>OX415250.1:24931225-34931225 GCA_948329865.1 Linaria vulgaris | reverse complement strand
ATTCCTAGTATAAGGGAGCACATGGACAAGCTAACCGTTAAGAATGACATAGATTCAATTAAGAACTTGAGGATGGATCGTGAGTGTTCTGATAAGCTTTGTTGGGTTCTTCTAGAGGTTGGGGGTTTGCGCGATGAAAAGTACGTGAGCTTGATGGAGCAGGTGACAATGTTCATAAAGACAATGGCGCACCACGATACGAATCGGGTAATGGGGTTCTATTGGCAGCGTTCTGGGCATACGATTAGTCGGTACTTCGGTAAAGCTCTAAATGCATTGTTGAAGGCTAGTGAGCTCTTTCTCGTCACACCATCACCTGTAGCCGAAGAAAATGGCAACTGTCATGAGCAATGGACTTACTTCAAGGTTTGTCAATTTGATTAGTTGTTTTATATTGAAATCTTAGCCAGTGTTAAATATCAAATTTTTGATCAATATGCATTGTTTTTCTTTGCATCGTAAGGTTGCCTGGGAGCGCTGTATGGAACCTTAATCGATGTGATAGTGCTAGTGGCTGATCAAGCAATGTACAGATCAAGGAAGGGTCGAATCAACGTTAACGTGCTAGGAGTCTGTGATATTAACATGAAATTTATATACATGTTGTGTGGTTGGGAGGGTTCGGCCGCTGACATGAGAGTACTACGAGACGCCTTGTTCTAACCTGCCCCAAATGGATTGAAGATTCCAAAGGGTTAGTCTATAGCGTTCTCCATGCAAAGTTCATCCCCACACTCAATTGTAAGATGTTATATTACAAATTAAATTCTGACTCTTAGTCTTGTCTGCAAGGCAACTACTACCTGGTATGAAAATATTGGATCGGGACTTGATACTCTTTTCCAATGTTATGATACCACTGGATTCGATGTTATCTTAACATCCGTTAACAGTAGTTAACGTTAGAACCAATCTACTTGACAGAGAATATAACGCATCGGAAAAGTAAAGAACACAAGTAGATAATTTTAAGAAGATTATAAGTGTTTATAATCTTCCGAGCCTTAGGCCAAATAACCACTATCGAAATAATGATTTTAACAAAAGTCGTTCTCTCAACTCTCAAGCCTCACACTCTCAAGTTGTTTGAACTCAACCGAGCAAACAAAGATCAACTCCTTAAATCTAAACAGGACTTTTAGACTCAACTCGTTAATCTCAAACCTCGGAAAAACAAGACAAAGACACTAGACTCTAATAATTTCCTCACGGGAGATTTTCGCTCTTGTCTTCGTGTCTTTTTCTTGATGCCCAACATGCCTATTTATAATGTAGTCTTCCTTCATGGCCAAGACATGTTGTGCACGTTTTTGATTGCTCTTAGATCTCCTTGTATGACTCTAATTTCGTTCATGGCAAGTCTTCTTCAATATGGAAAGGTTTCCTTGTCCAACTGGAAGTCTTCAATGAAAAGTTTCTTTCTTTGACTGAAAGTCTTCTAAGGAAATAATCCTTTTCCATCTTGTAGTCTTCTATGGAAAGAATCCTTCTCCATCTTGTAGTCTTGTATGGAAATAATCCTACTGCACCTTGTAGTCTTCTATGGAAAGAATTCTACTGCAAGTAATCTTCTTTCCTTCTTGCAAATCACGCGCCTTCTTCTTTCCATTGCAGCGCATGCAGCTTTCCTTCTTGAATTAGGAAAGGTTTCTTTCTTTAACTTGAATTCTTCTAAGGGAAGTTTCCTTCTCTTTATAGAAGTCTTCAATTGAAAGGATTCTCCTCTAGAAATCTTCATTCCTAATTCGCTCTTCTTCTTTCCTTTCTTTTCAGCCTGCACGCGTCTTCAATTAAGGAAAGTTCTTCTTTGGAAACATATCTTTGAATGACATCTTTTATTTAAGGAAATAAATCCATCCTTGAAGTCTCTAGACCTAGAGCACATAAAAATACCAACTACAACTCGTGGAACTAAGTTAGTAAGTGAATAAAGGCAAAACTTAAATTTGGCAACTAAATAACAGTTTTCGCACAGACTCTCGGCTTTCAATGTTATCCACAATGTTGACCCAACATCGTCTAACATTGCATCGTCTAACATTGATTCCAGAAAGTCCTGCACTTTCATGGTAGACTCGGGCTACGCAAACTCCGAGGGTTTTCTTGCTCCATACCGTGGCAGACGCTATCACTTGAAAGAGTGGGAGACCGGTAGAGCGACGCCGCAGGACCACGAGGAATTCATCAACATGAAACACTCCAGAGCTCACAACATAATTGAGCTGGCCTTTGCTAAGCTCAAAAACCGGTGGAAGATTTTGAAGCGGCCCTTCAATTACCCGATAAACATTCGGAACCGTATAATCATGGCGTGTGCCCTGCTCAACAACTTCATCAGGCGGCATATGCCAGATGATCCCATTTTAAACTCAAGTGATGATGAGGATGATTCTTCCAACGACGACGGCGGCGGTGACGATGGCCCCCTCCATAATGTATTGATGGACTTGGGAACTCTGCAGAATGGAACTAGTTTAGGGACCAGATTGCTATGGAGATGTGGAACGATTGTCGTGCACGTCGATGGAGCCGTTAGGGGGTTGTTGGGATTGGGATTGTTAGTTTAAGATGTTGGGAGCCTGAGGGGTGGAAGAATATTGGGGTGTTGAACCGATGTTTGCAAACATCTTGCTTTGATTGCACTAACTTGCTACTTTGTGAACAATTTTTTTTTACAATGGATTGTCTTTTGGTTTGGTGTTTATTGCTGAATTGGTATTTGTAGAGCAATTATATATGTGTTGATTCTATGGTAATGTTGTTATTGGCTTGATGAACTCATTCAAATAGACACACTGCACTTGTGTTCAACATGTATCCAACATGATACCACATCTTTATTAACATTTGTTGAGGTTTGACTTAATTGGCATTTCTCTTAACATGGTGTCTGTAATATTTTGTAGATACCTTGTATTTGAGATGGAGGCTTCAAGTGCCAGCTCAATGTCGATACCAAAGAAGAATAGAAGGAAGGGGAAGGGCAAAGGAAAGGTCGATGGCGACAAAGGTTCGAGGCGAGTGTGGACAATAGAGGAGGAGAGAGCACTGATCAATGCTCTTTATGAGTATAAGGCAGCAGGCAACAAGGTTGATAACAATTTCAGAGCAGGGTACTTGAGGGACCTGGAAGATTTCATAAGGAAGGAGTTTCCTAACACCGACATTCTCAGAGATCCTCATGAGAAGTCCAAGATCACTGTCTGGAGGAGGGCTTACTCACACCTCTACTCACTGTTTTGGGTGACATGTGGTTGTGCCACTTATGATCCAGAAACCCAGAAGATCAAGATCTCTAATGAACTCTGGTGGATTGAGTACAAGAGGGTGAGTATGTGTAACATTAATTCAATCTCATTAACTTTGATCAATTTAATTATGTCATGTATTTGTTATATATAACTTGTGTCTATTCCTACTTATTAATACGTCCATAACTACGTGAAAGGCTATCTCCTCAAGAAGTTTCCCTTCTATGAGGATTGGGAGAAACTGTTTGGTAAAGATATGGCAAATGGAGGTGGTGCTGAGGATATATCTGCAGATGTGCAGGATGTGATTAACAACACATGTGTGACTGGTAAGGGCAATGGTGGGGCTACTGACGGTGCTGGTCCGAGTCGAGGACGACATATGAAGATTGAGATTCCTTCCCCAAGCAGTGTCATGGGAGAAGATATGTCAAGTGATCTTGATGTGGGATCCAGTGGCACTGACTACAATCATCCATCCCGCCACAATGAGAAGCTCAGTGCAAAGGCCATAATGAAGAAGATCAAGAAGGCTCGTGCCGAGAAGAGGAGACTTGCATTGGAGAAGGCTGAGAATGAGGCCAATGAGGTGCCCCTTACATAGAGGAATTCATGCAGAAGACTGAGCAAAGTATTGGGAGGATGGTGACACTCTTCTCTAAGTCTCAGGCCATCCCGGAAGATCCAATGACCCTTCATCGCAAGAGAATCTTTGATGAACTGGAGAAATATGAGGCGTTTGATGAGGACCAGAAGATGGTCCTTGCACACCAGCTTGCTCATAACAAGGAAGATGCTGACCTATTCTTCAACATGCCTGAGAGATCCAAGCCCAAGTACCTCAAGTTCCTCCTCAAGCAAAAGCCTGCCAAGTGATCTGATTCCCAAACATTGTTGGTTCCGTAATTTGTAATTTTCTGATTTTAACTTATTATTGTGTGTTGGTTGTGTGGTGAATTGTGAACAACTTGCCTTTTTGGCCGGTTTGGCAACTGCACTTTAGTGCATCTTTTGTCCATGTGGTCTAACCTAGGAGAGGTCATTGTTAGATCCACATTCATGACCCTATTGCCGGTATAGGTTGCCTGTGTTATGCATTTCCATTAGGAGTGCAGTGGGGTCTAGTCATTAGGCCTGCTCCCATTTTTTTTGTTTGAGCAGCCTAAACAGTGATGTTTTGTCAAATATTTTGTCATGTTTATGCGGAGTTCAATGGAAAATAGTATGGCTTAGATTATCCTCAAAGTTTTGTTTATTTCATATGCATTTGTCTATTTTGTTTTAGAGCTTTGCAATTATTGAAGTACAAACTGTTTTAAAACCAAACCATTCATAGTTGTAATGTAGAAGTAAGCAAATACAAGTTATTCAATCGAGTAACTTAGGGAAATAGAAGTACATGCTGAATATTAAAGACTTAAACATTGAAATAGGATCATCCAACGCAACATAATAAGCCCCTGCGCTTTATAAGGCACACACACATCCAATTCCTAAAACGAGTAAGAAAGGGCTGAGCAACCTCCGTAACCTTACCAAAAATAGATTGCAACTCTTCCCATGCAAACTCTCCATTCTCTTTGTCCGCTTTGGCGAGCTTGTTCCACTAAACATCGTAGGTTTGTAAATAAAAAGTACGTACTAAACCATAGTCATATCATACAAATATTTCAAATAATATGAATATGATTTAAAAAATTTACCGAAACTAAGTAGTCCCACGTCGACGGATCAGGACTTGTCCCATACCACATTCCCATGCATAAGTATCATTGAGAAACAATGAAACCGCTCCTCCAACATCATGAAACGGTCCATGATTTCATCGAGGTCAAAATCTTGTTCAAACAAGTGATTGATGCGATCACGTCCGTTAACGAGTACGGTGTCCATGAACTTTGTGTTGGAAAGGGGGACGCAGTCGAAGACAGACTTCGCAGATTGTTGCAAGTCGAGTATTAGCTCCTCACCATATTCTTCTAGCCAACGTCGTGAGTAGAAGTAACTAGCTTGAGTGTAGTTAGCCTTACCCATTTAAAATACAATTTTTTCCAAGTATTCAAGAGAAAGCTCTGGTATGTTTTTATTCTTGAATGGAATGGGTGTCAAGTCTGAAGTACAATTTATAATAGGCTGGGGAATCTTTGCATTGCTAATCAAAAAATCATTGGAAAATATGATGATGTAATGTGTGCAGAACCCATAGTTCCAATGAATAAAGTTGGTCACATGTGACTGGAAAGCAAATGCAAACAATTGGCCAACACTCATTTCAAAAGGAATCATTCAGGGAATCAAAAATAACACACAAATGGGAAACCATCCAAATGCACTACTGCCAAATTATCAACATAATTAAAATAAACACACAAAATGGAAACCATAAAAATAAAGACCTAATATAACCATATAGACATGCCTTCAAAATTGCTCCATGATCAATACCATGGAGGATCATGTAGCAAAACAAAAACAGAACATAGAAATAGATAATTGTACTATCCACCCAACCTAACCCATGATCAATACCATGGAGGATTATGTTGCCAAAAACAGAACATAAAAACATATAAATAAATAATTGTACTTTCCACCCAACCTATTATCCATAATTTTTCTAAATATTACCCCATTATAATCACATAAAAAGATAGATTGTTCTCATGACAAGTATGATGAACCACTATCATAAGTCACTGAACCTCCACCTACAAGTGCACTGAAACCACCAACAGATCCACTTATATCTGGCTTCTCATCATCATCAGAGTCATCATCAAGCACCAGGGGACTGCTGGTTGTTCCAATCTGCTCCTCAGGGAATCTGGCAATGTGGAGAGTATGGAAGACGTCAACATACAAGTCCCAGCGTTCCTCCTCCTCCAGCCTGAAGTACCTCTCCACAAAAGTCTCCTGAAGCAAAATAAATTTTCAAAATAAGTCAGATATCATCGTGGATTTATAGATTAGTAGCACTACTCAAATTTTATTGAATACTTTGTAGCTGTCATTTACCTTGTGGAGGTGCCTCATGTAATTTGGCCCTATCCAGATTTTATTCTCACGATACAGGAAGCCAACACCAGGAATCATGGTGAACTCCACAAACATGAGGAATTTGTGCCTCAGAAGAGCAATCTTTTTGCGGAGTCGGTCAGTGGACAGATCAGTCTGGAGGAACCTTGTCAGGAAGACATGTAGCACATCCAATGCTTTCACCAGTTCATCCAACTTGGTAAGGTCTTTGTATTTACCTTTGTCTTTGAGGATGCAGAGGATAAGGGTCTCTCCCCTTCGGCCGAAGTAGTTATCATGGAACGTATATGCATGACGCTTAGCTCGCGTGCACACCATCCTACAACAGATAAGGGATTAGAGTAAGATATATAGGAGGATTAAACTAACATTCGAGAGAGATGGTAGGGGTAATATAAACACAATTTATGACATATATTAGAATAATCAATAATGATAATCAACTTGGTAAAACTAGAACTTCGCAATTTTATTACATTCGCCACAATCTGGGAAACAAAATAAAACACAGCAGCAACAGACTTACAAACCAACCAAACAACATAAAACAAAGAGAAAACTACATTTTTCCCCAATAATCGACATACAAAAGACAACAAGCAACAACATAATGAAAAACACCACCCATCCTAGAAAACAGCACAACACAGCAATCCAGGCAATTGCCTTATTTCCCCCACATCATCTCATAATACTTCCTAGTCACATTTTCCCCTTTGACACAATTAGCTGTAGAAGTGGTTAATATTGGGCCACTATGGTTAACAGATAGACTGGATTGTTGATCATGTTGGTTGTGGATTGAGTCACTGAAGGTAGGGGTTCTGCGAGATATGTATGGCTCTGATGTTGGCTGCAGGCACGAGGGGTGTGTTGGTATCCATGGCTCCCGGGTGTGGGTAAGGTATCTAGTTGATCAGACCACACAAAATGGAATTTGTGCCTACAGTTCCTTGGACACATGTAGTGTAACATCGCGAATTTTTATATGTATTAATCAGATATATTTTTGTTCTATTCTTACTCAGCCTTGAATAATTAAAGTATTGTAATTATAATTTTTTTAAGTAAGTAATTAATTGTAGAGTTAATTTCTATTAAGTCTCTAATTATTGTGTAAATCATTACCACAGTAATGAAGGGTTAAGAGTGTTATTATTTGGTAACACAGCCTTTAGTTGTTATACTCACTTCATTCTCCCCTGTCGTTCCTCCCTCTCTCATACACGTATTTTAATTTCTTTCGGTTCCTCTATTGGTCATAGAAATCCATTGAAGGTATTGCTCTCTTATTTTATTTTATTTATTTTGTATCTTAGTCATACATGGGTGCAGGCAAATGTGTAGTACATGACTTGAACAAAATTAATTGATTATTGGAACATTAGTGGTGGGCTCAGAAATTAAAGAATGATATATTTTAAGGTTTTATGTTGTTTTCTAGCCTAGCTTTCACCTAAGGATTACAAGTTTGTCTAATTGAAATGAGTATTGTAATGAAATATTGTTTTATTAGGATTTATTATTTGGTTATGATCTGCAACCTAATAAGGATAATATTTAGTATACATGAGACCAACCACATGTCGCCGATTAGTGTTAATCTTTTATTACATAACTCAGTACACTAAATTATGGGCTTAGTTTCTGAAGTGACTGTTGCACGTTTTTACTATGTTATACTGATTTAATTTCATAATTTGTGAAAGTCAGGCATGTGCTTAGAAAAGTGATACTATAAGAATAAGTGATTGAATTTGCATAAAATAGAACACGTATGTATGGTAGTTCTATGCAGACGCACTATACTTGCATATCGTTTTGCTTAAGTATTGCGATGAGTAATTATGTTGGTAAATAGGCAAATTGGATTGGCTCTTGGAGTGTATTGACTTCTCTACGATCCATGTCAGGTGCGTGTATATACCTATACGTACTAAAATTATTTTCGAAAAGCTGAAAGGTATGTGTTAAATGTTTAGTGATAGCGTTGCATGGGTTTATACTTATGTAGTAAATTAGTTCACTCGTTTATCATGATCATCTGTTATTGTATTCGTGCAACTTGCTAGGAGTTTCCTGTTATCTGTTATCTGTTATCTGTTATTGTATCCTCGGAGTCTCTAGATGATCATAACGCCTGGGCGTCCTCCGAGGAGTTTCCTGGTACCACGAGATTGGGGTAGGGCATTGTGCCCCTCTTGCATAAACTTCGCCTTCTTCCGAGGGTTAATCTTCTCGGTGCGGAGATCCTGGGACAGTTTCCAGGGGACTCTCGAATTCTCGGTGATTAACCCGAGTGGTGGCTTCCACTAATCTTTCAAAAACGGATCGGGGAACATTGATGAAATCCCTTTTGTCGGAACGGCGATTCGCTATGGTTTCCTCCGAATTGCCTAGATGGGGCGAGCGGATTTCACTGTGGAACAAGCTGTCCATAGTTGGTTTGCTTTCTTGAACACGCTCGAGGACAACTTCTATGGCGTTCCCACAGACGGCGCCATTTTGTTAACAGGTTTGGAATAATACCCGATTAACTGATTTATTTATGGGTTCGGAACGCCGTTATCCGTGGTTCAAAGAAAGTAAATGACTACTAGGAAAAATTACGAAAATATCCTTCCTTTATTCAATGAACTTTTTACTCCCGAGGAGCATGAACATGATCTTATGCTCTTTTCCGAATGAGTTTATGTGTATATCCCCTTCTTTTTTCTTGTTGTCCTTTCATCTCTCCTCTTTTTTGCTTTATATAGGTATGGGAGGGGGTTTGTGTCACTACACATGCATTGCATGTGTTACAAGTGTAATGCTGCATGAGTTACAAGTGTCCTTTTATAAGATAAGGTACATCTTGTTGACAAAACGCTGACTAGGCTGATCCTTATCTTGTCCGAGGGCTGCGGGGAGTTCCGAGGGGTTGCTTCTTCTGTTTTCTTCTCTTTGATGGATTGAATCTTCTGTTTTCTTTTCTCCGAGGGGCTGGATTTTATGAGGAGGTTCACTAGTTGAAGTGCAGCGGGTGTCCGAGGAGGTTTCTGTTTCGGGGACAGCTATTTCCTCGACGGCTTCTTTTGGTAAGGTTTTCCGAGGGGCATATTTGCTTCTTCATGCTGGTGAGGTGGGCTCCGAGAGCATCAATATGTATGTAAGGTTGTATTCTTGTATATGGATCCTTGTAGCATGGGTTCCAAGTATTTCTTGTTGGCGTAAGAGTAGTGGCTCCTTCGGGGATCATTCTCCGTGGACTTCTTGTTTCTGGCTGAGTAACTTTCTTGGTTTGGGCCTTTGGGGTAAATGACTTTAGTGAGTGGTGTTTTAAGTAAAATGTTGCTTTGTAAATTTTAGCCTTCGGGATAGTAATTCCGAGGGCTTTGGGAGTGTTTAGTAAGGAAGTATTCTCGTATAGTGGTCCCTCTTGGCGCAGTGATGGATATCCGAGTCGCGTGGATCCATCGGGGTTTACTCTTTTTCCGATGCCACGTTGATATCTTACTTTTATTCATCTTGACTTTCCAAGGGACGCTTTGGTGTCCCTTCGGGTGCCACGTCGTATCCTAGTAGGGTATGTGAGCTCCGAGGGGTTCTATCATCTCTTCGGGTGCCACGTCATACCATAGTAGGGTATGTGACATACGAGAGTGTTCATGACGATAGTATCGCCCTTGGGATTAATCCCTAATTTAAGGGTTAATCTTTTGTTTAACTTGCATAATCCCTTATTTATTTTTTAGGGTTAACACTAGCCCCCCCAAATTTCGATCGTTCTCGTAGAGACGAGTGAAATTTTATTTCGTGGTCTTAATAGGGTAAAAAAGGCTTTTTCTTTATTTTTTGGTGATTTTTCCGAGGGGATTGGAATTTCTCCATTCTTTTTATGCTTTGCGGGGGTATTATATGTATATAAATATATACTTAAAATACCGTGAAATAAAATTACCGTTATGTTCTTGGGAAGCAGCGGTTCAGATGAAAAGTTACCTTTATAACGGCTCTTTCTAGCCGTTGGATGTCTTAAATGACATTCATTCATCCGTCCGTTGATCTGCAGTAACGGCTAGCGCGTGGAGCGACACGTCGCTTCCTGAGTGGAGACGTGGGGTGTGGGGAACGGGGCACGTCTTTAATGGCGGTCTGCTTATAAATACCCCGTCCGTACTTTTCTTTCCCATTCTCTTCACAAATTCTTCAATCTTCCCATTCTCTTTAACTCTCCAATTTTCTTTAAGCACAAAGAGCGATTTTTGCTCCTCGCTGAGTCTCTTTGCCTCTTTCCTTTTACTAGACTCGTAAAATTTTTCTTTTTGCCCCAAAAGAAGATGGCTTCTTCTACAAATATCTCTTCTGCCGAAACTGCCCCTGTTGACGTTTCTGTTTCTGCCGCGACGACTGTTCCCCTCGTGGGATCTACTGCTGCCCCTCGTAAGAGAAGAGGTACCGTAGCCGAAGGGAGTGGGGCCGCCGCCGCGAAAAAAGCTAGGGTTTCGAAATCAAAGAAACCCCCTCTCCGTGACTTCTCTAAAATTGAGAATGTTCAATCTGTGGTTACTTATGAACAGGTCATGGATTTGTTTGAGGCTACGAGAACTGCGATGGGGAATGTGACCGTTCACATTCCTTCGGAGAATCAGAAGGCGTGTTACCCTCCTAAGGGTATGCTCACTGTGTATTTTGCGCAGGTGAATTGCGGGTGGCGTGCGTTTATGCCATCCTTTTTCTGCGAAGTCTTCAAGACTTGTGGAATCTGCCCGAGTCAGTTGGTTCCCAACGGCTATGCCGCCCTATGTATTTATGTGTTTTGGTGTATGGTCAAGGGGTACGAGTGCAATGTGGATCATTTCCTGTCTATCTTCGATGTGGGAGTGTCACCTGGGGGATATCCCTTCTATCACGTTCACCATCGGGATCATTCGGCTAACTCTACGAAGAGGATTTTGGGTGCGACGATAAGTTCGCACGGTGTTTGGAAGGATAAGTTCTTTTATGTGAAGCCCGTACGAGGGAAATGGGATATACCCTTCAAGTGGGGGGAGGGTGTGACTCCAACTCACACCCTAGCTGAAGATATGGTGCTCTCTCCAGTGATTGCCCAGCACACACTAATGGAGTCAGAAGATTTCTTGTGGTTATTTGACAAGGTTGGACTTCACTTCGTAGTGGGTGCTAATGACAACGTGAAGAAACCGCTTTTCGTTACGAGCATGCTCATGCCAGCTTTCAGTAAGTTTTTCTTCTATTGCTCGTGTGCTTCTTTATTCCATATATATTTTCTTCGAGTAGTTTTTCGTATTCTTCCGTTACTTGTGCTGAGACATTTTGGTGTGGTGCAGAGGAGGTTATGGCGAGGTACTATTTAGTACCTGGTTCCGAAGAGGTGGCTCCAAGTGGTCACAGCGAAGCCTCCGAGAGGGGAGATCACGAGGGAGCGGAAGCGCAGTCCGAGGAGGTAGTGGTGGATACGGAGGCTGAGGGTGTACACGAGAGTGTTCCGCGTTCCTCCGAGGACATTGGGGGAGCGCCCCTGGAGACTGTTCCCTTGAGACAGGTGGCTCCCTCGTCCGCTCTGACTTGGAGGTCTGCCTCCGAGTCCAACACTGGTAGTCCTCCGAGGGGCTCGCAGGGGGTGCAATCTCCGAGGGCCGAGGAAGAAGAATTTTCATCTCCGGGGCCAAATGTCGTTTTGATTTCTTCTCGGGATCCTTCGCCCGCCATTCCGGATCCCTCTCCTTCTCGCCCTCGTAAGTTTCTTATCCTTTTTTTGTTTACTTTAATACTCTACCCCTATTGACCCCTTAGTTTAATTTCGTTATCATTATTTAACTGCGTACTTTGTTCTTGTAGATGTCGACAAGGGAAAAGCCCCTATGTTTCCGGGCGCGGATTTATTCGCTCAACTGCTTCATCAGGACTCAAAGGAGCCATCCGAGGGAGTTGGTCAAGGTTCTGCGGATTTGGAGGTGAAGAGAGAAGTGTGGGAAACTTTGCTCCGGGGAGAGGGTCCCTCGGTCACCACGAAAGTTCCGGAAGCAGTTATGACGGAGGCGGTGGCCACGACTCCTACTGCCAATATCCCTTCTCCGGTAGGAGATCTGCCGAAGAGTGTTCCTCTTCGGAGGTCAGCTTCCGAGGGAAACTTCTCATCTCAAGTACCTGAGAAGGAGCCTTCAACTGTAGGGGAGGCATATCATGAGATCCTCCATTTCTTCGGATCTTCTCTTGCTGCGCCCGCAGAGGGGTATCAGTTCTTGCGGGCCAGCATGGTCTGGATGGAGGCCATCGTAAGTGTTTGTCCTTAGGTCACTTTATTTTTAAATAATTTTCCCGTATTCTTCCTTATGTTTCTTGTTTTGTTATGTAGTCCAAGAAGACTCGGGAGGTTATCACTGCAGTAGAGCAGCGCCATTCGAAGGAGGTGGCTGAGATAGGATCTCTCCGAGGGCAGGTGACTTCTCTCCGGGCCCAACTCTATGAGGCCGAGTCGATGAGGGAGGTTTTTCGGACGAAGTTAGAAGCCAGTGACTTCGCTTGGAGGGAGGATCAGAGAGCCAAGGAAGTGATGCGGATCACTTTGCAGAGGATGCAGTCGGCTTACGACAAACTGGAGGCGTCCGAGGGGCTTGTTCGGGATCAGCTGGCCCTTCTAGAGAAGGAGAAGGCAGAGTCCGAGAGGGTCCTTCGTGCTCGGGTGGAAGTTTTGGAGAAGGAGAGATCAGAATGGTTAGAGCGAGAACAGGAGCTTCAATCTCGAGTCAAGGAGTTGGTGGATCTGAAGATAGCCCAGGTAGTGCCACATGAGGAGGTGCGAGCTCGGGTTGACGAGGCCGTCCGGTACGCAGCAGCGGAGGCAGAGCGCCAATATGCTTCCTTGTCTGCTCGGGAGTCCCTTGGGCATATGCTATGGGGATGGCTAGAATGTGCCACCGTAGCTCGTGGAGTGATGCCCTCGGGGGCGAATTTTGGTGGCATTTTTGATGTCAAGAAGCTGGCCAAGCCGTCTCCCGAGTAGGTTCAGAGCCTTCT
The DNA here is from genome assembly GCA_948329865.1 of Linaria vulgaris. Classification (NCBI taxonomy): domain Eukaryota; kingdom Viridiplantae; phylum Streptophyta; class Magnoliopsida; order Lamiales; family Plantaginaceae; genus Linaria; species Linaria vulgaris. Next base: position 34,917,918 of record OX415250.1, on the reverse strand, counting down.
TGAAATGTATGATGCGGTGATGACGCCTAGGGGCTCCCCCGCTCCTCTCTCGACTGCATCCAATCTTGGTGCTGCTGGCTCGAGTGGAGTTTCACCCCCGCCCCCACCCCCACCGAGCACATGGACTTAGAATAGGATTCTTTTTTCTCATTTCTCTTTTATGCTTTTGTAAACTTTTCCGAGAGCTTCTCGGACTTATGAATGAACAATTTGTCCCATTCTTGTCTTTCTATTTTGTCTTATTTGTCTACTAGCTTGAGATAGTAATAAACTATTAGCATGCTTACATATAAAACTTATTCCCTTTAATCTTCTTCAAAAAGGTAAGCTAAAGACAAAATCCTTTATTTACTGACTAAGTACATAGCATAGCAGGACGTGTCAAATTATGTGCATGCTTAAGAGTTATTTATCCTAATTAAGGACACTTATTAGCACGTGTCATGCCCCTAGGAGTGGGTAGGACAGCTCCAGCTTCTTTCTATGGGATTAGCTTATCGCATATGATATATTAACAGTGATATTTATACTCGTAAAATCTATCTTACTCTTAGATAAATCATTTTAATTTCCTCCTTTAGAAATCTATTCTCGCAGGACTTAGTGTTTGCTTTTATGATTGTATTCAATGCTTTTTCTTTGACTTTTGTATAAGAATAAACGGAAAACTTACAATTGAAGATGATGCCACCACATCACAGGCATGGGGGGTCCACATCATCAGATAGTTCTGCTCGGAGTCGTGCCCGAGGTGTTCCTGGATCCCAGGTTTATAGTGCGTCCTCGGAGAGTTCTTCCCTAGGGCAGCGGAATAGGCCGGTTGAGAATCAAGTGACCACTGGGACAAGCTCATCTTTAAGGGTGGGAATAGATCAGCGTACACGGATTCTCGGAGGATGGACCATATAAGGGATGTGTTCTTGGGTAGAGAACCATACTCTCTTGCCGATGAGCGTTCTGAATTTAACTTAATACCTTTGAGCCCCTCAAGGTTGATAGGTCGGGGACGAGTTGGTTCCGCCGTTAGTACTGTGTATGGAGAGTCTCTGGTAACTCTTTTTATGGAATTTAATCTAAATTTCGATGATTTTGACGTAATTGTGCCCTCTCCAGATCAGAGAGCGTATGATCCTCCTCCTGGATTCTTAACTGTCTATTGCGACCAAATGCACTGTGGACTACGGGTGTTTTTCCACCCTTTTCTTCGATCACTATTTCAGTATTGGCAAATCTGTCCGAGCCAGTTAACACCCAACTCGTATCGCCTTTTAGTGGGATATATTTTATGCTGCGAGCTCCTTAACCTTCCTCTGTCCCCGTATCGGGTGGGGGCAATTTTCATCCTTCGGCCTTGTTCGGACGGAGTCCCCCTTTTCAGTCTGGCCTATCGGGACGTCGAAAAAGCCTTCACCGGTACATCCAGTCCTCGCACTCGTAGGGGGGACTGGAGGCGGAGGTATTTCTTTGTCCGTTTGAAAGGCTATTCGGCCCGATCGTGGGGAGTGCCCATCCGATGGGGCTTGGGATACGTTTCGCCCCTATCCGAGACGTTGAGGCGGGAATGGGAGGAACTGAGTCATTCCGGGCTATTTTCTGGCTCGTATGATATTACCGGCCTGCTTGCGTGTCCTGAAGCTCTTATTCTGGTAGGTCTTCAAGAGGGAATAATGAGAGAGAACTTGCCAATTCGTCCTCTTCATGGCAACTTCTATTTCCGTAAGTCTGTAGACTTGTCGACTTCTCTTTTATCAACTTGTGTGCCCTCGGAATCATTATATACTCTAAACTTGTCTTATAGGTGCTGAGATGGCGTCCTTTTCCATAGATCCATTTAGTGGTGTTTTTCTGGGGCGAGCTCTGCACGGTATGCGGCGGGTGTCGGAGAGCGTTTCCGATACCTACGTGGCGGTTACGAGGAATGACTCTTCCTCGGAGAGGCAGGAACCGGAGGGTTCGCCCGTGGCAGCCCCCCAGTGAGCTTTGTGATTCCTCTTAGGGTAGAAAATTCGGTTACAGCTCTTTCTCCGATAGATTACCCAGTGCCTCCTTTGGTGTCGCAACCATTTCCTCGGATTTCCGATATCGCAAACGTTGTGGGAGGAGGTCCCGAGCGCTTATCCGTGTCGCTGGCCGGAGGGAATTCTCCTCCCATGGGCTCCTCTCCTCCGGGTGTTCACCTAGGGTTTTCTCCCCTCGGAGAGGTATCAGGGTTTTGCCGAAATTTTCTTAGCGGTCTACTGAATGTTATAGATTGTGAGCTCATGAGGACCCTTCCTTCCGCTCGTCTTCAGGACTTGGTTTGCAAAAACCTGTGTGAGGTAAATGTTCATTTTATGTATAAAATTTGGTTACTTACCTTTTATTTCTTCGGTAGTGATTTATTCGTCTCCATTCAGATTTATATGGTATTAGACGCCATCGGAGCTCGGGGGTGTTCCTCTTCAGATCCTGGCCTAGTATATCGCCGTCGGGACGAGTTAGAACATGGTTTGTTGGAGGCTCAGACGGAGATTTCCCGCTTGCAGGAAGAGCATGAAGCTGTTAAAGCGGTTCACGATATGGTCCTTCAGATAGAGAGGGATAAGTCTTGGGAGGTGGAGCGCCAGTTGATGCTAGAGAGGACACGGGTGACGAGTTTTCAGGCGAGTTTGGAGGAGTTGAAGAGTCAACTTCGTCACTCCGATGAGCAATTACTGCAGACGATTCGGGAGCGGGATGCGGCGACTCATCAGGTGTTGGAGATTACTCGCGCCCGCGACATTGCTTTAGTAGTAGCTCGAGTCCGAGCTGTTCTGGATATCGCGGGTCCTTCAGCTTTGAGGGAGTCTTTACAAAAGGAGATGCGTGATCTGGTCCGCATCGGGTATCGACTTGGTACGGATGCGGTTCAATCATTGCCAGAATGCTCCGGGGACTTAGTCATTCCCGAGCTTAATCTTCATCCTATCTTTCCTGAAGATAGTCCCGTGGTGTCCGAGGGCGTGTCATTGGCTGATCCAATAACCCTATCCGAGGAGCAGCGTCGTCGCCTTATCCGAGAAGGGAAGCGTCCTTTGCGAGAGGAGTAGTTTAGCTTGTAATAGATGGTCTTTTGAGGTTCGATGACTGTTCATCTATAGTAGATGGCTTATCGGGGTTAGGTTGCTTGTAATGATTTCCTGTGTAAGGCTACCATTTTTGTTTTGCTAACCTATGTACCCTATCGGATTCGAATGTATCGTAACCATCTATTTATAAACAAACAGTCTTATTTATGTAATAATACTAATGTTACATTAAGCATAGTACTTTCTAAGATTGAAGGAATTCCACGTATTACGAAGAGTGGCGCCTTCGGAGTTGGCAAGTAGATAAGTTGCGGGTCCGACAATTCCCGCTATCTTGTAGGGCCCTTCCCATCGGGGCTCAAGTTTGCCCACGTTTTTGGAGGCTCCGACCCGTTTTAGCACTAAATCACCCACCTGAAAAGTTCTAAGCTTTACCTTGGTATTATAGTATCGTGCCATCCGAGTTTTGTATTCCTCAGCCCGAATGGCGGCTCGGATTCTTCTCTCTTCCAAGAGATCAAGGGCCAGAGCTAAGTTAGCACTGTTGGCCACTTCTTCGTATTCTTTGACTCGCCAACTCTCAATTGAGACTTCGGAGGGTACCACTGCTTCGCAACCATAAGATAGGCTGAAAGGGGTCTCGCCCGTGGCGGTATTTTGTGTGGTCCGATAGGCCCATAATATGCCAGGTATTTCTTCAACCCATTTGGCTTTGTGCCAATCGAGTCGAGCCTTCATATTTTTCAGGAGGGTGCGATTAGTCCTTTCGACTTGTCCGTTGGCTTGAGGGTATCCCACAGAAGCAAAACGGTGCTTAATCTCCCAATGATCACACCACTTTTCTAACCCTTGGTCAGTAAATTGTAAGCCGTTGTCACTTACCAGGCTCCGAGGGACTCCAAAGCGGCACAGAATGTTCCTCCACAAGAAGTTAATGACGGCCCCTGCAGTTATTCGTGCTAAGGGCTCTGCCTCCACCCATTTGGTGAAGTAGTCTACTGCCACGAGTAGAAACTTCTTTTGACCGGCATCAGGAATAAGTGGACCTACTATGTCTATTCCCCATTTGGCGAAAGCACATGCGGTCAAATGGGGTTCCCATGGAGTCGCTGGCTGGTAAACCCGAGGGGCATAAGCTTGACATGACTTGCACTTTTCCGCATGGTTTTTGCAATCTTTGACCATCGTGGGCCAATAATAACCCTGTCGGATTATTCGTCCGACCATGCTTCCGCCACTGGTATGGCTGCCACACACCCCTTCGTGAGTTTCCGCCAGAACAAGTTGAGCCTCTTCTTCATTTAAACATCGGGCATGAGGGTAAGAGTACGTCCTTCGGAATAGTATTCCGTCTTTGAGGAAATACCGGATGGTCTTTTTAGACATCATCCGTTGGACAATTTTGTCCTCGGAGTATTCTTCAGGATCTTGCAAGTATGTTTTAATGGGCGTTATCCAGCTTGTCGAAGGATTTGTCGTGGTGACGCTCACCTCTTCAGGTTCAGTCCTCTCTGATTCGTTCATATGTAACAGAGTGATTTTCCGAGTACGAATGGTGGTTAATTGTGCATCCATTTTGGACAAGGCATCGGCTTCCTGGTTATCCCCTCGGGGAATCTGCACTAATTGATATTCATCAAACCATGCTTTGGCTCGATGGACTACTCGAAGGTAATTCTGCATCCTTTCTTCTTTAGCTTCATAGGTGCCCTGAACTTGCTGGACAATTAACTGAGAGTCGCTATGCAGGCGGACTTTTCGCATTCCACCTTCCCGAGCGAGCCTCATTCTGATAAGGAGTGCTTCATATTCGGCTTCGTTGTTGGATACAGGGTAATCAATTCTAACCGCGAAATGTAGCGCCTCCTCCTCGGCTTCCGTGTTAATCAAGATTACTCCGGCTCCGCCATGCGTATTTACAGAGGAACCGTCCACGTAGACATGCCACAGAGGTTATTTCCTTTCTACTCCGATTCCCGTAAGTTCTACTACAAAGTCTGCTAGCACCTGGGCCTTAATGGAAGGTCTCGGGGCATAGGAGATATCATACTCCGTTAGCTCGACGGCCCATTTTATCAGTCTCCCCGAGGTCTCGGGTTTGTTGAGAATTGCCCGTAGAGGGTGCTTAGTCAAGACGGTGATTGGGTGGGAGAGAAAATACGGGCGTAATTTACGTGCCGTGGTAACCAAAGTGAGTACAAGTTTTTCTATCAGAGTATACCTGGTTTCCGCTCCGAGGAGAGTTTTGCTAATGTAGTAGACCGGATGATGCTCCCCATCGTGCTCTTTAACCAATACTGCTCCGATAGCCTCCTCTCCTACGGATAGGTACACGAAAAGCTCTTCCTGGGGCGAAGGTTTGACCAACAAGGGTAGTCTTATCATATATCTTTTTAATTCCTGGAGAGCTTCTTCACATCGGGGAGTCCATTGGAATTCTTTGATATTCTGAAGGATTTTAAAGAACGGGAGTCCTTTCTCTGCTGATTTAGAGACAAATCGGCTGAGGGAGGCCATTCGCCCAGTCAGTTTTTGCACGTCCTTTATGGATTTCGGAGTTGGTAACCCAATAATTGCTTCGGCCTTCTCGGGGTTGACTTCTATTCCTTTCTCGGTGACCATGAATCCCAAAAATTTGCCTCCTCAGATACCGAAGGAGCATTTCCGAGGGTTTACCTTCATCCCAAAGCGATCCATGATAACCAGTGTTTTTCGCAAGTCTTCGGGATGATCTTTCGCGGAACGACTTTTGACGACCGTGTCGTCTACATATACTTCCACAGTTTTTCCGATGAGTCCCGCAAACATGAGGTTCACCAATTGTTGGTATGTAGCTCCTGCGTTCTTAAGTCCAAAAGGCATGACTAGATAACAAAAGGTACCTGCATCCGTAATGAAGCTGGTTTTGTCCTGGTCCGGGAATGCCATCGGGATTTGATTGTATCCTTGGTCCCCATCCAGAGTCGACAAGAGTGCACAACCAGCGGTAGAGTCGACCAATTGGTCTATGCTTGGTAAGGGATAGCAGTCCTTTGGGCAAGCGTCATTGAGGTCGGTGAAGTCAACGCACATCCTCCATCTTCCTCCCGACTTAGGGACCAAGACCACGTTGGCCAGCCATTCGGGATATACGACCTCTCGGATTTGTCGTAAGCCGAGAAGCCGTTGAATTTCTGATCGGATAATCTTGTTGCGTTCGGGCCCCGTTTTTCTCTTCTTTTGTTGAACGGGTTTGGCCTCCGACTTTATATTAAGGAAGTGCTGGCATACCTTATTGCTGATCCGTCCGGGGGGGCCTCCCTCCCATGCGAAAAGGTGACAAAATTCCTTTAGAACTGATATCAGCTGGGCCTCCAACTCAGGTTCCATATTAGTGCCCATTTTGATCGCCCTAGCAGGGTTTCCCTCCACGAGTTCTATCATCTTGAGCTCTTCAATGGGTTGGACTCGGGTCTCCTCTATTTTCCGTTTTTTGCCACTACCCGAGGGATTTTCGTCCTCTTCGGGGAGTAGGGCATTCATTCGGCATTCTCTGGCTCTGGCTTGATTTCCTCGGATTTCCCCGATGCCTGCCAACGTAGGAAATTTTACTTTAAGGTGGAGGGTAGAGGGAATTGCTTCGAATGACCGAATGGAGGGCCTTCCGCATATAGCGTTGTATGTCCTTGACGAAGATTCCACCACCCAAAATTTGGTGGGTTCCGTTCTTCGTAGGGCTCCTTCTCCCCACGACATTGGCAGGGTCACGGTTCCGAGGGTGTTACAGGCTTCGCCAGAGAAGCCTACTAGGGGGACTTCAGCCACCTCCAGTTGCTCCTTCTTCAATCCCATGGCTAGATAGGTGGGAAAAAACAAGACGTCCACGGAACTGCCCGTATCTATGAGGATACGCTGGATCCCGAATCCGTAGATAGTGGCTTCAATTACTAAAGGATCTTCGTGGGGGTAGACTATACCTTTCAGGTCTTCGGGTCCGAAAGTGATATTTGGTAATCTAGCCCCTTGGGCAGAGCATACCGGGAGCCCTTGTCCCGCTCGTCTAGCTTTTTTGAGATATTTTGTCTTCTTACCTTGGGGTATTCTGGAAATATCTCCCCCTTCTATCATGTTAATAGTCCGTCCCGAAGAGGGGTTGACTTCGTACATGTCGGGAGGAGGACGTAAGTTCCGATACCCTGTGGCCTTCTCCCGTGATTGCCGCGGAGGCGTGATTGTTCTCTCTCGGGGGAATCTTTGACGTTCTCTGGTCTTTTCTTGGGACCTCCGCCGAGGCTCCGCGGTTTGTTCTCGTGACTGCCGGTAGGGAACATCCTCTTCCTTGTCAGGTCCTTCCCGGGGCCTTTTCCATACATGCGCTTTGGGCTCTCCGGGATTGTTCCTTTTTAGGTAGTTATGCAAATATCCTGCCTCCAGAAGGCGAAGTATTTCTCTTCGCAGGGTAGTGCATTCTTCGGTAGTGTGTCCATAAGTTTTATGGAATTTACAGTACTTACCCGTATCCTTATCTTTGTTAGGGAACTTGGTGGGCTGGGGCCAGCGCAATTCTTCGTTGCCTCGCATCACATTGAGTACCTCCACTGGAGCTAGGGTCATCGGAGGAAGGGGCACGTGTTTAAGGAATTTCTTGACCGTCTTCCCATCGTCCTTCCGAGGGGGTAGCTTTCCTTCCTTGCTCTTTTCTTTGGTCTTATCTTCCTTTTCCGTCTGCTCGTGATGCTCATTGTCATCCTTCTCCAGCCCTCTCTTTGTATGGTCAGCCTCTTCCATCAGAATATGTGTTTCAGCTTGTTGCATGAGTTCATTCATGTCCGTGACATGATTCCCCATCAGGTATCGGAAGAATTCTCCCGCTCGGAGTCCCTGTGTCAGAATATCGGCCATAATGGTTGGGCTGACGTTCGGAACATCCAGCGCTTCATCCGTGAAGCGTTTTATATATTCTCGAAGGGATTCATCCTTTCGTTGTTTGATGGTAAAAAGATGAGTGGCCGATTTGGGATACCTACGATTACAGGTGAAGTGGCGTATAAACAGGTGGGCCAATCGGTCAAAGTTGACCACTGAATTAGGAGGGAGATGGGTAAACCAAGACTGGGCTCGTTCCCCGAGGGTAACGGGGAACACTCGGCACAGAACATAGTCTGGAGCAGACGATAGATCCATTCCTGCCAGATATTGGTGTATATGATCTTGTGGATCTCTTCCATCGGCTTATCCTGTATATAATGGCACATTAATAGGCCGCATTCCTGAAGGAATCGGAGCAGAGGCTATTTCAGGAATGAAAGGAGATGTCTTAAACGTCGGATCTTCCTTGGGTCCTACAGTCCTCTTGAGATCTCCTACTTCCTTTCGTAGATCTTCAAGGATTCCCCACAAGGTTGGCTCTCCGTTGGGAGTGATAATGGGGGGGGGGTCGACATACGGGAAGAGACCTTTCTTCCCTTCGGATTATCCTCGGAGTCTCTAGATGATCATAACGCCTGGGCGTCCTCCGAGGAGTTTCCTGGTACCACGAGATTGGGGTAGGGCATTGTGCCCCTCTTGCATAAACTTCGCCTTCTTCCGAGGGGTAATCTTCTCGGTGCGGAGATCCTGGGACAGTTTCCAGGGGACTCTCGAATTCTCGGTGATTAACCCGAGTGGTGGCTTCCACTAATCTTTCAAAAACGGATCGGGGAACATTGATGAAATCCCTTTTGTCGGAACGGCGATTCGCTATGGTTTCCTCCGAATTGCCTAGATGGGGCGAGCGGATTTCACTGTGGAACAAGCTGTCCATAGTTGGTTTGCTTTCTTGAACACGCTCGAGGACAACTTCTATGGCGTTCCCACAGACGGCGCCATTTTGTTAACAGGTTTGGAATAATACCCGATTAACTGATTTATTTATGGGTTCGGAACGCCGTTATCCGTGGTTCAAAGAAAGTAAATGACTACTAGGAAAAATTACGAAAATATCCTTCCTTTATTCAATGAACTTTTTACTCCCGAGGAGCATGAACATGATCTTATGCTCTTTTCCGAATGAGTTTATGTGTATATCCCCTTCTTTTTTCTTGTTGTCCTTTCATCTCTCCTCTTTTTTGCTTTATATAGGTATGGGAGGGGGTTTGTGTCACTACACATGCATTGCATGTGTTACAAGTGTAATGCTGCATGAGTTACAAGTGTCCTTTTATAAGATAAGGTACATCTTGTTGACAAAGCGCTGACTAGGCTGATCCTTATCTTGTCCGAGGGCTGCGGGGAGTTCCGAGGGGTTGCTTCTTCTGTTTTCTTCTCTTTGATGGATTGAATCTTCTGTTTTCTTTTCTCCGAGGGGCTGGATTTTATGAGGAGGTTCACTAGTTGAAGTGCAGCGGGTGTCCGAGGAGGTTTCTGTTTCGGGGACAGCTATTTCCTCGTCGGCTTCTTTTGGTAAGGTTTTCCGAGGGGCATATTTGCTTCTTCATGCTGGTGAGGTGGGCTCCGAGAGCATCAATATGTATGTAAGGTTGTATTCTTGTATATGGATCCTTGTAGCATGGGTTCCAAGTATTTCTTGTTGGCGTAAGAGTAGTGGCTCCTTCGGGGATCATTCTCCGAGGACTTCTTGTTTCTGGCTGAGTAACTTTCTTGGTTTGGGCCTTTGGGGTAAATGACTTTAGTGAGTGGTGTTTTAAGTAAAATGTTGCTTTGTAAATTTTAGCCTTCGGGATAGTAATTCCGAGGGCTTTGGGAGTGTTTAGTAAGGAAGTATTCTCGTATAGTGGTCCCTCTTGTTGCAGTGATGGATATCCGAGTCGCGTGGATCCATCGGGGTTTACTCTTTTTCCGATGCCACGTTGATATCTTACTTTTATTCATCTTGACTTTCCAAGGGACGCTTTGGTGTCCCTTCGGGTGCCACGTCGTATCCTAGTAGGGTATGTGAGCTCCGAGGGGTTCTATCATCTCTTCGGGTGCCACGTCATACCATAGTAGGGTATGTGACATACCAGAGTGTTCATGACGATAGTATCGCCCTTGGGATTAATCCCTAATTTAAGGGTTAATCTTTTGTTTAACTTGCATAATCCCTTATTTATTTTTTAGGGTTAACAAGCATCAAGAGTTCGTTGCTTTTGAGGGGATCAACGAGCGTGTACCTAGGCACGCGTGAACGTTTTCAAGGTCCTCCTTGAACGGAGTGACAAGTTAACGAACGTGGGTGTTATAAGGTGAGAATGAGTCAACGACTTAGCAAACGGTAAACGTCCTTCTAATATGACTGAACGTGAGTACGTGCCTGACTGCCTAACATGTTGCATTTTAACTGTCTTATTTCTTGTACACCTTGCACACACCCGTAACACCACTGAGATTTTTATCTCACTTGCGTGCCCTTCCTTCTAGTTTGATGTAGGCAAATATTGGGATCAGTGGAGAGAGGAGACCAAGGAAGCATAGAGCTTAGCTGCAGAGTTTTGCCTTTTCTGTTAGAGATACTCTTCTTTATTTTGAGACTTTGATGTTGAGGACTAGTTTAAGTTTATGTTTATAGATATTTCTTTCATGTTATTGGATTTTGGCATGGTATTTTGGCATATTTCGGTCTTTGGAATTATTAAACCTTTTATGGATTATTTAGTCGAATTATGTTATTTGATTTAAAAAGTCGGGGCGTCACAGTTGGTATCAGAGCTTGGGTTAGTCACCACCCAAGCTATGTCAGGATAAGATTTTCGGACCTAGTTTGAATTTTTTGACCTACCATTAGAGCTTCCACATAAGTCGTAGGGTGTGCTAAGTACCAAGGGTTAATGTATTATCGTCGGGCGGCCGACCGTTGATAATCCATTGCGAACCAAGGTGTGAAGTACCAACCCATCTTTAGAGAGTCGGTTTAAGAAGTGATCTGATGAACTTAGTTACTTGGTCTTTCATTTCGTTATAACCGTTTATTTGGCTTGCTTGATAATTGTCTTATAGTTTATTCATACAACTCCTTGGTAAATTATCTATGGTCACTTGAACTTTTTTTTTGTTGATTTTGAATACCTGCCTAATTTGAATTCATGAACTAAATGCGCTAAGTTTCTAGCTTTATTCTTTACATGCTACCTGATTAGCTGTTTAGTATTATGAACTGTATGACTTTATAATTGACAACTTCCTTATATTTTATATAGTGAAACTTGGCATGATTTTTAGGAATTTATATGGTTAAATACATATTCATGTTTTTTTTTTCTTTTCTTAGAGAATAGAAAAACTTGACCTTGGTTTTATTTTGGTTTGCTCTTTGATTATTCCATTATATGTTACTTACTTTAGATTTCACCATGTGACTTATGTGCTCTTATCATGTAACTAAAATAATGAATTTCTTATTGTTCCTTGCGATTATAAGTAAAATAATAAAAAACATTCAATCTTAGAGTTTTGGTCTATCTTTAAGATAAGATATTATAAAAACTAGCTTCCGCTACAATCCTTCTAAAATCGTTCATACTGAACTTTTGCTTTGTTTCTTCCTAAATGATCATCGACTTTGAAAATCTCACTTTATTCGCCTTATATGATTATCTATGTGATAATGCATGTTTTAGTAATGCTCTTTGATGCTGCTGAAAGTCCTATTTGATTTAGCATTCTCATTTTCAACTATTGGGTCGAGATAACTTTTACAATTTTTTGAACACTATGTGCTCGTAAACTATGACTTTGACATTAAGTTTTGACCTTTGAGTGTTGTTAGAGTCAAGATGATAACATGAGATATTTCATAATTTAACTATTTCGAACTTGGCGTAAAATACAATTAGCTTTTCATCTTGGTTGACTGAGTATTTGTCATTGTGTGCTTTTATGCCAAATTTGAGTTTAAGTTCGTTCTCTACACGTTATATCTAGACGACTTATTTAATGAAGAAACCTACAAACACATGAAAGCATGTTAAGATATGATATGAAATTGACTTATTCAGTTCTCGATGTTTCTTCTTAATGAAAAGAAATAACATGACATTTCTGTTTGTCGTTGATTTGCTCTTTCATTGTTTTTATAGAATCTCACATACTTCAAATTTCATCTCGTGGTTTCTTTGCTCTTATCTTGTAAGTGAAATCGATATTGTTTTCATTGTGATAATTAGTAAAATGATCGAAACCTTGAATCTTATTCTCTTCAATGTCATTACTCTTCATCTATCTTTAAAACATTATATTTTTTTTATAAATTGCTCGCATGACACTTATGTTTTAATTCTTTCAAAAAGACCAATTAATCCAAAACTTTTGTTTTCACCTCACGTCATGTTTATTTATGTTTTAGTGCTCATTTTAGGAATTCCCTTTGATATTGCTAAAGCTATGTCTGATATAATCATTCTCATCTTTTACCGTTCTGCAATACTTCTCGCATATAACTTACTTCAAGGATATAATTGTTGAGTCAATTGCTTTAAACTTGTAGCATAGGTGAACCATGGATGATGTCCTTTCTTTTCTTGCCTAACTTTTATATGTTGTTGTATGCCTTATATCTAGTTTGTTTTGTCTACGCTGATTATGTTACAAGACATCACTTGCTTTTCCTGCTTTGATTGAAAGACTTACCTTATCAAGAACGAAAACGTATAAGTGTATGTTGACAACGTGAAAGATTTGTTATATAGTTGACTTATTGACTAGTTCTTTAACTAGTATTTGAATTTGAGGACCAAATTCCTTTAAGGAGTGTAGATTGTAACACCCCAAATTTTTATATGGATTAATCAGATATATTTTTGTTCTATTCTTACTTAGCCTTGAATAATTAAAGTAGTGTAATTATATTTTTAAGTAAGTAATTAATTGTAGAGTCAATTTCTATTAAGTCTCAATTATTGTGTAAGCCGTTACCACGGTAATGAAGGGTTAAGGGTGTTATTATTTGGTAACGCAACCTTTAGTTGTTATACTCACTTCATTCTCCCCTGTCGTTCCTCCCTCTCTCACACAAGTATTTTAATTTCTTCCGGTTCCTCTATTGGTCATAGAAATTCATTGAAGGTATATTACTCTCTTATTTTATTTTATTTTATTTTATTTTGTATCTTAGTCATACATGGGTGCAGACAAATGTGTAGTGCATGACTTGAACAAAATTAATTGATTATTGGAACATTAGTGGTGGGCTCAGCTTGAAATTAAAGAATGATATATTTTAAGGTTTTATGTTGTTTTCTAGCCTAACTTTCACCTAAGGATTACAAGTTTGTCTAATTGAAATGAATATTGTAATGAAATATTGTTTTATTAGGATTTATTATTTGGTTATGATCTGCAACCTAATAAGGATAATACTTAGTATACATGAGACCAACCACCTGTCGCCGATTATTGTTAATCTTTTATTGCATAACTCAATACACTAAATTATGGGCTTAATTTCTGAAGTGACTGTTGCACGTTTTTACTATGTTATACTGATTTAATTTCATAATTTGTGAAAGTCAGGCATGTACTTAGAAAAGTGATACTATAAGAATAAGTGACTGAATTTGCACAAAATAGAACAAGTATGTATTGTAGTTCTATGCAGACGCACTGTACTTGCATATCGTTTTGCTTAAGTATAGCGATGAGTAATTATGTTGGTAAATACGCAGACCAGATTGGCTCTTGGAGTGTATTGACTTCTCTACGATCCATGTCAGGTGCGTGTATATACATATATGTATTAAAATTATTTTCGAAAAGCTGGAAGGTATGTGCTAAATGTTTAGTGATAGCGTTGCATGTGTTTATACTTATGTAGTAAATGAGTTCACTCGTTTATCATGATCATCTGTTATTGTATTCGTGCAACTTGCTACTTGTGTGTTTGACATGATTTTTGAGTATCGAACGTTTTTTGTATTGAATAGATCCACGGCTTGGTCAGCACGGGGTACTACCGGACATCAGCGCGCTGTCGGTGGGATCTCGTGACGCATTGCCCCTTTCTCTCATAAGCATCGGGAGTTCGTTGCTTTTGAGGGGATCAACGAGCATGTACCTAGGCATGCGTGAACGTTTTCAAGGTCGCTCCTTGAACGGAGTGACAAGGTAACGAACGTGGGTGTTATAAGGTGAGAATGAGTCAACGACTTAGCAAACGGTAAACGTCCTTCTAATATGACTGAACGTGAGTACGTGCCTGACTGCCTAACCTGTTGCATTTTAACTGTCTTATTTCTTGTACACCTTGCACACACCGTAACACCACTGAGATTTTATCTCACTTGCGTGCCCTTCCTTCTAGTTTGATGTAGGCAAATATTGGGATCAGTGGAGAGAGGAGACCAAGGAAGCATAGAGCTTAGCTGCAGAGTTTTACCTTTTCTATTAGAGATACTTTTCTTTATTTTGAGACTTTGATGTTGAGGACTAGTTTACGTTCCTGTTTATAGATATTTCTTTCATGTTATTGGATTTTGTCATGGTATTTTGGCGTATTTAGGCCTTTGGAATTATTAAACCTTTTATGGATTATTTAGTCGAATTATGTTATTTGATTTTAAAAGTCAAAGCGTCACAGGTAGTAATGACACCCGAGGCGCGTTGAATTTAGACCGGCAAGAAGGTACTTCATTGGACCAGCTCCACAAGTGCAATGCACAACAAGGGCCATCTACAGTAGATATGGGAGTGGCTGAAGGATCAAACCTATATGGAGTTATGGCTGACAACTGCCTATATAATGTAACACCCCCACAGTAACCAATGAAGCATATTGAGAAACATGAGATTTTGGTTGAGTTTTAACTAAAGAAACTGAATATATTCAACAACCACTCATCAACACAAATAATAATACAAAGAAGCTTGGACACAGAGCTCAACTACAAAGAAACATAATATTTTAGACATGTAATATCATTGAAGGCGGATATCAAAACTAATCAGAATATATACATGTCATCAAATAGAATTAAAACATGATTTAGCTTAATATTAACCAATAATATCAGGAAACATGTAACACTTTGTCATACAAAAAGATCAAATGCCTAAAATTGAACTAATTGCTTCATATACAACCAACATCAGGTCATCAATTCGAATTACTACATCAAAATAGCATAACAAAAGGCAGGTGGCATCATTTTTAAGCATTCTCGTACAAAAATAGTATAATTAAACCCTAGAAAGATTTTACCTTAATTGGAACTGATGGGTATTCCATGCACGCCACGCCAACTCACAAGCATCGCATTGTACATACGAGATGACAAATACATAGAAAGTTCGAAAATTTAGAAGAAAAAAATCTAAAAGTTGGATTTTAGGGTTTTCGATTTTGGCAGAAATTTCAGAATAAATAAGGTTTCTTAAAACGATTGACAAAGTTTCTAGTATCTTACCGTTATTTCCTTCCAAAAATGGCGAGAATTGAATGAATCGCTTGATTTTTGGAAACCCTAGTATCGCTCGATGGTGTGAAATGTTAGAGCAGATATGGAAAATGAGATTGAAAGGGTGAGTTTTGACTGCTTCTGTCGATTTGGAAATGAAACGACACCAGGGGTATTTTTATCTTTTTAATTACGTAGGTCTCGGTCTAGATTTCAATCCAAACGTGATATTAGAGTGTCAGGACGACTATCTTTAGTGCTCATCTTACAAACCAAACGATTTACTGTGACAGTGATAGAGCGCGAATCTGCAGAGATAAGGGATTCGGGCTATCTCTAGCTACTAAGCCAAAAATCCGAACCAAACACCCCCTAAAGATAAAGATAAAGATATCCTACAAAATTATGTTCATTTCAATTTTGAATATTATTTTCTATTTCAATACTTCTCCCCTACTCTCATATTGGAATTTGGGTAAATGAAATACCTTTCTATCGAAAATTATTTAATACAACGTTTGCATGATGATATGGTGTAGTCAATTCAGTTATTGGTGTTCATGCACGAATAAAATAAAACATGAAAAATTAATGCGCTAAAATGTACCACATCATCATGCCACCGCTTTATGCAATATTTTTTCTCGATATGACTAATTCCAATTCACGTTAGGGTTGCGCATAACATTGCATATTAGGTTGGTACTCGAAATTGATCGGAAATGATTTCTCTTTCGTTGTTAACTGTAATAGTTCTGTGATAAGAAAAATAAGATCTTATTTTGGACTCCTTATTATGTAAAGTTTCGTGATTTAATTAATGATGGCCTTATTTATTTATCAAAAATGATAGATGAATAAAAAGGATAAAAGCATCAAACCTCCTAACTTATGTGGTGTTTTTGACATTGCCCGAGATTCTTTTTCACCGCTATACTCTCTAACCTTCGCCAACTTGTGCTAATCACCCCACAAGTATATTTTCGATCTTTTTTTGCCAGAATAATTTTGGTTTGGGGTGTTTTTCAGCCTATTTTTTGCAACCAACTGGCAAAATGCATCTAGTACAACACGTATGAGTCACATGGGGGCGAATATTCCGTTCAAAAATTGTTGAAAATACATTGGTGGGGTAAATCGCACAAGCTGACAAAGGATAGGGGGTATAGTGATTAAAAAAACTCTCCAGGGGTCAATTTCAAAAACACCCCATAGATTAGGGGGTTTGATGTTTTTATCCTAAACAAAAATTACACCTCAATATGTGTAAGGTAATGCGGGTAGTCTTTGAATTCATACGAAATTATTTATTTTAACAGAAGAAATTTGTGGAAATCTCTCAACTAATGTCAAAGGGTATCTCAATTTTTTTAGAGAGTTTTCGAAATAATGTTTTTAAACAAAATAGTTCACTCAATAGATGCAACTTTTTGTTGTAAATAAGGGATAAATGCGAGAAATCCTCCTATCTATGAGTACTTTTACTTAATATTCCAATGTGCGAATCAAAATGGCAAAAAATATAGATAGTTGTCTAAATTGAACGGTTGATTGCTAACCAAGATAGGAACTTTTTAAAATAAATAAGCTAGGGAGTTTAGTTCATTTAACCCTTTAATTATATTAGAAAGGAACATACTTTTCTACAACAAATGAACGTATAAAAGCATTAATCGTATATGTATACTGAAATATAAGTACAATACAAGTATTTATCTTACTCACTTAGCTGTGCTTCAAGCGAATACTAGGTGCTAACACATTCATACAAAACAACATCGTGAATCAAAAATCACGCATTTGCCATTTAACGGTGTTGGAGGGAATATTATATGTAGGTTTCTCTAGAGATTAGAGCAAGATTGGCATCAACATTCTAGCACAAAATATTTAATAACCAACATCTTGAGTTCTCACTTCACAATACTTTACTTCTATAATTTAAGATAGAAAGAAAATATGATGCTAGAGCAAGATTGGCATCACCATTCACATGATCCTTTCGACTTGATCTCAATCCGCAGGTATCTGAAAGCGTGATGCTTCCACAAATCCTTCCGTGTCAAGAAGATCGGAGTGTATTGAAACTTCACATTATAATCCAAAACCAAATATATTCTGTCGCAATGAAAAAGTAACATGCCCTTCGTTTGTATGTTCTGGATTACACATTGAAAGTGAAATGCAACAAGACAGAAACAAGAAAATCAGACAAACATTAATGCAGCCTGAACCGTTGGGGCATAAAATGACAATGATATCTGGCAAGTCTTTTAGCAACAATGAGTTTGTGCTCCCTTTGTCGATGTGGTACCTATTCCCATACAGTACTTGAAGAACTTCAGAAGCAGCAGCAATCGGCTCGAGGTAGCTACCTTTTAGGCTTGTTAGAGTTAAGTTGGGTCTTATTTGTTGCTTCATTGTCCCAGGAGGCATCCACAACAGGAAGCTGATACTCATCGGGTTTGAGCGCCAGAGCAAAATCTGGCAACGTTGGTGCTATTTCCATAATTCTACAGCCAAGATTTCAGAAACAATAAACATCAAAATTAGGATAATTATAGTGACAACCCCTTCAGATATGAAAGGACGTTACAGATGGCACCCTTCAGTCACTTAAGTACTAAAATGAACGGATTTGATTAATGACTTACTTTACGTGAGGGTAAAGCTCCTTGTTCATTCGCACTCTGCTAGATGTATCCTTAGGAATTTTCTCTGAAAGATACTTCATGGTTCCCCAAATAGGAGGATTCCTGCATAAAAAAAAAAACACGACGGTTTATCCCAATCACGTATTGTTGAGCGATTCCAATATCACTAAAACAGAGAACCATTTTCATGAAATGAACAAATGGATATATTCTGAACTCTGGTTGTGTACTGAGTTCATGAATGAATTTCTCACAGCGTCACATACTAAGGTCGATAGGTATACATTATGCAGCATCTAACTAGGATCTTCAGAAAGAATGCAGAAAAGGTACTATGAGACAAAAGTTCCACACAATTTCAAAGTCAACTTTTGTTTATGAGTATTGCTGGGGTCCAAGTATGTCTTTGCATAATAATGATTATTCTCAATAGCAAGGAAGAAATGAAGCAGTCGAAGGCGAGAGAGATTACCTGGAGACGGGCACAGACCCATTGAAAGCTTCACATGCCTTCTTACTCTCTTTGAGATACTCGTCTGCTGCTAACAAAGAAGCAACAGCCATTCCATGAGACTTTTCTGTGTTCCCTTCATCAAGAATTAGACCATGATAGTAATTCGCCGAAGCCTAAGAGAATAACAAATTCTTACGTCAAAAGCATATCGGCTGTGTTGAAAAGGGATGCAGTAAACAATGCATGAGAATAAAACTACCAATAAAAAATTTAACATACCTTAGCTTCAATATATTTCCATTTCACAAATAACTTATGCTTTTCCCCCCAGCTATTTGCTAGAGGAAGGTTCGTGATGTTATCTTGGGCCTAAAAAGTGACAGACGAGCCATTAATATTCATGTTTCTTAATTTACAAGCGACCACAGAAGGATACATAACCGAATGACATCATAGAAAACGACATGAAGGAATGAAGAAACATACATAGTTACAATGACAACATATGGAATCATTTTAGAACAATTGCCCAAAAATTTAATGCGTATGTTTCTTGAAGAAAATATAGACAAAAAAGTAGACAGAGCCCATCCATACCTGCTGCCAGTATTTTACCATCTCGCATGCAAGCCTTCTTTTAACAGCAAGGGTCGCCTTTGTACTGTCAATTGCAAGTCCAAACTGAATATCAACACCCTGTTCATGAGAGAAAGCCATGCATCAAGGAAGATAATTTCTAACGGAAAAGAGCATCAGTAACCTCACGAGCGACAAAAAAAGATTAGGACACTATCTGAAGAATATTTAACCATTGGAAAAATACCTACAAGTCATTCAGTATGGGGATTCTTACTTTTTGTGCCAAGGACCAGGGTATTCTTACATAACAATATTTAGTATGTAAAATTCTAGATTGTGCTGGAGATCTGTTTCAGAAGGCACGACGGAGATAACTTCTCATTGTCATTTTCCGCTATACTCATTAACACTACTTATATGACACTAATTTTGTAATTCATAGCAAGTTCTGGAGAATGTCTTAGTCTCAAGTTCGCTATGTTCTACAATTACTAAGTATCCTGTAAGATATTTCATCATCCCATTATCTATTTCTTCACCTACGCAATAGACCACCCAGACTGACACCAAATCTAGACAAACAATAATCTAAGACATGTCTGAACAGGAAACCTAGCATTTCCGAAATTACTTCATCTGCCTGAACTCTGCAGCAATGATAAATAGTTCTGAAATGGCTGCTAATTACGAATCAATACCTGCCCTAGTGCTTGAAGGCAAAGGGCTCTCAGAACTCCTTCGGCAAGGTCCACAGGAAGATCTCGCCTAAGAAAAATGATTGAAAAGAAATGAGATGAGATTATTGCTTGTGAGACGGTTGCTATCGATATCAATTCGTTTACTATATACCTGAGATCATCGGGAAAATGTGGGAGAACATGTTGGATGGCACAATCAAGGTAACCAGCTGCCTTTAACAAAACATCAATAGCAGATCGTCGGCTCTCTGAAAATTTTGAGAAAAGCTTTGGAATTAGTTAAAGAAGTTCAGTAGATCTGAGACATTGTCTGTCTAAAAAAAGAATATTGGAATGGAGTAACTGCATAAATTCTCTAGCCTTTTCCTGAGAAAATGTACCTTCTAACAACTTTGTTTGATAAACTTCACTTGTTCTTGGAAGAATCAGTAGATTAGCTCGAGACATTGAAAGTGTACCCATCAAGTGCAAAACGGATAATACTTCGTACCACACACTATATATCGCCGTTTCCTGCAAAAAAAATGATACGGCTAATGCGAAGTCTTGATCCAATAGAAAAAAACAAAGACGGAATCATGCTTATAAGTTGATATCTTAATCTTACCTCTTCCTCATCCTCTTGATTGACCCAAAATAAACTGTACTTCGTGTTGCAAAGGACTCCCTGAAGAAAGCAAAGAAGTTGGCACTTAGAAACACGATCATCAAAGCATAAAATCGGGGAAAAAGGGCCCTGAATATAGTTACCATCTTTAACCAATCCCAAAAAGAACTGGCAAATTACTCTTCTAGAGCGTGAAGGAGATCACCTATGGTTGAACCCGCCTGCATGAAACATCAATATTGGGGATGTGTTTTTGTAATCCATGAAAAGAACTGGAAGACTTACAAGCATACATGTAAGCATTGAAATCAACTTTTTAGTATTTGAGCAAACGCTTACTAATTTCAAAGCCCGTCATAATAGACATAAAACTAGGCTAAGACATTAACACTTCTTATAATAACAAGCCTCTTTATATCTCCTTTTTACACTTGGTTTTACTAACCATCACAATTGCAAAACACGGCCTTACAGTATTAAAGTTGAGAAAGTCCACGTATTATCCGTGATACTAACCGTGGTGAGACGTGGTTTCTCTTTCTGGTTCTTGCAAGTGCTGGCGCTTCTTGTGCTGCCATAACTACTATACGAGTTCTAAGAGTAGAAAGGCGTTCCACTAAGCTTTGACTTACGGAAATCGCCCAGCGACAGAGAGAAATCGACAGGTTTTAGGGATTTCGTAGACCTGGAACATACACCGAAACCTCCCCAATTTTCTTCGGCCTCCGCCTTTTTCCGCGCGAATCCTTTGTCATCATCGATAAAAAGCATTCCATTTTCTAAACTTCACTAGCTTCTATGATGATGATGAGAAGATTAATATCTCTGAAGGAAAAACAAAGAGGAATGAACTTCTCAATACAATCATAATCAAAGCAAAAAACTGCGAAAGTCAAAACATAACAAAAAGGAATAAGAAAAGTGGATAATCATATCATCATTGTCACAAGAATGGAAAGAGAAATTGTCAACTCTCTCAAGCCTGACTTTAGAATGTAAGTTGCCTTAAAAGCATTCCCTCTTGAACACTAACAAGATTATACTTTCCACTTAATTAGCTTTAAATTCAAGTAACATTAATAGTAAAGCATCATCAAGTGAGCATTGTTCAGCAAGCAAATACCTTAAACCCAAAACCCAGAAGGAAAGTAAAACAAAATCAAAATCCCACTTCAATTATTGCTAGTTAGAATCAAATAATCAGTCCATATAGCTAAATTATGAAAATGGAAATACAAAGCCAATATCTTGTTACCTGAATTGAAACAGAGCTGAAAATTCAATGAAACTATGCAAGAGGGAGAAATATAAAGTTTAAAGATGTAATCTTTTTTTGGAATTTGTGATTGATTGTCTCGTTCAAAACAAATTCAGAGTATCAAGAAAACTCAAAATGAATCAAATAAGTCCAAATTCAACTGAATTTCGGAATTCAAGAGAAACCCAATAGATAATATAATATGTAGAATTGAAGGAGACTTTAAAGTTTCAATCTTGATTAAGTGGGAGTAAAAATCTTGATTAGGAGAAAGAACAGAGACTTTTGAAGCTTTATTGTACGTTGTAAGAAGATTCGGTATTTATAGTACGTAGTGTACTGTCACTATTTGTATAAAATATATAAAGTTATAATAATGTAAAAACTAATGAGAATAGTGGCGTTTAATGTCATGCCGAATGTGAACTTTTAAAAGTTATTTTCTATCACTTTCCCATTATTAGTACTTTTCAGTAAGATAATTTGCGGGATTATTATTCATATATTATCTTGGGTTATTTTCATATATTCTATAGAGTATGAAACGTCACCATGTGTCTCTTACTCTTTGCTACTTCCAAAATTTGTTGTAACAAAATGGCGTGCAAGGGCAAGCATTAATCTGAACCACTTGTTTTTTTCTTTTGGGGTGTGGGGGGGGGGGGGGGGGGGGGGGGGGTGCACTAAAGATTTTATCATGATTTTTCGGGTATTTTTATGAATAATGAATCAAAGTGTTAGTTGAGAAAAAATCGAATGTACTATTATTTAAACAAAAGATTGAGAAAATCCCATGGAAGAAAGGAAAAAAGAGCAATAAGAACTCTCGTGTAGTTTACAAATGACGGCAAGTATACTGAGTTTAGCTCATTTAAAAAGTATAATATGTGTGAGTTTCTTTTTTATGACTATAATATGTGCGCGTTTATCTGTCCTGTGTATACAATAATGGAAAAGTAAATAAATATACGTTTCGCTATTTGTGATAAAATGATATTGTTTTGTTGCCAATTAATTATAAAGACGAAATTTAGAAATTAATTATAATGATATTGTTTGTCCTAATTTGGAAATTTTTGCAGGCCTTATTCACTCAAAAGCCGAAATCCACTGGAATGCTCAAATTTCAAAATCACTTGGAGGGTCTGAAAGCTTGACGTCACTCCCATGGTTTCCTCCTAAACCCGGATGGCTCAAAGTTAATTTGTGATGCGACTTTTGATGGGAAATCATCAAGGAATGGTGGAGTTGTCCGCAACCATAATGGATCGATTCTCTTTGCTTTCTTACACGGTCGATTCACTTTTGATGCACTTTCGGTGAAAATCCTTGCTATACGTCAAGCGTATGTTTGGATAAACGCTTCCAAGTCTTCTTATGTCACATTTGAAAGCGTTAGCCTTGGGGATCATTTTGCTCATCACAAACAATTCTATGATTTTGGATTGGAAAGTTCGACCCCTTATTCTTGATATTTGTAGAATTTGGAATAAGTGGCCGAAATGGATATTCAAGCATGTGCACCCCAATGCGAACCAAGCTTCTCTTAATTTAGATCGGTGGGCTTTGTTGAATGACCATGTTGGTCCTTTTAATCTTGACTCCCTCCCTCCTAATGTATTCTGTGATGGAGGCTTCCCTTTGTATGAACATGGTGTTTTTATTTGATGATTTATTTATTGCCTTTCCTTATAAAGAAAATTAATTATAAAGACAAAAACAAAAAAGAATGTTTTAGTACCTCAATTTGGAATTTTTTTGGTTGAATAATACACACGCTATTGGTGCATTGTGTATTTACTATCAGCTTGCTTACTCAATAAAACACAATGAATTGTTTATTTAGAAGATACTTCAAAACATGCTGGAAAGATCAGCATACGTGTCTCATGTAATATCATTCACAAACCAATCCAATCCTCTAATGAAGATTTACGAAATAAAATGCTTAGACAAATTCAATAATAATCTATTACTATATAAAGAGAAAGACATTTTTCCCTCACATACGAAAGTTACCCTAAAAAAGGTAGTTGTTATACCAAAATTGCGTTTTTTCGTATTTACCCCTCCCTTGCCTATTTAATTAAAGAAAAAAAAAAGGTTAAAATCGTGGCATTTAATCTCTTTTCTTAACTTTAAAATTTAAACTGAAAATCTCCCACTATCTTAGGAATTTTTTGATATAATTTACGTAATTTAGTTTCAATTTCAGAACGTCGCACGCGGTATAATTAATTTACAACAAACTTGTGCCCCCTCCCCCCCTCCAAAAAAAAAACCGAGGTCATATATTTTTGATAGAAGGGTGGTTATAATTATATGTCAAGATGTTACTTCAGAAAATGGGTAAAATGTTGCACTTCTCTATTGCTTTATTTAATTAAATACACTAAATTAATCATTAAAAGGTTTAAACGTACTAATTGCTTGATTGCCAGGACACTGAGTCACTGACCCATTGGTGGGCATATTTGGATATCGCAGGTCCACGTCGGATTCATGATGATAGGTTGTGTGACGTTTGAATGACGTGTGAAGTTACGGACACGTGGAGATTGGAAGGAAATTGGACGGTTTTGTTTCGGTTAGGTGAACGGCAAATCGGTCCATGATGTTTGCCGTAGAGGAGAAGGCGCACTGTCACTGCATGCCCTCATAAATCATAATATCCTATTTCCTTTTTTGGTATTTAAACTTTAAAAATTCTGAAGTCAGATTTTGGGCAAAAAAATCATATTTTTGTCACAAATAGAGCACCGGGGACATATTTGTAAAAGATAAATGTGAAAGGTATTTTATTGCTTGAATAATAATACAAGAGTACAAAAATATATATACTAGTCTTCTAATTTAAACATATACACAATATTCTATGATAGGTAAGAATTATATACAAGATAAATTAGGAAGGAGATTCGATATGATCTCCTTCCCTAATACGCCCCCCTCAAAATTGTCGTTCCATCGGCTAAGGCAATTTTGAAACGAAGAAGTAAGAACCGCGAATGATGGAGTGCCTTGGTAAGAATGCCCACAAGTTGGTCATGTGTACTAATGTGAGAGACACGAAGCAATCCTTTGGCAATAATGTCACGTACAAAGTGAATATAAATAGCAATATGCTTCATGCGAGAGAGATGCAAAGACAAGTGTGTGGCACCAATATTGTGATAGAAAATAGTAGGCACCGAAGGAAGAGAGACGCGAAGCTCCACAAGAAGATTTTGGATCCAACGTACCTCGGACGTGGTGGTCGCCAAGGCACGATACTCAGCCTCAGTGGAGGAGCGGGGCAACAACCCGTTACTTGCGAGAACTCCATGAAATCGGGTTGTTGCCAAGAAAGATGATGAAAGCCGCGGTGGATGAACGGTCCATTGGATTTCCAGCCCAATCAGCATCCGAGTAACCACGTAAAGTGAGTGGAGAGTCACGACGAAGAAGGAGGCTGTGTGTAATGGTACCCTTAACGTAGCGAAGAACTCGCTTGACACCCGCCCAATGCAACTCGGTCGGTGAAGAGACAAATTGGGCGAGTCGATTCATATGATGTCGACTGAGAATATCATGGATGTACTTGTGTTGTGAGAGAAGAAGCCTATCTTTACACGGGAGAGCCTCAATCCCAAGTAAATAGGACAAAGAACCGAGATCTTTGACCGCAAAGGAGGACTGGAGCTCGGTAATGAAGGTAGAGATGAGGCGAGGATCGGTGCCCGTGAAGATGATGTCATCGACGTACACAAGTAAGAACAAAATCGTGGTGCCCCCCCCCCCCCCCCCCCCCCCCCCGATAGATGAAAAGAGAACATTCTGAACGATATTAGACAAAACCAAGACGAACAAGTGCATCTCGGAGGGCGTGGAACCAAGCTCGTGGAGCTTGTTTGAGCCCATAGATGGACTTACGGAGGCGGCAAACGTGCGTGTGATGAGTAGTGTCAACGAACCCCGACGGTTGTTCCATGCATACAACCTCACTGTGAGTGCCATGTAAGAAGGCGTTGCTGACATCCAACTGTCGAATAGCCCATGAATGCGTGACCGCGAATGAGAGAATTCGGTGAATTGTGACGGGTTTCAGACGGGGCTAAAGGTTTCAACATAATCGAGATCAGGGCGTTGATGAAACCCCTTAGCAATGAGCCGATACTTGTCGATGGACCCGTCAGGATTGCGCTTCACCCAAAACACCCACTTGCAACCAATAACGTCAGGGGCGCGATGTGACAGGACAAGATCCCACGTCTCATGATGAAGAAGGGCGTTGATCTCAACGGACATAGCATCACGCCACTGCGGGTCTTTCAGTGTTGAGACAGACGTATGTTCAAGGGAAGAGGTAGAGGGTGCTTGGTGGCAATATTGATGACCTTGGGCTTGAAGATGTTGTTTTTGGCCCTTGTAACCATATGATGACCATTGTTAGGGCTAGGTCGGGCAATAGGGACGGCGGTCACATCTTGGGCCGAAGATGGGGGCAGTATGAAATGCGGATAGGCCTCAGGCGAGGCAGTGGGTCGGACCGGTGGGGTTGCAGGTTAGGCTGTAGGTCGGATAGACGGGGCCACATGTGTGGCATTGCGTCGGATCAGCGAACCATTGGGTTGGTCCGCGGGTCAGACGGACGGGGCCACAGGTTGGACTTGGGGTCGGACCGACGAACAGATGGGTTGGGCTTGGGGTCGGACCGACGAACAGATGGGTTGGGTCGCGGGTCAGACTGACGGGGGCCTCGGGTTGGGCTTGGGGTTTGACCGGCGGACCTAGAGGTGGGGCCGCGGGTCGGACTGGCGGGGCCACGAATTGGGCAATTGATCAGACCGGCGCGCCAAGGAGCCGGGCCGCAGGTCGGATGAAAGAGGCCGCAGGATGGGTCGGGTTCGCCGAGGGGAAGTGTCCTTCACAAAACCTAACATGACGAGAGATAAACAAACGACGAGATGAGGGGTCCCAACACCTGTAAGCACTTTGTGAGGAAGAGTACCCATGAAAAATGCAAGGCCTAGAGGGGAAAGATAGTTTTCCGGGTTCATAAGGACGTAACCAAGGGTAACAAAGACACCCAAACACACGCAACTTGAGATAATTTGGAGACGTTTTAAATAGTTTCTGAAATGGCGTGACATTTTTAATGGCGGAACAAGACATACGTTTGATTAAGTAGACCGCAGTTTGTAGTGCAAACGACCAAAACAAGGGTGGTAGTTTAACATGATGTAATAGTGCACGACTAATTTCAACAATGTGACGGTGACGCCTTTCAGAAAGACCATTTTGTTGGGGTATATGAGGTGCAATAGTTAACCAATTTATGTCCGATTTTGCAAAGAAACTTTTTAGAGCTACAAATTTCCCACCGTTGTCACTATAAAAGTTTTTGATTTGACACGAAAACTATTTTTCCACAAGGGGTTTAAAATGGACAAAAACACCGTGTACTTGTGATTTGGTGACTAACGGAAAAAACCAAACATAGCGACTAAACAAGTCCACAAAAAGCACATAGTACGAAAACCATCAATGGAGGTATCAGTGGGCCCCCAAACGTCCGAGAAAACACAATGTAACTGATGCAAAGCAGTAAAGCTAGATGTCTCAAACGGCAAACGATGAGATTTAGCTACATGACAAGAGTCGCAAAATAAGTCCTTCGCAGAGGATTTAGAGTCCATAGGTAAATTAAATGCAGAAATTAAAGATAAGCTCGTCTTGGCGGCCGGATGACCAAGACGAGAGTGCCACGTGCGCGTGGAAGCGCGGGCCCCTAATGTGGCAAGGCAGGCATCCGACTTCATATAAAACGAGGGAGGGCGGATGTGGTAAACCCCATTATTACACGTTCCTTTCGCTATAGGGTCCCCCGTAACTTGGTCCTTAACAACAAAATTGTCAGGAAAGAACTCCATAGAAACATGATTGTCACGAGTGAATTGATGAACCGACAGTAAGTTATGCTGTGAGGACGGAACACGTAATACATGCGAGAGATAAAACGTGCGGGATGGAAATCGTAAAGAAAATGTACTAATATGAGTAATGTCTATACCATGACCGTCAACAATTTGAACCTCGTCTATACCATCATACTCGGACTAGAAGGTGAGGTTGTTGAGATCATTGGTGAGGTTGTGAGAAGCATCCGAGTCAACGAGCCAAGATCCATCACCGGGTCGGTTTTGAGAGGTGGTCGGGGTACGGGCCGTGTTGGTCGTGGTCGCAGCGGAGGTGAGGTTATAGCAAAGAAGGGCGGTGTGACCAGTACGCCCATATATCTGACACTGAACATTGCTAAACGGTTAGTTTGAATTATAAGATCTCGAGTTAGAGTTACCTCGACCCCGACCCCGACCCCTAAAGGGGCGGCCACATGAGTTGGAACGACTGCGGTTGTTGGAAGAGCAGTGGTGGCAGCCGGACGTGACCCCATGGTGTGAATTGGATGACTGATGGGCGGTGTTGGCCTTGACTACAAGAGATGAGGTGGCCGAGTTGAGGTGTTGCAAGTAAGCCTTATGAGACACGAGGGCGCTGTGTAACTCCGCAAAAATGAGCGGATTTTTGCGAAGCCGAATTGAGGTGGCTATGTCACGGTAAACTGGACCGAGGCCATTGAGGACGTCATCAGTACGGAGGGGACGATCGATCATACCAATCTCGTCAACTTTCGCTTTGATCTCGGTCATGTAGGCCGTAACGGATCGATTCCCGAGGGATGCAGAATTGAGGGCATCCTTCAACGCTATGACTCTATTACGATCAGGGCGCGCAAAACTATGCATGAGGGCGACCCAAAGGTCAGATGATGTGGTGGAAGAGTTGATGAGCGGAAGTAAATCATCATAAATTGCACCAACAAGTGCGCCCAGAAGAAGAGAGTCTTATTGAAACCAAAGGACCGACGCCGCATGGTCCGAAGGATCGGGACGTTGGTACGTCCCTTGCAAATAGCCTAGTAGGTTGAGGCCGTTGCATTGAGAAACGACTTGGAGCCTCCACGAGAGATAGTTGGACGATGTGAGTTTGAGGGGGAAGTGACTATGGTGTGTGACATGTATAAGGCTGGTGGGTGCCGTGAGGGCGGAAGGTGGAGGGGCGGCGGTGTTTGTTGGCAT
This sequence comes from Linaria vulgaris, assembly GCA_948329865.1. Classification (NCBI taxonomy): domain Eukaryota; kingdom Viridiplantae; phylum Streptophyta; class Magnoliopsida; order Lamiales; family Plantaginaceae; genus Linaria; species Linaria vulgaris. The sequence goes on along the minus strand of OX415250.1, from coordinate 34,889,159 downwards.
GGTGGTGCCATCCGAGGCGGAGGATTCTTGCGACATGGTGGCGGCGGCTAGGGTTTTGGGCGGATCGAAGCACAAATATCGTTAGATATTATGGCTTATCTTGATACCATGTAAAAGATAAATGTGAATAGTATTTTATTGCTTGATTAATAATACAAGAGTACAAAGATATATATACTAGTCTTGTAATCTAAAGATATACACAATATTCTATAATATGTAAGAATTCTATACCATGATTGGTAAGAATTCTATACAAAATAAATTAGGAACGAGATTCGATAGGATCTCCTTCCCTAATAATATCAAGCGGTATTCACAACGTTACTACATCATTCCTTAGGAATATTCTTATGTGTCTAAGCAGCTCATAACGCAATTATTTAGACTTTAGAGCTAATGAAATAAAAAATTTAAATTATCTAAACATATGTAACAAGTTAACTTAGTAAATCGATCCATTTTGTATAACAATTGTTTACTGCTTTGGTGAACTAGTTGACCACAATATTATTTACCATCCACGTAATGTAACAAGCTTTAGATTCCCATTGAACGATTTTGGAGTTCCACTAAAATTCTTACCTGCTCCTTCTCTATTTTAGTCTTAAGTCTTAAGTCAAGGATTCAACTGTCGGTATGAAATGATATGTTATAGAAGTACACTGCCTCCTGCTACGCTGGCACATTATTTATTCGTTAGAGTTGAAACAAACCAAGGGGATAATTGTAGTGTCAAACATTAAAAACAAATGTAGTTTGTGTAATTACTTAAACACAAATTATTTTATAGTAAAATTGGATATATATATATATATGTGTGTATTAATAAGAAAAAGAGTGTCAATAGTCTACACTATTATACTTCTATGTAAGTAGAGATTCCACTATATATGTATATATATTTCTCATGGAAAAAACTGTAGAGAAATGTTCAGCCTCCAACAAACACTTCTTGTTCTTTCCATTCAGCAACCGGTGTCACGTGAATTGTACTCCTTCAATCACCAGCTCCAGCAGTTCGAGAGACACGGGCAAGACATTGACATCACATTTTCTCCGCTCTCTTCTTATAAACAACATGCAAAAATGAAGAAAAAAAATTGAACGAGAGAGAAAACCCCTAAGAAAGAAAAAATGTAAGACTTAACGTATGAGTGATCAATTTAAATTTTTGAGTGTTGTAAATTGTTATTTATGTTGATTAAAAAGTGAATGTTAACCAATGACAAATATACCCATGTTAGGATGCTTGTAGATGGAAAATAAGAGAACAAGAAAGTATTTTCACGTCCAATTAGCGGGAGAATGGGCAACACTACAAAACAAATTGTTCATATGTTACTACTTAGCTTAATAGACTCCCAATTTTGGTGTATGCATCGGTAAGTGTAAAATAATACGTTACATTTGAGTTTTACCGCTTGTGTTATGCTAAATAAATATATTACTCCTTTATGGAAAAATAAATTTAAACAAAATCCGTACAAACTTAAAATGTTGCCTAAGTATTGGAACATAAAATGGCCAGAACATACATTAGCGAATTAGAATTTCCAAATTTTGGTAGTTTATATTGAAACAATAGAAAGGAAACTATTCCTTAAGATAAAGTGATAAACGATTAAATGTTATCCTCATTGGTTTAAAACTCGTCCTTCACTTTAGATTTTTCGCAAGTACTCGCATTATATTACCCCCATGTTGTATCATTCTCAAACCCCGATAGTCAATGCCATTTCCACATTCAATGAATTCCATACACCTTGTAATGTTGGAGCGGCGACATGCCACCTTCTACACAAACGTAAATAGGAGAAAGTCAACATAAACTGCAATAAAACGTGCATAAAATCATATTACTGGAAGTACGTTGAGGGTTTTGAAGGGGGTTACCGGAAATTTCAATCATGGTTCACTAAAATCTTGATCATGGTTTTGAAGGGGTCTACAATAGTTTTTGTTGTTTCAATTTCTTGTTAAAGGTGGTGTTTTTGTAAATTATGATAAGTTAAAAAAAAAATGAATACCAGGCTCTACAAGATTCAAGTGAAATACCAATTGTGTATGACACTCGCTATAGAGTGAATGCGGTCAGGATTCCAATTTTTGAGTTGGAGCAACATCTCCCAATAGAGTATGAGCCTGGTCAAGATCAGTATCTTCAAATTCAAGCTGCTCAAATCATTCCAGAGCCACATAAAATTGAAGTTAATGAGTCACATGGTTCATGTGATGGATTTCAACTTTGGTTTATTAGTTCGCTTAGTTGAGTACTTTTGGTCTTTAGTCATATTATTTGGGCTTTTTTTTTTCGTGTTAACTTTTTGGGTATTATTAGATGATGTTCTTAAATTTTACAGTATCATACCCCTGGATGTTGCAGAACATCGAATAAAAAATGCCTCGTTTGATTTTCTTGGCATTAGAAAGTTTTGAGTTGTTCCATTGTTATTCTTTTTCACCAGTTTGCACCTATGAATTGGACACCATATTTTAATTATTTCCTTGACAAGTTAGAAATAAACCATAAAGCAGAAGAAGAGCCTAGCAAATGCACTGGTTTTACTTTTAGTTTCTTGAGTGAAATTTATACACTTCAGTTACACCCTTTACACACTTTGCTAAGTTAAAAAAGGTGAATGCATCTCTACATAATTGCATAACTTCACTAAGATGCAAATAGTGACTAGATAACACCTCTACATAATTGCATAAGATTCACTAAGATGCAAACATACGTTCAGGAAGAATGCCCGAAAAACCACGAACCTCGAGATACGATGGAGCGTGCATATTTGTATATATACAAGTAGTTGAGATCAATGAATGGACCAAATCAAGCTAATCCAACAGCCCTAAAAGACTAAAGACAGGTTATACACTATTCTTACAAAAAAAAAATGAGTTAGCCAATTCTAGCCACATTCTAGAGAATTCTAATATTATTATATACAAGAAAGAATCTAGAGTTGACCTATTTACATGATAGAGCCAAAATGATACGTCCACCAGTGGCGGTAGGCGTCATCACCAATCTCTGTGGGACGGCATTTTCGTGACGTTCAAAATTGCTCACAATAGGCACCTGAGTAGCAGCGCTAATGCCACCGAGCCTCGTGGTAGAACGATCAACTGAAGAAGTATCAGAATGACCCGCACCCCAATTATCGGAGAGATTTCCAGGGGCCGTAGTCGCAGATTCATTTCTCGCGGTCTCGCCTCGATTATCTTTCGAAGAAATATTGGTAAAAGACGGGCCCACATCGGAGAGCTCATTTTCCTCGTTCCTTCTCCGAGCGTCATAAATATTCTCGGGTGGCACCACAAGTTTACTTCGATTTCTAGACTTTGTCCGTGCCATGTCAAATGAATTATGGATATTATCTGGATTGCTGTAGCCAGAGAATATTAAAAGCGCATCGAATCCATGAAATTCGATGCGCCCTGAAGATCGAACAGTGGTAGTTCGATGCTAACTATATCTAACGCTGGCGATTCAATGTCGCTTATGTCGAACAGACACTATTCGATGCGGCTGAAAAGCCAATAAAAAACTTCTCTTGGGGAAGAAAACAAGAATGACATGGAAGGTGCCCCTTATATAGGCCCATGCACCGCCAACTGTCACGACCACATCAAACAAACTTCATTCGATGCGCCCACATCGAATTCTTCAAATTCGATTTTTGCGCCAACACGTATCGAATTGTCCCTGTTCGATGCGGCCGCATCGAATTATCAAAATTCTATGTTTTTCGCTATTGAATGAAAACAACACGATTTCGCCACACTCAATTTTACCATCAACGAAAAATATTGCGCGAGACCTTTTAAAGTTTGGCAACCGTTCTCTCATCGGCACCGTCTCCCAAACTGGGGGGACTATGTGATAGAGATATTTTAGGATTGGCCTAGCACTGTATATTGGGCCGGCTCATAAGCGTATCGAACATGCCCTATTCGATGTCCATTGTGCATTGAACGACTCCTATTCGATGCGTGCATCGAACCAACTTGATTCGATGCACATTCCACATCTGTCAAGGGGTCCCACGGGACGGAGTCTATGAATACCCCGCCCCTAGACCTTACAAAGGGGGATCGAACCTGACACCAACCACTACCACATCGAATGTTCCTATTCGACACGCTTTATCATTCGATACCACACATCATTCGACACACAACATTCGACACCAACATAATTGTTTTATATCAGTATTGAACCAGTCCAATTCGAGTCACAACAATATCGAATCACTGAGATTCGATACATTCACATCGAACCAATGTTCATTGGATAATATCAACATCGAATCAGTGCCGTTCGAGGCGCACATCGAACATCCAAAATTCGATACGCACGTTAATTTGTCATATTAGGATATCTAAAGTAATTCAATAGCTGTAATAGACAGTAGGTGTTCCGGACTAAGCTAGTCCGCTTATTATATTGGATTAACATTATTTTGGTTATTTGTATTCAAATTGTATTATTTTTACTGTGTTATATTACCTTGACGAAATAAGACCAAAATACTTAAGATAAACGATTTAAATGTAGTTCTCATAGGTTAAAACTTTGTCCTTCACAGTACTCGTACTTTCATACAAAAAGGGGTCTCTGTCTTTCTTGTATAAATCTGCACCAAAATAAATTGTTTTTCGTTTTAATAGGTAATTTGTTATAATTAATGTGCCAAAAATGCCGAAGTTATAAAAATCAAATTGAACTATGGAAATGAAATAAATCTAAATAGAAATTGAGATTCGCAAATATTACCGTTATGATAATTGGGCTGAAGCCCAATAATAAAAGCCCATCCCAATTTGAAAATCACTCTCTCACACTCACTTTCCCTCCTCGATGAAATTGAACTGATAAACAAACGGTAAAGCTAAAAGCCCTAAATTGATCGAATTTCAGATTTCAAGTCGAATTCCACAATCAACAGGTAATTTGTTTGATTCATAATCACAGCTCATGTGTTCTTGTTGTGTGTATTTATCAGGATTTGATTTGAGTTCAATCGTTGTATCACTGTATGTATGGTTTCTCAATTAGGGTTTTACTTGCTCAACTCTGATTTATTTATTGTAAGCATTCACGAAAACAGGTGAACTAATTGTGTCGTATTGATCATGTGTTCCAGTTACGCACTCAGTTGTTTCTTTCTATAAGCAATGGAAACGCCGTCAAAGGAAAAAATTGATCTAGAAACCACGAAAATCCACCCCCCTTCCGACTCGCCACAGAAGGGCGCAATCGTTGAAGCCGATGTCAAAGAGGAGGATTTCTCGTCTCCTACCCCGGCGAAAATTATAGAGCCCCCGCGCATTCAGAGCAAAAAAGTGTTGGCTGAACTTCCAGAGAAGTGAGCGAGCTTGATTTCTGAATTTATTTTCTTTAATGTTTTGAGTATTATAAGTGAAGAAAATTCCGGAGCATGAAAAGATGTGTTTTGACTTAATTTACAGGTATGAGATGTTATTGGAGTTTTTCAACAGTATGACTAGTTCAACGAGGCTGCTTGGTATGCGAAACAAGACGCCCACTTTCAAGAATATTAGTACTCAGGTGGAAATCCTGACAGGAAGGTAAATACTACATTCCTATTTCTATATCCAATTAGGTTACGTCGAGCAATAGTTTTGCTGTATTTGACAGAGCATGTGATTTTGTGTATCTTTTCTGTTGTTATTCTTTGAAGGATTTACAAACATACTGGCTATTTGTTTCGTAGGAAATTCCTTGTACGATGTTTGTGGATTTATTACAATGAGTCTTCTAGTGTTAGTGTCAAAGGCTTTTGATCTCTGAGAGCCTACTTAGTGGAGATTGGCTGTTCTGATTTGTAAGAATACAATGATATCTTTAGAATGACTGCTTTTCATGTTGCCTTTCTTCTTTTCTATTTTGGGCGAGGTGATGGAACTGACAAAATAATAAGTGCCGGTACTTAGGATATTTTAAATTTCTAAATCACTGTAAGCACCGATTTGATAGTGTAGGCACCAAATCTGCAATGTCTTTTCTCATTTTTCATTTTTACAGAATGTACTTCAAACTCAGATTGTTTACTAGATTGGGGCTAATCTTCTCTGCTTTCTTGTTTTAATCAGAAAATTCCTATTTACGCATCTCGCACAAATGAAGTACATACTCTCTGAAGCGCTTCAGATTGATAAGATTCTCATCCACGATGAGCAAACCAAGTGCATGGTGCCGGACATGAAGATTGTGTTGCTCTTTGATGTTGTAGAGGGTCATCACGAGGATTCTCGATTTCTGGCTCTCAGCAGTCTTTTCTCCTCGAGGCTTAGAGATTTTTTTGTCGCGCATCCTAAGGTAACATCTCGGGTTTGACATAATCATGTATCATTAGAAAACACAGTCACTTTATGTGAATCTAACCACGAATGTAATATTACATTTGGTTTTGCACACATAGAACATAGTGGACTATAATGCTAGAATGTGGAAGCAGGGCTGAACTAGCGGAGTGGTATTTGGCCGTATTTCGGTTTATAATGGCATGCTGAAATAATATATGTTTTGCAGAAGCTAAACTGATTTTTCATCTCAATAAGTTTCGCGGCATCAACTTGTTAACGATTGTATAAGTTGTCCACATTCTGTAAGGTCACTTGCTTTCTCTTTTCATGGGTATAAAGTAGCTAGTCATCTATGGAGATAATTCGCTAATACATGTACACTTTTAACCCTTGATATTCACTTGGACCTTATTTTCACCCCACATGCTTGGCTTAGTTTATTGCTCTTTTTTCAAAATTGAAGGTGGTGAAAATGCTATTTGGCATTCCCAGTAAATTCTGAAACTATGTTATTATTTTCCACAAGCAGAACTCTGACGTCCCTGAAGCTGTACTTCCTCAGCCATTCAATCAGAGAAAAATCACTAGCGAGGCTGACCCAATTGCTGAGGATTTAACAGCTCCAATTGAGAAAGAGATAATGAATTCATCCCATTTTTCTCCTTCTTTCAGACAGTGCTTTATTCAAAAGTCTATTTCGGCAGAGATGGAGAACACTGATCTCCCTTCACATTCTAAATCTGCTTGTGTGACAAACGAAGATGTTCATAACGAGACACTTCCTGATCTTTCTTCTGAAGCTGGAAAGTTGGAGAGCACTCCTCTGAAGCTTGCCTCGGGGAGTGACAGTATAGTTGTTGAGACACCTGTACAATCTACTCCAGTGAGACCAATCTCACCAAAATCGTCAGCACTTACGTGTGAAGATGAGGACAAGGCGACTGCAAGCCAAATCCCCAAGCAGTCCACTTCAGGTGCTAAGAAATCATTAGACTTCTATAAGTTTAAAGGGGATGATGATACCTTATCACACAAGCAAATCACTGTTTGCTTGTCTGACCTAGTTCTCCTAATTCACCAAATATTTCAATCTGCCAACTACCACCCTATTACAAAGGAAGAACTTGTCCAGAAGATAACTATGTACAGTTGCGAGATTGATGACCAAAGTAAGCTCAGATGACGTGCTTCAATATCTTTTCTTTCACCATTAGCGCCCGTGGTCGTGTTGCCGTACAAAGTTTCTAAATCTAATTTTATATATGCTTAGGTGAGGTTGAGATACAAATGGAGCACCTTGAGAAACTCGTTCCAGATTGGTTTTTCAAGAAATTGGCACCTAGCGGTGATCTTCTGTACACGTAAGCTCTCCTCTTTTCTTGGTGTTGAATATTCTTTTTGAGAGTCTGATATCCAGTTATTTATTTTATTCTGTGCTTGTCTGGAAACATAGAATAATGGGGTATAAGACAAGGCTTGAAAGTGCAAGCTGAATGACTTGGATTACAGAAAGCGCGTACAATTAAGAAATTTGTATTTTTTCGGTATTTAAACTTCCTTTACTTGATTATTTCACTGGTTGGTGACTTTGTAGAGAGCAAACATTTTCTTTTGTGTGTGTCTTGTATCGCATATAATATGTTAGACGACCAGATTCACCTGGCACTGTACCAGTTTCTTCATTTGGCATGTTGAACTTGAACCCTTTTGGTTGTTTCACAGTAGCATTCTTTAGTTTTTTGTTTTTTTTGTTTTTATTAGTGGCTTTTTTCATCTTTGAGTTTTATCATACCACAAGAATGATAATTTGTGAAGTTCAGTTGTCTATACAAAGAACTGATATTCCTTATAGAAATTCAGTATTTTAATCATCTTAGACTGCAGATTTGTTCTTTTGTTCTTTTCTCATATAAACTCACAAGAGGTTTACTTTACCAAAGTTTCTTGAACGCTTTTGTTGATTGCAGTGTGAAGAAAGTATCAGACCTGAACTCAATTTGTGAAAGAATTAATGTTGTGTAATGAAAGTTACCGGTCAGCTAGACACTTCTGGTGTGGGTATGCAGTGTGAAGCACAAAAGTTGGAGGAATATACCCCCCCCCACTTTTTTTTTCCTCCTTTCTTCGTCCGTAGTTATTTATGAACAAAGATTGGTTCTTGTCAATCATCGTATTAATAGTGGCTTGTTTGTCCGAAATGAAGCCTTGTCAATTGCTTTTATATTTTTCACGAGATGATTTATTTTCCGGAGTAATCTCCCTCGTGGATGCTGACAATAGACATAACATAGAATATCAGCAACTTTATGAGATCATAATACTCCAACACTTTTTTCTAGAAATAATATATTAGATTATCTGATGTACTTCAGAGAAAGCCATTTATTTATACATCATAAAATCAGTTGTTTGTGGCATACTGGTATTAAAACATTTGCAATGCGACAGAAAACAAATCGAATTAAAGTTTACAAACAATTTTTCCGAATACTACTAGAACATTTATTTTTACTTGTGTGAGCATGAAACGTTTATAACAAACTATATTTACAAGTATTCTTCAACTCTGTCGAAAATATTTAAAAAAACTGCGAAATATTACACAGCAAAAAGTTTCTAAACTGCCAAAATCGACGCTTTCATCAACCAATGTAATGAATAAATGACACAAATGCAAATTAGTAAACTCCACATTGATGAGCTGATAAATGCAGTTGACAAATGGGGATGCTATTACAATCCCCTCAATCAAATCCTTGCTCACACAATTACTCTTGGCATATTTACCCATAATTACTTTTCAAGCCGAATCCTGAATGGGTACGCAAAACTCAAGAAACAGGTGGAAGCGCGTAAGGTGTTCGATCAAATGCCGAACCCAGATATTGGCTCTTGGACCTCTCTACAAAATCTTTACCTCAATGCTAAACAACCCAACAAAACGTTAATGCTTTTTACCGAACTGATAGAGTCTGGTTTTCCGAAACCCGACTCTCATTCTGTTGTTGCGGCTCTTTCAGCTTGTGCACGGACGAAAGGTTTAATAAATGGAAGAATAATTCACGGGATGGTGTTTAAGTATCTTGAAAACCCCAGGCCCGCGGTGCATAATGCATTGATTGACATGTATGGTAAAAATGGTAGAGTTGAATTGGCGAAGAGTGTGTTTAGTTGTATAGGTTTCAAGGATGTTGCTATTTGGACCAGTTTGCTGAATGGATATCTTCAGAATGGTGATATAGAGACGGCTAAAGGAGTTTTTGATGAAATGCCGCTGAAAAATGTGGTTTCTTGGACTTCCATGATTGTGGGGTATGTTCGCAACAAGAATCCGATCGAGGCGTTGGAGTTGTTTATGAGGATGAGAAGTGAAGATGTTGGAGAGGATTGTAATCCTACTACTTTCACTATTGTCGCCATTCTCTCTGGTTGTGCGGACATCGGTGCACTTAACTTAGGAAGTTCGATTCATGGGTACATACACAAACGTGTTGGATTTGTAGCGGATGTTGCCGTTAATAACGGGTTGATTGACATGTATGGGAAAAGTGGCAATCCTGATTGGGCTTTGAAGCTATTCAATGGCTTGAGGAAAAGGGATTTGTATACATGGACTAGTATGATTTCTGGGTTGGCACTGCATGGTAGAGGGAAGCATGCCATTTTGGTTTTTGATTCGATGGTGGCATCTGGAATGAATCCAAATCAAGTTACGTTCCTATCAGTTTTATCAGCATGTAGCCATGCAGGATTGGTTACGGAGGGGGAGATATTATTCGAAAAAATTATAAGTCGCTACCGTATAAGGCCAAAGATAGAGCATTTCGGGTGTATGGTTGATCTCTTTGTTAGAGCAGGTCGTTTGAAGAAAGCCATGCAGTTGATCGAGGGGATGCCGATGGCGCCAGATGCTGTGATCTGGAGATCGGTTCTAGTTGCTTGTCTGGAACATGGGAATTTGGAATTGGCTGAAGTAGTAGGGAAGAAAGTACTTGAACTTGAACCTGAAGATGATGCTGCTTACATACTTCTTTGGACGATTTATCGTTCCAAAAATAGGTGGGAGGAAGCTCTAAGGACAATGAGAATGATGAGAAATCAAAGAATTAAGAAAACGCCTGGGTGTAGTTGGATTGAACTAAACGGTGTAGTTCATGAGTTCCTTGCCGAAAATTCCAGACATCACCTCAGTGTAGATATGATGGATGTTCTACGAGGAATGAGTGAACACTCAAAAGTAGATACTAATCAACATCTTGTTGTTCTGTGAGAATGCTGAAATGTAAGGTTCATCTAGGGCAGGGCACACAGAAGCACTGCTGAGGTGAAAAAGCTTCGGTTAAAAAACAGGTCATACTGAAAGGTGGTCGATTTTGAGTAACTTATTGCTTTGAAGTCTCACCTCATGCTTTTGTTTTGGCCACAAATGGACGAGGTTAATAGTGAGTGGTCTGGATAACGAGCAACTAGCTTCCGCTTTAGCTGTCGAAGTATCGAACCCCATGCTTGCTAGACTGAAAATCAACCCTGAGTTGGTATGCTATTGTAATATTGGTATTAGGCCCTATTAGATGCCAACTCATATTTATTTGGGATGTGGCAGGAAAAGAATAGCAGAAATCAGTATAACCTGCAAATATTCGTAGAGATCGTCATGCAAACAGGTATGCTAATATCAATATTGTTGTTCTTGTTATTCTCTTAATTGTGACGAAACTGGGTGTTTCCTTTTTGTTTTACAAATCATGCAGATTCTACTTACTCTGATTATTTGTGCCAAATTAAATTTTATTACATGAATGATTGAAGATGCGGTGGGACCCCTCCCCGGACCCTCGCATTGCGGGGATGCTTTAGTGCACCGGGCTGCCCCCCCACATGAATGATTGAAGATGAATGTGTATATGCCATTGTCTGCGTTGTTTTACAAGTGTATCTTTTGTTTTACATTTGTTCTTTCACTTGTCCTTAGATCTATCAGTAGCATACCAGTGATATGTAACTCAGCCATTCAAGTTTCATTTTTCAATAAATCTGCCCACTTTTGTTTTCCTGGTAAATTGCTTTGGACCTGCTTGTCAGTTTATCTGAGAAACCGAAAACTTGTAAGGGTATAATTCAACATTGAATCATCTCATGATTGTACCAGAGAACAAAGAGTGAGTTCTTGGTCAAGCACATCCAGTGGAGAATAAATATTCGTACATATGAGATAGTTGTATTAGTTTTTTAGCTGAATAAATTTTTAAGTGGTAATGCATTGAATTTGTCATAATTCTTGATTTTTGTAATATTATCATACAGTTTCACTTATAAAAATGTATATTACAGTTTATCATAAACCTGGGTACAGTCGAACCATACAATCCGAGATTGTTTATTAATTTTAACAGTAGAAGCATTTACACCTTCCTGTATTTTTTGATTTTTTCAGTGTTAATTGCTGCTATTAGGGACAATAATTTTACCTACTTATCATGTGATCTTATCTTTTAATTTTCTGGAATACCAGCTCTGCATGCTGTGGTGATATGATCTGATATGAACACCTCTTTTTACTTGCACGACTCTTTTTTATAATCTAAGATTTTTCATATCTCCAAGGTGGACTGCAGACTTTCAGGCACCAAACAACACAAAATTCAACAGGTTGATAAATTCTTTGACTTCAGCTAACACATAAGCTAATTTACTAGTTGCCAGATACGCAAACTGTATAGATCAGTAATTTTTGTAAGAGAGAATTACATGATGCAACTCCCTAAAGTTTGGTCTAATCTCGAAAATAAGCACTATAATGTCTAAATAACTAATAGCTTTATAAAAGCTCACAAAAACATAGAGGCTAGTTTTAAGACGTGTTTCTAATTTAAAGGATGTCTTCATAATTATTAAAATTTTAATAACTATTAACATCAAGGAGGGTTACTTACTGAAATTGTAGACATGGTTTTCATATGTAAACAAGGAATGCATGTACTTATTATTACTTATTTTAATGCCATCTTCCCCGATGGTTAAATTTGACTCGGAATCGTTCTTATTAGCTGTCCAAAATCTGATCTGGATAGATAATGTATTTTAATATAATAAGCTTTCGTTCCAGTCAATGTTCAAATTTCACACATCCAGCAACATCTCAATTCCTCGTCGATAACTTGCATAATCATCTTCCTACTATTAAAAAAAAAAAACTTGCATAATCATCTATAAAAAGCAGCTCCTCTAACCCTTTAGACACTCACAGAAAATATGAAGATAACCAACCTCTACCTTCCTTTTATCCTTCTCTCTATTTACTCCATCTCTTTCTTCGCCATAGCCGCCGAAGAACCTTCCCCGGTGCTTGACATTGACGGAAAGAATCTCCGGACAGGCGTCGAATACTACATTTTGCCGTATGTTCGTGGCAGAGGCGGCGGCCTCACAATGGCCAGCCCGCTCAACGGCACGTGTCCGCTGAACGTGGTTCAAGAGCAACAAGAAGTGGATAGAGGCCTTCCAATAACGTTTACGCCTGTGAACCCCAAAAAAGGCGTGATTCGTGTTTTGACTGATCTGAACATCAAGTTCTCTGCAATTACGATCTGTATTGAGTCGATGGTATGGAAGCTGGCGGATTACGACGAGCTGACAGGACAATACTTTATAGAGACAAATGGGGTTGAAGGGAATCCGGGGCGCGAAACTATAAGGAACTGGTTTAGGATTGAAGAGGAGGGAAGTGTTTACAAGCTTGTGTTTTGCCCTGGTGTTTGTGCTGAGTGCAGAGTTGCTTGTAGAGATGTGGGTATTTTCATTCAAGATGGGGTGAGGCGTTTGGCGCTCAGTGATGTGCCTTTTAGAGTTTTCTTCGGGAAAGTCTCTGAAACTGGAAATACGTCTGATTAGATTGTTACGTAATTATGTAGAGAGATCAAATAAAGTTTACAAATATGTCTGATAAAGTTTGAAACAAATAAGTTTGACCCATAAATATATGGGAATATAGCATGTATATTGTATCATGGTCCTCTCGTTATGTGTACACAATTCCAGCTTTTGTCTTTATTGTTGATTCCTTTTACAATGTTGATGATCCTCGATCTACTTAAAATCATTTCAGTGCGATTTGTTAGTTGCAAGTGAAATTTTGGGATTTTTTGACTTTCCCTCCATTTTCTAAATATAGCAAATAAAATAAAAGGACATATTAGTTGAGCCTTCAGCCAAACAGTTTTAGCGCTTTGAATATATACTTATATTACGCCCATAATGACGAATATGAACCAAGTCTAGGTACGAGCCTCGGACAACCTACTCTTCACTAAAAAGAAAGTTCTTGGGAGATACTTATAAACATGTAATTTTGCTAACTTGGAATCACCACTAATATAATGTAGCATTTAATTATTTAAACTATTAAGCTTCGATTAAAGTTACAGAAGAGGTGAGTAAAGGTACACGAAAGTATAATGCCATCTCATGTCGGCGAATCTGTTGCCTCGATGGTTGACTTTGACCTGGAATAGATATTATTATTATTAGCTGTTCAAACTCTTGATCTTGACTGACAATGAATCTCATTATAATTGGCTTGTCTTTTTAGTTAATGTTCAAATCTTGCACATGCAGCTAGCCACATCTCTCTTTCTAGTCACATAATCTTTATCATCAAATTCATACTGAAATTATCATCTATAAATACCAAGACCTCAAATCCTTTAGCCACTTACACACACAACAACAAAAGAATGAAGATAACTAACCTTACACTTCCTTTCATCCTCCTCTCCATTTACTCCAACTCTGTCCTCTCCGCAGCCGCCCGAGATTCTCCTCCGGTGCTAGACATTACCGGAAAGAAGCTCCAATCAGGACTGAACTACTACATTTTGCCGGTTTTTCGCGGAAGAGGTGGTGGCCTCACGATCACGGGCGTATGTATGTAGGGGCTAGGGGGGGGCTGTAGCCCCCCCCATTTTTTTTGAAAAAAAAAATAGAATATATATATAGGTGGTGGCACAACTTATAATTAATTGGTTGTGCAAACTGTGTAAGAACATAATATCTGCTCCTATTTGAGCACTACAACATAAACACGAGGCAGTTAGTAAACAGATTTGAGGTTCAAGAACTCATTTTCTGCAGCTTAGCTTTGACAGCGTCCAATTTTTTCTGTTTCGATCCAGTTGCTTTCTGAATGTTTGTACGAAAAAATATGTTGCCGTTCTTTTGATAAACAGCCCTGGAGGAAGAAAGACTATTAAGCTCAGCTATAGCAACTTCATGACCTTTTACCTCCCTGGAGGAAGAAGATCGGTGTATGAAGAAGCAGACATTTTTTCCCTTTTCTTTTTTCCCAACCCCAAAAGATAACAAATAGAATATATATATATATATATATATATATATATATATATATATATATATATATTATATGTAGTATTAGGGATTAGGGAAAGAGAAAAGGAACAGACCTCTATATTTACATTTAAAACCCCAGTCAAATAGTAAATTACAAAAACTCCCTTTCTTAGTAAGAAAATAACTTGTTTGTTATTTTAATTTGCAAAAAAATCCTCGTGGTGTTAAAAAATATCATACAATTATTTTACATTTAATTAATTCGTACATGTTGAATTTAATCTTATCTTAACATATTTCTTTGATACGCAAAGAATCAATGTTATTCAAATTAAATATATGAATACCTTTTTATCATATTTGTGAAGGGAACATTAGCTTCAAAATATGTATACATATATACAAAGTGTATCAAATTTTCCTTTGCTTTTATCTCGTTCAAATATGTCTAAAAAATTTATAACATAGTCTATAATATTTACCTTGATAAATATATATTTGATAAAAAATGTTTTTCCTCTTATTTCTTTCCTACTGTTCTCAAAAAATAAAAAATGTTTTTCAATTTTTTTTCCTCTTATTTCTTTCTTACTGTTCTCCAAAAAAAAAAATTTAGCCCCCCCCATATACGATTCCTGGATACGCCACTGCTCACGATGTCCAGGGGAAGCAACGTCACGTGTCGGCTCACTACAAAAAAATCGGGTCATTCCCGACCGCAAAGCCGGTCGGGAATGACCCATCTGCGGTCGGGAATGACCCTTTCCCGACCGCATCGTGGTCGGGAAGAGGCGGTCGGCGTTGCTTCGGTCGGAAAAAGTTTCCCGACCGCAGCTCGGTCGGGAAGAACTTTTCCCGACCGCCTTTCCCGACTGGCATGCGGTCGGCAAATTTGCCGACCGATTATTCCGACCGCACACCGGTCGGAATATTTCCCGACCGCATATCGGTCGGGAAATACTTGAATTTTATTCCCGACCGCACTGCGGTCGGGATTATATGAATTTTTGTCCCGACCGGATAGCGGTCGGGACTATTCCCGACCGCAAAGTGGTCGGGATTAAAATTCATGTTATTCCCGACCGAGGCCCGGTCGGGAATAATATTCAAGTATTTCCCGACCGATTCGCGGTCGGGAATAATAATCATCAGAACAAAAAAAATAATATTCTGGTAATAAAATTACCGGAATATTATTTTTTTAATATTTTGCAATATTTGAAAAATATTATTTAGTTTTTGTGTTTGCAATAATTAAATTTTTGATTCATTGCTTAGTCTAAAACACAAAAAAAATAAATAAGTTTTTGATTATTGAAAATTTGAATAAAGAAGTGAAAAATTTTAATTTTGAAGTTGAAAGAAAGAAGGTTTTGAAAAAGTGTATGAATATGAAAAAAGTGTTTGAAATTTTTTTTGAAGAGGAACAAAGTGTGTGGAGATGGAAAAATGAGGAGAATAATGAAGTGTATTTATAGAAAAAGTTGAATTTTTTTGAATTTTCGTCAAATTTGAATTTCCCACCAAGTCCCGCCATTTTTTTCGATTATTCCCGACCGATATTCGGTCGGGAATGTTTAATTTTTTCAAAAATTTCAAAAAACCGCAAATTTTTCAAAAAATACCGACCGAAATTCGGTCGGCAATACTTTGCAGCCCAGAAACTCGCGACATACCGACCGCACTGCGGTCGGGAATAAGTTTAAATTTTATTCCCGACCGCAAGGCGGTCGGAAATGCCTTTAAATATTAGTCCCGACCGGCATGCGGTCGGGAATACCTTTAAATTTTATTTACGACCGCCGTGCGGTCGGCAATAATGGCAATTCCCGACCGATACGCGGTCGGGAAAAATAGTACATTTTACCTTTTTTCGATCTTTTGGAAAATCTTGATGTGTTTGTTAAGTATAACTATAGAATCTCATTAAATTCATGAATTGCACTATTAGTTAGTTTGTTTAATGTACTTTTAATTATTAAATTAGTATAGTTTATCGGAGTATAAGTTAAGTTAGTTTGGAGTTATACCTATAATAATCATACGTAGTATATAGGAGTTCACAATTGTCAATTAACATTTGTTACGAACGTTAATATAGAGAGGCTAATTGTGATATATATATATATATATATATATATATATATATATATATATATATATATATATGTTAACATTTGTTTAACATAATCGTAAGTAGTTACATTATTAGCAACTACATATACTAATCTATTTATAAGTGACAATATGAATCAACGCTTCAAACGATTCATCAACGTGCAACTAAATTTAATTTTTTTTGAGATTTTTAGTAATATATAACTAATACTGATTTACTCGATCATTAAATAACGAATTTACCTAAAATTGAGAGCGAAATTGTGAAATTAAGAATATGAATATTATTCCCGACCGCGTACCGGTCGCCAATAAGCCTAAACCCTAAACCCTAAACCCTAATATTCCCGACCGCCACGCGGTCGGGAACTTTCCCGACCGCATTGCGGTCGGGAATAAGGGTATTCCCGACCGCAATGCGGTCGGGAAATCTCGGCCCAGTTGCACGGCCCAGCTGGGCCGAGATTAGGGCGACACTCTGGGCGGGAAATTTCCCGCCCAGAGTATTCCCGACCGCAATGCGGTCGGGACAAATTGTACCGACCGCAATGCGGTCGGGAATGGTTTTAATAAATGTCCCGACCGCATATCGGTCGGTAAACTTTATAATGACCGCATTGCGGTCGGGATTGCTCCCGACCGCAATGCGGTCGGGAGTTTCCGGTCGGGAAAAGTGCTGAAATCTTGTAGTGGCTTCACGTGGCGCAAGCGCAACTAGAAGTGGACAATGACATACCAATGACTTTCACGCCGGTGAACCCAAAAAAAGGCGTGATTCGTGCTTCAACTGATCTGAACGTTAAGTTCTCCGGTGCTTCGACATGTGTTCAGTCAACAGTGTGGAGGCTGGATTACGACGAAGTGATTAAGCAGTACTTTATTGCGACGGGTGGGGTTGAGGGTAATCCGGGAATTAAAACAATAAGCAATTGGTTTAAGATTGAAGCTTATGAAAGGGATTATAAGCTTGTGTTTTGTCCTACTGTTTGTAATTACTGCAAAGTTATATGTAGAGATGTGGGTATTTACTTGTTAGATGGAGTGGAGAGGCTTGCACTCAGTGAGGTGCCTTTTAGAGTTATATTTAGGAAGGCATGAACAAAATTGTAAGCTGTTTTTATATTGACAAGTGGTCTTTGATAATTTGACTGGGATCACATTTGCATACTTGAGATCTGGTCCAATTAGATGTTTTGGTAATTGGAAAGATCTCTTAAAAAGTTATTGCTTTGATGTCTTACTCATACTTTTGTTTTGTCCACAAATGGGTGAGGTTAATAGTGAGTGGTCTGGACTCTGGATAACTAGCAACTAGTTTCTACTTTAGCTGTCAATATCTTGCACTCCATGGTTGCTACACTGGAAATAAATCCTGAGTTGGTCTGCTATTGTCATATTGTTATTAAGCACTAGTAGAAGCTAGCTCACATTTGCTATTTGGGACGTGGCACGAAAAAAATAGAAGAAATTGTTAGGTATTTGAGTCGACAAATACGCACCCCATGATTTGCCCATCGTGGATATACGAATCAAATACGAATAAAATATGACGATCGTAACAACACCAGCCAATTGAGAAAAAACTCCAAAACCGGAGAAAAACCACGGGGCCCGAACGAAAATACACTATGTAGAAAATTGTTAGAACTACACAATTTCTCGCTCAACCCAACGATCCCCACAGAGCCTTTATACCCGTAACACTCCCCGAATACACCTCACACAAATATAGAAATATTACAAGAGGAAATATGAGAGTTATACTACAAAAGAACTCTGAATTGTGGGATGATTTCTTCAACACAAGAAATGCCTATTTATAGGCAATTCACAAAGGAAGAAACCATGTGGAATTTAATTCCACAACTCCCAAGCTCCATTATTTCATTCCGGCATTGGGCAATCGCACACCCACTCTGCCTCAGAAGATCTCCATAGCTCCCGCTATCACTGCAACCGCAGTCGTACTTTTAGAAGTACCATGCTCCACCATCAAGCATAACCACTCAGAATAAACCAATTCTGAGAATTTCCCTTTTCGGCCCATGTCGAACATTAACCTGCTGATAGGATGGTGCAACTTCCCCTTTTAGCTCCTCCGGAAGTCATCAGCCCGCCGACATGAATATACCACACCTTGCATTAACGCCAAAAGCAATGCCCGTGTGCACACTAGACCCACTAACATTAACGTCCTGTCTCATGGCAACTTTTAGGGTCTCATGCCATCAGGACGAGCATGCCGCTTACAGAACTTCAGAGTCACTGCAATAAGCAATGTTAGTATCTCCTCCAGTGTTTCCCTTTGATGCCTCGGAGCCATTTGCCGAACCGGCTCCCCTTGTTGGACAATTTCTTCTAACGTGACCAGATTGTCCACACCGCCAACACACTTTCCTCCCAGAGTTTGTCTTCCTGCCATCGTAAGTCACCAATGCATTGTTTACATGTGAACCGTTACCCCCGCTAAGCCTCCTCTCTTCAGACAGAAGCTTGCCCGTAACTTGAGAGAGATTGATTTTCTCTTTACCATGAATCAATATCGGTTTCATGTGCTCGTACGAACTTGGAAGAGACCAGATGAGTCTCAAGGCTTGATCCTCCTCATCAATTGCAACTCCAATGGATTCAAGCTCAGCAACTATTCCGTTCAGAACACTCAGATGATCTGAGATACTCGCACCCTCTGCCATTCGTAGTGTGTGAAACTGCTCTTTTAGGTACACGCGATTCGATACGCTTTTCGCCTGGTACAACTCCTCTAATTTTTCCCAGAGTCCCTTAGCCGAAGAAATTCCATGCACGTTCGCAAGAATGTTTTTGGCCAGACACAGACAAATTGCGCTCGCAACTCGCAAATCTAGATCCTCCCACTCATCATCGTCCACCACAGCTTTTATACCAGCTGCTTCGGAACTCGTGCTAGTAGTGCCGCTACCTTTAGCGACCCTTCCTTTTAAAGCCTTGTGTAACCCTGACTGAATCAACACATCCCTGACTTGAACTTGCCACAAGCCAAAGTTGATTTTTCCGTCAAAATTTTCAACGTCAAATCTCACTGCACTCGTACCCTTGCTTCCTGACATTGCACCAGTGAGCCTTGGTAAATTTCAAGTAGATCCGAATAACACAAAGTAAACCCCCGGAAAGAGATAGCTTGTCTTTTCAGACAGGATTTCAAGGTTCCCAGGTAATTGGTGGGGTCACAACGGTCCCGCTTAATAACCAATTACCTTTGACAGAATCGCCTTTATCAGCGCGAATTCACACTACTATCACACCAGGATTCCACCCCAATAAAAGCTCCACCTCCAGCAGTACCCGGGCTCTGATACCACTTGTTAGGTATTTGAGTCGACAAATACGCACCCCCAGGATTTGCCCATTGGATGTACGAAGAAAATACGAATAAAATATGACGATCGTAACAACACAAGGATTTTAGTGGAAACTCCAAAACCGGAGAAAAATCATGGGGCCCGAACGAAAATACATTATGTAGAAAATTGTTACAACTACACAATTTTTCGCTCAACCCAACGATCCCCACATAGCCTTTATACCCGTAACACTCCCTGAATACACCTCACATAAATATAGAAATATTACAAGAGGAAATATAAGAGTTATACTACAAAAGAACTCTGAATTGTAGGATGATTTCTTCAGCACAAAAAATGCCTATTTATAGGCAATTCACAAAGGAAGAAACCGTGTGGAATTTAATTCCACAACTCCCAAGCTCCATTATTTCACAAATAATGGCTTTGCCACCAAAGGCCATGTTAGGCTTCACATGCATGCAAGTGGGGGGACCTACACCATGAAGTGTTGTCCCCCATTTGCCACCGTCCACAGAAATCAGTATAACCTGTTTGTGGGCTGGCTTACTGATCCCAAGTCTCATGCTGATTGGGAGTTTTTTAGAGACTCTCATGAAAACAGACAAGTATTTACTAAGATCAATGTTGCTGTTCTTGTTATTTACTTAATTGTAGGTTATATATGTTGTGGCGAAACAGGGTCTTCCTTTTATGTTTCACAAATCTTGGAGATGCGAGTATGCGACCCGTTATGAGTATTTGTGCAAAACTGAATTTATTACATGAAGATGATTGTCTATTAGCCATTGTCTGTGTTGGATAACACGCTTATCTGTTGTTTTACATTTGTTCGATCTTTCACTTGTCCTTAGATCTATCAGTACCATGCTAGTTATATCCAACTCAGTCGTTCGAGTTTCACTTTTCATTAAATCTGCCTGCCACTTTTGTTTTCCTGGTAAATTGCTTTGCACCAGCTTGTCAGTTTCAAAATTGAAACATTTCACGTATGTACCAGAGAACCAAAGAGCGCGTTCGTGGTCAAGCACATTGCACATATAATGTAGAAGATATATGTAATATATACATATTAACTATATATGTATATATATATATAAATATTAGTTATAATTCTTGATTTTGTATTATTATCATACAGGTGAGCCATAAAATCCGTGAAATTGTTTAGTAACAATACAAGTATTTACACATTCCCTCTAATTTTTAAGGGCGAATTATTATTTGTGCCCAATAACTTTGCCAAAAATTACTTTTTGCCCTTTTTTTCGGCCCCCACTTTTTCTGTCCTGCTAGTTTTCATTTTTCTATCAAAAATGCCCAATTTCAGCCACATCAGCTAAATTGCTGATGTGGATGCCCAGTCAAGAAAGTGATACGCCTAGTTAAGAAGTTGTTATAGTCACGTCATATTTTTCAGCCCTAAAAATATTTTTTAGACTAATCCTTGTAATATTAAAAATTACACTTGAACCCCATAATAAATTGCACTTTGCACCCCTAATATATATATATATATATATTAAACATATATATATATATATTCATTTTTTTATATCTTAAAAATATTTTAAAAATTTCTAAAAATTGTAAAAAACAAATAAAAATAAAATACATTAATTAAAAAAATACAAAATGTCATCATCTTCCCTAACCCCCCCCCCCCAACCTTGCAACCGACAGAACTGTTCATCACCACTGTTCACCACTAATGTTCACCGCACTGTTCGCCACCACTGTTCACGCCGTCACCACCATCGTTGCCACGCCTCCACCACCATCAACCCAATCACTTATTACACAAAGATACCAACTATGAAAGCTCGTCAATGTCGAAATCCGATTCGTTAATGTCGAAATCCAATCCGATCCGATCCGAGGCGGGGCAACGGTGGTGGTGACGGCAGGGTGATGATGAAGATGATGATTTTTTTCTAATTGTATTTTTTTAATTTAATTGTTTTTCAATTTTTTATTTTTATATATTGTTAAAACATTTATTATTTATAAATAGTTATATATATGTGTTTATTATTATTATATATATATGTTTATTATTATTATTTATATATATAGCTTTATTATTATTATTATTATTATTTATATATATATATGTATATATTATTTTTACCAAATAGTTATATATAAGTTTATATATATAAATTTTTATTATTTATAAATATATATATATATATATATATATATATATATATATATATATATTTTGGGGGCAAAGTGCAATTTATTTTGGGGTGCAAGTGCAATTTTTAATATTACAAGGATTAGTCCAAAAAATATTTTTTTGCTTGAAAAATATAACGTGGCGCAACAACTTATTGACTAGGCGTAGCACTTTCTTGACTGGGCAGCCCCATCAGCAATTTAGCTGATGTGGCTGAAATTGGGCATTTTTGATAGAAAAATGAAAACTAGCAAGGCAGAAAAAGTCAGCTAGGGAAAAAAATGGCAAAAAATAATTTTTGGCAAAGTTATTGGGCAGAAATAATAATTCGCCCATTTTTTAATGCTAATTGCTCTTAAGGGCAATAAGTTTTATCTTTCGTATTATGTGATCTTATCCTTTAATTTTCTGGAATACCAGCTGATCTGCATGAACATATCTCGTTGTACTTGCACGATTCTTCTTTCATATCCTCCAAGGTGGGCTGCTTGACCTTCAACAATACAAAATACAACAACAACAGGTTGACAAATTCTTTGACTTCTGCTAACACATAAGCTAATATACTAGTTGCCATCTAGATATGTGAACTGTATAGATCAGTAATTTCTATAAAGGGAAAAATCACAGGTTGTAGCTCCCTAAAAGTTTCGTCTAATCACGAAAAAACAATGTCTAAATAAATATTGATTATAGTCTATAGAGCCTTTTTGAGTACACGAAAAAATAGAGGCTATTTCTGTGATGTGTTTCTATTTGAAGTACGTCTTCAGAATTATTCAAACTTTAATAACTATTAACAACAAGGAGGGTTATTGTACTTTGTGACTCAAATTGTAGAAATGGTTTTCATAATAATGATAATACACAAGAAATGCATGCACTTATTCTTTATTTGACTACCATCTAATCTCTTCTTATTATTAGCTGTTCAAACTCTTGATCTGGATGGATAATGGATTACAATACAATAAGCTTGTTTAAGATTTCACTCGTGCAGCCACATCTCAATTCCTTTTCCCCTAACACAACCTTTGTGACTTGCATAATCATCTATAAAAAGCAGCTCCTCCAACACATTAGACACTCACAGAAAATATGAAGATAACCAACCTCTCCTTTCCTTTTATCCTTCTCTCAATCTATTCCATCTCTTTCCTCGCCACAGCCACCGAAAAACCTTCCCCGGTACTTGACATTGCTGGAAAGTATCTTCGGGCAGGCGTCGACTACTACATTTTACCGGCCGTTCGCGGCAGAGGCGGTGGCCTCACAATGGCCAGCAGAGGCAACGCCACGTGCCCACTGCATGTGGTTCAAGAGCAACATGAAGTGGAAAGCGGTCTTCCAATCACGTTTACGCCTGTGAACCCTAAAAAGGGCGTTATTCGTGTTTCGACTGATCTGAACGTCAAGTTCTCGGCATCATCAATCTGTGTTCAATCAACGGTGTGGAAGCAGTGGCGTATCCAGGAATCGTATATGGGGGGGGCTAAATTTTTTTTTTTGGAGAACAGTAAGAAAGAAATAAGAGGAAAAAAAATTGAAAAACATTTTTTATTTTTTGAGAACAGTAGGAAAGAAATAAGAGGAAAAACATTTTTTTATCAAATATATATTTATCAAGGTAAATATTATAGACTATGTTATAAATTTTTTAGACATATTTGAACGAGATAAAAGCAAAGGAAAATTTGATACACTTTGTATATATGTATACATATTTTGAAGCTAATGTTCCCTTCACAAATATGATAAAAGGTATTCATATATTTAATTTGAATAACATTGATTCTTTGCGTATCAAAGAAATATGTTAAGATAAGATTAAATTCAACATGTACGAATTAATTAAATGTAAAATAATTGTATGCTATTTTTTAACACCACGAGGATTTTTTTGCAAATTAAAATAACAAACAAGTTATTTTCTTACTAAGAAAGGGAGTTTTTGTAATTTACTATTTGACTGGGGTTTTAAATGTAAATATAGAGGTCTGTTCCTTTTCTCTTTCCCTAATCCCTAATACTACATATAATATATATATATATATATATATATATATATATATATATATATATTCTATTTGTTATCTTTTGGGGTTGGGAAAAAAGAAAAGGGAAAAAATGTCTGCTTCTTCATACACCGATCTTCTTCCTCCAGGGAGGTAAAAGGTCATGAAGTTGCTATAGCTGAGCTTAATAGTCTTTCTTCCTCCAGGGCTGTTTATCAAAAGAACGGCAACATATTTTTTCGTACAAACATTCAGAAAGCAACTGGATCGAAACAGAAAAAATTGGACGCTGTCAAAGCTAAGCTGCAGAAAATGAGTTCTTGAACCTCAAATCTGTTTACTAACTGCCTCGTGTTTATGTTGTAGTGCTCAAATAGGAGCAGATATTATGTTCTTACACAGTTTGCACAACCAATTAATTATAAGTTGTGCCACCACCTATATATATATTCTATTTTTTTTTTCAAAAAAAATGGGGGGGGGGGGGGGGGGGGCTACAGCCCCCCCTAGCCCCTACATACATACGCCCGTGTGTGGAAGCTGGATTACAATGAGCCAACAGGACAGTATGTACTAACGACGGGTGGGGTTGAAGGGAATCCGGGGCGTGAGACTATAAGCAACTGGTTTAAGATAGAAGAGTATGATGGTGGTGATTACAAGCTTGTCTTTTGCCCTACTGTATGCATGTAACTACTGCAAAGTTATATGTAGGGATGTCGGTATTTTCGTGCAGGAAGGAGTGAGGAGATTGGCGCTGAGTGATGTGCCTTTTAGAGTTATGTTTAAGAAGGCCTCTAATGTTGATGTTGTTTTTAGTGATGTTGTGCTTGATGATTGATGGGGATACTGGCAGTTCCACTCCTGGAGGTTTGGTCTAATTAAGTAGATATTTCAATCGTAAAGTATCTCTTTAAGATATACAAATGTAACGAATGATATTTTTCTCTCTTGAATATTGAAGTGTAAATTTATAATTGTATGAACACGTATAAAAGAATTCCCACATACATTGAACAAGTTCTTCAATAATTTCTTTAAAAAAAAATCCACAAAAAGAAGTAGGATAATAGTACAAGGAATGAGTGAACAACCAAATTAAAGTTATGATACGATACTAATCAACTACTTGTTGCAATGTGAAATGCTGACTTGTAAGGTTCATCAAGGAACAGGAGTACGACGACGCATCACTGAGGTGAAAAAAACTTTCTCGTTTAGCAAACAACTAGTCATATAGTGAAATGTGATCGATTTTGAGTATAACTAATTTCTTTGTTATCTCACCTTGTATTTTTCTTTCTCTCTCTTTTTTAGATGCATATTACATCATTAACCTTTGTTCGTTAGGAAAAACGAAGCTCCGATTTCCAGCAGATGTTGGGTAGAATTTCTTGTCCGTAAATAGGCGAACTCCATGCATGCAATTGCGTGACTAAAAACAAACCATAAGCTAGTATACTATTGTTATTAGGCACTATAACTTAATAGAGGTTAGCTCTGCTATATGTGCCAGGGTACTGATCATAAGTCTTATCACGTTAACATCAATGTTGTTGTTTTTGTTATTCACTTAATTGTGGGTTATTTATTTATAATGTTGTGCGGCAAAATGGGACATTTCTTTATTCGCCAAATTGCGTACAGGCGACCCTACCCGATTTTTTATTACGTAAACGACTGAAGATGATTGTTTATTGAGTAAACAAGAAACGTATTCACTTTTTTTTTGTTATGGTCAGAAACGTATTCACTTAATTAACAGCTACTAAGTAGTCGTACATCCAACTTCTTCAAGTTCAATCAAATCATGCCTGATGTGTGTGATTTAAGATTGGCCCAATACATGGTTATTGGGCCGGCCCATAAGCGCATCGAATTGAGTGAATTCGATGCGCGCATCGAATCTACAATCTAATACGTCGTTATTGGGCCGGCCCACATGCGCATCGAATCGACAGTATTCGATGCGCACATCGAATAAGTAAGATTCGATGCGCCTTTTCGCATCTGTCTGTGGGCTCCACGGGACGGCTGCTATAAATAGCTCGTCCCCTTGTATTCCGTGCACGTTTTGGGAAGACCACCACTTCAGCACAGTTAGCATCGAATCACTATTCATTCGAGACGCATCGGATCGAACGGTCCTCATTCGACACGTGATAAAACAGTGTTTCTTCTGTTCGATACGACAAAGTACGCATCGAATTCGACACCTAAAGCACGCATCGAATTCGATACCTTCAAGGACAACTTCAAGTCAGTAGCAGTTATTCCGCATCGAACAAAGGCATTCGACACCTCAGCATCGAACATAGAATTCGATACGTTATATTAATCTTGTAATCAGTTATTTCTACCTAGTAAGCTTGTAATAAGTGTTCCGGACCAAGCTAGTCCGATAAATAATTTGGATAGCATTATTTTGGTTATTTATATCTCATTTTGTACTCTTTTACTGTGTTCTATTACCGTGACGAAATAAGACCAAACTATTGGTGCCGTCTGTGGGAACACTAAGTTTATTAGTTTGTTAGGCAGTATGTCTAGAATTACCAGATCCCAAAGTAAAGCTCTCGAGGGAAATATGGGAGAAGCAGGACAAATACACCTGAACGGATGACGCAAGATATTGCGGGACCATCAACAGTACCTGCAGCAGTACCAACTCCAGCCATGAGAGAGAATCAAGGACCTCAAGGTGTGGAGGTACCCGCCACTGAAGCAGGTGCAACTGGAGCAACGACAACGAGTGCTTCGATTCCAGATAACATGAAGAATGAATTATTGGCAATGGTAAAAGCCGCTTTGGCCGAAGTACTGACTCCAGCACCGCCCGTTTTGATACCATCTCCTGTTGAACATCTAGAAGCCTTAAGGGAACAAGGTTCTGTTGCCCGAATGTTGAAGGGAAAGGAGAAGGAAAAATCCCTGCAAGATGATAGAAGAAGTAGACATGCTTCGGAGGGAACAAAAAGTAGGGGAAAATCCACCCGAGATGATCAAGGAAAGAAGTTAGTGTCGGTCGAGGTACAATCAAGAAGACATCTTGAGAGAAGAGAAAGGGAAAAGGAGGCAGAACGCGATACTGAACGGAGAAGAAGAGAAGATAGGAGACGATCAGAGAGTCATGATTCCAGAAGGGAACGTAATGAGAAAGAAGACCAAAGAGAGGAATTACGAAGAAGGAAGGATAGAGATGACATGAGACACTCAGACGGACATGATTCACGAGGCGAGCATGATAGAATGGCCAGAAGAAACATCGAAAGGCTGGAAAAAGGGAAAGCAATAGCTAAGACTCAAATGGCACGGGAGGACAATACATATAACCACAGTCCATTTTGTCAAGAAATAGAGTCAGAGATCTTGGGACAAGGGGATAAGATCCTGGAACTGAAAACATACGATGGAAAGTCTGATCCCCGAGATCATCTTTTCCAATTGGATAGGAAACTGTCCCTTTACGGTTTTAAAGACAATATCCAAGCCATGATATTTGCAACAACTCTATCAGGAGTAGCTGCGGATTGGTTTAATCGAATTCCTCCAGGACAGATCAAAAGCTACAACCAATTGAGAAAAAAATGTTTGAAGATCAATTCTCTAGTCAGTCTAGAATGGTTCTAGATCACTCCCATCTCTATACAATGAAACAGGAAACCAATGAAAGTCTAAAGGACTTTATGAAACGTTTCAATACGAAGCTATTGAGGATTGACAGCCCATCGGGAGAGATGATTGCGAGCATACTTTTCCGAGCAACCACCAATACAATGTTCAGTGGGGACTTACTCAGACGTAAGCCTACCACCGTCGAAGAAATTAACAAAGTTGCACAAGAGGTGGTTCATTATGAGGAAATGATGGCGACTAAGCTACCTGTTGTTGCAGCGGTGAAAGATAGAGAAAGAGGTAGAGAAGAGCACAACCATAATACCTACAACAACAGGAACAAGAATTACAAAAGGAGAGTTCGCCTAGACGGTACACGCCGTTAAATGCTCATATCATGACAGTCTTTAGCGCAGCAAAAAGGAAAGGATGGTTGAAGGATCCTAAACCGATAAGGGAATCCAAAACAACGATGTATTCAAGTCAATTCTGCAAGTATCATAATCAGAAGGGTCATGATACTGAAGAATGTATAAATTTGAAGGACGAAATTGAACGGTTAGTAAAGGACCGCCCTAATGTGATGAGATGGCTCTGCCCCCACCCCCCTTTTTTCTCCTTTCTTCGTCTGCAGTTATTTATGAACAAATCGTATTAATGAGGATGAATTACTCGACAATGAGTGGCTTGTTTGTCCGAAATGAAGCCTTGTCAATTGTTCTAATACTTATCACAAGATATATTTTCCGGAGTAATCTCCCTCGTGGATGCTGGGAATAGACATAACATAGAAAATCAGCAACTTTATGAGATCATAATACTCAACATTTTTTCTAGAAAGAATATATTAGATTATCTGATGTACTGAGAAAGCCATTTATTTATACATCATAAAATCATTTGTTTGTGGCATACTTGTATTAAAACATTTGCATTGCGACAGAAAACAAATCGAATTAAAGTTTACAAACAAGTTTTCCGATTACCACTAGAACATTTATTTTTACTTGTGTGAGCATGAAACGTTTATAACAAACTATATTTACAAGTATTCTTCAACTCTGTCGAAAATATTTAAAAAAACTGCGAAATATTACACAGCAAAAAGTTTCTAAACTGCCAAAATCGACGCTTTCATCAACCAATGTAATGAATAAATGACACAAATGCAAATTAGTAAACTCCACATTGATGAACTGATAAATGCAGTTGACAAATGGGGATGCTATTACAATCCCCTCAATCAAATCCTTGCTCACACAATTACTCTTGGCATATTTACCCATACTTACTTTTCAAGCCGAATCCTGAATGGGTACGCAAAACTCAAGAAACAGGTGGAAGCACGTAAGGTGTTCGATCAAATGCCGAACCCAGATATTGGTTCTTGGACCTCTCTTCTAAATCTTTACCTCAATGCTAAACAACCCATCAAAGCGTTAATGCTTTTTACCGAACTGATAGAGTCTGGTTTTCCGAAACCCGACTCTCATTCTGTTGTTGCGGCTCTTTCAGCTTGTGCACGGACGAAAGGTTTAATAAATGGAAGAATAATTCACGGGATGGTGTTTAAGTATCTTGAAAACCCCAGGCCCGCGGTGCATAATGCATTGATTGACATGTATGGTAAAAATGGTAGAGTTGAATTGGCGAAGAGTGTGTTTAGTCGTATTGGTTTCAAGGATGTTGCTATTTGGACCAGTTTGCTGAATGGATATCTTCAGAATGGTGATATAGAGATGGCTAAAGGAGTTTTTGATGAAATGCCGTGGAAAAATGTGGTTTCTTGGACTTCCATGATTGTGGGGTATGTTCGCAACAAGAATCCGATCGAGGCGTTGGAGTTGTTTATGAGGATGAGAAGTGAAGATGTTGGAGAGGATTGTAATCCTACTACTTTCACTATTGTCGCCATTCTCTCTGGTTGTGCGGACATCGGTGCACTTAACTTAGGAAGTTCGATTCATGGGTACATACACAAACGTGTTGGATTTGTAGCGGATGTTGCCGTTAATAACGGGTTGATTGACATGTATGGGAAAAGTGGCAATCCTGATTGGGCTTTGAAGCTATTCAATGGCTTGAGGAAAAAGGATTTGTATACATGGACTAGTATGATTTCTGGGTTGGCACTGCATGGTAGAGGGAAGCATGCTATTTTGGTTTTTGATTTGATGGTGGCATCTGGAATGAATCCAAATCAAGTTACGTTCCTATCAGTTTTATCAGCATGTAGCCATGCAGGATTGGTTACCGAGGGGGAGATATTATTCGAAAAAATTATAAGTCGCTTCCGTATAAGGCCAAAGATAGAGCATTTCGGGTGTATGGTTGATCTCTTTGTTAGAGCAGGTCGTTTGAAGAAAGCCATGCAGTTGATAGAGGGGATGCCGATGGCGCCAGATGCTGTGATCTGGAGATCGGTTCTAGTTGCTTGTCTGGAACATGGGAATTTGGAATTGGCTGAAGTAGTAGGGAAGAAAGTACTTGAACTGGAACCTGAAGATGATGCTGCTTACATACTTCTTTGGACGATTTATCGTTCCAAAAATAGGTGGGAGGAAGCTCTAAGGACAATGAGAATGATGAGAAATCAAAGAATTAAGAAAACACCTGGGTTTAGTTGGATCGAACTAAATGGTGTAGTTCATGAGTTCCTTGCCGAAAATTCCAGACATCATCTCAGTGTAGATATGATGGATGTTCTACAAGGAATGAGTGAACACTCAAAAGTAGATACTAATCAACAACTTGTTGATCTGTGATAATGCTGAACTGTAAGGTTCATCAAGGACGGAGCTACAGAAGCACTATTGAGGTGAAAAGACTTCAGTTAGAAAACAGGTCATACTGAAATGTGATCGATTTTGAGTAACTTATTGATGTCTCTCTTCATACTTTTGTTTTGTCAATGGGTGAGGTTAATAGTGAGCCGTCTGGATTACGAGCAACTACTTTCTACTTTAGCTGTCAAAGTCTTGATCTCCATGCTTGCTAGACTGAAAATTAACCCTGAGTTGGTATACTATTGTTATATCGGTAAAAGGCCTTATTAGATGCTTGCTCATATTTATTTGGGATGTGGCAGGAAAAATAGCAGAAATCAGTATACCATGCTTGTGGGCTGGGCTCTGATCCTAAGTTTCATGCTGATTGCGAATTTTTGTAGAGATCGGCACAGAAACTGGTATGCTATGATCAATGTTGTTGTTCTTGTTATTCACTTAATTGTGGGTTATTTATGTTGGGCATAACAAGGCGTTTCCTTTTTGTTTTGCAAGTCACGCAGATGCGGCCATTCTGATTTGTTTCTGCAAATTAAATTTATTACATGAATTATTGAAGATGATTGTCTATACGCCATTGTCTGTGTTGATTCACAAACTTATATTTTGTTTTACATTTGTTCTTTCACTAGTCCTTAGATCTATCAGTAGCATGCCAGTTATATGTAACTCAGCAGTTCGATTTTCATTTTTCATTAATCTTGCCACTTTTATGTTCCTAGTAAATTGCTTTGGACCTGCTTGTCAGTTTATCTGAGAAGCCGAAATCTTATAAGCATATAATGCAACAACAACAACAACCAAGCCTGTAATCCTAATTAAATTGGGGTAGGCTAATATATCATAGGATGTGACGGGGTTTTTACGTTGGCTGTCACAAGCCTACCACAACCCTCCTCCTTTATCCTGGCTTGGGACAGGCAGTGAAAGCTCACTGGCGGAGTTTATAAGCATATAATGCAAAATGCAAAACTGGAAAATCTCATGGTTGTAGCAGAGGACCAAGAGTGATTTCTTGTTCAAGCACATACAATGGATCAGGCTATATATTATATGAGATGGCTATATTAATTTTTATAGCTAAATAATTTTTTAATGAATTCGTTATAATTCTTGATTTTTCTGTTGTTATCTTACAGCTGTACTTTAAAAATTGTATATTACAATTATCATAAACCTTCCTACAGTCGAATCATAAAATCAGAGAAATTGTTTAGTATTTTTAACAATGGAAGTATCTAAACTTTCCCTGTATTTTTTATGTTAATTGTTATTAGGGAAACAAGTTTTATCTTTCATATTATGTGATCTTATCCTTTAATTTTCCGGAATTACCAGCTCTGCATGCAGTGGTGATATGATCTGATACGAAGACATTCTCATTTTTCTTGCACGACTCTTCTTTACATTCTTAAGATTTTTCAAAACCTCCAACGTGGGCTGCTTGAGCTTGACTTTTAGGCACCAAACATACAAAAAATTCTAAAGGTTGATAATTTTTTTTTGACTTCAGCTAACACAGATGCTAATATTCTAGTGGCTAGATGAGCAATGTCTGAATAATTATAGGGCGTTTTTTAGTACAAAAAATAGAGGCTGTTTTTGTAATGCGTGTCTAATTTAAAGGAAGTCATCATCATAATTATTCAACTTTATTAAACTATCAACATCAAGGATAGTCATTCAACGTTACTAAAACTGAAGAAATGGTTTTCACATGTAAACAAGGAACGCACGCATATACTTATTACTTAGTTTAATGCCGTTTGATGTCCGCTTATCTGAGTTTCTCGATGGTTAACTTTGACTTGGAAGCGATCTTATTAGCTATCCAAACTCTTGATCTGGATAGATAATGTATATCAATATAATAAGCTTTTTTCCAGTCAATGTTCACATTTCACACATGCAACCACATCTCGATTCCTTGTCACACATCACAACCTTTGTCACCTGCATAATCTATAAAAAGCAGCTCCTCTAACCCCTTAGGTACTCACAGAAAATATGAAGACAACCAACCTCTCCCTTTCTTTTATCCTTCTCTCCATTTACTCCATCTCTTTCTTTGCCATAGCCGCCGAAGAACCTTCCCCGGTGCTTGACATTGACGGAAAGAATCTCCGGACAGGTGTCGAATACTACATTTTGCCGTTCGTTCGTGGCAGAGGCGGCGGCCTCACAATGGCCAGCCCGCGCAACGGCACGTGTCCGCTGAACGTGGTTCAAGAGCAACAAGAAGTGGATAGAGGCCTTCCAATAACGTTTACGCCTGTGAACCCCAAAAAAGGCGTGATTCGTGTTTTGACTGATCTGAACGTCAAGTTCTCTGCATTTACGACCTGTATTCAGTCGATGGTGTGGAAGCTGGACTACGACCAACTGACAGGACAATACTTTATAGCGACAAATGGGGTTGAAGGGAATCCGGGTCGTGAAACTGTAAGCAACTGGTTTAGGATTGAAGAGGATGGAAGTGTTTACAAGCTTGTGTTTTGCCCTAGTGTTTGTGCTGAGTGCAGAGTTATATGTGGAGATGTGGGTATTTTCATTCAAGATGGGGTGAGGCGTTTGGCGCTCAGTGATGTGCCTTTTAGAGTCTTCTTCAAGGAGGTCTCTGAAACTGGAAATACGTCTGATTAGATTGTTACGTAATTATGTAGAGAGATCAAATAAAGTTTACAAATAT
Source organism: Linaria vulgaris (assembly GCA_948329865.1). Lineage (NCBI taxonomy): Eukaryota > Viridiplantae > Streptophyta > Magnoliopsida > Lamiales > Plantaginaceae > Linaria > Linaria vulgaris. The sequence goes on along the minus strand of OX415250.1, from coordinate 34,855,728 downwards.
GTCTGATAAAGTTTGAAACAAATAAGTTTGACCCATAAATATATGGGAATATAGCATGTATATTGTATCATGGTCCTCTCGTTATGTGTACACAATTCCAGCTTTTGTCTTTATTGTTGATTCTTTTTACAATGTTGATGATCCTCTACTTCAAATCATTTCAGTGCGATTTGTTAGTTGCAAGTGAAATTTTGGGATTTTTTGACTTTCCCTCCATTTTCTAAATATAGCAAATAAAATAAAAGGACATATTAGTTGCCTTCAGCCAAACAGTTTTAGTGCTTTGAATATATACTTATATTGCGCCCATAATGACGAATATGAACCAAGTCTAGGTACGAGCCTCGGACAGCCTACTCTTCACTAAAAAGAAAGTTCTTGGGAGATACTTATAAACATGTAATTTTGCTAACTTGGAATCACCACTAATATAATGTAGCATTTAATTATTTAAACTATTAAGCTTCGATTAAAGTTACAGAAGAGGTGAGTAAAGGTACACGAAAGTATAATGCCATCTCATGTCGGCGAATCTGATTGCCTCGATGGTTGACTTTGACCTGGAATAGATATTATTATTAGCTGTTCAAACTCTTGATCTTGACTGACAATGAATCTCATTATAATTGGCTTGTCTTTTTAGTTAATGTTCAAATCTTGCACATGTAGCTAGCCACATCTCTCTTTCTAGTCACATAATCTTTATCATCAAATTCATACTGAAACTATCATCTATAAATACCAAGACCTCAAATCCTTTAGCCACTTACACACACAACAACAAAAAAATGAAGATAACTAACCTTACACTTCCTTTCATCCTCCTCTCCATTTACTCCAACTCTGTCCTCTCCGCAGCCGCCCGATATTCTCCTCCGGTGCTAGACATTACTGGAAAGAAGCTCCAATCAGGACTGAACTACTACATTTTGCCGGTTTTTCGCGGAAGAGGTGGTGGCCTCACGATGTCCAGGGGAAGCAACGTCACATGTCCGCTTCACGTGGCGCAAGCGCAACTAGAAGTGGACAATGGCATACCAATGACTTTCACGCCGGTGAACCCAAAAAAAGGCGTGATTCGTGCTTCAACTGATCTGAATGTTAAGTTCTCCGGTGCTTCGACATGTGTTCAGTCAACAGTGTGGAGGCTGGATTACGACGAAGTGATTAAGCAGTACTTTATTGCGACGGGTGGGGTTGAGGGTAATCCGGGGATTAAAACAACAAGCAATTGGTTTAAGATTGAAGCTTATGAAAGGGATTATAAGCTTGTGTTTTGTCCTACTGTTTGTAATTACTGCAAAGTTATATGTAGAGATGTGGGTATTTACTTGTTAGATGGAGTGAGGAGGCTTGCACTTAGTGAGGTGCCTTTTAGAGTTATATTTAGGAAGGCATGAACAAAATTGTAAGCTGTTTTTATATTGACAAGTGGTCTTTGATAATTTGACTGGGATCACATTTGCATACTTGAGATCTGGTCCAATTAGATGTTTTGGTAATTGGAAAGATCTCTTAAAAAGTTATTGCTTTGATGTCTTACTCATACTTTTGTTTTGTCCACAAATGGGTGAGGTTAATAGTGAGTGGTCTGGACTCTGGATAACTAGCAACTAGTTTCTACTTTAGCTGTCAATATCTTGAACTCCATGGTTGCTACACTGGAAATAAATCCTGAGTTGGTCTGCTATTGTCATATTGTTATTAAGCTCTAGTAGAAGCTAGCTCACATTTGCTATTTGGGACGTGGCACGAAAAAAATAGAAGAAATCAGTATAGCCTGATTGTGGGCTGGCTTACTGATCCTAAGTCTCATGCTGATTGCGAGTTTTTTAGAGACTGTCATGAAAACAGACAAGTATTTACTAAGATCAATGTTGCTGTTCTTGTTATATGTTGTGGCGAAACAGGGTCTTCCCTTTTTGTTTCACAAATCTTGGAGATGCGAGTATGCGACGCGTTATGAGTATTTGTGAAAAATTGAATTTATTACATGAAGATGATTGTCTATTAGCCATTGTCTGTGTTGGATAACACGCTTATCTGTTGTTTTACATTTGTTCGATCTTTCACTTGTCCTTAGATCTATCAGTACCATGCTAGTTATATCCAACTCAGTCGTTCGAGTTTCACTTTTCATTAAATCTGCGTGCCACTTTTGTTTTCCTGGTAAATTGCTTTGCACCAGCTTGTCAGTTTATCTGAGAAACCAACAACTTGTAAGGAGACCATTCAAAATTGAAACATTTCACGTATGTACCAGAGAACCAAAGAGCGCGTTCGTGGTCAAGCACATTGCACATATAATGTAGAAGATATATGTAATATATACATATTAACTATATATGTATATATATATATATATTAGTTATAATTCTTGATTTTGTATTATTATCATACAGGTGAGCCATAAAATCCGTGAAATTGTTTAGTAACAATATAAGTATTTACACCTTCCCTCTATTTGTTAATGCTAATTGCTCTTAAGGGCAATAAGTTTTATCTTTCATATTATGTGATCTTATCCTTTAATTTTCTGGAATACCAGCTCTATGCATGAACATGTCTCGTTGTACTTGCACGATTCTTCTTTCATATCCTCCAAGGTGGGCTGCTTGACTTTCAACAATACAAAATACAACAACAACAGGTTGATAAATTCTTTGACTTCAGCTAACACATAAGCTAATATACTAGTTGCCATCTAGATATGCGAACTGTATAGATCAGTAATTTCTATAAAGGGAAAATTACAGGTTGTAGCTCCCTAAAAGTTTCGTCTAATCACGAAAAAACAATGTCTAAATAAATATTGATGGGCAAAATATTTTTTTTGCCCTTTATTTTATGTCAACTTCAAGTTATGCCCTTTAACTTTTCGGGCTTAGAAAATGCCCGTTATCTTCTTGTTTTTTTTTATAAAAAATGCCCGACGGGCTCTTGGATTGGCTGGGCTGAATTTTGCCCACGTGGCATCTGAGTGGGCTGCCACTAGGATGTCACGTCAATTAAATAACTTTTTTTTATAATGACTGGGCTGAATTTTAAACCATAAAAAATCGTAAAATAAAATAAAAAACATTAAAAACATAAAAAAAGAAAAAGAAAAATTGGTTCAGATATGTATAAGTTAATTCAATATATAATAAAATTAGATATAATTTTGAATTAAAAAGAAAAATTTAACTAAACACTAAAAGTTTGTATAAATTCAAGTTTAATAGAAAATTTTATCTTAAAGTGTTTAGTAAATTTATATTTACTAGTAAATATTAAAAATTAACATAATTCTCATAATTTTTTTATAATCTACAATTTATAATGGTGATAAAATTATAACTAAACACTAAAAGTTTGTATAAATTCAAGTTTAATAGAAAATTTTATCTTAAAGTGTTTAGTAAATTTATATTTACTAGTAAATATTAAAAATTAACATAATTCTCATAATTTTTTTATAATCTACAATTTATAATGGTGATAAAATTATAAAATGACAATAAAAATAAAAAATAATTCTAGCATCTTGATATATATGTATATATATACACAACTTTTTTATAATCTACAATTTATAATGATGATAAAAATTATAAGAAAACAAAAAAAAGAATAATTCTAGCATTTTCATATATATATATATATATATACACACAATTTTTTTTATATCTGCAAATTTATAATGGTGATAAAAATTATAAAAAAAATAATTTTAGCATCTTCATATATATATATACAACTTTTTTATATCTACAAATTTATAATAGTTATAAAAACCATAATAAAATTACATTAAAAAAAGTTATATATGCAATTTTTCTTTTATCTTAAACAATTCCTTTTTATATTTTTCACAAAATCAAAACAACTTTTTAAAAAAATACTATTCATCATCCCTACCACCCACCCCCTTTCCCGTAACCACCCCCACCCCACCCCCTTCGCGTAACCACCCCCCAGCCCTCTCCTCGCCGCCATCCCCACCCTCAGCCCTCTCTTAAACTCAATCACCACCACAAAATCAGGGGAGAGGGGAGGGTGCGAAATTGGGGGTGGGGGTGCGAAATTGGGGTGGGGTGGGGTGGGGTGGCAGCGGGGAGAGGGCTGAGGGTGGGGGTGGTGGCGGGAGGGGGCGGGGGGTGGTTACGGGAATAGGGGGTGGGGGTGGGGGTAGAGATGATGAATAGTGATTTTTTTTAAAAATTACTTTGTTTTTTATAACTTAAATAATTTTGTAAATTATGAAAAATATAAAAAGTTTTGTATATATATCCATATGCAAAAAAAATAAAAAAAATTAATGACGTGGCATCCGAGTGGCGTCCCAGTCAGACGCCACGTCAGCCAAAAGCAACCCAGCCCAATCCAAGAGCCCGACGGGCATTTTTTATAAAAAAGTAAGGAGTTAACGGGCATTTTCGAAGCCCGAAAAGTTAAAGGGCATAACTTGAAGTTGACATAAAATAAAGGGCAAAAAAATATTTTGCCCAATATTTTGATTATAGAGCCTTTTTGAGTACACGAAAAAATAGAGGCTATTTCTGTGATGTGTTTCTATTTGAAGTACGTCTTCAGAATTATTCAAACTTTAATAATTATTAACAACAATGAGGGTCATTGTGTTGTGACTCAAATTGTAGAAATGGTTTTCAAAATAATGATAATACACAAGAAATGCATGCACTTATTCTTTATTTGACTACCATCTAATCTCTTCTTATTATTAGCTGTTCAAACTCTTGATCTGGATGGATAATGGATTACAATACAATAAGCTTGTTTAAGATTTCACTCGTGCAGCCACATCTCAATTCCTTTTCCCCTAACACAACCTTTGTGACTTGCATAATCATCTATAAAAAGCAGCTCCTCTAACACATTAGACACTCACAGAAAATATGAAGATAACCAACCTCTCCCTTCCTTTTATCCTTCTCTCAATCTATTCCATCTCTTTCCTCGCCACAGCCGCCGAAAAACCTTCCCCGGTACTTGACATTGCTGGAAAGTATCTTCGGGCAGGCGTCGACTACTACATTTTACCGGCCGTTCGCGGCAGAGGCGGTGGCCTCACAATGGCCAGCAGAGGCAACGCCACGTGCCCACTGCACGTGGTTCAAGAGCAACATGAAGTGGAAAGCGGTCTTCCAATCACGTTTACGCATGTGAACCCTAAAAAGGGCGTTATTCGTGTTTTGACTGATCTGAACGTCAAGTTCTCGGCATCATCAATCTGTGTTCAATCAACGGTGTGGAAGTTGGATTACGATGAGCCAACAGGACAGTATGTAATAACGACGGGTGGGATTGAAGGGAATCCGGGACGTGAGACTATAAGCAACTGGTTTAAGATAGAAGAGTATGATGGTGGTGATTACAAGCTTGTCTTTTGCCCTACTGTTTGTAACTATTGCAAAGTTATATGTAGGGATGTCGGTATTTTCGTGCAGGATGGAGTGAGGAGATTGGCGCTGAGTGATGTGCCTTTTAGAGTTATGTTTAAGAAGGCCTCTAATGTAAAAATAGAAAGATGGAGTTTCAGCAGTCAACAACCACCGAAACTCAGATTTTATTAAAACAGAAATAGCAGAGCAATGTCAACAAAATCTATAATTTTTCCTATTACAAGAATCATCATTAACAAAATCAGCAATAAACGATGGACATGACGTCCACCACTCCACTCCTTGATGCCTTGCCCCATGGTTTGCCAATGCGTCTGTCGCTTTGTTACCCTCTCGAAAAATATGAGAAACCCAAAATTGAATCATGTTAAGGAATTGCAAACAGTTGGACCACTGACTTCGCATGTCCCATGGAACTTTGTCAGATTTAGCCATAAGTAAATTAACCACATAGGTAGAGTCGCTTTCAAGCCAAAGATAATTCCACCCATTTTCCTTAGCTTTGTCGACCGCAAGTATCGCTGCCCATAGTTCCGATTCAAAAGCAAATACATGCTCAAGCTTTGCCGCAAAAGCCCCCATAGGAAAACCACGAGAGTTCCTAAAAATCCCCCCCGCGCCCCCATCTCCCGGCGTGCCAAAGGAGCACCCATCTGTATTACATTTAATCCATTCCGTGAGTGGAGGATGCCATCGAACCGAGATAATCCTAGGCGCTTTTCTTGGCAACAGTGACATGCCAAATAGTTTGAGGATTCTCAGATCTTCCATTGAATTTGCTGAACTAATTTTGAAAAACTCCACCTCTTTTATACATCTCCAGAGGTGGCGAAGAAGATGAGAAATATCGGGCGCAAGGTCCTCAAAGACACATTTGTTTCTCGTGGCCCAAATAAGCGAAATACTCGAGGTCACTGCTGTTGTCCAAAGAGCTCGCACCTGTGTGCTAAAGTGCGCTTTAGCAGCTGATAAGAGAAGCTTGTGGAGGTCCCCTGATGTATCTACTCGGCATCTAAATACTCCAGCGATGGCTTCCCATATAGTTGCAGCGAATGAACAGCGAACAAAAGTGTGTGGGTCTAATGTTGATGTTGTTCTTAGTGATGTTGATGTTGTTCTTAGTGATGTTGTGCTTGATGATTGATGGGGATACTGGCAGTTCCACTCTTGGAGGTTTGGTCTAAGTAGATATTTCAATCGTAAAGTATCTCTTTAAGATATACAAATGTAACGAATGATATTTTTCTCTCTTGAATATTTAAGTGTAAATTTATAATTGTATGAACACGTATAAAAGAATTCCCACATACATTGAACAAGTTCTTCAATAATTTCTTTAAAAAAAAATCCACAAAAAGAAGTAGGATAATAGTACAAGGAATGAGTGAACAACCAAAGTTATGATAGGATACTAATCAACTACTTGTTGCAATGTGAAATGCTGACTTGTAAGGTTCATCGAGGAACAGGAGTACGACGACGCATCACTGAGGTGAAAAAACTTTTTCGTTTAGCAAACAACTAGTCATATAGTGAAGGGATAATTCTATCAAACCCCCCAAACTATGGGGTCATTTACCGCACATGGTCAGAACTTTAGTTTTAGCGGCAGTGCCCCCTAAACTTTGGTCGTTTGTGCGTGTTGGTTTTAGTGCGTGTTCCGGTCACATTTTACCGGAATATTCTTAGAATATTCCCTCACGTGCATGTCTCACGTGACCCGTAAGGGGTAAAATAGTCTCGTCACTTAAAATAATAAAAAATTAATAAAAAAGAAACCTAAAAACTATTAAACCCGTCACTGTGCTTTTTTCTTCCCCTTGCAGCCACGAGAGAGAAAAGAAAAGATGCACCTTCGCCGGAAAACAGCTCGAGGATGGCCGCACCTTAGCCGATTACAACATTCAGAAGGAATCGACTCTCCACTTGGTTCCGGGAAAGTGCAGAGGTTGAGGAAGGAGTGTCCGAATGCCGAGTGCGGTGCCGGGACTTTCATGGCCAATCATTTCGACAGGCATTATTGCGCAACCACAAATCCACCGCTGCACCACCTCTCCGCCGCGAACTCGCGACTCCACGACTCCACCGCTGCACCACCTCTCCACCGCCACGTCGATTCTCAGCTCCACATCTCGCACCACTCCAATAAAACGACATCGTTCGGTGGTCGCTTCTTTAATTCATGAGTGACGATGATGATGATCGGAGATGCCGAATGTTAGATGATCTCTGCAGATTACCAGTTACTCTCAAATCCGTGTCCACTCTTATGCTCTGTAGATTCGGATCCATGATTTTAGTACACATTTTCAATTCTAAAATTACTGGAGATAGTGATATAATTGCTTCGATTCCTAGCTGTTGTATGTATATTATGTTCTCTGTATATATATATACATATATAATTGCTTCGTTTTTTTTTTTCTACAGTTTCTGATACAGGCATTGGAAGCAATTTAGATGAGTTTCTGAATTTGAGCAGGATTTTGAAGGGCAATCAGCCCTTATGAGCATCTATTTTGGGAGGGATAACAATGTGATGCCCATTTTGCATTTTGTTATGAACAGTTCTTATTTTTCTTGTAATGTAGGAGTATGAACAATTGATGTTATGGCTTGAGATGTTTTGTTATTTTGATGTTGAATTTTTGATGTTCTAATGGTGTATAATTGGTGTATTTAGTCATCTTTTTTTATGGTATATGATGTTTTTTATAGTGTATATAAATGACCAAACTAATAAAATTCAGGGCCTAAATTAGAAATGGAAAATATAGTTAAGGGGGCGTTTCAGAAAATTAAAATATAGTTAAAGGGTATAACTTCAAAAGAAACAATAGTTCAGGGGGCAAATCGCACACTTCATAGTTCAGGGGGCAAAACGCACACTTAGTAAAGTTTAAAAGAATTTTTTTGGACAAAAATGCCCTTAAACTATAACATGTGCTGTGCACGTGGCTTACTGTTCCGGTAAAAATATGTTCGGAAAACGCACAAAAGTAACTCGCACAAACGACCAAAGTTTAGGGGGCACTGCCGCTAAAACTAAAGTCCTGACCCTGTGCGGTAAATGACCCCATAGTTTGGGGGGTATGATAGAATTATCCCTATAGTGAAATGTGATCGATTTTGAGTATAACTAATTTCTTTGTTATCTCACCTTGTATTTTTCTTTCTCTCTCTTTTTTAGATGCATATTACATCATTAACCTTTGTTCGTTAGGAAAAACGAAGCTCCGATTTCCAGCAGATGTTGGGTAGAATTTCTTGTCCGTAAATAGGCGAACTCCATGCATGCTTGCGTGACTAAAAACAAACCATAAGCTGGTATACTATTGTTATTAGGCACTATAACTTAATAGAGGTTAGCTCTGCTATTTGGATAATTGGATGTGCCAGGGTACTGATCATATATAAGTCTTATCACGTTAACATCAATGTTGTTGTTTTTGTAATTCACTTAATTGTGGGTTATTTATTTATAATGTTGTGCGGCAAAATGGGACATTTCTTTATTCGCCAAATTGCGTACAGGCGACCCTACCCGATTTTTTATTACGTAAACGACTGAAGATGATTGTTTATTGAGTAAACAAGAAACGTATTCACTTTTTTTTTTTGTTATGGTCAGAAACGTATTCACTTAATTAACAGCTACTCAGTAGTCGTATATCCAACTTCTTCAAGTTCAATCAAATCATGTCAAACTAGTAAACTTTTCTCTGTATAGTAATTTTTACTATTAGGCACAATTAGCCTATTAGGGCGAATAAGTTTTATCTACTATCATGTCATTTTATCTCTTTCTGGAATACCAACTCGGTATGTAATGGTGATATGATCCAATATGTTCCTATTTTTTTTTTTTCTTTTCTTTTTTATTTTTTTGGGCACGACTCTTGATTATTATAAAATATAAAACTTTTATATCCTTTAATTGTGGGCTGCTTGACGTTTAAGTACCAACTCATTTCCATCACCTTACATTCATTGATTGGCTTCCTATTTTTTTTTGTCTCGCAGGTTTGACATCCTAGATGGCCAAAATGACATTGAGGAATTTATTATCTTTGGTGTTATTCTGATGGAAGGAATTTGAAGTTTAAGAAATAGAGTTATATCTATGATCATATCTACCCAAAGTTTGAAGAATTTCTTGGTGTCATTACTAAGGAAGCTAGGGACCATTTTCAAGCACACAAGGCTGTTCATTCCGATAAATCACTTGTGCAATCAAATCCGTTTGGAAAAAACCAAAACAGGGATGGATTAAAGTCAATGTTGATGCAACTTTCACAATGGACAAATCTTTCTCTAGCAGGCGTAACTTTTCAGGCTCTATCACATTTGCTGCTACCCATGCTCTTAATTGCCTTGATCCTCATTCAGCGCAGGCACTTGCTCTCCTCCTTGCAACAAAGATGGCAAATAAACTCAACATCAAACAAGCGACTTTCGAATCCGTTTGCCTCGAAGTTATTAATATGACCTTCGATTGCAATGCTAAAGCCAATTGGCGATCAAAGAACTCCATTCTTCAAATTCGGCGATATTGGACTTTTTGGCCGAAGTGGAAGTTTAGATTTTTGTCGAAATGCCAATGTTGCGGCTCATAATTTAGCGACATTGGCATCTTTTTTTTGATAGATCGGGTTTTGTTCCCTTATGCGAGGCTCCCGACGAACATCTTTTGTGACGGAGGCTTCCCGATTGTGGATCCTCTTTATTCATCATTTTATGAATGAATGACCTTATTTATCAAAAAAAAGTATCAAACAATACAAAGTACAAACTTAATACTCCACAGTGCACATGCACAAGTCCACCTCGTTGAATTCTTGACTTCCAGCTAACACTTGTATAATAAATACTAGTTGCGAGTATGAAAACTTCTTCTTTTATAATATGTAAACTCATAATGTGTATCTATTAATTCCGTTATTTCACAAAAATATTTCCTTAAAAGGACTTACCTATACACTCTTGGGAGTTTGGTCTAATAAAAAAGCATTGCAACTGTTTGAATAAATTCCTAGGACGTCCCCTGATACTTTAAAAATATATAGAAAAGTCAAGGCTCTATTTATAATATGTTTTTCAAACTTGAGAAGCGTATCTATATATATTATCCAAACCTGGAAAAGTTGTCTTATCTTATTAAAATAGATTTTAGAAGGTCTCGTGTAGTCTTCTACTTACTAAACCGCTTTTCAAAATATAGGGAAAGTTTTAGTTAATTATCCAAATTTTCGCCCGTTTGATAGTTACATATCCAAACTTTCATTTTTGACAGTTTGTTTAAACTTTCGAGTTTTTGACACTCGACGGTCTGAACTTTTATTTCGACCTATCTTGGTCAAAAAAACGTCACTTTTCAACCTTGTGACATCAAGCTGACATCATTTAGAGGGGGCAATTTTGTTATTTTACATATTAGAAAGTGCAGTGCAATATGCATAATTAATTCATACACCTAATTTTTTTTACACAATGCACCTCAAATGTTTTAACTTTTAACAAAAAAAACATATATTGCATGTAAAAACATATATTCCATTTATATTAATTAAGTTTAAGCAAAATTATTTTAATAATTTATATTTACATTTTTCTGTTACTTCAAAAATATTAAAAAAAATTAAAAACTAATAAACTCTAACTCATCTAAATATAAAATCAATTCTTTTTGTTTACAGATTCAATAGTAAATATTATCAATTTTTTTTGAAAAAAACGTGTCTTCAAATGAATTATATTTTTGGAAATTAAAAACTTTAAACAAACTTAATTAGTAATTTTTTAAGCTTGATTTTTTTAAGTTTGATTTATTAATTAGTTGAAAATTTAAAACTCAAAAAAAAAAAACTTTATCTTCTCCAACACAACCCCCCCCCCCCCCCCCCCCCCAACATCTCCACCCCCTCCACACCCACCAAATCCACCACCATCAAACCTCAAGTCCACTTCAAATCGACTGAAATCCATCACTCTCACCTCCATAAAAGAATTTAGACTTCTTTTTGTTAAAAAAAAATTGTCGAAAAAGAAGCCTAAATTACTTGGTCTTAAAAAAATTAGAAACTAAAAAGGTGGGTCAAGTTTAATAAATCTTTAATTTTTTCTTTAAAAAAATTGAAAAAATGTTAGAAATTTTATAACAATAGGTTAGGGGCAATGTGCACACAACTCAATACGTTAGGGGGCACATTTAACGTATCAAAATGTGGGATAAGATGAATTGACGAAATACTCCAGATCAAAAGGGCAAAATATTCACTTGGTGCAAGTTGCCTATTTCTCAAAACAATAGGGGGTGGGCCGCTCCAAAACAAAGTTAAGGGAGTTGACTGCAAATCACCCCAAATGCTAGGAGGTTTGATGCAATTTCCCCCTTTATAAAATTTGGACAAAGTGTGATAATTAACATAATTTTCTATTGTCCAATAAATATTCTCCATACTGCAAACGATGATAAGAAATGTAAATTAACTCATAATACATCAACCATTAACATCTGAGTACTTTCAAGTTCCATGTTGGGCCTTTGAAGGGGAGAAGAAGTTCTTTGGATGGTTTCAAGTTCCATGTTGGGCCAATATATTGTAGTCAATTCTCATTGTAATACTAAATATTATATTGTCATACTCATATTTAGATTGATTCATTTTCTATTTAATTTGTGATTTGGTTTATGAAAAAAAAGGTTTTGTGATAACATAATTAACTATTGATTTATTTTTTCAAAATGAAAAGATTGAAAAAATATTTTCCATGCGTATAGTATCGGCTTATTCTTCCAAACTTGAAAACACAAATCAATTTAGATTAGTATCATTGCCTTTAATCATGGGAATGAATCTTCATTGGTCATGGGTGTAAATTTTGAAATTCTATAGTTGCATCTTTTTTGTTTTGATTACGTGTATGTAGGTTAAAAGTATAATTTTATGAGAATTTATTATATATCTAAGAGATTTGTTATATATTATATACATATATATATATATATCATTACCTTTCTCATAGATGGAGGATGAATCGAGGTTTCGATTTACTAAATATTAGAATTTTGTTGCAATGTTTCGAGATCTTTTGGACATGTCTCAAAAAACTCGTCAAATTATAATTGGACATAACTTAAAAAATACACACGTGTTTTGTTTCGAGAATGCCAAAAAAAATAATAATGTACTTTTTGATGTGAAACCCCACAAATAAATTTCCTATCATTTACTGAAAAGTTCACCAAAAGATATTATTCCACAAATAAGGTAATACCTAATAAAGTCAGAGCACGTTTGCTTGCATAAATAAACCCCGATAAATTACAAAACATGGCCTAATCTGCTGTTTGGTTTCCATAACTCCAAGATGAATTAAACATGATAACCATCATTTCTTGGGTTTGTCTCCAAACAAATTATCATGAACTACCCCCCCTCGAATTTGTAGTTGTGGTCTGATAAGGTACGAAATATGATTACTTTGTTTGTTCCCTCGGAAACTATAGGCAAAACAGGGGGAAATCAGTTCCTTGTCACCATTACTTTAAATTGAAATAACAAACCACCATCTAGGGTTCCAAGTGCAGCGCGATTTAGCTTTAGGTAAATTGTAAGCTTCAATTCCCCCCCCCCCCCCCCCCCCCTTCCGAAATTATCATGTTCTTAGCCGACAATTGAGTTGTTTTAATGTGTAGTCTCACTAACTTCAAATGTTTCTCAGTTTCAGGTGGTGTTTGTGCAATATTGTGATCGAGTTTTCTGGTAAACACCCATCCAAACTCTTATGCTTACAGAGGTGCTTTAGATTGTTGTGGGTCGAACGTTGTGTACGGTTATGCGTTGTTGGCCCTTTGATTACACTCTGTTTAATTGTGTTACTTTCTTTGTTGAAATTGGTAGTTGACTCCATTGCTAAGAAAGATTTGCAAATGAAATTCTGTGTTAATGTGCCATTTCTTTCTGTGTTCTCGGTGGTTGCATATGTTGGGTCCTTCTTAGGCAGATTCCTATAATCAACTTGTGGCATTCTGCAAATGTATACTACTCTATGTAAATTTGGTTGTACCAAGAGGTTTTTCAGTCATAAGTTAATTCCTTCATATCAATTGTAAAAGCTGGAATATGCCGGTTCATAATTATGTGTAAAGCCTAGTTACAAATCAGTAGTAAACAAAAACACAACCATTAGAGCCAAAAACAGTGGGTTGAAAGAGTCTGAAATTAAACCTTGGCATAGACTATATAATTCATTCTAAATTTATCATTTCTTGTTTTTCATTGAGCAGGCGTGTGAATGGGTCCAAGGGAGCAGATGTGGGTTCTTTTTGCGATGCATCAAGTAGTGTTTAGGGTGTCTTTTTTTTTTTTTTGCTTTAATTGTTGTTTTACTTTGCCTCCATGAGAGTGGAAATCTAGGACGAAAAGCCTGTCGTTTCGACATTCGGTATAGCATCGTCTGCCGCATTCCGTATCAAATTAAATACTTAGACCAGCTGCTGAACCTAGGTGACGTAGGTGTTAAAAATGTGCTTAGGATGAATAGATGCATTCAATATAGCATTGTCCGCCGCATTCCGTATCAAATTAAATACTTAGATCAGCTGCTAACCTAGGTAACGTAGGTGTTAAAAATGCGCTTAGGATGAATAAAGATTGTTTCATGAAAGTGTGCTATTTGTTACATAGCTATGGCGGGTTGCATGAATGGAAGTACGTAGGAATTTCGTGTCAAGTTTCCATGTTCTTACATGCTCTATCCCATCACGCAAAGAATCGTATCATTGGGGAAAGTTTTGTTAGATCGGGCGAAACAATTTATCGTCACTTAGGTAAAGTATTGCTAGCATTGTTAAAATGCCACAGTTCTATTGTCTACCCCAAAACCAATAGGAGAAGACGACATAGATCCAACATGGAAACTATTCCAGGTATAAATTAAAATAATAGCATTGCTTGGATAAAAAATATAAATGTCCCACGCAAGATAAATAATGAATTTTTAAATGTATTTAACTGATTAAATATGCTGAATTAGGGATGCCTAGGAGCACTTGACGGTACTTTGCCACAAGTATGTGTCCCATTGGTTGATCAAAGTAGATACATGAACTCAAAAGGAATATTGGCCTCGAATCTTCTAGTAGTTTGTGATAGAAATGTGCAGTTTGTTTACGTTCTAGCCGGGTGGGAAGGGACTGCCGCGGATAGTTATGTGCTTCATGGCGATATCACAAGACCTAATGGTTTGCGTGTCCCGACGGGTAATTTAGATTAGAAATTTTGTTGAGCCATTTTAGGTTGTTATTACCTTGGTGATGGCGGATATAGGAATGGTGAGGGCTTTCTTGTACCATATCGTGGCGTACGATATCACCTTAGGGATTGGGAAACTAGCAACCGTACTCCACAAAACTACCAAGAGTATTTTAACTTGAAGCATGGTTGTGCTCGTAACATCATTTAGTGTAGTTTTGCTGCATTGAAGGGAAAGTGGGGTATTTTGAGCAAAAATTCTTTGTTCTCGTTGAAGCGACATCACCATATAGTTATGACATGTGTTTTACTCCACAACTTCATACTGAAGAACATGCCTACTTCACAATTAGAGGACGACTATCCTAGATCCTCGTCGAATCATGAGTCAGGGCCAGATTACATAGATGTTGTTGAACATCCGAGGCTTGGACCAATTTCCGTGATACAATGGCCAAGCAAATGTACGACGAGTGGCATGCACGTCGGAGGGCTTAGTTAGGACTTTAATTTTAATAATTGTACCTAGCTATGACCACTAAGATATGTACCGATGTACGATAAGCTTTGGACCAAGTTCTAAATGCTATGGTTGGTTAAATTTGGATTATGTTTCTGTATTGGCCTTGCTCCAACTAAGCAACAATCTTTATGTTAATGTGTTTAATAGTATTTGATTCATAGCTATTTGTTAACTCCAGGTTGTAACATTACATGCTCACCTTATTTGTTAACTCCAAGTTGTACTGGTGCATGATAATGCATTATTTAGTGCCACTTTTATTATTTTACTAAAGCGGCCAGAGGTCTATTAAAGGTAATTAAGCGTTGTCACTTGATTAGTATAACATTACTGATGTATACATAGGTACTTGATGATGACCAAATATTTTTGCTCGCATGATTTATACTGCACGAAGAAGTATATTTAGATATGGAGCTTCAACAAGATGTGTACAAATGTGATGTGCACATTAGATATCCTGATGATAGCAATTACTTGTAGATAATGTCATTCGTAACTAATTGTTCTTGGGTTGGTATTTTTATAGTTACAGAAGTAGGTCGGCCAAAGGTTGCGGTCGATACACATATTTCTTTGCACTATGTGTGATGAATGGTACATCTGCATTTCTTAAGTTACCAAATTGGTTGGACAAAACTTAGATGTGTTGCTTTTAATTTTAGGTGCATATGGATTGCTCGCAAAATAGCTGTCCTAGTGGTCTACCTTGATAACGAAACTCGCCATATCTAGAAGTGTGTGGACCAAGCCCAAAGAACTTGTTCTAATCGATGCCCTAAAGGACTTGGTTGTTAACAGTTAGCGAGTTGAGAATGGTTTTAGGCCAGGGTATTTAGGAGTGCTAGAACGCGCAATGGGACAGAAATTCCCATACGACTTGCCAATGACTGAGAAACATATGAACTCGAAGCTTATGGTTTAGAAAAAACACTTTCAAGTGTACACGCCTTGGTAAAAATGAGTGGTTTTGGCTTCTAGTCTGCATCTTAGATGGTGCGAGTGAAATCGATGACATTTAGAAAGAATATGTAAATATGAGCATTAAACCTATTATATAAGTGGGAAAAAATGTTTACTGGTTGTCCTCTGGTATTAGAAGGGAATACTAAGAAACTAAACGATAAGTGATTCTTAATATAACCTTGATGACCACTACAAATTAATAAGTTTATAATGCATGTATGTTTGAATGCCACAATATTGGGGTTGTACATTGACATCCAAATGGTTAATAGATATTTATGTAACATATATTAATTTGATAGTTACATGGCTGCCAAGCATTTTAGTCAAACCGCATATACTCAAGAATTTTTGGCTCGAATCTAGCAATTAAAACTAGCATTGTTATAGAAGGATAAATTCTTAGATAAAAGATTTATTTTATTATTTACGTGCAACAGGTCCACCCCACCGGACGAAGCTAGGTTCACCATTGCACAATATGCCTGTTCCTGGAGGTACAACGTTAAAAGCAAATTCACCGGACGAAGCTTTAACGACCATCAATTTGTAGGAATTACTGGACTTCATGTGTGGCGCCTCAATATCGGAGTATATCAACATGTATATGTGAAGAACTTAAAAGGGTAAATTCTTTCGGGGAGACAAGGGGTTTCGGCCGCGAATTGCATTGTGGTGAGAGATTATTAGGTTACAAACTAAATAGTATTGAATGACTTTGGAAAGGTAGGTGAAGGGTAATTATGACAATTTTGTTACAAATGGACCGTTATTGGGGTAAATCAAACGTCCTACAAATTAGTATTCACGTGGTTAAAAGGGATTTTTTTTCTAACCAAACATGCAATTAGCTACTAGTGGTGGGATAAATAATTACCTGACTACTCAACCCACACTATCCAAAGGGCCAGAAAACGTGCTCTTACATATAACGAGGATAGTCAAACCAAATTAAGCATTTACTCATAAACTCCTACTTAAATGCCGCACCAAACAAAATTAAACATATTATGTAGTACCAAATACCAACAAGTCCCAACACCAAATGACAATACATTTCAAAATTATTAACTAAAACCAGATTAAATATTCTACCAACAAATCTCTACGCCAAAGGTTGAAACACTACAATCATGAAACAAACGAAAGATTGTTGTCATCATAGTGGAGCATAGTTGGGAGACGAATGATGCTCTCAACATACGGAATGATGTAGACCACATAAGGTTGACCTTAATCAAGGTAATCCCTAGCATCTTCATCAAGAAGTCCAAGGAGTTGAACAATGTTGGTTACTGGATCATAACAACATATTGCGCATCACTTTCTATAAGAGATTTTCCATTCTTGGTACATTGAATTAGTCGTTAATAATTTTTTACGAATATAAGCCCATGTGTAAGAACATTTCTCCATCCTTGCTCGTAGACTCAAATATCAAACCAACCATCCTCTTCATCGTTCAACACGGGAACCACATACGCCATTTTTTCTTGCTAACTAATTAATATTCCTTCAATTGACTGAAGCTCACCGGAAAACATCATGACTTTGAATTATTTTGTTTCGAAGTAGAAACAAACAACGACTTTCCCATTTACCACTTTCCCATCTACTCCTACATGCCCATTAATATAAGTGAGGGTAACCCCTCACAATTGCCTTCTGCACATAAGAGAGGTCTTCAACATTGTCATGATTGGGGAATTGGAACTCAATCTCCACAAAACCAGCCCTATGTAGATTAGATGAATAAACAAAAACCTTAGACCCATATGTTAAGTATTTATTTTTGTTAAAAAAGATTTAATCATACAAGTAAGTAAGTCTGTTTTAAATCTAATAAACCGGAGAACGACTTTGTCGTGAATCAAATGCAACATGCAATTGCTGAAGCGGTCAATCACTAATTGATCACAACTGGTGACCTTAGTTTCCAGTCAATACAAAATGTATATCTACAATATTCCCTATTACCAATGACTTATTCCAATTCCATATTACATTGCACACCATATGCTTTACACATTTCACTGCAGGTTAGATAATTGCCCCACAACATCATAAACCAAAAGAGAGATAGAAATAAATTACCCCTACAGTCAATTAAAGGAATTTTTATCAACAACTAAGCAACAACATAGACCAAACTATTGTAAAACACCAAGAAATTGAGTTCAACCATGCACATTTCACCCTAAACCCAGCAATTACTTCACAACGAATAAAAGCTAACAAACATGAATCAAAGTACTGAGGACTTGATGTACATCTAACATGACTCACATGGAATTAATGTTTACAACTAAGCAGATCTTGTAAAAATTCCAAATATGCGTTATTTAGCATCTCAAATAGAAATTTGTAAGTGTAGTGCCGCGGTTTTACATACCTTTCGGTCAGAATAATCGGGACACAGTAGTTGATATTTAAGGATTTGACCATCGCTAGGTTCACCATTGTGCAGTATGCATGTTCCTGGAGGTACAACGTTACAAGCAAATTCACCATACGAAGCTTTAACGGCCATCGATTTGTAGGAACTACTAGACTTCATGTGTAGCACCTCAGTATCGGAGTAGATCAACATGTATCTCTGAAGAATTACAAGAGTTAATTCTTTGGGGGAGACACGGGGTTTCGGCCTCGAATTGCATTGTGGTGAGAGATTATTAGGTTACAAATTAAGTAGTATTGAATCACTTTGGAAAGGTAGGTGAAGGGTAATTATGGCAATTTTGTTTCAAATGGACGGTTATTGGGGTAAACCAAACGTCCTACAAATTAGTAATCTCGTGGTTAGAAGCAATTATTTTCTCTATCTAAACATGCAATTAGATACTAGTGGTGGGATAAAAAATTACCTAACTACTCAACCCACACTATGCAAAGGGCCAAGCAAACGTGCTCTTATATATAACGAGGATAGTCAAACCAAATTAAGCATTGTAAAGATAAATTCCTACTTTAATGTCGCACCAAACCAAATTAAACATATTATGTAGTACCAAATACCAAAAAGTCCCAACACCAAATGACAATACATTTCAAAATTAATAACTGAAACAAGATTAAACGTTCTACCAATAAATCTCTACGCCAAAGGTCGAAACACTACAACCATGAAACAAACGAAAGATTGTTATCATCATAGTGGAGCACAGTTGGGAGACGAGTGACGCTCTCAATATATGGAATGTTGTAGACCACATGAGGTTGACCTTCATCAAAGTAATCGCTAGCATCTTCATCAAGAAGTCCAAGGAGTTGAACAATGTTGATCACCGTATCATAACAACATATTGCGCATCGCTTTCAACGAGATATTTTTCATTCTTGGTATATTTAATTAGTCTTTGATAATTTTCCACAAATATACGCCCACGTGGGAGACGAGTGACGCTCTCAATATACATCTAACATGACTCACGTGGAATTAATGTTTACAACTAAGCAGATCTTGTAAAAATTCCAAATATGCGTTATTTAGCATCTCAAATAGAAGTTTGTAAGTGTAGTGCCGCGGTTTTACATACCTTCCAGTCATAATGATCGGAACACAGTAGTTGATATTTAAGGATTGGGTCGTCGCTAGGTTCACCATTGCGCATTATGCATGTTCCTGGAGGTACAACGTTACATGCAAATTCACTGGACGAAGCTTTAACGGCCATCGTTTTGTAGGAATTACTGGACTTCATGTGTGGTGCCTTAATATCGGAGTAGGTCAACATGTATCTTTGAAGAATTTAAAGGGTTAATTCTTTCGGGGAGACAGGGGGTTTCAGTTGCGAATTGCGTTATGGAAAGAGATTATTAAGTTACAAACTAAATAGTATTGAATGACTTTGGAAAGGTAGGTGAAGGGTAATTATGACAATTTATTACAAATGACCCGTTATGAGGTAAACCAAACGTCCTACAAATTAGTAATCTCGTGGTTAGAAGAAATTCTTTTCTCTAACCAAACATGTAATTAGCTACTAGTAGTGGGATAAATAATTACCTAACTACTCAACCCACACTATAAAAAAGGCCATGCAAATGTGCTTTTATATATAACGAGGATAGTCAAACCAAATTAAGCATTGTACAGATAAATTTCTACTTTAATGCCGCACCAAACCAAATTAAACATATTCTGTAGTACCAAATACCAAAAAGTCCCAACACCAAATGACAATATATTTCAAAATTAATAACAAAAACTAGATTAAACATTCTACCAACAAATCTCTACGACAAAGGTCGAAACACTACAACCATGAAACACACGGAAGACTGTTGTCATCATAGTGGAGCATTGTTGGGAGACGAATGATGCTCTCAACATACGGAATGTTGTAGACCACATGAGGTTGACCTTCATCAAGGTAATCTCTAGCATCTTCATCAAGAAGTTCAAGGAGTTGAACAATGGTTGTCACCGAATCATAACAATATATTGCACATCGCTTTCTATGAGAGATTTTCCATTTTTGGTACATTGAATTAGCCACTAAGAATTTTCCACTAATATACGCTCACATGTAAGTACATTTCTCCTTCCTTGCTCATCGACCCAAACACAAACCAACCATCCTTTTCATCTTCCAACACTGGACTACATACCCACTTTTTCTTGCTAACTCATTAATATTCCTTCTGTTGACTGGAGCTCACCGGGAAAGATCATGACTCTGAATCGGTTTGTTTCAAAGTCGAAACAAGCGATGACTTTCCCAATTACTGTTTTTCCATCTACTCCTAAATGCCCCTTAATATCAGTGAGGGTCACCCCTCACAATTGCGTTCTGCATATAAGAGAGATCTTCCACATTGTCATGATTGGGGAATTGGAACTTAATCTCCACAAACCAGCCCTATGTGGATTAGATGGATAAACAAAACCTTAGACCCATATGTTAGGTGCACCAACCTTAAAATCTTGTAGGCTTCACCATTTTTATGATAGCCAAACCCCGAGTGAACGTCTCTTCTATGACGATTTGTCATAAGTTCGCCCAAACAAGAGACATGCATAGTCGCCCTAATCGCATGGTTCCAAATATGGTAGTTTTTTCACAAATTGCCAAAGAAAATAGAAATGATGCTTTTTACCAAGTCCAAAAACTAAATTCTCGCGCTATTTATCATAAAATGGACGGGAAAAACACCCATAATCAGCTCATCAGCCTAAGGATTTTTGATCGCAAGGGACTGAGTTTGATTTTCAAGATAATCGTCTACATTTAAAAAGCTAGCATGTCCTGGATTGTGAACAGTGGTGGAGCCACCCTGAGGGTTAGGGTAGGCTCTAGCCCGGGGTCAATTTTGACCCATATATAATAAGTACATACTAAAACAAAAACCATGACGATATCATATAAGTAGTGATTTTTTCGTGATGTCTAAAATGTGAAAGTCAGAGGGTATATATACAAGAAGTTGAGTTCAATGAATGGCCCATATTAATCTAATATATCGACCCTTAAGGCTAAAGAACATTTCTACACTATTCTTACAATAAAATATGTTGGCCACCCTAGCAACATTGCAGAGAATTCTATCATTTTTATATATAAGGAAGAATCTCGAGTTGACCTATTTACATGATAGAGCCAAAGTGTTAGAAAAATCCTGGCGGGGTCCTAGAACTCCAATTGTTTGATGGCCAAAGTGCGTGATGGCAGGGCATGTTGCGCACACGTCGTGCGCTGCGGGTGAATGATACATGCTCTTGTTCGCCGAATGGGAAAGAAGTGTGGCCACGCGTGAAATCCTCCCCTTTGGAATATAGGATGTCCCCAACACCTAGGAACTCCAAAACTCTTGAATCTCGTCCCAAAATTGCCATAACTCGTTTTTTATCTCCCAGCTCTCCTCTGCCTCTGGTAGTCCTTTCCATCGGGTTAAGTATTCTCGCCAAGGCTTTACCCCTCAACACTTAATGGTCCGCCCAACAAGGATCTAACAATTTGGTCATCGTGCAACGGTAATAGTATTGGCTTTGCATTTCAGAGGCCATGGATTCGAAACTTGGTACTAACAATTAACTCTTTTGTTAGACTTTTCCTTAAATAGGCCAAATAATTAACAAAATCAATATTTCCAGATGCCCTATCCATCACTAAATATAAAAAGAAGTACATCTTTAAATTCCTTTACACTCAAAGAAACACTCATATTTCTCTGAAACTTCTATATCAAATGTGTTAACGGGTTTAGAATTACGACCGAATTAATTGTATTATTTATTTGGGTTGGAACGCCTTTGTCCGTGGTTCAAAAACTAAATGCCATTTAACTGGAGAGAAAAATTGACAAGAACATTCCTTCCTTTTATTCACTATGATCCACTCTCTTCTCCGAGTCGATATGCGTATTTTTTCCGTCCCTCCCTTTTAATTGTCCGACCTCTCCCTTATATAGAGTTTTTAGGGACAGGTGTCGTTATGCATGTTTTTACAAGTGTCATTATGCATGTGGTGGTGTTCTACACGTGTTACAATGTTCATTTAATCAATAACATAACGTGTCTATCTTAAGTGCTGACTGTATCTTTTCTTCTTCCGATGGCTTTGGTCTTCTTTATGATAAGGGGTAGACTGCCTTCTTTGCTCCCGAGAGCTCATTGCTTCTAAAGGTGACTCGAGGGCCGAGTTTGAGTGTTCTCTTAGTGACAATGCTTCTCCGATAGGTGTGTATTCTGGTGTGTTTGTTTCAGGATATTCTCCGAGGGGGTGTTCGTTCATGGGTTGATCTCCGAGAGATTTTTTAGCTATCGTGAGTAGGTGTTTTCTTTCTCCGAGTGCCCGGAGAGTGTTGTTCTGTAGTTGTTGCGTTATTGGGAAGTTCCGACCTCTGGTTTGGTCGACAGGGGTAGTGTTCCGAGAGCATTTGTGTGGGAGTGCGTAGCAGGGACGTACTGGGGTAGTGTTCCGAGAGCGTTTGTGTTGGGAGTGCATAGCAAAGAAGTGTTTTTGTCAAGATTCTGGGACTCTGTTGATTTTCGACAGCTCCAGTGGGCTTTGATAGGTTGGTTCTGTAACTCATCCTTTCCGAGAGTTCATACTTTTTTGGAGAGGCAGAATGAGTGGGGCGAAGTGTTTGTCCGACGACGCGGTAGTTCCGATAGCGATTAGTCTGTAGAATGCTTTCTTCAGATGTATACTCTGATAGGTATCTGCCTTGGTTACGGATTCCGCCTATTAGGCACGACTTTGCTCTAGTATAGGACGTTTGAAGATGTGCTCCGAGGGATACTTGGGGTGTGATACCTGTATCGTGGATGCAGATCGCATAATCATATAATAATATACCTGGTAATTCCAGTAATTGATTTATTGTTTATTTCAAGTAGGTGAATTATCATCCTGTTAACAAAATGTTTATATTTTGCATGTGTTTTATACTAAGTTATATAATTACATATAATGAGTATAATAAATTTTATTGTTTAATTTTATTTATAGTAGATGATAGTCTTATGCATTAAACTAAACTTATTATTTTGTTGGAGCCTTAAAGTAAAATTTTTAAAAGTCTTTTTATAAGTCTACTAAAGTTTATTTTTCACAAAATTATAGAGCTTAACTTCAATAACATCTTTATTTAACATGTAATTTTTATTATTTTGTACTAAATGGTAAATAATAAAACGGGTACATTTAAATATATATGGTGATACATAATCCTACCCGTCCTCGAGTATAGACAAAACGGGTACCCCACAAAAACGACCAAGGGCCAAAAAAAGACATCCCTGGGTCACGACTGAGTAACGCCCCACTAACGATATACATTCTAGATAAAAGACTCGGGTACACCTCATTCGTCCGTCCAGAGTCATCCACATTCTGGGGTATCCCTAAGAAGCTGCAGAGCCCCCTATTTCGGGTCAATAACAACGCAAATGCATGATTACTTGGCGAATGCTATGCCTCCCCACTCACATGAGAGGCCCAAGGTTCCAAAACCTGGAAAACCTTAACGATGCCTACATGCTTAAACTGGTCTAGCTTCTAGTCCATGAACCTAACTCCCTTTGGGCCCAAGTCATGAGTGCCAAGTACCTTCTAACCAAAACCCGGCCACAACCCCGATTTATACGAATGCAAGTCGAGGCTAGAAATCAATCACCCGCATGATGCCAAATCTACTTAGTTCACTTAGGTGGGTTATTGGTGACGGAGCATCCATCAACATTTGACACTCTCGTTGGCTTGGGTCATCTACCATAGCCAACTATGTCCCCTCTATCTCCCCCCCTTCGCTCACTTCACGTGCATAATATCATCAACCCATCAAGTGAATGGGATTTCGCCACAATCGGGCCACACTTGCCGCGACACATTGCAGAACGTATTCGTGGGATTCCGATTCCGGTTGAACCTGTCCCTGATTCCACTTGCTGGGCTTGGAACCCAGGAGAACAATTCACAATCAAATCGACATACGAAAGGTTGACAAATGAACAATCTGGTAAACCTCTCCCCAGCTTACTCTGGGCCGCCCTTTGGCACATTTAAACCTTACCCCGCATAAAATTCTTCGGGTGGCTGTGGGGGCAGGACGTGCAACTGCCTCTCGCAAATACATGTACCCATTGATACTAACTGCCCCCTTTGCCACTTAGCCCCGGAAACAACCACAAATTTATTCAACAAGTGCCCCATATTTTCAAGTGTACGGAAAAACTTCCCTCTTTTCCAACCTCCCCCGCTAGGCGTACACATCTTCCACGCCTTCCCCACCCCGCTACAACACTCATAGAGTGTTGGGCCATTTGGCGGGCACGCAATGAATTCCTCTATCGAGGAACCCCAATTTCTACTTCACTCATTTATGCTCGCCTTTTTAACACACTACTCCAAACACATCCACCACCACCAGAAAAACCTCCAAAGATGTACAGGTTCACTCTTCGATGAAAACCCACCACCTCCCGGAATGTTCAAACTTAATACAGATGGTTCGACTTGGCCAACCCATGCCCCACAAGTATCGATGGGGTGATCCATGATTTTGCTGGTAATATTGTTGGTGCTTTTTCTGAAGCGACGAGATGCAGCACCAACAACATAGCGGAGCTAAGGGCTATTCGCCATGGACTCTTGCCCTCATTACGTCCTTCAGTATCTACTTTAATAATTGAAACTAATTTGGAGGTCATATGTAATTCTCTTGTTAGGAGTTTGGGCCGTATGGTCTCGGGAGAGACGAAAGCCCTCCATGATATATGGAGGTTAGGAGAAAGATGCAACACCCTATTCATCTCGTGTATATACCGAGATGAATAGGCTTGTGGACGTGCTGGCCAAGAAGGGATCAACTGTGCATGTATGGACTGCCCTACAAAGCCGTCTTTTTGTGCAATCTCGCTAGGTTGTCCGCCCGGTTTGGAAGAAGTAGCCTTGTGTGATATTAAATTATTAATTGTACATATACAAGAATCTCGCGCCAGCCCCGACCATGCACCTCCGCTGTAAATCTTTTGGCTACGGCTTAGTAAATAAATAAAATTGTTATTGTTAAAAAAAAAAGTCCACCTTGTTGAATTATTGACTTCCAGCTAACACTTGTATAATAAGTGCTAGTTGCGAGGAATGGAAACTTATTCTTCTTTTATAGTAAGCCAGATATGTAAACTCATAATGTGTATATATCAATTCGGTTACGTCACAAAGATATTTCCTTAGAAGGACTTACATATACACTCTTGGAAGTTTGGTCTAATAACAAAAAACATATTGCAACTATTTGAATAAATTCTCCAGGCGTCCCCTGATACTTTAAAAATATATAGATAAATTAAGGCTCTATTTATAATACTTTTCAAACTTAAGGGGCGTATCTATAATTATCCAAACCTGAGTAAAGTTTGTGTCTTCACTTATTAAAATGGATTTTAGAATGTCTATTATAGTCTTGTAACCGCTTTTTAGAATGTCCTATTTCCTATTATAGTCTTGTAAGAGCCAGATCAATTCACCATCTTACTATCACTATTTTGTTTTCTTAAATTATGCAAAATAGAAAACTTTCTACATGTCAGTTATGTTCGTGGCCAACCACTTGCCACTTGTGCAAAGTAGTTCAGAGCCATTAGCTTAACGCCTTATGATCCAATTATATCCCGCTAAAATTTTCTCAAGTTAGTAAAGGCGTTAGCTATATAGTATATAAGAGTACAATTAAACACTTGTAAAATCATTCGATTCATTTATCTTAGATTCCACATTGCAAACTCTTATGAACGACTATAACCATTTGTTCTTCGCTTTTTGGCCGCTTCAATTATATATTTATTACATTATTCTTTTAATGAAATAGGAAATATGGAGCATAAATTGAGGGAGAGTTAGGTGAATATTGCTGACTTGGCAAAAATTGTGATATTGTGACAATTATATTTCAGAAGATGATAATTTGGGAATAATTTGCCTACAGAGTGACATTTTGGCAATTGACTCCAACACTAATCAATGTAATGAATCCACTTATTATCATAAGAACGTAACATATATATATATATATATATATATATATAGCTAGCTAGCAATCCGTTTTACGAGTTCCAACTAGAAATTACACAATCGACACGTAGAGCTTTTATGAGTTCCAATTAGAAATTACACAATTGACACGTAAAGCTATAACTAGTAAAATCACATTCACATCAAAAGCAGTATATAGCCATAGGCATGCAGGAAGCAAAATTAAAAGTTGGCTAGATATATATACGCTAGAAAATTCGAAGCATTACCGTTGTCGCTATAATCATGAGAAAAAAAAAAACGGCAAACTATTTTATTGATGAAGTCACAGTTTCATTTTTCCGTACAGGTAGCAGCTGGAAATGAACATTTCTAATGAAATAATTCCGATTATTCAAAAATAAAACCAATTAACATCGCTTTCTAATGGCTGACACACGCAAAAGATACATGACCATACTACCCTCTTCTCCTCATCACAAAAAGCAAAAAACTGTACGTACAACAGGAGCTAAAACCTTAGCCTACTGTTCCCCACCATCTTCAAACCAAAACCCTAGTTTTTTCTGCCACTTTTTTCCCACCACCAAGAATGGTTCTTTCTTTTTTTTCGACGATTACTCGGTATCGAAAAAAGGCATATGAAGAAGAAATGTAAGAAAACTCGACATAACTTTTCAGTCACAGAGCCCCAAATCCCACCCAACCAGCTCGAATCAAGTACCTTACTACTCATTGACTCACAACCAAGCTTCTCCGACCCACAACCCAGCGGCAGCGTCACCAACGCACCACAACCCAGCGACGGCGTCACCAACCTAGCGGCAGCGTCACCGTCACCAGCACACCACAACTGAGCTGCTTATCAATCATGGAGCTTGGTAATGATGCATTGTCGATAGTATTAATTCGATAAACTCCCACCAAAATCTCTCATTAGTTTGACATCTGTTTGTAAGCCTTGGTGTAGCTTAGTGTGGTCACGTACGTGACTTTGCCAAGATTTTGTTTGATCTATATTCTGAAAACTCCGAAAAACAGTCTTTGTTGATTGACATTCCGGGACATTCTAACTTTTTACATGTCGATGATTACCTTGAAAATGAAACGCATTCTCATGTGATCAGGGGCGGAGCCACCCTGAGGGCTAGGGTGGGCTCCGGCCCGGGGCAAGTTTTGACCCCAATGGTAATAGATATTTATAAGAAAAGAAAAAAAACCAAGATTGTTGAAAGTTATGCAAGTGAGGTAGTCTGAAAAAGTAAAAGTCAGGTAGTATATATGCAAGGAGCTGAGCTCAATGAATGACACAAATCAATCTAATTTAACGGCTCTAATGGCTAAATAAAGATTCTACACTCTTCTTACAATAAAATGACTTGCCCAATCCTAGCCACGTTCTAGAGAAGTCTAATAGTATTATATACAATGAAGAATCTAGAGTTGACCTATTACATGATAGAGCCTAAGTGTTGAAAAACTGTTGGAGTGACCTTTGAGCTCTGGTATTTGGATCAGTCAGCCAAAGTGCGGGGCCCTTGTGCATGCGGTGCACACGATGTTTGATTTGCTTGCGTGCCTAGCGCCCGCTGCTGGTTGGATGATGCGGGCTCCTGCCCTCCTGATCAGGACGAAATGTGGTAGCCCGTGAAATAACCCCCCATAAAATAGGGGATGTCCGTGACGCTTGGGAACTATTCGAAACGCATGAATATCGTCCCGAAATTGCCATAACTCATTCTTGATCTCCTAGTTTGCCTCTGTCTCCGACAGTCCCTTCCATCAGATTAAGTATTCTAGCCAAGACTTGACCCCTTAGCGCTTGACAACCTGCTCAACAAGGATCTAACAAATATGGTCATGATGTACGGTAATAGCGTTACCATTTTATTTTATGAGTTCGAAACTTGGTGGCAAAAATTATTTTTTTGTTAGATTTTTCCTTAAGAAGCAAATAACTAACAAAATCAATATCTCTAAATGACCTCAATCTATCAACAAATGTAAAAAGAAAGTCAATCTTTACATTTCTTTACACTTTAAAAAACACTCATCTTTCTCTTAAACCTTCAACATAAAATCTTTAGATATTTATCACGTTGTACTAAATTATATCATTACAAGGACTATAATAAATTTTATTTCAAGTAGATGATAGTCTTATGCATTTAAACCAACTTATTATTTTGTTCGGGGCTTTAATGTAAGATAATTAAATCTTTTTTTATATGTATACTAAATTTTCTTCTTCTAGTTCTATAGATAAAATATTTTAATTAAAGGAGAAGCATTTATAACCAATAGCTCGTCTACTAGTGCTATCAATAATTTTTTTTCCCATATAGTTGTAGAGTTTAACTTCGATAAAATCTATTTAACATGTAATTTTTTTTCATTTTGTACCAAACGGTAATATTTTTCATTCTAATGTATACATTTTAATCTATATATTTTTATTTTTTTTAGTTAATTGTAGCCTGGGGTCTAAAAAGATTCTGGCTCCGCCCCTGCTTGTGATCACAACTCCTACGGATGATGAGCCAATTATGAATGCTTTTCCCATCCATTTTACAATAAATAGGTCAAGGACTGAGTATTTGGGCTCGGTTAATGGGATTATTAATTTGCATTTGTTTTGGAAACTTGTGCGAGAACTATCATGTATGGAACCTCGAGATTCGGGCGAGTATGCGAGTCTCTTGTGTTTGGCCCAAGTTATGATTAATCGTCATAGGAGAGACGTGCTCTCGGGTTTTGGCTATCACAAAGATGGTGAAGCCTACCAGATTCTAAGGGTTGTGCGACTAACGTATGAGTCTAGGGTTTTCGTTTATTCTTCTAGTCAACATAGGGAGGGATGGTTTCGTAGAGATTGGGGCCCAATTCTTCGATCATGACGATGACGATGTGGTCGACCTTTCTTACATGGAGAAAGCAATTGTGAGGGGTAACCCTCATTGGGTGGCCCAAATTATGGGGCATGTAGGAACAGACGGAAAAGAGGAAAATGGGAAAGCCGTTGTTTGTTTTGACTTCGATACAAACCAATTCGAAGTCATGATGTTGCCCAATGAGCTCCAATCAATAGAGGGACGATTAATGAGTTGGCAAGAAAAGGCGGCATATCTGGTTCCCGTGAGGAAAGGTGGAGATGATGGTTGGTTTGAGGTTTGGGTCTATAAGCAAGGATGGATAAATCTACTTACATGTGGTCGTATACTCGTGGAAAATTTTCCACGGTTAATTCAATGTACTAGGAATGGAAATTTTCTCGTAGAGAGCGATGATGCATTATATTGTTACGATTCGGTGACCAACAACGTTCGGCTCCTTGGACTTCTTGGTGAAGATGTTAGAGATTACCTTGATGAAGGTCAAGTTCATGCCATCTATAGCATTCCGTATACCGAGAGTGTCGTTCGTCTCCCCAAAATGCTCCACTGCGACGATGGGAATCTTCCGTTTGTTTCATGGTTGTAGCCTTTCGAGTAGTGATTTGTTGTTAAAACGATTATGTTTGTTTGAGTTGTTATTAATTTTGAAATGCATTGTCATTTGGTGTATGGACTACTTGGTGTTTTGTAAGAACTTATTGGTATGTTTAATTTCGTTTGGTGCTTAATTTGTTTAATCAACGTTTAATCTTGTTTGAGTTGTTTTTAGTTTTGAAATGCATTGTCATTTGGTGTAGGGACTACATGGTATTTTGTAGTTAGGAACTTATTGGTATGTTTAATTTGGTTTGGTGCGTAATTTGTTTAATCTTGTTTGAGTTGTTATTAGTTTTGAAATGCATTGTCATTTAGTGTAATGACTACTTGGTATTTTGTAGGAACTTGTTGGTATGTTTAATTTGGTTTGGTGCTTAATTTGTTTAATCAGCTCTCATGCTGAGAGAATATGTGGGAAATCAGCAACAACTTCCAGAACAGTGTCTCACCATACCTTAAGGACATGCAGCAAATTTATTAATCTTTCTATAGAAAATTTTGGAATATGTTTTACAGTGTATGATAATAGTTACAAGCTTGAACAAAATCTCTAAAAATTTGCTAGATATCCACTTTATGATTTCATAAGAATGCTGTTACATGCGATAGAAATTGACCAATTTGCATCCAAATCCATGTCTTATTATTTTCAAATACAACAATCTTCTAGCAATAAAATCGTATGATTCCTCCACTAAGTGATAAATGATTGATTTATTCTATAAGAGACCAGAAATACCTTGCCCTTCATATAAGTTAATTTCGTGCCCCAATAACACATGAATTTTGGTGTCCTAAGATACGCAGTTTGGTACAACAACAACCAAGCATGTTATTAGCCTATATGAAACCTCGAGCCGTGTACAAGAAAGCAATATGCTTCGTATTGAATAATATTCGCAGCTAAATAGTTTAGTCACCACGAAATACTCTGCATTTTAAATTCCACTTCAGATTAATATAACCGAAGCAAATGTACAAAGAAAACATATCAGAGAGCCCAAATGGGGGCACAAACATATCACATAAATACAACCTGTTTACATAAAGTAAGAATCCTACAACCTACGGATAAATTATTCAGTATGACGTGCTCAAAGACAGTGCAACTTTATTAACTGAAGCTAAGAATTAAGAGAGAAGAGAATAAATATTTAAATACAAAGTTCCATACACGACGCCACCGGCTCACATTTTACGACACAAGAAACTTGTACAGTGGAGTCTTCAACTTAAGAAGCACAAGACAAGGTCTACTGCTGATATCATTCTTCCACTTCCCTTCCCATTTCTTCTTGATTCTACACCTCAAACCTCTGTCGTCTTTCAAACTCTCATTTAACATTTTTAAATGAGTACGCGCGGAAGGGAGCCTTAGCTTGTACATTTAAATGAAGCTACGCTGCTGCTATAACCAACTCACTACACATCAAACAGTTTGAACCAACTTTGCCCGAATAGCCATATCTAGGACTTTAACGTCAAGGGAAACATCAATTTTCACAATTCCATATGTGCCATCAATACCAATTAGCTTGCCAGTGGCTCCACGGTGCGCACCACCCATGATCTTAATCTTGTCCCCACTCCTGGGGGCCACTACCTCAATTTCATTAGCAAGTACAGTAATTTTTTCGCCATTCCCACTTGATCCAATGCCTACGCTGCACAATAGATCCTGAAAGCAGAACGACAACAACTAACACCACCATCCACATAAACATAACAATCCTAAACCCAACACTGCTACTATATGGAGGGCACGGTGCAGTCATGGTGGTGCTTTCTTCGTGGTATCAAATAACTCTATAAAATCACCCCTTCCAAGTGAAAATCAGTCAAACAGGCAGAACCAATAGTCATACATGCTGGAAACCTCAAGTTGTATATTATTATACTTCATGAGGCCATTTTCTCTAGAACTATATATTAAATTGAATGCTGATCCAACTCATTCCCACATATAGTTACTTGGCAAAGCTCACCTGATCACCAAATTGACAGAGCACCAGAAAATCCTACGAATCTGAAAACTAGTTTATGTTGCTAATATGCGAAAATAAAAAAAAGGCTAATGTTGCGGAGGACTATAAGAACGAACTATAAAGAGAGAAATGTAGCTGAGTCATCAGCTAATTGTACCAAATTGGAGGATACAAGTACTGTAGAGAAAACAGTTAGCTAAAGGGATTTTTGTACTAGTTTTCTATTGGCTGTTACTCATATGCCACACTGCTATATATATGGCACCCTATTGTAATCATTTTATTAATTAATAAGAACGAATCTTTTCTGTCATCTCTCACTCTCTTCACCATGCACACACGCTCACTGTTATCATGTTATTATGGTATCAGAGCTGTGGGATCCGATTCCACCATTCGATCCCTTTGAAAATCACATTTCCGTTTTATTTCTTTAGCTCAAATCGAGCTCACCCTTCACTTCTCTTCTTCTCCCTTAAATGACAAATCCGTCAAGCTCCGTCACACCAGGAACGCCGACGAGCGGACAGGGAACACCAGCCTCACAATGGCCACCCCTGCCACGAATCTCGTCGTTCCACGACGACCCATCCCATCCTCTATACCTACACCATGGAGAATCGTCAGGACAGTGCATCATCTCAACAGGATCCAAGCTCACTCCTCAAAATTATCACCGCTGGAATCGCGCTATGCATATCGCCCTGCTGTCCAAAAACAAGCTCGGATTCGTTGATGGTAGCTTACCAGAACCCGCAACTCACGACCCAGCCCGACATCAATGGCTGCGGTGCAATTATATGGTACTTGGTTGGATTTCAGCGAGTTTGTCTGATGAACTTTCTGATTTTACTCTATTTTCCGATTCTTCTCTTGAAATATGGATTGAGCTCAAAAGGCGTTTTTCTAAAACTAGTAATAACCGCATTTATATGTTGGAACAACAGTTGATAAATACTAAACAGGATGGTTGTGTGTTGAGCATGTATTATGCAAAATTGAAGGCTATTTGGGATGAGATTGGTTTATATGAAGAATCATGTCAGTGTACTAATGTTGGTTGTGGAGTTTTGAGTGTAATGAATATGAGAGCAGAAACAAAGCGTGTTATGCAATTTCTCATGGGTTTAGATGATGTATACATGGGAGTAAGGAACCAGATTCTGCTTAGGTCTCCCTTGCCTCATCTGGATGATGTTTTCAATTTTGTGCTTCAAGAGGAGGCAAATTTAGAACTCACTGCATCTCCCTCACTTCCCACTGAATCTGTTGCCATGACTGTCAATACACAGCCCCACAACAACAACACACAAGTTGCAGCTGTACATGGGAAGTTCCAAGGAAAAGGAGGTTACAGACCTTGGAACAAGTCTGGAAACAACAAGTTCAAAGCACCATGTTCTAAATGTGGCAAGGACAATCACTCTGTTGATACCTGCTTTGAGATTTATGGGTATCCCCCTGGTCATAAGCTGGCTAGATTCAAGCCTGCCCATGTCACTACATGGAAGCCTAATCAAGGTACAGTGAGTCAGGTTTCTCAGGTGGTGCAGAGTGCAGGACCTCAGTTGCCTATAACTCAGGAGCAGTTTACTCAGCTATGCAGCTTGCTACAACAATCTAATATGCCTTCTATTCTTGGGAAACCACCTCCACTTTCAACTCCCACTGTGAGTAACACAAGTTCAGGTACTCACTCACTTCTCAACCACATTAGCACTGTCTCTGTAACTCACTGTCCCAATACAGTTGATCAGCACTCCTGGATCCTTGATTCTGGAGCTTCTGATCATATTTGTTGCAATTCATCTGTGTTTGCTAATCTTACACCTCTTAACCACACCTATGTCAAACTTCCTAATGGACAACTTGTTGAGGTTACTCACTCTGGCTCTATTCAACTCACCCCCACTATTTTCCTCTCTCATGTTCTCTATGTACCCTCCTTTTCTTTCAACCTTATCTCTGTGAGTAAACTTATATCTCACCTCAACTGTTGCCTTATTTTGTGGTCTAATCTGTGTGTAATGCAGAATATAAGCAGCTGGGAGAAGATTGGGACTGCTGTTGAGAAGCTTGGCTTATACTATGTAGTCTTGGGCCAGAAGGAGAAGTCTGACTCTGGATGCATCAATCAAGTTCACACTCAATCCAACCTCAGTCCTGCATTGCTTTGGCACTATAGACTAGGACATGCCTCAATGCCTAGATTAGCCTTGTTAAAGAATTTTGATTCTGTTTCTTCCCTTGTTTCTTTCCCTAAGGATCTGAACTCCATTGTATGTGACACTTGTCACTTTGCTAAGCAGCACAGACTGCCTTTCCCTAATGAGAATCATAGAAGTAACAAATGTTTTGATCTCATTCATGCTGATATATGGGGACCATTTGTTGTTGCTTCCTCCAATCATTCTAAATACTTTCTTACTTTGGTAGATGACTATAGTAGGTTCACATGGACCTTTTTAATGCAACACAAATCTCAAACTCAGAATATCATCAAGAACTTCCATAAACTTATCTCAACTCAATTCCAAACCACTATTAAAGCCTTCAGAACAGATCAAGGCCTTGAGTTTAAAATGTCAGATTTCTATGCTTCTAATGGTATCATACATCAACAGAGCTGCACATATACTCCACAGCAGAACTCTGTGGTTGAGCGCAAACACAGACATCTTTTAGATGTAGCCCGAGCTCTCAGATTCCAAGCACACCTACCCTTAAAATTCTGGGGGGAGTGCTTAGTCACTGCAACTAACTTATCAACAGAACTCCCACACCTAATCTGCAAAATACATCCCCATTTTTCCTTCTATATGGAAGACATCCTCAATATGCTCACCTCAAAGCTTTTGGTTGTCTATGCTTTGCAACAACTGTTCCTAAACCTGTCACTAAACTACATCCCAGAGCTAGCAGATGTATCTTCTTAGGATATCCAGCCAACATCAAAGGCTATATCCTTTATGACCTCACACTCCATAAGTCCTTTGTATCTAGAGATGTTGTTTTCTATGAGCACATCTTCCCTTACAATTCTCATACCCCAACTGTTCCTCAACCACTCAACTCATCTCCTCCTGTTCCTACAACCTTTGACTCCACACCTCATACATATTTCTCCTCTCCAGCCCAAAACACTTCCCACCTTACTCCTTCTCCTCACACACCTCTCTCATCATCAGCTCCAGATATTTCTCATTCCCCTCCTACTACAACTCCACCCTCAACTCACTCATCTCCATCATCACCTAGCTCACTCTCTCCTGTCATTCCCTCCTCTATTCCTCTCAGAAGATCCACTAGGATCAGACATCCTCCTGCTCACCTGAAAGACTACCAGTATAAGTTGGCCTCTTCCACTACAGTTCCATCTGACTCCACTGCTGCTGCTGTTCTCACAGGTAACACTACTCACCTTCCTCTCAACTTGTCTTTTCAGAGATTATCTCCTGCATATTTATCTTCCATTCTCTCTGTTGCTTCACATACTACCCCTAACTCATACTCTCAAGCCATTCTTGACCCCCTGTGGCAAGCTGCTATGCAAGATGAGCTCAGTGCTTTACAGGACACCAACACTTGGTCCCTGCAACCTCTACCACCAGGGAAGTCTGCTGTTGGATGTCGATGGGTGTATAAGATCAAATATACATCCACAGGAGCTATTGAAAGGCATAAAGCAAGGCTTGTAGCCAAGGGCTACACCCAACAGGAGGGATTGGACTTCTTTGAGACTTTCTCCCCTGTTGCTAAGATGAGTACTGTTAGATGTCTCCTTGCTCTTGCTGCTGCAAAAGGGTGGTCTCTCTATCAGCTTGATGTCAACAATGCCTTCCTCTATGGGGAGTTAGAGGAAGAAGTATTTATGACTCCACCTCCAGGTCTTGTCACTGAGGGGGAGAACCTAGTATGCAAATTACACAAGTCCCTCTATGGCCTAAAGCAAGCTTCTAGGCAATGGAACCACAAACTCACATCTGTCATTGTGAAACAGGGTTTTGTTCAATCTTCTTCTGATCACTCACTGTTCATCAAACATTGCAATGGTTACACTACTGCTATTCTAGTTTATGTTGATGACATTGTTGTCACAGGCAACAATGAAGCTGAAATCTCATCCCTCAAACAGTACCTTAAGGATAACTTCAAGTTGAAGGATCTAGGACCTCTCAAGTTTTTTCTTGGTCTTGAGATTGCCAGATGCAGGAGTGGCATAGCTGTCAATCAAAGGCAGTATGCTTTGGAGATCATTAATGACTGTGGCTTATTGGGAGGAAAAGCTACTGGTGTTCCTATTGAACAGAATCTGAAACTAACTCAGCAAGGGGGAGTTGATCTTAAGGATATCACTCAATACAGGAGATTGATAGGGAGATTGCTTTATTTGGCAGTGACTAGACCTGACATATCATATGCAGTTCAAACCCTCAGTCAGTTTCTATCTGCTCCAAAGAAGAGTCATATGGATGCAGCACTGAAAGTAGTGAGGTATTTGAGAAATGCACCAGGTCAAGGACTGTTTTTCCCCAGCAACAATGATATTCACATCAAGGCTTACTCAGATGCAGACTGGGCAGCATGTATAGATACAAGGAGGTCTGTTACAGGTTTCTGTGTTTTCATAGGAAGTGCTTTGGTTTCTTGGAGATCAAAGAAACAGCAAACCATCTCCAGGTCCTCTGCTGAGGCAGAGTACAGAGCTATGGCGTCCACTGTTTGTGAGATAGTTTGGATCAAAGAACTGATGAAGGAGTTGGGAGAGACTCATGACAGACCAGCATTGCTGTTTTGTGACAACAAAGCTGCCATGCACATAGCCTCAAATCCTGTGTTTCACGAGAGAACGAAGCACATAGAGATTGACTGTCATGTGGTAAGAGAAAGGTTGCAACAAGGTCTGTTCAAAATGTTCCACATCTCAACAGGCAACCAGTTAGCAGATATTTTCACAAAAGGAGTTGGTTTGAAGCTCTTTAGGACTCTAGTAAGCAAGATGGGAATCTATGACATGTATTCCCATCTTGAGGGGGAGTATAAAGAGAGAAATGTAGCTGAGTCATCAGCTAATTGTACCAAATTGGAGGATACAAGTACTGTAGAGAAAACAGTTAGCTAAAGGGATTTTTGTACTAGTTTTCTATTGGCTGTTACTCATATGCCACACTGCTATATATATGGCACCCTATTGTAATCATTTTATTAATTAATAAGAACGAATCTTTTCTGTCATCTCTCACTCTCTTCACCATGCACACACGCTCACTGTTATCATGTTATTACGAACACATACAGGAAGTACCTCTTTTATAACGCCCACAATGCTGTCTTCACCCGGCCTACGGACATTGACCAAAATACTTGGAAAGAACCAAGGGCCTTCGTTATCAGCACCTGTACCATAACCATGCTACTAACAAATCAGAGAAGAGTCGCAGTAAAAAACATTAGAGGGCTCACATCTATAAGTTTTAATCTAGACATACCTACTACAAGCGACATCATATCCAAACCACCACTTCCAGGTGTCATTGGTTGTCCACCAGCAGTACCAGGTAATATGATGAACTTAGTGTCATAGGTGGCTGACCACCAGGAGTAGAGGGCAGGTATGGGCTTGGAGCATTTACTATACAAGTAACAATTTTCTTCTTTAGGGTTAGAGCTGCAGATAGCATTTAACACAAAATACATTAACAAGCACTAATATATATATTTATATATATATATATATATTTATATATATATATATATATATACCAACTTACCATATGCAGAAGAACCATTATCCCTTGGTGTTCCAGTATTACTGTAAATGCCACCAGGAGTACTTGTCCAACCTGAACCGGGTGTAGGTGCTTCATACGCTCGCGAGGAAGGACTTCCTGGCTGTATTAAAATACAAGATAAATCACTACTGTATGAACCCTAATGAGATCCGAAAAAATAAACCTGATTTAAAAGCTCACCTGATGGAGCGGACTAGCCCCCCAGGGACCAGAAATTTCATAATGCTACTTCTCATATTTGTATCATCTTCACTTTTTAAAAGAATCTCCAAACTGAAACTCAAAAGATTGGTCCTCTGTTCTGTTAAACTATTATGCACTTGTCCCAAACTATCTAGGAGCGAATAAGGACGAGTTTCCAAAGTAAGTATTTTCTCCAGCCAACTAGAACTGTTTAAGTAAGTTCTGTTACCAAGAAGCATATAAGAAATTACTAAAATTAACAGGAAAAGCAGTATCATCCATGACAAAGTGAGAGATTTTAATTATTAATTGAAATAGAACATGCACAAGTTAGAAATAACCATAGAGAAGAAGACGAAACTAGCAATGCTCTGGTGTTTTCAAGACTAAATGCAGAAGGTTCAACATTGCAGTAAGTAGCTTTATCTTACGAAAGGATAAGCACCGCGGCATATAATTACGAAAATAATCCAAACCCCTATACCCTACATCTCACTCACAAGTAGAGCAGAACCCTAAGTTAATGAAGTTAATCAAAAGATTGATCAACGTCAACTTGCCTACAATAGAAACCAGATTATTTTCACTTAACAACTTTTGCAACATCAACTAAGACATTCAGTGGTGGTGATGCACCTTCGTTCTAAAGGGATACAAGCTATTTTGGTCTTATTTCGTCTAGGTTACAATACACCGACAAATCGATACAGTGGGGCCTGACTTAACCAAAATAATGCTATCCTATTACAGTGAATGAACTAGCTTGGTCCGGAACACCTATTACACATAGAGAAATATAAGGTTACAGGAAATAATCCCTAAATGGCCAAGTTGAGGGAACAGTCGAACGTGAGAGATTTGGTACTCTTTGATCGTTGACTTGCGGGCGTTAGACACTTGTGATATCGGACTGAACTTGGGAACTTGCCAAGCTGCCTACGTATCCCATTAAGGGAATCAAGCCGAACGTAGTTCATATGTCTCTTTTGAGCTGCTTCTATTAGGTCAACCCTTGGTTGGGCTGCCTGGTTCACTTGTTTCAGCATTGACGTGACTTCACGGTTTCGATCATATCTCCTTGACGGATGATCGAAACCTCGATCCGCTTCTTGATTACGGACCCCGACTCATGTAGCTTTCTGGGCATGTGCATCGAATTGGCTTGGTTCGATGCGTGCGCATCGAATTCGATGCCTCCATGTCGAACCGGGTGAATTCGATGCGCTGTGCGCGACTTCACGGTTTCGATCATATCTCCCCAACGGATGATCGAAACCTCATTCCGCTTCTTGATCCAGAACCCTGACTCACGTGGCTTTCTGGGCATGTGCATCGAATTGGCTTGGTTCGATGCGTGCACATCGAATTCGATGCCTCAATGTCGAATCGGGTGAATTCGATGCGCTGTGCGCGACTTCACGGTTTCGATCATATCTCCCTAACGGATGATCGAAACCTCATTCCGCTTCTTGATTCGGAACCCTGACTCTCGTGGCTTTCTGGGAATGTAAGGCTTTGATTTTGGGACGCATCGAATTGTCATGATTCGATGCGTCCATGTCGAACAAGGTGAATTCGAGGCATGATAGATTGCGCATCGAACCTACTTGGTTCGATGCGTCTCATCCCCGTGGGGTCCCCCTGCTTGTGAGGAGTGAGGGGGTATATATAGGCATGATTAGAGGGGCTTAAAGGTCATTTTAGGACCGCATCGAATTGTACAAATTCGATGCGCTCAGGACACATCGAATTGTGCAAATTCGATGTGCTCTGCGCAGCTTTACTAATTTGACCATAACTTTCTCTCTGGACCTCCAAATCGCATTCCGCTTGTTGCGTTGCGACCTAGACTCATGTGGCTTTCCAATGACATATTAATCAATGTCTAATTAGCTATATAGATATAATGGTGATCCAAATACGGCTAAGGTAACTTTACCTTTAAGCCTTCTCAACATTCATTGGTCAGTTTCGTGCCATCGTGGCTTTTCTTTGACATGACACATTATACCATATCACAGGCCCTACTAATTATGAAGGTCACCAACATTAAGAGCAATAAATCAACACATGGTGGTTGTATAAGCGTAAACAAAAGGTAGTGGGATAGGAATTCAAATGTTATAACACCCACCATTGAGCAATCCTCCCTTCATAGAAATCTATGAACTGGGATACAAGAGACAATAGGACCTCCTCAGAATTCAACGATAACAGGTAATCACTCATATCTTCATACAATATTGTGCTCAAAAGCTGGCCATCATCTTCAGGATCATTCGTACCATTATCTCGTGAAGCGGGATCTGTTTTGCATTTCAAGATATTCATTTTCATTAGAGAATTTGTAGTGCTTCAACTGAAAGCAGGAACTCAACAGAATATGAAGCATAAATCGGTATGCGGTGATGAGTATCACACTGACTTAAGCAGGAATTAAAGGTGCTGAGACAGAGCACGATGCAAAAAGAGAACTTGGTTTTACTTTTAGTTTCTTGAGTGAAATTTATACACTGCACTTACACCCTTTGTTAAGTTAAAAAAAGGTGAATGCACTTCTACATAATTCCATGCCTTCACTAAGATGCAAGCAGTGACAAGATGACATTGAACTTATTATACTCCGGAACTTCTAAAGAATGCCGGGAAAATCACAAACCTCGAGATAGGATGGAGCATGCATATCCATTAAGAAAAAGGTATTGAGGCACAAGAGGTCCATAGGGTTTAGCAATAGATGTACAATGAATGATACAAATCGTCATGTCATTGTGTTGTTAAGGTACCAAAGATGGGTGGAGAAAGATAAAGATGGGTCGAGAAAGATATGTAGCGGACACCGTCAATTTTCTTTCTAGGTCGTACTTGAGAGCGGCAAAACTTTTTTGCATGGATATTCATGCACGCATAGGGTTCTATAAAGCAGTAAGCGCCATGACCACGAACTCAAACTTGCACTATCTATTCAGAGTTAGCAATGATGTATCTTTAGATGCAGACAATCAAACTCAAGGTGCCACATAACTTATAAGAATTAATTCATTGCACAATAACAACTCGCATTTATTTTAAAGTAATTAGAGAGTCTTATTCACGTAATTGAAATATTTACGACACTGAAGAAGATAAAATAGGTAACAGTCATACATTGCTAAATCACATTTTGTGCAGCCAATTTTTTAGTTCGAGCCATATTTCAGAAAAGTCTCCATACTAAAAGGGATAAAAAAAAAAACTCGAAGAGCCTGTACAGCATGATTTGGTAGAGTAGATGCAGAGGCAACGTAGCTGTGCGACGAGGCAACCATTGACCAAAATCTCGGGCCATCGCTGCCTTCGACCACTTGGTCCATGTTTCTGTACCTTTAATTTTGATGTCGGCCTCAGCAGCAGGATCAATCCCAAGTGCTTTATCTTTAAGGAGAGATTCGATGTCATCCTTCTCCTCAGCATCTTGATCATCAGATTCTTCGTCAAAACCCTTAGCAACCAAGTCACTCTCGACAACACTTTCTAGAACTTCAGTGTCGTTATTTTTGGATAAAGGTTCAAACTCAAACCAACCAGTCCAGCCACCTTCTTCAACAACTTGTGAGGCTTCCTCACTGATGATAAGCATCTGCATCTGTTCTTCCTCTTTCTCTAGCCATGTTGACCAGCCAACGGCTTCGTCTTCTCCAATCCGGGCACAATTACTACTCCAGAAGTGCTCGAAGAGTCTTTGCTTACTTTGTTCAGGCTGAACTAATAGGGGCAGAACAAACTGTATTCAATCTCTGCCTGAAATAAAGCAGTAGCCAACTCTTGATAACCTGCCTGCCACTGAAGGCGGCAAAGACCAAGAAATACATCAACAAAACCAAGTTCTAATTGAATAACATCTGGGTCAACAGGAGTGCTGCACTGCTAGATCGGATGAGACTGCATTTGGCAGAAATAAAGGTTAGTCAAAATCCAAGTACTTCACAAGCTGAAGAAATTAGAAAACAATTCCCTCATATTGTGTTCGAAAATAATCAACATAAGTTAAGAGTACCATCTTTTTCGATGGCAGAATAAACATGAAAAATGAAATGTATAGGAAGTAAAGAGCAAGAAGCTAATGAGTGCTCCCTTGGATGTAAATGTTGTTACGGTTTCCAATGATGTAGCTATATCAAAATCTAGAGCTTAATTATCAGACTTGACACCCAGCAAATACAACTATTTGTTTGTTTACCTTTACCCTTTACACAAGGTGCAGCGGGGACAAACAAACACAGAAACATCAACTTAAAAACAAAAATGCAATGCTGTTATGTAGAAGATTGCGAATATTTCTAAATTAGAATTACAAGCAAAATCTTCTTCAAGTTCGATCACTATAATAATTCTTTCTGTTTTGAATGCAACGGGTTGTCACCAAGTACTGAAAAGCCTTAAAGGCGGCAATCTTAGATAAGAACCAAGAACTCATGACATGGTACCAAGTACTGACCCTAGTTGCATTGTTCTTTTTAACAATTCTCTTAGCTAGAACCTCAGTCGGCACATATAATTTACTTTCCCCTTCGTCAATTGCAGAAAATTCGTCGATGACGATGTTGTCGTTCCCCGCGCGCCGCTTGAGCACGAAGACATAGAATATACCGATGTACACGCATCGCCTCTGGGAGTTTCAACCGGTAAGCAACTGAGCACACCTTCTCTATTATTTCATAAGGACCTACATATTTAGGTGACATTTTCCACCAAGTGTTAGTTGCCTTTAGGGTTTTAGTTTAACAAACACCCACTCCCCCACTAGCAAGAAACTCACTCCTATGTTTATCTGCTTGTTGTTTCATTCTTTCGTGGGCATGTAATGTACCAGTTGGTGTCTGATATGTGTGATGTTACGTTGTCTGTCCTCCAACATTTGCACCACTCCCAAAACCTTAGAAGAGTGATAGGACTCCAAGCCCACATGTAATGCCTTTACTTCAAATGAAGTCATCTCTAAGGCTGAGCGGTAGTTAAAATTGTACCACCACTTAGCCAATGGTAACCATTTAGCCCAGCGCTTAGGGTTACCACTCACCATACATCTTAAATAAGTCTCTAAGCACTGATTCACCCTCTCAATCCGGCCATCAGATTGAGGGTGATCGGCAGTGCTTAAGATATGCTCAACTCCAAGAGCTACCATATGTTCCTTCCAAAATGTACTCACAAAAATCTGGTCCATGTCAGTTACAATGGTTTTGGCCAAACAGTGTAGCTTCTAGATAGTGTCTAAGAACACTTCAACTAAACTTGAGGCATTTAAGGGGTGGGACAGGGGGAATGAAGTGGGAGTACTTAGAAAATCTGTCAACCACCACCCAAACAGTGTCCTTCCCCTTAGATTTAGGTAATTGCTCTATGAAGAACATGAATTAAAGGTGAGCACGATGCAAAATAACATACGTTAAGGACATTAAAGAGAAATTGGTTTTACTTTTAATTTCTTGAGTGAAATTTATACACTACACTTACACCCTTTGTTAAGTTAAAAAGGGTGAATGCACTTCTACATAATTCCATGCCTTCACTAAGATGCAAACAGTGACAAGATGACATTGAACTTATTATACTTCTGAACTTCTGAAGAATGCTGGGTAAATAATGTATTGTAATTTTTAGCTGAAAATTCTAATTGTAATTTTTTTTTAAGCCAGGGAACATTCTGTAGATTATTGTATATTGTATAATATTCAGAAGATTGTAGTTTATCTTTTCTTTATTTAGTCTCGATCTTTAGGATCTGTTTTAGAGTTTTTTCTTTTTTCTTTTAATTAGAATTCTATACAAATCAGAAATAAAAGACATTACAAAAGTTTGTGATGGGATAGCCACCATCACAAAAGCAAGAATTGGGAATGTTATGATCATTAAAATAATCAAACCAATTACACAAAAAGACCACTTTGCGAGATTGTGCACATCACCATTCGCATTGTGATTAACAAAAGAAAAAAAAAGCCATTTAGGCCATGCCTCTTTAAACTTTCTGAGGCGAATGATCAATGAGCGGATGGATTAGTGCTATCTGAAGAAAAAAAAGGCGGTAATTCTTGCAAGGAAGATTGAATTCCTTGGAATTGAGATTGACGAATCAAGAATCATCCTCCAAAATCATTTGGTGGAAAAGGTACGGGATTTTCCCGATGATCTCAAAACAGTTAGACAACTCCAAAGTTTTATGGGGTTAGTTAATTTTGTCGGTATGTTCATTAACAATCTGGCCAGGATAATCTTTAGTCAATTGCTTAAGAAAGATGCAGAATTTAGGTGGACAGAAGAACACAAGGGAACGGTACAGAAGCTCAAAGCCATCTGTCAGAACCTTCCCAAATTGGCCATACCAAATGACGAAGACGATCTGGTTCTTTATACAGACTCAAGTGACCATTGGTGGGCAGCGGTTCTAACAAAAGTTGAACCTAAAATAGAGGTCCCTTGCAGATATTGCAGTGGACTATTTGCTGTCAATGAGGCAGCAAGATGGCATATCAACGAGAAGGAATTTTTTGCAGTTAGAAAGGCCTTTAAAAAATAGCCATTGTTTTTACTTGCTAAAAAATTTACGTTGAAGATTGATAACACAAGTGTTAAGGCTTTCTTAAAAAATAAAATAGAAAGTAAGCCAAAAAAAAGCTAGACTACTTAGATGGCAGGCCGGATGTCAATACTATAATTTTGATGTTTTAGTTATCAAATCTCATGAAAATATTATTGCAGATTTTCTAACTGGTGATTCAAGTAACACATGACCAACTGGTGATCCTTTCGAGGAAGACACC
This sequence comes from Linaria vulgaris, assembly GCA_948329865.1. NCBI lineage: Eukaryota > Viridiplantae > Streptophyta > Magnoliopsida > Lamiales > Plantaginaceae > Linaria > Linaria vulgaris. Next base: position 34,810,845 of record OX415250.1, on the reverse strand, counting down.
CAAGAACAAGTTGATTCAAGGGTAGAGATACCTAAAGAATCAAAGAACCAAGAACAAGTCGATTCAAAGGTAGAGATACTTGAAGAATCGAAGAATACCTCTAAAATCAAAGAGGACAAGATCAATCTTAGGCGCCAAACAGGGACGACTAAAATTAACAAAAATGAGCAGAAAACGCCATTGATTGAATATCAAAGAACGTGGGAAAGATTATACGCAAGAATGGGACTTGTCCCAGGAAAGTATGTGGCTGATTGGTCTGGAAAATATCCAAGATTTTGGATACTACCAGGTTCAAAGCCTGAGAATGTACGAGAGTGGTTTGATTTTGGCTGTATAGCCTCAATCTTCACCGCATCACCAGGATTTCTGGAAATATCAAAATTACCAGAATAGATTTGCGAAAAGGTGTATGAAACATGGAAAAATAATCATACACTTGAAAGAGGAGATGTTCTGGAGTTGAAATTCATTTCAACAGCCCCAAAAATCACAGGGAAGGGTTTCCATTCTAGCTTTCACTTCATCAAGCTACAGAGACCCAATATGAAGGCGATGGACTACATTAAGCCACCACCGGAAGGACAATTTTTTGTTACCCCCATTACGGAAGACGACATTTCCACCAGAAGAGCTTGGGGACTCTAGGTCTGTCTCACAGAGATGGACAAAGTCAAGTACTCGTTCAAGATTTTCCAGAAATCAGAGAACGGATCGTTCATGCTTAACAGCATGACCAACACTACCACAAAATTTGCAGAGACAATATTCGAAAACAAACGGCAAACATTGTGGAAGAACGAGATTCCGGCAACAATTGAAACTGGTCGGAAATTTTGCAATATGGTACGATGGAAATAAAGGATTTGTCCAAAGTGTCCCGATCAACATGAGCCTCTTTTCAGAAAAGGATTCCCAGTGAAACGTGACAAATGGAAAATGACAGAGAGGGTCCCTCGAGACAAGGAAAGGTTCCGCGTGGGACTGGAAAGTGGTCTAGTACAGATGGCAAAGCTAAAGTGGCCATGTGATAAGAATCTGGACCACCTCCACTACAATGACAGGTGAATAATGGAGGGACCAGACCACCGGCTGTAGTGGGTTAAAGTATCCACTAAAACGACAAGAGGGACAGACCACAATGGTAGTAGGAAGAAAAGCATCAAGATGTGGTTGAAGTCCGTGTTTCAAATCTGAGACTTCACCTATATATTCACAAGCTGAAGGAAGTAAAGGGCATCGACCATTTCCCTTAGTTTTCTTACAAAATAAAAGAGAGCAGAAATATAGTTTATAATAGTTTGAGTGTTTATTCTCTGCTGAAAAACAAGAGTCTGTATAAATATTTAAATTCTGTTTTGAGTGTATGTGCGAAGGAAACATAGCTACTATGAGTAGCTAAGCCAATAACTCCTCTCTAAAGGGGTTATGCGTGTTATGTAATAAATAAGTTTCCACATATATAAAATAAAATATGGGCTTTCGCCTGAATATGTTGATGTTTGATAACCATTTAAACATTTCATTTTGAGTTATCTCTTACGCCCAGAGTAGGAAACGAACCAGGGTTGCGCTGATTATTGTTGAAGGAACCATTGCAGAACCATCGGTTGCGATCGTGTGGATGAATGCCGGTGGTCTTCGTAAAAACTGGTGGGATACCCGACGGTAGTACGGTCAAACGAGATACCTTTTAAGTTATGTTTTTAGTTATTAATACGGAAGCATGCTGGGCCTGATATGGTTGTAATGTACTAATTCTGTTTAAGTTATGGGGTTTAAAATGAAAATATTGCAAACTTAAGACTAGACTTTTAAATTGCATCTTTAAGCCCATAAAAATGGGACACTTGTCATCATCCTAAGGAAGGAGGACCACTGGTCCTCCCCCACCATAGACCTCACCCTCTTAACAAATCCTTCTTTCAATTCTCCCCATTCTTTCCAATAAACAATTAATTTGTATTAAGTCTTGCACTACAATAATCCATACAACTAAGCACACGTATGACTTCAACAAACAAATAAAATATTAGGGCCACAATACCTTAAGTGTCCTTTTAACCGAAAAAGGGACTAGATGCAGATGAAGTATGTAGTGCGGGAGAGGCAGAAGAACGGCATGAAAAGAAAGGCTGCGCTAAATGACGATTGGTCTTATAACCCTAAAATCTGATTAACAATATATGTATATATATATATATAGTAGCGTTTTCTTAATGATAATTCAACAGGATTATTAGTGTTGCTCTCTTGTAACAAAAAAATGATTCTTTAATTAATGTGCAGCATTCTTATTCGTAAGCCATACACACATATATATACATATATAAACATAAAATACGCACATATATATATATATATATATATATATATATATATATATATATATATATATATCACTAACCACAGATAATTATAATTGTACTATTTTAATTATGCAAGGCTAAGTAATAATAAATAAACATAAAAAAAATTCATATTAATTCATGCTAAAATTTCGGGTTGTTAGAAGGACTGTTTTATCTCTATTATTTGTCAATCATTACTTTGCTAAGTTGTTTAAGTGTGTTTTTGTCGTGAGTTCGGTGAATTATTTGGGGCACGTGATCAGTGTAGATGGTGTGAGTGTGGATTCAGATAAGATAGCCGCCACTCTAGAATGACCCGTGCCTACCTCTCAAACGACCTTACGTTATTGTTTGAGGTTAACGGAATACTATAGGCGATTTGTTCGCCACTACAAACCTGGTAAAGACAATGTCGTTGCTGACGCCTTGTCCAGAATGGAGCAACCGAGTTGTTTGACCTTGACTGCTGCTTCTTCTACTTTATTGGCTCGAATTCAACAACTATTTTGTACCTCGCAATCATCCAAGGAGTTAATGGTTAAATGTCAAAACGGTGATCTGCATTTTAATTATCACGTTAAGCATGGATTGATGTATTTCAAAAACAGAATATATGTTCCAAATGATCAGAAAATTCAACAACAAATCTTACATGAGTTTCAAGCCACTGCTGCTAGTGGGATATTCAGGGGTTAAGGCTACTTTTTCACGGATTGCAAACATATTTTATTAGCAGAATTTAAAGCAATCGGTGCAACAATTTATTCAAGGTTGCCATGTTTGCCAACAACAAAAGTACCTTCGTATGGGTTACTTCAACAGTTGCCCATTCCCACGCAAGTCTGGACCGACATCACCATGGACTTTATCACACACCTGCCATCATTACAAGGAAAACTATTATTTGGGTCCTCGTGGATCGACTTAGTAATTTTGCTCGCTTTGTTGCTCTACCTACTAAGTTCACGGCGGCCTACCTTGCTAACATTTTTTCTGACAAATATTTATAGTATCTATGGGCTACCAAAATCTATCGTGTTAGACATAGATACTATATTTTTGAGTTCATTTTGGCAGGTTTAAAAAAATGGGTACTTCTCTGCATTTTAGCACCGCGTATCACCCGCAATCCGATGGACAAACGGAAGTGGTGAATCGCGGCCTCGAGTGTTATTTAAGGTGCTTTACTATGGATCAACCAAATCAGTGGGTAATATTTCTACCTATGGCTCAATATTGGTATAATTCTAACCATCATAGCACAATCAATACCACCATTTTTCAACCGTTGTTTGGGTGATCACCAAATTCTATGGCTACTTATCTATCTGGATCATCAAACAATGCATGCATCGACTCAACTTTAGAAACAAGAGAACACATTTTGACTGATATTAAGGCAAACATGCTCAAAGCTCAAAGTTGAATGGTACAAAATGCCAATAAGAGTCGATTGGATAAGGATTTTACCGTTGGGGACTGGGTCTACGTTAAGCTCCGCGCGTATCGTCAATTGAGCGTGCGCCAGACCGCGATGAACAAGTTAAGTCATCGGTTTTATGGACCTTTTCAGATTCTGCATCGCGACGGATCCGTAACCTATGCACTCGATCTGCCGCCGTCTGCCAAGATCCATAATGTATTCCATGTTTCGCAGCTCCGCGCGTCGATTGGATTTCCACCGGGTGTAACCTCGCCTCTTTCGATAACAACTAGGGATGACCATGTGGAGATAGTACCGGATCAGATTTTGGATCATCGGGTTGTGTGGAGAAATGGAGAAAAGGTGGCGCAAAGTTTGGTGACTTGGGTAGGGTTTGGAGCTGAGGTAGGTGAATGGGTGGATGATGAATGTAACAGCCCGAAAATTCGAGATAAACAGAACAATATCAGAGCAACTATTATATGTCTAACTGTCAAATATCTGAATTAGATACACTGAAAGTACTAAACTAATAAAAGAAACATAAACTTAACTAACTCAATATCCTACTAAACTTTGAAAGCTCGACAATGCCAAAGGCTCCCAGGTCCTTACACGGTAGTAACGTAGTTCATCTTAATCTGGAAGGAAGGAAAGGAGAAACAAAATTGTAAGTGAGATTATCAGTGAGTGCTCATGCGTGTGTGCAAGTGTAGCATTTTCTTTCAATAATCTTCTTTTAAAAACAGATTAATAAAGGATCTTTAACGCATACAAATGCCATGAAATAGAATCGTGAATCAAAAGCATTCATGATTTAACAAAAAAACCTTTAGCAAAAGAACGGATTCACGTCTGATGATCGGTGTCCACGTTATTCTGCTGCTGATGCAGCACCACCTTATCACCTCATAACAGTTCTCTATCTCTCCGTCCAAGGAGCGACCTTGGAATCAAATCAAGAACGTATGCCATGGTACATACGAAATCCTACGACCCAACAAAGACACAACCTCCTCTTGTTATGTCTGAGAGAGAATAGGCACATAGGGACAAAAGGTCCTACCTGCAAGCCCGCCGCCGCCTGGCGGTACCCCCTGCACTCCCACGCCAAACACTCGATCCAGTCTAATCAATTCCAAATACAATCCAATGGGACACCATTCATCATATCGAATCTAAATCATTTACAGCAATTAACCAATGTGCGGTTAACTTGCTTTTACAAAACTGAAAAGTTCAAATATTCACTTTACAGAAACTTTCTTTGAAGAAATAAATATTTACAGAAACAACTTTCTTTGAAGAAGTGGCAATTCAATATGCATAGTTCAATATGCAAAGATTCATGAATACATATATATAGATATAGCACGCATTCCTTCCTGTTTTGAAAATAATAGAGTTTAGGAACACTCACCTGAAAAACGACTACCGAGCAGCAAATACTAGACATCACTGAAACACCCACGGACCCAAGATATCGTGCCTTAAACTTAGTAGAGCTCCCAAATAGGTCAAACTCAAAAGACCTACAACATAAGTTTATTTATTTATAACGAGACTCTCAAATATATGAAAGCAGAAAAACGTAACTTAAAGCCTCAATACTCTTCTACATCAACTAATTGAACTTAGAAGTCGACTCTTATGTGCCAGGCACACTCGTGAGCCAAATCTACTACACGCTAAATTAAATTGAATAAGATTACTCAATAAGGAGTCTTTCTAAATGATTACTTAAGGCAATTATCTCGTTTTGGTTTTCTGTTAGTGTGCGTAATATATGTTGTTATCAAATCAAAGTTTAATGTGGTGATGCCACTAATTACAAAATACGTTTTGTTAACTTTCACTTGATCATGCTAATTAAGAGCTAATCTATATAGTACTAACTCACATTATTTGAAATAGTTCATATATACTTTACTTGCTCGATTCACATGGTTACTTAGTATTGTATTGTATAATCAATAATATAGTGTCCTCATATAATTATCTCTTAGTAACTAATTCTATAATAGTTCTATTACTCTAAAGTTGCTTTACCCAAGTTCTTTCTCGGTTCAACTTTAGTATTTTATGAAAGACACAATTCTTTTATAGCTTAGGAAATAATTCTCCATTCACTGAGCAATCAAAGATTAATTTAATAAATGACACCTTCTTGTTCTAATAGAGCAAAACAAAATTTAAGCAACACTTTTTAATCTTAATATATATTCACCCAAAATATAGCATATATATATATATATATATCAAGTATCGACAGGTGCTACTTAATTTTATTCACTAATTCTTGATTCTAATAGTTGCTAACCATATTGATTTGGCAATAGATCGTTATATATATATATGCGAGTGTCGGTTACAAGTGAGTAGTCTGGCAATACAACGAGCCTATCTCAAATCAGACTTACACTACATGTCTCGTGTAGGCTTGGTCCAGAACACCTCGGACCAACGCCTCGATGCTTGGATGGGAGTGGAATATCCGTAAATAGATCGAACGGACGTCGGTGATCGCCTTCGATGTGATGTCGAGGATGACCCCCGATCTGATATCGGTTATGAGGTGGTATGACGTGTCACAAGTGCACGTGGTAGTCCCGATATCGAATGAGATATCGAAAGTGATATCGAGGATGACCCCCGATCTGATATCGGTGATGAGCTGGTGTGACGTGTCAGAGGTGCACGTGATAACCCCGATGTCGAAAGGGATATCGGGGATATATTTCGATCTGACGAGTGGTAACTGAGGGATAATAATTGCTTACTTTGGGATTCGGGCACCGCGTATTTATAGACCTCGGGATCCGGGGACCACAGTAACATATCGGTGATTATTAACGATATGACATCGAAAGTGATCCCCGATATAGTCCAATATGGGCCTGGTTTGGACCTGGCCCAATATGCGGGAAATGCCCAATATGTTGGGATGTCCACGTGCCCGAAATGTATTCTTGGTGTGGAACTTGTATTTCATGTCTTCTTCTGATTTTAGGGTGCTTCAGCGAGTCCACATAGCACATCCATCCTTGTGCCTGGTCACCTAGAATTTCGCCGACTCCTTGAGGTGTCGGGAATTTGATCTTCTGGTAATAAGTAGAGACCACTGCCCTGATCTGGTTGAGTGCCGGTCGGCCAATGATGGCGTGGTAGGAGAATGGGATGTCGACTATTGTGTATTTTACCGGTGTCACCCGGGTGCGTGGGTTTCTCCCAAACACTGTGGACAATATAACTTGTCCGAGTGGAACTACCTCTGCTCTGCCGGATCCGGTCAATGGGGTGGATATCGGCTCTAGCCGTCCTGGGGCTATCGTCATGTGCTCGTAGGCTTTTGAGAATGTCAGGTTTACGGAGCTTTCGCTGCGGTCCGGGCCAACGGACTAAGTTGCTCCAAGTCTCTCCTGGTGAAAGAGATCTTCTCCTGCGAGTACTCTTCTGGTATGATTGTATTTGTGTACCCAATGTAGGCTCCGCCCTGGACTCTTCGTGTTATAGTTTCTCGGCCGCGAGCAGTGTCGGCTCCCAAGGCCCCTCCATTGATCATGTTTATGACGCCTCTGCTCGGGGCATTCGCTATAGCCCTACCACACTCATCGGGTGCCTCAATCATCTTCTGTTTTCCTCTCCTGGGTGAGTAATCTCTTCTAGGGGATAAACAATGTTCTGTCCCCTTAGCATCTTCCTTGGCGTTTCTAACAAACTCGACCAATTTTCCTTCTTTAATCAATCTTTCAATTTCATTCCTCAGGTGCGTACAATCCTCCATCCTGTGTCCAGGTTGACGGCGGTACGCACATTATTTGTCCGACGACTTCACCCCGGGAGTCTCATTCAATGGCCTGGGTTCCGTCACCCATCGGTTTCTTCTTGCCACGGCCATCACTTCCAGAATGCCTCTATTCAACGGTATGTACGTCCTTGGGGGCCTTTCTCTGTTGTGATCTATGTCCGCATTCCTGTTGGGAAATGAACCTTGACGCGTTTCCATCATCTCGTCCTCGTAAACATTTGGTTCGCGAGCATGTTGATCTATGCTACGGTGGGCTCAGTCAATTTGATTATCTCGCCGGCGAACCTGCGATGGGTCGTACCCTTGAACAACATCATCACGACCTGCCTGCCATGTGGCTCATCCACTTTCAACAATTCATCATTGAACCTCTTCATATATTCCCGGAGGTTCTCCCTTTCCCTCTGGTGTACCGCGCCGAGGTGTAACAGGTTGGCCTTCATTCTCTTTTGGCTAGAGAACTGGTTCTCAAACTTTTCCCTTAGTTGCTCGTAGTCCGTTATGGATCTGGCCTCCAGCCTAGCAAACCAATCCAGTGCAACACCCGTTAAAGTGGTGGATAGGATCTTCGCCTTTATGTTTCTTGAGTAGATGTGCAGATTCAAAATGATATCGACTTGATGGAGATGATCTGTAGGATCATTTCTTCATCGCATGGCTTGATCACTGCGATCTTGTCCCTCTTTGCAATACCTCAACCTCTATCTCATTCGAAAACGAGGTCCTACTGCGACCCTTCTCATGACTTTGAGTCACCTTCCTCGTCAACTTCGTTCTCTCGCGGTCTAGCTGTTTCATCCTCTTTGAGATTACCCGTAGTATTTCTACATCCTCATTCTTTGAATATGCAATCTCGGCGCGGTTGCGACCGCGTTCCATTCTCCGGACTACTTCCGCCCTCTCGCGGTCAAGCCATTCCAACTTTCTTGCTATCTCTCGATCTAGGGTCCCAGGGTCCCGTCTCTCCGTCCTGTCGTAAGCAGCGGGTGATAGCTCTCTGAAGGAGTCCCCCGTATCCTCATGTTCGTCGCATCCTTGCCTTGCCCTTCTCTTACCCGCTCCGGATTCATTGGGCCTCGCCTGAATGTCCTTTGCGCTCTGCTCCACCAGACGTTGGAGCAAGGTCTCCAATGTGGAATCCAGCGCCGCTCTTATTGTGGCGTTGATCTGAGTTTGCATCTCTGGGGTTATGGCGGCGGGGTGAAAGGCACTTTGTCCCGCGGGCACTATCTCCTCCTGGCCGGGAAAATCCGTATTTGGCACCTCGGTCACTGGAATGTCTGCTGGGTGGTTCTCGGTGGGCGGGCCCTCAGTCTCGGGTTCTGTTGCACTTGGTGCATCAAGGGTCGGACCTGCATTTGCGGCTCGCGGCGGCCTCCTGGGCCCGCTCCTTCGTTGCACTTGTGGTGGAGGGAGCTCCATCTCGGCTTGAGCCACTGTTTGTTCTTGGTCAGTTGGGTGTTGAAGGAGTTGCGTGCCCTCCGTTCTTGCACTCCTAGTCACAACTCCGCTAACTTCGGATCGGGTCCTCCTTCCATGCATCTCGGCGTCCTTGTCCGGGAACTGGTGTTCCCACAGACAACGCCACTGATTTGGCAATAGATCGTTATATATATATATATATATATATATATATATATATATATATATATATATGCGAGTGTCGGTTACAAGTGAGTAGTCTGGCAATACAACGAGCCTATCTCAAATCAGACCTACACTACGTGTCTCGTGTAGGCTTGGTCCAGAACACCTCGGGCCAACGCCTCGATGCTTGGATGGGAGTGGAATTTCGGTAAATAGATCGAACGGACGTCGGTGATCGCCTTCGATGTGATGTCGAGGATGACCCCCGATCTGATATCGGTTATGAGGTGGTATGACGTGTCACAGGTGCACGTGGTAGTCCCGATATCGAATGAGATATCGAAAGTGATATCGAGGATGACCCCCGATCTGATATCGGTGATGAGCTGGTGTGACGTGTCAGAGGTGCGCGTGATAACCCCGATGTCGAATAAGATGTCGAAAAGGATATCGGGGATATATTTCGATCTGACTAGTGGTAGCTGAGGGATAATAATTTCTTACTTTGGGATCCAGGAACCGCGTATTTATGGACCTCGGGATCCGGGGACCACAGTAACATATCGATGATTATTACCGATATGACATCGAAAGTGATCCCCGATATAGTCCAATATGGGCCTGATTTGGACCTGGCCCAATATGCGGGAAATGCCCATATCACATATGCTACCAGCAAACTCAATGAACACTTTGTCAATCTAATCATCATCATATCAATCATTCACAGTTCCCATTTACATCATATCAATCATTCACAGTTCCCATTTACACTACACACTTAGATATTACATTATAATAACATATCCAGTAATGGTGCTATAGGTGGCGACTTCACAGGTGGCTTCACAATTCACTTCCCATCCTAAATCAAAATTTAAGTGTAGTGTAACATATTACTACTCCAAAACTTAGTAATTTACTCTAAATTCAATTAGACTAAAACACGCAGCCAACCAACAATTACATAATGATCTATATTGAAGTAATAACTTATTAATGCTACATGCAAGCGACCTCACTAAGAATTGGCTTAACCAGGATAATGGCCTTATAATAGTCCCTCAAATCGACATCTTGTCCAGAAGTTTTTCAACATACAAATTCGTGGGAGATTAATGATGTTATAGAGCTTTATCAAAATATGGTTTTATGAAAAATATTCTCTAGTCAACACCAACATGTTAATTTTTATTTCTAAAGTAATCTAGATTAAAATCGAGAAGGTTTTGTTTTAACTATTACAAAATTAAGGTAAGTCTAATTTGATTGCTAAAACATTAAGCCCTTTCCAGTATGTTCTAACTTCTAACCATAATTATATTCCCCCTTTGCTATTAAGGTGAATATCTTCTTATTGGATTTCCAATTAACATTTGAACCTATATGGTGTTCAGGCACTTTCTCATGTGATTCAACTCAGTTATCTGGAATATCAAATACGTGAGCATCTATTTTGTTATTTTGAAATCCTACTCTACAATGACAACAATATAATTCTAGAAAGCTCTCAATCACCATGAATTAATAAATGATTAAGTTAAATACTATCATCAATCACCGTGAATTAATAAATAATTAAGTTAAATACGATCATCATGATAAGGTAAAAGCGAAAAACGAGTTTAAACCTAAGTCTGAACTGATCGGCCTTTATCATCGACGGAACCGTCACGTTGACACACGTGTCACGTTAGATTTCGCGCAGTTTCTTTCCTTCCAGCCAACAACTTGTAGGCTCCCACTTTCGGTTCATAGTTTTCGTGTTTATTTGAGTATTGTTTATATTTTTGTTAACAGAGGTGCAATTTCATTCTTTGCGAAATGAATCAAACAAGACGAAAGGAGATATGAGTACTAAATAATTTATCATGTGAATTGGTGTGATGAGTATGTGCTTATGACGGGTGGAAAGGAAGTGAATTGGTGTGTGTGATTATCAACTGACAGGTGTTTGCCTATGGAGACTAAATGGCATAACACATATATGATTTGCAATAGTTATACTTTCATTTCCTTTCCAATACCAGAAGTAAGGACGCAATGAATTGCTTCTCATACCCCTCATGATTCACTTAATTATTACTTTCTCAATCTTCTAAATTAGGTGATTTAGTATGTGATATTTTTTTTGGACTGCAACGTGGGCCTAAATAAACTCAAAGACCAAGTACTTACATGGCCCACAACAATATTAGTGTAGCTTTATTATTTTCTTTTTAAAGATTAAATTAAACAAATATGAAACTGATGAAATATTACAATGAATAGATTATAATACATACCAATATGTTGGGATACAACTTTATAATAACTAATAAGTAGTCTACTAGATTCAAATAATTGACACAAATTGATAACATTTGTTCTTGTTCTCGTCTTAAATACAAAATGAAAATTTGTTTTGCTAGAAAATAATATAAATGTTAAAATATATCTCATGAAATACTGAGTACTAGATCCTAATAACGCCAACTCAGACAAAGGAACGGGATCAACTCCCACACCCTTAATAGCACCAGATGACACCAGCGACTTCAAATCAGGACCATCGAAGCCATCACTTAGAATAAAAGCAGCGTAATTACCCTCCGCCAAGGCGACCCTATGAGAAGGACGGTAAATTTCCTCCCGATTCTCACGAATACAAAAGGAACTGGGGAGACTGGTGTTAACGCCATCCGTTATCATGCATCGTGGATTAAATGAATCAAGCATCGTAAGTTCCGCTAAACAACTTGGCGAGTATGAGACTTGAGAAACCCTCATATCTTGCCCTCAAAGGACTTAGATGACCTTGACAGCATATTCCGAATGCATGGTCCTAACTCACAGAGTATCGGATCCACGTGGCACTACGAATCTTAAATGATCCTACGATGCCCATAAAAGTGACCCCCAAAGCTCTTGCAAATTACCATCCAATAATATGATTATGTTTCGATGCCCTGATGGTCCCATAACTATCAAGAGGAAACCATCGGGGCAACATCGACCACATGGAGGCAAATTAAGTTACATAAGCACGAGGGCAAACCAGCTGCCCGCATATCATGACACTTCACCTCAAGGTAACCAGCTATCGCGAGGATAAACGACTCATCATCACTCAAAATGCCATTTGTCTCCTCAAACGCATGCAGCATGCCAGCTGCACCACTTGTATACCCCTATAAATATAGCACTCCCCACAACATTGGAGGGGCAAGAAAAACAGGCAGGAATAAAAAAAAGGGCATGCCTCTAGTGATGTAGTTTAGTTTATTGCTAGTACTTTGTTTGTTTTAGTTTGGTAGTTGGCGAGGCATTGTTTGCTAACACTTATGTAGTTTTTATTTTTTTTGATAGAATAAGGAATATCAATAATCATAAAATGAGTTATGATAGTTAATAATCGGATAACCTCTATCGCGTAAGCAACATAACGGAAGCTTATGTAGTTCATTTGGCACGTTTTTGGCAAAGAATTAATATTAATAAAATATATATATGTGATCTTCTATTCGCAAAGAATAAAAACTATGATGAAATAAATTCTTTTTACTATACATATGTAATGAGCCTGCGTGAATTTGGTAATGACCAGTACACAAATTGTGGGGGAATTGAAGAAATTAAAGAAGAAATTGAAGAAGGAAAAATGGGATATGGGGAGGAAGCTGAATTGAAGTCAACGGATCTAAAAAGAGGAATTGTAATCGGTGCAGGAGACGGCAGCGTTTTGAGGAATCAGATGGACGACCCAGATCATCGCAGGGAAGATTAAATCGCAACCGTTGGATCACTTCACTTAATTGAGAAATTGCTGAAATACCTTTATTTACATTTTTACGCTTTTAGCCCTCAATTTTCTGTTTTGCTATTTTATCCCTTTCTGAACTGTAGCAATTGCATGCAAATACTGCATGGGTTAGTGTTGGCCTATTTGTAGCAGGTTTGATCCGCAGAATGATTATGCATAATTTGGTTTATGAAATATTCTCCTCTCTCTCTAATTATTCCCCATTTCTTTACTTCATGCACAAGAAAAATTAAGAAAAATCAAAAAAACATAACAATATATTGACCTAAAATCATATATTCTTCGTATCATTCCCTCGCTATTTCTCAATCCCCAATTATTTCGCTCTCATAACCCTCGCTAGGGTTTCTTCCCCTCTCAATTTCACGCAATTTGTTGGGTTTCTTCTCGAATCTGGATGGCGAGGAACGAATACGAAGAGGACGAGGTAGGGGAGGAGTACGACGAGTATGTCGATGAAAAAGACGAGGAGTACGGCAGCGGGAAATCAAAGGGAAAACGAGTCAGATCGGATTTTATAGACGAAGAAGAAGAAGAAGAAGAAGACGACGAGTATGTCGGAGGAGGAGGGCGACGAGTGGGAAAGAGGCATAGGAGAACCGCTGCCAATTTCTTTAATGAGGAGGCAGTTGTGGATAGTGACGATGAAGAAGACGAAGACGACCTCGCCGAAGACGGTTAGTACCTTTTCTTGATTCAATACGGCTTCTGGTTTTATTTCTCGGACGATTTTTGATGCTTATGTGTTAAAATTGAATTTGAGTAATTACCTGATGTGGGTCAGATTTTATTGATACTGGAGCTGAATTACCTGATGAAGACGAAAGACGAAGGCACCGTCGTCCATTGCTCCCCCAAGAGGATAAGCAAGAGGGTGTCGATGAAATTGAGAGAAGAATTCAGGAACGGTATGCTAAGACTATGAATGTCGAGTACGATGACGAGGCAACCGACGTGGAGCAGCAAGCGTTACTTCCTTCTGTTAAGGATTCAAAATTATGGATGGTCAAATGTGCGGTATGTTAATTACTTAGACGCTTCCTAGGATTTTCCATTCTCCAGTTTATAGCTTTGACCTTTTTGTGCTTTACAGATCGCCATGAGAGGGAGGTCGCTGTTTGCTTAATGCAGAAGCACATTAATGCGGTGAATGGTCTACAAATTAGATCCGTCGTTGCACTCGATCACCTTAAGCAGTTTATATATATTGAGGCAGACAAAAAGTCCCATGTGCAGGAGGTATGCAACAACTTATACCGTTTTATTTTGTTATGGGTTGGTTTTCTCGCCGATTTCTACCAACAAGGGATAACTTGGTTTTTCTATGCTTTCGGTTTTGCTACAGGCTGTCAATGGTTTGCGGAGTGTATATCCATCAACTATCATACTCGTCCCAATTGTGGAGATGACGGATGTTCTCACGGTTGAGAGCAAAGCAGTCGATATTTCAAGGGACACCTGGGTTAGAATGAAGATGGGGTCGTATAAAGAGGATCTTGCCAAGGTATGGTATTGCCGCTGCTGGGTTTCCGTCTTTTGCTGATTCATCTTCTTATATATATATATATATTTATTTATTTTTATTGCTCGTTTTCGTCAGATTTTTCATGTGACTGTTTCATGTCTCTTGTAATTGTAAGGTTGTAAATGTTGACAATGTGCTTCGAAGAGCAACAGTGAAGTTAATTCCGAGGATTGACCTGCAAGCACTGGCTGCCCAATTGGTTTGTACCTATTCCTAGTTCGTTGACATGTTATATGTCATTTGGTTTGTACCTATTCCTAGTTCGTTGACATGTTATATGTTGTTTGCGATCCTGAGCATGCATGGCTTATGTTTCTTTCCATGTCGTCACATGTAAATTTCCTGATTGCCCCCTTTTTCGTTTCTATCTCTAAGAGAAAGTTTTCCCTTCTCATTGAGATGTTCCGTTTTAATTGAGGGTATTTTCTTCTGCTTATTGAAGATAATATATTGGACGAGCTATTTGTTGAATGCTCATCTTTTTATGCACGACACCTACATTGTTGAAACTATGTCTTCCTCTTCAGGAAGGAAAAGAAGTTCCCAAGAAAAAAACATCTACTACTACCGCACGTTTTCTGAATATTGACAAAGTTAGGTAAGTCTGCGGTAACTCGTTTTCTTTCGTATTCGTACTCCAACCGTTGAAATTTTACTTGTAAGTTTCATGTATGATCCAGGGAGCTGCATATTCGCGTAATCGCAGACGAGATCCAAGTACTGGTGATTACTATGAAAAAATCGAGGGAATGTTGTTCAAGGATGGTTTCATGTATAAAAATGTGTCGTTGAGGTCACTCAGCACCACGGGTGTGCAGCCAACTTTTGATGAACTTGAGAAGTTTAGGGAGCCTGATGAGACTGGTAATGTTGACATGTCAAGTTTGTCGACACTCTTTGCAAACAGGAAGAGAGGACATTTCATGAAGGGTGATAGGGTTATAGTAATCAAGGGAGACCTTCGGAACCTGAAAGGATTTGTAGAGAAACTCGAGGACGATACTGTGCTTATCAAACATAATGTTGAAGACCTTCCTGTGAGTAAAAGGGATAGATTTTCATTAAATTGGAATCTCGTAATCTCTATCCAGCACTGTAAAAAGAAAGTTCTAGCTTACGTGTTACTTTTCAGGAAACCCTTGAGATCAGTAACGAAGCGCTTTGCAAGTACTTTGAACCTGGAAACCATGTTAAGGTTGTATCTGGTGCTGCAGAAGGTGCTACGGGCATGGTTGTTTCAGTTGAAGGTCATATGGTGAACATAGCGTCAGATACAACCAAAGAACTTGTACGTCAATCACCATTGTTTTGAGCTGCTGAATTGTGTGTTTAAGCAATGGTTGAGACCGTTAACATTTTCTTTTACCAGGTTCAAGTATTTGTTGACAATGTTGTGGAAACCTCTGAAGTAACGTCCGGGATACGCCGGATTGGTGATTATGAGCTCCATGATCTTGTTTTACTTGAGTAAGTTATTTTTCCCTTTTTCAATTAACTTTCCCCCTTTCCCTTATCGAGATCTTATAAAGAAAATGTTTATGCAGTAACAATAGTTTCGGTGTGATCATTCGTGTGGAGAGTGAAGCTTTTCAAGCGGGAATCATGAATTAGAAGTCCATAAAAGTTATTTGGGCTGTCATACTGAACTTGGTTTATGACGGCTCAGGTTCTTAAGAATGTACCAGAGAGACCTAATGTTGCAGTTTTGAGGCTACGGGACATTAAGTACAAGATTGACAAGAAATCCTCTGCAAGAGATAGGCGCAACCACACTGTATCGGTGAAAGATGTTGTGAAAATTCTTGATGGTCCATGTAGGGTGCGGTCCTCTACCTCTAACTGTTATTTTCTAAAGCTTGTATGCCATTATTACGGTCAATGATAAAACTCTATGCTTTTTGTTGGTCTAATGCTAATGCTGATGTTGCGTCAGGGGAAACAAGGACGCGTTGAGCATATTCACAGAGAGATTCTATTCATTTATGATCGGCATCACATGGAGCATGCTGGCTTTATTTGTGTTAAAGCTGAATCCTGTTTGTTGGTTGGTGGAGCACGTGCATATAGTGAAAGAAGTGTACGTATATTGATATAAATTTTTGCGTTAACGGTGTACGAGGATTGCATGAGTATATGTAAAGGTTGTTGCTATTGTTGTATGTTGATGTGTCGGTATCAAGATTCAGCCATCTCAGAGTGCCACCCTGTACCCCCCAGTCTTCAATGAGATCAGCTAGAGGTGGTTTGTTGAATGGTGAGTCACCAACTCACCATAGTTCTTAATAGTATTTACTCAGTTTTGATCAGCTGGGTATCTGCACGGTAGGGTCCTTAAGTTGACGAGCCATTTTTTTTTTTTTTATCTGAGGGTTGTTGCATCAGGGAATCTCCTTTTACTGAGTTTAAGGAGATGTAGCTCTGAGATTTGTTACTATTATGTTAATTTGGAGTACATACTTCACATTATATTGTCAATTTGATTCACAGCTGGAGGAGGGCGTGGAGGCAAGAGAGGTCATGATTCCTTAGTTGGAGCAACTGTGAATATTCGTCGGGGCTATTTTAAGGGATGCAAGGGATTTGTTGTAGGAGTTATTGGATCCGGGCTCCGGGTTGAATTGGAGGCACAGATAAAAGTTGTCCAAGGCAAATCCAACCCCCCCCCCCCCCCCGGCCCGCACGCTGAATCTGTTTCACACTTTGTTTTTTTTTACTCTAATAATGTTCATGGCCTTCTCATGCAGTTGATCGTGGCGAGGTTTCGGAGAGCGTGAATGTTTCTACCTCATTAAGGTTAGCACAGCTTTCATTTGTGAGGTCTTTTGTCATTTGGGATATAAGCCTTTACTTGCCTTTGACTGCCAGGGATACTGCTAGATATGGTAGGGGAAGGGAGACTCCAATGCATCCTTCTCGAACTCCACTACATCCATACACAACTCCCATGAGAGATTCTGGAGGTATGTGTTTGTGATGTAAATATCACCTGCAAATTTTATTATGTATGGTGATTCACATTTTCCTTTTTGGATATTCCTTAGTTACTATGATCGTCGATGGTATGAGGACTCCTATGCGTGACAGAGCGTGGAACCCTTACACGCCTATGAGTCCGCCAAGGTAATCTTTGCTCTTTTTTTTTTTTTTAAGAAAAATTAATATGATGCCACATGTTGTTTCTAAGGTGGATGGGAATTCGTAGAATGTTAGTAATAAAACCAAGAAAATTCTGTTTTTAGATGGTTCATCTCTAATAAAGTTTTGCATAGGATGCTGAGTAAAATGTGATGAAGTTGCTAGGGGTCAATGCCTGACTACTTTGATCTTTTAACTAGTGGTAGAATTAGTGGACTCTTCTTTAGCTGTTAATGATGAACTCTGTTATGCATCTTGTATCTAGACCTTTCTGTGATGAGTGGAGGACCCCATCCTTTTTAATTCTAACTCAATTGTCAAATGGAAATATCAGGGACAATTGGGAAGATGGATATCCTGGTTCCTGGGGGGCTAGTACGCTCCATCAGGTGAGCTTTTAAATAAGGTTTATTTTTTCGGATCTCAGTAGTGTTCATAGAGTAGTGATTGATCTTGTATTTTAATACAACCAGGAAGTCCTTCCTAGCGAGCGTATGAAGCACCTACACCCGATTCTGGTTGGACAAGTACTCCTGGTGGCATTTACAGAGATGCTGGAACACCAAGGGATAATGGTTCTTCTGCATATGGTAAGTTGGTATATATATATATATATATATATATATATATATATATTAGTGCTTGTTAATGTATTTTGTGTTAAATGCTATCTGCAGCTTTAACCTTAAAGAAGAAAATTGTTACTTGTATAGTAAATGCTCCAAGCCCATACCTGCCCTCTACTCCTGGTGGTCAGCCACCTATGACACCAAGTTCATCATATTTACCTGGTACTGCTGGTGGACAACCAATGACACCTGGAAGTGGTGGTTTGGATATGATGTCGCCTGTAGTAGGTATGTCTAGATTAAAACTTATAGATGTGAGCCCTCTAATGTTTTTTACTGCGACTCTGCTCTGATTTGTTAGTAGCATGGTTATGGTACAGGTGCTGATAACGAAGGCCCTTGGTTCTTTCCAAGTACTTTGGTCAATGTCCGTAGGCCGGGTGAAGACAGCATTGTGGGTGTTATAAAAGAAGTACTTCATGTATGTGTTCGTTCTTATAGTCCTCCGCAACATTAGCCTTTTTTTATTTTGGCATATTAGCAACATAAACTAGTTTTCAGATTCATAGGATTTTCTGGTGCTCTGTGAATTTGGTGATCAGGTGAGCTTTGCCAAGTAACTATATGTGGGAATGAGTTGGATCAGCATTCAATTTAGTATATAGTTCTAGAGAAAATAGCCTCATGAAGTATAATAATATACAACTTGAGGTTTCCTGAATGTATGACTATTGGTTCTGCCTATTTGACTGATTTTCACTTGGAAGGGGTGATTTTATAGAGTTATTTGATGCCACGAAGAAAGCACCACCATGACTGCACCGTGCCCTCCATATAGTAGCAGTGTTGGGTTTAGGATTGTTATGTTTATGTGGATGGTGGTGTTATATGCTGAGTTGTTGCCGTTCTGCTTTCAGGATCTATTGTGCAGCGTAGGCATTGGATCAAGTGGGAATGGCGAAAAAATTACTGTACTTGCTAATGAAATTGAGGCAGTGGCCCCGAGGAGTGGGGACAAGATTAAGATCATGGGTGGTGCGCACCGTGGAGGCACTGGCAAGCTAATTGGTATTGATGGCACAAATGGAATTGTAAAAATTGATGTTTCCATTGACGTTAAAGTCCTAGATATGGCTATTCTGGCAAAGCTGGTTCAAACTGTTTGATGTGTAGTGAGTTGGTTATAGCAGTAGCGTAGCTTCATTTAAATGTACAAGCCAAGGCTCCCTTCCGCGCGTACTCGTTTAAAAATGTTAAATGAGAGTTTGAAAGACGACAGAGGTTTGAGGTGTAGAATCAAGAAGAAATGGGAAGGGAAGCGGAAGAAATGATATCAGCAGTAGACCTTGTCTTGTGCTTTTTAAGTTGAAGACTCCACTGTACAAGTTTCTTGTGTCGTAAAATGTGAGCAGGTGGCGTCGTGTATGGAACTTTGTATTTAAATATTTATTCTCTTCTCTCTTAATTCTTAGCTTCAGTTAATAAAGTTGCATTGTCTTTGAGCACATACTGAATAATTTATCTGTAGGTTGTAGGATTCTTACTTTATAGGATTCTTACTTTATGTAAACAGGTTGTATTTATGTGATATGTTTGTGCCCCCATTTGGGCTCTCTGATATGTTTTGTTTGTACATTTGCTTCGGTTATATTAATCTGAAGTGGAATTTAAAATGCAGAGTATTTTGTGGTGACTAAACTATTTAGCTGCGAATATTATTCAGTACGAAGCATATTGCTTTCTTGTACACGACTCAAGGTTTCATATAGGCTAATAACATGCTTGGTTGTTGTTGTACCAAACTGTGTATGTTAGGACACCAAAATTCATGTGTTATTGGGGCACGAAATTAACTTATATGAAGGGCAAGGTATTTCTGGTCCCTTATAGAATAAATCAATCATTTATCACTTAGTGGAGGAATCATACGATTTTATTGCTAGAAGATTGTTGTATTTGAAAAGAATAAGACATGGATTCGGATGCAAATTGGTCAATTTCTATCGCATATAACAGCATTCTTATGAAATCATAAAATGGATATCTAGCAAATTTTTAGAGATTTTGTTCAAGCTTGTAACTATTATCATACACTGTAAAACATATTCCAAAATTTGCTATAAAAAGATTAATAAATTTGTTGCATGTCCTTAAGGTATGGCGAGACACTGTTCTGGAAGTTGCTACTGATATTCTCTCAGCATGCGAGCTGATTAAACAAATTAAGCACCAAACCAAATTAAACATACTAACAAATTCCTACAAAATACTAAGAAGTCTCTACACCAAATGACAATGCATTTCAAAACTAATAACAACTCAAACAAGATTAAATAAATTAAGCACCAAACCAAATTAAACATACCAATAAGTTCCTAGTTACAAAATACCATGTAGTCCCTACATAAAAGACTCATACGTTAGTCGCACAACCCTTAGAATCTTGTAGGCTTCACCATCTTTGTGATAGCCGAAACCCGAGAGCACGTCTCTCCTAGCTATGACGATTAATCATAACTTCGCCCACACAAGAGACTCGCATACTCGCCCGAATCGCAGGGTTCCATATATGATAGTTCTCACACAAGTTCCCAAAACAAATTGCAAATAATCCCATTAACCGAGACCAAATACTCAGTCATTGACCTATTAATTGTAAAATGGATAGGAAAAACATTCATAATAGGCTCATCATCCGTAGGAGTTGTGATCACAAGAGAATGCGTTTCATTTTCAAGGTAATCATCGACATGTAAAAAGTTAGAATGTCTCGAAATGCGAATCAACAAAGACTATTTTTCAGAGTTTTCAGAATATAGATTAAACAAAATCTTGGCAAAGTCACGTGACCACACTAAGCTACACCAAGGCTTACAAACAGATGTTAATCTAATGAGAGATTTTGGTGGGAGTTTACCAAATACTATCGACAATGCATCGTTACCAAGCTTCATGATTGATAAGCAGCTCGGTTGTGGTGTTTTGGTGACAGTGACGCTGCCGCTGGGTTGTGGTGCGTTGGTGACGCTGCCACTGAGGGTTATGGGTCGGAGAAGCTTGGTTGTGGGTCGATGAAGCTAGGTTGTGAGTCAATGAGTGGTAAGGGACTTGATTCGAGCTGGTTGGGTGGGATTTGGGGCACTATGACTGAAAAGTTACGTCGAGTTTTCTTACATTTCTTCTTCATATGCATTTTTCTGATACCGGGAAATCGTCGGAAAAAAGAAAGAACCATTCTTGGTGGTGGGAAAAAAGTTGCAGAAAAAACAAGGGTTTTGGTTTGAAGATGGTGAGGGAACTGTAAGCTAAGGTCTTAGCTCCTGTTGTACGTACAATTTTTTTTACTTTTTGTCATGAGGAGAATAGGGTAGTATGTATGGTCATGTATCTTTTGTTTTGTTTTAGTTGTGAACAATGTAGTGTTCCACATTGGTAGGAGATAAGTGTTTTGAACACTTTATTTAGAATTGGACTCTTAAAGAGTTAATTCTAGTATTTGTATATTGTGTTGGGCTAGGTCTATTTGGGCTTGATATATATATATATATATATATATATATATTATAAGTCTATGATAGGCACTTGGGAGCTGATTAAACAAATTAAGCACCAAACAAAATTAAACATACCAACAAGTTCCTACAAAATACCAAGTAGTCTTAACACCAAATGGCAATGCATTTCAAAACTAATAACAACTCAAACAAGATTAAACTAAATTAAACATACCAATAAGTTTTTAGCTACAAAATACCATGTAGTCCCTACACCAAATGACAATGCATTTCAAAACTAAAAACAACTCAAACAGGATTAAACGTTGATTAAACAAATTAAGCACCAAACGAAATTAAACATACCAATAAGTTCTTACAAATTACCAAGTAGTCTATACACCAAATGACAATGCATTTCAAAATTAATAACAACTCAAACAAACTTAATCGTTTTAACAACAAATCACTACTCGAAAGGCTACAACCATGAAACAATGGAAAGATTTCCATCGTCGTAGTGGAGCATTTTGGGGAGACGAACGACACTCTCGGTATACAGAATGCTATAGACGGCATGAGCTTGACCTTCATCAAGGTAATCTCTAACATCTTCACCAAGAAGTCCAAGGAGCCAAACGTTGTTGGTCACTGGATCATAATAATATAATGCATCATCGCTCTCTACGAGAAAATTTCCATTCCTAGTACATTGAATAACCGTGGAAAATTTTCCACGAGTATACGGCCGCATGTAAGTAGATTTATCCATCCTTGCTCATAGACCCAAACCTCGAACCAACAATCCTCTCCACCTTTCCTCACGGGAACCACATATAGCACCTTTTTTCCGACTCATTAATCGTCCCTATATTGATTTGAGCTCATCGGACAACCTCATGACTTCGAATTGGTTTGTATCAAAGTCAAAAAAACAACGGCTTTCCCATTTTCCTCTTTTCTATCTATTCCTACATGCCCCATAATTAGGGCCACCGAATGAGGGTTACCCCTCACAATGGCTTTCTCCACGTAAGAAAGGTCGACCACATCGCCATCGTCATGATTGGGGAATTGGGCCCCAATCACTACGAAACCGTCCCTATATATGTTGACTAGAAGAATAAACGAAAACCCTAGAGTCATACGTTAGTCGCACAACCCTTAGAATCTTGTAGGCTTCACTATCTTTGTGATAGCCAAAACACGAGAGCATGTCTCTCCTAGCTATGA
The DNA here is from genome assembly GCA_948329865.1 of Linaria vulgaris. Classification (NCBI taxonomy): domain Eukaryota; kingdom Viridiplantae; phylum Streptophyta; class Magnoliopsida; order Lamiales; family Plantaginaceae; genus Linaria; species Linaria vulgaris. The sequence continues at coordinate 34,787,918 of OX415250.1, read as the reverse complement.
TGATTAATCATAACTTCACCCACACAAGGGACTTGCATACTCGCCCGAATCGCGGGGTTCCATATATGATAGTTCTCACACAAGTTTCCAAAATAAATTGCAAATAATCCCATTAACTGAGCCCAATTACTCACTCCTTGACCTATTTATTGTAAAATGGATGGGAAAAGCATTCATAATTGGCTCATCATCCGTAGGAGTTGTGATCACACGAGAATGCGTTTCATTTTCAAGGTAATCATCGACATGTAAAAAATTAGAATGTCTCGGAATGTGAATCAACAAAGACTGTGTTTCGAAGTTTTCAGAATATAGATCAAACAAAATCTTGGCAAAGTCACATGACCACACTAAGCTACACCAAGGCTTACAAACAGATGTTAATCTAATGAGAGATTTTGTGGGAGTTTACCAAATACTATCGACAATGCATCGTTACCAAGCTCCATAATTGGTAAGAAGCTCGGTTGTGGTGTATTGGTGACGGTGACGCTGCTGGGGGGTTGTGGTGCGTTGGTGACGCTGCCGCTGGGGGTTGTGGGTCGGAGAAGCTTGGTTGTGGGTCGATGAAGCTAGGTTGTGAGTCAATTAGTGGTAAGGTACTTGATACGAGCTGATTGGGTGGGGTATATGACTGATAATTTACATCAAGTTTTCTTACATTTCTTCTTCATATGCCTTTTTCTGATACCGAGTAATCGTCGAAAAAAACAAAGAACCATTCTTGGTTGTAGGAACAAAGTTGCTGAAAAAATTAGGGGTTTGGTTTGAAGATGGTGCGGGAACAGTAAGCTAAGGTTTAAGCTCCTGTTGCACGTACAATTTTTTGTTTTTTGTCATGAGGAGAAGAGGCTAGTATGTATGGTCATGTATATTTTGTTTTGTTTTAGTTGTGAACAATGTAGTGTTCCACATTGGTAGGAGATAAGATTTTGAACACTTTATTTAAAATTGGACTCTTAAAGAGTTAATTCTAGTATTTGTACATTGTGTTGGGCTAGGTCTATTTGGGCTTGATATATATATAATATATATTATAAGTCTATGATAGGCACTTGGGAGCTGATTAAACAAATTAAGCATCAAACCAAATTAAACATACCAACAAGTTCCTACAAAATACCAAGTAGTCTCTACACTAAATGACAATGCATTTCAAAACTAATAACAACTCAAATTAGATTAAACAAATTAAGCCCCAAACCAAATTAAACATACCAACAAGTTCCTACCTACAAAATACCATGTAGTCCCCACACCAAATGACACTGCATTTCAAAACTAAAAACAACTCAAACATAATTAAACGTTGATTAAACAAATTAAGCACCAAACGAAATTAAACATACCAATAAGTTCTTGCAAATTACCAAGTAGTCCATACACCATATGACAATGCATTTCAAAATTAATAACAACTCAAACAAACTTAATCGTTTTAACAACAAATCACTACTCGAAAGGCTACAACCATGAAACAATGGAAAGATTTCCATCGTCGTAGTGGAGCATTTTGGGGAGACGAACGACACTCTCGGTATACAGAATGCTATAGACGGCATGAGCTTGACCTTCATCAAGGTAATCTCTAACATCTTCACCAAGAAGTCCAAGGAGGGCTTGATATATATAAATATATATATATATATATATATATATATATATATATATATATATATTACAAGTCTATGATAGACACTTGGAAGCTGATTAAACAAATTAAACACCAAACCAAATTAAACATACCAACAAGTTCCTACAAAATACCAAGTAGTTTCTACACCAAATGACAATGCATTTCAAAACTAATAACAGCTCAAACAAGATTAAACAATATAAACCCCAAACCAAATTAAACATACCAATAAGTTCCTAGCTATAAAATACCATTTAGTCCCCACACCAAATGACAATGCATTTCAAAACTAAAAACAACTCAAACAGGATTAAACGTTGATTAAACAAATTAAGCACCAAACGAAATTAAACATACCAATAAGTTCTTGCAAATTACCAAGTAGTCCATACACCATATGACAATGCATTTCAAAATTAATAACAACTCAAACAAACTTAATCGTTTTAACGACAAATCACTACTCGAAAGGCTACAACCATGAAACAATGGAAAGATTTCCATCGTCGTAGTGGAGCATTTTGGGGAGACGAACGACACTCTCGGTATACAAAATGCTATAGACGGCATGAGCTTGACCTTCATCAAGGTAATCTCTAACATCTTCACCAAGAAGTCCAAGGAGGGCTTGATATATATATATATATATATATATATATATATATATATATATATATATATATATATATATATTACAAGTCTATGATAGGCACTTGGAAGCTGATTAAACAAATTAAACACCAAACCAAATTAAACATACCAACAAGTTCCTACAAAATACCAAGTAGTTTCTACACCAAATGACAATGCATTTCAAAACTAATAAAAGCTCAAACAAGATTAAACAAATTAAACCCCAAACCAAATTAAACATACCAATAAGTTCCAAGCTATAAAATACCATTTAGTCTCCACACCAAATGACAATGCATTTCAAAACTAAAAACAACTGAAACAGGATTAAACGTTGATTAAACAAATTAAGCACCAAACGAAATTAAACATACCAATAAGTTCTTGCAAATTACCAAGTAGTCCATACACCAAATGACAATGCATTTCAAAATTAATAACAACTCAAACAAACTTAACCGTTTTAACAACAAGTAACTACTTGAAAGGCTACAACCATGAAACAAACAGAAGATTCCTATCGTCGTAGTGGAGCATTTTGGGGTGAAGAATGACACCCTCGGTATACAGAATGCTATAGACGGCATGAGCTTGACCTTCATCAAGGTAATCTCTAACATCTTCACCAATAAGTCCAAGGAGCCGAACATTGTTGGTCACCGAATTATAACAAGATAATGCATCATCGCTCTCTACGAGAAAATTTCCATTAATAGTAAATTGAATTAACCGTGGAAAATTTTCCACGAGTACACGACCACATATAAGTAAATTTATCCATCCTTGCTCAAGAACCAAACCTCGAACCAACCATCTTCTCCACCTTTCCTCACGGGAACCAGATATGTCGCATTTTCTTGCAAACTCATTAATCGTCCCTCTATTGATTTCAGCTCATCGGGCAACATCATGACTTCGAATCGTTTGTATCGAAGTCAAAACAAAAAACGGCTTTCACATTTTCCTCTTTTTCGTCTATTCCTACATGCCCGATAATTTGGGCCACCCAATGAGGGTTACCCCTCACAATTGCTTTCTTCACGTAAGAAAGGTCGACCACATCGTCATCCTCATGATTGGGGAATTGGGCCCCAATCTCTAGGAAATCATCCCTATATATGTTGACTAGAAGAATAAACGAAAACCCTAGACTCATACATTAGTCGCACAAGCCTTAGAATCTTTTAGGCTTCACCATCTTTGTGATAGCCAAAACCCGAGAGGACGTCTCTCCTAGCTATGACAATTAATCATAACTTCTCCCACGCAAGAGACTCGCATACTCGCCCGAATCGCGGGTTCTATATATGATAGTTCTCACACAAGTTTCCAAAACAAATTGCAAATAATCCCATTAACTGTGCCCAAATACTCAGTCCTTGAGCTATTTATTGTAAAATGGATGGGAAAAGCATTCATAATTGGCTCATCATCCGTAGGAATTGTGATCACAAGAGAATGTGTTTCATTTTCAAGGTAATCATCGACATGTAAAAAGTTAGAATGTATCGGAATGTGAATGAACAAAGACTGTTTTTTGGAGTTTTCAAAATATAGATTAAACAAAATCTTGGCAAAGTCACGTGACCACACTAAGCTACACCAAGGCTTACAAACAGATGTTAATCTAATGAGAGATTTTGGTGGAGTTTACCGAATACTATCGACAATGCATCGTTACCAAGCTCCATGATTGATAACCCGCTCGGTTGTGGTGTGTTGGTGACGGTGACGTTGCCGCTGGGTTGTGGTGCGTTGGTGATGCTAACGCTGGGGTTGTGGGTCGAAGAAGCAAGGTTGTGGGTCGATGAAGCTAAGTTGTGAGTCAAAGAGTGGTAAGTTACTTGATTCGAGCTGCTTGGGTGGGCTCTATGACTGAAAATTTACGTCCAGTTTTCTTACATTTCTTCTTTATATGCCTTTATCTGATACCGAGTAATCATCAAAAAAAAGAAAGAACCATTCTTGGTGTTGGGAGAAAAGTTGCATAAAAAACTAGGGTTCGGGTTTGAAGATGGTGAGGGAACAGTAAGCTAAGGTTTTAGCTCCTGTTGTACGTACAATTTTTTTATTTTTGTCATGAGGAGAAGAGGCTAGTATGTTTGGTCATTTTTTTTGTTGTGTTTTAGTTGTGAACAATGTTGTGTTCCACATTGGTAGGAGATAAGAGTTTTGAACGCTTTATTTAGAATTGGACTCTTAAAGAGTTAATTCAAGTATTTGTACAATGTGTTGGGCTAGGTCTATTTGGGCTTGATATATATGTAATATATATTATAAGTCTATGATAGGCACTTGGGAGCTGATTAAACAAATTAAGCACCAAACCAAATTAAACATACCAACAAGTTCCTACAAAATACCAAGTGTTCTCTACACCAAATGACAATGCATTTCAAAACTAATAACAACTCAAACAAGATTAAACAAATTAAGCCCCAAACCAAATTAAACATACCAATAAGTTCCTAGCTACAAAATACCATGTAGTCCCCACACCAAATGACAATGCATTTCAAACCTAAAAACAACTAAATAAGGCTTAAACGTTGATTAAACAAATTACGCACCAAATGAAATTGAACATACCATTAAGTTCTTGCAAATTACGAAGTAGTCAATACACCAAATGACAATGCATTTCAAATTAATAACAACTCAAACAAACTTAATCGTTTTAACAATAAATCACTACTCGAAAGGCTACAACCATGAAACAAACAGAAGATTCCCATCGTCGTAGTGGAGCATTTTGGGGAGACGAACGACACTCTCGGTATACGGAATGCAATAGACGGCATGAGCTTGACCTTCATCAAGGTAATCTTTAACATTTTCCTCAATAAGTCCAAGGAGCTGAATGTTGTTGCTCACCAGATTATAACAATATAATGCATCATCGCTCTCTACGAGAAAATTTCCATTCATAGTAAATTGAATTAACCGTGGAAAATTTTCCACGAGTATACGACCACATATATGTAAATTTATCCATCCTTGCACGTTGACCCAAACCTCGAACCAACCATCCTCTCCACATTTCCTCACGGGAACCACATATGTCGCATTTTCTTGCCAACTCATTAATCATCCCTCTATTGATTGAGCTCATCGGGCAACATCATGACTTCGAATCGTCTGTATCGAAGTCAAAACAAAAAATGGCTTTCACATTTTCCACTTGGAATTGGGCCCCAATCTCTAGGAAATCATCCCTTTATATGTTGACTAGAAGAATGAACGAAAACCCTAGACTCATACATTAGTCGCACAAGCCTTAGAATCTTTTAGGCTTCACCATCTTTGTGATAGCCAAAACCCGAGAGGACGTCTCTCCTAGCTATGACGATTAATCATAACTTCTCCCACAGAAGAGACTCGCATACTCGCCCAAATCGCGGGTTCCATATATGATAGTTCTCACACAAGTTTCCAAAACAAATTGCAAATAATCCCATTAACCATGCCCAAATACTCAGTCCTTGAGCTATTTATTGTAAAATGGATGGGAAAAGCATTCATAATTGGCTCATCATCCGTAGGAATTGTGATCACAAGAGAATGCGTTTCATTTTCAAGGTAATCATCGACATGTAAAACGTTAGAATGTATCGGAATGTGAATGGACAAAGACTGTTTTTCGGAGTTTTCAGAATATAGATTAAACAAAATCTTGGCAAAGTCACGTGACCTCACTATGCTACACCAAGGCTTTCAAACATATGTTAATCTAATGAGAGATTTTGGTGGGAGTTTACCGAATACTATCGACAATGCATCGTTACCAAGCTCCATGATTGATAAGTCGCTCGGTTGTGGTGTGTTGGTGACGGTGACGTTGCCGCTGGGTTGTGGTGCGTTGGTGACGCCAACGATGGGGTTGTGGGTCGGAGAAGCTAGGTTGTGGGTCGATGAAGCTAGGTTGTGAGTCAATAAGTGGTAAGTTACTTGATTTGAGCTGGTTGGGTGGGCTCTATGACTGAAAATTTACGTCGAGTTTTCTTACATTTCTTCTTCATATGCCTTTATCTGATACCGAGTAATCGTCGAAAAAAAGAAAGGACCATTCTTGGTGGTGGGAGAAAAAGTTGCAGAAAAAACTAGGGTTTGGGTTTGAAGATGTTGAGGGAACAGTAAGCTAAGGTTTTAGCTCATATTGTACGTACATTTTTTTTATTTTTGTCATGAGGAGAAGAGGGTAGTATATTTGGTCATGTATCTTTTGTTGTGTTTTAGTTTTGAACAATGTAGTGTTCCACATTGGTAGGAGATATGAGTTTTGAACACTTTATTTAGAATTGGACTATTAAATAGTTAATTCTAGTATTTGTACATTGTGTTGGGCTATGTCTATTTGGGCTTGATATATATATAATATGTATTATAAGTCAATGATAGGCACTTGGAAGCTGATTAAACAAATTAAACATCAAACCAAATTAAGCATACCAACAAGTTCATACAAAATACCAAGTAGTCTCTACACCAAATGGCAATGCATTTCAAAACTAATAACAGCTCAAACAAGATTAAACAAATTAAGCCCCAAACCAAATTAAACACACCAATAAGTTCCTAGCTACAAAATACCATGTTGTCCCAACACCAAATGACAACGCATTTCAAAACTAAAAACAACTCAAACATGATTAAACGTTGATTAAACAAATTAAGCACCAAACGAAATTAAACATACCAATAAGTTCTTGCAAATTACCAAGTAGTCCATACACCAAATGAAAATGTATTTCAAAATTAATAACAACTCAAACAAACTTAATCGTTTTAACAACATGTCGCTACTCGAAAGGCTACAACCATGAAACAAACAGAAGATTCCCATCGTCGTAGTGGGTCATTTTGGGGTGACAAACGACACTCTCGGTATACAGAATGCTATAGACGGCATGAGCTTGACCTTCATCAAGGTAATCCCTAACATCTTCACCAATAAGTCCAAGGAGCCGAATGTTGTTGGTTACCGGATTATAACAAAATAATGCATCATCGCTCTCTATGAGAAAATTTCCATTCATAGTAAATTGAATTAACCGTGGAACATTTTTCAAGAGTATACGACCACATATAAGTAAATTTATCCATCCTTGCTCATAGAACCAAACCTCGAACCAACCATCCTCTCCACCTTTCCTCACGGGAACCAGATATGTCGCTTTTTCTTGCCAACTCATTTATCGTCCCTCTTTTGATTGGAGCTCATCGGGCAACATCATGACTTCGAATCGTTTGTATCGAAGTCAAAACAAAAAACGGCTTTCCCATTTTCCTCTTGTTCGTCTATTCCTTCATGCCCCATAATTTGGGCCACCCAATGAGGGTTACCCTTCACAATTGCTTTCTTCACGTAAGAAAGGTCGACCACATCGTCATCGTCATGACTGGGGAATTGGGCCCCAATCTCTAGGAAATCATCCCTATATATGTTGACTAGAAGAATAAACGAAAACCCTAGACTCATACATTAGTCGCACAAGCCTTAGAATCTTTTAGGCTTCACCATCTTTGTGATAGCCAAAACCCGAGAGGACGTCTCTCCTAGCTATGACGATTAATCATAACTTCTCCCACACAAGAGACTCGCATACTCGCCCGAATTGCGGGTTCCATATATGATAGTTCTCACACAAGTTTCCAAAACAAATTACAAATAATCCCATTAACCAAGCCCAAATACTCAGTCCTTGAGCTATTTATTGTAAAATGGATGGGAAAAGCATTCATAATTGGCTCATCATCCGTAGGAATTGTGATCACAAGAGAACGCGTTTCATTTTCAAGGCAATCATCGACATGTAAAAAGTTAGAATGTATCGGAATGTGAATGAACAAAGACTGGTTTTCGGAGTTTGCAGAATATAGATTAAACAAAATCTTGGCAAAGTCACGTGACCACACTAAGCTACACCAGGGCTTACAAACAGATGTTAATCTAATGAGAGATTTTGGTGGGAGTTTACCGATTACTATCGACAATGCATCGTTACCAAGCTCCATGATTGATAAGCCGCTCGGTTGTGGTGTGATGGTGACGGTGACGTTGCCACTGGGTTGTGGTGCGTTGGTGACGCTAACGCTGGGGTTGTGGGTCGGAGAAGCTAGGTTGTGGGTCGATGAAGCTAGGTTGTGAATCAATGAGTGGTAAGTTACTTGATTCGAGCTGGTTGGGTGGGCTCTATGACTGAAAATTTACGTCCAAATTTCTTACATTTCTTCTTTATATGCCTTTATCTAATACCGAGTAATCGTCGAAAAAAAGAAAGAACCATTCTTGGTGGTGGGAGAAAAGTTGCAGAAAAAACTAGGGTTTGGGTTTGAAGATGGTGAGAGAACAGTAAGCTAAGGTTTTAGCTCCTGTTGTACTTACAATTTTTTTATTTTTGTCATGAGGAGAAGAGGCTAGTATGTTGTTCATGTATTTTTTTTGTTGTGTTTTAGTTGTGAACAATGTTGTGTTCCACATTGGTAGGAGATAAGAGTTTTGAACGCTTTATTTAGAATTGGACTCTTAAAGAGTTAATTCAAGATTTGTACATTGTGTTGGGCTAGGTCTATTTGGGCTTGATATTATGATATATATGTAATATATATTATAGGTCTATGATAGGCACTTGGGAGCTGATTAAACAAATTAAGCACCAAACCAAATTAAACACACCAACAAGTTCCTACAAAATACCAAGTGTTCTCTACACCAAATGACAATGCATTTCAAAACTAATAATAACTCAAACAAGATTAAACAAATTAAGCCCCAAGCCAAATTAAACATACCAATAAGTTCCTAGCTACAAAATACCATGTAGTCCCCACACCAAATGACAATGCATTTCAAACCTAAAAACAACTAAATAAGGATTAAACGTTGATTAAACAAATTACGCACCAAATGAAATTGAACATACCAATCAGTTCTTGCAAATTACGAAGTAGTCCATACATCAAATGACAATGCATTTCAAAATTAATAACAACTCAAACAAACTTAATCGTTTTAACAATAAATCACTACTCGAAAGGCTACAACCATGAAACAAACAGAAGATTAACAAACAGAAGATTCTCATCGTCGTAGTGGAGCATTTTGGGGAGACGAACGACACTCTCGGTATACGGAATGCTATAGATGGCATGAGCTTGACCTTCATCAAGGTAATCTTTAACATCTTCCTCAATAAGTCCAAGGAGCTGAATGTTGTTGCTCACCAGATTATAACAATATAATGCATCATCGCTCTCTACGAGAAAATTTCCATTCATAGTAAATTGAATTAACCGTGGAAAATTTTCCACGACTATACGACCACATATATGTAAATTTATCCATCCTTGCACGTTGACCCAAACCTCGAACCAACCATCCTCTCCACCTTTCCTCACGGGAACCACATATGTCGCATTTTCTTGCCAACTCATTAATTGTCCCTCTATTGATTGGAGCTCATCGGGCAACATCATGACTTCGAATCGTTTGTATCGAAGTCAAAACAAAAAATGTCTTTCACATTTTCCTCTTTTTCGTCTATTCCTACATGCCCCATAATTTGGGACACCCAATGAGGGTTACCCCTCACAATTGCTTTCTTCACGTAAGAAAGGTCGACCACATCGTCATCGTCATGATTGGGGAATTGGGCCCCAATCTCTAGGAAATCATCCCTATATATGTTGACTAGAAGAATAAACGAAAACCCTAGACTCATACATTAGTCGCACAAGCCTTAGAATCTTTTAGGCTTCACCATCTTTGTGATAGCCAAAACCCGAGAGGACGTCTCTCCTAGCTATGACGATTAATCATAACTTCTCCCACATAAGAGACTCGCATACTCGGCCGAATGGCGGGTTCCATATATGATAGTTCTCACACAAGTTTCCAAAACAAATTGCAAATAATCCCATTAACCGTGCCCAAATACTCAGTCCTTGAGCTATTTATTGTAAAATGGATGGGAAAAGCATTCATAATTGGCTCATCATCCGTAGGAATTGTGATCACAAGAGAATGCGTTTCATTTTCAAGGTAATCATCGACATGTAAAACGTTAGAATGTATCGGAATGTGAATGAACAAAGACTGTTTTTCAGAGTTTTCAGAATATAGATTAAACAAAATCTTGGCAAAGTCACGTGACCTCACTAAGCTACACCAAGGCTTTCAGACAGATGTTAATCTAATGAGAGATTTTGGTGGGAGTTTACAGAATACTATCGACAATGCATCGTTACCAAGCTCCATGATTGATAAGCCGCTCGATTGTGGTGTGTTGGTGATGGTGACGTTGCCGCTGGGTTGTGGTGCGTTGGTGACGCCAACGCTGGGGTTGTGGGTCGGAGAAGCTAGGTTGTGGGTCGATGAAGCTAGGTTGTGAGTCAATGAGTGGTAAGTTACTTGATTCGAGCTGGTTGGGTGGGCTCTATGACTAAAAATTTACGTCGAGTTTTCTTACATTTCTTCTTCATATGCCTTTATCTGATACCGAGTAATCGTCGAAAAAAAGAAAGAACCATTCTTGGTGGTGGGAGAAAAAGTTGCAGAAAAATCTAGGGTTTGGGTTTGAAGATGTTGAGGGAACAGTAAGCTAAGGTTTTAGCTCATGTTGTACTTACAATTTTTTTTTTTTTGTCATGAGGAGAAGAGAGTAGTATATTTGGTCATGTATCTTTTGTTGTGTTTTAGGTTTGAACAATGTAGTGTTCCACATTGGTAGGAGATATGAGTTTTGAACACTTTATTTAGAATTGGACTCTTAAATAGTTAATTCTAGTATTTGTACATTGTGTTGGGCTAGGTCTATTTGGGCTTGATATATATATATAATATGTATTATAAGTCTATGATAGGCACTTGGAAGCTGATTAAACAAATTAAACATCAAACCAAATTAAACATAGCAACAAGTTCATACAAAATACCAAGTAGTCTCTACACCAAATGACAATGCATTTCAAAACTAATAACAGCTCAAACAAGATTAAACAAATTAAGCCCCAAACCAAATTAAACACACCAATAAGTACCTAGCTAAAAAATACCATGTTGTCCCCACACCAAATGACAACGCATTTCAAAACTTAAAACAACTCAAACATGATTAAACGTTGATTAAACAAATTAAGCACCAAACAAAATTAAACATACCAATAAGTTCTTGCAAATTACCAAGTAGTCCATACACCAAATGACAATGCATTTCAAAATTAATAACAACTCAAACAAACTTAATCGATTTAACAACAAGTCACTACTCGAAAGGCTACAACCATGAAACAAACAGAAGATTCCCATCGTCGTAGTGGGTCATTTTGGGGTGACAAACGACACTCTCGGTATACAGAATGCTATAGACGGCATTAGCTTGACCTTCATCAAGGTAATCCCTAACATCTTCACCAATAAGTCCAAGGAGCCGAATGTTGTTGGTTACCGGATTATAACAAAATAATGCATCATCGCTCTCTACGAGAAAATTTCCATTCATAGTAAATTGAATTAACCGTGGAAAATTTTTCAAGAGTATACGACCACATATAAGTAAATTTATCCATCCTTGCTCATAGAACCAAACCTCGAACCAACCATCCTCTCCACCTTTCCTCACGGGAACCAGATATGTCGCTGTTTCTTGCCAACTCATTTATCGTCCCTCTTTTGATTGGAGCTCATCGGGCAACATCATGACTTCGAATCGTTTGTATCGAAGTCAAAACAAAAAACGGCTTTCCCATTTTCCTCTTGTTCGTCTATTCCTTCATGCCCCATAATTTGGGCCACCCAATGAGGGTTACCCCTCACAATTGCTTTCTTCACGTAAGAAAGGTCGACCACATCATCATCGTCATGACTGGGGAATTGGGCCCCAATCTCTAGGAAATCATCCCTATATATGTTGACTAGAAGAATAAACGAAAACCCTAGACTCATACATTAGTCGCACAAGCCTTAGAATCTTTTAGGCTTCACCATCTTTGTGATAGCCAAAACCCGAGAGGACGTCTCTCCTAGATATGACGATTAATCATAACTTCTCCCGCACAAGAGACTCGCATACTCGCCCGAATTGCGGGTTTCATATATGACAGTTCTCACACAAGTTTCCAAAACAAATTACAAATAATCCCATTAACCAAGCCTAAATACTCAGTCCTTGAGCTATTTATTGTAAAATGGATGGGAAAAGCATTCATAATTGGCTCATCATCCGTAGGAATTGTGATCACAAGAGAATGCGTTTCATTTTCAAGGCAATCATCGACATGTAAAAAGTTAGAATGTATCGGAATGTGAATGAACAAAGACTGTTTTTCGGAGTTTTCAGAATATAGATTAAACAAAATCTTGGCAAAGTCACGTGACCACACTAAGCTACACCAAGGCTTACCAACAGATGTTAATCTAATGAGAGATTTTGGTGGGAGTTTACCGAATACTATCGACAATGCATCGTTACCAAGCTCCATGATTGATAAGACGCTCGGTTGTGGTGTGTTGGTGACGGTGACATTGCCACTGGGTTGTGGTGCGTTGGTGACGCTAACGCTGGGGTTGTGGGTCGGAGAAGCTAGGTTGTGGGTCGATGAAACTAGGTTGTGAGTCAATGAGTGGTAAGTTACTTGATTCGAGCTGGTTGGGTGGGCTCTATGACTGAAAATTTACGTCCAATTTTCTTACATTTCTTCTTTATATGCCTTTATCTAATACCGAGTAATCGTCAAAAAAAAGAAAGAACCATTCTTGGTGGTGGGAGAAAAGTTGCAGAAAAAACTAGGGTTTGGGTTTGAAGATGGTGAGAGAACAGTAAGCTAAGGTTTTAGCTCCTGTTGTACGTACAATTTTTTTATTTTTGTCATGAGGAGAAGAGGCTAGTATGTTGTTCATGTATTTTTTTGTTGTGTTTTAGTTGTGAACAATGTTGTGTTCCACATTGGTAGGAGATAAGAGTTTTGAACGCTTTATTTAGAATTGGACTCTTAAAGAGTTAATTCAAGTATTTGTACATTGTGTTGGGCTAGGTCTATTTGGGCTTGATATATATGTAATATATATTATAAGTCTATGATAGGCACTTGGGAGCTGATTAAACAAATTAAGCACCAAACCAAATTAAACACACCAACAAGTTCCTACAAAATACCAAGTGTTCTCTACACCAAATGACAATGCATTTCAAAACTAATAACAACTCAAACAAGATTAAACAAATTAAGCCCCAAACCAAATTAAACATACCAATAAGTTCCTAGCTACAAAATACCATGTAGTCCCCACACCAAATGACAATGCATTTCAAACCTAAAAACAACTAAATAAGAATTAAACGTTGATTAAACAAATTACGCACCAAATGAAATTGAACATACCAATCAGCTCTTGCAAATTACGAAGTAGTCCATACACCAAATGACAATGCATTTCAAAATTAATAACAACTCAAACAAACTTAATCGATTTAACAACAAGTCACTACTCGAAAGGCTACAACCATGAAACAAACAGAAGATTCCCATCGTCGTAGTGGGTCATTTTGGGGTGACAAACGACACTCTCGGTATACAGAATGCTATAGACGGCATGAGCTTGACCTTCATCAAGGTAATCCCTAACATCTTCACCAATAAGTCCAAGGAGCCGAATGTTGTTGGTTACCGGATTATAACAAAATAATGCATCATCGCTCTCTACGAGAAAATTTCCATTCATAGTAAATTGAATTAACCGTGGAAAATTTTTCAAGAGTATACGACCACATATAAGTAAATTTATCCATCCTTGCTCATAGAACCAAACCTCGAACCAACCATCCTCTCCACCTTTCCTCACGGGAACCAGATATGTCGCTTTTTCTTGCCAACTCATTTATCGTCCCTCTTTTGATTGGAGCTCATCGGGCAACATCATGACTTCGATTCGTTTGTATCGAAGTCAAAACAAAAAACGGCTTTCCCATTTTCCTCTTGTTCGTCTATTCCTTCATGCCCCATAATTTGGGCCACCCAATGAGGGTTACCCCTCACAATTGCTTTCTTCACGTAAGAAAGGTCGACCACATCATCATCGTCATGACTGGGGAATTGGGCCCCAATCTCTAGGAAATCATCCCTATATATGTTGACTAGAAGAATAAACGAAAACCCTAGACTCATACATTAGTCGCACAAGCATTAGAATCTTTTAGGCTTCACCATCTTTGTGATAGCCAAAACCCGAGAGGACGTCTCTCCTAGCTATGACGATTAATCATAACTTCTCCCACACAAGAGACTCGCATACTCGCCCGAATTGCGGGTTCCATATATGACAGTTCTCACACAAGTTTCCAAAACAAATTACAAATAATCCCATTAACCAAGCCTAAATACTCAGTCCTTGAGCTATTTATTGTAAAATGGATGGGAAAAGCATTCATAATTGGCTCATCATCCGTAGGAATTGTGATCACAAGAGAATGCGTTTCATTTTCAAGGCAATCATCGACATGTAAAAAGTTAGAATGTATCGGAATGTGAATGAACAAAGACTGTTTTTCGGAGTTTTCAGAATATAGATTAAACAAAATCTTGGCAAAGTCACGTGACCACACTAAGCTACACCAAGGCTTACCAACAGATGTTAATCTAATGAGAGATTTTGGTGGGAGTTTACCGAATACTATCGACAATGCATCGTTACCAAGCTCCATGATTGATAAGACGCTCGGTTGTGGTGTGTTGGTGACGGTGACGTTGCCACTGGGTTGTGGTGCGTTGGTGACGCTAACGCTGGGGTTGTGGGTCGGAGAAGCTAGGTTGTGGGTCGATGAAACTAGGTTGTGAGTCAATGAGTGGTAAGTTACTTGATTCGAGCTGGTTGGGTGGGCTCTATGACTGAAAATTTACGTCCAATTTTCTTACATTTCTTCTTTATATGCCTTTATCTAATACCGAGTAATCGTCGAAAAAAAGAAAGAACCATTCTTGGTGGTGGGAGAAAAGTTGCAGAAAAAACTAGGGTTTGGGTTTAAAGATGGTGAGAGAACAGTAAGCTAAGGTTTTAGCTCCTGTTGTACGTACAATTTTTTTATTTTTGTCATGAGGAGAAGAGGCTAGTATGTTGTTCATGTATTTTTTTGTTGTGTTTTAGTTGTGAACAATGTTGTGTTCCACATTGGTAGGAGATAAGAGTTTTGAACGCTTTATTTAGAATTGGACTCTTAAAGAGTTAATTCAAGTATTTGTACATTGTGTTGGGCTAGGTCTATTTGGGCTTGATATATATGTAATATATATTATAAGTCTATGATAGGCACTTGGGAGCTGATTAAACAAATTAAGCACCAAACCAAATTAAACACACCAACAAGTTCCTACAAAATACCAAGTGTTCTCTACACCAAATGACAATGCATTTCAAAACTAATAACAACTCAAACAAGATTAAACAAATTAAGCCACAAACCAAATTAAACATACCAATAAGTTCCTAGCTACAAAATACCATGTAGTCCCCACACCAAATGACAATGCATTTCAAACCTAAAAACAACTAAATAAGAATTAAACGTTGATTAAACAAATTACGCACCAAATGAAATTGAACATACCAATCAGCTCTTGCAAATTACGAAGTAGTCCATACACCAAATGACAATGCATTTCAAAATTAATAACAACTCAAACAAACTTAATCGATTTAACAACAAGTCACTACTCGAAAGGCTACAACCATGAAACAAACAGAAGATTCCCATCGTCGTAGTGGGTCATTTTGGGGTGACAAACGACACTCTCGGTATACAGAATGCTATAGACGGCATGAGCCTGACCTTCATCAAGGTAATCCCTAACATCTTCATCAATAAGTCCAAGGAGCCGAATGTTGTTGGTTACCGGATTATAACAAAATAATGCATCATCGCTCTCTACGAGAAAATTTCCATTCATAGTAAATTGAATTAACCGTGGAAAATTTTTCAAGAGTATACGACCACATATAAGTAAATTTATCCATCCTTGCTCATAGAACCAAACCTCGAACCAACCATCCTCTCCACCTTTCCTCACGGGAACCAGATATGTCGCTTTTTCTTGCCAACTCATTTATCGTCCCTCTTTTGATTGGAGCTCATCGGGCAACATCATGACTTCGAATCGTTTGTATCGAAGTCAAAACAAAAAACGGCTTTCCCATTTTCCTCTTGTTCGTCTATTCCTTCATGCCCCATAATTTGGGCCACCCAATGAGGGTTACCCCTCACAATTGCTTTCTTCACGTAAGAAAGGTCGACCACATCATCATCGTCATGACTGGGGAATTGGGCCCCAATCTCTAGGAAATCATCCCTATATATGTTGACTAGAAGAATAAACGAAAACCCTAGACTCATACATTAGTCGCACAAGCCTTAGAATCTTTGGGGCTTCACCATCTTTGTGATAGCCAAAACCCGAGAGGACGTCTCTTCTAGCTATGACGATTAATCATAACTTCTCCCACACAAGAGACTCGCATACTCGCCCGAATTGCGGGTTCCATATATGACAGTTCTCACACAAGTTTCCAAAACAAATTACAAATAATCCCATTAACCAAGCCTAAATACTCAGTCCTTGAGCTATTTATTGTAAAATGGATGGGAAAAGCATTCATAATTGGCTCATCATCCGTAGGAATTGTGATCACAAGAGAATGCGTTTCATTTTCAAGGCAATCATCGACATGTAAAAAGTTAGAATGTATCGGAATGTGAATGAACAAAGACTGTTTTTCGGAGTTTTCAGAATATAGATTAAACAAAATCTTGGCAAAGTCACGTGACCACACTAAGCTACACCAAGGCTTACCAACAGATGTTAATCTAATGAGAGATTTTGGTGGGAGTTTACCGAATACTATCGACAATGCATCGTTACCAAGCTCCATGATTGATAAGACGCTCGGTTGTGGTGTGTTGGTGACGGTGACGTTGCCACTGGGTTGTGGTGCGTTGGTGACGCTAACGCTGGGGTTGTGGGTCGGAGAAGCTAGGTTGTGGGTCGATGAAACTAGGTTGTGAGTCAATGAGTGGTAAGTTACTTGATTCGAGCTGGTTGGGTGGGCTCTATGACTGAAAATTTACGTCCAATTTTCTTACATTTCTTCTTTATATGCCTTTATCTAATACCGAGTAATCGTCGAAAAAAAGAAAGAACCATTCTTGGTGGTGGGAGAAAAGTTGCAGAAAAAACTAGGGTTTGGGTTTGAAGATGGTGAGAGAACAGTAAGCTAAGGTTTTAGCTCCTGTTGTACGTACAATTTTTTTATTTTTGTCATGAGGAGAAGAGGCTAGTATGTTGTTCATGTATTTTTTTGTTGTGTTTTAGTTGTGAACAATGTTGTGTTCCACATTGGTAGGAGATAAGAGTTTTGAACGCTTTATTTAGAATTGGACTCTTAAAGAGTTAATTCAAGTATTTGTACATTGTGTTGGGCTAGGTCTATTTGGGCTTGATATATATGTAATATATATTATAAGTCTATGATAGGCACTTGGGAGCTGATTAAACAAATTAAGCACCAAACCAAATTAAACACACCAACAAGTTCCTACAAAATACCAAGTGTTCTCTACACCAAATGACAATGCATTTCAAAACTAATAACAACTCAAACAAGATTAAACAAATTAAGCCCCAAACCAAATTAAACATACCAATAAGTTCCTAGCTACAAAATACCATGTAGTCCCCACACCAAATGACAATGCATTTCAAACCTAAAAACAACTAAATAAGAATTAAACGTTGATTAAACAAATTACGCACCAAATGAAATTGAACATACCAATCAGCTCTTGCAAATTACGAAGTAGTCCATACACCAAATGACAATGCATTTCAAAATTAATAACAACTCAAACAAACTTAATCGTTTTAACAATAAATCACTATTCGAAAGGCTACAACCATGAAACAAACAGAAGATTCTCATCGTCGTAGTGGAGCATTTTGGGGAGACGAACGACACTCTCGGTATACGGAATGCTATAGACGGCATGAGCTTGACCTTCATCAAGGTAATCTTTAACATCTTCCTCAATAAGTCCAAGGAGCCGAATGCTGTTGCTCACCAGATTATAACAATATAATGCATCATCGCTCTCTACGAGAAAATTTCCATTCATAGTAAATTGAATTAACCGTGGAAAATTTTCCACGAGTATACGACCACATATATGTAAATTTATCCATCCTTGCACGTTGACCCAAACCTCGAACCAACCATCCTCTCCACCTTTCCTCACGGGAACCACATATGTCGCATTTTCTTGCCAACTCATTAATTGTCCCTCTATTGATTGGAGCTCATCGGGCAACATCATGACTTCGAATCGTTTGTATCGAAGTCAAAACAAAAAATGGCTTTCACATTTTCCACTTTTTCGTCTATTCCTACATGCCACATAATTTGGGACACCCAATGAGGGTTACCCCTCACAATTGCTTTCTTCACGTAAGAAAGGTCGACCACATCGTCATCGTCATGATTGGGGAATTGGGCCCCAATTTCTAGGAAATCATCCCTATATATGTTGACTAGAAGAATAAACGAAAACCCTAGACTCATACATTAGTCGCACAAGCCTTAGAATCTTTTAGGCTTCACCATCTTTGTGATAGCCAAAACCCGAGAGGACGTCTCTCCTAGCTATGACGATTAATCATAACTTCTCCCACATAAGAGACTCGCATACTCGCCCGAATGGCGGGTTCCATATATGATAGTTATCACACAAGTTTCCAAAACAAATTGCAAATAATCCCATTAACCGTGCCCAAATACTCAGTCCTTGAGCTATTTATTGTAAAATGGATGGGAAAAGCATTCATAATTGGCTCATCATCCGTAGGAATTGTGATCACAAGAGAATGCGTTTCATTTTCAAGGTAATCATCGACATGTAAAACGTTAGAATGTATCGGAATGTGAAGGAACAAAGACTGTTTTTCGGAGTTTTCAGAATATAGATTAAACAAAATCTTGGCAAAGTCACGTGACCTCACTAAGCTACACCAAGGCTTTTTGACAGATGTTAATCTAATGAGAGATTTTGGTGGGAGTTTACAGAATACTATCGACAATGCATCGTTACCAAGCTCCATGATTGATAAGCCGCTCGGTTGTGGTGTGTTGGTGATGGTGACGTTGCCGCTGGGTTGTGGTGCGTTGGTGACGCCAACGCTGGGGTTGTGGGTCGGAGAAGCTAGGTTGTGGGTCGATGAAGCTAGGTTGTGAGTCAATGAGTGGTAAGTTACTTGATTCGAGCTGGTTGGGTGGGCTCTATGACTAAAAATTTACGTCGAGTTTTCTTACATTTCTTCTTCATATGCCTTTATCTGATACCGAGTAATCGTCGAAAAAAAGAAAGAACCATTCTTGGTGGTGGGAGAAAAAGTTGCAGAAAAAACTAGGGTTTGGGTTTGAAGATGTTGAGGGAACAGTAAGCTAAGGTTTTAGCTCATGTTGTACTTACAATTTTTTTATTTTTGTCATGAGGAGAAGAGAGTAGTATATTTGGTCATGTATCTTTTGTTGTGTTTTAGGTTTGAACAATGTAGTGTTCCACATTGGTAGGAGATATGAGTTTTGAACACTTTATTTAGAATTGGACTTTTAAATAGTTAATTCTTGTATTTGTACATTGTGTTGGGCTAGGTCTATTTGGGCTTGATATATATATAATATGTATTATAAGTCTATGATAGGCACTTGGAAGCTGATTAAACAAATTAAACATCAAACCAAATTAAACATACCAACAAGTTCATACAAAATACCAAGTAGTCTCTACACCAAATGACAATGCATTTCAAAACTAATAACAGCTCAAACAAGATTAAACAAATTAAGCCCCAAACCAAATAAACACACCAATAAGTACCTAGCTAAAAAATACCATGTTGTCCCCACACCAAATGACAACGCATTTCAAAACTTAAAACAACTCAAACATGATTAAACGTTGATTAAACAAATTACGCACCAAATGAAATTGAACATACCAATCAGCTCTTGCAAATTACGAAGTAGTCCATACACCAAATGACAATGCATTTCAAAATTAATAACAACTCAAACAAACTTAATCGTTTTAACAATAAATCACTACTCGAAAGGCTACAACCATGAAACAAACAGAAGATTCTCATCGTCGTAGTGGAGCATTTTGGGGAGACGAACGACACTCTCGGTATACGGAATGCTATAGACGGCATGAGCTTGACCTTCATCAAGGTAATCTTTAACATCTTCCTCAAAAAGTCCAAGGAGCCGAATGTTGTTGCTCACCAGATTATAACAATATAATGAATCATCGCTCTCTACGAGAAAATTTCTATTCATAGTAAATTGAATTAACCGTGGAAAATTTTCCACGAGTATACGACCACATATATGTAAATTTATCCATCCTTGCTCATTGACCCAAACCTCGAACCAACCATCCTCTCCACCTTTCCTCACGGGAACCGCATATGTCGCATTTTCTTGCCAACTCATTAATCGTCCCTCTATTGATTGGAGCTCATCGGGCAAAATCATGACTTCGAATTGTTTTTATCAAAGTCAAAACAAACAACGGCTTTCCCATTTTCCTCTTTGCCGTCTATTCCTACATGCCCCATAATTTGGGCCACCCAATGAGGGTTACCCCTCACAATTGCTTTCTCCACGTAAGAAAGGTCGACCACATCGTCATTGTCATGATTGGGGAATTAGGCCCCAATCTCTAGGAAACCATCCCTATATATGTTGACTATAAGAATAAACGAAAACCCTAGACTCATACATTAGTCGCACAACCCTTAGAATCTTTTAGTCTTCACCATCTTTGTGATAGCCAAAACCCGAGAGGACGTCTCTCCTAGCTATGACGATTAATCATAACTTCGCCTACACAAGAGACTCATATACTCGCCCGAATCGCGGGTTCCATATATGATAGTTCTCACACAAGTTTCCAAAACAAATTGCAAGTAATCCCATTAACTGAACCCAAATACTTAGTCCTTAAGCTATTTATTGTAAAATAGAGGGGAAAGGCATTCATAATTGGCTCATCATCCGTAGGAGTTGTGATCACAAGAGAATGTGTTTCTTTTTCAAGGTAATCATCGACATGTAAAAAGTTAGAATGTCTCGCAATGTTAATCAACAAAGACTGTTTTTCGAAGTTCTCAGAATATAGATCAAACAAAATCTTGGCAAAGTCACGTGACCACACTAAGCTACACTAAGGCTTACAAACGGATGTTAATCTATTGAGAGATTTTGGTGGGAGTTTACCTAATACTACCGACAATGCATCCTTACAAAGCTCCATGATTGATAAGCCACTCGGTTGTGGTGTGTTGGTGACGGTGACGCTGCCGCTGGGTTGTGGTGCGTTGGTGACGCTACCACTGGGGTTGTGGGTCAGAGAAGCTAGGTTGTGGGTCGACGAAGCTAGGTTGTGAGTCAATGTGTGGTAAGGTACTTGATTCGAGCAAGTTGGGTGGGCTCTATGATTGAAAATTTACGTCGAATTTTCTTACATTTCTTCTTCATTTGCCTTTTTCTGATAACGAATAATCGTCAAAAAAAAGAATGAACCATTCTTGGTGGTTGGAGAAAATTTGCAGAAAAAACTAGGGTTTGGGTTTGAAGATGTTGAGGGAACAGTAAGCTAAGGTTTTAGCTCATGTTGCACGTACAATTTTATTTTTGTCATGAGGAGAAGAGGCTAGTATGTTTGGTCATGTATCTTTTGTTGTGTTTTAGTTGTGAACAATGTAGTGTTCCACATTGGTAGTAGATAAGAGTTTTGAACACTTTATTTAGAATTGGACTCTTAAAGAGTTCATTCTAGTATTTGTACATTGTGTTCGGCTAGGTCTATTAGGGCTTGATATATATATAATATATATTATAAGTCTATGGTTGGCACTTGGGAGTTGATTAAACAAATTACACACCAAACCAAATTAAACATACCAACAAGTTCCTACAAAATACAAAGTAGTCTCTACACCAAATGACAATGCATTTCAAAACGAATAACAACTCAAACAAGATTAAACAAATTAATCCCCAAACCAAATTAAACATACCAATAAGTTTCTAGCTACAAAATACCATGTAGTCCCCACACCAAATGACAATGCATTTCAAAACTAAAAACAACTCAAACAGGATTAAACGTTGATTAAACAAATTAAGCACCAAACGAAATTCAACATACCAATAAGTTCTTGAAAATTACCAAGTAGTCCATACACCAAATGACAATTCATTTAAAAATTAATAACAACTCAAACAAACTTAATCGTTTTAACAACAAATCACTACTCGAAAGGCTACAACCATGAAACAAACAGAAGATTCCCATCGTCGTTGTGGAGCATTTTGGGGTGACGAACGACACTCTCGGTATACATAATGCTATAGACGGCATGAGCTTGACCTTCATCAAGGTAATCTCTAAAATCTTCACCAATAAGTGTAAGGAGCCGAACGTTGTTGGTCACCGGATTATAACAAAATAATGCATCATCGCTCTCTACGAGAAAATTTCCATTCATAGTTAATTGAATTAACCGTGGAAATTTTTCCAAGAGTATACGACCACATATAAGTAAATTTATCCTTCTTTGCTCAAAGAACCAAACCTCGAACAAACCATCCTCTCCACCTTTCCTCACGGGAACCAGATATGTCGCATTTTCTAGCCAACTCATTTATCGTCCCTCTATTGATT
Source organism: Linaria vulgaris (assembly GCA_948329865.1). NCBI lineage: Eukaryota > Viridiplantae > Streptophyta > Magnoliopsida > Lamiales > Plantaginaceae > Linaria > Linaria vulgaris. The sequence continues at coordinate 34,764,881 of OX415250.1, read as the reverse complement.
GGAGCTCATTGGGCAACATCATGACTTCGAATCGTTTGCATCGAAGTCAAAACAAAAATGGCTTTCACATTTTCCTCTTTTTCGTCTATTCTTACATGCCCCATAATTTGGGCCATCCAATGAGGGTTACCCCTCACAATTGCTTTCTTCACGTAAGAAAGCTCGACCACATCGTCAGCGTCATGATTGGGGAATTGGGTCCCAATCTCTAGGAAATCATCCATATATATGTTTACTACAAGAATAAACGAAAACCCTAGACTCATACATTAGTCGCACAACCCTTAGAATCTTTTAGTCTTCACCATCTTTGTGATAGCCAAAACCCGAGAGGACGTCTCTCCTAGCTATGACGATTAATCATAACTTCGCCTACACAAGAGACTCACATACTCGCCCGAATCGCGGGTTCCATATATGATAGTTCTTACACAAGTTTCCAAAACAAATTGCAAGTAATCCCATTTACCGAGCCCAAATACTTAGTCCTTAAGCTATTTATTGTAAAATAGAGGGGAAAAGCATTCATAATTGGCTCATCATCCGTAGGAGTTGTGATGACAAGAGAATGTGTTTCATTTTCAAGGAAATCATCGACATGTAAAAAGTTAGAATGTCTCGCAATGTTAATCAACAAATACTGTTTTTCGAAGTTCTCAGAATATAGATCAAACAAAATCTTGGCAAAGTCACGTGACCACACTAAGCTACACCAATGCTTACAAACGGATGTTAATGTAATGAGAGATTTTGGTGGGAGTTTATCGAATACTATCGACAATGCGTCATTACCAAGCTCCATGATTGATAAGCTGCTCGGTTGTGGTGTGTTGGTGACAGTGACCCTGTTGTTGGCTTGTGGTGCGTTGGTGATGCTACCACTGGGATTGTGGGTCGGAGAAGCTAGCTTTTGGGTCGATGAAGCTAGGTTATGAGTCAATGAGTGGTAAGTTACTTGATTCGAGCTGGTTGGGTGGGCTTTATGACTGAAAATTTACGTCAAGTTTTCTTACATTTCTTCTTCATATGCCTTTTTCTGATACCGAGTAATCATCGAAAAAAAGAAAGAACCATTCTTGGTGGTGGGAGAAAAGTTGCAGAAAAAACTAGAATTTGGGTTTGATGATGGTGAGGGAACAGTAAGCTAAGGTTTTAGCTCCTGTTGTAAGTACAATTTTTTTTATTTTTGTCATGAGGAGAAGAGGCTAGTATGTTTGGTCATGTATCTTTTGTTGTGTTTTAGTTGTGAACAATATAGAGTTCCACATTGGTAGTAGATAAGAGTTTTGAACACTTTATTTAGAATTGGACTCTTAAAAAGTTCATTCTAGTATTTGTACATTGTGTTCGGCTAGGTCTATTTGGGCTTGATATATATAACATATATTATAAGTCTATGGTAGGCATTTGAGAGCTGATTAAACAAATTACACACCAAACCAAATTAAACATACCAACAAGTTCCTACAAAATACAAAGTAGTCTCTACACCAAATGACAATGCATTTCAAAACGAATAACAACTCAAACAAGATTAAACAAATTAATCCCCAAACCAAATTAAACATACCAATAAGTTTCTAGCTACAAAATACCATGTATTCCCCACACCAAATGACAATGCATTTCAAAACTAAAAACAACTCAAACACGATTAAACATTGATTAAACAAATTAAGCACCAAACGAAATTAAACATACCAATAAGTTCTTGAAAATTACCAAGTAGTCCATAAACCAAATGACAATGCATTTTAAAATTAATAACAACTCAAACAAACTTAATCGTTTTAACAATAAATCACTACTCGAAAGGCTACAACCATGAAACAAACAGAAGATTCCATCGTCGTAGTGGAGCATTTTGGGGAGACGAACGACACTCTCAGTATACGGAATGCTACAGACGGCATGAGCTTGACCTTCATCAAGGTAATCTATAACATTTTCCCCAATCTATAACAATATAATGAATCATCGCTCTCTACGAGAAAATTTCTATTCATAGTAAATTGAATTAACCGTGGAAAATTTTCCACGAGTATACGACCACATATATGTAAATTTATCCATCCTTGCTCATTGACCCAAACCTCGAACCAACCATCCTCTCCACCTTTCCTCACGGGAACCGCATATGTCGCATTTTCTTGCCAACTCATTAATCGTCCCTCTATTGATTGGAGCTCATCGGGCAAAATCATGACTTCGAATTGTTTTTATCAAAGTCAAAACAAACAACGGCTTTCCCATTTTCCTCTTTGCCGTCTATTCCTACATGCCCCATAATTTGGGCCACCCAATGAGGGTTACCCCTCACAATTGCTTTCTCCACGTAAGAAAGGTCGACCACATCGTCATTGTCATGATTGGGGAATTAGGCCCCAATCTCTAGGAAACCATCCCTATATATGTTGACTATAAGAATAAACGAAAACCCTAGACTCATACATTAGTCGCACAACCTTTAGAATCTTTTAGTCTTCACCATCTTTGTGATAGCCAAAACCCGAGAGGACGTCTCTCCTAGCTATGACGATTAATCATAACTTCGCCTACACAAGAGACTCACATACTCGCCCGAATCGCGGGTTCCATATATGATAGTTCTCACACAAGTTTCCAAAACAAATTGCAAGTAATCCCATTAACCGAGCCCAAATACTTAGTCCTTAAGCTATTTATTGTAAAATAGAGGGGAAAAGCATTCATAATTGGCTCATCATCCGTAGGTAATCATCGACATGTAAAATAGAGAATGTGTTTCATTTTCAAGGTAATCATCGACATGTAAAAAGTTAGAATGTCTCGCAATGTTAATCAACAAACACTGTTTTTCGAAGTTCTCAGAATATAGATCAAATAAAATCTTGGCAAAGTCACGTGACCACACTAAGCTACACCAAGGCTTACAAACGGATGTTAATCTATTGAGAGATTTTGGTGGGAGTTTACCTAATACTATCGACAATGCATCGTTACAAAGCTTCATGATTGATAAGCCACTTGGTTGTGGTGTGTTGGTGACGGTGACGCTGCCGCTGGGTTGTGGTGCGTTGGTGACGGTACCACTGGGGTTGTGGGTCAGAGAAGCTAGGTTGTGGGTCGATGAAGCTAGGTTGTGAGTCAATGTGTGGTAAGGTACTTGATTCGAGCAAGTTGGGTGGGCTCTATGACTGAAAATTTACGTCGAGTTTTCTTACATTTCTTCTTCATTTGCCTTTTTCTGATACCGAGTAATCGTCGAAAAAAAGAATGAACCATTCTTGGTGGTTGGAGAAAAGTTGCAGAAAAAACTAGGGTTTGGGTTTGAAGATGTTGAGGGAACAGTAAGCTATGGTTTTAGCTCATGTTGCACGTACAATTTTATTTTTGTCATGAGGAGAAGAGGCTAGTATGTTTGGTCATGTATCTTTTGTTGTGTTTTAGTTGTGAACAATGTAGTGTTCCACATTGGTAGTAGATAAGAGTTTTGAACACTTTATTTAGAATTGGACTCTTAAAGAGTTTATTCTAGTATTTGTACATTGTGTTCGGCTAGGTCTATTTTGGCTTGATATATATATAATATATATTATAAGTCTATGGTAGGCACTTGGGAGCTGATTAAACAAATTACACACCAAACCAAATTAAACATACCAACAAGTTCCTACAAAATACAAAGTAGTCTCTACACCAAATGACAATGCATTTCAAAACTAATAACAACTTAAACAAGATTAAACAAATTAATCCCCAAACCAAATTAAACATACCAATAAGTTTCTAGCTACAAAATACCATGTAGTCCCCACACCAAATGACAATGCATTTCAAAACTAAAAACAACTGAAACAGGATTAAACGTTGATTAAACAAATTAAGCACCAAACGAAATTAAACATACCAATAAGTTCTTGAAAATTACCAAGTAGTCCATACACCAAATGACAATTCATTTAAAAATTAATAACAACTCAAACAAACTTAATCATTTTAACAACAAATAACTACTCGAAAGGCTACAACCATGAAACAAACAGAAGATTCCCATCGTCGTTGTGGAGCATTTTGGGGTGACGAACGACACTCTCGGTATACAGAATGCTATAGACGGCATGAGCTTGACCTTCATCAAGGTAATCTCTAAAATCTTCACCAATAAGTCCAAGGAGCCGAACGTTGTTGGTCACCGGATTATAACAATATAATGCATCATCGCTCTCTACCAGAAAATTTCCATTCATAGTAAATTGAATTAACCGTGGAAAATTTTCCAAGAGTATACGACCACATATAAGTAAATTTATCCATCCTTTCTCAAAGAACCAAACCTCGAACCAACCATCCTCTCCACCTTTCCTCACCGGAACTAGATATGTCACATTTTCTTGCCAACTCATTAATCGTCCCTCTATTGATTGGAGCTCATCGGGCAACATCATGACTTCAAATCGTTTGTATCGAAGTCAAAACAAACAACGGCTTTCCCATTTTTCTCTTTTTCGTCTATTCCTACATGTCCCATAATTTGGGCCTCCCAATGAGGGTTACCCCTCACAATTGCTTTCTCCACGTAAGAAAGGTCGACCACATCGTCATCGTCATGATTGGGGAATTGGACCCCAATCTCTAGGAAACCATCCCTATATATGTTGACTAGAAGAATAAACGAAAACCCTAGACTCATACTGTAATCACAGATTCTTGATCTCTGTAATTAAAAGAAGAAAATATTACAAAGTAATTTCAAATAAATTCGAAAGTACAATTGTGGTGCAATCTCTATTAATCCTCTGATTCTTTTCTAGAACAAATAGTCTTCAAATTTGGTTGACTTGACAACGTATTTGAACGTTAATCCAAGGGCTTTGAGCTTGATCTTGAATTGACGATCTACTTGACTTGGTTTAGTGACGAACAATTTAATCTTCGTCTTGAACTTGTTGAATATCAATCTTCTTTTGAGGAATCTTGATCTTCAAAGTACTTGGATATTTGGCAAACGTTGATTCGAGGGCTTGACGGCTTGATCTCGGATTAAACGGAAACCTGATTTGGAATTTGAATTCGAAGGTTGATGAAGATTGGTATGATCGTCGTCTTCAGTTCTTCGATTTTTTTTGGGTTTTGATCTTCTTGAATGGACTTCAATCTTCAAAAATGGTTTTTCGAGGGTCTTAGGACTTGATCTCGGATTAAGCGGATTTTTGACTTGAAGATGAATGAAGAACGGTATGGACTTGGTTTCGGATTTGTTGAACCTTTTGGAGTTTGATCTTCCTCGGTAGAAGTGCACTCTTCAAAAACGGTTTTTGGATGGAATTAAGACTTGACGGCGGATTGAAAGGAGTCCTTTACGAAGAACACCTTGAAGATTGTAGAAGAATGTCTTGAATTCCGCGAAGAACGCTTGAAGATGGATGAATTTGGTGGAGCGAAAAACTTAGAGTTTTTTCCTCTTCAACTTGTGAATATTTTGTGTGTGTGTTTTTCTTCTTCAAGACCACCTCTATTTATAGTTGTGGAGTGAATCTCAATCAGAATCTCCTGATGAGATGAACGGTTGTGATCGCGTCTACAATTCCTTGATATGAAAGACTTTATCTAGGAGAATTTTCTTTCCATCTCTTGAAGATTGAGACTTGGTGGGGAATTCTTTCCTTGTGGAGATTTGGTGGAGAATTCTTTCCATCTCTTGAAGATTGAGACTTGGAAGAGAAGACTTCCCATGTCTTGAGATTTGATGAGCAATTATTTTCTTGTCTTAAGATTTAATTAATATATTTATTTTAATCCCTCAAAATATTAAGATTAAATAAAATATATTTTATATCTCTTACATCTTAAGAGTTACCACCATTTAATTTAGACACAAAATTAATGTGTCTCCACATACATTAGTCGTACAACCCTTAGAATCTTTTAGGCTTCACCATCTTTGTGAAAGCCAAAACCCGAGAGGACGTCTCTCCTAGCTATGACGATTAATCATAACTTCGTCCACACAAGAGACTAGCATACTCGCCCGAATCATGGGTTCCATATATGATAGTTCTCACACAAGTTTCCAAAACAAATTGCAAATAATCCCATTAACCGAGCCCAAATACTAAGTCCTTGAGCTATTTATTGTAAAATGGATGGGAAAAGCATTCATAATTGGCTCATTATCCGTAGGAGTTGTGATCACAGGATAAGTGTTTCATTTTCAAGGTAATCATCGAAATGTAAAAAGTTAGAATGTCTCGGAATGTGAATCAACAAAGACTGTGTTTCGAAGTTTTCAGAATATAGATCAAACAAAATCTTGGCAAAGTCACGTGACCACACTAAGCTACACCAAGGCTTACAAACAGATGTTAATCTAATGAGAGATTTTGGTGGGAGTTTATCGAATACTATGGACAATGCATCGTTACCAAGCTCCATGATTGATAAGCCGCTCGGTTGTGGTGTGTTGGTGACAGTGACGTTGCCACTGGGTTGTGGTGCGTTGGTGACGCTAACGCTGGGGTTGTGGGTCGGAGAAGCTAGGTTGTGGGTCGATGAAACTAGGTTGTGAGTCAATGAGTGGTAAGTTACTTGATTCGAGCTGGTTGGGTGGGCTTTATGACTGAAAATTTACGTCAAGTTTTCTTACATTTCTTCTTCATATGCCTTTTTCTGATACCGAGTAATCGTCGAAAAAAAGAAAGAACCATTCTTGGTGGTGGGAGAAAAGTTGTAGAAAAAACTAGGGTTTGGGTTTGAAGATGGTGAGGGAACAGTAAGCTAAGGTTTTAGCTCCTGTTGTACGTACAATTTTTTTTATTTTTGTCATGAGGAGAAGAGGCTAGTATGTTTGGTCATGTATCTTTTGTTGTGTTTTAGTTGTGAACAATGTAATGTTCCACATTGGTAGGAGATAAGAGTTTTGAACACTTTATTTAAAATTGGACTTTTAAAGAGTTAATTCAAGTATTTGTACATTGTGTTTGGCTAGGTCTATTTGGGCTTGATATATATATATATATATATATATATATAATATTATAAATCTATGATAGGCACTTGGGAGCTAATTAAACAAATTAAGCACCAAAACAAATTAAACATACCAATAAGTTCCTACAAAATACCAAATAGTCTCTACACCAAATGACAATGCATTTCAAAACTAATAACAACTCAAACAAGATTAAACAAATTAAGCCCCAAACCAAATTAAACATACCAATAAGTTCCTAGCTACAAAATACCATGTAGTCCCCACACCAAATGACAATGCATTTCAAAACTAAAAACAACTCAAACAGGATTAAACGTTGATTAAACAAATTAAGCACCAAACGAAATTAAACATACCAATAAGTTCTTGCAAATTACCAAGTAGTCCATACACCAAATGACAATGCATTTCAAAATTAATAACAACTCAAACAAACTTAGTCGTTTTAACAACAAATCACTACTCGAAAGGCTACAACCATGAAACAAACAGAAGATTCCCATCGTCGTAGTGGAGCATTTTGGGGTGACGAACGAGACTCTCAGTATATGGAATGATATAGACGGCATGAGCTTGACCTTCATCAAGGTAATATCTAACATCTTCACCAATAAGTCCAAGGAAACGAAGATTGTTGGTCACCGGATCATAATAATATAATGCATCATCGCTCTCTACGAGAAAATTTCCATTCCTACTACATTGAATTAACAGTGGAAAAATTTTCCACGAGTATACGACCACATGTAAATAGATTTATCCATCCTTGCTCATAGACCCAAACCTCAAACCAACCATCCTCTCCACCTTTCCTCACGGGAACCACATATGTCGCATTTTGTTGCCAACTCATTAATCGTCCCTCTATTGATTGGAGCTCATCGGGCAACATCATGACTTCGGATTGGTTTGTATCGAAGTCAAAACAAACAACGGCTTTCCCATTTTCTTCTTTTCCGTCTATTCCTACATGCCCCATAATTTGGGCCACCCAATGAGGGTTACCCCTTACAATTTCTTTCTCCACGTAAGAAAGGTACCACATTGTCCTCGTCATGATTGGGGAATTGGTCCCCAATCTCTAGGAACCATGAATATATATGTTTACTAGAAGAATAAACGAAAACCGTAGACACATACGTTAGTCGCACAACCCTTAGAATCTTGTAGGCTTCACCATCTTTGTGATAGCCAAACCCTGAGATCATGTCTCTCCTAGCTATGACGATTAATCATAACTTCTCCCACACAAGAGACTCGCATACTCGCCCGAATCAAAGGGTTCCGTATATGATAGTTCTAACACAAGTTTTTAAAACAAATTGCAAATAATTTCATTAACCGAGCTCAAATACTCAGCCATTGACCTATTTACTGTAAAAAGGATGGGAAAAGCATTCATAATTGGCTCATCATCCATAGGAGTTGTGATCACAAGAGAATGCGTTTCATTTTCAAGGTAATCATCGACATGTAAATAGTTATAATGTCTCGGAATGTGAATTAACAAAGGCTATTTTTTGGAGTTTTCAGAATATAGATCAAACAAAATCTTGGAAAAGTCACGTGACCACACTAAGCTACACCAAGGCTTACACACGGATGTTAATCTAATGAGAGATTTTGGCGAGAATTTACCGAATACTATCGACAATGCATCGTTACCAAGCTCCATTATTGATAAGCAGCTCGGCTGTGGTGTGTTGGTGACGGTGACGCTGCCGCTGGGTTGTGGTGGGTTGGCGACGCCGTCGCTGGGTTGTGGTGTGTTGGTGATGCTGTCGCTGGGGGTTGTGGGTCGATGAAGCTAGATTGTGAGTCAATGAGTGGTAAGGTACTTGATACGAGCTGGTTGGGTGGGATTTGGGGCTCTATGACTGAAAAGTTACGTCGAGTTTTCTTACATTTCTTCTTCATATGCCTTTTTCTGATACCGAGAAATCGTCGAAAAAAAGAAAGAACCATTCTTGGTGGTGGGAAAAAAGTTGCAGAAAAAACTAAGGTTTTGGTTTGAAGATGGTGAGGGAACTGTAAGCTAAGGTTTTAGCTCCTGTTGTACGTACAGTTTTTTACTTTTTGTTATGAGGAGAAGAGGGTAGTATGTATGGTCATGTATCTTTTGTTGTGTTTTAGTTGTGAACAATGTAGTATCCCACATTGGTAGGAGATAAGAGTTTTAAACACTTTATTTAGAATTGGACTCTTAAAGAGTTAATTCTAGTATTTGTACGTTGTGTTGGCCTAGGTCTATTTGGGCTTGATATATATGTAATATATATTATAAGTCTATGATAGGCACTTGGGAGCTGATTAAACAAATTAAGCACCAAACCAAATTAAACATACCAATAAGTTCCTACAAAATACCAACTTACCAAGTAGTCTCTATACCAAATGACAATGCATTTCAAAACTAATAACAACTCAAACAAGATTAAACTAATTAAGCACCAAACCAAATTAAACATACTAATAAGTTCCTAGCTACAAAATACCATGTAGTCCCTACACCAAATGACAATGCATTTCAAAACTAAAAACAATTCAAACAAGATTAAACGTTGATTAAACAAATTAAGCACCAAACGAAATTAAACATACCAATAAGTTCTTACAAAATACCAAGTAGTCCATACACCAAATGACAATGCATTTTAAAATTAATAACAACTCAAACAAACTTAATCGTTTTAACAACAAATCACTACTCGAAAGGCTACAACCATGAAACAAACGGAAGATTCCCATCGTCGTAGTGGAGCATTTTGAGGTGACGAACGACACTCTCGGTATACGAATGCTATAAACGGCATATGCTTGACCTTCATCAAAGTAATCTCTAACATCTTCACCAAGAAGTCCAAAGAGCCGAACGTTGTTGGTGAAGAGTTGCAACCCGTAGTATTTCATTTTTCAGATTCTGTTATATTTAAAATCTGAATTAATTAGTGAAATGGTGCAAATCTGTCCTACGGGACACAAACATTATGAATAAATATGTTTGTTCATATATAACTTTTCGTGTTATATAAATATAATGTTACAAATTCGTTTTATTTATTTTCAGCCATTTTCTGCATCTCATTAATATTCGTAAATTCTTTGTTGTATCCTGGGAAGCAGATTTTCTTATTATATAGCGAAAATATTGCTTTTAGGAAAGTGTTCTAAGTTCACGCCCTCAAGAAAATTCTCATATATTCAGTTTTAATATTCTTTTTTGTTTTTCCATTCTCAACATCTTTTAATTTGCGTGTGTCAGCCATTAGAAAGCGACGTTAATTGGTTTTATTTTTGAATAATTAGAATTGTTTCATTAGAAATGTTCATTTCCAGCTGCTACCTGTACGGAAAAATGAAACTGTGACTTCATCAATAAAATAGTTTGCCATTTTTTTTTCTTCTCATGATTATAGCGACAACGGTAATGCTTCGAATTTTTTAGCGGATATATCTAGCCAACTTTTAATTTTGCATCCTGCATGCCTATGGCTATATACTGCTTCTGATGTGAATGTGATTTTACTAGTTATAGCTCTACGTGTCAATTGTATAATTTCTAGTTGGAACTCATAAAACGGATTGCTAGCTAGCCATATATATGTTACATTCTTATGATAATAAGTGGGTTCATTACATTGATTAGGGTTGGAGTCACTTGCCAAAATATGATTTTGTAGGCAAATTATTTCCAAATTATCATCTTTTGAAATATAATTGTCACAATATCACAATTTTTGCCAAGTCAGCAATATTCACCTAACTCTCCCTCAATTTATGCTCCATATTTCCTATTTCATTAAAAGAATAATGTAATGAATATATAATTGGTTTTTAATAGTTATTCTTTCTTGTTTATAAAATACAAGTCTCTGGTTTAGTAATAGATTGATAATGAAATTTTAACGGGTAAAGGGAATGTTCACAAAAAAACAAACTTTAATTTTTAAAAGAAAATCAAAATATTGCAAAAATAAAAATAAAAAATATAGACGAGGTTACACTAATGCTATTTTACCTAATTAAATAATCATAAAAATAACTTTGAATAAAAAAAGAATATATGTTGATATTATATTGTACGAAAGATCGAGGACTGAAAGTTAATTGATATTCTTGCAAATGATACCAAATTTTTGTTTTTCTATATATACGCCGGGAACTCTTTATTTTATTCTAAATGAAAGAATATATGGAAAATAGAATATGAAAGAGTTTTGTTTTAGACAAATCGAGAATAACATATAAATATGTATATTTTTGGGGTGTCTCAACAAAACTCTAATCAAAATTTTCTTTTAAATCTTGAAGTATGCTTCTGAAACATAGCGTGCCCTTTACTTATTGAAAGTCTTTTTTATTATTGAAATTCCATGATGAAATTGCTATATATTATATAAAATAATTGTATTATAAAAACTGAAAAGAATGAGGAGGAAAACAATGATTTAACCTGTACATTGTTCTTTGAATGGAAATATAGGTGATATGGGCCATAAATTGAGGGTGAGTTGGATAAATATTGCTTACTTGGCAATAATAGTGATATTGTGGCAATTACAATTTGAAAGATCAAAGTTTGGAATAAGTTTTATATATAAAGATATTTTGGCAATTGACTCTTAGTGTTGATTACAAATTTTCAATAACTTCCTTTTATTTAAAATTTTTGCTAATTAATCTTTCCCAAATTTTGAATCACTAAATTTCTTATTTGATATCTATTTGTATTTTTTTTTTATAGGCAAAGGTAAAGTTATTAAAATAAAGAAAATTCAAACATGAGTAGGAGGTGCTTTCGATGGCTGACTTGACACGCTTATTGAATACTTCATATTATATTAATCTGATACGCGAGCCAATCTTGAATTCTACTATGTAGCTAACTAAAAATATGTAAGGGCCAGATCAATTCACCATCTTACTATCAATATTTTGTTTTCTTAAATTATGCAAAATAGAAAACTTTCTACATGTCAGTTATGTTTGTGGCCAACCGCTTGCCACTTGTGCAAAGTAGTTCAGAGCAATTAGCTTAACGCCTTATGATCCAATTATATCCCGCTAAAATTTTCTCAAGTTAGTAGAGGCGTTAGCTATGTAGTATATAAGAGTACAATTAAACACTTGTAAAATCATTCGATTCATTTATCTTAGATTCCACATTGCAAACTCTTATGAATGACTATAACCATTTGTTCATCAATCTTTTGATCAACAATAAAGGTTAATTTCATGTTTTAGATCATGAATTTCATTATGGTACCATTCGGTGGTACAATCCGATCCTGAAATTTGTCGTGATGCTCAAATCTTTGTTTTGCGATTTGCTGCATTTTGTTATGTGTTAACCGTGCTCGTTTCTTCTCTTTGTTTTCTACTCGATTTTGTGTTTTCCACGTCGTGATTTCTGTCAAATTGTTGAAATTCTCTATGGATTTTGCTTTCGTTCAATTTTCCCCCAAATATCTTTGACAGTAGCCCTTGTTTCTTCTTCCTGGTTTGTGATGTTGACTACTCATTCAAGTTCCTCTACTATTGTTTCAACTAAGAATTCGAGTGAGGATTCTAGTTTTGTATATCTCACGATCTTACTTGATCATCGATTTCTGGTGATCAAGTTAACGACAAAAATTACGTCTCATGGTGTAAGGGAAAATCATATACCACTGAGTTTAAAGAACAAAATTGAATTCATTGATGGACCTCTACCTCTGCCGCTTTAATCTGACTCGATTGAGCGTTTGTGTTGGTATCATCGCAAATAATTTGGTCTTATCTTGGCTTTGGAATTCAATCACATGTGAAATTTGATATAGTTTAACTCCTTACAATATTGATATTGATATGTGGTCTGAATTAGAATACGTTATGGTCGTACTGGTGGCTATTGTGTGTATCATCTTCAGAAATCTCTCTCTACTATTGCATAGAACACAATGACCATAACTGAGTAATTCTAACAATTTTAGGAGTTTAAGGGATGAATTGGTTAGTTAGAGACCAATTGTGGCATGTCCATGTAGTCATTATACTAGTAATGTTCAAAAAACAATGACGAATATGCAACCATATGATTATGTAATCAAATTCTTAAAATCTCAATGACTCTTATGTTGCATTAAGGAGTCAAATCCTCTTGATGTCTTCTGGGCCTAGTATATCTTGCATTAAAGAGTTAACTGCTCTTGATGTCTTGTATACCTAGTCTATCAAAGATTTACTCTATGTTAATGCAAGAAGAGCACCAGAGGGATCCCATCTCTTCTACCTTGTCTATTGATGCTCTAGCCATGTTCACCCGGAACAAAAACTATCAGGAGAATCAGAATAAGGGTGGTAACTCTTATCAACAGAATAACTCCTCTCAGTAGAATAAATATCACAAAAACATGCCTCGTAAGCTTTCAAAACAAGACAAAAAAGAAACTGAAGCGCACAGACTATGGTTTTAATGGTCATGCCATTGACTAGGGGTGTTTGTGGGCGTGTTCTAGAGGATTGTCGTTGAAAAATACACCATATTCAATACTTGCGGGTCACAAATCTTCTCATTCGTGCGGTTGAATTTATTTTTAAGACCATGCGAAGCTGCATCAAGTTCACACCAGTCCTATACTGTTTAATGATAGAAAGAGTATCGCCAACAACCTCTTGCACCATGAGTTCACAAAGCACATTCAAATATATTGTCATTTATTCGAGAAATAGTCCAAGATGGAAAACCTAGAAATCAACATATTTCAAACTTAAGCTAGGCTACTGATATACTTACCAAACCATTGGCACTCCAACCTTTTCATATGATGATATCCAAGATGGGTGCGATTAACATCGCACGCATTGGGGGGGGGGGGGGGGGGTTTAAACTATGCAAAATAGAAGACCTTCTACTTTAGGAAAGTTTTCAAATTTCAGTTATGTTAGTTGCCAACCGCTTGCCATTTTCGGAAAGTTTTCAGAGTCCTTCTCGCTACAATTTCGTCCAGTTAGTAAAGGATTTAGCTCTAGTATATAAGATCAGTCCAATTAAACATTTGTAAAATCATTCAATTCATTTATCTTAGGTTTCGCATTGTAAACTCATATCAACAAATGTGTTTCGTTCTTCAATCTTTTAATCATCAATAAAGGTTATGTTTTAGATAATGAATCTCAATATGTCATTTACTCAATTCTTTTTTGCTAATGAAGGTATGAATAAAATGAAGCTTTCTAATAGAATGATCGAAACTTGAGAGGAGGAGAGAGAGAAAAAAAAAAGTAACGAAATTCGAAGATGACGAAATTTTTTGGAGCACTCATCATCAGTTGTTACATGTAAGTTGTTCATTCGTTATTTTTTGAATTTTGCGATCAGTTTTTGCTTAAATCTCATACGTAAATTGTAGAATTAAATGATTTCTTGTAACACACTCATTGTACCGCCGTTGTGTGTCTGTAGTATGCTACGTGTATAATATATATATATATATATATATATGTGTGTGTGTATATACACATATATATATGGGCAAAATATTTTGTTGCCCTTTATTTTATGCCAACTTCAAGTTTTGCCCTTTAACTTTTCGGGCTTAGAAAATGTCCGTTAACTCCTTAGTTTTTTATAAAAAATGCCTGGCGGGCTCAGAATTGGGTTTGGGCCAATTTTTGCCTACGTGGCGTCTGACTGGGACGCCACTCGGACGCCACATCAGCAATAAAAAAATTATAATATCCAAAAATGCCCATTATTACATTTGATTCAATCCTTTTATTTTATAATGTTAATATTAAATCTTTCTAATTAATTAAATTATTATAAAAACGTAATATATACATTTTTTATATCTACAAATTTATAATAGTTATAAAAATTATAATAAAAAAATATGCATTCAAAGAAAATATATATTAAAAACTATATATATATATACAACTTTTTGCATCTTCATATATATATATATATACACAACTTTTTTATATCTACAAATTTATAATAGTTATAAAAACCATAATAAAATTACATTAAAAAAAGTTATATATGCAATTTTTCCTTTATCTTAAACAATTCCTTTTTATATTTTTCACAAAATCAAAATAACTTTAAAAAAAATACTATTCATCATCCCTACCACCCACCCCCTTTCCCGTAACCCCCCCACCCCCACCCCCACCCCACCCTACCCTCAGCCCTCTCCCCGCCGCCCCCCCACCACCACCACACCCCCGATTTTACAATAATAATAATAATATTAGAACAATGTTTTCCAATTACTTTCAAAAAAGAAAAGAAAAGAATGTTTTCCAATTTAAAAACCTACACACCAGCCGCACCAAATAACTCCTCTCACCAGAACTTATTGTAATTTTACCGCCGCCTGAAAATTAGGGTTTCCAAAACCCTATAAAATCTCCACAAAAACCCAATCACCACAGCATCAGCATCGCCACTCCCTTCTCCTTCTCCTGCAAAATCAATTCCTCTCATCTCTTTGTGAATCAAACCTTTTTCCCTTTGAATTTTGATTCTAATTTTTATCAGGTTTGAATTTTGTGATTTGCACGAAGCAACCCCGGGCTTGTTGGATTCATCAATGAAGAACGAAGCCCCAATGCTTGTGTTATAACGACGTCGTTTAGTGTTGCAGATTTCGTCGCTTTGTACCTTACTTCTTCCATGACTTATTTGTGTCAAAATAACGGCTACATCTCTTTCAATTCCTCTTAATTTTGATTAAAATTTGGCTATGATTAATTATTATCTACGCTTCTGAGATGCAAATCCATGAAGTATATCGGAAAAAAATGGTTGAATTTCTTAATATGAGCCACAAAGTTTTGATTTTTGGATTAATCTATGTTTTATTTGATATGGGTTTTTTAATTGATTTACTAATTTAATTGGCAGTGATGATTTTTTTTTAAATTACTTTGTTTTTATTGTTTTTTATAACTTAAATAATTTTGTAAATTATGAAAAATATAAAAAGTTTTGTATATATATACATATGCAAAAAAAATAAAAAAAAATAATGGCGTGGCGTCCGAGTGGCGTCCCAGTCAGACGCCACGTCAGCTAAATGCAACCCAGCCCAATCCAAGAGCCCGACGGGCATTTTTTTATAAAAAATTAAGGAGTTAACGGGCATTTTCTAAGCCCGAAAAGTTAAAGGGCAAAACTTGAAGTTGGCATAAAATAAAGGGCAAAAACAATATTTTGCCCTATATATATATATATATGTAAATGTGACCATACTTTTCAACTAAATTTCATTTCTTTTCTGTAACTTCACTGTTGATAGAACTTTTATAAAACTAATTATGAGGTAATCAACTATTTATTTATAATATTCTTGAGAAAGAAAAGTAGATCTCCACCAGATATATAATAACATGTACATACATATATATTTGATATTTCCATATATATATATGTATATATATGTTATTTTCGTGATTTTATATATGTAAAAATTATATTGTACTTTGGTGCGTAAACACTTTTATCTTTTTTTGAAGTATAAAAAAAGAATGCAATTATGGTGGATGATTGCGTAAACGATTATATCTTTTTCTGAAGTATTAAAAAGAATGTGATTATGTTGGATGAGAAATAAATTAAAACTTTCTTATAAATTAGAAGTTTCAAAAGATCTTAGAGAACCATCATATTTATTCATTTAATCCTCATATGTATTAAAATTAAGAACCTGGAAAAGGGATAGTTTGTTTAACATAAGAAAGAGTAAATTAATTATTTACTATAAATAAGTTATTGTAAATGAAAAATCAAAACAAAGATATTAAGAAATATTGAATTTTAATATTTGAGATTTAAAGCAATTGGGGAAAGGAAACATAATTTTATATATTCTTTTAATGGTTAAAAGGAAAGTACATACTAAAATAACAAGAGAAAACAAAAAGAGAAAAAGTGTTTTTTGGGGGACAAGTGCCAGCCTTACAAGAGTGGAGGAGGTAGTGGTGTAGAAAAATGGAGGAGAGGATTTGAGGCCGTGTTGAAATGACTGAATGCAAAAAGTACATAGTTGTGGGGTGCTTTTGGCAGTTGACTTGGCACGATTATTGTATACTTCACATCAGATTGATCTGATACTCGAGCTAGCATTTAATTTTACCATGTTACTGACTAAATATGTAGGGCTAGGTCAACATCTAACTGTAACTATTTTGTCTTCTACTTAATACTTCTTGCTTATGAAGGTATGAAGCAAACGAAGCTTGCTAATATAATGATCTTAAATTTGAGAGTTTGATAAAAAAAAGTTGGGTGAGGAATTCTTGATTTTTAAAATGAATAATTACTACAAAGCTCAAGAAAGTATTTGAGGACATGTTTCATTTACCTTTACACATTATTAAGGCCCCATGTACACATGACTATGGAATTAGTGATGTAGATCAGAAATATGGGCATCTCTTGATTGAAAATAACAAATCTGAAATTCAAGGGAGTCGAGGTTTGACTAGAAAGTCAACATAGCATTTTTTGACAAAAGGTACCACTTTTTCAAGTGGAAACGACATTTTGAGCAAAACATAAATACTAAAGTCTTTATGCCTACGTGATTTAAGCAAATTCGAAGGTTTAGAGGGTCAAATTTGTAGTTTATTATTTCTGACAGGATTTTTATGTTTTACTTAGTTATTTTAAGAGTCTTTTGTAATTTTGGCATTTTTCTTAGTTAGAATTTTCACTTTATAACTTAGTCGTCTTTGAGTCATTGTAGTCAGTTGTTGAATGAATAAAAAAATTAAACTTGAGAATTTTCTCAGTTTTTCTTCAATTTTTTGGTATTCTGCGGAGTCAATAAGATTTTGATTGTTGTGTTTTTCATCTTCCCTTATGACTTCCGCTCGCTACATCAGTTGATAACAGAGCCAGGTTCGTTCCTTTACCATGGCAGCAAGGAGGAACCCTGAAGTCCATCATGTTCCGGTAGAAAAAGATAGTTGTGATGAATACATAATGTTACGTCAACAAATTAACTAGTTGACGCAACAAATTGCAATGATGGTTACACGACAACCTGGACTCGCACTGACATCTAAAGCCCAGTTGTTTGCGAATTTTAAGGAGAATCCGTTTGTACCACTAGAACAGTCATTGAATCCGTCTATTCACCGGAGACAAGATGATCTAGATGAAAAACATTGGAAATGAGAGTTTCAAGGTGATATTCTAAATTTACATGGTGATTATGAAGAAGATTGTGAATCTTCATATGATGTTGTTTTTGATAGCGATGGTGATGATATTGTGGTTGAGTTCGAGATTTTTAGATTAAAATCTTTCATGGAGGGTGTGGACGAGAAGATCACGGTAGAGAATCCAATGAAAGAGACGAATGTGTTGGAAAAGTATGAGGTTGATGCAAAAGTTGATATGCGTGAGGGTGTTTAAAAAGAAAAAAAGGTTTAGGCGTAACAATGGTCGACGAGGAGAAGAAACATATAGTCGTTGTCACAATTGAAGATGTTCATCTTCAGGGTTTTACTTTTTTTGAAGTTTCAGATTTTATTTTATTTTGTAGTGATAAATTTACAAGTACTACACATGATTCAGATTCGAGGACGAATCATTTTTAACTAGGGGGAATGATGCAGATCATAAATATGGGTATCTTTTGATCGAAAATTACAAACCCGAAGTTCCAAGGAGTCGAGATTTGACCAAAACGTCAATGGAGGCAGTTTTTGACAATAAGATACCAATTTTCCAAGTGGAAACGACCTCTTGAGGCAAATTCGAAGGTTTAGAGGGTCAGATTTGCAGTTTATTATTTCCAACGGGATTTTATGTTTTATTTAGTTATTTTAAGAGTCTTTTGTAATTTTGATATTTTTCTTAATTACGGTTTTTACTTTATAAGTTAGTCGTCATTGTAGTCAGTTGTTGAATGAATAAAAAAACTAAACTTGGGAATTTTAAACTTGGGAATTTTCTCAGTTTTTCTTCAATTTTTCGGTTAACTGCGAAATCAACGAGATTTTTATTATTGTGTTTTTCATCTTCCCTTACGGCTTCCGATCGCTACATCAATTAGATTACATGTTAGAGCTAAATGGATCTATTTTTGTCGTCATAGTTGAAAAGTTCACTTCCTACCTAGTCTCCATTATACGTTGGGTACAAGGAATAATTATAATAAGTTAAAGATGCAAATAATTAATCCTCGTCAAAATGAGAATAAGATAATAATTTAAAAAAAATAGAAAGAAAAAGGAAGAGATATTTCCATATTGTTTTGTATAAGCATTCAATTTTACCCGTATTGGGCTTGCCATGGGTCAGGTCTAAGTTTTCACTTATGTCGGGGATCATCCCCGACATACATATTGAATATGATCCCCGATATGGTACAACTCAAGTGTCTATAACGTGAGTGGTCACCGCATCCCGAGGCCTATAAATATTCGTTTTCCGGTAATCCAGATAAGCTTTAGTTATCTGCAATTACTGTACATCTATATCGAGCTTTCCCCGATATAGAGTTCGACATCATACACGATATATATCTCCGCTATATATCACCTGCATCACCTTCGATATATCCAGGAGATCCTTCTCGACATAGAAGATTCGATGTCGTCCCCGACATAATCCTCGACGTCATCTCCGATATATCCCTGACATCTTACCTTGCATCCGACGTCAGTTTCAGGTATTTCGGACCAAGCCTATTCGAAACTAGTATAGGTAGAGTAGGCCTAGTTAACAGTATACTCGTTGTAATACTCTTGTAACCAACTCATTTATATATATATATATATATATATATATATACAAGGTACTGTCAAATTAGTGGCGCCATCTGTGGGAACACCAAGTTCTCGGACGAGGACGTTAAGATGCAAAGAAGGATGACCCGCTCACAGTCCAATAGACCAGTAGTTGACAATTCAATGGCAGAAAGTGCGCCTCCGCCACCTATTCCTGCCCCAGAATCAGTGGTGTACCAGAGTGAACCCGAATATCCCCAAGCGCCGAGGGGGACCGATCCCTGCACCCGCGGTGCCTGCAGTTTTGGCACCAGAGATCATAGCGCAAATTAACTCTATTGTCCAGACCACACTTAATGCGACCTTGGAATCACTACTACTGCATCTGAACAATAGAGGAGTGGACGATGCACCACCACGACCGCAATTCAGGACTAGGGGAGCTGGATCAGAACGAAGAGCTGATGAACGTGAGGACACGGGAGATTCTAAAAGAGATTTGCGCCACCCAAGAACCCGCGGGGTTGAGGGACAAGATCCGAGGATGGATAGAAAGAACATTTCTAGAAGAATGGAACAGTTGAACTGTGAGAAAGCAGAAGTGAGACGAAGGATGGCTTTGGCAGAGGGCCGCAATTTGACACCTTTTTCAGATGAGATAGAGTCAAAGGGGCTAGAGAATGGAGATAAGATCCCCACGATCAAACTGTATGATGGGAAGAGTGATCCAGCGGACCATCTCCACTCTTTCGACAACATCTTGAACTTACACAGGTTTTCGCACAACATCAAGGTGAAGATTTTAGCTACGACCCTAATCGGAGCAGCTTTGGATTGGTTTACCAGGTTGGAGGTTCGATCTATAACGGATTATGATCAGATGAGACAGAAGTTCGAGTGCCAATTTTCTAGTCAAGAACGGATGAGGACCAGTATGCACCATCTGAACGCTATGCAACAAAGAGACAAAGAGAGCTTGGGGGATTTTATCAAGAGGTTTAACGATGAACTACTCAAGGTGGATGAGCCGCATGGGGACCAGGCTGTCCTCATCCTATTTAACGCTACCTCGCATAAGAGGTTTGCCTCCCAATTGATCAAGCTTAAGTCGCTAACGATAACCCAGATTACTACGCCCAAACCTTAGCAGGCATGGAAAGGAATGATATAAGGACAGGTCCCCAAGAAGATACACCCCACTGAATAGAGGAATTTTGGAGGTATTCGCAGTAACGCAGAAAAACAGGTGGCTCAATGAGCCTAGGAGGCTAAGGGAGAACAAAGGAATGAAATTCTCCGGGAAATACTGCGAATATCATCGCCAGACGGGACACGAAACATAGGAATGTCAGATCTAAAAAACGAGATTGAAAGGCTCATCAAGGAAGGCAAGCTTGTGGATTCGTGAGGAACTCAAAGAACGACCGCCGAAGGGATGATGATTCGCGCTCGCCTCGTAGGGACCACTCCTGCTCCCCCAGAAGAGACAAACATAAGGCAATTAAGGCTCTATCCGAGCGCGGGAGGGCTATAGTCAATGCCCCAACTAGAGGAATGATCAATGTCATCAACGGGACGAACGTTAGGCATCGATTCGTTACAAGCATTGCGTTGTGGAGGTACAGCTTTACAAGCAAAGTCACTGGACGAAGCTTTAACGGCCATCGATTTGTAAGAATTACTGGACTTCATGTGTGACGCCTCAATATCGGAGTAGATCAACATGTATCTGTGAAGAATTTAAAGAGTTAATTCTTTGGGGAGACATGAGGTTTCGGCCTCGAATTGCGTTGTGGAGAAATATTATTAGGTTACAAAGTAAGTAGTATTGAATGAGTTTGGAAACCCTAAATATTACGTAGGTGAAAGGTAATTATGGTAATTGTAATACCCTAAATTTTTCTTACTCTAGTACTCATTTATATTAGTACTCATTTATATTAGTGTAAAATTATTTGGGTTCTAATATGTTGGTAAAAGGGGGGGGGGGGAAAGGGGGGGGGGGGGGGGGGGAGGGAAGGAAACTACTTCAATAATTCTTAGGGCTTGTAAGTAATTGGTATTGTATCCCATTTTAAAGCTCTCAAATTGTTTTGGGCCTAGTATACAATTTACTAGTATAAATACCCAAAAGTAGCCCATCACTTAAAAGAATTTGATTGGTCTTGTCATTATATATTTTATATATATATATATAATATACACGTTAACTTAGATAAAGATTATGAGTAAAATGCAAAAAACTACCCTGTGTTATTTCTAATTGGCAAAAAAACTCCTGTGTTATTTTTATTAGCAAAACCCCCCCTGTGTTTTTCCAACCTTAGCACACCGCCCCCTACTCAGATTTAATAGTTGACTGCTTGCGAAAGGACTATTTTACCCATTTCTTAATAATTTTTTAGATTCATATTTAATGTCCTATCCTCTACTTACATAAAAATAAAAAACCCTCCTCTCATATTAATTTTATAAACGAATTTAAATGGAAAACCTAAAATAAAAAAATGATTGCAAAATCACGTTAATATGTAAGGGGTTTTTTTGCCAATTAAAAATAACATAGGGGTTTTTTTGCCAATTAAAAATAACACAGGGTAGGTCTCTGCATGTGATATGTAAGGGAGATGAGGGTAAAACAGTCCCATAACATTCCTTCATTTTCGAAATTCGAAGCCCAAGCTGCAGTTGAGGCGCGTGAGAGACAAAATCGTACGATAGGGGCTTTTTTGCCTTTGACCGAAAAACACAGAGGGGTTTTTGCTAATAAAAATAACACAGGGGTTTTTTTTCCAATTAGAAATAACACAGGGTAGTTTTTTGCATTTTACTATAAAGATTATCTCCTTTTCTCCAAAGCCACCGCCTTCATCAATTGCCCGCCCACTTCTTGGTAATTTTCCTTAGATTTTCTTGTTTAAAAACTTTAAACTACCATTGCTTTATATACTAATGTTAATTATGCGGTGCAAGAGCTCGTTAATGTATTGATTTAGTTATTGAATACAAGTTTATGAATTATGTTTTATTATATGCTCAGTTAGTGATGATGTGTGGTCGAATAAACTAGAACAAGTAACTATATATGAAGCATAGGTGATTTGTTTTGTATGCTCATGTATAAAAATGGAAAACGAGGTTATAGATTGTGTTAACTGTTAACCCCATGATATACAAGTTGGTATTCTATTATTGTGTTTCCACCATTCTTCCTAATAAATAATGTATATCCTATCAATTATATATGTATATATATATATATGCATAAATATATGTGTGTGCATAAATCTTCTAGGCTTCATTATGGGACGGTAGAACTTTTGTGGTGAATTGTATATCATTGGCAGCCACCTTGAATTTATATATATATATATATATATATATATATATATATATATATATATATATATATATATATATATAAACGCATGCTATTAGAAGGTTTTGAAGTCATGTTTAGTATAGTAATATCACAATACACCTTGATTATCATTTAGAAATAGAATCTGAATCCAATTAGTCCAATTAGTGCAACTATGAAACTATACAGTACTGCAAGTTAAATATTATTTCGGTTATTTATCATAATTTGATAGCTAAACATGTAATGTGAAGGGGAACTCATATGATTGATATCATTATTAGATTGTAGTTATGATAATTCTTTTGGCCTTTAGGTGATTACAACTTGATGTCGTTGTTTGCTTTCTTTCCCTCTATAGTCGTATTTCAGGTGAGTGTTCCTAAACTGTATTATTTTCAAAACTGGAAAGAATCTGTGCATGTATATCTATATCTATATATATGTATTCATGATTCTCTGCATATTGAACTATCACTTCTTCAAAGAAAGTTGTTTTAAAAATGTTCAATTCTTGAAAGAAAGTTTCTGTAAATTGGATATTCGAACTATTTATTTCTTAAAAGCAAGTTTCTGTAAATAGAGTATTCGAACTGTTCAGTTTTGTCAAAGCAAGTTAGTCGCGCATTGGTTAATTGCTTTAAATGATTGAAATCGTTATGATGAATGGTGTCCCGTTGGTTACTTGGTCTCGATCGGATATGTAGTTGGATCCAACTTGGCGTGGGAATGCAGGGGTACCGCCGGGCGGTAACGGACTTGCCGGTATGGGTCGTTGTCCTCATTGGCCCATTCCCTCTCAGACATAGCATGAGGTTGTTGTGTCTTTGTTGGGTACACTTTTTCGTATGAACCATGGCATACGTTCCTGATTCCAAAGTCGCTCCTTGGACGGGGAGATAAGGACTGTATGTGTGGTGATATAAGGTTGACTGGCATCGACAAAAACGTGGACACCCATCAGCAGAATATTGTCATGTTTATATGTAAAAAGGGTTTTCTATTAAATCATGAATACTTTTGATTCACGATTCTATTGCATGGCATTTGTATGCGTTAAAGTTAATTTATTAAACTGTTTTCAAAAGAAAGTTATGGAAAGAAAACGCTACACCTGCACACACGCATGAGCACTCACTGAGATTTTAATCTCACGTAAAATTTTGTTTTTTCTTTCCTTCCTTCCAGATTAAGACGAACTAGGTTACTACCATGTCAGGACCTATGAGCCTTTGACATTGGGAAGCGTTCAAAGTTTAGTTGGGTATTGAGTTAGTTGAGTTTCTGTTTCTTGTAATTAGATTAGTACTTTCGGGTATTTAATTCAGATATTTGTAAGTTTGACATATAATAGTTGCTCTGATATTGTTCTGTTTATCTCAAAATTATCGGGCCGTTACAGTTGGTATCAGAGCTTAGGTTAGGGTACCTAGGCTATGCTGGGATAAGTTCTTCGGACCGTGGGACTAGTCGAGGTGATGGTATGTGATCCCGCTTAGGCGCTAAAGTTGTGATGCATTACTCTCGGGCGGTCGACCGATGTGTAATTCTGCACATATTGAGGTTTCTCTTTGCTCAAGTTGTTACGCATTACTGTCAGTCTGGCCAACTGATAGTATTTCGATACATACCAAGCATCGAGTAGAAGGTTGGGATGAGTGAGCCAGTGGTGTGACTCTTAGTTGTCATAGTGTGGTTTTCAAGTGACTTAGATGTCGTCAAACCTATGTCTGGTTCTTTATGATGCGGTACATGTGCATCTTATTCTCATCTAGAGAATGGGAAAGCCTGGTATTTTGTTTATATTTAGTTTAACTCTCGATTATTTACTTAAAACATAACTTACCTTATAATTCACTGGGTACCTTGTGTGCTCGTATATCTTAACAATGATGATTTGTCTTCCTTCGATGATAACCGAAATTGTCAAAATTTGTAAACCATGTTTTCATCCAAACTTGTGAGGTAGATAGTCATTTTTGTTGATCGCTACAAGAGCTCTCCATTAATAAGCAATCATTTCTTATCCAACATTTCAATACGTTAGGAAATATACTTTATCAGCGGACTAATTATTACATCTCACAATTATGTCTCGACTCGTACATGTCAAAATTTTGATGAAGTACCTCATTATGAACCAATACATGATTTATTTATGT
The DNA here is from genome assembly GCA_948329865.1 of Linaria vulgaris. Lineage (NCBI taxonomy): Eukaryota > Viridiplantae > Streptophyta > Magnoliopsida > Lamiales > Plantaginaceae > Linaria > Linaria vulgaris. The sequence continues at coordinate 34,739,656 of OX415250.1, read as the reverse complement.
GAACTAATGTTCAATAGTAACATTTTGAAGTCATATTCCAACCTAGAAACATTATATTCAACTTAAGAGTAAAGTTATGGTTAAAAACTATTACAAGTATATTGAGATGGATATTGTTACTAGAAGCTTAGGTTGAAATTAATGAATACACATGGGAAAAAAGAAATTAATGATAGGTGTTGAGCTTTCGCGTCGAAGCTCTTAAATTTCGTATTCTAATAATCAAGATTAGAATTTGGGGACCAAATTCTTTTAAGGGGGTAGGATGTAATACCCTAAATTTTTCTTACTCTAGTACTCTTTTATATTAGTATAAAATTATTTGGGTTCTAATAAGTTAGTAAACAAGGGGAAAAAAATGAAACTACTTCAATAATTCTTACGGCTTGTAAGTAATTGGTACTGTATCCCATTTTAAAGCTCTCAAATTGTTTTGGCCCTAGTATACAATTTACTAGTATAAATACCCAAAAGTAGCCCATCACTTAAAAGGATTTGATTGGCCTTGTCATTATATATTTTATATATATATATATATATATATAATATACACGTTAACTTAGATAAAGATTAGAAATCTTTTATTAGTATGTCCTTTTCTCCAAAGCCACCGCCTTCATCAATTGCCCGCCCACTTCTTGGTAATTTTCCTTAGGTTTTCTTGTTTAAAAACTTTAAACTACCATTGCTTTATATACTAATGTTAATTATGCGGTGCAAGAACTCGTTAATGTATTGATTTAGTTATTGAATACAAGTTTATGAATTATGTTTTATTATATGCTCAGTTAGTGATGATGTGTGGTCGAATAAACTAGAGCAAGTAACTATATATGAAGCATAGGTGATTTGTTTTGTATGCTCATGTATAAAAATGGAAAACGAGGTTATAGATTGTGTTAACTGTTAACCCCATGATATACAAGTTATTGTTTTCATATGAAAAATACGAACAGTGGTATTCTATTATGGTGTTTCCACCAGTCTTCCTAATAAATAATGTATATCCTACCAATTATATATGTATATATATATATATATATGCATAAATATATGTGTGTGCATAAATCTTCTAGGCTTCATTATGAGACGGTAGAACTTTTGTGGTGAATTGTATATCATTGGCAGCCACCTTGAATTTATATATAAATATATATATATATATATATATATATATATATATATAAAACGCATGCTATTAGAAGGTTTTGAAGTCATGTTTAGTATATTAGTATCACAATACACCTTGATTATCATTTAGAAATAGAATCGGGATCCAATTAGTCCAATTAGTGCAACTATGAAACTATACAGTACTGCAAGGTAAATATTATTTCGGTTATTTATCATAATTTGATAGCTAAACATGTAATGTGAAGGGGAACTCATATGATTGATATCATTATTAGATTGTAGTTATGATAGTTCTTTTGGCATTTAGGTGATTACAACTTGATGTCGCCGCGTATTTGCTTTCTTTCCCTCTATAGTCGTATTTCAGGTGAGTGTTCATAAATTGTATTATTTTCAAAACTGGAAGGAATGTGTGCATGTATATCTATATCTATATATATGTATTTATGATTCTCAGCATATTGAACTATCACTTCTTCAAAGAAAATTGTTTTGAAAATGTTCAATTCTTGAAAGAAAGTTTCTGTAAATTGGATATTCGAACTGTTTATTTCTTAAAAGCAAGTTTCTGTAAATAGAGTATTCGAACTGTTTAGTTTTGTTAAAGCAAGTTAGCCGCGCATTGGTTAATTGCTTTAAATGATTGAAATCGTTATGATGAATGGTGTCCCGTTGGTTACTTGATCCCGATCGGATATGTAGTTGGATCCAACTTGGCGTGGGAATGCAGGGGTACCGCCGGGTAGCAACGGGCTTGCCGGTATGCGCCGTTGTCCCCATTGGCCCATTCCCTCTCAGGCATAGCAGGAGGTTGTTGTGTCTTTGTTGGGTACACTGTTTTCGTATGAACCATGGCATACGTTCCTGATTCCAAGGTCGCTCCTTGGACGGGGAGATAAGGACTGTCTGTATGGTGATATAAGGTTGACTAGCGTCGACAAAAACGTGGACACCGATCAGCAGAATATTGTTATGTTTATATGTAAAAAGGGTTTTCTATTAAATCATGAATACTTTTGATTCACGATTCTATTGCATGGCATTTGTATGCGTTAAGGTTCATTTATTAAACTGTTTTCAAAAGAAAGTTATGGAAAGAAAACGCTACATCTGCACACACGCATGAGCACTCACTGAGATTTTAATCTCACGTAAAATTTTGTTTTTTCTTTCCTTCCTTCCAGATTAAAACGAATTAGGTTACTACCATGTCAGGACCTGGGAGCCTTTGGCATTGGGGAGCGTTCAAAGTTTAGTTGGGTATTGAGTTAGTTGAGTTTCTGTTTCTTGTAATTAGATTAGTACTTTCGGGATATTTAATTCAGATATTTGTAAGTTTGACATATAATAGTTGTTCTGATATTGTTCTGTTTAACTCGAAATTATCGGGCCGTTGCAGTAATTTTGTTACAAATGGACCGTTATCGGGGTAAACCAAACGTCCTACAAATTAGTAATCTCGTGGTTAGAAGCAATTTTTTTTCTCTAACCAAACATGCAATTAGCCATTAGTGGTGGGATAAATAATTACCTAACCACTCAACCCACACTATCCAAAGCGCCAAGCAAACGTGCTCTTATATATAACGAGTATAGTCAAACGAATGTAAGCATTGGGAAAATTCTTACATGAGCCAAGTCCACAGAAAAACTATGGACCGTGGCTGTTATTTCATCTCACCATTTAATAATATATTAAATAAAAAGTAAAAGTGTGCTAAAGCTGACACAACTCAAAAGTAAAAGTGCGGTAAAGTTGTTGGTTCACCATTTAGGCATTTACCAACAATTACTGTTTCTCTAGCAAAAGTTTATATTTCTTTTTCAGCTTGCCTTCTTGTTTCAAATAAAAAGCTTGACCTTATTCACTAAATGAAGAACCAAACGGGGAAAAAAAATAGACCGGCAGTGCAACATAATAATATTTAACAGAATTTGTACTGTATTAACAGAAAATAGCAAGAGGTTTCAGTATAATTGAATTTTATAAATTTATGCATACAAGTAATTGCAAGAGGTTTCAGTATAATATGAATTTTATAAATTTAGCGAACATTAGGATTCGCAAATTAAGACGTCAAGTGCATTATAACATCTCCCAGTCACAAACTTCTACATTTTGTAATTTGGGATTATGATATAATTTGCAACCTTATCGATAAGTGACGAGCACGTATAATTAATCTAATTTTTAACTCTAGAAATTATTCCACTGTCCCTCTTTTGTTGAGTTTGTACATATGTAAATAATGTGTAAAATTAAATTATTCAGACATCAAGACTTAATAAGATGAATATGAATTGCCAAAATTTGTTTGCTTGAGTTGGTATATTTTAATAACCACAAATGAATCATTTTTTTTTCTACAGCTAATAATATTGTAAAATATTTATACTTTAAGTAGTGAAACTTTTCCATAGAATGTGTGTAATCTTTTCTTAGGCTTACATAATTTACTTTAAAGTTTAAATCTTTATCACGTAATTAGCAGCTACACATTATGCATAATTAATTAGTGTAACGTAAACATATAAAGGAAATTTAGCTACACATTTTTTACTTTTATTAAATGGTGAGAGGAAATAACAACCACGAGGTCCATAGGTTTTCAAAGGACATGGCTCATGTAAGAATTTTCCTAAGCATTGTACCTATAAATTCCTACTTAAATGCTGCACCCAACCAAATTAAACATATTTTGCAGTACCAAATACCAACATGTCCCAACACCAAATGACAATACATTTCAAAATTAATAACTAAAATGAGATTAAACGTTCTACCAAAAAATCTCTACGCCAAAGGTGGAAACACTACAACCATGAAACAAACGGAAGATTGTTATCATCATAGTGGAGCATAGTTGGGAGACGAATGACGCTCTCAATATACGGAATGCTGTAAACCGCATGAGGTTGACCTTCATCAAGGTAATCGCTAGCATCTTCATCAAAAGGTCCAAGGAGTTGAACAATGTTGGTCACCGGATCATAATGACATATTGCGAATCGCTTTCTGTGAGAGATTTTTCATTCTTGGTACATTGAATTAGTCGTTGATAATTTTCACGAATATACGCACATGTGTAAGCACATTTTTCCATCCTTGCTCGTAGACCCAAACATCAAACCAACCATCCTCTTCATCGTTCAACACGGGAATCACATACACCATTTTTTCTTGCTAACTCATTATTATTCCTTTTATTGACTGGGCTCACGGGAAACATCATGACTTTGAATTGTTTTGTTTTGAAGTCGAAACAAACGCCGACTTTCCGATGTACTACTTTTCCATCTACTCCTACATGCCCCTAAATATCAGTGAGGGTCACCCTCACAATTGCCTGATTGGGGAATTGGAACTCAATCTCCATAAAACTAGCCCTATTTAGATTAGATGAATAAACAGAAACCTTAGACCCATACGTTAGGCATTGTTTTTGTTAAAAAATATCCAATCATACCAGTAAGCAAGTATGTTTTAAATCTAATTAATCGGAGAACAACTTTGTTGTGAATCAAATGCAACAAACAATTGTTGAAGCGGTCAATCACTAATTGATCACAGCTAGTGACCTTAATTACCAGTCAATACAAAATGCATATCTAAAATTTTCTATTACCAATGACTTATTCCAGTTCCATATTACATTGCATACAATATGATTTACACATTTTATTGAAAGTTAGATAATAGCCCACACAACATCATAAACCAAAAGAGGGAGATAGAAATAAATTACCCCTACAGTCAATTAAAGGATTTTGTATCAACAACTAAGCAACAACACATACCAAAATATTGTAAAACTCCTAGAAATTGAGTTTAACCATGCACATTTCACCCTAACCCGACAATTACGTCACAGCGAATAAAAGCTAACAAACATGAATTCAAAGTATTGAGGACTAGAGGTACATCTAACACGATTCACATGGAAATAATGTTTACAACTTAGCAGATCTTGTAAAAATTCTAAATATGCTTTATTCAGCGTCTCTAATAGAAATTTGTAAGTGTAGTGTCGCGGTTTTACATACCTTCTGGTCATAATGATCGGGACATAGTAGTTGTTATTTAAGGATTGGACCATCGCTAGGTTCACCATTGCGCAGTATGCATGTTCATGGAGGTACGACGTTACAAGAAAATTCACCGGACGAAGCTTAAACGGTCATCGATTTATAGGAATTACCGGACTTCATGTGTGGCGCCTCATTATCGTTGTAGGTCAACATGTATCTGTGAAAAAATTAAAGAGTTAATTCTTTGGAGGAGACATGGGGATTCGGCCGCGAATTGCGTTGTGGAGAGAGATTATTAGGTTACAAACTAAGTAGTGTTGAACGACTTTGAAAAGGTAAGTGAAGGGTAATTATGGCAATTTTGTTATAATTGGACCGTTATTGGGGTAAACCAAGCGTCCTACAAATTGGTAATCTCGTGGTTAGAATGATTTTTTTCTCTAACAAAACATGCAATTAGCTACTAGTAGTGGGATAAATAATTACCTAACTACTCAACCCACACTATGCAAAGGGCCAAGCAAACGTGTTGTTATATATAATGAGGATAGTCAAACCAAATTAAGCATTGTACAGATAAATTCCTACTTAAAACCGCACCAAACCAAGTTAAACATATTCTGTAGTACCAAATACCAACAAGTCTCAACACCAAATGACAATATATTTCAAAATTAATACTAAAACCAGATTAAACGTTCTACCAACAAATCTCTACACCAAAGGTCGAAACACTACAACCATGAAATAAACAGAAGATTGTTGACATCATAGTGGAGCATAGTTAGGAGACGAATGACGCTCTCAACATACAGAATGTAGTAGACCACGTGAGGTTGACTTTCATCAAGGTAATCGCTAGCATGTTCATCTAGAAGTCCAAGGACTTGAACAATGTTGGTCACCGGATCATAACAACATATTTTGCATCGCTTTCTATGAGAGATTCTCCATTCTTGGTACATTGAATTAGTCGTTGATAATTTTTCACGAGTATACTCCCATGTGTAAGCACATTTCTCCATCCTTGCTCGTAGACGTAAACATCAAACCAACCATTCTCTTCATCGTTCAACACGTAAACCACATACGTCATTTTTTCTTGCTAACTCATTAATATTCCCTCTATTGACTGGAGTTTACTAGGAAATATCATGACTTTGAATCGGTTTGTTTCGAAGTCAAAACAAACGACGACTTTCCCGTTTATTACTTTTCTATCTACTCCTACATGCCCCTTAATATCAGTGAGGGTCACCCATCACAATTGCCTTCTGCATATAAGAGAGGTTTTCAACATTGTCATGATTGGGGAATTGGAACTCAATCTCCACAATACCGGCCCTATGTAGATTAGATGAATAAACAAAAATCTCAGACTCATATGTCTCTAAACAGCCTTGAAACAACTCTATGTTTCAGAACTTAACTTGTCCCTAAATAACCCCTATGCCTCGAAACTAGTTTGAGTTAGGCTTGGGCAACTCCACAGTTTAGTCATAACTTATTATTTTATGTGAAAACAGTTATTCGCTTTTTCTATTGAAAACTAGACGTCACTAGTTTTTCAACGACGTATGCTTCATTGTGTACTTGTATTTGAAAACATAAAAAAAAAATTGCACAAAGTTTACTTGCTGTCTTTTGATCTCCTAAAATTTTAAACATTCATCTCTCAATTCGTGTTATTTTTTGTCTCTACAAATCGTTTCATGTCTGGGGTGAGGGGGCCAATTCTTTTTGAAAATGCTTTTACGTATGTATGTAGTCAAAGAAACTAACGACATATATATATATATATATATATATATATATATCTAAAAACTCTATCCACTCAACAATTTCAAAAGATAAGAACATATCAAATCTTTTTACAACTAATAATTAGCATATCTTATATAAGTATATATGTTTCAATTTCCAAGTTTTGACACATAGTATATTGCAAAAACTCCTCTTTTGATAATTAATATACCAAATAAAAAAGTAATCCTATTTGTTATTTTAATTAGCAAAAAGAAAATGTGCTATGATGTTAAAAAAAATTGCAAAAGAAGAACCATTCTACACTACATTAATCCCCACGTAATGATTTTGATCATAAATGGAATTTGATCTTTATTGAATGTATATGATGCATAAATGACTAATTTGTTCAAATTAAATATATGCATACTTTTAATTATATTTGTGAAGAAAATATTAGTTTCTATTTGTAGGAACATAAATAAAATAATGCATGTAGATAGCGTTTTTTTCATTCCTTATTTTTCTAGTTTAAATGAATCTAGAAAATTTATGCCATAGCTAGCCTATAATATTTAATTTACTTTGATAAATATATATTAAATGCAGTACATATCATTTTGTTATTGATGTTGTCATCGTAAAAGATATACTAGTAAGTTTTTGTTTGAAAACTAAAGGTTCAATAAAAAATAAAAAAATAAAAATAACTCTTCTATGCACTCATTTTTTTTAAACTCCCAAAAAGATCGATTCAAAAAAAAATTCACTTATTGGTATGACTCTTCCTCTTTTTTCTCCCCTATTGGTTTTTCAAAAAACAAATATTAGCCCCTCAATAAACGATTCTTGGATACGCCGCTAGTTACGTGTCAATACAAATTATTTTGCATCATATACAATTATTCCTCACTATATGCCATCCCATGTCGATGCACCTGATTGTCTTGGTGGTTGACTTTGACTTTGGACTAGCTATTATTAGCTGTTCAAACTCAAAAATCAAAGCTTTTTTTCCAAGTCAAAGTTCAAATCTTACACAAGCAGACACGTCTCTATCCTTGTCACATAGCCTTTATCATCAACTTGCATTGCATATATATGTATGTATGTATAAAAAGCAAGTCCTCAAATCCTTTAGCCACTCACACAGACAAAAAAAATAATGAAGATAACTAACCTTACACTTCCTTTTATCCTTCTCTCCATTTACACCAACTCTTTCCTCTCCGCAGCCATCGGAGATTCTCCTCCGGTGCTCGACATCACTGGAAAGAATCTCCAATCAGGAGTCGAGTACTACATTTTACCCGTCATTCGCGGAAGAGGCGGAGGCCTCACGATGTCCAGCACAGGCAACTCCACGTGTCCGCTTCACGTGGCGCAAGCACAACTAGAAGTAGACAATGGCCTTCCAATGACTTTCACGCCCGTGAACCTCAAAAAAGGTTTGGTTCGTGTCTCAACTGATTTAAACGTGAAGTTCTCGGGTGCGTCGACCTGTCTCCAATCGACGGTGTGGAAGCTGGAGTATGATGAAGTGATGAAGCAGTACTTCATAGGGACGGGTGGTGTTGAGGGTAATCCGGGGATTAAGACACTAAGCAACTGGTTTAAGATTGAAGCTAATGGAAGGGATTATAAGCTTGTGTTTTGTCCTACTGTTTGTAACTACTGCAGAGTTATATGCAGAGATGTGGGTATTTTCTCTTTAGATGGAGTGAGGAGGTTGGCATTGAGTGACGTGCCTTTTAGTGTTATGTTTAATAGGGCATGAAAATCTAATGTTGTTCTTATATTAATAATAAGTGGTCTCTCATAATTGATTGGGTAATTGCACATTTGTTTGCACTACTTGAGATTTGGTCTCGTTAGATGTTTTCCATAATTGGAAAGATCAAAGATCTCTTGCAAACTTGCAAAAGAAGGTTATATATGCAAACAGGTTTGACTAGTATGTATTATTTGTGCTGATTTCAGGGGACTCTTTGTAATATTATTTGGAATTTTGTAAGATATTTTCAGCTATACATAAAATATTAGGAGTGAAAGACGGTTGAGACGTGGCGATATAAAATACAATATGCAACAATACTGAGCCTTCACTTTATATGTAGTGGAATTTGTGTGCTCGCGGTCTGCTTATTAAATCCTTCTTAATTTTACTCATTTTATTAATAAATCATCGTAAAAACTACTTAACACATTTAGCTCTTGTCTTTTACCTGTCACTACCATAAATTATAAGATATATAAAAGAGTTTGGCAAAAATATACCGAATATTAACTTGCTTTGGCAAAAATTGGAGGAGAGATTTGAAAACAAATTAAAACGTTGACCAAAACTACTTCGTTATAGACTTATAGTAGTATATTACATTAGATAAAATGAATTCAACTCATGTTATGGTTCTAGTTTCCAGAATCCAAATTATATGTATGAATTGGGCTTGAGCTCTGGTTGGGCTGAACCTGCGGTAGAGATCAGTGGAGTAGCTTAAAACATCAACATATGTTTCATTTTAACTACTGAATGGGCTACTGACCAAATATTTCTTTTTGTGGTTGTCTTTGCTTATCTTTTCCCCAATCATAATATTTAAGTTTCATTCTTTTTTTCTTTCTTTTTTTGAAAAGTAATTTAAGTTTCATTCTTGTGACTGCATTTGAGTTTCATTTATTTCATTTGATCTTGTTGTGCAACAAAAAACAAGTACACTAGTGTTTTCACTTTTCAACAAGTGCTTGCGAATTAACTATCTAGTGGGGTATGTATGTCTTAATAAAAATAATAGAGGGCTCGTGCCAATTAAACGTATCACATGTTTGCTTGTTGTACATAACTCAAATAAGGCGAACTTCATAGAATTATTAAACTGACAACTGTGAAGTTATTATCTTGTTATCGAATAGATCAATTAGGTAATTCATGAAGCATTTGTGTGTAAGAACTATTGGACGACGAAATATTAATGTTACATTTTCTTGTTTTGAACATATAGTATTTGAGTTATAAGGACAGGGTATAAGCTCATCAGTCTTCAGCTAATATTTTTCATTTTGAGTTATCTTTTCATGACGAGAAACTAGCTGATTTTAGTGTCTATATTCTAGAAGGATGAGTTACGATGATATTAGTTGGAGTCAATTTGAAGATGGGGATAGTTATAATTGAATGCGACTTAATTGGCGTGTAGCACCGCCCAGGCAGGGGACCATTCTCATTAAAATCAGCTGCTGCTGCTGGTAATGATATGAAATCAGAATTATTCAAAAAAAAAAAAAACATATATGAAATCAGGTTGACACGCGTACCCTATTGCGTATTGTGACATTTGTGAATCTAAGCAGCCACGCCATTCCCACTCCAACCTCCACCCATCACCATAAATTCTGTTTTTTCTTTTCGTTTTTCACTAGTTAAAATAAGTAAAAAATATAAGAGATGAGAAAACTGATAGTTATTATTAATTATAAAGAGAGTATTTGTATAACTACATGTACAAAGATAATTATCGAAAGATATATTCCAGCTAATACGCCCCCGCAAAATTGGCGTCCCATTAGCGAGAGATTTTGGAACGTAGAAGGAGAAACAGCGAGCGAGCGAGGGGCTTTGTGAGGAGATCCGTCAATTGATTAAGGGTGATGACATAAGATACCTTGATCAAACCTTTAGAGACAAGGTCACGAACAAAATAGAGATCAACAAAAATATGCTTAGTGCTGAACTGGATGCAAAGAGAGCCGAAGAGAGCTCATGTTATCACAACGAATGAGCGGAGCAGTTGCAACTGGAAACCCGAGCTCACCGAAAAGGTGTTGCAACCAACGAACTTCAGCATAGGCACTGTACTCAGCCTCCGTGGAAGAACGTGCAACTGCCTTTTGTTTTCGAGAGGACCAAGATATGGGATTCGAACCAAAAAATACAATATACGCAGTAGTGGATGTTCCATGAACCGCATTACCAGCCCAATCAGCGTCACTGAATGCGGTGAGGGATAAAGAGCTCGTACGAAGAAGAAGTATGCCATGCGTAACCGTGTCTTTTAGATACCGTTGGACACGCTTCAAGGCAGCCCAATTGGCCGAATCCGGGGCAGACATCCTTTGGGCAAGTCGGTTAACTGAGAAGGCAATATCTGGTCGAGTTAAAGTGAGGTATTAAAGGCCTCCAATAATTTGGCGATATGCAGTAGGGTCTACATCATACGAAGAGGAAGAAGATGGAGGTCTGTGTTACAAGAGGTTTAGCACCATCCATTTCGTGACGAGCCAAAAGGTGAAGTATGTATTTGTGTTGAGGAAGAAATAAACCCTCACATCAACGGCATACCTCAATCCACAAGAAATACGTAAGTGCCCCCATATCCTTAATGGCAAAACGAGCACTAATCTGTGAAATAACAGGGGGAAATCAGAGAAGGACACGAACCAGTGATGATAATATCATCCACGTACACTAGGACATAAACCCGAATATGCTCCCAAAGGAAAATAAAGAGATGTGCCTGATTTGGATTGAGAAAATCGAAAGGAGGTAAGTGCAGTACTAAGAGAAAGATACCAAGTACGAGGAGCTTGCTTGAGACCATAGATGGATTTGCACAGGCAAACACGGTATGTCGCCGACTGATCAACAAAACCAACAGGTTGGTGCATGTAAACCGTTTTAGACAAATCTCCATGTAAGAAGGCGTTGCTAACATCTAGTTGGCGCAAGGTCCAGCCATGCATAGTTGCAAGTGAGAGCAGAATCCGAATTGTAACTAGCTTAACAACTCGACTGAAGGTTTCTTTGTAGTCAAGACCCGGACGTTGATTGAAACCTTTGGCAACAAAACGAGCCTTGAACTTGTCTATTGACCCATCCGAGTGCCTCTTGATACGAAAGACCCATTTAGAGCCAATAATATTGCGACCGTTGGGAGAGGGAACATAATTCCAAGTGTCATGCTTGGTTAAGGCTGTGATTTCTTCAGCCATGGCGGCACGCCAAGCTGGATCAGATAACACATTGGATGTACAAGTAGGAGCTACAGGACAGTCAATAGGATGCTTTGTTGCAATATGAATCTGCTTCAACTTAAAGATATTATTGCGCGAACGAGTAATCACAGAGGGAGCTCTGTTAGAGGGAGGATGAGTAGGTACAGTTGCAACAGGAGCCTGCTCCGATGAAACAGAAGTAGTGGGCGAAGGGGTGGAAACATCCACAGAAGTTGCAACATCAGCAGGAACTAATTGTGCAGCGGGCAAGAGAGTTGCAACAACAACCGGAGGTGCAACATCAGAGGGAACTAATGGTGCAACGGGCAGGGGATGTTGCAATATTGGTGGTGTGGGGAGAACTGAGACCCCAAAGGAAGTATCCGAGAGAGTAGTTGCAATAGTGGGCAAAGAAGAAACCTGCGAAAAAATAGACTCCACGAACCGGACATGGCGAGAGACATATAAACGCCCCGAGGTGATATCAAGACACTTATACGCCACTTGAGAAGTTGAATATCCCATAAAAAGACATGCCCGAGAAGCAGGAAGCAGTTTGTTCGAAACATAGACGCAAAGATGGGGATAATAAAGGCAACCAAAAGTCTGAAGGCGAAGATAATTTGGAGTACGGCCAAAAAGAGCTTCAAACGGTGATTTGTTCTTGAGCACAGGTGTAGGGAGCCGATTTGATAAATGGACAGCAGCGCCAAAGGTATAGGTCCAGTAAGTCGGAGGATAGTTGGCACGAGTGAGAAGCATTCGTCCCATAGTTACAACAGTGCGATGACGATGTTCACTCGTCCCATTTTACTGTGGGGTGTGAGGTGTCGTAGTGAGCCAAATGATGCCATGAGTAACAAAATACCGCCGCAAGGCCACAAATTCTTCGTCGTTATCAGAGTAAAAATTAAGGATGGAGCAACCAAATTGTTTTTCCACAAGGGATCGAAACTCCACAAAAACTCGAAATTCATCAGACTTCGCAACTAAAAGAAACAACTGGCAATACTTTGTATAATGATCAACAAGAAACAAATAACACTTATAACCATCCAAGGAAGTAGAAGGTGCAGGACCCCAAACGTCACCATACACAAACTGTAAAACCCGATCAGAAACAAGCGAGGTATTGTGAAAAACAAGTTGCTAGCTTTTATTAAGTAAACAAGAGTTGCAACTGTCAAAATCCGAAGAATCCGGCTTACATGGTAAATTAAAATTGCGAATAACTAGAGAACTAATCTGAGAGGATGGGTGGCCCAATCGATCATGCCAACAATCTTGAGTGACCCGTTCACCAACAAAGGCATTAACAGGAGGACGCAGCGTGCGAGGAAGCTGAACCAGATAAACACCATCAATGCAAGGTCATGAAATTAAGCTAGTCCATGTTCTGCGATCCTTAACCACAAAGTTATTGGGATGAAACATAATATACACACCATTTGCCTTTGTAAACTGATGCACATATAGAAGATTGCGTTGAGACTTCGGAACATATAAGATATTATCAAGAAGAAGCTTACGGGCACCACATAAAATATGAGAAGAACCAATATGAGTAATAGGAAAACATGTACCACCAGCAGTTGCAACTTGATCAGGACCAATGGACCATCATACTCTGAGTGAATTGACAAATTTCTGGAGATCAGGTGTGAGGTTATGTGATGCGCCGGAATCCACCAACCAGTCCGTGTTAGGTGGCTCGTTCGACGAAGGAGAAGCGGCATAATGGGCACTAGGTGGACTATAACTGCGACACGTACGCGCACCATGCCCCTGGATGTTTCAAAATTGATAGAAAATCTATGAACGCATGGGGTGAGAACGTGAATCAACAAAGTCGCGCTGATTATTATTGGAGAACCCGCGGCCACCAGTGTTGTGGCGTCCTCGTCTGTGAGAATGTTGTCGAGAGTTGCGTGAAGAGGAGGCAGCCATGTTCGCAGTTGCAACTGAGGATGCAGTATCAGAATCTAGGTGACGCAACCAAAAGGTCATGGAGTTCGGCAAAATGGGTCGGATTTTCTCAAGCTCGAATAGATCCAGCAATGTCTGGATAGTTGGAACCTAGACCATGCAGAATGTAGAGAGTAAGATCGTCATCTTTAATCGCTCCATCAATGATAGCAAGCTCATTTGCCTTGGATTTGACGGCTTGAAGATACTCCGAGACGGATTCGGAGCCCAACTTGAGCGTGTTGAGATCATCTTTGAGTTGCATAACTCTAGATCGAGAGCGATTGGCGTAAATACGCTGATGTTCACGCCAAGCATGGGCAGAGGAATCACAATTGGAGATAAGAGTAGAAATCTCCGGGGTGACAGAGCCAAAGAGGGCTGAGAGGATGAGGGAATCCTGACGAAGCCATAACATGTGTGCAGCCAAAGACTCGGGATCGGGGCCCCAAGGCGGACACTGAGTTGTCCCATCGAGAAAGCCAAATAGACCGTACCCAAAGAGTAAATGGGGAACTTGAGATCGCCATGACGGAAAATTGGGGCTCGTGAAACGAAGCGACAGATGGTGATGGTCGTTGATCGGAATAGGGGAGTCACCGCCAAACATACCATTGTCAGTGGACGGGCGTCATGGAGAACCGACGTGGCGAGGAAACGTCCGAACACGTGGCACCACTAGGGGCGGCGGCGGCAGTAGTAGGGTAGCCGGAGTCCTTTGGTGGGCTTGACATTGGATCAAAATTTCTCGTTAGAGGTAAGGCAACTCTGATACCATATAAGAGATATGAGAAAAGTGATAGCTAAAGAGAGTATTTATACAACTACATGTACAAAGATAACACGAAAAGATATATTTTAAATACAACAATAATCCTATCTTAGAGATGAATACATGGGATATTATAGCTATGAAAAAATATACTCTATCTAATAAGAAAAATTGTATTTTAATTTTCCGAATATATTTGTGAACAACGTTTTTATCTCCATCTTGGAAAGTTGTAAAAGCAATAGAATAGTAGAGTGGGGTGGCTGATGTAAGGAGGGCTTGACTTGTTATGGCAGACATGACATGATGATCAATTAAGTATTTGGTTGACTCGAATTATGGTTCCATTCATTCTTGACAACTGTCTTTCTCCTTTTATGTTATTTTTATTTCTTTAGTGAAGAAACGCCAAGGATTATATTATCGTATCACAAAGAAGAAACTTTGTTAGTATTAATTAATTAATTTTTTTGTCAACAAGTACAATTAATCAATAGCGTTTGGTGTTTTAAAAAATGGGAGAAGATTCATAAATACCAGGGCAACCCTCGGACGTGACATAAATTACTAATGTAATCAATAATTTAACTGATCATTTCGGTTTCGTCATTCTATAATCTATATAGATTCGTCAATTATTATTAATTCAATATTAATAATAGGTTTCCGTCAACTTATTTATAAAGAACGTCAATATAACACAAACCAATTCTCCATTTACAAAGTTGTGCAACTAAAAATATTTTCTAAGCAATATCTCATAAGCACGGCTGAAAATTGTGTTTTAAGCACAATCGCTCTACACTTCATTATGACTAAACTATTGAGGTTTATAACAATATATTAAAAGGATATAGGGAAAGAAGAGCAAATAAAGAGTATATTACTTGTGAATGAATGTTTTTCTCTTTATCTTGATGGCTCCTTGTATATGAAAGAATTTTCAACATCTTACACTATTTCTAACAACTACTACTATTATAAAATAGTATTTGTACATAATTTTTAACAATGGCCACTAGGTATATTCCACTTGCCATATTTATAACACTTCCCCTTGGCCATTTGAAGATTTTGTTATGTACATGAGTCGTCTTCTGCGCACGTCTTATGCTGCCTCGTTAAAAACCTTATAAGAAAAAACCCAGTGGATAAAAACCTTAATAAAGGAAAAAAAGTGCAGTCGTGTGAACTCCCTCTCAAGTTGACATCTCCAATTCTTCATAAGTCCCGTAGGTGACGTATCCCAATACTTTGAACATGTTTCTTAAAAGTTACAGTAGGGAGTGCCTTTGTAAAAAGATCTGTCATATTGTCACATGATTGAACATATTGGATATTAATTTCTTTGTTCTTATCGAGTTCCTGAGTGTAGGCAAAATATTTTGGGGGTGTGTGTTTGGCTCGATCATTCTAGACATAGCCTTCTTTCATTTGTGTAATACTTGCAAAATTGTCTTCGTATAATGTTGTGGGACCCTCACTAATAGGTAAGCCAGATGTACTTCTTATATGATGTATCATTGATCGTAATCATACACATTCTTTGCTTGCTTAATGGAGTACAATAATCTCAGCATGATTCGATGATGTTGCAACAAGTGTGTGTTTCTAAGAACGCCTGAAATAGCAGTGCCTCCATACATGAATACATATCCAGTTTGAGATCTAGATTTACGTGGGTCTGGTAGGAAACTTGCATCTGCATAACCAATCAATTCTTGTTCTGCATTGTTAGGATAAAATGTACCAATATACACAGTTCCTTGCAAATAACGAAATAATGTTTAATTCATTTCTAGTGCATTTTTGTGGTGATGAGCTAAACCTGACTAATAAATTCACAGTAAATGATATATCATGTCTAGTACAATTAGCTAGATACATTAAAGCTCCAATGACACTTAAATACGGAACTTCAGAACCAAGAATTTATTCATTTTCTTCACAAGGACGAAATGGATCTTTATCTATAGTTAATGATCTTGCAATCATAGGATGGTTCAAATGTGTTACTTTATCCATGTTAAAACGTTTCAATATCTTTTTAGTATAATTTGATTGATGCACAAGTATTCCATTTTTAACATGCTCAATTTGCAAACCAAGACAATATTTAGTCTTTCCAAGATCTTTCATTTCAAATTCATCCTTTAAATAATTCATTGTTGAATGAATTTATTTGTCATTGCCAATGATACTTAAATCATCTACATAAATCACAATAATTGCAAAACCAGTTGATATTTTCTTAATAAAAACGCATGGACACAAAGAATTATTTATATATCCTTCTTTTAATAAATATTCACTCAAACGATTGTACCACATGCGATCTGATTGCTTTGACCCATATAATGATCTTTGCAATTTAATTGAGTACATTTCTCTAGGTTTGGAACTTGACGTTGCGGGTAATTTAAGTCCATCAGGGACCTTCATGTAAATATCATTATCAAGTGATCCATAGAGATAAGCAATGACAACATCCATGAGATGTATGTTTAGATTTTCATAGACCGCTAGACTAATCAAGAATCGAAATGTAATCGTATTCATTACAAGAGAATACTTTTCTTCATAATTGATTCCAGGTCTTTGAGAAAAACCTTGTGCGACAAGGCGAGCTTTGTACCTTACAATTTCATTTTTCTCATTTCGTTTGTGAACGAAGACCCATTTGAACCCTACGGGTTTCACACTTTTCGGTGTGAGAACAATGGGTCCAAATACATTTTGCTTATTAAGCGAATCTAATTCAGCTTGCATAGCATCTTTCCAGTTATCCCAATCATTCCTATTTTGGCATTCAATTACAGATTTGGGTTTAAGATCATCATTTTCATTCATAATTTCATAAGCGACTAAATATGAAAATATTTCATCCATATTTTCCATCTCATTTAGATCCAATACCATTCTTGTATTGATATAATTTATAGAGATTTCAACGTCCTCTTTATTTATAGGATCTAATTGGATAACTTCTTGGGGTATCTCATATGTCACATTTTGCGACTCATCGGGCATAGATTCTTCAATAATAGGATCATTAGGTTTTGATGCTCATTTTTTTTCGAGGATTTTTGTCGAATAAGCCAACAGGACGTCCACGTTTCTTAGATATATCAAAGATATCATCCTTTGATGTTTCTTTTGGAATTACAATATGAGCAGGAGCATTTGCAGCTGGTATATGTGATTTTGTTACCCTGCTTTTGTCAGTAAATGCATCGAGTAATTGATTTGCAATAGCTTGTAATGCAAGATTTTCTTTACTTCCAAATCACATGGCTTTGTTAGCACATTAAAGATGGATTATACCATGATATATCTTTTTTCAACTGCTTCTTTTCTCCCCCTAAGTTTGGAAAACTTGCCTCATTAAAATGGCAATCGGCAAAACGTGTCGTAAAGACATCACCTGTTAGAGGCTCAAGATACTTGATTATTGATGGTGAGTCAAATCTAACATATATTCCCAACCTTTTTTGTGGTCCCATTTTTGTTCGCTTTGGTGGTGCAATTGAAACATAAACCGCACAACCAAAAATCTGTATATGAGAAATGTTGGGTTCATGACCAAAAGCAAGTTGTAATGGGGAATATTCATTATACGAGCTTGGTCTAATGCGAATTAGTGATGCAGCATGTAAAATTTCATGACCCCATAGAGAGCCTCGCAATTTAGCTTTCATCAACAATGACCTAGCAATTATTTGAAGACGTTTAATTAATGATTCAGCTAAACCATTTTGAGTATGTACATGTGCAACATCATGTTCAATCGTAATTCCAGTTGACATACATTAATCATTGAAAGCTTGAGATGTGAATTTACCAGCATTGTCAAGTCTGGCTTTCTTGATCGTATAATCAGGAAATTGGGCTCTTGTTTTAATTATTTGAGCCAAAGATCTCGCAAATGTCATATTGCGAGTAGACAATAGACAGGCATGTGACCATCGACTTGAGGCATAAATTACTACCATAAAATATTGAAATGGTCCACATGATGGATGAATAGGTCCACATATATCACCTTGAATTCCTTCAAGAAATGTGGATAATTATGTCTTAATTTTAACTGGTGAATGATTTATAATTAGCTTTTCAAAAGAACATGCTTCACATGGACTATTGTTGCTCAGATTGAGTTTGGATCATTTTAATGAATGTCTATGTGTAGTTTCAATTATTCTTCGCATCATTGTTGAACCAGGATGACCTAGTCGATCATGTCATAGAGTCAATAATTCTGGATTTTCATTGACTACCATATTTGATTTGATTTCATTAATATATGTATAATGCAACCCTGATGAGATACATGGTAGTTTTTCAAGAAAATATTTCTTTTTTAGCATATGCTTAGTAATGAAAATATATTTAGCATTATTCACAGTCATTGACTCGGTATCATATCCATGACGATATATATATTTAAAACTCAATAAATTCCTTCTGGATTTTGGGGCAAATAAGGCATCATTGATGATAAACTTTGTTCAATTTGGTAAAGTAAAAGTATCTCTACCAGATCCTTCAATCAATTTAATAGGACCTCCTATTGTACCGACTTGAAATTTTGAGGGTTCTAAATATATAAAATATTTCTTACTTGTGAGAATTGTATGAGTTGTACAACAGTCAAGTAGGCAGAAATCACCGGTATGCTCCATATCATGCTTTAGTTCAAATAAACAATATTAAAATAAATATTGCAATAAACAGTGTAAATATTTGAAAAGAGAATATTTTATTGAAAGCACACAACAGAAATGCAGAAAGTAGATAATACAACTTAAAACATAAATCACACTAAGCATATTCAGCCATAAGATCACAAAACACATATTAAGCCAAATGAACATCATAGTCATCAGTAAAGTATTTCGCCTCCATAAAGGTGGAATCACCATTTGGATTTTGTTTGACAAGGTTAACTTCATTTTCTTTACCCTTCAAACTTTCTTGGTACATCTTACAAAGATGTTCTGATGTACGACATTTATTGGTTCAATGCCCTTTTATTCCACATTTAAAACAATAACCTTGAGAGTTTTTATATTTTTCTTTGTTCTGGTGGTTATTCTTAAAAACGGTCTTAGTATGCAAGGGGTTATGAAAACCCCTTCGACCACGACCATATCCACAACCACCTCTTTTACCGCGTCCACCTCTATAGCCATATCCTCCTCTATGACCACCTTTACCTTGACCACGACCACGACCTCGATTGGCATTATCATTGTTACCTCGTCCATAGGAGTTTGAAAAATTAATGGAATTTGTCTCACGTAATGCATGTGCTCCAGGAGGACGAGATTGATGATTTTTCATCAATAAGTTATTGTAACTTTCTGTCATTAACAACTTTTGTTGCAAGTCGTGATATTTTGAAATATTCAGCAATTTGTATTGTTGTTGGACATTTATCATGGACACATGGAAAGTAGAAAGTGTTTTCTCTATTATTTCTCTATCATTAAGCTTTATTCCACAATAAATTAAATCTGAACGAATCTCCGTAAGCGCGGAGTTGTATGCGCTTACAGCTTCAAAATTTTGGAACCTTAAATTGTTCCAATCATCAGTGGCTTTTGGCAACATGGTTTCCTTTTGATGGTCATATCTTTCCAGTAGGTTTGTCCATAATTCATGAGGATTGGTAACATCGAGATATTCCCTCTTCAAGGTTTCATCTAAATGTTTTCTCATTTAGATCACATTCTCACATTTTTCTGGATCCATATTTGTATTTACTGCAGCAAGAGTTTCAACGATACTCTTTGATATGAGGTACAATTTTGTATCTGATTTCCATTGTGTATAATTCTTGCTAGTGATATTGAGTATACAACTAATTGTACTCGTGGGTTGGACATTTTTCCAGATAATACATAACCAAGAAAAATATAATTAGGATCGAAACATTTTATTTAACACATAATCATAGAAGCACAATTGTTACAATAATACAATGTAACTATCTCATTTCTAGCCAAATCTTGAACTCGAACATTATTATGACAAAATGGGGGAATATCACATGGACAAACATAGGAGTGTCCTCATCTACTAGCATAAACATAAAAATTAAAAGATAAATGAGGATCAAGATCGTTGTTGTTGTAGAGATCATTTTGCAAGATGAGAGAAATAAGGTGAAGATTTGTGTGAAATTTGTGTTATAAAATTTGTGTATTTATAGAGGAAAAATGTAAGTAGTCGTTTATAGTCGTTAGAAAAACAATCATTTTGGCATATTTTATGAACGGTAATGTCTGTAATAATTTAGCAACAAAAATTAATTGTAATAACATGTAAAATAATTTTCGCCACATTAGTGATATTTTAACAGGCATATGGAATAATATTACGATAAGTAAATACATATATATATATATATTCTGCCACATTACTATGTAAAAACTTGTATGTGCTTAGGGAATAATGTAAACAAGTAAAATAATTGCAATGAATTAAGTGCGTAAATAATTTTCGCCACATTACTATTGTAAAAACTTTCATGGGTTAGTGTTAGAGTTAGATGACAGTAAAATATAAATTGTCATTAGTCGTTTCTAGCTTGGGCTTAACTCAAGCATCAACGAAAGTTAAAAATAGCGTTAGTGTTAGAGTTAAATGACAGTAAGATATAAATAGGACTTTCATCTAATCATAAAATTATAGATATGCGGTAGTCCTCCTTGTCTATAATAATGGGGATAGATGAACAAGTAAATATAAACTTTCGTACATTTTAACGTTGAGCGTTGTCTTTAAAGACTGGAACTGAATTTTGAAACACTGAATCCTCGTTTTGGGTTTATACTAAATTTTTGGCGAATGATTCATTGAATAGTATGAATATTTTGGGTTTATACTAAAAAACAAATCTTTGAAGGGTAAGGATATATTGTACATATGGAAAAGGAAAGATTAATAAAATATATCGGAGCGAGCACCTTCGTGCTGATAACGTGTTATAGAAAACTAAAACTATTGAGGTTTATAACAATATATTAAAAGGACATAGGGAAAGAAGAGCAAATAAGGAGTATATTACTTGTGAATGTATGTTTTTCTCTTCATCTTGATGACTTTATAGGAAAAAATTTCCAATATTTTACACTATTTATAATTATTACTACTATTATAAAATAATATTTATACATAAATTTCAACAATGGCCATTAACCATATTCCACTTGCGTATTTATAACAAGTCTCTATTTTCATATGTTTCATTTTGTGCATTTATGATAATAATGGTGTGTATAATTAATTATAGGTGTGGCGGAGTTGTCTAGAATTCGTGAAATATGGTCAGCAAGATAATGTTAGGCAGGTGGGCACTAGGGCACTAACCTCCACAAGGAAAAAAACATGGGATCATATTTGTGTTCATGGTTGACTTTCGTGCACATATTCTCATCTATCAGTTATTATATTTGTGCACGCACTTCCAACCTTTCATTTTCGATACTCAAAAAATCAAACCAACTATTACATATATATATATGTGTGTGTGTGTGTGCGCGTGTGTGTAATAATACACTCATAAATCCCACAAGAATTCTGTCATATTTCTTTCTTCCTTGATAAATAGGGGTTCCCGTCCATCTTCTTCTAAATTTCTCACAAATTTACATATATAAAAAAGAACTTTTAAAATGAAAAAGGGAGGTGTTGTGCTCCTATTAATTGTGATGTTGTGTGCTTCTGTCTTTGTTCATTCCATTTCTGCAGTTCCTTCTTCAAGTAAGTTTCTTTTTATGATACAATAATTTAAAATATTCATATGAAACAAGTTTGGCCTTTGCATTTGTATAATGCTACTTATTAATATTCTATGCTTAATTGCAGGAAGCCTGAAATCCGTGGGTTCCAATCGACATCTATATGATGAAATGAAGGTGCATAACCTCTACTTCTAATTTGCACCTATTTTTTTTAAGATTGAATTGATATGTGACTTATTCATAAGATTTTGTGATTAGAATTTTATTCTTGATATATATTATTATGACCACTATTTTAATTGAGCTCGCAAGATGTATTACAAAAATCCTTAATAAGATTAGAAGTACATATAGTTATAACTTATAAGTTTATGGAACAACCTGTGTTGGTAGTTTTTGAATGTGGTGGATTATAAATTTATAACTGATTGCCTATTTAAATTGATGAAGTTATGAAAAAAAAAAGTTTGGTAATTTATAGATTATATTATGTGCAGGTGAGGGGAAGAATGGGAGTGGAATTAGAAGATTACTCCGGAACCGGAGCTAATAACCACCATGATCCAGCTCCACCTGGAGGAAAGTCTTGAATTTTAGATTTGTTTTAGTTACTGTGTGTGTCTGTGGTGGTTTTTTTTTTTTTTTTTTTTGCATTACCGTCGGATTGATTGTACAGATAATGAAGAAGAATAGGAGAGCTGCTTGTTAGGTTATGTACGCAGATATAGTTATTTATATGTCATTTCTTAAAAAAAGGAAAAAGAATGAATAATGCATTTCTCTATTGTGGATATTTGTACACAACTCTCAACTGACTGAGAGATTATTAGTTGCAGCCGATGTATGTACATTTATTATCAATACACGGTGGGTACGGGGTATGAGATTTTGGGTGGTTATTCTTACAATTTAGGGATCTCTTTTTAATCTCAACAATCGGTTGTACATACAACGAATGTATATAATAATTTCTCCTCTATTAGGTTTCAGCTGTGGAATAAAACTTGGTGTGGAAGTTCTAAGTTAGGCTTGCCGACTTCTTTATTTTTATTTTTAACCTCTGAGAATAGTGAATAAAAAGAAAACTTAATCAAACAGAGATTTTAAGAAATGTTTAAGTCAGCCAAATATACACTGACCTAGTGATTTTCATATAGCACATGATGTTTTACTTTATTATCAAAACTAGCTCAGCATGTGTTGCTGTTTTTACTTTTTACCAATTATTATCATTCCGGGAAAGTGAGCTAAAATTGTTCGTTTTTATTGGTTGGTCTTTTAATTAGATTGAAGCCGTTTGGATTGTTGTGCCAGCGAAGATTTGTCTCAGCAATAATATTTTAATTATTTGTAGATTAGCTTAGACTATAGTGACATTGGCATTCCATGAGATGTTCAAGAAATACAATTGTAGTTAGCTGCAGAAAGATAGCTCTAAAAAGTTTAAACACAATCATAATGCATTTAAATCCAAACAAAGTACTAACCATCAAAAAATAAAAATAAAAAGCCAAACATAGAACTGATTTTCTATTAAAGAAAAGAAAATAAAACAAAAGAGAGACTTTGTTAATCTGCAAATGCAATATAAATAAGGCTTATCGACCTCGCATAAACATTTTTTGAGTAATTGCATTGCAATTAAACGTGGTAAAAAAGTTCATTGAACCCACCTAAACATCTTTTGAGTACTTCCATTGCAATTCAACGTGAAAAGAATATTACCGAACCCCCTAACACTTGTTTGATGATAATCTCTGAAAGGTGTTAAAAACGTGATTACTGTTGTTAAAAAAAAAAAAAAAATTGCAGACCCACAGCTTTTAGTCAATAGTAGTGAGAATTTTGCTTTTACAAGCCCTTGCACACACCCTCCCTCTAAATCTAAACTAGAAGGAACAAAAAAGGCAATTTGCAGCAAGGTAGAGAGTAGGCTGCTTAAAACGAAGCAGAAACTCAGCACACCATGCCTGCTTTTGAGCTCAATAGAACACGGAAAACTTAAGCTAACTACAGTCGACAAAATAAAAGAGACCACACGAAGATACATTGTACAAACGCAACGGCCATTTGTATATACATCTCGTCAGCCTGTTTTCACAACACCGTTTTCTGCAACATCGTGAACCTAGAAAATGTAGCAATGGAAATTCAAATTCTGGCCCCTACAAATACTGAAAGGATATGCTTATTCTTGACGCCAAATAAATAAGAGATGGATTAGTTTTGAAGAAATGAATTTACCTATTTGACGACAACTTCTTTATGAGCTTTATATGAAAGGATTACATTCCACACTACAGCGATAAAGTTGGCAGCAAGGACCTGTAGAGAAAGATAGGTCAATTTTTTCGAACGACGGGTTTGCATATAAAAACGAGCATCGGTCATCAAACGTACTATGCATACTAAAATATGATTTTATTTAAATTCTTGTTCTTTCCCTGAACATAACGATGCTAACGTGCCAGAAGTTTTGTTTATTACAAATATCAATTCAAAAGTGAATAGTTACACTATGATCTGAAGTTCTGTAAGTACGAAAAAATAATTTTGTGATATCATACCAATTTTGCAGATCATTTAACATTTAGATAAGTCTTTCCTACAGTGTTATTTCTTAAGTTTCAACAGTTGTTTCTGTAGTTATAATTACAAAATGAAGGATTTCTCTAAATAGACCAAATATCACAGGTGTCAATGTAATTATCCAAGTAATCAATAAGATTTTGACTGCACTTCGTAAACTTTTAATGAAGAATCACGACTAATTGTGGCTTCCTAAAAATCGAACCTGAAATTGCTGAGGCACGAAGCGGAAGTTGAGGAACTGGAAAGGTATCCAGAGTTGCCAATTTGCAAGAACTGAGGGGAACCACTCCTACAATCAAAGATTTGGAATTAGTTCAAAAAGACTAATATACGATCAAGTCCTTTCTTCCCGGGTTCATGCTGAAAAGCAACAAAGAAGTAGGACTCCAAAATAACCTGTTGTAGCTTTGGGACTACAAGTGACGGCCTTCCCTCAAGTGTTATTAACGTGGATAGGAAAGTTCCAATGAAAATGGGTGCAAAGATAAACTGCAACGAAAATGGGCAAAGAAAACTGAGAGCTGAAAGGTAAATGGCATAAATACGGACAAAAATGTATTTTTAATGTGTAAATTATAATCAAGCGGCCAAAAGATGTTACCTGATCAAGGATAAGCCGCAAGAAAGCACCCGAAGCTCCAGGGGCAGAGACTAGTTTACTAAGATATAGATACCTAAACATACAATGAGAGAACTTAATTAGACAGGTTACATTGACTTTTAACGGAAATTAGCTCCAGGCATCCAGGAAAAAGACACTTAATTTATAGCTTCAACCGAAGGTTTAAAGACATCACAGATGCTGAGCTCAATAATTCTTTCTGACAGGCTTCTATAATCCACATTGTATCTCTGATACAATTTATATAGGTGGTGGAAACAAAATGACATCTTCACAAAATGCGACGCATAAGATAAGAACTGGTAATTAACCTAAAAATATACATACATATAATTTGCAAGGAGCAATATAAGTTTCTCCACTGTAACATTTTCCTCAGTACACTTGCCAAATAATTTTTACCATACCAGAAATGCAATGTTGGACCAACCAAAACCAGCCCCAGCAGTGTAAAGATAAATGTCCTCTTCAAGTCTAGGGATGGTACTTGATCAATCACGAGCTGAGGCAACATGAGACAAATTGAAACAGTATTAGAAACAATGTTAAGTTTCATGCAAACAAGAAAAACAATAACTGAAGTAAAACCATAGGAAACAAGACCACAGTACTCCAACTAGCATTCTTGATGGCAAAATCTATGGCCACCAAGCTTAGCAAATGGTGATTCGAAGCTTTATAGCAACAAGGGTTCATGATGTGTCATTCGAAAGGGGCATCAATCATCTTGTGGAAAACTTTATCAAACTATGTTTTTTTGAGTGTCATCAGCTGAACGACTTCATCTCTTAAAAGCAATATATATGAGACCGATAATTCATTTGTTTGTAGGTTGCGGATGAAAAAGAAAATTAGCGAATATGTGAGATGAAGCCATCTAATTGATCATGGGAGGGACTGTAGGGATGATAGATCTTGTATCACAATTTACAAAAAGGATCAGGAACAAGTGCCACACAGAATATGCAAGTCTCCATTGATTATACCTTAAGGCAAAACTTATAACAATAAATCTACAAAGTACAGTAAATTTCAGAACTTGGTGCGGCTTGGACATCACAAAATGGTATCTGCTACTATGAACCAGGAAAGTGAAACGCTTCACTTCAAAAAAATCGCGTATCCATTTCAATAAATTGTGTATCAGAAACCATAGTGACAGATGGTTTACCTGACAGATGAGATCGCCAACCAAAGTTAACAATGCAGATGTAACAGCTTTTGTCCTCATAGGATACTTGGCAAGCAGAGACATGTACCTGCATCAGAATTCAAATTGATACCAGCTACAGCATTAGGATAAAGAATCATTTTAAGGTCTAAAAACTTTTCTCCTGCAAAGTTTAAACATCAGAATCAGAAGTAGACCGGAGATTACTTCGATCAAGTTTTCCATGTCAATGACCATACAGTTTTTTTTGCTGACTATCCTCACATCGATCTAGCTACAAAATGACATTATGTTGCAAGTTGGTCGACATATGTTTCGATTTGAGTTCCTTAAATCTTAATTATCCCCCTTTAAAAGACCTCTTAAGAGGAGAAGGAGGATTATTCATATATAGTCGTACCCACGAGGTACGCCGAAATGAACATCTGACCCTATCAATATTCATTCCACTATAAGCTCTTTAAACAGGAGGTAAATGAATACACGGACACAAGAACAGTTCTCAACAATGTCGTTATCAAAAACAGTTACATTTTACCAAAAAAGATCCTATTTTTAAATAAGCACAAGTACTTCAAATATACAAAACAAACTTTACCATGAAAGCAAAGACCAACTACTCCCACCATCACTACCCCCACTTCCACCGCCACCTCCACCACCGGAACCTCCAGCACCACCACCAGCTCCTCCACCGCCACCGCTCGAAACCCGCAAAGAACGAAAACCCAGTTGCTTAAACTCGAATTGAGGGCGAATAAATGTTCCAAACACGTTAACAGAAGGCAAAAGGGTTCTATTTCCGGTACTCTGCAAGCTCCGGTTAAACTGAACTGGATTGCTTACTGGAATTCTGGTGTGGGTATTTAGAGGGCGAGTTGGGGTGTTAGAGAAAGCAGCGTAACGGAACAAAAGGTGGGATTTTCGCGACAGCGCCGCCGGATTCGCCGCTGTCATCATCGTATCTTTGTAGTTGAAATGGATAACAATCGCCGTTTGCTAGTGTGGTGTTTGAAAGGATTTATTCAGGGTTTAATGAGGGGTAAATAGTAAAAACTACCCCTGTGTTATCCCTATGTGGCAAATAACCCCTTGTGTAATTTTAATTGGCAAAATCCACCCTGTGTAATTTTAAAATTAGCAATAATCCTTCTACCAAACTGAATTAATTCGCACTTACTCAGTTTGATCTCAAAATATAATTTTTATTATATTTCTTTGATAGATACGGAACTAATGATGTTCAAATTAATATGTATGAATATTTTTGTTTATTTATTTTGAAAAAAATAATGATTTTTTTATCTGTAAAAATATAAGTACGGTATCGATTAATTTTATCATGATTTTATATAATTTTAGAAAAATCTAAAAAAAATTATAACACTATTTATAATATTTGTTGTGATAAGTATATGTGTGTTAATAAATTATAATACTTATAAATTCTTAGTTATTGATATTGTCATTTAAAAATATGTCATGAAGGTAATTTTTGCTAATTTTTGAATAATACGTGGGGGTTTCTACCAATTAAAATAACACATGAAGTTATTTACCAATTAGAGATAACACATGGGGTTATTTACCAATTAGAGATAATACGGGGATGGTTTTTGCTAATAGCTCGTATAGGGAGCGTATAATCTTATAATATTCTTTTTTTTATCAATTATATTATAATATTCTTTTTTTTTATCAATTATATTATAATATTCTTGTAAAGTCGAAAAAGGTTTCTGTAATTTTTATTATAGTGAGCGTTATCACTTGTGAATTGTTTTTTTTTTTTGGTAGAAATAATGAAAAACTAGCCCTTAGGCCATATCCGCATACAAAATAGATGAGACACTAGGGGGAGGGGTTGTGACGAGTCTAACTCCTTCCTCTAAAGATATCGGGACCTTTCCAATGGCGTCCGCAACTTTATTTGCATATCTCTTTATCCATCGGAATGCTATGTTCCACGGTTTGTGCAAGTGTGCACGACATTCTTCGATCTTGTGCTGAAGCTCGTGGTCACGGACTCTTAAGTCTTTTATGATACTAAGCGCCTCTTCTGAGTCCGTCTCGACCTCAATGCTTTGGATTCTCCTTTCCCATGCGATCTTTAGACCCAAACGAATGGCCTCAATCTCAGTTTCAAGTACCGTAGGATTTGCAATTTTCTGCACAAACCCCCATTGCCACTCTCCTTTATCATCACGAAGGACCCCCCCCCCCCCCCCCCGGCCGAGCCGATGTTCGTGGCCGACGACACACTTCCATCCACATTTAACTTGCGCCATCCCTCCCTAGGTGGAATCCACTTTGCTAGCTTTTGAATGGCTTTCGGCCTCCTCGTCATTTTGTAGTCCGAGCACGCTTGCTTAATTTGGCTAAGTACCGCATATACCTTCACATTTTTTCCTTCAAAGATCCTCGTGTTTCTAGCCTTCCATAAGCACCAACATGTCGCAACAAAAATTACTTTCCAATCTACCTCGGTGATAAGTGAGCAGTTTTTCCCTTCCTCTTGTGCATTTGCCCGTAACCAAACTTCATCTCTCGTGCGAAAAAGGAACCCAAAAAGTTGTTTTCTTATGTTTAATATACAGTCTCTTATTTGCAGAGTTTATTAAATAAAAATAAAAGAAAGTCTTGGAGTTCGAATTAGATATATGAATTTTTTCTTTATCTTATTTTGATAAGCAAAATTTCATTAAAGTAATTAACAACGTAGAGCTCTTACAAAAAATAGGTAATTACGTGGATGTAAAGAATTAAGGGCGATTTCAAAACCCTAGAATTTTCGTCAACGCCATCTTGTTACCGGAAATTCGCAATGGAGTCGGAGATTCTGTCTCCAACCCCACTCCTGACAACACCACGTCTCGTATGATAACAAACACGAATGATGGTAACGAAGATCTCGGCTCACTCAAACTTTCGCGACGAACCTATGGATATGTTAGAAACAATGGAGATAACGAACAGTATTTAAATTGACAGGCAAATAAACAAAATAACTAGTAACACGGAAACTGAAAATAATCGTAGTAAGTGGTCGAGTCCTTCTCGGTTTCCTTAAAGTAGTTTAGTCATCTCCACGTGCTAAGATCGTTGGACTAACTCTTTCCAGGATAAAACGACCTTTCGAATTGGCTGCTAGCACTCGCAGAGCAATCCCGGCGAACTCGAACAGTAATAGACTACCACCACCACACAATGATTAAAACGTTTTTTTCTTTTCGTGTATGCAAAACTGTATTTTTTTTGCTTGATATAAACCCTATGGGGAGCGACCCCTATTTATACAAATTAGGGAGAGAGTCGGCTGACTTGATTAACAAGGAACAGGATCTTTTAGATATATGCAAATCTCTAATTAAGATAATACCGGATCGTAATTAAGATAAGACTATATCTTCGGATGAATCTGGACGCGTTTTGATGCTTCGGATTTAATATAGAAATATTATCCGAATCTGAATTAATTCTAGTACCTAAAACAGAAAAATAAATATTGAAGGTGCAAAAACAAGGCCCACACAAGCGGGAGCCCGACAGGCTAAACGGACCGACATTCGGCGCGTACGTCGTGTGCACAAGCCCGAATCGCATTAGTCGCATTAATTTTTGGCTCGCATTTGCACCCCCCCCCCCCCTGCGCGCACATAGGAGAGGGAGGAGACTCTAGCCAACACATTCTTATCATGCTAAGAATGCATTGCTATTGATAAACCCAAAAAGAAAGTGTTCTTTTTCCCATGTGGGATGACCCTCTTTACTTTATGGTTTTTCCCTCATTTACTTCAATATTTTCAGCTTTGTGTAGCTATCTTTGAGCATCAATTTCTCATTCACCCGTGTACCATTTTGAGCGTGCAATATATCGTTTCGAAGCTCTCACATAGGAGAAAATGTTCCCTTCTTGAAGTCAACAATACGACAAGTGAAACCCGCTCAAAATCTGATATGAAGTCAGCTGTACAAACCCATTTCATATAATCAATTTTCCAACAATCCCCCACATGAATGAAATTGAATGATCATGCATACATCATGTGGTGGTGGAGTACTACGGACTATGCCTGCATAGGATAGGTAGGACACGCCCTTGAACCTTCCCTCATAAGAAATACTTTCTTTGCTAGCCGATAGTGTGACTTGACGTCATTGAACTATCCGTCGTTTGTGCAAACGTTCCATAAATCTCACACAGGTATAATTCCTTTTACCGTTGTGGTTCTCATGGTTTATGTCCATTTTGGCCCTGGACATACGCCTGGTTCTGCAAGAATTTTCCAGAAAACTAAGCCCCCACAGTTTTCCTCAGAGGCGACCCCTCCTGTCTCTCGCATAGGTGATTTCTTATCTAAGAGTAACATGTATTACTCCGCTCGGATTTTCGACGCGTAAGAATCATTAAAAGCATAATGCTTAACCTTTTTCCATTACGGGTGTCACTGTTTCATCTAGGAATGGACAAGGGTTGACCCCCACAGTGACCGTGCAAAGTTCTTACAATTAGGTTGTCCCATTGAACCAAGATATTGGGATCTCCAGTCAAACATGGTTGGGTTTTTCTTCATAAGACTTTAATTTCCAATAGGCTTAAGTCCCATTCCGTTCGATGTCTTTTCAACTTGATCTCTATTTAACCCTTTGGTTAACGGATTCGCAATGTTATCTTTTGACTTTATGTAGTCGATGGTGATAACCCCAGTCGAGATCAGTTGTCTAACGGTGTTATGTCGTCGACGTATATGTCTAGACTTACCGTTGTATAGAGCATTCTTTGCTCTATATATCGTGGCTTGGTTATCGCAATTTATGCAAATTCCTGGCACCGATTTTGGCCACTCAGGAACATCTTCCAAGAAGTTACGAAGCCATTCGGCTTCTTCACTGCATTTATCCAATGCCACAAACTCAGCTTCCATCGTGGAAATGGTTATGATAGTTTGTCTTGAAGATTTCCATGACACGGCTGCACCTCCCACGGTGAATATGTATTCACTTGTTGCCTTGGAGTCTTGTATATCCGAGATCCAACTTGCGTCGGTGTAACCTTCAAGTACAACAGGATCTCTAGTATAATGCAACCCGTAGTCACTAGTATAACGTAAGTACCTAAGTACTCTCACGATTGCTTTCCAGTGCTCATGCCCCGGGTTACTCGTGAATCTACTCAATGCGCTAATTGTATAGGCAAGGTCTGGTCGTGTACAACTCATTAAGTACATCAGACTTCCTATTAAAACCTTTCCCTTTATTTTTAGATAAGTGTTGACTCGTGTCGATTGGTGTTCTAGCTATACCTTAATCACTCTTGCGGAATTTATCAAGAATCTTGTCCACGTAGTGCGACTGAGCTAATATAAGACCATATGGCGATCTTTTAATCTTTATTCCTAAGATTACATCGGCCAGTCCCATGTCTTTCATATCAAATCTTGAATTCAGCAAACTCTTAATGGAGTTTACCATATGGTCATTGCTTCCCACAATGAGTATGTCGTCAACATACAAACAAAGTATCAAATACCCTTGTTTTGTAACTTTGACATAGACACGCTTGTCACACTCATTGATTCTAAAGCCATTTGTCAACTTGACGCTGTCAAATTTCTCATGCCATTTCTTTGGTGCTTGTTTAAGTCCATAGAGAGACTTCACCAATTTACAGACTTTATTTTCTTTTCCAGGAGCTACAAAACCCTCGGGTTTTTCCATGTAGATTTCTTCATCGAGATCTCCATTAAGAAAAATCAGTCTTTACATCCATTTGATGTACTGCAAGATTTCGAATAGATGCAATCGCCAAAATCATCCTTATAGAATTTATTCTCGTGACAGGAGAATACGTATCATAGTAATCAAGGCCTTCTCGTTGATTGTATCCTTTAGACACAAGCCTAGCCTTATACTTTTCAATTGTTCCGTCTGTTTTCATTTTTCTTTTGAAAACCCACTTGTAACCTAATGGTTTACATCCCGAAGGAAGGTCTACCAGTTCCCTAGTGTGATTCTGTAAGATGCAATCAATCTCACTTTGTATGGCTTCTTTCCATAAAGGGCCTTCCACTGACCTTACAGCTTCTTTATATGTTTTAGGCTCATCCTCTACCTCCATCATATAAGTTAGAAACTCTGGTCCAAAGGAGTTTTCTGTCCTTACCCTTTTACTTCTTCTTGGCTCTTCTTGGACCTCGTTTATTTCTTCATTTTCTTCTAGATCTTGACTATTGTCAATCTTTTCGAAAGTTCGTTTTGAAGAACTTGGTCCAGCCACATTGGATTTACAAGGAAATATATGTTCAAAGAACGTTGCATTCCTTGACTCCATTATCGTGTTCTTATTAATCTCGGGGTTTTTAGATTCATGCACAAGAAAACGGTAAGCAATGCTATTGTGTGCATAGCCAATGAAAATACAATCCACCGTCTTTGGACCTATTTTCATTTTCTTAGGCAAAAGGTGACGACACCTTAGCAAGACACCCCCACACTTTTAAGAATTTGTAGCAAGGTTCTCGACCTTTCCACAGTTCATATGGAGTCTTTTCTTCTTTCTTTTTGGGTATTTTATTTAAAAGATAATTAGCCGACAAGATGGCTTCCCCCCCCCCACATGTTCTGTGGTAATCCAGAACTTAATAACATGGCATTCATCATGTCTTTTAAAGTTCAATTTTTCCTTTCTACCATCCCATTCGATTGGGGAGGGTATGGCGCAGTGACCTTGTGAATAATTCCATGTTGTGAACAAAATTCACCAAATGGTTAAACATATTCACCACCACGATCACTTCTAACCATCTTAATTTTCTTATTAAGTTGGTTTTCGACTTCTTGCTTGTATAGAACAAATTTGTCTATAGCTTCATCTTTACTTTTCAGTAAATATACATAACAGTATTTTGTACTATCATCAATGAAAGTTATAAAATACTTGTTTCCATCTCTCGTTTGTGCAAATTTTAAATCACATACATCAGTGTGAATTAAATCTAGAGGTTTCGTATTTCTTTGAATGGTTGTAAACGGTGTTCTTGTTTGTTTTGCCTCTACACATGTTTCACACTTATGTTTGGAATCAATTTCAAACGTTGGTATGTGATTTATGTTAATTAATTTACGTAATGACTCATAATTAACATGTCCTAATCTACCATGCCATAGATTAGACGACTCAAGCAAGTAAACAGAAGTAGAAGTTTTATTGCTAGAATAAAAAGAGGTGGGCTTAACAACCATTACATTCATTTTCCACATCTCTTCTTTCACATAACCTCTTCCAATGTGAACACCACATTTGGAAATCACAATTTTCTGAGATTCGAACACCATCTTGAAGCCATGAGTGTCCATCAAGTACCCATAAATCAGATTCCTATGAATGTCCGGCACATACAGCACATTCATCAGCGTAACTTCCCTTCCAGAAGTCATCTTGAGGCGCACCGTCCCTTTCCCTTTGATCTCGGAGTTAGCAGAGTTGCCCATGTAGATCATATCCCCGTTATCAGCAAGAGTCAGCTCGGAGAAAGCATTTTTGTCACTACAGCGTGACGAGTAGCTTCAATGTCGAGGTACCATTCCTTCGGATTAACATCCATAAGATTCATTTCAGAGATCACAACACATAGGTCAAGTTCGGACGCAATGTCCATCAGATTGGCCTCATTAGTCTCCTTGCCTTTCTTCTTAGGCAGTCTGCAGTCAGATGACTTGTACCCCGCTTTGTTGCAGTTGTAGCACTTGCCCACGAATTTCTTCGGTTTAGAAATTCCACCCTTCAGTCCAATCTTTGACCCAGGTTTAGGCTTTTTGTTCTTCAAGCCTTTGTCATGCTCCACCACGTTTGCCCTAGTAGCGTTGGTGTTAATAACAACATTGGAAGCCTTTTTATCTCCACCCTTGTTGTCTTCTTCTATACGAAGCCTGACAATCAAATCTTCAACACTCATCTCCTTTCGTTTATGCTTTAGATAATTCTTGAAATCTTTCCAACCAGGTGGTAGTTTTTTGATTATACAAGCTACCTGGAAAGATTCACTCATCATCCCCTCAGCATGAATCCCATGGAGAATCAATTGAAACTCTTGCACTTGACTGATCACAGTCTTCGAGTCTTTCATCTTGTAGTCTAAGAATTGACCCACGAGGAATTTCTTGGCACCAGCATATTTGGTTTTATACTTATAGTCCAAGGATTCCCACAATTCTTTTGCCGTTTTCTTCACGCTATACACTTGGTACAACGTGTCTACCAAACCGTTGAGAATCAGATTTCGGCAAAGAAACTCAGAGTGCTTCCATGCATCAATTGCCGTCTGCGATTGTGCATCAATTTCATCCTCTCTAAGAGAAGGAGGACATTCTTTCAAGAATCTCGCAAGATTCAGCATGGTGAGATAAAACAACATCTTTTGCTGCCAAGTTTTGAAATTCTCTCCATCGAATTTCGCCGGTTTCTCACGATGGCTCATAGGAACCGTGGGAACAACTGAATTTTCCAAACTTGCCATACGTAGAGGCATAGTTTCCAGAACAGTGCCAGGAGCCTGTGATTTAGACGTTTGGGGCGTCTTAAAATTGGCATCAATAATGCTCATGTCCACGTTATCGTTGGTATTAGACATCTGAAACGTTTCAAAAGTTTTTGATATTAGAACACGGATGAATTACAAAACAGTTCTTTTGTAGTAGGCGAGGATTCAGATAATCCTTCACGAATAAAAACTATAATTTTGTTTATATATATAAAACCTATATATAATTTTTGTAACAAAAAAAAATACTACGGTTAGTAAACCGAGTTTTTTGAAAATAATTTTCTGAAACAAAAATCTATCGCCAATGGTTTAACCTGTTCGTCTCAAGACATAAACTACTTTAAGATTGTTAGAAACAATGGAGATAACGAATAGTATTTAAATTGACAGGCAAATAAACAAAATAACTAGTAACACAGAAACTGAAAATAACCGTAGTAAGTGGTCGAGTCATTTTCGGTTTCCTTAAAGTAGTTTAGTCCTCTCCACGTGCTGAGATCATTGGACTAACTCTTCCCAGGATAAAACGACCTTTCGAATTAGCTGCTAGCACTCGTAGAGCAATCCCGACGAACTCGAACAGTAATAGACTACCACCACCACACAATGATTAAAACGTTTTTTTCTTTTCGTGTATGCAAAAGTGTATTTTTTTTGCTTGATATAAACCCTATGGGGAGCGACCCCTATTTATACTAATTAGGGAGAGAGTCGGCTGACTTGATTAACAAGGAACATGATCTTTTAGATATATGCAAATCTCTAATTAAGATAATACCGGATCGTAATTAAGATAAGACTATATCTTCGGATGAATCTGGATGCGCTTTGATGCTTCGAATTTAATATAGAAATATTATCCGAATCTGAATTAATTCTGTTACCTAAAACAGAAAAATAAATATTGAAGGTGCAAAAACAAGGCCCACACGAGCGGGAGCCCGACAGGCTAAACGGACCGACATTCGGCGCGTACGTCGTGTGCGCAAGCCCGAATCGCATTAGTCGCATTAATTTTTGGCTCGCATTTGCACCCCCCCTGCGCGCACATAGGAGAGGGAGGAGACTCTAGCAACACATTCTTATCATGCTAAGAATGCATTGCTATTGATAAACCCAAAAAGAAAGTGATCTTTTTCCCATGTGAGATGACCCTCTTTACTTTATGGTTTTTCCCTCATTTACTTCAATATTTTCAGCTTTGTGTGACTATCTTTGAGCATCAATTTTCCATTCACCTGTGTACTATTTTGAGCGTGCAATATATCGTTTCGAAGCTCTCACATAGGAGAAAACGTTCCCTTCTTGAAGTCAGCAATACGACAAGTGGAACCCGTTCAAAATCTGACCCGAAGTCATCTGTACAAACCCATTTCATTTAATCAATTTTCCAACAGGATCTCGGGCGGTGAGAACAAAAGCACACAACATGCAATCGACAAATCTGGATGCAGGAATCCTGAAAATGTCATACGCCAATAAGGTGAGACATCTGGACGTTAAGATTGATGGAAATAAA
Organism: Linaria vulgaris; assembly: GCA_948329865.1. Taxonomy (NCBI): domain Eukaryota; kingdom Viridiplantae; phylum Streptophyta; class Magnoliopsida; order Lamiales; family Plantaginaceae; genus Linaria; species Linaria vulgaris. The sequence goes on along the minus strand of OX415250.1, from coordinate 34,702,823 downwards.
TTAGCAGAAGTGCAAGGAATGGCTAGGGTTTTGCCCCCCTCCGGGTCGAAACTTTACAAAACACTCGAGTTATCAAATGAACTTAAGGATTCATTGACTGATATCTGGAAGAATTCGATCTATATCAAAGTGCGGGGATGAACTTGGTACTATCCGAGCCTAGTTAACAAGTTTAGGACGATTTGGAACCTTTTCGGTGACTGCTAATTGGTGGATCTCGGATCAGGCAGAAAAAGACTCTGCATCAATAGATTTAATTCCAGACAAACGCGGAGATAAAACACGAGATCTCTGCTGAATATTAGAATCATAATGTTGTTCAGGATCATCAAAAGTATATTTCAAAATATCATTCTCCGGAGCATTTGGATCAAAAAAAGTATCAACAATGTTAGACACCAACGCCATAGATGTTTCTTTAATATTCTTTGACGAAAAAATAATATCATCATTAACCATATTTTTTCCAACGTCAACAACATCATGAGAAACATTCACAACAAGAGAAGTAGTAGCCAAATTATCACCACCCAAGTTACCAACAAGATTATGCGAATCATGAACATCATTAGACTCCAAAACAGCTTTTCCTTTATCAATTAAAGTCGTACCCTTCGGGTTGGCATCAGACACAATATTAATCACCTCAACACAGTCAATTTGATCATTCAATTCATCATTAACAAGAGCATCAAAAGAATTTCCGTTACCTCGCTTAATGATTTTAACTGGAGAAGACGTGCCACTGCCATTCGCTTTCACTCCTTTCTTACCACGAACCAAAGCCCAAGCTTGTTTTGAACCTCTTAAATTCTCTTTTTCAATAGGCACTTCAGCAATTTGTTCAATCTTTTTTTTTTCTGGTTTTTTCTCAGCGCCGCAATCTTCCATGGGGTGGCCTAAACGTTGACATTTTCGACAAAAATTCGGGGAGTTTTCATAGACAACTATTTGTCTAACATAAGTCATTTTATCGCCCACTTCAACACCCCATTCGGTTTCATCCTGAATTGGCTTCAATAAGTTCAAGTCAACACAAATACGAGGATAATTCGGGCAAGACAAAGTAACAGCCCCTTCATCTAACCGCAACGATTTGCCAATATATTGTGCCAAAGACATAAGCACGATGCGTTCGCAGTATCTCAAATTCAGACTCGGAAAACCTATCCAAACAGGCGCAATTGGTGGTTCTGATTTCGTACTGAAAGAAGGCGTCCATCTAAACACCTTAGCCGTAACACCTTGGAAATCAATAGAGTTCTTCATCCATAACCTCGTATAATCCTCTTCTTTATCGAGTTTAAGCATTACGTGACATGGACCAATTGGGCCAATCTTGTATGTTCCTTTAAGACCAATTTTTTCTATCAAACGGTGCATGAAAAAATATCTTGGTTTAGCAATCGGAAACCGGATAATAAGGATCAAATTAAGTCTAGCATCAAGTTCTTTAATCTCTGTTTCTTCAAAGACTATCATTTTGCCTTTGATATTATGGAACTTTTTCGGAACAAGTAATGGATCATCAACAAGGGATCTGCTAAGATCGTAACTTCTCTTAGGATCTGCCAATTGAGAAAACGAGACCCCTTTCAAAGGTTGGCATAATTGAAAAGGTCGCGGGTTTGCCAGAGCCACATTCAAAGGATTTTACTTAGTTACGGTTGCATGCTCTTTAACCGACAGAACTAACGAAACAAGGTTATGACGCGGTGCAAAATTAGATGAGATTGACGGAAAGAAATCCTTACCATGCAACGAGGGGGGCTGCCAATGGAACCTTAGAGATGTTTGTGGCACGATTTTTGGGTTGCATGGCATTCTTATCCTCCAATTCACGTGCAACACGATCGAAAGTAACCACCGACTTCGCGGAGGCCTTGGGTGGTTCAAGGGCGGCGTGACCATCATTACCATCATCAATATTACCACTTACAACCATCTTAACATCAAGATCAGCCATTTGCAAAACAAATAATTCAATGCGTTCACACTATGTCTCTCCCAAAATGACAACTATTCAATAAACAATAATGGACGTTTTGAATACTTGAAATCTGATCTCTACCACCACACCTTTGACCAAAACTTACCAAGAAGGTTGGAGGGTGGATAGGAGGTGGAGAGGGGTGGTGCCGCGGCGGCATTATGGCTGTGAAGCTCAAAACGTCCCAAAACCACTTTTCGAACATGGTGAGAGCAAAAACAAGGTTGTGTTGTTGAAGAATCAAGCCAAAAAACACCAAATACGACCAAGAAGACAAAGAACAAGACCTCAAGAACCATAGAAAGCAACCAAACAATCCAAAGATCAACACAAGGTGTAAGAATCCAAATCAAAGTAGGGAAGATCCGAAGATCGTTCCAAGAGGTTTGCAAAACTAACACTATAGTGCGAATCTAAAGAAAGTGACCAAGCTTCCACAATCTTACAAAGAAGGATAATCAACCTATTTCCAAGCAAAATACCAAGATTTGAAACCAAAGATAAGCAAAACCTACCCCAAATCTGTGAGATAAGATTTCAGCATTCAATCCAGCAAGAAGCCCAACTTTATACGAAAGACTGCTCTGATTGGTAAGGACTCATAAGTCATGGCATATATGGTTGGAAAGCTCTACAATTCCTCTTTCAAATGAAATAAACGGAAGGTCATTTGAAAATTTCTAGAGAGAGTTATGATTGATTTACCGAGACTGCGCAAACAGCTCCCAAAATCCGCGAAGTAGAGAGAGGAGAGAGCGTTTTAGAGAGAGAAAATGAGTTGACTTTTTTTAATTGTCCATATAAAGGAGTGGTATTTTGTATATAAGAAAAGTGCACATAGTAAATTAATATTTATACACGAGAAAAGTGCACATAGTAAATATATGAATAAATTTAAATAGAATCGAGAAGTGTTTATTATTACAAAAATGAGACACTCAACCAGATTTTGCCATATTATTTTTTATAAAAACTTGTCATCGATTTGTTATTAATAAAAATCATCGAGAAGTGCAGGACGACCGTCGCGGTTTAGGTACTCGGCTTTTGTTTGAATTTAGGTTGTGTCTGAATTTTAGGTCTGTCTGTGTGTGTGTTTGTATTTAGTTAAATTAATGTGTGTGTGAGTTTAGTTAAATTTAGGTTGTGTCTCAACTTTAGGTATGTGTGTGTTTGTATTTAGTTAAAATTAAAGTGTGTATGTGTTTACTGTTTAGTTAAATTAAACTGTGTTTGTGTTTGTATTTAATTAAGTGTTAAGACAAGTTTGGTTCCCTAAGCAAGCAATCTTCAGACAATTTCCGATGATTCGAACAGAAACCCAGTTCGGAGATCACATTGATATAATTATGCTATGCACGGTGCACCAATGAAATTAACCATTAAAACCTAAAAAGACAATCTGTAGTTTGTGAGGAATATTTTGGAATATGCCTTGGGTACCTAACCTTTATTTAACTTTTGTTTTTCTGGGATAATTATGATTGGAGGAAGAAGTTTAAATAGAATCGAGAAGTGTTTATTATTAATTACAAAATTGAGATACTCAACGACATTTTGCCATATTATTTTTTATAAAAACTTGACATCAATTTGTTATCACTATAAACCGTAGTTGGATTAGTAAAAGGCTATTGTTGAATTCCTATGTCATATGTTTTCTTAAAAGACAAGTTCGAGTTCTTAAAAATCGATTTAGATAGGTCTTTTTTGCTAAACCAGGTAATTGGAGTATATCTAAATAGGTTATTAAAAGACAAGTTTGAGTTGCTTGCGTGCCTCACGCGCGCTGCTTGCTAGATGATGCATGTTTCTACTCGCCGGATCGGGTAGAAGTGTGGCCTCCCGAGAAATTATCCCCCCCCGAGTAGGCGACGTACTTGATGCGTTGAAGCTCTAAAATACTTGAATCTCGTCTTGAAACTTCCATGACTCGTTCTCGATTTCCCAACTCACCTTTGCCCCCGACGGTTCCTTCCATCGGATAATGTATTCTCGCCAAGGCTTGACCCCTCAAAGACCGACAGTTCGCTCGACAAGAATATGGCAAATTGTGGTCATGGTGCAACAGTAATAAAGTTACCATTGCCTTTCATAGGTCATGAGTTCGAAGCTTGGTAGCAACAATTAATTTCTTGTTAGATTTTTCCTTAGGGAGCCCAAAAACTAACAAAATTATTATCTTCAAATAACTAAATCCATCACTAAATATAAAAAGAAAGCCCATATTTAATTCATTTACACTTGAAAAAATACACATCTTTCTCTCAAACCTTCAATATCAAGTCTTGAGAGTTAAGATGTTTGACATGTTGTACTAAATTATATTATTACATAAGGAGTATAATAAATTTTATTAGTTAATTTTACTTTTCAATAGATGATTGTCTTGTGCATTCAAACCAAATTTATTACTTGAATGTAAGATTATTAAAAGTCTTTCTATATGTTATTAAAGTTTTCTTTTTTCTAGTTATGTAGATAAACAAATATTTTAATGAAAGGGGAAGCATGTATATTCTCAATAGCTCGTTTACAACAAAAGTGGTTCAGTCATGACCGAAGCAGATAGAAAGTGAGTCTTATCCGACCCAACCCGACCCAACCCAACCCGTTCATATATAGCCGTGTTGGGCTATTTTTTTTTTCATTTTCCCAAGCTGCAATATTCATTTCAAAAAATCAAACTTAACAATAATATATGTACTTCTATTCTAAAAATAAGAAATGTAATCTTAACGAATACGTCTACTATTTAAAAAAAACAAAATAGTAAACTTAAATGTTGTTAAAAGTACATAAAATAAACATTTAAGAAACTTCTATTCTAAAAAAAAAACATAAAGGTAAACTTCAAAAAAAAAAGAACCAAAATTGTTAAGACATAAAAGGTAAAAAAAACAAAACATAAAAAGGTAACGGTTGGAAAAAAAATCGTCAAATATAAAGATCATTAAAGTTGATTTGCTCTTCTCCTTCTTTCATTTATGGTAGAAATACTTGGCACCTGTTGGGATTCTTTTATCTAAGGATCCTTCCAACCAATATGGACTATGGATTGTACATTTTACCAAATTTTATACGTGCAGACTGCAGAGTTTGCTTGCTACATTTATTAGATAGACCCAAATAGTTAAAGTTTTAAAATATTATCTTAGCAAAATAGAGAAATATTGCGTTACATTAATATAAATCTTCGTCACGCAGGTACCGCGTATCAACTGCTAGTTCATAAAAATAAAAACATTGCTCAAAGTATTTTCTTTTGATAATTGATGCTCAAAATATTTTAAATTTATGAGCATGGGAAACTTAACAAATACAAGCATGGGAAACTTAATAGTTAACAATTACAAATTTAATATCAGTCTTATTTTTTTTGGTTTTAAAATTAAATAACATAATTTAGTTTTCCCATACACAAAAGAACTATTTGGGTATTAGGTAAAATATAGATTCCCTCTTTTTTAACTTTATTTTTATTTTTTTGTGTGTATTCTTATTATTTATTTTTAATTTAATATAACATAAACAAACCCTAAAGAAAATCTCCCGCAACCTCACACAGTCGCCCCTGTAACTGCTCTCACTCTCTACTACAGAGATTTTGCTAGGGTTTTATTTTGGCAGAGCTACAAAAAATTGGCTACAGAATTAGCAGTATAGAATTAATAATTCAGTTGTATAAGATTAATGGCGTGTCGACCAGAGCTGCAAGCGCCGCCGGAGATATTTTACAACGATGACGAAGCTCGGAAATACACGTCATCTTCTCGTATCATCGATATTCAGGTAATTCATCAATTTTTTTTTTACCCTCTGATGACTTTATAATTTTACATGAATGAATTCATTTTGACACTCTACTGAATTATTCGAAAAGGCGAGACTGTCGGAGAGAGCGTTGGAGCTTCTGGCTTTGCCCGGTGACGGCGTCCCAAGACTACTGCTCGATATCGGTATCTACTTCTTTCCCCTTCGCAAAGTTTTATTATTGGTTGCAAAATGTTGTTAGTTCGGGTAATCAATTTTGTTTAAGCGCTGAAATCGAGTTGAGGATACTTGTGGTACTCGTAAAAGTGCAATGCATAGACTTTCACGCCGTAAGTTATGGTAGCGTATAGTTGGAAGAGAAAGCGTAGCATGTTGATCAATAGTGGTGATTTCACAAGGTCGTTTACTGAATTAATCTGATGAGCTGAGAAAGGGCGTTGGAACCTTCTCTTGAATAGAAACTTATTGCTGCGTCTTCAATAAAATTAGGAGTGTTAATGGTTCTTTAATCATAAGTTTATGTTTCCAGCTCCCTGTGCTACTCTCTGGACTATTCTTTATCTCGTCAACACACAATCTGTAACATGTTGTTGTCATTGAGCGGTTTCTAAGATTTCTTCTTAATTTTTGTCAATTTGCAATTAAAATGAAGCCTGTTGAGACCCAAGGTACTATGCTTTGAGGTTCTTGAATGCTGCTTTTTGATGCATTTTACATATGTCCTATCTTTGCACCAATGGTATCTTGGTTGGGTTGGACAAGGGAACGTTCTTTCCACCATAGTTCTTAAACTTGACTACTTGTCTTTCAAATTGAACTTGAAATAATTTTTTGAAGGTTTTTCTGTTTCTTAGTTTTTCATAGCATCCATTTCTTTTTATTGTGCTGTATAGGTTGTGGATCTGGACTTAGCGGGGAGACATTGACTGAGAATGGTCATCAGTGGATTGGTTTAGATATATCAGAATCGATGCTTGGTATTTCCTCCTGTTATAATTGTCAACAAATAGTTCGTAGTCTTCTTGAGTCTGTTATTTGTTCACTTATCTATTTCAAACTAATAAAGGCATTGCATCGGAGCGCGAAGTTGAGGGTGACCTTATGCTTGCTGACATGGGCCAGGTTGGGCACTTACCCTGAACTGATTTTACAGAGTAGATATTAGTTTTTTGCAGTTATTTGATTGATTAGATATTGTGATGCTTGGAAATCTAATATTTGGAGCCATACTGTGATTATTCATGTGCCAATCTCTCATTGTTCGCTCAAATTTTTGCTTATCATGTTTCCGTCCCTCCTCCTTGTAGCCTTAGCGTATTACTTGTATATTTTTACTTGTCTTCTTCTTTGGAAGCTTGCACAAAGTGCTATAACACTGGGGATCTCTCTCTCTCTCTCTCACACACACACACACACTCACTCATTGGTGATGCATTCGGCATGTTTATGATGTTGTCCATTTATGCCAAACCACTGTTTCAGTCTGATAATGTATGATTATATGCAATTGTTGTTGCAGGGGTTAGCGCTTCGCCCTGGAGTTATTGATGGTGCCATAAGTATCTCAGCTGTTCAGGTTTCAATTTTCTGTTCGGTCTCAGTTTTAGTTCCTTAACTAATAGCATATATGGTTTGTTAAAACAATTATATTCGTGTGTCAGTACGAAATCAGATTAGGAGTCCTCCCAGCATAGGACTGGAAAGATTCTTGCATTAATTTCATCATGCTGTAGCTATAAATTAACATATACTGTTAGAAATATATAAATGCTGATGTATGCAAGTTTCTAGTATTGGGAAAGATCAGAATTTTGGCCTAGCGCATTTATTGGTTTTGTAATATTTAGTTAATCATGTTGAGCGGTTGCTCATACGTGGATGGCGATGAAGTTGTGCGTTTGATCAGATTACGATATTCTGGCTTCAAATTTAAGATATAGGAAGCATATTTGAGCTTTATGATTCCTCCTTATGGTATTATCTATACCTATAAATTTTGGATGCAATCTATTCGTATATATTAATGTGCGAGGCGCACCAAAAAATCTTAAGTTATGCTTCGTGTAGCTCTTTATGGCTAACATGCTTACGTACTTTGGTGTTTTAATGTGTTCAATCAGTGGTTGTGCAATGCTGATAAATCTTGCCATGAGCCACGCATGAGATTGAGGTATGTAAAGCTTACTCCTTCGTTTTGTATCTTTTGCTTAGCAGTTGTGAGTTTGTTATGCTTTGATATCTTAGGGAACTGTGTGAGTACCCATTTCTGCAGTTTTAGCGTGTCTGATTTCATTTTAAATATGCAGGGCCTTTTTTGGATCCTTATACAGATGTTTGGCTCGAGGAGCAAGAGCAGTATTACAAGTATATCCTGAAAATCTCGCGCAACGTGAGCTGATCCTAGGTTTTGCTATGCGAGCTGGTTTTTCTGGGGGTGTAGTGGTTGACTATCCACACAGGTATCACAATATTGCACTATATTGTACTTTCATTTACCAGTGATATTTTTTTTTGCTTTTATAAAAAGCATCTTGGAAGTATAATTATTTGCATAAGAGAGCATATTTATTATACACGCAGAAACTAGTTAACAGTATATTAGTTAAAGGTGATTGATGAATGTTGCCATTCTCAAGTTTAATACAACCCTGTGCTGACATTTTTTGTGGGACTGAAATCTCGGGGTTACTTGGAGATGGACACACGTTACTAATTAAACAAATTCGTTTCAAGTGTTTACAGCTATAATGTACATATTTAAGAATGTAAAATTCCTGCTGAAATTAATTGAAGTGTCGGCCTAATTTCGACAACGATCCAGTTATATCTGCGTGCTTGCTTTTATTCTACTACCCGGTCGAAAAAAGAAAAAAAGACCCAAAAGGAAATAATGCTTGTCCAACTTTCTTATGAAGTCTAAATATAATTATTCTTGCTTTTAACAGTACGAAGAAGAGAAAAGAATACCTTGTGCTGACCTGTGGTCCTCCATCGCTAAGTAGTGCTGCCCCAAATGGAAAAGGTGAAGATGGTGAGAGTTGCTCTGACGAAGATAGCAGTGGAGATGAAGAGAATCAGTCGGTGAGTAACCGTTTTTTTCTGCTTAATTGATTTGTTTAGTAGTAAAGGTCACATACTAGCTCAGCGTTACTGCATCTTACCTTATTGAGAAAAGGGAACTTGTTATTCGTCTTGTATTAAATGCTAAAATCATGCCAACTTCACTTCTACAACTCAGGTTCTCGTAGCAGACAGGCAGAGACCCAGGAAAAGGCAAAAACTAAACAAGAAAGGGAAGGGAAGAGAATGGGTGTTACGGAAGAAGGAGCAAATGCGGAAAAAAGGAAACTCAGTTCCTCTAGACACAAAATACACTGCCCGCAAACGTAAAGCTCGTTTCTAAATCCCTCTGATTGGTATAGGCATATGTATGTGCAAGTTGGTGAAATTTGTCTTCAACTGTGGTGGCTAGTTCGTTCTGCACAACTGAACGAAGTTTAGTTTTCAGATGGTGATTGTGAAAGGAGCACAGTTTTGGCTATTTGTTTTTCTTTCATAAATTATGGTGGCAGTTTCAGTTTTGTATTAATTTAAATTGTGATTACATATTTTTGTATTAACTATTTTAATGTCTCGACAGATATCAACTAAAGTTTAAATATTGTATTTCAGTTCTATTTGTCTCATTTTTTTTTTCCAGATGAAAATGATAATATGCATTTAATGAATGTGTTATATTGTCGCATACCAACTATGTTTCTTCTGCCTCTTGTGTGTTGCTTTGCTTTCAGTAAACTAAATTTGTATGTTATGTATTGTAAGTTTAAATTTAAGCGATGCGCAATTAGTCATTTTTTTTTTCTAATAAGCTTTGAGCTGTCACTCAGAAATTTCAATATTCAATACCAAAATTGCCACTCGAGTGCGGATAAAAGGGACTGTTAATTTCCGATTTTCACCGCAAGGTTCACAAATTAGGTTCGTTTTTCTAATTTAACGATTTTTAACATTTACAAGTGAAGCTGTTAAAGTCTTCTTTTTTTCAATGAGATTGAGATATGGATGCCTCAGAAAATGCGAACATTGATATTCAAGAGCTCCCACACCTCGAGAAACTCCCTTTGAAACCCGGCGGATCTAAGCACGGTAAAGGGACTCGACATAAGAAAACTAGAAAAGTTGGGATGCAGTCTCTGCAAGATTAACTTTTACTGTAATATAATTAATTTGTATTATATAGATTATTATAAGTTAAATACGAATAGAGAATTTATATATATATATATATATATTAACTTTCTTTTTATGTAAGAGATAATTAGGTAATAATTATTCTCTTTAATGAAAATATTTAAAATAACGATAAAACTAAAATAGATTACAATTATATCCCACCTAATAACAAATTTTAATAGTGTATCTAAGGGTTAATAAGAAAGTCAAATGATTGATGTCAACATGACTTACTTTATATAATAGTATAGATAACCTCTGGTCCTCAAAGAAAGAGTTCTTCAACAACCTCAAATTTGAGAGCCCCTAATCGCTCATAAAAAGAAGAAGCGACCTCGTAAAGATAAGGACTGAATTGCACTTACACAAATTCGGCGCAATAAAAGTCGACTTTGATAAAATGACGTGTATCATTATTACATGAAGTTGCACTGTACTCATATCTCATTTATACTACGAGCCGCCAACAATTCAAGATTGTCAGCAACTCAATTATCCGAGATAGTAATAAGTGCATGTTGCCCATACCGTTCCATTCTGAAGCCCAAGTTGCACGACATTACCTGAAATAACTTCTTTATATATATACCTTAAAAAATCTCATTTGTAACATAATACAAAATCTGTTTACCACTTTATTATCATTTTCACAGGAAAAAGCACTTCTTGTCAAAAATCTCATCATTTTATTATTTTTATTATCTTTTACGCCAAAATCTACACTTTATATATAAGAACTTCTCTTTTAACTACGAGAAGGATGCTACGATCTCATTTAATTACCGATAACACAAGAATTGCTCTAGTATGTAATTCCATGTTATCACATATATATAATATATTTTGTTTCTGATGAATAACACACATATATATATATATATATATATATATGTGTGTATAACTGAATGACTACAAAAAGAAGTATGAAAAGAAGGAAAAGGGAAAAAGGAAAAGAAGTGAATATCCTGTCCTTATCGTGCAATTTATATAAGTTAGAAGATTACGTAAGAGAATATTTTTCTGTTGAGGGGTATTTTGGACAAAACCCCCACCTCCAGTACTCCCCAAAAGTCCCCACACTACCAACTCGTCAATGGCAGTAGTACACTTATTAGTAGTGTGAGAGGACTGAGGAGCACTCGCAGTAGGGTTCTTCTAATAAATTTCACTTCCAAACAAACAAACAAAAATGAAGCTTCATGATTAATTAATTAATTTATTTAAACCCTAACCCCCATTTCTCTTCACCAGTTTCAATAATCTCATCACTCATTTCAACTCCACCCGATCCGATCGATCGATCCACCGATCAGCTACTCCGATGGTGGCCGCGAAAATGGAGAAACCGGCCGCAGATCTGTTGGCGTCACCCGGCGTGACCTCTCTCTTCAAATCCTTTAAGCTGAAAACCAAACAGCAGGAGCTTCTGATCCGCGTCGCAATCCTCTGCCTGGTCTACGTGCTGGCGTTCATCACGCGTCTCTTCAGTGTGCTCCGTTACGAGAGCATGATCCACGAGTTCGACCCCTACTTCAACTACCGGGTCACGCAGTACCTCACCAAGCACGGATTCTACGAGTTCTGGAACTGGTTTGACTCCGAGAGCTGGTATCCGCTCGGGAGGATCGTCGGGGGTACGCTGTATCCGGGGCTCATGGTTACCGCCGCCTTTATTTTCTGGACTCTGCGATTTCTCAGGTGTTTGTTTGTTTGTTTGCAACGTTAAGTGTGTGTGTAGGATAGGATAACTTACTAACAATATGGGCCTGTTTGACTTTATGTGGCGCGATATGCATCATGTGAGGAAGGAAGGGAAAAACCAGTTCAGTGAGTGTAATTATGTAAATACGTGGATGACGTGCTAAATTGTGAAAAAGAGTGTAAAGAGTGTATCGGCGAGAAATGTGGTGTGCATTTCTTATGTTAGAATTTACTAGTAATAAATTGGGAGATAGAAAATTCCGGGATATGTTGGGCCAGATCGCTATTCTCTAAAGTAGTTATGAGGTTCTTGATGATTTTCGAGGAGTTTATCGTGTTGAGTTCTTTTAATGTGGTGTTTAGTTATTAGTTTTAGGCATCTATTTAGTGGAGATAAATATTAGGTGAAAACGATTCGATCTATCTTGCAAGTTGCTCCAAGCCAGATTCCATCCTGGAAGCTCTTCCTGAATCTTCTATGATGTTGTGTTCATCCCTTATTAGGGTAATTAAGATGTTTGTTCATACATTTATTCAACCCGTAGAATTAGTTTATTCAGGTTTATTTGATATATGCGCGCAAAGAAATGTTTTTTTATTTGTTTGTATTTACACGTGCCTGTGAGATATATAATTTTGTGCTGGTTGAATCTCTTCACTTTTATCTTTGCGCATTTTACTCTTATCTGTCTGTAGCTTATCACTCGCAGTTCAATGTGTGGCAGTTTTGATATACTTGTTTACCATCTCACTCATTGGAAAAGTAGAGTTTACAAATTTGAAATGTTGCAAACTCAAGGAGTTATGTAATCGTGTTCAGGTTTGCTGTTCATATCCGTGAAGTTTGTGTGCTCACTGCACCTTTTTTCGCATCCAACACCACCCTTGTTGCATACTTTTTCGGAAAGGAGCTGTGGGATACTGGTGCTGGACTTGTAGCAGCTGTATTGATTGCAATTTGCCCGGGTTATATCTCGAGGTCTGTCGCAGGCTCATATGATAATGAGGGTGTTGCAATATTTGCATTGCTGCTCACTTTCTATTTATTTGTTAAGGCAGTGAATACTGGGTCACTTGCGTGGTCCGTGGCCTCTGCGTTTGGGTATTTCTATATGGTTTCAGCATGGGGTGGTTATGTCTTCATTATTAATCTGATCCCTCTGTATGTGTTGGTTCTGTTGGTCACTGGTAGATATTCGATGAGGTTATATGTAGCTTATAATTGCATGTATGTACTGGGAACATTGCTCGCCATGCAAATTCGATTTGTGGGATTTCAGCATGTTCAGTCTGGTGAACACATGGCTGCAATGGGAGTATTTTTCTTGATGCAGGTATGAGTTTCTTCTTGCGACAATTTAATTTATCGTGTCACTGTCATTAAGAAGTTATAGGAGATCATCGGAATGCATCTTGAGAATTTGGGTCTCCTTTTTGTTAAAACACATGCACACACACGCAAAATGTACAAGGAGCATGGAAGTCGTCAAAATTATCAAATTATACTAACTCTCTGATTATTGAGCATTCATTGCAAAAGCAGTATCCAAGCAAAAGAATTGATCTCATTTTTCACATGGAGGAAATTAAAATTGGCTTGCAGTCTCAAATATTTGTTATAATTGTTGGAAAGTCATTTATTGATGTGAGGGGTTGAGGCCGCTCAAGGATTCTCCTATATATGGTTTTCTAGAAGAGACTATCTTAAATATTTACATAATTTAAGTTTGTTTACAGTAAGGAGTACTTTTGCTCATTTCTTAGTAACGTTTTTTAATACAAAGAGATACAGACACTCTTTTGATCACTTTGGGTTTGAGGTTTGACTTGCGAGTTCAAACAAGAAAACAGCTGTACTTATCTGGACTAATAGGCATTGAATTTTTGGGTCTGCTTGAGATTCTGGGAGTTTTGAAAATGTTATTGTATTGAGATTTGTTCTTGATTTATTTTTGTGCGACATAGGGGCCCAATGGAGGGAAATAAAAGATGTTCTTGTATTTGTTTCCAGTATTGGATTTTGAAAATTATGTGCCATATTTTTTCTTCCTGCAATACTTGTAGTCCCAAAACTACAAAACTGAACCAAAGCAAAGTTTCCGATAACTGAATGATGTTAACTTTAGCAGTTGCCTGTTGCCTCCAGTTTCGTTACTGCAAAATTGCATATAAGCCGGAAAGGATGGTCGTTTTTTGTCCAGACATCTCAAATTTACATATCTCCAGTTATCTTTGTTGTCTTCTTATATTTGCTTGTGTAAAAATACCTACCGTGGTGTGATGTTAATTATTATTTTTGCCATTAATTCCAACTTTGTCCATAGGTCTTCTACTTCTTGGAATGGGTCAAATTCCTGCTAAATGATCCTAAGAAGTTCCACTCATTCCTGAGGATCACAGTGACAAGTGCAGTAGTTTTGGGGTCGATAGCGCTGGGAGTTGGAACTGCTTCTGGGTATATTTCTCCATGGACGGGACGGTTTTATTCACTTCTTGATCCAACTTACGCAAAGGACAACATTCCCATTATTGCATCAGTCTCTGAGCATCAGCCAACGGCATGGTCGTCGTTCATGTTTGATTTTCATATCCTGTTACTTCTCTTCCCAGCTGGTCTGTATTTCTGCTTCAAACGCCTGTCCGATGCCACAATATTCATTGTGATGTATGGTCTCACTAGTATGTACTTTGCTGGAGTGATGGTGCGGTTGATACTTGTGGCTACGCCTGCAGTATGCCTTATTAGTGCTATTGCAGTCTCAGCAACCATAAAGAATCTGACTCAACTGGTCAGGGCAAAGAGCAAACCTGCTGGTGCTGGTAAAGGAACGACTAGTGCCAAAGTCTCTTCGAAGGTACCTGATGCATACTTTTCTGTTTACATCAGTTTATGCAAACATATATTGCAGATTGGTTAAAAAAGTGCATGTTTCAGATCGGACAGTATGATTTTATTGATGTGGAATCTTGCTACTGCTGTATACTCTTTGAATTAATGTAACTAAAAACAGTGTGTATATTATGATATTATGTACATAGAAACAGTATACAGATTTAAGATAGGTTGGGTAATGAGTTGAAATGTCTAGATGCCAAATTTCAATCTTATTCATCATTAATCTTTATGTTCTTGCTTCTTCATATTGTTCTTGAGCAAGGTGATTATGATTTTACTATAGCGAACAGGTTTAATTGAATGATTTGTCCATACTACTTGAACGGAAAATACTTGTATAGACCTAGGTCCACACTTCTCTTGTGGACCTTGTGGTCATTAATTTGACACATCATTTCTCCATTTAAATAAGTAGTACTTATTTAAATGGAGAAATGATGTGTCAAATTGTGGATCACAAGGTCCACAAGAGGAGTGTGGACCTAGGTCTATACAAGTATTTTCCAAACTCTATCTATCGGCTATACAGCCTCTCTATATGGAAGCTTATCAACCCTAAATTTTGCTGTTATGCCGTGTATGAAAAAACTATGACTAAATTAGTGAAAGTGTCAAATTTGACCACTTGATACAGCCAATGATGTTGACGTAATGTCTAGCTTCCTTGGATAAGTAAAATGCTACGGAGACCACAGTGCTGAAAGATCATTGTTTTGTTTTTGCTTATTTTTGGTAGTATTCATTGTTACCCGTGACCATATTAGTTTACACGTCGTTGTGAAACAGGGATCCCTGGATCAGTCTCCGCCTTTCCAGAAAAATGGTGCTATTGCATTACTTTTTGGAGCGTTTTACCTGCTTAGCAGATACGCTATCCATTGTACTTGGGTCACGTCAGAGGCATACTCATCCCCATCAATTGTGTTAGCTGCGAGGGGTGCCCATGGAAACAGGGTCATATTTGATGATTACCGTGAAGCATACTTTTGGCTAAGGCAGAACACTCCAACAGATGCGAAGGTGATGTCTTGGTGGGATTATGGTTATCAAATTACAGCCATGGGGAACAGAACAGTAATTGTAGACAACAACACTTGGAATAATACACATATTGCTACTGTTGGACGTGCCATGTCATCGTATGAGGACGAAGCATATGATATAATGAGATCACTGGATGTTGATTATGTGCTAGTGGTTTTTGGGGGGGTTACTGGCTATTCATCCGATGACATTAACAAGTAAGAGCGTGTTCCTCGGCATGAAATATTTCAGTGTCTTTTTCTCTTATGTACAAACCAACTAACTTGAACCCTCTTTTAAACTTGGCAGTAAAACAGTTATTTTCTTATCACCCACACATAGAAGATGATTTTTGTTTTATCCTCAATGTTGATGCAAAAACATGGATTCATGACATGTTTTCAATCTTATGAAATTCTGGTTATTTGAAATCTTCCCATCTTACAAAAATAAGATTTTGATGTGTGCGGCGCACAGGTGTATAAACCAATATTCATACTCATAAGATAGCTCAAGAGCACTAATTACTTGGACAGTGCTTGAAGAAGTGTAGGGTAAAATCTACTAGTGCACCTTGATAGCGTGATCTTATACACTGCCTGTCCTATTGTTCTTTTTTTATCCTTTTGATTATTCTGATTCGTCTCACAAGTTGATATACTCCATCTTATCAGATTTTTGTGGATGGTAAGAATTGGAGGTGGTGTTTTCCCTGTAATTAAGGAACCTGATTACCTTGTTAACGGGGAGTATCGCGTTGACAAAGGAGCAGCTCCAAAGATGTTGAACTGTTTGATGTAAGTTGATTCTATTGACTTTCACAACTTTTCAGCCAGTTTTATGCTTTCCAGGGGTAGATCTTGCAGTCATAAGTGTTCTTGACGACATTGTGATGCTCTTTCTGGCCCTTATTTATTTCCGACATTGAGGGTTTTAAGTTTCATGTTTTATTTCATAGTTGTAAATGTTGTTTTTACCCTTTGGATTGCTGTGCTTTCAAAGTGTCAATTCTCTCAATAGTGTTTATAATTGCTGTCATTTGCATATCAAAGAGAAAAGTGCGGAACTGTTTTCCTTATTTTCTTTAGGGAGTGTTTAGTTGCAGGTGTTCTATTTTACTGCTTTAACGTTTTTGAGCTTGTTATAATACTTTTACTAATATCTCTTTCCTAACAACTGAACTTGTAATCAAGCCTGCATTAATTTGTCATAGATATCTGCTTTCATACTGAGATACTTGATGTAAAGAGGGCCACCATGTGTGAAACATGTTTCAATGTTACGGTACAACCTAATGATGTTGTGCATGTTTTGCCTGCTCGTGCGATGATTGTGTTTTTGGTCTTAATTTTAAGTTATGAGGTCGTTGTGTAACTTTTTTTTTTTGAACCTAACATTTAGTGCGAAGAAATTATGTGTACGTAATATATGATGCCAAATGTTTTTGATCTTATCTTTTCCATAATTTGCTTTGAAACAGAGTTATGCATTTGCACTTGGTAGTGTTTTCATTAGGTGCTTTGGTTTTTTATTCTGTCAAGGAAATTTGCAAGAAACTTCTCCTTCGCCGTATATTTGTCGTTTAATTTTTTCACTTATTTTACTGTTCAGGTACAAACTATCTTATTATCGTTTTGGTGAGCTGACAACAGAATATGGAAAGCCCCCAGGGTGAGTTGACTCTGTCACCCAAATCTCTCTGTTTTTTTACTTATTTATCGCGAGGTGGTTTTTGAAGTCCACTTCTATGAAGGGATTTTTGGTTTCATGTAAAAGGCATGGTTAAGTTGCCTGCGGCTTGTGACTATATTTTGCTATTCTTGATGTAGGTAGAGTTAAAACAATGTCCATATTTGTCTGAATCCTTTTGCACATCAATGTGGATTTTTTTTTTTTTGCATGATTTTGAGGCGGAAAATCATGAGTGGTCTTTTTCTGAGAGATGCCAGACCATCTGAGCAAGATGATTCAGTATATCTACGTAACCATGCAATATACACTATTCCTATGCCGGAATTTTGTCTTTATAGGCATACAGTTGAGTTTTTGAGAAAATTTCTTAAGCTATCGTATTCCCAACACATTTTAGACCATCGTTTGATCAAATGGGTATATTATTGTGAAGTTTATTTACTCTTTTCTTACACTTCTTGCTATAATGCAATCTAAAACTTTGGAATTCTTATGAAGATAGCTGGTATAAAAGCTGTAAAGCTCTAGAAGAAAGCCCACATAGCCTCATGATAGATTCTGTTATCCTTTATTTTTGGTCTAATTTAGTAATAAATATCTTTGCTTCGTGTTGTAATGAACTTGACTAACTATTAGACCTAAAACCCACAAAAACAAATTCTAAATATACTTTACGTTTTCATCATAGTGGTGCTTTCTGCCTGTTGCTTGGTTATGCCTTTCGGCATCTGTAGTTGGCATGATGTAATTCATCGGTATTACTAGATGAATAGATGAATAAGCTATTATTACTGTGTTTTTGGGTGTGACAGATACGATAGAGCACGAGGAGTTGAGATCGGAAATAAGGACATAAAGCTTGAATACTTGGAAGAGGCATTCACCACATCAAACTGGATAGTAAGAATTTACAAGGTGAAGCCCCCAAAGAATAGGTGGTGATGGATTCTTCTGTCTCCTTCTCTCTAGACTGGGGATGTTATAGTAGAGCTAAGTTTATTGATAGGTTAAAGTCGACTTTTGCTGTTGCGGGACTGCAAATGTTACAGTAGCGCTGAGTTATTTGATAGGTGAAAGTAGACTCTTGAATTTTCTTTTTGTAACTATTGTGAGGTTCAGTTTTCGTGGAGTTTAATTTGTTTTTGGTTCGAGTCGAAACTAGCATTTTGGCTTCGTTAGTGTATGATCGATCAAAATTTGAACTGTTTTGGCTCATCTATGGCATGTGCATGTTTATTATATAATTTAAGATCTAATAACCCAGCCACGGGTTTATTTGAAGCAAGCAAGGTCAATGAAAAGGGCCAGAATTTCAGTTGGCTTATTGAGAGGGATATATAGGCTCAAGACACTTTCTGGTAAAAATTTCTAATGTATATTATCTTCTCTGTAATATGCGCTCTGCTTAGGCATATAAAACGGAGAAAAGAGATCTAACACCCTAATCACAATCAGCTTTTCGCCTATTTATCCTCAAAAGAGTATTCGTTGAGAGATGTATCTCATGCTTTCACGCGAGTACACAATTTGAACATGCATATGTGAATGACTCCGTTTTCAAGAGATTGCGTCTCATATGCGTTTGTGGCAGTTTACATATTTTGAAAATGTTAGGGGTTGGTTCTTGTTTATTTGAATCGACAAATACGCGCTCCCAGGATTTGCCCATAGTGAATATAATATAACGATCATAACAACATAAGGATGTAACGTGAAAATTCCAAAATCGTAGAAAAACCTCGGGACCCAAAATGAAAATACACTAGGTAGAAAATTATTACAATTACACAATTTTTCGCTCAGTCCAACGATCGCCACATAGCTTTTATACCCGCAACACTCCCCGAATACACCTTACTCAAATATATAAATATTACAAATATATAAATATTACAAAAAGAACTAAGAAAATATATGCTATAAAACACTCTGACTTAGATGCTCTTTCTTTGAAACCGTAAATGGTTTCACACAAAAACCATTGGTCAATCAAAGGCCAACCAGTTTCTTCCCACTACACCAATTAATTGGGGTAGTTAAGATCAAACAAATATGTTAATGACTCCGTTTTCAAGAGATTGCCTCTCATTAGCGTTTGTGTTGAGTGTGACAATTTTTCTTTCCTTTTTCTTGAATGAGTGGGAGCCTTGGGTTGCCCGGGATTTGAATGGGATTCATTAATCCTATTTTTTTCAGATTTTTTTTACTAGAACCCCCAATTTTTGTTCCATTTTTCTTTTACTGTAATTCTAACTAAAAATTATAAATGATGTAACATTGTCTCTTTCCCTTGGCTCCGCGAATCATTCTTGAACTAAAAGTGTCGAAGTACTGCAATTCTTTACAAATATGACACTTTTTTTTAAAAATTGAAGAATGACGAACTTAAATGTTGAATAAGGATCATTTTCTCTCTTGTTTGAATCACCGAAATACAACTGTTTGAATCACCGAAATACAACTGACTGATTAAGGAGATAATTATATTTTAAGAGCAAGTCAATCAAATGAATATATTACAACTAAATTCGAGCAGGACGCTTGCCGAGGATAAAGCTTAGCTTATATACATTAAGATGCTCAGGGTGTTATTCTTTTTTGATTTATGTGGCACGTTACGAAAATGATATACATTGAGAAACTTCATAGGGCTCGTTTGGTTGCAAGAGGCACTAATATACCTCTTCATATTTGGAGTCCCATAATAAGTTTGATTGGTCTTAATGTATTTCTTTGCATGTGGCCTATTACATTCTTTCCTTTCGTTGCAACTGCTATAACCCGGATTACTACATAGTATGACTAGAATTCCTTTTTTGCCCTTATGTACAACAAGGGTGGTTGCCTGGTTGGGTTTATTAGGCATTTCTGAGTTGGTCCTTTTTGCGAGTAAAAAACTGATGCAAGTCCATTCTAGTTGTTGGCATTATTTATTTTAACACATAAGGCCAAACAAAAATCGTTTTTCCAATTTTTTTTTGGTCAATATGGGTGTGTATTATAGTGGCGGATTGGGTTTTCCTTTCCTTTTGATTATTATTATTATTTTTTAAATACCTCATCACAATTCGCCAAACGTTGTAGTGTACACATTAAGGATTTTTTTCTACAAATAGCAAATCCTAAGTGGTCTTGGTCTAATAAATTAATTTAGTCAAGAACATTTCACACACAGCACACTCACAAAATGCAATTATAGAAATTGATTAATTTTATATGCCACATTATAAACTTGAAAAATATGAAAATGACCTATCAAACGTAATCTAGGTACTTATGAACTGTTGAAATTGTAGGCAAACTTTTAGTTTGAAATTGCTTCAATGCAAAACCGACACAGAAATAGATTAACACATATCTCATACTAAACATTGGCCGAAGGCTGTTTTTTGATTTGAGGTTACTTATTATTTTCATATATATATGCGAAGGAGAACGCTGATAATTGTCTTTTTAGCTTGAATGGTCACATGCCATTCATATACAATAGCACAATGTATAATATAAAACAAATTGAAATTCATGATAGATCACTGCCAACAACAATTTTTGGGTCAAAGTAGCACCAAATACATGTCCAGAACAAAATAAACTGCAAGTACAAACACAAAATACCCCACAGATTTGCAAGCTTAACATACTTGGCTGATACAAGATAAATGATCTTGTGCCGATCATGTAGAGTTGTTTTTGATACCATTATGTTTAAAATAAATGATCTTGTGGCGATCTTGCAAGCTTCGTCATATTGTCCTCTCGGGAAAGAACATAGATAGCCTGCACATATTCAAAAATGAAAAGAATCAAAAGAATTAGCTACTTATCATGAATTTTTGTTTCATGAGCTAAAGCTATAATAATATCTTCAAATCTGAACCATGGAATTTACATTGAAACTTGAGAGCATTACCCGCTAAACTGACAAATCCAACATTGATGATGAACAGATTAACATACTGCAGTCCCCATGTAGGAGAATAAGCTCTCCCACCTAATTAATTAAAGCATAAAATTGTAAGAGAACCTTTCAACATATATATTTTTACATTAGTGTCACTATGTTTATTGTTACCATATATAAATCTTGCAAGGTCTCTGCATCTGATATGCCTCTTTCCTCCGAATTTGTGAAGCATGGAGATGAGTGCCTCAGCGTACAAAGATATAATTGTTGCTAATACTAGTCCAACCACACCTGGTAACCAACCAAGGGGAACCATTACGGTGCCAGAATATCCCAGCAAATACGCGCGCGGTTGATCCCAGTTGTCAGAACAAATCCAACTTGAAACCATGAATATACACATAAAAGCAGTCCAATCAATAAGCCTTGATTACTCAGAATACGTGTTAAAAGAAAATAACCTTTACGCACAAAACTTACCTCTGGATCACACCTAAAACGTCTTACGAACAGATCACGCTTTGCTCAAATTTACTTAGAACTTAGAAGTAGGTGTAGATTGATATTTTTAACAAAATTGAAGGAATCTATCTTTTCCGCTAAAAGGAAAACAAAATGGTCAACATTTTTGATCCGAAACAAGAAAAACACACAATTTTATCGACAAAACATACCGAACGTGAACATTCAAACCGAAAAGAAACCAAGAATTTCATTCAACAAAAAGCAATAACTAAAAAATAAAAAAGAATCTAATAAACAAATAAAGATAGTAAAGAACAAAAACCTGTGATTAAGCATTTTCCGAAGATCAAGATAGTATCTGGAACTTGTACACTCAAATGATCATTAGATTTAGCATTTTCCGAAGAATTCCCTCTCTAATTTCCTTCATTGTAGGATCAAATTTTTGTCCAATATCACTGCCGGCCATTCTCGTCTTAAATCCTCTGTTACACTCAAATTGCAAAATATTGTTAGTAATATTATATACACATATGTAACGATAACAATTATGCATGGAAACTATAAGAACAAACGCAGTTGGATGTGTCCCTGTGTGTAAAATTTTACTGAGAAGAGAGAATGAGAAGGGCCAATGAATTTTTTTGTAGGCCAACGATATGAATTTCGATTCGCACCTTGACCCTGAGGATGTGAACCCGTGTGGGAGAAAAAAAAAGTCAACCGAAGATGTAGAAAAAAAAAACAGCATATTAATGTATTACACACAAATGTCACAAAAGAATAACATCTTGCACAAAATTACCATACAAACCAACTATTTGATGAAGTAGAAGCTCACACATCAGTCCAAACATGGAAGTCAGAAATTTGCCCAATAAAAAGAGGTTTTCCATTAAGATCAGTAATCACAGCAACTACAATCGAAAAGAAGATTTCCCATTGTGGCTTGGGCTGTAATTAATGGACCAATTGAGATTCTTCTTCCGAAGTGCACAATTCACCCTTTCAGATGCCACATCAGTGAACAAGTCATTCTCCCAAATCTCCGAAAACTTCATGACATGCCAGCAATGGACATTCATCAGAAAATTGCATCGAGGTTTTGAAATCAACGATGAAGTGCAAGCTGTTTCATTGTAGAAAGTCTCAAGTTAAGAGGAAAACTAACTTAAAATAGCATATAAGCATGATTTAGAAGAATCTATAATGAAACATCTGAATGATATTCGAGTAATACCTTCTTTGCAAACCATCCGTTGCTTTTCCAACTTTTCCACTAGTCAAACCGGCGGACGGGCAGTAGAGTGACTTTTAGCTTCACATAAGAACGACAGAATCACAGTGAGACCAATAAATTTGTTTGCATATTTAGGCTCACAAAAAAATACAATAAAAGAAATCATAAAACGATTTGGAGACTAGTTGGAAAATAAGAAATTTGGACCATTATTTGGATTCATTTGCTCCAATGGTAAAAGTGAAATTTACTTCTTCACTCCATTGTCTTCCTGATACATAAAGTAAGCTATAAGGAGATATGCATATTTTCCTCCTAACATGCGAAAAGATAACTGAAGTTCTTAATAGAACTCGATCAATTATTTATTTGGAAATTGAATAACCTTTTCATCATTCAACAAAAACTAATATTTTTTTAAATCAAAATTTTAAACAAATATTGATAGATTTAACAAGAAACAACACAATATGAATATTTTGTCTGCCATCTTCCATGAATCAAAAAACAAACAAAGTATGATAGAACTTTTGGCAATGGGGATCGAGTGAGATATTCTCTATATATGTAATAAAATCACACCAAATTGACCACTGAAATTGTTGTAATTACAAAGAAAAGAATACCAGAAATCATCAATCCTAAACAAGTTCTTAAGTAGCACTTGTCTTAACCTAAAAAGCAATAGGAGAGATCATGATAGCCACATGATCAATCAGATGGTTCCATCGCCCTTTTCTTAGACAGAAAGAAGACTCTTTGCTGGTGGAAACATCGGAACCGCACCTCGGTCTGGACTCGTATACTTCCTCAGACTTGCATTGAGCTTGGTTTCAATAAGACCCGAGTGAAATCCGACCAGAAGCCGTGCACACTCCCTGTCAAAATCAAATCAGACAATACACAATCAATATCCCACATCAATTAACACATTGTTAGAAGATACTAGTAGTAAACACACTCACATCAGCTAATCTTCATTGTAACCAGTATGGTGCTTCAATGTCTCTGTCCAGGCATGAGTTTTATTAACAGTGCAGCGACCAGAGTACACCGCAGAAGCAGCAAGCCTCGAGGGATGTAGTTTACGATGACCGAATAGTTCAGCAGACTAAGCCCAGCAAAGAAAAATGACATGTTCTCCATCTGCTCATGACCAACAATCAATTCAACTAAAGAAGATATGGTATGTATTAGTCGAGAGGGACGCAAAGATGAAGTATATACCTCGTCATTGGCAGGGACTGAGGCTTTAATGTATCGAACCAAGAATACATAAGGAGTTGGAACTGTGAGATACCATTCCAATTTTCCTAGAATAGCTTTCTCCATCAGAATCACTTGTGCTCTAACATAAGCATTGTCTGATATTGCAATCAAGTCACTTACCTTAACACATTAAAAATCAAACAAGTTCAGATTTGATATATTTTTGGTTACACAACGTTTATATAAAGAGGAGATAAAAACTAAAACTTTCAAGAAAAATTCTACCTCTGGTGCCCATATTTCCTCATACTTGCAAGCAATTAGCATCGAGCTAATTCCGACCAACTGAAGTTCCTTTCTTGGAACTGTCTTCACTGAAAAAGAAACCTATCCACTAAGTTATGGTAAGGTACAAGGCTTCTGGAGTTAGCTCAAACTTTTTGTGAACTTCGATCAGCCAAACGACGAGAATCACCCTCATTTTAGAGTTGATTTCAGGCTGTGAACCCAAGTAGTCATGAATCTTACTGTCACTCTGAACAAGAATAATCACCAAACATTAGAATTGAAAAACTAGTAACAAAACAAAAAAGCTAAAGAAAGAAAGGGGCTTTTGAGCAGCATACCTCTGTGAGCTTATACCCACAAGCCATTCGTTCAACTTAAGATGTAGGGGACTGCCTTCTAACGGAGATACTATATTTTCTTCTTCACTTCATTTAACAAATGATCAGCTTTATCCGAGCATCCACGTCTCCGGTACTCGCTAATCAAATAGTCGGTGGCTTCATCAGGACAAATATTCTCCCGTCTCATTTCATTTATCAGCTTATTAACCTTATTCATGCAATTTACATTAAAAAAACCATCAATTAGACATGTATAAGTAACGACTGATGGTACAATATTTTTCTGTACCATCTCCTGAAACAATTCCCATGCGGCCCCCATATCTTTAATTCCGCAATAACCAGCTATCATTGAGGTATACGAGAATTGATCTGGATCCAGTATTTCTTGGAACACCTCATATGCCTTTTTTACCATTCCCATGGTGCATAACACGTTAATCCGAATCGTGAGTGCAACTCGATCAGGAGAAATTCCATACTTCAACATGCTCGAATACAACATAAGAGACTTCCTGGGATTCTTCTGCTTAGCAAAACCATCAATAAGCATGCTATAAACCACTAAATTTGGAAAAGAATTAGACTTGAGCATCACTGGAATAAGCTCCAGCGCGCTCTTTGAGTTATTTTCTTTGCACAGCCTGTTGATGATCGAACTAAAGGTAAATACATTTGGAACAATTCCCTGCTCCTTCATTTTACCAATAAGTAGCAAGCCTCCCTCAATCTGACCTTGATTGCAGTATCCATTTATTACATGATTGTAGGTAAAAGTATTGGGCAAGACGCCAGCTTCTATCATATCATTGAAAAACTTACAGGCCTTCTCAAATGAACCAACACTACAAAATCCCAGGACCAGACTCATGTAAGTCACAGAATTTGGCGCCAAATTATTACTCCTCATCTCCTCTAACAGCCTATTCGCTGAATCCATGTCACCCTTCAGACAAAATCCAGCAATCAAGATGTTGTAAGCATGTCGGTCATATTTAATTCCAGAAGTCGCAACCTTTCGGAAGAATTTCAATGAACCCTCCATATATCCAATCTTACAGAGACCTTTCATGAGCGAGGTATAAGTGACATGGGACGGTTCCAAATTACGGTTTTTCATCCGGTCAAGTAAAGTAAAACTTTCTTCAACAAGTCCACATCGACAGAAACCCTCAATCAGAATGCTGTAACTATACGCATCTGGAACAATTCCACAACTTGTCATCTCGTCAAATACTTCCCGAGCTTTATCGACCTCACCTCTATTTACAAATCCATGAATAACACTATTATAGCAGTAAGAGTTGAGTGCATGGCCACTACGTCTCAAATCTCGAATATAGTCCAAAGCCTGCTCAATAAATCCAACCCTACATAGTCCACGAACGCAGGTACCATATGTCTCGACAGACGGGCTAATTCCAACCATCTCCATTTCCTCAACAAGGTCAGTTGCTTTTCCAATATCCAACAAAGTAGCGTGGCCGTAACGCCCACCAAAGTAAAAGTTGATCATAATTGTGTACGTGTAAACATTAGGCAACGGTCCAGAGGTCTTCATCTCTTCAAACAAAGCTAAAAGAAAGTCCCTCTCATTCCCCTCCGCCAAACACTTAAGCAAGAAATTACAGGATAGAACACCCGGTCCCAGCCCAATCCCCTTGGCCTGCGCAAACACATCGATCGCAGCCTGAAGCATGGCATTCGCAGAAAACACCTTGATAAGTGCGTCGACTACCACATTCGACGCTTCCACACCATCATCACTAGTACAATCCAATAGAGTGTATAACACACCGAACAGATCGAGCCCCGAGCTCCGATAGTAAAAAACAATCTCCTTAAGCAAGGGGTAGACTTTCAATCGCATTCCATCGCAGGCATAAACACGCAGAATCATCTTAAAA
Organism: Linaria vulgaris; assembly: GCA_948329865.1. Lineage (NCBI taxonomy): Eukaryota > Viridiplantae > Streptophyta > Magnoliopsida > Lamiales > Plantaginaceae > Linaria > Linaria vulgaris. The sequence continues at coordinate 34,676,160 of OX415250.1, read as the reverse complement.
GCAGCAAATGAACAATCAAAACCGTACATTTCAACAGAACTGGAAAAAGATAATTTAGACTTGAACACTCTAACAACAACAACAACAGGGGCGGTGCTTTGAAATTGAAGAATGTGTTTTTCTCTTACGGTGTTGTTATTATTTTCCGATTCCGAATTTGAGCTTGAGTAGTAATCGGAGTCATCCGAAAACGGAACGGCGGTGACGGAACCGTACATGTGGCGAAAAAAGCTGCTATCTTTACCAGTTAACGATCTTCTGAAGTTACGGAATATCCCAAATTTGGAAACGAGTGAATAGTTTCTTGCGGAGAAGCTGGCGGCCACCATATATTATAAAAAAATCATCCATAGCATGGATGGACGTTCAGTGAAGCGACTGAGAGTGGCGGCGGCGGCGGCGATAAATGGACGGAAAGTGATCAAGGTTGAAGGAAGGAGACGAAACTGGTGAATTGGAATTCTATTTTTGGGCCAACATTACAAGATTCAGAGTTGGGCCTGATTCTTTTTAAAGCCCAATTAGTGTCGGACTTAGAAGCCTCAAAAGGTCAAGGGAAGACAACGACAAGTAATTAAAGGTATATTTGATATATAATTAAGGGAAAAAAAAACTCCTTAATTTTAGGTGATTTAGTAAACTGATCCAACCTAATAAAAAGTAAAGTTTGTGTAAGTTATATAAGTTGATGCCGCTAAGTCACGTGAGGTGGATGCGGGTACGGGTGCCGATGCGGGTGCGCCACTGCGGCAATTTTAAAAAATTACAGTCTTAGTGCGCTACTATAATGCGCTTTAAAAAAAACTTATATATAAAAATAAATAGTTATTACCTAAATTAGTATATTATAAACACATAAGATAAAAGTATGTATAGAATTCTCACACAAATAAATGAATTATAATAAAAGAAAAGTATATAACTTTTAATTGTTATTAATTTTGTACAATATTTTCTAAATTATTATGGTGGAAGACAAATGTATAAGCCTTAAATCACTTCAATTTTTTTGTAATTATTTAATTTTTGACTTAGTTTTGTTCTACTCTTGCTCCAACTTTTCTTTAATGTCACTCTTATGTATGTCTTCTATCAATTTTTTATGATTTTTCATTAGATTTTAACATAAGAACTAAGAAATCTTAGTGCGAGAACTAAGAATCTGTAAAGCGTCTTAGTACGAAGCACGGACACTGAAGTTGCCAGTGCGAGACCGGTGCGTCTGCAACTTTCTAAACATGGAAGATTAAGTGACCTACTTGATGGTATTTGGAAAAAAATCTACAAAAAAACAACTTTCAGATTTTGGCGGTTATCACTTATCAACATAAAATAAGTACTTTTATGACTTTAGCTTGTCATCCAAACACTCACAACAACAACCAAGCCTGTAATCCCAATTAAATTGGGGTATGCTTGTCAACCAAACACTCCAAAAGTAATTTAATTAGTTTAAAACCTTATTATAACTTGTTTTAAGAGTGCAAACACCACCTTAAATTCGTACAAGCTTTCTCCTGAAGCGTTGATTAGCCGTTTGTTTTGAACGTCTCTTTGCATTTTTCTGTGTCACATTTGATTTCAGAAGTAGTTTGCTTATGAAGAGTTTACTGATTTTCGGGTTAATGTTTTATACTTTTATTTATTAAAATGAAACAGAGAAAATGTAACTCTATGAAGCAAGTTGTAAGGTACTTCTTAACATATAAGATACTTTCTTTCTTTTTTATCTTAATTGTGAAACAATAAATTGAGATAATTTGCAACAACTAGCTTTTAGAGATGTTAAAACAACTTTAAGTAAAACACCACAAAGTACAACTGTACAAGTATAGTGTAAGGAAATGAGTCGTGTAAATCGAATGGTCACTGGTTCGGCCGACTTGAATACGTATGTGAAAAAAATAAAAATAAAATAAAATAATGTGATTAATATATTTGTTGAGTTTCAATAACTTTCTCTAGGTTAATTATCTAGCTCCAAAAAAAATGTTATCTGACCTAAGATCTACTTAGACAATATATACAATATACCCAAACAACTAAATTTTCTGTACCTTGAGAACAAAGTAGCTAGAGAAAAGACCAAGATAAATCAACGAAATAGTAACCATAAAAAAAAATAAAAAATCAACGAAATAGGGGAACAATCATGGCTAATATTATCCAATAAATCCTGGTTTAACAGCATCTGATATTGAGGTATTTTATTTGACACCTTGATCAAACTATATAAAATGTTACAAGCAACTTCAAAAATCATGTGTGCGTGTACGGGTAAGAAGATGAAAAAAGAAGTTGTCAACAAAAATATTATCATTTTGTCACCAGAAAAATATGGTTCTGTAGTAATGAATCCAAAATCCATCAAACCAATGCAATGCAGATACCTATCTCGGATCTCTTACATGTTCGGTTCATGTCATCCGCGACACTCGTCACTTATTTCAAGCCAACTCGAACCAGGCATCTTCTTAATATCCTTGTTCTCTATCTGTTGTCTTAACCTCCCAACATTCCCCCAACTCTCAAAATCCGCAAAGGTATTAGACAGCAACACATAAGTTGAAGTATCGTTCTCTTTCAGAGCCAACGCTCGTTCAGCTGCTCGTTTTGCAGTGTCAACGTCTCCATGAAGCCGACATGCACCGAGCAATGTTTGCCAAATAAGAACACCTGCTCCCATCGGCATTCCAAGAATCAATTCTTCAGCTTCTCTTATCCGCCCTGCTCGACCAAGAAGATTCACCATACAAGCATAATGATCTTCTCCTGGAATAATACCATAATCTCGCCTCATCAAATTAAAATACATAAGTCCAGAATCTACGAATCCTCCTTGACTACACGCATACAACACACATATGAAAGTTATATAATTAGGCTCAGCTCTTTCCACCCTCATCTCTTCAAAAATCTCAAGAGCTTCTGTCGAATGTCCACTCTGCGCATACCCCATTATCATCGTTGTCCATGAAACAACCGAACGCTCGTTCATTGATCTGAAAACCTTCAAGGCCCCGTGCATGTATCCACATTTTGCATACATGTCGAGTAGTGCATTATATACACAGACATCAATACTATCCCCTAGTTTTATCGTAAGGCCTTGAACTTTCTTCCCTTCCTCCAAACTGGCTAAATTGGCACATGCGTTGAGACCTGTAGCAAGAGTGAATTTATTTGGTATCAGACCAGCCTTCCTCATCTCCCCGATAACAAAAAGTGACTCAACTGGTTCTCCACAATTCAAACACCCTGCCGCCATTTGAGTCCAAGAGCACACATCTTTCAAAGGGATCTCTTCAAATGCTCTGAAACCATCACCAAGTCTTTGATTTTTCAAATACATGTCCACCAAAGAATTCCCCACGCATTTCTCACTCCCATGACCAGTCTTCACTAGATGAGCATGAGTTTGCAATCCCATTTCAAGATTTAATACCTCGGCCAGCCCAGTAAGGACAGTGGCAAAGGTAAATTCATCTGGCGTCACGCCTTCACCAATCATCCTAACCCAAAACATCGGTATATCATCACATCTAAACTTCAAGTAACCATCAAATAGAGCATTCCACGACACGGTATCCTTTTCCGGACACCCTTCAAAGACATCCACGGCCTCATTTAACATACCATGCCTTGTCAAAATAGTAACAAGCGCATTCGTCAAGTAGACATTACTCTGAAACCCAAGCCTAATGATCAAAGCATACACTTGAAAGGCACAAACTAAGCTCAAACTCTCGGTACACGAGCAAGAATGGAGCGCGCTGACGAATGTAAACTCGTTAGGCACAACTCCAGCCCTATGCATATTGGAAAAGAAAGTAAACGCCTCAACGGGGAAACCCTTTTGCACGAAGCCCGCAATGAGGGCCGTCCACGAGACGACGTTCCTCTCGGGCATTTCGTCGAACACCTGGACACCATTCGCAATGTCCCCACATTTCAGATACGCGTTCAACAAATGGTTATGGATGAATACAGAATCAGACAATGCTGCCTCTGATGTTTTAACTAGCTTCGCATGAATAGCTTTGGTTTTTCTTGGATTCGAAGTCTGTGCACATTGGCGCAGAGTGCTGGTGGTCACCGTGTGAAGCTTTTTGAAGTGAGAAAGTAACATAAATTTATTTACTCTGTATGTATGTATATGTTATTTGTGTGTTGTGTTGTGTTATGAATTCCAACATGGTGGAAATACAGTACTGATGATTGTTAAATGGTTGACCAATAAGTTGACTATTAGAGGAGAAAATGTAACAAGGTTTTTATAATTTTTAGTCATTTTATTTAAACCTGTCTACAAAGTTGTGTTGTATTATATAATTTGACAAATGAAAATATCGTGACATGATGGGAGGTGGACTACTTTAATTGAGAAACTAAGAAACTAGTTTCATAATTTAATATATCTACTACTAACCTTTTAATGTCAAGGAATATTAATTAATATACTAAAATGGACTTCATTCTTCAAAATATTGCTATTTGTTCACACATAAATTCTTGGTTGGTTACTGTAAGCTTTGAAAATTCTAAGTCTTTAAAATAAAAGACAAGAAAAGTTAAGTACAAATAAAATTTATTTATTTTCTAATCATGAAACTTGGTTGACTTGACGGCGGAATTGACTTTGATTGCTTCCACGTGGTTTAAGTTGAACGTTAATCCAAGGGCTTTTGAGCTTGATCTTGAAATAACAATCTGACTTGATCTTCGCGACGAACAATTTGATCTTCGTCTTGACTTGTTGAACTTGTTGAGCGTCAATCTTCTTTAGAAGAATCTTGATCTTCAAAAATACTTGGATGCTTGACAAATGTTGATGCGAGGGCTTGGCAGCTTGATCTCGGATCGAACGGACTTTCGACTTTGAATTTGGTTTGAAGATTGTTGAAGAACGATATGATCTTCGTCTTCAGTTCTTTGGATATATGGACTTTGATCTTCTTTGAAAGGGACTTTGATCTTCAAAAACGGTTTTCGAGGGTCTTGGGACTTGATCTCGAATCAAACGGACTTTCTTGCTTGAAGATTGTCGAAGAACGGTATGAATTTGACTTGAATTTGTTGAAGCTCGATCTTCCTCGGCAGAAGTGCGATCTTCAAAAACGGTTATTTGACGGACTTGGAGCTTGACCCCGGATCAAACAGAGGTTTTCGCGAAGAACGCCTTGAATCCCGCGAAGAACACCTTGAAGATTGATGAACTTGGTGGAGCGAAAAACTTGGAGCTTTTCCCTCTTCAACTTGTGAATATTTTTTTTTGTCCTTTTCTTTATGAGAGAACCCTTATTTATAATTGCAAAAACCTAGAGTTCCTTGCTTGTGATTGGTCGGTTTTATTTCAAGATAAGCATGGATATAATTTAGTCTTGCTTATCAAGAAATATCTAGACCACCTCATATTTCCATGTGGCGTAACATCATTGGCTGAAATACTCCATCTTTTCCACGTGGCTTTATTTGATTGGCCAATCCAATAGATATTAGAAAATTAATTAATTAACCTATTAATAATTGGAATTTAATTTAGTAAAATTCTAAATTAAAATAGAAATAATCAATTTAATTTCTAAAAAAACAATTTGACACTTGTCAACATTTAATTGGAGTAGACAAAATTTATTTGTCTACAGTTACTGCTACTGTACTTTGGGAATTTCTTACAATAATAACTCATAACCACAAAATTCAGATACAAAGAAATGAAATAGATTTGTTGTGGGATTTAACACACTTCCTGGAAGAAACTCTTCTTCTCCATTAAAGACTAAAATTCAGCTCCTTGAGGAATTAAGATTATATTAAACAAGTATTCTAAAAATCAATCGGAGTGAACTAAAAAACAGTAAAGCACTTCTCTATGCTTGGTCAAGGAAACAAGCTCATTGTGTAAGGAAAAACAATAGGAAAAAGTATAGGTTTCTCACACGAAGTTGGAACATTGATGGGGTATTTTAGGGATAGCCCAATACTGATATTGGATCGGCCCAAGAAGCAAGCCCAACTGAAAAAGTGCATCGAACATGTGAGATTCGATGTTGAACGAGCATCGAACGGGCATGGTTCGATCTAACGAATGGATCTAACTACTCGAGTTCGATGTACTTTCCCCAACAGCCAATAGGGCCCGCTAAACGGGGTTTATAAATACCCCGTCCCATGACATTCTCAACACGCATTTCAACTAACATCGATTCAATCAGCATCGAACCATGAGCATTCGATCGAATCACCTAGTTCGATCGAAGTCCATGCGTTCGATATACTACCCTAGATCGAAGCAGACCGATTCGATACTTAGCAAATCACCTCATCAACACATCGAAAGACCCTAGTTCGATACTCTTATAGATCGAAGGGCCTCAATTCGATACTGGACATATCGGACTCCTCCCGTCCGATGCACTTTTTGTATTTAGTAATTTTATTTATTAAGCCTAGTCAACTTGTAATAGGTGTTCCGGACCAAGCTAGTGCGAATTTTATTTGATTGGCATTATTTTGACAATTGATTATTCCATTATAACATTTACGGTGTTTTGTTACTCAGGCGAAATAAGACCAAAATAAACATCACAAAGTTTCTTCATACAAGGTTTACAGGCTAGTGTGGTTTATCTGGTTGGTGAGGTTTGCATGCTATTTCGTCGATCCGAGGATTTACCCAGTGCGCACCCGAAGGGTAGCGGCAGAGGGTTCTCCGTCATAAAAAAAAAAACTTGTTTATAGGGTCGTGGTTTGGACCTAATCATACATAGCACTGTATTAAAATTTGGCAAATGTGAATGACTTTAACTTAGGTTATTGGACAATTGTCATTGACACAATAATACCTAGAAATCATAGGTTTACGTGGTTTTCTTTTAGGGAAAAAAACGAACTATACCCATCGTTTAGCCTCTTTTACGAAACTATACCCAACCTTTGAACTTTTGCAATACTATACCCAACCTTTGTAAATCGTAACTATGCTATACCTAGACTAATTTTCCGGCCAAAATTGGGAATTTGCAGGGGTAAAACCGGTACTACACTCAAAAATTAAAAAAAATAAGAAAAACAAAAAAAAGAGCCCCCCTCCTTCCCCGTCGCCCCACCCCCTCCGATTTGCAGCCGTGGTGGCTGCAAATCGCATAACCACCGCGATTTGCAGCGGTGGTGGCGCGATTTGCAGCCACCACGACTGCAATCGGCGGGGGTGGGGGGTGGGGGGGGGGGGGGGGGGGGGGGGCGACGGGGAAGGAGGAGGGGGGGTCTATTTTTTAATTTTTTTTTGTTTTTTTAGTTTTTTTTAAATTTTTTAGTTTTACCAGGGGAGCCTTGGCGCACTGGTAAAGGTGTTGCTGTGTGACTGAGAGGTCACGGGTTCAAGTCCTGGGAGCGGCCTCTTGTCAAAAATTGACAGGGGAAGGCTTGCCCCTTATACACCCTTGTGGTGGGACCCTTCTCCGGACCCTCGCATCGCGGGGATGCTTTCGTGCACCGGGTTGCCCTTTATTATAAATAAATGAAATGACTTTTTTGCCCTCGTGCAAATCGAATTGCTGATGTCACAAGATCAGAATATGACGTTTTTTGGCCGAAAAATTAGTCTAGGTATAGCATAGTTACGATTTACAAAGGTTGGGTATAGTATTGCAAAAGTTCAAAGGTTGGGTATAGTTTCGTAAAAGAGGTTAAACGATGGGTATAGTTCGTACTTTTTACCTTTCTTTTATGTGGGATTAATCATAGTTACTTTCTACTCAAATGGACTTCATTCTACAAAATGTTTAGATACTGCGTGTTGAAGTGAAGTAGCCAGTGTAATGCTATGCTTCACACAAGAAATCTTTGTCTTGGCAATGTCTTTTGAGTTTTGACAAAAGTTCATAGCCACAAAATAAAAATTGCAAAGAAATGAAATATGACAACAGAACTCAGAAATATGATCTCTAGATTTAACAACCTTCCTCAAAGAACTCAATTGAAGACTACAACTGAGCTCGTTCAGCGGTTTAAGATGTTTCAAAATGCTACCAAGTCCATCTAGTGAATATAAGAAAACACTTCTCTACGCTTGATCAATTGCAAACAAGCTCATTGTGTAAGGAACAACAATAGGAGAAGGCATACGTCTCTCAACATCATAGAGTTCCTTCATCCCATTGCTGTCAAAGTTATACAAGTATAAAGTCTTAGATACCCTGAGAAGTAGCAACCCGTCTTGGAAAGCCAAAGGATCCACCCATCCATACTCGTAACCGTTTGGACGATTCCATTTGTCCTGATGGATGTCTGGATTTTCTATTTCAATTTCTTCAAGTGATTTTGAATATTTCAAGCTCCATTTGGATGATAACAGATCATCAAGAACTCATAGTTGAAGTCTATCGGCCAAGATGACTGCAGTTTAGCTTGCCTTCAGATACACCTATGCACGTTTCAAGAAAGCCGCCTGAGGGTGGTGTCGTGAATAACCATGCAACCTCATTTTCAGGATCAAACATGAGAATCATATCAGCGTCGCAAGTGAGCCAATATAGCTTCCCTTCTACAAATACGCCTTTCTTTTCATGGATAGGTTGAGTGCATAGACAAGACACACTTGATCGTCTCCAAGAACCTGTTTTTGAAGAATAGATGTCAAAGAAGAAACTGCTTTTAGTGTAAGTATAACTGATGGACACCAGTTTGAAATTCATTGAAGCATCATTGCGGTTACGTAAAGGGTCGAAAGCCAAGAGCGTGTTGCTGAAAGTTGTGCTGCTACTGTCACCAATAGGAAGATTATGCCACTGCAGGCTAGTCCATTGTTTGTTCAAGGGATTGAAAATATATATCATGGGTTCGAACGTAGGCAAGCAGCTTTGACAACATAAGAGACCATTGAAGGAACTGGCCGTTCGGGTACTCGTTGAAGGAAATACCCAGCAACTGGTTCTTTCCTTCTCATTATAGACAAGATGAATGAGCGTTTAGAAATATACTAGAACCATTCTTTTGAGACATACTTTACATAGTGCAATACTTTGGCAGGCAATCGCGATAGTATATTGATTGGGATGTCATCGTTTGCCAACCAAAGCCCCTCCATTTCCAACCAACTGCAAGCACTGCCAAAAACACTTTAGTATTAGTGAAGTCAAATGCGTAAAGATTGGTAGTTTGTATAGAAAAATTCCAGATGTGTTATGCCACTTCCTATCATTCAAATTTGAAAAACACCCTGAGGAGCTGCACTATTTATTGGGAATAAAGGTTCACAACGAAAAATGAAAAAATACAGAACCAGAAAGATTGCCATTCAAGCATAAAAAATATAATCTATATCTCGTGTTCTGTTTCTATTGAGAAACATGACATATTAATGAGAACAAGAGATAGACTACATTGACTCTAAACTTGTCCTGGAATATTTTATACTTATCAACCGAGCACACACACACTACAGAGGGGCAGCAAATTTGTTATTAGTTACATTTCTGTTAGGCATTATTAGTGTAGTTAGTAAGATTGTGAATATAAGGAAAATATGAAAACGGAGCAGGCAACTCCCAGGAACAACGGACTAAAAAGTTTATGATGAAGGTTGTATGAAGATAATTAGTCTATCATCATACAGATGAATGAAATGGTTCCAAAGCTACAATCTTGAGCATAAGATATTACCAACTTACTCTAGATCATATTTCACACTTTTCCTGGAGATAGGGCCATCAAGTTTACGATCTCAACTACCAAAAATGTGCAAAGATTTCATGCTTAACCTAAAAGGTGCAAAGATTACTAACCACCTAAATTACACAACACAACGAAGAATTTTCAGTCTCCATTATTTAATAAAGTCTAAAAATTAATCTATAATTACATTTTACATACCCAGAATTGTAGCACATCTGTTTTTTTTTTGTTTTTTCAGAAACAAGTGAAATAATATTTACGACCAGAGTATCATAAAGCTAAGTAAACAACAGTAGTAATACAAGCAAGAAAATATATATGTAAGGTTGAAAATAAAAAATACAACATAAATTGGGTTTAGGAAATAACCTTGTGCCTCATGAGAAGAAACTAGAGTGTTGGAGCTTAAAGAGAGGAAGTGATGTGTAAAGTGGTTTAGATGAATGCCAAGCGGTTTATATAATACCTCTCTTACAAAATTGTGCGACGTCTTCTACTACATAGTTAGATGAATGCCAAGTGAAAATAATTAAAAACCTTTCAATGTCTTGTTTGTTGTATTTCTTCTACATGATTAGATAAAATTATTTCTCAAAAGGCATTGAGCTACGTATGGGAGACATTTATTTACAATAATGTTTATTTTTTTAAATTACTTAATGAAATAAATGATTTGAGTATTAATATAAATATATTTACTATCTTAAGAAATAATATTGTCGTGTTTAAATATAAGATTCGTGTGTAGTATTTTAATAATGTAAATATTTTGGAGTTTTATCAATTTACTCTTATTACCTAAAGCTTTCCAAACGTTAAAACTAAATTACATGTTAACTTCACTAAAGAATCTTTCTCTTAATTTGAGAAGTGAATCTAATTAAATTTATAAATTTTGGTAGAGAATAAAGAGAAAAAGGAAAGGCAATTAAGAAGAAACAACAATAGAGGGAAAACAAATAAGGTATTAGGAAGTGATAAATTTTGTCTACATGGTTTCATCTAAACTATATATAGTAGAGGATGTAGCACTATTTTGTAGGAGATGATCCAATGCCATATTTTGGCAGGCAATCGAGATAGTATGTTGTTTGGAATGTCATTGTTTGCAAACCAAAGCCGTCCATTTTCCAACTAACTGTAAGCACTGCCATTAAACTAAGATGAGCTACTGAGCTACACAAAATTTGATATCAAGTTCACACAACAGCCTTCCACGTACAAAAATGTCCCAGATGTGTTACGACATTACCTTTTATTTAAAGATGAAAAACATAATAGGGAGCTTCATCATTTCTTGGAAATAAAAAAGTTTGTGCCAAAAAATGAAAAAGGCCTAACCAGAAAGACGGTCATTGTAGCATAAGAATATAATTTAGATTTCTTGTTTCATATCCTAATATGAAACATGAGATAATATCGAGAAATACTAGTTTAATTATAGAATTCTTCCCATGCAAGAATTTTGGAAGACCAGAAACGGGAGATTTTTTGACGAGATGGTCGCTAAAGTAAATGTATTACTACCTAAACAGTAGCTAAGGAAACATTGTTCATTAATGAAAACAGAGGAGGCAAGTATGGACAAAAATGAAGGTTGTGTGAAGATAAACTATATAGATGAATGGAATTCTGACTACCAACATTTGTTATCTTGAGCATATATATATATATATGATATATAGACTCATCATGATGCACCACCATTCAGCCTACTATATATTATTATCTTTCACAATGAAGCTTTTATTTCAGCTAGAACAAATTCAGCCTTAGCCAGCTTGAATAATGTACATTCAAACTTTTGGTTTTCCTCAATAATACCCAATTTTAGAAACAAGAGAGAAATAAATAGTATGTTTTTCAGCACCGAAATAAACTAATGGGTCATGAATGAAATATCATATATAATTCGAACAACAGTGAAAAAAAAAATGTATCAGTAGTTGAAAAATAAGTAGGCGAGAGGAATGGGAATATGGGATTCAAAGGCAATCACTGGGGGTTAGTTACATATATTTAGAATCTTCACTGAAACCAACAGCTACTCTTTAGTGAAATACTAATACCGACACAAGATTATCCAAATACATGTCCTTAATACTAGTGAATCTATTTCTCCTAAGCTAGATCAAGTGGAACTAGGCTCATGGCATAAGGAACAACAATAGGAGAGAACATGGATTTTGGCCCCAAAGTGAAAACATCAGAAAGTATTTTCATCTCCCTAGTCTCAAATTTGTATGAACAGAAATGTGTAGACACTCTCAACAGCAGCACCCCGTCTTCGAAAGCTAAAGGATCCATCCACGATTCTTCGCATATACGACTCACCACTTTGTCTCTGATACCACGTAGGATGTGTGAATTTGCTCTTTCCAGTTCTACTAATGACATCGAAAACTTCAAACCCCACAAAGACGAAAAGTGATCCTCGAGAACCCAAAGTTGAAGCCCATCTTCTGAGATGATCACATAGTTCAATTTGACTTCAGATACTCCTATGCACATCTCTGGGGTGCTGTTGAATTGTGTTGCAGGTAAAGGGGTCGTGATTAACCACGACATCTCGTTCTCAGGATCAAACATGAGGATTTGGAAACCATCAGTGAGCCAGTACAGATTCCCATCAACAAATACTCCGTTGTTTTTTATGAGGACATGATTGCAGGGACATTGCTCTTTTGATCGCCTCCAAGTATTTGCTTCAGGTGAATAGATGTCAAAGGAAAAACAAAATTCATCTTCACTCGTCTCAGTTTCAGTCACGGCTACCAGCTTGAAATTGGTGGAAGCATCTATGGGGTTACGGAAAGGGTCGAAGGCCAAGGCTACTATCGTGCTTTTGGGAAGATTATGCCACCGTACGCTCATCCATTGTTTGTTTAGAGGATTGCAAACATACATTCTCGGCGTAGAAGTGGGGAAGCAGCTTCGACAACATAACAGTCCATTACTTGAAGACAAAACGACGACTTCTTCTTCAGGGAGAAAACTTAAAACATTGCGCCATATCGAGACAGTCTCAGTTTCAACTGGGATATAGTTAATGTGCTTTACATCATCAATAACCCACTGAAATATCTCCTGGACGAAGAATCCCACAACCGGTTCTTTCTTTTTCAACTGGAAGCGAATGAATGAGCGACTTGAGATGAGACTGTACCAATCTTTCGAAACATACTTCAAACATTGCAGTGTCTTGGCAGGCAATCGGGATAATATATTGGTGGGGATATCGTCGTTCGAAAACCAACGCCTAATCATTTTGCACCAACTGCAAGTATGAATTCAAGTAAAGGGTAGAATAGTTATTTTATATTAGAAATCTACTACAGAAATTTAGCTATCAGTCTCACAATCACAACGTTTATTTTCTCGTGCTCCGTTAAAACATCTAAAGAAAAGTCCCATGACTAACTCCACTTTCGACTCTGATAAACATGAAAAAGAACATGGAAGCTTCATCAGAACTTGGACATATCCACTTATGTACAAGGTAAAGATGAAAACAGAATAACACCATTGCTATGAACGACTACGCCTTAATCATGAAGATGCGACTATAGTGCAGCATTACAAATGAATATCATGGAATCAACAGCAACAAACTTGAGCAAAGGCATAACTTAAAACCGCAATATAATACTAGTACTCATCTGACCATATTGCTTAAAGCATTACTATTTAAAGTGTGTTCTTCATTTGAATTTTTTTTCTATCCTAATTTCCAGCTGGGTACTGAACTATAATGCTTACAAGTTCAAAGTTCAAACAACAACTGTGACTCCATTGCACTCCATTACCCAACAAAAATAATACTTTTAGGTCTTCTATAATATTGCAACAAAGTTACACCAAAACAATGAACAGTAAAACCCATAACTTAATCTCAACTAACATACAACAAAAATCTTGATATTTTACGTCAAAATTAAATGAAACCTACAAAGTGAACATAATCAAGTAGCAAACTTTTTTTTTTTTCTCAATGATACCCATTTTCCCAAACAGGGTAGAGTTTTTGAACATCTAAAGAACTAAAGAGGCGTGAATGAAATATCATAAACAAAATATCACCAAAAAAACAAAAAAAAAAATCTCAAAGAAAAACAGAAAATGAACACGTGTGCAGTTGAAAATAAGAAAAACAAAGTAAAAGAACCAACCTGAAAAAATGGAAATAGTGGAGCTTAAACTGATGAATGGTGATTAACTTCGATTCTGATTTTGTGCGTAGAAATGAAGTTATTAAAAACAAGAAATGGGAAGATGAAAGGGTTTGAAATTATATTTGCTTAACTGAGGTGGTGATAGCTACATGCTCTTTTTTTTTTTTTTTTTTTGTCTTTTAGTATTTACGTACCGTACGATCAAATTTGACTTGTGGAACCCAACGCGCCAATTTCTGTCCACATCGGCCTGGCACGTCACCTATATAAATGTGTGCCTTTTAATTAATTTTGCATGAATTTGTCTCTTTTCTTATTAATGAGACTACCCATTTTTGGAAAATTACTTTTTATGGTTGCTTGGTTAAGTCATAGTGGAAAAGCAAAATCAAAATAAAAATGCACTTTTTGCACAAAAATGTTATTTTTTAGCTGTGCCCTCGATAAAGTAAAAAAGGTTATGTTTTTTCTTTTTCTTTTTCATTTCTATAATACAAGGTTATATAGTTTGCAAATTGAAAGTTGCAACCTAATAGTTTCATTGGTATCTACAGTTGGCTTGGACTCAAATTGACGAAAGCACTATAGCAGAATCATAGGGGGGGGGGGGGGGGGTGAAAAATGAAACAGTTTCATTACTGGTTTAGTAACAAGTATTTATCTCTCAGACTATATTTTGCCTTTTGCTTTTCTAGTTGTGAAAGTTTTTATTATTCCAACTTGGCTATAATATTTCCGTGCACTTTGGATTTATATATTAAGCGGTCATTTTAGTGTAGACTAAAATTTTAGAAATTATATACAAGATGTTCCAAGGGAGATCAATATATATAAGATCGCCGTGTGATTTTGAAAACTTGCATAAAACCTACTCGTGGTGTGTTAATTATCTAAAACTTCTTGTGTTTTTGAAAATTATTCGCAAGATTCCCTCTGTTAAGTTTCGACTAACACTGGTAATTTTGTTATCAAATGAATAAATTGGTCTTACTTCAATTTTACTAAAGCATTTTATTTTTATAAGTTTTTTTTTATAGTTTTGCAAACATAATACTTTTTAAATAAACATGTGACAATTTTTTTAAAAGAATATTAATTATACTAAATAATTTAAAAATGATAGTTTCTTGTAGTGTTTTTCAAATCATAGCGAAATTTCATGCATGCATGTTTTTAGACTACGTGGAGGTTTTATGTTAACATTTGACAACACTTGAAAATATCATGACCCAATAAGGATCCTCCTCGCCCCAGAAAGAGAGAAAACGAGGACTTCGAGATGTACAAAGATTGGGAGAGAAGACTTCGTAAGAAAATAAAGGAAAATAGCCTCCATGAATTTCCCCTATCGTCATCCAAAGGACCCTGTGAAAAGGTCTATAGTCCACACCCCTCGAGTTAGCCTATCTCGTAATAAATGCGCCTAATCAAACTATATTGGCCACTTGACAAGCACCCATATAGCATATGGACCAAGTAGAGAACATTAAAAAGTTTCAATGCATAACATTAAAGGAAAACATGTAGATCTACCTTCCCGTGTATAGCATTAAAAGCGGGTCACGCGCTGATTGATTGCATGATAGATGGCTCTTTAAGGAGACCTAGGTGTAGACGCCTAAATTTAGTGTCTAATTAAATGACGACATGTGAAAAATAATATATTCGTTATCAATTTAATTTTCTATTTTATTTTGGATTTATATCAAATTTATTTCCAAAGTAAGGTAGTTAAATTTATTGATTTTATATATGTGGTGGATAAATTAAATGAAGTCTTATTTATTAATTGGAGTTAAATTACCCAATTAAATTAAATAATGGCAAGTCTGGTAAAGTAAGAAATAAAAAATACATGTATTATTTAATCCTAATATTTTAAAGGATTAAATAAATAAATATTCATCAAGTCTTGCAATATGAAAATGATTGCGAATCAAATCTCAAGACATGGAAAGATTTCTCCACCAACTCCCAAATCTTAAGAAATGGAAAGAAGATTCAATTAAAAACAAGTCTTCCAAATCAAGAAATCGTAGACGCGATCACAACCATTCATCTCATCAGGAGATTCTGAACTTCTAGTTGAGATTCACTCTACAACTATAAATAATGGTTTTCTTGAAGAAGAAAAACACAACTCAACATTCAAGCTTTTGGAGTAAAGAAGCTCTGCAAATCCAAGGCGAACAACTCAAAATTCAAGCTTTCGGAATAAAGAAGCTCTGCAAATCCAAGGCGAACAATTAAACAATCAAACTTTTGGAGTGAATAAGGTCAATAAATTCTCTCCACGAAAGTTCTTTACCGTCAAGGCATTCATCACAAAACTCAAGGCGTTCGTCACGGAGATTGAAGGAGAAATCCTTTTTAATTCGAGAACAAGCCATGAGGCCCTCGACGAACTGTTTTTGAAGATCAATCCTCCCCAAAAGAAGATTGGTGTTCACCATATCAAAACATTTTCAATCGAAGATCACTAAGTTCATCATAAATGTCCAACTTTGATTCAAGATTAAGTCCAAGCACTCTTGAATTAACGTTTCTCCAAATCTAAATCATTTCGGTGAAGATCAAATTGAAGATTTCCACCACAAGTCTTTAAACATTCAAGATCGTTGTTCTTGTAGAAAAGAATCAGAGGAATAGTAGAGATTGTAACTCCAAATTCATTCGTATTTATATCAAATATATTTGTACTAGTTTTTCTTATCTGTAATTTTTCGACACTATAGAATTTGTTATTACGCTAGGCCTATAAATGGAGGTAGAAAATTCATTTGAAAGGAAAGCTAAGATCAACATTACAAAACATATAACTAAAAACCTCTTGTATATGATATAATATATATATCCTACGAGGGCAATCTCTTCCTCACGTAGAGATATTGTTATTTCTCTTAAGACTGTTGATTCCGGTGAATAAACATAACAACAAATTCCAGATTTCTATAACACAAATGAAATTAAACCATATAAACATGTATTTCTAACAAACATACACCTAATCATGTTCTTACATATACAACACAAAAAATATAACATTTATCATACAAGAACATAAAAGAAATTATAAAGAAAGGTAATAGAAAAATATCAAACGATTAAATAATCGTTTATAGTAGACGAGTCAGAAGCAAGTCTCTTCCCCTTAAGATCACTATGCCGCGGCTACAACTTCAAGCCCTCGTGCGGCACTGACCTCCCAAGGTACAACGTCCTTCCCCTGAGATAGCAAGTGAAGCGCTACACTACCCCTCAGACGAACACTAGTGATACTTGCAGAACTGCAAATGATTATGCTATGATTTTTATGCACAAAAGAATTTTTGATGTGAAGGATGTGTGTTAACACTCGGCTCGTATGGTCCGAGGGTTGTGGGAGTTTTTATATATCGGAACGCCTTGCCTGTTCCACAAGCTAATAGAATGTTTTTATATTCTTATCTTCCGAGGGTTATTTTTCACCTATCCCTCAATTATGGCGCCCTAGCCCTTTATTTGTAGTACAGATCTTCTAGAACAACTGTCAAAACGCATGCTCTTTTCTTGCCAGGTAGTTTTTCTCCATGCACTGATACACCTTCCAAGCTTTTTATCGGGCGACATGTGGTTTTTACGTGACGACTGGCTTCTTCTCACACTTGGTAAGACGACATATGGATTTTTAATATATGATCGTGGTATATGATGGACACCTGGTTTTCTTCCAACTGTAGTAAGAGATTTCGGGATTTTATCCTCTATCTCTTCTCTCGCCAACTGAACCATCAGATTATGCCAGGAACTATCGGAGGTGTGTTTGAGGATAACGTGATCGTGTGAGGTATCGTAGAGTCATCCAAGACTCGTAGTACCTCGGGGATTTTGTATCCTGTTCATACCCTCCTGTGATCGTTTTATAGGCAAGTTCTTCGGGTCATTTAAGCCCGATGATTTCTTCCTCAGATGGTTATTCTTTTGATGACATATTGGGGCCGTTATCTACGAAAGGCGTGATACTCCTCGTAGATTATTTTCTATCTGGTTTACAACGGTTTTATCTTCCCCGGAAAAGACATCCTTTTTGTTAAGTGAAACCATGTATTAACCAAAAACCACCTATGTAGGGATTATATAGAACTTTGAGGTGAGCAAATTACCATTCACACCCTCTAACTCTTGGCCATTTATATAAATGCCACACTTTATATTGGACTAACTTCTAATATAATTTAATTAATATTTTGGCCTCAACACCAAATTAATTAAATTCTCCAACAATCCCCACATGAATGTAATTGGCTAAAATGCACGTGAGCCTAACAATGCTATATGCAATTCTATAGTTCTGCGAGAACTTGTTGCATCAGGTTAGGTGGTTTACAACGCCTTGAACATTCCCTAGTGAAATACCATCATATATACTTCCAACCAGTGGACATGATGCATTGAACTGTTCGACGTTTTGTGTATACCAAGACAATGATACTCGCACAACTCATTTCAGTACCACTTTTGGTCCTTTCGTTGTTGTCCGTTTCGATCCTGGACTGCCTTGGCAAATTTCATCGAATGCTTTAGAGATTTAACCCTTTTTGTTTCATCTCATAGAAGTGGCCCCTTCACATTCGACATAGGTGATCTCTCATTAAGGGTATCCTATAATACCCCGCTTGTGTCACAAGACATAAGAATCATTAGAACCTCAAGTTCTCCTTACCTGTACAGGTCTATCACTCTTTCATCCTAGAAATGGGTTTTGAACTCAATTTCCCGAGTGCTTTGTTCGACTCGCCCCCACAATTCGGTTGTCCCTCTGAACTTGCAAATTGGGGTTTACAATTTAGGTAGGGTTGCCACTTGCCATCATGGGTGTGATGTCTTTTGGTGGGCTCAATTCCATTTCCCTCGATGAATTTGCTACTTGGTCTCTCGTTAGACCTTTCGTCAATCGTCTACAATATTTTCTTTGACCTCTTAAAGTCTAAGGAAAATAGTATGATTATTTTCTAACTTAAAAGTTTAGAAAATCTGAACCAATATTTTCTTTTCCTCTCGCCCCCACATTTCTTTTCTTTTCCTCAATGAAAGAAGTGTCTCTAGCCTCAAAGAAATTAGAATTTATTTGATTTGCGTACATAGCGTCTTATTTCAAATAGATCTGAATATTTAATCTATTATTTAGTAAAATAAATAGTATTAAATCTCACTTGCTTCTCATGAGCATTTTAATTTTTCACACTTATATTTGAACTCAATTCCAAACACTTCAAACAAATGTATGTATATATATATATAAAAAATAAAATACAAGTCTCACACTTGTTTTATTTTCTACATATATATATATATATTACTTGTGTTATTTCCAACAAATATATATATATATATCCATGTCATAAAGAAGTCACAAGTAATCGAAATAAATTATAATATTTGCCTCACATGCAACTTCGATTACATTTATTCGTAAAATTAGTCTCCTCACATGAGATTTTTTATTTATTCATAAATACTAGTCTCCTTACACGAACTTTTGTTACATCAAACTTGAACACTAGTCTCAGTACTAGCCGCACCCTTAGGTACCATAATCATAACAAACATCTTAAAAAAAGATTCTTAGGCAAATCTCCCTAGTACCGACTGCCCTTTTGTTCTCGTTCTTTTTGGAACGTCGGTAACTATCATGGGCCTTGTGGCCAGATTTACCGCAAACATAGCAGTAATCTATGAACTTAGTCACTTGGGCATCCCCTTGAGGTAAACATAAATGTTTTCCCTTTTTTACCCCCACACTCGACCATCTTGGCCGATGAAACCGTTAGACTATGTCTCCACGGCTGCAGTACGCAACACGTTGGGGATTCTCACGATCCACCTCAGGTTTCTCCTCATTGAGATACCTTGTCAAGTTCAGGGTTGTCAGAAAAGAAAAATACCATTTTCTGATTTCAACGTTAAAGTCAGATTCTTGACTTTTCCAATTTCTCAAGTTGAGAATACGACATTGTGGTTCTTAGAACCAGTATAATGGCCTCAGAACCGTTAGTTATGAAAATTGGCCTTACGATCTCAACACCGCTAGCTATCAATTCGCATCACGGTCTTAATACCATTTACTCTTAGAAGTGACATAACGACCTCAATGTCGTAGCTTCATTTGTGGGGACGTTACGCCCGTAACATTGTAGTTAAATTTTAAATTTTCCTTCAAGTTAATTCACAAGTCTCAATACTTAGAATTAATAAAATTCTTTCGAAGGGTCGACATGCAAT
Organism: Linaria vulgaris; assembly: GCA_948329865.1. Classification (NCBI taxonomy): domain Eukaryota; kingdom Viridiplantae; phylum Streptophyta; class Magnoliopsida; order Lamiales; family Plantaginaceae; genus Linaria; species Linaria vulgaris. Next base: position 34,656,052 of record OX415250.1, on the reverse strand, counting down.
TTTCGAATTGCTCACGAGTTCACATGCAATTCCTAGAGCATATGATCTACAAACATCTAAATTAGACTATCATATGTCACGGTTCACAATCAAAGTCCTTATCCTCAAGCCTTATAGCCTATAGTCACAATTTATTTTGATTTATAATAACTATAAACCACATAAGCATGCTAATACTCAAACTAATACACGTTACAATATATATGCAACAACTCAGTATAACACATGCCATGAATTATGACATATACAACAAATAATATTCAGCAACCCGTTTCTATATAAGGCGTTACACATGTGATCAACAAAGTTCTAATATTATATTAGACTATATATATGTGCATATAGTTTCATAGATGATAATTGTAACGCCCCAAAAATTTAGAAGAACATAAATTTATACTTTAGTCCTCAAACTTTTGAAAATTTCTATTTTTGACCCTAAATATTTAGAAAATTTTGCATTTGAGTCCCTAAGCTTAAAAGTTAGTTTTTTATTATTTTTATAGGTCTCAAATCCTAAAACATATATTTCAATTTTAAATTTTAACCAAGATGATCGAATTATCTAGAAAATTACATAAATAAATATGTATGTAACAAAGAAATCTAATTATACCTATTTGAATTTTAATTATAAATAATTGAGGGACTTGATATGCAATTAACCAATTGATGAAGTAAGCCATAGCATATTTTTGATGAAGTAAGCCATGACATCCTTAAGAGCATGATTAAAATATTTTTTGTGATTTATTATAAAATAATCAAAGTGAGACCTTAATTAAAAGTATTTTAACATGATTTTTGCCTATAAATAATAGGCTTTCTTCCAACAATTTTCACACCCAAAATCATTTCGGTTTTTCCTTCTTTCTTCCTATGAATCTCTAAGTTAGTGAGTCTATTTTTAGGAAAAATTCATCCCAAGTTCTCATTTCATCACTTCCTACCCGAAAATACCCCAAAACTTTTATTGCGCATAAATTATCTATTCGGCCTTGCACCTTAGAAAAATCATAACTAATTGTAGAAAAATCCTTTTGATCAAGGCCAACGGCTGAATACTCCTTATGATGTCCTATAACTTTCATATGAAAAAATGTTTTTCAAATAATGTGATTTAGATGATCGAAATTCCGAAATCGTAGACTGTTGTCTGAAAATCCAAAAATAGGTTCCATGTTTTCAAGAATGATTTAGCATATGAAACCTTTGTGTTTTCAAAAAATCTTAGATTCCCACATCTCTCATGATTCTAGAAACCATAAAGCATAAAAATATTTGAAAATCAAGTTCATTTGGATGTCCGATCAAAGGTAAAACTAAAACTGCGGAGATTTTTCAGTTTATTTGGCACAACCTTTGTTTTCTTAATTTATAAGTTTAATCGCCATCATAATTCAATGTATTTATCACACACATAAATTTAACATGATATAGTACTAGTTATAATTAGATTATTATGATTTATAATCATAAATTGACATTTTTGTGATCTTATTTATAACATTTAAATGTTAGATTTATCATGTTTAACATACTATTTTTATAAGTCTTACAAGATTATTCTTGCCACTCCATGACCTAACCATCAAATAAGATTATTTATCATCCCTTATCACATGTTTTGATAACCTCTCATGTTTATATCTTTATATTTAAGTTATAAAACAAGTATATGCATTTTTAAACTTACTATGTAAAATAAAGTAATACATGACTAAGTTATACCTTTTAAGGTGTTATTTCGTATGATACTTATTTGGTGTGTGGTTATTAAAAGTTTGGAATTGATTAAAGACTAAAAAGATGAGTTTTCCTAGAGTTAGTTAAGTAATATGATTTTCTTTAAATTCATCATCTAAGATTTTCATGTTTTGTGTAATGACATAAATTAAGCTTATGTGTTATTTACTAAGACTTACATTACAACTAGCATTGTTAACCAGAACGTTCTCAAATTCACCAACATCAGAACTAAAGAAAAAGTACTAATATTTGTTGTAGAAAATTATAAATTCAGTTTATTATATTATTTAAATTTGTTAAAGGTTTGACGAACTAATCAACGACATCAAGGTTCCCGTACGAATGTGAGGTTCCATTTCTGATTGTTTCTAGCCCCGTTTGGCATCCGACCCTGAGGAATTTGGATAGAAAAGCCACTACTCCATTACCAAATCTCGAACAACCTATATTTCATCATATTTGTGTTTTTGCATCTCATCTCATAACATTATTTTCTTACTCACCCTTAAATCACGCACTACAACAAAAGGAGGATGTTGGGACATTTTATTCGGGTCACTTTTAACTAAATGTCTCAAGTATATTACATTGCAACACTTACTTATTATGTCCTAATAATTTTTATATTTTGAGACACTTAAAAGAACCCGTCCAAATTTGGTAAAACTTAAATGAATTATTCACGTGTTCCCGCTACTACTAAAAACTTTTTCCTCTTTTTTATTTGTCATATCCCCTTGTTGACTTTCAATTAGCCTAAAAGCCAAAACCCTATTCAACCTTATTTTGTAATTCTCCACGGGATAAATTTTGTGCGGCTCATCTTTAAGAAAAATGCTCTCGTCTTCATCTTCAGGAGACCTCTAACAGCCAAATGGTATTCTTTCTTATGTTCTACCCGATTTCATTATTTCTTTTTGTTTTAGATCTCTTATTGTTATATTTTTGTACAGCTATCTTCCATATAAATCTTCAGCGTGTTTGTAACTTTTTGCAAAATCAAGGTTATTGTTGAGAAACTAAAGCTAATTATTAACAATCATTGTATCTGATTTGAAGTTCTGGGAGGCCAAGTAAACCATTAATCTGGTGAAATCTGATTCAAGTTATTTTCTTTTTTTTTCTTTTTCTTTTTCGAATTCTTATTTTCTCTCTTATACTTATATGTTCAGTGAATTTTGCTTTTATTCATTGCATTTCTAATTTGGGCTTTTTATAGTGTTATTTGATCAAGCAATTGTAAACCAGCTATAATTCTATTCCATGGATTCTAAAATAGTAAGAGGGATTTATAAGTGAAAAGGGAAAGAAAGTAGAAGTCTTATCTAATCTATTATCTAGCTCTTTGATTTTAACTTTTGTACTTATCGGCAATGTTTTATAACTTCTGGGCTGCTATCTACTAGTTGTCTCTCAAGCTAGTCAGTAGATTTGTAAGTCATATAACTAATCAGACTACTGCCTGGCTCATATTTGTAAGATTTTTAGCATTAAGTTCATTGCCTTTTGCCATGATTACTAATTTTGTAGGATTACTTTAACTTGTTTACTTTTCATTTCTCTTTGTTTGATGTCCTCTGTTTTCTTCTTAAAGTTGTTCTGACAAACTTTTTGCACGTTTTTATTAATCTACACAAGTCATAAATGAGTTTATCTCTAGGAATATGATGTATTACATGCAGATGCACAATTAGGGGCTGAAGGTTCCATTTGAATCTTCTACAGATTTACGCAATTGGCAGTGTCCATACGAGATTTTCACGTACTCATCCATCACAATCGACTTCTCAACAAGTTTTTATTGGGGTGAGCAGGTGAAGTTTAACTTATTATGAACTTCCAAGTTATGTAAGTACTGATGCGTAGATAGTCATAAGTTGCAAATACATTGTGGATATTTAATTGTTCATAACAACTTTGGAGATATTTATGAAATTATTGCAAATGGTCTCTATTATGAGATAGGTATATATGAGAGTTAGTGGTATGGGCTTAAGTTTAGTAAAATAATGATTTCGTTTCAAGTTAAAGAAGTAAGTACCACATTTTTCTTATTGTCATTATTTTATACAAATATAGGAACTCTTGATGTAGCCCTTGTCTGGTATTTGTACTTGGTAGTTTATTTTTCCCTTCAACATTCTTTAATGGAAGATGATGCTTGTTTCTTAGCTTATCTTTTCCATTACTTTATATGCCACCTTTTGGAGTACCACTAATGTTTAGTCAATATGAGGTTACTTCACAGGTTTTATGGGGTTGAATACTTTTGGAGCACAGAAGCTAGGGGTGGGAGGGCCGGGTCGGATACCCGCGAACCGACCCGACCCGATCGGATTTTTCCCGGGGCGGGAAAAATCCGATCGCAAACCCGATCCGTTGATGCGGGAAATCTCTCCTGCAGCAACTCCCGCGGATCGGATCGGGAGTCATGGCCGGAATCCGATCCGATCCGCGGGTCCCGATTTTTCCGGTGCCATCTCCTCCGAGCTACACAAACACACACACACAGAGTTCGACACAGCATCTCCGCCATCTCCGCGGGTGGGAAGCTAGCTTGTAGGCTATCTCTGCCACAGTCCGACACAGCATCTCTCACCATCTCCGCCGCGCCATCTCCGCCTCGCCATCTCCGCCACGGAAGCTCACCATCTCCGTCGCCCCGAAACCCTATGTATTTTTTCAAATTCAAAACTCACCATCTCCGCCACGGAAGCTCACCATCTCCGCCGCGCCGAAACCCTAGGTATTAGCAGGTTTTGTGGATTTTTTGTGGATTGGTGCAAAATTCCAGGGATCCCGGGACCCCGACGGAACTCCCGCAATCGCGGGAGTTCCGCACTCCGCGGTGCGGATCGGGAGCCGCGACGAGCTCCCGATCCCCGCCGATTCCCGATGGCCGGGAATCCGGCCCAACTCACCCCTAACAGAAGCTGATACTTTCTATTTCAAATAATAACTATTTTAGGTTACATAAAGTATTCTTTGGTAGGTGTATGTTTTATGCTACTCTATATCATTTTTTATTTGAAATAAGTAATTGAAAACTAAATGTTGCATTACCTCATTTGTGTTGTAAGCTAGAAGATTAGAACTATAAGCTTGGAGATGAAATGAAAATGCTAAGTACTGCCGAATCTTTTCTTTTTCTATTTCTTTTTTCTTTTTATAACATCTCATTGTTTAATACATTATAGTTTATACCTGACCATCAAAACTGAAATCTGAAATGAATTGTGAATACATGTGTCCAAGAAAGAGTTGAGTACTCTATATTATTTTTAATTTCCAATAACTTAAAACTCAATGTTGCATTACTGCATTTGTGTTGTAAGGCTTAAGAATAGAACTAGTTGGACATGAAGCGAAAATGTTAAGTAGTGATGAATCTTTTTTTTTTCTTTTACAACATCTTCTTGTTTTAGTACATCATAATTTATACTTGAACGTCAAAATTGAAGAAATTTGAAATGAATTTTGAATACAGGTGCATGAAAGAGTTGAGTACTTTTTGTAGCATAGTGTTAGTATGACTTTGCTACAGAATATATAAAATTTGCAACTGCTTTAAATTTATGTCTCTTTGCTGTGTGAATTGCATATGCTGGTTCGTGCTCGTACATCTGCAGAACGTTGGTGTAAGTTTGTAAAGATGTAGTAGCTTGTTAATTTGTACCTCATGATTAGTTTAGCTTTTGAAAGTGCAGTACACATGGGATAAGTTGATGTAAGTTTGTCAATAGTTTTAGTTTGACAATAGATCGTTTATATAAGTATGGGTCGGTTACAATGGAGTACAAGGGAAATACAACGGATCTATCTTAACAAACTAGGCCTAATCTAGGTGTCTCGATTAGGCTTGGTCCGGAACACCTCGAACTAACGCCTTGATGCTTGGACGACATGAGTATATCGGTAATTAGGTCGGATGTATATCGGTAATCATCTTCGATGTGATATCGGGGACCACTCTCGATATGATATCGGTAGTCCGGGGGTATGACGTGTCAGTGGAGAGTGTGGGTTATCTCGATATTGAAGACGATATCGAGAGTGATATCGATGATTTCCTTCGATGTGATGCGTGGTAGATGCGGGATGATAATTGCTTGCTTTGGGATCCGGGCATCGCGTATTAATAGACCTCGGGACCCGGGGACCATAGTATCATATCGGTGATTATCACCGATATGATGTCGAAAGTGGTCCGCGATATGATTAAATATGGGCCTGGTTTGGGCCAGGCCCAATATGCGGGAAATGCCCATATCATGTAGTCCCCCAATTTGGGGATTCTTATCTTAGAGATAAGAATTCGCAAATTTAATTTTAAATTTCTGGGTTACCTGTACCCTTCGTCCTGCCAGTTCAAATGACAGAGATCAAATTTGCGGGGAATGCACTTTGTGATAAATTTCGCTGGACTCCCCAGTGCAGTGGATGTATAATTTGAGGTCCTCGTTTGAATTCTTCGTTCACCGTACGAGATTTTGAATTCCTCGCACATATCGGGATTGCACTATTTGATAAACTTTGGTGAACCCCCCAATGCGTCTGTCCTTGCGTGTTTTTTCACATAACTTGACTATAATGTCCTTTTATCTATATCGAATATCAGCACCGATGTGAGATCGAAATTTTATTTCGATCTAGCATCTCCGATGTCTATAAATAGGGCTTCCAGGGAAGTGAAACTCACTTTGCCTTTTAGCAAAAATTCGTTGTCCCTCCGAAAAGTATGTCGAATTTCACTTTCGATATCGTTTTCGATATCTCTTTCGATATGTTTTCCGATTTATTTTTCGATTTGGTCCTGAAGTTATTTCCATATTTATGTATATATATGTGCCTAGATATTTTAAGTTAAATAACTAACCTTGCCATGTTTATTCATTTCAGGCTTTAACGTTCAATTTGATTTTTCTCACTTAGCGCCTCAGTAAGTCGTTTGCCGGTAACAATGTTGGCTCAGGTTTACCCGAGATGGATTTCGAAGGGATCAGAATGGGATTTAGTGAAAATGAAATGTTTGGGTCTGACCAATTGATTGGTGACCAATCTGGTGTTGAATTCTCTGCTCCGCCGGAAGCTGACGGCCCAAATGTAGATGAGTGGGGCTTGGGGATCAACCCCCCGAAATATAAGACCACAGAGAAGTATGAGGATATGATGTCTCACGTTCCTCATCATGCTGGTCATTACTCCGACGAGTATGACATCCCCGAGGGGTACATGGTCATATTCCCTAGTGCGGATCAACGAATGCATACTCCACCGAAATGTTGTATTACTGTTAATGCCAAGCACTTTAAGAACGGATTGCGCTTCCCAATTAATCCTGCGGTTAGTGCTATCATAACGAGCATATGGGTCTGCTTGGGGCAGCTATCACCCAATTCTCTGGGGTACATCGTGGCTTTCATTTGTGTTATGAAAGCCTTGGGTGCCCCTTGTGGGGTTAATGAGTTATGGCAACTCTTTAGTGTCATGGTCAACATGAAGGGCAGTGATAAAGGGTTCTTTTGTGCGCGGGCCCAGGGGGGTCTTAGGTTCGTGCAATATACTCAATCCAGTTATGGATTTGGTAATAAGTGTGAGTATATGTACATCCGGGAGAGGACGACTGGTGAATTTGATGTGCTTCCAAGTGTGTGGCGCGAAGACACCAAATATGAGAGACAAGCCGCTCTTGGGACAACTGCACATAACCTCGAATTTCTGAGGAAGCTGATTAACCATCTGTATGACGGTACCCTGCTTTGCAGTGACATAGTTTTGCGAGCAAGTGGGATATCTCCCGTACCTTATGACGGTCCCTCTACTCTCGGTAAGTGCTATATCTTCACAAACTGATAGCTTTTTCCTGATTTATCTCTTGACCTTATGTTTCATGTATCTTGCAGCCGATTTGGTAGAGTACTGTAGTCTGGACGCGGTAGCGGAACGTAAACAGCTGGGGGCGGACGCCACTGCAGAAGATGCACCTCTGCTCGTCAAGAAGAGGGGCCGTGAGAGCGTACGCAAGAACGCAAAGAAGACTGCTCCTTCATCGGGTGGAAATACTGCAGGCGTGGGTGGCGCCTCGCAATCTCAAAATGATGTTGATGCCGGGACGTCCACGGGGCCAAAAAGAATGAGGGAGGAGGGTAGTTCAAGTGGGGATCACAGCGATCTATTCTGATCTGTAAGTAATCTTTGTGTCTATTGGATGCGTATTTCTTTTGGGTTTTTTATTCAATTGAGTAGCTAATTCCTTATTGTGAATGTGCAGGTGGCGAGCTTTTTGAAAGGTTTCTTGGAGATGGCTGTTAAGGGTCAATCGGATTACGCGGAATCGCTCTGAGTTACCAACGGTTTGCTCGAAAAGCTGGGTGAATACGATCCCGTTGCTGCCGTGCAGCTCCAGCACGAGAGAGACGAGGCCCTGGATATTTTGAAAACCAGCGAGAGTAATGTGAGAGGCCTGTATGACGATAATAAAAGGTTAATCGCAGAGCTCGATGAGGCTCGACTTATTGCTGGTAGTGAGGCGTCCTGACGGGAGGCAGTTGAGGCCGAGGCCGCAGTTCTGAGGGACAGATTAGCCCAAGCTTAAATGCACATGCGGTGCATGACGCTGAGCAAGAGCCAATTGACCAGTGCGGCCAAACAATTCCTTCTGAGTCGATCTTATAAGATAATATGTGTTGAGCGTGGCTTGCTCGAGCGGGAGGAGGCCAAAGCCTATGTTATAGGTCAAATTTAGCTGGAAGGTGGTTTAAGGACGGTTATGATCTGTCAGCCATAAATCCGTTGAAGGGGCCGGATGGAAAATTTCCTGAAGATTCTGGCGGTGATGACGAAGACCTGGAGCCGGAAGTGGAGTATCGTGAGATTATCGACCAGAAGAGTGTGGCGTTAATCCATATTAAAGGAGCTCCTCGTTATCCCGGCTGAGAATTTAGGGATTTGTAATTTTCCCTTTTTGTCTATAACTTGATGGTCTACCCGTTAATTCAATCAATCCTTCTTGCGTGTCCTGATTTATATTCGTTCATGCGTATTCAATGGTGTGTTTGCTTGTCTTATTATTACGCCTCCTTGTTGTGTCGCCTATAAGGTTATATCGGATTATATTGGCTAATCCCCCTCATCACAAGGAGGTGCTTCTGTTTCTGTTCTTTAGAGTCCGACCCCGTTATCACAGGGACACTGTTATTGCTCAAATGTTTAGGATCGACCCCGTTATCACAGGGGAACTTTCTCTTATGGGTAGGGGTCCATCCCGTTATCACAGGGAAACCTGCTACCGCTCATGTGTTTAGGATCGACCCCGTTATCACATGGGATATTTTTCTTGTGGGTAGGGGCCCATCCCGTTATCACAGGGAACCTGCTACCGTTCAAATGTTTATGATCGACCCCGTTATCACAAGAGATATTTTTCTTGTGGGTAGGGGCCCATCCCGTTATCACAGAGAACCTGCTACCGTTCAAATGTTTAGGATCGACCCCGTTATCACATGGGATCTTTTTCTTGTGGGTAGGGGCCCATCCCGTTATCACAGGGAACCTGCTACCGTTCAAATGTTTAGGATCGACCCCGTTATCACATGGGATCTTTTTCTTGTGGGTAGGGGCCCATCCCGTTATCACAGGGAACCTGCTACCGTTCAAATGTTTAGGATCGACCCCGTTATCACAGGGGATCTTTTTCTTGTGGGTAGGGGCCCATCCCGTTATCACAGGGAACCTGCTACCGTTCAAATATTTAGGATCGACCCCGTTATCACATGGGATATTTTTCTTGTGGGTAGGGGCCCATCTCGTTATCACAGGGAAACCGCTACTGCTCATGTGTTTAGGATCGACCCCGTTATCACATGGGATCTTTTTCTCTTTGTAGGTGACCCATTACCACTCATGGATAGAAGCCCGCCCGTTGTCACAGGGGGACACATTACCGTTCATGGGTAGGAGCCTGCCTTGTTTTCGTAGGTGACCCATTACCACTAATGGGTAGGAGCCCCGCCCGTTATCACAAGGGGACCCGTTACCGCTCATGGGTAGGAGCTTGCGTTTTCTTCGTAGGTGACCCGTTACCACTCATAGGTAGGAGCCCCGCCCGTTATCATAGGGGGGCCTGTTACCGCTCATGGGTAGGAGCCTGCCTTTTCTTCGTAAGTGACCCGTTACCACTCATGGGTAGGAGCCCCTCCCGTTATCACAGGGGGACCCATTACCGCTCATGGGTAGGAGCCTGCCTTTTGTCTGTGCCCCTCGGTAACTTTGTAGTTGTCACGAGGATAGGTCGTTAGGCACCTGTAAAATAACATAGACAAAAAAGGTTTTGCACTGTACCATCTTATGTCAGAGCATGAAATGATGCGGCTTTGTTATCCGACGAATTTTCCCTTAACCTGTGAATTTCGATTTTTCGAGCAAAAGTGATGCTCGCAACATGTTTTGACGTACATGTTGTACGTTTGTACCTGTAAGAAGGTGATATAGCAAATACATATATGCGGGGTAACTTCCCCGATGCTATGTGCCATAATTTGCACTTTCATTATATCCGATTAGGATGTGCCCCTGCATGAAATGGGAGATTTAATGATACAGTAATATTGCTGAGAAAATAAAAAGTAATGACAGATAACGGTCGAAGGCCAGGTAATCCTAGCCCGCCTACGTATCCCGTTGATTGGGGAATCATATCGGTGTAGTTCCCCCTGTTTTAAGTTACAAACCGACCCATGATGGGGCAATGTTCTAATTGTTTAAGCATGATTTTAAAAACTGAGGAAACTTAAACGATTGTACTAGTTGTTTCTCATGGTAATTACTCCATAACTTGTTGATCCCTATTTGGCCCGATTGCTTCTTCCTCCGCTTCTCTAGTTCTTGGCAACATAAGAGAAGTGATGTAGCAGAACCAAGCCTCTTCCTGGTTAGCGATCACTTCTCCGACCCCTCCTCCTGCTGGGAATTTCACCTTCTGATGGAATATAGACACCACCACTCTTATCGCGTTCAGGGCCGGCCTGCCGATTATGACATTGTATGCGAATGGTCGGTCCACGATCGTATATTGAACATTAATAGTTCGCATGTGTGATTCTTGTCCAAATGACGTGGGAAGGTTCACTTGCCCTAGGGGGATTGTTTCTGCTCCACCGAATCCCAGCAGTGGCGTATGGACCTGTTCAATTACATGGTGGCCGAGTGCCATCTTCTCCAAAGCATGTGCAAATATAACATTGGTGGAACTACCATTGTCTATAAGTACTTTGTGTACAACGTAGTTAGAGATATCAAGCTTAACAACCAAGGGGCAGTCGAGCTTGCCTGCCTGGATGGCTTCGGGGTTGAGATCCAAGAGGTCCCTGCTGGAAAACGTAATAACCTCGTCTGGAAGCTCCTCAATTAGCGTCGTGAATCCGACGAAACGGTCCTTGTTCAGTCCACGTGTTATCTTCTTCCTCTGGTTGGTGGAATCTGCTCCCGCAGTCCCGCCGCTTATCACATTAATCACCCCCTCGAAGGTGCATTATTTATCGTATTGCGTCCTTGTCCACTCTCAATTGCCTTAAGGCCCTCCCTTCTTGGGGATTGGGACCGCTCTCTCGATTCAGCATACTGCCCGCTCGCCTTAACGAACTATATTAACCTCTCGTCCTTAAACAACCTCTCGATCTCATCCTTCAGGTTATAGCAATCCTTCGTGCCATGGCCTTTCTAGCGGTGGTACTCACAGTAGCGCCTAGATTTCTTGGTGAAATCCGTCTCCTTGATTTTTCGAGGCGCATTTAACCAATTCTTGCTTTGTGCGACGGCCAAGATAGTGCGGATGTCCTGGTTGAGGGGAGTATATCTCTTCAGCGACCTGTCTCTTCCTCCCCTGCTCCTGTTCCATGCCTCTCTAGCCCTTTCCCTGCCGGATTCCTGGGGTCTAAGCTTAGCTGCCATCATTGCGTCTTCATAAATCACGGTATGTGCCAACTTGTTTATCCGATTTATGGTAGGTTCTGTGAGCTTGATCAGTTCTTTGGCAAATTTGTTGTGTGTCGTTGCCCTGAATAAGGTCTGTAACACTTGTCCTCCATAGGGGTTGTCCACCTTCAGTAGCTCCTCATTGAATCTGTTCATGAATTCCCCGAGAGTTTCCCTCTCTCTCTCTGTTTTAATGCTTCCAGATGGTACATGCTTGTCTTCATTCGCTTCTGACTGGAAAAGTGGTTCTCCAACCTCTCCTTCATCTGCTCGAAGCTAGAGATAGATCTCGCTTCGATTCTGTTAAACCAGTCTAACATCGCTCCTATTAGTGTTGTTGCCATTATTTTTGCCTTAATGCCTTCGGAAAAGTCTTGTTAGTTCAAGAGACTCTCCACGGCGTGGATGTGATCCCTTGGTTCACTCTTCTTATCATATGGTTTTATAGTCGGAATCTTGTCTCCTCTGCACAACACTTCTTTCTCGATTTCACAACATAAGGGAGTCAACAGCCGTCGGTATCCAACTGTTGTCGTTCCACGGTTTACGTTCCTTCTCCCGGCTTCCATGTCCTTAGTCATTTTAGCTGTCTCCCTTATCATGTTACATCTGTCCTCCTCAAACGTCCTAGCTCTCTGGTCGTTCTTTGTATCATCACTTACTTCTACCCTCTCTTCACTTCTGGCCCTTGTCAAACGCCCTCTTCTAGTGTTGTCCCTTCGACCCCCTTCCGAGATCTCCTCTTCATCCCGCTCTTGCCTTGTCCTCCACTCATCCACCTTGGATTCATGGGGCCTTGCTTGAACATCCCTTGTCCCTCTTTCCACTATGTGCGGCAGCAAAGTCTCAAGTGTAGCGTCAAGCGCCGCTTTTACAGAAGCGTTGATCTGCGCTAGCATCTCCGGGGTTATGGCGGCAGGGGGAACGGCGCTCTGTTCTGCAGCCATCGTCTCCTTTGAGCCGGGAAGATCCGCGTTTGGCACCTAGGTCATTGGGACATCCGCCGCCGAGTTTTCAGTGGTCGGGCCCTCAGTAGCAGGTTCCGCCGTATTTGGTGCGGCAGTGGTTGGACCTGTATTCGTGGCTCGCGATGGCCTCCTGGGCCCGCGCCTACGTCGCGGTTCATTCTGTGCTGGAGGAAGCTCCATCTCAGCTTGGGTCATTGTCTGTTCTTGGTCAGTCGGCTGTTGAGTGAGTGGTGTGTCCTCAATCCTCGTGTTTCTTGTCACAACTTTGTTAAATTCGGATCGGGTCCTCCTTCCTTGCATCTTGACGTCCTCGTCCGGGAACTGGTGTTCCCACAGACGGCGCCACTAGTTTGACAATAGATCGTTTATATAAGTATGGGTCGGTTACAATGGAGTACAAGGGAAATGCAACGAATCTATCTTAACAAACTAGGCCTAATCTAGGTGTCTCGATTAGGCTTGGTCTGGAACACCTCGAACTAACGCCTTGATGCTTGGACGGCAGGGGTATATCGATAATTATGTCGAATGTATATCGGTAATCATCTTCGATGTGATATCGGGGACCACTCTCGATATGATATCGGTAGTCCGGGGGTATGACGTGTCAGTGGAGCATGTGGGTTATCTCGATATCGAAGACGACATCGAGAGTGAGATCGGTGATTTCCTTCGATGTGATGTGTGGTAGCTGCGGGATGATAATTGCTTGCTTTGAGATTCGGGCATCGCGTATTTATAGACCTCGGGACCCAGGGAGCACAGTATCATATCGGTGATTATCACCGATATGATGTCGAAAGTGGTCCCCGATATGGTTAAATATGGGCCTGGTTTAGGCCAGGCCCAATATGCGGGAAATGCCCATATCAAGTTTGTAAATATTTTGTACGTTATGATTAATTTTGGTATCTGGAAGTCTAGTACACATAGAGCGACACAAAGCAATGAGAGATTATGGTCAGTTTAGCTTCTATTAATTTGCAACATTATGTGTTTTTTGGGTTCTGTTCAGTTGTGTTCTTTTTTTTTTTTTTTTAAATCTAAAATATTAGGAGCAAAAGTATATTGAACAGACACCGCTTGGTGATCCATTACTTTCTTATACCTTTACATTTTTCTCTTATCAGAATTATGGCATATGTTTATAAACAATAGCAATACACAACCTCAACTCAATTGTTGTAACTTGCCTCTTTTCCAAAGGTACATACTACTCTGTTACACTCTTCTGCTTATTTTACTTTTTACGCTAGGATAAGTTATTTGATTCTCTCATCAAAATGGTTCAAGGTTAATAAATTCTTTTTTCTCTGTACAATTAGTCCGTAATTGAACATCTATTATAACATGTAGTCTTATTATAACATTACATGCAGGTTGCTTCAGATGAAGGTGAACGCTAATGCGGTTTGGAGCTTGTTGAAGAAAGGGTTTTCATTCTTCTGAGCTATAGTGATTGTGTTTCTGTGCGGGCAGAGTGCTAATAGGCTATTTAAGATCATAATTCCACGGCTACCACTTCTCATTTCATGTAATATGAATATAGTGACTATTACTCTTGTGGAATTTCTAAGAACCTTGTGTTTATATGTTTGAATTTTACTTATATATGAAAATTGTTACATGTGCATTTTGATTCATTTAAAGACAATATCTCATCATTCATATAAATATGATGCGGATAAGTATGTTGCTACAAAGCGACCTAATCATAATTTATGTGTATCCTTCATTTGACATTTTGGGACATAAATACCATCTGAACAATAATTATTTTACGAGAAATTCCATTTTTTGACTGTTTGGGAGATCACTTACGGGACACATATAGATGTTCTTATAAAGTATATTTTAAAATTAAAATTCATCACGAGACACTAATTTGTCTCTTATTTACTTATAAGACACAAATAAATGTTCTAACAGGGTATATTACGAACTTTTAAATAACTAATGGAACATAAATTTGTGTCTCTAAAATTTAACTAGGGACACATATATTTTCATAATAATGTTCCAAACACTATTGCGACACAACTATATGGGACATAACTGTTAAATGTCCCAAACTCTTTAAATGTAGCAATAAGTAGGTTCTTGAGACATTTTTATGTGTCTTTATACGCCACTTTTCTTGTAGTGACATCCAATCATTTATTAATCATATTGATTCATAATCATGGTAATTCTCTGATATAATCTCATATGTTGGTTCTTGAATTGTGCAAAGAGCAACGAACTGTGTTCGGGACATGTAGCTCAAAGAGCAACGGATTGGGACGCCTTTGGGAAGTTGGGCCCAAAGATTGAGTCGACTTACTGCTGGGCAATAAGGACTATCAGTTTAAGTAATTTCGCTTGATACCATCTATCTAGGCACCGCTTGCAGTCAGGAGTTGGCTGTATTCCACGTGCTGGATCGACATGTACTCGAGCATGTCTCTTGATTGTTTGCGAGGTCGCCCTCGTCGGGAGGTATAAGGTAGAATATTAAAAGTCATAAGGCTGAATTTGTTTATTGTTAAGCACAAGTTCATTAACTATTCTATGAAAACTCTAGTACCATTGCTACATCAAATTGTCTAGTTGAACTGTTTCTACCAGTAAGTTCACTTCCGAAATGTATCCAGTAGGTCACAATTAATTCTTGCATTACCAGTTCTTTTATATGAATCTCACTAAGACATTAAAAACTTATTCATCGTTTCTTCTGTCCATTCCTCAGGATACAATCAACATGGCAGCATGGACCAAGTGAATAATTGTTCAATCGTGCATTTTGGAATATTCGTGTTTTGTTTCTAGTGCACAACTATTAAAATAGTCACATTATTTGTAATACCAAGACTTCCGCTGTATATATCAAAAATATAATTTAAAAATGTGTATGGTTTTAATCCTGAACAAGTGAGACCACTTCCTATGAGTTGCGCTTTAGTCTGGATTGGGTAAAGTGACTGGCCACCACTGAACCAACTCGGATCGGAGCATGACTCATAGGGCGCGGTCGTCACCATAATTCCCAACAAAGCCTAAAGCTTTTATAATAAGAGTCCCATAAACATGCTTCAGTTATACTATTAACATATGTTACATTTCACACGTAACAGCCAATATTATACAAGCATGCAATAACTTGCTCAACACCACATCACCAACTTACAGTAATTAATTAACCAATAATATCTCTACGAAAATTATCGTTGCACAAATTACACAAGCACGTTAGATGTAGTGCAATCAATATAATTAATTAAGCATGTTTTCAGCATAACCAAGCTAATTAAGCAATATTGAATTAGCCAGAAAAGGAAATCATTTATAGCGCACAACCTCATAAATAAAATTCCGTTTCATGGAAGATAATAATAAGACCAAGTCAAACGAGCAGGCAATAGTCAAAACCGTTGCCGTTAAAAGACTATAACTCCTAAAATCATGTAACGCACTTTCATTTAATGCATGAATTACGTATCAATATGCACAATATAAGTAGGCAAATATATTGAACAGCCTCATGAGTTTTAAGCGGCACGATAATTAACGCACAATTATACGTGATAATAACAATTTGGTGCAGTAAAGCACTCAACAATAACCGCCGTACAAATAGGTAACAAATTAACCATTTTATAGGACCGGTCAGCATGGTGATTCAAAGAGGCAATCAAAATTAATAACTCCTAATAATCGTAATTGCACGCACAACATAACGAACGTGGGATTTAAATTCAACCAAAACGTACAACGACATTTTATTAACCACATATGCAGTATTTTTAAATACACAGCAAACATTGCTTGATGCATCAGTCAACCAAAGAGAGGAAAAGAATATAAATCGGCAGTAATCTTCTACAAGAAAAGGAAAACGTACCTTAGTCCTCAGCGAATTAATTGGTAAAGAAACTTCAAGCTCAAACGATTTATATCAATTCCAAATTACCATAACAAGTTAACAACAGCTCAAACGATGACAATAGCAATAAAACAAATAACGCACGCTAAAACAAGAGGTCTAAATA
This sequence comes from Linaria vulgaris, assembly GCA_948329865.1. Classification (NCBI taxonomy): domain Eukaryota; kingdom Viridiplantae; phylum Streptophyta; class Magnoliopsida; order Lamiales; family Plantaginaceae; genus Linaria; species Linaria vulgaris. The sequence goes on along the minus strand of OX415250.1, from coordinate 34,639,335 downwards.
TACATCTGATATGATCAACAATTATAATTAAACACCTTAAAGAAATCTAAACATATGAAGATACACAACAAATGCAATAACATGGCCAAATGCTTGATTGAAAATTAGAATCGCACAACACATGTGATGGGGAGAATTTAAGATAGGCCCAAATCCGAATTTGGGTCGGCCCAACAGTAAGGCCCATTTTATACAAGAGCATCGAACAGGTCTTGTTCGATGCGGTTCCCGCATCGAACCACAGCAATTCGATGCGAAGTTTCCCGCATTTGGAGGGCCCCACGGGACGGGGTCTATAAATACCCCGCCCCTTGACATTCTAGAGGGTAGATCGAACCCGACACCAACCACTACCACATCGAACGTGCCTATTCGACACGCTTTATCATTCGATACTTCACACCAATCGACACACATTATTCGACACACATCATTCGACACTGATATTACTGTTCAATATCAAGATCGAATCAGTCCAATTCGAGTCACAGCAATATCGAATCACTGAGATTCGATACACCCACATCGAACCAACGATCATTGGACTATATCAACATCGAACATGTCCCGTTCGAGGCGCACATCGAACATCCTAAATTCGATACACACGTTAATTTGTCCTATTAGGATATCTAAAACAATTCAATACTTGTAATAGACAGTAGGTGTTCCGGACCAAGTTAGTCTGCTTATTATATTGGATTAGCATTATTTTGGTTATTTGTATTCAAATTGTATTATTTTACTGTGTTCTATTACCTTGACGAAATAAGACCAAAATATTGGCGTCGTCTGTGGGAACATCGTTTATATTGTATTTAGATATAAGTAGCTAGGATGACAAATAAACGTCGTATGTTTGCGGTAGAAAATAGCGAAACATGAAAGAAGATCAAAACAGAAACAAACGAAAATCAAAAGCGATTTGAGCCTGAAGAGTAGGCATGGGATAAAGCAGAAAGTCAATTATTAAAATAGTGGCAAGAATGTAAGATGGAGCCTTTGGGGGAATTCAAGATTATGCAGCTGTTTAGGGAGAGCACCGAGAAAATAATAAAAATTGGGGCAGGAATGGACCGAATAATAGAGGCATCTTTGGTGGACTGTCTCAGGCGCAATTCAGATATATTTGCATGGTCTGATTCCGATCTTCTCGGGATAGACTCAAGGATCATAGTACATCGCTTGAACGTAGACAAGAGCGCAAAACCGATACGGCAAAAGAAGCGGAATTTTAGCAAAGTGAAAAATGAAGCCGCTGAAAAAGAGGTACAAGAACTCTTAGCAGCACGACACATTTATGCTATAAGGTTCTCAGAATGGTTGAGCAATATTGTTTTAGTCATGAAAAAAGAAGCTACATGGAGAATGTGTGTGGATTATACGGATTTGAACAAGCATTGTCCAAGGGATCCTTTTCCATTACCTCGGATAGACCTACTAGTTGATTCGACTGCAGGATGTGCGTTGCTAAGCATGATGGATGCGAAAAGTGGATTTCACCAGATATTCATGGCAGTGCAAGATCAGAGCAAAACAGCTTTTGTCACGGATACCGGAGTGTACTGTTATAGGGTAATGTCGTTCGGGTTGAAGAATGCAGGAGCCACGTTTCAAATATTGGTAGCAAAAATGTTTTACCATCAGATTGGAAAGTCAATAGAAGTGTATATTGACGATATGCTAGTGAAGAGTCTCAAGGCCGAGGAGCATGTGCAACATTTGGATGAGGCTTTCACCATCATGAGAACCTACATAATGAAATTAAACCCCAAGAAATGCACTTTTGGGGTAACGGCGGGAAAGTTTCTAGGTTATGTGGTGAATGAAAGAGGAATTGAAGCCAATCGTGATAAAATAAAGGCAGTATTGGATCTACCATCACCAAGAACGGTGAGGGACGTCCAGTGTCTGGTGGGCCGTTTAACAGCTTTGGGAAGGTTCATATCGACATCTGCAGAAAAGAATCTTCCCTTCTTTAAAGTGATGAAGCGAAGCAAAGATTTCATTTGGACGCCGGAATGTGAAGAGACTTTCAGACAAATGAAGAATTATTTGGTGAGCCCACCATTATTGGCCAAACCGGCTGAAAATGAAATGCTTTATCTATATCTAGCGGTATCCTCGCATGCCATCAGTACGGTACTACTCAAGCAAAATGGAGCTCAACAATTACCCATTCATTATGTGAGTAAAGTTCTACATGGGACAAAAAGGAATTACTTGGAAATAGAGTTGTTCGTATTAGCAATTGTTGTCACAGCACGGAAGCTGAAACCATATTTTCAATCTCATCCAATCACGGTGGTGATAGACAAACCATTTAAGCAAGTGCTGGCAAGGCCCGAAACCTCTGGCAGATTGGTTAAATGGGCAATTGAGCTAAGTGAATTCGGATTAGAGTTTAAGCCACGAACTGCAATCAAAGCACAAGCTTTAGCGGATTTCATGGCTAAGACTCTGGGAAACAGTGTATCCGAGACCGCAAGTTGTATCTTTTCTATATCAAACCAAGCCGGAACCAGCAGGGAAACCACAACATGGATATTACACACGGATGGATCTGCAACCACTCACGGAGGAGGAATTGGAATATACTTCCTGTCCCCGGAGTGAAGAGAATTTGAATTTGCTATCAGCCTAAATTACGTGGTAACGAATAACGAAGCCGAGTATGAAGCAGTTATTGCCGGTGTCAAAATGGCTCTCGGACTCAACATTGAGCATTTGGATATATTCACCGACTCACTCTTGGTGGCAAATCATTTTTCGGGAAAGTATGAGACGCGAGAGGAGACAATGAAATTGTATGCCGCAAAGGTAAAAGAATTGGCAAAGAATTTTAAATTCTTTGACATTACTCAGATCCCAAAGGACAACAATGCAAAAGCTGATGCGCTTTCTAAATTTGCGAGTTCTTCGGAGATTCTGATAGAGAAACGAATCACACTCATGGCCGCTGACAAGCCTTCGATCAGAATATCAAAATATAATGCCACAGAGGCACGGGTGGAATTCATATTGGCAATACAAGAAGACCCATCTTAGAAGGACGAGATTATGATTTATCTTCAGCAGGGTATTCTCCCGACAGATCTGAATGCACAGCGCAGAATGCGATATAAGGTCTTCAGATTTACTATCAGCAATGGAGAGTTATACAAAAAATCTTCGAAGGACCATTGCTACGATGTTTGACTCCAACCCAAGCCGAATATGTTATGAAAGAAATCCATGCAGGGTGCTGTGGAAATCATTCCGGGGGGACGAGCTTTGGCTCAGCGGATTTTGCGCCAAGGATATTATTGGCCAACTCTATTAAAAGATGCGACAACTTTCTCAAGGAAATGTGACAGCTATCAGTACCACGCTCGTCTCATTCATAGACCTGCACGCCAGCTACAACCCATCGACGTGGCATGTCCATTTGACCAATGGGGAATTGATATTGTAGGACCTTTTCTGTCGGCCAAAAGTCAAAAGCGATATTTGGTAGTGGCAGTTGAGTATTATACCAAATGGGTCGAGGCAGAGGCTATGGCATCAATCACAGAGAAGAATATGATTGAGTTTATCTGGAAGGACATCATATGTCGTTTCGGGATTCTGAGGTCTATTGTATGCGACAATGGCACGCAATTCAGCAGAAAGGAGATTAAGTCATGGTTCGCAGAATTAAAGATATCACACAATCTGACCTCAGTATATCATCCCCAGTCCAATGGTCAAACGGAATTCGCCAACAAAACATTGAAGGATTATCTCGAAAGGAGGGTGAGAAGCACAGAAAAAACATGGTCAGAAGAGCTTCAAGGAATATTATGGGCATATAGAACAACTCCAAGAACATCGACAGAGGAGACCCCGTTTGTTCTTGTCTACGGTACCGAGGCTATTTTACCTACAGAAATAGGTATGCCGATGCGCAGGATTAATGATTATGACCCAGAGCAGTCGGCCTGATTAAGACAAATGGATCTCGATATGATAGGATCGTCGAGGGATGATGCGTATCAACGTATTGTTGCTTTTACGGCAGCAATGGCCTAAAGCTATGATAAAAGGGTTCAATTCCGAAAGTTTGAAGTAGGTGATCTGGTCCTAAGAAGCATTGCGGCAAAACAACATATCGGAAAGCTGTAACCAAAATGGGAAGGGCCTTTCAGAGTCATACGAGCAAGTTCGCGAGGATACTATTATTTGGAAAATCTACAAGGGGTTCAACAGAAGCGTCCGTGGAATGTGCAACATCTTAGGCGTTATTATGCATAAAATTAAATCAATTTCATCTGATGTTCAGATAACTGCACATCGATAGATATCAATCTTAATCATTTTTTGAGTTACTAATTATAATTTCTATCCGTCAAATGACGCAGGTGGAGATGATGGTGGGATAAGAGGCTGACGAGGTCCAACCACTCATGCACAACACTGATATCACACCGGCGGGATAAGAGGCCAAAAGTGATCCGATCTCTCAGGTATAGCACAAACAACCTAACGGTAATAATAAGTGCCCAAAATGCTCATACTTCTCATAGCAAACGCAATCGTTATAATGGATATGCCAAATGACATAAAAAACCGCTATAAAACGTAAAATAACTATGAAATCGACAGCAGGCAAAAGAACGACCAAACATGCCTTGGAATGTATTAGAGAGAGAAAGTTGTGCGAATAAAATGTAAATCAAAGATTATGATATCAAGCGACATAATCGGTTTCTATCAAGAACCACTGCGAAAGAGTTACAAAGACCCTATACAAAACAAAAAGGCCTAATATCCTCAAAATAATGTAACATAAATACTGCTACTCAGTCGAAGACTGAGGGGGACTCTGGACGAAGGATCACACCCACGGAACGCGCAAAATTGGCACATTTCCTTGAATTTGATCCTCTGTAAGAATCAAATCATCCGCTTGTGCCCAACCTTCGGGCAGAATAACTTCATCTCTTTCAGAGGGATTGTCAAGTTGATATTTGTTCGGCGAAATCAAATTTTGAACATTGAACGATTGATCGGGCACATTACCTTCCAGCATAGAAACTCCAACATCTCGAGAATGATACATTCTAGTTGGCAAAATCATTGTTGGACCAGGAATCTTTAATACGGGTTTCACCCTGTTTTCTTTATTCGGAGCCACAACAGGCATGCTTTCGAAAACCGACGTACTTGGAGGACTCGACAGAAAAATCGTAGACCTGATCGCTTTTGGAGGCAATTCTTCTTCATCATCACTTTGACCAAAAGCGTCGTGAAGGGCTTTCTTGATCCTCTCCGACTCGCTCGAAGTAGCACTAGGAGTGCATTTGCCTTTTCCTTTGTGCGTCAGAGGTGAACTCGATTTCAAAGAACTTGAGCCTGTCACGTTTTTGTTTTTACGATCGCGCCACACGGCATAAAATGAATCACCAAGCCTAGGGGTATGTAAATCATCATTATCATCACCGCTAGCATATCTTTACGGAACCAAGACTCGCATCTAGCATATCTTTACGGAAACCCTCTCCGAGGTACCCAAGATAACCAGCTTGGTCGACGCCAAGTTCCATTCCATATTTCATATCCGCAGCACCGCAGAGTAATTCAAGAAATTTATAAACATTACTTTGCTTAAATTTTTGGGCAATGGAACATCTATAATCCTCCGACTCGAAATGTTGGATTCGACGACCCAAATTGGCAATGATATTGTCCGCGGCAGCATTTGACGCTTTAAGAGAAGAATTCTCACGCTTTAAGGAGTCATTCTCCTTTTCCAGCGCAGCTATTTCAGCACGCAACGCATCAGCATTTTTTTTAGTTTTCTTAGCCTTAACTTCAGCATCATGTGCGTTGCGTACAACCTTAGATGCCATTTTTTCTGCCTCTCTGGCACGCTTCAGTGCATTGCGGCGGCTATAATCGCCACTACGAATATTGGCGTGTAGGCTATCGACGACAACATTGTGTTGCCTCTGAACGTCAGCCAAACCACTATAATCCCTGCACAGTCGATATACTGCTAAGATAATAGCAGCAAAGAATACGCGCCCAAAACGAGCCAGATCCTGATATCATAACCGATCTATTACGTTTTAACGATCCAATTGAGGCCATAGACTCCACATTATCTCTCCCGCCTGCTCTTTCCTCAACCTATATCCCCCCAGCGTAGCGCTCAACGATTCTGAATTCTCGTCGTTAAGAAAATCATAATTAACAAGGCTCCCTGGAGGGGCCGGTCTCGGGTTCCCCGAAGGTCGAGGACGCCTAAGTGGGGGCGGAGAGATGTCTTGAGCTTCTCGAGCAGATTCTTCCTTAACTAATTTCCTTTTAGCGGCGGCGTACCAATCCTCACCCCCTGAACGAGAGGAACTCGCTGCATTAATATTTCACACGTTCCTGAATGTGGGATGACACACATTGAATCTAGCCAAATTGACAGCAATTCTCTCATCTTCCGCATCAATTTCTTTTATTATCCGGATCTGACGATTAGTCCCAACCTTAATACGTCCACCAGTGGCGGTAGGCATCATCACCAATCTCCGGGGGACAACATTCTCGTGACATTCAAAATCGCTCACAATGGGCACCCGAGTAGCAGCGCTAACGCCACCGAGCTTCGTGGTAGAACGATCAACTGGAGAGGTATCAGAATGACCCGCACCCCAATTATCGGAGAGATTTCCAAGGGCCGTAGTCGCAGAATCCTTTCTTGCGGTCTCATCTGGATCATCCTCCGAAGTAACACTGGCAAAAGATGGGCCCACATCAGAGGCCTCATTTTTCTTGCTCCTTCTCCGAGTCTCATAAATATTCTCGGGTGACACCACGGGTTTACTACGATTACTAGACTTTGTCCTTGCCATGTCAGGTCAACTGTGGAGTAGATTCTGAATCGCTGTAGCTAGAAAGTATTAAATGAGCATCGAATCCCTGCCATTCGATACGACGGGAAGGTCGAACACTAGCAGTTCGATGTTAACTGTATCGAACGCTGGTGATTCGATGTTGCGAAGTGTCGAACACGCACCGTTCAATGCGACCTGGAGAACGGCTAAAAAAACTCCTTTGGAAAAGAAAATAACAATGAGGTGGAAATGGGACCCTTATATAGGCCCGTACACCGCCAACTATCACGACCGCATCGAACATGCTTCATTCAATGCGCCCGTATCGAATTCATCCAATCCGATGCCTGCACCAAAACGCATCGAACTCCCATTGTTCGATGCGCCTGCATCGAATTCATAAATTCCATGTTGTTCTCTACTGCATGACACGACAGGATTTCGTCGCGCTCAAAATTTTTCTGGCAACAAGCAAAATCGCGCAAGATCTTTTAAGTTTGGAAACCGCTCTCTAATCGACACCGTCTCCCAAGCTTGGGGGACTATGTGATGGGGAGAATTTAAGATAGGCCCAGCAGTAAGGCCCATTTCATACAAGAGCATCGAACAGGTCTTGTTCGATGCGGTTCCCACATCGAATCACAGCAATTCGATGCGGAGTTTTCCGTATTTGAAGGGCCCCACGGGACGGGGTCTATAAATACCCGCCTCTTGACCTTCCAGAGGGTAGATCGAACCCGACACCAACCACTACCACATCGAACATGCCTATTCGACACGTTTTATCATTCGATACTTCACACCATTTGACACACATTATTCGACACACATCATTCGACACTGATATTACTGTTCCATATCAAGATCGAATCAGTCCTATTCGAGTCACAACAATATCGAATCACTGAGATTCGATACACCCGCATCGAACCAACGATCATTGGACTATATCAACATCGAACATGTCCCTTTCGAAGCGCACATCGAACATCCTGAATTCGATACACACGTTAATTTGTCCTATTAGTATATTTACAGCAATTCAATACTTGTAATAGACAGTAGGTGTTCCGGACCAAGTTAGTCCGCTTATTATATTGGATTAGCATTATTTTGGTGATTTGTATTCAAATTGTATTATTTTACTGTGTTCTATTACCTTGACGAAATACGACAAAAATAACATGAAAAAATACTTATCAAAACCAATAAATCTTCTTAAAGCAAACTTAATCATTACACATTTCTGGAAAACGTTTAAACATCCAAACCAAATATGGAAATCATTATAAACACCGAAACTAAATTATAAACTTGTGGTCTTAAGATTGTTGGTTCCAGTGTATAAACATAACAACAACTTCCAGATTTCAATAACACAAATAAAATTAAACCATAGAAACATGTATTTCTAACAAACATACACCTAAACATGTTCTTACTTATACAACACAAAAAATATAACATTCATAAGGATGTGTATATCATACAAGAACATAAAAGAAATTATAAGGAAAGGTTATAAAAAAACCTCAAACGATTAAATAATCGTTTATAGTGGACGCATCAGAAGCAAGCCTCTTCCCCTTAAGATCACTATGCCGCGGCTACAACTTCAAGCCCTCGTGCGGCACTGACCTCCCAATGTACAACGTCCTTCCTCCGAGATAGCAAGTGAAGCACTACACTATCTCTCAGTCGAACACTAGTGATACTTGCAGAACTCCAAATGATTATGCTATGATTCTTATGCACAAAAGAATTTTTGATGTGAAGGATGGTTTTATCTTCCCCGGAGATGACATCCTTTCTGTTAACTGAAACCATGTATTAACCAAAACCACCTATGTAGGGATTATATAGAACTTTGAGGTGAACAAATTACCATTCACACCCTCTAACTCTTGGCCATTTATATAAATGCCACACTTTATATTGGACTAACTTCCAATATAATTTAATTAATATTTTGACCTCAACACCAAATTAATTAAATTCTCCAACAAATACTACTGGAAAGTGTTCGAATTCCCTCTAAATCCTTAATTAAGCCTTGGAGAAATTTCAAATGATCTGGGTATAATAAACTTTAAAAAAACAAAAGATAATAAAAAAATGAAGTCCACCCTCTTATGGAGCTGGATATAGAAGATATTTTGTACCGGATTTATGGATCCACAATGATATTTGTGCAGAGTTTCTGAAACTACTTGAGGAAACTACATGAGGGGTCTAGATAATTATTATCAAACCACAAAGCAGTTTTTCAAAATACAAAATAATTTTATGCGTGTTTTCTTATGTCCCACAACAACGCTCTATGTGATTGAAAAAATCTAAATGAGTATATGATTTAGGAAAAAAGCTTGTCAGTGGTTGTTACATACAACTTATAATTACAATATAAGGTTTGATTCAAATGAGAAGAAGCTATCAGTAGTCAATAGGCCTAAATTGAAAGCATTGAGTTTATACTTCTAAAAACACAAAAATATGTAAAAATAATGGTCTATTCTATGCTGCGCACAAGTCTTGTGCGCAGCCCCTTGTTCAGTCAAATCGTACAATCGAGGAGATATGGCACTTTAAGTTTCCTTCATTGGTCTAATCAGTTAGGTATCAGCTGAGTTTGACGTCTAAATTCAACAGCTTTTGTGATTAATATCATTACTATATGCTATAAAAAAGAAGTACTCAATAAAGCTATCTTCTTCTATTTGCGGGTCAAGTACCTTTTTTCAATATCACGAGACGACTTCAAATGACTCACAATTCTCCGAGTCCATTTATCAGAAGGTATTTCAAAAACACAAATCCAACATCAAAATCAATAAAAAACGAAATTAATCAAGTAATAGCCTAATAGGGATACCTGTATCTACACGTTTTTTAAATTTGGTCTAATTACAAAAGCTTCACTTAAGGTCCACATAATTACATAGACACCCTTAAAACATTGTACAAAAAATACTATGAAGTCCTACCCTACGTTTCACTATAATGTTAGGGAACATTGTGCCTATATGAAATATTTATTTATTTTTGAAGATTTTTATGTACATATAGTTATTTTAAAGTAAGATTGGAGTGCGTTTCTTGACCAAAAGAAGAGAAGCTTAATGATCATCAAGAAAAAGAGTGACTTCCGACAAAGCAAATGGTTTGATGTTATAAATTATTTCACATAACTGAATAATTGTAATTTGTTGAATTGGGTTCACTTGGTCGCTTGCGCTATATAATATGCTAATACTAAACAAAGTAGTATTCGAATAATTTAACGGGATACTAATATTATTTCACCGATCAAAATAATTCGAGTAAAATAGATCGATGGATTATCTAATTTATAGGGATACTATAAATCAACTAGAAAAAAGGCTATTACTTTCTCCATCATTGCCCCTCCATTAGGTAGGTTGTTGACAAATATGTTAAGCATTATTAAAACAAGTTGTTTAATTTCTAGTTAAGTACTATCACTATCTCACACTGCCACTTAAAGGATTAAGATTAACATAACACAAAACAATTTTTAGTATTATACATTTTCATGGAAACTACCAAATACTTTGACTTCATATCATCTTATAAAGTAGCAAAATAATATTTGATACTTAGTATTGAAATATTCATGACCTCCATAAGTTAATCATCAAATATGTTAGATTCTACTTAGACACCAGGATGGGTTAGTCTAAGACCAAAGAATGTGTGTTTGATTTTTGTTATTCCTAATTAATTAAAAATTAAAGCACAGAACATATTGACGACGGATTCTCCATACTTTTTAAAATATCAATTACAAACAATAACCAGTACTCAGTACTGCATATATGAAAGATCGCCATATTAATTTATTTATCGTAAACGAGTCGAAGTACAATCTTTATCACAAGACAATCCATGTGCATGTGGGTTTCTACTTCAAATAAAAAATCTAATTTCTGATGTTTGATGCTTATCTTATTCCATGTATTTAATTAAGAATGGATACTTTCAAACCTGTAGTTTTAATGTTGTAGGTCCACTTAAATGTTCTCATTTCAAGCAAATAAATTATTTCTCTTGCAAAATTCTTTGGAATCTTACAAACACTTTATTTATCCCCCACAGTTGGTCTAACGGACAGACACTTGGAAGTGCCCCATTCAAACAATTTGTGCAATATTATATTAAGACAAGAATAATCAATAATTATCTAGTATTATTTTTTTGTAATGCGACTAAACAATAAAAATTTCTCGAGCCCCCCACAAATCGGATTGGTTACGAAGCTGCTATCCAATTCCAAAAATAAAGTTAAAAGGTTTGGTTGCACAAAACTTTATCTAATGGAAAAAACTGTGAGACGAGAGAAATTAATCTCATGCATATTCTTTTTATTTCTACTAGTTCGTGACCGTAAGTTTTGAATGGAATTTTTATCAGGACCCTCTGTCAGATGCTAAAACTACAATTAATCAATATATTTGACAATAATTAAATAGTAATTTTCTTTTCGTTTGTAATTTTATAGGTGGTAGAGTAATATGAGCAAGTTGCTCGCGCACAGCTTAAAAAAAAAAAAAAAAAACCTGCCGCGCCGCCTCTATTTATGAGAAAGTATTTTATGCAACCGTTGTATTGCTGACGTGATGCAACCACTACGAATACACGATGGGGATGAGGTTATGGGGTTAGTTATTTCCTACATTATAGGAAAAGTTAAATCTGTATTTAATCTTGACCCTTGGTTGCACACGTCAGCAATACAATGGTTGCATAAAATATTTATTCCCTATTTAAGGCTTATAATATTGGTTTTCATAGTATTATATATATATATTACAAATATATAAGCATGGAAACAACATGGATCAAAGTTTGATTTAGGAATATATTTGGATTTTCAAATATTAGAAATGTTTTCGCAATGTTTTTAGATATTTTCAACTTATTTCGAAAAAATTTAAAAATCATAATTGCAAATATCAGAAAGAATATTTATGAGTTTTCTTATGACATAATAAAAAAACCGTTTCGCTACTTTTCCTGAACCATGGGAAATAGTAGATTTTTTTCCCATAGTCCCACGCACGCATACTTTTGTTTTTTTCATTGTAACTTTTCAAATCTTAATAAATGAATAACGATGTAATTAATTTCTGGTCAGTTCGACCCTAGTGGTACCACAACCAATTCTTTTTTTTTCTTTCTTTTGTTAGTTTTTTTAACTGTTATTATAATTTAAATATTTAACTTTTCATTTTCTTGTTTTTAATTTAAAAAAGATTTAGAAACAATAAAAAAAAGAGAGTTAGAAAAAATTTCTTTTTATTATTATTTATATTGTTTCTAACTCTTTTTTTTAATGTTTGTTTAAAAAGCTTAAACGGTTAAGACTTTTTTTTTTGATACGATAGACCGTTAGACTTGATAGAAATATAAATGAAACCTTTTATTTTAGGTACCGATAATTATGCTTAATTCTAATCGTTCATAGAAAATGCTTCTAATTATTCATAAAAGAAATATGTCTAAGTAATTACTAGATATACATAAACTATACTATAAAAAGAATATTCATGAAACTCGCAAGAGATAGAAAGATCTTATGAAATGAAGATGTATATAAAACTTGTGCTATTTATAAGTTTTTTTTATGTAATTTAAATTTCAGCATTAAGTCTTTTAAAGGCTGCTACTAAAAGAAAAAACAAGAAAATGAAAAGTACTTAAATAGTTAAATTATAATAACTGTTACAAAAAACTAACAAAAGAAAGAAAAAAAACTTATAAATAGCATTAAACAAACATTAAAAAAAGAGTTAGAAACAATATAAATAATAAAAATAAAAGACTTTTTTCTAACTCTCATTTTTTTATTGTTTCTAACTCTTTTTTAAATTAAAAACAAGAAAATGAAAAGTTAAATATTTAAATTATAATAACAGTTTTTTTTATGGATAATTATAATAACAGTTAAAAAACTAACAAAAGAAAGAAAAAAAAAGGATTAACTGTGATGACATGTGTCACTAAGTCAGGTGGTACCACTAGGGTCGAACTGGACTTAATTTTTTCTAATCATGCTTTTTCTCTTTCCGTGTATATGTAGTAACGTGTGATTTCAATAAATTTTTAAACTTATAAGCCCATAATTTGTTTTAAGAACTCAATTATATAAGTAATTAAGACGATTCGTTTGAAAGAGTTGATCAGTGTTTATTTTTCTTGTCTTCCTATATTAAGCAAATCCATTAGAGATTAATCATTTCTTCTAGCATTCCTACTTTCTTGATCCTACAACCCACGCTATGATTAATCATCTCCATGTGTTGACTAGCTATTTAAACATTTTCATTTAATAGATATATATTTTATTTTATTCTTTCTGAAAAAGAAAAGGCTTTGGTTCGATTGAGTTTGATTCTCTACTTGGCTCCTCAATGGGCTCCTCAATGCACTTATTAGTAGGGGTGTACGCGGGCGGATTATAGCGGGTGACAACGAAAAAAGACACCATACCCACACTTGGCGGGTTACCAATTTTTTCACCCGTGCGGGTGGTAACAATTTACAAACCATGCGAGTGGCGGGTTGAGCGGGTTGAGCGGGTGGCGGGCGGGTTTGATTTAATAGAATACCCAAAAAAAAAAAACACAAGATGACCAAACCTCTCTTTTTAGCTGTAGCAGTACTGCATTAGGACTTGTTTCATGCCTAAGCCAATTAAAGAAACATACTCTAATACAAAAAGTAGTAATTAATCATCACTGCATCAGCCATCAAAAAAAAAAATCCAAGCTTCCACAAATGTCCAAAAAATAACAATGTAACAACATAACAATGTCCAAAAAATAACAATGTAACAAAAAAAATTCTTAAATAACTCAAAATCCATCACCAATGTCCAAAAAATAATAATGTAACAACATATCTCCACCAATAGTCAATACATGTCCAAAAAAAACATTAATGTATCATATGAAATGAGAAGAATGATTGATCATTTGCAAACTTCCACAAAATACCAATGGACCTACATCACAAAAAGAAAAGAAAAAATGGTAAGTTCATGTTCAACAAAGAAAATTATAAAAACAAAAGAAGAGAAAAATGATTAGTCCTACAAAGAAACAAAAATATAAGCATACTTATAATCATCCGTCTAGCACAATATCACGCTTTGGAACTTGAAGCACACGACTCTTTATCCCCTATAATAAAAAATACAACGATGTATTAATATAATTTATAAATTGGTGTACAATATTAATCTAAAAAATAAAGGAGTACCTTGAATCATTGTATCATACTCCTCAACTTCTTCAAGTGACAAAACCTTCATACATTCTTGAATGTCAAGCATCGAAGGAGTTGACCTCAACCAATTTTGACCACATACAAGTGCTTCCACCAATTCCGGATTAAGAGAGCTTCTAAATGGATCAAGAATGCGACCACTCGTACTAAAGGCGGATTCCGAAGCTACCGATGAAACCGGAATAGCCAAAACATCTTTGGCAACTTGAGATAGAATGGGAAATTTAGTTGCATTAACTTTCCACCACAACAATACGTCAAACGTTTTCACACTCTTCTCACAAGTCTCTCCCAAATATCTAGCAATTTCGGATTGATTCTTGCTATGTTCATCCTTTTCCAAGTGTTTAGCAAATTGAGAAGCCAAATCATCATCCGTGTCTTCATCCATATCCACATCACCCAAGGTTTCATTCGAATCACTTTTTCCGACATTACATTTTTCATAGTAATCATACAAACAATGTAGTGCCTTCTTAGATTTTTCCTCCACCAAACTAGGCATTTCACTATTCTTTTCATATACTTGACTAAGGCAAAAACTCACAAACTTCAATTTGGATCGTGGATCCAAAATTGTGGCAACTAACAATAAGAAATTAAGTTTATCGAAAGATTCCCAATACTTTGTAAACTTTTTTTTCATGTTAGTTGCCATGATCTTCACATTTGGATCATCTTCTTTAGCCAAAGCATTTAAACTCTTTAGAACCATCACAAGTTCTTGAAAGAACGTATTAGAAGTTGAATGCAAAGTGGCGGAAAATTTCCTTGTAACATCATAGAAGAGTTTCAAGAATTGACAAAAAGACTTAGCCGCTTCCCAATCTTGTTCACAAGGAGGCCCAATACTCTTAGTTGCTTTCTTTTTTCCACTATCAACTCCAACTCCATCTACCACATCATCCTCACATAGGATTCTTTCATCACCTTCATCAAACTCATTATCCCCACAAGCAAAATGCAACTTGAAACTATTATCATCCTCCCTAAGTCGCTCAAACGCTTTTTCAAACTTAATTGCCGCCTCTAACATTAAATAAGTTGAATTCCACCTAGTCTCCACATCAAGACAAACAAGACTTCGACTTTCAATCTTTTCCATAGCAGCAAAATTCTTAAATATTTCAAGCCTAGAAGGAGATGAACGCACATATCTAACAGCATTTCTTATCTTGAGGATTGATTCACTTTGAACTTTTAAACCATCTTTAACAATGAGATTCAAAATATGCGCAGAACACCTCAAGTGAATGAATTCGTGATTCAAGATTGTTGATTTCCAATTCATTGTGTTTTTCTTCAAATAATTTATCGCCCCATCATTAGCACTTGCATTATCAACAGTGATGGTCAATAACTTATCTATCCCCCACTCTAACATACACTTTTCAAGCTTTTTACCAATGGTCTTCCCTTTATGGTCAGTGATAATGCTAAAACTTATAATTCTTTTTTGCAATTGCCATTCACTATCAATCCAATGTGCTGTGACACACATATAACTTTTATTTTGGATGGAAGTCCATGTATCTGTGGTGAGAGAAACACGATGCAACTTAATAAGTTTTTTAAGCTTCAACTTTTCTTCTTTAAAAATCTTCAAAATGTCCCTAGCAACAGTTACACGACTAGGAAGTTTGAACCTAGGTTCCAAAGCCTCTACAAAGTCTCTAAACCCTTCTCCTTCTACACATCTAAAGGCATACTCATCTCGAATAATCATGTGAGACAATTTTTTCCTACAATACTCATAAGAATATGTCATCATTTTCAAACCACCTTCATCTTTATAACTAAATGAGAAAGTTTTCTGTTTAGGATCCACAGGCTTTCCATCATACTTCGGGCATTGTTTAAGCAAATGGTTTATCAAATTACCTGTGCCATGTTGCTTAGGATGAGCCGCATATGTTGCTAACTTGCAGTGATTACACCTAGCCCTTATGTCTTCGCCCTCCTTGTAGCGTTCGAAATGTTTATCACGAAACACCCACGACTCCTTGGTTCCACCTTTAGCAGTTTCAACAACATCACCTTCTACTCCCGGACCTTCTGAGGTAACCACCTTTTTTGGTGGAGGAACCGCTTTAGGCTTGATGACCTTTTTCCTTTTCCTAATGGGTGGCGTCCAAGTAAGTGCTTTTGGACGTGGAGGAGGAGGTACTGCTGGTGCATCGGGAGGAGGTACTGCTGGTGCTTGTTGAGGATTTTCTTCAGACATTATTTGAATTTCATTTGTTGCATCCATATTTGTTGACCCTCCTTGTTCAACTTGGTTCTCCATTCTAAAAAATAGCACAATAAATAGATAATAAGCATAGAGATTTGTAACAAGTAACAACTAACAACTAACAGCATGTATATATCGTCATCATCATAAATCATCATAAATCATAATCATAGAGCCATCATCAGCAAGTATAAATCATAATCATAATTCATAAATCATCAGCCAGTATCCATTAGCAAGTAGCCATCATCACCATCATCATAAATCATAATCAGCAACTAACAGCAAGTAACTAACAAGTAACAATAACTAAATCGCTGCTCGTTGGGTAAATCGTCATAAATCATAATCATCTCAATCGAAACCAATATCATCATCATAATAATCGATGCTCGTTGGGTAACTTACTAATTCGTGCAGCAGTGGAGGCGTGGTGGCGTCTGTCGTGCAGCAGTGGTGGCGGTGCGGAGTCCGTTCGTTGGTGACTGACGGGGCAGCGTTGCAGTGGCGGCTGGCGGAGCAGTGGACCTACAGGTGCGGAGGTCGGGAGTTCGTTCGTTGGTGACTGACGGGGCAGCGTTGCAGTGGCGGCTGGCGGGGCAGTGGTGGAGATGCGGAGGTCGGAGTGGCACGCGGCAGTGAGTGAGACTGGGAGAGAAGACAGAAGAGGGGCTGGACGGAAAGTGGAGGTAGTGGTGGCGGTACGCAGTAGTGTAGAGGTCGGGGGCGGCGCGCGACTGACTGACTGGGAGTCTGGGAGTGAGGCTGGTGAGTGTGGACTGTGGTGGCTGTCTAGTGTGGCTGAACTATGAATAAACCCTAATCAAGTGGGGGTATATAATTTTTTTTTTTTTAATAATTACTAATAAGTGGCAGGCGGGTCGGGCGGGTGGAATGGGTAACCCGCGACCCGCCCGCCTGCCAGCGGGTTGCCATCATTGTAAACTGTTTTTTGTGCCAAATTTTACTAAACCGCGGGTTTGCGGGTGGTAGCGGGCGGGTGGCGGGCGGGTCGGGCGGGTGGCGGTTATATGTACACCCCTACTTATTAGTAACTACTATAGTGATCGATTCTTTGTTTTTACTTAACTCTAATATAATCGACTTTCACACGACCTTCCCGAGTGTGCTTCTCCCATTTTTTCTTTAACCGTACTTCTATAGTTCTATAGGGTGATGCTTTCTAGCACCCCATTCTATTTATCCAAAAAAAAAAAAAAAAACCCTCAAAATCTAGCTGACACGAGGTAATTTGGTCTTATTTGTTAACAAGGAAAAATAATTTCATAAACAACTCTCACTCATTTAACGATCTGAAGTGTGTCATATATATATATATATAAATGTATATGTATATATTGTTGGGTTGTGGAGCTTAAGTCGACCTCGGACTCGTACTGTAAATTATGGAGTTGCCTAATATAAATAACATCTCTTGTAATTGTAACCCTACAACATAACACATATTAAAAATTCTGCCTTGGTATCGCCCCCAGATGTAGGCAACGAGCTGGGTAAACAAATAACGTATTTTTTCTTGCTTTTCGTTTGTGTGTGATTTTCCGTTTATCGTATTGCTGCGCAATAATTAGTCCAGTGAATATCATTTATTCGGTCATAGGGAATACTGTGAGAAGAATTTATTTGCTAGTCGTTCAATATTATTAAAAAGCGTGAAAGGTTGTGCAATCTAGGATTCAAACCAAGGATAATTTATTTCGAAGAGGTGTTATGCTTGAAGATTCTAATGCATCTTGTCCTTTTTGTGGGATTGAACCTGAATCAACTGAACACATCCTCTTATCATGTTTTTTTTTTCTTATAAGATTTGGACCTCGTTTTATGACTAGTTTCATCTTAGTACATTTAATTGTAGCGTTATAAAGGAGCACCTTGTTCACCATGTGGGACTTTTTCATCACGGCAAGAAGAAGCATTGAAAAGCTTTGTGGTTTTTCGTCACTTGGTCAATTTGAATTAGGAGAAACGAGGTCGTCTTCAAAGGCGCTCAAGTGGAGATTGAGAAAACTCTTGAGATGATAAAAGTTCGAGCATGTTTATGGTTCAAGACAAGATTTAAGGATTTTTTGTTTTCTTACATCGATTGATTCAATTCGCCGGGGGGAATTGCTTGTGAGAGAATTGTATATTTTTAGAGTACTGCTTGTATGGTTGACAAAAAATATTATTAAAAATAGAATAGGCATTTGCTGAAAATAAAAAGAAGTTAAAAGGGGAGGTTGTTTCCCAATGAGACATCACACGTGAGAATTTACTTTTGTTCATTTATAATAGTTTAAAATATTTAGTTAAAAAGGTTTACAACACAACTTTTATGTTAGCAAAAACAACTTTACTATGATTAACTTAGAGCAAAATACAGAAAATATTGTTCTATTCCTACCAACACCCATATATGTGTATATATACACCATCAAGGAGCTCCTTCGCTGATCTGGCGAATTGAATTTTCTGAAGTTCGCTTATTTGAGGAAGTGGAATAAGACTTTTATCGATCGTCGCTAATTTATTTGTGGAATTGTTTCTAAATCATCAATTAGTCATATTCCTTAGCAACCACGCACTTCAATGAATTATTAAGAAATGAAAGTTCGACAGGGGCAAAAAATGGAACTTACCAAGCATTAATACAAAAAGTTAATACGTTATTTTCCATGTCGATTTCACTCACGATTGTGAAACAGTATAAAGATTAATGCATGCCAAACTTTACCGGCCTACAAGTGAAGTTTGTCAGCCTCCTCCTCACCCCCGCCAGACACTATACCTCCTTTTTTTCTTGTCAATTATTGCCCATGAAGTTATTGGGGAAAAAAATTTGTTTTGTCCATTAAGTTGGCTTCCTCGCTATTTTTGTCCATTATTTTGTCAGTTCACCAAATTTGTCCATTATGTTGGTATTTTTAATCAATTTTGTCCAGGTTCCTAAACTGCGGTGGTTTCCGGCGGAATTAGCTGACGTGGCCACCGTTGACCACCCAGCCCTAATTTTGACCACAAAAAATAATTTTTTTTTACTCCACCACCTGGAATTGCCACGATTTTAAACAAAAAAAAATCGATTAAGTTGCCACCAAATTAGGAGGATACTGGTGAGATCGATTAAGTTGGTGAGATCGATCAAGGAAACCAAACAGCGGAGATTCCCCTCCTTCGCGACAACAACGACAAATTTCTCGTCTTCCGTGAGGAGCTGAATCAAGGAATCGATTCCGCTTGAACTCGATCCCCCCGATCTTGGAGCCTGGTGAAGAGGAAGAATTCCAGGTGGTGGAGTAATCGATTTTTTTTTTGTTTAAAATCGTGGCAATTCCAGGTGGTGGAGTAAAAAGAAAAAAATTATTTTTTGTGGTCAAAATTAGGGCTGGGTGGTCAACGGTGGCCACGTCAGCTAATTCCGCCGGAAACCACCGCAATTTAGGAACCTGGACAAAATTGGTTAAAAATATCAACATAATGGACAAATTTTGTGGACTGCCAAAATAATGGACAAAAATGGCAAGGTAGCCAACTTAAAAACAATTTTTTTTTTCCCAATTATTGTAAATGGTGATGTTAAAATGTCAAGAGACATGAGACCCTATTGATAGAACGAATCCTTCGCTTAGCATCAAAGCGTGCCAAGTGCCAAACGCACTATGTTATATACTCAAAATTGTCGAAATGAAGATAAATGCCATAATAGTAATAATCATAGTGGTAAATCTTAGAAGCAAAGCTTGCTTTATTTAGTGGCACTATATGCAAAAGCATGCAGCTGTTTGTCTCCTAAAGTGGTAGCTTTCACGCAGTTTAAGGCCACTAATACTGACTCTGTTCATAGCATGAAAATACAAAATAACGTAATTAATCCTCAGTAGATAAATAAAAAAGTCAAAGCCAGAGCGCCACCGCTATCACTGAGCAATAAATTACATGACTTTGTATCATCATCACGGGTGAATAATTGGTTAATCATTAAGATGTAAATTTCCGAGAAATATGAATAAGCTATATCTAAGATGCGTACGTGAGTATTTAAAAGGACGAAAATTTTCATTTTCGATTATTCCCCTATACAAATTTAGTTGGAACGGAGATGAAACCGAATTATTATTGGCGACAATTACCTTATTTAGATTGTTGGAGAAATTCCTAATTTTGTAGTGAGACAAAATGGAATAAAAATTTGGAGTTGAGTTCAAATAAATAAGTGTGTGAATGATATTGGCTTATTGAGAAGCTATTTATAAATAAATTGGTGAAAAATATTTAAATTTAATTTAAATGTTTAAAATATTCAAGACACACTTAAGAGCTGATTAATTTGGACGATTTAATTCGCGTCATTAATCAGGTTGACTGAATTGAATTCCTCATTAGCGGTGTATTGGTTGATACTTGTTTTCTCCACTATAAAAGGATGCCTTCTGCAGAAGGAAAAATCATCCTAACATCCAACACTCAAAACTTTTTTCAGCATATTCATAGCATTTCATTTCTTGAGTTCTGCAAAATACTGTTCGTGTTCAATTTGAGAAGGGAGTGTAATCCTTCACTTACTCCCTTATTGTGTGAGGACGTTGTACCTTGGGAGGTCGTTTCCCACTGAGGGCTTGAAGGGTAGCCGGGAAAATTGATCTTAAGGGGAGGAGGTTAAACTTCCAACTCGTCCGATGCTTCGACGGAATTTACTGACTCGTCTAATCCACTCCAAGAATTTTCCTACCGTTGCTGAGAGGTCGAATTTATTTTATTGTCGTAATTTACTTTCAGTTTTGCAATACATGTTATGTATTATTGTTTATTGTTCTGAAAATTTAATCATATTCTATCGCTTATGTTTATGTTTATGTTTATATAAACATGTCTATGTGCAATGCAACACGTACCCAACATAGATTTTGTTATACAAATAGAGGCGATTATATATATATATATATATATTTCTTTTGAGTTGATTAGACGACTCCATGAGTCTGATGATTGAGATGAAACGACATATATATTTGTATTTGTAATATTCTCAACATAATGTATCTCTATTTGTAATATATTTTTGACGAAAATTTGTGAAAATCCCGATTTAAATCAATTGTGTTTTTTAATTCACGGTCATGATTTTTTTTCTCCAGCTATCCGGAAGTACTAATTTTGTTGTTACATAATCTAATGGATGGTGGAATGTTAGCAGTTTCGCATATTCTAACTTAGTACTTAGTGGTGGGATCTTCATTACTCTAAGTTTTAATGCTATTCAGCCAGGCAACCTCGTCCCTAGACTAGGGACCTAATCCCATAATCAAAGGAATAATTGCCCTATCCCACGACACCAAAGTGAACTCAGCTTTAGTTATTTAGCCTTTGTTTCGCAATGATTGGATTTTTAATTTAAAACATATTTTCTTAAGCCTAATGCTTAATTTGTTTAAGTTTATAGGGAATCTAAATTTAGCAACTTTATATTTTTGAAAATTCTTGAAACCTTGCGCATACCCCAGAAGCCACATAACAAACTTGTAACATTATTGGTGTCCCATGCCTCTTTTAAATAAACCGCCATTTATGAATTTTTAGGCGTATTCCAATTTCCAATCCATAATCCAATTCAATGTATTTCAGTGATTAGTCCACGACACATATTTCTTGCCTTAATCTGGTCATGTTTTGTTGCTGAATCGAAAACAAATCATGAGTAGGTTCAAAATCACTGTTATCACGTCACTCACTACTGATAAGATTTGCAGGAATTATTTCATGCATTTGAGGAACACGGTTTCGTATCAGAAAAATAAAATGATTTAGCCATAAATGGTGAGAACAAAAATATTAAAAACTTGTTTGCTAATCTCTATGTATTAATGAGTCGTCATATAAATTATAATTAGCGTATGAAATTCCATTCTATGTCAATTATTGAGGTGTTGGGGTCAGGTTGGCTGCTATATATTCAAGGGCATGTGACTTAGGCTTAGACCACTTAGGAATATGGTTAGTTTCGTATGTAAACCTAGATACAATTATCTATCTCTGTTTCTCACAATTTGACATAATTTTAATTAAGCTCGAGATAAATTAAAATCCTCAATAAATTCTTCAATTGCCCAAATAAATAATTAGAGGTCCATTTTTATGATTGGTATCTTGAGTTCAATTTGATATTAGTAGCTATCTCATGTGTAATAGAGCCCTTTATTAGTTATATTCTTCATCTTTTCAGAGGTTTATTTGATAAACCAATTTTCCAAGGATAATATTTTCCTAATCATAATTTATAACATCTCCCTAGCTAACTGCATACCTACAATGGTGGCTGACATGTATGAACCACCTGATTTAAGTAGACGTTGCATGAAATTAACTTTTTATCCTTTACACCTATTTCGAGAAAAACCGGCCATTTTTTTTTAATTCTGTGATTAATTATTATCATATGAACAAATTAAATAATAAATTATGTGCATAGGCGTTAATCTTATTCTAAAAGTAAGTTGCGGGAATATATCTTTCATTTTAATCTCTTGTTCTTAGCCACATTCAAAACCAGATATATTCAATGTATAAAACAAGATCAAAGTTAATTAATCTCAACTAGTCTTGAATATACATATATAAATTGATGATCTAGCTAATTAAATGTAACATTTCAACCTGATATTATCTGCTCTCCAAAATCACGGGATATAAAAATCTGATTTCGTTTTCAAACTCTCTAAGCAATCAATTGATCATCGACTCATTTTGGCTCTCTTGTTCAACACGCTAATAGTAATAATAAATACATAAAGAAAGACCCAGACTACAAAGTAATTAATGACACCTGAGGAATCATGCAATCTCTCATACTCATAATTTAAAATACAAAAAGGAAAGTAGATTTAGTTACAGATTGCCATGCCAGTGATGATATATCAGAAAAGAAGAAATTTGAAAGCCATTGTGCGTCGTTTATAAGCCATATTTATTATTTATTTAATTTGGGCAGTTTATAATATTAATGCTAAAAAATGATTAGATGGTGGTTTATAGTTGTTCGTGTTACCAGATACCTAAAGGAGATTAAAGCAGGGAACCCCTTGGACAACCTAGCACAACTGCAGAACAATTATACTGCACTCTTTTTTAAGTTTTTTTTTATTTTATTTTAATGTTCTGGCCGGATTGAAGGGCAATTAGCTATAATTTTGCTTTACGTACCTCCTTTTTTTAATTGCCTTTATAAGATTATTTTCCTTATCAGACTACTTAGCAAACGTGTTGACTAATTTACTTTGCGGTGTAATCTACGTACTACACATGACACATATATATGACATAGCTAATCAACAATTCAACATTTCTAACATAAATATTACCAGGAGATTTTGACTCGCGAACCAACTCGCTATTTGATTAATGACTATTATAATACCAATAAATTATCATTGCTTTTAGTTTAGTTTATTTAACATCGGTCATCTGTTTCGTGGGAGATTGACAAATACATTATGAGAAAATATATATATAATATATGAGAATTTCCATTATTCTGACATGAATGTTCAATTGACTATAGATAAGGTACATCAACAATCACAAAAGTATATACTTTCTAAGCAAGGAGCTAATAATATCTTCTCTGCGGAAAAATCGTACCACTTTACATTTAATTTACTTATTTTATTAATCGTCTATATTTGTGCATATCATCAAAAGTACTCTCGTAATTTTTTTAATTGCTAGATATTTTCGTTGAACTTGAAGCTATAAATAATTTATAAACTTTGCAACTGTAATTTGATAGTATTATGTTTGTGTAAGTAGCACGGTCCACTTATTATTAGTCAATATACCCCGTCAATGTATGATACTTATTTTCGTTTGAGATAAACTTCAGGTGTAGTAGTTGAACGGACTAATTTTTAACCTCCTTTGGATATCACCAAGTCAGACGCTTGTAATTATTTGTCATAATATGAACAATATCAAACATTAGGGAATAGTTGAACAGAATGTGTATGCACATAATGTTGTTAAATAATTTAAGGTGTTCCCCACCCTTCGGACCTTAGCGGAACAGGTTTACGAAATGTTAGAACCTGTTGCTATTACAAAATCTCGAAAACTTAAAACAGCTCATCTTATCCATCAAATGAAGTTTATTAAGTAGACGCACACACATAATGGGGAGCTGTTAGCATGCAGTTTAACGAAGTCATTTCTAACTGAAAGGATAAAAAAAAACTCATGCATATGAATAAAAGTTACGTTCGTTGTTTATTAATCAAAAATGAGATTTTTTTCATCTATGTTAAAATGAGCTAAGCAAAAATCCAACGTGTTAGGCGTAACTAGCCAAAATATTTGGTGGTAAGAAAAATATGGGCAAAGAAAATTCGATCTCTATAGTTAATTGATTGACACAAAATCGTTCACTAGGGGAAAATAATGAACAAAAATACCACTCGCAATAAAAAGGAAGTTCCCTCTAATTTTTCCAACATTAGTTTTGGGATGGTAGTTGTCTCGGAGCCGGATCCTCTCCTAAAAAACAAAAAAAGATTACACCTTCTCTTACACTATTTGGATCTCCACCATGTGTCTTATTTGCCAAAATAAGTTCGTGATTTTTTTCCCCAAAATTGCTGAAATAATATCCCCTCAAATAAGGAATGAAACCTTATTTGAATTTCTTTTTAATAAAAAACGATATTGTTTTTTTATTCTTTCTTTTGTGTTGATTAGAAGCAAATTTAATTTTTCAGTAATCTTGTTCTCATTTTTCATTTCTTGTACAATATAATTAATTAAAGCTGATCATGATTTTTAATAATATGCTTGTTTTAATTATAAGATTTAAGGTATATATGATAACACAAATATTTCTAGGAACGATAGCATGCATTGGTGATTAAAAAACATCTCAAAAATAAAGTAATTTGCTTTAGATGTTATTTATTATGTGAAAATATTTTTGTGCGCGTCTAGCACCAAATAATGGTAGCGGGAAAAAAAATATCAACCAACAAAACATTGTAAATACTTTATGAATTTTCATTTAATAATATCTAGCTTTTGGAATTTATGGGTTAACAGCATTTCTCTCAATTGAGAATCTCTATGGATCTAAATTATTAGAAAATTCGTTTACTATACTTTTAAATTTAAAATAAAAAATATACATATATACTCTTTTTTACGTTATTATACTTTTTAAGCTTTGTGAAATATGTTTATGAATTATGTATACATAAATTTCGAGTTGCAGCCTATTCAATTTGATAAGGCTCCATTCCTATTTGAGGGATATGATTTTTTCAAAGAGAATGGAAGAGAAAATATTTGGTAAATAATTAGTAGATAGAGATGAAACCTTATTTAATAAGTTAGACACATGATGTTCATCTAAGATATGTCAGAGAAGATGTAATTCCTTTTATAGGAGAAGATTCGGCTCTGATTGGCTCTTGTTTTTTTACAAGGGCTTTTCTACCTACTGCTCATGACACAAACCTTTTTGTCCTCATCATTCAATTGGCTTATTTTTTTGCCTTGCATAATACAAGGTTTTGTTTTGCCAAAGTCCTTTAATTTAAAAACTTAGTAGTATGAACTTTTACCCCAAAAAAAGTCATATAATATGAGATTTGGTTACAAAATCGTATTAATTAAGAATCTTATTAGTGTATAAAAGCCCCTCACCAGTTTGGTGTTTCTTATTCTTTTGAATGTAGAAAAAGGCAAAAGTCTTCTTCCTATACACCTTTGTCAATATAAATTGCAACTAATCACTACTAACTCTCCTCCTTACTCCTTCCTCTTCTCTTCTCTACGCAAAACTTCGCTTAAGCCTGTTTTTCTCCTTCACCAAATTTTGCTTTTTGTGACACACACGTCATATTGTTCAAATTTCAAAGTCTTAATTTGTAGCACCCTAGTTATAAATGGCTATTCTCTTTGTAGACAATTTGTCACTCAAGCACAACAGAGCCCTACAAATAGCAGTAAAAGCCTTGGAGCTTATTCTTATATCAGCAGGACTAATTTCCACTTTTGTCATGGTCAAAGGCTCATTAATATTTCCTTACTCTTGTGAATTTGTTTTCACAAGCTTAATTGGATTTTGGAATTCAATAAAGTGTTTCTTCTCTTCTTCTTTGTACATATGTATCATCATCAACTCCATGGTTGTGCTTATAGCACTCTCCTCTGCCTTCCACCGCCGCGAAAGCCAAGAGGAGGATGTCGATCACACCGAAGTCGATATGCACGATCATCACGATTTGTCGATCGTGACATCACCTCCACCACCAGCCCCACCAGTCCCATCATCACAAGATATCGTGGAAGTCGTTCCATCACCACGATCCCCGCCAATTCGCGACATAACCGAGGTTGTCGTAGTTTCGCCTGATATAGAAACAACCAATATTTCTCCCCTGTTTTATAATGAAATCAAGAAAACTACTACTACATACTTAGTACCTAAAGGTAAAGAAATGTCAATGGGAATGGATATTGAAGCGACGAGTAAAGGTAAAGAAATGTCGACTTCAATAGATATTGAAGCGACGAGTTTTTATGACACGGAGGAGAAAGAATACGAGGGGGAGGACGACACGATGGAGGCTACGTGGAACGCGATAAATGGAGGTGGAAAACAGAAGCCTAAGAAGAAAATCTTGAAAAAATGTGAGACATGGACCGTGCCGCGACAGTTGCATAGAGCTCCCGTGCAACGGCTAGATTCGGAGGAGTTGATGCCTTCGACTCCCAAGTGGAAGGAGTTGAAGAAATCGGAGACATTTGATGGTGCTGTCTCAATCTCGTGTCGAGGAGGGCTTAGACGAGATCCCTCGGTGAGCCTTGACGATTTTAACAAGAAAGTGGATGCGTTTATTAAGAAGTTTAATGATAACATGCGGTTGCAAAGGCAAGAATCTGATCAGAGGTTCTTAGACATGATTAATCAAGGACTTTAGTTCTCTAATTTTGATTTCATTTGTGTGAAAAAATATTAATACTAGTGTAATGTAATGTAGGTAACTGATCTTCTGTGCTATTCTTGTGTACCATTTTGTAATATAATCCGTAAGAGCATAGAGTGATGAATTAAGAGTCCTCATGCCTTATTTCGAAGAGAAAAAAACGGCACGTGTCTTTATCTCAATCACGTGATACACAAAATGGTGCACAAAGTCGTGTAGAAGATCCGCTCCATGTTATGTGTAGTTTTGTGAAGAAATAATATGGAGAAGAACATGGTCTAATGCTTGCTTGGATTTGAAATTTGAAATTTTGAGGTTGTTGTTAGTGTCTGTATAAGACCATCCATAGTTTTATTGTATATGTTTGGTGTGGGAGTATATTAATCATCGTGTTCTTTAGCGGTATGGAATCTTTTGATTTTATATGCATGCACTATGAATCATTGGAAATGTTTAAAGTTGAAACTTGAAAGAAAAGACAATGTACCTTTATTGTACTCTAGAAAGAATATTCATAGTCACGCACCAGGAGCTATAATTTATTTTGGATTATGACATTTCAACTGTGTAAGGGCATCAATGATGGAGCCTGGTTTTAGTTTTACATGCAATTCATTTTTTGATATATTAACATTAGATCCCTAGCTACTAGGAGTTGTGTAATTCGTAACAGCATGTATTTAGTAAGTTTATTGAAGTGGCCGTCGGTCGAATTCAATCAGGCCGACCCGATACTACACAAGTAATATAATTCATCTTTTATACATGGATTATTATCTGTAGGCTAATAAAGATCATAGTAGGTGATGTATCATTCTACATTTCTACCAAACAACTATATAATTATGCTAGTATTATATTATAATTTCTAAGTATTATTAATTATAAGTTTATAACCAAAAGCTTATCCTAGGCTACTAGAGTACCAGGCGCTTCTAACTTCTTAATAATAGATAAATATTCAAAAACATCTCCCGTCTAAATTTTAGGTTTGAAATCAGAGAATCAGTTTTTAACTTTCTACGTATTTTGTAACCTCACATGTCTCCTTAATAAAACCTTCCACTAATCGAATGAGCTACGGACTAAATTATTATATTATTTATATTAAAGGTTACTCACATGACACACCTATGGTATGTTTGTTATTAATTTACGATCATGTATTAGATGCATTCATAAGAAGCCGTATTTAGATCTATCTCGCGTCGCTTTGAAATTTTGTATTATTTTTATCATTAAAAAGAGAAGAACAGGGACATAAAACAAATGTGGTTGATCATTAAACCATTCATATAAAGAGCAGTTAAAATAATCAAACGCTGCTCTAATTCAAGCCCACTTTTTAGTTTGATTAGATTCACCTTCTTCGAATATACGATCGTTAATTTTAAACACAACCTTGTTCGTTATCATTCAAATGAGCCAAAGAGTAACACACCAAATTCGTTTCAACATTTTCTATGTTTTATAACATCTTTGTATGTCTAAAGTAGACTCTTTTTTTTTTTAAACAATTGTGAGGTATTTGATATGGTATAATGTGTCATGTCAAAGAAAAGCCATGTAGGCGCGAAACTGACCAATGAATGTCGAGAAGGCCTAAAGGTAAAGCTGCCTTAGCCGTATTTGAATCACCATAATACCTATATAGCTAATTAGACATTGAGTAATATGTCATTGGAAAGCCACACGAGTCTAGGTCGCAACGCAACAAGCGGAATGCGATTTGGAGGTCCAGAGAGAAAGTTATGGTCAAAATAGTAAAGCTGCGCAGAGCACATCGAATTTGCACAATTCGATGTGTCCTGAGCGCATCGAATTTGTACAATTCGATGCGGTCCTAAAATGACCTTTAAGCCCCTCTAATCATGCCTATATATACCCCCTCACTCCTCACAAGTAAGGGGGACCCGACGGGGATGAGACGCATCGAACCCAAGTCGATTCGACACGCGCATCGAACCAAGTAGGTTCGATGCGCAATCTTTCATGCCTCGAATTCACCTTGTTCGACATGGACGCATCGAATCAAGAAAATTCGATGCGTCCCAAAATCGAAGCCTTACATGCCCAGAAAGCCACGAGAGTCAGGGTTCCGAATCAAGAAGCGGAATGAGGTTTCGATCATCCGTTAGGGAGATATGATCGAAACCGTGAAGTCGCGCACAGCGCATCGAATTCACCCGATTCGACATTGAGGCATCGAATTCGATGTGCACGCATCGAACCAAGCCAATTCGATGCACATTCCCAGAAATCCACGTGAGTTAGGGTTCTGGATCAAGAAGCGGAATGAGGTTTCGACCATCCGTTAGGGAGATATGATCGAAACCGTGAAGTCGCGCACGGCGCATCGAATTCACCCGGTTCGACATGGAGGCATCGAATTTGATGCGCACGCATCGAACCAAGCCAATTCGATGCACATGCCCAGAAAGATACATGAGTCAGGGTCCATAATCCAGAAGCGGATCGAGGTTTCGATCATCCTACAAGGAGATATGATCGAAACCGTGAAGTCACGCCAATGCAGAAACAAGTGAACCAGGCAGCCCAACCAAGGGTTGACCTAATAGAAGCAGCTCAAAAGAGACATATGAACTACGTTCGGCTTGATTCCCTTAATGGGATACGTAGGCAGCTTGGCAAGTTCCCAAGTTCAGTCTGATATCACAAGTGTCTAACGCCCGCAAGTCAACGATCAAAGAGTACCAAATCTCTCACGTTCGACTGTTCCCTCAACTTGGCCATTTAGGGATTATTTCATGTAACCTTATATTTCTCTATGTGTAATAGGTGTTCCGGACCAAGCTAGTCCATTCACTGTAATATGATAGCATTATTTTGGTTAAGTCAGGCCCCACTGTATCGATTTCTCGATGTATTGTAACCTAGACGAAATAAGACCAAAATATTGGCGCCGTCTGTGGGAACTCCATTTCGCTTACGCTCAAGAGTCTGTTTAGGTAAAATGGCAAAGAAAGGGAATGGACCAATGGGAAAAGAACCGTGAAGAGTCCAAGTAGCTATATCGAGATCGGAATACAACTACGAAGTTGACAATATGGAATTCGGTCCCAAGCAAGCAAGGAGTGGTGCTAAGAGCAATAAAAAAATCCACAATTCAACCAAGAAAACTAACATTATCGGAGAATGATTAGGGATTCTTCAATTCCAATCCTACACGGACAGATGACTACACCCCGAATAGTATCACGATTTGTCTTACCTTAAGGTGGTATCAAAGGTCGGATTGCATTGATTATCAGACCAAGCAGGAACCAGCAAGGCCATCATCACGTGGATACTACATACAAATGGAATCCAACAACAAGACATTGAAGAATTACCTCGAGAAGAGGATGAAAGACAGAGGAAAAACCTGGCCAGAGGAACTTCAAGGAATATTATGGGCATATAGGACAACTACAAGAACATCGACTGTTCATTTACGTCAGATGGATCTGGACATAATAGGCATAGCAAGAGAAGATGCGTACCAACGCACTGTAGCATTTAAAAGCAGCAATGGCTAAAAGTAACGATAACAGAATCTAATTCTGAAATTTTGAGGTAGGAGATTTGGTCCTGAGAGGCATTGCGGCAAAACAGCATATCGGGAAGCTCGAACCGATTTGGAAGGGGCCTTCCAAAATCGTACAAGCAAGTTCGCGGGGATGCAATTACTTGGAGACTATGCATGGTGTTAAGCAGAAGCGTCCGTGGAATGTGCAACATCTTAAACGCTACTATGCATAGGAGTTAAAAAAAAATTAAAAAAAATAACACCCGACGGCCAAATAATTGTATGAGCTGCGAAGGCTTGAGTCCCATGCAAAGACTGGGAAGCGTAGACCCCTCGGTAATAAACTGAGCCCAACTTTTTCCAAATTATTAAATGTATCTATCTACGTGAACGACGCAGGTGGAGTCTTATAGAAATGATGCTAAAAACCCCAAATGAGGAACCAAGAAGTTCAGCAACAAGACAAACACGAGAAACATGACGGAGGGGTAAGAAGGCCCAAAGTGGTCCACCCCCGCATGCCAGAAAGAAGAACATGACGGAGGGGTAAGAAGGCCCAAAGTGGTCCACCCCCGCATGCCAGAAGGAAGAACATGACGGAGGGGTAAGAAGGCCCAAAGTGGTCCACCCCCGCATGCCAGAAGGAAGAACATGACGGAGGGGTAAGAAGGCCCAAAGTGGTCCACCCCCGCATGCCAGAAGGAAGAACATGACGGAGGGGTAAGAAGGCCCAAAGTGGTCCACTCCCGCATGTCAGACGAAGAACATGACAGAGGGATAAGAAGGCTCAAAGTGGTCCACCCCCGCATGCCAGAAGGAAGAACATGACGGAGGGATAAGAAGGCCCAAAGTGGTCCACCCCCGCACGCAAGAAGGAAGAACATGACGGAGGGATAAAAAGGCCCAAAGTGGTCCACCCCTGCATGCTAGAACGGCGAGATAAAGGCCCAAGTGATCCGATCTCTCAGGTAAAACATGCATGCCCTAGCGGTAATAATAACAGCTCAAAGTGCTCATATTTTTCATGGCAAGCACAATCATAATATTAGATATGCACCATGACATCAAAAACCCATTATTGAACATCAAATAAATACTAAATCAACGACAAGCAAATGAATGAGATAACATACTTGGGAATGCATTAGGAAGAAACATTATGCGAGTAAAACGTAAATCAAAGATTATGATATCAAATAGTAACATCAGTCTTATACAAAAACCACTGCGAAAAAGTTACAAAGATTCTATACAAAACAAAAAGGCCTAATATCGTCAAAATAATGTAACCTAAATACTGCTAATCACTCGAAGACTGGGGGGACTCCTGAGGAATGATCACACCCACCGAACGAGAGAAATTGGCACAATTTCCATGAATCTGATCCTATGCGATACGTCAAACGTATCCAAAGTGGCACCGAGAATGTCCACACAAAACAACACCAAAAGCATCAGCCCGACAAGATAAACGTAAACCTAAAATTTCAAAAATGAAATAATGACCCGAAGTGGTCAGATGAATAAATGGAATATATCGAAAATGGACATCAGTCCATCATGGTCTGAAACAAATTAGACATCGCAAAGGATAGACATTCGCTAGTAGAAGCATGATGCAAACAACATATCCATATGCCTGAAAGGCTGGATATGGCAATAGACTTCACGTGGTAAATCAGTTACATCTATCCAGCATGGTACGATGCAAATCTACCCAAAACAACACGATAAACATCTAATTATAACAATACAATGAGAACATGTCCAAAGCAGCACCACGTCAGCTACCCAGCTTAATACGATGAAAATCTTCCCAAATGAGTGTATATTTAGACTACTATAAAAGGATTATCACCTTAGGAGGTGCAAATATCCATTCGTCAAATTAGGCGTCAACGTCGAAGAGCAATAACATGTGACAGCACAAAGTTCCATAAACAGAACACGAGAAATCATTGAGCAAGAATGCAACAAAATATCCGAACAAATGCGACACAATGTCCAGATAGACAAAGATCTCTACCAAGCGTAAACTACAAGATCAATGTAGGAAGCTTGAGAAACTTAGCACTAGATCTCTTTAGATCCATCACTTATATATCATTTCTATCATAGTCGAAGGTCTCCATTGAGATGATCTCTAGCTCGATCGAGGTGCTTAACAACATAATCTACGTGTTATCTAAGTTGTCTATCTCTCAAAGACAACAACGATTAATTCAAAAGATAACTGCAAAACTGTATTGGGCAAATAAACGTCGCGCCTTCGCACGATCCAGCAACGCTAATGCAGCAACTAGGACGCACCAATCAAAAATATCAAAAAACCTATACCCGAGTGAGACCATAATCCTCAAAACGCAAATCATACAAGGTTAAGCAACGATGGCAGCACTGTCTCAAAAATGCAGCAAAAGCAGAACCACGCATTGCGAAATTATTTGCATAAAAATAACACCATCCATGATCTAAAGGAGACCCGCGATGAGAAAGAAACGGGATCGACACTCTGTCTCAAATGACAAGTGCTAACCATTAAATCCCTAAAAACAAAGCAACGAGATAAGGAAGTCTGTCTCAAGAGACAACTATCTATGAAAAATCTAATGAAATTGATTGCACTGACATAACAAATGTCTGATGCGGCAAAAATAAATGAAACACGCACGATACCCCACGATGCAATACGGCATATGAATTGCCAAAATAAAGTAAATTGCAAAAATAGCATTTGAAGGAAAAGGCAAACGAAACTGCAACTGATCAAGCGAACAAAGTATCGCAAGATTGAACGAGAAAAATACGGCAGGAATTCAAATAATCAAATAATTCAAAATAAAAGGGTGGCGCAACGTCAAACCGAATCAGAAGCGTTGATCATAAAAGTAGGGAATTAAAATCAAGGTCGTTAACTTTCGGCGTTATCTTCATCCTCTGAAGAAGGATAAATGGCAGGCATCGGAGGAGGCGAAGACTTTCCTCAGTAGACGACGCTCTCGCTTTCAAGCCGACTCATACATTCGTTCGCAACAGTGGGTTAATTCTCCTCGGTTATTGTGATCTTTCTCAATGTATTGTGCCTCGCCTAAAATGGCGAGTGCTAACAACACATTCCGCTAAAATAAGCGCCACAAGCAGCAAGTGCACCCAAAGAAATCCTGCATGATGGAAAACCTCAAAACAATGATATGAATATTGAGCTAACTTAGCAAAAGATGCCATAGCAACTCTGCAACATGACGTGGCACAGAGTTGGCAAGTAACATAGAAATAGTACAAATTGCCGCTGAAATAAATGGGCAAGCAAGTGATGCATTTCGATAAGGCAATTCTAATAACCGCAAAAATAAAGCAACAAAGATCCATTGAAAAACAATGTTCAAAGCAATAGGGCGACGCAGAGCCAAAACAGACACAATAAATTGTTCATAAAAGCAGACGCGTCAGTCAGTCGGTCGAATCCGAACACATTCGATCGATAGTGATCATCCAAATTTCAATTTTTTAACAACCTTCCAAATCAAATTAGGTTGAAACTGCGCAACGACGATCAAATTCCATCCATTTGAAGCATGTCATAAGTCATACCAATCAAATTCCGAGATATGGTGAAGTAACACTACCGATTTGTTTTCGCTTCAAACATGAAATGACTATCAAATAGTCTCAGTATGAATGATCTGGAGATTCATCAGATTCGATCTACCATTGATATAACAGCTCAGATTCGGCCTATCATGTAAAGCCTCCGCCCTCAATGGAAGCAATGCACTCCATAAAGTCTCACGACTATGGGTAAAAATCTAAACCAAACATAACTGCAAAATCAGTGCACAGCACCGAAGCAAAGGACTCCAAAGTCAGAGTTCATTATGCTTGTCACCTTTTTATCAACAACATTGTCGAAACAGTGATAACATCAAAATTGGAGGTAAAAACCCCGTATGATCATACAACTAGATAGCATACCCAAGGTCGAGCTTTATTGCAACCAGCAACGAGGCAGAATACAAAGCTATTCTCGCCGGAACCTCAATGGCAAGCTCGTTACGAGTTAAATGCCTGGCGGTCTTTACAGACTAGCGACTGGTGAAATCATTTCACAGTCTTAACTATTACCAAATCCCCAAAGGCAGGAATGTAACTAGGTGCGCTGTCATAATTTGCAACGAAACCACGATCTTCATAGAAATGAGAGCCGTCCTATTGGCGGCAAAAGAATCTTTATAAAGAATGGCAAGATGCATTAGAACGATGAAAAGAATCGATCAGACTATGCCTATATACATAAACAAAGCGGAACCACGAGTTATTTGTATGAAACTAACGCTATATAAGACCTAAAGGGGACTCGCAATAACTAAAAAGGGACGAAGACTTTGTCTAAAAGTACACGTGTTACCGCAAATTCCTAAACACCTAACAGCAGCACAAACTTTCCGTGATTATGGAAGAATGCTCGAGTTGTCAAAATAAAGTTAAAAGCAACGATAGCAATTGAAAGAACAGACAATGATTATGAGCCTTCGATTAAACTAACAAATGAATAGTCATAAATGACAACCGTGCGACTAATAAAAAAGCGACGCAATGCCACAAAAATAGCAAATTAGAAATTGTTCATTACAATTAGAATCTGAGCCTTACAGGCCTAGCGCGCTCGAATCTCCACTGAGCGCTAGTCGCACACATCAGACCGCCTCCCAATCAGGGGCTTGATTTTCAACATTACCAAAATAACTAGCATAGAGAGGTAAGTCAAGAATACATCTTATAAGTTTGGCACCCGCTCTCTGATCGACACCGTCTCCCAAACTGAGGGGATTATATGATGTGGGCTTATTCGGTAAACTACACTGGTGCATAATGACATTAATCACCCCAAAATTGAGGCGAAACGACTCTAGCACTTCATTATAGTTTGAAGTATGTTTATGTACCAAAATCACACTCCAAACTGGGGGACTAGTGATATGGTATAATGTGTCATGTCAAAGAAAAGCCACGTAGGCGCGAAACTGACCAATGAATGTCGAGAAGGCCTAAAGGTAAAGCTGCCTTAGCCGTATTTGAATCACCATAATACCTATATAGCTAATTAGACATTGAGTAATATGTCATTGGAAAGCCACATGAGTCTAGGTCGCAACGCAACAAGCGGAATGCGATTTGGAGGTCCAGAGAAAAAGTTATGGTCAAAATAGTAAAGATGCGCAGAGCACATCGAATTTGCACAATTCGATGTGTCCTGAGCGCATCGAATTTGTACAATTCGATGCTGTCCTAAAATGACCTTTAAGCCCCTCTAATCATGCCTATATATACCCCCTCACTCCTCACAAGTAAGGGGGACCCGACGGGGATGAGACGCATCCAATCCAAGTCAATTCGACACGCGCATCGAACCAAGTAG
Source organism: Linaria vulgaris (assembly GCA_948329865.1). Lineage (NCBI taxonomy): Eukaryota > Viridiplantae > Streptophyta > Magnoliopsida > Lamiales > Plantaginaceae > Linaria > Linaria vulgaris. Next base: position 34,603,034 of record OX415250.1, on the reverse strand, counting down.
GTTCGATGCGCAATCTTTCATGCCTCGAATTCACCTTGTTCGACATGGACGCATCGAATCAAGACAATTCGATGCGTCCCAAAATCGAAGCCTTACTTTCCCAGAAGTCCACGAGAGTCAGGGTTCCGAATCAAGAAGCGGAATGAGGTTTCGATCATCCGTTAGGGAGATATGATCGAAACCGTGAAGTCGCGCACAACGCATCGAATTCACCCGATTCGACATTGAGGCATCGAATTCGATGCGCACGCATCGAACCAAGCCAATTCGATGCACATTCCCAGAAAGCCACGTGAGTCAGGGTTCTGGATCAAGAAGTGGAATGAGGTTTCGACCATCCGTTAGGGAGATATGATCGAAACCGTAAAGTCGCGCACGGCGCATCGAATTCACCCGATTCGACATGGAGGCATCGAATTCGATGCGCACGCATCGAACCAAGCCAATTCGATGCACATGCCCAGAAAGCTACATGAGTCAGGGTCCGTAATCAAGAAGCGGATCGAGGTTTCGATCATCCTACAAGGAGATATGATCGAAACCGTGAAGTCACGCCAATGCAGAAACAAGTGAACCAAGCAGCCCAACCAAGGGTTGACCTAATAGAAGCAGCTCAAAAGAGACATATGAACTACGTTCGGCTTGATTCCCTTAATGGGATACGTAGGCAGCTTGGCAAGTTCCCAAGTTCAGTCCGATATCACAAGTGTCTAACGCCCGCAAGTCAACGATCAAAGAGTACCAAATCTCTCACGTTCGACTGTTCCCTCAACTTGGCCATTTAGGGATTATTTCATGTAACCTTATATTTCTCTATGTGTAATAGGTGTTCCGGACCAAGCTTCATTGTAATAGGATAGCATTATTTTGGTTAAGTCAGGCCCCACTGTATCGATTTCTCGGTGTATTGTAACCTAGACGAAATAAGACCAAAATAGTATTGTTTCACAAACTTTCTTTTATTTTCTAATTGGCATTTTTGCCTCGTTAGTGTTTATGATTGACCAAAATATGACCTATGTTGTCATCTTAGGATTGAATCACATTTAGGTGCAACTGACGTGCTGATCCATCATATTTTCTTGACGATATTTTAAATTGAGGCATTCATCAATTTAACATTTTTTGCTTTGGCAATGGAGTTAATTAGGCCCCGCCACCATTTTATAGTTCATATAAAGGGCAAAATGTATTGATGTACTTAATTTAACATTGAACGACTAAGCCATGAAACACTGAATTAATGAAGCAAGTAAGGTGCTTTTGAAGGTCCCGAAATTTCCGTAACACTCAAGGTTTCAAAGTACAAGCACATTGCCCTCTAGTCAATTTTCATTTATTTTGCACGAAATGATTTTTATTTTTGAGAGTTAGTCCCCTATTGACATCTTCATCGAGCTTTTTCTTGGTTAAAAATTGCACATTGGCACATAATGCTGGTATAACAGATTTTGAGCCTTCATTAGTTGAGAAAATAACATCAATTACTCCATACATCAAAATAGTACAATTTAAAGAAAATATCAAATTGACTCTTAGGTGGTGGACTATTGTCATTGAGAAAATAACTAGAATTCCAAGTGTAGAAACGGTCTTCCAGAGTTCCAGTGGAGGGCAAGCTACATACATGCTAGATTAAATTCCACACATCAAAATGTGAGATGCTTAGCTATTGCACTAACCAACAAAATAGTTATTTCTCTATGCTTGATCAATTGCCACCAAGCTCATCTCTTACGGACCAACAACAAGAGAAGGTCGCCACTCCTTCAAAGGTAGACCTTCACATAGTTTCTTCACCCCACTACCATCGGATTTATACAGATAAAAAGCTTCCAACACCTTCAGAAGTAGCTCCCCATCCTTCAAAGCAAAGGATCTATACTAGCATAATGCAATTTTTTCGAATGTGTCCAATTCCATCGTAAGTCCTCTAGGATTCTTCAAGCTGTAGACACATTAATAATGTGTCTAATTAAATTAAATGATGGTAACTCTTAAGATGCAAGTAATACAAAATATATTTTATTTAATCTTAATATTTTGAGGGATTAAAATAAATATATTAATTAAATCTTAAGACAAGGAAATAATTGTTTATCAAATCTCAAGACATGGAAAATCTTCTCCTCCAAGTCTCAATCTTCAAGAGATGGAAAGATTTCTCCACCAAATCTCAATACAAGGAAAGAATCCCCCACCAAGTCTCAATCCTCAATAGATGGAAAGAAGATTCTCTTAGATAAAGTCTTCCATATCAAGAAATTGTAGACGCGATCACAACCGTTCATCTCATCAGGAGATTCTAGTTGAGATTCACTCCACAACTATAAATAGAGGTGGTCTTGAAGAAGAAGAAAACACACACAAAATATTCATAAGTTGAAGAGAGAAAAGCTCTAAGTTTTCCCTCCACCAAATTCATCCATCTTCAAGCGTGCTTCGCGGCATTCAACGCATTCTTCAACAGTCTTCAAGGTGTTCTTCGTAAAGAACCCCTTTCAATCTGCCGTCAAGTCTCAGTTCCATCCAAAAACCGTTTTTGAAGATTGTAGTCCATTCAAGAAGATCAAAACCCAACAAATCGAAAGAACTGAAGACAAAAATCATACGAATCTTCATCAACCTTCAAGTTAAAATCCAAATCAAATTTCCATTCGATCCGAGATCAAGTCATAAGGCCCTCGAATCAACGTTTGTCAAATATCCAAGTACTTTGAAGATCAAGATTCCTCCAAAAAAGATTGACATTCAACGAGCTCAAGACGGAGATCAAATTGTTCATCGCAACTACCAAGTCAAGTAGATCGTCAATTCAAGATTAAGCTCAACACCCTTGGATTAACGCTCAACTCAAATACACGTGGAAGAGATCAAAATCAAATTCACTCAAGTCAACCAAATTTCAAAATCATTTGAGAAAATAATCAGGGGATCAAATAGAGAGATTGAACCAAAATTGTACTTTATATGTATTCAAGATTTATTTTATAATCTTTACTTGTCATTTATTTTTAGAATTCAAGAATTTATCGTTACACAAACGATTTAAAAAAGCCTAAAAGCTCCATTTAGATGAAAACGCTTCCTTAAGAACCCATAGTTGAAATCCGTGGTCTGAAATAATCAAGTAGTTCAACTTGAACTCAGATTCACCTATGCAACATACTACTTTCTTGTATAACTCGGTTGATTGAGTTTGTGAAGGAAAATTCTCAGAGTGTGTGCCTCATGACCGACACGTGGACCTCAACTACGAAGGACAACTACATGTGTGTCACTATCCACTTCATTGACAATCAACAAAAGTTGAAGAAAAAAAATAATAAGTTTCAGATTGATTTCTGGTCATAAAGGGAAAGACATAGCACGTGATGTCAACAAGGTGGTGGTTAGAGATTATAAAATAAACAAGGTCTTCACAATTATGGTTGACAACGCTACGGAAAATGACGTGGCTATTGATGAGTTGGTGAAAAAATGGTCGGCCCGAGGTACATTACGAAAGAGAATGGGAAACACATGCATATTAGATGCATAGCTCACATCTTAAACCTCGTGATGCAAGATGGGTTCAAGACGAAAGGTGGTGATGGCACGCTAGAACCCATTCGTTTTTGCATCCGGTACATAAAAGCTATGTCGACCCGGTATACAAAATTCAAAGAAACTGTGACTGAAATTGGGATCGAAAGTAAAAAATTGCTAAGTTTGGACGTTCCGACATGGTGGAATTCTACGTATATCATGTTCGAAGCCGCCATTGAGTTGAGAGGTGTATTTGATAATTATGAGCATGTTGAGCCAAACTATGAGGAGGATATGAAAGACAATTTGCTAACTAATGCAGATTGGGACAAGGCTCAAATATATGTGGATTTTCTAAAACCTTTCAAAGTTTTGATCAAACTTGTCTCTGGCACCTAATACGTGACATCAAACAAGGTTCTAACACAACTTATTTGCATCGATGAAGTTTTTGGTAGGTGGTTGAGCCATCCAAATGACAAGGTGACTAAGCAACTCGACGCTATGAAAGCAATGGCTTTGCTAATGAAGTCAGACACAAGAAAATTCCGAGTGTTGTTTTTAATGTGGATTTTGAAAAATCGTATGACCATGTTAGCCGGAAGTTTTTGAATAGTATGATGACGTTCTTGGGTTTTTGTGAGAGATGGGGAAATTGGATTGGAGTGCCTAAGGATTGCAAAGGTTTCAGTTTTGGTTAATGGTAGTCCGACGGCTGAATCAGGTTGAAAAAGGGGTTGAGGCAAGGTGATCCTCTTTCGCCATTTTTATTCCTTATGATTGCGGAGGGGCTTAATAGGCTCGTGAAGAAGGCTAAACAAAAGGTCTGATTTGTGGTCCTAAAATTGGTGCCCATAATGTTGAGATTATTATTAATCAATATGCCAATGATACAATCTTTTTTGTGGAGAGTAGCGAACAAAACATTTGGGCGGTTAAGAGTATTCTCAGACTATTTGAAGTGTGATCAGGCCTCAGAGTTAATTTTGCAAAAAGTAGATTGGTGAGATTTAACGTTCAAGGAAGTGTTCAGGATAATTTTGCAGAAATGCTCAATTGCAGAATTGGGTCTTTCCCGTTTATGTACCTGGGCGTCTCGGTGGGGGGTGAATCCAAGAAGAAAAGATTCATGAATTTCTTTGGAGAAGACAATGAGGAAAAGACTACAAGGATGGGATTCTCTTGATATATCACTTGGCGGTCGTATTGTGTTGCTAAATTCTATTCTGGTCAGTCTTCCGATGTATTTGTTTGCTGTTTATAAGGCACCTAAGATCGTCCTTAAAGAGCTAATCAAAATGCAAAGACGTTTCTTATGCGGAGGCAAAGGTGAGGAGAGGAAAATAGCTTGGGTTAAATGGGATTCTTTGTATAAGAAAACAGAAAATGGAGGTTTAAATATTAGAAATCTCGAGGTGTTTAATCTTGCGATGCTCGGGAACTGGAGATGGAGACTTCTTACAGAGAAAGAAGCCATTTGGTGTAAAGTTATTGAATCGAAATATGGGATGTTAGATGGTGGGAGTGGTAGACCTTTTAATATTAGAAGAAGAAGCAATGAATCATGTTGGTGGAAAGATGTGGGTTCTGTTTGACGCCTCACGAAAACGAGGGCTGGTTTTCAAAAGGTATCTTTCGCGACGTGGGAAATGGGAATAGTACCCTCTTTTGGTTGGATATTTGGCTGGAAGAATTAACTTTACGAGATAGATTTCCGAGAGTGTTCTCTCTTACTGTTAACAAAAATGCTATGCGTTAGGGCCGTGTGTTTCACACGAATCAGGACCCTGACCCGATTGGCCCACAACATAGTATTGATATTGTTTTTATTAATCATTAGGTTAAGATAAATCTACGTTAGTAATTATCTTGAGAATATTTTCCTCTAATCGGAAGATATTATTTCATCTAAGATAGATTTATCTTCCTTATCTCCTTATTATGAATGTAGACATAGTGCATTGACGGATTAACTTCAATATCTAATGAGATCTTGCAAAATATGATGGATAAGGCAAAAAGATACTATCGGATTGCCACAGAATTCTGGCGTGCCTATCTTACAAGGCAAGAAGATATTATGTGGATTGCAACAAAGGATATTCTGAAGATTCAGCACTTGCCTATATAAGGAGAAGACTCGAGAAAAATTGAGAGACACTTTGAAAAGGATATTAAGAAGTCAGTCTTGTATCGAGTCATTGTAGAAGAGCATTAAGTCAGAGAGTCTCTGGAGCAGCTTAGTGTGTCTTCGATTCAAACGTGTTTCTGAAAACAAGTTAAGGGTTATGTGTTGCAACTGCATATGGTAGAGGGAGTCTAGTATATGAGTTGAGTTATAAATCCTTCATTGTAATTCTTAAGTAGGAATCAGTTTGAGTCAAAACTTGGGTGAAAACCCCGTGGACTAGGACCATTTGTACCGAACCACGTTAAAAACCCTTTTGTGTTCTTTACTGTTTATGTTTTACTGTTTTTCACAATTGCAACAGCAAAATTGCTTTCAAACGCTAAAGGACTATCTTCTGTTATACTTAAGTGTACAGTTGCAACTATTGCCAAGTGCAACTGGACACATTCACAAGTATTACAGATATTAAGATCTTACAATTGCCATCAAGAGCGGGTCACTATATTTACATAGTGTAGATTCTGGTCTAAAAAGATCTTTGTTTTGTTTAATTGCTTTTTCTTATGGAAGAAATGAGGGATGGTCTGTCGACCATCAAGCCACCAATGCTGACGGCTACAAACTACTCCTACTGGAAGAATCGCATGCGAAACTTCATCAAACAGCAGGATCAGAAAGCCTGGAAGAGCATTCTAAAAGGGTGGACCCCACCGACAGATGATCAAGGACGAGTGAAATCCAAGCTGGAATGGACCGATGCTGAAGAACTCTTAGAAAACTATAACTTTACAGCTTTAAACATTATTTTAGTTGTTGTTGATTATGACCAATATAAGAGTATATCTAACTGTGAAATTGCAAAAGATGCTTGGCAGGCTATTGAGAATGCACACCAAGGAAATGACAAAGTGCGCGCATCTAAGTTACAACTACTCAATGACCAGTTCAACTATGTACGCATGGAAGAAACGGACACCATCGCTCAGTTCCATTCCAAACTCAGACATCTCACGAGTGAAGCCACCATCCTTGGAGCGGATGTCCTTGAATCCAGAATCGTGCATAAACTCCTAGGATCTCTTTCTGGAAGGTTTGCAATGAAGGTCTCAGTCATTGAAGAAGCAAAAGATGTTAATACTCTACCTCTGGCTGATCTCATGGGATCATTAACCGCATGGGAAATGAAACTCAAGAGAGAAGGAGACACCATATCCAAAGGAGTTGCACTTCAGGCCAGTCTTCCACATAACAGTCCCAACTCAGAACTAGAGCAATCCATAGCACTCCTCACCAAGAAGTTCAACAGAATGAACAAACGTTGGAGTAGAGGTAACTCGTCAAACCCAGTTGCAAGTCCCTCTGATTTATCTAATAATAATCCTTCCGATACTAATAGACTTGACAACAAAAGGTCTGGAAATGGTATTCAATGCAGGGAATGTCAAGGGTTTGGACACATAAGGGCAGACTGTGCAAATCTTCTCGAGAAAAACAAAAGCCGTGCATTTCTAGCATGGAGTGAGGACGAATCTGATAACAGTGAAGATGATACAGAAGAAGTCGCTGACCTTGCGTTTTCATCATTCATTCCCTTTAGAGCCAACATGGGAGTTGCAATCCACAACATAACAGACTCCGATTGCGACTCACTTGACAGTGACGAGATGGAACTCACAGATGATATGGAGGCAATCTGCAAGAGAAACTCTAAATTAGAGGCCCAGCTCAGAATCATATCAACCTTTGGCAGTCCTGTGATAATGAACAACCGAATTCTTGAACTCGAAAGAAAAGTTATCGCGCTCACCTTGGAGAGAGATCTTCTGTCCACTGATCTGGACTCGGCACTTAGAGCCCACAAAGCACTAGTTGAAGTGTGCGATCTCACCAAGAAAGACCTGGACACACTGACTAAGAATGTGAAGTTACTCACACCACGCACAGAAAACTTGGAAAAAGTTTTGGACACCCAAAAAGTTGCAACTGGGAAAACATGAGTAGGATATGCTGGTCCCACTACACCAAAGTTTCTGTGAAATGACAAGATATCCATTTCCAAAAAGAAGAGGATACCCAAGGGAGTTGAAATTCCTTTCAACTATCCCAACACCAACAATCAGGTACGTGTCAATTGTAATTTGCCAGTAACAGTCTGACCAGAATTCCGTAAACAGGTTTGCAAGAGGAAGGTTCATTCTTACCTGCCACCACTGTGGAGTCCAAGGACACATCCGTCTCTACTGTTATCAACTGTGGACACCTCAGGACACTCATTCCCTTACTGTTCCTGAAGTACAGAAGAAGAAGAGGGAAAACCGAAGAAAGAAGAAGATCATACTGAATGCACCCACAGTTGCAACCATCGTGCCATCACAACAAGTTTGGGCTAAGAAATCTTCTAACCCCCTTATTTGTCTTACTGCTTGCAATTCTACCTCTTAACGAGGATCCTATTCTAATTCTTGGTACTTTGATAGCGGATGCTCTAGGCATATGACTGGAAATAAGGACATCCTAAGCAACTATGTGCATGAACGAAAAAGGGGATGTTGTTTTCGGTGATGGAAATCAGTGTTTTCAGAACCGGATCGGACGTCGAACTGGTGACCTCACTGGTTACTGGTTTTAGTGGTCGAACCGATCGAACCACTGGTCTGACCGGTACAACACAATATATTATAAAAATCATAAATATATATAAAATATATCTTGCTACATAATCTTGTTAGTATCAATTTTAGGAAACGAGAAGTTATAAATTTGTTTCTTCACTCTTAATTGATATGTTTCTAATCATAAAACTCATATTTTAATTCATTTATTTAATTTGTTATTTAAAAATGAAGAAAATTAAATTAGAGTATTTGATTAACGTATAATAATTAAAAGATTAAACTATGCGTGTATTGGTTAAATTTTAAGAAAATATGCATAATATTTCATGAATTCTAATTATTAAAGTGTTTGGAATAAAATAATACTAGTCTAAGAACATCTACTATATAGAAGAAAATAACATAAACAAATATGCTTTATAATATAATACTACTAAGGTATAAAAATAATAGCATAATATATTTGTTTTATATGATAAAAGTATACTCTAGCTATTTAATCTATATATTAATAAGTGTGAATACTACCAATTATATTGTAGATCAATTGGTTAAAGCATCTAATATTTACTTAGAGGTTCAAGGTTTAACTCCCTACCTTGAAAATTTTAAATTTTTATGAAGCAATATACACACCAGTTCAACCATTACCAAACCGGTTACCTGTTCCCAGTTCTTACTGGGTTGGCCGGTTTTGTATGTCAACCGGTTATGTATCTCAACCGAACCGGTCAAATTACCAGTTACCAGTTAAACCGATTTGACCGGCCGGTCCAGTCCGGTTTTAATAACACTGATGGACCGAGGAAAGATTATGGGGAGAGGAACCCTAAGTGTTAAAGGCTTTCCCAAACTTAGAGATGTTCTCTATGTTGATGGATTGTGTGCAAATCTTATTAGTATTAGTCAGTTGTGTGATGATGATCTCTTTGTTCACTTTACCAAAGATGAATGTGAAGTTGTAGATCAATTTCAAAATAGAGTTTTGAAAGGACTAAGAAGCACTGAAAACTGTTATACTATGACTAACTGTAAAGCTACCTTCAGGTCACTCACTTGCAACTCGAGCAAAGAATCTATTGCAGAATTATGGCACCAACGGCTTGGACACCTAAATTACAAGTCCCTGGCACAGCTTTCCAACAATCAAAGTGTGAAAGGACTACCCAAGCTTGGAGCAAAGCCGGTTGGAAAGTGTGGGTCATGCCTTGAAGGAAAACAGACAAGAGCAAGTCATAGCGAGTTGCAACACGTACCAATGGTAAGAGTTCTGGAATTACTACACATGGACCTTGTGGGACCCATTCAAAGGGAGAGCATCTCTGGTAAGGGTTACATTTTTGTATGCGTTGATGATTTCTCAAGGTACACCTGGGTTGAATTTTTAAAAGACAAAAATGAATCCTTTGTTATCTTCAAAAACTTGTGCAACACAGTTGCAACTGAAAAGGATCTAACTGTTAAAAGAATTCGAAGTGATCATGGTAGGGAGTTTGAAAACTCAAGCTTCGTTGAATTCTGTTATGACAAGGGTATATTTCATGAATACTCATCCCCCATCACACCACAACAAAATGGGGTTGTTGAAAGGAAGAACATGACACTAGTTGAAATGGCAAGAGTTATGCTGAACTCAAAAAAACTAGCCATCAAGTTCTGGGCAGAAGCAGTGAACACTGCATGCTATGTCACTAACCGAGTGTACCTACGCCCAGGTACAACTAAAACTGCCTATGAACTCTGGAAAGGTAAAAGACCAAATGTTCAACACTTTCATGTTTTTGGTTGTGCCTGCTACGTTCTGAACGATAGGGAACCTAGAGAAAAATTTCAATCAAAATCTGATCTAGGAATTTTTGTTGGGTATTCACGGTATAGTCATGCTTATCGAGTATTCAATATGTGTACTCAAACTGTAGTTGAGTCATCTAATGTTGAGTTTGACGATTACAGGGACTTTGCAACTACATCATCTGAGGCTCGGATCACTGAACTAACAGATGCTGATGATGATGAGGAATCACACCGCCCCCACAAAATTTCATCGCAAGTTGCAACTGACACAGTTAATCATCAACCTAAGGTTTTTCCGATGAGTACAGTTCCAACAGAAACCGCCCCCACTATAGTAGTGCAAACAGAGAACCTGGAAGCACCACCACACATCAGGAGGAACCACCCACTTGAAGCGATCATTGGGGACATGAGTTCCGGGATAAGAACGCGAGACATCCCCCGTAAGAGATATGACCAAATGGTGCGGTTTGTGAGTTACACCTCGAAGATTGAACCCAATAACGTAAAGGAAGCACTGTTGGAAGAAGCTTGGATTGAAGCCATGCAAGAGGAGCTGAATCAATTTGAACGAAATGATGTTTGGACACTTGTGCCCCGCCCAGAAAAAGTGAACATCATTGGTACCAAATGGATTTTCAAGAACAAGACCGACGAATTGGGAAATATAGTGCGCAACAAAGCCAGACTAGTTGCACAAGGATACACACAAGTAGAAGGAGTCGACTATGACGACACCTTTGCTCCAGTTGCAAGACTAGAGTCCATTCGTCTTCTACTCACAGTTGCATGTGGTTTGCACTTCAAACTCTTCCAGATGGATGTTAAGAGTGCATTCCTGAATGGATACTTAAACGAAGAACTGTTCGTCGAACAACCGAAAAGGTTCACAGATCCACATTTTCCCAACCATGTGTTGAAATTGAAAAGGGCACTTTATGGCTTAAAGCAAGCCCCACGGGCATGGTATGAAAGACTCACCGTTCATCTCATTGACAAGGGATACACAAGAGGGAGTGTAGATAGAACCTTGTTTTACAAACACTTCGGAACTAACATTCTTATTACTCAAATTTATGTAGATGATATCGTTTTTGGATCTACATCTCAGGATGAGTTGCAACTAGGGTTGTTCAATGGTTTTTTCGGTTTGGTTAAACCGTGAAACCAAACCAAATTGTAACAGTTTGGTTCAAACCAAACTAGCTTTTTTACTAAATGGTTTGGTTTGGTTCAAACCAAAATTATTTCGGTTTTGTAGCATAGAAACCGAAGTAAACCAAATTAAACCAAAAAACCAAATCAAACCAAACTTTTATTAAAAATAACAAAAACAAAATGTTAATAAATTAAAAAGAAAGCCAATATACCACAAATACTAAGTAAAGTCAGGATTCCAAATTTTCATGAAGTGTTTTCATAAATGAAATTATTGTTGTTTACTTGTTTTCAATCTTTTCTCGTTTCATAATTAAATAACCATAATTATAAAGTCAGAAATTTCCTTGAATATCATAAATAATTTTAGTTATAGCTGAACAAATTTTATCACATACGGACATAATAATTAATACTTTCTTAGCAACAGCAGTTAAACAGACTTATTACCTAGTCATTCACATAATTGGATGACACTGAATAAATCACGTGGATGGAAAACGATTTGAATGATATTTTTATTCAAATTCAAATTATATATAACATGTATATGAATTACTTCAGTTAAGGATAGTAAGGTAAGATAAAGAATGATTCTAATTAAAATGTTACCTTTTAAAGTTTTTGACGTTAAGAGCAAATTAGAGAACTTAAAATTAAAATATTATTACTGTGATATCACTAGCCTTGATTTAATTCATAATTAATAATGTTGCATGGTGTTCGATACAAATTAATTATAAGCGAGCACAGCAACATGTTGATAAATTACTAGCTACAATACAAATTTAGTTCAACTTTAACGAAAAAAGTGGGTAATATAATTTTCCTTTAAATTTCTTTTTTTTTTTTTAAAAACGGCACTATTTCTTGCATTTGCTTTTAATTGGTTTTTTTTTTGGTTTATCCAAACCGAACCACTAAACTGTTTAAACCAAACCGTAATGTATGGTTTGGTTATGGTTTTCTTATTTGGTTTGGTTTGGTTTGGTTTATCTGAAAAACAAAATGGTTTGGTTTGGTTCTAGACCATTGAACAGCCTTAGTTGCAACACTTCATTTCTGTTATGAAAAATGAGTTTGAAATGAGCTTGGTTGGAGAACTAACTTATTTTCTTGGTCTACAGGTCAAGCAACACAATGGAATATTCATATCTCAGACGAAGTATGCCAAGCATCTCATCAAGCGTTTTGGCCTTGAGCATGCCAAACCGATGAAAACTCCCATGGGATCGACAGATCGCCTCAGCAAAGATGATAGTTGCAACTCCGTGGATCCCAGTCTTTACCGAAGCATGATAGGAAGCCTACTGTACCTCACTGCTAGCAGACCTGATATATGCTTCAGTGTTGGAGTATGTGCACGATATCAGGCCAACCCTAAAGAATCTCATCTCAAGGTTGTCAAGTGAATCATACGTTACATCTCTGGTACAATATATTTTGGTCTCAGTTACAACTTCAATGATAACCTGTCTCTTGCAGGATATAGTAATGCAGATTGGGCAGGATGTGATGATGATCGGAAGAGTACCACATGAGGATGTTTTTACCTAGGAGCAAATCTTGTGTCCTGGTTCAGCAAGAAGCAACACTCAATCACTTTGTCCACAACTGAAGCTGAATACATTGCTGCTGGGAGCAGTTGCACCCAACTAGTTTGGATGAAACAAATGCTAGAAGATTACTGTATCTCGCAAAATGTAATACTTCTCTACCATGACAATACAAGTGCAATCAACATCTCTAAAAATCCAGTCCTACATTCACGTACTAAACACATTGATATTTGTTATCATTACATTAGTGAACTGGTTGAGGCTAAAACTATTGAGTTACGACATGTGTGCACTGGCCTTCAACTTGCAGATATCTTTACCAAAGCTCTGGATGTGACACGTTTTGAGCACATTCGCAAGTCGTTAGGGCTCTGCGTATGTGAATTGCAACAGGAACCCGGTTGCAACTGAGGATGACCAGTGCCTGACCTGCTGACCTGTTACTGATCTCAGACAGTCTCCTCATGTTTGTTGTACTCTTACTCAAAAAAAAAACAACAAAAAAAGGGGAACCAATCAAAAAAAAAAAAAACGGAGAGAAAGGGATTTCTTTTCATGAGTTGCAACTGGAAAAAAGCTACCTGACCTAGAAGCAGCAAGTGTGAAAGCTAGCAATTCTTATCTCACGCGACTCCTCATTGCAAAGAGCTACCTTGCTAAAAAATGTGTCAGTGTGAAAGCTACCAGTTGTTCACAGTTCCTTTAGTTGCAACTGAGTATCATTCAATAAACCACTTGGAGAAACTGCATGAGTTTGGTAAAAGGATGGATTTTCTCCACTCGTTGCCTTGATTCCCGTGTTACTGTGTTCAATTCTACCTACATACTGGAGCCCTAATTACGCGTGATTGGGCCTCACTGGGTGACACATTGTGAGTCCACGATTTTTTATTTGGCAAGTTGTTGGGATATGTATCATATGTGTATCTTAATTTGTTTTAATCCTGTCTTTTCCGTTCTACATTATTCCTTATCTTGTGCAAAGAGTATCTAGGGCAAATTGAGCTTTGGTGGGCCTTTTCTTTCCCTCCTAAAAGTCTACGGATTTTGCAATACCTTTTATATACTCGATTGCTCTTTCTCTCTCTCTCTCTCTCTCTCTCTCTCTCTCTCTCTCTCTCTCTCTCTCTCTCTCTCTCTCTCTCTCTCTCTCTCTCTCTCTCTCTCTCTCTCTCTCTCTCTCTCTCTCTCTCCTCTCTCCCTCTCTCTCTCTCTCTCTCTCTCTCTCTCTCTCTCTCTCTCTCTCTCTCTCTCTCTCTCTCTCTCTCTCTCTCTCTCTCTCTCTCTCTCTCTCTCTCTCTCGTTTCGATTAGCATCTTCTTTTCAGATTGGTGGATCTGCCAGAAAGCTTGCCGCTGCCGCCTCCGAGGAACCCATTGATATGGACCCTCTGCAAACGATTCCTCAGTCGCCACCCCAGGCACCACATGCGACTGACAGAGATGAAGCGGACTCTCCGTTCGCTGAGGAGACCACTCCGCCACCACCACCCACATGCTACTGCTCCGGCCAAGGACAAATCCAAAGTCGATCCCTCCACCATTCCTCACCCGGAGCAGGATGAAGAACGGGAAGTCCCCACTGCTGCCGCTCCTTCTGGCGTAACAACCAGAAAACGTACCAAGATTCCAGTCCGTCAGCCCCCCCGTCTACGCCGCTTGCACAGACTGTCTGAACAATCTGCCTCTGAGGAGGAATCTGCTGACGAGGATGCACAGAAGGAGGACACTGCACCTGAGCCTCCCAAAAAGAGGGCTAAGTCCACTGCTACGCCTAAGAAAGTAAACCCCCCCGCTCTGGACTCTCACTCTGTCCTCCCTGATGTTGCACCTGTGACCACTGCCTTGAAATCTGCTCGCGCCCTGTCTGAGCGCTTCTACACCTCAGAGGCTCAAGACAAGTTTCTGGCAATTTGCAAACGACCACTGGTTGAAAAGCGCCCGTTGGACCTCAAGTCCTATGCCAAATCTGATGTCATTACCCTGCTGAAAAAAAGAGGTTGGCTAGCTACAACTCAGAAGGCTGCCAGCTATGGGAAAGTCTTGGTCCAGGAGTTCTATGCGAACCTCACCACTCAACTGGATTCGGAGGGGTCGCTCCAGCGTCATGTCATCTAAATCCGTGGTCAGGTATGCCCTTTTACTGCTGAACTCCTATCTCAGGAAATGGAGGTACCCATTGTGGATACTGGTGCACAGTCTGAGTTGCGCCTTGAAAAGAATTTGAACAAAGTTGCAAGTGAGCTCACTGGTGGCTCGGTTAAAATTTGGCCCTATGATCCCCTTTCCACCAGCGATCTAACCGCCAGGTACAACTTACTCTTCCGCATTCTTGTTAGCCATTGGTTGCCTTGCTCGCAAACCTCTACTGTTTGTCCATAGGTCGCTTGTGTCTTGTTCAGGATTGGGACCGGCGTTGCTATCGATCTGGGTAAGCTTGTGTTTGAACGCATCTACAGAGAAGCCTTTCCCAATGTGCACCTTTCGCTGGGCTTTCCCTCGCTTATCTATAGGCTCCTCACATCAAGGTTCCCAGCCTTAAAAGTGACCGGGGAAGAACTTACGGAGATCCAGGCAATGCGTGCCAGCACGAAGATCTTGAACAAGCCACCACCATCCCTAGTTGCAACTGGCTCCTCCTCCAAGCCCAACACAGGCTCCATTCCAGACGCATCGGCCAGCCTTGAAGGAGTTCATATGGAACTCTCGCGACTGAACGGCCTGGTTGATCACCTCACCCAGTCTCATGAAGAGCTTCGCACTTCTCTGGCCCTCCAAGCTTCCAAGCTCGATCGCCTACTGGACATTGTTGGTGCTCGCACCCCTTGATTTGTGTTTCAAAAAGGGGGAGATCTAGATAGGGGGAGTTGGGGGAGTTGCGTGTCAGGGGGAGTTGTCGTTTATTTTGAACACTTAATTTTAGTTTTGACGGATGGTTGCACCGTTGTTGCAACCGATAATTTTTTTTCGTACTTCTGATCCGCACTCTTGTGTTCTGAACCCTATTGATAATCCTAATCGTTGCATTCTAACCTTTTGTGCAGATTGGTAAATGATTTTGACAAAACAAAATCAAAGGGGGAGATTGTTAGGGTCGTGTGTTTCACACGAATCTGTACCCTGACCCGATCGGCCCACAACGTAGTATTGATATTGTTTTGATTAATCATTAGGTTAAGATAAATCTAAGTTAGTAATTATCTTGAGAATATTTTCCTCTAATCGGAAGATATTATTTCATCTAAGATAGATTTATCTTCCTTATCTCCTTATTATGAATGTAGACATAGTGCATTGACGGATTAACTTCAATATCTAATGAGATCTTGCAGAATATGATGGATAAGGCAAAAAGATACTATCGGATTGCAACAGAATTCTGGCGTGCCTATCTTACAAGCAAGAAGATATTATGTGGATTGCAACAAAGGATATTCTGAAGATTCAGCACTTGCCTATATAAGGAGAAGACTCGAGACAAATTGAGAGACACTTTGAAAAGGATATTAAGAAGCCAGTCTTGTATCGAGTCATTGTAGAAGTGCATTAAGTCAGAGAGTCTCTGGAGCAGCTTAGTGTGTCTTCGATTCAAACGTGTTTCTGAAAATAAGTTAATGGTTAGGTGTTGCAACTGCATATGGTAGAGGGAGTCTAGTATATGAGTTGAGTTAAATCCTTCATTGTAATTCTTAAGTAGGAATCAGTTTGAGTCAAAACTTGGGTGAAAACCCCGTGGACTAGGACCATTTGGACCGAATCACGTTAAAAACCCTTTTGTGTTCTTTACTGTTTATGTTTTACTGTTTTTCACAATTGCAACAGCAAAATTGCTTTCAAACGCTAAAGTACTATCTTCTGTTATACTTAAGTGTACAGTTGCAACTATTTCCAAGTGCAACTAGACACATTCACAAGTATTACAGATACTAAGATCTTACACTATGGTTACTGATCACGGATCGTATGCTGATGGTTTATGGACTTAGACTTGGGAATGCGAAGACCGCTGTTTGAGTGGGAAAAAGATATGGTTAACGAAATGGAGCAGGTTTCTTCTTCAGTTTCAGCACCACAACGAGAGACAAGATCGATGGGCATGGAGATATGAAGCAAACAGACTTTATTCTGTCAAATGAGCGTATGAAATTATTAGAAGCGAAGAGGCTGATTCCCAAGAATCACGATTTTTTTAGCAATCTCTGGAAAGTGCAAACCCATCTCAAAATGAAGGCTTTTTGTTGGAAAGTGGCACTAAATAAATTTCCCTCAAGACTTAATATGTTGCACAGAGGAATTGACATCCCGGAGTCAGGTATAAAGTGTCTTTTTGTGATGAGAATATAGAGGAGGTAAACCATCTTTTTTACGAATGCCGATTCAGCTATGCTATTTGGATGAAAATCTATTGTTGGTCTGGTATACAAACTGTTATTAGTAGAGGAGTGAAGAATCATTTCTGGCAGAATATAGATTTGTTTCCATGTGTCAATGGTGAAGACGAATGGTTGTGTATTTGGTATGTTACTTTGTGGGTGATGTGGAGTTGGAGAAACAAAATTCTTTTCATGAAGCGTTTGACATGGAAAGAATTGTGGATGAAATCAAAATAAGGTCATGGTTGTGGATCAAGAGTCATTCCATCTCGGCTTTTTTTTTCTTACCTCGACTGGCATCGATCACAAACGTTTTGTCTCAAGAATAGGTGACGCGGCCTTGTGATAGATTTTGTTTCTTTGGTTGGATTTCTTGTTAGTTTTTGGTTTGATTTTTCTTTTTCTTTTTTTCATCGTCTTTGTATCTGAACCTTTTTGATCTGTGTCGGATCAATTCTTTCTCGTGTTAATATATTTGTTTGCCTATCGAAAAAAAAAAATACACCTAAAAATTGTCTCTAATGATCTTGCAAGTCGCCTCATCCTTATTTTAGAGTTAATCACCAATCAATTTCGTACTGTGCAAATGCAAAAACTACGTACGACTCCTGTGTTATCTCTAATTGATAACAAAATTTCATGTGTTATCTTAATCAGCGATTTTGTTTTGTATTATTAGTGAATTAGCACACTGCACCAGGCCAAATTATTTTTTGCTTTGCACCCAAATTATTTTTACCCTTGTATGTAGCCTTTTCAAGTAATTTAAACTTGTAAAGACTAAATTTTGTTTCTTAATTATATAAATTGAATTTGAAGTAAATATGAAATAAATAAAAAAAAACTACATTTCCCTTTACGTAATAATAAAGCCTTTTGGATAACCGGAAGACCTAGGTAAATCATAATATTTTTTCCGTTAAGGTTACTCATGCATGTATTTTTAGTTTTCGAACACAAGTTTGTTCATTGGCCTTTGAAAATTTATCTCATGTCGCTTTGAGATTAATATGTGAATCTTGTATAATGGTGTTTCCAGTGTAATTTTCTCATAAATATTGCCTTAAGGTGTGACGTGTGAGTAGTCATAAAGTCTATTTTTTTAATAATAATTGTGTGGCTCAATTTTCCTTGATTTTACTTTTTTCTTTGTTGAGTCCGAACTGATATGTTGTTTCATTAGTATATCAATTACCAAAATCTGGGCTGTTTTAAGTGCCTTCATATAGGTTATAGCTGTTAGCATATTGGCGCAACTGAAGTTTTGATTCATCGTATTTTCTTGTAGGCAGTTTAGATTAAGGCATATGAATTACTGTCAGTATATTGTCCAATTTAACATCTAACAACCAGGCTATGGAACATGATGAGTACATGACTATTTCAACTTTGAAGCAAGAAAGGTTCATTTAAAGCTGCCAGAATTTCAGTTAACAACTTAACACCCAAGGTTATAAAAAACGCACACATTAATCTCTATTCAACTTCTCGTTTATTTTACACAAGAACTTCTTTATTTTGTAGAATTTAATTCGATACCCTGTTGACGTCTTCTCACCGTGCTTTTAATTACTTGGTTAAAAATTGCACACTAGCACATAATCTTGGTATAACAGGTTTTGAAGCTTCTTTAGTTGAGAAAATAACATCAGTTACTCCATACTTCAAAAGTACAATAATATAAAGAAAATATCAAATTGACTATTAGGTGGTAGTCGCTCGTAGACTACAGTCATTGAGAAAATAAGTAGAATTCCCAGCTTACGGGTGGAGGGGAGCAGCATACATGCTGACCCTTCACTATCAAAAAGGATAGATTACAGGACATTAGACTAAGAGATTAAGCTCCATATAACAAAATGTCGATGCTTAGCTATTGGGAGAAGCCGTGAAATAGCCTCTATAATGCTATTTCTCTATGCTTGATCAATTGCAACTAAGCTCATGGCGTAAGGAACAACAATAGGAGAAGGTATATGCCACTCCAAAGGTGGACCATCACAGAGTTTCTTCATCCCGCTACCATCAAATTTATACAGATAAAAACCTTCCAACACCTTAAGAAGTAGCACCCCATCCTTGAAAGCCAAAGGATCTATCCAAACAAACTTGTATTTCCAATGTTCCCAATTCATTTGTAAGTCATAAAGGATGACTGGATTTTCCCATATTCATTTCTTCAAACGATTTCGAAAATTTCAAGTTCCATCCGGGTGAAAACTCATCCTCAAGAACCCATAGTTGAAGTCCATCGTCCGAGATGATTGTATAGTTCAACTTGCCTTCCCATTCACCTATGCAATTATGGAAGATGGCGTGTAATTCTGACGATGGTGTGGTGATTAACCACAAACGCTCATATTTTGGTCTTATTTCGTCAAGGTAATAGAACACGGTAGTACAGTACATTGGGAATATAAATAACCAAAATAATGTTAATCCAATTGAATAAACCGGGCTAACTTTGTCCGAAACACCTACTATCTATTACAGATCTTACACTGATTTAAATACAAAGATAATACTAAACATGCAACGCATCGAATTGTGGTTGTTCGATGTGCGCCTCGAATGGTTCAGGTTCGATGTTGAGTCAATTCGATATGGTCTTGATAATCGGTTGGGACGTATCGAACAATGAGACGTATCGAATCGGGGGACGTATCAAATAAAGGTGTGTATCGAATAGATGGATTCGATGTGGTCGGGTTGGGACTCAAGTTCGATCTGTCTCTGAATGCTCAAAACCGCCCTATATATAGCAACTCGCTTAGTGGGGCCCGAGGACAGCTGTAAAACGCGCATCGAATCGTGCCAATTCGATGCGCGCATCGAATACTCAGCATTCGATGCGTTGAAGGTATCGAATCAGCCCGATTCGATACGTTAATGGGCCGGCCCAACTCTATTGCTGGCCCAGTCCTAAAATACCCCCATCACATAGTCCCCCCAGTTTGGGAGACGTTCATAGAACAATGACGACTTCCAAACTCAAAACATATTCATCATAAGAAATTTTGGGCATCGAATTGTAACAATTCGATGCGTCAAAATATATGCATCGAATTTGTTTGCGTTCGATGCGCGCATCGAATTACTAAAATTCGATGCGTTCAGAACAGTTACGGCCCATGGGCCTATATATAAGGGACCACATGTCTGATAGTTCTTGTTTTTATCCGGAGAAATAATTTTTGTTTGCTTCTGGACCGCATCGAACGCAGTCTGTTCGACACGGAGCGTATCGAATCGCCGATATTCGACACGTTACTGATTATTTATATTCATAGAAAAATTATTAAAATTTATTATTAGGCTGATATGGCTCGTATAAAATCTCGAAGTCGCAGCAAAATTGTTCTATCTCCTGAGAATATTCACGATGCTCAGGGAATGGGCGAACGAAACGAGCAAAATAAGCCCTCAGGTGCGGGTCCATCTAATCTACCTTCACCAAACCCTTCTACCATAAGGCTTGGAGGTATCAGTGCAGGCACTCGGGTGCCAATAGTGAGTGATTTTGAACGTCACGAAAACTTTGCTACAAGGAGATTGGTGATGACCCCAACCGATACCGGTGGACGCATTAAAGTTGGCACCAACCGCCAAATTCAGATAATGGAGGATATCGATGCAGAAGACGATAAAATCGCTGCCAACTTGGCCAAGTTTAATGCAGCTCATCCCAATTTCAGGGAAAAACGTAATGTAGAAACAACGAGTTCTTCCCGCTCAACCGATGAGACCTGGTATGAAGCCGCTAAACGAAAATCAGAGGAGAATATATCCGCTCGCGAAGCTCAGAGCATACCTCCACCCAAGAGGCCTCGACCTTCAGGGAATCCAAGACCTGCTCCGCCTGGAAGCCTTAGTAACTCAGAATCATTAAGTGCCACATTGGGCGGATACCGATTGAGAGAGGAGCAGGCTGGAGAGATTATGCAAAGTTTGTGGCCGCAATTGGATCGTCAGATCGTAATTAATCGATTGGGGTATCAAGGTTTGGCTCGCTTTGGGCGCCTTTTCTTTGTTGCTGTTATTTTAGCCGTTTATCGGCTATGCAGAGATTATAGTGGGCTAGCTGAGGTGCAAAATCAACACAACGCTGTTGTCGACAACCTACGCACTACTATCAATAATGGGAAAAACAGTCGCCAAAATGCATTGAAACGCGCCAGGGAATCAGAATTGAAGGCGTCTAAGGCCACCCGCGACAAACATGATGCCGAAATGAAGGCCAAGAAAACGGAAGAGGGCGCATAAGCTTTGCGTGCTGAAATTGACGCGTTGAAAAAGGATAATGAATCCCTAAAACGCATGAATCGTTCTCTCGAGTCTTCAAATACAGATGCTGAAAATGCCATTTCCAACTTGCGTCGTCGAATTCAGTATTTTGAATCTGAAGAATATAGATGTGCTATTGTTGAAGAATTTATGCAGAGTAATGCATATAAATTTCTGGAATTATTACGCGGTGCTGCTGACATGCAGTATGGAATGGACGTATGCGTAGGCCAGGTTAGGCATCTTGGATATCTTGGAGAAGGTTTTCGCAACGACATGCTTGATGTAAGGCGTAACGCAAAAATGGAAACACCCGAGGCTAACAGTGATGATGACGATGATGAGTTACACACACCTCGTTCCGGCGATCCATTCTATACCGTGTGGCGGGACCGTAAAAAACTAAAGAAATCCCATTCAAACCCCTTAAAGTCCAAATCACCTCGTGCTTCCAAGGGTAAAGAGAAGATCCTTCCCAGCCCTACTCCGGGCGATTCGGAAAATGTTAAAAAGATTCTTCACGATGTTTTTGGTTCGAGTGATAATGAGCCAGAATTGCCACCAAGAATTTCCAGGTCTACAATTCTTCTTCGAAGTCCTCCGAAAGCAACTGGTTTAAGGCCTCAGGACCCTACAATTCCGGCTAAAATAAAGAAGGTGACCAATGTGTCTAAGGCCTCAGGTCCCTCAACAGTCTTACCAGGTAGAAAATGTCCTGCTCAGAGTGACTTGGCCCCTGTGCTGGCCAGTAAAAGGGGTGAACCAGGATTATCAATTAATGCACAGTGTATAATTTCTCCCAGTAGGTATCAACTCGAAGATCCTGCTGATAGAGCAGAAATTGTCTTGCCCGAAAATTGGGCACAAACTGACGAATTAATCCTGACAGAGGATCAAATTCAGGGCAATTGCGCCAATTTTGCACGTTCAATGGGATTGGTTCTTCGTGAGGAGTGCCCCCATTCCTCGGAAGAGTAGCGATAATTTGGCTACACTATTTTGTGATTGTTAGATCCGTATTTTGTACAAAACCTTGTAATTCGTACGTGGTTGCTTTTTTAATAAAAATGACTCAACCGTTTGACTTTATTTGCTCTTTGGTGCGCATTCATTCGCTCAATGGTATTTATAACGTATTCCATATTCGATATTTCATCAATTTCTTCGTTGTTGTGATTTTGCCTAACTAATATTCCGCTTTCGTTTGCAGCAAGATTATGAGCATTTTGAGCTGTGACTGTTTTTGTTAGGGTATTATTGTTTTACCTAAAATGACATGTCGACTGGGTTGTCCCTGCATATGGGATATGAATTGCATCGGGCCTTCTTACCCCTCCGTCATGTTCTTCCTTCTGTCATGCGGGGTGAACGACTTCGGGCCTTCTTACCCTTCTGTCATGTTTTTCCTTCTGGCATGCGGGGGTGGACCACTTCGGGCCTTCTTACCCCTCCGTCATGTTTTTTCTTCTGGCATGCGGGGGTGAACCACTTCGGGCCTTCTTACCCTTCCGTCATGTTCTTCCTTCTGGCATGCGGGGGTGGACCACTTCGGGCCTTCTTACCCCTCTGTCATGTTCTTCCTTCTGGCATGCGGGGGTGGACCACTTCGGGCCTTCTTACCCCTCCGTCATGTTTTTCCTTCTGGCATGCGGGGGTGGACCACTTCGGGCCTTCTTACCCCTCCGTCATGTTTTTTCTTCTAGCATGCGGGGGTGAACCACTTCGGGCCTTCTTACCCTTCCGTCATGTTCTTCCTTCTGGCATGCGGGGGTGGACCACTTCGGGCCTTCTTACCCCTCCGTCATGTTCTTCCTTCTGTAACATTCAACGAATGAAGATTTTCAGTTAATAATAATTTTTAAGAGAATCAACATAAATGTATGTGTAAGAAACATATATTCAATAAAATTTCTTCAATTTATGCGTAATAACGCCTGAGATGTTGCACATTCCATGGGCGTTTCTGTTGAACTCCTCTTAGAGTCTCCAAATAATAATATCCTCGTGAACTCGCTCGTGTGACTCTAAAAGGCCCTTCCCATTTTGGTTCACGCTTTCCGATATGCTGTTTAGCTGCAAGGCTTCTAAGAACCAAGTCTCCTACTTCAAAACTTCTGAATTTGACTCTCTTATCATAGCTTTTGGCCATTGCAGCTTTATAAGCAACAGTACGCTGATAAGCATCCTCTCTTGTGGATCCTATCATATCCAGATCCATCTGTCGCAACCTGGCTGATTGTTCCGGATCGTAATCAGTGATTCTGCGCGTTGGCATACCTATTTCCGCAGGCAATACAGCTTCAGTGCCATAGACAAGAACAAAAGGGGTTTCCCCTGTCGATGTTCTCGGGGTCGTCCTATATGCCCATAATATTCCTTGAAGCTCTGTTGGCCATGTTTTTCCTGTGGCTCTGACTCTCCTTTCGAGATAATCCTTCAATGTTTTGTTAGTGGATTCTGTTTGGCCATTGGATTGTGGGTGATATACCGACGTGAGATTGTGTGATATCTTTAATTCCCCAAACCACGATTTAATGTGCTTCCCAGTAAATTGCGTTCCGTTATCACACACAATGGACCTCGGTATACCGAATCGGCATATAATGTATTTCCAAATGAACTCGATCATATTATTCTCCGTGATCGACGTTATAGGTTCCGCCTCAACCCATTTTGTATAATACTCCACTGCTACTATTAAATATCGTTTTTGACCTTTGCCAGGTGGAAACGGACCCACAATATCAATTCCCCATTGATCAAATGGACATGCCACGTCGATGGGTTGTAGTTGACGTGCCGGTCTATGAATGAGGCGAGCATGGTATTGGCAACTGTCACATTTTCTTGAATAAGCTGTTGCATCTTTACGTAGAGTTGGCCAATAATATCCTTGACGCAATATCCGTTGAGCTAATGCTCGTCCCCCGGAATGATTTCTGCAGCTACCTGCGTGGATCTCTTCCATGACATATTCAACTTGCGTAGGAGTCAAACATCTTAACAATGGTCCTTCGAAAGATCTTTTATACAACTCTCCATTACTGATAGTGAACCTGTAAGCCTTGTAACGCATCCTGCGTTGAGCATTCGGATCCGCTGGTAAAATGCCATGTTGAAGATAGATCATAATTTCATCCTTCCAAGACGGGTCCTCTTGTATTGTCATTATAAATTCCACTCTGACTTCCGTAGTAATATATTTTGATTTCTCAATCGAAGGCTTATCAGCAACCATAAGTGTGATTCTTTTCTCTGACAAAATCTCTGAAGAACTTGCAAATTTAGAAAGTGCATCCGCTTTGGTATTGTCGTCCATGGGGATTTGAGTTATATCAAAAAATTTGAACCTCTTTGCCAACTCTTTAACTTTTGCAGCATATAGCTTCATAGTTTCCTCACGTGTTTCATATCTTCCGGAGAAATGATTTGCCACCAAGAGCGAATCGGTAAACACATCTAGATGTTCGATGTTGAGTCCGAGTGCCATTTTGATCCCTGCAATTATTGCTTCATATTCAGCTTCGTTATTTGTTACCATGTAATTCAAGCTGATAGCAAATTCAAATTCCCTCCGTTCTGGGGATAAAAAATGTATTCCAATTCCCCCCCGTGAGTCGTGGCAGATCCATCAGTATGCAATATCCATGTCGTCGTTGCTCTACTGGTTCCCTCTTGATTTGATATAGAAAATATACAGCATGCGGTCTCCACTACACTGATCCCCAAGGTTTCGGCCATGAAATCTGCTAGAGCTTGCGCTTTGACTGCGACTCGCGGCTTAAATTCCAACCCAAACTCACTGAGTTCTATCGCCCATTTCACCAATCTACCAGAAGTTTCTGGTTTTGCCAATACTTGCTTCAATGGTTTGTCAGTCACCACGGTAATTGGGTGAGATTGAAAATACGGTTTCAACTTTCGAGCTGTAACAACAATCGCCAATGCAAACAGTTCTATTTCCAAATAATTTCTCTCCGCCCCCTGCAGTACTCTGCTCACATAGTGTATTGGTAGCTGTTGAGCTCCTCTCTGTTTGAGCAGTACTGTACTGATTGCATTTGCAGATACTGCCAGATAGAGATACAACATTTCATTCTCTTACGGTTTTGCTAACAACGGCGGGCTTACTAAATATTTCTTCATCTGCCTAAAAGCCTCTTCGCACTCCGGAGTCCAGATAAAATCTTTGTTTAGTTTCATCACTTTAAAGAAAGGGAGATTCTTTTCGGCAGATGTTGATATAAATCTCCCCAAGGCCGTCAGATGGCCCACCAAGCATTGTACATCCCTCACCGTCCTTGGTGAAGGTAAATCCAGTACTGCTTTTATTTTATCCGGATTAGCCTCGACTCCTCTCTCATTCACCACATATCCTAGAAACTTTCCAGCCGTCACTCCAAAAGTGCATTTTTTAGGGTTTAGTTTCATTCCATATGTCCTCATTATGGTGAATGCCTCATCCAGATGTCGCACATGTTCATCAGCTTTAAGACTCTTTAGAAGCATATCGTCAATATATACTTCCATTGACTTCCCAATCTGATGGTAAAACATTTTAGCCACCAACCTCTGAAATGTTGCTCCCGCATTCTTTAATCCGAAAGGCATTACCCTATAGCAGTTCACTCCGGTATCAGTTACAAATGCCGTTTTACTCTAATCTTGCACTTCCATGAAGATTTGATGAAAACCACTCTTTGCATCCATCATACTCAATAATGCACATCCTGCTGTAGAATCCACAAGTAGATCTATCCGTGGCAAAGGAAAAGGATCTCTCGGGCAATGCTTGTTTAAGTCAGTATAATCCACGCACATTCTCCATGTAGCTTCCTTCTTTAAGACCAACACAATATTGCTCAACCATTTTGAGAATCTTATAGCGTAAATATGTCGAGCTGCTAAGAGTTCTTGCACCTCTCTTTCGGCTGCTTCATTCTTTTCTTTGCTGAAATTTCGCTTCTTCTGCCGTATCGGTTTCGCACTCTTGTCTACATTCAGATGATGTACAATGATTCTCGAGTCTATCCCTTGAAGGTCTGAATCAGACCACGCAAATATATCTGAATTACGGCGAAGACAATCTACCAAAGCTGCTTCTATCATCCAGTCCATTTCTGCTCCAATCTTGATTACTTTTTCAGAACTTTCTTTGAAAAGCTGTACGATTTTGAATCCTCCCAAATGTTCCATCTTGCATTCTTGCCATTGCTTCAACAACTGACTGTCTATTTTATCTTGTCCCTGTTTTTTAGGCTCAATCCTATCTTGTCTCAGATTTGACTTTGTTTTGATCTTTTTCTCTGTTTGCTGTTTCTCAACCACATTCAAGCGTCTTTTATTTGTCATCCTAGATGCTCTATCTAAAAACAGTGTTTACGGTGTTCCCACAGACGGCGCCAATATTTTGGTCTTATTTCGTCAAGGTAATAGAACACGGTAGTACAGTACACTGGGAATATAAATAACCAAAATAATGTTAATCCAATTGAATAAACCGGACTAACTTTGTCCGAAACACCTACTATCTATTACAGATCTTACACTGATTTAAATACAAAGATAATACTAAACATGCAACGCATCGAATTGTGGTTGTTCGATGTGCGCCTCGAATGGTTCAGGTTCGATGTTGAGTCAATTCGATATGGCCTTGATAATCGGTTGGGACGTATCGAACAATGAGACGTATCGAATCGGGGGACGTATCGAATAAAGGTGCGTATCGAATAGATGGATTCGATGTGGTCGGGTTGGGACTCAAGTTCGATCTGTCTCTGAATGCTCAAAACCGCCCTATATATAGCAACTCACTTAGTGGGGCCCGAGGACAGCTGTAAAACGCGCATCGAATCGTGCCAATTCGATGCGCGCATCGAATACTCAGCATTCGATGCGTTGAAGGTATCGAATCAGCCCGATTTGATACGTTAATGGGCCGGCCCAACTCTATTGCTGGCCCAGTCCTAAAATACCCCCATCAGCTCATTTTCAGGATCAAACACAAGAATCTGATTGCCGCTAAAAGTGAGCCAATACAACTTTCCTTCAACAAACACCCCTCTTTTTTCACTAAGACTGAGATAGTGCGAGCATGAACAAGACCCTTGTAGTCTTTTCCAGAAACCTGTTTTTGATGAGTAAATGTCGAACAAGAAACAAGTGTTATTTACTCCCATCCGTGTATGACTTACAGATACCAGCTTGAAATCTATGGAAGCCTGAACGTGGTTTCGACAAGGGTCAAATACCAAGACCGTGTTGTCGAAGGCTGTACTTTTTCCTTTGAGAATAGGAAGATCATGCCAGTGCAGGCTAGTCCATTGCTTGTTTAAGGGATTGCAAATATATATCAGGGGTTTTGATGTAGGGAAGCGACTTCGGCAACACAAGAGGCCGTTGGTGGATGACAAAACGACGACATCTTCAGGGAGAAAACTTAAGACCGTACGCCATATCTTGACATGTTCCGTTCCAACTGGAGCATAGCTAATACCTTCTTTATCATCCCCGCATGGCCATTCGAATACACCTTGAATGAAAAATCCTGCCACTGGTTCTTTCCTCTTTGACTGGAGGCGGATGAATGAGCATTCAGAAATAACGTTGAACCAGTCTTTCGAAACATATTTCACATAGTTTAAAATTTTGGCAGGCAATCGTGATAGTATATTGTTGGGGATTTCATTGTCTGCAAACCAAATCCCCTCCATTTCCCTCTAACTACACGAACATATATATATCACTGCCAGAAACACAAAAAGAAAAATAAAAGAAATTAAAATTGCATAAAGATTTAGTTAAAAGGTTATAACCACATCAATTGAAATCGAAGTTCTGTTGTTGTTTGAATATTTTGTTAAGGCCGTTATAAAAAATGTTCCACTGTGTAAGGTAAGCTTCTCTATACAATGAAATATGAAACATGCATCAAGTGACCGTGTTAACTAACATAAGAATATTGAAAATGGAAAAAGAATATGGTCATGTTAACGCAAGCTAAGAATTGAGCTAGCCCTCATTTGTTGGTTCGTTCTATTGTGAATTAAACATCAGATAATATTGAGAAAAAGACTAATTGAAATTGAAAATAAGGGATACAACATAACTTGGTTTTAACAACGAACCTGTAGGCTAAGAGGAATATAATGGAGATTGACGGAATCCGTAGTGTTCAATGATTTTGGACATGGTAACGAAAACAGACAAATAACTAAAGCTAGTTGTGGTGGAGGTAGCTGAAAGCATTAAATGCTTTGGAATCCTGTAAAATGTATTATTGGTGTCCCATCATCCCTTGCATGCCTCGGTTTTATAATATATAATTATATTTGTAAACAGTTAATGTAATTAATGATGAATTTCCAAATTACTCCAATTTTCCAATCAAATATTTTAATAGTTGAATGTACTCTACCAATTCTTCCACCAATATATAATCCTTTAATTTGCACTAATCTGTATTTTATCCATAGTTTGCAATGGCCAATCAAGATATTATTTCGTCGTGCATTTGAATAATATGATTTGGCATCACATGATAACCAAAAAAATATTTTTTGTTTGCAATAATTGGTGTTGGAGCGGACATTGAATCGTCATATGATTTACGTATCAAATTCAATTCCATGTTAATTATGGAGTTGTTGGTCAAGGTGAGTGCTTTTCAAGGGCTCCGGCTTATACAAGACAATGCATGCCACCATTTAATAAAGCTAGCATTGCTAATTATAAAAAAAAAAAAAAAAAAATAGCATTGCGAAAATACGTGTGGTTTCTAAGAAATTCAGAAATATATTTGTAATCTTTGTTTGTCACAACTTCATTGGTAATTCTAACCTAAGTCACCTGAGGCGGGTCTGAGTGCGAGTGCGAGTGCAGGCGTAAGTCAGTGCGACAATTTAAAAAAATTGCAGTCTTAGTGCGCTACAATAATGCGCTTCTAAAAAAAAGAAAAATAACTTATATATAAAAATAAATATTTATTACTTAAACTAGTATATTATAAATACATAAAATAAACGTATGTATAGAATTCTCACTCAAAGAAATGGATTATAATAGAAGAAAAGTACATAACTTCTCATGGTTATTAATTTTGTAAATATTCTCTAAATTATAATGGTGGGAAGACAAAGGTATAAGCCTTAAATCACTTCTAATTTTTTTATAATTATTTAATTTTTGACTTAGTTTTGTTCTCCTCTTGCTCCAACTCTTCTTCAATATCACTATTTCGTATGATTTCTACCAATTTTCTATGATTATTCATTAGATTTTAACATAAGAACTAAGAAATCTTAGTGCGATAAGAATTTGTAAAGCGTCTTACTGTGAAGCACGAGGACTATAGTCGCTAGATGCGCATGCAACTTTCTAAACATGAAGAATTATGTGTCTTAGATTCTAACTACGGCCGGGAAAAATCCATATCCTCAATAAATTATTGAGGCTTAAATAAATATGTATAGGTCCAGTTTGATGAGAGTTAACTTTATCTATATAGGTCCATTTTTACCTTAAGTTGGTTGCATTAGAGTGGATCCAATATAATATTCCTCCCTCAATGAATTATCATTTTACTCCTTGCCAATTGTGCCCGCCTGACAGCTTCTGGTTTAAGGGCTTAATCACATGATTATAATTAAGTTCATAATGCCCTCTAAATTGAAGCAATGCAGATTACTACAAGAAGAACGCAAATATTTCAAAAGTTACCTTGCTTATCTAGTCGTTTATGCTATTAGTACAAAATCCTGTACAATAATGTGTCATAACTGATTATATGAGAATTCCATTCAAACAATAAGATGCAAAAATTGCCCGTAAATCAATCACAGCCCACATATATATATATAATATATATATATATATATATGTATTCTTTTGATGAATACAACCCATATATTGTTGACGTGACTGATTTGGTGCACCATCTCATTAGTCAACAATTCAATTTGTATGGAATAAGAACAGAATGTGTGGGCCGAACCAGTTTTCTAAAGCCTAAAACGAACCTATTACAGTGAAGTGGGCCGAACCAGTCTTCTATGCCTGAATAAAGTTTAGTTTAAGTAATCTTATCAGTATGGGCCTACTTGGGCCCGTCTTGATTTTGGCTTGGTTTGGAAACTTGATTTGTCTTTTTTTTTTTTTTGAAGAACGAGAACCTTATATAGCCAAAAGACTGTAGCTTACAAAGGAGCAGAAGCTACAAAAAAACGTTTACAAAACCATCAACCAAGTAGAGCAGCACAAAAGCAAAAAAGACCGGACAACTAACGCTTTAACTCAATGTTTCAAAACCATCCACATTGCACACGGCATTCCTTGCCAATGCATGAGCCACCGCATTCGCCTGACGTCGCACCCATCGGAAATAGAAACCAATTTGAGTTTGCAGTCGTTGGCGCACATCCTTGATGATATTAGCAACGTGAGCGTTCTCTTCCGAACCATAATTGATATTGTGAACAACCCCCAAACTATCTCCTTCAAACAGTACATCGTGCCAACCCTTAGCGATCGCCCAATCCACTGCCTCCAACGCAGTCGTGGCTTCAATACCGTGTGAGTCCATAAAAGACTCAAACCGTCGTTGTCGCCGCACAATTATCTGTCCATTACAGTCATGAGCCACCAACCCGAACGCCACCTCCCCATCCTCGCTAAAACACGCTCCATCGAAATTAACTTTAATAATATTGCCAACGGGAGCCGTCCATTTCGCATCCTCTCGGTCGCGCACACTACCTTTAATGCCTCTATAGTGATTCGTCCATGTTGTAACGAAGCTTTGGACAAAAGTCGCAACCTCATCAGCCCTACGCTCCTTCTCCCCCTCCAAAATATTATTTGAATTATTCCAAACTGCCCAACAAACCGTGCAAATAAACCCGACCACCTCCGGACGTGAAGATGTTATAATATGCACTATCCAGTCCTCAATCCCCTCCGTCTCACGGAACCACAGTGGCACTGGAATATTAGAGAGCGCACAAACTTGTCGTGCAAAGGGACAGTCAAAAAGACAATGCCTCAGCGTTTCATCACCCCCTTTACAAACCACACACTCCTTCACAACACAAATTCGTCGCCGCCCCAATTTCCAACGCGTTGGTACAATATCCATACAACAACGCCACACAAATAGCCTAATTTTACTCGAGCATTCAATTTTTCAAATTCTTCCACGCCGCATGTGGTTGGGATATCGACATTGTTTTTCCCGTTCGCCCCAACAGTCCGTGTGCGATAATAAGATGGTAGGCGCTACGAACGGAAAAAAACCCCTTCCTCTCAAAGTGCCAAATCTGCCTATCTCGATTGTGTTGTTGCCCAAAGGTATAGACAAAATAAGCTCAACGTCAACCTCCCATAGAAAACCCCGCATAACATCCGCATCCCATTGGCCCGTGTCACCATTAATTAGATCACGCACCAAAAGAAAAGGCTCGTATGGATGCACCAGAGTGATGGGACGGAAAGAACACGGACGCGACAGCCACGCATCATGCCAAACTGAGATATCATTACCGTCCCCCACCTGCCAACGTCCTCCTCTCCTCACCACATGGATTGATTCCGAAATACAGCGCCACGAAAACGATGGTGCAGCCCCCAACCGAGCCTCCAGGAAATCTGATAACGGAAAATACTTAGCTTTATAGATTTACTCACCAAGCTATCAGGATTAGAGAAAATACGCCACGCTTGCTTAGCTAGTAGAGCAAGATTAAAAGCTCTCAAATTCCGAAAACCAAGACCGCCATCCTCCTTTTTCTTGCATAATTTATCCCAAGCTACCCAATGAATTTTGTTTTACTCCCCACTCCCCCACCAATAATTACTTATAATCGACTCCATCTCCTTAATTAAAGAATCGGGCAATCGAAAATAGCTCATAATAAATGTATGGATGGATTGCAAGACTGATTTTACCAAGACCTCTTTCCCCGCGCCCGACAGAATTTTTCCTTTATACCCCTGAGCTCTCTTCCAAATACGCTCTCTAATGAATTCAAACAGCTCTTTCTTTGATTTTCCCACCACCGAAGGCATCCCGAGATATTTTTCATGACGTTCAGCCACCATTACCCCTAATAAGCCCCCAACAGTGTCGCGCGTCGTCTCATCCGTATTTTTACTAAAGACAACAACTGATTTTTCAAGGTTAATTATCTGCTCCGAAGCCATCTCAAACCTCTCCAAAATATCCCTAATACATGTTGCCGATGGTACGTCTGCATCACAGAAAAGAAGAGTGTCATCTGCAAAAAGTAAATGAGTCACGGGCGGCGCATGTTGGCTGATCCGTACCCCAGTAATATTTCAACGCTCCTCAGTCCTAGCAATGAGCGCTGAAAAAACCTCGGAAACAAATAAGAAAATGTAGGGGGATAAAGGATCCCCCTGCCTAATGCCCCTTTAGGGGAAAAAAACACTCAACTCCCTCCCATTGAGAAGAATAGAATAAGACACCGAACGCACACCAAACATGTTAAGAGAAATAAAACTCGGATCAAAACCTAATCTAAGCATTACCTTCTCAAGAAAGGGCCACTCGACTCGATCGTAGGCCTTACTCATATCCAGCTTCAGCGTCATATGACCTCGCTTCTCTGTTCTTTTATTTTTCAAGCAATGGTTAATCTCAAAAGTCACTAAAATATTATCAGTGATAAGGCGACCTGGAACAAAAGTTGATTGAGAAGGAGAAATAATAGAAGGCAAAATACGTTTCAACCGATTAGCCATGGTTTTGGAAGCAATTTTAAAACAAACATTACTAAGACTAATCGGGCAAAACTGGGTCATCAACTCAGGATTAGGACATTTAGGAATAAGGACAATATGGGTAAAGTTAACACTGGGGTCAAGTACACGATCATTAAGAAAAGAAAGAACAAAGCTAATAACATCCTCCCCGCTAATATCCCATAATTTATGATAAAAAATCACAAAAAAAACCATCAGGACCCGGGGATTTAAAAGCGTACATATCCTTGATAGCTTTACGTACCTCATTCGCTGTAAACGGCTGGGTCAAGTTCACATTCATCTCCAATGTGACCCTCACGTTGACATCCTGCAACATGTCCTCAATAGCATCGTCAGAGGGACCGCTGGAGCGAAAAATAGATGCAAAATAATCTGTTGCTAACTGGTCTATCTCACTCGGACTCGTGCGCAGCACCCCATCCTCATCTCGTAATCCCGTAATTTCATTCTTTTTCCTTCTTTCGTTTGCTCTTCGATGAAAGTACGTTGTGTTTCTGTCCCCCTTCCTCAACCACTGGACCTTCGCCCTTTGTTTCCAATACACCTCTTCCGAGTCTAGCAATTCTTCCAACTGACCCCTGATTTTCGACTCCTCCTGTTTCGACTCCGGAGTAAGCATTCATGGCTGCAGGTTGATTAGTTCCTTTTTGAGAGCATCGATTCTTTTTTTGAAATCCACCCCGTCTAACTTATGCCATTCAGTCAACTCAGCCCGACACCCATCAAGCTTTGTCGTGAGAACCCCCCTTCACTGTTGCGCCAACAATCCTCAATAACTGCCCTACAATCGGTCTTTGATAGCCACGCCGCTTCAAACATGAAACGGGACGACTCTCGTACAATATGTTGGTGTCCCCATAGTACGAATAATGATTGCATGATGATCCGAATTAATGGTGACGACGTGGTAAACTCTAGCCGATGGAAAACGGTCCCGCCATCGCACATCCGCGCACGCCCGATCAATTCTTTCCCAAGTCGTGAGCGGACTAAGCCGCCTACTACACCACGTATATCTAGGACCCAAAAAATCCAACCCGCTTAACCCCGTATCCGATAGAGCGTCCCGAAAATTCTGAATCAACCAATTTGGCCGACAAGGCCCGCTTTTCTTATCCTGCTGGCCCAGAATCTCATTGTAGTCCCCCGCACATAACCATGGCAGCCCTGACATACCCCGAAGATGTCGAAGTATTCTACGTACGCATTCTCTTAGCCCCGTCCTGTTCCCCGTAAAACTTTGTGAATCGCCAATCCAACTCCGACCCTCGTCCCACCATAACGATGTCAATATGATTATCTAACAAACTCATCAACTGAACATCCCATCCCTTATCCCAAAGAAGCGCCAATCCCCCCGACATTCCCTTCACCTCGACACAAACACCAAAGTAATTCAAATTAACTTTCAACGCCTCTATTTTCCTCGCCTTGTTTGTTTCATACAAGAAAATAAGAGGGGGGGGGGATGGAATTTGAAAACCAACTACCGTAGTTCCCAAACTGTCCAAGGTTTCCCCAGACCCTGACAGTTCCAACATAGCAGATTCATTGAGATATGCGGGACTACTCAGCAGTCGCCACCAAAAGATCACCAATTTTCTTCGATAAAGCCTCAAGTCGTGCCCGTTTCTCCGTTGACCGTCCAGCCCCTGCGTCCTCCACAAAAGTTCATTTCTGCCCCCACACCCGATTCATGCATCGCGCTCCTGACCCTACCCGCCACATTATTCCTCCTCCTGAGTCTTACCCCCTACCTTTCTGCTTGCTCGTAATCTCGACCAGAGTCTGCACTGTCGTAGTTACATCCATAGCCGCGGTTATTCCCAAACTCCCCATCTCCTTACTATCCCTGCCCAAATCCGTGAGAAGCTGTTGGCAAATCGCTGAAACTCGTATCTCACGGCATGTCCGCTCTCTTTCCAACCCTGCGTCTGCTCCCAACACGTCCCGTGATGACTTAGCCACGTCATCCTGCCCATTTATATCTGAGGTCACCTCCTCAATTCGCACCTCACCCCCTTACGGTTATCATGCAGATAACTCGTTGGAGGAGTGTGATCGAAAGAGTGTGTTGTTTCCCCCCAATTTTGTCGCCAGGATTGTGCATGCGAACCTGTCCTACCATGCGCCCAAAAATTCCCGCCCCTACCAGCAAACCGACCCCGACTGCTCTAGCCCATATCAGTAATACCGTTATCCTTGAAACGATCCCAACCCCATGGTTGTCGGAGTCTCACGAAGCCAATCCCCATAGGGGAGTTGGGAAATATCATCCACGTTCAAGTCGTATTTAGTTTCACAGTCCGCCAGGATGTGCCCAAGCATGCCACATAAATAGCAAAAGTTCGGTAAGCGCTCATATTTGAAAGACACCGTCATCTCTTGTCCCTCCTTACCTCTAAGTTTCATGAATCGAAGTAGTGGTTTAGTCACATCAATCTTAACCCGAATTCGCATGCTAATCCCCGAAGATTCTGCAAGATCAACCTCTTCCATAATTCCTAGTCGACTACCTATAGCCTGCACAGCGGTACTCGTCTGACGAATCAACAAAATATTATAGATATGAACAAAGAAGCTGCAATGGTCCAAATTCGTGCCAGTCGGGTTTTCATTCCCATCTACCTCGGCCAGAACAAGTACATTTTTATCAAACGACCACGAACATCGCTGGAGAGCATATTTCTTGTCAAGTTTGTGGAAGAACTGAAAGTGGAACCAATTTTCATTGATCCAGGTGATCTTAATGCCCTTTCCTGCTTTAAACATAGATTTGATCATAGTACAGAATGAGGTAAAATTGGGCGGCTTCCCTGAGATCAAACGTCCGACCACCATCAAGTCCGCGTGAACGTTTGCATGCTGCCACAATTCATATGGTAACAAGAAACCTCCCCCTTCACCTTCACCTTCCGTAAGAGATAGACCAGTTCGCAACATGTTGCACGTGCCATCCATTGTTGTCGTGACGATGTCTGTGAAGCAGTGTTGCAGTCCGGGACGATCAATCCCGACCAAGAGATGAGCAACAAAACCTGCACCACCCGACTCACACCGGAAAGAGGACACAAAATAAAACCACGAATTAATACCTAAGTAAATGACCTGCAACAAAAAACAGAGAAAGAACGAACATCAACAATGACAAGTGAAAAGGAACGAGAACTAGAAACAAAAAAACGCGGCGGCAACAAACGGCTAATCAGAAACCCTAGCCCCCAACCCAGCAGAGAACAAGGAAGCGATGGTCAATGCCGGTGAGATTCCGTCTATGATGCCACGTCGAGATCCCAGGAGACCTTGCCCGAGAAAGTACGTGCGATTGCCCTAATTTTTAGGGACATTCTCCGTTCATGCGAAGGACCTTTTAATTAGTTGACATGTATAATTAGTGATTTGTCTTTAACATATGTGAATTATCAATAAATTTTGTCATTATTTAAATAATCAATATAATAATATACAAGTCCTTACAGATGTCTTGTAAAATAATTTTAACTAACCAAGAAATCTTTTTACGAGTCTCATGCCATAAAGTGATAAAACTCAACCTTTACGATTGAGGAGAGGCATTACATAAATATAAAACATTAGGCTCTGCCTCTATCATGTCATACTCCCAAAGTCCTAAGAAATTACATGTGCCCTAAACATATAAATACATAGGGGCACGTGTCGAATTAAGAGAATTATTGGTTCTTCATCTGAAACAGCGCATATTTTCTATTTGTTTTCTTTTAATATATATGTAAGGTTGTACATTTGGATCGAGTCGGATCGAATCGAGACTAGTATTCGATTTCGATTCTGGAAAATCGAAGATCGAAATCAGATCAATTTAAAACTATTTGATTCGATTCAAAATTATTCGATTTCAGTCTTTTTTTCTTTTTTTCCTATTTAATTTAATATTAAGGAACAAATATGATATAGCTTTTATTTTGCATTTAAAATTAGAAAAACCTTGAATAAACATGAATACAATGATAAATATATAACAAAAATTCACATGCATGAGTGTTTTTTTGGAAAGAAAAATATGAGAAGTGTTTACTTTAGTTAATATATTAAGAGTAGCATTTCATTAACATTATATATAATTTATCATTTTATAACTTAATTTAATATACTATTATGTATTTATTTATTTTTAAAACATAAATGAGTATTTAATTTGATATGATTTTTAACCTCTAGTGTGGTTTGCCCAATTCACGAGGTATGCAGACTATTTCGTCGACCCAGGGTTAACCTAGTGCACACTCGAAGTGTGACAGCTACGGGTTCCCACGTCATTAATATATATATATATATATATATATATATATATAACAAATTGGAGTTGGAATGAGAATTTAAGAATTTTTAAAATGAATTTTCCTTTAAATATATATATATATATATATACATATATATATATATATATATAACAAATTGGAGTTGGAATGGGAATTTAAGAATTTTTAAAATGAATTTTCCTTTAAAATTTATTGGTATAACAATGCTAGCTCCTAGTATCATCTGTGGGATAACAAAAAGCAAATAATAATAAGTTCTACTGTTGTTTTTCCATTTCCCAATGAACCTTAGGCCTTGTAGCCCTGACACATAAATTAAATGCTAATAGCCCACCTTTTACACTTTGATTGGTCGAACACTCAAATCATCCTTACCGGGCATTTTTCTACTTTTACTACCACACCTGCTCCTCTTTACATTTCCTCCTCCTCCTCCTCCTATATATATAAAGCCTGAAATTCTTTCTCTCGTTCATTTCCCCTCTTTAGTCCATTATTCAAATACCTCTTCCAAAACTTCTACCCCAACAGGCAACACCACTCTTCAAAGGTATGAAAATTTATAGTCATTCCTCTTTATATATAATATTATACACACTCCACTTTATGCATTATAGCTTTATCTGCTCTATTTAATTTCACCAATATATATATATATATATATATATATACCCACTTGATCATGTGTATCATCTCACCAATATTGCAACACTTCTTTACCTCTTTTGCAACAGTTTTGTTTAACAGAGGTAAGGAAAATATTAACCAAGCTATTATTAGTGTCATTATGTATTTACTGTTTATTTACTATGTCATTATAATGTGTAATTATTTGAAAGTAAATAATTTTTGGTAAGGTGTACTCTGTTAGTGCCTTTAATTATGGCTCCACAATCTTCTGCATAATGATCTCCCTGTTTGTTTGGTCCTTTTATTGAATGGTACCATTTATAGCCTCGTTTTAGTCATTTATTGATATAGTGTGTACTTTAATATAATTACGGAGTGTATTGTAATTTAAATGCATGTCTCGTTCCATCTTAATTAAAATGTGAACACTGTATACTTATGTATGAGCAACGTTTAATGGCAGTACAATTATATAATTCGATTTATTTGAAAAGTGTAGGGCCTTGATTATATTATATATTTGTCTAGTAGAATGGTGGCAAAGGCAGTGAAAACTAGTGATAATGCACAAGAGGTTGAGGCGTCAAATCATCAGCATCATCAATCACGTCGTAACAGAACCTTCTCTAAACCTTCATGGCTTTTATGCACCATCGCAGGTACAATTACAAACTTTGGAATCCAATATTTTGTTTTGTGTGATATTCTCTGTATTTTGTTACACTTCTTTTTAATATTTTTTGTGCAACATTTTAGTTTGCTGTTTTGAGCTTATTGCGTAATAATGAAAATTTAAATCTTGCAACCCATTATTATTTGGGTACTAATAAAAGTAAGTGCTAACTTTTTTAGTATGTCTTACACGTAAAGTCTCAATTATGCCACCATGATCTTTTGAATGATAAATCAAAGATTATGATCATTTAATCTTACTAGTTGTTATGGGTAGCGGTTACCAAATCAATACTTGTTTGTTTAGTGACATTCCTTAGTTAATAATATTTGTTTTTTTTTTTATCAAATAATATTAAGTTTAACACATACATATAACTGATATAAGTATTGGAAGTAGACAAGTAGTTAATATTATTATTAAAGCTAGTAATATTGTAGTTGAAAAAGCTTCAAACTTTCTTCTGTAAAAGAACAACTCAAATTTATTTACTTTAACTCCTTACTCCGTAAGTTCAAATTTCAAAATAAATTGTAAAAAAGCAGTAAAGCAGATTATTCCACGAACCCACAATTTAAATTTCCAAGTCTTTCTCCACAAAAAAAGACCAAGTTTTAAATTTCAACAAAAAGTGGGGCCAAGATTTTGTTTCTGTACGGCAGTAGAAAGAATCAGATGAGAATGAGACCTTACCCTGCTTCCTTCCGTTGATTTGTCTTCAAGTCTAAAAAAATAGCCTGACAAGTCACTTTCTAACACCCCTACGTACCATAATGTAATAAAAAAGAAACTCCATATACTGACCAAATCCCCCTAAGGCTCTAAAATGGTCCCCTTTTAGTGTTCAAATTTTGAAATCTTTTAGCCAATAACCAAAATGTGTAGTATAGCTTTATCTGCTGCTGCCTTGTTACAGATAGAATTTGATTTGATTCTAATTCTGATTTTCCAATTTATGACCGATCGAGTAGCTTATACTACTTAGTGTCACATGTATTTTTTGCTCATTGATATGTCAGATGTATGTTGGAAATGTAACAATCCTACACTGTTGGCCTTCCTATAATTTTCAACGCTTTTTTGGTCTTGTACAACAACCCCTTGCAATAATAATCTTTTGTTCCCTGTTGTAAAGTTGAGACATAATGTCATTATGATGAGTTATCAATTCTTCACTTTTTAGCCTTAGCCTAGCTATAAACTTTTGAAAATAGGAGTTAATTATAATTACATGTCAAACAGTATTGTTGTAGGAACATTACAGTCTTTAAAATCAAGCATCAGTTTACTTTCTAATTAATTATGTAGTTATAGGACAATGTCATTTAATAATCACTAAGAAACTACAATCAAACGCTAACCTGTGTATTTTCTCATCAGAATCTAGGGAAGTTGCATTAAGTATTTGAAATTTATCCAAATGCCTTTTGAATTTCAAACTAAACGGCTTTAACTTCAGACAGGGCCATTTCTTCTAAACATAGTGGTCCATTTGACAGTAGATGTTTTACCTAAACATGCATGTTACTAAATTTCAAATTTTCAAATACTTAGCTTCCAATCAATATAAGTCCAAAGAGAATTAAATGAATCTGTTATTCTCTTCTCTTGTTGTGTCAGATTTGGATGAGAGGATGAAGACACTGACATGGAAATCACCCAAACAACTCAGCTCGGACAGCTTCGCCGCACGAGCAAATTCCTACTACGACGAACGTCCTCACCTATTGGCATTGCTCCAAGATTTGTACAATAACTACCTCTCTTTAGCCGATCGCTACTGTCAGTCGCTCGCCAAAAACCATGATCACCAACGCCACAGCCGCTGTCCCTCCCCAATTCCACCACCAAAGTTCGACGAGTCTTCTCAACTCGACTCAATCGACAACGGAGAAGTCATTGACTCCGACACAGAGAGTTCTCTATCCTTCCAAACTCTAACTCCATTACAAACAAAAGAAATCAATTCTGACATGATCGTAGCTGATCTGATCATGAAAACGGTGGAGTATGAGATAGTCGCCAGCGAGCTGAATTTGGCTGAGAAACGGTTAGGTGAATCGTCAAGAAAGATTGATCTACAAAGGAATTTGTTAGACGTGCTTGAATCCGAGAGGCTGATTCTGTTGAACGACAATGCTACATTAGGCTACAGAGTGTCCGCGTTGACAGAAGAAAACAAAGGTCTGGTGTCGGAATCTCTTTTCTTAAAACGAAAGGCGGCTGAGCTAGCGAGGTGTGTGTTGAAGGCGAGAGAGGATCACAGGGTTTGCGAGCTGAGTCGTAAGATTGAGGATCTTCAGGGGCAGATTTACGGGTTGGAGGAGAGGAATAAAGAGTATTATGAGAAGCTAGTGAAGAAGGAAAAGAAGAGTAAACTGGGGAAGAGTGTGGGTGGAGATTGGAGTAAGTGTTTCAGCAGGAATGCTAAAAAGAACGGTGAGTTCGAAGAAGGCGGGAGAAAGGTTGGAAAGCTGTGGGAGAAGGTGAAGAAGTTAGATTTGTTCCAGTGCAGCCCTAATCTCAATTCTGCAACTGGATGCTGATGAAAACAAAAGGACTAGAGAGGATGAAAGACTTAAGCAGTATAGTGTTATTAGTATTTTGGTTAATACTGTAGTCATGGACTTTATAGTATTTCCTATATTCGGCCCTATATGTGACAGACTGATAGTAATACAAGCAAAAAATTAATGAAGTTCATGATCTTATTAGTTGTTGTGTTCATGCATGAAATATAGTGTGAAACATTATCTTTACTGAAGAGTGAAGAGTTCCTAGGAGCTCAGAGCACAATTTGCAAGGTATTATTTATATATATTGCACTCTTAATCCTGCAAAAATATAATCAAAGCTCTTTTACCACTCTGAAGCATGCAAAATGCAAATGAAAAACTGGAAAATCGGTGCTAGGATTAAACAGTACTCGCTCTCGATAGAACTTGGCATTAAGTGTCAAGTAACTCTAAATAATCAACGGAAAAAGGGTGGTAGGGGAACCCCATACAATCATTGAGTTACCAGATAAATATAGAGCTAATAATAGCAAATATGAAATAACATGATGTCAAACAGGAAATAAGTTACTCCTTATTTGTTTATAAAGGTTTATGTATTTATGTTTCTTTTTATGAGGAAAGGATAACACTTTTTTTAGACCTGCGACTTTCCAAAACAAACATTTACGACTGTTCTCTCCCGTAGAACTCCTCCCCC
Source organism: Linaria vulgaris (assembly GCA_948329865.1). Taxonomy (NCBI): domain Eukaryota; kingdom Viridiplantae; phylum Streptophyta; class Magnoliopsida; order Lamiales; family Plantaginaceae; genus Linaria; species Linaria vulgaris. The sequence goes on along the minus strand of OX415250.1, from coordinate 34,560,989 downwards.
CCCCCCCCCCCCCTCTTTTCTGTTAACCCTAGCTCTGCCGCCGCCACCACGCCCTTTTCCGACCGCCACCTCTCTCACCTCTTTCCCAATTTTTCACCCTCCCTCCCTCTCCTTTCCTCCTCTTCCCCCCCCCCCCCCCTTTGTCACTCTGATGACGTCACATTACCCCATTGATGAGCTGGTCCACCAAACGCAGAATCTTGACTGCAATGAGAACCTAGAAATCGTTGACTTCACTACCCCTCCTGTTGGAGAATATACCCTTGTTGCCAAAGCCCTAACTTCCAAAACCTTAAATCTTAGAATATTAAAGTCTTCCCTCATTAACTCTTGGAAACCTACGCACTCCGTCAAATCCAACATTCTGGGAATTAATACCCTGTCCTTTGTGTTCACCGACGAATCTGACTTTGACAGTGTTGTAAATTCCTCCTGGTCATACAATAACACGCATATCATTCTTAAACCTTGGCCCCCAGAATTCTCCCTATCTGAAATAGACCTCTCTTCCACTTCATTTTGGATTAGGGTTTTCAATATCCCCTCTAATCTGGTCAGCATACCCTCCCTCAGTAAAATTGGAAATACCATTGGTAAATTTCTGAAAGCAGATCCAAATTTTGCTGAATCAATACACACGAATTTGGGTGGAGGTTGACATCAATAAATCCCTCCCTGACCATGTGAGTTTCCCTACCAGAGAAGACCAAATTTGAAACTGGAGCTTAGATTCGAGCGGTTGGGTGACTGCTGCTATCTCTGTGGACTGCTTGGACACATTGACAAGGTATGTCCTCGTTCTCAGAATGATAACATTGATCTGTCAGAGTATATAAGCACAGAACCATGGCTAAGATCAGAAATCTCCAATATTCCTAACCCCATATTCCCCTGCTTTACCAACCCTCTCCCCTCACCCATAATGATGCTTCCTACCCAATCTGGTAAAACCCAAAGAACAGCAAACTGCTCTAACCCATCACCATCAGGAGAAACTCTACCCCCTACCAAAACCCCAGTGCCAAGAAACACCCAAAAACTGATAACAGATGATATAATGGCAATTGAACTTAATCCTTCAAGTATAAGAACTCCTAGTTCAGAAATCAAAGAGTTCAACACCATTGTTCCTAACTCTGGTGATCTTATTACCTATAAGCCCAAAGGAAAAGTCCAAACTGAGCTTAATCCACTAGGGCTGAACCTAGCTACAAAAACCAAAATTCCCATTAACTCAACTCCAAGTATTACAGAACTCACCCCTGATCAAGAACAATGGTTAAATGATAACATCAATCTCAACCTGAATCACATAAACCCTTCTCTCAAATTCCCTATCAAACATCCAGTCCCTAATTTCCACCTGAAGAGAGCCTCCTCTGACACTCTCATTTGGCAAGCCCAAAAGAAAGCAAAAAAACCAAACATATCCCCTCCCCCTTGATACCAGAACTCATCCACCATGGTCCTAGCTTCCACTCTGATGAATCATACCATGTCTCTGAGAATGTGGACATATCTGGTCGAAAAGTCCTTGTGATCTCCAGAAATTGTGATGGAAATCCGACTGTTAGAAGAAGAACTTCAGTCACTATTGAAGAAATCAACACAAACTCTTCCACTTCATCTGCTTTAACTCCCACCTCAATGGATCAAGAAGAATCCTCTGACAATTTCACTGGCCCAGAGGGGTCAAGCAACTAGTCACACTATGAAGATACTCAGCTGGAACTGCCAAGGGCTCTCTAAACCCGAGGCAGTTCGAGCACTCAGAGGACTCCTTAGAGAATCCTCCCCTGATATCATCTTTCTCTCAGAAATCAAAACTCCTTCTCTCAAAAAATTCTCCAGAATACTGTCTAATGCCTTCCTGTCTAATCTCATTTCCCCCCCCCCCCCCCCCAATTGGCTTTGCTGGAGGTCTCTGTCTTGCCTGGAAATCCTCAGCAGATGTCAATGTTCTTGTAAATAACAATTTCTTCATCCATGCTGTTATTAATTCCTCTTCTTCCTCCCTCCCTCTCTGGCACTTCACAGGGATCTACTGCCCCTGTTATAATGCTGCTAAAAACCAATTCTGGGTTCACATTGCAGAATTTGCTTCTAAATTTTCTGGACCATGGCTCATCATGGGTGACTTCAATGACATCCTCTATGATACTGAGCAAAGAGGAGGTGTGTCCCTTGCTTCTTCCTCAAGATTCTCCCTCATCTCTAACCTACACTCCCTCAACCTTATTGACCTGGGCTTCAATGGTCACACATTTACCTGGAACAACAAAAGAGAAGGCAATGCCAATATCCAAAAGAGACTTGACAGAGGGGTTGCCAATTCTGATTGGTGTATTCTTTTTCCCTCTGCAAGTATCACCCACCTTCCTGCTATCTCCTCTGACCATACTCCTATCCTTCTTAATTCTGAACTGGAGATCCATAACAAACCTAAATCCTTCAAATTTGAGTCTATGTGGCTCAGAGAAAACTCTTGTGAAGAAGCAGTCCATAATGGGTGGAACATTTTGAATTTTGGCTCCCCACCCTTTAAATTGCATTCCAAGCTCAAAAGTGTTAGGAAATCTCTCAAAGTCTGGAATAAAGAAGTTTTTGGAAACTGTTTTGAAAAAATTAAAAATTGCAAAGCTGAAATTCTAAAGTTGCAAACTGCTGTCCAGAATGGTACTAACCTTGCCCTTGAGGCTTCTCTGCAGGTTCAGCTGGATGAAGAGTACAAAAGAGAAGAAATTTTTTGGAGATTAAGAGCCAAAGATAGATGGCTTAAGGAAGGAGATGCCAACTCCAGATACTTTCACCTTTCAACCATAATGCATCAGAGGTCCAACAAGATCACTTCCATCAAAAACTCAGCTGGAATTCAGGTTTCCAAGTGGGAAGATATTGGTCAGTGTTTTGTTGATTTTTACTCTCAATTGTTCAAATCTGAAATTGGCTCTTATGACCCACCTTTTGCTGATCATATTGAGAGCCTTATTCCTAAAACTATTACTGAGGCAGAAAATCTGCTCCTTTGCAAATTACCTTCCCCATCTACTATCAAGAAAACTTTGTTCTCCTTTGCATCCAATAAAAGCCCTGGACCTGATGGCATGCCCCCCTCCTTCTATAAACACTTTTGGAAGCTAACTGGCAACACACTTATTCAAGCTGTGCAGCACTTCTTCAAAACCAACCATCTGCTTAAAGCCCTGAACCATACCTTTATTGTCCTAATGCCAAAATCTCTTGAAGCCAATAAGGTTGAACACTTTAGACCCATTAGCCTCTGCAATGTCACTTACAAAGTCATATCCAAAATCATTTTTGATAGACTAAAGCCTTTTCTGGACTCCATAGTCTCTCCTTTCCAATCTGCATTCATTGAGGGCAGAAACATCACTGACAACTCTATTGTTAATCATGAAATTATGCACTATCTTCATAACAAGAAAGGAAAAAAGGCTTATATGGCTATCAAAGTTGACACTGCTAAAGCTTTTGACAAAATTGAGTGGTTCCTTCTTAAAAAAAATGCTCACCCTCTATGGTTTCAATGAGACTTTCACAGGTTGGATCATGGAATGCATCACAACTACATCTTTCTCTTTCCTAATCAATGGGGCACCATTTGGACTCTTCAAACCCACCAGAGGAATAAGACAGGGAGATCCTCTCTCTCCCTTTCTTTTTGTTCTCTATTCTGATCTGCTGTCCAGATTGATTGCTCAAAATGAAAATTCTAGGAAGATCTTAGGAATTAAAGTAGCAAGAACTGCTCCTGCAATTTCACATTTGATGTATGTTGATGACCTGGTAATCTTTTGCAGGGCCACCAAAGAGGAAGCTTCCTCTGTGAAAAGCACCCTAGATCTCTATGGTACATTATCCAGCCAAGTTGCAAACAAGGAAAAATCTATCATTCACTTCAGCAACAATTGCCCAGGCCCCCTGAAATCTGAAATCCTTGACATTATTGGTTTCAAGGAATGCCCCCACACTGTGAAGCATCTTGGGCTTTCATTCTGCCAGCAGAAATCAAGAAAAGAAGCTTTTATCTCTTCAGCTGAAATCCTATCCAATAAGCTCAAAGGCTGGAGAAGAGGGAATCTTTCTCAGGCAGGCAGAACAACACTCATCAAAGCAGTTGCACAATCCCTTACTGTCTACACTATGACTTGTTTCCTTCTCTCCAAGTTCTACTGCTCAAAGCTGGATGCTCTCATGAGAGACTTCTTCTGGGGCAAAAATGACAAAGTGCTTCATTGACGGGGGTCACCCCATTTTTGATTGTACAAACGATTTCATTCTTATTTCTTGAGTAATATAAATTTATTTACCAAAAAAAAAAAAGGATAACACTTTTTTTTAACTATACTTTTTTTAACTAATTAACTATAAAAGAAGGAATATGACAAATGTCGCGCCACCCAATTAACAAGTCGATAAAGGTATATTAACAATAACACACTTCACAAAGGCTACATGATAATATCATTTAACTAATACAGAATCCCAATTTTATTTGAGGAAACAATAACGTAAAAGATTTATAATGATTTTGAATATACGGAAACCTATAAATGAGATGGGTTTTCTTGGTTGTACAAAGACAACAAAAGGAGGACTCTGAATTCGAAGTGCTAGAAAATATTACAAAATTAGTTCAAAAGTCCAACTTGAAACGTAAGAATAAAAAACATCGACTCTACAGTCTAAACCGTCAAATCAGAGTACAGATCCAGTCAATATAAGACCAGAGTCCAAAGTCCGGACTCATGGGTAAGTTTCTCCGCAATTTTACTCCAACCGTTACAAAATACCCAAAAATACCATATGCTAAAATGATATTTTACATCAATCTATTCTTCCTAAATGGGTATATATGTGGCCATGGCCTACAGTTGAAGCCCAGATAACATAATAGGTTTCATAATCTTCTAACTTTTCTCTTGAAGGTCATTGTTGACCACTTCAACAGCAATACATGATTCCTCTGGTAATCTGAAGCTTAAACAAAACATTGCCTGCAAAAGAAGAAAAGCGGGCATGTTTCAAAATTTGAATTTGTACTTTTATATGCCATGCAAGAAAGCGCAGTCGTCACTTCAGCTAGTACCTTGTTTGGGGCAACATCTCTAACCTTGTGAAATATTGGATCTTGTATGCTAGCACCAAGTGCTGCCTCTGCCTCCTGAACCGAACACACTTTGATTTTAGACAGAGTCGTGGCAAAGAATAATTGAATTGTTGCCACTAGGGGAAACAGCTTACTGATTTTATGTATTCCTGGGTTTCATTTGACCGAATGAAGCAGTAACAGTGGATCCATGGAAGCGATCCTTTCCAGTATTTTCTTTGGACAACACCTTCAAAGGCATCTGCAAAAGAGAATATTTGTGTCTTCAGTTTTCTCATCTCTTTTATGCAAATTAATTAGGTGATGGTAACTTCAGATTCAGCTAAAACTATACACAGACTTGTGAGTTTAAAATTAGAGAAACAGAAAAATGTATGCTATGCTAATGCCAGAGCTAATGATAGACAAGGCTGCAAAACCGAGGTCTAACTTATAAGTTATGCCATCTCAACCCCATTGACATAATTTAACAAACAACTGCAGACAAAGAAAATAATTTAACTACACACTTACAGTACATAACAGTACATAAAAAGAACACAGCTAGAACAGAAGAAAGTAATCTTTTGGTTGCAGGAGACTTCACGGTAAATTACCACGTAAGAACTGAATATACAAATATTGGGTTATATGTGGTAGTAAATACTATCTTGAATGCTAATGTTGATGGACAATGATATACTAGCAATACCTTGATCTCAAAAGGTGTGAGTTAGATTAACTAAAACCGCACACAATTCAGGGCTTATACGATTGACAAAACATGCAACAATTTTCTGACAATTTTTAAAATGCGCTTCTCAGAGTTGGGTTATTTAGATAGGAGCAGGGAATGGAGAATCAGTGAAAATGTTACCAAGAAATAGTAAAGCAGAGGCAGGTAAATTCATTATGAAATGATCAATGTGCTCCCAGGGCTTCGAGTTGAATGTTTGACAGCCCCTAATGCGCTTGTTCGGAGCCCTTTTCTTCCTATCAGGTACAGAATGACAAGCATTATCAAAGGTGCCATTTTCTGCAGAAAATTGCGAACACACACATTTGTTAGCACCGACTCAGATTGAGTTAACATCCGGCATCTTCCATCTTCTCAATGCCATACCTTCAAGTGAACTATCAGACCGTCTTTTTGCTGGGGCCAAATTTGCATCCACCTCAGTTCTTGGTTGTCCGTCAATTTTAGAATCAATAAAATTTCCATTTGGTATTTTCTGCATTGCATCTACAATAAAGCAAATTTAATAAACTCCCATTACTGTATACGCCGAAAAATTGACAAAAAACTATCACCTGTTGAAGGATTGTCTTCTGGTTCTGTTTGCTTGTTTGCATGCATCACTCCGTCGTCAGAAGTCTGCTCAATTGCTAGATTAGATTCCAGACAACCTTCACTTGAAGGTACTTCCATTAGGGAAGTGACAAATTTTCTGGCATCCAAATTGTATGCATGAATTAGATGATCGACCTTGTTGATTTCTGCATTAATTTTCAGATATCGAATGCTATCTGGATTTAAATCATTTGCATAAACTTGGCATCCCTTCTGTGCGGCTGGGATTGCAAATGGGCCAATACCAGCAAACATATCACAAATAGTGTCCCCGGCCTTGAACATCGAAATTAACCTCAAGTGCTCATGTTCCAATCTAGAATTCCAATAAACCAAGCCATAATCAAGCTTGAAAATTGCTCTGTATTGCTTCACCTGTGTAACCATATTATGTTCACCTGCCAGTACTTCAAATGTTGGCACACGAAACTCATTTGAAATACTCCCAACTTTATTAACAATGGTCTTGATACGTGGATAATTTTTCTGGCAAGTAAAATGATAGATTTATGTAAAAATACAGGTCAATAGTTACAATCACAATAAATATCCAAATTTAATGTTTGTTAGCAGACTACATTTAAGGAGCTGCATATAAAAGCTCAAAGAAGGAAGCATATTGTAAAATACAGTGAATGATCAAATGAATTAAGACTTAACACAACATGTCACCAGTAAAAACTAGCATTACAACACGTCATCAGTAACAAAGCTCAACCAACAAGCATTCCAAAAGAACTCAATTACAAGATGTGATTTACATGCATGTTAACAGTAAGTACAGCTTGGTCAAGATTAAGTTCCCTCACATAAAGGCCAGTTTTTTTGATAAAATGCTCATTAAGGAAATTCCTTACAACTGTTCCTGGCTCTTATCATTTACACTGACCTCAATTCACAATTCAGTGAATTTGATTTAGTATTTTCAGATTCTAGTTTAACTAAAGCACGCTAAATCTTCAAGGACAAAATTAACATGCAGCGTATGTTGTTATGCGAGAGTTGTACCAGCGAACTAAGTTACCATACATCATAGATGACTTTTGCAATAACATCCTTATATGGGAGAAGTTCATCAGTTATATTCAGGTGTGCAATATGACCTGCAGCACAGAAGAAGAAAGCTGGAAAAATCAGTGACAGAGATTTGATAAGGCAAATCCAATAACTGAGCTACATTAAAACAATATAATATCAAATATTAATCCCTAATATGATTGCGGAACGAATAAATTCTAGATATTTGTGAAAGCAGCAAAGAATATAGCGACAATGTCTAATTGACAAAAAGAACAAGTTAACACAAATAAAATACTTAACTATTGTTTCAAATGATGAAGGTACTTCAATCCCAGGTGGCAGAATCTGCTTCAATATATGGTCTGCAACACAATTTATTCCCGGGAAAAATTATATAAAATAACAAATCGATAGCATGTTTGCAAATTCAATCATTTGCTTAGCAACAATTTGCATATTGTCCAATTAACAGATCGAAATAAACCATGTGAAATAAAGCGAAAGTTGTACAATGCAACTCCAACACTAACACAGATCCATACTGAATATCACAGCAACAATAGCAGAAAAAGTAAAGGTAAAGAAATGGCATAAACAAAGTATTGCATGCACAGAGAATCATGAAAGGAAGGGAATAACTTCCGAAATTCAATAGATTCAAAAGAAAAAAAGCATTTGCGAACAGCATGTACCCATTTGATTAACAGGTGACAAAGTAAGAATTATGTAAAAGAACCTAAAGATAACTATAAAATATTTATTTATAGACAAACAATAAAATAGCAACATTATTTCTAGAAAAAGAAACAAAAAGCATTTCTATCTCTGAGATAACAGCCAAAATATAAAAGAAAAGAAAACCAACAGATCAGATTCTTAAATTTCTACTTACATAGCCATGTATAGGCTCCTAGGAAGGAACAAGAATTAACAATTTCTCCCGAATCAAATAGTTATTGTGTCTTCAAAAGATAATTGTTGATTTACAGCAATGATAACAAACTGCTCCTAAGATAATGCCAATGCAAATCACAACGTAACTAAAACTCTTTGGAGACACCCACGAGGAGAAATGTCGTCGATCCACAAGAATATGAGGACAAATGCCAAGGTCAACAAGGCATGCCTTATTTCATAAAGAACTAGTAAGCATGAAATAGTTGCAATAGCTAATATACAAGACATATCTTCACAAGAAATCGAAAAACATCACCACAAGAGATTCCAAATTTCTACAGAAATTCAAATTATTGGGCTCTAGTCACACCAAACTTGTTCCAGGCTACTTAATAAAGAGGAAAATTATAAGTAGCCGTTTCTAGCCCGACTCTCCTGAGCATAGCTTCCTTCGCATAAGCATACATCTTAACGACCAGATAATTTACCAAACAAAATCTTTAAAACATCAGGGCTACTACCGACTTCACAAAATAAAGCGTGAGGTAAAATGCTAGTTACCTGCACTCCAATACGAATAACCAAGGGTGACAGAATGTCGAACCACTTCAATCTCAAACATCTCCTTAATCTCATCAACTTTATGACCAGGAATCTCCGAGAAATCTGTCAATAACGACCCACACAACAGTAACATCCTCAAATCATGACACAAAGGCATTTAGAATCTTCATATGCTACAATTTCCCACAACATAATTCAATACCAATATAGCTCGAAAGTAAATACCTTGATTACTAATTTTCTCCGACAATATCATAAGACGGGTTTTATCGCTCGTTGGATCCTCTGTTACAGGCTTGATGCGTGGCCGGTCAAGCAAATACCTTCCACACACGAAAATTAAAACAAAAGTAGTATGTAAATTATATTTCATAAACAAGGGACAAAACGGCGTCGCAGCAACATACCCGTTGAGGATTCGAGTAGCGAGCTTGCAATGCTCACGAGGAACACGAAGTGCCCATAAATTCAATTGCACGTCAAATTTACTCTCGTCCAACATTGCCATTGCAGTACTTGAGTTCTTATGAAGCTCCTCAGAGCTATCAAATGGAGTTTTTGGGAAATTGAATTATTAGGTCACCTCACTTAGCATAAAAATGCAATCTTTGAAACCTAAAACAGCAGTGATTAGCTGGTAATTAGGGCTTTTCTTCTTTCTCGCGAATTGGATCAGATTTTGAATTGATTTTAGGGTTTTAAGGTTTAAGATTTAGGCTTTAAGATAAGGCTCTGTTTGGTTGCACGAAATATTGGCTTTCTTTTCTGTATTTATTATTAATCTATTTCTTTTTTTAAAAATTTATAACTATACTTTGTCATTTATAACTTTTCACGCGGTTTGCCTAGAAGAAAATTATAAATACCATATTTTTCGAAGAATTCTCTTCTTTTCTGGGAATATCTCACAATGCCAAATAGCTGGAAAAATAAAGACGTTTCCTCGTTTTTTTCTTCGCCATAATTTTCCTGAGAAAGAAACGAAGCTAAAGGAAAATTCATTCGAAAAAATTATACGAGAATATTTTCAATGTTCGACTCAACAACTTGGTGTTGTTTTAATTTGAACCTACTAATTTAGCACGCAACTTAATTAATTTGATGTTGGTGTCGATTTTGGTCAATAGTCACTAAAATTGTCACGGGTTGTTGGAATTGTGCATGTAGGTAGCATGTGGTGCCACACGGACTGACTTTTTGAGTATGGATTTTTTGAAAAAAGATCTTAAGATTTCCACTTCATTTTTATTTATTCCTAACAAAGAAAAACAAAAACTCCAAAACACGAGCCCCGCTCAATTTGCCTAATTCTTTTTCTCTCTCCGATTCCTCTTTCCCCTCTCGCCAATTCTTCCCAAAATAACACAAACCCTAACCCTGAAATCACCCATAATTCGTCAAATCAACATTGAAATTGCACAATTTTGTAGTTAAAAAATGTAACACATTATAATGTTGGATCCACAAGAACAAGCATTTGAAGTTTGAGGACAAAGAACGCGGTTTTTTTTATTGTACTTGTCTTTAATTTTACATTTTTATGTAACATGAACTTACGGGAAAGTGTAACTAATTACAAAAATTCTTCACAAAAGATTATTTCACTTAACAGTACTCATTTTGTAAAATCTGTAACTTAAAAACCAATGATAATATCACATTTGTCGACTTTCATGTACTAAAAAAAAACAAGTATTTAATATTCATACACCCAAAAGAATATTGAGGATTTTACGAATATGTTAACAACTAGGGCAAAATATTTTTTTTGCCCTTTATTTTATGCCAACTTCAGGTTTTGCCCTTTAACTTTCCGGGCTTAGAAAATGTCCGCTAACTCCTTACTTTTTTTTATAAAAAATGCCCGGCGGGCTCAAAAGATGCCATTGGGCTGGTTTTTGCTGACGTGGCGTCTGACTGGCGGGCTCAAAAAATAAGAATAATTCTAGCATTTTCATGTATATGTATATATATATATATACACAAACTTTTTTATAATCTACAATTTAAAAAAGTAAAACAATAAAAAAAACAAAAAAAAGAATAATTCTAGCATTTTCATATATATATGTATATATATATATATACAAAAACTTTTTTATAATCTACAATTTAAAATAGTAATAAAAAAATAATAATAATAATAATTCTAGCATATTCATATAAATGTATATATATACACAACTTTTTCTATATCTACAAATTTATAATAGTTATAAAAATTATAATAAAAAAGTACATTCAAAGAAAAAAAATTATATCATCCACACACACACACATATATTTTCTATTATCTTTTCCAATTCCTTTTTATATTTTTAATAACAATTTATAAAAACTATTTAAATTATAAAAACAAAAAAAAAACAAAAAACATATAACCAAAAACTACTATTCATTATCTTCCCCCCCCCCCCCCCCACCACCATCCCCACCAGTTTTTCTACCACCCAGCCCCCTCCCCACCGCCACCAGCCCCCTCCCGCCGCCTCCCACCACCATACTTCCAATTTCACCCCCCCCAACCCCCTTCCCGTAACCACCTCCCCAGCCCTCCTTCCCCGTCGTCGCCCCAACCCGAAGAATTTTTTCGCCGCCGTGAAATACGATTCACAACCGGCGCCGCCTCCACGCTTCAATCAGGTCGTACGCCGTCGCACCGGCCAAAAGCTTGTACTCAACGGCGGCGAAAAACTCTTAGCAACGGTGATGGTGGGGGTTAGCAGCGGTGGTGAAGGGGTGGGGGTTAGCAGCAGGGGTAGGGTCCTATTTTTCTGTTACTATAGATGGTGGTGATGGTGGGCTTTAGCAACGGTGGTGAAAGAGGGGGGGGGGGGGGGGGGGGGGGCTGTTGATGAAGATGACAGATATAATTAGGTATTTTTTTAAAATTATTAGTTATAATTGAATTTTTTAAATTAAATTATATATTAGTTTTTTATAATAATATAATTAATTTATTTTGGATATTATTAATTTTTTTTTCTAATGTGGCGTCCCAGTCAGACGCCACGTCAGCAAAAACCAGCCCAATGACATCTTTTGAGCCCGCCGGGCATTTTTTATAAAAAAATAAGGAGTTAGCGGGCATTTTCTAAGCCCGAAAAGTTAAAGGGCAAAACCTGAAGTTGGCATAAAATAAAGGGCAAAAAAAATATTTTGCCCTAACAACTACTTGTGTATTTCTTGAAAAAAGGTTAGATATATTCACATAAGCATAATGAGAGCAACAAGAAATCATTATTATATATATATATATATATACACGTAAAATGAGTTAATAATTAGATTGCTAATTATCAGATTCCTATAAGTACATAAACACACGAGGTTGTACAACTCTGAAAACTCTTTATAATATATATAAACCCTAATACGATACATACAGACTATTCTCTTAATTAATATATAATTCTCTATAACTTAGAAACTTCGGATGGCGAATGATAAGCCCCGACAGATTGGAAACTTGAACAGAATTCAAACCGTGGTTGTTGCCAATGGTGGTTTGTCACCGGAAACCATATCGAAAAGCCTGAAAACAATTAAGCATGACGATTACGGTGAGAAGAAGATCACTAGAGTTGATGAAGAGGCTGAATGTTGTGTTGTGTGCCTCGAAGATCTTTATCAAATGACGAGGAGACGATTGCAACACTTGAATTCGGACACAAATATCACTATATGCATCCAATGGCTGCAGAAGACGAACCTTTGTCCTGTCTGCAAAGCGGAGGTGTTAGATTATTTCTAATAATCTATTTAGTGGACAAATAAATTGAGACAATTATATTTAAGCTAATAAATATACTCGGCTAAATATATAAGTGATCTAAATTAAGGAGCCCAATGAGCATCTAATTAAGTATGTGCTTTGTAATATGTAATGCCCAATAGGAGTCTAATTATGGTTTATGGGGTTCTAATTAAACTACTATATAAGGCTGGGGTTTTGATCCCCACGACACTTCTCGAAACACTCTTGTGAAAGTCGAAGTTCCCACCGTTCTCTTGTTGAAGCTAATATGTATGGATCAAGGTACGATTCTGATTTATTTAGCTACTTTCAAGGGGAGTGGGGGGAATCTCAAATAGGACAATGCATTTTTTCCCTCCTCCTATTTTCTTTGCTTACCATGAGGTCCTTCTCTTTCATCCCTGGGAAAAGAGTTGACCTTTTCAATCTTATGTGCCAAAACCTAGTCTAAGTCAGTGCTTATGTTAATATAACAATATCTTTTGTCATACCCATTCCACAAGATAAACATACAAATCTCAGTTATGGCGTCGCCTATGCATAATGTAAAGAGTCTGGTTCGTAACAAAATGAGTCGCATACTATGGACCATGAACTCAATCCCGAGAATCATCTCATCATACACGAGGGCTGCTCCTTTTTCCATCAAAGCTCATCCTAATCTCCGTCAAGACCATAAATATTATCCGAAATAGTGGAGGGTGCTTGATAAAAGAATTTGATCATTGAACTCTTCATGTATAGGTACCAAACCCCCTTTCTTTGCCTTGACTCCCACACATGTTCCGATCTTTCCATTTTTTGGACCCAAGTCTGATTGATCTATCAGGCGAGGCTCCCGAAAATGGGATCGTTTTGAAAGAAATTTCCATTTGGTCTTGGATACGTGATTTTATTCACCATTAAAGTATTCAGGAAACCCAAGATCTTGAGGATGTTGTATTTGAGGGGAGAGGCAGTGTTGTCTTTGCAAGACAACAATGAGAACTCGCCTATAGAAATCCCTGCCAATATCAAGAGTCGGGAAAAAATCGAAACTAGTCCTTTATTGTGTCCTAGTTACAGTTTTCGTCATTTATTGTGTCCTTGTTTATTTTGGTCCTTTATTGTGTATTTCATTACGATTTTGATCCTTAGGAAGAAGTTTGAGTTGAAAAATATCACGTGTGAACACTTGCCGGCCAAAATAAAAACTTTTTTAATTCCCACATGCAAATTCACATGTGGTAACACTCGTTTCAATTTTTTTAAATTTTTTTATTTAAAATTCTGACCCGACCAACCCGATTTGACCGGGTTATTCAGATCGGACAGGTCAAAATTTAAAATAAAAAAATTAAAATTGTTGTTCCAACATGCGAATTTGCTTGTGGAAAATTCAAAAAAATTGAGTTTAGGGCGGCACGTGCTCCTACGTGACATTTTCGGCTGAGATTCCATCCGAAGGACCAAAATTGTAGTGAAACACACAATAAAGGAGCAAAATAAAACAAGGACACAATAAAGGACGAAAACCGTAACTAGGATACAATAAATGACCAATTTCAATTTTTCCCATCAAGCGTTTATTCAAAAGAGCAAACACTGTTAGGCATTGTAATCTCCACATTGGTATGATATTGTCCATTTTGGGCCTAAGCCCTCATGGTTTTACTTTTGGGTCCAACTCCCAAAAGGCCTCATACCAATTGAGATGTCTCCCTTATATTTCCGATGTGGGACTCTTGTTTGCCCCAACAATCCTCCCCTCAAACAAAGGACCACCGAGCTGTCCCTACGTGCACCTCACGTGACTGGGACTTCGTCTCCTTCTTCAATTTTTTTCCTGGGATATTGTTCTTAGCCCAACAAACTTTTTTTTCTTCCCTTGAACAAAGGATCTCCGAGCCTCCCCTTAACCCGACGCCTCACCACCTGTGATCATCTTCTGAAGTCGGAGCTCGCCTCATTTTTCGTTCACTCCTGGGACACCCACACGGATCAGGAGCACTGGCTCTGATACCAGTTGTTAGGAATTGGAATCTCCACATTAGTATGATATTGTCCACTTTGGGCCCAATCCCTCATGGTTTTACTTTTGGGGTCCAACTCCCCAAAAGGCCTCATGCCAATTGAGATGTCTCCAATCATATAAACCCAGTTCAACTCCCTTATATTTTCGATGTGGGACTCTTGTTTGACCCAACAAACACAACAACACCAAGAGCAAGTGTCACTTACGTGAGTCTTTCTGTTATTGGTATCACAAGTATCATCAAGACACTGCCTTGCACATATTTAAGTTCAATACAGTTATACTTGTGTATATCACTAGTTCAGTGGGAGTAATTTATGCTCATAATGCTCTATGTGGATGACATACTTTTAAGAATAAAGGAGATGCAAAAGATTCATGTTGCTTTGGTAATTGAAACTTTTGTTTGCTCAAGCTTGTACGTAAGTATATTTAGCGTACATGGTTGATATGTTGAGCAATTACTTAACTGAACCCGATATGGGTCGTTGGATTGCAACCAAATGGGTTTGAGGCACTTAAAAAGAATAAAATATTGCATGCTCATCAATTATACGTCAAAAAATTAGGAGATCGTTTAGTATTCTGACTACAATATGTGGTTGCCAAAGGATCCAATTCTTGTTATTCTGTATGCTATTAAGAGAAGCTATATTCTGGAAAAGTGTTCAACAGACACTTATAGGTTCTTTCGGGATAAAATTATAGTTAATAGCTTGTTATGAGGCAACCAATTTTGTAATATAACTGTGAAATTTTGTCACTTGGCTGCAAGTTATGGGATAAGTTTGGAAAGACCAGTAAATATTTATGGGGATGACATAATAACAGTTATATCTTTGAACAATAAGAGTTCTTCAAAGTCTAGCCACATAGACACTGAAGTATCTAATTGTTATAAGAGAATTCAAAGCCAGTTAGTATTTAATGAGCGTATAGAAACAAACGTAATGCTAGCAGACCCATTTATAAAGGTTTGACACTCAAGGCCTTTCATGAGCATACTTCTCACAAGATTGTTGACTTATCTTATGATATCCAGTTTTAGTGGGAGTTTGTTTCATGTGTTTGACTCATTTATTGACACAATACATTGTTTAATGTATGTTAAGTTTTCTGCAAAAAAATAAGTTGATGGTTTTCTTATTAGAGCTCTCAATTTTTTATTTGTTTATCTTTCATTGTGGTTTGACATAAGGTTTGAAAGACTAGGGCTTGATCTAACTAAAGGTTTATGACCGATTGGAAAACATGCGTGATTCAGATCACATTGCATGTAATTTCAAGTTACACATCCATACTTGATCTATGTCATTGAACATATTTGGCATGTGTGATCATTGAGGGTCGAGTTATGATAAATTTAACAAAGGCCGCTTTGGTCCCATATTGGTATAGGAGATGGACCAAATTGCTTAAGGAATATGCTTCAGTATTAGCGAATTTGGTGAGCACTTACAATTATTAATGTAATTGTCATTTGGATTCAATTTATAGTCCTAGTAGGAGATTGTTAGACTATTTCTAATAATCTATTTAGTAGACAAATAAATTGAAACAATTATATTTAAGCTAATAAATATATTGGGCCAAATAAGTGATCTAAATTAAGGAGCCGAATGAGCATCTAATTAAGTATGGACTTTGTAACGTGTAATACCCAATAGGAGTCTAAGTAGGGTTTATGTGGTTCTAATTAGATTATTATATAAGGCTTGGGTTTTGATCCCCAATACACTTCTTGAAACACTCTCCTTTTCTTTTCTCATCGATTGAGTGAGATCCCATCAAGAGCTAGAATTAGTATGTAGAAGACCGAAGTCCCCACCGTTCTTTTGTTGACGCTAATATGTATGGATCAAGATATGCTTCTGATTTATTGCTTATGAATTTTTTTATGGTTTAACATGTAGCGGTCTTGGATACATGATTTTATTCACCATTAAAGTATTCAGTCCAACCTGAGGCCCTTACAGTCCCGGACATATCTTCTCCGTTTGTTGTTGTGGAAATAACTAGAAAAAGAGACAAGTGGGGTAGGTTGCAGTGGCAACGAAGGTTGTGGCAATGTTAGCGGTTCAGGCTTGGAGTGTTTGATGTTATTGTTTTTAACCATGTATTATTTGTCTAAAATGGTCACAAGATAATTTAATGGGCTTGTACGTAAGTCCTTGCTAGGTCAAATTAATTTACATTTTTATCAAAGTAAAAAAAAAAAAAGGAAAGGTTGAGTATGTGGTTTTGGTTTATATACACATGCATTAATCAATTGTTGGGGAAATTTAATAATATTAGTGTATTCTTTTGCATATGTACTCCATGATGTTAATGCCAAGATTTATAGTATAGATCTTCTATGATATTCTACTTTGTGGCGCCCAGGTAACCTCTAAATTTATGCAATAAGTGTAGAGTGAATAGTTATATAAATGATCGATGAATATAGGTTAGAATGTATAAATTGCTAATTGTTCGGTAAATCATATATGCTTAAATATATTTGTAAATCATTAATCAATTAAGATTTTCGTGCTATCAAAGCTCGTGCTTGGAAGTGGATTAAGGCTTCTAAGAATGATTTCTTCTATTCACTTTCGGACTGGATTAGTAATCCAGTTGAATGTATTGGGGGTTAATGCCTTTTTGTATTTCATTGTGCTTTGTTGTTCCTTGAACTTTGTAAGAAGTATGTCTTATACTTCTTTTTTTTAATGAATTTTTGCTTATAAAAAAAAAAAATCGTCTCTTTTTTGTTCTTTAAACAACCAAATAGCGGCATTTCATTCAACAAGAACGGAAAGGACTTACACGTACCAGTAAGAGAATTTGATGGTGCAAAACCAAAAACCATATACACATAACATCATCGACTAATCTGTAAAAACACAGCTTAATTCACTATTTGTACCGTTCATTTTTTTTTTTTAATATTTGTATATCTTTTTTGGCATTTTAATTTCAAGCCATCAAATTGTATTTTACCATAGCTAATAATTGAGATTGTTTGAGTGTCGTACAATCATAGATATATGACGACCGAAAAAAATAACTTTTTAATTGATCTCATAATTAATATTCAATAATCTTTTTCTTGGTAGGAAAAGAAAAATACAAGTCCTCAGACCATGTTCTCAGCTAATGCACTAATAATAAACGGGGGGGGGGGGGGGGGGGGGGGGAGGAATCATCCCAAAATATTTTACTCTCCCTATTCTGGTTATTGGACTTTGCTAACCCATCCGCAACCTTGTTGGTAGATCTTAGAATTCATGAGAATTTGTACGTCCATCGCATATGGACACGAGCTATGCGACTCAGACCAATTCAGTGTTAGCTCTTAGCAGTTCACTTTCTCCCATAACAAGTTTGAAACTGTGAGGAAGCCTGTCTCTACTTTGATCTTTGGTGTTCTATTTTCCCATGCAAACTCTAGCCCAATCTTGAGAGTTTCAAGTTCCGCTTCCTCCACCGTGGGTGAGGTTAATGACTTCTTGAATCCCCAAATCCAATTCCCTTCCTCCGACCGCATTACTCTCGCGGCTGCCCCCATATACATACTCGTTGCGAGGCTTCCACCAACGTTCAATTTCATCCATCCCAGGGTTGGTTTCAACCAACCAATCTCTACTTCCCCTTTCTTGTGACTACTTTCACCCTCCTTAAAATCTTGGCTCAAAATTTTGATTTGAATTAACCACCCTGAGTATTGCTTGTTGTGTTCCTGAAAACTCATGCGTTCCTATGCTTCCACATAACCTAGAGACTAACAACAAAAATATTCTTCCAATTTGTATTCCACCATATTTGATTTTTAAAAAATAACCGCCTAATATTCTCTTGTAACCAATTGCTATCACTTACTGAATCAAACATGAACAAATCTTCACACGACAACAATTTAGTCCTGACCCATCTCACAACTTTGCAATAATGGAATAGATGTAATTTTGTTTTTTTTGGGCAGCTGCATAGTGAGCACATCGTTGAACCAGTAATCTCACGAGTCTAGCAGAGGTAATTTGTTTGAAGGCTCCCTTGCACCACGAGCCACAAAAACTCTTTTAACTTGTCACTAATGTCGACACCCCAAACCCATATGTCATATTCATAGACTTTAGAATCTGAAGCCTAGTGTTTACGAAAGGTTTTATATGCTGATTGGCACATGAATACTCTGTTCAAAGACTCATCCCGTAACGATCTATCTTCTTCATCCGTGAATGTTATCCTTCGGTAGCAGCTTTCATTTTTAATCTCAATGGAAATCATCGTGATGATCTCGTCCAGTTTCCAATCTCCTTCTTCGTTTACCATATCATGCAAACACAGTATTACTTTGGATCTATGGATGTTGAAGCCCTTGTCACTTAATCTTCCCATCCCACACCTCTCTAATTCTCATGCCAAAAGAAAATCTTGGTGGCTTTAGCAATCTTCCAACGAATAAACGGTTTCATTAAGCCCACGCACTTTACTATACCTTTCCATGTCAGACTATACTATACCTTATAGGAATAGTTGAGAAGTTCCGTGTCTCATAGGTGTTTCTCTTTCACAAGGTCGCTCCAAACCTTGGTCTCCTTAGTTATGATCTTCCATGAGAATTTTGACAAAAGAGCTTCGTTGCATATACCTGCAGTATGAAGATCGATTTCTCCTTCTTTCTTTGTTCTCGTGACCCGCTACCATCCCATAAGGTGAATCCATTTTTGAGAAACATCAGTCTCCACAAGAAATCGTGATTTAATCTATCAATCTTATCACAAAATACTAAGAGAGCCACGCCAATTGCATCAAATAAATAGGCATGGCCGACGAAATTAGACTGCCCCGCTAAAGATAACAATTTTCTTTTCCAAGTATTGAATCTTTCCAACATCCTATCCAAGATATTCACGGAGGTATCTCTAGTGATTCTCCCATGAATAACCTTCACACAAAGATATTTCCCTAGATTTTGGGTTTGGCCAAACCCGAGAATATTACTAATACTTTGCTTTAATCACGTGCCTTCCGACTTGGAAAAGTAGATCTTGGATTTTTGCGGATTAAGTCGAAGACCCAAGACCACGCAGAGCTGATCCAACACTTTCCTCATGTTTTTGGCAGACGCGGTGGATGCCTTGCCCATAAGGATGAGATCATCCGCGAAGAAGAGGTGGGATAGGTTCAGCCCACCTCTGCACGAGGTAATTAGCGCCCACTTACGGTTGTCCACGACTTCGTTAATCATATATGATAATCTCTCCACACAAAGGACAAATAAGTAGGGCAAAAACGGGTCTCCTTGTCAAAGCCCACACTTATGTTTGAGCGGTTCCCTTTCCATAATATCCTAGTCGAGGCGTTCCGAACACAAAATGTGATTATTTTAATGAGATTCCCCAGAAATTGGAAAACTTGTAGAGTGTCCTCAAGAGAGTCCTAATTTACCTTACCATACGTCTTTTTGAGATCCAATTTCATAACCATGCATCTGACTTTGTTTTTCTTCTTCGACCTCAAGGAGTAGAGGACTTCTTGTAAGACAAAAATATTGTCTTGTGTGGTTCAACCTATAATCCTTTAATCTCATCGTAATGCATTTGGTAATTATCTTATATAAGACATTACATAAAGCAATTGGTCGGTATTGCAAGACTGTTTCGGGATTTTGTGTCTTGGGATAAGACACAAATAAGCTTCGCGTAATTACTTATCAAACGACCACGACCTTAAGGTCTCCTCGGCAAATTCCATCAAGGAAAATCTTGTTCACTCGCTTCAAGATATTACGAATCTACCTAAGCAGGTTCACCTCCCTGACCCGCCACAGAAGCACATGACTGGAAAACACCGACCTAACTACAAAGAACTCAGGAGGAACCCTTCCCGGAAGAAAACCCCGAAGCACCTAGGAAGAACAACAACATTACAAAGTCTCCTGCCTCGGAAGCCTCCGAAGCAACATCTTTGGGGGACATCTGGTAATGCATATATACACCAGACGAGGGAAAAGGCCAAAGCACCCCTAAAAAGAGGGTCTTAGCACAAATGCCTTCCTAAAACGTACCAGTCACGCCCTTGAAACTAGACAAAAGAATGCTCGTATCGAACGAAGGACCACCGACTCTCTCCACTTGAATCTAAGGTCATGCATATCAATAAAAGAGTGTCAGACATTGTCAGAACGTGGTCCCCTTGAACTCACGGGCGGCCCGTATTAAACGGTTGTCAACAGATCCATCTACCTCGAAATAATATTTATAGATGTCCGTCCTCACCATTCATGAGGAACACATGATCAATCCCACTTGCACACCCAAAATCATATAAATAGAAAGCTAGATCAACATCGTAAACCAACCCATATTGAGATAATATACTTGTACTCTATATTCACCTAAAAGCAATTTATCCAAATTATCTTTTTGTTCTACACTCAAGGGTCTTCAAAAACCCTCACTTGTATAATCTCTCATATTCGTACACTTTATCTTTACGAGTCGCGGGAATTACGTTTCGAAACAAATCTTTCCGATAATTAAAGATTACCCAACCTAGTTAATTTCGTGTTATCAATACGCTTCTTCGAAAGTTTGATGGTTTTAATTACTAACCCATTCTTAGGATCTTATTATTTTTTATTGATTCGGTACGTATTTTTTTTTTCTAAAAGCGCTAGGAAAACATACTTTATTCACGTGTTAATACTTAATTGGTAAAAGAAATTCAAAATAGTCTCACAATGATGACATTTTTTAATTTTAATCCCAACAACATTGAAATAATATATAATATAATTAACATATTTTTAAATTAAAAAAAGTATTAAGCCAACTAAAGATTTTCTAAAGATAATATCTAGAAATTTAATTAATGATTTTAATTAAACACTAAAAAATATACAATTAAGATTGATTTTCTGCGTGGTATGGCTACGGTGGACTCGTGGAGCGGTGGCGCGGTGGCGCGGTGAAGGCGGTGGCGTGGTGGACTCGTGGAGCGGTCGTGGTGAGTCAGTCGAGGAGCGGGCGTGGAGCGGCGTGCAGCAGTGGTGTTGTTCGTGGCGTGGTGGAGTCGTTCTTCGTGGTGGTGGCGGGGGTCGGAGCAGCGGGGCAGGTGGCACCGTGGCGGGCAGGCGGCAGAGAGTGATCGAGAGAGAAGAGAGGTGGTGGCGTGGTGGCTTCTTTTTTTTGGAGAGAAAAGAGAGGAAAAGCCCTAAATGAATGGGTATTGTTTTTCTGAATTCACGATATATTACTTAGTATTTTTTTTTTTTTAAATCAATGGGAACCATAGTTTGGTTCCCATTGCGATGAGGTGTCACTAATGAGAACCAACTCTCAATGGGAACCAAATATTGGTCCCCATTACTATGTGTATAATTTGCTTTTTCCTTTAACACGGATAACAGGCAATGGGAACGGAAATGTCGTTCCGATTAGATAGGTACGAAATCTCGTCCCCATGTTTTAGTCTTCATTGTGGAGTTTTCTTGTAGTGCGGGCACATTAGAAAAACACACACTTTGCGTTGAGTGAGTAGCTACTAGCTAGGTACTAGTAGAATTGTGATAATTACAGGGCAAGAATTGCAATTCTTCCAAAAAAAATGTTATTCAAATATAAAATTAAAATGCTTGCTAATGCTCATAAAGAAAAATATATCGTGAATAATATTATGGTGGAATGCTTGCATTAAGGTAATTATCATAAAGAACCTATATTTTACTCGCACTACAAATATTGTGAATACATATTATAACTTAAATGATACTACATATTTAATAATCAAATGATCATAATATTTATAATACTTATTTTGTTAATCGATATCGCGCACGTACGTGATATATATAAATAGCTAAATAAGAGGCCCGTCGTTTGGTTAAAGCGCAGTCCATTACAGTAAATAACTTTAGTTTGTGATTCATTTACACTTATCATTAAATTCTAGCTTATATCACAAAATAATTAAGTGACAAACAAGCAATTGAGTATTCCTTAGTTATGTACGCAAATGATATTATAATTATAGTCTCCAATTATTGCAAGTTACAACTATAAACCATGGCAGGCGCGAGATACCCTCTTATATATTTTATCTTTTTATACAAAAAAATCTTTTCCATATTAAAATAGATTCGGTATATAAAGCCTAATAAAAACATAAATCAATATTGAGAGATTACGAAAAGTTTAAATAAGGTAAATAATGTAGTTATTGTAGTGTAATTCGAATTACAAGGTTAGGTTTATAAATTAATGATTTAAAATTGTGTTGTAACTTAAATTATAAACTTGAAATTGAAAACAAAAAATTTAATAATGTACCAATGAATCAATATCTTTTTCAATAAATAGTATAGATATTGTTTTACCTACGCAAAAACATCGTTCAAGTTTTACTTTTTGTACAAAGGAGTAATGAATATCCCTATAAAAAGTTCCAAAGTATCCATTCAAATATATATATATATATATATATATATATATATATATATATATATATATATTTCAATTTTACCCCAAAAATTTAATATTATTTATTTTTCGGGGCCTACTGTAAATCTAATTGGCGGGCTGCGGGAATAGTCGAAGTCGTGCCCAATCGAACTTTTAAGAATCGAATTACCACTGTATAAGAACCAAAAAAAATTAGGCTTTAACTTCTTTCTACCTATTAGGTCCCTATTGTTGCTTTAAATTACAAATAAATAAATATATATAAATAAATAAATAAGGGCAAAATATTTTTTTTGCCCTTTATTTTATGCCAACTTCAGGTTTTGCCCTTTAACTTTTCGGGCTTAGAAAATGCCCGCTAACTCCTTACTTTTTTATAAAAAATGCCCGACGGGCTCAAAAGATGTAATTGGGCTGGTTTTTGCTGACGTGGCGTCTGACTGGGACGCCACATTAGAAAAACATTTTAATAATATCCAAAATAAATTAATTATATTATTATAAAAACCTAATATATAATTTAATTTAAAAAATTCAATTATAACTAATAATTTAAAAAAAATACCTAGTTATATCTGTCATCTTCATCAACAACCCCCCCCCCCCCCCCCTCTTTCACCACCGTTGCTAAAGCCCACCATCACCACCATCTATAGTAACAGAAAAATAGGACCCCACCCCTGCTGCTAACCCCCACCCCTTCACCACCGCTGCTAACCCCCACCATCACCGTTGCTAAGAGTTTTTCGCCGCCGTTGAGTACAAGCTTTTGGCCGGTGCGGCGGCGTACGACCTGATTGAAGCGTGGAGGCGGCGCCGGTGTGAATCGTATTTCACGGCGGCGAAAAGATTCTTCGGGTGGGGGCAACAGCGGGGAAGGAGGGCTGGGGAGGTGGTTACGGGAAGGGGGTTGGGGGGGGGGGGTGAAATTGGAAGTATGGTGGTGGGAGGCGGCGGGAGGGGGCTGGTGGCGGTGGGGAGGGGGCTGGGTGGTAGAAAAACTGGTGGGGATGGTGGTGGTAGGGGGGGGGGGGGTGCGCCTGGTGGTAGTAGTTTTTGGTTATATGTTTTTTGTTTTTTTTTTTGTTTTTTATAATTTAAATAGTTTTTATAAATTGTTATTAAAAATATAAAAAGGAATTGGAAAAGATAAAAGAAAATATATGTGTGTGTGTGTGGATGATATAATTTTTTTTTTCTTTGAATGTACTTTTTTATTATAATTTTTATAACTATTATAAATTTGTAGATATAGAAAAAGGTTTGTATATATATACATTTATATGAATATGCTAGAATTATTATTATTATTTTTTTTTATTACTATTTTAAATTGTAGATTATAAAAAAGTTTTTGTATATATATATATACATATATATATATATGAAAATGCTAGAATTATTCTTTTTTTGTTTTTTTTATTGTTTTACTTTTTTAAATTATAGATTATTAAAAAGTTTGTGTATATATATATATATATACATATACATGAAAATGCTAGAATTATTCTTATTTTTTTGGTTTTTCGATTAAACTTGAATTTATACAAATTTTTAGTGTTTAGTTAAATTTCTCTTTTTAATTCAAAATTATATCTAATTTTATTATATATTGATTTAACCTATATATTTATATATATAAATATATCTGAACCAATTTTTCTTTTCTTTTTTTATATTTTTAATGTAAATATATGTTTAATGTATAAACATATATATATATATATATTAACACACACACACATATATATATATATGTGTGTGTGTGTGTGTTTATTTGTTTCCATTCAGCAACATATAAAAAAAAATGACGTGGCGTGTGACTGGGATGCCCAGTCAGACGCCACGTCAGCAAAAACCAGCCCAATGGCATCTTTTGAGCCCGTCGGGCATTTTTTATAAAAAAGTAAGGAGTTAGCGGACATTTTCTAAGCCCGAAAAGTTAAAGGGCAAAACCTGAAGTTGGCATAAAATAAAGGGCAAAAAACATATTTTGCCCAATAAATAAATACCCAGCCGCAAGTTTTAACTTCAATATGTTGAACCCGGAAAAAAAAAAGGAGAAGA
Source organism: Linaria vulgaris (assembly GCA_948329865.1). Lineage (NCBI taxonomy): Eukaryota > Viridiplantae > Streptophyta > Magnoliopsida > Lamiales > Plantaginaceae > Linaria > Linaria vulgaris. Next base: position 34,535,762 of record OX415250.1, on the reverse strand, counting down.
GCGAGAGAGGCAGCCGCAGGAAATAAAATGAAAAAAAAGGGTAATTGGGTGAGGCATCAACAATATTTGTGGGTTTTTCGCTACCTATTATGTCCCTATTTTGTTGCATCTAATTAACAAAAAAAGAAAAAGAAAAAAAAAAGAGGGAGACCGGGGGGAGGGGCAGCCGCAAGTTTTGACTCCAATATTTGAAACCAAGAAAAAAAGAAAAGAAAAAGAGAAGAGCGATGGAGGCATGCACGGGAAAATAAAAATAAAAAAAGGTAAAAGGTAGAGACATAAACAACCGTATGATAAATTATTTGTGCAACCGCATATTGCTGACATGGCACTACCAATACACGGTGGGATGAGAGTGATGAAGGTGGTAACCAGAAGAAAAAAATTAATTGCGTTTGCGAAAAAAACGATTTTAATTTAGTTTTTTATGAGACCTTGCTCGTGCATTGGAAACTCGTGAAGTTTCGTGACAAGAAAATGAAAAGTTTGGTCATGGAATGAAAGTGCGAAAGGCAGAGAAGAAGAAATAAGAGAATGAATGATTAATAACTATTTTAACGCAATTCGAAAAGACGTGAAGTTTTGGGACAAGGAAAATGAAAAATTCGGTATTGAAATTAAAGTAAACAAAAGACAAAGAAACAACATAAAATGAACCAATTGCGTTTGAAATTCTCCCATGCATGATTTCAGGTTTATTTTGTTTATTCAATACGCATTGCACTCGAACACAAATCATTTACAAGCAAAATAAACCTTTAATAACCATTTTTGCTCCACAAATTATGAAAAAGAAAAAACCGTTAAGACATCAATGGAAACTGACGCCATAGACATGGACAAAAACCATGCGCCGCCACCGCCGCCATCACCAGACTTACTGACCACAACACCGTTTGTGTTCAATAAACGTAATGCCGATAACAGGAATAAAAAACGACACCGTCAGTCGTTTGAAATGGCAGAAATAGAAGGAGATACTATATTCCAGAGCAATCATGACATTACTCCGAATTTGAACAAAACATCATACGCTAGTGTGGTAATGCAACATTCAGAAAGACATGCTATTATTGTATTGCAACGTTTAGAAAGATATAATATTAAATTTGATTCTGGAAAAACGTTTGATGAACACAAATGCATTGCAGTCAAAGAGCGCGGGTGATATCGCTTTTCATGAATGTATCTCCACCTCCGTTTATGTGAGTTTGACCCGCCTTTGACTCTATCTATCTTTATCAGTTCCCTCATTTTTCAACCCCTTCCCGCCTGCTGGAAGTAGGAGATAGGATAAGTCAAAGTAAGGATTGTTAGGCTAGTCAAAAGAGATGTATGTGGTCCAATCAATTAAATTGAGAAAGTTCTCTTAACCTTTACTATTGATCTATCACAGTGAAGTTTTTATGTCTTTGTTTACAGCCAAGGACGGCACTACTGAAGGCACCAACACTAAGGAGACTCCAGAAAAGATGATGTCTCACGCTCGTCCGGGTGCAACTACAAAGATTTGTCCTGGTGTGACTCCCCTTCTTGGTCTCACTACCACAAAGAATAACACCAATAAGAAATTCATTAAAGAGATCTAAGAACTGTCCTTTCAAACAAGTGCATATTAATCAGGAACTAAAGGAAAAAATGTGTCAACAATGGGAAGATGCGATCATTATACGTATTGCGGGAAAGCCATTGTATTATACTACTCTTCATACGAGATTAGACCCATGTGTAAACTCCACAATGAGTTGATCTTGTTGACTTGTGATATGGTTGTTATTGCATGATAGGCCTAACTCCTAGTAAATGAGAGATGATCCTAACTGAGGGTCCATGGCAATTGGCTGGAAGTTTCATGTCTATTAAGAAATGGACTCCAAATTTTAAGGTTGATAAAGATGAGATGAAGAGTGTAATAACTTGGGTTAGAATCTTGGATCTCCATATTGAATACTTGAGGGAGTCAGTGATCCAGTCCTTGGCTGCATGTATAGGAGATCCAATTAAGATTGATGGCAATACTTATAATGTTTCTTGAGGGAACTTTGCAAGGTTCTGTGTTCAGATTAAGACAAATCAACCTCTTGAACTTGGTATGTGGATTGAAAATAAAGTTTATCAAGTAGTGTATGAGTTTTCTCTCTCATGAATGTGGCAAAATTGGTCATTCCAGAATCTCATGCAAGAATAAGAGTAATTCTTCTAAAGAGATGGACACTGATGAGGGCACTAATGCACCTAGTAAGAAATCTCCTCAAGAAGAGAAAGAAGTGTGGCTAACATAGAAGGCTAAGTGTAAAGATTATGGCAATTGGACACTAGTTACCAGAAGAAAGAGTACTCGTACTGTTAAGAAAGATATTTTGAATAATATGAGCAACACCAAATCTCCACCTAAAGAAGTTAATAGACATAGGAGAACAATGGATTCTGGTGTCAAATCTGTTGTGAGGCCAGTTTTAATTCCATTGACAAATCAAGAAGGAAGGATTCTCCCCCATCTCTCAACCCTCAATTAAGAAAAGTGGGTTACATCCCATCGTGGACTAGTTACTAGAATTAAAAGAAAGCGAAAAGTCACAACTCTTCAAAAAGGAAAATGAGTAGTTAACTAAGAGAATTACAACACCTTTGGCATTCTTCAGATAATTCTCTAACACCTTATGATACTAGTAGTAGCAAGGAATCATATGAAATTCATAACAAACAAGATGGAGAACATATTGGATACCAACGACTCGATTCACCCGTGGGAGTTCCAAACGTTTCCCACCAGGTTCCAGGCACCAACAAAAATTTCAAGCATCATCATGTGGGATCGAGTAGTGCTTGTGACATCATTTCCATCAACCAACTGGGACATCAAAGCACAGATTCACAGAGTGGAATACTAGTGTTAACAGGTTTGGAATTATTCCCTATTAACTGAATTATTTATTAGGGTTGGAACGCCTTTGCCCGTGGTTCAAAAGCTAAATGCTATATTAATGAGAGGGAAAAATTGACAAGAACCTTCGTTCCTTTTATTGACTATACTTCATTCTCTCTTCCGAGTTGATTTTCTATATTTCCGAGTCTTTTCACGAGTCGGTCCCCCCTTTTCTTCTATTGATATCTCTCTTTATATAGGTTTCGGTAGGGGCAGGTGTCATTGTGCATGTGTTTACAGGTGTCGTTATGCATGTGGTTATGTTTACACGTGTTACAATGTTTATTCAACCAATAAGATAACGTGTTCATTTTGAGTGCTGACTGTATCTTTTCTTCTTCCGAGGGCTTTGGTCTTCTTTGGGATACGGGGTAGATTGCCTTCTTCGCTTCCGAGGGCTAGTGTTTCTCCGAGAGGTGTGTATTTTGGAGTGTTTGCTTCAAGATATTTTCCGAGAGGTTTTTCCGTTATCGTGAGTAGGTGTTTTCTTTCTCCGAGTGGTTTTTGGCTATCGTGAGTAGGTGTTTTCTTTCTCCGAGTGTCCGGAGAGAATTGTTCTGTAGTTGAGTAAAGTTCTGACTTTTAGTCTGATTGTCAAGAGTAGTGTTCCGAGAGCTTTTTGGAATGTATAGCAAGGAAGGGTTTTTGTCAAGGTTCTAGGACTGTTAATTTTCTTGGAAAGTAGTATGGGCTCCGAGAGCTTTCGTCTATGAGACTTTGCCTTAGCTTTGTATTCCTCATGTTGGCTTTTACTCCAGTAGTTTGTTGTGTTGGAAATGCGCTCCGAGAGGTGTGATACCTGTATCGCGGAAGTAGGTCGCATAATCATATAATAATATATTTGGTAATTCCAGTAATTGGCTTATTGTCTATTTTAAGCAGGTGAATTATCATCCTGTTAACAAACCCCCCCAGTTTCTAGTGCAGTTAGTTATCACTATTGTACTAGAAACTTAAGAGTTTAAAGGGTACGAGAGATGTAGTATCGTAGATTTTTGTCAGGTATACTGGGAATATTTCACAAGGCCTCGTAGAACTCTTCAGGGGTGTCGTAAACGCTCGTCAGTGACATGTATGCTTTGTTCGACATTTCCCTCGTTCTTGGCATTGCCTTTAAAAAGGCGAGGAGTATCATGATACTCTCTCCGAGTGTTTCCCGTCGTATTTTCCAAATGCGCCCTCGTAGGTCGTTATTTGGGGCACTAATTATAATTTATGGCATTTAATTAACTGTAATTTAATTAACTGCGACTTAAATGTAGTTAGTGGTGATTTTAATGCCACGCTTAAGTTGGGTGCGGGAATCGAAGAGTCTTGACCGTTATTCTTTCATTTACCGAGGAGACGTGTCATTACGCACGATTTTCAATCGTGAGGCGTGGTACGCTTAGTGGTCATTTAAGACGCGTAGTGGGCGTAGGGTTTAAAAACCCTCTTTTTCACCCATTACTCTCACTTGCAAACTGAGCGAATAACATTTTCTCCCAAGGCGTACTCTTTTTTCTCTGCAATCAATCGATTTCTGCTAATATCTTCTTTCAAAAACTTTGTTCTAATGGCGTCGCAATCTAACACGAATCTGATTTCGGCTGCTTCTGGTACCGGAGGAGCGGCGGGGTTAGGGTTTCAAGCTTCACGAAAGCGGAGTGCTGCGGCGGTGGGGGCAAGCGGCAGCGGTGGCGCGGGAAAATCAAAGAGGATGAAGAAGAAGGCTGAGAAAGGTGGCGCTCCGCGAGTCACCCAGAAGGTGGGTAACACGGCTAGCACCGCCACCGAGAAAGAAATCAAGAACTTGTTCAAGGAGCACGGTGTTTCTGGCCGTAACATTGAGATAACGGTGCCGGAGGCCCATCACCGGGGTGATGCTCCTCCTGAAGGGTACCTGACAGTGTACTACCCGCAGTTAAAGGCGGGGCTGCGCACTTTTTTCCCGCCCTTTTTCTGCGACATCTTCAATTACTGCAACCTTTGTCCGAGTCAGCTCGCCCCAAACTCGTTTTCGTCACTGGCCTTGTTCGTGTTTTGGTGCCTGATGAGAGGCATCGAGTGTACGAGGGACAGGTTCTTTGCTGTTTTCGAGTTAAAGCAGTCTCCCGGGGGAGGTCCTTTTTACTGTTTTACTCACCGAGACAAGGAGGACAGGATCTCCGAGGGTATGGTTACCTCCCATAGCTCGTGGAAGAATAAGTTCTTCTTCATCAACCCAGTTGTGGGGTCGTGGGACATACCTATGACTTGGAGGGTGCCTACCTTCCCTGACAGAGTGATGGACGACACACTGGTGTTTTCACCGGTGTTCTCTGCGAAGCCCCTCGTGGAGTCAAAGGACTTTATTCGTCTTTATCGGACCGCAGGATTGAAGTACATCTCTCCGATAGACAAAATTAAGACTCCTTTGGCTGTCCCCGAGAAGTTATTTGATACATTTGGTGAGTCTTCTACCCTTCTATCCAGTATCTTACGGGCTTCTCTTTTTATTTTACCTAACTTATGACCTCCTTGGTAGTGAATGTCTTGCGGCCGTTTATGGTGGAGAATGAGGCCGTGGCGAGCAAGAAGGGAAAGTTTACCCTAGGAGAGGGTGGGAATGTTGAGGTTGCAGCAAGGGAGCAAGGAGGAACTCCTTCCAGCGTTGCTGAGGTTACGTCCCGGTCGTCTAGCGGGACGTCCGATACCCCCGAGGAAGTAGAGTTAGCTGTGACCTCTGCCGATGCAGGTCCTAAGGGGGGATTCACCATAGGGGGTGGTGAAGATGAAGTTGGGATAGAGGAGATGGCTTTACCAGCTCCTGGTGTCATCCACGTACCCTCGTCGTCGGAGTTATCGGGGGATTCTTACTCCCTGTTGGCGACCCCTCCGAAAGGTACGTGCTCTTAAAATACTTAGTAGTGTAGGAGTAAGTATAGGAGTGTGTCTTAGATAGTTGCTTTAGGTAACCAAAACGGTATTTTTACTTAGATATCTTTCTGATTTTGTAGGAGGTGAGGAGTTTTTTGGTTTGGAAGGGGGATCCCTTCCTTCCGACCCTGCTTACCTTCCAGCATTCGATACTATGAGCTTGCTGGACGAGATTATGGCCGCGGGTCCTCCGCTTGCGAGTGCTCCTCCCCCGAGACCTTTCGTGGCTATCCAGTCCGATAGCCCCATAGTCACCCAGGTTCCACTGCCGGGGGTGGTACCTTATGAGAGGCCCTCGTCTTCTAAGGCTCCCGTTTCAGGACGAGAGCCTAGCACCGAAGATGCTCAGGAGGCACTCGAGACGGTGACTCGATACCTCACCGCCGCCAATTCCTTGCCAGCAGACGGGTGGGAATTTACCCGAGTTTGTGTCAACAATGTGGCCATGCTGGTAAGTTTTTTGTCTAACTAATTTATTTAAGATCCTTTATCAGGATCTTTATTCTTCTACTTTGCTTTCTTAGGCACCTAAAATGCTTCCCCTTCTGTTACTCGGGGTTGAGAAGCTGCAAAAACTGGCGAGTGCGGCTGAGGAGAGGTCTCGAAAGCTGGAGGCAGAGAATAAGAGCCTGCTAGAAAAGGTGGGGAAATATGAGGCGGCTTTTGCCAAGGTCTTGCAGCACAATCAAGACCTGAGGGGGGAGAATAAACAGCTTCTCTCCTCTGTAAAGGAGATGGAGGCTTCTGGTCTGGTGCTGAAGGATAGGATGGATTCCCTCGAGGGCGAGAAGGCTGCTTGGGAGATCAAGCAGAAAGAGTTGGAGCAACATCTCTCGGAGGCATTGGGCCAGGTGGACACTCTTAACGTGAAGCTGGCACAGGCCACGGCTACGGGAGGCATTATCCCCGAGGAGGTGCAGCAAAGGGTGGACGCTGCTGCTAAGCAGGCCCGAGAGGAGACTACTATCCAAGTGAGGGATCTGTACCTCAGCAAACATCCGGGGTACTTGGCGGGATCTGCCATGTGGGGATTCCTTCAGTGTTTCGGGCATGTACGGCAGAAGGTGAATCCCCACTTGGACCCGCGGGTGGTTAATATCGCGGAGATGCAGAGGCCAACTTTGGAGGAAGCCTTCAACCTCTACCAAAAGAGTAGTACTCGACTTCCTCCCACCTCCTCATCCCCGTCTCGGGTGCCTCTTTCTACTATCCTCCCGCGATCCTCAACGGACTCCCCTCTCCGAGTTGGGGTTCAGGCTACCTCCTCGGGTGTTCCTTCTCCAGCGGGTGCTCCTATCCCTCCTACCACCGAGCCAACCCCTGATTCTTCGAGTGCTCAACCCCCCCAATCTTAGTAGTTTTTAATTTGTGAACACTTTTTATGTAATGGTACTTTTCTTTTTCTCTTGTAATGGTATTATTTTGGAATGAAGCATTTCTTACTTGGAACAAAACTTTTTCTTTTCCGTGTTCATAATCACACAACTCTTCCGCATATTATGAATACTTAGTTTCTTTCCTTTTATTGTAGAATTTTTTAAGATTGAGTTTACAGAAATGAGAGAACGTCTCACTCTTACTGGCCAAGTAACTTTCTTAGCATAGCGTGTCCATTTGCAGTGCAATTTTGGGGGAGTATACTTTCTTAAATAGGAGTATCCCCTGGCACGCCTTCGTAGCCTATTATAGTATACTTTGGGCAGCTCAATCGTAATTCTATCTTCGAGGAAAGAGTCGTAAGTAGGCGTCGATGCTTAGAGTATGGTGAATATTTTCACGTCCTTTCAAAGAATCATTCCTAGTAGATTTGTTCATACCTTTCTCTTTTACTTATTTAGACTTCCAGAAAGCCTTCGATGAGAGGGCATAGATGAGGTTTCCTAGAGTGACCGCTCTCGGAAATACTTACCTGGGTTCCTGGGCTCTGTCCTTTTCTTTTCCCAAGTATTTACATAGTAAATTATAGAATCTCATGACTTCTTTACGAAGATACTATAATCTAATTTATAATATAACAAGTGAAAGAAGGATACTTATCTTTGGTGCGTAACTGTGTTATTACTGTAGCACCCGCTTCCCCTTCGGATTGGGATGTTCCTAGAGACAAATCTTGTGGAGTTTGCTTCCCATAGACGGCGCCATTTTGTTAACGGGTTTGGAATTATTCCCTATTAACTGAATTATTTATTAGGGTTGGAACGCCTTTGCCCGTGGTTCAAAAGCTAAATGCTATATTAATGAGAGGGAAAAATTGACAAGAACCTTCGTTCCTTTTATTGACTATACTTCATTCTCTCTTCCGAGTTGATTTTCTATATTTCCGAGTCTTTTCACGAGTCGGTCCCCCCTTTTCTTCTATTGATATCTCTCTTTATATAGGTTTCGGTAGGGGCAGGTGTCATTGTGCATGTGTTTACAGGTGTCGTTATGCATGTGGTTATGTTTACACGTGTTACAATGTTTATTCAACCAATAAGATAACGTGTTCATTTTGAGTGCTGACTGTATCTTTTCTTCTTCCGAGGGCTTTGGTCTTCTTTGGGATACGGGGTAGATTGCCTTCTTCGCTTCCGAGGGCTAGTGTTTTTCCGAGAGGTGTGTATTTTGGAGTGTTTGCTTCAGGATATTTTCCGAGAGGTTTTTCCGTTATCGTGAGTAGGTGTTTTCTTTCTCCGAGTGGTTTTTGGCTATCGTGAGTAGGTGTTTTCTTTCTCCGAGTGTCCGGAGAGAATTGTTCTGTAGTTGAGTAAAGTTCTGACTTTTAGTCTGATTGTCAAGAGTAGTGTTCCGAGAGCTTTTTGGAATGTATAGCAAGGAAGGGTTTTTGTCAAGGTTCTGGGACTGTTAATTTTCTTGGAAAGTAGTATGGGCTCCGAGAGCTTTCGTCTATGAGACTTTGCCTTAGCTTTGTATTCCTCATGTTGGCTTTTACTCCAGTAGTTTGTTGTGTTGGAAATGCGCTCCGAGAGGTGTGATACCTGTATCGCGGAAGTAGGTCGCATAATCATATAATAATATATTTGGTAATTCCAGTAATTGGCTTATTGTCTATTTTAAGCAGGTGAATTATCATCCTGTTAACAAACCCCCCCAGTTTCTAGTGCAGTTAGTTATCACTATTGTACTAGAAACTTAAGAGTTTAAAGGGTACGAGAGATGTAGTATCGTAGATTTTTGTCAGGTATACTGGGAATATTTCACAAGGCCTCGTAGAACTCTTCAGGGGTGTCGTAAACGCTCGTCAGTGACATGTATGCTTTGTTCGACATTTCCCTCGTTCTTGGCATTGCCTTTAAAAAGGCGAGGAGTATCATGATACTCTCTCCGAGTGTTTCCCGTCGTATTTTCCAAATGCGCCCTCGTAGGTCGTTATTTGGGGCATTAATTATAATTTATGGCATTTAATTAACTGTAATTTAATTAACTGCGACTTAAATGTAGTTAGTGGTGATTTTAATGCCACGCTTAAGTTGGGTGCGGGAATCGAAGAGTCTTGACCGTTATTCTTTCATTAACCGAGGAGACGTGTCATTACGCACGATTTTCAATCGTGAGGCGTGGTACGCTTAGTGGTCATTTAAGACGCGTAGTGGGCGTAGGGTTTAAAAACCCTCTTTTTCACCCATTACTCTCACTTGCAAACTGAGCGAATAACATTTTCTCCCAAGGCGTACTCTTTTTTCTCTGCAATCAATCGATTTCTGCTAATATCTTCTTTCAAAAACTTTGTTCTAATGGCGTCGCAATCTAACACGAATCTGATTTCGGCTGCTTCTGGTACCGGAGGAGCGGCGGGGTTAGGGTTTCAAGCTTCACGAAAGCGGAGTGCTGCGGCGGTGGGGCAAGCGGCAGCGGTGGCGCGGGAAAATCAAAGAGGATGAAGAAGAAGGCTGAGAAAGGTGGCGCTCCGCGAGTCACCCAGAAGGTGGGTAACACGGCTAGCACCGCCACCGAGAAAGAAATCAAGAACTTGTTCAAGGAGCACGGTGTTTCTGGCCGTAACATTGAGATAACGGTGTCGGAGGCCCATCACCGGGGTGATGCTCCTCCTGAAGGGTACCTGACAGTGTACTACCCGCAGTTAAAGGCGGGGCTGCGCACTTTTTTCCTGCCCTTTTTCTGCGACATCTTCAATTACTGCAACCTTTGTCCAAGTCAGCTCGCCCCAAACTCGTTTTCGTCACTGGCCTTGTTCGTGTTTTGGTGCCTGGTGAGAGGCATCGAGTGTACGAGGGACAGGTTCTTTGCTGTTTTCGAGTTAAAGCAGTCTCCCGGGGGAGGTCCTTTTTACTGTTTTACTCACCGAGACAAGGAGGACAGGATCTCCGAGGGTATGGTTACCTCCCATAGCTCGTGGAAGAATAAGTTCTTCTTCATCAACCCAGTTGTAGGGTCGTGGGACATACCTATGACTTGGGGGGTGCCTACCTTCCCTGACAGAGAGATGGACGACACACTGGTGTTTTCACCGGTGTTCTCTGCGAAGCCCCTCGTGGAGTCAAAGGACTTTATTCGTCTTTATCGGACCGCAGGATTGAAGTACATCTCTCCGATAGACAAAATCAAGACTCATTTGGCTGTCCCCGAGAAGTTATTTGATACATTTGGTGAGTCTTCTACCCTTCTATCCAGTATCTTACGGGCTTCTCTTTTTATTTTACCTAACTTATGACCTCCTTGGTAGTGAATGTCTTGCGGCCGTTTATGGTGGAGAATGAGGCCGTGGCGAGCAAGAAGGGAAAGTTTACCCTAGGAGAGGGTGGGAATGTTGAGGTTGCAGCAGGGGAGCAAGGAGGAACTCCTTCCAGCGTTGCTGAGGTTACGTCCCGGTCGTCTAGCGGGACGTCCGATACCCCCGAGGAAGTAGAGTTAGCTGTGACCTCTGCCGATGCAGGTCCTAAGGGGGGATTCACCATAGGGGGTGGTGAAGATGAAGTTGGGATAGAGGAGATGGCTTTACCAGCTCCCGGTGTCATCCACGTACCCTCGTCGTCGGAGTTATCGGGGGATTCTTACTCCCTGTTGGCGACCCCTCCGAAAGGTACGTGCTCTTAAAATACTTAGTAGTGTAGGAGTAAGTATAGGAGTGTGTCTTAGATAGTTGCTTTAGGTAACCAAAACGGTATTTTTACTTAGATATCTTTCTGATTTTGTAGGAGGTGAGGAGTTTTTTGGTTTGGAAGGGGGATCCCTTCCTTCCGACCCTGCTTACCTTCCAGCATTCGATACTATGAGCTTGCTGGACGAGATTATGGCCGCGGGTCCTTCGCTTGCGAGTGCTCCTCCCCCGAGACCTTTCGTGGCTATCCAGTCCGATAGCCCCATAGTCAACCAGGTTCCACTGCCGGGGGTGGTACCTTATGAGAGGCCCTCGTCTTCTAAGGCTCCCGTTTCAGGACGAGAGCCTAGCACCGAAGATGCTCAGGAGGCACTCGAGACGGTGACTCGATACCTCACCGCCGCCAATTCCTTGCCAGCAGACGGGTGGGAATTTACTCGAGTTTGTGTCAACAATGTGGCCATGCTGGTAAGTTTTTTGTCTAACTAATTTATTTAAGATCCTTTATCAGGATCTTTATTCTTCTACTTTGCTTTCTTAGGCACCTAAAATGCTTCCCCTTCTGTTACTCGAGGTTGAGAAGCTGCAAAAACTGGCGAGTGCGGCTGAGGAGAGGTCTCGAAAGCTGGAGGCAGAGAATAAGAGCCTGCTAGAAAAGGTGGGGAAATATGAGGCGGCTTTTGCCAAGGTCTTGCAGCACAATCAAGACCTGAGGGGGGAGAATAAACAGCTTCTCTCCTCTGTAAAGGAGATGGAGGCTTCTGGTCTGGTGCTGAAGGATAGGGTGGATTCCCTCGAGGGCGAGAAGGCTGCTTGGGAGATCAAGCAGAAAGAGTTGGAGCAACATCTCTCGGAGGCATTGGGCCAGGTGGACACTCTTAACGTGAAGCTGGCACAGGCCACGGCTACGGGAGGCATTATCCCCGAGGAGGTGCAGCAAAGGGTGGACGCTGCTGCTAAGCAGGCCCGAGAGGAGACTACTATCCAAGTGAGGGATCTGTACCTCAGCAAACATCCGGGGTACTTGGCGGGATCTGCCATGTGGGGATTCCTTCAGTGTTTCGGGCATGTACGGCAGAAGGTGAATCCCCACTTGGACCCGCGGGTGGTTAATATCGCGGAGATGCAGAGGCCAACTTTGGAGGAAGCCTTCAACCTCTACCAAAAGAGTAGTACTCGACTTCCTCCCACCTCCTCATCCCCGTCTCGGGTGCCTCTTTCTACTATCCTCCCGCGATCCTCAGCGGACTCCCCTCTCCGAGTTGGGGTTCAGGCTACCTCCTCGGGTGTTCCTTCTCCAGCGGGTGCTCCTATCCCTCCTACCACCGAGCCAACCCCTGATTCTTCGAGTGCTCAACCCCCCCAATCTTAGTAGTTTTTAATTTGTGAACACTTTTTATGTAATGGTACTTAGCTTTTTCTCTTGTAATGGTATTATTTTGGAATGAAGCATTTCTTACTTGGAACAAAACTTTTTCTTTTCCGTGTTCATAATCACACAACTCTTCCGCATATTATGAATACTTAGTTTCTTTCCTTTTATTGTAGATTTTTTTAAGATTGAGTTTACAGAAATGAGAGAACGTCTCACTCTTACTGGCCAAGTAACTTTCTTAGCATAGCGTGTCCATTTGCAGTGCAATTTTGGGGGAGTATACTTTCCTAAATAGGAGTATCCCCTGGCACGCCTTCGTAGCCTATTATAGTATACTTTGGGCAGCTCAATCGTAATTCTATCTTCGAGGAAAGAGTCGTAAGTAGGCGTCGATGCTTAGAGTATGGTGAATATTTTCACGTCCTTTCAAAGAATCATTCCTAGTAGATTTGTTCATACCTTTCTCTTTTACTTATTTAGACTTCCAGAAAGCCTTCGATGAGAGGGCATAAATGAGGTTTCCTAGAGTGACCGCTCTCGGAAATACTTACCTGGGTTCCTGGGCTCTGTCCTTTTCTTTTCCCAAGTATTTACATAGTAAATTATAGAATCTCATGACTTCTTTACGAAGATACTATAATCTAATTTATAATATAACAAGTGAAAGAAGGATACTTATCTTTGGTGCGTAACTGTGTTATTACTGTAGCACCCGCTTCCCCTTCGGATTGGGATGTTCCTAGAGACAAATCTTGTGGAGTTTGCTTCCCATAGACGGCGCCATTTTGTTAACGGGTTTGGAATTATTCCCTATTAACTGAATTATTTATTAGGGTTGGAACGCCTTTGCCCGTGGTTCAAAAGCTAAATGCTATATTAATGAGAGGGAAAAATTGACAAGAACCTTCGTTCCTTTTATTGACTATACTTCATTCTCTCTTCCGAGTTGATTTTCTATATTTCCGAGTCTTTTCACGAGTCGGTCCCCCCTTTTCTTCTATTGATATCTCTCTTTATATAGGTTTCGGTAGGGGCAGGTGTCATTGTGCATGTGTTTACAGGTGTCGTTATGCATGTGGTTATGTTTACACGTGTTACAATGTTTATTCAACCAATAAGATAACGTGTTCATTTTGAGTGCTGACTGTATCTTTTCTTCTTCCGAGGGCTTTGGTCTTCTTTGGGATACGGGGTAGATTGCCTTCTTCGCTTCCGAGGGCTAGTGTTTCTCCGAGCGGTGTGTATTTTGGAGTGTTTGCTTCAGGATATTTTCCGAGAGGTTTTTCCGTTATCGTGAGTAGGTGTTTTCTTTCTCCGAGTGGTTTTTGGCTATCGTGAGTAGGTGTTTTCTTTCTCCGAGTGTCCGGAGAGAATTGTTCTGTAGTTGAGTAAAGTTCTGACTTTTAGTCTGATTGTCAAGAGTAGTGTTCCGAGAGCTTTTTGGAATGTATAGCAAGGAAGGGTTTTTGTCAAGGTTCTGGGACTGTTAATTTTCTTGGAAAGTAGTATGGGCTCCGAGAGCTTTCGTCTATGAGACTTTGCCTTAGCTTTGTATTCCTCATGTTGGCTTTTACTCCAGTAGTTTGTTGTGTTGGAAATGCGCTCCGAGAGGTGTGATACCTGTATCGCGGAAGTAGGTCGCATAATCATATAATAATATATTTGGTAATTCCAGTGTTAACGGGTTTGGAATTATTCCCTATTAACTGAATTATTTATTAGGGTTGGAACGCCTTTGCCCGTGGTTCAAAAGCTAAATGCTATATTAATGAGAGGGAAAAATTGACAAGAACCTTCGTTCCTTTTATTGACTATACTTCATTCTCTCTTCCGAGTTGATTTTCTATATTTCCGAGTCTTTTCACGAGTCGGTCCCCCATTTTCTTCTATTGATATCTCTCTTTATATAGGTTTCGGTAGGGGCAGGTGTCATTGTGCATGTGTTTACAGGTGTCGTTATGCATGTGGTTATGTTTACACGTGTTACAATGTTTATTCAACCAATAAGATAACGTGTTCATTTTGAGTGCTGACTGTATCTTTTCTTCTTCCGAGGGCTTTGGTCTTCTTTGGGATACGGGGTAGATTGCCTTCTTCGCTTCCGAGGGCTAGTGTTTTTCCGAGAGGTGTGTATTTTGGAGTGTTTGCTTCAGGATATTTTCCGAGAGGTTTTTCCGTTATCGTGAGTAGGTGTTTTCTTTCTCCGAGTGGTTTTTGGCTATCGTGAGTAGGTGTTTTCTTTCTCCGAGTGTCCGGAGAGAATTGTTCTGTAGTTGAGTAAAGTTCTGACTTTTAGTCTGATTGTCAAGAGTAGTGTTCCGAGAGCTTTTTGGAATGTATAGCAAGGAAGGGTTTTTGTCAAGGTTCTGGGACTGTTAATTTTCTTGGAAAGTAGTATGGGCTCCGAGAGCTTTCGTCTATGAGACTTTGCCTTAGCTTTGTATTCCTCATGTTGGCTTTTACTCCAGTAGTTTGTTGTGTTGGAAATGCGCTCCGAGAGGTGTGATACCTGTATCGCGGAAGTAGGTCGCATAATCATATAATAATATATTTGGTAATTCCAGTAATTGGCTTATTGTCTATTTTAAGCAGGTGAATTATCATCCTGTTAACAAACCCCCCCAGTTTCTAGTGCAGTTAGTTATCACTATTGTACTAGAAACTTAAGAGTTTAAAGGGTACGAGAGATGTAGTATCGTAGATTTTTGTCAGGTATACTGGGAATATTTCACAAGGCCTCGTAGAACTCTTCAGGGGTGTCGTAAACGCTCGTCAATGACATGTATGCTTTGTTCGACATTTCCCTCGTTTTTGGCATTGCCTTTAAAAAGGCGAAGAGTATCATGATACTCTCTCCGAGTGTTTCCCGTCGTATTTTTCAAATGCGCCCTCGTAGGTCGTTATTTGGGGCATTAATTATAATTTATGGCATTTAATTAACTGTAATTTAATTAACTGCGACTTAAATGTAGTTAGTGGTGATTTTAATGCCACGCTTAAGTTGGGTGCGGGAATCGAAGAGTCTTGACCGTTATTCTTTCATTAACCGAGGAGACGTGTCATTACGCACGATTTTCAATCGTGAGGCGTGGTACGCTTAGTGGTCATTTAAGACGCGTAGTGGGCGTAGGGTTTAAAAACCCTCTTTTTCACCCATTACTCTCACTTGCAAACTGAGCGAATAACATTTTCTCCCAAGGCGTACTCTTTTTTCTCTGCAATCAATCGATTTCTGCTAATATCTTCTTTCAAAAACTCTGTTCTAATGGCGTCGCAATCTAACACCAATCTGATTTCGGCTGCTTCTGGTACCGAAGGAGCGGCGGGGTTAGGGTTTCAAGCTTCACGAAAGCGGAGTGCTGCGGCGGTGGGGGCAAGCGGCAGCGGTGGCGCGGGAAAATCAAAGAGGATGAAGAAGAAGGCTGAGAAAGGTGGCGCTCCGCGAGTCACCCAGAAGGTGGGTAACACGGCTAGCACCGCCACCGAGAAAGAAATCAAGAACTTGTTCAAGGAGCACGGTGTTTCTGGCCGTAACATTGAGATAACGGTGCCGGAGGCCCATCACCGGGGTGATGCTCCTCCTGAAGGGTACCTGATAGTGTACTACCCGCAGTTAAAGGCGGGGCTGCGCACTTTTTTCCCGCCCTTTTTCTGCGACATCTTCAATTACTGCAACCTTTGTCCGAGTCAGCTCGCCCCAAACTCGTTTTCGTCACTGGCCTTGTTCGTGTTTTGGTGCCTGATGAGAGGCATCGAGTGTACGAGGGACAGGTTCTTTGCTGTTTTCGAGTTAAAGCAGTCTCCCGGGGGAGGTCCTTTTTACTGTTTTACTCACCGAGACAAGGAGGACAGGATCTCCGAGGGTATGGTTACCTCCCATAGCTCGTGGAAGAATAAGTTCTTCTTCATCAACCCAGTTGTGGGGTCGTGGGACATACCTATGACTTGGAGGGTGCCTACCTTCCCTGACAGAGTGATGGACGACACACTGGTGTTTTCACCGGTGTTCTCTGCGAAGCCCCTCGTGGAGTCAAAGGACTTTATTCGTCTTTATCGGACCGCAGGATTGAAGTACATCTCTCCGATAGACAAAATCAAGACTCCTTTGGCTGTCCCCGAGAAGTTATTTGATACATTTGGTGAGTCTTCTACCCTTCTATCCAGTATCTTACGGGCTTCTCTTTTTATTTTACCTAACTTATGACCTCCTTGGTAGTGAATGTCTTGCGGCCGTTTATGGTGGAGAATGAGGCCGTGGCGAGCAAGAAGGGAAAGTTTACCCTAGGAGAGGGTGGGAATGTTAAGGTTGCAGCAGGGGAGCAAGGAGGAACTCCTTCCAGCGTTGCTGAGGTTACGTCCCGGTCGTCTAGCGGGACGTCCGATACCCCCGAGGAAGTAGAGTTAGCTGTGACCTCTGCCGATGCAGGTCCTAAGGGGGGATTCACCATAGGGGGTGGTGAAGATGAAGTTGGGATAGAGGAGATGGCTTTACCAGCTCCCGGTGTCATCCACGTACCCTCGTCGTCGGAGTTATCGGGGGATTCTTACTCCCTGTTGGCGACCCCTCCGAAAGGTACGTGCTCTTAAAATACTTAGTAGTGTAGGAGTAAGTATAGGAGTGTGTCTTATATAGTTGCTTTAGGTAACCAAAACAGTATTTTTACTTAGATATCTTTCTGATTTTGTAGGAGGTGAGGAGTTTTTTGGTTTGGAAGGGGGATCCCTTCCTTTCGACCCTGCTTACCTTCCAGCATTCGATACTATGAGCTTGCTGGACGAGATTATGGCCGCGGGTCCTCCGCTTGCGAGTGCTCCTCCCCCGAGACCTTTCGTGGCTATCCAGTCCGATAGCCCCATAGTCACCCAGGTTCCACTGCCGGGGGTGGTACCTTCTGAGAGGCCCTCGTCTTCTAAGGCTCCCGTTTCAGGACGAGAGCCTAGCACCGAAGATGCTCAGGAGGCACTCGAGACGGTGACTCGATACCTCACCGCCGCCAATTCCTTGCCAGCAGACGGGTGGGAATTTACCCGAGTTTGTGTCAACAATGTGGCCATGCTGGTAAGTTTTTTGTCTAACTAATTTATTTAAGATCCTTTATCAGGATCTTTATTCTTCTACTTTGCTTTCTTAGGCACCTAAAATGCTTCCCCTTCTGTTACTCGAGGTTGAGAAGCTGCAAAAACTGGCGAGTGCGGCTGAGGAGAGGTCTCGAAAGCTGGAGGCAGAGAATAAGAGCCTGCTAGAAAAGGTGGGGAAATATGAGGCGGCTTTTGCCAAGGTCTCGCAGCACAATCAAGACCTGAGGGGGGAGAATAAACAGCTTCTCTCCTCTGTAAAGGAGATGGAGGCTTCTGGTCTGGTGCTGAAGGATAGGGTGGATTCCCTCGAGGGCGAGAAGGCTGCTTGGGAGATCAAGCAGAAAGAGTTGGAGCAACATCTCTCGGAGGCATTGGGCCAGGTGGACACTCTTAACGTGAAGCTGGCACAGGCCACGGCTACGGGAGGCATTATCCCCGAGGAGGTGCAGCAAAGGGTGGACGCTGCTGCTAAGCAGGCCCGAGAGGAGACTACTATCCAAGTGAGGGATCTGTACCTCAGCAAACATCCGGGGTACTTGGCGGGATCTGCCATGTGGGGATTCCTTCAGTGTTTCGGGCAGGTACGGCAGAAGGTGAATCCCCACTTGGACCAGCGGGTGGTTAATATCGCGGAGATGCAGAGGCCAACTTTGGAGGAAGCCTTCAACCTCTACCAAAAGAGTAGTACTCGACTTCCTCCCACCTCCTCATCCCCGTCTCGGGTGCCTCTTTCTACTATCCTCCCGCGATCCTCAGCGGACTCCCCTCTCCGAGTTGGGGTTCAGGCTACCTCCTCGGGTGTTCCTTCTCCAGCGGGTGCTCCTATCCCTCCTACCACCGAGCCAACCCCTGATTCTTCGAGTGCTCAACCCCCCCAATCTTAGTAGTTTTTAATTTGTGAACACTTTTTATGTAATGGTACTTAGCTTTTTCTCTTGTAATGGTATTATTTTGGAATGAAGCATTTCTTACTTGGAACAAAACTTTTTCTTTTCCGTGTTCATAATCACACAACTCTTCCGCATATTATGAATACTTAGTTTCTTTCCTTTTATTGTAGATTTTTTTAAGATTGAGTTTACAGAAATGAGAGAACGTCTCACTCTTACTGGCCAAGTAACTTTCTTAGCATAGCGTGTCCATTTGCAGTGCAATTTTGGGGGAGTATACTTTCCTAAATAGGAGTATCCCCTGGCACGCCTTCGTAGCCTATTATAGTATACTTTGGGCAGCTCAATCGTAATTCTATCTTCGAGGAAAGAGTCGTAAGTAGGCGTCGATGCTTAGAGTATGGTGAATATTTTCACGTCCTTTCCAAGAATCATTCCTAGTAGATTTGTTCATACCTTTCTCTTTTACTTATTTAGACTTCCAGAAAGCCTTCGATGAGAGGGCATAAATGAGGTTTCCTAGAGTGACCGCTCTCGGAAATACTTACCTGGGTTCCTGGGCTCTGTCCTTTTCTTTTCCCAAGTATTTACATAGTAAATTATAGAATCTCATGACTTCTTTACGAAGATACTATAATCTAATTTATAATATAACAAGTGAAAGAAGGATACTTATCTTTGGTGCGTAACTGTTTTATTACTGTAGCACCAGCTTCCCCTTCGGATTGGGATGTTCCTAGAGACAAATCTTGTGGAGTTTGCTTCCCACAGACGGCGCCATTTTGTTAACGGGTTTGGAATTATTCCCTATTAACTGAATTATTTATTAGGGTTGGAACGCCTTTGCCCGTGGTTCAAAAGCTAAATGCTATATTAATGAGAGGGAAAAATTGACAAGAACCTTCGTTCCTTTTATTGACTATACTTCATTCTCTCTTCCGAGTTGATTTTCTATATTTCCGAGTCTTTTCACGAGTCGGTCCCCCCTTTTCTTCTATTGATATCTCTCTTTATATAGGTTTCGGTAGGGGCAGGTGTCATTGTGCATGTGTTTACAGGTGTCGTTATGCATGTGGTTATGTTTACACGTGTTACAATGTTTATTCAACCAATAAGATAACGTGTTCATTTTGAGTGCTGACTGTATCTTTTCTTCTTCCGAGGGCTTTGGTCTTCTTTGGGATACGTGGTAGATTGCCTTCTTCGCTTCCGAGGGCTAGTGTTTCTCCGAGAGGTGTGTATTTTGGAGTGTTTGCTTCAGGATATTTTCCGAGAGGTTTTTCCGTTATCGTGAGTAGGTGTTTTCTTTCTCCGAGTGGTTTTTGGCTATCGTGAGTAGGTGTTTTCTTTCTCCGAGTGTCCGGAGAGAATTGTTCTGTAGTTGAGTAAAGTTCTGACTTTTAGTCTGATTGTCAAGAGTAGTGTTCCGAGAGCTTTTTGGAATGTATAGCAAGGAAGGGTTTTTGTCAAGGTTCTGGGACTGTTAATTTTCTTGGAAAGTAGTATGGGCTCCGAGAGCTTTCGTCTATGAGACTCTGCCTTAGCTTTGTATTCCTCATGTTGGCTTTTACTCCAGTAGTTTGTTGTGTTGGAAATGCGCTCCGAGAGGTGTGATACCTGTATCGCGGAAGTAGGTCGCATAATCATATAATAATATATTTGGTAATTCCAGTAATTGGCTTATTGTCTATTTTAAGCAGGTGAATTATCATCCTATTAACATCCAGTAATTGGCTTATTGTCTATTTTAAGCAGGTGAATTATCATCCTGTTAACAACTAGGATGTCAATTCACAGAGTGGAACACTGGGATATTTATATATATACTAACTCCACTACGTAACGATCAATAAATTAACATGTTGCATCATACATACCTTAATTAGAAACCTCAGCATGGCCAATAATGAACACGACGACATGCCAGAATGCGTTGTTTGCTTTGAAGATCTTTACCGAAGAAACAAAGAGATCGTAATACTTCAATGCAGACACGAATACCACATAAGTTGCATCAAACGGTGGCTAAAGCAGAGGAATATTTGTCCCATTTGCAACGCCAAGACACTGACCGTGACACAAGTGAAAAAAGAGGCAACATCGTTTATTCACAGTGTTGGGCAAATAGATCGCGTTGAGGGGCGAGATGCGGCAAGTTGCGACCTACACAAGTTTTTTTGTTGATAAAATCTATCCGACACTAATCATGTGCCTAATTCTTTCGTCTTTGCTTCAAGGAAAACGACGTTAACTCTGACACGAAGATTAGGTAGACTACGTCTTCTTCCTTAATATATATTCACTCTTTTTGTTTTCTTTCATTAGAAATTCATTGTGGTAAGTCTCTCAACATCTTTATTACAAAATGCTTGGTTATTTTTCATACACTTTTTGATATGGTAATATATAGAGAGATATAGTTTTTTTTCCTTTTCTGTTTTTTATGAGCAATTATAAAATTTAGTTGATCGTCGAGTGAGTCTTTGACTTCATCAGGTAGTCTCATATACCCAACATGTTATTAGAAATTCGCAACTCATTAATTCTAAATAGGAACTTATGTAATAGGAGCATGTCCAATTAAATAGTAGCGCAGAAAATAATTAATTTCCAATTTCACATGTTTCTACATATATATATATAGAGATATGTTTGATACATATATAAGGAGTTAAGGACCCATATTTTAATAAAAAAAATTATTGACAGTAAACAAATAAATTCAAACATATTTTTATTAATTTATATTGATTAAATATAATAATGTTAAATGTCATGTGAGGCTAACCATAAACCCTAGCTAAACGATAACGACGTGTGCTACATGGATAAACTAAATGAGGTGTCCTGATCAGGGGTATAATCAGAACGCAATGAAACAAATAATTATATATCTGATCAAAATAGAGATGAATCCTAAAACAGTGGGTAGATAACGAACTGCATCAATAAACCCAGTAATTTGATCTGATCAAGCTAAGATATTTTACAAAAGGTTATTTAGTACTGATTTTGGAAAATCTGTAACTAATACAAAAACCAATGGTAATGTCGCATTTGTCGACTTTCATGTATATACAAAATGAAAAAGAGAAAAACACCCAAAAGAATATTGAGGATTTTACGAATATGTTAACAACAACTTGTGTATTTCTAATATATGAAAAAGGTTACAAATATTCACATAAGCATAATGAGAGCAACAATTATAAAAAAAAACAAGAAATTATTATATATATACACGTAAGATGAATGAATAATTACGATGTTAATTAACAGATTCCTATAAATACATAAATATACGAGTACAACTCTGAAAACTCTTTATAATATATAAACCCTAATAGAATACATACAGACTATTCTCGTAATTAATATATAATTCTCTATTACTTAGAAACTTCAGATGGCGAATGATCAGCCCCAACAGATCGGAAGCTTGATTACAACTCAAACCCAGGCTGCCGCCAGCGGTGGTTTGTCACAGGAAACCTTATCGAAAAGCCTGAAAACAATTAAGCATGATGACTCCCGTGAGAAGAAGATCACTAGAGTTGATGAAGAGGTTGAATGTTGCGTTGTCTGCCTCGAAGATCTTTATCAAAACGACGAGGAGACGATTACAACACTTGAATGCGGACACGAGTATCACTCTCAATGCATCAAACAGTGGCTTCAGAGGAAGAACCTTTGTCCTGTCTGCAAAGCCGAGGCGCTTACGGTCTCGGACACATCTTCTCCGTTTGTTGTTGTGCAAATCGACGGTGAAGAGGAGCAAGGTGAGGCAGGTCGCATGGGCAACAGACGTGGTGGCAACGTTGGTTCAGGCTTGGAGTGTTTGCTATTTTTGTTTTTAACCGTGTATGAATTGTACAAATTGGTCACAGAATAATTTCATGAACTTGTACCTAAGTTCTTGCTAGGTCAAATTGATTTACATTTTTATCAAAGTAAAAAAAAGAAAAGATTAATTACATGGTTTTGGTTTAATTTATATACACATACATTAATCAACTGTTGGAAAAATTTAATAATATTAGTGTATTCTTTGTGTAGAAAAATATTACGTGCCTTTCTCATCATTAATCATAATAAGGTATAAATAATACAACAACAATCTAAAAAGGAATATTTTACAATACTGATATACTAATACTTTGCATATGTACTTCATGATATTAATCCCAAGGTTTATAGTATAGATATCGTCGAGTGAGTCTTTGACTTTATCAGGTAGTATATGGTATTCGTTCGACATATATATATATATATATATATATATATATATATATATATATATATATATATGACGAATTATCAAAAATGCCCGCTAACTTTTGTCTTTAATCTTAAATGGCCGTTATTTCCAGATTTGCTGAAAATGCCCGTTAAGTTTTAAATTTTCTAACAAAAATGCCCGATTTTAAAAATTCGGACTTTTTATCCGACGTGGCATCCGAATCAAAGAGTCGCATTGCAGAATCAAAAAGTCGCGTTTTAAAATTCGGGCATTTTTGGTAGAATTTTAAAAGATACAGGGCATTTTTAGCATTATTTTTCAAACAAAATAAGTTTTTTTGTGCTTATTTTTCATTTCGAGCATTTTTAGTAGAAATTTTAAAAGATACAGGACATTTTTAGCATGTTGGGAAATAACGGGCATTTAAAATTAAAGGCAAAAGTTAGCGGGCCTTTTTGATAATTCGTCATATATATATATATATAAATATAAACACATGCATAGATATATGTATGAGCATCTATGTATGTACATGTATCTGTCTTTAAGCTCACGATTTATCATATATGTTACTTGATTTGAGTGGTACTGCTTAGCCTTAGAGCTAGTGTGATTAAACAGTACAGTTAATTAATTATAACGTTATATATCCTGTGATTTCTGTTATAAAATGGAAAAACAGAAAAGAATATTAAACTAAATATATGGGAATTTTCTTGAGGGCGTAAACTTAGAACACTTTCTTAAAAGCAATATTTTCACTATATAATAAGAAAATCTGCTTCACAGGATGCAACAAGGAATTTAGGAATATTTATGAGATGCAGAAAATGGCTGAAATAAATAAAAACGAATCTGTCATTATATTTATATAACACGAAAAGTTATATATGAACAGACATATTTAATCATAATGGTTGTGTCCCGTATAGATTTGCACCCTTTCACCAATTAATTCAAATTTTGAATATAACAGAATCTGAAAAATGAAATACTACCGGTTGCAACTCTTCACCAATTTATTTCGAATTAAAACAAAATAAAATCCAAAAATAAATTATTATAAGTATAAGTCTTGAACTTTATTATTGCCTCAAGGCCCCAAGGTGCCCAAGTGCCTATCATAGACTTATAATATTATATATATATATATATATATATATATATATCAAGCCCAAATAGACCTAACCCAACACAATGTACAAATACTAGAATTAACTCTTTAAGAGTCCAATTCTAAATAAGGTGTTCAAAACTCTTATCTCCTACCAATGTGGGATACTACATTGTTCACAACTAAAATACACAACAATCTCCTACTAGTTGTGAACAATTATTTCTGCCTAATGGATGACACACGTGCGAGAAGATATCTTTCGATTTGGACCTTCAATTAGTGTAAATACTTTAAAATTCTAACGAAGTTATAGGTGTCCGTAGATTGAACCTCAACTCCTAATGTTAGTACCAAAAATATCACACATATATCAATAACTTTGGTGTCTCATAAATTTCCTTCAACAACCTTAGCATTATTATATATGGCCATGTGCTAATCCCGTATGTCTGTGAACATTTATAAGAAAAAACACATTTTCCTTACCGAAGCGGCACCACTTCTATGTTCACAAAGGTAGAGTTTCTGCTTTTGTCTCAGTTGCTAAAGACACTTAGCTAACTCCATTAAAAGCAACTGTTCATCCTACTTTTATTCGCAACTGTTGGCACTATTTATTTATAGTGCTCTCAAGCACATGTCAATGACTTGTCTGTACCCATTAAACTTTAGAGTCAGAAGTTTACTGATTTAAAGTTGGGTTCCCATCATTGGTGCTTAATTTAACATTTTAAGTCCCATACCCTTAGTCGTACTTCTCACTAATTCTTTTGTAAGCGGTTTAGTGAGGGAATCGACTAAGTTATCACCGGACTTAACATATATTATGGTGATCACCCCATTTGATACTAATTCACGAATATATGAATGTCTCATGCTCATATATCTAGACTTTCCATTATATATATCACTGTATGCACGAGACATTGCCGCTTCATTATCACAGTACAAAGAAGTTGTTGTCGTAGGTTGTGGCCACAACCTAATATCTGTTAACAGATCTTGCAACCATTCTGCTTCTTTGCCTGCTGCTGCAAGAGCAATAAATTCGAATTCCATAGTTGAATGTGCAATGCAAGTTTGCTTTTTGGAAGCCCAACTAATGGCTCCTCCACCTAAAGTGAAAATCCAGCCCGACGTGGATTTACTTTCACTATTATTTGCCAACCAACTTGCATCACAATATCCTTCTAGCACGACTGGGTAATCATTGTAAACAAGACTTAAAGACTTTGTTTTCTTTAAGTATCCGAATATTCTACTAACCGCTTTTCAATGATCTGTGCTAGGTTTACTTGTAAATCTTGCCATCATACACACAATATATGCTATGTCAGGCCTTGTACAATGCATTGCATACATAAGGCTACCAATGAGACTGACATAATCTAATTGTGCAATAATCATTCCATGGCTTTCAGACTGTTTGACACAAGAGTCAAATGGAGTATTTGCTTCTTTTACTCCAAGGTGCTTGAACTCATCAAGCATTTTCTCAATGCAGTGAGCTTGGTTCAAGGAATAACCCTTTTCATGTTTGGTTACCTTAATACCTAAAATAGTATCTACTTACTCTAGGTCTTTCATTTGAAAGTTCGAAGTTAAATATCTTTTGGTATCCTCAATGTCGTTGATATTTGTACTAAAAATTAGTATATCATCAACGTAAAGGCACAATATTACTCCATACTCACTTGTTACTTTACAATAGATACACTTATCAGCATTATTGTGTCTGAACCCGTTTGATAAGATTACTTCATCAAATTTCTTATGCCACTGTTTTGGAGCTTGTTTCAAGCCATACAATGACTTGACTAGCTTACAAACTTTTGATTCATTCCCTGGAAGAACAAAACCTTCAGGTTGCTTCACCTCTTCACTTAAATCACCGTTTAAGAATGCAGTTTAACATTCATTTGATGCACACATAATTTTTGAATGGATGCCAAAGCAAATAATGTTCTAATGGATGTTGTCCTTGCCACATGTGCATAAGTATCAAAATAATCTATGCCTTCTCTTTGAGAAAAACCTTTAGCTACTAAATGTGCTTTGAAGGTTTGTACCGAACCATCAGTTCTATATTTTCTTTTAAATGCCCATTTACTACCAATTGGTTTAGAACCAGGAGGTAAATCAACTAAGATCCAAGTACTGCTGGACATTATAGAGTCCATTTCATCGTTTATCGCTTCTTTCTAGAAAGGAGCATCTCTTGAAGTCATTGCTTCATTGTAAGTATTTGGATCATTTTCTAAGTTTAACACTATAGATATTTTGTTTAAAACTTTGGTTATATCTCCTTCAACAATAAAGACAATGGAATCTGGTGAGATAAAATCAGAATCCATGAATTTGTCTTTTCTCATTATTTGACTTCTTCTTGGTTCTATAGGTTCATCAATTTCTTTTCTTTTCTCACCGACCCCACAATTAGTCGATTTGATACAACCTGGTTTTGTATTTCATTTCTATCTTGAGATGGAACAGAATCAGGAATGAATTTATTTTCAAAGAATTCGACATGGATGGGTTCAACAATGACATTTGAACTTAAATCTAATAGAATATATGCTCTTGAATTCTGTGCATATCCAACAAAAATACCTTTCATGCCTCTTGGTCCTAACTTTGACTTATGAGGATCAGTAACTTTATAAAAAGCAACACACCCCCACACTTTAAAATAATTCAAGTTAGGCTTTCTACAGTTGTTCCAAAGTTCATAAGGTGAACACTTAAATTTCTTAAATGGAACACGATTATAAATATGACATGCTGTCAACAAGGCTTCACCCCAAAGTGAGAAAGGCAATTTTGCATTCGTTAACATGGAATTAATCATTTCTACCACGAATCTATTTTTTCTTTCTGCTAGTCCATTTTGTTGAGGACTATATGGTGCAGTTCTTTGATGAATAATTTCATGATTCTCACAAAATTTATTAAAAGAATCTGAAAAATATTCACCACCTCCGTCACTTCTTAAGATTTTGATATTTTTTTCTTTTTGATTTTCGACAATAGACATGAAGTCCTCATTAAGTATACATAAGTATATCTTGAGTGATCGTCAATAAAGGTGATAAAATATCTTTTTTCACCTCTTGTTAATTGACCATTTAATTCACATATATCAGAATGTATAAGTTCTAATAATTAAGAGCTTCTTTCTACTTTTAAAAAGGGTTTCTTTGTCATTTTTGCTTCTACACAGATTTCACATTTTTCATCATGTTTATCATTAATTGTAATATAATTATTTTTTGACATATAGTGCAAATAATTATAATTTAAATGGCCTAGTCTAGCATGCCATAAATTAGAAGAATACTCAACAACATAAGCAACAGTCGTTATTTCATTAATAAATAGTTTAAACATGCCATCACATGAGTATCCCTTTCCAACGAATACTCCATGCTTGGTTACAATCACTTTGTCCGCTTCTAGAACAATTTTAAAGCCACTCTTACACAACAAATTTGCAGAAATTAAATTCTTCCTAAGATCGGGTACATGAAGGACATTCAAATAGGTAAGTTTATTTCCCGAAGTAAAATTCAAATCCACACTTCCCTTTCCCTTAACTTCAACAGCAATATGATTTCCCATGAGTACTTGTTCGGGTTCCTCTAATTCATTGTACGTCTTGAATAGAGACTTGTTGTTGTAAACATGAACGGTAGCACCAGAATCTAGCCACCAATCTTTCGTCATGGCAACAGATGCCATGTGAAGTTCTGTGATCATTGCCACAAACTCTTTGTTTTCTATTTCAACAACATTTGCTTTGTTTTGACCCGAATTAGGAGCACCACCATTATTATTCATAGTGATGTTGTTTCGGTATCTGCACTCTTTGATGTAGTGTTCCTTCTTACCACAATGATGGCAGTGGCGATTCTTTTTGACGTTATCGACTTTGGTGTTCTTCTTTTTCTTGAAGTTCTTGCCCTTTGGTTGCAGATTATTCGGAGTGCCACTAGTAGATGAATTTCCAGTATTTGGAACAGCAGACACATGGTTCACTTTTGAACCCATAAGTAATTCATCTCTAGTACGATTTTCACACTCAATCTGCATGTGCGTAATGAATTGCTCTATAGAAAAAGTTTATGCCGAATGCAGAATCTTCCTTCTATAGTCATTCCAAGTTTAGGGAAGTTTAGATAATATCGCCCCCACTTGTAGTGCATCCGGAATGCTTATTTGCAATTCATTCATTTGAGAGACAAGTACTTCTAACTCTCGAACTTGATCCATTATAGGCACGTTATCAGAAAAAATAAATTCAAAACACTTTAAAGAAAGGAACTTATCGGTACCTTTCTTCAAGTCTTTGTATTTAGTTTCAAGTGCATGCCAAACTTCTTTTGGTGTCTTATAGTTTCTGTAAATATCATACAACTTACTTGTAAGGGAATTCAGAATGTAGCCCCTACATAGCATCGATCCGTATCACGCTTCGCTTGGTCAGTGATTAATTTAGCCTTTTCTGCATCGGTGGCGTCAGCACTCGGTTTTCCAACATCCTTCAAATTCGGGTCCAATATGTAGAATAGATTCAGTGACGTTAGGAACCAAGTCATGCGATCCTGCCAGCGGGGGTAGTCCGTTCCATCAAACCTGTCTAGTTTAACGGATTCATTTTCATGAAACTGAAATGCTTTCTTTTCTGTTGCCATTGAAGATATTGCTTTTAGATTGTTGAA
This sequence comes from Linaria vulgaris, assembly GCA_948329865.1. Classification (NCBI taxonomy): domain Eukaryota; kingdom Viridiplantae; phylum Streptophyta; class Magnoliopsida; order Lamiales; family Plantaginaceae; genus Linaria; species Linaria vulgaris. Next base: position 34,507,460 of record OX415250.1, on the reverse strand, counting down.
AAATGAGAAAACATAAAAGAATATTAAACTGAATATATGAGTATTTCCTTGAGGGCGTAAACTTAGAACACTTTCCTAAAAGCAATATTTTCACTATATAATAAAAATATCTGCTTCCCAGGATACAACAAGGAATTTAGGAATATTTATGAGAAGCAGAAAATGGCTGAAATAAATAAAAACGAATCTGTAACATTATATTTATATAACACGAAAAGTTATATATGAACAAACATATTTATTCATAATGGTTGTATCCCGTAGGATAGATTTACACCCTTTCACCAATTAATTCAGATTTTAAATATAACAGAATCTGAAAAATGAAATACTACCGGTTGCAACTCTTCACCAATTTATTTCGAATTAAAACAAAATAAAATCCAAAAATAAATTATTATAAGTATAAGTCTTGAACTTTATTATTGCCCCAAGGCCCCAAGATGCCCAAGTGCCTATCATAGACTTATAATATATATCTTAGGATATATTAATATTTCTGCCCTGTAACTATGCGTTTTTGAAGGAAATGCCCAGTAAGTTTGAGCTATTATAAACTGCCCCGATTTTGACACTGTTTGAAAAATAAATGCACAGGCCCCGACACATCAGCAAAATCGCGCATGTGGCAGCTGACTCGGACCACTCGACACACGCCCTCTCAGAAATGCCCTGTAGATTTAAACATATTGGGCAGAATTCCCAAGTACTGTAAAACATATTGGGCAGAATTCCCAAGTACTGTAAAACATATTGGGCAGAAATCTCAAGTAGATTTAAACATATTTCTGAGAGGGCGTGTGTCGAGTGGTCCGAGTCAGCTGCCACATGCGCGATTTGGCTGATGTGTCGGGGCCTGGGCATTTATTTTTCAAACAGTGTCAAAATCGGGGCAGTTTATAATAGCTCAAACTTACTGGGCATTTCCTTCAAAAACGCATAGTTACAGGGCAGAAATATTAATTTGTCCTATATATATATATATATATATATCAAGCCCAAATAGACCTAGCCCAACACAATGTACAAATACTAGAATTAACTCTTTAAGAGTCCAATTCTAAATAAGGTGTTCAAAACTCTTATCTCCTACCAATGTGGGATACTACATTGTTCACAACTAAAATACACAACAATTTCTTGTACAATTCATGTTACAGTTCAACCTTGTCCTGTATTATACGCCAAAAGCCTTGCTTTCAACCTTTTAGGTTCGATACTTTCTTCTAGAAATCTTCTCTTAAATTGATCCTAACTGAGTATTATATTCTAGCCATGGATAGAAGCATCTTTGTGAATTTTCTGGAACATATGGCAAAAAGATCTCTAGTAATTTCGAAAAAAAATCTATTTTTCAATGAACTAAAACATACATTAAAAGAAACCATGATTCCAGCTAGTCTCATATACCCACATGTTATATATTAGAAATTCGCAACTCATTGACTTCAAAATAGGAACTTATGTAATATATAGGAGCATGTTCAATTAATAGTAGCGTGGAAATTAACTAATTTCTAATTCCACATGTTTCTATACATAAGGAGTTTTTTTTTTTTAAGTTAACATGTCAATATTATTAATGCTGCGCCATGAAACGCAAAAGAAAAGAAAAACTGTGTTACATCAATAGATAGTAAATTAAAATGCCAACTAGACAAAACTAAACGGTTGTAAAATTCAAATTAGGAGGATCAAGACTCGTTCCCACCACCGTTCGCGCCAAATTATGAACCGATTGGTTAGCACTTCTTCCCACCCAACGAATTCGAAAACCTTGCCTTGGCTAAAAAAAGTTAAGAAAATCCGCAATAATTTCACATGTTTCTATACATAAGGAGTAAAGGACCCACATTTTAATAAAAAAAATTCATGCAATAAATAAAGGGCAAAATATGTTTTTTGCTCTTTATCTTGTGCCAAATTCAAGTTTTGCCCTTTAATTTTTCGGGCTTAGTAAATGCTCGTTAACTCTTTTATTTTTTATAAAAAAATGCCCGACATGCTCAGATTTGGGGTTGGGCCAATTTTTAGTCTGCGTGGCGTATGACAGAGATGCCATTTAGACGCCACATTAGCTTTTTTTTTCTTTTCCCGTCAGCTCCAACTCGCCGCTTTAGCCACTCCACCCTAAATAAAATCACCCCCAAAGGCTCACACACACACAGTCCGCCATTGTTGAACAAAGATGAAAGCTTCAATCAAATTCAGAGATGAACAGAAGCCATTGTTGCGTGCCAAAATACTTCCCCTTCCAATAGGGAATCTCCGCCAGAGATTCCAAAGAATTGTCCTTAGATCTCGCCACCTCGTTCGACTCCGGCCCTTCCCTCAAATTCTCGTATTGCCCCAACGATTCCAAAAACCCCTTCAGCTTCATATTCAAGACCGGTATCCTTAAGGGTAATGGTGCGAAGTGTGTGGTGGGGCAGGCGGATCAGTTGAAGGATGGGGTGTTCCGAGGGACGGAGGTGAGCGCGTGGACTGCGGTACCGATCCGTGATCTGGCATTGGTGAATTTGAGGTGGGGGCTTAGGGTTCCGCCGCAGGAGACAGATGCGGTGTTGGTGGTGGAAGAGAGGGCATGGGATTAGATTGCCAATGTTGGTGATGAACAAGAAGATTGGGATCGAGCACGTGGCGAACGATTGACTTCTTGTTTGGTCGAAGTACTTGTTTTTATTTTCCATTCCATATTCAGTTTGATTGTGCAAACAGTTTTGAGAATCTGAGGTTGTTATAAACACACGGGGCACATATCAATACCCCTCTACTGAAAAAGGGGCCTTGTCCTCAAGGCCATTTGAAGCTTCCAATACAACAAAGCCATCAGATTCTAGGGCACCAGGCTTATACTGTTATCCGCACCATCAATTTTAGCTGATAAGAGTGGCAACTCTGAATCATCAATCCATTCATTTTCTTCTGCCGCTGCTCCCACATAAAGAACTAGGGTTTGTGCTATTTGCATGTCGTCTCTCCAAATCACCCTCTTCTCACTCGTAATATCAACCTTCAACACCAATAACCCATCATTATCAATAAGGGGGTGTTGATTTGAGGTCACCATGGCACCTTCGAAGCAAAGAAACGTTAAATATGGGATGGATACGACTCAGAGACGGTAAATCCAGCTCATAGGCGACATTTCCAATTCGACGGAGTACTGAAAAAAGGTCTGAGATAATGTTTGGCCAGCTTGTGCCAGCTATGCATTTTCAAAGATCGTTAACAGTAGGTTTGTAAACTCACATCTACGAACTCTCCAACCTCGAATGTACAATTTGCTCTATGTTTTCATGATTTGTTGAGCTTTTTGCATATTAGACTGCAACTGTGTAAGAATTTTTTCAGATCTGTGAGAAAGGGTTGCGTCAATACTTGCATTAGTACATGAGCCTTGAATATATTTAATAGTTGAGTGAATCGTGGTGTTGTACCAGATATGTGCCATAGGTAAAACCGTAGCCATGTCTTAGGATAATCTGAAACAAACACCTTAAGTAGCATTCCAGGGACATGTTCACTACCTCAGTTTGTCCATCCAACTTAGGATGATAGGCGCTGCTATAACAAAGTTTAGTTCACAACTGTCGAAATAACTTTTTCCAAAAATGGCTTAGAAAAAGAGGATCACGATATGAGACGATAGACTTAGGTCATCCATGAAGACTGTATAAATTATTTATAAACATTGAAGCTAAATAAGAAGATGTGAATTTAGCAGCCAATGCTATAAAATGAGAAAACTTTGTAAGTCTAACGACAACCACCCAAATAGTACTCTTACCCATTGTTGGGGGAAGATGAGTGATGAAATCCACACACACACACACACACACACACACACACACACACACACACACACACACACATATATATATATATATATATATATATATATATCTTCACAAACTTGTTGTGGCACAGGCAGCGGATTTAACAATCCTTGTTTCTTTCTAGTTGCATATTTTACTTGTTGACATATTGTACACTTTGTGACCATGTCCTTGAAATCTTCTTTCATGCGAGGCCAATATAAATCGGCAGAGATGCGGGCTAAAGTTGCCTTTGTAACCGAATGGCCACCAGCAGGACTAGAGTGAAACTTCTGCAATATTGAGCTATGCAACTCCTGGAAATCAGGTATAAAGATTATGTCCTTGTAAGAAAATAAGCCATCTCTAAAATTGTAATTCGAATCATCATGCACTTTAACTTTGAATTGCAGTCCAGTCGGAGTAGAAGCAAAATCTCGAACCAAATTTAGCCACGGAACTGTTGGAACAGAATATGCACAAAATTCAGGAATATCCACACGAGACAAAGCATCTGCCACCCGGTTATCACGCCCATATTTGTAAACCACTTCATAATCATAGCCAAGTAGCTTAGTAATCCATTTAACTTGATCTAGTGTGTGAATCTATTTGGTTAAGATATGCTTTAAACTCTTACGATCCGTGAATATTATAAATTTCCGACCCAACAAGTAATGTTTGAACTTCTTTACGGACTCACTATTGCGGATTGCATGCGACAAGTCAACTTTCTTCTAAAGAAAGCAACAGGGTGATCAACCTGTGACAAGACCGCACCAATAGCAACAGCAAAAGTGTCTGTTGTGAGCACAAACGGCAACCTGAAATCTGGCAATACGAGAACTGGGAGTGTAGTCATAGCATGCTTTAAATTTTCATATGGCTGTTGCGCATTTGTACTCCATGTAAAAGACTCTAACTTCACTAAGTTGGTAAGGGGCGACAATTGTCGCATATGGCGAACAAAACGCCGATAATAACTCGTGAGGCCAAAAAAGCCACGGAGGCCTGTGAAAGATTTAAGTGTTTGCCAATTTACAATGGCTTTCACCTTATCTTCGTCAATGCTAACCCCATTAGCAGAAATGACGTGGCCTAAATAGTTCACCACTGGCACACCAAATACACACTTTGACATTTTGGCATAAAATTGCTAATCACGTAATATCACTAAAACCTGACGTAGATGTTTTAGGTGATCAATTCGATTAGCGCTGTAAATAAGAATATCGTCAAAGAAACCCAGCACAAAACGTCGTAAGTATGGTTGAAATAGATCATTCATAACTGACTGAAACGAAGATGGTGCGTTAGATAAACCAAATGGCATAACCAAAAATTTGTAGTGGCCATCATTAGTGCGAAAAGCATTTTTATGAACGTCCTCTTTTGAAACCCTTATCTCATGATACCCTGCCCTTAAATCAAGCATAGGAAAAAATTATTGCTCCATGTAACTCATCCAGTAATTCATCAGCTGTAGATATAGAAAATCGATCCTTCACTGTTACTACATTTAAAGTTGTATAATCAGCACAAAATCTCCACGTGCCATCCTTTTTCCCAACCAACAAAACAGGGGAAGAAAAAGGACTAGTACTTGGCTGTATTTTACCTTCAGTAAACATTTCTTCAATTAGTTATGCCGTGATATTTTTCTGGAAATGAGGATATCGATATGGCTTAACATTAACGGGCTGTGATTTGGGTAATAAGTGAATGTGATGATCTTGCTGTCTTTGGGGTGGTAACTGTTTAGGCAACTCAAATACTACAGGGAATTCTATTAGGATAGCTTGAACTTCTGGATCGGTGGGGTTGTTTGTTGGCATGGTTAGTGGCGAGTGTATATGATCAAAGGAAAGTGTATGTAGGTGCAATTGCATCAGTTTGAAGCAATCGACTTAACTGATTGAATGTGGCTTCTATTAGGCGTGATTCCCCTGTCAAAACAATGTCCTTCCCTTCAAATTTGAAAGGGATTGGAAAATCAGCTAGTACAGGGTCTAACGTTTACAACCATTGAACTCCTAGGACCACATCAACTCTTTTAATTGGCAAGACCAGCAAATCAATTGAAAAACCGTATTTTCAATAAAAGTGAAACATCCAAACATTGTCAATAGCAATGGAGAAATTCTCCATCAGCAATCATAACTGGTATTGTAGGTGCTGACAAAATTAGTAATTTAAGAAATTCAGTAATACGAGGTTGCATTATGTTATTCGTGCTACCTGAATCAACTAAAATACTGACCCATGTGACCCTTAATCTTCCCACTGACACGTAAAGTTTTAGGAGCTACTGGGCCACATAATGCAGCCAATGAACAGCAGAACTCATGAGTGGGTTCTTGTGGCAGAAAACGTTGTGGGGGACGTAAGGGTAAGTTTGGAACAGATGTTTCATCTTCTTCTACAAACTCCACTACTGGATCGTTTTCAACATTTTCATCCAACAACTTCAAAAATGGTGGTGTTTTGCACTTGTGACCTGGTATAAATCTTTCGTCACAATTAAAGTATAAGCCTTTTGAACATCTTTCTTGCATTTCTGCTTGTGATAATCGTCTAACAGGATATTGGAGGGATTGCTTGGAGGCTGGTAAAGCTATGGGGGGCTTAGAAATCAAGGGAGCTGGATTGGGAACAATATTATTACGATTATAAAATTGACGAGAACGTGAATCAATCAACTTGTCTTCCAGTAACTTTGCCAAATCAATGGCTTCAGAAATTACTGGTGGCTTCAAAATAGCCAATTCCCGTTGAATCTCAATTTTAAGACCAGAAATATAGCAGTTAAGCAAAGCATTTTCAGGTAAATCATAAACCAAGTTACCTATCTGCTGAAATCCTTCAGTGTATGCTTCTACAGATCCTGTTTGCCTCAATTTAAACAATGTCGCTTGATGATTGCGATATGAAGATGGCCCAAATCTGATAGATATAGCCATTTTAAACATCTGCCAACTACCAAACTGATTATTTGCAAACATCCATTTGTACCAACTGAACGCTTTTTCATCCATGTAAAACGATGCATAATGAACACGTTGGTCGATTGGGATATTATGATAATTAAAAATGCGATCAACATTAAATATCTAATCAAGCACTTCTGAACCGTCAAATGCTTTAAGCTTCAATTGCAAGGGCTGGAAATTTTCGGTGAATGCTTGTGGTTGAAACGTACGGTTGGCATATTGATTAGATTAATCCCCAACATGTTGGTACCAGAATCGGTGGAGATTCTCTGGCTGCTGCTTGTTGATCTATTTGTAACTTCAAATCTCGTATCATCAATTTTATTTTGGCAACTTCCGCCTTGGTTTCTGCCAAATCTGCTTCATATTTCTGGACAGAATCAGAATTAGTTGATTCATTGACTTGGGTCAATGATTGTGATGGTTTACGAGGCATGAAACAACAATGAAAGCACCAAAATATTATAAACACAATGTGATAATGATTCTTTTGTGAGAAGAATTAGAAACTCCAGAATTTGTAAGGCAAAGAGGAGAGAAAAAAATTATAAAACTAATTTATGTTTTTTCATAACTTCTCAAATGATCCATCAGTTACATATATAAACACAAAGGAAACTAAATTATTCCCATTACATTAACTGCTATTACTACGGATAAGATACACTTAATAGCATGAAAACTAACAACACAATATAATATTACATATAACTAATCTGGACCAGACTAATATTAACAATAGTCATTAAGTCTAATAAGTGGAATTATAGCACGCTTGGGCCCATATCAGAGGTGGTGATGGTAATTTACGGGAAGTAGTATGTACGTACGATGATAAGATTTGGTGCAGGAGATAATAGCAATTCTGGAATGCAAAGCTTCATTAATTCTCAGACATCACTCTACAATCCTATGCAAAAACATTCAACTCTACTTGTTCTCATTTAATTCTCAAATTGTGTTTTTTTAACTATTTTTGGTGGTGTAATTTGATATTTTAGAAGTTTAAGAGTAGATAAGTTCCCTTTTTTCTTTCTAAATACTGTTTCATTGAAAGTTGTACAGTAGTAAGGAAAATTTTAATCGGTCTTTGGCTCATAGAAAGAGGCAGAATTAGCGGATTATAATTTTGAGATTAAACCACGAAGTTGCCACGTGAACTGTAACATATGTTAAGATAAAACTTGGTTTGAGTTTTTGATACATACCGTGTTTTGAGTAGAAAAGAGAAGCCTTTAATTATCTGTTGATGTTGGGAAAACTTGTTATATTATCAGCATTTTGGCCTAAGGGATTTTAATTATAATTTGGATCTATTCCAAGTAATTGGAGGGAGACTATAGCGGTGAGTTGAAGCTGACAGAAAAAAAAAATTGACTTGACAACACGTGGCGTCCGAGTGGCGTCCCAGTCATACGTCATGTAGGCTAAAATTCGCCCAGCCCTAAATTTGAGCCCGTCGGACATTTTTTATAAAAAATAAAAGAGTTAACGGACATTTACTAAGCCCGGGAAATTAAAGGACAAAACTTGAATATTGCTAAAATAAAGGAAAAATAAAATTTTGCCCATAAATAAATATTTCAAACTTATCTTTATTAATATATTGATTAAATATAATTAATGTTAAATGTCATGTGAGGCTAACCATAAACACTAGCTAAATGATAACAACGTGTGCTGATCACAAAATTAGGGGTCTCAGAACGCAATGAAACAAATAATTATATATCTGATCAAGATAGAGATAAATCCTAAAAAAGTGGGTAGATAACGAACTGCATCAATAAACCAAGTACTTTAAATCTGATCAAGATATATATTTTACAAGAGTTGTATAAACAGGGTCCTCTCTAGACTAGGGATAAGGCCACCACTAACTAGCAAGAATCTCCCCGAAGTAGACAAGAAACAAAATTCTCTTGATAAGTTCATAATTCTTCAAAACGTTCAATTATTTTGAATAAATATATAAAAGACAAAAAGTACATTATGTAAAACTTATGACGCTATTGGTTTACAAGACCTTTTCGATTCGATTATGATGCAATAATTTATATTTGGAAGGAGTTTGACTTTGAAGGTGAAAAGTTATTATATACATTCGCTATATGTACAATCGATGATTGAGATTAAAAGAAGATTCCTAAATTGTAGGAATAATCACCCAACATCCCATCCCCACCGTGTATTGGTATTGGATGCACATACAGCGGCTGCACCAAATAATCTCTCGAAATTATGGCGGATTTGTAAAAACATGATTATTGAACAAGATCTACTCTTTTCTATTTCATTTTCTTGGTCTATAATTGGTTTGAATGTGCACACGTGATGGATGTACAAACCAAATGATTATATCACATTAGTTGACTTCATGTATTAAAAAGTATGTTAAAAAATACATGTGTATTTCTAATATAACAGAAGAGGGTTACATGTACTAATAACATAGATATAATGAGAGTAATTAGAAAATCTTATATTTAAGTAAAACGAATTAAGGATGTTGACTATCAGATTCCGATAAATACATAAACACTTTATTCGACTGCCCTATTCCAAGTTCCAACACAAAGACGGGTAATGCAAACTCTTTTTATAACAGAATACATACACACAACTGCTATAATAATATTACGAATTATCTCTTAATTAATAAATTAAAATCTCCTGGACGGATTGCGAATGATCAACCCCTATAAATCGCAAACTTGATCATTCCAACCGCGCGGCTGGCTGGCTGCCGCTGGCGGTGATTTGTCACTGGAAATCATTGAGAAATACTTTAAAACAATAAAGCATGATGACGGCCGTGATCACCAGAGTTGATGAAGAGGCTGGATGCTGCGTCGTATGCCTCGAAGATCTTCATCAAAAGGACGAGGAGGCTATTGCAGTGCTCAAATGCGGACACGTGTATCACGTTCACTGCATCAAACAGTGGCTGCAGGAGAGGAACCTTTGTCCCATCTGCAAAGCCAAGGCACACGACGTCTCTTCTCCATTTGTTGCTATGCAAATTGAGGGCAACGAGGGGCAAGGTGGGCCGGGCCGCATCGTCAACGAAGACAATGTTACGGAGAGACAACACGAGCCTGTTTTAGAGATTTGTGTGATGTTAGTTCCTGTCTTGACTGGTTTTTATCTTTTTTATAAAACGGTCACTGGATAGTTTAATGTAATTGTACGTAAATTCATGCAAAGCCAAATTCATCTCGTTACTACATTTAGCGGCTGGCCTTTCACAAACCATTAATCAACGAAAGTTTCCATTGGTAGATCTAATTATCAACGGAAATCGAAGCTTCACCAACGAAAATCTTCGTAATTGTTGCGTTATTGTAAGATTATAATATTGGCCTTGCCTTCTCATTAATAATAATGTCCTATATATACAAGAGTAGTCTTGATGACTAAGGAAACTAGTCTTGATGACTAAGGAAACTATATAATTACCAAATATACAAAAGATATACAAAATATCTATTCTAGTCTAATATCTAGTCTAATACACCCCCGCAGTCGCAACGGGAGGAGGACGAACGTTGAGGCTGTCCCGAAAATCATCAAAGAGAACACGAGGGAGCCCCTTAGTGAAAATATCGGCAATTTGATAACGAGAAGGCACATGAAGAACACGAACATCTCCGCGAGACACTTTTTCTCGCACAAAATGAATATCCATTTCAATATGCTTCGTGCGTTGATGTTGTACTGGATTTCTCGAAAGATAAATAGCACTGGCATTATCACAATAGACGAGAGTGGCACGGGAGACGGGAAAATGAAGCTCCAAAAGCAAGTTGCGAAGCCAACAGGATCCCGACACAACATTGGCAACACCACGGTATTCAGCTTCCGCACTAGAGCGAGATAGGGTAGATTGCCGCTTAGCTGACCAAGACAAAAGATTATCACCAAGATATACACAATAACCCGATGTGGAGCGACGTGTGTTGGGACAGCCCCCCCAATCGGCGTCGGTGAAAGCTTTAAGGGTAGAGAGAGAGGTCGGCCGAATGAAAAGACCGAGGGCAATATACAAAAGATATACACAATATCTATTCTAGTCTAATATCTAGTCTAATAGTTATTTTCATGTAGTAATTATACTCCAAAAGCTCTTTTTCGATACTTTTTTCTAGAAATCTTCATATATTGAGTATTATAGCCATGGTTCCAAGAACTTATGTATACACATTTCTATTAGATGATATTATATTGTTGCATTATTTATTATTTTATTTATTTAGTGTTGTACTTTATTAACCTTGTAATGTAGTATAAATACTCTTGTGATTAATAGAATTACTCATTCACTCAAATATTATTTATCTTATATGGTATCAAGATACATTTTTCTCTAACGAGACTCTCTTCGATCCTAGACCTGATATGTCTCATTCGGGCTCACCAACCCGCTCATCCGTTGAGGGCGCCTCCGGCGACACCTCTAGAACTGCCGCCATCTCGACTGGCCTTCCATCACCGCTATCACCGCCCTTCCACGGATTGTCCTCTTGTGGTGTTGCGTTGATCCTGATCAACTCCAACCAAATCCCCATCCATTTCACCAACACAAACTATCCTGCGTGGCGCTGTCAGATCTGTCATCTCATATATGGATATGGGTTGTTTGGCTTTTTGGACCGATCCCATCCGTGTTTGCCAATGGGTACTACACCGAAATCACTGGCGGCCTACTCCTTATGGACGCGTTAGGACTCCCTTTTGATAATGGCCTTGGTTGGTTCCATCTCTGTGGAGATTTCTGCACTTTTTGCTTTTGCTGAAACCTTCGTAGGCGTGTGGGATGACTTGCAACATCACTATGCTAGTCAGTCACGTTCCCGTGTCATGCAGTTGAAGGATGAACTGAACAACATGAAGTTGGGTGATCGTTCAGTTTCAGAGTTTCTTCAATCTGTCAAGTCCAAAGCTGATGAACTGGTAGCCATTGATGGCCCCGTGAAGGATGATGACATCACGTTGTACGTCTTTAATGGCCTTCGTTCTCTCTATCGTGACATTGCTGCTTCAATCTGTGCTCGCGAGCACCCGATCCAGTTTGCTGAGTTGCACGGTCCACTTGTCAGTCAGGAGGGTTATCTTCGTCGTCTTGAACTCGAACATTCGACCACCGTTGCTACTGCGAATTAGGATGTTTCTCAGCCCTGGTCAAATCCCCACAAATCGCGGTCGCAATCGACCCTCGTCGGGCCAGTCACAACGTGGCGGCTGCAATCGAGTTTCGTTAGGGTTCTCGAACTCGAACCCTTCGCACGATCAGGGTGTGTATCAGCTACCTCATGCTCGTGGACCCATCATCTGTCAGTTGTGTGGCATCATGGGCCATGGTGCTAGGACTTGCCGCCGCTACCCTCACCTTAGCGCTAACTTTGCGTCGCCTATGCCTCTCGTTGCTTAGCGTGACGAGTGGTTAGCTGATTCGGACGCATCTCATCATCTCACGTCTGACCTTGGTAATCTTGCTCTTCACTCTGAGTATGATGGTCCAGAGGAGGTGTCGATAGTAGGTGGTAAAGGTTTGCCTATCTCTCACACGAGTTTCTCTAATATTACTTTTCATGACCGTTCCTTTACACTTGATAATATTTTATGTGTTCCATCATCGAGGCAAAATCTCTTATCTATGCACCGTTTTACTAAAGCTAATGATGTCTCTATTGAGTTTTCTCGTCTTATTTTGTTGTGAAGGACTGTCACACGGGGAGTAGTTTGTTTCGTGGGACGTGTGAGGATGACGTGTATCGTGTTCAGCTCCCCTCTCTTTGCCGCTCTCCGATTTTGGCTCTCATTCGCATACGGACTAGTGTTAGGTGTTTCCACGATAGGCTCGATCACCCTCCTAGAAAAGTAGGGCCGTTTATCTTTCGCAAGTTTAGTTTACCTACTGTGTCGTGCACTGCATCAGACTCTAGTTTTTGCTCTTCTTGTTTATCAAATAAAAGTCAAAATTTAGTTTTTCGTGATACTTCGCTTGTGTCGAACGATGTACTTCATTATGTTTATGATGATGTTTGGGGTCCCGCCCCTATTACTTCTACTACGGGATTTCATTTTTATTTGCTTTTAGTTTATCACTTTACCAAATTTTGTTGGTTTTTCCCTATGACAGCTAAGTCTGATGTATTACGTATCTTTATTAGTTTAGGAGTCTAGTGGAAAAATAATTTGGTAAGTCAATTAGGAACTTTTATTCCGACAAAAGTGGTGAGTTCTTGGCTATGCGGACCTATCTCTCCTCAAATGGCATCTCCTAGCTCACGACCGCCCGACACATGCTCTAGCAAAACGGCACTAGTGAGCGTCGTCATCGTGTTATTGTAACGAACGGGCGCACAGTTATAGCTTGTGCTTCTCTCCCCTCGACATTTTGAGACTTTGCATTTAGCACAACCACTTATCTTTATAACAGGCTCCCTACTATCATTCTTGGCTCTAGGTCTCCTTCCGAGGCTCTATTTGGTCGTCAACCAAACTATTTGGGGCTACATGTTGTTGGGTGCCTTTGTTACCCTCACTTACGCCCGTATTTCCCCGAGAAACTCACGCCCCCCTCTCGGACTTGTGTCTTTGTTGGGTACTCTACATCTCAGTCGGCTTATAAGTGCCTTGATATATCAACGGGGTGTCTCTACTTATCTCTTCATGTGCGGTTCATTGAGGACAAATTTCATGATTTTCGATCACCTCACCGATGCCTCTTGATCCACCACTTCTTGATGCGGCCCAACCAGCTAACCCTAGGGCCGACTAGGGTTGCCTCAGTCCCAGCGGCGGCGCCGCTTCGGCCCACTCGGGCACCGCCACCAGCTAATCCTACGAGCCGCCACTAACTTCCACAAACCAGACCGCTAGAGCTAGCCCTCTGACACAACCCGTAATGCGGTCACCTCAGGCCCATCAACGGTCACCTCAAGCCCATCTAAGGTCCCTTCCGGGCCACCTCTTGCCCGCGACCCAATTCGCACCTCTTGCGCCGCCTGCGGCCCATGATTCGCCTAGGGCTCCTCCGTCGCCCTCCTCATTATCGAACCTTAGCAAGGTCGCACCCGTGGTTCCCTCCTCGATTGCTCGTCCACATCACATGGTCCCGCGATCCCGCAATAACATCTTTAAGCCTAAGATGTATATCGCCACCAAGCATCCCGTTCTTCATCCTCTGGAACCTACTTCCATTAAACTTGATCTTTCTGATCCATTGTGGAGTGTTGCTATATCTGAGGAACTCACGACTCTCTCTAGTCATGGCACTTGGTCCTTTGTTAAACCACCTAACACCTGTTTCGTTGTTGGGTCCATTGCTAAAGGGTACCAACAACGGTCGGGGGTTGACTTCAAAGAAACATTAAATCAAGTGGTGAAGTTAGTCACAATTCACACCATCCTTGCCTTGGCCGTGATGCACTCGTGGCCCCTCCGCTAATTGGATGTTAGTAATGTGTTCCTTCGTGGCACGCTCTCTGAGACTGTGTATATGAGTCAACCACTGGGTTTTGTTGACAAGGCTCATCTGGATCATGTGTGTCTTCTTCACAAGTCTATCTATGGCCTTAAACAAGCCCCTCATGCTTGGTCAGTGTTGCACTTGTTGCGTTTGTCTTCCTACAGTCGAAGTCAGACACATCCTTGTTCATTCTTATGCATGGCTCCATCCTTATCTATGTCCTTGTATATGTCGACGATATTGTGGTCACTGGATTGTGTTCCAAGACTATCTCCTCGCTTGTTAGTCATCTTGGCATGGGATTTGCGGTTAAGGACTTGGGTGCCCTCAATTATTTCTTGGGTGTATCGCACGGATGATGGTATTTTTCTCTCGCAGCACAAGTATATTCATGACCTCTTAGCCCGTCACAAGACGGACGGTGCTAAACCATTAGCCACTCCTATGTCTTGCAATCCCACTGCCCCGGGTTCGGCCGGTCCTGTCGACGCCACCACCTATCGTCAAATCATTGGTGGCTTGCAGTATCTCACTCTCACGCGCCCGGATATTGCCTTCTCGGTCAATAGGCTTGCCCAATGTATGTCGGCTCCGGATGCGGCTCATTGGTCGGCTTTGAAGTGCGTGCTTCGTTACCTTAAAGGAACTCTGACGCGTGGTATTACGCTGCTTCGTGATACCAACCTTTCTCTTACTGCTTACTCGGACTCGGATTGGAGTGGTAATACTCTTCGTGGCACGTCTACTTCGGCATATCTTATCTTGTTGGGTTCGAACCCTATCTCGTGGTCCTCTCGAAAACAAAAGGCAGTTTCTCATTCCTTCACTGAAGCAGAATACCGCGCTCTTGCTTCCGCTACTTCTGAGGTCTGTTGGCTTCAGCACCTATTTGGGGAGATTGGGTTGTCTCTTCGCTGCGTTCCTACAGAGCGCTGCGACAACTTGGGTGCTTTACGTTCTTCTCTTCATCCGGTTCAACACTCTCGCATGAAATATATCTCCCGTGATCTTCACTTCATTCGTGATCTCGTGGCCAAAGGTCTCCTCACCGTCACTTATGTGAACACTCTAGATCAATTGGCTGACACTCACCAAGCCCCTTCATCGTTCTCAGTTTGAGCTTCTTCATGTCAAAATCTCTGTTATTGAGGGCATGCCCATTTTGAGGGGGCGTATTAGATGATATTATATTGTTGTATTATTTATTATCGTATTTATTTAGTATTGTACTTTATTATCCTTGTAATTTAGTATAAATACTCTTGTGATTAATAGAATTATTCATTCACTCAATTTTTTTTTCTATTTTTTTTTATAATTTCGTCGATACGCCCGATCTTTATAATCTTTTTGGAAACATATGGCAAAAGATTTCGAGTTATTAAACTTGTCAGTAATCTAAACATGCATTGAAACTTACAACCACGATTCTAGCTAGTCTCATATATCCCAAATTGTTATTAGAAATTCGGAACTTATTGATTTCAAAATACGTACATATATAGGGACACGTCCAATAAATAGTGGCTATAAAATAACATATTAATCTCTGATGTATGTTTCTATATATGTATTTAGTTATTTTTGATATGATCTGATCAAGTAGATATTATAAAAGAGTTTTATGGGAAAAAGTACGGACTATACCCATCGTTTAGCCTCTTTTACGACACTATACCCAACATTTGAACTTTTGCAACACTATACCCAACCTTTGAAAATCGTAACTATACTATACCTATACTAATTTTCCGGCCAAAATTCAAAATTTTGAGGGGTAAAATAGGTATCAACTATACTATATCATAAAAATAGAATTTTTTATTATTGAAAATTAAAAAAATTAAAAAAAAAATTGCATCCCCCCTACCCCCCCCCCCACCCCCACGGGGCTGCAACCAGCAGCCCCCCTACCCCCCCCCCCCCCACCCCCACGGGGCTGCAACCAGCAGCCCCCCTTACCCCCCCACCCCCACCCCGCTGCACCAGCGGGTTGCAGCGGTGGTGGCGTGGATCGACGCCGCCACCGCTGCAACCCGCTGGTGCAGCGGGGTGGGGGTGGGGGGGGGGGGTGGGGGGGGGGTGGGGGGGGGGGGGGTAGGGGGCTGCTGGTTGCAGCCCCGTGGGGGTGGGGGGTGGGGGGGTAGGTGCAACCCGCTGGTTGCAGCCCCCGTGGGGGTGGGGGTGGGGGGGGGGGTAGGGGGGGCTGCTACCGTGGGGGTGGGGTGGTGGTAGGGGGGCTGCAATTTTTTTGTTTTTTTTTTTAATTTTCAATAATAAAAAAATTTATTTATGATTTTATTTATTTATTTATGTAAATATACCGAAAAGACTATATTACCCCCCTCACTTGCCGAGATATGATGTCACTTTGTCTGAAAATGACGTTTTTTTGCCGGAAAATTAGTTTAGGTATAGTATAGTTAGGATTTTCAAAGGTTGGGTATAGTGTTGCAAAAGTTCAAAGGTTGGGTACAGTTTCGTAAAAGAGGCTAAACGATGGGTATAGTCCGTACTTTTTCCCGAGTTTTATTAATAGACTTCTTTAGATTAGGGATAAAGCGACCACTAACTAGCAAGCATCTATCCCGAGACAAGAAGCAAAATTAATCACTTGATAAGGTTCATAAATCTTGAAAACGTTAAAAGATTTTGCATAAAAATATGAAAGGCAGAAAGTGCAGTATGCATATTTTATTGAATTTCTCATCTAATTTAAAATTTAAGCTATTAAACTTTATAAATAATTAATATTTATATATTATCTTCAACACGCCTCCTCTCGTACATGCTGTAATTTTTTTTGTTGCACCTATCACGTGACACTTTTTTAATTAATGGATGGCGATGGGATTCGAAACCAACCAGGACCTCTTTGGCCTAGACTGTAATACCATATTGAATTTGCCGTCTCATTTAAAAGGTAAAGCTATTAGACAGAGAAAATGTGAATCGATTGGTATTAGTTCCCCGTCAGCTTTACCGTTACCTAGTAAGAAACCGGCTCCGTTCATGGCTCCCTTTACCAGTCAAGGCCCCAACTATTTCACCTGATATTTTAAAGCCGGATATCACCGCTCCAGCACTATATATATGGCAGCATGGAGCGAAGCTTCGTCTCCTACGAAGATGGCATTCGATCATCATGTAATCAAGTACATGTTATCCGAACTTCCATGTCGTGTCCCATGTCGCAGCCACAGACTCGCTTCTCAAGGCCATACATCTGTTAGGGTTAGGGTTCTATTCGAGCTAGAACGGGCTCCAAGAAATATTTGGGAGAGAAGAGAGAACTAAAATTAAATTAAACTAAGATTTATTGTTCTTGAATGAATAAAAATTACATGACTCAAACTATTTATAATAAAACTAACAATCCTCAACCAATTAAACCTAGACTCCTAAAGGAAATAGAAATATAATAATTACTTTAATTAAAATAAACTTCCTAATTTAAGATCAATATAACTTAATCAACTTAATAAAAATCCCTAAGCCACGTGGGCTTCTTCTTTATACGGCTGGGCCTGTTAATGTTATTCTGTTGGGCCGTATCAATGCCCGCCTCTGAAAAAGAGGCCTTGTCCTCAAGGCCCAACTGCGATTCTGCATTTCCCAAACGCCCGTGGTCCAATTGCAGCCCGGGACGGCCCAATAGCAGCTCTTTACGGCCCAATAGCTCTTGGCATGATTCTATAAAGTCGTGAGGGGCATTTGAAGAGACATTAGGGTTAGGGTTTTCACTCCTCCTTCCAACACTAGCAGCCGCCGCCCCCCTCCCCAATTCCTCCTCCATTTTTTTCAGTTCATCGTTTTTCTCTCTCAGCCATGGCAATGGCGCTGCTGCGGCCATTTCCGTTATGTCCTACGTCAACGGAGGCGCGTCACCCCGATGCCCCCTACCTCCATAGTCCGCCCCTAAAAGCTGCTCCACCTCCGCCTCCTCCACCCACGACGCCTCTTCTCCTTCCTCCGTCAATAGCGGTTCTGCTCCCCGACGCACCCCACCGTCAGCCGCCCACTTCCCCATTTCAACACTCTCCCCTATTTCGCCATGTCCTTCTTCATCCACACCCAAGGATGAAGCTTCAACCACTTGTCCGCCGGCGCCATCTCCCTTACCCCACATCTGCACGACTCCTCTTTCCTCACCCTCGGACGCGTCATCACCGTCCGTTAGTCCGCCCCCGTTCGCCATCGCTACTTCCTTGCTCGTCGTTTCCTCCGTCAACGGAGTGTCGCCAGCCCGGCGCACTCCACCGCTCCGTCCCTCCGCGAAAAACCGCTCCACCTCGGCCGCATCTACCCACGACGCGTCTTCACTCGACGACCCCGGAGTTTTCCCTCGGTCTTTGGGAAAATAAGTATATTTTGTACTCAAGTTGGTGAACTCGGTGTAAGATGAATTAGATAGGATTGGATGGGTTGGGAGAGAAAGGTTGTGTGTGTATGGAGATGTTTCTGGGATTCTCGACATTATAGACTTCGGGGGAGTTTGTTTCTTTCGTTTGTGAATGGAAGTTTGAGTTTGTGCAATTGGGATTTTTTTGTGTTTCTGAAAGTTAGTTCCGCGTTGGGCTTTGGGCTCGGTATTTGGGGTGATAGGAGTTTTTGGAATAGTTTCTTGTTGAATGTGTATAGGGGGTGTGGCGGTGACAATGGTAACTGTGTCGGCGGCGGAAGAAGCGGTTTAGACGAGGGTTGTGGCTGGAGTTGTGGCAGTGGATACTTGGAAAAATTATTTTCCAACTTACTTTGCCTTTCTTCATAAAATTTAGCCATCCGTGCTTCATGACGTGCGAAAATTGCATTCACCTCAGATTGGAATTGCCTTTCTTCATAAAATTTAGCCATCCGTGCTTCATGACGTGCGAAAATTGCATTCACCTCAGATTGGAAATCCATTACGATAGGTAATAGAGTACAAATCAATGAAAGCACCAATTGTTAGGGTTAGGGTTCTATTCGAGCTAGAACGGGCTCCAAGAAATATTTGGGAGAGAAGAGAGAACTAAAATTAAATTAAACTAAGATTTATTGTTCTTGAATGAATAAAAATTACATGACTCAAACTATTTATAATAAAACTAACAATCCTCAACCAATTAAACCTAGACTCCTAAAGGAAATAGAAATATAATAATTACTTTAATTAAAATAAACTTCCTAATTTAAGATCAATATAACTTAATCAACTTAATAAAAATCCCTAAGCCACGTGGGCTTCTTCTTTATACGGCTGGGCCTGTTAATGTTATTCTGTTGGGCCGTATCAACATCCCACTTGGAGTAGCGCTGCCATAAGATCTGATATCATGACTTCAATGGAGCCATGGAACAACGAGAGTAGACATTTAATATTTTATTATCTCCAAAAATTCAAAACTTATGTTATGACGCCTTTATAAGACATTTTCGATTTGATTATGATGCATAATGTATATTTATTTAGAAGGAGTTTGGTTTTGAAGATGAAATTATGGCAGATTTTTGTAGAAACATGATTATATTGAACAAGATCTACTCTTTTCTATTTCTTTTTCTTGGTCTGTAATGGGTTTGAATAACACACGCGCAATATCACTTTAGTTGACTTCATGTATTAAAATTTAAAAAGTACATGCATGTATTTTTTTTTTTTTTGAAACAGAACCTTGTATTGCATCAGGACGAAACAACGAGACAAAAATTTATGCACCCAAA
Organism: Linaria vulgaris; assembly: GCA_948329865.1. Lineage (NCBI taxonomy): Eukaryota > Viridiplantae > Streptophyta > Magnoliopsida > Lamiales > Plantaginaceae > Linaria > Linaria vulgaris. Next base: position 34,487,475 of record OX415250.1, on the reverse strand, counting down.
AGAATATTAAAGATTTTAAATATGTTAAAAACTACTTATGTAACAAATAAAAAGGTTACATGCATTCAAATATGCATAATGAGAGTAATTAGAAATTCTTATTATTATAATATAAATATATATACACGTAAAAGGAATTAATTAGGATGTTAATTATCAGATTCATACAAATACATATTAATTATACATGATGAGATTGTTACAACTCGGCTGTCCCACTACAACACAAACACGAGCAATGCAAACTCTTTTATGTAATACAATACACGCTACTATATATATTACGATCACAATTCTCAAAATTTTAGAATCTAAATATGGCCCAACAAATTGGAAACTTGATCAGAATTCCAACCGTGGCAGCAGCCAGCGGTGGTTTGTCGCTGAAAACCATCACGAAATATTTGAAAACAATAAAGCATGATAGAGTTGATGAAGAGGCTGAATGGTGCGCTGTATGCCTAGAAGATCTTTATCGACAAGACGGGGAGGCAGTCGCAATGCTAGAATGCAAACACTAGTATCATATTCAATGCATCAAACAATGGCTGCAAAAGAAGAACCTTTGTCCCGTCTGCAAAGCCAAGGCGCTGTGGGTGGAAGTACAGAGTTCGAACCACCTGGCAACGTGGTCGCCGTCTTAGGTTGTCGTACAAATTGACCGCATTGACGGTCAACACGTGGAAGAATGTTATGGACTTAGTTATCTTAGTTAAGTATATATAGCACTTAATGTTTAATTATATTATTATTATTATTATTATTATTAGAACCGTGTGTTATTTTAGTTAGTGGGCAAGTTATTAAAGTTAGTGGTTAATTAAAAATAATGGTTAGTGGTATTAGTGGGTATTAGAAGTTATCTTAATTGTTATTTATATGTAAGGCTTTGTACACATTATTTTCAAGGAGAAATGAAATTAAATTAATTAGTTTAGTTAAATTCTGTGTTTCTCGTCTTCATTCTTAGGAGTTCGTTCTCACTCGAAATAGAACACAACCCGTTAGGATCTTATATCCTAACAAGGAACAAGGCAGAGAAAGTCAAAGAGTGAGTATGATGGAGGAAGTGGAACAATGCCTTTTGGTTGCATAACTTGCATTGGTGTTACTTGTATATGGCGTAGGAGTTCATCTCGTGGTTTATGGTTTCTAATAGATATGTATATGACCTTTTTCAGGATTTTCTTCGAAATTGTATGGTTTTAATTCCAACATTCAGAAAACATATATATATATATGTTGGAATTTATTTTTGAATGATTAATTAAGACTTCTTAGTTGTTTAAGGTATAGTATTTGTTAGGGTTCTTGATCATATAAAAAACACACACACACACGAGAAATTAACAATTTTGGCCTACTAACTTGACTTTATTTCAATTTTAACCCATTAATTTGGCATGCAATAGTTTTGGTCCACTAACTTGGCACCGTTTTTAGTTTTAGCCCACTAATTTGGCATGCAATAGTTTTGGTTCACTAACTTGGCACATGTGATAATTTTGGCCCGTCGGTGCCACAAGTCATCGAAATCTACCTAGTCAGCACTTCGCAACGCCATGCGTCATCCACTTTCAAATGTGACATTTCCTTTTGAACTTTTCTATTTTCCACGTCATTTAAATTTTCCTTAATCCAAAACACAAAAAAAACAATATATAAAAATAAATTAAAACAAACAAATGAGGAGTCAACGGATCACACTTCATTCTCTCTCCCATCATTCTTCCTCCCCGGTTCATTCTTTCTGTTTGGTACATGAACAAGATTGGAATTTCACATGTATATTACATTTCATTCACAAATGTTGGAAGCTTGGGTATGAAATCTGCAATATTTCTTAAACTTTCTTTCGAAAAAAATTAGTCCGGCATTTAAATATTTTTATCACTATTTAGCTTAAGGTATGAAATATTAAGGAAGAAAAGAGTATGAAAAACACTTGTTACCCAAAGCAGTGAAGTCAATGGCAGAAATTCAGTAATGTGCGCTATGCTAATTTCATGAATAATTGTTTTTTATTAAAAACCTACAAATCTAATTTTAAATAAGAGCATATGAAAACTGTGGTGGGAAGAGGTAGAAATATTTTGTAAAACTATAGGGTACACAATTCGTGAATTTTAAAGTGGAATTGCAGATTTTGGGGCGATTTAAGATTAGGATTATGTTCAAATTTGGAAAAGGTGGTGACAGATGAATCAAAGAGAGATAATGAGGGGAGTGAGAATGAGGCGTGATCTGTTGACCCCTCATTTCTTTATTTTTTTATTTTTGTTTTTGGTTTTTAATTTTTGTACTTAAAGAAAATCTAAATGACGTGAAAAATGACAAAAAATAAAAAGGAAATGCCACGTTTAAAAGTTGATGATGCGTGGTGCTAGTGCCATGAAGTGCTAACTTGGTGGCGGCGTCTCGTCGCACCGGTAGGCCAAAATTGTTAGGAGCCAAGTTAGTGGACCGAAACTATTACTTGGCAAATTAGTTGGCTAAAACTAAAAATAGTGCCAACTTAGTAGACCAAAATTATTGCGTGCCAAATTAATGGGCTAAAACTGAAATGAAGCCAAGTTAGTGGGCCAAATTTGTTAATTTCCCCCCACACACACACCCCCCCTTAAAAGCGGCAGTTCAAGTGCGTGCTATAAAGTGTCACTACCACGCAATATTTATACAATAACCAAAACGCGATTTCAATCTCGAAGTTGGACTTATTTATATTGTTCTCTTTCTATTTTCTAATCCAACAACTGTTAGCTGCTCACTGCTCTCCTTCAACAATGGCTTCTTCTTTTTCTTATACTGTAATTACCTGCTGCTCGTCTTTTCTCTCCAAACCCAGAAATTCTAATGCGATTATCAATTCCATTTTCAACAATAAAGCCCGAAATTTCAGTTCTCTGTATTACCACCACAAAAGTAAATTTAAAGAAAATCTTAATAATGACAAATCAGTTCGAGATTATTATTGCCAAAGATTCAGTCTTTCAGCATTTTCGGCACGAAACGAGAAATGGGTTGACGTGGAGGCTGGCGCTCCTAAAGGGTACGAGGATGATGAGTTCATGGTGGTTAACTTTTACCACTTTGTGTTTCTTGAAAACCCCGAAGAGGAGGTGTCTAAGCACCTCTCTTTTATGGAGGTAGTAATTCAGTTTATATATTTTATTTTACTACCAATTTTTGTTAAGTTGTGATTGTTTATTACTGCTCCATTTTCGGTTTAACATGATCTTGGTGTGGTGTGGTTTGGGAAATTGTCACTTCATTGTTTCTGTATGTAAGTTTGGTCATTTGTTTGATGAAAAGAAGGAGCATACTGCATAACTTTGTTAAGTTGTGACTCGAAATTTAAAATGGAATGTTGAATTACTTGCTATATTTTTGTTGTAAAATTACTTAGTGAATGGGACTTGTGCTTTTGTTATGATTTCAGGGTCGAGACGTACACGGTCGTATCTATTTGAATGAGCAAGGGATTAATGCGCAGGTATTTCTTTCTTTTTGCTGCCTTTCCAATTAAATTAATTCCGGACTCTGGCATACTTAATATTTGTTCTTCTTGCTGTCGCGTCTATGCATAGACATTTTTTTTCTCATCTATATGCATATCTGTTGTTGGTTTGGGAATATGGAATCTGTAAAATTAGGAAACAGTGTAGTGGAAGGGGAGTTACTTCTAAGGTGCAAAAACTTCTGCTCGTTGTAGTTGTTATCCTGTTTTTGCCTGATATTCTATTACTGCAGTACAGTGGTCCATCAAAAGATGCATTGGCGTATGTCGAATGGGTGAAAGAAGATCACAGGTTTTCTGACATATTGGTTCAAATCTCTCCAGCTCCAAATGGCCACGCCTTCCCGAAATTGAAGCTGCGGTACAAGCCATCCCTTGTACAGGTCAGCAAGCAATATTAGTGGAACTAGCGTAACGTTCCATAAAAACTACTTCCTTAATACATGAAAAACAACCTTTCGCATGCATAACAGTTTTGTTTCTTTTATATGTTATATAGGATAAATAAACCACACCTAGAAGCTGCAGTACCAGCCTATGAATTTATGTTATAAAATGACATGTCTTTGTGTACAATTATATCTTGAAGCTGGAAGAGGGTATTTCAAATCTCCCTTTACTCGAGCCTTCAATGCGAGCTACTCCTCTTACACCATCTGAATGGAGGGGCAGACTGGAAGCAGTAAACAAAACTGACAGTTCAATAAATGCAGAGAACACAAGCTGCATTTTACTCGACGTGAGAAATGGTACTGTTCTCTTGAGGAGCCCTTTACCCTTTCCGATTGCATCCATCTTCTCATTTTTTGCATTTTCACATATTTTAAGTTTGCCAGATCACATATCGTAGAATCTCAAGTATTACTGTTATATCTTCTGAATCCTGGATATATCCAATTCTTGAAGTTTCGTTAATTATTTATAGCATGGTTGATGTTTTAGTTACTTGGATATTGTTTAGATTCAGTAAGAATGTGAAGAGACAAAAAAGGGATTTCAACACATAATTCAGCCACTCAGCCAGCATGCATGATAGAAACACTAAAAGCTGGAAAGATTTCCATTTCTTTTTGCAATTTCACTACATTGGTGACCTCTGAGTTTAAGTTAGACAATTATGACTGGGTACTTCTCATAGGGAATCAGTTCATTCGAATGATAATATCATCCAGCTATCATGTTTAACCCACAATGTTTTGCAATCTTTTCATGATTTTAACTTGGTCGGTAATTGATTCGGTTCTTGACAGATATGTACCTCGAAAAGCAGATTCTCTACCCTATTTTCATCTGTGTTATGATTTCAATATGCTCTTATGATACCCAACTCATGTCTTGGCTTTACGTATAAGTTTGCCCGTACAAGCAACTGTTCCTTTCATTCTCATCAGTGTTCATGGTTAATACTCAATTTTAGTAACAATCTTTCTAATTTAACTGTGTTCCATGTCATGCTCTAGAATTTGGAAACATTTTAAGCTCATACGTATGTCATTTATGCGATTAGGTTATGAATGGGATGTTGGCCACTTTCAAGGAGCTCAACGCCCTGACGTGGAATGCTTCCGGAGCACTTCATTTGGGTTGTCAGAGGCAGAGGCAGGGCAAGCTTTCTTCGAATATTAATAAATATCTGGCTTTTTGTGTTGTGTTTTCAGTGACCATGAAAAACATTTATATCTTGTTACGTCCAATCAGCGTATTTGATGCTTTAAAAGGAATTTGAAAACTTAAATCTTTGATCCATACAATTTACAAAACTATAAGCTAGCTTAGCGGTATGTGGGTAGGAAGACTCTGCATATGTTTAAGTTCCATACTGGGTTATAGTATCATTTCCTTACTTTCACCCCACATTTTTGCCTTTCCGCATCAGGTAATGTGAAATTGTTCTAACAATATTCATCCTAATACACTGTCAACCCCGTGAAAAAAATTGAGTATTAGCTTTCACCTTTATTTTCCAGAACACTATTATGCAAGCATCTTTATGTGGTGTCCATTGCATATGCAAATACAATTAGACTTGCAGACTAATCTTACATCGCATAATAATTTAGTCAAGGATGCTGTACTGAAGATGTTTAATTAATATATTTTGTATTGATTTGTGTGCAGGTCGATGCCTCAGATCCTTTAGCTAACATTGATAAAGAGAAAACTGATATTTTGATGTACTGTACGGGAGGGATCCGCTGTGATGTATACTCCACGATTCTTAGGTTAGTCTTGTTACCATGATTCTAAAAACAGGCATCGTGAACACTTAATATATAGATTGATTTGTTACAAGTCGCCCCCTATTCCGATTTTACTTCTGCACAAAGTGTGATATGTTACATAGTTTTCTTGTGCTCAAAAATGTCGGAGCAAATTCAACTACTGATTGGGTATAAAAACTATGCATTGATATTCATCTCTTAAAAGCTCATTTCTTTTTTGGTGCTGTAACTTATTCACAGAGGCATTTCTCATAGTTTGCAGTACATTATTAATTATTGTGAGAGAAATGTTGAGAATTGCACTGGTGTAATTTGATTTATCTGACAGGCAACAAGGTTACAAAAGACTGTATACGTTAAAGGGAGGTGTTTCTAATTACCTTGAGAATGAAGGTTCTGTTGGATGGGTCGGAAATCTTTTTGTTTTTGATGGTCGTCTTTCTTTACCACCTTCTACCTATAAGCCTGAAATAAGTGCTGAGACAGGCACAAATCAGAAAGAGTTGTATTCCTTTGCAAAATGCTACATATGTAGTTCTCAAGTATCTGAACTGAGGCATCGCAACTGCGCAAATCTCGACTGCAACCTCCTCTTCCTGTGAGTTCTCTTTTTGCCATCAGAAACTGACTCAAATTATCACAATTAACTCTCGATATTGTCAAAAAGTGAAGAGATGGGCTGAGTACCTTGCATGAAATGAGAGAAAATCGGTTTTACTCTTGATCCAAATATCGACATTCTTGAAACCTGTTCTTGCAAAACCTACTGTGTGTAACACTAGCGTAGATCAGCTTTTGCATAAGCTCCGATTATTAGCTGACACAGAATAAGAGCTTGCTAATTATGGTTTTTTGTTTCCGAATAAATTTACGTCAATGAGTGAGGACGTGGTTGTCCATGTAACTCTTTGCTAGGACTATATATACATTTAGCACAAATGGGCTTTCCTATATGCTTTTGCTACATCAATTGCTTATTTCCAAGGCTGGATGTTTGATTTCTCTGTACCTTAGCTTATAGATGACTTAGAATAATAGTATACATTTAAGTATCATTCATATATATTTTCCTTATAGGATATTAGGCCAAAATCCTGGCATTTTATATCCTACTTTCCACGGCTTATTTTGCTTACTCAAATAGAACTTAATTACAATATCTTATGCCTCGTTATGCAGATGCTGCATGGAGTGTGTGAATGATTTTAGAGGATGCTGCTGCACGGCATGCACATCTGCGCCTCGTGTTAGACCCGTGCTGGTAGGGCCTCAAAGATACCAGAAGTGGCACAAATATCGAGATTTGGAGTTGCAGAGCAAGTAAAATTCAATGTCACACTCGGAGTTCATGCGAATGCTTTGTAGAATATCTGAAACTATGGGGACCCGACCATTGTACGACTTGAAATTTGTTCCACAAACCTTGCTCTGCAAATGATTCTGGATTTTTTGGAGTGTAAATATCTCAGAAGGGAAAGCCTTAAAGAGTAATGAAATCCAATTCTTGCGCTGAGCAGCTTTCTTTATTTTGTCAATTTATCTAATGCTATTGTGTGATTTAATACTTTGCTTTGCTTTAATTCAATACGTGTTATTTCATTTCTGATTTACTTGCCATTATTTCTACATCCAGAAGCATGGATAATTTTTATATTTTTTTTTGACAACCAGAATATATTTCCATAAAACCAACAAATTACAAAGATATGAGAAACTGCAGCGTAATGCAATACTAAAAAACCAAGAAGATCACGGATCTTGTGAATGAATTACACCCGATTCAAGCATTGTTGCATCTCTTGCCAAGTTATGAGCTTCCTCACTGTTCTCCCTTGAACTCCGAAAGAAATTCTATTTATGTGTGCCAACTCGATTCCAAGCTTGCATAATGTCGCCTATAAGATTCGCGTGATCGTCATTCACGTTTTTGGAAACCAAATATCATGTATGACGACAAGATAATTCCTCTCAAAGATCACCGTCCCCCACTGATGTTCCTCCACAAGCCGAACAACCACCCAAATTGCAAAGTTGCGGCATTGTGAGATTGCATGCGCCCCGTAAGACAATGTTGTGCACTCATTACCTGATTTTCAAGTGATCATGCAAAATAATCCCAATATTGGCGTACTTGTCTCCCTTTCGCAGGTAGGAGATGTAGGGCGTGATGTGCAGCGGACTCCGCAAATCAGGTTCCGCGTGTCGTCTCCCACGTGTGACATTCAAAAATGAAAAATCCAAGCATGCACTCGCCAATGAAGCAATCGACAACAATTGTGTAGCAGGTTCACCAGCAACAATACACTTTCGATTCCTCCATAAAGTCCAACGCATAATCACAATTTTAGCCATCATCTGTACTTCATACCCCACATAAAAATCCTTCTCAATGAAGTTAAGCAATCTTCGCTTTCTCACCATAACACTGCATCATTTAAAAGCGCCCAAACTTGCCAAGCCACATGGCACATCACAACACAATGCCTAATATCTTCGACTTCATGTGTAAGATTACGTAATTAATTTTGAATACAAAGTTGCTAGTAATATCAGATATTGGTTGAGATGTTATGCTTTATTTTTATTCCTTAGTTGTGATTTGTGAAGAGTTTTTATATTACATGACCTATAAATATGGTAGTTTGAACTTTGAACGAACCAAAGTCGCTGTTAGTTGTCAAACACGTCTTTTACCCTTCGCCTGCATCTCACGCACATATCAACAAAATCCCCAAATTACACAGAAAAAAAAAAAGAAAAAAAAACCCTAACAATGTCTGAAGCTTACGAGAGAGTTCGCAGCGGAAGATTAGCCTTCAAAGGTGGCGAGCTCGCCACCCGCGATAAAGCCATCGACAAGAAGAAGAAAAAGAAGAACAAAAACAAGGAGAAGCTCCCCGACGACGCCGTATTGGCCGAGGACCCGAGCCTCAAGGTTCTGGAATCCGGTTCCGATGCGCCGGAAATCTACACAATCGACGCCGCAAAGAAGATGAAGTACGAGGAATTGTTCCCCGTCGAGTGTAAGAAATTCAAATACGATCCAAAAGCGAAAGTCAAGTCCGTTGAGGACGCCTTGGATGATCGAGTTAAGAAGAAGGCTGATCGTTACTGTAAATGAACATACTGTCTTTTTAGCGGTAGCAGTCTTCGTACTTTTGTCGATTTTCAGGTCTATTATGTTGTACTATAATCTGATTTTCGTGTTGGTTATAAATGAATTGCGAGAAATATTTCCATATCTTCTTGTTGATTATGAATGAATTCGTATAATTGATTCGGATGAGTTTGCGATCACTGCACGTATTGTTGCCCTGCGCAGTTAAACTATCGTCTTGAAGTGTCAAAGTTGCTAATTTCAGGTTCGTATCTGGTCAATTTCGCTGAAATATTAGGACGCGATGAAAACGTCTAGTAACATCTTGGATGGGGTCAAGATCTTATAGAAAATATGATATTGCTATAGTTTATGTTATACAGTTTACAGGAAAGGGGGGGAGGGGAAATTGAAAAGGGATATGATGCTAGATATATCTACAGTTCTCCGAGTTCCATTCCCGGCTCTCGGCTCACTAAACAAAATCTTTCTTCATCTTCTTGTTGCTCCAAAGTTTCATACAGAGGAGAATTCCTGGTTTCAGGCAGCCAAAAGCTCAACAATCCACTGATGATGGACAGTATCCCAAAGACGGAGAAAGAAAGAGAGGAGCTTAATCTCCCAAAAACAACCATCACCGGAGAAATTGAGGCTCCCAGCATCAAACCCTGCCTCAGCATAGAAACCGCAAAGTTTCTCACGTTTGTTGGGAAAAGCTCCACGCAGTAGATATACAACACGTCAAATGCAATTGATGCGGCCATGAAGCTGAGTGCTTCGATCGCCAGTTGAGGTAAGCTCCCTCGGGGTTCTGATGATTGGTTTCCATGTTTGTCCGCTGTGTTTGAGAACATGGTGCACAATATGCTGAAAACTCCTGCTAGAAAAGCTGACCAGGAGAAGAGTTGGCGGCGATTCGTGAAGCTCAGCAACACACTGGCCACAAAAACAGCTGGGATCTCTATCATTGCGTTTATGGCCGCAGTGAAGTAGAGGTTGAAGTTTAGGTTCTCGACATTGAGTTGAATCCCATAATACACGAATCCTACCCCAAAACCTGTGATCATAACAGTAGCCATCCTTTTGGCAGCCCATTGCGTGTTCAATAGTTTCTTTACTGGTAACTCGTTCTCTCCTTTAGTTGCAGCATTCAGAGTACGTGATGGTGCTGTTAGACTTACATTCTGGGGTAACTCTTTACCGTTCATCGCTGCATATCTTTTCAGGACATCAAGAGCTTCTTGATTTCTGCCCCTCACCAGAAGCCACCTTGGAGACTCTGATACAAAGGGTAGTAATATGAAGACTGTGTAAACAAGAGGGAGGAATGAGATAATCTTGTACAAATTTCTCCAACAATCTCTAGTTGGGTAAGCAATCAAGGGAACTGAAAGGAACCCTGATGCAAAGAAAAAGGACCCATATTGGCCGACCTGACCGCGCCATTTCGGACCAACTGCCTCTGTTGAGAGCACAAGGCAACATATCCCCATGCCTGATCGTGAAAACCCATTTGCCAAACGTAGAAGAGCGTAAATCCATATGTTGGGGGAGAGGGAAGTAAGGTAAATGGTTGTGGAGGTTAGCAGACATGAAAGTATCACTGATCTTTTCCTTCCCAAGAATCCATCTGCCAGTCGACCAAAGAAAATAGAGCCTGTTTGCAGATTTCATCCGACGTATTTGTGAGTTCATTCAAATCATCATACCCCTTTGGCTTGAACCAATAGTTAAATATAAAATTAAAGAATAGTTATTAAATCTGATCTAATTTGAATATGTAGCTTTTTGATTGCTTTTTATATTGCATTTTCCTCAAAGTTTATTCAGCTGACTGCAAATGGGAAGTATATTATAATTTTTTTGACTGGTTTTAAATGAGTTGAATTCTCAAGAATCAGGCAGATATAGGAACCAAAGAATAAGATAAATATTAATTGGCTTTCCTTTTGTAAATTATTTTACTTCAGACAATCTTGATTCTGTACCGTGAAAATTAGCTTATTTGTTCTTTGGATATATGAGATTGCATATTAACTCAATTGCTGGATGCAGTTAGCCATTTTTTACATATTAAACAGAAAAAAGTATATTACGCAATTTATTGTATCAAGTTATTGACATAAAAGGTTGAGGAAGTGGTGGACCTATTAGAGAACCAAGAAAGTAGAGTGACGCTGGCATAGCCGCAAGAAATTTGCGGTCACACACCAATCCCCATTCAGTAACTGTCGAGCTTGCATTGCCGCCAGTCCACTCCCAAGTCCCCGGCTTCAACCCGCAAACAGAGGCTGCACCACCACTCCCAAGTCCCCCAACACTGCATTCCCTTCCAATGCACCTCCACGAATCAGGTTGTGCGTCGGTGAAAATAGTGGCCATAGTGCTCTGAGAATCAAACATCCTAACCAGTGACACCAAGAACACTTGCACCAGCTGGGAGAATCCAAATGAACCCACATGTTTTTCAATCATTTCATCCACTGTGAGCTGCAGCTTTTGTTCAGAACTTGGTTTCTTTAGAGACCCTAATTGCTCTGCATCCATTTCTTCTTGAATTAGTGTATGTTTTTTCATGGTATATGTTCCCTTTTGGGCATGGGATAATATTTTTATGAAGAAAAAAAAGGTAATTACTTTTATTGCAGTTGGTTGTCGTAATGTCCAGCTGCCTTGGTTTGGTGAAGGTGTATTTTGACGTGTTAAGCCACTGAAAAAAGCTGGGTGTCTGATATTTTTTAAGGTAGCAATCTGAGTAATAAGACAGAACTAAGATCATGCGATATTAGTTCCAGTGTAATAAAGACAGTAGTGATGGCGGTTTGTTAATGTTAGAATATGCTCTAGTTCTTTTACTCTTGATACCTGCTTTATTAGTTATTCTTGTTCATAATCTGCAAAGATTAAAGTTCAAAAGTTGGGAGCAGTAAAGGTCTTACAGCAGATAATAAAGTAGGAGCAGAATTGAATCCACTAGATAAATGATCCTTTAAGATGCTCAGTTCTAATATTATGAAAAGGACTCATGTTAAAGTCCATTGATCAAGTTTGATTAGGTGTAATTATGGTATTACATGTTTTTACACCGAATCATTTTGAATAAGGTTCCAATTAATGGTTAAAACGAAGGCGCAGCCAAATTTCCGAATCACCCTTTTGTTGGTCGGGCAAAACTATTTTCGATATCATAAATTTGAAAAGATGAGCAGTAAAATACCCTGATATTTCGCATCCACAAGTCTAGATAGAACAGTGAGTAAGTAATAAAATCATAATAAATTATTTCTTAAATCTTGAAAGATATAGCGGCCACAGATGAATCAACAAAGTTTCTGATTCTTCTTCTTTATGACCGCTTTTATTGCACCATGGGAACAAAATATTTCCTAGTCTTGATCATGCATGTATATTAGAGAACCACAATTAATTCCTTGTATGATGTAGACTACCAATATGCATGGGCCACCTTCTTTCAAAAATAAAAATAAAAATGCACGGGATAGGAAAGTACTGATTATTAAGGGCCGTTTGGATATATTTTCATCAATTTTGTTTGGCTCATTTTGGATTTGGGTGTTTCAAAAAATATTTTAAAAAATATGTCAAAATATTAAAATTTAATTTGAATGTAGTTTTGATGGTTAGGTGTTGGAAGAAAAGTAGGTATGTAAACATCACATCAATGCTATTAATGAGTATATAACTTATATTTAATCAATAATAATTGTTTGATTACAGTTATTATTTGATATATTGTAATGCATAATAGAAAATAGCATACAAATAGCAATATATTAAGAAGTCATCTACTAATGTGACAAATAATCTTTTCTATTTCTAAAAAGATTTTGAAAGTCATATATATCACTATGGATTAAATCCAAAACCTTATAAGAGTTATTATTAGTTGTTAGAAAAGGCGTTTTAGGTTGTTTTGATTTAACACAAATTTCACATTTGTCATGAAACATAATTTTGGATTTGGGAATAAGGTTTAATTTAATTCTCTTTATAATAAATAAATTTACATGTCCAAGGCGATCATGCCAAACATTTGAAATTTTTAGCAATGATTATACTTTTAAAAATAGGCAAATTTTAAAAGATGAACAATTTACATATGACAGACTACATTATGCATAAATTAGGACATAATCCTACTCTAAAAATGTTGCTCGAATATAAGACCTTTTTGATTTGATTATGATGCTTGAGTCCAATAATATATTTCTTAGAAGTAGTTTGGTTTTGAAGATGAAATTATGGCGGATTTGTAAAATCATGATTGAACAAGATTAAATCTTTATACTACTTCATTTTCTTATTAATCTATTTTGTATAAATGACACACACTGATGGATACTCATACCCTCTGAAAGTGCAGGTGTTAGATCAATGTGTTAGTACAACACAAATGTATGCAATGTTGACTCAACATTGACTTAACATGGATCACTGCACAATTTGTTTTAAATTATATTATTTATTTTGTCTTTATTCAGAGACTAGTCTAGCTCCACGGTTGTAGTTTATCTCGTAAATATTTAGGATATTGCTGAATCAAGAGTCCAAGTTACTTACCCTTCAAGAGAAGAATATCTAGAAGTATGAAGATATGTGCGACCGATTTTCTAGGGAAGATGCGATGGAAGTGCAAGATAATGAAGGAAGATTTCCTGGTGATATGTTGAACGAATTCCAAGATAAAGATGGAAGATTTTTGAAGATTAGAAGTCTATCATAAGAGGACTAAGAGTCTTTCAATTTGAAAAATCTGGTTCAAGTAGGAAAGCTTCCAAATCTAATGAAGATAAGATCAAAGAAGATTATGAGTTTATCAAGAAAACTCAAGAGCAATCCAATCGTGCCATACATGACCTAGTCCACAAGATAGAAGAACCTATAAAAAGACATAAAAGATATCAAGAAATAACACGAGACAAGAGCATATAATTCAAGAGAATTAATTAATAGAGTCGAGTGTTATTCTGTTGTTTTTTAGAGTCTATGTTTAGTGAATTAGAGCTATAGCGTTAATATGTCTAAGTAGCTAAATTAAAAGGAGTAATCATTTAAACGTATTATGTTGAATTTTGTAAGATCATTATTAACTTAGTGATTATTTAGTCTTGCGACTCTGCTTAAATTATATTCATATAATCTGCTTAAAATTACCTATTGTGTTCTTTTTGGACAAATTAATATTTGTGCCCTGTAAGTTTGTCTTTTTGAAGAATATGCCCATTATCTATCGAGTTTTTAAAAATACCCTGACTTATGCACTTTTCTTTAAAAAAATGCCCACCCGCTGCCACATCAGAAAAATTGCGCTTACGTGGCTGCCACATGGGAAAAAAGCACACGCCATATTAATATATTTAAAATAAAAATATATCTTTTGTGTTATGTGGCTGCCACATGGAATATATATATAAAAAATATGTATCTTTATGTATTAAAATATCAGAATATATATATATATATATATATATATATATATATCTTTATGTATTAAAAACAATATCATATTTATATCTAGAATATATATAAATACTATAAAAACATATCATTATGTATCTAAATATATCTATATCTAGAATATATTTAAATATATAAAAAAAAAAGGAAATATCATAAATACCATTTTTTATTACTACAAATTTAAAAGAAAATTATAAAAAAAATCAAGAAAAAACAAAAAAAAAATAGAGCACCCCCCCCCCCCCCCCACCGCTGCAACTCGCGAGTTGCAGCGGTGGGGGAGGGGGTTGGTTTAAGGTTTACCACCGCTGCAACTCGCGAGATGCAGCAGTGGTAACGTCGACTGACACGTCTTCATTTTTTCTGATGTGGCAGCGGGTGGGCATTTTTTTTAAAGAAAAGTGCATAAGTCAGGGCATTTTTAAAAACTCGATAGATAATGGGCATATTCTTCAAAAAGACAAACTTACAGAACACAAATATTAATTTGTTCGTTCTTTAATTATGCTGCTAGCTTTATATATGATACTCTGTCAATAGGTGATAGGACAATACTGAGTAAAATTAACGTTGGGTTAACATTGGGCGTCAGCACCAATCGCGATCCACACATTTTCAGCCCATGATAATATCACATTTGTTGACTTCATGTGAAAAAAAGTACATGTAATTTATGTACCCAAAAGAATTCCAAAGAATTTACAAATATGTTAAAAATTATATATGTATCTCCAATATAACAAAGGAAAAGGGTTACACGTACTCACATAAACATAATGAGAGTAATTAGAAATTAAAATCTTATATTTAAGTAAGAGGAATTAAGGATATGTTGGACTATCAGATTCTTACTCCCCGTACAACTCGACTGCCCTATCCAACCCAAACAGGGGCAATTAATTGAAAGCAAATTCAATGTACAATTAATGCAAAGCAAATTCTATGTACAATAGAAGAATACATACACTACTAGCTATATGTTAATACTACGTACGGATTATCGCTTAATAAATTAAAATTCCCAGGCCGGATATGGCCAATGATCATCCCCAACAAATCTCAAACTTGACCAGAGTTCCAATCGCGTGTGGTGGTTTGTCAATAGAAACCATATCGAAGTACCTGAAAAAAAAAAAAAACACGATTGTAGTAATCAGAAGATCACTAGAGATGACGAAGAGGCTGAATGCTGCGTTGTGTGCCTCCAAGATCTTTATCAAAACGACGAGGACGCGATTGCAACACTTGAATGCGGACACGAGTACCACGTTCACTGCATCTTACGGTGGCTGCAGGAGAAGAACCTTTGTCCCATGTGCAAAGCCAAGGCGCTGAACGTCCTGGACGCGTCACGGTTTGTTCTTATGCAAATTGACGGCAACGAGGGGCAAGGTGGGGCTGGCCGCAGCGTCAACGAAGACCATGTTACGGGGAGACTGTACGAGCATGTTTTCGAGCTTTATGTGATGTTAGTTCCTATCTTGATGGGTTTGTATCTTTTTTATAAAACGGTCAACGGATAATTTAATGGGTTTGTACGTAAATCCTTGCTAAGCCAAACTCATTTATGTGATTTCTCGAATAATTGCTAATTACGGTTCTCCGTCAAGTGGGTATTATGCTCCAAAAGCCTTGCTTCTGTTATAAATATATAGTTAGTGGCATATGCCTAGTGACCATTGTTGAAAATTATGTACAAATACTATTTTATAATAGTAGTAGTTGTTGTAAATAGTGTAAAATATTGGGAATTCTTGCCTATATAAGGAGCCATCAAGATGAAGAGAAAAACACCAATTCACAAGTAATATACTCATAATTTGCTCTTCTTTCTCTATGTCCTTTTAAATATATTGTTATAAACTCAAATACTTTTAGCTTTTCTATAACACGTTATCAGCACGATAGTGCTCGATCCGGAAGAATTTAGTTCCTTCGTTAGAGAAAACGTTCAACGTTAAAAGGTACGAAAATTTTATATTTACTTGTTCATCTATATAAATTATTATAGACAAGTGCGGATTACCGCCAATCTATAATTTTATGATTAGATAAATATGTGTTTATAATTTTATTTTTAAAGTTTAATATTTACGTATTCATCTATCTACATTATCATAGACAAGGAGGACTACCGCCTATCTATAATTTTATGATTATTTTACTGTCATCTAACTCTAACACTAAAGCTAATTTTAACTTTCGTTGATGCTTGAGTTAACCCCAAGCTAGAAACGACTACTGACAATTTATTATTATGGAAGGTGTTACCTCCTATTATATTGCTTATTTTATTCCATAAGCCCATGAAAGTTTTTACATAGTAATGTGGCGGAAATTATTTACGCACTTAATTTATTGCAATTATTTTACTTGTTTACATTATTCCATAAGCCCATGAAAGTTTTTACATAGTAATGTGGTGGAAATTATTTACGCACTTAATTCGTTGTAATTATTTTACTTGTTTACATTATTCCATAATCCCATAAAAGTTTTTACATAGTAATGTGGCGGAAATTATTTACGCACTTAATTTATTGCAATTATTTTACTTGTTTACATTATTCCATAAGCCCATGAAAGTTTTTACATAGTAATGTGGCGGAAATTATTTACGCGCTTAATTTATTGCAATTATTTTACTTGTTTACATTATTCCATAAGCCCATGAAAGTTTTTACATAGTAATGTGACGGAAAATATATATGTATTTACTTATCGTAATATTATTCCATATGCCTGTTAAAATATCATTAATGCGGCGAAAATTATTTTACATGTTATTACAATTAATTTTTGTTGCTAAATTATTAAAGACATTACCGTTCATAAAATATACCAAAATAAAAAAAATGATTGTTTTTCTAACGGCTATAAACGGCTACTTACAGATATTTTTCCTCTATAAATACACAAATTTCATAACACAAACTCCACACAAATCTTCACTTTATTTCTCTCATCTTGCAAAATGATCTCTACGACAACAGCGATCTTGATCCTCATTTACCTTTCAATTTTTATTTTTATGCTAGTAGAAGAAGACATTCCTATGTTTGTCCCTATGATATTCCTCCCTTTTATCATAATAATGTTCGAGTTCAAGATTTGGCTAGAGATGAGATAATTGCATTGTATTATTGTAATAATTATGCTTCTATGATTATGTGTTAAATAAATTGTCTTGATCCTAATTATGTTTTTCTTGGTTATGTATTTAGCTAGCAAAAAATGTCTAACCTCACAAGTACAATTAGTTGTATACTCAATATCACTGGCAATAATTATGGACAATGGAAATCGGATACGAAATTGTACCTCAGATCAAAGAGTATCGTTGAAACTCTTGCTGCAGTAAATACAAATACGGATCCAGAAAAATGTGAGGTTGTGATCTACATGAGAAAACATCTAGATGAAACCTTAAAGAGAGAATATCTCGATGTTACCGATCCTCATGAATTATGGACAAACCTACAGGAAAGATATGACCATCAAAAGGAAACCATGTTGCCAAAAGCCACTGATGATTGGAACAATTTAAGGTTCCAAGATTTTGAAACTGTAAGCGCATACAACTTCGCGCTTATGGAGATTCGTTCAGATTTAATTTATTGTGGAAGAAAGCTTACTGATAGAGAAATGATAGAGAAGACACTTTCTACTTTCCACGTGTCCATGATAAATGTTCAACAACAATACCGATTGCTGAATATTTCAAAATATCACGACTTACAACAAAAGTTGTTAATGGCAGAAAGTTACAATAACTTATTGATGAAAAATCATCAATCTCGTCCTCCTGAAGCACATGCATTACCTGAGGCAAATGCCATTAATTTTTCAAACTCCTATGGACGTGGTAACAATGAGAATGACAATCAAGGTCGTGGTCGTGGTCGTGGTCATGGTCAAGGTAGAGGTGGTCATAGAAGAGGATATGGCTATAGAGGTGGACGAGGTAAAAGAGGTGGTCGTGGTCGTGGTCGTGGTCGAGGGGGTTTTCACAACCCCTCGCATACCAACACTGTATTTAAGAATAACCACCAGAACAAAGAAAAACATAATAAAAACCCTCAAGGTTATTGTTTTAGATGTGGAATGAAAGGGCATTGGGCCAACACATGTCGTACACCAGAACATCTCTGTAAGATGTACCAAGAAAGTTTGAAGGGTAAAGAAAAGGAAGTTAACCTTGTCGAACAAAATCCAAATGATGATTCCACCTTTATGGAGGCGGCAGACTTTACTGATGACTATGATGTTCGTTTGGCTTAATATGTGTTATGTGATCTTCTGGCTGAATATGCTTATTGTGATTTATATTTTAAGTTGTATTATCTACTTCCTGCATTTCTGTTGTGTGCTTTCAATAAAATAATCTCTTTTCAAATATATACCTTGTTTATTGCAATATTTGTTTTAATATTGTTTATTTGAAGTGAAGCGTGATATGGAGCATACTGGTGATTTCTGCCTACTTGACTGTTGTACAACTCATACATTTCTCACAAGTAAGAAATATTTTACATATTTAGAACCCTCAAAATTTCAAGTCGGTACAATAGGAGGTCCTATTAAATTGATTGAAGGATCTGGTACAGCTACTTTTACTGAGTTTATCATCGATGATGCCTTATTTGCTCCCAAATCCAGAAGAAATTTATTGAGTTCTAAAGATATATATCGTCATGGATATGATACTGAGTCAATGACTGTGAATAAGGCTAAATATGTTATCATTACTAAGAATATACCAGGAAAGAAACATTTTCTTGAAAAACTACCATATATCTCATCAGGGTTGCATTATACATATATTAATGAAATCGAATCAAATATGGTAGTCAATGAAAATCCAGAATTATTGACTCTATGGCATGATCGACTAGGTCATCTTGGTTCAACAATGATGCGAAGGATAATTGAAACTACACATGGACATTCATTAAAAGGATCCAAACTCAATCTGAGCAACAATGGTCCATGTGAAGCATGTTCTCTTGGAAAGCTAATTATAAAGCATTCACCAGTTAAAATTAAGACAGAATTACCCACATTTCTTGAAAGAATTCAAGGTGATATATGTGGACCTATTCATCCATCATGTGGACCATTTCAATATTTTATGGTATTAATTGATGCCTCAAGTCGATGGTCACATGTCTGTCTATTGTCTACTCGCAATATGGCATTTGCGAGATTTTTGGCTCAAATAATCAAAATAAGAGCTCAATTTCTTGAGTATACGATCAAGAAAGTCAGACTTGACAATGCTGGTGAATTCACATCTCAAGCTTTCAATGATTATTGTATGTCAACTGGAATTACGGTTGAACATAGTGTTGCACATGTACATACTCAAAATGGTTTAGCTGAATCATTAATTAAACGCCCTCAATTAATTGCTAGACCATTGTTGATGAAAGCTAAATTACCAAGTTTTCTATAGGGTCATGCGATTTTACATGCTGCATCACTAATTCGCATTAGACCAAGCTCGTATCATGAATACTCCCCATTACAACTTGCTTTTGGTCATGAACCTAATATTTCCCATATAAAGATTTTTGGTTGTGCGGTTTATGTTCCAATTGCACCACCAAAGCGAACAAAAATGGGACCACAAGGAAGGTTGGGAATATATGTTGGATTTGACTCACCATCAATAATCAGATATCTTGAGCCCCTAACAGGTGATGTCTTTACGGCACGTTTTGCCGATTGCCATTTTAGTGAGGCAAATTTTCCAACCTTAGGGGGAGAAAAGAAGCAGTTGGAAAAGGATATATCATGGTATAATCCATCTTTGACAAGCTTTGATATGCTAACAAAGCAATGTGATTTGGAAGTAAAGAAAATTTTGCATTTACAAGTTATTGCAAATCAATTACCCGATGCATTTACTGATATAAGCAGGGTAACAAAATCACATATACCAGCTGCAAATGCTCCTGCTCATATTGTAATTCCAAAAGAAACATCAAAGGATGATATCTTTGATATAACTAAGAAAGGTGGGCGTCCTACTGGCTCAAAGGACAAAAATCCTCGAAAAAGAAAAGGAGCATCAAAACCTAACGATCCTATTATTGAGGAATCTATGCCTGATGAGTCGCAAAATGTGACATATGAGATACCTCAAGAAGTTATCCCATCAGATCCTATAAATAAAGAGAACGTTGAAATCTCTATAAATTATATCAATACAGGAATGGTATTGGATCGAAATGAGATGGAAAATATGGATGAAATATTTTCATATTTAGTCGCTTATGAGAATGAAAATGATGACCCGGAACCCAAATCTGTAATTGAATGCCAAAATAGGAATGATTGGGATAACTGGAAAGATGCTATGCAATCTGAATTAGATTCGCTTAATAAGCGAAAGGTCTTTGGACCCATTGTTCTCACACCGAAAAGTGTGAAACCCGTAGGGTTCAAATGGGTCTTCGTTCGCAAACGAAATGAGAAAAATAAAATTGTAAGGTACAAAGCTCGCCTTGTCGCACAAGGTTTTTCTCAAAGACCTGGAATCGATTATGAAGAAACGTATTCTCCTGTAATGGATACGATTACATTTCGATTCTTGATCAGTCTAGCGGTCTATGAAAATCTAAACATGCATCTCATGGATGTTGTCACTGCTTATCTCTATGGATCACTTGATAATGATATTTACATGAAGGTCCCTGATGGACTTAAGTTACCCGCAACATCAAGTTCCAAACCTAGAGAAATATACTCAATTAAATTGTAAAGATCATTATATGGGTTAAAGCAATCAGGTCGCATGTGGTATAATCGTTTGAGTGAATATTTATTAAAAGAAGGATATATAAATAATTCTTTGTGTCCATGCGTTTTTATTAAGAAAACATCATCTGGTTTTGCAATTATTGCAGTTTATGTAGATGATATAAATATCATTGGCACTGACAAAGAAATTCATTCAGCAATGAATTATTTAAAGGATGAATTTGAAATGAAAGATCTAAAGACTAAATATTGTCTTGGTTTGCAAATTGATCATGTTAAAAATGGAATACTTGTGCATCAATCTAACTATACTAAAAACATATTGAGACGTTTTAACATGAATAAAGCAGCACCTTTGAACCATCCTATGATTGCAAGATCATTAACTATAGATAAATATCTGTTTCGTCCTTGTGAAGAAAATGAAGAAATTCTTGGTTCTGAAGTTCCATATTTAAGTGCCATTGGAGCTTTAATGTATCTAGCTAATTGTACTAGACCTGATATATCATTTATTGTGAATTTATTAGCCAGGTTTAGCTCATCACCCACAAAAAGGCACTGGAAAGGAATTAAACATTTATTCCGTTATCTTCAAGGAACTGTGGATCTTGGTCTATTTTATCCTAACAATGCAGTACAAGAATTGATTGGTTATGCAGATGCAGGTTTTCTATCAGACCCACATAAATCCAGATCTCAAACTGGATATGTATTCACGTATGGAGGCACTGCTATTTCATGGCGTTCTCAGAAACAGACACTTGTTGCAACATCATCGAATCATGCTGAGATTATTGCACTCCATGAAGCAAGCAGAGAATGTGTATGGCTACGATCAATGACACATCATATAAGAAGTACATCTGGCTTACCTATTAGAGAGGGTCCTACAACATTATACGAAGACAATTCTGCATGTATTACACAGATGAAAGAAGGCTATATCAAGAGTGATCGAACCAAACACATACCCCCAAGATATTTTGCCTACACTCAGGAACTCGAAAAGAACAAAGAAATTAATATCCAATATGTTCAATCATGTGACAATATGGCAGATCTTTTTACAAAGGCACTCCCTACTGTAACTTTTAAGAAACATGTTCAAAGTATTGGGATGCGTCACCTACGAGACTTATGAAGAATTGGAGATGCCAACTTGAGGGGGAGTTCACACGGCTGCACTCTTTTTCCCTTATTAAGGTTTTTATCCCACTGGGTTTTTCCTTATAAGGTTTTTAACGAGGCAGCATAAGACGTGTGCAGAAGACGGATCATGTACATAACAAAATATTCAAATGGCCAAGGGGGAGTGTTATAAATATATAGTTAGTGGCATATGCCTAGTGGCCATTGTTGAAAATTATATACAAATACTATTTTATAATAGTAGTAGTTGTTGTAAATAGTGTAAAATATTGGGAATTCTTGCTTATATAAGGAGCCATCAAGATGAAGAGAAAAACACCAATTCACAAGTAATATACTCATAATTTGCTCTTCTTTCTCTATGTCCTTTTAAATATATTGTTATAAACTCAAATACTTTTAGCTTTTCTATAACAGCTCCAACCTTTTTTGTTACTTTCTTCTAGAAATATTCTCTAAAATTGATCCTAATTGAGTACTCTAACCATGGTTCAAAGACTATATGTGTACATGCACTATATCTCGAGAAAGTTGGAAACCTCTCTGATTTTGACTCTAAGTTTGTAACAAAACATATACGTGATCTTTATAATTTTTTTGGAATGTGGCAAAAAGATCTCTAGTAATTACGAAAAGTTTATACCGATCAGTGTATAGGATGAAAACTTGAAACCGTGATTCTAGCTAGTCTCATATATCCCAAATATAAAAACAATTTGTGATATGTTGTCCCTATTAATTCGAGAGATTATTAGGTGCAGCCGCGGTATGTGCATCCACTACCATTACATAGTAGAGATGGGGTGTTGGGTGGTTATTCCTACAATTTAGAGATCTCATTTTAATCTCAATTATCGGTTGTACATACAATAGATGTATATAATAATTTCTCAAATTAATCCATGATGCGAATTTCTAATAACAATGTGGGATATATCCGTGATTCTAGATAGTCTCATATATTCCAAATTTTAAGTAATTGATTTCAAAATACGTACATATATAATAGGACATGTCCAATTTATTTATTTTTTTATTTTTTTGGAATTACAAACTTTCATTAACCCAATCAAAAGTGCAGCCCCTTATAAAAGAAGGACAAAACCAGAACCTAAAAACAAAGTTAAAACTCAAAACTCAAAACCACAAAAATAACTAAACCGACTATCTACGTCAAATCCGTCTGCATCGACAATGGCGTTCCTAGTAAGCGCGTGAGCCACCGCATTAGAATCACGTCGAACTCATCTAAAGTAAAAGCCCTTGGTGGTCACGAAGCATTGTCCGCGCGTCGTTCATAATGTTCACAATATTAGTCCAATCTTTCTGAATCGCCCAACGAACCACACCTGATGCTGCCAAAGCCTCAAAACTCGCGGTCTCCATAAAAGAAGTAAAACAACATTGTCTCCAAGCAATCAATTCCCCGTGCCTATCATGCACAGCCAACCCGATTCCCACGGCTCCCTCATCAACAAATTACGCCCCATCAAAATTGTTTTTAATAATATCCCCATCGGTTTTTGCCACCCCTCCGCCTCACCACAGCCCGCCTTTGCCCCCCCCCCCCCCCCCCCCTTTCCAATTATGAGTATTCTAAGTCAACGTATAAACTTGTGCAAACGTAGGGATATCAGACGTCCTTCGTTCATTGTCCTCCGCGAGCACGCTATTTCTATTTCCCCAAATCTTCCAGCAAATTGTACCAATGAGACTACAACTCCTCGTTGCGGTTGATGTAACAATGGACTCCGAACCTCGAATCACACATGGACTCCGAACCTCGAATCCAAAGATGCATTGGGATATTGGATAATGCCCATACTTGTCGCGCAAGAGGACAATCGAATAACGCATGACGTAAAGTCTCCTCACCCCCATGACAGATCACGCACGACGTCACCACACAAACCCCTCACCTCGCAAGTTTCCATTGCGTCGGGAGAATATCCATGCAACATCGCCAAATAAACAACTTAATTTTGCTCGCACATTCGATCCTCCAAATTTGCACCCAAGCTGTGTGCGGTTTAGATATTGTTGTCATCTCCCCCGCGTTGTGCCCCAAACCCTGAGCAACAATCATGTGGTACGAACTCTGCACTGAAAAAACTCCTTTCTTCTTGTAATGCCAAATTCGACGACCTGCGTTACTATTATCTCCCAATGGAATTTTTAAGATAAGCTCGACATCAACTTCCCCAAGAAGTCGCGCATCCTATCAACATCCCACCAACATGTATTAGGATCAATCAAATCACTAACCATTAGAAAAGGTTCCTCCAAGCTAATAGGGGAACTCGTTGAATGATAAGTTAGGTTAGATCTCGGGAAGTGGTTGGAGCTCAATGACTGATAAGCTCGGGTGTTGGAGTTTGATGACAGACTCATAATCTGGGGGTTTAGAGCTCCGTTAGTGATAAGCTGCAAGGTTGAAGCTCTGTGGTTAATAAGCTTTGCATATGTTTATTTTTTCTCTTGTTGCTTTGACGTTTTTTTATAATGAGTAATCGTACAAAAAAAGAAAGTTTTTTGGTGGAGCAGGATGTAAAGAAAAGTTAGGGTCTATCTGGTGTAGGTGAAGCAGAATGGATGCCATGTTTACCAAAAAGTGAAAGAGGATTGAGATTCCAGGCCCAGGGAAAACTGAACTCCTAACCAATCCTGGAAGACTCGCTCAAGGATAGTGGTAGGGTTCTAAAGAGAAAAGACCTTCCTGAGAGAGATGGATAACTCTCTCCGTCTTCTTTTCCCTCCTAAAAGCTTGTTTGGCTAGAGTACGTTTTCTAGAGGTAGGTAGCGAAGCTTTGACCCCCATTGACCAATCAAGTTGACAAAAAGTAAAGACTGAGAACTAAATAAAGCTCAAAATCCGGACTCTTCCCTCTCAATCTCTTATGGAATTTTCTTGTTCGGAGTAGTGGAATTTTCGAGAATTAAGTACATACAAGAATTGATAGAAGTTAAGCGGATTGTTTCTTTTTGATTTATGTATCTTATATTATTTCTTCGCTCCTTAGGATTTATTAAATCAGATTCTAGTTTATACTATTCCTTAGTTCTCTGAATCTGAACAGTTTTATTTATGATAGGATTTTATATTTACTTAAAACCCATAAAATATGAGATTTTTTTCTTATTATTTCTCTAATTCACCATCTTATTCTTGTAAATTCAATTAACTAAAGTCGCTGTTAGTTGTCAAACACGTCTTTTACCCTTCGCCTGCATCTCACGCACATATCAACAAAATCCCCAAATTTTCAGAGAAGAGAAGAAAAAAACCCTAACAATGTCGGAAGCTTACGAGAGAGTTCGCAGCGGAAGATTAGCCTTCAAAGGTGGCGAGCTCGCCACCCGCGATAAAGCCATCG
Source organism: Linaria vulgaris (assembly GCA_948329865.1). Lineage (NCBI taxonomy): Eukaryota > Viridiplantae > Streptophyta > Magnoliopsida > Lamiales > Plantaginaceae > Linaria > Linaria vulgaris. The sequence continues at coordinate 34,461,867 of OX415250.1, read as the reverse complement.
ACAAGAAGAAGAAAAAGAAGAACAAAAACAAGGAGAAGCTCCCCGACGACGCCGTATTGGCCGAGGACCCGAGCCTCAAGGTTCTGGAATCCGGTTCCGATGCGCCGGAAATCTACACAATCGACGCCGCGAAGAAGATGAAGTACGAGGAATTGTTCCCCGTCGAGTGTAAGAAATTCAAATACGATCCAAAAGCGAAAGTCAAGTCCGTTGAGGACGCGTTGGATGATCGAGTTAAGAAGAAGGCTGATCGTTACTGTAAATGAACATACTGTCTTTTTAGCGGTAGCAGTCTGAATGAATGAATTCGTATAATTTTCATATCTTCTTGTTGATTATGAATGAATTCGTATAATTGATTCTGATGAGTTTGCGATCACTGCGCGTATTGTTGCCCTGCGTAGTTAAACTATCGTCTTAAAGTGTCGAAGTTGCTAATTTCAGGTTCGTATCTGGTCAATTTCGCTGAAATATTAGGACGCGATGAAAACGTCTAGTAACATCTTGGATGGGGTCAAGGTCTTATAGAAAATATGATATTGCTATAGTTTATGTTATAGAGTTTACAGGAAAGGGGGCGAGGGGAAATTGAAAAGGGATATGATGCAAGATATATCTACAGTTTTCCGAGTTCCATTCCCGGCTCTCGGCTCACTAAACAAAATCTTTTTTCATCTTCTTGTTGCTCCAAAGTTTCATACAGAGGAGAATTCCTGGTTTCAGGCAGCCAAAAGCTCAACAATCCACTGATGATGGACAGTATCCCAAAAACGGAGAAAGAAAGAGAGGGGCTTAATCTCCCAAAAACACCCATCACCGGAGAAATTGAGGCTCCCAGCATCAAACCCTGCCGCAGCATAGAAACCGCAAAGTTTCTCACGTTTGTTGGGAAAAGCTCCACGCAGTAGATATACAACACGTCAAATGCAATTGATGCGGCCATGAAGCTGAGTGCTTCGATCGCCAGTTGAGGTAAGCTCCCTCGGGGTTCTGATGATTGGTTTCCATGTTTGTCCGCTGTGTTTGAGAAAATCGTGCACAATATACTGAGAATTCCTGCTAGAAAAGCTGACCAGGAGAAGAGTTGGCGGCGATTTGTGAAGCTCAGCAGCACACAGGCCACAAAAACAGCTGGGATCTCTATCATTGCGTTTATGGCCACAGTGAAGTAGAGGTTGAAGTTTAGGTTCTCGACATTGAGTTGAATCCCATAATACACGAATCCTACCCCAAAACCTGTGATCATAACAGTAGCCATCCTTTTGGCAGCCCATTGCGTGTTCCATAGTTTCTTTACTGGTAACTCGTTGTCTCCTTTAGTTGCAGCCTTCAGAGTACGTGATGGTGCTTTTAGACTTACATTCTGGGGTAACTCCTTACCATTCATCGCTGCATATCTTTTCAGGACATCAAGAGCTTCTTGATTTCTGCCCCTCACCAGAAGCCACCTTGGAGACTCTGATACAAAGGGTAGTAATATGAAGACTGTGTAAACAAGAGGGAGGAATGAGATAATCTTGTACAAATTTCTCCAACAATCTCTAGTTGGGTAAGCAATCAAGGGAACTGAAAGGAACCCTGCTGCAAAGAAAAAGGACCCATATTGGCCGACCTGACCGTGCCATTTCCGACCAACAGCCTCTGTTGAGAGCACAAGGCAACATATCCCCATGCCTGATCGTGAAAACCCATTTGCCAAACGTAGAAGAGTGTAAATCCATATGTTGGGGGAGAGGGAAGTAAGGTAAATGGTTGCGGAGGTTAGCAGACATGAAAGTATCACTGATCTTTTCCTTCCCAAGCATCCATCTGCCAGTCGACCAAAGAAAATAGAGCCTATTTGCAGATTTCATTCGACGTACTTGTGAGTTCATTCAAATCATCATATCCCTTTGGCTTGAACCAATAGTTAAATGTACAATCAAAGAATAGTTATTAAATCTGATCTAATTTGAATATGTAGCTTTTTGATTGCTTTTTATATTGCATTTTCCTCAAAGTTTATTCAGCTGACAGTAAATGGGAAGTATATTATAATTTTTTTGACTGATTTTAAATGAGTTGAATTCTCAAGAATCAGGCAGATATAGGAACCAAAGAATAAGATAAATATTAATTGGCTTTCCTTGTTTAAATTATTTTACTTCAGGCAATCTTGATTCTGTACTGTGAAAATTAGCTCATTTGTTCTTTGGATATATGAAGAGTATGAGATTGCGTATTAACTCATTTGCTGGATGCAGTTAGGCATTTTTTACATATTAACCAGAACAAAGTATATTGCGCAATTAATTGTATCAAGTTATTGACATAAAAGGTTGAGGAAGTGGTGGACCTATTAGAGAACCAAGAAAGTAGAGTGACGTTGGCATAGCCGCAAGAAATTTGCGGTCACACACCAATCCCCATTCAGCAACTGTTGAGCTTGCATTGCCGCCACTCCACTCCCAAGTCCCCGGCTTCAACCCGCAAACAGAGGCTGCACCACCACTCCCAAGTCCCCCAACACTGCATTCCCTTCCAATGCACCGCCACGAATTAGGTTGTGCGTCGGTGAAAATAGTGGCCATAGTGCTCTGAGAATCAAACATCCTAACCAGTGACACCAAGAACACTTGCACCAGCTGCGAGAATCCAAATGAGCCCACATGTTTTTCAATCACCCCATCCACTGTGAGCTGCAGCTTTTGTTCAGAACTTGGTTTCTTTAGAGACCCTAATTGCTCTGCATCCATTTCTTCTTGGATTAGTGTATGTTTTTTCATGGTATATGTTCCTTTTTGGCATGGGGTGATAATTTTATGAAGAAAAAAAAAAGGTTGTTGCTTTTATTGCAGTAGGTTGTCGTAATGTCCAGCTGCCTTGGTTTGATGAAGGTGTATTTTGACGTGTTAAGCCACTGAGAAAAGTTGATATTTTTGAAGGTGGCAATACAGAACTAAGATCATGTGATGTTAATTTTGGTATAATAAAGACAGTAGTGATGGCGGTTTGTTAATGTTACAATATATTCTAATTCTTTCTTCAACTCTTGAGTCCTGCTTTATTAGTTATTGTTAGTCATAATCTGCAAAAGTTTAAAGTTCAAAAGCTAGGAGCAGTAAAGCGTTCAATCAAGTTGTACTTTTCTTGCAGCAGATAAATGATCCTTTTAAGATGTTTGGTTTTATCATTATTAATAACTTTTATTAAATTAGTCCCTTGGTCAAGTTTGATAATTAAGGTCAAAAACCTTAAAAGTCAAAATATCATTTTCCTTCTGAGACTAGTTTCAATATCTAAAACTTTTTATGCTTCTAAATTTTTTTGGCAGTAAATGCCCTGATATTTCGCACCTAAAAAACCAAAATCAATTATGTCTTAAATCTTGAAACATAATACAGTGGCCAAAGATGAATCAACAAAAGTTTCGGATTCTTCTTCTTTATGAGTGCTTCAATTGCACCTTTGGAACAAAAATTAAAGAAGTTGTGCTAGTCTTGATCATGCATGTATATTAGAAAACCACAAGTTATTCCTTGTACTGATTACCGACTAAATCTTTTTGTATTTTTCTGATTATTGGCAGTTTGATTCTTTAAAGAAGAAAAAAACAGAGTTAGGTGTTGTATAAAGTGAATAATTAAAGTGATGATCTGAGACAAGTACTTACTTCCTCGCATACATGAAACTACACATTATATTTATTTCGTCTTCACAGTAGCTGAACAAAGGATGCATACGCACTAGTTAACAAAAAACAAACAGAACAAACAGACAAAGATGTATAGTAGAACAACATATTAAAGTAGAAGGGAGAAGTAGGCTCCGTTTGACTCCTTGCGCGTCGCTCTTATACTGCATCAACACCCTCTATTGCCCTGAAAATGAGAACATAACATTAGTTATAGTTTCCTTCATACATCTCTGATGCAAATCATTGTTTGTGAATATGCTACTTTGCGTTTACTTTAGAAGACACAAATTACCCCTTGGTAATGGAAAGTTTCTTCTCTTCAATGCCAAGAAACGTGTTTCTGATCATTGATAATTCTCGACACACTTGACGCATACTCATCCTTTCTTGTGGGGATTCTCCTGAGCATGAAACTCCAATGTGGAGGATATGGATCAAGCACTCTTGTTGCTCGCTTCGTAAATTGCTCCAACCTTCGCTCCAAGTCTCAGATTTTCCCGTTACTTCTTCACACAGTGTGGAGTTGTCCAGAACCTCCATTACTCTGTCTGGTAATGCCATTTGCACAAAATGGTGAAGATTCAAATTTTCGTGGAATAAATCATCAGTTGGCCTTCTCCCCGTGAAAATCTCCAGCAAGAGGATCCCGAAACTGTAGACGTCTCCCAGAATGGATACCTGGATTCCCATGCCATATTCTGCAAGGTTGACACCTAGTTAAGTTTCAAAATACTTCAACTCAATTGAATTTGATTACGTTAATACTTAGAAGTTAGTATAATTTGTACCTGGTGCTGCATATCCAATAGTTCCCTTGATACCAAGTGAACTGAATTGGTTTCCATCATCTTTCATGTCAAATTTTGTAAGCATTCGAGCTAAACCAAAGTCACCAATATGAGCCATTAGATCGCTATCAAGAAGTACATTATGTGGCTTCAGATCACAGTGAATGATTGGTGTTTGGCACTGGTGATGCAGATAATGTAAAGCAGAAGCTACATCTATTGCAATGTCGATTCTTTGAAGAATGTTCAAACTGTTATGCCGTGGTGTTTCTTCTTCAGGATGTAGCCACTTGTCCAAACTCCCATTTGACATGAACTGATACACGAGTGCTTTGAAATCATTGCCGTGGAAATCAACGCTCGAACAAGCAGTTATCACCTTGACGAGGTTGTTATGTCGGATGTTTCTCAAGGCTAGGCATTCGGCCATAAAGCTTTTTGAGGCACCTTTTCGTTTGAGGTTGAGAACTTTGACTGCAACTGCTGTGCCATCTGAGGTAAGTGTACCTTTGTAGACAGTTCCAAAACTGCCTGAACCAATTAAGTTCTCCTGCGAGAACCCACATGTCCCGTTTTGAAGTTCCTCGTAGGAAATCGTGGGGTAGAAGTTGAAAGATCTTGATTTCGATTCTTGTGTTTTCCTCATCCTTTTGCGCATGAAGAATATTGGAACAAGAAAAAGTAAGAGAGCAGCAAATAAAGTCAGGACAACTATCAGAATTAATTTTGTATGCTTGTCTCCACGTTCTTTCTTTGTCTTTTCAGGTTCTTGCTCGGGGCATGCTGGCAAATTAAATGGTTGGATTCCACCACAAAGATCGGAGTTACCGTGAATGTCAGTCACACTAACGTTTGCAAAAACTCCGGTTGAAGGGACCTCGCCTTCTAAATTGTTGAACGACAGATTTAGGTAAAGAAGAGACGACATATTAAGCAAGTAATCTGGGATATTTCCTGAGAGTTTGTTGCTCGAAAGATCCAAGTAATTGAGGTTCTGACGAGCTAAATTAGGAATGCTTCCCTCAAATGAGTTTCCTTGCAGCAAAACTATGTTCATATCCAAACAGTTCGCTAAGGTGTTTGGAATTTGACCAGAAAAATTGTTGTAAGAGAGATCAATTTCAACAAGATGGGTAAGGTCTTCAACGTTCTCGGGTAGAGGACCCGTCAAAGAGTTATATGACACGTTAAAAGACAACAGGGTTGGTATACTCATAATATCTGGAGGTATGGTCCCTATAAGATTGTTTTGAGCTATGTAAAAGAAAACCATTTTCTTACAACTACCTAAGGATGAGGGTATGACTCCTTCTAATCTGTTATCGAACAAATAAAGCCATAACAGGTTAGAATTGTTTCCAAGGCTAGAGGGGATCTGTCCTGTGAACTGATTTGAGCCCAAAATGAGCCTTCCTAAGTTTGGAAGCATCCCAAGAGAATCTGGAATTTTACCATTCAGAAGATTTGAGTACATGAAGAGTATGTTTAAGTTCTGGAGATTTGAAATCTCTCTTGGTATGTTTCCATGTATTGAGTTCCCTTGTAAATAGAGTCTTACCAACTGAGTTGACAAATTTGCAATCGATGTAGGCAGGATACCTCCAAATTTGTTTCCTCCAAAGCCCAGAAAATGTAAGTTGCTGCAGTTTGTTAGGGCTGTGATGAAGCTCAAATCATCCGGTTCACCGCTTCCGAGATTATTGGAGCCAAGACTCAAGTGAACCAAATCAAGTTTTCCTAGACTTAAAGGAATTTTGCCAGTGAAGTTATTACCAATAAGGTCGATGTTATTGAGTTTTGAAGCATTGGGAAATGAAGTTGGAATAGTTCCAGTGAAAAAATTGTAAGGCAACCATATTCTCTCAAGATTGGGAAGAAGAATTCCTATATCATCTCTGATTTTACCAGTGAAGCTGTTGAAGGAAATAGCTAAGAAGTCAAGATTTGTCAAATTATAAAGTGATGGAGGGAATTCACCAGTTAGATGATTCACCGACATCCTAAAAACTCGCAAGTTCTTCAAACGAGATATCGTAATTGGAACTTCACCGCTCAAGTTGTTGTACGACATGTCTATCTCCCTCAGGAACGACAAGTTTCCAAAAGTGGGTGGAAAAGTACCTGTGAGATTGTTGGTCCCCAGGTTCATTGTAATAAGATCAGATAATGATCCTATTTCTGGTGGAATTCTTCCTGTCAGAAAGTTATGATTCAGAGCCAGATTCCTAAGACTGGAGCAATTCGACAGAGTATCTGGAATTCGCCCGTCCAAGACATTGTAACTTATGTTCAGAATCTGAATTCGTCTAAGATTCCCAAGCTCTGAGGGAATCACACCATCGAAAGAGTTCCCCGAGAGATCAAGAAAGGTGATGAACGATAAATTTCCCACGTCTGGTGCGATAGTTCCAGCCAAACTTTGCTGTGTGAGGTTTAGACCGACAACTCTTGGAGTTTCGAATTGACAAGTAACACCAGTCCAGTTGCAAAAATGTGACGATTCATTCCATGAACCTAAGATGCTTAGAGGGTCGTCGTTTATTTGAGATTTGAACGCGAGTAGTGCAAGTTTATCGGTCTGGTCAGCAGGTACATTTGTAGCTGCATATGCTGGAGTTGAAAAGTTAAGAAACATGCATAGATATGCTGATATTATCAATGGAAGGATTAGACTAAAGTTCTTCATAGGAAGTTCCATGAAAAAGTTTTAATGATAATAAAAATGTTTGGTGTACTTTCATTTGTTATAATCTATAGTATTTATAACCACGATATGTTCTAAGACTGAGGTTTAATCAATGGAGGAAACTTTGACAAAAACTCAAAAGTATTACCTTTGAACATGTTTAATTTTGTGCTATCTAATATTACTGTTGTATTGAATAGGATAACATCAGGTACTTGGACTTCAAATTTCAGGGAAGATAACTCAAAGCTGTCACAAAAAATGAAGTCACTTTAGTAAGAAGTCAGAGCATAAACATTATATACAATAATATCTTATAATGTCTTCCACTCTTCCTCGATATTTTTATATTAATTAATCTAACAACTACCTAGAAATTAAAGTTCGTACTACTTCATACCGAGATTCCGAGAGTTGACTTGCTAATAGTCTTATTAGTACTTTTTATATACTTAATTATGTTCCTCTCACTTCCACCCTACTGTATTGGCTTTGTATCAAGATTAAATTAGTAATGGAGTAAGACTTAAGTGCCATTAAATACCATTTTCTCTGAGAAATGCTTTCACGAAAGAAATATTCTTGCACCTACTGCATGCGTATTCGCATTTATAAAATGCGATGAAGTCAAAGTAAACATGTTAAAATTTTGAATATGAGGAACAAGACTTCAACTGCTCGAAATTTCAAGATAACACATTTACAAGACTTGGTCTAATTATGAATCATTCTCTATTAATTAAATTATTATGTGAAATACCACTAAAAGTGTATCCACTAGATAAATGGTGCTTTAAGATGTTCCGTACTAATGTCATTAACGACTCATGTTAAAAAATTAGTCCATCGATCAAGTTTAATTACGGTTAAAAACCTTAAAACTCAAAATTTGATTTTACATGTTTTTTATATGCACCTACAAGACCAAGAAAAATGAAGATTATCTTCAAAACACACAATCAATTTTGAATTAGCATATTTTGTGGTTTGATTCTTCTTCTTTTCGAGTGTTCTCATTGCACTGGGTACAATTTATTTACGTTGGCATTAGTCAATGAATTCAGGATGTAGCAAGAATTAACGAATTGTGCTAGTCTTAATCAATCCATGTGTGATTGAAAACTACAAGTAAATCCTTGTACGATGTATACTACCAATATCACATATTCACGCACCAGTTTTACTTCAAGTGTCTAATGGGATAGAAAAGGTACTGATTACTGACCAATTCTTCTGTAGTTTTCTGATCATTAGCAATTTGAATCTTTAAAGAAGGAAAACTGGAGTAAAGTGTAGCAAATAGTGAATAAATTGGTCTGACACAAGTAGTTTATTACATACCAACATAGATGAAATTTTTCATTGAACTTGTTTCTTCTTCATTGTAAATACACAAGGAAGTAAGCACTACATGCATAAAACAAGAAGAAGAAAAAAAGTAGAAGAAAAAACATATTAAAGTAGAAGGGAGAAGTAGGCTCCTTTGACTCCTCGTATTTCGCTCTTATACTGCATCAACACCCTCTATTGCCCTGCAATTGATAACATGTATAACATTAATTATGGTTTCATGCATACATCACTGATGCAAATTGTTGTTCGCGAATATTCTACTTTGCGTTGTTTCATGTTTTTCTATAGAAGAAACTAATTACCCATTGGTAATGGAAAGTTTTCTCTCTTCAATGCCGAGGAACGTGTTTCTGATCATTGATAATTCTCGACACACTTGATGCATACTCATCCTTTCTTGTGGGGATTCAACTGAGCATGAAACTCCAATGTGGAGGATATGGATCAAACACTCTTGTTGCTCGCTTCGTAAAGTGCTCCAACCTTCGCTCCAAGTCTCAGATTTTCCCGTTACATCTTCACACAGTGCGGAGTTGTCCAGAACCTCCATTACTCTGTCTGGTAATGCCATTTGCACAAAATGGTGAAGATTCAAATTTTCATGGAATAAATCATCAGTTGGCCTTTTCCCCGTGAAAATCTCCAGCAAGAGGATCCCGAAACTGTAGACATCTCCCAGAATAGATACCTTGATTCCCATGCCATATTCTGCAAAGTTGACACGTTCTTTAGTTCCAAAATATTTCAGTTCTTGAATTGAAATTGAATATATTAATGTTTAGAAGTTATATATAATTTGTACCTGGTGCAGCATATCCAATAGTCCCCTTAATACCAAGTGAACTGAAATGGTTTTCATCATATTTCATGTTAAGTTTTGTGAACATTCGAGCCAAACCAAAGTCACCAATATGAGCTTTCAGATCATTATCAAGAAGTATATTTTGTGGCTTCAGATCACAGTGAATAACTGGTGTTTGGCACTGGTGATGAAGATAATGTAAAGCAGAAGCTACACCTATGGCAATGTCGATTCTTTGAAGAATGTTCAAACTATAACTCCCTGGTGCTTCTTCTTCAGGATGTAGCCACTTCTCCAAACTCCCATTTGACATGAACTGATACACAAGTGCTTTGAAATCATTGCCGTGGAAATCAACGCTCGAACAAGCAGTTATCACCTTGACGAGGTTGTTATGTCGGATGTTTCTCAAGGCTAGGCATTCGGCCATAAAGCTTTTTGAGGCACCTTTTCGTTTGAGGTTGAGAACTTTAACTGCAACTGCTGTGCCATCTGAGGTAAGTGTACCTTTGTAGACAGTTCCAAAACTGCCTGAACCAATTAAGTTCTCCTGCGAGAACCCGCTTGTCCCGTTTAGAAGTTCCTCGTAGGAAATCTTGGGGTAGAAGTTGAAAGATCTTGATTTCGATTCTTGTGTTTTCCTCATCCTTTTTCGCATGAAGAATATTGGAACAAGAAAAAGTAAGAGAGCAGCAAATAAAGTTAGGACAACTATCAGGATTAATTTCGTATGCTTGTGTCCAAGTTCTTCGTTTGTCTTCTCGGGTTCTTGCTCAGGGCACGCTGGCAAATTAAATAGTTGAATTCCACCACAAAGATCGGAGTTACTGTGAACGTCGGCCACACTACCGTTTGCAAAAACTCCGGTTGAAGGGACCTCGCCCTCTAAATTGTTGTACGACAGATTTAGGTATAGAAGAGACGACATATTAAGCAAGTAATCTGGGATATTTCCTGAGAGTTTGTTGCTCGACAGATCCAAGTATTTGAGGTTCTGACGAGCTAAATTAGGAATGCGTCCCTCAAACGAGTTTCCTGGCAACAAAACTATGTTCATATCCAAACAGTTTCCTAAGGTGTCTGGAATCTGACCAGAAAAATTGTTGTAAGAGAGATCAATCTCAACAAAATGGCTAAGGTCTCCAACCTCTTCTGGTAGAGGACCCGTCAAGGAGTTATATGACACATTAAGCGACAACAGGGTTGGTATACTCATAATTTCTGGAGGTATGACCCCTGAAAGATTGTTTTGAGCTATGTAAAGGAAAATCATACTCTTACAACTAGCCAAGGAAGAGGGGATGCTTCCTTCTAACCTGTTATTGAACAAAATAGTCCACAACAGGCTGGAAATGTTTCCAATACTAGACGGAATTTGTCCTGTGAACTGATTGGAGTCTAAGACGAGCTTTCCTAGGTTCGGAAGCAACCCAAGAGAATCTGGAATTGTACCACTTAGATGATTTGAGGACATGTAGAGAATGTTTAAGTTCTGGAGATTTGAAATCTCTCTTGGTATATTTCCATGTATTGAGTTCACCTCCAAATAGAGTCTTGTCAACTGAGTTGACAAATTTGCGATAGATGCAGGCAGGATCCCTCCAAATTTGTTTGTTCCAAAATCCAGAAAATATAACTTGCTGCAGTTTGTTAGTGCTGTGATGAAGTCCAAATCGTCCGGATTGCCACCTCCGAGACTATTGGAGCCAAGATTCAAGTGAACCAGATCATGTTTTCCTAAATTTAGAGGAACTTTACCGGTGAAGTTATTACCACTAAGGTCAATCTCGTAGAGTTTTGAAGCATTGGGAAATGAAGTTGGAATAGTTCCAACGAAAGAATTGAAAGGCAGCCATATTCTCTCAAGATTTGGAAGAAGAATTCCTATGTCATCTCTGATTTTACCAGTGAAGCTGTTAAAGGAAATTGCTAAAAAGTCAAGATTTGTCAAATTATAGAGTGATGGAGGGAATTCACCAGTTAGATGATTCAACGAAATCCTTAAAGCTCGCAAGTTCTTCAAACGAGATATCGTAGTTGGAACTTCACCGCTCAAGTTGTTGTACGACATGTCTATCTCCCTCAGGAACGACAAGTTTCCAAAAGTGGGTGGAAAAGTACCTGTAAGATTGTTGGTCCCCAGGTTCATTGTAATAAGATCAGACAATGATCCTATTTCAGGTGGAATTGTTCCTGTCAGAAAGTTATGATCCAGTGCCAGATTCCTAAGACTCGAACAATTCGACAGAGTATCTGGAATTCGCCTGTCAAAAACATTGTAACTCATGTTCAGAATCTGAAGTCTTCCGAGATTCCCAAGCTCTGAGGGAATCACACCATCGAAAAAGTTTCCTGAGAGGTCAAGAAAGGTGATGAACGATAAATTTCCCACGTCTGGTGCGATAGTTCCAGCCAAACCTTGCTGTGTGAGGTTTAGACCAACGACTCTTGGCGTTTCGAATTGACAAGTAACACCAGTCCAGTTGCAAAAATGTGAAGATTCATTCCATGAACCTAAGATGCTTAGAGGGTCGTCATTTATTTGAGATTTGAACGCGAGTAGTGCTAGTTTATCGGTCTCGTCAGCAGGTGCATTTGTAGCTGCATATGCTGGAGTTGAAAAGTTAAGAAACATGCATAGATATGCTGATATTAACAATGGAAGGATTAGACTAAAGTTCTTCATAGGAAGTTCCATGAAGAAATTAAATGTGTTAAGGTAAAGGTTGAAGGAGAAAAAGTCTGTGATATTAAAACTATTTTGGTGTACTTTCATTTGCTATAATGTGTAGTATTTATGATCGCAATGTTCTAAGACTCAGGTATAAATAATCAATGATGAAACTTTGACAAAAGTATCACCTATAATCAGCATGTTTTGTGCTATCTAATATTACTATTCTATTGAATAGGATAACTAAATGATACTTCAATCGTTGAATTTTTGGATTAATCAATCAAGAACATACATCAGGTATATGACTTCAAATTTAAGGTAGAAATGATAAACAAAAAAAAAAGAAAAAAAGAAAAAGCTTTCTTCACCGTTGACATTTTCTTCAGGTGGACTGCAAAAATATATCGGAGACATACATACGTATTGACATTTCATGTATAACATTTGTATCAAATTCGCCATAGAATACGATATAATATTAGAATGTGATTTTCCAAATATCCATACAAGTTACCACGTACCGCTAAATTACAAATAATGTGAAATGGTGGTAATTGGCGTCATTTTTATCCCATGTCACTCATGACCAGAAGTGAATAAATCAATAGGACAGGAAAATAGAACAAAATATGAGTCCAACAAGTCCTTTTCCATAAAATGAATAAATAAGATTACTCAAAGCTGTCACAAAAATTAAGTCACATAAGTCAGAAGTCAAAACATAAACATTATATTATACATATAGATATATCTTATTATATCTTCCTCAATATTACTATTTGATATTGATTAATTACTAACCTAGAAACGTCGTAACTAGAGTTGACTTGCTAATAGCCTTGATACTTTTTATGTACTTAATCATGTTCCTATATATCACTTTCACCCTAACGTATTGGCTTTTTCTCAAAATCAAATAAGAAACAGAATAAGACTTAATAACTACCATTAAACATCATTTTCTCGTAGAAAAACTTCCAAGATAAAGTATTCTAGCACCTTATCGCGTATTTGCAATTATGAAATGCGATGAGATCAAAACAAACATGATACAATTTTGAACATGAGGAATAAATTGCCCCGAAATTTCAATATAACATTTGCAAAAAGATAGCTGTGTTTGCGCAACAAAAAAAAAAAAAAAAAGATCAGCATTTACTAATCTTCTATAATTGCGACAAACAATATCCATGTCAAGTGCAATGCTATGCCTATGTAAGTTGTAACAATGCGTAAGGGATTGTAGGAGTGCAGTGTGTACCACATGTTTATACTAGAGATTAAAGAAGCTGCATTTTTAAAGAGGTGTTGCGTGTTCTAATTTCAAGTGAGAATAATATTATTTCAGTCTATGTATGATAAAAGAATATATGATTCACATATATAACTGTATCAAGAAGTCCCTCTTGTCCGGTAACTGTCGCTTGTTACCTTTTCTTCCTTTCAATTGATGGTTGTGCCGGTTACCTTCTAAGCCTCTCCATCGGAACATGTTACTGTCATAGTGAGATTTAAGTTCTGAAAAAAGGGTTGGGCTTGAAGTTCTGTAAGCACAAACAGAGGAGTGAATAATTTCGTATGAAGTTATAAGTCATAAACTAGTTTCTTTTTTACTCTCCATTTTTTAATTAGTATCGAAAGTCGAAAGATTTTAATCAAGAAAAGAATCATTAGACTTACAAATATGATGGGATAATCCAAGAAGTAGTCCTTAAACTCAAGAGAATCCAAATACTCTAATATCCAAATCACCACAAAATGGTACGTAACCAGATGAGTTTTCAATTCAATGAAAAATCAAATAAAATGCACGCCTTACAAAATCTCTTATGAAAATTTAGTTTCTATCAAAGCAACATTACTTCAAAACTTGATCTATACTGCTGAATGATCATTTTTTTTGTCATACCTCTTGATCTTCTTCTGTCAGAAGTTTTGCAAGCGTAACGTGGCTCAAGAACTGGAAACAAGTACATATCATTAGAAAGACTACACTTGATTCAGCTCAACATGAAACTAAACATTAATCTGTTCACTTACAACAATCAACCAGAAATCTGGAATAGGAGCTAGAACATGATTTGGAGTACTGTAACATTTGGAGTTCAGTTGGTTGTAGTACTGCAACATTTGGACTGTAGTTTCAGTGTTTTCTCCTCTTAACATTGGAATGAAATGTTGTGAGTGATATCTGTAATCTCTAAAAAGCTTCAAGATTAAACGTTATGTTTGTGTTTCTAATAAGTTTCTACACGCCTTCCTTCTTCTTCTTTACCAAAACAAGATTATAGCACGTTTGCTGAAGTGGAAAAGGAAACATTGGTAGCATTGTTTGCGCAAATAAAAGATTAGCATTTATTGATATTTTAAAACTGCAACAAACATCATCGCATTTCAAGTGCCACACTACACGTGTGTAACGATGCATAAGGGCTTCTAGGAGTGCAGTGTGTATGCACATCCTGCTCCACTACTTTCAGGCTGCTATCTAGTCTTCCTTTCATGTGATGTTCGTCCCGGTTATGATCCAGGATTCTTCATCTGCACATGTAACGGTCTTCGTAAGCTTTGTGTTTTCAAAAAATGGGTCTTCGTTAGCTCTTGATCTTCCTCTCTCAGAAGTTTTGCAAGCGCAACATGGCCCAACCCAAGACCTGGAAATAAGTATAGAGAATTACAAATACTAGAGTTGATTCAGCTTAAACATTAAAGTGATCATTAATTCCAATTAGTGGTTGGAAAAATCTATGGCTCGTTCACTTACGACAATCAACCAGAAGTCCGGAATAGTAGCTATAACCCAACTTATTTTCTCATAAATGAGCTTCCTGATCTCGCTGTACCAATCCAATATCCAGGAACTACTCCTCTTCTTCATTGTAATGGCAGTCAAAAATGAGTCTTATGTGTTCAAAGAATTAGCAAAAGTCAGGCCCTAAAATATTATCTGATAAGACTTTTTGCTAACAAATAAAGTTCTCATACTTTGATTTATAGGTAAGAAATCTAATTTCAACCATATATCGTACAATGAATTCACAAGGCTGATATAGTCATATAGCGATAACTTAGAAACCAAGCTACACATCAAACAAATAAAGAATCCAGAATTATGCTGATGCAGCTATAACTTAGACGCAAAAGGTCGCAGCTATAACTTTGTATTAATAAGGTTATATAACTTTGTATCAAAGCAGGATTTGATAGTGACGTAGTTTGGATTAGAGTTGGAGATCAAAAATATTCAGCTTTATATACTATTATATATTTGTAGTCAATTGGGCTAAAGATTCATTTGACAAATTATGGATATTGTGTGCACATCCATAGTGACCGATTCAATTAACAGATTATTGATTTATGGCTTTTGTGTGCGCAAATCCAAAGTGGCAACTTGTCTTATTATTCAGTTATTCTCCATAAATCCCCAACACTATTTTTCTACGATCGATTTGGGCAATCTTTAATTAAGCTTCCAAAAATAAAAAGGTGCTCTCAGAACTATATGACTAGTGATATTGTGAAAGCAAAAATTGTTGTTATCAAAACAAATTTTAGAGTATTCCTAATTTTGCCTAATAATATAGGAATACTAAAATCAAACTTTTTATACCCCAAATTACATAAACTCCTCATCAATTACACTATTTAATTATAGCAATTATCTTTTTCCAAAATCCAGATAGATATACTTTTTATGATACTTTTGTTTCTTCCCAATATTCTATAGAAAATTGACAGTGTAAGTTCATTATTTTAATAATCTCTCCTCTCTTTTTTTTTTCTTTTTTCGTTTATCTTTTTTCATTCAGTTTTAAAAATCAATAGTTGAATGACAATTCTTACCTTACCGATGTGTTGAGGTCCTTCAAAGATAATTAGCATATTGTTGATACACAAATTCAAACTTAAAAACAATTAAGATTTTTGAGTTAATAATATATATTTGTATTTTTTGGGACCACGTTAAGGAAGACCGGAAAATCAAATCAACATATTAATATCCAAAAATATAAATATTTAATATTGACTTATAATTAATTAACCCACAATCCTCAATGTATATAGCTAGAAGTAGATATCGACGTAAAAACGTAGTACGCAATACTCTATTTTAACTTTTATGAATCTTTTTTAATCATGTTTTCTTATTTTATTTTAAGTTTTTTAACGGTGCAGATATGACTTTAAGTAAAGATTAATAGACACACATTAATAACATAAATAAATTGTAACTAATGATTTATCGAAAAGATAAATTGTAAATTATAATTTTAAGTTTTTTATATTAGGGCAGTACTAACTAACGTTGTTCTAAATTTTTTTTTATTTCTCACTGTGTCCGCTTATGCAACTAATCTAGTCGACCATCGTCGGGCCTTTTTTGACGGAGGCTCTCCCAGCGGTGCTTTTTACATCAACAAGGCTCGAACCCGAGTGTTGCTCTAATTATGATAACATTGAAAATTTTGATTTTCAAATGACATTGGAGAGAAGATTTTTTTACCTGATTTGTGATTGTATAAATAGAAGAGTTATTTTCCTTAATTGTGGAGGAACGAATCAAACATTATTAATGCTTACGGAAATACATTCATTTAAGATTCATATATTTTGATTTAGAATGGCAAATTAGAGAACTTTAAAATTTTACTTCAAAAACGTACTATATACAACAACATCCAAAAAAAATAATACATTGGGAAAGATATCATAAGTTGTGCTACAACTAAAGATACCAAAATGTCATAATTAATATATACACATCAAACGCCCCAAGGCGTGACGTCTTCAAAACATAAATCTATTTAAATTCCAAGGACCATAAATACAAAATGATACCACCAATCAACGCAAAACAAAACAAACTTTTTATTAGGAACCTAATGCTTGTTGACATCTCCAACAAACGCCTGTGCATCGTCATAATAGTTTGGTCCATCCTCGATATATTCCCGTTCATTTTCTCTACCATGGCGTTCTTCTTATTTACAAGCCCATTCAAATTGTGAATATCCTTCTCGAGCACAATGATATGGTTACGTAACCCGACAATAGCAGAATTGGCTTTTTCGCCCGCAGAAACAAAAAACTTGTCCTCCTATAACATAATAGAAAATAGACACTTGAAACGTAATACAAAACCTACTATACAACCTTGAACTACGACCAAACCATAACCTATTAATAATTTAATATCTGTAATTTGACCTGCATGGCTGCATGTGTGTAAAAATTGTATTAATTTCATTGCTAAACGCAATTTTATAATCTATGAATTCTTAAATCTCTTAGATTCCTCAAATTAAAAAATATCCTCAATTCCTCATCCTAGAATTCACAGAAACTAAATCCTCAATTCTAGAATAATTCACAGCCAAACCTTTTATAATAAATTTAAACTAATCAGATAACTTACCAATCAGATAAATGGGAAACTAGCATACCCAAAGCAAATGAATTCTGTTCAATACTCATGACGAACACTCTAAAATATCTGTTATGAAACACAATTAAACTTACCTTCTCATTGAGATCTCTTAAATCTCCAACATATGGTGCATCCATTGTTCCACAAGGTGATTGGGAATCGCTAATATTGGTTTAAATTAGGGTTTGTCAATCGGGGAGGAGAGGAGCAGATTATTTCTGTTTTTACTTATTTCTACTTTAGTATTTTGAGTGGACCGTTTTGTTTGGGCCGGGTCTTTTCTTATTTGATTCATCTTACGCCTTGACACTTTTTGAGTTTTTGTGTACTTAATTATGTTCCTACATTATAATATTTTATATTGGAAGTTTTTCTACGAGAAAAAATGATGTTTAATTGTAGCTATTAAGTCTTATCTGATTTTGATAAAAAGCCAATAGGTTGAGAGATTATTTAATACATTTGTTGTATTGATGATGTGATGCAACCACTACGAATACATGGTTAGGATGGAGTGATGGGGTGGTTTTTCCCTTAATTATAGGAAAATATATATTTGTATTTAATCTGTATCGCTGGTTGTACCACATCACCAATACAACGGATGCAACAAATATATTTTCCAATACGTTAGTGTAAAAGTGATATGTAGGCATGGATTAAAGTTTCGGTTTCGAAGTAAGTTTCGGTCAGCTAAAAATTAGAAACGTTTCGTAATATTTCGAGAACTTTTTGGCATGTTTCGAAGAATTCGTAAAATTGTGGTTATAGATAACAAGGAAACCACATGTATTTTTCGTTTCGATGGCTTCAAAAATAGAAATATTTCGGTATTTTTCGGGAAAACGCACCAAAATTTTGATCCATGAATGGGAATGATGTTTTTTTCAAATAACAAGATAAGTCATAGCACGTGATTGAATTCATAGAAGAGTTTGAATTGATATGGACTACTAAAAGAAAGAGTTTGAATTGATTCCTAACTACATAGCAATATCTTATTATTCTTCCATACACTCTATGACTCTATCTTAATAATTAAACCAAATCATCTTCTTATAATATAAAATCTGCGCTCCTTTCTTTTGTATTTATACATGTAAAAACTTTCTTTCTTAATTAGGTTTAGGACAAAGTGCTATAACTAACGTGATTTTCTAAAGTCCAAAAAATATTCTCCAATATTGCAAACGATGATAAGAAATATAAATTAACTCATCACACATCAACCATTAACATCTCAAGATTAATTTGTGAAAAACAAGTTATGTTTCTAAACAAAAGGTTATGGGTTTAATAGAAAAATTAATCCGAATTATGTGCATCATGATTCGTACCTTTGCGAGTCTCATGATCTTACCTTTGCGACGCATTAGTTTTGAGTTTTGCTTTGATAGTTAAGTTCGTTTTTGCATTGAGATGTAATTTGACGTTTGACGTTTTAAACGTCGGTAATAATATTCCTTTTTCCTTCAAAAAAAACACTAATCCGAAGACCGTACCAAAAGCATCACCGTATGAATAAATAATCAACAAAGAACATAGAGCATGAAATTAGCATCTATGCCTCCAAACATGATGAATTGAGTTGCTCACTGATTACAGTTGCTGTAGCCATTATTTCTATTTATATATTAATAGTGAATCTACTTTGTGATTAGAAATTTAGTAAGAAAAGCAATACTCAAAGCCTTCATCAAACTCTAAAGGTCATTAGTATCAATCGTCTCATGACAAAACCTTCACACACAAATGAGAAAAAATCAAGACCCGACAGTAAACGTTTGTTCTTTTGGCATTTCCTTCATTTCAAAATCGCTAAGTACAGTGTGATGTTACAATATTGCAAGTATTCTACAAACAAGTAGTAGACTACATAATATCTCAACAACGCTGCTTCAACTTCCTTTCCAAGACCAAAAAGTAAAATTTCAATCACATCTTCATCTCAAGAATAGTACCAACACGCTAGCTAGCCTGAAAATCCAAGAAAAGTTGTAATTTTTGTATAAGGACCTCACGGCTTCCATAGAGAGGCTTACCGCTGATGATCCAATCTTTTTCGAGCAGTCCCGCCTTACTGCTAGTCAACATCTCATTGTGGAAAGCAGAGACAATGCAGTATATTGAAGTTCTCAGAATATCGGCTAGCGAATATGCTTTACCGTAAAGAGGACTTCCTCTTATCTTTAACATGGCAGCACTTGTAGACTCTCTTTTCCCAGTGTTGATGGTGGCCCATTTAATTCCAGCAGGGCCCATCAAATAATTTGACGATTGTACGTTGGTCTTCTTCCCCATGAGAGTTTCGACAGCTAGCAAAGTTGATAATAATGTTGAGATCACAGCAGCGTTGCTGCCTGAGAGTTGTGCAACACCTAAACGGTCCTCCTTATGTGACCTTGCGGTCAATGAAGCAACAATTCGGGCACACCAGGCACACAGCTGCACGTAATTGATAATGAAAATTAGGAATCCTTCATTGCATTACATGATGTACAGGCATGAAGAACATTTCACAGAACTTCTACTCTAGTATGATTTATAATTTGGAGAAGGGTGGGGATCATCTCCAGATATATATCAAACATGACTTTGAAAAACTTCAGAATCTTAGAGGCTAGTAAGGCATGAAATGGACGATACCAATCACAGATTGTAGATAGCTAAACAAGGCAGGGCCTTGAACATGCGGTTCTAGCCTTAAATCTCTTAACTGTGACCTTTTGAGTTAAGTAAGTATTGATTCTTCAAACACAAAAGATCAAGGCTAGAAGCGCGTGCAATGGACAATACATATCACAGTAGATAGTTAAACAAAGAGGACCTGTACAGATTTATGTACCAAAATGTAATTCAGCAATTAACAACGTAAACATGCCAATCAGCAGAGTGTAGCACAAGATTTTGACTTCCTAAGTTTACATGTTTGGGAGACAGTGCATAGTTTTGTTAGGTATTAGACAGTGCTTATAAAAAGTGTACTTATAAAAAGTGTGCATGAGACACAAAATTCTACATTTTAGGGGCCATTCCCTCTTCTTCTATACGTCGTCTTTGCAGAATTATGAATTCAAGGTTAATTAACATTCACCATGAATTCCTCACTCAAACTCTACATGGTAAGATGGAAAGACAATGAAGCAGTAAAGGATACATGATACACACAGCACATATCAACTAATGAGACGGCGACATTTTCTTGATGGCAAAGGCATCCATACAAAACATGTGCACTAAGTGCCTAAAACTAATTAGTACCCAAACCGAAGACCATAGACCAAAGTAATTACACAAATAACACTGTAAAAGAATATGGAGCGTGCCAGTTACATATCTCATCAGATTCTTCTTATTGGCATCATGAAATAGATTTTTACAACTCCCTACAGGAAACAACACAACCATGTCACCAGAAAGTATCCCTACAGACCAAGGACCAGTAACCAGGATAGATGAACAGGTACAGGGACCAAATATCAAGATCTAAGGCAACTTCATCACACCTTTATAATTTTTCTCCACGAAATCTGCCAGCTAAAATAAAGTTACCAACTTATACTTGTTTTACTAAAATATACACTGTTCATCAACAGAAACATGCCTTTTGTGAGGGCTCAAGGAAGAAAGATGGTTAATCTGGAACAAAGGTGACTAAAGATGAGATAACTTCTGTTATGGTCCTTATATATAATATAAATTCTAGAAGCACAACTTCAGAAAAAACGGAAAGAAAACAGCGTACTATTATGAGTAAAACAAACAAGTAAAATAAGATCCTAAATGATGGCCGGAAAACCTAGAATTTCACTGACCACTTGATCGATTAGATTAAATTTAAAACAGGCAAAGTAATTATTCCTATTACACAACTTTAAAAAGTCATTAGTGTTCAAAATTATTGATGAAGAAACAGATGGACATCAATGGAAACCAAAAAAAATTGTACCTGAGAGTCATAGAAAGATTCATAGAGTTTCAAAACTGCAAGCCGCTCTGTTGGTGAACTTAGCTGGTAAGACAATTGCATTGAGTTTTCAGCTGATGAACTCTCAAGTCCTTCAACCAATTTCTTAGTGAACTGATCCAGAGGCCCAAGGCATGAAGATATAACTCTTTTATAGGTCTCACCAGTCTCCTCAAAAAGTGCAGCACGACGCCATGTATCAACATTAATCTCACAAACCATACAGAGATCAAGATAAGCAAGATACTGCAGAAGCGACTTCGGGGTGCTTTCCTCTAGAGTTGCCAGGAGAGCCTCACTTGGATTGGTTTCAGCTGCCGCAGATCCTTTTGGGGGTGCAAATACAAATCTCTTCGTATGCAGCACCTACAAAGTCAATGACGCTTCAAGTTCATATAGACTCAAATAATTATATATTCAAGATGATCAGCAACAGCGACATAACAAAAGAACTATGGGATATGACATAAACTAGTTGAAGAAGAACCTGGTGCAAATGATGATTCAACTCCCAACAAAGAATCACTCCAAAAGTTCCAATATAGAAAGTCATCTGCTCGGCAATAAAGCTTCTTGCTGAACCTTGACCTCTGAACTCAACGGGGAGGAAAAACGCGAATACCCCTGATACTAAGTGACCAACTGCAGCAAACTTCAAAGCCTTCCTGACAGCTACGGGAAGGCCCATCTTGAAGCTGAAGAAAGGAGGGCGCTGATTGACACAAGTGTCGAGGTCAGTACATCACATCAAACCAAACCTTTTTCTCAGTAAACATCAATCACATCTCTAAGATACAATAACCTATAGAATTCCAGCATGCACTACACTATCCATTATTTCTGTCATTTAGATGTTGTCACACTCTGGCAATTACAAGAATTCAACAAGTTCATTTTGAACTTCATGACAGCGTAGTTGACATTTCAGGTTAAGATATTCTGAAAGTATGCGGAACCTCATTATGTTACCCGATGAATAGCTAAGGAAGAACGTCTACAACTCATGGCAGTTCAGTGACATGTCTCATCACAACAAAATGTGTGAGATGTGATTGGTAGGGCCAGTTTCTAATTTGTGGCAACATCGTATTTCCTGTCAAAACTTTGGACAACTTGTTGAATTCTTCGACAACATTCATAAAATTGTGACAACATCGTATTTTCTGCCAAAACTTTCAATCAAACACATTCGTAAAGCCACTCTATCTCCTCAAAGTAACACCACATATCTACTTAAAACATAGCAATTAAATACAACACTCACTGTCTATATCGCCTTATATTCAAAAAACAGTAAATGGCAACAGTGTTCAATCATCAGTAAACAAACTTCAATCCCCAGATAACATACCTGAACAATCGGAAACCGCAAAACCCAGCGCTGTGTATACACGTAATGTAGCCCATAACCCAACCCCACAACAAAACCCCTAAACCCCAACACCCCGAAACCACCCTCACCCAACTCCACAGAACCCCAGCACACACAAAACACCGCCAACGCCCCCGCCACACCACACACTACGACAAACAACGCAAAGCTCAACGACACCCTCACCTTCCTCTTCCCATCACTCCCCGACCCCGACACGAAAACCAGGCGGATGATCGATAGCACTATCTCTAACAGCGAAGCGGCCGGTAAAGGGTGAGGCGAGGAGAGGAAGAAGATGGAGAGAGAGAAGAGGAGGAGGGAGAAGTGGAAGAGGAAGAAGGAGATAAAGGAGAGGAAAGTGGGAGTGAAGGGTTTTGTAGTGAGAGGAGAAAGAAAGAGGGCTTTGAGTAGGAGGAGGAGGAAGGTTGATTGAAGGGTTTGCCAGATTAAGAAGCTGAGGAATCGGTGGCGGATGATTGTACCGCCGGCACCGCCGTCCTTGTCCTTGAAGAGCGACCGCTCGATTGCGGCGGCGATTACCATTACGGCGGTGGGGTTTATGGGTACCGTACGGACCTACTCTGAGGGGAAAATGAAATTTGAAAATGGTGTGCAGTGTTTGTTTTTTTCAATCAAAAGATAAATTTGAAAAGGAGTGAGTCACTTGACTTCTTTACTAAGCTTTGCTAACTTTTATTTAGTTTAGTTATATATAGGTATATGTGAGAAAAAAAGAATGAAAATTTGCATCTTTCCTATTAAGAAATACCTCACATTATATTTTGAAAACAAAATCATAGTCCACATTTTTAGAAAAGAGTGATGTATTCTTGTTTTTATTGAGCTAAGAAATCTTTAGTTATTTATCGAAATTTTTGAAGGCGTCGTGAAGAGACGTTGTTACTCATTTTAGGGTTTTGGCACCACACCACTTTTATGTTAAAACAAAGAGAGAAGTAGGTTAACTTTGCATTTCAAAAATAACTCAACTCTTGTTGGGCGCATGAGCTCAACGCCAGGTCACTAATAGTCGACATATATCACTAAAGAATAGGTATACGCAATCGACAAAGCTTCACACTTGGACGGGCGAGGGTAACCCTCTCTTCCCTCACTCTGTTATCCACTTCTTTCTGTCCTTTTTTTCTTATAGTTGTTGATTTTTCATGTATCATCTTAAGTGATAATCAATGACCTTAGCTCGCACTCTTGAAAAGCCCGAATTGGCAGGTTGTGGGGTAGATCCGCGTTGATGTTAAAGTTAATTTTCTTAAGCACCTTTCTAAATCACTTCGGTTAACAGAGCCCTCAAGTATCCGAAATATGCAAACGTTGTAAATGGCATAGACTTCCACTCCTTCAAAAAAAAAAGCAAAGTTATTTTATTTCTTTTTCCAAAAGAAGTACCGACGAGTTATCTACTTAAAAGGACGAGAGCGTTCACCAACTTTTGAGTTTGGTTGCCAGCTTATTTAGCTAAAAAGAATTATGTACAGTGATTTACATTTCTTTAAAGTTTGAAATACTAAATGTGCAAATAAAATTAAAAGGCGAGCATGTTTGGATATTCTTCCAACCCGAACTAATCTCGTGCGGCGTCGTATTTGCGACACGGTTGTATGTGTCACGTGCCGAGCGAGAGAAGAGACCCCACAACATATTCTTTTTGGTTGCCATGTGCTCGCCAAGTTTGGGCCCTCGCATACTTTCCTTGGTCAACTCTAATTCGGGAGGATGAGTTATTGGTGGACTAGTTTATGCGCGTACGAAACGAGAAAGATGGGGATCGAATTGCATTGGCCCTCACAATTTGTTGGGCTGTTTGGGGTAACAGAAATTTAATACTTTCAGGCAAACACCCCCAGAGTCCCGCTGATATTCAAGTTTGCGACCTCATATGCAGTGAGATAGGATAAGGTAAATTCAGTTGCGCAACAGTTGATACCGACGGGAGGCGCTTAGTGGACTGAGCGCCAATGGAGGGGTGCTTGAAAATTAACTTTGATGGAGCATGGTTTGACGACGATGACGACGTGGGGCTTGTGGTGATTGTGCGCGATCATACGGTGGAAGTGTTAACGACGACGCAAAAACAATTTGTTGCTACATTAGCGTCGGCTTGCGTTGAGGCATGTGATGTGCTAAGGGCAGTTCAGTTGGCCGTGGGAATGGAGTGGAAACAGGTGGTGTTCGAGGGTGATTGCTTAAATATTATTTCATAACATTATTCACCGGACACAGTCAGCTGCTCAATATGTGAATCTTGTGGCAGACTTTCTTCGTTTGTTTGAGCCAAAGACGAGGTTTTGGATCCGTTGAGTGGGAGACTCGCAAATCAAGCAGCTCATGATTTAGCTCGGATGGCGGTAGGGATTATGTTAGAACCACTTAACCTGATGTTTGCAGTAGTTTAGTTTAGGGCAATTGCTAAGCCCTTTTTTTATAACACTAATGTAGCTCTTTCAGCGTGTTTTTGGCGCATAATTAATATATAGGCGATCTATTATTCAAAAGAAAAAAAAATGTATGAAATTTATTGAAGTTACTTCCCCTTTTCTAAGCTCTGTTAATTGCTTGAGATGTAAAATATGTAAAAAAAATGGTTTTTGCAATTTGAATATAGATTTTTGTAGTTTCTTTTCCATATTGTAAAGTTCATTATTTTCTTTAATCCATCGTTGAATATATATATATATATATATATATTTATCTTTATCTTTATCTTTTCTTTATTTTTATCTTTATCTTTACTATATGATAAGAATGAATGTTTTCAAGTAGGCTGCTCTTCAACGGAGATTTTTCGTGTTCCGATTTTGTCCCTGTAAGTTCAACTAATTACTGTAAGATGTTTTGTTTTACAGTAATAAATATCTTGAGGGCCCGCACCTATTAATTGGTTGGGACACGCAATAATAAAATTTCTTAACAGTTAATAGCGTTGTGGTTCTCTGTAAATTGCAGAACAATCGTTTTATTTTTTTACGTCTTTCGATCTCGCCTCAAAAGTTTTACGTTTCGCATTTATTGGCCTGCTATAAATTGTGGAATGGTCCTTCTAATTTTTTACAGTAATTAATATCTGGAGGGTCCTCACATATTAATTGGTTGGGACCTGCAAAAATAAAATTTCTTAACAGTTAATAGCGGTGTGGTCCTCCGTAAATTGCAGAGCAGTCATTTTATTTTTGACGTCTTTCGATCTTGCCTCAAAAGTTTCACGTTTCGTATTTATTGGCCTTTGCCCCTGTAAGTTCAACTAATTACTGTAAGATGTTTTGTTTTACAGTAATAAATATCTGGAGGGCCCGTACATATTAATTGGTTGGGACCCGCAATAATAATAAAAATTAACAGTTAATAGCGTTGTGATCCTCCGTAAATTGCAGAACAATCATTTTATTTTTTTTACGTTTTTCGATCTCGCCTCGAAAATTTCACGTTTTGCATTTATTGCCTGATATAAATTGCGGACTGGTCCTTCTAATTTTTTACAGTAATAAATATCTGGAGGGCCTGCGCATATTAATTGGTTGGGACCCGCAATAATAAAATTTCTTAACAGTTAATAGCGTTGGGATCCTCCGTAAATTGCAGATTAGTCATTTTATTTTTTTTACGTCTTTCGATCTCGGCTCAAAAGATTTTTATTGGCCTGCTGTAAATATGCGGAATGGTCATTCTAATTTTTTACTTCTTCTAAATTTGATCGAAAAGTTTTTGTTATTTATCTATAGGTCCTACTATAAATTATTAATTGGTCCTTTTATTTTAGAATTATTTTAATTTTGCCCCAAAAGTTTTGCTACTATGTTTTTTGGGATTTTCCCGTAATAAATAACTTTTGTGCTCGCGCGTATTAAACAATTGAGACCCGCTCAGTATAAAATTGATTAACACTCAATACCGTGGGGGTCCGCTGTAAATTTTAGAATATACCTTTTAATATATTATGTTTTTGGTTATGCAGTAATACATCATTTCATCCGAGTTAAGTTTCAGTAATTAATAGTACAACGGTCCAAGTGTATTTACATTGGTCCCGCCTAATATTTATTCTTAATTAGCAATCTCATCATTTGCGATTTCTTATACTTTATAATTTTTATGGTATGTAAAATGACTAAGTTTGTTACAGTGCGTGATTTCTACGAAGTAAAAAATGTCAAAAATGAGTGGAAATTTTCTTCTATTAGAGAGGAAATTAAGAATAGGAAATTAAAAGATGGGCACACGAAATTCGTAGAGGTTAATCTTTGGTTTGAAAGCAGGAAAAAAAAAAAACCGCATAATACAGATCCAACACTAGACATAAGAAATTCATATAATTTAATATTTGATTCGTGGCTGAAAATTCGTATGTGTGTGTTTGTACATGAGAGAGAAGATTTAGAAAGAATTATAAAAATTATGACTGTGATATTATTATCCATTTGCAAGTTTTTTATTGGTTGGTTGCACCACGTCATATGCGATGACGTGGTGCAACGGTTTTAAGTAATAATTTCTCACATCTTTCATTGTTTTGATTTTATCCTATAAGTTTAACAAATTACTATATTTTGGTTTAAGAAAATATTATTATGATAATTGCAAGTTATTTAAAAAAATAAAATTTGAATATCATTTTTAAACATGTAAAAATATTTATTATTTTTATACATGAAAAGTATTTATCGTTCCGCACCGGCAAAGTTGCCTATTATATATATAACTATCCAAAAAATAGTTTCACAATTCACACTTTCATGAGTTCATCACCTCTGAATAAATCTAAATCGTATAAAAAAACAAAAACAAAATATTGGTTAATAAATAAATAATTAATGGCGGAGCCTTAATGCATTGCAAAATAGATGATCTTATTTTCAGTTATTTAATAATGCGAAAAAGGCATCGTCATCATCATCATCGTTAAACCCCGAAAAATAATAAGTAGTCGCTCCGAAACTCACCAGCTCCGATCAAATTCCGCCGTCGTGAACGGTGGCGCGTGGCCACACCTTACTCTTCGGGGAGCTAAATACCGACAGTCAATCTAATCATTAGGTATTCACATCAGAGCCCTAACCCTAACTACGATCATGAACGATAATAATAAGAAGAAGAAGAAGAAGGAGATTAACAACAGCGAATTCGAGTTCTGCGAGGTATGTCGATTGAGCCACAACCAAGGCCGACGCCACATATACTTCCCCAAACACAAAACCTCGCTCTCCACTCTCCTCTCGCGCTTCCAATCCAAGCTCACCGACGTCAAATCCTTCCTCAAATCACCGACGCCCCTCCGCCCTGATCTCGCCGAGAAAAAGCGCCTCTGGTGTATATTCTGCAGTTGCGACATTCTCGAGCTCGATAGCTCTTTCGCTTGGTTAGTTTGTTGTTAGGAAATTATTACGTTGAGTAGTAGTTACTGTCACGGTAATGTCAGTCGTTGTTCGTGTTTGATAATATGTTTCAGTGAGAACGCTATTGTGCATTTGGCTAGCGGAGAGCATCTGAAGAGAGTCAAGGATTTCATGTGGAAACATGGAGGTGGAATGGACCGTGTTGACGCGTTTAGAATTACTGTGGATTTTGCTAAGGTGATTCTGAAAATTACATGTTCTTCGTAGATACAATCAGTAATCGTGTGATATATTCTTTTTCGATTATGTGTTTTTTTTTTTAACTCTATATAGTTATCATGGTTGCAACATCTAGGTTTGTGTTTGGTTCTTGGAGATTCGTATGCTCAACCTTTTATCTGATGCAAAAGTAGAATATGAAACAAGGGTGACTCTAGGTGCGATTGTTGATTAGAGGGGTGATAAGTATTTTTATCTGTTATTTGGAAGCTGTAGCCTGCAAGGGATTTGTTATTTGTTTTATGTAGCAGCAAAGCTTACCATTTGATGAATCTAGTTCTTTCTGATTGTAGGCTGTTTAGTGTACTGAAACTTTCCTCCTTGCATGTTAGTTTTCGGCGTAGAACTATAAACTCTGGAGATCAATTTCAAATTTGACTGTTTGTATCTTCTTTGCTTTGAGCCGCTTCTAGTAATGAGGAAATTGTCTCGAATGGAACTGAAGGAACGAAGAGACAGTCACTCACCATACAGCAGGAATGTTTAAAGAATAATTGTACCCAGGAGTTACCATACCTTTGCAGCTTTCTTTGTCTCCTACCGAGCTGTCTATCTACTAGAGTTTGTTGCGGAACTCAATTTTCAGTCCCTCTATGTTATTTTGAAAATTTATCCTGTTCCCCTTTTTCTCCACCACATACACAAATATCAAATAACATCCTGACTTAAACACTCCGAGGCTCTTTGCGAGTTGTACACGCTTGGCTCTTAAAAATGTTAGTTTAACTTGTATGATACTTTAGGTTACGGGCAGCTATCTGGTTAGTTCAGCTATCGCTGCTGGAAGACCCTGCGATTGTTAGGCTGGGTACTCCCCCGTCTGCCTATCTCACACTCCCAAAGCATATTTGTATTTCATATTTCATTTCCTGCATCTCTTTTCCTATCCATTGGTTGGCTTCGTGCATAAGTAATAGCATTATCTTTTTAGACTCTGCTATCTGTAAAGAAGAATGTGTAATTTTAGTACTCTTCAGTGGATGAATCTATGCTCTTTCAATTATAGGTGCCAATACATGTAGGATTTCATTTTATTAGTTTTATTACTGTACTTGTTCATTAATTTTGTCATGTTGCTTCAGATGTAACATTATAACTATACTAATTATCGTTGTTCAAATATGGTTGTAGTGGGAGAAAAGGTGTAAGTCGTTGAAGATCGAAGCTGCAAAAGTTGAAGCAGTTGGACCTGCGGTTGGACCATCAAATAATATCCACAATGAACTGAATGCTGACAATGTTAATAGTTTTCCTAGAAATAATCTAACTTCATTTGAATTTAACACCTCAAATAGTGTTACCCCTTTACAAAGCTATACGCATGAGAGAGTTCAGGAACTATCTCCCGTACTATCTTCTTGCCCAGTGGCTAGTTCTTCATTGCACGACGTACCTGGGGACTCACGAGTAGGAAACGCCGGGTGCTTAAAGTCTTCTACAGGTTTACATGCGCTCTTCTGTACTTCAAATGTATTAATGTCCATTATATTATCTGATCAAAAAAAAAATGTTCATTATATTATATGGTCTCACATTTGCATCGAGACTTGAGATGGCCTTCTAATCTGTTGTCCTTTTAATTCTACCAGATTGTTCCTTCAACTCTCTTCCTTCAGAATGTCCATCGCATGCATGCTATATCAATGGATCTGTAAGTTTACTGTTTGAGACATCTGTACTTTTCCTTCTTTGCTATTGGAAGGAGATCTGGTTGTGGTTACTCTTGATCAGTAACGACATGGATATATTGTTGTTGAAGTTTGCTTTCGCAGTGGTTGCGTCCATGACCTTTGCTCACACAGGGTTTTTCAGTCATTGTTGCGTTAGTGAATTATGCTTGTTGTATTGGGTTTCGTTTAACCTTTTGGCAGGTCACCAGTTGAACAAGGGTTATGGCCAACTGTTTCGACATTTAATGAGTAATATGTTAACTGGGAAAATTCTTTGCAGCAGTGCTGGTCTAACTCGCAGTGAGCAGCATTTCAATCTTTTAGCTGTATGACAATGAAATGTGATTAATGAGACAAGCTATTGGCTCCTGGTATACGATTGAATACCATCAAGCAAGGACAAACTATGGCTAGTTCTGACTTCTGAAAAGGATGTTAATTGACAAAGAGGAAGTAGGCAGGCACCTTCTAGCAC
This sequence comes from Linaria vulgaris, assembly GCA_948329865.1. Taxonomy (NCBI): domain Eukaryota; kingdom Viridiplantae; phylum Streptophyta; class Magnoliopsida; order Lamiales; family Plantaginaceae; genus Linaria; species Linaria vulgaris. The sequence continues at coordinate 34,431,340 of OX415250.1, read as the reverse complement.
TCATAGGCACTTAACTGGAGACATGCTTAAGCATGGTTGACTGAAAACTTATAACTTTCTATCATTATCTCATTGTCTGCTACTTGCTTGGGAAGTTTAGTCTTTTCCTTGTTTGAGAATTACTGAAATATTCCGACTCCAAACAGGTAAAATCAGGAGTAGGAACAGCTGATGGAGGGAGCAGATCTGGTGGTAATCTGTTACTTTGCGTTTGTCTTTATGAAGTTTTGTTTCTGAGTTTGTAGACCTACAAATCTATCTTATGGTTGCATGCTTCATGTCTACACTGACTACCGTAGTATCATGAAAGTTCTTCAATGGCTTCTGTGAATGCATATATCACATCTGTTCTTTTTTGTTACAGGTTTGTCAAACCGCACTCAGGTTTCTTCCACATCTCAAGAAGCAATTGGAGGAAATGTTCACACTGGAGCACCTCCACCTTGGTTTGATGCAGCTGAAGGAAGTCTGCTTGATAGTACTCAGAAGACAGATTTGGGTGACTCTCGTCCTTCTGAAAAAAGAAAGTCCTCAAAACTGAACCCTAAACGTGTTGGAGCTGCCTGGGCAGAGAGAAGAAAGCGTGAGTTGGAGTTGGAAAGGAGAGGGGAGCTTGTCAATGATAAATATGACGCCAATTGGCTCCCTAATTTTGGTAGAGTTTGGCAATCTGGTACGAGAAAAGAATCTAGAAAAGAATTTCAGACAGAAAATTCATCGTCTCTCAAGGTTAATGATCAATCAGAGAGTTCCATGCCATTGCAGCCTTATGTCAGCAAACGAAAGGTAAAGTTTCGTAATTTGCTGATTCTCTCTGATTTCATCAATAAAATAATCTATACAGCCGTCTTGGTCTAAGCTTCTCAAGTTGTGTAGAACTGTACATTCTTGTCAATGGGAGACTCTGCAGTTGTGAATATTTTCGTCATTGTGCTATTTCAATAGAAGCTATGTCTTTTCTTCTTCTTTTTGTTGTTACTTTGTTACTCCGGGGCAAACCAAGAGGAATTGATTTACTTATGTTGTGTTTTATAGTATAATTCTCAATTAGGGTGTCTAAGTGTAGTTTGAGATAGAATCCAAACTGCGTATACTTAATTGGATATAACTGAATCACGAGATCATCAGTTTTTTCACCTATTGTTCTCATCTGTTATTCTTCTCTTATGCTTCTTGACTGCAGCGTAGAGATACAAGTGAATGATTCTTCCAACTGATAAAAGCATTCAACGGGGAGAGAGTGGCACCACATGCAGCCAGCCGCATTCTTCAGAGTTGAACATTTTACGCTCTATAAGCTTGGGGAAACTGATGAAGATGTTAAGAACCACAATCTGCAAAGGTGGCCCCATTACAGGAAACACTCCCTGGAGTCGCAGTGGTGTTAACTCAACATTGCAACTGAGCAAATGCTGTTCTCTTCAGCAATGAATGGTGAATAAATACAATTTTTTTTGATAACATCGGAATCTGTATCCATAGTTGGTGTTTCGGATAAGTTGTGTTTTTTTTAACTAAGCAGATAGTATGATCATGTGTGTGTCCTCAATTTCATCATCTTTTCGCATTTATGATAGAAAAAAGGCAACACCACGCTAATTTCACCAAACGTGGAATCATTTTGAAAAAGGAAATTGAAAATAAATTCTCTGAAGTCTGAATGATCATGGAATCATTTTTAAAGTTTGAAATAATCACAAACATCCCTTTTATTTTACTTTTCCCCACTTTTTGGAGCTTCGAGGGTGATTGTAAGTTAACATATTTTAGAGAGTTTGTGTAAATAGATTACAATTCTGGGGACCTAGTTGTAATAGTTTCCTCTTTTTTAAGAAAGATAGTAGTTTGTCAGAACGAGTTAACTTTTAATGTCTCCTTAGTTGTTCTTTACATACCTAATCGTAACCGTACAAGATGAACATGTTATTTGGTTCAATGTCGTTTACATACCTAATCGTAACCGTACAAGATGAACACGTTATTTGCTTCAATGTCGTTTAGTCTTGAGCCACAAACCTCGTTAAAGTACGCAGCTGAGATTCAGCTTGAAACAATCTAGGTTGGGTTCGTGTACTTTCTCGTCTTTTATTACTTGGAAAAACAAAACATAAGAAGTGAATTGGAGTTCGGACGAATTGCAAGATTTTATTTTTTCGATAATACTAGAGTTGAGTTGGTATTGTGGAAGTAATGTTGGTACGTTCTCTCAAGGTTCTAAATGCTTACATGTTAGCTCATAGTGCTTTGTCTAGCGTAAGGGTATCTTTGCAATTGTTCAAATTCTAAAGAAACTTTCTGTAATTAGATAATGCTTGAAGAGGAAATACTAATGCAAATTGTCAAGGAAAAATTAGTGGCTGTCTCGTCTTTTATTAAGTGGTCAAAAAGTTGGGATTAGGCAAAGACTCCGAGATCCATTTGGAGCCACAAACTTGAAACATGGAAGAATGAATAATTGATGAACTTTTTACCTAGCAATCAAAATCTTAATATCTGTCCAATGCGAAGGCAAACCTTGGAGTTGATTCAATTCTTATAAGAAAATAGTTTATCCTCCTCCCGTGACCAATGGCAGTTGGGAGCTTGTGATTAGTTGATTGGTCCAATATCTTCCACGGAGCATCAAACAAATGTCCTATAATGATTTGTAATAGGTAAACCCAGTTTAGTTCGATGAAATGAAATAGTAGAGGTCTATAGATTTGAGCCATCATGACTTTGGGGTAAACTTAATACAAGTCCCTTTATGAATATTGGGATTTAAGCACAATACCCAAAGAATGATATAATAAACCTTTCAGAAACGAAACATGAAAAAGGAAATTGTAGAAAAATAAGAATGAGGGAACAAACATTAGAGGAATAGTATAGTATATCGGAATGGAGTGTCTTATTCTTCTTATCTTAATGGTTAAACAATAAAAATTGTGTGTTTAATTCTGGGTGATATGAAATATAGACCGTGATCATATATTATTTTCGTAAAACTGAGACACACTATAAATAAAGATATAATAATATGTTATTAATATTATCCAGCAAAGCAAGAGAGAGAAGAGAGCAAAAGAGAAAGGGTTGTAAACTTGTAATAAATGGCCCACAAAGACACCTGGCACAAAAACCAGCCACAAGTTCTTTTGGCACTTTCCCTCCTACTCTTTCTGGAGCGTTCCATATTACTATTTTATTACAACAAAAATGAATTTTATGGGTGAAAAACAGTATACCTTTTATCCGACGTGGCAACCCCAATTCACCATTTAATTCAACATTCGCGCCCCCCACTCTTCTGAGCTCCCTCCACCTCTCTCTCTCTCTCTCCCTGTATATTTTTCTTACACCCTTTTCAAAGTGTTTTGTTGGAGCTATGGTTGCTGAAGCTAAGGTATCTATTTCCTCTAAAGATTCGTTTTTTTTATTTATTTTCTTCTTTTGCTCTGCTTTTGTGTAACAATTAAATTAAACTCTGTTCTTTGGAATTACCAACTGTTTAGTTCTTGATCTTTTATATATGTGAATTGAAACATGGCACTTTGTACTTAATAATATAATATATCAAATTTATCAAGTAAGAGCATGTTGCTTCAAGTGTATGTATATATCATTAAATTCAGTTCTTTAACAGTCAGTCTGTGTCGCTTAATTAGAACCCGGACTTGATTAGTTTATTATGTTAATTAAAGGGCTCTAGCTAGGCTCGACTTATTCAATCGAATTAGGATACCAAACAATTTAGTGTTACTAACTGGACTAATTTGTGGCATTTGCATAAGATGACACATAGTTTTTGTATTAGTTGTCTGGTGTGGATGAAATTGGACAAATGCGGAAGGAATTAATTGTTCGAGAGGGAGGCGCAAAATGCAATAATATTCCAAACTTATGGTACTTTATTTTTGCATTGAACATTGATTTTGTTCAATTAATCTTCTTCTTCAGGATCAAGCTGCAAGCGCTACTCAAGATGCCTGTTCTCTTGTTAGATCACACAAGGAGTCAAGGGATACTGAATCGAAGGTCTTACCGCTCAATGGAATTGGTTATAATCTTAAGGTACCAATCCCTTCTATCACATTCTTTCATATGATCAATGAATCCTACCAATTATTTGTCAGAGTCAAAATAATTAATAAGTTGACATTGTGTTAATACTAACTAACTAACTAACTAACTATATAAGGCGAGAAAGCCATATACCATAAAGAAACAGAGAGAAAGATGGTCTGAGGAGGAACACCTCAAGTTTATCGAAGCTCTGAAGCTCTATGGCCGTGCTTGGCGCCAGATAGAAGGTCAGTTTGGTGTAATTCATAGGGTTTAAAGGATACTTTCTGTTACAGTTCTAATATCTTCTACCCAGAATAATGTCATACCATAGTTTTCTTACTTTCTTTTGTGTGTATGTGTGTTTTTCAGAACATGTTGCCACCAAGACGGCTATCCAAATCCGGAGTCACGCCCAAAAGTTTTTCGCAAAGGTTGCTATTTATTCAGAAAATTGTATGTTTATATCGAACTTATGTGCCCTGATTGATGTATGGGGAGCAAAAAGAGTTTCACGATTATTAATCCTCACCTTCCGCCCGGAAAAAACTTTCCTTTACATCCAGGTGAGTCGTGATTTCAGTACTGATGTCGGTGGATCTTCGACACCAATTGAGATCCCTCCTCCTCGTCCAAAGAAGAAACCTCTACATCCTTACCCTCGTAAAATAGCTGATTCGTCTAAAACTGCAGTCTTAGATCCACATCAACAAGAAACATCAAATTCTCCTGATGTGTCTGTTACCGAGAGAGATGATCTCTCTCCAACTTCTGTTTTGGCTGATGTAGCCGAGGTACATGAATCCCGCTTGTCGCCAACTTCATGTGATACTACTGATGAGCGCTCTGGCAACTTGTTATACACAAAGAAGGACGAGGATCACGGGACATCTAATATATCTGATGTGGTGACAGATGGTTCTCGTTCACCAATGGGATCTTCTGTATCAGCCCTCAACGATAAATCCATCATGGTATCTCTCCATTCGATCACAAAAAATTCTGATACTTCAACTCTTGTGGATCTGTTGATTGATATTTGTTTCTCGTTTTGTTTTTCATGCGCTACAGAAATTTGAATTGTTTCCTCAAGAGACAGATTATGTGTTGAGTTCTTCAAATGCTGCAGAACCTCTTCCAAGCATTAAACTATTTGGGAAGACAGTAGTAGTCAGAGAGACTATGAAACTGTATATAGAACTTGAAGAGAACTCTGAACCGTTGCCACCCAGTGTCATCAGTAGTTCTGAAAGTAATGACGAGAACTTTGTTCAAACGTTAGCATCAGAATATTCATGTTCCCAGGTCGATTTTGGATCTGTTTCTGGGTGTGTAACTCCTTACAGTTTACCACATCCTTTATTGCACAACGGCTATTATCATATGGAGAACGTAATCACTTTGCCTTGGTCTACTTGGTTCCGAGGTGTGGCCTACCCCTATCCCTCGTCTTGCAACAAGACAGCTCCACAAAATTCTGCAGATTTTTCCCAGAAAGGACTGAAAGATGAAGAAAGTCAAAATAGTGCTTATAATTCTGGAAAAGGTTTCGTGCCATACAAAAGATGTTTGGCTGAAAAGGAGGACAATGTGTCCATGTCGGTTCTACAGAAGCGTGAGGGTCAGAGAGCTCGTGTTTGCTCATAACCTCCTCTGATACAATTTCAGACACTAATAAGCACACATTACACTCTTTTTAGTTCGCATAAAGAACGGTTGGTTTTAATGTTTGAGCACATCAGATACTTCCAGGTTTTGGGCCTACAGTAGATAATCCCACAGCCTATTGACTTGGATAGGACATTGAAGCAAGGCTTTATCATGTGCAGCTGCCAATTGTGATTATCTGACTGCAGCTATCTGTTAAAAAAAAATGGGAAAATAAGTCTAGTAGATTGCCACATAACTGGGACAATTTTTTTCTTTCAAAATTTTGAGTTTCACACAACTTCAGTGTCCAATATATGTTTGTAATGTTACTGCCATCTGATCTAGTTTTGCCCTTCCTTGCTTTGTACGAGTTTCTCAAGCCGCTCACCAAAAGTTTAATGATTCTGATGTGATGACGATTGACTGGGGATGTGTTATCTATGTAAATGACATTGTTTTATAGCTGAACCAAGAGAGAGAAGTAATCCAACCTGTGTAGACATTAGTTTCGTGGATGTATGTGGAATGATTGAGCCACATGAATTTTGTTTGCTTCGTCCAAATTTATCACGTTATAAATTTTAATGTGGTATCAGAGCAGTTCAATCTGACTTTTCTTTTTATTTTTGGTATTTATATGTATGATGTTCATATCATGTGGTTGTCTACTAGTATATACTACTTACTTAGATACTAGTGTTTGCAGTCGACTTTATACATTATGCATGCTAAGATTTTGTGTGTCATCTTGTCTTGATGCTTCAACTGCATGAAGTGTAAAGCATCCAAGGCCTTGAACTCCATAACTTCAGGTTCAGCACTGAGTTTAGTTAGCAAAATGAAGAACCCAATGTGAATGTAAGTCTGCAGGCAAAGAATTATCAACATGCTTTTGAAGCAAGAGTGCACTGACCAACCTGATAAAACATTAAAGCATAACACAAAACCTCCAACCGTCAGTAATCAATATATATATATATATATATATATATATATATATATATATATATATATATATATATATCATAGTTTAGTACCTTGGCCACCAAAGATAAATCTTGACAAAGAAACCTATAAAAATATTTTAAAAGATCGATCAACTGTTGCTGCTGTTTGGCAGAGCTGCAGTTAGGATTGACATGTACCAACTATCAAATAAAGCAGCAAATATTTTTTGTTTGACAAATTATCATAATTCAAGTAAACAATCCAAGTATAAATTAATTCCATAAATTACCCTAATATTGCCCGAGAAAAGAAGAAATATAACCACATCATTGATGAGTTCTACAGCAGCAAATGTTCCCATTGAGAATTTGTCGATTCGCTTCCCAAAAATCAATATCTATTATATTACAATGCTTTACAACTATAATCTTGCGTGATTTCCCCACTGATCCTTCTTCAACCATGTTCGTCTCCTCTTTTTCCCAGTAAACAGATGATCCCATGCGGAACATAAGTGGTAACGTGTTGTAATAATCAGCAACACCAGAAAGCTGAGCTAAAAGTTCATTCTTCTCCTGCGTTTGCGTACCCTTCAAACAATTTTGAGCCTCACTTTTACTCTGTCCCGACTTCACAAGCATCCAGAAGCAAGTATTGTATTGGTTGTTGATGTAGCAATCCACTTGTCTCCATGCTAGATAATCGCGAAGGATTACAAAGGATGGGTAGCAAACAGCACGCCCGTCAAAATATGGTGGGTGCTTCATCTCTTTATCTGGGAAAAAATCTTTCCATCTCAGAGTGTACAGTGAAGTGAAGAACGATACAACTGCCGAAACTATTGCACTGGCATCCCTTTCGTAGAGCTCAGACTCTTTCTTCAATACAAAACTGTACTCATCACTTTCTCCATAAGAAAAGACGATATCATTAAACTCTTCAAGTATTCCAACCGCGCATGAATTCATTAGGTTGAGAGCTCGTGCATCATTAGGCTTCTCAAATTCATGGACATCGGAAAACCTATGGAAGTGACAACCATCGATGCGTATTACAATCCAAGTGAATGGTAGCAACCTATTCTTACACTGGAAAGACTTCAGATATTCGGATTTTGGTTTGTGCAAATCCTCAGTAAATTGACCAAGCTCCTTCACAAGACACGGTTTTTCATTCCAAAACCTTCGTGATGCAATGTTTTCTGAATGAACAGTTGCGACCTTTTTTCTCGGTCGTTTGACAGGACAGCCATCAGTTTTGAATTTCACGATATCTTCAACTTCCATCTTGAGAACACTGGTCCCTTGGCGAAATATTGCAGGGATATCTTTCTTGTAATTGATCTTAAAGCTCTGGTAAAGCATTTCATTTCTATCTTGCTTTTGAGATCCCTTCAACATGTCTTCTGCTTCCTTCACAGATTTTCCACTTTTAATCAGCTGCCAAAGACAAGTACCATGCTGATTATTCAAGTGACATTCATTTTGTCTCCATGCAAGATATGCTTGAAGAACTTCCAAAGTCGCACAGCAAATAACTCGGGACCGGAAAGAAGGTGCAAATCTCAAAGTCTTGTCAGGAAAGATTTCTTTCCATTTAGTAACATAAACAGAGGTGAAGAAAGAAACAATCAGGGAGAGTATCTTAGTGGCACGCCGCTGATAAAAACTGGTTCCCTTTTTGAAAACGAAACTGTACTCTTCACTGTAACCATACGAGAATGTAATGTCCGGGAACTGCTCCAAAACTGTCTTGACACACTCATTCATCAGCTCCAATGCATTCATATCATTTGGTTTCTCAGACTCGTGAACTTGAGAAAATCTGCTAAAATTGCAGCCTTTTATGCGGACAACGATGATATTGGGTGGCATGATTTCATCCTCCATTTCAAACGACCTCACATACTCGTACTTGCTATTTGCCATTTAATTTAGTCAGCCCCGTGGGTGGACTACGGGGGAACAAATGACATAAGAAGTAGTGTGAGCAGAGGTATGATCATTGAGAATGTACATTTTTACCCCCATGTTTATTACAGCCTTAATCTTTTCCCATTTCAAGTTACAGACGACAAAGAACTCTCCAACTAATAACAATCCACCAGTTTATAACGATTACGAAAACTGTTGAGTCGTTGTTAGCTAGCCTAGAACTATCTTTTTGCATCTCTCTACCAACATCAGAACGAAATAACTATATCCTATGGTTCAAAGTCATAAGAATAAAGCAAGAGCAGTCCCAATATCGCCAAGATGCAAAAACCAGACTAATATGACCACAAACAATGCTACTTCGTGGTTAATGAATCATACCTATTAAGCCTATAACGTCTCGAGCTTTCTATACCTACCGTGATTGTAAACACGATATGATACGAACAACTAGGGGTGTACGCGGCTGGGTTATAGCGGGTGGCAAGGAAAAAAGACACCATACCCAATCTTAGCGGGTTACCAATTTTTTTACCCGTGCGGGTGATACCAAAATACAAACCATGCGGGTTGGGCGGGTTGGGCGGGTGGCGGGTGGGTTACATTAACAATAATATTCATCATCACCAGTATTCAATCAACATTCAACAATAATATTCATCATATAATCATATTCATCATAAGTAGCCATCATCATCATCATCATAAGTATTCATCTCAATTGGAAATAAATTGAAAACGAAAAAAATGATAAGTAACTTACTGATTCAGGCGGGGAAAGTGGTGGCGTGGCGGCGTCGGTCGTGGAGTGGTGGCGCGGAGGTGCGGACTGCGGAGCAGTGGTGGCGGTGCGAAGGTGCGGACTGCGGCAGTCCGTCGTGCAGTGGTGGCGGTGCGGAATGTCGTGGAGTGGTGGCGGACTGGCGGTGCGGACTGCGGCGTCGCGGTGGCGGTGTCGTTCGTGCAGAAGCGGGGCGTGCCGGCGTCGCAGCAATGAGTGGGAGAGAAGAGGGGCTGGTGGGTGGTGAGAGAGTGAGAGTGGTGGGTGTCTGCTGAAGAAAAATAAACCCTAATGAAGGGGTATACGTATATGTTTTTTTTTGGTACTTTGGTCTAATCATAATTTTATTGTAGATTTAAAGCCAGGAGTGAAAAAAGTCAATCTATTCAAACTTATATCTATTATTATGTTGTCTGAACTCTGAATATTTTTTTGTAAGTTATCATATTTTAGGAAAAATAGTAATCAAGCGAAATATGTGAACTCTGAATATTTTGTAAGTTCCACTTTACGATGTTATTATTATTATTATAAATATTGTTTGTTGGCTCGATATCTTCCACGAAACACGTGACAAGTGTCCACCTGACAACGGCTGAGAGGAAATGGCTATGGTCTCAAGGTATCAATCCTTCCAATTAACGATATTTGTCATTTATTTATCATAGACCGTGTTCATGCCACACGTCGAGCCAAGATTATATAGCATTGCTTTATTTCAATGCAAGGCGAGAAAGATGGACGGAGGAAGAACATCGGAAGTTTGTTGAAGCTCTGCAGCTGTATGGCCGTGCTTGACGCCAGATAGAAGGTGTGTGTGTGTATGATGTAGGATTATTCTACTCAAGGAAAAGGTCTTTGTCAAACTGTAATTGTGTCCTGGTAATTGATTCAGAACATGTGGGTACCAAGACTGTCATCCAATTCCGAAGTCACGCCCAAAAGTTTTTTGCTAAGGTTGCTATTCATTCAGATATTCTATGCTAATGCGGAATCTATGTCCTTTCTATCGTACGCTGAGCATAAAAAACAACTTCATATTTATATCACATAAAATTTTTCTTTACTTCCAGGTCAGCGGGGATTTAAGTACCAATGCTGATGGATCTTTGAGTCCTATTGAGATCCCTCCTCCTCGGCCCAAGAAGAAACCTCTGCATCCATACCCTCGTAAAATAGTTGATTCAGTCATAGATTCGCATCAGCTCGAAAGATCACGTTCGCCTGACGTCTCAGTTGCTGTTAGAGAGAATCTCTATCCAACTTCTGTTTTAACTAATGTAGCGGAGATTCATGAATCTCACTTGTCACCAACTTCGTTTGCTACTGATGAATGTTCTGTCTACTTATTACTATTACTCAAAGTGAATGATAATGAATATGTAACATCCGTCATGTCTGCTGATGAAGAGGATGGCTTTCATTTACCATTGAAATTTCGTGCATCAGCTCTCGATGATATCTATTATATTCATCTATTCCATTACTGGATCTGAGTATTTTGACTGAAACTTGTTTCTCGTCTTGTCTTTGGCGTGCTGCAGAAACTTCGTTTGTCCCCTCAAGAAACAAAGTATTTTTTGGGTTCCGTAAATACAACAGAACCTTGTACGAGCATTAAGTTATTTGGAGAAATGGTCATGGAAAGAGAGAGTAAGAATTTGTCATTAGAAGTTGAAGAGAACTCTAAATCATTGCCACAAAATGTCATTAAAAAATCTGAAAGGAATAATGACAATGTTGTTGAGAGCTTACATCAAGTTGTTTCCTCACACCATTTACCTTCGTTAAACCATGCGTATCAGAACATGTTCACTTTGTCTTGGTGTACTTGGTGGTACCCCTACACCTCATTTTGCAATGAGAATGTTCCTGTTATTTATCGTGGAGATTATACCTGTAAGGGCCTAGAAGATGAAGAAATTCAACAGGATAACAGTGAGAACCAAACCAGTGCTGCAGTTGACTCTGATAATACACTTAATTCTGAAAATAGCGGACCAAGAAGAGGTTTCGTGCCCTACAAACAATGTTATGCTGACAGGGACGACAAGTTGTCCATATCTTTTCTACAGTAACAAGAGGGTCAGAAAGCTCGCGTTCACCCTGAGTTACCAATCGAATAGAGAAGATTAGTCTACTAACTATTCAAGTAAAAAGTGCAGATGGCTTCAGGTTTCACTGCTGTTTTCAGTCCACGACTTTGACATCTTGACATGGAAGTGACCCCGCCTTTCATTCGTATTTGACGACGCTGCTGATGAATGGATGTTGAAAGAAGAGTCCTTTAAGTGCAGCTGTCAATTGTGATTATTTTCCTGCAGCTCATTTTTCTACTTATCAGTTCATGAGGTAGCTATGTCAATAAAAAGACTTGAGACTGGTTAAGTATTTGTTCTGTAACTGAGACATTTCTTTTAGGAATTGTCTCTTATGTTCTAACTTGGCTGTCATCTTTACTAATTGGTTCCACGAAATTTAAATGTGGCGGGCGGATAGGGAAAATAGTTAAGTGGAATAATTGGTAAACTGTAAAGGCCAAAAAATAATGACACTATCAATGCATGATTCTTCGACAAGTTTGTTATTTGATGGACCTTTAAAAATCACTGAATGCAGTGTTGAACACATGATGGACACAAAGCCCGGCCTTGACCCCGTGTGCGGAAAAAGAAGAAGGGCGTTCCACCACGTTCAGACATGTTTGATGTCAATTATAATAGATGGGAATAATTTGATGATTTCATTGATATAAAAGAGAGTATATAAATAGGAGGAATACATATTACTTGGCCCCTACCTTATATTATATTACTTGGCTCTTACCTTATATTAAATGAGGCCCCTACTTCCCTTGACACCCCCCTCAAAATTGATGCTACTAAAGCATCAATTTGCCAACCAACATTAAAAATAATAGACAAACAAACAAACTCCGACTCGTAACACCTTACAATGATTGACAATATCTGATTAACCATGATCTAACACACTTGAAACTTCTCGATTCAATATTTGTCGAGGCACTTGCAATTCCGCATAACTCGCAATTCTGCAATGCCCACTGAACTAACATGAAAATCCTTGATTTTCATAAAAGACCACATCTCGTCAAGTCACCTGCAACTCCGCTAAACTTGCAATTTTGCAGTGACAAAGCTTCAAATTAACATGGAACTGTGTGATCCACCACAAGAGACGACACCTCGTCGAGTCACCTGCAACTTCGCATAATCCGCAATTCTGCAGTGACGAATGATTGGCAACACCCAATCAACTAACATGGAACCACGTGATCCACAACAAGCGACAATACCTCGTCGAGTCACCTGCAACTTCGCATAACCCGTAATTCTGCAGTGACAAATGATTGGCAACACCCCAATCAATGAACATGAAACCACGTGATCCACTCAAAAGAGACGACAGATTGAACCACAAACACTATAACCTTGGGGAACCGAAACCCGTACCAAACACTTGTCAATCCACAAGATCGTAACTCTAACTACGTAGTTAACCAAAGATGACGATAATATCGAACAAGAACAACTGCAATGTCCGATAACACGAGAAAATCACAAAAAAATAAGTACTCCCTACGTCTCAAGAGCAACAAACAGCGACAAACAGAGAAAGGTGCTTGAAGTGCTACAACTTTGAAAGAACAAATTGGGATGTTGACCAAAGCCATAGAGATGCTGAACAAACATGTGCAAGACCAAGACTCCAAGATAGAAAAATTGTTGAGTAGGGAAGACAAGGTGGAAGAAAGTCATGTAAAGGAACTGAAGTTTGGAGGCTTCGACGAGGGTGAAACATCCATGAAGCAACTATCCAATGAGAAGGAAAAGTCCATTGCTAAGGAGTTCCAAGTATCTTCAAATGGCATGATCCCTGCTGATCAATTGAAGGAGTTCATCATGGGAACTATCAAGGACAAGCTAGACGGAGGCTTCAAATCATCATTTTCCTATTCCAAACCATACACTCAAAGGATAAATAGCTTGAAGAACTCAAAACCCAAAGTACTAGCAATGGGGACTGAATATTTAAGAAAACACCAAACAGAAACCATAATTACCAATCTGATCCAACCTCGAAGGAAAAGTATATTGGAGCGAAAAGCTCTAAATATCTGAAATCAATTAGGCACAACTGACACGTTAAACCCGAGAAGATTAAGGCTTAAAAGAACAAAATCCAAGGACTAAAGGGCTGGAAGTACAAAATTCAAGAACTGAAGGGCTGACATTGCAAATTCCAGCAACTGAAGGTTGAAATAGACATAAATACGTAACTGTTGGGTCAAACAAAATAATGAAACTTGAAGGACCAAACAACAATAAATATAGCAACTAGAGGACCAAAAGTCAAAAGAAAATTAAACAAACGGAAAAGCAAATGAGACATGGCAGAGAACAATTTTCTCCAAATCTGCTGCAATCGGCAGCGAGCAGTGACCAGCAACGAAGTGACGGCTGGTCGCCGGAGGTTAATTAGCGGAAGCAGCGGCGGAAATATGACTGTGTGGACTCATGAGGGCTGCGCACAGGGTGAGCGCGGTGAAGGCGAGACAGTGCGACGATAGCTATGTTCTAGGTGGAGGCACGGAGGCGGACAAGTGGCAGCGATGGAAGAAGCAGCGGCGGCGGCGGAACAAATCTACCTAGAATTTTTTTATTTTTTTTTTAAATATATTAACGGGAGAGGGAGAGAATGGAAGATCTGAAATTCTGGAGGGAAAAAAAATTAACTTTCAGTGGCCGCTGCGGCGAAATGACGGTGGTGCCGCCACGGCGGCGCTAGGGATCAAACCACAGGATCTTCTCCTCTTTCAGTGATGGCTCTAATACCATGTCAATTATAATAGATGGGAATAATTTGATGATTTCATTGATATAAAAGAGAGCATATAAATAGGAGGAATACATATTACTTGCCCCCTACCTTATATTATATTACTTGGCCCCTGCCTTATATTAAATGAGGCTCCTACTTCCCTTGACATTTGATGATCGCTTTGAACACATTTAATGGTGTGTTTGACATGGACATGTCTAGATATAAATTATTTTCTTCACATTGCAATTAGTACTTTTTTTTCAACAAACGAAATACTAAAACAAGGATAAAATGACAGAAAACAAACAAAAATTGTCTTTACATTCCACACATTCTTTCATGCTTTCTCGCTAGTTTGGAGGTACTGAACACTAATTTAGAAGGAAATGTACCATGTTTCGTTTTGGTGTGTACCAATTAGTCGATTGTATTATTCTCAATTGGTTTAAAACTTACTCAAAAATGTTAGTTATGCGTGTTTTAATGATGTAGAATACATTATAAAATAAGCAATTAAAAACACAAGTTAAGTTCTACAACTTTGGCCTTCTATGTCTCTCATCATAATTTGTAAGATTGCATGTGTTATCTTCTTGCATGAAAACAAAAGAAAAACTGATGTTATGTAGTTCTCTTTCTAGTTTTACAGATTGCCCCATACTTAGTAAGAACTAAGAAGTATGAAACTTGATATTTTAAAATATTTACAAACTAATCTTTTATACAATGAAAGATTGGTTGGCTACCAAAGTGGCCAGACGAATCTCTCACATCGAAAAAACATGACACATGATTAACAAAGGTTAACTGTAAGCTAGCAACTAATATCATTCAGGTTAAATCAGTTAAGAACAAAACAAATAGGAGCAAGCAACAGAAAAAAAAAACAACCACAGCAGTGTAGTCTCAAAAAGTAACTCATAAACAATTGCAAAATATTCCGGAAGTATAAATTAATTCCAGAAAGTTAACCCACAAAATAGGTGAACAAAGTATTCTGGATATTGCACTGCACGAATACTCCAATGCAGATTAGACAAGCCTTATTCAAACCAAGTTATCCGCCATAATTGTCTACTACTGGAATGAATCTCAACAATAAAACATAACCCTCTTGACGTTCTCCCTAAGCTGAGGCAGGGGCCTCACAGCTGCATTGGCTCCTGGAGTTCTAGTGTTCCTTGCCCCCGCACCACGACCAGCACCGCTAGCCATCGAACCGCCGTCGGATGTATCCGGCTCCAGGTAAAAGCGAGCACGGAATGCAGCTAGATGCGCATAATATGCTGGAGGCACTGTTGAC
This sequence comes from Linaria vulgaris, assembly GCA_948329865.1. Classification (NCBI taxonomy): domain Eukaryota; kingdom Viridiplantae; phylum Streptophyta; class Magnoliopsida; order Lamiales; family Plantaginaceae; genus Linaria; species Linaria vulgaris. The sequence goes on along the minus strand of OX415250.1, from coordinate 34,415,835 downwards.
AGATGGAGCAAGATGGTATTAAGCCAATATTCTACCCACCCAAGTACAATGCGAAATAAAAAAAAAAGGCCAATATGTTAAAAGGATACATACCGATTGAAACAGAACGAGTGCATCTAGCATATCTGTAAAGACACACACAAAAAAAAGAACAAATCAGTTACCACATATACAAATGATCATAAAGGTGGTGCGGCGGGAGGAACTAACGTGTAGCAGAGGTTATTAGTCAGAGTCTGAAGACCATCAGCCGAAAATTTGTTTTCATCCCACAGTACATGGTAGTGAGCTGGGCGACTAGTGCCCTGAGATAAACAAATGAAATTGCTGTAAGCGATTCATTAAGGAAGCAAGACTTGCGGATGAAGTGAAAGTAGTAAATGATACCTGTATTCCCGCATGACTGCAGAGATAGAAGTCAAATTCCGTAGGGTGGCAAATCTTTGAATCAACCACAGTACCTGAACACATTCATACATCTTAAGAAAATATCTATGGCTGTTCAAGTACAAAGACAAAAAGAATCAAGTAGAATCTCTGTACCAGGCAGAATATTGCCACTTCTATCAACTGCATTCCTGTCACGGTGATTGTTGGGAAAAAGTCTAGTATGGTGACGCTTTTGAACAACAATAAACGTAACCTGTGGCTGATAGGTAGGCTCCAAAGATGCACATGCCTGAAAGAAATAATGTTACAGTAAACATTACGTTTAATGTTCAAATCATGTAAAGAGAGAGACGTAAAAGCTTCCAGATGAGTGTTTACCTTGCGGATAGCATCAAGTTCGTAAAGCAGAACTTGATAGAACTGCCCTTCACTGACACCATCCCTGCAGTCACAAACAAACACCAGGCATCTATGAGACGCCAAAAACAGGGAAACAAAGAAAACTGAATAACATAACCACTGCTCATACGTTACCTATAGAAAATAATCCGCTCCGGCTTCATCTTAGTTGCTCTATGGAATGAAAGAAGCAGCTCCCTGGTTTATAGAACCATAAGAATTTGAACATGTTATTGGCTACAGTTATAATGGGGGCATGAAACAGCTCATGGTTGTATAAGCCGAAAGGAAAACTAGGAATGGGACTTTGAGCATGAGCAACAGAACATGATAGAAGTCATACCTGATCATTCCACCATGCATAGTCCCCTTAACGGGATCCTGCCAGGTTTTGTACAAATCTTGGATGAGCTCCTGTCTGTGAGCTTGTGCACAAACTAATCCAGAATATTTTGTAATATCTGGCCAATCTTGGGAAGCAACCACCTGAAATGAAATTACATAAAATGTAAGTAACAGCAACCGCGTAGTAGGGGTCCAAAATAAAGGAGCCATGCTTTTTATCTCAAATAGCCAGAATGCCATACAGCAGCAATGGATGGGCTGGAATCTTCGCCAGGATGTGGATGTGTGACGTCCGCCCCAAAAATAATAGTAGCTTTTTCAGTAACAATGGGTATACGTCTATCGACAGCATCAACCAGCGCTGTGTTTTGTCCTCCAGCTTTGACATTGATCTTCAAAGAAACATTGGCAAGATACTGCTTGTTCATCTTATAGACATGTTTCTGCAAACAGCACTGAGACACGATGCCCAGCTCCGTTTCACATATGCGCTTCAGATCACCTGAAGTAAAACCAAAGAAAATACATCAGCAAAAAGTTAAAAAAACAAATAAGAAAATGTTTAATCCACCATCAGAATTCCAACACTGGCAGGCACAAGTTCTGGTCATTCTCACCATACAGAGGGCCATTATTGTCCGGTAATACAACAATAAGTAAGTCGAGCTCTTTCCCCTGCAGTTTTGTCATGGCATCGTGAAACCTCGCCTTTAAAACTCTTTCTACCTGATCTGGGCGGCCAGACAGGACTGGTAAGACGGGTTCCAGCTTAAAAGCCTGCAAGAGAAAACAATTTAGAAGGGGAACAAATAGGATTTATAGAAAGGTACACTGATGGAAATGTAATTGGAGTTCTTGTTTTACCATGCCAGAAGTGCAGCACATCTGAGCAAGCGCAACCGAAAAAGTATGAGCCACATTGTCTGGTATACGAGCAAAATTGATGCAGATCCAATTGCTAATCGTTCCACCATTATACATTCTCTGTATCATTTCAAACAATTTAGCGGCACTTCTATCAGAACAAATATTCATTACTGAGTAAAACACATGCAACAATCATTATATGTCATGCCAACTTGTGCATTCCATTTAAATTCTTGTTTGCTTCTACATTGACAGCATTAGCATCATAAATTTGGGTTTGTAACAAAATCAACAAATTTTACATGGCAATTACCTTATTCATCATGTTCCACTGGCCAACTTGAGGGAGACAGCTCTTCTCCCGACCCGAAGCATGGTATTTGAGCTGTAAGTGACATATTAAATAATATATACCAAGAAAAAGAATTGATCAAAAAGGACAGAAGGTGGGACTTTACTTACCCACGGAGGAGGGAGAACGCGAGCTTCAACCTGAGCCAGATTCTCACTAATCTTGATCCCAAACTCCTCTGCATAGGGGTCATTGGCATACGCATTGTGTCTTACAGTCTATCAACAAATAAAAGAGAAGTGAACAAGTTATAAAACAGAAACCAGTATGGTAAAATAAGATGTACAAGAAATTAGACGCAAGGGCCCAAGTTCATTCACGAAACAGAAGCATGGGATAGCATCCACTAAACACGGATATGATTTCATAACTAGGTATAGAACTAAATACAACACAACACAACAGAATACTCAATACTTGCTATGCAACCAACCGTTAGAATGTCTTCCTCTCTCTCCTGGGGACGCTGGCATGTTACTTTGAGGAGTGCAGTAATCTGTCTCTCGTTCAACCTTCTTGAGTACCTCTGGCCCTCGACAATCTTGCAGACCTAGATGACACAAAAAGAAAGAATCAGTCTGAATATATGGCAATTTTCGGACAAAGACAACTGATCAAATGCCAAGCAAACTAACTTCCATTGGCAAGTAGTTTGGCCTCTGCGTATTTCCGACTTGCAGACAAGGCCACTGAGTATGTTTAATAACAAACCCATAGGTTTGTTGAAAATACTCAACCACAGACTTCATGGTGCCATTCTCATCAACCGGAAATCTGAATAACAGTAAAAAGGATGAGAAGAAGTGATACAATGGAGAACAAGATTTGTTGTAAGCACAAAATATCATATAAGAAAATCTGTTCTGCCACATTCAAGAAATAGAGAAAGTGAAAGGAACTGAGATCCAAAAAGCACAGCAGAAGGTACAAAAGATAACTGGACTTGTTTGATTTAACTAGTTAGTGCTGGTTATTCTGCAAATCCCTCAAGTAACACATAATAAATCAATGGAGAATTGCCTTCACAATGCTAAACTGGCAACGGTATGTTTAAACTGCAGTTGACCCTTACGTTAGTTCTCGAGTTGCTTGTGCCGTTAAACCAGATATCCTATATTTCCTTTTCATGTTTCCTCGGTGAGTAACCTCCACCCTTACTCCTCTTAGGGCTTTCTTGATCTGTAAAGGTGCGAATAAAAACAATTTCAAACATAAAGACTTTCAAGAATGAATATTTGACATTAATAAATCAGAAATGCAAAACAGAAACAGAATAATAGTAGCTAAACATGATATTAAAGATTATCAAAAATTTCAGAACTAAAATGGTGGTCAAATCATGTTATCACTGAACTTACAAGTTTTTATAGCATCTGGGAACTACCACCCGAATTTTGGACAAGAAATGAAGCGAGAGAAAGACTATATAGTAAATATATTGAGGCAACATAAAGCAAAGTCGTAAAAAGATAAGGTAAGATCTAACCTTCACACGATCAGCATCAGACAGAGGCCTAGCTGAGACATCCCTATTAAGAAGCTGGCCAACAAAGTCCATCACAGGGAGTGGCTCAATGAAAGCAGTGGATGACATATCTGGTCCATTGAGAGAATAAGGATGTAAGAAATAATAAGCAATTAACGTGTGGGATAGCTTGGTGGCAAAAAATAACTCATCAGCATTTAGGTCATAAGATAATGTGACTACTATAATATAGGTTCGAACAAATTTTCAAACAGAAAAAGGAAAAACAATTAAAGTATGGATAACAAAAAAGACATTCACTCACCAATATTCAAGGACAACCCCATCTGAGTAGGGCGGATACTTTGGTAGAAACCACGCCAACTTTCCAGGCCTTCACCCAAGGGCTGCTTTCTACCCAGATTAGGTGAATAGAAAGAGCGACCCACTGGACAATACCTGCAATTATAAAAGTTCAAGTGCAAGCAAACAAAAAATAAATAGAAAAATGTACCATAAGCCAGTCATCAAGGGCACAAGCAATCAGAGTAACCAGTGCAACAGAAACAAAATAAAAAAGCAAATAACACATACCGACTGGTGGGAAGTTCACGCAGAACAATATCCAGCACTTGAAGGGCTTCCTGAGGTGCATCAGCTCGCCTTCCTTGTAGAAACATGCCTAAATGATGCAAGTCTGCCCGTGCAGCAAACTTTATCGCCACCTTAAATTCCCTCTGTCGCCTACATACATTAGAATGCAAAAATCAGTCGTCGGGAGAAGTGTTTCAGAGAAAATTATAACTTAAGAAGGCAAAAACTGAAACTGCCCAATAAGTGTGGGACAAACCTGGCTCCGCCTGTACCATCTTCTTCATCAGTAAGGGTTATTTTAAACTCCTTCGACACAAATGGTAGAGGTCCAGCAGTGTAAAGACTCTTTCTTCCATCATATGCAGGAAGTCTCTTTCCAAGATGAGATTCTTTGTATAGCTTCACCAGATGCCCCATTACAGCACGATTAACCCCACGCGATGAGATTTCAGGAGTTATTGACACCTAATTACACAAAGAAAAAGAACGTCATAATTTTGAACAAAAAACACATGGAAGTTGATCCCTGAAAGAAGGTGAATAAACCAGAGATAGATTGATGGAGAAAACTCACATCGTATTGATGCAGGTCCTTATCAGGCAGCTCAGCAAAAAAATGGTTTGCCTTCACAATGCATTTAGTGCCAAAGCTACCTTTGCCAGGCCTCAACGGGAACCTCACTGCCTTGCTGGAAGCAGGTTGCATTTCCTGGCTTGTATCCTCTTCTGTCTGGATAGAGAGATGCTGAATCTCCTCTGATATTTCTGAAAGTGATGGCCCAGTAGGCTGCGAAGTAGAGCTAAGCTGTGGGTGTATCTCTGAAGGTCCCGCATACACACTTGGCTGAGGCGCAACTGATGCTTGATATGGAGGGCGGCTAGCTTGGTGCTGATCGGGAGCTGGTGCCCTTGACAACCCACCAGCAGAAGGTGCCCCTCGGCCACCTTCATATCCACCATGCCGCTGAGGCCCTGAACCTCCTCGCGGATTTTGATGCATCCCGCGGCCTTGCTGGTACTCAGGAGGCCCACCATAATGCTGTTGTGGGGGCATCCTGCCACCTCCACCTCTGCCACCATATCCCCCGCGTTGTGGGCCCCAACTTCTTCCTCCTCCTTGGTATCCTCCTCGCTGTTGTGGATATTGGGGTTGCTGCAGCTGTTGTCCTGGTGGGCGTTGCAAATTACCACGTCCTCCACCAGTTGGCTCGAAACTCTCACCAGGACCAGTTGGCCTCTTTCCAGACATGGTAGCAACTACACCAACAATATGAACAGAGTTACAGAAGTCATTCCAACCATGTCTTAACAGAAATGCAGTAAAGCACAAAAACACAGCACGTGCAAGAATCATATACTGTATTAGACTAACAGACCACTCCCATGTTCACCAACAAGCACAAGAGCTAAACTATATGATTAGCAATTTGTTTATGAACCCACCCAGAAAACCAGAAATAGCGGAGCACAACTAAAATAGACAGATTCACTAAATAGACTGTCAGTAACTATTTGTTTTGGCGTTAACCCCCAATTTTTTTGTGTTCGAAATAGACAGATTCAAATACGAGAAAAACTACGATAACTGAGGATTACTGAGTCTATCTGCTCTTTGTGAAGGAACTTAATCTAAGCATGAAGTATGAGTATGTCTTATTATTTTGGTCCGAAATTTTTCATACTCATAACAGAGAAATCCAAGTACAATAAAACCCCATAACTTCATGCTAATACCAAGTTCTCTTACAAATCCACATATTCATTCATTTACACAAGTTCTCCAAAACCCGCATGTTGACGAAAGTTACATAACAAGGGCCTGAGAACCATCTACAAAGCAGCAACAAACGTAATGTATATCCAGTTCCGTCATTCATTCAATTAATTATAACAAATAACCATAAAAAACCATCAACCATACACAATACATATATGCCCAGCACACCGTAAGCCACTCATCAACGAAACACAAATCATAACAGCAGAAATCTCTCAATACTTCAATTCAACATGAAGAACACCAAAATTTTCACATGAAAAAAAAATCAAAACCACAAATAAACCTCGATTCCTCTCAAAATCGACAGATCATCGCGAAATGAAGCCACAAACAGCAAAAACGAGAGAAAAATTTGATTCAGCAAGATCTAACCATAACAAAAACACACAGACGAACAAAAAACCCTAACCAAACTCCGATCAAAAAACCTCAACACCAACAAAAAACACAACACACATTCACAATTCCACTACCTCAGAAATCAAATTAAACGTTGAAATCGCCGCTCACAAATGTTACGAATTCTCCCGCACACACAAACACACACAATCGGTGTGAGTTTTTTTTTTTTTATTCCTTTTTTCTGTTCTGAGCAACAACACGAAAAAAGAGTGATTGAATGAGAGCGACAGAGAGAAGCAAGCCGCCAATAAATAGGCGTCAGAAGGCGAGAGGACTGCCCTTGGAGTTTCGGGTAATTACGGAAATGCCATCCCTTGTCTTCTTTTTTCATGTGGGGTCAGCTTCCTAGAGTGTATCGTGCTGATGTGGAGGTAGGGTTGGGTATTTAATTGATGACGTGGAGAATCTCGGGATGTTGACTGGTGGAGTTGACCCCATGGATGGTGATGTGGAATAGGAGGGTAATAGCGATATAGGTCCTTGGGGTTTTGGAAAATGTGGTTTTAGGGCCTAATAGTAGTATCCCTATTCCCTCCCACCAACTTCTAGGAAATTGTGTAGCTTTTATTGTTTTCCTTTATGGGGGTAATTATTTCTATGGACGGATTAACGTTTCGGTTTCGGATAGATTTTGGAATTGACGTTTTGGGTTTTGGATAGATTTTTGGACCGCTAATTGTTAGAATATTCACAATATTTTGAGAACGTTTCGATGGATTTCGAAAGATCCGTAAGAGTTGTAATTGTTGTGGATATGAACAAGTATATTAATATTTTGTTTCGATGGTATCAAAAAGGAAATGTTTTCACGTATATATTATGGAAAATATATGAATGTTTTCCATAACAAGTATATATTATGGAAAATATATGAAAATTTTCTTTGCTTTTTCACGTTGCGGAGATTATGGCAAATTAAGTAATACCAAAAAAAAAGTAAATTTTCGAGACCCTTTAAGCATAAAATAGTCGTTTAAATTTATTCATCAAGATATGATATATATTATTAGGCCATTTTATTTTTATCCATCTTTTCTTTATAATTTTGTGATGAGAAATTAGAAAATTATACCTAGCAAATAGACATAAATTAGGGTGTGTGTTTTTTTTCCTCAATGCAAGTGTGTCATTGGGCACGAGTCCCTCAATTGCTAAATAGAAAAATATCATAAACGACCATTACCCCTCACTAATTTAAGTATCGACTTGTACACGTTCTTGATATGTGCCACATATGAATTAATAAGAATTTCTTGTACGCAATTATCTATCACCACACCACCTTCTTCTTCTTCTTCTTCTTCTTCTTCTTCTTTTTTGCTTTTGCATTTATTCTAAATAAGTTCCACTTCTCAATTTCATGAAATTGAAAAATACCCAGACTGTCACAAGGTGTGCACACAAATCAAAATCGACCAAATCGATCAATTATCGAATTGTTGGTGTGATAAGAAAAAACAAAATGAAAAAATAGTTTGGTGTTAGGTGCGAATAGAAAGACCGATATTCACATATGGTGTGGTTCTGATCTATAGGGGTGTTACTTAGATGGCAGGTTTTGGCGGGTTATTATAAGATAAGGCATCATACCCAACACTTGCGGGTTACCAATTTTTCAACCGTGCATATGGATTTATTTTTAAGGCCATGCAGATTACGAATTAGGCGGAGGCGGGCAGATTATCGCGTTATGTTATACATCAAATTATTGAATAAAAAAAACTATCATACTTTAAGCAAGTTGATTATTACGAGATGCTTTGTTGATAACTTAAATGTTATTAAGCAAGTTGTTAACTTATTGTACCATTGTCCGCTAGCCTGCTTTAAGCTATACAAAATCTTTTTCAATAGATATACCCTGTAGCGATTAGAGTCACAATAACCATGAGGGGGTTATATATATATATATATATATATATATATATATATAACTTCATCTAAGTCTCTATGTAAAAAGGCATTATTCACATCAAGTTGATGTAAAAACCAATTATTTGAAGCTACAATAGCATGAAGTACTCTAACAATGATTAGTTTAGCAACAAAACTGAAATTATCAAAATAATCTAAGCCCTCCTTGTGGGTATACCCTTTGGCAACCAATCTGACTTTGTACCTTCCACGAAACCATCAGCTTTTAGTTACCTTGTACACCCACTTACATCTAATATGATGTAGTTCTTTGGAAGAGTGGTTGATTCACAGGTGTTGGTCTTTTCAACAGCAAATAGCTCAGTTGTCATGGCATTCTACCATTCAGGGTGAACTTTTGCTTGAGTGTAAGTCATGGGCTCGCAAATGTAAGAAATTGGACAAGTAAAAGCTTTATGATTATCTCCAGGTCTAATAGTATTGATATAATTGTCAATGGGATATTTAGACTTGAAACGTGTATTAGTAGCAGTAGTGTAATTTGCTTTGTGTGAGGATTTAGGCAAGACACAATCATAAACTTTTAAGTAATCAAGTGGGTGATCTCGCCTTATGGATCTTATAGCTGATGCGTTATGAACAAGAGGTGGATCAGAATAGGCTTCTTCTATCTAAGGGATGTGTGTTTATTAAGCAGGTGATGGGGACTGAATAGAGTTGTTGAAGTCCTTATCATGGGAGATGTCAGGAGTGGCAGGCAGTGCATCCATGGATGTGGTGATAGATAATTGTGGTGCTTTTGGAATAACAATATGTAATTGAACATTTTGTGGAGCATGTATAATGAAAGTATCAGTACAGAATCTGTGATTTGACTGAGATACAACCGATTCCCGGTATTGTAAGATCTTCCTGCCATAATTCATGTTGAGAAGTCAAGTTGTGATGAAAGGTTATATGCTTAACACATGCAAGTCGGACGGGGTAGTGACATTATACTTGTTCTTAAAAGAAAATATGGTTTCATGAAACCTGACATTTTGGACATAAAAATGTTGTTTGTTAACAAATTAAGAAACACATAACCCTTAGTAACCTTAAGGTAACCAATGATATACATTGTACAACCCTTGGATCAAATTTTTGTATGTTTTTGCTGAAGAGTAGAAGCATAACACAAACATCCAGAACTTCATAATAGAGAGTAATCAAGATCTTTTTAGTAAAGTATAAAATAAAGAGTCTACTTGTTGATAGCTTTAGAGGATAACATGTTGATGATATAACTGGCAATAACTACACAATTACTCCAGAAAGTTAAAGGTAAGCCGGACTGAGATCTCGGTGCTCTAGCAACTTATAAAATGTGCTTATGTTTTCTTTCCACCAAGCCATGTTGTTGTGGTGTTTCAACACAGTTGGTTTGGTGTCTTTGGATTCATAGAAGCCCTTTAGCAAGAAGTCAGTAGCATTACAAGTTCTAATGGTCTTAATATTAACCTGGAATTGAGTAAACACAACAATATAAAATTAAGAGTCATAATCTTTCACATAAGCCTTGTTTTTGTAATCATCAACTATAGTTAAGAAGAATCTACAACCATCACTAGTGGTAACTCGAAAAGGACCCTATACATCACACTGAAGTAAATCAAAAGTAGCAAGAGATTGAGAGGTGCTAACAAGGAAAAGCCAGTCTCTTTTGTTTAGACAAATGACAAATTTCACAATGTTTGTCCTTACAATTGGTTGCATCAGTACAAGGAATAGAAGCGATTTTATCTTAAGATGTATAACCTATCCTCATATACTAGATATCAAAATATGGTAGAATTATAGGTAGCAGAATTACAGTTATCATAATCAGAAGTAGACTTGTAAGCAACAGTTTTACTCAAAAGAACATTGTTATTAAATTGTAGAAAATAGAGCTTCTTTAGGAGCTCAGCAGAACCAATAATATAAGTTATGTAATACACAGTGAGTAGACACAAAAATTAAAGAGATAGTCGTGTTGCTAGTCAACTTAGAAACAGACAACAAACTGTTAGAAAAACTGAGAATATATAGAACATCAGTTAATATGATACCAGATACAACAACAGAGTTTGCAGTATGAGATGGATGAATCCTTTTGCCAGTAGGACCTCCCTATCCATGGGGTATCCAATAAGCTAGAAGTAATTGTTAATAGTATGTACTTGGAAACCATAATGAGTACACCTGAGTTTCTTCTTATCTTTTTTGGACAGTTGAGCCCTGTATGGCTTTGCACCAGTTGCATTAGAGGGTTTTCGAGTGAAATTTGTCCTAGCAAGAGAGTCTATTCATGTTAAAGAGGCAATGTACCGAATCGATCGAAAGTACCAAATTCAAATTCGACAATTACCACATCGTATCAAAGTAATTTGACTTGGCAAACAATTCGAGTTTTAGAATTACCGAATCAAACTATTTGTCCAAATACTGAATCATTAATACGATAATATGGTTTTGCACACCCCTAACCAGAGTCCTAAAAGCTCTAATACCATTAAAGTACTCCAAAAGCAAAACATAAGACAAACGTTAAGATTACATCTGACTAAAACAAACACCAAATGCAGCATAATTCAAAGGCTAATAAGCAACGAATGTAAACATTTTACAATTACAAAAAGTGACATGAAGCACACCCAAGGTTTTTCTATGCTTATGGCATAAACTATATTTCTTTATATTGCTTACTTACTAACACTCGCGAGATTAATTAATAAATACCATAAGAAATTATTTCGTTTACCTTCCAGCCAGAAAAGGATAGCCTCTGGGATTCCCTTCAGGGGGGCTGACCTTGCAATCCTGTAACAATAGGCGTCATCTTCCAGACCACTTCAGTGTTTTCACTATAACTTTTGTAAGATCTTCCCCATCTGGGGTCCCTGCTGACCTAAGGTAACAAACTTCCACAATTAGCCTAGTATAATTATTTCAAGCAGGAAAAAAAAGAGTAAGTACAAATGATTGGATATATAAATGTTTTAGAAAAGGATCCGTAGTGCTAGAAATTCGAAGAGACTTAAAGCAGTTGTAGTTGCGCTAACAATTAGTGGCCGACTACACAAAGTCCTTTGATCAAATAAATTACAATAATATAAAGAATGAAGGTTGTGGTAGGTTGTGAGCCAAAAACCTTGTTGCATCTGTACCAAGAACCTCATTGAGGTGCTCAACTCAGAGTGATCTTTATTTTGTTCCAATAGCCTACTTAATTAATGGAGATCAAAGGCTTGAGCTTTATTGTTGTATCTCGTTTGCAAACTCATTTTTGTGGAAGTGGTGTCAACGAGATTCACATTAATCACCAGAAACTCATATACAGATTAAACTCTCGACCATAACATCAAAGCATTACACACTATAGACGACATAATAACACGTTCGGATGATAGAAGTGTACAACTTCCAGCAACACAAGGAGAAAAGGCATACTGAGCTCCAATGGCCCTAGTTTCAAGACATGTCGTCGCACCAATCCTCCTAGACAAGTCGGCATCTCTATACACGCACAACAATAGTACACCATCAGAACCAATCCCTCAAACAAATCCAAACAAATAACTTATGGGTTCTATAAAGATATCAACTGAATAGCACCATTAAAAAGAAAAGTCCTCCTCCCCTAATGGCACCAAGGCCAACATTGTGAGGAAGGATAGTAGTTCCATAAACATTGTTATTGCCATGAACTGCATCATTCCCGTATACAATCAGAATCCCGAGGCGCGTCGCCAATGCCCCCTGCTGCATTCCGTCGATCATATCCGCTTAATCGAAAGATTTTGCCTTGTCGAAAGGCTTGCTCCACCCACCACTTACTCAGCACACTCCGTGCATTTTCAACAACAAAAAGTAAAACAAAAAAAGTTAAAAATCCAATCTTAACTATTATTACTACTAACAAAAAAACAAACATGGATAACTATAGAACTAATGCTAACTCTGGTAAAAAAGGAGTTTATACCTATAATTAGTTAAGTAATTCTCTATAATTACAAGGCTTTACAGTAAATACTTACACATTAAGTCGTCGTCTTCTTCTTCTTCTTATGTGCACTTTTCTTGTAGAGGGACATTTTACTCATTAAAAAGAATCTTAGCAAGCAATATATCTAGCAAACTGTTAATTACAAAATGTTAACTATATAATTAATACTAACTATGGTAAAAAAGGAGTTTTTTAAAAGTTTATACCTATAATTAATACTAATTCTCTATAATTACAACATTTAAAGTTAATTACTTACACAATAATTCTTCGTTGTAGTTGCGCTAACAATTAGTGGCCGACTAGATTAAGTCCTTTGATCAAATAAATTACTATAATATAAAGAATGAAGGTTGTGGTAGGTTGTGAGCCAAAACCTTGTTGCATCTGTACCAAGAACCTCATTGAGGTGCTCAACTCAGAGTGATCTTTATTTTGTTCCAATAGCCTACTTAATTAATGGAGATCAAAGGCTTGAGCTTTATTGTTGTATCTGTTTGCAAAGACATTTTTGTGGAAGTGGTGTAACGAGATTCACATTAATCACCAGAAACTCATATACAGATTAAACTCTCGGCCATAACATCAAAGCATTACACACTATAGACGACAGAATAACACGTTCGGATGATAGAAGTGTACAACTTATAGCAACACAAGGAGAAAAGGTATACTGAGCTCCACTGGCCCTAGTTTCAAGAGTTGTCGCCGCACCAATCCTCCTAGACAAGTCGGCATCTCTATACACGCACAACAATAGTACATCATCAGAACAAATCCCTCAAACAAATCCAAACAAATGACTTATGGGTTCTATAAAGATATCAACTGAACTGCACCATTAAAAAGAAAAGTCCTCCTCCCCTAGTGGCACCAAGGCCAACATTGTGAGGAAGGATAGTAGTTCCATAAACATTGTTATTGCCATGAACTGCATCATTCCCGTATACAATCAGAATCCCTAGGCGCGTCGCCAACGCCCCCTGCTGCATTCCGTCGATCATATCCGCTTAATCGGAAGATTTCGCCTTGTCGAAAGGCTTGCTCCGCGCACCACTTACGCAGCACACTCCGTGCATTTTCAACAACAAAAAGTAAAACAAAAAAGTTAAAAATCCAATCTTTACTATTATTATTACTAACAAAAAAACAATCATGGATAACTATAGAACTAATGCTAACTCTGGTAAAAAAGGAGTTTATACCTATAATTAGTTAAGTAATTCTCTATAATTACAAGGCTTTACAGTAAATACTTACACATTAAGTCGTCGTCTTCTTCTTCTTCTTCTTCTTATGTGCACTTTTCTTGTAGAGGGACATTTTACTTATTAAAAAGAATCTTAGCAATCAATATATCTAGCAAACTATTAATTACAAAATGCTTACTATAGAATTAATTATGATAAAAAAGGAGTTTTTAAAAGTTTATACCTATAATTAATACTAATTCTCTATAATTACAACATTTAAAGTTAATTACTTACACAATAATTCTTCGTTGTAGTTGCGCTAACAATTAGTGGCCGACTACACAAAGTCCTTTGATCCAATAAATTACAATAATATAAAGAATGAAGGTTGTGGTAGGTTGTGAGCCAAAACCTTGTTGCATCTGTACCAAGAACCTTATTGAGGTGCTCAACTCAAAGTGATCTTTATTCTGTTCCAATAGCCTACTTAATTAATGGAGATCAAAGGCTTGAGCTATATTGTTGTATCTAGTTTGAAAACTCATTTTTGTGGAAGTGGTGTCAACGAGATTCTTCACATTAATCACCAGAAACTCATATACAGATTAAACTATCGGCCATAACATCAAAGCATTACACACTATAGACGACATAATAACACGTTTGGATGATAGAAGTGTACAACTTACAGCAACACAAGGAGAAAAGGCATACTAAGCTCCACTGGCCCTAGTTTCAAGAGTTGTCGCCGCACCAATCCTCCTAGACAAGTCGGCATCTCTATACACGCACAACAATAGTACACCATCAGAACCAATCCATCAAACAAATCCAAACAAATGACTTATGGGTTCTATAAACATATCAACTGAACTGCACCATTAAAAAGAAAAGTCCTCCTCCCCTAGTGGCACCAAGGCCAACATTGTGAGGAAGGATAGTAGTTCCATAAACATTGTTATTGCCATGAACTGCATCATTCCCGTATACAATCAGAATCCCTAGGCGCGTCGCCAACGCCCCCTGCTGCATTCCGTCGATCATATCCGCTTAATCGGAAGATTTCGCCTTGTCGAAAGGCTTGCTCCGCGCACCACTTACGCAGCACACTCCCTGCATTTTCAACAACAAAAAGTAAAACAAAAAAGTTAAAAATCCAATCTTTACTATTATTATTACTCACAAAAAAACAAACATGGATAACTATAGAACTAATGCTAACTCTGGTAAAAGAGGAGTTTATACCTATAATTAGTTAAGTAATTCTCTATAATTACAAGGCTTTACAGTAAATACTTACACATTAAGTCGTCGTCTTCTTCTTCTTTTTCTTCTTATGTGCACTTTTCTTTGAGAGGGACATTTTACTTATTAAAAAGAATCTTAGCAATCAATATATCTAGCAAACTATTAATTACAAAATGCTTACTATAGAATTAATTATGATAAAAAAGGAGTTTTTAAAAGTTTATACCTATAATTAATACTAATTCTCTATAATTACAACATTTAAAGTTAATTACTTACACAATAATTCTTCGTTGTAGTTGCGCTAACAATTAGTGGCCGACTACACAAAGTCCTTTGATCCAATAAATTACAATAATATAAAGAATGAAGGTTGTGGTAGGTTGTGAGCCAAAACCTTGTTGCATCTGTACCAAGAACCTCATTGAGGTGCTCAACTCAAAGTGATCTTTATTCTGTTCCAATAGCCTACTTAATTAATGGATATCAAAGGCTTGAGCTATATTGTTGTATCTAGTTTGCAAACTCATTTTTGTGGAAGTGGTGTCAACGAGATTCACATTAATCACCAGAAACTCATATACAGATTAAACTATCGGCCATAACATCAAAGCATTACACACTATAGACGACAGAATAACACGTTTGGATGATAGAAGTGTACAACTTACAGCAACACAAGGAGAAAAGGCATACTAAGCTCCACTGGCCCTAGTTTCAAGAGTTGTCGCCGCACCAATCCTCCTAGACAAGTCGGCATCTCTATACACGCACAACAATAGTACACCATCAGAACCAATCCATCAAATAAATCCAAACAAATGACTTATGGGTTCTATAAACATATCAACTGAACTGCACCATTAAAAAGAAAAGTCCTCCTCCCCTAGTGGCACCAAGGCCAACATTGTGAGGAAGGATAGTAGTTCCATAAACATTGTTATTGCCATGAACTGCATCATTCCCGTATACAATCAGAATCCCTAGGCGCGTCGCCAACGCCCCCTGCTGCATTCCGTCGATCATATCCGCTTAATCGGAAGATTTTGCCTTGTCGAAAGGCTTGCTCCACCCACCACTTACTCAGCACACTCCGTGCATTTTCAACAACAAAAAGTAAAACAAAAAAGTTAAAAATCCAATCTTTACTATTATTACTACTCACAAAAAAACAAACATGGATAACTATAGAACTAATGCTAACTCTGGTAAAAGAGGAGTTTATACCTATAATTAGTTAAGTAATTCTCTATAATTACAAGGCTTTACAGTAAATACTTACACATTAAGTCGTCGTCTTCTTCTTCTTTTTCTTCTTATGTGCACTTTTCTTTGAGAGGGACATTTTACTTATTAAAAAGAATCTTAGCAATCAATATATCTAGCAAACTATTAATTACAAAATGCTTACTATAGAATTAATTATGATAAAAAAGGAGTTTTTAAAAGTTTATACCTATAATTAATACTAATTCTCTATAATTACAACATTTAAAGTTAATTACTTACACAATAATTCTTCGTTGTAGTTGCGCTAACAATTAGTGGCCGACTACACAAAGTCCTTTGATCCAATAAATTACAATAATATAAAGAATGAAGGTTGTGGTAGGTTGTGAGCCAAAACCTTGTTGCATCTGTACCAAGAACCTCATTGAGGTGCTCAACTCAAAGTGATCTTTATTCTGTTCCAATAGCCTACTTAATTAATGGATATCAAAGGCTTGAGCTATATTGTTGTATCTAGTTTGCAAACTCATTTTTGTGGAAGTGGTGTCAACGAGATTCACATTAATCACCAGAAACTCATATACAAATTAAACTATCGGCCATAACATCAAAGCATTACACACTATAGACGACAGAATAACACGTTTGGATGATAGAAGTGTACAACTTACAGCAACACAAGGAGAAAAGGCATACTAAGCTCCACTGGCCCTAGTTTCAAGAGTTGTCGCCGCACCAATCCTCCTAGACAAGTCGGCATCTCTATACACGCACAACAATAGTACACCATCAGAACCAATCTCTCAAACAAATCCAAACAAATGACTTGTGGGTTCAATAAAGATATCAACTGAATAGAACCATTAAAAAGAAAAGTCCTCCTCCCCTAGAGGAATCAAGGACAACATTGTGAGGAAGGATAGTAGTTACATAAACATTGTTATTGCCATGAACTGCATCATTCCCGTATACAATCAGAATCCCGAGGCGCGTCGCCAACGCCCTCTGCTGCATTCTGTCGATCATATCCGCTTAATCGGAAGATTTTGCCTTGTCGAAAGGCTTGCTCCACCCACCACTTACTCAGCACACTCCGTGCATTTTCAACAACAAAAAGTAAAACAAAAAAGTTAAAAATCCAATCTTTACTATTATTACTACTCACAAAAAAACAAACATGGATAACTATAGAACTAATGCTAACTCTGGTAAAAAAGGAGTTTATACCTATAATTAGTTAAGTAATTCTCTATAATTACAAGGCTTTACAGTAAATACTTACACATTAAGTCGTCGTCTTCTTCTTCTTCTTATGTGCATTTTTCTTGTAGAGGGACATGTTACTCATTAAAAAGAATCTTAGCAAGCAATATATCTAGCAAACTGTTAATTACAAAATGCTAACTATAGAATTAATTTTGGTAAAAAAAAGGAGTTTTTAAAAGTTTATACCTATAATTAATACTAATTCTCTATAATTACAACCTTTAAAGTTAATTACTTAGACAATAATTCTTCGTTGTAGTTGCGCTAACAATTAGTGGCCGACTACACAAAGTCCTTTGATCAAATAAATTATAATAATATAAAGAATGAAGGTTGTGGTAGGTTGTGAGCCAAAACCTTGTTGCATCTGTACCAAGAACCTCATTGAGGTGCTCAACTCAGAGTAATCTTTATTTTGTTCCAATAGCCTACTTAATTAATGGAGATCAAAGGCTTGAGCTTTATTGTTGTATATAGTTTGCAAACTCATTTTTGTGGAAGTGATGTCAACGAGATTCACATTAATCACCAGAAACTCATATACAGATTAAACTCTCGACCATAACATCAAAGCATTACACACTATAGACGACATAATAACACGTTCGGATGATAGAAGTGTACAACTTACAGCAACACAAGGAGAAAAGGCAAACTGAGCTCCACTGGCCCTAGTTTCAAGAGCTGTCGTCGCACCAATCCTCCTAGACAAGTCGGCATCTCTATACACGCACAACAATAGTACACCATCAAAACCAATCCCTCAAACAAATCCAAACAAATGACTTATGGGTTCTATAAAGATATCAACTGAATAGCACCATTAAAAAGAAAAGTCCTCCTCCCCTAGTGGCACCAAGGCCAACATTGTGAGGAAGGATAGTACTTTCATAAACATTGTTTTTGCCATGAACTGCATCATTACCGTATACAATCAGAATCCCGAGGCGCGTCGCCAACGCCCCCTGCTGCATTCCGTCGATCATATCCGCTTAATCGGAAGATTTCGCCTTGTCAAAAGGCTTGCTCCACCCACCACTTACTCAGCACACTCCGTGCATTTTCAACAACAAAAAGTAAAACAAATAAGTTAAAAATCCAATCTTTACTATTATTACTACTCATAAAAAAACAAACATGGATAACTATAGAACTAATGCTAACTTTGGTAAAAAATGAGTTTATACATATAATTAGGTAAGTAATTCTCTATAATTACAAGGCGTTATAGTAAATACTTACACATTAAGTCGTCTTCTTCTTCTTCTTCTTATGTGCACTTTTCTTGTAGAGGGACATTTTACTTATTAAAAAGAATCATAGCAAGCAATATATCTAGCAAACTATTAATTACAAAATGCTAACTATAGAATTATTTATGGTAAAAAAAAGGAGATTTTAAAAGTTTATACGTATAATTAATTCTAATTCTCTATAATTACAACATTTAAAGTTAATTACTTACACAATAATTCTTCGTTGTAGTTGCGCTAACAATTAGTGGCCGACTACACAAAGTCCTTTGATCAAATAAATTACAATAATATAAAGAATGAAGGTTGTGGAAGGTTGTGAGCCAAAACCTTGTTGCATCTGTACCAAGAACCTCATTGAGGTGCTCAACTCAGAGTGATCTTTATTTTGTTCCAATAGCCTACTTAATTAATGGAGATCAAAGGCTTGAGCTTTATTGCTGTATCTAGTTTGCAAACTCATTTTTGTGGAAGTGGAGTCAACGAGATTCACATTAATCACTAGAAACTCATATACAGATTAAACTCTCGACCATAACATCAAAGCATTACACACTATAGACGACATAATAACACGTTCGGATGATAGAAGTGTACAACTTCCAGCAACACAAGGAGAAAATGCATACTGAGCTCCACTGGCCCTAGTTTCAAGAGTTGTCATCGCACCAATCCTCCTAGACAAGTCGCCATCTCTATACACGCACAACAATAGTACACCATCAGAACCAATCCCTCAAACAAATCCAAACAAATGATTTATGGGTTCTATAAAGATGTCAACTGAATAGCACCATTAAAAAGAAAAGTCCTCCTCCCCTAGTGGCACCAAGGCCAACATTTTGAGGAAGGATAGTAGTTCCATAAACATTGTTATTGCCATGAACTGCATCATTCCCGTATACAATCAGAATCCCGAGGCGCGTCGCCAACGCCCCCTGCTGCATTTCGTCGATCATATCCGCTTAATCGGAAGATTTTGCATTGCCAAAAGGCTTGCTCCGCACACCACTCACTCAGCACACTCCCTCCATTTTCAACAACAAAATATAAAACAAAAAAGTTAAAAATCCAATCTATACTATTATTACTACTCACAAAAAAACAAACATGGATAAATATAGAACTAATGCTAACTCCGGTAAAAAGGGAGTTTATACCTATAATTAGTTAAGTAATTCTCTATAATTACAAGGCGTTATAGTAAATACTTACACATTAAGTCGTCGTCTTCTTCTTCTTCCTCTTATGTGCACTTTTCTTGTAGAGGGACATTTTACTTATTAAAAAGAATCTTAGCAAGCAATATATCTAGCAAACTATTAATTACAAAATGCTAACTATAGAATTAATTATGGTAAAAAAAAGGAGATTTTAAAAGTTTATACGTATAATTAATTCTAATTCTCTATAATTACAACATTTAAAGTTAATTACTTACACAATAATTCTTCGTTGTAGTTGCGCTAACAATTAGTGGCCGACTACACAAAGTCCTTTGATCAAATAAATTACAATAATATAAAGAATGAAGGTTGTGGAAGGTTGTGAGCCAAAACCTTGTTGCATCTATACCAAGAACCTCATTGAGGTGCTCAACTCAGAGTGATCTTTATTTTGTTCCAATAGCCTACTTAATTAATGGAGATCAAAGGCTTGAGCTTTATTGCCGTATCTAGTTTGCAAACTCATTTTTGTGGAAGTGGAGCCAACGAGATTCACATTAATCACCAGAAACTCATATACAGATTAAACTCTCGACCATAACATCAAAGCATTACACACTATAAACGACATAATAACACGTTCGGATGATAGAAGTGTACAACTTCCAGCAACACAAGGAGAAAATGCATACTGAGCTCCACTGGCCCTAGTTTCAATAGCTGTCGTCGCACCAATCCTCCTAGACATCTCGGCATCTCTATACACGCACAACAATAGTACACCATCAGAACCAATCCCTCAAACAAATCCAAACAAATGACTTATGGGTTCTATAAAGATATCAACTGAATAACACCATTTAAAAGAAAAGTCCTCCTCCCCTAGTGGCACCAAGGCCAACATTGTGAGGAAGGATAGTAGTTCCATAAACATTGTTATTGCCATGAACTGCATCATTCCCGTATACAATCAGAATCCCGAGGCGCGTCGCCAACGTCCCATGCTGCATTCCGTCGATCATATCCGCTTAATCGAAAGATTTCGCCTTGTCGAAAGGCTTGCTCTACCCACCACTTACTCAGCACACTCCGTGCATTTTCAACAACAAAAAGTAAAACAAAAAAGTTAAAAATCCAATCTTTACTATTATTACTACTCACAAAAAAACAAACATGGATAACTATAGAACTAATGCTAACTCTGGTAAAAAATAAGTTTATACCTATAATTAGTTAAGTAATTCTCTATAATTACAAGGCTTTACAGTAAATACTTACACATTAAGTCGTCGTCTTCTTCTTCTTCTTATGTGCACTTTTCTTGTAGAGGGACATTTTACTCATTAAAAAGAATCTTAGCAAGCAATATATCTAGCAAACTGTTAATTACAAAATGCTAACTATAGAATTAATTATGGTAAAAAAGGGAGTTTTTAAAAGTTTATACCTATAATTAATACTAATTCTCTATAATTACAACATTTAAAGTTAATTAATTACACAATAATTCTCCGTTGAAGTTGCGCTAACAATTAGTGGCCGACTACACAAAGTCCTTTGATAAAATAAATTACAATAATATAAAGAATGAAGGTTGTGGTAGGTTGTGAGCCAAAACCTTGTTGCATCTATACCAAGAACCTCATTGAGGTGCTCAACTCAGAGTGATCTTTATTTTGTTCCAATAGCCTACTTAACTAATGGAGATCAAAGGCTTGAGCTTTATTGTTGTATCTAGTTTGCAAACTGATTTTTGTGGAAGTGGTGTCAACGAGATTCACATTTATCACCAGAAACTCATATACAGATTAAACTCTCGGGCATAACATCAAAGCATTACACACTATAGATGACATAATAACACGTTCGGATGATAGAAGTGTACAACTCACAACAACACAAGGAGAAAAGCCATACTAAGCTCCACTGGACCTAGTTTCAAGAGCTGTCGCCGCACCAATCCTCCTAGACAAGTCGGCATCTCTATACACGCACAACAATAGTACACCATTAGAACCAATCCCTCAAACAAATCCAAACAAATGACTTATGGGTTCTATAAAGATATCAACTGAACTGCACCATTAAAAAGAAAAGTCCTCCTCCCCTAGAGGCACCAAGGACAACATTGTGAGGAAGGATAGTAGTTCCATAAACATTGTTATTGCCATGAACTGCATCATTCACGTATACAATCAGAATCCCGAGGCGCGTCGCCAACGCCCCCTGCTGCATTCCGTCGATCATATCCGTTTAATCCAAAGATTTCGCCTTGTCGAAAGGCTTGCTCCACCCACCACTTACTCAGCACACTCCGTGCATTTTCAACAACAAAAAGTAAAACAAAAAAGTTAAAAATCCAATCTTTACTATTATAACTACTCACAAAAAAACAAACATGGATAACTATAGAACTAATGCTAACTCTGGTAAAAAAGGAGTTTATACCTGTAATTAGTTAAGTAATTCTCTATAATTACAAGGCTTTACAGTAAATACTTACACATTAAGTCGCCGTCTTCTTCTTCTTCTTCTTATGTGCACTTTTCTTGTAATGGGACATTTTACTCATTAAAAAGAATCTTAGCAAGCTGTTAATTACAAAATGCTAACTATTGAATTAATTATGGTAAAAAATGGAGTTTTTAAGAGTTTATACCTATAATTAATACTAATTCTCTATAATTACAACATTTAAAGTTAATTACTTACACAATAGTTCTTTGTTGTAGTTGCGCTAACAATTAGTGGTCGACTACACAAAGTCCTTTGATCAAACAAATTACAATAATATAAAGAATGAAGGTTGTGGTAGGTTGTGAGCCAAAACCTTGTTCCATCTGTACCAAGAACCTCATTGAGGTGCTCAACTCAGAGTGATCTTTATTTTGTTGCAATAGCCTACTTAATTAATGGAGATCAAAGGATTGAG
The DNA here is from genome assembly GCA_948329865.1 of Linaria vulgaris. Classification (NCBI taxonomy): domain Eukaryota; kingdom Viridiplantae; phylum Streptophyta; class Magnoliopsida; order Lamiales; family Plantaginaceae; genus Linaria; species Linaria vulgaris. The sequence continues at coordinate 34,393,051 of OX415250.1, read as the reverse complement.
CTTTATTGTTGTATCTAGTTTGCAAACTCATTTTTGTGGAAGTGGTGTCAACGAGATTCACATTAATCACCAGAAACTCATATACAGATTAAACTCTCGACCATAACATCAAAGCAATACACACTATAGACGACATAATAACACGTTCGGATGATAGAAGTGTACAACTTACAGCAACACAAGGAGAAAAGGCATACTGAGCTCCACTGGCCCTAGTTTCAAGAGCTGTCGTCTCACCAATCCTCCTAGACAAGTCAACATCTCTATACACGCACAACAATAGTACACCATCAAAACCAATCCCTCAAACAAATCCAAACAAATGACTTATGGGTTCTATAAAGATATCAACTGAATAACACCATTAAAAAGAAAAGTCCTCCTCCCCTAGTGGCACCAAGGCCAACATTGTGAGGAAGGATAGTAGTTTCATAAACATTGTTTTTGCCATGAACTGCATCATTCCCGTATACAATCAGAATCCCGAGGCGCGTCGCCAACGCCCCCTGCTGCATTCCGTCGATCATATCCGCTTAATCGGAAGATTTCGCCTTGTCAAAAGGCTTGCTCCACCCACCACTTACTCAGCACACTCCGTGCATTTTCAACAACAAAAAGTAAAACAAAAAAGTTAAAAATCCAATCTTTACTATTATTACTACTCATAAAAAAACAAACATGGATAACTATAGAACTAATGCTAACTTTGGTAAAAAAGGAGTTTATACATATAATTAGGTAAGTAATTCTCTATAATTACAAGGCGTTATAGTAAATACTTACACATTAAGTCGTCGTCGTCTTCTTCTTCTTATGTGCACTTTTCTTGTAGAGTGGCATTTTACTTATTAAAAAGAATCTTAGCAAGCAATATATCTAGCAAACTATTAATTACAAAAGGCTAACTATAGAATTATTTATGGTAAAAAAAAGGAGATTTTAAAAGTTTATACGTATAATTAATTCTAATTCTCTATAATTACAACATTTAAAGTTAATTACTTACACAATAATTCTTCGTTGTGGTTGCGCTAACAATTAGTGGCCGACTACACAAAGTCCTTTGATCAAATAAATTACAATAATATAAAGAATGAAGGTTGTGGAAGGTTGTGAGCCAAAACCTTGTTGCATCTGTACCAAGAACCTCATTGAGGTGCTCAACTCAGAGTGATCTTTATTTTGTTCCAATAGCCTACTTAATTAATGGAGATCAAAGGCTTGAGCTTTATTGCTGTATCTAGTTTGCAAACTCATTTTTGTGGAAGTGGAGTCAACGAGATTCACATTAATCACGAGAAACTCATATACAGATTAAACTCTCGACCATAACATCAAAGCATTACACACTATAGACGACATAATAACACGTTCGGATGATAGAAGTGTACAACTTCCAGCAACACAAGGAGAAAATGCATACTGAGCTCCACTGGCCCTAGTTTCAAGAGCTGTCATCGCACCAATCCTCCTAGACAAGTCGGCATCTCTATACACGCACAACAATAGTACATCATCAGAACAAATCCCTCAAACAAATCCAAACAAATGATTTATGGGTTCTATAAAGATATCAACTGAATAGCACCATTAAAAAGAAAAGTCCTCCTCCCCTAGTGGCACCAAGGCCAACATTGTGAGGAAGGATAGTAGTTCCATAAACATTGTTATTGCCATGAACTGCATCATTCCCGTATACAATCAGAATCCCGAGGCGCGTCGCCAACGCCCCCTGCTGCATTTCGTCGATCATATCCGCTTAATCGGAAGATTTTGCATTGCCTAAAGGCTTGCTCCGCACACCACTCACTCAGCACACTCCCTCCATTTTCAACAACAAAATATAAAACAAAAAAGTTAAAAATCCAATCTATACTATTATTACTACTCACAAAAAAACAAACATGGATAAATATAGAACTAATGCTAACTCCGGTAAAAAGGGAGTTTATACCTATAATTAGTTAAGTAATTCTCTATAATTACAAGGCGTTATAGTAAATACTTACACATTAAGTCGTCGTCTTCTTCTTCTTCCTCTTATGTGCACTTTTCTTGTAGAGGGACATTTTACTTATTAAAAAGAATCTTAGCAAGCAATATATCTAGCAAACTATTAATTACAAAATGCTAACTATAGAATTAATTATGGTAAAAAAAAGGAGATTTTAAAAGTTTATACATATAATTAATTCTAATTCTCTATAATTACAACATTTAAAGTTAATTACTTACACAATAATTCTTCGTTGTAGTTGCGCTAACAATTAGTGGCCGACTACACAAAGTCCTTTGATCAAATAAATTATAATAATATAAAGAATGAAGGTTGTGGTAGGTTGTGAGCCAAAACCTTGTTGCATCTATACCAAGAACCTCATTGAGGTGCTCAACTCAGAGTGATCTTTATTTTGTTCCAATAGCCTACTTAATTAATGGAGATCAAAGGCTTGAGCTTTATTGCCGTATCTAGTTTGCAAACTCATTTTTGTGGAAGTGGAGCCAACGAGATTCACATTAATCACCAGAAACTCATATACAGATTAAACTCTCGACCATAACATCAAAGCATTACACACTATAAACGACATAATAACACGTTCGGATGATAGAAGTGTACAACTTCCAGCAACACAAGGAGAAAATGCATACTGAGCTCCACTGGCCCTAGTTTCAATAGCTGTCGTCGCACCAATCCTCCTAGACATCTCGGCATCTCTATACACGCACAACAATAGTACACCATCAGAACCAATCCCTCAAACAAATCCAAACAAATGACTTATGGGTTCTATAAGGATATCAACTGAATAACACCATTTAAAAGAAAAGTCCTCCTCCCCTAGTGGCACCAAGGCCAACATTGTGAGGAAGGATAGTAGTTCCATAAACATTGTTATTGCCATGAACTGCATCATTCCCGTATACAATCAGAATCCCGAGGCGCGTCGCCAACGTCCCATGCTGCATTCCGTCGATCATATCCGCTTAATCGAAAGATTTCGCCTTGTCGAAAGGCTTGCTCTACCCACCACTTACTCAGCACACTCCGTGCATTTTCAACAACAAAAAGTAAAACAAAAAAGTTAAAAATCCAATCTTTACTATTATTACTACTCACAAAAAAACAAACATGGATAACTATAGAACTAATGCTAACTCTGGTAAAAAATGAGTTTATACCTATAATTAGTTAAGTAATTCTCTATAATTACAAGGCTTTACAGTAAATACTTACACATTAAGTCGTCGTCTTCTTCTTCTTCCTCTTATGTGCACTTTTCTTGTAGAGGGACATTTTACTTATTAAAAAGAATCTTAGCAAGCAATATATCTAGCAAACTATTAATTACAAAATGCTAACTATAGAATTAATTATGGTAAAAAAAAGGAGATTTTAAAAGTTTATACATATAATTAATTCTAATTCTCTATAATTACAACATTTAAAGTTAATTACTTACACAATAATTCTTCGTTGTAGTTGCGCTAACAATTAGTGGCCGACTACACAAAGTCCTTTGATCAAATAAATTATAATAATATAAAGAATGAAGGTTGTGGTAGGTTGTGAGCCAAAACCTTGTTGCATCTATACCAAGAACCTCATTGAGGTGCTCAACTCAGAGTGATCTTTATTTTGTTCCAATAGCCTACTTAATTAATGGAGATCAAAGGCTTGAGCTTTATTGCCGTATCTAGTTTGCAAACTCATTTTTGTGGAAGTGGAGCCAACGAGATTCACATTAATCACCAGAAACTCATATACAGATTAAACTCTCGACCATAACATCAAAGCATTACACACTATAAACGACATAATAACACGTTCGGATGATAGAAGTGTACAACTTCCAGCAACACAAGGAGAAAATGCATACTGAGCTCCACTGGCCCTAGTTTCAATAGCTGTCGTCGCACCAATCCTCCTAGACATCTCGGCATCTCTATACACGCACAACAATAGTACACCATCAGAACCAATCCCTCAAACAAATCCAAACAAATGACTTATGGGTTCTATAAGGATATCAACTGAACTGCACCATTAAAAAGAAAAGTCCTCCTCCCCTAGAGGCACCAAGGACAACATTGTGAGGAAGGATAGTAGTTCCATAAACATTGTTATTGCCATGAACTGCATCATTCACGCATACAATCAGAATCCCGAGGCGCGTCGCCAACGCCCCCTGCTGCATTCCGTCGATCATATCCGCTTAATCCAAAGATTTAGCCTTGTCGAAAGGCTTGCTCCACCCACCACTTACTCAGCACACTCCGTGCATTTTCAACAACAAAAAGTAAAACAAAAAAGTTAAAAATCCAATCTTTACTATTATAACTACTCACAAAAAAACAAACATGGATAACTATAGAACTAATGCTAACTCTGGTAAAAAAGGAGTTTATACCTGTAATTAGTTAAGTAATTCTCTATAATTACAAGGCTTTACAGTAAATACTTACACATTAAGTCGCCGTCTTCTTCTTCTTCTTCTTATGTGCACTTTTCTTGTAATGGGACATTTTACTCATTAAAAAGAATCTTAGCAAGCTGTTAATTACAAAATGCTAACTATTGAATTAATTATGGTAAAAAATGGAGTTTTTAAGAGTTTATACCTATAATTAATACTAATTCTCTATAATTACAACATTTAAAGTTAATTACTTACACAATAATTCTTTGTTGTAGTTGCGCTAACAATTAGTGGTCGACTACACAAAGTCCTTTGATCAAACAAATTACAATAATATAAAGAATGAAGGTTGTGGTAGGTTGTGAGCCAAAACCTTGTTGCATCTGTACCAAGAACCTCATTGAGGTGCTCAACTCAGAGTGATCTTTATTTTGTTGCAATAGCCTACTTAATTAATGGAGATCAAAGGATTGAGCTTTATTGTTGTATCTAGTTTGCAAACTCATTTTTGTGGAAGTGGTGTCAACGAGATTCACATTAATCACCAGAAACTCATATACAGATTAAACTCTCGACCATAACATCAAAGCAATACACACTATAGACGACATAATAACACGTTCGGATGATAGAAGTGTACAACTTACAGCAACACAAGGAGAAAAGGCATACTGAGCTCCACTGGCCCTAGTTTCAAGAGCTGTCGTCGCACCAATCCTCCTAGACAAGTCAACATCTCTATACACGCACAACAATAGTACACCATCAAAACCAATCCCTCAAACAAATCCAAACAAATGACTTATGGGTTCTATAAAGATATCAACTGAATAACACCATTAAAAAGAAAAGTCCTCCTCCCCTAGTGGCACCAAGGCCAACATTGTGAGGAAGGATAGTAGTTTCATAAACATTGTTTTTGCCATGAACTGCATCATTCCCGTATACAATCAGAATCCCGAGGCGCGTCGCCAACGCCCCCTGCTGCATTCCGTCGATCATATCCGCTTAATCGGAAGATTTCGCCTTGTCAAAAGGCTTGCTCCACCCACCACTTACTCAGCACACTCCGTGCATTTTCAACAACAAAAAGTAAAACAAAAAAGTTAAAAATCCAATCTTTACTATTATTACTACTCATAAAAAAACAAACATGGATAACTATAGAACTAATGCTAACTTTGGTAAAAAAGGAGTTTATACATATAATTAGGTAAGTAATTCTCTATAATTACAAGGCGTTATAGTAAATACTTACACATTAAGTCGTCGTCGTCTTCTTCTTCTTATGTGCACTTTTCTTGTAGAGTGGCATTTTACTTATTAAAAAGAATCTTAGCAAGCAATATATCTAGCAAACTATTAATTACAAAAGGCTAACTATAGAATTATTTATGGTAAAAAAAAGGAGATTTTAAAAGTTTATACGTATAATTAATTCTAATTCTCTATAATTACAACATTTAAAGTTAATTACTTACACAATAATTCTTCGTTGTAGTTGCGCTAACAATTAGTGGCCGACTACACAAAGTCCTTTGATCAAATAAATTATAATAATATAAAGAATGAAGGTTGTGGTAGGTTGTGAGCCAAAACCTTGTTGCATCTATACCAAGAACCTCATTGAGGTGCTCAACTCAGAGTGATCTTTATTTTGTTCCAATAGCCTACTTAATTAATGGAGATCAAAGGCTTGAGCTTTATTGCCGTATCTAGTTTGCAAACTCATTTTTGTGGAAGTGGAGCCAACGAGATTCACATTAATCACCAGAAACTCATATACAGATTAAACTCTCGACCATAACATCAAAGCATTACACACTATAAACGACATAATAACACGTTCGGATGATAGAAGTGTACAACTTCCAGCAACACAAGGAGAAAATGCATACTGAGCTCCACTGGCCCTAGTTTCAATAGCTGTCGTCGCACCAATCCTCCTAGACATCTCGGCATCTCTATACACGCACAACAATAGTACACCATCAGAACCAATCCCTCAAACAAATCCAAACAAATGACTTATGGGTTCTATAAGGATATCAACTGAATAACACCATTTAAAAGAAAAGTCCTCCTCCCCTAGTGGCACCAAGGCCAACATTGTGAGGAAGGATAGTAGTTCCATAAACATTGTTATTGCCATGAACTGCATCATTCCCGTATACAATCAGAATCCCGAGGCGCGTCGCCAACGTCCCATGCTGCATTCCGTCGATCATATCCGCTTAATCGAAAGATTTCGCCTTGTCGAAAGGCTTGCTCTACCCACCACTTACTCAGCACACTCCGTGCATTTTCAACAACAAAAAGTAAAACAAAAAAGTTAAAAATCCAATCTTTACTATTATTACTACTCACAAAAAAACAAACATGGATAACTATAGAACTAATGCTAACTCTGGTAAAAAATGAGTTTATACCTATAATTAGTTAAGTAATTCTCTATAATTACAAGGCTTTACAGTAAATACTTACACATTAAGTCGTCGTCTTCTTCTTCTTCCTCTTATGTGCACTTTTCTTGTAGAGGGACATTTTACTTATTAAAAAGAATCTTAGCAAGCAATATATCTAGCAAACTATTAATTACAAAATGCTAACTATAGAATTAATTATGGTAAAAAAAAGGAGATTTTAAAAGTTTATACATATAATTAATTCTAATTCTCTATAATTACAACATTTAAAGTTAATTACTTACACAATAATTCTTCGTTGTAGTTGCGCTAACAATTAGTGGCCGACTACACAAAGTCCTTTGATCAAATAAATTATAATAATATAAAGAATGAAGGTTGTGGTAGGTTGTGAGCCAAAACCTTGTTGCATCTATACCAAGAACCTCATTGAGGTGCTCAACTCAGAGTGATCTTTATTTTGTTCCAATAGCCTACTTAATTAATGGAGATCAAAGGCTTGAGCTTTATTGCCGTATCTAGTTTGCAAACTCATTTTTGTGGAAGTGGAGCCAACGAGATTCACATTAATCACCAGAAACTCATATACAGATTAAACTCTCGACCATAACATCAAAGCATTACACACTATAAACGACATAATAACACGTTCGGATGATAGAAGTGTACAACTTCCAGCAACACAAGGAGAAAATGCATACTGAGCTCCACTGGCCCTAGTTTCAATAGCTGTCGTCGCACCAATCCTCCTAGACATCTCGGCATCTCTATACACGCACAACAATAGTACACCATCAGAACCAATCCCTCAAACAAATCCAAACAAATGACTTATGGGTTCTATAAGGATATCAACTGAATAACACCATTTAAAAGAAAAGTCCTCCTCCCCTAGTGGCACCAAGGCCAACATTGTGAGGAAGGATAGTAGTTCCATAAACATTGTTATTGCCATGAACTGCATCATTCCCGTATACAATCAGAATCCCGAGGCGCGTCGCCAACGTCCCATGCTGCATTCCGTCGATCATATCCGCTTAATCGAAAGATTTCGCCTTGTCGAAAGGCTTGCTCTACCCACCACTTACTCAGCACACTCCGTGCATTTTCAACAACAAAAAGTAAAACAAAAAAGTTAAAAATCCAATCTTTACTATTATTACTACTCACAAAAAAACAAACATGGATAACTATAGAACTAATGCTAACTCTGGTAAAAAATGAGTTTATACCTATAATTAGTTAAGTAATTCTCTATAATTACAAGGCTTTACAGTAAATACTTACACATTAAGTCGTCGTCTTCTTCTTCTTCCTCTTATGTGCACTTTTCTTGTAGAGGGACATTTTACTTATTAAAAAGAATCTTAGCAAGCAATATATCTAGCAAACTATTAATTACAAAATGCTAACTATAGAATTAATTATGGTAAAAAAAAGGAGATTTTAAAAGTTTATACATATAATTAATTCTAATTCTCTATAATTACAACATTTAAAGTTAATTACTTACACAATAATTCTTCGTTGTAGTTGCGCTAACAATTAGTGGCCGACTACACAAAGTCCTTTGATCAAATAAATTATAATAATATAAAGAATGAAGGTTGTGGTAGGTTGTGAGCCAAAACCTTGTTGCATCTATACCAAGAACCTCATTGAGGTGCTCAACTCAGAGTGATCTTTATTTTGTTCCAATAGCCTACTTAATTAATGGAGATCAAAGGCTTGAGCTTTATTGCCGTATCTAGTTTGCAAACTCATTTTTGTGGAAGTGGAGCCAACGAGATTCACATTAATCACCAGAAACTCATATACAGATTAAACTCTCGACCATAACATCAAAGCATTACACACTATAAACGACATAATAACACGTTCGGATGATAGAAGTGTACAACTTCCAGCAACACAAGGAGAAAATGCATACTGAGCTCCACTGGCCCTAGTTTCAATAGCTGTCGTCGCACCAATCCTCCTAGACATCTCGGCATCTCTATACACGCACAACAGTAGTACACCATCAGAACCAATCCCTCAAACAAATCCAAACAAATGACTTATGGGTTCTATAAGGATATCAACTGAACTGCACCATTAAAAAGAAAAGTCCTCCTCCCCTAGAGGCACCAAGGACAACATTGTGAGGAAGGATAGTAGTTCCATAAACATTGTTATTGCCATGAACTGCATCATTCACGCATACAATCAGAATCCCGAGGCGCGTCGCCAACGCCCCCTGCTGCATTCCGTCGATCATATCCGCTTAATCCAAAGATTTAGCCTTGTCGAAAGGCTTGCTCCACCCACCACTTACTCAGCACACTCCGTGCATTTTCAACAACAAAAAGTAAAACAAAAAAGTTAAAAATCCAATCTTTACTATTATAACTACTCACAAAAAAACAAACATGGATAACTATAGAACTAATGCTAACTCTGGTAAAAAAGGAGTTTATACCTGTAATTAGTTAAGTAATTCTCTATAATTACAAGGCTTTACAGTAAATACTTACACATTAAGTCGCCGTCTTCTTCTTCTTCTTCTTATGTGCACTTTTCTTGTAATGGGACATTTTACTCATTAAAAAGAATCTTAGCAAGCTGTTAATTACAAAATGCTAACTATTGAATTAATTATGGTAAAAAATGGAGTTTTTAAGAGTTTATACCTATAATTAATACTAATTCTCTATAATTACAACATTTAAAGTTAATTACTTACACAATAGTTCTTTGTTGTAGTTGCGCTAACAATTAGTGGTCGACTACACAAAGTCCTTTGATCAAACAAATTACAATAATATAAAGAATGAAGGTTGTGGTAGGTTGTGAGCCAAAACCTTGTTGCATCTGTACCAAGAACCTCATTGAGGTGCTCAACTCAGAGTGATCTTTATTTTGTTGCAATAGCCTACTTAATTAATGGAGATCAAAGGATTGAGCTTTATTGTTGTATCTAGTTTGCAAACTCATTTTTGTGGAAGTGGTGTCAACGAGATTCACATTAATCACCAGAAACTCATATACAGATTAAACTCTCGACCATAACATCAAAGCAATACACACTATAGACGACATAATAACACGTTCGGATGATAGAAGTGTACAACTTACAGCAACACAAGGAGAAAAGGCATACTGAGCTCCACTGGCCCTAGTTTCAAGAGCTGTCGTCGCACCAATCCTCCTAGACAAGTCGGCATCTCTATACACGCACAACAATAGTACACCATCAGAACCAATCCCTCAAACAAATCCAAACAAATGACTTGTGGGTTCTATAAAGATATCAACTGAACTGCACCATTAAAAAGAAAAGTCCTCCTCCCCTAGAGGCACCAAGGACAACATTGTGAGGAAGGATAGTAGTTCCATAAACATTGTTATTGCCATGAACTGCATCATTCACGTATACAATAAGAATCCCGAGGTGCGTTGCCAACGCACCCTGCTGCATTCCGTCGATCATATCCGCTTAATCAAAAGATTTCGCCTTGTCGAAAGGCTTGCTCCACCCAGCACTTACTCAGCACACTCCGTGCATTTTCAACAACAAAAAGTAAAACAAAAAAGTTAAAAATCCAATCTTTACTATTATTACTACTCACGAAAAAAACAAACATGGATAACTATAGAACTAATGCTAACTCTGGTAAAAAAGGAGTTTATACCTATAATTAGTTAAGTAATTCTCTATAATTACAAGGCTTTACAGTAAATACTTACACATTAAGTCGTCGTCTTCTTCTTCTTCTTATGTGCACTTTTCATGTAGAGGGACATTTTACACATTAAAAAGAATCTTAGCAAGCAATATATCTAGCAAACTGTTAATTACAAAATGCTAACTATAGAATTAATTATGGTAAAAAAAAGGAGTTTTTAAAAGTTTATACCTATAATTAATACTAATTCTCTATAATTACAACATTTAAAGTTAATTACTTACACAATAATTCTTCGTTGTAGTTGCGCTAACAATTAGTGGCCGACTACACAAAGTCCTTTGATCAAATAAATTACAATAATATTAAGAATGAAGGTTGTGGTGGGTTGTGAGCCAAAATCTTGTTGCATCTGTACCAAGAACCTCATTGAAGTGCTCAACTCAGAGTGATCTTTATTTTGTTCCAATAGCCTACTTAACTAATGGAGATCAAAGGCTTGAGCTTTATTGTTGTATCTAGTTTGCAAACTGATTTTTGTGGAAGTGGTGTCAACGAGATTCACATTTTTCACCAGAAACTCATATACAGATTAAACTCTCGGCCATAACATCAAAGCATTACACACTATAGACGACATAATAACACGTTTGGATGATAGAAGTGTACAACTTATAGCAACACAAGGAGAAAAGGCACACTGAGCTCCACTGGCCCTAGTTTCAAGAGCTGTCGCCGCACCAATCCTCCTAGACAAGTCGGCATCTCTATACACGCACAACAATAGTACACCATCAGAACAAATCCCTCAAACAAATCCAAACAAATAACTTATGGGTTCTATAAAGATATCAACTGAACTGCACCATTAAAAAGAAAAGTCCTCTTCCCCTAGTGGCACCAAGGCCAACATTGTGAGGAAGGATAGTAGTTCCATAAACATTGTTATTGCCATGAATTGCATCATTCCCGTATACAATCAGAATCCCGAGGCGCGTCGCCAACGCCCCCTGCTGCATTCCGTCGATCATATCCGCTTAATCGGAAGATTTTGCCTTGTCTAAAGGCTTGCTCCGCACACCACTCTCTCAGCACACTCCCTTCATTTTCAACAACAAAATGTAAAACAAAAAAGTTAAAAATCCAATCTTTACTATTATTACTACTCACAAAAAAACAAACATGGATAACTATAGAACTAATGCTAACTCTGGTAAAAAAGGAGTTTATACCTATAATTAGTTAAGTAATTCTCTATAATTACAAGGCTTTACAGTAAATACTTACACATTAGGTCGTCGTCTTCTTCTTCTTCTTCTTCTTCTTCTTCTTGTTCTTATGTGCACTTTTCTTGTAGAGGGACATTTTACTCATTAAAAAGAATCTTAGCAAGCAATATATCTAGCAAACTGTTAATTACAAAATGCTAACTATAGAATTAATTATGGTAAAAAAGGAGTTTTTAAAAGTTTATGCCTATAATTAATACTAATTCTCTATAATTACAACATTTAAAGTTAATTACTTACACAATAATTCTTCGTTGTAGTTGCGCTAACAATTAGTGGCCGACTACACAAAGTCCTTTGATCAAATAAATTACAATAATATTAAGAATGAAGGTTGTGGTAGGTTGTGAGCCAAAACCTTGTTGCATCTGTACCAAGAACCTCATTGAAGTGCTCAACTCAGAGTGATCTTTATTTTGTTCCAATAGCCTACTTAACTAATGGAGATCAAAGGCTTGAGCTTTATTGTTGTATCTGGTTTGCAAACTCATTTTTGTGGAAGTGGTGTAACGAGATTAAAATTAATCACCAGAAACTCATATACAGATTAAACTCTCGGCCATAACATCAAAGCATTACACACTATAGACGACAGACTAACACGTTCGGATGATAGACGTGTACAACTTATAGCAACATAAGGAGAAAAGGCATACTGAGCTCCACTGGCCCTAGTTTCAAGAGCTGTCGCCGCACCAATCCTCCTAGACAAGTCGGCATCTCTATACAGGCACAACAATAGTACACCATCAGAACAAATCCCTCAAACAAATCCAAATAAATGACTTATGGGTTCTATAAAGATATCAACTGAACTGCACCATTAAAAAGAAAAGTCCTCCTCCCCTAGCGGCACCAAGGCCAACATTGTGAGGAATGATAGTAGTTCCATAAACATTGTTATTGCCATGAACTGCATCATTCCCGTATACAATCAGAATCCCTAGGCGCGTCGGCAATGCCCCCTGCTGCATTCCATCGATCATATCCGCTTAATCGGAAGATTTTGCCTTGTCGAAAGGCTTGCTCCGCGCACCACTTACGCAACACACTCCCTGCATTTTCAACAACAAAAAGTAAAACAAAAAAGTTAAAAATCCAATATTTAGTATTATTACTACTCACAAAAAAACAAACATGGATAACTATAGAACTAATGCTAACTCTGGTAAAAAATGAGTTTATACCTATAATTAGTTAAGTAATTCTCTATAATTACAAGGCTTTACAGTAAATACTTACACATTAAGTCTTCTTCTTCTTCTTCTTCTTCTTCTTCTTCTTCTTCTTCTTCTTCTTCTTCTTCTTCTTCTTCTTCTTCTTCTTCTTCTTCTTCTTCTTCTTCTTCTTCTTCTTCTTCTTCTTCTTCTTCTTCTTCTTCTTCTTCTTCTTCTTCTTCTTCTTCTTCTTCTTCTTCTTCTTCTTCTTCTTCTTCTTCTTCTTCTTCTTCTTCTTCTTCTTCTTCTTCTTCTTCTTCTTCTTCTTCTTCTTCTTGTTGGTAACTATGGTAAAAAAGGAGTTTTTAAAAGTTTATACCTATAATTAGGCAACTAATCTCTATAATTACAACGTTTACATTTAATTACTTACACAATAATTCTTCTTTTTCTTCTATTTCTTCTTCTTCTTCTTCTTCAATGGCCGATTTCCTGCCATCATCGTCGCCGTCTTTCGGGAGGAGGTATGCACCCCTGAGTGCAGTGGGCATTTTCAAATTATTACCAATAACCGGGGCTGGACTGATCATCCTTGCGGTCCTATGATGCATGTGGAAACGTTGGGGCCGCTGCTCCGACGACGACGAAAAGATTTTGTACCCGGAGACAGAGCTCCAACGCCGCTCGCCACCGGAACTTTGTGTCATCTGACACGAGGCGGAAGACCAGAGCTTCAAAACGCCATCCGCGTGCCCACACACGTTTCACGCGCCTTGTATGAGAGAATGGACGCAGACGCGTGTGCGGGAGGGGCTCTATGGTAAAAAATGAGTATTGGAAAATTGATATCTATAATTAGGCAACAAATGTTCTATAATTACTATACTTATAATGAATTACTTACAGTAAATTTCTCACACTCCTCTTCTTCTTGTGTGCACTTTTCTAGTGCACTTTTCTATTAGAGGGACATTTCACTTTTTGAAATCTTACAAGCATTTTGTGAGACGATATTTCTAAAAACACAACAAGGGCTGAATACCTCCCCTTGTCCCCGCCACCGCCGCCGTGAGACGATATTTCTAAAAACACAACAAGGGGCTGAATACCTCCCCTTGTACCCGCCACCGCCACCGTCATCGTCTCCGTTTTCAAAACACAACAATGTCTGAATAATCTCGCACCAAATGCAGCATAACTCAAAGGCTAATTACAACTATCAAACGACATGATCATATCAAAATCTAATAATCTCACGCTTGTTGAAGCACAAAAGATAAGCATGCTTAGTCAACATTGCATTCTCTCAAAGTTCAGCAAGTAATCACTGCTGATATCTAGCACTTAATGGAAGATTAACAAAAGGCTAATTACAAAAGGCTGATTATAGAAACAATGCTAACTATGGTAAAAAAGAGTATTTAAAATTTTATCTCTATAATTAGGCAACAAATGTTCTATAATTACAATACTTATAGTAAATTACTTACGGTAAATTCCTCCTCTTCTTCTTCTTACCGCCGCCGCCGTCGCTGTTAAAATACAACAATGGCTGAATAATCTCGCACCAAATGCAACATAATTCAAAGGCTAATTACAACTATAAAACGACATGATCATATCAAATTCTAATAATCTCACGCTTGTTGAAGCACAAAAGACAAGCATGCTTTGTCAACATTGCATTCTCTCAAAGTTCAGCAAGTAATCACTGGCAACATCTAGCACCTCATGAAAGATTAACAAAAGGATAATTACAAAAGGCTAATTATAGATACAATGCTAACTAAAAAGGGAGTATTGAGAAATTTATATCTATAATTACGCAACAAATGTTCTATAATTACAATACTTATAGTAAATTACTTACAATACTGCTTCTTCTTCTTCTTGATTTTAATTAAACCTGGTTTGCAATTATAATATACATGTTTATTTATTTGCCTGTTATTTGTATATGAGAAAAGTGCACATAATAATTATAATATTTATCGATTACCGAATTGTACCGACTTGTACCGAATTACCGAACTATCCAATATATATATATATATATATAATATTTATATATTAAAGTCTAGGACTTCAACTCTTTTGCATGTATATTCCTTTTTCACCAATAAGTAATTATATCATAGATTAAGTAAGTAATTAAGTGGTTAAGGTCTTAGAGTGTGCGCACTTATATTTAAGACCTATTAATGTTTATAATTTTTATAAATAAATGGAAAATTTATTTTATGATGGTTAAAGTATATAGCTTTAGAGTTAAAATATTGATATCTCGTTGAATTCTAAAAAACTATGTTTTGTATATTGCCATATGTTTCTCATTTCGACTAATAGTTTTTTTAAACTGTTATATGATGCAGTTTTTTCATCATTTTTTGTTTTGTTTTTGCAATGAAGAAATGTTCAACAAAGGTTTGGCAAAAATACCGAATTCAAATTCGATAATTACCGCATTGTATCGAATTAATTTGACATGACAAATAATTCGAGTTTTAGAATTACAGAATCAAACTATTTATCCAAATACATAATCAAACTATTTATCCAAATACATAATCATCGCATCGTATTTTCCAATATACTTCAAATGTATGTAGTTGTCATCCTTTAGATCGGGCAAATTTTAAACTCTTATCGCCCAAATAAATCGGCATAGCGGTATTCATATTCAAATAATTAAATTAAAGACCCTACGACCACGATAATTAATTGTTTTATCGCGCATTAAATGTGTGATACCTGTGATTTTTAACTTATTTTGAAATTATGATTTGAAGATTATAGAGATCAATCATTCTAACTTCTGATATCAGAATGTGCATGTAATATAATATATCATTATATGAGGTTAGGTAGTGTTTTTGCAATATATATTCATTATGCAACATATACATGCATTAATTTTAATTTTCTAATGAGAATTGAGTATTGAAATATTTAGTTATACCATCTTATGACATATATATATATATATATATATATATATATATATATTCTCTATTATGCGTAAGTATACATATTAACATATTCATAAATTGTTTCTATTTAAATTCATTAGTTATAAATATGACTTTCAACATTACATTATTGCTATATAAGCTACGAGTGCACAATTTTATTTATTCCTTTCGTTATAGAAAAAGGAATTATGCATGACAATCTTCAAATATTAATATCGAAATATCATTAATAAACAAATAATTATTATTAATTAAATATAGTTTCTATACATATCTATATCATTGATTTGATGTTTATATATCTACTTTTCTCCCACGTTGAAACAATATAGTTACATTCAAATTTAAACACATTTTTCAAAATATTTTCAAAACAGTCGTGCAAATCAAAGTGGAACAAATCAAACAAATGAAACTACATTCAAACGGGGTTTTAAGATTCCTTAATACCCCATTAATAAAACGGTTTGTTGCCAATAAGAAAAACATGCGACATTTTTTCGAAGCATACATGTAACTTTTTTTTATGAGAATCAATGACAGCTTCCATTTTGTTACAACAAATGTGTATGATAAAACTAATATAAGTTAATTGGTCCCTACCAAAGCATCAATTGCTAACAACATCCTCACCCTGGTCCCATTCCCATCCCATCCGACCAACCATATACCAATGATGTACATTGGCGAATTAATAATTTAATATAGGTGGGGAAGGTACCTTTTTGAGACTTAGCACTATTTCATTAAAATACTAAATATTGCATATTGTCACTAGCTTACTATTATTGATTATTACACCATTATCTTTGATAAAAAAACTGTTGGGAGTGGGGTACTAATTACTATAATGTACATACTTTTTGTTTATGTCCTTTTACAGTTTTACCAGAACCAAATTAATCGAATCAATGTGTACAATTTAAGTAATCTACGTACTTTATATGAATCCACGTCTAAGCCTAGGGGTGTACACGGGCGGCTATTTGCGGGTTACCACAAAAAAAGACACCATACCCACATATGACGGGTTACCAAAATCTTCAACCGAGCGGGTCATTTTAATTTTAAAACCATGCGGGTGGCGGGTTAGGCGGATTGTGCAGGTTAGCGGGCGGGTGGCGGGTTAGAACACAATTTCAAAAAAAAATATTAAATATTAATCGTACCAAATTTACATGCATTAATCAAACTAAATGAGTTCTTAGAGTTACTTGTTGATGGTGGAAAGAAATGTCATCTAACAAACTTCTAATAAGTAATCTATCATAGCAGTCTAGTTTAGTACAGATGGCTAATGAAAGATATAAACTGTCAATACATCAAAACTGATAAAGCCACAACCATCGCCCAACAATTTAACATAACTAAGACCTAGGCTTTTCCTTCTTCTCCTCGAAGAGGGCGAGAAGAGAAACACCAGACACCTTAACAACCTTAAATCTAACAACCTTAAATCTAACACCAGGAATATCTCTCACGACATGACCTTTACGTCCAAATCCAGCAATCAACACTTTGTCCTGGAAGAGAAAACAACACACATCACTCGTCATTAACTAAAGGAAAACTTGAGAAAATAAACGAACACGCTAAAGCAAGAAGGTCGGCACTCACATTTTCCTCAATGTAGTTCAAACAACCATCGTTAGGCACGAAAGCAACAATCTTCTTTCCATTCTTGATGAGTTGTACCCTAGCACACTTACAAATGGTAGAGTTCGGCTGCTTGGCTTCAATTCCTCTGAACTTGATCAATGACAACATAAATAATCGTTTCAATATACTAATCTTCAATGACAGCATAAATAAATAATACTGAACTTGATCAAGGTGCATAAACAAAACAAAAGGAAAAAGGCCAATGTTTCACCAAATTAAAGTACAGACCTTGATTTTTGCAAGCATAAGCTTGAACCTGTCAAAATCATTTAGAGCAACTCTCCTCTTCTGAACAATAAGCTTCCTTCCCCATGAGCTCTTCTCCCATTTGCCATTCACGTCTATCAAGAGAGCAAAAGAGTGTTAATTTCTTCACCATTGTTTCAGCAAAAAAAATGTAACATTTCCAAAATGCTAACACCCACCAGCAGCCTCCATTGCAGCAACAAGGGTCTTCTTCTTTGGGACCCTTTTGATATCAATCTTGATGTCTATAAGGGAGAGTCTCTTGAAGTTCATCTGGCCTTGAACACAAGAGTCTGCAACCTCCACTCCAGAAAATCTCCACGGTCAATGCCAACACGTAATCAAGCTTGTTCTGGCTCTCGTCCAGCAATCCGTACCTGTTCATTCTCCTCAACAGCGCCTCACCTTCGAAGATCTGACACGGATCCTTCACATCGAGCGTCGACAGGTTCCTCGCAGCATTACGGATCCGGCTCAAAGCGTACTGCACCATCCACATCGCTCTCTTGCACTGGAGACCGTACTCTCCGACAAGCCTCAGCTCTATATCCAATCGCTCCTCGTACGGACGACGGGGCTTTTTGAACGTCTTTCCATAGTTGCGGTAGACATTGACGTGCGCCATGGTTATTGTACCCTTCTGCGCAGCTGGAGTGTGCGTTGTGGCGGAGAGGCAGTGGTGGTGGCGGCTGAGTTGAGACTTGAGAGAGAGAGGGGTGAGGCGTATTAGGGTGAGGTGAAAAAAAAACCTATATGAAGGGGGCTTTTTTCTTAGGATTTTATATTTAGAGGGCGGGCGGGCGGGCGGGTGGGCTGGTAAACCCGTGACCCGCCTGCCAGGAGGCGGGTTACCATCAAAATGAACTGCTACCTTTGCAAAAGATATTCAAACCGCGGGTTTGCGGGTGGCGCGGGTCAGGTGGCGGGCGGGTCGGGCGGGTGGCGGTTTTATGTACACCCCTATCTAAGCCATTGGGCGGAAATAGTTTTTTACTATGATTAAAATAAAGGGGCTCGTCTTTTGTTGTTGGGAACCTTTTGTACTAGTTTCTTCTTCTTCTTCCTTTTTTTTTTTACTTCTTCTAGATCTTTCTTTAATCCCGACTCCACAAAAAAAGTTTGTCCTCATAGTGGCCATGGGATGCCATTGAGATAAATGGTGGATGGAGAAATTGACAAGGCCAATCCGCTTCAAGAAATATTGAACGTGACATTCAATTAGGCCACTATCTGTTCGGCCATATATGATATAATTATGATACATGCATGCCACTTTTTAAGCCTTTGATTGGGATTTGGATTCTGGAATAAATTATTCTAGGGAAAATAGGGGAAAGAAAACCGAGAATCAAGATAGGCGATTAAATGGGCTTTATTGTACGGTCGGATATTTAAAGAGGCTCAGAAATGAACTGGGTCGGCCTGTTCCAGATAACGCCCAAAAATAAGAGAGTCAAACATGTCCAGTTCGACTGTTCGGGACAATCGATCATCTCCAATTTGATAGTAATTGCACGTAAGCAAAGCAGGTCCTGCGAACCGGGGTCTATATATACCTCATTTCCTAATATTCACGTCACGTATTAATTACTGTTCACCAACCCATATCGATCGAACCCTCATGTTCGACTGTTCAACCGTTCGATAGTTTTTTGGTTCGATAGTTATCTGAGTAGGTTCGATTATTAAGCATCAGCAGCACCAATTCGAGAGTTATTTGCATCGAACTGTGTCAGGCTCAATTGTCCAACAGTTCGACAGTTCCAAGAGCATCAAATCTGTCATGTTCGCTGTCAATAGAGTTGACCGATCGAGTTAGTCATTTTAGGCTAGTTACGTGTATTAGGTGTTCCTGACTAAGCTAGTCATTTCATTGTAATAGGCCAGCATATTTTGGTTGAGTCAGGCCATATTGTACTATTTACTCAGTGTATTGGCGCCGTCTGTGGGAACACGACAAGCGCAGTAGCTTTAAGTAGGATGTTTATGGTAGCTCGATCACAAAGCAGAGCTGCATAGAGCAACAATTCTGAGATGCACCGTTTGGCATGCCCTCAGTCGGCCTCGAGGGCGAGGGCGCCATCAGCTCCAACGAAAAGGATGCCTCCACCCATCCAACAGGATCAGCCGAGGCCAGAGACAGAGGATTGGCCAACGCAAAATATGGAAGCTGTGGCGGCCACCACTATTAGATTACCGACAGCTTTCAGGGACGAGATCATGGCCATGATCACACGGCGGTGGCCACGGCAGTGCCCACTCCTCAACATCAAGTACCACCACCGTACAAAGGTTAGAGAATGGCTCCACGAGAACAGAGATCGGCTACGAGGCTCCCCGCTGATGAAGTCAGAGATAGGGCGCATATGGATAATAGAAGGGCAAGGTCAGAGTCGGTCGAGGTGCAGCCCAGAAAGGTTCTACGACGTGGCTAGATGTGAGGTCAGTCGAGGCAATGACTCTAGGGCAGAGCGAGCTGAGATCACGAGGAATCTGGAAAGACTGAACAAATAAAGAAACGAGGTTGAGAATATGATGGCACTATTGGGGAGGACACGCATGTGCACACCCTTCAATGCTGAGATAGAGGCCGAGGTCTTAGGACATTGCGAGAAAATACCACAATTAAAAACATACGACGAAAAGCAAGATCCAAAGGAGCATATAATCTACCAGACAAATTGCTTTCACTGCATGAATTTAGTAACAATGTGCAAGCGCGCATATTCGCCACCATATTGATTGGAGTAGCATTGGATTGATTTGCAAGAATCACGCTGGGATGATAACGAGTTATGAGGAGCTGAGGAAGAAGTTCTTGAACCAATTCTCGAGCCAAATGAGGACAATGATGGATCATTCTCACTTGTACTCAGTGAAGCAAGGGGATAAGGAGACCTTGAAAGATTTTATGAGGAGGTTCAATTCAGAGCTGTTAAAGATACATGACCCGAACGGGTGAGATGGTCACGGACATCATTTTCCACGCAACCATGAATGCAACCTTTTGCGATGACATGCTAAACGCAAAACCAAGAACAATTGAAGAGATCAACAAAATGATGGCATCAAAGGCCATCGATCACGCTCCTAGGGCCAGGGATAAAGGAAGAGAGGACCGAGGATATAACAAGAACAGAAATGATAGGCACATGAATTCTTTGCTTAAAAGATACACTCCCCTCAATATGGATATTATGACGGTTTACGGGGCAGCGAAGAGGAAAGGATGACTGAATGAGCCTAGGAAGATGAAAGACTCCCCCGCAACAAAGCTTTTGACCCGCTACTGCAAATACCACAAGCAGAATGGACATAATACGGAGGAGTGCAAAAACTTGAAAGATAAAATATAGCGGTTGATGAAGGAGGGGAAACTGGCTGAGTACGTCAGAAGCCTTAAAGATGAGGAGGACAAAGCTAACCGAGATAGGTCTCGATCTCCTCTAAAGGACAAACAGAAGATGACGGGCAAACCGCAGATCATGGACTATTCGCATCTAATGGACAACCAGCCTAGAAAAGGGCATCATACACATGTTCTCAAAAGGTCCAATCGGTGCCGACTCTGTCAAGGGATGAAAGAGGGTCACAAGGGAGATCGATGCAGATTGCTATGTAGGCTCCGTGGACCTACTCAGGATAGAAGAGATGGCTTCAGAAGAGATCACCTTCTCGAGAGTAGACTTGTTGCAGCCGAGTCCTTAAGCGATTCAGGCCGATAAGTTGGATTGCCCCTTAGTGGTTACGACCGATATTGCTAACTTCGGTGTGATGAAGGTTTTGACAAATAATGGAAGATCGGTCAACGAGCTCTTCGCCTCAACTTGGGAGCAAATGGCGCTTGGCGATGGCACCAATATCCGTACTAAGTATACTATGCAGTACCTTATACTTAAATATATCGTTACACATCTGATACGTTTTTAGGCGTATCAGAACTATTGAGGGTATTTTTTTAAAAGCTTTTAGTTTACAAGCTTGTTAATTTGTTACTAACTTGTAAATTATAATTCACATTTGTATGCTTTCTTTTAATGCATGATTTTTTTTTTTTAAATGTTACAAGTTCTTTGTGTATATTTTCATGTTTAATTTTTTAAATTCTATTTTTTGTAAGAAATAAAAAATGCAATATAGACATTTATACAAACTATCATGCCTTATCAGCATCGCCTATTTTCTGAAAATGCCGTATCGGCGTATTCCTGTCTTGTCGTACCCGTATCGCCGTACTAATACCCGTGCAACATAGATATCCGTATTATCAAGTCCAAATAAATAATCTTTATGTTTCTTATTTGATAAATTTTACATTCTAACCATAACACTCTAAAAGATCTGAAATGACATTCATTAAACAATATTAATTTGTCACCAAAGAAATTTGAAACTAAGTGTTTAATGTTTATCTTTACATAGTTAAAATTAACATTGACATGTGATCCCCGCTTAATTCAGGGTATATTTAAGTATAACTTAATTAATTTAGATGCTAGAGATTATAACTTAAATATATAGAGATTACACATGTAATTAAGACATAAAATTTATATATGTAGTGATTTTTTTTCCCTTTAATGTGAAGGCTTAAACAATGTTAAAGCTAAATAAACAATAACAAGTTTAATAATATGTTGAGGGACAAATAAGGAAATCAAAAGATTATTGTAACATTGTGTTTCTTTATATAATAGTATTAGCAACGTTGACACGCGACCCCCCTTGATTATGAGTTTTTTTTTTAAATCTAATATAATTAATTTAGATGGTAATGATTATAACTTAAATATGTAAAGATAGAAGAATCTAGGCGTCTTAACCTTTTTGTGTAAAAGAAACTAAGTAATGTTTTTTTTTCCTTTTATAAGACAGCTTGAATAATGTTAAAGTTAAATAATCTACATTTATATCCTAACTACTAACAAAGTTTAACAGTGTTCAGAGGGGTAAATAAGAAAATAAAAAAATTGGTGTAACACTTGTGGCACGCGGTCCCCGTGTAATTGGCAGTTTATTTTAAGTACTAGAAATGTTGGCACGCGGTTCCCACGTGATAAAAAAATATTTTACTTTGTATGTTGAAAAAAATAACTTAAATGAGTAAATATTAGATATATAAAGATACAAAATTTATATAGAAAGTTCCAAATTTTGAGAAACTAAATCCCAATTACCATAACTATTGTAGTTAATGATTCTACTTAAAGTAAGGCTAGATTAGGAACTTAATAATAAACTATTGTTCTAGCACTAAAATTATAAGGCTAAAATCGAAAATCAAAAGTTTGGTGTCACAGTTTGCATTTCTTTATATAATAGTATAGATTTCTTTATATAATAGTGTAGATAATATAATTTCTTTGTATAGTAAATATTACAACTTAATTATGGATACATAATCTATATATTATATAATCTTCTTTTTATGTAAGACTAGCAAATGGAGCACGCGGTTCCCGCGAGCATAATTCTTTTTTCAATGTCATTCTATGTGGGTTAAAGAAAAAAATTTATCTAGATAACATGTGCCATAAATTTAGAGTATAACAATGGAAGAAAAATATATTATAGGGAAAGTAAATCATTAATTACAATGAATAGTGTAATTAATTAGTCTAACTTAATTTGTAAGGTTATTTTGGGGATTTAATAGTATACTTTTACAATATAGCTAAAATTCAAAGGTTAAAATTGGAAATCAAAAGATTGGTGTCACAATGGGTTTCTTTATATAATAGTATATAGATAATCAAGTAATGATTTTTTCCTTAATAAGAAACTTTAAATAATGATAAGGCTAAGATAAATTAAAGTTATACGCAAATAATAACAAAATTTAATAATACCTAGAAGAGTAAATAACGAAATCAAAAGATTGATCTCAACTTGGCTTCTTTTATATAATAGTATAAATATTGATAAAGATTCTCTATTTTATGATGACGTTGATTTAAGAGTAGTAATCCAAATTTTGATGCCGTTGTTTATTTAATTTTATATTTCGCTACTTTAGTACCGTTATAGTTAGGGCCCTATGTTTATTTAATTATTTTAGATTTTTTTTTTTAGTTTTTGTAATTTTGATGTTTTCTACATTTAGAGTTTTGTATGTATCATAGAAGTTCAATCTTACTATTATTATTATTAAAAAAATGGCGGCGGGTTTGAGATCGGCGGTGTTATACCACTACCCCTGCCCCGACGGCGCTTTTGCCGCACTGGCGGCGTATCTCTACTTCTCTTCTCACTCTCCAAGCACATCCACCACTCTCTTCTTTCCCAACACCGTTTACTCTCCTCTCAGGTAGTAACTGTAACCTAACCAGTAACAACCTTTTACTTTTTGAATGTTGCACTCATGGTGTTTGTTTTATTGCAGAGTAGAAGATTTACCCCTCAACGACATTGATGACGTGTACATCTTGGATTTTGTGGGTCCCCCTGGCTTTATCCAGCAGCTTTCTCATAAAGTTGCAAGGCAATTCATTCATTTTCATGCTCTTCTATTAATTTTAAATTTTGCAATTTGCTATTTAATGTTTTAAAAACTGCATATTACACCCAATTTTTCAAAATCTTGGCGCTTTGAGCCGAAACACTCGTTTTATTTGGACGCTATTCTGCATTTTTGCCCGTTACATTTGGCCAGAATGCGACAATTTTTGAGACGTTGTTCGGCAAAGCACACTTTATTAACGTTAGGTAGCCATTTGCAAAACAAGGTATATGTTGTGAGTTTAACGAGATTAATCCTAATTTTTAATTAATTTCTGTTGATGAAAGTGTAATGATCAAAGTGTATGATTGTGCATGTTATGATGTGAATCGAAGCTAAGAGTCACATGTTAAATTACGTTTTTGAGTTTTTTGTTGGTTCTGATATGTTTAGAAGAGATTGATGAGTAGACTACCACCATGTATGTAATATGCATTACTATAACATAGAAGCATGCCGTTTTCATTTTGCTTTATTGCTTTTTTAACATCTTTCTGTTTACTGATTACATAGGGTGGTGGTCTTGGATCATCATAAGACTGCACTTGAGATGTTGGGTTCCGGGAGGTCAACAAGTGGAAATACGGTTAAAGTAATTGACATGCAGAGGAGTGGAGCTACTATTGCTTATGACTATTTCAAGGATAAACTCCTTGGTGGGGACGTCAACACCGTAAAAGACGGTGCTTTTGATGAACTTCAAAGAGTGAGGAGACTATTTGAATACATTGAGGACGCAGATCTTTGGAGGTGGAACCTTCCTAATAGTAAAGCATTTAGCAGTGGTTTAAAGGATCTAAACCTGGAGTTTGATGTCACTTCGAACCCATCCTTGTTTCAACAGGTACTGTTGTGCTGCGTTCTTGTATAACTATGTGAAAACTCACACTTCAGCACACGTGCACATGAAGTACTGTTTTAGATGAAAAGTTTAACCTTTTTCTGTAGAATGGCAAACTTCTGATACCTGAACTATCTCGTTCATTACAGTTTGATATATACTTTTTCCAACATGTCCCCTCACGTGCAAGCTATATAATATATATATATATATGTGTGTGTGTGTGTATACGCATATATTTTTTGTCATTTGCTATATTGTTTTTCGATAAAAGGGTGATGGTAGGATTCGAACACCAGACCTCTATCTGTGTGACCCTTATACCATATCAATCGTCGTCTAAACTAAAATCTGAACTATTGCATAGCATTATAATTTTTTCCAGCTATAGTCGTGGTATAATTTAACACCAATCTTGGTGACTTGTTAGAAAAAAAGAGTTTGGCACTACAGTGTGGTATTTTGCGCTGTTAGTTGTGAGCTGAAGGTAGTGCAGATGCGGATCTTATGATGTCTTTATTACTAACTTTGGGAAGCTGAATTTTAAATGTAATAGTGAGAGGAGGCGAGAAACTCTTTTGTTTCTTTGAATGTCATAATACGATCTGTTTTTAATCGTTAAGCAGCTTATCTTGACCTAAATTTTGTGCTCTTTGTTAGGGTTGCTTAGTTATTAGAACTTAGATGCGTTATACAACCATTTCTATGAGATAACTTGTTACTTCTTGTTGGTCATATCTCGCATATCATTACGTCTATTTTCCAGAAATTAACCATTTCTGTTATTTTGATGGCAAGGAGACAATGAATCTGACAGTTCAAGTGGAAAATCACTATTGACATTCGAGTTATCTCACTATAGACATGCGGCTGCTATTCTCTTTAATGTTTCTTATTTTTGCCACTTTGAAGCGCAGTGGCATAGCTATCTGCATTTTGTTTGTCATGGCTATTATATACTCACTGTCATGTCCTTGTTCCTGGGCTTTATCATCACAAAGATTTAATATCACATTGAGAAAAGTGGTTAGTGTCTTCTTTTTACCCCCATGTTTAGCTTGCAAAACATTTGTCTCTTCTGGTATTGTATATGTGCTTGACACTTTCTTAGCAAGTTCAATCTATTCTAATTTATGCAGAATCTTGCAAATCTACAATCTGTGCTTGATAGTTGAGTGTATATGACTCATGATCCTACCTAATTATTGCAGTCATGCTTACTTTTGGTGGCATAAGTTCTCATATTTATTCTACTGCCACCGTTGGTATCTCTATGAGTTAGTCTTTTCAGGTTTGCTGTTGAAGCTTCAGTTTCCACTGATTATGATTTGATATCTCATTTTACTCTTTTAGATACTTTTCATTACTATGTACTTTTCTGAAGGTTGGCATAATTTTCAGTTGCTAGCCCTAGACCTTGACTCTGTTATAAGACAAGGTATGTCAAGCTTAGCAAACAAACAGAGGCTAATAGATGAAGTTCTCGAGCAGTCATATGAAATTGCTCTTGGTGGTGGAGGCTTTGGACATTGCCTGGTAAATTGATAATTTCATCTTTGCTGCTTTCCTTGTAGTTAATTGCACTCAGCGCCTTAGTACTTGTATCATCTTAAAGTTCGTCTCCCATCTAAGAGGAGCACCTGTTGGTTTCCTATTTGTATAAATTCCGTAATTTGTTACCTTTATAACCATTCGTCGGAAAGGCTTTAGAGCATACTCCGACAATCAACATAACATTTCCTTTGAATTCATGGAATAATTTTGACCCTATCAATGTTAATTATTTCCCGTTTTTGAATCTGTAGGCTGTTAATGCAGATTCTATACAGGAGTTAAGGAGTGAGCTCGGCCATCAACTAGCTAATAAAAGCCTCAAAATGAACTTGAGGTCTGTAGTTCCTTGTCCTGATTTAAGCATTTTTGAGATGCTCTAGGCTATGTTCAGGACACTTCTAAATTGGAGACGGGTAATATGAATGTCTGTACTCAAGTCAGGCGCTATTCTCATCCTTTTTCATATAGTCTAACCCAAGTTTATGTGATCAAAGGCCTAGTTGCTGCGACACAACTACAACAAGCCATAGTTTTTTCATTAGAAGAATCTGTTTGATAACTCCATGACATGCAACTGATCCGAAATTTATTTGATCTAAGGCCTGTGTCCAAGTACAAACAAGCCATGGAGCTTTCAGTCCAAAAATCTCATTGATAACTATATGGCATGCAACTGAGAATTACTAACGGATCAACACTTCAAATTTCAATATGGTCATTTACAGAGTTCAATGTGAAGAGTTAATGCCATTTGACACGAAATTTACTTTTACTGGTTGTGGATCACTTCCAGAGAATACAGCCTCGCTGAGCGTTAGAGGGTGACGAGGAGATTGACATAGGTTATATGATGGCTAAATTGGCATCTACTCGAATGATAAACTTTAGAGAGAAAGAAGACACGAATGCACATGGTCCTGGTACTGGTGTCTTAAGAATCCAGTACTATCAAATTCCATGTCAATCAAAAGAAGGCAGAGTACCATGCCATGTCAGTAGAAGAAAACATATCAAACTGTTAAAAAGTCTTTTCCATTTGTAGTTAATCTGTCATTATTGGTGAGGAAGGCGTCCCAAGTGCCTAATTCTGACTTGCCAATATCCATGCTTTTTTATAGTTTGCTTGAACTTTACACAAACTTATTCATTTCAGTGATATGATTGCCACCATATCACCGTCGTTACTGACTCATTTGACCGTTATGCTTCATTGGTTTAGGGGAATTGGTGCTGTTGTATACCATGTCCCCGAGCTTGAAAACGACTCACAGTTGAAAATTAGCCTACGGAGCATCAAGGACGAGGATACTACCCCAATATCACAGGTTAACTTACGGTTCCCATACTAGTATAGTCTTTATCTGGAGATTATACAACATGTCACCGACGTTAAATCTTAAAAATGATCAAATTCTGAGCAGGAATTCGGAGGCGGAGGGCATCGGAATGCAAGTTCATTCATGTTAAGCAGTACAGCATTTCAAAAATGGAAGGTCTGATAATTTACCCATCTAGGTCTGCCGCCTGTATTTTGTTTGACCATGAGAAGGATCTTGATGAACCTCTCTTTGGGGGATGGGGTTGTAATATAATTTCTTAAATTATCTGATATTCCTCTTTTTGGCTGTACAACCTTAGACTCTTATCTTAATGAAATGTGATTTTATTTAACCGTTCACATATGTCAAATGTGGTCAACAAGACATGTAATAGTTACTACTATCAGTTTCGTCTGGTTTCATTCAAGAACTGTTCATATTTGTGTCTGTTTACTAGGTAAAATTGTGTCGCACTGGACCACTTATAGTTTTGTTGACCTGGCAAAACTTAAGAGTTAGTTGGCTGATTGCAGTTCAAAGAAAAGTGTCCATCAGAGTAATTGCACTTGAAAAGAAAACGCGGATTCAGTAGTCCACTGTGTTGGTATGGCAACCATTAAGGAGGCCTTGTATTAAAAAGACCAGTCATTAGTTTCATCCTGCAAAATTGTTGAATAATGTTTTAGTCAGTGCTTGAGATGTATATGATTAAGACACCCATTTGAATTTGACCCGTTGAAATGTGAAACAAAGGACCCCTACCTCGTACAGATGTGATAGTAATTGAAATACGACTGATCGATGCATGTGTTTATAATCTCGTATTGGTGTCAATTCTGTGTTCACTTTCAATTAGATCTAGTGAACATGTTTGAATGAGTTTATTTTTGGGAAAAGTGAGGGGATTTAAACTGAGTAATAAATGTTTATGTCCTCTGACTCTGAGGTGAATATATATGTCCTTTATTTCCACAAGTAGAACACCAATATAGAACCCTCATAAGAGAGTTCAAAAACCAAATCTGTAGAGCCAAAACATACATTTGGCTGTACATGTATACATGCACAAAACAATTTATGGAAAAATCTAAGTACAATTAGAGATGGTCATCATAATGCAGAATAAAAACCCCGAAAAATTTCAGAAACAACATTAAATAATCACATGGTGGTCATGTTTAAAAACGAGTCGTTTGTATTAGCGCCTTCGTTATTTTCTTTCATTAGTTTGTAAATGCCATTTGAGACATCTCTTCACCAACATAAGGTGTGTTAGATGCACACCACACATCATCTGTAATGAACTGCATCCATGAATCGTCCTTGTCGTCTTTGTCTTCTTCTTCCATATACATGGTGGAAGAAGACACCAATGGGAAGTCTGGTGACATTGTTTCATGCTCGGTGGCAGCGATTCCTTGCGAATAATCAAGCAAGGATATGCTGCTACTGGATTGTCCTAGTTCTTCTATCTCAGAGCACACACCGTTTTTCTTGAAAACGCGACACAATGCATAAGAATCCTGTAACAAAAAGACACTAGATGGAGTTAGCTTTGTTTCAAATTTGATTTGATTAGCTTTACTTTAAGATTTTAGATAGTTTTTTTTTTCCACTTTAGATTTGAGTGTAGGAAAAGTTTGATGCTCATGGATCTTGGATGTGTGAGATGTGATGACAAGAAAATCTTGGTCAGTGATATATTATCAGTCAATAATTGGGGCTGTTGGATTTAGTTTTGGTAGCCTTACTGGCAAAATAAAGTGATAAAAAAAAGGGGGAAAGAAGCATCAATTGCAGCAGAAATTCACAAAAAAGGTAATGTCATCATGATTTCTGTAAAACTTGTTTCAAGTACAAAGCAATCTTTCTGCATATTTCTACTGTTTCCATCCCTAAAAAGAGGATTATATATTAGCAATTAGTTTCGTCAGAGTATATTATTTGCACTTTATGGCCAATTTCACATTCTTTAGTTTACTAAGAGCAAGTTCATAGTTTGACTGCTCGTGGCGAAGATCAATCATGAAATGGCCCTGTGTTGTACTTTGTGTTACTTGTAAATATTTTTTGTGACGAGAGATTCTCGATATAGGACATGGGACCCTTATGTGCATTTCTAATGAAATGTGCTTATTTCTCTCTTTGTGGTCACACTACACACATTAGGTAGTAGGCATTTGGCTTATTCAGGTATGTGGAAGAATAAAGTGAAAAGTGGCCGACACATTCTTACAAAAATCAAAGTGAAGGGATGCATGCCACTTTAAGGTTACTACATATCAGATGAAATGATTTGTGAAGGAATCTTGAGATTCTAGATCAGGCCATATGATAATCAAAAGGTGGGGGTGGGGTGATTGAGGTAACAGTGAGCTGATGATTGGGGTAATAGGATGAGATTCAGTCTTATAGAAGAATTGTACTTTTGTCTCATTACTCAAAGACAAAGTGAAGCTAAACTTTGTCACTCAAGAGATCTAAGAGCTGCATGTGCAAGAAAAGAATAACATAATTTTCTTTTCACTATTTTAATCATTCTGTTATGATCATAGAAGAATCTTACTGTGCTGTATATATTATATAATATAAGTAAAGCTGGATTATTATATATGACTAAAGCTCAATCCTTCCCATGCATGTTGTGCATGGATCCACGTTTTGTACTCCATCAATTTCAATAATGTGAAGAAAATATATACTGGCTGATTAATGTAAATTCTTTTTTATGTGGCTTCTTTAAACTAATCTTTTCATTCAGCAAATTTTACCATAACGTGATCAGCACTTGTTGAAATGTAAGCATCTTGCTTTTTATCCACCCTTTAGTAAGAGTAAAAAGAGATGATGAAAAAATGGAGAGAGAAGTGCTTTTTCCAGTAAAATTAGGAGCCTGGAAATTCGTGCTTTTGGAGTCAAGTGGTGACATCTGTAAGACTAGCAATGACTAAAGCTTGAAGCCACAAACTTTTTAACTATCTTAACTGGCTACGACTGGTTTAAAATTCAAATACTCCTTTAATTTCTTATTAAGAAATCCAGTGATCGATTGTTCCTAATAGTCCTACTAAGTACATCCATGGTTACAAATTGTCAGGATTTCGGTAAATGAACCTAGACGTTAAACACTCCCTAAGTTATGAAGCTAATTAAAGTACCACATTACCTTCTTGAAAATTAGATATTGTCCACATATACTATGTTAAATACAAAACTAGTCAATTGGCCCATCATGTGACGATAATAAAATCTTGCTCACTCGCTAACACTTGTTATTAGAGGCAAACTATGTACTATTTTTCATCGGGTTAATGAGCATATTTTACATATTATTGGGGTGGTTGTGCAAAAAACTTATATCTCTATATACATTAAACTCAATGCGTGTGCATCCTAGTACGTGATCGTGCAAGCACATGTACTGAAAACTACTTTCACATTAAATTTTAAGTTTTATAAAACTATCAATCAATCCATTGTCACAACTATGGTTACTCTAATGATTTTAAATCGTTAAATAGTTATATCATATAATTGAGATTAATTAATAATTAATAACAAAATAAATTACTGTAACCATACGGGCTACCTGGATTCCATTAGTGTCTTCACATTCTTTGTCATCGAGCCGATACTCATGCATCACCCAATCAGTTCTTATTCCCTGAGGCGCTCGCCCCCTATAGTACACCAATGTTTTCTTCATTCCAATGGCCCGATTCTGGCATGTCACCCTCCTGTCTTTCCCCGTCGATTTCCAGTATCCTGCCCTGGTCGCCCGATTGGTCCTGAACCCGTTAGGATACTTCCGGTCCCTTGGCCCGAAAAAGTACCATTCAGGATCCCTACTAGGCAGAAAAGATTTCTCTACAAGAAAGAAAGTAGGCAGCCGTTGCATAATTACGTAGTGCAACCAATGATCATGATTGTATAAATTTTTCAAATTATAAAACAGTAACTTACACTAATAATTCAATTAATTGCAACACAACATCGTGCAAGCGATGCACCCGTAGGAGATAATATATATTCACTGTTTGTGTTGAGGCTTGTTCTAATTATGAAAATATTCCCAATAATCATACCAACAGTTCTTGAAAATTCGAAGATATCAAAGATAGAGATAGACCCCTGGGATGAATGCATAAACACCCTTTGATATTTGAAAAACATTATAAACCTCATATTATTCTTGATAGTTAATTATACCTAATTATTTTGCATGTGATGTTATAGTATGTAAACATAATAAGTTTTTAAAATCATAACAAAAGTATAGTGCATTGTTGATTTAGCAGAAATTTACAAACTGACCTGCTAATTCCCATGGCTCACATTTGTAAAGATCAACTTCAGGGATGATATCAAGTTCAATTTCTTGGCCATGGATTTTCCTTTTGAGATAATAATTCACCAGTTCTTCGTCAGTGGGATGGAACCTGAAGCCTGGTGGCAATCCCACTGGTGCCATAATATTGCTTAATCAGTTAGTAATTTAATAAACCGCCGCCGCGAGCCGTCTCACAGCCACCAGCACCGCCTGCTCGTCGGCCTTGGTAATTGGACAGTACTTTAGCAATGCGGACAACTATGCACCAATCACGAGTCATGATTTGTATATATAGAAAAGAATTCAAAGTCCCTTGTCTTTGATCCGTCACATTTCACTTTTTTTCTCTTTTGTAGATTCTTGGAAACGTTTCATGCAAGCCCTTTAATTAACTCTGTCTGTCCCTCATATAAATTAATATAAAACTATATATTACTATATATATTTTACATATCTTTCTGTATTGTTCCCCACAAGCTCTTTTGCTATAACTATTGGTGTAAACAAGGCTTTTTAATTTCCTCGTGAAATCAGGGTCTAAAATTAAAGCAAGATTTCATGATGAATTTTAATGGTCCTGGCTGGTCATTAGGGACCTCAATATGCATGCATTCCCTGGCAAGATTTTGTATTTTAATTACTTTCTTATCTTTGTATTTCTTATTCATCTTTATTAATTATGGGGAATGTAGTCTATTATTTCTTCAACATAAACAACTTTAATAATTATTTTGATTAGACTGTTATTTTTTCTATCTTGTCGGACAACAATGAGTTTACAACGGGAAAATGCAGTGTTATTGAAATCGGACCGGTCTGACCGATCAAACCGGTTCAACCAAAAACCGGCCCTTTGTCCTGTCCGATTGGTCATGCAGAGTAATATATAAATTCCACGTGATTTGAAAACTTGCATGCACACGTTTGTTGTTGTGCGGTTAACTATTTTGAAAGTACTTATGGAGATTCAAACACGATGGAAACCATTTTAACCAATTACCCCGCATGAGCATTCTATTGTCGGGCAACAAACAACCAACATCTTCCACTTGCACATAATGAGGTAATGAGTTTAACCATTCATGCGTCTCTTAATGTGCTTTCATCATCTTCACACAGACTAATATATAATTCGACAATGGAAAATATTAACAAGATCGTGTGTGTACTATACCATATTTTTTAAAAAACAAAACCAACATAACATAATGTCATTGTCTTTTTGGATAATTTCTTAAACTCATTTCATTGTTTCGGTTAAAAGAATGCCCATGCAATATTCTTTCACGTTAAGTTTGAAAGTCATACTTTAATTTCTCAAGATATATTTCATAATAATTCTGCGAATTAGTGTACCATTGTTCGTTACGGTGACCCATTATCAAGGATGAGATATCAAATAGAAAACCACTAGTCAATTTTTGTTTGACAGCTTTCTCAGTAATGTCTCTTAAGTAGAATCAATCATGACTACAAATGACATTCTAAAGTAGTCAACATCAAGTTATTAAGGGCGCACAAAATTCATGTTACTCACATGTACAATAATGAAATAATGAATCATTCATTAACTTTGATATACTGATCAGAGAATTGAAACAAATTTTATTAAACAACATTGAGAACTGAATGATTACAAAGCTGGATGATTAGAGACAGTGGCGTATTTAGGAATTAAATTTGGGGGCTAACACGAAGGATAATATAAAGAAGAAGAAAAACCTTAATTTATCATAAAGATTTTTTTTTAAAAAAAAGGATAAAACATTTCATAAAAGTTAAAATTAGCGCACCTTGAATATTAAAAAAAAAATCCTATTGAAGTGGTACACGACAATCACTCATACAATAGAATTCATCAATCACCGAATCAGAATCAATATCTTTTGCCAAATCTCGTTCAATGAAGACAACCATAGAATTCGACAAGAATTCCTCCTCTATTTTATTTCGACGTGCATATTTAACATGTTTCATCACTGAAAATGCATGATCTGTTGTTGCGGTAGAAATAGGAAGAGTTAAAACAAGACGAATTAATTTGTCGATCAATTCGTAGTGTTGTGTCTTATTTTTCTCCTTTAACTGTTGACACAATTCTGAAATTGTTGATATATCTTGAAATTACTCATGCCAACTTCAATCTCATAATAATCCAATTAACATCTCAAACGATACAAATCTTGTCCACGAAAATCCCAGACTAAAACTTCTCGGCAAGCTTATAAATGTGATCAATGTTAAATGACTTGAAGTTCTCTTTAGGATCCTAAACATAGCTTAGCTTTAAAAGTTGAACTGTCTCATCACTGAATCTTCTATTGAGCTCCGCCACTTGAAAATCTATTGTAGCATGAAACATGTCGAAGTGATAATGATGCTCAAATGTGATTGGATGTTGACGACCCCTACCTGATTTGTAAATACTTCCATATCCGGTATCTCAATACCATGTTTTTCACAAGCATTTTCCACAAGTAGGATAAGAGAATCATAAACATCACCCCCTCTCAATATTTGAAACAAGGCTTTTGAGGTAGTAACATGATCCATTGCATTTAAAATATCACGAGACTTAGTTTGCAAAGCTCGACAAAGCATATCTATAATCCCCATAACTTTATGCATAAAATACAAGTTGAACACAAAATCATATGATCTCATCTCATTCAAATGACCAAAAGCTCCCCCTCGTGAGTTTGAAGAGTTTGAAGACCTATCATCCCTCATATCTTTCAAAACTTCAATCAATGCACTGTACTCATCAATTAAACTGCAAGTGGAATAAAAAAAGTGAACTCCAATGAGTCTTTTTAGCACGTTGTAAGCTATCAACTTGATTAACCCCTGTACCGGTTGCACGTTCACCACTAGTTATCTCTCGTTCAATTTCAACAACTTATGCAGAATGTAACTGAGTCAAGCGTTTAGAAGAACCACCAATAAGATTAACTATTTTGTTCAATTTTCAAGAGAAAAAACAACCATATAGACAATTCTTGCTCAGCAGCCCCAACCAATGCTAACTGTAATCGATGGGCAAAATAATGAACATGATAGGCATACGGAGAA
This sequence comes from Linaria vulgaris, assembly GCA_948329865.1. Classification (NCBI taxonomy): domain Eukaryota; kingdom Viridiplantae; phylum Streptophyta; class Magnoliopsida; order Lamiales; family Plantaginaceae; genus Linaria; species Linaria vulgaris. The sequence continues at coordinate 34,357,595 of OX415250.1, read as the reverse complement.
TCCCGTAACAAAAGGGCCTGCAACCTATTCCATTGGTCACTCATGTTTTTAGCTCCATCATAACCTTAGCCTCTCAAATCACATATTTGTAAGTTATATTACGCAATGGCTCTTGAAATTTATCTCTTAAGAGTAACAATAGAAGTATCAGCAACATGAAAATCTCAAAAAACCGCTCTCGTATAAAACCACCAGAATCAACAAATCTTAATATAATCGTCATTTTCTCTTTACTTGATGTATCCTTAGCCTCATCGACCAAACTACAAAACTTTGCATCACCTATTTCCTCGCAGATTTTAATTCTCACCCTGTTAGCAAAAATATACAAAACATCTTTTTGAATGCATGGTGCTATGTACTTAGCATTTTCCGGAGCCTTCTCTAATACACTAATATCAATCTCAAGATTCATTTTTAAGATCAAGTCGTTGTGCCCCCACACCTATATAACGTCGTCTGACATCATCTTTTTCATTAACAGGATATTGAGATATTGGAGTTCGTAGACTCGGGTCAACGTCAAAAGAACCAACATTTATCTCAATATTTTGAGATGCCGAAGGGTCCTCCTGATTGTGATTTGAGTTATCACCATTTGACGGAGAACTTTCTTTACTCGAAGATGCCTGATCTTGAGGCTTAAAGAATGACAGTAAAGTTTTTTCCTCTTTTTGACTCCTAGAGTTTCCATTGTAATCTATGAAAATATATAAAATTCGATAACTGAAATCCAAATTAAAATTAGACATTGCAAAAAAGAAGCAATTTGATGCACAAGCAAGTAAAGAAAGTTAGCAACAATATTGTCCATATGCTAGGTTTTATTTTATCTAAGATTCCCCAATTCTCAAACTATACAAAATCCTAAAGTAATTCATTTTTCTAGGCAATGAACATATGCACAAACCAACAATAATTTAATTATCTTATTTCCTAAACAAAACAACTCTAGATTCTCAAGCTATCGAATTACACAATCAATTTATACAAGCCCTAATTTAAAACTACATGAACATTAAACAAATAGATTATGGTAAAAGCTAAAAAGAGTACTAAAAACAGAATAATACCTTGAAAGCACAATTAAAAATTCTTCCCAATACTTGGAAGAGGAAAAGGACAATAAAGAACATTTTTTTTTTGTAAAGTGGCAGTGTGTCGCGTAGCCTACCCCAATTTAATTGGGATTACAGGCTTGGTTGTTGTTGTTGTTGTTGTTGTGGCAGTGTGTCGCGTACAGTGGAGAAACAGGAGGACAAAGGGGTTCTGCAAGTTTCAGCCATGTAGTTCTTTTTTTAATCTTAGCAAATTACTTTTTGAGGCTTGGATTGTTGGTGAGCTCCATTGTAGTCTGTAAACAATATAGTAGTTTTAGTTGAAGGAAGGTACAATCCGATAAGTAGTTGTGTAAGCCATATTCCTTCACAAGTTGTTGTTGCTGATGCTCTATACTCTGCCTCAGTAGATGGCATATTAACTGTAGGTTGCTTCTTAGCTTTCCAAGAGATTAGTGAGCTCCCAAGATAAATTGCATAGCTTGTAATGCTACGTCAAGTTTCAGAGCAATCATCCCAATCACTTTCAGGACAACAACCTTAAATGAGTGTTTGAGTTTGTTGGATAGAATAATCCTTGTCCCTTGACCATGGGAGCTTTTGATGTACCCTAGGTCACATAATTCGCTCTAGAGGGTCAATGCACTGTAGCACCATTCGCAATTTGACGAATTCAGAGCGCGAGCGGCACACTATGGCGACTTAAGAATCTCTAATTCGCGAGTTAAGTTTCCATAATTCGCGAATTAAAAAAAATTAGATGAAAAAAAGAGAAAAATGGTGAATCTGGATTAAGGCCAACTGGGCAACATCCTTTTGTTGCCGACAGAAAAGGACCAAAATCTTCAATGGTGAACAAGTAGATTCAGAGGAAAAGAACAAATAAAAATACTTAATAAAGATTACTTTATGTTATAAACAAAGAATTAGTTAGTGGATTGGACTGGGCTACTTTCTTTTTGTCCATATTCCTTAAATCGTGACCCTCCAAACCATAATTATTATTGTTACAGAATTCTTAAAGACATAATTAAACCAAAATTTTATACTATGAAAATATATATAATAAAAAAATACATTCCTATGTTAAAACTAGACATTTTTATGTCAATAAGGTTGTATTGATGGATAAGATATATTTAATTTTTATTTATATTTGTTTTTAATTAAAGCATTAAGAGCGCATTAGTATGCTATATTTTAATAATTGGCGAAATGGCGCACGCGCTCGCGCACTCGCCCGCACCCGCGTATCCGCATTATGTGACTTAGGATGTACCTTAAGATTTTGTGTTCAGCTGCTAAATGAGCAGTAGTTAGTTGACATATGATTTGTGTCAAGCATTGAATGTTAAAGTTCAAGTCAAGTCTTGTTATGGTTAAAGGATACGCATTCAACAAGTCTCCTATAAACTGTTAATCAATGAGGTAAGAAGAATCAACAGTTTGTAACTTAGTTGTGGAGTCCATACAGGTTGAGCTTGCACCCCAAATATCCAGCTTTTGTTAAGCTATCCAATGCATATTTTCTTTGGCAGAGAATGATATTTTCTCATTGATATCTCCATCCCCAGTATGTACTTACCCAAGTCATTGATTGTGAATTTGATGTATACAATATATTGATGATACATGTCACTTGACACTTTCAGGCCCGCTACATGTCAAACTACTTTGGTCAAAGACCACGAGATAGTATGGTGGAAGGTTTGAGATAAAACGACACGTGTTTCAACTTCTTTAGGAACAGACCCCGAGGTGGAAGGTCAAAGACCTAAGGTAGATGATCATATTGAGACCCATTTTCTATGGCCCAAACCCCATCTATGGCCATGGAAATATCTTTAAATACTCCCTCCAAAATGTTGAAAAGATACCTTATTTTCCACCATCACTTTTTTCCTCTAGACTTTCATAGTCTAAGTTCTCTAAGTTATGCATCAAAGTGCCTTAGCCAACGCGACCTACATAGGTTTACGTGTCTTTTTGTAGTGCAATTATTTTTGAACAAAAGCTGAGGATTCCGGATGGTATGAGCCGATGCAGAGATTCTCCATCTGGCGTTGAGTGTCCTGGTAAGTAGGCGAAGATACCCCCATTAGAATTGGTTATCGAGACTTGATTTGAAAGATTCAATCACTAAGATGTTATTACCTGCAAGTATAATATCATCTTCATACACACATAAAATTGTCAGTTTGTTGTCAAAGTATTTGACAAAGAGACAGGAGTAAGAGGATTATTGTTTTTAGTCATGGCTTGAGAAACAAGTTGTAAGTCTGTGAAACTATTGTCTTGATGCTTGTTTTTAACCCATAAAGACTTTTTTTAGGAGACATGCCCTTTTATCATGAGGATCACAATATCTAGGTGATGGCTTCATATAGATATCTTCAATGAGATCTCAAATAGAGGAATGCATTGTTGACATCTAACGTTTTTGGTGCCAATTGTGAGCAAAAGCCAATGCAAGTATTGTCCTGATAGTAGTGAGCTTTGCAACTGAGGAAAAAGTGTCAAAGTAGTCCAATTCCTCCTCTTGAGTATAACCTTTGGCTACCAACCTTGATTTCTATCTCTCAATTGAACCATTAGACTTATACCTCACTTGGAAAAGTTTCAAACTTGGTCCAATAAGTTGGCTCTATTGCATTTTTCACCCACTATGTTGGCAAAGTCCGACTAAAGCCCACTACATTGGCACCGACGTCATTGTTCATCCACTTTTGACACGTCTCGCCTGAATTCTCCACGTATGCAGCGTGTGGTGACACGGGACCTAATTTTTCATACGTGGCTCAGATTAATTTTAAACTTAGTCCAGTAAGTTGGCTCCATTTTATTTTTCACCCACTATGTCGGCCAAGTCCAATTTAAGTCCATATTGTTGGCACCGACGTCAATGTTCATCCACTTTTGACGTGTCTCGCCGATAACAAGCCATGCAACACCAATGGCCGCCAACTGAGAAAACATACAATTTTTTTTTTAAAAAAAAATACCAGCAACAAACAACACAAGCACAAGTTATGCTAAGCTTATTTATTTTTAGTGTAATTGCAGTGTTAAACTTCTCGTCCTCTCTCTTCACTTTCTGCACGATACGTGTGAGTCCTTTAATATTCACATTCATCCTTTCGAAATCATTCTTCAATTTATCGATACTTTCACTAAGTGCAACAACGTAGTTAATCGGTTGCTCCAATGGCGGGTCTTTTCCCAAAAAGAAAAAAAAAACAAAAAAGACTACAACCATCTTTTTGTTACAACAAAAATCAATAGTGAATCAACATATGTTAATAAAAATTATATACCCTTCTTAAACACCCCTACATAAACTATCGTAAAAATATAGGCAAAATGATAAATCAATTCTTACACCGTAATTTGGGCATCCATAAAACTGTCTATCGGCATTTTTAATCGACGACACCATCCAAAAGGTGGCTCATTTTCCGCATTTGCACTTCAACCTTTTTGGTGGAGCGAAGGATCAAGAGGCGAGAATTTAATTGAGGATTTGGGGTGAACTTAGAGTTAGGGTTTATGTTGATTTGGGGGAATTTAGGGAGAGTATTTTAGATGGAAGATAAAGTTGTGGGGGCAGGGAGAGAGAAATAATTTGGTTTTAGGGTTTAGAAATAATAATTGGGGTTGAATCTTGATCGGAGAACCTAATAGAATGATGCCATGATGAGAGAATTGAAACGAATTTAAATTAAACAACATTAAGAACCGAATGATTACAGAAGCAGAATGATTGAATAGTGGAATGATGATCGAAAAAATTAGTTAGGCGTGGGTGGAGCATGTGTTTATCAAAATGTGTCAAACATATTTTTTCTCCAACCAATCAGAGTGCATGAATCTAACTTTAAGATTATACTAAATATAGAAGGTAGTTAACGAGCTAATTAACTAAAAATTAAAATCTTGCCCTATATAAAAACTAATCTATTTTGTGCTCTATTATATACGGTTATATTAGCACACATAATATGAAATATAAAGTAGCAATGTATATCTTGACAAAAGCGCGGTCGCGAGCACGCTTAATTGGTTGAATCACGATCACCATTGATGAACATTTGAGCAATTAAGAAGAAAGGATTGAAAAGCTTTATTGAAAACTGAAAGATTAGAGAAAGAATATGTGAGAGTTGTTACAATGGATTCTGCCAAATTGAGAAGGGAAGGAGCGTGTGTGTGTTTATATACAATTATGGGGGAGATTAGTTAAGTTCCTAACCCTGATCAATGCGGCCAATTACAGTTTAAAGAGTTAACAAACTAACAGTCAAAACCTAATATAAAGAGAGTGTAAAAAATTTAACTAACAACTAACACTTGAAATCTTGCTAATTATAAAAAGAAATCAAACTATAATTTAATATCCCCACCTCCACCCCCACCCCCTCCAAGAGGGGCGTGGATATCTAAAACGCCCATCTTGGAAGCCATGGTGTTGAAATGACCTAAGGAAAGTGGCTTGGTAAGGATACCAGCCACTTGGTGATGGTTAGCGATGTGAGAAATCTTCAAGAATCCATTTTGTACTTTCTCTCTTACAAAATGGCAGTCGGTTTGGATGTGTTTGGTCCTTTCATGGTGAACATGATTGTTTGCTATGCAATATGCTCCTTTGTTGTCTGCGAACATGAGTGGCACTTTGTGGTGTTGAACTTACAAATCAGTAAGGAGTTGATGCAGCTAAACCATTTCACAGGTAGTGGTTGACAGGACTCCTCATCTTCACTAGATGATCTGTTCGCAGTTGGCTACTTCTTTACCTTCCAGAAGTTAAGTGATTCACCAAGGTAAACACCATAGCCAGTAATACTCCTCCATGTCTCATGATCAGATGTCCAATCACTGTCACATAGACCTTTTATGTGACTTTCATATTTTGAAGAGTAAAACATACCTGTTAACGAGTTTAGAATTATTCCCTATTAACTGAATTATTTATTAAGGTTGGAACGCCTTTGCCCGTGGTTCAAAGGCTAAATGCTATCATCACGAGAAGGAAAAATGGACAAGAATCTTCCTTCCTTTTATTGACTATACTTCATTCTTTCTTCCGAGTGGATTTTCTTACATTTCCGAGTCTCGTTCTTGAGTTGCCTCTTCTTCTATTGATATCTCCCTTTATATAGGTTTTGATAGGGGCAGGTGTCATGGTGCATGTGTTTACAGGTGTCGTTATGCATGTGGTTATGTTTACACGTGTTACAATGCTTATTCAACCAATAAGATAACGTGTTCATTTTGAGTGCTGACTGTATCCTTTCCGAGGGCTTTGGTCTTCTTTGTGATACGGGGTAGATTACTTTCTTTGCTGTCTCTAATGGTGGCTTCGAGGGCCAAGTTGGAGTATTCCCTTTAATGATAGTGCTATTCCGAGAGATGCGTATTCTGGAGTAAGTGTTTCAAGATATTTTCCGAGAGGGTGTGGGTGAGTTGGTCTCCGAGAGGTTTTAAGCTATTGTGGGTAGGTGTTCTTCTTTCTCCGAGTGTTTAGAGAGGTTTGTTGAGTTATTTTGTAAAGTTTCTGACTTTGTCTGGTTGTTGAGAGTAGTGTTCCGAGAACTTTCGTGTTTGGAATGTATAGTCAAGGAAGGGTTTTTTGCCAAGGTTCCGGGACTGTTGTCCGTTGAGGCCCTGCTCGGTATCATGATGGATATCTGACTCGGGTGGATTCCTCCGGGTTCGCTTTTTATCCGAGGTCACCTTGATATCTGGTTTTGAGTCATTATGAATTTCCGAGGGACGCTTAGGTGCCCTCGTCGGATGGACTATCATATCGCTTTGAGTTAGTAACTGAGCGATATTGGTCACACCCGAGGGGCCTCCTCTTTGGGAGCGGGTACAACTCATCGGAGGTACTCGTGACAATTTTATTGTCCATTTATTATATGTCCTTTTGGTTTAGGACCAATATTTTCTTTAATCTTGTATTTTTATTTTCTAGTGTTAACACTAGCCCCCCCAAATTTTGATCGCTCTCGTAGAGACGAGGGAAATTTTATTTCGTGGCCTCCGTGAGGCAAGGGGACTGTTAGTATTTATTATTTCTATCATGGGTAATTAGGCCTGCTGATTAAGATAATAGAAAGGCTTGCTGACTAGGCTCAAATATTAAGGGTGAGGTGTCGTTTGGCATGTAGCCCTATTTTCTTAAATAAGAAAATTGGTGGACACGTGGATCCCATTAACTATTTTAGACAGCTCAAGCTTTTCACTTTTCTTCTGAGGCGGTATAAATAGTTTGTTTAGTAATTCTCTCAGAATTACCCTGAAGTTTTTTACCGTTTAGGTTTGTCACGTTTCTCAAAAAGCGGAGTTTGTTTTTGAGTGAAGTAAGCGAACTACGTACCTTGTCAAAAAATGATGCCCCCATTTTTTAAACAGGATGATCCTTCCTCGCCCCGTCACTCTAATCGGAATTTGGTTCGGACTTCTTCCTTATCGTTAGGGGTACGGCACGCGACTTCGGAGAATTCGGTTTAAGGGAGCAGGCATAATGAGCGCATGGTTCGCGGGGGGAGAGGTAATTCCGTGAGGACCACGTCAATATCTCGTGAGGAATCTCTCTCTCGTATTAACCACATACGCCAAGTGTTCACGAGTCGTGACCCTTATCCTTTGGTAGATGAGTCATCGGTGTTTACCAGGCTTGTGCTGGAGCCAGAGCGGATGATGGGGCCGGGGCGCGTGGGTACTGCTGTTGGGAGTGAGCATAGTGTTTCTGTTACAGCCCTGTTTGCCCAGTACAACCTGGATATTGATGAATTTGACATAATAATACCGCATCCTGAACAGAGGGCTTACGATCCTCCGCCGGGCTATCTCACCGTTTTTCGGGAGCAAATGCGATGTGGGTTACGGGTGTTTTTTCATCCTTTTCTTCAGAACTTGTTTCACTACTGGCAAGTATGCCCGAGTCAGCTGACTCCAAATTCCTATCGTTACCTGGTGGGATATATTTTGTGTTCTGAGTTGCTGAAGTTGCAACTGTCCCCCTCTCGGGTGGGGACTATATTTAACCTCCGCCCTTGCTCGGGCGGTCTCCCTTTCTTTAGCCTGGCCCATCGGGACAAGAGGAAGGCCTTTCTGAACGTGTCCCACTTCCGTAATAATAGGACGGATTGGAAAAGGGGATTCTTTTTTGTTCGTCCGAGGGGCGTATCGGCTAGGTCATGGGGAATACCGCTTCAATGGGGGTTGGGTTACATTACTCCTGCCGAACCGATTTTAAGAAGAGAGTGGGACATCCTATCTGGTAGCGGGTTGTTCTCGGGGATGTACGATATCAGTAGTATGTTGGAATTTCCAGAAACATTGATTATGGCTGGCTTGCAGCAGGGGGTGGAACTCTTCAATCTTCCCCAGCAACCTCTTTATAGCAATTTCTTTTTTCGTTAGTTTCTTCTCTTTTAGAGCTCTTTCTTATGGTATTCTAATGTTCCTATTGTCACGCTTATTTTTTGACTTTTGGCAGGGGCGGAGATGGGGGCTTTTGCCATCGAGCCTTTCAGTGAAACTTTCCTAGGGAAAGTAATGGATAGTGGGTATGATATTTCGGATAATGATTCGTCCGAGGGCTTTAGTTTGGGTGAGGTGGCTGGCCCCTCGGGGGCAGGGGACGCACGCGGGGCAGCCCCCCCAGTAAATTCCGTGGCTTCTGCATACGATCCGATAGCTGCGCTTGCGCAGGCGGATATTCCTTTACCTCCGTTAGCACCGCATTCTTCCTCTTGGGGAGATACGAGGACCGTGCAAGCTATCGAGGAGGGGGTTTTGTCTCCAATTGTGGGAGCCCTTATTCCATTCAGAGAGGGTTCTGACCGCGTCTCGGGGCCGCATTTTGACGAAAATCCCCCTGTCATCAGCTCGGAGCCGCTCGAAAGTGGCGCCTTGTCCCCCTCTGCTATGGGGACGATTAACTTTTGCCGCAATTACTTAAGCGGTCTTTTGAACGCTACTGATTGCGAGCATATGAAGTCGTTACCCTTATCGGGCCTTCAAGATTTAGTCTGCAAAGACTTATGCGAGGTAGTATACTCTTACTGCGTAATACTAACCTTTACGAGATATCTGACACTATGCAACTGTTTGTTCATAGATCTACATGGTGTTGAGCGCCATCGGGTCTCGGGGAGGATCGTCTTCCGATACAGAGCTGGTATACCGCCGTAGGGACGAGTTAGAGCAAGGTTTGCTGGATGCTCGAGAAGAAATAGATAAGTTGCGGAATGATCAGGAGAATTCTGACGAGGCTCATGCTATTCTTTTGCAAGCAGAGCGGAACAAATCATGGGACTTGGAGCGTCTTTTGACGATGGAGAAGGCTCGTGTAACGAGTCTAAAGGATGGGTTAGATGATTTCCGAAAGCAAGTTCGTGTTGTCAATGAACAACTGTTGCGGGTGACTGAGGAGAGAGATGCAGCGAACTTACGGGTGTTGGGGTTGACTCGGGCCCATGAAGTAGCGCTAGTTCTAGCTCGGGTTCAAGCGGTTTTGGGTGTTGCGGGGCCTCCTGCTTTCCGCGAATCTCTTGCGCAGGAGATGCGTGATCTAGTCCGCATGGGATATTACTTGTGCCGGGATTCTACGGAAGCTCTGCCAGGATTCCCTTCGGACATGGTGATCCCCGAGTTGGATATTCATCAAGTGTTTCCCGAGGCTCCCCCTTTGCAGGGGCCAATCGTGTCTACGGGAGATCCGGATCCTATGTCCACGGAGGACCGTCGCCGTATCATTAGGGAGGGAAAGCGTCCGCTAGAGGACGCTTAGTTTTTTTTTTTTTTTTTTTTTTTGCGGGACCTTGCGTTTCACGCTTAACGGTCCCTCGGGTTAGGTTGCTAGTATGACTCATAGATAAGGAGTCATTATTTTGTCGGGCAACCTTATTCCCCATGTATAATACAGGTCTTATTTGTAAACAACTTTATTCAGGTACAAAGCTGTTTTACATTACGCATAGTACTTCTTAAGGTTAAAGGCATTCCAAGAATTGCTAAGGATAGCGTCCTCGGAGTTGGCGAGGAGATATGTCGCAGGTCCGACAATCCTCGCGATCTTGTACGGTCCTTCCCATCGCGGTTCGAGTTTGCCCACGCTTTTCGAGGCTCCAACCCGTTTCATCACTAGGTCCCCGACTTGAAAAGTCCGGGGTTTCACCTTTAGGTTATAGTATCGGGACATTCGGCCCTTATATTCTTCATTTCGGGTAGCGGCCCGCATTCTTTTTTCTTCGAGGAGGTCGAGGGCAAGGGCCAAGTTAGAACTGTTAGCCACTTCCTCATATTCTCTAACTCGCCAGCTCTCTATAGAGACTTCCGTAGGTACAACAGCTTCGCAGCCGTAGGCTAAGCTGAAGGGGGTTTCGCCCATGGCCGCGCTCTGCGTAGTCCGATAGGGCCATAGTATGCCAGGAATCTCTCCCACCCACTTAGCTTTGTGCCAGTCGAGTCGGGCCTTCATATTCTTTAAGAGAGTTCTGTTAGTTCTCTCTACTTGGCCGTTGGCTTGTGGGTATCCCACCGAAGCGAAGCGGTGCTTAATTTTCCAATGGTCGCACCACTTTTCTAACCCTTGGTCCGTAAATTGTAGACCGTTATCGCTTACCAGGTAACGAGGGACTCCAAAGCGGCACAAGATGCTTCTCCATAAAAAGTTGATGACCGCGCCCGCGGTGATACGGGCCATCGGCTCCGCTTCCACCCACTTGGTAAAGTAGTCTACTGCAACGAGGAGAAACTTCTTTTGTCCGGCGTCGGGTATAAGAGGTCCTACTATGTCTATGCCCCATTTAGAGAATGGGCAGGGGGTTGTGTGCGGTTCCCATGGGGCAGCGGGTTGATGAATCCGAGGGGCATAAGCTTGGCAGGGTTTGCATCTTTCAGCATGATCTTTGCAATCCTTGGCCATCGTGGGCCAATAGTAGCCTTGACGAATCAGGCGTCCGGCCATACTTGCTCCACCCGTATGACTACCACATGTTCCCTCGTGGGTTTCTGCCATAGCTAGTTGAGCTTCTTCCTCATTTAAGCATCGAGCATGGGGGCAGGAGTATGTCCTGCGGAATAATATTCCATCTTTAAGGAAATACCTGAGAGTTTTTCTGGCCAGGAGCCGTAGCGTGGTTTTATTCGTGGAATAGCCCTCCGGATCCTGTAGGTAGACTTTAATTGGGGTCACCCAGCTGGTCGGAGGGTCTATAGTGGCATTCACCTCCTGACTTTCGGCCTTCTCGGACTCGGTGACTTGAAGCAATGTGACTTTCCGAGTGCGAATAACGGCTGCTTGGGTAGCCATTTTAGATAGGGCGTCCGCCTCTTGGTTTTCCTTTCGTGGGATTTGGACTACTTTGCACTCGTCAAACCATTCCTGTCTGCGGCGAACCGCTTGGAGGTATGTTTGCATCCTTTCTTCTTTAGCTTCATACGAGCCATTGATCTGCTGCACAATTCGTTGCGAATCACTGTGAATGATTATTTTTCTGATAGCGCCTTCTCGGGCGAGTCTCATCCCTATGAGAAGAGACTCGTACTCGGCTTCGTTATTCGACAAGGGGTAGTCAATTCGGACTGCGAAGTGGAGTATCTCCTCCTCGACTTCTTGGTTTGCTAGGACTATTCCTGCCCCCCCATGTGTGCTCACAGAGGAGCCATCCACATAAATGTGCCATAGGGGTGTCCTTTCCTCGTTTCCCATTCCCGTCATCTCTGTCACAAAATCTGCTAGTACTTGTGCTTTGACAGAGGGTCTCGGGGCATAAGAAATGTCATACTCGGTGAGCTCCACGGCCCACTTTATCAATCTCCCCGATGTCTCGGGTTTGTTAAGGATCGCTCGCAACGGGTGTTTGGTTAGCACGGTCACGGGATGTGATAGAAAGTAGGGACGGAGCTTCCGAGCCGTCGTAACCAAAGTTAAGACAAGTTTTTCGGTTTGAGTATACCTGGTTTCGGCCCCGAGGAGAGTCTTACTTACATAGTACACGGGGTGGTGCTCCTTGTTCTGATCTTTAACTAGCACCGCACTTATGGCTTCCTCCCCGACGGACAAGTACACAAAAAGTTCTTCCTGTGATGTCGGTTTCATCAGCAAAGGAGGTTTCACCATGTAGCTCTTCAACTGTTGGAGAGCTTCCTCACATCGCGGGGTCCATTGAAACTCTTTGATATTACGTAGCACCTTAAAGAATGGAAGTCCTTTTTCCGCCGATTTGGAAACAAACCGGCTTAAGGAGGCCATTCGACCCGTGAGTCTTTGTCACATCTTTGATTGTCTTTGGGGTAGGTAATCCGAGGATGGCATCAGCCTTTTCGGGGTTCACTTCTATTCCCCTTTCCGTAACCATGTATCCGAGGAACTTGCCCCCTCTGATGCCAAAGGAACATTTCTTAGGATTAACTTTCATCCCGAACTGGTCCATGATGGCTAGGGCTTTTCGTAGGTCCTCAGGATGGTCACAAGCGGAGCGGCTTTTTACAACTGTATCATCCACATAGACTTCCACCGTATCTCCGATATATCCAGCAAACATTAAGCTTACCAGTCGTTGATAGGTAGCCCCCGCATTCTTGAGCCCGAAAGGCATCACTAGGTAGCAAAAGGTGCCCGCGTCAGTAATGAAACTAGTCTTGTCTTGATCCATAACGGCCATCGGGATTTGATTGTACCCCTGGTTCCCATCTAGGGTAGATAAGAGGGCGCAGCCTGCTGTTGAATCTATCAGTTGATCGATGCTCGGGAGGGGATAGCAATCCTTAGGGCACGCGTCATTGAGATTAGTGAAATCCACGCACATTCGCCACTTGCCCCCATGCTTTGGGACTAAGACCACATTGGCCAGCCACTCAGGATAAGTGACTTCTCTGATTTGCTGCAGGCTGAGGAGCCGCTGAATTTCCGATCGGATGATCTTGTTGCGCTCTGGGCCCATTTTTCTCTTTTTCTGTTGGACCGGTTTAGCCCCAGGCTTCACATTAAGGAAATGCTGACATACCTTATTGCTGATTTGTCCTGGCGGACCATCTTCCCACGCGAAGATATGGTGGAATTTTTTTAAGATGGGAATTAGTTGGGCTTCCAACTCAGGTTCCATTTGGGTACCTATTTTGACAACTTTCTCCGGGCTTCCCTCCACGAGTGACACTAGCTTTAGCTCCTCTACGGGTTGTACTCGTTCTTCCTCTGCTTTTCGCTTTTTGCTGAGGCTGAACCCGTCTCCTTCCAGAGGGAGGGCATTCATACGGCATTCCCTAGCCCTTGCCTGGCTTCCTCGGACCTCTCCGATACCTGACAGGGTTGGAAATTTTACCTTGAGATGAAGAGTTGAAGGGATTGCTTCGAAGGCTCGAATGGAGAGTCTCTCACATATTGCGTTGTACGTTCTTGACGAAGCTTCTACCACCCAAAATTTCGTAGGCTCCGTTCTTCGAAGGGCTCCCTCTCCCCATGACATTGGGAGCGTCACAGTTCCTAGTGTATTGGAGGTTTCTCCCGAGAAACCTATCAACGGGACTTCGGCCAATTCTAATCGTTCTTTCCTCAACCCCATGGCCAGATAAGTGGGAAGAAACAAGACATCCACGGAACTGCCGGTATCTACCAGTATCCTTTGGACGTCAATCCCATATATCACTGCTTCTATTACTAGAGGATATTCGTGGGGATAAATTACCCCTTTTAAATCCGCAGGTCCAAAGGAGATGCTAGGAAGCTTCATACCTTGGATAGATCCCACGAATAACCCGTGTTCCGCCCTTCTAGCCTCTTTCAAGTATTCCTTCTTTTTTCCTTGTGATATCACCGAGAGATCTCCTCCTTCTATCATACTAATAGTACGCCCCGAGGGCGCGTTATTTTTGTACGTTTCCGGGGGAGGGGGTGGAGTCTGCTGCCTCGCCGTTTTTTCTCGTGGCTTCCGACGGGGAGTCTCTTGATCTTTTCTCTTTTCTTCCTGCCGGGGTCTTTTGTAGGTATAACAAGGGGGAGGCTCGGGGTTGTTTATCTTGAGGTAGTTTTTAAGGTATCCTGCTTCTAAAAGACGGAGCACCTCCCTTTGCAGGGTGGTACACTCCTCAGTGGTATGTCCATAAGTCTTATGATATTTGCAGTACTTACCTGTATCCCTTTCTCTATTGGGGAACCGGGCTTCCCTTGGCCATCGCAACTCAGTGCTGCCCCGCATCACATTGAGTACCTCTACGGGGGCAATGGTCATTGGGGGTAAAGGTACTGGTTTAAGGAATTTCTTGACTGGACCACTCTCGTCTTTGCGTTGGGGGTGTTTTCCTTCACGGTTTCTGTCCTTGGCTTTTACCTCTCGTTCGATGGATTCGCGATGTTCATTGTCATTGTTCTCTAGGCGTCTCTTCGTGCCTTCAGCCTCCTCCATTAAAATATAAGTCTCCGCTTGCTGCATCAGTTCGTTCATATCAGTGATATGATTTCCTGTAAGGTAACGGAAGAATTCGCCGGCCCGAAGTCCCTGCGTAAGTATGTCCGCCAGAATAGTGGTACTAACGTTCGGGACATCCAGTGCCGCATCCGTAAAGCGCTTTATATACTCTCGCAGAGGTTCATTCTTTTTTTGTTTAACGGTGAAAAGGTGCGTGGCGGATTTAGGATACCGCCGGTTGCAAGCAAAATGCCTTACAAATAAATGGGCTAGTCGATCAAAGCTGTCGACAGACCCGGGTGCAAGTTGAGTAAACCACGACTGCGCCCGTCCTCCGAGGGTTACGGGGAATACCCGGCAGAGCACGTGATCCGGGGCGGAGTTGAGATCCATTCCTACCAAGTATTGGTGTATATGATCCTGCGGATCCTTTCCATCTGCATCACCGGTATACAGAGGACCATTCACGGGCCGCATTCCCGCGGGGAATAGAGGCCAAGGCTATCTCGGGGGTAAAAGGGGATGTTTTAAAGGTAGGTTCTTCCTTAGGTCCCATTGTTTTTTTTAATATCGCCCACCTCTTTCCTTAGGCCATCGAGAATTCCCCATATGGTTTGATCTTCACTGGAAGTGGGGAAGGGTGCGTGGGGTGCCGGAATCACTCTTCTATGCTCTTGTTGGCCGACTCGGCACGCTTCCCGATAGGCATAATGCTCTTGACCATTCTGTGGGGTTTCATAGCCCCGGTGTTCGGAGGCAGGGCTCCACCTAGATTGAGCCTGACCTTCCCCGGTCCCAGGATATCGGTGGTGGGTGGATCGAGGGGATGAATCGTAAGGATCCCCATATCCCAGTGGGGTTCTTCGGGTTCCAGTTTCTACAAGTCTTTCAAAGACGGAGCGAGGGACATTAATATAGTCTCTTTCTTCGCATCGATGGTTGGATATAGCTTCTTCCGAAAATCGAGATTGTTGAGGATAACTCCCGCTATAGAATAAATTCTCCATGATAGGCATGGATCTTGAACGCTCTCAAAGACAAATCTTATGGCGTTCCCACAGACGGCGCCATTTTGTTAACGAGTTTAGAATTATTCCCTATTAACTGAATTATTTATTAAGGTTGGAACGCCTTTGCCCGTGGTTCAAAGGCTAAATGCTATCATCACGAGAAGGAAAAATGGACAAGAATCTTCCTTCCTTTTATTGACTATACTTCATTCTTTCTTCCGAGTGGATTTTCTTACATTTCCGAGTCTCGTTCTTGAGTTGCCTCTTCTTCTATTGATATCTCCCTTTATATAGGTTTTGATAGGGGCAGGTGTCATGGTGCATGTGTTTACAGGTGTCGTTATGCATGTGGTTATGTTTACACGTGTTACAATGCTTATTCAACCAATAAGATAACGTGTTCATTTTGAGTGCTGACTGTATCCTTTCCGAGGGCTTTGGTCTTCTTTGTGATACGGGGTAGATTACTTTCTTTGCTGTCTCTAATGGTGGCTTCGAGGGCCAAGTTGGAGTATTCCCTTTAATGATAGTGCTATTCCGAGAGATGCGTATTCTGGAGTAAGTGTTTCAAGATATTTTCCGAGAGGGTGTGGGTGAGTTGGTCTCCGAGAGGTTTTAAGCTATTGTGGGTAGGTGTTCTTCTTTCTCCGAGTGTTCAGAGAGGTTTGTTGAGTTATTTTGTAAAGTTTCTGACTTTGTCTGGTTGTTGAGAGTAGTGTTCCGAGAACTTTCGTGTTTGGAATGTATAGTCAAGGAAGGGTTTTTTGCCAAGGTTCCGGGACTGTTGTCCGTTGAGGCCCTGCTCGGTATCATGATGGATATCTGACTCGGGTGGATTCCTCCGGGTTCGCTTTTTATCCGAGGTCACCTTGATATCTGGTTTTGAGTCATTATGAATTTCCGAGGGACGCTTAGGTGCCCTCGTCGGATGGCCTATCATATCGCTTTGAGTTAGTAACTGAGCGATATTGGTCACACCCGAGGGGCCTCCTCTTTGGGAGCGGGTACAACTCATCGGAGGTACTCGTGACAATTTTATTGTCCATTTATTATATGTCCTTTTGGTTTAGGACCAATATTTTCTTTAATCTTGTATTTTTATTTTCTAGTGTTAACAATACCCTTACCTGGGATGAATAGAGGTATCTGATGGCTTTATGTGTAGCAGCTAAGTGAGAACCAGTATGAGCTAACATGAGCTTAGAGAGGTATTGTATTAGTTTAAATCTCGCCTTGTTATTGTCAAATACAACAGCTTACCGACCAACCTTCTATACCTAGTAGGATCATCTAATGAAGCAGAGTCCTTGCTTATGAGTTTGGCTAAAGGATCCATAGGTCTGGAACTAGGTTTGCAACCTAAATACCCCGAATCTGCGAGGATATCTAGAGCATACTTTCTCTAGTAAAGAGTTATGCCAGCTTTGCCTCTTGCATCCTCAATTCCCATAATGTATTTAAGCTTTGCCAAGGTCCTTAATTGTGAATTTTTGATTAAGATGTACCTTGAGTGCTTCTATTTTTGTGATGCCATCACCTGCTAGAATAACATCATCTACGCATACACATAAGAATGTGAAATTTTCATTAGTTTTTTTAACAAATAGAGATGAATCAAAGACAATCCGTGTAAATCCATAATCATGTAAATAGGAATTCAGTCTATGAAACCATTGTCTATATGCGTATTTTAACCCATATAAGCTCTTCTTAAGAAGACATACTCTGTTGTCACCACTTGATACATATCCATGAGGTGGTTTCATGTATATATCTTCATTAGAGTAAGGGATTTGTTGGTTATAACCACCAACATTCTGATTGTTGTAGCCAGTTCTTGGAGGACTTTCCTGATAATTCTTATTTCTTGTAAACATTGCATGAACATCACTAAACTCCGATGTAGAATACAATGACGTTTGATTCTCTTCTTGTAACGACATAAAATACTCTTTTGACATATTAGGAAGTGAACCACTCAATCGAATTTGAATATGCAAAGCATTGTAAGTATCATTTAACCCAACCAAAAACGTGATGGCACAATCATATTGTTGCAGATTTGTCATTCTTCTATTCACATCACAGGTATAACTACCACACAAACATGCAATTATAGGTCTCTGACTTGAATATTCATCCCATAGAGTCCTAAATAAATTATAATACACAGTCATCGAATTGTCACATATTCAATGGTAGATAATGATTTTTGCAGATGGAAAACTCGTGATCCATCAGCGCGATCATAGCGAGTTTTAAGTTCATTCCACAAATCTACTACAACATCATACAAGACAAGGCTCTTTTTGATTTGCGGAGTAATACAATTTCGAATCCAGAACAATACCAGACTATTTGTGCGGATCCAACATTGACGATTCATCTGATCTGTTTCATCTAGAATAGCCAAAGATCCATCAACAAAATGAACGGAATATGTCCCGTTCGAGGTATTTTTTCGCCTACTTTTTGTCATCAACTACTAAAATACATCTAGTACAACACATATGTGTCGGGTAAGGGGAAAAATTCCGGCCAAAAATGGCCAAAAATAGCTGAAAACCCGGCCAGGGGGCAAATCGCACAGACTGGTATAGTTTAGGGGGGAAAATGCTTATTAAATTAGTTTAAGGACGAAAACGCAAAAACGTGCATAGTTCAGGGGGTTTAATGCATTTATCCCTTTTATTTATTCTAAAAACAAGGAAGGAATTCACATGTTTGCGACTGTAACTTTCTTATTGTAATTGATGTGATTCTATTTAATAACATTGAATAAGCTTAATATTTTTTTTCTTGTTGCATTAATATATATTTGTCTTTGCTTCAGGCCTTCATCAACTTTTAAAGCGTTCTACTTTCATCCCTGATTTTTGAATTAATTAGTAATTAAGGAAACTGATGATAATTAACTTTGAAAACGTGTTAATTATCCTCTAATAGCCTTCACCGAAAGAAACAAAAATCTTATTCGTAACGAAAATAGACACATCGATCTCATGACATT
Organism: Linaria vulgaris; assembly: GCA_948329865.1. NCBI lineage: Eukaryota > Viridiplantae > Streptophyta > Magnoliopsida > Lamiales > Plantaginaceae > Linaria > Linaria vulgaris. The sequence goes on along the minus strand of OX415250.1, from coordinate 34,339,102 downwards.
TTCATGAAATTTTTGATTAAAAGTCCTTCCCAATCATATAAAGTTGCACCCATAAATACCAGAAGCCAGATTGGGAATAATATGAGGAGTGGCTAGCTTTTGCAAATTTCCTTAGCAATTAATTTGGACTAAATTTTGAAAACTCGAAAGGTTCTTTTCGGTGTTAATGTCACACAGAAGTTGCTTTCCAATTCCACTAAAGAAGAAAACATACATTTCAATGCAATTTGATATAATATGTGTGGGCACAAGTTAATTTAATTTTGGGGGATAACTTATTAAGCTTTATCATGTGTTCAGGCTGAGTATAGTATTTCCAACATAAAATTGTGACAGAAATTTGTTAGAGATAACAAGGACCAGATTCCACACGACCGACTGTCGATATTTTTTGAGTAGTCGATGATCGAGTTATTTACACGAGTGTCTAGGATTGCAGTCCATATGTACAATTTGAATACAAAATTTTAATAAGTTGTTGTATGCTTATTAATTTCATTTGAATACACAATTTCAAATGTTAAGATTAAATCAAACTAACCCTTTTATATATTTAAGCTTCATTTTTTTTCCTACACAATTTCACTTTTTTTTTTAAAGACAGCGACAATTTGCGATATAAGGTACAGAAGTTTGATGCTTTTAAATTTTACCTCTGAGCATATTATGAAAATAGTTGGTAAACATACTCAGAAAAATTGTCAACGATTTTCATGTTTTCGTATGATACAACATGTAAACACTAATCAACATGGCGTCTCATATATAAGAGGAGGCCAGGAGGGTTAAAGCTTGTTTTTTTTTGTTTATTTTTTGTTGATAAATAGTTAAAGCTTGGGTTTTATTCACGATATTGGTGCATATAGATCATTTTGAAGTGTAGCATCTATGTTGCACCAACTCTTCAAAACATCAGTCGTGTCTGTGTCCGATACGTATTCGACACCGATACTCATTTGACACTCATGCGACACGTGTCGGACATGACACGTGGCGTGTCTCAATAAAAATAAATAAAATGTAATTCTGACACTTCTCCGATACTCCTCTGACACCTGTCTAGCTTTCTTTCTGAGAAGACATTCTCTAACATATTTTAGACATATTCGAGATAAAATAATAAATTTATTTAAAATAAAAAGTTTCTAAATTGATAATTAAAAGATAAAAAGTGAAAAAATAAATTACTAAAACTTACATAACTAAGTAAAAGACATAACCAAAAATTATTTTCAATTAGTATATTATTTAAATTGAGCACCATTTTACATTTTTGAGTATTCTACAACTTTGGGTTGTTATTTATTTGAGTTTATATTCGTGTTCGAAACCAATCCGTGAATTTAAGTGAGCGTCTTGTTTATACTTCATTTTGATTGATAGGTGGTGAACGGTAAGTGACAACTTTATTAGAATCTAAATATGTAATCAATTTGGCACAATGTGTAAGCAGGTGATACCTCGTTATGTTCTCGTTTCCCAAGACTTTACAACATTGCTGCGAATAAAAGTGTTAAAGTTGGGGAGCAGCGAGTTTGGCTTAATGGCGTATGGTGCTGGAATTTGACATGGAGAAGAGTTATTCTGCAAAGGGAGGAGACGTTGGTGAGTGAGCTGGTACAAGTGATTAGTAATCTACAACTGATAGAAAACAAGAATGATCACTGGACTTGGCGCTTGACGGATCAGACAAATTTTCGGTAAAGTCTGCCTACAATGAGCTTAGAAGAGAAGTTGGCAACACTGAAGATAATATTTTTTTTCAAAATATTATGGAAGATAAGGGCGCCACTCAAAAATAAAGGTCTTTGGTTGGAAAGCGGCTCTGGACAGATTCCCTACAAAAGTGAACTTGAGAAAAAGAGGTGTTGAGCTAGAGTTGGATAATCGTTAGTGTCTATTTTGTGGACTTGAAGATGAATGCGTGAATCATGTTTTCTATTAATGCAAGGTGGCGTACAATATTTGGATGCAAATATGTCAATGGTTTGGTATTCAGGTGGTCATTCAAAGATGAATTAAGAAGCACTTTTGGCAAAATGTGGAATTATTTTCAAAGCAAAAGAGTAAGGAGGAATGGGAGAGAGTATATGGTTCATTGCTTTATGGGTTATTTGGAACTGGAGGAATAAAATTTTATTCAAAGAAAAGACAATGGATATTCAATTGGTATCGTTTCTTGATTGGTATCGTTCTCCAGTGTTGTGTATGGGTGTTATGAGTGTTGTGTATGGGTGTTATGTAACTTGTGTATTCTTGTTGAGAGCATCTCTTATGCTCTTATCTTGAATAAAATTTCTTTGCTTATTAAAAAAAATTAATGAATTTTTACTTCATTTTCGAGTTATTAATTCTACATATTCTTGTAATATTTAATATGATTTAATATAAAAAAAACTATGCCGTATTCTAACCGTGTCGAATTGTTTAAAAAGTATCACCGTGTATGTCGATCATAGTGTAGCACTTATCAAAACTAGGCAAATTTTCCTGTCATTTCGAAGTCCATTAAAGCTAGCAACTATAAACTACCCTGTCCTAATTTCTAACACTTACATGTAGTGTTGCCGAACCTAAGAAGTTTGAAATCTTTCTAAGTTAGTTAATATTAATGAATGATGGTAACACCAACCAACCAATCTACTACTACAAGATATCCAGCCTGTCATTGTTATCACCCCACTGCCACCCTCTTTATTCCCAGCAACATTGGACCACAAATCAATGCAATAATTAATCAAAACCGCATAGATACAATAGATACATGATCAAAGTCTCCAAATACATAAAAACAATTCCTTACACACTTCAAAATAAGGAATTAACCTTTCATCAACAAAAGTCAATACCCGAACCATACAACTATTTTCTTGCTGCGTTTAGTAAGCCTAATTACATATCTATATATCTTTTAAAAAAAATGGAAAGGCCCACAGCAGAAAATCACACGTACGGTGCGTTCTTGACTTCCTTTTTTCAACCGAACAAAAAAAAAAAAAAAAAAGGATGGTATAGGTTGTTGTGAAGGGGCTTCAGCTATTGATGACAAGAGTTGGAAGCATTGAAGATTCTTCCAACTAACCAAAAGATTGTTTTTTTTTTCTTCCATTGAATAATGAATACCATCATCACTAAATTCTGCAAAAGCAGAGGACTCTGAAATCTTTTATAACAGGTCTGCTCTGTACTCATATTTTAGGTGATGGTAAACATATCAGGAGACAAAGTACTTATGATCATGGCAACAGGTGAAATGTTTGGTGGCAGTAGTAGCATCATGATCATGAGGTAGTAGAGCAATTTAAGGCTACTTTAATTTGGTGAACTGTGTTGCCTATAAGGTTAATAACTGTGGATACTGATTCAGGGCTCATTCTTGCTGTTGTAGAGTTGCTTACTAGTATCTGAAACATGACTGTGATTAATGAACCCGATATCCTGCCGCTGGACGTTGAGGCCTCTTCGGTGACACCAGTTTGGTAGTGGTCTGACCGACCGTCGGGGGATATTGTGAACCCGGACGGGAGCAAGGGGATGTAGGAAGGGTCCTCGCCTCTCATTGCTAAGTTGATGGCTGGGAGGTCGACAGGGCAGTACACGACGAGTGAGCCGGATGAGTCTATGCAGCTTTCTTGGAGAACCAGCATGTTTTGGTTAGGGCCAAAAGCCTGATTCAAGAATTCAGAAGGCGGTTAAGATATGATCAGGAAGTTGGTACCAAATTCTAGGAAATAAAATACGTCATCGCGCAACGATGCATTTAAAATTTGCCTTCCTTGATGGCAAATGTCCCTTATTAATCAGGATAACTAAACGTAGGAAATAAAATACGTCATCGCGCAACGATGCATTTAAAATTTGCCTTCCTTGATGGCAAATGTCCCTTATTAATCAGGATAACTAAACGTATCTTCATGAGTGATAATAATCGGGCAAAGTGTTATGAGAAGCGTTTGATTTACCCGAAGGACGGATATGCAGTTTCCTGGATGTGAGCCATTTGCAATGTGGGCAACCTCCTGCACTGGATTTTGATTGGAAAGAACGTCCCACTACGATTTTTGACGATAAGAAGTAAAAATATTAGTTACGCATCCATAAGTATCATAAGATATCATTATAAATGATCAATTGCCTCAGCTCTAAACTCAAGTTTGCGTTCACCTGAGTCCTAGTTCTCTCGTCCCTGAAAAAATTGAAGACATTTTCTGGAGGAATCGGGAGCCAGATTGTAGCCGCTGCACTAAGTACAACACCGTTAGGCTGGCCTGGATCACTGCTCTTGTGAAGTGTTGCACGAACTTCAAAGTCGTCCACCCCAGAAAGTGTGGTCCATTGCTGACCATTAGAAGGATTAATGCTTGAACAAAAGTTTCTGATCATTCTCTGTGCCAGTTTCATCATGCTTCTTTTTCCCTCAGGCGATGGAATCACTATTGACAAAAAAACATTCCTCGTAATGAGAATCAAATATCACTTGACAATTTCGTAATTAAAAATGCAAGAGAGATTTTGCATAGAGTTAACCTCCTCCAAGGTTACGAGTTGAATTTCCGGTCACAATCAAACACTCGAATCTTTCACACACTCTTTGAAGATTAGAAAGCCATCTCTCAGCTCCAAAGGCTAGTCCACTGTGAACAAGATCTCTGTAAAGGCGATGGATGGGAGCTTTTTCCTCTACTTCCCAGTGTTCCACCCAAGTAACCTACGAACAAGGCCAATCGGAACTGTTAATATATGCGTTTCTTTCAAGATTATGATGTCACCTAGCTGATTTTACAACCTTTGAGTAACCATTAGGCATATCTTGGATCAAACAGCCGGAAGGGAGCCTGCGAGCTTTGCATGACGAAGAAAACTGGCTTTCTTGATGAGGAATTTCATAAGAAACATCGACAATCGCCCATGATCCTTGTTCAATATTTTGACAGAACCGGAGGAAAAACAATTGCCTAGTTGGGACCAAAGCCGAAAGCACCTGTAATTCTTCATACATCTGCAGCAAATATAAGTATATTAGGGAATAAGCAACATAAACCAGGACTACAACGTTAAACGTACTTAGCAATCGATCAAATCTCATTACCAACTGCAACGTGCCACTTTGATTTCCTAGCATGCCGGACGACAATACTTCAACTGTCCTTGCCCTTGACACAAGGGTAGGAAAGAACTCCACCCACTTATGCTGGCATTTGATATACAAAATCAGAATATTAGACAGTCTTGTCTCAAAGAAATAAAGTTTCATAAAGAAAAGAAACTAACCGCATCCATAAACATGTCGACCAATGCCAAACTATTCATGATCACGACACCTGAATCCCTCGAAGCTTCAAACCTAACATTGGGATTTTGCAAATGGATATTAGACCTTGGAAATATTCGTTCATAACTCTCAGAATTAAGAATTTCCTTTCCATTCGCATTGGACTTAATCCACAATGGCTCATTGCTCTGAGAGAGCCTAATCAATTCATCCATGGCATTGGCCGCGACATCAGCCATCCGTGACTTATCCATATCAGAAAAGCTCAATGGAGGCGACGCTAGATTGCTCGGGATTACATTAGACGAACTTCCCGGTAAAAAATCAAGATCAAGATCAAGTGAAGGGCCAAGGATACCATGACCACCAAAACTCGCCATCGATAAATCCAACGAAGATATATGAATAGGTTGCACCGGTGGGAGCTGCGAAATAGGCCTTCCTATGTACTTTGCTGCAACGCTGGAAACTCTGTCCAACTACAAACCAATTGCACAAAAAAGAATCGAACTTAAAATCAAGAAACAAACTAAAGGAGGTCAACTAACAACAAAATGAAGAAACACAACACCTCTTCTTTCAACTGGGCATTTTCAATTCGCAACTTTTGTTCGTCGAAGTAGGAATCCTCCGTAATGGGGGGTCCTCCACAAGAGGGGCAGATCACATTCTTGAGAGCCTCTCTTATAGCAATGTTTTCACATCTAATCTTATCATTCTCTGCCCTCAGTGCAAAATTATCTGCTCTTTCATGTTGTGCCTAGAAAACACACACACACATTCATTAAAAAATTACACTCCCATTAATAAAAATAACAAAAAAATGGAAACCCCATAAAATAAATTCAGTTAAAAATAAAAACAAAAAACCTTCATTTGAGTCCTCCTGTTTTGGAACCAAAATTTGATCTGCCTTGGGTGCAAGCCTAACTCTCTGCTCAACTGATTTCTTGTCTTTTCATCAGGGTGGGGACACTCTTTGAACATCCTATAAACACACAAAAATACAAAAAAATATATAAGGTAAGCACCATTTTATAATTTTTTTTCAAAACCCAAAAAATAAAATAGAAAACAAAAAGATTCCCATCATTTTCAATAATATGCATGGTGGGTTTAAACGACTAACGCTTCAAGCCTCTGAATCTGGTGGGCGGTGTGTCGATGGTATCTCTTTCTTCTCCGGTGAGGGTCTCCGCCGCCGTCGTTGGGGTCGCCGCCGCTAGAGCCGGCGGCGCCGCTGCTAAACTCCATGACTAGTAGCAAGATTAAAACTTTTTTTGTGGGGTTGTTGTGGTATATATGAATGAATATTAGTATTAGTGTAAAAATGGTGTTTTCTTTTTTTTGTTTTTGATAAATAAATAGTGTAAAATGGTGTCTGTATTGAAGAAAGTGGTGGTGGTGGTGTTGCAGATTAGAAGCTTATTCCCATAATAATAATAACAATAATAATTATAATACCACAACTGTACAGTAATAACTGCACTTACTTACTTACTATAATAAAAGTTTTTTATTTTTATTTTAATTTAGCAAGGGTTAAGGCACAAGCCATGTTTTCATATTTGGAAGGGTGGATTGATTCTGTAACGGTCCCAGAAAACATGTTGTAATGTAATGACTAATGTCAATGTGTGGGATTAGTGGTGGGGTGAAATGGGAAAGAAGAGAAAAGTTTGGGGGAGGCTGGTGTAATTAATAATAGAAAGAGAGGAAATGATGGATGGAGGGAAGATGTAAAGCCAACCCCTCTATAAATAATAATATTAATTATATTAGTAATAATGGCTAAGGTACAGCCTCATTTACTGCAGAGCTACACATGATCAGAGTAGAGCCTCATTCTACTACGCTACTGCCACTGCGTGTGCGTGTGTAGTGTGCGTCTGTACTGTTGTTAAATTCGTAACCGATTAATTTAATTTAATTTATGATGTGAGAGAGAGAGAGAAAGATTAACAATTTTAATCAGTATATTAATTTAGCTATTAGCATAAAATATCCTAGTGTTATCCGTAATCGTGTTAATTTAGTTGAGAGGCCGTTATTCGGTCATTAGCATGCTCCTTATACTAACTTATTTTAAACTTTGATTGAACATAAACAGACAAAAACTCACTTTAACCTTATTCTTTTCAGAACCCCACAATATTAATATATATATATTATTAAATAAACTAACACAGGACAGAGGATCAAAGTCACACATTACTGAGGGTGTATATTTCAAAAACTTGTTATTAATTGAATAAGACACTGTTTTGTCAATTTAAATAATACATAACCTTTTCTAATTAGTAATTACTCGAGGTTAGCTTTTGCACCTCATTATTATTTGGTTATACGTCATTGAGATTTAAATTATCAAAAACTAGCAAAGGATAGCTAACTAGGTACCTTTGGTTTTGTTAGTTTCGACAGCTTAAATTTGAGAAAATCTGATGTATAATGTGTGCAGTGATCGCTTTCTCGTAAAAACTTGCAAACGCGCAAATAATTTATTAGGAATTTTTGAAATAAATAAACTTGCAAAAGTTTGGGTTCGTTAAAAGTCATTTAATTCTGGTTGAAATGTAGAAGAAAAGTAGAAAAGGAGAAGTACAAGAATTTAATTGTGAATACAGAATGATAACTCGTGGCCAGGTGTAAAATTTTGAATCTTTTTTATTTTGATTTTACTACTCATCCATGAAACTTAATGCTCTGCTGAAAAATATGCCCCTTTCTGCTTTGATACCATTGTACCTATTTAATTAGCACGTTATTCAAGAAAGGAAAAGAAAAAGCGGAAGTGGGTGCAAATGTGCAATAGAGTAGACAACATAGAATTTTAATCAAATTATTACAGTAATTTCATGTTTCAGCAATTACGACAAATTACTTGTGATGTTGTTATCACGCAAAATATCATGAAAACTATAATCGGCATTATTTTGATCTAGTTCGATAAACATTATATATAGCTGAGAAGGAAGAAAAATAAAACGATAAAGAACAAGGTTATTTCGCTAAGTAGTCAATCAAAAAAGTATCCTAAAAACTTTATACTAACCAAAATCTTAGGCTCCATATATTATCAGGCACTAGAAATTTAGAATGTAATATTATATGATCTTTTATTTTGTTGTACTGCATTATATTAGAGTTCTCTTTGTGTTAAATATTTCGAGGAAAAAAAAATTAAAACTGTATTAATGTCTCGTCAATCTTCATTGTGTTTCTCAACTGCAAAAGCATACACAGATATACATCTCTGGGCGAGAGTATTATAGTTAGTTTTCAGTCAATAACACATAAGAGGTATACAACGTGATTAATTAATTATTGAATTTCTACAATACATTAACTTATATTATGAGGTGAAGAGCGTTAGGAGTATTAAAGCATTGGATATCAATAAATTACATCATAAACTTTTTTCTTTGATGGATAACGTAATCATTGAGTATCATTGTTGCCTATTGATCTTGTTAAATTTGCCCATTTATGTGTTACGTATACAATTTATATCGATGATTCTATAGGAGTTGATTAGTACAAGAGATTAATGGCTTGCACTTGCACAAATTAGTGAATTATACCTTCATAATGAGTTCAAATTTAAAAGATATCATCATCAAAATTAAGTTTTTTTTTTCTGTTTTGTAACACATTAAATTAAACTTTCTAGAACTTAGTAATAATAATAATCATTAATACAACATATAATAGTACATTCACGTGTGAATAATATAAAGTGAAAAAGTAATTCGAGGACTCCGTGTCGGCCTCATCAGGACTAGATATGCTATTCGAGGGTGGTCTTATCAGCATCGTCTTGTGGTCGAGCGTACTTTCATTTACGAAGAGAGAGAATCGCGATGTGTACGAGGAAGGTGGAAAGTTGGATATATATTATCAACACTATAACCAACATATCTGTTTTAACCTTGAAAGTTGAAATTGGGGCGATTTTCCTAACCCTAAGCATACGATGTTACGATTTTTTTTGGTATCAAATGGCTTCAAAAACTTCACATTGCAAATTGAATTTTTTTATTTTGTGCGATTCTCATTAGCCCTTTCGCAACATTAGATTAATTTGGCCTATCGCTTTCTGAATAAATATTTCTAGAAAATATTATTTACAATTAGAGAACAGAAAAAATGGAGTCTCTCTAATACAATGTGATAATACAAGGAAATACGAATCCTCTTAAGAGTAGGATTTAACGCGTTAAAGCCGAATTTGACAAGGAGCCCCTCGAAGCCTTATCTTATTTCAAGATTAGTACGCATTAAAGACGGAGCTGACAAGGAGCCCCTCAAAACCTTATCCTATTTCTAGATTAGTGCGCATTAAAGATGGAGCTGACAAGGAGCCCCTCGAACACCTTATCATATTTCAAGATTAGCGCCCATTAAAGACAAAGTCGACCCAGGAGCTCCTCGAAATTCTTATCTTCTCATCAATACCCACGATACGTGTCAAAATCTGATTAGAGTCGACTCTCACCGCCATTCGAGGATATTTATCTACAATCCTATTATGAAAAACCCATATCAATAATCCCCCTACTTCTCATTGTAAATTCAAGGACTTTGATCCCCCATATACCATTACCCATGAAATAAATACTTAAGCTATTCTTATTTATATTTTTCTCTTAATTATTAATCTTTGGACCGTGGAAAGACCACCCTTCGTAATATCATAATTTATACATCATCAAATGGTGCTGTCTGTGGGAACCGTCTTTTTGCCCCTGAGAAAAGGTCCAAAGATATGAAAAATCCGCATGAACCTTCGAAGTATAAAAAAGACCCATACTCGTCCCCTTCTTTTAACCCCATGTAAACCAGCCACCCCAGCGAAAAGAAGAACTCAACGAAGATCGTCGAACTCTGGATCATCATACGTCTTGGCATGGACAGATGACCACTCTGCAATCCCCTTCTTTTGCTACCCAAGTAGCCCTATTCGCTCCGAGGCTTAAACCCGGTGTCACCTGACTCATCAGGATAACTCAAAGTTCGCACCCTCAGCACGACAAATACGCTCCCTCCACGGGCCCCCCTTGAAGCCACCCCACCAAGCGTACGAAGGATCCCTCGATAAAAAGAAAAAACTCCTTGAAGAAAATTGTACTCCCCCGAATGGAAAAGAGAGGTTCTACTCGAAATATCCGCACCCGCTAGGAAAACCAAATACGCTATAAACCCAGCTCGAAATGCCCACATGATCTCGACCAGCCTCTAAAAACTACACGACTCCCTATCAAAAAGTCTCCCACACCAATGAATATGGAAAACGAAAAATCCACTATGAACCGGGGTTTACTCCCTGTCACAATCGTAAGCACCCTTCTTCTTTAGCCACGTTTTAAACTAACTATACCATGTCATCATGCCATCATATGCATATATAGCCCATTATGCATGTTCCCGAAAGAGACTCATGACTCTAAGGGGACCCAACCACAAGGGATCACCTGATCCCGGAATAGTTCGAGGGGAACATCGATCCCCACAAATAACCACATTACGAAGGGGAACATCGACCTAGGAGACGGTTTGAGGGCATTCTTCCATGCCCAAAATAAACCCACCACGTGCAAAAAAATAAAGGAAAAGGCTACGGCCCAAACCCTAGCACAACTACGGGATCTTATCCCTAAACATCGCCTCTAAGGGAGAATCGTGATCTTCCCTTAAGGCCCACCAAACCAACATCTGTAACTGGCTTACGAAGAATTGAGCGAATCGAGAAAATCGTTGTACGCTATAAAAAGAAGAAAAGAAGAAAATGTTGCCTTGACCGCCATGGCATTCATGTTTGTTTTAAAAGGTTCTCTCTCTATTTAAACACCCCTCTTAAAAAAAACTCCTTTTAAATCTATTATTATTCCTCAATATATATGTTATGCTCTCAAAATCCACTTTTCCGGGCCTCACCCTAAAAAAGTCCCCGTCTTTTTCTATCCTTTAACAAGAATCCCTTAAACAGCGCAACCTCCCCCACCCCCACGTTTACGATCTAAGTTTAATCTTCGATAAAATTCTTTCTTTTTTACTTTTAAGCTCCCACGTATATATATATAGCCACATCGATAAAAAGAAACAACTAAACGCTTGAAAAATCATGAAATTTTATTCGTGATACTAAGATACAAGCCACTTAACCTATTCGCAAGACAAAACAAAAATACACAAAGCAAGAAAATATAAACTACACTACTCCAAAAGACTATGAGGCCAGCCGCTTCCCCTCCCTTATCCTAAGCGCACAATCCTCTCGAGCTTCTAACCTCCCCTCGTCCTCTTCCTCTGCTCTCTCGGCCTCTGCCGTTTCAGAGAATCTGGGCACTACCGGATTCGTCCACCCACTGGACTAGAAGAACCTCCCCTAGACCCTAGCAAAGGCAACACTTCTTCTGGAGAAACTGGTATCCCCAGCTCACGAAGACGAACCCACGAAAGATCAGCGTCGTCCTTGTACAGGCCGAGCTCTATTCCTTTCTCCCGACAGCTGCAGTAGCCGAACAAAACGTGGTCGGCATAGTAGTGCTTGAGGATGGAGTCACGCTTCTTGGAACCATTGTATTGGTCCACCACCCCAGAGCAACTTCCTTCACCATCTCGTACGTATGCTTGTCGTGTATATAAGCCCTTTTCTTCTCACGATCAGCGTAATCCTGGTGTATCTGTGCTATATCCTGAACCGCCTTCTTTGCTGCAGCCACCGCGTCAAAATGAGCTTTGGTTAAGGCCTCGTACACACGAAGCACCTCTACAGCCTCCTCTTTTGCGGCCAAGGTTAACTGGTCATTATCCCGGCGTGCAAGCCGACCCTCTGCCAAAGCCTCCTCTCTCCATCCTTGCAGCATCTAGAGCTATCTACATTTTCTTCAGCTTACGTCTATGGACCTCGGCCGCCTGAGCCGCCTCATTTCGTTGTTTTTCGATGTCCTTGTACTCTGTTATGAGCCGATTCTACCGCTCCAAAGAGACACTTTCTTAACGAGCCTCTCACCCCTCCAGTATACGTACTCTTTCATCCATCTTCATCACTCGAGCCGCTGTTTGATCATATAAGCCACATACCTTCCCCATCAAAGCAAAGGCCTACCATGGTAGACACGGTAATAATGCAAAATATAAGTAAACAATATATATATTTCTTCACAACCTACACAGGATGTCCTAAAAAGAAAAATATAAGAAGAGTTTACCTCGTTAAAAGCTCGGTGCGAATTAGAGCGCAACTCTGCCGCCACAGATGACTCTACTACGGGAACAGAAGCAAAAATCCATCTCGACTCTACCACTTCTCCTACCCCCGCCTGAGCACCTGACGCCTCCCTTTGCTCCGACCCTTGCTTCCCCCGTAGATTCACAACTACTCAAAATTACCGGAACTAGGGACCGAATTTGCTCCACCTCCATGCCCTCAACAAACTCCACTTCCTCCATCGCCACCGGTGGAGAAGGGGAAAAAGTTACGACCGGAGCTCCCTTATTAATACGAGCGAATACGTCACTGAAATCCCCTTTCGGAAGAGATCCCCTCGAGTAACTAGACTGAGGAGCCTCCGTAAAGGCCTCAGCAAAAGGCTGTCGGAAAGACTCGAAACGTCTCCCCGTCTCTGCGTTTGAAAAAGGCTCGATCGTTTCGCTCGGCAAAATTGCCACCGACTCCAAACGCACCTCCTAGACCCTCTAATTGACCAAATCCATCGCGGGGCCGCTCCTTCCTCCATGTTATCTTTCTTGAAGACCGAACCTTCGCCATCCCCCTGCTTAAACAACTCTACGTATATACAAGCGCCTGGATATACCAAATTTAAAAACAAATACGGGAATCATAAAAAGATATGCACACTAAAACCTCCGTAAAATACTTACAAATGATGCTCGAATCCACCTGCGAAAGAGACCAAGGACCAGGGCCCATCGACGAAAAAATGTTGCTCTTATAAAAGTAGTCCAGCACCTGAGGATCGAGGAGTTTCGTAGCATCGTACATAGTACTGAAGAACCCATTGTCACGCATTGTCTACATCACCGTATACAAACGAGTAGAGTCTGAACCAAAGGCCATTCCTTCCAGGCGTATGGAATCGACCACGACGCCTCTAAGGAACGAACGAAAAAGAAACGAGGGTCACTCTCGAAAGGCTCACTCTCGATAAGCTCACCATGTACACCGCCAGAAAATGCTCCACCATGCACTCAACGCCTTTTATCAAGCACACGAAGACGAAACATGCCAGGCTTGAATAACCGTTAGGCGCCACCTGGCTAGGAGATAGCCTACATGCCTGAAAGACTTCACAAAAGAAGGGGGAATCAATGCCCGTAACCCCACCTTAAGTTGGGCCTCCTACACTGTTACAAACCCAGCTTGAGGTCCATTGGCCCTCTCGGAAGGAAGAGGAACCCGAACTTTCACCTACGAAGCATCCAACACATACTCGTTGAGCTTATCCGCCACGAAGGTCTCAGTAACGACAAAAGGAATGTCGCCAACCGGAACATGTTTGGCCTCCGCCTCCACTACCCTCCTTCGTCTGGAAGTTAACCAAACGCGGCGACCAACTTGCTCAGTAATTCCCCTTCTAGCCCCCGGCGGCACGGCCCCTGCATTTCAACCAGTAGAAACCATCGCAGCATGAGTTTTGGAAGCCATTAAAAGTATAAAGAGAAACTGAGATGAAATTTAAGGAAGAACAAGAAATCAAAAGAACAAAGCATTTTCTAATAAAGAGGGAGAGAGTTTGTCGTTTGCATAATGAGTGTGAGAAATTGTGAAATGCCCCTTTTTATAGACGGAGGAACAATGTCATTTTATTCTCGCCCAAAAATGAATTGCTTCGTGGAGGGGCACGTGTCGAGCCAAACGTCAAGAGCCGCGCCACCTCAGGAGCCAATAGCTCATCATAATTACACCTCTAATCAATGGGTCCAATCCAGTTGTCGTAAAACAGAGAGTCACGTCTCATTAAGGACTGATTTTTGAGTTTCCCGAAGCAACGCTTTAAATTCTTCTCGTATTCTACAAATACGAGAAGAATTAGGGGACTCCTGATAATATAAGGAAATACGAATCCTCTTACAAAGCGGTATTTAACACGTTAAAGACGAAGCTGACAAGAAGCCCCTCGAAGATTTATCTTATTTCAAGATTAATATGCATTAAAGACGGAGCTGACAAGGAGCCCCACGAAACCTTATCATATTTCAAGATTAGTACGCATCAAAGACGGGGCTAACAAGAAGCCCCTCGAAATTCTTATCCTATTTCAAGATCAGTGCTCATTAAAGACAAAGTCGACTCATGAGCTCCTCGAAAATCTTATCTTCTCATCAAGACCCACGATACGTGTCAAAATCTGATTAGAGCCGGCTCTCCCCGCAATTCGAGGACATTTATCTACGAGCGTATTCTGAAAAACCTATATATATATAATCCCCCACTCCTCTTTGTAAATGGATGGACTTTGATTCCCCATATACCATTACCCATGAAATAAATACTTATGCTATTCTTATTTATATTTTGCTTTTAATTCTTAATCTTTGGACCGTGAAAAGGCCAGCTCTTCATAATATCATAATTCATACATCATCACAGTGTTTCAAAGATTGCAAATGTATAAGGTTATGTGTTCTCAACTCTCTTTAAAAAAGATTTCCGTAAAATTATATCTATAGTTCCTTGGATTTTAATTGCCAAAAATATGACACCGATTTATCCAAAAATAAAGTAAAAAATGACACCGTAAAATAATAAAATGATACAAGTGAACACTTTCTCTGATTAAGGGTTCAGTTTAAAGATGTGATGCACCGATACTGATACCAAGACGGCTATGCAGTACCCGATACATATCGATACCGATTCACATACCGATATCAGTTCTGACGTATCCGATACGCCACGTGGCGTATCCCTTAATTTTAAAATTAAAAATCTCGATACGTATCTGATACGTTTTTTAGGCGTATCAGAACTATTATGGGGTTTTTTATACACTTTTAATATTTGATGGGTTAAATATTTAAATATAAATTCCACCAAATATAAAATAAAATAAAATAATGAAAATCCCTTTATCAAGGGCACGATTCAGGTCTCATTATTTTTACAATTATACTTTTCTTTTTCTATTCATAATCACCACCACCACCATGCGCCATCTTCACCCCACCACCATGCGCCACCACAATTATACATTTTTTTTTCTATTCATAATCACCACCACCACCATGCGCCATCTTCAAGCTTGTTATGTTGTTGTTTAACACTTTAACTTATTAGTCATAAATAATTCACGTTTATATGTCTTTATTCATATTTGATGCATGACTTTTTTTAATGATAAACCTTCTTTTGTATATTTCTAATTTTTCTTGTTTAAGTTTTAAATTTATTCCTTGTTAAAAATAAAAAATACATATAATAAATATTAATAATTATTTATATATAGACGTATCCTTACCGTACCGGTATCGGCTATTTTTAAAAAATGCCGTATCGGCGTATCCATACCGTACCGTACCCTACCCGAACCCGTGCAACGTAGGTTTAAAGCTATATTCGGTAGGCGCCAACTTTTCGTTATTTGCAATTCTTACAATAAGACTATGTTTACCTAGGGTTGTGCATTTGGATCGTATCGGATCGTATCGAGGTTGGTAGTCGATTTCAATCCTGGAGAAATATCGAAATCAAATCAATTTAAAACGATCCGATTCGATCCAAAAATATTCGATTTCAAATCATTTTTTTCTTTTTTTCTTATTTATTTTAATATCAATGGAACAAACATTCATGATTGATTATTTTGCATCTAAAAAAAACTTAAATAAACATGAATACAATGAGAATTTAAAACAAATTAACATGCATTAGTGGATTTCTCCTTATAAAAGGGTTTGCAGTGTTAGCGTTGTGAGTGAGGCTTAGAGGCTTTTATACTATTGTTTTGTTTAATTCCTACTTTTTCCAAAACGAAAACGTGGTTTTGTTTTACCAAGTAAAAGATGTTAAGTGTTTTATTTTTTAATATATTAAGTTAATTAGTAGCATTTTATTAGCATTATATATAAATATATAATATTATATATAAATATATAATATTATATATATACTATTATATATCTATTTATTTTTAAAACATAAGATGATTATTCGTTTCGATCCGATTCTTAACCTCTGAAATCGATGATTAAATCGAAGGAGAGTTCGATCCTAAGGCAAAAATCAAAAGTCGGATCAAATATTCGATTCGATTTTCGGATCGGATCATTCGATCGATTTTCACCCGATTCGGTCAATCTGATTTTCTTTGCACAACCCTATGTTTAACTAAATCCCCTTTTCATGCCCAACGTTTTCTCACTAATTTTTCATAATTAATTGAAAATATATTCCTCGTTGTCGCTTGTAGTGTTAAAAGTTAAAACTTAAGGAAAATTTTCCTTCTCTGTTCCCCTTCGGCCTTTGCTATCATTTGGCACTTGAAAGTTGAAATTCACAACTAGAAGTCTACACGAATCATTAACATTGTGGATACCACTTTTTTTCTTTTTTTTGGACAAGTTGGTGGTCCTTGAAGTCATTTATTAAAAGTAAGAAAACATTTCTAAAATTTAAGATCAGAGAAATGCTAAGAATCCAATCATGTTCTTTTCTTTTAGTTAGATTTAGTTCTGTAATAAAAATTAAAAAGAAAACAAACAGGTCCAGTGGAGGGATAATCAATCAGACAATGAACTATACTCAAAGCCCAGAAAGCTAATAGATTTTATGAGAAGATTACAATCTTTCTGAGCCCATACAATGGTCACGTAAATATTCATTAGAACAAATTCAATCGATAGCCTGGCCCAATTGTTTCTGATAAAGAGATTCCTCTAAAATGGAAAATACCCCATCAATCGGGTGCTGTTTGAACTATTGATTTATAATAGGACGCACAGAATTTGATCGTAACATCAACATATAACTAAAGAATAACCACAAGTGATAGAGTTTACCATTAAGGTTTCTCTTGCAATCAGAGATCTCATCATCGGTCGCTTTGTATGATCGACAACAAGTGAATAGATTTGATTGAAATATGTATATTTACTTTAGCCTGTATCAGAAGAAAAATGATGAAAAACACAACTACTAGAAGCTATGGCTTTCTCAAACGCACAACAAATGTCTTTATAATTACACAAATACTAGAACAAGTTTGTGCTATTTTCTATATTAGTGTAACTATTCATACACATCATATCTAAATCAACTTGTATATCAAATGACTACGCGGTATCTACAATATTAGTGATACGTGACAAAAGAATCAAGAAGTAAGTGGTGGGCTTGAAGAACCACCAGCACGGCTCAATAAACGCTTTTTCCTGTATCTCCATGCCACTTGAATTCTTCTAGCTGCTAGTCCGCGCCAGTAAGGTGATTCATATCTGCAATTTAAAATGTACCATAAGCTCTGAATTTGAGTCTCCCACTAGTGTATAATTTGTTCATGAGAGTTTTGGTATAGATTCAGATTTGAACATGAAGAGGTTTACCTTATAGCCCCTTGAACACGAGGACTTCTCAAGAATCTTGAAAATAGGCTCGTGACCTCTTCAAGATCTGCAGCTCGCAGTACGAATGCTTCTACATTTGTCAAGCATCTCACCAGTCTGTTGCTCAACAGTCTGTGTCCTGGAATCCTGATTCTTCTTCCATCTACAAGTACATGAGAGTTTTGGTTTTCATACCAAATAGTCAAATCGTGAGTAATACAAGCGTTTAAGAAAAAGTTCTGGTGGTCCTAATCCAATGGAAATTGATTAACTTGATTGTCAAGAGACAGCAGACCCATCGCCAATGTACCTTTATTTACAGAAGAATGCTCCAAGCACCATGTGAGGAGTTCTTCTCCACAAACATCTCCTTCCGACAAGGGAACCACAATTAAATCTTCCCCAATGCTCTCCATCTTTCCCCTAATTGTAAATACCATTTTATCAACAAGGCTGCCGCGGTCTAGGATCTTACTTCCTTTGATATATGTTTTTGTTCTTAGCATTTCACATATAGCATCTATTATAGGTTCATCTAATAGTTGAAAAATTCTGACCTGTAATTCAAACCAAATTAAAAAAAGTTAGTTAAAATTAAAGAATCTGAAATATTTGCAAAGAGTAAACAGTGCCGATCACGTAAGGATAAGAACATCAAACTCCCTTGGCCACAATTTCATGAGACTGTTAACCTCATCAAGTGAGGGTAGAGAAAAGTTTCCTTCTAAACTCTCCTCTCCATCCTCTCATATGAAAGAGATAGTAAATAGAAAAACAAAAAAAAAAACATACTTATTGTTGGAAACATCAAACATTCCATCCTTTCCTTATCCGAAATACATCAACTGCTAAAATTTTCTCTCAGATTTCAATAAATATGAAAGAAAGTCTTATTTCTTCCCATTAGAATATGTTAAATGCAAATCAGTCATATAATGGAACTTACTTTCTTAACAAATTTAAAGAGATGACGGCGTATATCTCTTTGAAGGTCTTCTGGCAAATTCTCCATTAGCATTTCTTCATTCACGCCCCTAGTGGCAGCCCAATTGAAACGTTCTGATTCCCTAACTTGCCTACAAGATATACAGTCTCAAGCAATGAGGCAAGACATTGTGTGTCAAGTAATCCATCAGAACTGAAAAAATCAAACCATGATACCATTTCTTATTTATTGGGAATTAAGAATATAGCTATAATGGGAATCGTGAAGTTTAGTAGCAAGTCAGTGTTTAACTCATAGAGCACATTACGTAGGTTTCACAGATTGCAGTGACTCACATCAGGAAATTTTGTTTGGACTTATGTTACCATACTAGGGAAATCAAAAAGATTTTGAATAACACTGATAACTAACACAAGCAGAAGCATTGAATGGAACGTTGTTGCCTAGTAGTCGCTACAAAGCCTATGTTCAAAGTACTACTCAGGGCAAGAACACTAAAAACCTTCGTACGAAAGGTGGGAATGGGATACAAGTCGCGCGGCAAAGAAAAATCTCAATATCATTGAGAAAGGGTCATGTCCTTGATCAAAGATAATTGTCATTTGAGATAAAATTAACTTGCACGTATAATTAACTCACAACTAAGACATAAGACTTTCTCTACTGAAGCGGCAGGCAGCAGGAATAAGCTATGAAATTATGGTCAATTGGTGCATATCTCCGAAAATAATATGCAATCGAGAATTAGAGATAGCAGAGGGAAGAATAATGGTATTGTTCACGTCAACTAAATTGGAAAATTAAGATCGTCCATGTTTTGATTTCTAATTGAATAAATCCAACGATTTTTAAGTGCCTAAGTATCAAAACCGTGAAATACAAAGTATCCACCAAATAACAGAAACCCCAATTAAAATATGATGTAGAAGCCGCTCCATTCAATTTCGATAGGCTTTGACCTGATGCAGTTTGAAGAATTAAGAATACAGTCATGAGGATAATTGACAAAATATGGAGTAGCTTATATGCAAAATGTATATTATTTTTCTTTATTTTGATAAGTTATGCAACAAGTATATGATTATGAATGGAAAGGATGCTACAAAAGCCAAAAAATAACTCAACAACGAGAAATCTAAAAAAGAAAGCTTGGAAGACAGCGAAATGGTGGAAATATTGCCAGTGAACAAAAAATACAGAGCTCAAACTTATATACCAGATTAACCAAACACCACCATAGTGAGATTTTAGCTTAGTAGAATAAGACAACCCACCAAATGTCTATTAGAAACCTCATCAGATGGAAATGTAATGGGTAAAACAGAGATACAAGTACGGCGAAGAAGGCGACTAAAGATGGTACCTCCGTAGTTCATCTGGCAAGCGGCGATGGCTCATCCACTGCTCAACGTCACGACGCCTTAAAGACAGTTCTAATCTCCTGAGAGGATAAACAATATTGGGTAACAGCTAGTCTTTTGACTGGGGAAAATATTTGATAAAAAATAAACAAGTTATGAACTAAGCTGTAAATTTATATGAAAAGCAGTTGACATATTGTTTTGGAAGAGAGTAGCCAAAGCACAACTTGTTATAGGTAGTGGAAATGCAAGAACCAAGAATTTTTAAATGACTGCAAGAAAATGAGAATGTAAAGTGTATCAATTGTATCAAGGTCTTACTTTCGCCCAAGAGCCTGGAGAAAATTCTGCATATTCCCAATAAGGAGAGCAAAAAGCAGGAGGCCAACCCCTATGATAGCCATTGTGAAAAGAACTTCCCAAACAAAATAACTCGGAACTAGGTTACCAGCCAGGGTACTGATTTGCTTCATAAAACACCAAAATGCAAAAATATCAACTGTCAAGCCAGCCTATTCAACCAAACACGTACTGAGCTTTTTAACCTACCATGTAATACTGGTGAAATTAACCTTATAACATGCCTTCTTGTGATTCAAAATATCAAAGAATATGCCTTAAGTACCATGTGAGTAGTTGTATATTTTTGATGGACGAATGGCCAAGCAACGTAATCTAGGATGCATCTGATACAGGTGAACTGATATAATGCGAAGTGCTTTGTAGTTTCATAAGGAGATAAATGTTTGATCTAATAGGTCAGATATTTACCATTGACACATACCAGTGATATCTGTCTTTTGAGCATGTGCAACATTCTATTTTTCATAATTTCATTTTGTAAATTTGCGTGCTTTCTACAGTTCACTCCTCTAAACACCACAAGGATGACCGAACCATTAACACATAGTTATATGTGAGCATCTTACAAGAAATACACGTTTAATGAAAGATATCAGATTGGGAGAACTTATGTGGAAATGTTACATGGGCTCCGACTTGTAAGGTAATTCTTTGCCAACTAACTCCCACTGGAAGTAACTCCACATATATTGCTTTCCAAATAAATAAGAATGTCAAAGCTAGATCAAGTTATTAAGATATCAGCAACTTACAACAGAATCAACAGATTAAATTTAGGTATTTGTTTGCGACCTATACCTTGCCACAAATTAGATAATAGGCTCATTCAGTTATATACTTCTAATGGTCCGACTAAACGATAAGGGAGTTATGCTTGAAAGATTACACGAAGCAGAAGTTGAGACAAGTTAAAATTAACTAATAAATCCGAGCTTAACATGGCCAAACGATCTCTCAAGCTCAGGTTGCTAATCATGCACATACTAGTAACTCGTGATCACCACGTATAGACTCAATGTTTAAAAAAAGTATTAACAATTACAAACTACTTACTCTCCAGCATACTGTAACTGCTTAAAAAGATAGCAAGCGGAAAGTAAAATTCCACCCTCAGCTGCTGAGGAAAAGTATAAAAGTTCAGAAAAGCAGTTTATATCAGTGCTCTGAGGCTCTTTTCTTTACTTCTTTGCGCTATGCTTACGTTTTCAAAATACTATTTGACAGAGAGTTTCTTGCCATTTAGAAAGTTCTGCATGTCATGATAATCAAGCGCTTTTTATAAGTAAATTTGCGCTTCGTGCAATTGAAAGACAATGTTCCTTAGGAAGTTAAGATAATTATGATACCTGGAACCCCCAAAATAATGAGTAAACATATCTCGTCATCACATTTCCATGGGTTGTTAGATTAACGGCATATCGGTAAATTCCAAAATCAAAATCACCATCTCCAAAACAAGCAGTTGCGTTGTAATTGATTTTCCACTGATCCCATGTTGTGTCATTCTCAAATTTCCAATATTCAACGCCATTTCCACAGTCAATGAATTCCAGACACCTTGTAACGTTGGAAGAACGACAGGCATTGTGAAGGCAGTGACTCACCCTCTACACAGACGTAAATAGGGGGAAGTCAACACAAACTGCGATAAAAACCTGCAGAAAATCATTCACAAAGGGGGAAAAAAAGCCGTGCATTGAAACATGACTGATTCCCAAGCCATCATAAGCACAGTTAACTTTTCTGGGGTACTATGAGTATTAGTTTAAGAATTGCAGAATATCAACCTCCATGTATAACATAGTGGTATTAAAACAGCATTATCATTTCATCTGAGACGCTAAAAGAGGAGGAAAACAAGATCATGGAAATAAAACAGGAATAGGATGAGAAAAGGAAGAACAAGCATAATCATATGGCTTCATAAATCCATGTCAATACAAATTAGATTCAGAAATTTATTCTACAACAGAAGTTGAGCCATGAATATAATTATTAATAAGTTAGATGCAGAACATAATTAAAGTAAGAAGAGGCTTACTTGTAGCCCTAACAGATACCACAACGAGCCCACAACATGGCTAGCCAAAATGATCGTGAGAAGATTTATGACAAAATTTGCCCAAGGTGACTCAAATATAAAGTCCGTTGCAGACTGGCCCGCTAGCAGAGGTAAGAACCGATACAGCCTGGGAATATATTGAACAAGGATGACTGCCCTTAAAAGATTCTTTGCAGTATTTGCAGCAGTTACTCCGATAGCATTTGGTAACATCGACAATATAATGATCTGCAGAAAGAAAATCACCCTAAATCAGTGCTTATATGGTAGCTGTCTGTATATCAAGTCATCCTCTATTAGGAATACAATGCAGTAAGTACTAGAAGTCATCCTCAAATGAGTTTATGAATTCCTTACAGTCTTAAACATGCCCAGGGATTTAGCATGTCAGTTTAGGGACATAGGTATGTTATTCAAACAAATCAATACCTAATTTAGATAATTATGAGAAAATCTGTGATGAAGTTAAGTAGAAGAGTTATAATCGGACTGTTACTAACCTGAGGAAGGGGTAGTACAACAATGAAATCAAAGATAAAGAATCCAAAAAAATAATTTCTGGCAATCCTTCTAGGATCATCAACTAAATCTCCAGCTCCCACAACTCTAGATTCTGGAGCAATATAAGCCAACCTGAACTGCAAAGTGAAAGAAGTTCTCGCTTTCTTGGTTACCGTTCAACCTCATTCAAGAAATATTGAATATTTTTATCATACATGGTATCACAATCACGAAAATGCAATGGGCCTATAATTCTATAGCAAAATGCTCAGATATAACTGAAAACGTCTGCCATCTCAAGACAATAATTAAATTTTACATTAGTCCAAAACAACATACAGCCAGCTTTAGCACAGTAGTATTTCATGACAAAAATATTACAAGAAATTATTCTCCATGATGAAACTTCACATGCTATTTTTAATTTTATATTATTACATTGTTGGACAATAAGATTAGTTACATAGTTGTAGTAGAACTTCAAAGAAGTTCACTTGATGGTCGACTATGGGTCCTCCCCCTGCTGGTTGGATTAAGGTGGTTACAAATGGCTCTACGGTTGGCATGCCAGGTGCGGCGGGTTATGGTGGTATCTTTAGCTATCCATTTGGGCCAGCACTTTACTTTTGAAGCCAAGTTGGTGGTCACCATGCACGTAGTGCATGAGGACTTACACAGATTCAACTTCTGTAGTAAATGGTGTTTTCATTTTTCACCGCAAAGCATTTTTAAGCAATATCAAGTACGACATTTCCCACATTCACTTGTCTGCCTCTAGCTCTCTTAACTATCTTTCTGTAGTTAGGTTTTAGGCTTACTTGGAAAGCAACATGGGTTTCTAGCCCAGTATCGCACGAGCTAACTTAGGCAAAAAGTTTTAGCACGGGGTATGATTGGGATAATTTGAGACATCTTTTTCCCCCATTCAGTTCTCCATTTTGCAATGTGCCATTATCGTTTAAAAGATTGCAATTTGCCCTTTTGCCTTTTAAATATGTGTGAACTACCTCCACATCAACTTTCTGACTGAATATTTTCATTGGAAAGTTTGTTTTTCTTGGAATACCATTTAGCCATAATTTCAATACAGAGCTTTCTTCTCCAATCCATCCTAATTTTAAAAATTGCGTTTGAAAGCTAACAAGTGTCATGATATAAGAATCCTTTAGCAAAAAATGAAAAGAAAAGAGGACACTTATATTAAAATTAGAATTAAATGGAGATGAATCCCCCTAGTAGTTTTGGATGTAAATTTTGTTCCATAATCATGAACCAAACCCAGATTATAGGATTTTAATGTAAAGGAACCATCCTTCCTGAATTCTTTATTTTGAAATTAAATTTTACAGAAGATGGTACTGAGAATATTAACCCCATGAAAATAGTTTTCATGATATTTGTTAAATTCAAACAAGGTATTAGTCATACACATGGGATGCACATGCGATTTTAGTAACAACCTTTTGAGGTCCAAGAGCTCCCACAATTTGTTCAATGAATTTTCAGCTGTTCAAATTCTTAAAACAAGGAGTAACCTTCAACCATGATTGTTATCTCGCAATGTTTTACAAAGGACAGAGTAATGTCTCAAATAGTAGGACTCATCTAAGAAAAAGATGTAGTTTGCATCGATTAGAATTATCATATGCTCAACAAAAAGGTTAAAATAGTGAATATGGTGCAACCTAAGTTAGACAATACAGACAAGTGCAAAGACAACACAAGTTTCCACCAAATGTCAGAAAAGTCACCTGAAGGAGGATATGGAGCAAGTATATAAAGTCAGTCATGCTCCTCAAAACCACGGTTGTTGTTGTCATGGGCCAGTTTAATACAATACACTTGTTATCCTGGCAGCAATAAGATAGTACACACAAAATTTAGGAAAAAATTCCATCAAAGGAGGATTAAATATATTAGAGACAAGATGGAAAAACTTGTACAACATGGCGCAGTAACTGGGACAGGCATGCTGCAAAAATTTGGAACCAACATAAAAAATTTGTGGGATACAAAGCAATAAGCAAACAAACTAGCAGTTGATATATAATCTTACAGAAGTATGATACACCTTCCTCTCATCTGAATTCAGAATGAGAGCAACACAAAATGGCCTCTATCACTCTTGAATTATAACTTAATAAGTATAAGTATTCATCCCAGATAGCTTGGTTACAACTCTTTCTATGATATTATTAAGGTCCCATCTATTAGATCATGGCAGTCTAGTTAGTGCCCCAAATTATATAAATTCTAGATTGGCAAGAGGCTATTCAACCTTACAGATTAGGTCTCTTCGGAGTAAAAACATGAAAAACCATACCGTGCAAGGGGTGAATCCTTGACTTGCTGTTTGATCTGCTAAGGAGTATTCTTTGTCCTAACTTCGTGACTTAATTTGAACACGTTTTGCAATAAACTTGAAATTTCAAACATTCAGATGTATGAAAGGTTTAGACGTCAAAAATTTGAGTGGTCTTGTAACTGCATATTCTATGAAAAGATTTACTATAGACAATTGCATATCTGTATTTCATCACCTTAAGATTAATACATCATCGCCTGATAACAAACAATTACCTGCTCCACAGACAGCAGAAAGAAGAACAATGGATCTAAAAATACTGCAATCAAGCAGGAGAGCACGAAGAACTTGTTCCACTGCTGAACAGCTTTTGCATGAGGATTCATGACCCCTGGCATATAGTGATGCACAAAGGAACACAATCCCTTTGCCCAACCTTTTGCATCTCCATATAGCATATTGTGAAACTGCAAACCAGGTCCAAGAATTTCAAACAGCATTAGCGTTTGACAAGCTTTGCACCTATAAAGGCTTAAGAAAACTAAAGATTGTGGAAGTTATAATATGTCGTAAGAGAGTAATCTTGTAAAAGGTTAATCAGAAACAACACAGTATGCGTTCGACATAGTTAAACTTCTTTCAAATGTCACTCCAAGTTTCATGAAGTAATGATCTCAATGAGACTTATTTTGAGGAGTATATAAACCATGAACTGTTAAAATTGTTGCATAGAACTTCATTCATGTCAAGTAGTTTGACAAAACAAGATAAACGTGAGCATGTTTATCCTCATGAAAGCCACATAACAAGGGATTTAATGCGTCATTGCAAGTGATGCAGTTCAATATCACAAACACATCAATGCACACATACGTAACAGTCAAATCCTCCAAAGACATAGCATGCTGAAGTTGAAACCTTGTAGTGATAAAATAGCTATGATGAGTATTATACCTTGGCGTCAAATATCTCTGACGTTCTTGAATGCTTCGGCCGCTCCTTAATATTGTAAAACATTGGGCATGTAGTGCAGTAGGGGTCGTTGCACATCCCCAGTTGTCCAGACCTCAAAAGATGTTCGTTTTTGCCGGCATAGTTATCCGATGGCCAATCGTTGTTCTCCATCGCATTAGTCGATGGATACCTTTCTACTTTAGGCTCATTACTTTTCTTAAGTAATTCGCCTCGAGGAGGCTGAAAGATGGCCTCACGGTTACGGTTAACAAATAGAGGACCACTCATTTGTATGTAGGAAGTTTGCCTTTCATTTCTGAGAGGGCCTGTGGAACCCACAAGCTCGGAGGAATTGAAAGAAGTCATAGTACCAGACACAGATGCGCTCCTCATCCGGGTCGGGAAAATCCTGTTTCTGGAGTCACTGTGGTTGTCTGATTCAGTTGACAGCATAGGTAACTCATCCTTTTCATAAGGATCCATTTCCTCAAGTGAACCTGCAATCAATGGAGAGATGATTGGATGTTGAAACTTAAATGGTTAAGTTTCTTGTGTTAATTTATAGTTCAAAAGTTGATGCAGAAGTATTTTCATGATTTGATTTCCTGAAAACACCACTGGGTAGAATCCGGTCCGGTGAGCCCACAAGAGAACCTTCTGGAAATTGCCCAAAATTAAGTTTAAGGCTAGAGCAATGCATAACAGATATTTTTCAAAAAATTTCAGTGATGTAACAATTTGCAGGATTCCTTATTTCTCATGGGAGTGTAGGGAAATTTGAAGTTGATAAACATAAATTCACCATTTTAATTACTATGCAAGAAAAGAAAAGACAGTAAGCAAGAAATGCATTCATTCATGATTCATGCACAGTAAGTAAGTAGCCCTACAGCAAGCAGTTAAACACAAAAACTATATTCAAAATCCAAAATCGAAAAAAAAAAAAAAAGAAGAAGAAGAAAAAGGTGACACATTTGAACAGAAAAACTGCAAGAAGAACATAGTACCTGAAAAGAAGAGAGTGAGTGAGTCCAGGTCCAGCCACCACCAATCACAGCTCAAAAAGAAAGAAAGCAGCTGCTGCCCTTTAAAAACAGGGTCACACACTTGTCCAATTTCATGAGAGTATAAATATATAAATAGAGGGAATCACAAAAAAAGAATAATCAAATAGAAACATTGACCACTACAGTATAACAGTACAGTTACAGCACAAATCAAATGAATTAGACTAGACAGACCATGGGATACGTAATATAACAAGACTTCACTTCACTCAGAAAAGTCGTTCTTGTGTCAAACAATTTTGTTTTTCATTTTCCTTCTTCTTCTTCTTGTTGTTGTTTGACTGTTGGTCAATGTGAATTAATTAACAAATGGACACTTAATAATATTCCCTACAATACATATCATGTGGTTGATATTGGCATGAAAACGTGACGCCAATGTAATATAATAATATAAGTTAAAAGGATAAACCTTGTTAAGTCACATTATGGATCCCTAAACATTTAAAATTTCAAAACATGCCTCCAATGTATTCATAATACCCCTACTCATTTTCCGTTAAAATTGAATGAAAAAGATAATTCTACGTGCAACTCACGTGACGGTTGAAAGGGCAAAATGGTGTATAAATCTTTTAGGCATTACACCCCCTAACGTTTGAACATTTTGTACGGATGCCCCATAACATTTGAGTACTTTGTAGTAATGCCCCCCCCCCCCCCCCCTCACGTTTGAATGTTTGGATGGGATGGACGAAATTGCGCTTAACCATGGCATGTGAGAATCATGTGACGAGAATCAAAATAGAATATTTCATCCAATTAACGAAAAGTTGATTGGGGAGGGGGATATTATGAATACATTGGGGGGCATGTTGCGAAATTTTAAACTTTAAGGACAAAGTGAGAAACACACTATGCATTAAGGAGCTTAACATGATTTGCCCTAAATTAAACATCTACTACACTAGCATCAGCATGTGTTCAATTACGGATTATTATAGCATGTGTTCAAAGTATACACAAACCCCTCTTGTCGTTTGTAAATTTGTATAACGGATTAAGTTATAGTAAAATCTCACAAGGCATTACAGCTACACTCCATAAAAGTTTCGCTAATTGCACATGTATGTACTCGTGAAGTCTAAAAATAGATGACCAAAATTATAAAAATATCAATATAAATGACCAAAATGGAAGGGTAATAAATTGGAGGACCAATTTTGTACATTTTCCACGATGTTGTTTTCACATGTAATGTAACATACACTTGTGCTTCTGTGACACTCTTTAGATATATATCTCGTCAGGTCAGAAATCATACAATTCTCCACATAATACAAGTGTGAACTGTAGACAAATTAATTTTGTCTACTCCAATTAAATATTGATAAGTGTCAAAATAATTATTATAAATTAAATTGATTATTTCTATTTTTTTTTTAATTTGGAATTTTACTAAATCAAATTCCAATTATTGATAGATTAATTAATTGATTTTCTAATACATATATTGTTGGCCGATTAAATAAAGCCACGCGGAAATACGATGTGTTCTATAGATTTCTTGATAAAGGGCAGCCCAGTGCACGAAAGGCATCCCTGCAATGCGAGGGTCCGGGAAAGGGTCCCACCACAAGCTAAATTAAATCCATGCTTATATTGAAAATAAAACCGACCAATCACAAGCAAGGAGGCTCGGTTCTACAACTATAAATTGAGGTGTTCTTGATGAACAAAAATACAATTAAAACTTCAGGAATTGAGAGCAAGGAAGTTCAACAAATCCTCTCCAACAAGCTCAACAATCTTCAAGGTGTTCTTCGTTAAGAACTCATTTCAATCCGCTATCAAGCCTCAAGTTCATCCAAAAACCATTTTTGAAGATCGTGTCTCTGACAAGAAGATCAAATCTTCAACAATTCAAAAAAATCCAAATCAAATTCATACCATTCTTCAACAACATTCAAACCAAAAATCCGTTTGATCCGAGATCAAGTCACAAGACCCTCGAAAAAACCGTTTTTGAAGATCAAAATCCATACTGGAAAGATCAAAACTCACAAATCCAAAGAATTGAGGACGAAGATCATATCATCCTTCATCAATCCTCAAATCAAATCACCATTTAATCCAAGATCAAGTCCAAGGACCCTCGAATTAACGTTTCTCCAAGTTCAAATCATCTCAGTGAAGATCAAATTGAAGATTTCCACCACAGATTTCAATATTGTTCTTGTAGAATTGAATCAGAGGATTAGATAGAGATTGAACCACAAGATTACTTCAAATTTATCAAAAATTTTATTTGTATTCTTTTTCTTGTCTTTTAATTACAGAGATAGCAAGAATTTGTCGTTACAAATTTGGCACGCCCGGTGGGACTACTCTACCTCGCATCTCTTTTCATCAAGAACAACCAGTTAACCATATGGCATCAGGCAAGACAAGAAGGTTGTCTGATCTATTGGCTGATCCATCCACGAAGATGCCAAGTGAAGTCATCCACGACATTGTTCAAAAGGACTCATTTGTCTCCGACAACGTCAACAATGATGAGGATGTTGAGAGCGGCGACTCCTCCCCACCAACTCCTTACTCCGCATCGGGTTCTTCACCTCCGTTGGATATAGTGCACGCATTGACAACAAGTGCTACAACTTTGGAGGAACAAATTGGGATGTTGACCAAAGCCATAGAGATGTTGAACAAACATGTGCAAGACCAAGACTCCAAGATAGAAAAATTGCTGAGTAGGGAAGTCAAGGTGGAAGAAAGTCATGTAAAGGAACTGAAGTTTGGAGGCTTTGAAGAGGGTGAAACATCCATGAAGCAATTATCCAATGAGAAGGAAAAGTCTATTGCCAAGGAGTTCCAAGTCTCTTCAAATGGCATGATCCCTGCTGATAAATTAAAGGAGTTTATCATGGGAACCATCAAGGACAAACTAGATGGAAGTTTCAAATCATCATTCTCATATTCCAAACCGTACACTCAAAGGATAGATAACCTCAAGATGCCGAATGGCTACCAACCACCAAATTTCCAGCAGTTTGATGGCAATGGCAACCCAAAGCAACATGTAGCTCATTTTGTTGAGACTTGCAACAATGCCGGAACTTATAGTGATCATCTTGTCAAGCAATTTGTTCGCTCGTTGAAGGGAAATGCATTTGATTGGTACACTGACTTGGAAGCAAACTCGATTGATAGTTGGGACGAGTTGGAGCAAGAATTCCTCAATCGCTTCTACAGTACAAGAAGGACCGTCAACATGATTGAACTAACAAATGCTCGCCAATGGGATGAAGAGCCGGTGATTGATTACATAAATCGTTGGAGAAACTTGAGTCTCAATTGCAAGGATCGGTTGTCCTAGACCTCGGCTATAGAGATGTGCATCCAAGGCATGCAATGGGGACTCCGTTACATTCTTCAAGGAATACAACCAAGGACGTTTGAGGAGTTAGCAACTCGTGCTCATGACATGGAACTGAGTATGGTGGCAAGTGGAGTTAATGGACCGCCTATGCAAGATCCGCGAAGATTCAATGACAAGCAAGATGCAAGGAAAGGAGGAAAATCCTTCAACAAAGCACCTACCAAAAAGTCTATAGCTGTGAATGTTGCTCCGTTGAGAATCCAGGCCAAGACAAATGATAGCAACGACCAACGAAAAGGTGTTTTGGTATCTGAAAAGGTCAATAATTCACAAGCTAATGAGCAGAGGAAGACGACACTCAAGGAGATGCGGTCAAAGCAATATCCGTTCCTTGATTCTGACGTTTCAGCCATATTTGATGATTTGCTCAAAGCTAACCTGATTGAGCTGCCTGAAATGAAGAGACCAGAAGAGGCTGGTCGCACCGATGATCCTGAGTATTGCAAATATCACCGTCTCATAGGACACCCAATCCATGATTGCTTCATATTCAAAGATAAGGTGATGAGGTTGGCTCGTGACGGAAAGATCACGCTAGAAGAGGATGTCGTGTCATCAAACCTTGTCGCACACTCAAGCCTAGTTGATAGCCTAGATGACTCCCACATCATTGTTTCATGCAATGCGACTCACGAAGGAGAGAAAATTGAAGACTCTACTTCAAAGACTGCTCATGTCACAAACCAATATATGTGCACTATATGCTTCACTGATGAAGACCTTCTACTAGGTTCCAAACTCCACAACCGACCATTGTTTGTCGCCGGCTATATTCGCGAGAAAAGAGTCAATCGAATGTTAATTGACGGGGGCTCTACGCTCAATATCTTACCTCTACGCACTTTGAATAAATTAGGAATCTCGGTGGATGAACTATCAAGTAGTCGTCTGATGATCCAAGGTTTCAACCAAGGGGGGCAAAGAGTCATCGGCATCATAAGATTAGATCTTCTTATTGAAGATATGCCGTCTAGTACGTTATTCTATGTCATCGAATCCAACACATCCTACAACATGTTATTGGGTCGACCTTGGATACATGAAAATGGCGCTGTTCCTTCAACATTACACCAGTGCTTCGGATATTATCAAGATGGAGTCGAAAGAAAGGTACATGGTGATGTAAAGCCTTTTTCTGATGCTGAATCACACTTTGCAGATGCAAAATACTATATTGAAGGAAAGAACACTGTGAGACTCAATGAAACTGAGCAACTCCAGCAGCATGGTGTAAAAGGCTCCGATAACACAAGTGACACAGAGAAGAGTAAAATTTATGGATCTCCCCTTGAGTCAAAGCCTTTGAAAGAACTAACATTCCCTCTTACAACACTTGAAAAGAAAGGGCCATCTTCTCCACTTGAAGGATTTGTTCGTCCATCCAAAGGACCAAAAACAGAGCATCAAACATTGCCCACACAGAAGATTGAGCAATGCTTCGACCCGAAAGCTTTCAAATTGCTAGTTAAAGCTGGATATGACCCTAATGAAGAACCACGATTGGAGGGCCTCGCTCTTGATACTACTGCAAAGAAGCCATACAGACTCAATGCCACACAAGTTATGCTAAAGGAAAAAGGGCATACCATTCCAAACATTCGGGTAGGCCTTGGCTACAAGCCACCAAACCCAGTTCGTATTGCTATAAAAAGAGCTAATGCCAACTACATAGGCGAAGTAGAGGGTTCAACAACATGCTATGAAGAGAAGATACCACACATGTCGGTATTTGATAGACTTGGTCAGAATAAAACAGTCTTTGATAGGCTTGGTCCGAATAAAACAATCTTTGATAGGCTTGGTCCAAATAAAAGGTTTGCTTGGAAAAAGTTGAGTGTTCCACATATGTCGACACACGCTAAGAGAAACCTCAAGTCATCAAACTCTAAGAAAGTTCAAAGTCTGATCCCATCTCGAATCACTCGCCGCGAAGGCTTGATAGTGTCTTGTGAGGAAACTCTCAAAGTCAAGTTACAAACTGTGGTACTCACGAAGACCAAAGACGGAGATGAAGAGAGTGTAGGATCGTCATGCCATATCACTTCTCGTGAAGAAGATGTTGAAGAAGACGCCAAATATGCGCCTGTTGAGTAGGAGGAGCGTGTCAAGGCCACTGTTGATGAGTTAAAAGAGGTAAACTTGGGCAACATCGATGACCCAAGACCGATTTACATAAGTGCATTGTTCGGAGCTGATGAAGAACGAAGTTACATTGAGTTGTTGCACGAGTTCAAGGATGTGTTTGCTTGGTCATACAAAGAAATGCCAGGCTTGGACCCAAATGTGGCAGTACACAACTTATCGGTAAAGAAAGATGTTCATCCCGTCAAGCAAGCCCAAAGAAGGTTTCGACCTGACTTAGTCCCATTGCTCGAAGCCGAAGTTAACAAGCTCATTGAAGCCGGGTTCATCAGAGAAGTCAAATACCCAACTTGGATTTCTAGCATCGTGCCGGTAAGAAAGAAGAATGGACAAATCAGGGTTTGCGTCGACTTTAGAGACTTGAACGAAGCATGCCCTAAGGATGACTTTCCTCTATCGATTGCTGAACTAATGATTGATGCTACCATGGGACACGAAGCCTTGTCTTTCATGGACAGATCTTCCGGATACAACCAAATTCGTATGGCTCCAAGGGATGAAGAATTGACTGCTTTTCGTACTCCGAAGGGTATATATTGCTACAAGGTGATGCCGTTTGGATTGAAGAACGTCGGTGCTACCTATCAAAGGGCAATGCAAAATATCTTCGACGACATATTGCACAAGAATGTTGAGTGTTATGTGGATGATCTTGTCGTAAAGTCGAGAGAAAGTAAAGATCACACAGATGACTTACGAAAAGTCTTTGCGCGATTGCGAAAGTATCAATTAAGGATGAATCCTATGAAGTGTGCATTTGGCATAACATCGGGAAAGTTCCTTGGTTTCATTGTTCGTCGGCGAGGCATTGAAATCGAGCAAGCCAAGATTGATGCAATAGTTAAGATGCCGGAGCCACGAAATATTCATGAACTCAAAAGTCTACAAGGAGAATTGGCGTATCTCAGAAGGTTCATCTCGAATTTAGCCGGTCGTTGCCAACCTTTCAGTTATTTGATGAAGAAAGACGTTCCATTTAGGTGGGATGAGTCTTGTCGCAATGCTTTTGAACGAATCAAGTAGTATTTGATGAAACCTCTCGTTTTAGCCGCTCCCGTGCCGGGACGTCCCTTGATCCTATATATTAATGCCCAAGAAAGATCAGTGGGGGCATTACTCGCCCAAGAAAATGACAAAGGGAAGGAAAATGCACTTTATTACCTGAGCCGAACAATGACGCTGAATGAGTTGAAGTACACTCATATTGAAAAGCTTTGCCTAGCCCTTGTGTTCTCAATTCAAAAATTGAAGCATTACTTTCAAGCTCATACTATTCGTCTTGTATCCAGAGCAAACCCTTTGAAGTATGTCATGGCGAGGCCGGTGTTGTCTGATCGACTTGCAAGACGGTACCTCCAGCTGCAACAGTTTGAGATTGCATATATCCCTCAAAAGGCTGTGAAAGGACAAGTATTGGCGGATTTTCTAGTTGACCACCCTATTCCTGCCGAGTGGGAGTTAATGGACGACTTGCCCGATGAAGATGCACTCGTGGTTGAAGTTACTCCTCCATGGAAAATGTACTTTGATGGTGCCGCACATAGAAATGGAGCCGGCGTTGGCATTATCTTTCTCACGCCTAATGGAGAGGTCTTGCCGTATTCCTTCACATTAACTCAAAATTTCTCAAACAATGTTGCAGAATATCAAGCTTTGATACTCGGGTTAGAAATGGCAACTGAGCTGAGGCAACCTCATCTAAAAGTGTATGGCGATTCCAAGTTGGTCGTCAATCAATTGTATGGCGAATTTGAGGTTAAGAAGCCAGAGCTCCTACCATATGTTGAGTATGCAAGAAGATTGATCAAAAATCTTGGTGACGTTACAGTAGAGCATGTGCCGAGGAAAGATAACGAGCAAGCCAATGCTTTAGATAAACTTGCTTCTATGTTGGTTACATCAGAAGAGAAGACGTCCGTACCCGTGTGCCACAAATGGGTACTCCCGCTTATTCTAGAAGATAACGATGAGCAAGGTAATAATAATGAAAGTCATGTTGTGGAGGTATACGAAATTGAAGTTGAAGATTGGCGACAATCATTCGTGGACTACTTAAAGCACGGAAAATTGCCCGATGACGTACGGCAAAAGATCGACATTAGGCATCGTGCAGCTCGCTTCATCTTCTATAAAGACACACTCTATATGCGCTCGTTTGATGGGGTTTTCTTGCGCTGCCTAGGAAAAGAAGAAGCTATGCAAGCTATGGAAGAAGCACATTCCGGAATTTATGGAGCTCATCAGTCTGGTCCAAAGTTACATTTTCGCATCAAAAGAATGGGCTACTACTGGCCTACCATGGTTTTAGATTGCATGAAGTATGCACGAAGATGTCAAGCTTGTCAATTCTACGCAAACTTCATCCATCAGCCGCCTGAACCTTTACATCCAATTGTAGCTTCTTGGCCTTTTGATTCGTGGGGTTTGGACGCTGTCGGTCCTATGACAAAGTCTTCTGGCGGGCACTTGTACATCTTGGCTGCAACCGACTACTTCTCAAAATGGGCCGAAGCTGTGCCTCGCAAAGAAGTCAAAAATGAGACTGTTGTCAACTTCATTCGTACCAATATCATTTACCGCTACGGAGTTCCTCGATGCATCATCACTGATAATGGAAAGCCGTTTTGCAATGGTTTGATAGACAAGTTGTGTGAAAAGTTTGGATTCAAGCAAAGAAACTCTTTCATGTATTATGCTGCTTCTAATGGCCTCGCTGAAGCATTCAACAAAACTCTCTGCAACTTGCTAAAGAAAGTGGTGGCGAAGTCAAAGAAAGATTGGCATGAAAGAATTGGAGAAGCTCTATGGGCATATAGAACTACACACAGAACGCCAACTCAGGCAACCCCGTATGCATTGGTCTACGGAGTAGAAGCAATTCTCCCTCTTGAGCAACAAATCCCGTCTTTAAGGATAGCTCTGCAAGAAGGACTAACCGAAGAAGAGAATGCTCGTTTGCGCTTGCAAGAATTAGATGCTCTTGATGAGAAAAGACTAGAAGCGCAACAGGAACTCGAATGCTATCAAGCTCGTATCTCCAAGTCTTTTAACAAAAAGGTCCGTCGACGCTCCTTTCAAGTTGGTGATTTGGTTCTTGCAGTGAGAAGGCCCATCATTATCACTCATCGAACCGGAAACAAGTTCACTTCAAAGCGGGATGGTCCTTATGTCATCACAGAAGTATACACGAATGGCGCATATAAGTTGATTGCCGAAGATGGATTAAGAATTGGTCCTATCAATGGAAAATTCTTGAAACAATACTACCCTTGATGACTGAAGTATGCTCCATGACACACGAGCATAAACTGCATGTTACTCCTGGCCCGCATGAGTATAAACTGTGGATGGCAACCACCAATGGTAAATTATGTGGTTAAAATGATAACTTACCCCACTAAAGGTGTTTTATGTGGTTAAATTTTAAAATACCCCACTTTGTTCAAAGTGGTTAAAGAATGAATACTCCTGGCCTGCACGAGTATAAACTGTGTACGGCACCCCCCTTAAATCAATCTTGATTTCTTTGAACTACGTTATGACTTGATCCTTTTTATTGAGGTACGTAGGCAGCTTAGAATTTTCTAAGTTCAGTCATGAAATTTGCTTAAGTTGGTTTTGTTGCGTTACGTTACAGTATTCATGAGAAAGAAACATGATGCCAAATGCAAATGAAAAACTCAAAATGAGGTAAATAAAGGTAAATCTTTTATTAATCTCGGAGTTTGATGATGCTACAAATCCAAAGCAAGACAAAATAAAGCAAAGATAAAAAAAAAAAAAAAGAAATCTCTCTCAAACAAAAGGCTTCACATCCCCCAACTCCAGTTGTGCAGTCTCCAAGTTCAATCTCATAACATTCAATTCGTCCATCTCCGCGTCAGTAAGTGAAGGAGTGCTTTTAAGGACGGATATCTTCCCTTCCAAACTAGAGATCTTACTGTCGACACCTCGAAGAAACTCTTGTTGGCTCTTTAAGGATGACGTCAAGCTTGCTTTCTCCGACTTTAAGTCTTTCAATCTTCTTTTAACACTTTGAAGTTCATCTTTTGTGGACCTAACTCGTGAGGATCCCTTTTCCTTGTCATATTTGGCATCGGATATGTGGCCCTCCATTTCCAAAATTTGTTGAAGAAGTGATGAGCTTTCCAATATTGTGGAGTTTCGCACATCATAAGCAGCAACTTGATCAAAAACTTTGCTCACTAAGGCCTCTAAGGGAGCAACTTTTTCCTTCCCAACCAACTTCATTCTTTCAAAAACGATGCGGAATTCATCTTTAAAAGAAGAAATTTGGTTAATTGGTGCGCGAACAATCCTCCCACTAACATCGGCCCATAGAGAGTTGAGATACATCTTGTCATGAATTTCTAATAGACTTTCACCCTGAAAAACGGAGACATCAATATGTGGAGAACTTTCCTCACCATTCTTTGAGTCTTTTGGCTTCAAATGCACTTTGTCATCTTTTGAAGGTATAGTACCAGCACATGAAGTAGACCCTTCACTTCTTTGAGGATGTTGCTCATCACCCTTCAAAGCGGAAATCCTCTCTTTACCCACCTACAAGGAATATGTCGAAAGTTAGAAACATATACACATATTTATATATGTATGGAAATAAAGAGCAAAGTTGACCAATACCTGTACAGCCAAGTCCAATGTCACGGATGGGGTGCTCGAAAGGCAGCGAGGATAATTGATTTCTCTAGGTTGCGAGATACTTGAGCCTTTCTTAACCCTCTTCCAGTTGCGATCACCGTTTTCGCTACTGCCGCTCTCTTTGACAATGCTTTTTCTTTTCACTGATTCCTCTACCGCAATGTGTGTCGCATCTCGCGAGCTCTTCCCAAGAGGAGCAATTTGGTTGTCACGACTTTGGGCGACCTTGTCATTTCCACCGAGTATCAAGTGCTTTTGAGGCGAAAGTAAAAAGTCGATATTGTCTTCAAGGTAGCTCATATGGGTTTTGGTTATCCATGACTTATAACTATCTGAAAAGTGCCTTCTTGCGTTAAGAGGAGCATTGAGAATCCAAACCTTTGAATATGTCCTTTGTGCAAGACTTAACCTCCAAAAACGAAGTCCTTCATACAAAGAAGCTTTGCAGTAGTCATTTTTGAGTACGCCAGGGACATCTTGATAATATCCAAATTGTCGGCCAAATCGATGTGGACTATAGGGCTCAACATCAAAAGTTTTGCCTTGCCTCAGAGTAAGATAGCACAATCGAAGGTTGATTAAATAGTCATGCTCTACTTCGCTAAGAGTACTGCAATCCACAAGTGTGACGTTATTGACGTTCGGAAGAAGATTGCATGCCCAAGTGGTGTAGTCTCCTTTGTGAATTCTCTTACGAGCTTCTTTTGGATCAAAAGGCCTTGCTCCATTTTCTCCAGAGAATACCGTCATTCCAGGTTTTTGCGACTCTTGGTGGATAGAAAACTGAGTCTTGAAGTACAGCGCCACCCACCCGTAGACAAAATGGATCGGAAAAGGAAGGCACCCTAGAGACGGTTGAGTAGACCTTGATATTGAGTTCAACCCTTTGTAAATCGACGCTAGCACCGGAATGGCAAGGCATACTCTTTGACCGCTGGCTATAAGACTCACCATCTTGAAAGTACTTGGACGGATAAAGCCAACGTCCTTTACAGGGAGAACAAAGATGCACAACCAACAAGCTAAGTGCGCAGCCAAAAATGTCTCTTCCTTCCAACAACCTTTGATACCGAGTTGTGAAAACATGATCTCTTCTTGCGATGACCACCGACTGTATGGTTTGAGCTTTTCGGAAGGGTTGTGTGTCGCTTGAGGTCGACGCACGCTTTTTTTCTCCTTCCGTGATGGGGGACATTTGTATTTGACTTCTTTCTTCGACCAAAAGTTGACCCACTCTTTGACTGGCACTCGAGGATCGTCATCACCAATATGTGCTCGGATTAAGTGAAACGCATGGAACAAAGCTCTGCATGACCTCGGCAAGTGATGGTTTTCCATTTCTTTGCCGAAAAGTTCTCTCTCGCTCGGTATGACTTCGTCTTATAAGGATCAAAATATGGGCAGGCCGGCAAGGTGTTCCAAGTCCCATAGGGAAACTGAGAGCTCTCCAAGTGAAGTGACAAGGGTGTTTGTAGACGGTGACCACGCTTCGCACAAGGCTTTTATGATTTCCAAATTGCACTCGTATGTGAACAAGGATGCATAGACTGGCTCGTACGTGTTGGTGGAAATAAGTGTAGGCTTGCACCGAACAAGGACATCTTCTGTCCACTCCCAATATCCCGGAAAGTAATGAATTTCACCAGAAAAGTGAAGAAAGTCATCGTCCCATATGGCATCTCCTTTGGCAATGCGTCGCCCCAAGGTATTGAAAGGAAGATCATTGTTTGATACTCGGTGGTGAGGAGACCAGAGCACGAACGACGGCAGAGATCGATTGGAGGACTTAGGAAACTCTTCAGTCCAATCTTTGGGCTTAATGGTGTTAATCAAAGTGGGCCTTCGGCTTGTGTAAATTCCGGCGAGAGGGGTGCCGACCTCCAATATTGTGTCCCGTTGGGTCGATTGATTTTTATCATCAGTGATGGTTAGGGTCTCAACTTCCTTCGAATTATAGGCATGACCAAATTTCACCATTTTGCGTGGACTGTCAACAAAAAAAAAAGTTAAAAAAAAGGGTGAAAAGTAATAATACCAGAAATCTCTGTCTCAATTTTGCAATTGTAGTAGGAGTACTCTTCCTTCCAATTCAAGAACAAAACCTGCGAAAACAAAAAAAAAAAAAACAAAAATGGTCACTGGTCAGCTAAAGGAGAAGAAAGAGAAAAAGAAAGAAAAAAAAGACAAGGGAACAGCGGCACTGGAAAAAAGAAAAAAAAAAGAAAAAAAGAGAAGGGAACAGCGGCGCTGCAAAAGAGAAAAAAGAAAGAAAAAAAAACAAGGGAACAACGGCGCTGGAAAAGAGAAAAAGAAAGAAGAAAAAAAAAGAAAAGAAGAAGAAGAGAACGTACTGTCAGCTAAAGAGGAAAAAAAAGAAAGGAGAAGAAAGAGAAAGAAGAAGAAGAAAGAAAGAGAGGAACAGGAGAGTAAAAAAAATGCTGCAAATTTGTTTTTCCCCACATTAATGATGAAACAATTTTTTTTTTGAAGAAGAAAAAAGATAGAGAATGAGACTGTGAGGTTTAACTCTTTATAAAAAAAAAAAAGTCTCAGATCAAAATCAATCCCGTGACATGAAATTAATTTTTGGAATAAGAATCTTTGAAATTTTTTAGATGTATTAAATTTCTTCACGTGAAGAAAGAAGAAGAAAGAAAATGAAAAAAAAAGATTCTGTTGACTTTAAAATAGAAAGAGACATAAGTGGTGGGCCAATAGAATATAATATAAAAAAAAAAGGAAAAGACCATGCGCACAGTCAAAATTGAAGGAAGAAAAAAAAGGCATCATGGGTTGTGTTGTGCATAAGGAAAAAGGAATTTAGTACCTAAATTTCATTCTAGTCCCTAAAGCAATTGCCATGGAAGCCCTCCAAAGTTTGGGTTTTTCAAAGTGAAGTACAATCTTCTATTAATCTCATTAATGACCCGGAAATAAATATGTTGCGACATATTCACTTCAGGACGCATTTCTACAATGCTATTCGTGACAAGTCGCAAGGGGGCATTTGTAGACAAATTAAATTTGTCTACTCCAATTAAATATTGATAAGTGTCAAAATAATTATTATAAATTAAATTGATTATTTCTATTTTTCTTAAGTTGGAATTTTACTAAATTAAATTCCAATTATTGATAGATTAATTAATTGATTTTCTAATACATATATTGTTGGCCGATTAAATAAAGCCACGTGGAAATACGATGTGTTCTATAGATTTCTTGATAAAGGGCAGCCCAGTGCACGAAAGTATCCCCGCAATGCGAGGGTTCGGGAAAGGGTCCCACCACAAGCTAAATTGAATCCATGCTTATATTGAAAATAAAACCGACCAATCACAAGCAAGGAGGCTCGGTTCTACAACTATAAATAGAGGTGTTTTGAAGAACAAAAACACAATTAAAACTTCAGGAATTGAGAGCAAGGAAGTTCAACAAATCATCTCCAACAAGCTCAACAATCTTCAAGGTGTTCTTCGTTAAGAACTCATTTCAATCCGCTATCAAGTCTCAAGTTCATCCAAAAACTGTTTTTGAAGATCGTGTCTCTGACAAGAAGATCAAATCTTCAACAATTCAAAAAAAAAAACCCAAATCAAATTCATACCGTTCTTCAACAACATTCAAACCAAAAATCCGTTTGATCCGAGATCAAGTCACAAGACCCTCGAAAAACCGTTTTTGAACATCAAAATCCACACTGGAAAGATCAAAACTCACAAATCCAAAGAATTGAGGACGAAGATCATATTATCCTTCATCAATCCTCAAATCAAATCACCATTTAATCCGAGATCAAGTCCAAGGACCCTCGAATTAACGTTTCTCCAAGTTCAAATCATCTCGGTGAAGATCAAATTGAAGATTTCCACCACAGATTTCAATATTGTTCTTGTAGAATTGAATCAGAGGATTAGATAGAGATTGAACCACAAGATTACTTCAAATTTATCAAAAAATTTATTTGTAATCTTTTTCTTGTCTTTTAATTACAGAGATAGCAAGAATATGTCGTTATAAATTTGGCACGCCCGGTGGGACTACTCTACCTCTCATCTCTTTTCATCAAGAACAACCAGTCAACCATATGGCATCAGGCAAGACAAGAAGGTTGTCTGATCTATTGGCTGATCCATCCACGAAGATGCCAAGTGAAGTCATCCACGACATTGTTCAAAAGGACTCATTTGTCTCCGAAAACGTCAACAATGATGAGGATGTTGAGAGCGACGACTCCTCCCCACCAACTCCTTACTCCACATCGGGTTCTTCACCTCCGTTGGATACAGTGCACGCATTGACAACAAGTGCTACAACTTTGGAGGAACAAATTAGGATGTTGACCAAAGCCATAGAGATGTTGAACAAACATGTGCAAGACCAAGACTCCAAGATAGAAAAATTATAGGCCCATTCCTACA
Source organism: Linaria vulgaris (assembly GCA_948329865.1). Taxonomy (NCBI): domain Eukaryota; kingdom Viridiplantae; phylum Streptophyta; class Magnoliopsida; order Lamiales; family Plantaginaceae; genus Linaria; species Linaria vulgaris. Next base: position 34,297,097 of record OX415250.1, on the reverse strand, counting down.
AAGGCCCATTATTAACTTAGGCATCGGAGTGCCTTTGCAGGGTCAGTTCCCGCCTAGTTACGGGTGTTTGGGCCGGGTCGGGAATAAGGATTCCCGCCCGACCCGCCAGAGTTTTTCCGGACTGGGAAAACCTTGATTTGCTCCCGACCTGGCCAGACCGAGAATTTACTCCCGATCTATATCCCGTCGGGAGGTAACGAGATCCAGATTGGATCCCGTTACCTCCCGCGGGATCCCGAGAGTAAAACCTCCATTTTTTTCTTACATTCTTAGATTTAAGCATCAACAATGGCAGAAGGTGGTTTGAATAAAGGTTCAGTGAAGTGGTTCAACGACACCAAAGGCTTCAACTTTATCACCCCCGACGACGGCGGTGAGGATCTCTTCGTTCACCAGTCTGTCGTGAAGTCTGACGTGGAGTTCACCGTCGAGTTCACTGGACCTAACGGCGCTTCCGTGCAAGGCAGCCAGCGTGTCGGATCTCGAGGAGGAGGACGAGGCGGTTACGATCGCGGATACGACGGTGGTGGCAGTGGATATGGTGGAGGTGGAGGTAGCTACGACGGTGGGCGGTGGAAGGTATGAAGTCCTCTTTTCTGCGGGCTTGGAGGTGTTTGAGCTCCTCTTCGGCTTGTGCGAGTTTTAAGGAGAGGGAGTTGTTGCCTGTTGGTGTGGAGTAAAGATGGGCTTTTCAAATTTTTGTTGTTCTTGTTGGGCAGCCATTGTTGTGTGTAAATATTTTGTCTGTTTGGAAAGTGTTTTTTGCTCTTCTTTGCACTGTCGGTCGGGATCGGGGATACCTCCCGTCCCGGCCGCCGGGAACAGCGTTCCCGATGGGAGGGAACGGGAGTTGCCAGGCACTCCCCGGCCCACAACAGGCCTACGCCTAGTTCACGTGCCTTTTTTTAGTGCAGGTTTTCCGAACTCAAAGTTAGATTGGGACCAATCCGGAGCTCGGGCTAGTCTGACGTGGAGTGACTAGTCAGCAGACGAAATTATCACTCATCAATATTTAATAAAAACTGGAAGCACGTTGCTAAGTTATACTTATACGTACAACGTGATATTTTCCTATCTTATGACACATATTCGTCAGTTGATGCATACAAGTGGATGCTTTTGTTACGTTGTAAAAATTTGAAGAAATATATAGTCTCGTTCTCTCTTATGCATATCGTAGTATGTATCTGCACATGGTAGCTTCTTAACCTTTATGGATAGCAAGATTCCTTTGTTCGTCATCTATTTATTTATAGTCGGGAAAAATGACAAACTAGTCCCAACGTTTGGACGTTTTCGCGAAACTATACCCAACGTTTGGACGTTTTCGTGAAACTATACCCAACGTTTCAAATTTTGCAAAACAATACCTGACCTTTGCATTTCAACAAAAACTATACCCAACTTATACTTTCGGCCAAATTTAAATTTTTACATGGGCAAAACCGGTACTTCACTTCTAATTTATAAGAAAAAAGAAAAAAATTATTATTTCACCTATTATTATTAAATCAAATGTAATTAAACTATTATTTCTTAAAAAGTATATCTTTATATATTAAAAACAATAAGATATTTAATCCCTTAATATATATATATATATATAAATATAAATATATTAAAAAAATATATCTTTATTAATTAAAAACAAGAAGATATATAATTCTTAATATATATAAATATATTAAAAGTATACCTTTATTTATTAAAAAAATAAGATATGTAATTCCTTAATATATATAAATATATAATAAAGTATGTCTTTATTTATTAAAAACAATAAGATATGTAATTCCTTAATATATATACAAATATATAAAAAAGTATATCTTTATTTATTAAAAACAATAAGATATGTGATTCTTTTTTTTATGACAAGATATGTAATTCCTTAATATATATAAATATATAAAAATGTATATCTTTATTTATTAAAAACAATAAGATATTTAATTCCTTAATATATATAAATATATAAAACAAAGTATGTCTTTATTTATTAAAAACAATAAGATATTTAATTCTTTAATATATATTAATATATATAAAAAATCTTTATTTATTAAAAAACAATAAGATATTTAATTCCTTAATATATATAAATATATAAAAAAGTATATCTTTATTTATTAAAAACAATAAGATATTTAATTCCTTAATGTATATAAATGTATAACAAAAAGGAAACAAAATCAATATTTCATAAATATATTTTTTATTATTGAAATTCAAAAAAAATTAGTAAGATATATATTTTTTATTATTGAAATTCAAAAAAAAAAATAGTAAGATATATAATTCTTATTATTGAAATTAAAAAAAAAAGAATATTAAGATATATAGTTTTTATTATACTGGAACGAAGTGCAACAAGAAGCCGTACAAATCTCATACGACGTCGAAACCGCCGCCTTACACCACGAAGCGCCGAAGAGATCCAAACTCCGACGAGATCGCCGCCGTCAACGAAATCTTCCTCACCGACCCACACCCCCAGATTCAATTCTTTATATTATTATTGCACAGGAGAACACGATCGGCGGTGGTGCGATTCTTGTGGGGGGTGGGGGTGGGTCGGTGAGGAAGATGGGTTTTTTTTTTTTTTTTTTTGTTTTTTTTATTTCAATAATAAAATAATGATATATTTTAAATTTAATATTTTTTATATATATTATTGAAATGTATATTTTGCCCTCGACCAAAATGGAATATGATGTCATAACGTCGAAATATGAGGTTTTTTTGGCCGGAGTGAAAGTTGGGATATAGTTTTTGTCGATATGGTAAAGGTCAGGTATAATTTTACAAAATTTAAAACGTTAAGTATAGTTTCGCGAAAACGTTTAAACGTTAGGTATAGTTTGTTATTTTTCCCTTTATAGTCACATGCCATCCTTTTCCATTTGGTGCGTTCATACACTATGGTCCTAAAGCAATATAATGAAAGTGTTTTTAATTTCCTATAAAAAAGTATCTTTTAATTTGTTTAATTAGGAGTGCCATGATGTTAAGTCTAATGACTTTACTAAAGTGTTTTTTATTTCCTCTAAAAAGTATTCTTTAATTTGTTTAATTAGGAGTGCCATAATGTTAAGTCTAATGACTTTATTGATCTGTACTTCCACTCTGCAGCAGATTAAAAAGGCAAGTAAATAGATATTTTTCCTTTTTTGCAAACATTCCTGCCCATAAATAGCTGCAGCTAGAGTCCAGTGATCACCTATCACACGCAATTAATCAGGCTACGACGTCCAAAAAATCATAACGTTTTGGAAGTAATGAGAATGATGTATCACTGGAAATTGCAGATAATATTACTTGTTTGCAAATTTTTTATAGTATACCCGACTCTAGTGTCGACTCTAGAGTCTATAAGATATGCATTTAATAAACACATTTTTAACTGGAGTATAATGCAAGAAAATAATTTGTGGTGGCGGTTGTCAGTCTCTTTAAATTATTTGTGAGAATAGCATCATTTTTCTATACGTATTGCCATTTGTAGAAAACAAGCTAGTTGTCAAAAAGGCACTATTTTCAAAACACATATTTTGCCATGTGTATAAAATATTTAAGGTTTTTCTTTCAACAACAACTAAGATAAAGACCTCTCTCTCTCTCTCTCTCTCTCTCTCTCTCTCTCTCTCTCTCTCTCTCTCTCTCTCTCTTTCAAATTTAAAATTTAACAATCCACAATTCAAGGATGCATGAGGAGTTGGACCAAAACTTCTCTACTATCCGTATTTTCGTTGGTTATTTAAGAAAAAAATGATAACTCCTCTAAAATCTCTCCACTATTTCACGGTTATAAAGTTTATCCTTTCCTATTCAAATTCAAATTGCCACTTATCTAGCCATTATTAAATTATTATTTTTTTTAAAAAAAGGCACACACACACGTTCTCTCTCCGAAAATGATTTTTAGGCATCAGTATAAATATCCTAATTATACATTACAATATCAACCAACTTCCTTAATGATAACCCGATTATTCATCTTTTTCATTTGCAATTTACTATTCTTCTTTTTCATTTGTAATTTATTTTTGAGTATTTCTAATCATAAGCACAATATATGACTTTGTGCATTTGTTACATTAATGCATAGATACTCATTTTATTTGTGTTTTTATATTTTTTGAATTACTGACGCTCCGATTTTTTGATATGCAGTGTAGTTTTTTATTGGGATGAAGGTTACTAAAAAAAGGTGAGTTTATTCTTAGATAAGTATTACATTTGTGATATTTTTTGAATTACTACCCCTCATACTTTCAAGTGCATAGTTTTTTTTTTTTTTTTTATACGTTACTTATGTGAAATATGTAGGAGATTAGAATGATATATATCTTCTATCTTTATCAAAATTAAGAAACTCACCTACATATTTCACCTACATTTTTAATTAAACTCACCTATAAAGTGCATAGTAGGTACGTATGAAAAAGATTGTAAAACGATGTATGTGATTTTTATATTTTAGAATTACATGTTGAATTAGTTAATCTTTGATTTACATTCTGAAACATCATTTCCATATACGTCGATTCTTCCTTAAATCATGTCGGGAGTCGGTTTATTTTGAATAAATTTTCTCCATTATTTGATACCGCAATTAAGTTCAGTTTTTTAATCTCACGTTCTGATGTTTTGCATGCAGTCATCAGTAATCTCTTCGATTAGGCCTTCCACACAAATTCTGCCACAATAGATTGTGGTTACATTCGTTGTTGTTGGTCTGAATTCTGTAGAACGTTCGAAGAAAGAGGAACAACTCCAACTTCACATCTCAAGTTCTCAAATAATAACGTCCCCAATTTGGGGAAATTTAATTTGTGACTGAAAGTTATACAAGGATATGCATGGCTTTTTGTTAAAAAAGTTTTAGAACTGCAATTATGCAAGAAACAAGATTAATAATGTTACAGGTGAATCAAATATGGCCATTAAGAATAACTCATTTAGTTATATTGTAATATGACTTTTTTTTTTACTTCAAATTAGAAACTATTTTTTGGTTATGTTAACTTTTTTGTAGTCCCAACAAAATGTATTTGCTGGTCATTTTATTGATTTTGTTGTTTTATACATTTTATTATTTTAATAAGTTTATAGTGATGCCACGTCTAGGTTGTACTATGTCGAAATCAATTTATAGATACACACTATTATTTTTGTGTAAACTTTATGTTTAATTTTTTATCTCTTTGTTTTATAACCATGGTATGCTGCAGAGTTTGAAAATCAAAGGAGTGTACGCATAAAAGACACTTCGCAATCTTATATTTATCTTATATTCAATGAAGTTTTGGTCTATAATTCCTTATTGAAAATATGGAGTTTTCCACGAAATTATGTGTTTGTGATCAAAGTATTGGATTATCATAGGGTAACGATTAAATTTATGTGGCAAACAAGTGTGTTTAGTTGTATAAAGCAACATAATTACACAATAACTTCTATCAATATTGTAGATAGTTAAATAATTGATAGCCATGTCTATTAGACACGTATAGTTTTATTAGTTGTCACACAAATTATAATAAAAAGTACGAGTAAAGTCTAACATATTATTTACACTAAAAATAATTTTGCACGCGGTTTCCGCGTGCGCTTTTATGCTAGTATATATATATATATGTATATATATATACAATAAAAGTCGACAACTTAATCTTACACACAATTATATGCTACAAATTATTTCAAATGCAACTCGGCAATCTATATTTTCTATAAAAAAAATAAAATAAAACCGTCAACCTAAATGATCGGTTTCCACAATTGATAATAATTAAAACCAAGAAACAAAATAAAAGAGAATGCCTTTTATCAAAATCATAAAGATAATATTTGAAGAGTAAAATAATAAAAGTCGCATATGATTATTTTTATTAGTACACCTACACCCACATATATTATAGGGATAAATGCATCAAACCCCCTGAACTATGCACGTTTTTGCGTTCTTCTTAAACAAAATATATAAGCGTTTGCTCCCTAAACTATACCACTCTGTTTGATTTGCCCCTTCGCCGGAAACCACCAAATATTCCTCGGAATATTCCATTCTCGTGCGAGTCACGTGAGTGTCAGAGGGGTATTTTTGGTATGAAAGTTGGTGTGAATAGTTAAAGACTTTTCCCCCTGAAACTATGCTCCACTGTGCGATTTGCCCCCTAAACTATGTAAACATACCGCCGTACTCCTCCTCCTCCGCCGTACTCCTCCTCCTCCGCCGTACTCCTCCTCCTCCTCCTCGTCCTCCTCATCGTCACCGCCAACACAACCTCCGCCGTAATCAACAACGACCCAAACTCTAATCACGAAGAGCTCAAAACCACACTCGAAGCCCTCCGCAACCACGGCTACACTCTCTTCACCAATGCCATCACCACCTCCGACCTCCATCACCACCTCCATCGGAATATTCCAAGATAAAGGAGCCGAAGATTCCACCGGCAAGAACTGACCCGACTCGCCACCCAAAACAGGTTGTTGGTGCCGTATATTCAAACCGAGTGTAGCCGTTGGCGTTGGTGAAGAGAGTGATGATGGAGGTCGGAGCTGGTGATGGAGGTCGAAGGTGGTAATGGAGTTCGGAGGTGGTGATGGCGTTGGTGAAGAGAGTGTAGACGTGGCTGCGGAGGGCTTCGAGTGTGGTTTCGAGCTCTTCGTGAAGCTTGGGTCGTTGTTGATTACGGCAGAGGTTGTGGTGGCGGTGACGATGAGAAGAAGAAGGAGTACGGCGAAGGAGGAGGAGTACGTCGGTATATTTACATATTTCAGGGGGAAAATCGCCAGAATGGTATAGTTTCAGGGAGAAAATCCTTTAACTATTCCCACCAACTTTCATACCGAAAATAACCCTCTCACACTCACGTGTCTCGCACGAGAATGGAATATTCTGAGGAATATCCGGTGGTTTCTGGTGAAGGGGCAAATCGAACAGAATGGTATAATTTAAGGGGCAAACCGTAATTTATTTTGTTTAAAGAGGACTTCGCAAAAACTTGCATAATTAAGGGGGTTTGATGTATTTATCCCTATATTATATCATTCATTACTATATTAACTGTCTCTGTCATTCATTACTCCTAAAAACATTGATCCACATATGTATTCCTTTAAATAATAACATGATAGACTTGAATTTAAAATATTTAAATAATTGTTTTTGAAAATTTCTTTGACGTTTATTATTATGCAACTAACAAATGGTGTTGAGGATACAATATTTGCATGAGTCCCTACTTAAGAATGTAGAGAGGGATTTGTGTTTCTGTTGCCTCAGAGAAACACCTTCCTTGCCTTAGAGAAATACCTTTCTTACGAGAGATGTGGAACTCTTATTTAGGAGGGAGAACAACTTCATTTTTATGTATGAGACTTGGAATGTTGATATTACAAAGGAGAGATATTTTGTTCTTGTTTATGTATATTTGAAAGATAATATTTCTAGATGGGTATCTCATTAATGAATGAAGAGTATATATACTATTACAAAGAGTCATATCACTAAAGAAACTATCTAATCAAAGGGTTATATCTTGCCATATCTCTACAAAGAGATGATGTCAACATATCTATACAAATCTATTCTAACACACCCCACAGTCGAAGCAGGAGGTTCCCGAACATTGAGACTAGACCGAAAGTCATCGAACAAGACACGAGGAAGACCTTTAGTGAATATATCGGCAACCTGGTAACAAGACGGGACGGGACATGGAGGACGTGTACTTGACCGCATGCCACCTTCTCTCGGACAAAGTGAATGTCCATTTCGATATGTTTGGTACGTTGATGCTAAACCGGATTTTTGGAAAGATAAACGACGCTTACGTTGTCACAGAAGACCAACGTAGCAAATTGTATTGGATGATGAAGCTCAAACAAGAGATTGCAGAGCCAACATGATTCTGAGACAACATTGGCGACCCTACGGTACTCAGCTTCGGCGACCCTGTGGTACTCAGCTTCGGCGCTAGAACGGGATAAAATGGGTTGCCGTTTAGAAGACCAAGAGATCAAGTTTACGTTAAGAAAAACACAATAACTCGAAGTCGAACGACGGATGTCGGGGCAGCCCCCCCAAATCAACATCCATGTATGAAATAAGCCGAGTGAGAGAAGATGGAAAGAGGTGGAGGCCTAGATGGAGCGTTTCTTGGACATAACGCACAATCTTTTTGAGAGCTTGAATGTGGGCCAAATGAGCATCGTGCATGTTAAGACAAATCTACTGAACCGCATAAGAGATATCCGGACGAGTGAATGTGAGATATTGGAGAGCCTCGACGAGACAACGAAAATAAGTGGGATCATCATAGGGCTCGCTGTCCGAGGCCGTGCCAAGTTTAGGTTTTGTATCGACCAGAGTGAGACTAGGTTTGCACGAGCTCATGCCTGCGCGCTCAACAATTTCCTCAGCATACTTGCGTTGAGAAAGAAATAGGTTCTGAGAATCACGAGTCACATCAATACCAAGAAAATAACTCAAAGTACCTAAATCCTTCATAGCAAACGCGAACGAGAAACGGCTCATGATAAAGTGGTGCAAGGAAGAAAACAAGGCTGTGAGTAATATGTCATCCACATATAGCAAATATAAGCCGTGTCTTTCCCATGGCGAAAGATAAAGATAGAGTGATTCGATGTGCTATGAAATAATCCAATAGAGGCGGCATAATCAGCGAAACGTTGGTACCAAGCTCGAGGGGCTTGCTTGTGACCATAAAGAGACCGCTTCAAGAGACATACGTGGTCCGAAAAAGAGGGGTTACGAAAACCCAAAGGTTGATGCATGTATACAGTTCATCTAGATGTCCATGTAAAAACGCATTCTTGACATCCAATTGGTGAATGTGCCAAGAAAGCGAAAGGGCAATGCTAAGGACCGTACAAATGGTCGTTGGTTTTACCATGGGACTGAAGGTTTCCGTGCAATCCACTCCAACCTGCTGAGATATGCCATCACCTACAAGACGAGCCTTATACCTCTCAAAAGTACCATCAGCGTGAAACTTATGACGGAAAATCCACATACAACGAATAATATTGACCTTAGGAGGATGGGGGACTAACTCTCACGTGTTATTTCTAATAAGAGCATCAAATTCATCCATCATGGCTGATTTTCAGTGGGTATCGGATAGGGTGGCAATGGGGTTAGAAGGAATATGAGAGAGAGAAGAGGAAGTATAGAGATTAAAGAGTTGTTTTGGACGAAAGATGTCGTGTTTGCTACAGGTGACCATTTAAGGAGAGAGGGGAGGTAATGGCGGTGTAGGTGAGGTATAAGAAGTTGGCCGTGAGGGCAGAGAAGAGGGAACCACAGATTGAGGAACAAAAGTTTCTGGTTGCAATGTTGCCCCAACATTGGGAACAAAAGGTCCAGAAATTGGTGCGAGGGGTGATGGATATGGGCCGCGACTAGGGTTTCCTCGACTGCCGCCGCCTGATCCACCGCGTCCGTATCCACCGCGGTTTCAACCGCGTCCGCGACCACGACCCCGATACCCAGAATTGGGTTGAGAGGACGGGGTAGAGGTAGGGTCCGATACTTGTTGCTGAGCTGCAGTGAGGAGGGCAGTTTCAACGGTGCGGGCAGAATGCTTTGCAAGATGGGTTTCTTCAAGAGTCAGCATGGAGCGTACTTTAGAGAAAAGCAGGAGAGGGTCGTTCTGCTGAATAAGGGTCGCGACACCATTGTAGGAGCCGCTGAGACCGACCACCCATTGAAGGACGATGCGGTGGTTTGTGACAGGGCCCCCGACGTTGGCTAATTGATCGACCACCATCATCATTTTTTTGACAATATCTGCTAACACTGGAATGGGAGAATTGGTTCTCGAGGTGAACGGTGCGAGAATTTTTATTGTCTTGAAAGACTTCAGCGAGTCGAGTCCAAGCACCCATTGCGGTCGAGTCGGGCTCGATGATGGTGTGCATCAGATGCGTGGAGATGGTTCCATAGATCCATTGGCAAACAATGGCGTCAAGATTATCCCAGAGATCATCGTGAGGGATGAAGTCGGCAGAAGCAGGGATTATGTGATCGAGAACCTGATATGCACGAGGGTGGATTTTGAATAATTTCGACCAAGAGGTGTAGAGGCTAGTCTCGGCATCTAACGTGATCGGTATGAATTTCTTCATGTTAGAGACGGCTAGGGCTGGGTGAAATTTTGGATGAGCGTCCGTCGAGGAGGGAGATGAGACGGTGCCTCTGCCACCTAGGGAGGTGTCGGAGGACGAGCCGTCTTTAGTAGGGTTGGTCATGATTTAGAGATGGGAGAAAAAATATAGCTTTGTACCATGAAAGATAATATTCCTCGATGGGTATCTCATTAATGAATGAAGAGTATATATACTATTACAAAGAGTCCTATAACTAAGGAAACTATCTAATCAAAGGCTTATATCTTGCCATATCTATACAAAGAGATAATATCAACATATCTATATAAATCTATTCTAACAATATGGAATTAAGAAAATTGTCTAGAAATCATCTTTGAATCTTATTTATAGGTCTAGTTTTCCTTTATTACATGCCACTTGTTCATCATTTGATGAACACGTGAACTACACTTCATATTTTTTCCTTAATGTGTTTGGTTGATGCTGCAATGCTTTCCAATTTACCTCATATAGCGCATGGATGACTATCTAGTGATCGCGTTAATTGCGTTGGATCTAGGCCATACTTTTTAGCATATAATACTCAGTCGTCCTACGCTACTTCCTAACAATTTTGTCTTGGTGGCAAATGCCTTATTCCATTCTTTCCTAAAGTCTGGAATGGTCGGGGATTTTGCACCTACCTTTTTTCTATTCACTTGTTCTAGGAGAAAATTTGGCTAGCTTACGATTGATGAGAAAGTTTACAAGGGCCTTTCTACCGTCTTCTTCTTACGAAGTCTTCTCTTCATGACTTTGTGCTTTTTGGAGGAGCGACTTGCCATCGTATAAGTCGGTGGGCCTTTTAATCTCCCACGATATTTTCATATGTTATGAGGTGTTATTTCTGTTTTCTATTTTATTTTACATGGCCAATGACTAGCAAAATTATATCTGTGTGTATTTTTATTTTAGTTGTTGTTGAAAGAAAATAAAAACTTAAAGGTATCGTATACAAGTAACAATCATACGGCATATGTATCAAACTATGGCTGTTTTAACAAATATTTTAGAAAGAAAGCCATTTAACAATTAGTTTTGTAGAAATGACTATATGTGGCAAAAGAGTACCGTTTTTACAAATAATCTTATAGATAATAATGCTCTTTTGACAATTTAAGAGGCAAGAGAAATTAAACAAACAACCGAAAAGGTTGCACGTACACATTTTATATCCATATATATGGTACAAACTACAAATGAACACAAAAGAAAAAGTTATTATATGCTTTTGACAAGCCATTATATTGCAAAGAATATGGTAGTCCTTTTTCTTCTACACCGGGTCTGGGTAGCTAGGGCAATGCACTACCCATTGACATGCCGCATATATTATACACTTAAGATTTGCATTTCGTTGGGGTAAAAATAGGATCACTATCCAGTATCCACATGCATTGCTCGACAGAAATGCAATAACCTTCATGTTTTCCTTTTGGTAAGCCACTTCTACCTAGAGGAGTCAACAAGACACTTCTTTCTAAATCTCCATGCAACTCGTAGTCGTCTAGCTGGAAGCCCTCGCAAGTAATAAGGTGATGATCCATATCTAAGCCCTCGCAAGTAAGGTGATGATCCATATCTAAAATAGGGAAGTATGTACGGTTACAGTTAATTCGGCAAACATTACGTGACAAGAGAATAAATGCAACTAAAAAGGACTGCTTTGCTGCAAGGATTAGCTTCAATCGTTATATTCGTTTATGACATTCAACAGAAGTTAAATATCAATATAGGTTAAATATCTGACTCGAGTATGTCGCATGTTTTTGGAGAGAGCAAATTGATTTGTAATGGCATCAGGTAAGGCGTACTCCTGAATACAGAGGATGATTTTTATTCAAGAAAAGTCATGTCTGAAAAAATAGGAGCTACGAAAGATCAACTTGAATATCCATGTCAATATTTGCTCACTTTCAATTCTAAAGGATTTATGTTTTATCCATAAACTATTTAAAATAAACAAATCAAGTTTACCACTTTGTCACTTTGTGGATAGATCAAGTTTTCAGCACAAGTGGCTTACCTTGTAGCTTTCTGATCACTAGGCCTTGTCGAGGATCTCGAAAAAAGTCTTGCAACTTCTTCAAGATCTGCAGCTCGCAGCACAAATGCTTCTATATGCGTTAAGCATTTTACCAGTCTGTTGCTTAACAATGTATGCTTTGGAATCCTGATTCTTCTCCCACCTAAAAATAAATACAGAGACTTGATTTTTCTCGACAAGACATCAGATCTCCTGTTGATAGCATATCTTATCTTACACCATTCAGTGAGGTACTTTATATTATTTTTCCTTCAATAAACATCCCAATTCCCAGTAGTCCGTATAATGAAATTGATTCCATTTTTCTAAAAATGGTTGCACGGCGAACCAACTTATCAGCATTGTTAACCAAACTTTCTTCGTACAGCTCACGGGATATATCAGACTTTAAATACACATTCTCAGAAATTTGTAGGGTCGACGTACAAATTCCGTCTATATTATTGCTGATAAAACAAAGTACAAATTCCACCGATCTTATATAAGGCATCATAGCCTTAAACAGTCATAACAGGAGATTTTGGTATAAGAGCTCGTATGTTACGCAATGGATAGACTATTAGTAGCTCAAACGTCATTATTTGCCGTTTCATGGTTGACATCAGCTTCAATAGGCAATATAACCAATGACATTTACTTAAAGAGAGAATGTAGAAGCATTTATTTATATGACATTGTTACAACAAATAAAAAGAACAATCATGAATGTCTCGGAAGCTATCTTAGCTTACCAAAATATGTTAAGATAGCACAGCAAGTTAGTAAAAGACGACAAAAGATTTTACTTTCAGTAAGAAGAGGTACTCAAGCATGGGAATATCTTGTTATCACCTCAAATTAGGCAAATCTTTATCTATGTCGGTTTGTAATCTTCATATTATCAAGGTGATCTGAGTATTAAATGCTATGAAGAGTTAACCTAGAACAAATTGTTACATTTGAAACGAATGTGTACCTTGATTTGCCGAAAAATGCTCAAGGAACCACGTGGGGAGTTCTTCTCCGCAAACATCTCCTCCAGACAAGGGAACCACAGTTAAATCTTCTCCAATGCTCTCCACCTGCCCCCGAATTATGAAAATCATTTTATCAATGAGACCACCATGATATTGGATTTTGCTTCCCTTGATATATAATGTTGTTCTTAGTCTTTCACATATGGCATCTATTATAGGTTCATCCAACCGTTGAAAAATTGTAACCTGTCATTGAAACCAAAATCAAAAGCTTACCAGAATGTCAGAATCTGAAACAATCATAAGACCAATTAATAAATTCACATTCAAATCATTGACAATGGTAGCCCCATGCAACGGTTAAATCATAGGGAGTAAACCTCATTCGGTGGAGAGAGCAGAAACTTCCTCAGAAATAACAAGTGAGAACTCGAACGAACACTTGAAGATTGTTGAAATTTTTCTATTTCTTATACTTCTTAATACAAACAATAAACAGAACCAACATACGAAAAGATCATGAAAAGTTCTCATCCTTTCGTTATCCAAAAGAGGTCGAGCATTAATTTACTCTCTCGATTCATTAGATACAAGGGACGGTCTTATTGGATCCCTTTTGGAATACTTTGATAACACTATTAGATTATTTAATGAAACTTACTTTCTTAACAAAATCAAACAGATGACTGCGTATATTTCTTTAAAGATCTTCTGGTAGATTCTGTATCAGCATTTCCTCATTTACGCCCCTATAAGCAGCCCAATTGAAGAGTTCTGCTTCTTTCACTTGCCTGCAAGGAACAAAGTCTCAAACAATTGGTTGCTACATTTTACTCAAATAAACATCCATCGCAGTTGAGGACCGAATCGACATATAGTTTCTTGCTTGTCAAGAACTCATGATACAAGCCTTGAAGAAACAGATGTAAGTTTCGCAGTAAATACCTTTGGATAAATCAAAATATACTTTGCTAATCAGTAACGAGTTACATGGAAGGTCAATATATATATATCTTCTGTAGAAATTATGAAGACCCTATATTCATTGCCTTAAAGCCATATATGACAATCAGCACAAGAAAAATGTGCTAGGAAGATCGCTTTTAATGGAACGATAATGTGGAAAATTGATACCATAACTATGACAAGCAAAGCAACAAAAAGAAGGCACCTTCGTAGGTCATCTGGAAAGCGACAATGATTCATCCACTGCTCAGTGTCACGGCGCCTTAAGAACAGTTCTAACCTCCTGCAGAAATAAGAATATAATGCTATAATAAAATCAAAAAATTTCAACTTGAGAAGACTTGGGTAAGGATATCAACATGTACTAAACAATTTAACATAACACACTGACACATGATACGAACACGCACATATCGATGAAGCAGCTGGAAAAGTTTCGTGGGAGAAGAGTAACAAAAGCAGAAGTTTGTTATATGCCAAAAATCTGAAAGCATCTTTTTTACTGAATGCCAAGAGCCTGTAGAGTTTTTTTAACTGAACGAGAAAAGCAGCTTTTGAACATGATAGTGTCTCACATATCGAGTTGATATGAGGGTCGTACCTGCGCCAAAGAGCCTGGAGAAAATTCTGCATATTTCCAACTACTAAAGCAAACGAAAATAGGCCCGTTCCTACAATGGCCAAACAGAAAAGAACTTCCCCCAGAAAATAACTTGCTGTTATAGATGTTAATGTTTCGTGTTGTATAACCTTACGATCAAGTGAATGAAATATGATGCAAAACAAAGCTCCAGCTTAAGGAAAATGTTAGAGTTGATCAGAGTGGATTCTTTTCTCTTTCTCAAGAACTCCACATGTTTTCTACAATGACTTAAATCCAGATATTTCCAAGTGTGTTGTGCAACCACCATAGTCATTGCTTCTTTGCATAACAAGGAATGATTAAAAACCAAAAGCAAAAAGGAGAAGCCAACTCTAGCCAACTGTTCGCCCTGCTAACCTCCACCCAAAGTAAGTCTCCTTCTCTGTTCAAATCACCTAGCCATAAAACTGGTTTTTATACAAAATACAGATATAACGTGTTCTTGATGGACTTGATTTTGTAATGCATAGAATTTTACATGTATTTCTTGTTTTTCTCACATCGTGATTACTCCACATATATTATTTAATTCTTCTTCTTGTTAAATAAAAATGAATTCTAAATTGATATGTCAAAACCAATTATAAGAACTCAGCACTTGAAACAGGCTTTCTGGTTGCAATAAGTGAATAAGTTACTTCTATATGACCTATAACCCCAAAACTGAGAACTATATCACCAAAATTATGATTTCGAGTTTCCTTCACTTCAATAGTAGAGGAGCTCATTATCCAAATATACTGCTCATAAGTCATAGCTATGTAAGCAAATATATTTTTCGACTCAATATGCACAACCAACAAGCTTTGTAGAGAAGCAATGAATTTCAAGGAATAAGCCATACACCATGGTAAACCCATACATACACTACCTCATGCTTCAACAGTTCAGGTATAAATATTATATACTGAACACCAAAGCTACAAGAAGAACAATTCTTGTTATACTTCCCGCTAGTAGTTGGTATAAACATTCTCAAGCTGTCAGCATTTTCTGGGGGCATTTTGCGAACATTTAACGAGTTTTACCCAAAAGAATATGAAAAGGGAAATTTGTGAAATGATACCTGAAATCCCCAAAATAACGAGTATGTATATCTTATCACCAGATTTTGCTGGGTGGTTAAATTCACAACTTCTTGATAAATTCCAAACTCAAAACCACCTTTCCAGAAACAGGTATTCTCGTTGCTCTTCCACTTGATCCGTGTTAGACCGTTCTTCAATCCCGCATAATCATCATATTCCCCTCCACAATTAATAAACTCCGTACACCTTGTAATGTTGGAGACAGAACAAGTAGCTCGAAGGCAATCATTCAGCCTCTGCATAGATGTAGATAAGGACAAAATAAATATAGACTAATACTAACAGCCAAAGAACATGCCGAAAATGCAGTGCATTCAAGAAGATTTCTCAAGAGTTCCCAATTCAGCGTGAGCCCAAATCAAAGAATATAGGATCTTTAAAGCTTCACCGATGTTCAATGACCAGATGAATCTACCTACAGACATATAAAGCGAAATGCAAAACCATCTGGGACGTCAAAAAACAGATAAAAACGATAAAGGGAAAACATGGCACATAGGAATAGCAAAGAAGGAACAAGCTTAATAACTACGCTGCTTAAGTCTAAGTCAATATTAACTTTCTGCGGACAGTTGCAGTAGAAGTCGCCTTTAAAAGAAAAATTAGCAGCAAGATAACCATTTTGCGAGTTGATCAATTAAAAAAAGCCCTGAATCCAATGCTTGCTAGTGATTCTTAAAACATGTTGGGGTTGATGTCACAAAACAAACATAAATAAGTAAAGGTCTTAACTATGAGGAGTTAATGAAGAAAGCATTTAAAGTAATAAGAGGCTCACCTGTACCCCAAAAAGATACCAGAATGAGCCCACCACATGACTAGCAAACATGCAAGCCAGAAGGTGGGCAAAAATATTTGCCCGTATTGACTCAAATGTAAAGCCAGTTGGATATTGGTCAGCTAAAAAAGGTAAGAATCTGCACATCCTGGGTATATACTGAACCAAAATGGCTGGCAGTAAAAGACTTCTCGCCGTATTAGAATCAGCTCCTTTGGTATATGGTAATATCGACAGTGCAATGATCTGCACATAGTAAACAGCCCAATTTCAGTTGCTAATATGCTAGTTTTCTACTCTCATGCGGAACATTCTTATCTATAAGTCATGGAGTCAAAGAAAGACAAGACCATTTCATAATATTTGCGAGTTAATGCAATAAATACCAGAAGCCATACTCAAATAAGTATCAATCTCCCTACATTCACATTGTCGTGCAGCAAGATTTAGCATGTTAGTTTTTGGTTCATAAATATTACAATCAAAAAAACCAACACCACTGCATATTTTTACTGAGGCCAAATTTGTTCAAAATATATATCATGAGAAAATGTAATATGCAGAGACTGCAGCTTGACCATGCAACAGAATAGCAATGACAGGAATGACTCTAACCTGTGGGAGGGGCAGTACAACAAGAACATCGAGCCTAAAGTATCGATCAAAATAATTTCTGGCAATCCTTCTAGGATCATCAACTAGACCTCCGACTTCGACACCTCTAGATCCAGGAGCATTATAAGCCAGTCTGAACTGCAAAGTGAAATGGGCATGCTTTTATCGTCACTATTCAAGGTCTTTCAAAGAAATATTGACTAACAAGGTATTGTGGCAAAGTTCAGTGGTAAAACTGAATCTCAACATGTTTACTCCATAAGAATTTAAAATATGACTACCATTTTATCAAATTATGAAGATCAAAACTGAATTCAAAATATTCTCCTTTATTCATTGAAACCGAATCTTGAAGAGAAGAGAGAGAGATAGTTTGTTACAAATCTTGAAAGTGAGAAGTCAATGTGTTGTGTGTGTTGTGTGCTTTATATACTGTCTCTAATCTAGTTCTAATTGCAATGGGATTGCAACTGACTCGACTACTTAACAGAACTAACCTGAACTTACCTGAACTTACTATTTATAGTAAGTTAGTTATAACTAACTAACTGATTTACAAATACTTTCCATTTATGGAAAGTGTTGGAAAATACATTCTAAGACAAATCAAATACATCAAAATGTCCATCTCTAGTACTGTCATAGAGTTGTTTACAACATAGAAATTATTTCTAAGAAGTAGCTTTCGAAGTAAGAGACGTTGCTAAAATACTTGTAGCACTAGCAGAATATTAGAGCTTGTAAGGAACTCGGTAATGTAAAGAACCCTCAAGATACTCAAGTACTTACTGTTAAGTTTCTCAAAATAAATTTGGAGACAAGTCTAGCAAATACCGCCAGAGTCAACTTGTGTTGCATGCTCAAACGACAGACTTAAATTTTAATGTTACAGTCATATCAGCCTTAGGTTGACAACGTAGCAGGAGTTAGAGTAATAGTTTTTCATTGTGAGACCTCATATGTTTTCTCTCAAAATTATGGAGTTTTAGTCTTTCTAGTGACATCATGAGGATTATCTTGACATGAGTGCGTAGTTTAATCGTGCATGCCTTGGGAGAGTTAGTTTTTGGTAACTTTGAAGCTTGAGATATTGCTGTTATAACTAGATCAAGCATTATATAGACCGTCGTGAGAGTTCACCCGTTATTTTAAAATACACCACATGATTTTATCTGGAAAAGGGTTCTCCGAAGTATCCATGCACCAAAAATGTGTTTACCTCTACAATATATAGATATAACAATGGACACAATGCATTGTGATAGTTCACTTCTTTGACAAACAAAATTATCCCCATAGAAAGGGATTACGGAATTCATTTGTCTGGGTTAGGTGGTGTAACTCTACAGTTATTCTATGTTTATTGTCTAAATTCAGATTCTACTCACACATATGAACTGGTTTCAAAGAGCATGCCAACATTAAATAAAAGATAAATAAAAAATCATACAAAATAGTTCAACAAAAAGACAAGTAGAAACAAGATATACAAGTCCCAAGTTTTTTATCTCACCAAGATAAGTAACAAGGACAACTACAAAATAACAAAGCCTTCAAATCGATGGTAAGACTTAAGAGCGAGGGAGCAGTCACCTGAAGGAGCATATTGCAGAAAAACATAAAGTCAGTCACGCTCCTCAAGAACATTATTATCATAGCCCCATGCCAATTCAAGGCTATGCACTTCCTATCCTGGAAAAGAAAATAAAGCATAAATTCTTAAGCGGAGTTTACTCGTTGACATTATTTCTTCTGATTGACACAAAATTTAGGCAACAAATACAACAATGTAGGTTGGAAAATATTAGCAAAGCACGACAACGACTTCTTAAACCTACACCTTAAGCTTTTAAGAAGCTCAAGTAAAATATCACCTAAACCAAGCGGCACAACACGGCCCATTGCAAAAGTTAAAACCTTTAGGTAAGCAAAGAACAACAACAACAACCAAGCCCGTAAACCAATAAATTGGGGTAGTCTATATGAACCAAAAGTGCATCACGTCGAGCCGAGTACATAAATTCTCTGTAAATGCGACATCCCTTCCTCTTATCGAAAAGAAATGTAAGAGCGAAATACAGAATTGCCATTCTCCTGTAGAACTAGGAATTGAATGTTCTAACTGATTACTAATCTGCTTATGATATTACCAAGGCTCCTCTCCTGTAGAACTAGGAATTGAATGTTCTAACTGATTACTAATCTGCTTATGATATTACCAAGGCTCCTATGATCAATTTGTCATGGAGTAATTTGAAGCCCCAAAGTGATTATGTTCTAGCTGTAAGCCTTATATAAAAAACAACTATCTGAAGTGGTAGTTATCCTAAAACTAGGTCTCGAATAAAGCAAGAAAAGAATATCTAGTAGGTACAAGACCAATTTTTCTCACTGAATTTGAAGATTCAGATGCATGAAAGGTCTGTTTCTCACGGTGTAGGATGCCATTTGATCCAAAGGTTAGAGAGTTATTCCACAGACCTCCGCCAATAAAATCTACGAGAATTATTTCTACAACAACAACATGTAGAGCAATGCATAATCTTTAGGTAATTAATAACTTTTAGAAGAATACCTTCTCCACAGACAGCAGAAAGACATACGATGGGTCTAAAAATGTTGCGAACAGACAAGAAACTGCAAGGAGCTTGTTCGACCGCCGGACAACTTTTGTATGAGGATTAATAACACCTGGAATGTACAGATGCAAAAACGACCATGTGCTCTTTGCCCAAACCTGTCATGTGGTCAAAGGTGATCTAATGAAAGAAGATATGGTAAAATGTCACATGAACGCAGTTTTAGTATATGATGTATAGTGTGCGTGGATTAAGACGAAGAGCAAATTAAATATAAGTTACAATGCGTTACGCGGTCTGAATTTCAATTGCTTCAAGCTATAAATTAACCACATACATAGACTGAATATGTAGTTCAGTCCAGATAAATGAAGGACTAACTCCATGCCCCTAAATCCCAAAGAAGTTAGAGATGGAACTTGAATGCACTAAAGCAATACGTAATAGTATCAAACTTTTATGTTGTCGGTTGTCCACAAGGCCAAAGCCTTACGGAAATCCTTAACAATTAATCTGCACCTTATGTTAGAATTATACTTCTACTACCGCAACAACTCGTAAGTAACTTAATTACATGAAGCAAGTGGATAGCATTAACACGGATAACCTTAAAAGTCAATAATATAGATCACTTTCATCAAATAACACAACCCCTAGGGGGGAGTAACATAGTTATATAACATGTTTTGTTCCTAATTAAGAAAAGCAGTAGCAAGCATCCTTTAATGC
This sequence comes from Linaria vulgaris, assembly GCA_948329865.1. Taxonomy (NCBI): domain Eukaryota; kingdom Viridiplantae; phylum Streptophyta; class Magnoliopsida; order Lamiales; family Plantaginaceae; genus Linaria; species Linaria vulgaris. The sequence continues at coordinate 34,276,511 of OX415250.1, read as the reverse complement.
ATATAGTCAGCAATGCAGCTTCAACTTACAAGCCGACCAATGCAATAAATGCAATGGCCGAGCAAATTCTCTACCTCACCGGAACAACGAAAGGGCATTCTGAAGTTAGATTTTTCTAGTGAAGAAAATAGCTAGTAGTTTATTACCTTAGCTTTAGAAATATATGATGTTGTTGAATGCTTTGGGCGCTCCTCAACAGTGTTATACATCGGGCATGTTGGGCATTGTGCAATATGGATCATTGCACATTCCCAGTTGTCCAGATCTAAATAGATGCGCATTTCTGCCCTCATGGTTATCCAATGGGAAATGATTGTTCTCGATCCCATCACTAGAAGGGTTTGCTTCTGTTTTGAGCTTATTAGTTTTTGGCAGTAATTCACTTTGAGGAGGCTGAAAGAAAACATCACGGTTGCGGTTAACATGTAAAGGACCATTCATCTGTACAATGGGAGTTTGCCTTCCATTTCTCAACGGGCCTGTGAAACCACCAAGATTTCCATCATGCTCAGAGAAATCCAAAGAGTTCATGGGAATGGACACCGATGCACTCCTCATCCTTCGTGGAAAAAATGTACTTGCTGAGTCAACGCGGTCGTATGATTGTAAAAATGTGCCAGATAGCATAGGTATCTCATATTTTTCATGAGGATCCATTCCCTGACTAGACCTGTGATCAACGACATCGAAGCCTTAAAAATTCTCTTTTAGACCACCTCTCATTCAGTGTGCAAATTGTAAATTTCTTCTCTTGTCTGAACACTATGAATACTCTAATAGGCGAGACGTATTATATTTTGCAATTACAATTTTCCTCTTTCATTCTGATCAAAGTGGAACCAAACACATACCTAGGCCCTAGCTAACATCAACATTAGAAATTCTAGTCTACTGATGAAATAATATAAGCAAGTATTACTATCTTCATCTCTTCTAAATTCCGTGATCTGTTGCAAAAGTTTCATATTTAACTCCATAACATAGTTCATTAAAAATCTAGTTGTCACTCTTCACAGGGTACCAAATGGATAATTCCTCACTTCACATATGCGGGTTCAAACTCTAAATACTCGAAATTCGAAGTCTTATTTTACCATGCAACGAAAGATTATAAAAAAAGAAAATTGATAAGAAAAAAGAATTCATGCAACACTACGTAAATAGTGTTATAAACACACACGGATGAGTATTATATTAATAAATTACAAGAGCTGAGAAAAGCTGTGTACCTTAATAAGGTAAAAGTAATCCAACCACCACCGATAAAGAAACGCAAAAATAGAAAAATGGAAAACTTAAAAGAATTAGTACTGGTAGAAGAAGCCATTAAAAAAACAATGCTCAAATAAGTAAGGTACTAAGATCCCATTAATTAAAAAAAATGCCAAAAACGAGCTTCATGTACACTTTCCGGCGATGAAAAAAACGGCTTGACTTAATAACGTTGACCGGTTCATACCAAATTAAAAGTCACGTGGTAAGAGCGGAGCCAGGTGGGGGCTCACCTGGGCTCCAGCCCAGGTCAACTATTTGGCTATTTGCAACTCAAGTACTTGTATTATGTTTTTATAATTTGTATTGCTCCATAGAATAGTTTATTTCTTATCAGCCAACTTTAAGTAGTTTTTATACAATTAAACCCAAAATATCTACTATTTTTTGACCCAAATAAATAAAATTGTCCAACTATTTATATTAGAACGTACAGATCCAACATTTCACATTTTAGATTGGATTAATTTCAGCTTATTTGTAAAATTAAATAGCTTGTTATATAAACTTTGTAACATTGCTCTAACATATCTTATAATTATAGAGTACATATATTTAATTTAAGAGGAGTGGTAATATGTATCTTTTTTACTAGAATATATTATATTTAATTTGTATATTGTTTATGGATTTGTAGAAAATGCATGTAAGTTTTTAGAGAAAAATTAAGAAGGAATTTTTTTTTCAATCGAGGTAGCTTTAACATGATATGTCTATTATTTCTTAGCCCGGGTCAATATATTTTTCTGGCTCCGCCCCCTAAGAAGACAGAAGTCTTGTCTGTGCTGATGGAGGACACCACCGTAGGACCATGCCATGTATTTTCTCTATCGTATACGATTCAGAAGTGGGAAAACGTATGAGTTGTTTTTTCAGTTTACTCCAATGTTGACAATTTTTACCCAATTTATGCAAAAGTATGTGAACATTCCTACGAGGCAAGTCTAACAATCGAAAATAGTGACATGTTTGCAAATCATACAATTAAAATGTACATAGGGAAGCTTTGCGCATTTTTATAATGTTAGGGGGTAAGTAAAAATAAAGTTAAGTTATAGGAGTAAATTAAATGACATGGTCATATTATAGGGGTTTTGATATATATATTTCCCGATTTTGTTGTCAGATATTTTGGTATATAAATATCATACTACAATCATACTTTGTGTAACATGCTTTTATTGGTTACTTGGCACCCTCCCTTATCAACATTAATCAAATGCAACACTGATGGATGCTCGTTTGGCATGCCGGGAAGAGGAGGAGCAGGTGGAATATTCTGAAACGGCAGAAGTTTTGCACATGGATCTTTTGCTTTACACCATGAACCGGTTTTCGCATTTGAAGCTGAATTGTGGGTGGTGATTTTAGCAATGGAAAAGGCTACGGAACGCGGCTGGAGATACATTTGGTTGGAGAGCGACTAGACCTTTGTCGTTCAACTTTTACACGCCAAGTCTGATAAGGTACCATGGAAAATTAGAGCTCGGTAGTTGTCTTGCTTGAAAATTTTAAATTCCATATATTTTCAAGCTTCACACAAATATAAAGAAGGAAATCGAGCGGCAAATGCTTTGGCTAATTTTGGGATGCAACACGACGGAGATGCCCGATGGCCATCTCACCCTACTTTTATTAGTAATCATGTTTTGATGATATATATTAGAAAACTTTAGATTTTGTTGATTTTGTACGAACTATTCTTTTTTTTTTTTTTTAAGTTTGAGCTCTGAGAGTTATCCTCTCGGACTCCATTTCAGGGAAAAAAATAGCACTACATTGTTTCGATCTAGTTACCGCAGAATATTACACAAGTTCTAAGAATGGCTCTTTTAACGACACCTAGGGGTGGGGAAGGGATGGGATCCCACGTCAAGGGATCCCACATCGTGGGATTCAAAAACTCACTCACGTTCCCGTCCCTCCAGTTGAAGGGATCCCTCGCCGAGGGATCCCTTAATCCTGCCATTTTTTAGTCTCGTAAAATTCACTCTTTAACACTGGAAATTGGAGGGAATCCCTCCGATCTCAGATTGTATCTAGCACAAAAAGTGTGCTTTTTTCTCCTTCTCCACTTTTCCCCCCGAATATTTCATCTTTAAAAGATGTCTTCTTTTCGACATTAATAACGAATACCAACCTGTTAACACGAATCACAATCCAATAACTAGCCCGAATCACATTCAAAAATCGCAATCCGCTATCACAAATCCCAAAAGAAACCCCTTCGCGACTCAAAACTCACAAGACACAAGTCACAAATTGTCTAATCATTACAAATAAATAAATATCATTTTAAATAACTAGCAATAAAACGTTGTCCAGTTCCTAATATTTCCCATACACACTCACATCACATGTGTTTTTTATTTTGCAACTAAACCCCCAATAAACCTAGTAATTATAGCTTATAAGAAATGGTGGGATTCTCTCCTCCCGTGGGAATCGGAGAATGACTCCCGTTCCCGTTCCTCAACTAGAGGGAGTCCCGTCCCTCGTAGTCCCGCCGTGAAAGAGTGTGACGGGAAATTTTCCCGCGGGAACATTTCCCGTGGGTAGGTACGGGTAAGGGAATTTCCTTTACCCGTTTCCACCCCTAACGACACCCATCATGACCCCATTTGTTTTAGAATTTCAAAGATACTATTTAAAATGTATTATCAAAAGTTAAAATGGAGATGGGCACTAAAAAATAGTAAAAATATATTTATAAGTGGAGTTTATTTATTACCTTCTACCTACAAAGCAATTCAGTTGATAGGAGTTAACTATTTAGGTACTCTTAGAGCACTTTTGGTTGTTAGGGTCATATTAACCCTGATTCATGCTATTTTCTATTAAGATTAATCACGATAGTATTAACTTTGGGGAAAATTAACAATTTTAGTCCGATAACTTGGCCACTTTTCGATGTAATTCTCCATAAAAATAAAGAAGGCTTCTCTGTAGTGGAGGGGACATCACATGCCATGTGTCTTTCTACTTTCTACTTTATGCAGTTTAGAAATGGGGGAATTATTATTTCTGCCTAGTAACTTTGCCCAAAATTTCTTTTTGCCCTTTTTTTTCGAGTCGACTTTTTCTGCCCTGCTAGTTTTTATTTTTCTATAAAAAATGTTACATCAGCAATTTAGCCTCAGTAAGAGAAATTGGACATTTTTAATAGAAAAATAAAAACTAGCAGGACAGAAAAAGTCGGCTCGAAAAAAAAAGAACAAAAAGTAATTTTGGGCAAAGTTATTGGACAGAAATAATAATTCGCCCTTTAGAAATTGACCCTTAATGTTTAAAATATCTCACTCTTGGATCTTAGGAAATAGTTCGTTACGAAGGGAGGATGTCATGTATGTGTAACATGCTTGCCATTAATTAAAATCAAAATCAAAATCAAAATTTAAGCACTCAATAGATTTGACCAAGTTTTTTTTATTTATTTTTTATTTTTTTTATGAACAATGTGGGAAAAACATGTGCCCTTAGGCTATATCAAGAGAAAGCATAGAAAGTAAATCGGGTGGAGGGGTTTGTATCACACAAAATTCTCCATCTATGGTGAGCTCTTGTTTCGCGAGTGCGTTGGTGAGTTCATTCTTTTTTCATTCTATCCGACGGAATTCTTGTGTTCATGGTTTGTGTAGTAGTTCACGACACTCATCAATCTTTTCTTTGAAGTTGGGGTTGCGGCCTCCTTCCTTTTCCTTTGCAATTAACTTGTGAGCTTCTTGAGAATCAGTCTCCACACAATAGATTTGACCGAGTTAAGTACGCCACAAAATCACGGTTGATGCTTCTAAAATTGGCTCTCTCCACGATACATAACACAATACCGTTGTTCCCTTTTCTGACTATATATATATATATATATATATATATATATATATATATATATAAAAAGATGTTTTAAGTTGTATGATTAAGACACAGACTAAAAAAAAGTATTTTATTTGTGAGTTGGAAATTTATTTATTACAGATTAAGATATCTTGTTGAGAGAAGTTATTTATTTAGCTATATACATGGTTGCTTTAGTTTTTATTTGCATAAAACTTGAAACAGTAAAATCATTACATCATCTTTTTTTTTTTTTTTTAAATCTATCATTACAGTATCCTATGTTGTACCCTTAATTTTGTAATTTTTTTTTGGGAAGATGCCTCTTTGCATCTAATATTATTAGTTAAATGGACACGTAGTGACAATAGAGTTGTAAAAAGTGAATAATAACTTACTCAAAAGAAAAAGAAAAAAGTGAATAATAAAAATATACTTATTTAACTTTTACATAAGGCTCTTCATTATAATACAATAAAATAATTTATAATCGTTGGTTCATAGGCGATTTAGGATGATACTATGCATAACTTCGATTAGTAGAACTTAGACGACTACGTCAAATCTAAAGTTAGAAAAAAAAAGGGATAATTCTATCAAACCCCCCAAACTATGGTACCTTTTACCGGACGAGGTCAGAACTTTCATTTTAGCTCCAGTGCCCCCTAACCTTTAGTCGTTTGTGCGATTTACTTTTGTGCGTGTTCCGACCATATTTTTATCGGAACAGTAAGGCATGTGCACAGCACATGTTAATGTTTAAGGGCATTTTTGTCCAAAAAATCTTCGCCAAACTTTTAAACCCCCCAAACTATACTCTTTTTTGACTTTCCCCCCTGAACTATCATATGTGCGATTTGCCCCCTGAACTATGGTATGATTTTGTGGACTGCCCCTTGAACTATTTTTTGAGTTTTTGGACTCCCCCTGAATTTTTATGAGTTTTTAGGATTGCACCCTGAACTATAATATGGTCCTTGAGATGCATTTTGATGAATTGAAATGGTATTAACTAGAGCAAAAAGGTAAGCATCAAAACACCCAAAAATTAACATCAAAACACCAAAAAAATATTCATAATGATCATTCACAATCCCATCATCACCATAATAAACAACCAGACCATAATATGTTCCATAGGCTTAACAAAATACCAACACAAAATGTATTTTGAACATTTCGACAATGCTGGCTGATATTTGCCCGTCAGGAAACTGGAGTTACATATTTACGACCAAATTTCTATGTTAGTAGCTCTGAGCATACATGAAGAGTAAGTATCACATGCTGAAATCTCACAAGCTAAGGATGAACATGAAGAATCTGAATTATTGTGAAGTTTCTCGACCAGTACTTCATCATTGTCCATTGGAATGTGTAAACCTTCACTCGCTTTTGTTGCTGTGTTTTTCTGTTGCTTTATTTGACGAAAGTCCCAGCTAGCAAGGTGGCTTTATCCATCTGTTAACCAACAATTGGTGAAAAACACGCAAGTTAAAACCAATATTCTTATAGGGTACGGAAGAGGCAAGACGAGATAATTTATGAACCTAAAATATTCTTATGGCGATGAAGTGTGTCTCTTTTTCCAGCAGGTATGCTGTTTTCTTGTCGAAGAATAATCTACTGCAGTCACATCCAACTATAGAATATCGATGCGAAGGTAACGACATTGACTATCACAATGAAGTAATATTCAACACAGAGATGAGGTCAATCACTATCTATTAAGTATTTTAATATCTGATGACAAGAACATTGCCAAATCATAGATACTTTTGACATCTTAGAGGTAGAACAATCACCTTCTTTGAGAGATTCCTAGGAAAGACACTGCAGAAATAAACGATACTCGAATACAAAATGCATACACACACAGATACATATGAAAAGCTCTGTTGCATATGTTTTAAAAGAAAAGAAACATGTATGATGTAACGCATCCTAACGCAGACAAATGCATACATATTTTCCCATATCGTAATAACTTTAAGTCTTCATTTTGTGATTTTACTGTATTATAAAATAAGAACTAACACTTTCCCCTGAAACAAAAATGCTCAATTAAAGTAAGAAAATCACATTCTGAATAAAACTTGATAATTCTGAATAAAACTTGATAATTAAGAAAACAAAAGGAAACCAAAAAAACTCTTACAGGAACTTTCTTTTGGAGTACATAGAGATCAAAGAACTCCCGACGAAACTCGATTCGACGTAACTCATTTTCAAGCACATGCCATGCATTTGCTTCCCTAACTCAAACAAAGTCGAATTCCCACAAACCCGAATCACGCTCGATAACGTGAAATCATTCACGCCCATACCTTCTTCCCACAAGGCAGCCTTAAAAAGCCTCAAAGCCTCTTCGTCCTCCCCGACTTGCGCATACCCGTAAATCATCCCGCTCCAAGACACCACATTCCTGTCAGGCATTTCATTAAACACCTTCCGCGCTTCAACCAAACTACCGCATTTCCCATACATATCAACAACCGAGCTACCCACAAACACATTGGCATCAAACCCAGTTTTCACAGCCAAACAATGCACAAATGGAACTTTCTTTTGAGTAACGACACAAATGGAATCCGATCCACGTACGCCAATCGAAGTGATTTCGGCAGCTTGCACAGCCTTAAAATCATATTCTGCACAATCAATAAATAAACCCAAATTGAAATAATAGTTGAGTAAATTAAATTAGGGCTTTGCGGGTTGAATTAGCGAAACTTACCGACTTGGTAGAGACGACCTTCGGGTGAGAAGATCGTAATCTATCGATTGTACCCGCCTCCACTTCCACGGCTCATTTTTCACATTGAAATTGGGATGTTTATTTTGCAGTATAATAATAATGTTACTGAAATTGGGATTTTTTTTTTGATTTTTATTATTTTAAGTGACGGGTCTATTTTACCCCTTAGAGGTCACGTGAGTCATGCACGTGAGGGAATATTCTAAGAATATTCCGGTAAAAATGTGACCGGAACACGCACTAAACCAACTCGCACAAACGACTAAAGTTTAGGGGGCACTAGTGCCAAAATTAAAGTTTTGCCCTCGTACGGTAAAATGTACCATAGTTTGGGGGGTTTGATAGAATTATCCCAAAAAAAAATCTATAGTTAGAAAAAGACCAAGGCAAACTTGGATGTATGGTATGGATGTATGAAGTTACTAAAGAAATATTTTATATTTGTAACTGAAATTTCAATGAATGTACTATTTGCGCAATCACAACGAGTTGACGATCAATTTGGAAGCACAATATAAAAATCGACCGCAATGCTTCTTATAAGATAAATATGAAAAGGACGGATCATATAAAAGCACAAGCGACGATCCGGCGGGGTTGCAACTACATATGATACTTATATATATAAAAATGTGCAAAATTTTAAAACAAAAAATAATTTTTTTTATCTTTCGAACAATCCATTTAAACAACTGTTATTTATGCTAGCTGTTATCTTATATATGTTCTTTTCATGATGTGACCTAGCTTCACCCGTTCTTATATTAAGGTCCAAGTTATGCATTTCTCAAAGTAAAAATACGATTACACATTCACATGCATTGTTCGAGAATGGTGGAGATTGTTAGATTTAGTTTCCAAATAATAAATCTTGTGAGATGTATCCCACATTGGTTATGTGTTGATATGATGTGAATGCAAAGTATAATAAAAGCCTTTTGAGTCTGTCCCACATTGGTAAAGTATGTTGGACTCTAACTCATGGTAACTATAAGGACTTTTATGGGCTCTGAGAGCTTTAGCTCTTATAGGCCAGTTTTACTAAAGTGGCTTAAGTGTCCCACATAGGAAAAATAAAAACTTATTTGTGGGTTTATATGTGTTTGCACTATATTACTTGGGTAATAAAAAGTGCAAGACATAGGTGGTGCTCATGCACACACGCGCGTCGAGCCCGTGCCCGCGCCCGCGCCCGCGCGCGCGCGCGTGGCGCTTAAGTGGCGCTTTTGTTTGGCCCACTTAAAAAGCACTTAGCACTTAGCACGCTTGCATCGCTCATCGATCTAGGCCGTAGATTTTATTTAATTAATTAATTAAGATGAACGGCTGTGATTTAATCTGAATATTAAAATTAATATAGATTAAATTGGATGGTGTGGATTTAATCTTACTTAAGATTTAAATCCGACGGCTCAGATTAATCCGGGAAAATATGGAGGGAATATTTAAAAACTCAGATTTAAATATTAACAGCCACATGTTTTGGAGCAGGAGAGTTGTGGCTTTCTGTGAAAGAATACCAGTGGAAAAGTCGTGACTTTTCCGTACAACTCTTCAACGTCTATATATTCGCGGGATTATCAGAGACAATACACATCAAATTTTCGTATCTCTCATATACATACAAAAATAATTGCTGCAGAAATTATTTCTGTATTAATTGCATTCTTGTTCTTTTTCCTGTTTATTAACTTCGTAAGTCCAAAACGCAGTTAATAGTCTTTTATTTTCTGAGCTTAAATTGTATCCTGGGAGGCGATTCGCTGTAACCCTTTTGGCACACGAGGTGGGGGCGAATTACGCTTTAAGGAAAGCGTCTGTATTTTCGCGACTTTCAAGTTCCAGATTGTGGCATTTTCGACAAACTCACCAACAAACTTAAAGCGTAATTCTGCGTTTTCGAAAATGTCTGGAGGAGGATCGTTGAAGGAGTTTGCTACCAACATTGTGAAGTTGGAGAAGTTCGATGGAGACAACTTCAGGCGCTGGCAGAAAAAGTTGCACTTCCTTTTGGCGCAACTCGGGGTGGTGTACGTGCTGACAACTCCGAAACCAGAAGCGAAGGACGATGAGACCGTTGCTGAAACCAGAAGTAGGCTGAAGTGGGAACAAGACGACTACTGTTGCAAGGGACACATTTGCAACTCGCTATCCGACACGCTGTTCGACATGTACCATGAAAAATCAACGGCGAAAGAAGTCTGGGACAATCTGGAGAAAACAAATCTGGTGGAGGACGCTACGAGTAAGAAATTCATCACCAGTAAGTTTTTTCGTTATTTCATGGTGGATGGCAGAAAGGTACTTGAGCAGTTTTACGAGTTAAAGCAGATAGTTAATCAGTTTAAACAGCATGCTTTGCATATGGATGAAACTATAATTGTATCTGCTGTTATAGACAAACTTCCTCCTTCATGGAAAAACTTTAGAAAGGAACTTAAGCACAGGAAAGAGGATATTTCTCTTGCAGATCTTGAGAGCCATCTTAAAATCGAAGAAGAAGACAGAAACCGAGATGGTGGAGATGGTTCCAAGGTCATGGTGCTTGAGGGAGGAAGTAGTAGCAAGCAGAACAATAATCCGGGCAAAGGAAATGGTAAGAAGAACTCAAATCAGAATCCCAAAAAGAGAAAAGCAAGTAACAATACTGTTTGCTGGCAATGTGGAAAAGAGGGTCATCAAAAGAAAGATTGTCGTGACAAGGGTAAGAAACAGAAAACAAACAAACAAGCAGAAGTTTGTGGCAATGATTTCTGAAATGTTTGTTGAGATCAACCTTGTTGGGAATGACCGGTCATGGTGGATCGACTCTGGAGCAACAAGGCATGTCTGCAAAGACATGTCCATGTTTGTGGAGTATACACCGGAAAATGATTGCTTTGTCTACATGGGAAATGGCGCAAGTGTTGCTGTCAAGGGAAAAGGGAAAGTGCTGATGGAGTTTACTTCGGGGCATGAACTGGAACTCACTGATGTTTACCATGTTCCAGAAATTAAGAAAAATCTTGTATCTGGAAGCCTTCTTAATAAATTTGGCTTCAAACTTGTATTTGAGTCGGATAAATTTATTCTGACTAAGGGAGGATCCTTTGTAGGCAAAGGATACCTTTGTGAGGGAATGTTCAAACTCAATGTAACTGAGAATGCTATAAATAAAGTATCTTATTCTGCTTATATGCTTGACTCTTGTTCTTTATGGCATGATAGACTTGGGCATGTTAATTTTAGAAAATTACAGCATATGTCTAATCTAAATTTAATTCCCAGTATTGATAAGAATGTGAATAAATGTAATACATGCATGCTTACAAAAATAACCAGAATGCCTTTTCCTAAAGTCGAGAGAACATCAGAAATATTAAACTTAATACATAGTGATTTATGTGATTTTCATAGCACTCCTACTAGAGGTGGAAAAAGTTATTATGTGACTTTTATTGATGATCACTCTCGATTTTGTTATGTTTATCTTTTGAATCACAAGCATGAAGCATTAGATAAATTTAAAATATTTAAGGCTGAAGTTGAAAATACATGTGGAACCACCATAAAACGTTTAAGAACTGATAGAGGTGGTGAATATTATGATCCTACGTTTTTTTGAAAATGTTGGTATTGTTCATGAAGTTACTGCACCCTATACTCCACAACAAAACGGAATTGCTGAAAGAAAAAATAGGACATTAACTGAAATGATTAATGCTATGTTGTCCAAATCTGGACTTAGCAAATGATTTTGGGGTGAGGCACTTTTAACAGCGTGTCATGTTTTGAATAGAGTGCCTACTAAGAAAAATTCTACAACTCCATATGAATTATGGAAGAAAAGAAAACCAAACTTGAAGTATTTGCGAGTTTGGGGTTGTAGAGCTATAGTTAGAGTTCCTGATCCTAAAAGAAAGAAGTTGGGAGAAAAGGGTGTAGAATGTATTTTTCTTGGTTATGCACTAAACAGTAACGCTTACAGATTTATGGTAATTGAGAAAAATTACTCGATTGAAGTAAATACAATAATTGAATCAAGAGATGCCATATTTGATGAAACCAGGTTTTCTTCTATTCCTAGAATTCCAGAAAATAATAATAATGAATCAATAAATATAAGGAATTCTGAAATAGAGGATGAAGAACCTAGGAGAAGTAAAAGACCTAGAGTACAAAAAGACTTTGGGCCTGATTTTCACATGTATCTTGTTGAAGGTACACGAGAAAAAGAAACAAATCAAGTGCTGTTATCTTTACATGCTGAATCTGATCCAAAAACCCATGCAGAGGCTATGAAGTCTCAAGATGCTAGTTTTTGGAAAGAGGCTATACAAGATGAAATGGATTCCATCATGGGAAATGACACCTGGAAATTGGTGGACTTACCTCCTGGTTTTAAAACCGTTGGATGTAAGTGGATTTTCAAAAAGAAAATGAAAGTTGATGGGACCGTTGAGAAGTTTAAAGCAAGATTAGTTGCAAAAGGCTTCACTCAAAAAGAAGGACTTGATTATTTCGACACTTATGCTCCAGTGGCTAGAATTGCTACAATTAGGATTTTAATATCATTGGCCTCCATATATAAATTTGAAATTCACCAAATGGATGTCAAAACTGCATTCTTGAATGGTGAATTAAAAGAAGAAATTTATATGCAACAACCTGAAGGTTTTGTTGTGAGCATAAAGTGTGTAAACTTGTTAAGTCTTTGTACGGACTTAAACAAGCACCAAAACAATGGCATGAAAGGTTTGACCAGGCTGTGTTGTCAAACGGATTCAAAATCCATGAATCTGATAAGTGTGTTTATAGTAAATTTAAAAATAATAAAGGTGTTGTTATTTGCTTATATGTTGATGACATGCTTATCTTTGGTTCTGATCTAGATCAAATCAATAATGCTAAGAAATTTCTATGTGAAACATTTGATATGAAAGATCTAGGTCAAGCTGATGTTATTTTAGGGATTAAAATAATTAGAAGTAATGAAGGTATCATGTTATCACAGTCTCATTACGTTGAAAAAGTATTGAGAAAATTTAATCATTTTGATTGTACACCTGTTAGTACTCCGTTCGACCCTAGTACTAAATTAATGCCAAATGATGGGAGAGCATTTTCCCAAAACCAGTATGCTAGTGCAATAGGAAGCTTAATGTATTGCATGACTTGTACTAGGCCTGATATTGCGTTTGCAGTTGGTAAACTAAGTCGGTATACAAGTAATCCTAGTAGAGAACATTGGAAAGCAATATTTAGAGTCTTCAAGTATCTTAAGAAGACCATTGAATATGGCTTATGCTATAGTGGCTATCCAAATGTTTTGGAAGGTTATACTGATGCTAGCTGGATTACTGAGAGTGATGACCACGCATCAACTAGTGGTTGGATATTCACTTTTGGTGGAGCTGCAATATCATGGGGTTCTAAGAAACAAACATGCTTGGCTGATTCAACCATGGCATCAGAGTTTATAGCATTAAACTCGGCAAGTAAAGAAGCAGAATGGTTGAGAAACTTGTTATTGGAAATGCCAATATGGCCTAAACCAATGCCTCCCGTGTTAATACACTGTGACAGTCAGTCGACTTTGTCTAGAGCTTATAGTCATGTCTATAACGGAAAGTCTAGACATATTGGTTTGAGGCATAGCTATGTGAGACAGTTAATCAGTGATGGTGTTATCACAATTAACTATGTGAGGTCAGCAAGTAACTTGGCTGATCCTCTGACTAAAGGTCTTGCCAGAGATATGGTGCATAAGACTTCTAGAGCGATGGGACTGAAAGCCCATACATAGTGATCACACATGAGGGAAACTCAACTCAACACTTGAAATATCAAACTTGGGTTCAATGAGTAAAGTACTTCATTTTTGTGATTGTCAAGCACTTAGTATTTTAAATTAATAATTCAATTATTAATTGGTTCCATCTAAGTATAGTGCTTGGTACCTGTAATGTCAAAGGTAGAGGTTGAGTTTAATACTCCTAATAGACTTGTAACAGTAAATGTTGGGATGTCATAATTACAGGGACATCCTTGACAAGTCTACCTAAGTGAGTAGTAGAAGTGAGGCCGCTTCATTAGAGTTTTAGGGCTTAACTCTAAAAACTACTCATGATACCAGGATATAGACACAGGGCCGTTAACGTGTCGGCTTGTTAGAATAAAGAACAAGTGGAGGAACTGTGTGTGGTACTTATCCGGTTGGTCGATATAGAATTGCTAGTTCAAAGACTAGTCTACTATGCTCTTCTGATTAACTTTGATAGGTATCCACTAAGTGAAGGTTCAAGTCGAAAGACACCTTTATTTATTCATAGAACTTCTTGAGGTGCAAACTAAGATTTATCATTCGGAAATGGTGGAGATTGTTAGATTTAGTTTCCAAATAATAAATCTTGTGAGAGGTATCCCACATTGGTTATGTGTTGATATGATGTGAATGCAAAGTATAATAAAAGCCTTTTGAGTCTGTCCCACATTGGTAGAGTATGTTGGGCTCTAACTCATGGTAACTATAAGGACTTTTATGGGCTCTAAGAGCTTTAGCTCTTATAGGCCAGTTTTACTAAAGTGGCTTAAGTGTCCCACATAGGAAAAATAAAAACTTATTTGTGGGTTTATATGTGTTTGCACTATATTACTTGGGTAATAAAAAGTGCAAGACATAGGTGGTGCTCATGCACACACGCGCGCCGAGCCGAGCCCGTGCTCGCGCCCGCGCCCGCGCGCGCGTGCGCGTGGCGCTTAAGTGGCGCTTTTGTTTGGCGCACTTAAAAAGCACTTAGCACTTAGCACGCTTGCATCGCTCATCGATCTAGGCCGTAGATTTTATTTAATTAATTAAATAAGATGAACGGCTGTGATTTAATCAGAATATTAAAATTAATATAGATTAAATTGGATGGTGTGGATTTAATCTTACTTAAGATTTAAATCCGACGGCTCAGATTAATCCGGGAAAATATGGAGGGAATATTTAAAAACTCAGATTTAAATATTAACAGTCACATGTTTTGGAGCAGGAGAGTTGTGGCTTTCTGTGAAAGAATACCAGTGGAAAAGTCGTGACTTTTCCGTACAACTCTTCAACGTCTATATATTCGCGGGATTATCAGAGACAATACACATCAAATTTTCGTATCTCTCATATACATACAAAAATAATTGCTGCAGAAATTATTTCTGTATTAATTGCATTCTTGTTCTTTTTCCTGTTTATTAACTTCGTAAGTCCAAAACGCAGTTAATAGTCTTTTATTTTCTGAGCTTAAATTGTATCCTGGGAGGCGATTCGCTGTAACCCTTTTGGCACACGAGGTGGGGGCGAATTACGCTTTAAGGAAAGCGTCTGTATTTTCGCGACTTTCAAGTTCCAGATTGTGGCATTTTCGACAAACTCACCAACAAACTTAAAGCGTAATTCTGCGTTTTCGAAAATGTCTGGAGGAGGATCGTTGAAGGAGTTTGCTACCAACATTGTGAAGTTGGAGAAGTTCGATGGAGACAACTTCAGGCGCTGGCAGAAAAAGTTGCACTTCCTTTTGGCGCAACTCGGGGTGGTGTACGTGCTGACAACTCCGAAACCAGAAGCGAAGGACGATGAGACCGTTGCTGAAACCAGAAGTAGGCTGAAGTGGGAACAAGACGACTACTGTTGCAAGGGACACATTTGCAACTCGCTATCCGACACGCTGTTCGACATGTACCATGAAAAATCAACGGCGAAAGAAGTCTGGGACAATCTGGAGAAAACAAATCTGGTGGAGGACGCTACGAGTAAGAAATTCATCACCAGTAAGTTTTTTCGTTATTTCATGGTGGATGGCAGAAAGGTAATTGAGCAGTTTTACGAGTTAAAGCAGATAGTTAATCAGTTTAAACAGCATGCTTTGCATATGGATGAAACTATAATTGTATCTGCTGTTATAGACAAACTTCCTCCTTCATGGAAAAACTTTAGAAAGGAACTTAAGCACAGGAAAGAGGATATTTCTCTTGCAGATCTTGAGAGCCATCTTAAAATCGAAGAAGAAGACAGAAACTGAGATGGTGGAGATGGTTCCAAGGTCATGGTGCTTGAGGGAGGAAGTAGTAGCAAGCAGAACAATAATCCGGGCAAAGGAAATGGTAAGAAGAACTCAAATCAGAATCCCAAAAAGAGAAAAGCAAGTAACAACACTGCTTGCTGGCAATGTGGAAAAGAGGGTCATCAAAAGAAAGATTGTCGTGACAAGGGTAAGAAACAGAAAACAGAAAACAATACAAACAAGCAGAAGTTTGTGGCAA
Source organism: Linaria vulgaris (assembly GCA_948329865.1). Taxonomy (NCBI): domain Eukaryota; kingdom Viridiplantae; phylum Streptophyta; class Magnoliopsida; order Lamiales; family Plantaginaceae; genus Linaria; species Linaria vulgaris. The sequence continues at coordinate 34,260,370 of OX415250.1, read as the reverse complement.
TGATTTCTGAAATGTTTGCTGAGATCAACCTTGTTGGGAATGACCGGTCATGGTGGATCGACTCTGGAGCAACAAGGCATGTCTGCAAAGACATGTCCATGTTTGTGGAGTATACACCGGAAAATGATTGCTTTGTCTACATGGGAAATGGCGCAAGTGTTGCTGTCAAGGGAAAAGGGAAAGTGCTGATGGAGTTTACTTCGGGGCATGAACTGGAACTCACTGATGTTTACCATGTTCCAGAAATTAAGAAAAATCTTGTATCTGGAAGCCTTCTTAATAAATTTGGCTTCAAACTTGTATTTGAGTCGGATAAATTTATTCTGACTAAGGGAGGATCCTTTGTAGGCAAAGGATACCTTTGTGAGGGAATGTTCAAACTCAATGTAACTGAGAATGCTATAAATAAAGTATCTTATTCTGCTTATATGCTTGACTCTTGTTCTTTATGGCATGATAGACTTGGGCATGTTAATTTTAGAAAATTACAGCATATGTCTAATCTAAATTTAATTCCCAGTATTGATAAGAATGTGAATAAATGTAATACATGCATGCTTACAAAAATAACCAGAATGCCTTTTCCTAAAGTCGAGAGAACATCAGAAATATTAAACTTAATACATAGTGATTTATGTGATTTTCATAGCACTCCTACTAGAGGTGGAAAAAGTTATTATGTGACTTTTATTGATGATCACTCTCGATTTTGTTATGTTTATCTTTTGAATCACAAGCATGAAGCATTAGATAAATTTAAAATATTTAAGGCTGAAGTTGAAAATACATGTGGAACCACCATAAAACGTTTAAGAACTGATAGAGGTGGTGAATATTATGATCCTACGTTTTTTTGAAAATGTTGGTATTGTTCATGAAGTTACTGCACCCTATACTCCACAACAAAACGGAATTGCTGAAAGAAAAAATAGGACATTAACTGAAATGATTAATGCTATGTTGTCCAAATCTGGACTTAGCAAAGGATTTTGGGGTGAGGCACTTTTAACAGCGTGTCATGTTTTGAATAGAGTGCCTACTAAGAAAAATTCTACAACTCCATATGAATTATGGAAGAAAAGAAAACCAAACTTGAAGTATTTGCGAGTTTGGGGTTGTAGAGCTATAGTTAGAGTTCCTGATCCTAAAAGAAAGAAGTTGGGAGAAAAGGGTGTAGAATGTATTTTTCTTGGTTATGCACTAAACAGTAACGCTTACAGATTTATGGTAATTGAGAAAAATTACTCGATTGAAGTAAATACAATAATTGAATCAAGAGATGCCATATTTGATGAAACCAGGTTTTCTTCTATTCCTAGAATTCCAGAAAATAATAATAATGAATCAATAAATATAAGGAATTCTGAAATAGAGGATGAAGAACCTAGGAGAAGTAAAAGACCTAGAGTACAAAAAGACTTTGGGCCTGATTTTCACATGTATCTTGTTGAAGGTACACGAGAAAAAGAAACAAATCAAGTGCTGTTATCTTTACATGCTGAATCTGATCCAAAAACCCATGCAGAGGCTATGAAGTCTCAAGATGCTAGTTTTTGGAAAGAGGCTATACAAGATGAAATGGATTCCATCATGGGAAATGACACCTGGAAATTGGTGGACTTACCTCCTGGTTTTAAAACCGTTGGATGTAAGTGGATTTTCAAAAAGAAAATGAAAGTTGATGGGACCGTTGAGAAGTTTAAAGCAAGATTAGTTGCAAAAGGCTTCACTCAAAAAGAAGGACTTGATTATTTCGACACTTATGCTCCAGTGGCTAGAATTGCTACAATTAGGATTTTAATATCCTTGGCCTCCATATATAAATTTGAAATTCACCAAATGGATGTCAAAACTGCATTCTTGAATGGTGAATTAAAAGAAGAAATTTATATGCAACAACCTGAAGGTTTTTTTGTGAGCATAAAGTGTGTAAACTTGTTAAGTCTTTGTACGGACTTAAACAAGCACCAAAACAATGGCATGAAAGGTTTGACCAGGCTGTGTTGTCAAACGGATTCAAAATCCATGAATCTGATAAGTGTGTTTATAGTAAATTTAAAAATAATAAAGGTGTTATTATTTGCTTATATGTTGATGACATGCTTATCTTTGGTTCTGATCTAGATCAAATCAATAATGCTAAGAAATTTCTATGTGAAACATTTGATATGAAAGATCTAGGTCAAGCTGATGTTATTTTAGGGATTAAAATAATTAGAAGTAATGAAGGTATCATGTTATCACAGTCTCATTACGTTGAAAAAGTATTGAGAAAATTTAATCATTTTGATTGTACACCTGTTAGTACTCCGTTCGACCCTAGTACTAAATTAATGCCAAATGATGGGAGAGCATTTTCCCAAAACCAGTATGCTAGTGCAATAGGAAGCTTAATGTATTGCATGACTTGTACTAGGCCTGATATTGCGTTTGCAGTTGGTAAACTAAGTCGGTATACAAGTAATCCTAGTAGAGAACATTGGAAAGCAATATTTAGAGTCTTCAAGTATCTTAAGAAGACCATTGAATATGGCTTATGCTATAGTGGCTATCCAAATGTTTTGGAAGGTTATACTGATGCTAGCTGGATTACTGAGAGTGATGACCACGCATCAACTAGTGGTTGGATATTCACTTTTGGTGGAGCTGCAATATCATGGGGTTCTAAGAAACAAACATGCTTGGCTGATTCAACCATGGCATCAGAGTTTATAGCATTAAACTCGGCAAGTAAAGAAGCAGAATGGTTGAGAAACTTGTTATTGGAAATGCCAATATGGCCTAAACCAATGCCTCCCGTGTTAATACACTGTGACAGTCAGTCGACTTTGTCTAGAGCTTATAGTCATGTCTATAACGGAAAGTCTAGACATATTGGTTTGAGGCATAGCTATGTGAGACAGTTAATCAGTGATGGTGTTATCACAATTAACTATGTGAGGTCAGCAAGTAACTTGGCTGATCCTCTGACTAAAGGTCTTGCCAGAGATATGGTGCATAAGACTTCTAGAGCGATGGGACTGAAAGCCCATACATAGTGATCACACATGAGGGAAACTCAACTCAACACTTGAAATATCAAACTTGGGTTCAATGAGTAAAGTACTTCATTTTTGTGATTGTCAAGCACTTAGTATTTTAAATTAATAATTCAATTATTAATTGGTTCCATCTAAGTATAGTGCTTGGTACCTGTAATGTCAAAGGTAGAGGTTGAGTTTAATACTCCTAATAGACTTGTAACAGTAAATGTTGGGATGTCATAATTACAGGGACATCCTTGACAAGTCTACCTAAGTGAGTAGTAGAAGTGAGGCCGCTTCATTAGAGTTTTAGGGCTTAACTCTAAAAACTACTCATGATACCAGGATATAGACACAGGGCCGTTAACGTGTCGGCTTGTTAGAATAAAGAACAAGTGGAGGAACTGTGTGTGGTACTTATCCGGTTGGTCGATATAGAATTGCTAGTTCAAAGACTAGTCTACTATGCTCTTCTGATTAACTTTGATAGGTATCCACTAAGTGAAGGTTCAAGTCGAAAGACACCTTTATTTATTCATAGAACTTCTTGAGGTGCAAACTAAGATTTATCATTCGGAAATGGTGGAGATTGTTAGATTTAGTTTCCAAATAATAAATCTTGTGAGAGGTATCCCACATTGGTTATGTGTTGATATGATGTGAATGCAAAGTATAATAAAAGCCTTTTGAGTCTGTCCCACATTGGTAGAGTATGTTGGACTCTAACTCATGGTAACTATAAGGACTTTTATGGGCTCTAAGAGCTTTAGCTCTTATAGGCCAGTTTTACTAAAGTGGCTTAAGTGTCCCACATAGGAAAAATAAAAACTTATTTGTGGGTTTATATGTGTTTGCACTATATTACTTGGGTAATAAAAAGTGCAAGACATAGGTGGTGCTCATGCACACACGCGCGCCGAGCCGAGCCCGTGCTCGCGCCCGCGCCCGCGCGCGCGTGCGCGTGGCGCTTAAGTGGCGCTTTTGTTTGGCGCACTTAAAAAGCACTTAGCACTTAGCACGCTTGCATCGCTCATCGATCTAGGCCGTAGATTTTATTTAATTAATTAAATAAGATGAACGGCTGTGATTTAATCAGAATATTAAAATTAATATAGATTAAATTGGATGGTGTGGATTTAATCTTACTTAAGATTTAAATCCGACGGCTCAGATTAATCCGGGAAAATATGGAGGGAATATTTAAAAACTCAGATTTAAATATTAACAGTCACATGTTTTGGAGCAGGAGAGTTGTGGCTTTCTGTGAAAGAATACCAGTGGAAAAGTCGTGACTTTTCCGTACAACTCTTCAACGTCTATATATTCGCGGGATTATCAGAGACAATACACATCAAATTTTCGTATCTCTCATATACATACAAAAATAATTGCTGCAGAAATTATTTCTGTATTAATTGCATTCTTGTTCTTTTTCCTGTTTATTAACTTCGTAAGTCCAAAACGCAGTTAATAGTCTTTTATTTTCTGAGCTTAAATTGTATCCTGGGAGGCGATTCGCTGTAACCCTTTTGGCACACGAGGTGGGGGCGAATTACGCTTTAAGGAAAGCGTCTGTATTTTCGCGACTTTCAAGTTCCAGATTGTGGCATTTTCGACAAACTCACCAACAAATAACGGTCCTTTATACATTTTCCAAGCCTGCCTCTTGGCTTGAGGGGTCCAGACGACTAAAACGTTTCTTCCTAGATCTCCATGCAACTCGTAGACGTCTAGACGGAAGCTCCTGCCAGTAAGGTGATTCGTATCTGAAAGAAGAAGTAGGTAATATTTTATAAGGTTACGCGACAGGAATGAAAGGAGTGTTTTGTGGCAAGGACTAGCTTGTATAGTAAGTAATAGATGAAATCCAATACAAGTTCAAGATCTAATTCGAGCACATCAACTTTTAAGAAACCAAACTAACTTGTAATGGCATCACGTGAGGCCCTGTCATGCATTCAAAAGATAACTTTTCATGTGTAACAATATGGGACAAAGAAAGATTGATTTCAATTTCCATGTCAATAACAGATTTGCTTCAACTCAAGCTTTTTCTGTTTCTTTTAAAATGAAAATCCAAGCACTTTGTGGAAAGATTAAGATTTCAGCGTAAGTGGGATTACCTTATCGCTTCCTGGAGACGAGGGTTTCTTGCGGATCTTGGAAAAAGACTTGCAACTTCTTCAAGGTCAGCAGCTCGCAATACAAATGCTTCTACATTTGTTAAGCATCTCACCAGTCTGTTGCTCAACAATCTTTGCCTCGGAATCCTGATTCTTCCATCTGAAAATTCAGGCATGTAAGAGTTTCAGTTAGATACCGCATATCACCTCACGTTTGTGAGTTAATAAAGTTTAACTGACAACAATTCCAGGACTCCACATACACATCCTGAGCAAATTATAACTTCAGCACACCACCATATGTATTTGACAAGGTGTCATAGCCTTAAAGTCAGCGATAGGGGACTTTGGTATCAGCTCTCATGTTCTGCAGTGGAGAGACCGGTAGTAGTTGAAATCATAACACTCATGTTATTTTGTGGTATCAACACTGATATTTTGTGGTTTCCTGGTGATCATAAAATGTCATCAAACTTGAAATGGATGAGTCACCATATGTAGCAGTAACAGAAGTTCCAGAAGATATGAAAGAGACTTTTGACAAAGCTCATTAGATAAAGCATTTTCCTTTAAACGCTTTTTATGTGTAATATTCAAGAATAACCACTCTGAACTGGTCAGGTACTAATTATCACAAGCAAACACTGAAAGTTGATTTCAGAATGAATAGATATATTATTTATATGAAAGCAATGTTCGGCAAGTAGATATCAATATCATATTAAGGAAAGAGTTTTTCGTCTTCTGAAAAATGCTTTATGCATATAAAGCTTTGTCATATGATACGAGGTCGGCCCAAGAAAATGAAGATAGTATTTCATCAGTAGTGCAGGTCAAAGATGAGGAATATCTACTATGTAACAAATTCAAGGTCCAACTAGCCAAAAACTAAAGCAAACAACCACAAAAAGAGAATTCCAGTTGTCCATGCACCTTTATTTACGTAAGAATGCTCAATGTACCAAGACAGGAGTTCTTCTCCACAAACATCCCCTTCAGACAAGGGAACCGCATTTAAATCTTCTCCAATGCTCTCCATCTTCCCTCGAGTTATAAAATCAATTTTATCAACAAGACAACCACGATACATGATTTTGCTTCCTTTGATATATGTTTTTGTTCTTAGTCTTTCACATAGGGCATCTATTACAGGTTCATCCAGCAGTTTAAAAATTCTGACCTGTAAGGAAAACCAAATACTTAGCAGAATTGCATAATCTGAAATAATCACAATAAGATAGTTTTAGAGCGTCACCACAAAATGACAAAATCATTGGCCATGGTCAGCCGTAAGGATAAGCCTACACAACCGCCAAATATTGGAGGCTTAACCTCATTATTGAGGATCGCCCAAACATTTTGTAGGAAATACCAAATGACAAGTGGAACACTAAAGATTAGGGTTGTTTGGGATAAAATCAACTCTCAATCCTCTTGTGCTACGAACGGTAGACATAACACAACCAACTAACGGAGAGGTTACAGAGTCTATCATCCTTTTCTTATTTAAGATAGGGCGAGTATTTGATTTTCTTACAGATTTCATCAGGTAAGCAGAAGAGTCTTATTTGTTTCCTTCTGGAATATGTTTATTATACTATCAGTTTCTTACTGAAACTCACTTTCTTAACAAACTCATATAGATGACAACGTATATCTCTTTGAAGGTCTTCTGGTAAATTCTGTATCAGCGTCTCCTCATTTACGCCCCTATAGGCAGCCCAATTAAAAAGTTCTGCATCTCTAACTTGCCTGCAAGAAACACAAAGAAATTAGATACTGCTATATAAACTAAATAAACAACCATTAGGACTGAGAATCCAGTCAAGATATCATTTCTTGATTGTCACGAACCCATAATACAAGCATTTGGGAAATAGCAGAAGTTAGTTGTCACCCCTGTTTGCAAAGCACTCAATTTCCCGAAACTAGCATTTCTACCAGCTAACTCCAGCATGACCACAGCAAGATTTTAGAGGATAGTATGAGACCAGAGATATGTGTAAAAAATCTTTATATGGAAAGTAAAGGGGACAACTGATAACCGAATTATGACACAAAGCAACTAAAGAATGAACCTTCGTAGTTCTTCTGGCAAGCGACGATGGCTCATCCACTGCTCGGTGTCACGGCGCCTTAAGAACAATTCTAACTTCCTGCAGAGAAAAAGAACAAATGCTGTCAAAAAAAGATTTAAGTTTTCAACCTGAGAAGATATTGGGTAAAGAAACAATATGGCACAAAATAATTTAACATAACACACAGGCGAAAACTAACACCCACATATCAGAGAAGTTGCTGAAAGTTTGCATGAGAGTAACAAAAGCAGAAACATCTTATAAGACAAAACATACAAACCCGTAACTCCTAAGAGAGAATACACAGAAAATCTCTCATGTATCAAATTCATATAAAGGTCTTTACCTGCGCTTGAGAGCCTGGAGAAAATTCTGCATATTCCCAATAAGGAGGGCGAAAGAAAATAGGCCCACCCCGATGATTATAATGGTGAAAAGAACTTCCCACACGAAATAACTTGGAGTTTGATTCCCAGCCATAGTACTAATTTGCTTTGTAGAACACCAGAAAATGCAATAATGTCAATTAGAAAGTCAGGTTTAACGAAGTACCAAAGTTTTTTTAGCCTATATTGCTATAATGATAAAATGAACCGTAAACAGTCTTAAGGACAAGCACCCAGAAATTCGTCATATATTTTTGCTGGAAAAATTGTCAACTAGTAGAACTCAGAACTAGGTGCGCAGATGTCATATTTGTACAAAAAATATTTTGTGTGCTGTAGTCCCACATGCAAGTTAATGAAATCTGATGCAGAACTACACTCCAGCTTGTGGAGTGTGATGGAGTAGTAAAAAATTAATTAGAACTTATTAAAGTGGAGTCACTTTTGTTCGTTGATTGGATGAGTTAGTTAATACAATGCAGTCTCAGGTGTCTTGGACAATGATTTGAATCCAGATATTCTCAAGTGTGCAACCACCATAGCCTGGGCTCTCCACCTCCTTCATCATGTAGTAAAACAAAAGAAAAAGAATATAACTGAACCAAAATGAGAAACCAAACTCTCACCAAAAGTTGGTTGCTACGTAGTCAAGGGTTAATAGACCTTCTATGTCGCACTACTTGATCGACTTCAATTTATAGTGTAATGAATACACAAATATTTCTTTTTTTTCGTTACCATAATGATAAATCCCTTTTCTTTTATTAAACAAGAAACAATTCTATTAGATAAGTGGCAACCAATTATTAAGAAAGCAGTCTTGAAATAGGATTAGCTTGAATATAATATTAGGCTCATTCAGCTTCTATATTTCTAATGCTCTCTAAGCAGAGGGGCTTAATCTTTGAAGGAGGTGCTCGTAGCTTTTGTAGGCTAATAAAGCTCAGCAACATGTGGCCAACAACATGTTTTCTTGAGAAGGTCAGAATTTAAAGGATTAAGCCAACTGGGTTCTGGGTATTTGGTCCAGTAATCTATTAACTTGTGCTGTTTTCTAACAGAAAGTTTTGTTGAAAAAGCTGTCTTGAATTCGTTGTGTCATCTTATTTTGCAATTAACTCTTACTATAATTTTCACACAAACTTCAAAAAATTCCAGAACATGCCAACACTTTGGCAGCTAATCACAGCTTTTGAGTAAGTGATTTTATTCACCTAGACTTGCCACGCCTGTTACTCCTGACAGGATAAGCCTACTCCAGACTGCTTATTCAGTCATTTGCTAGAATATTTCCTCAACAAAAATGTCATTACCTTAGACGGCAAAAAATCACGTAGTAGTTTTCTTCAGAATGCCTAACACAAAAGCTAACGAAGAACAATTGTTGTTATACATTCTCTAGAATATGATATAAACTTCCTCAAAAAAAGTTTCAGCATGCCTGTGTTATTTGATAGTGTACCACACAGAGTAAAGTTCCATAATTAAATGGCAAATTTTGAAATGATACCTGGAACGCCCAAAATAACGAGTATACATATCTTGTCCCTAGATTTTGGTGGGTGATTAAATTAACTGCATCTCGATAAATTCCATAATCGAAAAACCCTTCCTTATCAAAACAGCTAGCTGCAGTGTCATCGTTCTTCCACTGGTCCCATGTTAGATCATTCTCAAATCCCACATAATCATTTCCGTGTCCACAGCTGATGAAATCCATACACCTTGACCTTGTAATGTTAGACCCATTGCAGACACCTAGAAGGCACTGGTTCACCCTCTACACAAATATAAATGAGGAGAAGGTCAAACAGACTAACACTACGGGTAAAAAGAACATTATACAAACGAAGTGCAGCACGGGTATTAACCTAAATGAGTTATAAAGAGTAATACAAACAAATTTGGGGAAGACAATAAGAGGGACAAAAAGAAGCAAAATGAGTAGGTTGAGTAAAGGAGGAACATGCCAAATCTGCTAATCATTTGGCTGCATCAATCAGGGTGATATGATTTAAAGCAGATATTTGTTCTTCTGCAGACTTGTAGCAGGGAAACTTAGTAGCAAAATACTCATTTCTCCAGAAGATCATTTAAAAAAGCCATACACGCAATGCTTGCTCGTGACTTATTGAAACATGTACCAGATTGTACATCACAAAAGATTCAATTAGTTGAGGTCTTAATTCTGAGACTTTAAAAGTAGCAAGAAGCCAACCTGTAGCCCAAAGAGATACCACAATGAGCCGACTATATGGCTAGCCAAAATGCATGCAAGAAGTTGTATAACAATATTTGCGGATACTGACTCAAATATAAATCCAGTTGGAGATTGTCCGGCAAGTAAAGGTAAGAATCTCTTCATCCTCGGTATACACTGAACAAGAATGGCTGCTCTAAGAAGATTTTTTGCAAAGCTTGCACCAGATTCTCCCATGGCGTCTGGTAAGATCAACAATATAATGATCTACAGAAAGTTAAAAACTCAAATTCAGTTGCTAATATGCTAGTTCCACTAGCTATAATTAATTTGATCCAAGAAAGATAAGACAATATCCTAGTTACCATATATATAGATGCAATGTATCAGAATCTAAACTCCATTAAGCAGGGCCTCTATTTTCTTCACCATGCTATGAGATTTAGTATGCCAATTTTGGTACATATATTCAAGTAACCAAACACCCTATATTTATTCGTAATAGATATTGTGCCAAAGTGAATATGCGGAGATGCAACATTATAGCAAATAGAGGACTAATACTAACCTGTGGAATGGGTAGTACAACAAATAAATCAATGATAAAGTATCCAAAAAAATAATTCCTTGCTATCCTTCTAGGATCGTCAACTAAACCTCCAGCACCAACAACTCTAGATTCACGAGCAATATAAGCCAGTCTGAACTGCCAAGTGAAATGAGACATACTTCCTGGTTATTGTTCAGCTTCACTCAAGAAATATAATTATCATTCCCAAGAAAGCGAAAAAGAGCCAACATATTAATGCGAAGCTAATACAAAGAGACATTATAAACTTCCAAAATAAGAGCCTCAAGGATTCACTAAAAGAGAAAAAAACAAAATGTTGATATCATCATTGCATAAACCAAGAGAAACAAGTATTGCAAACATGAATTCCCATATAATAGCTTCTCAAAATAGGAATATAAGTCAAAGATTATATAGTTTTGAACGTTTCTAACAACTCAAGTATTTAGTTTAATTTATCTAACAAATGACTGGGTGTGTTTCTCTAAGGACAGAGAAATATCTGAAACATTATAATATATCTCACAGAAATAGTTGAGATCGCAAATTTCAAAAATATTGTTTTCCATACTAAGAATTATCACATGCTCCAGAAGAAGAGATAAAAGAATGACTGAGTTCCTATCAAGATAATAACATGGAGAACTAAAAAGCTGCTAGCTGATGGAGAAGGCGAACAGTCACCTGAAGGAGCATATGGAGCAAGTATATAAAGTCAGTTATGCTCCTCAAGACCACCATTGTTCTTGTCATGGACCAATTTAATATTATGCACCTCTTCTCCTGGACAAAAATAAGAAAATTTATCACATAGAAGTAGGGTTCATTCATGGATCTTATTGTTTCAGTGCTTACAGTTTCGGCAACAAGTTGAAGTTTATATCAGTAGATCAACACGTTATCTCAAAATAAAAAATTAGTAGAAGAATACCTTATCCATAGACAGCAGAAAGAAGAAGAACGGATCTAAAAATGTCGCAAACAGACAAGAGATTGCGAAGAACTTGTTCCACTGTCGAACTACTTTTGCATGAGGATTCATGACTCCTGGAATATAATGATACAAAGACATACGTGTTCTTTTTGCCCAACCCATTGCATCTCCGTAAAGCATGTTGTGGAACTGCACACAAGGGGCAGAAAGCAACCTTTAACAAATCATTACAAGTTATGCAGCTTCAAATTACATACCAATCAACTCTCTCTCTCTCTCTCTCTCTCTCTCTCTCTCAACTCTAAGAGAACAGATAGCAAAAATATAATACCTTAGCCTCAGAAATATCCGATGTTCTTGAATGTTTTGGGTGCTCCTTAACATTGTAGTATGTTGGGCATGTTGTGCAATATGGATCGTTGCATAATCCCAGTTGTCCAGACCTCAAAAGATGCTCATTTTTACCCGCATAGGTATCAAATTCCCAATTATTGTTCTCCATCCCATCAGTTGAAAGATATGTTTCTGTTTTGACCTGATTAGTTTTTGGCAGTAATTCACTTTAAAGAGGCTGAAAGATGACATCATGGTTGCGGCGAACATATAACGGACCACTCATCTGTACAAAAGAAGTTTGCCTTTCATTTCTCAATGGGCCTGTGAAACTGCCGAGATTTTTGTCGAATTCAGAGGAATTCAAAGAGTTCATAGGAGTGGACAGTGATGCACTTCTCGTCCTCCGTGGCAAAGCTTTACTTGCAGAGCTAATGCGGTTGTCTGATTGCAAAAATGTGCTCGATAGCATAGGCATCTCATCTTTTTCATTAGGATCCATTTCTCACAGATATCTGCAAGCAATAACATTGACGTGAAATGTAAGAGTTGCCAAAGGAGTTAATTGATAGAGAACAATTGAAGATTGAGAAGCCATTTTATAAACTGGTTTCCTGGAAAACACTGCTTAGTGAAATGGCCTCATGCATCTGCTCCCGGAACAACTGGGAAATGAAATTCGGGGAAATATTTGACAAACACTTTTCTACCAAGATCCAATGACTGTCAAGTTGGAGGTTCTTTCTTTACCACAAACTTTTTGAAATATTCCGTTAAGACAACAACAAAGGCGATTCCCCCTTTATGAGGTACTCCATTATCTACCGTATTTTATACTTAAGAAAGATAATCCCACCTTCCGCATAGGCAACACAGAGAAGAATAAATCATCACAGTGAATAAACCTGCAACCAAAATCTTGCATAGAACACTTATCTATTATAGTCCTTGCTTACTGATACAACTTACTTACTCTTTCAATCATCTAAACTTCTTCGCCATTTCCTTTGTTCTTTCCCTTCACATTGTCCACTTTCTAAAAACTCACTTGTGCTAAAGTTTCCCGTTAAACTTGTACCACTACCCCCATGACAGAGAGCATAAAATATTTCTGCCAGCGCACATCAAAAGCTATCAACTGCTGCAAGATTCTCTCCTATGTGGGATTTAATACTTTGAGAGTTTCAGAGTCGTGTTATCATTTATCAGCCAACAAATAGAAACCAATTTCTTGCAGATAAAAAAGCATCCAACACTCTAAAAGCAGCATCATAAATATACACAGACACAAAAGGGGTGCATTAATGAAGTTGGAGGAAAATCCCAACAAAAGTTGATGCAAAAAAAGAAAGAAACTAACCAAAAGCAAGTATCTCATCAAGAGTGAGTTCAGCAGCAGCAGAGCAAGTAAAGTTATTAATCCAGCCTCCACCAACCACACCACTCTGCAAATAACCAGCCAAAAGGAAATGATACAAGATAAGTTAAAATTATGAGTAAAAAGGTATATACAAAACAAAGTTGAGTAAAAATTAAGATTAAAATAACAAAAAGTTTGGTCCCACCTGAACAATACTATAAGCATTTCTCACGTTCACCTAGGAGTAAGCACCCCAGTGAAAATTTAAATCTGGAGTCTGAATGCAGCGTTAAACAATAAATATTTAACATAGTTACGAACTTCATGAAGTTTATTAATTATAGTAATAGCCTTCTCAAGTAGACAATACCGCTTCAGGAAGATCCGAACAACTTGACCGTTTTTATGACTTTGCCCACTTTTTTGAGGTGAGGTTGAAATGTTTTATTTATTTGTTTTCCACTTGAGTGATTATTTTGACGCACCAGACAGGTAATTCCCGTAAATACTTACCATTCATATACGTGTGTCCAAACTCCAAACCATTTCCGCCATACTTCTGTTTCACTAACTAATCCCAACACTTGTGAAAAATGTGACTATATAGTTCCATACAGAGCAGTGAGTGACCATTATTTTCTTCAAGTGAACGACTCCAACACAAGTGAAGTTATAGACATTAACGCAACTACGCAAGGAAATATAACTAAACAAGTAGAACAAATTCAAGAAGCCGCTGATCAGCCACTTACCGACTCCTCCTTACTAGTGGGAGCAGACACATTATTAGCTTCTTAATTTATTAATTAACTAATGATTATCATCAAATTAGGCCATGTAAGTACAGAACCATGTGTGTTCAGTTTATGTTTTCCTATACATAGGTCTGATCGATCAGCTGGTTTTCAAAACAACGCATACAAATGTGGCACGAATCAAGCGGTGAACACAAGACATACCAAAAAAGTAAGAAATTACATTAGTCTTAACTCTATACGCGTGCATATTCCACGATTAAGTTCAGAATTACTGCATACGTATAATTTTGTCAAGTATATTTCAAAAATATAAAATGGAGCAATCTATGCTTCCAATTGCCACATCTAAAACAGAAAAGGCCTTATGGACTAATTAGCCTCTTCAACAAGTTTATAAGGTACTCAGTACAAAATCTGTTCAAGTTCTCCAGAAGCGAGGAAATAGTCATGGCTTGAATGAGACGTTTAATACAAACACTATAGAGATGCAATCTTGTTGTTTTGCTTCAGAATAATTTGCAGTTTGCATATGTACACTGAATTCCAACTTGTACACCATTTTTTTTTTGCAATTTCTCCTTTAACAACCATAACATAGCCACGTCTCTCTACCGCGCCACAGCACATTAGTCCTTTATCAACCATAACAGAGGCATTCTAACATAGACAGGAACTTCAGAAATGTGGGTTAACTGAGCAGCCGGAATGCTGCAATAGAATAGGTGCTTGACCAAACATCATAATAGTGCAAGACCCGAAAATGCTAAGTATCCATCTCATCTTGCAACAAAATCTCATATATGTCTGTCCTCAGATTGAGTTCCTTATCTCTCATCACCTCTTGGAGGTCAGAAAGCTCTTTCACAGTCATTATGGAATTGAGTTTGAGGAAACCATCAAGCCAAAGCTTTTTAGACCTACAAAGTACAAATGCAATCAGTCTTCAATTTGAAATAGAGTAGATGCAAATAAATGAAACCAAAGGTTTCAGATCTCATGCTCACACAACTTTGGGCAACTGAATGAATATGTGGAAATCAGTAACAACTTCCAGAAGAGTGTCTCACCATACCTTAAGGACATGCAGTTAATTTTCTATAGTTGGTAAAAAAATAAATCGCACATCTTACTTAATAAGCTCACCTACCTATTCATATAAAATCACTTGCAGCCAGTAATACTAATATTTAAATTTAGCCATAGACAGAAACGCTAAAATCTAAATTTCAACCCTAGTTTCCTTCATACTAAAAATGTAAAAGCCCCATTGGTACTTAATATCTGAAAAGTTTTTATTTTAAGATAATAGATCGATATGCACTTATAGATCCCAGAAGTACGAGTTTCCAATTTTATCTTGAACTTCACTTTAAAGATGTACTTTCAGAATTCAAGAGGATAATGTGTTACATTTTCATAAATCATAGTGAACAACAAAATCATGGCAATTACTTAGATTGGACAATCAAACCAAGTAAACCAAATTACACTAGTTCAAAGTCAATCCTAGAACCTCGATATGTATGCATGCACAAATCAATGTAACTAATCAAAGAATTAATACCAGGGACATGCATGAATTGCACGGAAGAACACTCTTTTAGCTGCAGAAATGTGGCTTGCCAAGCTTCTCTCATATTCAATGTAGCAACGCCAGAGAATCACCGAATTGTGCAATTTCCCATCCACCAATGCTCTTTCAAAAAGTCCACGTATTCTATATTCGGAGCCCCCTGTGCTCAACTCAAATGACAATGCATACAGGCATGTAATTACAGATGGTTTCCTGTTAACACAAACAAAAAACAACATTAATTAGAGCCCTAATATTTTATCAATTTTTCTTCTAAAGAAAATTACAAATATACACATGAAACAGGAAATTGGAGTTCACAAAATGAAAACGAAGCAGGATCAAGACAAAACTGTAACTTGAAGGAGCAGGACTAATAGAATGCGCCTGAAAGCAGGCTTCTAAACCACCATGGCGCCCAAGAAAGTGAAATACAGTATTTGACGCTTATCTAAGGGCAAAGGCCGAATTAGAACCTGCGAACCAGACTGCTCCACAAAAGTTTGGGCAATGATACTACAATAATAATTCTAAAATAGCAACTAATAACAATACATTAATGGAACTGGGACCACATTTGCAGGAGAACGTGACTCAAAAAATAGAAAAGCATGGAGACTTCAATCTAATCTAATTTATTTTTTATAGAATTCTACTCCTAAGGAACAATGCCTGGCCACATGCAAATAGGTTTGGATATATGGATTCTTTTCTTATTGTGCACTTTTAGGGCTATCTTTAGAAATAGTATTAAAGAATACGATATTCTCTCATTCACATTACACAATTCACCTTATTCCTCAAAAGTTTTCTTATTACTTATTAGTCCCACAAGTTCTTACAACCAATATATACTACAGAAGATTCCATTACTTCAGAATATATATGCACAATTCTCCCATCTTCTATTGTATTGCATAACCCGATCAACATCTGTCACAGATGACTCAGCTTTTTCCTTTCTTTTCTTTTTCTTCCTATTTCTCGTTTCCTCCAAACATTAATCAAACACACTGTGTATAGTCGCACAAATTGTTTTGACCATGATCTGAGCATGAAGAAAATAGTTCACATGCGTGAGCAGAAATCTATTGAGGAACCAAAGAAGCTACGAAACATGTGGATATAAGAAGGGTAAGAAGGTTTTACTTGTGAAAATAATCATCCAAAGTGCATCGCAATTTATGGGGTGAACTGTAAAGATTGCTGATTTCAACTAGAGCACTGTGGAGATGTGAACTGAAAGGATATATCTGCAAGCCATTTACAATAGCTTCCCATATTTTAGAAACCTTGAGTTCCACGCGGTTTCTACATAGCATCCTCACATAATAATTGAACAAAAATTCAAGTTGCCGACTTTGCCTCCTTCTTTCTGCAGCAAAACAAATAATCATATTGATAAAGGAGAACCATTATTAAACATCACATTTTGTCTTATATCTTCTCGAGGGTAACAAAAATCTGTGATTGTTGAAGTTTCAGGAAACAGCTTAAGGGCTGCCCGTAAAATCACCAAGTATAGGGAATGTTATTCACCTGGAAGCACCATAGTAAAAGAGCTTTCAAGAATATCCAGAGCAGAAGCCCATCCAGAAGTCAACTCTTCAAATAATGCTGCTGAGCAAATGAGAGCTACTGAATGATCATCCAGCACACCACGTGCCCAGGTCGAGCTTAGTATTCTTATGCGATCTTTGAATCCCTGGCGAGCTCTTAGCTGTTGCAGACTTGATGGTTGACCTTTAAATGTATCATATCTTGACCCACTGCCTAAGCAAGAGAGAATATGCACTGCCCGCAGCGATGAGTCAGAATTTGGAGAAGGATCGTGAGCAAGTTCCACTTCCGCATACCAGAAGTACAGAAGTGAAGCATTTGGTCGAATATCCTGCTTCCCAAAATCAAATACCATACAATCACATCTGTTAAAACATAAAATTGAGAAGAGGAACATTGGGGGGGGGGGGGAGGGGGCTTTCCAGATGGGAAATCAGTATTTGACAGATATGATGCATGTACAATACAATAAAGTGATTACAAGAAGAACTAAACCAGATGATAATACAATAAAGATCATACCAGGGGAAGCCCCTCAATAGACGATAAGGCCATGTCAAAGACCCTCCGAGAAAGATCAATATTTCCAAAAACTGCCTCCCTTTGCGCATAAACTCCGCATAGCAATACATCCTAGTGTTAAAGCACAACAAGACAATCAGTGCAGCCTTAAGCCTCATCTGTAAGTCAAATAATCTAAACCAGTATTCAGTTCATTACCCATGTTTAAAGAAAGTAAATCAGGTGCCTTTATTTTTCACACAATATTTTATACTCACCTTAAAAGTTACTTGAAAGGAGCAAACTATGTTCACATAAGTTAGATATGAAGACTCTGATATCACTAGACACATCTTAAATGTATAAGGGCACCATATTTTGAATCATCTACAGATGTCCCAGATAGACTACAAGACTAATCAACAATGGAAAAAACTACAACGAAGAATTTAATAAATCAAAAGGATAGATGAATTACTGGTGAAAAAAAGTAGTTTAAGATTGCATTGAGTTAATGGTTTTACTTATAACCTAAAAGCCATCAATAGTGTCTATAAGTTTTAATATCTCTACGCAGAATGCACAATATTTATAACAGAACCAAAAACAACAGATTCAAGATTGTTTTCCAGTGCTTTCATGTTATGCCCAAGCGACTTTTTGAGCTATTTAAAGACATTCTTGTATAAATACAAGAAAGTTATACAGGTCTCATTCTTTCAACGCAGTGTATATGTGCACGAGTAAGGCAGACTTTCTGATGATGTTCTTAGAAAAGTGGACCGCATAATTTTACATGTTCTCTGAAGATGCTAGCATCCTAAACAGTTACAGCCTTGCTT
This sequence comes from Linaria vulgaris, assembly GCA_948329865.1. NCBI lineage: Eukaryota > Viridiplantae > Streptophyta > Magnoliopsida > Lamiales > Plantaginaceae > Linaria > Linaria vulgaris. The sequence goes on along the minus strand of OX415250.1, from coordinate 34,242,128 downwards.
GCTTTTCACGTGTGATGCAGTATAATAAGAACTACAAGTACATATCAATTTTCCTGCCAGAGCAAGGTTTAATACCTGCCGATTGTTTTTCAGCAAAGATTTTGCTAAAGCGCGACATGGAGTTGTAGAACAGCTCGTAGAGGTCATCCTTGTGTTTGATAGCTCCTCAGCAATAAGAGCAGCTTCCTCCAGGATATAGTTTTGTGGAAATGATTTTAAACAAAGCAAGGTAGCATTTCGAAGAAATTTCATAATGCTACTTCTCATATTTGTATCATCTTCACTTTTTAAAAGAAGCTCCAAACTGAAACTCGAAGAATTGGTCCTCTGTTCTGTTAAACTGTTATGCACTTGTCTCAAATTATCTAGGAGTGGATAAGGAAGAGTTTCCAAAGTAAGTGTTTTCTCCAGCCAACTAGAACTGTTTGTGCAAGTCCTGTTACCAAGAAGTATTTAAGAAATTACTAAATTAACAGGAAACGCAGTATCATCCATGACAAAGTGAGAGATTTTAATTATTAATTGAAAGAAGAACATGCACAAGTTAGAAATAACCCATAAAGAAGAAGACGAGGCTAGCAATGATCTGGTGTTTTCAAGACTAAATGCAGAAGGTTGAACATTGCAGTAAGTAGCTTTATCTTACGAAAAGATAAGCACAGCGGTATGTAATTAGGAAAATAATTCAAACCCCTATACCCTACATCTCACTCAAAAGTAGAGCAGAATCCTAAGTTAATGAAGTTAATCAAAAAGACTGCTTAACGTCAACTAGCCTACAATAGAAAACCAAATTATTTTCACGTAACAACTTTTGCAACAACTACTAAGACATCCAGTGGAGGTGATAAATCTCCTAATTCAAATGATTACACACCCTACTAATTATGAAGGTCACCAACATTAAGAGCAATAAATCAGCACATATCGGTTGCATAAGCTTAAATAAAAAGGTAGCGGGATAGCATTCAAATGTATAACACCCACCATTGAGCAATCCTCCCTTCATAGAAATCTATAAACTGGGATACAAGAGACAATCGGGCCTCCTCAGAATTTAATGAGAACAGGTAATCACTCACATCTTCATACAATATTGTGCTCAAAAGCTGCTCATCATCTTCAGCATCATTCGTACCATTATCTCGTGAAGCGGGGTCTGTTTTGCATTTCAACGTCATTTTCATTAGAGAATAATCTAAAATAATTGGAATTTTTGTAGTGCTACAACTGAAAACAGGAACTCAACAGAATATGAAGCATAAATTGGTATGCGGTGATAGAGTATCACACTGATTTAAGCAGGAATTAAAGGTGCTGAGACAGAGCAAGATGCAAAATAACATACGGTACATTAAAGAGAACTTGGTTTTACTTTTAGTTTCTACCAAGCAGTAAGCGCCATGACCACAAACACAAACAATGCACTCAAGCTTGCACCATTTATTAAGAGTTTATTCAATGATGTATCTTTTGATGCAGACAGTCAAACTGAAGGTGCCATGTAACTTATAAGAACTAATTCACTGGAAAAAAGAAGAAAAAAAACTGGCATTCATATTTATAATAGAATAACTACCTAGTTAAAGTAATTAGAGGCTTATTCACGTAATTAAAATATTTAAGACACTGAAAAAGATAAAATAGGTAACTGTCATATGTTCATAAGTCACATTTCAAGTCATTGTAGTTGTGCAGCCAATTTTTTAGCTCAAGCCATATTCCAGAAGTACCATCCTAAAATTGGATAAAAAGACCCAAAGATACTGTACAACAAGATTTGGTAGTAGATGCAGAGGCAACGAACCTGTGCGAAGAGGCAACCATTGATCAAAATCTCGGGCCATCTCTGCCTTTGACCACTTAGTCCATGTTTCTGTATCTTTAATCTTGATGTCGGCCTCAGCAGCAGGATCGACCCCAAGTGCTTTAAGGAGAGATTCAATGTCATCCTTCTCCTCAGCATCTCGATCATCAGATTCTTCGTCAAAATCCTTACCAACCATGTCACTCTTGACAGCACTTTCTTGAGCTTCAGTGTCGTTAGTTTTGGATAAAGGTTCAAACCAACCACTCCAGCCACCTTCTTCAACAACTTCTGAGGCTTCCTCATTAATAAGCCTCTGCCTCTGTTCTTCTTCTTTCTCCAGCCATGTTGACCAGCCAAGGGCTTCATCTTCTCCAATCCTGGCACAATTACTACTCCAGAAGTGCTCGAAGAGTCTTTGCTTACTTTGTTCAGACTGAACTAAGGGGCAGAACAAACTGTATTCAATCTCTGCCTGAAATAAAGCAGTAGCCAACTCTTGATAACCTGCTTGCCACTCAAGGCGGCAAAGACCAAGAAATACATCAACCAAACCAAGTTCCAACTGAATAACATCTGGGTCAATAGGAGCTGCACTGCTAGATGAATGAGACTGCATTTGGCAGAAATAAAGGTTAGTCTAAATCAAATACTTCACAAGCTGAAGAAACCAGAAAACAATTCCTCAATGTGTTCGAAAACAATAAACGTATGTTAAGAATACAGTCTTTCTGAGGGCAAAATATACATGAAAAATGAGATGCATAGGAAGTAAAGAGCAAGGAGCTAATGAGTGCTCTCTTGGATGCAAATATTGTTGGAGTTTTCTATGATGTAGCTAACACCCCATATCAAAATCTGGTGCTTAATTATCAGATTTGACACCCAGCAAATACCATTATTTGTATACCCATTACACAAGGTGCAGTGGGGACAAACAAACACAGAAACGTCAACTTAAAAACAGAAATGCAATGCTGTTGAAAATAAATGATGTAGAAGCTTGCAAATATTTCTAAATTACAGTTAGAAGCAAGATCTTCGAGTTGAATTACTAAAATAATTCTTTTTTAAAACTCTGATAATGCAACGGGTTGTGACCGAGTACTGAAAAGCCCTAAAGACAATCTTAGATAAGAACTAAGAATTCATGACATGGTACAAATTTGAAAGACGTAAGATTTCTACAATTTTACACGTTGCATTAATCTAAGAGAGTGCTGACCATAAACATAAGATTCAGATGATGAAAGGGTATAGATCTTCTCAATACTTGAAATCTCACAATGATCTAAGTCAAGTTTCATATTGTAGAAATGTGCAATAGTACCAATAAGAAGAAATAGACAAATCAATAAAGTGAAGACCTGCCTATGCTGCTTTATGCAGGCACCAGCTACGGCTTGAATTGCATTGGCATACATTTTTCTCATCTCTGAAACCTTGAATCTGGAAAATTCACCCTGAACAACCCTCAAAAACTCTTTCCACAACTTGCAACTCCCAGAATTGGCCGCAAGTATTTTCTCCCATCTCCTAATCAATACATCAATGCTATCTCTGCTATGATAAGCATTCATAAGAGCAAGTATCAAATCTTCACTATCTCGGTTGAGCTCAGTTGCCTTCTCCAATATACTAATCTTCTTCTCAAGAGTCTGCAATCGAGCACCTTTATGAGGCTGCATACTAGACACCTTGTCTTGGAACTCTGCAAATGCCAACCAGGCGCTCTCATCCTGGGGACGTTCCCTCGTCATCTTATTGAACTCTTTCGTTTTCCGTAGAACCTCATCTTCCCACGACTCTTCAACTACAATGACACTAGACGGCAATCCATTATCTAAACCTTCGTCAGACAATGGGACATAATCAGCATCCAAACTCTTGGTTGGTTTACTATGAGCAAGAATCCGCACTCGTTTCAAGTTCTTATGCCGTTCAACAGCAGCATACTTTGCAGACCAATAACGACCGCCTGACCTAAGCTTCGTGTCTAATGCATCAAGGTCGATATCCCCACCAAGATTCCCAACACTTCTGTTTCGCATATAATACTTGTGCTCAGAACCTTTCTTAGAGTTGAAAAGATTGTAACGAGCAACATCCATTCTGCATTCCAATCAAATACAAGTGTTTTCAATACAACAAAGCAAAACAATTGCAACATTCATTTGCGAATAAGGAGGGATCAATACAAAAAACATTCATAATAAATGCAATAAACAATCAAAATATCAGGAAATAGTGCATTGCAATCAACCTGTAAACAGAACCGAAGGCTAAATTATCGCGATCTCCCCGGGAATCAAAGTAGTATCCCTTATCATTTGAAGTAGACGAAGGAGACGCCCATTTCTCAACACCAGGCTTTCTGGAAGTAGAGGACGAGATCGTCGCGCCACGGCTTCTCTTCTTCTTTTTCCGTTTCCTCGTACTGTCGTCATCGGATGACGCATCACCGCTATCGGAGTGTACCAAATCGTACTGCGGCATTCGTTTGTTGGGATCAGTTTGTTGCTGCTCTTCTTCTTCGTCATCCTCTTCTTCGAGGTCTACTGGGGATTCGTATTTGGAGACGGTGTCGTTTATGACGGTAAGGTTGGTGGTGAAGCTAGGGTTCTGCAGCCAGTGCGCGGCGGTACTGGCGGTGGTGTCGGGGGTAGTTTGAGAAGGGGCGAAAGCGGCAAAAAGCGACGTCGTTTGGGGTTGGGGTTGTACCTGTGTCTGTGGGTGTGAATCCTCTTCCTCCATTGACGCGAGGCGCGGAAGGAGGGAGATGAATTTTGAGCTGAATAAAGTTTTGTATTATCAATTATGACCAATCATAGTAAATATAAATAATGCTCCTCTTTATAAATAAGCTAAGAAAATTATTTGTACTCGGTAAAGTCCTCACCTTATACTATTTTTAATTCAATGATTGAATACTAATACTACACATATTCAAGTACTTATCTCGGATAATCAAAAAATAATCACAACGAAATACGAGATGAATTATCTAAATTTTATAGATAACATTTTCTTTTTGTTATTGAATAAGAGTAAACAAAAAACGTCCTTATGCTACACCAGTCTACAAAATAGAAATAAAAACAAGGGGATTAACAAAAAGCTAAAATCTCCATTTGTATTGCTCGTGTATTTTGTCGCCACATATGCGAGCGTATTCTTCATTCTAGGTATTGACCGAAAATGTAGCGTCCTTCACCAAGCACCCTGCTCGGCAGGAAGCCCCATCATTACAAAATTCATTAGAGAGCACATTGCTTCTCTTCTGAAAGATGCAACTAATCCTAAATAACAAAGAGCGGAAGCTAGTACCCAACAATGTTGCATTTCCACATCTTCGGCTGTCAAATTACCTTCTACTGATATTTGACTAGGCTTGTCCCATATCGTGAGATCTAAGCTTTTCCCATGTAAATCTGGAATGGAAACATGAAAATATCTTTATGAGTCAGAAGGACTCAGTGAGGTTTAATACATATGGATTTTTCCATAAAAAAACATACTTTCGCAAAACATGATTGTACAAGAATGCTTTTCGAAAGAAGTTTATGCTTTCATGCCAAATCATAACCCTTATTAGATCAATCATGTCCTAACAATCTAGCCTTGTATCTCCTTTCCTTATACCCCCTATCCAGGAGCGACCCAGAAATCGACGAGGACATGCCCAGGTACACGCCCCAACTCTGATCCACCCCACAGAGACGTCTTGTCCCAGACGTAGAATAGAGTTTGCTCAAAGCGCCACTAGACTGCGAAAGCTACACTAATAGCCCTATGCTATCCAGGAGAATTTCACAAATCTATGTCAGGGCCCAGAAATAGCCATCAAGTGGCAATAAATAGCCATCGAAGTGGCTTCAATAATTGATCAATCACGAAACTAATCCATGTACAATATTGGCACGCTTTTAAAAACATAAAGCCCAGTATATAGATCAAGAATCCTCAAGGGATAATTCAATAGAACACGAAATATGATTGCCATAATATTAATGGCAAATTCATGATTTGTAAACAAGTATTTGAGCATTCCTTGAAATCATAACATTTGTAAATATTTATTCTTCACCATCATGCTTGCATAATTTGCAGAATAAAACACTTTTGTACATAATACATATAATTTCCATTCTAGTGAAAAAATACATAATTATAATCTCACATTAAGTCGAAAAATATGGGTCTGAATTGCATCATCAAATGACATCCCGCCTTAATCCCAATAGCAATTCTAATGACTTGTTCAAGACACCAAATTCAAATGATCTACAATAGGTGTTCATATGTAAATCAATCCCAATTAACGTTCTAAAATACAAATTGCTAAACACTATGCTTCTAATACATCTAAATAAAGAAACTCAACCTAAACTAGACGCCTCATACACGAGACTAACCTAAAGCACATCTTAGATACATGCACTTCTTGTTTCTATGAAATAATTTTATAACAAACAAAGATGTTATATTATTTAAACGATTTATTAGTCACCTATAACTATTTATGCAAATCAACTTCAACTCTGATCTTAAACTTGTGTAATTCTAGAAACAATATTGATCTCTATTATATTCCTTTAGACGGACATAAGTTCGAAGAAGTCGCAATTATGTAATTAAAATTAAGCTTATAATATGTTGCATTGTATACGACTTGATCAGTATATATATATATATATATATATATAGTCTGTTTCATTTGCACAATGGTTATCTCTTAATCAAAGAAATCAATATAGTTGAAGTTACTTAAGGGACTGATGGCCACCATTGATTGATGGTCTATTGAAAGCGCACCTAAATATATTATTTCTAAACCACCATGGCTATATTCAACTGAACTGGTTAGTTCCAAAATCTTAATATAATAGATTGTAACAACATGACAATTAAGCAAAGGTTTGAAATTTAAATACAATAATTCACGTAAATACATATTCCTACTTTAAGCATTATATTTTGATTTTTAGCTATATATAAACCATCCATTAGCAGAGCATGTGATTGCAAAATAATTTACTCAAATCATTATAATTAAGTTGATGACCCCTGAAAGATCTTAGTATCTGCAATACTTGTTATTGTGTCCAGTTGCACTTAGCAATAGTTGCAACCGTACACTGAAGTACAACAGACGATAGTTCTTTAACGTTTAGAACAGTTTTTGCAGTTGTAATTGCGAAAAACAGTGAAACATAAGCAATAAAGAACACAAGAGATTTTAACGTGGTTCGGTCCAAATGGTCCTAGTCCACGGGGCTTTCACCCAAAGTATGACTCAAACTGTTTCCTACTTAAGAATTACAATGAAGGATTTAAATCAACTCATATACTAGACTCCCTCTAACATATGCAGTTGCAACACCTAACCCTTAACTTGTTTTCAGAAACACGATTGAATCGAAGACACACTAAGCTACTCCAGAGACACTCTGACTTAATGTTCTTCACAAATGACTCGATACAAGACTGACTGCTTAATATCTTTTTCAAAGTGCCTTGTAACGATCTCGAGTCTTCTCTTTATATAGGCGCAACAGAATCTTCTGTCAAATCTTCAGTTGCAATCCACTGGAGATCTTCTTTCCAAGTAAGATGAGCACGACAGTTGTTCTTGTAAATTCGTGAGGCTGTCCTTCCTTATTAAGGGGATTCCAGCCGATCTTAATGAACCTGTATGCTTATTAGTCCAAGTGCAATAAAGAGATAAGGAATAAAAATCATGTTTTAGAAGATAACAAATCTTTTAAGATATCTACAAGATAACCCAATATCCTTTAGGATAATTACCAAAACATGTTAACTAAATCTTAATAATTTTGATAAAACAATATCAATAAAGATAGTGAATGGGCCGATCGGGTCAGGGTCCGGATACGTGTGAGACGCACGGCCCTAACAATCTCCCCCTTTGATTTGTTTTGTCAAAATTATATACCAATCTGCACAAGGGTTAGCCTGCATTTAACCAAGTAGTACGAGCAGAAAGGTAAAGCGAAGAGTAAAAATGTACTGGTTGCAACAGCAGTGCAACCTTCCGCCAAAACTTCTAAATCAAGATAGAAATTGTCCAAAGTTAGTGAAAGAAAGAGAAAATTGTACAACTCCCCCTGAGCACAAAATCTCCCCCTTTTTGAAACAACAAATCAAGAGGTACCATGCCCAGACGATTCACCAGGCCCAGAGCGGAGACCAGCGTGTTGCAACAGACAGTCAAGCTTGGAGGCTTGAAGGGCCATCGAAGTGCGCAGCTCCTCATTGGCCTGAACCAGCTCAGCCACCAGGTTACTCAACCTGGAGAGTTCCAGGTGCACTCCATCAAGACTGGCAGAGGCGTCGGGAATGGAGCTGGATTGCTTCTTGGAGGATCCAGTTGCAGCTGGGGAGGGTGGCGGCTTGTTCAGAATTTTAGTGCTGGCACGCATGACCGGACACTCGAGAAGGTCTTCTTTATCCAGCATGATGGAGGGATGCCTGGAGGCAAAGTACCTGTAAATGAGGGCAGGGAACCCAAGTGAGAGATGGAAATTGGGAAAGGTACCCCGATAAATGCGTTCGAACACAAGTGTTCCCAGGTCAATTGCAACTCCCGTGCCAACACAAAACAGCACACTGGCAACCTCAGGGCGGATGTTGGAGGTTTGCGTGCAAGGAAGCCAGTGGCTGACAAGGATGCGGAACATCAGATTGTACCGGCTGGTGAGTGAGCTGGTAGGAAACGGGTCGAGGGGCCACACACGGACTGATCCTCCAGTTAGCTCGTATGCAACTTTGTCCATGTTGCGCTCTAGTCGCAACTCAGATTGCCCGGCTGTGTCCACGACCGGTGCCTCCATGGCCTGGGACAGGAGCTCAGCAGTAAAAGGGCAGACACTTCCCCGAAGATAGATGACATGGCGCTGAAGAGACCCTTCTGCATCTAGCTGGGTCGTGAGGTTAGCATAAAACTCTTGAGCCAGGACCTTGTTGTATTTGGTGGCGTTCTGAGTTGCAACTAGCCACCCGCGTTGTTGAAGGAGGTCCAACACACCAGTCTCTTCATAGGACTTGAGGTCCAATGGTCGTTCCACAACCATAGGGCGCTTCCGAATTTCCCCCATTTCGGCCTCTGCGTCAGATGAGTAGAAACGTGGAGAATGAGCCCGAGCAGCTTTCAAGGAGGTAGAGGCAGGGGCAACATCGGGAAGAACAAAGGTAGACTCGGGCACCACAGGGGAGGGTTTTCTTGGAGGAGCAGAGGATTTGGTTTTCTTCCTGGGGGGTTCAAGTGGAGGTGCATTGTCTGCGGAATCGGTGTCAGATTCGGACTGCACGTCGGCGAGCTTGTGAAGGCGGCGACGGCGAGGAGGCTGACGGACGGGAATCTTGGACCGCTTCCTCGTATTCATACCAGATGAGGAAGGAGGGGCAACAGGAGATGCGAGAGTGGCCTCAGGTGGTGGTGGGGGTGCATCGGAGGCTGATTCCACCTTGGATTGCGCTTTGGTTGGAGCAGGGGAGCGCGGCAAAGGGGATGGGGATCGGCGCGGCGGAGACGGGGAAGATGGTGGTGAAAGGGGGTGAGGGCTGCTCAGTTGGATGGGAAGTATGTCGGTCACCTGTCGGAGATGGTGGGTGGATGGTACGGAGAGGAGGAAGGTCAAGTGGCTCTTCGGAGAAGGTGGCGGCTGGTTTACGCGCAGATCTTCCCATCCTGTGAAAGTAATCTAGACGACAAGAGAGAGAGAACGTGAAAACTGTGGTAGGAAGTAAGAGAAGGAGGGAGAATTATATAAGATACTCCAAAACCCTAGAATTTTAGGAGGGAAAAGCAAACACTTAGCAAGCCCTAGATACGCTTTACACAAGATACAGGATATCAAAAGCGGGAAAGAGATAGGGTTAAAGCTAGATAAGATACGCAAGATACACAACGTAACAACTTGCAAAAACAAACTTGGACTCACAATGTGGCACCCAGTGAGGCCCAATCACAAGTAATTAGGGCTCCGGTATGTAAAATTAAACACGGCAACACGGGAACCGAGATGACCAGTGGAGAGAATCCAACCAACTACCAACCCACTTCAGTCTCGTCAAGGATAACACTCAGTTGCAACTAACGGAATGTGAACAACTGGTAGCTTTCACACTGACACATTTGTGAGCAAGGTAGCTCTTGGCAATGAGAAGACGCGTGAGATAAGAATTGCTAGCTTTCACACTTGCTGCTTCTAGGTCAGGTAGCTTTTTCCAGTTGCAACTAATCATCATTTTTTTTTTTGAGTAAGATTACAACAAACAAACATGAGGAGACTGTCAGGGATCAGTAATAGGCAGACGGTCTGACACTGGTCATCCTCAGTTGCGACCAGGCTCCTGTTGCAATTCACATAAGGCAGAGCCCCAACGACTTGCGAAGGTGCTCAAAGCGTGTTACATCCAGAGCTTTGGTGAAAATATCTGCAAGTTGAAGGTCAGTGCACACATGTCGTAACTTAATAGTTTTAGCCTCAACCAGTTCCCTAATATAATGATATCGAATATCAATGTGTTTAGTACGAGAGTATTGAACTGGATTTTTTGAGATGTTAATGGCACTAGTATTATCACAATAGAGAAGTATTTCGTTCTGGGAGATACCATAATCTTCTAGCATTTGTTTCATCCAAACCAGTTGGGTGCAACTGCTCCCAGCAGCGATGTATTCAGCCTCGGCTGTGGACAAGGTGATTGAGTGTTGCTTCTTACTGAACCAGGACACAAGGTTTGCTCCTTGGTAGAAACATCCTCCTGTAGTACTCTTTCGATCATCAGCACACACTGCCCAATCTGCATCACTGTATCCTGCAAGAGCTAGATTATCATTGAAGTTGTAACTGAGCCCAAAATCTGCTGTACCGGAGACGTAACGAATAATTCGCTTGACCGCCTTGAGATGAGATTCTTTCGGATTGGCCTGATATCGTGCACATACTCCAACACTGAAGCAAATGTCGGGTCTGCTAGTAGTAAAGTACAATAGACTTCCTATCATGCTTCGGTAGAGACAAGGGTCCAACGAGTTGCAATTGTCGTCTTTGCTGAGGCGATCTGTAGATCCCATAGGGGTTTTCATTGGTTTGGCAGAATTAAGGCCAAAGCGCTGGATAAGATTCTTAGCGTACTTTGCCTGGGATATAAATATTCCTTCATTGTGCTGCTTAACCTGCAAACCAAGAAAGTAGGTTAGTTCGCCAACCATGCTCATTTCAAACTCATTTTTCATAATAGAAATGAAGAGTTGCAACTCATCCTGAGATGTAGATCCAAACACGATATCATCTACATAAATTTGGGCAATAAGAATGTTTGTTCCAAAGTGTTTATAGAATAGGGTTCTGTCAACACTCCCTCTCGTGTATCCCTTTTCAAGAAGGTGCACGGTGAGTCTCTCATACCACGCCCGTGGAGCTTGCTTCAAGCCATAAAGTGCTCTTTTTAATTTCAGCACATGGTCAGGAAAGTGTGGATCGGTGAATCCTTTAGGTTGTTCGACAAACACCTCTTCGTTCAAGTATCCATTCAGAAATGCACTTTTAACATCCATCTGGAAGAGTTTGAAATGCAACCCGCATGCAACTGCGAGAAGAAGACGAATGGACTCTAGTCTCGCAACTGGGGCAAATGTGTCGTCATAGTCGACTCCTTCGACTTGCGTGTATCCCTGTGCAACTACTCTTGCTTTGTTGCGCACAATATTTCCCAATTCGTCGGTCTTGTTCTTGAATATCCATTTGGTGCCGATGATGTTCACTTTTTCTGGGCGAGGAACAAGTGTCCAAACATCATTCCGTTCAAATTGATTCAGTTCCTCTTGCATGGCTTCTATCCAAGCTTCTTCCAGTAGTGCTTCCTTTATGTTCTTGGGTTCAATCTTCGAGGTGTAACTCACAAACCGCACCATTTGGTCATATCTCCTTCGAGGGATGTCTCGCGTTCTTATCCCGTCACCTATGTCCCCAATGATAGCTTCAGGTGGGTGGTTCCTCCTGATGTGTGGTGGTGCTTGTGGGTCCTCTGCTTGCACTGCAGTGATAGGGTTCGTCTCTGTTGGAACTGTATCCGTCGGAGTATCCTCAGGTTGCTGGTTAACTGTATCAGTTGCAACTGGTGGTGAAGGTTTGTGTGTGCGGTGTGATTCTTCCTCATCATCAGCATCTGTTAGTTCAGTGATCCGGGCTTCAGATGATGTGGTTGCAAAGTCCCTGTAATCGTCAAACTCAACATTAGATGATTCAACCACAGTTTGAGTGCGCATATTAAATACGCGATAAGCATGACTATACCGTGAGTACCCAACAAAAATTCCTAGATCAGATTTGGATTGAAACTTTCCTCTAGGTTCCCTATCATTTAAAACGTAGCAGGCACAACCAAAGACATGAAAGTGTTGAACATTTGGTCTTTTACCTTTCCAGAGTTCATAGGCAGTTTTAGTTGTACCTGGTCGTAGGTAAACTCGGTTAATGACATAGCATGTCGTGTTCACTGCTTCAGCCCAGAACTTGATGGCTAATTTTTTTGAGTTGAGCAAGACTCTAGCCATTTCAACTAGTGTCCTGTTCTTCCTTTCAACAACCCCATTTTGTTGTGGTGTGATGGGGGAAGAGTATTCATGAAATATGCCCTTGTCAGAGCAGAATTCAACAAAGCTTGAATTTTCAAACTCCCTACCATGATCACTTCTAATTCTTTTAACAGTTAGATCCTTCTCAGTTGCAACAGTGTTGCACAGATTTTTGAAGAATACAAAGGATTCATTTTTGTCTTTTAGGAATTCAACCCAAGTGTATCTCGAGAAATCATCAACACATACAAAAATGTAACGCTTACCGGAGATGCTTTCCTTTTGCATGGGTCCCACATGATCCATGTGTAGCAATTCCAGAATTCTTACCGATGGTATGTGTTGCAACTCACTATGGCTCGCTCTTGTCTGTTTTCCTTCAATGCATGAGCCACATTTTCCAATTGGCTTTGATCCAAGCTTTGGTAATCCTCTCACACTTTGATTGTTGAAGAGTTGTGCCAGGGACTTGTAGTTGAGGTGGCCAAGCCGTTGGTGCCATAGTTCTGCAACAGATTCTTTGCTCGAGTTGCAAGTGAGTGACCTGAAGGTAGCTTTACAGTTAGTCATAGTGTAACAATTTTCAGTACTTCTTAGTCCTTTCAAGACTATATTTTGAAATTGATCTACAACTTCACATTCATCTTTGGTAAAGTGAACAAAGAGATCATCGTCACACAACTGACTAATACTAATGAGATTTGCACATAGTCCATCAACATAGTGAACATCTTTTAGTTTGGGAAAGACTTTAACACTTAGGGTTCCTTTCCCAATTATTTTTCTTCTGTTTCCATCACCGAAAATAACATCGCCCTTTCGTTCATGCACAAAGTTAATTAGGATGTCCTTATTTCCTGTCATGTGCCTAGAGCAACCGCTATCAAAGTACCAAGAGTTAGAGTAGGATCTTTCTTGAGAGATAGAGTTGCAAGCAGTAAGACAAATAAGAGGATTAGAAGATTTCTTAGCCCAAACTTGTCGAGGTGGCACGACAGGTGCAACTGTGGGTGCATCTAGTATGATCTTCTTCTTTCTTTGATTTCTCCTCTTCTTCTTCTGTACTTTGGAAACAGTGATGGAGGGGGTGTCCTGAGATGTCCATAGTTGATAGCAGTAGGGACGAATGTGTCCTTGGACTCCGCAGTGGTGGCAGATAGGAATGAATCTTCCTCTTGCAAACCTGTTCACATATTTTCGGTCAGATACTGTTGCTGGCAAATTACAACTGACACGTACCTGATCGTTGGTGTTGGAATAGTCGAAGGGAATTTCAACTCCCTTGGGTATCCTCTTCCTGTTGGACACGGATATCTTGGTATTCCCAAGAAACTTTGGTGAAGTAGAGTCAACATATCCTACTCCTGTTTTCCCAGTTGCAACTTGGGTGTCCAGAACTTTTTCCAATTTTTTTGTGCCTGGTGTGAGCAGCTTCACATTCTTAGCCAGTGTGTCCAATTCCTTCTTGGTGAGATAGCATACTTCAACAAGTGCTTTGTGGGCTTTAAGTGCTGATTCCAGATCAGCGGACACGAGGTCTCTCTCCAAGGAGAGGGCGAGAACCATTCTTTCGAGTTCGAGGATTCTGTTGTTCATTCTCACAGGGCTGCCAAAAGTAGACACAATCTTGAGTTGGGCCTCCAATTCGGAGTTTCTTCTGCAGTTTGACTCCATATCCTCTGTAAGTTCCAACTCGTTATTGTCAAGTGAGTCGCAATCGGAATCAGAATTACTGCGAATTGTAACTCCCATGTTGGCTCTGAGAGGAATGAACGATGAAAATGCAATGTCATCGATCTCTTCTGTGTCATCTTCACTGTCATCAGATTCGTCATCACTCCATGCGAGTAACGCACGACTTTTTGTTTTTCTCGAGCAGATTTGCACAGTCTGCCCTTATGTGTCCAAAGCCTTGGCATTCCCTGCATTGAATACCCTTTCCAGACATTTTGTTGTCAAGTCTATTAGTAGCGGAAGGCTTATTATTAGGTAAATCAGATGGACTTACAACTGGGTTTGAAGGGTTACCTCTACTCCAACGTTTGTTCATTCTGTTGAACTTCTTAGTGAGGAGTGCTAAGGATTGCTCTAATTCTGAGTTGGGACTGTTCTGTGGAAGACTGGCCTGAAGTGCAACTCCTTTGGAAATGGTGTCTCCTTCTCTCTTGAGTTTCATTTCCCATGCGGTTAGGGATCCCATGAGGTCAGCCAGGGGTAGTGTGTTAACATCTTTTGCTTCTTCAATGGCTGAGACTTTCATTGCAAACCTTCTAGGGAGGGATCCTAGAAGTTTAAGCACGATCCTAGATTCAGGGAAGTCCGCTCCAAGGATGGTGGCTTCACTGGCAAGATGCATGAGTTTGGAATGGAACTGAGCGATGGTATCTGTTTCTTCCATGCGTACATAGTTGAACTGGTCATTGAGTAGTTGCAACTTGGATGCGCGTACTTTGTCATTTCCTTGATGTGCATTCTCGATAGCCTGCCAAGCATCTTTTGCAATTTCACAGTTAGATATACTCTTATGTTGATCATAATCAACTGCAACTAAAATAATGTTCAAGGCTGTAGAGTTGTAATTTGCTAAGAGTTCTTCAGCATCGGTCCATTCCAGCTCGGATTTCACTCGTCCTTGATCATCTGTCAGTGGGGTCCACCCTTTTAGAATGCTCTTCCAGGCCTTCTGATCCTGTTGTTTTATGAAGTTTCGCATGCGATTCTTCCAGTAGGAGTAGTTTGTGGCCGTTAGCATTGGTGGCTTAATGGTCGACAGACCTTCCCTCATTTCTTCCATAGATAAATCAATTTAAACAAAACAAAGATCTTTTAGACCAGAATCTACACTATGTAAATATAGTGACCCGCTCTTGATGCCAATTGAAAGATCTTAGTATCTGCAATACTTGTTATTGTGTCCAGTTGCACTTAGCAATAGTTGCAACCGTACACTGAAGTACAACAGACGATAGTTCTTTAACGTTTAGAACAGTTTTTGCAGTTGTAATTGCGAAAAACAGTGAAACATAAGCAATAAAGAACACAAGAGATTTTAACGTGGTTCGGTCCAAATGGTCCTAGTCCACGGGGCTTTCACCCAAAGTATGACTCAAACTGTTTCCTACTTAAGAATTACAATGAAGGATTTAAATCAACTCATATACTAGAATCCCTCTAACATATGCAGTTGCAACACCTAACCCTTAACTTGTTTTCAGAAACACGATTGAATCGAAGACACACTAAGCTACTCCATAGACACTCTGACTTAATGTTCTTCACAAATGACTCAATACAAGACTGACTGCTTAATATCTTTTTCAAAGTGCCTTGTAACGATCTCGAGTCTTCTCTTTATATAGGCGCAACAGAATCTTCTGTCAAATCTCCAGTTGCAATCCACTGAAGATCTTCTTTCCAAGTAAGATGAGCATGACAGCTGTTCTTGTAAATTCGTGAGGTTGTCCTTCCTTATTAAGGGGATTCCAGCCGATCTTAATGAACCTGTATGCTTATTAGTCCAAGTGCAATAAAGAGATAAGGAATAAAAATCATGTTTTAGAAGATAACAAATCTTTTAAGATATCTACAAGATAACCCAATATCCTTTAGGATAATTACCAAAACATGCTAACTAAATCTTAATAATTTTGATAAAACAATATCAATAAAGATAGTGAATGGGCCGATCGGGTCAGGGTCCGGATACGTGTGAGACGCACGGCCCTAACAACCCCAACTTGTTTGCAATTATTAGTTGCTCTTAAATACAACAAAATTAATGGTGTTACTTAAGGGTTACTTTTGGTTTGTTGTCATCACGAATCGCCAACCATCTTTCCTTTCTCATCTATGGTCATGAACTCGCGCCATCCATCTGGAGCATATGCCCTAATATTTGCACCTTGTTCTTCTGGCATTTGGCATACCGCACTGTGCAAATAATTTCAAGCGCTTTCTTTCTTATCACAAATAGTTATTTGCAACTTATGCGAGTTGATATTCTTAGAGTGCGATGACAAAATTAGGTCCATTTAGCTTCAATTTATATTGATATTTATTATTCTGATTTGAGCAACAAAAATTTAACATATGGAAGATAAATTGCATAGTTCATCCAGACTAATTAGATTTTGTAATCATACTTCCACATTCCAACATAACCAACATAACGATAATTGGGTAGTTAAGTATTTCTCAAAGAACTAAAATTCTTCTTTATACTCCATGCACATATATTAAGTCGGATAATTAATATTACCATAACTAACTTTAATTCTTCTCCCATTTGCACAAGGGACACAATCAGATACTTATTAGTATAACTTAAGATAAAATTCTTTTACATTAATAAGTTAACTCATGTTTCCTTAAGTTCAAGAATTAGTAGAGGAGCTAACATTATCCTGAACCACTTCCTGAGTGCCGACCGTACGGTGGAAATCATGGTGGCACAAGAATGCTGCACAGATTAGCGAAGCTGTTGTTCCGGCTTGACCTATGGCCATAAATTCACGACAACCATCAAGTGTATCCCTTGATATGAGCCGCGTGGTTCTTTTGGCAGTCTGTGTAATGCTCCGAGCAAACAATTTATGTCTTCGTGTTTCTTATCACAATTTTTTCATCCTTCTAGCTAGTTGTAGTTAGATATAAATGTGAGGTGTTTGTAATTGGATATGATGACGGAGCTCGCTGAATATATAGGGTTGGGGGCATGGTCAAGCTAAGTAACTTAATTTGTTTTTAATATTGGCAAGTTTCAATTCAGTCCACCGGTAAAATAGTAGGTAAGTCTTTGGATGTCCTAATTTCTTTCTTTGGCATATTTACTTATACTTTAAAAAAATAGGAAATATTGCCCCGTGCAACTCAATAACAAAACACTACGTACCAGTTACCTTATTGTTTCTAGCCTATTTTATTTATGGAGTTTCTATGTGAAACATTTTTTTTTATTTTATCGATCATTCAAAAGTGAATTTAATAAACTTACATAGTAAGTTTAATTAAAAAACACTAAGAAAAATAGAATACATTGCTACATTATAAAGAATTAATTCTCTAAACTCAGAGTGTTCTTCTAAATTTTTACCAACAATTCACAAATAAAATCTTTAAAAAGCAAATGTTGAACAAACAATCATGATTCACCTCTTTAAACATATTTGGTCTTTGGACAGATTTGGTTTTGTAAAGAAAGACAAAAAGGGAGAGATTGATGTTATCACAACATTGAAGCTGTGAAATGTTATCATAACATTGAGCTGGTGAATTGTTGTGATAATATTATATACTGTAACACTGAACAATCTTGTTTTAACTTTTAATATTTTTGTGTTTTGCCTTTATTAACTTATTACGTGTTCTTGTGTTCTTTTAATTTTCATTGCGTTATAATATCATCAAGTCAATGAGGTGTTAAGATAACACCGCTTCAAGTGTTATTGCAACACTCGATTTAAGTATGGAATCCCGATCCGTACAATCTCAAAAATATTGAATCAAGAATGTGAACATCATAAACGAGAAGAAGAATATGAAAATGATCGATTTTGAAGTAGCTAAAGGGATACTTACAAATATTAACGACCTTAGTAAAATTAAGTTTTTATTAAATTTTGCCTTTTGCGAACAGTCATCAATTGATCTAACCTTTTTTATGTGGATATAAATGTTAATTATAGCCTTAATTTTAAAGTTGATGGTTTCATATTGGATCCAAGTTTAGTATGTGTAATAAGAAAGGTAGATTGTGAAAGCACGGTTAGATTCAGATTAGACTGGATTAAACTAAGTAAAAGATCCATTCAACTGTATTCAACTTGATTCTGACCCATTCCGGTAGTGATCCATTGAAGTGGAGGAAGTCTAGATCCATCCGATTTTACACTATTGAGAAGGAACTGTCTAATATGCATCAGGGGGCACACCATCCCCACTCACAGAGAGGTGGGCCTCATGTGTAGGGTCCACCTCTCTGTGAGTGAGGGAAGTTATGCCCCTTGATGCATACCAGAAGTTCCCCTATTAAGAAAAGTAAACCACTTGCATTCATGGGTCTCCAATGCTTTTCAAAACATATTGAGTTGTAATCTTAGTATTTGAGTTTAAAATTATGCAAATGATTTTTATTTTATTGGGATATGCGCCATATTCTAGTAAGAACGTGGTTCATTCAACCACAAGATTCCTTGTCAACAAAAAGATGTCATGGTCATAACTACGCAGACCAACATTTCTTAAGCTATACCATTGGACTTATCACGAGAAATTTCAGTATTAGGAATTCTATCATTATTAAGTTTAAAATCAACTATGTGTTTCTACCCAAAATTACAGGGCTTCCGTGCGGTTTTAAAGTCTCAATCAACCTACCAAGCATGCGACCTTTACAAGGATTCAACACAATGTCGATTTCGACCCTCAATTTTGTCTGAAGAATTAGAACCTTGTTCGAAATCGCTCTAATTCATCTGGGTTACAATACAATCGAGCCTGAGATAAACCCAACTATGCTAGCCAATTACGAGGAAATTGACCAGCTTTGTCAGGAACACCTATTACACAGTAAGAAGCCTAAAATGACTAAAGTAACCCTGAACTGGCGAACTAGTAACGGTAGAACAGTGGGTGATTCGATACAGAATAGTCAAACAGAGGGTTATTCGATAAAACAATAACTATTGAATTCCTAAACAATCGAACAGTTTGGGATTCGACCCTGAAAACTCTCGAATGGAACAAATTGATTGATAACGATCGAACAAAGGAACTCTTGAAAAGTCAAACGACTTGGTTCAATTATTGTAGTGTTGGTGAACATTAATTAATGATATGACGGGAATCTCAGAATTCAGGGTATTTATAGACCTTAGAATGCTGGACCCGCTCCGCAAAAAGTCAATAACAATCAATGGTCTTTGTTCGATCTTCCAAGAACTGTCGAACCATCTTGGTTTGACTCTTTTTCGTTTGGGTCATTATTGAGCCACACCGACCCAGTTCATTTTTGGGCCATCTAGAACACTCCCACCATATCGTCCTCCCAATTTGGGAGTCAGACTTGATTCAAAAGTTGGCTCCAAATTTAAAAATGTTAATTGTTGTCCTAGAAATGGAAGGCATTTTGCTTCAAAATGTTAATAATGATTTGGTTTCAAAATATCACCCCCCATTTTGGAGCCACAATCCAAAGGATCGGGTACTAAAAAATAGTATTTGACTTCAAAATATGTCCCCCATTTGAGAGTCGTAATCCAGGAAATTGTGTGGATCGGGATTGGTACTCTTTTGAATTCACACGTTGTGTTAATTGGAATGTTATGCCAACGCTGATTGATCTGATGTTGCTTGAACATTCACTAAAGAGTAAATTGCAGTGGAATAGTAAAAGGGATAAATGCATTAAACCCCCTGAACTATGCATATTTTTGCGTTTTCGTCCTTAAGCTAAATAAATAAGTGCTTTGCCCCCTTAACTATGCAATTCTGTGCGATTTGCCCCCTGGCCGGGTTTTCGGCTATTTTTGGCCATTCTTGGCCGGAATTGTTCCCCTTACCCAACACATATGTGTTGTACTAGATGTATATTAGTAGTTGATGACAAAAAGTAGGTGAAAAAACACCACGAACGGGGCATATTCCGGCTAAAATACACTAAAGAGGAAATCACATTTTGGCCGGAATATGCCCCGTTCGAAGTGTTTTTTCGCCTACTTTTTGTCATCAACTACTAATATACATCTAGTACAACACATATGTGTCGGGTAAGGGGAAAAATTCTGGCCAAGAATGGCCAAAAATAGCCGAAAACCCGGCCAGGGGGCAAATCGCACAGAATTGCATAGTTTAGGGGGCAAAGCGCTTATTTATTTATTTTAAGGACGAAAACGCAAAAACCTGCATAGTTCAGGGGGTTTAATGCATTTATCCCATAGTAAAAACACACTGTATGAATTTTAAGCAGGTTATATGAATATAACCTGTTGAGCCGTACGATAAAATAATCACTAATCACTTAATAATTTTACCAAATTCAACTAAGAACATATAAGAAAACCAATCCTATCAACCTTACTCACTCAAGCTATAGAGATTATAGCTTTCACTCGTTAGGCAAAATCTCAGTAAAACAAGATTGAAATACTCGGCTATAATAATTATTCACTCAGAATACTATGCTCTAGTCTTGTATTTGATCTTGATGTCTACCACTCTGCTTATAGATAGGAAAAATTTCAGTTACCTATCCAAACTTTGTCCCGTTTGACAGTTATCTATCCAAACTTACACTTTTAACACCCGACTGTCCAAACTTTCACTTTCTTGACACTTTACAGTCCAAACTTTCATTTCGACCTATCTCGACAAAAACAACGTCAATTTTCATCATTGTGACATCACACTGACATCATTATAGGGGGCAATTTTGTCATTTTACATATTAGGGGGTGTAGTGCAATATGTATAATTAATTCATACATCCTAAATTGTATTTTATTATACATTTTCCATTTTTTATTTTTTTTTTGTTACTTCAAAAATATACAAAAAATTAAAAACTAATAAACTTTAACTCATCTAAATATAAAGTAAATTCTTTTTGTTTACAAGTTAAATAGTAAATATTATAAAATTGTTTTTAAAAAAATGTGTCTTCAAATGAAATTATATTTTTACTATATAAAACTTTTCAACAAACTTAATTAGTAGTTTTTTAAGCTTGATTTTTTCAGTTTGATTTATTAATTAGTTGATAATTTAAAACTGGAGAAGATGAAGTTTTTTTTTTCCGGTTTTAAATTATCAACTAATTAATAAATTAAACTTAAAAAATCAAGCTTAAAAATTACTAATTAAGTTTTTTGAAAAGTTTTAATTTCTAAATATATAATTCATTCAAAGACACATTTTCTTCAAAACAATTGGTAATATATACTATTAAATTTGTAAACAAGAAGAATTTACTTTATATTTAGATGAGTTAAAGTTTATTACTTTTAAATTTTTTGAATATGTTTGATGTATCAAAAAAATAAAAAATGTAAAATGTATAATAAAATAAAATTTAGGATGTATGAATTAATTATACATATTGCACTACACTCCACAATATATAAAATGACAAAATTGCCCCCTCTAATGATGTCACCGTGATGTCACAAAGCTGAAAAGTGACGTTTTTTTGCCAAGATAGGTCAGAACGAAAGTTTGGACCGTAAAGTGTCAAGAAAGTGAAAGTTTGGACAGTCGGGTGTCAAAAGTGTAAGTTTGGATAGGTAACTGTCAAACAGGCCAAAGTTTGGATAGGTAAATGAAAATTTTCTCTTATAGATATTACAAACTCGATCCTGAAGATGTGATAGACACGAGTGATTGTTCTTCGATTCTTTGGATAGTCTCCATGTCTTCCTTGAGATTATGTTCAGTTTGGAAGCTCTCTTATCAGATCTTTGAACCGCCGTATCTTCAGAGATCTTCCATCCTTATCCTAATCTTCTTCAGCTCGATCTTCTTTCTTTATGCCCAATCTTCTTGAAACCTATATCCTTGATATCCTGTAATACACAAAAGATCAACACAGCTTGTAAAACTAGATAAGTGCATGAATAAATGCAAAACTTAATTATATAATATAAACCAGGTTAGTGCCGTGTGTCAGATTTCATGGGTTAACATTTCTTACCAGAATGTTAGACTAACATTTCATTCCAACACTGGCACTTTCAATCTCCCCTTTTTGTCTTTCTTCAGAAAACCAAACACTATCGAATTTTAAGTACCTGTATTTCAGTATATCAACCAACTCTACTTATTCTAATTTTCTCCCAGTTAATTCAAGAATGTCAAACTACGATGTTAAGCTAACACAGTGAAACTCTGTATTGGCCCCACTTGCGAATCACACATGTAGATTAGATAAACAGCAGTAAACCAAAGCAAAGTAGAATAATAGATACATGCCGAGTAATTATCTTGATACAATCCAATAACAAATACATAGAACATCCTCACTGAATCAAAAAGAAATTACTCTAAGATAACTATAATATTCAAACTTCAGAAACATTAAAAAACATAAAGAAACACTAAAAATGAGTACTACCTCCCCCCCTTTTTTGTGAGGAAAGCGGGGTTTTTGTCAAAGTTAGCCCACTAAGTTGGCATCTTTTCATTTTACACCCACTATATTGCCATACTTCAAACTTAGCCCACTAATTTGGCATCGTTTCATTTTATACCCACTATGTTGGCACTGTTGTTGATATTCACCCTCTATGTTGATATTGGCATCGATATTCACCCTATATATTGGCACACTTGATGGGCGAATATCGACGATGGTGCCAACATAGTGGTTTGAGTTTGATAAGTGTGCCAACATAGTGGGCGTAAAATGAAATGGTGCCAACTTAGTGGGTTAAGTACGAAGAGTGCTAACATAGTGGGTATAGAATGAAAAGATGCCAACTTAGTGGGCTAAGTTCGGAGTGTGCCACCATAGTGGGTGTAAAATGAAAAGATGCCAACTTAATGGACTAAATTTGATAAAAACTCAGGAAAGCACCACCAACATGTGCTTCTTGATGGAGTCCAGTTCCTTTAGCTCATCTTCTCTATATGCAATCTCATTTTTCCTATCTAAGATCATCCTATCACACCAATCAACCTTCTCTTATATGAATGCACAACTGATAGGCACGGTTGGGACATGTTCATCTTCAGATGTTGAAGCAAACACTGAAGGACTTAAGGTCTTTGCTTTCTTCTTCTTCTGAACTCCACTTCCACCAGGTGCATATCCTTCCAACGCATATCATTAATCCTAGTTCCCCTAAAGTAGTTCTTTGTGAGAGCAAAATTTCTTGCCTTGTCCAAAAAGACCTCATTATCACCTTTCCTAAACCATTGGTCACTGAGAATCTTGTACACCATAGATGGAAATGGTAGAATAGCATCCTCCCTATGAGCAGCATCAACAATAGATTTGAAAATCCTCTCCCCCAAATTCACTGGATGTCCTCTCTTCAACTTGAACACCAGCATAATCAACTCATGTGTTAAAAATGTGTTATTGGAAAGCATCCAGTTGGATGAAGCAATCTTGCATAGAATTGCAGTTAGAGAAGTTGGTCTAGTTACTTGCAATTTTTGCCTCTAGACTTTCACAAGCCCACCAGTCAGCTCCATTATCATCTTGTTATCAATGATTGGCACTTCTATCTCATTTTTGTTAGGCATCTTCCAGGCCTTGTTGATGATTGATGGGTTGATTTTATAATATTTATCCCTCACAAAAGCTATCCCATACTTGGGTGATCTAGGGCATCAACAAACTTAGATAGATTATAGTAAAATTCTCTAATCACCTATGGGACACAAGATACAATTTCAATAAAGGATCCAATTAAATTCCTAGAAGCCAAAAACTCAAAACTCTATGTTTCTTAAAGACATCCACAAAAAGAAGTTTCTCAGCCAAAATTTTTCTCACAAGCACCACATCACATTATTTTCTAGTAGTTTCAGTCAAGAAATATCTATTATAGGTCTCAGTAGGAAAATCGAGTTCAAAAGTATCATGTACCTCTTCCTCAGTTTCCTCAGCAACATCTAATGTTAGAGAAACATCATGGTCAGTCAATGTTGGCTCAACACCCCGTTAGTTAAAAATAACTGTCTCTACAACAAATTTAGTATTATGCTCTTTATCGTCACTCTCTTCTTATTCATCCTCCTCTTTTTCATCTTCATCATCACAATCCTCATCCTCTATGGAATCTTCGTCATCCTTAGCAGCATCATTTTTGTCACCTTGACCTTTCTCCTCCTCAACCTCTCCAATATCCTTCTCCCCCTTAAGTTCAGCAGGTGGGGAATGAGGTTGAGGTTGTTGAGGTGCTTCGTTGGCGGCACTCACAAGTTCCTCGGTTTGAGGGACTTCTTGGACTTCAGTGTCAGGTTCCTGTGTTGTGCCGACATCCTCTAGTTCCGGTGCGGGCTCAACATTCTCAAATGCTTGTGTTGGATCAACACTGGTGGACGCAACCTTCTTGGACTTAACATTCCTCCAAGAATAGACATGTGCCTTTCCTTTGGGTGGCTCATGTGCAATCACATTGGTGCGTGTGCATGTGCTTCTGCGAGGTTGAACTCCCTCTGCATCAGATTTCATATTAGCAGCAATGTTTGCAAGATCATCAATTGTGGGTTTCTTCACCATTATGGAATCTACAGAGGTAAATAAGGAAATTAGCAAATTAGGGTTTAATCAATTTTGCAGAATCAGTGCATTAATATAAGGAGGTAAAGAGAGAAAGTGGAGGTGATATAGGAGTAATGGGCGGGTAATTAATGTGAATGTGTGTCTTTCTCGCCTTGTTGAGTCAACACATGTGAACGTGTTGCCGTGACATGTGACCATAGAAATTAATAGAATAACTTATAAGTCACAGTGTTGAGTGTAATTTTGAGGCAACATCCGTCGGAACAATGTTGGCACACCATATTTTCAGTACTAAAGCATGTATCTGTGTGGCATGAATCTTACCAAAGTCCTCTTCAATTAAAGGCATAAGCCGAATCAGAGCAAACTATCTAGAACTCAAGATTTAAATGAAATCATTAAAATCCAGTATAGCGTAGATATGTGGAAACATGAGAAGTTAGATGAACGGAAACACACTAAGAGTAAGGTAAGAAGTTAAAATCACAAATATAATAGAGCTTCTATGGAAAGTGAGAAACAACTTTGTGTGTTACTTTCAGCTAATATGCCTTTGATATGAAAATATGATGATCAGATAACTCCCCTTGAGACCAAACCGCTCAAATTAGAAGAAAAAAGTAAAGAACATAAGATGAATGTTGTGTCAACATATATGAGTAGAGTGTTGTTCCAACATAGTTTATTATCAGTGACATATAATTTATCTTTACTTAACCATTTAAGAACCAACAATTAACATATACTCTTAAGCAATACTCTTTGAGGCAAAGAAAGGATTATGTATTCACTGGTAGGCAATAACAAGACCCCTAACACCCACAGTTTCAACACAATCAATGCAGATGTACATGTAAGCCGTAGGCCGAAGCTCAAAAATCGCCTAGTTTCGAAGAGACATAACCCCTCTAATCAATGTGTCCCGTCCAAAAAAAGAGCCACGACTCCCCCAAATCCCCCTTGTATCCTTGTGAAGAAGAAACGACCCGACTTCTTGAATTCCCCTCATACTCTATGAATTTGAAGAGAATTGTCGGGACTTCTGGTAATATATACCAATATATGATAGTATATATTGTTTGTTATAATATACATGATATACCTAATAATTTGTAAATAATGCCACTTATAATATATGCTCAACCCTATTCACACGAACCGATAAACATGTACTCTAAGTCCTTCAAATCAATCATTGACACCCCTTCGTATCACTCTCCTCCGAATCAATCATTGCCACCCCTTCGTATCACTCCCCCCGTAGATAAGAACGAACGATTCTAACAAAGAGCTCCTCTAAGAGCTTATCCCTCAAAAGAAGAGATTGGCTTGAAGCGTAAGGAATCCCCCGGGAATAAGACACACGCCTCCTATTATAACGCATCAACATCTCCCATTGCCACAAAGAACCAACATGCACCCCACAAAACAAGGGACCCCCTCCCCCTTCAACACTTGGCAAGCTTCCATAAAGGACGAAAAGGTACAAGCCGCGACTTTTTGCCTATAAAAAGGTCCCTTTCGGCAACCCAAAGAGGGAAGAAGGCTAGAATAAAAATAGTACTTTTTAAGAAAGATACGACCCCCCGTCCCCATTTTGTAAGCTAGGTCTTTTCCATTGGCATCCCTTTAATAATTCTAAAGCTCTTCTAGCTTGTAACTCTAAATTCGTAGATAAATACGACATAAATATTCCTTCCTCATCCCTCAATGTTATCCTGCTTAAATCAGCTCGAGAATGGTGTTTCGTACCCTTATTAAAATATAATTTCGTCTCTTATAACCTAGCACACATGAGAGATGGGATCGTCAAGGTAAATTAACCATTTACCTTCGATTGAACCCAAAATCATTTTCTGAGTTCTTTTGCAAGAGTAGAATGCGGACTACCAATGAGTGGAATGCCATGAGAATTGGAAAAAGGCCAGTAACAAAATGATAATAATTAAGAAATATAAATAAAACACTAAAGATGACAACATTGAAACTATACATCTGAAGACATTACGCATAGAAGAATGTTGAACCAATATTGATGACCACGTGATTCACGTGTTGGTGGGACCGAAACAATAGACTAAATGGATGCTTTATGGGGTTTACGTGAAGCCAAACAAGCTTTGACAAATTAGAAGAGATGGCGCATCGGATTTACGACCCGTGGTTAGTCCAAGGAGATTTCAACGAATTTTTCTTCACACATGAAAAAGTTGGGGGAAGTAGGAATGTGCATGCGCGGTGTCGTGCCTTTCAGCAAAGGATACAATCATGAAGATCACAATACTTAGGATTCCATGGCCCAAAATTTACTTGGATGAATAAGAGAGACGGGGGAGCAATAAAGTGAATAGATATAGCATTAGCGAATGTTCAATGGAGGGAAATATATTAGAACAATGCAGTTTTTCATCTTTCTAGGACTCACGTGGACCATCACCCTATACTCACAAATAGGGGGGGTTGGGAGATCCAACATGGTAATAAACTATTTCGATTTGAAGCTATGTGGATGCAACACCCCATTTGTGAGGGCATCTCCAAAGAGGTATGGGACATAAAAAAGGATCTAATTAGCGCGGTGGACAATATACTGGATGTCATGATACTTTGGAATAAAAACTATTTTGGGAACATTTTTTGTGCAAGCGGAGGCTATCCAAAAGAGTTGACAGTGTGCAAAGAGCTATTTCTACTAGCCCGAATGATTTTCTTGTTAATTTGTCAAGAGAGTTATTAGTGGAGTATAATAGTGTTTTGAGACAAGAAGAGGTGTTTTGGCATAATAAGTCTAGAATAAAATGGCTTGAAGCGGGAGATCGCAACACAACATTCTTCCATCGTTCTACCATCACGCAAAGGAAGAAAAACAAAATTATGATGTTACAAATTGAGGGAAATTGGACCAAGGATCATCAGCTATTGCCAGAGCATGCGAGAGGATCTTACCAGTCCCTATTCACGGTTGAAGATCAAAATACTCACTGTCTCCGTATTTCGCATTTTCAGTAGCGCCTAAATGAAGATAATATTCAGTAAATTGGGCGAGAGGTATGTTTAGATGAGCTAAAAGACATTGTATGGCATACACACCCTAAAAAAGGCCCGAGCCCAGATGGGATACAAGCGATGTTCTTTCAGAATTACTGGTAGTGGACGTGCGAGTTCCTGATAAAGTTTGTGCATGATGGTTTCACGAATGGCTCGTTCGACTCGAGAGCGTGTGCAGTGCATTTATGTCTTATCCCGAAGGTAAATGATCATTTTGTTGATCTCACAGTTAAGACCTATCTCGCTTTGTAATGTTACTTAAAAATTCATTACAAAGTGTATTACGTTGACACTTAGAGACATTATGTCTAATTTGATTGCGCATTCCCAATTGAGCTTTATTAAAGGTCGAAGTACGCATGGCAATATTTTTCTTATGGAAGGAATCCTACCCTCATTGCGTATGAAGAAGAATAATAAGAAGCGTCGCATGATCCTTAAATTGGATCTTGAAAACGTGTACGACAAAATTAGTTGAAAGTTTCTTAAAAACCTATGATGGTGTTTTGCTTCCCCGCGAATCTGATAAAGTTGGTGATGTTTTGCGTGTGTAACGCATCAAAAAAACTATTATAGAATGGGGAACCGCTTGATGAGTTCCATCACGGTTGTGGGCTGCGACAAGGAGACCCATTATCTCCTTATTTGTTTGTGTTGTGTGTGGAACGTGTCTCGTATACCATTGAATAAGCCGTAAAGGATGGAGAATGGGAACCTTTGGTTCCATGTAGTGGAGGTATGAATTTATCCTTTGTTATCTTTGCAGATGATTCGATTCTTATAAGGAAGGCAACCATAAAAACGTATGAAGAATTTTATAGATATGTTTTGTGTATATTCGGGTTTGAAATTAAATAAGGAGAAGTCAAAGATTTATTTCTCAAATAGGAAAAGTGCGAGATTAAAGAGATGTATTTGTGCAAATCTGGGTTTCTCTCAAACTTCTAATATGGGGAAATACCTTGGAGTGAATCTTGCTCATGGACGTGCACAAAAATGGCACTTCAATGATATTCTTGACAAGTTTTTTAGTCATTTTTTGGGTTGGACAGGTAGCACGCTTTCTCTTGCGGGCCTTGCGACTCTTATTCAAGCTGTTTCTATGGCTGTCTCGATACATAATATGCAATCTAGTTGGCTGCCGGTGAAGATCTGTAACAAGCTTGATAAGTTGAACCACAATTTTCTATGGTGAAGTAACCCGGAGGTGAAGAAAATACACCTTGTTGGTTGGAAGAAAGTGACACGGGGAAAGAAAGAGAACGGACTTGGTTTGAGGACATCGAGAATTAATAATGAAGCAATGCTTGCAAAATTATGTTGGAGTATTTTGCAAAACAAAAGCCGAGCCTTTGGTTGGGATTGATTCAAGCCAAATATCTCAAAACATCTAGGTTGAGCGAGTACATTGTGCGCCTAGGGGATAGTTCGACATGGAAAGGCATAGTCTGCTGCATGACGCTTATAGCGCCTTTTATTAGGTGGAGGGTGGGGAATGTTAATTCTATTCTATTTTGGTTTTATAATTGGCTAGGCAACACTCAACTTTGTGATGTCATATTCGACATAAATCGTGATGGGTATGGAGTGAGACTGTCAGATTCAATAGATGAGGCGGGAAATTGGATGCTTGAAAACATTCATACTCGAATCCAAGTTGAGTGGCTACTATGGAATGCGACTATCAGATTCAATAGATGAGGCGACTGTTAGATTCAATAGATGAGGCGGGGAATTAGATGCTTGAAAACATTCATACTCGGGTCCCAGTTGAGTGGCTGCAACATATTTGGACGCGGCTTTTTATTTTGGGAGAGGGAGAAGATAGAATATTATGGGATGAGTCGGTGAATGGTGAATTCTCTTGCCAAAGTGCTTATAAGGCGCTGCAACCCATTTATACCCCTACCTCAGCTTTATCTCACCGGTCTGATTGGGTTTGAAAGCTCCCATATAGTAATAAGATGCGCTTCTTTGTTTGGCTTGTGTTACAAGATAGGTTAGCAACGAGCAAGTAATTACGGCACGAGAAAGATGACGAACAACGCTAATTGCGACCAGTGTATGGGAAGAGAGGAGTCCGTAATCCATATTTTCCAAGACTATAATTCAATGCGTATGGTATGAAAATTATTTTACCTAGTTCGCATTCACATATCTTTGATAAGGAGGGTGAGAAGATTTGGCTTCGACATAATTTGCAATGTACAAAATCTATGGGAACTGATTTTCCTAACACTCCATGGAATGTTGTCTTTTTGTCGAGTATTTGGGTGATTCGGAAGGCTAGGAATACATGGATTTTCAAAGGTAAAAATGAGGGGACTAAGGCGGTGTTGAGCCAAATTAAAAAAACTTGTGATTGACTTGATGTACATGTATAGAAAGGGTTAGAAATTAGCGTTGGTGGAGTAGGATAAACCAATGTGGACAAAAATGTTATTGAGCATGAGAATCGGGGATCCGTAGGGGCAGCCGGGATGATAACGGAAGGTGGCAATGGGGTTTCATGTCGCCAATGCCTAGTATAATAGTTCTTGAGACGAAGATTGAAGCTATAAGACTTGGGCTTTTGCTTGCTTGGGAGAAAAGAATTGTCAAACTCTAGGTGGAAACAAACTCGATGAACGTACAACCTTATAATGGATCGGGCACTGAATTGCCATAGCCTACAGACCAAGATTGAGGAATGCCGAGACTTATTGCGTCATCCTTGGACAATGGTTTTTCTGTAACACCCAACTAATTAAATAATACCTAAATCACAACTTTTCAAATTAACCTTTTACTAAACTCATTTTGTCCAACTTTTGTTTAACATAAATTGCCAAGATAAGTTAACTTGTGAATCAAATTAGTAATGTTGATTGTAAGTACAAAAAATAATATTTGAACAAATGTTAAATTCGAATTTGAAATTTTGATCACATTCACATTTTATCATATAAATATAAATAATTAAGATTAATAAATATGTGTATATTTTATCTACAACAATTCAGAGGCATGAAAAATGTGAGACCATCCTTCAATATTAATTCCACAAATGTTTCATCACCACCTTTCCACCCGTCACCTCCAATTTATCATCCATATCCGAATCTTGTGTTGCTGAAACCAGAATAATAGATATTTATAGAAATTGAAGCTAAATGGACCTAATTTTTTCGCCGCACTCTAAGAATATCAACTCGCATAAGTTGCAAATAACTAATTCTAATAAGAAAGCAAGTGCTTGAAATTGTTTGCACAATGTGGTATGCCAATTGCCAAAAGAACAAGATGCAAATATTAGGGCATATGCTCCTGATGGATGGCGCGAGTTCATAGCCACAGATGAAGATTGAGTAGATGTGGCGCTCATATGCGTCGCATGCTCGTGTCACCAAAAATTCCACCACATGGTCATTTACACTCACGAAGTGGTTGGCGATTGTGCTAGCTCCTCCAATATTCGTAAACTCAAGGAAACATGAGTCAATTTATTTATGCAAAGAACTTTATATTAAGATGTTCTATATTTTAAGATATTAGGAATTTGAAAGACTTACTTGTTGTTTTACTTTTGGATAATGGGGTGAACTAAAACTTGCTGATTTCAAAAAAAAAAAAAACTTAAGTTACTTGAAGATGCCCCAACCCTATATATTCAGCGAGCTCCATAAATCATGAAAGTGTAAGATGTTCTGTTATCAATGTTGGATGGATGTTGTGTCAACATCCAGAGGACAACATTGAAACCCAAGAACAAGTATTAATCTGAAACATGTTCTGTTATCAATGTTGGATGGATGTTGTGCCAACATTCAGAGGACAACATTGAAAACCGAGAACAGTCTTAACCTAAAACATGTTTCTGAAATTCTGAACATGAGTAAAGTATTCGTGTTTAAATGTTGGATGGATGTTGAGCCAACATTCACAGAGCAACATTGAAACCAGTATATATTCTGTCAATCTGTCTTTAACTGCTTTATTTTAGTTTTGTCTTTATTCACCTATTAATCAAGTTCCACGATTTTAGTTGTCTTTGTTTATGTCCAGGAACATCTCTTAATCATAAGGAAGAACATTACAAGTTTCCTAAGTTGAAGTTTCCATAATTCAAGAGGAGGAGATCGGTCAAGTCAACACGATTTCAAAGAAGGAAAGTTTTGGAGTTCAAGTGCAACTAGGAATCTTTCCAAGATCAACTCTGAATTGAAGAAGGAGTATTTCCTTATTAGAACTCAATCTAATAAAGGGAACTATTATTCAAGAAGGAGATCGAGTTCAAGAAGGAAAGTAGAGTTCAACAAGGAAACAACATAAGTTACCAAAACTGTGTACAACACACCTTGGAGATCAAGTTTGAAGAAACCTATATATAGGGTGTGAAGTACATCAAGATACATAGAGAAACAATAGAGCTTATAAATCCGTAGAGATTTTATCTTAAGCATTGTTGTTGTGTTTCTTGTTTTGCAAAGTTTGTGAGTTTTCGAGTTAAGTCTAGGATTAGATATAAGGAGAAAATTCTTGTCTGCTTTGCTGAGTCCAATCTACAAAAGAGCGAGAGTGATTTTGTGGTGTGGAACGTCTTTGTTAAAACCTGCGCGGTTATTTTGCCGTAAGGCTAGATGGTTGATTATTTATAATAAAAAACCATTGAAAATTTATCTTCTTGTGTTCTTTTATTCCGCTGCACATTACTCTATTAAGAAGATTGTTTGAGATCAAGTTAAGGCAACGCCAGCTTAACTTGAGCTCTGAAACTTTGGAAAAGTTGTATCAATCCCGATCCGACAATTTCAATTGGCGTCAGAGCCAAGCACCGATTTCACTGGTGTTTGGAGGTGATACAACGCGATGGACAACATCAATCCCAATTCTGACAGACTCCCAGTCTTAGAAGGATCCATCAATTATGCTTACTAGAAGACCAGGCTCAGAGTTCACATCAAATCCATTGACATGAAAGCATGGGATGCCGTTCTTGATGGATATTATGTCCCAAAGATTGAGAACGACCAAGATGCAGATATTGTACCAAAACCGAAGTCACAATGGACAGCAAACGAGGTAACACTGTATAACTACAATGAGAAAGCTCTTAATGCTATTTTTAGTTATGTTACCAATAAGATGTTTAAGTTAATTCAGAACTGCACCACAGCTAAATCAGCTTGGGATATCCTTGAACTTCATTGTGAAGGAGATATAGCAGTTAGAAACTCTAAACATAGACAATTGCTTAAAGATTTTGAAAAACTTGAGATGGGTGATGAAGAGAGTATATATAGTTATTTTGAGAAAATCCTTGACATTACAAATCAATGTGAAAATCTAGGATTTCCTGTTTCAAATCAAACTATGGTTTATAAAGCTTTTAGATCTTTGTCACCTAGATTTGCTCTCAAGAGAATTGCCATGGGAGAGACAAGATATATTGCCAACATGGAATTTCAATCCTTGTTAAACACTCTTAGAGAATTTGAGCTAGAGTTTCCTACTAGGACTACCAAACAACAAGCTATTGCTTTGTTAGGAACAAATTATCAT
This sequence comes from Linaria vulgaris, assembly GCA_948329865.1. NCBI lineage: Eukaryota > Viridiplantae > Streptophyta > Magnoliopsida > Lamiales > Plantaginaceae > Linaria > Linaria vulgaris. Next base: position 34,208,900 of record OX415250.1, on the reverse strand, counting down.
GAGAGTGAAGATGAGGATGAAATTATTTCTTCTAACTATGGAAATATTAGCAAGAAACTCACTAGATTGAACTTTAAAGATAAATCTAAAGAGAAACAACCTAGCAATACTTCCACTAGTTATAGAAAATTGCTTCCAAAATTTGTTAAATACATGGCAACAAAATCTAGTCCTGAAGAAATTGAAAAGTTGAAAACTACTCAATGTTATGAATGTAAAGGTTATGGTCATATTGCTGTTGAATGTGCTAACACCCTCCGCAAGAAGGGAAAGTCTCATTGGGTTTGTGTAGATGATTTCAATGAAGAGGATTATAACTCTGGATCAAGTGCTGATACTGATGAAAGCTTTGAAGAGATTCATACAGCTGCGCTATTTACTCATGTCAACTGGACAGAAGAAGATCTCCATAACTGCCACGGGTCCCAATGTTGCTCCAACATCCAGGACTCAACATCAGAACATGAGACTTTCTTTGGGAATTGGACTGAATATGATACCCATATTGATCTCAATTCTTTGTCTGATAATGATGAATCTAACTTTGAATGTTTTCATGGCTCAGTTGATCTAGATGAAGAGTATTACTTTGAAGGTGAAATGTCCCAGGAGGAAATCATTGAAGACTTGAAGTCTACTTTTCATAATCTTCTGAAAGAAAATCAAAAACTCACCAAGAAGAATGAAGCTTAGAGACTGGAGATTGATGGACTGAAGAAACTGATGAGGATGTATGAAAGAGACCTTGACAAGACAGAAGCTGAACTTAAAAAGGTAAAAGGAAAGCTTGAAAAAGATAATCAGATCATTGCTAAATGGAGCTCAGGTACATCTAAACTTGAAGAGGTACTGAGTATGGGTAATCAAGGAACAAATGGTCTTGGATATATTGAGAAACCTACCTCTAAAGTTACTAATCCTGTTTTCATTAAAGAAGGTTAAGGAATCAAAAGACTTGAGCTGTGCTAATCCCAACAAAAGTAAACCTACTTATATCTGTCAATTTTGTTTTCAACCAGGTCACATAAAACCTTATTGCAAGAAATATTTGAAAGAAAATGTGAAGAAAACGAAACTGTCTCTAATGTTGAGTTGGTCAGTGGTACAAATGTTATCCCAACATTAGGAACATGACAGAAAAGTAGAACTTGGATTGAAAAATTAAAGACTCCTAAGATGAAACTTGTATGCAATGTTGTGTTTTCTGCTGTGTACTCTAACCTTGCAGGTAAGTGGTACTTTGACAGTGGATGTTCAAGACACATGACATGAGACAAGGAAAATCTTAAAGAATTGATTCCTCTCAATGTTGGAACTGTCACCTATGGAGGAGGCACCAAGGGAAGAATCATTGGAAAGGGAGTACTAGACGTTGAAGGATTTCCACCTCTCAAAGATGTTCTGCTAGTTGAAGGATTGGAAGCAAATCTAATAAGCATTAGTCAACTTTGTGATGATAACTTGCTTGTTACATTTGATAAAAGTTCTTGTGATGTATTTAATAGTGATAATGTCCTTGTTATGACAGGTACTAGATCTAAAGATAATTTCTAGCTTGCACAGGAAGAAGCAGATTGCTTTCATGCTAAAGTTGATGATGCTGTTCTGTGGCATAGGAAGCTAGGACGTGTTCACTATAGGAACCTTGAAAAGCTACAGAAAGTTGATGCTGTAAGAGGCTTACCAAAGATATCCAGCCCAGGTAAGGTTGTATGTGGGGACTGCCTAAAGGGTAAGCAAACCAAAGCTATTCATACACCCCTCCAGGTACAAAGTACAATTCCCAGGACTGGTAAGTGTTTTGAATTATTACACATGGATCTCATGGGTCCTATTGAGGTGAGCAGCCTAAGTGGTAAGAGATATGCCTTTGTTATTGTAGATGATTTCTCTAGATATACATGGGTTAAGTTTCTTAAAGAAAAATCTGATGCATTTAACACATTTAGGATCTTACATGCTAGCATCAAAAATCTGTATGGTTCCTCTGTTTGTAAGATTAGGTCTGATCATGGGAAATAATTTGAAAATGCTAGTTTCAGTGATTTCTGTGATAAGAATGGAATTTTCCATGAGTTTTCAGCACCTAAGACACCTCAGCAAAATGGGATAGCTGAGAGGAAAAATAAGACACTTCAAGAGATGGCCAGAGTTATGCTTAATGCTAGAAACCTATCTAAAAGACTTTGGGCTGAAGCTTTAAATACTGCATGTCATATAAGTAATAAGGCTTATCTTAGACCTGGTACAAATATGACTCCATATGAAATCTTGAAGGGTTTGAAACCAAATATTGCTCATTTTCATGAATTTGGATGTGACTGTTACTTGTTGAATGATAGAGACTATCTTAGTAAGTTTGATCCAAAAAGTGAAAAGTGCATATTTGTTGGTTATTCTGTGAATAGTTCTGCTTTCAGGGTTTATAATCCAAGATTGAAGACTATTCAAGAATAAGTAAATATAGTGTTTGATGATTCCACCTTTGATTCAGGTACTGATGAAGTTACTGTCTCTGATGTTACCCCAACATTGGAAACAGAGACTGTCCCAACATCAGGAGCAAAAGTTGGAGACACTGAAATTGAGACTGTTCTAATGTTGAGTTGACACCGGCTGCTGTTAGGCCAACATCCCCACAGTCCAATTCAGAGGATGACATTGTTGATGAACCTAGGAGAGATCCCCCTACTAGGATTCAAAAGGACCATCCAACTTCACAAGTGATAGGTGAAATCACTGGACGCATGAAGACTCGCAACAAAGACAGGGTAAACTATAAAAATATGGTAAGGTTGTGTGTCTGCATGGCTTCCACTTGCACTGTAATTAATGCTTCCTGTTTTGTCTCAAATATTGAACCTAAGAATGTGACTGAAGCTCTTAAGGATAGTAAATGGATAAATGCTATGCAAGATGAACTGCTGCAATTCACCAAAAATCATGTTTGGAATCTAGTACCTAGACCTTCTAATGTGAATGTTATAGGAACTAAGTGGATTTTCAAGAACAAAACTAATGAAGATGGTGTAATTGTAAGAAACAAAGCTAGGCTTGTTGCACAAGGTTATACTCAGGTAGAAGGGATTGACTTTGATGAGACATTTGCTCCAGTAGCTAGGATAGAATCTATTAGATTACTTCTTGTTATTGCATGTTGTCTTAAGATTAAGCTCTACCAGATGGATGTGAAGGGTGCTTTCCTTAATGGTTTGATAGACAAAGAAGTATATGTTGAACAACCTAAAGGTTTTGCTGATCCTAAACATCCTAATTATGTGTATAAACTTGAGAAAGCTTTGTATGGTTTAAAACAGGCACCTAGAGCTTGGTATGAAAGACTAACTCAATTTTTGTTAAGTCTTGGGTTCAATAGAGGAGATGGAGACAGAACCTTGTTTATTATAAGAAAGAGTTCTGATGTTTGTATTGCTCAGATCTATGTAGATGACATTGTTTTTGGTTCTACTAACAAGTCTACTCTAGACAAGTTTGTTGAGTCAATGACAGGGACATTTGAGATGAGCATGATTGGAGAGCTGAACTACTTTATGGGATTGCAAGTGAAGCAACTGGAGAATGGTATGTTCTTAAACCAGGAGAAGTATGCAAGGAACCTGGTAAAGAGATTTGAGCTACATGAGTCTAAACCTTGCAAAACTCCCATGTCTTTTCTATGAAGATTACTAAAGATGGCACTGGAGACAATGTTGACCCAACATTGTACAGATCTATGATTGGTAGTCTTCTATATCTCTCTGCCTCTAGACCAGATATTATGTTTTCTGTTTGTGTTTGTGCTAGGTACCAAGCTGATCCAAAGCAATCTCACTTGATTGATGTGAAGAGAATATTAAGATATATATCTGGAACTTCATCATTGGGCATATGGTATTCTTTTGATACAAATACAAATCTTGTTGGTTTTAGTGATTCTGATTGGGCAGGTGATGTAGATGACAGAAAATCCACAAGTGGGGGCTGTTTCTATTTGGGAAACAATCTAGTTTCATGGTATAGTAGGAAACAGAATTGTGTGTAATTATCTACAGCTGAATCTGAATATGTAGCTGCTGGCAGTTGTGTTACCCAGCTAGTATGGCTTAACACATGTTGCTGGACTATGGGTTAGATATTGATACTCTCCTCATGTTTTGTGACAATCTTAGTGCCATTAGTATCTCAAGGAATCCTGTTCAGCATTCTAGGACTAAGCATATTGATATTAGACATCATTACTTGAGAGACATGGTTGAGGACAAAATGATTAACATTGAGCATATTGAGACAAATAATCAGCTTGCTGATATGTTTACTAAACCTTTAGATAGTGAGAGATTCTTCAGTTTGAGGAAATCTCTCGGCATGAGCAATATGTGAGAATGTTAGGATCCCAGTGTTGACATAACACCGCTGTCTAGCACTGGTTAATGTTTGTGGTGTAGTATGTAACTTTTTGTTTTTTTGTTTCCTTCTTTCTTTTCCTTTTGAGTCACATTGATCTTTGTTTTGGCATATTTGATTGTGTGATTGATCATTGTGTTTTACTAATCTTTCTAGCTTGCAGATTCACATCTAAGTTTTGAAAAGTATAAATCTCTAAAGTGTGTCTGAGGTTGTGTTAGCCTAACATATGAAGAAGCTGGGGTACACAAAGTTCACTACTTTGATGTCTATTCAGTTGTGTCTTATTCATATGAAAAGGTTTTACAGGACATGTGGAGAAGCTGGGGTTCATGATGTTGACAGCTTCAATGATATTCAGTTGTGCTTATTTGCATGTCTCTGTTTGTTTTGGCCAAAGGGGTACATAAAAGTGGTTCTTTCTACTAGGGTGTTTGGGGTTTCGATTGCCTTCACTTGGTAGCATTGATCACTTAGTGCTCTCTTGTATGCAGGTTGGTAAACAAGTATGCATAAGGAATTGGGGTATTGGGGTGCATGATAAATGTATTGCCAGTATTCAAGACCTTTGTACTTGCCTAACTTGCTGCTGATAATGTTGTTACTGGGGTGTGTGGAGTCTAGTGCTGCCCTCATTCAGTAATGTCATTATCCCTTTTTAATCAACCCTCAGTTTTTGTTCTAAAGAGATAATGAAAATAGTGAAGATTTGATGTGATATGATTTGTTGCTGGTTTGAAAAGTGATTCACTGTGTATACCATCTGTCAATGTTGTCATAACATTGTTGCATTCATGATAGAACTGCATTGTTATTCATCTTTGATTAGTGTGTTTGACTAGGTTTGGGCTTAGGGGGAGTATAGTCCCTTTCATGTGTTGAGGCATACTCTTTGGGTGACATTCTGCAGGTGACACACTATTTGTGACCTTCTATGCTGTGGAAGTGGATTAATTCTCTAATTCATGACTGCTTATCTCTGTGTGTTTTTTGTTTGATATGTTACTTATTCATGATTTTTATCTAAACCTTATGTTTTTGATACTCACTTGCTAATTTGGTGAAGTTTCAGATATAAGTTTGGATATATCTCACGCTCTCACATGAAATTGCCTTGAAGAAGCCCAAAACCTCAAATATTATGGTTTAAAAACTTTCTGGTTTGAATATTACTTTACTCTCTGATCTGAATGTTAGTCCAACATTGCCACACGGTCTGCCCAACATTGAAGTCAGTAACTTATAAGTTTGTTTAAAATTTTAAAAACTGAGTTTTTATTGTTTTATTTTGAACTGCTCTGGTTACTTGTTGGTTTTAAATAACACGTGGTGAAGTTCTTACGCGGGAATAGAGGAGTGGGAAAACTTAATTGATCATATTCCATAATCCCACTTACATTCATTCCTTCTCTCTCCACTCTTCACAACTTAAAAGAACAACTTGCCCTAATTTCTGTCACTTGTGCAATTTATCTTTCTCTTTGCAAATAATAATCTAGAAATCTCTCATATTTTTCTCTCAATTCTCAAAACTAACATGGCGAGCAAGACTCCTTTAGACACTCTTACAGATTTGGCCGTGAATGTCAAGCAAACAACAACACGCACCAGGGCTGCTGCGCATGAGGATCAAGGACGGCCTACTGCTCAAGTTGCTGCAAAACGACCAACGATTCCTTATCAATGACGGGCAAAGCGAGCTAAGAATGTGGAATCTCAGTCGAATGTTGGCGCAACATCAGAAGCCCATGCTCCTCAAACCAATGAATCTGAATCTGAGGTAAATGTGGCTAACCCTAAACCCCAAGTGAATAATGTTGATGATATAATTGAGGGGGATGGATCTGGAGCTGGTTCTGGTAGAAAGAGAACACCTATTGGGTCTAGGCCAATGAGTAAAATAGCCGTGCAAAGAGCTGAGGCTAGAAGAGCTCTAAGAGAGAGACTTGAGAAGAAAAAGGCTGAGGATAAGGCTAAGGCTGAGGCTGAGAGAGTGAGGAAAGGGAAACAGGTTGTGGATGAGGAGAAAGAGGAAGAGGAATCTGATGCTGAAGAGTTTGAAGCTAGTGGTGATAATGATGATGATAATGAAGAAGAGTACTGTGACACTCTTGCGTTATCCTATTATAGTAAGGAAGCTAGGTCTAGATACTATCTCAATAAGGTGATAGAGGACAAGGCTTATGAGTTTAGAAAAAGGGATTTTCACAAAGAGAGGGTCATGGACATGGACAGCTTTAAAAGAAATAGAGTTTTTGAGTTGTTGAAAGCAAGAGGGGTTCAGAATTCAATGAAGAAGCATGGTGATTATGCTCATGAGCTTGTACAAGAATTCTACCTGAATCTCTCAAAGTATATCACTTGTGAGTTGTCTCCCAAATATGGTCAAGCATGGGTAAGAGGACAAGTGTTTGACATTAGTCCTCAGAAGATAAATAAGATTTGGGGACTGCCACATGTTGAGGAATCTGAAGATCCAAAGCCAGATGAGGTGATTGAGGATATCACAGGTGGTCTAGAGAGAACCTGGGTTGAACAATTACCAACAACAAAGCTCACTGCCCTAAGTGCTGTTCTGCACAAATGTGCATCATATAATTGGCTGCCTACTAAAAATTCTACTATTTTGACTAAGGAGTCAGCTTACTTGGTCTACAAACTGAAGAATGGGCTTGCTGTGAATATTGGGGTGAGAATTTTAAAGGCTATGGAAGATGCTGCTGGGAGGAAGCAAGAGATTCTACCATTTCCTTCTTTGATCACAACTCTGCTGCTAAAACAGAAGATGGACAAGAAAGAGTTTGGAGGAATGTCAGAGAACAAGACTAGGTTCACCATCACTCAATCCTACTTGTCTAGCACAAGAGTGAAGGACTTGCCTTGGAATCCTGAGGTGGAGTTGCACCTGGAGAGGAAAAGGAGGCTCAACAATTTGTTGGAGCTTTAGTGCCTCAATCTGAGGAGGAAGAAACCAGGGTAACAACAAAATCTTTTGTTGATCAGCAGTTGACTTGGTATAGAAGTGCTTATGCCAATCTTCAGAGAGAAGTTGCTTTCAAGAAAAAACAAATGCAAGAGCTGGATGTCTTGATTAAGAACATGGAGGAGCTTTGTTCACAAAAAGGGGGAGAGTGATCTAGTTTTTTAATTTTTGATTTCTGGTTTTTATGTTTTTCTTTTTGATATGTTTTGAACTGTTTCTATTTTGCTGCTAGTTCTTCTTATTTGTTTTGGTTTGTAATGGTAATTCTACTTAGCTTTAATTGCTCTTGATGCTTTTACTTATGAAGATAGTCTATATCTGCTGTTTCTGCTGATAAACTTATGTGCAGGTACATTCTGGTCTTAATGTTGAGACAACATTGATGAGTTAAATCTCTGAACAACTTGTTTGAGTTGTGGTGATGACTTTAATGAATAATCTTTGTTATGCCAAGTTAATACTTGATAGTTTGCATTAAGGGGGAGCAGTTTTAATAGGTTTAGATTATTATGCTTAATTGATATTTGGACATATTATCTGTTATGTGAACAGGTTGATTGGTTTTGTGAAGAAAGGCAAAAAGGGGGAGATTGAAAGTGTAAGATGTTCTGTTATCAATGTTGGATGGATGTTGTGTCAACATCCAGAGGACAACATTGAAACCCGAGAACAAGTCTTAATCTGAAACACGTTCTGTTATCAATGTTGGATGGATGTTGTGCCAACATCCAGAGGACAACATTGAAAACCGAGAACAGTCTTAACCTAAAACATGTTTCTGAAATTCTGAACATGAGTAAAGTATTCGGGTTTAAATGTTGGATGGATGTTGAGCCAACATTCACAGGGCAACATTGAAACCAATATATATTCTGTCAATCTGTCTTTAACTGCTTTATTTTAGTTTTGCCTTTATTCACCTATTAATCAAGTTCCACGATTTTAGTTGTCTTGGTTTATGTCCAGAAACATCTCTTAATCATAAGGAAGAACATTACAAGTTTCCTAAGTTGAAGTTTCCATAATTCAAGAGGAGGAGATCGGTCAAGTCAACACGGTTTCAAAGAAGGAAAGTTTTGGAGTTTAAGTGCAACTAGGAATCTTTCCAAGATCAACTCTGAATTGAAGAAGGAGTATTTCCTTATTAGAACTCAATCTAATAAAGGGAACTATTATTCAAGAAGGAGATCGAGTTCAAGAAGGAAAGTAGAGTTCAACAAGGAAACAACATAAGTTACCAAAACTGTGTACAACACACCTTGGAGATCAAGTTTGAAGAAACCTATATATAGGGTGTGAAGTACATCAAGATACATAGAGAAACAATAGAGCTTATAAATCCGTAGAGATTTTATCTTAAGCATTGTTGCTGTGTTTCTTGTTTTGCAAAGTTTGTGAGTTTTCGAGTTAAGTCTAGGATTAGATATAAGGAGAAAGTTCTTGTCCGCTTTGCTGAGTCCAATCTACAAAAGAGCGAGAGTGATTTTGTGGTGAGGAACGTCTTTGTTAAAACCTGCGTGGTTATTTTGCCGTAAGGCTAGATGGTTGATTATTTATAATAAAAAACCATTGAAAATTTATCTTCTTGTGTTCTTTTATTCCGCTGCACATTACTCTATCAAGAAGATTGTTTGAGATCAAGTTAAGGCAACGCGAGCTTAACTTGAGCTCTGAAACTTTGGAAAAGTTGTATCAATCCCGATCCGACAATTTCAAATCATATCCAATTACAAATGCTTCATCATATATATCTAACTACAACTAGCTAGAAGGATGAAAAAAAGTTGTGATAAGAAAACCAGCACCAGAAAATCTTTGCACGGTGTGCCACGCAGAATGCCAAAAGAACCATGCGGCTTATATTAGAAGGATATGCCCTCAATGGATGCCGTGAGTTTATATCCACGGGTCCAATCAAAACACCTGCGGTGCTAGTCTGTGCAGCCTGTTCGTGCCACTGTGATTTTCACCGTAAGGTCATTGGCACTAAAGAAGTGGTGCAGGATAACGTTACTCCTCCACTAATTCTGGAACTTAAAGAAACTTTAGTTAAATTAATTATAAAAATAATTTCAATCTTAAGTTATACTAATATGTATCCCGATTATGTCCCATGTGCAAATGGGCGAAGATTAAAGTTAGTTATGGTAATATAAATTATTCGACTTAATATATGTGCATGGAGTATAAAGAAGAATTTTAGTTCCTTGAGAAATACTTAATTACCCAATTATCGTTATGTCGGAATGTGGAATTATAATTACAAGATCTAATTAGATCTGGATGAATTATGCCATTTTTCTTCCATATGTGAACCTTTTGTTCCTCAAACCAGAATAATAAATATCAATAAAAATTGAAACTAAATGGACCTAATTTTCTCGTCGCACTCTAAGAATATCAACTCGCAAAAGTTGCAAATAACTATTTGTGATAAGAAAGCAAGCGCTTGAAATTATTTGCACAATGCGGTATGCCAAATGCCAGAAGAACACGGTGCAAATATTAGGGCATATGCTTCTGATGGATGGCATGAGTTCATGGCCACAAATGAGGAAGGAGTAGATGTTGCACTCATATGTGTCGCATGCTCGTGTTACCACAAATTCCACCACATGGTCATTTACACTCACGAAATGGTTGTCGATTGTGCTAGCTCCTCCAATATTCATAAACTCAAGGAAACATGAGTCAATTTATTTATGCAAAAGAACTTTATATTAAGGTTTTCTATATTTTAAGATATTAGGAATTTGAAAGACTTACTAGTTGTTTTACTTTTGGATAATGGGGTGAACTTAAACTTGCCGATTTTGAGAAAAAAACTTAAGTTACTTGAGCCCCAACCCTATATGTTTAGCGAGCTGCATAAGTCATATCAATATAAAAATGCTTCAACATATATATCAAACTACAACTAGATAGAAGGATTTAAAAAGTTGCGATAAGAAAACCAACAAAAGAAATTGTTTGCACGACGTGCTAAGCAGAATACCAGAAGAACAATGCAGCTCATATTAAGGGGATACGCCCTTGATGGATGCCACGAGTTTATGGCCACGGCTCAAAAAGGAACACCTGTTGCGCTAATCTGTGCAACATGCTCGTGCCACCGTGATTTCCACCCTACGGTCATCGACACTTATCAAGTGGTGCAGGATAACATTAACTCATCCACTAATTCTGGAACTTAAAGAAACGTTAGTCAATTTAATTATGAAAAATAATTTTAATCTTAAGTTATACAAATATGTATTCGATTGTGTCCCATATGCAAATGAGCGAAGATTAGAGTTAGTTATGGTAATATAATTATAAGACTTGATATATGTGCATGGAGTATAAAGAAGAATTTTAGGTCCTTGAGAAATACTTAACTACCCAATTACCGTTATGTTGGAATGTGGAATTATAATTACAAAATCTAATTAGAACTGGATGAATTATGCAATTTATCTTCCATATGTGAATTTATTGTTTCTCAAACTAGAATAATTAATATTTACAGAAATTGAAGCGAAATGGACCTAATTTTTTCATCGCACTCTAAGAATATCAACTCGCACAAGTTACAAGTAACTAATTGTGATAACAAAGCAAGCACTTGAAATTATTTGCACAGTACGGTATGCCAATTGCCAGAAGAACAAGGTGCAAGTATTAGTGCATATGCTCCTGAGTCCTGATGGATGGCGCGAGTTCATGGCCACAGATGAAGATGTAGTAGATGTCGCGCTCATATGTGTCGCATGCTCGTGTCACCGAAAATTCCACCACATGGTCATTTACACTCACAAAGTGGTTGGCGATTGTGTTAGCTCCTCCAATATTCGTAAACTCAAGGAGACATGAGTCAATTTATTTATGCAAAGAACTTTATATTAAGATGTTCTATATTTTAAGATATTAGGAATTTGAAAGACTTGTTGTTTTACTTTTGGATAATGGGGTGAACTGAAACTTGTTGATTTCAAAAAAAAAAAAAAAACTTAAGTTACTTGAAGATGCCCCAACCCTATATATTCAGCGAGTTCTATAAATCATATCCAATTACAAACGCTTCATCATATATATCTAACTACAACTAGCTAGAAGGATGAAAAAAGTTGTGAGAAGAAAACCAGCACCAGAAAATTTTTGCACGGTGCGCCACGCATAATGCCAAAAGAACCATGCGGCTTATATTATAAGGATACGCCCTCAATGGATGCCACGAGTTTATATCCATGGGTCCAATCGGAACACCTGCGGTGCTAATCTGTGCAGCATGCTCGTGCCACTATGATTTCCACCGTAAGGTCATTGGAATTAATGAAGTGGTGTAGAATAACGTTAACTCATCCACTAATCCACTAATTCTAGAACTTAAAGAAACTTTAGTTAAATTAATTATAAAAAATAAATTCAATATTAAGTTATAGTAATATGTATCCCGATTGTGTCCCAATGCAAATGGGCAAAGATTAAAGTTATTTATGGTAATATAAATTATTCGGCTTAATATATGTGCATGGAGTATAAAGAAGAATTTTAGTTCCTTGAGAAATACTTAACTACCTGATTATCGTTATGTCGGAATATGGAACTCTAATTACAAAATCTAATTAGATCTGGATGAATTATGCCATTTTTCTTCCATATGTGAACCTTTTGTTGCTCAAACCAGAATAATAAATATCAATAGAAATTGAAACTAAATGGACCTAATTTTATCGTCGCACCTTAAGAATATCAACTCGCAAAAGTTGCAAATAACTATTTGTGATAAGAAAGCAAGCGCTTGAAATTATTTGCACAGTGCGGTATGCCAAATGCCAGAAGAACACGGTGCAAATATTAGGGCATATGCTTCTGATGGATGGCATGAGTTCATGGCCACAGATGAGGAAGGAGTAGATGTTGCACTCATATGTGTCGCATGCTCGTGTTACCACAAATTCCACCACATGGTCATTTACACTCACGAAATGGTTGTCGATTGTGCTAGCTCCTCCAATATTCATAAACTCAAGGAAACATGAGTCAATTTATTTATGCAAAAGAACTTTATATTAAGGTTTTCTATATTTTAAGATATTAGGAATTTGAAATACTTACTAGTTGTTTTACAGTTGGATAATGGGGTGAACTTAAACTTGCCGATTTTAAGAAAAAAACTTAAGTTACATGAAGATGCCCCAACCATATTTTTTTAGAGAGCTGCATAAATCATATCAATATAAAAATGCTTCAACATATATATCAAACTACTACTAGATAGAAGGATTTAAAAAGTTGCGATTAGAAAACCAGCACAAGAAATTGTTTGCACGGTGCGCTACGCAGAATGCCAGAAGAACAATGCAGCTCATATTAAGGGGATACGCCCTTGATGGATGTCGCGAGTTTATGGCCACTGCTCTAAAAGGAACACCTGTTGCGCTAATTTGTGCAACATGCTCGTGCCACCGTGATTTCCAACCTACGGTCATTGGCACTTATCAAGTGGTGCAGGATAACATTAACTCATCCACGAATTCTGGAACTTAAATAAACATTAGTTAATTTAATTATGAAAAATAATTTTAATCTTAAGTTATACAAATATGTATCCGATTGTGTCCTATATGCAAATGAGCAAAGATTAAAGTTAGTTATGGTAATATAATTATTCGACTTGATATATGTGCATGGAGTATAAAGAAGAATTTTAGTTCCTTGAGAAATACTTAACTACCTAATTATCGTTATGTCGCAATATGGAATTCTAATTACAAAATCTAATTAGATCTGCATGAATTATGGCATTTTTCTTCCATATGTGAACCTTTTGTTGCTCAAACCAGAATAATAAATATCAATAGAAATTGAAACTAAATGGACCTAATTTTCTCGTCGCACTCTAAGAATATCAACTCGCAAAAGTTGCAAATAACTATTTGTGATAAGAAAGCAAGCGCTCGAAGTTATTTGCACAGTGTGGTATGCCAAATGCCAGAAGAACAAGGTGCAAATATTAGGGCATATGCTTCTAATGGATGGCACGTGTTCATGGCCACAGATGAGGAAGGAGTAGATGTTGCACTCATATGTGTCGCATGCTCGTGTTACCACAAATTCCACCACATGGTCATTTACACTCACGAAATGGTTAGCGATTGTGCTAGCTCCTCCAATATTCATAAACTCAAGGAAACATGAGTCAATTTATTTATGCAAAAGAACTTTATATTAAGGTTTTCTATATTTTAAGATATTAGGAATTTGAAAGACTTACTAGTTGTTTTACTTTTGGATAATGGGGTGAACTTAAACTTGCCGATTTTAAGAAAAAAACTTAAGTTACTTGAAGATGCCCCAACCCTATATTTTTAGCGAGCTGCATAAATCATATCAATATACAAATGCTTCAACATATATATCTAACTACAACTAGATAGAAGGATGAAAAAAGTTGCGGTAAGAAAACCAGCACAAGAAATTGTTGCACGGTGCGCTACGCAGAATGCCAGAAGAACGATGCAGCTCATATTAGGGGGATACGCCCTTGATGGATGTCGCGAGTTTATGGCAACGACTCTAAAAGGAACACCTGTTGTGCTAATCTGTGCAGCATGCTCGTGCCACCGTGATTTCCACCCTACGGTCATTGGCACTTATGAAGTGGTGTAGGATAACATTAACTCATCCACTAATTCTGAAACTTAAAGAAACATTAGTTAATTTAATTATGAAAACTAATTTTAATCTTAAGTTATACAAATATGTGTCCGATTGTGTCCCATATGCAAATGAGTGAAGATTAAAGTTAGTTATGGTAATATAATTATTCGACTTGATATATGTGCATGGAGTATAAAGAAGAATTTTAGTTCCTTGGGAAATATTTAACTACCCAATTACCGTTATGTTGGAATGTGGAATTATAATTACAAAATCTAATTAGAACTGGATGAATTATGCAATTTATCTTCCATATGTGAATCTATTGTTTCTCAAACCAGAATAATTAATATTTATAGAAATTGAAGCTAAATGGACCTAATTTTTTCGCGTACTCTAAGAATATCAACTCGCACAAGTTATAAGTAACTAATTGTGATAAGAAAGCAAGAGCTTGAAATTATTTGCACAGTGCGGTATGCCAATTGCAAGAAGAACAAGGTGCAAATATTAGTGCATATGCTCCTGACTCCTGATGGGTGGCGCGAGTTCATGGCCACAGATGAAGATGGAGTAGATGTTGCGCTCATATGTGTCGCATGCTCGTGTCACCAAAAATTCCACCACATGGTCATTTACACTCACGAAGTGGTTGGCGATTGTGCTAGCTCCTCCAATATTCATAAACTCAAGGAAACATGAGTCAATTTATTTATGCAAAGAACTTTATATTAAGATGTTCTATATTTTAAGATATTAGGAATTTGAAAGACTTACTTGTTGTTTTACTTTTGGATAATGGGGTGAACTGAAACTTGCTAATTTAAAAAAAAAAAAAAACTTAAGTTACTTGAAGATGCCCCAACCCTATATATTCAGCGAGCTCCATAAATCATATCCAATTACAAATGCTTCATCATATATATCTAACTACAACTAGCTAGAAGGATGAAAAAAGTTGTGATAAGAAAACCAGCACCAGAAAATCTTTGCACGGTGTGCCACGCAGAATGCCAAAAGAACCATGCGGCTTATATTAGAAGGATACGCCCTTAATGGATGTCGTGAGTTTATATCCACGGGTCCAATCGGAACACATGCGGTGCTAATCTGTGCAGCATGCTCGTGCCACTGTGATTTCCACCGTAAGGTCATTGGCACTAAAGAAGTGGTGCAAGATAACGTTACTCCTCCACTAATTCTGTAACTTAAAGAAACTTTAGTTAAATTAATTATAAAAATAATTTCAATCTTAAGTTATACTAATATGTATCCCGATTGTGTCCCATGTGCAAATGGGCGAAGATTAAAGTTAGTTATGGTAATATAAATTATTCGACTTAATATATGTGCATGGAGTATAAAGAAGAATTTTAGTTCCTTGAGAAATATTTAATTGCCCAATTATCGTTATGTCGGAATGTTGAATTATAATTACAAGATCTAATTTGATCTGGATGAATTATGCCATTTTTCTTCCATATGTAAACCTTTTGTTGCTCAAACCAGAATAATAAATATCAATAGAAATTGAAACTAAATGGACCTAATTTTCTCGTCGCACTCTACGAATATCAACTCGCAAAAGTTGCAAATAACTATTTGTGATAAGAAAGCAAGCGCTTGAAATTATTTGCACAATGCGGTATGCCAAATGCCAGAAGAACACGGTGCAAATATTAGGGCATATGCTTCTGATGGATGGCATGAGTTCATGGCCACAGATGAGGAAGGAGTAGATGTTGCACTCATATGTGTCGCATGCTCGTGTTACCACAAATTCCATCACATGGTCATTTACACTCACGAAATGGTTGTCGATTGTGCTAGCTCCTCCAATATTCATAAACTCAAGGAAACATGAGTCTATTTATTTATGCAAAAGAACTTTATATTAAGGTTTTCTATATTTTAAGATATTAGGAATTTGAAAGACTTACTAGTTGTTTTACTTTTGGATAATGGGGTGAACTTAAACTTGCCGATTTTAAGAAAAAAACTTAAGTTACTTGAAGATGCCCCAACCCTATATTTTTAGCGAGCTGCATAAATCATATCAATATACAAATGCTTCAACATATATATCTAACTACAACTAGATAGAAGGATGAAAAAAGTTGCGGTAAGAAAACCAGCACAAGAAATTGTTTGCACGGTGCGCTACGCAGAATGCCAGAAGAACAATGCAGCTCATATTAGGGGGATACGCCCTTGATGGATGCCGCGAGTTTATGGCCACGACTCTAAAAGGAACACCTGTTGTGCTAATCTGTGCAGCATGCTCGTGCCACCGTGATTTCCACCCTACGGTCATTGGCACTTATGAAGTGGTGTAGGATAACATTAACTCATCCACTAATTCTGAAACTTAAAGAAACATTAGTTAATTTAATTATGAAAACTAATTTTAATCTTAAGTTATACAAATATGTGTCCGATTGTGTCCCATATGCAAATGAGTGAAGATTAAAGTTAGTTATGGTAATATAATTATTCGACTTGATATATGTGCATGGAGTATAAAGAAGAATTTTAGTTCCTTGGGAAATATTTAACTACCCAATTACCGTTATGTTGGAATGTGGAATTATAAACACAAAATCTAATTAGAACTGGATGAATTATGCAATTTATCTTCCATATGTGAATCTATTGTTTCTCAAACCAGAATAATTAATATTTATAGAAATTGAAGCTAAATGGACTTAATTTTTTCGCGTACTCTAAGAATATCAACTCGCACAAGTTACAAGTAACTAATTGTGATAAGAAAGCAAGAGCTTGAAATTATTTGCACAGTGCGGTATGCCAATTGCAAGAAGAACAAGGTGCAAATATTAGTGCATATGCTCCTGACTCCTGATGGATGGCGCGAGTTCATGGCCACAGATGAAGATGGAGTAGATGTTGCGCTCATATGTGTCGCATGCTCGTGTCACCAAAAATTCCACCACATGGTCATTTACACTCACGAAGTGGTTGGCGATTGTGCTAGCTCCTCCAATATTCATAAACTCAAGGAAACATGAGTCAATTTATTTATGCAAAGAACTTTATATTAAGATGTTCTATATTTTAAGATATTAGGAATTTGAAAGACTTACTTGTTGTTTTACTTTTGGATAATGGGGTGAACTGAAACTTGCTAATTTCAAAAAAAAAAAAAAAACTTAAGTTACTTGAAGATGCCCCAACCCTATATATTCAGCGAGCTCCATAAATCATATCCAATTACAAATGCTTCATCATATATATCTAACTACAACTAGCTAGAAGGATGAAAAAAGTTGTGATAAGAAAACCAGCACCAGAAAATCTTTGCACGGTGTGCCACGCAGAATGCCAAAAGAACCATGCGGCTTATATTAGAAGGATACGCCCTTAATGGATGTCGTGAGTTTATATCCACGGGTCCAATCGGAACACATGCGGTGCTAATCTGTGCAGCATGCTCGTGCCACTGTGATTTCCACCGTAAGGTCATTGGCACTAAAGAAGTGGTGCAGGATAACGTTACTCCTCCACTAATTCTGGAACTTAAAGAAACTTTAGTTAAATTAATTATAAAAATAATTTCAATCTTAAGTTATACTAATATGTATCCCGATTGTGTCCCATGTGCAAATGGGCGAAGATTAAAGTTAGTTATGGTAATATAAATTATTCGGCTTAATATATGTGCATGGAGTATAAAGAAGAATTTTAGTTCCTTGAGAAATACTTAATTACCCAATTATCGTTATGTCGGAATGTGGAATTTTAATTACAAGATCTAATTTGATCTGGATGAATTATGCCATTTTTCTTCCATATGTAAACCTTTTGTTGCTCAAACCAGAATAATAAATATCAATAGAAATTGAAACTAAATGGACCTAATTTTCTCGTCGCACTCTAAGAATATCAACTCGCAAAAGTTGCAAATAACTATTTGTGATAAGAAAGCAAGCGCTTGAAATTATTTGCACAATGCGGTATGCCAAATGCCAGAAGAACACGGTGCAAATATTAGGGCATATGCTTCTGATGGATGGCATGAGTTCATGGCCACATATGAGGAAGGAGTAGATGTTGCACTCATATGTGTCGCATGCTCGTGTTACCACAAATTCCACCACATGGTCATTTACACTCACGAAATGGTTGTCGATTGTGCTAGCTCCTCCAATATTCATAAACTCAAGGAAACATGAGTCAATTTATTTATGCAAAAGAACTTTATATTAAGGTTTTCTATATTTTAAGATATTAGGAATTTGAAAGACTTACTAGTTGTTTTACTTTTGGATAATGGGGTGAACTTAAACTTGCCGATTTTAAGAAAAAAACTTAAGTTACTTGAAGATGCCCCAACCCTATATTTTTAGCGAGCTGCATAAATCATATCAATATACAAATGCTTCAACATATATATCTAACTACAACTAGATAGAAGGATGAAAAAAGTTGCGGTAAGAAAACCAGCACAAGAAATTGTTTGCACGGTGCGCTACGCAGAATGCCAGAAGAACAATGCAGCTCATATTAGGGGGATACGCCCTTGATGGATGCCGCGAGTTTATGGCCACGACTCTAAAAGGAACACCTGTTGTGCTAATCTGTGCAGCATGCTCGTGCCACCGTGATTTCCACCCTACGGTCATTGGCACTTATGAAGTGGTGTAGGATAACATTAACTCATCCACTAATTCTGAAACTTAAAGAAACATTAGTTAATTTAATTATGAAAACTAATTTTAATCTTAAGTTATACAAATATGTGTCCGATTGTGTCCCATATGCAAATGAGTGAAGATTAAAGTTAGTTATGGTAATATAATTATTCGACTTGATATATGTGCATGGAGTATAAAGAAGAATTTTAGTTCCTTGGGAAATATTTAACTACCCAATTACCGTTATGTTGGAATGTGGAATTATAATTACAAAATCTAATTAGAACTGGATGAATTATGCAATTTATCTTCCATATGTGAATCTATTGTTTCTCAAACCAGAATAATTAATATTTATAGAAATTGAAGCTAAATGGACCTAATTTTTTCGCGTACTCTAAGAATATCAACTCGCACAAGTTACAAGTAACTAATTGTGATAAGAAAGCAAGAGCTTGAAATTATTTGCCCAGTGCGGTATGCCAATTGCAAGAAGAACAAGGTGCAAATATTAGTGCATATGCTCCTGACTCCTGATGGGTGGCGCGAGTTCATGGCCACAGATGAAGATGGAGTAGATGTTGCGCTCATATGTGTCGCATGCTCGTGTCACCAAAAATTCCACCACATGGTCATTTACACTCACGAAGTGGTTGGCGATTGTGCTAGCTCCTCCAATATTCATAAACTCAAGGAAACATGAGTCAATTTATTTATGCAAAGAACTTTATATTAAGATGTTCTATATTTTAAGATATTAGGAATTTGAAAGACTTACTTGTTGTTTTACTTTTGGATAATGGGGTGAACTGAAACTTGCTAATTTAAAAAAAAAAAAAAACTTAAGTTACTTGAAGATGCCCCAACCCTATATATTCAGCGAGCTCCATAAATCATATCCAATTACAAATGCTTCATCATATATATCTAACTACAACTAGCTAGAAGGATGAAAAAAGTTGTGATAAGAAAACCAGCACCAGAAAATCTTTGCACGGTGTGCCACGCAGAATGCCAAAAGAACCATACGGCTTATATTAGAAGGATACGCCCTTAATGGATGTCGTGAGTTTATATCCACGGGTCCAATCGGAACACATGCGGTGCTAATCTGTGCAGCATGCTCGTGCCACTGTGATTTCCACCGTAAGGTCATTGGCACTAAAGAAGTGGTGCAAGATAACGTTACTCCTCCACTAATTCTGTAACTTAAAGAAACTTTAGTTAAATTAATTATAAAAATAATTTCAATCTTAAGTTATACTAATATGTATCCCGATTGTGTCCCATGTGCAAATGGGCGAAGATTAAAGTTAGTTATGGTAATATAAATTATTCGGCTTAATATATGTGCATGGAGTATAAAGAAGAATTTTAGTTCCTTGAGAAATACTTAATTACCCAATTATCGTTATGTCGGAATGTGGAATTTTAATTACAAGATCTAATTTGATCTGGATGAATTATGCCATTTTTCTTCCATATGTAAACCTTTTGTTGCTCAAACCAGAATAATAAATATCAATAGAAATTGAAACTAAATGGACCTAATTTTCTCGTCGCACTCTAAGAATATCAACTCGCAAAAGTTGCAAATAACTATTTGTGATAAGAAAGCAAGCGCTTGAAATTATTTGCACAATGCGGTATGCCAAATGCCAGAAGAACACGGTGCAAATATTAGGGCATATGCTTCTGATGGATGGCATGAGTTCATGGCCACATATGAGGAAGGAGTAGATGTTGCACTCATATGTGTCGCATGCTCGTGTTACCACAAATTCCACCACATGGTCATTTACACTCACGAAATGGTTGTCGATTGTGCTAGCTCCTCCAATATTCATAAACTCAAGGAAACATGAGTCAATTTATTTATGCAAAAGAACTTTATATTAAGGTTTTCTATATTTTAAGATATTAGGAATTTGAAAGACTTACTAGTTGTTTTACTTTTGGATAATGGGGTGAACTTAAACTTGCCGATTTTAAGAAAAAAACTTAAGTTACTTGAAGATGCCCCAACCCTATATTTTTAGCGAGCTGCATAAATCATATCAATATACAAATGCTTCAACATATATATCTAACTACAACTAGATAGAAGGATGAAAAAAGTTGCGGTAAGAAAACCAGCACAAGAAATTGTTTGCACGGTGCGCTACGCAGAATGCCAGAAGAACAATGCAGCTCATATTAGGGGGATACGCCCTTGATGGATGCCGCGAGTTTATGGCCACGACTCTAAAAGGAACACCTGTTGTGCTAATCTGTGCAGCATGCTCGTGCCACCGTGATTTCCACCCTACGGTCATTGGCACTTATGAAGTTGTGTAGGATAACATTAACTCATCCACTAATTCTGAAACTTAAAGAAACATTAGTTAATTTAATTATGAAAACTAATTTTAATCTTAAGTTATACAAATATGTGTCCGATTGTGTCCCATATGCAAATGAGTGAAGATTAAAGTTAGTTATGGTAATATAATTATTCGACTTGATATATGTGCATGGAGTATAAAGAAGAATTTTAGTTCCTTGGGAAATATTTAACTACCCAATTACCGTTATGTTGGAATGTGGAATTATAATTACAAAATCTAATTAGAACTGGATGAATTATGCAATTTATCTTCCATATGTGAATCTATTGTTTCTCAAACCAGAATAATTAATATTTATAGAAATTGAAGCTAAATGGACCTAATTTTTTCGCGTACTCTAAGAATATCAACTCGCACAAGTTGCAAGTAACTAATTGTGATAAGAAAGCAAGAGCTTGAAATTATTTGCACAGTGCGGTATGCCAATTGCAAGAAGAACAAGGTGCAAATATTAGTGCATATGCTCCTGACTCCTGATGGATGGCGCGAGTTCATGGCCACAGATGAAGATGGAGTAGATGTTGCGCTCATATGTGTCGCATGCTCGTGTCACCAAAAATTCCACCACATGGTCATTTACACTCACGAAGTGGTTGGCGATTGTGCTAGCTCCTCCAATATTCATAAACTCAAGGAAACATGAGTCAATTTATTTATGCAAAGAACTTTATATTAAGATGTTCTATATTTTAAGATATTAGGAATTTGAAAGACTTACTTGTTGTTTTACTTTTGGATAATGGGGTGAACTGAAACTTGCTAATTTAAAAAAAAAAAAAAACTTAAGTTACTTGAAGATGCCCCAACCCTATATATTCAGCGAGCTCCATAAATCATATCCAATTACAAATGCTTCATCATATATATCTAACTACAACTAGCTAGAAGGATGAAAAAAGTTGTGATAAGAAAACCAGCACCAGAAAATCTTTGCACGGTGTGCCACGCAGAATGCCAAAAGAACCATGCGGCTTATATTAGAAGGATACGCCCTTAATGGATGTCGTGAGTTTATATCCACGGGTCCAATCGGAACACATGCGGTGCTAATCTGTGCAGCATGCTCGTGCCACTGTGATTTCCACCGTAAGGTCATTGGCACTAAAGAAGTGGTGCAGGATAACGTTACTCCTCCACTAATTCTGGAACTTAAAGAAACTTTAGTTAAATTAATTATAAAAATAATTTCAATCTTAAGTTATACTAATATGTATCCCGATTGTGTCCCATGTGCAAATGGGCGAAGATTAAAGTTAGTTATGGTAATATAAATTATTCGGCTTAATATATGTGCATGGAGTATAAAGAAGAATTTTAGTTCCTTGAGAAATACTTAATTACCCAATTATCGTTATGTCGGAATGTGGAATTTTAACTACAAGATCTAATTTGATCTGGATGAATTATGCCATTTTTCTTCCATATGTAAACCTTTTGTTGCTCAAACCAGAATAATAAATATCAATAGAAATTGAAACTAAATGGACCTAATTTTCTCGTCGCACTCTAAGAATATCAACTCGCAAAAGTTGCAAATAACTATTTGTGATAAGAAAGCAAGCGCTTGAAATTATTTGCACAATGCGGTATGCCAAATGCCAGAAGAACACGGTGCAAATATTAGGGCATATGCTTCTGATGGATGGCATGAGTTCATGGCCACATATGAGGAAGGAGTAGATGTTGCACTCATATGTGTCGCATGCTCGTGTTACCACAAATTCCACCACATGGCCATTTACACTCACGAAATGGTTGTCGATTGTGCTAGCTCCTCCAATATTCATAAACTCAAGGAAACATGAGTCAATTTATTTATGCAAAAGAACTTTATATTAAGGTTTTCTATATTTTAAGATATTAGGAATTTGAAAGACTTACTAGTTGTTTTACTTTTGGATAATGGGGTGAACTTAAACTTGCCGATTTTAAGAAAAAAACTTAAGTTACTAGAAGATGCCCCAACCCTATATTTTTAGCGAGCTGCATAAATCATATCAATATACAAATGCTTCAACATATATATCTAACTACAACTAGATAGAAGGATGAAAAAAGTTGCGGTAAGAAAACCAGCACAAGAAATTGTTTGCACGGTGCGCTACGCAGAATGCCAGAAGAACAATGCAGCTCATATTAGGGGGATACGCCCTTGATGGATGCCGCGAGTTTATGGCCACGACTCTAAAAGGAACACCTGTTGTGCTAATCTGTGCAGCATGCTCGTGCCACCGTGATTTCCACCCTACGGTCATTGGCACTTATGAAGTGGTGTAGGATAACATTAACTCATCCACTAATTCTGAAACTTAAAGAAACATTAGTTAATTTAATTATGAAAACTAATTTTAATCTTAAGTTATACAAATATGTGTCCGATTGTGTCCCATATGCAAATGAGTGAAGATTAAAGTTAGTTATGGTAATATAATTATTCGACTTGATATATGTGCATGGAGTATAAAGAAGAATTTTAGTTCCTTGGGAAATATTTAACTACCCAATTACCGTTATGTTGGAATGTGGAATTATAATTACAAAATCTAATTAGAACTGGATGAATTATGCAATTTATCTTCCATATGTGAATCTATTGTTTCTCAAACCAGAATAATTAATATTTATAGAAATTGAAGCTAAATGGACCTAATTTTTTCGCGTACTCTAAGAATATCAACTCGCACAAGTTACAAGTAACTAATTGTGATAAGAAAGCAAGAGCTTGAAATTATTTGCACAGTGCGGTATGCCAATTGCAAGAAGAACAAGGTGCAAATATTAGTGCATATGCTCCTGACTCCTGATGGATGGCGCGAGTTCATGGCCACAGATGAAGATGGAGTAGATGTTGCGCTCATATGTGTCGCATGCTCGTGTCACCAAAAATTCCACCACATGGTCATTTACACTCACGAAGTGGTTGGCGATTGTGCTAGCTCCTCCAATATTCATAAACTCAAGGAAACATGAGTCAATTTATTTATGCAAAGAACTTTATATTAAGATGTTCTATATTTTAAGATATTAGGAATTTGAAAGACTTACTTGTTGTTTTACTTTTGGATAATGGGGTGAACTGAAACTTGCTAATTTAAAAAAAAAAAAAAAACTTAAGTTACTTGAAGATGCCCCAACCCTATATATTCAGCGAGCTCCATAAATCATATCCAATTACAAATGCTTCATCATATATATCTAACTACAACTAGCTAGAAGGATGAAAAAAGTTGTGATAAGAAAACCAGCACCAGAAAATCTTTTCACGGTGTGCCACGCAGAATGCCAAAAGAACCATGCGGCTTATATTAGAAGGATACGCCCTTAATGGATGTCGTGAGTTTATATCCACGGGTCCAATCGGAACACATGCGGTGCTAATCTGTGCAGCATGCTCGTGCCACTGTGATTTCCACCGTAAGGTCATTGGCACTAAAGAAGTGGTGCAGGATAACGTTACTCCTCCACTAATTCTGGAACTTAAAGAAACTTTAGTTAAATTAATTATAAAAATAATTTCAATCTTAAGTTATACTAATATGTATCCCGATTGTGTCCCATGTGCAAATGGGCGAAGATTAAAGTTAGTTATGGTAATATAAATTATTCGGCTTAATATATGTGCATGGAGTATAAAGAAGAATTTTAGTTCCTTGAGAAATACTTAATTACCCAATTATCGTTATGTCGGAATGTGGAATTTTAATTACAAGATCTAATTTGATCTGGATGAATTATGCCATTTTTCTTCCATATGTAAACCTTTTGTTGCTCAAACCAGAATAATAAATATCAATAGAAATTGAAACTAAATGGACCTAATTTTCTCGTCGCACTCTAAGAATATCAACTCGCAAAAGTTGCAAATAACTATTTGTGATAAGAAAGCAAGCGCTTGAAATTATTTGCACAATGCGGTATGCCAAATGCCAGAAGAACACGGTGCAAATATTAGGGCATATGCTTCTGATGGATGGCATGAGTTCATGGCCACAGATGAGGAAGGAGTAGATGTTGCACTCATATGTGTCGCATGCTCGTGTTACCACAAATTCCACCACATGGTCATTTACACTCACGAAATGGTTGTCGATTGTGCTAGCTCCTCCAATATTCATAAACTCAAGGAAACATGAGTCAATTTATTTATGCAAAAGAACTTTATATTAAGGTTTTCTATATTTTAAGATATTAGGAATTTGAAAGACTTACTAGTTGTTTTACTTTTGGATAATGGGGTGAACTTAAACTTGCCGATTTTAAGAAAAAAACTTAAGTTACTTGAAGATGCCCCAACCCTATATTTTTAGCGAGCTGCATAAATCATATCAATATACAAATGCTTCAACATATATATCTAACTACAACTAGATAGAAGGATGAAAAAAGTTGCGGTAAGAAAACCAGCACAAGAAATTGTTTGCACGGTGCGCTACGCAGAATGCCAGAAGAACAATGCAGCTCATATTAGGGGGATACGCCCTTGATGGATGCCGCGAGTTTATGGCCACGACTCTAAAAGGAACACCTGTTGTGCTAATCTGTGCAGCATGCTCGTGCCACCGTGATTTCCACCCTACGGTCATTGGCACTTATGAAGTGGTGTAGGATAACATTAACTCATCCACTAATTCTGAAACTTAAAGAAACATTAGTTAATTTAATTATGAAAACTAATTTTAATCTTAAGTTATACAAATATGTGTCCGATTGTGTCCCATATGCAAATGAGTGAAGATTAAAGTTAGTTATGGTAATATAATTATTCGACTTGATATATGTGCATGGAGTATAAAGAAGAATTTTAGTTCCTTGGGAAATATTTAACTACCCAATTACCGTTATGTTGGAATGTGGAATTATAAACACAAAATCTAATTAGAACTGGATGAATTATGCAATTTATCTTCCATATGTGAATCTATTGTTTCTCAAACCAGAATAATTAATATTTATAGAAATTGAAGCTAAATGGACCTAATTTTTTCGCGTACTCTAAGAATATCAACTCGCACAAGTTACAAGTAACTAATTGTGATAAGAAAGCAAGAGCTTGAAATTATTTGCACAGTGCGGTATGCCAATTGCAAGAAGAACAAGGTGCAAATATTAGTGCATATGCTCCTGACTCCTGATGGATGGCGCGAGTTCATGGCCACAAATGAAGATGGAGTAGATGTTGCGCTCATATGTGTCGCATGCTCGTGTCACCAAAAATTCCACCACATGGTCATTTACACTCACGAAGTGGTTGGCGATTGTGCTAGCTCCTCCAATATTCATAAACTCAAGGAAACATGAGTCAATTTATTTATGCAAAGAACTTTATATTAAGATGTTCTATATTTTAAGATATTAGGAATTTGAAAGACTTACTTGTTGTTTTACTTTTGGATAATGGGGTGAACTGAAACTTGCTAATTTAAAAAAAAAAAAAAAAAACTTAAGTTACTTGAAGATGCCCCAACCCTATATATTCAGCGAGCTCCATAAATCATATCCAATTACAAATGCTTCATCATATATATCTAACTACAACTAGCTAGAAGGATGAAAAAAGTTGTGATAAGAAAACCAACACCAGAGAATCTTTGAACGGTGTGCCACGCTGAATGCCAAATAAACCATGCGGCTTATATTAGAAGGATACGCCCTTAATGGATGCCGTGAGTTTATATCCACGGGTCCAATTGGAACACCTGCGGTGCTAATCTGTGCAGCATGCTCGTGCCACTGTGATTTCCACCGTAAGGTCATTGGCACTAAAGAAGTGGTGCAGGATAACGTTACTCCTCCACTAATTCTGGAACTTAAAGAAACTTTAGTTAAATTAATTATAAAAATAATTTCAATCTTAAGTTATACTAATATGTATCCCGATTGTGTCCCATGTGCAAATGGGCAAAGATTAAAGTTAGTTATGGTAATATAAATTATTCGACTTAATATATGTGCATGGAGTATAAAGAAGAATTTTAGTTCCTTGAGAAATACTTAATTACCCAATTATCGTTATGTCGGAATGTGGAATTTTAATTACAAGATCTAATTTGATCTGGATGAATTATGCCATTTTTCTTCCATATGTAAACCTTTTGTTGCTCAAACCAGAATAATAAATATCAATAGAAATTGAAACTAAATGGACCTAATTTTCTCGTCGCACTCTAAGAATATCAACTCGCAAAAGTTGCAAATAACTATTTGTGATAAGAAAGCAAGCGCTTGAAATTATTTGCACAATGCGGTATGCCAAATGCCAGAAGAACACGGTGCAAATATTAGGGCATATGCTTCTGATGGATGGCATGAGTTCATGGCCACAGATGAGGAAGGAGTAGATGTTGCACTCATATGTGTCGCATGCTCGTGTTACCACAAATTCCACCACATGGTCATTTACACTCACGAAATGGTTGTCGATTGTGCTAGCTCCTCCAATATTCATAAACTCAAGGAAACATGAGTCAATTTATTTATGCAAAAGAACTTTATATTAAGGTTTTCTATATTTTAAGATATTAGGAATTTGAAAGACTTACTAGTTGTTTTACTTTTGGATAATGGGGTGAACTTAAACTTGCCGATTTTAAGAAAAAAACTTAAGTTACTTGAAGATGCCCCAACCCTATATTTTTAGCGAGTTGCATAAATCATATCAATATACAAATGCTTCAACATATATATCTAACTACAACTAGATAGAAGGATGAAAAAAGTTGCGGTAAGAAAACCAGCACAAGAAATTGTTTGCACGGTGCGCTACGCAGAATGCCAGAAGAACAATGCAGCTCATATTAGGGGGATACGCCCTTGATGGATGCCGCGAGTTTATGGCCACGACTCTAAAAGGAACACCTGTTGTGCTAATCTGTGCAGCATGCTCGTGCCACCGTGATTTCCACCCTACGGTCATTGGCACTTATGAAGTGGTGTAGGATAACATTAACTCATCCACTAATTCTGAAACTTAAAGAAACATTAGTTAATTTAATTATGAAAACTAATTTTAATCTTAAGTTATACAAATATGTGTCCGATTGTGTCCCATATGAAAATGAGTGAAGATTAAAGTTAGTTATGGTAATATAATTATTCGACTTGATATATGTGCATGGAGTATAAAGAAGAATTTTAGTTCCTTGGGAAATATTTAACTACCCAATTACCGTTATGTTGGAATGTGGAATTATAAACACAAAATCTAATTAGAACTGGATGAATTATGCAATTTATCTTCCATATGTGAATCTATTGTTTCTCAAACCAGAATAATTAATATTTATAGAAATTGAAGCTAAATGGACCTAATTTTTTCGCGTACTCTAAGAATATCAACTCGCACAAGTTACAAGTAACTAATTGTGATAAGAAAGCAAGAGCTTGAAATTATTTGCACAGTGCGGTATGCCAATTGCAAGAAGAACAAGGTGCAAATATTAGTGCATATGCTCCTGACTCCTGATGGATGGCGCGAGTTCATGGCCACAGATGAAGATGGAGTAGATGTTGCGCTCATATGTGTCGCATGCTCGTGTCACCAAAAATTCCACCACATGGTCATTTACACTCACGAAGTGGTTGGCGATTGTGCTAGCTCCTCCAATATTCATAAACTCAAGGAAACATGAGTCAATTTATTTATGCAAAGAACTTTATATTAAGATGTTCTATATTTTAAGATATTAGGAATTTGAAAGACTTACTTGTTGTTTTACTTTTGGATAATGGGGTGAACTGAAACTTGCTAATTTCAAAAAAAAAAAAAAAAAACTTAAGTTACTTGAAGATGCCCCAACCCTATATATTCAGCGAGCTCCATAAATCATATCCAATTACAAATGCTTCATCATATATATCTAACTACAACTAGCTAGAAGGATGAAAAAAGTTGTGATAAGAAAACCAACACCAGAGAATCTTTGAATGGTGTGCCACGCAGAATGCCAAATAAACCATGCGGCTTATATTAGAAGGATACGCCCTTAATGGATGCCGTGAGTTTATATCCACGGGTCCAATTGGAACACCTGCGGTGCTAATCTGTGCAGCATGCTCGTGCCACTGTGATTTCCACCGTAAGGTCATTGGCACTAAAGAAGTGGTGCAGGATAACGTTACTCCTCCACTAATTCTGGAACTTAAAGAAACTTTAGTTAAATTAATTATAAAAATAATTTCAATCTTAAGTTATACTAATATGTATCCCGATTGTGTCCCATGTGCAAATGGGCAAAGATTAAAGTTAGTTATGGTAATATAAATTATTCGACTTAATATATGTGCATGGAGTATAAAGAAGAATTTTAGTTCCTTGAGAAATACTTAATTACCCAATTATCGTTATGTCGGAATGTGGAATTTTAATTACAAGATCTAATTTGATCTGGATGAATTATGCCATTTTTCTTCCATATGTAAACCTTTTGTTGCTCAAACCAGAATAATAAATATCAATAGAAATTGAAACTAAATGGACCTAATTTTCTCGTCGCACTCTAAGAATATCAACTCGCAAAAGTTGCAAATAACTATTTGTGATAAGAAAGCAAGCGCTTGAAATTATTTGCACAATGCGGTATGCCAAATGCCAGAAGAACACGGTGCAAATATTAGGGCATATGCTTCTGATGGATGGCATGAGTTCATGGCCACAGATGAGGAAGGAGTAGATGTTGCACTCATATGTGTCGCATGCTCGTGTTACCACAAATTCCACCACATGGTCATTTACACTCACGAAATGGTTGTCGATTGTGCTAGCTCCTCCAATATTCATAAACTCAAGGAAACATGAGTCAATTTATTTATGCAAAAGAACTTTATATTAAGGTTTTCTATATTTTAAGATATTAGGAATTTGAAAGACTTACTAGTTGTTTTACTTTTGGATAATGGGGTGAACTTAAACTTGCCGATTTTAAGAAAAAAACTTAAGTTACTTGAAGATGCCCCAACCCTATATTTTTAGCGAGTTGCATAAATCATATCAATATACAAATGCTTCAACATATATATCTAACTACAACTAGATAGAAGGATGAAAAAAGTTGCGGTAAGAAAACCAGCACAAGAAATTGTTTGCACGGTGCGCTACGCAGAATGCCAGAAGAACAATGCAACTCATATTAGGGGGATACGCCCTTGATGGATGCCGCGAGTTTATGGCCACGACTCTAAAAGGAACACCTGTTGTGCTAATCTGTGCAGCATGCTCGTGCCACCGTGATTTCCACCCTACGGTCATTGGCACTTATGAAGTGGTGTAGGATAACATTAACTCATCCACTAATTCTGAAACTTAAAGAAACATTAGTTAATTTAATTATGAAAACTAATTTTAATCTTAAGTTATACAAATATGTGTCCGATTGTGTCCCATATGCAAATGAGTGAAGATTAAAGTTAGTTATGGTAATATAATTATTCGACTTGATATATGTGCATGGAGTATAAAGAAGAATTTTAGTTCCTTGGGAAATATTTAACTACCCAATTACCGTTATGTTGGAATGTGGAATTATAAACACAAAATCTAATTAGAACTGGATGAATTATGCAATTTATCTTCCATATGTGAATCTATTGTTTCTCAAACCAGAATAATTAATATTTATAGAAATTGAAGCTAAATGGACCTAATTTTTTCGCGTACTCTAAGAATATCAACTCGCACAAGTTACAAGTAACTAATTGTGATAAGAAAGCAAGAGCTTGAAATTATTTGCACAGTGCGGTATGCCAATTGCAGGAAGAACAAGGTGCAAATATTAGTGCATATGCTCCTGACTCCTGATGGATGGCGCGAGTTCATGGCCACAGATGAAGATGGAGTAGATGTTGCGCTCATATGTGTCGCATGCTCGTGTCACCAAAAATTCCACCACATGGTCATTTACACTCACGAAGTGGTTGGCGATTGTGCTAGCTCCTCCAATATTCATAAACTCAAGGAAACATGAGTCAATTTATTTATGCAAAGAACTTTATATTAAGATGTTCTATATTTTAAGATATTAGGAATTTGAAAGACTTACTTGTTGTTTTACTTTTGGATAATGGGGTGAACTGAAACTTGCTAATTTCAAAAAAAAAAAAAAAAAACTTAAGTTACTTGAAGATGCCCCAACCCTATATATTCAGCGAGCTCCATAAATCATATCCAATTACAAATGCTTCATCATATATATCTAACTACAACTAGCTAGAAGGATGAAAAAAGTTGTGATAAGAAAACCAACACCAGAGAATCTTTGAACGGTGTGCCACGCAGAATGCCAAATAAACCATGCGGCTTATATTAGAAGGATACGCCCTTAATGGATGCCGTGAGTTTATATCCACGGGTCCAATTGGAACACCTGCGGTGCTAATCTGTGCAGCATGCTCGTGCCACTGTGATTTCCACCGTAAGGTCATTGGCACTAAAGAAGTGGTGCAGGATAACGTTACTCCTCCACTAATTCTGGAACTTAAAGAAACTTTAGTTAAATTAATTATAAAAATAATTTCAATCTTAAGTTATACTAATATGTATCCCGATTGTGTCCCATGTGCAAATGGGCAAAGATTAAAGTTAGTTATGGTAATATAAATTATTCGACTTAATATATGTGCATGGAGTATAAAGAAGAATTTTAGTTCCTTGAGAAATACTTAATTACCCAATTATCGTTATGTCGGAATGTGGAATTTTAATTACAAGATCTAATTTGATCTGGATGAATTATGCCATTTTTCTTCCATATGTAAACCTTTTGTTGCTCAAACCAGAATAATAAATATCAATAGAAATTGAAACTAAATGGACCTAATTTTCTCGTCGCACTCTAAGAATATCAACTCGCAAAAGTTGCAAATAACTATTTGTGATAAGAAAGCAAGCGCTTGAAATTATTTGCACAATGCGGTATGCCAAATGCCAGAAGAACACGGTGCAAATATTAGGGCATATGCTTCTGATGGATGGCATGAGTTCATGGCTACAGATGAGGAAGGAGTAGATGTTGCACTCATATGTGTCGCATGCTCGTGTTACCACAAATTCCACCACACGGTCATTTACACTCACGAAATGGTTGTCGATTGTGCTAGCTCCTCCAATATTCATAAACTCAAGGAAACATGAGTCAATTTATTTATGCAAAAGAACTTTATATTAAGGTTTTCTATATTTTAAGATATTAGGAATTTGAAAGACTTACTAGTTGTTTTACTTTTGGATAATGGGGTGAACTTAAACTTGCCGATTTTAAGAAAAAAACTTAAGTTACTTGAAGATGCCCCAACCCTATATTTTTAGCGAGCTGCATAAATCATATCAATATACAAATGCTTCAACATATATATCTAACTACAACTAGATAGAAGGATGAAAAAAGTTGCGGTAAGAAAACCAGCACAAGAAATTGTTTGCACGGTGCGCTACGCAGAATGCCAGAAGAACAATGCAGCTCATATTAGGGGGATACGCCCTTGATGGATGCCGCGAGTTTATGGCCACGACTCTAAAAGGAACACCTGTTGTGCTAATCTGTGCAGCATGCTCGTGCCACCGTGATTTCCACCCTACGGTCATTGGCACTTATGAAGTGGTGTAGGATAACATTAACTCATCCACTAATTCTGAAACTTAAAGAAACATTAGTTAATTTAATTATGAAAACTAATTTTAATCTTAAGTTATACAAATATGTGTCCGATTGTGTCCCATATGCAAATGAGTGAAGATTAAAGTTAGTTATGGTAATATAATTATTCGACTTGATATATGTGCATGGAGTATAAAGAAGAATTTTAGTTCCTTGGGAAATATTTAACTACCCAATTACCGTTATGTTGGAATGTGGAATTATAAACACAAAATCTAATTAGAACTGGATGAATTATGCAATTTATCTTCCATATGTGAATCTATTGTTTCTCAAACCAGAATAATTAATATTTATAGAAATTGAAGCTAAATGGACCTAATTTTTTCGCGTACTCTAAGAATATCAACTCGCACAAGTTACAAGTAACTAATTGTGATAAGAAAGCAAGAGCTT
Organism: Linaria vulgaris; assembly: GCA_948329865.1. Lineage (NCBI taxonomy): Eukaryota > Viridiplantae > Streptophyta > Magnoliopsida > Lamiales > Plantaginaceae > Linaria > Linaria vulgaris. The sequence goes on along the minus strand of OX415250.1, from coordinate 34,175,785 downwards.
GAAATTATTTGCACAGTGCGGTATGCCAATTGCAAGAAGAACAAGGTGCAAATATTAGTGCATATGCTCCTGACTCCTGATGGATGGCGCGAGTTCATGGCCACAGATGAAGATGGAGTAGATGTTGCGCTCATATGTGTCGCATGCTCGTGTCACCAAAAATTCCACCACATGGTCATTTACACTCACGAAGTGGTTGGCGATTGTGCTAGCTCCTCCAATATTCATAAACTCAAGGAAACATGAGTCAATTTATTTATGCAAAGAACTTTATATTAAGATGTTCTATATTTTAAGATATTAGGAATTTGAAAGACTTACTTGTTGTTTTACTTTTGGATAATGGGGTGAACTGAAACTTGCTAATTTCAAAAAAAAAAAAAAAAACTTAAGTTACTTGAAGATGCCCCAACCCTATATATTCAGCGAGCTCCATAAATCATATCCAATTACAAATGCTTCATCATATATATCTAACTACAACTAGCTAGAAGGATGAAAAAAGTTGTGATAAGAAAACCAGCACCAGAGAATCTTTGAACGGTGTGCCACGCAGAATGCCAAATAAACCATGCGGCTTATATTAGAAGGATACGCCCTTAATGGCTGCCGTGAGTTTATATCCACGGGTCCAATTGGAACACCTGCGGTGCTAATCTGTGCAGCATGCTCGTGCCACTGTGATTTCCACCGTAAAGTCATTGGCACTAAAGAAGTGGTGCAGGATAACGTTACTCCTCCACTAATTCTGGAACTTAAAGAAACTTTAGTTAAATTAATTATAAAAATAATTTCAATCTTAAGTTATACTAATATGTATCCCGATTGTGTCCCATGTGCAAATGGGCAAAGATTAAAGTTAGTTATGGTAATATAAATTATTCGACTTAATATATGTGCATGGAGTATAAAGAAGAATTTTAGTTCCTTGAGAAATACTTAATTACCCAATTATCGTTATGTCGGAATGTGGAATTTTAATTACAAGATCTAATTTGATCTGGATGAATTATGCCATTTTTCTTCCATATGTAAACCTTTTGTTGCTCAAACCAGAATAATAAATATCAATAGAAATTGAAACTAAATGGACCTAATTTTCTCGTCGCACTCTAAGAATATCAACTCGCAAAAGTTGCAAATAACTATTTGTGATAAGAAAGCAAGCGCTTGAAATTATTTGCACAATGCGGTATGCCAAATGCCAGAAGAACACGGTGCAAATATTAGGGCATATGCTTCTGATGGATGGCATGAGTTCATGGCCACAGATGAGGAAGGAGTAGATGTTGCACTCATATGTGTCGCATGCTCGTGTTACCACAAATTCCACCACATGGTCATTTACACTCACGAAATGGTTGTCGATTGTGCTAGCTCCTCCAATATTCATAAACTCAAGGAAACATGAGTCAATTTATTTATGCAAAAGAACTTTATATTAAGGTTTTCTATATTTTAAGATATTAGGAATTTGAAAGACTTACTAGTTGTTTTACTTTTGGATAATGGGGTGAACTTAAACTTGCCGATTTTAAGAAAAAAACTTAAGTTACTTGAAGATGCCCCAACCCTATATTTTTAGCGAGCTGCATAAATCATATCAATATACAAATGCTTCAACATATATATCTAACTACAACTAGATAGAAGGATGAAAAAAGTTGCGGTAAGAAAACCAGCACAAGAAATTGTTTGCACGGTGCGCTACGCAGAATGCCAGAAGAACAATGCAGCTCATATTAGGGGGATACGCCCTTGATGGATGCCGCGAGTTTATGGCCACGACTCTAAAAGGAACACCTGTTGTGCTAATCTGTGCAGCATGCTCGTGCCACCGTGATTTCCACCCTACGGTCATTGGCACTTATGAAGTGGTGTAGGATAACATTAACTCATCCACTAATTCTGAAACTTAAAGAAACATTAGTTAATTTAATTATGAAAACTAATTTTAATCTTAAGTTATACAAATATGTGTCCGATTGTGTCCCATATGCAAATGAGTGAAGATTAAAGTTAGTTATGGTAATATAATTATTCGACTTGATATATGTGCATGGAGTATAAAGAAGAATTTTAGTTCCTTGGGAAATATTTAACTACCCAATTACCGTTATGTTGGAATGTGGAATTATAAACACAAAATCTAATTAGAACTGGATGAATTATGCAATTTATCTTCCATATGTGAATCTATTGTTTCTCAAACCAGAATAATTAATATTTATAGAAATTGAAGCTAAATGGACCTAATTTTTTCGCGTACTCTAAGAATATCAACTCGCACAAGTTACAAGTAACTAATTGTGATAAGAAAGCAAGAGCTTGAAATTATTTGCACAGTGCGGTATGCCAATTGCAAGAAGAACAAGGTGCAAATATTAGTGCATATGCTCCTGACTCCTGATGGATGGCGCGAGTTCATGGCCACAGATGAAGATGGAGTAGATGTTGCGCTCATATGTGTCGCATGCTCGTGTCACCAAAAATTCCACCACATGGTCATTTACACTCACGAAGTGGTTGGCGATTGTGCTAGCTCCTCCAATATTCATAAACTCAAGGAAACATGAGTCAATTTATTTATGCAAAGAACTTTATATTAAGATGTTCTATATTTTAAGATATTAGGAATTTGAAAGACTTACTTGTTGTTTTACTTTTGGATAATGGGGTGAACTGAAACTTGCTAATTTCAAAAAAAAAAAAAAAAACTTAAGTTACTTGAAGATGCCCCAACCCTATATATTCAGCGAGCTCCATAAATCATATCCAATTACAAATGCTTCATCATATATATCTAACTACAACTAGCTAGAAGGATGAAAAAAGTTGTGATAAGAAAACCAGCACCAGAGAATCTTTGAACGGTGTGCCACGCAGAATGCCAAATAAACCATGCGGCTTATATTAGAAGGATACGCCCTTAATGGCTGCCGTGAGTTTATATCCACGGGTCCAATTGGAACACCTGCGGTGCTAATCTGTGCAGCATGCTCGTGCCACTGTGATTTCCACCGTAAAGTCATTGGCACTAAAGAAGTGGTGCAGGATAACGTTACTCCTCCACTAATTCTGGAACTTAAAGAAACTTTAGTTAAATTAATTATAAAAATAATTTCAATCTTAAGTTATACTAATATGTATCCCGATTGTGTCCCATGTGCAAATGGGCAAAGATTAAAGTTAGTTATGGTAATATAAATTATTCGACTTAATATATGTGCATGGAGTATAAAGAAGAATTTTAGTTCCTTGAGAAATACTTAATTACCCAATTATCGTTATGTCGGAATGTGGAATTTTAATTACAAGATCTAATTTGATCTGGATGAATTATGCCATTTTTCTTCCATATGTAAACCTTTTGTTGCTCAAACCAGAATAATAAATATCAATAGAAATTGAAACTAAATGGACCTAATTTTCTCGTCGCACTCTAAGAATATCAACTCGCAAAAGTTGCAAATAACTATTTGTGATAAGAAAGCAAGCGCTTGAAATTATTTGCACAATGCGGTATGCCAAATGCCAGAAGAACACGGTGCAAATATTAGGGCATATGCTTCTGATGGATGGCATGAGTTCATGGCCACAGATGAGGAAGGAGTAGATGTTGCACTCATATGTGTCGCATGCTCGTGTTACCACAAATTCCACCACATGGTCATTTACACTCACGAAATGGTTGTCGATTGTGCTAGCTCCTCCAATATTCATAAACTCAAGGAAACATGAGTCAATTTATTTATGCAAAAGAACTTTATATTAAGGTTTTCTATATTTTAAGATATTAGGAATTTGAAAGACTTACTAGTTGTTTTACTTTTGGATAATGGGGTGAACTTAAACTTGCCGATTTTAAGAAAAAAACTTAAGTTACTTGAAGATGCCCCAACCCTATATTTTTAGCGAGCTGCATAAATCATATCAATATACAAATGCTTCAACATATATATCTAACTACAACTAGATAGAAGGATGAAAAAAGTTGCGGTAAGAAAACCAGCACAAGAAATTGTTTGCACGGTGCGCTACGCAGAATGCCAGAAGAACAATGCAGCTCATATTAGGGGGATACGCCCTTGATGGATGCCGCGAGTTTATGGCCACGACTCTAAAAGGAACACCTGTTGTGCTAATCTGTGCAGCATGCTCGTGCCACCGTGATTTCCACCCTACGGTCATTGGCACTTATGAAGTGGTGTAGGATAACATTAACTCATCCACTAATTCTGAAACTTAAAGAAACATTAGTTAATTTAATTATGAAAACTAATTTTAATCTTAAGTTATACAAATATGTGTCCGATTGTGTCCCATATGCAAATGAGTGAAGATTAAAGTTAGTTATGGTAATATAATTATTCGACTTGATATATGTGCATGGAGTATAAAGAAGAATTTTAGTTCCTTGGGAAATATTTAACTACCCAATTACCGTTATGTTGGAATGTGGAATTATAAACACAAAATCTAATTAGAACTGGATGAATTATGCAATTTATCTTCCATATGTGAATCTATTGTTTCTCAAACCAGAATAATTAATATTTATAGAAATTGAAGCTAAATGGACCTAATTTTTTCGCGTACTCTAAGAATATCAACTCGCACAAGTTACAAGTAACTAATTGTGATAAGAAAGCAAGAGCTTGAAATTATTTGCACAGTGCGGTATGCCAATTGCAAGAAGAACAAGGTGCAAATATTAGTGCATATGCTCCTGACTCCTGATGGATGGCGCGAGTTCATGGCCACAGATGAAGATGGAGTAGATGTTGCGCTCATATGTGTCGCATGCTCGTGTCACCAAAAATTCCACCACATGGTCATTTACACTCACGAAGTGGCTGGCGATTGTGCTAGCTCCTCCAATATTCATAAACTCAAGGAAACATGAGTCAATTTATTTATGCAAAGAACTTTATATTAAGATGTTCTATATTTTAAGATATTAGGAATTTGAAAGACTTACTTGTTGTTTTACTTTTGGATAATGGGGTGAACTGAAACTTGCTAATTTCAAAAAAAAAAAAAAACTTAAGTTACTTGAAGATGCCCCAACCCTATATATTCAGCGAGCTCCATAAATCATATCCAATTACAAATGCTTCATCATATATATCTAACTACAACTAGCTAGAAGGATGAAAAAAGTTGTGATAAGAAAACCAGCACCAGAGAATCTTTGAACGGTGTGCCACGCAGAATGCCAAATAAACCATGCGACTTATATTAGAAGGATACGCCCTTAATGGATGCCGTGAGTTTATATCCACGGGTCCAATTGGAACACATGCGGTGCTAATCTGTGCAGCATGCTCGTGCCACTTTGATTTCCACCGTAAGGTCATTGGCACTAAAGAAGTGGTGCAGGATAACGTTACTCCTCCACTAATTCTGGAACTTAAAGAAACTTTAGTTAAATTAATTATAAAAATAATTTCAATCTTAAGTTATACTAATATGTATCCCGATTGTGTCCCATGTGCAAATGGGCAAAGATTAAAGTTAGTTATGGTAATATAAATTATTCGACTTAATATATGTGCATGGAGTATAAAGAAGAATTTTAGTTCCTTGAGAAATACTTAATTACCCAATTATCGTTATGTCGGAATGTGGAATTTTAATTACAAGATCTAATTTGATCTGGATGAATTATGCCATTTTTCTTCCATATGTAAACCTTTTGTTGCTCAAACCAGAATAATAAATATCAATAGAAATTGAAACTAAATGGACCTAATATTTTAGTCGCACTCTAAGAATATCAACTCGCAAAAGTTGCAAATAACTATTTGTGATAAGAAAGCAAGCGCTTGAAATTATTTGCACAATGCGGTATGCCAAATGCCAGAAGAACACGGTGCAAATATTAGGGCATATGCTTCTAATGGATGGCATGAGTTCATGGCCACAGACGAGGAAGGAGTAGATGTTGCACTCATATGTGTCGCATGCTCGTGTTACCACAAATTCCACCACATGGTCATTTACACTCACGAAATGGTTGTCGATTGTGCTAGCTCCTCCAATATTCATAAACTCAAGGAAACATGAGTCAATTTATTTATGCAAAAGAACTTTATATTAAGGTTTTCTATATTTTAAGATATTAGGAATTTGAAAGACTTACTAGTTGTTTTACTTTTGGATAATGGGGTGAACTTAAACTTGCCGATTTTAAGAAAAAAACTTAAGTTACTTGAAGATGCCCCAACCCTATATTTTTAGCGAGCTGCATAAATCATATCAATATACAAATGCTTCAACATATATATCTAACTACAACTAGATAGAAGGATGAAAAAAGTTGCGGTAAGAAAACCAGCACAAGAAATTGTTTGCACGGTGCGCTACGCAGAATGCCAGAAGAACAATGCAGCTCATATTAGGGGGATACGCCCTTGATGGATGCCGCGAGTTTATGGCCACGACTCTAAAAGGAACACCTGTTGTGCTAATCTGTGCAGCATGCTCGTGCCACCGTGATTTCCACCCTACGGTCATTGGCACTTATGAAGTGGTGTAGGATAACATTAACTCATCCACTAATTCTGAAACTTAAAGAAACATTAGTTAATTTAATTATGAAAACTAATTTTAATCTTAAGTTATACAAATATGTGTCCGATTGTGTCCCATATGCAAATGAGTGAAGATTAAAGTTAGTTATGGTAATATAATTATTCGACTTGATATATGTGCATGGAGTATAAAGAAGAATTTTAGTTCCTTGGGAAATATTTAACTACCCAATTACCGTTATGTTGGAATGTGGAATTATAAACACAAAATCTAATTAGAACTGGATGAATTATGCAATTTATCTTCCATATGTGAATCTATTGTTTCTCAAACCAGAATAATTAATATTTATAGAAATTGAAGCTAAATGGACCTAATTTTTTCGCGTACTCTAAGAATATCAACTCGCACAAGTTACAAGTAACTAATTGTGATAAGAAAGCAAGAGCTTGAAATTATTTGCACAGTGCGGTATGCCAATTGCAAGAAGAACAAGGTGCAAATATTAGTGCATATGCTCCTGACTCCTGATGGATGGCGCGAGTTCATGGCCACAGATGAAGATGGAGTAGATGTTGCGCTCATATGTGTCGCATGCTCGTGTCACCAAAAATTCCACCACATGGTCATTTACACTCACGAAGTGGCTGGCGATTGTGCTAGCTCCTCCAATATTCATAAACTCAACGAAACATGAGTCAATTTATTTATGCAAAGAACTTTATATTAAGATGTTCTATATTTTAAGATATTAGGAATTTGAAAGACTTACTTGTTGTTTTACTTTTGGATAATGGGGTGAACTGAAACTTGCTAATTTCAAAAAAAAAAAATTAACTTAAGTTACTTGAAGATGCCCCAACCCTATATATTCAGCGAGCTCCATAAATCATATCCAATTACAAATGCTTCATCATATATATCTAACTACAACTAGCTAGAAGGATGAAAAAAGTTGTGATAAGAAAACCAGCACCAGAGAATCTTTGAACGGTGTGCCACGCAGAATGCCAAATAAACCATGCGGCTTATATTAGAAGGATACGCCCTTAATGGATGCCGTGAGTTTATATCCACGGGTCCAATTGGAACACCTGCGGTGCTAATCTGTGCAGCATGCTCGTGCCACTGTGATTTCCACCGTAAGGTCATTGGCACTAAAGAAGTGGTGCAGGATAACGTTACTCCTCCACTAATTCTGGAACTTAAAGAAACTTTAGTTAAATTAATTATAAAAATAATTTCAATCTTAAGTTATACTAATATGTATCCCGATTGTGTCCCATGTGCAAATGGGCAAAGATTAAAGTTAGTTATGGTAATATAAATTATTCGACTTAATATATGTGCATGGAGTATAAAGAAGAATTTTAGTTCCTTGAGAAATACTTAATTACCCAATTATCGTTATGTCGGAATGTGGAATTTTAATTACAAGATGTAATTTGATCTGGATGAATTATGACATTTTTCTTCCATATGTAAACCTTTTGTTGCTCAAACCAGAATAATAAATATCAATAGAAATTGAAACTAAATGGACCTAATTTTCTCGTCGCACTCTAAGAATATCAACTCGCAAAAGTTGCAAATAACTATTTGTGATAAGAAAGCAAGCGCTTGAAATTATTTGCACAATGCGGTTTGCCAAATGCCAGAAGAACACGGTGCAAATATTAGGGCATATGCTTCTGATGGATGGCATGAGTTCATGGCCACAGATGAGGAAGGAGTAGATGTTGCACTCATATGTGTCGCATGCTCGTGTTACCACAAATTCCACCACATGGTCATTTACACTCACGAAATGGTTGTCGATTGTGCTAGCTCCTCCAATATTCATAAACTCAAGGAAACATGAGTCAATTTATTTATGCAAAAGAACTTTATATTAATGTTTTCTATATTTTAAGATATTAGGAATTTGAAATACTTACTAGTTGTTTTACTTTTGGATAATGGGGTGAACTTAAACTTGCCGGTTTTAAGAAAAAAACTTAAGTTACTTGAAGATGCCCCAACCCTATATTTTTAGCGAGCTGCATAAATCATATCAATATACAAATGCTTCAACATATATATCTAACTACAACTAGATAGAAGGATTTAAAAAGTTGCGATAAGAAAACCAGCACAAGAAATTGTTTGCACGGTGCGCTACGCAGAATGCCAGAAGAACAATGCAGCTCATATTAGGGGGATACGCCCTTGATGGATGCCGCGAGTTTATGGCCACGGCTCTAAAAGGAACACCTGTTGTGCTAATCTGTGCAGCATGCTCGTGCCACCGTGATTTCCACCCTACGGTCATTGGCACTTATGAAGTGGTGTAGGATAACATTAACTCATCCATTAATTCTGAAACTTAAAGAAACATTAGTTAATTTAATTATGAAAACTAATTTTAATCTTAAGTTATACAAATATGTGTCCGATTGTGTCCCATATGCAAATGAGTGAAGATTAAAGTTAGTTATGGTAATATAATTATTCGACTTGATATATGTGCATGGAGTATAAAGAAGAATTTTAGTTCCTTGGGAAATATTTAACTACCCAATTACCGTTATGTTGGAATGTGGAATTATAAACACAAAATCTAATTAGAACTGGATGAATTATGCAATTTATCTTCCATATGTGAATCTATTGTTTCTCAAACCAGAATAATTAATATTTATAGAAATTGAAGCTAAATGGACCTAATTTTTTCGCGTACTCTAAGAATATCAACTCGCACAAGTTACAAGTAACTAATTGTGATAAGAAAGCAAGAGCTTGAAATTATTTGCACAGTGCGGTATGCCAATTGCAAGAAGAACAAGGTGCAAATATTAGTGCATATGCTCCTGACTCCTGATGGATGGCGCGAGTTCATGGCCACAGATGAAGATGGAGTAGATGTTGCGCTCATATGTGTCGCATGCTCGTGTCACCAAAAATTCCACCACATGGTCATTTACACTCACGAAGTGGCTGGCGATTGTGCTAGCTCCTCCAATATTCATAAACTCAACGAAACATGAGTCAATTTATTTATGCAAAGAACTTTATATTAAGATGTTCTATATTTTAAGATATTAGGAATTTGAAAGACTTACTTGTTGTTTTACTTTTGGATAATGGGGTGAACTGAAACTTGCTAATTTCAAAAAAAAAAAAAAAACTTAAGTTACTTGAAGATGCCCCAACCCTATATATTCAGCGAGCTCCATAAATCATATCCAATTACAAATGCTTCATCATATATATCTAACTACAACTAGCTAGAAGGATGAAAAAAGTTGTGATAAGAAAACCAGCACCAGAGAATCTTTGAACGGTGTGCCACGCAGAATGCCAAATAAACCATGCGGCTTATATTAGAAGGATACGCCCTTAATGGATGCCGTGAGTTTATATCCACGGGTCCAATTGGAACACCTGCGGTGCTAATCTGTGCAGCATGCTCGTGCCACTGTGATTTCCACCGTAAGGTCATTGGCACTAAAGAAGTGGTGCAGGATAACGTTACTCCTCCACTAATTCTGGAACTTAAAGAAACTTTAGTTAAATTAATTATAAAAATAATTTCAATCTTAAGTTATACTAATATGTATCCCGATTGTGTCCCATGTGCAAATGGGCAAAGATTAAAGTTAGTTATGGTAATATAAATTATTCGACTTAATATATGTGCATGGAGTATAAAGAAGAATTTTAGTTCCTTGAGAAATACTTAATTACCCAATTATCGTTATGTCGGAATGTGGAATTTTAATTACAAGATCTAATTTGATCTGGATGAATTATGACATTTTTCTTCCATATGTAAACCTTTTGTTGCTCAAACCAGAATAATAAATATCAATAGAAATTGAAACTAAATGGACCTAATTTTCTCGTCGCACTCTAAGAATATCAACTCGCAAAAGTTGCAAATAACTATTTGTGATAAGAAAGCAAGCGCTTGAAATTATTTGCACAATGCGGTTTGCCAAATGCCAGAAGAACACGGTGCAAATATTAGGGCATATGCTTCTGATGGATGGCATGAGTTCATGGCCACAGATGAGGAAGGAGTAGATGTTGCACTCATATGTGTCGCATGCTCGTGTTACCACAAATTCCACCACATGGTCATTTACACTCACGAAATGGTTGTCGATTGTGCTAGCTCCTCCAATATTCATAAACTCAAGGAAACATGAGTCAATTTATTTATGCAAAAGAACTTTATATTAATGTTTTCTATATTTTAAGATATTAGGAATTTGAAATACTTACTAGTTGTTTTACTTTTGGATAATGGGGTGAACTTAAACTTGCCGGTTTTAAGAAAAAAACTTAAGTTACTTGAAGATGCCCCAACCCTATATTTTTAGCGAGCTGCATAAATCATATCAATATACAAATGCTTCAACATATATATCTAACTACAACTAGATAGAAGGATTTAAAAAGTTGCGATAAGAAAACCAGCACAAGAAATTGTTTGCACGGTGCGCTACGCAGAATGCCAGAAGAACAATGCAACTCATATTAGGGGGATACGCCCTTGATGGATGCCGCGAGTTTATGGCCACGGCTCTAAAAGGAACACCTGTTGTGCTAATCTGTGCAGCATGCTCGTGCCACCGTGATTTCCACCCTACGGTCATTGGCACTTATGAAGTGGTGTAGGATAACATTAACTCATCCACTAATTCTGAAACTTAAAGAAACATTAGTTAATTTAATTATGAAAACTAATTTTAATCTTAAGTTATACAAATATGTGTCCGATTGTGTCCCATATGCAAATGAGTGAAGATTAAAGTTAGTTATGGTAATATAATTATTCGACTTGATATATGTGCATGGAGTATAAAGAAGAATTTTAGTTCATTGGGAAATATTTAACTACCCAATTACCGTTATGTTGGAATGTGGAATTATAAACACAAAATCTAATTAGAACTGGATGAATTATGCAATTTATCTTCCATATGTGAATCTATTGTTTCTCAAACCAGAATAATTAATATTTATAGAAATTGAAGCTAAATGGACCTAATTTTTTCGCGTACTCTAAGAATATCAACTCGCACAAGTTACAAGTAACTAATTGTGATAAGAAAGCAAGAGCTTGAAATTATTTGCACAGTGCGGTATGCCAATTGCAAGAAGAACAAGGTGCAAATATTAGTGCATATGCTCCTGACTCCTGATGGATGGCGCGAGTTCATGGCCACAGATGAAGATGGAGTAGATGTTGCGCTCATATGTGTCGCATGCTCGTGTCACCAAAAATTCCACCACATGGTCATTTACACTCACGAAGTGGCTGGCGATTGTGCTAGCTCCTCCAATATTCATAAACTCAACGAAACATGAGTCAATTTATTTATGCAAAGAACTTTATATTAAGATGTTCTATATTTTAAGATATTAGGAATTTGAAAGACTTACTTGTTGTTTTACTTTTGGATAATGGGGTGAACTGAAACTTGCTAATTTCAAAAAAAAAAATTAACTTAAGTTACTTGAAGATGCCCCAACCCTATATATTCAGCGAGCTCCATAAATCATATCCAATTACAAATGCTTCATCATATATATCTAACTACAACTAGCTAGAAGGATGAAAAAAGTTGTGATAAGAAAACCAGCACCAGAGAATCTTTGAACGGTGTGCCACGCAGAATGCCAAATAAACCATGCGGCTTATATTAGAAGGATACGCCCTTAATGGATGCCGTGAGTTTATATCCACGGGTCCAATTGGAACACCTGCGGTGCTAATCTGTGCAGCATGCTCGTGCCACTGTGATTTCCACCGTAAGGTCATTGGCACTAAAGAAGTGGTGCAGGATAACGTTACTCCTCCACTAATTCTGGAACTTAAAGAAACTTTAGTTAAATTAATTATAAAAATAATTTCAATCTTAAGTTATACTAATATGTATCCCGATTGTGTCCCATGTGCAAATGGGCAAAGATTAAAGTTAGTTATGGTAATATAAATTATTCGACTTAATATATGTGCATGGAGTATAAAGAAGAATTTTAGTTCCTTGAGAAATACTTAATTACCCAATTATCGTTATGTCGGAATGTGGAATTTTAATTACAAGATCTAATTTGATATGGATGAATTATGACATTTTTCTTCCATATGTAAACCTTTTGTTGCTCAAACCAGAATAATAAATATCAATAGAAATTGAAACTAAATGGACCTAATTTTCTCGTCGCACTCTAAGAATATCAACTCGCAAAAGTTGCAAATAACTATTTGTGATAAGAAAGCAAGCGCTTGAAATTATTTGCACAATGCGGTTTGCCAAATGCCAGAAGAACACGGTGCAAATATTAGGGCATATGCTTCTGATGGATGGCATGAGTTCATGGCCACAGATGAGGAAGGAGTAGATGTTGCACTCATATGTGTCGCATGCTCGTGTTACCACAAATTCCACCACATGGTCATTTACACTCACGAAATGGTTGTCGATTGTGCTAGCTCCTCCAATATTCATAAACTCAAGGAAACATGAGTCAATTTATTTATGCAAAAGAACTTTATATTAATGTTTTCTATATTTTAAGATATTAGGAATTTGAAATACTTACTAGTTGTTTTACTTTTGGATAATGGGGTGAACTTAAACTTGCCGGTTTTAAGAAAAAAACTTAAGTTACTTGAAGATGCCCCAACCCTATATTTTTAGCGAGCTGCATAAATCATATCAATATACAAATGCTTCAACATATATATCTAACTACAACTAGATAGAAGGATTTAAAAAGTTGCGATAAGAAAACCAGCACAAGAAATTGTTTGCACGGTGCGCTACGCAGAATGCCAGAAGAACAATGCAGCTCATATTAGGGGGATACCCCCTTGATGGATGCCGCGAGTTTATGGCCACGGCTCTAAAAGGAACACCTGTTGTGCTAATCTGTGCAGCATGCTCGTGCCACCGTGATTTCCACCCTACGGTCATTGGCACTTATGAAGTGGTGTAGGATAACATTAACTCATCCACTAATTCTGAAACTTAAAGAAACATTAGTTAATTTAATTATGAAAACTAATTTTAATCTTAAGTTATACAAATATGTGTCCGATTGTGTCCCATATGCAAATGAGTGAAGATTAAAGTTAGTTATGGTAATATAATTATTCGACTTGATATATGTGCATGGAGTATAAAGAAGAATTTTAGTTCCTTGGGAAATATTTAACTACCCAATTACCGTTATGTTGGAATGTGGAATTATAAACACAAAATCTAATTAGAACTGGATGAATTATGCAATTTATCTTCCATATGTGAATCTATTGTTTCTCAAACCAGAATAATTAATATTTATAGAAATTGAAGCTAAATGGACCTAATTTTTTCGCGTACTCTAAGAATATCAACTCGCACAAGTTACAAGTAACTAATTGTGATAAGAAAGCAAGAGCTTGAAATTATTTGCACAGTGCGGTATGCCAATTGCAAGAAGAACAAGGTGCAAATATTAGTGCATATGCTCCTGACTCCTGATGGATGGCGCGAGTTCATGGCCACAGATGAAGATGGAGTAGATGTTGCGCTCATATGTGTCGCATGCTCGTGTCACCAAAAATTCCACCACATGGTCATTTACACTCACGAAGTGGCTGGCGATTGTGCTAGCTCCTCCAATATTCATAAACTCAACGAAACATGAGTCAATTTATTTATGCAAAGAACTTTATATTAAGATGTTCTATATTTTAAGATATTAGGAATTTGAAAGACTTACTTGTTGTTTTACTTTTGGATAATGGGGTGAACTGAAACTTGCTAATTTCAAAAAAAAAAAATTAACTTAAGTTACTTGAAGATGCCCCAACCCTATATATTCAGCGAGCTCCATAAATCATATCCAATTACAAATGCTTCATCATATATATCTAACTACAACTAGCTAGAAGGATGAAAAAAGTTGTGATAAGAAAACCAGCACCAGAGAATCTTTGAACGGTGTGCCACGCAGAATGCCAAATAAACCATGCGGCTTATATTAGAAGGATACGCCCTTAATGGATGCCGTGAGTTTATATCCACGGGTCCAATTGGAACACCTGCGGTGCTAATCTGTGCAGCATGCTCGTGCCACTGTGATTTCCACCGTAAGGTCATTGGCACTAAAGAAGTGGTGCAGGATAACGTTACTCCTCCACTAATTCTGGAACTTAAAGAAACTTTAGTTAAATTAATTATAAAAATAATTTCAATCTTAAGTTATACTAATATGTATCCCGATTGTGTCCCATGTGCAAATGGGCAAAGATTAAAGTTAGTTATGGTAATATAAATTATTCGACTTAATATATGTGCATGGAGTATAAAGAAGAATTTTAGTTCCTTGAGAAATACTTAATTACCCAATTATCGTTATGTCGGAATGTGGAATTTTAATTACAAGATCTAATTTGATCTGGATGAATTATGACATTTTTCTTCCATATGTAAACCTTTTGTTGCTCAAACCAGAATAATAAATATCAATAGAAATTGAAACTAAATGGACCTAATTTTCTCGTCGCACTCTAAGAATATCAACTCGCAAAAGTTGCAAATAACTATTTGTGATAAGAAAGCAAGCGCTTGAAATTATTTGCACAATGCGGTTTGCCAAATGCCAGAAGAACACGGTGCAAATATTAGGGCATATGCTTCTGATGGATGGCATGAGTTCATGGCCACAGATGAGGAAGGAGTAGATGTTGCACTCATATGTGTCGCATGCTCGTGTTACCACAAATTCCACCACATGGTCATTTACACTCACGAAATGGTTGTCGATTGTGCTAGCTCCTCCAATATTCATAAACTCAAGGAAACATGAGTCAATTTATTTATGCAAAAGAACTTTATATTAATGTTTTCTATATTTTAAGATATTAGGAATTTGAAATACTTACTAGTTGTTTTACTTTTGGATAATGGGGTGAACTTAAACTTGCCGGTTTTAAGAAAAAAACTTAAGTTACTTGAAGATGCCCCAACCCTATATTTTTAGCGAGCTGCATAAATCATATCAATATACAAATGCTTCAACATATATATCTAACTACAACTAGATAGAAGGATTTAAAAAGTTGCGATAAGAAAACCAGCACAAGAAATTGTTTGCACGGTGCGCTACGCAGAATGCCAGAAGAACAATGCAGCTCATATTAGGGGGATACGCCCTTGATGGATGCCGCGAGTTTATGGCCACGGCTCTAAAAGGAACACCTGTTGTGCTAATCTGTGCAGCATGCTCGTGCCACCGTGATTTCCACCCTACGGTCATTGGCACTTATGAAGTGGTGTAGGATAACATTAACTCATCCACTAATTCTGAAACTTAAAGAAACATTAGTTAATTTAATTATGAAAACTAATTTTAATCTTAAGTTATACAAATATGTGTCCGATTGTGTCCCATATGCAAATGAGTGAAGATTAAAGTTAGTTATGGTAATATAATTATTCGACTTGATATATGTGCATGGAGTATAAAGAAGAATTTTAGTTCCTTGGGAAATATTTAACTACCCAATTACCGTTATGTTGGAATGTGGAATTATAAACACAAAATCTAATTAGAACTGGATGAATTATGCAATTTATCTTCCATATGTGAATCTATTGTTTCTCAAACCAGAATAATTAATATTTATAGAAATTGAAGCTAAATGGACCTAATTTTTTCGCGTACTCTAAGAATATCAACTCGCACAAGTTACAAGTAACTAATTGTGATAAGAAAGCAAGAGCTTGAAATTATTTGCACAGTGCGGTATGCCAATTGCAAGAAGAACAAGGTGCAAATATTAGTGCATATGCTCCTGACTCCTGATGGATGGCGCGAGTTCATGGCCACAGATGAAGATGGAGTAGATGTTGCGCTCATATGTGTCGCATGCTCGTGTCACCAAAAATTCCACCACATGGTCATTTACACTCACGAAGTGGCTGGCGATTGTGCTAGCTCCTCCAATATTCATAAACTCAACGAAACATGAGTCAATTTATTTATGCAAAGAACTTTATATTAAGATGTTCTATATTTTAAGATATTAGGAATTTGAAAGACTTACTTGTTGTTTTACTTTTGGATAATGGGGTGAACTGAAACTTGCTAATTTCAAAAAAAAAAAATTAACTTAAGTTACTTGAAGATGCCCCAACCCTATATATTCAGCGAGCTCCATAAATCATATCCAATTACAAATGCTTCATCATATATATCTAACTACAACTAGCTAGAAGGATGAAAAAAGTTGTGATAAGAAAACCAGCACCAGAGAATCTTTGAACGGTGTGCCACGCAGAATGCCAAATAAACCATGCGGCTTATATTAGAAGGATACGCCCTTAATGGATGCCGTGAGTTTATATCCACGGGTCCAATTGGAACACCTGCGGTGCTAATCTGTGCAGCATGCTCGTGCCACTGTGATTTCCACCGTAAGGTCATTGGCACTAAAGAAGTGGTGCAGGATAACGTTACTCCTCCACTAATTCTGGAACTTAAAGAAACTTTAGTTAAATTAATTATAAAAATAATTTCAATCTTAAGTTATACTAATATGTATCCCGATTGTGTCCCATGTGCAAATGGGCAAAGATTAAAGTTAGTTATGGTAATATAAATTATTCGACTTAATATATGTGCATGGAGTATAAAGAAGAATTTTAGTTCCTTGAGAAATACTTAATTACCCAATTATCGTTATGTCGGAATGTGGAATTTTAATTACAAGATCTAATTTGATCTGGATGAATTATGACATTTTTCTTCCATATGTAAACCTTTTGTTGCTCAAACCAGAATAATAAATATCAATAGAAATTGAAACTAAATGGACCTAATTTTCTCGTCGCACTCTAAGAATATCAACTCGCAAAAGTTGCAAATAACTATTTGTGATAAGAAAGCAAGCGCTTGAAATTATTTGCACAATGCGGTTTGCCAAATGCCAGAAGAACACGGTGCAAATATTAGGGCATATGCTTATGATGGATGGCATGAGTTCATGGCCACAGATGAGGAAGGAGTAGATGTTGCACTCATATGTGTCGCATGCTCGTGTTACCACAAATTCCACCACATGGTCATTTACACTCACGAAATGGTTGTCGATTGTGCTAGCTCCTCCAATATTCATAAACTCAAGGAAACATGAGTCAATTTATTTATGCAAAAGAACTTTATATTAATGTTTTCTATATTTTAAGATATTAGGAATTTGAAATACTTACTAGTTGTTTTACTTTTGGATAATGGGGTGAACTTAAACTTGCCGGTTTTAAGAAAAAAACTTAAGTTACTTGAAGATGCCCCAACCCTATATTTTTAGCGAGCTGCATAAATCATATCAATATACAAATGCTTCAACATATATATCTAACTACAACTAGATAGAAGGATTTAAAAAGTTGCGATAAGAAAACCAGCACAAGAAATTGTTTGCACGGTGCGCTACGCAGAATGCCAGAAGAACATTGCAGCTCATATTAGGGGGATACGCCCTTGATGGATGCCGCGAGTTTATGGCCACGGCTCTAAAAGGAACACCTGTTGTGCTAATCTGTGCAGCATGCTCGTGCCACCGTGATTTCCACCCTACGGTCATTGGCACTTATGAAGTGGTGTAGGATAACATTAACTCATCCACTAATTCTGAAACTTAAAGAAACATTAGTTAATTTAATTATGAAAACTAATTTTAATCTTAAGTTATACAAATATGTGTCCGATTGTGTCCCATATGCAAATGAGTGAAGATTAAAGTTAGTTATGGTAATATAATTATTCGACTTGATATATGTGCATGGAGTATAAAGAAGAATTGTAGTTCCTTGGGAAATATTTAACTACCCAATTACCGTTATGTTGGAATGTGGAATTATAAACACAAAATCTAATTAGAACTGGATGAATTATGCAATTTATCTTCCATATGTGAATCTATTGTTTCTCAAACCAGAATAATTAATATTTATAGAAATTGAAGCTAAATGGACCTAATTTTTTCGCGTACTCTAAGAATATCAACTCGCACAAGTTACAAGTAACTAATTGTGATAAGAAAGCAAGAGCTTGAAATTATTTGCACAGTGCGGTATGCCAATTGCAAGAAGAACAAGGTGCAAATATTAGTGCATATGCTCCTGACTCCTGATGGATGGCGCGAGTTCATGGCCACAGATGAAGATGGAGTAGATGTTGCGCTCATATGTGTCGCATGCTCGTGTCACCAAAAATTCCACCACATGGTCATTTACACTCACGAAGTGGCTGGCGATTGTGCTAGCTCCTCCAATATTCATAAACTCAACGAAACATGAGTCAATTTATTTATGCAAAGAACTTTATATTAAGATGTTCTATATTTTAAGATATTAGGAATTTGAAAGACTTACTTGTTGTTTTACTTTTGGATAATGGGGTGAACTGAAACTTGCTAATTTCAAAAAAAAAAAATTAACTTAAGTTACTTGAAGATGCCCCAACCCTATATATTCAGCGAGCTCCATAAATCATATCCAATTACAAATGCTTCATCATATATATCTAACTACAACTAGCTAGAAGGATGAAAAAAGTTGTGATAAGAAAACCAGCACCAGAGAATCTTTGAACGGTGTGCCACGCAGAATGCCAAATAAACCATGCGGCTTATATTAGAAGGATACGCCCTTAATGGATGCCGTGAGTTTATATCCACGGGTCCAATTGGAACACCTGCGGTGCTAATCTGTGCAGCATGCTCGTGCCACTGTGATTTCCACCGTAAGGTCATTGGCACTAAAGAAGTGGTGCAGGATAACGTTACTCCTCCACTAATTCTGGAACTTAAAGAAACTTTAGTTAAATTAATTATAAAAATAATTTCAATCTTAAGTTATACTAATATGTATCCCGATTGTGTCCCATGTGCAAATGGGCAAAGATTAAAGTTAGTTATGGTAATATAAATTATTCGACTTAATATATGTGCATGGAGTATAAAGAAGAATTTTAGTTCCTTGAGAAATACTTAATTACCCAATTATCGTTATGTCGGAATGTGGAATTTTAATTACAAGATGTAATTTGATCTGGATGAATTATGACATTTTTCTTCCATATGTAAACCTTTTGTTGCTCAAACCAGAATAATAAATATCAATAGAAATTGAAACTAAATGGACCTAATTTTCTCGTCGCACTCTAAGAATATCAACTCGCAAAAGTTGCAAATAACTATTTGTGATAAGAAAGCAAGCGCTTGAAATTATTTGCACAATGCGGTTTGCCAAATGCCAGAAGAACACGGTGCAAATATTAGGGCATATGCTTCTGATGGATGGCATGAGTTCATGGCCACAGATGAGGAAGGAGTAGATGTTGCACTCATATGTGTCGCATGCTCGTGTTACCACAAATTCCACCACATGGTCATTTACACTCACGAAATGGTTGTCGATTGTGCTAGCTCCTCCAATATTCATAAACTCAAGGAAACATGAGTCAATTTATTTATGCAAAAGAACTTTATATTAATGTTTTCTATATTTTAAGATATTAGGAATTTGAAATACTTACTAGTTGTTTTACTTTTGGATAATGGGGTGAACTTAAACTTGCCGGTTTTAAGAAAAAAACTTAAGTTACTTGAAGATGCCCCAACCCTATATTTTTAGCGAGCTGCATAAATCATATCAATATACAAATGCTTCAACATATATATCTAACTACAACTAGATAGAAGGATTTAAAAAGTTGCGATAAGAAAACCAGCACAAGAAATTGTTTGCACGGTGCGCTACGCAGAATGCCAGAAGAACAATGCAGCTCATATTAGGGGGATACGCCCTTGATGGATGCCGCGAGTTTATGGCCACGGCTCTAAAAGGAACACCTGTTGTGCTAATCTGTGCAGCATGCTCGTGCCACCGTGATTTCCACCCTACGGTCATTGGCACTTATGAAGTGGTGTAGGATAACATTAACTCATCCACTAATTCTGAAACTTAAAGAAACATTAGTTAATTTAATTATGAAAACTAATTTTAATCTTAAGTTATACAAATATGTGTCCGATTGTGTCCCATATGCAAATGAGTGAAGATTAAAGTTAGTTATGGTAATATAATTATTCGACTTGATATATGTGCATGGAGTATAAAGAAGAATTTTAGTTCCTTGGGAAATATTTAACTACCCAATTACCGTTATGTTGGAATGTGGAATTATAAACACAAAATCTAATTAGAACTGGATGAATTATGCAATTTATCTTCCATATGTGAATCTATTGTTTCTCAAACCAGAATAATTAATATTTATAGAAATTGAAGCTAAATGGACCTAATTTTTTCGCGTACTCTAAGAATATCAACTCGCACAAGTTACAAGTAACTAATTGTGATAAGAAAGCAAGAGCTTGAAATTATTTGCACAGTGCGGTATGCCAATTGCAAGAAGAACAAGGTGCAAATATTAGTGCATATGCTCCTGACTCCTGATGGATGGCGCGAGTTCATGGCCACAGATGAAGATGGAGTAGATGTTGCGCTCATATGTGTCGCATGCTCGTGTCACCAAAAATTCCACCACATGGTCATTTACACTCACGAAGTGGCTGGCGATTGTGCTAGCTCCTCCAATATTCATAAACTCAACGAAACATGAGTCAATTTATTTATGCAAAGAACTTTATATTAAGATGTTCTATATTTTAAGATATTAGGAATTTGAAAGACTTACTTGTTGTTTTACTTTTGGATAATGGGGTGAACTGAAACTTGCTAATTTCAAAAAAAAAAAATTAACTTAAGTTACTTGAAGATGCCCCAACCCTATATATTCAGCGAGCTCCATAAATCATATCCAATTACAAATGCTTCATCATATATATCTAACTACAACTAGCTAGAAGGATGAAAAAAGTTGTGATAAGAAAACCAGCACCAGAGAATCTTTGAACGGTGTGCCACGCAGAATGCCAAATAAACCATGCGGCTTATATTAGAAGGATACGCCCTTAATGGATGCCGTGAGTTTATATCCACGGGTCCAATTGGAACACCTGCGGTGCTAATCTGTGCAGCATGCTCGTGCCACTGTGATTTCCACCGTAAGGTCATTGGCACTAAAGAAGTGGTGCAGGATAACGTTACTCCTCCACTAATTCTGGAACTTAAAGAAACTTTAGTTAAATTAATTATAAAAATAATTTCAATCTTAAGTTATACTAATATGTATCCCGATTGTGTCCCATGTGCAAATGGGCAAAGATTAAAGTTAGTTATGGTAATATAAATTATTCGACTTAATATATGTGCATGGAGTATAAAGAAGAATTTTAGTTCCTTGAGAAATACTTAATTACCCAATTATCGTTATGTCGGAATGTGGAATTTTAATTACAAGATGTAATTTGATCTGGATGAATTATGACATTTTTCTTCCATATGTAAACCTTTTGTTGCTCAAACCAGAATAATAAATATCAATAGAAATTGAAACTAAATGGACCTAATTTTCTCGTCGCACTCTAAGAATATCAACTCGCAAAAGTTGCAAATAACTATTTGTGATAAGAAAGCAAGCGCTTGAAATTATTTGCACAATGCGGTTTGCCAAATGCCAGAAGAACACGGTGCAAATATTAGGGCATATGCTTCTGATGGATGGCATGAGTTCATGGCCACAGATGAGGAAGGAGTAGATGTTGCACTCATATGTGTCGCATGCTCGTGTTACCACAAATTCCACCACATGGTCATTTACACTCACGAAATGGTTGTCGATTGTGCTAGCTCCTCCAATATTCATAAACTCAAGGAAACATGAGTCAATTTATTTATGCAAAAGAACTTTATATTAATGTTTTCTATATTTTAAGATATTAGGAATTTGAAATACTTACTAGTTGTTTTACTTTTGGATAATGGGGTGAACTTAAACTTGCCGGTTTTAAGAAAAAAACTTAAGTTACTTGAAGATGCCCCAACCCTATATTTTTAGCGAGCTGCATAAATCATATCAATATACAAATGCTTCAACATATATATCTAACTACAACTAGATAGAAGGATTTAAAAAGTTGCGATAAGAAAACCAGCACAAGAAATTGTTTGCACGGTGCGCTACGCAGAATGCCAGAAGAACAATGCAGCTCATATTAGGGGGATACGCCCTTGATGGATGCCGCGAGTTTATGGCCACGGCTCTAAAAGGAACACCTGTTGTGCTAATCTGTGCAGCATGCTCGTGCCACCGTGATTTCCACCCTACGGTCATTGGCACTTATGAAGTGGTGTAGGATAACATTAACTCATCCACTAATTCTGAAACTTAAAGAAACATTAGTTAATTTAATTATGAAAACTAATTTTAATCTTAAGTTATACAAATATGTGTCCGATTGTGTCCCATATGCAAATGAGTGAAGATTAAAGTTAGTTATGGTAATATAATTATTCGACTTGATATATGTGCATGGAGTATAAAGAAGAATTTTAGTTCCTTGGGAAATATTTAACTACCCAATTACCGTTATGTTGGAATGTGGAATTATAAACACAAAATCTAATTAGAACTGGATGAATTATGCAATTTATCTTCCATATGTGAATCTATTGTTTCTCAAACCAGAATAATTAATATTTATAGAAATTGAAGCTAAATGGACCTAATTTTTTCGCGTACTCTAAGAATATCAACTCGCACAAGTTACAAGTAACTAATTGTGATAAGAAAGCAAGAGCTTGAAATTATTTGCACAGTGCGGTATGCCAATTGCAAGAAGAACAAGGTGCAAATATTAGTGCATATGCTCCTGACTCCTGATGGATGGCGCGAGTTCATGGCCACAGATGAAGATGGAGTATATGTTGCGCTCATATGTGTCGCATGCTCGTGTCACCAAAAATTCCACCACATGGTCATTTACACTCACGAAGTGGCTGGCGATTGTGCTAGCTCCTCCAATATTCATAAACTCAAGGAAACATGAGTCAATTTATTTATGCAAAGAACTTTATATTAAGATGTTCTATATTTTAAGATATTAGGAATTTGAAAGACTTACTTGTTGTTTTACTTTTGGATAATGGGGTGAACTGAAACTTGCTAATTTCAAAAAAAAAAAAAAAACTTAAGTTACTTGAAGATGCCCCAACCCTATATATTCAGCGAGCTCCATAAATCATATCCAATTACAAATGCTTCATCATATATATCTAACTACAACTAGCTAGAAGGATGAAAAAAGTTGTGATAAGAAAACCAGCACCAGAGAATCTTTGAACGGTGTGCCACGCAGAATGCCAAATAAACCATGCGGCTTATATTAGAAGGATACGCCCTTAATGGATGCCGTGAGTTTATATCCACGGGTCCAATTGGAACACCTGCGGTGCTAATCTGTGCAGCATGCTCGTGCCACTGTGATTTCCACCGTAAGGTCATTGGCACTAAAGAAGTGGTGCAGGATAACGTTACTCCTCCACTAATTCTGGAACTTAAAGAAACTTTAGTTAAATTAATTATAAAAATAATTTCAATCTTAAGTTATACTAATATGTATCCCGATTGTGTCCCATGTGCAAATGGGCAAAGATTAAAGTTAGTTATGGTAATATAAATTATTCGACTTAATATATGTGCATGGAGTATAAAGAAGAATTTTAGTTCCTTGAGAAATACTTAATTACCCAATTATCGTTATGTCGGAATGTGGAATTTTAATTACAAGATGTAATTTGATCTGGATGAATTATGACATTTTTCTTCCATATGTAAACCTTTTGTTGCTCAAACCAGAATAATAAATATCAATAGAAATTGAAACTAAATGGACCTAATTTTCTCGTCGCACTCTAAGAATATCAACTCGCAAAAGTTGCAAATAACTATTTGTGATAAGAAAGCAAGCGCTTGAAATTATTTGCACAATGCGGTTTGCCAAATGCCAGAAGAACACGGTGCAAATATTAGGGCATATGCTTCTGATGGATGGCATGAGTTCATGGCCACAGATGAGGAAGGAGTAGATGTTGCACTCATATGTGTCGCATGCTCGTGTTACCACAAATTCCACCACATGGTCATTTACACTCACGAAATGGTTGTCGATTGTGCTAGCTCCTCCAATATTCATAAACTCAAGGAAACATGAGTCAATTTATTTATGCAAAAGAACTTTATATTAATGTTTTCTATATTTTAAGATATTAGGAATTTGAAATACTTACTAGTTGTTTTACTTTTGGATAATGGGGTGAACTTAAACTTGCCGGTTTTAAGAAAAAAACTTAAGTTACTTGAAGATGCCCCAACCCTATATTTTTAGCGAGCTGCATAAATCATATCAATATACAAATGCTTCAACATATATATCTAACTACAACTAGATAGAAGGATTTAAAAAGTTGCGATAAGAAAACCAGCACAAGAAATTGTTTGCACGGTGCGCTACGCAGAATGCCAGAAGAACAATGCAGCTCATATTAGGGGGATACGCCCTTGATGGATGCCGCGAGTTTATGGCCACGGCTCTAAAAGGAACACCTGTTGTGCTAATCTGTGCAGCATGCTCGTGCCACCGTGATTTCCACCCTACGGTCATTGGCACTTATGAAGTGGTGTAGGATAACATTAACTCATCCACTAATTCTGAAACTTAAAGAAACATTAGTTAATTTAATTATGAAAACTAATTTTAATCTTAAGTTATACAAATATGTGTCCGATTGTGTCCCATATGCAAATGAGTGAAGATTAAAGTTAGTTATGGTAATATAATTATTCGACTTGATATATGTGCATGGAGTATAAAGAAGAATTTTAGTTCCTTGAGAAATACTTAATTACCCAATTATCGTTATGTCGGAATGTGGAATTTTAATTACAAGATGTAATTTGATCTGGATGAATTATGACATTTTTCTTCCATATGTAAACCTTTTGTTGCTCAAACCAGAATAATAAATATCAATAGAAATTGAAACTAAATGGACCTAATTTTCTCGTCGCACTCTAAGAATATCAACTCGCAAAAGTTGCAAATAACTATTTGTGATAAGAAAGCAAGCGCTTGAAATTATTTGCACAATGCGGTTTGCCAAATGCCAGAAGAACACGGTGCAAATATTAGGGCATATGCTTCTGATGGATGGCATGAGTTCATGGCCACAGATGAGGAAGGAGTAGATGTTGCACTCATATGTGTCGCATGCTCGTGTTACCACAAATTCCACCACATGGTCATTTACACTCACGAAATGGTTGTCGATTGTGCTAGCTCCTCCAATATTCATAAACTCAAGGAAACATGAGTCAATTTATTTATGCAAAAGAACTTTATATTAATGTTTTCTATATTTTAAGATATTAGGAATTTGAAATACTTACTAGTTGTTTTACTTTTGGATAATGGGGTGAACTTAAACTTGCCGGTTTTAAGAAAAAAACTTAAGTTACTTGAAGATGCCCCAACCCTATATTTTTAGCGAGCTGCATAAATCATATCAATATACAAATGCTTCAACATATATATCTAACTACAACTAGATAGAAGGATTTAAAAAGTTGCGATAAGAAAACCAGCACAAGAAATTGTTTGCACGGTGCGCTACGCAGAATGCCAGAAGAACAATGCAGCTCATATTAGGGGGATACGCCCTTGATGGATGCCGCGAGTTTATGGCCACGGCTCTAAAAGGAACACCTGTTGTGCTAATCTGTGCAGCATGCTCGTGCCACCGTGATTTCCACCCTACGGTCATTGGCACTTATGAAGTGGTGTAGGATAACATTAACTCATCCACTAATTCTGAAACTTAAAGAAACATTAGTTAATTTAATTATGAAAACTAATTTTAATCTTAAGTTATACAAATATGTGTCCGATTGTGTCCCATATGCAAATGAGTGAAGATTAAAGTTAGTTATGGTAATATAATTATTCGACTTGATATATGTGCATGGAGTATAAAGAAGAATTTTAGTTCCTTGGGAAATATTTAACTACCCAATTACCGTTATGTTGGAATGTGGAATTATAAACACAAAATCTAATTAGAACTGGATGAATTATGCAATTTATCTTCCATATGTGAATCTATTGTTTCTCAAACCAGAATAATTAATATTTATAGAAATTGAAGCTAAATGGACCTAATTTTTTCGCGTACTCTAAGAATATCAACTCGCACAAGTTACAAGTAACTAATTGTGATAAGAAAGCAAGAGCTTGAAATTATTTGCACAGTGCGGTATGCCAATTGCAAGAAGAACAAGGTGCAAATATTAGTGCATATGCTCCTGACTCCTGATGGATGGCGCGAGTTCATGGCCACAGATGAAGATGGAGTATATGTTGCGCTCATATGTGTCGCATGCTCGTGTCACCAAAAATTCCACCACATGGTCATTTACACTCACGAAGTGGCTGGCGATTGTGCTAGCTCCTCCAATATTCATAAACTCAACGAAACATGAGTCAATTTATTTATGCAAAGAACTTTATATTAAGATGTTCTATATTTTAAGATATTAGGAATTTGAAAGACTTACTTGTTGTTTTACTTTTGGATAATGGGGTGAACTGAAACTTGCTAATTTCAAAAAAAAAAAAAAAACTTAAGTTACTTGAAGATGCCCCAACCCTATATATTCAGCGAGCTCCATAAATCATATCCAATTACAAATGCTTCATCATATATATCTAACTACAACTAGCTAGAAGGATGAAAAAAGTTGTGATAAGAAAACCAGCACCAGAGAATCTTTGAACGGTGTGCCACGCAGAATGCCAAATAAACCATGCGGCTTATATTAGAAGGATACGCCCTTAATGGATGCCGTGAGTTTATATCCACGGGTCCAATTGGAACACCTGCGGTGCTAATCTGTGCAGCATGCTCGTGCCACTGTGATTTCCACCGTAAGGTCATTGGCACTAAAGAAGTGGTGCAGGATAACGTTACTCCTCCACTAATTCTGGAACTTAAAGAAAGTTTAGTTAAATTAATTATAAAAATAATTTCAATCTTAAGTTATACTAATATGTATCCCGATTGTGTCCCATGTGCAAATGGGCAAAGATTAAAGTTAGTTATGGTAATATAAATTATTCGACTTAATATATGTGCATGGAGTATAAAGAAGAATTTTAGTTCCTTGAGAAATACTTAATTACCCAATTATCGTTATGTCGGAATGTGGAATTTTAATTACAAGATGTAATTTGATCTGGATGAATTATGACATTTTTCTTCCATATGTAAACCTTTTGTTGCTCAAACCAGAATAATAAATATCAATAGAAATTGAAACTAAATGGACCTAATTTTCTCGTCGCACTCTAAGAATATCAACTCGCAAAAGTTGCAAATAACTATTTGTGATAAGAAAGCAAGCGCTTGAAATTATTTGCACAATGCGGTTTGCCAAATGCCAGAAGAACACGGTGCAAATATTAGGGCATATGCTTCTGATGGATGGCATGAGTTCATGGCCACAGATGAGGAAGGAGTAGATGTTGCACTCATATGTGTCGCATGCTCGTGTTACCACAAATTCCACCACATGGTCATTTACACTCACGAAATGGTTGTCGATTGTGCTAGCTCCTCCAATATTCATAAACTCAAGGAAACATGAGTCAATTTATTTATGCAAAAGAACTTTATATTAATGTTTTCTATATTTTAAGATATTAGGAATTTGAAATACTTACTAGTTGTTTTACTTTTGGATAATGGGGTGAACTTAAACTTGCCGGTTTTAAGAAAAAAACTTAAGTTACTTGAAGATGCCCCAACCCTATATTTTTAGCGAGCTGCATAAATCATATCAATATACAAATGCTTCAACATATATATCTAACTACAACTAGATAGAAGGATTTAAAAAGTTGCGATAAGAAAACCAGCACAAGAAATTGTTTGCACGGTGCGCTACGCAGAATGCCAGAAGAACAATGCAGCTCATATTAGGGGGATACGCCCTTGATGGATGCCGCGAGTTTATGGCCACGGCTCTAAAAGGAACACCTGTTGTGCTAATCTGTGCAGCATGCTCGTGCCACCGTGATTTCCACCCTACGGTCATTGGCACTTATGAAGTGGTGTAGGATAACATTAACTCATCCACTAATTCTGAAACTTAAAGAAACATTAGTTAATTTAATTATGAAAACTAATTTTAATCTTAAGTTATACAAATATGTGTCCGATTGTGTCCCATATGCAAATGAGTGAAGATTAAAGTTAGTTATGGTAATATAATTATTCGACTTGATATATGTGCATGGAGTATAAAGAAGAATTTTAGTTCCTTGGGAAATATTTAACTACCCAATTACCGTTATGTTGGAATGTGGAATTATAAACACAAAATCTAATTAGAACTGGATGAATTATGCAATTTATCTTCCATATGTGAATCTATTGTTTCTCAAACCAGAATAATTAATATTTATAGAAATTGAAGCTAAATGGACCTAATTTTTTCGCGTACTCTAAGAATATCAACTCGCACAAGTTACAAGTAACTAATTGTGATAAGAAAGCAAGAGCTTGAAATTATTTGCACAGTGCGGTATGCCAATTGCAAGAAGAACAAGGTGCAAATATTAGTGCATATGCTCCTGACTCCTGATGGATGGCGCGAGTTCATGGCCACAGATGAAGATGGAGTATATGTTGCGCTCATATGTGTCGCATGCTCGTGTCACCAAAAATTCCACCACATGGTCATTTACACTCACGAAGTGGCTGGCGATTGTGCTAGCTCCTCCAATATTCATAAACTCAACGAAACATGAGTCAATTTATTTATGCAAAGAACTTTATATTAAGATGTTCTATATTTTAAGATATTAGGAATTTGAAAGACTTACTTGTTGTTTTACTTTTGGATAATGGGGTGAACTGAAACTTGCTAATTTCAAAAAAAAAAAAAAAACTTAAGTTACTTGAAGATGCCCCAACCCTATATATTCAGCGAGCTCCATAAATCATATCCAATTACAAATGCTTCATCATATATATCTAACTACAACTAGCTAGAAGGATGAAAAAAGTTGTGATAAGAAAACCAGCACCAGAGAATCTTTGAACGGTGTGCCACGCAGAATGCCAAATAAACCATGCGGCTTATATTAGAAGGATACGCCCTTAATGGATGCCGTGAGTTTATATCCACGGGTCCAATTGGAACACCTGCGGTGCTAATCTGTGCAGCATGCTCGTGCCACTGTGATTTCCACCGTAAGGTCATTGGCACTAAAGAAGTGGTGCAGGATAACGTTACTCCTCCACTAATTCTGGAACTTAAAGAAAGTTTAGTTAAATTAATTATAAAAATAATTTCAATCTTAAGTTATACTAATATGTATCCCGATTGTGTCCCATGTGCAAATGGGCAAAGATTAAAGTTAGTTATGGTAATATAAATTATTCGACTTAATATATGTGCATGGAGTATAAAGAAGAATTTTAGTTCCTTGAGAAATACTTAATTACCCAATTATCGTTATGTCGGAATGTGGAATTTTAATTACAAGATGTAATTTGATCTGGATGAATTATGACATTTTTCTTCCATATGTAAACCTTTTGTTGCTCAAACCAGAATAATAAATATCAATAGAAATTGAAACTAAATGGACCTAATTTTCTCGTCGCACTCTAAGAATATCAACTCGCAAAAGTTGCAAATAACTATTTGTGATAAGAAAGCAAGCGCTTGAAATTATTTGCACAATGCGGTTTGCCAAATGCCAGAAGAACACGGTGCAAATATTAGGGCATATGCTTCTGATGGATGGCATGAGTTCATGGCCACAGATGAGGAAGGAGTAGATGTTGCACTCATATGTGTCGCATGCTCGTGTTACCACAAATTCCACCACATGGTCATTTACACTCACGAAATGGTTGTCGATTGTGCTAGCTCCTCCAATATTCATAAACTCAAGGAAACATGAGTCAATTTATTTATGCAAAAGAACTTTATATTAATGTTTTCTATATTTTAAGATATTAGGAATTTGAAATACTTACTAGTTGTTTTACTTTTGGATAATGGGGTGAACTTAAACTTGCCGGTTTTAAGAAAAAAACTTAAGTTACTTGAAGATGCCCCAACCCTATATTTTTAGCGAGCTGCATAAATCATATCAATATACAAATGCTTCAACATATATATCTAACTACAACTAGATAGAAGGATTTAAAAAGTTGCGATAAGAAAACCAGCACAAGAAATTGTTTGCACGGTGCGCTACGCAGAATGCCAGAAGAACAATGCAGCTCATATTAGGGGGATACGCCCTTGATGGATGCCGCGAGTTTATGGCCACGGCTCTAAAAGGAACACCTGTTGTGCTAATCTGTGCAGCATGCTCGTGCCACCGTGATTTCCACCCTACGGTCATTGGCACTTATGAAGTGGTGTAGGATAACATTAACTCATCCACTAATTCTGAAACTTAAAGAAACATTAGTTAATTTAATTATGAAAACTAATTTTAATCTTAAGTTATACAAATATGTGTCCGATTGTGTCCCATATGCAAATGAGTGAAGATTAAAGTTAGTTATGGTAATATAATTATTCGACTTGATATATGTGCATGGAGTATAAAGAAGAATTTTAGTTCCTTGGGAAATATTTAACTACCCAATTACCGTTATGTTGGAATGTGGAATTATAAACACAAAATCTAATTAGAACTGGATGAATTATGCAATTTATCTTCCATATGTGAATCTATTGTTTCTCAAACCAGAATAATTAATATTTATAGAAATTGAAGCTAAATGGACCTAATTTTTTCGCGTACTCTAAGAATATCAACTCGCACAAGTTACAAGTAACTAATTGTGATAAGAAAGCAAGAGCTTGAAATTATTTGCACAGTGCGGTATGCCAATTGCAAGAAGAACAAGGTGCAAATATTAGTGCATATGCTCCTGACTCCTGATGGATGGCGCGAGTTCATGGCCACAGATGAAGATGGAGTATATGTTGCGCTCATATGTGTCGCATGCTCGTGTCACCAAAAATTCCACCACATGGTCATTTACACTCACGAAGTGGCTGGCGATTGTGCTAGCTCCTCCAATATTCATAAACTCAACGAAACATGAGTCAATTTATTTATGCAAAGAACTTTATATTAAGATGTTCTATATTTTAAGATATTAGGAATTTGAAAGACTTACTTGTTGTTTTACTTTTGGATAATGGGGTGAACTGAAACTTGCTAATTTCAAAAAAAAAAAAAAAACTTAAGTTACTTGAAGATGCCCCAACCCTATATATTCAGCGAGCTCCATAAATCATATCCAATTACAAATGCTTCATCATATATATCTAACTACAACTAGCTAGAAGGATGAAAAAAGTTGTGATAAGAAAACCAGCACCAGAGAATCTTTGAACGGTGTGCCACGCAGAATGCCAAATAAACCATGCGGCTTATATTAGAAGGATACGCCCTTAATGGATGCCGTGAGTTTATATCCACGGGTCCAATTGGAACACCTGCGGTGCTAATCTGTGCAGGATGCTCGTGCCACTGTGATTTCCACCGTAAGGTCATTGGCACTAAAGAAGTGGTGCAGGATAACGTTACTCCTCCACTAATTCTGGAACTTAAAGAAACTTTAGTTAAATTAATTATAAAAATAATTTCAATCTTAAGTTATACTAATATGTATCCCGATTGTGTCCCATGTGCAAATGGGCAAAGATTAAA
This sequence comes from Linaria vulgaris, assembly GCA_948329865.1. Taxonomy (NCBI): domain Eukaryota; kingdom Viridiplantae; phylum Streptophyta; class Magnoliopsida; order Lamiales; family Plantaginaceae; genus Linaria; species Linaria vulgaris. The sequence continues at coordinate 34,143,492 of OX415250.1, read as the reverse complement.
GTTAGTTATGGTAATATAAATTATTCGACTTAATATATGTGCATGGAGTATAAAGAAGAATTTTAGTTCCTTGAGAAATACTTAATTACCCAATTATCGTTATGTCGGAATGTGGAATTTTAATTACAAGATGTAATTTGATCTGGATGAATTATGACATTTTTCTTCCATATGTAAACCTTTTGTTGCTCAAACCAGAATAATAAATATCAATAGAAATTGAAACTAAATGGACCTAATTTTCTCGTCGCACTCTAAGAATATCAACTCGCAAAAGTTGCAAATAACTATTTGTGATAAGAAAGCAAGCGCTTGAAATTATTTGCACAATGCGGTTTGCCAAATGCCAGAAGAACACGGTGCAAATATTAGGGCATATGCTTCTGATGGATGGCATGAGTTCATGGCCACAGATGAGGAAGGAGTAGATGTTGCACTCATATGTGTCGCATGCTCGTGTTACCACAAATTCCACCACATGGTCATTTACACTCACGAAATGGTTGTCGATTGTGCTAGCTCCTCCAATATTCATAAACTCAAGGAAACATGAGTCAATTTATTTATGCAAAAGAACTTTATATTAATGTTTTCTATATTTTAAGATATTAGGAATTTGAAATACTTACTAGTTGTTTTACTTTTGGATAATGGGGTGAACTTTAACTTGCCGGTTTTAAGAAAAAAACTTAAGTTACTTGAAGATGCCCCAACCCTATATTTTTAGCGAGCTGCATAAATCATATCAATATACAAATGCTTCAACATATATATCTAACTACAACTAGATAGAAGGATTTAAAAAGTTGCGATAAGAAAACCAGCACAAGAAATTGTTTGCACGGTGCGCTACGCAGAATGCCAGAAGAACAATGCAGCTCATATTAGGGGGATACGCCCTTGATGGATGCCGCGAGTTTATGGCCACGACTCTAAAAGGAACACCTGTTGTGCTAATCTGTGCAGCATGCTCGTGCCACCGTGATTTCCACCCTACGGTCATTGGCACTTATGAAGTGGTGTAGGATAACATTAACTCATCCACTAATTCTGAAACTTAAAGAAACATTAGTTAATTTAATTATGAAAACTAATTTTAATCTTAAGTTATACAAATATGTGTCCGATTGTGTCCCATATGCAAATGAGTGAAGATTAAAGTTAGTTATGGTAATATAATTATTCGACTTGATATATGTGCATGAAGTATAAAGAAGAATTTTAGTTCCTTGGGAAATATTTAACTACCCAATTACCGTTATGTTGGAATGTGGAATTATAAACACAAAATCTAATTAGAACTGGATGAATTATGCAATTTATCTTCCATATGTGAATCTATTGTTTCTCAAACCAGAATAATTAATATTTATAGAAATTGAAGCTAAATGGACCTAATTTTTTCGCGTACTCTAAGAATATCAACTCGCACAAGTTACAAGTAACTAATTGTGATAAGAAAGCAAGAGCTTGAAATTATTTGCACAGTGCGGTATGCCAATTGCAAGAAGAACAAGGTGCAAATATTAGTGCATATGCTCCTGACTCCTGATGGATGGCGCGAGTTCATGGCCACAGATGAAGATGGAGTAGATGTTGCGCTCATATGTGTCGCATGCTCGTGTCACCAAAAATTCCACCACATGGTCATTTACACTCACGAAGTGGCTGGCGATTGTGCTAGCTCCTCCAATATTCATAAACTCAAGGAAACATGAGTCAATTTATTTATGCAAAGAACTTTATATTAAGATGTTCTATATTTTAAGATATTAGGAATTTGAAAGACTTACTTGTTGTTTTACTTTTGGATAATGGGGTGAACTGAAACTTGCTAATTTCAAAAAAAAAAAAAAAACTTAAGTTACTTGAAGATGCCCCAACCCTATATATTCAGCGAGCTCCATAAATCATATCCAATTACAAATGCTTCATCATATATATCTAACTACAACTAGCTAGAAGGATGAAAAAAGTTGTGATAAGAAAACCAGCACCAGAGAATCTTTGAACGGTGTGCCACGCAGAATGCCAAATAAACCATGCGGCTTATATTAGAAGGATACGCCCTTAATGGATGCCGTGAGTTTATATCCACGGGTCCAATTGGAACACCTGCGGTGCTAATCTGTGCAGCATGCTCGTGCCACTGTGATTTCCACCGTAAGGTCATTGGCACTAAAGAAGTGGTGCAGGATAACGTTACTCCTCCACTAATTCTGGAACTTAAAGAAACTTTAGTTAAATTAATTATAAAAATAATTTCAATCTTAAGTTATACTAATATGTATCCCGATTGTGTCCCATGTGCAAATGGGCAAAGATTAAAGTTAGTTATGGTAATATAAATTATTCGACTTAATATATGTGCATGGAGTATAAAGAAGAATTTTAGTTCCTTGAGAAATACTTAATTACCCAATTATCGTTATGTCGGAATGTGGAATTTTAATTACAAGATGTAATTTGATCTGGATGAATTATGACATTTTTCTTCCATATGTAAACCTTTTGTTGCTCAAACCAGAATAATAAATATCAATAGAAATTGAAACTAAATGGACCTAATTTTCTCGTCGCACTCTAAGAATATCAACTCGCAAAAGTTGCAAATAACTATTTGTGATAAGAAAGCAAGCGCTTGAAATTATTTGCACAATGCGGTTTGCCAAATGCCAGAAGAACACGGTGCAAATATTAGGGCATATGCTTCTGATGGATGGCATGAGTTCATGGCCACAGATGAGGAAGGAGTAGATGTTGCACTCATATGTGTCGCATGCTCGTGTTACCACAAATTCCACCACATGGTCATTTACACTCACGAAATGGTTGTCGATTGTGCTAGCTCCTCCAATATTCATAAACTCAAGGAAACATGAGTCAATTTATTTATGCAAAAGAACTTTATATTAATGTTTTCTATATTTTAAGATATTAGGAATTTGAAATACTTACTAGTTGTTTTACTTTTGGATAATGGGGTGAACTTAAACTTGCCGGTTTTAAGAAAAAAACTTAAGTTACTTGAAGATGCCCCAACCCTATATTTTTAGCGAGCTGCATAAATCATATCAATATACAAATGCTTCAACATATATATCTAACTACAACTAGATAGAAGGATTTAAAAAGTTGCGATAAGAAAACCAGCACAAGAAATTGTTTGCACGGTGCGCTACGCAGAATGCCAGAAGAACAATGCAGCTCATATTAGGGGGATACGCCCTTGATGGATGCCGCGAGTTTATGGCCACGGCTCTAAAAGGAACACCTGTTGTGCTAATCTGTGCAGCATGCTCGTGCCACCGTGATTTCCACCCTACGGTCATTGGCACTTATGAAGTGGTGTAGGATAACATTAACTCATCCACTAATTCTGAAACTTAAAGAAACATTAGTTAATTTAATTATGAAAACTAATTTTAATCTTAAGTTATACAAATATGTGTCCGATTGTGTCCCATATGCAAATGAGTGAAGATTAAAGTTAGTTATGGTAATATAATTATTCGACTTGATATATGTGCATGGAGTATAAAGAAGAATTTTAGTTCCTTGGGAAATATTTAACTACCCAATTACCGTTATGTTGGAATGTGGAATTATAAACACAAAATCTAATTAGAACTGGATGAATTATGCAATTTATCTTCCATATGTGAATCTATTGTTTCTCAAACCAGAATAATTAATATTTATAGAAATTGAAGCTAAATGGACCTAATTTTTTCGCGTACTCTAAGAATATCAACTCGCACAAGTTACAAGTAACTAATTGTGATAAGAAAGCAAGAGCTTGAAATTATTTGCACAGTGCGGTATGCCAATTGCAAGAAGAACAAGGTGCAAATATTAGTGCATATGCTCCTGACTCCTGATGGATGGCGCGAGTTCATGGCCACAGATGAAGATGGAGTATATGTTGCGCTCATATGTGTCGCATGCTCGTGTCACCAAAAATTCCACCACATGGTCATTTACACTCACGAAGTGGCTGGCGATTGTGCTAGCTCCTCCAATATTCATAAACTCAAGGAAACATGAGTCAATTTATTTATGCAAAGAACTTTATATTAAGATGTTCTATATTTTAAGATATTAGGAATTTGAAAGACTTACTTGTTGTTTTACTTTTGGATAATGGGGTGAACTGAAACTTGCTAATTTCAAAAAAAAAAAAAAAACTTAAGTTACTTGAAGATGCCCCAACCCTATATATTCAGCGAGCTCCATAAATCATATCCAATTACAAATGCTTCATCATATATATCTAACTACAACTAGCTAGAAGGATGAAAAAAGTTGTGATAAGAAAACCAGCACCAGAGAATCTTTGAACGGTGTGCCACGCAGAATGCCAAATAAACCATGCGGCTTATATTAGAAGGATACGCCCTTAATGGATGCCGTGAGTTTATATCCACGGGTCCAATTGGAACACCTGCGGTGCTAATCTGTGCAGCATGCTCGTGCCACTGTGATTTCCACCGTAAGGTCATTGGCACTAAAGAAGTGGTGCAGGATAACGTTACTCCTCCACTAATTCTGGAACTTAAAGAAACTTTAGTTAAATTAATTATAAAAATAATTTCAATCTTAAGTTATACTAATATGTATCCCGATTGTGTCCCATGTGCAAATGGGCAAAGATTAAAGTTAGTTATGGTAATATAAATTATTCGACTTAATATATGTGCATGGAGTATAAAGAAGAATTTTAGTTCCTTGAGAAATACTTAATTACCCAATTATCGTTATGTCGGAATGTGGAATTTTAATTACAAGATGTAATTTGATCTGGATGAATTATGACATTTTTCTTCCATATGTAAACCTTTTGTTGCTCAAACCAGAATAATAAATATCAATAGAAATTGAAACTAAATGGACCTAATTTTCTCGTCGCACTCTAAGAATATCAACTCGCAAAAGTTGCAAATAACTATTTGTGATAAGAAAGCAAGCGCTTGAAATTATTTGCACAATGCGGTTTGCCAAATGCCAGAAGAACACGGTGCAAATATTAGGGCATATGCTTCTGATGGATGGCATGAGTTCATGGCCACAGATGAGGAAGGAGTAGATGTTGCACTCATATGTGTCGCATGCTCGTGTTACCACAAATTCCACCACATGGTCATTTACACTCACGAAATGGTTGTCGATTGTGCTAGCTCCTCCAATATTCATAAACTCAAGGAAACATGAGTCAATTTATTTATGCAAAAGAACTTTATATTAATGTTTTCTATATTTTAAGATATTAGGAATTTGAAATACTTACTAGTTGTTTTACTTTTGGATAATGGGGTGAACTTAAACTTGCCGGTTTTAAGAAAAAAACTTAAGTTACTTGAAGATGCCCCAACCCTATATTTTTAGCGAGCTGCATAAATCATATCAATATACAAATGCTTCAACATATATATCTAACTACAACTAGATAGAAGGATTTAAAAAGTTGCGATAAGAAAACCAGCACAAGAAATTGTTTGCACGGTGCGCTACGCAGAATGCCAGAAGAACAATGCAGCTCATATTAGGGGGATACGCCCTTGATGGATGCCGCGAGTTTATGGCCACGGCTCTAAAAGGAACACCTGTTGTGCTAATCTGTGCAGCATGCTCGTGCCACCGTGATTTCCACCCTACGGTCATTGGCACTTATGAAGTGGTGTAGGATAACATTAACTCATCCACTAATTCTGAAACTTAAAGAAACATTAGTTAATTTAATTATGAAAACTAATTTTAATCTTAAGTTATACAAATATGTGTCCGATTGTGTCCCATATGCAAATGAGTGAAGATTAAAGTTAGTTATGGTAATATAATTATTCGACTTGATATATGTGCATGGAGTATAAAGAAGAATTTTAGTTCCTTGGGAAATATTTAACTACCCAATTACCGTTATGTTGGAATGTGGAATTATAAACACAAAATCTAATTAGAACTGGATGAATTATGCAATTTATCTTCCATATGTGAATCTATTGTTTCTCAAACCAGAATAATTAATATTTATAGAAATTGAAGCTAAATGGACCTAATTTTTTCGCGTACTCTAAGAATATCAACTCGCACAAGTTACAAGTAACTAATTGTGATAAGAAAGCAAGAGCTTGAAATTATTTGCACAGTGCGGTATGCCAATTGCAAGAAGAACAAGGTGCAAATATTAGTGCATATGCTCCTGACTCCTGATGGATGGCGCGAGTTCATGGCCACAGATGAAGATGGAGTAGATGTTGCGCTCATATGTGTCGCATGCTCGTGTCACCAAAAATTCCACCACATGGTCATTTACACTCACGAAGTGGCTGGCGATTGTGCTAGCTCCTCCAATATTCATAAACTCAAGGAAACATGAGTCAATTTATTTATGCAAAGAACTTTATATTAAGATGTTCTATATTTTAAGATATTAGGAATTTGAAAGACTTACTTGTTGTTTTACTTTTGGATAATGGGGTGAACTGAAACTTGCTAATTTCAAAAAAAAAAAAAAAACTTAAGTTACTTGAAGATGCCCCAACCCTATATATTCAGCGAGCTCCATAAATCATATCCAATTACAAATGCTTCATCATATATATCTAACTACAACTAGCTAGAAGGATGAAAAAAGTTGTGATAAGAAAACCAGCACCAGAGAATCTTTGAACGGTGTGCCACGCAGAATGCCAAATAAACCATGCGGCTTATATTAGAAGGATACGCCCTTAATGGATGCCGTGAGTTTATATCCACGGGTCCAATTGGAACACCTGCGGTGCTAATCTGTGCAGCATGCTCGTGCCACTGTGATTTCCACCGTAAGGTCATTGGCACTAAAGAAGTGGTGCAGGATAACGTTACTCCTCCACTAATTCTGGAACTTAAAGAAACTTTAGTTAAATTAATTATAAAAATAATTTCAATCTTAAGTTATACTAATATGTATCCCGATTGTGTCCCATGTGCAAATGGGCAAAGATTAAAGTTAGTTATGGTAATATAAATTATTCGACTTAATATATGTGCATGGAGTATAAAGAAGAATTTTAGTTCCTTGAGAAATACTTAATTACCCAATTATCGTTATGTCGGAATGTGGAATTTTAATTACAAGATGTAATTTGATCTGGATGAATTATGACATTTTTCTTCCATATGTAAACCTTTTGTTGCTCAAACCAGAATAATAAATATCAATAGAAATTGAAACTAAATGGACCTAATTTTCTCGTCGCACTCTAAGAATATCAACTCGCAAAAGTTGCAAATAACTATTTGTGATAAGAAAGCAAGCGCTTGAAATTATTTGCACAATGCGGTTTGCCAAATGCCAGAAGAACACGGTGCAAATATTAGGGCATATGCTTCTGATGGATGGCATGAGTTCATGGCCACAGATGAGGAAGGAGTAGATGTTGCACTCATATGTGTCGCATGCTCGTGTTACCACAAATTCCACCACATGGTCATTTACACTCACGAAATGGTTGTCGATTGTGCTAGCTCCTCCAATATTCATAAACTCAAGGAAACATGAGTCAATTTATTTATGCAAAAGAACTTTATATTAATGTTTTCTATATTTTAAGATATTAGGAATTTGAAATACTTACTAGTTGTTTTACTTTTGGATAATGGGGTGAACTTAAACTTGCCGGTTTTAAGAAAAAAACTTAAGTTACTTGAAGATGCCCCAACCCTATATTTTTAGCGAGCTGCATAAATCATATCAATATACAAATGCTTCAACATATATATCTAACTACAACTAGATAGAAGGATTTAAAAAGTTGCGATAAGAAAACCAGCACAAGAAATTGTTTGCACGGTGCGCTACGCAGAATGCCAGAAGAACAATGCAGCTCATATTAGGGGGATACGCCCTTGATGGATGCCGCGAGTTTATGGCCACGGCTCTAAAAGGAACACCTGTTGTGCTAATCTGTGCAGCATGCTCGTGCCACCGTGATTTCCACCCTACGGTCATTGGCACTTATGAAGTGGTGTAGGATAACATTAACTCATCCACTAATTCTGAAACTTAAAGAAACATTAGTTAATTTAATTATGAAAACTAATTTTAATCTTAAGTTATACAAATATGTGTCCGATTGTGTCCCATATGCAAATGAGTGAAGATTAAAGTTAGTTATGGTAATATAATTATTCGACTTGATATATGTGCATGGAGTATAAAGAAGAATTTTAGTTCCTTGGGAAATATTTAACTACCCAATTACCGTTATGTTGGAATGTGGAATTATAAACACAAAATCTAATTAGAACTGGATGAATTATGCAATTTATCTTCCATATGTGAATCTATTGTTTCTCAAACCAGAATAATTAATATTTATAGAAATTGAAGCTAAATGGACCTAATTTTTTCGCGTACTCTAAGAATATCAACTCGCACAAGTTACAAGTAACTAATTGTGATAAGAAAGCAAGAGCTTGAAATTATTTGCACAGTGCGGTATGCCAATTGCAAGAAGAACAAGGTGCAAATATTAGTGCATATGCTCCTGACTCCTGATGGATGGCGCGAGTTCATGGCCACAGATGAAGATGGAGTAGATGTTGCGCTCATATGTGTCGCATGCTCGTGTCACCAAAAATTCCACCACATGGTCATTTACACTCACGAAGTGGCTGGCGATTGTGCTAGCTCCTCCAATATTCATAAACTCAAGGAAACATGAGTCAATTTATTTATGCAAAGAACTTTATATTAAGATGTTCTATATTTTAAGATATTAGGAATTTGAAAGACTTACTTGTTGTTTTACTTTTGGATAATGGGGTGAACTGAAACTTGCTAATTTCAAAAAAAAAAAAAAAACTTAAGTTACTTGAAGATGCCCCAACCCTATATATTCAGCGAGCTCCATAAATCATATCCAATTACAAATGCTTCATCATATATATCTAACTACAACTAGCTAGAAGGATGAAAAAAGTTGTGATAAGAAAACCAGCACCAGAGAATCTTTGAACGGTGTGCCACGCAGAATGCCAAATAAACCATGCGGCTTATATTAGAAGGATACGCCCTTAATGGATGCCGTGAGTTTATATCCACGGGTCCAATTGGAACACCTGCGGTGCTAATCTGTGCAGCATGCTCGTGCCACTGTGATTTCCACCGTAAGGTCATTGGCACTAAAGAAGTGGTGCAGGATAACGTTACTCCTCCACTAATTCTGGAACTTAAAGAAACTTTAGTTAAATTAATTATAAAAATAATTTCAATCTTAAGTTATACTAATATGTATCCCGATTGTGTCCCATGTGCAAATGGGCAAAGATTAAAGTTAGTTATGGTAATATAAATTATTCGACTTAATATATGTGTATGGAGTATAAAGAAGAATTTTAGTTCCTTGAGAAATACTTAATTACCCAATTATCGTTATGTCGGAATGTGGAATTTTTATTACAAGATGTAATTTGATCTGGATGAATTATGACATTTTTCTTCCATATGTAAACCTTTTGTTGCTCAAACCAGAATAATAAATATCAATAGAAATTGAAACTAAATGGACCTAATTTTCTCGTCGCACTCTAAGAATATCAACTCGCAAAAGTTGCAAATAACTATTTGTGATAAGAAAGCAAGCGCTTGAAATTATTTGCACAATGCGGTTTGCCAAATGCCAGAAGAACACGGTGCAAATATTAGGGCATATGCTTCTGATGGATGGCATGAGTTCATGGCCACAGATGAGGAAGGAGTAGATGTTGCACTCATATGTGTCGCATGCTCGTGTTACCACAAATTCCACCATATGGTCATTTACACTCACGAAATGGTTGTCGATTGTGCTAGCTCCTCCAATATTCATAAACTCAAGGAAACATGAGTCAATTTATTTATGCAAAAGAACTTTATATTAATGTTTTCTATATTTTAAGATATTAGGAATTTGAAATACTTACTAGTTGTTTTACTTTTGGATAATGGGGTGAACTTAAACTTGCCGGTTTTAAGAAAAAAACTTAAGTTACTTGAAGATGCCCCAACCCTATATTTTTAGCGAGCTGCATAAATCATATCAATATACAAATGCTTCAACATATATATCTAACTACAACTAGATAGAAGGATTTAAAAAGTTGCGATAAGAAAACCAGCACAAGAAATTGTTTGCACGGTGCGCTACGCAGAATGCCAGAAGAACAATGCAGCTCATATTAGGGGGATACGCCCTTGATGGATGCCGCGAGTTTATGGCCACGGCTCTAAAAGGAACACCTGTTGTGCTAATCTGTGCAGCATGCTCGTGCCACCGTGATTTCCACCCTACGGTCATTGGCACTTATGAAGTGGTGTAGGATAACATTAACTCATCCACTAATTCTGAAACTTAAAGAAACATTAGTTAATTTAATTATGAAAACTAATTTTAATCTTAAGTTATACAAATATGTGTCCGATTGTGTCCCATATGCAAATGAGTGAAGATTAAAGTTAGTTATGGTAATATAATTATTCGACTTGATATATGTGCATGGAGTATAAAGAAGAATTTTAGTTCCTTGGGAAATATTTAACTACCCAATTACCGTTATGTTGGAATGTGGAATTATAAACACAAAATCTAATTAGAACTGGATGAATTATGCAATTTATCTTCCATATGTGAATCTATTGTTTCTCAAACCAGAATAATTAATATTTATAGAAATTGAAGCTAAATGGACCTAATTTTTTCGCGTACTCTAAGAATATCAACTCGCACAAGTTACAAGTAACTAATTGTGATAAGAAAGCAAGAGCTTGAAATTATTTGCACAGTGCGGTATGCCAATTGCAAGAAGAACAAGGTGCAAATATTAGTGCATATGCTCCTGACTCCTGATGGATGGCGCGAGTTCATGGCCACAGATGAAGATGGAGTAGATGTTGCGCTCATATGTGTCGCATGCTCGTGTCACCAAAAATTCCACCACATGGTCATTTACACTCACGAAGTGGCTGGCGATTGTGCTAGCTCCTCCAATATTCATAAACTCAAGGAAACATGAGTCAATTTATTTATGCAAAGAACTTTATATTAAGATGTTCTATATTTTAAGATATTAGGAATTTGAAAGACTTACTTGTTGTTTTACTTTTGGATAATGGGGTGAACTGAAACTTGCTAATTTCAAAAAAAAAAAAAAAACTTAAGTTACTTGAAGATGCCCCAACCCTATATATTCAGCGAGCTCCATAAATCATATCCAATTACAAATGCTTCATCATATATATCTAACTACAACTAGCTAGAAGGATGAAAAAAGTTGTGATAAGAAAACCAGCACCAGAGAATCTTTGAACGGTGTGCCACGCAGAATGCCAAATAAACCATGCGGCTTATATTAGAAGGATACGCCCTTAATGGATGCCGTGAGTTTATATCCACGGGTCCAATTGGAACACCTGCGGTGCTAATCTGTGCAGCATGCTCGTGCCACTGTGATTTCCACCGTAAGGTCATTGGCACTAAAGAAGTGGTGCAGGATAACGTTACTCATCCACTAATTCTGGAACTTAAAGAAACTTTAGTTAAATTAATTATAAAAATAATTTCAATCTTAAGTTATACTAATATGTATCCCGATTGTGTCCCATGTGCAAATGGGCAAAGATTAAAGTTAGTTATGGTAATATAAATTATTCGACTTAATATATGTGTATGGAGTATAAAGAAGAATTTTAGTTCCTTGAGAAATACTTAATTACCCAATTATCGTTATGTCGGAATGTGGAATTTTTATTACAAGATGTAATTTGATCTGGATGAATTATGACATTTTTCTTCCATATGTAAACCTTTTGTTGCTCAAACCAGAATAATAAATATCAATAGAAATTGAAACTAAATGGACCTAATTTTCTCGTCGCACTCTAAGAATATCAACTCGCAAAAGTTGCAAATAACTATTTGTGATAAGAAAGCAAGCGCTTGAAATTATTTGCACAATGCGGTTTGCCAAATGCCAGAAGAACACGGTGCAAATATTAGGGCATATGCTTCTGATGGATGGCATGAGTTCATGGCCACAGATGAGGAAGGAGTAGATGTTGCACTCATATGTGTCGCATGCTCGTGTTACCACAAATTCCACCATATGGTCATTTACACTCACGAAATGGTTGTCGATTGTGCTAGCTCCTCCAATATTCATAAACTCAAGGAAACATGAGTCAATTTATTTATGCAAAAGAACTTTATATTAATGTTTTCTATATTTTAAGATATTAGGAATTTGAAATACTTACTAGTTGTTTTACTTTTGGATAATGGGGTGAACTTAAACTTGCCGGTTTTAAGAAAAAAACTTAAGTTACTTGAAGATGCCCCAACCCTATATTTTTAGCGAGCTGCATAAATCATATCAATATACAAATGCTTCAACATATATATCTAACTACAACTAGATAGAAGGATTTAAAAAGTTGCGATAAGAAAACCAGCACAAGAAATTGTTTGCACGGTGCGCTACGCAGAATGCCAGAAGAACAATGCAGCTCATATTAGGGGGATACGCCCTTGATGGATGCCGCGAGTTTATGGCCACGGCTCTAAAAGGAACACCTGTTGTGCTAATCTGTGCAGCATGCTCGTGCCACCGTGATTTCCACCCTACGGTCATTGGCACTTATGAAGTGGTGTAGGATAACATTAACTCATCCACTAATTCTGAAACTTAAAGAAACATTAGTTAATTTAATTATGAAAACTAATTTTAATCTTAAGTTATACAAATATGTGTCCGATTGTGTCCCATATGCAAATGAGTGAAGATTAAAGTTAGTTATGGTAATATAATTATTCGACTTGATATATGTGCATGGAGTATAAAGAAGAATTTTAGTTCCTTGGGAAATATTTAACTACCCAATTACCGTTATGTTGGAATGTGGAATTATAAACACAAAATCTAATTAGAACTGGATGAATTATGCAATTTATCTTCCATATGTGAATCTATTGTTTCTCAAACCAGAATAATTAATATTTATAGAAATTGAAGCTAAATGGACCTAATTTTTTCGCGTACTCTAAGAATATCAACTCGCACAAGTTACAAGTAACTAATTGTGATAAGAAAGCAAGAGCTTGAAATTATTTGCACAGTGCGGTATGCCAATTGCAAGAAGAACAAGGTGCAAATATTAGTGCATATGCTCCTGACTCCTGATGGATGGCGCGAGTTCATGGCCACAGATGAAGATGGAGTAGATGTTGCGCTCATATGTGTCGCATGCTCGTGTCACCAAAAATTCCACCACATGGTCATTTACACTCACGAAGTGGCTGGCGATTGTGCTAGCTCCTCCAATATTCATAAACTCAAGGAAACATGAGTCAATTTATTTATGCAAAGAACTTTATATTAAGATGTTCTATATTTTAAGATATTAGGAATTTGAAAGACTTACTTGTTGTTTTACTTTTGGATAATGGGGTGAACTGAAACTTGCTAATTTCAAAAAAAAAAAAAAAACTTAAGTTACTTGAAGATGCCCCAACCCTATATATTCAGCGAGCTCCATAAATCATATCCAATTACAAATGCTTCATCATATATATCTAACTACAACTAGCTAGAAGGATGAAAAAAGTTGTGATAAGAAAACCAGCACCAGAGAATCTTTGAACGGTGTGCCACGCAGAATGCCAAATAAACCATGCGGCTTATATTAGAAGGATACGCCCTTAATGGATGCCGTGAGTTTATATCCACGGGTCCAATTGGAACACCTGCGGTGCTAATCTGTGCAGCATGCTCGTGCCACTGTGATTTCCACCGTAAGGTCATTGGCACTAAAGAAGTGGTGCAGGATAACGTTACTCCTCCACTAATTCTGGAACTTAAAGAAACTTTAGTTAAATTAATTATAAAAATAATTTCAATCTTAAGATATACTAATATGTATCCCGATTGTGTCCCATGTGCAAATGGGCAAAGATTAAAGTTAGTTATGGTAATATAAATTATTCGACTTAATATATGTGCATGGAGTATAAAGAAGAATTTTAGTTCCTTGAGAAATACTTAATTACCCAATTATCGTTATGTCGGAATGTGGAATTTTAATTACAAGATCTAATTTGATCTGGATGAATTATGCCATTTTTCTTCCATATGTAAACCTTTTGTTGCTCAAACCAGAATAATAAATATCAATAGAAATTGAAACTAAATGGACCTAATTTTCTCGTCGCACTCTAAGAATATCAACTCGCAAAAGTTGCAAATAACTATTTGTGATAAGAAAGCAAGCGCTTGAAATTATTTGCACAATGCGGTTTGCCAAATGCCAGAAGAACACGGTGCAAATATTAGGGCATATGCTTCTGATGGATGGCATGAGTTCATGGCCACAGATGAGGAAGGAGTAGATGTTGCACTCATATGTGTCGCATGCTCGTGTTACCACAAATTCCACCATATGGTCATTTACACTCACGAAATGGTTGTCGATTGTGCTAGCTCCTCCAATATTCATAAACTCAAGGAAACATGAGTCAATTTATTTATGCAAAAGAACTTTATATTAATGTTTTCTATATTTTAAGATATTAGGAATTTGAAATACTTACTAGTTGTTTTACTTTTGGATAATGGGGTGAACTTAAACTTGCCGGTTTTAAGAAAAAAACTTAAGTTACTTGAAGATGCCCCAACCCTATATTTTTAGCGAGCTGCATAAATCATATCAATATACAAATGCTTCAACATATATATCTAACTACAACTAGATAGAAGGATTTAAAAAGTTGCGATAAGAAAACCAGCACAAGAAATTGTTTGCACGGTGCGCTACGCAGAATGCCAGAAGAACAATGCAGCTCATATTAGGGGGATACGCCCTTGATGGATGCCGCGAGTTTATGGCCACGGCTCTAAAAGGAACACCTGTTGTGCTAATCTGTGCAGCATGCTCGTGCCACCGTGATTTCCACCCTACGGTCATTGGCACTTATGAAGTGGTGTAGGATAACATTAACTCATCCACTAATTCTGAAACTTAAAGAAACATTAGTTAATTTAATTATGAAAACTAATTTTAATCTTAAGTTATACAAATATGTGTCCGATTGTGTCCCATATGCAAATGAGTGAAGATTAAAGTTAGTTATGGTAATATAATTATTCGACTTGATATATGTGCATGGAGTATAAAGAAGAATTTTAGTTCCTTGGGAAATATTTAACTACCCAATTACCGTTATGTTGGAATGTGGAATTATAAACACAAAATCTAATTAGAACTGGATGAATTATGCAATTTATCTTCCATATGTGAATCTATTGTTTCTCAAACCAGAATAATTAATATTTATAGAAATTGAAGCTAAATGGACCTAATTTTTTCGCGTACTCTAAGAATATCAACTCGCACAAGTTACAAGTAACTAATTGTGATAAGAAAGCAAGAGCTTGAAATTATTTGCACAGTGCGGTATGCCAATTGCAAGAAGAACAAGGTGCAAATATTAGTGCATATGCTCCTGACTCCTGATGGATGGCGCGAGTTCATGGCCACAGATGAAGATGGAGTATATGTTGCGCTCATATGTGTCGCATGCTCGTGTCACCAAAAATTCCACCACATGGTCATTTACACTCACGAAGTGGTTGGCGATTGTGCTAGCTCCTCCAATATTCATAAACTCAAGGAAACATGAGTCAATTTATTTATGCAAAGAACTTTATATTAAGATGTTCTATATTTTAAGATATTAGGAATTTGAAAGACTTACTTGTTGTTTTACTTTTGGATAATGGGGTGAACTGAAACTTGCTAATTTCAAAAAAAAAAAAAAAACTTAAGTTACTTGAAGATGCCCCAACCCTATATATTCAGCGAGCTCCATAAATCATATCCAATTACAAATGCTTCATCATATATATCTAACTACAACTAGCTAGAAGGATGAAAAAAGTTGTGATAAGAAAACCAGCACCAGAGAATCTTTGAACGGTGTGCCACGCAGAATGCCAAATAAACCATGCGGCTTATATTAGAAGGATACGCCCTTAATGGATGCCGTGAGTTTATATCCACGGGTCCAATTGGAACACCTGCGGTGCTAATCTGTGCAGCATGCTCGTGCCACTGTGATTTCCACCGTAAGGTCATTGGCACTAAAGAAGTGGTGCCGGATAACGTTACTCCTCCACTAATTCTGGAACTTAAAGAAACTTTAGTTAAATTAATTATAAAAATAATTTCAATCTTAAGTTATACTAATATGTATCCCGATTGTGTCCCATGTGCAAATGGGCAAAGATTAAAGTTAGTTATGGTAATATAAATTATTCGACTTAATATATGTGCATGGAGTATAAAGAAGAATTTTAGTTCCTTGAGAAATACTTAATTACCCAATTATCGTTATGTCGGAATGTGGAATTTTAATTACAAGATCTAATTTGATCTGGATGAATTATGCCATTTTTCTTCCATATGTAAACCTTTTGTTGCTCAAACCAGAATAATAAATATCAATAGAAATTGAAACTAAATGGACCTAATTTTCTCGTCGCACTCTAAGAATATCAACTCGCAAAAGTTGCAAATAACTATTTGTGATAAGAAAGCAAGCGCTTGAAATTATTTGCACAATGCGGTATGCCAAATGCCAGAAGAACACGGTGCAAATATTAGGGCATATGCTTCTGATGGATGGCATGAGTTCATGGCCACAGATGAGGAAGGAGTAGATGTTGCACTCATATGTGTCGCATGCTCGTGTTACCACAAATTCCACCACATGGTCATTTACACTCACGAAATGGTTGTCGATTGTGCTAGCTCCTCCAATATTCATAAACTCAAGGAAACATGAGTCAATTTATTTATGCAAAAGAACTTTATATTAAGGTTTTCTATATTTTAAGATATTAGGAATTTGAAATACTTACTAGTTGTTTTACTTTTGGATAATGGGGTGAACTTAAACTTGCCGGTTTTAAGAAAAAAACTTAAGTTACTTGAAGATGCCCCAACCCTATATTTTTAGCGAGCTGCATAAATCATATCAATATAAAAATGCTTCAACATATATATCAAACTACAACTAGATAGAAGGATTTAAAAAGTTGCGATAAGAAAACCAGCAAAAGAAATTGTTTGCACGGTGCGCTACGCAGAATGCCAGAAGAACAATGCAGCTCATATTAGGGGGATACGCCCTTGATGGATGCCGCGAGTTTATGGCCACGGCTCTAAAAGGAACACCTGTTGTGCTAATCTGTGCAGCATGCTCGTGCCACCGTGATTTCCACCCTACGGTCATTGGCACTTATGAAGTGGTGTAGGATAACATTAACTCATCCACTAATTCTGAAACTTAAAGAAACATTAGTTAATTTAATTATGAAAACTAATTTTAATCTTAAGTTATACAAATATGTGTCCGATTGTGTCCCATATGCAAATGAGTGAAGATTAAAGTTAGTTATGGTAATATAATTATTCGACTTGATATATGTGCATGGAGTATAAAGAAGAATTTTAGTTCCTTGGGAAATATTTAACTACCCAATTACCGTTATGTTGGAATGTGGAATTATAAACACAAAATCTAATTAGAACTGGATGAATTATGCAATTTATCTTCCATATGTGAATCTATTGTTTCTCAAACCAGAATAATTAATATTTATAGAAATTGAAGCTAAATGGACCTAATTTTTTCGCGTACTCTAAGAATATCAACTCGCACAAGTTACAAGTAACTAATTGTGATAAGAAAGCAAGAGCTTGAAATTATTTGCACAGTGCGGTATGCCAATTGCAAGAAGAACAAGGTGCAAATATTAGTGCATATGCTCCTGACTCCTGATGGATGGCGCGAGTTCATGGCCACAGATGAAGATGGAGTAGATGTTGCGCTCATATGTGTCGCATGCTC
Organism: Linaria vulgaris; assembly: GCA_948329865.1. Taxonomy (NCBI): domain Eukaryota; kingdom Viridiplantae; phylum Streptophyta; class Magnoliopsida; order Lamiales; family Plantaginaceae; genus Linaria; species Linaria vulgaris. The sequence continues at coordinate 34,125,568 of OX415250.1, read as the reverse complement.
GTGTCACCAAAAATTCCACCACATGGTCATTTACACTCACGAAGTGGCTGGCGATTGTGCTAGCTCCTCCAATATTCATAAACTCAAGGAAACATGAGTCAATTTATTTATGCAAAGAACTTTATATTAAGATGTTCTATATTTTAAGATATTAGGAATTTGAAAGACTTACTTGTTGTTTTACTTTTGGATAATGGGGTGAACTGAAACTTGCTAATTTCAAAAAAAAAAAAAAAACTTAAGTTACTTGAAGATGCCCCAACCCTATATATTCAGCGAGCTCCATAAATCATATCCAATTACAAATGCTTCATCATATATATCTAACTACAACTAGCTAGAAGGATGAAAAAAGTTGTGATAAGAAAACCAGCACCAGAGAATCTTTGAACGGTGTGCCACGCAGAATGCCAAATAAACCATGCGGCTTATATTAGAAGGATACGCCCTTAATGGATGCCGTGAGTTTATATCCACGGGTCCAATTGGAACACCTGCGGTGCTAATCTGTGCAGCATGCTCGTGCCACTGTGATTTCCACCGTAAGGTCATTGGCACTAAAGAAGTGGTGCAGGATAACGTTACTCCTCCACTAATTCTGGAACTTAAAGAAACTTTAGTTAAATTAATTATAAAAATAATTTCAATCTTAAGTTATACTAATATGTATCCCGATTGTGTCCCATGTGCAAATGGGCAAAGATTAAAGTTAGTTATGGTAATATAAATTATTCGACTTAATATATGTGTATGGAGTATAAAGAAGAATTTTAGTTCCTTGAGAAATACTTAATTACCCAATTATCGTTATGTCGGAATGTGGAATTTTAATTACAAGATGTAATTTGATCTGGATGAATTATGACATTTTTCTTCCATATGTAAACCTTTTGTTGCTCAAACCAGAATAATAAATATCAATAGAAATTGAAACTAAATGGACCTAATTTTCTCGTCGCACTCTAAGAATATCAACTCGCAAAAGTTGCAAATAACTATTTGTGATAAGAAAGCAAGCGCTTGAAATTATTTGCACAATGCGGTTTGCCAAATGCCAGAAGAACACGGTGCAAATATTAGGGCATATGCTTCTGATGGATGGCATGAGTTCATGGCCACAGATGAGGAAGGAGTAGATGTTGCACTCATATGTGTCGCATGCTCGTGTTACCACAAATTCCACCATATGGTCATTTACACTCACGAAATGGTTGTCGATTGTGCTAGCTCCTCCAATATTCATAAACTCAAGGAAACATGAGTCAATTTATTTATGCAAAAGAACTTTATATTAATGTTTTCTATATTTTAAGATATTAGGAATTTGAAATACTTACTAGTTGTTTTACTTTTGGATAATGGGGTGAACTTAAACTTGCCGGTTTTAAGAAAAAAACTTAAGTTACTTGAAGATGCCCCAACCCTATATTTTTAGCGAGCTGCATAAATCATATCAATATACAAATGCTTCAACATATATATCTAACTACAACTAGATAGAAGGATTTAAAAAGTTGCGATAAGAAAACCAGCACAAGAAATTGTTTGCACGGTGCGCTACGCAGAATGCCAGAAGAACAATGCAGCTCATATTAGGGGGATACGCCCTTGATGGATGCCGCGAGTTTATGGCCACGGCTCTAAAAGGAACACCTGTTGTGCTAATCTGTGCAGCATGCTCGTGCCACCGTGATTTCCACCCTACGGTCATTGGCACTTATGAAGTGGTGTAGGATAACATTAACTCATCCACTAATTCTGAAACTTAAAGAAACATTAGTTAATTTAATTATGAAAACTAATTTTAATCTTAAGTTATACAAATATGTGTCCGATTGTGTCCCATATGCAAATGAGTGAAGATTAAAGTTAGTTATGGTAATATAATTATTCGACTTGATATATGTGCATGGAGTATAAAGAAGAATTTTAGTTCCTTGGGAAATATTTAACTACCCAATTACCGTTATGTTGGAATGTGGAATTATAAACACAAAATCTAATTAGAACTGGATGAATTATGCAATTTATCTTCCATATGTGAATCTATTGTTTCTCAAACCAGAATAATTAATATTTATAGAAATTGAAGCTAAATGGACCTAATTTTTTCGCGTACTCTAAGAATATCAACTCGCACAAGTTACAAGTAACTAATTGTGATAAGAAAGCAAGAGCTTGAAATTATTTGCACAGTGCGGTATGCCAATTGCAAGAAGAACAAGGTGCAAATATTAGTGCATATGCTCCTGACTCCTGATGGATGGCGCGAGTTCATGGCCACAGATGAAGATGGAGTATATGTTGCGCTCATATGTGTCGCATGCTCGTGTCACCAAAAATTCCACCACATGGTCATTTACACTCACGAAGTGGTTGGCGATTGTGCTAGCTCCTCCAATATTCATAAACTCAAGGAAACATGAGTCAATTTATTTATGCAAAGAACTTTATATTAAGATGTTCTATATTTTAAGATATTAGGAATTTGAAAGACTTACTTGTTGTTTTACTTTTGGATAATGGGGTGAACTGAAACTTGCTAATTTCAAAAAAAAAAAAAAAACTTAAGTTACTTGAAGATGCCCCAACCCTATATATTCAGCGAGCTCCATAAATCATATCCAATTACAAATGCTTCATCATATATATCTAACTACAACTAGCTAGAAGGATGAAAAAAGTTGTGATAAGAAAACCAGCACCAGAGAATCTTTGAACGGTGTGCCACGCAGAATGCCAAATAAACCATGCGGCTTATATTAGAAGGATACGCCCTTAATGGATGCCGTGAGTTTATATCCACGGGTCCAATTGGAACACCTGCGGTGCTAATCTGTGCAGCATGCTCGTGCCACTGTGATTTCCACCGTAAGGTCATTGGCACTAAAGAAGTGGTGCCGGATAACGTTACTCCTCCACTAATTCTGGAACTTAAAGAAACTTTAGTTAAATTAATTATAAAAATAATTTCAATCTTAAGTTATACTAATATGTATCCCGATTGTGTCCCATGTGCAAATGGGCAAAGATTAAAGTTAGTTATGGTAATATAAATTATTCGACTTAATATATGTGCATGGAGTATAAAGAAGAATTTTAGTTCCTTGAGAAATACTTAATTACCCAATTATCGTTATGTCGGAATGTGGAATTTTAATTACAAGATCTAATTTGATCTGGATGAATTATGCCATTTTTCTTCCATATGTAAACCTTTTGTTGCTCAAACCAGAATAATAAATATCAATAGAAATTGAAACTAAATGGACCTAATTTTCTCGTCGCACTCTAAGAATATCAACTCGCAAAAGTTGCAAATAACTATTTGTGATAAGAAAGCAAGCGCTTGAAATTATTTGCACAATGCGGTATGCCAAATGCCAGAAGAACACGGTGCAAATATTAGGGCATATGCTTCTGATGGATGGCATGAGTTCATGGCCACAGATGAGGAAGGAGTAGATGTTGCACTCATATGTGTCGCATGCTCGTGTTACCACAAATTCCACCACATGGTCATTTACACTCACGAAATGGTTGTCGATTGTGCTAGCTCCTCCAATATTCATAAACTCAAGGAAACATGAGTCAATTTATTTATGCAAAAGAACTTTATATTAAGGTTTTCTATATTTTAAGATATTAGGAATTTGAAATACTTACTAGTTGTTTTACTTTTGGATAATGGGGTGAACTTAAACTTGCCGGTTTTAAGAAAAAAACTTAAGTTACTTGAAGATGCCCCAACCCTATATTTTTAGCGAGCTGCATAAATCATATCAATATAAAAATGCTTCAACATATATATCAAACTACAACTAGATAGAAGGATTTAAAAAGTTGCGATAAGAAAACCAGCAAAAGAAATTGTTTGCACGGTGCGCTACGCAGAATGCCAGAAGAACAATGCAGCTCATATTAGGGGGATACGCCCTTGATGGATGCCGCGAGTTTATGGCCACGGCTCTAAAAGGAACACCTGTTGTGCTAATCTGTGCAGCATGCTCGTGCCACCGTGATTTCCACCCTACGGTCATTGGCACTTATGAAGTGGTGTAGGATAACATTAACTCATCCACTAATTCTGAAACTTAAAGAAACATTAGTTAATTTAATTATGAAAACTAATTTTAATCTTAAGTTATACAAATATGTGTCCGATTGTGTCCCATATGCAAATGAGTGAAGATTAAAGTTAGTTATGGTAATATAATTATTCGACTTGATATATGTGCATGGAGTATAAAGAAGAATTTTAGTTCCTTGGGAAATATTTAACTACCCAATTACCGTTATGTTGGAATGTGGAATTATAAACACAAAATCTAATTAGAACTGGATGAATTATGCAATTTATCTTCCATATGTGAATCTATTGTTTCTCAAACCAGAATAATTAATATTTATAGAAATTGAAGCTAAATGGACCTAATTTTTTCGCGTACTCTAAGAATATCAACTCGCACAAGTTACAAGTAACTAATTGTGATAAGAAAGCAAGAGCTTGAAATTATTTGCACAGTGCGGTATGCCAATTGCAAGAAGAACAAGGTGCAAATATTAGTGCATATGCTCCTGACTCCTGATGGATGGCGCGAGTTCATGGCCACAGATGAAGATGGAGTAGATGTTGCGCTCATATGTGTCGCATGCTCGTGTCACCAAAAATTCCACCACATGGTCATTTACACTCACGAAGTGGCTGGCGATTGTGCTAGCTCCTCCAATATTCATAAACTCAAGGAAACATGAGTCAATTTATTTATGCAAAGAACTTTATATTAAGATGTTCTATATTTTAAGATATTAGGAATTTGAAAGACTTACTTGTTGTTTTACTTTTGGATAATGGGGTGAACTGAAACTTGCTAATTTCAAAAAAAAAAAAAAAACTTAAGTTACTTGAAGATGCCCCAACCCTATATATTCAGCGAGCTCCATAAATCATATCCAATTACAAATGCTTCATCATATATATCTAACTACAACTAGCTAGAAGGATGAAAAAAGTTGTGATAAGAAAACCAGCACCAGAGAATCTTTGAACGGTGTGCCACGCAGAATGCCAAATAAACCATGCGGCTTATATTAGAAGGATACGCCCTTAATGGATGCCGTGAGTTTATATCCACGGGTCCAATTGGAACACCTGCGGTGCTAATCTGTGCAGCATGCTCGTGCCACTGTGATTTCCACCGTAAGGTCATTGGCACTAAAGAAGTGGTGCAGGATAACGTTACTCCTCCACTAATTCTGGAACTTAAAGAAACTTTAGTTAAATTAATTATAAAAATAATTTCAATCTTAAGATATACTAATATGTATCCCGATTGTGTCCCATGTGCAAATGGGCAAAGATTAAAGTTAGTTATGGTAATATAAATTATTCGACTTAATATATGTGCATGGAGTATAAAGAAGAATTTTAGTTCCTTGAGAAATACTTAATTACCCAATTATCGTTATGTCGGAATGTGGAATTTTAATTACAAGATCTAATTTGATCTGGATGAATTATGCCATTTTTCTTCCATATGTAAACCTTTTGTTGCTCAAACCAGAATAATAAATATCAATAGAAATTGAAACTAAATGGACCTAATTTTCTCGTCGCACTCTAAGAATATCAACTCGCAAAAGTTGCAAATAACTATTTGTGATAAGAAAGCAAGCGCTTGAAATTATTTGCACAATGCGGTATGCCAAATGCCAGAAGAACACGGTGCAAATATTAGGGCATATGCTTCTGATGGATGGCATGAGTTCATGGCCACAGATGAGGAAGGAGTAGATGTTGCACTCATATGTGTCGCATGCTCGTGTTACCACAAATTCCACCACATGGTCATTTACACTCACGAAATGGTTGTCGATTGTGCTAGCTCCTCCAATATTCATAAACTCAAGGAAACATGAGTCAATTTATTTATGCAAAAGAACTTTATATTAAGGTTTTCTATATTTTAAGATATTAGGAATTTGAAATACTTACTAGTTGTTTTACTTTTGGATAATGGGGTGAACTTAAACTTGCCGGTTTTAAGAAAAAAACTTAAGTTACTTGAAGATGCCCCAACCCTATATTTTTAGCGAGCTGCATAAATCATATCAATATAAAAATGCTTCAACATATATATCAAACTACAACTAGATAGAAGGATTTAAAAAGTTGCGATAAGAAAACCAGCAAAAGAAATTGTTTGCACGGTGCGCTACGCAGAATGCCAGAAGAACAATGCAGCTCATATTAGGGGGATACGCCCTTGATGGATGCCGCGAGTTTATGGCCACGGCTCTAAAAGGAACACCTGTTGTGCTAATCTGTGCAGCATGCTCGTGCCACCGTGATTTCCACCCTACGGTCATTGGCACTTATGAAGTGGTGTAGGATAACATTAACTCATCCACTAATTCTGAAACTTAAAGAAACATTAGTTAATTTAATTATGAAAACTAATTTTAATCTTAAGTTATACAAATATGTGTCCGATTGTGTCCCATATGCAAATGAGTGAAGATTAAAGTTAGTTATGGTAATATAATTATTCGACTTGATATATGTGCATGGAGTATAAAGAAGAATTTTAGTTCCTTGGGAAATATTTAACTACCCAATTACCGTTATGTTGGAATGTGGAATTATAAACACAAAATCTAATTAGAACTGGATGAATTATGCAATTTATCTTCCATATGTGAATCTATTGTTTCTCAAACCAGAATAATTAATATTTATAGAAATTGAAGCTAAATGGACCTAATTTTTTCGCGTACTCTAAGAATATCAACTCGCACAAGTTACAAGTAACTAATTGTGATAAGAAAGCAAGAGCTTGAAATTATTTGCACAGTGCGGTATGCCAATTGCAAGAAGAACAAGGTGCAAATATTAGTGCATATGCTCCTGACTCCTGATGGATGGCGCGAGTTCATGGCCACAGATGAAGATGGAGTAGATGTTGCGCTCATATGTGTCGCATGCTCGTGTCACCAAAAATTCCACCACATGGTCATTTACACTCACGAAGTGGCTGGCGATTGTGCTAGCTCCTCCAATATTCATAAACTCAAGGAAACATGAGTCAATTTATTTATGCAAAGAACTTTATATTAAGATGTTCTATATTTTAAGATATTAGGAATTTGAAAGACTTACTTGTTGTTTTACTTTTGGATAATGGGGTGAACTGAAACTTGCTAATTTCAAAAAAAAAAAAAAAAACTTAAGTTACTTGAAGATGCCCCAACCCTATATATTCAGCGAGCTCCATAAATCATATCCAATTACAAATGCTTCATCATATATATCTAACTACAACTAGCTAGAAGGATGAAAAAATTTGTGATAAGAAAACCAGCACCAGAGAATCTTTGAACGGTGTGCCACGCAGAATGCCAAATAAACCATGTGGCTTATATTAGAAGGATACGCCCTTAATGGATGCCGTGAGTTTATATCCACGGGTCCAATTGGAACACCTGTGGTGCTAATCTGTGCAGCTTGCTCGTGCCACTGTGATTTCCACCGTAAGGTCATTGGCACTAAAGAAGTGGTGCAGGATAACGTTACTCCTCCACTAATTCTGGAACTTAAAGAAACTTTAGTTAAATTAATTATAAAAATAATTTCAATCTTAAGTTATACTAATATGTATCCCGATTGTGTCCCATGTGCAAATGGGCAAAGATTAAAGTTAGTTATGGTAATATAAATTATTCGACTTAATATATGTGCATGGAGTATAAAGAAGAATTTTAGTTCCTTGAGAAATACTTAATTACCCAATTATCGTTATGTCGGAATGTGGAATTTTAATTACAAGATCTAATTTGATCTGGATGAATTATGCCATTTTTCTTCCATATGTAAACCTTTTGTTGCTCAAACCAGAATAATAAATATCAATAGAAATTGAAACTAAATGGACCTAATTTTCTCGTCGCACTCTAAGAATATCAACTCGCAAAAGTTGCAAATAACTATTTGTGATAAGAAAGCAAGCGCTTGAAATTATTTGCACAATGCGGTATGCCAAATGCCAGAAGAACACGGTGCAAATATTAGGGCATATGCTTCTGATGGATGGCATGAGTTCATGGCCACAGATGAGGAAGGAGTAGATGTTGCACTCATATGTGTCGCATGCTCGTGTTACCACAAATTCCACCACATGGTCATTTACACTCACGAAATGGTTGTCGATTGTGCTAGCTCCTCCAATATTCATAAACTCAAGGAAACATGAGTCAATTTATTTATGCAAAAGAACTTTATATTAAGGTTTTCTATATTTTAAGATATTAGGAATTTGAAATACTTACTAGTTGTTTTACTTTTGGATAATGGGGTGAACTTAAACTTGCCGGTTTTAAGAAAAAAACTTAAGTTACTTGAAGATGCCCCAACCCTATATTTTTAGCGAGCTGCATAAATCATATCAATATAAAAATGCTTCAACATATATATCAAACTACAACTAGATAGAAGGATTTAAAAAGTTGCGATAAGAAAACCAGCAAAAGAAATTGTTTGCACGGTGCGCTACGCAGAATGCCAGAAGAACAATGCAGCTCATATTAGGGGGATACGCCCTTGATGGATGCCGCGAGTTTATGGCCACGGCTCTAAAAGGAACACCTGTTGCGCTAATCTGTGCAACATGCTCGTGCCACCGTGATTTCCACCCTACGGTCATCGGCACTTATCAAGTGGTGCAGGATAACATTAACTCATCCACTAATTCTGGAACTTAAAGAAACATTAGTTAATTTAATTATGAAAAATAATTTTAATCTTAAGTTATACAAATATGTATACGATCGTGTCCCATATGCAAATGAGCGAAGATTAGAGTTAGTTATGGTAATATAATTATTCGACTTGATATATGTGCATGGAGTATAAAGAAGAATTTTAGGTCCTTGAGAAATACTTAAGTACCCAATTACCGTTATGTTGGAATGTGGAATTATAATTACAAAATCTAATTAGAACTGGATGAATTATGCAATTTATCTTCCATATGTGAATCAATTGTTTCTTAAACCAGAATAATTAATATTTACAGAAATTGAAGCTAAATGGACCTAATTTTTTCGTCGCACTCTAAGAATATCAACTCGCACAAGTTACAAGTAACTAATTGTAATAACAAAGCAAGCACTTGAAATTATTTGCACAGTAGGGTATGCCAATTGCCAGAAGAACAAGGTGCAAGTATTAGGGCATATGCTCCTGAGTCCTAATGGATGGCGCGAGTTCATGGACACAGATGAAGATGTAGTAGATGTCGCGCTCATATGTGTCGCATGCTCGTGTCACCGAAAATTCCACCACATGGTCATTTACACTCACGAAGTGGTTGGCGCTTGTGTTAGCTCCTCCAATATTCATAAACTCAAGGAGACATGAGTCAATTTATTTATGCAATGAACTTTATATTAAGATGTTCTATATTTTAAGATATTAGGAATTTGAAAGACTTACTTGTTGTTTTACTTTTGGATAATGGGGTGAACTGAAACTTGTTGATTTAAAAAAAAAAACTTAAGTTACTAAAAAGATGCCCCAACGTTATATATTCAGTGAGTTCTATATATCATATCCAATTACGAACGCTTCATCATATATATCTAACTACCACTAGCTAGAAGGATGAAAAAAGTTGTGAGAAGAAAACCAGCACCAGAAAATCTTTGCACGGTGCGCCACGCAGAATGCCAAAAGAACCATGCAGCTTATATTAGAAGGATACGCCCTCAATGGATGCCATGAGTTTATATCCATGGGTCCAATCGGAACACCTGCGGTGCTAATCTGTGCAGCATGCTCGTGCCACTGTGATTTCCACCGTAAGGTCATTGGCACTAAAGAAGTGGTGCAGGATAACGTTACTCCTCCACTAATTCTGGAACTTAAAGAAACTTTAGTTAAATTAATTATAAAAATAATTTCAATCTTAAGTTATACTAATATGTATCCCGATTGTGTCCCATGTGCAAATGGGCAAAGATTAAAGTTAGTTATGGTAATATAAATTATTCGACTTAATATATGTGCATGGAGTATAAAGAAGAATTTTAGTTCCTTGAGAAATACTTAATTACCCAATTATCGTTATGTCGGAATGTGGAATTTTAATTACAAGATCTAATTTGATCTGGATGAATTATGCCATTTTTCTTCCATATGTAAACCTTTTGTTGCTCAAACCAGAATAATAAATATCAATAGAAATTGAAACTAAATGGACCTAATTTTCTCGTCGCACTCTAAGAATATCAACTCGCAAAAGTTGCAAATAACTATTTGTGATAAGAAAGCAAGCGCTTGAAATTATTTGCACAATGCGGTATGCCAAATGCCAGAAGAACACGGTGCAAATATTAGGGCATATGCTTCTGATGGATGGCATGAGTTCATGGCCACAGATGAGGAAGGAGTAGATGTTGCACTCATATGTGTCGCATGCTCGTGTTACCACAAATTCCACCACATGGTCATTTACACTCACGAAATGGTTGTCGATTGTGCTAGCTCCTCCAATATTCATAAACTCAAGGAAACATGAGTCAATTTATTTATGCAAAAGAACTTTATATTAAGGTTTTCTATATTTTAAGATATTAGGAATTTGAAATACTTACTAGTTGTTTTACTTTTGGATAATGGGGTGAACTTAAACTTGCCGGTTTTAAGAAAAAAACTTAAGTTACTTGAAGATGCCCCAACCCTATATTTTTAGCGAGCTGCATAAATCATATCAATATAAAAATGCTTCAACATATATATCAAACTACAACTAGATAGAAGGATTTAAAAAGTTGCGATAAGAAAACCAGCAAAAGAAATTGTTTGCACGGTGCGCTACGCAGAATGCCAGAAGAACAATGCAGCTCATATTAGGGGCATACGCCCTTGATGGATGCCGCGAGTTTATGGCCACGGCTCTAAAAGGAACACCTGTTGCGCTAATCTGTGCAACATGCTCGTGCCACCGTGATTTCCACCCTACGGTCATCGGCACTTATCAAGTGGTGCAGGATAACATTAACTCATCCACTAATTCTGGAACTTAAAGAAACATTAGTTAATTTAATTATGAAAAATAATTTTAATCTTAAGTTATACAAATATGTATACGATCGTGTCTCATATGCAAATGAGCGAAGATTAGAGTTAGTTATGGTAATATAATTATTCGACTTGATATATGTGCATGGAGTATAAAGAAGAATTTTAGGTCCTTGAGAAATACTTAAGTACCCAATTACCGTTATGTTGGAATGTGGAATTATAATTACAAAATCTAATTAGAACTGGATGAATTATGCAATTTATCTTCCATATGTGAATCAATTGTTTCTTAAACCAGAATAATTAATATTTACAGAAATTGAAGCTAAATGGACCTAATTTTTTCGTCGCACTCTAAGAATATCAACTCGCACAAGTTACAAGTAACTAATTGTAATAACAAAGCAAGCACTTGAAATTATTTGCACAGTAGGGTATGCCAATTGCCAGAAGAACAAGGTGCAAGTATTAGGGCATATGCTCCTGAGTCCTAATGGATGGCGCGAGTTCATGGACACAGATGAAGATGTAGTAGATGTCGCGCTCATATGTGTCGCATGCTCGTGTCACCGAAAATTCCACCACATGGTCATTTACACTCACGAAGTGGTTGGCGCTTGTGTTAGCTCCTCCAATATTCATAAACTCAAGGAGACATGAGTCAATTTATTTATGCAATGAACTTTATATTAAGATGTTCTATATTTTAAGATATTAGGAATTTGAAAGACTTACTTGTTGTTTTACTTTTGGATAATGGGGTGAACTGAAACTTGTTGATTTAAAAAAAAAAACTTAAGTTACTAAAAAGATGCCCCAACGTTATATATTCAGTGAGTTCTATATATCATATCCAATTACGAACGCTTCATCATATATATCTAACTACCACTAGCTAGAAGGATGAAAAAAGTTGTGAGAAGAAAACCAGCACCAGAAAATCTTTGCACAGTGCGCCACGCAGAATGCCAAAAGAACCATGCAGCTTATATTAGAAGGATACGCCCTCAATGGATGCCATGAGTTTATATCCATGGGTCCAATCGGAACACCTGCGGTGCTAATCTGTGCAGCATGCTCGTGCCACTGTGATTTCCACCGCAAGGTTATTGGCATTAATGAAGTGGTGCAGAATAACGTTAACTCATCCACTAATCCACTAATTCTTGAACTTAAAGAAACTTTAGTTTAATTAATTATAAGAAATAAATTTAATCTTAAGTTATACTAATATGTATCCCGATTGTGTCCCATGTGCAAATGGGCGAAGATTAAAGTTAGTTATGGTAATATAAATTATTCGGCTTAATATATGTGCATGGAGTATAAAGAAGAATTTTAGTTCCTTGAGAAATACTTAATTACCCAATTATCGTTATGTCGGAATGTGGAATTATAATTACAAGATCTAATTTGATCTGGATGAATTATGCCATTTTTCTTCCATATGTAAACCTTTTGTTGCTCAAACCAGAATAATAAATATCAATAGAAATTGAAACTAAATGGACCTAATTTTCTCGTCGCACTCTAAGAATATCAACTCGCAAAAGTTGCAAATAACTATTTGTGATAAGAAAGCAAGCGCTTGAAATTATTTGCACAATGCGGTATGCCAAATGCCAGAAGAACACGGTGCAAATATTAGGGCATATGCTTCTGATGGATGGCATGAGTTCATGGCCACAGATGAGGAAGGAGTAGATGTTGCACTCATATGTGTCGCATGCTCGTGTTACCACAAATTCCACCACATGGTCATTTACACTCACGAAATGGTTGTCGATTGTGCTAGCTCCTCCAATATTCATAAACTCAAGGAAACATGAGTCAATTTATTTATGCAAAAGAACTTTATATTAATGTTTTCTATATTTTAAGATATTAGGAATTTGAAATACTTACTAGTTGTTTTACTTTTGGATAATGGGGTGAACTTAAACTTGCCGGTTTTAAGAAAAAAACTTAAGTTACTTGAAGATGCCCCAACCCTATATTTTTAGCGAGCTGCATAAATCATATCAATATACAAATGCTTCAACATATATATCTAACTACAACTAGATAGAAGGATTTAAAAAGTTGCGATAAGAAAACCAGCACAAGAAATTGTTTGCACGGTGCGCTACGCAGAATGCCAGAAGAACAATGCAGCTCATATTAGGGGGATACGCCCTTGATGGATGCCGCGAGTTTATGGCCACGGCTCTAAAAGGAACACCTGTTGTGCTAATCTGTGCAGCATGCTCGTGCCACCGTGATTTCCACCCTACGGTCATTGGCACTTATGAAGTGGTGTAGGATAACATTAACTCATCCACTAATTCTGAAACTTAAAGAAACATTAGTTAATTTAATTATGAAAACTAATTTTAATCTTAAGTTATACAAATATGTGTCCGATTGTGTCCCATATGCAAATGAGTGAAGATTAAAGTTAGTTATGGTAATATAATTATTCGACTTGATATATGTGCATGGAGTATAAAGAAGAATTTTAGTTCCTTGGGAAATATTTAACTACCCAATTACCGTTATGTTGGAATGTGGAATTATAAACACAAAATCTAATTAGAACTGGATGAATTATGCAATTTATCTTCCATATGTGAATCTATTGTTTCTCAAACCAGAATAATTAATATTTATAGAAATTGAAGCTAAATGGACCTAATTTTTTCGCGTACTCTAAGAATATCAACTCGCACAAGTTACAAGTAACTAATTGTGATAAGAAAGCAAGAGCTTGAAATTATTTGCACAGTGCGGTATGCCAATTGCAAGAAGAACAAGGTGCAAATATTAGTGCATATGCTCCTGACTCCTGATGGATGGCGCGAGTTCATGGCCACAGATGAAGATGGAGTAGATGTCGCGCTCATATGTGTCGCATGCTCGTGTCACCGAAAATTCCACCACATGGTCATTTACACTCACGAAGTGGTTGGCGATTGTGCTAGCTCCTCCTATATTCATAAACTCAAGGAAACATGAGTCAATTTATTTATGCAAAGAACTTTATATTAAGATGTTCTATATTTTAAGATATTAGGAATTTGAAAGACTTACTTGTTGTTTTACTTTTGGATAATGGGGTGAACTGAAACTTGTTGATTTAAAAAAAAAAAAAAACTTAAGTTACTAAAAAGATGCCCCAACCCTATATATTCAGTGAGTTCTATAAATCATATCCAATTACGAACGCTTCATCATATATATCTAACTACAACTAGCTAGAAGGATGAAAAAAGTTGTGAGAAGAAAACCAGCACCAGAAAATCTTTGCACGGTGCGCCACGCAGAATGCCAAAAGAACCATGCGGCTTATATTAGAAGGATACGCCCTTAATGGATGTCGTGAGTTTATATCCACGGGTCCAATCGGAACACATGCGGTGCTAATCTGTGCAGCATGCTCGTGCCACTGTGATTTCCACCGTAAGGTCATTGGCACTAAAGAAGTGGTGCAGGATAACGTTACTCCTCCACTAATTCTGGAACTTAAAGAAACTTTAGTTAAATTAATTATAAAAATAATTTCAATCTTAAGTTATGCTAATATGTATCCCGATTGTGTCCCATGTGCAAATGGGCGAAGATTAAAGTTAGTTATGGTAAGATAAATTATTCGGCTTAATATATGTGCATGGAGTATAAAGAAGAATTTTAGTTCCTTGAGAAATACTTAATTACCCAATTATCGTTATGTCGGAATGTGGAATTATAATTACAAGATCTAATTTGATCTGGATGAATTATGCCATTTTTCTTCCATATGTAAACCTTTTGTTGCTCAAACCAGAATAATAAATATCAATAGAAATTGAAACTAAATGGACCTAATTTTCTCGTCGCACTCTAAGAATATCAACTCGCAAAAGTTGCAAATAACTATTTGTGATAAGAAAGCAAGCGCTTGAAATTATTTGCACAATGCGGTATGCCAAATGCCAGAAGAACACGGTGCAAATATTGGGGCATATGCTTCTGATGGATGGCATGAGTTCATGGCCACAGATGAGGAAGGAGTAGATGTTGCACTCATATGTGTCGCATGCTCGTGTTACCACAAATTCCACCACATGGTCATTTACACTCACGAAATGGTTGTCAATTGTGCTAGCTCCTCCAATATACATAAACTCAAGGAAACATGAGTCAATTTATTTATGCAAAAGAACTTTATATTAAGGTTTTCTATATTTTAAGATATTAGGAATTTGAAAGACTTACTAGTTGTTTTACTTTTGGTTATTGGGGTGAACTTAAACTTGCCGATTTTAAGAAAAAAACTTAAGTTACTTGAAGATGCCCCAACCCTATATTTTTAGCGAGCTGCATAAATTATATCAATATAAAAATGCTTCAACATATATATCAAACTACAACTAGATAGAAGGATTTAAAAAGTTGCGATAAGAAAACCAGCAAAAGAAATTGTTTGCACGGTGTGCTAAGCGGAATGCCAGAAAAACAATGCATCTCATATTAAGGGGATACGCCCTTGATGGATGCCACGAGTCTATGGCCACGGCTCTAAAAGGAATAACTGTTGCGCTAATCTGTGCAACATGCTCGTGCCACCGTGATTTCCACCCTACGGTCATCGGCACTTATCAAGTGGTGCAGGATAACATTAACTCATCCACTAATTCTGGAACTTAAAGAAACATTAGTTAATTTAATTATGAAAAATAATTTTAATCTTAAGTTATACAAATATGTATATGATTGTGTCCCATATGCAAATGAGCGAAGATTAGTGTTAGTTATGGTAATATAATTATTCGACTTGATATATGTGCATGGAGTATAAAGAAGAATTTTAGGTCCTTGAGAAATAATTAACTACCCAATTACCGTTATGTTGGAATGTGGAATTATAATTACAAAATCTAATTAGAACTGGATGAATTATGCAATTTATCTTCCATATGTGAATCTATTGTTTCTCAAACCAGAATAATTAATATTTACAGTAATTGAAGCTAAATGGACCTAATTTTTTCATCGCACTCTAAGAATATCAACTCGCACAAGTTACAAGTAACTAATTGTGATAACAAAGCAAGCACTTGAAATTATTTGCACAGTACGGTATGCCAATTGCCAGAAGAACAAGGTGCAAGTATTAACGCATATGCTCCTGAGTCCTAATGGATGGCGCGAGTTCATGGCCACAGATGAAGATGTAGTAGATGTCGCGCTCATATGTGTCGCATGCTCGTGTCACCGAAAATTCCACCACATGGTCATTTACACTCACGAAGTGGTTGGCGATTGTGTTAGCTCCTCCTATATTCATAAACTCAAGGAGACATGAGTCAATTTATTTATGCAATGAACTTTATATTAAGATGTTCTATATTTTAAGATATTAGGAATTTGAAAGACTTACTTGTTGTTTTACTTTTGGATAATGGGGTGAACTGAAACTTGTTGATTTAAAAAAAAAAACTTAAGTTACTAAAAAGATGCCCCAACGTTATATATTCAGTGAGTTCTATATATCATATCCAATTACGAACGCTTCATCATATATATCTAACTACCACTAGCTAGAAGGATGAAAAAAGTTGTGAGAAGAAAACCAGCACCAGAAAATCTTTGCACGGTGCGCCACGCAGAATGCCAAAAGAACCATGCAGCTTATATTAGAAGGATACGCCCTCAATGGATGCCATGAGTTTATATCCATGGGTCCAATCGGAACACCTGCGGTGCTAATCTGTGCAGCATGCTCGTGCCACTGTGATTTCCACCGCAAGGTTATTGGCATTAATGAAGTGCAGAATAACGTTAACTCATCCACTAATCCACTAATTCTTGAACTTAAAGAAACTTTAGTTTAATTAATTATAAGAAATAAATTTAATCTTAAGTTATACTAATATGTATCCCGATTGTGTCCCATGTGCAAATGGGCGAAGATTAAAGTTAGTTATGGTAATATAAATTATTCGGCTTAATATATGTGCATGGAGTATAAAGAAGAATTTTAGTTCCTTGAGAAATACTTAATTACCCAATTATCGTTATGTCGGAATGTGGAATTATAATTACAAGATCTAATTTGATCTGGATGAATTATGCCATTTTTCTTCCATATGTAAACCTTTTGTTGCTCAAACCAGAATAATAAATATCAATAGAAATTGAAACTAAATGGACCTAATTTTCTCGTCGCACTCTAAGAATATCAACTCGCAAAAGTTGCAAATAACTATCTGTGATAAGAAAGCAAGCGCTTGAAATTATTTGCACAATGCGGTATGCCAAATGCCAGAAGAACACGGTGCAAATATTAGGGCATATGCTTCTGATGGATGGCATGAGTTCATGGCCACAGATGAGGAAGGAGTAGATGTTGCACTCATATGTGTCGCATGCTCGTGTTACCACAAATTCCACCACATGGTCATTTACACTCACGAAATGGTTGTCGATTGTGCTAGCTCCTCCAATATTCATAAACTCAAGGAAACATGAGTCAATTTATTTATGCAAAAGAACTTTATATTAATGTTTTCTATATTTTAAGATATTAGGAATTTGAAATACTTACTAGTTGTTTTACTTTTGGATAATGGGGTGAACTTAAACTTGCCGGTTTTAAGAAAAAAACTTAAGTTACTTGAAGATGCCCCAACCCTATATTTTTAGCGAGCTGCATAAATCATATCAATATACAAATGCTTCAACATATATATCTAACTACAACTAGATAGAAGGATTTAAAAAGTTGCGATAAGAAAACCAGCACAAGAAATTGTTTGCACGGTGCGCTACGCAGAATGCCAGAAGAACAATGCAGCTCATATTAGGGGGATACGCCCTTGATGGATGCCGCGAGTTTATGGCCACGGCTCTAAAAGGAACACCTGTTGTGCTAATCTGTGCAGCATGCTCGTGCCACCGTGATTTCCACCCTACGGTCATTGGCACTTATGAAGTGGTGTAGGATAACATTAACTCATCCACTAATTCTGAAACTTAAAGAAACATTAGTTAATTTAATTATGAAAACTAATTTTAATCTTAAGTTATACAAATATGTGTCCGATTGTGTCCCATATGCAAATGAGTGAAGATTAAAGTTAGTTATGGTAATATAATTATTTGACTTGATATATGTGCATGTAGTATAAAGAAGAATTTTAGTTCCTTGGGAAATATTTAACTACCCAATTACCGTTATGTTGGAATGTGGAATTATAATTACAAAATCTAATTAGAACTGGATGAATTATGCAATTTATCTTCCATATGTGAATCTATTGTTTCTCAAACCAGAATAATTAATATTTACAGTAATTGAAGCTAGATGGACCTAATTTTTTCATCGCACTCTAAGAATATCAACTCGCACAAGTTACAAGTAACTAATTGTGATAACAAAGCAAGCACTTGAAATTATTTGCACAGTACGGTATGCCAATTGCCAGAAGAACAAGGTGCAAGTATTAACGCATATGCTCCTGAGTCCTAATGGATGGCGCGAGTTCATGGCCACAGATGAAGATGTAGTAGATGTCGCGCTCATATGTGTCGCATGCTCGTGTCACCGAAAATTCCACCACATGGTCATTTACACTCACGAAGTGGTTGGCGATTGTGTTAGCTCCTCCTATATTCATAAACTCAAGGAGACATGAGTCAATTTATTTATGCAATGAACTTTATATTAAGATGTTCTATATTTTAAGATATTAGGAATTTGAAAGACTTACTTGTTGTTTTACTTTTGGATAATGGGGTGAACTGAAACTTGTTGATTTAAAAAAAAAAACTTAAGTTCCTAAAAAGATGCCCCAACGTTATATATTCAGTGAGTTCTATATATCATATCCAATTACGAACGCTTCATCATATATATCTAACTACCACTAGCTAGAAGGATGAAAAAAGTCGTGAGAAGAAAACCAGCACCAGAAAATCTTTGCACGGTGCGCCACGCAGAATGCCAAAAGAACCATGCAGCTTATATTAGAAGGATACGCCCTCAATGGATGCCATGAGTTTATATCCATGGGTCCAATCGGAACACCTGCGGTGCTAATCTGTGCAGCATGCTCGTGCCACTGTGATTTCCACCGCAAGGTTATTGGCATTAATGAAGTGGTGCAGAATAACGTTAACTCATCCACTAATCCACTAATTCTTGAACTTAAAGAAACTTTAGTTTAATTAATTATAAGAAATAAATTTAATCTTAAGTTATACTAATATGTATCCCGATTGTGTCCCATGTGCAAATGGGCGAAGATTAAAGTTAGTTATGGTAATATAAATTATTCGGCTTAATATATGTGCATGGAGTATAAAGAAGAATTTTAGTTCCTTGAGAAATACTTAATTACCCAATTATCGTTATGTCGGAATGTGGAATTATAATTACAAGATCTAATTTGATCTGGATGAATTATGCCATTTTTCTTCCATATGTAAACCTTTTGTTGCTCAAACCAGAATAATAAATATCAATAAAAATTGAAACTAAATGGACCTAATTTTCTCGTCGCACTCTAAGAATATCAACTCGCAAAAGTTGCAAATAACTATCTGTGATAAGAAAGCAAGCGCTTGAAATTATTTGCACAATGCGGTATGCCAAATGCCAGAAGAACACGGTGCAAATATTAGGGCATATGCTTCTGATGGATGGCATGAGTTCATGGCCACAGATGAGGAAGGAGTAGATGTTGCACTCATATGTGTCGCATGCTCGTGTTACCACAAATTCCACCACATGGTCATTTACACTCACGAAATGGTTGTCGATTGTGCTAGCTCCTCCAATATTCATAAACTCAAGGAAACATGAGTCAATTTATTTATGCAAAAGAACTTTATATTAATGTTTTCTATATTTTAAGATATTAGGAATTTGAAATACTTACTAGTTGTTTTACTTTTGGATAATGGGGTGAACTTAAACTTGCCGGTTTTAAGAAAAAAACTTAAGTTACTTGAAGATGCCCCAACCCTATATTTTTAGCGAGCTGCATAAATCATATCAATATACAAATGCTTCAACATATATATCTAACTACAACTAGATAGAAGGATTTAAAAAGTTGCGATAAGAAAACCAGCACAAGAAATTGTTTGCACGGTGCGCTACGCAGAATGCCAGAAGAACAATGCAGCTCATATTAGGGGGATACGCCCTTGATGGATGCCGCGAGTTTATGGCCACGGCTCTAAAAGGAACACCTGTTGTGCTAATCTGTGCAGCATGCTCGTGCCACCGTGATTTCCACCCTACGGTCATTGGCACTTATGAAGTGGTGTAGGATAACATTAACTCATCCACTAATTCTGAAACTTAAAGAAACATTAGTTAATTTAATTATGAAAACTAATTTTAATCTTAAGTTATACAAATATGTGTCCGATTGTGTCCCATATGCAAATGAGTGAAGATTAAAGTTAGTTATGGTAATATAATTATTCGACTTGATATATGTGCATGGAGTATAAAGAAGAATTTTAGTTCCTTGGGAAATATTTAACTACCCAATTACCGTTATGTTGGAATGTGGAATTATAAACACAAAATCTAATTAGAACTGGATGAATTATGCAATTTATCTTCCATATGTGAATCTATTGTTTCTCAAACCAGAATAATTAATATTTATAGAAATTGAAGCTAAATGGACCTAATTTTTTCGCGTACTCTAAGAATATCAACTCGCACAAGTTACAAGTAACTAATTGTGATAAGAAAGCAAGAGCTTGAAATTATTTGCACAGTGCGGTATGCCAATTGCAAGAAGAACAAGGTGCAAATATTAGTGCATATGCTCCTGACTCCTGATGGATGGCGCGAGTTCATGGCCACAGATGAAGATGGAGTAGATGTCGCGCTCATATGTGTCGCATGCTCGTGTCACCGAAAATTCCACCACATGGTCATTTACACTCACGAAGTGGTTGGCGATTGGGCTAGCTCCTCCTATATTCATAAACTCAAGGAAACATGAGTCAATTTATTTATGCAAAGAACTTTATATTAAGATGTTCTATATTTTAAGATATTAGGAATTTGAAAGACTTACTTGTTGTTTTACTTTTGGATAATGGGGTGAACTGAAACTTGTTGATTTAAAAAAAAAAAAAACTTAAGTTACTAAAAAGATGCCCCAACCCTATATATTCAGTGAGTTCTATAAATCATATCCAATTACGAACGCTTCATCATATATATCTAACTACAACTAGCTAGAAGGATGAAAAAAGTTGTGAGAAGAAAACCAGCACCAGAAAATCTTTGCACGGTGCGCCACGCAGAATGCCAAAAGAACCATGCGGCTTATATTAGAAGGATACGCCCTTAATGGATGTCGTGAGTTTATATCCACGGGTCCAATCGGAACACATGCGGTGCTAATCTGTGCAGCATGCTCGTGCCACTGTGATTTCCACCGTAAGGTCATTGGCACTAAAGAAGTGGTGCAGGATAACGTTACTCCTCCACTAATTCTGGAACTTAAAGAAACTTTAGTTAAATTAATTATAAAAATAATTTCAATCTTAAGTTATGCTAATATGTATCCCGATTGTGTCCCATGTGCAAATGGGCGAAGATTAAAGTTAGTTATGGTAAGATAAATTATTCGGCTTAATATATGTGCATGGAGTATAAAGAAGAATTTTAGTTCCTTGAGAAATACTTAATTACCCAATTATCGTTATGTCGGAATGTGGAATTATAATTACAAGATCTAATTTGATCTGGATGAATTATGCCATTTTTCTTCCATATGTAAACCTTTTGTTGCTCAAACCAGAATAATAAATATCAATAGAAATTGAAACTAAATGGACCTAATTTTCTCGTCGCACTCTAAGAATATCAACTCGCAAAAGTTGCAAATAACTATTTGTGATAAGAAAGCAAGCGCTTGAAATTATTTGCACAATGCGGTATGCCAAATGCCAGAAGAACACGGTGCAAATATTGGGGCATATGCTTCTGATGGATGGCATGAGTTCATGGCCACAGATGAGGAAGGAGTAGATGTTGCACTCATATGTGTCGCATGCTCGTGTTACCACAAATTCCACCACATGGTCATTTACACTCACGAAATGGTTGTCAATTGTGCTAGCTCCTCCAATATTCATAAACTCAAGGAAACATGAGTCAATTTATTTATGCAAAAGAACTTTATATTAAGGTTTTCTATATTTTAAGATATTAGGAATTTGAAAGACTTACTAGTTGTTTTACTTTTGGTTATTGGGGTGAACTTAAACTTGCCGATTTTAAGAAAAAAACTTAAGTTACTTGAAGATGCCCCAACCCTATATTTTTAGGGAGCTGCATAAATTATATCAATATAAAAATGCTTCAACATATATATCAAACTACAACTAGATAGAAGGATTTAAAAAGTTGCGATAAGAAAACCAGCACAAGAAATTGTTTGCACGGTGCGCTACGCAGAATGCCAGAAGAACAATGCAGCTCATATTAGGGGGATACGCCCTTGATGGATGCCGCGAGTTTATGGCCACGGCTCTAAAAGGAACACCTGTTGTGCTAATCTGTGCAGCATGCTCGTGCCACCGTGATTTCCACCCTACGGTCATCGGCACTTATCAAGTGGTGCAGGATAACATTAACTCATCCACTAATTCTGGAACTTAAAGAAACATTAGTTAATTTAATTATGAAAAATAATTTTAATCTTAAGTTATACAAATATGTATATGATTGTGTCCCATATGCAAATGAGCGAAGATTAGTGTTAGTTATGGTAATATAATTATTCGACTTGATATATGTGCATGGAGTATAAAGAAGAATTTTAGGTCCTTGAGAAATAATTAACTACCCAATTACCGTTATGTTGGAATGTGGAATTATAATTACAAAATCTAATTAGAACTGGATGAATTATGCAATTTATCTTCCATATGTGAATCTATTGTTTCTCAAACCAGAATAATTAATATTTACAGTAATTGAAGCTAAATGGACCTAATTTTTTCATCGCACTCTAAGAATATCAACTCGCACAAGTTACAAGTAACTAATTGTGATAACAAAGCAAGCACTTGAAATTATTTGCACAGTACGGTATGCCAATTGCCAGAAGAACAAGGTGCAAGTATTAACGCATATGCTCCTGAGTCCTAATGGATGGCGCGAGTTCATGGCCACAGATGAAGATGTAGTAGATGTCGCGCTCATATGTGTCGCATGCTCGTGTCACCGAAAATTCCACCACATGGTCATTTACACTCACGAAGTGGTTGGCGATTGTGTTAGCTCCTCCTATATTCATAAACTCAAGGAGACATGAGTCAATTTATTTATGCAAAGAACTTTATATTAAGATGTTCTATATTTTAAGATATTAGGAATTTGAAAGACTTACTTGTTGTTTTACTATTGGATAATGGGGTGAACTGAAACTTGTTGATTTAAAAAAAAAAAACTTAAGTTACTAAAAAGATGCCCCAACCCTATATATTCAGTGAGTTCTATATAACATATCCAATTACGAACGCTTCATCATATATATCTAACTACAACTAGCTAGAAGGATGAAAAAAGTTGTGAGAAGAAAACCAGCACCAGAAATTCTTTGCACGGTGCGCCACGCAGAATGCCAAAAGAACCATGCAGCTTATATTAGAAGGATACGCCCTCAATGGATGCCATGAGTTTATATCCATGGGTCCAATCGGAACACCTGCGGTGCTAATCTGTGCACCATGCTCGTGCCACTATGATTTCCACCGTAAGGTCATTGGCATTAATGAAGTGGTGCAGAATAACGTTAACTCATCCACTAATCCACTAATTCTGGAACTTAAAGAAACTTTAGTTAAATTAATTATAAAAAATAAATTTAATCTTAAGTTATACTAATATATATCCCGATTGTGTCCCATGTGCAAATGGGCGAAGATTAAAGTTAGTTATGGTAAGATAAATTATTCGGCTTAATATATGTGCATGGAGTATAAAGAAGAATTTTAGTTCCTTGAGAAATACTTAACTACCTGATTATCATTATGTCGGAATATGGAACTCTAATTACAAAATCTAATTAGATCTGGATGAATTATGCCATTTTTCTTCCATATGTGAACCTTTTGTTGCTCAAACCAGAATAATAAATATCAATAGAAATTGAAACTAAATGGACCTAATTTTCTCGTCGCACTCTAAGAATATCAACTTGCAAAAGTTGCAAATAGCTATTTGTGATAAGAAAGCAAGCGCTTGAAGTTATTTGCACAATGTAGTATGCCAAATGCCAGAAGAACAAGGTCCAAATATTAGGGCATATGCTCTTGATGGATGGCGCGAGTTCATGGCCACAGATGAGGAAGTAGTTGTTGCACTCATATGTGTTGTAGGCTCGTGTCACCACAAATTCCACCATATGGTCATTTACACTCACGAAGTGGTTGGCGATTGTGCTATCTCCTCCAATATTTATAAACTCAAGGAAACATGAGTCAATTTATTTATGCAAAAGAACTTTATATTATGGTTTTCTATATTTTTAGATATTAGGAATTTGAAAGACTTACTAGTTGTTTTACTTTGGATAATGGTGTGAATTTAAACTTGTCGATTTTAAGAAAAAAACTTAAGTTACTTGAAGATGCCCCAACCCTATATATTTAGCTAGCTCCATAAATCATATTAATATACAAATGCTTCATCATATATATCTAACTACAACTAGCTAGAAGGATGATAAAAGTTGCGATAAGAAAATCAGCACCAGAAATTGTTTGCTCAGTGCGCCACGTAGAATACCAAAAGAACGATGCGACTTAGCGAAGATTAAAGTTAGTTATGGTAATATAATTATTCGACTTAATATATGTGCATGGAGTATAAAGAAGAATTTTAGTTCCTTGAGAAATACTTAACTACCCAATTACCATTATGTTGGAATGTGGAATTATAATTACAAAATCTAATTAGAACTGAATGAATTATGCAATTTATCTTTCATATGTGAATCTATTGTTTCTCAAACCAGAATAATTAATATTTATAGAAATTGAAGCTAAATGGACCTAATTTTTTCGTTGCACTCTAAGAATATCAACTCGCAAAAGTTGCAAATACCTATTTGTGATAAGAAAGCAAGCGCTTGAAATTATTTGCACAGTGCGGTAGGCCAAATGCCAGAAAAACAAGGTGCAAATATTAGGGGCATATGCTCCTGATGGATGGCGCGAGTTCATGGCCAGATATGAGGAAGGATTAGCTATTGCGCTCATATGTGTCGCATGCTCGTGTCGCCACAAATTCCACCACATGGTCATTTACACTCAAGAAGTGGTTGGCGATTGTGCTAGCTCTTCCAATATTCTTAAAC
The DNA here is from genome assembly GCA_948329865.1 of Linaria vulgaris. Classification (NCBI taxonomy): domain Eukaryota; kingdom Viridiplantae; phylum Streptophyta; class Magnoliopsida; order Lamiales; family Plantaginaceae; genus Linaria; species Linaria vulgaris. The sequence goes on along the minus strand of OX415250.1, from coordinate 34,100,125 downwards.
TCAAGGAAACATGAGTCAATTTATTTATGCAGAAAAACTTTATATTAAGATGTTCTATATTTTAAGATATTAGGAATTTGAAAGACTTATTTGTTGTTTTACTTTTGGATAATGGGGTGAATTGAAACTTGCCGATTTTAGAAAAAAAAAAACTTATGTTACTTGAAGTTGCCCCAACCCTATATATTTAGCAAGCTCCATAAATCATATCCAATTAAAATGCTTCATCATATATATATATATATATATATATATATATATATATATCTATATATATATATCTAACTACAACTAGCTAGAAGGATGAAAAAAGTTGTGATAAGAAAACCAGCACCAGAAATTGTTTGCTCAGTGCGCCAAGTAGAATGCCAAAAGAACCATGCGACTTATATTAGAAGGATACGCCCTCGATGGATGTTGCGAATGTATATCGACGGGTCCAATCGGAACACTTGCTGTGCTAATCTGTGCAGCATGCTCGTGCCACCGTGATTTCCACCGTAAGGTCATTGGCACTAACGAAGTGGTGCAGGATAACGTTAACTCCTCCACTAATTGTGGAACTTAAAGAAACTTTAGTTAAATTAATTATGAAAGATATTTATAATCTTAAGTTATACAAATATGTATCTCGATTGTGTCCAATGTGCAAATGAGCGAAGATTAAAGTTAGTTATGGTAATATAATTATTCGACTTAATATATGTGCATGGAGTATAAAGAAGAATTTTAGTTCCTTGAGAAATACTTAACTACCCAATTACCGTTATGTTGGAATGTGGAATTATAATTACAAAATCTAATTAGAACTGGATGAATTATGCAATTTATCTTTCATATGTGAATCTATTGTTTCTCAAACCAGAATAATTAATATTTATAGAAATTGAAGCTAAATGGACCTAATTTTTTCGCCGCACTCTAAGAATATCAACTCGCAAAAGTTGCAAATAACTATTTGTGATAAGAAAGTAAGCGCTTGAAATTATTTGCACAGTGCGGTATGCCAAATGCCAGAAAAACAAGGTGCAAATATTAGGGCATATACTCCTGATGGATGGTGCGAGTTCATGGCCAGATATGAGGAAGGATTAGCTATTGCGCTCATATGTGTCACATGCTCGTGTCGCCACAAATTCCACCACATGGTCATTTACACTCAAGAAGTGGTTGGCGATTGTGCTAGCTCTTCCAATATTCTTAAACTCAAGGAAACATGAGTCAATTTATTTATGCAGAAAAACTTTATATTAAGATGTTCTATATTTTAAGATATTAGGAATTTGAAAGACTTATTTGTTGTTTTACTTTTGGATAATGGGGTGAATTGAAACTTGCCGATTTTAGAAAAAAAAAAAACTTATGTTACTTGAAGTTGCCCCAACCCTATATATTTAGCAAGCTCCATAAATCATATCTAATTATAAACGCTTCATCATATATATCTAACTACAACTAGCTAGAAGGATGAAAAAAGTTGTGATAAGAAAACCAGCACCAGAAATTGTTTGCACGGTGCGCCACACAGGATGCCAAAAAAACCATGCGGCTTATATAAGGGGGATACGCCCTCGATGGATGCCGCGAGTTTATATCCATGGGTCCAATCGAAACACCTGTTGTGCTAAACTGTGAAGCATGCTCGTGCCACCGTGATTTCCACCGTACGGTCATTGACACTCATGAAGTGGTGCAGGATAACATTAACTCATCCACTAATTCTGGAACTCAAAGAAACAATAGTTAATTTAATTATGAAAAATAATTTTAATTTTAAGTTATACAAATATGTATCCTGATTGTGTCCCATGTTCAAATGAGGGAAGATTAAATTTAGTTATTGTAATATAAATTATTCGACTTAATACATGTGCATGGAGTATAAAGAAGAATTTTAGTTCCTTAAGAAATACTTAACTACCCAATTGTCGTTATGTTGGAATGTGGAAATATAATTACAAAATCTAATTAGATATGGATGAATTATTCAATTTATCTTCCATATGTGAATCTTTTGTTGCTCAAACAAGAATAAATAATATTTATAGAAACTGAAGTTAAATGGACCTAATTTTTTCGTCGACTCTAAGAATATCAACTCGCACAAGTTGCAAGTAACTAATTGTGATAAGAAAGCAAGCGCTTGAAATTATTTGCATAGTGCGGTATGCCAATTGCCAGAAGAACAAGGTGCAAATATTAGCGCATATGCTCCTGATGGACGGCGCGAGTTCATGGCCACAAATGAAAATGGAGTAGATGTAGCACGAGCATTCGACACCAAAAATTCCACCACATGGTCATTTACACTTACGAAGTGGTTGGAAATTGTGCTAGCTCCTCCAATATTCATAAACTCAAGGAAACATGAGTCAATTTATTTATGTAAAAGAACTTTATATTAAGATGTTCTATATTTTAAGATATTAGGAATTTGAAAGACTTACTTGTTGTTTTACTTTTGGATAATGGGGTGAATTGAAACTTGCCGATTTAAAAAAAAAAAACTTAAGTTACTTAAAGATGCCCCAACCCTATATATTTAGCAAGCTCCATAAATCATATCCAATTAAAATGCTTCATCATATATATATATATATATATATATATATATATATATATATATATCTAACTACAACTAGCTAGAAGGATGAAAAAAGTTGTGATAAGAAAACCAGCACCAGAAATTGTTTGCTCAGTGCGCCAAGTAGAATGCCAAAAGAACCATGCGACTTATATTAACTCCTCCACTAATTGTGGAACTTAAAGAAACTTTAGTTAAATTAATTATGAAAGATATTTATAATCTTAAGTTATACAAATATGTATCTCGATTGTGTCCAATGTGCAAATGAGCTTAGATTAAAGTTAGTTATGGTAAGATAAATTATTCGACTTTATATATGTGCATGGAGTATAAAGAAGAATTTCAGTTCCTTGAGAAATACTTAACTACCCAATTATCATTATGTTGGAATGCGGAATTAGAATTACAAAATCTAATTAGACCTGGATGAATTATGCAATTTATCTTCCATATGTGAATCTTTTGTTGCTCAAACAAGAATAATTAATATTTATAGAACTTGAAGCCAAATGGACCTAATTTTTTCGCTGCACTCTAAGAATATCAAATCGCACAAGTAGCAAGTAACTAATTGTGATAAGAAAGCAAGCGCTTGAAATATTTTGCACAATGTGGTATGCCAATTGCCAGAAGAATAAGGTCCAAATAGTAGCGCATATGCTCCTGATAAATGGCGCGAGTTAATGGCCACAAATGAATATGGAGTAGATGTTGCGCTCATATGTGTCGCATGCTCGTGTCACCAAAAATTCCACCACATGGTCATTTACACTCACGAAGTGGTTGGCGATTGTGCTAGCTCCTCCAATATTCATAAACTTAAGGAAACATGAGTCAATTTATTTATATTAAGATGTTCTATATTTTAAGATATTAGGAATTTGAAAGACTTACTTGGTTTTTTGTATTTGGATAATGGGGTGAATTGAAACTTGCCGATTTCAAAAAAAAAAGAAGAAGAAAACTTAAGTTACTTGAAGATGCCCCAACTCTATATATTTTGCAAGCTCCATAAATCATATCTAATTACAAATGCATCATCATATGTATCTAACTACAACTAGGTAGAAGGATGAAAAAAGCTGTGATAAGAAAACCAGCACCATAAACTGTTTGCACGGTGCGCCACACAGAATGCCAAAAGAACCATGCGACTTATATAAAAGGGATACGCCCTCGATGGATGCCGCGAGTTTATATCCATGGGTCATATCGAAATACCCGATGTGCTAATTTCTGAAGCATGCTCGTGCCACCGTGATTTCCACCGTACGGTCATTGACACTCATGAAGTGGTGCAGGATAACGTTGACTCATCCACTAATTTTTGAACTTAAAGAAACATTAGTTAATTTAATTATGAAAAATAATTTTAATCTTAAGTTATACAAATATGTATCCTGATTGTGTCCCATGTGCAAATGAGCGAAGATAAAGTTAGTTATGGTAATATAAATTATTCGACTTAATATATGTGCATGGAGTATAAAGAAGAATTTTAGTTCCTTGAGAAATACTTAACTACCCAATTATCGTTATGTTGGAATGTGGAATTATAATTACAAAATTTAATTAGATATGGATGAATTATGCAATTTATCTTCCATATGCGAATCTTTTGTTGCTCAAACAAGTATAATTAATATTTATAGAAATTGAAGCAGAATGGACCTAATTTTTTCGTCGCTCTATAAGAATATCAACTCGCACAAGTTGCAAGTAACTAATTGTGATTAGAAAGCAAGGGCTTGAAATTATTTGCATAGTGCGGTATGCCAATTGCCAGAAGAACAAGGTGCAAATATTAGCGCATATCCTCCTGATGGACGATGCGAGTTCATGCCCACAAATGAAGATGGAGTAGATGTTGCGCTCATATGTGTCACATGCTCGTGTCACCAAAAATTCCACCACATGGTCACTTACACTCACGAAGTGGTTGGCGATTGTGCTAGCTCCTCCAATATTCATAAACTCAAGGAAACATGAGTTCATTTATTTATGTAAAAGAACTTTATATTAAGATGTTCTATATTTTAAGATATTAGGAATTTGGAAGACTTGTTGTTTTACTTTTGGATAATGGGGTGGATTGAAACTTGCCGATATCAAAAAAAAAAAAAAAAACTTAAGTTATTTGAAGATGCCCCAACCCTATATATTTAGCAAGCTCCATAAATCATATCCAATTAAAATGCTTCATCATATATATCTAACTACAACTAGCTAGAAAGATGAAAAAAGTTGTAATAAGAAAACCAGCACCAGAAATTGTTTGCACAGTGCGCCACGCAGAATGCCAAAAGAACCATGCGGCTTATATTAGAAGGATACGCCCTAGATGGATGTCGCGAGTTTATATCCACGAGTCCAATCGAAACACTTGCTGTGCTAATCTGTGCAGCATGCTCGTGCCACCGTGATTTCCACCGTAAGGTCATTGGGCAGGATAATGTTAACTCCTCCACTAATTCTGGAACTTAAAGAAACTTTAGTTAAATTAATTATAAAAAATAATTTTTATCTTAATATTAATATGTATCCCGATTGTGTCCCATGTGCAAATGGGCGAAGATTAAAGTTAGTTATGGTAATATAAATTATTCGACTTAATATATGTTCATGGAGTATAAATACAAATTTTAGTTCCTTGAGAAATACTTAAATACCCAATTATTGTTATGTCGGAATGTGGAATTAAAATTACAAAATCTAATTAGATCTGGATGAATGATGCAATTTATCTTCCATATGTGAACCTTTTGTTGCTCAAACCAGAGTAATAAATATCAATAAAAATTGAAACTAAGAGGACCTAATTTTGTTGCCGCACTCTAAGAATATCAACTCCCAAAAGTTGCAAATAACTATTTGTTATAAGAAAGTAAGCGCTTGAAATTATTTGCACAATGCGCTTTTCCAAATGCCAGAAGAACAAGGTGCAAGTATTAGGGCATATGCTCATGATAGATGGCGCGAGTTCATGGCCACGGATGAGGAAGGAGTAACTGTTGTGCGCATATGTGTCGCATGCTCGTGTCACCACAAATTTCACCACATGGTCACTTACGCTCACAAAGTGGTTGGGGATTGTGCTAGCTTCTCCAATATTCATAAACTCAAGGAAACATGAGTTAATTCATTAATGCAATAGAACTTTATATTATGATGTTCTATATTTTGAAAGACTTACTTGTTTTACTTTCGGATAATGGGGTGAATTGAAACTTGCCGATTTCAAAAAAAAAACTTTAGTTACTTGAAGATGCCCCAACCCTATATATTTAGCGAGCTCTATAAATCATATCCAATTACAAACTCTTCATCATATATATCTATCTCCAACTAGGTAGAACGATGAAAAAAGTTGCGATAAGAAAACTAGCACCAGAAATTGTTTGCATGGTGAGCTACACAGAATGCCAGAAGAACCGTGCGGCTCATATTGAGGGATACACCCTTGATGGATGCCGCGAGTTTATAGCCACGGGTCCAACCGGAACACCTGCTACGCTGATCTGTGCAGCATGCTCATGCCACCGTGATTTCCTCTGTACGGTCAATGGCACTCATGAAGTAGTGCGGGATAATGTTAACTCCTCCACTAATTCTGGAATTTAAAGAAACATTAGTTAATTTAATTATGATTTTTTTTTAATCTTAAGTTATACTAATATATATCTCGATTGTGTCCCTTGTGCAAATGTGGGAAGATTAAAGTTAGTTACGGTAATATAAATTATTCGACTTAATATATGTGCGTGAAGTATAAAGAAGAATTTGAGTTCCTTGAGAAATACTTAACTACCCAATTATCGTTATGTCAGAATGTGGAATTATAATTACAAAATCTAATTAGATCTTGATAAATTATGCAATTTATCTTCCATATGTGAAACATTTGTTGCTCAAACCAGAATAATAAATATCAATAGAAATTGAAGGTAAATGGACCTAATTTTGTCGTCGCACTCTAAGAATATCAACTCTCATAAGTTCCATATAACTATTAGTGATAAGAAATCAATCGCTTGAAATTATTTGCACAGCGTGGTATGCAAATTGCCAGAAGAATAAGGTGCAAATATTAGGGCATATGCTCCTGATGGATGGCGCGAGTTCATGGTCACAGATGAGGAAGGAGTAGTTGTTGCGCTCATACATGTCACTTGCTCATGTCACAACAAATTCCACCACATGATCATTTACACTCACGATGTGGTTGGCGATTGTGCTAGCTCCTCCAATATTTATAAACTCAAAGTCAATGTATTTATGCAAAAGAACTTTAAATTAAGGTGTTCTATATTTTAAGATAATAGGAATTTGAAAGACTTACTAGTTGTTTTACTTTTGGATAATTGGGTGAACTAAAACTTGCCGATTTACCAAAAAAAAAAAAAACTTAAGTTACTTGAAGATGCCCCAATCCTATATATTTTGCGAGCTCCATATATCATATCCAATTTCAAAAGCTTCATCATATATATGTAACTACAACTAGCAAGAAGGATGAAAAAAGTTGCGATAAAAAAACCAGCACAAGAATTTGTTTGCACGGTGCGCTACGCAGAATGCCAGAAAAGCCATGCAGATCATAATAGGAGGATACGCCCTTGATGGATGGCGCGAGTTTATGGCCACGGGTCCAACATGAACACCTGCTGCGATAATCTCAAGTGCATGCTCGTGCCACCGTGATTTCCACCGTGCGGTCATTGGCACTCATGAAGTGGTGCAGGATAACTTTAACTCCTCCACTAATTCTCGAACTTAAAGAAACATTAGTTAATTTAATTATGAAAAATAATTTTAATCTGAAGTGATACTAATATGTATCCGGATTGTGTCCCATGTACAATTAGCCTAAGATTAAAGTTAGTTATGGTAATATAAGTTATTCGACTTAATATATGTGCATGGAGTATAAAGAAGAATTTTAGTTCCTTGAGAAATACTTAATTACCCAATTATCATTATGTCGGAATGTGGAATTATAATTACAAAATCTAATTAGATTTGGATGAATTATGCAATTTATCTTCCATATGTGAATCTTTTGTTGCTTAAACCAGAATAATTAATATTTATAAAAATTGAAGCTAAATGGACCACATTTTTTTGTCGCACTCTAACAATATCAACTCTTATAAGTTGCATATAACTATTTGTGATAAGGAAGCAAGCGCTTGAAATTATTTTCACCGTGGGGTATGCCAATTACCACAAGAACAAGCTAAGGTGCAAATATTATGGCATATGCTTCTGGTGGATGGCGTGAGTTTATAGCCACATATGAAGATGGAGTAGCTGTTGCACTCATATGTGTCGCATGCTCGTGTCACCACAAATTCAACCGCATGGTCATTTACACTCACGAAGTGGTTGGCGATTGTGCTAGCTCTTCCAATATTCATAAACTCAAGGAAACATGAGTCAATTTATTTATGCAAAAGAACTTTATATTAAGATGTTCTATATTTTAAGATATTAGGAATTTGAAAGACTTACTTGTTGTTTTACTTTTGGATAATGGGGTGAATTGAAACTTGCTAATTTAAAAAAAAAAAAAAGTTACTTGAAGATGCCCCAACCCTATATATTTAGCGAGCTACATAAATCCTATCCAATTACAAACGCTTCATTATATATATATATATATATATATATATATATATATATATCTAACTACAACTAGCTAGATGGATGAAAAAAGTTGCGATAAGAAAACCAGCACCATAAATTGTTTGCACGGTGCGCTACACAGAATGGCAGAAGAACAATGCGGCTCATATTGGGGGATACACCCTTGATGGATGCCTCGAGTTTATAGGCGCGTGTCCAACTGGAACACCTGCTGCGCTAATCTATGCAGCATGCTCGTGCCACCGTGATTTCCACCGTATAGTCAATGGCACTCATGAAGTGGTGCAAGATAACATTAAGTCCTCCACTAATTGTGGAACTTAAAGAAACATTAGTTAATTTAATTATGAAAAATAATTTTAATCTTAAGTTATACTAATATGAAATTCGATTGTCTTGTTCAAATGGGCGAAGATTAAACTTTGTTATGGTAATATAAATTATTTGACTTAATAAATGTGTATGGAGTATAAAGAAGAATTTTAGTTCCTTGAGAAATACTTAACTACTCAATCATGGTTATGCTGGAAAGTAAAATTACAAAATCGAATTCGATTTGGATGAAGTATATAATTAAGCTTCTATATGGATTGTTTTGTTGCTCAAACCGATATTAAGAGATATCAACAGAAATAAAGCACTTAGGAGTACGGATTTTCTGCCATTCATAGGCAGGATATGCCGATTGTATGCCTCCAAATAGCAGCCAACATTGTAAGAGTGATGAATGAATCTAAAAGCATCAAGACATTGAGCATGTATGGCGCTAATTGCGTGGACGTACAGTATCCCACTAATATCCCATTTTCTACACCCACATGTCTTCTCTGCCAGATCAACCACGTACACATCCCCGCTGTGCTCTTGTATATAATAGTGATCATCGTCTTGACTTTTTCGCTCTGCATCTACCATGGGATTGTTGGAATCCAGCCACAATTTTCTTTATTTTCGGGCACTAGTCTTCGTTCCACTTAGTCTTTGCTCTATCTCTATTTTTTTGGTGGCGTGTCATTAGATATTGTATTATCCATTCCAGCATTGAGATGATAGGCATGTCTCGAGCATCAAGTACACATGAGTTGAATGCCTCACACCCGTTGTTCAAAACGATGCCGCATTTCATTTTTGGATCGAAATGAGATCTACTCCAATGCTCAACCGGCTTGTCCTCTAACCACTTCATTGTTTGAGGAATGATCTGTATAAGAACCTCCATTTTCTCTTCCCATGCATTAATTGTAGTGGCTCTAGCAGCCCTCCAAAGAGCGTCTTTTAAGGCATCTCCAAAGAGCGTCTTTTAAGGCATCTCCAAAGAGCGTCTTTTAAAGCATCTCCGGTGAAGCTAGCTTTTTTTAAATTGCCATCCAAGTGCCTCTCACAGAAATGGTGACGGTGATCTGGCCCAGGGAATACGTTATGAAATGCTTGCAACAAGCCCTTCTGCTTATCCGACATGACCGTCCACTTTTCATTCCTTATGATGCCCAAGTCTAGTCTCAAAACAGATAAAAACCACTCCTAGTTCCTCCCTTCTTCCTTGTCAACCACGGCGCAAGTAAATGAATATATGTTATTGTTGGCATCAATGCCAACGGGAGTCAACAAAATCCCTTTGTGTGCCCCCTTCAAGTGTGCACCATTAACTCCAATGCTGCGTCAACACCCGTACAAGAGAAGCTCTGTTTCAGAGCCCACAAACACACATATTCTGTCAAACTTATTCTTCCTGTTCTCATTGTTTGCTGAAAGAAGCACAGCCGACCCAGGGTTTGATCCTTCAATCTCTTTCTTGAATCCCAAAGTGCGGCATATTGTTCTTGTGAATTTCCATTCAAAATAATTAGTGCATCAACCTTTGCCCTATATCCTTGATGAATAGAGACATCACATTCGAGCTCTCTACCAGAATCGATAACAAAAGTCTTCACATTTCTTTTAGAGTCAGATTGGAAACAATGCAAGTATCTCTTTGCCAGCCATTTTGACTTCAAATTCCTAACCTTGGTAGTTGATGGACATCTATGCCTGAATTTGAACCTGTTAATTTTAAAGGTACCTCTTCTTCTTTGACTTTGATTGCATTCAATCTCCAATCGCATTGTATCTCAAGACACTTAGCGTAAAGTCTTCCTCTATCATTTCTAAATATCGCCACTGATATCTGTTGCATGATGGCATCAAAGTGTATTGCATCTCTCAATATTCTTTTGGATGTAAACCTCATGTTAAGCTTCAAAGTTGGTTCAAGATATTCTTGACATCGAACAATTCCCCTTGTTTATCTTACACTCTCGAGCTCATCTTCAGTGAGTAGCAAATTTGTTTCTGACCCTTCATCTGAATCAGTGTAATTTGCAACCAAAACAGACTTCCCCTTGTCTTTATCACTAACTTTCCCGCTAGTCTCCCCACTGTTTTTCTAATGATTATTCACATTAGTATCCTTGGCCTTCTTCTTCCCCTTCCCTTTTTCAGCTCCTCCTTTACCACCCCTTCTGCCCAAACTAGCATTATACAGAGAATCGACAACAATTTCATTTACATCTCCACCCATTTCTTTTATCTTCTTCCATGAGCTGTCACTTCTTCCATGAGCTGTCACTGAAGTATTCTAAATCATTGTCTCCAACTCCTGCATCATTGTCATTGTCCTTTGTCCCAAGATTTACACCAGCCCCAGTATCAACTTCTTCAAAGTTGTCAACATCCTCATTATCATCATCACCCTCAAACGAAGATTGTTTTTCCTTGTCTACCTTGGCCTCACAATCTACAAAGAATACCATCGTTCTACTCATTTGGCTACCAAGGAAGTAACTTGTGATATCATTAAGGTTGCTTCACATAAACGCTCTTGACAAGTATATATCCAAGGTCAGAACATAACTGGTAGATCCCAACAAAGCTAATATAAGACGACACAATATAGTCAACAATGCACTTTGCTCTAGAATAATTATTAAGAAACCCGTCGGCATTCACACTTCCTCCATGCTGGAAATGAGCTGTGACATAAAGATATCCAGAATCTGTTAAACATGAATGAATTTGTTAAACATGAATGAATTTGGACTGATCAGTTCACCAATACTAAATAAAGTGTTTGAAAATATAAAACTTAAAACTACTTAACTAGTATAATTAGAGAAATAAATATAATATTATGGAACAATAATTGGGTTTCAAACCACAGCCTGCTACACAAAACTTGTTAGATACATATACAAATGAGTGCAACACGCCACATACTGCAAATAAGCCCTCTAACACAAATTTTTAGAACTCAATCATCGTATGCAATATGATGGCACTTAAATTGGGATATTTGTGTTAAAATGTTGTATATTAAAGAGGCGGAATTTGCATATAATTTGTGATTTAAATTCTGCAAAAGATTCAATAATTTATTGGATTAATTAGTAAATCCCAGTTTATATAGCATAGAGAAACTATTATCTAATGCATAAATTCAATTTAGTTTTCATAAAAATTAATGAAAAATTGAAAAAAGATGAGATCATTTAAAAATTGGAGCCATCTAAAAACATGTTACAGTAATTGGTCCTGAATGAGTGCTAAACTGAAAGAAATTCAAAAGGTACTACAAGTCTACAATTTAAATATGACATTAGTTCTCACAATTTTGCAATTAGTGTTCGAAATTAGAAATGAGGGTTTTGAATTTGGGGCTTTTGGGAATTTTAGGGTTCTATGAAGACTCAATGCCAGAATCTACAACAATAAACAGTTATAATCGACAACATTACAGAAAATCGAAGAGCAAAATTTACGAACTTACCGTAATTTGGTATGGGGTCATCCACACTCAGCGAGTGGCGTACTTTCGCTTTCCTACGGCTCCGAGCCATGCATCAGAGAGAAACGCCGACGACGGTTGCGACACCGGCGACGGGCGGGGATGGGCAGTTGTGGTGGCGACGGGGAGAGAGAGTGTAGTGTGTGTGTTTATATTTTAGACAATTTTAGTAGTGTAGTTTATTAGATGATTTTTAAACTTTTTTTAAGTTTATATTTGGGTCTGTTATTTAATATTATGCGGTAGCCACGTGTGATGTCAGCCATGGATCAAAATTTCGGTTCGCGTGTGAGTTTCGGATTGTTAAATTTTGAAAACATTTTGGGAATTTCAAAAACATATTTAGATAAGTTTAGCAAATACCACAAGCAAATTACAAAGCATAAACAAACAAAAGTAAATCATGAAATAATTAAAAGAGAAAAATATTGTTCTATTAGTTATCAGATTAAAATTGCTCACAGTATTTAATAAAATTTAAAAGGTGTCATTTATACTAATATGATGCACTTTGACGTGTAAAGCGAGTTAAGGGTGTATTTTTTTTTTCGACCAAAGGATGTATTTTTTCTTTAGTAATATTGATATGGAAGTTTCTATCATTTGGGTCCATTTTGGGCCACGGCCCATGAACGAGCATATCGGGGATCAACCCCTATATGACATCGAATGAAGGATTCGATATAGACCAGTGGCGCCTATAAATATCATGCCCCCCACATTGAGAAAGGCATTAATTCCTCACCTCGATTTACCCGCATCACATCGAATAGAAATATTCGACGTTATACCCGACATAAGTACTCGATATGGTTTAGTCCGCGTCTACACTCAGGTTTCTACAACGACCTGACCAACGATATCACATCGGGACTCACCACCGATATCACATCGGGACTCACCATCGATATCACATCGAGACTCACCACCGATATCACATCGAGACTCGCCATCGATATCTTATCGGGACTCCTTCCTGATATTCGTTCGATACTCATCACCAACGTAGCATCATCGGGCAGTTTGGTGAGACCCGGACCTCGAGCAACAGGTTGCGGACCAAATCTACACGAGATACCTAGTGTAGGCCTGATTTGAGATAGACTCGTTGTACTATTAGATCACTTACATGTAACCGACACACATAAACATATATAATACGATCTATTGTCAAATCAGTGGCGTCGTCTGCGGGAACCAAGGTTCTGTAGATCGGGAGCTCATCAGAAAAGATGTCAGGGAAGAGGCAGCGAAGTATCGAAGGGCAGGAACTGAACAAGGCAGATACCAATATGGCGAGGAGTAGCAAGAGAGCGAGGATCGACCAAAAGGGGCAAGGCGCTGAGATAGAAAGTGCGGTGATTCCCTGTCAGAATAAACCGAGGATGGAGCCAGTGGGAGATTTCATCACGATAGAGATCGGCCCGAGACAACCGGAGCGCATGTTAAGAATAGGAGCTACAATGTTGCCTGATATCCGGAAGGCGTTGATAGAATGTTTGAAAAAGAATGTCGATATATTTGCCTGGAGCAATTCTGACTTGATTGGGATTGACCCAAAGATTATAGAGCATAAGTTGAACGTCGATCCGCGGGCCAAACCGATACGACAGAAGAAAATGAATTTTAGCAAGGCGAAGAGCGAGGAAACAGAGAAAGAGGTTGTGGAAAAGTTTAAAGCAGGGCATATTTATGAATTACGTTATTCGGAGTGGCTAAGCAATATCGTCCTAGTTCTGAAGAAAGCAGCAGAGTGGAGAATGTGAGTGGATTATAAAGACTTGAATAAGCATTGCCCGCGGGACCCTTTCCCATTGCCAAGGATTGTCCTTCTAGTGGATTCAACAGCCAGGTGCGCCCTATTCAGTTTCATGGATGCCAAGAGCGGTTTCCACCAGATTTTTATGGCGACGGAGGATCAATCGAAAACAACCTTTGTTACGGACACGGGCGTGTACTGTTATCGTGTAATGCCTTTTGGTTTGAGTAACGCCGGAGCAACGTTCCAGAGATTGGTGGCGAAGATGTTTTATAGCCTAATAGGAAAGTCGATGGAGGTATACGTGAATGATATTTTGATCAAAAGTCTGAGGGCACATGATCACGTGGAGCATTTGGAGAAATCGTTTGCCATTATGAGAAACTATGGGATGAAGCTCAACCCTAAGAAGTGTACCTTCGGAGTGGCAGCGGGAAAATTTCTGGGATATATGGTTAACGAGCGCGGAATTGAAGCCAACCCAGACAAGATAGAGGTCGTGTTGAATCTCGCTTCCCCACGCTCGGTACGGGATATGCAATGCCTTTTGGGATGTATAACAGCCTTGGGACGTTTTATTGCGACCTCGGCAGAACGAAGTCTTCTTTTCTTTAAAATCTTGAAGAAGGCCAAGGACTTCCAGTGGACCGAAGAATGCGAAAGAGCGTTCCAACAGTTCAAGAAGTATTTGGTGGCACCACCACTCTTGGCGAAACCAGATCCAGAGGAGACGCTTTATCTATATCTGGTAGTCTTCGCCAACGCCATTAGCACAATATTAGCAAAAGAAGCAAATGGAAAGCAATCTCCAATCCATTACGTCAGCCGCGTTCTTCATGAAGCAGAAAAGAATTATCTGCAAATCAAACTATTTGCCTTGGCCGTTGTCATGACGGCTCGTAAGTTAAAGCCTTATTTCCAGGCTCACCCAATAGTGGTCGTGACAGATAGACCACTCCGCCAAATCATGGCCAATCCGGATACCTCTGGGAGATTGGTAAAATGGGTCATAGAATTGGGCGAATTTGGGATCGAGTACCGTCCCCGCACAACCATTAAAGCACAGGTCCTAGCCGACTTTATGGCGGAGGCACTAGGTAACAGTTTATACCATTCGTGCCACCATATATTTCCTATAAGCCAGGAGCCCGGTCCCTGTTCGAGACCCGCGGCATGGCTACTTCATGTGGATGGCTCCTCCACAGCAAACGGCGGGGAGCAGGAATTCACTTGGTGTCCCCAGATCGTAGAGAATTTGATTTTGCTATCAGTCTGAACTTTCCTATAACGAATAACGAGGCGGAGTATGAGGCAGTCCTGGCAGGAGTCTGAATGGCTAAGACCCTATGTTCGGATCATCTGGAAGTCTTCACGGATTCGCAGTTAGTGGCTAATCATTTCTCGGGATTCTTTGAAGCAAAGCAAGAAATCATGGTTTTATATTTGGCAAAGTTGAAGGAATTGGCGGCCGAGTTCACTACATTTAATATAACGCAAATACCTCGATCGGAAAATGCAAAGGCCGATGCTTTATCGAAATTCGCTAGTTCTTCAGACATTTTTGTGGAAAAGCGTGTGACCTTGCTGACCACCTCTAGGCCTGCAGTCGGAGTAACAAAAGCCAGCAAAAAATGGGCCGACGTGGAGTTCATCTTTCCTATCGCAAGTACGCCGTGTTGGAAGGATGAAATATAAAATTACCTCGCAAACGGAACCCTCCCGGCTGATCTCAACGCCCAAAGACGACAGAAGCACAAGGCGTATATGTTTACCATTTACCGGGGTGAACTCGATAAGAGATCTTTTGAAGGCCCGTTGTTGAGATGCGTATCACCAATGGACGCCCAATACATATTGAGGGAGATACATGCAGGTAGTTGCGGAAATCATTCAGGAAGGAGAGCGTTAGCCCAGAAAATATTAAGACAGGGATATTTTTGGCCAACGATACGACAAGACGCAACCCTGTACTGCCGCAATTGTGAGAATTGCAAGTACCACGCCAAACTGGTACACAGGCCAACTGTACTGATGCAGCCCCTATAGATCAATTGCCCATTTGATCAGTGGGGAATCGATATAGATGGTCCCCTACCAATGGCCAGAGGTCAGAAGAAAATTATTTTAGTAGCAGTAGAATACTTTACTAAATGGGTGGAGGCCGAGGCTTTGATGCACATCACGGAGAAAAATATGATAGACTTTGTCTGGAAGAACATCGTATGTCGCTTTGGATTACCCCGAGTGTTGGTATCAGACAATGGTACCCAGTTCAGAGGAAAGACAATGGTTGCATGGTGCAAATAATTAAAAATATCGCAGCATTTTGCTGCGGTATCGCACCCACAGGCAAATGGACAAGTGGAGTCCACCAACAAGACTCTTAAACAATATTTTGAGCGGCGACTGCACGCCACCGGAAGAAGTTGGATTGACGAACTGCCAGGCATTCTATGGGCATATAGGACTACACCCAGAACATCCACATGAGAGGCACCGTTCACTCTAGTATACGGGTCCGAGGCAGTAGTCCCAGTTGAGATTGGCATGCCAACATACAGAATAGCGGAATATGACCCGCAGCACGCTGCACGACTACGAAAAATGGACTTAGAGATGATTGATTCCACATGAGAGCAAGCTTACCAACGGACATCGGCCTTCAAAGAGGCAATGGCCAAAAGTTTCGATAAACGAGTGCACCTTCGAAGCTTTCAAGTGGGTGACTTGGTGTTGAAGAGTGTGAAAGCAAGTAAACATGTTGGGAAACTACAAGCCAATTGGGATGGACCCTACAGGGTTACCCACGGCAACACAAAAGGTTATTAATATCTCGAGGACATGCACGGAGAGCCCCTTCCTAGGCCATGGAACGTGCAACACCTTAGGCGTTTTTATTCTTAAAAAATTCAGCATTTCAATCACTATTAGCAATGTAAAGAACTACGCGAGGCTTGATTCCATGCACGGGATATGTAGGCAACCGAATACGGTTCAACACCAATATATCGTTAAAACTAGCATGTAAAAAAAAACTCCTACCCATGAGCGGTAACGGATCATCTACGAAGGAAAGGCATACTCTTACCCATGAGCGGTAACGGGTCCCCCTGTGATAACGGGAGGGCTCCTACCCATGAGTGGTAACGGGTCACCCACAAGAAGAAGATCCCATGTGATAACGGGGTCGATCCTAAACATTTGAACGGTAGCAGGTTCCCTGTGATAACGGGATGGACCCCTAGCCACAAGAAAACGATCCCCTGTGATAACGGGGTCAATCCTAAACATTTGAACGGTAGCAGGTTCCCTGTGATAACAGGATGGACCCCTACCCACAAGAAAAAAGATCCCCTGTGATAACGGGGTCGATCCTAAACATTTGAACGGTAGCAGGTTCCCTGTGATAACGGGGTGGACCCCTACCCACAAAAAGAAAACCCCCTGTGATAATGGGGTCGATCTTAAACATTTGAACGGTAGCAGGTTCCCCGTGATAACGGGATGGACCCCTACCCACAAGAAAAAGATCTCTTGTGATAACGGGGTCGATCCTAAACATTTGAACGGTAGCAGGTTCCCTGTGATAACGGGGTGAACCCTTACCCACAAGAAAAACGTACCCTGTCATAACGGGAGGGCTCTGACCCATAAGCGGTAACAAGTCATCTACCAAAGATAAGGCAATCCCATGCCAATAACGCAAGACATTCATCAGGCTATCACAACTACTATACGACAAGGATAGAATATTCATGACCACAGAAAGAATTGCACAAGGTAAGATTTCTGCAAATAAACACACTTCATTAAACATCATGAAAGCGGCTCTCAGTCAATGGCATGGGGTACACTTTGCATAGAAAAAATTTCCCGAGGAAATAACTGCTACACTATCAAAAAATGTCACTAGCTGACAACGCAACTACATATCATAAAGAAACTCGTTACTCTGAAGATCAGTGAATAACTCGGCCCGAATATCTTCCCGATGAAAGGGCCCAAGCCCGAATACATTCATTTCAAATTCTGGAAACTTCCAGGGCTCGGCACAAATATCATCAGCAAGTTCATCCATTCCCCGGGCAGACAAAACCTCTGGATACTTATTCCATTCCGGGCTACTACTTCTGGATTAGTTGACAACCTGGACTATCGCATTGCACGGGAACCCTATAATGTTCCCTAACGTACGGTCCTGCGACAGCCCAAACGGGCACCCTTCCGCCATAAGGCTCGAGAGTCCTATTCATATCAGCAGTGATGGGGGTACCACCATACGATGGAGGAGACCTTTACGATGCAGCACTGACTTCGACATTAAAGTCACTACCCTTTATAGACCCACCAGCACCTGTCTTGGTATGAGGCGAAGATACAATTACTCCGTTGCGAGATAAAGTTTCATTTAATTTTTCATTATGAATTTCCAAGTTTTGGAGGGACTCTCGATACGCGTTGCGTTCACGCTCTAACCTAAGATTACTGGCACGCAAACGCTGGATCTCAGCCTGGCTTCTAGCCAGTTCCTTCTTCATCTCCTCTTCAGCGACTAGTGCCTTCCATGCTTCGCCACATGCAATGCATTTCTGAGTCTTAGCAGCACTAGCCTGACTGTTAGCACGATCACGACTAATCTCGCTACGCGCAATCATCGCGCGCATTTCCTTCACCAAAGCATCATGACGAGTCTGCACCTCCCCATGCAGCATGTAATCTCTGCACAGTTCATGGAACGTGTGCCCAAACTGCCAATGAAACGAATAATCATTAGTAAAGAATAGGAGGGATGGACATTAGTAACAACCAACAAACAACAGGGCAAGCTCCTTACTGTATATAGCAGCATCATACATATGCGCGGTGCTAATTCCACCCCTAGATCTCAGCACAACTCAGAAGGATCAAAATTTCCATAAATAGATTCCAAGCCTCGGATAGCATCCTCTTCATGGATATTATCATTCCCAATCCGCATAATTAACCGTTCCGAAAGAGGATCACGTAGAAAAGAGTAATCTTCCCTCAATGGCGATCTACTTTCAGATGGTTTCTCAGTATTTGTATTACTAGGGGATGCCGCAGTATGCCTTGGGGCCGAAGCAGACGAGCTCGGAGCGGACGACGCAGAAGGAACCTCATCAATACTTTCTTCATCAGGATCGAGCCCCTCACTCCCGGCACCGGGCGACACCGCGAAATGATGCGGGTCAGAATGAGAACTTTCCCCAAGCCCCCTTTGCGACGCCTCAAAGCGAGTCCGAGCCCGAGGATGCCAATAATTAGATGGTGCGCCTTCTGGCGGCAGAGTCACTTTGACCCGTGGAGGGTTAGCAGCCATACGTTGATGGGAAGCATGATCCACGGTCATAGCGTTAATCCCGTCCTCTTCTAACTGAATACCTTCCGCGATGGCAGTGCGATCTCCAACAATGACACTGCCACCATATATATTTGACTGCATTACAAGATACTTATCAGGGAACCGAGAGTTCCGTTCATGAAGACAGACTCGGGATAACCTTAGATTGGCAGATATTCCGGAAACTCGCACCAAACCGTCATCTAATGACGCATCCCTCGCAGAAGTTTCAAAATCAGAGGATTCATCGTCTGACACGACGAAAGCATTCCGCCTAGCAGGACCAGCTTCATAATACTGCGGCGATACAACAAGTTTTTTCTTTGGAGATTTTTTACCACGAACCATCCTTAGGCAAAACAATTAAGGCGAATTATTGCAAAAACGCGCAAAATATCGGAGCAATGTCGAAATATAGATCGAAATCGAGATCAAAGAAGATATCAGGGAAAGTTACCGACATAAAATTCGACGTAGTTCCGACAGTGACAACACGAGGGCAATAAAATAGTGAAGGATGACACAGCATGGACCAACTTTTATAAACAAACAAAAGCTTGAGCCCGCAGCATTAAATACGCCATATCGGGGATTACATCGAAAATCATTTTCGATATGACTTTCCACATGAGTTCACCGTACCAGCAAGAAATGGCACTACGGGCGACAGAGGGTTCGAACCAAACTTAGCACTACAAAAAATTGAGGACCATCATACGCTTTAAATTCTTGTATCCATAGTGGCAAGATCACGTCTTTTAAACAACTTAGAGTTCAAACGAGGACTTCATGCAATGCAGTAACTGCACTGGGGAACCACACACAACTAGTTCCAAGTCCACTTCCCACATTTCCGATCTCCGTCCTTCGAACTGGGGGGACGTGGGGTACAGGTAACCCGAAAATTCAAAACTAAATTTGCAAATTCTTATCCCTAGGATAATAATCCCCAAATTGGTGGACTACATGATATGGAAATTTCTAGCATTTGGGCCCATTCTGGGCCACGACCCATGAACGAGCATATCGGGGATCAACCCCGATATGACATCGAATGAAGGATTCGATATAGACCAGCCGCGCCTATAATATCCCACCCCCCACACTGAGAAAGGCATTAATTCCTCACCTCGATTTACCCGCATCACATTGAATAGAAATATTCGACGTTATACCCGACATAAGTACTCGATATGGTTTAGTCCGCGTCTCCGTTCAGGTTTCCACAACGACCTGACCACCGATATCACATCGGGACTCACCACCAATATCACATCGAGACTCCTTCCTGATATTCGTTCTATACTTATCACCAACATAGTATCAGCGGGCAGTTTGGTGAGACCCTGACCTCGAGCAACAGGTTTCAGACCAAGTCTACACGAGATACCTAGTGTAGGCCTGATTTGAGATAGACTCGTTGTACTATGAGGTCACTTATTGTAACCGACACACATAAACATATATAATACGATCTATTGTCAAATCAAATATAATTGATTAGTATTTAGAAAGAGGATATCTATACTTTCTTCCATCTATTCTTTTTGCTTGAAATAAATAAAGAATCATGCTGGTTCAAAAACGGTGCCCACAAAAGACACGTGGGACATCGGTAAGTATTATAATATTTATGTTTCTGCCTGATTCGGTGTAAATTTGGCAAACTTAGAAGTTAGATCATTTCATCCACTTTTTATGAATTTCGAAAATGATCATTGGTTTCGTTTCTTTCAATTCAGAAACCGATTTTTTTTTTCGGTGATTTCATACGAACCATTTTGAATTTTCAAACCATGATGTCAGCTATGAGTTTGGTCAAAATCGGCGAAAATACGGTTAACGGGTGTCACGCAGGCTTTTTTTGCGGCAGGGATTTTAAACTGGGCTGATGAGGGACTAAAATTGAGTGAAAGTGCCAAATTGAATGATGAAAATCGAGGTATACCAAGTTAACGGATGAAAACCGAACATATGCCAAGTTAATGGACCAAAATTGTTGTTTTTCCCTGTTTTTTTAATGTCATTAGGTTGCATAATTCGAATGCCATTTGTAGTGACATAATTAATTTTATAGTAATAATCCGTGAAATAAGGATAGATTGGATTACATTGACGTGTTTCTTTATAATAAACCTATCAAACGCAATAATAGTTATAATCTGCGCTATTTCACCAAAAAAAAGGAAAATCTATTAAAATTAAGTCCTATTAGTCTTTTAGAGGGCTTGAATTAAAATCAGAAAATAGTACAAAACACCATTGGAAAAGAACTGATTAAAGAAAAGAAGGACAAAATCCCCGACGGATCTCCGTGAAATGAAATGAACCGGCTATATGCTTCATCATTCGGCTATAATACGCGTTTTATTGTACGCAGCCTAATTGTTTGTGAATGTATATATATTTATTGTGTTGTGACGATTGAATCAAATTTGGCCGAGAGACTTGTCCGGGAGTGGCATTGGAGCAAAATTAACTAACTTTTGTGTTGTGTTACTCCATATCCAGTCCTGGCTAAGTCTTCTCTACTGCTTGATGGTAATATACTTCCTTCTCACCTTGCGTCTGAATTTCACAAATATCTTTCTAATCATTAGCTTGCTCACTCGGTTTGATTCTTGCCAAGCTGGCTAGTGTACTTCTTGTGCCGAAACAAAAATGCTTCGTCAATTTAAAACGACATAGTGTATGGCATAGATGGGAAATGCTTGGTAGCCGGATTCTTACACTGAGTTAAAACGTAGAACGTGATATTGATTCTGATACATTTCCATTCGTGATTGTGGAGTGTGATTTTACTTGATGGGAAATAGAATAGAGATTCGTTAATATTGGATGACTGCCTATATATTGAGCTGGTTTTATGCAAAATAACAAGTAAAGGTATTCATTCACAGGGACATTTACAAGAGATAGCAGCATAAGATGTGACCTTTCTTAATTTCACGATACAGATGAGCTTTCCTTGGAATCACCAACAATAAGAAAAGATTCTTTCAGCCACCTTACATATAGTGACAATTCTGATTTGACCGTTCAAAAAAAAAAAGACAATTCTGATTTGAAGGTTATTGTTTTATTCAATTTGATTAATTCAATTGTTTATGATGTTGTGAAAGTGCCGATTTATTTGTCCTGAATTTGTTAAACATTACTAAGCTGGATTCATGGGAAAGACTGATCTTTGTACATAACAACTCAGGTTGAATGGCATAAATTATGGGTTATTAGAGTTTGACGTGGCTATAGATTGAGAGAACATGGCTAGATGTGGTGGGAATGTTAAATAGCATGCACAAGTAGGACTCATTTTTTATTCAAGTGTTGAGATATATCGGAATTCGTAACTTGTTCAAGACATTCCACTTATCGGTGAATAATTTAATTTAATTTCATTTCTATTTGAATCTGAATAAGAAAACAAGAGAAATATGTAACAGATAAGCTTGACATGGACGGCTTGAATTGTTTGTAAAGAATATATTGTAACGCAATTTTTGACGGGAATGGCGATGATATGATATCTACTAATATATTGTTACCAGCTGGCACAATCGCCGGCAACTAGGTATCTTTGACAGAATTAACTCATTTAGGGAAGGGAAAAAAGTTATAGGTTTTGTTTCTCAGTAAAATACAGAAACATTAACATCTCATATTTGTAAATTTCCAAGATTGCATGTCTAATAAGTACACTCAACATCCTTGTCTTGCTCGCCCCTCATTGGATTAATCTGCTCTATAAATGAGAAGAAATGCCAGTTTATCTCAACCATGAGAGGCTATAACTGCGTACGTGAGAGATCATGGCAAAACGTTTTGAGAAATATCAGGTAGACGCACTCAAGTTGGCTTTCGAACAATCAGAGCACTTAACCAAAGAGAAGAAGATTGAACTGGTGAGAATAACAGGGCTGGATATGGAGCAAATAGCCAGCTGGTTTAACCGTAAAAGAGTGCGCAAAAGGTCAAGGGAATCAATGGGGGAGTTGGACCGAATCAATTCTCAGCTCAAAAGATCACTCCAGGTTTTAAATTACCGACTCATTTAAAGGTTTAAGTTTGTTATTTAGGTACGAAGATCAACATTTAACATTTTACTTGTGTCTAAGTCGACGCCAGGAGTGCCAAGAGAGAGAAGCCAAGCTCAAGAAGGAGCTTCAGGAGAGCATGAGGAGGGAAGCTGAGCTTGAAAATGAAAACCAGAATCTGAAACGTCAGCTTACAATGGTTGACGTTGATACTCAGTTTGATTCTGTAATTAGGTTCTTAAACAAGTATCCTTAAGTAGTTTTCACAACCAGAGTTGTACTGTGAAAAACTGTGGAACCAACCTTCTTCTAGGTGGTTGTATATTTGTACTAAATAATTGTTGACGGACGAGTCTATTGTCAACTTCATTTGGGCAATCACTGGTTTCTATTATTTTTCTGTCAGGCCTTGTATATTTTGTCAGCTAAAGACATTAATAGTAGGGTATAGGGGTGGGGAAGGGATGGGTACCCACGACGTGGGATCCCTCGTCAAGGGATCCCTCGTCAAGGGATTCAAAAACTCACTCCCGTTCCCGTCCCTCCAGTTGAAGGGATCCCTCGCCGAGGGATCCCTTGCCGAGGGATCCCTCGCCATGGGATCCCTTAATCCCCCCATTTTTTTGTCTCCAATCAGCCACTTTTTAAAACTGGAAATTGAGGGATTTCCGCGGGAAATCCCTCCGATTCCCAGATAGTATATTAGCCACTTTTTGCCATCTGAAAATTGGAGGGATTTCCCGCGGGAAATCCCTCCAATTTCCAGAAGGTAGCTAACACAAAAATTTCACAATGTTTCTCCTTCTCCACTTTTCCCCCCAATATTTCATCTTTAAAAGATGTCTACTTTTCGACATTAATAACGAGTACCGACCTGTTAACACGAATCACAATCCAATAACTAGCCCGAATCACATTCAAAAATCGCAATCCGCTATCACAAATCCCAAAAGAAAATACATCGTGGCTCAAAAATATTCATCATATTACAAGTTCTTAATTTGGTCCCTCATTGTGTGAGAGAGAGAGAATGAAGTAGGTTAGATAATTTTAATTTGAACCCTCATTTTCTTAATATTTCACATAAATGTATTTTTTATTTTGCAACTAAACCCCCAATAAACCTAGTATTTATAGCTTCTAAAAAATGGTGGGATTTCCCTCCTCCCGTGGGTATCGAAGAATGACTCCCGTTCCCGTCCCTCGACTGGAGGGAATCCCGTCCCTCGTAGTCCCGTCGTAAAGGAGTGTGACGGGAAATTTTCCCGCGGGAACATTTCCCGCGGGAAGGTACGGGTAAGGGAATTTCCCTTACCCGTGCCCACCCCTAGTAGGGTATATATCTTCTCTTAAATTACTGCTAAGTGTCATAAGCGTCTAGTATCTTCTGTATGTGGTGAGGGCCGGCTGCCACGCTGGCTTATTGTTGGCTTATGTGTCTGGAAAGATTGGAATATATGGAGCTAACCTGAATTTGGTGTTTGGATGCTTATGCCATCTGTACACCTCATCAGGTGAATAATATAGCTTCTGAAATATAATAGGCTTTGCCTGAAGTGCACAACCAGTTGCAATAGTCTGGATTAAAGCCAACTAATTAAATTCACAAGACCTTACCGAAACATGTTTGTGGTTCAAAGGCATATATATCCAAGAAGTGTTGTACTTTTGGTTGGTGGTATGTGATGAGACACGATAATAACATCATCGACAAAAGATATATTTTTGGTGCTAAGTTCTTTGTCTCATATGTGCTAATTAAATAGCGTCAAAGATAATTGTGGTTGAAATTTGAATATTCAGCTTCAAATAGACCTTTTCGATAAGTTGTTGCTAAAATAACCAATTTCAACTTGCTACCTTTTTCTCTCGTGACCAAATTTTCGCTTCAGGGTTTCATATTTTTGACTCCGTGACTTTTCCATGACTAATTGTAGTTCCCTTAAAGCCCTTTTTTAAAAGGGATAAATTTTAAATCACATTGAAAAGCGAACACTTAATTAATTCACACTGCAAGCAGTTTCCCCATGTTTACCAGAGAATCATACATCGCTTTACTTCTAATCAAAGCTGTAAATAGTTTAATATGTATCATTCAACTATATTGGAACTTCTCATAAACACATCAAGTGGTTCAACTTTTGTGAGAATTGGACAGTTAAACGTCAACAATGTAGAGAAAAAAATAGTGAGAATATTCTATTATCAATCCCCGTTCCTTCAACTCAATAAAGACATATGCCATGTAGAGGGCCACAAAAATTAACCCATCAAATTAATTCAATTAATTATTAATAATATAAAATTATTTATTTTTTTCTCAAATAAAATAACACAAATTTTATTTCTTAATCCACAAAAATATTTATGTTACCTTCATACACCTTATATTATATAAATTAGCAAAAAAATCTTTTTACATTACCTCTAAATTATTTCATTTAAAGTCAATTTTTATTCAGCAATTGATATTGAAAGATTCTTTCAAAACTTTAATAGAAGCTTTTAAAACTAAAATGTGGTTATTGTTTTTGGGACGAATTATTATTTCTGCCCATTATCTTTTCTTCCAAAACTTAAATGTCCGTTTTTTTAAAACATGCTAAAAATGTCCTGTATCTTGTAAAATTTCTACTAAAAATGCCCGAAGTGAAATTTTCGGACAAAAAAGCCTACGTGGCTGCCTAGTCAAAGAATCGCGTTGCCTAATCAAAAAGTCGGGCCCGACACCTACTATTTGTTTTGAAAAGGACCAATTATTATTTATGCCCATTATCTTTTGTTCCAAAACTTAAATGCCCGTTTTTTCAAAATATGCTAAAAATGCCATTTATCTTTTAAAATTTCTACTAAAAATGCCCGAAGTAAAATCCTAGGTGTCGGGCGCGACTTTTTGATTAGGCAACGCGATTCTTTGACTAGGCAGCCACGTAGGCTTTTTTGTCCGAAAATTACACTTCAGGCATTTTTAATAGAAATTTTAAAAGATACAAGACATTTTTAGCATATTTTGAAAAAACGGGCATTTAAGTTTTGGAACAAAAGATAATGGGTAGAAATAATAATTCGTCCTTTTCAAAACAAATAGTAGGTGTCGGGCGCGACTTTTTGATTAGGTAACGCGATTCTTTGACTAGGCAGCCACGCAAGCTTTTTTGTCCGAAAATTACACTTTGGGCATTTTTAGTAGAAATTTTAAAAGATACAAAGCATTTCTAGAAAGTTTTAAAAATCGGGCATTTAAGTTTTGGAAAAAAAGATAATGGGCAGAAATAATAATTCCTCTTTGTTTTCGATTTGATTTTATAAAATCTGAAATAGAAAAAATAAAGTGAGAACTTCATACTCTTTGTATTATATAAATTAGCAAAAAGCTTTTTTACATAACCTCTAAATTATTTCATTAAAGTTAATTTTTATTCAGCAATTGATATTAAAAGATTCTTTCAAATCTTTAATAGATGCTTTTAAAACTATAATCTGGTTATTATTTTTGATTTGATGTAGTAAAATCTGAAATACAAAAAAAAATCTGATATGGTTAAATTTACATATAATATTTGACCAATACACCCAACTTCGATATAAGGTCAAATGTTGCACAAGCCAATTAGTCAATTAATACGGCCATCTTACCAAAAAACAAAAAAAAAAAAAAACATTGTAGTTTAAGGTAACCTAAATAATTTAGATTAAGAAATAAAATTTATGTTATTTTATTTGAGAAAAGAAAGAAGTAATTCCATATATTTAATTAATTAAATTAGATTTGTAGGTTAATTTTTATGGGCCTCTACATGCCACATGTCTTTACTTAATTGAAGGAATATGTCTTTACTTAATTGAAGGAATATGGAAGGGAATAGAGATTGAGAATAAAAAATTCTCACTGAAAAAAAATACTAACTAAAAAACATCAAAGAAATAAGTATAATAGCAAATAAAGTTCAAAAAATTGGTAGCAATTGTGCAAAGGTAAGAGAAAGTAATGAATCAATAGGATTAAGTTATTGACATAAAAGGCATTCCTATATTAAACATATAAAATTGATTCTTATGTAAATGAAGCAATGGTGACACCAATGTTTTAACTTTTAACTTTGTTATCTGGACTCACTATTAAATTTTGTTATTAGATTGGATACAACTATAATTCATTTTAACTTCTCATCACATCAATCTTTTTATTAAAGAAAAAAAAGTATTACTTAATTCTCTCTTACATAAAAAGAAGGTTAAGATATATCTATATATATATTTTGTATCCATATTTAAGTTATAATCTGTGTCATACAAATTAATTATAATATATTTTAACCTTGTGGGGACCGCGTGTCGACATTTGTAGTAGTAGATAAGAACATAAACATAGAGAATACTGAAGCACTTATAAACAAAGTGTTCAGAAAATTTTAGATTTTGCTATAATGCGACCAACCATCAACATGGTCACACAATTGATCAATGTAATATTTGATTTGTTCCTTAATTAGTTGTACTAAATAGCATAGAAAACTTGTATTTGCATCTAATTTAGGAAATGTTTTATTGAATAAGGTCAAGTATCAAGAAATAGCGCAATGTGATATCATTATTACCTAATTAATCATACATATGTAGAGTGGACTCTAACCTTTGAATTGCTCAAGCACAGTAATTCTTCAACTACCGACAGGTAAATATAGTGATACTGTCACACATATTTATGCCCCCTATAAATAGGTGAAATAAGCTCTTCAATTTTTGTCAGCTTCTCTACAACTGAATTAACTAATTCTTTGCGAGTTTAATTTACTACATTAGTAACAATGAGTTCGGCCACGTTGCAAGATAACAGCAACATCAGGCGCAAGGCTTTTCCTAAAGATTTTGTGTTCGGAACTTCTACCGCAGCTTACCAGGTTAATTGTTTGTCATCTATAACTAAGAAAAATCTAATTATACATTTAGTTGCTCGGGCGTAGAGTCTGCTTGTGGAGTTCAAAGTATTCGCAATTATACGTTTTAAGTCGATCATATACTTTTAAGGAATTCATTTACATATATAAAGTTATTATTAGGATTATATTTAACATAAATAATTAATCGTTTCATCTGCAATATATTGTAGAAACCACTCATCAACAAATCTTGAGATTTGTTTTTTTTTGTTTTTTTTTTTTTTGTGCCACATCACTTTTCAGCACGAAGGAGCTGCCGCAACTGGGGGTAGAGGAAGGAGTATATGGGATGATTTCGCCTTGAGGACTCCTGGTGATCTCTCTCTCTCTATATATATATATGTGTGTGTGTGACATAATTATAAAGCCGATTAATTATATAGCTTATAAAATATGGGAACTGAGGGTCTGCATATAGGCAGAATTGCGGATGGATCAAATGGAAATGTTGCTGCGGATATGTATAGCAAATATAAGGTAATTAAATGTACCCCCACCGGCCATATTAATTTACTCCCCCTTAGAAACTTGCCTATGAGAATTAAAGCTGCTAAAAACTCTCTTATATATGATTAGTTGACTATGAATAGAATCACTTATGTTTTCAGTTATGTTGCAGGATGATATCAAGATGATGAAAAGCATGGGTTTTAATAGTTACAGATTTTCAATTGCATGGCCAAGATTATTGCCTGGTAAGGAATTCATGAAGATAATTACGAAGTGATCTTTTGTCAAAAATTGTTGTGCAACAACTAACAAGCAAGAAACATATATATTAGCGATTTGACCAATATATATAATACAGAAAAGAAAAAGAAAAAAGAAGACAATATTCTTTTATACTGAGCGACAATTGTAGAAAGTACTAAAAGAAACACAACTGCATAACTAGATTTCGTCTTCTTATTATCTTATTTTTTGGAAAATCCGTAAATTAATTAACATAAACTAGTATATATATTTGGCGATATTAAACTCACAAATATATTTCGTCTTTTGAGGATCCTGATCATGTTGCAGTTAATATTTCATATGGCTGTTACGTTGTTCTTGTGCTGAGCTAATACATCAATATTAATCTTGATTAGGGGGGAGACTTTCTCTTGGTGTCAGCAAAGAAGGGATTGACTACTATAATGACGTTATTAATACCCTCCTTGCTAATGGTTTGACTCAAATTGTTTCATTATTCTTCTTGGATTCTATAATCTGAGTAATTACATATATTTGTTTATATATATGCGTTAATTATGTTAATTATGATATAAGTTTTTAGGTATGCATGCATGTATCCACGTGGTTTATTATATACGCAGGTATTGAGCCCTACGTTACTCTTTTTCACTGGCAATTGCCTCTGAGTTTGGAACTTGAGTATGGTGGCTTCTTATGCTCTGAAACTCTTGATGATTCGCTAACGAATCCAATGATGTAAGCAATCCAATTAATTCATATCAATTTAAACCTCAATCTATTTTATTGATCATGTAATGTAATTCATGCATGTTGCATACATTTTATTTTCAAAGGTTGTCGTAATTTACTATGGTCTAAATCTGGTTTAATTACTAATAAAATGATTTGACATTTTTCCCGCAACCTAACGAAATCCTAGTAATTATTGTAAGCATCTAGATATGTACCTGTTTCGGTCAAATCGTCAAGATCTAACAATAACTTAAAACATTGAATTTTAGAAGTGTACATTATTAGCTTAAACCACGACGATTAAATTGTTTGTAAGATTGGCGCGCGGGGTTGATATTTCAAGTCTACATCAACACTGAGTTTCTTTTATTACAAATATAAATTACCTGCCTAGACTGTGTTACATACATTAAGTCAGTTATCTTAAACCTTAGCACATTGCTTATTGTAAATGTTATACAACAGAGATGATTTCCGTGACTTTGTGGAATTGTGCTTTTGGAGTTTTGGCGATCGAGTGAAGAATTGGATCACGTTGAACGAGCCGTGGACATATGCGGTGCACGGATATGTCGAATGCATATTTCCACCGGGTAATCCTCCCGTTTCGACTACGGATTTTGAAAAAGCAGGAGGAACATCTTCTGGTTTAGCTAAAACTGAAGCCAAGAACAACTTTCCTAGTTATAGACATGTTCCTCACCCTAGTGGCCCTCCTAAGCTGATCCGACGGGGTCCTCCTGTTCAATCTAATTCAGCTAAAGATGTCTATACTGTGGCAAGAAATTTACTCCTCTGTCATGCACATGCAGTCAAGTCTTATAGAACCAAATTTCAGGTTCCATTGGAATTTCAACTTTTATACTACAAGAAAAATGAGCAAGATGAAATTTCCGACAATGATTTATATTAGGCTCCATCGACTCAATTTATTTTATGTCATTATTGCTGAAGTCTAACTTTGTTGGAAAATATCATCTCGTTGCTCAATTTTCTTGTAGTATATATTATTTATTTGGATTAAAATATGGTAGTTGATTATTTAAAGTTTAATTCTTGAGTGGACTTCAACACCTTATTAGGCAAATCAAGGAGGAAAGATTGGAATAACACTTGTGTCGCATTGGTTTGAGCCTTTTAGCGAAAAACCTGAGGACCAAAATGCCGCTAGTAGAGCCATCGATTTTATGTTGGGATGGTACCTCTCATTTTAACTTCCTTTTATTTTTTATTAATAATAGATATTTTCGTGTATTTACGATGGATAAATAAGAGCTCATGTTTTTTTTTTACTATTAATTATTTTAAGGTTCCTGGAGCCTGTAGTAAGTGGTCAATATCCGGCAAGTATGTTGAAGTACGTGTCAGATAAAGATCTGAAACCATTTTCAACTGAAGAATCAAGCTTACTTAGAGGATCTATTGATTTTCTTGGTTTAAATTACTACACGACTAACTATGCTGCTAATGATCCCACACCTCAAATTGAAGATGGCTACTACAAGGATCAGCAAGTTGCATTCTACAGTATGTTCTTATTAATTGGCAATTACCTTAATTTAGAAACTAATTTAAAAGCATAAACATTATTAGTTAACTATTTTATTTTGAAGTAACTAGACACTTTTTTTTTTTTAATTCTAATTCGAAATTCCTTTTGGTGGTAGCTGAACGAGACGGGAAGCCCATTGGGCCTGTGGTATGTTCTTATATGTTTATTCATTTACTTATATCTAATATTTAAACTGAAGAAATGCATGCAAAAACAAATGACATAGCAACGAATCGAGTTAAAACTCTGGTTTTAAGAGTATTTAGACTGCAATCCATTAGATTTCTTTCGGAATTTTATCTTTTATTCATTCGGGCTTCAATTTCTTGCCAAATATGTATATATTTTGTCAATAATTAATAATTGATGATTTTGTTGTTAATTTGATATTCAGGCGGGGTCGTCATGGTTGTTTATAGTTCCATGGGGTATTTATAACCTTCTGAAACATATAAACGCCACATACAAAGATGTACCTGCTATATACATTACTGAAAATGGTAAACTTTTAATTATCTACTTATTTTCCTATAATTCTTTTCTTTTTTCTTGATCAGTTGGGAGTACGTATAACAGTTGTAAAGTTCGATAATAAGTAATACCTTTTTACAAATTACTTTTGCTTAGGCGTGGATGAAAAGAACGACCCTAAGCTTACAGCAAATGTAGCCTGTATGGATCCAATACGGACTAGCTATCACCAAGATCATCTGGCAAAGATTCTCGAAGCAATGACGTAACTTTGATTATGATTATATTTTATATCCTTTTCATCTTAGCTATTGGCCAGTATTCATCTGATTTTCGGTTAATGTTATTGATTAGGGATAATCTCAAAGGTGGAAATGTGAACGTGAAAGGCTACTTCGTGTGGTCCTGGTGTGATAATTTTGAATGGATTGAAGGATACAATGTTCGATTTGGTCTAATATACATAGATTTCATGAACTATCTCACAAGGCATCCCAAAAATTCAGCTATGTGGTTTGCTCGATTCTTAAATGGTAATGGTTTAATTGGAAAGGAGCAAGCTAAGGGCAATTTGGAGAAGGAGATGGAGAAGCCCTAAAGTGAGAAAGGACAAATGCTTAACAATATTGAAATCCGCGATGAACTATTGACTACAATATTTTTTTTCTTGTTTGGTATTTGGCTTGAGCTTGAATTTGATGTAAATAAGGGATGAAAGTTGAAATAATGGCGCTCTATGAGGCGTGCATATCTAAATATGAGAGAAATTTATTTTCTCCTTATTATAATATCAAGAACTTGCCCTTTGAACTTTAAAAATGGTATGTCAATTTTTTTAAAAAAAAATCCCGAACGGGTAACTTGTGTTTTGTCCAACGTAACGTCCATATATGATGTCTACCTAAGCAATTTGCACAAGCCATGCAATTTACAAAATGAAGAAAGAAAATGGGTGAAAATTAAACATGGTTGTCTTAATGTGGTTTATCTTCTTATAGTATGAAGTCTTAGGTTTAATTAACCGATTCAATATATGTTTGCAACGAGTATAAGAAAAATATTCCTCAAGAAATACTTGCCTACTAAATCAACATATTCGGAACTACAATTACAAAATTTAATTTGATCTGGATGAATAATACAATTATTAGTTTTTTACATGGATCATTATGTTACTGAAATCGGTATAAGAAATGTCAAATTAAAGTACTTAAGAAAAAGGAGAATTAACTATTTGTCTATTAGAAGGGTGGGGGTGGGGGTGGGGTGGGAGGAAGGAAAAAATGAATTCTTTCGTTTTTTCTTAATTTTCTTTTCTGTATTTAGTTTTTATTTTTTATTTTTTTATTATCTATTATCTCATGTAAAATAGGGTTTACATAACCTTTTTTTTAGCCACTTCACTCAATTATATATTAGTTGTGATGCACCTATACCGATACTAAGTCAGCAATGCAGTACCCAATACACATCGATACCGATTCAGATACCGATACCCGTACTAACGTATCCGATACGCCACATGGCGTATGCTTTAATTTTGAAAATAAATAAATCTCGATACGTACCCGATACGTTTATTTATACGTATCCGAACTATTGTGGATCTTTTTTACAAACTTTATGTATCATTAATCGTTGAATATCATCTTGATTTTGTAATATTACAACAAGCTTGTTAATCAACCAGTTGTTTAACTTGTTAGTCATAATTCACGTTTGTGTATTTTTTGTGTATTTTCAGTTTTCTTGTTTAAGTTTTAAATTCAATTGTTTGTTAAAAATAAAAAATACACATAATAAATATTAATAATGTATTATAAATAGACGTATCATTGCCATATCGGTATCGACTGTTTTTAAAAAATATCGTATCAGCGTATCCGTACAGTACCGTACTCGTACCGCCGTATCAAACCCGTGCAACATATTATATTAGGGAGACATCATATGTGGATATCGCTACCCCCTTTTTCGTTGACATCATATGGTCGGGCCGTCCCTAGTACCCCCGTCGCGACGGCCAAGTCGTAGGTAATGACCTCATTACCAATTGGCAGACCATTCCTACCCACTAGCGTCGGTCTAGCCATAGCTAACCATTATCTGTGGCTTGTCCTGTTGGTAATAACCATAATACATTCATTACCAAAGGCTATGCCATTAGTAATGTCATGAATATTATTACCAACAACTAGATCGTTGGTACTAATATTTAATGTTGAATATTATTAGTCAAGGCCTAGCCGTAGCTACTAATATTATAAGCTACGGCCCAAATAATATTCAACCGAATAAAAAAAATCAATAATATTTCAGCAATTTACGAAATTACTGGAATATTGTTTTTTGCAATTTAACAATACAAAACGTGTGATGTGTTGTGTGTTAAGAAGAAGAATCGGTGAACACAAGAAAAGAAAACTATGTTCAAAAATGAAGAAAAGTTTTGAAGAAATTGAGAAAGTTTGAAAAAATGAAGAAAAACTTTAAAGAAATGAAAAAAGTTTGCAGATATAGAGAAAAACTGGAAGAAAGGAAAAACAAACCTTAATGAAAGGAAAAAAGTTTGAAGATACGAAGAAAAACTTGGAAGAAAGGAAAAAAACTTTGAAGAAATGAATAATTGTGAGGAGAAGTGAAAAAAAAAACTTTGTACAAATGAAAAGAGTGTTGAGTGATTTTATGGATATTAAAATAAAGGGTTGAGGGGGAGAAAGTATTTATAATGCGGTGGAAATTTTAAATTTACATGAAATCTTGAATTTTTCGCTTATTTTGTGGTCATTTCCAACAGCCTAGCCATAGCTATTAATCGCAAAGTTTCACAAATTTCAAAATTTTGCCAAATCCTTGGAGCACAATCAAACTATCTTGGGAACTACGTTGCCGAGCACACCTACTTGAGGAAAAATTAAACTGCCAAAAACAAACAAACATGTTAAAAAAAAAAGACAAAATGTTTTTCAAAGTAAAACTATCAAAAGACAGGAATAGTCGAATAGACAATACTCGATACAAAAGAGTGTCGAACAGGTACCCGTTCAACACTTCTCAACAGAGCACTTGAACCCCCCCCCCCCCCCCCCCCCCAACATACACCTATATATAGAGAGCTCGGTCCATAGGGCCCACAAACATAACAATTGAATCCTTCAGCGTTCGACACTTTAAGAACAGTCGAATCTCACCAGGTTCGACACTATTGATAATTGACAAATGAACGTAGATTCGATAGTTCCCATAATATCGAACGAGCGTAGATTTGATAGTGACGTTGACTGTTAAAATACCTTAACATTAATACTACTCATAACGGTTGAATCACCCACAAATCGACACTCAATAGAACAATCGAATTTATGTGTATTGGACCTTCCCTAAATATAAAATAATAAACCACCGAAAGAACCGATCCTCCGAATTACGTCTCCCAAACGGGGGGCATATTTTGAAGCCATATATTATTTATTTGGCAAACGATCTTGTGGACTACTGCTCCCAAATGGGGAGGCATATTTTGAAGCTAGATATTATTTGTTTGACAACCGATCATCCGAATTACAGCTCCCAAATGTTGGGCATATTTTGAAGCTATATATTATTTATTGGGCAACTGAGCCTCCAGCTTTGGGCTCCCAACTTGGGGTCATATTTTGAAGCCAAATATTGTTTATTTGGCAACCGGTCCTCCAGACTACGGCTCCCAAATGGAGAGTATATTTTGAAGCTAGATATTATTTATTGGGCAACCGATCCTCCAGAGTAGGTCTCCCAAGTGAGGGGCATATTTTGAAGCCATATATTATTATTTTTGGCAACCAATTCTCAGGATTACGGCTCCTGTATGGGGGGATATTTTGAAGTCACACATCATTAAATTGGCAACTAGGGGTATATCTTGATATTGGACAAGGTACACATCCAATATAGCAACAACAGTTATAAAATTTGGCACCCGCTCTTGAATCAAGAACGACTCCCAAATTGGGGTGACTATATGGTGGGGGTGTTTTAGGTGGCCCGAAAATGAACTGGGCCAACCTGCCCCATTAAAGTCCACAAAAACAAGAATCGAACCAAATTGGTTCAACTATATTGGGCCGGGACAATCGAACGCCCTCATTCGATTGTTAATGCCCGCACGCGGGGCGAGTCGTATAGTCCAAAATCTATAAATATCCGCTCCCCAAGATTCACGCCACGCATTAATTACTATTTATCAACCCACTTCAATCAAATCAGTCTGTTCGACAGTGATTGAGTTCGACCATCTGGCGTCTGAGTTTGATTGTTATCTACCCATAGGGACTCGTTCGAGAGTTATCATTATCGAATTGTCCCTAGTTCGACTGTTCTCCAGTTCGAGAGTTATCAGCATCGAATCGCACCTTGTTCGATTGTTCCTAGATTCAACCATCCAAGGTTACTTTAGTCATTTTAGGTTCGTTAACGTGTAATAGGTGTTCCAAAAAAAGGTGGTCAATTCCTTATAATAGGCTAGCATATTTTGGTTTGTTTCAGGCCCCTTTGTATTGTATATTCTGATTATTGTAAATCAAAGTAACGTGTGTTTGCAAACTCTTAAAATAAGCTATAATCATCTTTTTATTCAAATAAGTGTTTTTGGAGTGTTTGCAAATCTAGCTTTTTCGGTTACAAAACTTTTTTTTTATGTTAAAAAACACCACAATCTTAAAGCTGGTGTGGGATTGCTTTCGGCTTAACTTAAAATTGTGAACTTCTACTTTTCCACTAGAGTTTGCAAACACCGCCTAAATAAGACCATAATGCACAAGATTCTCCAGAGCGGTGATAGCTTGGGTTCAACGACCAGTGGATGCACATTTCAGTCCATCTAGAATTGAAGCTCTTCCTGGATTGTTTGCGGTCCGAGTGGCGGTGGGTATGGCGTGGCGGGAAAGTTATGTTTGAGAGAGATTGCATAAATACAAATCATGACATTATTAATCGTACGTTGAGCGAGGCTCATCGGTCCTTCTTGCGGATATTAAACAGCTTTTTGGCGGCAATAGCAGGTTTACGATTATTTTGATTCGCCGTGATACTAACAATGATGCTCACCTTTTGGCAAGGAACATGTTGGCTAATGCGGAAGGGCCTCAGTCTCTTAATTTACCTTACAGTTTTCGTTTTGGCATGAATGTTTTCATTGATGGTTTTTGGTTTTGGCGAGTCTGGAATGGAAGTGTTTTGAAGTTCAAAAAAATAAAATAAAATGATACAGGGGCTTGGGTTGTTATACAATGCGATACAGTCTTACTACAACAATCTGACTTTTACAGTGTAAAAGTAATTAGTGGGACAACTTACAAATACTTCTAACTTGTAGTCTAAAGTAATGTTTTATTAGCTTGGTAAATCGTTATATTCTATAACATCTTTAATTTACTGTTGCTGTTAAATATTCCAAGAATAGACTTTAGAATAATTTATGACCTGGTTCTAACGCAGCTTTCTTGTAGATACTATTGGTATAGTCGACTAATTTTTATATATACACTCAATTTTCAAACTAGTAGATCGTATAAGGACAAATTAATATTTGTGGCCTGTAAGTTTACAATTTTGATGAATCTGCTCAATAACTATCGAATTTTTGAAAATACCCTGCGTTTTGGCATTTTCTTAATTTTTATGCCATGTTGCTGCCATATAGGAAAAAACGGTGACGTGTTTGCCGACTTGGAAGGAAAGACACACGACATGGCTGCCACATGGAATATATTTAAAACATAAATATATTTATATCCATAATATATATAAATATATAAAAATATATCTTTATGCATTAAAATATATCGAATATATAAATATATAAAAAAGGAAAAAATCATAAATATTATTTTTTATTATTGAAATTAAAAAAATCATTTTTTATTACTGGAATTAAAAAAACAAAGACCACCCCAACCCCGACAAGCTCCCCCCTCCAACACAGCTGCAACTCGCAGTTGCAGCAGTGGATCGACGCCACCATTGCTGCAACTGCGAGTTGCAGCGGTTGTGGCGTCAGGCGTCGATTGACGCCGCCACCACTGCAACCGCGAGTTGCAGCAGTGTGGGTGGTGGTGGTGGTGGTGGTGGGGGGGGGGGGGGGGTGTTGCGGGGGGAGAGGGTGTTGTCTTTTTGTTTTTTGGTTTTTTTAATTTTTTTTAATTTTAGTAATAAAAATGATTTTTTAATTTCAGTAATAAAAATGATTTTTTTAATTTCTATAATAAAAATAATATTTATGGTTTTTCCGTTTTTTATATATATTTATATATATTTTATATATTTTAATACATAAAGATATTTATATATATATTTATATATATATTATGGATATAAATATATTTATGTTTTAAATATATTCCATGTGGCAGCCACATAGCACAAAACATATATATTTATTTTAAATATATTGATATGGCGTGTGGCTTTTTTTCCATGTGGCAGCCACGTAAGTGCATTTTTCCTATGTGCCAGCAACAGGGCATACAAATTAAGAAATGCCAAAACGCAGGGTATTTTTAAAAATTCGGTAGTTATTGGGTAGATTGATCAAAAGGGTAAACTTACAGGGCACAAATATTAATTTGTCCATCGTATAAAATTGATCTAAATAATGGAAGACAAATAAGGAACGGCGATGATATATTTATATATATATATATATATATACACGATTTTTTTGGTAAGCATATATATTTATATTTGTACGTTAAGCGAATTCATCGGGTTAAAAGCAAGCCATTTATCATAGCATTAAAACTACGGATTAATTAACCACGCCCGTTACATTTATTCACACACGCACTATCACACACATGCATGCCCATACATCGTTTTTATTTCTCAATTACCACTTTAATAACACGATATTATCATATATAGTAAACCATCGCACACGCGCACCCTAGAACGTTGAAGCATATCAACGGCTTAATTTTTCAAGTGATGAGCCTCGACATCTTTTGTTAAGTCGATGAAATAGGAGAGCATTGAAATTGGATGTCCGACATCGTCATTAAGAGTCTCGTAATCCAAAATGATCGTAACCAAATCAATCTCATTTTTTTGTTTCAACATGTGTTTTAATGAGAAAAAACTCTGTATTCCTCCAGCAAATTTCCTTCAATCACTTTGAACTCGATCATTTTTTCCTTCGCGTCTACAGCTACTTTAGTCCTGGCTCACATCAATAAATCTCGTGGTCATACGTATTACTGAAACAGAAATAGTTAAATTCTGATAATTTATGAGATAATAGCAAGAAAAAGTAATTAAGAGCATATTCTATCAGTAAAAGGTATTACTGTTATGATATATCAAATAAAAGGACAAAAAAAAAAAAAAAAACTCACTTGGGATTTTTAGAAAATAGGAAAAATAATTTTTTTTTTTTGCCTTTTTACCTTTCACATACTATGTTCGCCAATTTCACAGAAAAGACTCATGAGGCCGCGCCTTCTTGCGCTTGTAACCTTGTCTTCCTTTCTGTTTCTACGTTCTACTCTGTTGTTAGAACACCGGTCTTTAATTTCAGTACATCATCTTTAGACTTCGGCCACCACTATCCTAATAATCTCTCACTTGGAGACTAAACCCAACGGACTGCTCCAACGAACTAAAACCTCCATCGCATTCATCAATGATACCATCATAGTTATCCACCAGCTCTGAAACGACAATCCTTGAATTTCGTCAAATTCCAAGGCCAGCTGAAACCACGCAAAGCTTCAACTTCTCCAAGGTCACAACCTTAGTCAACATATCAACAGGTTTTTCAGTACCTCGAATCTTCACAAGCTGCAAACTCTTCATCTCCAAAAGATACCGTATGTAGTGAAACTTGAACTTTATATGCTTTGTTCTCAAATGAAACGTCGGGTTCTTCGCCAAGAAAATAGCACTTTGACTATTGCTATAGAGAATGTTATACATCTGCCTGATACCCAATTCCGTCAAAAACCTTGCAATCGTTTTATCCCCTTTCTGGCCTTTGTTAACGCTACGTACTCAACTTCTATAGTAGATAATGCCACTATATTCTGCAATCTTGAGCCCCATGAAATCGCAGTACCACCCCAAGTAAATTCATGTCCCTATATACCACCCAAAGTAAATTTGGCATTATGAGGAGTGTACTAAAAAGAAGGACATGAAGTTGGGAGAATCACTCCATAAATTGCTAAAAATTACTCCGCAAAGCACATCACCCTCTTCTTTAGTTAGACAAAGACAAAATTGGCTAGGCAAATATACCCATTTGGTGTCCTCTGGCTAGGAAAAAGTCTTCAAACCCTAAACATGTCACAAAAGAAGGGTTGTATCACCGCTAGTAAACCCACCTTTATCTGCGCCACATATATTATAACATGACCAATTGGTCGGTTGCTGGCCCGCTAAGCATGAAGAGGAATCGAACCTCCACCACCAAATAATCAACAAAAAACTCCCCCAGCCTCGTTCTCACATACTCATCAAAAGAGATAGTAGATATCTCACCCACTAGAATATGCTTGGGCTCCGCCATTTCGCCTGTCTTTTCTTCCTCGGCCGGGAACCACCACGCCTCCCCAATGGCGACACGCACCTTTTCTGCTCCAACTGACAAAAAGAGCTGACCATGTCGCAACTGTCGATGAAATTCCCACCTCTCATAAACCAGAAATAAACCATGTACTTGCTTGCACAACGGTCGAGCTCGCTGGAACAACTTAATTTTAGCGAGAACCGAGGCAGCAGCAGTAGAAGCAGAAGTTGCCATCTTTCTTAAAAAAAGGGTTATGGGAAGAAGAAAGAAATCGCAAACGATTGTAGAAAGTTGCTTAGGGAGAAAGGAAATTTGATTGCACAAGAGATTTGGTAAAGGTAAAACCTTAAATCCAAACCTGGGCTACCTTAGATAGATAGCCAAACAGTGCTAGTAAATTCCCGTCCACAAACATTAAATCCAGAAAAGAGTCACACCGTTTTGATGAAACGTAACCGCCAGATTTAACATCCCCTCCATGGGCAGAATCGAAGAGTCACAACATTCTAAATTCCTCGACAAATGCTAAGCTCACACGTGAAAAGTCCTCATATGTTTCTTGGCATAAACACTTACACAAATATAAGATTTTTCTAGCGTCGTCCAACAGAAGAAATGTACAAAGCCCACTCTTTACGACCAGACTCCAACGACGATGGTTACAAAGTAAGCCTCAAACGTGAAAAATTAGCATGCGGTTTATATAAAATCTTTTTAACTCAAATTGTGTAGTAGAGTAGACATGTGTGACCTCCTCTAAAGTGAGCCTTTCAATATCACCAAGTTTGGCCTCACTTCAACACCCAATATGTACAACCCACTAGGAAAAGACAAGAAAAGTGTTTTATACAATGAATTGCGAAGATATAAAATTGCAATGTCGTAAATCAATTCCTTTGAAGAAATCTACACACGTAACACACTTCGCAAGATAGTATCACTGACTAGTACTCACCAAGTAATACATGGCCTATTGATTTACAATCAACGGAAGTGACATGCACATTGTTAATATCATACCATCATGAAGGGAACTTCTGGTGTGCTCTCTAATGCACAACTCCTCCCACTCACAGAGAGGTGGGCCTCTTACACATGGGGACCACCTCTCCGTGAGTGGGAAGAGTTGTGCATAGGAAAGCACACCAAACAATTCCATCTAATGATAGCTTATATGATAGTTCGGATTAAAGAACCCCTCCTTTGAATATCATAAAGTTAGTTTTTTTTTCTAGTTTTAGCTCCATATTTTAAGATGAAACTTCTCCCAGCCTATGATTACGAGTATTCTAGGTAAAATTGGCATTTAAAGTTGATCAACTACATATAATCAAGAGGACGTTGATAAACATAAGATGCCATTGGATAAACGAGGGAGAAGGTATCCAAAAGTTATTTGTTTATCTCGTACGCAAATAAATTCAAATAA
This sequence comes from Linaria vulgaris, assembly GCA_948329865.1. Taxonomy (NCBI): domain Eukaryota; kingdom Viridiplantae; phylum Streptophyta; class Magnoliopsida; order Lamiales; family Plantaginaceae; genus Linaria; species Linaria vulgaris. The sequence continues at coordinate 34,058,552 of OX415250.1, read as the reverse complement.
GTTCCAGATATCTTCTTAAGCATTGTCTCAATAACAATATGTTGAAAGACAAAGTTTTTTTTTTACATTAAAACCAAGATGTCAAGCCTCACACTAGTGTATTTTGGTCTTATGGTCTTATTTTCTCTAGGTTACAATACATCTTAGAAATGTTACACTGAGCCTGAATTATGCCAAAATATTTCTAATCAAATATAAAAATCGGACTAGCTTGGTCCGGAACACCTAATACAAGCAGACTAGGAAATACAAGTAGAAAAATCGCTAATCAAATGATGATCGAATCATACAGATTCGATGGAGATTAGTCTTGAAATTCCTGGTAAATCGAATTACACCTGTTCGAGAGTGATGAGCCTCGAATCGGTAATAACTTGAATAGAATGAATGCCGAATCAGACGGGTTCGATCCAATGTAGGTCGAATGGGGTACGGTCGAATCCGTACATATCAAATTGGATCAATCGAAGTGTTGAGGATCGAATCACCAAGTTCGATGTTGAGTAGTTGCTCGATAGTCAATGAATGCGTCCGTGATTATAGACCTCGTCCCGCAAGCCCCAGTGGTAGTTGACGAGGGAAGGTCGAATTATATCCATTCGGTCTTCCTTGTATAGGTCGAATTTCTTCTGTTCGATCTTCCAGTCCTTGGGCCCGTATCGATTTCCTTCTATTCGATTTTCCATTGGGCCGGCTCAAATGTACTATTGGGACTTCCTAGAATACCCTCATCATATAGTCCCCCCAGTTTGGGAGTCGGTCTTGGTCAGAGAGCGGGTGCCAAACTCTAAAGTTTGCGTTATCTTCAGGAGGCATCAGATATCTGTATGTATCCGGTTGTTGAAAATACTCCCCCCAATGGGGATCCATGATTTGAAAGCGTGGGTCCCAAATTTTTGTCGTGTATCCAGTGACCAGATCATTAAATAACAGATTCTCAAGCATTCGTACTGAGAGTATTTGATAGATTAAAAGCATCGAATTTTATGAATTCAATTTTGAAAATTGCTAAAAAATAAAGTTTGTACTATCATCCTCGATCAAATGGTGTCATATTCAATTTTAAGTACTAAATCGAATAGCAAACGGTTTGACCATTATTTTGCTCTTTTTTCTGCCATCAATTGAATGGAACAGATTTCAATTTTATGCTTGAATCGAATCCGTTGGATTCGATTTACTCTTTGATGGGTCTTATGGGCCGCCCTCCCTCTATACAAGGGTGAGGAAAGGTGAATCAGCTCATTTGCGTCTTTGGAGAACTCTCGCTGAAATGTAAGAAGCATCGAATGGGCCCAGTTCGATACTCTTTGTATCGAACACTAGTTATTGGATACTCATTGTATCGAACGTTAGGCCGTTCGATCAAATGCCTTAGAAAAAAAATTTCAAAATTTTCTTAAATAGCTAGTTTTTCTCATTTGTGACTTGCCTTATGTTTCTTATTTATGTAGTGTTATTCTGCAACTGGTCTGGTGGTTTGCGATTTAAATCAAGGTAGTGGGATATTTGCTTTTATTGCTTCTTGTTCATTACGTTCTAGCTTATTTTTTCTTTTCGTTCATCACGTAGTTGTCGTAAGTATCGAGGGTGACGTACATTCGCAGTCAGCTTTTTCTTTTTTTATTTTTTTATTTCACTTTGTGTCGATCGAGGTGATGAGTTTTGAGTCTTCTTTTGGGAGTGAGTCGAGTAGTACCTCAAGCTCCGATTTAGTTAATTCGGTAATGGGTCATGGAGGTGATCACGTTGGTGCGAACTTGGTCGACGAGGATGCCTGTGAGGCTATTGATATAGAGGGGCTCGATTTTGAGGCGGATGAGGTGGAGGTTGATGATGAGCAGCTAGCACCGCAACCAGGAATAGATGATGCGCCGTTGACGCCTATACAGGATAATTGTGCCGACAGTGAGGCAGATGAAGAAGATGAAGTTATTGACATAGACTTTGATGATGATGACGAGGTTGGGGGAATGGCGTATACCGATTACGTGCCACGCTTGCAGCATAACCGGCCTATCTTTGGTGAAATGTATAATATAGACATTAACTACAAGATAGTTATTTCGCGTGCAGATCAGTGTATGCATACCGCGCCACCCGGTTACCTCACTATCTTCGTTGGGAAGTTGGCTAATTGGTTACGGCTTCCCGTGCCCGCCGAGGTTAGACGAATTTTAACGTCTATTGTATTGGTGCCGAGCAAGCTAATGCCAAATTTGATCGGGCATATAGTCGGCTTTATCATTGCCATGAAGGGCTTAGGGAAGCCATACAGGCCTAATGAGTTATGGGCCTTATTTGAGGTTTACAAAAAGGGGATACGATTCTATCACATAAAGGCGGTGAGGTATCATAAGTTTCTGCGGGGCAAGTTTTTTGGTTATGGGAAAGACTGGAAGAAACGGTATTTTCATTTCAAAGAATGTTTTGTAAAGCAGTTTTTCGTGTATCGAAGGTATTGGGTGGATGTTCCGAAAATTGCAATCCCGCGGAGGGTGGGTTTTCCTAGATAGGGTGATCAGTTTAGGGCGAATCTGATAACTAATCACCAATTTAACATAAGAGAGCTTGTTAAAAGCCATGTTTTGTTACTTGTGGGGTTGTCCCTTGTTCCCTATACGGGGAGATATACTCTTGGTATATATCTTTTATTTGCAATTACTCGTGCCTCTTGTTTTAATTTTATATGTTAGTAATGTTCGGTGTTCTCTCTTTCAGGATAATTCATCATGAACCACCATGTCTCGTATACGTCAAGTCTTGGCCGCAGATGTTGAGGGTTCCCGCATGACAGTTCTTATTCCCGTTCCTCCCCCTAGGAAAAGGAAAAGGGAAAGAAAACAACAAGCGAAGCTGCAGCGTCCGCTTGCACTGGCGGATCGCGTGATCCCTTCAACGATCAACTTGGTAGAGGTTTCAATAACTTGCCTCCCCCAACTGACTTTAGTGTGCCGGCTACCGATGAAGCTGAGGCAGCAGAACAAATAGAAACCGCCGCACCGGCAAAGAGAAGGAAAGCTCCCCGAACTCATTCTCAAACTGGAGGTGTTATACCCCCTGCGCCGCGCACAACTGGTCCCATTACTACTGGAAGCCCAGTCCCCTCTGCTGGGGTGAATACCAGGGTTGAACCCAGCCAAGGCCCGCGTGCCCGAATCTTGGAATATGAGCATTCTGAGGAGGAGTCCATAAATGCATTGAAGGTGGTCCTTCCTAACCTTGCAGTGGCTTTCCCGACATTGACCGAGGAAAGAAAGAAGGTGGAGTGGCTTGCACTCAATCTAATCAGCAAGGTAATGTGACATTTCAATTTGATATCGTGGTTTTGATTCATACTTAGTTTACTCGAGTTTTAAGTTGTCCATTTTTCAAACTGATGGGCTCGTGGATGCCATGATCGAAGGATTAAAGCAGGCCCACGAGGAGAGGACGAACGGGCTTGAACGCATGCGGGTAGAATTACGTGATAGTGATCCATATGCGTTGAAGTCCATTGTGGCTGAAAAGCAGAAAGCATTGCAGCACGGTATGGATTCTGCTATTCGGGCGAGCATGGATAGGGATGTCGTGAAACTCAAGCATGAGACCGTTGCACGACTTGAAGGACATGTCAACAATATGCAGAGTAGTAAGACTACACTAGAATTGCGAGTCGCAGAGCTGAAACACTGTGCTGGAGTCTGCGATCTAGTCCTTCTAGTTGCCTTGCCTAATATACTGAAATAAATGATTTTCTCAGAGACGGCGCCAATATTTTGGTGTTATTTCATCTGGGTTACAATACACCTTAGAAATGTTACACATGGCCTAACTTCTACCAAAATAATGCTAATCAAATATAAAAATCAGACTAGCTTGGTCTGTAACACCTAATACAAGAAGACTAGGCAATTCAAGTAGAAAAATAGCTAATCAAATGATGATCGAATCACACGAATTCGATGGAGATCAGTCTCCCATTTCCTGGTAGATCGAATTGCACTTTTTCGAGAGTGATGAGCCTCGAATCGGTAATAACTTGAATAGAATGAATTTCAAATCAGACAGGTTCGATCAATGTAGGTCGAATGGGGTACGGTCGAATTCGTACAAATCGAATTGGACCAATCGAATTTTTGAGGATCGAATGGCCAAGTTTGATGTTTAGTAGTTGCTCGATAGTCAATGAATATTGTCGTTGATGTCAAAGGATGGGGGATTTATATACCCCGTCTCGCAGGCCCCAGTGGTAGTTGACGAGGGAAGGTCGGATCATATCCATTCGATCTTCCTTGTATATGTCGAATTCCTTCTATTCGATCTTCCAATCTCTAGGCCCGAATTGAATTACTTATGTTTAATTTTCCATTGGGCCGGCTCAAATGTATTATTGGGCCTTCCTAGAATACCCCCATCATAGTGTATTATTATTTCTCATGTATGAAGTATCACATAGTGCGATAAGGCCGCATTTATCACGCCTCTCCTAATTGTCTTGTTATGCATTCATAGTATGAATTAATTTTACTTTTGTTCTATGTCGAATAGTAGTGGTCTTGGATGTAAGATGAGTAATATAACTACTCCTACTTTCTCAATAGAACTGCTTTAATACTACACTTTCAATATAACTCTGCTCATTTTGCAGTAAGATTTTCTATCCATATTCTTCTCAATCAACTTCACAAATAGATGGTGCTCATGCTTATTCAATTTGAGTTACACCATGTTTGCTTCATATTTCATCAAAACTTATAAGTTTCCTCAACATTGTGTGTACAACTGTTTAAGGAAAATGAAAACTTAATGGTTGCACCTGTTATTTTCTTAAACATAAACAACTACCAAGCGAATAAACTTTCAAAACTTATCGTAATAAAGAGAAGCGCGCATACCTACATCTCCTTTGAATAACAAAGGTCAATCAATACCTTTTGTTAAAAAAAATGGATAAAAGCATCTAACCCCCTAACCTATGGGGTGTTTTGCGCTTTGCCCCTTAACCTAATTTTATTAGCACTTTGGTCCCTAACCTATTGGGTGTCTGTGCTATTTGCCCCCTTGGTGCATTCCTGGCCCTTTTCGGTCGAAATATTCCCTTCTAATCGACTCACATGTGTTGTACTAGATGTATAATGGTAGTTGGTGACAAAAAAGGCAAAACAACACCTAAAAGGGAGGAATATTCTGGCCACAAAAGATCGAAAATGCACCAAGAGATTTGCGCATTTGGTGCATTTTTGGCCATTATTTGCCGAAATATTCTTATCTACCCGACTCGTACGTGTTATACTAGATGTATATTGATAGTTGGTGACAAAAAGGGCAAAAAAGTACCTCAAATGGAGGAATATTCCAGCCACAAAAGACCAGAACTGCACCAATGGGCCAAATCGCACAAACACCCCATAGGTTAGAAACCAAAGTGCTGATAAAATTGGGTTAAGAGGCAAAGAGCAAAACACCCCATAGGTTAACGGGCTTGATACTTATATCCCTAAAAAAGCTATTGTTGGAGTTACTGAATATTGATCAACTCTGCAATAGAAGATCAACAAATATATCCTTCAAGTTATGATGACTTCCAAGAATCTTGGAGAAATCAAAACTCAAACTCATGTTTGTAAAGATAATATTGGATATCTCCAATTTGTCCTTCTTTGTAGTGTTACAGATCAAGAGTAAACTTATTTAAATAACGTTTGTACACAGATTTTAGCAGCAAGTCACAAACTCACAATCATTGAATTATTCTGTCTATAATCGTTTAAAACTTCTATTGTTGTGCTTATATTATTCACATATGGTGTTATTTACAAATATGCACACTTATTGAAGAGTGATACATTTCCTTAGATGTTCTAGAATAATCTATCAATGTGTAGACTAAAGTGCAACTCATAAATAAGTCTAGAGTTTTCTATATATTACTAATTGAGAAGTATCTAGCGAAGAATCTAGAGAACTCCCCTTTAAATTAATTTGATGCTTATGTAAGAGTTCTCTAGAATGAAAATGTAACTAGGTGGTTCTAGAGAAATCATCCACTACCTATAAATACACCTCAATATGGTTCATTGTAAACAAGTGATAACAACAAATAACTAAGAACCACAAACACATTTGAGGGATTGTATCTAGTAAATTTGGAGATACGTACTGCAACCTTTAAACACCTGATCAATATATTGTAATGGATTTGGATATAACTCCACTTTCTAAGCACTCTAAATTTTTAAACATTCTCTAACATATGTAAACTATCTTTCTCCTACACTATCCACATAAACACAAAATATAAATCGTCACTATCATACAAACCTCCATCAAATATAAACCTTCTATTTTTTTATCAAGTGGCATCAGAGCTGGTTCGATCTAGAGAGGGCGTTATGAATTTCTTTGATATTGACGAACCACTTCCAATGTTGAATGGTGAAAACTACAACGATTGGAGCTTCCAAATGAAAACAATCCTCAAGTCTAATGATCTATGGGATTTCATTGAAGACGGCGTTCCTAAGCAAGAAGATGGTGAACTCTCCTTAAGTGATGTAAAAAAACTAAAGAAACTACCACAAAATCTAAAAGCTCTTTGTCTTATTGAAGATTTCGTCAACAACTCTATCTATCCAAAGATTTATAATACTACTACGGCGAAGCAATCCTAGATATTTTGAAGGAGGAGTTTCAAGGTAATGCTCAAGTTAAAACAAGTAGCTTACAAAGCTTCATAAAAAATCAAGAGAATCAAAATATGGAAAAACAAAAGCTTAACATTAATATGTAAAAGTCAAGAGAAGAAGATGAATGAAGACTAACAGCAGAGGACTCTAACTCAGAACATGAAGTTGCCTCTGAACCTAGAAGAGATCCTCCAGCTAGGATTCAGAAAGATCATCCAACATCCCAGGTAATAGGTGAACTCACTGAACGGGTAAGGACACGCAACAAAGAAAGACTTGATTATAGAGATATGGTAGAATTGTGTGTCTATATGAACTTCACTTGTACTGTTGATAATGCCTCGTGTTTTGTCTCTTCCATAGAACCTAAGAATGTGAATGAAGCCCTACTTGATAACTTTTGGATTAATGCCATGCAGGATGAACTATTAGAATTTACTAAGAACAATGTCTAGATACTGGTGCCTAGACCACCTAATGTTCATGTAATAGGGACAAAGTGGATATTTAAAAACAAGAGTAATGAGGAAGGGGTCATAGTTAGAAACAAAGCTAGACTAGTTGCTCAAGGGTACACAAAGGTTGAAGGTGTAGATTTTGATGAGACCTTTGCTCCAGTTGCTAGGATTGAATCTATTAGATTACTTCTAACCATAGCATGCTGTCTTAAGATAAAACTATACCAAATGGATGTAAAGGGTGTGTTCCTCAATGAGCTAATTGATAAGGAAGTATATGTTGAACAACCTAAGGGATTCATAGATCCTAAGTACCCCAACCATGTGTACAAGCTTGAAAAAGCCCTGTATGGACTTAAACAAGGAACTAGAGCATGGTATGAAAGACTTACAGAATTCCTTTTAAGTCTTGGCTTTGTTAGAGTTGAAGGAGATAGGACATTGTTTATTTTGAAGAAAGATTCTCATGTATCTATAGCTCAAATTTATGTGGATGACATTGTTTTTGGCTCAACTAACAACTCTATTTTAGAAACATTTGTTGAATCAATGACCGGGCAGTTTGAGATGAGTATGATAGGAAAATTAAATTTCTTCCTTGGTCTCCAAGTAAAACAAACAGGTAATGGGATATTCCTAAGTCAGGAAAAGTATGCAAAGAATTTGGTGAAAAGGTTTGAATTGGCAGATTCAAAGCCTTGTAAGACTCCCATGTCTTCATCAGTGAAGATATACAGGGATGTTACTGGTGCAAATGTTGATCCAACATTGTACCGTTCAATGATAGGAAGCTTGCTCTACTTGTCTGCTTCAAGACCTGATATAATGTTCTCTATTTGTCTGTGTGCTAGGTACCAGGCATGTCCAAAGCAGTCACATCTGATTGCTGTGAAGAGAATCCTTAGATATATATCTGGCACTTTGGCCTTTGAGATCTGGTACTCTTATGACACTAACACAAATCTTGTAGGTTTCAGTGACTCGGACTGGGCAGGTGACATTGATGATAGAAAGTCTACAAGCGGAGGATGTTTTTATCTGGGGAACAACTTGGTCTCATGGTACAGTAGAAAGCAAAATTGTGTGTCACTCTCCACTGCTGAATCTGAATACATAGCAGCAGGCAGTTGTGTCACTCAGTTGGTATGGCTTGAACACATGCTACTAGATTATGGGTTAGACATTGATACCTTACTTATGTTCTGTGATAATCTTAGCGCTATAAGCATCTCTAAGAACCTTGTGCAACATTCCAGAACTAAACATATTGATATAAGGCATCACTTTCTGAGAGACATGGTAGAAGATAAGCTCATTGACATTGAACCCATTGAAACTAACAATCAGCTTGCTGATATGTTCACTAAACCCTTAGATTCTGAGAGGTTCTTCAGTTTGAGGAATTCTCTTGGCATGTGCATTGTCTATGGATGTTAGTACACCAGTGTTGACATAACACCACTGTCCAACACTGGTTATTGGTTGTGGTGTATCTGTAATTATTTTATGTTTTTTTTCTGCATTCTTCTTTATTGCATATTACTTCTTTGTTAGAGATTCTGTTAGGTTGTGTGGTTATTCTGTATAAATAGCTAAGTTGACTGGTGGACAGGTACATATCAAGAGTTTTGTAAAGTAAGATCTATGTTGTTTGTCTGTGAATGTTAACCTAACATCTGGGAGAAGCTGGGGTAAACAGGGCTCACTACTCTGATGTTATTCAGTTGTGACTTATCCATGTTAGGTTAGACAGAGCATGAAGAGAAGCTGGGGTACATGATGTTGAGAGCTTCATTGTCATTCAGTTGTGCTTATTTTTGTGTTCTGTCTATGGCCAAGTTTATGCATGATGGTGATCCTTACTACTGGGGTGTTTTGAAGTTTCGACTACTTGCATTCAGTAGCATTGTTCACTTGGTATTTCACTTGTAAACAGGTTGATAAACAAGTATGCATGAGGAGTTGGAGTGAAGAAGTATATGATAAATGTAGTGTCTTAATTCAGTTCCTTTGTACTTGCCTAATCTGTAGCTGATGGTTAAGTTGCTGGGGTGTGTGGAGTCTTGTGCTGCCCACATTCAGTGATGAAACTATCCTTTAACATTCAAAGGTTTTTGTTCAAAAGATTTCATGATAATTGTAAAAGATAAATTGCTAAGTCCTGATCCCAGTCAGTAAAGCTGTGTGTACCTGGTTACTATCACCCAATGTTGTTCTAACATTGTTGCATTCATTCTAGTTCTGCATTATTTCCTTATGTCGGCTTGGGCTTAGGGGGAGTAGTAATCCTAGGATTCATGTGTTGAGGCATACTTCGTGGGTGACCAACTGCAGGTAAAACACTATGTTTTGTGCTCTTCTATGTTGTGGGAAAATCTTTTCCCTGGATATGTACATCCCCTCTGCGTTTTTCTGTCTGATGTGTCACTTATTCATACTGATCATCTTAAACTATGTCTTTGTACCTATGTAGTTGGTTGAGGTTTCAGATTAGTATACAGGAATATCTCACGCTCTCATATGATGTTGCTTTGGATGAAGCCCTGTACCTACAACTTCCCTCCCTGATGTTAACTTGCCAATGTTAGTTCAACATTGAAACATTGCAACTTATAAGTTTTCAGGTTTGGAGACTGCTCTGGTTACGTGTTAACCTAACATTCACACGTGATAAAATAAACATGGGTGTGATCGTGTGACAGTGGTCCGATTATTTTGGTAACATGTTACAACGCCACTATCACTATTCTTCAGCTGATTATCTATATAATTTTCCCTAATCGCTTATTACTGTTTACGCGTTCAAAATACTTGTGCAATCAACATTCTCTGCAAATCAAGATTCTTCTTTTCTTCTCTGAATTACTCTAACAATGGCACGCAAGTCTTCCATTGATGCTCTTGTAGATGCTGCTGAGCAGATTGAACAGCCAGTACGCCATAGTACCACACGAGCAACGACTGAAGCTGTCGCCGCCGCCGCACCTAAGAGGAAACCCACTTATCAACGACGCAAGGGCAAGAAATCAGCAAAGGGTCATGTTGGTTCAACATCAAAAACTGTTGAGCAAACATCCACTCCCACCAACGCTGAAAACGAGGTAATGATGGCCAACCCTACTCAAGATATAACTGCTGAAATTGGTATTGAGGGGGAGAAAGAGGCCTATGTTGTTGTTGTGGGTGAGTCTGAGGTTTTGCATGAGGTCCCTGAGCGTAATGTTAGGGATGAGTCTATGGTTGTTACTGATGAAGGTGAAGACCTTGAGGTGAATGCTGAAACGTTTGAGGCTAATGTTGTTGAGCATGCTGCTGCTGCTGAGGTGGATACTCTTCCTGAGGAAAGTGACCAGGTTGAGGAGACTGTGGCTGAGGAGGTTACTACTGAGGGTAACCAAGATGTTGTTGATGAGGGTAACAATCAACCTGAAGAGGTTGAGAGAGAAGAAGAAAAAGAGAGCCTGGCTCTCTCTGCCTTAGCTACTGCTGCTAAGAAAAGAAAGGTAATCATGTGGTTGTTGAGTCTTCGGAGTATGAGTCATAAGAAGAAAAAGAAGAAGAAAATGATAAGGAGGAAGAGGAAGAGGAAGTTGAAGAAGAAGATCAACTGGTAGCTGATGACCTTGCTGATGTTACTCCAACATCAGGCAGTAATGAGTATTTTGATGTGCTTGATGAGGAGTATCCCAATAAGCCTTATTCTGACTTTTATGTGTCAGCTGAGGCAGAAGAACAGTGGGAGGCTTATCAAGCCAAGGCTATTCATATGGAGAGGAACATTGACGAGGAAATGTTCAAGGAAAATAGGTTGTATGAGTTGCTTGAAGCTAGAGGTGTGTTTGGCTCTGTGATGAATCAGTCATCATATGTCCCTGATGTGATCAGAGAGAGTTCTACAGAAACCTCTCTCAGTGGGTGTGCCACCAGGGCTCTCCCAAGTTTGGTAAAGCTTGGGTAAGGATGAATGTCTATGACATTAGTTCTTCCGTTAGTAGTGCTTTCTATATTGGTACTTAGTGTTTCTGCTTATGCTATTTGAACTGTGGTTACAAAGTACTAACTCTGTTTTGCAGGTGTTAACTGTTCTCTGATGTTAAGTTAACATTGAGATGTTCAATGTTAGAACTTCTGTCTGGACTCAATGTTAATCCAACATTGACAAAGATGGATGTTATGACAACATTGAAAGTATCAATGTTAGAATAACATTGAGGTGGTCACTTCTGATATTTAGAGGGAGTGTACCTAGTTTTCATTGTTATAAGATAGTGAAGTTTGTCTGAATAATTTGATCTGATCAGAACAGGTTCTAAGGTTTTGTGATTAAGGCAAAAAGGGGGAGATTGAAAGTGCAGGTATTTTCGCAATGTTAGATTAACATTGAGAAATCAATGTTAGAGTAACATTGCTGAGCAGAATCCGATTTGCAATCTTGTTGTCATTTATTATTATTGTTTTGCCTTATTCATTTAACTAATTGAGTTCCACAGTTGTGATTATCTGTTATTATTATTCAGGAAACAAACTTGTCATAGGTTGGACGCTCAAGTTTCCAAAAAGGAAAGTTGCCTTAATTAAGCAAACCGCTCTACAAGAAAAGAAGAGTTCAAGTGCAGCTAGGAAAGCTTTCCAAGTTGAGTCCTGATTTGAAGAAAGAGCCTACATTTAGTTAGATCACTAACGAAGGAACTATTATTCAAGAAGGGCTGTGAGATCAAGGAAGATGAGTTCGAGAAGGAAACACGGAGAATTACCAACCGTGTACAACACACCTTGAAGTACAAGTCAATAACCTATATATAGGTGTGAAGTACATCAAGACAAACACGAGACAAGAGCCAATCAATCCGAGAGATTAATCTACAAGTTTTTGAGTGTTGTCTTGCTTTAGCAAAGTTTGTGAATTGTTAGAATAGATCTAAGAGTGAGGAGCTTTTAGAGACAGTCAAAGCAATCTTGTGTGCTTTGCTTAGTTCGATTAATTTGAGAGTGAGGAGCTTGAAAATTGAGAGAACGACTTTTGTTAAAACCTTAACGGGTTATCTTGCCTACGGCTCGGAAGTTAATAATCTTATATTCACTTCTTAAACTTGGTGTTTGTTTATTCCGCTGCACTATTACTCTGGTCTGTTGTTAAAGTAACATTGTTAGATTAACAACATACAAAACTGCTATTAAAACTCCAGTGTTAAGTTAACAATAACAACGTATCGACCCGATCCACAATTTCAACAATTTCCGAAAAGATCACCACATATAATGGAACAATAGCATTTATCACCAATTTTATACATGATCAATCAGTTGCCTATATTCGCTGACTAATTGTTGTTTATACATGATCAAACAATTACATATATTCACTGACTACACAATTAGTCTATCATCGTAGGTTTTCGGATACATCTTACAAGTTATCTTTCTTAAGTTATTGTGAACCTAAAATAAACCTTAAACGCATCAACAGTGAGTCTAACGATACAAATGCTGTTTATCTCAACTTGACCATTGAACGTCATTTGAACCAATCAGTTTTAAGAAAAACTAAAATTGAAACCAATGATGAAGAGAATTATACGAGGTTCAAGACTGAAGCTTACTACGAATAAAAAAACAAACGTGTTAGCTGACAACATACATTAATCGTGCTCAACTTTATGCTAGTTTTGGTCAATGCGAATTAACTCATGTGCCATTTGTGAGTCAACTATCTTGAACAAGTATTGTTGTACATATATTCTTCATAGAAAAATGTACATCATCTATAGACCACTGAACATACAGATTTACACAGTGACACAAAACAATAGACACTGAGTAATATGTAATCCATTGGGTCTATTTCTAAATATGAGTATTTTGACTTTTCAAATGAATGTTAAGTGACTTAGTTGATGCTTTGAGAACCATCTTAATCATCTCATCGCTATTATAATTCTAACGACCCATAGTGTCAATTTCATTCACAATAAGTGCAAAGAAAGCAATTAAATCAGTGATTAGATCAATTGCATTTGGTCTGTCGATTTTAAGATATCTATTTTATGCCCATCTACCATAAAATTAGTTTAATTTTGAATTTAGCAAAATAGCATTCTTGACAACGTAAGAAATCAAAAAGGTCATAAAGTGGCCCATCATCATTCATATTATCGCGTTCATTATCACCATTTAATTTATAAATAACAAAATATATAAAGTTCTAGGTGAGAACTCCTCAAAACTTACCAACCTTAGAACTCCCATTTGGTTTTAGTTCATGCGTGCATTTATCATGTACCAAAAAATACATTTTAGATAAATAGCATGTAAGGAGATAAACATGCATTTATGACAAACATAACAAGAATATAACATAATCATGCAATTCTTAAATGCATGCTATTTTCATGATGCAACAATATACAACATGTCACACTACGTATGCCAAGTCAAGAAAACGACTTCCTTAGTTTTCTTTCATATTAGTCTTAATGACTAGTAGTTTGAAGCCTTAAGAAAGTTGTTTTTTGGGGCACTCAGTTCCTTCGTCTTAAGTTAAGTTTTGCTTACTTTTTCAACTCAGATCTCTTAGTCGAGATGGTGGATAAATCGACTTTTTGTTCAAGAGTTTAAGGCTTAGGGTTTAACAAAAGTGACCTTGTCCATGTATATGCAATATCTTTATAGAAGAAATTCTAACACCGGATCATTATAGCATCAATTATATCTTTTAGATCCTCGATCCAAATATTAGCTAATCAAGTATGCACGATGATATTCTCTTAGGATTGCTTTCCATTAACCACATTAAACAACAAGCTACAAAGCTCGGGGTTTTCGTTTAGGAGATTTACAATGATTCAAAAATGGCAAAATCCAATACAGCAAAGTGTATTTACATATTTAATTTAATGTGGTTCTCTAACCACTTATTGTCCATTAGAACAATTTAAAACATGCATTATTACATTTACTAATGTAATGGTGCATTACATAGCCAATTTTGTACTAAGAGTCAAAGAATAAAACATTTCTTTTTCAAATTTACAAGTTAATTACATGTCATAATGTCCATACGCTCTCACTAGGCTCAATCGCCTAGAATATAATTTTCAGAGTCTAAGGAAGAAAGTTGAAAATTCTCCCAAATTTGCAAATAATTTTTAATTTCTTATACTTAGAAATTATTTTTAAATCAATAATATTATTTCCACTCTGAAAAAAAATTATTTTTATACAACATTTAATCAAAAATAAATTACAAGAAGAACAACGCTAATTTCGTCAAAATGGATAATCGAAACTCATTTTACGTGCCTAACATACCCTTAGTGCGAATTGCTAAGAATGCGCCACTTGGCACACTCAACTGGTCTCTGTGATGGTCATACAACAATATAGTGATGTCACTATTGCATCACGATGACATCATGTGCAACTTTTTTTCTTCTTCATTACTTCGCAGAAAACTCCAAACTTCAATCTGGAGTTCAATTATCCATAACTCTCTCAATTATTGGCTAAATTTTGTGTTCTTTATATGGTTGGAATGATCTTGACTATTAATCTCTAAATATATTAGCCTCATTAAGAAATTCACATTCAGCAGTGAACAATACTCAGTCAAAGTTTTGGGAAAAAAAATCAAATACTTGATTATTGATGGGGCGCATACTGAGTAGGAAATAAATAAGCAAGTAAAATACTACGTCAAAGCCCTCTTCGCAAGGGCATGGTCAAGTAATAATAAAATGGTAAGTATAGTTACAAATCAAGTATCGTATCCCAATGGAGTGGTGGATTAATCCTGGAATCACTTAAATGTAAAAATATTTATAATTGTCATGGTTGCTACCTTCTATGTTTGTATGTTATATGAATGTCGTATGAATGCAGAATGATTTGCATGCAGAAAACTATATGCAAATTTTAAAAAATAGCTTTTAATGCAAAGGAACAATGTAAACAAAATGGAGTGGAAAACAATGTGAATGCAAGAAAATAGTTTCACTGCAGTGGATAACTAAGGAATGCAGATTGATTGAAAGGAAAAAATTTTGATTAAACGTAATGCAAGACAAAAAAAAAGTAAATAAGAAAAAATTTAAGAATATTGATGGTTGATTGATTAGAATTGTAAATACACGATTAAAAGATGTTTGGAGGTTGGGTTACATTACTGATTTACACTTGATAGTTTATAGAAAACATACCTATGTTTTTTGAGTTGTTGATGCTTGTTTGAGTTCTTCTGTGTCTAATGAATTTGTGACCTATGATTGTTGTTGTCCTTATCTGTAAATCTCATTAAGTCTATGATGACCTTTCTTCTTAGCAAAATCAGTCCAATTGTCAATTGTTTTGGAAGAGATATTGAGTCTGTAATCTAATTAACTCATTAATTCTTGTTAACATGATGTACCTAATTAAGATTGATTTAGTGTGATCTAGGGGTTGCGCAATAGCTTCATTAGAGTACCAACGTCACAAATTTCATGTATACATAACTAGCTTAACATCTGGACTATGCGGTTCCAGAGTAGTGCTTTCATTCATCCTACGAGAATAATACTAATCATGCAGAATAATAACTAATCAAGCTAGACACATGAACTCTCAAACACACAATAAAAATACACATATTCATTAATCAGAGTTACCCTTTTCCCTATAAAACGAGTAGTTTAACTACTCATAGTCTTGAGTTCAACAAAAAGTAAAGAGTTAAATAACATAAGCATAGAATAAAGAGATACGAAAAGCTTCTCAGATCCGGAGGAACGTTGACGCCTTGCTATCTTCTTGACTCATTTGCTTTGTCTTCTCTCTCACAATTACTGACTTATGAATGTGAAAACAAAACTAATATAGAGTACAATTATGTTTCTCTCTTCTCTCTTCACACTTCTTTCAACAAATCTCTCTCACAACTACCTTCTAAACGTTTGTAGTACTTAATAGTGAAAGATGAAAGCAATACTCTAAGGGATGGCCTTCCTCTCATATATATAACCAAGTCGTGTTGCCTTGGTTCGAATCATCAACCGTCTCATAAAATAGGTAAAAATTTATTTTTGCCACAAGTCGCACGGATGGGCGTGGGCATGTGGGTCGCGCTTGTTTGTTGCATGGGTCGTGCAGGTCACTGCGCCTGTTGTACAGGTTATGCGACTCATTGGTCATGTCGTGCAGCCCACACGAGTTGCTCTGCCTTGCGTGAGCTCTTTGTATGTACAATATGGTTAGCGTCATGGCGCTTGGTGTGGCATCATAGCACTCCAAATGTAATCCATTCTAAAACCATCTATTTTTTGCTCATTTTCTATCGTTTTCTCTTGACTAGACTAAAATCTACAAAATAACCAAAAATACAAAAACCAATAAATATGCACCAAATAGTTAAAAAAATGTAAGAAAACAAGCAATCAAATCATGCTAAATAAAAGGTCATCAATTATAACTCAAAATCTATAAATTCAAACAATATCAGATTTTTCTGATCTTATAATCAATACATGAGCATTGTGTTGTAAGAATTTTAGAGCATAACACGAAGAAAAAAACCTTTTACCATTAACATTCACAAAGATCGCAGAGGACACTTCGGAAAGGCCTCTCGTATAAAAAGTCCTCAATCGCATCCTTGCTCAAAGACCTGGTATCATCTTGTAGAACTATTAGGACCTACGTGGTAAACACCTTAAATACAGTCAGATGCCTTAACAGTCCACTAGCCCCGGGCGACCCACATTAAACATTTGTCAGTAGACCCATCTCACACGAGACAACATATATGTTGGCCCATCTCACTGCATTAAAGGCAACCAAGTTGTTGGCTATCCTCTAGACCCTCTAAATATGAGGGAATTTATCCTATTGTATCCAATTAAGATTCACATAATACACCTATACTCTCATTTTAGCGCGACAATAAATCTCTTTAGTATTCTCTTTTACTTTCTCTTTTTAGATATTCATAGGGCATTCGTATCACGAAACTCCATTGTAAACACATCACCTCCTAAAGAGATTTTTTCTAGGATCACGAGAAATGTGTTCTGAACCACATATATTCACGATAATTAGGGAATTACCTTATTCGAAGAATTATGTGATATCACATATGAATCATAAATATCATGTTAGGTCATGGTTTTAAACATCGTGAAACGATCCAAATGTCTCTTATACCAATGTTGAGAATCACTAACCTTGAATCTATTAGAAATGGATCCCATACATACTTCATATTTGTTGATCTTTGACTCGACTCAAATTAAAGACGTTTTCTGCATTTGTTTCTCTTTGAACTGGTCTGATTCTACTCACGAACATAAATGAATCATTGCCACAATCCAAGAGCCCAAAATCTGTGTTTTTTTGGGGAAAAATGACCTCCAAGCACATTCAATTTTCCCCCATTTCGTGTACGAATTTTGTATGTTTTCTCATTTTCTTCTTTTTTATTTTCTCCATAAAAGAGTATGGAAGTTGTGTTGGAGTTGGGGAGTTTGTTCCTACAAAAAGGAATAGCTTTTCTCCCAATATTTTTAATTTAAATATAATACAAGCCGGGTTTAACCCACATGGTCAACTCATCCATTTAATTCATCATGGAACAAATTAAATTAAATAATGCCATATCAATTACTTATTTAGAATCTAAAGGATACTCTTACTTGTGAGCATTCTATTGTGTCATGAGTAGTTTACTAGGTTTTAGCCCTTTAATTTATATATTATCCATTCTCCTTGCGAATCCTTTTCAATATCTCCAGTGTTTAACATGAGAACCTTAGGTCCAACATCCTTATAAACTGGTTTTTCTAGAAGTTTTGTCCTTTCTCTATACCCAACGAAAGTTGTATGAGGGTTCTTTAAGGTCTTTTTGTAACATTTTTTCACGGTCCCTCTTATCATATTAAGTTCGCACGCAAAACGATGAATCTCGGTATCTCTTTCAGTAATCTCTATTTACAGATCTACAAATTTTCCAGTGCTTTGTTTCATTCCTGCTGCTTGTCAACCAAGGTGGTCGATTGTTCCAAAGATTTTGTTCTATCTTCTTGAAAATCGTTCTAGCTCTTTCGATCATTTATCCAAGAACTTTTGCTTGCCTCCTCTTCCCTCCCATCAATCTACTTCAATTTCTCGACATCCTTCACGTTCTCTTACTTCTTAGCTTGGAGCTTTCTCACAGTAACTAGTGGAGGCATACCTGATGAGATTATAAGAGTTGTTTTGGAAATTCCTAGTTCTTCTAATTTTGGGTCACTCAGGTCGGTTTTTCTAAATTAGGAAAGATGACGACACGTTTCTATAAGATTTTGATTCTCAAGAGGGAGATGTACAACCGATGGTTCAGATTAAAAGAAGATCCCTAAATTGTAGGAATAATCACCCAACACCCCATCCTTACCGTGTATTGGTAGTAGATTCACATACAACTACTGCACCTAATAATCTCTCCTTAATAGGGGGAGGGGGCAGAGTATGGGGAGGCGGGTCCGTTGGAGGGGCGGCGAGGGAGGATGAGAGTGGTGGTGGTGGTTGGGCAATGGGGGAGTTTCTTTTGCTTTTTCTTTCGTTTCTCTTTTCTTTATTTTAGCCGTAGAATTTTTAATTTCATGTGGATGCAATTCGTCCCTTTTAACAAGATTAGTACTACTAACATATATAGTAAAACTCCACATGTAATTTTAATATGCTGGCAGACAATCGAATTATGCCTATTCGATACTAAAAAATGGTCGAAGTACCTGAGTTCGATCGAACCGCCTAAGTTCAAGAATAAGCCTTAAATTACATTTAAGCCCCTCTAATATCACCCATATATACCCCCTCACTCATCAGAAGTGAGGGGGACGGACATAGAAGCTTTACGGTCGAACTCAAGTGAGTTTGACTGTCATGATCGAATCCAAGTCGATTGGACATTGACTTAGGTTGAACCCATACATGACCTGAAAGCTCCATGAGTTAGGGTACCTAATCAAGAAGCAGATTGAGGTTTCGATCATCCAATAGAGAGACATGGTCAAAACCGTAAAGTCGCACACTGTAGTTCGATTGTAACTCTCGAATTCTCTAGTTCGACTGTTATGATCGAAACAAGGTAAATTCTACATTGACTTAGGTCAAACCCATACACGCCCTGAAAGATACACGAGTCAATGTCCATAATCAAAAAGCTGATCGAGCTTTCAACCAACTAATAGGGAAGATATGATCAAAACCGTGGAGTTGCGCAACGCAGTATTAATTGAACCGCACAGCGGTTACTATGGCTTTATCCAATAAAGGCTACTCAAAAGAGATAAAAGAACTACGTTCAGTTTGATTCCCTCAATTGGATACGTAGGCAGCTTGGTACATTCCCAAGTTCAGACCAATATCATAAGTATCTAATGCCCTCAGTTCGACAATCAAATAGCATCGGATCTGTCCCGTTCAACTGTTCCCTCAATTTGGCCATTTAGGATTTTTTTTTCCTATTATCATGTATCTATTTACATGTAATAGGTATTTCGGACCAAGCTACTCCGTTCATTGTAATAGGCTAACATTATTTTGGTTAAGTCAGGCCCCATTGTATCGATTTCTCAGTGTATCATAACCTAGACGAGATAAGACCAAAATCTTGGCTCCGTCTGTAGGAACACTATTTCGTTTACACTTAATAGTATGTTTAGGTAAAATGACAAAGAAAGGCAATGGACATACGGGGAAAGAACTGCGAAGAGACCCAATAGCTATATCGAGGTCAGGAAACAACTTCAGACTTGACAATATGGAATTCAGTCCCAAACAAACAAGGAGTGGTGATAAGAGCAATAATCAAATCCACGATACAACCAAGGAAACCTACATCATCGGAAGAAAGATTAGAGAGTCTTCAATCCCAATCTTGTACATTAATCATTTACATTTTTGTTTGAATACTGACAAATTTCGAAGAAAGTGCGTGCCTTATCATATTACAGGTAACGACTGAGAGGAGCTTCCTCTGCAGGGACAAACAACTACACTCCGAATAGTTTCATTATTTGTCTCACCCTTATGTAATAACGAAGAATTTCACCCATAGGTGGTGTCGAAGAATCTCACCCTTATGCGATATCAAATAATTTTACCCGTAGGTGGTATCGAAGAATCTTACCCTTATATGATATCGAAGAGTCTTACCTATAGGTGGTATCGATCTCACCATTATGTGATATCGAATAATCTTACCCATAGGTGGTATCGAAGAATCTCACCATTATGTGATATCGAAGAATCTTACCCGTAGGTGGTATCGAAAAATCTTACCCTTATGTGATATCGAAGAGTCTTACCCATAGGTGGTATCGAAAAATCTCACCATTATGTGATATCGAATAATCTTACCCATAGGTGGTATCGAAGAATCTCACCATTATGTGATATCGAAGACTCTTACCCGTAGGTGGTACCGAAAAATCTTACCCTTATGTGATATCGAAGAATCTTACCCGTAGGTGGTATCGAAGAATCTTACCCATAGGTGGAATCAAAGAATCTTACCCGTAGGTGGTATCAAAAAAAAAAAAATAGAGACTGAGATCGACATCTACCCATGTGGTATGATGCAAACCTACCTGAAGCAGTACGACAAACGTTCATCTATCTTGCTACAAAGGAAATTTGTCCAAAGAGACACCAAGAACATGTTCCCACGTGGTACGATGCAAATCTATCCGAAGCGGTATGACAAATGGTCATCTATGTTGCTACAAAGCAAACATGTCCAAAGCGGCACCAAGAACATCTACCCACGTGGTACAATGCAAACCTACCCAAAGCGGTACGACAAACGCTCATCTATCTTGCTACGAAGCAAACGTGTCCAAAGCGGCACCAAGAACATCTACCCACGTGGTACGATGCAAACCTACCTGAAGCGGTACGACAAACGTCAATCTATCATGCTACAAAGCAAAGGTGTCCAAAGCGGCACCAAGAACATTGACCCACGTGGTACGATGAAAACCTACCTGAAGCGGTACAACAAACGTTCATCTATCATGCTACAAAGAAAACGTGTCCAAAGCGACACCAAGAACATCTACCCACATTGTACAATGCAAACGTACCTGAAGCGGTACGACAAACGTTTATCTATCATGTTAC
Source organism: Linaria vulgaris (assembly GCA_948329865.1). Lineage (NCBI taxonomy): Eukaryota > Viridiplantae > Streptophyta > Magnoliopsida > Lamiales > Plantaginaceae > Linaria > Linaria vulgaris. The sequence goes on along the minus strand of OX415250.1, from coordinate 34,037,293 downwards.
GAAGCAAACGTGTCTAAAGCAGCACCGCGGGCATGTACTCTGCATGGTGCGATGAAAATCTTCCCAAATGAGTACAAATTTATGCTAATATAAAACGTATTATCACCTCAAAAGGCACGAATATCCATTAGCCGAATTAGCAATCAACATCGACAAGTAATAACATGTAAAATCACATAGTACCAAAAAATAAAACGCAAGCAATTATTAAACACGAATGCAACAAAGTATCCGAACAAGGGCAACAGAGTGCCTAAATAGACAAAAGTTGGAATTGCATGATAGATATTTATGCTCGAGCCTAGGGATTCATGTTTTCCCTGTAATGGTCGATCACTTCAAAATAAATCCACTTTAAGTGGCATGGCACAACTTCGCATCTTCGGTTGTCATGATATCTGTCCTCAATGAAGGCAAGGCATGCAATAAATTCTCATGACTATAGATAAAGATCTCGACCAAGCATATACTGCAAAATCAGTGCGAGAAGCTTGAGAAGCTTCTCATTAGCTCGCACCAAATCCATCACTTATATGTCATTTCTATTATAGTCGAAGGCTTCCGTCAAGATGACCTCCCGCTCAATCGAAGCGCTTAGCAACATAGCCTACGTGTTATCTAAGACATTCACCTCTCAAGTCAACGGCGATTAACTCAAAAGGTACTTGCAAAATCGTATTGTGCAGATAACTATCGAGCCCTCACATGAGCTAACTACACTAATGCAGCAGCTGGGACACACCAGTCAAAAATATAAAAAAACTATACACCAGTGAGGCCATAATCCTCAAAACACTATAGCAAAATCCTTGCAAAACACATGCGGCACAGCACGTTGCGCATGCGCGAAAAGAAATACGACTCACAAGTAATAGAAGTAACTCATCTAAACAGTTCAATTATCGGCAATTACATCATCAAAAAGATCTAGATTGATAATGGAAACTCGGTAAAAGGTCACCTCCCAAGATGCATAAAAGAGAAAATAGAGTTGGGTGATACTCATGTGAAAATAATGGTAACCTAACTACTCGCCTTCAATGGCTCAAAGGTCACATTCATATATGCGGTATTTTCCCTACCTCATTCGACACATCACCAAGACTAAGGACACCCAAATCGGATTTCGTATTGCTTGTCACCTTGTTAACAACACATTGTTCAAGTACAACATCATCATTGGTCACCCAGACCTGAATGGTTTCAAAACAGTGGTTTTAACATACCACCAAAAGCTTAAATTCCCCACCAAGAGCAGTGGGAGTAAAGTTTATGCAGATTATAAAGAAGTATGTGCATGGCAATATTCCCAGCAACATGATCAAAACAGAGATAACATGAAACTTTGAGGATATAAGACTCCGTAGAATCATACCACAACTAGCTAGCACACCCAGGGTTGAACTTCATTGTAACCAACGACGAGGCAGAATACAAAGCTATTCTCGTCAGAACCTCGATAGCAAGCTCATTACGAGTAGAACGCCAGGCGGTATTTACTGACTCGCAACTTGTGGCTAATCATTCTAATGGCTCATACAAAGCCAAAGAGGGCACAATGATCCTCTATTTCAACAAGTTTAAAATACTTGTGAAATCATTCACAGTCTTAACTATTGTCGGATCCCCAAAGGCAGGAACGTAACAAGGTGTATAATACAATCTTAATAGAAATAAGAGTCGTGCTACTAGCTGCAGAAGAATTCGTTATACGAAAGACAAGATGCACCAGAACAATAAAAAAATCTAGCAGAGTATGCCTATATACATACACCAAAGCAGATAAACTTATGAGCGACCAAGTCGCCGCAAAAAAAAAACATTTACTCCATCGTCGGGAAACAATAATACTTAACATGTAAGAAAGTTGCACAGAATTGAGATTTCACATATTAATCAAGCGACAAACAAAGGGCTGTCAACGCACTACACATGTTTTTACGAATAAGGATGATAAAGCATGTACTGGTATGTGGGAATTCAACCCAATGCAAAAGTCTCAGGGCTCCAAAGAGACGGACACCTCGCCAAAAATATGGCAAGTGCAAACCAAAAGCTCCTATGATGACAAAAAATGATGGACACTTTGCCAAGATAAGGCGAGTGCAAACCGAAAATGAGCAACACCTTAAGATAAGTGCAAACTAAATCACTACCCATGGCGTGACGTTCATAAAGTAGTTCACTAGCACACAAGTGCATACATGGCATCAAGCCAGATAAAAGTTATTTGGCAACTGATCCTACGGACCACGGCTCCTAAATGAGGGGCGTATTTTGAAGCCACACAAGATTTTCATAATTTAGCACCCGCTCTTGAATCAAGACCGACTCCCAAATGGAGGGACTATATGGTATGGGCTCATTCGGTTGGCTAAACTGGTGTATAATGGCACTAATCACCCCGAATTTGGGGTGAGTTCGTATGTTAACTTGGTAGGCTGACGAAACACTGCACATCATGCTGGTTCCAAGCTACGCTAGAACAAACTTTGTCCTTTTCACACATGTACTCCGAGCGACGTGGTGAGGGGATGAATGGATCTTTGATGATTTCGGACTGGACTCGAGGTTATCCCAAGCTGCCTACATATCCCCTTGAGGGAATCAAGCCGAACGTAGTTCATTAATGTGGGTTAATTGTACAGTCAAATATAATGATATGTCGAGTATCTCGTGGATATCGAATGTGATGTCGAAGGCGATATCGGGGATGATATCGGAGGCCTTCTATGTCGGGGATAACGTCGGGTACAATGTCGAGTGTGATGTCGATGCTATATATCGATGATGCATATCAGGTGCTATATCGAGGATGATATCGGGGGTCTTCGATATAGAGGTAGCAGCGTATATGTATAATTACAGTTTACCTCGATTAGCAAAACTCGTGTATTTATAGACCTCATGATGCAGGGATCGTACACGTGACGTACATGTGATATGTACTATATCGAATAATACATTCGATATACATATCGGGGGCCATCCCCGATATAGTTGAAGATTGGCTTAGCCCATGGGCCAGCCCAATACGAAAATTACCCATATAATGTAGTCCCCCAGTTTGGGAATTATCGTTGTAAATGATAATTTCTAAACTTGGTTTGTATGCTCAAGTATTTTATTGAGGGATACCCTTCACTCCCCGTTTTTTTAAAACACGCTAAAAAGACCCTGTATCTTTTAAAATTTCTACTAAAAATGGCCGAAGTGAAATTTTCGGACAAAAAAGCCTACGTGGCTGCCTAGTCAAACAATCGCGTTGCCAAATCAAAAAGTCGTGCCCGACACCTACTATTTGTTTTGAAAAGGACGAATTATTATTTCTGCCCATTATCTTTTGTTCCAAAACTTAAATGCCCGTTTTTTCAAAACATGCTAAAAATGCCTTTTATCTTTTAAAATTCTACTAAAAATGCCCTCCTTGTTTTTGATTACTAAAAATGCCATGCTAAAAATGCCATGCTAAAAATGCCTTTTATCTTTTAATAATAACTCCTCCTTGTTTTTGATTTGATTTTATAAAATCTGAAATAGAAAAATAAAGTGAGAACTTCATACTCCTTGTATTATATAAATTAGCAAAAAGCTTTTTTACATAACCTCTAAATTATTTCATTAAAGTTAATTTTTATTCAGCAATTGATATTAAAAGATTCTTTCAAATTTTTAATAGATGCTTTTAAAACTAGAATCTGGTTATTATTTTTGATTTGATTTAGTAAAATCTGAAATAGAAAAAAAAAATCGGATATGGTTAAATTTACATATAATATTTGACCAATACACCCAACTTCGATATAAGGTCAAATGTTGCGCAAGCCAATCAGTCAATTAATACGGCCATCTTACCAAAAAACAAAAAAAAAACATTGTAGTTGAAGGTAACCTAAATAATTTAGTTGATTAAGAAATAAAAGTTATGTTATTTTATTTGAGAAAAGAAAGAAGTAATTCCATATATTTAATTAATTAAATTAGATTTATAGGTTAATTTTTATGGGCCTCTACATGCCACATGTCTTTACTTAATTGAAGGAATATGGAAGGGAATAGAGATTGAGAATAAAAAATTCTCACTGAAAAAAAATACTAACTAAAAAACATCAAAGAAATAAGTATAATAGCAAATAAAGTTCAAAAAATTGGTACCAATTGTGCAAAGGTAAGAGAAAGTAATGAATCAATAGGATTAAGTTATTGACATAAAAGGCATTCATATATTAAACATATAAAATCGATTCTTACATCCTAATTAATGATCTTACAGAATTCTGGATCTATTATTATATTTTTCCATTTGGCTTCAGCCTTCAAGGTTCTTATCATCTGTTCTCTTTAACTTTCTTTGCGTTTGAAAAAAAAAAACAGGTAGCTTTAAATATTAACTTTCTACCTTTTTACTATTTAATTAAAGATTATATAATTTTTTTTTGTTTCACAAGATTTTTGAAACTCTAAGTAAAATTAATATTTTCATGAATTGTAACAAGTATTTATTTGATAATATAAGAATAATAGTTTCCCCGCACAAAGTGAAAATAGCCTCACAAAGCGTGCATGTTCATATTGAAGGATCTCTCGTACCATCTATATTATTATGTAAATGAAGCAATGGTGACACCAATGTTTTAACTTTTAACTTTATTATATGGACTCACTATTAAATTTTGTTATTAGTGAAATTGTGGATTGGGTTGATACGTTGTTGTTGTTAACTTAACACTGGAGAGTTAACAGCAGATTTGGAACGTTGTTAACTCAGCGATGTTACTTTAACAACAGACCAGAAGAATAGTGCAGCGGAATAAACAAACACCAGTTTTAAGAAGTGAATATAGAATTATATTAACTTCCGAGCCTTAGGCAAAATAACCCGTGATGGTTTTAACAAAGGTCATTCTCTCAATTCTCAAGCTCCCCACTCTTAAATTGATTGAACTAAGCAAAGCACACAAGAATTGCTTCGACTAACTCTAACAACTCCTCACTCTTAGATTTATTATAACAACTCACAAACTTTGCTAAAGCAAGACAACACTCAACAACTGTAAATTAATCTCTTGGATTGATTGGCTCTTGTCTCGTGTTTGTCTTGATGTACTTCACACCTATATATAGGTTCTTGATCTTCGACTTCAAGGTGTGTTGTACACGGTTGGTAATTCTCCTAGTTTCCTTCTTGAACTCTACTTCCTTGGTCTCGCAGTCCTTCTTGAATAATAGTTCATTCGTTAGTGATCTAACTAGGGAAAGACTCCTTCTTCAAATCAGGACTGATCTTGGAAAGCATTCCTAGTTCCACTCGAACTCAACTTTCCTTGTAGAGTGGTTTGCGTAATTAAGGAAACTTTCCTTCTTGGAAACTTGAGCGTCCAACCTATGACAAGTTTGTTTCCTGAATAATAATCAAAGACAACTACAAATGTGGAACTCAGTTAGTTAAGTGAATAAGGTAAAACAATAATAAAGAATATAATCAAGATTGTCAATCGGATTCTGCTCCAGTAATGTTACTCTAACATTGACTTCTCAATGTTAAACTAACATTGACAAAATACTTGCACTTTCAATGTTAAACTAACATTGATCGAATACCTGCACTTTCAATCTCCCCATTTTTGCCTTAATCACAAAACCTAAGAACCTGTTCTAATCAGATCAAATTATTCAAACAAACTTAACTATCAGATCACAATGGAAAATAAGTATGCTCCCCCTGAAAATCAGAAGGCACCATCTCAATGTTATTCTAACATTGATACTTTCAATGTTGTCATAACATCTGTCTGTTTTTGTCAATGTTAGCTTAACTTCGAAACTAGACAGCTGTTCTAACATTGAACATCTCAATGTTATTTTAACATCAGAGACCAGTTAACACCTGCAAAACAGAGTTAGTACTTTGTATCCAAAGTTCAATGATCATAAGCAGAAGCAGTAAGCAACAAGATAGAAATATACTTAATTACAGACCATACTAAGTAGCAATGAACATGCTCCTTGATGAAACCGAAAACAAACAAGGAAAATAAAATTGTTCATACTGACACAAACATAATAGAACTCATAAATTTTTGAAATTTGATCATTTTCCCCCTTTTTGTGAGGAAGGCAGATCCCTCAAATGCTTCCTGAGGCTGTCTATCTCTTGCAGCCTTACTTTCTTGTCTGCTATCTCTCTATGGGTATCTTTGTACTCTCTGTCCAGCCACACCAGGGTCTCCTCCACAAAGGCATCAGTAATGACAGAACAACTGTCACTACTAGTCACAGGAACTGAAGAAGCAGCAAACTTGTGAGTCCTCTTCTTCTTCTTCTTCTTCCTGCTTGGACCAACTCCATCATTGGGATTCCATGGCAGATCCTGAATCTCGATCTGAGTGAAGTAGCTCCTGGTGATGATCATCTTGGCCTTGTTCTTGATCCAGCCTTCTGTCTTCTTTGTCTTGAAGCCTTGCTTCACCAGAATGCTGGATATCAGAGAAGGATATGGAATGATTCCCTTTACCTTGGTTGTGACTTCCCTCATGTGCCTCAGAACCTTCTCCCCTATGTTCACACTCAGCCCATTCTTCAGTTTGTACACCAGCCTTGCAGATTCTTTAGTCATAACAGTGGTGTTTGAAGAGGGCAACCAGTTGTAGGTGGAGAGCTTGTGAAGTACTCCACTTCCTCCTCAACTTCCTCCTCTTCTTTATCCTCTTCCTCCTCTTTTTCTTCTTCTGACTCAGACTCAGAAGTTTCAACCATCACCTGCTTTCCCTTTCTTTTCTTAGCAGCAGTAGCTAAGTCAGTGAGAGTCAGGCTCTCTTCTTCTTCTCTCTCAACCTCTTCAGGTTGACTGTCATCCTCTTCACCATCATCTTGGTTACCCTCAGTAGTAACCTTCTCAGCCACAGTCTCCTCATCCTGATCATCCTCCTCAGGAAGAGTCTCCATCTCATCAGCAGTATCCTGCTCCTCCACTTCCTCAGCAACCACAGATTCATCCCCAGCATTACCCTCATGGACCTCATGCACCACCTCAGACTCACCCACAACAACACCTGGGGCCTCGTTCTCCCCCTCAATACCAACAACAGTAGTATCAGGTATATCCAGAGTAGGGTTAGCCATCATTACCTCATTTTCAGGGTTGGTGGGAGTGGAGGTTTGCTCATAAGTTTTTGGTGTTGAATCAACATCCCCCTTCGCTGCTTTCTTGCCCTTACGCCGTTGATAAGTGGATTTCCTCGTTGGTGCGGCGGCGGTAATGGCTTCAGCAGTTGCACTTCTGGTCCTGCGGCGTCTAGGTTGCTCCATCTGTTCGGCAGCAGCTGCAAGAGTGTCAATGGAAGACTTGCGTACCATTGTTAGAGTGAATTTAGAGAAGAAAAATCGAAACTTGATTTTGTAGAGAGAGTTGTTTTTGCAAAAATTTTGAGCGCGTACACAGTAGAAGGGGATTAGGGCAAATTATACAATAATCAGCTGAAGAGTAGAGATAGTGGTGTTGTAACATGTTACCAACATAATCGGACCACTGTCACACGATCATACCCATGTTCACCTTACCACGTGTCAGTGTTGGATTAACACGTAACCAGAGCGGTCTTCAAACCTGAAAACTTATAAGTTACAATGTTTCAATGTTGGACTAACATTGGTAAGTTAACATCAGGGAGGGAAGTTGTAGGTGCAGGGCTTCCACCAAGGCAACATCATGTGAGAGCGTGAGATATTCCTGTAAACTAATCTGAACCCTCACCTAAGTACATAGGTACAAAGACATAGGTTAAGATCATCAGTATGAGTAAGTAACACATCAAACAGAAAAACACAGAGTGGATATACATATCCAGGGAAAAGATGTTCCCATAGCATAGCAGATCACAAAACATAGTCTTTTACCTGCAGTGAGTCACCCACAAAGTATGCCTCAACACATGATTCCTAGGATTACTACTCCCCCTAAGCCCAAACCGACACAAGGGAAAAATGAATGTAGACTAGAATGAATGCAACAATGTTAGAGCAACATTGGGAGATGGTAACCATGTACAAACAACTATACTGACTGGAATCAGGACAAATCACTTTTTCTTTATTTGTGCTCTGTTGAACAAAAGCTAATGAATGTAAAAGGACAGTATCATCACTGAATGTGGGCAGCACACGACCCCACACACCCCAGCAACTTAACCATCAGCAACGGATTAAGCAAGTACAAAGGAACTGAATGAAGACAATACATTTATCATATACTTCTCCACCCCAACTCCTCATGCATACTTGTTTTCCAACCTGTCTGCAAGCGAAATACCAAGTGAACAATGCTACTGAATGCAAGCAGTCGAAACTTCAAACACCCTAGTAGTAAGGACCACTATCATGCATAACCTTGGCCATATAGAAAACACAAAAATAAGCACAACTTAATGACAATGAAGCTCTCAACATCATGTACCCCAGCTTCTCTTCATGCTTTGTCTAACCTAACATGGATAAGTCACAACTGAATAACATCAGAGTAGTGAGCTCTGTGTACCCCAGCTTCTCCCAGATGTTAGGTTAAATTTCACAGACTAACAACAGAGTTCTTAACTTTTCAAACCTTTTAATATGTACCTGTCCACCAGTCAACTCAGCTATTCATACAGTTTAACCACACAACCCAACAGAATCTCTAACAAGGATGTAATATGCAAGAAGAAAGAATGCAGAAAGGAAACAGAAGAACTACAAATACACCACAACCAATAACCATGGCTAGACAGTGGTGTTATGTCAACACTGGTGTACTAACCTCCCTAGACAATGCACATGCCAAGAGAATTCCTCAAACTGAAGAACCTCTCAGAATCTAAGGGTTTAGTGAACATATCAGCAAGCTGATTGTTGGTTTCAATGTGTTCAATATCAATGAGCTTATCTTCTACCATGTTTCTCAGAAAGTGATGTCTTATGTCAATATGTTTAGTTCTGGAGTGTTGCACAGGATTCTTAGAAATGCTTATAGCACTAAGATTATCACAAAACATAAGTAAGGTATCACTGTCTAACCCATAATCCAGTAGCATGTGTTTAAGCCATACTAACTGAGTGACACAACTGCCTGCTGCTATGTATTCAGATTCAGCAGTGGAGAGTGACACACGGTTTTGCTTTCTACTTGTAGACTTCCTGTCATCAGTGTCACCTGCCCAGTCTGAGTCACTGAACCCTACAAGATTGGTGTTAGTGTCATAGGAATACCATATACCAAGGGCCAAGGTGCCAGAAATGTATCTAAGAATTCTCTTCACAGCAATCAGATGAGACTGCTTTGGACATGCCTGGTACCTAGCACAAACACAAACATAGAACATTATATCAGGGCTTGAAGCAGACAAGTAGAGTAAGCTTCCTATCATTGAACGGTACAATGTCAGATCAACATTGGCACCATTAACATCCCTGGATATCTTCACAGATGAAGACATGGGAGTCTTGCAAGGCTTTGAATCTGCCAATTCAAATATTTTCACCAAATTCCTTGCATACTTTTCCTGACTTAGAAAAAATCCCATTACCTGTTTGTTTTACTTGAAGACCAAGAAAGAAAGTTAATTCTCCCATCATACTCATCTCAAACTGCCCTGTCATTGATTCAACAAATTTTTCTAGAATAGAATTGTTAGTTGAGCAAAAACAATATCATCTACATATATTTGGGCTACACAGACATGAGAATCTTTCTTCAAGACAAACAGTGTTCTATCTCCATCACCTCTAACAAAACCAAGACTTAAAAGGAATTTTGTAAGCCTTTCATACCATGCTCTAGGTGCTTGTTTAAGACCATACAGTGCCTTTTCAAGCTTGTACACATGGTTTGGATACTTAGGATCTGTGAATCCCTTTGGTTGTTCAACATATACTTCCTTATCAATCCTAGCAACTGGAGCAAATGTCTCATCAAAATCTACACCTTCAACCTGTGTGTACCCATGAGCAACTAGTCTAGCTTTGTTTCTAACTATAACCCCTTCCTCATTACTCTTGTTTTTAAATATCCACTTTGTCCCTATTACATTAACATTAGGTGGTCTAGGTACAAGTATCCAGACATTGTTCTTAGTAAACTGTAATAGTTCATCCTGCATGGCATTAATCCAAAAGTTATCAAGAAGGGCTTCATTCACATTCTTAGGTTATATGGTGGAGACAAAACAGGAGGCATTATCAACAGTACAAGTGAAGTTCATACAGACACACAGTTTTACCATATCTCAATAGTCAAGTCTTTCTCTGTTTCGTGTTCTTACCCGTTCAGTGAGTTCACCTATTACCTAGGATGCTCGATGATCCTTCTGAATCCTAGCTGGGGGATCTCTTCTCGGTTCAGAGGCAACTTCATGTTCTGAGTAAGAATCCTCTGCTGTTAGTCTAACATCAGATCTTGCTGGTGTTAGTCTAACATCGTTCCCTGACTCTTGTTCAGTGTTTCCAGCTTCCAGTTCCAATGTTGGTGTAACATTGTCAGGAGTAACATTATCGGTTTCCACTATTGGTTCAACATTGGGAATTGAGATGTCACCAGTACCTGTATCAAGAGTGAAATCATCAAACACAACATTCACTGGTTCCTGAATTGTCTTCAATCTAAGATTGTAGACCCTAAAGGAAGTACTATTGGCTGAGTATCCTACAAAGATGCATTTTTCACTTTTAGAATCAAATTTACTCAGATAATCCCTGTCATTAAGTAGATAACAATCACATCCAAATTCATGGAAATATGCAACATTTGGTTTTACACCCTTCAAGAGTTCATATGGAGTCATGTTAGTTCCAGGTCTAAGATACACCCTGTTACTAATGTGACAAGCAGTATTTAAGGCTTCAACCCAGAGTCTTTTGGATAATCCTTAGCATTGAGCATAACTCTGGCCTTCTCTTGAAGAGTCCTGTTCTTTCTTTCAGCAATCCCATTCTGCTGAGGAGTCTTAGGAGCTGAAAATTCATGGAAAATACCTTTAGCATTGCAGTAGTTATCAAAACTAGTATTTTCAAATTCTTTACCATGATCAGACCTAATCTTAGTCACAGTGGAGCCATACAAGTTTTTAATACTAGCACAAAGAATTTTGAACTGATCAAAAGCTTCTGACTTTTCTTTAAGAAATTTTACCCAAGTGTATCTAGAGAAGTCATCTACAATCACAAAGGCATATCTCTTACCACTGAGACTACTTACCTTAATTGGACCCATTAAGTCCATGTGCAGCAATTCAAAACATCTACTAGATATAGGGTTAGCATTCTGTACCTGTAGAGGTGTATGAACTGCTCTGGTTTGCTTACCCTTGAGGCAATCACCACACACAAGCTTACCTGGACAAGACATCTTTGGTAAGCCTCTTACATCATCAACTTTCTGTAATTTCTCAAGGTTTCTGTAGTGAACATGTCCAAGTTTCCTATGCCATATAGAAGCCTTATCTATCTTGGCATGGAAACATTCTGCTTCCTCCTGGGCTAGGTAGCAGTTATCTTTGGATCTAGTACCTGTCATCACAAGAACATTGTCACTATCATAAACATCACAAGATATCTTATCAAATGTAACCAGTAAGTCATCATCACACAGCTGACTGATACTGATTAGATTTGCCTTTAACCCATCTACCAACAATACATCCTTCAAGGGAGGGAATCCATCAACATCCAGTGTCCCCTTGCCAATGATTTTTCCTTTGGTGCCTCCTCCATATGTCACTGTTCCAGCACTCAAAGGTACCATTTGCTTAAGATTCTCTTTGCTTCCTGTCGTGTGTCTTGAGCATCCACTATCGAAGTACCATTTACTTGAAAGGTTAGAGTACACAGCAGAGAAAACAACATTGCATACAACTTTAATCTTAGGGGATTTAGCCTTTTCTATCCAAGTCCTACCTTTTTGTCCTGCACCTAATGTTAGTCTAACATCAGAACATGTTGTAGAATTAACATTGGACGCAGAGGCTGTTTTCTTACCACATTCTTTTATAAATTTTCTGCAGAATGGTTTAATGTGGCCTGGTTGAAAACAGTACTGGCAGATAAAGGTAGGTTTACTTTTTATAGTGTTAATGGTTCCAGTACTCACATTATCAGATTCTTTAACAAAGCTTGTAGTTAGATAGGCAGAATTAACATTTGAAGAGGAAGGTTTCTCAATAAATCCCAGACCACATGTACCTGAGTTACCCATGTTCAGTACCTCATCAAGTTTAGAAGTACCTCCATTCCATTTGGCTATGATCTGTGAGTCCTTTTTGAGTTTCTCCTTTACCTCTTTCAGCTCTGCTTCAGCTTTGTCAAGATCTCTTTCATAGAGTTTCAACATGTTCTTCAAACATTCAATGTCATGCTTTTGTGCTTCGTTTTTCTTCATGAGTCTGACATTCTCTCTCTCAAGTCTGAGAAAGGTTGTATGTAGGTCATCAAGAATTTCCTCCTGGGACATCTCTTCTTCATTGAAGTACTCTTCTTCAAGATCAACTGAGCCATGAAAACAACCAAAGTTAGTATCATCACAATCAGAGAGTGTGTCATGGTTAACCTGTGTCTCATAGCTGTTCCAGTCTCCAAAAAAGATCTCCTGATTTGCTGTTGGTTCTCTAATGTTGGAGTAACATTGAGATTCTTGGCAGTTTCTGGAGTCTTCTCCTGACCAGGTGATCCGAGTGAAGAGCGCAACAGTGTTGATTTCCTCTGATTGTTCATCACCACTTGTTCCTGATTTGAAGTCTCCTTCATTGAAGTCATCTACACAGACCCAATGAGAATTCCCTCTTGTTCTGAGGGTGTTAGCACATTCATGTTTAAAGTGACTATACCTCTTACATTCATAACACTGGACATCTTTCAATTTCTCAGCATCTTGAGGAGTGCTCTTAGATGCCATGTATTTTACAAACTTTGGGGGCAATTTCTTATAACTAACAGCAGCATTACTGGGTTGTTTTTCTTTACTTTTATCTTTGTAACCCAATTTACTAAACTTCCTAGTGATGTTACCATAGTTAGAAGAGATCAACTCATATTCATCCTCATCACTCCATGTAGACTCTGAACTAGTACCTAGTAAGGCTAAAGCAAGTTGTTTACTGAACTTTCCTAGGAATTCTAGTTCAAATTCTTTTAGAGTGTTCATCAATGTTTGAAAGTCCATGTTGGCCAGATCTCTAGACTCATTCATAGCAATTCTTTTGATAGTAAATTTTGAAGATAGTGTTCTAAAAGCTTTATAGACCATGGTTTGATTTGGGATGATAAAACCTAAGTTTTGGCACTGATTAGCAATATCTAAAAGTTTCTCAAAATAACCATCAATTCTTTCATCCTCACCCATCTCTATCTTCTCAAAGTCCCTCAAAAGTTTTCTATATTTAGAGTCCCTCACAGCCACATCACCTTCACAATGTAATTCAAGAACTTCCCATGCAACTTTAGCAGTAGAGCAAGTTTGAATAAGTTTGAACATATGATTACCTACCCAGCTAAAAATAGCATTGAGAGCCTTTTCATTGAAGTTGTAGAGAGCAATTTCGTTGGCTGTCCATTGTCCTCTTGGCTTAGGTACCAGATCAGCATCTCAATCTCTAGGCAAGTAGGGGATGGTGTAGCCTTCTAGTACTGCGTCCCAAGCTCTTAGGTCGATGGATTTGATGTGGACTCTGAGCCTGATCTTCCAGTAGGCATAATTGTTGGGACCCTCCAATACTGGCAACCTGCTGGTATTGGGGTTGGAGTTGTCCATCTTGTCGTATCAACGCCAAACACCGGTGAAGTTGGTGCTTGGCTCTGATACCAATTGAAATTTTGGATCGGGTTGATACGTTGTTGTTGTTAACTTAACACTTGAGAGTTAACAGCAGATTGCAACGTTGTTAACTCAGCGATGTTACTTTAACAACAGACCAGAAGAATAGTGCAGCGGAATAAACAAACACCAGTTTTAAGAAGTGAATATAGAATTATATTAACTTCCGAGCCTTAGGCAAAATAACCCGTGAAGGTTTTAACAAAGGTCGTTCTCTCAATTCTCAAGCTCTTCACTCTTAAATTGATTAAACTAAGCAAAGTACACAAGAATTGCTTCGACTAACTCTAACAGCTCCTCACTCTTAGATTTATTCTAACAACTCACAAACTTTGCTAAAGCAAGACAACACTCAACAACTGTAAATTAATCTCTTGGATTGATTGGCTCTTGTCTCGTGTTTATCTTGATGTACTTCACACCTATATATAGGTTCTTGATCTTCGACTTCAAGGTGTGTTGTACACGGTTGGTAATTCTCCTAGTTTCCTTCTTGAACTCTACTTCCTTGGTCTCGCAGTCCTTCTTGAATAATAGTTCCTTCGTTAGTGATCTAACTAGGGAAAGACTCCTTCTTCAAATCAGGACTGATCTTGGAAAGCATTCCTAGTTCCACTCGAACTCAACTTTCCTTGTAGAGTGGTTTGCGTAATTAAGGAAACTTTCCTTCTTGGAAACTTGAGCGTCCAACCTATGACAAGTTTGTTTCCTGAATAATAATCAAAGACAACTACAACTGTGGAACTCAGTTAGTTAAGTGAATAAGGCAAAACAATAATAAAGAATATAATCAAGATTGTCAATCGGATTCTGCTCCAGTAATGTTACTCTAACATTGACTTCTCAATGTTAAACTAACATTGACTGAATACCTGCACTTTCAATGTTAAACTAACATTGATCGAATACCTGCACTTTCAATTAGATTGGATACAACTGTAATTCATTTTAACTTTCTCATCACTTCAATCTTTTTATTAAAGAAAAAAAAGTATTACTTAATTCTCTCTTACATAAAAAGAAGGTTAAGATATATCTATATATATTTTGTATCCATATTTAAGTTATAATTTGTGTCATACAAATTAATTATAATGTAATTTAACCTGGTGGGGACCGCGTGTCGACAATTGTAGTAGTAGATAAGAACATAAACATAGAGAATACTGAAGCACTTATATAAACTAAGTGTTCAGAAAATTTTAGATTTTGCTATAATAATGCGACCAACCATCAACGTGGTCACACAATTGATCAATGTAATATTTGATTTGTTCCTTAATTAGTTGTACTAAATAGCATAGAAAACTTGTATTTGCATCTAATTTATGAAATGTTTTATTGAATAAGGTCAAGTATCAAGAAATAGCGCGATGTGATATCATTATTACCTAATTAATCATACATATGTAGAGTGGACTCTAACCTTTGAATTGCTCAAGCACAGTAATTCTTCAACTACCGACAGGTAAATATAGTGATACTGTCACATATATTTATGCCCCCTATAAATAGGTGAAATAAGCTCTTCAATTTTTGTCAGCTTCTCTACAACTGAATTAACTAATTCTTTGCGAGTTTAATTTACTACATTAGTAACAATGAGTTCGGCCACGTTGCAAGATAACAGCAACATCAGGCGCAAGGCTTTTCCTAAAGATTTTGTGTTCGGAACTTCTACCGCAGCTTACCAGGTTAATTGTTTGTCATCTATAACTAAGAAAAATCTAATTATACATTTAGTTGCTCGGGCGTAGAGTCTGCTTGTGGAGTTCAAAGTATTCGCAATCATACGTTTTAAGTCGATCATATACTTTTAAGGGTTTTATTTACATATATAAAGTTATTATTAGGATTATATTTAACATAAATAATTAATCGTTTCATCTGCAATATATTGTAGAAACCACTCATCAAAATATTATGAAAATTAAAGTTCTGACTTAGCTGCGCGCCTGCAGAAATAGTCATTAAACAAATCTTGAGATTTTGGTTTTTTTTTTTTTTGTGCCACATCACTTTTCAGCACGAAGGAGCTGCCGCAACTGGGGGTAGAGGAAGGAGTATATGGGATGATTTCGCCTTGAGGACTCCTGGTGATCTCTCTCTCTCTCTATATATATATATATGTGTGTGTGTGTGACATAATTATAAAGCCGATTAATTATATAGCTTATAAAATATGGGAACTGAGGGTCTGCATATAGGCAGAATTGCGGATGGATCAAATGGAAATGTTGCTGCGGATATGTATAGCAAATATAAGGTAATTAAATGTACCCCCACCGGCCATATTAATTTACTCTCCCTTAGAAACTTGCATATGAGAATTAAAGCTGCTAAAAACTCTCTTATATATGATTAGTTGACTATGAATAGAATCACTTATGTTTTCAGTTATGTTGCAGGATGATATCAAGATGATGAAAAGCATGGGTTTTAATAGTTACAGATTTTCAATTGCATGGCCAAGATTATTGCCTGGTAAGGAATTCATGAAGATAATTACGAAGTGATCTTTTGTCAAAAATTGTTGTGCAACAACTAACAAGCAAGAAACGTATATATATTAGCGATTTCACCAATATAATACAAAAAAGAAAAAGAAAAAAGAAGAAAATATTCTTTTATACTGAGCGACAATTGTAGAAAGTACTAAAAGAAACACAACTGCATAACTAGATTTCGTCTTCTTATTATCTTAGTTTTTGGAAAATCCGTAAATTAATTAACAGAAACTAGTTCATTTAGCGATATTAAACTCACAAATATATTTCGTCTTTTGAGGATCCTGATCATGTTGCAGTTCATATTTCATATGGCTGTTACGTTGTTCTTGTGCTGAGCTAACACATCCATATTAATCTTGATTAGGGGGGAGACTTTCTCTCGGTGTCAGCAAAGAAGGGATTGACTACTATAATGACGTTATTAATACCCTCCTTGCTAATGGTTTGACTCAAATTGTTTCATTATTCTTCTTGGATTCTATAATCTGAGTAATTACATATATTTGTTTATATATATACGTTAATTATGTTAATTATGATATAAGTTTTTAGGTATGCATGTATCCACGTGAATTATATATGCAGGTATTGAGCCCTACGTTACTCTTTTTCACTGGCAATTGCCTCTGAGTTTGGAACTTGAGTATGGTGGCTTCTTATGCTCTGAAACTCTTGATGATTCGCTAACGAATCCAATGATGTAAGCAATCCAGTTAATTCATATTATCAATTTAAACCTCAATCTATGTCCTGAATATTTGTAATTCATGCATGTTGCATACATTTTATTTTCAAAGGTTGTCGTAATTTACTATGGTCTAAATCTGGTTTAATTACTAATAAAATGATTTGACATTTTTCCCGCAACGTAACGATGCTAGTAATTATTGTAAGCATCTAGATATGTACCTGTTTCGGTCAAATCGTCAAGATCTAACAATAACTTAAAACATTGAATTTTCGAAGTGTACATTATTAGATTAAACCATATATAACGATTAAAACACTGAGTTTCTTTTACTGTCTAGGTCTAAACTATCGACATAATCTAACATAAACGCCACTCATATGATATGGAATATATATTTAAGCCATTTATTAAAAATATACCTGCCTAGACTGTGTTACATATCTTAAACCTTAGCACATTGCTAATTGTTATACAACAGAGATGATTTCCGCGACTTCGTGGAATTGTGCTTTTGGAGTTTTGGCGATCGAGTGAAAAATTGGATTACGTTGAATGAGCCGTGGACGTATGCGGTGCACGGATATGTGGAATGCATATTTCCACCGGGTAATCCTCCCGTTTCGACTACGGATTTTGAAAAAGCAGGAGGAACATCTTCTGGTTTAGCTAAAACTGAAGCCAAGAACAACTTTCCTAGTTATAGACATGTTCCTCACCCTAGTGGCCCTCCTAAGCTGATCCGACGGGGTCCTCCTGTTCAATCTAATTCAGCTAAAGATGTCTATACTGTGGCAAGAAATTTACTCCTCTGTCATGCACATGCAGTCAAGTCTTATAGAACCAAATTTCAGGTTCCATTGGAATTTCAACTTTTATACTACAAGAAAAATGAGCAAGATGAAATTTCCGACAATGATTTATATTAGGCTCCATCGACTCAATTTATTTTATGTCATTATTGCTGAAGTCTAACTTTGTTGGAAAATATCATCTCGTTGCTCAATTTTCTTGTAGTATATATTATTTATTTGGATTAAAATATGGTAGTTGATTATTTAAAGTTTAATTCTTGAGTGGACTTCAACACCTTATTAGGCAAATCAAGGAGGAAAGATTGGAATAACACTTGTGTCGCATTGGTTTGAGCCTTTTAGCGAAAAACCTGAGGACCAAAATGCCGCTAGTAGAGCCATCGATTTTATGTTGGGATGGTACCTCTCATTTTAAATTCCTTTTATTTTTTATTAATAATAGATATTTTCGTGTATTTACGATGGATAAATAAGAGCTCATGTTTTTTTTTTACTATTAATTATTTTAAGGTTCCTGGAGCCTGTAGTAAGTGGTCAATATCCGGCAAGTATGTTGAAGTACGTGTCAGATAAAGATCTGAAACCATTTTCAACTGAAGAATCAAGCTTACTTAGAGGATCTGTTGATTTTCTTGGTTTAAATTACTACACGGCTAACTATGCTGCTAATGATCCCACACCTCAAATTGAAGATGGCTACTACAAGGATCAGCAAGTTGCATTCTACAGTATGTTCTTATTAATTGGCAATTACCTTAATTTAGAAACTAATTTAAAAGCATAAACATTATTAGTTAACTATTTTATTTTGAAGTAACTAGACACTTTTTTTTTTAATTCTAATTCGAAATTCCTTTTGGTGGTAGCTGAACGAGACGGGAAGCCCATTGGGCCTGTGGTATGTTCTTATATGTTTATTCATTTACTTATTTGTGACATCTAATATTTAAACTGAAGAAATGCATGCAAAAACAAATGACATAGCAACGAATCGAGTTAAAACTCTGGTTTTAAGATTATTTAGACTGCAATCCATTAGATTTCTTTCGGAATTTTATCTTTTATTCATTCGGGCTTCAATTTCTTGCCAAATATGTATATATTTTGTCAATAATTAATAATTGATGATTTTGCTATTAATTTGATATTCAGGCGGGGTCGTCATGGTTGTTTATAGTTCCATGGGGTATTTATAACCTTCTGAAACATATAAACGCCACATACAAAGATGTACCTGCTATATACATTACTGAAAATGGTAAACTTTTAATTATCTACTTATTTTCCTGTAATTATTTTCTTTTTTCTTGATCAGTTGGGAATACGTATAACAGTTGTAAAGTTCGATAATAAGTAATACCTTTTTACAAATTACTTTTGCTTAGGCGTGGATGAAAAGAACGACCCTAAGCTTACAGCAAATGTAGCCTGTATGGATCCAATACGGACTAGCTATCACCAAGATCATCTGGCAAAGATTCTCGAAGCAATGACGTAACTTTGATTAGGATTATATTTTATATCCTTTTCATCTTAGCTATTGGCCAGTATTCATCTGATTTTCGGTTAATGTTATTGATTAGGGATAATCTCAAAGGTGGAAATGTGAACGTGAAAGGCTACTTCGTGTGGTCCTGGTGTGATAATTTTGAATGGATTGAAGGATACAATGTTCGATTTGGTCTAATATACATAGATTTCATGAACTATCTCACAAGGCATCCCAAAAATTCAGCTATGTGGTTTGCTCGATTCTTAAATGGTAATAGTTTAATTGGAAAGGAGCAAGCTAAGGGCAATTTGGAGAAGGAGATGGAGAAGCCCTAAAGTGAGAAAGGACAAATGCTTAACAATATTGAAATCCGCGATGAACTATTGACTACAATATTTTTTTTCTTGTTTGGTATTTGGCTTGAGCTTGAATTTGATGTAAATAAGGGATGAAAGTTGAAATAATGGCGCTCTATGAGGCGTGCATATCTAAATATGAGAGAAATTTATTTTCTCCTTATTATAATATCAAGAACTTGCCCTTTGAACTTTAAAAATGGTATGTCAATTTTTTTTAAAAAAAATCCCGAACGGGTAACTTGTGTTTTGTCCAACGTAACGTCCATATATGATGTCTACCTAAGCAATTTGCACAAGCCATGCAATTTACAAAATGAAGAAAGAAAATGGGTGAAAATTAAACATGGTTGTCTTAATGTGGTTTATCTTCTTATAGTATGAAGTCTTAGGTTTAATTAACCGATTCAATATATGTTTGCAACGAGTATAAGAAAAATATTCCTCAAGAAATACTTGGCTACTAAATCAACATATTTGGAACTACAATTACAAAATTTAATTTGATCTGGATGAATAATACAATTATTAGTTTTTTACATGGATCATTATGTTACTGAAATCGGTATAAGAAATGTCAAATTAAAGTACTTAAGAAAACGGAGAATTAACTATTTGTCTATTAGAAGGGTGGGGGTGGGGTGGGAGGAAGGAAAAAAGAATTCTTTCGTTTTTTTCTTAATTTTCTTTTCTGTATTTAGTTTTTATTTTTTATTTTTTTATTATCTATTATCTCATGTAAAATAGGGTTTACATAACCTTTTTTTTAGCCACTTCACTCAATTATATATTAGTTGTGATGCACCTATACCGATACTAAGTCAGCAATGCAGTACACAATACACATCGATACCGGTTCACATACCGATACCCGTACTAACGTATCTGATACGCCACATGGCGTATGCTTTAATTTTGAAAATAAATAAATCTCGATACGTACCCGATACGTTTATTTATACGTATCCGAACTATTATGGATCTTTTTTACAAACTTTATGTATCATTAATCGTTGAATATCATCTTGATTTTATAATATTACAACAAGCTTGTTAATCAACCCGTTGTTTAACTTGTTAGTCATAATTCACGTTTGTATATTTTTTGTGTATTTTCAGTTTTCTTGTTTAAGTTTTAAATTCAATTGTTTGTTAAAAATAAAAAATACACATAATAAATATTAAAGGAAGGAAAAAAATGAATTCTTTCGTTTTTTTCTTAATTTTCTTTTCTGTATTTAGTTCTTATTTTTTATTTTTTTATTATCTATTATCTCATGTAAATTAGGGTTTACATAACCTTTTTTTAGCCACTTCACTCAATTATATATTAGTTGTGATGCACCTATACCGATACTAAGTCAGCAATGCAGTATCCTATACATATCGATACCGATTTAGATACCGATACCCGTACTAACGTATCCGATACGCCACATGGCGTATGCTTTAATTTTGAAAATAAATAAATCTCGATACGTACCCGATACGTTTTCTTATACGTATCCGAACTATTGTGGATCTTTTTTACAAACTTTATGTATCATTAATCGTTGAGTATCATCTTGATTTTGTAATATTACAACAAGCTTGTTAATCAACCCGTTGTTTAACTTGTTAGTCATAATTCACGTTTGTGTATTTTTTGTGTATTTTCAGTTTTCTTGTTTAAGTTTTAAATTCAATTGTTTGTTAAAAATAAAAAATACACATAATAAATATTAATACTGTATTATAAATAGACGTATCATTGCCATATCGGTATCGACTGTTTTTAAAAAATGTCGTATCAGCGTATCCGTACAGTACCGTACTCGTACCGCCGTATCAAACCCGTGCAACATATTATATTAGGGAGACATCATATGTGGATATCACTACCCCTTTTTCGTTGACATCATATGGTCGGGCCGTCCCTAGTACCCCGTCGCGACGGCCAAGTCGTAGGTAATGACCTCATTACCAATTGGCAGACCATTCCTACCCACTAGCGTCGGTCTAGCCATAGCTAACCATTATCTGTGGCTTGTCCTGTTGGTAATAACCATAATACATTCATTACCAAAGGCTATGCCATTAGTAATGTCATGAATATTATTACCAACAACTAGATCGTTGGTACTAATATTTAATGTTGAATATTATTAGTCAAGGCCTAGCCGTAGCTACTAATATTATAAGCTACGGCCCAAATAATATTCAACCGAATAAAAAAAATCAATAATATTTCAGCAATTTACGAAATTACTGGAATATTGTTTTTTGCAATTTAACAATACAAAACGTGTGATGTGTTGTGTGTTAAGAAGAAGAATCGGTGAACACAAGAAAAGAAAAGTATGTTCAAAAATGAAGAAAAGTTTTGAAGAAATTGAGAAAGTTTGAAAAAATGAAGAAAAACTTTAAAGAAATGAAAAAAGTTTGCAGATATGAAGAAAAACTGGAAGAAAGGAAAAACAAACCTTAATGAAAGGAAAAAAGTTTGAAGATACGAAGAAAAACTTGGAAGAAAGGAAAAAAAACTTTGAAGAAATGAATAATTGTGAGGAGAAGTGAAAAAAAAAACTTTGTACAAATGAAAAGAGTGTTGAGTAATTTTATGGATATTAAAATAAAGGGTTGAGGGGGAGAAAGTATTTATAATTCGGTGGAAATTTTAAATTTTCATGAAATCTTGAATTTTTCGCTTATTTTGTGGTCATTTCCAACAGCCTAGCCATAGCTATTAATCGCAAAGTTTCACAAATTTCAAAATTTTGCCAAATCCTTGGAGCACAAACAAACTATCTTGGGAACTACGTTGCCGAGCACACCTACTTGAGGACAAATTAAACTGCAAAAAACAAACAAACATGTTAAAAAAAAAACAAAATGTTTTTCAAAGTAAAACTATCAAAAGACAGGAATAGTCGAATAGACAATACTCGATACAAAAGAGTGTCGAACAGGTACCCGTTCAACACTTCTCAACAGAGCACTTGAACCCCCCCCTGCCCCCCACCATACACCTATATATAGAGAGCTCGGTCCCTAGGGCCCACAAACGTAACAATTGAATCCTTCAGCGTTCGACACTTTAAGAACAGTCGAATCTCACCAGATTCGACACTATTGATAACTGACAAATGAGCGTAGATTCGATAGTTCCCATAATATCGAACGAGCGTAGATTTGATAGTGACGTTGACTGATAAAATACCTTAACATTAATACTACTCATAACTGTTGAATCACCCACAAATAGACACTCAATAGAACAATCGAATTTATGTGTATTGGACCTTCCCTAAATATAAAATAATAAACCACCGAAAGAACCGAACCTCCGAGTTACGTCTCCCAGACGGGGGGCATATTTTGAAGCCATATATTATTTATTTGGCAAACGATCCTGTGGACTACTGCTCCCAAATAGGGAGGCATGTTTTGAAGCTAGATATTATTTGTTTGACAACCTGTCATCCAAATTACAGCTCCCAAATGTTGGGCATATTTTGAAGCTATATATTATTTATTGGGCAACCGAGCCTCCGGATTTGGGCTCCCAACTTGGGGTCATATTTTGAAGCCAAATATTGTTTATTTGGCAACCAGTCCTCCATATTACGGCTCCCAAATGGAGAGCATATTTTGAAGCAAGATATTATTTATTGGGCAACCGATCCTCTAGAGTAGGTCTCCCAAGTGAGGGGCATATTTTGAAGCCATATATTATTATTTTTGGCAACCAATCCTCAGGATTACGACTCTTGTATGGGGGGATATTTTGAAGTCACACATCATTAAATTGGCAACTAGGGGTATATCTTAATATTGGACAAGGTACAAATCCAAGATAGCAACAACAGTTATAAAACTTGGCACCCGCTCTTGAATCAAGAGCGACTCCCAAATTGGGGTGACTATATGGTGGGGGTGTTTTAGGTGGCCCGAAAATGAACTGGGCCAACCTGCCCCATTAAAAGTCCAAAAAAAACAAGAATCGAACCAAATTGGTTCAACCATATTGGGCCGGGACAATCGAACGCCCTCATTCGATTGTTAATGCCAGCACGCGGGGCGAGTGGTATAGTCCAAATTCTATAAATATCCGCTCCCCAAGATTCACGCCACGCATTAATTACTATTTATGAACCCACTTCAATCAAATTAGTCTGTTCGACTGTGATTGAGTTCGACCATCTGGCGTCTGAGTTTGATTGTTATCTACCCATAGGGACCCGTTCCAGAGTTATCATTATCTAATTGTCCCCAGTTCGACTGTTCTCCAGTTCGAGAGTTATCAGCATCGAATCGCACCTTGTTCGATTGTTCCTAGATTCAACCATCCAAGGTTACTTTAGTCATTTTAGGTTCGTTAACGTGTAATAGGTGTTCCAAAAAAAGGTGGTCAATTCCTTATAATAGGCTAGCATATTTTGGTTTATTTCAGGCCCATTTGTATTGTATATTCTGATTATTGTAAATCAGACTAACGTGTGTTTGCAAACTCTTAAAATAAGCTATAATCATCTTTTTATTCAAATAAGTGTTTTTGGAGTGTTTGCAAATCTAGCTTTTTCGGTTACAAAACTTTTTTTTATGTTAAAAAACACCACAATCTTAAAGCTGGTGTGGGATTGCTTTCGGCTTAACTTAAAATTGTGAACTTCTACTTTTCCACTAGAGTTTGCAAATACCACCTAAATAAGACCATAATGCGCAAGATTCTCCAGAGCGGTGATAGCTTGGGTTCAACGACCAGTGGATGCACATTTCAGTCCATCTAGAATTGAAGCTCTTCCTGGATTGTTTGCGGTCCGAGTGGCGGTGGGTATGGCGTGGCGGGAAAGTTATGTTTGAGAGAGATTGCATAAATACAAATCATGACATTATTAATTGTACGTTGAGCGAGGCTCATCGGTCCTTCTTGCGGATATTAAACAGCTTTTTGGCGGCAATAGCAGGTTTACGATTATTTTGATTCGTCGTGATGCTAACAATGATGCTCACCTTTTGGCAAGGAACATGTTGGCTAATGCGGAAGGGCCTCAGTCTCTTAATTTACCTTATAGTTTTCGTTTTGGCATGAATGTTTTCATTGATGGTTTTTGGTTTTGGCGAGTCTAGAATGGAAGTGTTTTGAAGTTCAAAAAAATAAAATAAAATGATACAGGGGCTTGGGTTGTTATACAATGCGATACAGTCTTACTACAACAATCTGACTTTTACAGTGTAAAAGTAATTAGTGGGACAACTTACAAATACTTCTTACTTATGCATGAAAATATATCGAATATAAATATATAAAAAAGAAAAAAATCATAAATATTATTTTTTATTATTGAAATTAAAAAAATTATTTTTTATTACTGGAATTGTCTTTTTTACGGGGGGAGAGGGTGTTGTCTTTTTGTTTTTTGTTTTTTTTTATTTTTTTTTTAATTTTAGTAATAAAAATGATTTTTTAATTTCAGTAATGAAAATAATTTTTTAAATTTCTATAATAAAAATAATATTTATGGTTTTTCCGTTTTTTATATATATTTATATATATTTTAATACATAAAGATATTTTTATATATATTTATATATATTATGGATATAAATATATTTATGTTTTAAATATATTCCATGTGGCAGCAACATAGCACAAAACATATATATTTATTTTAAATATATTGATGTGGCGTGTGGCTTTTTTTCCATGTGGCAGCCACGTAATTGCATTTTTCCTATGTGGCAGCAACAGGGCATACAAATTAAGAAATGCCAAAACGCAGGGTATTTTTAAAAATTCGGTAGTTATTGGGTAGATTGATCAAAAGGGTAAACTTACAGGGCACAAATATTAATTTGTCCATCGTATAAAATTGATCTAAATAATGGAAGACAAATAAGGAACGGCGATGATATATATACACGATTTTTTTGGTAAGCATATATATTTATATTTGTACGTTAAGCGAATTCATCGGGTTAAAAGCAAGCCATTTATCATAGCATTAAAACTACGGATTAATTAACCACGCCCGTTACATTTATTCACACACGCACTATCACACACATGCATGCCCATACATCATTTTTATTTCTCAATAACCACTTTAATAACACGATATTATCATATATAGTAAACCATCGCACACGCGCACCCTAGAACGTTGAAGCATATCAACGGCTTAATTTTTCAAGTGATGAGCCTCGACATCTTTTGTTAAGTCGATGAAATAGGAGAGCATTGAAATTGGATGTCCGACATCGTCATTAAGAGTCTCGTAATCCAAAATGATCGTAACCAAATCAATCTCATTTTTTTGTTTCAACATGTGTTTGAATGAAAAAAACTCTGTATTCCTCCAGCAAATTTCCTTCAATCACTTTGAACTCGATCATTTTTTCCTTCGCGTCTACAGCTACTTTAGTCCTGGCTCACATCAATAAATCTCGTGGTCATACGTATTACTGAAACAGAAATAGTTAAATTCTGATAATTTATGAGATAATAGCAAGAAAAAGTAATTAAGAGCATATTCTATCAGTAAAAGGTATTACTGTTATGATATATCAAATAAAAGGACAAAAAAAAAAAAAAAACTCACTTGGGATTTTTAGAAAATAGGAAAAATAATTTTTTTTTTTTGCCTTTTTACCTTTCACATACTATGTTCGCCAATTTCACAGAAAAGACTCATGGGGCCGCGCCTTCTTGCGCTTGTAACCTTGTCTTCCTTTTTGTTTCTACGTTCTACTCTGTTGTTAGAACACCGGTCTTTAATTTCAGTACATCATCTTTAGACTTCGGCCACCACTATCCTAATAATCTCCCACTTGGAGACTAAACCCAACGGACTGCTCCAACGAACTAAAACCTCCATCGCATTCATCAATGATACCATCATAGTTATCCACCAGCTCTGAAACGACAATCCTTGAATTTCGTCAAATTCCAAGGCCAGCTGAAACCACGCAAAGCTTCAACTTCTCTAAGTTCACAACCTTAGTCAACATATCAACAGGTTTTTCAGTACCTCGAATCTTCACAAGCTGCAAACTCTTCATCTCCAAAAGATACCGTATGTAGTGAAACTTGAACTTTATATGCTTTGTTCTCAAATGAAACGTCGGGTTCTTCGCCAAGAAAATAGCACTTTGACTATTGCTATAGAGAATGTTATGCATCTGCCTGATACCCAATTCCGTCAAAAACCTTGCAATCATTTTATCCCCTTTCTGGCCTTTGTTAACACTACGTACTCAACTTCTATAGTAGATAACGCCACTATATTCTGCAATCTTGAGCCCCATGAAATCGCAGTACCACTCAAAGTAAATCATGTCCTTATATACCACCCAAAGTAAATTTGGCATAATGAGGAGTGTACTAAAAAGAAGGACATGAAGGTGGGAGAATCACTCCATAAATTGCTAAAAATTACTCCGCAAAGCACATCACCCTCTTCATTAGTTAGACAAAGACAAAATTGGCCAGGCAAATATACCCGTTTGGTGTCCTCTGGCTAGGCAAAAGTCTTGAAACCCTAAACATGTCACAAAAGAAGGGTTGTATCACCGCTAGTAAACTCACCTTTATCTGCGCCACATATATTATAACATGACCAATTGGTCGGTTGCTGGCCCGCTAAGCATGAAGAGGAATCGAACCTCCACCACCAAATAATCAACAAAAAACTCCCCCAGCCTCGTTCTCACATACTTATCAAAAGAGATAGTGGATATCTCACCCACTAGAATATGCTTGGGCTCCGCCATTTCGCCTGTCTTTTCTTCCTCGGCCTGGAACCACCACGCCTATCCACAATGGCGACACGCACCTTTTCTGCTCCAACTGACAAAAAGAGCTGACCCTATCGCAACTGTCGATGAAATTCCCACCTCTCATAAACCAGAAATAAACCATGTACTTGCTTGCACAATGGTCGAGCTCGCCGGAACAACTTAATTTTAGCGAGAACCGAGGCAGCAGTAGTAGAAGCAGAAGTTGCCATCTTTCTTAAAAAAAGGGTTATGGGAAGAAGAAAGAAATCGCAAACGATTGTAGAAAGTTGCTTAGGGAGAAAGGAAATTTGATTGCAAAAGAGATTTGGTAAAGGTAAAACCTTAAATCCAAACCCGGGCTACCTTAGATAGACAGCCAAACAGTGCTAGTAAATTCCCTTCCACAAACATTAAATCTAGAAAAGAGTCACACCGTTTTGATGAAACGTAACCGCCAGATTTAACATCCCCTCAATGGGCAGAATCGAAGAGTCACAACATTCTAAATTCCTCGAAAAATGCTAAGCTCACACGTGAAAAGTCCTCATATGTTACTTGGCATAAACACTTACACAAATATAAGATTTTTCTAGCGTCGTCCAACAGAAGAAATGTACAAAGACCACTCTTTACGACCAGACTCCAACGACGATGGTTACAAAGTAAGCCTCATACGTGAAAAATTAGCATGCGGTTTATATAAAAACTTTTTAACTCAAATTGTGTAGTAGAGTAGACATGTGTGACCTCCTCTAAAGTGAGCCTTTCAATATCACCATGTTTGGCCTCACTTCAACACCCAATACGTACAACCCACTAGGAAAAGACAAGAAAAGTGTTTTATACAATGAATTGCGAATATATAAAATTGCAATGTCGTAAATCAATTCCTTTGAAGAAATCTAAACACGTAACACACTTCGCAAGATAGTATCACTACTAGTATTGACCAAGTAATACATGGCCTATTGATTTACAATCAACGGAAGTGACATGCACATTGTTAATATCATACCATCATGAAGGGAACTTCTGGTGTGCTCTCTAATGCACAACTCCTCCCACTCACAGAGAGGTGGGCCCCTTACACATGGGGACCACCTCTTCGTAAGTGGGAAGAGTTGTGCATAGGAAAGCACACCAAATAATTCCATCTAATGATAGCTTGTATGATAATTCGGATTAAAGAACCCCTCATTTGAATATCATAAAGTTAGTTTTTTTTCTAGTTTTAGCTCCATATTTTAAGATGAAACTTCTCCCAGCCTATGATTACGAGTATTCTAGGTAAAATTGGCATTTAAAGTTGATCAACTACATATAATCAAGAGGACGTTGATAAACATAAGATGCCATTGGATAAACGAGGGAGAAGGTATCCAAAAGTTATTTGTTTATCTCGTACGCAAATAAATTCAAATAAGTTCCAGATATCTTCTTAAGCATTGTCTCAATAACAATATGTTGAAAGACAAAGTTTTTTTTACATTAAAACCAAGATGTCAAGCCTCACACTAGTGTATTTTGGTCTTATGGTCTTATTTCGTCTGGGTTATAATACACCTTAGAAATGTTACACTGAGCCTGAATTATGCCAAAATAATTCTAATAAAATATAAAAATCGGACTAGTTTGGTCTGGAACACCTAATACAAGCAGACTAGGAAATACAAGTAGAAAAATAGCTAATCAAATGATGATCGAATCATACAGATTCGATGGAGATTAGTCTTGAATTTCCTGGTAGATCGAGTTGCACCTGTTCGAGAGTGATGAGCCTCGAATCGGTAATAACTTGAATAGAATGAATGCCGAATCAGACGGGTACGATCCAATGTAGGTCGAATGGGGTACGGTCGAATCCGTACAGATCGAATTGGTTCAATCGAAGTGTTGATGATCGAATCACCAAGTTCGATGTTGAGTAGTTGCTCGATAGTCAATGAATGCGTCCGTGTTTATAGACCTCGTCCCGCAAGCCCCAGTGGTAGTTGACGAGGGAAGGTCGAATTATATCCATTCGGTCTTCCTTGTATAGGTCGAATTTCTTCTGTTCGATCTTCCAGTCCTTGGGCCCGTATCGAATTCCTTCTATTCGATTTTCCATTGGGCCGGCTCAAATGTACTATTGGGACTTCCTAGAATACCCTCATCATATAGTCCCCCCAGTTTGGGAGTCGGTCTTGGTCAGAGAGCGGGTGCCAAACTCTAAAGTTTGCTTTATCTTCAGGAGGCATCAGATATCTGTATGTATCCGGTTGTTGAAAATACTCCCCCAATGGGGATCCAGGATTTGAAAGCGTGGGTCCCAAATTTTTGTCGTTTATCCAGTGACCAGATCATTAAATAACAGATTCTCAAGCATTCGTACTGAGAGTATTTGATAGATTAAAAGCATCGAATTTTATGAATTCAATTTTGAAAATAGCTAAAAAATAAAGTTTGTACTATCATCCTCGATCGAATGGAGTCATATTCAATTTTAAGTACTAAATCGAATAGCAAACGGTTTGACCATTATTTTGCTCTTTTTTCTGCCATCAATTGAATGGAAAAGATTTCAATTTTATGCTTGAATCGAATCTGTTGGATTCGATTTACTCTTTGATGGGTCTTATGGGCCGCCCTCGCTCTACACAAGGGTGAGGAAAGGTGAATGAGCTCATTTGCGTCTTTGGAGAACTCTCGCTGAAATGTAAGAAGCATCGAACGGGCCCAGTTCAATACTCTTTGTATCGAACACTGGTTATTGGATACTCATTGTATCGAACGTTAGGTCGTTCGATCAAATGCCTTAGAAAAAAAATTCCAAAATTTTCTTAAATAGCTAGTTTTTCTCATTTCTGACTTGCCTTATGTTTCTTATTCTGCAACTGATCTGGTGATTTGCGATTTAAATCAAGGTAGTGGGATATTTGCTTTTATTGCTTCTTGTTCATTACGTTCTAGCTTATTTTTCTTTTCGTTCATCACGTAGTTGTCATAAGTATCGAGGGTGACGTACATTCATAGTCAGCTTTTTATCTTTTTTTTATTTTTATTTCACTTTGTGTCGATCGAGGTGATGAGTTTTGAGTCTTCTTCTGGGAGTGAGTCGAGTAGTACCTCGAGCTCCGATTTAGTTAATTCGGTAATGGGTCATGGAGGTGATCACGTTAGGACGAACTTGGTCGACGGGGATGCCTATGAGGCTATTGATATAGAGGGGCTCGATTTTGAGGCGGATGAGGTGGAGGTTGATGATGAGCAGCTAGCACTGCAACCAGGAATAGATGATGCGCCGTTGACGCCTATACAAGATAATTGTGCCGACAGTGAGGCAGATGAAGAAGATGAAGTTATTGACAGAGACTTTGATGATGATGACGAGGTTGGGGGAATGGCGTATACCGATTACGTGCCACGCTTGCAGCATAACCGGCCCATCTTTGGTGAAATGTATAATATAGACATTAACTACAAGATAGTTATTCCGCGTGCAGATCAGTGTATGCATACCTCGCCACCCCGGTTACCTCACTATCTTCGTTGGGCAGTTGGCTAATTGATTACGGTTTCCCATGCCCGCCGAGGTTAGACGAATTTTATTGTCTATTGGATTGGTGCCGAGCAAGCTAATGCCAAATTTAATCGGGCATATAGTCGGCTTTATCATTGCCATGAGGGGCTTAGGGAAGCCATACGAGCCTAATGAGTTATGGGCCTTTATTGAGGTTTACAAAAAAGGGATACGATTTTATCACAAAAAGGCGGTGAGGTATCATAAGTTTCTGCGGGGCAAGTTTTTTGGTTATGGGAAGGACTGGAAGAAACGATATTTTCATTTCAAATAATGTTTTGTAAATGAGTTTTTCGTGTATCGAAGGTATTGGGTGGATGTTCCGAAAATTGCAATCCCGCGGAGGGTGGGTTTTCCTAGATGGGGTGATCAGTTTAGGGCGAATCTGATAACTAATCACCAATTTAACATAAGAGAGTTTGTTTAAAGCCATGTTTTGTTACTTGTGGGGTTGTCCCATGTTCCCTATATGGGGAGATATACTCTTTGTATATATCTTTTAATTGCAATTACTCGTGCCTCTTGTTTTAATTTATATGTTTGTAATGTTCGGTGTTCTCTCTTTCAGGATAATTCATTATGAACCACCATGTCTCGTATACGTCAAGTCTTGGCCGCAGATGCTGAGGGTTCCCGCACGACAGTTCTTATTCCCGTTCCTCCCCCTAGGAAAAGGAAGAGGGAAAGAAAACAACGAGCGAAGCTGCAGCGTCCGCTTGCGCTGGCGCATCGCGCGATCCCTTCAAGGATCAACTTGGTAGAGGTTGCAATAACTCGCCTCCCCCAACTGACTTTAGTGTACCGACTGCCGATGAAGCTGAGGCAGCAGAACAAATAGAAACCGCCGCAACGGCAAAGAGAAGGAAATCTCCCCGAACTCGTTCTCAAACTGGAGGTGTTATACCCCATGCGTCGCGCACAACTGGTCCCATTACTATTGGAAGCTCAGTCCCCTCTGCTGGGGTGAATACCAGGGTTGAACCCAGCCAAGGCTCGCGTGCCCGCATCTTGGAATATGAGCATTCTGAGGAGGAGTCCATAAATGCATTGAAGGTGGTCCTTCCTAACCTTGTAGTGGCTTTCCCGACATTGACCGAGGAAAGAAAGAAGGTGGAGCGGCTTGCACTCCATCTAATCAGCAAGGTAATGTGACATTTCAATTTGATATCGTTGTTTTGATTCATACTTAGTTTACTCAAGTTTTAAGTTGTCCATTTTTCAGACTGATGGGGTCGTGGATGCCATGATCGAAGGATTGAAGCAAGCCCACGAGGAGAGGACGAACGGGCTTGAACGCATGCGGGTAGAATTACGTGATAGTGATCCATATGCATTGAAGTCCATTGTGGTTGAAAAGCAGAAAGCATTGCAGCACGGTAGGGATTCTGCTATTCGGGCGAGCATGGATAGGGATGTCGTGAAACTCGTGCATGAGACCGTTGAACGACTTGAAGGACATGTCAACAATATGCGGAGTAGTAAGACTACACTGGAATTGCGAGTCGCAGAGCTGAAATACTGCGCTGGAGTCTGCGATCTAGTCTTTCTAGTTGCCATGCCTAATATACTGAAATAAATGATTTTCCCATAGACGGCGCCAATATTTTGGTCATATTTCATCTGGGTTACAATACACCTTAGAAATATTACACATGGCCTAACTTATGCCAAAATAATGCTTATCAAATATAAAAATCAGACTAGCTTGGTCTGTAACACCTAATACAAGAAGACTAGGCAATTCAAGTAGAAAAATATCTAATCAAATGATGATCGAATCACACGAATTCGATGGAGATCAGTCTCGAATTTCCTGGTAGATCGAATTGCACTTGTTCGAGAGTGGTGAGCCTCGAATCGGTAATAACTTGAATAGAATGAATTTCAAATCAGACAGGTTCGATCAATGTAGGTCGAATGGGGTACGGTCGAATTCGTACAAATCGAATTGGATCAATCGATTTTTTGAGGATCGAATGGCCAAGTTTGATGTTGAGTAGTTGCTCGATAGTCAATGAATATTGTCATTGATATCAGAGGATGGGGGATTTATATACCCCGTCTCGCAGGCCCCAGTGGTAGTTGACGAGGGAAGGTCGGATCATATCCATTCGATCTTCCTTGTATATGTCGAATTCCTTCTGTTCGATCTTCCAATCTCTAGGCCCGAATTGAATTACTTATGTTCGATTTTCCATTGGGCCGGCCCAAATGTATTATTGGGCCTTCCTAGAATACCCCCACCATAGTGTATTATTATTTCTCATGTACGAAGTATCACATAGTGCGATAAGGCCGCATTTATCACGCCTCTCCTGATTGTCTTGTTATGCATTCATAGTATGAATTAATTTTACTTTTGTTCTATGTCGAATAGTAGTGGTCTTGGATGTAAGATGAGTAATATAACCACTCCTACTTTCTCAATAGAACTGATTTAATACTACACTTTCAATATAACTCTGCTCATTTTGCAGTAAGACTATCCATATTCTTCTCAATCAACTTCACAAATAGATGGTGCTCATGCTTATTCAATTTGAGTTACACCATGTTTGCTTCATATTTCATCAAAACATATAAGTTTCCTCAACATCGTGTGTACAACTGTTTAAGGAAAATAAACACTTAATGGTTGCACCTGTTATTTTCTTAAACATAAACAACTACCAAGCGAATAAACTTTCAAAACTGATCGTAATAAAGAGAAGCACGCATACCTACATCTCCTTTGAATAACAAAGGTCAATCAATACCTTTTGTTAAAAAAAAAGGATAAAAGCATCTAACCCCCTAACATATGGGGTGTTTTGCGCTTTGCCCCGTAACCTAATTTTATTAGCACTTTGGTCCCTAACCTATAGGGTGTTTGTGCGATTTGCCCCCTTGGTGCATTCTTGGCCCTTTTCGGTCGAAATATTCCCTTCTAATCGACTCACATGTGTTGTACTAGATGTATAATGGTAGTTGGTGACAAAAAAGGTAAAACAACACCTAAAAGGGAGAAATATTCTGGCCACAAAAGATCGAAAATGCACCAAGAGATTTGCGCCTTTGGTGCATTTTTGGCCATTGTTTGCCGAAATATTCTTATCTACCCGACTCGTACGTGTTATACTAGATGTATATTGATAGTTGGTGACAAAAAAGGGCAAAAAAGTACCTCAAATGGAGGAATATTCCGGCCACAAAAGACCAGAACTGCACCAATGGGCCAAATCGCACAAACACCCCATAGCTTAAGGGGCTTGATACTTATATCCCTAAAAAAGCTATTGTTGGAGTTACTGAATATTGATCAACTCTGCAATAGAAGATCAACAAATATATCCTTCAAGTTATTATGACTTCCAAGAATCTTGGAGAAATCAAAACTCAAACTCCTGTTTGTAAAGATAATATTGGATATCTCTCATTTGTCCTTCTTTGTAGTGTTACAGATCAAGAGTAAACTTATTTAAATAACGTTTGTACACAAATTTTTGCAGCAAGTCACAAACTCACAATCATTGAATTATTCTGTCTATAATCTTTTAAAACTTCTATTGTTGTGCTTATATTATTCACATATGGTGTTATTTACAAATATGCACACCTATTGAAGAGTGATACATTTCCTTAGATGTTCTAGAATAATCTATCAATGTGTAGACTAAAGTGCAACTCATAGATAAGTCTAGAGTTTTCTATATATTACTAATTGAGAAGTATCTAGTGAAGAATCTAGAGAACTCCCCTTTTAATTAATTAGATGCTTATATAAGAGTTCTAATCATCCACTAACTATAAATACACCTCAATATGGTTCATTGTAAACAAGTGATAACAACAAATAACTAAGAACCACAAACACATTTGAGGGATTGTATCTAGTAAATTTGGAGATACGTACTCCAACCTATAAACACCTGATCAATATATTGTAATGGATTTGGATATAACTCCACTTTCTAAGCACTCTAAATTTTTAAACATTCTCTAACATATGTAAACTATCTTTCTCCTACACTATCCACATAAACACAAAATATAAATCGTCACTATCATACAAACCTCCATCAAATATAAATCTTCTATTTTTTTATCAAGTGGCATCAGAGCTGGTTCGATCTAGAGAGGGCGTTATGAATTTCTTTGATATTGACGAACCACTTCCAATGTTGTATGGTGAAAACTACGACGATTGGAGCTTCCAAATGAAGATAATCCTCAAGTCTAATGATCTATGGGATTTCATTGAAGAAGGCGTTCCTAAGCAAGAAGATGGTGAACTCTCCTTAAGTGATGTAAAAAAACTAAAGAAACTACAACAAAATCTAAAAGCTCTTTGTCTTATTGAAGATTTCGTCAACAACTCTATCTATCCAAAGATTCATAATACTACTACGGCGAAGCAATCCTAGATATTTTGAAGGAGGAGTTTCAAGGTAATGCTCAAGTTAAAACAAGTAGCTTACAAAGCTTCATAAAAAATCAAGAGAATCAAAATATGGAAAAACGAAAGCTTAACATTAATATGTAAAAGTCAAGAGAAGAAGATGAATGAAGACTAACAGCAGAGGACTCTAACTCAGAACATGAAGTTGCCTCTGAACCTAGAAGAGATCCCCCAGCTAGGATTCAGAAAGATCATCCAACATCCCATGTAATAGGTGAACTCACTGAACGGGTAAGGACACGCAACAAAGAAAGATTTGATTATAGAGATATGGTAGAATTGTGTGTCTATATGAACTTCACTTGTACTATTGATAATACCTCGTGTTTTGTCTCCTCCATAGAACCTAAGAATGTGAATGAAGCCCTCCTTGATAACTTTTGGATTAATGCCATGCAGGATGAACTATTACAATTTACTAAGAACAATGTCTAGATACTGGTGCCTAGACCACCTAATGTTAATGTAATAGGGACAAAGTGGATATTTAAAAACAAGAGTAATGAGGAAGGGGTCATAGTTAGAAACAAAGCTAGACTAGTTGCTCAGGGGTACACAAAGGTTGAAGGTGTAGATTTTGATGAGACCTTTGCTCCAGTTGCTAGGATTGAATCTATTAAGTTACTTCTAACCATAACATGCTGTCTTAAGATAAAACTATACCAAATGGATGTAAAGGGTGTGTTTCTGAATGGGCTACTTGATAAGGAAGTATGTGTTGAACAACTTAAGGGATTCATAGATCCTAAGTACCCCAACTATGTGTACAAGCTTGAAAAAGCCATGTATGGACTTAAACAAGCACCTAGAGCATGGTATGAAAGACTTACAAAATTCCTTTTAAGTATTGGCTTTGTTAGAGTTGAAGGAGATAGGACACTGTTTATTTTGAAGAAAGATTCTCATGTCTCTATAGCTCAAATTTATGTGGATGACATTGTTTTTGGCTCAACTAACAACTCTATTTTAGAAACATTTGTTGTATCAATGACAGGGCAGTTTGAGATGAGTATGATAGGAGAATTAAATTTCTTCCTTGGTCTCCAAGTAAAACAAACAGGTAATGGGATATTCCTAAGTCAGGAAAAGTATGCAAAGCATTTGGTGAAAATATTTGAATTGGCAGATTCAAAGCCTTGCAAGACTCCCATGTCTTCATCAGTGAAGATATACAGGGATGTTACTGGTGCAAATGTTGATCCAACATTGTACCGTTCAATGATAGGAAGCTTGCTCTACTTGTCTGCTTCAAGACCTGATATAATGTTCTCTATTTGTGTGTGTGCTAGGTACCAGGCATGTCCAAAGCAGTCACATCTGATTGCTGTGAAGAGAATCCTTAGATATATATCTGGCACTTTGGCCCTTGAGATCTGGTACTCTTATGACACTAACACAAATCTTGTAGGTTTTAGTGACTCGGACTGGGCATGTGACATTGATGATAGAAAGTCTACAAGCAGAGGATGTTTTTATCTGGGGAACAACTTGGTCTCATGGTACAGTAGAAAGCAAAATTGTGTGTCACTCTCCACTACTGAATCTGAATACATAGCAGCAGGCAGTGGTGTCACTCAGTTGGTATGGCTTAAACACATGCTACTGGATTATGGGTTAGACATTGATACCTTACTTATGTTTTGTGATAATCTTAGCGCTATAAGCATCTCTAATAACACTGTGCACCATTCCAGAACTAAACATATTGATATAAGGCATCACTTTCTGCGAGACATGGTAGAAGATAAGCTCATTGACCTTGAACACATTGAAACTAACAATCAGCTTGCTGATATGTTCACTAAACCCTTAGACTCTGAGAGGTTCTTAAGTTTAAGGAATTCTCTTGGCATGTGCATTGTCTAGGGATGTTAGTACACCAGTGTTGACATAACACCACTGTCCAGCACTGGTTATCGGTTGTGGTGTATCTGTAAATATTTTATGTTTTTTTTTTCTGCATTCTTCTTTATTGCATATTACTTCTTTGTTAGAGATTCGGTTAGGTTGTGTGGTTAATCTGTATAAATAGCTAAGTTGACTGGTGGACAGGTACATATCAAGAGTTTTGTAAAGTAAGAACTCTGTTGTTAGTCTGTGAATGTTAACCTAACATCTGGGAGAAGCTGGGGTAAACAGAGCTCACTACTCTGATGTTATTCAGTTGTGACTTATCCATGTTAGGTTAGACAGAGCATGAAGAGAAACCGGGGTACATGATGTTGAGAGCTTCATTGTCATTCAGTTGTGCTTATTTTTGTGTTCTGTCTATGGCCAAGTTTATGCATGATGGTGATCCTTACTACTGGGGTGTTTTGAAGTTTCGACTACTTGCATTCAGTAGCATTGTTCACTTGGTATTTCACTTGTAAACAGGTTGATAAACAAGTATTTGATAAATGTAGTGTATTCATTCAGTTCCTTTGTATTTGCCTAATCTGTAGCTGATGGTTAAGTTGTTGGGGTGTGTGGAGTCTTGTGCTGCCCACATTCAGTGATGAAACTATCCTTTAACATTCAATGGTTTTTGTTCAAAAGATTTCATGATAATTGTAAAAGATAAATTGATAAGTCCTGATCCCAGTCAGTAAAGCTGTGTGTACCTGGTTACCATCACGCAATGTTGTTCTAACATTGTTGCATTCATTCTAGTTCTGCATTATTTCCTTATGTCGGCTTGGGCTTAGGGGGAGTAGTAATCCTAGGAATCATGTGTTGAGGCATACTTCATGGGTGACCAACTGTAGGTAAAACACTATGTTTTGTGCTCTTCTATGTTGTGGGAAAATCTTTTCCCTGGATATGTACATCCACTCTGCGTTTTTCTGTCTGATGTGTCACTTATTCATACTGATGATCTTAAACTATGTCTTTGTACCTATGTAGTTGGTTGAGGTTTCAGATTAGTATACAGGAATATCTCACGCTCTCACATGATGTTGCTTTGGATGAAGCCCTGCACCTACAACTTCCCTCCCTGATGTTAACTTGCCAATGTTAGTTCAACATTGAAACAATGTGACTTATAAGTTTTCAGGTTTGGAGACTGCTCTGGTTACGTGTTAACCTAACATTGACACGTGGTAAGTTAAACATGGGTGTGATCGTGTGACATTGGTCCGATTATTTTGGTAACATGTTACAACACCACTATCACTATTCTTCAGCTGATTATCTATATAATTTGCAATCAACATTCTCTGCAAATCAAGATTCTTCTTTTCTTCTCTAAATTACTCTAACAATGGCACGCAAGTCTTCCATTGATGCTCTTGTAGATGCTGCTAATCAGATTGAACTGCCAGTACGCCACAGTACCAGACGAGCAACCACTGAAGTTGTCCCCGCCGCCGCACCTAAGAGCAAACCCATTTATCAATGACGCAAGGGCAAGAAATCTGCAAAGGGTGATGTTGGTTCAACATCAAAAACTGTTGAGCAAACCTCCACTCCCACCAACGCTGAAAATGAGGTAATGATGGCTAACCCTACTCAAGATATAACAGCTGAAATTGGTATTGAGGGGGAGAAAGAGGCCCATGTTGTTGATGTGGGTGAGTCTGAGGTTTTGCATGAGGTCCCTGAGGGTAATGTTAGGGATGAGTCTATGGTTGTTACTGATGAAGGTGAAGACCTTGAGGTGAATGTTGAGCCGTCTAAGGCTAATTGTGTTGAGCATGCTGCTGCTGCTGAGGTGGATACTCTTCCTGAGGAAAGTGACCAGGTTGAGGAGACTGTGGCTGAGGAGGTTACTACCGAGGGTAACCAAGATGTTGTTGATGAGGGTAACAATCAACCAGAAGAGATTGAGAGAGAAGAAGAAGAAGAGAGCCTCGCTCTCTCTGCCTTAGCTACTGCTGCTAAGAAAAGAAAGGGTAATCAGGTGGTTGTTGAATCTTCTGAGTATGAGTCATAAGAAGAAAAAGAATAAGAAGATGATAAGGACGGAGAGGAAGAGGAAGTTGAGGAATAATATCAACTGCTGGCTGATGACCCTGCTGATGTTACTCCAACATCAGACAGTAATGAGTATTTTGATGTGCTTGATGAGGAGTATCCCAATAAGCCTTATTCTGGCTTTTATGTGTCAGCTGAGGCAGAAGAACAGTGGGAGGCATATCAAGCCAGGGTTATTCACATGGAGAGGAACATTGATGAGTAAATGTTCAAGGAAAATAAGTTGTATGAGTTGCTTGAAGCTAGAGGTGTGTTTGGCTCTGTGATGAATCAGTCATCATATGTCCCTAATGTGATCATAGAGAGTTCTACATAAACCTCTCTCAGTGGGTGTGCCACCAGGGCTCTCCCAAGTTTGGTAAAGCTTGGGTAAGGATGAATGTCTATGACATTAGTCCTTCTGTGATCAATGAAGCTTGGGAACTTCCTGATCCTGAGGAGACTGAGGATCCTAGCATGGATGAGCTGATTACTGACCTCACTAGTGGACTCACAAGGAAGTGGAATGATAGTTTTCCAACTACAAAGCCGACCTCCTTAAGTGTTGTACTACACAAGCTCTCTACCTACAACTGGCTGCCTTCTTCCAACACCACTGTTATGACAAAAGAATATGCAAAGTTGGTGTATAAGCTGAAGGATGGGCTGAGTGTGAACATAGGAGAGAAAGTTTTGAGGCACGTGAGGGAGGTCACAACAAAGGCAAAGGGAATCATTTCATATCCCTCTCTCATATCCAGCATTCTGGTGAAGCAAGGCTTCAAGACCAAGAAGACAGAGGGCTGGATCCAGAATAAGGCCAAGATGATCATCACCATGAGCTACTTCACTCAAGTCAGGATTGAAGACTTGCACTGGGATCCCAATGCAGAAGCTGGTCCAAGCAGGAAAAGAAGAAGATTCTCAAGTTTGCTGCTTCTTCTGTTCCAGTGTCAAGTGGTGATAGCTGCTCTTTGATTGCTGATGCATTTGTGCAAGAGACTCTGATTTAGCTTGACAGAGAGTACAAGGATACCCAAAGAGAGATAGCTGACAAGCAAGTGAGGTTACATGAGATTGATAGCCTCATGAAGTATTTGAAGGATCTGCCTTCCTCACAAAAAGGGGGGAGAGTAGATCAATTCAAAATATTTCTGAGTTGTTTGTCTATTTTCTATTGAAGTATGAACAATTCTATTTTCTTTGCATTTTCTGTTTCATCAAGGAGTGTCTTCCATGCTACTTAGTATGGTCTGTAATTAAGTACTTTTCTATATTGGTACTTAGTGTTTCTGCTTATGCTATTTGAACTGTGGTTACAAAGTACTAACTCTGTTTTGCAGGTGTTAACTGTTCTCTGATGTTAAGTTAACATTGAGATGTTCAATGTTAGAACTTCTGTCTCGACTCAATGTTAATCCAACATTGACAAAGATGGATTTTATGACAACATTGAAAATATCAATGTTAGAATAACATTGAGGTGGTCCCTTCTGATATTTAGAGGGAGTGTACTTAGTTTTCATTGTTATAAGATAGTGAAGTTTGTCTGAATAATTTGATCTGATCAGAACAGGTTCTAAGGTTATCTGATTAAGGCAAAAAGGGGAGATTGAAAGTGCAGGTATTTTGGCAATGTTATATTAACATTGAGAAATCAATGTTAGAGTAACATTGTTGAGCAGAATCCAATTTACAATCTTGTTGTCATTTATTATTATTGTTTAGCCTTATTCATTTAACTAATTGAGTTCCACATTTGTGATTATCTTTTATTATTATTCAGGAAACAAACTTGTCATAGGCTGGACGCTCAAGTTTCCAAGAAGGAAAGTTTCCTTAATTAAGCAAATCGCTCTACAAGAAAAGAAGAGTTCGAGTGCAACTAGGAAAGCTTTCGAAGTCTAGTCCTGATTTGAAGAAGGAGCCTACCCTTAGTTAGATCACTAACGAATGAACTATTATTCAAGAAGGGTTGCGAGATCAAGGAAGAGGAGTTCAAGAAAGAAACAAGGAGAATTACCAACTGTGTACAACACACCTTGAAGTACAAGTCAATAACCTATATATAGGTGTGAAGTACATCAAGACAAACACGAGACAAGAGCCAATCAATCCGAGAGATTAATCTACAAGTTGTTGAGTGTTGTCTTGCTTTAGCAAAGTTTGTGAATTGTTAGAATAGATCTAAGAGTGAGGAGCTTTTAGAGATAGTCGAAGCAATTCTTGTGTGCTTTGTTTAGTTCGATTAATTTGAGAGTGAGGAGCTTGAAAATTGAGAGAACGACTTTTGTTAAAACCTTAACGGGTTATCTTGCCTACGAGGTTTAAGACTGAAGCTTACTACTAATAAAAAAACAAACGTGTTAGCTGACAACATACATTAATCGTGCTCAACTTTATGCTAGTTTTGGTCAATGCGAATTAACTCATGTGCCATTTGTGAGTTAACTATCTTGAACAAGTATTGTTGTACATATATTCTTCATAGAAAAATGTACATCATCTATAGAGCACTGAACATACAGATTTACACAGCGACACAAAACAATAGACACTGAGTAATATGTAATCCATTGGGTCTATATCTAAATTTGAGTATTTTGACTTTTCAAATGAATGTTAAGTGACTTAGTTGATGCTTTGAGAACCATCTTAATCATCTTATCGCTATTATAATTCTAACGACCCATAGT
Source organism: Linaria vulgaris (assembly GCA_948329865.1). NCBI lineage: Eukaryota > Viridiplantae > Streptophyta > Magnoliopsida > Lamiales > Plantaginaceae > Linaria > Linaria vulgaris. The sequence goes on along the minus strand of OX415250.1, from coordinate 33,995,211 downwards.
GTCAATTTCATTCACAATAACTGCAAAGAAAGCAATTAAATCAGTGATTAGATCAATTGCATTTGGTCTGTCGATTTTAAGATATCTATTTTATGCCCATCTACCATAAAATTAGTTTAATTTTGAATTTAGCAAAATAGCATTCTTGACAACGTAAGAAATCAAAAAGGTCATAAAGTGGCCCATCATCATTCATATTATTGCGTTCATTATCACCATTTAATTTATAAATAACAAAGTATATAAAGTTCTAGGTGAGAACTCCTCAAAACTTACCAACCTTAGAACTCCCATTTGGTTTTAGTTCCTGCGTGCATTTACCGTGTACCAAAAAATACATTTTAGATAAATAGCATGTAAGGAGATAAACATGCATTTATGACAAACATACAAGAATATAACATAATCATGCAATTCTTAAATGCATGCTATTTTCATGATGCAAAAATATACAACATGTCACACTACGTATGCCAAGTCAAGAAAACGACTTCCTTAGTTTTCTTTCATATTAGTCTTAATGACTAGTCGTTTGAAGCCTTAAGAAAGTTGTTTTTTGGGGGCACTCGGTTCCTTCGTCTTAAGTTAAGGTTTGCTTACTTTTTCAACTCGGAACTCTTAGTCGAGATGGTGGATAAATCGACTTTTTGTTCAAGAGTTTAAGGCTTAGGGTTTAACAAAAGTGAGCATGTCCATGTATATGCAATATCTCTATAGAAGAAATTCTAACACCGGATCATTATAGCATCAATTATAGCTTTTAGATCCTCGATCCAAATATTAGCTAATCAAGTATGCACGATGATATTTTCTTAGGATTACTTTCCATTAACCACATTAAACAACAAGCTACAAAGCTCGGGGTTTTCGATTAGGAGATTTACAATGATTCAAAAATGGCAAAATCCAATACAGCAAAGTGTATTTACATCTTTAATTTAATGTGGTTATTACAATTTAACCACTTATTGTCCATTAGAACAATTTAAAACATGCATTATTACATTTACTAATGTAATGGTGCATTACATAGCCAGTTTTGTACTAAGAGTCAAAGAATAAAATATTTCTTTTTCAAATTTAAAAGTTAATTACATGTCATAATGTCCATACTCTCTCACTATGCTCAATCGCCTAGAATATAATTTTCAGAGTCTAAGGAAGAAAGTTGAAAATTCTCCCAAATTTGCAAATAATTTTTAATATCTTATACTTAGAAATTATTTTTAAATCAATAATATTATTTCCACTCTGAAAAAAAATTATTTTTATACAACATTTAATCAAAAATAAATTCTAAGAAGAACAACGCTAATTTCATCAAAATGGATAATCGAAACTCATTTTACGTGCCTAACATACCCTTAGTGCGAATTGCTAAGAATGCGCCACTTGGCACACTCAACAGGTCTCTTTGATGGTCATACAACAATATAGTGATGTCACTATTGCATCACGATGACATCATGTGTAACTTTTTTTCTTCTTCATTACTTCGCAGAAAACTCCAAACTTCAATCTGGAGTTCAATTATCCATAACTCTCTCAATTATTGGCTAACTTTTGTGTTCTTTATATGGTTGGAATAATCTTGACTATTAATTTCTAAATATATTAGCCTCATTAAGAAATTCACAATCAGTAGTGAACAATACTCAGTCAAAGTTTTGGGAAAAAAAATCAAATACTTGATTATTGATGGGGCGCATACTGAGTAGGAAATAAATAAGCAAGTAAAATACTACGTCAAAACCCTCTTCGCAAGGGCATGGTCAAGTAATAATAAAATGGTAAGTATAGTTACAAATCAAGTATCGTATCCCAATGAAGTGGTGGATTAATCCTGGAATCACTTAAATGTAAAAATATTTATAATTGTCATGGTTGCTACCTTCTATGTTTGTATGTTATATGAATGTCGTATGAATGCAGAATGATTTGCATGCAGAAAACTATGAATGCAAATTTTAAAAAATTGTTTTTAATGCAAAGGAACAATGTAAACAAAATGGAGTGGAAAACAATGTGAATGCAAGAAAATAGTTTCACTGCAGTGGATAACTAAGGAATGCAGATTGATTGAAAGGAAAAAATTTTGATTAAACGTAATGCAAGACAAATAGTAAATAAGACAAAATTTAAGAATATTGATGATTGATTGGTTAGAATTGTAAATACACGATTAAAAGATGTTTGGAGGTTGGGTTACATTAATGATTTACACTTGATAGTTTATAGAAAACATACCTATGTTTTTTGAGTTGTTGATGCTTGTTTGAGTTCTTCTGTGTCTAATGAACATCTGGACTATGCAGTTCCAGAGTAGTGCTTTCATTCATCCTGCGAGAATAATACTAATCATGCAGAATAATAACTAATCAAGCTAGACACATGAACTCTCAAACACACAATAAAAATACACATATTCATTAATCAGAGCTACCCTTTTCCCTATAAAACGAGTAGTTTAACTACTCATAGTCTTGAGTTCAACAATAAGTAAAGAGTTAAATAACATAAGCATAGAATAAGGAGATACGAAAAGCTTCTCAGATCCGTAGAAACGTTGACGCCTTGCTATCTTCTTGACTCATTTGCTTTGTCTTCTCTCTCACAATTACTGACTCTTGAATGTGAAAACAAAACTAATATAGAGTACAATTATGTTTCTCTCTTCTCTCTTCACACTTCTTTTAACAAATCTCTCTCACAGCTACCCTCTTAACGTTTGTAGAACTTAATAGTGAGAGATGAAAGCAATACTCTAAGGGATGGTCGTCCTCTCATATATATAACCAAGTCGTGTTGCCTTGGTTCGAATCATCAGCCGTCTCATAAAATAGGTAAAAATTTATTTTTGCCACAAGTCGCACGGATGGGCGTGGGCATGTGGGTCGCGCTTGTCTGTTGCATGGGTCGTGCAGGTCACTGCGCCTGTTGCACAGGTTATGCGACTCATTGGTCATGTCGTACAGCCCATACGAGTTGCTCTGCCTTGCGCGACCTCTTTGTATGTACAATATGGTTAGAGTCATGGCGCTTGGTATGGCATCATAGCACTCCAAATGCAATCCCTTCTAAAACCATCTATTTTTTGCTCATTTTCTATCGTTTTCTCTTGACTAGACTAAAATCTACAAAATAACCAAAAATACAAAAACCAATAAATATGCACCAAAGAGTTAAAAAAATGTAAGAAAACAAGCAATCAAATCATGCTAAATAAAAGGTCATCAATTATAACTCAAAATCTATAAATTAAAACAATATCAGACTTTTCTGATCTTATAATCAATACATGAGCATCGTGTTGTAAGAATTTTAGAACATAACACGAAGAAAAAAATCTTTTACCATTAACATTCACGAAGATCACAGAGGACGCTTCGGAAAGGCCTCTCATATAAAATGTCCTCAATCACATCCTTGCTCAAAGACCTGGTATCATCTTGTAGAACTACTAGGACCTACGTGGTAAACACCTTAAATACAATTAGATGCCTTAAAAGTCCACTAGCCCCGGGCGACCCACATTAAACATTTGTCAGTAGACCCATCTCACATGAGACAACATAAATGTTGGCCCATCTCACTACATTAAAGGCAACCAAGTTGTTGGCTATCCTCTAGACCCTCTAAATAGGAGGGAATTTCTCCTATTGTATCCAATTAAGATTCACATAATACACCTATACTCTCATTTTAGCGCGACAATAAATCTCTTTAGTATTCTCTTTTACTTTCTCTTTTTAGATATTCATAGGGCATTCGTATCACGAAGCTCCCTTGTAAACACATCACCTCCTAAAGAGATTTTTTTCTAGGATCACGAGAAATATGTTCTGAACCACATATATTCACGATAATTAGGGAATTACCTTATTCGAAGAATTGTGTGATATCACATATGAATCATAAATATCAAGTTAGGTCATGGTTTTAAACATCGTCAAACGATCCAAATCTCTCTTATACCAATGTTGAGAATCACTAACCTTGAATCTATTAAAAATGGATCCCATACATACTTCATATTTGTTGATCTTTGACTCCACTCAAACTAAAGACGTTTTCCGCATTTGTTTTTCTTTGAACTGGTCTGATTCTAGTCACGAACATAAATGAATCATTGCCACAATCCAAGAGCCCAAAATCTGTGATTTTTTTGGGGAAAAATGACCTCCAAGCACATTCAATTTTCCCCCATTTCGTGTACGAATTTTGTATGTTTTCTCATTTTCTTCTTTTTTATTTTCTCCTTAAAAGAGTATGGAAGTTGTGTTGGAGTTGGGGAGTTTGTTCCTACAAAAAGGAATAACTTTTCTCCCAATATTTTTAATTTAAATATAATACAAGCCGGGTTTAACCCACATGGTCAACTCATCCATTTAATTCATCATGGAACAAATTAAATTAAATAATGCCATATCAATTACTTATTTAGAATCTAAAGGATACTCTTACTTGTGAGCATTCTATTGTGTCATGAGTAGTTTACTAGGTTTTAGCCCTTTAATTTATATATTCTCCATTCTCCTTGCGAATCCTTTTCAATATCTCCAGTGTTTAACATGAGAACCTTAGGTCCAATAAACTGGTTTTTCTAGAAGTTTTGTCCTTTCTCTATACTCAACGAAAGTTGTATGAGGGTTCTTTAAGGTCTTTTTGTAACATTTTTTCACGGTCCCTCTTATCATATTATGTTCGCACGCAAAATGATGAATCTCGGTATCTCTTTCAGTAATCTCTATTTACAGATCTACAAATTTTTCAGTGCTTTGTTTCATTCCTGCAGCTTGTCAACCAAGGTGGTCGATTGTTCCAAAGATTTTTTTCTATCTTCTTGTAAATCGTCCTAGCTCTTTCGATCATTTATCCAAGAACTTTTGCTTGCCTCCTCTTCCCTCCCATCAATCTCCTTGAATTTCTCGACATCCTTCACGTTCTATTACTTCTTAGCTTGGAGCTTTCTCACAGTAACTAGTGGAGGCATACCTGATGAGATTATAAGAGTTGTTTTGGAAATTCCTAGTTCTTCTAATTTTGGGTCACTCAGGTCGGTTTTCTAAATTAGGAAAAATGAAGACACGTTTCTATAAGATTTTGATTCTCAAGAGGGAGATGTACAACCAATGGTTCAGATTAAAAGAAGATTCTTAAATTGTAGGAATAATCACCCAACACCCCATCCTTAACGTGTATTGGTAGTAGATTCACATACAACTACTGCACCTAATAATCTCTCCTTAATAGGGGGAAGGGGCAGAGTATGGGGAGGCGGGTCCGTTGGAGGGGCGGCGGGAGAGGATGAGAGTGGTGGTGGTGGTTGGGCAATGTGGGAGTTTCTTTTGCTTTTTCTTTCGTTTCTCTTTTCTTTATTTTAGCCGTAGCATTTTTAATTTCATGTGGATGCAGTTCGTCCCTTTTAACAAGATTAGTACTACTAACATATATAGTAAAACTCCACATGTAATTTTAATATGCTGGCAGACAATCAAATTATGCCTATTCGATACTAAAAAATGGTCGAAGTACCTGAGTTCGATCGAATCGCCTAAGTTCAAGAATAAGCCATACATTACCTTTAAGCCCCTTAATATCACCTATTTATACCCCCTCACTCCTCAGAAGTGAGGGGGACGGACATAGAAGCTTTATGGTCGAACTCAAGTGAGTTTGACTGTCATGATCGAATCCAAGTCGATTGGACATTGACTTAGGTTGAACCCATACATGACCTGAAAGCTACATGAGTTAGAGTACCTAATCAAGAAGCAGATTGAGGTTTCGATCATCGAATACAGAGATATGATCAAAACCGTAAAGTCGCACACTGTAGTTCGATTGTAACTCTCGAATTCTGTAGTTCGACTGTTATGATCGAAACAAGGTAAACTCTACATTGACTTAGGTCGAACCCATACACGCCCTGAAAGCTACACGAGTCAATGTCCATAATCAAAAAGGTGATCGAGCTTTCAACCAACCAATAGGGAAGATATGATCAAAACCGTGGAGTTGCGCAACGCAGTATTAATTGACAGGGCTTGATCCAATAAAGGCTACTCAAAAGAGATAAAAGAACTACGTTCTGTTTGATTCCCTCAATTGGATACGTAGGAAGCTTGGTACATTCCCAAGTTCAGACCAATATCATAAGTATCTAATGCCCTTAGTTCGTCAATCAAAGAGCATCGGATTTGTCCCGTTCAACTGTTCCCTCAATTTGGCCATTTAGGGTTTTTCCTATTATCTTGTATCTATTTACATGTAATAGGTATTTCGGACCAAGCTAGTCAGTTCATTGTAATAGGCTAACATTATTTTGGCTAATTCAGGCCCCATTGTATCGATTTCTCAGTGTATTATAACCTAGACGAGATAAGACCAAAATCTTGGCTCCGTCTGTAGAAACACTATTTCGTTTACACTTAATAGTCTGTTTAGGTAAAATGACAAAGAAAGGGAATGGACATACGGGGAAAGAACTGCGAAGAGACCCAATAGCTATATCGAGGTTAGGAAACAACTACAGACTTGACAATATGGAATTCGGTCCCAAACAAACAAGGAGTGGTGATAAGAGCAATAATCAAATCCACGATACAACCAAGGAAACCTACATCATTGGGAGAAAGATTAGAGAGTCTTCAATCCCAATCCTGTACATTAATCATTTACATTTTTGTTTGAATACTGACAGATTTCTAAGAAAGTGCATGCCTTATCTTATTACAGGTAACGACTGAGAGGAGCTTCCTCTGCAGGGACAAACAACTACACTCCGAATAGTTTCATGATTTGTCTCACCCTTATGTAATAACGAAGAATTTCACCCATAGTTGGTGTCGAAGAATCTCACCCTTATGCGATATCAAACAATTTTACCCGTAGGTCGTATCGAAGAATCTTACCCTTATGTGATATCGAAGAGTCTTACCCATAGGTGGTATCGAGAAATCTCACCATTATGTGATATCGAATAATCTTACCCATAGGTGGTATCGAAGAATCTCACCATTATGTGATATCGAAGAATCTTACCCGTAGGTGGTATCGAAAAATCTTACCCTTATGTGATATCGAAGAGTCTTACCCATAGGTGGTATTGAAAAATCTCACAAATATGTGATATCGAATAATCTTACCCATAGGTGGTATCGAAGAATCTCACCATTACGTGATATCGAAGAATCTTACCCGTAGGTGGTATCGAATAATCTTAGCCGTAGGTGGAATCAAAGAATCTTACCCGTAGGTGGTATCCAAAAAAAATAGAGACTGAGATCAACATCTACCCACGTGGTATGATGCAAACCTACCTGAAGCAGTACGAAAAACATTCATCTATCTTGCTACAAAGGAAATGTGTCCAAAGAGGAACCAAGAACATGTTGCCACGCGGTACGATGCAAATCTATTCGAATCGGTATGACAAATGGTCATCTATGTTGCTACAAAGCAAACATGTCCAAAGCGGCACCAAGAACATCTACCCACGTGGTACAATGCAAACCTACCCGAAGCGGTACGACAAACGCCCATCTATCTTGCTACGAAGCAAACGTGTCCAAAGCGGCACCAAGAACACCTACCCACGTGGTACGATGCAAACCTACCCGAAGCGGTAAGACAAACGTCAATCTATCATGCTACAAAGCAAACGTGTCCAAAGCAGCACCAAGAACATCGACCCACGTGGTACGATGAAAACCTACCTGAAGCGGTACAACAAACGTTCATCTATCATGCTATAAAGAAAACGTGTCCAAAGCGACACCAAGAACATCTACCCATATTGTACAATGCAAATGTACCTGAAGCGGTACGACAAACATTTATCTATCATGTTACGAAGCAAACGTGTCTAAAGCAGCACCGCGGGCATATACCCTGCATGGTGCGATGAAAATCTTCCCAAATGAGTACAAATTTATACTAATATAAAACGTATTATCACCTCAAAAGGCACGAATATCCATTAGCCGAATTAGCAATCAACATCGATGACTAATAACATGTAAAAGCACATAGTACCAAAAAATTAAAACGCAAGCAATTATTAAACACGAATGCAACAAAGTATCCGAACAAGGGCGACAGAGTGCCTAAATAGACAAAAGTTGGAATTGCATGATAGATATTTATGCTCGAGCCTAGGGATTCATGTTTTCCCTGTAATGGTCGATCACTTCAAAATAAATCCACTCTAAGTGGCATGGCACAACTTCGCATCTTCGGTTGTCACGATATCCGTCCTCAATGAAGGCAAGGCATGCAATAAATTCTCATGACTATAGATAAAGATCTCGACCAAGCATATACTGCAAAATCAGTGCGAGAAGCTTGATAAACTTCTCATTAGCTCGCACCAGATCCATCACTTATATGTCATTTCTATTATAGTCGAAGGCTTCCGTCAAGATGACCTCCCGCTCAATCGAGGCGCTTAGCAACATATCCTACGTGTTATCTAAGCCATTCACCTCTCAAGTCAATGACGATTAACTCAAAAGGTACCTGCAAAATTGTATTGTGCAGATAACTATCGAGCCCTCACACGACCTAACTACACTAATGCAGCAGCTGGGACACACCAGTCAAAAATATAAAAAACCTATACACCAGTGAGGCCATAATCCTCAAAACACTAATCATACAAGGTTAAGCAACGATTCCTTGTACCTCAAATAGTTCGACCTCTATGTACCTTTGACTTCTGAGGACACGAGTACCAAATCACCTTCATGAGTTTACTTTCACAATGAGACTCAACACCGAGGAGATGCAACACTTAGTATTCAAGTTCCACTATAGCAAATTCCTTGCAAAACACATGCGGCACAGCACGTTGCGCATGCGCGAAAATAAATACGACTCACAAGTAATAGAAGCAACTCATCTAAACTGTTCAATTATCGGTAATTACATCATCAAGAAGATCTAGATTGATAGTGGAAACTCGGTAAAAGGTCACCTCCCAAGATGCATAAAAGAGAAAATAGAGTTGGGTGATACTCATGTGAAAATAGTGGTAACCTAACTACTCGCCTTCAGTGGCTCAAAGGTCTCATTCATATATGCGGTATTTTCCCTACCTCATTCGACACATCACCAAGACTAAGGACACCCAAATCGGATTTCGTAACGCTTGTCACCTTGTTATCAACACACTGTTCAAGTACAACATCGTCATTGGTCACCCCAGACCTGAATGGTTTCAAAACAGTGGTTTTAACATACCACCAAAAGCTTAAATTCCCCACTAAGAGCAGTGGGAGTAAAGTTTATCCAGATTATAAAGAAGTATGTGCATGGAAATATTCCCAGCAACATTATCAAAATAGAGATAACATGAAACTTTGAGGATATAAGACTCCGTAGAATCATACCACAACTAGCTAGCACACCTAGGGTTGAACTTCATTGTAACCAACGACGAGGCAGAATACAAAGCTATTCTCGTCAGAACCTCGATAGTAAGCTCATTACGAGTAGAACGCCATACGGTATTTACTGACTCGCAACTTGTGGCTAATCATTCCAATGGCTCATACAAAGCCAAAGAGGGCACAATGATCCTCTATTTCAACAAGCTTAAAATACTTGTGAAATCATTCACAGTCTTAACTATTGTCGGATCCCCAAAGGCAGGAACGTAACAAGGTGTATAATACAATCTTAATAGAAATAAGAGTCGTGCTACTAGCTGCAGAAGAATTCGTTATACAAAAGACAAGATGCACCAGAACAATAAAAAAAATCTAGCAGACTATGCCTATATACATACACCAAAGCGGATAAACTTATGAGCGACTAAGTCGCCGCAAAAAAAAAATACATTTACTCCATCGTCGGGAAACAATAATACTTAACATGTAAGAAAGTTGCACAAAATTGAGATTTCACATATTAATCAAGCGACAAACAAAGGGTTGTCAATGCACTACACATGTTTCTATTGCACGAATAAGGATGATAAAGCATGTACTGGTATGTGGGAATTCAACTCAACGCAAAAGTCTTAGGGCTCCAAAGAGACGGACACCTCGCCAAAAATATGGCAAGTGCAAACCAAAAGCTCCTATGATGACAAAAAAGGATGGACACTTTGCCAAGATAAGGCGAATGCAAACCGAAAATGAGCAACACCTTAAGATAAGTGCAAACTAAATCACTACCCATGGCGTGACGTTCATAAAGTAGTTCACTAGCACACAAGTGCATACATGGCATCAAGCCAGATAAAAGTTATGTGGCAACTGATCCTACGGACCACGACTCCTAAATGAGGGCGTATTTTGAAGCCACACAAGATTTTCATAATTTAGCACCCGCTCTTGAATCAAGACCGACTCCCAAATGGAGGGACTATATGGTATGGGCTCATTCAGTTGGCTAAACTGGTGCATAATGGCACTAATCACCCCGGATTTGGGGTGAGTTCGTATATTAACTTGGTAGGCTGACAAAACACTCCACATCATGCTGGTTCCAAGCTGCGCTAGAACCAACTTTGTCATTTGCACACATGTACTCCGCACGACATGGTGAGGGGACGAATGGATCTTTCATGATTTCGGACTGGACTCGAGGTTATCCCAAGCTGCCTACATATCCCCTCGAGGAATCAAGCCGAACGTAGTTCATTAATGTGGGTTAATTGTATAGTCAAATATAATGATATGTCGAGTATCTCGTGGATATCGAATGTGATGTCGAAGGCGATATCGGGGATAATATCGGAGGCCTTATATGTCGGGGATAACGTCGGGTACAATGTTGAGTGTGATGTCGATGCTATATATCGATGATCCATATCGGGTGCTATATCGAGGATGATATCGGGGGTCTTCGATATAGAGTTAGCAGCGTATATGTATAATTACAGCTTACCTCGATTAGCAAAACTCGTGTATTTATAGACCTCATAATGCAGGGATCGTACATGTGATATGGACTATATCGAATATTACATTCGATATACATATCGGGGGCCATTCCCGATATAGTTGAAGATTGGCTTAGCCCATGGGCCAGCCCAATATGAGAATTACCCATATAATGTAGTCCCCCAGTTTGGGAATTATCGTTGTAGATGATAATTTCTAAACTTGATTTGTATTCTCAAGTATTTTATTGAGGGATACCTTTCACTCCCCGTTTTTCTAAAACATGCTAAAAATGCCCTGTATCTTTTACATTTCTACAAAAAATGCCCGAAGTGAAATTTTCGGACAAAAAAGCCTACGTGGCTGCCTAGTCAAAAAATCGCGTTGCCAAATCAAAAAGTCGTGCCCGACACCAACTATTTGTTTTGAAAAGGACGAATTATTATTTCTGCCCATTATCTTTTGTTCCAAAACATAAATGCCCGTTTTTTTAAAACATGCTAAAAATGCCTTTTATTTTTTAAAATTTCTACTAAAAATGCCCGAAGTAAAATCCTAGGTGTCGGGCGCGACTTTTTGATTAGGCAATGCGATTCTTTGACTATGCAACAACGTAGGCTTTTTTGTCCAAAAATTTCACATTCGGGCATTTTTAGTAGAAATTTTAAAAGATACAGGGCATTTTTAGCATGTTTTAAAAAAGCGGACATTTAAGTTTTGAAAAAAAAAAGATAATGGGCAGAAATAATAACTCCTCCTTGTTTTTGATTTGATTTTATAAAATCTGAAATAGAAAAAATAAAGTGAGAACTTCATACTCCTTGTATTATATAAATTAGCAAAAAGCTTTTTTACATAACCTCTAAATTATTTCATTAAAGTTAATTTTTATTCAGCAATTGATATTAAAATATTCTTTCAAATTTTTAATAGATGCTTTTAAAACTAGAATCTGGTTATTATTTTTGATTTGATTTAGTATAATCTGAAATAGAAAAAAAAATCGGATATGGTTAAATTTACATATAATATTTGACCAATACACCCAACTTCGATATAAGGTCAAATGTTGCACAAGCCAATCAGTCAATTAATACGGCCATCTTACCAAAAAACAAAAAAAAAGAAACATTGTAGTTGAAGGTAACCTAAATAATTTAGTGGATTATGAAATAAAATTTATGTTATTTTATTTGAGAAAAGAAAGAAGTAATTCCATATATTTAATTAATTAAATTAGATTTATAGGTTAATTTTTATGGGCCTCTACATGCCACATGTCTTTACTTAATTGAAGGAATATCGAAGGGAATGGAGATTGAGAATAAAAAATTCTCACTGAAAAAAAATACTAACTAAAAAACATTAATGAAATAAGTATAATAGCAAATAAAGTTCAACAAATTGGTACCAATTGTGCAAAGGTAAGAGAAAGTAATGAATCAATAGGATTAAGTTATTGACATAAAAGGCATTCCTATATTAAACATATAAAATCGATTCTTACATCCTAATTAATGATCTTACAGAATTCTGGATCTATTATTATAATTTTCCTTTTGGCTTCAGCCTTCAAGGTTCTTATCATCTGTTCTCTTTAACTTTCTTTGCGTTTGGAAAAAAAAAACAGGTAGCTTTAAATATTAACTTTCTACCTTTTTACTATTTAATTAAAGATTATATAATTTTTTTTTGTTTCACAAGATTTTTAAAACTCTAAGTAAAATTAATATTTTCATGAATTTTAACTAGTATTTATTTGATAGTATAAGAATAATAGTTTCCCCGCACAAAGTGAAAATAGCCTCACAAAGCGTGCGTGTTCAAATTGAAGGATCTCTCGTACCATCTATATTATTATGTAAATGAAGCAATGGTGACACCAATGTTTTAACTTTTAACTTTGTTATATGGACTCACTATTAAATTTTGTTATTAGATTGGATACAACTGTAATTCATTTTAACTTTCTCATCATATCAATCTTTTTATTAAAGAAAAAAAAGTATTACTTAATTCTCTCTTACATAAAAAGAAGGTTAAGATATATCTATATATATATATATTTTGTATCTATATTTAAGTTATAATATGTGTCATACAAATTAATTATAATGTACTTTAACCTGGTGGGGACCGCGTGTCGACAATTGTAGTAGTAGATAAGAACATAAACATAGAGAATAGTGAAGCACTTATATAAACTAAGTGTTCAGAAAATTTTAGATTTTGCTATAATAATGCGACCAACCATCAACATGGTCACACAATTGATCAATGTAATATTTGATTTGTTCCTTAATTAGTTGTACTAAATAGCATAGAAAACTTGTATTTGCATCTAATTTATGAAATGTTTTATTGAATAAGGTCAAGTATCAAGAAATAGCGCGATGTGATATCATTATTACCTAATTAATCATACATATGTAGAGTGGACTCTAACCTTTGAATTGCTCAAGCACAGTAATTCTTCAACTACCGACAGGTAAATATAGTGATACTGTCACATATATTTATGCCCCCTATAAATAGGTGAAATAAGCTCTTCAATTTTTGTCAGCTTCTCTACAACTGAATTAACTAATTCTTTGCGAGTTTAATTTACTACATTAGTAACAATGAGTTCGGCCACGTTGCAAGATAACAGCAACATCAGGCGCAAGGCTTTTCCTAAAGATTTTGTGTTCGGAACTTCTACCGCAGCTTACCAGGTTAATTGTTTGTCATCTATAACTAAGAAAAATCTAATTATACATTTAGTTGCTCGGGCGTAGAGTCTGCTTGTGGAGTTCAAAGTATTCGCAATCATACGTTTTAAGTCGATCATATACTTTTAAGGGTTTTATTTACATATATAAAGTTATTATTAGGATTATATTTAACATAAATAATTAATCGTTTCATCTGCAATATATTGTAGAAACCACTCATCAAAATATTATGAAAATTAAAGTTCTGACTTAGCTGCGCGCCTGCAGAAATAGTCATTAAATAAATCTTGAGATTTTGGTTTTTTTTTTTTTTGTGCCACATCACTTTTCAGCACGAAGGAGCTGCCGCAACTGGGGGTAGAGGAAGGAGTATATGGGATGATTTCGCCTTGAGGACTCCTGGTGATCTCTCTCTCTCTCTCTCTCTCTATATATATATATATATGTGTGTGTGTGTGTGTGACATAATTATAAAGCCGATTAATTATATAGCTTATAAAATATGGGAACTGAGGGTCTGCATATAGGCAGAATTGCGGATGGATCAAATGGAAATGTTGCTGCGGATATGTATAGCAAATATAAGGTAATTAAATGTACCCCAACGGCCATATTAATTTACTCCCCCTTAGAAACTTGCCTATGAGAATTAAAGCTGCTAAAAACTCTCTTATATATGATTAGTTGACTATGAATAGAATCACTTATGTTTTCAGTTATGTTGCAGGATGATATCAAGATGATGAAAAGCATGGGTTTTAATAGTTACAGATTTTCAATTGCATGGCCAAGATTATTGCCTGGTAAGGAATTCATGAAGATAATTACGAAGTGATCTTTTGTCAAAAATTGTTGTGCAACAACTAACAAGCAAGAAACATATATATTAGCGATTTCACCAATATATATAATACAGAAAAGAAAAAGAAAAAAGAAGACAATATTCTTTTATACTGAGCGACAATTGTAGAAAGTACTAAAAGAAACACAACTGCATAACTAGATTTCGCCTTCTTATTATCTTATTTTTTGGAAAATCCGTAAATTAATTAACATAAACTAGTATATATATTTGGCGATATTAAACTCACAAATATATTTCGTCTTTTGAGGATCCTGATCATGTTGCAGTTAATATTTCATATGGCTGTTACGTTGTTCTTGTGCTGAGCTAATACATCAATATTAATCTTGATTAGGGGGGAGACTTTCTCTTGGTGTCAGCAAAGAAGGGATTGACTACTATAATGACGTTATTAATACCCTCCTTGCTAATGGTTTGACTCAAATTGTTTCATTATTCTTCTTGGATTCTATAATCTGAGTAATTACATATATTTGTTTATATATATGCGTTAATTATGTTAATTATGATATAAGTTTTTAGGTATGCATGCATGTATCCACGTGGTTTATTATATACGCAGGTATTGAGCCCTACGTTACTCTTTTTCACTGGCAATTGCCTCTGAGTTTGGAACTTGAGTATGGTGGCTTCTTATGCTCTGAAACTCTTGATGATTCGCTAACGAATCCAATGATGTAAGCAATCCAATTAATTCATATCAATTTAAACCTCAATCTATTTTATTGATCATGTAATGTAATTCATGCATGTTGCATACATTTTATTTTCAAAGGTTGTCGTAATTTACTATGGTCTAAATCTGGTTTAATTACTAATAAAATGATTTGACATTTTTCCCGCAACCTAACGAAATGCTAGTAATTATTGTAAGCATCTAGATATGTACCTGTTTCGGTCAAATCGTCAAGATCTAACAATAACTTAAAACATTGAATTTTAGAAGTGTACATTATTAGCTTAAACCACGACGATTAAATTGTTTGTAAGATGGGCGCGCGGGGTTGATATTTCAAGTCTACATCAACACTGAGTTTCTTTTATTACAAATATAAATTACCTGCCTAGACTGTGTTACATACATTAAGTCAGTTATCTTAAACCTTAGCACATTGCTTATTGTAAATGTTATACAACAGAGATGATTTCCGTGACTTTGTGGAATTGTGCTTTTGGAGTTTTGGCGATCGAGTGAAGAATTGGATCACGTTGAACGAGCCGTGGACATATGCGGTGCACGGATATGTCGAATGCATATTTCCACCGGGTAATCCTCCCGTTTTGACTACGGATTTTGAAAAAGCAGGAGGAACATCTTCTGGTTTAGCTAAAACTGAAGCCAAGAACAACTTTCCTAGTTATAGACATGTTCCTCACCCTAGTGGCCCTCCTAAGCTGATCCGACGGGGTCCTGCTGTTCAATCTAATTCAGCTAAAGATGTCTATACTGTGGCAAGAAATTTACTCCTCTGTCATGCACATGCAGTCAAGTCTTATAGAACCAAATTTCAGGTTCCATTGGAATTTCAACTTTTATACTACAAGAAAAATGAGCAAGATGAAATTTCCGACAATGATTTATATTAGGCTCCATCGACTCAATTTATTTTATGTCATTATTGCTGAAGTCTAACTTTGTTGGAAAATATCATCTCGTTGCTCAATTTTCTTGTAGTATATATTATTTATTTGGATTAAAATATGGTAGTTGATTATTTAAAGTTTAATTCTTGAGTGGACTTCAACACCTTATTAGGCAAATCAAGGAGGAAAGATTGGAATAACACTTGTGTCGCATTGGTTTGAGCCTTTTAGCGAAAAACCTGAGGACCAAAATGCCACTAGTAGAGCCATCGATTTTATGTTGGGATGGTACCTCTCATTTTAACTTCCTTTTATTTTTTATTAATAATAGATATTTTCGTGTATTTACGATGGATAAATAAGAGCTCATGTTTTTTTTTTACTATTAATTATTTTAAGGTTCCTGGAGCCTGTAGTAAGTGGTCAATATCCGACAAGTATGTTGAAGTACGTGTCAGATAAAGATCTGAAACCATTTTCAACTGAAGAATCAAGCTTACTTAGAGGATCTATTGATTTTCTTGGTTTAAATTACTACACGACTAACTATGCTGCTAATGATCCCACACCTCAAATTGAAGATGGCTACTACAAGGATCAGCAAGTTGCATTCTACAGTATGTTCTTATTAATTGGCAATTACCTTAATTTAGAAACTAATTTAAAAGCATAAACATTATTAGTTAACTATTTTATTTTGAAGTAACTAGACACTTTTTTTTTTAATTCTAATTCGAAATTCCTTTTGGTGGTAGCTGAACGAGACGGGAAGCCCATTGGGCCTGTGGTATGTTCTTATATGTTTATTCATTTACTTATATCTAATATTTAAACTGAAGAAATGCATGCAAAAACAAATGACATAGCAACGAATCGAGTTAAAACTCTGGTTTTAAGAGTATTTAGACTGCAATCCATTAGATTTCTTTCGGAATTTTATCTTTTATTCATTCGGGCTTCAATTTCTTGCCAAATATGTATATATTTTGTCAATAATTAATAATTGATGATTTTGTTGTTAATTTGATATTCAGGCGGGGTCGTCATGGTTGTTTATAGTTCAATGGGGTATTTATAACCTTCTGAAACATATAAACGCCACATACAAAGATGTACCTGCTATATACATTACTGAAAATGGTAAACTTTTAATTATCTACTTATTTTCCTATAATTCTTTTCTTTTTTCTTGATCAGTTGGGAGTACGTATAACAGTTGTAAAGTTCGATAATAAGTAATACCTTTTTACAAATTACTTTTGCTTAGGCGTGGATGAAAAGAACGACCCTAAGCTTACAGCAAATGTAGCCTGTATGGATCCAATACGGACTAGCTATCACCAAGATCATCTGGCAAAGATTCTCGAAGCAATGACTTAACTTTGATTATGATTATATTTTATATCCTTTTCATCTTAGCTATTGGCCAGTATTCATCTGATTTCCGGTTAATGTTATTGATTAGGGATAATCTCAAAGGTGGAAATGTGAACGTGAAAGGCTACTTCGTGTGGTCCTGGTGTGATAATTTTGAATGGATTGAAGGATACAATGTTCGATTTGGTCTAATATACATAGATTTCATGAACTATCTCACAAGGCATCCCAAAAATTCAGCTATGTGGTTTGCTCGATTCTTAAATGGTAATGGTTTAATTGGAAAGGAGCAAGCTAAGGGCAATTTGGAGAAGGAGATGGAGAAGCCCTAAAGTGAGAAAGGACAAATGCTTAACAATATTGAAATCCGCGATGAACTATTGACTACAATATTTGTTTTCTTGTTTGGTATTTGGCTTGAGCTTGAATTTGATGTAAATAAGGGATGAAAGTTGAAATAATGGCGCTCTATGAGGCGTGCATATCTAAATATGAGAGAAATTTATTTTCTCCTTATTATAATATCAAGAACTTGCCCTTTGAACTTTAAAAATGGTATGTCAATTTTTTTTTAAAAAAATCCCGAACGGGTAACTTGTGTTTTGTCCAACGTAACGTCCATATATGATGTCTACCTAAGCAATTTGCACAAGCCATGCAATTTACAAAATGATGAAAGAAAATGGGTGAAAATTAAACATGGTTGTCTTAATGTGGTTTATCTTCTTATAGTATGAAGTCTTAGGTTTAATTAACCGATTCAATATATGTTTGCAACGAGTATAAGAAAAATATTCCTCAAGAAATACTTGCCTACTAAATCAACATATTTGGAACTACAATTACAAAATTTAATTTGATCTGGATGAATAATACAATTATTAGTTTTTTACATGGATCATTATGTTACTGAAATCGGTATAAGAAATGTCAAATTAAAGTACTTAAGAAAAAGGAGAATTAACTATTTGTCTATTAGAAGGGTGGGGGTGGGGTGGGAGGAAGGAAAAAATGAATTCTTTCGTTTTTTCTTAATTTTCTTTTCTGTATTTAGTTTTTATTTTTTATTTTTTTATTATCTATTATCTCATGTAAAATAGGGTTTACATAACCTTTTTTTTAGCCACTTCACTCAATTATATATTAGTTGTGATGCACCTATACCGATACTAAGTCAGCAATGCAGTACCCAATACACATCGATACCGATTCAGATACCGATACCCGTACTAACGTATCCGATACGCCACATGGCGTATGCTTTAATTTTGAAATAAATAAATCTCGATACGTACCCGATACGTTTATTTATACGTATCCGAACTATTGTGGATCTTTTTTACAAACTTTATGTATCATTAATCGTTGAATATCATCTTGATTTTGTAATATTACAACAAGCTTGTTAATCAACCCGTTGTTTAACTTGTTAGTCATAATTCACGTTTGTGTATTTTTTGTGTATTTTCAGTTTTCTTGTTTAAGTTTTAAATTCAATTGTTTGTTAAAAATAAAAAATACACATAATAAATATTAATAATGTATTATAAATAGACGTATCATTGCCATATCGGTATCGACTGTTTTTAAAAAATATCGTATCAGCGTATCCGTACAGTACCGTACTCGTACCGCCGTATCAAACCCGTGCAACATATTATATTAGGGAGACATCATATGTGGATATCGCTACCCCTTTTTCGTTGACATCATATGGTCGGGCCGTCCCTAGTACCCCGTCGCGACGGCCAAGTCGTAGGTAATGACCTCATTACCAATTGGCAGACCATTCCTACCCACTAGTGTCGGTCTAGCCATAGCTAACCATTATCTGTGGCTTGTCCTGTTGGTAATAACCATAATACATTCATTACCAAAGGCTATGCCATTAGTAATGTCATGAATATTATTATCAACAACTAGACCGTTGGTACTAATATTTAATGTTGAATATTATTAGTCAAGGCCTAGCCGTAGCTACTAATATTATAAGCTACGGCCCAAATAATATTCAACCGAATAAAAAAAATCAATAATATTTCAGCAATTTACGAAATTACTGGAATATTGTTTTTTGCAATTTAACAATACAAAACGTGTGATGTGTTGTGTGTTAAGAAGAAGAATCGGTGAACACAAGAAAAGAAAACTATGTTCAAAAATGAAGAAAAGTTTTGAAGAAATTGAGAAAGTTTGAAAAAACGAAGAAAAACTTTAAAGAAATGAAAAAAGTTTGCAGATATGAAGAAAAACTGGAAGAAAGGAAAAACAAACCTTAATGAAAGGAAAAAAGTTTGAAGATACGAAGAAAAACTTGGAAGAAAGGAAAAAAAACTTTGAAGAAATGAATAATTGTGAGGAGAAGTGAAAAAAAAAACTTTGTACAAATGAAAAGAGTGTTGAGTAATTTTATGGATATTAAAATAAAGGGTTGAGGGGGAGAAAGTATTTATAATTCGGTGGAAATTTTAAATTTTCATGAAATCTTGAATTTTTCGCTTATTTTGTGGTCATTTCCAACAGCCTAGCCATAGCTATTAATCGCAAAGTTTCACAAATTTCAAAATTTTGCCAAATCCTTGGAGCACAATCAAACTATCTTGGGAACTACGTTGCCGAGCACACCTACTTGAGGAAAAATCAAACTGCAAAAAACAAACAAACATGTTAAAAAAAAAAACAAAATGTTTTTCAAAGTAAAACTATCAAAAGACAGGAATAGTCGAATAGACAATACTCGATACAAAAGAGTGTCGAACAGGTACCCGTTCAACACTTCTCAACAGAGCACTTGAACCCCCCCCCCCCCCTCCCCCCCACCATACACCTATATATAGAGAGCTCGGTCCCTAGGGCCCACAAACGTAACAATTGAATCCTTCAGCGTTCGACACTTTAAGAACAGTCGAATCTCACCATATTCGACACTATTGATAACTGACAAATGAGCGTAGATTCGATAGTTCCCATAATATCGAACGAGCGTAGATTTGATAGTGACGTTGACTGTTAAAATACCTTAACATTAATACTACTCATAACGGTTGAATCACCCACAAATCGACACTCAATAGAACAATCGAATTTATGTGTATTGGACCTTCCCTAAATATAAAATAATAAACCACCGAAAGAACCGATCCTCCGAGTTACGTCTCCCAAACGGGGGGGCATATTTTGAAGCCATATATTATTTATTTGGCAAACGATCTTGTGGACTACTGCTCCCAAATGGGGAGGCATATTTTGAAGCTAGATATTATTTGTTTGACAACCGATCATCCGAATTACAGCTCCCAAATATTGGGCATATTTTGAAGCTATATATTATTTATTGGGCAACTGAGCCTCCAGCTTTGGGCTCCCAACTTGGGGTCATATTTTGAAGCCAAATATTGTTTATTTGGCAACCGGTCCTCCAGATTACGGCTCCCAAATGGAGAGTATATTTTGAAGCTAGATATTATTTATTGGGCAACCGATCCTCCAGAGTAGGTCTCCCAAGTGAGGGGCATATTTTGAAGCCATATATTATTATTTTTGGCAACCAATTCTCAGGATTACGGCTCCTGTATGGGGTGATATTTTGAAGTCACACGTCATTAAATTGGCAACTAGGGGTATATCTTGATATTGGACAAGGTACACATCCAATATAGCAACAACAGTTATAAAATTTGGCACCCGCTCTTGAATCAAGAACGACTCCCAAATTGGGGTGACTATATGGTGGGGGTGTTTTAGGTGGCCCGAAAATGAACTGGGCCAACCTGCCCCATTAAAGTCCACAAAAACAAGAATCGAACCAAATTGGTTCAACTATATTGGGCCGGGACAATCGAACGCCCTCATTCGATTGTTAATGCCCGCACGCGGGGCGAGTCGTATAGTCCAAAATCTATAAATATCCGCTCCCCAAGATTCACGCCACCCATTAATTACTATTTATCAACCCACTTCAATCAAATCAGTCTGTTCGACAGTGATTGAGTTCGACCATCTGGCGTCTGAGTTTGATTGTTATCTACCCATAGGGACTCGTTCGAGAGTTATCATTATCGAATTGTCCCTAGTTCGACTGTTCTCCAGTTCGAGAGTTATCAGCATCGAATCGCACCTTGTTCGATTGTTCCTAGATTCAACCATCCAAGGTTACTTTAGTCATTTTAGGTTCGTTAACGTGTAATAGGTGTTCCAAAAAAAGGTGGTCAATTCCTTATAATAGGCTAGCATATTTTGGTTTGTTTCAGGCCCATTTGTATTGTATATTCTGATTATTGTAAATCAGAGTAACGTGTGTTTGCAAACTCTTAAAATAAGCTATAATCATCTTTTTATTCAAATAAGTGTTTTTGGAGTGTTTGCAAATCTAGCTTTTTCGGTTACAAAACTTTTTTTTTATGTTAAAAAACACCACAATCTTAAAGCTGGTGTGGGATTGCTTTCGGCTTAACTTAAAATTGTGAACTTCTACTTTTCCACTAGAGTTTGCAAACACCACCTAAATAAGACCATAATGCGCAAGATTCTCCAGAGCGGTGATAGCTTGGGTTCAACGACCAGTGGATGCACATTTCAGTCCATCTAGAATTGAAGCTCTTCCTGGATTGTTTGCGGTCCGAGTGGCGGTGGGTATGGCGTGGCGGGAAAGTTATGTTTGAGAGAGATTGCATAAATACAAATCATGACATTATTAATCGTACGTTGAGCGAGGCTCATCGGTCCTTCTTGCGGATATTAAACAGCTTTTTGGCGGCAATAGCAGGTTTACGATTATTTTGATTCGCCGTGATACTAACAATGATGCTCACCTTTTGGCAAGGAACATGTTGGCTAATGCGGAAGGGCCTCAGTCTCTTAATTTACCTTACAGTTTTCGTTTTGGCATGAATGTTTTCATTGATGGTTTTTGGTTTTGGCGAGTCTGGAATGGAAGTGTTTTGAAGTTCAAAAAAATAAAATAAAATGATACAGGGGCTTGGGTTGTTATACAATGCGATACAGTCTTACTACAACAATCTGACTTTTACAGTGTAAAAGTAATTAGTGGGACAACTTACAAATACTTCTGACTTGTAGTCTAAAGTAATGTTTTATTAGCTTGGTAAATCGTTATATTCTATAACATCTTTAATTTACTGTTGCTGTTAAATATTCCAAGAATAGACTTTAGAATAATTTATGACCTGGTTCTAACGCAGCTTTCTTGTAGATACTATTGGTATAGTCGACTAATTTTTATATATACACTCAATTTTCAAACTAGTAGATCGTATAAGGACAAATTAATATTTGTGGCCTGTAAGTTTACAATTTTGATGAATCTGCTCAATAACTATCGAATTTTTGAAAATACCCTGCGTTTTGGCATTTTCTTAATTTTTATGCCATGTTGCTGCCATATAGGAAAAAACGGTGACGTGTTTGCCGACTTGGAAGGAAAGACACACGACATGGCTGTCACATGGAATATATTTAAAACATAAATATATTTATATCCATAATATATATAAATGACGTGTTGTCTTTTTGTCTTTTTGGTTTTTTTAATTTTTTTTAATTTTAGTAATAAAAATGATTTTTTAATTTCAGTAATAAAAATGATTTTTTTAATTTCTATAATAAAAATAATATTTATGGTTTTTCCGTTTTTTATATATATTTATATATTTTAATACATAAAGATATTTATATATATATTTATATATATATATATTATGGATATAAATATATTTATGTTTTAAATATATTCCATGTGGTAGCCACATAGCACAAAACATATATATTTATTTTAAATATATTGATATGGCGTGTGGCTTTTTTTCCATGTGGCAGCCACGTAAGTGCATTTTTCCTATGTGGCAGCAACAGGGCATACAAATTAAGAAATGCCAAAACGCAGGGTATTTTTAAAAATTCGGTAGTTATTGGGTAGATTGATCAAAAGGGTAAACTTACAGGGCACAAATATTAATTTGTCCATCGTATAAAATTGATCTAAATAATGGAAGACAAATAAGGAACGGCGATGATATATATATATATATATACACGATTTTTTTGGTAAGCATATATATTTATATTTGTACGTTAAGCGAATTCATCGGGTTAAAAGCAAGCCATTTATCATAGCATTAAAACTACGGATTAATTAACCACGCCCGTTACATTTATTCACACACATGCATGCCCATACATCGTTTTTATTTCTCAATTACCACTTTAATAACACGATATTATCATATATAGTAAACCATCGCACACGCGCACCCTAGAACGTTGAAGCATATCAACGGCTTAATTTTTCAAGTGATGAGCCTCGACATCTTTTGTTAAGTCGATGAAATAGGAGAGCATTGAAATTGGATGTCCGACATCGTCATTAAGAGTCTCGTAATCCAAAATGATCGTAACCAAATCAATCTCATTTTTTTGTTTCAACATGTGTTTTAATGAGAAAAACTCTGTATTCCTCCAGCAAATTTCCTTCAATCACTTTGAACTCGATCATTTTTTCCTTCGCGTCTACAGCTACTTTAGTCCTGGCTCACATCAATAAATCTCGTGGTCATACGTATTACTGAAACAGAAATAGTTAAATTCTGATAATTTATGAGATAATAGCAAGAAAAAGTAATTAAGAGCATATTCTATCAGTAAAAGGTATTACTGTTATGATATATCAAATAAAAGGACAAAAAAAAAAAAACTCACTTGGGATTTTTAGAAAATAGGAAAAATAAATTTTTTTTTTTGCCTCTTTACCTTTCACATACTATGTTCGCCAATTTCACAGAAAAGACTCATGGGGCCGCGCCTTCTTGCGCTTGTAACCTTGTCTTCCTTTCTGTTTCTACGTTCTACTCTGTTGTTAGAACACCGGTCTTTAATTTCAGTACATCATCTTTAGACTTCGGCCACCACTATCCTAATAATCTCTCACTTGGAGACTAAACCCAACGGACTGCTCCAACGAACTAAAACCTCCATCGCATTCATCAATGATACCATCATAGTTATCCACCAGCTCTGAAACGACAATCCTTGAATTTCGTCAAATTCCAAGGCCAGCTGAAACCACGCAAAGCTTCAACTTCTCCAAGGTCACAACCTTAGTCAACATATCAACAGGTTTTTCAGTACCTCGAATCTTCACAAGCTGCAAACTCTTCATCTCCAAAAGATACCGTATGTAGTGAAACTTGAACTTTATATGCTTTGTTCTCAAATGAAACGTCGGGTTCTTCGCCAAGAAAATAGCACTTTGACTATTGCTATAGAGAATGTTATGCATCTGCCTGATACCCAATTCCGTCAAAAACCTTGCAATCGTTTTATCCCCTTTCTGGCCTTTGTTAACGCTACGTACTCAACTTCTATAGTAGATAATGCCACTATATTCTGCAATCTTGAGCCCCATGAAATCGCAGTACCACCCCAAGTAAATTCATGTCCCTATATACCACCCAAAGTAAATTTGGCATTATGAGGAGTGTACTAAAAAGAAGGACATGAAGTTGGGAGAATCACTCCATAAATTGCTAAAAATTACTCCGCAAAGCACATCACCCTCTTCTTTAGTTAGACAAAGACAAAATTGGCTAGGCAAATATACCCATTTGGTGTCCTCTGGCTAGGAAAAAGTCTTCAAACCCTAAACATGTCACAAAAGAAGGGTTGTATCACCGCTAGTAAACCCACCTTTATCTGCGCCACATATATTATAACATGACCAATTGGTCGGTTGCTGGCCCGCTAAGCATGAAGAGGAATCGAACCTCCACCACCAAATAATCAACAAAAAACTCCCCCAGCCTCGTTCTCACATACTCATCAAAAGAGATAGTAGATATCTCACCCACTAGAATATGCTTGGGCTCCGCCATTTCGCCTGTCTTTTCTTCCTCGGCCGGGAACCACCACGCCTCCCCAATGGCGACACGCACCTTTTCTGCTCCAACTGACAAAAAGAGCTGACCATGTCGCAACTGTCGATGAAATTCCCACCTCTCATAAACCAGAAATAAACCATGTACTTGCTTGCACAACGGTCGAGCTCGCTGGAACAACTTAATTTTAGCGAGAACCGAGGCAGCAGCAGTAGAAGCAGAAGTTGCCATCTTTCTTAAAAAAAGGGTTATGGGAAGAAGAAAGAAATCGCAAACGATTGTAGAAAGTTGCTTAGGGAGAAAGGAAATTTGATTGCACAAGAGATTTGGTAAAGGTAAAACCTTAAATCCAAACCTGGGCTAC
This sequence comes from Linaria vulgaris, assembly GCA_948329865.1. Classification (NCBI taxonomy): domain Eukaryota; kingdom Viridiplantae; phylum Streptophyta; class Magnoliopsida; order Lamiales; family Plantaginaceae; genus Linaria; species Linaria vulgaris. The sequence goes on along the minus strand of OX415250.1, from coordinate 33,969,526 downwards.
CTTAGATAGATAGCCAAACAGTGCTAGTAAATTCCCGTCCACAAACATTAAATCCAGAAAAGAGTCACACCGTTTTGATGAAACGTAACCGCCAGATTTAACATCCCCTCCATGGGCAGAATCGAAGAGTCACAACATTCTAAATTCCTCGACAAATGCTAAGCTCACACGTGAAAAGTCCTCATATGTTTCTTGGCATAAACACTTACACAAATATAAGATTTTTCTAGCGTCGTCCAACAGAAGAAATGTACAAAGCCCACTCTTTACGACCAGACTCCAACGACGATGGTTACAAAGTAAGCCTCAAACGTGAAAAATTAGCATGCGGTTTATATAAAATCTTTTTAACTCAAATTGTGTAGTAGAGTAGACATGTGTGACCTCCTCTAAAGTGAGCCTTTCAATATCACCAAGTTTGGCCTCACTTCAACACCCAATATGTACAACCCACTAGGAAAAGACAAGAAAAGTGTTTTATACAATGAATTGCGAAGATATAAAATTGCAATGTCGTAATTCAATTCCTTTGAAGAAATCTAAACACGTAACACACTTCGCAAGATAGTATCACTAACTAGTACTGACCAAGTAATACATGGCCTATTGATTTACAATCAACGGAAGTGACATGCACATTGTTAATATCATACCATCATGAAGGGAACTTCTGGTGTGCTCTCTAATGCACAACTCCTCCCACTCACAGAGAGGTGGGCCTCTTACACATGGGGACCACCTCTCCGTGAGTGGGAAGAGTTGTGCATAGGAAAGCACACCAAACAATTCCATCTAATGATAGCTTATATGATAGTTCGGATTAAAGAACCCCTCCTTTGAATATCATAAAGTTAGTTTTTTTTTCTAGTTTTAGCTCCATATTTTAAGATGAAACTTCTCCCAGCCTATGATTACGAGTATTCTAGGTAAAATTGGCATTTAAAGTTGATCAACTACATATAATCAAGAGGACGTTGATAAACATAAGATGCCATTGGATAAACGAGGGATAATGTATCCAAAAGTTATTTTTTTATCTCGTACGCAAATAAATTCAAATAAGTTCCAGATATCTTCTTAAGCATTGTCTCAATAACAATATGTTGAAAGACAAAGTTTTTTTTTTACATTAAAACCAAGATGTCAAGCCTCACACTAGTGTATTTTGGTCTTATGGTCTTATTTTCTCTAGGTTACAATACATCTTAGAAATGTTACACTGAGCCTGAATTATGCCAAAATATTTCTAATCAAATATAAAAATCGGACTAGCTTGGTCCGGAACACCTAATACAAGCAGACTAGGAAATACAAGTAGAAAAATCGCTAATCAAATGATGATCGAATCATACAGATTCGATGGAGATTAGTCTTGAAATTCCTGGTAAATCGAATTACACCTGTTCGAGAGTGATGAGCCTCTAATCGGTAATAACTTGAATAGAATGAATGCCGAATCAGACGGGTTCGATCCAATGTAGGTCGAATGGGGTACGGTCGAATCCGTACATATCGAATTGGATCAATCGAAGTGTTGAGGATCGAATCACCAAGTTCGATGTTGAGTAGTTGCTCGATAGTCAATGAATGCGTCCGTGATTATAGACCTCGTCCCGCAAGCCCCAGTGGTAGTTGACGAGGGAAGGTCGAATTATATCCATTCGGTCTTCCTTGTATAGGTCGAATTTCTTCTGTTCGATCTTCCAGTCCTTGGGCCCGTATCGATTTCCTTCTATTCGATTTTCCATTGGGCCGGCTCAAATGTACTATTGGGACTTCCTAGAATACCCTCATCATATAGTCCCCCCAGTTTGGGAGTCGGTCTTGGTCAGAGAGCGGGTGCCAAACTCTAAAGTTTGCGTTATCTTCAGGAGGCATCAGATATCTGTATGTATCCGGTTGTTGAAAATACTCCCCCCAATGGGGATCCATGATTTGAAAGCGTGGGTCCCAAATTTTTGTCGTGTATCCAGTGACCAGATCATTAAATAACAGATTCTCAAGCATTCGTACTGAGAGTATTTGATAGATTAAAAGCATCGAATTTTATGAATTCAATTTTGAAAATTGCTAAAAAATAAAGTTTGTACTATCATCCTCGATCAAATGGTGTCATATTCAATTTTAAGTACTAAATCGAATAGCAAACGGTTTGACCATTATTTTGCTCTTTTTTCTGCCATCAATTGAATGGAACAGATTTCAATTTTATGCTTGAATCGAATCCGTTGGATTCGATTTACTCTTTGATGGGTCTTATGGGCCGCCCTCCCTCTATACAAGGGTGAGGAAAGGTGAATCAGCTCATTTGCGTCTTTGGAGAACTCTCGCTGAAATGTAAGAAGCATCGAATGGGCCCAGTTCGATACTCTTTGTATCGAACACTAGTTATTGGATACTCATTGTATCGAACGTTAGGCCGTTCGATCAAATGACTTAGAAAAAAAATTTCAAAATTTTCTTAAATAGCTAGTTTTTCTCATTTGTGACTTGCCTTATGTTTCTTATTTATGTAGTGTTATTCTGCAACTGGTCTGGTGGTTTGCGATTTAAATCAAGGTAGTGGGATATTTGCTTTTATTGCTTCTTGTTCATTACGTTCTAGCTTATTTTTTCTTTTCGTTCATCACGTAGTTGTCGTAAGTATCGAGGGTGACGTACATTCGCAGTCAGCTTTTTCTTTTTTTATTTTTTTATTTCACTTTGTGTCGATCGAGGTGATGAGTTTTGAGTCTTCTTTTGGGAGTGAGTCGAGTAGTACCTCGAGCTCCGATTTAGTTAATTCGGTAATGGGTCATGGAGGTGATCACGTTGGTGCGAACTTGGTCGACGAGGATGCCTGTGAGGCTATTGATATAGAGGGGCTCGATTTTGAGGCGGATGAGGTGGAGGTTGATGATGAGCAGCTAGCACCGCAACCAGGAATAGATGATGCGCCGTTGACGCCTATACAGGATAATTGTGCCGACAGTGAGGCAGATGAAGAAGATGAAGTTATTGACATAGACTTTGATGATGATGACGAGGTTGGGGGAATGGCGTATACCGATTACGAGCCACGCTTGCAGCATAACCGGCCTATCTTTGGTGAAATGTATAATATAGACATTAACTACAAGATAGTTATTTCGCGTGCAGATCAGTGTATGCATACCGCGCCACCTGGTTACCTCACTATCTTCGTTGGGCAGTTGGCTAATTGGTTACGGCTTCCCGTGCCCGCCGAGGTTAGACGAATTTTAACGTCTATTGTATTGGTGCCGAGCAAGCTAATGCCAAATTTGATCGGGCATATAGTCGGCTTTATCATTGCCATGAAGGGCTTAGGGAAGCCATACGGGCCTAATGAGTTATGGGCCTTATTTGAGGTTTACAAAAAGGGGATACGATTCTATCACATAAAGGCGGTGAGGTATCATAAGTTTCTGCGGGGCAAGTTTTTTGGTTATGGGAAAGACTGGAAGAAACGGTATTTTCATTTCAAAGAATGTTTTGTAAAGCAGTTTTTCGTGTATCGAAGGTATTGGGTGGATGTTCCGAAAATTGTAATCCCGCGGAGGGTGGGTTTTCCTAGATAGGGTGATCAGTTTAGGGCGAATCTGATAACTAATCACCAATTTAACATAAGAGAGCTTGTTAAAAGCCATGTTTTGTTACTTGTGGGGTTGTCCCTTGTTCCCTATACGGGAGATATACTCTTGGTATATATCTTTTATTTGCAATTACTCGTGCCTCTTGTTTTAATTTTATATGTTAGTAATGTTCGGTGTTCTCTCTTTCAGGATAATTCATCATGAACCACCATGTCTCGTATACGTCAAGTCTTGGCCGCAGATGTTGAGGGTTCCCGCATGACAGTTCTTATTCCCGTTCCTCCCCCTAGGAAAAGGAAAAGGGAAAGAAAACAACAAGCGAAGCTGCAGCATCCGCTTGCACTGGCGCATCGCGTGATCCCTTCAACGATCAACTTGGTAGAGGTTGCAATAACTTGCCTCCCCCAACTGACTTTAGTGTGCCGGCTGCCGATGAAGCTGAGGCAGCAGAACAAATAGAAACCGCCGCACCGGCAAAGAGAAGGAAAGCTCCCCGAACTCATTCTCAAACTGGAGGTGTTATACCCCCTGCGCCGCGCACAACTGGTCCCATTACTACTGGAAGCCCAGTCCCCTCTGCTGGGGTGAATACCAGGGTTGAACCCAGCCAAGGCCCGCGTGCCCGAATCTTGGAATATGAGCATTCTGAGGAGGAGTCCATAAATGCATTGAAGGTGGTCCTTCCTAACCTTGCAGTGGCTTTCCCGACATTGACCGAGGAAAGAAAGAAGGTGGAGTGGCTTGCACTCAATCTAATCAGCAAGGTAATGTGACATTTCAATTTGATATCGTGGTTTTGATTCATACTTAGTTTACTCAAGTTTTAAGTTGTCCATTTTTCAAACTGATGGGCTCGTGGATGCCATGATCGAAGGATTAAAGCAGGCCCACGAGGAGAGGACGAACGGGCTTGAACGCATGCGGGTAGAATTACGTGATAGTGATCCATATGCGTTGAAATCCATTGTGGCTGAAAAGCAGAAAGCATTGCAGCACGGTATGGATTCTGCTATTCGGGCGAGCATGGATAGGGATGTCGTGAAACTCAAGCATGAGACCGTTGCACGACTTGAAGGACATGTCAACAATATGCAGAGTAGTATGACTACACTAGAATTGCGAGTCGCAGAGCTGAAACACTGTGCTGGAGTCTGCGATCTAGTCCTTCTAGTTGCCTTGCCTAATATACTGAAATAAATGATTTTCTCAGAGACGGCGCCAATATTTTGGTGTTATTTCATCTGGGTTACAATACACCTTAGAAATGTTACACAGGGCCTAACTTCTACCAAAATAATGCTAATCAAATATAAAAATCAGACTAGCTTGGTCTGTAACACCTAATACAAGAAGACTAGGCAATTCAAGTAGAAAAATAGCTAATCAAATGATGATCGAATCACACGAATTCGATGGAGATCAGTCTCCCATTTCCTGGTAGATCGAATTGCACTTTTTCGAGAGTGATGAGCCTCGAATCGGTAATAACTTGAATAGAATGAATTTCAAATCAGACAGGTTCGATCAATGTAGGTCGAATGGGGCACGGTCGAATTCGTACAAATCGAATTGGACCAATCGAATTTTTGAGGATCGAATGGCCAAGTTTGATGTTTAGTAGTTGCTCGATAGTCAATGAATATTGTCGTTGATGTCAAAGGATGGGGGATTTATATACCCCGTCTCGCAGGCCCCAGTGGTAGTTGACGAGGGAAGGTCGGATCATATCCATTCGATCTTCCTTGTATATGTCGAATTCCTTCTGTTCGATCTTCCAATCTCTAGGCCCGAATTGAATTACTTATGTTTAATTTTCCATTGGGCCGGCTCAAATGTACTATTGGGCCTTCCTAGAATACCCCCATCATAGTGTATTATTATTTCTCATGTACGAAGTATCACATAGTGCGATAAGGCCGCATTTATCACGCCTCTCCTAATTGTCTTGTTATGCATTCATAGTATGAATTAATTTTACTTTTGTTCTATGTCGAATAGTAGTGGTCTTGGATGTAAGATGAGTAATATAACTACTCCTACTTTCTCAATAGAACTGCTTTAATACTACACTTTCAATATAACTCTGCTCATTTTGCAGTAAGATTTTCTATCCATATTCTTCTCAATCAACTTCACAAATAGATGGTGCTCATGCTTACTCAATTTGAGTTACACCATGTTTGCTTCATATTTCATCAAAACTTATAAGTTTCCTCAACATTGTGTGTACAACTGTTTAAGGAAAATGAAAACTTAATTGTTGCACCTGTTATTTTCTTAAACATAAACAACTACCAAGCGAATAAACTTTCAAAACTTATCGTAATAAAGAGAAGCGCGCATACCTACATCTCCTTTGAATAACAAAGGTCAATCAATACCTTTTGTTAAAAAAAATGGATAAAAGCATCTAACCCCCTAACCTATGGGGTGTTTTGCGCTTTGCCCCTTAACCTAATTTTATTAGCACTTTGGTCCCTAACCTATTGGGTGTCTGTGCGATTTGCCCCCTTGGTGCATTCCTGGCCCTTTTCGGTCGAAATATTCCCGTCTAATCGACTCACATGTGTTGTACTAGATGTATAATGGTAGTTGGTGACAAAAAAGGCAAAACAACACCTAAAAGGGAGGAATATTCTGGCCACAAAAGATCGAAAATGCACCAAGAGATTTGCGCATTTGGTGCATTTTTGGCCATTGTTTGCCGAAATATTCTTATCTACCCGACTCGTACGTGTTATACTAGATGTATATTGATAGTTGGTGACAAAAAGGGCAAAAAAGTACCTCAAATGGAGGAATATTCCGGCCACAAAAGACCAGAACTGCACCAATGGGCCAAATCGCACAAACACCCCATAGGTTAGAAACCAAAGTGCTGATAAAATTGGGTTAAGAGGCAAAGAGCAAAACACCCCATAGGTTAACGGGCTTGATACTTATATCCCTAAAAAAGCTATTGTTGGAGTTACTGAATATTGATCAACTCTGCAATAGAAGATCAACAAATATATCCTTCACTATCTTTCTCCTAAACTATCTTTCTCCTACACTATCCACATAAACACAAAATATAAATCGTCACTATCATACAAACCTCCATCAAATATAAACCTTCTATTTTTTTATCAAGTGGCATCAGAGCTGGTTCGATCTAGAGAGGGCGTTATGAATTTCTTTGATATTGACGAACCACTTCCAATGTTGAATGGTGAAAACTACAACGATTGGAGCTTCCAAATGAAAACAATCCTCAAGTCTAATGATCTATGGGATTTCATTGAAGAAGGCGTTCCTAAGCAAGAAGATGGTGAACTCTCCTTAAGTGATGTAAAAAAACTAAAGAAACTACAACAAAATCTAAAAGCTCTTTGTCTTATTGAAGATTTCGTCAACAACTCTATCTATCCAAAGATTCATAATACTACTACGGCGAAGCAATCCTAGATATTTTGAAGGAGGAGTTTCAAGGTAATGCTCAAGTTAAAACAAGTAGCTTACAAAGCTTCATAAAAAATCAAGAGAATCAAAATATGGAAAAACAAAAGCTTAACATTAATATGTAAAAGTCAAGAGAAGAAGATGAATGAAGACTAACAGCAGAGGACTCTAACTCAGAACATGAAGTTGCCTCTGAACCTAGAAGAGATCCTCCAGCTAGGATTCAGAAAGATCATCCAACATCCCAGGTAATAGGTGAACTCACTGAACGGGTAAGGACACGCAACAAAGAAATACTTGATTATAGAGATATGGTAGAATTGTGTGTCTATATGAACTTCACTTGTACTGTTGATAATGCCTCGTGTTTTGTCTCTTCCATAGAACCTAAGAATGTGAATGAAGCCCTGCTTGATAACTTTTGGATTAATGCCATGCAGGATGAACTATTACAATTTACTAAGAACAATGTCTAGATACTGGTGCCTAGACCACCTAATGTTAATGTAATAGGGACAAAGTGGATATTTAAAAACAAGAGTAATGAGGAAGGGGTCATAGTTAGAAACAAAGCTAGACTAGTTGCTCAAGGGTACACAAAGGTTGAAGGTGTAGATTTTGATGAGACCTTTGCTCCAGTTGCTAGGATTGAATCTATTAGATTACTTCTAACCATAGCATGCTGGCTTAAGATAAAACTATACCAAATGGATGTAAAGGGTGTGTTCCTCAATGAGCTAATTGATAAGGAAGTATATGTTGAACAACCTAAGGGATTCATAGATCCTAAGTACCCCAACCATGTGTACAAGCTTGAAAAAGCCCTGTATGGACTTAAACAAGGAACTAGAGCATGGTATGAAAGACTTACAGAATTCCTTTTAAGTCTTGGCTTTGTTAGAGTTGAAGGAGATAGGACACTGTTTATTTTGAAGAAAGATTCTCATGTCTCTATAGCTCAAATTTATGTGGATGACATTGTTTTTGGCTCAACTAACAACTCTATTTTAGAAACATTTGTTGAATCAATGACCGGGCAGTTTGAGATGAGTATGATAGGAGAATTAAATTTCTTCCTTGGTCTCCAAGTAAAACAAACAGGTAATGGGATATTCCTAAGTCAGGAAAAGTATGCAAAGAATTTGGTGAAAAGGTTTGAATTGGCAGATTCAAAGCCTTGTAAGACTCCCATGTCTTCATCAGTGAAGATATACAGGGATGTTACTGGTGCAAATGTTGATCCAACATTGTACCGTTCAATGATAGGAAGCTTGCTCTACTTGTCTGCTTCAAGACATGATATAATGTTCTCTATTTGTGTGTGTGCTAGGTACCAGGCATGTCCAAAGCAGTCACATCTGATTGCTGTGAAGAGAATCCTTAGATATATATCTGGCACTTTGGCCTTTGAGATCTGGTACTCTTATGACACTAACACAAATCTTGTAGGTTTCAGTGACTCGGACTGGGCAGGTGACATTGATGATAGAAAGTCTACAAGCGGAGGATGTTTTTATCTGGGGAACAACTTGGTCTCATGGTACAGTAGAAAGCAAAATTGTGTGTCACTCTCCACTGCTGAATCTGAATACATAGCAGCAGGCAGTTGTGTCACTCAGTTGGTATGGCTTGAACACATGCTACTAGATTATGGGTTAGACATTGATACCTTACTTATGTTCTGTGATAATCTTAGCGCTATAAGCATCTCTAAGAACCTTGTGCAACATTCCAGAACTAAACATATTGATATAAGGCATCACTTTCTGAGAGACATGGTAGAAGATAAGCTCATTGACATTGAACCCATTGAAACTAACAATCAGCTTGCTGATATGTTCACTAAACCCTTAGATTCTGAGAGGTTCTTCAGTTTGAGGAATTCTCTTGGCATGTGCATTGTCTAGGGATGTTAGTACACCAGTGTTGACATAACACCACTGTCCAACACTGGTTATTGGTTGTGGTGTATCTGTAATTATTTTATGTTTTTTTTCTGCATTCTTCTTTATTGCATATTACTTCTTTGTTAGAGATTCTGTTAGGTTGTGTGGTTATTCTGTATAAATAGCTAAGTTGACTGGTGGACAGGTACATATCAAGAGTTTTGTAAAGTAAGATCTATGTTGTTTGTCTGTGAATGTTAACCTAACATCTGGGAGAAGTTGGGGTAAACAGGGCTCACTACTCTGATGTTATTCAGTTGTGACTTATCCATGTTAGGTTAGACAGAGCATGAAGAGAAGCTGGGGTACATGATGTTGAGAGCTACATTGTCATTCAGTTGTGCTTATTTTTGTGTTCTGTCTATGGCCAAGTTTATGCATGATGGTGATCCTTACTACAGGGGTGTTTTGAAGTTTCGACTACTTGCATTCAGTAGCATTGTTCACTTGGTATTTCACTTGTAAACAGGTTGATAAACAAGTATGCATGAGGAGTTGGAGTGAAGAAGTATATGATAAATGTAGTGTCTTAATTCAGTTCCTTTGTACTTGCCTAATCTGTAGCTGATGGTTAAGTTGCTGGGGTGTGTGGAGTCTTGTGCTGCCCACATTCAGTGATGAAACTATCCTTTAACATTCAATGGTTTTTGTTCAAAAGATTTCATGATAATTGTAAAAGATAAATTGCTAAGTCCTGATCCCAGTCAGTAAAGCTGTGTGTACCTGGTTACTATCACCCAATGTTGTTCTAACATTGTTGCATTCATTCTAGTTCTGCATTATTTCCTTATGTCGGCTTGGGCTTAGGGGGAGTAGTAATCCTAGGATTCATGTGTTGAGGCATACTTCGTGGGCGACCAACTGCAGGTAAAACACTATGTTTTGTGCTCTTCTATGTTGTGGGAAAATCTTTTCCCTGGATATGTACATCCCCTCTGCGTTTTTCTGTCTGATGTGTCACTTATTCATACTGATCATCTTAAACTATGTCTTTGTACCTATGTAGTTGGTTGAGGTTTCAGATTAGTATACAGGAATATCTCACGCTCTCATATGATGTTGCTTTGGATGAAGCCCTGCACCTACAACTTCCCTCCCTGATGTTAACTTGCCAATGTTAGTTCAACATTGAAACATTGCAACTTATAAGTTTTCAGGTTTGGAGACTGCTCTGGTTACGTGTTAACCTAACATTCACACGTGATAAAATAAACATGGGTGTGATCGTGTGACAGTGGTCCGATTATTTTGGTAACATGTTACAACGCCACTATCACTATTCTTCAGCTTATTATCTATATAATTTGCCCTAATCGCTTATTACTGTTTACGCGTTCAAAATACTTGTGCAATCAACATTCTCTGCAAATCAAGATTCTTCTTTTCTTCTCTGAATTACTCTAACAATGGCACGCAAGTCTTCCATTGATGCTCTTGTAGATGCTGCTGAGCAGATTGAACAGCCAGTACGCCACAGTACCACACGAGCAACGACTGAAGCTGTCGCCGTCGCCGCACCTAAGAGGAAACCCACTTATCAACGACGCAAGGGCAAGAAATCAGCAAAGGGTCATGTTGGTTCAACATCAAAAACTGTTGAGCAAACCTCCACTCCCACCAACGCTGAAAACGAGGTAATGATGGCCAACCCTACTCAAGATATAACTGCTGAAATTGGTATTGAGGGGGAGAAAGAGGCCTATGTTGTTGTTGTGGGTGAGTCTGAGGTTTTGCATGAGGTCCTTGAGCGTAATGTTAGGGATGAGTCTATAGTTGTTACTGATGAAGGTGAAGACCTTGAGGTGAATGCTGAAACGTCTGAGGCTAATGTTGTTGAGCATGCTGCTGCTGCTGAGGTGGATACTCTTCCTGAGGAAAGTGACCAGGTTGAGGAGACTGTGGCTGAGGAGGTTACTACTGAGGGTAACCAAGATGTTGTTGATGAGGGTAACAATCAACCTGAAGAGGTTGAGAGAGAAGAAGAAGAAGAGAGCCTGGCTCTCTCTGCCTTAGCTACTGCTGCTAAGAAAAGAAAGGTAATCATGTGGTTGTTGAATCTTCGGAGTATGAGTCATAAGAAGAAAAAGAAGAAGAAAATGATAAGGAGGAAGAGGAAGAGGAAGTTGAAGAAGAAGATCAACTGGTAGCTGATGACCCTGCTGATGTTACTCCAACATCAGGCAGTAATGAGTATTTTGATGTGCTTGATGAGGAGTATCCCAATAAGCCTTATTCTGACTTTTATGTGTCAGCTGAGGCAGAAGAACAGTGGGAGGCTTATCAAGCCAAGGCTATTCACATGGAGAGGAACATTGACGAGGAAATGTTCAAGGAAAATAGGTTGTATGAGTTGCTTGAAGCTAGAGGTGTGTTTGGCTCTGTGATGAATCAGTCATCATATGTCCCTGATGTGATCAGAGAGAGTTCTACAGAAACCTCTCTCAGTGGGTGTGCCACCAGGGCTCTCCCAAGTTTGGTAAAGCTTGGGTAAGGATGAATGTCTATGACATTAGTTCTTCCGTTAGTAGTGCTTTCTATATTGGTACTTAGTGTTTCTGCTTATGCTATTTGAACTGTGGTTACAAAGTACTAACTCTGTTTTGCAGGTGTTAACTGTTCTCTGATGTTAAGTTAACATTGAGATGTTCAATGTTAGAACTTCTGTCTGGACTCAATGTTAATCCAACATTGACAAAGATGGATGTTATGACAACATTGAAAGTATCAATGTTAGAATAACATTGAGGTGGTCACTTCTGATATTTAGAGGGAGTGTACCTAGTTTTCATTGTTATAAGATAGTGAAGTTTGTCTGAATAATTTGATCTGATCAGAACAGGTTCTAAGGTTTTGTGATTAAGGCAAAAAGGGGGAGATTGAAAGTGCAGGTATTTTCGCAATGTTAGATTAACATTGAGAAATCAATGTTAGAGTAACATTGCTGAGCAGAATCCGATTTGCAATCTTGTTGTCATTTATTTTATTGTTTTGCCTTATTCATTTAACTAATTGAGTTCCACAGTTGTGATTATCTGTTATTATTATTCAGGAAACAAACTTGTCATAGGTTGGACGCTCAAGTTTCCAAAAAGGAAAGTTGCCTTAATTAAGCAAACCGCTCTACAAGAAAAGAAGAGTTCAAGTGCAGCTAGGAAAGCTTTCCAAGTTGAGTCCTGATTTGAAGAAAGAGCCTACATTTAGTTAGATCACTAACGAAGGAACTATTATTCAAGAAGGGCTGTGAGATCAAGGAAGATGAGTTCGAGAAAGAAACACGAAGAATTACCAACCGTGTACAACACACCTTGAAGTACAAGTCAATAACCTATATATAGGTGTGAAGTACATCAAGACAAACACGAGACTAGAGCCAATCAATCCGAGAGATTAATCTACAAGTTTTTGAGTGTTGTCTTGCTTTAGCAAAGTTTGTGAATTGTTAGAATAGATCTAAGAGTGAGGAGCTTTTAGAGACAGTCAAAGCAATCTTGTGTGCTTTGCTTAGTTCGATTAATTTGAGAGTGAGGAGCTTGAAAATTGAGAGAACGACTTTTGTTAAAACCTTAACGGGTTATCTTGCCTACGGCTCGGAAGTTAATAATCTTATATTCACTTCTTAAACTTGGTGTTTGTTTATTCCGCTGCACTATTACTCTGGTCTGTTGTTAAAGTAACATTGTTAGATTAACAACATACAAAACTGCTATTAAAACTCCAGTGTTAAGTTAACAACAACAACGTATCGACCCGATCCACAATTTCAACAATTTCAGAAAAGATCACCACATATAATGGAACAATAGCATTTATCACCAATTTTATACATGATCAATCAGTTGCCTATATTCGCTGACTAATTGTTGTTTATACATGATCAAACAATTACATATATTCACTGACTACACAATTAGTCTATCATCGTAGGTTTTCGGATACATCTTACAAGTTATCTTTCTTAAGTTATTGTGAACCTAACGATACAAATGCTGTTTATCTCAACTTGACCATTGAACGTCATTTGAACCAATCAGTTTTAAGAAAAACTGAAATTGAAACCAATGATGAAGAGAATTATACGAGGTTCAAGACTGAAGCTTACTACGAATAAAAAAACAAACGTGTTATCTGACAACATACATTAATCGTGCTCAACTTTATGCTAGTTTTGGTCAATGCGAATTAACTCATGTGCCATTTGTGAGTCAACTATCTTGAACAAGTATTGTTGTACATATATTCTTCATAGAAAAATGTACATCATCTATAGACCACTGAACATACAGATTTACACAGTGACACAAAACAATAGACACTGAGTAATATGTAATCCATTGGGTCTATTTCTAAATATGAGTATTTTGACTTTTCAAATGAATGTTAAGTGACTTAGTTGATGCTTTGAGAACCATCTTAATCATCTCATCGCTATTATAATTCTAACGACCCATAGTGTCAATTTCGTTCACAATAAGTGCAAAGAAAGCAATTAAATCAGTGATTAGATCAATTGCATTTGGTCTGTCGATTTTAAGATATCTATTTTATGCCCATCTACCATAAAATTAGTTTAATTTTGAATTTAGCAAAATAGCATTCTTGACAACGTAAGAAATCAAAAAGGTCATAAAGTGGCCCATCATCATTCATATTATCGCGTTCATTATCACCATTTAATTTATAAATAACAAAATATATAAAGTTCTAGGTGAGAACTCCTCAAAACTTACCAACCTTAGAACTCCCATTTGGTTTTAGTTCATGCGTGCATTTATCATGTACCAAAAAATACATTTTAGATAAATAGCATGTAAGGAGATAAACATGCATTTATGACAAACATACAAGAATATAACATAATCATGCAATTCTTAAATGCATGCTATTTTCATGATGCAACAATATACAACATGTCACACTACGTATGCCAAGTCAAGAAAACGACTTCCTTAGTTTTCTTTCATATTAGTCTTAATGACTAGTAGCTTGAAGCCTTAAGAAAGTTGTTTTTTGGGGCACTCAGTTCCTTCGTCTTAAGTTAAGTTTTGCTTACTTTTTCAACTCAGATCTCTTAGTCGAGATGGTGGATAAATCGACTTTTTGTTCAAGAGTTTAAGGCTTAGGGTTTAACAAAAGTGACCTTGTCCATGTATATGCAATATCTTTATAGAAGAAATTCTAACACCGGATCATTATAGCATCAATTATATCTTTTAGATCCTCGATCCAAATATTAGCTAATCAAGTATGCACGATGATATTCTCTTAGGATTGCTTTCCATTAACCACATTAAACAACAAGCTACAAAGCTCGGGGTTTTCGTTTAGGAGATTTACAATGATTAAAAAATGGCAAAATCCAATACAGCAAAGTGTATTTACATATTTAATTTAATGTGGTTCTCTAACCACTTATTGTCCATTAGAACAATTTAAAACATGCATTATTACATTTACTAATGTAATGGTGCATTACATAGCCAATTTTGTACTAAGAGTCAAAGAATAAAACATTTCTTTTTCAAATTTACAAGTTAATTACATGTCATAATGTCCATACGCTCTCACTAGGCTCAATCGCCTAGAATATAATTTTCAGAGTCTAAGGAAGAAAGTTGAAAATTCTCCCAAATTTGCAAATAATTTTTAATTTCTTATACTTAGAAATTATTTTTAAATCAATAATATTATTTCCACTCTGAAAAAAAATTATTTTTATACAACATTTAATCAAAAATAAATTATAAGAAGAACAACGCTAATTTCGTCAAAATGGATAATCGAAACTCATTTTACGTGCCTAACATACCCTTAGTGCGAATTGCTAAGAATGCGCCACTTGGCACACTCAACTGGTCTCTGTGATGGTCATACAACAATATAGTGATGTCACTATTGCATCACGATGACATCATGTGCAACTTTTTTTCTTCTTCATTACTTCGCAGAAAACTCCAAGCTTCAATCTGGAGTTCAATTATCCATAACTCTCTCAATTATTGGCTAAATTTTGTGTTCTTTATATGGTTGGAATGATCTTGACTATTAATCTCTAAATATATTAGCCTCATTAAGAAATTCACATTCAGCAGTGAACAATACTCAGTCAAAGTTTTGGGAAAAAAAATCAAATACTTGATTATTGATGGGGCGCATACTGAGTAGGAAATAAATAAGCAAGTAAAATACTACGTCAAAGCCCTCTTCGCAAGGGCATGGTCAAGTAATAATAAAATGGTAAGTATAGTTACAAATCAAGTATCGTATCCCAATGGAGTGGTGGATTAATCCTGGAATCACTTAAATGTAAAAATATTTATAATTGTCATGGTTGCTACCTTCTATGTTTGTATGTTATATGAATGTCGTATGAATGCAGAATGATTTTCATGCAGAAAACTATATGCAAATTTTAAAAAATAGCTTTTAATGCAAAGGAACAATGTAAACAAAATGGAGTGGAAAACAATGTGAATGCAAGAAAATAGTTTCACTGCAGTGCATAACTAAGGAATGCAGATTGATTGAAAGGAAAAAATTTTGATTAAACGTAATGCAAGACAAAAAAAAAGTAAATAAGAAAAAATTTAAGAATATTGATGGATGATTGATTAGAATTGTAAATACACGATTAAAAGATGTTTGGAGGTTAGGTTACATTACTGATTTACACTTGATAGTTTATAGAAAACATACCTATGTTTTTTGAGTTGTTGATGCTTGTTTGAGTTCTTCTGTGTCTAATGAATTTGTGACCTATGATTGTTGTTGTCCTTATCTGTAAATCTCATTAAGTCTATGATGACCTTTCTTCTTAGCAAAATCAGTCCAATTGTCAATTTTTTTGGAAGAGATATTGAGTCTGTAATCTAATTAACTCATTAATTCTTGTTAACATGATGTACCTAATTAAGATTGATTTAGTGTGATCTAGGGGTTGCGCAATAGCTTCATTAGAGTACCAACGTCACAAATTTCATGTATACATAACTAGCTTAACATCTGGACTATGCGGTTCCAGAGTAGTGCTTTCATTCATCCTGCGAGAATAATACTAATCATGCAGAATAATAACTAATCAAGCTAGACACATGAACTCTCAAACACACAATAAAAATACACATATTCATTAATCAGAGTTACCCTTTTCCCTATAAAACGAGTAGTTTAACTACTCATAGTCTTGAGTTCAACAAAAAGTAAAGAGTTAAATAACATAAGCATAGAATAAGGAGATACGAAAAGCTTCTCAGATCCGGAGGAACGTTGACGCCTTGCTATCTTCTTGACTTATTTGCTTTGTCTTCTCTCTCACAATTACTGACTTATGAATGTGAAAACAAAACTAATATAGAGTACAATTATGTTTCTCTCTTCTCTCTTCACACTTCTTTCAACAAATCTCTCTTACAACTACCTTCTAAACGTTTGTAGTACTTAATAGTGAAAGATGAAAGCAATACTCTAAGGGATGGCCTTCCTCTCATATATATAACCAAGTCGTGTTGCCTTGGTTCGAATCATCAGCCGTCTCATAAAATAGGTAAAAATTTATTTTTGCCACAAGTCGCACGGATGGGCGTGGGCATGTGGGTCGCGCTTGTCTGTTGCATGGGTCGTGCAGGTCACTGCGCCTGTTGCACAGGTTATGCGACTCATTGGTCATGTCGTGCAGCCCACACGAGTTGCTCTGCCTTGCGTGAGCTCTTTGTATGTACAATATGGTTAGCGTCATGGCGCTTGGTGTGGCATCATAGCACTCCAAATGTAATCCATTCTAAAACCATCTATTTTTTGCTCATTTTCTATCGTTTTCTCTTGACTAGACTAAAATCTACAAAATAACCAAAAATACAAAAACCAATAAATATGCACCAAATAGTTAAAAAAATGTAAGAAAACAAGCAATCAAATCATGCTAAATAAAAGGTCATCAATTATAACTCAAAATCTATAAATGCAAACAATATCAGACTTTTCTGATCTTATAATCAATACATGAGCATTGTGTTGTAAGAATTTTAGAGCATAACACGAAGAAAAAAATCTTTTACCATTAACATTCACAAAGATCGCAGAGGACACTTCGGAAAGGCCTCTCGTATAAAAAGTCCTCAATCGCATCCTTGCTCAAAGACCTGGTATCATCTTGTAGAACTATTAGGACCTACGTGGTAAACACCATAAATACAGTCAGATGCCTTAACAGTCCACTAGCCCCGGGCGACCCACATTAAACATTTGTAAGTAGACCCATCTCACACGAGACAACATATATGTTGGCCCATCTCACTGCATTAAAGGCAACCAAGTTGTTGGCTATCCTCTAGACCCTCTAAATAGGAGGGATTTTATCCTATTGTATCCAATTAAGATTCACATAATACACCTATACTCTCATTTTAGCGCGACAATAAATCTCTTTAGTATTCTCTTTTACTTTCTCTTTTTAGATATTCATAGGGCATTCGTATCACGAAACTCCATTGTAAACACATCACCTCCTAAAGAGATTTTTTCTAGGATCACGAGAAATGTGTTCTGAACCACATATATTCACGATAATTAGGGAATTACCTTATTCGAAGAATTATGTGATATCACATATGAATCATAAATATCATGTTAGGTCATGGTTTTAAACATCGTGAAACGATCCAAATGTCTCTTATACCAATGTTGAGAATCACTAACCTTGAATCTATTAGAAATGGATCCCATACATACTTCATATTTGTTGATCTTTGACTCGACTCAAATTAAAGACGTTTTCTGCATTTGTTTCTCTTTGAACTGGTCTGATTCTACTCACGAACATAAATGAATCATTGCCACAATCCAAGAGCCCAAAATCTGTGTTTTTTTGGGGAAAAATGACCTCCAAGCACATTCAATTTTCCCCCATTTCGTGTACGAATTTTGTATGTTTTCTCATTTTCTTCTTTTTTATTTTCTCCATAAAAGAGTATGGAAGTTGTGTTGGAGTTGGGGAGTTTGTTCCTACAAAAAGGAATAGCTTTTCTCCCAATATTTTTAATTTAAATATAATACAAGCCGGGTTTAACCCACATGGTCAACTCATCCATTTAATTCATCATGGAACAAATTAAATTAAATAATGCCATATCAATTACTTATTTAGAATCTAAAGGATACTCTTACTTGTGAGCATTCTATTGTGTCATGAGTAGTTTACTAGGTTTTAGCCCTTTAATTTATATATTATCCATTCTCCTTGTGAATCCTTTTCAATATCTCCAGTGTTTAACATGAGAACCTTAGGTCCAACATCCTTATAAACTGGTTTTTCTAGAAGTTTTGTCCTTTCTCTATACCCAACGAAAGTTGTATGAGGGTTCTTTAAGGTCTTTTTGTAACATTTTTTCACGGTCCCTCTTATCATATTAAGTTCGCACGCAAAACGATGAATCTCGGTATCTCTTTCAGTAATCTCTATTTACAGATCTACAAATTTTCCAGTGCTTTGTTTCATTCCTGCTGCTTGTCAACCAAGGTGGTCGATTGTTCCAAAGATTTTGTTCTATCTTCTTGAAAATCGTCCTAGCTCTTTCGATCATTTATCCAAGAACTTTTGCTTGCCTCCTCTTCCCTCCCATCAATCTACTTCAATTTCTCGACATCCTTCACGTTCTCTTACTTCTTAGCTTGGAGCTTTCTCACAGTAACTAGTGGAGGCATACCTGATGAGATTATAAGAGTTGTTTTGGAAATTCCTAGTTCTTCTAATTTTGGGTCACTCAGGTCGGTTTTTCTAAATTAGGAAAGATGACGACACGTTTCTATAAGATTTTGATTCTCAAGAGGGAGATGTACAACCGATGGTTCAGATTAAAAGAAGATCCCTAAATTGTAGGAATAATCACCCAACACCCCATCCTTACCGTGTATTGGTAGTAGATTCACATACAACTACTGCACCTAATAATCTCTCCTTAATAGGGGGAGGGGGCAGAGTATGGGGAGGCGGGTCCGTTGGAGGGGCGGCGAGGGAGGATGAGAGTGGTGGTGGTGGTTGGGCAATGGGGGAGTTTCTTTTGCTTTTTCTTTCGTTTCTCTTTTCTTTATTTTAGCCGTAGAATTTTTAATTTCATGTGGATGCAGTTCGTCCCTTTTAACAAGATTAGTACTACTAACATATATAGTAAAACTCCACATGTAATTTTAATATGCTGGCAGACAATCGAATTATGCCTATTCGATACTAAAAAATGGTCGAAGTACCTGAGTTCGATCGAACCGCCTAAGTTCAAGAATAAGCCTTAAATTACATTTAAGCCCCTCTAATATCACCTATATATACCCCCTCACTCATCAGAAGTGAGGGGGACGGACATAGAAGCTTTACGATCGAACTCAAGTGAGTTTGACTGTCATGATCGAATCCAAGTCGATTGGACATTGACTTAGGTTGAACCCATACATGACCTGAAAGCTCCATGAGTTAGGGTACCTAATCAAGAAGCAGATTGAGGTTTCGATCATCCAATAGAGAGACATGGTCAAAACCATAAAGTCGCACACTGTAGTTCGATTGTAACTCTCGAATTCTCTAGTTCGACTGTTATGATCGAAATAAGGTAAATTCTACATTGACTTAGGTCAAACCCATACACGCCCTGAAAGCTACACGAGTCAATGTCCATAATCAAAAAGCTGATCGAGCTTTCAACCAACTAATAGGGAAGATATGATCAAAACCGTGGAGTTGCGCAACGTAGTATTAATTGAACCGCACAGCGGTTACTAGGGCTTGATCCAATAAAGGCTACTCAAAAGAGATAAAAGAACTACGTTCAGTTTGATTCCCTCAATTGGATACGTAGGCAGCTTGGTACATTCCCAAGTTCAGACCAATATCATAAGTATCTAATGCCCTCAGTTCGACAATCAAATAGCATCGGATCTGTCCCGTTCAACTGTTCCCTCAATTTGGCCATTTAGGATTTTTTTTCCTATTATCATGTATCTATTTACATGTAATAGGTATTTCGGACCAAGCTAGTCCGTTCATTGTAATAGGCTAACATTATTTTGGTTAAGTCAGGCCCCATTGTATCGATTTCTCAGTGTATCATAACCTAGACGAGATAAGACCAAAATCTTGGCTCCGTCTGTAGGAACACTATTTCGTTTACACTTAATAGTATGTTTAGGTAAAATGACAAAGAAAGGCAATGGACATACGGGGAAAGAACTGCGAAGAGACCCAATAGCTATATCGAGGTCAGGAAACAACTTCAGACTTGACAATATGGAATTCAGTCCCAAACAAACAAGGAGTGGTGATAAGAGCAATAATCAAATCCACGATACAACCAAGGAAACCTACATCATCGGAAGAAAGATTAGAGAGTCTTCAATCCCAATCTTGTACATTAATCATTTACATTTTTGTTTGAATACTGACAAATTTCGAAGAAAGTGCGTGCCTTATCATATTACAGGTAACGACTGAGAGGAGCTTCCTCTGCAGGGACAAACAACTACACTCCGAATAGTTTCATTATTTGTCTCACCCTTATGTAATAACGAAGAATTTCACCCATAGGTGGTGTCGAAGAATCTCACCCTTATGCGATATCAAATAATTTTACCCGTAGGTGGTATCGAAGAATCTTACCCTTATATGATATCGAAGAGTCTTACCTATAGGTGGTATCGATCTCACCATTATGTGATATCGAATAATCTTACCCATAGGTGGTATCGAAGAATCTCACCATTATGTGATATCGAAGAATCTTACCCGTAGGTGGTATCGAAAAATCTTACCCTTATGTGATATCGAAGAGTCTTACCCATAGGTGGTATCGAAAAATCTCACCATTATGTGATATCGAATAATCTTACCCATAGGTGGTATCGAAGAATCTCACCATTATGTGATATCGAAGACTCTTACCCGTAGGTGGTACCGAAAAATCTTACCCTTATGTGATATCGAAGAATCTTACCCGTAGGTGGTATCGAAGAATCTTACCCATAGGTGGAATCAAAGAATCTTACCCGTAGGTGGTATCAAA
Organism: Linaria vulgaris; assembly: GCA_948329865.1. Classification (NCBI taxonomy): domain Eukaryota; kingdom Viridiplantae; phylum Streptophyta; class Magnoliopsida; order Lamiales; family Plantaginaceae; genus Linaria; species Linaria vulgaris. The sequence continues at coordinate 33,948,505 of OX415250.1, read as the reverse complement.
AAAAAAAAAATAGAGACTGAGATCGACATCTACCCATGTGGTATGATGCAAACCTACCTGAAGCAGTACGACAAACGTTCATCTATCTTGCTACAAAGGAAATTTGTCCAAAGAGACACCAAGAACATGTTCCCACGTGGTACGATGCAAATCTATCCGAAGCGGTATGACAAATGGTCATCTATGTTGCTACAAAGCAAACATGTCCAAAGCGGCACCAAGAACATCTACCCACGTGGTACAATGCAAACCTACCCGAAGCAGTACGACAAACGCTCATCTATCTTGCTACGAAGCAAACGTGTCCAAAGCGGCACCAAGAACATCTACCCACATGGTACGATGCAAACCTACCCGAAGCGGTACGACAAACGTCAATCTATCATGCTACAAAGCAAAGGTGTCCAAAGCGGCACCAAGAACATCGACCCACGTGGTACGATGAAAACCTACCTGAAGCGGTACAACAAACGTTCATCTATCATGCTACAAAGAAAACGTGTCCAAAGCGACACCAAGAACATCTACCCACATTGTACAATGCAAACGTACCTGAAGCGGTACGACAAACGTTTATCTATCATGTTACGAAGCAAACGTGTCTAAAGCAGCACCGCGGGCATGTACCCTGCATGGTGCAATGAAAATCTTCCCAAATGAGTACAAATTTATGCTAATATAAAACGTATTATCACCTCAAAAGGCACGAATATCCATTAGCCGAATTAGCAATCAACATCGACAAGTAATAACATGTAAAAGCACATAGTACCAAAAAATAAAACGCAAGCAATTATTAAACACGAATGCAACAAAGTATCCGAACAAGGGCAACAAAGTGCCTAAATAGACAAAAGTTGGAATTGCATGATAGATATTTATGCTCGAGCCTAGGGATTCATGTTTTCCCTGTAATGGTCGATCACTTCAAAATAAATCTACTTTAAGTGGCATGGCACAACTTCGCATCTTCGGTTGTCATGATATCTGTCCTCAATGAAGGCAAGGCATGCAATAAATTCTCATGACTATAGATAAAGATCTCGACCAAGCATATACTGCAAAATCAGTGCGAGAAGCTTGAGAAGCTTCTCATTAGCTCGCACCAAATCCATCACTTATATGTCATTTCTATTATAGTTGAAGGCTTCCGTCAAGATGACCTCCCGCTCAATCGAAGCGCTTAGCAACATAGCCTACGTGTTATCTAAGACATTCACCTCTCAAGTCAACGGCGATTAACTCAAAAGGTACCTGCAAAATCGTATTGTGCAGATAACTATCGAGCCCTCACATGAGCTAACTACACGAATGCAGCAGCTGGGACACACCAGTCAAAAATATAAAAAAACTATACACAGTGAGGCCATAATCCTCAAAACACTATAGCAAAATCCTTGCAAAACACATGCGGCACAGCACGTTGCGCATGCGCGAAAAGAAATACGACTCACAAGTAATAGAAGTAACTCATCTAAACAGTTCAATTATCGGCAATTACATCATCAAAAAGATCTAGATTGATAATGGAAACTCGGTAAAAGGTCACCTCCCAAGATGCATAAAAGAGAAAATAGAGTTGGGTGATACTCATGTGAAAATAGTGGTAACCTAACTACTCGCCTTCAATGGCTCAAAGGTCACATTCATATATGCGGTATTTTCCCTACCTCATTCGACACATCACCAAGACTAAGGACACCCAAATCGGATTTCGTATTGCTTGTCACCTTGTTAACAACACATTGTTCAAGTACAACATCATCATTGGTCACCCAGACCTGAATGGTTTCAAAACAGTGGTTTTAACATACCACCAAAAGCTTAAATTCCCCACCAAGAGTAGTGGGAGTAAAGTTTATGCAGATTATAAAGAAGTATGTGCATGGCAATATTCCCAGCAACATGATCAAAACAGAGATAACATGAAACTTTGAGGATATAAGACTCCGTAGAATCATACCACAACTAGCTAGCACACCCAGGGTTGAACTTCATTGTAACCAACGACGAGGCAGAATACAAAGCTATTCTCGTCAGAACCTCGATAGCAAGCTCATTACGAGTAGAACGTCAGGCGGTATTTACTGACTCGCAACTTGTGGCTAATCATTCCAATGGCTCATACAAAGCCAAAGAGGGCACAATGATCCTCTATTTCAACAAGCTTAAAATACTTGTGAAATCATTCACAGTCTTAACTATTGTCGGATCCCCAAAGGCAGGAACGTAACAAGGTGTATAATACAATCTTAATAGAAATAAGAGTCGTGCTACTAGCTGCAGAAGAATTCGTTATACGAAAGACAAGATGCACCAGAACAATAAAAAAATCTAGCAGAGTATGCCTATATACATACACCAAAGCAGATAAACTTATGAGCGACCAAGTCGCCGCAAAAAAAAAACATTTACTCCATCGTCGGGAAACAATAATACTTAACATGTAAGAAAGTTGCACAGAATTGAGATTTCACATATTAATCAAGCGACAAACAAAGGGCTGTCAACGCACTACACATGTTTCTACGAATAAGGATGATAAAGCATGTACTGGTATGTGGGAATTCAACCCAACGCAAAAGTCTCAGGGCTCCAAAGAGACGGACACCTCGCCAAAAATATGGCAAGTGCAAACCAAAAGCTCCTATGATGACAAAAAATGATGGACACTTTGCCAAGATAAGGCGAGTGCAAACCGAAAATGAGCAACACCTTAAGATAAGTGCAAACTAAATCACTACCCATGGCGTGACGTTCATAAAGCAGTTCACTAGCACACAAGTGCATACATGGCATCAAGCCAGATAAAAGTTATTTGGCAACTGATCCTACGGACCACGGCTCCTAAATGAGGGGCGTATTTTGAAGCCACACAAGATTTTCATAATTTAGCACCCGCTCTTGAATCAAGACCGACTCCCAAATGGAGGGACTATATGGTATGGGCTCATTCGGTTGGCTAAACTCGTGTATAATGGCACTAATCACCCCGGATTTGGGGTGAGTTCGTATGTTAACTTGGTAGGCTGACGAAACACTGCACATCATGCTGGTTCCAAGCTACGCTAGAACAAACTTTGTCCTTTTCACACATGTACTCCGAGCGACGTGGTGAGGGGATGAATGGATCTTTGATGATTTCGGACTGGACTCGAGGTTATCCCAAGCTGCCTACATATCCCCTTGAGGGAATCAAGCCGAACGTAGTTCATTATTGTGGGTTAATTGTACAGTCAAATATAATGATATGTCGAGTATCTCGTGGATATCGAATGTGATGTCGAAGGCGATATCGGGGATGATATCGGAGGCCTTCTATGTCGGGGATAACGTCGGGTACAATGTCGAGTGTGATGTCGATGCTATATATCGATGATGCATATCAGGTGCTATATCGAGAATGATATCGGGGGTCTTCGATATAGAGTTAGCAGCGTATATGTATAATTACAGTTTACCTCGATTAGCAAAACTCGTGTATTTATAGACCTCATGATGCAGGGATCGTACACGTGACGTACATGTGATATGTACTATATCGAATAATACATTCGATATACATATTGGGGGCCATCCCCGATATAGTTGAAGATTGGCTTAGCCCATGGGCCAGCCCAATACGAAAATTACCCATATAATGTAGTCCCCTAGTTTGGGAATTATCGTTGTAAATGATAATTTCTAAACTTGGTTTGTATGCTCAAGTATTTTATTGAGGGATACCCTTCACTCCCCGTTTTTTTAAAACACGCTAAAAAGACCCTGTATCTTTTAAAATTTCTACTAAAAATGGCCGAAGTGAAATTTTCGGACAAAAAAGCCTACGTGGCTGCCTAGTCAAACAATCGCGTTGCCAAATCAAAAAGTCGTGCCCGACACCTACTATTTGTTTTGAAAAGGACGAATTATTATTTCTGCTCATTATCTTTTGTTTCAAAACTTAAATGCCCGTTTTTTCAAAACATGCTAAAAATGCCTTTTATCTTTTAAAATTCTACTAAAAATGCCCGAAGTAAAATCCTAGGTGTCGGGCGCGACTTTTTAATTAGGCAACGCGATTCTTTGACTAGGCAGCCACGTAGGCTTTTTTGTCCAAAAATTTCACTTCAGACATTTTTAGTAGAAATTTTAAAAGATACATGGCATTTTTAGCATGTTTTAAAAAATCGGGCATTTAAGTTTTGAAAAAAAAAAAGATAATGGGCAGAAATAATAACTCCTCCTTGTTTTTGATTTGATTTTATAAAATCTGAAATAGAAAAATAAAGTGAGAACTTCATACTCCTTGTATTATATAAATTAGCAAAAAGCTTTTTTACATAACCTCTAAATTATTTCATTAAAGTTAATTTTTATTCAGCAATTGATATTAAAAGATTCTTTCAAATTTTTAATAGATGCTTTTAAAACTAGAATCTGGTTATTATTTTTGATTTGATTTAGTAAAATCTGAAATAGAAAAAAAAAATTGGATATGGTTAAATTTACATATAATATTTGACCAATACACCCAACTTCGATATAAGGTCAAATGTTGCGCAAGCCAATCAGTCAATTAATACGGCCATCTTACCAAAAAACAAAAAAAAAACATTGTAGTTGAAGGTAACCTAAATAATTTAGTTGATTAAGAAATAAAAGTTATGTTATTTTATTTGAGAAAAGAAAGAAGTAATTCCATATATTTAATTAATTAAATTAGATTTATAGGTTAATTTTTATGGGCCTCTACATGCCACATGTCTTTACTTAATTGAAGGAATATGGAAGGGAATAGAGATTGAGAATAAAAAATTCTCACTGAAAAAAAATACTAACTAAAAAACATCAAAGAAATAAGTATAATAGCAAATAAAGTTCAAAAAATTGGTACCAATTGTGCAAAGGTAAGAGAAAGTAATGAATCAATAGGATTAAGTTATTGACATAAAAGGCATTCATATATTAAACATATAAAATCGATTCTAACATCCTAATTAATGATCTTACAGAATTCTGGATCTATTATTATATTTTTCCATTTGGCTTCAGCCTTCAAGGTTCTTATCATCTGTTCTCTTTAACTTTCTTTGCGTTTGAAAAAAAAAAACAGGTAGCTTTAAATATTAACTTTCTACCTTTTTACTATTTAATTAAAGATTATATAATTTTTTTTTGTTTCACAAGATTTTTGAAACTCTAAGTAAAATTAATATTTTCATGAATTGTAACAAGTATTTATTTGATAATATAAGAATAATAGTTTCCCCGCACAAAGTGAAAATAGCCTCACAAAGCGTGCATGTTCATATTGAAGGATCTCTCGTACCATCTATATTATTATGTAAATGAAGCAATGGTGACACCAATGTTTTAACTTTTAACTTTATTATATGGACTCACTATTAAATTTTGTTATTAGTGAAATTGTGGATTGGGTTGATACGTTGTTGTTGTTAACTTAACACTGGAGAGTTAACAACAGATTTGGAACGTTGTTAACTCAGCGATGTTACTTTAACAACAGACCAGAAGAATAGTGCAGCGGAATAAACAAACACCAGTTTTAAGAAGTGAATGTAGAATTATATTAACTTCCGAGCCTTAGGCAAAATAACCCGTGATGGTTTTAACAAAGGTCATTCTCTCAATTCTCAAGCTCCCCACTCTTAAATTGATTGAACTAAGCAAAGCACACAAGAATTGCTTCGACTAACTCTAACAGCTCCTCACTCTTAGATTTATTATAACAACTCACAAACTTTGCTAAAGCAAGACAACACTCAACAACTGTAAATTAATCTCTTGGATTGATTGGCTCTTGTCTCGTGTTTGTCTTGATGTACTTCACACCTATATATAGGTTCTTGATCTTCGACTTCAAGGTGTGTTGTACACGGTTGGTAATTCTCCTAGTTTCCTTCTTGAACTCTACTTCCTTGGTCTCGCAGTCCTTCTTGAATAATAGTTCCTTCGTTAGTGATCTAACTAGGGAAAGACTCCTTCTTCAAATCAGGACTGATCTTGGAAAGCATTCCTAGTTCCACTCGAACTCAACTTTCCTTGTAGAGTGGTTTGCGTAATTAAGGAAACTTTCCTTCTTGGAAACTTGAGCGTCCAACCTATGACAAGTTTGTTTCCTGAATAATAATCAAAGACAACTACAAATGTGGAACTCAGTTAGTTAAGTGAATAAGGTAAAACAATAATAAAGAATATAATCAAGATTGTCAATCGGATTCTACTCCAGTAATGTTACTCTAACATTGACTTCTCAATGTTAAACTAACATTGACAAAATACCTGCACTTTCAATGTTAAACTAACATTGATCGAATACCTGCACTTTCAATCTCCCCATTTCTGCCTTAATCACAAAACCTAAGAACCTGTTCTAATCAGATCAAATTATTCAAACAAACTTAACTATCAGATCACAATGGAAAATAAGTATGCTCCCCCTGAAAATCAGAAGGCACCATCTCAATGTTATTCTAACATTGATACTTTCAATGTTGTCATAACATCTGTCTGTTTTTGTCAATGTTAGCTTAACTTCGAAACTAGACAGCTGTTCTAACATTGAACATCTCAATGTTATTTTAACATCAGAGACCAGTTAACACCTGCAAAACAGAGTTAGTACTTTGTATCCAAAGTTCAATGATCATAAGCAGAAGCAGTAAGCAACAAGATAAAAATATACTTAATTACAGACCATACTAAGTAGCAATGAACATGCTCCTTGATGAAACCGAAAACAAACAAGGAAAATAAAATTGTTCATACTGACACAAACATAATAGAACTCATAAATATTTGAAATTTGATCATTTTCCCCCTTTTTGTGAGGAAGGCAGATCCCTCAAATGCTTCCTGAGGCTGTCTATCTCTTGCAGCCTTACTTTCTTGTCTGCTATCTCTCTATGGGTATCTTTGTACTCTCTGTCCAGCCACACCAGGGTCTCCTCCACAAAGGCATCAGTAATGACAGAACAACTGTCACTACTAGTCACAGGAACTGAAGAAGCAGCAAACTTGTGAGTCCTCTTCTTCTTCTTCTTCTTCCTGCTTGGACCAACTCCATCATTGGGATTCCATGGCAGATCCTGAATCTCGATCTAAGTGAAGTAGCTCCTGGTGATGATCATCTTGGCCTTGTTCTTGATCCAGCCTTCTGTCTTCTTTGTCTTGAAGCCTTGCTTCACCAGAATGCTGGATATCAGAGAAGGATATGGAATGATTCCCTTTGCCTTGGTTGTGACTTCCCTCATGTGCCTCAGAACCTTCTCCCCTATGTTCACACTCAGCCCATTCTTCAGTTTGTACACCAGCCTTGCAGATTCTTTAGTCATAACAGTGGTGTTTGAAGAGGGCAACCAGTTGTAGGTGGAGAGCTTGTGAAGTACAGCACTTAAGGATGTCAGCCTTGTAGATGGAAAACTGTCATTCCAGTTCCTTGTCAGTCCACCAGTGAGGTCAGTGATCACCTCATCCATGCTAGGATCCTCAGTCTCCTCAGGATCAGGAAGTCCCCAAGCCTCATTGATCACAGAGGGGCTAATGTCACAGACATTCATCCTGACCCAAGCTTTGCCAAACTTGGGAGAGTCCTGGTGGGACACCCATTGAGAGAGGTTCATGTAGAACTCTCTGATCACATCAGGGACATATGATGACTGGTTCATCACAGAGCCCAACACTCCTCTAGCTTCCAGCAGCTCAAACAACCTATTCTCCTTGAACATTTCCTCATCAATGTTCCTCTCAGTGTGAATCACCCTGGCTTGATAAGCCTCCCACAGCTCTTTTGCCTCAGCAGACACATAAAAGCCATTATAAGGCTTCTTGGGATACTCCTCCTCGAGCAGATCAAAGTAATCATCTGATGTTGGAGTAACATCAGCAGGGTCATCACCTACTTGTTGGTCTTCTTCCTCCACTTCCTCCTCAACTTCCTCCTCTTCTTTATCCTCTTCCTCCTCTTTTTCTTCTTCTGACTCAGACTCAGAAGTTTCAACCATCACCTGCTTTCCCTTTCTTTTCTTAGCAGCAGTAGCTAAGTCAGTGAGAGTCAGGCTCTCTTCTTCTTCTCTCTCAACCTCTTCAGGTTGACTGTCATCCTCTTCACCATCATCTTGGTTACCCTCAGTAGTAACCTTCTCAGCCACAGTCTCCTCATCCTGATCATCCTCCTCAGGAAGAGTCTCCATCTCATCAGCAGTATCCTGCTCATCCACTTCCTCAGCAACCACAGATTCATCCCCAGCATTACCCTCAGGGACCTCATGCACCACCTCAGACTCACCCACAACAACACCTGGGGCCTCGTTCTCCCCCTCAATACCAACAACAGTAGTATCAGGTATATCCAGAGTACGGTTAGCCATCATTACCTCGTTTTCAGGGTTGGTGGGAGTGGAGGTTTGCTCATAAGTTTTTGGTGTTGAATCAACATCCCCCTTCGCTGCTTTCTTGCCCTTACGCCGTTGATAAGTGGATTTCCTCGTTGGTGCGGCGGCGGTAATGGCTTCAGCAGTTGCACTTCTGGTCCTGCGGCGTCTAGGTTGCTCCATCTGTTCGGCAGCAGCTGCAAGAGTGTCAATGGAAGACTTGCTTACCATTGTTAGAGTGAATTTAGAGAAGAAAAATCGAAACTTGATTTTGCAGAGAGAGTTGTTTTTGCAAAAATTTTGAGCGCGTACACAGTAGAAGGGGATTAGGACAAATTATACAATAATCAGCTGAAGAGTAGAGATAGTGGTGTTGTAACATGTTACCAACATAATCGGACCACTGTCACACGATCATACCCATGTTCACCTTACCACGTGTCAGTGTTGGATTAACACGTAACCAGAGCGGTCTTCAAACCTGAAAACTTATAAGTTACAATGTTTCAATGTTGGACTAACATTGGTAAGTTAACATCAGGGAGGGAAGTTGTAGGTGCAGGGCTTCCACCAAGGCAACATCATGTGAGAGCGTGAGATATTCCTGTAAACTAATCTGAACCCTCACCTAAGTACATAGGTACAAAGACATAGGTTAAGATCATCAGTATGAGTAAGTAACACATCAAACAGAAAAACACAGAGTGGATATACATATCCAGGGAAAAGATGTTCCCATAGCATAGCAGATCACAAAACATAGTCTTTTACCTGCAGTGAGTCACCCACAAAGTATGCCTCAACACGTGATTCCTAGGATTACTACTCCCCCTAAGCCCAAACCGACACAAGGGAAAAATGAATGTAGACTAGAATGAATGCAACAATGTTAGAGCAACATTGGGAGATGGTAACCATGTACAAACAACTATACTGACTGGAATCAGGACAAATCACTTTTTCTTTATTTGTGCTATGTTGAACAAAAGCTAATGAATGTAAAAGGACAGTATCATCACTGAATGTGGGCAGCACACGACCCCACACACCCCAGCAACTTAACCATCAGCAACGGATTAAGCAAGTACAAAGGAACTGAATGAAGACAATACATTTATCATATACTTCTCCACCCCAACTCCTCATGCATACTTGTTTTCCAACCTGTCTGCAAGCGAAATACCAAGTGAACAATGCTACTGAATGCAAGCAGTCGAAACTTCAAACACCCTAGTAGTAAGGACCACTATCATGCATAACCTTGGCCATATAGAAAACACAAAAATAAGCACAACTTAATGACAATGAAGCTCTCAACATCATGTACCCCAGCTTCTCTTCATGCTTTGTCTAACCTAACATGGATAAGTCACAACTGAATAACATCAGAGTAGTGAGCTCTGTGTACCCCAGCTTCTCCCAGATGTTAGGTTAAATTTCACAGACTAACAACAGAGTTCTTAACTTTTCAAACCTTTTAATATGTACCTGTCCACCAGTCAACTCAGCTATTCATACAGTTTAACCACACAACCCAACAGAATCTCTAACAAGGATGTAATATGCAAGAAGAAAGAATGCAGAAAGGAAACAGAAGAACTACAAATACACCACAACCAATAACCATGGCTAGACAGTGGTGTTATGTCAACACTGGTGTACTAACCTCCCTAGACAATGCACATGCCAAGAGAATTCCTCAAACTGAAGAACCTCTCAGAATCTAAGGGTTTAGTGAACATATCAGCAAGCTGATTGTTGGTTTCAATGTGTTCAATATCAATGAGCTTATCTTCTACCATGTTTCTCAGAAAGTGATGTCTTATGTCAATATGTTTAGTTCTGGAGTGTTGCACAGGATTCTTAGAAATGCTTATAGCACTAAGATTATCACAAAACATAAGTAAGGTATCACTGTCTAACCCATAATCCAGTAGCATGTGTTTAAGCCATACTAACTGAGTGACACAACTGCCTGCTGCTATGTATTCAGATTCAGCAGTGGAGAGTGACACACGGTTTTGCTTTCTACTGTACCATGAGACCAAGTTGTTCCCCAAATAAAACATCCTCCACTTGTAGACTTCCTGTCATCAGTGTCACCTGCCCAGTCTGAGTCACTGAACCCTACAAGATTGGTGTTAGTGTCATAGGAATACCATATACCAAGGGCCAAGGTGCCAGAAATGTATCTAAGAATTCTCTTCACAGCAATCAGATGAGACTGCTTTGGACATGCCTGGTACCTAGAACAAACACAAACAGAGAACATTATATCAGGGCTTGAAGCAGACAAGTAGAGTAAGCTTCCTATCATTGAACGGTACAATGTTGGATCAACATTGGCACCATTAACATCCCTGGATATCTTCACAGATGAAGACATGGGAGTCTTGCAAGGCTTTGAATCTGCCAATTCAAATATTTTCACCAAATTCCTTGCATACTTTTCCTGACATAGAAAAATCCCATTACCTGTTTGTTTTACTTGAAGACCAAGAAAGAAAGTTAATTCTCCCATCATACTCATCTCAAACTGCCCTGTCATTGATTCAACAAATTTTTCTAGAATAGAATTGTTAGTTGAGCAAAAACAATATCATCTACATATATTTGGGCTACACAGACATGAGAATCTTTCTTCAAGACAAACAGTGTTCTATCTCCATCACCTCTAACAAAACCAAGACTTAAAAGGAATTTTGTAAGCCTTTCATACCATGCTCTAGGTGCTTGTTTAAGACCATACAGTGCCTTTTCAAGCTTGTACACATGGTTTGGATACTTAGGATCTGTGAATCCCTTTGGTTGTTCAACATATACTTCCTTGTCAATCCTAGCAACTGGAGCAAATGTCTCATCAAAATCTACACCTTCAACCTGTTTGTACCCATGAGCAACTAGTCTAGCTTTGTTTCTAACTATAACCCCTTCCTCATTACTCTTGTTTTTAAATATCCACTTTGTCCCTATTACATTAACATTAGGTGGTCTAGGTACAAGTATCCAGAGATTGTTCTTAGTAAACTGTAATAGTTCATCCTGCATGGCATTAATCCAAAAGTTATCAAGAAGGGCTTCATTCACATTCTTAGGTTATATGGTGGAGACAAAACAGGAGGCATTATCAACAGTACAAGTGAAGTTCATACAGACACACAGTTTTACCATATCTCAATAGTCAAGTCTTTCTCTGTTTCGTGTCCTTACCCGTTCAGTGAGTTCACCTATTACCTAGGATGCTGGATGATCCTTCTGAATCCTAGCTGGGGGATCTCTTCTCAGTTCAGAGGCAACTTCATGTTCTGAGTAAGAACCCTCTGCTGTTAGTCTAACATCAGATCTTGCTGGTGTTAGTCTAACATCGTTCCTTGACTCTTGTTCAGTGTTTCCAGCTTCCAGTTCCAATGTTGGTGTAACATTGTCAGGAGTAACATTATCGGTTTCCACTATTGGTTCAACATTGGGAATTGAGATGTCACCAGTACCTGTATCAAGAGTGAAATCATCAAACACAGCATTCACTGGTTCCTGAATTGTCTTCAATCTAAGATTGTAGACCCTAAAGGAAGTACTATTGGCTGAGTATCCTACAAAGATGCATTTTTCACTTTTAGAATCAAATTTACTCAGATAATCCCTGTCATTAAGTAGATAACAATCACATCCAAATTCATGGAAATATGCAACATTTGGTTTTACACCCTTCAAGAGTTCATATGGAGTCATGTTAGTTCCAGGTCTAAGATACACCCTGTTACTAATGTGACAAGCAGTATTTAAGGCTTCAACCCAGAGTCTTTTGGATAATCCTTAGCATTGAGCATAACTCTGGCCTTCTCTTGAAGAGTCCTGTTCTTTCTTTCAGCAATCCCATTCTGCTGAGGAGTCTTAGGAGCTGAAAATTCATGGAAAATACCTTTAGCATTGCAGTAGTTATCAAAACTAGTATTTTCAAATTCTTTACCATGATCAGACCTAATCTTAGTCACAGTGGAGCCATACAAGTTTTTAATACTAGCACAAAGAATTTTGAACTGATCAAAAGCTTCTGACTTTTCTTTAAGAAATTTTACCCAAGTGTATCTAGAGAAGTCATCTACAATCACAAAGGCATATCTCTTACCACTGAGACTACTTACCTTAATTGGACCCATTAAGTCCATGTGCAGCAATTCAAAACATCTACTAGATATAGGGTTAGCATTCTGTACCTGTAGAGGTGTATGAACTGCTCTGGTTTGCTTACCCTTGAGGCAATCACCACACACAAGCTTACCTGGACAAGACATCTTTGGTAAGCCTCTTACATCATCAACTTTCTGTAATTTCTCAAGGTTTCTGTAGTGAACATGTCCAAGTTTCCTATGCCATATAGAAGCCTCATCTATCTTGGCATGGAAACATTCTGCTTCCTCCTGGGCTAGGTAGCAGTTATCTTTGGATCTAGTACCTGTCATCACAAGAACATTGTCACTATCATAAACATCACAAGATATCTTATCAAATGTAACCAGTAAGTCATCATCACACAGCTGACTGATACTGATTAGATTTGCCTTTAACCCATCTACCAACAATACATCCTTCAAGGGAGGGAATCCATCAACATCCAGTGTCCCCTTGCCAATGATTTTTCCTTTGGTGCCTCCTCCATATGTCACTGTTCCAGCACTCAAAGGTACCATTTGCTTAAGATTCTCTTTGCTTCCTGTCGTGTGTCTTGAGCATCCACTATCGAAGTACCATTTACTTGAAAGGTTAGAGTACACAGCAGAGAAAACAACATTGCATACAACTTTAATCTTAGGGGATTTAGCCTTTTCTATCCAAGTCCTACCTTTTTGTCCTGCACCTAATGTTAGTCTAACATCAGAACATGTTGTAGAATTAACATTGGACGCAGAGGCTGTTTTCTTACCACATTCTTTTATAAATTTTCTGCAGAATGGTTTAATGTGGCCTGGTTGAAAACAGTACTGGCAGATAAAGGTAAGTTTACTTTTTATAGTGTTAATGGTTCCAGTACTCACATTATCAGATTCTTTAACAAAGCTTGTAGTTAGATAGGCAGAATTAACATTTGAAGAGGAAGGTTTCTCAATAAATCCCAGACCACATGTACCTGAGTTACCCATGTTCAGTACCTCATCAAGTTTAGAAGTACCTCCATTCCATTTGGCTATGATCTGTGAGTCCTTTTTGAGTTTCTCCTTTACCTCTTTCAGCTCTACTTTAGCTTTGTCAAGATCTCTTTCATAGAGTTTCAACATGTTCTTCAAACATTCAATGTCATGCTTCTGTGCTTCGTTTTTCTTCATGAGTCTGACATTCTCTCTCTCAAGTCTGAGAAAGGTTGTATGTAGGTCATCAAGAATTTCCTCCTGGGACATCTCTTCTTCATTGAAGTACTCTTCTTCAAGATCAACTGAGCCATGAAAACAACCAAAGTTAGTATCATCACAATCAGAGAGTGTGTCATGGTTAACCTGTGTCTCATAGCTGTTCCAGTCTCCAAAAAAGATCTCCTGCTTTGCTATTGGTTCTCTAATGTTGGAGTAACATTGAGATTCTTGGCAGTTTCTGGAGTCTTCTCCTGACCAGGTGATCCGAGTGCAGAGCGCAGCAGTGTTGATTTCCTCTGATTGTTCATCACCACTTGTTCCTGATTTGAAGTCTCCTTCATTGAAGTCATCTACACAGACCCAATGAGAATTCCCTCTTGTTCTGAGGGTGTTAGCACATTCATGTTTAAAGTGACTATACCTCTTACATTCATAACACTGGACATCTTTCAATTTCTCAGCATCTTGAGGAGTGCTCTTAGATGCCATGTATTTTACAAACTTTGGGGGCAATTTCTTATAACTAACAGCAGCATTACTGGGTTGTTTTTCTTTACTTTTATCTTTGTAACCCAATTTACTAAACTTCATAGTGATGTTACCATAGTTAGAAGAGATCAACTCATATTCATCCTCATCACTCCCTGTAGACTCTGAACTAGTACCTAGTAAGGCTAAAGCAAGTTGTTTACTGAACTTTCCTAGGAATTCTAGTTCAAATTCTTTTAGAGTGTTCATCAATGTTTGAAAGTCCATGTTGGCCAGATCTCTAGACTCATTCATAGCAATTCTTTTGATAGTAAATTTTGAAGATAGTGTTCTAAAAGCTTTATAGACCATGGTTTGATTTGGGATGATAAAACCTAAGTTTTGGCACTGATTAGCAATATCTAAAAGTTTCTCAAAATAACCATCAATTCTTTCATCCTCACCCATCTCTATCTTCTCAAAGTCCCTCAAAAGTTTTCTATATTTAGAGTCCCTCACAGCCACATCACCTTCACAATGTAATTCAAGAACTTCCCATGCAACTTTAGCAGTAGAGCAAGTTTGAATAAGTTTGAACATATGATTACCTACCCAGCTAAAAATAGCATTGAGAGCCTTTTCATTGAAGTTGTAGAGAGCAATTTCGTTGGCTGTCCATTGTCCTCTTGGCTTAGGTACCAGATCAGCATCTCAATCTCTAGGCAAGTAGGGGATGGCGTAGCCTTCTAGTACTGTGTCCCAAGCTCTTAGGTCGATGGATTTGATGTGGACTCTGAGCCTGATCTTCCAGTAGGCATAGTTGTTGGGACCCTCCAATACTGGCAACCTGCTGGTATTGGGGTTGGAGTTGTCCATCTTGTCGTATCAACGCCAAACACCGGTGAAGTTGGTGCTTGGCTCTGATACCAATTGAAATTTTGGATCGGGTTGATACGTTGTTGTTGTTAACTTAACACTTGAGAGTTAACAGCAGATTGCAACGTTGTTAACTCAGCGATGTTACTTTAACAACAGACCAGAAGAATAGTGCAGCGGAATAAACAAACACCAGTTTTAAGAAGTGAATATAGAATTATATTAACTTCCGAGCCTTAAGCAAAATAACCCGTGAAGGTTTTAACAAAGGTCGTTCTCTCAATTCTCAAGCTCTTCACTCTTAAATTGATTGAACTAAGCAAAGTACACAAGAATTGCTTCGACTAACTCTAACAGCTCCTCACTCTTAGATTTATTCTAACAACTCACAAACTTTGCTAAAGCAAGACAACACTCAACAACCGTAAATTAATCTCTTGGATTGATTGGCTCTTGTCTCTTGTTTATCTTGATGTACTTCACACCTATATATAGGTTCTTGATCTTCGACTTCAAGGTGTGTTGTACACGGTTGGTAATTCTCCTAGTTTCCTTCTTGAACTCTACTTCCTTGGTCTCGCAGTTCTTCTTGAATAATAGTTCCTTCGTTAGTGATCTAACTAGGGAAAGAATCCTTCTAGAAATCAGGACTGATCTTGGAAAGCATTCCTAGTTCCACTCGAACTCAACTTTCCTTGTAGAGTGGTTTGCGTAATTAAGGAAACTTTCCTTCTTGGAAACTTGAGCGTCCAACCTATGACAAGTTTGTTTCCTGAATAATAATCAAAGACAACTACAACTGTGGAACTCAGTTAGTTAAGTGAATAAGGCAAAACAATAATAAAGAATATAATCAAGATTGTCAATCGGATTCTGCTCCAGTAATGTTACTCTAACATTGACTTCTCAATGTTAAACTAACATTGACTGAATACCTGCACTTTCAATGTTAAACTAACATTGATCGAATACCTGCACTTTCAATTAGATTGGATACAACTGTAATTCATTTTAACTTTCTCATCACTTCAATCTTTTTATTAAAGAAAAAAAAGTATTACTTAATTCTCTCTTACATAAAAAGAAGGTTAAGATATATCTATATATATTTTGTATCCATATTTAAGTTATAATTTGTGTCATACAAATTAATTATAATGTAATTTAACCTGGTGGGGACCGCGTGTCGACAATTGTAGTAGTAGATAAGAACATAAACATAGAGAATACTGAAGCACTTATATAAACTAAGTGTTCAGAAAATTTTAGATTTTGCTATAATAATGCGACCAACCATCAACGTGGTCACACAATTGATCAATGTAATATTTGATTTGTTCCTTAATTAGTTGTACTAAATAGCATAGAAACCTTGTATTTGCATCTAATTTATGAAATGTTTTATTGAATAAGGTCAAGTATCAAGAAATAGCGCGATGTGATATCATTATTACCTAATTAATCATACATATGTAGAGTGGACTCTAACCTTTGAATTGCTCAAGCACAGTAATTCTTCAACTACCGACAGGTAAATATAGTGATACTGTCACATATATTTATGCCCCCTATAAATAGGTGAAATAAGCTCTTCAATTTTTGTCAGCTTCTCTACAACTGAATTAACTAATTCTTTGCGAGTTTAATTTACTACATTAGTAACAATGAGTTCGGCCACGTTGCAAGATAACAGCAACATCAGGCGCAAGGCTTTTCCTAAAGATTTTGTGTTCGGAACTTCTACCGCAGCTTACCAGGTTAATTGTTTGTCATCTATAACTAAGAAAAATCTAATTATACATTTAGTTGCTCGGGCGTAGAGTCTGCTTGTGGAGTTCAAAGTATTCGCAATCATACGTTTTAAGTCGATCATATACTTTTAAGGGTTTTATTTACATATATAAAGTTATTATTAGGATTATATTTAACATAAATAATTAATCGTTTCATCTGCAATATATTGTAGAAACCACTCATCAAAATATTATGAAAATTAAAGTTCTGACTTAGCTGCGCGCCTGCAGAAATAGTCATTAAACAAATCTTGAGATTTTGGTTTTTTTTTTTTTTGTGCCACATAACTTTTCAGCACGAAGGAGCTGCCGCAACTGGGGGTAGAGGAAGGAGTATATGGGATGATTTCGCCTTGAGGACTCCTGGTGATCTCTCTCTCTCTCTATATATATATATATATGTGTGTGTGTGTGACATAATTATAAAGCCGATTAATTATATAGCTTATAAAATATGGGAACTGAGGGTCTGCATATAGGCAGAATTGCGGATGGATCAAATGGAAATGTTGCTGCGGATATGTATAGCAAATATAAGGTAATTAAATGTACCCCCACCGGCCATATTAATTTACTCCCCCTTAGAAACTTGCATATGAGAATTAAAGCTGCTAAAAACTCTCTTATATATGATTAGTTGACTATGAATAGAATCACTTATGTTTTCAGTTATGTTGCAGGATGATATCAAGATGATGAAAAGCATGGGTTTTAATAGTTACAGATTTTCAATTGCATGGCCAAGATTATTGCCTGGTAAGGAATTCATGAAGATAATTACGAAGTGATCTTTTGTCAAAAATTGTTGTGCAACAACTAACAAGCAAGAAACGTATATATATTAGCGATTTCACCAATATAATACAAAAAAGAAAAAGAAAAAAGAAGAAAATATTCTTTTATACTGAGCGACAATTGTAGAAAGTACTAAAAGAAACACAACTGCATAACTAGATTTCGTCTTCTTATTATCTTAGTTTTTGGAAAATCCGTAAATTAATTAACAGAAACTAGTACATTTAGCGATATTAAACTCACAAATATATTTCGTCTTTTGAGGATCCTGATCATGTTGCAGTTCATATTTCATATGGCTGTTACGTTGTTCTTGTGCTGAGCTAACACATCCATATTAATCTTGATTAGGGGGGAGACTTTCTCTCGGTGTCAGCAAAGAAGGGATTGACTACTATAATGACGTTATTAATACCCTCCTTGCTAATGGTTTGACTCAAATTGTTTCATTATTCTTCTTGGATTCTATAATCTGAGTAATTACATATATTTGTTTATATATATACGTTAATTATGTTAATTATGATATAAGTTTTTAGGTATGCATGTATCCACGTGAATTATATATGCAGGTATTGAGCCCTACGTTACTCTTTTTCACTGGCAATTGCCTCTGAGTTTGGAACTTGAGTATGGTGGCTTCTTATGCTCTGAAACTCTTGATGATTCGCTAACGAATCCAATGATGTAAGCAATCCAGTTAATTCATATTATCAATTTAAACCTCAATCTATGTCCTGAATATTTGTAATTCATGCATGTTGCATACATTTTATTTTCAAAGGTTGTCGTAATTTACTATGGTCTAAATCTGGTTTAATTACTAATAAAATGATTTGACATTTTTCCCGCAACGTAACGATGCTAGTAATTATTGTAAGCATCTAGATATGTACCTGTTTCGGTCAAATCGTCAAGATCTAACAATAACTTAAAACATTGAATTTTCGAAGTGTACATTATTAGATTAAACCATATATAACGATTAAAACACTGAGTTTCTTTTACTGTCTAGGTCTAAACTATCGACATAATCTAACATAAATGCCACTCATATGATATGGAATATATATTTAAGCCATTTATTAAAAATATACCTGCCTAGACTGTGTTACATATCTTAAACCTTAGCACATTGCTAATTGTTATACAACAGAGATGATTTCCGCGACTTCGTGGAATTGTGCTTTTGGAGTTTTGGCGATCGAGTGAAAAATTGGATCACGTTGAATGAGCCGTGGACGTATGCGGTGCACGGATATGTGGAATGCATATTTCCACCGGGTAATCCTCCCGTTTCGACTACGGATTTTGAAAAAGCAGGAGGAACATCTTCTGGTTTAGCTAAAACTGAAGCCAAGAACAACTTTCCTAGTTATAGACATGTTCCTCACCCTAGTGGCCCTCCTAAGCTGATCCGACGGGGTCCTCCTGTTCAATCTAATTCAGCTAAAGATGTCTATACTGTGGCAAGAAATTTACTCCTCTGTCATGCACATGCAGTCAAGTCTTATAGAACCAAATTTCAGGTTCCATTGGAATTTCAACTTTTATACTACAAGAAAAATGAGCAAGATGAAATTTCCGACAATGATTTATATTAGGCTCCATCGACTCAATTTATTTTATGTCATTATTGCTGAAGTCTAACTTTGTTGGAAAATATCATCTCGTTGCTCAATTTTCTTGTAGTATATATTATTTATTTGGATTAAAATATGGTAGTTGATTATTTAAAGTTTAATTCTTGAGTGGACTTCAACACCTTATTAGGCAAATCAAGGAGGAAAGATTGGAATAACACTTGTGTCGCATTGGTTTGAGCCTTTTAGCGAAAAACCTGAGGACCAAAATGCCGCTAGTAGAGCCATCGATTTTATGTTGGGATGGTACCTCTCATTTTAAATTCCTTTTATTTTTTATTAATAATAGATATTTTCGTGTATTTACGATGGGTAAATAAGAGCTCATGTTTTTTTTTTACTATTAATTATTTTAAGGTTCCTGGAGCCTGTAGTAAGTGGTCAATATCCGGCAAGTATGTTGAAGTACGTGTCAGATAAAGATCTGAAACCATTTTCAACTGAAGAATCAAGCTTACTTAGAGGATCTATTGATTTTCTTGGTTTAAATTACTACACGGCTAACTATGCTGCTAATGATCCCACACCTCAAATTGAAGATGGCTACTACAAGGATCAGCAAGTTGCATTCTACAGTATGTTCTTATTAATTGGCAATTACCTTAATTTAGAAACTAATTTAAAAGCATAAACATTATTAGTTAACTATTTTATTTTGAAGTAACTAGACACTTTTTTTTTAATTCTAATTCGAAATTCCTTTTGGTGGTAGCTGAACGAGACGGGAAGCCCATTGGGCCTGTGGTATGTTCTTATATGTTTATTCATTTACTTATTTGTGACATCTAATATTTAAACTGTAGAAATGCATGCAAAAACAAATGACATAGCAACGAATCGAGTTAAAACTCTGGTTTTAAGATTATTTAGACTGCAATCCATTAGATTTCTTTCGGAATTTTATCTTTTATTCATTTGGGCTTCAATTTCTTGCCAAATATGTATATATTTTGTCAATAATTAATAATTGATGATTTTGCTGTTAATTTGATATTCAGGCGGGGTCGTCATGGTTGTTTATAGTTCCATGGGGTATTTATAACCTTCTGAAACATATAAACGCCACATACAAAGATGTACCTGCTATATACATTACTGAAAATGGTAAACTTTTAATTATCTACTTATTTTCCTGTAATTCTTTTCTTTTTTCTTGATCAGTTGGGAGTACGTATAACAGTTGTAAAGTTCGATAATAAGTAATACCTTTTTACAAATTACTTTTGCTTAGGCGTGGATGAAAAGAACGACCCTAAGCTTACAGCAAATGTAGCCTGTATGGATCCAATACGGACTAGCTATCACCAAGATCATCTGGCAAAGATTCTCGAAGCAATGACGTAACTTTGATTATGATTATATTTTATATCCTTTTCATCTTAGCTATTGGCCAGTATTCATCTGATTTTCGGTTAATGTTATTGATTAGGGATAATCTCAAAGGTGGAAATGTGAACGTGAAAGGCTACTTCGTGTGGTCCTGGTGTGATAATTTTGAATGGATTGAAGGATACAATGTTCGATTTGGTCTAATATACATAGATTTCATGAACTATCTCACAAGGCATCCCAAAAATTCAGCTATGTGGTTTGCTCGATTCTTAAATGGTAATGGTTTAATTGGAAAGGAGCAAGCTAAGGGCAATTTGGAGAAGGAGATGGAGAAGCCCTAAAGTGAGAAAGGACAAATGCTTAACAATATTGAAATCCGCGATGAACTATTGACTACAATATTTTTTTTCTTGTTTGGTATTTGGCTTGAGCTTGAATTTGATGTAAATAAGGGATGAAAGTTGAAATAATGGCGCTCTATGAGGCGTGCATATCTAAATATGAGAGAAATTTATTTTCTCCTTATTATAATATCAAGAACTTGCCCTTTGAACTTTAAAAATGGTATGTCAATTTTTTTTTTAAAAAATCCCGAACGGGTAACTTGTGTTTTGTCCAACGTAACGTCCATATATGATGTCTACCTAAGCAATTTGCACAAGCCATGCAATTTACAAAATGAAGAAAGAAAATGGGTGAAAATTAAACATGGTTGTCTTAATGTGGTTTATCTTCTTATAGTATGAAGTCTTAGGTTTAATTAACCGATTCAATATATGTTTGCAACGAGTATAAGAAAAATATTCCTCAAGAAATACTTGGCTACTAAATCAACATATTTGGAACTACAATTACAAAATTTAATTTGATCTGGATGAATAATACAATTATTAGTTTTTTACATGGATCATTATGTTACTGAAATCGGTATAAGAAATGTCAAATTAAAGTACTTAAGAAAAAGGAGAATTAACTATTTGTCTATTAGAAGGGTGGGGGTGGGGTGGGAGGAAGGAAAAAAGAATTCTTTCGTTTTTTTCTTAATTTTCTTTTCTGTATTTAGTTTTTATTTTTTATTTTTTTATTATCTATTATCTCATGTAAAATAGGGTTTACATAACCTTTTTTTTAGCCACTTCACTCAATTATATATTAGTTGTGATGCACCTATACCGATAATAAGTCAGCAATGCAGTACACAATACACATCGATACCGATTCACATACCGATACCCGTACTAACGTATCCGATACGCCACATGGCGTATGCTTTAATTTTGAAAATAAATAAATCTCGATACGTACCCGATACGTTTATTTATACGTATCCGAACTATTGTGGATCTTTTTTACAAACTTTATGTATCATTAATCGTTGAATATCATCTTGATTTTGTAATATTACAACAAGCTTGTTAATCAACCCGTTGTTTAACTTGTTAGTCATAATTCACGTTTGTATATTTTTTGTGTATTTTCAGTTTTCTTGTTTAAGTTTTAAATTCAATTGTTTGTTAAAAATAAAAAATACACATAATAAATATTAAAGGAAGGAAAAAAATGAATTCTTTCGTTTTTTTCTTAATTTTCTTTTCTGTATTTAGTTCTTATTTTTTATTTTTTTATTATCTATTATCTCATGTAAAATAGGGTTTACATAACCTTTTTTTTAGCCACTTCACTCAATTATATATTAGTTGTGATGCACCTATACCGATACTAAGTCAGCAATGCAGTATCCTATACATATCGATACCGATTTAGATACCGATACCCGTACTAACGTATCCGATACGCCACATGGCGTATGCTTTAATTTTGAAAATAAATAAATCTCGATACGTACCCGATACGTTTTCTTATACGTATCCGAACTATTGTGGATCTTTTTTACAAACTTTATGTATCATTAATCGTTGAGTATCATCTTGATTTTGTAATATTACAACAAGCTTGTTAATCAACCCGTTGTTTAACTTGTTAGTCATAATTCACGTTTGTGTATTTTTTGTGTATTTTTAGTTTTCTTGTTTAAGTTTTAAATTCAATTGTTTGTTAAAAATAAAAAATACACATAATAAATATTAATACTGTATTATAAATAGACGTATCATTGCCATATCGGTATCGACTGTTTTTAAAAAATGTCGTATCAGCGTATCCGTACAGTACCGTACTCGTACCGCCGTATCAAACCCGTGCAACATATTATATTAGGGAGACATCATATGTGGATATCACTACCCCTTTTTCGTTGACATCATATGGTCGGGCCGTCCCTAGTACCCCGTCGCGACGGCCAAGTCGTAGGTAATGACCTCATTACCAATTGGCAGACCATTCCTACCCACTAGCGTCGGTCTAGCCATAGCTAACCATTATCTGTGGCTTGTCCTGTTGGTAATAACCATAATACATTCATTACCAAAGGCTATGCCATTAGTAATGTCATGAATATTATTACCAACAACTAGACCGTTGGTACTAATATTTAATGTTGAATATTATTAGTCAAGGCCTAGCCGTAGCTACTAATATTATAAGCTACGGCCCAAATAATATTCAACCGAATAAAAAAAATCAATAATATTTCAGCAATTTACGAAATTACTGGAATATTGTTTTTTGCAATTTAACAATACAAAACGTGTGATGTGTTGTGTGTTAAGAAGAAGAATCGGTGAACACAAGAAAAGAAAAGTATGTTCAAAAATGAAGAAAAGTTTTGAAGAAATTGAGAAAGTTTGAAAAAATGAAGAAAAACTTTAAAGAAATGAAAAAAGTTTGCAGATATGAAGAAAAACTGGAAGAAAGGAAAAACAAACCTTAATGAAAGGAAAAAAGTTTGAAGATACGAAGAAAAACTTGGAAGAAAGGAAAAAAAACTTTGAAGAAATGAATAATTGTGAGGAGAAGTGAAAAAAAAAACTTTGTACAAATGAAAAGAGTGTTGAGTAATTTTATGGATATTAAAATAAAGGGTTGAGGGGGAGAAAGTATTTATAATTCGGTGGAAATTTTAAATTTTCATGAAATCTTGAATTTTTCGCTTATTTTGTGGTCATTTCCAACAGCCTAGCCATAGCTATTAATCGCAAAGTTTCACAAATTTCAAAATTTTGCCAAATCCTTGGAGCACAATCAAACTATCTTGGGAACTACGTTGCCGAGCACACCTACTTGAGGAAAAATCAAACTGCAAAAAACAAACAAACATGTTAAAAAAAAAAACAAAATGTTTTTCAAAGTAAAACTATCAAAAGACAGGAATAGTCGAATAGACAATACTCGATACAAAAGAGTGTCGAACAGGTACCCGTTCAACACTTCTCAACAGAGCACTTGAACCCCCCCCCCCCTCCCCCCCACCATACACCTATATATAGAGAGCTCGGTCCCTAGGGCCCACAAACGTAACAATTGAATCCTTCAGCGTTCGACACTTTAAGAACAGTCGAATCTCACCATATTCGACACTATTGATAACTGACAAATGAGCGTAGATTCGATAGTTCCCATAATATCGAACGAGCGTAGATTTGATAGTGACGTTGACTGATAAAATACCTTAACATTAATACTACTCATAACTGTTGAATCACCCACAAATCGACACTCAATAGAACAATCGAATTTATGTGTATTGGACCTTCCCTAAATATAAAATAATAAACCACCGAAAGAACCGAACCTCCGAGTTACGTCTCCCATACGGGGGGCATATTTTGAAGCCATATATTATTTATTTGGCAAACGATCCTGTGGACTACTGCTCCCAAATGGGGAGGCATGTTTTGAAGCTAGATATTATTTGTTTGACAACCGATCATCCAAATTATAGCTCCCAAATGTTGGGCATATTTTGAAGCTATATATTATTTATTGGGCAACCGAGCCTCCGGATTTGGGCTCCCAACTTGGGGTCATATTTTGAAGCCAAATATTGTTTATTTGGCAACCAGTCCTCCATATTACGGCTCCCAAATGGAGAGCATATTTTGAAGCAAGATATTATTTATTGGGCAACCGATCCTCTAGAGTAGGTCTCCCAAGTGAGGGGCATATTTTGAAGCCATATATTATTATTTTTGGCAACCAATCCTCAGGATTACGACTCTTGTATGGGGGGATATTTTGAAGTCACACATCATTAAATTGGCAACTAGGGGTATATCTTAATATTGGACAAGGTACAAATCCAAGATAGCAACAACAGTTATAAAATTTGGCACCCGCTCTTGAATCAAGAGCGACTCCCAAATTGGGGTGACTATATGGTGGGGGTGTTTTAGGTGGCCCGAAAATGAACTGGGCCAACCTGCCCCATTAAAAGTCCAAAAAAAACAAGAATCGAACCAAATTGGTTCAACTATATTGGGCCGGGACAATCGAACGCCCTCATTCGATTGTTAATGCCAGCACGCGGGGCGAGTGGTATAGTCCAAATTCTATAAATATCCGCTCCCCAAGATTCACGCCACGCATTAATTACTATTTATCAACCCACTTCAATCAAATTAGTCTGTTCGACTGTGATTGAGTTCGACCATCTGGCGTCTGAGTTTGATTGTTATCTACCCATAGGGACCCGTTCCAGAGTTATCATTATCTAATTGTCCCCAGTTCGACTGTTCTCCAGTTCGAGAGTTATCAGCATCGAATCGCACCTTGTTCGATTGTTCCTAGATTCAACCATCCAAGGTTACTTTAGTCATTTTAGGTTCGTTAACGTGTAATAGGTGTTCAAAAAAAGGTGGTCAATTCCTTATAATAGGCTAGCATATTTTGGTTTATTTCAGGCCCATTTGTATTGTATATTCTGATTATTGTAAATCAGACTAACGTGTGTTTGCAAACTCTTAAAATAAGCTATAATCATCTTTTTATTCAAATAAGTGTTTTTGGAGTGTTTGCAAATCTAGCTTTTTCGGTTACAAAACTTTTTTTTATGTTAAAAAACACCACAATCTTAAAGCTGGTGTGGGATTGCTTTCGGCTTAACTTAAAATTGTGAACTTCTACTTTTCCACTAGAGTTTGCAAATACCACCTAAATAAGACCATAATGCGCAAGATTCTCCAGAGCGGTGATAGCTTGGGTTCAACGACCAGTGGATGCACATTTCAGTCCATCTAGAATTGAAGCTCTTCCTGGATTGTTTGCGGTCCGAGTGGCGGTGGGTATGGCGTGGCGGGAAAGTTATGTTTGAGAGAGATTGCATAAATACAAATCATGACATTATTAATTGTACGTTGAGCGAGGCTCATCGGTCCTTCTTGCGGATATTAAACAGCTTTTTGGCGGCAATAGCAGGTTTACGATTATTTTGATTCGTCGTGATGCTAACAATGATGCTCACCTTTTGGCAAGGAACATGTTGGCTAATGCGGAAGGGCCTCAGTCTCTTAATTTACCTTATAGTTTTCGTTTTGGCATGAATGTTTTCATTGATGGTTTTTGGTTTTGGCGAGTCTAGAATGGAAGTGTTTTGAAGTTCAAAAAAATAAAATAAAATGATACAGGGGCTTGGGTTGTTATACAATGCGATACAGTCTTACTACAACAATCTGACTTTTACAGTGTAAAAGTAATTAGTGGGACAACTTACAAATACTTCTTACTTATGCATGAAAATATATCGAATATAAATATATAAAAAAGAAAAAAATCATAAATATTATTTTTTATTATTGAAATTAAAAAAATTATTTTTTATTACTGGAATTGTCTTTTTTACGGGGGGAGAGGGTGTTGTCTTTTTGTTTTTTGTTTTTTTTTATTTTTTTTTTAATTTTAGTAATAAAAATGATTTTTTAATTTCAGTAATAAAAATAATTTTTTAAATTTCTATAATAAAAATAATATTTATGGTTTTTCCGTTTTTTATATATATTTATATATATTTTATATATTTTAATACATAAAGATATTTTTATATATATTTATATATATTATGGATATAAATATATTTATGTTTTAAATATATTCCATGTGGCAGCAACATAGCACAAAACATATATATTTATTTTAAATATATTGATGTGGCGTGTGGCTTTTTTTCCATGTGGCAGCCACGTAATTGCATTTTTCCTATGTGGCAGCAACAGGGCATACAAATTAAGAAATGCCAAAACGCAGGGTATTTTTAAAAATTCGGTAGTTATTGGGTAGATTGATCAAAAGGGTAAACTTACAGGGCACAAATATTAATTTGTCCATCGTATAAAATTGATCTAAATAATGGAAGACAAATAAGGAACGGCGATGATATATATACACGATTTTTTTGGTAAGCATATATATTTATATTTGTACGTTAAGCGAATTCATCGGGTTAAAAGCAAGCCATTTATCATAGCATTAAAACTACGGATTAATTAACCACGCCCGTTACATTTATTCACACACGCACTATCACACACATGCATGCCCATACATCATTTTTATTTCTCAATAACCACTTTAATAACACGATATTATCATATATAGTAAACCATCGCACACGCGCACCCTAGAACGTTGAAGCATATCAACGGCTTAATTTTTCAAGTGATGAGCCTCGACATCTTTTGTTAAGTCGATGAAATAGGAGAGCATTGAAATTGGATGTCCGACATCGTCATTAAGAGTCTCGTAATCCAAAATGATCGTAACCAAATCAATCTCATTTTTTTGTTTCAACATGTGTTTGAATGAGAAAAACTCTGTATTCCTCCAGCAAATTTCCTTCAATCACTTTGAACTCGATCATTTTTTCCTTCGCGTCTACAGCTACTTTAG
Organism: Linaria vulgaris; assembly: GCA_948329865.1. Lineage (NCBI taxonomy): Eukaryota > Viridiplantae > Streptophyta > Magnoliopsida > Lamiales > Plantaginaceae > Linaria > Linaria vulgaris. The sequence continues at coordinate 33,921,098 of OX415250.1, read as the reverse complement.
TCCTGGCTCACATCAATAAATCTCGTGGTCATACGTATTACTAAAACAGAAATAGTTAAATTCTGATAATTTATGAGATAATAGCAAGAAAAAGTAATTAAGAGCATATTCTATCAGTAAAAGGTATTACTGTTATGATATATCAAATAAAAGGACAAAAAAAAAAAAAAACTCACTTGGGATTTTTAGAAAATAGGAAAAATAAATTTTTTTTTTTTGCCTTTTTACCTTTCACATACTATGTTCGCCAATTTCACAGAAAAGACTCATGGGGCCGCGCCTTCTTGCGCTTGTAACCTTGTCTTCCTTTTTGTTTCTACGTTCTACTCTGTTGTTAGAACACCGGTCTTTAATTTCAGTACATCATCTTTAGACTTCGGCCACCACTATCCTAATAATCTCCCACTTGGAGACTAAACCCAACGGACTGCTCCAACGAACTAAAACCTCCATCGCATTCATCAATGATACCATCATAGTTATCCACCAGCTCTGAAACGACAATCCTTGAATTTCGTCAAATTCCAAGGCCAGCTGAAACCACGCAAAGCTTCAACTTCTCTAAGCTCACAACCTTAGTCAACATATCAACAGGTTTTTCAGTACCTCGAATCTTCACAAGCTGCAAACTCTTCATCTCCAAAAGATACCGTATGTAGTGAAACTTGAACTTTATATGCTTTGTTCTCAAATGAAACATCGGGTTCTTCGCCAAGAAAATAGCACTTTGACTATTGCTATAGAGAATGTTATGCATCTGCCTGATACCCAATTCCGTCAAAAACCTTGCAATCATTTTATCCCCTTTCTGGCCTTTGTTAACACTACGTACTCAACTTCTATAGTAGATAACGCCACTATATTCTGCAATCTTGAGCCCCATGAAATCGCAGTACCACTCAAAGTAAATCATGTCCTTATATACCACCCAAAGTAAATTTGGCATAATGAGGAGTGTACTAAAAAGAAGGACATGAAGGTGGCAGAATCACTCCATAAATTGCTAAAAATTACTCCGCAAAGCACATCACCCTCTTCATTAGTTAGACAAAGACAAAATTGGCCAGGCAAATATACCCGTTTGGTGTCCTCTGGCTAGGCAAAAGTCTTGAAACCCTAAACATGTCACAAAAGAAGGGTTGTATCACCGCTAGTAAACTCACCTTTATCTGCGCCACATATATTATAACATGACCAATTGGTCGGTTGCTGGCCCGCTAAGCATGAAGAGGAATCGAACCTCCACCACCAAATAATCAACAAAAAACTCCCCCAGCCTCGTTCTCACATACTTATCAAAAGAGATAGTAGATATCTCACCCACTAGAATATGCTTGGGCTCCGCCATTTCGCCTGTCTTTTCTTCCTCGGCCTGGAACCACCACGCCTATCCACAATGGCGACACGCACCTTTTCTGCTCCAACTGACAAAAAGAGCTGACCCTATCGCAACTGTCGATGAAATTCCCACCTCTCATAAACCAGAAATAAACCATGTACTTGCTTGCACAATGGTCGAGCTCGCCGGAACAACTTAATTTTAGCGAGAACCGAGGCAGCAGCAGTAGAAGCAGAAGTTGCCATCTTTCTTAAAAAAAGGGTTATGGGAAGAAGAAAGAAATCGCAAACGATTGTAGAAAGTTGCTTAGGGAGAAAGGAAATTTGATTGCAAAAGAGATTTGGTAAAGGTAAAACCTTAAATCCAAACCTGGGCTACCTTAGATAGACAGCCAAACAGTGCTAGTAAATTCCCGTCCACAAACATTAAATCCAGAAAAGAGTCACACCGTTTTGATGAAACGTAACCGCCAGATTTAACATCCCCTCAATGGGCAGAATCGAAGAGTCACAACATTCTAAATTCCTCGAAAAATGCTAAGCTCACACGTGAAAAGTCCTCATATGTTTCTTGGCATAAACACTTACACAAATATAAAATTTTTCTAGCGTCGTCCAACAGAAGAAATGTACAAAGCCCACTCTTTACGACCAGACTCCAACGACGATGGTTACAAAGTAAGCCTCATACGTGAAAAATTAGCATGCGGTTTATATAAAAACTTTTTAACTCAAATTGTGTAGTAGAGTAGACATGTGTGACCTCCTCTAAAGTGAGCCTTTCAATATCACCATGTTTGGCCTCACTTCAACACCCAATACGTACAACCCACTAGGAAAAGACAAGAAAAGTGTTTTATACAATGAATTGCGAATATATAAAATTGCAATGTCGTAAATCAATTCCTTTGAAGAAATCTAAACACGTAACACACTTCGCAAGATAGTATCACTACTAGTATTGACCAAGTAATACATGGCCTATTGATTTACAATCAACGGAAGTGACATGCACATTGTTAATATCATACCATCATGAAGGGAACTTCTGGTGTGCTCTCTAATGCACAACTCCTCCCACTCACAGAGAGGTGGGCCCCTTACACATGGGGACCACCTCTTCGTAAGTGGGAAGAGTTGTGCATAGGAAAGCACACCAAATAATTCCATCTAATGATAGCTTGTATGATAATTCGGATTAAAGAACCCCTCCTTTGAATATCATAAAGTTAGTTTTTTTCTAGTTTTAGCTCCATATTTTAAGATGAAACTTCTCCCAGCCTATGATTACGAGTATTCTAGGTAAAATTGGCATTTAAAGTTGATCAACTACATATAATCAAGAGGACGTTGATAAACATAAGATGCCATTGGATAAACGAGGGAGAAGGTATCCAAAACTTATTTGTTTATCTCGTACGCAAATAAATTCAAATAAGTTCCAGATATCTTCTTAAGCATTGTCTCAATAACAATATGTTGAAAGACAAAGTTTTTTTTACATTAAAACCAAGATGTCAAGCCTCACACTAGCGTATTTTGGTCTTATGGTCTTATTTCGTCTAGGTTATAATACACCTTAGAAATGTTACACTGAGCCTGAATTATGCCAAAATAATTCTAATAAAATATAAAAATCGGACTAGCTTGGTCTGGAACACCTAATACAAGCAGACTAGGAAATACAAGTAGAAAAATAGCTAATCAAATGATGATCGAATCATACAGATTCGATGGAGATTAGTCTTGAATTTCCTGGTAGATCGAGTTGCACCTGTTCGAGAGTGATGAGCCTCGAATCGGTAATAACTTGAATAGAATGAATGCCGAATCAGACGGGTACGATCCAATGTAGGTCGAATGGGGTACGGTCGAATCCGTACAGATCGAATTGGTTCAATCGAAGTGTTGATGATCGAATTACCAAGTTCGATGTTGAGTAGTTGCTCGATAGTCAATGAATGCGTCCGTGTTTATAGACCTCGTCCCGCAAGCCCCAGTGGTAGTTGACGAGGGAAGGTCGAATTATATCCATTCGGTCTTCCTTGTATAGGTCGAATTTCTTCTGTTCGATCTTCCAGTCCTTAGGCCCGTATCGAATTCCTTCTATTCGATTTTCCATTGGGCCGGCTCAAATGTACTATTGGGACTTCCTAGAATACCCTCATCATATAGTCCCCCCAGTTTGGGAGTCGGTCTTGGTCAGAGAGCGGGTGCCAAACTCTAAAGTTTGCTTTATCTTCAGGAGGCATCAGATATCTGTATGTATCCGGTTGTTGAAAATACTCCCCCAATGGGGATCCAGGATTTGAAAGCGTGGGTCCCAAATTTTTGTCGTTTATCCAGTGACCAGATCATTAAATAACAGATTCTCAAGCATTCGTACTGAGAGTATTTGATAGATTAAAAGCATCGAATTTTATGAATTCAATTTTGAAAATAGCTAAAAAATAAAGTTTGTACTATCATCCTCGATCGAATGGAGTCATATTCAATTTTAAGTACTAAATCGAATAGCAAACGGTTTGACCATTATTTTGCTCTTTTTTCTGCCATCAATTGAATGGAAAAGATTTCAATTTTATGCTTGAATCGAATCTGTTGGATTCGATTTACTCTTTGATGGGTCTTATGGGCCGCCCTCGCTCTATACAAGGGTGAGGAAAGGTGAATCAACTCATTTGCGTCTTTGGAGAACTCTCGCTGAAATGTAAGAAGCATCGAACGGGCCCAGTTCGATACTCTTTGTATCGAACACTGGTTATTGGATACTCATTGTATCGAACGTTAGGTCGTTCGATCAACTGCCTTAGAAAAAAATTTCCAAAATTTTCTTAAATAGCTAGTTTTTCTCATTTCTGACTTGCCTTATGTTTCTTATTCTGCAACTGATCTGGTGATTTGCGATTTAAATCAAGGTAGTGGGATATTTGCTTTTATTGCTTCTTGTTCATTACGTTCTAGCTTATTTTTCTTTTCGTTCATCACGTAGTTGTCATAAGTATCGAGGGTGACGTACATTCATAGTCAGCTTTTTATCTTTTTTTTTTTATTTTTATTTCACTTTGTGTCGATCGAGGTGATGAGTTTTGAGTCTTCTTCTGGGAGTGAGTCGAGTAGTACCTCGAGCTCCGATTTAGTTAATTCGGTAATGGGTCATGGAGGTGATCACGTTAGGACGAACTTGGTCGACGGGGATGCCTATGAGGCTATTGATATAGAGGGGCTCGATTTTGAGGCGGATGAGGTGGAGGTTGATGATGAGCAGCTAGCACTGCAACCAGGAATAGATGATGCGCCGTTGACGCCTATACAAGATAATTGTGCCGACAGTGAGGCAGATGAAGAAGATGAAGTTATTGACAGAGACTTTGATGATGATGACGAGGTTGGGGGAATGGCGTATACCGATTACGTGCCACGCTTGCAGCATAACCGGCCCATCTTTGGTGAAATGTATAATATAGACATTAACTACAAGATAGTTATTCCGCGTGCAGATCAGTGTATGCATACCTCGCCACCCGGTTACCTCACTATCTTCGTTGGGCAGTTGGCTAATTGATTACGGTTTCCCATGCCCGCCGAGGTTAGACGAATTTTATTGCCTATTGGATTGGTGCCAAGCAAGCTAATGCCAAATTTAATCGGGCATATAGTCGGCTTTATCATTGCCATGAGGGGCTTAGGGAAGCCATACGAGCCTAATGAGTTATGGGCCTTTATTGAGGTTTACAAAAAAGGGATACGATTTTATCACAAAAAGGCGGTGAGGTATCATAAGTTTCTGCGGGGCAAGTTTTTTGGTTATGGGAAGGACTGGAAGAAACGATATTTTCATTTCAAATAATGTTTTGTAAAGGAGTTTTTCGTGTATCGAAGGTATTGGGTGGATGTTCCGAAAATTGCAATCCCACGGAGGGTGGGTTTTCCTAGATGGGGTGATCAGTTTAGGGCGAATCTGATAACTAATCACCAATTTAACATAAGAGAGTTTGTTTAAAGCCATGTTTTGTTACTTGTGGGGTTGTCCCATGTTCCCTATATGGGGAGATATACTCTTTGTATATATATCTTTTAATTGCAATTACTCGTGCCTCTTGTTTTAATTTATATGTTTGTAATGTTCGGCGTTCTCTCTTTCAGGATAATTCATCATGAACCACCATGTCTCGTATACGTCAAGTCTTGGCCGCAGATGCTGAGGGTTCCCGCACGACAGTTCTTATTCCCGTTCCTCCCCCTAGGAAAAGGAAGAGGGAAAGAAAACAACGAGCGAAGCTGCAGCGTCCGCTTGCGCTGGCGCATCGCGCGATCCCTTCAAGGATCAACTTGGTAAAGGTTGCAATAACTCGCCTCCCCCAACTGACTTTAGTGTACCGACTGCCGATGAAGCTGAGGCAGCAGAACAAATAGAAACCGCCGCAACGGCAAAGAGAAGGAAATCTCCCCGAACTCGTTCTCAAACTGGAGGTGTTATACCCCATGCGTCGCGCACAACTGGTCCCATTACTACTGGAAGCTCAGTCCCCTCTGCTGGGGTGAATACCAGGGTTGAACCCAGCCAAGGCTCGCGTGCCCGCATCTTGGAATATGAGCATTCTGAGGAGGAGTCCATAAATGCATTGAAGGTGGTCCTTCCTAACCTTGTAGTGGCTTTCCCGACATTGACCGAGGAAAGAAAGAAGGTGGAGCGGCTTGCACTCCATCTAATCAGCAAGGTAATGTGACATTTCAATTTGATATCGTTGTTTTGATTCATACTTAGTTTACTCAAGTTTTAAGTTGTCCATTTTTCAGACTGATGGGGTCGTGGATGCCATGATCGAAGGATTGAAGCAGGCCCACGAGGAGAGGAAGAACGGGCTTGAACGCATGCGGGTAGAATTACGTGATAGTGATCCATATGCATTGAAGTCCATTGTGGTTGAAAAGCAGAAAGCATTGCAGCACGGTAGGGATTCTGCTATTCGGGCGAGCATGGATAGGGATGTCGTGAAACTCGTGCATGAGACCGTTGAACGACTTGAAGGACATGTCAACAATATGCGGAGTAGTAAGACTACACTGGAATTGCGAGTCGCAGAGTTGAAATACTGCGCTGGAGTCTGCGATCTAGTCTTTCTAGTTGCCATGCCTAATATACTGAAATAAATGATTTTCCCATAGACGGCGCCAATATTTTGGTCATATTTCATCTGGGTTACAATACACCTTAGAAATATTACACAGGGCCTAACTTATGCCAAAATAATGCTTATCAAATATAAAAATCAGACTAGCTTGGTCTGTAACACCTAATACAAGAAGACTAGGCAATTCAAGTAGAAAAATATCTAATCAAATGATGATCGAATCACACGAATTCGATGGAGATCAGTCTCGAATTTCCTGGTAGATCGAATTGCACTTGTTCGAGAGTGATGAGCCTCGAATCGGTAATAACTTGAATAGAATGAATTTCAAATCAGACAGGTTCGATCAATGTAGGTCGAATGGGGTACGGTCGAATTCATACAAATCGAATTGGATCAATCGATTTTTTGAGGATCGAATGGCCAAGTTTGATGTTGAGTAGTTGCTCGATAGTCAATGAATATTGTCATTGATATCAGAGGATGGGGGATTTATATACCCCGTCTCGCAGGCCCCAGTGGTAGTTGACGAGGGAAGGTCGGATCATATCCATTCGATCTTCCTTGTATATGTCGAATTCCTTCTGTTCGATCTTCCAATCTCTAGGCCCGAATTGAATTACTTATGTTCGATTTTCCATTGGGCCGGCCCAAATGTATTATTGGGCCTTCCTAGAATACCCCCACCATAGTGTATTATTATTTCTCATGTACGAAGTATCACATAGTGCGATAAGGCCGCATTTATCACGCCTCTCCTGATTGTCTTGTTATGCATTCATAGTATGAATTAATTTTACTTTTGTTCTATGTCGAATAGTAGTGGTCTTGGATGTAAGATGAGTAATATAACCACTCCTACTTTCTCAATAGAACTGATTTAATACTACACTTTCAATATAACTCTGCTCATTTTGCAGTAAGATTTTCTATACATATTCTTCTCAATCAACTTCACAAATAGATGGTGCTCATGCTTATTCAATTTGAGTTACACCATGTTTGCTTCATATTTCATCAAAACATATAAGTTTCCTCAACATTGTGTGTACAACTGTTTAAGGAAAATAAACACTTAATGGTTGCACCTGTTATTTTCTTAAACATAAACAACTACCAAGCGAATAAACTTTCAAAACTGATCGTAATAAAGAGAAGCACGCATACCTACATCTCCTTTGAATAACAAAGGTCAATCAATACCTTTTGTTAAAAAAAAAGGATAAAAGCATCTAACCCCCTAACATATGGGGTGTTTTGCGCTTTGCCCCGTAACCTAATTTTATTAGCACTTTGGTCCCTAACCTATAGGGTGTTTGTGCGATTTGCCCCCTTGGTGCATTCTTGGCCCTTTTCGGTCGAAATATTCCCTTCTAATCGACTCACATGTGTTGTACTAGATGTATAATGGTAGTTGGTGACAAAAAAGGTAAAACAACACCTAAAAGGGAGAAATATTCTGGCCACAAAAGATCGAAAATGCAACAAGAGATTTGCGCCTTTGGTGCATTTTTGGCCATTGTTTGCCGAAATATTCTTATCTATCCGACTCGTACGTGTTATACTAGATGTATATTGATAGTTGGTGACAAAAAAGGGCAAAAAAGTACCTCAAATGGAGGAATATTCCGGCCACAAAAGACCAGAACTGCACCAATGGGCCAAATCGCACAAACACCCCATAGGTTAGGAACCAAAGTGCTGATAAAATTGGGTTAAGAGGCAAATAGCAAAACACCTCATAGGTTAAGGGGCTTGATACTTATATCCCTAAAAAAGCTATTGTTGGAGTTACTGAATATTGATCAACACTGCAATAGAAGATCAACAAATATATCCTTCAAGTTATTATGACTTCCAAGAATCTTGGAGAAATCAAAACTCAAACTCCTGTTTGTAAAGATAATATTGGATATCTCTCATTTGTCCTTCTTTGTAGTGTTACAGATCAAGAGTAAACTTATTTAAACAACGTTTGTACACAAATATTTGCAGCAAGTCACAAACTCACAATCATTGAATTATTCTGTCTATAATCTTTTAAAACTTCTATTGTTGTGCTTATATTATTCACATATGGTGTTATTTACAAATATGCACACCTATTGAAGAGTGATACATTTCCTTAGATGTTCTAGAATAATCTATCAATGTGTAGACTAAAGTGCAACTCATAGATAAGTCTAGAGTTTTCTATATATTACTAATTGAGAAGTATCTAGTGAAGAATCTAGAGAACTCCCATTTTAATTAATTAGATGCTTATATAAGAGTTCTAATCATCCACTAACTATAAATACACCTCAATATGGTTCATTGTAAACAAGTGATAACAACAAATAACTAAGAACCACAAACACATTTGAGGGATTGTATCTAGTAAATTTGGAGATACGTACTCCAACCTATAAACACCTGATCAATATATTGTAATGGATTTGGATATAACTCCACTTTCTAAGCACTCTAAATTTTTAAACATTCTCTAACATATGTAAACTATCTTTCTCCTACACTATCCACATAAACACAAAATATAAATCGTCACTATCATACAAACCTCCATCAAATATAAATCTTCTATTTTTTTATCAAGTGGCATCAGAGCTGGTTCGATCTAGAGAGGGCGTTATGAATTTATTTGATATTGACGAACCACTTCCAATGTTGTATGGTGAAAACTACGACGATTGGAGCTTCCAAATGAAGATAATCCTCAAGTCTAATGATCTATGGGATTTCATTGAAGAAGGCGTTCCTAAGCAAGAAGATGGTGAACTCTCCTTAAGTGATGTAAAAAAACTAAAGAAACTACAACAAAATCTAAAAGCTCTTTGTCTTATTGAAGATTTCGTCAACAACTCTATCTATCCAAAGATTCATAATACTACTACGGCGAAGCAATCCTAGATATTTTGAAGGAGGAGTTTCAAGGTAATGCTCAAGTTAAAACAAGTAGCTTACAAAGCTTCATAAAAAATCAAGAGAATCAAAATATGGAAAAACGAAAGCTTAACATTAATATGTAAAAGTCAAGAGAAGAAGATGAATGAAGACTAACAGCAGAGGACTCTAACTCAGAACATGAAGTTGCCTCTGAACCTAGAAGAGATCCCCCAGCTAGGATTCAGAAAGATCATCCAACATCCCATGTAATAGGTGAACTCACTAAACGGGTAAGGACACGCAACAAAGAAAGATTTGATTATAGAGATATGGTAGAATTGTGTGTCTATATGAACTTCACTTGTACTGTTGATAATACCTCGTGTTTTGTCTCCTCCATAGAACCTAAGAATGTGAATGAAGCCCTCCTTGATAACTTTTGGATTAATGCCATGCAGGATGAACTATTACAATTTACTAAGAACAATGTCTAGATACTGGTGCCTAGACCACCTAATGTTAATGTAATAGGGACAAAGTGGATATTTAAAAACAAGAGTAATGAGGAAGGGGTCATAGTTAGAAACAAAGCTAGACTAGTTGCTCAGGGGTACACAAAGGTTGAAGGTGTAGATTTTGATGAGACCTTTGCTCCAGTTGCTAGGATTGAATCTATTAAGTTACTTCTAACCATAACATGCTGTCTTAAGATAAAACTATACCAAATGGATGTAAAGGGTGTGTTCCTGAATGGGCTACTTGATAAAGAAGTATGTGTTGAACAACTTAAGGGATTCATAGATCCTAAGTACCCCAACCATGTGTACAAGCTTGAAAAGGCCATGTATGGACTTAAACAAGCACCTAGAGCATGGTATGAAAGACTTACAAAATTCCTTTTAAGTATTGGCTTTGTTAGAGTTGAAGGAGATAGGACACTGTTTATTTTGAAGAAAGATTCTCATGTCTCTATAGCTCAAATTTATGTGGATGACATTGTTTTTGGCTCAACTAACAACTCTATTTTAGAAACATTTGTTGTATCAATGACAGGGCAGTTTGAGATGAGTATGATAGGAGAATTAAATTTCTTCCTTGGTCTCCAAGTAAAACAAACAGGTAATGGGATATTCCTAAGTCAGGAAAAGTATGCAAAGCATTTGGTGAAAATATTTGAATTGGCAGATTCAAAGCCTTGCAAGACTCCCATGTCTTCATCAGTGAAGATATACAGGGATGTTACTGGTGCAAATGTTGATCCAACATTGTACCGTTCAATGATAGGAAGCTTGCTCTACTTGTCTGCTTCAAGACCTGATATAATGTTCTCTATTTGTGTGTGTGCTAGGTACCAGGCATGTCCAAAGCAGTCACATCTGATTGCTGTGAAGAGAATCCTTAGATATATATCTGGCACTTTGGCCCTTGAGATCTGGTACTCTTATGACACTAACACAAATCTTGTAGGTTTCAGTGACTCGGACTGGGCATGTGACATTGATGATAGAAAGTCTACAAGCAGAGGATGTTTTTATCTGGGGAACAACTTGGTCTCATGGTACAGTAGAAAGCAAAATTGTGTGTCACTCTCCACTACTGAATCTGAATACATAGCAGCAGGCATTGGTGTCACTCAGTTGGTATGGCTTAAACACATGCTACTGGATTATGGGTTAGACATTGATACCTTACTTATGTTTTGTGATAATCTTAGCGCTATAAGCATCTCTAAGAACACTGTGCACCATTCCAGAACTAAACATATTGATATAAGGCATCACTTTCTGCGAGACATGGTAGAAGATAAGCTCATTGACCTTGAACACATTGAAACTAACAATCAGCTTGCTGATATGTTCACTAAACCCTTAGATTCTGAGAGGTTCTTAAGTTTAAGGAATTCTCTTGGCATGTGCATTGTCTAGGGATGTTAGTACACCAGTATTGACATAACACCACTGTCCAGCACTGGTTATCGGTTGTGGTGTATCTGTAAATATTTTATGTTTTTTTTTTCTGCATTCTTCTTTATTGCATATTACTTCTTTGTTAGAGATTCTGTTAGGTTGTGTGGTTAATCTGTATAAATAGCTAAGTTGACTGGTGGACAGGTACATATCAAGAGTTTTGTAAAGTAAGAACTCTGTTGTTAGTCTGTGAATGTTAACCTAACATCTGGGAGAAGCTGGGGTAAACAGAGCTCACTACTCTGATGTTATTCAGTTGTGACTTATCCATGTTAGGTTAGACAGAGCATGAAGAGAAACCGGGGTACATGATGTTGAGAGCTTCATTGTCATTCAGTTATGCTTATTTTTGTGTTCTGTCTATGGCCAAGTTTATGCATGATGGTGATCCTTACTACTGGGGTGTTTTGAAGTTTCGACTACTTGCATTCAGTAGCATTGTTCACTTGGTATTTCACTTGTAAACAGGTTGATAAACAAGTATTTGATAAATGTAGTGTATTCATTCAGTTCCTTTGTATTTGCCTAATCTGTAGCTGATGGTTAAGTTGCTGGGGTGTGTGGAGTCTTGTGCTGCCCACATTCAGTGATGAAACTATCCTTTAACATTCAATGGTTTTTGTTCAAAAGATTTCATGATAATTGTAAAAGATAAATTGATAAGTCCTGATCCCAGTCAGTAAAGCTGTGTGTACCTGGTTACCATCACGCAATGTTGTTCTAACATTGTTGCATTCATTCTAGTTCTGCATTATTTCCTTAGGGTCTTAGGGTTTAGGGTTTAGTAGTAATCCTAGGAATCATGTGTTGAGGCATACTTCATGGGTGACCAACTGTAGGTAAAACACTATGTTTTGTGCTCTTCTATGTTGTGGGAAAATCTTTTCCCTGGATATGTACATCCACTCTGCGTTTTTCTGTCTGATTTGTCACTTATTCATACTGATGATCTTAAACTATGTCTTTGTACCTATGTAGTTGGTTGAGGTTTCAGATTAGTATACAGGAATATCTCACGCTCTCACATGATGTTGCTTTGGATGAAGCCCTGCACCTACAACTTCCCTCCCTGATGTTAACTTGCCAATGTTAGTTCAACATTGAAACAGTGTAACTTATAAGTTTTCAGGTTTGGAGACTGCTCTGGTTACGTGTTAACCTAACATTGACACGTGGTAAGTTAAACATGGGTGTGATCGTGTGACATTGGTCCGATTATTTTGGTAACATGTTACAACACCACTATCACTATTCTTCAGCTGATTATCTATATAATTTGCCCTAATCTCTTCTTACAGTTAACGCTTTCAAAATACTTGTGCAATCAACATTCTCTGCAAATCAAGATTCTTCTTTTCTTCTCTAAATTACTCTAACAATGGCACGCAAGTCTTCCATTGATGCTCTTATAGATGCTGCTGATTAGATTGAACTGCCAGTACGCCACAGTACCAGACGAGCAACCACTGAAGTTGTCCCCGCCGCCGCACCTAAGAGCAAACCCATTTATCAATGACGCAAGGGCAAGAAATCTGCAAAGGGTGATGTTGGTTCAACATCAAAAACTGTTGAGCAAACCTCCACTCCCACCAACGCTGAAAATGAGGTAATGATGGCTAACCCTACTCAAGATATAACAGCTGAAATTGGTATTGAGGGGGAGAAAGAGGCCCATGTTGTTGCTGTGGGTGAGTCTGAGGTTTTGCATGAGGTCCCTGAGGGTAATGTTAGGGATGAGTCTATGGTTGTTACTGATGAAGGTGAAGACCTTGAGGTGAATGTTGAGCCGTCTAAGGCTAATTGTGTTGAGCATGCTGCTGCTGCTGAGGTGGATACTCTTCCTGAGGAAAGTGACCAGGTTGAGGAGACTGTGGCTGAGGAGGTTACTACCGAGGGTAACCAAGATGTTGTTGATGAGGGTAACAATCAACCAGAAGAGATTGAGAGAGAAGAAGAAGAAGAGAGCCTCGCTCTCTCTGCCTTAGCTACTGCTGCTAAGAAAAAAAAGGGTAATCAGGTGGTTGTTGAATCTTCTGAGTATGAGTCATAAGAAGAAAAAGAATAAGAAGATGATAAGGACGAAGAGGAAGAGGAAGTTGAGGAAGAATATCAACTGCTGGCTGATGACCCTGCTGATGTTACTCCAACATCAGGCAGTAATGAGTATTTTGATGTGCTTGATGAGGAGTATCCCAATAAGCCTTATTCTGGCTTTTATGTGTCAGCTGAGGCAGAAGAACAGTGGGAGGCATATCAAGCCAGGGTTATTCACATGGAGAGGAACATTGATGAGTAAATGTTCAAGGAAAATAAGTTGTATGAGTTGCTTGAAGCTAGAGGTGTGTTTGGCTCTGTGATGAATCAGTCATCATATGTCCCTGATGTGATCATAGAGAGTTCTACATAAACCTCTCTCAGTGGGTGTGCCACCAGGGCTCTCCCAAGTTTGGTAAAGCTTGGGTAAGGATGAATGTCTATGACATTAGTCCTTCTGTGATCAATGAAGCTTGGGAACTTCCTGATCCTGAGGAGACTGAGGATCCTAGCATGGATGAGCTGATTACTGACCTCACTGGTGGACTCACAAGGAAGTGGAATGATAGTTTTCCAACTACAAAGCTGACCTCCTTAAGTGTTGTACTACACAAGCTCTCTACCTACAACTGGCTGCCTTCTTCCAACACCACTGTTATGACAAAAGAATATGCAAAGTTGGTGTATAAGCTGAAGGATGGGCTGAGTGTGAACATAGGAGAGAAAGTTTTGAGGCACGTGAGGGAGGTCACAACAAAGGCAAAGGGAATCATTTCATATCCCTCTCTCATATCCAGCATTCTGGTGAAGCAAGGCTTCAAGACCAAGAAGACAGAGGGCTGGATCCAGAATAAGGCCAAGATGATCATCACCATGAGCTACTTCACTCAAGTCAGGATTGAAGACTTGCCCTGGGATCCCAATGCAGAAGCTGGTCCAAGCAGGAAAAGAAGAAGATTCTCAAGTTTGCTGCTTCTTCTGTTCCAGTGTCAAGTGGTGATAGTTGCTCTTTGATTGCTGATGCATTTGTGCAGGAGACTCTGATTTAGCTTGACAGAGAGTACAAGGATACCCAAAGAGAGATAGCTGACAAGCAAGTGAGGTTACAGGAGATTGATAGCCTCATGAAGTATTTGAAGGATCTGCCTTCCTCACAAAAAGGGGGGAGAGTAGATCAATTCAAAATATTTCTGAGTTGTTTGTCTATTTTCTATTGAAGTATGAACAATTCTATTTTCTTTGCATTTTCTGTTTCATCAAGGAGTGTCTTCCATGCTACTTAGTATGGTCTGTAATTAAGTACTTTTCTATATTGGTACTTAGTGTTTCTGCTTATGCTATTTGAACTGTGGTTACAAAGTACTAACTCTGTTTTGCAGGTGTTAACTGTTCTCTGATGTTAAGTTAACATTGAGATGTTCAATGTTAGAACTTCTGTCTCGACTCAATGTTAATCCAACATTGACAAAGATGGATGTTATGACAACATTGAAAATATCAATGTTAGAATAACATTGAGGTGGTCCCTTCTGATATTTAGAGGGAGTGTACTTAGTTTTCATTGTTATAAGATAGTGAAGTTTGTCTGAATAATTTGATCTGATCATAACAGGTTCTAAGGTTATCTGATTAAGGCAAAAAGGGGAGATTGAAAGTGCAGGTATTTTGGCAATGTTATATTAACATTGAGAAATCAATGTTAGAGTAACATTGTTGAGCAGAATCCGATTTACAATCTTGTTGTCATTTATTATTATTGTTTAGCCTTATTCATTTAACTAATTGAGTTCCACATTTGTGATTATCTTTTATTATTATTCAGGAAACAAACTTGTCATAGGCTGGACGCTCAAGTTTCCAAGAAGGAAAGTTTCCTTAATTAAGCAAATCGCTCTACAAGAAAAGAAGAGTTCGAGTGCAACTAGGAAAGCTTTCGAAGTCGAGTCCTGATTTGAAGAAGGAGCCTACCCTTAGTTAGATCACTAACGAATGAACTATTATTCAAGAAGGGTTGCGAGATCAAGGAAGAGGAGTTCAAGAAAGAAACAAGGAGAATTACCAACTGTGTACAACACACCTTGAAGTACAAGTCAATAACCTATATATAGGTGTGAAGTACATCAAGACAAACACGAGACAAGAGCCAATCAATCCGAGAGATTAATCTACAAGTTGTTGAGTGTTGTCTTGCTTTAGCAAAGTTTGTGAATTGTTAGAATAGATCTAAGAGTGGGGAGCTTTTAGAGATAGTCGAAGCAATTCTTGTGTGCTTTGTTTAGTTCGATTAATTTGAGAGTGAGGAGCTTGAAAATTGAGAGAACGACTTTTGTTAAAACCTTAACGGGTTATCTTGCCTACGGCTCGGAAGTTAATATAATCTTATATTCACTTCTTAAACTTGGTGTTTGTTTATTCCACTGCACTATTACTCTGGTCTGTTGTTAAAATAACATTGTTAGATTAACAACATACAAAACTGCTATTAAAACTCCAGTGTTAAGTTAACAACAACAACGTATCGACCCGATCCACAATTTTAGAAAAGATCACCACATATAATGGAACAATAGCATTTAGCACCAATTTTATACATGATCAATCAGTTGCCTATATTCGCTGACTAATTGTTGTTTATACACGATCAAACAATTGCATATATTCGCTGACTACACAATTAGTCTATCATCGTAGGTTTTCGGATACATCTTACAAGTTATCTTTTTTAAGTTATTATGAACCTAAAATAAACCTTAAACTCATCAACAGTGAGTCTAACGATACAAATGTTGTTTATCTCAACTTGACCATTGAACGTCATTTGAACCAATTAGTTTTAAGAAAAACTGAAATTGAAACCAACTGATGAAGAGAATTATACGAGGTTTAAGACTGAAGCTTACTACTAATAAAAAAACAAACGTGTTAGCTGACAACATACATTAATCGTGCTCAACTTTATGCTAGTTTTGGTCAATGCGAATTAACTCATGTGCCATTTGTGAGTTAACTATCTTGAACAAGTATTGTTGTACATATATTCTTCATAGAAAAATGTACATCATATATAGACCACTGAACATACAGATTTACACAGCGACACAAAACAATAGACACTGAGTAATATGTAATCCATTGGGTCTATATCTAAATTTGAGTATTTTGACTTTTCAAATGAATGTTAAGTGACTTAGTTGATGCTTTGAGAACCATCTTAATCATCTTATCGCTATTATAATTCTAACGACCCATAGTGTCAATTTCATTCACAATAAGTGCAAAGAAAGCAATTAAATCAGTGATTAGATCAATTGCATTTGGTCTGTCGATTTTAAGATATCTATTTTATGCCCATCTACCATAAAATTAGTTTAATTTTGAATTTAGCAAAATAGCATTCTTGACAACGTAAGAAATCAAAAAGGTCATAAAGTGGCCCATCATCATTCATATTATTGCGTTCATTATCACCATTTAATTTATAAATAACAAAGTATATAAAGTTCTAGGTGAGAACTCCTCAAAACTTACCAACCTTAGAACTCCCATTTGGTTTTAGTTCATGCGTGCATTTATCATGTACCAAAAAATACATTTTAGATAAATAGCATGTAAGGAGATAAACATGCATTTATGACAAACATAACAAGAATATAACATAATCATGCAATTCTTAAATGCATGCTATTTTCATGATGCAACAATATACAACATGTCACACTACGTATGCCAAGTCAAGAAAACGACTTCCTTAGTTTTCTTTCATATTAGTCTTAATGACTAGTAGTTTGAAGCCTTAAGAAAGTTGTTTTTTGGGGGCACTCGGTTCCTTCGTCTTAAGTTAAGGTTTGCTTACTTTTTCAACTCGGAACTCTTAGTCGAGATGGTGGATAAATCGACTTTTTGTTCAAGAGTTTAAGGCTTAGGGTTTAACAAAAGTGAGCATGTCCATGTATATGCAATATCTCTATAGAAGAAATTCTAACACCGGATCATTATAGCATCAATTATAGCTTTTAGATCCTCGATCCAAATATTAGCTAATCAAGTATGCACGATGATATTTTCTTAGGATTACTTTCCATTAACCACATTAAACAACAAGCTACAAAGCTCGGGGTTTTCGATTAGGAGATTTACAATGATTCAAAAATGGCAAAATCCAATACAGCAAAGTGTATTTACATCTTTAATTTAATGTGGTTATTACAATTTAACCACTTATTGTCCATTAGAACAATTTAAAACATGCATTATTACATTTACTAATGTAATGGTGCATTACATAGCCAGTTTTGTACTAAGAGTCAAAGAATAAAATATTTCTTTTTCAAATTTAAAAGTTAATTACATGTCATAATGTCCATACTCTCTCACTATGCTCAATCGCCTAGAATATAATTTTCAGAGTCTAAGGAAGAAAGTTGAAAATTCTCCCAAATTTGCAAATAATTTTTAATATCTTATACTTAGAAATTATTTTTAAATCAATAATATTATTTCCACTCTGAAAAAAAATTATTTTTATACAACATTTAATCAAAAATAAATTCTAAGAAGAACAACGCTAATTTCATCAAAATGGATAATCGAAACTCATTTTACGTGCCTAACATACCCTTAGTGCGAATTGCTAAGAATGCGCCACTTGGCACACTCAACAGGTCTCTTTGATGGTCATACAACAATATAGTGATGTCACTATTGCATCACGATGACATCATGTGTAACTTTTTTTCTTCTTCATTACTTCGGAGAAAACTCCAAACTTCAATCTGGAGTTCAATTATCCATAACTCTCTCAATTATTGGCTAACTTTTGTGTTCTTTATATGGTTGGAATAATCTTGACTATTAATTTCTAAATATATTAGCCTCATTAAGAAATTCACAATCAGCAGTGAACAATACTCAGTCAAAGTTTTGGAAAAAAAAATCAAATACTTGATTATTGATGGGGCGCATACTGAGTAGGAAATAAATAAGCAAGTAAAATACTACGTCAAAACCCTCTTCGCAAGGGCATGGTCAAGTAATAATAAAATGGTAAGTATAGTTACAAATCAAGTATCGTATCCCAATGAAGTGGTGGATTAATCCTGGAATCACTTAAATGTAAAAATATTTATAATTGTCATGGTTGCTACCTTCTATGTTTGTATGTTATATGAATGTCGTATGAATGCAGAATGATTTGCATGCAGAAAACTATGAATGCAAATTTTAAAAAATTGTTTTTAATGCAAAGGAACAATGTAAACAAAATGGAGTGGAAAACAATGTGAATGCAAGAAAATAGTTTCACTGCAGTGGATAACTAAGGAATGCAGATTGATTGAAAGGAAAAAATTTTGATTAAACGTAATGCAAGACAAATAGTAAATAAGACAAAATTTAAGAATATTGATGATTGATTGGTTAGAATTGTAAATACACGATTAAAAGATGTTTGGAGGTTGGGTTACATTAATGATTTACACTTGATAGTTAATAGAAAACATACCTATGTTTTTTGAGTTGTTGATGCTTGTTTGAGTTCTTCTGTGTCTAATGAACATCTGGACTATGCAGTTCCAGAGTAGTGCTTTCATTCATCCTGCGAGAATAATACTAATCATGCAGAATAATAACTAATCAAGCTAGACACATGAACTCTCAAACACACAATAAAAATACACATATTCATTAATCAGAGCTACCCTTTTCCCTATAAAACGAGTAGTTTAACTACTCATAGTCTTGAGTTCAACAATAAGTAAAGAGTTAAATAACATAAGCATAGAATAAGGAGATACGAAAAGCTTCTCAGATCCGTAGAAACGTTGACGCCTTGCTATCTTCTTGACTCATTTGCTTTGTCTTCTCTCTCACAATTACTGACTCTTGAATGTGAAAACAAAACTAATATAGAGTACAATTATGTTTCTCTCTTCTCTCTTCACACTTCTTTTAACAAATCTCTCTCACAGCTACCCTCTTAACGTTTGTAGAACTTAATAGTGAGAGATGAAAGCAATACTCTAAGGGATGGTCGTCCTCTCATATATATAACCAAGTCGTGTTGCCTTGGTTCGAATCATCAGCCGTCTCATAAAATAGGTAAAAATTTATTTTTGCCACAAGTCGCACGGATGGGCGTGGGCATGTGGGTCGCGCTTGTCTGTTGCATGGGTCGTGCAGGTCACTGCGCCTGTTGCACAGGTTATGCGACTCATTGGTCATGTCGTACAGCCCATACGAGTTGCTCTGCCTTGCGCGACCTCTTTGTATGTACAATATGGTTAGAGTCATGGCGCTTGGTATGGCATCATAGCACTCCAAATGCAATCCCTTCTAAAACCATCTATTTTTTGCTCATTTTCTATCGTTTTCTCTTGACTAGACTAAAATCTACAAAATAACCAAAAATACAAAAACCAATAAATATGCACCAAAGAGTTAAAAAAATGTAAGAAAACAAGCAATCAAATCATGCTAAATAAAAGGTCATCAATTATAACTCAAAATCTATAAATTAAAACAATATCAGACTTTTCTGATCTTATAATCAATACATGAGCATCGTGTTGTAAGAATTTTAGAACATAACACGAAGAAAAAAATCTTTTACCATTAACATTCACGAAGATCACAGAGGACGCTTCGGAAAGGCCTCTCATATAAAATGTCCTCAATCACATCCTTGCTCAAAGACCTGGTATCATCTTGTAGAACTATTAGGACCTACGTGGTAAACACCTTAAATACAATTAGATGCCTTAAAAGTCCACTAGCCCCGGGCGACCCACATTAAACATTTGTCAGTAGACCCATCTCACATGAGACAACATAAATGTTGGCCCATCTCACTACATTAAAGGCAACCAAGTTGTTGGCTATCCTCTAGACCCTCTAAATAGGAGGGAATTTCTCCTATTGTATCCAATTAAGATTCACATAATACACCTATACTCTCATTTTAGCGCGACAATAAATCTCTTTAGTATTCTCTTTTACTTTCTCTTTTTAGATATTCATAGGGCATTCGTATCACGAAGCTCCCTTGTAAACACATCACCTCCTAAAGAGATTTTTTTCTAGGATCACGAGAAATATGTTCTGAACCACATATATTCACGATAATTAGGGAATTACCTTATTCGAAGAATTGTGTGATATCACATATGAATCATAAATATCAAGTTAGGTCATGGTTTTAAACATCGTCAAACGATCCAAATCTCTCTTATACCAATGTTGAGAATCACTAACCTTGAATCTATTAAAAATGGATCCCATACATACTTCATATTTGTTGATCTTTGACTCCACTCAAACTAAAGACGTTTTCCGCATTTGTTTTTCTTTGAACTGGTCTGATTCTAGTCATGAACATAAATGAATCATTGCCACAATCCAAGAGCCCAAAATCTGTGATTTTTTTGGGGAAAAATGACCTCCAAGCACATTCAATTTTCCCCCATTTCGTGTACGAATTTTGTATGTTTTCTCATTTTCTTCTTTTTTATTTTCTCCTTAAAAGAGTATGGAAGTTGTGTTGGAGTTGGGGAGTTTGTTCCTACAAAAAGGAATAACTTTTCTCCCAATATTTTTAATTTAAATATAATACAAGCCGGGTTTAACCCACATGGTCAACTCATCCATTTAATTCATCATGGAACAAATTAAATTAAATAATGCCATATCAATTACTTATTTAGAATCTAAAGGATACTCTTACTTGTGAGCATTCTATTGTGTCATGAGTAGTTTACTAGGTTTTAGCCCTTTAATTTATATATTCTCCATTCTCCTTGCGAATCCTTTTCAATATCTCCAGTGTTTAACATGAGAACCTTAGGTCCAATAAACTGGTTTTTCTAGAAGTTTTGTCCTTTCTCTATACTCAACGAAAGTTGTATGAGGGTTCTTTAAGGTCTTTTTGTAACATTTTTTCACGGTCCCTCTTATCATATTATGTTCGCACGCAAAATGATGAATCTCGGTATCTCTTTCAGTAATCTCTATTTACAGATCTACAAATTTTTCAGTGCTTTGTTTCATTCCTGCTGCTTGTCAACCAAGGTGGTCGATTGTTCCAAAGATTTTTTTCTATCTTCTTGTAAATCGTCCTAGCTCTTTCGATCATTTATCCAAGAACTTTTGCTTGCCTCCTCTTCCCTCCCATCAATCTCCTTGAATTTCTCGACATCCTTCACGTTCTATTACTTCTTAGCTTGGAGCTTTCTCACAGTAACTAGTGGAGGCATACCTGATGAGATTATAAGAGTTGTTTTGGAAATTCCTAGTTCTTCTAATTTTGGGTCACTCAGGTCGGTTTTCTAAATTAGGAAAGATGAAGACACGTTTCTATAAGATTTTGATTCTCAAGAGGGAGATGTACAACCAATGGTTCAGATTAAAAGAAGATTCTTAAATTGTAGGAATAATCACCCAACACCTCATCCTTAACGTGTATTGGTAGTAGATTCACATACAACTACTGCACCTAATAATCTCTCCTTAATAGGGGGAAGGGGCAGAGTATGGGGAGGCGGGTCCGTTGGAGGGGCGGCGGGAGAGGATGAGAGTGGTGGTGGTGGTTGGGCAATGTGGGAGTTTCTTTTGCTTTTTCTTTCGTTTCTCTTTTCTTTATTTTAGCCGTAGCATTTTTAATTTCATGTGGATGCAGTTCGTCCCTTTTAACAAGATTAGTACTACTAACATATATAGTAAAACTCCACATGTAATTTTAATATGCTGGCAGACAATCAAATTATGCCTATTCGATACTAAAAAATGGTCGAAGTACCTGAGTTCGATCGAATCGCCTAAGTTCAAGAATAAGCCATACATTACCTTTAAGCCCCTTAATATCACCTATTTATACCCCCTCACTCCTCAGAAGTGAGGGGGGCGGACATAGAAGCTTTATGGTCGAACTCAAGTGAGTTTGACTGTCATGATCGAATCCAAGTCGATTGGACATTGACTTAGGTTGAACCCATACATGACCTGAAAGCTACATGAGTTAGAGTACCTAATCAAGAAGCAGATTGAGGTTTCGATCATCGAATACAGAGATATGATCAAAACCGTAAAGTCGCACACTGTAGTTCGATTGTAACTCTCGAATTCTGTAGTTCGACTGTTATGATCGAAACAAGGTAAACTCTACATTGACTTAGGTCGAACCCATACACGCCCTGAAAGCTACACGAGTCAATGTCCATAATCAAAAAGGTGATCGAGCTTTCAACCAACCAATAGGGAAGATATGATCAAAACCGTGGAGTTGCGCAACGCAGTATTAATTGACAGGGCTTGATCCAATAAAGGCTACTCAAAAGAGATAAAAGAACTACGTTCTGTTTGATTCCCTCAATTGGATACGTAGGCAGCTTGGTACATTCCCAAGTTCAGACCAATATCATAAGTATCTAATGCCCTTAGTTCGTCAATCAAAGAGCATCGGATTTGTCCCGTTCAACTGTTCCCTCAATTTGGCCATTTAGGGTTTTTCCTATTATCTTGTATCTATTTACATGTAATAGGTATTTCGGACCAAGCTAGTCAGTTCATTGTAATAGGCTAACATTATTTTGGCTAAGTCAGGCCCCATTGTATCGATTTCTCAGTGTATTATAACCTAGACGAGATAAGACCAAAATCTTGGCTCCGTCTGTAGAAACACTATTTCGTTTACACTTAATAGTCTGTTTAGGTAAAATGACAAAGAAAGGGAATGGACATACGGGGAAAGAACTGCGAAGAGACCCAATAGCTATATCGAGGTTAGGAAACAACTACAGACTTGACAATATGGAATTCGGTCCCAAACAAACAAGGAGTGGTGATAAGAGCAATAATCAAATCCACGATACAACCAAGGAAACCTACATCATCGGGAGAAAGATTAGAGAGTCTTCAATCCCAATCCTGTACATTAATCATTTACATTTTTGTTTGAATACTGACAGATTTCTAAGAAAGTGCATGCCTTATCTTATTACAGGTAACGACTGAGAGGAGCTTCCTCTGCAGGGACAAACAACTACACTCCGAATAGTTTCATGATTTGTCTCACCCTTATGTAATAACGAAGAATTTCACCCATAGTTGGTGTCGAAGAATCTCACCCTTATGCGATATCAAACAATTTTACCCGTAGGTCGTATCGAAGAATCTTACCCTTATGTGATATCGAAGAGTCTTACCCATAGGTGGTATCGAGAAATCTCACCATTATGTGATATCGAATAATCTTACCCATAGGTGGTATCGAAGAATCTCACCATTATGTGATATCGAAGAATCTTACCCGTAGGTGGTATCGAAAAATCTTACCCTTATGTGATATCGAAGAGTCTTACCCATAGGTGGTATTGAAAGATCTCACAAATATGTGATATCGAATAATCTTACCCATAGGTGGTATCGAAGAATCTCACCATTACGTGATATCGAAGAATCTTACCCGTAGGTGGTATCGAATAATCTTATCCGTAGGTGGAATCAAAGAATCTTACCCGTAGGTGGTATCCAAAAAAAAAATAGAGACTGAGATCAACATCTACCCACGTGGTATGATGCAAACCTACCTGAAGCAGTACGACAAACATTCATCTATCTTGCTACAAAGGAAATGTGTCCAAAGAGGAACCAAGAACATGTTGCCACGCGGTACGATGCAAATCTATTCGAAGCGGTATGACAAATGGTCATCTATGTTGCTACAAAGCAAACATGTCCAAAGCGGCACCAAGAACATCTACCCACGTGGTACAATGCAAACCTACCCGAAGCGGTACGACAAACGCCCATCTATCTTGCTACGAAGCAAACGTGTCCAAAGCGGCACCAAGAACACCTACCCACGTGGTACGATACAAACCTACCCGAAGCGGTACGACAAACGTCAATCTATCATGCTACAAAGCAAACGTGTCCAAAGCAGCACCAAGAACATCGACCCACGTGGTACGATGAAAACCTACCTGAAGCGGTACAACAAACGTTCATCTATCATGCTATAAAGAAAACGTGTCCAAAGCGACACCAAGAACATCTACCCATATTGTACAATGCAAATGTACCTGAAGCGGTACGACAAACATTTATCTATCATGTTACGAAGCAAACGTGTCTAAAGCAGCACCGCGGGCATATACCCTGCATGGTGCGATGAAAATCTTCCCAAATGAGTACAAATTTATACTAATATAAAACGTATTATCACCTCAAAAGGCACGAATATCCATTAGCCGAATTAGCAATCAACATCGATGAGTAATAACATGTAAAAGCACATAGTACCAAAAAATTAAAACGCAAGCAATTATTAAACACGAATGCAACAAAGTATCCGAACAAGGGCGACAGAGTGCCTAAATAGACAAAAGTTGGAATTGCATGATAGATATTTATGCTCGAGCCTAGGGATTCATGTTTTCCCTGTAATGGTCGATCACTTCAAAATAAATCCACTCTAAGTGGCATGGCACAACTTCGCATCTTCGGTTGTCACGATATCCGTCCTCGATGAAGGCAACGCATGCAATAAATTCTCATGACTATAGATAAAGATCTCGACCAAGCATATACTGCAAAATCAGTGCGAGAAGCTTGATAAACTTCTCATTAGCTCGCACCAGATCCATCACTTATATGTCATTTCTATTATAGTCGAAGGCTTCCGTCAAGATGACCTCCCGCTCAATCGAGGCGCTTAGCAACATATCCTACGTGTTATCTAAGCCATTCACCTCTCAAGTCAATGACGATTAACTCAAAAGGTACCTGCAAAATTGTATTGTGCAGATAACTATCGAGCCCTCACACGACCTAACTACACTAATGCAGCAGCTGGGACACACCAGTCAAAAATATAAAAAACCTATACACCAGTGAGGCCATAATCCTCAAAACACTAATCATACAAGGTTAAGCAACGATTCCTTGTACCTCAAATAGTTCGACCTCTATGTACCTTTGACTTCTGAGGACACGAGTACCAAATCACCTTCATGAGTTTACTTTCACAATGAGACTCAACACCGAGGAGATGCAACACTTAGTATTCAAGTTCCACTATAGCAAATTCCTTGCAAAACACATGCGGCACAGCACGTTGCGCATGCGCGAAAATAAATACGACTCACAAGTAATAGAAGCAACTCATCTAAACAGTTCAATTATCGGTAATTACATCATCAAGAAGATCTAGATTGATAGTGGAAACTCGGTAAAAGGTCACCTCCCAAGATGCATAAAAGAGAAAATAGAGTTGGGTGATACTCATGTGAAAATAGTGGTAACCTAACTACTCGCCTTCAGTGGCTCAAAGGTCACATTCATATATGCGGTATTTTCCCTACCTCATTCGACACATCACCAAGACTAAGGACACCCAAATCGGATTTCGTAACGCTTGTCACCTTGTTATCAACACACTGTTCAAGTACAACATCATCATTGGTCACCCCAGACCTGAATGGTTTCAAAACAGTGGTTTTAACATACCACCAAAAGCTTAAATTCCCCACTAAGAGCAGTGGGAGTAAAGTTTATCCAGATTATAAAGAAGTATGTGCATGGAAATATTCCCAGCAACATTATCAAAATAGAGATAACATGAAACTTTGAGGATATAAGACTCCGTAGAATCATACCACAACTAGCTAGCACACCTAGGGTTGAACTTCATTGTAACCAACGACGAGGCAGAATACAAAGCTATTCTCGTCAGAACCTCGATAGTAAGCTCATTACGAGTAGAACGCCATACGGTATTTACTGACTCGCAACTTGTGGCTAATCATTCCAATGGCTCATACAAAGCCAAAGAGGGCACAATGATCCTCTATTTCAACAAGCTTAAAATACTTGTGAAATCATTCACAGTCTTAACTATTGTCGGATCCCCAAAGGCAGGAACGTAACAAGGTGTATAATACAATCTTAATAGAAATAAGAGTCGTGCTACTAGCTGCAGAAGAATTCG
Organism: Linaria vulgaris; assembly: GCA_948329865.1. Taxonomy (NCBI): domain Eukaryota; kingdom Viridiplantae; phylum Streptophyta; class Magnoliopsida; order Lamiales; family Plantaginaceae; genus Linaria; species Linaria vulgaris. Next base: position 33,894,759 of record OX415250.1, on the reverse strand, counting down.
TTATACAAAAGACAAGATGCACCAGAACAATAAAAAAAATCTAGCAGACTATGCCTATATACATACACCAAAGCGGATAAACTTATGAGCGACTAAGTCGCCGCAAAAAAAAAATACATTTACTCCATCGTCGGGAAACAATAATACTTAACATGTAAGAAAGTTGCACAAAATTGAGATTTCACATATTAATCAAGCGACAAACAAAGGGTTGTCAATGCACTACACATGTTTCTATTGCACGAATAAGGATGATAAAGCATGTACTGGTATGTGGGAATTCAACTCAACGCAAAAGTCTTAGGGCTCCAAAGAGACGGACACCTCGCCAAAAATATGGCAAGTGCAAACCAAAAGCTCCTATGATGACAAAAAAGGATGGACACTTTGCCAAGATAAGGCGAATGCAAACCGAAAATGAGCAACACCTTAAGATAAGTGCAAACTAAATCACTACCCATGGCGTGACGTTCATAAAGTAGTTCACTAGCACACAAGTGCATACATGGCATCAAGCCAGATAAAAGTTATGTGGCAACTGATCCTACGGACCACGACTCCTAAATGAGGGCGTATTTTGAAGCCACACAAGATTTTCATAATTTAGCACCCGCTCTTGAATCAAGACCGACTCCCAAATGGAGGGACTATATGGTATGGGCTCATTCAGTTGGCTAAACTGGTGCATAATGGCACTAATCACCCCGGATTTGGGGTGAGTTCGTATATTAACTTGGTAGGCTGACAAAACACTCCACATCATGCTGGTTCCAAGCTGCGCTAGAACCAACTTTGTCATTTGCACACATGTACTCCGCACGACATGGTGAGGGGACGAATGGATCTTTGATGATTTCGGACTGGACTCGAGGTTATCCCAAGCTGCCTACATATCCCCTCGAGGAATCAAGCCGAACGTAGTTCATTAATGTGGGTTAATTGTATAGTCAAATATAATGATATGTCGAGTATCTCGTGGATATCGAATGTGATGTCGAAGGCGATATCGGGGATGATATCGGAGGCCTTATATGTCGGGGATAACGTCGGGTACAATGTTGAGTGTGATGTCGATGCTATATATCGATGATCCATATCGGGTGCTATATCGAGGATGATATCGGGGGTCTTCGATATAGAGTTAGCAGCGTATATGTATAATTACAGCCTACCTCGATTAGCAAAACTCGTGTATTTATAGACCTCATAATGCAGGGATCGTACATGTGATATGGACTATATCGAATATTACATTCGATATACATATCGGGGGCCATTCCCGATATAGTTGAAGATTGGCTTAGCCCATGGGCCAGCCCAATACGAGAATTACCCATATAATGTAGTCCCCCAGTTTGGGAATTATCGTTGTAGATGATAATTTCTAAACTTGATTTGTATTCTCAAGTATTTTATTGAGGGATACCTTTCACTCCCTGTTTTTCTAAAACATGCTAAAAATGCCCTGTATCTTTTACATTTCTACAAAAAATGCCCGAAGTGAAATTTTCGGACAAAAAAGCCTACGTGGCTGCCTAGTCAAAAAATCGCGTTGCCAAATCAAAAAGTCGTGCCCGACACCAACTATTTGTTTTGAAAATGACGAATTATTATTTCTGCCCATTATCTTTTGTTCCAAAACTTAAATGCCCGTTTTTTTAAAACATGCTAAAAATGCCTTTTATTTTTTAAAATTTCTACTAAAAATGCCCGAAGTAAAATCCTAGGTGTCGGGCGCGACTTTTTGATTAGGCAATGCGATTCTTTGACTATGCAACAACGTAGGCTTTTTTGTCCAAAAATTTCACATTCGGGCATTTTTAGTAGAAATTTTAAAAGATACAGGGCATTTTTAGCATGTTTTAAAAAAGCGGACATTTAAGTTTTGAAAAAAAAAAGATAATGGGCAGAAATAATAACTCCTCCTTGTTTTTGATTTGATTTTATAAATTCTGAAATAGAAAAAATAAAGTGAGAACTTCATACTCCTTGTATTATATAAATTAGCAAAAAGCTTTTTTACATAACCTCTAAATTATTTCATTAAAGTTAATTTTTATTCAGCAATTGATATTAAAATATTCTTTCAAATTTTTAATAGATGCTTTTAAAACTAGAATCTGGTTATTATTTTTGATTTGATTTAGTAAAATCTGAAATAGAAAAAAAAAATCGGATATGGTTAAATTTACATATAATATTTGACCAATACACCCAACTTCGATATAAGGTCAAATGTTGCACAAGCCAATCAGTCAATTAATACGGCCATCTTACCAAAAAACAAAAAAAAAGAAACATTGTAGTTGAAGGTAACCTAAATAATTTAGTGGATTATGAAATAAAATTTATGTTATTTTATTTGAGAAAAGAAAGAAGTAATTCCATATATTTAATTAATTAAATTAGATTTATAGGTTAATTTTTATGGGCCTCTACATGCCACATGTCTTTACTTAATTGAAGGAATATCGAAGGGAATGGAGATTGAGAATAAAAAATTCTCACTGAAAAAAAATACTAACTAAAAAACATTAATGAAATAAGTATAATAGCAAATAAAGTTCAAAAAATTGGTACCAATTGTGCAAAGGTAAGAGAAAGTAATGAATCAATAGGATTAAGTTATTGACATAAAAGGCATTCCTATATTAAACATATAAAATCGATTCTTACATCCTAATTAATGATCTTACAGAATTCTGGATCTATTATTATAATTTTCCTTTTGGCTTCAGCCTTCAAGGTTCTTATCATCTGTTCTCTTTAACTTTCTTTGCGTTTGGAAAAAAAAAACAGGTAGCTTTAAATATTAACTTTCTACCTTTTTACTATTTAATTAAAGATTATATAATTTTTTTTTGTTTCACAAGATTTTTAAAACTCTAAGTAAAATTAATATTTTCATGAATTATAACTAGTATTTATTTGATAGTATAAGAATAATAGTTTCCCCGCACAAAGTGAAAATAGCCTCACAAAGCGTGCGTGTTCAAATTGAAGGATCTCTCGTACCATCTATATTATTATGTAAATGAAGCAATGGTGACACCAATGTTTTAACTTTTAACTTTGTTATATGGACTCACTATTAAATTTTGTTATTAGATTGGATACAACTGTAATTCATTTTAACTTTCTCATCATATCAATCTTTTTATTAAAGAAAAAAAAGTATTACTTAATTCTCTCTTACATAAAAAGAAGGTTAAGATATATCTATATATATATATATTTTGTATCTATATTTAAGTTATAATATGTGTCATACAAATTAATTATAATGTACTTTAACCTGGTGGGGACCGCGTGTCGACAATTGTAGTAGTAGATAAGAACATAAACATAGAGAATAGTGAAGCACTTATATAAACTAAGTGTTCAGAAAATTTTAGATTTTGCTATAATAATGCGACCAACCATCAACATGGTCACACAATTGATCAATGTAATATTTGATTTGTTCCTTAATTAGTTGTACTAAATAGCATAGAAAACTTGTATTTGCATCTAATTTATGAAATGTTTTATTGAATAAGGTCAAGTATCAAGAAATAGCGCGATGTGATATCATTATTACCTAATTAATCATACATATGTAGAGTGGACTCTAACCTTTGAATTGCTCAAGCACAGTAATTCTTCAACTACCGACAGGTAAATATAGTGATACTGTCACATATATTTATGCCCCCTATAAATAGGTGAAATAAGCTCTTCAATTTTTGTCAGCTTCTCTACAACTGAATTAACTAATTCTTTGCGAGTTTAATTTACTACATTAGTAACAATGAGTTCGGCCACGTTGCAAGATAACAGCAACATCAGGCGCAAGGCTTTTCCTAAAGATTTTGTGTTCGGAACTTCTACCGCAGCTTACCAGGTTAATTGTTTGTCATCTATAACTAAGAAAAATCTAATTATACATTTAGTTGCTCGGGCGTAGAGTCTGCTTGTGGAGTTCAAAGTATTCGCAATCATACGTTTTAAGTCGATCATATACTTTTAAGGGTTTTATTTACATATATAAAGTTATTATTAGGATTATATTTAACATAAATAATTAATCGTTTCATCTGCAATATATTGTAGAAACCACTCATCAAAATATTATGAAAATTAAAGTTCTGACTTAGCTGCGCGCCTGCAGAAATAGTCATTAAATAAATCTTGAGATTTTGGTTTTTTTTTTTTTTGTGCCACATCACTTTTCAGCACGAAGGAGCTGCCGCAACTGGGGGTAGAGGAAGGAGTATATGGGATGATTTCGCCTTGAGGACTCCTGGTGATCTCTCTCTCTCTCTCTCTATATATATATATATATATATATATGTGTGTGTGTGTGTGACATAATTATAAAGCCGATTAATTATATAGCTTATAAAATATGGGAACTGAGGGTCTGCATATAGGCAGAATTGCGGATGGATCAAATGGAAATGTTGCTGCGGATATGTATAGCAAATATAAGGTAATTAAATGTACCCCAACGGCCATATTAATTTACTCCCCCTTAGAAACTTGCCTATGAGAATTAAAGCTGCTAAAAACTCTCTTATATATGATTAGTTGACTATGAATAGAATCACTTATGTTTTCAGTTATGTTGCAGGATGATATCAAGATGATGAAAAGCATGGGTTTTAATAGTTACAGATTTTCAATTGCATGGCCAAGATTATTGCCTGGTAAGGAATTCATGAAGATAATTACGAAGTGATCTTTTGTCAAAAATTGTTGTGCAACAACTAACAAGCAAGAAACATATATATTAGCGATTTCACCAATATATATAATACAGAAAAGAAAAAGAAAAAAGAAGACAATATTCTTTTATACTGAGCGACAATTGTAGAAAGTACTAAAAGAAACACAACTGCATAACTAGATTTCGCCTTCTTATTATCTTATTTTTTGGAAAATCCGTAAATTAATTAACATAAACTAGTATATATATTTGGCGATATTAAACTCACAAATATATTTCGTCTTTTGAGGATCCTGATCATGTTGCAGTTAATATTTCATATGGCTGTTACGTTGTTCTTGTGCTGAGCTAATACATCAATATTAATCTTGATTAGGGGGGAGACTTTCTCTTGGTGTCAGCAAAGAAGGGATTGACTACTATAATGACGTTATTAATACCCTCCTTGCTAATGGTTTGACTCAAATTGTTTCATTATTCTTCTTGGATTCTATAATCTGAGTAATTACATATATTTGTTTATATATATGCGTTAATTATGTTAATTATGATATAAGTTTTTAGGTATGCATGCATGTATCCACGTGGTTTATTATATACGCAGGTATTGAGCCCTACGTTACTCTTTTTCACTGGCAATTGCCTCTGAGTTTGGAACTTGAGTATGGTGGCTTCTTATGCTCTGAAACTCTTGATGATTCGCTAACGAATCCAATGATGTAAGCAATCCAATTAATTCATATCAATTTAAACCTCAATCTATTTTATTGATCATGTAATGTAATTCATGCATGTTGCATACATTTTATTTTCAAAGGTTGTCGTAATTTACTATGGTCTAAATCTGGTTTAATTACTAATAAAATGATTTGACATTTTTCCCGCAACCTAACGAAATGCTAGTAATTATTGTAAGCATCTAGATATGTACCTGTTTCGGTCAAATCGTCAAGATCTAACAATAACTTAAAACATTGAATTTTAGAAGTGTACATTATTAGCTTAAACCACGACGATTAAATTGTTTGTAAGATTGGCGCGCGGGGTTGATATTTCAAGTCTACATCAACACTGAGTTTCTTTTATTACAAATATAAATTACCTGCCTAGACTGTGTTACATACATTAAGTCAGTTATCTTAAACCTTAGCACATTGCTTATTGTAAATGTTATACAACAGAGATGATTTCCGTGACTTTGTGGAATTGTGCTTTTGGAGTTTTGGCGATCGAGTGAAGAATTGGATCACGTTGAACGAGCCGTGGACATATGCGGTGCACGGATATGTCGAATGCATATTTCCACCGGGTAATCCTCCCGTTTTGACTACGGATTTTGAAAAAGCAGGAGGAACATCTTCTGGTTTAGCTAAAACTGAAGCCAAGAACAACTTTCCTAGTTATAGACATGTTCCTCACCCTAGTGGCCCTCCTAAGCTGATCCGACGGGGTCCTGCTGTTCAATCTAATTCAGCTAAAGATGTCTATACTGTGGCAAGAAATTTACTCCTCTGTCATGCACATGCAGTCAAGTCTTATAGAACCAAATTTCAGGTTCCATTGGAATTTCAACTTTTATACTACAAGAAAAATATGCAAGATGAAATTTCCGACAATGATTTATATTAGGCTCCATCGACTCAATTTATTTTATGTCATTATTGCTGAAGTCTAACTTTGTTGGAAAATATCATCTCGTTGCTCAATTTTCTTGTAGTATATATCATTTATTTGGATTAAAATATGGTAGTTGATTATTTAAAGTTTAATTCTTGAGTGGACTTCAACACCTTATTAGGCAAATCAAGGAGGAAAGATTGGAATAACACTTGTGTCGCATTGGTTTGAGCCTTTTAGCGAAAAACCTGAGGACCAAAATGCCGCTAGTAGAGCCATCGATTTTATGTTGGGATGGTACCTCTCATTTTAACTTCCTTTTATTTTTTATTAATAATAGATATTTTCGTGTATTTACGATGGATAAATAAGAGCTCATGTTTTTTTTTTACTATTAATTATTTTAAGGTTCCTGGAGCCTGTAGTAAGTGGTCAATATCCGGCAAGTATGTTGAAGTACGTGTCAGATAAAGATCTGAAACCATTTTCAACTGAAGAATCAAGCTTACTTAGAGGATCTATTGATTTTCTTGGTTTAAATTACTACACGACTAACTATGCTGCTAATGATCCCACACCTCAAATTGAAGATGGCTACTACAAGGATCAGCAAGTTGCATTCTACAGTATGTTCTTATTAATTGGCAATTACCTTAATTTAGAAACTAATTTAAAAGCATAAACATTATTAGTTAACTATTTTATTTTGAAGTAACTAGACACTTTTTTTTTTAATTCTAATTCGAAATTCCTTTTGGTGGTAGCTGAACGAGACGGGAAGCCCATTGGGCCTGTGGTATGTTCTTATATGTTTATTCATTTACTTATATCTAATATTTAAACTGAAGAAATGCATGCAAAAACAAATGACATAGCAACGAATCGAGTTAAAACTCTGGTTTTAAGAGTATTTAGACTGCAATCCATTAGATTTCTTTCGGAATTTTATCTTTTATTCATTCGGGCTTCAATTTCTTGCCAAATATGTATATATTTTGTCAATAATTAATAATTGATGATTTTGTTGTTAATTTGATATTCAGGCGGGGTCGTCATGGTTGTTTATAGTTCAATGGGGTATTTATAACCTTCTGAAACATATAAACGCCACATACAAAGATGTACCTGCTATATACATTACTGAAAATGGTAAACTTTTAATTATCTACTTATTTTCCTATAATTCTTTTCTTTTTTCTTGATCAGTTGGGAGTACGTATAACAGTTGTAAAGTTCGATAATAAGTAATACCTTTTTACAAATTACTTTTGCTTAGGCGTGGATGAAAAGAACGACCCTAAGCTTACAGCAAATGTAGCCTGTATGGATCCAATACGGACTAGCTATCACCAAGATCATCTGGCAAAGATTCTCGAAGCAATGACTTAACTTTGATTATGATTATATTTTATATCCTTTTCATCTTAGCTATTGGCCAGTATTCATCTGATTTTCGGTTAATGTTATTGATTAGGGATAATCTCAAAGGTGGAAATGTGAACGTGAAAGGCTACTTCGTGTGGTCCTGGTGTGATAATTTTGAATGGATTGAAGGATACAATGTTCGATTTGGTCTAATATACATAGATTTCATGAACTATCTCACAAGGCATCCCAAAAATTCAGCTATGTGGTTTGCTCGATTCTTAAATGGTAATGGTTTAATTGGAAAGGAGCAAGCTAAGGGCAATTTGGAGAAGGAGATGGAGAAGCCCTAAAGTGAGAAAGGACAAATGCTTAACAATATTGAAATCCGCGATGAACTATTGACTACAATATTTGTTTTCTTGTTTGGTATTTGGCTTGAGCTTGAATTTGATGTAAATAAGGGATGAAAGTTGAAATAATGGCGCTCTATGAGGCGTGCATATCTAAATATGAGAGAAATTTATTTTCTCCTTATTATAATATCAAGAACTTGCCCTTTGAACTTTAAAAATGGTATGTCAATTTTTTTTTAAAAAAATCCCGAACGGGTAACTTGTGTTTTGTCCAACGTAACGTCCATATATGATGTCTACCTAAGCAATTTGCACAAGCCATGCAATTTACAAAATGAAGAAAGAAAATGGGTGAAAATTAAACATGGTTGTCTTAATGTGGTTTATCTTCTTATAGTATGAAGTCTTAGGTTTAATTAACCGATTCAATATATGTTTGCAACGAGTATAAGAAAAATATTCCTCAAGAAATACTTGCCTACTAAATCAACATATTTGGAACTACAATTACAAAATTTAATTTGATCTGGATGAATAATACAATTATTAGTTTTTTACATGGATCATTATGTTACTGAAATCGGTATAAGAAATGTCAAATTAAAGTACTTAAGAAAAAGGAGAATTAACTATTTGTCTATTAGAAGGGTGGGGGTGGGGTGGGAGGAAGGAAAAAATGAATTCTTTCGTTTTTTCTTAATTTTCTTTTCTGTATTTAGTTTTTATTTTTTATTTTTTTATTATCTATTATCTCATGTAAAATAGGGTTTAGATAACCTTTTTTTTAGCCACTTCACTCAATTATATATTAGTTGTGATGCACCTATACCGATACTAAGTCAGCAATGCAGTACCCAATACACATCGATACCGATTCAGATACCGATACCCGTACTAACGTATCCGATACGCCACATGGCGTATGCTTTAATTTTGAAAATAAATAAATCTCGATACGTACCCGATACGTTTATTTATACGTATCCGAACTATTGTGGATCTTTTTTACAAACTTTATGTATCATTAATCGTTGAATATCATCTTGATTTTGTAATATTACAACAAGCTTGTTAATCAACCCGTTGTTTAACTTGTTAGTCATAATTCACGTTTGTGTATTTTTTGTGTATTTTCAGTTTTCTTGTTTAAGTTTTAAATTCAATTGTTTGTTAAAAATAAAAAATACACATAATAAATATTAATAATGTATTATAAATAGACGTATCATTGCCATATCGGTATCGACTGTTTTTAAAAAATATCGTATCAGCGTATCCGTACAGTACCGTACTCGTACCGCCGTATCAATCCCGTGCAACATATTATATTAGGGAGACATCATATGTGGATATCGCTACCCCCTTTTTCGTTGACATCATATGGTCGGGCCGTCCCTAGTACCCCGTCGCGACGGCCAAGTCGTAGGTAATGACCTCATTACCAATTGGCAGACCATTCCTACCCACTAGCGTCGGTCTAGCCATAGCTAACCATTATCTGTGGCTTGTCCTGTTGGTAATAACCATAATACATTCATTACCAAAGGCTATGCCATTAGTAATGTCATGAATATTATTATCAACAACTAGACCGTTGGTACTAATATTTAATGTTGAATATTATTAGTCAAGGCCTAGCCGTAGCTACTAATATTATAAGCTACGGCCCAAATAATATTCAACCGAATAAAAAAAATTAATAATATTTCAGCAATTTACGAAATTACTGGAATATTGTTTTTTGCAATTTAACAATACAAAACGTGTGATGTGTTGTGTGTTAAGAAGAAGAATCGGTGAACACAAGAAAAGAAAACTATGTTCAAAAATGAAGAAAAGTTTTGAAGAAATTGAGAAAGTTTGAAAAAATGAAGAAAAACTTTAAAGAAATGAAAAAAGTTTGCAGATATAAAGAAAAACTGGAAGAAAGGAAAAACAAACCTTAATGAAAGGAAAAAAGTTTGAAGATACGAAGAAAAACTTGGAAGAAAGGAAAAAAACTTTGAAGAAATGAATAATTGTGAGGAGAAGTGAAAAAAAAAAACTTTGTACAAATGAAAAGAGTGTTGAGTGATTTTATGGATATTAAAATAAAGGGTTGAGGGGGAGAAAGTATTTATAATGCGGTGGAAATTTTAAATTTACATGAAATCTTGAATTTTTCGCTTATTTTGTGGTCATTTCCAACAGCCTAGCCATAGCTATTAATCGCAAAGTTTCACAAATTTCAAAATTTTGCCAAATCCTTGGAGCACAATCAAACTATCCTGGGAACTACGTTGCCGAGCACACCTACTTGAGGAAAAATTAAACTGCAAAAAACAAACAAACATGTTAAAAAAAAAGACAAAATGTTTTTCAAAGTAAAACTATCAAAAGACAGGAATAGTCGAATAGACAATACTCGATACAAAAGAGTGTCGAACAGGTACCCTTTCAACACTTCTCAACAGAGCACTTGAACCCCCCCCCCCCCCCCCCCCCAACATACACCTATATATAGAGAGCTCGGTCCATAGGGCCCACAAACGTAACAATTGAATCCTTCAGCGTTCGACACTTTAAGAACAGTCGAATCTCACCAGGTTCGACACTATTGATAATTGACAAATGAGCGTAGATTCGATAGTTCCCATAATATCGAACGAGCGTAGATTTGATAGTGACGTTGACTGTTAAAATACCTTAACATTAATACTACTCATAACGGTTGAATCACCCACAAATCGACACTCAATAGAACAATCGAATTTATGTGTATTGGACCTTCCCTAAATATAAAATAATAAACCACCGAAAGAACCGATCCTCCGAGTTACGTCTCCCAAACGGGGGGCATATTTTGAAGCCATATATTATTTATTTGGCAAACGATCTTGTGGACTACTGCTCCCAAATGGGGAGGCATATTTTGAAGCTAGATATTATTTGTTTGACAACCGATCATCCGAATTACAGCTCCCAAATATTGGGCATATTTTGAAGCTATATATTATTTATTGGGCAACTGAGCCTCCAGCTTTGGGCTCCCAACTTGGGGTCATATTTTGAAGCCAAATATTGTTTATTTGGCAACCGGTCCTCCAGATTACGGCTCCCAAATGGAGAGTATATTTTGAAGCTAGATATTATTTATTGGGCAACCGATCCTCCAGAGTAGGTCTCCCAAGTGAGGGGCATATTTTGAAGCCATATATTATTATTTTTGGCAACCAATTCTCAGGATTACGGCTCCTGTATGGGGGGATATTTTGAAGTCACACGTCATTAAATTGGCAACTAGGGGTATATCTTGATATTGGACAAGGTACACATCCAATATAGCAACAACAGTTATAAAATTTGGCACCCGCTCTTGAATCAAGAACGACTCCCAAATTGGGGTGACTATATGGTGGGGGTGTTTTAGGTGGCCCGAAAATGAACTGGGCCAACCTGCCCCATTAAAGTCCACAAAAACAAGAATCGAACCAAATTGGTTCAACTATATTGGGCCGGGACAATCGAACGCCCTCATTCGATTGTTAATGCCCGCACGCGGGGCGAGTCGTATAGTCCAAAATCTATAAATATCCGCTCCCCAAGATTCACGCCACCCATTAATTACTATTTATCAACCCACTTCAATCAAATCAGTCTGTTCGACAGTGATTGAGTTCGACCATCTGGCGTCTGAGTTTGATTGTTATCTACCCATAGGGACTCGTTCGAGAGTTATCATTATCGAATTGTCCCTAGTTCGACTGTTCTCCAGTTCGAGAGTTATCAACATCGAATCGCACCTTGTTCGATTGTTCCTAGATTCAACCATCCAAGGTTACTTTAGTCATTTTAGGTTCGTTAACGTGTAATAGGTGTTCCAAAAAAAGGTGGTCAATTCCTTATAATAGGCTAGCATATTTTGGTTTGTTTCAGGCCCATTTGTATTGTATATTCTGATTATTGTAAATCAGAGTAACGTGTGTTTGCAAACTCTTAAAATAAGCTATAATCATCTTTTTATTCAAATAAGTGTTTTTGGAGTGTTTGCAAATCTAGCTTTTTCGGTTACAAAACTTTTTTTTATGTTAAAAAACACCACAATCTTAAAGCTGGTGTGGGATTGCTTTCGGCTTAACTTAAAATTGTGAACTTCTACTTTTCCACTAGAGTTTGCAAACACCACCTAAATAAGACCATAATGCGCAAGATTCTCCAGAGCGGTGATAGCTTGGGTTCAACGACCAGTGGATGCACATTTCACTCCATCTAGAATTGAAGCTCTTCCTGGATTGTTTGCGGTCCGAGTGGCGGTGGGTATGGCGTGGCGGGAAAGTTATGTTTGAGAGAGATTGCATAAATACAAATCATGACATTATTAATCGTACGTTGAGCGAGGCTCATCGGTCCTTCTTGCGGATATTAAACAGCTTTTTGGCGGCAATAGCAGGTTTACGATTATTTTGATTCGCCGTGATACTAACAATGATGCTCACCTTTTGGCAAGGAACATGTTGGCTAATGCGGAAGGGCCTCAGTCTCTTAATTTACCTTACAGTTTTCGTTTTGGCATGAATGTTTTCATTGATGGTTTTTGGTTTTGGCGAGTCTGGAATGGAAGTGTTTTGAAGTTCAAAAAAATAAAATAAAATGATACAGGGGCTTGGGTTGTTATACAATGCGATACAGTCTTACTACAACAATCTGACTTTTACAGTGTAAAAGTAATTAGTGGGACAACTTACAAATACTTCTGACTTGTAGTCTAAAGTAATGTTTTATTAGCTTGGTAAATCGTTATATTCTATAACATCTTTAATTTACTGTTGCTGTTAAATATTCCAAGAATAGACTTTAGAATAATTTATGACCTGGTTCTAACGCAGCTTTCTTGTAGATACTATTGGTATAGTCGACTAATTTTTATATATACACTCAATTTTCAAACTAGTAGATCGTATAAGGACAAATTAATATTTGTGGCCTGTAAGTTTACAATTTTGATGAATCTGCTCAATAACTATCGAATTTTTGAAAATACCCTGCGTTTTGGCATTTTCTTAATTTTTATGCCATGTTGCTGCCATATAGGAAAAAACGGTGACGTGTTTGCCGACTTGGAAGGAAAGACACACGACATGGCTGTCACATGGAATATATTTAAAACATAAATATATTTATATCCATAATATATATAAATGACGTGTTGTCTTTTTGTCTTTTTGGTTTTTTTAATTTTTTTTAATTTTAGTAATAAAAATGATTTTTTTATTTCAGTAATAAAAATGATTTTTTTAATTTCTATAATAAAAATAATATTTATGGTTTTTCCGTTTTTTATATATATTTTATATATTTTAATACATAAAGATATTTATATATATATTTATATATATATTATGGATATAAATATATTTATGTTTTAAATATATTCCATGTGGTAGCCACATAGCACAAAACATATATATTTATTTTAAATATATTGATATGGCGTGTGGCTTTTTTTCCATGTGGCAGCCACGTAAGTGCATTTTTCCTATGTGGCAGCAACAGGGCATACAAATTAAGAAATGCCAAAACGCAGAGTATTTTTAAAAATTCGGTAGTTATTGGGTAGATTGATCAAAAGGGTAAACTTACAGGGCACAAATATTAATTTGTCCATCGTATAAAATTGATCTAAATAATGGAAGACAAATAAGGAACGGCGATGATATATATATATATATATATATATATATATATACACGATTTTTTTGGTAAGCATATATATTTATATTTGTACGTTAAGCGAATTCATCGGGTTAAAAGCAAGCCATTTATCATAGCATTAAAACTACGGATTAATTAACCACGCCCGTTACATTTATTCACACACGCACTATCACTACAAGAATGTTTCATATTAGCTTGGTGGCTTAGCTATCGAAAATTCGCTAGCTAATATTTACAACGAAAAAATCGCTTACAAGTCCAATAACCCCTAGCAAAAAAATAACAGGTGAATTAGCAAGCGAAAGCTGAGTTGGAAATTTATTTGTATTGAAATATTCGCTAGCTAAAATGAATTTGCCCTTCACGCGCCACATCAGCAGCCATCTGTTTCCAACCAAATGCTAGCTGATTTTCCTCCTTAATAAAAATGACTAATTAAAAAGAAAAAATATAGAGAAGTGGTAAAAAAAATAAAAATAAACACCCTAATTATAACCATTTAATCCATAATTTAAATTGTTTCATTAAGTTTTTGTAATTAGAAAAGAGAAAGAAATGGCCCCACTAAATTAAGAAAGTAAAATTATATATTGACATTTTTGATTAAGATTGACTAATTAAAGTGTTTAATTATATAAAATTGAGTAATTAAATTATCTAATTAAAATTTACTTAGCATCTATTAAAAATTGGTAAGAACGTTTTTTTCCTAATTAATATAGTGAAGTGACAATCTCATATTAGAAATGGACTAATTATATATGAGTAATTATATTCTAGTAATTAAAATTGCTTAAGTAAAATTGATATTAAACAAATAAGAAATAGTAAATTCCACGTGTTGAGTAGTAACCGTTTATTCGCTAGCTAAAGCCACATCAGCATAATCAGCGAGCGCTTATTCTGTAGCTGGAGTGTATTAAATTTTTTTTTTCAAATTGGTTGTGTTCAAAATACCTCAACAAGAACTACTCAAATATATTAAGAGAAGCAGTAAACCTGAAACAGAGCCTGCAAAAGCATTATGAACCAAAAAAAAAAGCCTTGATCAAAACCTGCTATTTGTCAACTTCTAAACCAAAAAAGAGCTGAAAAAAGGCTGATAATTCTTGTTCAACTATAGCCAATCGACCACATCACGTGCCAAACCAACAGCAAGTCGATTCCACAGAATCCACAATAATATAACAATAAACCGTCCAAAATAAGACCATCTCAACAACACAAATCTTCCCAACCACTTCACAAAACTAAACATATAACAATAACACATTCAAAATAACACCATATTCCAGCCACTTCATAACACCAATTAATACCAAAGATCCAATTTCCAGACCAGACAACACCTAGTTAATATCAATTCAACACAACACCAAATCAAAGAGTACATAATTCAAAACAACCCATAGTTAAAGGCTACAAAAGGACTAAAAGTTTACTAAACAAAATCATAGCCTTCGTAACTAGGGTGGATCAGCAAGCTCACTGAAATGTGGAGGTCTCGAAATCAAACCAATTTGTATCATCGTATTGGGACCCTCCAACGGCCCCAGAACCACCAACGCCCCCTGAACCACCAACACCACCGGAACAGCCAACGCCCCCTGATATGAAAACATGCACAATTAATTGAATTAGGCATGGAACTAAAACAATTAACAAGAAAAGATTAATTAACTGTCAAAGCTTCAAATTTTCTTTTCCAGCAAAGCTTAAAACAGTTAACAGGCAAAGCTTAATCAGCAAATTTTATTTTTCAGCGGTGCGGATCGGGCTGAGAATTGGCTGCCGATGCTGATCTGTGGGGCTGAGACGGGCGGCGCGGTGCGGATATTCCTGGTTGAGAAGGGCCTGCTGATGCAGATATGAGTTGCTGAGACGGTGCGCGTGGCACAGATCTGGTCAGCTGAGACGGAAGCTCATAAGGAAGCTTCTAATCTACTAATATTATAATGTTGCAGGTCTAGTTATGATTGTTTGCTGATTTTTATTTGTTATTCTACTTCCACAAAATTATTTATTACAACAACATGTCTTCTATTATGTTTCAAGTTTAAGTTTCTAAAGTTTCCTGAAAATTTTGTTTGTTTCCAGTAGCTTTCAGTTTCATCCTCTGGTTGGTTTTCAAAATTTTCCAGTAGTTTTGTTATCTGTTTACTAAACAGCTTTCCAGTAGCTTCAGGTTTCTTTTATGGTTTCATCAACTACAATTCATTATATAAGCCATTACTGCAAAATTCCATTTCACAGCACACACTTAAGCCTGAAAATAACACAACTCACAGCACACACACACTTTCACAGAACACACACTTTCACAAAACACACTTAAACCATAACAGTTATATTAAAAAAAAAATCTCAAAGAACATTTGTTTCAACAGTTATATCATCACATTTCATAAAAGATTCACAAACAACATTTTCAACATAGCTTACATTATTAAAATGAAAACTCAGACTCCTACACAGGTTATATCATCACATTTCAAATAATTAACTCAAGCACAAAAAATCCACACCCCTTGAAACAGTTATATCATTACCACATTTAAAATTCTCAACTGGGATTTCATACACATGGTGAAAGTTAACATTTTTATACACTTAAGCACAACACACACACACTTCAGCACACACTTACAAAAATTCAAAGCAACTCACAGCACACACACACTTAAGCACACACTTACAGAAAAACTTAGCAATTTACAGCGCCCACACACACTTAAGCACACACTTACAGAAAAACTTAGCAATTCACAACACACACACACTTAAGCACACACTCTAACCCAACACACATACAGAAACCAAGCATGCACAGTTAGTCTTTTCATAAACCTGAATTACTCACAATTAAACCTTAATTTTAATAAATTCCACTAAAAATAAACCCTAGTTACACAATTAAGGCCGAAATCAAACATGCACAGGCACACAAACCCTAAACAAGGCTAAAATCACCAATTTTGGGCGAAATCCAGAATTAGGGAAAGGGGGTACATACCTTTGAGGTAATTCGCCAATTTGAACCGAAGTGAGGGAGAATCAAAGCTTTTCACGGCTGAAATTGGAGCGACTTGAGCTGAAATTGGAGCGAATTGGGGAAGAACTATTTGAGGTGCGAATTGAGAGTTATGAGCTGAGAATTGAGCTGGGAGCAGTACGAATTTGAACCAAAATGAGCTGAAAATTCTTTTAAGAGAGAATTTCAGTACGAATTGAGCGGGAGAAAATTTGGGGAAAATTTAGTGATTCGGTCGTGTCTTCGTGAGCTGAAAGTTTGAGGTGAGGGTTTTTTGGATTTGAGCTGAATTTGTTTTTAACTAAAGTGATTCCGTGGTGGAAATCCACGTGTAATTTGAGCTACGGAAAATCCTCTTGCTAATTTAGCTGAGGTGGATTTAGCGAGCAGACATTTCGCTTGCTAATTCAGCTGAGGTGGATTCAGCGAGCGCCTTCTTAGTAGCTGGCACACGTGGAATATAGGTTAATTATTTTAATGTAATTTTAAAGAAATGAAGCATTAGACTAATTAAAATTAATGTAATATAATTAGTTAATTGAATCTTAATTATCTTAAATAGAAAAACTTACATTGATGCAATATTTAATTTTTCAATCGTTTGAATAATTAAAATGTCTATAAATAATTCCACTTCTGAAAATAAGCAACTCATTTTAGAATCAAGCATAATTAGGGACAAGCATGATTTTGAAAGCTCATTCGTAGTCAGGATCACTGTCTTGTTCTTGTGCTCCGGCATCTAGTTCGCTTTCAGAAGATGTCACGTGATGGTCCTCATCTAGAAGTTCAGGCTCTTCGTCGTAGGTTGGGTCGTTTTCTACCGTTAACACCTGATTGTCAGCCAAGTTATGAACATTTAATGAGTTCAAATCGACGGCAACTGTGAAATCTGGAGGGGTGTTATCTTGGAAGATCTCAACGTCTTCAACAATCTCAACGGCGCCAGTATTTAAAGACGATGTGTCTATAATATGCCTCGCTTGTGTTGTACAAACTGCCCACTATCCTCTTCTAGCTCGGAGTCGTTGGCATGCATAGGGAAAATAACAAGCTTGTTGAGCCTGACTAACAAGAATAAATGGCTATGTTTCATTGGTCGCGAGACGCTTAGTGGGATCAATGTCAACCAACTTTAAACTCGGATGCACTTTGATCCCAGTTGTTAAATCAAACCAATCACACTTGAAAAGAACCACGGTTAATGTACGCCCACTCCCAAATAATCAACCTCTATGACCTCACGAAACAATCCATAATAACTCAACTCTTCTGGTTCTTCGGTTGCTCCCTTAACATAAACTCCATTGTTATTTGTTTGTCTCGAATTCATTCCATCAGCAACTTGGAATCTACAATCGTTAACTTTGTAACCAGTAAATGCCCTCGCAGACGTACATGGCCCGTGTACTAGATGTACTACCCGGATATCTACATCATAGTATCCCGACCCAACTATTTGTTTCAACCACTAAACAAAATACATGTTACGATGCTCTTGAATCTGGCCTTGAGGAACACCGTTACAAATACTCTCATCAAACATCCTACATTATTGAAAATAACACAACTCATATGTAGGCAGTATTCAACGCAACTTCATTCCTATTCAACCGATTATTCCTTGTTTCATACGTGAGCTCGAAATAGTGTTCCGTGTGATTGCAGCAAGAAGAAACTTCTCACTTATTGAACCTTCCACAAAATTCCTATTTTTGACAAATTTCTTCAGTTCAGGCATTTGCCTGAAAACGAATTAATACAAACCTAATTGTAAAGAATTCTTAAGTATTTCAATAGTACAAATATACAAATATAACAACAAACACCACAAAACATACACAAATAAAGTACATCAATTAACCTATTAACTCACAAATTAACCAAACAAAGCTGCTAAAAAATAAAACATACACAAAACATACCTCTTCTAGTCGAGATCGTTGGTCAAGAAGAATGCTTATGGGGAAAAAAAATCACTTTTGATCATTTATTGTGGTAGAGTTACCGTTTTGGTCCCTTATTGTGGTTTTGTTCACGTTTGGTCTCATATTGTGGCTTTCTGTTCCACATTTAGTCTCCCGACAACTATTTCCGGCCAAAATCGCACGTGACCTCACGTACCGCCCAAAATTTGGGGATTTTGACCCCGCACGTGTGATGCTTTGACCCTTTTTTTAAAAAAATTAATAAATCTGATATTAAACTTAAACCAAAAAAAAAATGTTTTTTTTTCATTTTCTTCTTTTAAAAGAACTGTGTCAAAGCGTTTTTAAAAAAAAATCATAAATCTAATAATTAACCTTAAATCAAATTTTAAAAAAAAAAAACCGTATCAAGTTGTTTTTTGACATAGTTTTTTTTTAGATCTGAAATATGAGACTACAAACGAGGAAGAAGAAAATAATACATAGATAAAAAATATTAGCTTCAGCAAATATGCTAGCTAATTTCCTTGCTGGAGCTTGATTCAGAATATTCGCTAGCTAAAAGCTGACATACCACTTTGTTAACATTTATTCGCTAGCAAGGTACCACGTCACTGATCCGCACCACATTTGTGCTTCTTCGTTGACAAGTTGGCAATCCGCGTGACATGGCAAGCGAATATTCACTAGCTAATTTGGTAGCTGGTTTTGATGTGCTCCTATATAAATTCGTTCCCACAATTCGTTATTCATCAAACAAACCCACCATTAATTCTTCACATCTACATATTCTTACTCAACATTCTCATCAAACACTTTCATTTTGTGATATATTTTTTGATGTGTAATCAGACATTAGTACTTTGATTCATTTTTTCTTACACTTGTTTAATTAAACTTTGATTCTTCTTTTGCTACAATTTTTTTCCACTTTGATTCATCTTTTTCTCCCACTTTGATTCATATTTTATTACACTATATTGATTTAAACTTTGAATCATCTTTTTTTCTATTTTGATTCATATTTTGCTAAAATTTGATATTAAACCATTGATTCATTTTTCTACTTTTTGATTCTTCTTTCATTCATCTTTTGCTATATTTAATTTTACGTTTAATGTATAATTGTTCCCTTTCTAATATAGTATATATAATGTAATTCTGGATATAGTTTATGTATAATCTTTTCTAATTGTGAATATTGTTACTTTAATATAGTACACACACATATATATATATATATAGTTTATAGGTAATATAAGTATGATTAAGTAATAAACTTTTTGTTACCTCTTAATTAATAAATTGGCGCATTATTTGCGCCAATTTATTTTTTTTAATTTATTCTGGAAAGTCAGCTAGCGAAATTTCGCTAGCTGACCTGTCTAAAATTTGAAATTATGCCGCGTTACATTCGTATAACATTTCAAAATTTTTGGTATGTCTACAAAGTTGGCAAGCGAAAATTCGCTAGCTGATTTTGTATAAATACTGGTATACAATACGAATTTGAATTACAAATACGTTGATTAAAAGAGTCAGCTAGCGGAGGCATTCGCTAGCAAATTCCACGCTGGACAATTGGCAAGCGGAAATTTGGTAGCTGGTTTCCACGGTGGCATTATTTCTGAGAACTAATTGCTTTTACACGTGTGTTTTGGCTAGCGCTTTTTCCGTAGCTAATCTCCTCTTTCGCTAGCAGATGTGTCAGGATTTCTGCTACGAATTTTTCGCTAGCTGATGCGCTTACTAGGATTGTGGCGAATATTTCGCTAGCTGATTGTTAGCTTCGACACCTATTGCTGAGAAACGTGGCAACTTTATTTTTGGTAGCTGATTTTGGAATCAGCTAGCGAATTTGGCTTTTGGCTACTGAATATGACCAAGCTATATAGCAACATTCTTGTAGTGTATCACACACATGCATGCCCATACATCGTTTTTATTTCTCAATTACCACTTTAATAACACGATATTATCATATATAGTAAACCATCGCACACGCGCACCCTAGAACGTTGAAGCATATCAACGGCTTAATTTTTCAAGTGATGAGCCTCGACATCTTTTGTTAAGTCGATGAAATAGGAGAGCATTGAAATTGGATGTCCGACATCGTCATTAAGAGTCTCGTAATCCAAAATGATCGTAACCAAATCAATCTCATTTTTTTGTTTCAACATGTGTTTTAATGAGAAAAACTCTGTATTCCTCCAGCAAATTTCCTTCAATCACTTTGAACTCGATCATTTTTTCCTTCGCGTCTACAGCTACTTTAGTCCTGGCTCACATCAATAAATCTCGTGGTCATACGTATTACTGAAACAGAAATAGTTAAATTCTGATAATTTATGAGATAATAGCAAGAAAAAGTAATTAAGAGCATATTCTATCAGTAAAAGGTATTACTGTTATGATATATCAAATAAAAGGACAAAAAAAAAAAAAACTCACTTGGGATTTTTAGAAAATAGGAAAAATAAATTTTTTTTTTTGCCTCTTTACCTTTCACATACTATGTTCGCCAATTTCACAGAAAAGCCTCATGGGGCCGCGCCTTCTTGCGCTTGTAACCTTGTCTTCCTTTCTGTTTCTACGTTCTACTCTGTTGTTAGAACACCGGTCTTTAATTTCAGTACATCATCTTTAGACTTCGGCCACCACTATCCTAATAATCTCTCACTTGGAGACTAAACCCAACGGACTGCTCCAACGAACTAAAACCTCCATCGCATTCATCAATGATACCATCATAGTTATCCACCAGCTCTGAAACGACAATCCTTGAATTTCGTCAAATTCCAAGGCCAGCTGAAACCACGCAAAGCTTCAACTTCTCCAAGGTCACAACCTTAGTCAACATATCAACAGGTTTTTCAGTACCTCGAATCTTCACAAGCTGCAAACTCTTCATCTCCAAAAGATACCGTATGTAGTGAAACTTGAACTTTATATGCTTTGTTCTCAAATGAAACGTCGGGTTCTTCGCCAAGAAAATAGCACTTTGACTATTGCTATAGAGAATGTTATGCATCTGCCTGATACCCAATTCCGTCAAAAACCTTGCAATCGTTTTATCCCCTTTCTGGCCTTTGTTAACGCTACGTACTCAACTTCTATAGTAGATAATGCCACTATATTCTGCAATCTTGAGCCCCATGAAATCGCAGTACCACCCCAAGTAAATTCATGTCCCTATATACCACCCAAAGTAAATTTGGCATTATGAGGAGTGTACTAAAAAGAAGGACATGAAGTTGGGAGAATCACTCCATAAATTGCTAAAAATTACTCCGCAAAGCACATCACCCTCTTCTTTAGTTAGACAAAGACAAAATTGGCTAGGCAAATATACCCATTTGGTGTCCTCTGGCTAGGAAAAGTCTTCAAACCCTAAACATGTCACAAAAGAAGGGTTGTATCACCGCTAGTAAACCCACCTTTATCTGCGCCACATATATTATAACATGACCAATTGGTCGGTTGCTGGCCCGCTAAGCATGAAGAGGAATCGAACCTCCACCACCAAATAATCAACAAAAAACTCCCCCAACCTCGTTCTCACATACTCATCAAAAGAGATAGTAGATATCTCACCCACTAGAATATGCTTGGGCTCCGCCATTTCGCCTGTCTTTTCTTCCTCGGCCGGGAACCACCACGCCTCCCCAATGGCGACACGCACCTTTTCTGCTCCAACTGACAAAAAGAGCTGACCATGTCGCAACTGTCGATGAAATTCCCACCTCTCATAAACCAGAAATAAACCATGTACTTGCTTGCACAACGGTCGAGCTCGCCGGAACAACTTAATTTTAGCGAGAACCGAGGCAGCAGCAGTAGAAGCAGAAGTTGCCATCTTTCTTAAAAAAAAGGTTATGGGAAGAAGAAAGAAATCGCAAACGATTGTAGAAAGTTGCTTAGGGAGAAAGGAAATTTGATTGCACAAGAGATTTGGTAAAGGTAAAACCTTAAATCCAAACCTGGGCTACCTTAGATAGATAGCCAAACAGTGCTAGTAAATTCCCGTCCACAAACATTAAATCTAGAAAAGAGTCACACCGTTTTGATGAAACGTAACCGCCAGATTTAACATCCCCTCCATGGGCAGAATCGAAGAGTCACAACATTCTAAATTCCTCGACAAATGCTAAGCTCACACGTGAAAAGTCCTCATATGTTTCTTGGCATAAACACTTACACAAATATAAGATTTTTCTAGCGTCGTCCAACAGAAGAAATGTACAAAGCCCACTCTTTACGACCAGACTCCAACGACGATGGTTACAAAGTAAGCCTCAAACGTGAAAAATTAGCATGCGGTTTATATAAAATCTTTTTAACTCAAATTGTGTAGTAGAGTAGACATGTGTGACCTCCTCTAAAGTGAGCCTTTCAATATCACCAAGTTTGGCCTCACTTCAACACCCAATATGTACAACCCACTAGGAAAAGACAGGAAAAGTGTTTTATACAATGAATTGCGAAGATATAAAATTGCAATGTCGTAATTCAATTCCTTTGAAGAAATCTAAACACGTAACACACTTCGCAAGATAGTATCACTGACTAGTACTGACCAAGTAATACATGGCCTATTGATTTACAATCAACGGAAGTGACATGCACATTGTTAATATCATACCATCATGAAGGGAACTTCTGGTGTGCTCTCTAATGCACAACTCCTCCCACTCACAGAGAGGTGGGCCTCTTACACATGGGGACCACCTCTCCGTGAGTGGGAAGAGTTGTGCATAGGAAAGCACACCAAACAATTCCATCTAATGATAGCTTATATGATAGTTCGGATTAAAGAACCCCTCCTTTGAATATCATAAAGTTAGTTTTCTTTTTCTAGTTTTAGCTCCATATTTTAAGATGAAACTTCTCCCAGCCTATGATTACGAGTATTCTAGGTAAAATTGGCATTTAAAGTTGATCAACTACATATAATCAAGAGGACGTTGATAAACATAAGATGCCATTGGATAAACGAGAGAGAATGTATCCAAAAGTTATTTTTTTATCTCGTACGCAAATAAATTCAAATAAGTTCCAGATATCTTCTTAAGCATTGTCTCAATAACAATATGTTGAAAGACAAAGTTTTTTTTTACATTAAAACCAAGATGTCAAGCCTCACACTAGTGTATTTTGGTCTTATGGTCTTATTTTCTCTAGGTTACAATACATCTTAGAAATGTTACACTGAGCCTGAATTATGCCAAAATATTTCTAATCAAATATAAAAATCGGACTAGCTTGGTCCGGAACACCTAATACAAGCAGACTAGGAAATACAAGTAGAAAAATCGCTAATCAAATGATGATCGAATCATACAGATTCGATGGAGATTAGTCTTGAAATTCCTGGTAAATCGAATTACACCTGTTCGAGAGTGATGAGCCTCGAATCGGTAATAACTTGAATAGAATGAATGCCGAATCAGACGGGTTCGATCCAATGTAGGTCGAATGGGGTACGGTCGAATCCGTACATATCGAATTGGATCAATCGAAGTGTTGAGGATCGAATCACCAAGTTCGATGTTGAGTAGTTGCTCGATAGTCAATGAATGCGTCCGTGATTATAGACCTCGTCCCGCAAGCCCCAGTGGTAGTTGACGAGGGAAGGTCGAATTATATCCATTCGGTCTTCCTTGTATAGGTCGAATTTCTTCTGTTCGATCTTCCAGTCCTTGGGCCCGTATCGATTTCCTTCTATTCGATTTTCCATTGGGCCGGCTCAAATGTACTATTGGGACTTCCTAGAATACCCTCATCATATAGTCCCCCCAGTTTGGGAGTCGGTCTTGGTCAGAGAGCGGGTGCCAAACTCTAAAGTTTGCGTTATCTTCAGGAGGCATCAGATATCTGTATGTATCCGGTTGTTGAAAATACTCCCCCCAATGGGGATCCATGATTTGAAAGCGTGGGTCCCAAATGCCTTAGTAAAAAAATTTCAAAATTTTCTTAAATAGCTAGTTTTTCTCATTTGTGACTTGCCTTATGTTTCTTATTTATGTAGTGTTATTCTGCAACTGGTCTGGTGGTTTGCGATTTAAATCAAGGTAGTGGGATATTTGCTTTTATTGCTTCTTGTTCATTACGTTCTAGCTTATTTTTTCTTTTCGTTCATCACGTAGTTGTCGTAAGTATCGAGGGTGACGTACATTCGCAGTCAGCTTTTTCTTTTTTTATTTTTTTATTTCACTTTGTGTCGATCGAGGTGATGAGTTTTGAGTCTTCTTTTGGGAGTGAGTCGAGTAGTACCTCGAGCTCCAATTTAGTTAATTCGGTAATGGGTCATGGAGGTGATCACGTTGGTGCGAACTTGGTCGACGAGGATGCCTGTGAGGCTATTGATATAGAGGGGCTCGATTTTGAGGCGGATGAGGTGGAGGTTGATGATGAGCAGCTAGCACCGCAACCAGGAATAGATGATGCGCCGTTGACGCCTATACAGGATAATTGTGCCGACAGTGAGGCAGATGAAGAAGATGAAGTTATTGACATAGACTTTGATGATGATGACGAGGTTGGGGGAATGGCGTATACCGATTACGAGCCACGCTTGCAGCATAACCGGCCTATCTTTGGTGAAATGTATAATATAGACATTAACTACAAGATAGTTATTTCGCGTGCAGATCAGTGTATGCATACCGCGCCACCTGGTTACCTCACTATCTTCGTTGGGCAGTTGGCTAATTGGTTACGGCTTCCCGTGCTCGCCGAGGTTAGACGAATTTTAACGTCTATTGTATTGGTGCCGAGCAAGCTAATGCCAAATTTGATCGGGCATATAGTCGGCTTTATCATTGCCATGAAGGGCTTAGGGAAGCCATACGGGCCTAATGAGTTATGGGCCTTATTTGAGGTTTACAAAAAAGGGATACGATTCTATCACATAAAGGCGGTGAGGTATCATAAGTTTCTGCGGGGCAAGTTTTTTGGTTATGGGAAAGACTGGAAGAAACGGTATTTTCATTTCAAAGAATGTTTTGTAAAGCAGTTTTTCGTGTATCGAAGGTATTGGGTGGATGTTCCGAAAATTGCAATCCCGCGGAGGGTGGGTTTTCCGAGATAGGGTGATCAGTTTAGGGCGAATCTGATAACTAATCACCAATTTAACATAAGAGAGCTTGTTAAAAGCCATGTTTTGTTACTTGTGGGGTTGTCCCTTGTTCCCTATACGGGGAGATATACTCTTGGTATATATCTTTTATTTGCAATTACTCGTGCCTCTTGTTTTAATTTTATATGTTAGTAATGTTCGGTGTTCTCTCTTTCAGGATAATTCATCATGAACCACCATGTCTCGTATACGTCAAGTCTTGGCCGCAGATGTTGAGGGTTCCCGCATGACAGTTCTTATTCCCGTTCCTCCCCCTAGGAAAAGGAAAAGGGAAAGAAAACAACAAGCGAAACTGCAGCATCCGCTTGCACTGGCGCATCGCGTGATCCCTTCAACGATCAACTTGGTAGAGGTTGCAATAACTTGCCTCCCCCAACTGACTTTAGTGTGCCGGCTGCCGATGAAACTGAGGCAGCAGAACAAATAGAAACCGCCGCACCGGCAAAGAGAAGGAAAGCTCCCCGAACTCATTCTCAAACTGGAGGTGTTATACCCCCTGCGCCGCGCACAACTGGTCCCATTACTACTGGAAGCCCAGTCCCCTCTGCTGGGGTGAATACCAGGGTTGAACCCAGCCAAGGCCCGCGTGCCCGAATCTTGGAATATGAGCATTCTGAGGAGGAGTCCATAAATGCATTGAAGGTGGTCCTTCCTAACCTTGCAGTGGCTTTCCCGACATTGACCGAGGAAAGAAAGAAGGTGGAGTGGCTTGCACTCAATCTAATCAGCAAGGTAATGTGACATTTCAATTTGATATCGTGGTTTTGATTCATACTTAGTTTACTCAAGTTTTAAGTTGTCCATTTTTCAAACTGATGGGCTCGTGGATGCCATGATCGAAGGATTAAAGCAGGCCCACGAGGAGAGGACGAACGGGCTTGAACGCATGCGGGTAGAATTACGTGATAGTGATCCATATGCGTTGAAGTCCATTGTGGCTGAAAAGCAGAAAGCATTGCAGCACGGTATGGATTCTGCTATTCGGGCGAGCATGGATAGGGATGTCGTGAAACTCAAGCATGAGACCGTTGCACGACTTGAAGGACATGTCAACAATATGCAGAGTAGTATGACTACACTAGAATTGCGAGTCGCAGAGCTGAAACACTGTGCTGGAGTCTGCGATCTAGTCCTTCTAGTTGCCTTGCCTAATATACTGAAATAAATGATTTTCTCAGAGACGGCGCCAATATTTTGGTGTTATTTCATCTGGGTTACAATACACCTTAGAAATGTTACACAGGGCCTAACTTCTACCAAAATAATGCTAATCAAATATAAAAATCAGACTAGCTTGGTCTGTAACACCTAATACAATAAGACTAGGCAATTCAAGTAGAAAAATAGCTAATCAAATGATGATCGAATCACACGAATTCGATGGAGATCAGTCTCCCATTTCCTGGTAGATCGAATTGCACTTTTTCGAGAGTGATGAGCCTCGAATCGGTAATAACTTGAATAGAATGAATTTCAAATCAGACAGGTTCGATCAATGTAGGTCGAATGGGGCACGGTCGAATTCGTACAAATCGAATTGGACCAATCGAATTTTTGAGGATCGAATGGCCAAGTTTGATGTTTAGTAGTTGCTCGATAGTCAATGAATATTGTCGTTGATGTCAAAGGATGGGGGATTTATATACCCCGTCTCGCAGGCCCCAGTGGTAGTTGACGAGGGAAGGTCGGATCATATCCATTCGATCTTCCTTGTATATGTCGAATTCCTTCTGTTCGATCTTCCAATCTCTAGGCCCGAATTGAATTACGTATGTTTAATTTTCCATTGGGCCGGCTCAAATGTATTATTGGGCCTTCCTAGAATACCCCCATCATAGTGTATTATTATTTCTCATGTACGAAGTATCACATAGTGCGATAAGGCCGCATTTATCACGCCTCTCCTAATTGTCTTGTTATGCATTCATAGTATGAATTAATTTTACTTTTGTTCTATGTCGAATAGTAGTGGTCTTGGATGTAAGATGAGTAATATAACTACTCCTACTTTCTCAATAGAACTGCTTTAATACTACACTTTCAATATAACTCTGCTCATTTTGCAGTAAGATTTTCTATCCATATTCTTCTCAATCAACTTCACAAATAGATGGTGCTCATGCTTATTCAATTTGAGTTACACCATGTTTTCTTCATATTTCATCAAAACTTATAAGTTTCCTCAACATTGTGTGTACAACTGTTTAAGGAAAATGAAAACTTAATTGTTGCACCTGTTATTTTCTTAAACATAAACAACTACCAAGCGAATAAACTTTCAAAACTTATCGTAATAAAGAGAAGCGCGCATACCTACATCTCCTTTGAATAACAAAGGTCAATCAATACCTTTTGTTAAAAAAAATGGATAAAAGCATCTAACCCCCTAACCTATGGGGTGTTTTGCGCTTTGCCCCTTAACCTAATTTTATTAGCACTTTGGTCCCTAACCTATTGGGTGTCTGTGCGATTTGCCCCCTTGGTGCATTCCTGGCCCTTTTCGGTCGAAATATTCCCGTCTAATCGACTCACATGTGTTGTACTAGATGTATAATGGTAGTTGGTGACAAAAAAGGCAAAACAACACCTAAAAGGGAGGAATATTCTGGCCACAAAAGATCGAAAATGCACCAAGAGATTTGCGCATTTGGTGCATTTTTGGCCATTGTTTGCCGAAATATTCTTATCTACCCGACTCGTACGTGTTATACTAGATGTATATTGATAGTTGGTGACAAAAAGGGCAAAAAAGTACCTCAAATGGAGGAATATTCCGGCCACAAAAGACCAGAACTGCACCAATGGGCCAAATCGCACAAACACCCCATAGGTTAGAAACCAAAGTGCTGATAAAATTGGGTTAAGAGGCAAAGAGCAAAACACCCCATAGGTTAACGGGCTTGATACTTATATCCCTAAAAAAGCTATTGTTGGAGTTACTGAATATTGATCAACTCTGCAATAGAAGATCAACAAATATATCCTTCACTATCTTTCTCCTAAACTATCTTTCTCCTACACTATCCACATAAACACAAAATATAAATCGTCACTATCATACAAACCTCCATCAAATATAAACCTTCTATTTTTTTATCAAGTGGCATCAGAGCTGGTTCGATCTAGAGAGGGCGTTATGAATTTCTTTGATATTGACGAACCACTTCCAATGTTGAATGGTGAAAACTACAACGATTGGAGCTTCCAAATGAAAACAATCCTCAAGTCTAATGATCTATGGGATTTCATTGAAGAAGGCGTTCCTAAGCAAGAAGATGGTGAACTCTCCTTAAGTGATGTAAAAAAACTAAATAAACTACAACAAAATCTAAAAGCTCTTTGTCTTATTGAAGATTTCGTCAACAACTCTATCTATCCAAAGATTCATAATACTACTACGGCGAAGCAATCCTAGATATTTTGAAGGAGGAGTTTCAAGGTAATGCTCAAGTTAAAACAAGTAGCTTACAAAGCTTCATAAAAAATCAAGAGAATCAAAATATGGAAAAACAAAAGCTTAACATTAATATGTAAAAGTCAAGAGAAGAAGATGAATGAAGACTAACAGCAGAGGACTCTAACTCAGAACATGAAGTTGCCTCTGAACCTAGAAGAGATCCTCCAGCTAGGATTCAGAAAGATCATCCAACATCCCAGGTAATAGGTGAACTCACTGAACGGGTAAGGACACGCAACAAAGAAATACTTGATTATAGAGATATGGTAGAATTGTGTGTCTATATGAACTTCACTTGTACTGTTGATAATGCCTCGTGTTTTGTCTCTTCCATAGAACCTAAGAATGTGAATGAAGCCCTACTTGATAACTTTTGGATTAATGCCATGCAGGATGAACTATTACAATTTACTAAGAACAATGTCTAGATACTGGTGCCTAGACCACCTAATGTTAATGTAATAGGGACAAAGTGGATATTTAAAAACAAGAGTAATGAGGAAGGGGTCATAGTTAGAAACAAAGCTAGACTAGTTGCTCAAGGGTACACAAAGGTTGAAGGTGTAGATTTTGATGAGACCTTTGCTCCAGTTGCTAGGATTGAATCTACTAGATTACTTCTAACCATAGCATGCTGTCTTAAGATAAAACTATACCAAATGGATGTAAAGGGTGTGTTCCTCAATGAGCTAATTGATAAGGAAGTATATGTTGAACAACCTAAGGGATTCATAGATCCTAAGTACCCCAACCATGTGTACAAGCTTGAAAAAGCCCTGTATGGACTTAAACAAGGAACTAAAGCATGGTATGAAAGACTTACATAATTCCTTTTAAGTCTTGGCTTTGTTAGAGTTGAAGGAGATAGGACACTGTTTATTTTGAAGAAAGATTCTCATGTCTCTATAGCTCAAATTTATGTGGATGACATTGTTTTTGGCTCAACTAACAACTCTATTTTAGAAACATTTGTTGAATCAATGACCGGGCAGTTTGAGATGAGTATGATAGGAGAATTAAATTTCTTCCTTGGTCTCCAAGTAAAACAAACAGGTAATGGGATATTCCTAAGTCAGGAAAAGTATGCAAAGAATTTGGTGAAAAGGTTTGAATTGGCAGATTCAAAGCCTTGTAAGACTCCCATGTCTTCATCAGTGAAGATATACAGGGATGTTACTGGTGCAAATGTTGATCCAACATTGTACCGTTCAATGATAGGAAGCTTGCTCTACTTGTCTGCTTCAAGACATGATATAATGTTCTCTATTTGTGTGCGTGCTAGGTACCAGGCATGTCCAAAGCAGTCACATCTGATTGCTGTGAAGAGAATCCTTAGATATATATCTGGCACTTTGGCCTTTGAGATCTGGTACTCTTATGACACTAACACAAATCTTGTAGGTTTCAGTGACTCGGACTGGGCAGGTGACATTGATGATAGAAAGTCTACAAGCGGAGGATGTTTTTATCTGGGGAACAACTTGGTCTCATGGTACAGTAGAAAGCAAAATTGTGTGTCACTCTCCACTGCTGAATCTGAATACATAGCAGCAGGCAGTTGTGTCACTCAGTTGGTATGGCTTGAACACATGCTACTAGATTATGGGTTAGACATTGATACCTTACTTATGTTCTGTGATAATCTTAGCGCTATAAGCATCTCTAAGAACCTTGTGCAACATTCCAGAACTAAACATATTGATATAAGGCATCACTTTCTGAGAGACATGGTAGAAGATAAGCTCATTGACATTGAACCCATTGAAACTAACAATCAGCTTGCTGATATGTTCACTAAACCCTTAGATTCTGAGAGGTTCTTCAGTTTGAGGAATTCTCTTGGCATGTGCATTGTCTAGGGATGTTAGTACACCAGTGTTGACATAACACCACTGTCCAACACTGGTTATTGGTTGTGGTGTATCTGTAATTATTTTATGTTTTTTTTCTGCATTCTTCTTTATTGCATATTACTTCTTTGTTAGAGATTCTGTTAGGTTGTGTGGTTATTCTGTATAAATAGCTAAGTTGACTGGTGGACAGGTACATATCAAGAGTTTTGTAAAGTAAGATCTATGTTGTTTGTCTGTGAATGTTAACCTAACATCTGGGAGAAGCTGGGGTAAACAGGGCTCACTACTCTGATGTTATTCAGTTGTGACTTATCCATGTTAGGTTAGACAGAGCATGAAGAGAAGCTGGGGTACATGATGTTGAGAGCTACATTGTCATTCAGTTGTGCTTATTTTTGTGTTCTGTCTATGGCCAAGTTTATGCATGATGGTGATCCTTACTACAGGGGTGTTTTGAAGTTTCGACTACTTGCATTCAGTAGCATTGTTCACTTGGTATTTCACTTGTCTCTTCCATAGAACCTAAGAATGTGAATGAAGCCCTACTTGATAACTTTTGGATTAATGCCATGCAGGATGAACTATTACAATTTACTAAGAACAATGTCTAGATACTGGTGCCTAGACCACCTAATGTTAATGTAATAGGGACAAAGTGGATATTTAAAAACAAGAGTAATGAGGAAGGGGTCATAGTTAGAAACAAAGCTAGACTAGTTGCTCAAGGGTACACAAAGGTTGAAGGTGTAGATTTTGATGAGACCTTTGCTCCAGTTGCTAGGATTGAATCTACTAGATTACTTCTAACCATAGCATGCTGTCTTAAGATAAAACTATACCAAATGGATGTAAAGGGTGTGTTCCTCAATGAGCTAATTGATAAGGAAGTATATGTTGAACAACCTAAGGGATTCATAGATCCTAAGTACCCCAACCATGTGTACAAGCTTGAAAAAGCCCTGTATGGACTTAAACAAGGAACTAAAGCATGGTATGAAAGACTTACATAATTCCTTTTAAGTCTTGGCTTTGTTAGAGTTGAAGGAGATAGGACACTGTTTATTTTGAAGAAAGATTCTCATGTCTCTATAGCTCAAATTTATGTGGATGACATTGTTTTTGGCTCAACTAACAACTCTATTTTAGAAACATTTGTTGAATCAATGACCGGGCAGTTTGAGATGAGTATGATAGGAGAATTAAATTTCTTCCTTGGTCTCCAAGTAAAACAAACAGGTAATGGGATATTCCTAAGTCAGGAAAAGTATGCAAAGAATTTGGTGAAAAGGTTTGAATTGGCAGATTCAAAGCCTTGTAAGACTCCCATGTCTTCATCAGTGAAGATATACAGGGATGTTACTGGTGCAAATGTTGATCCAACATTGTACCGTTCAATGATAGGAAGCTTGCTCTACTTGTCTGCTTCAAGACATGATATAATGTTCTCTATTTGTGTGCGTGCTAGGTACCAGGCATGTCCAAAGCAGTCACATCTGATTGCTGTGAAGAGAATCCTTAGATATATATCTGGCACTTTGGCCTTTGAGATCTGGTACTCTTATGACACTAACACAAATCTTGTAGGTTTCAGTGACTCGGACTGGGCAGGTGACATTGATGATAGAAAGTCTACAAGCGGAGGATGTTTTTATCTGGGGAACAACTTGGTCTCATGGTACAGTAGAAAGCAAAATTGTGTGTCACTCTCCACTGCTGAATCTGAATACATAGCAGCAGGCAGTTGTGTCACTCAGTTGGTATGGCTTGAACACATGCTACTAGATTATGGGTTAGACATTGATACCTTACTTATGTTCTGTGATAATCTTAGCGCTATAAGCATCTCTAAGAACCTTGTGCAACATTCCAGAACTAAACATATTGATATAAGGCATCACTTTCTGAGAGACATGGTAGAAGATAAGCTCATTGACATTGAACCCATTGAAACTAACAATCAGCTTGCTGATATGTTCACTAAACCCTTAGATTCTGAGAGGTTCTTCAGTTTGAGGAATTCTCTTGGCATGTGCATTGTCTAGGGATGTTAGTACACCAGTGTTGACATAACACCACTGTCCAACACTGGTTATTGGTTGTGGTGTATCTGTAATTATTTTATGTTTTTTTTCTGCATTCTTCTTTATTGCATATTACTTCTTTGTTAGAGATTCTGTTAGGTTGTGTGGTTATTCTGTATAAATAGCTAAGTTGACTGGTGGACAGGTACATATCAAGAGTTTTGTAAAGTAAGATCTATGTTGTTTGTCTGTGAATGTTAACCTAACATCTGGGAGAAGCTGGGGTAAACAGGGCTCACTACTCTGATGTTATTCAGTTGTGACTTATCCATGTTAGGTTAGACAGAGCATGAAGAGAAGCTGGGGTACATGATGTTGAGAGCTACATTGTCATTCAGTTGTGCTTATTTTTGTGTTCTGTCTATGGCCAAGTTTATGCATGATGGTGATCCTTACTACAGGGGTGTTTTGAAGTTTCGACTACTTGCATTCAGTAGCATTGTTCACTTGGTATTTCACTTGTAAACAGGTTGATAAACAAGTATGCATGAGGAGTTGGAGTGAAGAAGTATATGATAAATGTAGTGTCTTAATTCAGTTCCTTTGTACTTGCCTAATCTGTAGCTGATGGTTAAGTTGCTGGGGTGTGTGGAGTCTTGTGCTGCCCACATTCAGTGATGAAACTATCCTTTAACATTCAATGGTTTTTGTTCAAAATATTTCATGATAATTGTAAAAGATAAATTGCTAAGTCCTGATCCCAGTCAGTAAAGCTGTGTGTACCTGGTTACTATCACCCAATGTTGTTCTAACATTGTTGCATTCATTCTAGTTCTGCATTATTTCCTTATGTCGGCTTGGGCTTAGGGGGAGTAGTAATCCTAGGATTCATGTGTTGAGGCATACTTCGTGGGCGACCAACTGCAGGTAAAACACTATGTTTTGTGCTCTTCTATGTTGTGGGAAAATCTTTTCCCTGGATATGTACATCCCCTCTGCGTTTTTCTGTCTGATGTGTCACTTATTCATACTGATCATCTTAAACTATGTCTTTGTACCTATGTAGTTGGTTGAGGTTTCAGATTAGTATACAGGAATATCTCACGCTCTCATATGATGTTGCTTTGGATGAAGCCCTGCACCTACAACTTCCCTCCCTGATGTTAACTTGCCAATGTTAGTTCAACATTGAAACATTGCAACTTATAAGTTTTCAGGTTTGGAGACTGCTCTGGTTACGTGTTAACCTAACATTCACACGTGATAAAATAAACATGGGTGTGATCGTGTGACAGTGGTCCGATTATTTTGGTAACATGTTACAACGCCACTATCACTATTCTTCAGCTTATTATCTATATAATTTGCCCTAATCGCTTATTACTGTTTACGCGTTCAAAATACTTGTGCAATCAACATTCTCTGCAAATCAAGATTCTTCTTTTCTTCTCTGAATTACTCTAACAATGGCACGCAAGTCTTCCATTGATGCTCTTGTAGATGCTGCTGAGCAGATTGAACAGCCAGTACGCCACAGTACCACACGAGCAACGACTGAAGCTGTCGCCATCGCCGCACCTAAGAGGAAACCCACTTATCAACGACGCAAGGGCAAGAAATCAGCAAAGGGTCATGTTGGTTCAACATCAAAAACTGTTGAGCAAACCTCCACTCCCACCAACGCTGAAAACGAGGTAATGATGGCCAACCCTACTCAAGATATAACTGCTGAAATTGGTATTGAGGGGGAGAAAGAGGCCTATGTTGTTGTTGTGGGTGAGTCTGAGGTTTTGCATGAGGTCCCTGAGCGTAATGTTAGGGATGAGTCTATAGTTGTTACTGATGAAGGTGAAGACCTTGAGGTGAATGCTGAAACGTCTGAGGCTAATGTTGTTGAGCATGCTGCTGCTGCTGAGGTGGATACTCTTCCTGAGGAAAGTGACCAGGTTGAGGAGACTGTGGCTGAGGAGGTTACTACTGAGGGTAACCAAGATGTTGTTGATGAGGGTAACAATCAACCTGAAGAGGTTGAGAGAGAAGAAGAAGAAGAGAGCCTGGCTCTCTCTGCCTTAGCTACTGCTGCTAAGAAAAGAAAGGTAATCATGTGGTTGTTGAATCTTCGGAGTATGAGTCATAAGAAGAAAAAGAAGAAGAAAATGATAAGGAGGAAGAGGAAGAGGAAGTTGAAGAAGAAGATCAACTGGTAGCTGATGACCCTGCTGATGTTACTCCAACATCAGGCAGTAATGAGTATTTTGATGTGCTTGATGAGGAGTATCCCAATAAGCCTTATTCTGACTTTTATGTGTCAGCTGAGGCAGAAGAACAGTGGGAGGCTTATCAAGCCAAGGCTATTCACATGGAGAGGAACATTGACGAGGAAATGTTCAAGGAAAATAGGTTGTATGAGTTGCTTGAAGCTAGAGGTGTGTTTGGCTCTGTGATGAATCAGTCATCATATGTCCCTGATGTGATCAGAGAGAGTTCTACAGAAACCTCTCTCAGTGGGTGTGCCACCAGGGCTCTCCCAAGTTTGGTAAAGCTTGGGTAAGGATGAATGTCTATGACATTAGTTCTTCCGTTAGTAGTGCTTTCTATATTGGTACTTAGTGTTTCTGCTTATGCTATTTGAACTGTGGTTACAAAGTACTAACTCTGTTTTGCAGGTGTTAACTGTTCTCTGATGTTAAGTTAACATTGAGATGTTCAATGTTAGAACTTCTGTCTGGACTCAATGTTAATCCAACATTGACAAAGATGGATGTTATGACAACATTGAAAGTATCAATGTTAGAATAACATTGAGGTGGTCACTTCTGATATTTAGAGGGAGTGTACCTAGTTTTCATTGTTATAAGATAGTGAAGTTTGTCTGAATAATTTGATCTGATCAGAACAGGTTCTAAGGTTTTGTGATTAAGGCAAAAAGGGGGAGATTGAAAGTGCAGGTATTTTCGCAATGTTAGATTAACATTGAGAAATCAATGTTAGAGTAACATTGCTGAGCAGAATCTGATTTGCAATCTTGTTGTCATTTATTATTATTGTTTTGCCTTATTCATTTAACTAATTGAGTTCCACAGTTGTGATTATCTGTTATTATTATTCAGGAAACAAACTTGTCATAGGTTGGACGCTCAAGTTTCCAAAAAGGAAAGTTGCCTTAATTAAGCAAACCGCTCTACAAGAAAAGAAGAGTTCAAGTGCAGCTAGGAAAGCTTTCCAAGTTGAGTCCTGATTTGAAGAAAGAGCCTACATTTAGTTAGATCACTAACGAAGGAACTATTATTCAAGAAGGGCTGTGAGATCAAGGAAGATGAGTTCGAGAAAGAAACACGAAGAATTACCAACCGTGTACAACACACCTTGAAGTACAAGTCAATAACCTATATATAGGTGTGAAGTACATCAAGACAAACACGAGACTAGAGCCAATCAATCCGAGAGATTAATCTACAAGTTTTTGAGTGTTGTCTTGCTTTAGCAAAGTTTGTGAATTGTTAGAATAGATCTAAGAGTGAGGAGCTTTTAGAGACAGTCAAAGCAATCTTGTGTGCTTTGCTTAGTTCGATTAATTTGAGAGTGAGGAGCTTGAAAATTGAGAGAACGACTTTTGTTAAAACCTTAACGGGTTATCTTGCCTACGGCTCGGAAGTTAATAATCTTATATTCACTTCTTAAACTTGGTGTTTGTTTATTCCGCTGCACTATTACTCTGGTCTGTTGTTAAAGTAACATTGTTAGATTAACAAC
This sequence comes from Linaria vulgaris, assembly GCA_948329865.1. NCBI lineage: Eukaryota > Viridiplantae > Streptophyta > Magnoliopsida > Lamiales > Plantaginaceae > Linaria > Linaria vulgaris. Next base: position 33,857,835 of record OX415250.1, on the reverse strand, counting down.
ATACAAAACTGCTATTAAAACTCCAGTGTTAAGTTAACAACAACAACGTATCGACCCGATCCACAATTTCAACAATTTCAGAAAAGATCACCACATATAATGGAACAATAGCATTTATCACCAATTTTATACATGATCAATCAGTTGCCTATATTCGCTGACTAATTGTTGTTTATACATGATCAAACAATTACATATATTCACTGACTACACAATTAGTCTATCATCGTAGGTTTTCGGATACATCTTACAAGTTATCTTTCTTAAGTTATTGTGAACCTAAAATAAACCTTAAACGCATCAACAGTGAGTCTAACGATACAAATGCTGTTTATCTCAACTTGACCATTGAACGTCATTTGAACCAATCAGTTTTAAGAAAAACTGAAATTGAAACCAATGATGAAGAGAATTATACGAGGTTCAAGACTGAAGCTTACTACGAATAAAAAAACAAACGTGTTAGCTGACAACATACATTAATCGTGCTCAACTTTATGCTAGTTTTGGTCAATGCGAATTAACTCATGTGCCATTTGTGAGTCAACTATCTTGAACAAGTATTGTTGTACATATATTCTTCATAGAAAAATGTACATCATCTATAGACCACTGAACATACAGATTTACACAGTGACACAAAACAATAGACACTGAGTAATATGTAATCCATTGGGTCTATTTCTAAATATGAGTATTTTGACTTTTCAAATGAATGTTAAGTGACTTAGTTGATGCTTTGAGAACCATCTTAATCATCTCATCGCTATTATAATTCTAACGACCCATAGTGTCAATTTCGTTCACAATAAGTGCAAAGAAAGCAATTAAATCAGTGATTAGATCAATTGCATTTGGTCTGTCGATTTTAAGATATCTATTTTATGCCCATCTACCATAAAATTAGTTTAATTTTGAATTTAGCAAAATAGCATTCTTGACAACGTAAGAAATCAAAAAGGTCATAAAGTGGCCCATCATCATTCATATTATCGCGTTCATTATCACCATTTAATTTATAAATAACAAAATATATAAAGTTCTAGGTGAGAACTCCTCAAAACTTACCAACCTTAGAACTCCCATTTGGTTTTAGTTCATGCGTGCATTTATCATGTACCAAAAAATACATTTTAGATAAATAGGATGTAAGGAGATAAACATGCATTTATGACAAACATACAAGAATATAACATAATCATGCAATTCTTAAATGCATGCTATTTTCATGATGCAACAATATACAACATGTCACACTACGTATGCCAAGTCAAGAAAACGACTTCCTTAGTTTTCTTTCATATTAGTCTTAATGACTAGTAGTTTGAAGCCTTAAGAAAGTTGTTTTTTGGGGCACTCAGTTCCTTCGTCTTAAGTTAAGTTTTGCTTACTTTTTCAACTCAGATCTCTTAGTCGAGATGGTGGATAAATCGACTTTTTGTTCAAGAGTTTAAGGCTTAGGGTTTAACAAAAGTGACCTTGTCCATGTATATGCAATATCTTTATAGAAGAAATTCTAACACCGGATCATTATAGCATCAATTATATCTTTTAGATCCTCGATCCAAATATTAGCTAATCAAGTATGCACGATGATATTCTCTTAGGATTGCTTTCCATTAACCACATTAAACAACAAGCTACAAAGCTCGGGGTTTTCGTTTAGGAGATTTACAATGATTAAAAAATGGCAAAATCCAATACAGCAAAGTGTATTTACATATTTAATTTAATGTGGTTCTCTAACCACTTATTGTCCATTAGAACAATTTAAAACATGCATTATTACATTTACTAATGTAATGGTGCATTACATAGCCAATTTTGTACTAAGAGTCAAAGAATAAAACATTTCTTTTTCAAATTTACAAGTTAATTACATGTCATAATGTCCATACGCTCTCACTAGGCTCAATCGCCTAGAATATAATTTTCAGAGTCTAAGGAAGAAAGTTGAAAATTCTCCCAAATTTGCAAATAATTTTTAATTTCTTATACTTAGAAATTATTTTTAAATCAATAATATTATTTCCACTCTGAAAAAAAATTATTTTTATACAACATTTAATCAAAAATAAATTATAAGAAGAACAACGCTAATTTCGTCAAAATGGATAATCGAAACTCATTTTACGTGCCTAACATACCCTTAGTGCGAATTGCTAAGAATGCGCCACTTGGCACACTCAACTGGTCTCTGTGATGGTCATACAACAATATAGTGATGTCACTATTGCATCACGATGACATCATGTGCAACTTTTTTTCTTCTTCATTACTTCGCAGAAAACTCCAAGCTTCAATCTGGAGTTCAATTATCCATAACTCTCTCAATTATTGGCTAAATTTTGTGTTCTTTATATGGTTGGAATGATCTTGACTATTAATCTCTAAATATATTAGCCTCATTAAGAAATTCACATTCAGCAGTGAACAATACTCAGTCAAAGTTTTGGGAAAAAAAAATCAAATACTTGATTATTGATGGGGCGCATACTGAGTAGGAAATAAATAAGCAAGTAAAATACTACGTCAAAGCCCTCTTCGCAAGGGCATGGTCAAGTAATAATAAAATGGTAAGTATAGTTACAAATCAAGTATCGTATCCCAATGGAGTGGTGGATTAATCCTGGAATCACTTAAATGTAAAAATATTTATAATTGTCATGGTTGCTACCTTCTATGTTTGTATGTTATATGAATGTCGTATGAATGCAGAATGATTTTCATGCAGAAAACTATATGCAAATTTTAAAAAATAGCTTTTAATGCAAAGGAACAATGTAAACAAAATGGAGTGGAAAACAATGTGAATGCAAGAAAATAGTTTCACTGCAGTGGATAACTAAGGAATGCAGATTGATTGAAAGGAAAAAATTTTGATTAAACGTAATGCAAGACAAAAAAAAAGTAAATAAGAAAAAATTTAAGAATATTGATGGTTGATTGATTAGAATTGTAAATACACGATTAAAAGATGTTTGGAGGTTAGGTTACATTACTGATTTACACTTGATAGTTTATAGAAAACATACCTATGTTTTTTGAGTTGTTGATGCTTGTTTGAGTTCTTCTGTGTCTAATGAATTTGTGACCTATGATTGTTGTTGTCCTTATCTGTAAATCTCATTAAGTCTATGATGACCTTTCTTCTTAGCAAAATCAGTCCAATTGTCAATTTTTTTGGAAGAGATATTGAGTCTGTAATCTAATTAACTCATTAATTCTTGTTAACATGATGTACCTAATTAAGATTGATTTAGTGTGATCTAGGGGTTGCGCAATAGCTTCATTAGAGTACCAACGTCACAAATTTCATGTATACATAACTAGCTTAACATCTGGACTATGCGGTTCCAGAGTAGTGCTTTCATTCATCCTGCGAGAATAATACTAATCATGCAGAATAATAACTAATCAAGCTAGACACATGAACTCTCAAACACACAATAAAAATACACATATTCATTAATCAGAGTTACCCTTTTCCCTATAAAACGAGTAGTTTAACTACTCATAGTCTTGAGTTCAACAAAAAGTAAAGAGTTAAATAACATAAGCATAGAATAAGGAGATACGAAAAGCTTCTCAGATCCGGAGGAACGTTGACGCCTTGCTATCTTCTTGACTTATTTGCTTTGTCTTCTCTCTCACAATTACTGACTTATGAATGTGAAAACAAAACTAATATAGAGTACAATTATGTTTCTCTCTTCTCTCTTCACACTTCTTTCAACAAATCTCTCTTACAACTACCTTCTAAACGTTTGTAGTACTTAATAGTGAAAGATGAAAGCAATACTCTAAGGGATGGCCTTCCTCTCATATATATAACCAAGTCGTGTTGCCTTGGTTCGAATCATCAGCCGTCTCATAAAATAGGTAAAAATTTATTTTTGCCACAAGTCGCACGGATGGGCGTGGGCATGTGGGTCGCGCTTGTCTGTTGCATGGGTCGTGCAGGTCACTGCGCCTGTTGCACAGGTTATGCGACTCATTGGTCATGTCGTGCAGCCCACACGAGTTGCTCTGCCTTGCGTGAGCTCTTTGTATGTACAATATGGTTAGCGTCATGGCGCTTGGTGTGGCATCATAGCACTCCAAATGTAATCCATTCTAAAACCATCTATTTTTTGCTCATTTTCTATCGTTTTCTCTTGACTAGACTAAAATCTACAAAATAACCAAAAATACAAAAACCAATAAATATGCACCAAATAGTTAAAAAAATGTAAGAAAACAAGCAATCAAATCATGCTAAATAAAAGGTCATCAATTATAACTCAAAATCTATAAATTCAAACAATATCAGACTTTTCTGATCTTATAATCAATACATGAGCATTGTGTTGTAAGAATTTTAGAGCATAACACGAAGAAAAAAATCTTTTACCATTAACATTCACAAAGATCGCAGAGGACACTTCGGAAAGGCCTCTCGTATAAAAAGTCCTCAATCGCATCCTTGCTCAAAGACCTGGTATCATCTTGTAGAACTATTAGGACCTACGTGGTAAACACCTTAAATACAGTCAGATGCCTTAACAGTCCACTAGCCCCGGGCGACCCACATTAAACATTTGTCAGTAGACCCATCTCACACGAGACAACATATATGTTGGCCCATCTCACTGCATTAAAGGCAACCAAGTTGTTGGCTATCCTCTAGACCCTCTAAATAGGAGGGAATTTATCCTATTGTATCCAATTAAGATTCACATAATACACCTATACTCTCATTTTAGCGCGACAATAAATCTCTTTAGTATTCTCTTTTACTTTCTCTTTTTAGATATTCATAGGGCATTCGTATCACGAAACTCCATTGTAAACACATCACCTCCTAAAGAGATTTTTTCTAGGATCACGAGAAATGTGTTCTGAACCACATATATTCACGATAATTAGGGAATTACCTTATTCGAAGAATTATGTGATATCACATATGAATCATAAATATCATGTTAGGTCATGGTTTTAAACATCGTGAAACGATCCAAATGTCTCTTATACCAATGTTGAGAATCACTAACCTTGAATCTATTAGAAATGGATCCCATACATACTTCATATTTGTTGATCTTTGACTCGACTCAAATTAAAGACGTTTTCTGCATTTGTTTCTCTTTGAACTGGTCTGATTCTACTCACGAACATAAATGAATCATTGCCACAATCCAAGAGCCCAAAATCTGTGTTTTTTTGGGGAAAAATGACCTCCAAGCACATTCAATTTTCCCCCATTTCGTGTACGAATTTTGTATGTTTTCTCATTTTCTTCTTTTTTATTTTCTCCATAAAAGAGTATGGAAGTTGTGTTGGAGTTGGGGAGTTTGTTCCTACAAAAAGGAATAGCTTTTCTCCCAATATTTTTAATTTAAATATAATACAAGCCGGGTTTAACCCACATGGTCAACTCATCCATTTAATTCATCATGGAACAAATTAAATTAAATAATGCCATATCAATTACTTATTTAGAATCTAAAGGATACTCTTACTTGTGAGCATTCTATTGTGTCATGAGTAGTTTACTAGGTTTTAGCCCTTTAATTTATATATTATCCATTCTCCTTGTGAATCCTTTTCAATATCTCCAGTGTTTAACATGAGAACCTTAGGTCCAACATCCTTATAAACTGGTTTTTCTAGAAGTTTTGTCCTTTCTCTATACCCAACGAAAGTTGTATGAGGGTTCTTTAAGGTCTTTTTGTAACATTTTTTCACGGTCCCTCTTATCATATTAAGTTCGCACGCAAAACGATGAATCTCGGTATCTCTTTCAGTAATCTCTATTTACAGATCTACAAATTTTCCAGTGCTTTGTTTCATTCCTGCTGCTTGTCAACCAAGGTGGTCGATTGTTCCAAAGATTTTGTTCTATCTTCTTGAAAATCGTCCTAGCTCTTTCGATCATTTATCCAAGAACTTTTGCTTGCCTCCTCTTCCCTCCCATCAATCTACTTCAATTTCTCGACATCCTTCACGTTCTCTTACTTCTTAGCTTGGAGCTTTCTCACAGTAACTAGTGGAGGCATACCTGATGAGATTATAAGAGTTGTTTTGGAAATTCCTAGTTCTTCTAATTTTGGGTCACTCAGGTCGGTTTTTCTAAATTAGGAAAGATGACGACACGTTTCTATAAGATTTTGATTCTCAAGAGGGAGATGTACAACCGATGGTTCAGATTAAAAGAAGATCCCTAAATTGTAGGAATAATCACCCAACACCCCATCCTTACCGTGTATTGGTAGTAGATTCACATACAACTACTGCACCTAATAATCTCTCCTTAATAGGGGGAGGGGGCAGAGTATGGGGAGGCGGGTCCGTTGGAGGGGCGGCGAGGGAGGATGAGAGTGGTGGTGGTGGTTGGGCAATGGGGGAGTTTCTTTTGCTTTTTCTTTCGTTTCTCTTTTCTTTATTTTAGCCGTAGAATTTTTAATTTCATGTGGATGCAGTTCGTCCTTTTTAACAAGATTAGTACTACTAACATATATAGTAAAACTCCACATGTAATTTTAATATGCTGGCAGACAATCGAATTATGCCTATTCGATACTAAAAAATGGTCGAAGTACCTGAGTTCGATCGAACCGCCTAAGTTCAAGAATAAGCCTTAAATTACATTTAAGCCCCTCTAATATCACCTATATATACCCCCTCACTCATCAGAAGTGAGGGGGACGGACATAGAAGCTTTACGATCGAACTCAAGTGAGTTTGACTGTCATGATCGAATCCAAGTCGATTGGACATTGACTTAGGTTGAACCCATACATGACCTGAAAGCTCCATGAGTTAGGGTACCTAATCAAGAAGCAGATTGAGGTTTCGATCATCCAATAGAGAGACATGGTCAAAACCGTAAAGTCGCACACTGTAGTTCGATTGTAACTCTCGAATTCTCTAGTTCGACTGTTATGATCGAAACAAGGTAAATTCTACATTGACTTAGGTCAAACCCATACACGCCCTGAAAGCTACACGAGTCAATGTCCATAATCAAAAAGCTGATCGAGCTTTCAACCAACTAATAGGGAAGATATGATCAAAACCGTGGAGTTGCGCAACGTAGTATTAATTGAACCGCACAGCGGTTACTAGGGCTTGATCCAATAAAGGCTACTCAAAAGAGATAAAAGAACTACGTTCAGTTTGATTCCCTCAATTGGATACGTAGGCAGCTTGGTACATTCCCAAGTTCAGACCAATATCATAAGTATCTAATGCCCTCAGTTCGACAATCAAATAGCATCGGATCTGTCCCGTTCAACTGTTCCCTCAATTTGGCCATTTAGGATTTTTTTTCCTATTATCATGTATCTATTTACATGTAATAGGTATTTCGGACCAAGCTAGTCCGTTCATTGTAATAGGCTAACATTATTTTGGTTAAGTCAGGCCCCATTGTATCGATTTCTCAGTGTATCATAACCTAGACGAGATAAGACCAAAATCTTGGCTCCGTCTGTAGGAACACTATTTCGTTTACACTTAATAGTATGTTTAGGTAAAATGACAAAGAAAGGCAATGGACATATGGGGAAAGAACTGCGAAGAGACCCAATAGCTATATCGAGGTCAGGAAACAACTTCAGACTTGACAATATGGAATTCAGTCCCAAACAAACAAGGAGTGGTGATAAGAGCAATAATCAAATCCACGATACAACCAAGGAAACCTACATCATCGGAAGAAAGATTAGAGAGTCTTCAATCCCAATCTTGTACATTAATCATTTACATTTTTGTTTGAATACTGACAAATTTCGAAGAAAGTGCGTGCCTTATCATATTACAGGTAACGACTGAGAGGAGCTTCCTCTGCAGGGACAAACAACTACACTCCGAATAGTTTCATTATTTGTCTCACCCTTATGTAATAACGAAGAATTTCACCCATAGGTGGTGTCGAAGAATCTCACCCTTATGTGATATCAAATAATTTTACCCGTAGGTGGTATCGAAGAATCTTACCCTTATATGATATCGAAGAGTCTTACCTATAGGTGGTATCGATCTCACCATTATGTGATATCGAATAATCTTACCCATAGGTGGTATCGAAGAATCTCACCATTATGTGATATCGAAGAATCTTACCCGTAGGTGGTATCGAAAAATCTTACCCTTATGTGATATCGAAGAGTCTTACCCATAGGTGGTATCGAAAAATCTCACCATTATGTGATATCGAATAATCTTACCCATAGGTGGTATCGAAGAATCTCACCATTATGTGATATCGAAGACTCTTACCCGTAGGTGGTACCGAAAAATCTTACCCTTATGTGATATCGAAGAATCTTACCCGTAGGTGGTATCGAAGAATCTTACCCATAGGTGGAATCAAAGAATCTTACCCGTAGGTGGTATCAAAAAAAAAAAAATAGAGACTGAGATCGACATCTACCCATGTGGTATGATGCAAACCTACCTGAAGCAGTACGACAAACGTTCATCTATCTTGCTACAAAGGAAATTTGTCCAAAGAGACACCAAGAACATGTTCCCACGTGGTACGATGCAAATCTATCCGAAGCGGTATGACAAATGGTCATCTATGTTGCTACAAAGCAAACATGTCCAAAGCGGCACCAAGAACATCTACCCACGTGGTACAATGCAAACCTACCCGAAGCGGTACGACAAACGCTCATCTATCTTGCTACGAAGCAAACGTGTCCAAAGCGGCACCAAGAACATCTACCCACGTGGTACGATGCAAACCTACCCGAAGTGGTACGACAAACGTCAATCTATCATGCTACAAAGCAAAGGTGTCCAAAGCGGCACCAAGAACATCGACCCACGTGGTACGATGAAAACCTACCTGAAGCGGTACAACAAACGTTCATCTATCATGCTACAAAGAAAACGTGTCCAAAGCGACACCAAGAACATCTACCCACATTGTACAATGCAAACGTACCTGAAGCGGTACGACAAACGTTTATCTATCATGTTACGAAGCAAACGTGTCTAAAGCAGCACCGCGGGCATGTACCCTGCATGGTGCGATGAAAATCTTCCCAAATGAGTACAAATTTATGCTAATATAAAACGTATTATCACCTCAAAAGGCACGAATATCCATTAGCCGAATTAGCAATCAACATCGACAAGTAATAACATGTAAAAGCACATAGTACCAAAAAATAAAACGCAAGCAATTATTAAACACGAATGCAACAAAGTATCCGAACAAGGGCAACAGAGTGCCTAAATAGACAAAAGTTGGAATTGCATGATAGATATTTATGCTCGAGCCTAGGGATTCACGTTTTCCCTGTAATGGTCGATCACTTCAAAATAAATCCACTTTAAGTGGCATGGCACAACTTCGCATCTTCGGTTGTCATGATATCTGTCCTCAATGAAGGCAAGGCATGCAATAAATTCTCATGACTATAGATAAAGATCTCGACCAAGCATATACTGCAAAATCAGTGCGAGAAGCTTGAGAAGCTTCTCATTAGCTCGCACCAAATCCATCACTTATATGTCATTTCTATTATAGTTGAAGGCTTCCGTCAAGATGACCTCCCGCTCAATCGAAGCGCTTAGCAACATAGCCTACGTGTTATCTAAGACATTCACCTCTCAAGTCAACGGCGATTAACTCAAAAGGTACCTGCAAAATCGTATTGTGCAGATAACTATCGAGCCCTCACATGAGCTAACTACACGAATGCAGCAGCTGGGACACACCAGTCAAAAATATAAAAAAACTATACACCAGTGAGGCCATAATCCTCAAAACACTATAGCAAAATCCTTGCAAAACACATGCGGCACAGCACGTTGCGCATGCGCGAAAAGAAATACGACTCACAAGTAATAGAAGTAACTCATCTAAACAGTTCAATTATCGGCAATTACATCATCAAAAAGATCTAGATTGATAATGGAAACTCGGTAAAAGGTCACCTCCCAAGATGCATAAAAGAGAAAATAGAGTTGGGTGATACTCATGTGAAAATAGTGGTAACCTAACTACTCGCCTTCAATGGCTCAAAGGTCACATTCATATATGCGGTATTTTCCCTACCTCATTCGACACATCACCAAGACTAAGGACACCCAAATCGAATTTCGTATTGCTTGTCACCTTGTTAACAACACATTGTTCAAGTACAACATCATCATTGGTCACCCAGACCTGAATGGTTTCAAAACATTGGTTTTAACATACCACCAAAAGCTTAAATTCCCCACCAAGAGTAGTGGGAGTAAAGTTTATGCAGATTATAAAGAAGTATGTGCATGGCAATATTCCCAGCAACATGATCAAAACAGAGATAACATGAAACTTTGAGGATATAAGACTCCGTAGAATCATACCACAACTAGCTAGCACACTCAGGGTTGAACTTCATTGTAACCAACGACGAGGCAGAATACAAAGCTATTCTCGTCAGAACCTCGATAGCAAGCTCATTACGAGTAGAACGTCAGGCGGTATTTACTGACTCGCAACTTGTGGCTAATCATTCCAATGGCTCATACAAAGCCAAAGAGGGCACAATGATCCTCTATTTCAACAAGCTTAAAATACTTGTGAAATCATTCACAGTCTTAACTATTGTCGGATCCCCAAAGGCAGGAACGTAACAAGGTGTATAATACAATCTTAATAGAAATAAGAGTCGTGCTACTAGCTGCAGAAGAATTCGTTATACGAAAGACAAGATGCACCAGAACAATAAAAAAATCTAGCAGAGTATGCCTATATACATACACCAAAGCAGATAAACTTATGAGCGACCAAGTCGCCGCAAAAAAAAAACATTTACTCCATCGTCGGGAAACAATAATACTTAACATGTAAGAAAGTTGCACAGAATTGAGATTTCACATATTAATCAAGCGACAAACAAATGGCTGTCAACGCACTACACATGTTTCTACGAATAAGGATGATAAAGCATGTACTGGTATGTGGGAATTCAACCCAACGCAAAAGTCTCAGGGCTCCAAAGAGACGGACACCTCGCCAAAAATATGGCAAGTGCAAACCAAAAGCTCCTATGATGACAAAAAATGATGGACACTTTGCCAAGATAAGGCGAGTGCAAACCGAAAATGAGCAACACCTTAAGATAAGTGCAAACTAAATCACTACCCATGGCGTGACGTTCATAAAGCAGTTCACTAGCACACAAGTGCATACATGGCATCAAGCTAGATAAAAGTTATTTGGCAACTGATCCTACGGACCACGGCTCCTAAATGAGGGGCGTATTTTGAAGCCACACAAGATTTTCATAATTTAGCACCCGCTCTTGAATCAAGACCGACTCCCAAATGGAGGGACTATATGGTATGGGCTCATTCGGATGGCTAAACTCGTGTATAATGGCACTAATCACCCCGGATTTGGGGTGAGTTCGTATGTTAACTTGGTAGGCTGACGAAACACTGCACATCATGCTGGTTCCAAGCTACGCTAGAACAAACTTTGTCCTTTTCACACATGTACTCCGAGCGACGTGGTGAGGGGATGAATGGATCTTTGATGATTTCGGACTGGACTCGAGGTTATCCCAAGATGCCTACATATCCCCTTGAGGGAATCAAGCCGAACGTAGTTCATTATTGTGGGTTAATTGTACAGTCAAATATAATGATATGTCGAGTATCTCGTGGATATCGAATGTGATGTCGAAGGCGATATCGGGGATGATATCGGAGGCCTTCTATGTCGGGGATAACGTCGGGTACAATGTCGAGTGTGATGTCGATGCTATATATCGATGATGCATATCAGGTGCTATATCGAGAATGATATCGGGGGTCTTCGATATAGAGTTAGCAGCGTATATGTATAATTACAGTTTACCTCGATTAGCAAAACTCGTGTATTTATAGACCTCATGATGCAGGGATCGTACACGTGACGTACATGTGATATGTACTATATCGAATAATACATTCGATATACATATCGGGGGCCATCCCCGATATAGTTGAAGATTGGCTTAGCCCATGGGCCAGCCCAATACGAAAATTACCCATATAATGTAGTCCCCTAGTTTGGGAATTATCGTTGTAAATGATAATTTCTAAACTTGGTTTGTATGCTCAAGTATTTTATTGAGGGATACCCTTCACTCCCCGTTTTTTTAAAACACGCTAAAAAGACCCTGTATTTTTTAAAATTTCTACTAAAAATGGCCGAAGTGAAATTTTCGGACAAAAAAGCCTACGTGGCTGCCTAGTCAAACAATCGCGTTGCCAAATCAAAAAGTCGTGCCCGACACCTACTATTTGTTTTGAAAAGGACGAATTATTATTTCTGCTCATTATCTTTTGTTTCAAAACTTAAATGCCCGTTTTTTCAAAACATGCTAAAAATGCCTTTTATCTTTTAAAATTCTACTAATAATGCCCGAAGTAAAATCCTAGGTGTCGGGCGCGACTTTTTAATTAGGCAACGCGATTCTTTGACTAGGCAGCCACGTAGGCTTTTTTGTCCAAAAATTTCACTTCAGACATTTTTAGTAGAAATTTTAAAAGATACATGGCATTTTTAGCATGTTTTAAAAAATCGGGCATTTAAGTTTTGAAAAAAAAAAGATAATGGGCAGAAATAATAACTCCTCCTTGTTTTTGATTTGATTTTATAAAATCTGAAATAGAAAAATAAAGTGAGAACTTCATACTCCTTGTATTATATAAATTAGCAAAAAGCTTTTTTACATAACCTCTAAATTATTTCATTAAAGTTAATTTTTATTCAGCAATTGATATTAAAAGATTCTTTCAAATTTTTAATAGATGCTTTTAAAACTAGAATCTGGTTATTATTTTTGATTTGATTTAGTAAAATCTGAAATAGAAAAAAAAATCGGATATGGTTAAATTTACATATAATATTTGACCAATACACCCAACTTCGATATAAGGTCAAATGTTGCGCAAGCCAATCAGTCAATTAATACGGCCATCTTACCAAAAAACAAAAAAAAAACATTGTAGTTGAAGGTAACCTAAATAATTTAGTTGATTAAGAAATAAAAGTTATGTTATTTTATTTGAGAAAAGAAAGAAGTAATTCCATATATTTAATTAATTAAATTAGATTTATAGGTTAATTTTTATGGGCCTCTACATGCCACATGTCTTTACTTAATTGAAGGAATATGGAAGGGAATAGAGATTGAGAATAAAAAATTCTCACTGAAAAAAAATACTAACTAAAAAACATCAAAGAAATAAGTATAATAGCAAATAAAGTTCAAAAAATTGGTACCAATTGTGCAAAGGTAAGAGAAAGTAATGAATCAATAGGATTAAGTTATTGACATAAAAGGCATTCATATATTAAACATATAAAATCGATTCTTACATCCTAATTAATGATCTTACAGAATTCTGGATCTATTATTATATTTTTCCATTTGGCTTCAGCCTTCAAGGTTCTTATCATCTGTTCTCTTTAACTTTCTTTGCGTTTGAAAAAAAAAAACAGGTAGCTTTAAATATTAACTTTCTACCTTTTTACTATTTAATTAAAGATTATATAATTTTTTTTTGTTTCACAAGATTTTTGAAACTCTAAGTAAAATTAATATTTTCATGAATTGTAACAAGTATTTATTTGATAATATAAGAATAATAGTTTCCCCGCACAAAGTGAAAATAGCCTCACAAAGCGTGCATGTTCATATTGAAGGATCTCTCGTACCATCTATATTATTATGTAAATGAAGCAATGGTGACACCAATGTTTTAACTTTTAACTTTATTATATGGACTCACTATTAAATTTTGTTATTAGTGAAATTGTGGATTGGGTTGATACGTTGTTGTTGTTAACTTAACAGTGGAGAGTTAACAGCAGATTTGGAACGTTGTTAACTCAGCGATGTTACTTTAACAACAGACCAGAAGAATAGTGCAGCGGAATAAACAAACACCAGTTTTAAGAAGTGAATATAGAATTATATTAACTTTCGAGCCTTAGGCAAAATAACCCGTGATGGTTTTAACAAAGGTCATTCTCTCAATTCTCAAGCTCCCCACTCTTAAATTGATTGAACTAAGCAAAGCACACAAGAATTGCTTCGACTAACTCTAACAGCTCCTCACTCTTAGATTTATTATAACAACTCACAAACTTTGCTAAAGCAAGACAACACTCAACAACTGTAAATTAATCTCTTGGATTGATTGGCTCTTGTCTCGTGTTTGTCTTGATGTACTTCACACCTATATATAGGTTCTTGATCTTCGACTTCAAGGTGTGTTGTACACGGTTGGTAATTCTCCTAGTTTCCTTCTTGAACTCTACTTCCTTGGTCTCGCAGTCCTTGTTGAATAATAGTTCCTTCGTTAGTGATCTAACTAGGGAAAGACTCCTTCTTCAAATCAGGACTGATCTTGGAAAGCATTCCTAGTTCCACTCGAACTCAACTTTCCTTGTAGAGTGGTTTGCGTAATTAAGGAAACTTTCCTTCTTGGAAACTTGAGCGTCCAACCTATGACAAGTTTGTTTCCTGAATAATAATCAAAGACAACTACAAATGTGGAACTCAGTTAGTTAAGTGAATAAGGTAAAACAATAATAAAGAATATAATCAAGATTGTCAATCGGATTCTACTCCAGTAATGTTACTCTAACATTGACTTCTCAATGTTAAACTAACATTGACAAAATACCTGCACTTTCAATGTTAAACTAACATTGATCGAATACCTGCACTTTCAATCTCCCCCTTTTTGCCTTAATCACAAAACCTAAGAACATGTTCTAATCAGATCAAATTATTCAAACAAACTTAACTATCAGATCACAATGGAAAATAAGTATGCTCCCCCTGAAAATCAGAAGGCACCATCTCAATGTTATTCTAACATTGATACTTTCAATGTTGTCATAACATCTGTCTGTTTTTGTCAATGTTAGATTAACTTCGAAACTAGACAGCTGTTCTAACATTGAACATCTCAATGTTATTTTAACATCAGAGACCAGTTAACACCTGCAAAACAGAGTTAGTACTTTGTATCCAAAGTTCAATGATCATAAGCAGAAGCAGTAAGCAACAAGATAAAAATATACTTAATTACAGACCATACTAAGTAGCAATGAACATGCTCCTTGATGAAACCGAAAACAAACAAGGAAAATAAAATTGTTCATACTGACAGAAACATAATAGAACTCATAAATTTTTGAAATTTGATCATTTTCCCCCTTTTTGTGAGGAAGGCAGATCCCTCAAATGCTTCCTGAGGCTGTCTATCTCTTGCAGCCTTACTTTCTTGTCTGCTATCTCTCTATGGGTATCCTTGTACTCTCTGTCCAGCCACACCAGGGTCTCCTCCACAAAGGCATCAGTAATGACAGAACAACTGTCACTACTAGTCACAGGAACTGAAGAAGCAGCAAACTTGTGAGTCCTCTTCTTCTTCTTCTTCTTCCTGCTTGGACCAACTCCATCATTGGGATTCCATGGCAGATCCTGAATCCCGATCTGAGTGAAGTAGCTCCTGGTGATGACCATCTTGGCCTTGTTCTTGATCCAGCCTTCTGTCTTCTTTGTCTTGAAGCCTTGCTTCACCAGAATGCTGGATATCAGAGAAGGATATGGAATGATTCCCTTTGCCTTGGTTGTGACTTCCCTCATGTGCCTCAGAACCTTCTCCCCTATGTTCACACTCAGCCCATTCTTCAGTTTGTACACCAGCCTTGCAGATTCTTTAGTCATAACAGTGGTGTTTGAAGAGGGCAACCAGTTGTAGGTGGAGAGCTTGTGAAGTACAGCACTTAAGGATGTCAGCCTTGTAGATGGAAAACTGTCATTCCAGTTCCTTGTCAGTCCACCAGTGAGGTCAGTGATCACCTCATCCATGCTAGGATCCTCAGTCTCCTCAGGATCAGGAAGTCCCCAAGCCTCATTGATCACAGAGGGGCTAATGTCACAGACATTCATCCTGACCCAAGCTTTGCCAAACTTGGGAGAGTCCTGGTGGGACACCCATTGAGAGAGGTTCATGTAGAACTCTCTGATCACATCAGGGACATATGATGACTGGTTCATCACAGAGCCCAACACTCCTCTAGCTTCCAGCAGCTCAAACAACCTATTCTCCTTGAACATTTCCTCATCAATGTTCCTCTCAGTGTGAATCACCCTGGCTTGATAAGCCTCCCACAGCTTTTTTGCCTCAGCAGACACATAAAAGCCATTATAAGGCTTCTTGGGATACTCCTCCTCGAGCAGATCAAAGTAATCATCTGATGTTGGAGTAACATCAGCAGGGTCATCACCTACTTGTTGGTCTTCTTCCTCCACTTCCTCCTCAACTTCCTCCTCTTCTTTATCCTCTTCCTCCTCTTTTTCTTCTTCTGACTCAGACTCAGAAGTTTCAACCATCACCTGCTTTCCCTTTCTTTTCTTAGCAGCAGTAGCTAAGTCAGTGAGAGTCAGGCTCTCTTCTTCTTCTCTCTCAACCTCTTCAGGTTGACTGTCATCCTCTTCACCATCATCTTGGTTACCCTCAGTAGTAACCTTCTCAGCCACAGTCTCCTCATCCTGATCATCCTCCTCAGGAAGAGTCTCCATCTCATCAACAGTATCCTGCTCATCCACTTCCTCAGCAACCACAGATTCATCCCCAGCATTACCCTCAAGGACCTCATGCTCCACCTCAGACTCACCCACAACAACACCTGGGGCCTCGTTCTCCCCCTCAATACCAACAACAGTAGTATCAGGTATATCCAGAGTACGGTTAGCCATCATTACCTCGTTTTCAGGGTTGGTGGGAGTGGAGGTTTGCTCATAAGTTTTTGGTGTTGAATCAACATCCCCCTTCGCTGCTTTCTTGCCCTTACGCCGTTGATAAGTGGATTTCCTCGTTGGTGCGGCGGCGGTAATGGCTTCAGCAGTTGCACTTCTGGTCCTGCGGCGTCTAGGTTGCTCCATCTGTTCGGCAGCAGCTGCAAGAGTGTCAATGGAAGACTTGCTTACCATTGTTAGAGTGAATTTAGAGAAGAAAAATCGAAACTTGATTTTGCAGAGAGAGTTGTTTTTGCAAAAATTTTGAGCGCGTACACAGTAGAAGGGGATTAGGACAAATTATACAATAATCAGCTGAAGAGTAGAGATAGTGGTGTTGTAACATGTTACCAACATAATTGGACCACTGTCACACGATCATACCCATGTTCACCTTACCACGTGTCAGTGTTGGATTAACACGTAACCAGAGCGGTCTTCAAACCTGAAAACTTATAAGTTACAATGTTTCAATGTTGGACTAACATTGGTAAGTTAACATCAGGGAGGGAAGTTGTAGGTGCAGGGCTTCCACCAAGGCAACATCATGTGAGAGCGTGAGATATTCCTGTAAACTAATCTGAACCCTCACCTAAGTACATAGGTACAAAGACATAGGTTAAGATCATCAGTATGAGTAAGTAACACATCAAACAGAAAAACACAGAGTGGATATACATATCCAGGGAAAAGATGTTCCCATAGCATAGCAGATCACAAAACATAGTCTTTTACCTGCAGTGAGTCACCCACAAAGTATGCCTCAACACGTGATTCCTAGGATTACTACTCCCCCTAAGCCCAAACCGACACAAGGGAAAAATGAATGTAGACTAGAATGAATGCAACAATGTTAGAGCAACATTGGGAGATGGTAACCATGTACAAACAACTATACTGACTGGAATCAGGACAAATCACTTTTTCTTTATTTGTGCTATGTTGAACAAAAGCTAATGAATGTAAAAGGACAGTATCATCACTGAATGTGGGCAGCACACGACCCCACACACCCCAGCAACTTAACCATCAGCAACGGATTAAGCAAGTACAAAGGAACTGAATGAAGACAATACATTTATCATATACTTCTCCACCCCAACTCCTCATGCATACTTGTTTTCCAACCTGTCTGCAAGCGAAATACCAAGTGAACAATGCTACTGAATGCAAGCAGTCGAAACTTCAAACACCCTAGTAGTAAGGACCACTATCATGCATAACCTTGGCCATATAGAAAACACAAAAATAAGCACAACTTAATGACAATGAAGCTCTCAACATCATGTACCCCAGCTTCTCTTCATGCTTTGTCTAACCTAACATGGATAAGTCACAACTGAATAACATCAGAGTAGTGAGCTCTGTGTACCCCAGCTTCTCCCAGATGTTAGGTTAAATTTCACAGACTAACAACAGAGTTCTTAACTTTTCAAACCTTTTAATATGTACCTGTCCACCAGTCAACTCAGCTATTCATACAGTTTAACCACACAACCCAACAGAATCTCTAACAAGGATGTAATATGCAAGAAGAAAGAATGCAGAAAGGAAACAGAAGAACTACAAATACACCACAACCAATAACCATGGCTAGACAGTGGTGTTATGTCAACACTGGTGTACTAACCTCCCTAGACAATGCACATGCCAAGAGAATTCCTCAAACTGAAGAACCTCTCAGAATCTAAGGGTTTAGTGAACATATCAGCAAGCTGATTGTTGGTTTCAATGTGTTCAATATCAATGAGCTTATCTTCTACCATGTTTCTCAGAAAGTGATGTCTTATGTCAATATGTTTAGTTCTGGAGTGTTGCACAGGATTCTTAGAAATGCTTATAGCACTAAGATTATCACAAAACATAAGTAAGGTATCACTGTCTAACCCATAATCAAGTAGCATGTGTTTAAGCCATACTAACTGAGTGACACAACTGCCTGCTGCTATGTATTCAGATTCAGCAGTGGAGAGTGACACACGGTTTTGCTTTCTACTGTACCATGAGACCAAGTTGTTCCCCAAATAAAACATCCTCCACTTGTAGACTTCCTGTCATCAGTGTCACCTGCCCAGTCTGAGTCACTGAACCCTACAAGATTGGTGTTAGTGTCATAGGAATACCATATACCAAGGGCCAAGGTGCCAGAAATGTATCTAAGATTCTCTTCACAGCAATCAGATGAGACTGCTTTGGACATGCCTGGTACCTAGAACAAACACAAACAGAGAACATTATATCAGGGCTTGAAGCAGACAAGTAGAGTAAGCTTCCTATCATTGAACGGTACAATGTTGGATCAACATTGGCACCATTAACATCCCTGGATATCTTCACAGATGAAGACATGGGAGTCTTGCAAGGCTTTGAATCTGCCAATTCAAATATTTTCACCAAATTCCTTGCATACTTTTCCTGACTTAGAAAAATCCCATTACCTGTTTGTTTTACTTGAAGACCAAGAAAGAAAGTTAATTCTCCCATCATACTCATCTCAAACTGCCCTGTCATTGATTCAACAAATTTTTCTAGAATAGAATTGTTAGTTGAGCAAAAACAATATCATCTACATATATTTGGGCTACACAGACATGAGAATCTTTCTTCAAGACAAACAGTGTTCTATCTCCATCACCTCTAACAAAACCAAGACTTAAAAGGAATTTTGTAAGCCTTTCATACCATGCTCTAGGTGCTTGTTTAAGACCATACAGTGCCTTTTCAAGCTTGTACACATGGTTTGGATACTTAGGATCTGTGAATCCCTTTGGTTGTTCAACATATACTTCCTTGTCAATCCTAGCAACTGGAGCAAATGTCTCATCAAAATCTACACCTTCAACCTGTTTGTACCCATGAGCAACTAGTCTAGCTTTGTTTCTAACTATAACCCCTTCCTCATTACTCTTGTTTTTAAATATCCACTTTGTCCCTATTACATTAACATTAGGTGGTCTAGGTACAAGTATCCAGAGATTGTTCTTAGTAAACTGTAATAGTTCATCCTGCATGGCATTAATCCAAAAGTTATCAAGAAGGGCTTCATTCACATTCTTAGGTTATATGGTGGAGACAAAACAGAAGGCATTATCAACAGTACAAGTGAAGTTCATACAGACACACAGTTTTACCATATCTCAATAGTCAAGTCTTTCTCTGTTTCGTGTCCTTACCCGTTCAGTGAGTTCACCTATTACCTAGGATGCTGGATGATCCTTCTGAATCCTAGCTGGGGGATCTCTTCTCAGTTCAGAGGCAACTTCATGTTCTGAGTAAGAACCCTCTGCTGTTAGTCTAACATCAGATCTTGCTGGTGTTAGTCTAACATCGTTCCTTGACTCTTGTTCAGTGTTTCCAGCTTCCAGTTCCAATGTTGGTGTAACATTGTCAGGAGTAACATTATCGGTTTCCACTATTGGTTCAACATTGGGAATTGAGATGTCACCAGTACCTGTATCAAGAGTGAAATCATCAAACACAGCATTCACTGGTTCCTGAATTGTCTTCAATCTAAGATTGTAGACCCTAAAGGAAGTACTATTGGCTGAGTATCCTACAAAGATGCATTTTTCACTTTTAGAATCAAATTTACTCAGATAATCCCTGTCATTAAGTAGATAACAATCACATCCAAATTCATGGAAATATGCAACATTTGGTTTTACACCCTTCAAGAGTTCATATGGAGTCATGTTAGTTCCAGGTCTAAGATACACCCTGTTACTAATGTGACAAGCAGTATTTAAGGCTTCAACCCAGAGTCTTTTGGATAATCCTTAGCATTGAGCATAACTCTGGCCTTCTCTTGAAGAGTCCTGTTCTTTCTTTCAGCAATCCCATTCTGCTGAGGAGTCTTAGGAGCTGAAAATTAATGGAAAATACCTTTAGCATTGCAGTAGTTATCAAAACTAGTATTTTCAAATTCTTTACCATGATCAGACCTAATCTTAGTCACAGTGGAGCCATACAAGTTTTTAATACTAGCACAAAGAATTTTGAACTGATCAAAAGCTTCTGACTTTTCTTTAAGAAATTTTACCCAAGTGTATCTAGAGAAGTCATCTACAATCACAAAGGCATATCTCTTACCACTGAGACTACTTACCTTAATTGGACCCATTAAGTCCATGTGCAGCAATTCAAAACATCTACTAGATATAGGGTTAGCATTCTGTACCTGTAGAGGTGTATGAACTGCTCTGGTTTGCTTACCCTTGAGGCAATCACCACACACAAGCTTACCTGGACAAGACATCTTTGGTAAGCCTCTTACATCATCAACTTTCTGTAATTTCTCAAGGTTTCTGTAGTGAACATGTCCAAGTTTCCTATGCCATATAGAAGCCTCATCTATCTTGGCATGGAAACATTCTGCTTCCTCTTGGGCTAGGTAGCAGTTATCTTTGGATCTAGTACCTGTCATCACAAGAACATTGTCACTATCATAAACATCACAAGATATCTTATCAAATGTAACCAGTAAGTCATCATCACACAGCTGACTGATACTGATTAGATTTGCCTTTAACCCATCTACCAACAATACATCCTTCAAGGGAGGGAATCCATCAACATCCAGTGTCCCCTTGCCAATGATTTTTCCTTTGGTGCCTCCTCCATATGTCACTGTTCCAGCACTCAAAGGTACCATTTGCTTAAGATTCTCTTTGCTTCCTGTCGTGTGTCTTGAGCATCCACTATCGAAGTACCATTTACTTGAAAGGTTAGAGTACACAGCAGAGAAAACAACATTGCATACAACTTTAATCTTAGGGGATTTAGCCTTTTCTATCCAAGTCCTACCTTTTTGTCCTGCACCTAATGTTAGTCTAACATCAGAACATGTTGTAGAATTAACATTGGACGCAGAGGCTGTTTTCTTACCACATTCTTTTATAAATTTTCTGCAGAATGGTTTAATGTGGCCTGGTTGAAAACAGTACTGGCAGATAAAGGTAGGTTTACTTTTTATAGTGTTAATGGTTCCAGTACTCACATTATCAGATTCTTTAACAAAGCTTGTAGTTAGATAGGCAGAATTAACATTTGAAGAGGAAGGTTTCTCAATAAATCCCAGACCACATGTACCTGAGTTACCCATGTTCAGTACCTCATCAAGTTTAGAAGTACCTCCATTCCATTTGGCTATGATCTGTGAGTCCTTTTTGAGTTTCTCCTTTACCTCTTTCAGCTCTACTTCAGCTTTGTCAAGATCTCTTTCATAGAGTTTCAACATGTTCTTCAAACATTCAATGTCATGCTTCTGTGCTTCGTTTTTCTTCATGAGTCTGACATTCTCTCTCTCAAGTCTGAGAAAGGTTGTATGTAGGTCATCAAGAATTTCCTCCTGGGACATCTCTTCTTCATTGAAGTACTCTTCTTCAAGATCAACTGAGCCATGAAAACAACCAAAGTTAGTATCATCACAATCAGAGAGTGTGTCATGGTTAACCTGTGTCTCATAGCTGTTCCAGTCTCCAAAAAAGATCTCCTGCTTTGCTGTTGGTTCTCTAATGTTGGAGTAACATTGAGATTCTTGGCAGTTTCTGGAGTCTTCTCCTGACCAGGTGATCCGAGTGCAGAGCGCAGCAGTGTTGATTTCCTCTGATTGTTCATCACCACTTGTTCCTGATTTGAAGTCTCCTTCATTGAAGTCATCTACACAGACCCAATGAGAATTCCCTCTTGTTCTGAGGGTGTTAGCACATTCATGTTTAAAGTGACTATACCTCTTACATTCATAACACTGGACATCTTTCAATTTCTCAGCATCTTGAGGAGTGCTCTTAGATGCCATGTATTTTACAAACTTTGGGGGCAATTTCTTATAACTAACAGCAGCATTACTGGGTTGTTTTTCTTTACTTTTATCTTTGTAACCCAATTTACTAAACTTCATAGTGATGTTACCATAGTTAGAAGAGATCAACTCATATTCATCCTCATCACTCCCTGTAGACTCTGAACTAGTACCTAGTAAGGCTAAAGCAAGTTGTTTACTGAACTTTCCTAGGAATTCTAGTTCAAATTCTTTTAGAGTGTTCATCAATGTTTGAAAGTCCATGTTGGCCAGATCTCTAGACTCATTCATAGCAATTCTTTTGATAGTAAATTTTGAAGATAGTGTTCTAAAAGCTTTATAGACCATGGTTTGATTTGGGATGATAAAACCTAAGTTTTGGCACTGATTAGCAATATCTAAAAGTTTCTCAAAATAACCATCAATTCTTTCATCCTCACCCATCTCTATCTCCTCAAAGTCCCTCAAAAGTTTTCTATATTTAGAGTCCCTCACAGCCACATCACCTTCACAATGTAATTCAAGAACTTCCCATGCAACTTTAGCAGTAGAGCAAGTTTGAATAAGTTTGAACATATGATTACCTACCCAGCTAAAAATAGCATTGAGAGCCTTTTCATTGAAGTTGTAGAGAGCAATTTCGTTGGCTGTCCATTGTCCTCTTGGCTTAGGTACCAGATCAGCATCTCAATCTCTAGGCAAGTAGGGGATGGCGTAGCCTTCTAGTACTGTGTCCCAAGCTCTTAGGTCGATGGATTTGATGTGGACTCTGAGCCTGATCTTCCAGTAGGCATAGTTGTTGGGACCCTCCAATACTGGCAACCTGCTGGTATTGGGGTTGGAGTTGTCCATCTTGTCGTATCAACGCCAAACACCGGTGAAGTTGGTGCTTGGCTCTGATACCAATTGAAATTTTGGATCGGGTTGATACGTTGTTGTTGTTAACTTAACACTTGAGAGTTAACAGCAGATTGCAACGTCTCGTGTTTGTCTTGATGTACTTCACACCTATATATAGGTTCTTGATCTTCGACTTCAAGGTGTGTTGTACACGGTTGGTAATTCTCCTAGTTTCCTTCTTGAACTCTACTTCCTTGGTCTCGCAGTCCTTGTTGAATAATAGTTCCTTCGTTAGTGATCTAACTAGGGAAAGACTCCTTCTTCAAATCAGGACTGATCTTGGAAAGCATTCCTAGTTCCACTCGAACTCAACTTTCCTTGTAGAGTGGTTTGCGTAATTAAGGAAACTTTCCTTCTTGGAAACTTGAGCGTCCAACCTATGACAAGTTTGTTTCCTGAATAATAATCAAAGACAACTACAAATGTGGAACTCAGTTAGTTAAGTGAATAAGGTAAAACAATAATAAAGAATATAATCAAGATTGTCAATCGGATTCTACTCCAGTAATGTTACTCTAACATTGACTTCTCAATGTTAAACTAACATTGACAAAATACCTGCACTTTCAATGTTAAACTAACATTGATCGAATACCTGCACTTTCAATCTCCCCCTTTTTGCCTTAATCACAAAACCTAAGAACATGTTCTAATCAGATCAAATTATTCAAACAAACTTAACTATCAGATCACAATGGAAAATAAGTATGCTCCCCCTGAAAATCAGAAGGCACCATCTCAATGTTATTCTAACATTGATACTTTCAATGTTGTCATAACATCTGTCTGTTTTTGTCAATGTTAGATTAACTTCGAAACTAGACAGCTGTTCTAACATTGAACATCTCAATGTTATTTTAACATCAGAGACCAGTTAACACCTGCAAAACAGAGTTAGTACTTTGTATCCAAAGTTCAATGATCATAAGCAGAAGCAGTAAGCAACAAGATAAAAATATACTTAATTACAGACCATACTAAGTAGCAATGAACATGCTCCTTGATGAAACCGAAAACAAACAAGGAAAATAAAATTGTTCATACTGACAGAAACATAATAAAACTCATAAATTTTTGAAATTTGATCATTTTCCCCCTTTTTGTGAGGAAGGCAGATCCCTCAAATGCTTCCTGAGGCTGTCTATCTCTTGCAGCCTTACTTTCTTGTCTGCTATCTCTCTATGGGTATCCTTGTACTCTCTGTCCAGCCACACCAGGGTCTCCTCCACAAAGGCATCAGTAATGACAGAACAACTGTCACTACTAGTCACAGGAACTGAAGAAGCAGCAAACTTGTGAGTCCTCTTCTTCTTCTTCTTCTTCCTGCTTGGACCAACTCCATCATTGGGATTCCATGGCAGATCCTGAATCCCGATCTGAGTGAAGTAGCTCCTGGTGATGATCATCTTGGCCTTGTTCTTGATCCAGCCTTCTGTCTTCTTTGTCTTGAAGCCTTGCTTCACCAGAATGCTGGATATCAGAGAAGGATATGGAATGATTCCCTTTGCCTTGGTTGTGACTTCCCTCATGTGCCTCAGAACCTTCTCCCCTATGTTCACACTCAGCCCATTCTTCAGTTTGTACACCAGCCTTGCAGATTCTTTAGTCATAACAGTGGTGTTTGAAGAGGGCAACCAGTTGTAGGTGGAGAGCTTGTGAAGTACAGCACTTAAGGATGTCAGCCTTGTAGATGGAAAACTGTCATTCCAGTTCCTTGTCAGTCCACCAGTGAGGTCAATGATCACCTCATCCATGCTAGGATCCTCAGTCTCCTCAGGATCAGGAAGTCCCCAAGCCTCATTGATCACAGAGGGGCTAATGTCACAGACATTTATCCTGACCCAAGCTTTGCCAAACTTGGGAGAGTCCTGGTGGGACACCCATTGAGAGAGGTTCATGTAGAACTCTCTGATCACATCAGGGACATATGATGACTGGTTCATCACAGAGCCCAACACTCCTCTAGCTTCCAGCAGCTCAAACAACCTATTCTCCTTGAACATTTCCTCATCAATGTTCCTCTCAGTGTGAATCACCCTGGCTTGATAAGCCTCCCACAGCTCTTTTGCCTCAGCAGACACATAAAAGCCATTATAAGGCTTCTTGGGATACTCCTCCTCGAGCAGATCAAAGTAATCATCTGATGTTGGAGTAACATCAGCAGGGTCATCACCTACTTGTTGGTCTTCTTCCTCCACTTCCTCCTCAACTTCCTCCTCTTCTTTATCCTCTTCCTCCTCTTTTTCTTCTTCTGACTCAGACTCAGAAGTTTCAACCATCACCTGCTTTCCCTTTCTTTTCTTAGCAGCAGTAGCTAAGTCAGTGAGAGTCAGGCTCTCTTCTTCTTCTCTCTCAACCTCTTCAGGTTGACTGTCATCCTCTTCACCATCATCTTGGTTACCCTCAGTAGTAACCTTCTCAGCCACAGTCTCCTCATCCTGATCATCCTCCTCAGGAAGAGTCTCCATCTCATCAGCAGTATCCTGCTCATCCACTTCCTCAGCAACCACAGATTCATCCCCAGCATTACCCTCAGGGACCTCATGCTCCACCTCAGACTCACCCACAACAACACCTGGGGCCTCGTTCTCCCCCTCAATACCAACAACAGTAGTATCAGGTATATCCAGAGTACGGTTAGCCATCATTACCTCGTTTTCAGGGTTGGTGGGAGTGGAGGTTTGCTCATAAGTTTTTGGTGTTGAATCAACATCCCCCTTCGCTGCTTTCTTGCCCTTACGCCGTTGATAAATGGATTTCCTCGTTGGTGCGGCGGCGGTAATGGCTTCAGCAGTTGCACTTCTGGTCCTGCGGCGTCTAGGTTGCTCCATCTGTTCGGCAGCAGCTGCAAGAGTGTCAATGGAAGACTTGCTTACCATTGTTAGAGTGAATTTAGAGAAGAAAAATCAAAACTTGATTTTGCAGAGAGAGTTGTTTTTGCAAAAATTTTGAGCGCGTACACAGTAGAAGGGGATTAGGACAAATTATACAATAATCAGCTGAAGAGTAGAGATAGTGGTGTTGTAACATGTTACCAACATAATTGGACCACTGTCACACGATCATACCCATGTTCACCTTACCACGTGTCAGTGTTGGATTAACACGTAACCAGAGCGGTCTTCAAACCTGAAAACTTATAAGTTACAATGTTTCAATGTTGGACTAACATTGGTAAGTTAACATCAGGGAGGGAAGTTGTAGGTGCAGGGCTTCCACCAAGGCAACATCATGTGAGAGCGTGAGATATTCCTGTAAACTAATCTGAACCCTCACCTAAGTACATAGGTACAAAGACATAGGTTAAGATCATCAGTATGAGTAAGTAACACATCAAACAGAAAAACACAGAGTGGATATACATATCCAGGGAAAAGATGTTCCCATAGCATAGCAGATCACAAAACATAGTCTTTTACCTGCAGTGAGTCACCCACAAAGTATGCCTCAACACGTGATTCCTAGGATTACTACTCCCCCTAAGCCCAAACCGACACAAGGGAAAAATGAATGTAGACTAGAATGAATGCAACAATGTTAGAGCAACATTGGGAGATGGTAACCATGTACAAACAACTATACTGACTGGAATCAGGACAAATCACTTTTTCTTTATTTGTGCTATGTTGAACAAAAGCTAATGAATGTAAAAGGACAGTATCATCACTGAATGTGGGCAGCACACGACCCCACACACCCCAGCAACTTAACCATCAGCAACGGATTAAGCAAGTACAAAGGAACTGAATGAAGACAATACATTTATCATATACTTCTCCACCCCAACTCCTCATGCATACTTGTTTTCCAACCTGTCTGCAAGCGAAATACCAAGTGAACAATGCTACTGAATGCAAGCAGTCGAAACTTCAAACACCCTAGTAGTAAGGACCACTATCATGCATAACCTTGGCCATATAGAAAACACAAAAATAAGCACAACTTAATGACAATGAAGCTCTCAACATCATGTACCCCAACTTCTCTTCATGCTTTGTCTAACCTAACATGGATAAGTCACAACTGAATAACATCAGAGTAGTGAGCTCTGTGTACCCCAGCT
Organism: Linaria vulgaris; assembly: GCA_948329865.1. Classification (NCBI taxonomy): domain Eukaryota; kingdom Viridiplantae; phylum Streptophyta; class Magnoliopsida; order Lamiales; family Plantaginaceae; genus Linaria; species Linaria vulgaris. Next base: position 33,830,279 of record OX415250.1, on the reverse strand, counting down.
TCTCCCAGATGTTAGGTTAAATTTCACAGACTAACAACAGAGTTCTTAACTTTTCAAACCTTTTAATATGTACCTGTCCACCAGTCAACTCAGCTATTCATACAGTTTAACCACACAACCCAACAGAATCTCTAACAAGGATGTAATATGCAAGAAGAAAGAATGCAGAAAGGAAACAGAAGAACTACAAATACACCACAACCAATAACCATGGCTAGACAGTGGTGTTATGTCAACACTGGTGTACTAACCTCCCTAGACAATGCACATGCCAAGAGAGTTCCTCAAACTGAAGAACCTCTCAGAATCTAAGGGTTTAGTGAACATATCAGCAAGCTGATTGTTGGTTTCAATGTGTTCAATATCAATGAGCTTATCTTCTACCATGTTTCTCAGAAAGTGATGTCTTATGTCAATATGTTTAGTTCTGGAGTGTTGCACAGGATTCTTAGAAATGCTTATAGCACTAAGATTATCACAAAACATAAGTAAGGTATCACTGTCTAACCCATAATCCAGTAGCATGTGTTTAAGCCATACTAACTGAGTGACACAACTGCCTGCTGCTATGTATTCAGATTCAGCAGTGGAGAGTGACACACGGTTTTGCTTTCTACTGTACCATGAGACCAAGTTGTTCCCCAAATAAAACATCCTCCACTTGTAGACTTCCTGTCATCAGTGTCACCTGCCCAGTCTGAGTCACTGAACCCTACAAGATTGGTGTTAGTGTCATAGGAATACCATATACCAAGGGCCAAGGTGCCAGAAATGTATCTAAGATTCTCTTCACAGCAATCAGATGAGACTGCTTTGGACATGCCTGGTACCTAGAACAAACACAAACAGAGAACATTATATCAGGGCTTGAAGCAGACAAGTAGAGTAAGCTTCCTATCATTGAACGGTACAATGTTGGATCAACATTGGCACCATTAACATCCCTGGATATCTTCACAGATGAAGACATGGGAGTCTTGCAAGGATTTGAATCTGCCAATTCAAATATTTTCACCAAATTCCTTGCATACTTTTCCTGACTTAGAAAAATCCCATTACCTGTTTGTTTTACTTGAAGACCAAGAAAGAAAGTTAATTCTCCCATCATACTCATCTCAAACTGCCCTGTCATTGATTCAACAAATTTTTCTAGAATAGAATTGTTAGTTGAGCAAAAACAATATCATCTACATATATTTGGGCTACACAGACATGAGAATCTTTCTTCAAGACAAACAGTGTTCTATCTCCATCACCTCTAACAAAACCAAGACTTAAAAGGAATTTTGTAAGCCTTTCATACCATGCTCTAGGTGTTTGTTTAAGACCATACAGTGCCTTTTCAAGCTTGTACACATGGTTTGGATACTTAGGATCTGTGAATCCCTTTGGTTGTTCAACATATACTTCCTTGTCAATCCTAGCAACTGGAGCAAATGTCTCATCAAAATCTACACCTTCAACCTGTTTGTACCCATGAGCAACTAGTCTAGCTTTGTTTCTAACTATAACCCCTTCCTCATTACTCTTGTTTTTAAATATCCACTTTGTCCCTATTACATTAACATTAGGTGGTCTAGGTACAAGTATCCAGAGATTGTTCTTAGTAAACTGTAATAGTTCATCCTGCATGGCATTAATCCAAAAGTTATCAAGAAGGGCTTCATTCACATTCTTAGGTTATATGGTGGAGACAAAACAGGAGGCATTATCAACAGTACAAGTGAAGTTCATACAGACACACAGTTTTACCATATCTCAATAGTCAAGTCTTTCTCTGTTTCGTGTCCTTACCCGTTCAGTGAGTTCACCTATTACCTAGGATGCTGGATGATCCTTCTGAATCCTAGCTGGGGGATCTCTTCTCAGTTCAGAGGCAACTTCATGTTCTGAGTAAGAACCCTCTGCTGTTAGTCTAACATCAGATCTTGCTGGTGTTAGTCTAACATCGTTCCTTGACTCTTGTTCAGTGTTTCCAGCTTCCAGTTCCAATGTTGGTGTAACATTGTCAGGAGTAACATTATCGGTTTCCACTATTGGTTCAACATTGGGAATTGAGATGTCACCAGTACCTGTATCAAGAGTGAAATCATCAAACACAGCATTCACTGGTTCCTGAATTGTCTTCAATCTAAGATTGTAGACCCTAAAGGAAGTACTATTGGCTGAGTATCCTACAAAGATGCATTTTTCACTTTTAGAATCAAATTTACTCAGATAATCCCTGTCATTAAGTAGATAACAATCACATCCAAATTCATGGAAATATGCAACATTTGGTTTTACACCCTTCAAGAGTTCATATGGAGTCATGTTAGTTCCAGGTCTAAGATACACCCTGTTACTAATGTGACAAGCAGTATTTAAGGCTTCAACCCAGAGTCTTTTGGATAATCCTTAGCATTGAGCATAACTCTGGCCTTCTCTTGAAGAGTCCTGTTCTTTCTTTCAGCAATCCCATTCTGCTGAGGAGTCTTAGGAGCTGAAAATTAATGGAAAATACCTTTAGCATTGCAGTAGTTATCAAAACTAGTATTTTCAAATTCTTTACCATGATCAGACCTAATCTTAGTCACAGTGGAGCCATACAAGTTTTTAATACTAGCACAAAGAATTTTGAACTGATCAAAAGCTTCTGACTTTTCTTTAAGAAATTTTACCCAAGTGTATCTAGAGAAGTCATCTACAATCACAAAGGCATATCTCTTACCACTGAGACTACTTACCTTAATTGGACCCATTAAGTCCATGTGCAGCAATTCAAAACATCTACTAGATATAGGGTTAGCATTCTGTACCTGTAGAGGTGTATGAACTGCTCTGGTTTGCTTACCCTTGAGGCAATCACCACACACAAGCTTACCTGGACAAGACATCTTTGGTAAGCCTCTTACATCATCAACTTTCTGTAATTTCTCAAGGTTTCTGTAGTGAACATGTCCAAGTTTCCTATGCCATATAGAAGCCTCATCTATCTTGGCATGGAAACATTCTGCTTCCTCTTGGGCTAGGTAGCAGTTATCTTTGGATCTAGTACCTGTCATCACAAGAACATTGTCACTATCATAAACATCACAAGATATCTTATCAAATGTAACCAGTAAGTCATCATCACACAGCTGACTGATACTGATTAGATTTGCCTTTAACCCATCTACCAACAATACATCCTTCAAGGGAGGGAATCCATCAACATCCAGTGTCCCCTTGCCAATGATTTTTCCTTTGGTGCCTCCTCCATATGTCACTGTTCCAGCACTCAAAGGTACCATTTGCTTAAGATTCTCTTTGCTTCCTGTCGTGTGTCTTGAGCATCCACTATCGAAGTACCATTTACTTGAAAGGTTAGAGTACACAGCAGAGAAAACAACATTGCATACAACTTTAATCTTAGGGGATTTAGCCTTTTCTATCCAAGTCCTACCTTTTTGTCCTGCACCTAATGTTAGTCTAACATCAGAACATGTTGTAGAATTAACATTGGACGCAGAGGCTATTTTCTTACCACATTCTTTTATAAATTTTCTGCAGAATGGTTTAATGTGGCCTGGTTGAAAACAGTACTGGCAGATAAAGGTAGGTTTACTTTTTATAGTGTTAATGGTTCCAGTACTCACATTATCAGATTCTTTAACAAAGCTTGTAGTTAGATAGGCAGAATTAACATTTGAAGAGGAAGGTTTCTCAATAAATCCCAGACCACATGTACCTGAGTTACCCATGTTCAGTACCTCATCAAGTTTAGAAGTACCTCCATTCCATTTGGCTATGATCTGTGAGTCCTTTTTGAGTTTCTCCTTTACCTCTTTCAGCTCTACTTCAGCTTTGTCAAGATCTCTTTCATAGAGTTTCAACATGTTCTTCAAACATTCAATGTCATGCTTCTGTGCTTCGTTTTTCTTCATGAGTCTGACATTCTCTCTCTCAAGTCTGAGAAAGGTTGTATGTAGGTCATCAAGAATTTCCTCCTGGGACATCTCTTCTTCATTGAAGTACTCTTCTTCAAGATCAACTGAGCCATAAAAACAACCAAAGTTAGTATCATCACAATCAGAGAGTGTGTCATGGTTAACCTGTGTCTCATAGCTGTTCCAGTCTCCAAAAAAGATCTCCTGCTTTGCTGTTGGTTCTCTAATGTTGGAGTAACATTGAGATTCTTGGCAGTTTCTGGAGTCTTCTCCTGACCAGGTGATCCGAGTGCAGAGCGCAGCAGTGTTGATTTCCTCTGATTGTTCATCACCACTTGTTCCTGATTTGAAGTCTCCTTCATTGAAGTCATCTACACAGACCCAATGAGAATTCCCTCTTGTTCTGAGGGTGTTAGCACATTCATGTTTAAAGTGACTATACCTCTTACATTCATAACACTGGACATCTTTCAATTTCTCAGCATCTTGAGGAGTGCTCTTAGATGCCATGTATTTTACAAACTTTGGGGGCAATTTCTTATAACTAACAGCAGCATTACTGGGTTGTTTTTCTTTACTTTTATCTTTGTAACCCAATTTACTAAACTTCATAGTGATGTTACCATAGTTAGAAGAGATCAACTCATATTCATCCTCATCACTCCCTGTAGACTCTGAACTAGTACCTAGTAAGGCTAAAGCAAGTTGTTTACTGAACTTTCCTAGGAATTCTAGTTCAAATTCTTTTAGAGTGTTCATCAATGTTTGAAAGTCCATGTTGGCCAGATCTCTAGACTCATTCATAGCAATTCTTTTGATAGTAAATTTTGAAGATAGTGTTCTAAAAGCTTTATAGACCATGGTTTGATTTGGGATGATAAAACCTAAGTTTTGGCACTGATTAGCAATATCTAAAAGTTTCTCAAAATAACCATCAATTCTTTCATCCTCACCCATCTCTATCTCCTCAAAGTCCCTCAAAAGTTTTCTATATTTAGAGTCCCTCACAGCCACATCACCTTCACAATGTAATTCAAGAACTTCCCATGCAACTTTAGCAGTAGAGCAAGTTTGAATAAGTTTGAACATATGATTACCTACCCAGCTAAAAATAGCATTGAGAGCCTTTTCATTGAAGTTGTAGAGAGCAATTTCGTTGGCTGTCCATTGTCCTCTTGGCTTAGGTACCAGATCAGCATCTCAATCTCTAGGCAAGTAGGGGATGGCGTAGCCTTCTAGTACTGTGTCCCAAGCTCTTAGGTCGATGGATTTGATGTGGACTCTGAGCCTGATCTTCCAGTAGGCATAGTTGTTGGGACCCTCCAATACTGGCAACCTGCTGGTATTGGGGTTGGAGTTGTCCATCTTGTCGTATCAACGCCAAACACCGGTGAAGTTGGTGCTTGGCTCTGATACCAATTGAAATTTTGGATCGGGTTGATACGTTGTTGTTGTTAACTTAACACTTGAGAGTTAACAGCAGATTGCAACGTTGTTAACTCAGCGATGTTACTTTAACAACAGACCAGAAGAATAGTGCAGCGGAATAAACAAACACCAGTTTTAAGAAGTGAATATAGAATTATATTAACTTCCGAGCCTTAGGCAAAATAACCCGTGAAGGTTTTAACAAAGGTCGTTCTCTCAATTCTCAAGCTCTTCACTCTTAAATTGATTGAACTAAGCAAAGTACACAAGAATTGCTTCGACTAACTCTAACAGCTCCTCACTCTTAGATTTATTCTAACAACTCACAAACTTTGCTAAAGCAAGACAACACTCAACAACTGTAAATTAATCTCTTGGATTGATTGGCTCTTGTCTCGTGTTTATCTTGATGTACTTCACACCTATATATAGGTTCTTGATCTTCGACTTCAAGGTGTGTTGTACACGGTTGGTAATTCTCCTAGTTTCCTTCTTGAACTCTACTTCCTTGGTCTCGCAGTTCTTCTTGAATAATAGTTCCTTCGTTAGTGATCTAACAAGGGAAAGAATCCTTCTAGAAATCAGGACTGATCTTGGAAAGCATTCCTAGTTCCACTCGAACTCAACTTTCCTTGTAGAGTGGTTTGCGTAATTAAGGAAACTTTCCTTCTTGGAAACTTGAGCGTCCAACCTATGACAAGTTTGTTTCCTGAATAATAATCAAAGACAACTACAACTGTGGAACTCAGTTAGTTAAGTGAATAAGGCAAAACAATAATAAAGAATATAATCAAGATTGTCAATCGGATTCTGCTCCAGTAATGTTACTCTAACATTGACTTCTCAATGTTAAACTAACATTGACTGAATACCTGCACTTTCAATGTTAAACTAACATTGATCGAATACCTGCACTTTCAATTAGATTGGATACAACTGTAATTCATTTTAACTTTCTCATCACTTCAATCTTTTTATTAAAGAAAAAAAAGTATTACTTAATTCTCTCTTACATAAAAAGAAGGTTAAGATATATCTATATATATTTTGTATCCATATTTAAGTTATAATTTGTGTCATACAAATTAATTATAATGTAATTTAACCTGGTGGGGACCGCGTGTCGACAATTGTAGTAGTAGATAAGAACATAAACATAGAGAATACTGAAGCACTTATATAAACTAAGTGTTCAGAAAATTTTAGATTTTGCTATAATAATGCGACCAACCATCAACGTGGTCACACAATTGATCAATGTAATATTTGATTTGTTCCTTAATTAGTTGTACTAAATAGCATAGAAAACTTGTATTTGCATCTAATTTATGAAATGTTTTATTGAATAAGGTCAAGTATCAAGAAATAGCGCGATGTGATATCATTATTACCTAATTAATCATACATATGTAGAGTGGACTCTAACCTTTGAATTGCTCAAGCACAGTAATTCTTCAACTACCGACAGGTAAATATAGTGATACTGTCACATATATTTATGCCCCCTATAAATAGGTGAAATAAGCTCTTCAATTTTTGTCAGCTTCTCTACAACTGAATTAACTAATTCTTTGCGAGTTTAATTTACTACATTAGTAACAATGAGTTCGGCCACGTTGCAAGATAACAGCAACATCAGGCGCAAGGCTTTTCCTAAAGATTTTGTGTTCGGAACTTCTACCGCAGCTTACCAGGTTAATTGTTTGTCATCTATAACTAAGAAAAATCTAATTATACATTTAGTTGCTCGGGCGTAGAGTCTGCTTGTGGAGTTCAAAGTATTCGCAATCATACGTTTTAAGTCGATCATATACTTTTAAGGGTTTTATTTACATATATAAAGTTATTATTAGGATTATATTTAACATAAATAATTAATCGTTTCATCTGCAATATATTGTAGAAACCACTCATCAAAATATTATGAAAATTAAAGTTCTGACTTAGCTGCGCGCCTGCAGAAATAGTCATTAAACAAATCTTGAGATTTTGGTTTTTTTTTTTTTTGTGCCACATCACTTTTCAGCACGAAGGAGCTGCCGCAACTGGGGGTAGAGGAAGGAGTATATGGGATGATTTCGCCTTGAGGACTCCTGGTGATCTCTCTCTCTCTCTATATATATATATATGTGTGTGTGTGTGACATAATTATAAAGCCGATTAATTATATAGCTTATAAAATATGGGAACTGAGGGTCTGCATATAGGCAGAATTGCGGATGGATCAAATGGAAATGTTGCTGCGGATATGTATAGCAAATATAAGGTAATTAAATGTACCCCCACCGGCCATATTAATTTACTCCCCCTTAGAAACTTGCATATGAGAATTAAAGCTGCTAAAAACTCTCTTATATATGATTAGTTGACTATGAATAGAATCACTTATGTTTTCAGTTATGTTGCAGGATGATATCAAAATGATGAAAAGCATGGGTTTTAATAGTTACAGATTTTCAATTGCATGGCCAAGATTATTGCCTGGTAAGGAATTCATGAAGATAATTACGAAGTGATCTTTTGTCAAAAATTGTTGTGCAACAACTAACAAGCAAGAAACGTATATATATTAGCGATTTCACCAATATAATACAAAAAAGAAAAAGAAAAAAGAAGAAAATATTCTTTTATACTGAGCGACAATTGTAGAAAGTACTAAAAGAAACACAACTGCATAACTAGATTTCGTCTTCTTATTATCTTAGTTTTTGGAAAATCCGTAAATTAATTAACAGAAACTAGTACATTTAGCGATATTAAACTCACAAATATATTTCGTCTTTTGAGGATCCTGATCATGTTGCAGTTCATATTTCATATGGCTGTTACGTTGTTCTTGTGCTGAGCTAACACATCCATATTAATCTTGATTAGGGGGGAGACTTTCTCTCGGTGTCAGCAAAGAAGGGATTGACTACTATAATGACGTTATTAATACCCTCCTTGCTAATGGTTTGACTCAAATTGTTTCATTATTCTTCTTGGATTCTATAATCTGAGTAATTACATATATTTGTTTATATATATACGTTAATTATGTTAATTATGATATAAGTTTTTAGGTATGCATGTATCCACGTGAATTATATATGCAGGTATTGAGCCCTACGTTACTCTTTTTCACTGGCAATTGCCTCTGAGTTTGGAACTTGAGTATGGTGGCTTCTTATGCTCTGAAACTCTTGATGATTCGCTAACGAATCCAATGATGTAAGCAATCCAGTTAATTCATATTATCAATTTAAACCTCAATCTATGTCCTGAATATTTGTAATTCATGCATGTTGCATACATTTTATTTTCAAAGGTTGTCGTAATTTACTATGGTCTAAATCTGGTTTAATTACTAATAAAATGATTTGACATTTTTCCCGCAACGTAACGATGCTAGTAATTATTGTAAGCATCTAGATATGTACCTGTTTCGGTCAAATCGTCAAGATCTAACAATAACTTAAAACATTGAATTTTTGAAGTGTACATTATTAGATTAAACCATATATAACGATTAAAACACTGATTTTCTTTTACTGTCTAGGTCTAAACTATCGACATAATCTAACATAAATGCCACTCATATGATATGGAATATATATTTAAGCCATTTATTAAAAATATACCTGCCTAGACTGTGTTACATATCTTAAACCTTAGCACATTGCTAATTGTTATACAACAGAGATGATTTCCGCGACTTCGTGGAATTGTGCTTTTGGAGTTTTGGCGATCGAGTGAAAAATTGGATCACGTTGAATGAGCCGTGGACGTATGCGGTGCACGGATATGTGGAATGCATATTTCCACCGGGTAATCCTCCCGTTTCGACTACGGATTTTGAAAAAGCAGGAGGAACATCTTCTGGTTTAGCTAAAACTGAAGCCAAGAACAACTTTCCTAGTTATAGACATGTTCCTCACCCTAGTGGCCCTCCTAAGCTGATCCGACGGGGTCCTCCTGTTCAATCTAATTCAGCTAAAGATGTCTATACTGTGGCAAGAAATTTACTCCTCTGTCATGCACATGCAGTCAAGTCTTATAGAACCAAATTTCAGGTTCCATTGGAATTTCAACTTTTATACTACAAGAAAAATGAGCAAGATGAAATTTCCGACAATGATTTATATTAGGCTCCATCGACTCAATTTATTTTATGTCATTATTGCTGAAGTCTAACTTTGTTGGAAAATATCATCTCGTTGCTCAATTTTCTTGTAGTATATATTATTTATTTGGATTAAAATATGGTAGTTGATTATTTAAAGTTTAATTCTTGAGTGGACTTCAACACCTTATTAGGCAAATCAAGGAGGAAAGATTGGAATAACACTTGTGTCGCATTGGTTTGAGCCTTTTAGCGAAAAACCTGAGGACCAAAATGCCGCTAGTAGAGCCATCGATTTTATGTTGGGATGGTACCTCTCATTTTAAATTCCTTTTATTTTTTATTAATAATAGATATTTTCGTGTATTTACGATGGATAAATAAGAGCTCATGTTTTTTTTTTACTATTAATTATTTTAAGGTTCCTGGAGCCTGTAGTAAGTGGTCAATATCCGGCAAGTATGTTGAAGTACGTGTCAGATAAAGATCTGAAACCATTTTCAACTGAAGAATCAAGCTTACTTAGAGGATCTATTGATTTTCTTGGTTTAAATTACTACACGGCTAACTATGCTGCTAATGATCCCACACCTCAAATTGAAGATGGCTACTACAAGGATCAGCAAGTTGCATTCTACAGTATGTTCTTATTAATTGGCAATTACCTTAATTTAGAAACTAATTTAAAAGCATAAACATTATTAGTTAACTATTTTATTTTGAAGTAACTAGACACTTTTTTTTTTAATTCTAATTCGAAATTCCTTTTGGTGGTAGCTGAACGAGACGGGAAGCCCATTGGGCCTGTGGTATGTTCTTATATGTTTATTCATTTACTTATTTGTGACATCTAATATTTAAACTGAAGAAATGCATGCAAAAACAAATGACATAGCAACGAATCGAGTTAAAACTCTGGTTTTAAGATTATTTAGACTGCAATCCATTAGATTTCTTTCGGAATTTTATCTTTTATTCATTCGGGCTTCAATTTCTTGCCAAATATGTATATATTTTATCAATAATTAATAATTGATGATTTTGCTGTTAATTTGATATTCAGGCGGGGTCGTCATGGTTGTTTATAGTTCCATGGGGTATTTATAACCTTCTGAAACATATAAACGCCACATACAAAGATGTACCTGCTATATACATTACTGAAAATGGTAAACTTTTAATTATCTACTTATTTTCCTGTAATTCTTTTCTTTTTTCTTGATCAGTTGGGAGTACGTATAACAGTTGTAAAGTTCGATAATAAGTAATACCTTTTTACAAATTACTTTTGCTTAGGCGTGGATGAAAAGAACGACCCTAAGCTTACAGCAAATGTAGCCTGTATGGATCCAATACGGACTAGCTATCACCAAGATCATCTGGCAAAGATTCTCGAAGCAATGACGTAACTTTGATTATGATTATATTTTATATCCTTTTCATCTTAGCTATTGGCCAGTATTCATCTGATTTTCGGTTAATGTTATTGATTAGGGATAATCTCAAAGGTGGAAATGTGAACGTGAAAGGCTACTTCGTGTGGTCCTGGTGTGATAATTTTGAATGGATTGAAGGATACAATGTTCGATTTGGTCTAATATACATAGATTTCATGAACTATCTCACAAGGCATCCCAAAAATTCAGCTATGTGGTTTGCTCGATTCTTAAATGGTAATGGTTTAATTGGAAAGGAGCAAGCTAAGGGCAATTTGGAGAAGGAGATGGAGAAGCCCTAAAGTGAGAAAGGACAAATGCTTAACAATATTGAAATCCGCGATGAACTATTGACTACAATATTTTTTTTCTTGTTTGGTATTTGGCTTGAGCTTGAATTTGATGTAAATAAGGGATGAAAGTTGAAATAATGGCGCTCTATGAGGCGTGCATATCTAAATATAAGAGAAATTTATTTTCTCCTTATTATAATATCAAGAACTTGCCCTTTGAACTTTAAAAATGGTATGTCAATTTTTTTTAAAAAAAATCCCGAACGGGTAACTTGTGTTTTGTCCAACGTAACGTCCATATATGATGTCTACCTAAGCAATTTGCACAAGCCATGCAATTTACAAAATGAAGAAAGAAAATGGGTGAAAATTAAACATGGTTGTCTTAATGTGGTTTATCTTCTTATAGTATGAAGTCTTAGGTTTAATTAACCGATTCAATATATGTTTGCAACGAGTATAAGAAAAATATTCCTCAAGAAATACTTGGCTACTAAATCAACATATTTGGAACTACAATTACAAAATTTAATTTGATCTGGATGAATAATACAATTATTAGTTTTTTACATGGATCATTATGTTACTGAAATCGGTATAAGAAATGTCAAATTAAAGTACTTAAGAAAAAGGAGAATTAACTATTTGTCTATTAGAAGGGTGGGGGTGGGGTGGGAGGAAGGAAAAAAGAATTCTTTCGTTTTTTTCTTAATTTTCTTTTCTGTATTTAGTTTTTATTTTTTATTTTTTTATTATCTATTATCTCATGTAAAATAGGGTTTACATAACCTTTTTTTTAGCCACTTCACTCAATTATATATTAGTTGTGATGCACCTATACCGATACTAAGTCAGCAATGCAGTACACAATACACATCGATACCGATTCACATACCGATACCCGTACTAACGTATTCGATACGCCACATGGCGTATGCTTTAATTTTGAAAATAAATAAATCTCGATACGTACCCGATACGTTTATTTATACGTATCCGAACTATTGTGGATCTTTTTTACAAACTTTATGTATCATTAATCGTTGAATATCATCTTGATTTTGTAATATTACAACAAGCTTGTTAATCAACCCGTTGTTTAACTTGTTAGTCATAATTCACGTTTGTATATTTTTTGTGTATTTTCAGTTTTCTTGTTTAAGTTTTAAATTCAATTGTTTGTTAAAAATAAAAAAATACACATAATAAATATTAAAGGAAGGAAAAAAATGAATTCTTTCGTTTTTTTCTTAATTTTCTTTTCTGTATTTAGTTCTTATTTTTTATTTTTTTATTATCTATTATCTCATGTAAAATAGGGTTTACATAACCTTTTTTTTAGCCACTTCACTCAATTATATATTAGTTGTGATGCACCTATACCGATACTAAGTCAGCAATGCAGTATCCTATACATATCGATACCGATTTAGATACCGATACCCGTACTAACGTATCCGATACGCCACATGGCGTATGCTTTAATTTTGAAAATAAATAAATCTCAATACGTACCCGATACGTTTTCTTATACGTATCCGAACTATTGTGGATCTTTTTTACAAACTTTATGTATCATTAATCGTTGAGTATCATCTTGATTTTGTAATATTACAACAAGCTTGTTAATCAACCCGTTGTTTAACTTGTTAGTCATAATTCACGTTTGTGTATTTTTTGTGTATTTTCAGTTTTCTTGTTTAAGTTTTAAATTCAATTGTTTGTTAAAAATAAAAAATACACATAATAAATATTAATACTGTATTATAAATAGACGTATCATTGCCATATCGGTATCGACTGTTTTTAAAAAATGTCGTATCAGCGTATCCGTACAGTACCGTACTCGTACCGCCGTATCAAACCCGTGCAACATATTATATTAGGGAGACATCATATGTGGATATCACTACCCCTTTTTCGTTGACATCATATGGTCGGGCCGTCCCTAGTACCCCGTCGCGACGGCCAAGTCGTAGGTAATGACCTCATTACCAATTGGCACACCATTCCTACCCACTAGCGTCGGTCTAGCCATAGCTAACCATTATCTGTGGCTTGTCCTGTTGGTAATAACCATAATACATTCATTACCAAAGGCTATGCCATTAGTAATGTCATGAATATTATTACCAACAACTAGACCGTTGGTACTAATATTTAATGTTGAATATTATTAGTCAAGGCCTAGCCGTAGCTACTAATATTATAAGCTACGGCCCAAATAATATTCAACCGAATAAAAAAAATCAATAATATTTCAGCAATTTACGAAATTACTGGAATATTGTTTTTTGCAATTTAACAATACAAAACGTGTGATGTGTTGTGTGTTAAGAAGAAGAATCGGTGAACACAAGAAAAGAAAAGTATGTTCAAAAATGAAGAAAAGTTTTGAAGAAATTAAGAAAGTTTGAAAAAATGAAGAAAAACTTTAAAGAAATGAAAAAAGTTTGCAGATATGAAGAAAAACTGGAAGAAAGGAAAAACAAACCTTAATGAAAGGAAAAAAGTTTGAAGATACGAAGAAAAACTTGGAAGAAAGGAAAAAAAACTTTGAAGAAATGAATAATTGTGAGGAGAAGTGAAAAAAAAAACTTTGTACAAATGAAAAGAGTGTTGAGTAATTTTATGGATATTAAAATAAAGGGTTGAGGGGGAGAAAGTATTTATAATTCGGTGGAAATTTTAAATTTTCATGAAATCTTGAATTTTTCGCTTATTTTGTGGTCATTTCCAACAGCCTAGCCATAGCTATTAATCGCAAAGTTTCACAAATTTCAAAATTTTGCCAAATCCTTGGAGCACAATCAAACTATCTTGGGAACTACGTTGCCGAGCACACCTACTTGAGGAAAAATTAAACTGCAAAAAACAAACAAACATGTTAAAAAAAAAAACAAAATGTTTTTCAAAGTAAAACTATCAAAAGACAGGAATAGTCGAATAGACAATACTCGATACAAAAGAGTGTCGAACAGGTACCCGTTCAACACTTCTCAACAGAGCACTTGAACCCCCCCCCCCCCTCCCCCCCACCATACACCTATATATAGAGAGCTCGGTCCCTAGGGCCCACAAACGTAACAATTGAATCCTTCAGCGTTCGACACTTTAAGAACAGTCGAATCTCACCAGATTCGACACTATTGATAACTGACAAATGAGCGTAGATTCGATAGTTCCCATAATATCGAACGAGCGTAGATTTGATAGTGACGTTGACTGATAAAATACCTTAACATTAATACTACTCATAACTGTTGAATCACCCACAAATCGACACTCAATAGAACAATCGAATTTATGTGTATTGGACCTTCCCTAAATATAAAATAATAAACCACCGAAAGAACCGAACCTCCGAGTTACGTCTCCCATACGGGGGGCATATTTTGAAGCCATATATTATTTATTTGGCAAACGATCCTGTGGACTACTGCTCCCAAATGGGGAGGCATGTTTTGAAGCTAGATATTATTTGTTTGACAACCGATCATCCAAATTATAGCTCCCAAATGTTGGGCATATTTTGAAGCTATATATTATTTATTGGGCAACCGAGCCTCCGGATTTGGGCTCCCAACTTGGGGTCATATTTTGAAGCCAAATATTGTTTATTTGGCAACCAGTCCTCCATATTACGGCTCCCAAATGGAGAGCATATTTTGAAGCAAGATATTATTTATTGGGCAACCGATCCTCTAGAGTAGGTCTCCCAAGTGAGGGGCATATTTTGAAGCCATATATTATTATTTTTGGCAACCAATCCTCAGGATTACGACTCTTGTATGGGGGGGTATTTTGAAGTCACACATCATTAAATTGGCAACTAGGGGTATATCTTAATATTGGACAAGGTACAAATCCAAGATAGCAACAACAGTTATAAAATTTGGCACCCGCTCTTGAATCAAGAGCGACTCCCAAATTGGGGTGACTATATGGTGGGGGTGTTTTAGGTGGCCCGAAAATGAACTGGGCCAACCTGCCCCATTAAAAGTCCAAAAAAAACAAGAATCGAACCAAATTGGTTCAACTATATTGGGCCGGGACAATCGAACGCCCTCATTCGATTGTTAATGCCAGCACGCGGGGCGAGTGGTATAGTCCAAATTCTATAAATATCCGCTCCCCAAGATTCACGCCACGCATTAATTACTATTTATCAACCCACTTCAATCAAATTAGTCTGTTCGACTGTGATTGAGTTCGACCATCTGGCGTCTGAGTTTGATTGTTATCTACCCATAGGGACCCGTTCCAGAGTTATCATTATCTAATTGTCCCCAGTTCGACTGTTCTCCAGTTCGAGAGTTATCAGCATCGAATCGCACCTTGTTCGATTGTTCCTAGATTCAACCATCCAAGGTTACTTTAGTCATTTTAGGTTCGTTAACGTGTAATAGGTGTTCAAAAAAAGGTGGTCAATTCCTTATAATAGGCTAGCATATTTTGGTTTATTTCAGGCCCATTTGTATTGTATATTCTGATTATTGTAAATCAGACTAACGTGTGTTTGCAAACTCTTAAAATAAGCTATAATCATCTTTTTATTCAAATAAGTGTTTTTTGAGTGTTTGCAAATCTAGCTTTTTCGGTTACAAAACTTTTTTTTATGTTAAAAAACACCACAATCTTAAAGCTGGTGTGGGATTGCTTTCGGCTTAACTTAAAATTGTGAACTTCTACTTTTCCACTAGAGTTTGCAAATACCACCTAAATAAGACCATAATGCGCAAGATTCTCCAGAGCGGTGATAGCTTGGGTTCAACGACCAGTGGATGCACATTTCAGTCCATCTAGAATTGAAGCTCTTCCTGGATTGTTTGCGGTCCGAGTGGCGGTGGGTATGGCGTGGCGGGAAAGTTATGTTTGAGAGAGATTGCATAAATACAAATCATGACATTATTAATTGTACGTTGAGCGAGGCTCATCGGTCCTTCTTGCGGATATTAAACAGCTTTTTGGCGGCAATAGCAGGTTTACGATTATTTTGATTCGTCGTGATGCTAACAATGATGCTCACCTTTTGGCAAAGAACATGTTGGCTAATGCGGAAGGGCCTCAGTCTCTTAATTTACCTTATAGTTTTCGTTTTGGCATGAATGTTTTCATTGATGGTTTTTGGTTTTGGCGAGTCTAGAATGGAAGTGTTTTGAAGTTCAAAAAAATAAAATAAAATGATACAGGGGCTTGGGTTGTTATACAATGCGATACAGTCTTACTACAACAATCTGACTTTTACAGTGTAAAAGTAATTAGTGGGACAACTTACAAATACTTCTTACTTATGCATGAAAATATATCGAATATAAATATATAAAAAAGAAAAAAATCATAAATATTATTTTTTATTATTGAAATTAAAAAAATTATTTTTTATTACTGGAATTGTCTTTTTTACGGGGGGAGAGGGTGTTGTCTTTTTGTTTTTTGTTTTTTTTTATTTTTTTTTTAATTTTAGTAATAAAAATGATTTTTTAATTTCAGTAATAAAAATAATTTTTTAAATTTCTATAATAAAAATAATATTTATGGTTTTTCCGTTTTTTATATATATTTATATATATTTTATATATTTTAATACATAAAGATATTTTTATATATATTTATATATATTATGGATATAAATATATTTATGTTTTAAATATATTCCATGTGGCAGCAACATAGCACAAAACATATATATTTATTTTAAATATATTGATGTGGCGTGTGGCTTTTTTTCCATGTGGCAGCCACGTAATTGCATTTTTCCTATGTGGCAGCAACAGGGCATACAAATTAAGAAATGCCAAAACGCAGGGTATTTTTAAAAATTCGGTAGTTATTGGGTAGATTGATCAAAAGGGTAAACTTACAGGGCACAAATATTAATTTGTCCATCGTATAAAATTGATCTAAATAATGGAAGACAAATAAGGAACGGCGATGATATATATACACGATTTTTTTGGTAAGCATATATATTTATATTTGTACGTTAAGCGAATTCATCGGGTTAAAAGCAAGCCATTTATCATAGCATTAAAACTACGGATTAATTAACCACGCCCGTTACATTTATTCACACACGCACTATCACACACATGCATGCCCATACATCATTTTTATTTCTCAATAACCACTTTAATAACACGATATTATCATATATAGTAAACCATCGCACACGCGCACCCTAGAACGTTGAAGCATATCAACGGCTTAATTTTTCAAGTGATGAGCCTCGACATCTTTTGTTAAGTCGATGAAATAGGAGAGCATTGAAATTGGATGTCCGACATCGTCATTAAGAGTCTCGTAATCCAAAATGATCGTAACCAAATCAATCTCATTTTTTTGTTTCAACATGTGTTTGAATGAGAAAAACTCTGTATTCCTCCAGCAAATTTCCTTCAATCACTTTGAACTCGATCATTTTTTCCTTCGCGTCTACAGCTACTTTAGTCCTGGCTCACATCAATAAATCTCGTGGTCATACGTATTACTGAAACAGAAATAGTTAAATTCTGATAATTTATGAGATAATAGCAAGAAAAAGTAATTAAGAGCATATTCTATCAGTAAAAGGTATTACTGTTATGATATATCAAATAAAAGGACAAAAAAAAAAAAAAAAAACTCACTTGGGATTTTTAGAAAATAGGAAAAATAAATTTTTTTTTTTTGCCTTTTTACCTTTCACATACTATGTTCGCCAATTTCACAGAAAAGACTCATGGGGCCGCGCCTTCTTGCGCTTGTAACCTTGTCTTCCTTTTTGTTTCTACGTTCTACTCTGTTGTTAGAACACCGGTCTTTAATTTCAGTACATCATCTTTAGACTTCGGCCACCACTATCCTAATAATCTCCCACTTGGAGACTAAACCCAACGGACTGCTCCAACGAACTAAAACCTCCATCGCATTCATCAATGATACCATCATAGTTATCCACCAGCTCTGAAACGACAATCCTTGAATTTCGTCAAATTCCAAGGCCAGCTGAAACCACGCAAAGCTTCAACTTCTCTAAGCTCACAACCTTAGTCAACATATCAACAAGTTTTTTAGTACCTCGAATCTTCACAAGCTGCAAACTCTTCATCTCCAAAAGATACCGTATGTAGTGAAACTTGAACTTTATATGCTTTGTTCTCAAATGAAACGTCGGGTTCTTCGCCAAGAAAATAGCACTTTGACTATTGCTATAGAGAATGTTATGCATCTGCCTGATACCCAATTCCGTCAAAAACCTTGCAATCATTTTATCCCCTTTCTGGCCTTTGTTAACACTACGTACTCAACTTCTATAGTAGATAACGCCACTATATTCTGCAATCTTGAGCCCCATGAAATCGCAGTACCACTCAAAGTAAATCATGTCCTTATATACCACCCAAAGTAAATTTGGCATAATGAGGAGTGTACTAAAAAGAAGGACATGAAGGTGGGAGAATCACTCCATAAATTGCTAAAAATTACTCCGCAAAGCACATCACCCTCTTCATTAGTTAGACAAAGACAAAATTGGCCAGGCAAATATACCCGTTTGGTGTCCTCTGGCTAGGCAAAAGTCTTGAAACCCTAAACATGTCACAAAAGAAGGGTTGTATCACCGCTAGTAAACTCACCTTTATCTGCGCCACATATATTATAACATGACCAATTGGTCGGTTGCTGGCCCGCTAAGCATGAAGAGGAATCGAACCTCCACCACCAAATAATCAACAAAAAACTCCCCCAGCCTCGTTCTCACATACTTATCAAAAGAGATAGTAGATATCTCACCCACTAGAATATGCTTGGGCTCCGCCATTTCGCCTGTCTTTTCTTCCTCGGCCTGGAACCACCACGCCTATCCACAATGGCGACACGCACCTTTTCTGCTCCAACTGACAAAAAGAGCTGACCCTATCGCAACTGTCGATGAAATTCCCACCTCTCATAAACCAGAAATAAACCATGTACTTGCTTGCACAATGGTCGAGCTCGCCGGAACAACTTAATTTTAGCGAGAACCGAGGGCAGCAGCAGTAGAAGCAGAAGTTGCCATCTTTCTTAAAAAAAGGGTTATGGGAAGAAGAAAGAAATCGCAAACGATTGTAGAAAGTTGCTTAGGGAGAAAGGAAATTTGATTGCAAAAGAGATTTGGTAAAGGTAAAACCTTAAATCCAAACCTGGGCTACCTTAGATAGACAGCCAAACAGTGCTAGTAAATTCCCGTCCACAAACATTAAATCCAGAAAAGAGTCACACCGTTTTGATGAAACGTAACCGCCAGATTTAACATCCCCTCAATGGGCAGAATCGAAGAGTCACAACATTCTAAATTCCTCGAAAAATGCTAAGCTCACACGTGAAAAGTCCTCATATGTTTCTTGGCATAAACACTTACACAAATATAAAATTTTTCTAGCGTCGTCCAACAGAAGAAATGTACAAAGCCCACTCTTTACGACCAGACTCCAACGACGATGGTTACAAAGTAAGCCTCATACGTGAAAAATTAGCATGCGGTTTATATAAAAACTTTTTAACTCAAATTGTGTAGTAGAGTAGAGATGTGTGACCTCCTCTAAAGTGAGCCTTTCAATATCACCATGTTTGGCCTCACTTCAACACCCAATACGTACAACCCACTAGGAAAAGACAAGAAAAGTGTTTTATACAATGAATTGCGAATATATAAAATTGCAATGTCGTAAATCAATTCCTTTGAAGAAATCTAAACACGTAACACACTTCGCAAGATAGTATCACTACTAGTATTGACCAAGTAATACATGGCCTATTGATTTACAATCAACGGAAGTGACATGCACATTGTTAATATCATACCATCATGAAGGGAACTTCTGGTGTACTCTCTAATGCACAACTCCTCCCACTCACAGAGAGGTGGGCCCCTTACACATGGGGACCACCTCTTCGTAAGTGGGAAGAGTTGTGCATAGGAAAGCACACCAAATAATTCCATCTAATGATAGCTTGTATGATAATTCGGATTAAAGAACCCCTCCTTTGAATATCATAAAGTTAGTTTTTTTTCTAGTTTTAGCTCCATATTTTAAGATGAAACTTCTCCCAGCCTATGATTACGAGTATTCTAGGTAAAATTGGCATTTAAAGTTGATCAACTACATATAATCAAGAGGACGTTGATAAACATAAGATGCCATTGGATAAACGAGGGAGAAGGTATCCAAAACTTATTTGTTTATCTCGTACGCAAATAAATTCAAATAAGTTCCAGATATCTTCTTAAGCATTGTCTCAATAACAATATGTTGAAAGACAAAGTTTTTTTTACATTAAAACCAAGATGTCAAGCCTCACACTAGCGTATTTTGGTCTTATGGTCTTATTTCGTCTGGGTTATAATACACCTTAGAAATGTTACACTGAGCCTGAATTATGCCAAAATAATTCTAATAAAATATAAAAATCGGACTAGCTTGGTCTGGAACACCTAATACAAGCAGACTAGGAAATACAAGTAGAAAAATAGCTAATCAAATGATGATCGAATCATACAGATTCGATGGAGATTAGTCTTGAATTTCCTGGTAGATCGAGTTGCACCTGTTCGAGAGTGATGAGCCTCGAATCGGTAATAACTTGAATAGAATGAATGCCGAATCAGACGAGTACGATCCAATGTAGGTCGAATGGGGTACGGTCGAATCCGTACAGATCGAATTGGTTCAATCGAAGTGTTGATGATCGAATCACCAAGTTCGATGTTGAGTAGTTGCTCGATAGTCAATGAATGCGTCCGTGTTTATAGACCTCGTCCCGCAAGCCCCAGTGGTAGTTGACGAGGGAAGGTCGAATTATATCCATTCGGTCTTCCTTGTATAGGTCGAATTTCTTCTGTTCGATCTTCCAGTCCTTAGGCCCGTATCGAATTCCTTCTATTCGATTTTCCATTGGGCCGGCTCAAATGTACTATTGGGACTTCCTAGAATACCCTCATCATATAGTCCCCCCAGTTTGGGAGTCGGTCTTGGTCAGAGAGCGGGTGCCAAACTCTAAAGTTTGCTTTATCTTCAGGAGGCATCAGATATCTGTATGTATCCGGTTGTTGAAAATACTCCCCCAATGGGGATCCAGGATTTGAAAGCGTGGGTCCCAAATTTTTGTCGTTTATTCAGTGACCAGATCATTAAATAACAGATTCTCAAGCATTCGTACTGAGAGTATTTGATAGATTAAAAGCATCGAATTTTATGAATTCAATTTTGAAAATAGCTAAAAAATAAAGTTTGTACTATCATCCTCGATCGAATGGAGTCATATTCAATTTTAAGTACTAAATCGAATAGCAAACGGTTTGACCATTATTTTGCTCTTTTTTCTGCCATCAATTGAATGGAAAAGATTTCAATTTTATGCTTGAATCGAATCTGTTGGATTCGATTTACTCTTTGATGGGTCTTATGGGCCGCCCTCGCTCTATACAAGGGTGAGGAAAGGTGAATCAACTCATTTGCGTCTTTGGAGAACTCTCGCTGAAATGTAAGAAGCATCGAACGGGCCCAGTTCGATACTCTTTGTATCGAACACTGGTTATTGGATACTCATTGTATCGAACGTTAGGTCATTCGATCAAATGCCTTAGAAAAAAATTTCCAAAATTTTCTTAAATAGCTAGTTTTTCTCATTTCTGACTTGCCTTATGTTTCTTATTCTGCAACTGATCTGGTGATTTGCGATTTAAATCAAGGTAGTGGGATATTTGCTTTTATTGCTTCTTGTTCATTACGTTCTAGCTTATTTTTCTTTTCGTTCATCACGTAGTTGTCATAAGTATCGAGGGTGACGTACATTCATAGTCAGCTTTTTATCTTTTTTTTATTTTTATTTCACTTTGTGTCGATCGAGGTGATGAGTTTTGAGTCTTCTTCTGGGAGTGAGTCGAGTAGTACCTCGAGCTCCGATTTAGTTAATTCGGTAATGGGTCATGGAGGTGATCACGTTAGGACGAACTTGGTCGACGGGGATGCCTATGAGGCTATTGATATAGAGGGGCTCGATTTTGAGGCGGATGAGGTGGAGGTTGATGATGAGCAGCTAGCACTGCAACCAGGAATAGATGATGCGCCGTTGACGCCTATACAAGATAATTGTGCCGACAGTGAGGCAGATGAAGAAGATGAAGTTATTGACAGAGACTTTGATGATGATGACGAGGTTGGGGGAATGGCGTATACCGATTACGTGCCACGCTTGCAGCATAACCGGCCCATCTTTGGTGAAATGTATAATATAGACATTAACTACAAGATAGTTATTCCGCGTGCAGATCAGTGTATGCATACCTCGCCACCCGGTTACCTCACTATCTTCGTTGGGCAGTTGGCTAATTGATTACGGTTTCCCATGCCCGCCAAGGTTAGACGAATTTTATTGTCTATTGGATTGGTGCCAAGCAAGCTAATGCCAAATTTAATCGGGCATATAGTCGGCTTTATCATTGCCATGAGGGGCTTAGGGAAGCCATACGAGCCTAATGAGTTATGGGCCTTTATTGAGGTTTACAAAAAAGGGATACGATTTTATCACAAAAAGGCGGTGAGGTATCATAAGTTTCTGCGGGGCAAGTTTTTTGGTTATGGGAAGGACTGGAAGAAACGATATTTTCATTTCAAATAATGTTTTGTAAAGGAGTTTTTCGTGTATCGAAGGTATTGGGTGGATGTTCCGAAAATTGCAATCCCACGGAGGGTGGGTTTTCCTAGATGGGGTGATCAGTTTAGGGCGAATCTGATAACTAATCACCAATTTAACATAAGAGAGTTTGTTTAAAGCCATGTTTTGTTACTTGTGGGGTTGTCCCATGTTCCCTATATGGGGAGATAAACTCTTTGTATATATCTTTTAATTGCAATTACTCGTGCCTCTTGTTTTAATTTATATGTTTGTAATGTTCGGTGTTCTCTCTTTCAGGATAATTCATCATGAACCACCATGTCTCGTATACGTCAAGTCTTGGCCGCAGATGCTGAGGGTTCCCGCACGACAGTTCTTATTCCCGTTCCTCCCCCTAGGAAAAGGAAGAGGGAAAGAAAACAACGAGCGAAGCTGCAGCGTCCGCTTGCGCTGGCGCATCGCGCGATCCCTTCAAGGATCAACTTGGTAAAGGTTGCAATAACTCGCCTCCCCCAACTGACTTTAGTGTACCGACTGCCGATGAAGCTGAGGCAGCAGAACAAATAGAAACCGCCGCAACGGCAAAGAGAAGGAAATCTCCCCGAACTCGTTCTCAAACTGGAGGTGTTATACCCCATGCGTCGCGCACAACTGGTCCCATTACTACTGGAAGCTCAGTCCCCTCTGCTGGGGTGAATACCAGGGTTGAACCCAGCCAAGGCTCGCGTGCCCGCATCTTGGAATATGAGCATTCTGAGGAGGAGTCCATAAATGCATTGAAGGTGGTCCTTCCTAACCTTGTAGTGGCTTTCCCGACATTGACCGAGGAAAGAAAGAAGGTGGAGCGGCTTGCACTCCATCTAATCAGCAAGGTAATGTGACATTTCAATTTGATATCGTTGTTTTGATTCATACTTAGTTTACTCAAGTTTTAAGTTGTCCATTTTTCAGACTGATGGGGTCGTGGATGCCATGATCGAAGGATTGAAGCAGGCCCACGAGGAGAGGACGAACGGGCTTGAACGCATGCGGGTAGAATTACGTGATAGTGATCCATATGCATTGAAGTCCATTGTGGTTGAAAAGCAGAAAGCATTGCAGCACGGTAGGGATTCTGCTATTCGGGCGAGCATGGATAGGGATGTCGTGAAACTCGTGCATGAGACCGTTGAACGACTTGAAGGACATGTCAACAATATGCGGAGTAGTAAGACTACACTGGAATTGCGAGTCGCAGAGTTGAAATACTGCGCTGGAGTCTGCGATCTAGTCTTTCTAGTTGCCATGCCTAATATACTGAAATAAATGATTTTCCCATAGACGGCGCCAATATTTTGGTCATATTTCATCTGGGTTACAATACACCTTAGAAATATTACACAGGGCCTAACTTATGCCAAAATAATGCTTATCAAATATAAAAATCAGACTAGCTTGGTCTGTAACACCTAATACAAGAAGACTAGGCAATTCAAGTAGAAAAATATCTAATCAAATGATGATCGAATCACACGAATTCGATGGAGATCAGTCTCGAATTTCCTGGTAGATCGAATTGCACTTGTTCGAGAGTGATGAGCCTCGAATCGGTAATAACTTGAATAGAATGAATTTCAAATCAGACAGGTTCGATCAATGTAGGTCGAATGGGGTACGGTCGAATTCGTACAAATCGAATTGGATCAATCGATTTTTTGAGGATCGAATGGCCAAGTTTGATGTTGAGTAGTTGCTCGATAGTCAATGAATATTGTCATTGATATCAGAGGATGGGGGATTTATATACCCCGTCTCGCAGGCCCCAGTGGTAGTTGACGAGGGAAGGTCGGATCATATCCATTCGATCTTCCTTGTATATGTCGAATTCCTTCTGTTCGATCTTCCAATCTCTAGGCCCGAATTGAATTACTTATGTTCGATTTTCCATTGGGCCGGCCCAAATGTATTATTGGGCCTTCCTAGAATACCCCCACCATAGTGTATTATTATTTCTCATGTACGAAGTATCACATAGTGCGATAAGGCCGCATTTATCACGCCTCTCCTGATTGTCTTGTTATGCATTCATAGTATGAATTAATTTTACTTTTGTTCTATGTCGAATAGTAGTGGTCTTGGATGTAAGATGAGTAATATAACCACTCCTACTTTCTCAATAGAACTGATTTAATACTACACTTTCAATATAACTCTGCTCATTTTGCAGTAAGATTTTCTATCCATATTCTTCTCAATCAACTTCACAAATAGATGGTGCTCATGCTTATTCAATTTGAGTTACACCATGTTTGCTTCATATTTCATCAAAACATATAAGTTTCCTCAACATTGTGTGTACAACTGTTTAAGGAAAATAAACACTTAATGGTTGCACCTGTTATTTTCTTAAACATAAACAACTACCAAGCGAATAAACTTTCAAAACTGATCGTAATAAAGAGAAGCACGCATACCTACATCTCCTTTGAATAACAAAGGTCAATCAATACCTTTTGTTAAAAAAAAAGGATAAAAGCATCTAACCCCCTAACATATGGGGTGTTTTGCGCTTTGCCCCGTAACCTAATTTTATTAGCACTTTGGTCCCTAACCTATAGGGTGTTTGTGCGATTTGCCCCCTTGGTGCATTCTTGGCCCTTTTCGGTCGAAATATTCCCTTCTAATCGACTCACATGTGTTGTACTAGATGTATAATGGTAGTTGGTGACAAAAAAGGTAAAACAACACCTAAAAGGGAGAAATATTCTGGCCACAAAAGATCGAAAATGCACCAAGAGATTTGCGCCTTTGGTGCATTTTTGGCCATTGTTTGCCGAAATATTCTTATCTACCCGACTCGTACGTGTTATACTAGATGTATATTGATAGTTGGTGACAAAAAAGGGCAAAAAAGTACCTCAAATGGAGGAATATTCCGGCCAAAAAGACCAGAACTGCACCAATGGGCCAAATCGCACAAACACCCCATAGGTTAGGAACCAAAGTGCTGATAAAATTGGATTAAGAGGCAAATAGCAAAACACCTCATAGGTTAAGGGGCTTGATACTTATATCCCTAAAAAAGCTATTGTTGGAGTTACTGAATATTGATCAACTCTGCAATAGAAGATCAACAAATATATCCTTCAAGTTATTATGACTTCCAAGAATCTTGGAGAAATCAAAACTCAAACTCCTGTTTGTAAAGATAATATTGGATATCTCTCATTTGTCCTTCTTTGTAGTGTTACAGATCAAGAGTAAACTTATTTAAACAACGTTTGTACACAAATTTTTGCAGCAAGTCACAAACTCACAATCATTGAATTATTCTGTCTATAATCTTTTAAAACTTCTATTGTTGTGCTTATATTATTCACATATGGTGTTATTTACAAATATGCACACCTATTGAAGAGTGATACATTTCCTTAGATGTTCTAGAATAATCTATCAATGTGTAGACTAAAGTGCAACTCATAGATAAGTCTAGAGTTTTCTATATATTACTAATTGAGAAGTATCTAGTGAAGAATCTAGAGAACTCCCCTTTTAATTAATTAGATGCTTATATAAGAGTTCTAATCATCCACTAACTATAAATACACCTCAATATGGTTCATTGTAAACAAGTGATAACAACAAATAACTAAGAACCACAACACACATTTGAGGGATTGTATCTAGTAAATTTGGAGATACGTACTCCAACCTATAAACACCTGATCAATATATTGTAATGGATTTGGATATAACTCCACTTTCTAAGCACTCTAAATTTTTAAACATTCTCTAACATATGTAAACTATCTTTCTCCTACACTATCCACATAAACACAAAATATAAATCGTCACTATCATACAAACCTCCATCAAATATAAATCTTCTATTTTTTTATCAAGTGGCATCAGAGCTGGTTCGATCTAGAGAGGGCGTTATGAATTTCTTTGATATTGACGAACCACTTCCAATGTTGTATGGTGAAAACTACGACGATTGGAGCTTCCAAATGAAGATAATCCTCAAGTCTAATGATCTATGGGATTTCATTGAAGAAGGCGTTCCTAAGCAAGAAGATGGTGAACTCTCCTTAAGTGATGTAAAAAAACTAAAGAAACTACAACAAAATCTAAAAGCTCTTTGTCTTATTGAAGATTTCGTCAACAACTCTGTCTATCCAAAGATTCATAATACTACTACGGCGAAGCAATCCTAGATATTTTGAAGGAGGAGTTTCAAGGTAATGCTCAAGTTAAAACAAGTAGCTTACAAAGCTTCATAAAAAATCAAGAGAATCAAAATATGGAAAAACGAAAGCTTAACATTAATATGTAAAAGTCAAGAGAAGAAGATGAATGAAGACTAACAACAGAGGACTCTAACTCAGAACATGAAGTTGCCTCTGAACCTAGAAGAGATCCCCCAGCTAGGATTCAGAAAGATCATCCAACATCCCATGTAATAGGTGAACTCACTGAACGGGTAAGGACACGCAACAAAGAAAGATTTGATTATAGAGATATGGTAGAATTATGTGTCTATATGAACTTCACTTGTACTGTTGATAATACCTCGTGTTTTGTCTCCTCCATAGAACCTAAGAATGTGAATGAAGCCCTCCTTGATAACTTTTGGATTAATGCCATGCAGGATGAACTATTACAATTTACTAAGAACAATGTCTAGATACTGGTGCCTAGACCACCTAATGTTAATGTAATAGGGACAAAGTGGATATTTAAAAACAAGAGTAATGAGGAAGGGGTCATAGTTAGAAACAAAGCTAGACTAGTTGCTCAGGGGTACACAAAGGTTGAAGGTGTAGATTTTGATGAGACCTTTGCTCCAGTTGCTAGGATTGAATCTATTAAGTTACTTCTAACCATAACATGCTGTCTTAAGATAAAACTATACCAAATGGATGTAAAGGGTGTGTTCCTGAATGGGCTACTTGATAAGGAAGTATGTGTTGAACAACTTAAGGGATTCATAGATCCTAAGTACCCCAACCATGTGTACAAGCTTGAAAAAGCCATGTATGGACTTAAACAAGCACCTAGAGCATGGTATGAAAGACTTACAAAATTCCTTTTAAGTATTGGCTTTGTTAGAGTTGAAGGAGATAGGACACTGTTTATTTTGAAGAAAGATTCTCATGTCTCTATAGCTCAAATTTATGTGGATGACATTGTTTTTGGCTCAACTAACAACTCTATTTTAGAAACATTTGTTGTATCAATGACAGGGCAGTTTGAGATGAGTATGATAGGAGAATTAAATTTCTTCCTTGGTCTCCAAGTAAAACAAACAGGTAATGGGATATTCCTAAGTCAGGAAAAGTATGCAAAGCATTTGGTGAAAATATTTGAATTGGCAGATTCAAAGCCTTGCAAGACTCCCATGTCTTCATCAGTGAAGATATACAGGGATGTTACTGGTGCAAATGTTGATCCAACATTGTACCGTTCAATGATAGGAAGCTTGCTCTACTTGTCTGCTTCAAGACCTGATATAATGTTCTCTATTTGTGTGTGTGCTAGGTACCAGGCATGTCCAAAGCAGTCACATCTGATTGCTGTGAAGAGAATCCTTAGATATATATCTGGCACTTTGGCCCTTGAGATCTGGTACTCTTATGACACTAACACAAATCTTGTAGGTTTCAGTGACTCGGACTGGGCATGTGACATTGATGATAGAAAGTCTACAAGCAGAGGATGTTTTTATCTGGGGAACAACTTGGTCTCATGGTACAGTAGAAAGCAAAATTGTGTGTCACTCTCCACTACTGAATCTGAATACATAGCAGCAGGCAGTGGTGTCACTCAGTTGGTATGGCTTAAACACATGCTACTGGATTATGGGTTAGACATTGATACCTTACTTATGTTTTGTGATAATCTTAGCGCTATAAGCATCTCTAAGAACACTGTGCACCATTCCAGAACTAAACATATTGATATAAGGCATCACTTTCTGCGAGACATGGTAGAAGATAAGCTCATTGACCTTGAACACATTGAAACTAACAATCAGCTTGCTGATATGTTCACTAAACCCTTAGATTCTGAGAGGTTCTTAAGTTTAAGGAATTCTCTTGGCATGTGCATTGTCTAGGGATGTTAGTACACCAGTGTTGACATAACACCACTGTCCAGCACTGGTTATCGGTTGTGGTGTATCTGTAAATATTTTATGTTTTTTTTTTTTCTGCATTCTTCTTTATTGCATATTACTTCTTTGTTAGAGATTCTGTTAGGTTGTGTGGTTAATCTGTATAAATAGCTAAGTTGACTGGTGGACAGGTACATATCAAGAGTTTTGTAAAGTAAGAACTCTGTTGTTAGTCTGTGAATGTTAACCTAACATCTGGGAGAAGCTGGGGTAAACAGAGCTCACTACTCTGATGTTATTCAGTTGTGACTTATCCATGTTAGGTTAGACAGAGCATGAAGAGAAACCGGGGTACATGATGTTGAGAGCTTCATTGTCATTCAGTTGTGCTTATTTTTGTGTTCTGTCTATGGCCAAGTTTATGCATGATGGTGATCCTTACTACTGGGGTGTTTTGAAGTTTCGACTACTTGCATTCAGTAGCATTGTTCACTTGGTATTTCACTTGTAAACATGTTGATAAACAAGTATTTGATAAATGTAGTGTATTCATTCAGTTCCTTTGTATTTGCCTAATCTGTAGCTGATGGTTAAGTTGCTGGGGTGTGTGGAGTCTTGTGCTGCCCACATTCAGTGATGAAACTATCCTTTAACATTCAATGGTTTTTGTTCAAAAGATTTCATGATAATTGTAAAAGATAAATTGATAAGTCCTGATCCCAGTCAGTAAAGCTGTGTGTACCTGGTTACCATCACGCAATGTTGTTCTAACATTGTTGCATTCATTCTAGTTCTGCATTATTTCCTTATGTCGGCTTGGGCTTAGGGGGAGTAGTAATCCTAGGAATCATGTGTTGAGGCATACTTCATGGGTGACCAACTGTAGGTAAAACACTATGTTTTGTGCTCTTCTATGTTGTGGGAAAATCTTTTCCCTGGATATGTACATCCACTCTGCGTTTTTCTGTCTGATTTGTCACTTATTCATACTGATGATCTTAAACTATGTCTTTGTACCTATGTAGTTGGTTGAGGTTTCAGATTAGTATACAGGAATATCTCACGCTCTCACATGATGTTGCTTTGGATGAAGCCCTGCACGTACAACTTCCCTCCCTGATGTTAACTTGCCAATGTTAGTTCAACATTGAAACAGTGTAACTTATAAGTTTTTAGGTTTGGAGACTGCTCTGGTTACGTGTTAACCTAACATTGACACGTGGTAAGTTAAACATGGGTGTGATCGTGTGACATTGGTCCGATTATTTTGGTAACATGTTACAACACCACTATCACTATTCTTCAGCTGATTATCTAAATAATTTGCCCTAATCTCTTCTTACAGTTAACGCTTTCAAAATACTTGTGCAATCAACATTCTCTGCAAATCAAGATTCTTCTTTTCTTCTCTAAATTACTCTAACAATGGCACGCAAGTCTTCCATTGATGCTCTTATAGATGCTGCTGATCAGATTGAACTGCGAGTACGCCACAGTACCAGACGAGCAACCACTGAAGTTGTCCCCGCCGCCGCACCTAAGAGCAAACCCATTTATCAATGACGCAAGGGCAAGAAATCTGCAAAGGGTGATGTTGGTTCAACATCAAAAACTGTTGAGCAAACCTCCACTCCCACCAACGCTGAAAATGAGGTAATGATGGCTAACCCTACTCAAGATATAACAGCTGAAATTGGTATTGAGGGGGAGAAAGAGGCCCATGTTGTTGCTGTGGGTGAGTCTGAGGTTTTGCATGAGGTCCCTGAGGGTAATGTTAGGGATGAGTCTATGGTTGTTACTGATGAAGGTGAAGACCTTGAGGTGAATGTTGAGCCGTCTAAGGCTAATTGTGTTGAGCATGCTGCTGCTGCTGAGGTGGATACTCTTCCTGAGGAAAGTGACCAGGTTGAGGAGACTGTGGTTGAGGAGGTTACTACCGAGGGTAACCAAGATGTTGTTGATGAGGGTAACAATCAACCAGAAGAGATTGAGAGAGAAGAAGAAGAAGAGAGCCTCGCTCTCTCTGCCTTAGCTACTGCTGCTAAGAAAAGAAAGGGTAATCAGGTGGTTGTTGAATCTTCTGAGTATGAGTCATAAGAAGAAAAAGAATAAGAAGATGATAAGGACGAAGAGGAAGAGGAAGTTGAGGAAGAATATCAACTGCTGGCTGATGACCCTGCTGATGTTACTCCAACATCAGGCAGTAATGAGTATTTTGATGTGCTTGATGAGGAGTATCCCAATAAGCCTTATTCTGGCTTTTATGTGTCAGCTGAGGCAGAAGAACAGTGGGAGGCATATCAAGCCAGGGTTATTCACATGGAGAGGAACATTGATGAGTAAATGTTCAAGGAAAATAAGTTGTATGAGTTGCTTGAAGCTAGAGGTGTGTTTGGCTCTGTGATGAATCAGTCATCATATGTCCCTGATGTGATCATAGAGAGTTCTACATAAACCTCTCTCAGTGGGTGTGCCACCAGGGCTCTCCCAAGTTTGGTAAAGCTTGGGTAAGGATGAATGTCTATGACATTAGTCCTTCTGTGATCAATGAAGCTTGGGAACTTCCTGATCCTGAGGAGACTGAGGATCCTAGCATGGATGAGCTGATTACTGACCTCACTGGTGGACTCACAAGGAAGTGGAATGATAGTTTTCCAACTACAAAGCTGACCTCCTTAAGTGTTGTACTACACAAGCTCTCTACCTACAACTGGCTGCCTTCTTCCAACACCACTGTTATGACAAAAGAATATGCAAAGTTGGTGTATAAGCTGAAGGATGGGCTGAGTGTGAACATAGGAGAGAAAGTTTTGAGGCACGTGAGGGAGGTCACAACAAAGGCAAAGGGAATCATTTCATATCCCTCTCTCATATCCAGCATTCTGGTGAAGCAAGGCTTCAAGACCAAGAAGACAGAGGGCTGGATCCAGAATAAGGCCAAGATGATCATCACCATGAGCTACTTCACTCAAGTCAGGATTGAAGACTTGCCCTGGGATCCCAATGCAGAAGCTGGTCCAAGCAGGAAAAGAAGAAGATTCTCAAGTTTGCTGCTTCTTCTGTTCCAGTGTCAAGTGGTGATAGCTGCTCTTTGATTGCTGATGCATTTGTGCAGGAGACTCTGATTTAGCTTGACAGAGAGTACAAGGATACCCAAAGAGAGATAGCTGACAAGCAAGTGAGGTTACAGGAGATTGATAGCCTCATGAAGTATTTGAAGGATCTGCCTTCCTCACAAAAAGGGGGGAGAGTAGATCAATTCAAAATATTTCTGAGTTGTTTGTCTATTTTCTATTGAAGTATGAACAATTCTATTTTCTTTGCATTTTCTGTTTCATCAAGGAGTGTCTTCCATGCTACTTAGTATGGTCTGTAATTAAGTACTTTTCTATATTGGTACTTAGTGTTTCTGTTTATGCTATTTGAACTGTGGTTACAAAGTACTAACTCTGTTTTGCAGGTGTTAACTGTTCTCTGATGTTAAGTTAACATTGAGATGTTCAATGTTAGAACTTCTGTCTCGACTCAATGTTAATCCAACATTGACAAAGATGGATGTTATGACAACATTGAAAATATCAATGTTAGAATAACATTGAGGTGGTCCCTTCTGTTATTTAGAGGGAGTGTACTTAGTTTTCATTGTTATAAGATAGTGAAGTTTGTCTGAATAATTTGATCTGATCAGAACAGGTTCTAAGGTTATCTGATTAAGGCAAAAAGGGGAGATTGAAAGTGCAGGTATTTTGGCAATGTTATATTAACATTGAGAAATCAATGTTAGAGTAACATTGTTGAGCAGAATCCGATTTACAATCTTGTTGTCATTTATTATTATTGTTTAGCCTTATTCATTTAACTAATTGAGTTCCACATTTGTGATTATCTTTTATTATTATTCAGGAAACAAACTTGTCATAGGCTGGACGCTCAAGTTTCCAAGAAGGAAAGTTTCCTTAATTAAGCAAATCGCTCTACAAGAAAAGAAGAGTTCGAGTGCAACTAGGAAAGCTTTCGAAGTCGAGTCCTGATTTGAAGAAGGAGCCTACCCTTAGTTAGATCACTAACGAATGAACTATTATTCAAGAAGGGTTGCGAGATCAATGAAGAGGAGTTCAAGAAAGAAACAAGGAGAATTACCAACTGTGTACAACACACCTTGAAGTACAAGTCAATAACCTATATATAGGTGTGAAGTACATCAAGACAAACACGAGACAAGAGCCAATCAATCCGAGAGATTAATCTACAAGTTGTTGAGTGTTGTCTTGCTTTAACAAAGTTTGTGAATTGTTAGAATAGATCTAAGAGTGAGGAGCTTTTAGAGATAGTCGAAGCAATTCTTGTGTGCTTTGTTTAGTTCGATTAATTTGAGAGTGAGGAGCTTGAAAATTGAGAGAACGACTTTTGTTAAAACCTTAACGGGTTATCTTGCCTACGGCTCGGAAGTTAATATAATCTTATATTCACTTCTTAAACTTGGTGTTTGTTTATTCCACTGCACTATTACTCTGGTCTGTTGTTAAAGTAACATTGTTAGATTAACAACATACAAAACTGCTATTAAAACTCCAGTGTTAAGTTAACAACAACAACGTATCGACCCGATCCACAATTTCAGAAAAGATCACCACATATAATGGAACAATAGCATTTAGCACCAATTTTATACATGATCAATCAGTTGCCTATATTCGCTGACTAATTGTTGTTTATACACGATCAAACAATTGCATATATTCGCTGACTACACAATTAGTCTATCATCGTAGGTTTTCGGATACATCTTACAAGTTATCTTTTTTAAGTTATTATGAACCTAAAATAAACCTTAAACTCATCAACAGTGAGTCTAACGATACAAATGTTGTTTATCTCAACTTGACCATTGAACGTCATTTGAACCAATTAGTTTTAAGAAAAACTGAAATTGAAACCAACTGATGAAGAGAATTATACGAGGTTTAAGACTGAAGCTTACTACTAATAAAAAAACAAACGTGTTAGCTGACAACATACATTAATCGTGCTCAACTTTATGCTAGTTTTGGTCAATGCGAATTAACTCATGTGCCATTTGTGAGTTAACTATCTTGAACAAGTATTGTTGTACATATATTCTTCATAGAAAAATGTACATCATCTATAGACCACTGAACATACAGATTTACACAGCGACACAAAAAAATAGACACTGAGTAATATGTAATCCATTGGGTCTATATCTAAATTTGAGTATTTTGACTTTTCAAATGAATGTTAAGTGACTTAGTTGATGCTTTGAGAACCATCTTAATCATCTTATCGCTATTATAATTCTAACGACCCATAGTGTCAATTTCATTCACAATAAGTGCAAAGAAAGCAATTAAATCAGTGATTAGATCAATTGCATTTGGTCTGTCGATTTTAAGATATCTATTTTATGCCCATCTACCATAAAATTAGTTTAATTTTGAATTTAGCAAAATAGCATTCTTGACAACGTAAGAAATCAAAAAGGTCATAAAGTGGCCCATCATCATTCATATTATTGCGTTCATTATCACCATTTAATTTATAAATAACAAAGTATATAAAGTTCTAGGTGAGAACTCCTCAAAACTTACCAACCTTAGAACTCCCATTTGGTTTTAGTTCATGCGTGCATTTATCATGTACCAAAAAATACATTTTAGATAAATAGCATGTAAGGAGATAAACATGCATTTATGACAAACATAACAAGAATATAACATAATCATGCAATTCTTAAATGCATGCTATTTTCATGATGCAACAATATACAACATGTCACACTACGTATGCCAAGTCAAGAAAACGACTTCCTTAGTTTTCTTTCATATTAGTCTTAATGACTAGTAGTTTGAAGCCTTAAGAAAGTTGTTTTTTGGGGGCACTCGGTTCCTTCGTCTTAAGTTAAGGTTTGCTTACTTTTTCAACTCGGAACTCTTAGTCGAGATGGTGGATAAATCGACTTTTTGTTCAAGAGTTTAAGGCTTAGGGTTTAACAAAAGTGAGCATGTCCATGTATATGCAATATCTCTATAGAAGAAATTCTAACACCGGATCATTATAGCATCAATTATAGCTTTTAGATCCTCGATCCAAATATTAGCTAATCAAGTATGCACGATGATATTTTCTTAGGATTACTTTCCATTAACCACATTAAACAACAAGCTACAAAGCTCGGGGTTTTCGATTAGGAGATTTACAATGATTCAAAAATGGCAAAATCCAATACAGCAAAGTGTATTTACATCTTTAATTTAATGTGGTTATTACAATTTAACCACTTATTGTCCATTAGAACAATTTAAAACATGCATTATTACATTTACTAATGTAATGGTGCATTACATAGCCAGTTTTGTACTAAGAGTCAAAGAATAAAATATTTCTTTTTCAAATTTAAAAGTTAATTACATGTCATAATGTCCATACTCTCTCACTATGCTCAATCGCCTAGAATATAATTTTCAGAGTCTAAGGAAGAAAGTTGAAAATTCTCCCAAATTTGCAAATAATTTTTAATATCTTATACTTAGAAATTATTTTTAAATCAATAATATTATTTCCACTCTGAAAAAAAATTATTTTTATACAACATTTAATCAAAAATAAATTCTAGGAAGAACAACGCTAATTTCATCAAAATGGATAATCGAAACTCATTTTACGTGCCTAACATACCCTTAGTGCGAATTGCTAAGAATGCGCCACTTGGCACACTCAACAGGTCTCTTTGATGGTCATACAACAATATAGTGATGTCACTATTGCATCACGATGACATCATGTGTAACTTTTTTTCTTCTTCATTACTTCGCAGAAAACTCCAAACTTCAATCTGGAGTTCAATTATCCATAACTCTCTCAATTATTGGCTAACTTTTGTGTTCTTTATATGGTTGGAATAATCTTGACTATTAATTTCTAAATATATTAGCCTCATTAAGAAATTCACAATCAGCAGTGAACAATACTCAGTCAAAGTTTTGGGAAAAAAAATCAAATACTTGATTATTGATGGGGCGCATACTGAGTAGGAAATAAATAAGCAAGTAAAATACTACGTCAAAACCCTCTTCGCAAGGGCATGGTCAAGTAATAATAAAATGGTAAGTATAGTTACAAATCAAGTATCGTATCCCAATGAAGTGGTGGATTAATCCTAGAATCACTTAAATGTAAAAATATTTATAATTGTCATGGTTGCTACCTTCTATGTTTGTATGTTATATGAATGTCGTATGAATGCAGAATGATTTGCATGCAGAAAACTATGAATGCAAATTTTAAAAAATTGTTTTTAATGCAAAGGAACAATGTAAACAAAATGGAGTGGAAAACAATGTGAATGCAAGAAAATAGTTTCACTGCAGTAGATAACTAAGGAATGCAGATTGATTGAAAGGAAAAAATTTTGATTAAACGTAATGCAAGACAAATAGTAAATAAGACAAAATTTAAGAATATTGATGATTGATTGGTTAGAATTGTAAATACACGATTAAAAGATGTTTGGAGGTTGGGTTACATTAATGATTTACACTTGATAGTTTATAGAAAACATACCTATGTTTTTTGAGTTGTTGATGCTTGTTTGAGTTCTTCTGTGTCTAATGAACATCTGGACTATGCAGTTCCAGAGTAGTGCTTTCATTCATCCTGCGAGAATAATACTAATCATGCAGAATAATAACTAATCAAGCTAGACACATGAACTCTCAAACACACAATAAAAATACACATATTCATTAATCAGAGCTACCCTTTTCCCTATAAAACGAGTAGTTTAACTACTCATAGTCTTGAGTTCAACAATAAGTAAAGAGTTAAATAACATAAGCATAGAATAAGGAGATACGAAAAGCTTCTCAGATCCGTAGAAACGTTGACGCCTTGCTATCTTCTTGACTCATTTGCTTTGTCTTCTCTCTCACAATTACTGACTCTTGAATGTGAAAACAAAACTAATATAGAGTACAATTATGTTTCTCTCTTCTCTCTTCACACTTCTTTTAACAAATCTCTCTCACAGCTACCCTCTTAACGTTTGTAGAACTTAATAGTGAGAGATGAAAGCAATACTCTAAGGGATGGTCGTCCTCTCATATATATAACCAAGTCGTGTTGCCTTGGTTCGAATCATCAGCCGTCTCATAAAATAGGTAAAAATTTATTTTTGCCACAAGTCGCACGGATGGGCGTGGGCATGTGGGTCGCGCTTGTCTGTTGCATGGGTCGTGCAGGTCACTACGCCTGTTGCACAGGTTATGCGACTCATTGGTCATGTCGTGCAGCCCATACGAGTTGCTCTGCCTTGCGCGACCTCTTTGTATGTACAATATGGTTAGAGTCATGGCGCTTGGTATGGCATCATAGCACTCCAAATGCAATCCCTTCTAAAACCATCTATTTTTTGCTCATTTTCTATCGTTTTCTCTTGACTAGACTAAAATCTACAAAATAACCAAAAATACAAAAACCAATAAATATGCACCAAAGAGTTAAAAAAATATAAGAAAACAAGCAATCAAATCATGCTAAATAAAAGGTCATCAATTATAACTCAAAATCTATAAATTAAAACAATATCAGACTTTTCTGATCTTATAATCAATACATGAGCATCGTGTTGTAAGAATTTTAGAACATAACACGAAGAAAAAAATCTTTTACCATTAACATTCACGAAGATCACAGAGGACGCTTCGGAAAGGCCTCTCATATAAAATGTCCTCAATCACATCCTTGCTCAAAGACCTGGTATCATCTTGTAGAACTATTAGGACCTACGTGGTAAACACCTTAAATACAATTATATGCCTTAAAAGTCCACTAGCCCCGGGCGACCCACATTAAACATTTGTCAGTAGACCCATCTCACATGAGACAACATAAATGTTGGCCCATCTCACTACATTAAAGGCAACCAAGTTGTTGGCTATCCTCTAGACCCTCTAAATAGGATGGAATTTCTCCTATTGTATCCAATTAAGATTCACATAATACACCTATACTCTCATTTTAGCGCGACAATAAATCTCTTTAGTATTCTCTTTTACTTTCTCTTTTTAGATATTCATAGGGCATTCGTATCACGAAGCTCCCTTGTAAACACATCACCTCCTAAAGAGATTTTTTTTCTAGGATCACGAGAAATATGTTCTGAACCACATATATTCACGATAATTAGGGAATTACCTTATTCGAAGAATTGTGTGATATCACATATGAATCATAAATATCAAGTTAGGTCATGGTTTTAAACATCGTCAAACGATCCAAATCTCTCTTATACCAATGTTGAGAATCACTAACCTTGAATCTATTAAAAATGGATCCCATACATACTTCATATTTGTTGATCTTTGACTCCACTCAAACTAAAGACGTTTTCCGCATTTGTTTTTCTTTGAACTGGTCTGATTCTAGTCACGAACATAAATGAATCATTGCCACAATCCAAGAGCCCAAAATCTGTGATTTTTTTGGGGAAAAATGACCTCCAAGCACATTCAATTTTCCCCCATTTCGTGTACGAATTTTGTATGTTTTCTCATTTTCTTCTTTTTTATTTTCTCCTTAAAAGAGTATGGAAGTTGTGTTGGAGTTGGGGAGTTTGTTCCTACAAAAAGGAATAACTTTTCTCCCAATATTTTTAATTTAAATATAATACAAGCCGGGTTTAACCCACATGGTCAACTCATCCATTTAATTCATCATGGAACAAATTAAATTAAATAATGCCATATCAATTACTTATTTAGAATCTAAAGGATACTCTTACTTGTGAGCATTCTATTGTGTCATGAGTAGTTTACTAGGTTTTAGCCCTTTAATTTATATATTCTCCATTCTCCTTGCGAATCCTTTTCAATATCTCCAGTGTTTAACATGAGAACCTTAGGTCCAATAAACTGGTTTTTCTAGAAGTTTTGTCCTTTCTCTATACTCAACGAAAGTTGTATGAGGGTTCTTTAAGGTCTTTTTGTAACATTTTTTCACGGTCCCTCTTATCATAATAAGTTCGCACGCAAAATGATGAATCTCGGTATCTCTTTCAGTAATCTCTATTTACAGATCTACAAATTTTTCAGTGCTTTGTTTCATTCCTGCTGCTTGTCAACCAAGGTGGTCGATTGTTCCAAAGATTTTTTTCTATCTTCTTGTAAATCGTCCTAGCTCTTTCGATCATTTATCCAAGAACTTTTGCTTGCCTCCTCTTCCCTCCCATCAATCTCCTTGAATTTCTCGACATCCTTCACGTTCTATTACTTCTTAGCTTGGAGCTTTCTCACAGTAACTAGTGGAGGCATACCTGATGAGATTATAAGAGTTGTTTTGGAAATTCCTAGTTCTTCTAATTTTGGGTCACTCAGGTCGGTTTTCTAAATTAGGAAAGATGAAGACACGTTTCTATAAGATTTTGATTCTCAAGAGGGAGATGTACAACCAATGGTTCAGATTAAAAGAAGATTCTTAAATTGTAGGAATAATCACCCAACACCCCATCCTTAACGTGTATTGGTAGTAGATTCACATACAACTACTGCACCTAATAATCTCTCCTTAATAGGGGGAAGGGGCAGAGTATGGGGAGGCGGGTCCGTTGGAGGGGCGGCGGGGGAGGATGAGAGTGGTGGTGGTGGTTGGGCAATGTGGGAGTTTCTTTTGCTTTTTCTTTCGTTTCTCTTTTCTTTATTTTAGCCGTAGCATTTTTAATTTCATGTGGATGCAGTTCGTCCCTTTTAACAAGATTAGTACTACTAACATATATAGTAAAACTCCACATGTAATTTTAATATGCTGGCAGACAATCAAATTATGCCTATTCGATACTAAAAAATGGTCGAAGTACCTGAGTTCGATCGAATCGCCTAAGTTCAAGAATAAGCCTTAAATTACCTTTAAGCCCCTTAATATCACCTATTTATACCCCCTCACTCCTCAGAAGTGAGGGGGACGGACATAGAAGCTTTATGGTCGAACTCAAGTGAGTTTGACTGTCATGATCGAATCTAAGTCGATTGGACATTGACTTAGGTTGAACCCATACATGACCTGAAAGCTACATGAGTTAGAGTACCTAATCAAGAAGCAGATTGAGGTTTCGATCATCGAATACAGAGATATGATCAAAACCGTAAAGTCGCACACTGTAGTTCGATTGTAACTCTCGAATTCTGTAGTTCGACTGTTATGATCGAAACAAGGTAAACTCTACATTGACTTA
Source organism: Linaria vulgaris (assembly GCA_948329865.1). Lineage (NCBI taxonomy): Eukaryota > Viridiplantae > Streptophyta > Magnoliopsida > Lamiales > Plantaginaceae > Linaria > Linaria vulgaris. The sequence goes on along the minus strand of OX415250.1, from coordinate 33,790,136 downwards.
GGTCGAACCCATACACGCCCTGAAAGCTACACGAGTCAATGTCCATAATCAAAAAGGTGATCGAGCTTTCAACCAACCAATAGGGAAGATATGATCAAAACCGTGGAGTTGCGCAACGCAGTATTAATTGACAGGGCTTGATCCAATAAAGGCTACTCAAAAGAGATAAAAGAACTACGTTCAGTTTGATTCCCTCAATTGGATACGTAGGCAGCTTGGTACATTCCCAAGTTCAGACCAATATCATAAGTATCTAATGCCCTTAGTTCGTCAATCAAAGAGCATCGGATTTGTCCCGTTCAACTGTTCCCTCAATTTGGCCATTTAGGGTTTTTCCTATTATCTTGTATCTATTTACATGTAATAGGTATTTCGGACCAAGCTAGTCAGTTCATTGTAATAGGCTAACATTATTTTGGCTAAGTCAGGCCCCATTGTATCGATTTCTCAGTGTATTATAACCTAGACGAGATAAGACCAAAATCTTGGCTCCGTCTGTAGAAACACTATTTCGTTTACACTTAATAGTATGTTTAGGTAAAATGACAAAGAAAGGGAATGGACATACGGGGAAAGAACTGCGAAGAGACCCAATAGCTATATCGAGGTTAGGAAACAACTACAGACTTGACAATATGGAATTCGGTCCCAAACAAACAAGGAGTGGTGATAAGAGCAATAATCAAATCCACGATACAACCAAGGAAACCTACATCATTGGGAGAAAGATTAGAGAGTCTTCAATCCCAATCCTGTACATTAATCATTTACATTTTTGTTTGAATACTGACAGATTTCTAAGAAAGTGCATGCCTTATCTTATTACAGGTAACGACTGAGAGGAGCTTCCTCTGCAGGGACAAACAACTACACTCCGAATAGTTTCATGATTTGTCTCACCCTTATGTAATAACGAAGAATTTCACCCATAGTTGGTGTCGAAGAATCTCACCCTTATGCGATATCAAACAATTTTACCCGTAGGTCGTATCGAAGAATCTTACCCTTATGTGATATCGAAGAGTCTTACCGATAGGTGGTATCGAGAAATCTCACCATTATGTGATATCGAATAATCTTACCCATAGGTGGTATCGAAGAATCTCACCATTATGTGATATCGAAGAATCTTACCCGTAGGTGGTATCGAAAAATCTTACCCTTATGTGATATCGAAGAGTCTTACCCATAGGTGGTATTGAAAAATCTCACAAATATGTGATATCGAATAATCTTACCCATAGGTGGTATCGAAGAATCTCACCATTACGTGATATCGAAGAATCTTACCCGTAGGTGGTATCGAATAATCTTATCCGTAGGTGGAATCAAAGAATCTTACCCGTAGGTGGTATCCAAAAAAAAAATAGAGACTGAGATCAACATCTACCCACGTGGTATGATGCAAACCTACCTGAAGCAGTACGACAAACATTCATCTATCTTGCTACAAAGGAAATGTGTCCAAAGAGGCACCAAGAACATGTTGCCACGCGGTACGATGCAAATCTATTCGAAGCGGTATGACAAATGGTCATCTATGTTGCTACAAAGCAAACATGTCCAAAGCGGCACCAAGAACATCTACCCACATGGTACAATGCAAACATACCCGAAGCGGTACGACAAACGCCCATCTATCTTGCTACGAAGCAAACGTGTCCAAAGCGGCACCAAGAACATCTACCCACGTGGTACGATGCAAACCTACCCGAAGCGGTACGACAAACGTCAATCTATCATGCTACAAAGCAAACGTGTCCAAAGCAGCACCAAGAACATCGACCCACGTGGTACGATGAAAACCTACCTGAAGCGGTACAACAAACGTTCATCTATCATGCTATAAAGAAAACGTGTCCAAAGCGACACCAAGAACATCTACCCATATTGTACAATGCAAATGTACCTGAAGCGGTACGACAAACATTTATCTATCATGTTACGAAGCAAACGTGTCTAAAGCAGCACCGCGGGCATATACCCTGCATGGTGCGATGAAAATCTTCCCAAATGAGTACAAATTTATACTAATATAAAACGTATTATCACCTCAAAAGGCACGAATATCCATTAGCCGAATTAGCAATCAACATCGATGAGTAATAACATGTAAAAGCACATAGTACCAAAAAATTAAAACGCAAGCAATTATTAAACACGAATGCAACAAAGTATCCGAACAAGGGCGACAGAGTGCCTAAATAGACAAAAGTTGGAATTGCATGATAGATATTTATGCTCGAGCCTAGGGATTCATGTTTTCCCTGTAATGGTCGATCACTTCAAAATAAATCCACTCTAAGTGGCATGGCACAACTTCGCATCTTCGGTTGTCACGATATCCGTCCTCAATGAAGGCAAGGCATGCAATAAATTCTCATGACTATAGATAAAGATCTCGACCAAGCATATACTGCAAAATCAGTGCGAGAAGCTTGATAAACTTCTCATTAGCTCGCACCAGATCCATCACTTATATGTCATTTCGATTATAGTCGAAGGCTTCCGTCAAGATGACCTCCCGCTCAATCGAGGCGCTTAGCAACATATCCTACGTGTTATCTAAGCCATTCACCTCTCAAGTCAATGACGATTAACTCAAAAGGTACCTGCAAAATTGTATTGTGCAGATAACTATCGAGCCCTCACACGACCTAACTACACTAATGCAGCAGCTGGGACACACCAGTCAAAAATATAAAAAACCTATACACCAGTGAGGCCATAATCCTCAAAACACTAATCATACAAGGTTAAGCAACGATTCCTTGTACCTCAAATAGTTCGACCTCTATGTACCTTTGACTTCTGAGGACACGAGTACCAAATCACCTTCATGAGTTTACTTTCACAATGAGACTCAACACCGAGGAGATGCAACACTTAGTATTCAAGTTCCACTATAGCAAATTCCTTGCAAAACACATGCGGCACAGCACGTTGCGCATGCGCGAAAATAAATACGACTCACAAGTAATAGAAGCAACTCATCTAAACAGTTCAATTATCGGTAATTACATCATCAAGAAGATCTAGATTGATAATGGAAACTCGGTAAAAGGTCACCTCCCAAGATGCATAAAAGAGAAAATAGAGTTGGGTGATACTCATGTGAAAATAGTGGTAACCTAACTACTCGCCTTCAGTGGCTCAAAGGTCACATTCATATATGCGGTATTTTCCCTACCTCATTCGACACATCACCAAGACTAAGGACACCCAAATCGGATTTCGTAACGCTTGTCACCTTGTTATCAACACACTGTTCAAGTACAACATCATCATTGGTCACCCCAGACCTGAATGGTTTCAAAACAGTGGTTTTAACATACCACCAAAAGCTTAAATTCCCCACTAAGAGCAGTGGGAGTAAAGTTTATCCAGATTATAAAGAAGTATGTGCATGGCAATATTCCCAGCAACATTATCAAAATAGAGATAACATGAAACTTTGAGGATATAAGACTTCGTAGAATCATACCACAACTAGCTAGCACACCTAGGGTTGAACTTCATTGTAACCAACGACGAGGCAGAATACAAAGCTATTCTCGTCAGAACCTCGATAGTAAGCTCATTACGAGTAGAACGCCATACGGTATTTACTGACTCGCAACTTGTGGCTAATCATTCCAATGGCTCATACAAAGCCAAAGAGGGCACAATGATCCTCTATTTCAACAAGCTTAAAATACTTGTGAAATCATTCACAGTCTTAACTATTGTCGGATCCCCAAAGGCAGGAACGTAACAAGGTGTATAATACAATCTTAATAGAAATAAGAGTCGTGCTACTAGTTGCAGAAGAATTCGTTATACAAATGACAAGATGCACCAGAACAATAAAAAAAATCTAGCAGACTATGCCTATATACATACACCAAAGCGGATAAACTTATGAGCGACTAAGTCGCCGCAAAAAAAAAATACATTTACTCCATCGTCGGGAAACAATAATACTTAACATGTAAGAAAGTTGCACAAAATTGAGATTTCACATATTAATCAAGCGACAAACAAAGGGTTGTCAATGCACTACACATGTTTCTGTTGCACGAATAAGGATGATAAAGCATGTACTGGTATGTGGGAATTCAACTCAACGCAAAAGTCTTAGGGCTCCAAAGAGACGGACACCTCGCCAAAAATATGGCAAGTGCAAACCAAAAGCTCCTATGATGACAAAAAAGGATAGACACTTTGCCAAGATAAGGCGAGTGCAAACCGAAAATGAGCAACACCTTAAGATAAGTGCAAACTAAATCACTACCCATGGCGTGACGTTCATAAAGTAGTTCACTAGCACACAAGTGCATACATGGCATCAAGCCAGATAAAAGTTATGTGGCAACTGATCCTACGGACCACGACTCCTAAATGAGGGGCGTATTTTGAAGCCACACAAGATTTTCATAATTTAGCACCCGCTCTTGAATCAAGACCGACTCCCAAATGGAGGGACTATATGGTATGGGCTCATTCAGTTGGCTAAACTGGTGCATAATGGCACTAATCACCCCGGATTTGGGGTGAGTTCGTATATTAACTTGGTAGGCTGACAAAACACTCCACATCATGCTGGTTCCAAGCTGCGCTAGAACCAACTTTGTCATTTGCACACATGTACTCCGCACGACATGGTGAGGGGACGAATGGATCTTTGATGATTTCGGACTGGACTCGAGGTTATCCCAAGCTGCCTACATATCCCCTCGAGGAATCAAGCCGAACGTAGTTCATTAATGTGGGTTAATTGTATAGTCAAATATAATGATATGTCGAGTATCTCGTGGATATCGAATGTGATGTCGAAGGCGATATCGGGGATGATATCGGAGGCCTTATATGTCGGGGATAACGTCGGGTACAATGTTGAGTGTGATGTCGATGCTATATATCGATGATCCATATCGGGTGCTATATCGAGGATGATATCGGGGGTCTTCGATATAGAGTTAGCAGCGTATATGTATAATTACAGCTTACCTCGATTAGCAAAACTCGTGTATTTATAGACCTCATAATGCAGGGATCGTACATGTGATATGGACTATATCGAATATTACATTCGATATATATATCGGGGGCCATTCCCGATATAGTTGAAGATTGGCTTAGCCCATGGGCCAACCCAATACGAGAATTACCCATATAATGTAGTCCCCCAGTTTGGGAATTATCGTTGTAGATGATAATTTCTAAACTTGATTTGTATTCTCAAGTATTTTATTGAGGGATACCTTTCACTCCCCGTTTTTCTAAAACATGCTAAAAATGCCCTGTATCTTTTACATTTCTACAAAAAATGCCCGAAGTGAAATTTTCGGACAAAAAAGCCTACGTGGCTGCCTAGTCAAAAAATCGCGTTGCCAAATCAAAAAGTCGTGCCCGACACCAACTATTTGTTTTGAAAATGACGAATTATTATTTCTGCCCATTATCTTTTGTTCCAAAACTTAAATGCCCGTTTTTTTAAAACATGCTAAAAATGCCTTTTATTTTTTAAAATTTCTACTAAAAATGCCCGAAGTAAAATCCTAGGTGTCGGGCGCGACTTTTTGATTAGGCAATGCGATTCTTTGACTATGCAACAACGTAGACTTTTTTGTCCAAAAATTTCACATTCGGGCATTTTTAGTAGAAATTTTAAAAGATACAGGGCATTTTTAGCATGTTTTAAAAAAGCGGACATTTAAGTTTTGAAAAAAAAAAGATAATGGGCAGAAATAATAACTCCTCCTTGTTTTTGATTTGATTTTATAAAATCTGAAATAGAAAAAATAAAGTGAGAACTTCATACTCCTTGTATTATATAAATTAGCAAAAAGCTTTTTTACATAACCTCTAAATTATTTCATTAAAGTTAATTTTTATTCAGCAATTGATATTAAAATATTCTTTCAAATTTTTAATAGATGCTTTTAAAACTAGAATCTGGTTATTATTTTTGATTTGATTTAGTAAAATCTGAAATAGAAAAAAAAAATCGGATATGGTTAAATTTACATATAATATTTGACCAATACACCCAACTTCGATATAAGGTCAAATGTTGCACAAGCCAATCAGTGAATTAATACGACCATCTTACCAAAAAACAAAAAAAAAGAAACATTGTAGTTGAAGGTAACCTAAATAATTTAGTGGATTATGAAATAAAATTTATGTTATTTTATTTGAGAAAAGAAAGAAGTAATTCCATATATTTAATTAATTAAATTAGATTTATAGGTTAATTTTTATGGGCCTCTACATGCCACATGTCTTTACTTAATTGAAGGAATATCGAAGGGAATGGAGATTGAGAATAAAAAATTCTCACTGAAAAAAAATACTAACTAAAAAACATTAATGAAATAAGTATAATAGCAAATAAAGTTCAAAAAATTGGTACCAATTGTGCAAAGGTAAGAGAAAGTAATGAATCAATAGGATTAAGTTATTGACATAAAAGGCATTCCTATATTAAACATATAAAATCGATTCTTACATCCTAATTAATGATCTTACAGAATTCTGGATCTATTATTATAATTTTCCTTTTGGCTTCAGCCTTCAAGGTTCTTATCATCTGTTCTCTTTAACTTTCTTTGCGTTTGGAAAAAAAAAACTGGTAGCTTTAAATATTAACTTTCTACCTTTTTACTATTTAATTAAAGATTATATAATTTTTTTTTGTTTCACAAGATTTTTGAAACTCTAAGTAAAATTAATATTTTCATGAATTATAACTAGTATTTATTTGATAGTATAAGAATAATAGTTTCCCCGCACAAAGTGAAAATAGCCTCACAAAGCGTGCGTGTTCAAATTGAAGGATCTCTCGTACCATCTATATTATTATGTAAATGAAGCAATGGTGACACCAATGTTTTAACTTTTAACTTTGTTATATGGACTCACTATTAAATTTTGTTATTAGATTGGATACAACTGTAATTCATTCTAACTTTCTCATCATATCAATCTTTTTATTAAAGAAAAAAAAGTATTACTTAATTCTCTCTTACATAAAAAGAAGGTTAAGATATATCTATATATATATATATTTTGTATCTATATTTAAGTTATAATATGTGTCATACAAATTAATTATAATGTACTTTAACCTGGTGGGGACCGCGTGTCGACAATTGTAGTAGTAGATAAGAACATAAACATAGAGAATAGTGAAGCACTTATATAAACTAAGTGTTCGGAAAATTTTAGATTTTGCTATAATAATGCGACCAACCATCAACATGGTCACACAATTGATCAATGTAATATTTGATTTGTTCCTTAATTAGTTGTACTAAATAGCATAGAAAACTTGTATTTGCATCTAATTTATGAAATGTTTTATTGAATAAGGTCAAGTATCAAGAAATAGCGCGATGTGATATCATTATTACCTAATTAATCATACATATGTAGAGTGGACTCTAACCTTTGAATTGCTCAAGCACAGTAATTCTTCAACTACCGACAGGTAAATATAGTGATACTGTCACATATATTTATGCCCCCTATAAATAGGTGAAATAAGCTCTTCAATTTTTGTCAGCTTCTCTACAACTGAATGAACTAATTCTTTGCGAGTTTAATTTACTACATTAGTAACAATGAGTTCGGCCACGTTGCAAGATAACAGCAACATCAGGCGCAAGGCTTTTCCTAAAGATTTTGTGTTCGGAACTTCTACCGCAGCTTACCAGGTTAATTGTTTGTCATCTATAACTAAGAAAAATCTAATTATACATTTAGTTGCTCGGGCGTAGAGTCTGCTTGTGGAGTTCAAAGTATTCGCAATCATACGTTTTAAGTCGATCATATACTTTTAAGGGTTTTATTTACATATATAAAGTTATTATTAGGATTATATTTAACATAAATAATTAATCGTTTCATCTGCAATATATTGTAGAAACCACTCATCAAAATATTATGAAAATTAAAGTTCTGACTTAGCTGCGCGCCTGCAGAAATAGTCATTAAATAAATCTTGAGATTTTGGTTTTTTTTTTTTTTGTGCCACATCACTTTTCAGCACGAAGGAGCTGCCGCAACTGGGGGTAGAGGAAGGAGTATATGGGATGATTTCGCCTTGAGGACTCCTGGTGATCTCTCTCTCTCTCTCTCTCTATATATATATATATATATGTGTGTGTGTGTGTGTGACATAATTATAAAGCCGATTAATTATATAGCTTATAAAATATGGGAACTGAGGGTCTGCATATAGGCAGAATTGCGGATGGATCAAATGGAAATGTTGCTGCGGATATGTATAGCAAATATAAGGTAATTAAATGTACCCCCACCGGCCATATTAATTTACTCCCCCTTAGAAACTTGCATATGAGAATTAAAGCTGCTAAAAACTCTCTTATATATGATTAGTTGACTATGAATAGAATCACTTATGTTTTCAGTTATGTTGCAGGATGATATCAAGATGATGAAAAGCATGGGTTTTAATAGTTACAGATTTTCAATTGCATGGCCAAGATTATTGCCTGGTAAGGAATTCATGAAGATAATTACGAAGTGATCTTTTGTCAAAAATTGTTGTGCAACAACTAACAAGCAAGAAACGTATATATATTAGCGATTTCACCAATATAATACAAAAAAGAAAAAGAAAAAAGAAGAAAATATTCTTTTATACTGAGCGACAATTGTAGAAAGTACTAAAAGAAACACAACTGCATAACTAGATTTCGTCTTCTTATTATCTTAGTTTTTGGAAAATCCGTAAATTAATTAACAGAAACTAGTACATTTAGCGATATTAAACTCACAAATATATTTCGTCTTTTGAGGATCCTGATCATGTTGCAGTTCATATTTCATATGGCTGTTACGTTGTTCTTGTGCTGAGCTAACACATCCATATTAATCTTGATTAGGGGGGAGACTTTCTCTCGGTGTCAGCAAAGAAGGGATTGACTACTATAATGACGTTATTAATACCCTCCTTGCTAATGGTTTGACTCAAATTGTTTCATTATTCTTCTTGGATTCTATAATCTGAGTAATTACATATATTTGTTTATATATATACGTTAATTATGTTAATTATGATATAAGTTTTTAGGTATGCATGTATCCACGTGAATTATATATGCAGGTATTGAGCCCTACGTTACTCTTTTTCACTGGCAATTGCCTCTGAGTTTGGAACTTGAGTATGGTGGCTTCTTATGCTCTGAAACTCTTGATGATTCGCTAACGAATCCAATGATGTAAGCAATCCAGTTAATTCATATTATCAATTTAAACCTCAATCTATGTCCTGAATATTTGTAATTCATGCATGTTGCATACATTTTATTTTCAAAGGTTGTCGTAATTTACTATGGTCTAAATCTGGTTTAATTACTAATAAAATGATTTGACATTTTTCCCGCAACGTAACGATGCTAGTAATTATTGTAAGCATCTAGATATGTACCTGTTTCGGTCAAATCGTCAAGATCTAACAATAACTTAAAACATTGAATTTTCGAAGTGTACATTATTAGATTAAACCATATATAACGATTAAAACACTGAGTTTCTTTTACTGTCTAGGTCTAAACTATCGACATAATCTAACATAAATGCCACTCATATGATATGGAATATATATTTAAGCCATTTATTAAAAATATACCTGCCTAGACTGTGTTACATATCTTAAACCTTAGCACATTGCTTATTGTTATACAACAGAGATGATTTCCGCGACTTCGTGGAATTGTGCTTTTGGAGTTTTGGCGATCGAGTGAAAAATTGGATCACGTTGAATGAGCCGTGGACGTATGCGGTGCACGGATATGTGGAATGCATATTTCCACCGGGTAATCCTCCCGTTTCGACTACGGATTTTGAAAAAGCAGGAGGAACATCTTCTGGTTTAGCTAAAACTGAAGCCAAGAACAACTTTCCTAGTTATAGACATGTTCCTCACCCTAGTGGCCCTCCTAAGCTGATCCGACGGGGTCCTCCTGTTCAATCTAATTCAGCTAAAGATGTCTATACTGTGGCAAGAAATTTACTCCTCTGTCATGCACATGCAGTCAAGTCTTATAGAACCAAATTTCAGGTTCCATTGGAATTTCAACTTTTATACTACAAGAAAAATGAGCAAGATGAAATTTCCGACAATGATTTATATTAGGCTCCATCGACTCAATTTATTTTATGTCATTATTGCTGAAGTCTAACTTTGTTGGAAAATATCATCTCGTTGCTCAATTTTCTTGTAGTATATATTATTTATTTGGATTAAAATATGGTAGTTGATTATTTAAAGTTTAATTCTTGAGTGGACTTCAACACCTTATTAGGCAAATCAAGGAGGAAAGATTGGAATAACACTTGTGTCGCATTGGTTTGAGCCTTTTAGCGAAAAACCTGAGGACCAAAATGCCGCTAGTAGAGCCATCGATTTTATGTTGGGATGGTACCTCTCATTTTAAATTCCTTTTATTTTTTATTAATAATAGATATTTTCGTGTATTTACGATGGATAAATAAGAGCTCATGTTTTTTTTTTACTATTAATTATTTTAAGGTTCCTGGAGCCTGTAGTAAGTGGTCAATATCCGGCAAGTATGTTGAAGTACGTGTCAGATAAAGATCTGAAACCATTTTCAACTGAAGAATCAAGCTTACTTAGAGGATCTATTGATTTTCTTGGTTTAAATTACTACACGGCTAACTATGCTGCTAATGATCCCACACCTCAAATTGAAGATGGCTACTACAAGGATCAGCAAGTTGCATTCTACAGTATGTTCTTATTAATTGGCAATTACCTTAATTTAGAAACTAATTTAAAAGCATAAACATTATTAGTTAACTATTTTATTTTGAAGTAACTAGACACTTTTTTTTTAATTCTAATTCGAAATTCCTTTTGGTGGTAGCTGAACGAGACGGGAAGCCCATTGGGCCTGTGGTATGTTCTTATATGTTTATTCATTTACTTATTTGTGAATCTAATATTTAAACTGAAGAAATGCATGCAAAAACAAATGACATAGCAACGAATCGAGTTAAAACTCTGGTTTTAAGATTATTTAGACTGCAATCCATTAGATTTCTTTCGGAATTTTATCTTTTATTCATTCGGGCTTCAATTTCTTGCCATATATGTATATATTTTGTCAATAATTAATAATTGATGATTTTGCTGTTAATTTGATATTCAGGCGGGGTCGTCATGGTTGTTTATAGTTCCATGGGGTATTTATAACCTTCTGAAACATATAAACGCCACATACAAAGATGTACCTGCTATATACATTACTGAAAATGGTAAACTTTTAATTATCTACTTATTTTCCTGTAATTCTTTTCTTTTTTCTTGATCAGTTGGGAGTACGTATAACAGTTGTAAAGTTCGATAATAAGTAATACCTTTTTACAAATTACTTTTGCTTAGGCGTGGATGAAAAGAACGACCCTAAGCTTACAGCAAATGTAGCCTGTATGGATCCAATACGGACTAGCTATCACCAAGATCATCTGGCAAAGATTCTCGAAGCAATGACGTAACTTTGATTAGGATTATATTTTATATCATTTTCATCTTAGCTATTGGCCAGTATTCATCTGATTTTCGGTTAATGTTATTGATTAGGGATAATCTCAAAGGTGGAAATGTGAACGTGAAAGGCTACTTCGTGTGGTCCTGGTGTGATAATTTTGAATGGATTGAAGGATACAATGTTCGATTTGGTCTAATATACATAGATTTCATGAACTATCTCACAAGGCATCCCAAAAATTCAGCTATGTGGTTTGCTCGATTCTTAAATGGTAATGGTTTAATTGGAAAGGAGCAAGCTAAGGGCAATTTGGAGAAGGAGATGGAGAAGCCCTAAAGTGAGAAAGGACAAATGCTTATTAATATTGAAATCCGCGATGAACTATTGACTACAATATTTTTTTTCTTGTTTGGTATTTGGCTTGAGCTTGAATTTGATGTAAATAAGGGATGAAAGTTGAAATAATGGCGCTCTATGAGGCGTGCATATCTAAATATGAGAGAAAATTATTTTCTCCTTATTATAATATCAAGAACTTGCCCTTTGAACTTTAAAAATAGTATGTCAATTTTTTTTTAAAAAAATCCCGAACGGGTAACTTGTGTTTTGTCCAACGTAACGTCCATATATGATGTCTACCTAAGCAATTTGCACAAGCCATGCAATTTACAAAATGAAGAAAGAAAATGGGTGAAAATTAAACATGGTTGTCTTAATGTGGTTTATCTTCTTATAGTATGAAGTCTTAGGTTTAATTAACCGATTCAATATATGTTTGCAACGAGTATAAGAAAAATATTCCTCAAGAAATACTTGGCTACTAAATCAACATATTTGGAACTACAATTACAAAATTTAATTTGATCTGGATGAATAATACAATTATTAGTTTTTTACATGGATCATTATGTTACTGAAATCGGTATAAGAAATGCCAAATTAAAGTACTTAAGAAAAAGGAGAATTAACTATTTGTCTATTAGAAGGGTGGGGGTGGGGTGGGAGGAAGGAAAAAAATGAATTCCTTTGTTTTTTTCTTAATTTTCTTTTCTGTATTTAGTTTTTATTTTTTATTTTTTTATTATCTATTATCTCATGTAAAATAGGGTTTACAGAACCTTTTTTTAGCCACTTCACTCAATTATATATTAGTTGTGATGCACCTATACCTATACTAAGTCAACAATGCAGTACCCGATACATATTGATACCGATTCAGATATCGATACCCGTACTAACGTATCCGATACGCCACATGGCGTATGCTTTAATTTTGAAAATAAAGAAATCTCGATACGTACCCGATACGTTTTTTTAGACGTATCCGAACTATTGTGGATCCCTTTTACAAACTTTATGTATCTTTAATCGTTGAGTATCATCTTGATTTTGTAATATTACAACAAGCTTGTTAATCAACCTATTGTTTAACATGTTAGTCATAATTCACGTTTGTGTATTTTTTGTGTATTTTCAATTTTCTTGTTTAATTCTTAAATTCAATTGTTTGTTAAAAATAAAAAATACACTCATAAATATTAATAATGTATTATAAATAGACGTATCATTGCCTTATCGGTATCAGCTATTTTTCAAAAATGTCGTATTAGCGTATCCGTACAGTACCATACTCGTACCGCCGTATCAAACCCGTGCAACGTAGTATATTACGGAGACATCATATGTGGACATCACTACCCCTTTTTTTGTTGGAATGATTACCAATGGTCGGGCCGTCCCTAGTACCACGTCGCTAACGGATCGCGACGGCCAAGCTGTAGGTAATGACCTCATTACCAAGCCTTTCCTACCCGCTAGCGTCGGTCTAGCCATAGCTAACCATTACATGTGGCTTGTCTGTTAGTAATAACCATAATACATTCATTTACCAAAGGCTATGCCATTAGTAATGTCATGAATATTATTACCAACAGCTAGACCGTTGGTACTAATATTTAATGTTGAATATTATTAGTCAATGCCTAGCCGTAGCTACTAATATTATAAGGTACGGCCCAAATAATATTCAACCGAATAAAAAAAATCAATAATATTCCAGCAATTTACGAAATTACTGGAATATAGTTTTTTGCAATTTAACAATACAAAACGTGCGATGTGTTGTGTGTTAAGAAGAAGGATTGGTGAAGACAAGAAAAGAAAAGTATGTTCAAAAATGAAGAAAAATTTTGAAGAAATTGAGAAAGTTTGAAAAAATGAAGAAAAACTTTAAAGAAATGAAAAAAGTTTGCAGATATGAAGAAAAACTAGAAGAAAGGAAAAACAAACCTAAAGAAAGGAAAAAAGTTTGAAGATACGAAGAAAAACTTGGAAGAAAGGAAAAAAAAACTTTGAAGAAATGAATAATTGTAAGGAGAAGTGAAAAAAAAACCGTGTACAAATGAAAAGAGTGTTGAGTAATTTTATGGATATTAAAATAAAGGGTCGAGGGGGAGAAAGTATTTATAATGCGGTGGAAATTTTATTTTTTCATGAAATTTTGAATTTTTCACTTATTTTGTGGTCATTTCCAACAGCCTAGCCATAGCTATTAATCGTAAAGTTTCACAAATTTCAAAATTTTGCCAAATTCTTGGAGCACAATCAAACTATCTTGGGAACTACGTTGCCGAGCACACCTACTTGACGAAAAATTAAACTGCAAAAAACAAACAAACATGTTAAAAAAAAAGGCAAAATGTTTTTCAAAGTAAAACTATCAAAAGACATGAATAGTCGAATAGACAACTCGATACAAAAGAGTGTCGAACAGGTACCCGTTCAACACTTCTCAACAGAGCACTTGAACCCCCCCTCCCCCCCCCCCCCCCCCGCCGTACACCTATATATAGAGAGATCGGTCCATAGGGCCACGAACGTAACAATTGAATCCTTCAGCGTTCGACACTTTAAGAACAGTCGAATCACAACAGATTCGACACTATTGATAACTGACAAAAGAGCGTAGATTCAATAGTTCCCACAATATCGAATGAGGGTAGATTTGATAGTGGCGTTGACTGTTAAAATACCTTAACATTAATACTACTCATAACGGTTGAATCACCCACAAATCGACACTCAAGGGAACAACCGAATTTATGTGTATTGGACCTTCCCTAAAATAATAAACCACCGAAAGAACCGATCCTCCGAGTTACGTCTCCCAAACGGGGGGCATATTTTGAAGCCATATATTATTCATTTGGCAAACGATCATGTGGACTACGGCTCCCAAATGGGGATACATATTTTGAAGCTAGATATTATTTATTTGACAACCGATCCTCCGAATTACAACTCCCAAATGTAGGGCATACATTGAACTTTGAAGCTATATATTATTTATTAGGCAACCGAGCCTCCAGATTTGGGCTCCCAACATGGGGTCATATTTTGAAGCCAAATATTTTTTATTTGGCAACCGGTCCTCCAGATTATGGCTCCCAAATGGAAAGCATATTTTGAAGCTAGATATTATTTATTGGGGAACCGATCCTCCGGAGTAGGTCTCCCAATTGAGGGGCATATTTTGAAGCCGATATTATTGTTTTTGGCAACCAATCCTCAGGATTACGGCTCCTGTATGGGGGGATATTTTGAAGTCAGACATCATTAAATTAGCAACCAGGGGTATATCTTGATATTGGACAAGGTACACATCTAAGATAGCAACAATAGTTATAAAATTTGGCACCCACTCTTGAATCAAGAGCGACTCCCAAATTGGGGTGACTATATGGTGGGGGTGTTTAGGTGGCCCAAAAATGAACTAGGCCAACCTGCCCCATTAAAAGTCCACAAAAACAAGAATCGAACCAAATTGGTTCAACTATTTCGGGCCGGGACAATCAAACGCCCTCATTCGATTGTTAATGCCCGCACGCGGGGCGAGTGGTACAGTCCAAAATCTATAAATATCCGCTCCCCAAGATTCACGCCACGCATTAATTACTATTTACCAACCCACGTCAATCAAATCAGCCTGTTCGACTGCTCGACTGTTATTGAGTTCGACCATCTGGCGTCTGAGTTCGATTATTATCTACCCATAGGGACCCGTTCGAGAGTTATCATTATCGAGTTGTCCCCAGTTCGACTGTTCCCCAGTTCGAGAGTTATCAGCATCGAATCGCACCTTGTTCGATTGTTCCTAGATTCAACCATCCAAGGTTACTTTAGTCATTTTAGGTTCGTTAACGTGTAATAGGTGTTCCAAAAAAAGGTAGTCAATTTCTTATAATAGGCTAGCATATTTTGGTTTGTTTCAGGCCCATTTGTATTGTATATTCTGTGTATTGTAAATCAGACTAATGTGTGTTTGCAAACTCTTAAATAAGCTATAATCATCTTTTTACTCAAATAAGTGATTTCAGAGTGTTTGCAAATCTAGTTTTTTCGGTTACAAAACTTTTTTTTATGTTAAAAAACACCACAATCTTAAAGCTGGTGTGGGATTGCTTTCGACTTAACTTAAAATTGTGAACTTCTACTTTTCCACTAGAGTTTGCAAACACCACCTAATTAAGACCATAATGCGCAAGATTCTCCAGAGCAGTGATCGCTTGGGTTCAACGACCAATGGATGCACATTTCAGTCCATCTAGAATTGAAGCTCTTGCTGGATTGTTTGCGGTCTGAGTGGCGGTGGGTATGGCATGGCGGTAAGTTATGTTTGAGAGAGATTGCATAAATACAAATCATGACATTATTAATTGTACGTTGAGCGAGGCTCATCGGTCCTTCTTGCGGATATTAAACAGCTTTTTGGCGGCAATAGCAGGTTTACGATTATTTGGATTCGTCATGATGCTAACAATGATGCTCACCTTTTGGCAAGGAACATGTTGGCTAATGCGGAATGGCCTCAGTCTCTTAATTTACCTTCTAGTTTTCGTTTTGGCATGAGTGTTTTCATTGATGGTTTTTGGTTTTGCTAAGTGTATTTTTTGATTTTTTTTTTCTTTTGGCGACTCTGGAATGGAAGTGTTTTGAAGTTCAAAAAAAATAAAATAAAATGATACAGGGGCTTGTGTTGTTATACAATGCGATACAGTCTTACTACAACAATCTGACTTTTACAGTGTAAAAGTAATTAGTGGGACAACTTACAAATACTTCTGACTCGTAGTCGTCTAAAGTAATGTTTTATTAGCTCTGACACATTTGGTAATCGTTATATTCTATAACATCTTTAATTTACTATTGCTGTTAAATATTCCATGATTAGACTTTAGAATAATTTATGACCTGGTTCTAACGCAGCTTTCTTGTAGATACTATTGGTATATAGTCGACTAATTTATATATATATATACTCAATTTTCAAACTAGTAGATCGTATAAGGAAAAAATTAATATTTGTGTCCTGTAAATTTACCATTTTGATGAATCTGCCCAATAACTACCGAATTTTTGAAATACCCTGAGTTTCGGCATTTTCTTAATTTTTATGCCATGTTGCTGCCATATAGGAAAAAACGGTGACGTGTCTGCCGACTTAGAAGGAAAGGTACATGACATGGCTGCCACATGGAATATATTTAAAACATAAATATATTTATATCCATAATATATATAAATATATGAAAAAAATATCTTTATGCATTAAAATATATCGAATATATAAATATATAAAAAGGAAAAAATCATAAATATTATTTTTTATTATTGTAATTTAAAAAATCATTTTTTATTTCTGGAATTAAAAAAAAGACCACCCCCAACCCCGACAACCTCCCCCCTCCAACATCGTTGCAACTCGCGGTTGCAGCAGTGGATCGACGCCACCACTGCTACAACCGTGAGTTGCAGCGGTGGTGGCGTCAGGCGTCGCTTGACGCCGCCACCACTGCAACCGCAAGTTGCAGCAGTGTGGGTCGGGGGGAGGGGGGGGGGGGGGGGTTGCGGGGGAGGTTGTGTTGTCTATTTGTTTTTTGGTTTTTTATTTTTTTAATTTCAGTAATAAAAATGATTTTTTAATTTCAGTAATAAAAAATGATTTTTTCAATTTCTATAATAAAAATAATATTTATGGTATTTCCTTTTTTTATATATATATTTGATATATTTTATTCGTAAAGAAATATTTATATATATTATAGATATAAATATATTTATGTTTTAAATATATCTCATGTGGCAGCCCACATAGCACAAAACATATATATTTATTTTAAATATATTGATGTGGCGTGTGGCTTTTTTCCATGTGGCAGCCACGTAAGTGCATTTTTCCTATGCGGCAACAACAGGGCATACAAATTAAGAATGCTAAAACACAGGGTATTTTTAAAAATTCGGTAGTTATTGGGTAGATTTATCAAAAGGGTAAACTTACAGAGCAAAAATATTAATTTGTCCATCGTATAAAATTGATCTCAATAATGGAAGACAAATAAGGAACGGCGATAATATATATATATATATATATATATATATATATATACACGTTTTTTTTGGTAAGTACGTTAAGCGAATTCATCGGGTTAAAAGCAAGCCAATTATCATGTCCCACCGATGAATTCCGTACTTCGCGAGGACTCAGACAAGGCGATCCATTGTCTCCTCTCTTATTTCTTATTGCGGCCGAGGGACTTTCTGGTCTTATTAGGAGAGCTAAAGAGGTGCAGATTTTAAAAGGTGTTAATGTGGGTAAGGATAATCTTGAGATCACGCATGTTCAATATGCGGATGATACCATGCTCTTCTGCGATAATTCCCATCAGAGCCTTCGAGCTTTGAAGTCCATCCTCCGTATCTTTGAATTGGTTTCTGATCTAAAGATTAATTTTCATAAAAGTAGACTGATCTGCTTGAATTTGGATGGCTCAATGATGCAACGATTTGCGAGTTTTCTTAACTGTAAATTGGAATTTGTCCCATTTAAATATCTCGGGATTCCGGTTGGTGCTAATCCGAGACGCATTTCCTCTTGGGATCCAGTTCTTGATCTTTTTGGTTCGAAACTTAGTGCTTTGAACAACAAAAATATCTCTTTCGGAGGTCGGGCGACGCTTTTGAAATCGGTGTTTACAGGGTTACCTGTTTACTTTTTCTCCTTTTACAAGGCTCCAAAAAAGGTTCTTAATAAACTCATGTCCATGCAAAGATCATTTTTGTGGGGTGGGACGAGCGAGTCAAAGAAAATTGCATGGATCAAATGGGAGGAAGTATGTAAGCCAAAAGAATATGGTGGTTTAGGAGTCAAAAATCTGGAAACATTCAATCATTCTCTCCTTCTGAAATGGAAGTGGAGGTTGTTGAATGAAACTGATGGACTTTGGAAGAAGATTATTATCTCTAAATACGGTAATATTGTAAACTCTAATGACTTTTGCTTTCATAGAGGGTCTGTTGGGAGTTGCTCTAAATGGTGGGCTGATGTTTTGTCTATCAACACCGTCTCTGATGATCTTGACTGGTTTTCAAATGGTATATCAAAAAAGATCGGTAATGGTAGAACCACTAAATTTTGGACAGAAAAATGGAATGGAGAGGAAGCTCTTTTTTCTAGATTTCCTCGATTATTTTCTGTGGCTCTTGATAAGGATTCTTCTGTTTTTGATAAATGGGATAGCAATGAAGGTTGTTGGAAATGGGCTTGGAGACGATCATTTTTTAATTGGGAGCATGAGCTTTTCGCGAATTTGGGTAGCTTTATTGAAAATAAATATCCGTGTGAGAATTCTGAAGATCGATGGGTTTGGAAATGGGAGGGAGATGGCGCTTTCACAGTAAAATCCGCGTACAACTGCTTTTCTCTCAACCCAAATGATGCCAAAGACTCATTACTTGCTGGGATTTGGAAGGCGGAAACTCCATTGAAGGTTAGATGTTTTGTTTGGAGGGTGATCTTAGACCGAATACCATGTCTTGTTAATTTGGCTCGTAGACGTTCAAATTGCCTCGGCACTATGACGTGTGTGTTTTGCAATAGAACCGACGAAGACTCATTTCACTTGTTTTGCAAATGCCCCTTTGTTTATGACATTTGGATGGGAGTGCTTCAATGGTTTGGAATGAGCTCGGCTTTTTCGAACAATACCAAATCTCATTTTATTCAGTTCTCGGGTCTCCTTGCTTCCTCTAAATATAGAACGATCTGGAAAAGTATATGGTGCTTTACTGTTTGGAGCATTTGGATGGCGCGAAACAAGTATTTGTTCAAAGGTGAAACTCAAAGCAAGAGCAATATCCTCGATTCCATCAAGTGCAAGTCATGGATTTGGTTTAAATCTAGAAAAAATAGTTTCTTGTACTCATACTTTGATTGGGCGAATTGGCCTTTAGCTTGTTTGTAATCTTGAACGGCTTTTAGTTGGTTGTTCAAGATAGTTTCTTGTACAGTCATATCCAATAAAATTACTTTGCTGATAAAAAAAAAAAAACTACGGACACCGAAATATTACGTTACGGATGGCACGCAACATAATTAATTAACCACGCCTGTTACATTTATTCACACACGCACTATCACACACATGCCCATACATCACTTTTATTTCTCAATTACCACTTTAATAACACGATATTATCATATATAGTAAACCATCGCACACGCGCACCCTAGAACGTTGAAGCATATCAACGGCTTAATTTTTCAAGTGATGAGCCTCGACATCTTTTGTTAAGTCGATGAAATAGGAGAGCATTGAAATTGGATGTCCGACATCGTCATTAAGGGTCTCGTAATCCAAAATGATCGTAACCAAATCAATCTCATTTTTTGTTTCAACATGTGTTTTAATGAGAAAAACTTTGTACTCCTCCAGCAAATCTCCTTCAATCACTTTGAACTCGATCATTTTTTCCTTCTCGTCTATGCTCTGTACCACTTGTTTGCATATCTTCTCTTTACCTTCTACGATAAGCAAATTGACAAAAAACTTACTCAGGGACCACGGATCGTGTAACAGAAAAGATTTACCACAATGATTGGAAACTTTCCAGATCAGGAACGTTTTCATATTCATTATAGTTTAAGATGTTCTATTAAAATAGATACGTTATATTCCCGTAAAAGTAAACAGACAAATTATGTGCTCGATCTGTCAGTGTAGCAAATAAAATGCATATTAACATAATAGGAGGAGGTAGTTTGTTTATTTAATTTTACTTAATGTGTGTAACATTGAGGTGTGATAAATCATGATATATATAAGTATAGACTCACCATGGGTGTACCTCCAGCAAATAATTGAACCTACTTTTCCGTATTCACTCTCGTGCAAATCACAGCCCTGAACTTTCTCAGGGCTGATAGTTGACACACCATGTGGTGTGTTACAGAACAGTTCATGGAACACATCTCCACCAGCCCTAAATTCTACTTCAGCAACCAATTTTCCATGTAAACCCATCTCGAACTAAATTTATATGCACTGAGAGGTGTATGTACATAATTAGTAGTTGTGCTACTACTCCTTATATATATAGGAAACGATGGGTGCAACTACTTATGGTAATCATCATGGTGTAGCTCTAACTTGTATTTTCATTTTCTCTTGTATTTAAGACCATACTAATTATTGAAAAGAGTTTGTGGTACCAGATGTACAACAGCTACTTTAGTCCTGGCTCACATCAATAAATCTCGTGGTCATACGTATTACTGAAACACAAATAGTTCAATTCTGATAATTTATGAGATAATAGCAAGAAAAAGTAATTAAGAACATATTCTATCAGTAAAAGGTATTACTGTTATGATATATCAAATAAAAGGGAAAAAAAAAACACACTTGTGATTTTTAGAAAATAGGAAAAAAAAAAAAATTTTGCCTTTTTACCTTTCACATACTATGTTCGCCAATTTCACAGAAAAGACTCATGGGGCCGCGCCTTCTTGCGCTTGTAACCTTGTCTTCCTTTCTGTTTCTACGTTCTACTCTGTTGTTAGAACACCGGTCTTTAATTTCAGTACATCATCTTTAGACTTCGGCCACCACTATCCTAATAATCTCTCACTTGGAGACTAAACCCAACGGACTGCTCCAACGAACTAAAACCTCCATCACATTCATCAATGATACCATCATAGTTATCCACCAGCTCTGAAACGACAATCCTTGAATTTCGTCAAATTCCAAGGCCAGCTGAAACCACGCAAAGTTTCAACGTCTCTAAGGTCACAACCTTAGTCAACATATCAACAGGTTTTTCAGTACCTCGAATCTTCACAAGCTGCAAACTCTTCATCTCCAAAAGATACCATATGTAGTGAAACTTGAACTTTATATGCTTTGTTCTCAAAAGAAAAGTCGGGTTCTTCGCCCAGAAAATAGCACTTTGACTATTGCTATAGAGAATGTTATGCATCTGCCTGATACCTAATTCAGTCAAAAACCTTGCAATCGTTTTATCCCCTTTCTGGCCTTTGTTAACGCTACGTACTCAACTTCTATAGTAGATAACGCCACTATCTTCTGCAATCTTGAGCCCCATGAAATCGCAGTACCACCCAAAGTAAATTCATGCCCCTATATACCACCCAAAGTAAATTTGGCATTATGAGGAGTGTACTAAAAAGAAGGACATGAAGGTGGGAGAATCACTCCATAAATTGCTGAAAATTACTCCGCAAAGCACATCACCCTCTTCATTAGTTAGACAAAGACAAAATTGGCCAGGCAAATATACCCATTTGGTGTCCTCTCGCTAGGAAAAAGTCTGCAAACCCTAAACATGTCACAAAAGAAGGGTTGTATCACCGCTAGTAAACCCACCTTTATTTGCGTCACATATATTATAACATGACCAATTGGACGGTTGCTGGCCCTCTAAGAATGAAGAGGAATCAAAGCTCCACCACCAAAGAATCAACAAAAAACTCCCCCAGCCTCGTTCTCACATACTTATCAAAAGAGATAGTAGATATCTCACCCACTAGAATATGCCTGGGCTCCGCCATTTCGCCTGTCTTTTCTTCCTCGGCCGGGAACCACCACGCATATCCCCAATGGCGACACGCACCTTTTCTGCTCCAACTGACAAAAAGAGCTGACCATGTCGCAACTGTCGATGAAATTCCCACCTCTCATAAACCAGAAATAAACCATGTACTTGCTTGCACAACGGTCGAGCTCGCCGGAACAACTTAATTTTAGCGAGAACCGAGGCAGCAGCAGTAGAAGCAGAAGTTGCCATCTTTCTTAAAAAAAGGGTTATGGGAAGAAGAAAGAAATCGCAAACGATTGTAGAAAGTTGCTTAGGGAGAAAGGAAATTTGATTGCATAAGAGATTTGGTAAAGGTAAAACCTTAAATCCAAACCTGGGCTACCTTAGATAGACAGCCAAACAGTGCTAGTAAATTCCCGTCCACAAACACTAAATCCAGAAAAGAGTCACACCGTTTTGATGAAACGTAAACGCCAGATTTAACATTCCCTCAATGGGCAGAATCGAAGAGTCACAACGTTCTAAATTCCTCGACAAATGCTAAGCTCACACGTGACAAGTCCTCATATGTTTCTTGGCATAAACACTTACACAAATATAAGATTTTTCTAGCGTCGTCCAACAGAAGAAATGTACAAAGCCCACTCTTTACGGCCAGACTCCAACGACGATGGTTACAAAGTAAGCCTCAAACGTGAAAAATTAGCATGCGGTTTATATAAAAACTTTCTAACTCAAATTGTGTAGGAGAGTAGACATGTGTGACCTCCTCTAAAGTGAGCCTTTCAATATCACCAAGTTTGGCCTCACTTCAACACCCAATATGTACAACCCACTAGGAAAAGACAAGAAAAGTGTTTTATACAATGAATTGCGAAGATATAAAATTGCAAGTAACACACTTCGCAAGATAGTATCACTTACTAGTACTGACCAAGTAATACATGGCCTATTGATTTACAATCAACGGAAGTGACATGCACATTGTTAATATCATACCATCATGAAAGGAACTTCTGGTGTGCTCTCTAATGCACAACTCCTCCCACTCACAGAGAGGTGGGCCTCATACACATGGGGCCCACCTCTCCGTGAGGGGGAAGAGTTGTGCATAAGAGAGCACACCAAAAAATTCCATCTAATGATAGCTTGTATGATAGTTCGGATTAAAGAACCATTTCTTTAGAATATCATAAAGTTAGTTTTTTTTTCTAGTTTTAGCTCCATATTTTAAGATGAAACTTCTCCCAGCCTATGATTACGAGTATTCTAAGTAAAATTGGCATTTAAAGTTGATCAGCTACATCTAATCAAGAGGACGTTGATAAACATAAGATGCCATTGGATAAATGAGGGAGCAGGTATCCAAAAGTTATTTGTTTATCTCGTACACCAATAAATTCAAATAAGTTCCAGATATTTTCTTAAGCATTGTCTCAATAACAATATGTTGAAAGACAAAGTTTTTTTACATTAAAACCAAGATTTCAAGCCTCACACTAGTGTATTTTGGTCTTATGGTCTTATTTCATTTGGGTTACAGTACACCTTAGAAATATTACACTGAGCCTTACTTATGCTAAAATAATTCTAATCATATATAAAAATCGACTAGCTTGGTCCGGAACACCTAATACAAGCAGACTAGGAAATACGAGTAGAAAAATAGCTAATCAAATGATGATTGAATCATACAGATTCGACGGACATTAGTCTGGAATTTCCTGGTAGATCGAATTGCACCTGTTCGAGAGTGATGAGCCTCGAATCGGTAATAACTTGAATAGGATGAATGCCAAATCAGACGGGTTTGATCCAATGCAGGTCAAATGGGGTACGATCGAATCTGTACAGATTGAATTGGATCAATCGAAGTGTTGAGGATCGAATCACCAAGTTCGATGTTGAGTAGTTGCTCGATAGTCAATGAATGCGTCCGTTGATGTCAGAGGACGGGGTGTTTATAGACCCCGCCCCGCAAGCCCCAGTGGTAGTCGACGAGGGAAGGTCGAATCATATCCATTCGGTCTTCCTTATATAGGTTGAATTTCTTGTGTTCGATCTTTCAGTCCTTGGGCCCGGATCGAATACCTTCTATTCGATTTTCCATTGGGTCGGCTCAAATGTATTATTGGGACTTCCTAGAATACCCCCATCATATAGTCCCCCCAGTTTGGGAGTCGGTCTTGGTCAGAGAGCGGGTGCCAAACTCTAACGTTTGCGTTATCTTCAGGAGGCATCAGATACTTGTATGTATCCGGTTGTTGAAAATACTCCCCCCAATTGGGATCCAGGATTTGAAAGCGTGGGTCCCAAATTTTTGTCGTGTATCCAGTGACCAGATCATTAAATAACAGATTCTCAAGCATTCGTACTGAGACTATTTGATAGATTAAAAGCATCGGATTTTATGAATTCGATTTTGAAATTGCTAAAAAAATCTTGAGATTTTGGTTTTTTTTTTTTTTGTGCCACATCACTTTTCAGCACGAAGGAGCTGCCGCAACTGGGGGTAGAGGAAGGAGTATATGGGATGATTTCGCCTTGAGGACTCCTGGTGATCTCTCTCTCTCTCTCTCTCTCTATATATATATATATATGTGTGTGTGTGTGTGTGACATAATTATAAAGCCGATTAATTATATAGCTTATAAAATATGGGAACTGAGGGTCTGCATATAGGCAGAATTGCGGATGGATCAAATGGAAATGTTGCTGCGGATATGTATAGCAAATATAAGGTAATTAAATGTACCCCCACCGGCCATATTAATTTACTCCCCCTTAGAAACTTGCATATGAGAATTAAAGCTGCTAAAAACTCTCTTATATATGATTAGTTGACTATGAATAGAATCACTTATGTTTTCAGTTATGTTGCAGGATGATATCAAGATGATGAAAAGCATGGGTTTTAATAGTTACAGATTTTCAATTGCATGGCCAAGATTATTGCCTGGTAAGGAATTCATGAAGATAATTACGAAGTGATCTTTTGTCAAAAATTGTTGTGCAACAACTAACAAGCAAGAAACGTATATATATTAGCGATTTCACCAATATAATACAAAAAAGAAAAAGAAAAAAGAAGAAAATATTCTTTTATACTGAGCGACAATTGTAGAAAGTACTAAAAGAAACACAACTGCATAACTAGATTTCGTCTTCTTATTATCTTAGTTTTTGGAAAATCCGTAAATTAATTAACAGAAACTAGTACATTTAGCGATATTAAACTCACAAATATATTTCGTCTTTTGAGGATCCTGATCATGTTGCAGTTCATATTTCATATGGCTGTTACGTTGTTCTTGTGCTGAGCTAACACATCCATATTAATCTTGATTAGGGGGGAGACTTTCTCTCGGTGTCAGCAAAGAAGGGATTGACTACTATAATGACGTTATTAATACCCTCCTTGCTAATGGTTTGACTCAAATTGTTTCATTATTCTTCTTGGATTCTATAATCTGAGTAATTACATATATTTGTTTATATATATACGTTAATTATGTTAATTATGATATAAGTTTTTAGGTATGCATGTATCCACGTGAATTATATATGCAGGTATTGAGCCCTACGTTACTCTTTTTCACTGGCAATTGCCTCTGAGTTTGGAACTTGAGTATGGTGGCTTCTTATGCTCTGAAACTCTTGATGATTCGCTAACGAATCCAATGATGTAAGCAATCCAGTTAATTCATATTATCAATTTAAACCTCAATCTATGTCCTGAATATTTGTAATTCATGCATGTTGCATACATTTTATTTTCAAAGGTTGTCGTAATTTACTATGGTCTAAATCTGGTTTAATTACTAATAAAATGATTTGACATTTTTCCCGCAACGTAACGATGCTAGTAATTATTGTAAGCATCTAGATATGTACCTGTTTCGGTCAAATCGTCAAGATCTAACAATAACTTAAAACATTGAATTTTCGAAGTGTACATTATTAGATTAAACCATATATAACGATTAAAACACTGAGTTTCTTTTACTGTCTAGGTCTAAACTATCGACATAATCTAACATAAATGCCACTCATATGATATGGAATATATATTTAAGCCATTTATTAAAAATATACCTGCCTAGACTGTGTTACATATCTTAAACCTTAGCACATTGCTTATTGTTATACAACAGAGATGATTTCCGCGACTTCGTGGAATTGTGCTTTTGGAGTTTTGGCGATCGAGTGAAAAATTGGATCACGTTGAATGAGCCGTGGACGTATGCGGTGCACGGATATGTGGAATGCATATTTCCACCGGGTAATCCTCCCGTTTCGACTACGGATTTTGAAAAAGCAGGAGGAACATCTTCTGGTTTAGCTAAAACTGAAGCCAAGAACAACTTTCCTAGTTATAGACATGTTCCTCACCCTAGTGGCCCTCCTAAGCTGATCCGACGGGGTCCTCCTGTTCAATCTAATTCAGCTAAAGATGTCTATACTGTGGCAAGAAATTTACTCCTCTGTCATGCACATGCAGTCAAGTCTTATAGAACCAAATTTCAGGTTCCATTGGAATTTCAACTTTTATACTACAAGAAAAATGAGCAAGATGAAATTTCCGACAATGATTTATATTAGGCTCCATCGACTCAATTTATTTTATGTCATTATTGCTGAAGTCTAACTTTGTTGGAAAATATCATCTCGTTGCTCAATTTTCTTGTAGTATATATTATTTATTTGGATTAAAATATGGTAGTTGATTATTTAAAGTTTAATTCTTGAGTGGACTTCAACACCTTATTAGGCAAATCAAGGAGGAAAGATTGGAATAACACTTGTGTCGCATTGGTTTGAGCCTTTTAGCGAAAAACCTGAGGACCAAAATGCCGCTAGTAGAGCCATCGATTTTATGTTGGGATGGTACCTCTCATTTTAAATTCCTTTTATTTTTTATTAATAATAGATATTTTCGTGTATTTACGATGGATAAATAAGAGCTCATGTTTTTTTTTTACTATTAATTATTTTAAGGTTCCTGGAGCCTGTAGTAAGTGGTCAATATCCGGCAAGTATGTTGAAGTACGTGTCAGATAAAGATCTGAAACCATTTTCAACTGAAGAATCAAGCTTACTTAGAGGATCTATTGATTTTCTTGGTTTAAATTACTACACGGCTAACTATGCTGCTAATGATCCCACACCTCAAATTGAAGATGGCTACTACAAGGATCAGCAAGTTGCATTCTACAGTATGTTCTTATTAATTGGCAATTACCTTAATTTAGAAACTAATTTAAAAGCATAAACATTATTAGTTAACTATTTTATTTTGAAGTAACTAGACACTTTTTTTTTTAATTCTAATTCGAAATTCCTTTTGGTGGTAGCTGAACGAGACGGGAAGCCCATTGGGCCTGTGGTATGTTCTTATATGTTTATTCATTTACTTATTTGTGACATCTAATATTTAAACTGAAGAAATGCATGCAAAAACAAATGACATAGCAACGAATCGAGTTAAAACTCTGGTTTTAAGATTATTTAGACTGCAATCCATTAGATTTCTTTCGGAATTTTATCTTTTATTCATTCGGGCTTCAATTTCTTGCCATATATGTATATATTTTGTCAATAATTAATAATTGATGATTTTGCTGTTAATTTGATATTCAGGCGGGGTCGTCATGGTTGTTTATAGTTCCATGGGGTATTTATAACCTTCTGAAACATATAAACGCCACATACAAAGATGTACCTGCTATATACATTACTGAAAATGGTAAACTTTTAATTATCTACTTATTTTCCTGTAATTCTTTTCTTTTTTCTTGATCAGTTGGGAGTACGTATAACAGTTGTAAAGTTCGATAATAAGTAATACCTTTTTACAAATTACTTTTGCTTAGGCGTGGATGAAAAGAACGACCCTAAGCTTACAGCAAATGTAGCCTGTATGGATCCAATACGGACTAGCTATCACCAAGATCATCTGGCAAAGATTCTCGAAGCAATGACGTAACTTTGATTAGGATTATATTTTATATCATTTTCATCTTAGCTATTGGCCAGTATTCATCTGATTTTCGGTTAATGTTATTGATTAGGGATAATCTCAAAGGTGGAAATGTGAACGTGAAAGGCTACTTCGTGTGGTCCTGGTGTGATAATTTTGAATGGATTGAAGGATACAATGTTCGATTTGGTCTAATATACATAGATTTCATGAACTATCTCACAAGGCATCCCAAAAATTCAGCTATGTGGTTTGCTCGATTCTTAAATGGTAATGGTTTAATTGGAAAGGAGCAAGCTAAGGGCAATTTGGAGAAGGAGATGGAGAAGCCCTAAAGTGAGAAAGGACAAATGCTTAACAATATTGAAATCCGCGATGAACTATTGACTACAATATTTTTTTTCTTGTTTGGTATTTGGCTTGAGCTTGAATTTGATGTAAATAAGGGATGAAAGTTGAAATAATGGCGCTCTATGAGGCGTGCATATCTAAATATGAGAGAAAATTATTTTCTCCTTATTATAATATCAAGAACTTGCCCTTTGAACTTTAAAAATAGTATGTCAATTTTTTTTTAAAAAAATCCCGAACGGGTAACTTGTGTTTTGTCCAACGTAACGTCCATATATGATGTCTACCTAAGCAATTTGCACAAGCCATGCAATTTACAAAATGAAGAAAGAAAATGGGTGAAAATTAAACATGGTTGTCTTAATGTGGTTTATCTTCTTATAGTATGAAGTCTTAGGTTTAATTAACCGATTCAATATATGTTTGCAACGAGTATAAGAAAAATATTCCTCAAGAAATACTTGGCTACTAAATCAACATATTTGGAACTACAATTACAAAATTTAATTTGATCTGGATGAATAATACAATTATTAGTTTTTTACATGGATCATTATGTTACTGAAATCGGTATAAGAAATGCCAAATTAAAGTACTTAAGAAAAAGGAGAATTAACTATTTGTCTATTAGAAGGGTGGGGGTGGGGTGGGAGGAAGGAAAAAAATGAATTCCTTTGTTTTTTTCTTAATTTTCTTTTCTGTATTTAGTTTTTATTTTTTATTTTTTTATTATCTATTATCTCATGTAAAATAGGGTTTACAGAACCTTTTTTTTAGCCACTTCACTCAATTATATATTAGTTGTGATGCACCTATACCTATACTAAGTCAACAATGCAGTACCCGATACATATTGATACCGATTCAGATATCGATACCCGTACTAACGTATCCGATACGCCACATGGCGTATGCTTTAATTTTGAAAATAAAGAAATCTCGATACGTACCCGATACGTTTTTTTAGACGTATCCGAACTATTGTGGATCCCTTTTACAAACTTTATGTATCTTTAATCGTTGAGTATCATCTTGATTTTGTAATATTACAACAAGCTTGTTAATCAACCTATTGTTTAACATGTTAGTCATAATTCACGTTTGTGTATTTTTTGTGTATTTTCAATTTTCTTGTTTAATTCTTAAATTCAATTGTTTGTTAAAAATAAAAAATACACTCATAAATATTAATAATGTATTATAAATAGACGTATCATTGCCTTATCGGTATCAGCTATTTTTCAAAAATGTCGTATTAGCGTATCCGTACAGTACCATACTCGTACCGCCGTATCAAACCCGTGCAACGTAGTATATTACGGAGACATCATATGTGGACATCACTACCCCTTTTTTTGTTGGAATGATTACCAATGGTCGGGCCGTCCCTAGTACCACGTCGCTAACGGATCGCGACGGCCAAGCTGTAGGTAATGACCTCATTACCAAGCCTTTCCTACCCGCTAGCGTCGGTCTAGCCATAGCTAACCATTACATGTGGCTTGTCTGTTAGTAATAACCATAATACATTCATTTACCAAAGGCTATGCCATTAGTAATGTCATGAATATTATTACCAACAGCTAGACCGTTGGTACTAATATTTAATGTTGAATATTATTAGTCAATGCCTAGCCGTAGCTACTAATATTATAAGGTACGGCCCAAATAATATTCAACCGAATAAAAAAAATCAATAATATTCCAGCAATTTACGAAATTACTGGAATATAGTTTTTTGCAATTTAACAATACAAAACGTGCGATGTGTTGTGTGTTAAGAAGAAGGATTGGTGAAGACAAGAAAAGAAAAGTATGTTCAAAAATGAAGAAAAATTTTGAAGAAATTGAGAAAGTTTGAAAAAATGAAGAAAAACTTTAAAGAAATGAAAAAAGTTTGCAGATATGAAGAAAAACTAGAAGAAAGGAAAAACAAACCTAAAGAAAGGAAAAAAGTTTGAAGATACGAAGAAAAACTTGGAAGAAAGGAAAAAAAAACTTTGAAGAAATGAATAATTGTAAGGAGAAGTGAAAAAAAAACCGTGTACAAATGAAAAGAGTGTTGAGTAATTTTATGGATATTAAAATAAAGGGTCGAGGGGGAGAAAGTATTTATAATGCGGTGGAAATTTTATTTTTTCATGAAATTTTGAATTTTTCACTTATTTTGTGGTCATTTCCAACAGCCTAGCCATAGCTATTAATCGTAAAGTTTCACAAATTTCAAAATTTTGCCAAATTCTTGGAGCACAATCAAACTATCTTGGGAACTACGTTGCCGAGCACACCTACTTGACGAAAAATTAAACTGCAAAAAACAAACAAACATGTTAAAAAAAAAGGCAAAATGTTTTTCAAAGTAAAACTATCAAAAGACATGAATAGTCGAATAGACAACTCGATACAAAAGAGTGTCGAACAGGTACCCGTTCAACACTTCTCAACAGAGCACTTGAACCCCCCTCCCCCCCCCCCCCCCCCCCCCCGCCGTACACCTATATATAGAGAGATCGGTCCATAGGGCCACGAACGTAACAATTGAATCCTTCAGCGTTCGACACTTTAAGAACAGTCGAATCACAACAGATTCGACACTATTGATAACTGACAAAAGAGCGTAGATTCAATAGTTCCCACAATATCGAATGAGGGTAGATTTGATAGTGGCGTTGACTGTTAAAATACCTTAACATTAATACTACTCATAACGGTTGAATCACCCACAAATCGACACTCAAGGGAACAACCGAATTTATGTGTATTGGACCTTCCCTAAAATAATAAACCACCGAAAGAACCGATCCTCCGAGTTACGTCTCCCAAACGGGGGGCATATTTTGAAGCCATATATTATTCATTTGGCAAACGATCATGTGGACTACGGCTCCCAAATGGGGATACATATTTTGAAGCTAGATATTATTTATTTGACAACCGATCCTCCGAATTACAACTCCCAAATGTAGGGCATACATTGAACTTTGAAGCTATATATTATTTATTAGGCAACCGAGCCTCCAGATTTGGGCTCCCAACATGGGGTCATATTTTGAAGCCAAATATTTTTTATTTGGCAACCGGTCCTCCAGATTATGGCTCCCAAATGGAAAGCATATTTTGAAGCTAGATATTATTTATTGGGGAACCGATCCTCCGGAGTAGGTCTCCCAATTGAGGGGCATATTTTGAAGCCGATATTATTGTTTTTGGCAACCAATCCTCAGGATTACGGCTCCTGTATGGGGGGATATTTTGAAGTCAGACATCATTAAATTAGCAACCAGGGGTATATCTTGATATTGGACAAGGTACACATCTAAGATAGCAACAATAGTTATAAAATTTGGCACCCACTCTTGAATCAAGAGCGACTCCCAAATTGGGGTGACTATATGGTGGGGGTGTTTAGGTGGCCCAAAAATGAACTAGGCCAACCTGCCCCATTAAAAGTCCACAAAAACAAGAATCGAACCAAATTGGTTCAACTATTTCGGGCCGGGACAATCAAACGCCCTCATTCGATTGTTAATGCCCGCACGCGGGGCGAGTGGTACAGTCCAAAATCTATAAATATCCGCTCCCCAAGATTCACGCCACGCATTAATTACTATTTACCAACCCACGTCAATCAAATCAGCCTGTTCGACTGCTCGACTGTTATTGAGTTCGACCATCTGGCGTCTGAGTTCGATTATTATCTACCCATAGGGACCCGTTCGAGAGTTATCATTATCGAGTTGTCCCCAGTTCGACTGTTCCCCAGTTCGAGAGTTATCAGCATCGAATCGCACCTTGTTCGATTGTTCCTAGATTCAACCATCCAAGGTTACTTTAGTCATTTTAGGTTCGTTAACGTGTAATAGGTGTTCCAAAAAAAGGTAGTCAATTTCTTATAATAGGCTAGCATATTTTGGTTTGTTTCAGGCCCATTTGTATTGTATATTCTGTGTATTGTAAATCAGACTAATGTGTGTTTGCAAACTCTTAAATAAGCTATAATCATCTTTTTACTCAAATAAGTGATTTCAGAGTGTTTGCAAATCTAGTTTTTTCGGTTACAAAACTTTTTTTTATGTTAAAAAACACCACAATCTTAAAGCTGGTGTGGGATTGCTTTCGACTTAACTTAAAATTGTGAACTTCTACTTTTCCACTAGAGTTTGCAAACACCACCTAATTAAGACCATAATGCGCAAGATTCTCCAGAGCAGTGATCGCTTGGGTTCAACGACCAATGGATGCACATTTCAGTCCATCTAGAATTGAAGCTCTTGCTGGATTGTTTTGCGGTCTGAGTGGCGGTGGGTATGGCATGGCGGTAAGTTATGTTTGAGAGAGATTGCATAAATACAAATCATGACATTATTAATTGTACGTTGAGCGAGGCTCATCGGTCCTTCTTGCGGATATTAAACAGCTTTTTGGCGGCAATAGCAGGTTTACGATTATTTGGATTCGTCATGATGCTAACAATGATGCTCACCTTTTGGCAAGGAACATGTTGGCTAATGCGGAATGGCCTCAGTCTCTTAATTTACCTTCTAGTTTTCGTTTTGGCATGAGTGTTTTCATTGATGGTTTTTGGTTTTGCTAAGTGTATTTTTTGATTTTTTTTTCTTTTGGCGACTCTGGAATGGAAGTGTTTTGAAGTTCAAAAAAAATAAAATAAAATGATACAGGGGCTTGTGTTGTTATACAATGCGATACAGTCTTACTACAACAATCTGACTTTTACAGTGTAAAAGTAATTAGTGGGACAACTTACAAATACTTCTGACTCGTAGTCGTCTAAAGTAATGTTTTATTAGCTCTGACACATTTGGTAATCGTTATATTCTATAACATCTTTAATTTACTATTGCTGTTAAATATTCCATGATTAGACTTTAGAATAATTTATGACCTGGTTCTAACGCAGCTTTCTTGTAGATACTATTGGTATATAGTCGACTAATTTATATATATATATACTCAATTTTCAAACTAGTAGATCGTATAAGGAAAAAATTAATATTTGTGTCCTGTAAATTTACCATTTTGATGAATCTGCCCAATAACTACCGAATTTTTGAAATACCCTGAGTTTCGGCATTTTCTTAATTTTTTATGCCATGTTGCTGCCATATAGGAAAAAACGGTGACGTGTCTGCCGACTTAGAAGGAAAGGTACATGACATGGCTGCCACATGGAATATATTTAAAACATAAATATATTTATATCCATAATATATATAAATATATGAAAAAAATATCTTTATGCATTAAAATATATCGAATATATAAATATATAAAAAGGAAAAAATCATAAATATTATTTTTTATTATTGTAATTTAAAAAATCATTTTTATTTCTGGAATTAAAAAAAAGACCACCCCCAACCCCGACAACCTCCCCCCCTCCAACATCGTTGCAACTCGCGGTTGCAGCAGTGGATCGACGCCACCACTGCTACAACCGTGAGTTGCAGCGGTGGTGGCGTCAGGCGTCGCTTGACGCCGCCACCACTGCAACCGCAAGTTGCAGCAGTGTGGGTCGGGGGGAGGGGGGGGGGGGGGGGGGGGGGGGGGGTTGCGGGGGAGGTTGTGTTGTCTATTTGTTTTTTGGTTTTTTATTTTTTTAATTTCAGTAATAAAAATGATTTTTTAATTTCAGTAATAAAAAATGATTTTTTCAATTTCTATAATAAAAATAATATTTATGGTATTTCCTTTTTTTATATATATATTTGATATATTTTATTCGTAAAGAAATATTTATATATATTATAGATATAAATATATTTATGTTTTAAATATATCTCATGTGGCAGCCCACATAGCACAAAACATATATATTTATTTTAAATATATTGATGTGGCGTGTGGCTTTTTTCCATGTGGCAGCCACGTAAGTGCATTTTTCCTATGCGGCAACAACAGGGCATACAAATTAAGAATGCTAAAACACAGGGTATTTTTAAAAATTCGGTAGTTATTGGGTAGATTTATCAAAAGGGTAAACTTACAGAGCAAAAATATTAATTTGTCCATCGTATAAAATTGATCTCAATAATGGAAGACAAATAAGGAACGGCGATAATATATATATATATATATATATATATATATATATATATATATATATATACACGTTTTTTTTGGTAAGTACGTTAAGCGAATTCATCGGGTTAAAAGCAAGCCAATTATCATAGCATTAAAACTACGGACACCGAAATATTACGTTACGGATGGCACGCAACATAATTAATTAACCACGCCCGTTACATTTATTCACACACGCACTATCACACACATGCCCATACATCACTTTTATTTCTCAATTACCACTTTAATAACACGATATTATCATATATAGTAAACCATCGCACACGCGCACCCTAGAACGTTGAAGCATATCAACGGCTTAATTTTTCAAGTGATGAGCCTCGACATCTTTTGTTAAGTCGATGAAATAGGAGAGCATTGAAATTGGATGTCCGACATCGTCATTAAGGGTCTCGTAATCCAAAATGATCGTAACCAAATCAATCTCATTTTTTGTTTCAACATGTGTTTTAATGAGAAAAACTTTGTACTCCTCCAGCAAATCTCCTTCAATCACTTTGAACTCGATCATTTTTTCCTTCTCGTCTATGCTCTGTACCACTTGTTTGCATATCTTCTCTTTACCTTCTACGATAAGCAAATTGACAAAAAACTTACTCAGGGACCACGGATCGTGTAACAGAAAAGATATACCACAATGATTGGAAAACTTTCCAGATCAGGAACGTTTTCATATTCATTATAGTTTAAGATGTTCTATTAAAATAGATACGTTATATTCCCGTAAAAGTAAACAGACAAATTATGTGCTCGATCTGTCAGTGTAGCAAATAAAATGCATATTAACATAATAGGAGGAGGTAGTTTGTTTATTTAATTTTACTTAATGTGTGTAACATTGAGGTGTGATAAATCATGATATATATAAGTATAGACTCACCATGGGTGTACCTCCAGCAAATAATTGAACCTACTTTTCCGTATTCACTCTCGTGCAAATCACAGCCCTGAACTTTCTCAGGGCTGATAGTTGACACACCATGTGGTGTGTTACAGAACAGTTCATGGAACACATCTCCACCAGCCCTAAATTCTACTTCAGCAACCAATTTTCCATGTAAACCCATCTCGAACTAAATTTATATGCACTGAGAGGTGTATGTACATAATTAGTAGTTGTGCTACTACTCCTTATATATATAGGAAACGATGGGTGCAACTACTTATGGTAATCATCATGGTGTAGCTCTAACTTGTATTTTCATTTTCTCTTGTATTTAAGACCATACTAATTATTGAAAAGAGTTGTGGTACCAGATGTACAACAGCTACTTTAGTCCTGGCTCACATCAATAAATCTCGTGGTCATACGTATTACTGAAACACAAATAGTTCAATTCTGATAATTTATGAGATAATAGCAAGAAAAAGTAATTAAGAACATATTCTATCAGTAAAAGGTATTACTGTTATGATATATCAAATAAAAGGGAAAAAAAAAACACACTTGTGATTTTTAGAAAATAGGAAAAAAAAAATTTTTTTTTTGCCTTTTTACCTTTCACATACTATGTTCGCCAATTTCACAGAAAAGGACTCATGGGGCCGCGCCTTCTTGCGCTTGTAACCTTGTCTTCCTTTCTGTTTCTACGTTCTACTCTGTTGTTAGAACACCGGTCTTTAATTTCAGTACATCATCTTTAGACTTCGGCCACCACTATCCTAATAATCTCTCACTTGGAGACTAAACCCAACGGACTGCTCCAACGAACTAAAACCTCCATCACATTCATCAATGATACCATCATAGTTATCCACCAGCTCTGAAACGACAATCCTTGAATTTCGTCAAATTCCAAGGCCAGCTGAAACCACGCAAAGTTTCAACGTCTCTAAGGTCACAACCTTAGTCAACATATCAACAGGTTTTTCAGTACCTCGAATCTTCACAAGCTGCAAACTCTTCATCTCCAAAAGATACCATATGTAGTGAAACTTGAACTTTATATGCTTTGTTCTCAAAAGAAAAGCCGGGTTCTTCGCCCAGAAAATAGCACTTTGACTATTGCTATAGAGAATGTTATGCATCTGCCTGATACCTAATTCAGTCAAAAACCTTGCAATCGTTTTATCCCCTTTCTGGCCTTTGTTAACGCTACGTACTCAACTTCTATAGTAGATAACGCCACTATCTTCTGCAATCTTGAGCCCCATGAAATCGCAGTACCACCCAAAGTAAATTCATGCCCCTATATACCACCCAAAGTAAATTTGGCATTATGAGGAGTGTACTAAAAAGGACATGAAGGTGGGAGAATCACTCCATAAATTGCTGAAAATTACTCCGCAAAGCACATCACCCTCTTCATTAGTTAGACAAAGACAAAATTGGCCAGGCAAATATACCCATTTGGTGTCCTCTCGCTAGGAAAGAGTCTGCAAACCCTAAACATGTCACAAAAGAAGGGTTGTATCACCGCTAGTAAACCCACCTTTATTTGCGTCACATATATTGTAACATGACCAATTGGACGGTCGCTGGCCCTCTAAGAATGAAGAGGAATCAAAGCTCCACCACCAAAGAATCAACAAAAAACTCCCCCAGCCTCGTTCTCACATACTTATCAAAAGAGATAGTAGATATCTCACCCACTAGAATATGCTTGGGCTCCGCCATTTCGCCTGTCTTTTCTTCCTCGGCCGGGAACCACCACGCATATCCCCAATGGCGACACGCACCTTTTCTGCTCCAACTGACAAAAAGAGCTGACCCTGTCGCAACTGTCGATGAAATTCCCACCTCTCATAAACCAGAAATAAACCATGTACTTGCTTGCACAACGGTCGAGCTCGCCGGAACAACTTAATTTTAGCGAGAACCGAGGTAGCAGCAGTAGAAGCAGAAGTTGCCATCTTTCTTAAAAAAAGGGTTATGGGAAGAAGAAAGAAATCGCAAACGATTGTAGAAAGTTGCTTAGGGAGAAAGGAAATTTGATTGCACAAGAGATTTGGTAAAGGTAAAACCTTAAATCCAAACCTGGGCTACCTTAGATAGACAGCCAAACAGTGCTAGTAAATTCCCGTCCACAAACACTAAATCCAGAAAAGAGTCACACCGTTTTGATGAAACGTAAACGCCAGATTTAACATTCCCTCAATGGGCAGAATCGAAGAGTCACAACGTTCTAAATTCCTCGACAAATGCTAAGCTCACACGTGACAAGTCCTCATATGTTTCTTGGCATAAACACTTACACAAATATAAGATTTTTCTAGCGTCGTCCAACAGAAGAAATGTACAAAGCCCACTCTTTACGGCCAGACTCCAACGACGATGGTTACAAAGTAAGCCTCAAACGTGAAAAATTAGCATGCGGTTTATATAAAAACTTTCTAACTCAAATTGTGTAGGAGAGTAGACATGTGTGACCTCCTCTAAAGTGAGCCTTTCAATATCACCAAGTTTGGCCTCACTTCAACACCCAATACGTACAACCCACTAGGAAAAGACAAGAAAAGTGTTTTATACAATGAATTGCGAAGATATAAAATTGCAATGTTATAAATCAATTCCTTTGAAGAAATCTAAACACGTAACACACTTCGCAAGATAGTATCACTTACTAGTACTGACCAAGTAATACATGGCCTATTGATTTACAATCAACGGAAGTGACATGCACATTGTTAATATCATACCATCATGAAAGGAACTTCTGGTGTGCTCTCTAATACACAACTCCTCCCACTCACAGAGAGGTGGGCCTCATACACATGGGGCCCACCTCTCCGTGAGGGGGAAGAGTTGTGCATAAGAGAGCACACCAAAAAATTCCATCTAATGATAGCTTGTATGATAGTTCGGATTAAAGAACCATTTCTTTAGAATATCATAAAGTTAGTTTTTTTTTCTAGTTTTAGCTCCATATTTTAAGATGAAACTTCTCCCAGCCTATGATTACGAGTATTCTAAGTAAAATTGGCATTTAAAGTTGATCAGCTACATCTAATCAAGAGGACGTTGATAAACATAAGATGTCATTGGATAAATGAGGGAGCAGGTATCCAAAAGTTATTTGTTTATCTCGTACACCAATAAATTCAAATAAGTTCCAGATATTTTCTTAAGCATTGTCTCAATAACAATATGTTGAAAGACAAAGTTTTTTTACATTAAAACCAAGATTTCAAGCCTCACACTAGTGTATTTTGGTCTTATAGTCTTATTTCATTTGGGTTACAGTACACCTTAGAAATATTACACTGAGCCTTACTTATGCTAAAATAATTCTAATCATATATAAAAATCGACTAGCTTGGTCCGGAACACCTAATACAAGCAGACTAGGAAATACGAGTAGAAAAATAGCTAATCAAATGATGATCGAATCATACAGATTCGACGGACATTAGTCTGGAATTTCCTGGTAGATCGAATTGCACCTGTTCGAGAGTGATGAGCCTCGAATCGGTAATAACTTGAATAGGATGAATGCCAAATCAGACGGGTTTGATCCAATGCAGGTCAAATGGGGTACGATCGAATCTGTACAGATTGAATTGGATCAATCGAAGTGTTGAGGATCGAATCACCAAGTTCGATGTTGAGTAGTTGCTCGATAGTCAATGAATGCGTCCGTTGATGTCAGAGGACGGGGTGTTTATAGACCCCGTCCCGCAAGCCCCAGTGGTAGTCGACGAGGGAAGGTCGAATCATATCCATTCGGTCTTCGTTATATAGGTTGAATTTCTTGTGTTCGATCTTTCAGTCCTTGGGCCCGGATCGAATTCCTTCTATTCGATTTTCCATTGGGTCGGCTCAAATGTATTATTGGGACTTCCTAGAATACCCCCATCATATAGTCCCCCCAGTTTGGGAGTCGGTCTTGGTCAGAGAGCGGGTGCCAAACTCTAACATTTGCGTTATCTTCAGGATTTGAAAGCGTGGGTCCCAATTGGGATGTATCCGGTTGTTGAAAATACTCCCCCCAATTGGGATCCAGGATTTGAAAGCGTGGGTCCCAAATTTTTGTCGTGTATCCAGTGACCAGATCATTAAATAACAGATTCTCAAGCATTCATACTGAGACTATTTGATAGATTAAAACCATCGGATTTTATGAATTCGATTTTGAAAATTGCTAAAAAATAAAGTTTGTACTATCATCCTCGATCGAATGGAGTCATATTCAATTTTTAAGTACTAAATCGAATACCAAACGGTTTGACCATTATTTTGCTCTTTTTTCTGCCATCAATTGAATGGAACATATTTCAATTTTATGCTTGAATCGAATCTGTTGGATTCGATTTACTCTTTAATGGGTCTTATGGCCGCCCTCCCTCA
Source organism: Linaria vulgaris (assembly GCA_948329865.1). Taxonomy (NCBI): domain Eukaryota; kingdom Viridiplantae; phylum Streptophyta; class Magnoliopsida; order Lamiales; family Plantaginaceae; genus Linaria; species Linaria vulgaris. Next base: position 33,749,992 of record OX415250.1, on the reverse strand, counting down.
AGGGTGAGGAAATGTGAATCAGCTCATTTGCGTCTTTGGAGAACTCTCGCTGAAATGTAAGAAGCATCGAATGGGCCCAGTTCGATCTAATGCCTTAGAAAAAAATTTCCAAAATTTTCTTAAATAGCTAGTTTTTCTCATTTCTGACTTGCCTTATCTTTCTTATTTATGTAGTGTTATTCTGCAACTGATCTGGTGATTTGCAATTTAAATCAAGGTAATGGGATATTTGCTTTTATTGCTTCTTGTTCATTACGTTCTAGCTTAGTTTTGCTTTTCGTTCATCATGTAGTTGTCGTAAGTATCGAGGGTGACGTACATTCATAGTCAGCTTTCTTTTTTATTTTTATTTCACTTTGTGTCGATCGAGGTGATGAGTTTTGAGTCTTTATCTGGGAGTGAGTCGAGTAGTACCTCGGGCTACGATTTAGTTAATTCGGTAATGGGTCATGGAGGTGATCATGTTGGTGCGAACTTGGTCGACGGTGATGCCTATGAGGCTATGGATATAGAGGGGCTCGATTTTGAGGCGGATGAGGTGGAGGTTAATGATGAGCAGCTAGCACTGCAACCAGGAATAGATGATTCGCCGTTGACGCCTATACATGATAATTATGCCGACAGTGAGGCAGATCAAGAAGATGAAGTTATTGACAGAGACTTTGATGATGATGACGAAGTTGGGGGAATGGCGTATACCGATTATGTGCCACGCTTGCAGCATAACCGGCCCATCTTTCGTGAAATGTATAATATAGACATTAACTACAAGATAGTTATTATGCGTGCAGATCAGCGTATGCATACCACGCCAACCGGTTACCTTACTGTTTTCGTTGGGCAGTTGGCTAATTGGTTACGGTTTCTCGTGCCTGCCGAGGTTAGACAAATTTTAACGTCTATTGGATTGGTGCTGAGCAAGCTAATGCCAAATTTGATCGGGCATATAGTGGGCTTTATCATTGCCATGAAGGGCTTAGGGATGCCATACGGGCCTAATGAGTTATGGGCCTTATTTGAGGTTTGCAAAAAGGGGATACGATTCTATCGCATAAAGGCAATGAAGTATCATAAGTTTCTGAAGGGCCAAGTTTTTTGGTTATGGGAAAGACTGGAAGAAACGGTATTATCATTTCAAAGAATGTTTTGAAAATGAGTTTTCCGTGTATCGAAGGGATTGGGTGGCTGTTCTGAAAATTGCAATCCCGCGGAGGGTGGGTTTTCCTAGATGGGGTGACCAGTTTAGGGCGAATCTGATAACTAATCACCAATTTAACATAAGAGAGCTTGTTAAAAGCCATGTTTTGTTACTTGTGGGGTTTTCCCCTGTTCCCTATACGGGGAGATATACTCTCGGTATATATCTTTTATTTGCAATTATTCGTGCCTTTTGTTTTAATTTTATCTGTTAGTAATGTTTGGTGTTCTCTCTTTCAGGATAATTCTTCATGAACCACCATGCTCGTATGCGTCAAGTCTTGGCCGCAGATGCTGAGGGTTCCCGCACGACAATTCTTATTCTCGTTTCTCCCCCTAGGAAAAGGAAGAGGGAAAGAAAACAATGAGCGAAGCTGCAGCGTCCGCTCGCGCTAGCGCATCGCGTGATCCCTTTGACGATCAACTTGGTGGAGGTTTCAATAACTCGCCTCCCCCGACTGACTTTAGTGTGTCGGCTTCCGATGAAGTTGAGGCAGCATAACAAATAGAAACCGCCGCACCGACAAAGAGAAGGAAAGCTCCCCGAAGTCGTTCTCAGACTGGAGGTGTTATACCCCATGCGCCGCGCACAACTGGTCCCATTATTGCTGGAAGCTCAGTCCCCTCTATTGGGGTGAATACTAGGGTTGAACCCAGGCAAGGCCCGCGTGCCCGCATCTAGGAATATGAGCATTCCGAGGAGGATTCCATAAATGCATTGAAGGTGGTCCTTCCTAACCTTGCAGTGGCTTTCCCGACATCAACCGAGGAAAGAAAGAAGGTGGAGAGGCTTGCGCTCCATCTAATCAGCTCGGTAATGTGACATTTCAATTTGATAACGTTGTTTTGATTCATACTTAGTTTACTCAAGTTTTAAGTTGTCAATTTTTTAGACTGATGGGGTCGTGGATGCCATGATCGAAGGATTGAAGCAGGCCCACGAGGAGAGGACGAACGGGCTTGAACGCCTGTGGGTAGAATTATGTGATAGTGATCCCGATGCGTTGAAGTTCGATGTTCCTGAAAAGGAGAAAGCATTGCAGCACGGTAGGGATTCTGCTATTCGGGCGAGCATGGATAGGGACGCCATGAAACTCGTGCATGAGACCGTTGAATGACTTGAAGGACATGTCGACAATATGCGGAGTAGTAAGACTACGCTGGAATTGCGAGTCGCAGAGCTGAAATACTGCGCTGGAATCTGCGATCTAGTCCTTCTAGTTGCCATGCCTAATATACTGAAATAAATGATTTTCCCACAGACGGCGCCAATATTTTGGTCTTATTTCGTCTGGGTTACAATACACCTTAGAAATGTTACACAGGGCCTAACTTATGCAAAAATAACGGTAATCAAATATAAAAATCAGACTAGCTTGGTCCGTAACACCTGATCCAAGAAGACTATGCAATACAAGTAGAAAAGTAGCTAATCAAATGATGATCGAATCACACGGATTCGATGGAGATCAGTCTCGAATTTCTTGGTAGATCAAATTGCACTTGTTTGAGAGTGATGAGCCTCGAATCGGTAATAACTTGAGGATTGAATGGCCAAGTTTAATGTTGAGTAGTTTCTCGATAATCAATGAATGTTGTCGTTGATGTCAGAGGATGGGGGATTTATAGACCCCGTCCCGCGGGCCCCAGTGGTAGTTGACGAGGGAAGGTCGGATCATATCCATTCGATCTTCCTTGTATAGGTCGAATTCCTTCTGTTCGATCTTCTAATCTCTAGGCCCGAATTGAATTACTTATGTTCGATTTTCCATTAGGCCGACCCAACTGTATTATTTGGCCTTCCTAGAATACCCCCATCATAGTGTATTATTATTTCACATGTACGAAGTATCACATAGTGCGATAAGGCCGCAATTATCACGCCTCTCCTGGTTGTCTTGTTATGCATTCATAGTATGAATTAATTTTACTTTTGTTCTATGTCGAATAGTAGTGGTCTTGGATGTAAGATGAGTAATATACCCACTCCTACTTTCTCAATAGAACTGATTTAATAATACACTTTAAATATAACTCTGCTCATTTTGCAGTAAGATTTTCTATCCATATTCTTCTCAATCAATTTCACAAATAGATGGTGCTCATGTTTATTCAATTTGAGTTACACCATGTTTGCTTCATATTTCATCAAAACATATAAGTTTCCTCAACATTGTGTGTACAACTGTTTAAGGAAAATGAACAATTAATGGTTGCACTTGTTATTTTTTTAAACATAAACAACTACCAAGCGAATAAACTTTCAAAACTGATCGTAATAAAGAGAAGCACGCATACCTACATCTCCTTTGAATAACAAAGGTCAATCAATACCTTATGTTAAAAAAATGGATAAAAGCATCTAACCCCCTAACCTATGGTGTGTTTTGCGCTTTGCCCCTTAACCTAATTTTATTAGCACTTTGGGCCCTAACTTATAGGGTGTCTGTGCGATTTGCCCCCTTGGTGCATTTTTGGCCCTTTTCGGTCAAAATATTCCCTTGTAATCGACTCACATGTGTTGTACTAGATGAATAATGGTAGTTGGTGACAAAAAAGGCAAAACAACACCTAAAAGGGAGGAATATTCCGGTCACAAAAGAGCAAAAATGCACCAAGAGATTTGCACCTTTGGTGCATTTTTGGCCATTTGTTGCCGAAATATTCTTATCTACCCGACTCGTATGGGTTATACTAGATGTATATTGATAGTTGGTGACAAAAAGGGAAAAAAATACCTCAAATGGAGGAATATTCCAGCCACAAAAGACCGAAACTGCACCAATGGGCCAAATCGCACAAACACCCCATTGGTTAGGAACAAAAGTGCTGATAAATTTGGGTTAAAAGGCAAAGAGCAAAACACCTCGTAGGTTTAGGGGCTTGATACTTTTATCCCTAAAAAAGCTATTATTGGAGTTACTGAATATTGATCAACTCTGCAATATAAGATCAACAAATATATCCTTCAAGTTATGATGACTTCCAAGAATCTTGGAGAAATCAAAACTCAAACTGATGTTTGTAAAGATAATATTGGATATCTCTAATTTGTCCTTCTTTGTAGTGTTACAGATCAAGAGTAAACTTATTTAAATAAAGTTTGTACGCAGATTTTACCAGCAAATCACAAACTCACAATCATTGAATTATTCTGTCTGTAATCTTTTAAAACTTCTATTGTTGTGTTTATATTATTCAAATATGGTGTTATTTACAAATATGCACACCTATTTAAGAGTGATACATTTCCTTAGATGTTCTAGAATAATCTATCAATGTGTAGACTAAAGTGCAACTCATAGATAATTCTAGAGTTTTCTATATATTACTAATTGAGAAGTATCTAGTGAAAAATCTAGAGAACTCCCCTTTAAATTAATTAGATGCTTATATAAAAGTTCTCTAGAATATAAATGTAACTAGGTGGTTCCAGAGAAATCATCCACTACCTATAAATACACCTCAATATGGTTCACTGTAAACAAGTGATAACAACAAATAACTAAGAACCACAAACACATTTGACGGATCGTATCTAGTAAATTTGGAGATACGTACTCCAACCTATAAACACCTGATCAATATATTGTAATGGATTTGGATATAACTCCACATTCTAAGCACTCTAAATTTTTAAACATTCTCTAATATATGTAAACTATCTTTCTCCTCCAATATTCACATAAACACAAAATATAAATCGTCACTATCATACAAACCTCCATCAAATATAAATCTTCTATTTTTTTATCAAGTGGCATTAGAGCTGGTTCGATCTAGAGAGGGCGTTATGAATTTCTTTGATATTGACGAACCACTTCCAATGTTGAATGGTGAAAACTACGACGATTGGAGCTTCCAAATGAAGATAATCCTCAAGTCTAATGATCTATGGGATTTCATTGAAGAAGGCATTCCTAAGCAAGAAGATGGTGAACCCTCCTTAAGTGAGGTAAAAAAAACCTAAAGAAACTACTACAACAAAATCTAAAATCTCTTTGTCTTATTTGAAGATTTCGTCAACAACTCTATCTATCCAAAGATTCATAATACTACTACGGTGAAGAAATCCTAGGTATTTTGAAGGAGGGGTTTCAAGGTAATGCTCAAGTTAAAACAAGTAGCTTACAAAGCTTCATAAAAAATCAAGAGAATCGAAATATGGAAAACAAAAGCTTAACATTAATATGTAAAAGTCAAGAGAAGAAGATGAATGAAGTCTAACCATGGCTCAAGAATCTACAGAGGAATCAAGGAAAGAAGATTGTCTGTTAAGTTCACCATCACTGAAGAAGCATAACAAGAAAAGATTAACATAAGGGTATGCTCAACTAATGGGAATCGACTACAGAAAGATATGTGGTCTAGTTATTCAAGTAGATATTATTGGAATACTTACACCACAAGAACAAGGGAGGAGTTTTCATCTCGATATAAAGTCAAAATATCGGAATGAAGGAGAAAAGGAGAAAGTTTATGTCGAGCAACCACAAGGATTTGGGATAAAAGAAATAAACTTCTACAGCTTGAAGAAAGAACTATACAAGTTTAAAAACGTTCTCGGAGCTTGGTATCGAAAGACCGGCATATACTTTATTGATCAAGGGTTCAAGAGAAGCAGGTGGAAATATGGAGATAAAACAATGTTTGACAAAGGAACAACTAGCCAAGCACTTCCAAAAGATTACTTTCAACCCTTGTAGTAAACTCGAAGTACCTATGAAATGCATCAAGGAGGAGTATTGAATAGTGATGCATTTCCTAAGATGTATTAAAATAATCTATCAATGTGTAGACTAAAGTGCAAGTCATAGATAAGTCTAGGGTTTTTTATATATTACTAATTGAGAAGTATCTAGTGAAGAATCTAGAGAACTCCTCATTAAATTAATTAGATAGTTATGTAAGAGTTCTCTATAATATAAATGTAACAAGGTGAAAGTGTCAGGTATTCTGGAATCAATGTTATGCGACGTTGGGACAACATTGAGGGTAACATTAAAACCAGACAACCTGCGCAAAAAACTGTTCTTTAACTGCTTTATTTGAGTTTTGTCTTTATTCACTTATTAATTAAGTTCCACGACTTTACTTGTTTATGTTTATGTACAGGAATGTATCTTAATCATAAGGAAGAGTTTTTGAAAATTCCTTACTTGAAGTTTCCATAATTCAAGTTGAGAAAAATAGTCGACTCAACACGGTTTGCAAAGAAGGAAACAATTGGAGTTCCACTGCAACTATGATTCTTTAAAGGATTACTCCGAATTGAAGAAGATGTTCTTAACTTATTAGAATTCTAATAAAGGGAACAACTATTCAAGAAAGAGGCCGAGTTCAAAAGGAAGTCCAATTCAACAAGGAAACAACAAGAGTTACCAAAACTGTGAACAACACACCTTGGAGTGCAAGTTTCAAGAAACCTATATATAGGTGTGAAGTTCATCAAGATGATTACAAGACAATAGTGCCAAAAAATCCAAGAGATTAATCATACGTTGTATTATCTTCGTCTTGCTTTTGCGAAGTTTTTGCATCAATTATTTAGGTCTAATTCATAGAAGTTAAGTAGTTCGTACTTGTCTGCTTCGTTGAGTCCGTTCAACAAAGAGCGTGAGTGAATTGTTGTGAGTAACGTTTTGTTAAAACCGTTTTCGTTTATTTCGCCTAAGGCTATGAGGTTTTAAATAATATTGAAAACTTTTGAAAGTTATATCTTATTGCGTTATTTATTTCCGCTGCATATTACTTTACTAAAGATGATGAATAAAGAGTTAAGGCAACGCCAACTTAACTCTCAAAGTTGTTGTGTCAATCCATGATCCGACAATTTCAATTGGCGTCAGAGCCAAACACTAACTACACTGGTGGTTTGGAGGTGATGCAACAGAATGGACAGTGTCAATCCTAATACCAACAGGATTCCAGTTTTAGATGGCTCCAATTATGCATACTGGAAGATCAGGATCAGGCCTCACATCAAACCTATTAATATTCGATCCTGGCAATCTGTGATCAATGGATACTCTCTTCCAACATTACCAAGATATGGTGAAGGTGGTCTAGTGTCAAAACCAGAAGCAGAATGGATAGCAGCAGCAGTAAGTCTCTATAACTCTAATGAAAACGCTCTCAATGCTATCTTTATTTGGGTTAATCATCACATGTTCAAGTTAATCCAAAATTGTACAAAATCCATGCTTGGGATATATTTGAATTACATTGTGAAGGGGATTCTGCTATTGAAGATTCTAAATGTAGACAACTGATTCAGCAATTTGAAAAACTTGAGATGGGTGAAGATGAAAGTGTTGATAGTTATTTTGAGAAAATTCTTGATATTCCTAACCAATGTGAAAATCTAGGTTTTTCTATGACTAATCAAGAGATGGTTTATAAAGCAATGAGAACACTGTCATCTAAATTTGCTCTCAAGAAAAGTGCGATGAGTGAATCTAGGAATCTTGCTAATCTACAGTTTCAAGTCTTGATGAATACTCTTAGAGAATTTGAGATGGAACTTTCCTCACAACCTAGCAAACATAGGGCTGTTGCTTTAAGAGGATCAAGTCTTGACAATAAAATTGATGATGAGTGTGAATTAATTTCTTCAAACTATGGTAAAATTACTAAGAAATTCAATAAGCTGAACTTTAAATGAAAAGGTAAAGAAGAAAATCTTAATAATAGTTCTCCTGGTGAAAAAGAAATTACCTCCTAAGTTTGTCAAGTACATGGCATCAAAACCTACTCCTTTAGAAGCTAATAAGTTAAAAGATGTTCATTGTTTTGAATGTAAAGGATATGGTCACATGGCTAATGAATGTGCCAACACTCTTAGAAAAAGAGGAAATTCTCATTGGGTTTGAGTAGATGATTTCAATAAAGATGACTTTAGTTCTGGAGAAGCTGAAGAACAACCAGAAGAGATTCACACTGCTGTGCTACTCACTCAGATTGACTGGACACTAGAAGACTCCCAAAACTGCCTCGGATCTCAATGTTACCCCAACATTCAAGATCCAACATCAGAACAGGAGACCTTTTTTGCAGATTGGGATGAATATAATTCTAATATTGAACCTAATCTTGTATCTAACAATGATGAATCTAACTTTGATTGTTTTCATGGCTCAGTGGATCTAGATGAAGAATATTTCTTTGAAGATGAAATGTCCCAGGAGGAAATCATTGAAGACCTGAAGTGTAACGCCCCAAACCAAGCACCCTGCTCGGCTCGAAGCGCCACCACTACAAAATTCATTAGAGAACACCTCGCTTCTCCTTTGAAAGCTGCAGTTAATCCAAAATAACGTAGAGCGGATGCTAATACCCAAAAGTCGCACTACATTGTTTCCATTTGTCAGTTACCTTCCACTGATATTTGGCTAAGCTTGTCCCATACAATGAACTCTAAGCTTCCCTTTGAAAAATCTAGAATGGAAACATGAAAATATCTTTTATGAGTTAAAAGGACTCAGTGATTTAATGCATGAGAATATTCGATAAAACATATTTCCTCGAAACGCGATTTCACAAGAATGCATTTCCAAAACAAGTTCGTACATTCATGAGGATTTCACGAGAATTTATTTCAAAACAAGTTCATGCTTTCATGAGGGTTTCAAAATAATGCGTTCAAAACAAGTTCACATTTTCATGAGAATTTCACAAGATGCTTTTCAAACAGTTTATAGTTTCAGGCCAAATCATAACATGTATCAGATCAATCATGCCACGATCACAATTTCCTTATGACTCCCATACGTCTTATGCCTCTCTCAACAGCCGGGCGCGACCCGGAGACAAGACAACGTGCCTAGGTACACGTCCAAACTGAGTTTCAAAGTCAAAACACTCCGTCCCAACTTGGAATAGAGTTTTCAAGTGGCGCTATACGCTGGAGTCTGCAACTGATAGCCCAATGATACCTAGTAGATCACCACGTGTGCAAGCCAGGGCCCAACAAGAACGACCAACTAGCTAGGCTGGCCTCAAGATTCAATCATGAGACTAATTCATGTACTATATTGGCATTATTTAAATCAAGAAGCTCAATATGTGGACTGGTGATCCACCAACGCGATTTTAACAATATCAAGCAATTTCACTAGATTCCATATAGAAATCAAGCCACGTGTTCAAATAATTGAGCATTTCTTTGATAAACAAGCTTTTCAGAATTCATCTCCGAAAATACCATGCATGCGTAATTTGTTAAACTAACATTTTAATACATAATATGTATAATTTTTATTCCAGCGAGAACATATATAATTTTAATCTCACCTTAACTGCGACAAGCCTGTACATAATTAGAACAACAATTCGCCTGACCCAGCGATATTCGTGTTGTATAATCATCGAGATCTCCTCAAAAGAGGGTTATTTCTGTCACGAAAATCCAATTCAGATAACATAAATGACAATTTCATCGTCACTATAATGAATTAGGTAAACTAGCGGAGGCGTTTTCCATCAACTGGACTTATTTCCTTTGATCCAGCATCTCATTTATTCGACATACTTTCGTATAATTACAAAACATAGTACCCCTAAATTTAGTGTATCTTTGTTAATTTAAATAAATGAAATTGGTCAATTCTTTACGATAGTACTGGCATATATGATATAACCATTAATTACTTACATTATAGAAATCCAGTTGTACCTTTAACCAATTCCAGATGCATAAAACTAATAGTTTGTTCCTATTTTGATCTTATTTCGTCAAGGTAACAAAACACCAAAGATAATTACAAATGGGCCTAACAATGCCAAAATAATGCTAATCCAATATAATAAACGGACTAACTTGGTCCGGAACACCTACTGTCTATTACAAGTGTTGTATTGCTCTAGATATCCTAAAAAGACAAATAATCATGTTGATCCAATAGAATGCGTTTAATGTGCGCCTCGAACGTGTCTTGTTCAATCTTGATGTAAGTCAAACTTGATTGGTTCGAAAGTGTAGTAGGTCAAACTTGATGTAAGTCAAACTTGATTGGTTCGAAAGTGTAGTAGGTCAAATTGATGAAGTGTCTAACCGTCCTGGTTCGACGTGGATGCGTTGAATTGAGCCGATTCGATGCAGTTCAACCTCGATCGGTTACCGGTTCGATCTTAGTCAACGTAATATGGGTCTTAGTCGAACAATAAAGTATATCTAACTCTTGTGTTTGATGTGGTAGTGTGTGTTGCGCGTGTGTCTTACATATCTTCAAAAGGTTAATGCGCGGGGTATTTATAGACCCCGTCCCGTGGAACCCTTCAGGCGTCAGAGAGTAAGCATCGTACACGCGTGGTTTGATGCAGAATCCCCGCATTGAACCTTTTCTGTTCGATGCTCCCGTCTCTCCGGGCCATCGCAGTTGGGTCGGGCCAATGTCAAATTTGGGCCTATCCTAAATAATCTCCATCACATAGTCCCCCCAGTTTGTGAGACGGTGCCGATTAGTGAGCGGCTTTCGAACTCAAGAAAATATGAGCCTCCCTCTTATATGCTTGAAATTTGTGCCCCCGATTGGGAGATGATCTTGATTAAAGATCGGGGTCCAATTTTGAAGGACTAGAACTCATTAACCTCCTAATATTTCATGGCAAATTTTGAGCACATCGAACCCTGGCTGTTAGATGTGCTCTGGTGAGAGCATCGAATTTGTGGAATTCGATGCATGTGCATCGAATTAGAAAGAAAGACGGTGGTGTGCCTATAAAAGGAGCCAATTTCCACCTCATTTTCATTTTTCTTTCCAGGGGAGGTTTTGTGCTGCCTTCCATACCACATCGAACCGTGGGCGTTCAACCTTCCCATCAACATCAAATTCTGAGGATTCGATGCTTGTATAATTTTTTCTTTTTTTTTTCTTTTTAATCCATAAATTTTTCTATAATTGACTGAAAATGGTGAGGAAAAAATTTGAAAGTAGGAGTAAACCTGTAGTGTCACCCGAGAATATATATAGTGCTCAGACTGGAGGAGATGAACGCATCGGATGTGGGCCCATCATTTCCAAGTGTTTCCTGGAAGGTTCCCCTAAAGATGGCGTGAGGACTCAACCTGCAGTTAGGGCCCCTAGAGCTTTGTCTGATAATTGGGGTGCAGGTCGTTCCGCTCCTCCATTAGTTGATTGTTATACGATGAGGCTTGGTGGCGCAAGTGTTGATACCAGGGTGCCTGTTGTGTGTAACTTCGAACGACATGAGAATTTTGTGCTACGGAGATTGGTGATGACTCCAACTTCCACTGGTGGTCGCATTAAGGTCGTGACTAGTTCTTAAATCCAAGCGATGAAAGAAATTGACGCGGGAGATGAAAGGGTTGCTACTAATTTGGCTAGATTTAATGTAAGTAACCCCATGTTCAGGAACGCGCAAGGGCCCGATGGAGAGCGTTCTTCTCAGTCAGGAGGTGAGCATTGGTACGCTGCTGTCAAGAGGAAATTAGCTGAGGATGAGTTTGCTCGAGAGGCTCAGGACATCCCTCCGCCTCCACTCAGGCGACTTCGACCCTCAGATAATCCAAGACCGGCCCCTCTTGGGGGCCTCATTGACTATGATTTTCTGAATGATGAGAACTCAAAATCTTTGATCATTAATCTGGATGGATATCGAATGAGGGAAGAACAGTCGGCAGAGATTATGCGGTGCATATGGCCTCAATTGGATCATCAAGCCGTAATTGATAGGCTAGGATATCATGATCTGGCGCGCTTTGGTCGTTTATTTCTTGCTGCTATTACTATAGGAGTGTATCAACTATGCCGGGATTATAGTGGTTTGATTGAGGTACAGGGTCAACATAATTCCGTCGTCGACACGTTGCACGCAAGTATTCATAGCGGTGATAATAGTCGACGCAATGCGCTGAAACACGCCAAAGAATCTGTAAAGGTAGTTGCTAAGGCTGTTCGTGATGCCCACGATGCTGGAGTAACGGCCAAGAAACTGAGGAGAATGTTGCCGCATTGCATGTAGAAATAGCTGCATTGAAGAGAGAGGATAACTCTTTGAAGAGTGAGAATTATTCTCTTAAGGCGTCAAATGATGAGGCAAAAAAATTCTGCACTAAGTTGGGATGTCGGGTTCGGTATCTGGAATCCGAATATTACAGGTGTTCGATTCCAAAATCCTTGATGCAGAGTAACGTTTACAAATTGCTAGAGTTGCTCCATAGTGCTGCAGACATGTAGTATGGCATGGAACTTGGCGTTGATCAAGCTGGTTATCTCAAATATCTTATGGAGGGTTTCCGAAAGGACATGCTAGATGCTAACCGTGGTCCGAGGATGGAGATCACGAAGCCCAGCGGCGAAAGTAAATAAGACCTTCAAGCCCTTAGACCCGATGATCCGTTTTATGCCGTGTGGCATGGTTGTAAGGGTAAGAATGTCCTTATTTCCAGTTCCTTGAATTCGGGTCCGTCTTCAATGCCCGAGAAAGCGGGTCCTAGTTCTCATACGGGTGGTTTAAGTGAATCGGAGGTAATCAAGAAAGCCATCGATGCCATTTTTGGTCAGAGTGACGATGAAGTTGAAGGACATCCGAAAAATACTTCTCCTCGAGCCACGTCTAGGTTTACCATCTTCCTCTCAAGTCCTCCTAAGACAGCGTGGTCTTGCCCTTTGCCTTCAGCGACTCTGGAGAAAGGGAAGAAATTTGTGTCCGTTTCTACTACCTCTGGTCCGACTATGACTTTTCCGACTGGAAAGTATCTTCATCGAAGTCCTGAAACTTCCTTAAACGAGGTTGTTGTGCCAAAATTGCCGTTCAATGATAGAGATTTGGTATCTCCTAGTAGATATCAACTTGAGAGTATCCACAAAAGAGAAGCTTTTAATATGCCCAACAAGCAAATGAGCTGGTGCTCAGGGAGGATCAAATTCAGGGAAATTGTGCCAATTATGCACGTTCCATGGGTGTGATCCTTCATCCGGAGTCCCCCCAGTCTTCTGCTGAGTAACGAATTTTAGTTCATATCTTTTGATGACACTGAGGTTTTTTATTGTTGGAACAATTTTTGCATTTCGTTTGCAATGGTTCTTGAATGATCCCGATTTTGTAGCTTGATATCATAATTTTTTATTTATACTCTATTTGCACAATTTATTTTCTTTCTAGCCAAGTTCAATGCGCGTTTAATTTCTCTTTGTCAGTTGTCAATTTCATAATTATGTTATGCTTTATAATCATTATCGATCTCGCATTGCATCTCTGTCATGATGCTTGTGTCATGCATGAGGGATTCGACCACTTTCGGCTATTTATACTACCGTCATTACGCTCGTGTCGTGCATGAGGAGTTTGACAACTTTGGGCTGTTTATACCGCCGTCATGACGCTCGTGTCGTGCATGAGGGGTTTTACCACTTTCGACTATTTGTACCGCCGTCATGACGCTCGTGTCGTGCATGAGGGGTTTAACCACTTTGGGCTGTTTATACCGCCGTCATGACGCTCGTGTCGTGCATGAAGGGTTTGACCACTTTGGGCTGTTTATACCGCCGTCATGACGCTCGTGTCGTGCATGAGGTGTTTGACCACTTTTGGCTGTTTATACCGCCGTCATGACGCTCGTGTCGTGCATGAGGGGTTTGACCACTTTGGGCTGTTTATACCGCATCGACTGCACCTGCATCATTCGACGGATAGAAAATATAATTAGTTATTTGATATGGATTTAGCTAGATTCTTACCGAGGTTCCTATGTTTCCCAATTTGCATGGGACTCAAGCCTTCGTAGTTCGTACTATTATTTGACTGCTAGGTGATATTGTTTGAATTCCTATGCATAGTAACCTCTAAGATGTTGCACACTCCACGGACGCTTCGGCTGAACACCGTGTATAGTCTCCAAGTAATAGTATTTTCATGAACTTGCTTGTATGATTGTGATAGGCCCCTCCCATTTCGGTTCGAGCTTCCCGATATGCTGTTTTACCGCAATGCTTCTGACGACCAAATCACCTACTTCGAAGTGTCGGAACTGAACCCTTTTATCGTAGCTTTTGGACATTGCTGTCTTAAAAGCCATTGTGTCTTGATACATGTCTTCCCTTGTCAAGCCTATCATATCGAGATCCATTTGTCTTAAACGGGCCGATTGTTTTGGGTCGTAATCGTCAATCCTGCACGTCGGCATGCCTATTTCTACAGGCAGAACAGCCTCGGTGCCATAAACAATAACAAATAGAGTCTCCCCTGTCGATGTTTTTGGAGTTTTTCTATATGCCCACAATATTCCTTTAAGCCCTTCTGGCCATGTTTTTCCTGTGCTTCTCACCCTCCTGTCAAGATAATCCTAAAAAGTTTTGTTGGTGGATTCCGTTTGACCATTTGATTGAGGATAATAGACTAAGGTCAGATTGTGCGATATCTTTAACTCCGCGAACCATGATCCAATCTCCCTTCTGCTGAATTGCGTACCATTGTCACATATCATATACCTCAGAATTCTGAAATGGCATACAATGTATTTCCAGATAAACTCATTCATATTCTTCTCTGTGATCGACAACATAGCCTATGCTTCGACCCATTTGGTGTAGTACTCAACTGCTACCACCAAATATCTCTTTTGACCTTTAGCCGGGGGAAAAGGTCCTACGATATTGATTCTCAATTTATCGAATGGACACGCCACGTCAATGGGTTGCAACAGTTGTGCAAGTCTATGAATGAGACGAGCGTGGTACTGACAACTGTCATATCCCTGGCGTAAAATTCGTTGAGCCAAAGCTCTTCCCCCGAAATGATTTCCACAGCACCCTGCATGAATTTCCTTCATTACGTATTCGGCCTGGGCTGGAGTCAAGCATCTCAGAAGTGATCCTTCGAAAGACCTTTTGTAAAGCTCTCCATTGTGGATAGTAAACCTATAGGCCTTATATTGCATTCTGCGATGTGCATTCGAATTCTGTCGGGAGGATACCCTCCTGAAGATAAATCATAATTTCGTCCTTCCAACACTGGTCTTCTTGTATTGCCATTATAAATTCCACCCGCGCCTCCGTAGCATTATAGTTTGATATTCTGGTTGAGGGCTTGTCGGCATCCGTAGGTGTTATTCTCTTCTTTACCAGAATCTCTGAGGAACTTGCGAATTTAGAGAGCGCATCGGCTTTCGCATTGTCGTCCTTCGAGATCTGGTAATATCAAAGAATTTAAAACTGCTTGCCAATTCTTTTACCTTTGCGGCATACAATTTCATCGTCTTCTCTCTCGTCTCGTATTTTACCAAAAAGTGATTTGCCACTAGGAGCAAGTCGGTAAATATGTCCAAATGTTCAATGTTAAGTCCAAGAGCCATTTTGGTACCAGCAATAATTGCTTTTTACTCGGCTTCATTATTCGTCACCATGTAGTTTAGACTGATGGCGAATTCAAACTCTCTTCGCTCTGGGGATAGAAAATGAGTCCCAATCCCTCCTCCATGAGTGGTTGCGGATTCGTCTGTGTGTAGTATCCATGTTGTGGTTGCTCTGATGGTTCCGGCTTGGTTTGATATAGAAAAGATACAGCTTGCGGTTTTAGCTACACTGTTACCCAATGTCTCAGCCATGAAATCCGCTAAGGCCAACGCTTTAATCGCAGTTCGTGGCTTGAACTCCAATCCGAATTCACTGAGCTCAATTGCCCATTTGACTAATCTTTCGGAAATTTTGGGCCTCGCCATCACTTCTTTCAATGGTCTATTTGTCACCACCGTGATTGGGTGATATTGAAAGTATGGTCTCAATTTCTGTGCGGTGGCCACGATTGCCAGTGCGAACAACTCTATCTCCAAGTAGTTCCTTTCTGCCCCCTACAGAACTCTATTCACATAGTGAATGGGTAACTGATGGGTTCCCTTTTGCTTGACTAATACCATGCTAATGGCGTGCTAGGATACCGCTAAGTATAGATACAACATTTTATTTTCCTCCGGTTTAGTGGCGGGCTCACCAATTAATTTTTCATTTGCCGGAAAGCCTCATCACACTCTGGCGTCCAAACAAAATTCTTGATTTGCCCCATGATCTTAAATAAAGGGAGATTCTTTTCTGCATAAGTCGATATGAACTTTCTCAAGGCAGTCAATCGGCCCACCAGACACTGCACATCCATCACTGTCTTTGGTGATGGTAAATCCAACACCGCCTTTATCTTATCTGCATTGGCTTCAATTCCTCTTTCGTGCACCACATAACCTAGGATCTTCCCCGTTGTCACCCCAAAATTACACTTCTTAGGATTCAGCTTCATTCCGTAGGTTCTCATGATGGCAAATGCCTTATCTAAATGACGCACATGCTCCTCAACCTGAGATTTTTCACAAGCATGTCGTCGATATACACTTCCATTGACTTCTCAATTTGATGGGAATTTTTTTTTTGCCACCAGTCTTTGAAATGTCGCTCTTGCATTCTTCAAATCGAAGGGCATTACCCTATAACAGTACACTCCTATATCCGTGACAAAAGATATTTTGCTCTCATCTTGTACCGCCATGAATATTTGGTAAAATCTACTTTTTGCATCCATCATGCTCAACAGCGCACAACCCGTAGTCGATTGAACCAATAGGTCTATTCTAGGCAATGGAAAAGGATCCCTAGGACAATACTTGTTCAAGTCCGTATAATCCACGCACATTCTCCATGTCGCTTCTTTTTTCATAACCAATACGACATTGCTCAACCATTCTGAAAACCTCTGTGCATAGATGTGTCGCGCCGCTAAGAGTTCTTGTACATTTTTTCGGCGGCTTCATTCTTCTCCTTGCTAAAATTTCGCTTCTTCTGTCTTATTAGTTTTGCGCTCTTGTCTACATTCAACCGGTGCGCTATGATTCTGGAGTCAATTCCGTGCAAGTCAGAATCAGACCAGGAAAATATATCTGAATTTCTCCTGAAACACTCCACCAAGGCTGCCTCTATCATTCGCTCCATTCCTTCCCCAACCTTTATTATTTTTTCAGCGCTTTCCCTGAATAGCTGCAAAATCTTCAATTTCCCTAAGGGTTCCATTTTACATTCTTGCCATTGTTTAAATAACTGATTTTCTTCTTTTTCCCGTCCCTGTTCTTTAGGCTCGGGTCGCTTTTCATTTTCGTATGTTACCACTTTGGTCTTCCTTCTTGTTTTCTTTGTTCCATCTAATAGCGCACGATGTCTCTTTGTCATTCTAGCTACTTATATCTAAAAAAATGTAAATGGTGTTCCCACAGACGGCGCTAATATTTTGGTCATATTTCGTCAAGATAACAAAATACCGAAGATAATTACAAATGGGCCTAACAATACCAAAATAATGCTAATCCAATATAATAAATGAACTAACTTGGTCTGGAACATCTATTGTCAATTACAAGTGTTGTATTGCTCTAGATATCCTAAAAAGACAAATAATCGTGGTGATCGAATAGAGTGCGTTTAATGTGCGCCTCGAATGTGTCTGGTTCGATCTTGTTATAAGTCGAACTTGATTGGTTCGAGAGTGTAGTAGGTCGAATTGATGAAGTGTCGATCCGTTCTGGTTCGACGTTGATGCGTTGAATTGAGCCGATTCGATGCAGTTCAACCTCGAACGGGTACCGGTTCGATATTAGTCAACGTAATGTGGGTCTTAGTCGAATAATAAAGTATATCGAACTCTTGTGTTCGATGTGATAGTGTGTGTTGTGCGTGTGTCTTATATATCTTCAGAAGGTTAAGGGGCGGAGTATTTATAGACCCCATCGCGCGGGACCCTTTAGGCGTTGGAGTGTAAACATAGAACATGAGTGGTTCGATGCTGAATCCGCATCGAACCTTTTCCGTTCGATGCTTCCGTCTCTCCAGGCCATCGTTGCTGGGCCGGCCTAATGTCGAATTTGGGCCTATCATAAATAATCTCCATCGGTTTCTACTAATCATACCAATGCATCGTTAAAGCAAAATAACTCATTAGGTAGATTTGTTCTTAAGACATTCAATTTAGCATGATAATAGATCAAACAATTTAGCTAAAAGTAATTATGGGCTTATAAGAATATGATTAGCTTAAGCAGAAGTCCAATAACTCAATTCGTTTACCTAAAGAACCAGGCTTGCAGCCGCCGCATGATCAAAAAGGCACCGAGAAATCATCCTCTGTTTATCTTAATTTTCCCCTAATATTTATGTGTATTCGTGCACTACATATATATTCACCATGTAATGAGATAGGTGTATAAAAATGGAAGTGACTGGTGGCAACGAGAAAGACAAGATAAGTGTCTCTTTTGTGGATAACTAATATTTATGCCAAAGGTCACAAAAAAAATTATTCATTTGTTCAAGTAGTAATACGACTTTCCGTATTCAACGGTCAAAAACAAGGCAAACTTCTTTATGTCAATATATATAATATATATAAGGGAGAATTACACAAAGTACCCCTCAACTATGGATAAATTATACAAAGTATCCCTCTTCTTTGGAAAATTACACAAACTACCCTTATGGTCAAAAAAATTAAAATAATTAAGACGACCTTTCAAATTCAAATCATAACAGAGACTAAAATTCGCAGATAATTTATTTTTTCTTAGAACAAATTATTTGTTATCAATATTTTTTGTCTTTTTAAACGAGATATATGAGGTTTAATGCAATAACTTTGACTTATTTTTTGTTTTTTGTGTAAAATAATTGAAGAGCATAAATTTATATTCAATAATTTGAAATAAAAAAATTACGAAAAATCGGTCATAAGGATAGTTTGTGTAATTTTCCAAAAATGAGGGGTATTTTGTGTAATTTACCCATAATTGAAGGTACTTTGTGTAATTCTCCCATAATGGAATTTCTACAAATATAATTATGTTGTGTCACATGTGGCGTTATTACTATATCAACTCTGGAAAACAAGGTTAATATTGGTATGTTGATCAAAAGGTTTTCCGTGACTTACTATATTATATATATATATATATATATATATATATATGTGTGTGTGTGTGTGTGTGTGTGTGTGTGTGTGTGTGTTATAAGAAAGATAAAAAAATTCGAATTAAAAATGATATCAACTTATTAAGTTTACTTAAGTATGCTCTTAATAAACAAATTGAATAAATGGTGTCCTAAGTTTCTAATAATAAGCATTTTTTTTTGATCAAATAATAATAAGCAATTGATAATCATAAAATCTTAAAGAAATTTAATTACTTTCGAAAAGGTTTAAAGTTAACACAAGTACTGCATAAAACACATCATCACTTTCTAAACTAACGTAAAATATATATAAAAAAAAAAAAACAATGAACTCAGTAGCTAAACGGGGCGTCACATGAAGTCTACAAACCACAAACTGCTGCTTGAGAATCACAAACTCATCAAGAGCAACAAAAGCTTGAAGGAAGAGATTGGATGCATGAAGGAGATGCTGAAACTGTATGAGAAATACCTTGATAGAACTGAGGCTGAACTGAAGAAGGTTAAGGTAAAATTTGATAAATTTGAACAGACCATTGCCAAATGAAACTCATCTACTTCTAAGCTTGATGAAGTTGCTTAGTATGGGAAATCAAGGTGAAAGTAGTTTGCCCTATGTTGAGAAACCTCCCTTTAAAGATGCTAATTCTGTCTATTTGAAAGCTGGTTTTATCAAGGAAGGTAATAGCTTGAGTTGTGAAATTCCTTCCAACACTGTGAAAAAGCCTACTTTTATCTGTCAATATTGTTTTCAACCTGGTCACATCAAGCCTTATTGTAAAAAATATAAAATTGTGATTGAGAAGAAAACAGTAATTAGGAGCAGTACCAACGTTAGGAGAACCTCTGACCTGAATGTTATCCCAACATTAGGTAACAAAGCTAAAGGACATAAAAGTAGAACTTGGATTGAAAAGATAAAAACTCCTAAGGTTAAAATTGTTTGCAATGTTGTCTTTTTTGTTGTTTATTATAACCTTGCAAGTAAGTGGTATTTTTATAGTGGATGTCAAGGCACATGACTGAAAACATTGACAACCTAAAAGACGTGATCCCTTTGACTGTTGAAACAGTTACCTATGGAGGAGGCACCAATGGGAAAATGATTGGAAAATGAGTACTAGATGTTGAAGGATTTCTACCACTCAAGGATGTGTTGTTGGCTGATGGATTGAAAGCAAATCTAATTAGCATAAGTCAACTATGTGATGATAACTTGCTAGTTACTTTTGATAAAATTTCATGTGATGTGTTTAATAGTGACAATGTATGTGTCATGACAGGTACAAGATCCAAGGATACCTGCTATCTTGCTCAAGATGAAGCAGAATGCTACCATGCCAAGGTAGATGAATCTGTCATGTGGCACAAGAAGTTAGGACATGCACACTATAGAAATCTAGAGAAACTACATAAGTTAGATGTTGTAAGAGCTCTACCTAAGTTAACTAGTTCATGTAAAATTATTTGTAAAGACTGCCTGAAAGGTAAACAAACATAAGTTGTTCATACACCACTCCAGGTACAGAGTACTAACCGTAGAACTAATAAGTGCTTTGAATTGCTACATATGAATCTTATGAGTCCTATTGAGGTTAGTAGCCTGAATGGTAAGAAGTATGCTTTTGTTATTGTTGATGATTTTTCAAGATATACATAAATTAAATTTTTGAAAGAAAAATCAGAAGCATTCAACACATTTAAGATTTTGCATGCTAGTATTAAAAATCTTTATGGCACTTCTGTAGGAACTAAACTCATTTTCCATGAGTTCTCTTCACCTAAGGCGCCTCAGCAAAATGGGATTGCTGATAGGAAGAATAGAACACTTCAAGAGATGGCTTGAGTAATGTTGAATTCTAGAAACTTATCTAAAAAACTCTAGGCTGGAGCTTTGAATACTTTATGTCATATTAGTAATAGAGTTTATCTTAGACCTTATGAAATCTTGAAGGGTTCAAAACCAACTGTTGCACAATTTCATGAGTTTGAAATTGATTGTTATTTGCTAAAAGATAGAGACTATTTGAGCAAGTTTGATCCCAAAAGTGAAAAGTGTATATTTGTTGGTTATTCTCCTAATAGTGCTGCTTTGAGGGTCTACAATCCAAGATTGCATACTATTCAAGAATCAGTTAATGTTATTTTTGATGATTTAACTATTTCTGCAGGTACTGAAGAAGTCACTGTTTCAGTTGTTGCTCCAACATTGGACCCAACATTGAACACGGAAGTTGGAGATGCTGAACTGGAAATTGAAACAAATGTTGACTTAACACCAGAAACATCTAATGGTAGGCCAATATCTGCGTTATCAGATTCATAAGTTGAAATAGTTGCAGAATCCAGAAGAGATCCTCCTGCTAGTATTCAAAGAGATCATCAAGCCACTCAAGTAATTGGTCAAATTACTGAAAGGGTGAGAACACGCAACAAAGAAAATGTTAATTAAAGTGATATGGTAAGGTTGTGTTTTTGTATGTCTTCTTTATGTACTATTGATAATGCATCTTGTTTAGTGTCCTCCATCGAACCTAAGAATGTAACTGAAGCTCTTAAGGATAGTTTTTGGATTAATGCCATGCAAGAGTAACTCTTACAATTCACCAAAAATAGAGTTTAGAATCTTGTGCCTAGGTCTTCACATGTGAATGTAATAGGTACAAAATGGATTTTCAAAAGTTAAAGTGATGAGAATGGTGTAATTACGAGAAACAAAGCTAGGTTAGTTGCACAAGGTTATACTGAGGTAGAAGGTATAGATTTTGATGAGACTTTTGCTCCGGTAGCTACAATAGAATATATTAGATTATTTCTTGCTATTGCTTGCTGTCTTAAGATTAAACTTTACCAAATGGATATTAAAGGGGTCTTTCTGAATGGTTTAATTGACAAAGAGGTTTATGTTGAACAATCTAAAGGCTTTTCTAAACCTAAACATCCTGACCATGGGTGCAAACTTGAGAAGGTTTTGTATGGCTTAAAACAGGCACCTAGAGCTTGGTATGAGAGACTAACTGATTTTCTGTTGGGTGTAGGTTTCAATAGAAGAGATGGAGACATAACATTGTCTATCCTTAGAAAAAGATCTGATATCTGTATTGCTCAAATTTATGTGGGTGATATAGTATTTGGTTCTACTAACAAGTCTAGTTTAGATAAGTTTGTTGAATTAATTACAGGAACATTTGAGATGCGCATGATTGGTGAGCTTAACTACTTTATGTGATTACAAGTGAAGCAGCTGGAGAATGGTATATTCCTGAACCAGGAGAAGTATGCAAGGAATCTAGTGAAGAGATTTGAGCTACATGAGTTCAAGCCTTGCAACACTCATATGTTCTCTTCAGTGAAGATAACAAAAGATGGCATTGGCAGCAATGTTCACCCAACATTGTACATATCCATGATTGGTAGTTTGTTGTATCTCTCTGCCTATAGACCTGGTATCATGTTTTGAGCATGTGTTTGTGCTAGGTACCAAGATGATCCAAGGCAATCTGACTTGATTGCTAGGAAGATAATTCTTAGATATATCTCTTAAACTTCACCTTTAGGAATTTGGTATTCTTATAACACTAACACTAACTTGGTTGGTTTAGTGACTTTGACTGGGCAGGTGATGTGGATGACAGAAAATCCAGAAGTGGGGGCTGTTTCTATTTAGGGAACAATTTGGTCTCCTGGTATAGCAAGAAACAGAAATGTGTTTCATTATCAACAACTGAGTCAGAAAATGTAGCTGCTGGCAATTGTATTACCCAGCTTGTATGGCTCAAACACAAGCTTTCCGATTATGGGTTAGATAGTGATACACTTCTCATGTTATATGACAATCTAAGTGCAATAAGTATCTCTAGGAATCTTGTCCAACGTTCTAGAACTAAGCATATACACATAAGGCATCATTTCCTGAGACATAAGTGATCAACATTGAGCATATTGAGACAACAAATCAGCTTGTTGATATGTCTACAAAACCTTTAGATAGTGAGAGATTCTTCAGCTTGAGGAAATCTCTTGGCATGTGCCTTATGTGCGAATGTTGGGGCACAAATGTTGACATAACACCACTGTCTAACATTGGTTTAATGGTTGTGGTGTGGTAGGTATTCTGTTGTTTTCCTTTGTTGAATTTATTTCGTTGTGAGTCTTATTTAATCCTTGTTTAGTCATTTTTGGTTTGTGTGGTTGAACTCTTTGATGAACAACTCTTTTTAGTTGTCAGTTTCACATCTTTGTTTTGAAAAAGTATAAAAACTCTTCTGTTTATCTGAGGTTGTGATAGCCTAACATATGGAGAATTTAGGGAACACAAAGTTCACTACTTTGATGTCTATTCGGTTGTGTTTTATTCATATGAAAGGTGTACAGAACACATGGAGAAGCTGGGGTACATGATGTTGATAGCTTCAATGTTACTTAGTTGTGCTTATTTACATGTTTTTGTTTGTTTGGCCAAGGAACACATAAAGGTGATCCTTTCTACTAGGTGTTTGAGGTTTAGATTTCTTTCATTTAGTAGCACTAATCACTTGGTGAATTCTCTTGAATGCAGGTTGGTAAACAAGTATGCATAAGGAATTTGGGTGTTGGGGTGCATGATAAATGAATTGCCAACATTCAAGACCTTTGTACTTGACTAACTTGTTGTGGTTAATGTTGTTATTGGAGTGTGCGGAGTTCACGCCGCCATCATTCAGTAGTGATATTATCTTTTTGTTTAGCAACCTTCAGCTTTTGGTTCAGATGAGTTATGAAAATAATAAAGATTATAAAGAGATGTGAAGTGTGCTGGTTTGAGGAGTTCTTTATAAGTGTTTACCATCTGCCTATTCGACATTACATTGTTGCATTCATGTAGAACTGCATTGTTTTTTTTCTTGTTGTTGAGTTGTGTCGGTTTGGTCTTAGGGGGAGTATAATTCATGTGTTGAGGCATACACTTTGGGTGACACACTGCAGGTGACACACTTTTCTGTGACTTTCTATGATGTGGAAGTGAATTTTTCCTTGAATTCATAACTGCTTATCTTTGTATGTTTCTTGTTATCTATGTTGCTTACTCATGATTTTGATCTAAACTTTATGTCTAAGGTTCTCACTTGCTATATTAGTTAAGTTTTAGATATAATTTTGGATGTTTCTCAAGCTCTCACATGAATTTGCCTTGGTGAAGCCTGTACCTCCACCTTCTGGTTTGAATGTTATTGAATGTTATCCCAACATTTGCACTCTCGTAGGCCAACAATGAAAATAGGAACTCATAAGTTTTCATTTTTTTTTAAATCTCTTTTGTTACTTGTTACTTAAGCATTCAGACGTGTGCGCGAGAATACATACTAGGATGATTTTAGTTGTTTAATGATCATGATCTACCCACTAACATTTACTCTCTCTCAACTACTCGAGATTATATTAGGAACCACAACCCTAATTACCTTACTTGTGCTTACAATTTCTGCAATTTTACTCTAAATTCTCAATATTCTCCCAATTTTCTTTGAAATATCTCTTACCAACAATGGCGAACAAGTCTCATATGGATACTCTTGCAGATGTTGCTTTGAACAGTGAACCCACTGCCTCGCGCACTTGCTCTCACACTAGAGGAGATGCAGCAAAATCAGATGATGGTGCAAAAAGAAAGACGATTCACTATGTGCGACGAGTAAAGAAATCCAAGCAGGGTGAATTGACATTTAATATTAAGCCAACATCTGAGGCAACCACTCCAATCATCAATGAACCTGAAATCGGGGTAAATATTGCTGAACCTAACCCTGAGAAAAATGTTGATATATCTGATGAGGGGTAGGTTGTAGAATATGTGGATGAGTTGGTGAATGAGTGGATTAGGGCTCAGAAAAAGAGCAAGGATTCTGTTGATAATTTTGTGAGAGGTAAAAAGATGTCTGAGTCTGCTAAAAGACATGCTGAGGCCAAGAAAAGGCAAGTTGAGAGATATGCTCAGAAAAGGGCTCTTAAAGCTGAGAAAAATGCGGAAATTGAAAAAAAAGCTACCGTTGAGAGAAAGAGGAAAGGGAAGCAGGTTATGGAAGAGGAAATTGAGTTTGTGGTTGTTGAGGAACAAGTGGATGAAGAGGAGAAAGAAGAAGAAAAATCTGATGAAGAAGAGCAGGATGTTGCTGCTGATGTTAAGGCAAAATCAGAGACAAAGGAATACTCATATGGACTATATGTGATTTACCCTAAAGACGAGGAGGACTAATATTATCTCTATTACCTTAGCAAAGGTTTGGAGAAGAAGTGGAATTCTTTCAAGAGAAGGGAAATTTACCTTGAAAGAGTTGTAGATATGGCCAGTTTCAAAGAACACAAAGTGATGGACTTGCTTGAAACATGAGGGATTCATCAATCTGTGATGGAGTTGAATGATTATGCTCCTGAGATTGTTATGGAATTTTACCTGAATCTCTCTAAGTGGATAAGAGACTATAAATCTTCAAAGTATGGAAAAGCTTGGGTGAGGGGGAGAGTATTCAATATTGAACCCCACACTATCAATAAGATTTGGAGATTTCCACTTGTTGAATAATCTGAGGACCCTTACTGCAATGATGTGATTGAAGATTTGATAGTAGGGTTGTCAAAGTCTGGAAAGATGCTCTGCCAACTACAAAACTCACTTCCCTTAGTGTTGTCTTGCATAAGATTGCATGCTTCAACTGGCTGCCAAATAAGAATGTTATTGCACTGACTAAGGAATCTGCAATCTTAGTGTACAAAATCAAGAATAGGCTAGCTGTGAATATGGGGGAGAGGATTCTGAAATCAATGTCTGAAGTTGCTGGTAGGAAGAATGGCATGCTGCATTTCCCATCACTCATCTGCCAAATCCTTATCAAACAATGGTTGAAGACAAGTGCAAAAGGGGCTGGATGAAGAATGAAGCTGAACTTACAATTCTCCCAAGCTACTTGTCTGATTCAAGAGTCAGCGATCTTCCTTAGAACCCAAAAACAGTGGTAAGACCAAGCAAAGAGAAGAAGAAGGCTCAGGAGTTTGCCGGAACTTCAGTGCCTATGTCCAAAGATGAAGAATGCATGGTCATAACCTCAACTTTTGTGGGTCATATGTTGGATTGGTTTAGGGGACATATTGCCGAAACTCAGAGGGAGATTGAGGATAAGAAGGAGCATCTCAAAGAGTTAGCGAACTTCGTGAAATACTTGGAGAAACTCCCTTCTTCACAAAAAGGGGGAGAGTAGTTCCAATTTTTTATTTTGTTTTCTGGTTTTCTGTTTTCTTTCTTTAACTGTTGTTATTTGTGTTTTTGCTGGTACATTATCTTTACTTGTTTTAATTTGATCAAGCATCTTGTTCCTTGTTATTAGCTATGGTCTGTAACTCTAAGTATAACTACTGTTTGAACTGCTCTGACTGTTGTTGCTTATGAAAGCAAAATTTGAACAATTTTTCTGTTTAACTTTTTATTCAGGAAACTCACTGGTTTCAATGTTGAGGCAACATTGGTAAATTTTAAAGTCTGGACATTTTAGATGTGATGATGACTATAATAAATATCTTTGTTATTTTAACTTTGAATATGTTAGTTTGCATTGAGGGGGAGCAGTTTAGTAGTTTTAATTTGTTTCTTCTTGAAATTAATTTCTGGATATAAGTCTTGATTGGAACAGGTATTGGTTTTGTGAAGAAAGGCAAAAATGGGGAGATTGGAAATGCAAGATATTCTCGAATCAATGTTATACGATATTGGGACAACATTGATGATAACATTGAAACTAGAGAACCTGCGCGAAAACTGTACTTTAACTACTTTATTTGAGTTTTACCTTTATTCACTTACTAATCAAGTTCCACGATTTTAGTTGTTTATGTTTATGTCGAGGAAGGTATCTTAATCATAAGGAAGAGCTTTGGAATATATCTTACTTGAAGTTTCCATAATTCAAGTTGAGAAGAATAGTCAACTCAACACGGTTTGCAAAGAAGGAAACTATTGGAGTTCCACTGCAACTAGGATTCTTACCAGGATTACTAGAAAATTGAAGAAGATGTTCTTACCATATTAGAACTCTAATAAAGGGAACAATTATTCAAGAAAGAGACTGAGTTCAAAAGGAAGTCCAATTCAACAAACAATAAGAGTTACCAAAACCGTGAACAACACACACTCGAGTGCAAGTTTTAAGAAACCTATATATAGGTGTGAAGTTCATCAAAATGATTACAAGAAAATAGTGCCAATTAATCCAAGAGATTAAAAATACGTTGTATTGTCTTCGTCTTGCTTTTGCGAAGTTTTTGTATCACTATTTAAGTCTAGTTCATAGAAGTTAAGTAGTTCGTACTTGTGTGCTTCGTTGAGTTCGATCAACAAAGAGTGTGAGTGAATTATTGTGTTGAATGTTTTGTTAAAACCGTTTTTGGTTATTTCGCCTAAGGCTATGAAGTTTTCAATAATATTGAAAACTTCTGAAAATTATATCTTCTTGCGTTCTTTATTTTCGCAGCATATTACTCTATTCAAGAAAATCATTAAAGAGTTAAGACAACGCCAGCTTAACTCTCAAAGTTGTTGTGTCAATCCACGATCCAACAATTTCACAAGGTGGTTCTAAAGAAATCATCCACTACCCATAAATAAACCCCAAAAGGTGATCATTGTAAACAAGTGATAACAACAAACAACTAAAAACCTCAAACACATTTGAGGGATTGTATCTAGTAAATTTGGAGATACGTACTTCAACCTATAAACAGTTGATCAATATATTTTAGTGGATTTGGAGATAAGTACTCCACTTTCTAGGCACTCTAAATTTCTAAACATTCTCTATTGTATCTAAATTACCTTTCTCCTCCACTATCCACATAAACACAAAAATATAATTCGTCACTATCATACAAACCTCCTTCAAATATAAATATTCTATTTTCTAACAACACCAAACTCTTTAGATAACAAATGATATGCACATCAAACAGAAATTTTAGAGAAACATGTTCCTTTCTAAGAATTGCAAATCTTAGTTGTTATACCGAAACAACACAACAACAGTAAATAAAAATAACACACAACAACTTGAGTCTTAAAGAATTGCTTCCAAAAATATAATTACTCAGTTGTGATCCTTAAGAAAAACTTGAACACGTTCGAACTTTCGGGAAATCGACTTGACAGTATAAATCAACCTGCACAAGAATTGGAAAAAGTTAGACAAAAACACCACATAAGCAAGAATGTTTCTTAAGAGAACAACTAAAATGGCAATAAATCAGTGGAAATCGTAAGAATTTTACAGAATTGGTCTCTCGTAGATCCTAAATAAAATGTGCATTTCTCAGTCCAGTTATAAATTTATGTTTTTATTGTGAAATATTATTAATTAGTTACAAATTATTCCACGCAAGTGAATATTTCATGTGGACTCAAATCACATTCCTCTTAGTAACATAATTTAGTGACTAGTTTCATAATCATTGATAAATAGCCAAAGGTGTACGTCAAAGGTGTACGTACTCTTTGGTTTGTAACCAAATGTTTTTTTTATTGAGAGTTTGTTGCCAAAGGTGTACGTACTATTTTGTAACAGAATTCTGTATTTCTCGTAACAAGTATGTATATATATATGGAGAAATTATTAAAAATGCCCGCTAACTTTCACAAAAAAGTTAAAATGCCCGTTTTTTTCGGGCCTGTCAAAAATACCCGGTATCTTTCATATAATCTTGCAAAAATGCCCGATGGCCTTATTCGGGCTAAATGTGCCTACGTGGCGGTACAGTGCCTGTCAAAAATGCCCGGTATCTTTCATATACCAAGATTATATGAAAGATACCGGGCATTTTTGCAAGATTATATGAAAGATACTGGGCATTTTTGCAAGAATAAGGCCATCGGGCATTTTTGCAAGATTATATGAAAGATACCGGGCATTTTTGACAGGCCCGAAAAAAACGGGCATTTTAACTTTTTTTGTGAAAGTTAGCGGGCATTTTTAATAATTCGTCCTATATATATTAATGATAAAAAGATGTAATTTATAATTAAAGTTGAAGTTTGTTACCTAAATTGCAAGTTTCTGTAACGAATTCAAAATTTCTTTATCATTCGTGCTTGTTACCAATATTTCTTAAAAAGAACATTTTCTTGATCGTAAAAAAAAAAAAAAAAAACATTTTCTTGTAGTGTGTACGGTAAGGCAACAAAAAGATAATGGAGCCCAAGACTTTGACAAGGCTTATTTTTTCCACCAGGCTATAAGACGTGGTACTGGTTTGTTGGGCCGACGTTATTTTGTAGCTATTTGGTTGGGATCAAATAATGCTCACAGTATGAAAAGTCAAATAATTGCTCACAGTTACCGGTGGAATGAATGCTGCATTAATTAGCAATATGGAAGCACAGATCGAGTAGGTATCTCATAATTCATATGTTATAACCTATGTTGCACGGGTTCGGATACGGCGGTACAGGTACGGTACGGTACTGATACGTCGATAAGACATTTTTTAAAAACAGCCGATACCGATACGGCAAAGATACTTTATATATAATAAATTATTAATATTCATTATATGTATTTTTTATTTTTGACAAACAATGGAATTTAAAATTTAAACAATAATAATTGAAAATACACAAAAAAATAATAACATTAAAAAAAGCCATGCATCTTAACTAAAAAAAAACATAGAAACGTGAATTATGACTAACAAGTTAATCAACAAGTTAACAAGCTTGTTGTAATATTACAAACTCAAAATGTTTGATACTCGACGATTAATGACTATATAAAGTCATATTAACAAAAAAAAGTGAATTATAGTAATGTTTTCAAGTAATTCACTTTCAAAATAAAACTGAACATCACAGATTTACAATCTAGATTGTTTCTTCACAGACTTACTCGGAAAACATAATAGATTCAAGTTCCGGTTCATCAAGCGACAAGTTTGTAAAAGTTTGTGGAATTTATATTTTAATTTTAACCTATCAAATATAGTAAAAACTAATCCACAATAGTTCTGATACGCCTAAAAAAACGTATCGAATACGTATCGGGATTTTTTATTTTTTAAAATTAAAGGATACGCCACGTGGCGTATCGGATACGTTAGTACAGGTATCGGTATCTGAATCGGTATCGATATATATCGGAGACTGCATAGCCGACTTAGTATCGGTATCGGTGCATCACAGGTTATAACTAGTTGTTATCTGTAGGTAATACTGAAAAAAGAATCTATATGTGCCACCGTGTACTCCGCAAATTTCTAATACTAAAACATCGGGATTTGTAAATTAATAAGGTAAATGATATATACATAGCAAAATCCCTATTCTCAGAGCAAAATTATTGTAATACCCAATTTTCCTTTGAAAGAAATCAGCCAAAACTTTTGTAATTGGTTTATTCACCACAGTGTAATTTATTATGATTCTGTTACCAATTTATTTCCATATGTTTTGCTCCTCCATTTGGAAACCAACGATTTTGCAAATTTAAATACCCATTTGATTATTTTTTTATATATATATATATACATATATCTTGCTAAACTAAGTT
The DNA here is from genome assembly GCA_948329865.1 of Linaria vulgaris. Lineage (NCBI taxonomy): Eukaryota > Viridiplantae > Streptophyta > Magnoliopsida > Lamiales > Plantaginaceae > Linaria > Linaria vulgaris. Next base: position 33,719,298 of record OX415250.1, on the reverse strand, counting down.
TAAGAAAAAGATATAAAATTAATATTCAATTGCTTGCTTTTTCCAATGAATTAAAATTTGAATAATAAAAATATAAACAACGTTTTCTTTTTTTGCTTTTTTTGTTTAAATGAAGTACACTTGAATAAACATATATACATATATATGAAAAGATTGACTTCTTAGTTTTAACTCGAAAGTAAGTACAAGATATTATTCTAAATCACGAGATGAATGTAATTATGTGTATATTTTATTTCAAGTTAGTTTTATCCATTACGTTATCCAAATAATTTAAAAGTAAAGAATTCAAGTAATATATAGAGCAAGAACATCTATATTTATGTTTGTGGAATTAAAACAAAAATAAATAGTTAATATTTTAAGCGATTTATAATTTGTTTCCTCAACTAAAAATTCTTAAATTCTAGGCAGCGTTTTTCTCTTTCGATTTTTTGATGAAGCAAGCAAATATATATAGGAATACCTGAAATTTGTTCTCAGTTTTAAATGATTCAAAATATTATTTTTTATAATTATTAATTTTATTACTTACATGTTTAAAGTTTTATATTAAACCATAAATATATATGTTATTATATCTACTATCAAAGTTTAATTTATTTATAGAAATGAATCAAAAAAAAAATTCTTTATTCATAGCGTTTTGTAGACAATTAGAGAGATCAATGGGAATCAAAATTTAGATGCAGCAATTCCATGTTTTGTGGATTTATCATATATACGACCTAGAATCATGCAATATTTCCTTTAATGATAGAGATATTGTTTTTGGCATGATTGATATATCATTTATATGAAGGATAGAAAGGAGATTTCACATGATTTTGCTCTGTATTTAGGGATTGTGCTCTGTATATATCAACACCCAATTAATAATCAAAAAGTCATAAATAACTGTATTAATAAGGGGTTGGGCTCAACATATGGCACTATCTCTCCTTTCATGCAGTTACAATTAAATTGCGTTAAATTCAATAAAAATGAAACATCTGCTCTACGTTTTATTTCATGGACCTTGATTTTCTATTTAAGAATATCATTTCATAGTGAAATTTTATTTATTCCAACAATATCATTAAGTTTTATTCCTTCTAGTTTTTTTTTATTGTTGGATCTAGATTTGAATCGCCAGAAAAGCTACAAAGATACGACTGATAGTGATTTCTATATATCTATTCTTATCAGGTCCTATAAAAAATGATGGAAGTTTGTGTTATGATTGAAAAGAAAAAAGTATTTATTTCCAATGTTTATCCAATTATTGCAAATCATATTAATCGTATTTCCAAGTTAGTCCTCACACTACAAAAAAAGGGGTCATTCGCGACCGCCCGGGCAGACCGCAGGCAGGAGAACTTCCTACCAGCGGTATCCACCACTGCCCAGTATCTGCCATCCACGACCGCCCAGCGGTCGCGGATGCGACGCTACAGACCGCAGGCGGGAAGTCCCGGCGGTCGCGAGCTGGCGGTCACGGTTGACCGCCAAATCTTGTAGTGTCAACACCAAAAAATGGTTATCTCCAAGTTTGATATTATGTCATTGTATAACAATGCTTCTTTTTCATACTATATAGGATCACCAACTTCAATATTATTCTTTGTGTTAGGGCCGATCTCTCGTGATTATGGGTTTGTTACGACTCTGCCCAACTAGGGTTTAAATTGATATTATTTTATTTTTAAATCATCAGAATAAGTTAATCTTAGATGGTAATTAACTTGATTTTATTACCTTATCTTTGTTAGATATTATTCTATCCTAAAAGATTAACTTGCATAATAATAACGTTATCTCTTATCCATGTACTTAGACATATTATTAGGCATGTTCGTTGGATATTTTTAATGATCATGCGGAATCTATCGCATAAAGCAAGAAGATCGGTTTGGATTGCAACCGGATTTTTGGCGTGCTTATCACATAAGGAAATAAGATATTCCGAGGATTGCAACTGAAGATGTGCTGAAGATTCTGCTCATGTCTATATAAGGAGAAGACTTGACACAATTGAATGATTCTTTGAAAAAGATAGGTTGTGATTTTAGTCCTTTATCGAGTCAAAGTCTTTTAGAGAAGATCATCAAGTCAAAGTAACTTTGGAGTATCTTGATGTGTTCTTCGACTCAATCGAGTACATCGAAAATAAGATAAGGGATAGGTATCGCAACTGTAAATTTAGAGGGAGTCTAAGATTTGGGTTGATATAAAACCAACATTATAATTCTTAAGTATGGTATTGTTTGAGTCAACATTTGCGTGCAAACCCCGTGGACTAGGACCATTTGGACCGAACCACGTAAAAACCTTTGTGTTCTTTACCACTTTATGTTTTACTGTCTTTTAACAATTGCAACAGTAAAACATCTTTTAAACGTTAAAGAACCATCGTCGGTCTTACTTACGAGTGCAGTTGTTACTAATGTCAAGTGCAAGTGCATCCGATTATAAGTAACATAAATCTAATATATTTCAATTAACATCAAGAGCGGGTCACTATAGTCTGTAGTGTTGCTTCTGGTTTTAAAGATCTTTGTTTTGTTTAATTTTTTTATCTTATGGAGGAAATGAGGTAAGGTCTGTCGACCATAAAGCCACCGATGCTGACTGCAACTAACTACTCCTACTTGAAGAATTGTTGGCGAAACTTCATCAAACAACAGGATCAGAAGGCGTGGAAAAGCATTATGAAAGGATTGAGTCCACCAACAGATGACTAGGGAAGAGTCAAACCTGAACTGGAATGGACCGATGTAGAGAAACTTCTTGCAAATTATAACTCTACTGTTTTAAACATTATCTTAGTTGCAGTTGATTATGACCAATATAAAAGTATTTCTAACTGTGAAATTGCAGGAGATGCTTGGCAGGCTTTTGAGAATGCTCACCAGGGAAATGCAAAAGTTAGGGCGTCTAAGTTGCAACTGTTCAATGACGATTTCAATTTTGTGCGCATGGAAGAAACTGATACAATTGCACAGTTTCACTCCAAGCTTAGACACCTAGCTAGTGAAGCCACCATCAATGGGGACGACTTCAAGAATCCATAATTGTGTTGAAGCTTATGGGGTCTCTTCCAGGAAGATTTGCAATGAAGGTCTCAGCAATTGAATAAGCAAAGGACATTAACACTCTACCCCTTGCTGACCTCATGGGTTCCCTTACCACATGGAAAATGAAACTAAATAGAGAAAGAGATACCATTGCCAAAGGAGTGGCACTACAAGAAAATCTCCCGCAGAGCAATCCTAACACCGACTTTGTCCAATCACTGGCTCTCCTCACAAAAATATTCAATAAAATGAACAAACACTAGAGTAAATGGTAACTCTTCTAGTCCTATTGCAAGTCCCTCTGATAATTTTAAAAAGCCTTCCGCTACTAATAGACTTGACAACAAAAGGTCTGGAAAAGGTATTCAATGTAGGGAATGCCAAGGATTGGACACATAAGAGCAGACTGTGCGAACCTTCTTGAGAAAAATATGAATAGAGCTATACTCGCATGGAGTGATGACAAATCAGAAGATAGCGAGGAAGACATGGAATAAGTTGTTGATGTTGCATTTTCATCCTTCATTCCGTTTGCCAGAGCCAACATGGCTGTTGCAATCCATACGTTGACAGAATCCGATTGCAACTCACTTGATAGTGATGATCTGGATCCATTGACGGATATGGATTCCATCTGCAAGAGAAATTCTGAACTTGAAGCCCAACTCAAAATCGTTTCAACTTTTGGAAGCCCAGACAGAATGAACAACAAAATCTTGGAACATGAAAGGAAAGTTCTTTCACTTACTTGGGAAATAGATCTTCTATCTGAAGGCTCACAAGGCATTGGAAGATGTGTGTGATCTCACTCAAAAGGAGTTGGATGCCATAATGAAGAATGTGAATCTACTCACCCCAGGTACTGACAATTTAGAAAAGGTTATGGACACTTAGAATGTTCCAATGGGAAATCAGGAGTCGGTTATGTTAATCCTGTCAACCCAAAGTTCCTTGGAGATACTAAAATCACTATCAAATAAGAAACAGACACCTAAGGAAGTTGAAATTCCACTTGACTATTCTGATTTGTCTCAAGATCAGGTACACCCAAGTTGCAACTCACGTATACCAGTTTTTAACTCTGTCCCTTTTGACAAATGACCAAGAGATATGTTTGTTCCAACTTGCCACCACTACGGTGTTCAAGGAATATCAGACCATACAACTATCAACTATGGGAAACCCAGCATACCACCCAAACCATCCAACCTGAAGTGCTTCATAAAGAGAAGAAGAAGAATTGGAAGAAGAAGAAAACCAAGCAAAGAGCAACCTCAGCTGCACCTGAGAAATCAGTGAAACAAGTTTGGGTTGAGAAATCAACCAATACTCTTACATGCCTTTACTTCTTGCAATTCTACTTTGCAACGTGCTTTCTATTCTAACTCTTGGTTCTTTGATAGTGGTTACTCCAGGCACATGACAAGAGATAAAAGCATTATGAGCAACTTCATACACGAATGAAAGGGAGATGCTGTTTTCGGAGATGGTAACTGAGGAAAGATTCTTGGAAAAGGAACACTAAACATGAAATGTTTTTGAAATTGTAGGATCGTGGATTGTCACAACAATTTTGAGAGTTAAGCTGGAATTGCCTTAACTCTATTGTGATCTTCTTGTCTAACTTAATGTGCAGTGGAATAGAAATGCAAGAAGATATAATTTTAAGAAGTTTCAATATTATTAAAAACTTCCGAACCTTAGGTCAAATAACCATAAAGGTTTTAACAAAGAAAAGTTCCTCACAACAATTCACTCACGCTCTTTGTTGATCGGACTCAACGAAGCAGACAAGTAAGAACTACTTAACTTCTATGAACTAGACTTAAATAGTTGATACAAAAACTTCACAAAAGCAAAACGAATACAATACAAAGTATGATTAATCTCTTGGATTGTTTTGCACGATTGTCTTGTCTTCATTTTGATGAACTTCACATCTTTTATTGATTTCTTGAATCTTGCATTCCAAGATGTGTTGTTCACAGCTTTGGTAACTCTTGTTGTTTCCTTGTTGATATTTGCCTTCTTTTATGAACTCAATATCTTTCCTGAATATGTGTTTCCTTTATTACCGAGCTAGCAAGGTAACACATCTTCTTCAAATCAGAGAATCCTGGAAAGAATCGCATTGCAAAGAATGGCCAATATTGTTTCCTTATTTTTAAGCCGTGTTGAGTTGACTTGTTCAACTTAGCTTGAATTATGGAAACTTCAAGTAAGGAATCTTCCATAGCTCTTCCTTATGATTAAGATACCTTCTTGGATATAAACATAAACAACTAAAACCGTGGAACTTGATTAATAGGTGAATAAAGGCAAAACTCAAATTTGGCAACTAAAGAGCACTTTTCGCACAGACTCTCGGGTTTCAATGTTATCCTCAATGTTGACCCAACATCGTCTAACATTGCATCGTCTAACATTGATTCCAGAAAACCTTGTACTTTCAATCTCCCCCTTTTTGTCTTTCTTCACAAAACCAATACCTGTTCCAATCAAGTTTTATATCCAGAAACTTATAATCAACTAGAAACGTATTAAACTACTAAACTGCTCCCCCTCAATACAAGATAACATATTCAATGTTAAATTAGCAAAGAAAAGTATTAAGGTCATCACTACATCAACAGATGTTCAGACCTCAACATTCATCAATGTTGCCTCAACATTGAAACCAGTGAGTTTCCTGCATAAAAGGTTAACCAGACAAGCAGTTCAAAATGTGCTTTCATAAGAAATGAGGAATAGCAGTTAGAGCAGTTCAACATTCGTACTTAGAGTTACAGGCCATAGCTAAATATCAAGGACATGTCCCTTGATCAAATAAAAATATAGATAAATGTACCAGTAGTGCAACAGTTCAAAAAAACAACAAAAAACTAGAAGGTTAGAAAATTAAAAAAACTTGGAACTATTCTCCCCCTTTTTGTGAAGAAGGGAGTTTCTCCAAATTTTTCACCATATCCTCCAGTTATTTGAGGTGCTCCTTCCTCTCCTCAATCTCCCTCTGAGTATCAGCAATCTGCTCCCCATACCAGTTCAGCATATGATCCACAAAAGTAGAGGTGATGACCATGCAGTCTTCTTCTTTGGACATAGGCGCTGAAGTTCCAACAAACTCCTGAGCCTTCTTCTTCTCAACCCTTGGTCTCACCACTCCTTTTGGGTTCCAAGGAAGGTCTCTCACTCTTGCTCTAGACAAGTAGCTTGGGAGAATTGTCCATTCAGCATCATTCTTCATCCAGCCCACAGTTACTTGTCTTCAATCCTTGCTTGCTAAGGATTTTGCAGATGAGTGAGGGAAAAGACAGCATACTATCCCTCCTTCCAGCAACTTCAGACATAGACCTCAAAATCCTCTCCCCCATGTTCACAGCTAGCCTATTATTGATTTTGTAGACTAAGAGTGCTGATTCCTTAGTCAAAACAGTGGCATTTTTGCTTTGGAGCCAGTTGAAACAGGCTATCTTGTGCAAGACAGCACTAAGGGAGGTGAGTTTTGTGGTTAGTAGGGCATCTCTCCAGGTTTTAACCAACCCTCCAGTCATGCCCTCAATCACATCATCATAATAGGGGTCCTCAAATTCATCAGCAGTAGGAAAGATACAGATCTTGTTGATGGTGTAGGGTTCAATGTTGAAGACTCCCCCCCCCCCCCCCCAAGCCTTTCCATATTTTGAAGATCTGTAGTCCCTGATCCACTTGGAGAGATTCAGGTAGAACTCCATGACAATCTCAGGAGCATAGTCACTCAGCTCCATCACTGATTGTTGCAACCCTTTTGCCTCAAGCAAGTCCATCACCTTTTGTTCTTTGAAGCTGGCCATCTCTATAGCTCTTTCAGTGTGAATCTCCCTTCTTTTGAAGGAATCCCACTTCTTCTCCAATTCTTGTGAAAGATAGTAAGGAGAAAAGTAGTCCTCCTTATCCTCGGGGTAGATCACATATAGCCCATCAGTATACTCCCCTGTTCCAAATGTTGCCTTAACATCAGCAGCAACATCCTGCTCCTCCTCAGTCTCCTCTTCCTTCTCCTCTTCTTCCTCTTCTTCCTCTTCATTCTCAACATCCACCACCTCTACTTCCTTTTCCATCACTTGCTTACATTTCCTCTTTCTCTCAACAGCAGCAACAGTAGCAGCCTTCTTCTCTTCCTCAGCCTTCTTCTCGGCTTCAGCAGCCCTCTTCCTAGCTAATCTCTCCACCTGTCTCTTTCTGGCCTCAGCCATTGCCTTAGCAGTCTCAGACATAGTTTTCAATTTCTCCCTTGCAGCCTTGTTCTTTTTCTTTTCAGCCATAATCCACTTCCTAACCATCTTGTCCACTAACTTATCCACGGATTTCTCCACAGAGGAACAACTGTTCGTTTAACATTAGTCATATAAGTTGTCTTCGTACCACTCACTTTCAAATATTTTTTACAAAATGGTTTAATGTGACCTGGTTGAAAACAGTATTGACAGATAAATATAGGTTTACTTTTTGCTATGTTGACTGGACCAGAACTCAATTTAGAAGATTATTTGACAAAACTGGTTTTAAGGTAGCAAGAATTCTCATCAGAAGAGGAAGATTTCTCAACAAAATCTTTCTCAACAAAACCTAGACCATTTGTACATGTATTACCCATGTTCAGTACCTCATCAAGTTTGGAAGTTCATGAGTTCCATTTAGCAATGATCTCAATGTCCTTTTTGAGTTTTTCTTTTACCTCTTTCAACTCAGCTTCTGTTCTGTGAATATCTCTTTCATAGAGTTTCATCATGTTCTTCAAACACTCAATATCAAATTTTAGGGCTTTATTACTTTTAATGAGCATAATATTCTCCCTTTCAAGATTGATGAATGTAGAGTGAAGATCTTCTATGATTTCCTCACAAGACTATTCTCCTCCCAAGCAGTATTCCTCCTCCAGATCAACTGAACCATGAAAATAATCAAAGTTAGTATCATCAGAATCAGAGTAAAAATCAGAATTAACCTTTAAGTCATTGTTGTCCCAATTTCCAAAGAAAATCTCGTTTGCTGTTGTTGGTTTCTCAATGTTAAGGTAACATTGTGGACCATTGCAGTTCCTGGAGTCTTCTCCTAACCACTTAATCTGAGTGTAGAGCGCAATATTGTTGATTTCTTCTGAGTGTTCATCAGCACTTGATCCAGAGTTGAAATCAGCTTCATCAAAATCATCTACACAAACCCAATGAAAGTTCCCTCTTGCTCGGAGGATGTCAGCACATTCATGTTTAAATGACCAAACCCTTTACATTCATAGCACTGTACATCTTTCAGCTTTTCAACATCTTGAGGAGTGCTCTTTGATGCCATGTACTTTATGAATTTAGAGGGTAGATTTTTATAACCAGGATTAGCATTACCAGATTGCTTCTCTTTACCTTTATCATTGTAACCTAATTTGCTAAACTTCTTGGTAATGTTTCCATAGTTAGAGGAGATCAATTCATACTCATCATCATCACTTCCTACATTATCTGAACCAGTTCCAAGTAGGGCTAAAGCAGGTTGCTTACTGGACTTACTTAGAAATTCTAGCTCAAATTCTTTCAAAGTGTTCATTAAGGTTTGAAAATCCATATTTGCAAGATCTCTAGACTCATTCATAGCTATTCTTTTGACAGTGAATTTAGTAGACATGGATGTGAAGGCTTTGTAAACCATGGGTTGATTAGAAATAACAAATCCTAGGTTTTGACATTGGTTAGCAATATCAAGCAGTTTCTCAAAATTACTATCAATGCTTTCATCTTCACCCATAACTATTTTTTCAAAATCTTGAAGTAACTTCCTATGTTTAGAGTCCCTCACGGCCATATCTCCCTCACAATGTAATTCAAGAATGTCAGATTTAGCTGTTGTGTAATTTTGAAAAAGTTTAAACATATGATTACCTATCCAGCTAAAAATAGCATTGAGAGCCTTTTCATTGAAGTTGTAGAGAGAACTCTCATTGGCTGTCCATGGTCCTTTGGGTTTAGGCACCAGATCAACATCTCCATCTCTTGGTAAATAAGGGATGGTGTAGCCTTCCAGAACTGATTCTCATGCTCTCAGGTCAATAGATTTGATGTGGACCATGATCTTCCAATATGCATAATAGTTTGGTCCTTCCAACGTTGGCAATCTACTGGTATTGGGGTTGGAGTTGTCCATCTTGCCGTATCAACGCTAAACACCGGTGAATTCGATGGCTAGCTCTGATACCAATTGAAATTATGGATCGGTTGATACGAGTTCGTTGTGAACTTTTCAACGTTACTTTAACAACGTCCAGACTAACAATGTATCGGAATTTAAACAACACAAAGTTTTTAAGAAGTGAATATATTAATATTAACTTCTGAGCCGTAGGCAAAATACCACAAGGGTTTATGAAAATATGTTTATTACAACTCTCAAGCTCCTCACTCTTGAATTACTCGAACTCAACAAATCAGGCAAGAATTATTCTCTCAATTATAAATCTAGAACTAATTGAACAACTCACAAACTTTGCAAAAGCAAGACAACACTTGACACCTCTTGAATTAATCTCTTGGATTTATTAGCTCTTGTATTTTGTTTGTCTTGATGTACTTCACACCTATATATAGGTTCTTGACTTGGACTCCAATGTGTGTTGTACACGGTTGGTAACTCTATCAATTTCCTTGTCGGACTACTCTTCCTTGTTCTCGTCATTCTTCTTGAATAATAGTTCATTTGTTAGTAAACTAACTTAGGAAAGACTCCTTCTTTAAATTAAAACTCAACTTGGATGTTTCCTAGTTGTACTCAAACTCTTCTTTCCTTATATATCGAGCGGTTAGCTTTAATTAAGGAAACTTCTCTTTATGGAAACTTTGAATGATCGACCTATGACAAATTTGTTTCCTGAATAATAACCAAAAACAATCACAACTGTGGAACTAGATTAGTCGAGTGAATAAGGCAAAACAATAGTTAAGATATTCAAAATAAGATTGTAAAACAGATTGTGACAGTCAATGTTACTCTAACATTGACCATCTAACATTGCCAGAATACTTGCACTTTCAGCAACGTTTCCATTTTTTAGTGCCTTTTCTATTTTCTGTTTAGTAGTTAGTTTCATTTCCTTTTAGGGAAACTCTCCAACGGCTAGTTTCCAATCCCCCGCTTGTATATATATATATATATATGTATATATATTAACATAGTTAGTAGTTTACTTTACTTTTTCACATCATGCTTTCATGAAATACAGCGATAGAAGAACTCCACAATCTGTAAATTCAATCAGAATCTTTTCCATTAAAATGTTGAATAAATTTTTTGTTCGGCTTGAATGTTCGTTACTAAATGTTGTTGTTAGATACTATAATTCATGGTGGTATCATTTGCCATTAGATCTGTATAATTCTGTTACATAAACGTTCGATCTATCGTGTTCTTCTCCTTGTTCTGTTTCATCAATTTTGTTGGCTTTTTGTTGATTCTAGTACTGACCGTGTGTCTTTATCACAATATTTTGTTTTGTTGTTGTCAAGAGTCTTCACATTGGTTTTTAGATGAACCAGAGGAAGTAACAAGTAAGGTTCCAGAGGAAGTAGCGGGTAAAGTGCTTGACATATGTTATATGTCATATTGGATAACTAATAGGTGATATGTCATATGCTATATGTCAAATGTTATATATCGCACGCAATAGGAGACACGGTATAGATCGTATTCAACATGTCATATGTTATATGTCATATGCAATATATCTCATATGTATAAGTCATATGCTATATGTCATACGTTATAGGAGACACGCTATAACTCGTATTCAATATGTCATATATTATATGTCATATGAGACTGATAGTGAAAGTGTGTCTTGCAATAAGGAGGAGTCTCGTATTTATAGACGATTAACCTCCCTGACTGTGGGAGCCTGGATGGGCCTCATCTGATGGGCCAAGCCCATATATGTGATATATCATATGCCATATGTTATAAGCTAGCTATATGTCACATCCATATTGCATAAACCATATGTTATAGTTATATGTCACGTGAAATATACCATATGGTATAGGCCAAAGTTGATTTTTGTGTTCGGATTGGTCCATTTTTCTATCTTGGGCCCGCTTGTCAGGCCTATTAGAAAATGGTCGAGAGATTCTTCGAGCTGGTCAAATCAGGCCTGCATAATGGGATTTTTTGCATGCTTTGTCCGGACGGTCTATTTGGGCTATCTAACTCGTGAATGGGCTTATTGAGCCGATTCATTTGTCGGACAAGAGTGTTTTGCTAGGTCCACAAAGTGCATACTAAATTATGGTGCAACATAATTATTATAGAGTAAAGTGACTGTAATCCAATTTATCCGTATTTCGTGGATTATATAATTAAATAACAACAAAAAACATTCTAATATGAAAATTAAATTAATTACATTAAAATATGTACCAATTATAAGGAGGACTCAATCCTTACTCCCAAGTGCTTTATTTTGTATTGATATTTCTTTTATTGGTTTGAGCAACAAAACATCCATATTCACTACAAGATTCGGGGGTTTTCCTGACAAAAAATCCCGACCAGATTTCGGTTGGGAGCATTCCCGACCGAATGAGTATTCCCAACCGATATTCAGTCGGGAACTTTTAAAATAACATTCTCGACCGCGGTTCGGTCGGGAATATTAGGGTTTAGGGGTATTGGCGACCGATTTTCGGTAGAGAATAATTTTTGTATTCTTAATTTCACAATTTCGCTCTCCATTTTAGATAAGTCATTGATTTAATGATCAAGTACATCAATATTAGTTATACATTACTGAAAAAATCAAAAAACAATTAAATTTAGTTGCACGTTGATGAATCGTTTGAAGCGTCGATTTATATTGTCACTTATAAATAGGTTGGTATATGTAGCTGCTAATAATGTAATTACTTACAATTATGTTAAACATATGTTAATATATATCACAATTAGCCTCTCTATACTAACATTTGTAACAAATGTTAATTGCCAATTAGGAATACTCTATACTACGTATGATTAATATATGTAAAACTCCAGACTAACATAACTTATATGTTAATCTATACTAATTTCATAATTAAAAGAACATTAAACTAACTAAATATTAGTGCAATTCATGTATTTAGTGATATTCTATAGTTATACTTAACAAACACATCAAGATTTACTCTTTTTCCCGATCGAAAATCGGTCGGGAAAAATATTCAAACGAATTCCCGACCAGAATTTGGTCAGGAATAATATTCAAGGTCAATGCCGACCGAAATGCGATTGACATTGACCGCGTATTTGGGCAAGAAATAATTGCCGACAGAAATTCGGTCGACAAATTTTGAAAACTTGGCGGGTAGGCTAAATTTCAAACTTTTTCCAACCGAAATTCGGTCGGGAATACTTGAAAAAATTGGCGGGATTTTGGGGGTTTTCCGAAAATTCAAAAAATTTCAGCTTTTTCTATAAATACACTTCATTATTCTCCTCATTTTTTCATCTACTTTACATTTTTTTCTTCAACTTTCTCTTCATTTCAAAACATTTTTTTCTACAAACACAATTTATTCTTTTATCTTCAAACACTTTTTTCCACAAAAGCTAAATTTTTCACTTCAACTTTCAACAATTTTTCCTCTTCTTTTTTCAACTTTTAACAAGCATTTTTTCTCTTTTAAATAAACACTTATTTAACTTTTTTGTGCTTTAGATTGGGCAATAAATCCAAAATTTAATTGTTCATCTAAAAAAAAATATGCTAAAGAATGTTTTAGATTGGGTAATAAATCGAAAATATTTCAAAATAATAATATTTCGGTAATTATTACCGAAATATTATTTTTTATTCTGACGAGTTTTATTCCCGACCGAATTTCGGTCAGGAATAATATAAATATTATTCCCGACCAACTTTCGGTCGGGATGGACCGGTCCGGAAAAACCCGGGCCGACCGAACTTCGATCGGGAAAAAAATTTCGACCGAAGCAATGCCGACCGGCCCACCCCGACCGAAAATTGGTCGAGAAAGGGTCATTCCCGACTGACTTTGCGGTTAGGAATGACCCGACAATCTTGTAGTAATTGAAGATTAATTGTATTCTTCATACATATCTTATTAGATTTTTAATTATACTCTCACAATCCATCATAACGATGATTGAGTAGTTAAGCATTTCTCTAGGGACTAATTAATTTTTTTTATATTCCCAGCATATATTGAATCGGATAATTAAACTCAACACTTCATGCTATATTGAAAACAGATTGAAAGCTTCAAATTGTACTGTATACAAAGTTTGGTGGAGAAGAGAGGCGGAAACGCTAGGTTTGCTTCCTCTCTCTGTTCTCAGTAAAAAGCCCTTTATATATTGGGCAAAAATGTAAATATGAAAGTGTCAAAAGGACAAAAGATAAAAACATGTTTAGATAAAACACACTATTTTCCTATAGTCTAACACCCTCCTCAAGATGAGCATGGATGTCAAAAATGCCCATCTTGGACATCATTTTGTTGAAGTGTTGAACACCAAGAGGTTCGGTGAAGATGTCTGCAAGTTGGTGTTCATTGGAGATATGTTGAATTTTGATGAGACCTTGATGCACCTTTTCACGGACGAAGTGACAATCAATTTGAATATGTTTCGTCCGTTCATGTTGGACTGGGTTAATTGCAATGCATGCAGCACTCTTACTGTCTGTGAAGATGACAGGAACTCGAGTTTGGGGAACCTGTAGGTCTTTTAAGAGCTGATTGAGCCATAAAACTTCACAAGTGGTTGGTATTCTGCTTCAGTGGAGGAACGACTGACAGTGGCCTGTTTCTTGGCTTTCCAGGAAATTAAGGAATCCCCCAAGTAGACAGCAAATCCAGTGATGCTTCTTCTTGTGTCAATACAGCTAGCCCAGTCACTGTCACAAAAACTTTATAAGTGAGATTCAGAAGAAGAGGGATAAAACAGACCGTTACCTAGACTGCTCCTAATGTACCTAAGTACTTTATGAGCAACTACAAGATGACTAGTGGTTGGTTTAGACATGTATTGGGCCAAACATTGTATGCTATAGTTTAAGTATGGTCTAGTAATAGTTAAGTATAGCAGTCTACCAATTAATCTTCTATATGAAGTTGCATCAGATAAAGGAGCAGAAGAATCAATAACTTGTAGTTTAACATTAGAATTCATAGGCACGGAGGTTGGCTTACAGCCTAGGTAACCAGAATCATCAAGAATATCTAAAGCATATTTCCTTTGACATAAAGTTATACCTTTAGAACTTCTAACTACCTCTATTCCCAGAATATATTTCAGATTGCCTAAGTCCTTAATAGTGAATTGAGCATGCAAATGAGACTTAAGACTGGAAATTTCATTAGCATCATTACCAGCTAAAATTATATCATCAGCATAAATGCATAAAGCTGTAAAAGAGTTATTATGATGTTTGACAAACAAAGAGCAGTCAGAGATAGTTTGAGTGTAACCAAAAGCAATAAGACAGGATGTAAGTTTGTTATACCATTGTCTAGAGGCTTGTTTGAGGCCATAAACACTTTTCTTTTGTAAACAAACTTTGTTTTTAATGTTACAGCAATAACCAGGGGGTGGAATCATATAGATTTCCTCATCCAAATCCCCATGCAAGAATGCATTGTTAACATCTAATTGATGCAAATGCCAGTTATGAGATGCAGCTAAGGCTAGAAGAACTCTAACAATGGTTATTTTAGCAACCGGAGAAAATGTATCAAAAAAATCTAAACCTTCTTCTTGGGTGTAACCTTTAGCCACCAATCTAGATTTATACCTTTCTATGGTTCCATTTGACTTAAGCTTAATTTTATATACCCATCTACAGCCTATACAATGCTGGCCAGGGGGCAGATCAGTAAGAATCCAAGTTTTGGTTTTCTCTAAAGCATCTATTTCAGATTTCATGGCCTGTTGCCACTCAGGAATAACAGCAACCTATTTATAAGTTTTAGGTTCAACCAATGATGTGACAGCAGTAGTGAAGGCTCTATGAGATTTTCCTAACATATCAGTACTGATGCATGCTTCAATGGGATATTTAATGGTATGACTGGATGAAATGGCATTGCTCTTATGAATGCTGGTAGGTAATTCATAATCATAAGCATGTAAATAAGCAGGTGGTGCAACATGCCTACTAGATCTTCTAATAACAGTATCATGAGATGGTGCAGATGCATGTAAAGGAGAAGGTTCAGGGTTACTAGAAGATTCTGTGGGCAAGGAAGCTGAGTCATCAGTGAGTTGTTGGTTGAACTCCAATGCCATATGATGATCAGGAGTAGCTATATGGGAGGCTGCATCATCCAGTGACAGCTCAGAGTCTGATAAAACTGGAGCATGATCAGGGACAGGCTCAGGTTCAGGGGCATGTACAGGAGGAACTAGAGGCATAACACTGTCTGTTCTTGGTGCTACAACATCCTGCAAAACAACAAAAGGATTGGTGCAGACAGAAATGTCTTGCCCTTGCTTGTTAGTACCATTAGTGTCAACTTTAATTGGGAAAACAATTTCATAGAATGCCACATTTCTGGATATGAAAGTTCTAAAGGTTTGTAAATTAAGTAACAAATATCCTTTAGTTCCTCGAGGATAACCTAAAAACACACATTTAATGGATCTAGGGTCAAATTTCTGTCTATGAGCTGTAATGGTTGAAGCAAAACATAGACAACCAAAACATTTTAGTAAAGTATAATCAAGAGGCCTATTAAACAATAACTCAAAAGGAGATTTATTATTAGTAGCCTTAGATGGAAGTCTATTAATAAAAAAGCAGCAGTTGCAACAGAGTTACTCCAATATTCAATAGGTAAACTGGATTCGAACATTAATGACCTAGCAACTTGAAGAAGGTGTTGGTGTTTTCTTTCCACAATCCCATTTTGTTGTAGAGTTTCTACACAACTAGTCTGATGTATAACCCCAAAGGCAGAATAGAAATTCTTCATAATGAACTCAGTACCATTACCAGTCCTCAAAATTTTAATGGTAGTATTAAACTGATTTTTGACCAAAGTAAAGAAATGTCTGATTTTAGTTTCAACTTCAGATTTAGTTTTGCGCAAAAACAACCAAGTACATCTACTAAAATCATCAACTATGGTATGAAAAAATCTGAAACCACCATGTGATACAATAGAAAATGGGCCCCACACATCACAATGTATTATTTTAAAAGCAGTAGTAGTTACATAAGAACTTTGATTAAAAGATAGTCTTTTCTGCTTGGAAAAATGACAAATATCACACACTTGATTAACAGGAGATACAGTGATGTAGGGAATTTTAGATAGTTTTTCATTAGAGGGATGACCCAATCTGCTATGCCAGAGGTGAGTATGATTATTCTGAGTTGAAGTAGAATTGCAGTGGCTTGATGTCATCTAAGAGGGGATAGGGAGGGGGGAACTTTAAAATCCAGAATATAGAGGCCATTTTTGAGTTTAGCAAAACCAATCATCTTCTTCTTGAAGATGTCCTGCATAAAGCACATGGATGAATTGAAAAGGAGGCACATTGCGAGAGCAACACTTAGTTTGGAAACTGAAACTAAGTTGAAAGAAAACTCTAGCACATATAGGACATGTTTAAGAGTCAAGAGAGGAGAAATATAGATATCCCCTAAAAGAGTTGCAGCAGTGTTACTGTTATTAGGAAGTTGCACATTAATGTTAACCTTTTGAGGGGAGGAAGTAAAAAAATGAGGGGAGCAGACCATATGGTCAGTTGCCCTAGTGTCTAAAATCTAGGTTTGTATGGATTTAGTTTGGTGTAAAACAGAAGAGGTACCAGCAAAGACAGTTTTAATACCAGTAATGGCGGTGGCAGCAGTGTGCTGAGAAGATGAACTTCCAGAAGGTGGATTAGTGTTATTTTGAGCCTTTGCAAAGAGAATAAACTGCTCAAAGAGATTCTGGAGTTGAGTGTCAGCCTTTGGAGGTATAGCAGCAGGTGACTGATCCTCAAGAGCCAGATAGTTGGCTTGGAGGCAGAAGGCAAAGATCTTTTACCCTTAGGCCCCTCCCAGCCAGGAGGGTAGCCAAATATCTGGAAACATTTGTCATCAGTGTGACTAGTGTACCCACAGTGGGTACACCTAAGCTTCTTTTTATCTTGTTTAGACAAGGGAGGTTTCCTAGATTTAGAAAAGTGGGTGGGATTGGGGTTAGTGGAACCTTGATTTTCTTGAAAACTTTTGCCTCTAGTAAACATAGCCAAAGGATCAACAGAGGGAGCAGAGTATAGAGCCCTGTGATTCTCCTATTGCAACAGTAAGGAGTACACCTTAGATAAGGAGGGTAAGGGGGACATAAGCAAAATTTGACTGCGAATATCACTATAAGACTCATTTAGCCCAATTCAACCCTAAGACACAATCATTTTGTTGAAGATCAAGTAAATTCTGATTCACATGACAGACACATAAACCACAAGAACACACAATGAGGGGTCATTGAGAGACATACTTATCCCAAACAGTCTTGAACGCATTATAATAGTGAGTAATAGAGAGGTTATCCTGAGAGATCGTGTAGAGGGATTTCTGTAATTGAAAAACCCGCGAACCATCTGTAGCGTTAAAAATTCTAAATCTTTAAAATAAAGACAAGAAAATTTAAGTACAAATAATTTTTATTTATTCAAATGAATATGGGGTTACAATCTCTAGTAATCCTCTGATTCTTTTCTAATTTTGAAACTTGGTTGACTTGAAGGCGGAATTGACTTTGATCGCTTCCACGTGATTTAAGTTGAACGTTAATCCAAGGGCTTTGAGCTTGATCTTGAATTAACAATTTGACTTGATCTTCGCGACGAACAATTTGATCTTCGTCTTGACTTGTTGAACTTGTTGAACGTCAATCTTCTTTAGAAGAATCTTGATCTTCAAAATACTTGGATGCTTGACAAACGTTGATGCGAGGGCTTGGCAGCTTGATCTCGGATCGAACGGACTTTTGACTTTGAATTTGGTTTGAAGGTTGTTGAAGAACGATATGATCTCCGTCTTCAGTTCTTCGGATATGTGGACTTTGATCTTCTTTGAAAGGGACTTGATCTTCAATAACAGTTTGTCGAGGGCCTTGCAGCTTGTTCTCGAATCAAACGGACTTTCTTGCTTGAAGATTGTCGGAGAACGGTATGAACTTGACTTGAATTTGTTGAATTTGTTGAAGCTCGATCTTCCTCGACAGAAGTGCGATCTTCAAAAACGGTTATTTGATGGACTTGGAGCTTGACGCCGGATCAAATGGAGGTTTTCGCGAAGAACGCCTTGAATCCCGCGAAGAACGCCTTGAAGATTGATGAACTTGGTGGAGCGAAAAACTTGGAGCTTTTCCCTCTTCAACTTGTGAATATTTGTGTCTGTTTTTCTTCTTCAAGACCACCTCTATTTATAGTTGTGGAGTGAATCTCAATTAGAATCTCTTGATGGGATGAACGGTTGAGATCGCGTCTACAATTTCTTGATATGGAAAAATTTATATAAAATAATATTCTTTCCATCTCTTGAATATTGAGACTTGGTGGGGAATTCTTTCTTTGTGTTGAGATTTGGTGGAGAATTCTTTTCATCTCTTGAAGATTGAGACTTGGATGAGAAGACTTTTCATGTCTTGAGATTTGATGAGCAGTTATTTCCTTGTCTTAAGATTTAATTAATATATTTATTTTAATCCCTCAAAATACTAAGATTAAATAAAATATATTTTGTATTTCTTGCATCTTAAGAATTATCATCATTTAATTTAATTAGACACAAAATTTAAGTGTCAACACCATCGGTCCGATCATACCTAGTTTTATGCTCGGTCCAAAGTTGAAGAGTGGTCGACTGGAATAGCAAACTCTGCTGTAATTCCTTAGTAACAGAGTTCATCAGCCACGTGAGCACCATATTGTCCGCTCTAGTCCAGCAAGTACGAAGAACCGCATTATCTGTGGGGATCGATAGAGAACCATCCACGAACCGACTTTTGTTTTTGATATTGAGTCCAGGAGGATGGCACGGCTCCAAGAGACGTAATTGTCGCTGTTGAGTGGATCGCCGACGATTGACGCGCCGTGCACATCATGCGCACCCAAGTAGTACACCGAAGAGGGATCTTCGCTTGGATTTTTGGAAGGACGAGAGCCATCGAAACTCGATGTCGCCGGAAGAGTGGTAGATTCAGACGCCGGAGTAGTCATATTGACATAAGATGAGGAGAACTGAGAGGATTGGGAAGAGAAGTAGTGTAGATCGTGAAATAGCGTTTCACGCACAAAAGAGGGGCGAAATCAGCGATTCACGACAGAAAAGTAGCAGTGGAAGACAGGATCGGATTCGCCTAGACGAATGATACCATGAAAACAGATCGAAAGCTTCGAATTGTATTGACGATTGAAATTCTGTATACAAAGTTTGGTGGACAAGAGAGGCGGAAACCCTAGGGTTGCTTCCTCTCTCTGTTCTCAGTAAAAATAAAGAATGAACTGAATGAATGAAAAACCTAATTGCAAGCCCCTTATATATTGGGCAAAAAATGTAAATATGAAAGTGTCAAAGGACAAAAGATAAAAACGTGTTTCGATAAAACACACTCTTTTCCTATAGTCTAACATATATAAAGATGAATTAGATTACGACAACTAAGTCTGTTTTTCATTCATTTGCACAAGGCATGCAATTGGGATACATAAAAATAATATAACTTGTGATAAAATTATTTTTCGTAATTAAATAAATTAACTTATGTTTCCCCAAGTTCAAGAATTAGTAGAGGGGTTAGCAATATCTTGAACCACTTCGTGAGCGTTATTGACAGTCCGGTAGAAATCACGGTGGCACGAGCATGCATCACAAATAAGTGCATTAGCTGTTCCGTCAGGACCCCTAGCCATAAACTCGTGGCATCCATCCAGGGCATATCCCCCAATATGAGCCGCCTGGTTCTTCTGGCATTCCGCGTACCGCACCGTGTGAACAATTTCTGGCGCTCGTTTTCTTATCACAACTTTTTTCATCCTTCTGGCTAGTGGTATTTAGATGTATACGATGAAGTGTTTGTAATTGGATATGATTATGGAGGTTGCTAAATATATATGGTGGGGCATCTTAAAGTAGCTTAAACTTTTTTTAATATTGGAAAATTTCAATTCAACCCATTGTCCAAAAGTAAAACAACAGGTAAGTCTATGAATATACTAATTTGTAACTTGGGCATATGTACTTATACTTTAAAAGTTTAAGGAAAAAATGTCTGGTGCAACTCAATAACAAAACACCACGTACATTGAGGCACTTTATTGTTTTTAGCCTATTTTATTTATGGAGTTTCTATACGAAGCAATATTTTTATTTTATCGATATTTTGAAAAAGAATTTCATAAAATTATTATACGAGTAAGTTTAAAGACAAAAATACTAAGAAAAATGGAGTGCATTGCTACATTATAAACAGTTGATTCTCTAGCCTCCAAATTTTCTTTTATCTATTTCCCAATAATTCACAAACAAAATCTTCAAAAAAAAAGTAAAAGAAATTGTGCAAACTATCATGATTCAATTCTTTTTCACCTATTAATATAATATAATTACATTCAGTTAGCCAGTTTCGATCGGACTTGCTAATATTTTTTTCTATTGCCATTGTCTAATACAACTGAATGTTTATACAAGATAATTTGAAAATATTTACTTTTCTAAAATAGTTTATTTTGAAAGTACTATATTATTCTTGAATATAATGATGACTAGTTCTCCACAACTTATAATTATACCATCCTATCCAAAGAGCAAGGAAGACTCGTATAAAGTTATCTTTCAATTGCGACGACAACACTAGACATATTTAGCTCTGAGACTTAATCTATTTAGCATGGTATGTATTCTCCATACCTTCCACTAGCAGGAAGAAATGAGTAGAAGACAAATAGCGATAATTCGAGCGTAAGATTGTACTTTCTTGTTTATCAATTATGTAGAGGAATCAATGACGTAATAGTTCTCCATTATTATTGATCGCTCAAAGAGGCTAGTGTATATTTGACACGAAAGTACCATATAATCGTACGCTTAGCTTTGTTGATAGATTCACCTTAATTAATGACTCTGTCAAATATGATATTGCAGATGATTTTGTGAAGTTGCTGAAGCTTTGGATTAATATGTTCATAGCCCTCGTGATTTGTAGTCGACTGAACACCTATTTATATAGTGAGTGACGAGATATGTATTAATTGTATATTTCTGATTTAGTTTACCATCATGTGGCCGTATCTAGTTTACCATCATGTGGCCGTATCGTGAATTCAGAAAAAAGAGTAATTAATAGTCGTATAATATTCAACGTTCTTTAGTTTATGAGATACATTTGTGGAAGAAACAATATTTACATAAAAATAGGCTAAAACTGTTGGAATTAGTATAACTTGTGAAAATTGATATATCTTGTGACAATCGGTCTAAAATAAGGTCAATTGACCTTAATTCCTAAATGAGTTACAAGCCACGAACCAAGCCATACATTGTACAAGCCTTTTTTTGATCTTGGTTAGGTCAATATTTGGATCCAAGTCAAAATGTGGGCCAAACTTGTCATTTTAGCCTATGAGTTAACTTGTTGTCTCAAATAATAAATTTTGATGGCCAAAGATTTGCAAAAGAAAGACATATTGCAATTCCTTGAGACACGAGCTTTATTCTAATCACAAACTCAAAACAAAAATTTATGACTAATTTTTTAACCAAGTACATGAGAGAATTCATGAATGCACTTGAGCTCTAATACCAATCTTCTCAGAGAAGCAACCCGCTTTCTAGACATTGCTTTTGGCTGAGAAAACAAGTGACAAGAAACTAATATCGGTTATATCATGATTGTGCTGCGTCATACTTATACAAATGTGGGAGGTCTCCTAGGTGAGAACATTCTGATGAATCAACCTAAAGGTTCCATAGTTAAAGGGAAAGAAGACCATGTCTACAAACCGAATAGGCATTTGTGTTGATTGAAGCAATCCCCTATATAGTGGAATCTTAGAATCATCAAAATCAACTTTGGCAACGTTTTCATTTTTTAGTGTCTTTTCTATTTTCTGTTTAGTAGTTAGTTTCATTTCCTTTTAGTGAAACTCTCCAACGGCTAGTTTCCAATCCCCCGCTTGTATATATATATATATACATATATATATATTAATTTATTTAGTAGTTTACTTTACTTTTTCACATCATCCTTTCATGAAATTCAGCGACAGAAGAACTCCACAATCTATAAATTCGATCAGAATCTTTTCCATTAAAATGTTGAATAAATTTGTTGTTCGGCTTGAATGTTCATTACAAAATGTTGTTGTTAGATTCTATAATTCATGATGGTATCATTCGCCATTAGATCTGTATAATACCGCTGCATAAACGTTCGATCGATAGTGTTCTTCTCCTTTTCCTATTTCATCAATTGTGCTGGCTTTTTGTTGATTCTAGTACTGATCGTGAGTCTTTATCACAATATTTTATTTTGTTGTTGTCAAGAATCTTCACATTGGTTTTTAGATGAACCAGAGGAAGTAACAAGTAAGGTTCCAGAGGAAGTAGCGGGTAAAGTGCTTGACATATGTTATATGTCATATGGGATAACTAATAGGTGATATGTCATATGCTATATGTCAAATGTTATATATCATACGCAATAGGAGACACGCTATAGATCGTATTCAATATGTCATATGTTATATGTCATATGCAATATATCTCATATGTATAAGTCATATGCTATATGTCATACGTTATAGGAGACATGCTATAACTCGTATTCAATATGTTATATATTATATGTCATATGAGACTAATAGTGAAAGTGTGTCTTGCAAATATGGAGGAGTCTCGTATTTATAGATGATTAACCTCCCTGACCGTGGGAGCCTAGATTGGCCTCTTTTGATGGGCCAAGCCCATATATGTGATATATCATATGCCATATGTTATAAGCTAGTTATATGTCACATCCATATGTCATAAACCATATGTTATAGTTATATGTCACGTGATATATACCATATGCTATAGGCCCAAGTGGATTCCTGTGTTCGCATTGGTCCATTTTTCTGTCTTCGACCCGTTTGTCAAGCCTATTAGAAAATGGTCAAGCTGAGATTCTTCGAGGTGGTCAAATCAGGCCTACATAATGGGTTTTTGGCATGCTTTTTCGGGATTGTCTATTTGGGCTATCTGACTCATGAATGGGCTTATTGAGCCAGTTCATTTTCCGGACAAGATTGTTTTGATAGGTCTACAAAGTGCATACCAAATTGTGGTGTAATATGATTATTATAGAGTAAAGTGACCGCAACCCAATTTATCCATATTTCGTGGATCATATATTTAAATAACAACAAAAAACATTCTAATATGAAAATTAAATTAATTACATTAAAATATGTACCAATTATAAGGAGGACTCAATCCTTACTCCCAAGTGCTTTATTTCTATTGATATTTCGTCTATTGGTTTGAGCAACAAAACATCCATATTGAAGATTAATTTTATTCTTCGTACAGATCTTATTAGATCTTTCCTTATACTCTCACAATCCATCATTACGATGATTGGGTAGTTAAGCATTTCTCGAGGGACTAATTAAAATTCTTCTTTATATTCCCTGCATATATTGCGGATAAATAAGCTCAACACTTCATTCTATATAAAGATGAATTAGATTATGATAACTAAGTCTATTTTTCACTCATTTGCACAAGGCATGCAATTGGGATACATAAAAATAATATAACTTATGATAAAATTATTTTTCGTAAGTAAATAAATTAACTTAAGTTTCCCCAAGTTCAAGAATTAGCAGAGGGGCTAGCACTATCTTGAACCACTTCTTGAGCGTTATTGACCGTCCGGTGGAAATCACGGTGGCACGAGCATGCATCACAAATAAGTGCATTAGCTGTTCCGTCAGGACCCCTAGCCATAAACTCGCGGCATCCATCAAGGGCATATCCCCCAATATAAGCCGCCTGGTTCTTCTGGCATTCCGCGTACCGCACTGTGTGAACAATTTCTGGGGCTGGTTTTCTTATCACAACTTTTTTCATCCTTCTGGCTATTGGTATTTAGATGTATACTTATTTAGATGTATACGATGAAGTGTTTGTAATTGGATATGATTATGGAGTTTGCTAAATATATAGGGTTGGGGCATCTTAAAGTAGCTTAAACTTTCATTAATATTGGAAAATTTCAATTCAACCCACTGTCCAAAAGTAAAACAACAGGTAAGTCTTTGAATATACTAATTTGTTACTTGTGCATATGTACTTTTACTTTAAAAGTTTGAGGAAAAAATGTCTGGTGAAACTCAATAACAAAACACCACGTACATTGAGGCACTTTATTGTTTCTAACCTATTTTATTTATGGAGTTTCTATACGAAACAATATTTTTATTTTATCGATATTTCAAAAGAGAATTTCATAAAATTATTATACGAGCAAGTTCAAAGACAAAACACTAAGAAAAGTAGAGTGCATTGCTACATTATAAACAATTGATTCTCTAGCCTCCAAATTTTCTTTTATCTGTTTCCCAATAATTCACAAACAAAATCTTTCGAAAAAGTAAAAGAAATCGTGCAAACTATCATGATTCAATTCTTTTTCACCTATGAATATAATATAATTGCATTCAGTTAGCCAGTTTCGATCGGACTTGCTAATATTTTTTTCTATTGCCATTGTCTAATACACTTGAATGTTTATACAAGATAATTATAAAATATTTACTTTTCTAAAAAAATTATTTTGAAAGTCCTATCTATTCTTTACTAATTATCCACAACTTATAATTATACCATCCTATCCAAAGAGCAAGGAAGACTCGTATAAAGTTAACTTTCAATTGCGACGACAACACTAGACATATTTAGCTCTGAGACTTAATCTATTTAGCATGGTATGTCTTCTCCATACCTTCCACTAGCAGGAAGAAATGAGTAGAAGACAAATAGCGATAATTCGAGCGTAAGATTGTACTTTCTTGTTTATCAATTATGTAGAGGAATCAATGACGTAATAGTTCTCCATTATTATTGATTGTTCAACGAGGCTAGTGTATATTTCACACGAAAGTACCATATAATCGTACGCTTAGCTTTGTTGATAGAATCACCTTAATTAATGACTCTGTCAAATATGATATTGCAGATGATTTTGTGAAGTTACTGAAGCTTTGGATTAATATGTTCATAGCCATCGTGATTTCTAGTCGACTGAACACCTATTTATATAGTGAGTGACGAGATATGTATTAATTGTATATTTCTGATTTAGTTTACCATCACGTGGCCGTATCGTGAATTCAGAAAAAAGAGTAATTAATAGTCGTGTAACGTTCTTTAGTTTATGAGATACATTTGTGGAAGAAACAATCTAAAACTGTTGGAAATGGTATAACTTTTGAAAATTGATATATCTTGTGACAATCGGTTTAAAATAAGGTCAATTAATCATAATTCCTAAATGAGTTACAAGCCACAAACCAAGCCATACACTGTACAAGCCTTTTTTGGATATTTGTTCGGTCAAAATTTGGATCTAAGTCAAAATGTAGGCCAAAACTTGTCATTTTAGCCTATGAGTTAACTTGTTGTCTCAAGTAATAAATTTTGATGGCCAAAGATTTGCAAAAGAAAGACATATTTCAATTCCTTGAGTCACGAGCTTTATTCTAATCACAAACTCAAAACATAAATATTTGACTAATTTTTTAACCAAGTACATGAGAGGATTCTTGAATGCACTTGAGCTCTAATACCACTCTGCTCAGAGAAGCAACCCGTCTTCTAGACATTGCTTTTGGCGGAGAAAATAAATGACAAAAAAGTATCATCGGTTATATCATGACTGTGCCGCGTCATACTTATACAAATGCGTTAGGTCTCCTAAGTGAGAACATTATGATGAATCAACCTAAAGGTTCCATAGTTAAAGAGAAAGAATACCATATCTACAAACCGAATAGGCCTTTGTGCAGATTGAAGCAGTCCCCTATATAGTGGAATCTTAAAACCATCAAAATCAAATTTGGCAACGTTTCCATTTTTAGTTTCTTTTCTATTTTCTATTTAGTAGTTAGTTTTATTTCCTTTTAGGGAAACTCTCCAACGGCGAGTGATATGGGCATTTCCCGCATACTGGGCCAGGCCCAAACCAAGCCCATATTGGACCATATCGGGGATCACTTTCGATGTCATATCGGTAATAATCACCGATATGTTACTGTGGTCCCCGGATCCCGAGGTCTATAAATACGCGTTGACCAGATCCCAAAGGAAGCAATTATTATCCCTCAGTTACCACGCATCATATCGAAATATATCCCCGATATCATTTTCGATATCTAATTCGATATCGGGATTATCTCGTGCACCTCTGACACGTCACACCACCTCATCACTGATATCACGTCGGGGGTCATCCTCGGTATCACATCGAAGACAATCACCGACGTACATTCGATCTAGTACCGGTATTCCACTCCCACCCAAGCATCGAGGCGTTGGTTCGACGTGTTCCAGACCAAGTCTACACGAGATACGTAGTGTATGCCTGATTTGAGATAGACTCGTTGTATTGCTAGACTATTCACTTGTAACCGACACTCATATATATATAATACAATCTATTGCCAAATCAGTGGCGCCGCCTGTGGGAACACCAGTTCCCGGACAAGGACGCCGAGATGCAAGGAAGGAGGACCCAATCCGAATTTAGCGGAATTGTGACTAGGAGCGCCAGGATGGAGGACACGCAACTCCCTCAACACCCAACTGACCAAGAACAGACAGTGGCTCAAGCCGAGATGGAGCTTCCTCCACCACAGAACGAGCCGCGACGAAGGCGCGGGCCCGGGAGGCCACCGCGAGCTGCAAATGCAGGTCCGACCCTTGGTGCACCAAGTACGGCGAAACCCGCGACTAAGGGCCCGCCCACCGAGAACCCAGCAGCAGTCGTTCCAATGACCGAGGTGCCAAATGCGGATTTTCCCGGCCTAAAGGAGACAATGCCCGTGGGACGAAGCGCCTTTCACCCCGCCGCCATAACCCTGGAGATGCAAGCGCAGATCAACGCCTCTGTAAGAGCGGCGCTGGATTCCACATTGGAGACCTTGCTTCCACGACTAGTGGAGCAAAGGACAAAGGAAATTCGGGAAGGCCCCATGAATCCGGAGCGGGTGAGAGAAGGGCAAGGCAAGGATACGACGAACAAGAGGATACGGGGGACTCCTTCAGGGTGATATCGCCCTCTGCTTACGACAGGGCAGAGAGACGGGACCCCGGGACCCTAGATCGAGAGATAGAAAGAAAGATGGAACGACTTGACCGCGAGAGGGCAGAAGTAGTACGGGGAATGGAACGCGGTCGCGACCGCACCGAGATTGCATATTCAAAGAATGAGGATGCCGAAATACTGCGGGTAATCTCAAGGAGGATGGAACAGCTAGACCGCGAGAAGGCGGAATTGCCGAGGAAGTTGACTCAGAGTAATGGGAAGGGTCGCAGTAGGACCCCGTTTTCGGATGAGATAGAGGTTGAGGTATTGCAAAGAGGGGACAAGATCCCAGTGATCAAGCCATATGACGAAAGGGGTGATCCTACGGATCATCTCCATCAGGTCGATAGCATTCTGAACTTGCACAACTACTCGAGTAACATAAAGGCAAAGATCATGTCCACCACTTTAACGGGAGCTGCACTGGATTGGTTCGCTAGGCTGGAGGCCAGATCCATAACGGACCACGAGTAGCTAAGAGAGAAATTCGAGAACCAATTCTCTAGCCAAAAGAGAACGAAGACCAACCTGCTACACCTCGGCGCTGTGCAACAAAGGGAAAGGGAGAACCTTCGGGACTATATGAAGAGGTTCAACGATGAGTTGTTGAAGGTGGACGAGCTGCATGGCGGGCAGGTCATGATGATGCTGTTTAAGGGTACAACCCATCGCAGGTTTGCCGAGGAGCTAATCAAATTGACTGAGCCCACCATAGCACAGATCAACATGCTTGCAAACCAAATGGTCTACGAGGACGAAATGATGGCAACGCATCAGGGTTCGTTTTCCAAAAGAAACGCAGACAGAGACCGCAACAGGGAAAGGCCCCAAGGACGTACACCCCGTTGAATAGAGGCTTTTCTGGAGGTGATGGTTGTGGCAAAAAAAACAGATGGTTGACGAAACCCAGGCCGTTGAATGAGACTCCCGGGATGAAGTCTTCGGGCAAATACTGCGCGTACCACCGTCAACCTGGACACAGGACGGAGGACTGCACACACCTGAGGAACGAAATCGAAAGATTGATCAAAGAAGGGAAAATGGTCGAGTTTGTCAGTAGCGCCAGGGAGGATGCTAGAGGAGCAGAAGATGATTGAGGCACCCGAGGAGCGAGGTAGGACCATAGTGAATGCTCCGAGCAGAGGCGTTATAAATGGAATCAACGGGGGAGGCTTGGGAGCTGACACGGCTCCTGGCCCAGAAACCATAACGCAAAGACTCCAGGGTGGAGCCTATGTTGGGTACACCAACGCAATCATGCCGGAAGCATACTTGGAGCAGGAGATCTCTTTCCCCAGGAAAGACTTGGAGCAGCTTAGTCCATTGGCCTTGACCGCAGGGAAACTAGATTGCCCATTGGTTATCACGATTAATGTGTAGGGATATCAGGTGCATAAAGTGTTGGTGGATAGCGGAAGCTTCGCAAAATTGATATTCTCAAAAGCCTACGAGTAGATGGGGATAGCCCCGGACCGGCTAAAGCCGATATCCACCCCGTTGACCGGATTTGGTGGAGCAGAGGTAGTGCCGCTTGGACAAGTTATATTGCCCACCATGTTTTGCAGAAACCCACACACCCAGGTCACACCGATAAAATACACGATTGTCGACACTCCGTTTCCCTACCACGCCATCATTGGCCGACCGGCGCTCAACCAGATCAGGACAGTGGTCTCTACTTATTACCAGAAGATTAAATTCCCGACGCCTCAAGGAGTTGGCGAGATTATGGGTGACCAAATATAGGGATGGATATGCTATGTGAACACGCTGAAGCACCTAAGAATCAGAAGAAGACAAGAAATACGAGTCTCACACCAAGAATACATCCCGCGCATGGAGTGATCACAATGAGGAGCAAAAAGAACAATATTTTAAATTTCAGCAGTTTTTAAATTATGTTCGAACAACGGAAACATTACCCCATCGTGGGTCGGTATGTAACTTAAAACAGGGGAAACTACGCCGGTCTGATTCCCCACTCAACGGGATACGTAGGCGGGTTAGGTTTACCTAGCCCTCGACCGCTATCTCTTATTTTGCCCCTTCGTGGGTCAGTATGTAACTTAAAACAGGGGGAACTACGCCGGTCTGATTCCCCATGCAACGGGATACGTAGGCGGGTTGGGTTTACCTAGCCTTCGACCGTTATCCGTTATTACCTTTTTATTTGTGGCATGGCGCAATATAATATTTCATGCAGGGATATGTCCTAAGCGGACATTATAGAAATGCAGAGAATGGCACAAAGAGTTGGGGAATGTTCCCCTAGATATATGTTTAACACATCGCCCTCTTACAGGTACATGGCTCAAAGGGTCGCATATTACTATATCCGAAAAGGACATATAGAATATTAAAACGGGGGTTCAGGGGGGATTGCCCCAGATTATTCAATATTATCTATTCAAACAGGTACAGCAGGTACAGACAGGTACAGCAGGCACGATAGAGCACAATAGAAACATTGTTTCTCGTATAAAAATGATATTCCCAAATTGAGGGAACATCCCGCATATAACACATGCACATTATCTCGTGCTTTCGTATCAGGTTTCACGTCCAAAATATTTCTTGTATGTGCTGTTTTACATGGCACAATGACCTACAGATTCAACGACGACAGAGTCACCAAGAGATATAGTCAAAAAGACAACGAAAAGGCTCGCCTACAACACAAAAAATATCCCCTGTGATAACGGGGTCGATCAAAAGCAATTCAACGGTAGTGGGTTCCCTGTGATAACGGGATGCGCCCCTACCCACAAAAAATATCCTCTGTGATAACGGGGTCGATCAAAAACAATTCAACGGTAGTGTGTTCCCTGTGATAACGGGATGCGCCCCTACCCACAAAAAAAATCCCTGTGATAACGGGTCGATCAAGAAAAAATTCCCTGTGATAACAGGGCCAATCCAAGAAAAAATCCCCTGTGATAACGGGGTCGATCAAGAAAAAATTCCCTGTGATAACGGGGCCAATCCAAGAAAAAAATCCCCTGTGATAACGGGGTCGATCAAGAAAAAATTCCCTGTGATAACGGGGCCAATCTAAGAAAAAATCCCTTGTGATAACGGGGTCGATCCAGAAAAATTCTCTGTGATAACAGGGCCAATCCAAGAAACAATCCCCTGTGATAACGGGGTCGATCAAGAAAAAATTCTCTGTGATAACGAGGCCAATCCAAGAAAAAATCTCCTATGATAACGGGGTCGATCAAGAAAAATTCCCTGTGATAACGGGGCCAATCCAAGAAAAAATCCCTTGTGATAACGGGGTCGATAAAGAAAAATTCACTGTGATAACGGGGCCAATCCAAGAAAAAATCCCCTATGATAACAGGGTCGATCAAGAAAAAGTTCCCTGTGATAACGGGGTCAATCCAAAAAAAAATCCTCTGTGATAACGGGGTCGATCAAGAAAAATTCCCTGTGATAACGGGGCCAATCCAAGAAAAAATCCCCTGTGATAACGGGGTCGGTCAAGAAAAAATTTCCCGGCTGTGATAATGGGGCCAATCCAAGAAAAAATCCCATGTGATAACGGGGTCAATCAAGAAAAATTCCCTGTGATAACGTGGCTAATCCAAGAAAAAATCCTCTGTGATAACGGGGTCGATCAAGAAAAAAACCCCTGTGATAACGGGGTCGATCCAAGAAAAAATTCCCTGTGGTAACGAGGTCGCACTCTAAAGCACGGAAACAGAAGCACCTTCATGCGATTAGCTTGATTAGTCGACATAATCCGGTATAACCGATAGGTGACACAGCAGGGAGGAGTAACGATAACACAAGCAATCATACCATGGAATACGTATGAACGAATATATATAAGGACACGCAGAAAAGATCGATTGAATTAACGGGCAAAACAGTGAGTCATATTAAAGAGGCAACTGCGCCGAAAGAAAAAATACAGAATGCTAAAATCTCAACCGGGATAACGAGGGGCCCCTTTAATGTGGATTAAAGCCAAACTCTTCTGCTCGATAATCTCGCGGTATTCCGCTTCTGGCTCCAAATCTTGATCGTCATCGTCGGAGTCCTCAGGAAATTTCCCGTCCATCCCCTTCAACGAATTTATGGCTGAAGGATCGTAACCGTCCTTGAAACCACCTTCCAGCTGAATTTGACCTATGACAGAGGCCTTGGCTTCCTCCCGCTCGAGCAAGCCCCGCTCAGCACACATCATCTTATACAACCGACCCAGAAGGAACTGCTTGGCCGCACTGGTCAATTGGCTTTTGCTCAGCGTCATGCACCGCATGTGCCGTTCAGCCTAGGCTAGTTGGTCCTTCAGAATCGCGGTCTGAACTTCAAGTGCCTCCCGACGAGATGCCTCTTGACCAGCGATAAGTCAAGACTCATTGAGCTCTGCGATCAACCTTTTATTATCATTTAACAGGCCTCCCACATTATTCTCACTGGCCTTCAAAATATCCATGGCCTCGTCTCTCTCATGCTGGAGCTGTATGGCAGCAACAGGATCGTATTCCCCAATTTCTCGAGCAAACCATTGGTAACTCGGAGCGACTCAGCGTGATCCGATTAGCCCTTAACGCCCATCGTCAAGAAACCTTTCAAAGAACCCGCTACCTGCACGTCCACAATAAGGAGTCGATCGCTCAGTCAAATGAAAACCCAAAGGAAATACACATTCAATGGCACAAAGACTACTTACAGAGCAGAAGAGACCACTGTGATCCCCACTTGAACTACCCTATTCCTTCCTTCTCTTTTGCCCCATGGACGTCTCAACATCAACGTAGGGGTTGAGATTGCGAAGCACTACCCACCCCGACAGTATTTTCACTCGAGGAGGGAACAGATTTCTTCGCATTCTTGCGCACGCCCTCACGACCCCTCTTCTTGACGAGTGGAGGTGCGTCATGTGTAGCGGTTTCGACCCCCAGCTGTCTACGGTCCACTATCGTATCCAGACTACAATACTCCACCAGCTCGGCTGCGAAACACACAAAATAGAGGATCAAGAAATAAATCGAGGGGAAGTTATCCATTTACAAAGATATAACACTTACCGAGCGTAGAGGGACCATTATACCGCACGGGAGATATCCCACTTGCTCGCAAAACTTCGTCACTACAAAGCAGGGTACCGTCGTATGGATGGTTAATCAACTTTCTCAGAAACTCGAGGTTATGTGCAATAGGCCCGACAACGGCTCGTCTCAAATATTTGTTGTCTTCACACCACACGCTAGGAAGCGCATCAAACTCACCAGCCGTCTTCTCTTGGATGTACATATACTCGGACTTATTTCCTAGTCCGTAGCTAGATTGAGTATATTGCACGAACCTAAGCCCCGCCTGGGCTCGCACACAGAAGAACCCTTTATCACCACCCTTCCTATTGACCATGACGCTAAAAAGCTCCCAGAACTCGTTAGCTCTGCAAGGGGAACCCAACGCCCTCATAACACAAATGAAAGCTACAATGTACCCCAGAGAATTGGCGGATAGCTGTCCCAAGCAGACCCCGATGCTTGCTATGATAGCACTAACCGCAGGATCAATCGGGAAGCGCAACCCGTTCTTGAAGTGCTTGTCATTGCAGTAATGCAGCCTTTTGGTGGGGTATGCATTCGTTGATCGGCACTGGGGAATATGACCTTATACCCCTCGAGAATGTTATACTCATCTGAGTAATAACCAGCATGATGAGGGACATGAGACGCCATGTCCTCGTACTTCTCAGAGGTCTTATATTTCGTGGGGCTGACCTCAAAGCCCCATTCGTCCACATTAGGGCATGCAGCTTCGGGCGGAGCAGAAAATTCAGCACCGCCCTGTTCGCCAGTTAGTTGTTCAGGTCCAAACATCTCATTTTGGAGTATACGGTTCCACCCTCTTCGAAATCCATCTCAGGCAAACCTACGCCAACACTGTCCCCGGCAAACGACATATTAACGCACTAAAGGATGAAAGTCAAGATCGAACGTGATATCGGAAAAGGAATCGAATTCGATATCGAAAATTGAAATCAAAGGAAGATATCGAAACCGAGGTCGAATTTTATATCGGAAGTCAAATTCGACGTGTGTTTCGAAGGAACAACCAAATTTCGCTAAAAACCAAAGTGGGTTTTCACTTTCCTAACAGCCTATTTATAGATATCGGAGATACTAGATCGAAACACAGTTTCCATCTCACATCGGTACTAAGATCTCACATTTGTGGAAGAAACAATATTTACTTAAAAATAGACTAAAACTGTTGGAATTGGTATAACTTGTGAAAATTGATATATCTTGTAACAATCGGTCTAAACATTACAACAAAAATCGTGTTTGCCTACGGCCATTGGCTACGGATGGTGTAGGCAATGGCTATTTTTCCATTGGCTATGGATTTTCCGTAGCGCTTAACCATTTTGTAGAAAAAAAATAGTTAAAGTCATTGGCTACGGATATATCCCGTCGCCCTTGACTATTGGCGACGAAAATATTCGTAGCCCTTGGTCAAAAGCAACGGTCAGCCGTAGCCAATAGTCTTAAAAAAAAACAACTATTGGCAACGGAATAATCCGTAGCCAATATCCATTCCCTACGGAAACATCAGTAGCCAATATTTCGTAGGCAATAATCATTAGCTGTGGAACAATCTGTAGCCAATAGTCATTGCCAACAAAATAATCTGTAGTCAATAGCCTTTGCCTACTAAACAATCTGTAGCCAATGGCTATTTTTATTTTCATTTATATTTGTTGGATGATTGTTATAGATTAAGTAATTTACAGGTTTTGATTAATTGAATTTGTCTCCATAAATTTTTGTTTACTGTCTTTATAAATTTTATTTTTGATGAAATTCTAAGAAACACACTTTTTAATATTTAAGTATTTGGTGAAAGAAGAAATGGAATGTGATTTGGTTTACAACTTTTGATTAATTTAATTTTTATCCCGTAAAGTATTTTTATGGTCTTTCGTAATTCTGTTTTTGACAAAATTCTTATAAACCTACCTACTAATAGTTTAGAAATATTTGGTGAAAGAGAAAATGGAATCAGATTAGTTTAACAACTTTTGATTAATTTAACTTTTCTCCCTTAAAGTTTATTTATTGTCTTTTGTGATTTCGTTTTTCATGGAATTCAAATATACATACTTATAAATTGTTTAGATGTGTTTGGTGAAAAAAAAAATGAAATCGTATTTGTTTTACAACTTTTGATTAATTTTTAACATTTCTCTCCTAAAGTTTGTTTATTGTCTTTTGTGATTCTGTTTTTGATGAAATTCAGATAAACATACATACTAATTGTTTAGAAGTATTTGGTGAATAAACAAATGGAATCGGGTTAGTTTAACAACTTTTGAATAATTTAACTTTTCTCCCCTAAAGTTTAATTATTGTCTTTATGATTTTGTTTCTGATGGAATTCAAATATACGTACTTATAGATTGATTAGAAGTGTTTGGTGAAAGAAGAAATGAAATCGGATTTGTTTTACAACTTTTGATTAATTTTAAACATTTCTCCACTAAAGTTTGTTTATTGTGTTTTGTGATTTTGTTTTTGATGAAATTCAGATAAACATACCTATAAATTGTTTTGAAGTGTTTGGTGAAAGAAGAAATGCCATCAGATTTTTTTACAACTTTTGATTAATTCATTTTTTCGCCACTAAAGTTTGTTTGTCGTCTTTCGTGAGGCCATTTTTTATGAAATTCGAATAAACATATGATTTAACGAAAGGTGTCAAACAAATCCGATTTCATTTATTTTTCATCCAAAACTTCTAGACTATTAATTCAAATGTCAAAAAAACCAGAATTACGAAAGACGAGAAATAAATTTTAGTGGAAAAAAATAAATTAATAAAAAGTTGTAAAACAAATCCGAATACATCTCTTCTTTCACCAAACACTTCTAAACTATTAATACGTATGTTTATTTGAATTTTATAAAAAAAAAAACGGAATTAAGAAAGAGGATAGACAAACTTATACAATATCACCAATCCTAAACCTTATACCCCAAACCCTAAACCCTATAACTATTGGTGCTTTCATGCAACTTTAGGCCACAATCGAGTAATGATTCAACAAAAGTTGTAAAAAATATTATATTCTAGTTATTCTTTCCCCAAACACTTTCAAACTACTAATAGGTATGTTTATTTAAATTTCATAACAACAGAATCACGAAAGATGATAAACAAACTTTAGAGGGTAAAAATTAAATTCAATAAAATTTGTAAAACAAATCCGATTCCATTCTTTCTTTCACCAAACACTTCTAAACTATTATTATATATGTTTAATTTTATTAAATATAAAATTACAAAAGACGATAAACAAACTTTCGGGAAAAACTGTAATTAATCGAAAGTCGTAAAACAAATCCGATTCCATTTCTTGTTTCACCAAACACTTTTACACTATTTATTAGTATCTTTTCTCGAATTTCACAAAAGGCGATAAAATAAAAAAAAAGACGATAAACAAACTTTCAGGAAAAAATGTAATTAATCAAAAGTCGTAAAACAAACCCGATTCCATTTCTTCTTTCACCAAACACTTCTACACTATTTATTAGTATCATTTCTCTAATTTCATAAAAAATAAAATTAAAAAAGACGATAAATAGACTTTTGGGAAAAAAATGTAATTAATCAATAGTCGTAAAACAAATCTGATTCCATTTTTTCTTTCACCAAACACTTCTAAACTATTTATTAGTATATTTTCTCGAATTTCATAAAAAATAAAATTACAAAAGACAATAAACAAGCTTTTGGGGGAAAATGTAATTAATCAAAAGTTGAATAAAAATACCCAAAATACTAAAAAAGAAAAAAAAATGAAATACGCTTGACCTACGAATTTTCCGTAGGCAAAGACTATTGGCTACGGAATATTCCGTAGGCAAACAATATTGGCTACGGATTGTACCGTATCCAATGATTATTGCCTAAGGATTCTTCCGTAGCCAATAGTCTTGGCCTATTCTATAAATATCCCAACCCTTCCTTTCATAAACATATTCCTACCTTCCACCATAAGCTCTTCCAATTCAAAAATCTTTCCAACATATTTATCCAATTCATATTTAAAATAAATCTCCAATTCATATACTTTCCAAGATATTTATCCATCTTTAAAAAAATTATATTTTCTACATTAACCACTTAATAATTCCATAATTATTTCACTATACAAATATTTATGCAATAAACATATTACATAATAAATCTTGTAATCATTAGTTAATTAGCTTAAATATATTTCATTATATATAATTTAAAAATATTTAAAATTGTTTTTAATATTTTTTTATATTTACGAATATTATTGGCGACAAAAGAGAATTTGAAAATAAGAAGAAAAAAATCAATGGCTACGGAAAATTTTGTAGCCAATAGGCCTGTGATGAACCGATACCGATACCAAGATGGTTATGCAGTACCCAATACATATTGATACCGATTCAGATACCGATACCAGTTCTGACGTATCCGATGCGCCACGTGGTGTATCCTTTAATTTTGAAATTAAAAAATCTCGATACGTATCCGATACATTTTATTAGGT
This sequence comes from Linaria vulgaris, assembly GCA_948329865.1. Classification (NCBI taxonomy): domain Eukaryota; kingdom Viridiplantae; phylum Streptophyta; class Magnoliopsida; order Lamiales; family Plantaginaceae; genus Linaria; species Linaria vulgaris. Next base: position 33,682,324 of record OX415250.1, on the reverse strand, counting down.
GTATCGGAATTGTTATGGTTCTATTTTATAAACTTTTAATATTTGATGGGTTAAATATTTAAATATAAATTCCACCAAATATAAAATGAAATAAAGAAATGAAAATCCATTTATCAAGGGTACGATTCAGGTCTTATTATTTTTACAATTATACTTTTGTTTTTCTATTCATATTCACAACCACCACCATGCGCCATCTTCACCCCACCGCCATACGCCACCACAATTATACTTTTCTTTTTCTATTCATAATCACCACCACCATGCGCCATCTTCAAGCTTGTTATGTTGTTGTTTAACTTATTAGTCATAAATAATTCACGTTTATATGTCTTTTTTCATATTTGATGCATGACTTTTTTTAATGTTAAACCTTTTTTGTTTATTTCTAATTTTTCTTGTTTAAGTTTTAAATTTTATTTCTTGTTAAAAATAAAAAATACATATAATCAATATTCATAATTATTTATATATAGACATATCCTTGCCGTACCGGTATCGGCTGTTTTTAAAAAATGTCGTATCGGCATATCCGTACCGCCGTACCCGAACCCGTGCAACGTAGCAATAGGCATTGTCTACAGAACCTTTCCATAGCCAATAGCTATTGGCTACGAAATTTATATAGCCAATAGTATAAGGGCATTTTGGTCTTCCGTTATTGGCTATGGAAGATCCGTAGCCAATAGTCATTGCTTACGACCATATGTAGCCAATAGTCATTGCCTACGAAGGCTTCCCCTACGGGCATTGGCTACGGAAAAAGGGGTTTTTGGCTATGGATTTAATCCTAGCCAAAAACCCTTTTTTCTCGTAGTGAAAAGAAGGTCAATTAATACTAATTCCTAAATGAGTTACAAGCCACGAACCAAGCCACACATTGTACAAGCCTCTTTTGGATCTTGGTTCAGTCAAAATTTGGATCTAAGTCAAAATGTGGGCCAAAACTTGTCATTTTATCCTATGAGTTAACTAGTAGTCTCAAATAATAACTTAAGATGGCCAAAGATTTGCAAAAGAAAGACACATTTCAATTCCTTGAGACACGGGCTTTATTCTAATCACAAACTCAAAACAAAAAATTCTGACTAATTTTTTAACCAAGTACATGAGAGGATTTTTGAATGCACTTGAGTTCTCATACCACGCTGCTTAGAGAAGCAACCCGCCTTCTAGACATTGATTTTGGTTGAGAAAACAAGTGACAAGAAACTATTATCGGTTATATCATGACTGTGCCGCGTCATACTTATACAAATGCATCAGGTCTCCTAGGTAAGAACATTATGATGAATCAACCTAAAGGTTCCATAGTTAAAGGGAAAGAAGACCATGTCTACAAACTGAATAGGAATTCGTGCAGATTGAAGCAATCCTCTACATAGTGGAATCTTAAAATCATTAAAATCAACTTTGGCAAACGTTTCCATTTTTAGTGTCTTTTCTATTTTCTGTTTAGTAGTTAGTTTCATCTCCTTTTAGGGAAAGTCTCCAACGTCTAGTTTCCTATCCCCAGCTTGTATATATATTAGTTTAGTTAGTAGTTTACTTTACTTTTTTCACATCATAGTTTACATTGAGGCACTTTATTGTTTCTAGCCTATTTTATTTATGGAGTTTCTATACGAAATAATATTTTTATTTTATCGATAATTCAAAAGAGAATTTCATAAAATTAATATACGAGTAATTTTAAAGACAAAAACACTAAGAAAAATAGAGTGCATTGCTACATTATAAACAATTGATTCCCTAGCCTCCAAAATTTCTTTTATCTATTTCCCAAAAATTCACAAACAAAATCTTTAAAAAGAGTAAAAGAAATTGTACAAACTATCATAATTCAATTCTTTTTCACCTAAAAATACAATATAATTCCATTCATTTAGCCAGTTTTGATCGGACTTGCTCATATTTTTTCTATTGCCATTGTCTAATACAACTGAATGTTTATACAAGATAATTTGAAAATATTTACTTTTCTGAAATAATTTATTTTGAAAGTACAACTTATTCTTTGAATATGATGATGACTAATTATCCGCAAATTATAATTATACCATCCTATCCAAAGAGCAAGGAAGACTCGTAGAAAGTTAACTTTCAATTGCGATGACAACATTAGACATACCTTCCACTAGCAAGAAGAAATGAGTAGAAGACTGAAAGTGCAAGTATATTGACAATGTTAGATCAACATTGTAACTACAATGTTAGGGTAACATTGAACACAGAAAAACAACACATTCGAGATTTATTGCTATAATTGTGTTTTGCCTTTATTCACTTACTAACTTAGTTCCACGAGTTGTAGTTGGTATGTGCTCCAAGTCAAGAGACTTCACGGAAGGATCTATTTCCTTAAAGAGAAGTTGTCATTCAAAGAGAAGTTTCCAAAGAATAACTTTCCATAATTAAATAAGGAAAGATGTGTGCGGTACAATGAAAAGATCGAGGCGTGTGAATTGCAAGAATGAAAGAAGATTACTTGCAGTAGGATTCTTTCCATAGAAGACTACAAGATGAAGATTCTTTCCTTAGAAGACTTCAAGTTAAAGAAGGCAACCTTTCCATTGAAGACTTCTAGTCAAATAAGGAAACATTTCAATTGAAAACTTCAAGTTGGACAAGGGAACTTTTCCATATTGAAGGAGACTTGCCATGAACGAAATTAGAGTCATACAAGGAGATCTAATAGCAATAAAAAACGTTCACAACATATCTTGTCCATCAAGGAAGACTACACTATAAATAGGCATGGTGGGCATCAAGAAAAAAACACGAAGACAAGTGGAAAAATCTCCCGTGAGGAAATCTTTATAGTCGAGTGTCTTTGTCTTGCTTTTGCAAAGTTTGTGAGTTGTTATATTAGTTCTAGGTTTAGAATTAAGAAATTAATTCTTGTGTGCTTTGTTGAGAGTGAGGAGCTTGAGAGTTGAGAGAAACACTTTTTAATAAACCCATGTGGTATTTCCCCTACGGCTCGGAAGATCATATTAATATATTATCTTCTTAAAATTACATCTATTTGCGTTCTTTACTTATCTACTGCGTTATATTCTCTATCAAGTAGATTTGTGCTAACGATTAACTGTTGTTAAACAGATGTTAAGATAACTTCGAGAGTCCAACATCAGCTTAACATTGGAAAAGCTGACCAGTGTTAGACCAACATCAAGGTTAACACTAAGCAAGAAGTATCAAGTCCTGATCCACCAATTTCAATTGGTGTCAGAGCCAAGCACCGACTTCACTGGTGTTTGGATTTGATATTAAATGATGGACAACCAGAATCCGAACAACAACAACTTGCTTGTCTTGGATGGATCCAACTATTCTTATTGGAAGGTCAGAATTCATGCACTCATTAAATCATTCGGTTGGTGAGCTTGGAAGACGGTGATCGAAGGGTATGCAGTCCCTATGTGTGCTCCACATGAAGATCATGATGTTGTTTCTAAGCCAAAATCAGAGTGGACTCAAACTAAGCTAATTAACACTTTCTTCAATGAAAAAGCCCTAAATACCATATTTAGTTTGGTTGATTGTCACATGTTTAAGTTAATTAAAAAAAATTCAACTGCAAAGCATGCTTGGATATCTTACAAAGTTATTGTGAAGGTGTTGTATGCACTAAAAAGACTAAACTATGCATGTTTTTGAGCAAATTTGTTAATTTAACAATGGGGGAAGATGAAAGTATTACTGCTTATTTTGAAAAACTCATGGATCTTGCTAATGAAATTCAAGACTTAGGTTAGTCCATTTCTACTAAGCAATTGGCGTACAAAGCTGTGAGAACTCTTTCTAACATATTTGCGGTGATTGCTAGGCAAGAAGCTAGGAATATGGACACTTTAGACTTTCATGCCCTACTTTGCACTCTGAAAGAATTTGAGATGAATCTTGAAAAAGTAGATGATGAAGAAGAAATTCAAGATTATAATGAAACTGTGATTGAAAAGTTTAATAAGCTTAGTCTATGTGATAAAAATATTCTTGATGATTTAAAGAAAGATTTCTCTGAAGAGATGACCAAATATTCTTGTAAACCTACTCCTCATAATGATACACATCTCAAAAAGATTCCATGTTATGAATGTAAAGGTTGGGGACATTTTGCTTATGAATGTGGTAACAACCTTAGAACAAAAGGGAATTCTAACTTGGTTTATGTACATGATAATGATGAGACAGGTTTTGAAAAATATGGTTATGGACAGGTGCTAACCACTGAAGAAACTCAAACAATAGTGTGTGCAAAAGTGGACAGACCCGCTGGTGTCAAGGCTTGGTGTTCTGCCAACATCCAGACAGCTCGATGTTATGTTAACATCCAGAAGACAACACCAGTCCAAAAGATTTTTGTTGACAATTGGGATGAAACCATTTGTTTAGACAACGCTGAATGTTTGATTCCTATTAATGATGAGTTTGATGATGATTCTGACTTTGAGTATTTGCATGATTCTGTAGGTTTGGAAGATGGTAGTGTCCTTGAAGGTAAATTGATTCAAGAAGAGTTTCTTGATGAACTGAAGATCATCTACTAAGACCTGCTCAACAAGAAGGACAAGTTGAGTAGAATTGAGAAGGCTATGGAAGATAATGAAAGCTTGAAGGCTACAATCACTCAACTTGAGGTTAGTTTGGATAGAAAAGATGATGAAATAGAAAAGGTAATTTCTAAGCTAGGAATTGGTGAACATACCATGGCCAAGAGGAATATAGGTACTTACAAACTTGATAAAGTTTTGTGCTTTGGCAATGATGGTAATTCTGATTTAGGATTTCAAAGTCAACTCACTCCTCTAATTTTGTTGTATCCAATATCCCTGGTTTTGAAAAAGAAGAGGTATTTTCTGAGAAATCTAAGAAAACGACTTATATTTGTCAATACTATTTTCAACATGGACACTTTGAAGCATATTGTTATAAATACAAAAAGTCTCTTAAATGGAAAACAGTTGAACGTAATAGGGACTCATGCAATGCTGATGCTGGTGTTAAGCCAACACTGGAATCTGAACATTCCAATGTTGATACTAGTTATTCCAGTGTTACCTTAACATTCTGTTCCAACATTGCTGAACAGTATAGTGGGATGAGAAACACTAGACTTTGGTTGCCTAAAGCTTATATTGTTTGCAATATTATCTTTCCCACTGTGCATACTAACCTTGCAGGTAAGTAGTACTCTGATAGTGGATGTTTGAGGCATATGATTGGATACAAATATGATTTGATACGGTTATACATGATGTTAAGACAACACTTTAACATTGATAACTGATTGTATTGCCTTAGCATTGCTTAAGACACATGACTGGAAAGAAAGCAAATATGATTTGAAGGAGTGTGCACCACTAACCACTGGAACTTTCACCTATGAAGATGAAAGTAAAGGAAGAATCATTGGCAAAGAAGTGTTGAATGTTGATGGATCCCCACCCTTGAAGGATGAGATGTTGTTGGTTGGATTAAGTGAAAACCATTTAAGCATCAATCAATTGTGTGAAGATGACTTATTGGTAAGGTAAGACAAAGATTCTTGTGATGTATCTGATTGTGCAAATGTGTGTCCTTTGACAGGTAAGAGGTTTGAAGACAACTACTTGGCGAGGGATAAAGTGACTTGCTTTCAAACAAAGGTGGACTATTCAATTTCCAAGAACAAGAGACTTGGACCCATGCACAACAAGAATCTGGGCAAAGTGCTGAAACTCGAAACCGTGAGAGCCATTCCCAATCTCCTGAGTTCTGGTAAGATGGTCTGTTATGATTGCTCGAAAGGTAAGGTGACCAAAGCTTCTCATAGTCCAATCCAAGTGGATGAACAGGTTACAAGTACCTCTAATTGTTTTCATCTAATTCATATGGATCTCTTAGGTCTTATTGAAGTAAATAGAGTTGGGGGAAACAATATGATTGTGTTATTATGAATGATTTTCTGGATATACTTTGATTAAATCTTTCAAAGAAAAATCAGAAGATTTTAATACCTTTAGAACATTGCATGCTAGTATTGATAACTTACATGATACTTCTTTTGGTAATATTTGGTCAAATCATGATAGAGAATTTGAAAATAGGTCATTCTCTGGCTTATGTGTGCTAAATAAAAATATTCATAAATTCTCTATACCCATGACTCCTTATGAGATGTTGAAAAAGAAGAAACCTAATGTTGCTCATTTTCATGACTTTGGATGTATTTTCTATCCTTTAAATGATAAAGATTTTTTGAACAAATATGATCCAAAAAGTGAAGAATGTATCTTTGATGTCTATTCTTTGAACAATATTGTTATTAGGATGTTTGATCCAAGATTAAATATTGTTCAAGAATCTGTATATGTGGTTTTTGATGGTTTGCCAAGTGCTGCAGGTGAGTTAGAGGTTGTTGTGCCAAGTCTACTGGATTCTGATGTTAGGCCAACATTGACTTCGGACAGTGTTATTCCAACATCAAATGCAGATCCAGAACCTGAACATGAAAATGAACCAGAAGCTGATGTTATGCTAACATCGACCAGTCCTGATGTTGACACAACAATAGAGCAGTCAAAATTCTACAATGAAAAGGTTCAAGTTCAAAGGGTTTTGAGGGATACAACTGATAGGATTCAGAGATATCATCCTACATCTCGGGTTATGGCTCAAATCATTAATGACATCAAAACACACAATAAGAAAATAGTAAGTTATAGAGACATGATAATGTTAAGTGTTTGCATGTCTGCCGCATATTCTGATAATTGTTTAGCTCAAAAATTTGCTGATGACATTGTCTTTATTTATACTAACAAGTCTACTCTAGACAAGTTTGTTGAGGCTTTGACAGGTACATTAGTGGTGAGTGTGATTGGTGAACTGGATTTCTTCTTGGGTTTGAAAGTGAAGCAAAAGGAGGATGGGATGAGCATGATTGGTTTGGAGGAGTCAAAGTCGAGCAAGACTCAAATGTCTTCTACTTTGGTGAATGGAAAAAGAGACACAAGCTTGTTACATCTATCCATCACTCGCCCATATATTATGAACTCGGTTTGTGTCTGTGTTGGTGCCAGGTATTACGTTGAACCTAAAGCTTTTCACTTAATTGTTGTGAAGCGAACACTGAAATATATATCTGGTACTGTAGACTTAGGCATTTGGTATACACATGATGCAAATACAAACCTTGTCGGTTTTGATTCTGACTGGGCTGGAGATTTAGCTAATAGAATATCTGCATGTGGGGGTTGTTTTTCTTTGGGAAATAATCTTTCTTCATTTTATAGCAATAAACATAATTGTGTGTCATTGTCAACTGTTGAATTTGCAGCTTGCAGCTGTGTTACCCGTTTTATATGGCTTAAACACATGTTGCATGATTATGGGATAAAAAGTGACACATTGTTGTTGTTTAGTGATAACCTTAGTGCCATTAACATATCAAGAAATCAGGTTCATCATTCTAGACTAAATCATATATCTTTTATGCATCATTTCTTCAGAAATCTGGTAGATGACAAGATTATAAACATTGATCACTTAGAAACCAGCAATCAGTTAACTGATATATTTAAGATGTCATTTCATAGCGAGAGGTTCTACAATTTGAGGAAGACTCTCATTTTGAATGTTATGTGATTCAGTGTTGCATTTCAGTGTTGCCATAACACCACTGGCTAACACCGTAGTATGTTTGTGGTGTATAGGATTGCATTAGATTTTTTTTGTTTGATTTCTTTGTTTGTTCTTGTTTGTCTTCATGAATGTTTGTTATTATTGGTTTGTGTGGTTGACCAGGATTGTTAGCTAAGTTTACTGGTGGACAGGTTCATGTCAAAAGTTTTGTAAAGTAAAAACTATGTTGTTAGTTTGAGAATGTTAACCTAACATCAGGAGAAGATGGGATGCACATAGTTCACTACTTTGTTGTTATTCATTTTGACTTATCCATGTTTAGGTTAAAATGAACATGAAGAGAAGTTGGGGTACATGATGTTGAGAGCTTCAGTGTGATTCAGTTGTGCTTATTTTCATGTTTTTATTATTTTTGGCCAAGGAAATGCATGATGGTGATCCTTTCTACCGGGATGTTTAGAGTTTCGACTGCCTCACACTCAGTAGCACTGATCAGTTCGTGTTTTTCTTGTAAACAGGTTGGTCAACAAGTATGCATAAGGAGTTGGGGTGATGAAGTATATGATAAGTGTATTGTCTTCATTCCTTTGTACTTGCCTAATTTGTAGCTGATAATAGTGTTACTGGGGTGTATGGAATCTTGTGCTGCCCTCATTCAGTGATGATATTATCCTTTTTTAACATTCGTCAGTTTTGGTTCAAAAAGATCTTATGATAATTGATAAAGATTTGAGTTGATATGATATGTTCCCAGTCTATTCTGCATTCTGCATTTCATTTAGGTCTGCATTCATTCTTTCTTTCTTGATGTGTTTGTGTCGGTTTGAACTTAAGGGGGAGAAATAGTCATGTTCTCATGTGAAGACATATATTTTTGGTGATTCATCTGCGGTGACACACTAAGTTGTCTCTTGTTATGACTTGGAAGAAGATTAACTTCTTTAATTTACTTCATACCCAAAATATTGGATTTTCTGTTAACTAACTCTCTTTTCCATGTATAGGTCTGATATATATGTGGTACTAATTTGCTAATATGTCTTAAGTTTCAGATATGTGTTTTCAGATCTATCTCATGCTTTTAATTGAAAATACCTTGAGGGTAAGCTCAATACCTCCACATTCACAAGAACTAGTGTTTATTCAGAACAAGTCAGTCTGTAAGCATGTTGTCTTAACATCCACGTTTAACATTATGACTCGGTGTGTGAAGTAACTGCTCTGGTCATGTGTGAAGTAACTCGGTGTCACTTGTTGTCTCAACAAGTGGTAATTATGCATGATTTATTTTAAGAAACTGCCCATTACTTCTTTTCACTTGTGATTCTGAATCTCTAATCTCTTTGTGCCCAAATCTCTGAAATACAATGAATTTTCCCTTGCCATTGTTTTTGAAATCCTTGGCATGCATCTCTGATCTTGATTGTCGCCCTTGGTATGGTGAAGCAAGGATATAACCCCACCCCTACTCCTGTAGTTCTTTCTCGTAGGTACAACACTCGTTCCAGACATTGTTGCTGAGACAAAATAAGTTAAAACTGAGGAACAAAGTGTTGTTTTTGTTGGTACTTCAAACACAGTTGAGGAGACAGTGCTTAAGGAACATTTTGCAGAGAAAGCTGATTTGATTGAGGGGGAGAACATGTTAGTTGCCGGAGAGACTAATGGTGGTTTTATTGCTGGTTTTTGTAAACTCTTGTGCACGTACATTCTGGTTTTAATGTTAAGAGAACATTGATAAATGTCAATGTTAGAACTACATTCTGGATTCAATGTTAAGTTAACATTGATACAGTCTGATGTTATAACAACATTGATAGATGTCAATGTTATGCCAACATTGAGTTTGATAGCTTGCATTAAGGGGGAGCAGGGTTATACCTCTGGTACTTATAAAGAAAAAAGGATGTTGCTGGTTGATTGCAGGATGATAAGGAGAATGAGAAAGAGAAGGAGGACAGAGAGGTAGAGAATGAAGATGAAGTGGTGAAGAAGAAAAAGATGGTTCTGAGGTAAAGGATAAGGAAACTGAGAATGGTGATGATGAAACCATTGAGACCAAGAGGATAAGGAATAAGGTTCTGAGAAGTCTGATGATGCTGAGTCTGAGCTAGTTGTTACGACAACATCGCTGGAGAACAATGTCGACTCAACATCAGAGGTAACACTTGAGGTAATATCTACAATTGAGGCTAACTTTAATTTCCTATTGGGAGATAAGACCGTGGCTATGGAGGATTTTACAAAACAAAGGATGATAAAGTTTTTAGAGAGAGAAATGGAAATAGCTACTAAAAAAGTGCTATAGAACTATATCCTATGAAGGGATTCGTCAAGATTTTGATTTCCTCACAAAAAAAAGGAGAAGTAAGCCATTCTATCTTAATGTTTATTCTATTGGTTCTACAATTATTATATAGCTAATGTTTTCTTAGTTATGCTGATAATTGTGATGTTTAACTTGTTGTGTATTCTTATTAGTATGTTAAAGCTACTTGGTTAATAGTGTTATATTAACGGGGAGTAGCTTAAGATATTAATGATGTTGTGTTGCTGGAGCACTGTGCATAATATGAATAGTCAATAATTTGGTTTTGTGAAGAAAGGCAAAAAGGGGGAGATTGAAAGTGCAAGTATATTGTCAATGTTGGATCAACATTGTAACTGCAATGTTAGGGTAACATTGAACACAGAAAACTGCCCATTCGGGATTTATTGCTATAATTGTGTTTTACCTTTATTCACTTACTAACTTAGTTCCACGAGTTGTAGTTGGTATTTGTATGTGCTCCAGGTCAAGAGACTTCAAGGAAGGATCTATTTCCTTAAAGAGAAGTTTTCATTCAAAGAGAAGTTTCTAAAGAAGAACTTTCCATAATTAAATAAGGAAAGATGTGTGCGGTGCAATGAAAATATGGAGGCGTGTGAATTGCAAGAAGGAAAAAAGATTACTTGCAATAGGATTCTTTCCATAGAAGACTACAAGATGAAGATTCTTTCCTTAGAAGACTTCAACTTAAAGAAGGAAACCTTTTTCATTGAAGACTTTTAGTCAAAGAAGGAAACCTTTCCATTGAAAACTTCAAGTTGGACAAGGAAACCTTTCCCTATTGGAGGAGGTTTGCCATGAACGAAATTAGAGTCATACAAGGAGATCTAATAGCAATGAAAAACGTGCACAACATGTCTTGGCCATCAAGGAAGGCTACACTATAAATAGACATGGTGGGCATCAAGAAAAAGACACGAAGACAAGAGAGAAAATATCTCGTGAGGAAATCTTTATAGTAGAGTGTCTTTGTCTTTCTTTCGCAAAGTTTATGAGTTGTTATATTAGTTATAGGTTTAGAATTAAGAAAGCAATTCTTTTGTGTGCTTTGTTTAGTTCGATCAATTCGAGAGTGAGGAGCTTGAGAGTTGATAGAAACACTTTTTAATAAACCATTGTGGTATTTCTCCTACACTCGGAAGATCGTAATAATATATTATCTTTTTTAAATTACATCTACTCGCGTTCTTTACTTATCCGCTGCGTTATATTCTCTGTCAAGTAGATTTGTGCTAACAATTAACTGTTGTTAAACGGATGTTAAGATAACATCGAGAGTCCAATATTAGCTTAACATTGGAAAAGCAGATCAGTGTTAGACCAACATCAAGGTTAACACTAATCAAGAAGTATCAAATCACGATCCACCAATTTCAAAGACAAATAGCGATAGTCTGAGCGTAAGATTGTACTTTTTTGTTTATCAATTATGTAGAGGAATCAATGACAAATAGTTCCCCATTATTATTGATCGCTCAAAGAGCCTAGTCGAATTTGACACGGAAGTACCATACAATCATACGCTAAGCTAAGTTGATAGAATCACCTTAATCAATGACTCTGTCAAATATGATATTGCAGATGATTTTGTGAAGTTGCCAAAGCTTTCGATTAATATGTTCATAACCATCGTGATTTCCAGTCGACATAACACCTATTTATATAGTGAGTGATGAGATATGTATTAATTGTAAATTTCTTATTTAGTTTACCATTATGTGGAAATACCGTGAATTCAGAAAAAGAGTAATTAATAGTTGTATTAGATTCAATGTTCTTTAGTTTATGAGATACATTTGTGGAAGAAACAATATTTACTTAAAAATAGACTAAAACTGTTGGAATTGGTATAACTTGTGAAAATTGATATATCTTGTAACAACCGGTCTAACCACTACAACAAAAATCGTTTCTGCCTACGGCCATTGGCTACGGATGGTGTTGGCAATGGCTATTTTGCCATTGGCTACGGATTTTCCGTAGCCCATAACCATTTTCCGCAAAAAAAAAAGTTAAAGTCATTGGCTACGGATATATCCCGCCGCCCATGACTATTGGCGACGAAAATATTCGGAGCCCTTAGTAAAGGGCAACGGGCAGTCGTAGCCAATAGTCTTAAAAAAACAACTATTGGCTACGGCTAGTAGCTGTAGCCATTAGTCATTGGCTACGGAATAATCTGTACCCAATAGCCATTCCCTACGGAAAAATCAGTAGCCAATATTTTGTAGACAATAATCATTAGTTGTAGAACAACCCGTAGCCAATAGTGATTGCCTACAGAATAATCTGTAGCCAATAGCCTTTGCCTACTAAAAAATCCGTAGCCAATGGCTATTTTTATTTTCATTTATATTATTTGGATGATTGTTATAGATTATGTAATTTACAAGTTTTGATTAATTGAATTTGTTTCCCCCTAAAGTTTTGTTTATTGTCTTTATAAATTTTGTTTTTGATGAAATTCGAAGAAACATACTTTTTAATAGTTAAGTGTTTGGTGAAAAAAGAAATGGAGTGTGATTTGGTTTACAACTTTTGATTAATTTAATTTTTCTCCCGTAAAGTATTTTTATCGTCTTTCGTAATTCTGTTTTTGACAAAAATTTTATAAACCTACCTACTAATAGTTTAGAAGTGTTTGGTGAAAGAACAAATGGAATCAGATTAGTTTAACAAGTTTTGATTAATTTAACTTTTCTCTCCTAAAGTGTAATTATTGTCTTTTGTGATTTCGTTTTTCATGGAATTCAAATATACATGCTTATAAATTGTTTAGATGTGTTTGGTGAAAAAAAAATGAAATTGGATTTGTTTTACAACTGTTGATTAATCTTTAACGTTTCTCCCCTAAAGTTTGTTTATTGTCTTTTGTGATTCTGTTTTTGATGAAATTCAGATAAACATACCTACTAATAGTTTAGAAGTGTTTGGTGAAAGAAGAAATGGAATCGGATTAGTTTAACAACTTTTGAATAATTTTAACTTTTCTCCCTTAAAGTTTATTTATTGTCTTTTGTGATTTCCTTTTTGATGAAATTCAAATATACATACTTATCGATTGATTAGAAGTGTTTGGTGAAAGAAAAAATGAAATCGAATTTGGTGTACAACTTTTGATTAATTTTAAACGTTTCTCCCCTAAAGTTTGTTTATTGTCTTTTGTGATTCTGTTTTTGATGAAATCCAGATAAACATACCTATAAATTGTTTTAAAGTGTTTGGTGAAAGAAGAATGCCATCGAATTTTTTTTACAACTTTTGATTAATTCGTTTTTTCTCCACTAAAGTTTGTTTGTCGTCTTCCGTGATTATGTTTATGATGAAATTCGAATAAACATATGATTTCACGAAAGTTGTCAAACAAATCCGATTTCATTTATTCTTCACCCAATACTTCTAGACTATTAGTTTAAATGTCATAAAAAACGGAATTACGAAAGACGAGAAATAAACTTTAGTGGAGAAAAATAAATTAATCAAAAGTTGTAAAACAAATCCGAATACATTTCTTCGTTCACCAAAAACTTCTAAACTATTAATACTTATGTTTATTTGAATTTTATAAAAAACAGAATTACGAAAGACGATACACAAACTTATATAATATCATCAACCATAAACCTTATATCGCAAACCATAAACCCTATAACTATTGGTGCTTTCATGCAACTTTAGGCCACAATCGAGTAATGATTCAACAAAAGTTGTAAAAAAAATTATATTCCAGTTATTCTTTCCTCAAACACTTTCAAACTACTAATACGTATGTTTATTTAAATTTCCTAACAACAGAATCACGAAAGATGATAAACAAACTTTAGAGGGTGAAAATGAAATTCATTAAAATTTGTAAAAGATTCTATTTCTTCTTTCACCAAACACTTCTAAACTATTATTACGTATGTTTCCTCTAATTTCATTAAATATAAAATTACAAAAGACGATAAACAAACTTTCGAGAAAAAATGTAATTAATCGAAAGTTGTAAAACAAACCCGATTCCATTTCTTCTTTCACCAAACACTTCTACACTATTTATTAGTATCTTTTCTCGAATTTCACAAAAGACGATAAAATAAAATAAAATAAAAAAAGACGAGAAATAAACTTTCAGGAAAAAATGTAATTAATTAAAAGTCATAAAACAAACTCGGTTCCATTTCTTCTTTCACCAAACACTTCTACCCTATTTAATTAGTATCTTTTCTCGAATTTCATAAAAAAATAAATTTAAAAAAGACGATAAACAAACCTTTGGAAAAAATATAATTAATCAAAAGTCGTAAAAAAAATCCGATTCCATTTTTTCTTTCACAAAACACTTCTAAACTATTTATTAGTATGTTTCCTCGAATTTCATAAAAAATAAAATTACAGAAGACAATAAACAAGCTTTTGGAGAAACAATTTAATTAATCAAAAGTTGAATAAAAATACACCCAAAATACTAAAAAAGAAAAACAAATGAAATACGCATGACCTACGGATTTTCCGTAGGCAAAGACTATTAGCTACGAAATATTTCGTAGGCAAAGAGTATTGGCTACGGATTGTTCTGTAGCCAATGATTATCGCCTAAGGATTCTTCCGTAGCCAATAGTTTTGGCCTATTCTATAAATACCACATCCCTTCCTTTCATAAACATATTCCTGCCTTCCACCATAAGCTATTCCAATTCAAAAATCTTTCCAACATATTTATCCAATTCATATATAAAATAAGAGATAATTCTATCAAACCCCCAAACTATGGTACCTTTTACCGGACGAGGTCAGAACTTTTATTTTAGCACTAGTGCCCCCTAAACTTTAGTCGTTTGTACGAGTTGGTTTAGTGCGTGTTCCGGTCACATTTTTACCGGAATATTCTTAGAATATTTCCTCACGTGCATGACTCACGTGACCCGTAAGGGGTAAAATAGACCTGTCACTTAAAATAATAAAAAACTAAAAAAAAACCTAAAGTTCAGGGGCAGAATCTAACAATCAATTACATCTTTCTACACTTGGGAAAAAGGGTATCGATTTTAGGGTTCTTAAAAAAAACACAATTTCTTATTTTCCATAAATTAGTGTGTGTAATTGTCGATTATGGTAAGTTAGTAATGGAGGAAGAGGTGACTTAGTGTGTGTATGTCTTCAATTTTACGAGAAATGGTGATGTGAGTTTCGTTTGCAGTGGTGTAGGGTGCCGTTTTCGGTGTCGTGGTTGAATCTGAACTGGAAACCTGATGTCATTTGAGATGAACGATCGCAAAAGTAAGTTGATCTCATTCTCATTGCCTAATTTAAATTTCCCGTGGTTGCTTCTAAGTGTGCGTGTGATGTTTGTGTGTGTGTGACCGATTACGTATTACAACTACTGTTTCGTACTGAGGAAGTTACGATGAGAGATGTGTTTTTTTTGTTGCTTGTGATTTTTGTCACATTACTCGGAGCCTTAATCAATCACATGTGAAATTGTACGTACATTGGGCTTAGTTAAACAGGCTTGTGCTAGATGTGTGGATCGATCATATGTTGAGGGAGGAACAGCGGTTGCTTTCATAAGTGTGTGCGTGGTGTTAGAGAACATGCTTTCATTGGATGGCTGAATTTTTCCTAGTTTATTATTTTGTATGATTGAATCTGAATTGTCATGAGTTTGTGAGTTTTTCTGTAAATTGTATGGATAATTTATTTAATCATTCGAGTTGCAGATTTCTTCTACTTTCTGTATATTTCCCCAAATGATGTTGTTTCTGTTATGTACTTGTTTTCACACATCAGAATAGAGTTGAGATGTTCTAAGTGATTCACAAATCTTGCTCCATGTGATGAAACAGAAATTGGACTACTTGCTATGGGAAATGTGAGTATATAATACTCTAACCACTATTAATTGTTCCATATTTATTTAATCTCCCCAATTCACTATGTTTATTATTCTCCCAAACAGATCCTTTTCTTCGCAGGGGTCACATTAACCATTGGATTCAACTCATCAGCTCAGTTCTTTATGAAGCGTTCCAATTTTAAGGTTTTCTGTGTTACTAAGACTATGCCTATTGCTTTCCACTTGTTGTTGGTTAACCATTGGTCATTTTGTATTTAGGGTTAGTAATTGAGGAAGAGGATTTGAAAATTGAGGAGAGGCAGGTTAGAAACAGGAAGAAGGTGTCAAGGCTGGTTGAGGAGGTCAGTGGTAAGAAAGGGCCCAAGAAGAATGTTAAGAATGGTAACAAAAAAACCAAGAAGACCAAGGTCACAACAAATGATGAAGAACATGAGTCAAAGCAGCAATGAAGTTGATTAACAAGAGAGGGAACATAATTCTGAGGAATTGAAGTGGTTATGACCACTATTTTGTGAGGGATAACCATGTTATGCCCTTTCTTATTTTGTTATGAAGAATTGAGATCTATTTAGTTTCAAAATATTGTTGGACTTTGTTAGCCTTCGTTGTTAATTATGGTGATGATGCCCTTTCCTATTTTGTTAAGCCTTGGTTGTTTATTATGGTGATGATGGGGTTGTGAATTATCATTATGAATATTTATTTGGTTCTTTGATGTTGATTTTTGGGTGTTTTGATGCTGATTTTTTAATGTTTTTATGTTTTTTTTTTTGTGTTTGGTGTTTTGATGCTGATTTTTAGGTGTATCTCAATGACCAAAAATAATTCTCTTGTGCAATCCTAAAATACTCACTTCAGGGGCCAATCCAGAAATTCAAAAAATAGTTGAAGGGGCAATCCTCAAAATCATACCCTAGTTCAGGGGGCAATCCTCAAAAGCATACCATAGTTCAGGGGGCAAATCGCACACTTCATAGTTTAGGGGGAAAAGTCAAAAAATAGTATAGTTAAGGGGGTATGAGAGTTTGACGAATATTTTTTGGACAAAAATGCCCTTAAACTATAACATGTGTTGTTCACGTTTTTCACTGTTCCGGTAAAAATATGGCCGAAACACGCACAAAAGTAAATCGAACAAACGACTAAAGGTTAGGGGGCACTGGTGCTAAAATAAAAGTTCTGACCTTGTCCGGTAAAAGGTACCATATTTATGCATAAATATTTCAATATACAAATATTTATGCAATAAACATATTACATAATAAATATTGTAATCGTTAGTTAATTAGTTTAAATATATTTCATTATATATAATTCTAAAATATTTAAAATTGTTTTTAATATTTTGTTTATATTTACGAATATTATTGCCGACGAAATCAATGGCCACGGAAATAAGAAAAAAAAAATAAATGGCCATGGAAAATACTGTAGCCAGTAGGCATTGCCTACAGAACTTTTCCACAGCCAATAGCTATTGGCTACAAAATTTCTGTAGCAAATAGTGTAAGGGCATTTTGGTCTTCCATTTTTGACTATGGAAGATCCGTAGCCAATAGTCATTGGCTACGACCATCTCTAGCCAATAGTCATTGCCTACGAAAACTTTCCCTACGGGCATTGGATACGGAAAAAAAGGGTTTTTGGCTATGGATTTAATCCTAGCCAATAACCCTTTTTTTCTTGTAGTGATAAGAAGGTCAATTAATCCTAATTCCTAAATGAGTTACAAGCCACGAACCAAAGCATACATTGTACAAGCCTTTTTTGGATCTTGGTTCGGTCAAAATTTGGATAAAAGTCAAAATGTGGGCCGAAACTTGTCATTTTAGCCTATGAGTTAACTAGTTGTCTCAAATAATAACTTTAGTTGTCTCAAAGAAAGACACTTTTCAATTCTTTGAAACACGGGCTTTATTCTAATCACAAACTCAAAACCAAAAATTATGACTAATTGTTTAACCAAGTACAAGAGAGGATTCAAGGATGCACTTGAGTTCAAATACCACGTTGCTCAGAGAAGCAACCCGCCTTCTAGACCTTGCTTTCGCCTGAGAAAACAAATAACAAGAAACTATCATTGGTTATATCATGACTGTGCCGCGTCATACTTATACAAATGCATCAGGTCTCCTAGGTGAGAACATTATGATGAATCAACCTAAAGATTCCCTTATTAAAGGGAAAGAAGGCCATGTCTACAAACTGAATAGGCCTTTAAGCAAATTGAAGGAATCCCCTATATAGTGGAATCTTAAAATCATCAAAATCAACTTTGGCAAACGTTGCCATTTTTAGTGTCTTTTCTATTTTCTGTTTAGTAGTTAGTTTCATCTCATATTAGGGAAACTCTCCAACGCTTGTTTTGAGTCCCCAGCTTGTATATATATATATATATATATATATATGTACATTAGTTTAGTTAGTAGTTTAATTTACTCTTTCACATCATGCTTTCATCAAATTCAGCGTGAGAAGAGCTCCACAATCTGTAAATTCGATCGTAATCTTCTTCCATTAAAATGTTGAATACATTTGTTGTTCGGTTTGAATCCTCGTTACTAAATGTTGTTGTTAGATTCTATAATTCACTATGGTATCATTCGCCATTAGATCTATATAATTTTGCTGCATAAACATTCAATCGATCATGTTCTTCTCCTTTCTCTGTTTCATCAATTGTGTTGGCTTTTTGTTGATTCTAGTACTGATCGTGTGTCTTTATCGCAATATTTTATTTTGTTGTTGTCAAGAGTCTTCACATGGGTTCTTAGATGAACCAGAGGAAGTGACAAGTAAGGTTCTTGAGGAAGTAGTAGGTAAAGTGCTTGACATATGTTATATCTCATATGGGATAACTCTTATGTGATATGCCATATGCTATATACGAGACACGCTATAGATCGTATTCAATATGTCATATGTTATATGTCATATGCAATATATCTCATATGTATAAGTCATATGTTATATGTAATACGTTATAGGAGACACGCAATAAGTCGTACTCAATATGTCATATATTATATGTCATATGAGACTGATAGTGAAAGTGTGTCTTGCAATGGGAAGTCTGGTATTTATAGACGATTAACCTCCCTGACTGTGAGATCCTGGATGGGCCTCTTCTGATGGGCCAAGCCCATATATGTGATTTATCATATGCTATATGTTATAAGCTAGTTATATGTCACATCCATATGTCATAAGCCATATGTTATAGTTATATGTCACGTGATATATACCATATGCTATAGGCCTAAGTCGACTTTTATGTTCGGACTGGTCCATTTTTCAGGCTTGGGCCCGTTTGTCATGCCTATTAGAAAATGGTCGAGCTAAGATTCCTCGAGCCGGTCAAATCAGGCCTGCATAATGGGCTTTATGGCATGCTTTATCGGGACGGTCTATTTGGGCCTATCTGACGCGTGAATGGGCTTATTCAACCGGTTTATTTGTCGGACAAAAGTGTATTTATAGGTCCACAAAAGGCATACCAAATTATGGTGTAACAGGATTATTATAGAGTAAAGTGACTGTAATCTAATTTATCCATATTTCGTGGATTATAAAATTATATAACTAGAAATAACATTCTAATAATGAAAACTATATTAATTACATTAAAATATGTACAAATTATAAGGAGGACTCAATCCTTACTCCCAAGTGCTTTATTTCTATTGATATTTCTTCTATTGGTTTGAGCAACAAAATCATCCATATTGAGGATTAATTGTATTCTTCATACAGATCTTATTAGATTTTTCATTAAGTTTTCGCAATCCATCATAACGATGATTGAGTAGTTAAGCATTTCTCAAGGTACTAATTAAAATTCTTTTTTATATTCCATGCACATACTGAATCGGATAATTAAACTCAACACTTCATGCTATATAAAGATGAATTAGATTATGATAACTAAGTAAATTTTTCACTCATTTGCACAAGGCATGCAATCGGGATACATAAAAATATTATAAATTTCTTTTTCGCAATTAAATAAATTAACTTATGTTTCCCCAAGTTCATGAATTAGCAGAGGAGCTAGCACTATCTTGGTTCTTCTCGCATTCCGCGTATCGCACTGTGTGAACAATTTCTGTCGCTGGTTTTCTTCTCACAACTTTTTTCATCCTTCTGGGTAGTTGTATTTAGATGTATACGATGAAGTGTTTGTGATTGGATATGATTATGGAGTTCGCTAAATATATAGGGTTGGGGCATCTTAAAGTAGCTTAATTTATTTTTTATATTGGAAAATTTCAATTCATCCCACTGTCCAAAAGTAAAACAGTAGGTAAGTCTTTGAATATACTAATTTCTTACATGGGCATATGTAGTTATACTTTAAAAGTTTGAAGAAAAAATGACTGATGCAACTCAATAACAAAACTCTATGTAGGCACGTACATTGAGGCACTTTATTGTTTCTAGCCTCTTTTATTTATGGAGTTTCTATACGAAACAATATTTTTATTTTATCGATAATTCAAAAGAGAATTTCATAAAATTATTATACGAGTAAGTTTAAAGACAAAAAACACTAAGAAAAATAGAGTGCATTGCTACATTATAAACAAATGATTCTCTAGCCTCCAAATTTAATTTCTTCTCTCTATTTCCTAGCAATTCACAAACAAATCTTTAAAAAAAGTAAAAGAAATTGTACAAACTATCATGATTAAATTTTTAGTCACCTATGAATATAATCTAATTCCATTCAGTTAGCCAGTTTCGATCGGACTTGCTAATATTTTTTCTATTGCCATTGTCTAATACAACTGAATGTTTATACAAGATAATTTGAAAATATTTCTTTTTCTAAAATAATTTATTTTGAAAGTACTATCTTATTCTTTGAATATGATGATGACTAAATATCCACAACTTATAATTATACCATCCTATCCACAGAGCAAGGAAGACTCGTAGAAAGTTAACTTTCAATTGCGACGACAACATTAGACATATTTAGCTCTGAGACATAATCTATTTAGCATGATATGTCTTCTGCATACTGTTGGAAAATAATGATTCACGGGTCGCCCATGTGGGTTGACCCGATCCATATTATTTGAATAAAGGAGGGAGGATTTCTATTTTTGAAAATAGAATCTTATCCAATTTTCCCCCCATTCCTGATAACTACCAAGGGGTAGTTTTCTCCAGCATTCTAAGTGAGAAAAAGAAAACAAAAATGCAGAAAAATCAATTTTCGTGCATAAACATGAGCACCATTTTAGAAGATCAAAAATGAGTATTTTGAGCATATTTCATCATGAAAAAGGGTTCTTGGGTTGTGGCAATTGATTCCCTTCCATTTGTGATCGGAATCAGACCTTTTATGGAGCGTGAAAGCGGATCAAAACATCATGGAATCAAGCGGGTTAAAGATCAAATTCATGGAGCACCATGAAACTCGTTTTATACGGGTTAAAGGTTAGTAAATTTCTTTCATTGGTATCAGAGCCATTAGGCTCGATTTCTGATGTTATTGACCATGTATTATCATGTTTGACATGTTTGTTATACATGAGAATGCTTCAAATCCTTGAATCTATGTTTTTTGGAGTTCTTCATATATGGCAGAAACTTTATACGAATTTCTGGGAATTTTATTTTGTGTTTCGTGCCCTGATATATATGTAGTTTAATAGAACTCTTCAAGAGCTTTCCATCCATATAAAGAACATAAAATTTGGACAAGAACTCAAGAAGTTATGATTTTTTGAAGTTTATGTCGCAAATTTATTTTTCTGATATTAATCTATGCGGGAAAGATGAAGATGAACAGTGCATGTGACGTCGTCGTGACGCGGTGATGACATCACCCTGATGCAGTTTGACCGGTCAAAGTGATGTGGCTGCACTGGAGTGTGCCAAGTGGCATACAGTTGTCCATTAATGCTAAGGGCATGTTTGGGTGCGTAGAATGTGTTCTAATGTCCGATTTTGATGAAACATGTACCAATATTTTCAGAATTAAATTTCTGATTTTATGGTAAATTATATTATAATTTTCAGAGTGAAAAATATTTTCTTGTACTTTTTCGTAATTTTATATTACGAAAATTAAAGAAAATATTTGTTTTTGGTCTTGGAAATTTGTTGAAAAATATTCCATGGACTTAGAAAATTATATAAAAGGTATTTGTGCCTAGTGGGAGTGTATGGACATTTTTTTTGAGCCATAATTAATTTTGTCAAGTATGGAAAATTAGTTTTTCCCTAATACTAATACAAAATTTGGCATCAAATGTTTCTTAATGGTAGCAAGTGTCGAAGAGACGTGCTCTAAATTGTCCTTATGGATTTTTTCATTGTTTTGGACCATAGAAACATGTATATACACTCTCACAAGTTGGATTTCGTCTTTTGTTTTGGAGCATTGTTTCGTCTTCCAAATGAAACTTCGAGCTTGGTAGCTCGTTGTTCGATATGGTAAATGGAAAACGTTTGAAATCCTAAAAGAATTTTTATTAAGCATACTTTAATAGTTATTTTGGATCGGGGATCTAAAAAATTATAAGTGATGCTATAAAGATTCGTTGTAGGATTTTTTAATTGTTTCTTTATGAACTTGCGTTGTTGTGTATATCGTGACATGTTTTATTTTGTTATTGCTAAGATGTAAGCATGTATAAAAGAATTGCATGTTTATGTTGAATCTTATTTTTATGGCAAGAGTACATGCTTATCTCATTATATGCTTTTGACTTGAACATGTATTATGATTTACATGAGAAACGCATGTTTGTACTAAACTTGAGTGGGGGTTCTAAGGTTGGTAGAATTTGAAAAGTTCTCACCTAGAACTTTAAAGATTTTGCTTTTTAGAAATTAAGCTTGTGACAATGAACGTGGGGATATGGATGATGATAGGTCACCTTGTGATTTTTTCGATTTCGTACCTCATGGTTAATTGTCATGAATGTTAATTTGCTAAACTCAAAATCAAACCTTTTATGGTAGATGGACATCAAAATGATATCTCAAAATTGACAGACCATGGCAACTCAATCGATCTATTCACTGAGTTAAGTGCCTTGTTTGCACTTATTGTGAATTAAATTGACACTTTGTGTCGTAGAATTATAATAGTGATAGGGATGAGTAAGATGCTGACGAGAGCATCAACTTTGTCACTTTTCATTCTTTTGAAAGCTTAAACTACTCAATTACATATATAGACCTAACGACTTTCAGATTTACTTAGCTTCCGCTATTTTTGTGCCGCTCTATAAAGTCGTGTGTTCACTGGTCTATGGGTGGTGCACATTTTTCTATGAAGAGAAATGTACGACACTACGTGTTCAAGATAGTTGACTCTCAAATGGCACATGAGTTAATTTATATTGACCACGACTTGAATAACATCGAGTGTGATCAATGTATGTAGTCAGCTTACACGTTTGTTTTTATGAGTAGAAAGCTCGAGTCAAACCTCGTACAATTCTCTTCATCAATTAATTTGAATTTCAGTTTTTTTTCTTAAACTGAATGGTTCAAATGACGCTCAATATTAAATCAGAGATAAACGATATTTGAGTCATTAGACTCACTGTTGAGGCGTTGAAGGTTGGTTTCAGGTTCTTAACAACTTTTCAAGAGAACTTGTAAGTTTCAGTTTTATGATGTACTAAAACGTAACCAACGATGATAGACTATTTGTATAGTCTGAGAATATAAACAAGTGTTTGATCTGGGATAAACACTGTTGTGGTTACCATCATATTGTTACATTCTGTATGGGTAATCTTTTTGATTACACTGATTGGGATATGGTACTTAAATAGGTTTCTAAAGGAGTTAGATTGTCTCTACAGTTGTAATGACAAATCTTGTCCTACATGGACTTTAAGGTTTATTAGAACTTGAGACTGGATCATACTTAAGGAAATCTACAAGTTCTATCACATATAATCCTTGATAAGATGTAGGAGGTAAGCTCTAGGCATACCAAGAAAGAGTCAACACATACATATCGAGTGATGTTGGTGTTGAATTTTTTGACTACATGACATTATATGTGAGATCAAGGGGGTTAGACTTAGAATTGAAGAATTGTTTTTTCTTCAATGATCTCGTGACTTGAGCAATGTTGTGACTTACTTAAAACGTGTTGTTAGGCGCAGCACAAGGTGGTGTTGGACATCAAATTTTCTCTAATCGTGTCAACATGTGACTATAGAAATATTTTTATTACAAGATTGGTCGTTAGGAATTATCAATGCACTTCTCGTGTAGTAATCAAAACATTAGTCACATTGGGCAAAAACGAAGACCGAATACCTATGAGAAATACATTCGGGTTTTGCCTCCTTAACTGAATTTTCTTCATTGAAAATTTTGACTCAATAACCATCATAAAAGATGGATTTAAACTGAGTTCCACGGGGATAACTTCTTAAGTTCCTATGATTTACGTGATACGAAGGAATAACATGGATTTGTTAGTTTCATTATATTTATGAACGAACTTGCGCATTTCTTTTGTTTTGATTCTTAACAAATCTGAGGTACTTGAGTGTCTTGGGTGTTGTAAAGTTAAGATCCAATGGGTAGGATTGTAATGATCCTTAATATTGGAGTAGATGCGTAGAGTATGTAATGAAAAATGACATCCTGCTAATTTTTTGTGATTCCCTTGCATACGTATACGCATGTTGGTGTTGCTATGAGAAGGAAACAAAAATTGTTTAGATGAGAAGTTTACAGACACTTAAGTTGGAAAATTAATCTCGAACGGAGATTCTTTCTAAACTAAAGTCGTCGAATGTGAACATTTGCTTCAGTATCTATTTTACTCTTTACATTGGATAAGGTTGAGTAAAAGACTCTATCTATTCTATCTTGGGCCTTGGAACGATGAACTTGTATTCATGCTCTTTTTTTGTGAATTTGAAAGTGTTGTTCCAATATTAAAGGTGTGTTTGTATGAGATGCATCAAGTGGCTGAGGTATTTGTGTTCATCGTGAACACGTGTAGTAAGAGTAATCTAGAGTAAATCATTATATTCAATTGTTCGAGGTAGGGAATTTTTTTGTTAGGAAGGATACGAAGAGGTAGAAAGCTTGTTAAGTTATTGATTCTGGTCATGATCAATTATCCATTTAAGTCTAAGCACATCAATGCTTTACGGCTCAAGTGGGAGCCAATGGAGATAAACCAATTGAACATAACTGTAGAAGATTTGCTCAAGTATGTGTTTGACGACATTGGAGCAATATCAACTGTATTTATTTATCTCGATGAGATAGATGAAATTCATGGAACAAGCAATACCTTATCATGTCTTACTAGTTTCTCGAGCAACATGAGATGGAACAAGTTTTCTTTTTTGAGTTTGTATGTTTGACCATGTAAATGTAATGGTCAACTAGGATTAAGGCGTAAGATATTTGAGAACTAATGTGTTCTCGATATTATACTTAAGATTGTAAGAATCTTAAAGAAGTATAAGTTTTGTTTCACCTGAAGGGAATATGTTGTGCTTTGGACAAGAACTTATTCTTCTTTTGGAGGTGAAACTATATATATTCATCATTTCGCTAGATTGGTAGATATGAATTTAAGGTATATTTTATATGAACCTTGAGATTGCATTTCTCGATGGAGATTTGTTTACAGAACTCTATGAACAAGTTTCTAGACTTCACACCAAAGGCATAGAAAGTAGAGTTTAAGGACTTTACGTTGGTCTATGGTATTATACAATCTCTTAGACTATGGCTTATCAGATTTACCGAAGGGTAATCTTAATAAACTTGGCTAGAAGGTGTTCTTACATTACTATCATCAACGGATGATCATATATGTGAAGTTCACTATGGGCAATCTATGTCTTTACGATGAAAAGTTTAGACAATATTTTTGATTAGATTATGGTTCATGAGAATCATTTTGAAGATGAGCTCATTCTTTTTCTTTATGAAAGTTTTAGACCATTATCTTTAATCAAACTTCCTTGTCTTTCAATCACAATGGAGTGATTATATTTGCTTTGATCATGAAAAGACTTGACAAGTGTTTATAAGTCTGTGTGGTTCACTTAAAATAACTCTTTCTATCAATCTTGATGATACTCTGGTCGTAGGGGTTGTAAAGAGTATGTTTCATTTTTTAGGCAATGTTCATTCTTTTATCATTACGATAAAGAGTGAAATTGAGGTAAATGTATCTCTTATGTCCAAAAATTTGTGGAAATCATGATGCCTTGCATCTTGAGCTACATTGAGGGATTTGAAACGAATTTTGGAGAAACTAATACTCATGAGAATGGTGAATATCTTAAGCCTTGGAATCTGTGAAACTCTAGTTATAGTGATGTTCACACCGCTATTTGTAAAACATCTCTGATAATTGAGGTTTATTGTGTTACACACTTGTCCTAATAATTGTAATGCCATGGATCTGGTCAATAAGTATATCCAAATTCTTAGGAGTAGAATTTGGACAATACTAATATAGGATTTTAGACTCCTATATTCACTGCATACTTATGAACTCAATAATGGACTTGGTCATTGTTGAAAATAATACACTCATGTATTATCGAGATGTGATTTGACTTGGAGTAAATCGACCTCTCAGTTTGCTTCTTCGTTGGATGATGTTCTATTTGTAAAAATAGTTAAAAGCAAACGAGTGTATTGATGTGCGTATTAAATAAGGCTTTATAGCACATGTCATTTTTGCAGTATTATGTGTTTTGCTTGAAGTGAGTAATTTATCATTGGAGACCGTGAGGCAAGTGGGAGTTGTAGTGCACATTAGGGTGACTTGCAACATTTCCTTACAATAAAGTCTCAAAGTGATAAAGCCATACACAATCACAAAACAAAGGTTTCTGAGAGATATTTATGCAAAGAAAGAAGTGACTTTGCAATACTTATCTATGCGTGATGATGGTTTAGTTTGGTAACTGAACTTAAAACCTGGAGATGTATCCGTAAACGATTTAAATTCTCAAGGTTGGCATAGAATTTATCCTAATTGGGCTAGATGATGTCCAATTAGTTATGTCCATAAGTTTAAGACTCGAATGTTATGAAAGCATCTATTTTGTTGGTGAAAACATTTGAAGTCTGAAGGTATGTCTGACGAGTAGAGATTGGCTCTCTCACACGAGCAATCACCTCTGACATTGAGAAGTGTGCAGAGATGAGACAATTATGATTTTGTTGGGATACAAATTCATACTTATATCAATATGTCGCCTTGACTGATAATCAATATGAGATTACTATTTCAAGGTAAGTAATCGATATGGATTCCCACCATCCATTATACTTGTCTTATTGCCAGATGTGAGTTTTCTTGTGATTTATATTTTGTAGAGGACTAACAAAAGGAAAACTCAAGTTATGTGTTAGGAACACTTGAACTAAGATCTGTACGATGCATTTTACTATTAAATATGACATACACTTCCAAAGAGGAAGAAAAGCATCGTAGCATGTGTTTCATACCACATGTGCTTTTGTGACCGTTGGAATAATGAGTGAATTGGTCCTTGTTTCCTCATTGTGTGAGACCGAGAGGTTTAAAAGACCTCATAATATACCCTTATGACTTTTAACTTTTTCTCGAGGCTTTATTTTGGTGTTGCTACTTTAGCATGTTACTAATAGCCATGACAAATTCGGCAATGCGGTGCATGTCTAGGAAAGCAACCATTATAGTGTTAAGAGGTTACAGTTAGAAAGGAAGACTATCTAGAACTTGCACCTATCTTGTATTCACCGCGCGCGCATTTATGTTAAACTTGAGGTTTTAGACATAATTGTGAATATAAAGTATAGTATTATAGAGAGCGTGCTCCTTTTATAACAAGGAACTGGAGATGCTCTAGTTGATGCAAGTAAGTGAAGTCTGGGGTATAGCGAGATATATTGTCCTCGTGGTGATGAATTGAGCTGCTATATATCCTTAACCGGTGTATAGCTCCATGCTTAAGTATTGAGCTGCTTTATATCCTTAACCGGTGTATGGCATTGAAGCTCAGTTAGCTCGCTCGTCACACGATCCATTTACCTGTATGAAATTGGTGAATATGTTGATATGATCTTAATGAACGTTGGCTCAACCCTCATGTGCGAGTGAGAGATGTTGGAAAATAATGATTCACGGGTCGCCCATGTGGGTTGACCCGATCCATATTATTTGAATAAAGGAGGGAGGATTTCTATTTTTGAAAATAGAATCTTATCCAATTTCCCCCCATTCCTGATAACTACCAAGGGGTAGTTTTCTCCAGCATTCTAAGTGAGAAAAAGAAAACAAAAATGCAGAAAAATCAATTTTCGTGCATAAACATGAGCACCATTTTAGAAGATCAAAAATGAGTATTTTGAGCATATTTCATCATGACAAAGGGTTCTTGGGTTGTGGCAATTGATTCCCTTCCATTTGTGATCGGAATCAGACCTTTTATGGAGCGTGAAAGCGGATCAAAATATCATGGAATCAAGCGGGTTAAAGATCAAATTCATGGAGCACCATGAAACTCGTTTTATACGGGTTAAAGGTTAGTAAATTCCTTTCATCTTCCACTAGCAAGAAGAAATGAGTAGAACACAAATAACGATAATCTGAGCGTAAGATTGTAATTTCTGGTTTATCAATTATGTAGAGGAATCAATGACGTAATACTTCCCCATTTTTATTGATAGCCCAAAGAGGCTAGTCATATTTGACGTTGAAGTACCACATAATTGTACGCTTAGCTAAGTTGATAGAATCACCTTAATTAAAACTCTGTCAAATATGATATTGTAGATGATTTTGTGAAGTTGTTGAAGCTTTGGATTAATATGTTCATAGCCATCGTGATTTCTAGTCAACTAAACACCTATTTATATAATGAGTGACGAGATATGTATTAATTGTAAATTTTTTATTTAGTTTAGCGACATGTGGCCGTATCCTAAATTCAGAAAAAAAGAGAGTAATTAATAGTCGTTTAAGATTCAATGTTCATTAGTTTATGAGATACATTTGTGGAAGAAACGATATTTACTTAAAAATAGGCTAAAACTGTTGAAATTGGTATAACTTGTGAAAATTGATATATCTTGTGAAACTCGATCTAAAATAAGGTCAACTAATCCTAAGTCCCAAATGAGTTACAAGCCACGAACCAAGCCATACATTGTACAAGCCTTTTTTGGATCTTGGATTGATCAATATTTGGATCTAAATCAAAATGTGGGCCAAAACTTGTCATTTTAGCCTATGAGTTAACTAGTTGTCGCAAATAATAATTTTAGATGGCTAAAGATTTCAAAAGAAAGACACGTTTCAATTGCTTGAGACACGAGCTTTATTCTAATCACAAACTCAAAACGAAAATTTATGACTAGCTAATTTTTTAACCAAGTACATGAGAGGATTCTTG
Organism: Linaria vulgaris; assembly: GCA_948329865.1. Lineage (NCBI taxonomy): Eukaryota > Viridiplantae > Streptophyta > Magnoliopsida > Lamiales > Plantaginaceae > Linaria > Linaria vulgaris. The sequence continues at coordinate 33,653,121 of OX415250.1, read as the reverse complement.
AATGTACTTGAGCTCTAATACCACTCTGCTCAAAGAAGCAACCCGCCTTCTAGACATTGCTTTTGGCTGAAAACACAAGTGACAAGAAACTATTATCGGTTATATCATGACTGTGCCGCGTCATACTTATATAAATGCATCAGATCTCCTAGGTGAGAACATTATGATGAATCAACCTAAAGGTTCCATAGTTAAAGGGAAAGAAGATCATGTCTACAAACCGAATAGGCGTTTGTGCAGATTGAAGCAAACCCCTTTATAGTGGAATCTTAAAATCATCAAAATCAACTTTGGCAAAAGTTTCCATTTTTAGAATCTTTTCTATTTTTTGTTTAATTGTTAGTTGCATTTCCTTTTAGGGAAACTCTCCAACGGCTAGTTTCCTTTTAGGGAAACTCTCCAACGGCTAGTTTAGTTAGTAGTTTACTTTACTCTTTCACATCATGCTTTCATGAAATTCAGCGAGAGAAGAACTCAACAATCTGTAAATTCGATCGTAATCTTTTCCATTAAAATGTTGAATAAATTTGTTGTTCGGTTTGAATGCTCGTTACTAAATGTTGTTGTTAGATTATATAATTCATGATGGTATCATTCGCCATTAGACCTGTATAATTCCGTTGCATAAACGTTCGGTCGATCGTGTTCTTCACCTTTTCTGTTTCATCAATTGTGTTTGGCTTTTTGTTGATTCTAGTACTGATCGTGTGTATTTATCGCAATATTTTATTTTGTTGTTGTCAAGAGTCTTCACATGGGTTCTTAGATGAACTAGAGGAAGTAACAAGTAAGGTTCCTAGTAGCAGGTAAAGTGCTTGACATATGTTATATGTCATATGGGATAACTCATAGGTGATATGTCATATGCTATATGTCAAATGTCATATATCGTACGCAATAGGAGACACGATATAGATCGTATTCAATATGTCATATGTTATATGTCATATGCAATATATATCATATGTTATATGTGTTACGTTATAGGAGACACGCTATAAGTCGTATTCAATATGTCATCTATTATATGTCATATTAGACTGATAGTGAAAGTGTGTCTTGCAAATGAGGAGTCTAGTATTTATAGACGATTAACCTCCGTGACTGTGGGAGCTTGGATGGGCCTCTTCTGATGGGCCAAGCCCATATATGTGATATATCATATGCTATATGTTATAAGCTAGCTATATGTCACATCCATATGTCATAAGCCATATGGTATAGTTTTATGTCACGTGATATATACCATATGCTATAAGCCCAAGTCGATTTTTATGTTCGGATTGTTCCATTTTTCTGGCTTGAGTCCGTTTGTCAGGCTTATTAGAAAATGGTCGAGCTGAGATTCCTCGAGCTGGTCAAATCAGGCCTGCATAATGGGCTTTATGATATGCTTTATCGGGACGGTCTATTTGGGCCTATCTGACGCGTGAATGGGCTTATTCAGTCGGTTCATTTGTCGGACAAGAGTATATTGATAGGTCCACAAAAGGCTTACCAAATTATGGTGTAACATGATTATTATAGAGTAAAATGACTGTAATACAATATATCCATATTTCGTGGATTATATAATTAAATAACTACAAATAACATTTTAATAATGAAAATTATATTAATTACATTAAAATATGTACAAATTATAAGGAGGACTCAATCCTTACTCCCAAGTGCTTTATTTCTATTGATATTTCTTCTATTGGTTTGAGCAACAAAATCATCCATATTGAAGATTAATTGTATTCTTCATAAAGATCGTATTAGATTTTTCATTATATTTTCACAATCCATCATAACTATGATTGAGTAGTTAAGCATTTCTCGAGGTACTAATTAAAATTCTTCTTTATATTCCCTGCACATACTGAATCCGCTAATTAAGCTCAACACTTGATGCCATATAAAGATGAATTAGATTATGATAACTGACATGGGCATTTCCCGCATATTGGGCCAGGCCCAAACCAGGCCCATTTTGGAGCACATCGGGGATTACTTTCGATGTCATATCGGTAATCATCACCGATATGGTATTGTGGTCCCCGGATCCCGAGGTCTATAAATACGCGGTGCTCGGATCCCAAAACAAGTAATTTTATTATCCCTCAGCTACCACTCGTCAGATCGAAACATATCACCGATGTCACTTTCGACATCTAATACGATATAGAGACTACATCGTACACCTCTGACACGTCACATCTCATCATCACCGATCTCACGTCGGGGCTCATCCTCGACGTCACATCGAAGGCGATCACCGACGTCCCTTCGATCTATCTACCGATATCCCGCTCCCATCCAAGCATCAAGGCGTTGGTTCGAGGTGTTCTGGACCAAGTCTACACGAGACACATAGTGTAGGCCTGATTTGAGATAGACTCATTGTATTGCTATACCATACACTTGTAACCGACACTCGTATATAAATAAAACGATCTATTGCCAAATCAGTGGCGCCGTCTGTGGGAACACCAGCTCCCAGACAAGGACGCCGAGATGCAAGGAAGGAGGACCCTATCTGAAGTTAGCGGAATTGTGACTAGGAGCGCCAGGATGGAGGGCACTCAAACCCCACGACACCCGACTGACCAAGAACAGACAGTGGCTCAAGCCGAGAGGGAGATCCCTCCACCACAAGAGCAACGAAGGCGCGGGCCCGGGAGGCCGCCGCGGACCGCAAATGCAGGTCCGACCCCGGTCGCACCAAGTGCGGCAGAACCCGAGATGGAGGGCCCGCCCATCGAGGACCACGCAACTGATGTTCCAATGACCGAAGCACCAAATGCGGATTTTCCCAGCCAGGAGGAGACAATGCCCACGGGACAAAGTGTTGTTCCCCTCGCTGCCATAACCCCGGAGATGCTAGCGCAGATCAACGCCTCTGTAAGGTGGCACTTGACGCTACACTGGAGTCTTTGCTTCCACGACTCGCGGAACAGAGGACGAAGGGCGTTCAGGCGAGGCCCCATGGATCCAGAGCGGGCGAGATAAGGGCTAGGCAATAATATGATGAATAGGAGGATACAGAGGACTCATTTAGAGAGATATCGCTTGCGGCTTATGACAGGGTGGAGAGACGGGACTCAGGGACCCTAGATCGAGAAATAGCGGAAGGATGGAACGGCTGGACCGCGAGAGGACAGAGGTAGTCCGAAGAATGGAACGCTGTCTTGACCACGACGAGGTTGCGCATTCGAAGAATGAGGACGCAGAGATACTGCGGATGATCTCAAGAAGGATGGAACAGCTAGACCGCGAGAGGGCAGAATTGTCGGGAAAACTGACTCAGAGTAAGGGGAAGGGCCGCAGTAAGACCCCTTTTTCGGATGAGATATAGGCCGAAGTATTGCACAGAGGGGACAAGATCCCAGTGATAAAACTGTACGACGGAAGAGGTTATCCGATGGATCATCTCCATCAAGTTGATAGCATTCTGAACTTGCACAACTACTCGAGGAACATAAAGGCGAAGATCCTGTCCACCACCTTGACGGGCGCTGCACTAGATTGGTTCGCTCGGCTGGAGGCCAGATCCATAACGGATTACGAGCAGTTGAGGGAGAAATTTGAGAATCAATTCTCTAGCCAAAATAGGATGAAGACCAACCTGCTACACCTCGGCGCTGTGCAGCAAAAGGAAAGGGAGAACCTCCGAGACTATATGAGGAGGTTCAACGATGAATTGCTGAAGGTGGATGAGGCGCATGGCGGTCAGGTCATGATGATGTTGTTTAAGAGTACGACCCATCGCAGGTTCGCCGGGGAGCTAATCAAGTTGACGGAGCCCACCATAGCACAAATCAACATGCTTGCCAACCAAATGATCTACGAGGACAAAATTATGGCAACTCGTTAGGGTCCGTTTTCGGGCAGGAACGCAGACAGAGAGCGCGATAGGGAAAGGCCCCCACGGACATACACCCCGTTAAACAGAGGTATTCTGGAGGTAATGACCACGGCGAAAAGAAATAGATGGTTGACGGAACCTAGGCCGTTGAATGAGACTCCCAGGATGAAGTCATCCGGCAAATACTGCGCGTACCACCGTCAACCTGGACATAGAACGGAAGATTGCACACACCTGAGAAATGAAATCGAAAGATTGATCAAAGAGGGAAAACTGGTCGAGTTCGTCAGGGGTGCCAGGGAGGATGCTAGAGGAGCAGAGCATTCCTCACCCCCTAGAAGAGACTACTCACCCAGGAGAGAAAAACAGAAAATGATTGAGGCGCCCGAGGAACGAGGTAGGGCCATTGTGAACGCCTCGAACAGAGGCGTTATAAATGTAATCAACGGAGGAGGCACAGGGGCCGACACGACTCGCGGGTGAGAAGCCATAACAAGAGGAGTCCATGGTGGAGCCTATGTTGGGTGCACCAACGCGATCATGTCAGAAGCATACTTGGAGCAGGAGATCTCTTTCACTAGAAAAGATTTGGAACATCTTAGTCCGTTGGCCTTGATAGCAGGAAAGCTAGATTGTCCGTTGGTTATCACGATTAAGGTGGGTGAATACCAGATGCATAAAGTTATGGCGGATAGCGGAAGTTCCGCAAACCTGATATTCTCAAAAGCCTACGAGCAGCTGGGGATACCCCAGGACCTGTTGAAACCGATGTCTACCCCCTTGACCGGGTTCGGGGGAGCAGAGGTAGTGCCGCTTGGACAAATTGTATTGCCCACCACGTTTGGTAGGAACCCACACACCCGGGTCACGCCGATTAAATACACAATCATCGATTTTCCGTTCCCCTACTACGCCATCATGGGCCGACCGGCACTCAACCAGATCAGAGCAATGGTCTCTACTTACTACCAGAAGATTAAATTCCCGACGCCTCAAGGAGTTGGCGAGATTCGAGCTGACCAGATACACTCTCTAAAGCACCCAAGAATCAGAATAAGACAGGAAATACAAGTCCCGCACCAAGAATACCTGCCCCGCACGGAGTGATCGCCATGAGGAGCAAACAGAACAATATTTTAAACTTCCGCACTTTTTAAAATTACGTTCGAACATGTGAAACATTGCCCCATCGTGGGTTGGTCTGTAAACTTAAAACAGTGGGAACTACGCAGGTCTGATTCCCCACTCAACGGGATACGTAGGCGGGTTAGGTTTACCTAGCCCTCGACCGTTATCTCTTATTTAACCCCTTCGTGGGTCGGCATGTAACTTAAACAAGGGGAACTACGCCGGTCTGATTTCCCACTCAACGGGATACGTAGGCAGGCTGGGTTTACCTGGCCTTCGACCGTTATCCATTATTACCTCTTTATTTGTTGCTTGGCACAATCTTATATTCGATGCAGGGATATGTCCTAAGCGGAGATTGCAGAAGTGCAGAGAATTGCACAAACAATTGGGGAATATTCCCCTAGATATATTTAACACATCCCCCTCTTACAGGTACATGGCCAAAAGGGTCGCCCATTACTATATCCAAAAAGGACATAGAGTATATTTAAAGAGTGATTCGGGGGTGCACTACCCCAGACTATGCAATATTTTCTATTCAAACAGGTACAACAGGTACAAACAGGTGCGACAGGTGCGATAGAGCACAACGAAAACACTATCTTTCCTATGAACTGATATTTCCACTTGGTGGGAACATTCCGCATATAACATAGGCACATCAATTTGTGCTTCCATATTAGCGTTTACATCAAATTTTTTTTTCTTGTCTATGTTGTTTTACAGGGCTCAACGACCTACATGTTCAATAACGATAGAGTCGCCAAGAGACATAGTCAAAAAGACAACGATAAGGTCTGCCAACACCATAAAAATATCCCTTGTGATAACGGGGTCGATCAAAAACAACTCAACGGTAGAGGGACCTCTGTGATAACGGGACGCATCCCTACTGACAAAAATATCCCATGTGATAACGGGGTCGATCAAAAACAACTTAACGGTAGAGGGACCCCTGTGATAATGGGATTCATCCCTACCGACAAAAATTATCCCCTGTGATAACGGGGTCGATTAAAGAATAAATTCCCTGTGATAACGGGGTCGAAATTACGTTAGGTGAAGAGCCTATTGGGTGAAAATCCCATAATCAAGTTAGGTGAAGAGCCTATTGGGTGGAAACCCCATAAATTACGTTAGGTGAAGAGCCTATTGGGTGAAAATCCCATAAATCAAGCTAGGTGAAGAGCCTTTTGGGTGGAAATCCCATAAATTACATTAGGTGAGGAGCCTATTGGATGAAAATCCCATAAATTACGTTAGGTGAAGAGCCTATTGGGTGAAAATCCCATAATTCAAGCTAGGTGAAGAGCCTATTGGGTGGAAATCCCATAAATTACGTTAGGTGAAGAGCCTATTGGGTGGAAATCCCATAAATCAAGCTAGGTGAAGAGCCTATTGGGTGGAAATCCCATAAATTACGTTAGGTGAAGAGCCTATTGGGTGAAAATCCCATAAATCAAGCTAGGTGAAGAGCCTATTGGGTGGAAATCCCATAAATTACGTTAGGTGAAGAGCCCATTGGGTGAAAATCCCATAAATCAAGCTAGGTGAAGAGCCTATTGGGTGGAAATCTTATAAATTACATTAGGTGAGAGCCTATTGGATGAAAATCCCATAAATTACGTAAGAAGGAGAGCCCATTGGTTGGCGATTCCACAAAGCAAACTAGTTGAGGAGGCAAGTTCTATGGGCCCCTAACAACAAGAGGAATGTCCCCGTTCATAATGCGGTCAATCCTAAACACAGGAGCAGTAACAGCTTACTCATACTTCTACCAACACCAAGGAAATTCTAATCAGTCATTGATTGACAACAGATAGATTAAACAGATCTCATCAAATACGAGAACGAAAAGACTGCGCTTCAGACATCGGAATACCGCATATTCTATCATCGTGACAATAAGAGAAATCGACAAGCTATCAGACAAAAAGGACACGAAGAGTCACATACTATGAAGACAACAGAGAAATAAATATTCAGTTATAGAACCACGAATTCAAGATAGTCCGGAAAGGTAAATCTAAATTAAAATAAAAGCGGGAAACAGCTACTCCCACGAGGACCCTTCAGTCTTTTTCTTCACGACCTCGGTAAATATGTCAGGGTCGGCCGGATTTCCTTCCACCTCATCTAGGCCGCCGATCGGCAGATCATTATGATCATGCTTCGGGTTCAGCCCACTCAACTCGAGGGAGTCCTTGAAACCGTCCTTTCTCAACACTTGCCCTACGCAAGCATGAAAAGATGCATCCTGAACCTTCAAAATTAAATTTCGGAAGCTCGAGCTTTCCATAAACCTTTCCGCCCCAACCCGGAGAAGACAAGGACGACGTTTCTACAAATTGAACTCTAATCGGGCAGTGGAAAACTCCGACGAGAGACGTTCATTAGCAGCCTTCACCGCCGCCACCTCAGCCTTCAATGATTCTAGCTCTTTATTGGCCGCAAATTCACGCGCCTTTCCTTGATCGAGCTCAGCCACTACGGTTTTAAGGTTGCCCTTCAACAAATCGTACTCCTCCCGGAGCACACGACATGTCTTCAGAGCATCCTCTTTTTCAGCCTATAACCTCTCCAACACCATGGGGTTGAATTCCCCCATCTTCAAGATATCAGCCTCGAGCTCGACATCAACAGCTTCAGGGTCACCCTTGGACTCGCGCATGGTCTTCAGACACGAGACCGCCAGCTTGGCCGTCTGCACAATAACAATACATAACATTATGATAAACATTCAAATGGAAACAATCAAGGACGTGCTTAGGCACATACACTTTAGAACAGGTGAGTACTGCGGCGTATGCTCTGGGCTCGTTCAAATTCTGTGAGCACCCGCACATTCGTAGGAGGAGGCAAAGCCCGCATCATGCCCCGTACAGCATAGGATTCAGCGAATTCTACTCGCGTCGGGCGTTTGACCGCACCCGCTTTCTGAGGGCCAGAACTCGAAGATGAGTGGCCACTATGGACAATTCCCTCACGAGACCTTTTATTACCCGCTATCCTAGTTGGGTCAACCGCAGGTTTTGTAACCGGGACCCCAGGAAAAATAGGGGCACGACCCCCCAATGTCGAGGGCTCTCGCAGTAGCCCCTTACCTTTGTCGGGTGTACTTGAAACACTCGTTTTTCCCTTAAAAGGGCTCGAATGCGAAGAACCTGACCCCGCTGTAGAGGGCGCATCTACAAAATCACCCACGTTGATATGGGTATTTGATCCCGAACCCCCAACGCCCTGGCTCAAGGGAGCATCGGCCAACGATTCAGAACGCAGAGCAACATACTCACCGAAAGGAGACTCTGCAGTTTGTCGCTCTTTCCCCTCAGCACCGTCAGGTCGAGGAAGCACACCCCTCCGATTTGAGGACAACACTTCCAAGAGGCTGGCCGCACCATCCGAGCCTCCTACCACATCAAGGATGCCCTGGCTAAGTGACCCACCCATGGCAGGAACATCGTTAAAAGGTTCTTCATTAGCACGTCCAGACACTACAGTGCTAGGGGGAGGTCGCTCGACTTCTGATACCCCTGCCGAAAACTCCACAGCTGCATTGTTCAGGTCAAAGCTAGACGCAGACCTTATTTTAGGCACCGCATCGACTGCCGCCGGATTAGCAGCTTTCTGAGCTTCACGATCGGCTTGAAGCTTGAGCTTCAATTGTCTAAAACCCATTTTAACGAAGTATCTCAGAAAAGGTAATATACCTGCAGAATAATGGGAATATCAGCAGAAGAAATCAATAATAAGTCAACTACAACAGAGAGATCGAAATACACGTCAGAGGGATATATCGAATATAATTACCGATATACTTACCGATGTAGTTACGCTAGGCGACAGAGGAAACACAGAAAACTATGAACTTCAGAGTCTCCTGCAAGCCATACTTATAGACAGAGGCCTCAACTACATCGAAATACACTTTTGACATTAGAGCGAATATGAGTTTCGACATAAGATCGAAGCTAAAACCCGACATCATACCCTACTACGCGAAGAGAAGCGAGAATATAACAACTGCCCCGGCAACCCCATCACAATTTTCAAGGAACCCAATTACCAAGGGAACTAGAATTCAAACGAGGACCTCAAACTCGGCATGCATCACGAATACACTCCCCACAAGTTTGATCTCCGTCATTTGAACTGGCGGGACGAAGGGTACAGGTAACCCAGAAATTTTAAATTAAATTTGTGAATCCTTATCTCTAAGAAAAGAATCCCCAAATTGGGGGACTACATAATATGGGCATTTCCCGCATATTGGGCCAGGCCCAAACTAGGCCCATTTTGGAGCACATCGGGGATTACTTTCGATGTCATATCGGTAATCATCACCGATATGGTACCGTGGTCCCCGGATCCCGAGGTCTATAAATACGCGGTGCCCGGATCCCAAAACAAGTAATTTTATTATCCCTCAGCTACCACTCGTCAGATCGAAACATATCACCGATGTCACTTTCGACATCTAATTCGATATAGTGACTACAACGTACACCTCTGACATTTCACATCTCATCATCACCGATCGCACGTCGGGGCTCATCCTCGACGTCACATCGAAGGCGATCACCGACGTCCCTTCGATATATCTACCGATATCCCGCTCCCATCCAAGCATCAAGGCGTTGGTTAAAGGTGTTCCGGACCAAGTCTACACGAGACACATAGTGTAGGCCTGATTTGAGATAGACTCGTTGTATTGCTATACCATACACTTGTAACCGACACTCGTATATATATATATATATATATATATATATATATATATATAACGATCTATTGCCAAATCAATAACTAAGTCTGTTTTTCACTCATTTGCACAAGTCATGCAATTGGGATACACAAAAATAATATAAAATTGTTTTTCGTAATTTCCTCAAGTTCAAGAATTAGCAGAGGAGCTAGCACTATCTTGAACCACTTCTTGAGCGTTATTCACCGTCCAGTGGAAATCACGGTGGCACGAGCATGCATCACAAATAAGTGCCTCAGCTGTTCCGTCTGGACCCCTAGCCACAAACTCGCGGCACCCATCAAGGGCATATCCCCCAATATGCCGCTTGGTTCTTCTGGCATTCCGCGTACCGCACTGTGTGAACAATTTCTGGCGCTGGTTTTCTTATCACAACTTTTTTCATCCTTCTGGCTAGTTGTATTTAGATGTATACGATGAAGTGTTTGTAATTGGATATGATTATGGAGTTCGCCATATATATAGGGTTGGGGCATCTTAAAGTAGCTTAAGTTGTTTTTAATATTAGAAAATTTCAATTCAACCCACTGTCCAAAAGTAAAACAGTAGGTAAGTCTTTGAATATACTAATTTCTTACTTGGGCATATGTAGTTATACTTTAAAAGTTTTAGGAAACAATGACGGGTGCAACTCAATAACAAAACACCACGTACATTGAGGCATTTTATGATTTCTAGCCTATTTTATTTATGGAGTTTCTATAAGAAACAATATTTTTATTTTATCGATAATTCAAAAGAGAATTTTATAAAATTATTATACGAGTAAGTTTAAAGACAAAAACACTAAGAAAAATAGAGTGCATTGCTACATTATAAACAATTGATTCTCTAGCCTCTAAATTTAATTTCTTTTATCTATTTCCTAGTAATTCACAAACAAATCTTTAAAAAAAGTAAAAGAAATTGTACAAACTAGCATGATTCAATTCTTTTTCACCTATGAATATAATATACTCAGTTAGCCAGTTTCGATCGGACTTGGTAATAGTTTTTCTATTGCCATTGTCTAATACAAGTGAATGGTTATACAAGATAATTTGACAATATTTACTTTTCTAAAATAATTTATTTTGAAAGTACCATCTTATTCTTTGAATATGATGATGACTAATTATCCACAACTTATAATTATACCATCCTATCCAAAGAGAAAGGAAGACTCGTAGAAATATAACTTTCACTTGCGACGACTACATTAGACATATTTTGCTCTGAGACATAATCTATTTAGCATGATATGTCTTCTCCATACCTTCCACTAGCAAGAAGAAATGAGTAGAAGACAAATAGCGATAATCTGAGAGTAAGATTATACTTTCTTGTTTATCAATTATGTCGAGGAATCAATGACGTAATAGTTCCCCATTATTATTGATCGCTCAAAGAGGCTAGTCCTATTTGACGGTGAAGTACCCCATAATTGTACGCTTAGCTAAGTTTATAGAATCACCTTAATTAATGACTCTGTCAAATGTGATATTGCAGATGATTTTGTGAAGTTGATGAAGCTTTGGATTAATATGTTCATAGCCATCGTGATTTCTAATCGACTAAACACCTATTTATATAGTGAGTGACGATATATGTATTAATTGTAAATTTCTTATTTAGTTTACCGACATGTGGCCATATCGTGAATTCAGAAAAAAAAGAGTAATTAATAGTCGTATAAGATTCAATGTTCTTTAGTTTATGAGATACATTTGTGGAAGAAACGATATTTACTTAAAAATAGGATAAAACTGTTGGAATTGGTATAACTTGTGAAAATTGATATATCTTGAGAAACTCGATCTAAAATAAGGTCAATTAATCTGAAGTCCCAAATTAGTTACATGCCACGAACCAAGCCATACATTATACAAGCCTTTTTTGGATCTTGGTTTGGTCAATATTTGGATCTAAGTCAACATGTGGGCCAAAACTTGTCATTTTAGCCTATGAGTTAACTAGTTGACGCAAATAATAACTTTAGATGGCCAAGGATTAGTAAAAGAAAGACATGTTTCAATTGCTTGAGACACGAGCTTTATTCTAATCACAAACTCAAAACGAAAATTTATGACTAATTTTTTAACCAAGTACATTTGAGGATTCATGAATGCACTTGAGCTCTAATACCACTCTGCTCAAAGAAGCAACCCGCCTTCTAGACATTGCTTTTGGCTGAAAAAAACAAGTGACAAGAAAGTATCATCGGTTATATCATGATTGTGCCACGTCATACTTATACAAATGCATCAGGTCTCCTAGGTGAAAACTTTATGATGAATAGGCGTTTGTGCAGATTGAAGCAATCCCCTATACAGTGAAATCTTAAAATCATCAAAATCAACTTTGGCAAAAGTTTCCATTTTTAGTATCTTTTCTATTTTTTGTTTAATTGTTAGTTGCATTTCCTTTTAGGGAAACTCTCCAACGACTAGTTTCCAGTCCCTACCTTGTATATATATTAGTTTAGTTAGTAGTTTACTTTACTCTTTCACATCAAGCTTTCATGAAATTCAGCGAAGAACTCAACAATCAGTAAATTCGATCATAATCGTTTCCATTAAAATGTTGAATAAATTTTTTTGTTCGGTTTGAATGCTCGTTACTAAATGTTGTTGTTAGATTCTATAATTCATGATGGTATCATTCGCCATTAGATCTGTATAATTATGCTGCATAAACGTTCGATCGATCGTGTTCTTCACCTTTTCTGTTTCATCAATTGTGTTTGGCTTTTAGTTGATTCTAGTACTGATCGTGTGTCTTTATCGTAATATTTTATTTTGTTGTTGTCAAGAGTCTTCACATGGGTTCTTAGATGAACTAGAGGAAGAAACAAGTAAGGTTCCTCAGGAAGTAGCAGGTAAAGTGCTTGACATATGTTATATGTCATATGGGATAACTCATAGGTGATATGTCATATGCTATATGTCAAATGTCATATATCGTACGCAATAGGAGACACGATATAGATCGTATTCAATATGTCATATGCAATATATCTCATATGTATAAGTCATATGTTATATGTGATACGTTATAGGAGACACGCTATAAGTCGTATTCAATATGTCATCTGTTATATGTCATATGAGACTGATAGTGAAAGTGTGTCTTGCAAATGAGGAGTCTGCTATTTATAGAAGATTAACCTCCCTGATTGTGGGAGCTTGGATATGCCTCTTCTGATGGGCCTAGCCCATATATGTGATATATCATATGCTATATGTTATAAGCTAGCTATATGTCCCATCCATATGTCATAAGCCAAATGTTATAGTTATATATCAAGTCATATATACCACATTCTATAGGCCCAAGTCGATTTTTATGTTCGGATTGGTCCATTTTTCTGGCTTGAGCCCGTTTGTCAGGCCTATTAGAAAATGGTCGATCTGAGATTCCTCGAGACGGTCAAATCATGCCTGCATAATGGGCTTTATAGCATGCTTTATCGGGACGATCTATTTGGGCCTATCTGACGCGTGAATGGGCTTATTCAGTCGGTTCATTTGTCGGACAAGAGTATATTAATAGGTACACAAAAGGCTTACCAAATTATGGTGTAACAGGATTATAATAGAGTAAAGTGATTGTAATACAATATATCCATATTTCGTGGACTATATAATTAAATAACAACAAATAACATTCTAATAATGAAAATTATATTAATTACATTAAAATATGTACAAATTATAAGGAGGACTCAATCCTTCCTCCCAAGTGCTTTATTTCTATTGATAACGAAAGAGAATTCATAAAATTATTATACGAGTAAGTTTAAAGACAAAAACACTAAGAAAAATAGAGTGCATTGCTACATTATAAACAATTGATTCTCTAGCCTCTAAATTTAATTTCTTTTATCTATTTCCACAAACAAATCTTTAACAAAAGTAAAAGAAATTGTACAAACTATCGTGATTCAATTCTTTTTCACCTATGAATATAATATACTCAGTTAGCCAGTTTCGATCGGACTTGGTAATATTTTTTCTATTGCCATTGTCTAATACAAGTGAATGGTTATGCAAGATAATTTGAAAATATTTACTTTTCTAAAATAATTTATTTTGAAAGTACTATCTTATTCTTTGAATATGATGATGACTAATTATCCACAACTTATAATTATACCATCCTATCCAAAGAGCAAGGAAGACTCGTAGAAATATAACTTTCAATTGCGACGACTACATTAGACATATTTAGCTCTGGGACATAATCTATTTAGCATGATATGTCTTCTCCATACCTTCCACTAGCAAGAAGAAATGAGTAGAAGACAAATAGCGATAATCTGAGCGTAAGATTATACTTTCTTCTTTTATCGATTATGTAGAGGACTCAATGACGTAATAGTTCCCCATTATTATTGATTGCTGAAAGAGGCTAGTCATATTTGACATTGAAGTACCCCATAATTGCACGCTTAGCTAAGTTTATAGAATCACTTTAATTAATGACTCTGTGAAATATGATATTGCAGATGATTTTGTGAAGTTGATGAAGCTTTGGATTAATATGTTCATAGCCATCGTGATTTCTAGTCGGCTAAACACCTATTTATATAGTGAGTGACGAGATATGTATTAATTGTAAATTTCATATTTAGTTACCGGCATGTGGCCATATCGTGAACTTAGAAAAAAAGAGTAATTAATCGTCGTATAAGATTCAATGTTCTTTAGTTTATGAGATACATTTGTGGAAGAAACGATATTTACTTAAAAATATGCTAAAACTGTTGGAATTGGTATAACTTGTGAAAATTGATATATCTTGAGAATTTCGATCTAAAATAAGGTCAATTAAGCCGAAGTCCCAAATGAGTTACATGCCACGAACCAAGCCATACATTGTACAAGCCTTTTTTGGATCTTGGTTCGGTCAATATTTGGATCTAAGTCAAAATGTGGGCCAAAACTTGTCATTATAGCCTATGAGTTAACTAGTTGTCGCAAATAATAACTTTAGATGGCCAAAGATTAGCAAAAGAAAGACATGTTTCAATTGCTTGAGACACGAGCTTTATTCTAATCACAGACTCAAAACGAAAATTTATGACTAATTTTTTAACCAAGTACATGAGAGGATTCATGAATGCACTTGAGCTCTAATACCACTCTGCTCAAAGAAGCAACCCGCTTTCTAGACATTGCTTTTGGCTGGAAAAAACAAGTGACAAGAAAGTATCATCGGTTATATCATGACTGTGCCATGTCATACTTATACAAATGCATCAGGTCTCCTAGGTGAGAACTTTATGATGAATCAACCTAAAGGTTCCATAGTTAAAAGGGAAAGAAGATAATGTCTACAAACCGAATAGGCGTTTGTGTAGATTGAAGCAATCCCCTATATAGTGGAATCTTAAAATCATCAAAATCAACTTTTGCAAAAGTTTCCATTTTTAGTATCTTTTCTATTTTTTGTTTAATTGTTAGTTGCATTTCCTTTTAGGGAAACTATACGGCGAGTTTCCAGTCCCCACCTTGTATATATATTAGTTTAGTTAGTAGTTTACTTTACTCCTTCACATCATGCTTTCATGAAATTCAGCGAGAGAAGAACTCAACAATCTGTAAATTCGATCGTAATCTTTTCCATTAAAATGTTGAATAAATTTTTTTGTTCGGTTTGAATGCTCGTTACTAAATGTTGTTGTTAGATTCTATAATTCATGATGGTATCATTCGCCATTAGATCTCTATAATTCTGCTGCATAAACGTTCGATCGATCGTGTTCTTCACCTTTTATGTTTCATCAATTGTGTTTGGCTTTTTGTTGTTTCTAGTACTGATCGTGTGTCTTTATCGTAATATTTTATTTTGTTGTTGTCAAGAGTATTCACATGGGTTCTTAGATGAACTAGAGGAAGTAACAAGTAAGGTTCCTGAGGAAGTAGCAGGTAAAGTGCTTGACATATGTTATATGTCATATGGGATAACTCATAGGTGATATGTCATATGCTATATGTCAAATATCATATATCGTACGCAATAAGAGACACGATATAGATCGTATTCAATATGTCATATGTTATATGTCATATGCGATATATCTCATATGTATAAGTCATATGTTATATGTGATACGTTATAGGAGACACGCTATAAGTCGTATTCAATATGTCATCTATTATATGTCGTATGAGACTGATAGTGAAAGTGTGTCTTGCAAATGAGGAGTCTGGTATTTATAGACGATTAACCTCCCTCACTGTGGGAGCTTGGATGGGCCTCTTCTGATGGGCCAAGCCCATATATGTGATATATCATATGATATATGTTATAAGCTAGCTATATGTCACATCCATATGTTATAAGTCATATGTTATAGTTATATGTCACGTGATATATACCATATGCTATAGGCCCAAGTGTATTTTTATGTTCTGATTGGTCCATTTTTCTGGCTTGGGCCCGTTTGCCAGGCCTATTAGAAAATGGTCGAGCTGAGATTCCTCGAGCTGGTCAAATCAGGCCTGCGTAATGGGCTTTATGGCATATTTTATCGGGACGATCTATTTGGGCTTATCTCACGCGTGAATGGGCTTATTGAGCCGGTTCATTTGTCGGACAATAGTCTATTGTTAGGTCCACAAAAGGCATACCAAATTATGGTGTAACAGGAATATTATAGAGTAAAGTGACTGTAATCCAATTTATCCATATTTCGTGTATTATATTATTAAATAACTACAAATAACATTCTAATAATGAAAATTATATTAATTACATTAAAATATGTACAAATTATAAGGAGGACTCAATCCTTACTCCCAAGTGCTTTATTTCTATTGATATTTCTTCTATTGGTTTGAGCAACAAAATCATCCATATTGAAGATTAATTGTATTCTTCATACAGATCTTATTAGATTTTTCATTATATTTTCACAATCCATCATAACTATGATTGAGTAGTTAAGCATTTCTCGAGGTACTAATTAAAATTCTTCTTTATATTCCCTGCACATACTGAATCCGATAATTAAACTAAACATTTGGTGCTATATAAAGATAAATTAGATTATGATAACTAAGTCTGTTTTTCACTCATTTGCACAAGTCACGCAATTGGGATACACAAAAATAATATAAAATTATTTTTCGTAATGAAATAAATTAACTTTTGTTTCCCCAAGTTCAAGAATTAGCAGAGGAGCTAGCACTATCTTGAACCACTTCTTGAGCGATATTCACCGTCCGGTGGAAATCACGGTGGCACGAGCATGCATCACAAATAAGTGCCTCAACTGTTCCGTCTGGACCCCTAGCCACAAACTCGCGGCACCCATCAAGGGCATATCCCCCAATATGAGCCGCTTGGTTCTTCTGGCATTCCGCGTACCGCACTGTGTGAACAATTTCTGGCGCTGGTTTTCTTATCACAACTGTTTTCATCCTTCTGGCTAGTTGTATTTAGATGTATATGATGAAGTGTTTGTAATTGGATATAATTATGGAGTTCGCCATATATATAGGGTTGGGGCATCTTAAAGTAGCTTAAGTTGTTTTTAATATTGGAAAATTTCAATTCAACCCACTGTCCAAAAGTAAAACAGTAGGTAAGTCTTTGAATATACTAATTTCTTACTTGGGCATATGTAGTTATACTTTAAAAGTTTTAGGAAAAAATGACGGGTGCAACTCAATAACAAAACACCACGTACATTAAGGCATTTTATTATTTCTAGCCTATTTTATTTATGGAGTTTCTATAAGAAACAATATTTTTATTTTATCGATAATTCAAAAGAGAATTTCATAAAATTATTATACGAGTAAGTTTAAATACAAAAACACTAAGAAAAATAGAGTGCATTGCTACATTAATTATAAACAATTGATTCTCTAGCCTCTAACTTTAATTTCTTTTATCTATTTCCTAGTAATTCACAAACAAATCTTTAAAAAAAGTAAAAGAAATTGTACAAACTAGCATGATTCAATTCTTTTTCACCTATGAATATAATATACTCAGTTAGCCAGTTTCGATCGGACTTGGTAATATTTTTTCTATTGCCATTGTCTAATACAAGTGAATGGTTATACAAGATAATTTGAAAATATTTACTTTTCTAAAATAATTTATTTTGAAAGTACCTTCTTATTCTTTGAATATGATGATGACTAATTATCCACAACTTATAATTATACCATCCTATCCACAACAAGTCATAATGTGGGCCAAAACTTGTCATTTTAGCCTATGAGTTAACTAGTTGTCGCAAATAATAACTTTAGATGGCCAAGGATTAGTAAAAGAAAGACATGTTTCAATTGCTTGAGACACGAGCTTTATTCTAATCACAAACTCAAAACGAAAATTTATGACTAATTTTTTAACCAAGTACATTTGAGGATTCATGAATGCACTTGAGCTCTAATACCACTCTGCTCAAAGAAGCAACCCGCCTTCTAGACATTGCTTTTGGCTGAAAAAAAACAAGTGACAAGAAAGTATCATCGGTTATATCATGATTGTACCACGTCATACTTATACAAATGCATCAGGTCTCCTAGGTGAGAACTTTATGATGAATCAACCTAAATGTTCCATAGTTAAAGGGAAAGAAGATAATGTCAACAAACCGAATAGGCGTTTGTGCAGATTGAAGCAATCCCTTATATAGTGGAAACTTAAAATCATCAAAATCAACTTTGGCAAAAGTTTCCATTTTTAGTATCTTTTCTATTTTTTGTTTAATTGTTAGTTGCATTTGCTTTTAGGGAAACTCTCCAACGACTAGTTTCCAGTCCCCACCTTGTATATATATTAGTTTAGTTAGTAGTTTACTTTACTCTTTCACATCAAGCTTTCATGAAATTCAGCGAGAGAAGAACTCAACAATCAGTAAATTCGATCGTAATCGTTTCCATTAAAATGTTGAATAAATTTTTTTGTTCGGTTTGAATGCTCGTTACTAAATGTTGTTGTTAGATTCTATAATTCATGATGGTATCATTCGCCATTAGATCTGTATAATTATGATGCATAAACGTTCGATCGATCGTGTTCTTCACCTTTTCTGTTTCATCAATTGTGTTTGGCTTTTTGTTGATTCTAGTACTGATCGTGTGTCTTTATCGCAATATTTTATTTTGTTGTTGTCAAGAGTCTTCACATGGGTTCTTAGATGAACTAGAGGAAGAAACAAGTAAGGTTCCTCAGGAAGTAGCAGGTAAAGTGCTTGACATATGTTATATGTCATATGGGATAACTCATAGGTGATATGTCATATGCTATATGTCAAATGTCATATATCGTACGCAATAGGAGACACGATATAGATCGTATTCAATATGTCATATGCAATATATCTCATATGTATAAGTCATATGTTATATGTGATACGTTATAGGAGACACGCTATAAGTCGTATTCAATATGTCATCTGTTATATGTCATATGAGACTGATAGTGAAAGTGTGTCTTGCAAATGAGGAGTCTGGTATTTATAGAAGATTAACCTCCTTGATTGTGGGAGCTTGAATGGGCCTCTTCTGATGGGCCTAGCCCATATATGTGATATATCATATGTTATATGTTATAAGCTAGCTATATGTCACATCCATATGTCATAAGCCAAATGTTATAGTTATATGTCAAGTAATACATACCTTATGCTATAGGCCCAAGTCGATTTTTATGCTCGGATTGGTCCATTTTTCTGGCTTGAGCCCGTTTGTCAGAACTATTAGAAAATGATCGATCTGAGATTCCTCGGGCCGGTCAAATCATGCCTGCATAATGGGCTTTATAGCATGCTTTATCGGGACGGTCTATTTGGGCCTATCTGACGCGTGAATGGGCTTATTCAGTCGGTTCTTTTATCGGACAAGAGTATATTAATAGGTCCACAAAAGGCTTACCAAATTATGGTGTAACAGGATTATTATAGAGTAAAGTGATTGTAATACAATATATCCATATTTCATGGATTATATAATTAAATAACTACAAATAACATTCTAATAATGAAAATTATATTAATTATATTAAAATATGTACAAATTATAAGGAGGACTCAATCCTTACTCCCAAGTGCTTTATTTCTATTGATATTTCTTCTATTGGTTTGAGCAACAAAATCATCCATATTGAAGATTAATTGTATTCTTCATACAGATCTTATTAGATTTTTCATTATATTTTCACAATCCATCATAACTATGATTGAGTAGTTAAGCATTTCTCGAGGTACTAATTAAAATTCTTCTTTATATTCCCTGCACATACTGAATCCGATAATTAAACTCAACATTTGGTGCTATATAAAGATAAATTAGATTATGATAACTAAGTCTGTTTTTCACTCATTTGCACAAGTCACGCAATTGGGATACACAAAAATAATATAAAATTATTTTTCGTAATGAAATAAATTAACTTTTGTTTCCCCAAGTTCAAGAATTAGCAGAGGAGCTAGCACTATCTTGAACCACTTCTTGAGCGATATTCACCGTCCGGTGGAAATCACGGTGGCACGAGCATGCATCACAAATAAGTGCCTCAACTGTTCCGTCTGGACCCCTAGCCACAAACTCGCGGCACCCATCAAGGGCATATCCCCCAATATGAGCCGCTTGGTTCTTCTGGCATTCCGCGTACCGCACTGTGTGAACAATTTCTGGCGCTGGTTTTCTTATCACAACTTTTTTCATCCTTCTAGCTAGTTGTATTTTGATGTATACGATGAAGTGTTTGTAATTGGATATGATTATGGAGTTCTCTAAATATATAGGGTTGGGGCATCTTAAAGTAGCTTAAGTTGTTTTTAATATTGAAAATTTTCAATTCAACCCACTGTCCAAAAGTAAAACAGTAGGTAAGTCTTTGAATATACTAATTTCTTACTTGGGCATATGTAGTTATACTTTAAAAGTTTTAGGAAAAAATGACTGGTGCAACTCAATAACAAAACACCACGTACATTGAGGCACTTTATTATTTCTAGCCTATTTTATTTATGGAGTTTCTATACGAAACAATATTTTTATTTTATCGATAATTCAAAAGAGAATTTCATAAAATTATCATACGAGTAAGTTTAAAGACAAAAACACTAAGAAAAATAGAGTGCATTGCTACATTATAAACAATTGATTCTCTAGCCTCTAAATTTATTTTCTTTTATCTATTTCCTAGTAATTCACAAACAAATCTTTAAAAAAAGTAAAAGAAATTGTACAAACTAGCATGATTCAATTCTTTTTCACCTATGAATATAATATACTCAGTTAGCCAGTTTCGATCGGACTTGGTAATATTTTTTTTATTGCCATTGTCTAATACAAGTGAATGGTTATACAAGATAATTTGAAAATATTTACTTTTCTAAAATAATTTATTTTGAAAGTACCATCTTATTCTTTGAATATGATGATGACTAATTATCCACAACTTATAATTATACCATCCTATCCAAAGAGCAAGGAAAACTCGTAGAAATATAACTTTCACTTGCGACGACTACATTAGACATATTTAGCTCTGAGACATAATCTATTTAGCATGATATGTCTTCTCCATACCTTCCACTAGCAAGAAGAAATGAGTAGAAGACAAATAGCGATAATCTGAGAGTAAGATTATACTTTCTTGTTTATCAATTATGTCGAGGAATCAATGACGTAATAGTTCCCCATTATTATTGATCGCTCAAAGAGCCTAGTCCTATTTGACGGTGAAGTACCCCATAATTGTACGCTTAGCTAAGTTTATAGAATCACCTTAATTAATGACTCTGTCAAATATGATATTGCAGATGATTTTGTGAAGTTGATGAAGCTTTGGATTAATATGTTCATAGCCATCGTGATTTCTAGTCGACTAAACACCTATTTATATAGTGAGTGACGAGATATGTATTAATTGTAAATTTCTTATTTAGTTTACCGACATGTGGCCATATCGTGAATTCAGAAAAAAAGAGTAATTAATAGTCGTATAAGATTCAATGTTCTTTAGTTTATGAGATACATTTGTGGAAGAAACGATAATTACTTAAAAATAGGCTAAAACTGTTGGAATTGGTATAACTTGTGAAAATTGATATATCTTGAGAAACTCGATCTAAAATAAGGTCAATTAATCTGAAGTCCCAAATGATATACATGCCACGAACCAAGCCATACATTGTACAAGACTTTTTTGGATCTTGGTTTGGTCAATATTTGGATCTAAGTCATAATGTGGGCCAAAACTTGTCATTTTAGCCTATGAGTTAACTAGTTGTCGCAAATAATAACTTTAGATGGCCAAGGATTAGTAAAAGAAAGACATGTTTCAATTGCTTGAGACACGAGCTTTATTCTAATCACAAACTCAAAACGAAAATTTATGACTAATGTTTTAACCAAGTACATTTGAGGATTCATGAATGCACTTGAGCTCTAATACCACTCTGCTCAAAGAAGCAACCCGCCTTCTAGACATTGCTTTTGGCTGAAAAAAACAAGTGACAAGAAAGTATCATCGGTTATATCATGATTGTACCATGTCATACATATACAAATGCATCAGGTCTCCTAGGTGAGAACTTTATGATGAATCAACCTAAATGCTCCATAGTTAAAGGGAAAGAAGATAATGTCAACAAACTGAATAGGCGTTTGTGCAGATTGAAGCAATCACCTATATAGTGGAATCTTAAAATCATCAAAATCAACTTTGGCAAAAGTTTCCATTTTTAGTATCTTTTCTATTTTTTGTTTAATTGTTAGTTGCATTTCCTTTTAGGGAAACTCTCCAACGACTAGTTTCCAGTCCCCACCTTGTATATATATTAGTTTAGTTAGTAGTTTACTTTACTCTTTCACATCAAGCTTTCATGAAATTCAGCGAGAGAAGAACTCAACAATCAGTAAATTCGATCGTAATCGTTTCCATTAAAATGTTGAATAAATTTTTTTGTTCGGTTTGAATGCTCGTTACTAAATGTTGTTGTTAGATTCTATAATTCATGATGGTATCATTCGCCATTAGATCTGTATAATTATGATGCATAAACGTTCGATCGATCGTGTTCTTCACCTTTTCTGTTTCATCAATTGTGTTTGGCTTTTTGTTGATTCTAGTACTGATCGTGTGTCTTTATCGCAATATTTTATTTTGTTGTTGTCAAGAGTCTTCACATGGGTTCTTAGATGAACTAGAGGAAGAAACAAGTAAGGTTCCTCAGGAAGTAGCAGGTAAAGTGCTTGACATATGTTATATGTCATATGGGATAACTCATAGGTGATATGTCATATGCTATATGTCAAATGTCATATATCGTACGCAATAGGAGACACGATATAGATCGTATTCAATATGTCATATGCAATATATCTCATATGTATAAGTCATATGTTATATGTGATACGTTATAGGAGACACGCTATAAGTCGTATTCAATATGTCATCTGTTATATGTCATATGAGACTGATAGTGAAAGTGTGTCTTGCAAATGAGGAGTCTGGTATTTATAGAAGATTAACCTCCTTGATTGTGGGAGCTTGAATGGGCCTCTTCTGATGGGCCTAGCCCATATATGTGATATATCATATGTTATATGTTATAAGCTAGCTATATGTCACATCCATATGTCATAAGCCAAATGTTATAGTTATATGTCAAGTAATACATACCTTATGCTATAGGCCCAAGTCGATTTTTATGCTCGGATTGGTCCATTTTTCTGGCTTGAGCCCGTTTGTCAGAACTATTAGAAAATGATCGATCTGAGATTCCTCGGGCCGGTCAAATCATGCCTGCATAATGGGCTTTATAGCATGCTTTATCGGGACGGTCTATTTGGGCCTATCTGACGCGTGAATGGGCTTATTCAGTCGGTTCTTTTATCGGACAAGAGTATATTAATAGGTCCACAAAAGGCTTACCAAATTATGGTGTAACAGGATTATTATAGAGTAAAGTGATTGTAATACAATATATCCATATTTCATGGATTATATAATTAAATAACTACAAATAACATTCTAATAATGAAAATTATATTAATTATATTAAAATATGTACAAATTATAAGGAGGACTCAATCCTTACTCCCAAGTGCTTTATTTCTATTGATATTTCTTCTATTGGTTTGAGCAACAAAATCATCCATATTGAAGATTAATTGTATTCTTCATACAGATCTTATTAGATTTTTCATTATATTTTCACAATCCATCATAACTATGATTGAGTAGTTAAGCATTTCTCGAGGTACTAATTAAAATTCTTCTTTATATTCCCTGCACATACTGAATCCGATAATTAAACTCAACATTTGGTGCTATATAAAGATAAATTAGATTATGATAACTAAGTCTGTTTTTCACTCATTTGCACAAGTCACGCAATTGGGATACACAAAAATAATATAAAATTATTTTTCGTAATGAAATAAATTAACTTTTGTTTCCCCAAGTTCAAGAATTAGCAGAGGAGCTAGCACTATCTTGAACCACTTCTTGAGCGATATTCACCGTCCGGTGGAAATCACGGTGGCACGAGCATGCATCACAAATAAGTGCCTCAACTGTTCCGTCTGGACCCCTAGCCACAAACTCGCGGCACCCATCAAGGGCATATCCCCCAATATGAGCCGCTTGGTTCTTCTGGCATTCCGCGTACCGCACTGTGTGAACAATTTCTGGCGCTGGTTTTCTTATCACAACCTTTTTCATCCTTCTAGCTAGTTGTATTTTGATGTATACGATGAAGTGTTTGTAATTGGATATGATTATGGAGTTCTCTAAATATATAGGGTTGGGGCATCTTAAAGTAGCTTAAGTTGTTTTTAATATTGAAAATTTTCAATTCAACCCACTGTCCAAAAGTAAAACAGTAGGTAAGTCTTTGAATATACTAATTTCTTACTTGGGCATATGTAGTTATACTTTAAAAGTTTTAGGAAAAAATGACTGGTGCAACTCAATAACAAAACACCACGTACATTGAGGCACTTTATTATTTCTAGCCTATTTTATTTATGGAGTTTCTATACGAAACAATATTTTTATTTTATCGATAATTCAAAAGAGAATTTCATAAAATTATCATACGAGTAAGTTTAAAGACAAAAACACTAAGAAAAATAGAGTGCATTGCTACATTATAAACAATTGATTCTCTAGCCTCTAAATTTATTTTCTTTTATCTATTTCCTAGTAATTCACAAACAAATCTTTAAAAAAAGTAAAAGAAATTGTACAAACTAGCATGATTCAATTCTTTTTCACCTATGAATATAATATACTCAGTTAGCCAGTTTCGATCGGACTTGGTAATATTTTTTTTATTGCCATTGTCTAATACAAGTGAATGGTTATACAAGATAATTTGAAAATATTTACTTTTCTAAAATAATTTATTTTGAAAGTACCATCTTATTCTTTGAATATGATGATGACTAATTATCCACAACTTATAATTATACCATCCTATCCAAAGAGCAAGGAAAACTCGTAGAAATATAACTTTCACTTGCGACGACTACATTAGACATATTTAGCTCTGAGACATAATCTATTTAGCATGATATGTCTTCTCCATACCTTCCACTAGCAAGAAGAAATGAGTAGAAGACAAATAGCGATAATCTGAGAGTAAGATTATACTTTCTTGTTTATCAATTATGTCGAGGAATCAATGACGTAATAGTTCCCCATTATTATTGATCGCTCAAAGAGCCTAGTCCTATTTGACGGTGAAGTACCCCATAATTGTACGCTTAGCTAAGTTTATAGAATCACCTTAATTAATGACTCTGTCAAATATGATATTGCAGATGATTTTGTGAAGTTGATGAAGCTTTGGATTAATATGTTCATAGCCATCGTGATTTCTAGTCGACTAAACACCTATTTATATAGTGAGTGACGAGATATGTATTAATTGTAAATTTCTTATTTAGTTTACCGACATGTGGCCATATCGTGAATTCAGAAAAAAAGAGTAATTAATAGTCGTATAAGATTCAATGTTCTTTAGTTTATGAGATACATTTGTGGAAGAAACGATATTTACTTAAAAATAGGCTAAAACTGTTGGAATTGGTATAACTTGTGAAAATTGATATATCTTGAGAAACTCGATCTAAAATAAGGTCAATTAATCTGAAGTCCCAAATGATATACATGCCACGAACCAAGCCATACATTGTACAAGACTTTTTTGGATCTTGGTTTGGTCAATATTTGGATCTAAGTCATAATGTGGGCCAAAACTTGTCATTTTAGCCTATGAGTTAACTAGTTGTCGCAAATAATAACTTTAGATGGCCAAGGATTAGTAAAAGAAAGACATGTTTCAATTGCTTGAGACACGAGCTTTATTCTAATCACAAACTCAAAACGAAAATTTATGACTAATTTTTTAACCAAGTACATTTGAGGATTCATGAATGCACTTGAGCTCTAATACCACTCTGCTCAAAGAAGCAACCCGCCTTCTAGACATTGCTTTTGGCTGAAAAAAACAAGTGACAAGAAAGTATCATCGGTTATATCATGATTGTACCATGTCATACTTATACAAATGCATCAGGTCTCCTAGGTGAGAACTTTATGATGAATCAACCTAAATGCTCCATAGTTAAAGGGAAAGAAGATAATGTCAACAAACTGAATAGGCGTTTGTGCAGATTGAAGCAATCCCCTATATAGTGGAATCTTAAAATCATCAAAATCAACTTTGGCAAAAGTTTCCATTTTTAGTATCTTTTCTATTTTTTGTTTAATTGTTAGTTGCATTTCCTTTTAGGGAAACTCTCCAACGACTAGTTTCCAGTCCCCACCTTGTATATATATTAGTTTAGTTAGTAGTTTACTTTACTCTTTCACATCAAGCTTTCATGAAATTCAGCGAGAGAAGAACTCAACAATCAGTAAATTCGATCGTAATCGTTTCCATTAAAATGTTGAATAAATTTTTTTGTTCGGTTTGAATGCTCGTTACTAAATGTTGTTGTTAGATTCTATAATTCATGATGGTATCATTCGCCATTAGATCTGTATAATTATGATGCATAAACGTTCGATCGATCGTGTTCTTCACCTTTTCTGTTTCATCAATTGTGTTTGGCTTTTTGTTGATTCTAGTACTGATGGTGTGTCTTTATCGCAATATTTTATTTTGTTGTTGTCAAGAGTCTTCACATGGGTTCTTAGATGAACTAGAGGAAGAAACAAGTAAGGTTCCTCAGGAAGTAGCAGGTAAAGTGCTTGACATATGTTATATGTCATATGGGATAACTCATAGGTGATATGTCATATGCTATATGTCAATGTCATATATCGTACGCAATAGGAGACACGATATAGATCGTATTCAATATGTCATATGCAATATATCTCATATGTATAAGTCATATGTTATATGTGATACGTTATAGGAGACACACTATAAGTCGTATTCAATATGTCATATGTTATATGTCATATGAGACTGATAGTGAAAGTGTGTCTTGCAAATGAGGAGTGTGGTATTTATAGAAGATTAACCTCCTTGATTGTGGGAGCTTGAATGGGCCTCTTCTGATGGGCCTAGCCCATATATGTGATATATCATATGGTATATGTTATAAGCTAGCTATATGTCACATCCATATGTCATAAGCCAAATGTTATAGTTATATGTCAAGTAATACATACCTTATGCTATAGGCCCAAGTCGATTTTTATGCTCGGATTGGTCCATTTTTCTGGCTTGAGCCCGTTTGTCAGAACTATTAGAAAATGGTCGATCTGAGATTCCTCGAGCCGGTCAAATCATGCCTGCATAATGGGCTTTATAGCATGCTTTATCGGGACGGTCTATTTGGGCCTATCTGACGCGTGAATGGGCTTATTCAGTCGGTTCTTTTATCGGACAAGAGTATATTAATAGGTCCACAAAAGGCTTACCAAATTATGGTGTAACAGGATTATTATAGAGTAAAGTGATTGTAATACAATATATCCATATTTCATGGATTATATAATTAAATAACTACAAATAACATTCTAATAATGAAAATTATATTAATTATATTAAAATATGTACAAATTATAAGGAGGACTCAATCCTTACTCCCAAGTGCTTTATTTCTATTGATATTTCTTCTATTGGTTTGAGCAACAAAATCATCCATATTGAAGATTAATTGTATTCTTCATACAGATCTTATTAGATTTTTCATTATATTTTCACAATCCATCATAACTATGATTGAGTAGTTAAGCATTTCTCGAGGTACTAATTAAAATTCTTCTTTATATTCCCTGCACATACTGAATCCGATAATTAAACTCAACATTTGGTGCTATATAAAGATAAATTAGATTATGATAACTAAGTCTGTTTTTCACTCATTTGCACAAGTCACGCAATTGGGATACACAAAAATAATATAAAATTATTTTTCGTAATGAAATAAATTAACTTTTGTTTCCCCAAGTTCAAGAATTAGCAGAGGAGCTAGCACTATCTTGAACCACTTCTTGAGCGATATTCACCGTCCGGTGGAAATCACGGTGGCACGAGCATGCATCACAAATAAGTGCCTCAACTGTTCCGTCTGGACCCCTAGCCACAAACTCGCGGCACCCATCAAGGGCATATCCCCCAATATGAGCCGCTTGGTTCTTCTGGCATTCCGCGTACCGCACTGTGTGAACAATTTCTGGCGCTGGTTTTCTTATCACAACTTTTTTCATCCTTCTAGCTAGTTGTATTTTGATGTATACGATGAAGTGTTTGTAATTGGATATGATTATGGAGATCTCTAAATATATAGGGTTGGGGCATCTTAAAGTAGCTTAAGTTGTTTTTAATATTGAAAATTTTCAATTCAACCCACTGTCCAAAAGTAAAACAGTAGGTAAGTCTTTGAATATACTAATTTCTTACTTGGGCATATGTAGTTATACTTTAAAAGTTTTAGGAAAAAATGACTGGTGCAACTCAATAACAAAACACCACGTACATTGAGGCACTTTATTATTTCTAGCCTATTTTATTTATGGAGTTTCTATACGAAACAATATTTTTATTTTATCGATAATTCAAAAGAGAATTTCATAAAATTATCATACGAGTAAGTTTAAAGACAAAAACACTAAGAAAAATAGAGTGCATTGCTACATTATAAACAATTGATTCTCTAGCCTCTAAATTTATTTTCTTTTATCTATTTCCTAGTAATTCACAAACAAATCTTTAAAAAAAGTAAAAGAAATTGTACAAACTAGCATGATTCAATTCTTTTTCACCTATGAATATAATATACTCAGTTAGCCAGTTTCGATCGGACTTGGTAATATTTTTTTTATTGCCATTGTCTAATACAAGTGAATGGTTATACAAGATAATTTGAAAATATTTACTTTTCTAAAATAATTTATTTTGAAAGTACCATCTTATTCTTTGAATATGATGATGACTAATTATCCACAACTTACAATTATACCATCCTATCCAAAGAGCAAGGAAAACTCGTAGAAATATAACTTTCACTTGCGACGACTACATTAGACATATTTAGCTCTGAGACATAATCTATTTAGCATGATATGTCTTCTCCATACCTTCCACTAGCAAGAAGAAATGAGTAGAAGACAAATAGCGATAATCTGAGAGTAAGATTATACTTTCTTGTTTATCAATTATGTCGAGGAATCAATGACGTAATAGTTCCCCATTATTATTGATCGCTCAAAGAGCCTAGTCCTATTTGACGGTGAAGTACCCCATAATTGTACGCTTAGCTAAGTTTTTAGAATCACCTTAATTAATGACTCTGTCAAATATGATATTGCAGATGATTTTGTGAAGTTGATGAAGCTTTGGATTATATGTTCATAGCCATCGTGATTTCTAGTCGACTAAACACCTATTTATATAGTGAGTGACGAGATATGAATTAATTGTAAATTTCTTATTTAGTTTACCGACATGTGGCCATATCGTGAATTCAGAAAAAAAGAGTAATTAATAGTCGTATAAGATTCAATGTTCTTTAGTTTATGAGATACATTTGTGGAAGAAACGATATTTACTTAAAAATAGGCTAAAACTGTTGGAATTGGTATAACTTGTGAAAATTGATATATCTTGAGAAACTCGATCTAAAATAAGGTCAATTAATCTGAAGTCCCAAATGAGTTACATGCCACGAACCAAGCCATACATTGTACAAGCCTTTTTTGGATCTTGGTTTGGTCAATATTTGGATCTAAGTCATAATGTGGGCCAAAACTTGTCATTTTAGCCTATGAGTTAACTAGTTGTCGCAAATAATAACTTTAGATGGCCAAGGATTAGTAAAAGAAAGACATGTTTCAATTGCTTGAGACACGAGCTTTATTCTAATCACAAACTCAAAACGAAAATTTATGACTAATTTTTTAACCAAGTACATTTGAGGATTCATGAATGCACTTGAGCTCTAATACCACTCTGCTCAAAGAAGCAACCCGCCTTCTAGACATTGCTTTTGGCTGAAAAAAACAAGTGACAAGAAAGTATCATCGGTTATAT
The DNA here is from genome assembly GCA_948329865.1 of Linaria vulgaris. Lineage (NCBI taxonomy): Eukaryota > Viridiplantae > Streptophyta > Magnoliopsida > Lamiales > Plantaginaceae > Linaria > Linaria vulgaris. The sequence goes on along the minus strand of OX415250.1, from coordinate 33,622,860 downwards.
CATGATTGTACCACGTCATACTTATACAAATGCATCAGGTCTCCTAGGTGAGAACTTTATGATGAATCAACCTAAATGCTCCATAGTTAAAGGGAAAGAAGATAATGTCAACAAACCGAATAGGCGTTTGTGCAGATTGAAGCAATCGCCTATATAGTGGAATCTTAAAATCATCAAAATCAACTTTGGCAAAAGTTTCCATTTTTAGTATCTTTTCTATTTTTTGTTTAATTGTTAGTTGCATTTCCTTTTAGGGAAACTCTCCAACGACTAGTTTCCAGTCCCCACCTTGTATATATATATTAGTTTAGTTAGTAGTTTACTTTACTCTTTCACATCAAGCTTTCATGAAATTTAGCGAGAGAAGAACTCAACAATCAGTAAATTCGATCGTAATCGTTTCCATTAAAATGTTGAATAAATTTTTTTGTTCGGTTTGAATGCTCGTTACTAAATGTTGTTGTTAGATTCTATAATTCATGATGGTATCATTCGCCATTAGATCTGTATAATTATGATGCATAAACGTTCGATCGATCGTGTTCTTCACCTTTTCTGTTTCATCAATTGTGTTTGGCTTTTTGTTGATTCTAGTACTGATGGTGTGTCTTTATCGCAATATTTTATTTTGTTGTTGTCAAGAGTCTTCACATGGGTTCTTAGATGAACTAGAGGAAGAAACAAGTAAGGTTCCTCAGGAAGTAGCAGGTAAAGTGCTTGACATATGTTATATGTCATATGGGATAACTCATAGGTGATATGTCATATGCTATATGTCAATGTCATATATCGTACGCAATAGGAGACACGATATAGATCGTATTCAATATGTCATATGCAATATATCTCATATGTATAAGTCATATGTTATATGTGATACGTTATAGGAGACACACTATAAGTCGTATTCAATATGTCATCTGTTATATGTCATATGAGACTGATAGTGAAAGTGTGTCTTGCAAATGAGGAGTGTGGTATTTATAGAAGATTAACCTCCTTGATTGTGGGAGCTTGAATGGGCCTCTTCTGATGGGCCTAGCCCATATATGTGATATATCATATGGTATATGTTATAAGCTAGCTATATGTCACATCCATATGTCATAAGCCAAATGTTATAGTTATATGTCAAGTAATACATACCTTATGCTATAGGCCCAAGTCGATTTTTATGCTCGGATTGGTCCATTTTTCTGGCTTGAGCCCGTTTGTCAGAACTATTAGAAAATGGTCGATCTGAGATTCCTCGAGCCGGTCAAATCATGCCTGCATAATGGGCTTTATAGCATGCTTTATCGGGACGGTCTATTTGGGCCTATCTGACGCGTGAATGGGCTTATTCAGTCGGTTCTTTTATCGGACAAGAGTATATTAATAGGTCCACAAAAGGCTTACCAAATTATGGTGTAACAGGATTATTATAGAGTAAAGTGATTGTAATACAATATATCCATATTTCATGGATTATATAATTAAATAACTACAAATAACATTCTAATAATGAAAATTATATTAATTATATTAAAATATGTACAAATTATAAGGAGGACTCAATCCTTACTCCCAAGTGCTTTATTTCTATTGATATTTCTTCTATTGGTTTGAGCAACAAAATCATCCATATTGAAGATTAATTGTATTCTTCATACAGATCTTATTAGATTTTTCATTATATTTTCACAATCCATCATAACTATGATTGAGTAGTTAAGCATTTCTCGAGGTACTAATTAAAATTCTTCTTTATATTCCCTGCACATACTGAATCCGATAATTAAACTCAACATTTGGTGCTATATAAAGATAAATTAGATTATGATAACTAAGTCTGTTTTTCACTCATTTGCACAAGTCACGCAATTGGGATACATAAAAATAATATAAAATTATTTTTCGTAATGAAATAAATTAACTTTTGTTTCCCCAAGTTCAAGAATTAGCAGAGGAGCTAGCACTATCTTGAACCACTTCTTGAGCGATATTCACCGTCCGGTGGAAATCACGGTGGCACGAGCATGCATCACAAATAAGTGCCTCAACTGTTCCGTCTGGACCCCTAGCCACAAACTCGCGGCACCCATCAAGGGCATATCCCCCAATATGAGCCGCTTGGTTCTTCTGGCATTCCGCGTACCGCACTGTGTGAACAATTTCTGGCGCTGGTTTTCTTATCACAACTTTTTTCATCCTTCTAGCTAGTTGTATTTTGATGTATACGATGAAGTGTTTGTAATTGGATATGATTATGGAGTTCTCTAAATATATAGGGTTGGGGCATCTTAAAGTAGCTTAAGTTGTTTTTAATATTGAAAATTTTCAATTCAACCCACTGTCCAAAAGTAAAACAGTAGGTAAGTCTTTGAATATACTAATTTCTTACTTGGGCATATGTAGTTATACTTTAAAAGTTTTAGGAAAAAATGACTGGTGCAACTCAATAACAAAACACCACGTACATTGAGGCACTTTATTATTTCTAGCCTATTTTATTTATGGAGTTTCTATACGAAACAATATTTTTATTTTATCGATAATTCAAAAGAGAATTTCATAAAATTATCATACGAGTAAGTTTAAAGACAAAAACACTAAGAAAAATAGAGTGCATTGCTACATTATAAACAATTGATTCTCTAGCCTCTAAATTTATTTTCTTTTATCTATTTCCTAGTAATTCACAAACAAATCTTTAAAAAAAGTAAAAGAAATTGTACAAACTAGCATGATTCAATTCTTTTTCACCTATGAATATAATATACTCAGTTAGCCAGTTTCGATCGGACTTGGTAATATTTTTTTTATTGCCATTGTCTAATACAAGTGAATGGTTATACAAGATAATTTGAAAATATTTACTTTTCTAAAATAATTTATTTTGAAAGTACCATCTTATTCTTTGAATATGATGATGACTAATTATCCACAACTTACAATTATACCATCCTATCCAAAGAGCAAGGAAAACTCGTAGAAATATAACTTTCACTTGCGACGACTACATTAGACATATTTAGCTCTGAGACATAATCTATTTAGCATGATATGTCTTCTCCATACCTTCCACTAGCAAGAAGAAATGAGTAGAAGACAAATAGCGATAATCTGAGAGTAAGATTATACTTTCTTGTTTATCAATTATGTCGAGGAATCAATGACGTAATAGTTCCCCATTATTATTGATCGCTCAAAGAGCCTAGTCCTATTTGACGGTGAAGTACCCCAGAATTGTACGCTTAGCTAAGTTTTTAGAATCACCTTAATTAATGACTCTGTCAAATATGATATTGCAGATGATTTTGTGAAGTTGATGAAGCTTTGGATTAATATGTTCATAGCCATCGTGATTTCTAGTCGACTAAACACCTATTTATATAGTGAGTGACGAGATATGTATTAATTGTAAATTTCTTATTTAGTTTACCGACATGTGGCCATATCGTGAATTCAGAAAAAAAGAGTAATTAATAGTCGTATAAGATTCAATGTTCTTTAGTTTATGAGATACATTTGTGGAAGAAACGATATTTACTTAAAAATAGGCTAAAACTGTTGGAATTGGTATAACTTGTGAAAATTGATATATCTTGAGAAACTCGATCTAAAATAAGGTCAATTAATCTGAAGTCCCAAATGAGTTACATGCCACGAACCAAGCCATACATTGTACAAGCCTTTTTTGGATCTTGGTTTGGTCAATATTTGGATCTAAGTCATAATGTGGGCCAAAACTTGTCATTTTAGCCTATGAGTTAACTAGTTGTCGCAAATAATAACTTTAGATGGCCAAGGATTAGTAAAAGAAAGACATGTTTCAATTGCTTGAGACACGAGCTTTATTCTAATCACAAACTCAAAACGAAAATTTATGACTAATTTTTTAACCAAGTACATTTGAGGATTCATGAATGCACTTGAGCTCTAATACCACTCTGCTCAAAGAAGCAACCCGCCTTCTAGACATTGCTTTTGGCTGAAAAAAACAAGTGACAAGAAAGTATCATCGGTTATATCATGATTGTACCACGTCATACTTATACAAATGCATCAGGTCTCCTAGGTGAGAACTTTATGATGAATCAACCTAAATGCTCCATAGTTAAAGGGAAAGAAGATAATGTCAACAAACCGAATAGGCGTTTGTGCAGATTGAAGCAATCGCCTATATAGTGGAATCTTAAAATCATCAAAATCAACTTTGGCAAAAGTTTCCATTTTTAGTATCTTTTCTATTTTTTGTTTAATTGTTAGTTGCATTTCCTTTTAGGGAAACTCTCCAACGACTAGTTTCCAGTCCCCACCTTGTATATATATATTAGTTTAGTTAGTAGTTTACTTTACTCTTTCACATCAAGCTTTCATGAAATTTAGCGAGAGAAGAACTCAACAATCAGTAAATTCGATCGTAATCGTTTCCATTAAAATGTTGAATAAATTTTTTTGTTCGGTTTGAATGCTCGTTACTAAATGTTGTTGTTAGATTCTATAATTCATGATGGTATCATTCGCCATTAGATCTGTATAATTATGATGCATAAACGTTCGATCGATCGTGTTCTTCACCTTTTCTGTTTCATCAATTGTGTTTGGCTTTTTGTTGATTCTAGTACTGATGGTGTGTCTTTATCGCAATATTTTATTTTGTTGTTGTCAAGAGTCTTCACATGGGTTCTTAGATGAACTAGAGGAAGAAACAAGTAAGGTTCCTCAGGAAGTAGCAGGTAAAGTGCTTGACATATGTTATATGTCATATGGGATAACTCATAGGTGATATGTCATATGCTATATGTCAATGTCATATATCGTACGCAATAGGAGACACGATATAGATCGTATTCAATATGTCATATGCAATATATCTCATATGTATAAGTCATATGTTATATGTGATACGTTATAGGAGACACACTATAAGTCGTATTCAATATGTCATCTGTTATATGTCATATGAGACTGATAGTGAAAGTGTGTCTTGCAAATGAGGAGTGTGGTATTTATAGAAGATTAACCTCCTTGATTGTGGGAGCTTGAATGGGCCTCTTCTGATGGGCCTAGCCCATATATGTGATATATCATATGGTATATGTTATAAGCTAGCTATATGTCACATCCATATGTCATAAGCCAAATGTTATAGTTATATGTCAAGTAATACATACCTTATGCTATAGGCCCAAGTCGATTTTTATGCTCGGATTGGTCCATTTTTCTGGCTTGAGCCCGTTTGTCAGAACTATTAGAAAATGGTCGATCTGAGATTCCTCGAGCCGGTCAAATCATGCCTGCATAATGGGCTTTATAGCATGCTTTATCGGGACGGTCTATTTGGGCCTATCTGACGCGTGAATGGGCTTATTCAGTCGGTTCTTTTATCGGACAAGAGTATATTAATAGGTCCACAAAAGGCTTACCAAATTATGGTGTAACAGGATTATTATAGAGTAAAGTGATTGTAATACAATATATCCATATTTCATGGATTATATAATTAAATAACTACAAATAACATTCTAATAATGAAAATTATATTAATTATATTAAAATATGTACAAATTATAAGGAGGACTCAATCCTTACTCCCAAGTGCTTTATTTCTATTGATATTTCTTCTATTGGTTTGAGCAACAAAATCATCCATATTGAAGATTAATTGTATTCTTCATACAGATCTTATTAGATTTTTCATTATATTTTCACAATCCATCATAACTATGATTGAGTAGTTAAGCATTTCTCGAGGTACTAATTAAAATTCTTCTTTATATTCCCTGCACATACTGAATCCGATAATTAAACTCAACATTTGGTGCTATATAAAGATAAATTAGATTATGATAACTAAGTCTGTTTTTCACTCATTTGCACAAGTCACGCAATTGGGATACACAAAAATAATATAAAATTATTTTTCGTAATGAAATAAATTAACTTTTGTTTCCCCAAGTTCAAGAATTAGCAGAGGAGCTAGCACTATCTTGAACCACTTCTTGAGCGATATTCACCGTCCGGTGGAAATCACGGTGGCACGAGCATGCATCACAAATAAGTGCCTCAACTGTTCCGTCTGGACCCCTAGCCACAAACTCGCGGCACCCATCAAGGGCATATCCCCCAATATGAGCCGCTTGGTTCTTCTGGCATTCCGCGTACCGCACTGTGTGAACAATTTCTGGCGCTGGTTTTCTTATCACAACTTTTTTCATCCTTCTAGCTAGTTGTATTTTGATGTATACGATGAAGTGTTTGTAATTGGATATGATTATGGAGATCTCTAAATATATAGGGTTGGGGCATCTTAAAGTAGCTTAAGTTGTTTTTAATATTGAAAATTTTCAATTCAACCCACTGTCCAAAAGTAAAACAGTAGGTAAGTCTTTGAATATACTAATTTCTTACTTGGGCATATGTAGTTATACTTTAAAAGTTTTAGGAAAAAATGACTGGTGCAACTCAATAACAAAACACCACGTACATTGAGGCACTTTATTATTTCTAGCCTATTTTATTTATGGAGTTTCTATACGAAACAATATTTTTATTTTATCGATAATTCAAAAGAGAATTTCATAAAATTATCATACGAGTAAGTTTAAAGACAAAAACACTAAGAAAAATAGAGTGCATTGCTACATTATAAACAATTGATTCTCTAGCCTCTAAATTTATTTTCTTTTATCTATTTCCTAGTAATTCACAAACAAATCTTTAAAAAAAGTAAAAGAAATTGTACAAACTAGCATGATTCAATTCTTTTTCACCTATGAATATAATATACTCAGTTAGCCAGTTTCGATCGGACTTGGTAATATTTTTTTTATTGCCATTGTCTAATACAAGTGAATGGTTATACAAGATAATTTGAAAATATTTACTTTTCTAAAATAATTTATTTTGAAAGTACCATCTTATTCTTTGAATATGATGATGACTAATTATCCACAACTTACAATTATACCATCCTATCCAAAGAGCAAGGAAAACTCGTAGAAATATAACTTTCACTTGCGACGACTACATTAGACATATTTAGCTCTGAGACATAATCTATTTAGCATGATATGTCTTCTCCATACCTTCCACTAGCAAGAAGAAATGAGTAGAAGACAAATAGCGATAATCTGAGAGTAAGATTATACTTTCTTGTTTATCAATTATGTCGAGGAATCAATGACGTAATAGTTCCCCATTATTATTGATCGCTCAAAGAGCCTAGTCCTATTTGACGGTGAAGTACCCCATAATTGTACGCTTAGCTAAGTTTTTAGAATCACCTTAATTAATGACTCTGTCAAATATGATATTGCAGATGATTTTGTGAAGTTGATGAAGCTTTGGATTATATGTTCATAGCCATCGTGATTTCTAGTCGACTAAACACCTATTTATATAGTGAGTGACGAGATATGAATTAATTGTAAATTTCTTATTTAGTTTACCGACATGTGGCCATATCGTGAATTCAGAAAAAAAGAGTAATTAATAGTCGTATAAGATTCAATGTTCTTTAGTTTATGAGATACATTTGTGGAAGAAACGATATTTACTTAAAAATAGGCTAAAACTGTTGGAATTGGTATAACTTGTGAAAATTGATATATCTTGAGAAACTCGATCTAAAATAAGGTCAATTAATCTGAAGTCCCAAATGAGTTACATGCCACGAACCAAGCCATACATTGTACAAGCCTTTTTTGGATCTTGGTTTGGTCAATATTTGGATCTAAGTCATAATGTGGGCCAAAACTTGTCATTTTAGCCTATGAGTTAACTAGTTGTCGCAAATAATAACTTTAGATGGCCAAGGATTAGTAAAAGAAAGACATGTTTCAATTGCTTGAGACACGAGCTTTATTCTAATCACAAACTCAAAACGAAAATTTATGACTAATTTTTTAACCAAGTACATTTGAGGATTCATGAATGCACTTGAGCTCTAATACCACTCTGCTCAAAGAAGCAACCCGCCTTCTAGACATTGCTTTTGGCTGAAAAAAACAAGTGACAAGAAAGTATCATCGGTTATATCATGATTGTACCACGTCATACTTATACAAATGCATCAGGTCTCCTAGGTGAGAACTTTATGATGAATCAACCTAAATGCTCCATAGTTAAAGGGAAAGAAGATAATGTCAACAAACCGAATAGGCGTTTGTGCAGATTGAAGCAATCGCCTATATAGTGGAATCTTAAAATCATCAAAATCAACTTTGGCAAAAGTTTCCATTTTTAGTATCTTTTCTATTTTTTGTTTAATTGTTAGTTGCATTTCCTTTTAGGGAAACTCTCCAACGACTAGTTTCCAGTCCCCACCTTGTATATATATATTAGTTTAGTTAGTAGTTTACTTTACTCTTTCACATCAAGCTTTCATGAAATTTAGCGAGAGAAGAACTCAACAATCAGTAAATTCGATCGTAATCGTTTCCATTAAAATGTTGAATAAATTTTTTTGTTCGGTTTGAATGCTCGTTACTAAATGTTGTTGTTAGATTCTATAATTCATGATGGTATCATTCGCCATTAGATCTGTATAATTATGATGCATAAACGTTCGATCGATCGTGTTCTTCACCTTTTCTGTTTCATCAATTGTGTTTGGCTTTTTGTTGATTCTAGTACTGATGGTGTGTCTTTATCGCAATATTTTATTTTGTTGTTGTCAAGAGTCTTCACATGGGTTCTTAGATGAACTAGAGGAAGAAACAAGTAAGGTTCCTCAGGAAGTAGCAGGTAAAGTGCTTGACATATGTTATATGTCATATGGGATAACTCATAGGTGATATGTCATATGCTATATGTCAATGTCATATATCGTACGCAATAGGAGACACGATATAGATCGTATTCAATATGTCATATGCAATATATCTCATATGTATAAGTCATATGTTATATGTGATACGTTATAGGAGACACACTATAAGTCGTATTCAATATGTCATCTGTTATATGTCATATGAGACTGATAGTGAAAGTGTGTCTTGCAAATGAGGAGTGTGGTATTTATAGAAGATTAACCTCCTTGATTGTGGGAGCTTGAATGGGCCTCTTCTGATGGGCCTAGCCCATATATGTGATATATCATATGGTATATGTTATAAGCTAGCTATATGTCACATCCATATGTCATAAGCCAAATGTTATAGTTATATGTCAAGTAATACATACCTTATGCTATAGGCCCAAGTCGATTTTTATGCTCGGATTGGTCCATTTTTCTGGCTTGAGCCCGTTTGTCAGAACTATTAGAAAATGGTCGATCTGAGATTCCTCGAGCCGGTCAAATCATGCCTGCATAATGGGCTTTATAGCATGCTTTATCGGGACGGTCTATTTGGGCCTATCTGACGCGTGAATGGGCTTATTCAGTCGGTTCTTTTATCGGACAAGAGTATATTAATAGGTCCACAAAAGGCTTACCAAATTATGGTGTAACAGGATTATTATAGAGTAAAGTGATTGTAATACAATATATCCATATTTCATGGATTATATAATTAAATAACTACAAATAACATTCTAATAATGAAAATTATATTAATTATATTAAAATATGTACAAATTATAAGGAGGACTCAATCCTTACTCCCAAGTGCTTTATTTCTATTGATATTTCTTCTATTGGTTTGAGCAACAAAATCATCCATATTGAAGATTAATTGTATTCTTCATACAGATCTTATTAGATTTTTCATTATATTTTCACAATCCATCATAACTATGATTGAGTAGTTAAGCATTTCTCGAGGTACTAATTAAAATTCTTCTTTATATTCCCTGCACATACTGAATCCGATAATTAAACTCAACATTTGGTGCTATATAAAGATAAATTAGATTATGATAACTAAGTCTGTTTTTCACTCATTTGCACAAGTCACGCAATTGGGATACACAAAAATAATATAAAATTATTTTTCGTAATGAAATAAATTAACTTTTGTTTCCCCAAGTTCAAGAATTAGCAGAGGAGCTAGCACTATCTTGAACCACTTCTTGAGCGATATTCACCGTCCGGTGGAAATCACGGTGGCACGAGCATGCATCACAAATAAGTGCCTCAACTGTTCCGTCTGGACCCCTAGCCACAAACTCGCGGCACCCATCAAGGGCATATCCCCCAATATGAGCCGCTTGGTTCTTCTGGCATTCCGCGTACCGCACTGTGTGAACAATTTCTGGCGCTGGTTTTCTTATCACAACTTTTTTCATCCTTCTAGCTAGTTGTATTTTGATGTATACGATGAAGTGTTTGTAATTGGATATGATTATGGAGATCTCTAAATATATAGGGTTGGGGCATCTTAAAGTAGCTTAAGTTGTTTTTAATATTGAAAATTTTCAATTCAACCCACTGTCCAAAAGTAAAACAGTAGGTAAGTCTTTGAATATACTAATTTCTTACTTGGGCATATGTAGTTATACTTTAAAAGTTTTAGGAAAAAATGACTGGTGCAACTCAATAACAAAACACCACGTACATTGAGGCACTTTATTATTTCTAGCCTATTTTATTTATGGAGTTTCTATACGAAACAATATTTTTATTTTATCGATAATTCAAAAGAGAATTTCATAAAATTATCATACGAGTAAGTTTAAAGACAAAAACACTAAGAAAAATAGAGTGCATTGCTACATTATAAACAATTGATTCTCTAGCCTCTAAATTTATTTTCTTTTATCTATTTCCTAGTAATTCACAAACAAATCTTTAAAAAAAGTAAAAGAAATTGTACAAACTAGCATGATTCAATTCTTTTTCACCTATGAATATAATATACTCAGTTAGCCAGTTTCGATCGGACTTGGTAATATTTTTTTTATTGCCATTGTCTAATACAAGTGAATGGTTATACAAGATAATTTGAAAATATTTACTTTTCTAAAATAATTTATTTTGAAAGTACCATCTTATTCTTTGAATATGATGATGACTAATTATCCACAACTTACAATTATACCATCCTATCCAAAGAGCAAGGAAAACTCGTAGAAATATAACTTTCACTTGCGACGACTACATTAGACATATTTAGCTCTGAGACATAATCTATTTAGCATGATATGTCTTCTCCATACCTTCCACTAGCAAGAAGAAATGAGTAGAAGACAAATAGCGATAATCTGAGAGTAAGATTATACTTTCTTGTTTATCAATTATGTCGAGGAATCAATGACGTAATAGTTCCCCATTATTATTGATCGCTCAAAGAGCCTAGTCCTATTTGACGGTGAAGTACCCCATAATTGTACGCTTAGCTAAGTTTTTAGAATCACCTTAATTAATGACTCTGTCAAATATGATATTGCAGATGATTTTGTGAAGTTGATGAAGCTTTGGATTATATGTTCATAGCCATCGTGATTTCTAGTCGACTAAACACCTATTTATATAGTGAGTGACGAGATATGAATTAATTGTAAATTTCTTATTTAGTTTACCGACATGTGGCCATATCGTGAATTCAGAAAAAAAGAGTAATTAATAGTCGTATAAGATTCAATGTTCTTTAGTTTATGAGATACATTTGTGGAAGAAACGATATTTACTTAAAAATAGGCTAAAACTGTTGGAATTGGTATAACTTGTGAAAATTGATATATCTTGAGAAACTCGATCTAAAATAAGGTCAATTAATCTGAAGTCCCAAATGAGTTACATGCTACGAACCAAGCCATACATTGTACAAGCCTTTTTTGGATCTTGGTTTGGTCAATATTTGGATCTAAGTCATAATGTGGGCCAAAACTTGTCATTTTAGCCTATGAGTTAACTAGTTGTCGCAAATAATAACTTTAGATGGCCAAGGATTAGTAAAAGAAAGACATGTTTCAATTGCTTGAGACACGAGCTTTATTCTAATCACAAACTCAAAACGAAAATTTATGACTAATTTTTTAACCAAGTACATTTGAGGATTCATGAATGCACTTGAGCTCTAATACCACTCTGCTCAAAGAAGCAACCCGCCTTCTAGACATTGCTTTTGGCTGAAAAAAACAAGTGACAAGAAAGTATCATCGGTTATATCATGATTGTACCACGTCATACTTATACAAATGCATCAGGTCTCCTAGGTGAGAACTTTATGATGAAACAACCTAAATGCTCCATAGTTAAAGGGAAAGAAGATAATGTCAACAAACCGAATAGGCGTTTGTGCAGATTGAAGCAATCCCCTATATAGTGGAATCTTAAAATCATCAAAATCAACTTTGGCAAAAGTTTCCATTTTTAGTATCTTTTCTATTTTTTGTTTAATTGTTAGTTGCATTTCCTTTTAGGGAAACTCTCCAACGACTAGTTTCCAGTCCCCACCTTGTATATATATTAGTTTAGTTAGTAGTTTACTTTACTCTTTCACATCAAGCTTTCATGAAATTCAGCGAGAGAAGAACTCAACAATCAGTAAATTCGATCGTAATCGTTTCCATTAAAATGTTGAATAAATTTTTTTGTTCGGTTTGAATGCTCGTTACTAAATGTTGTTGTTAGATTCTATAATTCATGATGGTATCATTCGCCATTAGATCTGTATAATTATGATGCATAAACGTTCGATCGATCGTGTTCTTCACCTTTTCTGTTTCATCAATTGTGTTTGGCTTTTTGTTGATTCTAGTACTGATCGTGTGTCTTTATCGCAATATTTTATTTTGTTGTTGTCAAGAGTCTTCACATGGGTTCTTAGATGAACTAGAGGAAGAAACAAGTAAGGTTCCTCAGGAAGTAGCATGTAAAGTGCTTGACATATGTTATATGTCATATGGGATAACTCATAGGTGATATGTCATATGCTATATGTCAAATGTCATATATCGTACGCAATAGGAGACACGATATAGATCGTATTCAATATGTCATATGCAATATATCTCATATGTATAAGCCATATGTTATATGTGATACGTTATAGGAGACACGCTATAAGTCGTATTCAATATGTCATCTGTTATATGTCATATGAGACTGATAGTGAAAGTGTGTCTTGCAAATGAGGAGTCTGGTATTTATAGAAGATTAACCTCCTTGATTGTGGGAGCTTGAATGGGCCTCTTCTGATGGGCCTAGCCCATATATGTGATATATCATATGGTATATGTTATAAGCTAGCTATATGTCACATCCATATGTCATAAGCCAAATGTTATAGTTATATGTCAAGTAATACATACCTTATGCTATAGGCCCAAGTCGATTTTTATGCTCGGATTGGTCCATTTTTCTGGCTTGAGCCCGTTTGTCAGAACTATTAGAAAATGGTCGATCTGAGATTCCTCGAGCCGGTCAAATCATGCCTGCATAATGGGCTTTATAGCATGCTTTATCGGGACGGTCTATTTGGGCCTATCTGACGCGTGAATGGGCTTATTCAGTCGGTTCTTTTATCGGACAAGAGTATATTAATAGGTCCACAAAAGGCTTACCAAATTATGGTGTAACAGGATTATTATAGAGTAAAGTGATTGTAATACAATATATCCATATTTCATGGATTATATAATTAAATAACTACAAATAACATTCTAATAATGAAAATTATATTAATTACATTAAAATATGTACAAATTATAAGGAGGACTCAATCCTTACTCCCAAGTGCTTTATTTCTATTGATAACAAAAGAGAATTTCATAAAATTATTATACGAGTAAGTTTAAAGACAAAAACACTAAGAAAAATAGAGTGCATTGCTACATTATAAACAATTGATTCTCTAGCCTCTAAATTTAATTTCTTTTATCTATTTCCACAAACAAATCTTTTAAAAAAAGTAAAAGAAATTGTACAAACTATCGTGATTCAATTCTTTTTCACCTATGAATATAATATACTCAGTTAGCCAGTTTCGATCGGACTTGGTAATATTTTTTCTATTGCCATTGTCTAATACAAGTGAATGGTTATACAAGATAATTTGAAAATATTTACTTTTCTAAAATAATTTATTTTGAAAGTACTATCTTATTCTTTGAATATGATGATGACTAATTATCCACAACTTATAATTATACCATCCTATCCAAAGAGCAAGGAAGACTCGTAGAAATATAACTTTCAATTGCGACGACTACATTAGACATATTTAGCCCTGGGACATAATCTATTTAGCATGATATGTCTTCTCCATACCTTCCACTAGCAAGAAGAAATGAGTAGAAGACAAATAGCGATAATCTGAGCGTAAGATTATACTTTCTTCTTTTATCAATTATGTAGAGGAATCAATGACGTAATAGTTCCCCATTATTATTGATCGCTGAAAGAGGCTAGTCATATTTGACGTTGAAGTACCCCATAATTGCACGCTTAGCTAAGTTTATAGAATCACCTTAATTAATGACTCTGTGAAATATGATATTGCAGATGATTTTGTGAAGTTGATGAAGCTTTGGATTAATATGTTCATAGCCATCGTGATTTCTAGTCGGCTAAACACCTATTTATATAGTGAGTGACGAGATATGTATTAATTGTAAATTTCATATTTAGTTTACCGGCATGTGGCCATATCGTGAACTTAGAAAAAAAGAGTAATTAATCGTCGTATAAGATTCAATGTTCTTTAGTTTATGAGATACATTTGTGGAAGAAACGATATTTACTCAAAAATAGGCTAAAACTGTTGCAATTGGTATAACTTGTGAAAATTGATATATCTTGAGAAACTCGATCTAAAATAAGGTCAATTAATCCGAAGTCCCAAATGAGTTACATGCCACGAACCAAGCCATACATTGTACAAGCCTTTTTTGGATCTTGGTTCGGTCAATATTTGGATCTAAGTCAAAATGTGGGCCAAAACTTGTCATTTTAGCCTATGAGTTAAGTAGTTGTCGCAAATAATAACTTTAGATGGCCAAAGATTAGCAAAAGAAAGACATGTTTCAATTGCTTGAGACACGAGCTTTATTCTAATCACAAACTCAAAACGAAAATTTATGACTAATTTTTTAACCAAGTACATGAGAGGATTCATGAATGCACTTGAGCTCTAATACCACTCTGCTCAAAGAAGCAACCCGCTTTTTAGACATTGCTTTTGGCTGGAAAAAACAAGTGACAAGAAAGTATCATCGGTTATATCATGACTGTGCCACGTCATACTTATACAAATGCATCAGGTCTCCTAGGTGAGAACTTTATGATGAATCAACCTAAAGGTTCCATAGTTAAAGGGAAAGAAGATAATGTCTACAAACCGAATAGGCGTTTGTGCAGATTGAAGCAATCCCCTATATAGTGGAATCTTAAAATCATCAAAATCAACTTTTGCAAAAGTTTCCATTTAGTATCTTTTCTATTTTTTGTTTAATTGTTAGTTGCATTTGCTTTTAGGGAAACTATACGGCGAGTTTCCAGTCCCCACCCTGTATATATATTAGTTTAGTTAGTAGTTTACTTTACTCTTTCACATCATGCTTTCATGAAATTCAGCGAGAGAAGAACTCAACAATCTGTAAATTCGATCGTAATCTTTTCCATTAAAATGTTGAATAAATTTTTTTGTTCGGTTTGAATGCTCGTTACTAAATGTTGTTGTTAGATTCTATAATTCATGATGTTATCATTCGCCATTAGATCTCTATAATTCTGCTGCATAAACGTTCGATCGATCGTGTTCTTCACCTTTTCTGTTTCATCAATTGTGTTTTGCTTTTTGTTGATTCTAGTACTGATCGTGTCTCTTTATCGTAATATTTTATTTTGTTGTTGTCAAGAGTATTCACATGGGTTCTTAGATGAACTAGAGGAAGTAACAAGTAAGGTTCCTGAGGAAGTAGCAGGTAAAGTGCTTGACATATGTTATATGTCATATGGGATAACTCATAGGTGATATGTCATATGCTATATGTCAAATGTCATATATCGTACGCAATAAGAGACACGATATAGATCGTATTCAATATGTCATATGTTATATGTCATATGCGATATATCTCATATGTATAAGTCATATGTTATATGTGATACGTTATAGGAGACACGCTATAAGTCGTATTCAATATGTCATCTATTATATGTCATATGAGACTGATAGTGAAAGTGTGTCTTGCAAATGAGGAGTCTGGTATTTATAGACGATTAACCTCCCTCACTGTGGGAGCTTGGATAGGCATCTTCTGATGGGCCAAGCCCATATATGTGATATATCATATGATATATGTTATAAGCTAGCTATATGTCACATCCATATGTCATAAGCCATATGTTATAGTTATATGTCACGTGATATATACCATATGCTATAGGCCCAAGTCTATTTTTATGTTCTGATTGGTCCATTTTTCTGGCTTGGGCCCGTTTGCCAGGCCTATTAGAAAATGGTCGAGCTGAGATTCCTCGAGCTGGTCAAATCAGGCCTGCGTAATGGGCTTTATGGCATATTTTATCGGGAAGATCTATTTGGGCTTATCTCACGTGTGAATGGGCTTATTGAGCCGGTTCATTTGTCGGACAATAGTGTATTGTTAGGTCCACAAAAGGCATACCAAATTATGGTGTAACAGGAATATTATAGAGTAAAGTGACTGTAATCCAATTTATCCATATTTCGTGGATTATATTATTAAATAACTACAAATAACATTCTAATAATGAAAATTATATTAATTACATTAAAATATGTACAAATTATAAGGAGGACTCAATCCTTACTCCCAAGTGCTTTATTTTGAATGATATTTCTTCTATTGGTTTGAGCAACAAAATCATCCATATTGAAGATTAATTGTATTCTTCATACAGATCTTATTAGATTTTTCTTTATATTTTCGCAATCCATCATAACGATGATTAAATAGTTAAGCATTTCTCGAGGTACTAATTATAATTCTTCTTTATATTCCCTGCACATACTGAATCGGATAATTAAGCTCAACACTTCATGCTATATAAAGATGAATTAGATTATGATAACTAAGTCTGTTTTTCACTCATTTGTACAAGGCATGCAATTGGGATACATAAAAATAATATAAAATTATTTTTCGTAATTAAATAAATTAACTTATGTTTCCCCAAGTTCAAGAATTAGCAGAGGAGCTAGCACTATCTTGAACCAGTTCTTGAGCGTTATTTACCGTCCGGTGAAAATCACGGTGGCACGAGCATGCATCACAAATAAGTGCATCAGTTGTTCCGTCTGGACCCCTAGCCAAAAACTCGCGACATCCATCAAGGGCATATCCCCCAATATGAGCCGCTTGGTTCTTCTGGCATTCTGCGTACCGCACTGTGTAAACAATTTCTGACGCTTGTTTTCTTATCACAACTTTTTTCATCCTTCTATCTAGTTGTATTTAGATGTATACGGTGAAGTGTTTGTAATTGGATATGATTATGGAGTTCGCTAAATATATAGGGTTGGGGCTTCTTAAAGTAGCTTATTAAGTTGTTTTTAATATTGGAAAATTTCAATTCAACCCACTGTCCAAAAGTAAAACAGTAGGTAAGTCTTTGTATATACTAATTTCTTACTTGGGCATATGTAGTTATACTTTAAAAGTTTGAGGAGAAAATGACTGGTGCAACTCAATAACAAAACACCAGGTACATTGAGGCACTTTATTATTTCTAGCCTATTTTATTTGTGGTTCTATACGAAACAATATTTTTATTTTATCGATAATTCAGTAGAAAATTTCATAAAATTATTATAAGAGGAAGTTTAAAGACAAAAAAAACTAAGAAAAATAGAGTGCATTGCTACATTATAAACAATTGATTCTCTAGCCTCCAACTTTAATTTCTTTTATCTATTTCCCAGTAATTCACAAACAAAATCTTTAAAAAAAAGTAAAGAAATTGTACAAACTATCATGATTCAATTCTTTTTCACCTATGAATATAATATAATTCCATTCAGTTAGCCAGTTTTGATCGGACTTGGTAATATTTTTTCTATTGCCATTGTCTAATACAACTGAATGTTTATACAAGATAATTTGAAAATATTTACTTTTCTAAAATAATTTATTTTGAAAGTACTATCTTATTCTTTGAATATGATGATGACTAATTATCCACAACTTATAATTATACCATCCTATCTAAAGAGCAAGGAAGACTCGTAGAAAGTTAACTTTCAATTGCGACGACAACATTAGACATATTTAGCTCTGAGACATAATCTATTTAGCATGATATGTCTTCTCCATACCTTCCACTAGCAAGAAGAAATGAGTAGAAGACAAATAGCGATAATCTGGGCGTAAGATTGTACTTTCTTGTTTATAAATTATGTAGAGAAATCAATGACGTAATAGTTCCCTATTATTATTGATCGCTCAAAGAGGCTAGTCATATTTGACGTTGAAGTACCACATTATTATACGCTTAGCTAAGTTGATAGAATCACCTTAATTAATGACTCTGTCAAATAATATGATATTGCAGATGATTTTGTGAAGTTGATGAAGCTTCGGATTAATATGTTCACAGCCATCGTGATTTTTAGTCGACTAAACACCTATTTATATAGTGAGTGACGAGATATGTTTTAATTGCAAATTTCTTATTTAGTTTACCGACATTTGGCCGTATCGTGAGTTCAGAAAAAAAAAAAAAAAAAAAAAAAAAAAAAAAAAAAAGAGTAATAAATAGTCGTATAAGATTCAATGTTCTTTAGTTTATGAGATACATTTGTGGAAGAAACGATATTTACTTAAAAATTGGCTAAAACTGTTGGAATTGGTATAACTTGTGAAAATTGATATATCTTGTGAAACTCGATCTAAAATAAGGTCAATTAATCCTAAGTCCTAAATGAGTTACAAGCCACGAACCAAGCCATACATTGTACATGCCTTTTTTGGATCTTGGTTCGGTCAATATTTGGATCTAAGTCAAAATGTGGGCCAAAACTTGTCATTTTAGCCTATGAGTTAACTAGTTGTCGCAAATAATAACTTTAGATGGCCAAAGATTTGCAAAAGAAAGACACATTTCAATTGCTTGAGACACGAGCTTTATTCTAATCACAAACTCAAAACGAAAATTTATGACTAATTTTTTAACCAAGTACATGAGAGGAGTCTTGAATGCACTTGAGCTCTAATACCACTCTGCTCAGAGAAGCAACCCGCCTTCTAAACGTTGCTTTTGGTTGAAAAAACAAGTGACAAGAAACTATCATCGGTTATATCATGACTGTGCCGCGTCATAATTATACAAACGCATCAGGTCTCCTAGGTGAGAACATTATGATGAATCAACCTAAAGGTTCCATAGTTAAAGGGAAATAAGATCATGTCTACAAATCGAATAGGCGTTTGTACAGATTGAAGCAATCCCGTATATAGTGGAATCTTAAAATCATCAAAATCAACTTTGGCAAAAGTTTCCATTTTTTGTATCTTTTCTATTTTTTGTTTAATTCTTAGTTGCATTTCCTTTTAGGGAAACTCACCAACGGCTAGTTTCCAATCCCCAATTTGTATATATATTAGTTTAGTTAGTAGTTTACTTTATTCTTTCACATCATGCTTTCATGAAATCCAGCGAGAGAAGAACTCCACAATCTGTAAATTCGATCGTAATCTTTTCCATTAGAATGTTGAATAAATTTGTTGTTTGATTTGAATGCTCGTTACGAAATGTTGTTGTTAGATTATGTAATTCATGATGGAACAAGAGGTCTGATGAGCTCATATCTAAAATCAAGTTAAATATGAACAAGTTTGACAACTGTGTCTATTACCAAGAAGCTCCTGATAATGTGTTTGCAATTCTTCTTTTATATGTTGTATGGTCAGAAAACAACAAGGATAAGATTACAGAAAAAAATTCAAGTTGAGAGAAGAATTTTAGATGGAGGATATTTGGTCAGCTGCAACAATCTTGGGAATGGAGATCAAGAGAAACAAGACTAAGAAAGTGTTGCATTTGTCTTAGGAGAATTATCTAAGGAAGATTCTAGAGAAGTTTGACATGAAAGATGCAAAAGCTATCACAACACTTTTACCTCAACAATTAGATTGAGTAGTAATCAGCAGATTCATGGCAAATCCAGAGAATGTACACTGACATGGTCTTAAGCGAATCCTTAGATGCATAAAAAGGAACCCTTAACAAGGTACTAACTTATGGTGGAGCTGAGGGATATGTGTAAATTCAAATGGTATTGAAGGTTTTGTGAATTTCGACTATGAAAGATGCTTGCATCTAAGAAAGTCCCTAACTTGTTGTGTATTCACAACTTTTGGAACACATATCAGCTGGAAAGCAAGTGAGGCAGCGCAGGGGCAGCGCCACAGTGTGGCTTCAGGTGGGCTGAAGCCCGGTACAAAATTTTAAAAAAAAATCAACTAGGTATACTTATTATTAGCCCAACAAAATAATATAAAACCTGGCCCAATAAAAATAAATTTCGGATTTAAGTTTCTGGGCCTAACATATTACTTAAAAGGAAGCCCAAACATTACTATGCCTCTATATTCTATAGCACATCTGGTCAAAAGCTTTTTTATATAGAAAAAAAAGGAAGAAACTCCATTGTATTTGTACTGCTTGTCTGATGCGCGCAAAAATAGCTTAGCCTCCAAATCAACTCTTGGAATTGGCGAGTTATTCCTTTTAATTAAATAAAGTCTTATATTTTAGTTTGTGTAGTTGTGTTAATTTACTTTTGATTGTAAAATGAACTAAAATATTAGGGATTTAGGGATTAGGGTTATCAATTTTGTCAATCTCTTGGCCAAAATTCATAATGGGAGCTTGAAAGTGTGATGAATGGAAGTTTCTATGCACATTATTTATTGTTAGTTTAAATCTATGATGGATGTTGTATAAATAAACTAATAGTGCTTCTTTGATGGAAGTTTGAAGGACCGTAAATCTCAACTTCGATAATGCTTTTATTCGTGTAGTATAATGAAATGCA
Source organism: Linaria vulgaris (assembly GCA_948329865.1). NCBI lineage: Eukaryota > Viridiplantae > Streptophyta > Magnoliopsida > Lamiales > Plantaginaceae > Linaria > Linaria vulgaris. The sequence continues at coordinate 33,601,969 of OX415250.1, read as the reverse complement.
ATTTATTTTTTTCATATACGAGACAATAGATATTTCTCATTCTAGCTTGCATATTTAATATTCTCATTTTGATTTACACTGTTTTTAAAAAGTTACTTAAGTTAATAGCAGCCAGGGGTAGGAAAAATCCTGGCTCCACCCATGAGGCAGAGTACATTGATTTAGTTGGGGCTATTAAGGAAGCACTATGGCTTGAAGCGATAGCTCAAGAGCTAAAGCTACAAGATCAGGTAACCACAATTTGTTGTGCTAATCAGAGTGTTATACATTTGTCCAAGAAACACATGTATCATTAAAGAACGAAATATGTAAAAATTAAGCTACATTTGTGATGGAATTGGTGACAAAAGGAATGGTAAATGCGAAGATTTCCACTAATCACAAGCCTGTAGAGTGATTACTAAGGTACTACCGTGCATCAAGTTCACTCACTGCTTGGACAAGATTCAGCTTAAATGCTGTTATCTCTGATTAGCTAACATTGGAGTTTGGTTCTCACTACAAAAAAATGGGGTCATCTGTGACCGCCACCTCGTGACTGCCGGGCGGTCGCCATCATCGGCGACCGCCCAGCGGTCGCTGAAGACTCCGCGACCGCTGGGCGGTCGCGGATGCCTCCCTGCCATCCGCAACCGCTGGTCGGTCGCGAATGAGGTACATCCGCGACCGGCCGGCGGTCGCGGATGGCAGTGAGGCATCCGCGAGCGCCCAGCGGTCGCGGAATCCTCCATGACCGTTGAGCGGTCACGAAAGACCCCTCATTCGTGACCGTTGGGCGGTCACGAACCTGCGAACTCTTTCGTGACCGCCGAGCGGTCACGACATGCTTCATATAAAGAGGGGTCATTCGTGACCGCCCGGCGGTCACGAATAATATTCATAAAAAATTAATTTTATGGATTCATCTTGATGTGTTTATATTTTTAACAATAAGTCTCATTACTACATGTGAATTGAAGTAATAAATTAGTACAACATTAGTAATTAACATATTAAAATAGCGAATTCGATGTGATTAGGCGAGTTATGAACGAATAACCTATTTTATGTTCTACAACTAATCATCATATACACCATGTTGTTTTAGATGTAATGTGTGATTTTGTGATAAAATCCACTTTAATTTACTTAGTATTAACAATTTTATCAATTTAACAAACAACGCGCCTTAAATAAACAAACGAAAATTAAAAAACAACGAAATAGGTTCGTGACCGCCCAGCGGTCGCGAACTCTTTCGTGACCGCCCAACGGTCGCGACATGCTTTGTGACCGCTGGGCGGTCACGAAAGAGGGGTCATTTGTGACCGCCCGGCGGTCACGAATAATATTCATAAAAAAAATTGATTTTATTGATTCATCTTGACGTGTTTATGATTTTTAACAATAAGTCTCGTTACTACATGTGAATTGAAGTAATAAATTAGTACAACATTACTAATTAACATATTGAAATAGCGAATTTGATGTGATTAGGCGAGTTATGAACGAATAACCTATTTTATGTTCTACAACTAATCATCATATACACCATGTTGTTTTAGATGTAATGTGTGATTTTGTGATAAAATCCCCTTTAATTTACTTAGTATTAACAATTTTATCAATTTAACAAACAACGCGACTTAAATAAACAAACGAAAATCAAAAAACGTCAAATGAGGGTAATTCGTGACCACCCAGCGGTCACGAAGCATGTCGCGACCGCTGGGCGGTCCCAAATGAGTTCGCGACCTCTGGGCGGTCACGGACCTGTTTCGTGACCGCCCAGCGGTCACGAATGAGGGGTCTTTCGTGACCGTCTAGCGGTCGCGACATGCTTCGTGACCGCTGGGCGGTCACGAAAGAGAGGTCTTTCGTGACCGCCGAGCGGTCGCGACATGCTTCGTGACCGCCGAGCGGTCGCGACATGCTTCGTGACCGCTGGGAGGTCACGAAAGAGGGGTCAATCGTGACCGCCCGGCGGTCACGAATAATATTCATAAAAAAAAAAAAATGATTTTAGGGATTCATCTTGACGTGTTTATGATTTTTAACAATAAGTCTCATTACTACATGTGAATTGAAGTAATAAATTAGTACACCATTAGTAATTAACATATTAAAATAGCGAATTTGATGTGATTAGGCGAGTTATGAACGAATAACCTATTTTATGTTCTACAACTAATCATCACATATTGTTTTAGATGTAATGTGTCATTTTGTGATAAAATCTCTTTTAATTTACTTAGTAGTAACTATTTTATCAATTTAACAAACATCGCACCTTAATTAAACAAACAAAAATCAAAAATTTCGAAAGACCCTTATTCGTGACCGTTAGGCGGTCACGAAGAATATGGGGTGACCACTAGGTGGTCACGAAAGACCCCTCGTGACCGCCGAGCGGTCGCGAAAGACCTTGTAATTGGGGGGAAATTCAAAATTTTTGAAAATTTAAAATTTTCACCCAAATTCTATATATACCCACCATTCCAACCATTAATTTTCACTACACTCAAATTATCTTCTCTAAAAAACCCAACACTTTTCCTCCTTTCCTTATTTCCCAATCCAAAACATAAACACCAACAATTTTTCTTCTCCTCTTTTCTTATATCTCCAAAAAACAAAACACTAACAAGATTTTTTCTCCTCTTTCCTTATATCTCCAAAAAAACAAAATACTAACACTCTTATTTTCTTCTTTTATTTACTTATAACACAAATCATTCTCTTAAATGATGTTTTATTAAAAAAATCGTCCAACCATACATTATATTCGTAAAAAACAAATATATATTCTGGTATCTTGCCGGAATATATTTTTTATTTCGTTGAATATCATCCTTGACCGCCGGGCGGTCACGGATGGCTTGAATATTATCCGTTGGGCGGTCGCGGATGACTGTCGTGACCGCTGGGCGGTCGCGGATGACTGCCGTGATCGCTGGGCGGTCACGGATGACTGCCGCGACCGCTCAGCGGTCACGGATGACCTCCACGACCGAGGTCTTTCGCGACCGGTCATCCGCGACCTGAAAAGGGTCATTCGCGACCGCCCGGACGGTCGCGAATGACCCCTTTTTCTTGTAGTGTCTGTTGATGGAGCGTTTGTGAACAAAGGTGGAGAATCGTTATAAGTTGGTTTAAATAACTTGAGGGGTATTGTTGATATTTTACATTGGCATTTAAGTTTGTTAAATTAGGTACATGTTAGCGCTAGAATGAGCCGGACTCATGATAGCTATGACCAATGAGTTAGCATAACTGTTGTAGATAGAGTTTATAAGCAGCAGCACCTCTCACAATCGAATTCTTTTATTCTCTCATTGCAAAACTCTCTATTTATAAGATACTTGGTTCCTTTAGACCTATATCACAATGAACATTGTGTTTGTGATTCAACCAAGTAAAACTTTGTGTTCTTGTGGTAGTTGATCCTCAATTTTGTGCATTGTTTTGCTTGTTTTTGTTCTTGATCTGTATTACACCAAAATGCGTTGTTGATGGATTAATGGGGCAAATTCCATCTACCTCCCATGGGGTATTGCCTCTCTCCAATCACCTCCCCTCTAGTTTGAAATTTTTTCATTGACCTCCCTTCTGTGAGTTGACTAACAATCAACTGCTAAAATTGAGGGTAAAAGAGTTACTTAATAAAATGCTAAATAAAATTTTAATCATATAAAGTGAAAAAATATGTCTCTTGTTTAACGTGGGTGCTAAAAAAAATTGCTAAATAATTGACTATCTTCTCCCTTTTTTAAAAGAATCATTTAATCCCTTAAACTATGTGAAAATGTCAAAAATAAACGATTATGCTTCTTTTAACATTTTTTTTTACTATTCTCCTTTCAATCTATTATTTCTCTTTTAATCGGATTTGTCAAACCTTCCAATTCTTTAAACTAAGTGAACGTTAGACCATTCTTCTTTTATATATTTTCTTTTTTTTTCTAGTGACCAGGTTTGTTAATTCTTTTTATTCTTTAAACTAAGTGGACATGTTAAATCCTTTACAGAACCCTTACACTACAAGAATTGGGTATTATTCTCGACCAGGGAATTCCGACCGAAATTCGGTCGAAAATTTTTCCGACCGGTTTCGACCGAGATCCGGTTGGAAACCCGGTTGGGACCCTTTGGCGGGAATCTTTCCCGCCAAAGGGCATCGCCCTAAACTCGGCCCAGCTAGGCCAAGTATTGCCGACCGTAATGCAGTCGGCAATATATGTATTTCCGACCGCAATGCGGTTGGAAATGAGGGATCTCCTCATCCCCATTTCTTATACCCTACTCTCTCTCTCCCGACCCCATTTCCTACCGCTCAGCCCTCTTTCCCGACCGAAATTCGGTCGAAAATCCGGATCCGGTAAGTTTTTTCGTCTTTTCTCGTTTTTTATGTTATTTTTATTGTTTTGATAATTATTTTATATGTTTAATTGTTAGATTTTGTAGAAATTGTTAGGCTTTAATTAGGAAATGCCTTTAGGAATTGTTAGGCTTTAGGAATGTTAGAGTTTAGTAATTATTTATGCCTAAGGAAATATTATGCAATTAGACTTTAAATATAATGTATTTTCTTTATGCATAGTTAGTCTTTAAACTTTATATATGTCTTTAGGGATTATTTGATATTGTGTTATTGTTAGACCTTCAACATTGTGTATGCCCTTTATAAATCGTTTTATAAAATAGAATTCATGATGCTTTTAGGTAATTACTATAAAGTAGAAATGATTATATTTTCAGAAGATCTACTTGAAATTTATGTTTTTAGCTACTCTCAAAATATCTATATGTCTTTTTTAGGTAATATTATTTATCTTAGCATTATTTTATTTTATATGATTTTTATATGTGATAATTTAGTTATTATGGTGTTAATTTATGAAATGTTGCTAGATATCTTAGAAATGATAGTTTTTATTAAATAGTTCATGCCTTTAGGAAAACTATATAAATTGGTAATGATTAAATTTAGGTCATTTCTATAATTAGAAATATTCTAACCTAGATGGTTTTACTTAATACGTAGCACTTTAGTCGACGACATGTCGGGCGATCATCCACGCTCGTCTCGTGATTCCGGTCATGGCCAGACCTCGAAGAGAGGGCGTAGTGCTCCACCAAGTGCCAGAGGGCCTAGTGTTCCACCGAGATCGGGTCCTCATCTCTGATTTGTTCATTATGGCGCTACACCACCCGATGATGTCGATTCCCCTACGACCGATCCTGCCGAGTCCCCTTCTACTTCCTAGCCACCTAAGCGTACTACTGAATCGAGCGGCGGTACTCCACCAGATCAAGTAGTACCACATCGACTAGATGATGATCGCGCAGCATCGACGCCACCTACGCCATCTGGATCGAGGCATAGGGCACCTAGGCCACCATCTATTGATTCTACAACAACGGGTCCCATCACTTCTTCCCCAATAGACATCGCTGGTGCAGGACCATCTACCGTGATGCAGCATCGACCAGGCCGAGGCTTGTCTAGAGGCGATCAGGTTTCGTCTGACGGTAGAGGTCGTCGTATAGTTGTTTTAGATGAGCACGGTGTATGTTTGAAGGGGCGCAAGATATCAATGACGGTTACCTAGATCATTTGGTCATTTATGAAAATGTGTGTTCATTCATTCAATGAGGTCGATGAGAACGTCAAAGGTCAGATCTGAACTAAGTTTACGGTGAGTTTTCAGAACACACACACACACACACATATATATATATATATATACATATTAATATTTTTATTTAACGAAATCTTAATTAAAACCTTGTCTCAAAACATAAAAATCTTAAATCATTGTAGAAAACATACAACATTGGTCCGGATGAGTTGGGTCTGGCACATACGACCTACGAGGCTAAGGCCAGGAACAATTACAAGGAGATAGTGTACAATGCGAAGAAAAACTACTATGCGAGGAAGGATGATCCGAAGTGGGCTCCAAAGACTAGGTGGATGAACGACAAGTTGGAGGCTAAGTTTGTGAAGCATTGGGAGTCTAAGGGCCATCTGGATAAGTCATTTACATGACAGAAGAACAGGTGAGGAGAAGAGGACCCACACCCTAATCGTCATGTACGAGGGACTCATGCTAGTGGGTCCCTTAGCTACACGGAGATCCAGCGTAGGATGGTATGTCTTATTAAATTCGATTCTATACGAATAACTTTTGTCTTACATTTAAATAGTTCAACAAAAATTTTATGTTGATATGCAGCCACGTTCGAGACCTCGAGAGGCCCCTGCACCTCGGCATGATGAGATGTATCGATGTCAGCATACACATGTTCCTGAGGATCTGCTAGAGGGAGTTCGATGTCGCCGCGTTTGGCTAGACCTCGTGTATAGGGCTATCTATGTAAGTATTTAACTTGTAAAGCATTTTTTGATTACTATATTACCATATGCATTATTAATTATGTACTAACTATTCTATCAAAATGAACAGGATGCCTACATAGGCTTGATGACCGAGAGGTACACGGAGGATCGTACGGACTGGCCCTTCATAGATCAACAGTTGTGGAGTCGGGCGTCTGGAGGAGTGAAGAAGGGGAATGTTGCGGGCCTCCCTTCAGAGGCACATCACGATCAGTTTGGTTCCAGATGAAGAAAGAGCCAAACAAGACACATGACTACGTGACCTTGGAGGGGGAGAACGGTCATCTTCGGACTGCTACTGATCGGAGGGTTGACGTCTCTTGATCACATAGAGCACTTGACCCATCACATCACCGGCGCGACTTGTACTCCTCGTTCTCGACTCTTTCCTACTAGATTCATGTCCTCCGCTCGTCGAGCCTACCACGGTAATGTGCCAACACCCCCACGGAGGCTATAATGTATGAGCCTGAGTACGAGGATGACAATGAGGACGGCGATCTAGATGACACTCCCGATGGTGATGTTGTCGATCTTGTTGCTGATGATGATGAGAGTGGTGGAGCCTCCAGAGATGATACATTTGGCTTTCATGATGAGGACTATAAGGAGTAGTAGTATTAGTTGTTCTTTTTTTTTAAGTATTGAAAATTGTGTTTGTTGTTTGTATTTATGTAATTCGTTAGATGCTTGGACAAACTACTTTATGTTTATGTAAAAGGTTGTTGTATGGTTAATTGTAAAAATATGATTAATATTTGGTTGCTACTTATATATATATATATATATATATATATGTGGTACAATGCTAGGACCAAATTACCTAATTATGAGATGCAACTGTAAAAAGTCCAACACGAATGCAAACTATAATATAAAATTAAATAGCGTGAATCCAAATTTATTATACAACAGAAATCGACCACTAAACTATAATCGCACGCTATTTATACATACTATCCTCAGACACTAAGTCAATCATTAACTCTTCCTCTTCCTCATTGTCTTCCTCATCCTCGTTGCCCTCCGTTGCCTCCTCCTTGCATCTTCTCTCACCAACCACATCAAATCCCTCGTCGGCCAATTGGATATTCATATTGAATGATGAAAGGTCTAAACATAAGTTAAACCCTTAAGATGCATTCTCCTGTAGCACTTGGTTCGGCATCCCCGCTTCGACATTGTTTGATCCGGCAACTGATGACATATCGATTATGTGTCTAGCAGGAATACTGGATACGGCCAACCATCCTCTCTGCACTGGTCGCCTCGTTGTCTTTTTTGGATAGGGCACATAGTACGCTTGTTTTGCTTGGTTAGCAAATACAAACTGCTCATTGGTGTCGAGGATACACCTGGGGTCGATGTCAACCAACTTGTACGTTGAATGCTTATGCGTACCTGCATTTATATCATATCAAACACATTTGAATAAAACTATGTACACATTTGAACAAGACTATTCTACTTGTCTTTAAAGTGTTTAATCATTTCGTTATTACAAATAAATAACAACAACTTACTTGACCCATTCGTCAAGCTCTTCACAGTTTAGAAGCGTGTACAACTCTATTTGCCCTATTTCATCGGAAGTCAAGTTTCGCCTATTGTTTAGTGGACCTATTGGCGCCCCTTTCTTGTGAAATATTCTAAGCTCATCATCCCACTCCGTGCTATCTAGCGTCTCGTTCCTGTTGAGTTGTTTATATTTAGTCTGAACAGAGACATCCAAATATTGAGAACACATATTGGACAGCTCTGCAAGTAGGTATGCATTGGCTATGGATCCTTCCACCCTCATCTTATTCAGTACTGAACCCTTCATGTCGAACATCCGCCTAATACATAAAAATGAATGATTAGGCAAAGAATCAATAATTATAAAAGATAATGATTTTGAAAATACAAAATTGTACTCTCAAATGGATACATCCATCTATAATGCACTGGACCTCCAACTCTAGCCTCGTACAGAAGGTGTATGGCTAAGTGCTCCATAGAGTCAAAAAATGAAGGAGGAAATATCATTTACATCTTGCACATGGTAATAATGAACGATTCCTTTAATCGCTCCATATCATTGGCCGAAACCTTTGAGGCACAAATCGCCTTGAAAAAAGACTAATCTCTACTAAGGTCTCCCAAATCTTGGGTTCCAAGAAGTCGCGAAAGGCAATCGAGATCAATCTCTATATGAAGACGTGACAATCATAACTCTTCATACAATACAATTTTCTTTGTTGTTTTTGCACACATCGTCCCAAGTCCGAGGCATATCCATCAGGAAACTTCAGTTCTGTCAGCCAATCAAGCACCATGCTCTTTTGCTCTCTCGTAAGACAATATTTTGCCTTTTTCTTTATATACTCACTTCCTCTACCAGTGGGTACTAAGAACAATTCTTTACGGTTGGTCAACAGCTTAAGATCGTGCCTCAACTTAATGTTGTCCTTCAACTTAGCGTCGTGCAATACCGTGTTGATGATGTTCTCAAAAAGGTTCTTCTCACAATGCATGACATCTAGATTGTGGCGAATCAAATTTTTGGACTTGTAACGTAGTTCCCAAAAGATGCTTCGATGACACCAATTATGCGTTGTATTAAAACTCAGAAGCTTTGTGGAGTTTGGCCCAAATCCAACCGATCATAGCCTATCCACAATTGCCTTCATCTCCGCTCCTGTCTTTCTTTAAATAGGCGCTGCAAGTATCTCTTTACCCTTGTAGAAATCCTTCTTGTTGTACCTACATTCATGACGCTCTGGTAGAAACCGACGATGACAATCGAACCACGAGGCTTTTCCCCCATGCTTAAGTGTAAAAGAATTTGTCTCACCCATGCAATAAGGACATGCCAGCTTCCCATGTGTGCTCCACTGGAACAACATTCCATAAGCAGGAAAATCGCTAATAGTCCACATTAGGGTCGCTCGCATTTGGAATTTTTCCTTTCGTGAGCTGTCGTACATCCACAAACCATTACTCCACAAATCATTCAACTCATCAATCACTGGTCTCAACAAAACATCCAAGTTCTTTTCGGGACTCTTTGGACCGGGTATAATAAGGCTGAGAAAAATAAACTTCGATCGCATGTATAAACCTAGCGGGAGGTTATAAGGGGTCACAAACACGGGCCAACAATAGTAGTTTTTCCTAGATTGCCCAAACAGTGTAAACCAATCCATACATAGACTGAGTCAGACATTTCTAGGCTCTGCTGCGAAGTCCGGATACGCACGATCAAAATGTCTCCACGGCTCGCCTGCAGCTAGGTATATCATTCTATCAGTTGACTGTCGACACTTCAAATGCCAAGTCATATGTCTTGAAGTGCCTACAGTATAGAACAACCTCTGTAATCGAGGGCCTAGGGGGAAGTACCACAATTTCTTCCTTGCGACTCTGGACTTTCTACCAGCCTCGAACCTATCGGTCTTGCATATCGGACACGATGTGAGATCCTTGTTGGCATTCTCGCCGTAGTACAAGAAACAAAAATCCCAACAGATGTCGATCTTATTGTACCCTAAACCCAAACCCGCGAGCATCTTATTCATGCATGGAAGCGTATTAAATAACATTTCCTAAATCTCTGGCTCCATAAGATCTTTAGACAACCTTAAGTACTTTTTGCAAGCGACATTTAGTACAATGTGCATTGTCTTGGTAGTCAAGAACTCGGCAAACCACTAGAGCACAGTCTTCGGCTTCTTACGGTGGATTTGTATGCCTTCCAAATGTATCAATTTGTAGAACTCCTTCGCCTCGAGACTTGGATCTTCGTTACGCACCTCTCCCTCAACAAATCGACCCCCATATGCATCCACCACCAATTCTCTAAACGAAGTATCAACATGAACCGGACTATCCATGTAAATACTAGTGGACGGTGATTCAGGTACATACGATGTGGATGCCCCGCTCACCTCCGCTCCATGCAATACCCATACCCAATATTGATACGAAAAGCCCGACTTATGAAGATGATCCCGGACTACGTTTCGATCAAAAAACTTTAAATTGTTGTATATCTGGCACGGGCACCTAATACAATTTCTTAGATCTAAGTAGTCTCTCTGTTGCGATGCAAATTGTATGAATGCACGAACCCCAACCACGGCATGATGATTTAAATAACCAGTATTACTATATATCCTATCGTACATCCAAGATCTATCGGCAAGATAATCCATTTCTAATCTAAAAAATTATAAAGAAAATTGTTACAATTAATTCCACCAATAAATATCTTTATCATCTATATTAAATTTCAAAAACATGAGTACATAGAAGTCAAAGAAATACTTACTTGTTGTAGCGTAGAAAATACTTAGATCAAGTATTGTTTGCACACTCACGCCCCTCGTTGCATTTACCACAATATCTAATAATACAAAAACAAACATATATATAAAAAAGTTAAGAAAACAAACACAAAATAGTTATAACAAGGGAAAATCGTGAATACCTTGCAAATGAGGAAGAATGGAATGATTTGACAATTGGAATGGGGTGCGTAATTTATAGGGACATTCAACCACTTTTTCGACCGCAATGCGGTCGAAAAAAACAACTAACCGTTGTTAATTTCGACCAGAACGCAGTCGGAAATAACAACGGATACTTGCATTTCTGACCAGAGTCTGGTCGAAAATACTAGTAGCCGTTGTTATTTCCAGTCGCGTTCCGGTCGAAAATAACAACGTTTATTTTTTTTCGACTGCAATATTAGGATTTAGGGTTAGGGTTTAGGGTTTAGGACTTTTCTCGACCACATTACGGTCGAAAATGAATGAATTTCTAACCAGAATGCGGTCGGTAATAATATTCGTATTTTTTATTTTCCCATTTCGCTCTCCAATTTTCAATAAATCGTTGGTTTAATGATCAATTACAACTATATTAGTTATATATAAATTACAAAATAAAATAAAAAACTTATTTTCTCGCACGTTAAATAATTATTTAAAGCGTCGGTTGATAATGTCACTTGTAAATACATTGGTATATTTTGCTAATTAACTACTTACGATTGTTTTAATTGAATGTAACATCTAAACACACACACACACACAAACAAACACACACACACATATATATATATATATATATCACAATTGACTTCTCTATACTTACGTTTCTAACGAATGCTAATCGCAAATGAGAGATTACTCTATACTGCGTATGATTAATATATGTAGAACTTCAAACAAATTAATAATAATCTTACTATGTTAATCAATATTAATTAAATACTAGTTCAAAAAAACATTAGACTAACTAAGTATTATTTCATTCATGTATTTTTACTGAAATTCTATAGTTAAACTCACAAACACATCAACATTTTTCTAAAATCAAGAAAAAACAAAAAAAATACACTATTTTCGACCGGATTCCGGCTGAAAATAATATTCATGATTATTTCCGACCGGACTCCGGTCGAAAATATGAGCCGAAAACAATTTCTGACCGAATTCCCTCCCCCCCCCCCTGCAGCCGCCGCCTACCACCTCTGAATTTGAAATTGTTAAAGGTTGCCGAAAATTGATGGAACTTGCCAGAAATCGCTGGAAATAGATGGAAATTGCCGAAAATCTCTGGAAATCGAACTCGCTAGAAATGGATCTCGCCGAAAATCTAGCTCTCTGCTTGAAATGGAGCTCACTGTAACCCGCCGGAGATTTGTGTGATGAAGATGATGACGACGGCAGGGGTGGAGGCGGCGCGAGGTGGGCAAGTGGTGGTGATAGCCGGCGGGGGTGTGGGGTACGGCGTATGATGAAGATGATGATTACTTTTTTTTGTTAATTGTATTTTTTTGTTGTTTTTATTTTTTTATATATTATTAAAATATTTATAATTTTATAAATAGTTATATATGTGTTTATTATTATTATTTATATATTTAAATATATATATTTATGTGTGTTTATTATTATTTATTTATATATATATCTTTATTATTATTAATATTATATACATTGGGGTGCAAAGTGCAATTTATTTTGGGGTGCAAATACAATATCTAAAATTACAAGGGTTTGTGTAAAAATCTTTTTCTGGCTGAAAAATATGACGTGGCGGAGCAACTTAATGACATGGCATTGACTGTACTGCCACGTAGGCAATTTTGGCCCGAATAAGGGCCGAGGGCATTCTTAACAAAAACAATTAAACATATGGTACATTTTGCAAGGCCCGAAAAAAAAAAAAGGACATTTAACTTTTTGAGAAAAGATAAGGGGCATTTTTAGTAATTCGTCCTTACAAAAAGGGACAACTTGTTAAATCAAAAGCCTCAAACTCCCACCAAAATGTATCAACAACTACATGGAAATTTCGCAAAGTTGGTCCTTTAAAAAAACCGCTTTTCAATTTTGATCTTTTAAAGTGCAAAGAGCCATTTTTAATCCCTTAAAGTACCCAAGTTTCGTTTTTGGTCCCCCGGTGAGGGAATATTCTTATATTCCCCGAAAATTGGCATGTGCCATGCACATGACCTCGATTTTCAGTTTTTTTACCCAAATACTTTATATAATTACACTCAAACCCTAATAATTTCTAAATAAGCATATTTTACTCTAAATTTGAGTTTGTTTACATGTATATTTATATTTCAAGAAATTAGATCAATTCATTTTCAAATGTTACATTTTTTAATAAATAAATTAATCAACATAAACATGGCTGATTATATGTCATTGGAGTTTAAGGCAGGTGCGATGATTATATATTTATATTATGAACAGACTAATGGTGAGAAATATGAATCGTAACACTTTGAATTGTGGACAAATCTTAAGAATTAGCTTTTGAGAAGATTTCTTATCCAAAAGCTTTCGCCTTTCAATCACATTTTTGTATTCTTTCTTGTATTAGGTTAAATCATTATCAAAGAAAATGTAATTTTTATAGAAAAAAAATAAAAATTCGTCAAATTAAACCCACCCACCCCATAGGCCCAACCCACCCTATTCATCTTCCTCAAATTCCCCAGCTACCCAACCGAAATCTTTGGGGTTTTGTTAGTGATTAGAATTATTGGGGTTTGAAAGTGATTAACTGGTGTTTTTTTGAAGACTCTTGGTGCTACTCAAATGGCGGCGATGCGATCGTACTTGTCATCATCGTAGGTGGTGTTGGCGAGTGGAGGAGGTCGAGCGTGTGAGCTCGGTTTGTCTTAAGCTGGTGGCGCATTGAGGGCATGGAGGTAGTAGATGCGGCGGCGGAGTTGAGCGGGAGGAGGATAATTAGCGAGAGTGTTAAAGAAAGGAGGGAGAAGAGGATGCAAGGTGGTGTTGATTTTGCTGAAAATTTGCAGTAGGAGGGGGGTGGGGGGGAGGCTGGATGGTGGGAGGTGTTGGGAAATTCTATTACTTTGTTAATGTTTAATTTTATCTTACACCTTTTTTTTCGAAATTATAATTTTTTGTTGTTATTTGATTAATGTTGATGGTGATGGTGAACAGAGATGGTGAAATTTTAATGAAATATATTTGTTCTTAAATTTAAGAAAATATTAAAGGTTTAAGATAAATAAAATATACTTATTTATTAGTATATGAAATTATTTATGTTTTATATATAAAAATTTGAGTTGAGTGTAATTATATGAAATATGTGGAACACAATAAAAAAATTCAAATTTGAAGTAAAATGTGCTATTTAAAAAATATTAGGGTATGAGTGTAATTAGTAAAGTATTTCGGTAAAAAATTAATAAGAAACTTAAAATCGAAGTCAAGTGCATGGCACATGCCAATTTTCGGGGAATATTGCAATATTCCCTCACCGGAGGACCAAAAATAAAACTTGGTTACTGTAAAGAACTAAAAATGGTCATTTGCACTTTAAAGGGCCAAAATTGAAAAGCAATTTCTTTAAAGGACCAACTTTGCTAAATTTCCACAACTACATATCTATCTAAAATCCACATGGATGTGGCTGATTGTTGGAACAAATTATGTAGAACACGACATATTCATCATCACCACAACAAAACAAGACAAAATAGATACTCAACAATGAAAAGTCCATCTCCATATATAGACAAATCCTAAACTCCGGCTTGAGATGAACTTGCTTCACCACCCTGAAATATAAAGAACACTTGATAAGTTAAAAATAATTTATTACAATGACAAGATTATATAAAAATTTGAAAAAGGAAAAAAAAAAGCCTATTATTCATTAAAGAAACCTGAAAATTCGATGATCCAGCTCTTCTTTGACTGTTTCTTCCCCATTTCTCTGGTCTTAGAGGACATGTTCTCCAATCATGGTTCATTCCTTTACATTTGCTACAAAGCACAACATTTGACCGATGTATTTTTTTAGGCGGTTTATTTGATCCTCTTCTTCTATTGAGAACAGGCCTCCCTCTCTGAGTTTGCTTGTGTTTTCCATTTTTATCTTTACCCATCACCTTGACCGAAGGAAGAATTAGAGGATGTGGGACGGTAGGCCACATAATCTGGTCTGGTAGTGTAGGCACTTTTCCTTGATATGTTCTCAAGTGTGCTTCTTTGCCAAAATAGGGATGAATATATTGAAATGGATCATCTTGTTTGTTGTTGATACAAGCCATTGCATTTTGCAAGGTATTTCAATTATATCACAGACTTTACATTGACAAGTTCTTTTACTTAAACTTACTAGGTAGTCATGTCATCATAAACTTCATAATCATCACCGTTTGATTTCCCTTAAAGGTACCTACCTTATTTTCTTACTTTGGCAAGATTTTCTCTGACTTTTGGTGAATATTCAAATTCCCATTTTAAACCCTCTTCGTACCTAGATTTGAATCTTTTCATGCATTTTTTTCCTCACTTCTTCAAGCAAGCTGATTATTGGAAGTCGTATGATCTTGCTAATCCACCAATTGAATAATTATGTCATGTTATTAGTAACATGATCACATTTCACATGTTCATCAAACGCATGAACTGACCAATGTCTTGGACCATCAGCATACATCCAAGTCCACGCCACCTCATTAACTGGTTTCATCTCATCCATGATACTTTTAAAATCAATGGAATTCATCGCCCTCACTGCTTTCCAATACAATAATCCAAGTTTTGGGCCAGGAAACTTTCCTTTAAAACTTTCGTACCTATGCTTTGCACAATACCTATTTGAAGTTGTTGGGCATACATTTCGCAATGCATTAAGGATGCCTTTTTGTCTACCCGACATAAAAGTAAGGCATCTTGGATCGTCGAGATAGTCTTGTAAGCATTGTAGAAAGTCACTACAAAAAAAATTGCTTATTGTGACAAAAACAATTGTCTTAAGACGCCCAAAAAGCGTCACATAAGGTTTATCGTGACGAAAAGGTGCACAATGAAATTTGTCGCCACAAACCCGTCGTTTAAGGGTTGTAACGACGAAATCTACATTTGTCACAATAGCTTGTGACGAACAGTAATTTCGTCACAACAGTTCAACCTTTCGCGACGATATTCCGTGTTTATAGTGTCAATGTTTCGTCATAATAACCTAATTTCGTTGCAAGAAAGGATCTTTCGCTAATGTTGTTGTGACAATTTCGTCGTCGCAACAACATGAATCCTATAATGACAACAACTTCGTTGCAATATGTTACTCATATAAACTCTTCTTACACTTACTGTGACAAAATATTTGTCTCAGTAGTTACTACTTATTTTTCATATTAGCCTTGTGCTCAATTTATTAAGATTTTATTAGATAATAGAAATAAAAATACACATCAAATTTGAAACTCAACAAATCCATCATAATATTAAAAACTAATAAAACCAAACACCTCAAATAAGAATTCTTTTTCATTAGAAAAAAAACAAAGTTGACAACGATCCGTGATAACATGATACTAATTTCCTTCGAAAACACATAATCGACATTTACTCTGAACCAACTTTTCATAAGTTGTTTTACATCCATAATAAGTTCTCCACATCAACTTAAAAATCATCTCCTCCAAGCCATTCTCCAATTGCTTTATGTTCAACTCTTTGGACACCTACTGCACTTGCCCAATTGCTTTCTGTTCAATTCTTTGGACACCTACTGCACCTGCAAAAACAATGAAAAATGATTGAAGTAAGCTAATCTAGTAAGGAATGATTGAAAATAACATTAATTTATACAAAATGATGTATTTTTATGTCAATAGGTCCAACTACTTAAAAGTGCAATACTTAGAATGTGAAATATAGAACTTTTTACTAAAAACAGTTGACGAAGTAGGAATAATCTACTAAATCAAAGAAGTTTTATCCTCCAAAAGAAATTTACGTTCTAGTTTATAAGAAACACAAAGATCTCAAGTGTTGAATCAAATGAAATTGGAATTCTTTCAACTTATTGAATAAACATATCTTGAATGCAATAACAGAACAGTTACAACTTATGGATGTTATACATGCAAACTTATAAATCTCACAACTATGTAACATCATATTCAATATCACACTGTTGACAAGCTTTAAAGATGCACACATATTAAACAAGCTATTTTTAACCTCTATTCAACAATAAAAAAAAACAACACCGTCTGCTTCTATTAAAAATAAACATACAAAAAGTACTAAAGTGCAGCAACAAAAAAGTGTTGATACCGTGCTAATGCATTCAAGCATAAACTTTTTCATTGCCACCCCCTCCCCCCACCCGCCAAATATCATATGAATAATTGGTAATCATACAGAATAGGTTAAACTAAAAAAAAGGCGGGAGTAAGCTAAGGGCTTGGTGAAAAAAAAAAAGATGGAATAAGGGTTGGGAAAGAAGGAGAAGTATTTAAGAGGCGTTCTTTCTTTTCTTCTTTATAAAATGTAAAAGTGCTTCTTTCTATTTGATTTGCTGGTAGCTTTCTTCTTTTTTTTTATGATTATTATCATAATTAGAATAACGTACCAGTGCATTCCCTTCAAGCAATAAATAATATTATTTTAATTAGAGTAGTTTTGAGGATAAGTATTGTTAATTTTATAAATATGTCCTTAAAATCTCTTTAAATTTTGTACAAGATACAAACATTTACCTTTTCATAAATAAATAATAATTTTTATCAATATGCTATCAATCTAAATAAAATCATCATATATATGGTTATAAAAGAAAAATCTATCATGATATCGGTATACTAGTACTAATTAACAAGAAGATGTTTCTAAAAATAGTAATATATATTACTATGACGAAAAAAACATCGTCACAAGAACAAAAAAGGTGTGTAACGATTATCCTTGTCACTAGATAAAGAAATTTTGTCACGACATATTTGGCATCAAAGGAAAAAATTTTGTGCAAGTTTTATTGAGACGAATTCAAGACTTTCGTCACTATACTTACGTTTCTTGCGATGAAAGTTAATATCACATAAAAAACTTGTCTTATGGCGAAATTATGTTTTGTTGCCACAGCCAAAGGTGTAGTGACGCTTTAAATTTTTGTCACAAGAAACTGTCATAAAAAATATTTTTTTTGTAGTGAGTAAGGCCATGTTGTCGTTGACTCTATTTCTGCAAACATCACTGCAAGTGGAAGAATTCCAGAATTCACATCCCATATTATGGCAACTAACAATTGACCTCCATATGGGCCTTTCAAGAAGCAACCATCGATACCAATATAGGGCCGACACCCATATTTAAAGGCATCCCTTTGCGCTGGAAAGCAAAGAAATAATCTCTCAAATCTGCAACTCGAAGATATATTTGTTATGTCAAGTCTAGTACACTTTAACTTAATGAAACTATTCAGTCTTTTTGATGTAAAACACCAATATAATCTGGGGGAAACGGGGATACTAGACCCAACCTATTCGCGTTTTTGCGATGTTGTACCCAACCTTTGATTTTTGACCCCGCTGTACCCAACCTTTCATTTTTAAAACATGTTATACCCGAACTAACTTTCCGGCCAAAAGTCCAATTATCAAGTTTTATCCAAGGAAACAAGTCCAAGAAAGATATGTGTCCTAACATGAGATTTCAGCATTCGATTTAGTAGGAACCCCAACTTGTTCTGCAAAACTGCTTTGATTGGGAAAGTTCCACAAGGCATACGACCTATGGTTGGAAAGCTCTATAAATCTTCTTTTTAATGAAACAAACGAGAGGTCATTTGGAATTTTCTAGGGAGAGTTATGGCGGATTTACTTAGGTTGCGCAAACTGCTTTTGAATTCTGTCTAGTTTGAGTCATTTTATATCTTTTGGCGAGAAATTCCAATAGAGTGGAATTTAATGATTTGTCGCAATAAGAGATTAAAATTAAACGATACCACATTAGGGGACTAATTCTATAATAATCACACAGGAAAGGAAAGGATGAAAAGTGAAATCTTCCAAGACTTTGTGGAAATTCAAGTATTAAAACTCATGACCATTTCCATATTAAATGTTAGGGATAATTCCATCAAACTCCATGAACTATAACGACTTTTGGATACCACCTCCCAAACTTTGTAAATAACACTTTGTCCCCTAAATGTTGAGGGGTTTGATGGAATTATCCCTAAATGTTAAAAGCTTTTTCATTATGTGTCACAACTATAAACATATCGTCTAAAAACTGTATACTTAAATGTTATTAACATATAGGTCTTAATCGTATCATTGATCAAAAGAATTTGTAACTATATGGCAGAATTATGAATAAGCTTGTTGTAGCCAATTTAATGCAATAATTGACAAACCTTAGATTATATTGGATTTCTTAATTAAATGTTCTTAGACCAGCTTGATACCTTAATTTCCGGAGTGCGGTACTATTATACACATTAATTGATCATAATCTTCTTGCATTCCGTAGCTTTTACGGGTTTGTTATAAGCTGTTATATTAAATATATGATTTAGTCTCTAGTGTTTTGTCCTGATTTTGTTATAAGTTGTTATATTAAATACATGATTTAGTCTCTAGTGGTTTGCCCTGATTCACCTATCGTCGGGGACATCAATTAGTTTATGCTTAAATGATTTAGGTATCGTCATTTGTGAGCCCCTTACAAAATTTTACGCCATTTCCTGTTTTCGTGTGGCGGCAGCTATAACGACATCAAGAAACGTACTGACGTCTTTTGCTTTCCTAATTTTATTGTGCAGGATGGGCTAGATTCATTCAACATTTGGAGCCAATAGCAGAAAGTTCACGATGATTCGTTGGAACTATATATATAATAGGTTATCATCATCATGAAATTTTCCACTTTAATTTATAATGGTTGGCTTCTGCTGACGGAACCTTTGAACTGTGAATGTGCAACAACTTTATGTATCACTAAACAAATCAGATGGAGGCCGTTTCATGTTGGTTTTTCATTACACTTGTTGATTTATTAATTAAAGTGCCAACGTCACCAATGATCAACGTCACAAATTTTCGGTACTTTAATTTAAGTGCTAACACTATTGAGCTCCCACTAGTTAGGACGCGTCAGAATCAGAATCAAAATCAAAATATTCTCCCTTGATTAGAGAAATTTTATGGGCTAAAGTACAAAGGACCTACTAATTAATAATGTACAATATTGAAAAGTGGCACGGCAGCGTGAAAGTGAAACCACAGAGAGTACAGCATAAATATAGAATTGAGAACTAGTAATAGCAGTAGCTGACTGAACACGAACCAGCAGAAAGATTTGTCCAGGAGCTGGAATTGGAGGGAGATTAAATTAATGCGTGCTTACTTAATTAGCTAATTATATTAGTTTCTCTCTGATTTACTCGTATGAAGAAAGAAACACAAGCCGATTGATTGATTTTCCTCCATATCCAGTCCTGGTTGACTCTCATTCTGCTGCGGTGCTAATGTTCCGACTGCGAATTTTCAGGTAAAAAGGTAAGTTTTATGAGATTTTAAATTATCTATAATTTCTTGTTTCTCTAACTTTGACCCAGGCATGATGTTGATCCTTAAGATTGTTTTCATGCATTTAACATTTGTTAGTGTCAGTGATGTTCCACGAAGGCACGAAAGAGTAAGTATCATAAATCACAAAGTAATGATTTTGTGTTAAGACCCATGTTTCCATGATATTAGGACTTGCGAATGAAAGATGAAGACCGCGTTCTAATTCTAAGGGCAGACTGCTACACGAAGAGTTAGAATGCACGAAGAGTACGTAGATGTAAAACTAATATATATGATTTTAACGAGGTTTAGTCAATATACCTAGTCCACAAGGCCTTACTCCTAACAGATAAACTTTTTCATTCTTTAAAAAGTCATACAAGATTTGGACAAAATTTGTTCCTTTTCGATTTTGACATTTATCTCAGGTATTCAAGCTACTCGATCTGTTTCACTTACTTTATGTTATATTGAGCGTTGCAAGTCGAACGAGAGTAACACCAAGATAAAGAGATTGAATTAAACATTGAAGAACAATTTTGAATTGCTAACCAAATTGGTGATGAACCGATCGAATGATTGTTCATTTGCAAAGCTTCGAAGAGAGAAGGCTTCTCTCAACGGTCACAAAAATCGTACATCAAAAAGTGAAGATTTAATGATATGAGAACTCAGCTATACATACTAACTAGAACCAGCTGATGAAGTGGTTAAAACTGACTTAACCAATTTACAAATATTTACTAAATATGAAAAGATTAAAAGTATATCATCTGAGATGTTAATTATAAGTCTATTGCGGCTATTAGTGGTATACAAGCATATCCATTTAATAACCTGGTAGACGAGTTGTACTATTTGTTTGTATTTGGAAGTGATTTAAGAACAAGAAAAATCTAAACGACGCGACGCGATTTCGAAGTAATTAACTTAGAATTTTGAAAAAGTACTTGTTTCTCTTGTAATAAAGCATGGAAAATCCGAGAAAAGAAACCCACTTTACTGTTTGAAAAGATTTTATCAAGAACGGTAGCTCAATATTAAAAATAAAATAATTAAATATGTCTAGCTATGACTATATATATGGTATCTTATGAGCCTATTACTTGATTATGTATGCGACAAATGTTACAAATTTACAAGGTTCGTTAAAAAAAAATATTACAAATCTACAAGGTTCGTAAAAAAAAATATAAAATCTTTTGTTATAGAACCGTAAAAATAATCTTGAAAAGTGTAATCAGCAACAAAGTTGGATTACATGTATCTATACATTCTATGCCCCGACAAAGCTCTCTCGTAATATTCACTTGTTAATTATCCCTTAGCTTAACTACTCCTAATTCCATCCGCCATACCTAGTATTTATTCCAAAAAAGTTGTCGTGATCCTATATTCACTTCTCATTTTCCTATGATGATTCCTAGCTATAAATTATCACCCAAAATTACACCATCATAACCATGATATACTAAGGAGAAACATAAGTCATGGCTAAACGGTTCGAAGTACATCAAACCGATGGACTGAAGTTAGCGTTCGAAGAATCCGAGCACCTAACAAAAGAAAAAAAGATCGAACTAGCGGCCGCTACAGGACTGGATGTGGAGCAAATTGCCAGCTGGTTTAGCCGCAAAAGAGCGCGAAAACGGGCAACAACATCGACAACGCAACTTCAATTGGCTCATTCCAGGCTCCAAAATGCAACCAAGATTAGTCGAGAGACGGAAATTGAGCTGCGCAAAAGGCTCGAAGAGAGCAGGAACAGGGAAGCTGAACTCCGAGCTGAAAACTCTCGCTTGAAAGAGAGGCTGACAATTGTTGAAGGTGACAAGCAGTTTGATACCATTATGAGGTGTTTGAATAAGTGGTGATTTTGGATCATGACATTGCCCTCCAAATCACTGTACGTAATTTCTATTTTGAAGTGCACAATCGATCATTCATGAAATCGAGTTATCATACCAAATAAACATTGTAATAAGTTTGTCCAACCCGATTGATTTACATCAAATTGTGGGGGATCATTTTACTATTTTATGAAATGTACTATGAAATTTGCTCAAGGATATTCTTATAAGCTTCTTGTTAATTAGATTGCAGCTGGGTGCGTACTTTATTTATTTTCTCATGTTGTGTCGAAAGTTAATTGGGTTATCCCTACGTCAATGAGTTTTTTTTTTGTTAGATATATATGACAATGAATGAACAAATATAGTATCATGATAATCAAATGGATGTAAATATTCCTCGAGGGGAAAGAAACAAGTTGTACCATACAAAAAACTATACGTGCGACTAATATAATTATTAGTATGACGTATAAAATCCAATCTTGGCAAGATAACTTTAATATATATACATATTATATATATATATATATATATATATTCATATATAAAGTTTACGTTAAAACTTAAAGAGGATATGCTAGGGAATAGGGGTGAGACTCATGTAAGCAACCCTTTCGTTGATTAATCTCTCGTCAATCGTCGCAAGAGGAAACAAGTATAGATTATAGAATCACTCTGTAAACTTAAATTCTTCAATCATAAAAATTCCAATATGTTTAAAACTCCAGTTCCCTATTAATGTATATACTATCAACAGGACTAAAATTTAGGACTAAACTAGGAAGGAAATATTCAGAAAATATCTAAATTAAGGAAAGTAAATCGATCTTTTAACAATGCTCTGTCCCTCCATAAACACTTTGATTTACTGATTTGCATCAGAGAGTAGGTGTATATTTAATGCTAAAACATCATATTAAGCACTACTACACCAGAAATGAAACTTTGGCCTTCGATGTACTAGTTCAAATCCTCAACTGGAGTATGATTGAATGTGAGTTAAATACTGTTAAATCGTCTAAATATACTTAATTTCATTCTTTCTATTTCTGGTAATTATTTGTAAATCTGTTAGTTAGTTGTTAATTACTTTCTAATTCTAGAAAGTTTAAGTTAAGCTTAGTTAGTTGATTAAGTTAATTCACGCCTGAATGTAATTAGCATTAGTCACACGCTCCAAGTATATAAGGGCCAGCGCACACTCTCACAACTCACTTTTCAGCTAACAGAATTTAGGAGCGAAGAATTCTCTCAGCTCAAATTCATGTAACGGTCACATTTGTTCATCAATGGAAGAATTTTTCTTTTCAATCGACAATGGCGATTCTGCTCTCATTCAATAATTCGACATGGTATCAGTTTGTAGGTTATAGATTCCTCGCTTACGCAGTGTGATCTCGCTGTATTTGTTTGATTTGCTGTTCTTCACCAAATTTGTGTTCTTAGAACCCTAATTTTGTCTATTCAACTTGTTAATCATCAATGACTACTCCTGCTACTTTGAGTTCTTCAACTCCTGCTTCTTCTACTACAAAGAATCCGTTGATGATTCTGGATCTGTGTATTTTTTAGGAACTCATCATTATACTAGCACTTCAATTGTTAGTGAGAAACTAAATGGCACTAATTACATATCTTGGAGCAAATGTATCACTATGGCTCTAAGTATCAAGAATAAACTGAGATTCATTGATGGAACCCTATACCCAAGCCAGATGTGTTTAATGTTGTTGAACACACATGTTGGTTATGTTTAAACACACTAGTTTTCTCTTGGATCTTGAACTTGGTTGAAAAGAATCTGCAGAAAAACTTGCTCTACTATGAAGTTGCACAAGAACTTTGGAATGAACTAAAAACCAGATACTCTAGATCTGATGGTTTAAGGGTTTACACACTTCCAAAGTCTTTATCCACAATTGCACAAGGTGCTTCTAACTTCACTGATTACTACAACAATTTCGGATCCATATGGTATGAGTACATTAGCTAACGCCCTATTGTTGTGTGTATATGTGGCCAATGCACTTGTAATATGAATCACACTATGATTGCCCTGCACAGTATGATTCTGTGATTAAGTTTCTAGTGGGCTTGAATGACTCATACTCAACCATTAGAAGTCAAATCTTGATGATATCCCTTGTGCCAAGCCGCATGTCTAAGGTCTACTCTATGCTCCTTCAAGAGGAGAATCGGAGGGATATCTACAGCACTACTATTTGGATTGAGTCTCTTGCTATGTTCACAAGGAATATGCCTCCTACTCAGGCTCCTCAAAACAAGCATAACTATAACACTACTTCATCCTACACTGGTCCATACTCTCAGAACAAGCAACAGAAGCCTCCTCTAACTAGGCAAGAAAGAAAGAAGCTAAAGTGTACAATCTGTGGGTACAATGGTCATACTGAAGACAAATAGTATCTACAACATGGCTACCCTCTTGGCTGGGAAGGTCCCACTGGAAGAAGACCACTTCCACAACACTCAGCTAACTCTATAGCTAGCAATTCTGATCATGTTCCACCTGCTCAAGAGAAGGAGAATGTGAATCCTAACCAGCAGCTCTTTGAACAACTCTTGCCTTTCAAGAGGTCTCAAGAGCATGTGCACTCTACTTCAGCACCACTAGAAAACTCCCATCACTATGTTGCTTATGCAACCTCTAGTATTTCTTGTTCTCAAGTTTTTAATGCTTATGCAGATTCCTGTTTAGACTCTAAGCATACATGGATCTTAGATACTGATGCTACAGACCATATGGTATGTCATTTAACTTGGTTTGTAAGCCCTCTCAAAACACTCCCACTATCATACATCTCCCCCAACAACAACAACACTATAGCTACTCATAGTGGGACTGTACTTATTTTTCCTCAGGTTTACTTTGATAATGTTCTTTATGTGCCTTCTTTTACTCATAATATTTTGTCCATATCTAAGCTAACCTATGCTACTCATATTAGTGTATTATTTCTATCTTCAAACTGTTTTAAGGAGGACACAATCACCAAGAGAATGATTGGTTCTGCTAATCAAATGAATAATCTCTACATTCTTGATCATGGGAATTATGTACCTATTGGTAAGTGTAATAATGTTGCCACTATAGCCAATGTTTGGCATTATAAATTAGGCCATGCTCTTTTTGTTAAACTTCAGTCCTTTTCTCAAGTGAATGTAAAAGGATCTAATAAAATCCATCATTGTGAAACTTATCACTTAGCAAAGCAGAAAAGGCTTCTTTTTGCTCAAAGTTCCACTATTTTCTCTAATGCCTTTGATTTAGTTCACTATAATGTGTGGGGTCCTTTGTCTACTACTTCTCATGATGGCTTTAAATACTTTCTCACTATTGTTGATTATTTCACTATAACTACTTGGATTTACTTCATGAAGCAAAAATCGGATGTTAAACTTCATATCTTAAACTTTTATCAGTTAATTCTTACTCAGTTTGATATAAAAATCAAATGCATTTGAAGTTTATACTAAAGGATTTTTCTAACATGTTTGGTATTATACACCAAACAAGTTGTGTTGAAACTCCACAACAAAATGGACTTGTTGTGAGGAAACATCAGCATCTACTTTAAATTGCTAGAGCATCGAGATTTTAGTCATTTGTCCCTCTTGAATATTGGACAAACTGTAGTTTTGTTGATGCTTTTTCATAATTAACAAATTGCCTTCTCAAACACTCTCCAACAGAACTCCCTATGAATTGTTATTCAATAAGCCTGCTGACTATAGTCTTTTAAAAGTGTTTGGATGTCTTTGGTATGCCTCTACTTTGAGTGCTAACATGAAGATGTTTGATTTCAGGGCCACACAAAGTGTATTTCTAGGATATCCTAGAGGTACTAAAGGTTATCTTCTCCTTGATCTTATAACCAAGAGAACTTTTGTATCAGGGAATGTGGTCTTCCATGAACACATAATCACTTTCAAAGATCACAAACTCTTGGACTCAACAGATCAACATAGCATTATCATTGATCTTATATGTACCGATTCCTTTATTAATTGTACTAATAACATTGTTCAGATTGTTGAGCCCATTAGACAGGAAGTTGAAGTATCTGATCATCACTCAGACAATGACCATCTAGGGCTCCCATCTACTCCAGAAATTGATCAACAACTAGAGGTTGATGGCTCATATTCACTTAAATCAACAAATCCTTTACAACTTGAAGATATTGCTCATCAAAGTGATACTCCATCACATGTAGTTGAACAACAACCAGCTCCGTCTCAAATACCACATGCGGTAACACAAAGAAAATCCTCAAGAGCCATTGCACCTTCTGCTTATCTATATGTTTATGAATGCAACTTACCAAAATCCCTTCATAAATCCAACTATGCAAGCAAATATCCTATCAGCAAGTACTTATCAACTGAGATGCTTGGTGAGAAGCACAAAGCCTTTAATGCTTCCATTACAAACATTGAAGAGCCTAAAACCTACACTGAAGCTAGCAAACACAAAGAATGGAGGGATGCTATGAAGACAGAACTAGATGCATTGGATAGAACACAAACCTGGTTACTCACTGAATTACCCACTGGAAAGTATTGTATAGGTTGCAAGTGGGTGTTTAAAGTAAAACACAAAGCAGAAGGCTCCATAAAACGCTAAAAAGCAAGATTAGTAACCAAAGGCTACACACAAGAAGACGGATTAGATTACTTTGACACATTCTCCCCAGTGGCAAAGCTAACAACAATAAGGATTCTCATTGTTGTTGTAGCTGCTAAACAGTAGGATCTCACTCAACTTGATGTCAACAATGCTGTGACGACCGCGCACCACGAGCCATGCTCCGATCTGAATTGGTTCAGCGGTGGTCAACCACTTTCTCCAACTTAGACTAACGCGCAACTTATAGGAAGGGGTCTTACTTGTTCAGGATCAAAAAAAAAACCATACATGTCTTATAAAATATATTTTGATATATACAGCTGAAGTCTTGATATTACAAACAATGTGACTATTTTAATGGTTATGCGTTAGTGACAAAACACGAATATTCCAAAATGCACGCTTGAACAACTATTCACTTGATCCATGTTGCCATGTCGATCTTATCCTGAAGAATGGACAAAAGAAACGAGGAATAAGTCTTTAATGACTTAGTGAAATTCTTATAAAAGAACTGGCAATGCAAGAATTAACTGTGATTTAATGGATACATTTCGAGGAGTGTTCTTACCAGGAGGGACAGTTCAATTAGATAATTTGATGTAGCAATGGTACTGAAATTTTCATAGAATAGTTAATAAACTTGTGCTTAACAGTAAACAATCCATCCTTATGGCTTCTAATATTCTACCTTATACCTTCTGGCGAGGAGCAACCTCGCAAACGAATCAAGAGGCATGCTCAAGTACATGTCAATCCAGCATGCGGGTTATAGCCAGCTCCTGACTGCAAGCAACGCCTAGATAGATGGGTATCAAGCGAAATTACTTAAACCGACAGTCCTTACTACCCGGCTGTAACTTGACTCAAACCCTGGTCCCAACTTCCCAAATGCGTCCCAATGGGTATAACAAATAAAAAAATAAGCTAGTAAACCAGATAATATTTGTTACTCCTTGAGATACATGTCCCGAACATAGTTCGTTGCTCTTTGCATAATTCAAGAACCTGCAGATGAGATTATAATATTGGAGAATTACCATGATTATGAATCAATATGGTAAATAATAAATGATTGGATATGATTTAATGATGAGTAAGAAGATCATGTTATGAGATGAGATGCCAAACAGGACTATGATGAAAATATAGGTTGTTCAAGGTTTGGTAACGGAGTAGTGGTTTCTGTCCAAGTTCTTCAGGGCCGGATGCCAAACAAAGCTAGAACAAATCAAAAATGGAACATCACCTTTACTCGTATGGGGAACCTTGATGTCGTTGATTAGTTCGTCAAACCTTTAACAAATTTAAATAATATTAATCAACTGAATTTATAATTTACCACAACAAATATTAGTACTTTTTCTTTAGTTCTGATGTTGGTGAAATTGAGAACGTTCTGGTTAACAATGCTAGTTATAATGTAAATCTTAGTAAATAATACATAAGCTTAATTTATGTCATTACACAAAACATGAAAATCTTAGATGATGAATTTAAAGAAAAAATATATGCTTAAATTGAATGTCAAATATCTATTGTTTTAACCACATTATTTCTCTCTCAAAATTATCTTAAACAACCATATTTTTAAACTTATGACTGTGAGTATTCATGTTTAAGTCATTTCAACGACAAGTAACGGTAACAAGTAATATTTGATTAAGTATCCAATTTGATGCATAATCAGTCCTTAAAAATATATTACTTAACTAACTCTAGGAAAACTCGTCTTTTTAGTCTTTAATCAATTCAAAGTTTTTAATACCCACATATCAAATAATTATCATATGAAGTAACTCCTTGAAAGGTATAACTTAGTCAATTATTACTTTATTTTACATAGTTAGTTTAAAATGCATATAATTATGTTATAACTTAAATATAAAGATATAAACATGGGAAATTTATCAAAACATGTGATAAGGAAATATTTGTTTTGATAAATAATCTTATTTGATGGTTAAGTCATGAAGTGGCCAGAATAATCTTGTAAGACTTATGAAAATAGTATGTTAAACATGATAATTATACCATTTAAATGCTATAAATAAAATCACAAAAATGTTAATTCATGATTATAAATTATAACAATCTAATTATAACTATTACTATATCATGTTAAATTTATGTGTGTGATAAATATTTAAATTATGATGGGGATTAAACTTATAAATTAAGAAAACAAAGGTTCTGCTAAATAAAGTGGAAAAATCAATGCAGTTTTGGTTTTGCCTTTGATCGGACATCCAAATGAACTTGGTTTTCAGATCTTTTTATGGTTTATGGTTTCTAGCATCATGACAGATGTGGGAATCCAAGATTTTGTGAAAACAGAAAGGTTTGATATACTAAATAATTCTTGCAACATAAGAGTTGCTATCGGATTTCTTGGCAGCAGTTCACGGTTTATGTATTATGGTCTTCTAGATCATATTATTTGGGAAAGATATCTTCATACAAAGTTAGAATACACCATGGAGGGTATATATCCCAAAATTAGTAGTAAAATAATGTTTCTACTATTTGATATGATTTTTTCTAAGGTGTAGGGGCAGAATCGGTATTTCCTGCGCAGTAAAAGTTTTGGCGTCTTTTTGGGTAGAAAATAACAAGATAAAAATTTGGAAAAATCATCTTCCGAACGAAAACACAAAAAGAACCAACTCTTATTTCAGGGAATTTTTGCAGAATCGAATTATTTGGGTTGTATAAAATGTTGAACAAAGGTGAGTATTTATAGGTAAATTTAGTAGTTTAATCATAATTCTTTATGTCCCACCTTGATTATTTTATAATAAGTCATAAAAAATCTGAATTTAATTATGCTCTTAAGGATGTCATGGCTTACATCATCAAAAGGATGTCATGACTTACCTCATCAAAAAGATGTCATGGCTTACTTCATCAATTGGTTAATTACATATCAAGTTCCTCAATTATTTATAATTAAAATTCAAATATGTATAATTAGATTTGTTTGTTACATACATATTTACTTATGTAATTTTTTTAGGTAATTCGATCAATTTGGTTAATATATGAAATTAAGATATATGTTTTAGGATTAGAGACTGTAAATATGATAAAAGACTAACTTTTAAATTAATGGGCTAAAATGTAAATTTTTTAAAATATTTAGGGTCAAAAATAGAAATTTTTAAAAGTTTAAGGACTAAGGTATAAATTTATTTTTCTTCCTAATCTTTGGGGCATTACAAATTCATATTCTTTCATGGGTATGGCTTCACCAGGATACTGTAAACCTAATGAAGGAAAAGTGGGCTTACTCAAGAAAAGTCTTTATTGCTTGGACAAGCTTCAAGACAGTGGTACACTAAACTGAGCAATTGTGTTGTATCCTATAGTTTTACTCAAACACTAAGTGATTGCTCATTATTTGAGAGATCAACTAACTCTTTTTTCACAGCCTTATGCATATATGTATATGGCATTATTCTCACAGGTAACAATTTAGAAGAAATCAACAAGATCAAAGTTCATCTGGATGAACAGTCCACCGTAAAGGACATTGGAAATCTAAAGTATATACTAGGGATTAAAGTGGCAAGGAACAAAGCTGGAATACCCATTTGCCAAAGGAAATATGCTCTGGACATACTCAAAGAAGCTGGCTATCTGGATTGCAAGCCCAACAACACACCTATGGAATCAAATCAGAAACACTTAGTTGAAGATTCAGCACCTCTCACTGATCCCTCAATCTATAGAAGATTAGTTAGAAGACTCTTGTATCTCACCATTACAAGACCTGATCTCAGCTTCAGCATTCAATCTTTATCTCAACGTTTGTCTACTCCTACTGAAGTTGACTTAGCTGCAGCTCACAGAGTTCTCATATACCTCAAGATAACTACATGGAATGGCATCTTCCTTTCATCTTCATCTAATCTCGGCCTCAAAGCCTTCTCAGATAGTGATTGGACAGGTTGTAAGGAGACAAGGCGCAACATTACAGAATACACAATCTACCTTGGTAACTCTCTAGTGTCATAAAAGGCAAAGAAGCAACCTACACTAAGCAGGTCCTCCACATAGGCAGAATACAGAGCAATGGCTACAACCACCTGTGAAATCATGTGGCAAACACAGATCCTACATGTGCTATCTATTACTTCCAGCAACATCCAACACTCTACACATATAATAGAAGTGCTTGTTCCATAGGCATCAACCCAGCACGCCATGGAAGAATAAAGCATATTCAAATAGACTGTTTTTTTGTGAGAGAAAAGGTTCAAAAAGGCCTCCTCAAGTACATCACATTCCTAATGATTAACAGCTTGCTGACATTATGACAAAGTCTTCGCCTACTCAGCCTTTCAAACACTTAGTCTCCAAGATGGGTTTCATTAGCATCCATGATGATATGGGCTTAGGAGAACCCAACCTCAAAAGCTAGTTGTTAAGGTGGAAGAGCCCAAGTCCATATAAATCTCACACTAATATCTTACAATATCAATGTGGGATCCAAGTCACATACCTTGCAATTAGGATCATAACATTCCACCATGCTCTGTAGCCCCGGCGCCCACGAGGGCTGGCTTTGCGCTAGTTTCATCTAGCCCCGGGCTAACACTGCAATACCGACGTCACCACCCGCGCCGCACGATTGCAACTAGGAGGGAGTAGTGGCTGGCTCTGATACCAATTGATATGGGCTTAGGAGAACCCAACCTCAAAAGCTAGCTGTTAAGGTGGAAGAGTCCAAGTCCATCTAAACCCAACACTAATATCTTACAATATCAATGTGGGATCCAAGTCTCATACCTTGCAATTAGGATCATAACATTCCACCACGCTCCGCAGCCCCGGCGCCCACGCGGAGGAATGTTATGATCCTAATTGCAAGGTATGGGACCTGGATCCCACATTGATATTGTAAGATATTAGTGTGGGGTTTATATGGACTTGGGCTCTTCCACCTTAACAACTAGCTTTTGAGGTTGGGTTCTCCTAAGCCCATATCACATGTCCATCTTGCGGGGGTGTTGAATCCTCTAATTATATTATTTTCATTATTTCTATTTCTAGTAATTATTTATAAATGTTAGTTAGTTGTTAATTACTTTCCAATTCTAGAAAGTTTAAGTTAAGCTTAGTTAGTTGATTAAGTTAATCCGCTCATTAATGTAATTAGCATTAGTCACACGCTCCAAGTATATAAGGTCATGCACACACTCTCACAACTCGCTTCTTAGATAACATAATTCAGGAGAGAATTCTCTCAGCTCCAATTCATGTAACGGTCACATTTGTTCATCAATGGAAGAATTTTTCTTTTCAATCGACAATGGCGATTCTGCTCTCATTCAATAATTCGACAAATACCAAGAATGTTGAACAAAATGTGTTGAGCAGTGGAAGGGGAGACGATGTATCATATGTGAGTAGATGAGCGTACGGGTGGTCTAAAGAAACATGACATTGAATCGCTAAAGACATGTGTTGAATTGAATCACTGGCATCACATATTTCCATATACCCCGGTTGTGATGTAGTTCGACATGGGCCAAAAACAGGTGAAAATTGAATACTACTCGACACTACAGTCGACACTAACGGATTTTTCTAAAGAGCTAATTTTGTTGGCTTTTAAGACCAAAACAAAAAACACGTGAGAATTTGTAATACTAGTTTTTATCAGACGTTGCACATTTCAATCAATGGCGGGTCCTAACTCCTAACTATTATTATTATTTTCTTATTAAATACATGTCGACAGAAACATCTAATTTGCGCGCGAGATTTCACCACCGACACACAATTTAACACCCTGACATGCAACATTAATCATATCCTTAATCATCTTTCTCTAACCAATAAAATTTACTATATATAAGTACAAATCTGGCTCTGTCTGTTCTTTCATCAACCACCATAATCAAATTAAAAAAACAGAATAGGTATAAAAAATTTGAGGGTAATAACTAATAATGGGTTCCCTCTCAAATCCATTACAAGAATTAACAAAAGAAGAAACAAATCCAATAAAAGCAGAACTAGATCACACCCATTTGCTCAACCTCTTCAAATCCCAACAGAAATACCTCAACCATTTCTTCCAAAATCTCGACCTCACACAAACCCTCAAATTCACCCAAACCCTATTGAATTCCACCGGCACCATTTTCTTCTCCGGCGTCGGCAAATCCGGATTCGTCGCCCAAAAGATTTCGCAAACCCTAGTTTCGCTCGGCATTCGATCCGGGTTTTTATCCCCTGTGGACGCGCTTCACGGGGACATCGGCATTTTGTCGGATGATGATGTGTTGGTGTTGTTCAGTAAGAGCGGGAATTCGGAGGAGTTGATGAAATTGGTGCCCTGTGCTAAGGCGAAGGGGGTTTATTTGATATCGGTCACGTCGGTGAGGCCGAATGGGTTGATGGGTGTGTGTGATCTCAACGTGCATTTGCCGTTGGAGCGCGAGTTGTGCCCGTTTGATCTGGCGCCGGTTACTTCGACTGCGATCCAGATGGTGTTTGGGGATACGGTTGCGATTGCGTTGATGGGGGCGAGGAATTTGAGTAAGGAACAGTATGCTGCTAATCATCCTGCTGGCAGGATTGGAAAGACATTGATTTTCAAGGTTTAAATTTAATTCGGTTACTACGATGATCGTTATAATGCCTTTCTACTTGTTCTGGAAAAAAAGATTAGTTATTTATAATGTGGGAATACCTTACGTAGAACGTCTCTCTGTTGTTATCGTGATATATTGATGGAATAATTGGACAATGTGTCGACTGGATTCTGGGATTTTGTTTGATCATTCTGTGTAACATCGTTATTCTCGTGTTGCGTGTGAATTGCTTTGCAGTCTCTTGATAGTTGTCTGCGATGTGGTTGTAGGTGAAGGATCTTATGAAGAAACAAGAAGAGCTTCCCCTGTGCAGGGAACATGATCTTATCATGGATCAGCTGGTGGAGCTCTCTAGTAAAGGATGTGGATGCCTTCTCGTAATAGACGATGAATATCATCTTCTTGGTACGTTTACTGATGGTGACTTGAGACGGACGCTAAAAGCTAGTGGCGAGGGGATCTTCAAACTCACCGTCGGAGATATGTGTAACAGGTAAGTTCTGGGTTCTGCATTGCCGTGAAAGTTAGTTGCTGCTTCTGACTATAATGTCTTTTGTGTGGTAGAGCATATCAAGTTCAAACATAGGAAGATTATATCTGTGGAATTCAAGTTTCTCACTATCTAGACAAGCATTTATGTAAACATTAAAAATAATTGTACTAAGTTTTAGTCGGGACTCGGGAGTTAGTCCTTGCCTGTTCTAGTTTTACTTATTAGGTGGCTAGAGTTATTTCTGCACTGTCACTGTTACGAATGAACAGATCACCTTCAGTTTGGTAATTAATTTGAAAGATGGTGAATATGTGATTGTTGTTGTTTGATACTTGTGGGTTTGGCAATGCTGGCACAATCTCACGTCTCACGTCTCATTCAAGTGTTTTAACAAATCTCTCATGAAAAAACTTATGTTGCACAACTGTTGTAGCCTTATAGTTTGATTCCCTCTGCAATCTAGACACCGGCATTTGAATATTGTGTTTCAACAAGCTGTCTAATCCCGTTCTTTTTCATCTATGTTCGTACCTTCTGAAAGGAAGTTAAGAATTGTTTTCTTGTATATCAGGAACCCAAGGACTATTGGTCCTGATTCAATGGCAGTCGAAGCAATGCAGAAGATGGAGTCTCCGCCATCGCCGGTGCAGTTCCTGCCAGTCGTCGATGAGGATAATATCTTGATTGGTATCGTTACACTGCACGGTTTGGTCGCTGCTGGTCTGTGATTTTATTAGTCAGACCGCTACCTATGCCCTGATTCTCTTACTATATTAATTATTTTTTGTATTCTTTCGTAAATCTGTGGTCAGTTTGCTTCTTTTTAAGTGATATACTTATATTACCCATGAATATGTGATAAAATAAAAGGGGGCAGCCTTGAATTTTCTTAGTGACTTGCCAGTTTCATCAGCCACTTAATTTGAAGAACCTATGAAAAAAAGGATGAAATGACTAGGAATGACTTTCAATCCATTGTAGATCCCCATTACATAATGTGTAGCTACTGAGTCTTTTGTTCACCGTTAGTAATCTTTTGTATTATGAGATTTTCCATATTTGTTCAAATGTTTGGTTTCTAAATAAAAATAAATAATTAAATGTTGGACATCTGGGCAAGTTTTGAAATTTACAATTTCATTTCGTGCTACTGTGTTTACACTACAAGAGAATTGGCCTTTTCCGTCGGGCCCGGCGTTTTGGCCCGATGGAAAAGGCCCAATTATTACCGTCGGGCCCAATCCCGACGGTAATGGCTTATACCGTCGGCTTTGGGCCGACGGTACAAATGGGTTGGCTTTACCGTCGGCCCAAATCCGACGGTAAAGCCCATTCTCGTCGGGTTTGGGCCGACGGGAATGGCCCATTTAATTAAAAAAAATGGGTTGGCTTTACCGTCGGCCCAAACCCGACGATAAAGCCCATTCCCGTCGGGTTTGGGCCGAAGGGAAATGGCCCATTTAATAAAAAAAAAATTTAAAAAAAAAAAAGAAAAATTGATGTCAGCCTTTTCTTTTAAAAAAAAAATTTAATAATAAAAATAAAAAATGATGTCAACCAGAATTTTTTAATAAAAAAAATATACAAAACTGATGTCGGCAGGTTTTTTTCTTTTACCAATACAAAAATAAAATTACATTTTTGACCACAAATATATTTTTAACGTATTTCGCTTCTCCATTTGTCGATAAAATTTGAATTTACATGCCTCATTAGTGTTGTGAAAATAGTTGTTCAAGAAAAAACATAATTTGAAGTTGTTTTGCATCTTTTGTATAATTGTGCTTTCTTCCCCAAATTGTTTTTTAAACATCTTCCGACATTCCGTTTTGTACGAAATTTGGAGGAACACTCCTATTTTACATATGTTAGTGTATGGTTAAAAACTATTAGTGATTAAAGGTGTTTTACAACCTTTATGTATGAAAATACAAGTTAGAACTATGTTGTATAGGTTTTAAGGATAGGGTTTAGGGTTTAGGGTTTAGGATTGAAGAGAGGTATAGTATTTTATATTATAAAATCTCGTATTTCGTTACTTCGTTTTGGACGAGATTTGGAATGACACGCTTAATTAGTGTTTTTAAAGGATTGGTAAAAGAAAAAACTTAATTCGGATATTTCTTTAACTATTCTATAATTACATAAACCCCCCGTTTATTTGTTTATCGTATTTCGTTACTTCGTTTTGGACGAGATTTGGAATGACACGACACGCTTAATTAGTGTTTTTAAAGGATTGGTAAAAGAAAAAACTTAATTCGGATGTTTCTTTAACTATTCTATAATTACATAAACCCCCCGTTTATTTGTTTATCGTATTTCGTTACTTCGTTTTGGACGAGATTTGGAATGACACGCTTAATTAGTGTTTTTAAAGGATTGGTAAAAGAAAAAACTACCACAGGATTAAATCATAGATGGAGTTTTTATAGATGTCTTGTGCCACCCGGTCGAATACCTCACGAACCATTGGCTTTATTTCATCCGAGTATTGGAATACCCTCTTCAAATTATAATATCATATAAGTGTAAGCGAAAAAACAATAATATACACAAATATTAACATAAGCTAAATGGTTCAGAAATTTTACCCTAAAATGGTTCAGAAATTTTTGTTTCTGATCGTTGGATAAACGGGAGTAATAGATAGTTGGTTCTTCCACATGATGCCTTATTATGAAGTCGATTGTACGAGTAATCTCTTCCGCATTAGTATGATATCTTTTATCGTAGGATAAAGATGGATCGAAAACACAGTCTCCGGTAACGCCAATTAGGGGCCTCTTAGTCTCGTCATCAGTCGCAGCTCGGCCCTTTCCCCGTCCCCTAACAGCAACCGGCGTAGTAGAACCACTTGCTGAACCACCAGAAACCGGGGAGCCTTCCGACGTCGAACCTCCCCCGTCGTTGTCATCTGGAACTTCGTCCATCAGGGCGAGCGGAAATGTCGGAGCTGCAGGAGTCATTGACGGCGGCGGGACCGAGACTTGGTCACGAACTCGGCCCGGAGGCGGGGCCCGGTTTTGGGTTGAAGTGGGCCCCTGTGGTAGTTCCGTCGGCAAAGGGGGTCGATTACGGGTAGGCCCATGTTGCTGTGAAGCGGGGACAACCCCAGTCTCGCTTGTTGGTTGAATAGTATCATCTATCGGCTGCATAACCTCGTTAGGATCTGAGGTTGCTACATCTTGATGAGATTTATGGCCCAAAATTTTTGTGATGGCCTTAATGTTTTTGAACAATTTTATATTCGAAATATATTTTGGAATTTGTTTGGATTTGGATTTGACGAGTTTTCCTTTACCTTTGTCGGCAACGTTACGATTATTTTCGTTATTCATAACGGAAATAAACGAATTTTGCCGACGGAAAAAAAAATTATCGAATATGAAAGAGAGGAAAGGATTGTTATCGAGAGTGAGAGTTGAAGAGTTGGATATTGAAAATGAGAAGAGAAGCTCGATATTTATAGGCCTTAGGAAAGGGGGGGGCGAATGGGCGTGCCACGTCAGCGATCCGCGTGAATTACCACCCCCTTTTTTTGATTTTTTTAATTAACCCTACTCCTCCTAAATATCTATAAATACCCCTTATTTTACCCACTTAATTCATTCATTCTTCCCATTCTCCAAAAACTATCTACTTTCTCTCCCAAAAATTCTAAATAACTAACAAAAATTTATCCATATATATTTACTAACTTATAATTAGAGTTTATTATTTGTTTTATTATTTTATTTCTACTTATATTTTATTCATTATCTAACTAATAATAACTATAAAAAACTTATATTATCAAGATTATATTTTAAATACGAAATTTTATTTATTATAATTAATAATTTAAAAAAATTGCTCGAAAATGTGAATGTTATTATTTAAATCGATTTCTTTTAAATTAAATCACCAAATAAACATAAAAAATTTATTTAAAATCGTTTCTTTACAAAAAATCGCCAAAAATTATAAAATAATTATTTAAAATCGATTTCTTTTAAATAAATCGGAAAAAATCATAAATCAATTATTTTAAAATGATTTATTTTAAGTCAATTGTTTTAAATCGTTTTTTTAAATCATTTTTTTAAATTGTTTTTTTTTTTAATATTTTTAAACCCTTTTCCGTCGGCTTAAAGCCGACGGTATAGGACGGAAAAGCCCTATACCGTCGGCTTTAAATCAATTTAAATCGTTTTTTTAAATCATTTTTTTAAATTTTTTAATTTTTTTTTTATATTTTAAAACCCTTTTCCGTCGCCTTTAAGCCGACGGTATAGGGCTAAGGCTTTTCCGTCGGCTTAAAACCGACGGAAAAGCCTTATTCCGTCGGTAAAAGTCCGACGAAAAAGCTCTTTACTTACGGGCTTTTTTCCGTCGGCTTTTACCGACGGATTTTGCCGACGGAAATGATTATTTCCGTCGGAAAAGGGGTCTTTACCGACGGTTTTTGAGCCGTCGGTAAAGCCTTAATCTGTTGTAGTGTTAGGTCAAAAGATGTTAACACTCCAAAAGGCACCAAAATTGGGACAAAATCATAACCTAAGGCACTAAAATTCCAACAGACGGGAGGGAACTCCTGCCGGACACGGGAATCTCGCAGGAATCCTGAGATTTTTCCGGACCTCATTTTGGGGCTGGAAAAGCACTTTTAAAACGGGCGATTTTCTTCCGCTGTTTTTCGAAACCCAAAAACTGATATTTTTGAAGCCCGACAGTTCACTGATCGCTCTCATTTCAGCTTTGTACATGCGACAAAACACAAACTGACAAAAATTACTTATAATTTATCATTTATCACTTCGTAATATCACATCATCTACTCACCAATAACATCGCAACCGACATATTCCTATTAAAAACACTAATCAGCACCATATGCCACATCATCCAATCACCAACAAGAACACAATCGGCTCAATACCATTTAAAAACATGCATTGCCATAACATATAATCATTCGATCACCAACAAAATATTAAATTATTAATCATACAATCCAACAAAACAATGGTACGATGTTTGCACCACACACCAAGATTAAAACTTAATTAAACATGTCAAAATATTCAATATCCTCATCAAACATAAAAATGAAAAAACACAAGGTTTTTCATTTAAATACACCCAAAACAGACGCATCCTCACCCGTCGCTGCAAAAGCTGCATGAAAATCGAAATATTAGCATTCCAAAATACAAAAATTAATTAGAACATCGATTAACTATTAACGCTATATACATGCTTCACGTTTCTCCAAGTCTTCCAAGCACTCCTCGATTTGAATTGACGTATCATCATCTCATAGGCAATCTTGGAAGCATATAAGTCATTGAACTGTTCTCGGAGTCAATGAGATCGTAAAACGATCTAGGACACAACCCCCAGTACTAAATGCTAATTTTGAGGCAACTGTTGAGACCGGAATGCCCAACAAATCGCGAGCCATTTTGGCAATAATAGGATACGAAAGGCAATTGTCTTTCCACCAAGCGAGAATGTCGAACTCAGCATGAGGCTTTTCGAGCCTATCTCTGAAGTGTAGATCAATCTTGCATTGTGGTTCATTCTCATCGGTATATAATGCCCTACCAATTTGACAAATGAAAATTAATAACACAAATTGAGAATTTTCAAAAACATAACAAAGAAAACTCAAAGGCGCGATGGTTAGAGTGTACCTTGCACACCGTCTGTGTCTCGTAGTTAAGAGGTCCTCTGGAATCTAAGGAGTCGTACTAGCAAAAGAGATAGAAGTTGAAGTTGGAGTGGTACTTGTTGTTTCATTTTCTTCGACCATGGCCTTATAGCCTTCAAATAACCGTCGAAAATCGACCTTAATTGTCATAAGCATTTGCTCATCATCTTCAAACATTGTTGCA
Source organism: Linaria vulgaris (assembly GCA_948329865.1). Classification (NCBI taxonomy): domain Eukaryota; kingdom Viridiplantae; phylum Streptophyta; class Magnoliopsida; order Lamiales; family Plantaginaceae; genus Linaria; species Linaria vulgaris. The sequence continues at coordinate 33,562,254 of OX415250.1, read as the reverse complement.
ACATATTCCCACTTGAGTCAGGGATCTACAATGGCACCATAATACAACAAGTGGTTCATCCTCCCAACAACACCCAAATACTTGTCGTATTTGTCTTTCATTATCAATTTCATGTCTTTCATTATCAATTTCATTGCTTTCAAATTTTTCTTATTTTCGGTTGTATGGTCTATCGTTGGTCGTCTCAACCACACATTCAAACGATCGTCGATGCAACAAAGTTGGGTTAACACCATATGCGATGTCACATAAGCGGTGCTCAAAACGTTCTTTGTTAACTTTTTGAAGGGCTTCAAGAAATCGATAAACAACTTCGCCCCCTCCCAATCATCATCATTTTGGTATACAACCCTTGAACTCGTTGACATAGTTTGCATTACGTTCCTTGTATCCAAGGAAAGCGACTGTGATGATTGCGCCCCAAGAGTATGATCCACTCCGAGTTGGTTCGGTGGTGATCAATCACTTTACCCAACTCAGACTAAAACACGTCTCGTAGGAAGGGTTGTCATTGTCCAGGATCAACCATACACATTACGATAAAAAAATAACTTTTGATATACACAACGGAAGTCTTGAAAATACAAATAATTTGACTACTTTAATAATTACGTATTGATGATAAAACATTTTCAATAACACGAATATTCCAAAAGACAAGATTGGCAAAATTACTCACTAGATCCATGTTGTCACGTCGATCTTATCATGAGAAATGGACAGACAGAAGAAACGAGGAATAAGCCTTTGATAACTTAGTGAGATTCATACAAAACAAGTCTCAATGTAAGAATTAATAATGATGCAATTGATATATTTCAAGAAGTGATCTTACCGATAGAAACAGTTTAGCCAGATAATTTGATGTAACAATAGTACCGGAAGATTCTTAATATAGTTTATGAGCATGTGCTTAACAATAAACCAATTTTAACCTTGTGACTTCCAAATACTATTACTATATATGTCCCAACGAGGAACAACCTCGCAAACAAAATAGACGATATGCTCGAGTACATATTGATCCAACACGCGGGTTATAGCCAACTTTGACTGCAAGTGGCTCCTAGATAAATGGGTATCAAGCGAAGTTACTTAAATCGACGGTCCTTATCGACTCAATCCCTGGGCCCAACTTCCCAAAGGCGTTCCAAGGGGTGATAAACAAATAGTTAGTAAACTGGATAATATTCGTTGCTTCTTGAGCTACGTATCCCGGATAGAGTTCGTTCATTACACAGTTCAAGAACCAGCAAATAAGATTATAATATCGAAGAATTTCCATGATTATGAATCAATATGTGATAAATAATTAATGATCGGATATGATTTAACGATGAGTACGAAAATCATGTCATGAGATGAAATGCAAAAACAGGAATATGATGAATTATAGGTTGTTCTTGATTTGGTAACGAAGTTGTGACTTTTCTGTCTAAGTTCCTCACGGCCAGGTGCCAAATGAGGCTAGAACGAAATCAGAAATTGAACATCGCCTTATTTGTACGGAGAATCTTGCTCGTCGTTGATTAATTTGTCAAACTTTTAATAACATTAAGATAATATTAATTGACCTAATAATCATAATTCACTACAATAAACATATGTACTATTCAACTTTTGTTTTGATGAAATCTAAGGAAGTTCTTTTTTTTTTAAATGGTAGCTACTACTAATTTAAGTAGATAGTACATATCATTGATGAAAATCTTATGCGATAAACTTTGATGTCATAAGGTTAAGTTAAATATCAATCGTAATCGATATCTCAAGATTTATCTTAAGCAAACATATTTATAAATCTGTAATTACTATAATTATTTATATTTTTTCTATTGTTAGAAAAATATTTTAGATGTTAAGTAATAATATCAAGTAAAATTTGATAAACTATCTAACTTGATGCATAATAAATCCTTAAAATATTACTTAACTAACTTTATAAAAGAGTCTTCTTTGAGCCTAATCAATTCAAGATTTTCTGAAATCACAACATCAATAAATTATTCCACGAGGTAGTGCCTTGAAATATACAATTTAGTTAATTAATATTCTATTCCAAGATTACATTAAATTACATAACGTTGTATTTATAACTTATAAAATATTAATATGTAAACCTAATCAAGTTATGATACATAATCATATTAGATGATTAGACCACAAAAGTAGCAATGATAATCTTATAAGACTTATGAAATGGTGTGTTAAACATAATAAATATACTATTTATATGTTATAGAAAAATCTTAAAATTATTAATTTGTGATTATAAATCATATTAAAGTGATTCTAACCATTTTTATATCTTATAAGAGTGATGTGTGAGTGATCAATCATGGAATTATGATGATTAATTTCAATCATAAACTTAGAACATAATAGCCTGCAAAATAAGCTGAAAAGCATCATAGTCCTCGGGTTTACCTTTGATCGGATATCCAAATGAACTTTGTTTAAATATTTTTTTGGTTTCTAATCCTTAACACAATGAGAAACATGTGTACCCAAATTGGGAGGAAATATGAAGGTTTTCTATGCTAAATAGTTGTTATAAATATAGAATTTCAAGACAGCAGTCTACGGTTTCTACATTACGGCCTTCTAAATCACATTATTTGAGAAACATTATTCATGTAAAAGTTATAGGACATCAAGGAGAGTATGTGGCCGAAGACGGTGTGCAAAAATAATTTTTCTACAATTAGTTATGATTTTTCTAAGGTGCATGGTCGAATGGACAGTTTCTGCGCACTAAAAGTTTTGAGGTGTTTTCGGATAGAAGGAGATGAAATAAATCCTTGGGATGGATTTTATCTGAAAGTAAACTCAAAATAAAATATATTTGTTAACAGGATGATAATTCACCTGCTTAAAATAAACAATAAGTCAATTACCGGAATTACCAAATATATTATATGATTATTCGACCTACCTCCACGATACAGGTATCACACCTCTCGGAGCACATCTCCAACACAACAAACTACTGGAGTAAAAGCCAACATAAGGAATACGAAACCAAAGCAGACGAAAGCTCTCGAAACTCATACTGCTTCTCCAAGAAAATTGAGCTCTCGGAAAGAATGAGCCAAATGGGTCAATCTCTCATAACCCAATGGACTCTCAGTCCCAGAACCATGACAAAAACACTTCCTTGCTATACACTCTCAACACAAACGCTCTCGGAGCACTACCCCAACACTTCCCTGCTACGCACTCCCAACACAAACGCTCTCGGAACAATACTCATGTCGACCAACCGATAGGTCAGAACTTCACAAATAACGCAACAACTACAGAAGGACACTCTCCTGGCACTCGGAGAAATAAAGCACCTATCCAAAACCTCTTGGAGATCACCACACAAACCTCGGAAAATACCCTGAAGCAAACATTCCAGAATACACACCTCTAGGAAAAGCACTATCACTAAGAGAACACTCAGACTCGGCCTTAGAGTCACCATATGAAGCAATGAGCTCTCGAAAGCAAAGAAGACAATCCACCCCTTATCATAAAGAAGACAAAAGCTATCAGAAGAAGATAAAATAATACAGTCAGCAAGATAGACGTTATCCTATTGGTTAAAAGACCATTGTAACACGTGTAAAGCACCACCACATGCATAACGACACCTGTAAACACATGCATAACGACACATGTCCCTAAGAAATCTATATAAAGAAGAGAAGAAGAGGGGAGAAGGAGAAAAAAAGGAAAGATACACTTGTAGACTCGGAGAATACGAGGAAGGACTCGGAAAAGAGAGTGGAATATAGTTAATAAAAGGAAGGAATGTTCTTGTCCATTTTCTCTCTCTTGTTAGCATAGCATTTAGTTGTTGAACCACGGGCCAAGGCGTTCCAACCCAAATAAATAATTCAGTTAATAGGAGATAATTCAGAACCCGTTAACAAAATGGCGCCGTCTGTGGGAACCAAAGTTTACTCTCGCGATCGTTAACCCCTGAGAAGGTTTTTGTTTGATCGTTGCCATAACCGAAAGGGGAAGCGGTGCTACAGCAATAACCCAGTTACGCACCAAAGATAAGTATCCTTCTTTCACTTGTTATAGTTCGAATTAGATATAGTACGAATTAGATTATGGTATCTTCGTAAAGAAATCATAAGACTCTATAATATACTATGTAAATACTTGGGAGAAGAAAAGGGCAGAGCCCAGGAACCCAGGAGAGTATTTCCGAGAGCAATTACTCTAGGAAACCTCACTCGTACTCTCTCATCAAAGGTTTTCCGAAAGTCTAAATAAGTAAAAGAGAAAGGTATGAACCAAGTCTACTAGGAATGATTCTTTGAAAGGACGTGAAAATACTCACTACACTCTAAGCATCTATGCCTACTTACGATTCTTTCCTCGAGTAATGGAATTATGATTGAGCTGCCCAAAGTATACTATAATAGGCTACGAAGGCGTGCCAGTGGATACTCCTATTTAGGAAAGTATATTCCCCCAAACCTGCATTGCAAATGGACACGCTATGCTAAGAAAGTTGTTTGACCAGTAGAGTGAGACGCTCTCTCATTTCTGTAAACTCAATCTTAAAATTCTACAATAAAAGGAAAGAAGCTAAGTACTCATAATATGCTGAAAAGTTATGTGATTATGAACACGGAAAAGAAAAACTTTTGTTCCGAGTAAGAAATGTTTCATTCCAAATAAGATACCATTACAAGAGATAAAATTAAATACCATTACATGAAAAAATAAGGTACAATGATGGAAAAACAAAAACTCCTAAGACTGGGGGAGTTGAGCACTCGAAGAGTCAGGGGTTGGCTCGGGGGCCGGAGTAGGAGCACCCGTAGGAGGAGGAGCACCAGGGGAAATAGCCTGGAGAGGGGAGTGTGCTGAAGACCGCGGGAGGATAGCAGAAAGAGGCACCCGAGTGGGGGAAGAGGAAGAGGGAGGAAGTCGTGAGCTACTCTTTTTAAAGAGGTCGTAGGCTTCCTCCAGAGTTGGCCTCTTCATCTCCGCGATATTAACCACCCGCGGGTCTAAGTGGGGATTCACCTTGTTTCGTACTTGCCCAAAGCACTGGAGGAATCCCCACATAGCAGATCCTGCTAAGTACCCTGGATGCTTGCTGAGGTACAGGTCCCTTACCTGAAGAGTAGTTTCCTCTCGGGCCTGCTTAACAGCAGCATCCACCCTTTGCTGCACCTCCTCGGGGAGAATGCCTCCCGTAGCCGTTGCCTGTGCTAGCTTCTCGTTGAGAGAATCCACCTGGCCCAATGCCTCCGATAGATGTTGCTCCAACTCTTTCTGCTTGGCCTCCCAAGCAACCTTTTCCCCCTCAAATGAGGATACCTTATCCTTCAGCACCATCCCAGAAGCCTCCATCTCCTTCACGGAAGAATGAAGCCGCTTATTCTCCCCCCTCAGGTCTTGGTTGCTCTAGGAGACCTTGGCAAATGCCTCCTCGTATTTCGCCATTTTCTCCAGCAGACTCTTGTTCTCGGTCTCCAACGTCAGAGACTTCTCTTCAGCTTTGCTTGTTAACTTTTGTAGCTTCTCGACCTCGAGTAACAGAAGAGGAAGCATTTTAGGTGCCTAAGAAAGCAAAACAAAAGAATAAAGATCCTGATAAAGGATCTTAAACCAATTAGTTAAATAAAAAGCTTACCAGCATAGCCACATTATTGACGCAAGCTCGGGTAAATTCCCACCCATCTGCTGGTAAGGAGTTGGCAGCGGTGAGGTATCGAGTCACCATCTCGAGTGCCTCCTGGGCATCTTCAGAGCTAGGCTCTCGTCCTGGAACGGGAGCACTGGAAGAAGAGAGCCTCCCTGAAAGTGCCACCCCCGGCAGTGGAACCTGGGTAACTACCGGGCTATCGGTCTGGACAGCCACAAAAGGTCGCGAAGAAGGAGCACTCGTGAATGGAGGACCCGCGGCTAAAAGCTCGTCCAGCAAACTCATAGTGTCAAATGCTGGAGCAGAGTCGGCAGGAAGTGACCCCCCTTCCACACCGAAAAAATCATCATCTCCTACAAAATCAGAAAGTTATCTAAGTAAAAATATCCTTTTAGCTATCTAAAGCATACTCTTATAGTACTAAAAGGAATACTATCTCCATACTATTTAAAAACTAGAAGCACGTACCTTTCGGAGGGGTCGCCAACAGAGCATAAGAATCCCCCGATAGCTCTGATGATGAGGGTAAGTGAATGACACCGGGGGCTGGTAAAGCCATCCCCTCTATCCCGTCCTCGTCTTCCCCGTCCCCTATAGTGAATACCCCCGTAGGACCTGCCTCGGCAGAAGTCACGCCTACCCCCACTTCCTCAGGGGTATTGGAAGTCCCGCTAGACGACCGGGACGTAACTGCAGCAACCTTTGAAGGAGTTCCCCCTTGCTCTCCTTCTGCAGCCTCAACGGTTCCATCCTCCCCTAGGGTAGACTTCCCCTTCTTGCTCACTACGACCTCACTCTCCACCATATACGGTCGTAGGACATTCACTACCAAGAAAGTCACAAGTTAGATAAAATAAAAGAAAAATCCATAAGATAAGAGATAAGGATAAAAGACTCACCAAATGTATCAAACAACTTCTCGGGGACAGCCAAAGGAGTCGCAATTCTGTCTATCGGGGAGATATACTTCAATCCTGCGGTCCGATAGAGACGAATAAAGTCCTTTGACTCCACGAGAGGCTTGGCAGAGAACACCGGTGAAAACACCAGTGTGTCATCCATCACTCTGTCCGGGAAGGTAGGCACCCTCCAAGTCATGGGTATGTCCCACGACCCTACAACTGGATTAATGAAGAAGAACTTGTTCTTCCACGAGCTATGGGAGGTGACCATACCCTCGGAGATCCTGTCATCCTTATCCCGGTGAGTAAAGCAATAGAAAGGACCTCCCCCGGGAGATTGCTTCAACTCGAAAACAACAAAAAATATGTCCCTCGTGCACTCGATGCCTCTCACCAGGCACCAAAACACGAACAAAGCCAGTGCCGTAAATAAATTCGGGGCAAGCTGACTCGGACAGAGGTTGCAATAGTTGAAGATATCGCAGTAAAAAGGCGGGAAAAAAGTGTGCAGTCCCGCCTTTAGCTGCGGGTAGTACACCGTCAGGTACCCTTCAGGAGGAACATCACCCCGGTGATGGGCCTCCGGCACCGTTATTTCAATGTTACGGCCGGAAACACCGTGCTCCTTGAACAAATTCTTGATTTCTTTCTCGGTGGCGGTGCTAGCCGTGTTACCCACCTTCTGGGTGACTCGCGGAGCACCACCTTTGTCAACCTTTTTCTTCATCCTCTTCGATTTTCCAGCACCACCGCTGCCGCTTGCCCCCACCGCCGCAGCACTCCTTTCCGTGAACTTTGGAGCGCTGCCCCCGCCGATCCTCCGGTAACAGACGCAGTCGAAACCAGATTGGTGTTAGATTGCGACGCCATTAGAAAGAATTTTTGAAGGAAAAGGATACTTTAGCAGAAATCTGTTGCAGAAAGAGTGCGCTTTGCTGAAGAGATTTGTTTGTTTGCTCAGAATTTGCAAGTGATGGTGATGGGTGAAAAAGAGGGTTTTTAAACCCTACACCCACTACGTGTCTTAAATGACCACTAAGCGTGCCCACGCCTCTCGATTAAAAGTCGTGTTTAATGACACGTCTCCTCGATTAACGAAAGAATAACGGTCAAGACGCTTCGATTCACGCACCCTACTTAAACGTGGCATTAAATACACCACTAACTGCATTTTAAATGCCATAAATTATAATTAATGCCCCAATAAATGACCTACGAGGGCAAATTTGATAAATACGACGGGAAACACTCGGAGAGAGTATCACGGTACTCCTCGCATTTTTAAAGGTAATGCCAAGAATGAGGGAAATGTCGAACAAAACATACATGTCACTGACGAGTGTTTACGACACCCCTGAAGAGTTCTACGAGGCCTTGTGAAATATTCGCAGTATACCTGACAAAATCTACGATACTAGAACCCTCGTACCCTTTAAACTATTAAGTTTCTAGTACAGTAGTGATAACTAACTGCACTAGAAACTGGGGGGGGGGGGGGGGGGGTTGTTAACAGGATGATAATTCACCTGCTTAAAATAAACAATAAGTCAATTACCGAAATTACCAAATATATTATATGATTATTCGACCTACCTCCACGATACAGGTATCACACCTTTCGGAGCACATCTCCAACACAACAAACTACTGGAGTAAAAGCCAACATAAGGAATACGAAACCAAAGCAGACGAAAGCTCTCGAAACTCATACTGCTTCTCCAAGAAAATTGAGCTCTTGGAAATAATGAGCCAAAGGGGCCAATCTCTCAGAACCCAATGGACTCTCAGTCCCAGAACCATGACAAAAACACTTCCTTGCTATACACTCTCAACACAAACGCTCTCGGAGCATTACCCCAACACTTCCCTGCTACGCACTCCTAACACAAACGCTCTCGGAACAATACTCATGTCGACCAACCGATAGGTCAGAACTTCACAAATAACGCAACAACTACAGAACGACACTCTCCTGGCACTCGGAGAAATAAAGCACCTATCCAAAACCTCTCGGAGATCACCACACAAACAAACACCCCTCGGAAAATACCCTGAAGCAAACATTCCAGAATACACACCTCTCGGAAAAGCACTATCACTAAGAGAACACTCAGACTCGGCCTTAGAGTCACCATATGAAGCAATGAGCTCTCGGAAGCAAAGAAGACAATCCACCCCTTATCATAAAGAAGACAAAAGCTATCGGAAGAAGATAAAATAATACAGTCAGCAAGATAGACGTTATCCTATTGGTTAAAAGACCATTGTAACACGTGTAAAGCACCACCACATGCATAACGACACCTGTAAACACATGCATAACGACACATGTCCCTAATAAATCTATATAAAGAAGAGAAGAAGAGGGGAGAAGGAGAAAAAAAGGAAAGATACACTTGTAGACTCGGAGAATACGAGGAAGGACTCGGAAAAGAGAGTGGAATATAGTTAATAAAAGGAAGGAAGGTTCTTGTCCATTTTCTCTCTCTTGTTAGCATAGCATTTAGTTGTTGAACCACGGGCCAAGGCGTTCCAACCCAAATAAATAATTCAGTTAATAGGAGATAATTCAGAACCCGTTAACAATATTTATAGGAAGAAATAATGTAAAAAGTGAAATGGTTTGGGTGAAAAATTGTTGGAAGAAAGTCTACTATTTATAGCCAAAACATCATGCTAAAAGACTTTTGATTAATGTCCCACCCTAATTTCTTTATACTTGGCCACCTAATTTAGATTCTAAATACATATTGATAAATATATATATATATACATATTGTGTGTATATATATATATATATATATATATACATGTTAAAACCATTTAGGCTAAGGTCCCATTTTAATATTTTTACAAGTAATCACCAAAATCTGATTTCAATTGTTACAAGAGCGATGTGGCTGAGTTCAAAACCATTCACCTATGATGTGATATTATTCTTATTATTTATAATTAAAATTTAATATACATATATAGATATTTATATAATTTTTTACATTTGTAAGATTTTCTAAGTAAGTAAAAACTCCAAGATCAATACGTACATGTAAAGTATATTTTCTAAATATATTTGAAGCATATAAGATAAAAAAGAATTGTTAATTTTCGTTCAAGGACTAAAAGGCAATTTTCCTCAAAGATTTGAGGACTAAACTGTAAATTTATATTTTTCTTTCGAATTTTGAGGGCGGTACAGCGACCCTCGAATAATAGGCGGCACTAAGCATCATGTATGTGGAGTTCCAACGTGTTGGGACATCTAAGCTTAGCAATTTATGACATTCTATTCCAGCGTCCACCACACAATCTTTGAATATCTTATATCGACTCGGGGAACCCTTTATGTACCTATGCAATTTCTAATGTGGTCTACGCATATGTTATTGTCGTTGCACTTCTAGCCATCTTGAACCACGAGGTTCAGGATGAGTGCAATGCACCTTATCTACACAAGAGCTCCATTTTCTTTCGTAATGCGCTTTTCTCCACCCACTACTTCACCAATCGTCAATAGTCGTGTCATTAGGTGTGGCATTGTCAACTGTGATCATGAAAAACCACCTAATTTCGTAATCTCTCAACACCCCACTGATATCATTGGCTATATCTTTTCCCGTATGACCGCACAAACTAAAGCTTATTATTTTTTTCTTTAACTTATTATCAATGGAGTGATCCGTGAGACACGTGTAATTGTCCTTCATGATCGAAGTCCAAGGGTCAATGATCAGGCAAACCCTCTAGGCATTCTCCATCATAAACTCAATCAACTTTTTTCTCTCGCCAAGATACAAATCGTGACACTTTCAGTTATGGTTTGTCGACAAGGTAATTTCAAATGCAGACAAGCTCGAGCCATCATACGTCTCAACGACTTCTTCTCAACCGTGATGAAAGGAATCTTGTTTTGGATCAAAAACAGAACCACACCGTCAAGCACCCACTCCTGATTAAATTTCCAATTACCAATTGTACAATTATCCTCTAGTTTTAATTTATGTTGCTTTCCCTCCGTCTTCTTCTTCTTCTAGATTAGCACACAACATCTATCAGTGTGACTTCTCAATCCTTTCGTGTCGTGTCTATAACCATTGGCTGCAATCACCTTACTGCAGTGAAGGCACTGTCCTCTAACAAAGTGTTGTTTCTGACACTCAAATGGCTCAAAATGCCTCGATTTTGATGTAAGTACATGGACTGTAGGATTCATTAGTTTCATTCCTTTCTCCATCATGACCACCTCGTGAGTCATGTAAGTCTTGTATACCTTCTCATTGTCATCCTCGCAGGTCGTTCTAGCCTCTTCTTCTTCGATAACTTTAGGCGGCAGTTGTTTAGTCTCTTCCCCCCCCCCCCCCCCATGTTTCATCATCTTCCTCATCTGAAGTATCACATGGCCCGTCCGCATGCCTAAGCATTTTTATATGATCTTGATACTCACCTTCAGAATAATAATTTTTCTATACATGGGAGAAACAGGTCGCGGATCTCTAGAAGTAGATGGGTCGAGGAAAGACGGGAAGTAGACGAGCCTTTGGAGGACGAAAAGACGTAAGATGTTTATCACGAGAAGTAGAAGTTGTTGTGGAATTCTTGGATGCCTTGACCACGTTGGAAGTAGATGGTGCCTTGCACGTAGAAGCCCGTTTACAAGGAAAAACTTTGATCGTTGTCATTGCGTGTTTTGTGTTGTAAGAGAGTGAGAGGGTGTTTAGTAGTGAGAGAATGTCGGATACATAGAAAAAAAGGCAACAAAAAAGAAAGAGTTTCTGAACGAAACTCGTGATCCCAAGGGTCGAGAATGGGACTCGTCCGTGATCCTGTCCCTGACTCATGGGATCTACCCTCGGGATATTTTTCCCTTTGGTTCAGGAGGTAAAATGGACGAGTTTTCTAGGGCAGGAAAAACCCATCTTGGTGGGTCAGGTTTCGCATTGCTGACCCGGTCCAAACTTCCGTATGTAGAAAGACAAAAAATTCAGCTCTTAGGCTACATCGTGTAACAGAATAGAAACTAACTCATGGAAGAGTTTTGCATAAAACATAATCCTCCATCCGGCAGTCCTTTGAACTTTGCTATTGCGTAGGCAAGCAAATTCTTTGATCTACCAATCCATTTGAATTCATGTGTCCACGGCATGTGGAGTAGCACGCGGCATTCCTCCACCTTCTTCTAGAGATGATTATCCTAGCGCGACAAGTCTGTGATTAGGTCATATGCTTCGCGAGAGTTTGTTTCAATGGATACTTTCAGAATTCTTTTCTACCAAACAACGATAAGTCATCGACTAATGGCTTTAATTTATGTCTCAAGAACCGTCGGGCAAGAAGACATCTCTCTAAAGTCCCATATTAAATCGCCTTTATCATCTCTAAGTACCCCTCCAATAGATCATAAATTCGTGCGAGTAATAACATTGTAGTCTACATTTAATTTCATCCATCCTTGTGCGATTTTTGCCATTTCTGCTCCTTGTTCACTTTTTTTCTTCGATTAACCTTCAAAATATCCATACTAAGTTGTTTAATTTGGTAAATGATTACAAATATACGATCAACATTTCCTTCGAAGATTCGATCGTTCCATATCTTCCAAATAACTCAGACTCCGGCAGCAAATATTAAATTCCACGGCATCTCTGACATAACATGACTCCATTTAACCGCATTCGTAAGATTTTATTTTAGCCAGATTTGGTTCTCCAATATGTTGAATTGCTACAGATTTACTGCTTTCAAAAATTCATTCCATATCCTCCTCGCGCAATTATGAAAAATATGGATGTGATTCATCCGAGTTTGGGCACAAGTCACAAAGAGCTGAATCGGCCAACTTTATCATTTTCCTAAGGGTGTTCGATGCTATCCGGTCCTGGACAGCAAGCCAAATGAAATATTTGATTTTGCTGCTACACGGGACGTTCCATACCCAACTCAGATTTTGGTTTCCCACTTGCGTGTCCCCGTATTTCCGACACAGGCTTTATAAGCACTTTGACACGAAAAAAACCCAATTGTCGTTTCATTCCAAAGAAATCGATCTTCATTCTCATTAAGAATCAGATTTTTCGCCGGAATATTATTCTTCCATTGTTGTGAGATTAAAAGTTTGAATCCCATCAAGGCACCAATTTCCCTCCTCATCCACGACATCCTCCAATTTCATATCGATTTCCATAACTTCAATATTAAGAGTTGTTGAGCTAAGAGATGAGTTACCCAACCAAAAGGAAATATTTGTACCTTTTCCTATTTTTCGTCGGATAACTGGTTTTATAAGGTCCATTCAAAGTATGATTTGTTTCCATGTGACGCTATCACTCGTCCTAAATTTATAATTCAAGATTTCCCTAGCCTTTAAGATATTTTTCATTCACAAGGTCCATCCACAAACATGGTTGATGACACGTGATCTTCCAACAAAATTTAGCAATAAGTGCCTTATTGTTTAGTCTCGCAGTGCGCAACCCCAACCCATCATATTTCGTTGCACTCGTAACTTTCTTTCACCCCACAAGTTGAAGTTTACGGCTGTTGGGATCACTCGACCAAAGAAGATCCCTATTTATAAGGTTCAATCTATTGCAAACATTTTATAGAAGCCAACATGATTGCATTAGGGGGATCGGGACAGTCGTGGAGACTGATTGAATCAAAGTAGCTCTCCCCGCCAAAGAAAAAGTTTGATTTTTCCAACCTTCAAGTCTCTTGATAAGATTGTCGAAAACATCATTAAAGTCTTCCCTTTTCACGTAGCCATGTAGAAGATGTGTGCCTAAATATTTCCTCAGTCTAGTCATTTTTCAAAACCCCAAGCAAGAGCAGATTTGATTCTACATATTTTTATCCCCGACCTTCGAAAAGAAATATCGTAGATTTAAAGGCGCTCAATTTTAGCCCCGACGCAACAGGATTTTTCTAGATTCTTTTAATTTCTCGTGCCGTTTTTGAAGTTGCCTTACCCATGAGGTCGTCCGCGAAGAAAATGTGTGAGATTTTTGGGCCTCCTCGACAGGGTATGATTGGCTCCCACTTTTCCCGTTTACCGCTTCAAGAATTAGGTAAGAGAGTCTTTCAATGCTAAGAACGAACAAATACAACGATAGTGGATCTTCTTATCTAAGACCCAACCATGTTTGAAGGCCTTAAGTGGATCACTGTTCCAGAGAATTCTAGTCAAAGAATTCACCATGCAAAACATGATAAGCTCTATAATATTTTCAAAAACTTAGAAGCGTGGAGTGCTTACTCCAACAAATTTTATCATAGGTCTTTTCGAGGTCTAATTTGAGAACCATGCCCCCCATGTTATTTTTCCGTTTCTTCCTCAGAGAAAGGAGAATCTCTTGCATCACAAAGAGTTGTCTTGCGTGCTTCACCCCTTGATAAAACTAGATTGGGTCGGTGCAATCAAATTGGCCATGATAATCTTCAGTTTTAAAGTAAGACACTTCTTCATGAACTTATACGTGACGTTACAGAGGGAGATTGGACGAAATTGTAAAATAAGAGAGGGATCGTGTACCTTAGGAATAAGGCAAAGAAAAGCCTCACACACCTTTGAATCAAAACGTCTTTCTCTAAATGTGCGTTCCACAAACTTAAATAAAGATGGATTAATCCAACTCCAAAATTTTTGGTACACCTTAGCTCAGATACATCAGGTCGCGGGGCTTTCAAAGGATGAGTAGCCCATACCAATTCTTTTAATTCATTTATCATTACCTTCGTGCACGTACGAATCCAGAGTTGGGGTCGTAATTGTCGTGCCCATGAATAGTTTTTTAAAGAACTCAGTCGCATGTGACTTGAAAACCTCTTGGTCCTTGATCCAAACATCATCAATATTGAACGCTAGCATCCGATTTTGTTCACACCTCACAAAGTGTAGCACAATGGAAGAATTTAGTATTCCTATCCTCTTCATCTAGCCATTGCACCTCAATTTCTGCTTCCAAAACGTTTATCATCTTCTGAGTACGTCGCTATACTCATTTAGAAGTTCATTTTCCAAATTTTCAAGAAAACAATTATGATATGGCATGCAAGTGATTCTTGTATTCCATCAATACGTTTAATGAGTTGTCTATTTGATTTGAAATTATTGGTTGGTTTACTCTGGTGCATCTCACAACCTGACTCCCGATCTTTAAATTCTTATGGTACATTCTGAATATGATGGTCCAGAGGAGGTTGTCACTGCTGATGGCACATGTTTAATTGTATTACATATAGTACTTCTTGTGTATATTGTCCTAGTCTCGCATTTAATCTTGCTAATATCTTATGCATTCTGCACTCTCAACATAATCATCTTTATGTGCATCAGTTTACGAAAGTCAATAATGTGTATATTGAGTTTCACCTGTCTCATTTTATGGTTAAGGATCTCAATAGCAGAGGTAGTTTACTACGAGGACCATGCATTGATAGTGTTTATCGAGCTCAGCTTCCATGCAGGTTGCGGCCGCCTATTGATGGTGTTCTTTGAATAAAAGACCACAAATTATTTATAATACTAGTTCTCTTATCTCCACTCGTGTGTTGCATTATATCTAAGGTGATGTCTCAGGCCATGCGCCATCTACCTCTATTAATGGACTTAGATATTACTTGTTACTTGTGGATCATGTTGCGAAATATTGATGGTCATTTCCTCTGTTTGCTAAGTTTGAGGTTTTCGGTATTTTTCTCCATTCGTGCAGGAGTTGAAAAATAGTTTTCGGTCCCATTCAGAATTTTTATTCGGATAATGGTGGGGAATTTATTGCGTTGAGGCATTATTTTTTCTCGAATGGCATTAGTTGGCTTACTACTGCACTGCACACTCCGCAACAGAATGGCACCACTAAGTGGCGTCACCTTACTGTCATGACTGTTGGTCGTGCCCTTCTTACTCGTGCGTGCCTACAACCTGAATATTGAAGTTTGCCTTTTGTACGGCGGTTTATCTTTCTAATACGTTTCCCACGTCGATTCTTGGTCAGGATTCTTCGTTTGAGTTTATGTTATCCCCATCTATGGCCTTATGTCATAAATAAACTCCTTCACCCCTCTCGAGAATGATTGTTTGTTGGTTATTCAACGTCGCAGTTTGCATATAAGTTATCTTGACATTGAAACGAGCCGCTTTTATCTCTCACGACATGTTCGATTTATTGAACATGTATATATGGGTGTTCGCATCTCTAATGATGTCCCTGCCTCGGCTCTCGTTTGATCTTTGTCTCTTTTCATTATTCCATTTCCTCCTCCCTTGCCGCAGCCTGCCGAGACCTCTTTGAGCCGGTCTCTTACTGTTTTGCTTTCAGTTCCACTCGCACCTCATATGGTGGGTTTGGCTCCCTCTGATCGAGTTCACCCTATGGTAACTTGTTCAAGAAATAATATCTTTAAGCCAAAGATGGTTCACCTTATCACCAAGCATCCTCTCGTCAGCCCCCTTGAACCTACATGTGCTTCGCATGCTCTCAAAGATCCGGACTAGTGTGTGGCTATGGCTAATGAATCTACTGCCCTCACGAAGCATGGTACTTGGATCCTTATCCCTCCTCAATTTGGTCATAACATTGAAGGGTGTAAGTGAGTCTTTCGCATTAAGTGCCTTCTCGATGGGTCTATTGAGAAATATACGGTACGCCTCTTTGCCAAAGGCTTTCACCCAACGTCTAGGTCTCAATTACAAGGAGACTTACAACCCTGTTATCAATCTTGTTACCATTCACACGGTACTCTTCTTAGCCACTATACGCAATTGGTCTATTTGCCAATTGGACATTAGCAATGTTGTTCTTCGTGGGCATCTTTCAGAATGGTGTATATGCGCCAACCGTCTGAGTTCGTTGACCACGCCACCCCTAATCATGTCTACTTGTTACATAAGTTGTTCTATGGGCTGAAATAAGCCCATCTTGCATGGTATCTTACCTTGAGTTTGGTGCTCCTTGCACTGAATTTCGTTTAGTCTAAATTGCATACCTTCATGTTCATCCTTGCCATCGACAAGGTTCTTCTCTTTATCCTTGTGTATGTTGATGACATTACACTTACGGGTTCCTCGGATACTTTGATCTCTTCTATTATATCTCAGTTGAGTATTCTAACCTATTTTCTTGGCGTTGAGGTTTTCTGTTTTTGTGAAGGTATGTTCTTGTCTTAGTACAAGTACATCTCGGATCTTCTATCCCGCCACAAAATGGATGGAGCAAAGCCTTTAGCGATGCCCATGACGTTAAATATGCCATCTTCCTCGTCCTCGACTGCGGTTGATGCGACACAATATTGGCAAATTATTGGTGGTCTTCAACACCTTTCTCTCACGCGACCCAATATTTCATTTGCCGTTAATTGTCTCGCCAAGCGCATGTCGCCTCTGAATGTCTCGAATTGGTCTGCACTCAAACGTGTTCTTCGCTACTTAAAAGACATTGTGTCACGTGATGTTCTTCTTTGCCGCGCTTGCATTTTGTCTCTCACGGCCTTTATAGATTCAAATTGGGTGGGTGACACGTTGCATGGTACTTATACCTCGTCGTATATTGTCTTTCCTAGCTCCAACCCGTTATCCTGGTCTTCTTGAAAAAAACGATTTGTTCATCGCGCCTCCACTAAAGCTGAGTATCGGGCGTTGGCTTTTACTTGTGCTGAAGTTCGTTGGCTACAACACTCATTTGCTGAACTTTTTTTTCCTCTCACGACCACTCCTTTGATACGTAGCGACAATATGGGGGTGCTTCGCCTCTCGTTACATCTGGTTCAACATTTTCGTACAAAACATATTTCTGTTGATCTTCACTTCGCTCGTGATCTTGTGTCCAAAGGCTTACCTCAGGTTAACTATGTGAATACTTTGGATCAGTTGACAGATTTCCTTATCAACCCTCTTGCCCGCTCTAGGTTTCTTAGTTGAGATCAAAAATCTTCGTTGTTGATGGCACGTCAATTTTGCGGGGATGTAGTTGCTAGTTGATATTTATGGTAATTATTCTATTGTATTTAGATTTATTTATTTCTTTAATTGTAGTCTTCACGTTGTAACTATATATACTAGTTCTGTGATTAACTAAATCATTCTCGTTGTAACTATATATACTAGTTTTATGATTAACTAAATCATCACTTCATATTATCTCCCAAACCCTCATAAAATATAATTTTATTTGACATTTTTATTTGAACTACACCCTTATATAATTATTAATATTAAATATTTTGATGTATTCTATATATTTGAAAATAATCGTATGCGTATCTTATTCGATGATTACATGTATTAGCATCCGTATTCATTCGTACAAGCTAGGTGGTAATTCAAGTGATAATGGATACAAATTTATTAAACTACCCAACTTCAATCATAATTAAGGCTTATGGAAATTGGGCTTCTAACGCATTCATTAGAATTACGAACATGTGAGCGTACAACTCAATAGCAACTAAGGGTCTAGGGATCGACTGGAATGTTGGGCTTTAAATTTTAATCTTAGCCCGCTACCTTCACAATTGAGTTTGTATACACATTTCTGTTTTCCATCCTTTTCAACGAAACCATGTTGAAATATTATTTGACGACACTTTAACTGTTTTGTCTTCTTAAATAGATCATCTAATTTATATGCTCAAATATAATTTACTTATCCATGAAACCTCTATATTTTCTTCAACAATTTTAATTTTGTGGTAGTCACGCAATAAATACTCTTTTTTCGTTTAATTTTAAGGATTTACAGTTACAGCTCTGATGCTTGGTGTAATTACAGAGATTCCTTGAGTTTGAATAATTACAATAGCCTCTCAATTGTAAGGGATTATTATAATTACATCCTATAATGTTTGGTGTAATTATAAAAACCTCTCCTCATTTTGAATGATTACAATGACCCCCTTCCCCTCCATCTAATAATTGTAAATAAATTTCAATCCTGCCCTTGAGGGATTTTATCGAAAGTAGCCCCAATCACCCATTTTTTGTCAGAAATCAGCACGTGCGTGTCACATGTATGAATTTTTGAGGGCCTTTTCGTCTGTTCAATTATTTATAAACAATGGTCGTGGATTTTGTAGCAAGGAATTAGAATTTATAAACGAAATTGGAATAATTAGAGCTTACAAATTTAAGAACTTTAGGGGTTTAAAATATTTTATTAAGTTTTATGAAGTCTGAAAACAATTAAACTGATGAAAAGGCCCTTATAAACTCGCACACGTGACATTCACGTGTTAAGTTTCAGCGAAATTGGGTGATTTTTGCCGAAAGTACCAATATTGAAAACGAAAAATTCATTTTGGTACTAAAATTGAAAGTAGAATCATTATAGGACTAGAATTGATAAAGTGAATCATTATGGGGCTACTTTCGATAAAATCCCCTGCCCTTGATCGGTTCTATTGTTTAAATGAATTTAAATTCCTTGTTCAAAATACTTGGTATTTTATTTAATTTTCAAGAGCTTGCATGTAATATTAGATAAATTAGTTACTAAATAAAAAGTATTAAAAATACACTACATTAATTTTAATCATTCTCACATATATTTAATTTTGTTATTCCTATCTGAAAAATACTTACTTTTATTACTCATTCTTTCTTGACCAAAAAAAACCTATTGGTGCGATAAATAAATGTTAAACCCTTATGTCATCGCGGTAGAAAATATTAATCGTAATTTTATATTACAAAATAGCTTCTTTAATAAAGCATTTTTTAAAATGTAGTTATCTCCACTTTTAAATAATTGTAAAAATGTCTTTCTAACAATATTTAAAAACACTTACTATTACAGAAACTATTTCATAATATAAAATTACAATTAATATTTTCTACCACTATGACATAAAGATTTATCTTTTATTCTCGTACCAATAGATTTTTCTTCTTCAAGAAATAATGAGTAATAAAATTAAATATATATACGAAGGAATAAAATTAATTAGTGTATTTTTTAGTACTTTTTTATTCAATAATTAATATATCTAATATTACACAAGCTCTTGAAATTAAATCAAATATCAAGTATTCTCAACAAGGCATTTAAATTCATTTAAACAACTAGATTGATCAAGGGCAAAATCCGAAAATGCATTTACAAACCTTGGGGAGTGTAATTATAATTGTAATGTTCAAACCTAACAAGAGGCCTTTGTAATTACACCAAACCTCATGGGTGTAATTATAATCATTCCTTACAATTACTAGTTAGAGGGGAGGTCATAGTAATTATTCAAACCTCTAGGGAGGTTTTTGTAATTACACCAAACCTCATGGGGTAACAGTAATTATCTTTTTATTTTATTATTAAGTAATTAGACGCAGTAAAATACATAATGTGTTCCTCGTGCATATCGATGAAGCTTACGCAACTTAATTAATCCAGAACCCAAAGTACTCCAATTCATTATTTACCCAACATGTACTAAGGGGGTGTTTGGTTGGTGAGATGAGGATAGATGAGGGCCATCATCTCACTTAAAACCAGTTTGGTTTGAATGATTATGCAAATGGGCTTTTTGATTTAATAGCTGAGGCCCGCTCTTTATCTCACTTTCTCAACTTAAATAATATCTAGCCCCCTTCTGTTATTATTTTATCTCACTTTTTAGTCATCCAGCTCATCCGACGAAATGACTTATTTACCCCCTGTTTCTTCAATTTTAATCTTTTTATACAGCAATTTAATTAAAAAAATGTAATTTAAAAAATGTAATTTAAAAAAATGTAATTAAAAATATATTAAAAATGTAATTAAAATATGTAATTAAAATATGTAATTTAAAAAATGTAATTAAAAAAATGTAATTAAAAAACGTAATTAAAAAATGTAATTAAAAATGTAATTAAAATATGTAATTAAAATATGTAATTAAAAAAATGTAATTAAAAAAATGTAATTAAAAAATGTAATTAAAAAATGTAATTAAAAAAATGTAATTAAAAAATGTAATTAAAAAATGTAATTAAAAAAATGTAATTAAAAAATGTAATTAAAAAAATGTCATTAAAAAATGTAATTAAAAAATGTAATTAAAAAATGTAATTAAAAAATGTAATTAAAAAAATGTAATTAAAAAATATAATTAAAAAATGTAATTAAAAAAATGTAATTAAAAAATGTCATTAAAAAAATGTAATTAAAAATGTAATTAAAAAATGTAATTAAAAAAATGTAATTTAAAAAATGTAATTAAAAAATGTAATTAAAAAAACGTAATTAAAAAATGTAATTAAAAAATGTAATTAAAAAATATAATTAAAAAATGTAATTAAAAAATGTAATTAAAAAATGTAATTAAAAAAATGTAATTAAAAAAATGTAAATAAAAAATGTAATTAAAAAATGTAATTAAAAAAATGTAATTAAAAAATATAATTAAAAAAATGTAATTAAAAAATGTAATTAAAAAATGTAATTAAAAAATGTAATTAAAAAATGTAATTAAAAAAATGTAATTAAAAAATGTAATTAAAAAATATATTTAAAATATGTAATTAAAATATTTATGGTGTATATTTTCTTAATAAAATGGGGGCAATAAGGTAATTACCTACAATACCTGCAATAAAATGGGGACATAACATGAACCAAACACGTTTTATAAATCAAGATAAAATAGTAACTTTATTCAACTATCCAACCAAACACGGTTACTGTTACGCATATGAAATAAAAGACTATTTTAACTGAGTAATAGTTAATCTACATATATAACTGTCTCTGCAACCAAACAGCCCCTAACGGAAGTACGATAGCAAGCTGGTTGAAGTTTCAACCAAGATTCCAAATATTTAATTAGAGCCAATTATATGCGATAACCCCATCTAGTAATACCCTCATTATACAATCGTTTTTTGCTTGGCGTCTCTCTACGAGGTGGAGATCAATTATACGAGCGCCTTTTGCTTGGCGTTCCTCTATGAAGGGAACAATTATGCGATCGCAATTTGCTTGGAGTTTCTCTCCGAGAGGAACAATTACGATAGACTACGAATAATTACTATAAATCAAAATAGTTAAGATAGACTACAAATCATTATAACATGATACAAGCATTCATGATAGATCATGAATAATTATGATAGATTACTAACAGTAACAATCCAAAATTGATTATGCGCTAACAATATATAAGTTGGGTTATATTTTCTATCGTCTAAATACAGTACAACGGAAGCCACATGAAGTATCGTATCACCGACCACGAATGTGATGCGTTGTCAAAATTATATAGCTTTGTGTTATCATCTCAAAAATTTGACAACTAAGTACCCATCACTAAATTGCATGATGGTCAATTGTCATGACATATCAGGAGAACATTTACCACTCATTTACCACGTGTAAAAAAGTATCTTTTATAAATAGCCTCCATCAGAATAATAGAGGACAAATTGAAAGCATAAATTATACACAACACTATTCTTCATATTAAATTTACTTATCTATTTTTTTTGTGCTTAATATACGTGTTAACAGGTTTGGAATTATGGCCTAATTAACTGAATTATTTGTTTGGGTCGGAACGCCCTTGCCCGTGGTTCAAGAGGTAAACGCTATTAAAGGAGACAAAAATGACAAGAACATTCCTTCCTTTATTCACTATAATCCACTCCCTCGTATCGTCTCTTTTTCTTTTGTGGTGTCTCCCTCTTTTGTCAATATATCCGTGTGTGTTAGTTTTTTTGAGTCTCTCCCCCCTCATTTTCTTTATCCGACCACCTCCCTTTATATAGTTTTTTAGGGACAGGTATCGTTATGCATGTGTTTACAGGTGTCGCTACGCATGTGGCCAGGCTTTAGGATGAATACACGTGTTGTAATGTAATATGACAATGTCTATCTTGATTGACTAAGTGCTGAATGTACTACTTTATCTTCTTCCGAGGGTTTTCGCCTTTTCTCCGATAGGGTGCAGGTTGTCTTCTTTGCTTCCGAGGGCTTATTACTTCTGGTAGTGACTAGAGGGCCAAGTTTGGGTGTCCTCTTAGTGATAATGCTGCTCCGATAGGGATGTATCTTGAAGTAAGTGTTTAGGGGCATTTTCTCCGACAGGGTGTTCACTCGTAAGTTGAACTCCGAGGGGCTTTCCGCCTTCGTGGGTAGGAGTTTCTCTTTCCAAGTGCCCGGAAAGTGTGGCTCTATGGTTTTTACATCAATGTGCGGTTCCGTTCTTTGAGTGGGTCGTCTAGGGTATTGCTCCGAGGGCACTTGTATTGGGAGTGTATAGTAAGGAAGCGTTCTTGTTAAGGTTCTGGGACTCGGGAGTCCGTTGGGTTCCGATAGCTCCAACGAGTTACGATAGGTTGATTCTTCTGACTTATTTTCTCTGATGGTCCACACCTCTCGGAAAAGCCGAATGAGTGGGGCGGAATGCTCGTCCGGTGTCGTGGTAGTTCTGATAGCGGTCTATTTGTAGGATGCCTTTTTCGGATGTATTTCGATAGGTGTTTGGTCTTGGTCTTGGATTCCACATGTTGGGCAGTGTTTCCGAGGGTTTTGGTTGGCTTCCGTGAAGAAGTGTCTCGATATCCAAGCCTTCGTAAAATAGCCTTGTTCCGGTATTTGATCTTTGAAGCTGTGTTCCGAGGGCGCTTGATGTAGCAATGAAATATCAGGGCGTCACTCTCGTTCTCAGACTCGGGATGCGTTCTCCGATGGCTTTCAGACATCTGAGGGTGCAGAAGGTGTTCTAGTATTTCGGGGGACTCGGGGCCCTCGTGGCGTGATACTTGTATCTCGAGTATAAATAATATAAATAACAATTTATCCGGTAATCTCAGTAATTATAGTATATTTTAGGCACGTGGTTTATTATTCTGTTAACAACCCCCCCCCCCCCTCCCCCCCCCATTTTTAGTGCAGTTGGTTATTATGACTGCACTAGAAACTTAAAGGGTTGAAGGTTACGATGATTTTGGATATCAGAACATCTTAATGCCCGTTTTAGGCATCGCAGGGGCTACCTCGATCCTCTCTAAGTATCGTAGAGTTATCAGGAATCTTATTGATTTTTGTCGGGTATTATACCGAAAATATCTAATTAGGCATCGTAGATCCTCGAGAAGAATTCGAGTCACATCCAGGACTCGAAAAACCTTGGGATGGTATCGTAGAACTCTTCTGGGGTGTCGTAGACATCCGTAATTGACATTTATGTATGTTTAACGCATGTCTCCCAAGTTCTTGGCCTTATCTTTAAAGAGGTGATGGGAGTATCGTGGTCGCCTTCTCCGAGGCGAAAGATTTCCGATGCCTTTGAAATGTGTCCTCGAGGGATTAATATCGGGGGATTAATTATAATTAATGTCATGGCACTTAATTAAATGCGATTTAAATGCAGTTAATGGCACGTTCAGACGTGGTGCGTGGGTCGAGGTATTCGGACCGTTATGTTTCCCACAACCGAGGAGACGTGATGGTTGATAACACTAAGCACGACTTTTAATCGTGGGGTGTTTAGTGGGTAATTAATGCATTTATTGGGCCTAGGGTTTATAAGTATTTTACTTTATCAATTTTACTCTCACTTGCATTTCTGCGCAAAAACTTCTCCCGCTACAACTTCTTTCTGCCAAAAGCTTTTCGATTCTCTCTAAATTTCAGCAATGGCGTCTCAATCTACCACTAACCTGGTGTCTACCGCTTCTGGCACCGGAGGGGCAACGGGGGCTGCGTTTCTGACTTCTCGAAAGAGGAGCGCGGCGGCGGCGGCGATGGGGGCGAGCGGTAGTGGCGGTGTTAGGAGAACAAAAAAGCCGAAGAAGAAGGCGGATAAGAGTGGTGCTCCGCGGGCTACCCAGAAAGTGGGAGCAACAGTGAGTACTGCTACAGAGGAGGAAATTCGCAGGTTGTTCATCGACCACGGTGCTTCCGGCCGGAACGTGGAGGTGATGGTTCCGGCAGCAGATCAACGGGGTGATTCCCCTCCGCCAAAGCACCTAACGGTGTACTATCCCCCAGGTAAAGGCGGGACTGCGTTCCTTCTTCCCGCCTTTGTACAGCGAAATTTTCAAATACTGCAACATATGCCCTA
Organism: Linaria vulgaris; assembly: GCA_948329865.1. NCBI lineage: Eukaryota > Viridiplantae > Streptophyta > Magnoliopsida > Lamiales > Plantaginaceae > Linaria > Linaria vulgaris. The sequence continues at coordinate 33,537,666 of OX415250.1, read as the reverse complement.
GCCAACTCACCCCCCAATTCTTTCACGGCATTGGCTCTTTTTGTCTTCTGGTGTCTGGTGAGAGGCATCGAGTGCACGAGGGATAGGTTTTTCGCAATCTTCGAGTTGAAGGTGTCTCCGGGGGCTCCTTTCTACTGCTTCAGTCATCGGGACAAAGATGACCGTATTTCCGAGGGCAATGTCAGCTCTCACAGCACGTGGAAGGATAAGTTTTTCTTCATCTGTCCTGCTAAGGGAGAGTGGGATATGCCACTAACCTGGAGGGAGCCCACATTCCCCGAGAGGGTGCTGGACGATACACGGGTGTTCTCACCTGTGTTTTCTGCGAAGCCTCTGGTGGAGTCTAAGGATTTTGTTCCTCTCTATCGGACTGCGGGTTTGAGGCACATCACTCTGATAGACAGAATCGAGACCCCTCTGGCTATCCCCGAGAATCTCTTCAATACTTTTGGTAAGTTCTCATACTTATACCTTTTATCTTATAGGTATTTCTTCTGTTTTATCTAACTTGTAGCCATTTCTGCAGTGGACGTTCTACGACCGAACATGGTGAAAAGTGCCATCGGTTCGGGTGATAATGAGGCGGTGGGAACTCAGAAAGGGAAGTCGACGTTGGGGGAAGGAGAAGTCTTCGGGGCTGCAGAGGGTGATAACGAGCCATCGAGGACTCGCCTGGCAACTTCCACAACCATGTCCCGATCCTCCAGTGGAACATCCGATACCCCGGAAGAAACGGAGTTGGCTGTGACTTCCGCGGATGCTGTCCTCGCGGGAGCTTTCTCACTGGGAGAAGGGGACGAGGAGACAGGGATAGGGGGGATGCCTTTACCCCCCCCCCCTAGGTGTTGTCGATATATCTTCCCATTCGGAGGCATCGGGGGATTCTGTGGATAGATTATTGGCAACTCCTCCCAAAGGTACACACTTCTTCCTATCCTTAAACGATACTGAGATACTCTACATCCTTACTTATATGCGAACCTATTGTTGATAGACAAACGAGCAGTCCTCCTTGCTGGAAACGAGGGAGTGTCTCAGGAGGATGTCCCAGATCTGGGTAAGCTTCCTACGAACTTTGTACTTAGTTTCCCTTCTAGGGGATAGCTTATTTACTTAGGAGATTTTCAATTCGCATGGGGTGATGACCTTTTCATTTTCGAGGGAGGATCCTTTCCCTCGGATCCTTCCCTTCTTCCCACCTCTGATGACCCGATGAGCTTATTGGACGAGCTGATGGTCGTCGGTCCTTCTTTTACGGATAATCCGGCTCCGAGACCGTTCGTTGCCATTCAATCGGATAGTCTCGTGGTCACTCAAGTGCCACTGTCGGGGGGAGTACCTGTAGAGGGACCTTCATCCTCGAGTGTTCTAGTCTCGGGACGGGAGCCTAGCTCGGAGGAGGCTAAGGTGGCCCTCGATACGGTCACCCGATTCCTATCGGCTGCCAATTCTCTGCCATCGGATGGGTGGCAATTTGTCCAGGCATGCACGACCTGCGTGGCTATGCTGGTAAGACTTACTTTTACTTTTCCAATTCGTTTAAGATCCCTTGTTCGGATCTTTATTCCTCTGCTCTGCTTTCTATGCACCTAAAATGCATCCTCTTCTGTTACTCGAGGTTGAGAAGTTGCGGAAATCGACAAGCGCGACTAAAGAGAGGTCTCGGAAGATAGAGGCGGAGAATAAAGATCTCCGAGAGAGTATGGGAAAGTATAGAGAGGCGTGGGCCAAGATCACGCAGCAAAACAAGGAGCTAAGGGAGGAAAACCAGCGGCTTCAATCCTCAGTAAAGGAGATGGAGGCCTCGGGAGTGGTTTTAAAAGACAAGGTTACTTCCCTTGAAGGAGAAAAGACAACCTGAGGGGTGAAGCAGGAAGAGTTGGAGCGTGATCTGTACCAAGCCCTTGGCTAGGTGGATGCTCTTAACGAAGAGCTATCGAAAGCTTCGGTTTCGGGGGGCACCACCTCCGAGGAGATGCAGCAGAGGATAGCGGCTGCTGTGAAGCAAGCCTGAGAGGATGCCACTGTCCAAGTGAAGGAAGAGTATGTCCGTAAAAATCACGGCTACTTAGTCGGACACGTCATGTGGGGATTCCTCCAATGTTTCGGGCAGGTGCGTAGAAAGATATCTCCCAATATAGAGCCACGACTGATAAATATAGCGGAGATGCAGAAGCCCACGCTGGAACAAGCCTACAACCTTTTCGTGAAGAGTAGCTCTCAGCTTCCCCCTTCCTCCTCTGCTCCGACCCGGGTTCCCCTGACTGTCGTGGTTCCGTTGCTTGCCACTCGTGCTCTTTCTGGTACGGGGGCCCAAGCTGGGCCTTCTGGTGCTCCCCCTCCTACGAGCGCTCTGATTATTCCTCCAGCAACGGGGTCAACCCCCTCTTCTACAAGTACTCTACCCCCCCTCCCCCCTAACTTAGAGGCTTTCTACCCATTTTGTATTTTTTCTTTAAGCACAATTGTACTTTTATTTCTTTATTTGAAATGAAACTTCTTTTCCGTATTAATAGTCATCACATTATAAATACTTGGGCCCTTTCCCTTAATTGTAGAATTTAAGATTGAGTTTGAAGAAATGAAATAGCATTTCATTCTTACTGGCCAAATAAATTACTTAGCCTAACGTGCCTGTTTGTAATGCAAACTTTGGGGATACATTTTTTCTAAATAGGAGTATCCCCTGACACGCGCTCGTGGCTTATCATCACATAGCTTGGACAGCTCAAACTTAATTCGGTCATCCAAGGAAAGATTCCTAAGTATATATAGGTGCTTAGAGTTTAGTGAATATCCTCACGCACTTTCAAAGAATCATTTCGATAAAGCTGTTTACCTTCTCGTCACCTTAATTATATAGACTTTTAAAAAGCCTTAGGGAAGGGGGTACGAATAAAAGTTATCCCGGGTAGGCGCCTGCGGAGAATCTCTCCGAGACCACTGGACCATCTCTTCGCGTATATATTGATATAGCAATTGGAAAATCCTATGATTTTTAATGAGATATTCAGGATCGTAATCTGATCACGCGAGTTTGAACAAAGGAACTTATCTTCGGAGCGTATTGCCCCATGGCTATAGCACCTGCTTTCCCTTCTGGTTTTGGTGATTAGGCAAAGTTCCTTCCGACTTCTGAGACTGGCTAGGACGGCTTTCGCTGTAGAACACATTCTCTATAATAGGCATCGCTCTTGAACACTCTCAAAGGCAGGTTTTATGGAGTTCCCACAGACGGTGCCATTTTGTTAACAGGTTTGGAATTATGGCCTAATTAACTGAATTATTTGTTTGGGTCGGAACGCCCTTGCCCGTGGTTCAAGAGGTAAACGCTATTAAAGGAGACAAAAATAACAAGAACTTTCCTTCATTTATTCACTATAATCCGCTCCCTCGTATCGTCTCTTTTTCTTTTGTGGTGTCTCCCCTCTTTTGTCAATATATCTGTGTGTGTGTTAGTTTTTTTGAGTCTCTCCCCCTCCTTTTCTGTATCCGACCACCTCCATTTATATAGTTTTTTAGGGACATGTATCGTTATGCATGTGTTTACAGGTGTCGCTACGCATGTGGCCAGACTTTAGGATGAATACACGTGTTTTAATGTAATATGACAATGTCTATCTTGATTGACTAAGTGCTGAATGTACTACTTTATCTTCTTCCGAGGGTTTTCGCCTTTTCTCCGATAGGGTGCAGGTTGTCTTCTTTGCTTCCGAGGGCTTATTACTTCTGGTAGTGACTAGAGGGCCAAGTTTGGGTGTCCTCTTAGTGATAATGTTGCTCCGATAGGGATGTATCCTGAAGTAAGTGTTTAGGGGCATTTTCTCCGACGGGGTGTTCACTCGTGAGTTGAACTCCGAGGGGCTTTCCGTCTTCGTGGGTAGGAGTTTCTCTTTCCGAGTGCCCGGAAAGTGTGGCTCTATGGTTTTTCCATCAATGTGCGGTTCCGTTCTTTGAGTGGGTCGTCTAGGGTATTGCTCCGAGGGCACTTGTATTGGGAGTGTATAGCAAGGAAGCGTTCTTGTTAAGGTTCTGGGACTCGGGAGTCCGTTGGGTTCCGATAGCTCCAACGAGTTTCGATATGTTGATTCTTTTGACTTGTTTTCTCTGATGGTCCACACCTCTCGGAAAAGCCGAATGAGTGGGGCGGAATGCTCGTCCGGTGTAGTGGTAGTTCCGATAGCGGTCAATCTGTAGGATGCCTTTTTCGGATGTATTTCGATAGGTGTTTGGTCTTGGTCTTGGATTCCGCATGTTGGGCAGTGTTTCCGAGGGTTTTGCTTGGCTTCCGTGAAGTAGTGTCTCGGTATCCAAGCCTTCGTAAAATATCCTTGTTCCGGTATTTGATCTTTGAAGCTGTGTTCTGAGGGCGCTTGATGTAGCAATGAAATATCAGGGTGTCACTCTCGTTCCCAGACTCGGGATGCGTTCTCCGATGGCTTTCAGACATCTGATGGTGCAGGGGTGTTCTGGTATTTCGGAGGACTCGGGGCCCTCGTGACGTGATACCTGTATCTCGAGTATAAATAATGTAAATAACAATTTATCCGGTAATCTCAGTAATTATAGTATATTTTAAGCACATGGTTTATTATTCTGTTAACAATACGGATAGGTGATCCGATCAATATACACTAACACTACTTATTGTAAATACAATAACTATGTCTTAACAATACGTAATAATATATTCACTTGATAAAAGTTTTTAAATGTTTACTATTGTAAAGTATGGTAAAATAATTGTCCATGGCCTCCTAGTTCATTTTAAACAAAAAGGTAAATTTCTTCTTAAGATCACTGTTCAAAAAAATTCTTAAAATCCGTTCTATTGATGGAATCCGTGATTGAAGTGTTCGGGGCCCGGGGTCACTTATATTATTGGTTTATTCTAGCCCACTTGCATACTGATTTGTTGATTTATATAAAAAAAAAAAAAAAAACAATTCCTTTTAATCTCAAATAAAAGAATTATACGACTAAGAGCAATCGATGTAACTGTCAAAATATTGATTCCTTTTCCTTTTCTTTATCAATCAAGATTTATCTGAGTCGCACGGATTAATCTTATTTAAGTATTAAGTATTGATAAAATAAATCATCGATCAAGAAGAGGGTTTTCTGAATACAGTGGGTTCATCACTGGGCCCCCTTCACCTGGGTTCACTCCGTCTCTTGTTTTATCATTATCTCTCCTTTGTTATGCAAATTAGCTATTCATCTCTCTTGTAAAGTTGTATTAAATAAAAAAAATTGAATTACCTTTATCATCTCTTTTGTATTTTGTTTTTCTAAGACATTTTTTTTCTTTCTCACATATTAATGCATTATACAAACCGAATTACCTATTCTTTTTATAGTTATAGTGAAATTTTATTTATGCCAACAGAATCATTAAATTTTAAATTCTTCTAGTGTTTAATTGTTAGATCTAGATTTGATCGAATCTTCAAGAAAACTACAAGATCACGGAATATACTTATTTTTATATATCTATTTTTATTAGATCCTATAGAAAAGAATGAAATTTGTGCTATCATTGAAAAGAAAGGAAAGAAGAAAAAAAGGCTAGCCACTGGTTTTTGTGTACAAATAAAATGTGTAATTTAAGTTTATTGCAAGTATTAGTTTCCAAAGTTCATTCAATATAATTATTGCAAACTATATTAATCTATTATTATTATTTTTAATATAGTATCTGAGAACCAAAAAAAGGCTAGTATTTTTGTCAAAGCAAAAATTGTTGCTGCCAAAGCAATATTTGTAAATTCTCTAATTTACCCTTGTAAGTCAAAAGCTTTAAAAGGTAAACTTTTAGAAGCATCATCTGTCTCAATTAACCATCCTTGATTGAGCAATTCAAATATATGTCATAGTTAGAAACAAAATAAAAGGAATTTTTGGATCTCCTTTCCCTAATTTATTCCCTGTCATTCTGTAAGGTCATTATCAAGATAATGAGTGGGTTTAAAAAAAAAATTGCCAACAGATAAGTCTCTTGGAATTTTGTTTTTCAATTTTAAATTATTTAAAATTAAAATTACCATGAGTTCTAGTACAATAGTACTTCAAAACCTCACAGAAGAGTCGCATGAAATTTAAAATTGTGAAGTTTAAACATTTAAAAATTATTAATTTAAACCTTTTTATTTGAACTCTTGAGATATATTCTCCAAGTATTTGTGAAATGTTTACATATCTAATAATTAAAAAGGACCCGGAATAGACTTTTGAAACTTTAATTGATGAATCAATTCAGCTTTTTAAAGTTTAATTTGGAATGCAAAATAATATTTTAAAAATTATTCATTTTAAAAAGAGGAGAGAGAAAAAACTGTCAAAGGAAAAGAAATAAAAGTATGTACATAAAAAAAAGAAAAAAGAAAAAAAAAAGTCCAATGGTACATGTGTCAAGTCCTGGGGAGGGTGACCCAGATCTAATAATTAAAAACTAGAAAAATTTGAAATTTAATGATTCTGTTGGCATAAATAAAATTTCACTATAACTATAAAAAGAATAGGTCATCCGGTTGTATAATGCATTAATATGTGAGAAAGGAAAAAAAATGCTTTAGAAGAACAAAATACAAAAAAAAAAGATAAAGGTAATTCAATTTTTTTTTCTTATTTAATGCAACTTTAATTTACAAGATAGAGAAATAACTAAATTGCATAACGGAGAGAAAATGATAAATAAGAATCACTTAGTGAACACGGAAGAGGGTGACCCTCTGATTCAAGAAACACAAGAACAAATCTTGTTTTAGAGAAATGCAAGAACAATTCTTAAAGTTGACGTAATTGTCCTTATACAAATTTTAATAAAGGGGCAAGGACGCGTATTTGTATGCTGTCGTATTTTTAAGGGAAACATTTAAGAATAGTAAATATTTTACACTAGGGTTTTTGTCAACCAGCCACATGCGGAAATTAAAAAATGTTTTTCAAATTACAGGACCACGAATGAGAGGGACTTCATGACAAAAAATTGACGAGGCAAAGATAATAAAACTAGTTCCAACTTGTAATATTATACTAATTTCTGGTTTGGATATTTTTTTATCTCCTTCCTTTTTACAATTTAATTGGTTATTTTACGAAGTTTTAGGTTGAATAGTGTAATTTTTAACTTTGTGGTCTAGTCGATGAAGACAAATAACTACAATATTAAAATCACAGTATTGATCACGATTACATGTTAATTACTCGCGGGAGAAGGTATTTGTACATATAATTTAATTAACTCTTTTTTTTTTGAACAATGCAAAGACATCATATATTAAAATAATTCAATTGTTCTAGTACAAGAAATAGAAGAACGGGAAATACGCGAAACAATAAAGGTACAATCAAAAAATAATAACGGTTGCATCCAACTTGAGCATTTGTTCCAAACATTGTACTTTGGTATGAAGAGTTAGTCCGGAGATGGGTCTTGTGCTGGTACCGAGAAGGCTCCCAATTTTGCAAGGGTGTCTGCAATTTGATTGATTTCTCTATAACAAAATTGGGTCTTCACTCGTGTGAAGTACGTGATGCTAATCTGAATCTCCGTGAGAAGTCCAATAAGATGAGCTGGTGTCATTTGTTTCATGTTGAGATAAGATTAACTCTTAGAAGATTAACTCTTTGAAGAAGGGATAAGATCGAATTCACTGTGTTTAGTAATTTAGCTTAATATAAAAATTGAAGCCTCAATAATGCTAGTCACATTCACTACTCACTGTTAGTTAATTAATTAATGCCTGCCAATAAAGTTTCGCGTTCGTTAAAAAAAAACAAGCATGCGCGTTTATCTTTCTTTAATTTAAATATTTTTTTCTTGATATTGAAAAGATATCTGAAATGATTATATGAACTCTTTTAATATGGATTGACACAAATATCCACTGAACTTTTCAAAATCATAATGAGTAATTAATTAGTTCGTTTAAATTTTTAAAACAGTGGGCTGGTTGATGGGATTTTTCTTTTAGATGAACTGAATATTTATGTTATTATTTAAACTTGCTCCGACAATACGAGTTTATATCAACATTTATAACTATTTTCTGAATGCTCCTATTTTGGTCGTATTTCGTCCGGCTTACAAAACATCCTTAACTGTTACAATGGGCTTGTTATATGTCAAAATTATGTCAATCAAATACAAATCGTACTAGCTAGGTCCGGAACACCTATTACAAACTGATTAGGCATTACAAGTGAAATTACAATATCTTGAAAGTATATCGAATTACAGAGATTCAATCTAGGGAGCATCGAATTGGGTAAGTTCGATACAGGGAATGTCGAATTGTCCAATATCAATTTTGGATCCTTTGATATAGGAATGAACTGTGTATCGAATTGTGATGCTTCGATGTAGGATTGATTGAAATTGTTGAGTTGCGAATTCAGCTGCTTCGATCGAATGTTGAGTATCGAATACAGCCTCGATCGAATGGTGAGTATCGAATACAGGAGTCTCGATCGAATTAGTGAGAGCTGGTCTTAGATTGCCTTGAGAATGTCAGAGGACCGGGTATTTATAGACCCCGTCCCACGACCCCTAGTGACAGTTGGGGAATGAGTATCGAATCGGGCTGATTCGATCTATATGTTAGATCGAATCCTTCGCATTAGATACTCATTCAATATCGAATTCCTCATGTTCGATATACAATTTTATGGGCCTTCCTTTCAAGGGCCGGCCCACCAACACTTTCATCACGCCGAAGTTGGCTATGTCCACCGTTATCCCTAAAGGAGAATTCAAATTTCCTGTCTCAATAGCTTGGGCGCTTAGCTTGCGCACATCTGTTGTTGAGAAAGTAACCTCTTCATGCGACATCTCCTCAATTCTCAACAGATCAACGAAACCAATAAAACGGTCTGATTCAACAAGCGTGGAGATCTTCTTCCTGCCATTCGCTGAATTCGCCCCAAATGGCCCACCTGAAATCATATTTATTATTCCTCTCCTAGCGTTGTTATCTCCAATTTGGGGATAATCCAACACATGTGGATTGTTGACCGTTTTCTGTTTGTCCTTTATTGGCGAACGAGATGTATCACTGTCAGCGTTGTCTTCCTGCTCCTTTATCTTTCTGACATACTCCACGAGTTTGCTATCCTTGATCAGTAGCTCGATCTCGTCCTTCAAATCTTTGCGATCCTCGGTTTCATGGCCATTCTGTTTGTGGTATTTACAGTAATGGGTTGACAACCTGGTTGCTTTGGAGTCTCTCATTTGTCTCGGCTCCTTCAGCCAATCTTTCCTCTTCGCCGTCCCGAACACAATCATGATGCTAGCATTTAGGGGCGTGTATCGCCTTGGCGATGTATCCATATACCTGTTGTTCATGTTCCTACTGTGGTTATGATCCTCTCTTCCGCTCTCCTTCTCTCTTGGGGGTGCAACAACCACTGCCTTGGTGGCCATCATCTCCTCTCGGTGCACGACTTGCTGCGCGATTTTGTTTATCTCTCTAATAGTCTTGGGCTGCAACCGGAGCATATCCTCGTTGAAGGCCACATTGTTGGTTCCACGAAAGATTATGCTCATGATCATTTCCCCTTTGGGGCAGTCTATCCTTAGCAATTCCGCGTTAAAGCGGCTCATGAAGTCCTTCAAAGTTTCTTTTTTGTCTTGTTTGATGGATTATAAACGGGAATGGTCCAACACCAATCTTGACCGGCTTGAGAATTGATATCCGAACATCCTTCTCATTTGTTTGTAGGTTTTAATCGATCCTGGAGCAATTCGGGTGAACCAATCCAGCGCTACCCCGACCAGGGTAGTGGCAAATATTCTGGCATGTACGTTTTCCTTCAGCCCGTACAGAGTTAGCGTTGTGTCTAGCTGGAAGAGATGATCGTGAGCGTATTTCCATCATAAGATTTCAGAACGGGTATTTTCTCCAAATGCCCTAGAATTTCCGCCTCTATTTCCTCACAAAAGTGGGTGCTCCGGAGAGCACTTCCCAAGCGCTCCATTCTGCTTTCAACTAATGCTCTTTCCCTCTCGAGCCTTTCTAGTTTCCTTGATGTTTTGTCTTGTTCCCTTTTGGAGTCACTTCATCGACTTTCCCCACGTCTCCTTTCGTTGTTGTCCTCTTGCGTTCTCGGTTCCTCATGTCGGCTTTTCTTTCTTCTTCTTGTGTCGTGATTCCTCTTTGATTGCACCTCCATCGAGTTAGGTCTCCCTCTACGATCATCCGCGTGGGCTTTCTCCTTGTTTCGCCCATCTGGGCCTTTGGTCACAGATCCCTGCTCCCGCAGGACCTCAGCGCGACCTACGGGTGGCGGCACTTGCATTGGTGGTGCAACAGGCAGTGCTGCAGCCACCGCAGATCATACCATTGCCATAATTTCGTCTCTCAGATTACTTGGAAGCGAAGCTGACATAGCCGCCGCTCATGTCGCGCCTACGTCTGGTGCATGTCGGTCCTCTTCTAGCGGTCTAGACATCTCCTGCTTTGCGGGCGTTGGTACCCCAACGTGTAATGTTGTTGGTCCCTTAACTACTAGATAGTGTGACTCGTTGTTGCTCATCCAATTTCAGCATTGTTGCTTTCCACTGCTCTACTTCGCGATCTGGTAACTCTAGATGTCATGCCTAATAACTGGAAAATGTGGTGTTCCCACAGACGGCGCCAATATTTTGGTATTATTTCATCCGGGTTACAAAATACCCTTAATTGTTACAATGGGCCTGGTATATGCCAAAATAATGCTGAAATATAAATTGTACTAGCTAGGTCCGGAACACATATTTCAAGTGAAATGCCGAATTACAGAGATAAGTGAAATCACAATATCTTGAAAGTATATCGAATTACAGAGATTCGATCTAAGGAGCATCGAATCGGGTAAGTTCGATACACGAAATGTCGAATTGTCTAATATCAATTATGGATCCTTTGATATAGGAATGAATTGTGTATCGAATTGTGATGCTTTGATGTAGGATTGATTGAAGTTGCTGAGTATCGAGTTCAGCTGCTTTGATCGAACGTTGAGTATCGAATACAGGAGCCTCAATCGAATGGTGAGTGTCGAATGCAAGAGCCTCGATCAAATGGGTTGGAGCTGGCCTTGAATCCCCCTCAGAATGTCAGAGGACGGGGTATTTATAGACCCCGTCTCGCGGGCTCCAGTGGCAGTTGGGGAATGAGTATCGAATCGGGTTGATTCGATCCATCTGTTAGATTGAATCCTTCGCATTTGATACTCATTCAATATCGGATTCCTTATGTTCGATATACAATTTTATGGGACTTTTTTCGTGGGTTGATCCAATATTTATTTTGGGCTTTTTCTAAAATACCCTCATCAGCTCCATTTTTGTACGTAAAAGTAGTGGGAGCTTTACGAAATATCTTCAAAGGAAAGTTTGAAAGTAATTAATAGGTTACGATTATTGTGAGATGAGAAATTATAAAATATATCAGAAGGTCTTTTAAAAATGAACAGTAAACAGAATTAGAGAAGAGAATTAAGTAATCAAATATCTTACAAATACGTTCATCAATATTTTATCTCCGGAGTAAGAGGGTCACGTTGCTTGGCAGGAATCCAGCCGCATACTTGCCCATGATAGAATATCAGGAGCAGCTCAAAATTTATAGGATAAAAAAAACAAATATTTTATAATAGCTTTCAATCATGAAAGAAAATCCGAATTTGATAAGGAATACCAACCAATCACGCTTTCTTCACAAGAGTTCAGTTTGTATTTTGTTGGGACTTATAGAAGATTGAGTACGTGTCACACAGTGTCCCACGAAATAGATCAAATATGGATAATACTTTATTCGACATAACAGATTAAAGAACATATTTTAAGTTGGACAACTTCCACACAATTTAAATAATCTACAAAAGTTACACAACGTGACATGCGCGGAACCAAAAGGCGAAGTGGCGTAAGACATGAAGTCAGAAGAGGGGTAATAGCAAAAAAGACCCCTGTATTATTTTTTCATTTACAAAATAAATTTGTACTAATTTTAATTCAAAACCACATGTGTTATTTGGTTACTAAAAGAAAATATGTAGTCTGATTTTGAATTACACGTGCTTAAGACTTTGCTCCATAATTGTTGTAACTTTAGACGCTTTTTCCTTCATTAAGAGATCTAGCATAACAAACATAACTAGTTTCATTAAACTTCGCAAAAATCTCATGCATTTCAGTAAGTTTGGTGATAACACTCCTTTATTGGTAAAAGAATCTGAATGAGCATAACAATCTATTAACCTCACATCCAAAATTAAAAGGGAGAATTGTGACGAATTATCCAATAAAACAATGGAATTTTGTCAATTGAACCAAAGCATGCGTCTTCTGTAAATTAAATCTAAAGCAGGGGTAGGTTTTGCTAATAGCTAGTCAAAATGGGAGGCTATTTTTATTTTAATCATAACTCAGGGCCACTATGGCTGGCCGAGGCCATGGGACCAATGGGACCAATTGTAAAAATATCACAGTAATTTTTTTAATCGCCGATCACAATCGTCTTATCTTTATGCTCACGCCTCTTCAAGCTTCATCCATTCACATTTCCTTTTATTTTTGTATATAAAATTAAAAACCTTTAAGCAAATACTTGAAAATTATTTTGGGTTAATAATTGTTTGCTGGAAAAGGTATACCATAAACCGGGTCTGCAAATGACTATGCATCACAAACCTTTATCAAAACAAAAAATATATACATATAAAGACACAAACTATGTACATATGCGGTTGTACCGCAAATTCATACCCTGCAGCCTCTTGTACAGTTGTGGACTCGGCTTTAGTTATGTAAATAATTTGCTCCTGTTCAAAAAAAAAAAAAAAAAAAAGAGACACAAACTACACCTAAGATAAATTATAAGAATACCGCCTTATATTTGAAAAATTACACAAACACTCTTGTGTCTGATTTTATTTAAATATGATTACATATTAAACACTCTTGAATACTTTAAATTCATGGTCATTTATAAGAAACAAAAAAATAAATTACTTCGAAGATAAAAACATAAACTTCATTTATTTTCGTTTAAAACGACAACAAAAACTATAATATAAAGGAAATTTTGAATTAAAATATAATATATGCGTATAATATTTCTCATGATTTAAAGTTGTAAGATTGTCTTCACCATTTTTAATTTCTAATGTATATTATATAATTTACCAAATATGAGACGGTGGTTTTATAATTATCCCATACTTTTGGAATAACTTGTGTGGTTTTACATATAATAAAAATTTTGTTGGAAAATTATGACTTTTTCATGATTTTGATAATTTATTTGAGTAGGTTCCTCTTTATAAAAGTGAAACTTCTTTAGCTTAATGAAATCTACGTTTCGTGTAGATGAATCTAGTATATTTAATTATTTAAAACCATTGTGGGATGAATGAAAAATTAAATGAACAAGCTAGTTGAAATAAGTTATCTTGAAGAAATGAAAGAAAATAGGTGGAATGGTGAAAAGTCACCATCCCACATGGAAAGTTTGAGCTAAACTAGTATACCTAATAAGTTGTTGTTTGTGATAGGGGTTTGGACCCCAAGGGGTACCACAAGTCTTTGAATGAGAGAAGACTTAGATGAGCTTGGGCTCTTTTTAGACAAAGTTTAATTAAGTAATTAATTAATTGTCTGAAAATTAATTAAGCAACAAATTAAATAATTAATTAAATCGTGATTAGGTGTAAGAATCTGACTGATTCAGTGTGTCTAGTGGATGAAAATCTGGCTGGAAAGTCCAGTCAGCGTACAGTCACTTACGCACCGAGTCAGCAGAAACAATACCACCTTTCATCCGAATAGGTGCAGTCAGCCGAAGTGGTGCAGATTCTGGCGGGAAAGCTGTGACGTGGAAATGACATGTTCGTCCAGTCACCCCTAGGACCACTTTCGAAATCTATAAAAGACAGGCTTCTCATCTTCAAAAATCATTCAATCACAAACATTCTTTCTTTTAGTCTGTTTTGTTCCGAGAGTTCAAAACAATATTTTAGTTCGCCGTTTCTTAATATTCAAAGTGCTGCCATATTAAGAAGATAATCGTTGCATCTTGGGAAGCGATTGCCGATCAAACCGTAAGCACCGAGCATGGCAAATATCGTTTTAAAGAGAAAGAGTCCAACTCTTGTCTCGACTTTAAATCTGGTTTGTTTTCTGTTTTACACCCGTTACGTTCAACAATTTTAAAACGATATTTTGCTTGTGTATTTCAGAAAAATGGTTACGATATCGCCTGTTCATGGTGGCGGTGAAAAGCCAGAAAAGTTTTTCGGCACTGATTTCAAAATGTGGCAACAGAAGATGTTGTTCTACCTTACGACCTTGAACTTGTCAAGGATGCTGACCGAAGAGGCTCCTGTGGTGGCAGAAGACGTGACTGCTACTCGTCCATGGGCTGCCTTCGACGTTTGGAGTCAAAGTGACTTTCTGTGTAGGAACTACATCTTGAATGGATTAGACAACTCACTGTACAACGTCTATTCCACCATCAAGACGTCAAAGGGACTCTGGACGTCACTTGACAAGAAGTACAGAACAGAAGATGCTGGGTTGAAGAAGTTCATCGTTGGCAAATTTCTGGACTTCAAAATGGCCGACTCGAAGACGGTGATGAGTCAAGTTCAAGAGTTGCAACTGATCCTACATGAATTAGATGCAGAGGACATGAAACTCAGTGAATCCTTCCAAGTTGCTGCTATAATAGAGAAGTTGTCGCCGTCCTGGAAGGAGTTCAAGAACTATCTCAAGCACAAGTGCAAGGAGATGAATCTTGAAGACTTGATTGTCAGACTTCGGATTGAAGAAGATAATCGAATGTCTGAGGCCAAGCCAAAGCAGATGCAGATGGAGGCTATATCCAACGAGGTGGAACACAAGCCCAACTCTAAGAAGAGAAAGAATCAGGGCAATGGTGGAGGGCAACAAAAGAAGAAAAAGAAGTTCAAATGGAACTGCCACAACTGTGGAAAGTCAAACCACATGGCTAAAGACTGTCGACTCCCAAAGAAAGACAATCAGAACCCGAACCAGTCCAACCAGGTTGATGTGGTTCAAGACAAGAGCGTTCCGGTCGACATGACTGACCTGATGCTTACTGCAATTGTCTTCGAGGCCAACATGGTGGACCATCCAAATGAGTGGTTTGTCGACACCGGTGCCACCCGTCACGTCTGTTCCGACCGAGACATATTCTCCACATACTACTCGTTCAACAATCGAAAGTTGTACATGGGGAACTCTGAAACGTCTGACATCATTGGAAGTGGAAGAGTGGCGCTAAAGATGACTTCGGGCAGAGAGATAACTTTGGTTGATGTACTGCATGTTCCAGATATTCGAAAGAATTTAATATCTGGTTATGCACTTGATGCAAGTGGTCTTAGGCTAGTGTTTGAGTCTAGTAAATTGGTGCTCACTAAGAATGGGCAATTTGTTGGTAAAGGTTACGCGGTCAACCGCATGTACAAGATGAATGTAATGGCTGTCAAAAGTGACCTCGAAAAGAATAATAAAACTATTACTTCTGCTTACTTGGTTGAGTGTTCAGATTTATGGCATGTTAGATTATGATATGTTAACTTTAATACTCTACGAAAACTAATAAGCTTAGAGTTATTGCCTTCATTCAATATCGAGTCTCGAAATAAATGTGAGATTTGTGTAGAGGCTAAATTAACCAAACTACCGTTTCCTTCTGTAGAAAGAAACATTGAACCTCTAGACGTAATTCACACCGATATATGTGACTTAAAATTTGTGCAAACTAGAGGTGGTAAAAAGTACTTCATTACTTTTATTGATGACTGCACACGATATTGCATAGTCTACTTACTAAGAAGTAAAGATGAAGCTCTAGAAGCTTTTAAAATCTACAAACTCGATGTTAAAAATCAACTTGGCAAACAAATAAAAACTATCCGAAGTGATAGAGGTGGAGAATATGGAGCTCCATTTGACGAATTTTATGCTTCTTCAGGCATCATTCATCAAACAACAGCTCCTTATTCACCACAATAAAATGGAATTGATAAACGCAAAACCCGTACTCTTAAGGAGATGATGAATGCCATGTTGATCAGTTCTGGCTTACCCCATAATTTGTGGGGATGCAATCCTCTCAGCAAATCATATATTAAACAAGTTACCTCATAAAAGTAGAAATGAAACCCCTTTTGAGTTATGGAAAGGTCGAAAGCCTTCCTACAAATACCTAAAAGTTTGGGGGTGTTTAGCAAAGGTAGAAGTACCTAAACCTAAACAAGTAAAGATAGGACCTAAGACCGTTGACTGTATATTCATTGGATATGCGCACAACAGTAATGCCTATCGCATCTTAGTACATAAGTCTTCAATTCCTGATATTAATGAAAACATGATCATTGAAATCAAGGAATGCAGTATTCTTTGAAAATATATATCCTTGCAAAGAAAGGAAAGAATCCGGTTCCCTTAAAAGAACCTATGAAACTGCAAAGGATAATCATCATGAAGATGAAGAACCTAGACTCAGTAAAAGGGCTAAAACAGCTAAAAGCTATGGTCCTGATTTTCTAATTTATATGTTAGAAAACAAACCGAGGACAATAAGTGAAGGCTTGTCCTCTCCAAAAGCTCCCTTTTGGAAAGAAGCTATCAATAGTGAAATAGAGTCTATCTTGCACAACCGCACGTGGGAGTTGTTTGATCTCCCAGCGGGTAGTAAACCTTTGGGCTGCAAATGGATACTGAAGAGAAAGTATAAAGCAGATGGATCTATTGACAAGTACAAGTCCAGATTGTTGGCTAAAGGGTTTAGACAGATAGAAGGCCTTGATTTTTTCGACACATATTAACTTGTGACCAGGATCACATCTATTAGAGTGCTCATTGCTATTGCTGCATTGAAAGGTCTAGAAATACATCAAATGGATGTCAAGACAATATTTCTAAACGGTGAATTAGATGAAGAAATCTATATAGAGCAACCTGAAGGGTTTGTCGCTCCAGGAAATGAGAAAAAGGTGTGTAGACTCATTAAATCACTGTATGGGCTTAAACAAGCACCAAAGCAGTGGCATGAAAAATTTGACAGAACGATGTTGTCAAATGGTTTTAGAATTAATGAGTGTGATAAATGCGTATACGTAAAAGGCACACCTAATGATTACGTGATCGTCTATCTATACGTAGTCGATATGTTAATCGTGGGAAGTAATCATGACCTAGTCATGAATACCAAGAAAATGTTGACCGAACATTTTGACATGAAAAACTTAGGGGTCGCCGATGTCATATTAGGGATTAAAATCACTAAGACGTCAAATGGGATCGTGTTGTCACAATCTCATTGTATTGAGACTGTACTTAAGAAGTACAATGCATATGACGGCCCTCCGGCTAAGACGCCAGTGGACTTGAGTCTATACTTAGGCAAAAATCATGGCGAATCTATCTCTCAAGTAAAATATGCCAGGATAATAGGTTGTCTCATGTATATCATGAACCGCACTCGTCTGGATATTGCTTACTCAGTTAATAAATTGAGTAGATTTACGAGTAATCCAAACAAAGATCATTGGAAGGCGTTAATTAGAATACTTAGGTATATAAAACACACATTAGATTATGGATTACATTACGGTAGATATCCAACTATATTAGAAGGATATAGTGATGCGAACTGGATATCAGACTCTGACGACACTAAATCAGCCAGCGGTTACGTCTTTACCATTGGAGGTGGAGATGTGTCGTGGAAGTCCTCAAAACAACCCTGTATAGCTCGCTCCATGATGGAATCCGAGTTTATTGCCTTGGATAAGGCTGGTGAAGAAGCAGAATGGCTTCGTAACTTTCTTGAGGACATTCCTTGTTGGAATAAGCCAATGCCTGCTATTTTAATACACTGGGACAACCAAGCAGCTACTGGAGGGGCACAAAGTGGCATGTACAATGGTAAGTCTAGACATATTCGTCGCAGACATAATACCATAAGGCAGTTGATCTCGAATGGTGTCATTTTCATTGATTATGTAAAATCAGAGGAAAACTTATCGGATCTGTTGACTAAAGGCCTACCAAGAGATCAAACATACTGCCTATCGAGGGGAATGGGTTTAGAACCCAACACTAATGAATCTTTATGATGGAACCCAACCATGTAAATTGGAGATCCCAAGATCTTGGTTCAATGGGACAACGAAATTAAAAGGATTCAGAAACAGCACTTTGGAGTAAAACTCCAACTCATTCCCATGTACGATAAATGTGCTACCTGTAGAAAGGGTAAGGGTAAGTTTAACTTTTAATGATTCCTAAGCTTAAATAAGTAGAGTAAGACATGATATTCTTTGAAGGAGATCACCTATATAAGTGCGGAGTTTGGCCGCTTCATAAGAAAAACACTTATGAATCAAAGAGTTGTCCAGGGCCAAAACAGACACAACCATGAGAACTAAAATTTGTTAGGGGAGTTACTGTGTGAATACAATTGTCTAGGTTTACACCAACAGCTGAACGGTTCAAGACATCACGTTTACTGATCAGCTAAGTAAATCTGATGTATTTTACTAAGGAAGGTTCAAAGCCAAAAGCTACCTATCCTGATGCAGTAAGCTTTCCGCCTGAACTCTCTCGAATGTACACATTGAAATTTCATTCATGTGGGGGATTGTTGGAAAATTACGACTTTTCCATGATTTTGATAATTTATTTGAGTAGGTTCATCTTTATAAAAGTGAAACTTCTTTAGCTTAATGAAATCTACGTTTCGTGTAGATGAATCTAGTATATTTAATTATTCAAAACCATTGTGGGATGAATGAGAAATTAAATGAACAAGTTAGTTGAAATAAGTTATCATGAAGAAATGAAAGGAAATAGGTGGGAAGGTGAAAAGTCACAATCCCACATGGAAAATTAGAGCTAAACTAGTACACCTAATAAGTTGCTTGTTTGTGATAGGGGTTTGGGCCCCAAGGGGTACCACAAGTCTTTGAAGGGGAGAAGACTTAGATTGGCTATGCTTCAATTCAAGCCCACACGCGTGCGCGGGCCTGGGGCCGGGGTCGGGGTCGTGGGTCATGGGTCGTGGGCCTGGGCTTGGGATTGAGATTGAGATTGAGCTTGAGCTTGGGCTTGAGCTTCCCTATCAATTACTTATCTTTTTAGACAAAGTTTAATTAAGTAATTAATTAATTGTCTGAAAATTAATTAAGCAACAAATTAAATAATTAATTAAATCGTGATTAGGTGTAAGAATCTGGCTGATTCAGTGTGTCTAGCGGCTGAAAATATGACGGGAAAGTCGAGTCAGCGAACAGTCACTTACGCACCCAGTCAGCAGAAACAATGTCACCTTTCACCCGAATAGGTGTACAGTCAGCCGAAGTGGTGTAGATTCTGACGGGAAAGTTGTGACGTGGAAAGGACATGTCTATCCAGTCAACCCCTAGGCCCACTTTCGAAATCTATAAAAGGGAGGCTCCTCCTATTCAAAAATCATTCAATCACAAACATTCTTTCTTTCAGTCTGTTTTGTTTCGAGTGTTCAAAACAATATTTTAGTTCGTCGTTTCTTAATATTCGAAGTGCTGCAATATTAAGAAGATAGTCGTTGCATCTTGGGAAGCGATTGCCGATCAAATCGTAAGCACGAGCGGGACAAATATCGTTTTAAAGAGAAAGAGTCCAACTCTTACCTCGACTTTAAAATCTGATTTATTTTCTGTTTTACACCCGTTACGTTCAACAAATTTAAACGCAAAATAAAATTTCAAAGGCCGTCGCAACAAGTATTGTCGAATAATTGGGCATCAACAATCAAGGAAATGTTTAAATACCTTGCCAAGAAAGTGTACACGTTAGAACAACATTTTTAATAATCAAACAACATTTTATAATGATTTGTTGATATTTTATTCAATATATGTTTAAAAAGCATTTTAAAAATTTAAATCTGTACCTATATTTTTTTCGGCAAATTTCTCAAACCAAGGGCAATCACGATTAGTCAAATATTTCTTTTTTGCGTTACTTTATTTTTTATTAATTCATAATCAGTCAACTATATTTGCTGAGATATAATATTCTCCACCTGTTAGTTTGTAGGATGAACATAAAAAGTTTGAATATCTTAGAGATTTTTGATATGGAAGATTAATTACCAAAAGTATATTTATTTTTATGTTGAAATATAATTTTCGTTATTATTCAATAAATTCTTGAATTACCAAACAACTTTTTGCCTTTTTAGTTTTTTTTTTAACAACTTTGAGTATCTTTTGAGGCGTACTCAGTGCTAAATATATAATCAATAAACTTTCATTAGTTATGGGGATAATTACAGTTACACTTCTGAGATTTGGTGTGATTATTATAGATACCTTCCTCTAGTTGGAAATCTCACAACCACCTTCCTCTCAGTTAAAAGTATAACTTTCAATTTTGCCCTTGTCAATTAATTTAAGGGATTTAGGCATTTAGCATATTTTTTGTTTTAAAAGTCACTTAAAATTAGAAGTGCATAAAAGAGAAGTGCAATTCTTAACGGAGGAAAAGTAATTATGTATTTATACTTAGAAGTGAGTTATTATATTTTTAAATTTAGTACAAGAAACAACTTAAATATAAATTCATAAGCTAGAACAATAAGCGTTATATTTTGTACTATGGTTGCAATTATTTAAAAGTTTGTTTGATTAGAAATAATATTAATTAAATAACTAATTAATTAAATACAATTATTTTATTCGTATTTTTTATTTTTTCAATAGTTTATAAAGTAAAATTGTGTCAAATTTATTAGATAGTCTCTTGTTTAACATTTATTTAGATCCCTTAACAAGAGTAATTAGACCAAACCTGAAGGGGTCTAACTGTAGTTATTCTTTGTTAAATATTAGAATACAACACGGTATGAGATGTCAGCTAATATGAATTTTATAAAAACTTAAATCGATAGCACATAGAATCCAAAATTTCTAGAGGCCACCGAATTAGACTTGAGCATCGTTTTTTGAATAATTAATTAAATGGTCAATAGGAAATCGTGCCACAAATGTGGCTTATAAACTAAATATATTTTCACTTTCATTATAATTCGTGTATTAAAAAAATATTGACGCGACTCATGACAGCCCAACTATGGTTGGATTCAATCACCCAAAAAAAAAAAGAATAACTCTATTTTAACTGCTATTTTTTTTAAAGCTTTGCACATTCTAAAATGAAATGACACTCCTTTGCACATCTATTTTTTTTTATATACTTTACACCCCTTTAGTGTTTAGTGTGTATAGGTGTTTTTACTAGGACAAAAAAGTATTTTACATATTTTAGTAAAAAGTAAAAACAAAATATAAATATCAAAATTAATAAAAAATTAAGGAGAAAGTTCAAATAAAAATAAAACGTGTATATACAAAATTAACAAAAAATTAAGGAGAAAGTAAAAATAAAAATAAAATCAAATATTTATCAAACCCCCACCACCGGAGCCCGGATGTCTTCGTCGTGCACCACCACTGCCGGAGACTACAACACTGTGCGTTGCGCGCAACACGCAACACTGCCGCCACCACCGCTCACCATCACTGCCGCATCACTGCCGCTCACCACCACTTGAGACACCACGTCGCTCTCCGAACATATTATGATTTTCAATTCCACCATGATATGGGTGATTCTTGTAATGGGCTAGCCCGCCCAATTATATGGGTCAGACCCAGCAGATCCTACATCGGGGATTGACACGTGATATACATTTCTTAATCGAATATGGCACTCGATATAGTACAGTGCACGCCGGAAACTACGGGTGCGGTCCCTGCATCCCAAAGCATATATATATATATATATATATATATATATATATATATATATATATATATATCCCTACTCCGCTAATCAAGGCAAGTATCACTAATTACCTTACATTGTACACCAACATATCGAATATTCATATTCGGTATCGAGTACACTTTCGACAAACAACCCTCAACATACCTTATATTCGATATGGAGATCACCAACGACTTCGATATCACCTGACCCG
This sequence comes from Linaria vulgaris, assembly GCA_948329865.1. Taxonomy (NCBI): domain Eukaryota; kingdom Viridiplantae; phylum Streptophyta; class Magnoliopsida; order Lamiales; family Plantaginaceae; genus Linaria; species Linaria vulgaris. The sequence continues at coordinate 33,515,623 of OX415250.1, read as the reverse complement.
TTATATACCTCCCTATATACGTCACTGATATATAACTTCGACATGCACACATCCTCGATATCCATTGGATCTACGACACAGAAGATATTCGATATCCCTATGGATTTGATATAGCTTCCCATTTGATATCCCACAAGGCATCCAAACGTCAGTCTAAGGTGTTTCGGCCTAAAGTCAACCTAGAGCTAGTATTAGTGATAATTTGACATAGTTTGTACTTAGTTCAAGGTTATTCTTGTAATTTACCGCATTCGTCTATAAGCTACAACTTTGTACTAAACTAGTGTCGCCGTCTGTGGGAACACCACATTCCTAGATAAAGACGCTAAGATGCAATGCATGGTTACCCGATCACGGTCTGTAAGGTCTACTGTGGATAATTCGACCGCAGAGAACGCTCCATCGGGAGTTCCGGCTCCTCAGCCTAGTGTTGAACAACAACATGTTCCACCTCCTCCTCCAGCAGCAGCTCCAATGCCTGCACCCGTGAGTCCCGCTATCCCCCCACCAGAGATCATTGCTCAGATAAACCGTGCAGAAAACTTTGAATGCCACTTTAGCTACATTGCTACCCCGCCAAGCTAACCAAGGGACTGGCAACCCACCTCATCAACCTCAGAAATCTAGGACGAGAGGTCTCGCGGAAGAATCTAGGGCTCGGAAGTGTGAGAAAGTGGCAGAATCCATGAAGGAGCACCCAACTTCTAGAGTTCATGGTGGAAGAGCTCCCGATCGCAAGGCTGAGATGAGGGACATAGGTAGGAGAATGGAACATCTGAATTAGGAAAAAGAAGATGCCAACCGCAGATTGGCACTAGTGAACATACACATAAGATTGACCCATTTCAGTGAAGAGATTGAGGTTGAAGTATTAGAGAAATGAGATAAATCCCGCCACTCAAGACGTATGACGGAAAGAGCGATCCTCGTGAACACATATACTACGTGGACAACATACTGAACTTGCATCGTTTCACTGATAACATGCAAGTAAGGATATTTGCTACAACCTTACTCGGAGCCACACTTGATTGGTTCACGAGAATAGCTATTGGCTATATCGGCAGCTATGAGCAGTTGAGGCAGAAGTTTGAAAGTTGGTTTAAAAAGAATGCATACCAATATGAACCACATGAACTCGGTCAAATAAAAGGACAAAAAAAGCCTGGAGGATTTTACGAAAAAGTTCAATGAAGAACTGTTCAAGGTGGATGACCCGAAAGGCGAGCAGGTGGTCCTCATCCTCTTCAATGCGACTTTCCACAAGAGGTTTGTGGCAGATGTACTCAAGAACAAGAACGACCACCGTGAAGATAAATCCCTCAGGATATGCACTTCTTTGAACATGGACATCATGATTGTATTCGTTGTGGCCCAAAGGAAGAAGTGGCTTAATGGGCCAGGAAATTGAGGGAGAGTCGAGGGACAAAATACTCAATGAAGTACTGTGAATATCATTACCAAGCAGGGCACACTACCGGAGAATGCATAGACCTTAAGGATGAGATTGAAAGGCTTAGACGCAAAGGTAAATTGGTTGAATATGTTCGAAGCTCTAAGGAAACGGGAGACATAGAGGATGGATCCCATTCACCTTGAAATGATCAATCCCGCTCACCTAGTAGGGACAAGTACAAGGCCATTGAGGCTTTTAGCGATAGCAGAAGGGCAATTGTCGATGCCCCTTCAAGAGGAATGATTGTTATGGTCAACGTAGGTCCCTTGGGTGCATATTCCACCGAGGGATGCATGAAGATTACCAGGGGGTGCTAAACGGCAGATATGTGGGTTTCACAACCCTCACAGACGAGGAAGAATTCCCATATGAGGAGATCTCTTTTACTAAAAAGGACCTCATGCAACTCAGTCATACGAACCATTTAGGCAGTAAGCTTGATTGTCCTCTCATTGTTAGACTTGATATCGCTAATTATGGAGTGTGGAAAGTTCTTATCAGCAATGGCAGTTCGTCGAATGTCATATTTTCACATGCTCTAGAGAAAATGGTCGTAGACCGAGACATAGTCGAAGGAATCTCCACCCCTCTACTAGGTTTTGGAGCAGCAGAAGTGGTTCCCCTTGGACAAGTCACGTTGCCGAACTCATTAGGCGAGGATCTCTGTAGGAGGACTATTGATATTAAATACTCAATTGTCAACCACCTATTCTCGTACAATGTCATCATCAGTCGTCCCGCCCTCAATGCAATTTGGGCAGTGATATCAACCTACCATCAGCAGATGAAATTTCCCACCCAATGCGAGATAGGTGAAATCACGGTTGATCAAAGAGAGGGTTGGATATGCTACATTGATGACTCAAACTCCCTAGGATTAGAAAATGAGGGGAGACAGGGGCTACCACTACTGAATACTAGCCAGGTACAAAGTAATTGCCCAAGAGTCATTTGCGCTTATTAATTTCTACTTTTAATTATGTTGGAACAATTTAATTTACCTAAATTGCCGCTCGTGGGCTAGCATGTGATTAAAACTGGGGGAACTACGTCGGATTAATTCCCATACCATGGGATACGTAGGCGAATCAGATAATACCCGATTCTCGGCCATTATCTATCAAAAACTTTTATCTTGGTATATTCTTGCATATATTGTTATCCATTTAACTGGTATGAACATAGATATCCTCCATCCACAAAGATAGAGAAAAGATTACCCCTATCACCAATGATACGGAGGAGAAAGAGAAAGAATAGGAAAATGTCTCCAATCCACAGGGATAAGGAGGAGAAAAATAAAAGAAAAGGAAAAATATTCCCTATCCACAGAGATAAGGAGGAGAAAAAGAAAAGAAAAGAAAAGAAAATTATCTCCAATCCACATAAATAAGGAGGAGAAAAAGAAAAGATAAGAAAAATTTCCCCAATCCACATAGATAAGGAGGAGAAAAGAAAAGAAAAATATCTAATATCCCACAAGATATGGAGGAGAGTACCTGAAAATGTCGAATATCTATTATCCTATTGGATACTGACTCCCCTATCCTACAAAATACGGAGGAGAGTACCTTAAAAGGTCGAATATCTACTATCCTACGGGATACTGACTCCCCTACCCTACAAGATACAGAAGAGAGTACCTGAAAATGTCGAATATCTACTATCCTATGAGATACTGACTCCCATATCGTAAAATATATGGAGGAGAGTACCTTAAAAAGGTCGAATATCTACTATACTACAGGATACTAACTCCCCTATCCTACAAGATACAGTGGTGAGTACATAAGAAGGGTCGGATTTCCCCTATCCTACAAGCTATGGCATGACAACACATTGGAAGGATGCATTACCCCTAACCACATGACGCCATTGTAGACACATTAACTTTGTGACTAATTAAATTAAATGATGGTAACTCTTAAGATGCAAGAAATATAAAAATATATTTTATTTAATCTTAATATTTTGAGGGATTAAAATAAATATATTAATTAAATCTTAAGACAAGGAAATAATTGCTCATCAAATTTCAAGACACGGAAAGTCTTCTCCTCCAAGTCTCAATCTTCAAGAGATGGAAAGAATTCTCCACAAAATCTCCACAAGTAAAGAATTCCCCACCAGGTCTCAGTCTTTAAGAGATGGAAAGAAGTTTCTCTTAGATAAAGTCTTCCATATCAAGGAATTGTAGACGCGATCACAACCGTTCATCTCATCAGGAGATTCTAATTGAGATTCACTCTACAACTATTAATAGAGGTGGTCTTGAAGAAGAAAAACACACACAAAATATTCACAAGTTGAAGAGGGAAAAGCTCTAAGTTTTACGCTCTACCAAATTTATCCATCTTCAAGCGTTCTTCGCGGCATTCAAGGTATCCTTCAACCATCTTCAAGCGTTCTTTGCGGCATTCAAGGTATCCTTCAACCATCTTCAAGGTGTTCTTTGTTAAGAACTCCTTTCAATCCGCCGTCAAGTCTCAATTTCATCCAAAAACCATTTTTGAAGATAGCACTTCTGCCAGGGAAGATCAAACTCCAAGAAGTTCAGCAAATCCAAAATCAAATTCATGTCGTTCTTCATTCGTCTTCAAGTCAAAATCCGTTTAATTCGAGATCAAGTCCTAAGACCCTCGAAAAACCGTTTTTGAAGATTGAAGTCCATTCAAGAAGATCAAAACCAAAAAAATCCAAAGAACTGAAGACGAAGATCATACCAATCTTCATCAACCTTCAAAATGAATTTCAAATCAGGTTTTCGTTCGATCCGAGATCAAGCTGTAAAGCCCTCGAATCAACGTTTGTCAAATATCCACGTGCTTTCAAAATCAAGATTCCTCCAAAGAAGATTGTCATTCAACAAGTTCAAGACGAAGATCAAATTGTTCGTCGCAAGTATCAAGTCAAGTATATTGTCAATTTAATATCAAGCTCAACGCTCTTGGATTAACGTTCAACTCAAATACACATGGAAGAGATCAAAATCAAATCCACTCAAGTCAATCAAATTTCAAATTATTTGTTTGAGAAAAGAATCAGAGGATTAAATAGAGATTGCACCACAGTTGTACTTCAAATTAATTCAAATTTAGCTTGTAATCTTTTCTTGTCTTTTAATTTCAGAGATCAAGAATTTGTCGTTACAAATTTGGCACGCCCTGTGGGACCATCTCTACCTCTCATTTCTTTACTAGCAAGTCTCAAATCTCAAGTCACAAGAAGTCAGTGTTGCTCAACAATGGACAAGTCAATGGGGGCAATTAGCGGGGGCTCTTCACAAACGATGATGGAAGATACACTTGCATCGGGAGTAAGACACGAAGCAAAAGAAAATGATCAAGCATACTCATTGGAAAAGCTAGTTGCGTTACTTGCAAGAGCCATTACGAATCTCACAACTCAAGCTCAAAAGCGTGAAGACCACTTGAATCGCCTTCTCCAAAAGCTAGAGAGCAAATAAGGAGTTGACAATTCCCAAAAATTCACCAATAACATCGGAGTTCAAGGATGCATCAAGGCTACAATCAACAAATTTGAAGTCTCAACTCATCTCCAAAAGCAAGAGCTCGTGGAAAGCGGCGATCAAAGCATGGTACATGAAAATGCTACTCAAGGAGTTGAAGCTCAAGAGTTTGATGAAGTCTTAAATGAAAAAATCCAAGCCACTTCTCTTTTCTGCAAGTCAAATTTCTCAAGAAAAGAAGAGCAAGGCGCCATGATGCACACAAAATTTGCCGAGAAAAACATTCAAGATGTCGAAGTTGGAGAAAATCCTAAGTCCTCAAGCAAACAAATCCAAGTTTCCCCGCAAGGCCTTGTCTTTGCCGATCAATTGAAGAAGCTCATTGAAGAGGTTGCAAATGATCATACATCTCAACACAAGTCTTCCAAATCTTACACAAAGCCTTATACTCGAAGAATAGAGCAATTGCAAATGCCGAAAAGCTATCAACCTCCGATGTTTCAAAGATTCGATGGGACTGGAGACCCAAGACAACATGTTGCTCACTTCATTGAGACGTGCAATAGTGCTAGAACTTATGGAGATCATCTAGTCAAGCAATTCGTTCGATCCTTAGAAGACTTTGCCTTTGATTGGTATATTAATCTTGAACCAAACTCCATTGACGGTTGGAACAATCTACAAACCAAATTCTTCAATCTCTTTTATAGCACTCGGCGCACTATAAGCATGATTGAACTTGCAAATTCTCATCAACAAGAAGATGAACCAGTGATTCAGTACATCAATAGGTGGAGAAGTCTATCCTTAAGTTGCAAAGAGAAACTGTCTGAAACTCCAGCCATGGAGATTTACATTCAAGGGATGAATTGGAGTCTCTCTTACATACTTCAAGGAATCAAACCATGAAACTTTGAAGAGTTGGCGACGCGTGCGCATGACATAGAGACAAGTGTGAACTCTATTGAAGAAGAAAACTCAATTCATGGCCTTGATATTGAAAGCAATGATACAGACGACGAGGATGACAATGAAGAGGGTGCGCCGTCAAATTAAGTGCCAAAATATATGCTCATTGATATGAGCTTAAACTATCTCAAATCCTCAAATTAAGTGCCAAAATATATGCTCTTTGATACGAGCTTAAACTATCTCAAATCCTCAAATTAAGTGCCAAAATATATGCTCCTTGATACGAGCTTAAACTATCTCAAATCCTCAAATTAAGTGCCAAAATATATGCTCCTTGATACGAGCCTAAAGTATCTCAAATCCTCAAATTAAGTGCCGAAATATACTCCTTGATAAGAGTATAAACTATCAACATTCTCCTTAACAAGAGTATAAACTGTTTGCATATTTGACCTCAAGGCAACTTGAAGTCCAAGTTTTCAAAGGAAAAAGTCGAAGTCCTCAAGTCTCCTAGACACGAGCCAAAAGGTCTGCATATCCTTCAAGTCTTCAAAATAAATGTGCAAGTCTCCTAGACACGAGCCAAAAGGTCTATAACTCCTTGAAGTCTTCAAGTCTCCTAGACAAGAGAAAAAATATCTACAAACTCCTCAAGTTAAAGCCTCCTAGATATGAGATAAAACTGTCTACAAATGTCCAAATCAAATGCTCCATGGCGCATGAGGTTAAACCGCATGTTACTCCTGGCCCGCATGAGTAGAAACTGTGTACGTCACCCCCTTTAAATCAATCTTGATTTTTTTTAAACTAAGTGATGACTTGATTCCTTCATTAGATAATGCTCATGCAACATTCAAGTTAATGGATCCAATGATGAAGCTCACAAATGTTCTAAACTCATGAAGTGGATTTATGGTGGTTGAATTTAATCACGAGAACAAGAAGAAGAAAGATGTCGAGACTTATCCACCCATTGGTGCTTTTTAACCATATTGTGAACAAGTCTCGAGGGGGCAATTTGTACACACATTAACTTTGTGTCTAATTAAATTAAATGATGGTAACTCTTAAGATGCAAGAAATATAAAATATATTTTATTTAATCTTAGTATTTTGAGAGATTAAAATAAATATATTAATTAAATCTTAAGACAAGGAAATAATTGCTCATCAAATCTCAAGACATGGATAGTCTTCTCCCCCAAGTCTCAATCTTCAAGAGATGGAAAGAATTCTCCACCAAATCTCCACAAGGAAAGAACTCCCCACGAGGTCTCAATTTTCAAGAGATGGAAAGAAGATTCTCTTAGATAAAGTCTTCCATATCAAGGAATTGTAGACGCGATCACAACCGTTCATCTCATCAGGAGATTCTAATTGAGATTCACTTCACAACTATAAATAAAAGTGGTCTTGAAGAAGAAAAACACACACAAAATATTCACAAGTTGAAGAAGGAAAAGCTCTAAGTTTTTCGCTCCACCAAATTCTTCCATCTTCAAGCGTTCTTCGCGGCATTCAAGGTATCCTTCAACCATCTGCAAGCGTTCTTTGCGGCATTCAAGGTATCCTTCAACCATCTTCAAGGTGTTCTTCGTTAAGAACTCCTTTCAATCCACCTTCAAGTCTCAATTTCATCCAAAAACCGTTTTTGAATATAGCACTTCTGCCAAGGAAGATCAAACTTCAAGAAGTTCAACAAATCCAAAACCAAGTTCATACCTTTCTTCATTCGTCTTCAAGTCAAAATCTGTTTAATCCGAAATCAATTCCTAAGACCCTCGAAAAACCGTTTTTGAAGATTGAAGTCCATCCAAGAAGATCAAAACCAAAAAAATCCAAAGAACTGAAGACGAAAATCATACCAAACTTCATCAACCTTCAAAACAAATTTCAAATCAAATTTCCGTTCGATCCGAGATCAAGCCGTAAAGCCTTCGAATCAACGTTTGTCAAATATCCAAGTACTTTCAAAATAAAGATTCCTCCAAAGAAGATTGAAATTCAACAAGTTCAAGACGAAGATCAAAGTGTTCGTCGCAAGTATCAAGTCAAGTAGATCGTCAATTCAATATCAAGCTCAATGCACTTGGATTAACGTTCAACTCAAATACACGTGGAAGAGATCAAAATCAAATCCACTCAAGTCAATCAAATTTCAAATCATTTGTTTGAGAAAAGAATCAGAGGATTAAATAGAGATTGCACCACAATTGTACTTCAAAGTAATTCAAATTTAGCTTGTAATCTTTTCTTGTCTTTTAATTTCAGAGATCAAGAATTTGTTGTTACGGCCACTTCCTAATGCACACAGATACATGTATGGAATGTAATCGAAACAGACAACTCATCCAAAAAGCAATATTAACAATATGCATTGTAAAATGTACTAAACGCATGCAAAAATACAACAATGTATGACGACAGCAGTCGAACAAGGTTCAAATCATAACGGTCAACAACAACAAGCATAAGACAATTCAAGAAATAAGATTATCCAATGATTATTACACATTCATTAAAACGACGATGCAACGCCAGTACTAATTCGGATAATCAGGTGCGCCTTGAGTCCGGCAAACGCATCTGGTTGTCCCCCACTCTCATGAGGAGGTGCACAGTCCTCAAGGGGTTTGCCATCAGGGCCACACGTAGAATCCTACTGTTGTGTATTAAACCCATCCTTGAACCCAACATTCATTGTAATTTTCCCTATAATGACATTTTTGGTATCCTCCCTCTCAAGAAAGGCGCGCTCCTCAAAGATATCCTTGTACATATCACTCAAGATTTCTGCCTCGTGCGCCATAATGTCAGGAAACATGTCTTGAGTTTACACGAATTGGTATATAGATTATGTTACGGAAAAACATAATAGCATAACAAGAGGACAAATCGCTTATCGAAATCTCCAAATCACGTCGAGCTTGTGTAAGCTCTGCCCGCAGACACTCATTCTCCGCCTTCACGTTCTCAAGCTCCCGATCAACACATCTTTCATGTTCATCTCCTTTGACCTCTGCAGCATACCTTTCCAAACTGCCAAGCTTGTTCGAAAGTCTCTCATTTTTGGCACAACAGGAATTATATTCATCATTGGCAACCCGTAATCGAAGCAGAGCCTCATCTTTTTTGGCGATGATTTTCTCAACAGCCATAGAGTTAAATCCACTTATCTTTTCGATATCAGCCTCCATTTGGGCTATCGCCGCGTTTTTGTCCACATTGGCATTGTTGGCTATCATGATGCTGGTGGTCAAGAAGTTGGTAAGTTGGATTCATTCCAATAAAACGCTTCACGACAATAATCAATACATGTGACACATGAAACAAGGAAGATTATTTCAAACCACTTACAGATTCAACATGAATACCACGATGCACGTTTCGAGCACGATCCTACTCTCCTAGCACGGGCACTTTGTCCACAGTAGGAAGCACTTGCCACATCATACGAACTACTTCTGTCTCGCTAAATTCATAGTTCTTGACATTGATAATGGGACCTGGAACAGAATGTCCTTGCGCACGCGACGCCTTATGGGTCACATAACCTTTAGCTCGTGCCCTTTTATGCCCAGCCAACCCGGGCGTCTCACCAAGGGGCGCGACCCACTTCAGCCGGACCTTTCGTCTTATGACGACACCGAAGGGACATCACATGAACTCCCATCACCCACCTGAGTCGGGAGAACGGGACCAAACCATTTCCAACACGGGACGACGATGGCATAACACCAACATGTGAGAACCCCATTTCACTTCCCAAGGCCATAGGCGCCACAGCCACATCAGCTGTCGTGGTCGGAGCCGCCACAACCTTCTCATTTAGTGTGGCATGTGTCGCTGCAGCCTCCTCAGCAGCCCGTCGCGTTGTGGCAAATTGCAGCATACATGCACGCAGACCTATTGTGATATTGAGTGAAGATAAGGATACTCCTGTAACACATGACCTGAAAAAATTTGAAATACCTTGTATTCAATATGGAGATCACCTCCGATATCACCTGACCTGATATACACCACCCGATATACACCTCCATATATACGTCTCCGATATACACAACCTCGATATGCACACATCCTCGATATCCACCGGATCTCCAACATAGAAGATATTTGATATCCCCCTGGATTCAATATAGCATCCCCTTTGGTATCTTACAAGGTATCCAAGCGTCGGTCTAAGGTGTTCTAGACTAAAGTCAACCTAGAGCTAGTATTAGTGATAGTTTGACATAGTTTGTATTTAGTTCAAGGCTATTCTTGTAATTTACCGTATTCGTCTGTAAGCTACGACTTTGTACTAAACTACCGCTATTCTCTGGTTTGTACAGTTCTTCTCGCGATCAAAATTATTTTCTACAGATCTAATGTACAATTTATATTTCGATTCGATTTTCACCAGATTTTGAGTTGCTGTTAGCTTTTGAAATTTTGTAGAAACAGATCTGTAAGCATTGTAATTATGGTTGCCTCTAGTGATTCGTTTATGAGAACTTTGAATTGCGTTTGATTTGTGTAGTCTCTGCGTTTTAACAGATTTTGATTTATTTGTTAAAGATTATGTTATTAATTTACTTGAGATTTGGTCCTTGATGATGCATAATCCGCCACGCCCTCGAAAATGAGCAGAAAAAGGGTACCCAAAAAAAATGACTAAGGTCTAGAAGAAAGACGCACCAAGGACATGACCAGCTATTACCCAAATAAAGGCATACAACCATGTATTCGGAGAAGGTACCCCCGGGTCACGACCAACTAGAACCCCAATAAGGGTATTTAGTCCAAACACCCGGAGAAGGTACCTCCGGATCTCGACCGGCCAATGCCCCAAGAAGGAAATACAGCTCGGATCTGAGGGCTCGGGTATATCTTTCCCCACGACCTAAAATCAGTTTTAACCTCGGGTACCCACAAGGAAAGACCACTTAACCCCCCTCCCAAACGATGTATAATCATTGTCCGACTAGCTAAGCACAACTCAGACCTCACAGGGCCCTCTGCGGGGACCTCCAAGCGGCAATATCCAACACTTAGCCAAAATATCACAAAAAGTTGAGGACAATACAAAATACTAAGGAAACGAGTGAATACAAGGGAGGGTAAAGACCACTCAAATCGTGGTCTAAGAGATAGCTCGACAATCACACAACCACAAAAAAACGACCCCACGAGTCCATCTCGGAATAAACAACCATGAAAGCCACCCGACCCTCAGGCGAAATCCTGCATACGACCAGACTCAGAAGACGTGCCAACCAACCTCATTCAACATAGTTCCCAACTACCTTCATTATGACAAAAGACCACGTCTTATTGGCCCAAAACAGAAAGCAACAATTCTTACTGGTGCAGACCAACAATTGGGCTAGACTAATCCTCTCTCATTGGCTCAAAGTCACCCTCGGAGACTATTGGAGCAAGTGCCATCGCTACCCTCTCAGATGAAAATCAGTCAAACCTTCACAATTGGCCGTCCCCTGACACACGACCCCCATTAGCGCAGAAGACTTCCCCACTATTGGCCACAAGCACCTATCAAAGTTAAGACGAAAAGACCGACCCCTATTATTATTGTTTGGGTGATATGAAATCAGCGAAACAAAGTCGTGTTTAATAGGGAGGAGCCAAATGTAGAGAAAACGATGGAATTTATCAGAGTTTGCTCATGGTCGTGGATGAAAACTAAAGTTAAAGGATTTCCTTACTCTTTCAACGATTGGGATATATGTCTTGTTCAGTGTTTCGGTTAAGTTGTAGTCCTAAAGCGTGAATGTTTCTAACTGTGATATTGTAAGGATTATGCATTCTTGTGCTTTTGTTAATTTTTAATGAAACTGTAAGATTGATATATATATATATATATATATATATAAATATATATATATAAACCTGGTAACTATATATATGTGATGCTGATGCCAATGTTATTTAGTTTACTTGCTTTTCGAGTGGCACTAGAAAAAATCTAGTTACTCTGTGATAGTCAACAATAGTCAACCATTCGCACAAGATACCTTGAGGTTTTCTTCAACAATTTTAATATCGAATTTCATGTGAATTTTTCACTGAGCATAATTGATCGAGTCGATAGTAAGATGATGTCGTTCTAGTCATGAACTTATATACTAAACTAGAAATAGACACTAATTCTTTAAGAAAACAATACTTGGTTGGTAAGTGGTAATATATTCTTGATGCGAATTAAAATTTCAAGCAGAAAACAACGTCAATTTTAGTTAATAAAGTAATAATGCATACAAAAATATAATTAAGTAGTTTCATAATTTACAGAGTAATAGCTTTATAATGCTTTATCAAATAAACCAAGTTCGTGTTTGCCTTATTCGTCTCAGCCGTGGATCTTTGACCAGATCAACTGATTATTAAACTAGTATAATGCAATTGGTTCGTACCAAAACTCCGATTAGAGGGTCCGGTTCCATGTCAATTATTTGCTGGACCACTTGGGTGGTCTATTTTTTCTTCATATTTTAAGACATCGAGATCAAGGTGTTTATTTTATGTTTTGGATGAATATATCGAGATCATGGTTCACATGACTAATATCTAAAGTGGAAAATCCATCTCAACAGAGCATGCTTTTATTTACTGAAACTTTTTTCTTAAAGTTCTATTTTGAGGTTTTAGATGTATACATCGCCTATACCAAGTTAATCAATATATATCTATTATCAGTTTAGTAAATATAAGTATGAACTTGTATATATAAATCACGTGCACGGTAAATATACACCGAATAGCCTAATTGTATTTGTATGTATACACCGAATAATCTAATTATATATATACACCGAATGGGGGTTTGGTAAATATAAGTATGAACTTGTATATATAAATCAGGTGCACGGTATATACATTCAGAATAGTCTAATTGTATTTGTATATTTCATAGGTACAGCACACTAATTGAATATTATTACATATAATTTCATAGCTTTTTTGACAAACACATATCATATATCACAATTGTATATAAGGTGATAAAAAGAAAAGAAACTGCAAAAATACTACAAAGAAATAATTCCTCATGTCCTACACGATGGTGACAAATTAATTAGGAATCTGTGATGTAGTGCACGGCATTAAATTAATATCACGGAGAAAATGGCACCGGTATGATTATGCTAGTATATGTAAAACAAATATTAAAAAAATTGCCACACTTGTACCTTAATAATTGTTGTTGTGCGATGCTATGAAGTGGTCCTTGCACCAGACAATATTTAAAAGTATTTTTATTATATGTTACTTATTATTTCGTCAAAGCTAAGCTAAAGAAATAAATTAAACAACGTGAAGCATTAAATAAAAAGTCGATGCGCACTATTTCCAACTCTGTATTTTTTTAAAAATAAACGTCAAAGTCGAACAGATGCTGGACACGTTTGTGGGGAAGGGCTAGCACGTGGCTATGAATTGCAACTCTATCTAATACTTGAACGGACAGATAAATATAATCTGGTGCAACGCGTGACACCAACAAGTGGTGGGAGATGGCGGATCTGTCACGTGCTCCTTTTGCGAGCCGCATCAGCCGTAGATCACGGCTAGTGTTGGCTCACTGTGTGAACTGGTTCAACTGGTTGCCTGTTGCCCTGCTAAAAGGTGTTTTCGCCTAAATTGTTTGTACAGCGAAGCGAGCTACTAACAAATAATAGCACTTTAACCCCACAACAAACCAAGTTCTAGCCTTCTATCTCCAAGAACTTGAAGATAAGTTTTTGACCCATAAGAGTAGAAAATTATAACACAACCCCAAGTACATTTCTTCATTTTTTGGAGAGTCTTTGGCCAAAAGGGACGAAGTACTAGCTTTTAAAAACACCTTACCTCGAAGTATTCTTGTTTCGACCGAATGATTCTTTAAATTAGGTCCCTCTCGAACTATATAAAAAAAAAAAACCAATTTACGTTCCTCTAATCTTTAGTAGTATTTTGTACTTATTGAACTGCATTGCTATGAGCTACGATCTCTTAATATGGAGTTCTCATGTACTTTTACGCTATATGTAGTTATATAAAAGTTATATTTTTGAATTCTTACGTGTAAGAGTGTATTTTGCTGAATGAGTTCTTCATTAATCTTGATGTCAATATATAGTACAACAAGAAGTCTAAGTAAAGTAAACTACCTAATCTAAATAAGTACAAAATCAATCTAAGATATACACAACAGAATATACTAAAGAATATACTAGAGAATATACAATGTATATCTAATACACCCCCGCAGTCGAAGCAGGAGGATCACGAACGATTAGACTGTCACGAAAGTCATCAAAAAGAACTCGGGGCAACCCCTTAGTGAAAATGTCAGCAATTTGGGACCGAGAGGGGACGTGTAGAACTCGAACATGGCCCCGAGAAACCTTTTCACGAACATCTAACTCAATGTGTTTGGTGCGTTGGTGTTGCACCGGATTAGTAGTGAGATAGATGGCGCTCGCATTATCACAATAAACCAAGGTTTCTTTTGAGAGAAGATTACGAATCCAGCATGATTCGGATACTACATTAGCAACCCCACGATATTCAGCTTCGGCACTGGATCGTGAGATAGTGGGTTGCCGTTTAGAAGACCAAGAAATAAGGTTATCGCCAATAAATATGCAATATCCAGAAGTGGATCGTCGAGTGTTGGGGGAACCAGCCCAATCAACATCAGTATAAGAAAGTAGAGAGCCAAGCCGTGAACGAGAAAGATGAAGGCCAAGATGAGTCGTGCCTTGAACATACCGAAGTACTCGTTTCAGGGCTGCCATGTGTTCTAAACGAGGGTCATGCATATGAAGACAGATTTGTTGAACAACATAAGATATATCCGGTCTCGTGAAGGTAAGATGCATGAGGGCGCCCACCAAGCTACGAAACAAAGTCGGGTCGGGAAAGGAAGGACCCGAGGAACCGAGCTTTTGTTTAGTGTCAACGGGTGTAGCTGCAGGTTTGCAAGAAGACATGTCTGCACGTTTTATAATTTCTCTAGCATACTTGCTTTGAGACAAGAAAATACCACATGCATGATGAGTAATAGCAATGCCCAAAAAATAGTGAAGGGGACCCAAGTCCTTAATGGCAAATTCAGAACCAAACTGAGCAATAAGAGACCGACGAAGAGCAATAGAAGACCAGTCAAAATAATATCGTCAACATATAGGAGCAAATAAGCAATATCGTTACCCCGCTGATAGATAAAGAGAGAGTGGTCGGATTTGCTGTGAGAGAAACCGATGGTGGAAGCAAAGTCTACAAACCGTTGATACCACGTCCGGGGGGCTTGCTTAAGCCCATAGAGAGACTTCTATATTAAGCAAACATAGTCGGGGTGGCGTGAGTCACGAAAACCAAGTGGTTGGTGCATGTAGACCGTTTCATCCAAATTCCCGTGAAGGAAAGCATTCTTGACATCCAACTGATGAATGGACCAAGAACGAGAGAGGGCAATGCTGAGGACGGTCCGGATAGTGGCGGGTTTGACCACAGCGCTGAAAGTATCCCAACAATCAATGCCAACCTGCTGAGACCTGTCATCACCAACAAGACGAGCCTTATATTGCTCAAAAGAACAGTCAACGTTAGTTTTGTGACGAAAAATCCATAGAGAGCGAATAACATTCACATTAGTCGGACGAGGGATTAACTCCCACGTCTCATTTTTAATCAAAGCATTATATTCATCTAGCATGGCTGACTTCTAGTTAGGATCAGATAACGCAAGAGTAGGACTTTTGGGAAGAGGGGAGGGAGGTGTAGTGAGAGAGAGAGATTAAAAGTACGTTTAGGAGTGTGAATGCCATGCATGCTGCGAGTGACTATAGTGCGAGAGGGAGGAAGGGGCGGTAATGAGGAGGAGATAGCGGTCGGAATGGGGGAGGCGCCAGACGAAGGACTAACCGCGGGCTGTATTGGGGCCGAGACGGGTGCTGGGCCGATGGAGGTTGGGCCAGAGGGGAGGGGGCCTCAGCAATTGGGCCAGCGGTGTAAGTGATCGTGTTTAATGGGCCAGTAGTCGGGTAGGGCGAGTGACCATGGACCGGGGCGCCTGTGGCGGGTTGAGCCGAAGTGGTGGTGCGGGCGTCTAGTTTGTGGAGGAGGTAAGGGTGAATGGTACTGTCGAGGAAAGAGTAGTTATGTGGAGAGGAGGGGAAGAGGTGTTTGAAAGGGAATTTGGACTCGTCAAAAAGAACGTTACGAGATAGGATAATTTTGTTGTGGTGAAGATCAAAGCATTTGTAACCTCTATGATGCGAGGGATACCCGAGAAAGACGCAAGGGGAGGAACGAGGTTGGAGTTTATGGATAGTAGTGGAGGGAGAGAGTGGGTAACACAAACACCCAAAAGTTTGTAGGTGCGTGTAAGAGGGTGTGCGATTGTATAATATTTGAGTGGGAGATGAGTGGTGTATAGTTTTATGTGGGAGGATATTTGAGAGGTAAGTGGCAGTTTGTAAGGCGTGAGGCCAAAGAGAGGGAGGGGTGGCCAATTCAGTGAGTAGAGTGCGCATAATGTTATTAAGAGACCGGATTTGGCGTTCAGCTTTCCCATTTTGGGCCGAAGTGTAGGGGCAAGAAAAGCGAAGAGACATGCCAGAGTTGTGACATAGTGACTTGAATTGCTCATTATCAAATTCCATGCCATTGTCACATTGCAAACATTTAATATGGGTACCAAATTGAGTTCTTATAAATGTTGCAAATGTAGTGAATATAGAGAAAACACCAGATCTTCGTCCAATAGGAAAAATCCACAAGAATTTAGAGAAGTCATCTAAAAACCAGACGTAATATTTGTGACCACTAGCCCCTAAGACCGGCGAGGTCCATAAGTCACTATGTATAATATCAAAAGGGTGCAAGCTTGCATTAGAAGATAAAGAAAAAAGAAGTTTAATATGCGTCCCCAAAACACAAGGTTCACATAATGTTTGTTTATTCAAAGTACGACAAGGAATAAAATTGTGTTTATGTAAAAATTGTAAAATAGAGTATCCCGGATGTCCCAAACGATGATGCCAAAGTGAGGGTGAGGTGGCGGTGAGGGCGAGGGTGGGGCGGGTGGAGATAGGCGGCAGTGAGGAGGGATTGACGGGATATAGGTCTCTGGTACTATTACATCGCATGATTGGGGTCCTCGTCCAATAATCCTTCACAGAGAAATCAAAAGGATCAAACTCAATAGAAACACAATTATCAGTAGTGAAGCATCGCACAGAGATAAGGTTTTTAATAATATCGGGAGCATGTAAGACTTTTTGTAAATATAGTGGATAAGAAGAGAAAGGGAGCAATGCATTACCATGACCTTTTACCGGAATATGAGAACCATTGCCGACCAGAATATTATGATGCATGCCTGAAAAAGAATAAGATGAGAGAGTACCTTTCACTGAGGTCATGTGAGATGAGGCACCGTTGTCCAAGTACCACTGCTGATCCGGAGGTTGCAAGGAGAGAGTATGCATAACACTGTCAATGCCAGTAGGCGTATATACGTGCGGAGGTTGGGCTTGGACTGAGTATGCTGGGGGACGTGGGCCTAAATTTCCGGACTGAGATGGAGCAGTGGGCCGTGTCCAACCAGTGGTAGAGTAAGGACACGACGGATAGGTCCATGGAGCATTGGGCCACAGATAGGACGCCCAAGGTTGGGCCAGAGGAGCATGGGCGCGGTGCGGCTTGTCCGGAATAGCCGCGACTACGACCACGTCCGCGATTATCGCTGCGACGTCCTCGATAAGAAAAGGAGGAGCAGTGTGAACTATAACGGCGGGTAGCGGCGGGTAGAGGCTTGCAGGCGTACCACGGTCGTGGTGAAGAGGGTTCGGTGGTGGTGCAGTGTGAACTATAACGGCGGGGGTAGCGGCGGTAGAGGCTTGCTTGGCCTTGCAGGTCTCTTCCATGATGAGACGAGAATGAGCCTCATAGAACGGAGGCAAAGGATCACTCTGTTGAATGAACGTGGCTACACCATCGTAACTCTCATTAAGGCCGACAATGAGTTGGAGAACGAGACGTTGGTTTGAAACGGGGTGCACCAACATTCAAGAGTTGATCTGCAAGGACTTTGAGTTCTTGACAATAAGAGGAAATATTTGCAAAACTATCAAGAGATACCTGAGAGAATTGGTTCTCCAAATAAACTGCTCGTGAATTCTTGTTGTCCTAAAAGATGTTCTCAAGACGGACCCGGGCTTTGTGTGCCGTGGAATCCTTCTCAATGGTGGTGTGCATGAGATCGTCGGATATAGTGCTATATATCCATTGTAGAACGATAGCATCAAGTCGGGACCAGAGGTCGGAGTCGGTAGCGGGAGAAGACGTGACTTTGTCCTTCTCCTTGTCCGCGGTGGTGTATTTGTCTGTGGTTTTGGCGGCGGACGTGGTGGGGGCAGAAGGTGGGGGAGGAATTATGTGGTCGATGACTTGATATGCTCGGCAGTGGATACGGAAAAGTTCTGCCCATGTGGAGTATTGACCTTTCTCCATCTCAAGAGTGATCGGGATGAAGTTCCGAATATTAGAGACGGCTAAAGCGGGATGAAATTTGGATTCAGCCATGAGAGAGAGAGAGAGAGAGAGAGAGAGAGAGAGAGAGAGAGAGAGAGAGAGAGAGAGAGAGAGAGAGAGAGGGGGGGGGGGGGGGAGAGAGAGAGAGGGAGAGAGAGAGAGAGAGAGAGAGAGAGAGAGAGAGGAGAGAGAGAGAGAGAGAGAGAAGGCACACGGCTAGTGTTAGACTCGTGATACCATGTAAGAATGTATTTTGCTGAATGAGTTATTCATTAATTTTGAGGTCAATATATAGTACAACAAGGAGTCTAAGTAAGGTAAACTACCTAATCTAAATAAGTACAAAATCAATCAAAGATATACACAACAGAATATACTAGAGAATATACTAGAGAATATACAACATATATCTAATATTACAAAGCCATTTGATGATATTGCCTCTCCTGTGTGCTTAGTTTAGTGCTTAGTTTAGAAAGAGGGTATTAGATTCGAAATGTAAATCTCAGACCAATGGAGAATAGAGAAAAATGACTAGGAATGGAAGTGGCCGATAGGTTTTTTTATTACGAGTGGGTTACAAAGAGGTTGTACAAAACTGCATTATCAAGGTGCTCAAAATTATGATCCCATTTTTTTTTCGGAGTACGAAGTGCTCCTTTTATAGTGGAGTGAAGTTGCTCGTTCTCGTGGACGTTGCAAATAGGGAGGTGCCAGATGGTCGTAGCTATGGGCCCATTTACTTACTTGGTGCATGCACGTCTTTCGTGGTTGCCTGGGGATAGGACAAGAATCATGGTGTCAGGGCGTGCGTGTCATTTTCTCTAGGTGGTAAATTTGTGTCATGTTAAGTTGTCCTTATCTCCCTAGTGGATAAGGTTATCCGAGGCGTGCTTTGTCGGCATCGTTGCTTGAGTCTGGTTGAATTCTAGGAGTCTCGTACATTTCTTCAGTCATAGTGCTTGTAGGACTTGTAGGAATTGCATTGTGCAGGCATTCAGGTCGTAGGGCACGTCCATGTCTCCAACTTGGACAATACGAGAGCGTGTGCTCCATGCATTTTGTCGAGGAAGTGGAAAAGTCGTGGGTATATTATCACATATATTACAACATCAAAAGGTACATAGCACTACGTGCTTTGAGGAAAGTACTCCTCGCAAAGTTACTAGATCTACAAAGTAACATTTAGAATACGACACATGTTCTACAGAAAATGGGGCCACACCTCTCGTACCAAAACAAAAAAAAATCCCTCATAATGACATGGTAATTAAGAGCATTCAACTCTCGTGTCACTCGACAAGCCCTTAATGCAATAATGGAAGTCTTCAGAGTTTAAGCATACGCTCATACCTAAAGATGCTTAATAAAAAAAAAAAATACACGAACACAATTTATTCAACATGCATAATCACAAAGACATACAAGGTTTTACGACCCAACGTTTATTTATATGATGACATACACATTTCAATAAGTCATAAGCTATCAGTCGCAACTTACCCGTGTCCACATGTCCATGTCAATTGTTTCGTCCCCTAGGCCTATAAATGACTTACACGTGATAGTCTACCATAAGATGACATAGTTGAATTGTATCCTATTATATTTATGTACCGTAATATATTAACAATATGTGCCATACAACGTGGACGCCACAATAACATTGATTGACCGATTAATGCACGAAAGCATAAGAAGGCTACAAAGTAGAATTGAGTGAACCATATCTGGATCACGAATATTTTTGTAAAACGAATTAGACATTTTCTGATGTCATTAGAAATAGATGAATGTCTATGTTGTAATGCAAAAAAAGGATTGCAATTTGAAAGCCTTGAGTGAAAGTTATGCCCGAAATGATAGAGTTGCGCAGGTCTGACACAGCAGGCGAGCATGTCGAGTTTTTGGGCTTACATATTGAGTTTTATGCTCAACATGCTCACCAAAAACTCGACGTCCCCCAATCAGGAAATACTACATGCGGGAAACTCGACATATTGCTAAACATGTAGAAAATTTAAAATGCTCAACATGTGCCATATATTCCTAAAATTATATTCGAGATACGATTTCATAGCAAGAAGCAGGTTGAAACTTCAACATACGTGCAAGGAGATATGGTCTAAGCCGTAGAGTCACTCAAATATGCTCGGCATGCTGGAAACTCGACTAGCAGAAAATTTGACATGTATGCTTGACCTATATGGCTAGAAATATCATACGGTTCTACAACAAGAAGCGGATTGAGGTTTTGACATACGTGTAAGGAGATATGGTCCGAATTATAAAGCCAAACAAATATGGTTGACATGCAGGAAACTCGACATGTATGCTCGACGTATGCCATATAACACCAGAAAGCTACATGAGCTTAGTTTTCATGAAGCGGGGGTGAGGTTTTGACCCAACCAAAGAGAAATGGTCAATAATGTAAAGTCGCACAAGCAAAAACAAGTGAATCAGGCAGCTTGGAACGACCAAAGTTCCGTCCAAAATCATTAAAGATTCAATCATCCAACCCTCCCCTCGCCATGTTGTTTGGAATACATGTGTGCAAAAGAGAAAGTTGGTTCTAGCACACATCTGAATCAATATGTAGAGTGACTTATCAACCTGCCAAGTCAGCAGAGAATAACATCCAAATCATATATAAGTTGAAATATAAAGCAAGCATTTCTACTTAAACAAATACACATCTAGTGTTTACTTATTATTTCTGTTAATAATACAAGAAAGGTGATTACCCCTAATATAATCTCCTCTTGTCAATATTGATGATGGAGGAATTTTAGTTTAAGACCTTGGTGTATCTATATTTTTTTTTAGAAAAAAGCTAAACATGTTTTGTCTAAGTTAGTTCGTGTCTTGATTCACTCATTAACTTTATGGGCGGAGCGGGCGCTCGATTACTTCTTAATAAGCGTCAAATGTTTAGTTTATATGTAGCTTTGTTAGTGACAATAAAATATCGGTGTTTATATTTGTTTATCACCTGAATTAATACAATCATTTAACTACTCCTACACTATTTAGAAAACTAATACAATCGTATATTTATCATGTTAGTCTTTTACTCTTTTCTTGAAGCGGTCGAGAATATCAGTAGGTGTATGCAATCTAATTAACATAAAAAAATCACATACTCCATATGCTTTTGCCCTAAAATCACTTACCCCCTATCCTATTTTTTTTCACTTACCCACTATCCTATTCTAATCGCATTACATTCCCCCCAAGACGAAATTAATCCATTAATCTATCCAAATTGCGCACGCGCGGTTCGTGTGCCACACTAATCAGGGGCAATTTCATCTATTCAAATACCCCAACACATTACAATCGAGAATGCCGTCCAATTCACTCAAATCAACACTTACAATGTTTTTTCTCAAATTCAATAACCCGTCTCTTGCACATGGGTGGGTTAATCCACATCCAATACTCATACGATCCATTTTGCTGTTAAAACAAACATTATAAACTTAATTGGAGTAATTTAAAACAAGATTACATGAAAAAAGAGCTTGAAATTGAGGCTTTACCCGATTCTTGGAGCATGTAACAAATCTTCTTACGGGATTAAGATTAGTTCATGATGTTTTTTGAGCTGCCCGGCGCTCGCAACGACAAATGTGGGAGTTAAAATTCATCAATTTCGTCGATTTTATGAACCCTAATTTGAATTTGGGATTTTTTTGGGAAAAAGTGAAACTAGGTCACTTGAATAGACGAAATTGGGTTTTTTTAAAAATATATGACCGTTTATAATGTGTTGGAATATTTGAATGGACGAAATTGCTCCTGATTAGTGTGGCATACGAGCCGCATGTGCGCAATTTGGAGAGATTAATGGGTTAATTTCTTGTTGGGAGAATGTAATGAGATTATAATAGAATAGAGGGTGTAAGTGATAAAAAAAATAGGATAGAGTATGTGATTTTTTTCCTCTAATTAACTATTACGGTCAATTAGTTTTGTTAAAAACTCCAACGCGTTTAATTTAGTCGCCAAGAAAGCTTAATTAAGTTTCATCAAATTCATGTGACACTATTTATAATGAAGACAATAATACGAAGATAAAGGATTTCCTTTGTATATCTATATATATTTTTTGATGATGAGATTGTAACATCTAATTATTATCAAACTAGCTTAGTACCTTAATCCGGCATTTCATTCAATTTTAATGTAATATAAAAGACCATGCATTGTGTCCGCAATTTTTATATTAAAATTGATTGATGCCGACTTTATGAGTGACCGGTAATAACCCGTTCAACATATTACCACGAGAAAAATGTCAAAAGATATTGAAGAGGAAAAGAAATAAAGTAAGGCCAAGACGTGCAGTTAATAGGTATCGCATTTGCATGTGTGAGTATATTATTCAACTCTCTCTCTCTCTCTCTCTCTCTCTCTCTTATACATAACCCCAAATCCCACATTTCCTCACTCATTCAAAAACACACAAACACCATCTCCCTCTTTTCTCCTCACTTCTCAAGCTCCCTTTCATACAAAACACACACATATAGATAAATAAATATATAAAGATTTATATATAAAGCTGTTTATTGCTTTTTGCTGTAACTTAATTAGCTGAAGATGGAAAGAGATTTTATGGGCTTGGCTGTCAAACAGGAAATCCAAGATGAAATTATTGATGCAGGTAACTTCTCCTCACAAAAAGATTCAATCTATATATATTATAAGTATATATATATAAAGATTCAATTTTTATTTCTTGTGCTCTTCATTTTGAAGCCCGAAACTTGGATTTGTACTAGAATTGATGGGTTTTGTATTTCATTAGTAGAGACCCTTTATGGATTCATGCAAGTAAATTAGCATCTCAAGAAAAGTTTCATTAATTTTACAGATCAAGAAACAGTTTGGGGGGCTCCTATTTTTTTTTTCTTGTAAAAATAGTTTGTACACGTTGTGTGAGAAAGATTCAAACGAGTTAGTATAATAATATTAGCAATTGCGCAAGTTGTACTAACGTGACTACATGAGGTCTTCTTGTTTTTTTCAAGACTCTATAATAATATTTTAATCTTTGCTTATGCTTCGACAGTGCTTTTGTGTATTTAATATTTTATCTTTTAATGTTTCTTGTATTGTTAGATGTGCTAGGTAACATGCACCTCATTACTCTATATATATTCTTAAAGCAGTGTACTTTTTATAATTAAATTAAGTTGTGCACTCCAAGAAGTCACCACCCACGTCCTAATATTTTATTGTTGCAATATGCCCTAGAAGAGGAATCAATTAAATTAGTATATGATGCCTGCAATAAACTATAATAGTATATGGGATGTTTAAATCAAAGTGTACAGCGCTTATATTATATTTCATTTGTTTTTTTTTTTTTGATAACTATATTATATTTCATTTGACCAGCTGATTGTTTTTCATATTCTTTACTTGTTCAAGATTGATTAGTACAATAATTGTAGTATTATAATGACCATGAGATGCTTATCTTGCAATTCTTTAAAGTTGCATCAACATGCTCCATCCCCTTTACAGCTACACCGCACCTAGAGTTTATTTTATTTGAACTCTTTCCTTTGTATTTGTCCTTGTTTGACATTTGTATATATCATTATAGATTATATAAAAATTTCAAAAGCCTTTTGATATTATAGTTATACTGTTTCTGAAACTACCTTTAACCAAATTACTCGTAGTTGTTAATTTTTAGGTAATTAAGAGGAAAAGAAAGTCTTCTTTCTTTTTTGATTTGATAATTATATTATATATTAATTAGTAGTTATTGCAATGAATTAATATCTTATTCTGATAACTGTGAGGCTAAATATTTTCCATTTTTATTTTGATATCTCTAGCTCCAGTGAGAAGCTTAGCAATGCAGTGGTCATATCCAAACAAGGGAGCTTCTTCCCCTCAGCTCTTCTCCTTTCATGGTGCTCAGGATCAAAGGCCTCGAACCGGATTCGAGTCGCTCGCCTCGACTGGATTGGTGACCATAACAACTTCGGAAACATTTGAAAGTGATCACAACAAATCTTACCCTGTTCCCATGCAGGTTAGTTTTGGGTATCTTTAGACATTTGAATATGATCATGGCATATAACATGATCGTCGTATTTAAAAACCGTTTCATGATTTTTTGTGTATTCAGAAAGATGCTGTTCATGAAAAGCAAGGGGGCGTTCGCTATTCAGTTACAAACTATCCAGTGAAGCATACTGAGGGGCATAATGTTCATCGCCCCGCCACTGGTCATTCCAATATAGCGGTTTCGCCAGCCGCGAGCAGTGGAATGCACCAGTCTTTTGTTGGCAATGCTGGACAGAATCTGATTAGGTCCGTAAGCCCACAATCTATTTCTGGAGTTCACATGACAAGTCCTGTTGTGGGAACCACTGACTTAAGGTATATTAGTTGACACTCATAAAGTACGAAAAATATATCTACAATTAAGGTTGGAAATTAATTTGGATCTGTTATGTAGGAGTGGTACCAAGATCTCGGGGGCTCCTGCCCAGCTGACCATCTTCTACAACGGTTCGGTGTGCGTGTACGACAACATTTCTTCTGAGAAGGTATACCATTTGTTGGTTATGGTTTTGTTCTTGTTCTACGTGATTTTTAGTATTCAAATGTAATTTATTTATTGGCTTATACAGGCTCAGGCTATTATGTTATTGGCCGGAAATGGGCCTCCTTCCACGACTCCTACCTCCATGCCTCATGTAACTCCGGTCCAAGCACCGAAGCCGATGTCTTCTGTTCTTGATGGGTTTGTAGTTAGTCAGCCTTACGGCACAATGCCGATTCATGCAAGCCACTCCCCTGTGAATTCTATCGTAGTTTCGCATACAGCTGGGCGCTCCGCCAACAACAATGATTCAGCTACTTATAAGCGGACTGGGTTTCTTGCATCGTGTTCTACCAACGTTGACCTTCCTAAAGCGGTCAATCCAATTCGATCTGTCCCTCCAACCTTCATTCCATCAGGTACTTGTCCATGTGAATCATCTGTTTGCCATTTTTGTTGACCGATGGCTCATAGCATTATCGAGAAATATTATGTGAAACTTGTTTATTGATTGTGCTGTTTTGTTGATTAGGTTCAGATACTGTGCCTCAGTTCCGGAAAAAGTCTTTGGCACGTTTTTTGGAGAAGCGCAAGGAGAGGTAATTTACGTCTGCCATATTCTTCATCAATTGAGTCATAACTTGTATGATGCACAGGTGCAAATCAAAATTCAAACATGTCCATAAACCTCTTGACATTCATGAGATGATAAAAGAGCTTTTATGCTATTGTAACTGCTATCTGCCCAAGTCATTGTAAATTTTGTTGATGACATGTATCTTGATCTAACAAAAATCTTCTATTCTTGATTTCAGGGTTATCACCACATCGCCATATGGCGAGAAGCGACCTCTAGATTGCAGCACTCCTGGAGCCGGTACGACTAGCTTGTCCGTAAACTCTTCAGGCTCTTGTCCAGCGCAAGCTGCAAGTTAATGATGAGATTTGGCTATGTTTCCAAATAAAGACACACTTATTGTGTTTTTTTTTTTTTTTTTTGTGCATTTTTATATATAGCATTCATTCTTGATTTGAACGCATTAGTCTTTGCTTAGGCATGGCTGTAATCCATTTTTGTTTTGATTAGTTGTTGTTATACTAAGATGTAGTAGGCTTATGACTCTAACTCTGTTGTATAAATACTTATTTCACGGTATGAATTGTAGTAGTCACATGTTTTGCAGATTCTCTTAAACACTTTTAGAAGGATAATGTCTCCTTGGTATGTAAGTTGTTTCTATTTTCTGTACCCCCGAGTTTGCGATTAGATAATCTCGGACCCTCAAATCGGTTAAAATGTCTTCCTCTTGGCAACAACTGAATTAATTGTGGACTGTCTGATTTGCGCTCTCGTTTATGTAGCTTAAGGCAGCAAATCGAAATGCTGTCCACTTGTTTGCCTTCTGCTAATGAGTTTATTCAGCGTTCTGTTCAGCGCCAAGGAGACCCTTCCTGCAACTGTTTCTATTGATCTTTGAGTCCATAAAAGAGTTTTTCTTGTATGTTTTGAAAGGTGGTAAGACTATGTGTAAGAACATTTAAAATGGTAAACTTCTGATATCAAGACATTTAAAAATCAATCAAAGATACATAAGATAAAAATATTGCTATCATATCGTTAATATACCTCCATAGTCAAATCATTGAACAACGCAGAGACGAGTGATGAACTCGTCAAAAAAGACCTAACATATCGCTATTATACCTCCATAGTCAAATCATATTATACCTCCATAGTCAAATCATTGAACAACGCAGAGACGAGTGATGAACTCATCAAAAAAGACCTGTGGCAGCCCTTCGTAAATATATCTGCACGCAAAACCGAGAAGGGATGTGAATTACACGAGCATGTCCACGAGTTACCTTTTCACGCACAAAATGAATATTAAGCTCTATGTTCTTCGTGTGTTGATGTTGAACTGGATTGTTCAGTAGATGGCATTCACATTGTCATAATATACCAAAGTGGCATTAGGAATTGGAATGTGGAGTTCCAGTAGCAAATTTTGTATCCAACAAGACTCAGAGATAACGTTGGCCACGACTCAATATTCAACTTTGGCACTGGATCATGACAAATGCACTTGGAGGACCAATGGATAAGATTAGCATCGAAAAATATAGAGTAGCCAGAAGTAGAGCAGCGAGTGTCGGGGCAACTCGCCCAATCCACATCAGTATAAGAGGTAAGTGTGCTAAGGCACGAGCTTGAAAGATGAAGCGCGAAGTAAGACGTGCCTTGAACATAACAAATGATATATTTTAGGGTAGATATGTGATCCGAACGCAGGTTATGCATGTGAAGGCATACTTGTTGCACTTCATAAGATATATATATATATAGGTGAGTGTAAGTGAGGTACGTTAGTGCCTCGACCAAACTTTGATAATGAGTGGGTCGAATAAGAAGTCCCCGTAAAAGAACCAAGCTTCGGTTTTGTATCCACGGACGTCGATGCGGGTTTACACGAGGCCATGCCAGCGCGCTCGATGATTTCAACCGCATACGTACTTTGAGATAGAAATAAGCCACATGTAGTTGGAGAAACTGCTATACCCAAAAAAATAGTGAAGGTCACCTCGGTCCTTCATGGTGAATTTAGAGCTAAACAGGGCAATAATGGAGCGTTGCAAAGATACAGAAGATGTCGTAAGGATTATATCATCCACAACAACAGTATGTAAGCAACATCATTACCCCGATGATAGATAACTAACGAGTGATCAGATTTGTTGTGAGAAACCCAATCGTGGAAGCAAAATCTGCAAAATGTTGATACCAAGTGTGGAGAGCCTATTTCAACCCATAAAGTGATTTATTCAATAACCAAACATAGTCAGGATGTTAAGGATTCCAGAATCCCATCGGTTGGTGCATATAAGCTGTTTTATGCAGATTACCGTGTATAAAAAAAAAAAGAGAGAGAGAGAGAGAGAGAGAGAGAGAGAGAGAGAGAGAGAGAGAGAGAGAGAGAGAGAGAGAGAGAGAGAGAGAGAGCGAGCAATGCTGAGAACGGCCCGAATAGTGTTGGATTTGATTACATGGCTGAATGTATCAAGACAATCAATGCGAACCTATTGAGATTTGCCATTATCAACAAAACGAGCCTTATACCAATCAAACGAACCGTCACAACCTATTGAGATTTGACATTATCAACAAAACGAGCCTTATACCAATCAAACAAACCGTCACAGTTAGTTTTATGACGAAAAATTTGCATAGACCTAATAACATTCACATTAGTCATATGGGGGACTAATTCCCAATTCTCATTAAAGACTTAGATTCATCTAGCATGGATGACTTCCGATTCGGAACAACTAATGCAAGCTTTGATTTTTTTGGAAAGTGGCAAGGGAGTGGTGAAAGAAGAAAGACTGAAGTGGCGCTTTGGTATATGTGTGCATGCTACAGATGGTGATAGTCTGAACAAGGACTAGAGAAGATGGTGGAGGCATAAGAGGTGGAGAGAGAAGTTGCACAACAGGAGAAAGATGGGAGAATCAGGTTCGGTGATGGTGGTGGAGCAACAAGTGATGTGGGCTTAGTCGGTCTAAGTTGCGCGAATGTAGTGAGGAGGAGAGGATGTAGGATGTGGTCTGAAAATGAGTAAGAATGTAGTGAGGAGGAGAGGATGTAGGATGTAGGATGTAGAATGTAAGTTTGTTGTGAAAATGAGTAAGAATGAGTAAGAATTGTCAGCATTTAATGGATGACGCAAATTGAGTGCGAACAAATGTGCTAAAAGAAAGAAATAGAGAGCAAACATCAGATTTTTGACCAATGGGAAACATCCATAAAAAATTGAGAAATTGTCCAAAAAAAAAAGAACATAATATTTATGACCATCACAATGTAACACATGCGAGGTCCACAAATTGCTATGGATAATATCAAAAGGATGTAAACTAAAAGTAGAAGACGAATACAAAGGGAGTTGGATATGCTTCCCCAACACACAAGGTTCACAAATAGACAAACTAGAAAAATGACTACAACTGATATGACTGATTTTATGAAGAAAACGCAATACGGAATTGCCCGAAGGACCCAATCGATGGTTCCATAATGCAGGAAATAGAGCGACAAAAGTGGCGGTCGCGGTGAGAGCGAGAAAAGGAGGCAAACAAGAGCGAGGGAGGGGTGAAAGGACACAAATCACCTGTGCTATCACATCTCATTAGGGGCGTCCTCGTCTGAAGGTATTTTGAGGGGAACAAATGATGTTTATGAACTTAGTATGCAAATAGAGTATTACACCTATGTTCATTTTTGCAAGTGCACTGTCAAGTAATAATATAATGATAAGTATAGTTATGAAGCAAGTATTGTATCACATGGGAGTGGTGGATGGCTTATCAAATCACTTAAATGTAAAAGCACTAATGGTTGTCACGATGGTTGTCTCTTAATGTTGCAAAATGAATGCTATATGAATGGATGTAGAAGAGTGCTTTTAATGCAGAAAACTATAATGCAGGTTTTGGAAAACAGTGTTGTATGGAAAATATTACTAAACTAGAATGCAATGAAAACTATATGAATGCAAAATAATGGTTTTGTCGCAAGAAAGCAGTTCAATGCAATGAGAACTTGAATGAAAGCAGATTGAATATCAAGGGAAATAAAATTAACTAAACTAATGCAAGACAAAAGGTAAATAGACATAATTTAAGATGCTTGATGGCTGATTGCTTTAGATGTAAAGAAATGATTAAAAGATGTTTGGAGGTTGAGTTTCACTATGGATTTAATCATTATAGCTCATAGACAAACTACCTATGCTTCTTTTAGATGTTTGATTATGTTCTTGAACTATGGGTGTCTAATGGACATGTGACCTATACATGGAGCTATCTTAACTATGAATCCTTAAGTCTCTAATGACCTACCGTGTTTACGCAATCAATGCAGTTATCAAGTGTTTTAGAAGAGATATTAAGTTTGCAATTCAATTAACTCATCCACTTCGTGTTCATAAAAGTATATAATTAAGACTCATTTAATTTGATTTAAGGAAATCCTGGCTTCAATACTTGGGTAGTAATCTTACTTTCTATTTTATTATTACTTGATTCGTGCACTTGCGGTATCGTGGACTTAGGTGTAATACTTTTGTGCTGAAATTATCCTAATCTCTTTACACCCAATAGATGCCTCACTAGGCATTCTTGGAGTCAATGAGCTCCTAAAACGATCCAGGACACGACCCACGGTACTAAACGCTGATCTTGAGCCAACTACTGAGACCTTGAATATCCAACAAATCGCAAGCTATTTTAGCAATAATAGGATACCGAAAGCAATTGGCTTTCCACCAAGCGAGAATGTCGAACTCAACATAAGGCTTTTTGAGCCTATCTCCAAAGTATAGATCAATCTCACACAGTGGTTCATTCTCATCGGTATTCAATGTCCTACCAATTTGACAAATGATAATTAATGACACAAGTTGGGAAGTTTCAAAAAAAAAAAAAACTTAAAGGCGCGATTGTGAGTGTACCTTGCCCATCGCCCGTGCCTCATAATCAAGAGGTCTTCTAGAATTCAAGGAGTCGTACTCACAAAAAAGGTAGAACTTGAACTTAGAGTGGTACTTGTTGCATTTTCTTCGACCATGGCCTTATAGTCTTCAAACAACCGTCAAAACCAGACCTTAACTGTCATAAGCATTTGCTCATCATCTTCAAATATTGTTGCGGCGTATTTCCACTTGAGTCGGGGATCTACAATGGCAACATAATTCAACAAGTGATTCATCTTCTTGGCAACACTCCAATACTTGTCGTATTTCTCTTTCATTATCAACGCCATTGCTTTTAAATTATCCTTCTTTTTGTTTGTGGGGGTCCACCACCGGTCATCTCAACCATACACTCAATCGATGCAACAAAGCTATGTTAACACCATATGCGATGTCACATAAGTGGTGCCATAAACAGCCTCCGTTAACTTCTTGAAAGGCTCCAAGAAATGGATAAACAACATCGCCCTATCCTAATCATCATCGTTTGATACTTGAACTCATTGACATAGTTTGCATCACGTTGCTTGTATACAAGGAAAGCGACCCTCAAATCATAGGCGAGACTAAGCATCATGCATGTGGAGTTCCAACGTGTTGGGACGTCTAAGCTTAGAAATTTCTAACATCTATTCCAGCATCTACCACACAATCTTTGAACATCTTATATCGACCTGGGAAACCCTTTATGTACCTAATGCAATTTCTAATGTGTTCTATGAAGATGTCGCCACCGTTGCACTTCAAGCCATCTTGAACCACGAGGTTTAGGATGTGTGTAATGCACCTTATCTACACAAGAGCTCCATTTTCTTTCGTAATGTCGCCTTTCTCCACCCAACACTTCACCAAATCGTGAATAACAATGTCATTAGGTGTGGCATTATCAACTGTGATCGTAAAAACCCGCCTAATTTTGTAATCTCCTAACACCCCACTGATATCATTGGGTATATCTTTTCCCGTATGACAAGACGTCAAACTAAAGCTTATGATTTTTATCTTTAAGTTCCACTTATTATCAATGAAGTGGTCCGTGAGACACATGTAATTGTCCTTCTTGATCATAGTCCAAGTGTCGGTGGTCAGGAAAATCCTCTGGGCAATCTCTTTCATAAGTTCAATCAACTTTTTTCTCTCGTCAAGATACAGCCCGTGACACTTTTTGGTTATGGTCTACAGACAAGGTAATTTCAAATACGGACATGCTGGATCCATCATACACCTAAATGACTACTTCTCAACCGTGAAGAAAGGCATCTGGTTCTGGATCAAAAAGATAACCACGTCATCGAGCACCTACTTTTGATTAAACTACTAATTACTTACTCCACCATTATCGTTCAATTTCAATTTCTGTTGCTTTCCTCCCATTCTGGAGTAGCACACGGCATCTCTCGGTGTGACTTCTCTATCCTTTCGTGTCGTGTCTATAACTGTAACGCCCCAAAAATTTGGAAGAAAATAAATGTATACTTAATCCTTGAACTTTTGAAAATTTCCATTATTGACCCTAACTGCTTAGAAAAATTTGCATTTTAGCCCTTGAACTTAAAAGTTAATCTTTTATTATATTTAAGGACTCTAATCCTATAACATATATTTCAATTTCAAATATTAACCAAGTTGATCGAATTACCTAGAAAAATTACGTAAGTAAATATGTATGTAACAAAGAAATCTGATTATACCTATTTGAATTTTAATTATGAATAACTGAGGAACTTAATATGCAATTAACCAAAAGTCATGACATCTTTTTGATGAGGTAAGCCATGACATCCTTAAGAGCATGATTAAATTCAGAATTTTTGTGATTTATTATAAAATAATCAAGGTGGGACATAAGTAGTTATAATCTAGGATGCACGAATACTCAAAAAAAGTGCTCGGTCATGTCCGGATACGTATCAGACACGGATACGCGTCGAATACGCACGGAATACGTATCTGATACGCCAGCTGGAGTATTCTGAATTGAAGAGTATCCGATACATACCGGATACTCTTCAAGAGAGTATCTGATACGTATCAGGGCCAATTTTTTTTTTTTATCAGCAAAATAAGGTTTTATTCAAGAGAAAGGCATTACAAATGATTGGGTACAAGAAGTACACAAACTCCAAAAGGCTTAAAGAAGACACTCATGAAATGAGTTGGACCAAATGACATAAGAATATGCAAACCCTTTAAATTTAGCATTAAACAATACCCAAGACTTAATTATGTTATTTGTTATGTTTTAAAAATATGCTAATCTAGTATTGTTATTTGTTATCGGATACTCTCTTGAAAAATATGCTAATCTAGTATTGTTATTTGTTATGTTTTAAACTCTTTAACTTTTGTTGTTGACCATGTTTAATGTATTTACCATTTAACCGTTACTATTTTGAGTTTTTGAGCTTATATGAACTGCCTTTGGCTATTAGGAATTTTTTATATATGTTTATATTTTTTAATTGTGTTGAAATTAATTTTGCAAGTGATTACATATGATATAATATATCATTTGACTTTTTTTTAGTTATATATTTATATAATTATTATTTATTAATATTAAATATTCGAAGTATCCTACACGTATTGTATCTTGTAAATTTTAAAAAAATCGTATCCACATATTCGTATCCTACGAATACGGATTCTCGTATCCGTATCCGTGCAACCTTGGTTATAATTAAACTACTATTTTCGCCTATAAATACTCACCATTGTTCACCATTTAATACAGCCCAAAATAATCCGATTTTACAAAAATACCCATAAATAAAAGTTGTTCCTTTTTGTGTTTTCGTTCGGAAAATAAAATTTCCAAATTTTTTTCTTGTTATTTTCTACCCAAAAAGTCGCCAATACTTTTACTGCGCAAGAAAGGTCGAATCTGCCCTGCACCTTAGAAAAATAATATCAAATAGTAGAAGCATTATTTTACTACAAATTTCCGGCTGCATACTCTCCTTGGTGTCTTCTATCTTTTGTATGCAGACATATTTCTCAAATAATATGATCTATGAGGTCATAATCCATAAACCGTAAACTGCTGCCAAGAAATTCGATAGCAACTCTTATTGTTAACGGGTTTGGAATTATTCCCTATTTAACGGAAGATATTTATTTGGGTCGGAACGCCCTGTCCATGATTCAGAGGCAATGACAAGTGGAAATAATAAGAATAGCTGCAAGAATATTTCCTTCCTTTATTCACTGAACTTTTCCTCCTCTCTTTCTTTTTATGTATTTGAATGTCAAGTTGTAGTAAGTAAACTGAGTTATCTTAGGTTTTCTTCTTCTACGGATCACCTCCCCTTATATAGACTCTGGTAGGGACAGGTGTTATTGTGCATGTGCTTTGGTAAGGACAGATGTTGTCGTTACCTTGATACATGTGTTTAAAATAAGGATAAAGTTTATCTTTTATCGACTAAGCGCTGACTAGATTTAATCTCCATCTCTTTTGATAGCTCCGAGGGCCTTTGATGTGGATTGTTTTGATAGAGCTATTCTTCCGAGGGACTCTTTTTCTCTTTCTTGATTTGGGTCCGTTCTTCAATGATCAGGAGTAATCTCCGAGGGCATAATTTGATCTCCGAGGGCGTGGTATAATCTCCGAGAGTTAAATATGATCTCCGAGGGCTGAATTTGCTCCTTTTGAAATGGTATTTTTTCATCTAAGTCCTCGGAATATGTTATATGGGCACTCTGTTATTTACTTCTAATTTTTCTCCGAGAATGAGTCCTCGGGCGATGGTCCGAGGGTCGTCTTTTCCGAGGAGTGTTCAGCAAGGAAGTTTTCTTGTAAGTTCATGGGACTCGGGGTCCGTTGTGGTCCCTCTTGGCGCATTGGTGGATATCGGAGTCGTACGAGTCCATCGGGGTTCGCTCTTTTTCCGATGCCGTGCTGATATCTGTTTTTTTATTCACCGTTTGACTTTCCAAGGGACACTTATGTTCCTCCTCGGGTGCTCTTGTAAACCTTTTCGGGTCAGTGACTGAAAGGTAGGGCAATCCTCCGAGGGGTTTTCTTTATAGGTACATCTCATCGGAAGTACTCGTGACAATAGTATTGTCCATTTATTGTTTTTTTCCGAGTAAGAGTAATCTTCTTTATTTTATTTTTGGGTTAACACTAGCCCCCCCAAATTTCGATTGTCCTCGTAGAGACAAGCGGAATTTTAAATCATCATCCTCAGTGAGGCGAGGGGTTATTTTTTGTTTTAGTGTCCCTGTACTTATTTTTTGATATTTGTCCGAGGGGTAAATATATATTCAGAGTTTTGCAAGTGATTTTACCTGAATACCCTTAGGGTATGGTTATTAAGCATGCGAGAATCTCGGGGCGCAGGTTGCCGGCTGTTGCTTTGACCGGCTTTGAATTTTGAAGCATCTGACCGTTGGCAACGGTCAGAATTTTGATGGCGTGGCGCGATTATGCAGCAGTTACGTGGAGAGGTAAATGACGGCCACGTCTTGAAGGCATCTGACCGTTGTAGCTCGTGGTTATAAATAGGGCACTGTTGCTTCTTCTTTTCTTCATTCACTCGAGTGTAATTTGCGATAATTTTCTCTCAGAGCCACAAATTTCTTCTCTTATTCTCTATTCTCTTGCAACTCTAAGTTCCAGTAGGTTTACCCACTAAAAAAAAAACTTTCCTCTTTTTATATCCATGGCTTCTTTTGCCAACGTGAACCCTGTTGCTGCTGTTACCTCCTCGGAAGTCACTGCTCCGATTGACACTTCTTCGAGCGTGAGGAGTATTCCGGTGGGAGTTGTTACTCATAAACACAAGGGAGAAATGGCTGCTGCTGCTGAGGGCGGCGCCACTTCCTCGAAGAAAGCTAGGGTTCCCAAATCAAAGGAACCGCCTCTTCGGACTTTCGCTAAGGTGGAAAAGATGCGGAATATTGCTACTCGTAAGCAGGTAGCAGATCTGTTTACCTCAACCGGGGTCCTTCAGAAGAATATGGTATTCCGAATCCCGACAAAGGATGAGAGGGCATGTTATCCTCCTCCGGGTATGTTGACAGTATTTTTTGCCCAGGTGAAGTACGGGTGGCGTTCATTCATGTCACCTTTTTTCTGTGAGCTTTTCAAGACTTGTAACATCTGCCCGAGTCAAATGGTGCCGAACGGGTTTGCCGCTATTTGTATTTATGTCTTTTGGTGCCAAGTGAATGGGCTAGAGTGCTCGGTGAATCATTTTCTTTCGATCTTTGATGTGGCGGTATCACCCGAGGGGTATCCGTTCTATAATGTTCGTCATCGGGACAACACGGGGGATTCCACGAAGAGGATCTTGGGTGCTGCTATTACCTCACATAGCGTCTGGAAGAATAGATATTTCTTCGTGGGACCTGTTAAGGGTGAGTGGGATGTGCCCTTCGATTGGCGAGAGGGTACTACTCCTGTGCACGCTCTGGACCAGGAGGTGGTGTTATCTCCTATAATTTCTCAGCACAAATTGATGGAATCAGAGGATTTCACAATGTTGTACGAGACCTCCGGTCTTCACTACGTAGTGTTTACCGACGACGCCGTGGAGAGGCCTTTATCTTTGTCTCCCGATGCGAGGAGTCTCTTTCGTAAGTCCCTTTATTTATTCTTTTATTCTTTTATTCTTTCTCCGAGTACAGTGATAAATTGTGCTTATACACATTATCGGTGGGTTGACGCAGGGGAGGTCATGGCGAACTACTATCTGCAGTCGAGTCCGAGGGAGCCTACTCCTAGTGGTGTTTCTGAGATACCAGAGGAGGGTGATCACGAGGAGGAGGAGGTTAATGCTCCCGAGAGTAGGTATATGGGTTCAGAGAAGGGTGAATTTCACGAGGACCATTCTCTTCTATGCATGGATATGACGGGGGTCGTGAGGAGCGCTGTTCCCTTGCGTCAAGTAGCTCCTTGGGATTTGGCTTTGGTGCCCGTTTCCAAATCCGAGTCGGGGAATTTACCTGCTTCTGAATCTAATATAGGAACTTCTCCGAGAGTTTCCGAGGAGGGGATCTTTCCGAGTGTTACCGAGGAAGAATCTGCTCAGAAGGTTACTGAAGTAATAGACTTATCTTCCGAGGGTCCTTCTCCTCAGCCTCCGATAGTTTCCGAATTCGCTCCTCGTGGTGAGTTTCTATGAGATTTTAATGAGATTTTCATACCTTACTCGTGACATTCGCTGATGTGTTGACACTTTTCCTTTTGATGTAGTAGCTATGGATAAAGGAAAAGCTCCGATGGTAGAAGAGCCTTCATTATATGGTGAGTATCCGTTATTCGCCCTTTTTCCATAATTTTTTCTAGTTTCATTCTTTTTCTCACTGACAGTGTGTATCTTTTGTAGAGGAAGAATTTCTGGCCCAATTCAACATTCCCGAGCAGGAAGGTTTACGAGGGGATTCCGAGGATACTCAAGGGGAGTTCGATCCTTCTTCCGAAGACAGAGATGTGAAGGAGGGGATTCTTAATTCACTGTTGGGTAAGACTAGCCCACCCACAACAGTTGGTGGTTCTCGGGCCATTTTTACGAATTCAGAAGTGATGACTCCCATAAAGGATGCGACTCCTCCGAGGGGGCATGTTCCGGTGACTTTGTCTCCGAGGGGTCATACATTCCAGGAGGCCGTTCCTCCCAGTGGATCCGGAGGGCAGTTCTCGTCTCGGACAGTGGGTGAAGCTTATCAGGATATTCTCCGGTTTTTCGCCTCCTTCAGTTCAACACCCGCCGAGGGGTACCAATTTTTGTACACCAGTCTTAACTGGCTGGGGCTCATGGTAAGCTTCTCTAAATTAATCCTCTGAAATTACATGATATATCTCTTGTTAAATTCTTTATTGTTGACTTCTATGTAGATTGGAAAGACTCGGGAGGCGGTCACTGCCGTTGAAGAGCACGGTCGGAAAGACCTAGAGGAGTTAGAAGTACTCCGGGCGCAATTGGCACCTCTCTTAGTCCGAGACAAAGAGAGTCAAACTAGGGAGGACCTTCTTCAAACCAGGATTTCCGACTACGAATTTGCTCTTAATGAAGCAGAGAAGACGAGGGCGGATTTGCAAGGTAACTTAAACGCTGCTGAGTCCGCTTACAAAAAGATGGAGGCGTCCGAGAAGGCTGCAGCAGCTAAGATAGCTCTTCTGGAGAAGGAAAGGAAGGAGTCCGAGGGGGTCTTTACTGCTCGTATTGCGGCTCTCGAGAAGGCGGTAGCGGACGGGAATGAGAGAGAGAGGGTTCTCCAGGAGACATTGGGCCAAGTTACTGATAGGGCTGAGTCAGCTGAAGAGAAGTTGGTAAACTTTCTATCTCCCGAGGACGTGCAAGCTAAGGTGGATGCAGCCGTTCAATTCGCTCAGCGGGAGATTTCACGACAGCAATCAGGAGTATCCGAGATGCCTTCTCACGAGCTCTTGACATGCCACCTTTTATGGGGTTATCTGGAGTGTGCTAGGTTGGCTAAGTCTTTGATAAGGTCGGAGGTTGACTTCTCAAAGTCTTTTGACCTTCGTAAGCTGAAGAGGCCAACTCCCGATGATTGCCAGTACTTTGTGGGGAGATTTGGGGGTTTACTATCTTCTCGGGATTCTCCAGCACCTTCTCCGATGCGATCTGCCACTAGTCCGAGTCCGAGGGCTAGTGGTTCCGGGGGGGTATTTTCTCCAATTTCTCGCCTCGCTCCATTGGGTACTTCTGCTGAAGAGACAATTTCTCACCTCCCTCCTTCCACGGGAGCTTAGTCTTGCTCTCTTTTTTTTTTTTTTTTTTTTTTTGCAAGAATGTTCTTTGTATCAATTACCCTTCCGAGGGCTCTTCGGCTTAAATAAATATTTCTGTTCAATTTCCTTTTTCTATTTTTTGGTTTTATAATTAAAACTTAACTAAATCAGATAATGACAATTCTTATAAGGTTGATGACTAAGTAAGCTTTCTAAGTAGGAGGTGTTGCTTTGCATGGTTAAGTAGGGTACGTGTCATTCTTAATTAAAAAAAGTTTCAACACGTGTCCCTTTTTTAACATAATAAGAATCTAAACTTCTTCTTTTAACCACGAGTTTAGAGAGTATATATATACTTAAGCTTTTTACCAATTATGCACTTATCTCTACTTTTGTAATCATAATTAACCATTGATTTTCTTTCATAATTGCAAGTACGAAGATAATACTTACCTGATACGATGATGCCTCCTTATTATAGAAGAAGCGGTTCAGCTTCGTCTTGTAGTTCTTCTCGAGATACTGCTCGGAGTCCTTCTGGATCATCAAGGGTTCCCCCGAGGGACAATCCATCCGAAAATCAAGCGACACTTGGTGCTAGTTCCTCTCTTGGAGTGGCTCGTAGGACTCCATCTACAAATTCACGTAGAGTCAACCATATCAGGGAGATATTCATGAGTAGGGAGCCCTATCCTTTGGCGGATGAGTCTTCGGAGTTCGATTTGATTCCTCTTAATCCATCAAGATTGATAGGTAGAGGACGTGTAGGATCTACTATGAGTACAGAATGTGAGACCTCGGTAAGATCTCTTTTCACTGGTTATAACTTAGATTTCGAAGATTATGATATAATAATGCCTTCCTCGGGCCAAAGGGCTTACGCACCCCCCTCGGGTTACATGACCGTTTACGCCGAACAGATGCGTTGCGGGTTGCAGATGTTTTTTCACCCCTTTTTCCAAATACTTTTTCGGTATTGGCAGGTGTGTCCGAGTCAGTTAACACCAAGTTCTTATAGCCATCTGGTGGGGTACATCCTTCGTAGTGAGCTTTTAAACCTTCCAATGTCCCCCTATCGGGTGGGAACAATATTCACCCTTCGACCTTGCTCAGAGGGGACTCCCTTTTTTAGCTTGACCTATAGGGACAAGGAAAATATCTTCACTCGTGTATCCAGCTCCTATTCTTATAAAGGGGAAAGGAGGCGGAGATTTTTCTTCGTCCGTCCGAAAGGTCAGTCAGCCAGATCATGGGGGGTACCCATCCGATGGGGTCTGGGATATATTGCTCCCAACCTTGAAACACAAGGGCAAGTGAGGGAGATATTGCTTCACTCGGGACTTTTCTCTGGTTCTTATGATATATCCGGGCTACTGGATTTCCCCGAAGCCTTGATTTTGGCAGGTTTACAAGAGGGGGTGGAGGGATATACTCCTGTTTCTCGTCCTCTTCACAGTAACTTTCATTTTCGTAAGTTCTATTAATCATTCTTTAACTTGTAAATTTTATAAGTGCCCTCGGACCATTTTCCTACTAATATCTTTTGCAGGAGCGGAGATGGGAGCATTTTCCCTCGGGTCTTCTACCGACGTTTTCCTTGGGAGAGCATTGCATGGTAGTCCCGGAATGGTGGAGATTGGTAATTCCGTTCCTCTCGTGAATGAGGGCATGGTTGAGATTTCCTCGGAGGAGGAGAAACCTGTAGCAGCCCCCCCAGTCAGTTATATAATTCCTCCGGGGCCGTCAGATACGATAGCAGTTCTTTCCCCAGCAGATTTTCACGGGAATCCTATAGTGTCACAGCCTAGTCCTCGTAGCCCTGCCATGGTGAGCGTGTTAGAGGAGTATCTTCTCTCTCCTGGCACAGAGGTCTTGCCGCCCCAGGAAGATATCCCTGATCGTATTCCTATACCACCGCCCGATGAGCACCCTTCCCTCGGGAGAACTCTTCCCCCCGGGGATAGTCGGGATGTTTCTCTTCTTGGATC
This sequence comes from Linaria vulgaris, assembly GCA_948329865.1. Classification (NCBI taxonomy): domain Eukaryota; kingdom Viridiplantae; phylum Streptophyta; class Magnoliopsida; order Lamiales; family Plantaginaceae; genus Linaria; species Linaria vulgaris. The sequence continues at coordinate 33,475,460 of OX415250.1, read as the reverse complement.
AGAGGTGGGATTTTGCCGAAACTTTCTCAGCGGTTTATTGAACGTAACAGATTGTGAACTGATAAAAACCCTTTCGGTACCCGTTCTCCAGGATTTAGCCTGTAAAGACCTGTGTGAGGTATTTATTCATTTTATTTAATACTAACCTGTCTTCCGGTCTGATGCCCCTTGCTTTGTTTTTTGACCAGATTTATATGGTGTTGGATGCTCTTGGTTCTTACGGAAGCTCTTCTTCAGATCCAGGTTTGGTATACCATCGTCGGGACGAGTTAGAGCAAGGTCTCTTGGAGGCTCAAGTGGAGATAACTCATTTGAAGGAAGTTCACGAGTCCGCTCAGGAGACTCATATCCATGCGTTACAATCCGAGAAGGATAAGGCGTGGGAATTAGAACGCCAATTAGTGCTTGAAAGAGCTCGTGTATTGAATTTAGGGAGGAGCATTGAGGTGTTACGTGGCCAAATGCGGTCCTCGGAGGAGCAACTAACACATGTTACGATGGAGAGAGATGCCTTCAGTCAGCAGTTGCTGGGAATAACTCGTTCTCATGCGGTAGAGGTGGTTATGGCCCGAGTCCAAGCTGTGCTGGAGGTGGTGGGTCCATCCAATCCCCGTGAGTCTCTTCGGGGTGAGATGCGTGATTTAGTGCATATAGGCTATAAATTGTGCCAAGACGCCGTACAAGCTTTGCCAGAGTTCCCTTCGGGCTTGCTCCTTCCGGAACTCAACATCCGTCAAGTCTCCGAGAAGTATCTACCTTCACCTAGTGGAGATTTTGCGATCGGAACTGTGTTCTGTGATGACCCATTCTCTCTTTCCGAGGAGCAGCGCAGAAGACTCATCAGAGAGGGAAAACGTCCCATGGGAGGGTCTTAGCTTGTAGATGAATGTTATATAGTTTAGTTCATAATACAGAGGGTTTTTATTATTATCGGGTTGTCTCGATGTCTCATATATAGAGCCATCATTCTGTCGGACAACTCTTTTTTGTACTATATCCCCTCGTATATGAACACTCTTTTTATTCATGCATGATTATTACATTAAGCATAGTACTTCCTAAGATTGCTTGCGTTCCATGTGTTGCGAAGTATTGTCTCCTCGGAGGTGGCAAGCCGATAAGTCGCCGGTCCCACAATTTCAACTATCTTGTAGGGTCCTTCCCATCGTGGATCTAGTTTACCCACATTCTTAGAGGCCCCAACTCGTTTAATCACTAAATCTCCAACTTGAAAGGTTCGGGGTTTTGCCTTGGTATTGTAATATCGTGACATCCGAGCCTTGTATTCTTCCATTCGGAGGGCGACTCGGGTTCTTTTTTCTTCGAGAAGATCAAGGGCAAGGGCTAAGTTTGAGCCATTGGCCACTTCCTCGTATTCTTTGACTCGCCAGCTTTCTATGGAGACCTCCGAGGGCAAAACAGCTTCACACCCGTAGGATAGACTAAAAGGGGTTTCGCCCGTAGCAACACTTTGCGTGGTCCGATAGGCCCACAATATCCCGGGTATCTCCTCAACCCACTTAGCTTTATGCCAATCAAGCCGGGCCTTCATGTTCTTCAAGAGGGTTCTGTTGGTTCTTTCTACTTGGCCATTTGCTTGAGGGTATCCCACGGAGGCAAAGCGATGTTTTATCTCCCAATGATCGCACCATTTTTGTAATCCTTGGTCAGTAAATTGCAAACCGTTGTCACTTACCAGGCTCCGAGGGACACCAAAGCGACAAATAATACTCCTCCAGAGAAAATTGATGACTACCCCTGCAGTTACTCTAGCCAGGGGTTCCGCTTCCACCCATTTGGTGAAGTAGTCAACGGCTACTAATAGAAATTTCTTTTGACCGACATCGGGAATAAGAGGTCCCAGTATATCAATATCCCACTTGGAGAATGGGCAAGGGCTCAAATGGGGTTCCCAAGGAGCTGTAGGTTGATGGGTCCGAGGGGCGTATGCTTGGCAGGATTTACATCTTTCGGCATGGATTTTGCTGTCTTTGGTCATTTTGGGCCAGTAATAGCCTTGTCGGATCAAGCGTCCGACCATGCTTTCACTGCTGGTATGGCTTCCGCATACCCCCTCGTGAGTTTCTGCTAAAGCTAGTTGTGCCTCCTCTTCATTAAGGCATCGAGCATGGGGGCATGAGTATGTCCTTCGGAAGAGTATCCCGTCTTTGAGGAAGTATCGGAGGGTTTTTTTGAACATCATTCGCTGAATATTCTTGTCCGAGGAGTATCCCTCGGGAATCTGCAAATAGGCTTTGATAGGGGTCACCCAGCTAGATGAGGGATCTGAAATGGTATTCACCTCTTGGCCTTCGCTCTTTTCAGATTCATTGACATGCAGTAGAGTAATCTTCCGAGTATGTATTACAGCTGTTTGTGTAGCCATTTTGGACAAAGCGTCCGCCTCTTGGTTTTCTTTTCGGGGAATTTGAATTATATCATACTCTTCAAACCATTCGGATCTTTGACGAACAACTCGGAGGTACTCTTGCATTCTTTCTTCCTTTGCCTCATATGACCCCTTAATTTGCTGAACAATCAGTTGGGAGTCACTATGGAGGAGTACTCTCTTCATTCCCCCTTCCCTTGCTAGTCTCATACCGATAAGGAGAGCTTCATACTCGGCTTCATTGTTAGAAAGGGGGTAATCTATTCTAACCGCAAAATGAAGTCTTTCCTCCTCCCCTTCTTGGTTTACCAAAACTATTCCAGCCCCCCCATGTGTACTTACCGAGGATCCGTCTACATATACATGCCATCGTGGCTTCTTTTCCTCGGGTCTTATGCTCGTAAGTTCTGTTACAAAGTCCGCCAGAACTTGCGCTTTGATTGATGGTCTCGGAGCATAGGAAATATCGTACTCAGTAAGCTCTACGGCCCATTTTATCAGTCTTCCTGATGATTCAGGCTTGTTAAGAATTGCCCTCAGGGGGTGCTTAGTTAGCACAGTAATTGGATGAGATAGAAAGTAGGGACGTAGCTTACGAGCCGTAGTAACCAATGCTAGAACTAGTTTCTCAGTTAGGGTATATCGGGTTTCGGCTCCGAGGAGGGTTTTGCTGACGTAATATACCGGGTGATGTTCTCCCTCATGTTCTTTGACTAAGACAGCGCTAATAGCCTCTTCTCCGACTGATAAATACAGAAACAACTCTTCTTGGGGTATAGGTTTTACCAGCAAAGGTGGTTTCAACATATATCTTTTCAATTCTTCGAGAGCTTCCTCGCATTGAGGGGTCCACTGAAATTCCTTGACATTTCGAAGTATCTTGAAGAAGGGAAGCCCTTTCTCTGCAGACTTGGAGACAAATCGACTCAACGAGGCCATTCTTCCAGTTAATTTTTGGACATCTTTCACCGTCCTAGGGGTAGGCAATCCCATGATAGCTTCTGCTTTTTCGGGGTTTACTTCGATTCCCTTCTCCGTAACCATAAATCCCAAAAATTTTCCTCCTCGGATACCAAAAGAGCACTTCCGAGGGTTAACTTTCATGCCAAAGTTGTTCATAATGACCAACGATTTCCGTAGGTCCTCGGGATGTTCTTCGGCAGTGTTACTTTTAACTACAGTATCATCTACGTAAACCTCTACTGATTTCCCAATAAGTCTTGTGAACATAAGACTTACTAACCTTTGGTAGGTAGCTCCCGCATTCTTCAGCCCAAATGGCATAACTAAATAACAAAATGTGCCTGCATCTGTGATGAAGCTGGTCTTATCTTGGTCAATAGTCGCCATTGGGATTTGGTTATACCCTTGGTCTCCATCTAAAGTTGATAGTAGCGCGCACCCTGCGGTAGAATCAACTAGCTGATCTATGATCGGTAAGGGATAACAATCTTTTGGGCAGGCTTCATTAAGGTTGGTAAAATCAACACACATTCGCCATGTTCCTCCATGCTTGGGTACTAGCACGACATTAGCTAGCCATTCGGGATAAATGACTTCTCGAATTTGCTTCAAACTAAGAAGGCGTTGTATTTCCGATCGGATAATCTTGTTGCGCTCGGGTCCCATTTTCCTTTTCTTCTGTTGGACAGGTTTAGCCCCGGGCTTTACGTTAAGAAAGTGTTGGCATACCTTATTGCTGATTCGCCCGGGTGGTCCACCTTCCCATGCAAAGAGGTGATGAAACTGTTTGAGGAGAGAGATCAGTTGACCTTCTATGATTGGAGCCATATGGGTGCCGATTTTGATTACTTTCTCGGGGCTTCCTTCTACTAATTCCACCATTTTTAACTCTTCCACAGGTTGGACTCGTGTTTCCTCGGTTTTACACTTTTTGTTCTTTCCGAGTGAGTGTTCGTTCTCTTCTGAGGGAATGGCATTCATGCAGCATTCTCTGGCTTTCGACTGACTTCCTCGGACTTCTCCGATTCCCGAAGAAGTGGGGAATTTCACTTTAAGATGCAGAGTGGAGGGGATAGCCTCAAAGGCTCGAATAGATGGTCTTCCGCAGATGACATTATATGTTCGTGAGGAAGCTTCCACTACCCAAAACTTAATAGATTTCGTTCTTCGAAGGGCTCCTTTCCCCCATGACATTGGCAGAGTAACAGTTCCGAGGGTTTGACAGGCTTCTCCTGAGAATCCTACTAGCGGGACCTCAACGGTTTCCAATGTTTCTTGTTTCAACCTCATAGCCAGATAGGTAGGTAAGAAGAGTACATCCACGGAGCTACCCGTATCTATAAGGATCCGTTGGATCTCATACCCGTAGATGACAGCAGAAATAACCAATGGATCTTCATGAGGGTATATTACGTCCATAAGATCCTCGGGCCCAAAAGTGATGCTAGGCAGATTTGATCCTTGAATGGAGCAGACAGACAATCCTTGTTCTGCTCGTTGGGCTTCTTTCAAATATTTCTTCTTTTGACCCTGAGGTGTCATGGAAATTTCACCCCCTTCAATCATATTGATCGTTCTCCCTGTTGGGGGGTTGTTTTTGTAAGAGTTAGGTGGAGGAGGCAAACTCTGATACCCTGTCGTTTTCTCTCGTGAATTTTGCCGACGATCTTTAATTCTCTTTTGGGATCAGAGACGTCCAGTTGTCCCTTCTCGTGACTTCCGACTAAGTATCCTTTCTTCCCTTTCTTGTTCTTCCTCCTCTCTTCGTGATCTCTTCCAAACATGAGCTTTGGGCTCCTCGGGGTTATTTTCCTTGAGGTAATTCTTCAAATACCCTATTTCTAACAGGCGGAGCACCTCTAAACGAAGGGTAGTACATTCTTCCGTAGTGTGCCCGTAAGTTTTATGGTACTTACAATATTTCCCCGTGTCCTTGTCTCGGTTAGGGAATTTAGTCGGTCTGGGCCAGTGTAACTCGTTGCTACCCCTCATTATATTGAGCACTTCTGGTGGGGTAACAGTCATCGGAGGTAGGTGCACGGGTCAGAGGAACTTCTTAACCACTCATCCTTCGTCCTTGCGCTGAAGAGATTTTCCTTCCTTATTCTTTTCTTTAGCCTTTGCCTCTTTCTCGACGCGCTCTAGGTGTTCATTATCCTCCTGCTCCATTTGCTTTTTTGTTCCCTCTGCCTCTTCCATCAAGATATGGATTTCTGCCTTTTGCATTAGTTCATTCATGTCCGTGATCCGATTTCCCATAAGGTATCTGAAGAAATCCCCCGTTCGGAGTCCCTGAGTTAATATGTCCGCCATAATGGTCGGACTAACGTTGGGAACATCAAGTGCTTCATCCGTGAAGCGCTTTATATACTCTCGTAAGGTTTCATCTTTTTTCTGTTTAATAGTGAATAGGTGTGTGGCAGATTTAGGGTACCTTCGATTGCAGACGAATTGTCGCACGAACAAATGGGCTAATCGATCAAAGCTCGTAATGGAACAAAGTGGAAGGTGAGTAAACCAGGCTTGGGCCCGCCCTCCGAGGGTAACAGGAAACACGCGGCATAACACGTGGTCAGGGGCAGAAGAGAGGTCCATTCCGGCCAGATATTGATGAATGTGATCCTGTGGGTCCTTTCCATCAGCTTCTCCAGTGTATAATGGGATATTGACAGGTCGCATCCCCGAGGGGATAGAAGCTGAAGCGATTTCGGGAATGAAAGGAGTGGTCTTGAATGTAGGGTCCTCTTCAGGGACCATGGTCTTCTTTAGGTCACCTAATTCTTTTCGTAAATCATCCATCATTCCCCATAAGGAGTGTTCAACCTCTCCTCGATACTCCGAGGGGCGAGAAATTTCTTCTCTACCCCTCTCTGGAATTCTTTCCTGACACACATACCTTCGAGGCATCTGTCGGGATTCTCGTTGCCAAGGATTCGAATTTGGGTTCCACGCCATCGGAGGTACATCTCCCTCCGAGGGGGAATTCCCATTATCGAAGAGCACAGAGGATGCGTGTCCGATAGGTTCATTCCTCCGGGGTGTTCGTGCAGCATTTATAAGTCTTTCGTAAACAGATCGGGGAATATTAATAAAATCTCTAGTACCTGGTTCGTAATTGGACAAAGTTTCTTCTGAGTCGCTGTTCGAGAAAGGAAGGTTGTCACTTTCGAAAAGATCGTCCATCCTAGCTGACATCTGCTTGAATTCTCTCGAGGACAGATATTATGGCGTTCCCACAGACGGCGCCACTTTGTTAACGGGTTTGGAATTATTCCCTATTTAACGGAAGATATTTATTTGGGTCGGAACGCCCTGTCCGTGATTCAGAGGCAATGACAAGTGGAAATAATAAGAATAGCTGCAAGAATATTCCATTCCTTTATTCACTGAACTTTTCCTCCTCTCTTTCTTTTTATGTATTTGAATGTCAAGTTGTAGTAAGTAAACTGAGTTATCTTAGGTTTTCTTCTTCTACGGATCACCTCCCCTTATATAGACTCTGGTAGGGACAGGTGTTATTGTGCATGTGCTTTGGTAAGGACAGGTGTTGTCGTTACCTTGATACAAGTGTTTAAAATAAGGATAAAGTTTATCTTTTATCGACTAAGCGCTGACTAGATTTAATCTCCATCTCTTTTGATAGCTCCGAGGGCCTTTGATGTGGATTGTTTTGATAGAGCTATTCTTCCGAGGGACTCTTTTTCTCTTTCTTGATTTGGGTCCGTTCTTCAATGATCAGGAGTAATCTCCGAGGGCATAATTTGATCTCCGAGGGCGTGGTATAATCTCCGAGAGTTAAATATGATCTCCGAGGGCTGAATTTGCTCCTTTTGAAATGGTATTTTTTCATCTAAGTCCTCGGAATATGTTATATGGGCACTCTGTTATTTACTTCTAATTTTTCTCCGAGAATGAGTCCTCGGGCGATGGTCCGAGGGTCGTCTTTTCCGAGGAGTGTTCAGCAAGGAAGTTTTCTTGTAAGTTCATGGGACTCGGGGTCCGTTGTGGTCCCTCTTGGCGCATTGGTGGATATCGGAGTCGTACGAGTCCATCGGGGTTCGCTCTTTTTCCGATGCCGTGCTGATGTCTGTTTTTTTATTCACCGTTTGACTTTCCAAGGGACACTTATGTTCCTCCTCGGGTGCTCTTGTAAACCTTTTCGGGTCAGTGACTGAAAGGTAGGGCAATCCTCCGAGGGGTTTTCTTTATAGGTACATCTCATCGGAAGTACTCGTGACAATAATATTGTCCATTTATTGTTTTTTCCGAGTAAGAGTAATCTTCTTTATTTTATTTTTGGGTTAACACTTATGTTGCAAGAATTATTTAGCATAGCAAACCTTTGTGTTTTTCTCAAAATCTTGGATTCCCACATCCCTCATGATGCTAGTAACGATAAACCATTAAAATATTTGAAAACCAAGTTCATTTGGATGTCAGATCAAAGGTAAAATCAAAATTGCGGTGATTTTTCAGTTTATTTGGCACAACATTTGTTTTCTTAAGTTTAATCACCATCATAATTCAAGTATTTATCACATACATAAATTTAACATGATATAGTATTAGTTATAATTAAATTATTATGATTTATAATCATGAATTGACATTTTTGTGATTTTATTTATAACATTTAAATGGTATATTTATCATGTTTAACATACTGTTTTCATAAGTCTTACAAGATTATTCTTGTCACTTCATGATTTTACCATCAAATAAGATTATTTATCCTAATAAACATTCTTTATCACATGTTTTGATAAATCTCCCATGTTTATATCTTTATATTTAAGTTATAAAACAAGTAGATGCATTTTAAACTTACTATGTAAAATAAAGTAATAAATGACTAAGTTATACCTTTTAAGGCGTTACTGCATATGATAATTATTTTATGTGTGGGTATTAAAAGCTTTGAATTGATTAAAGGCTAAAAAGATGAGTTTTCCAAGAGTTAGTTAAGTAATATGTTTCTAAGGATTGATTATGCATCAAATTGGATAGTTAATCAAATCTTACTCGTTACTGTTACTTGTCGTCGAAATGACTTTAACATGAATACTCACAGTCATAAGTGTAAGAATATGGCTGTCTAAGATAATTTTGTGAGAGAAATAAGGTGGTTAAAACAATAGATATTTAATATTCAATTTAACAATATGTTTTTTCTTTAAATTCATCATCTAAGATTTTCATATTTTGTGTAATGACTTAAATTACTAAGATTTACATTATAACTAGCATTCTTAACCAGAACGTTCTCAATTTCATCAGCATCATAACTGAAGAAAAAGTACTAATATTTGTTGTGGTAAATTATAAATTCAGTTGATTAATATTATTTAAATTTGTTAAAGGTTTGACGAACTAATCAACGACATCAAGGTTTCCCGTACGAGTAAATGTGAGGTTTCATTTCAGATTTGTTCTAGCCCCGTTTGACATCAGGCCTGAGGAACTTGGATATGAAAGCCACTTCTCCGTTATCAAACCTAGAACAACCTATATTTCATCATAATCATGTTTGGCATCTCATCTCATAACATGATTTTTCACTCATCATTAAATCGTATTAAATTATTTATTATTTATCATATCGATTCATAATCAAAGTAATTCCCTGATATTTTAATCTCATATACTGGTTCTTGAACAGTGCAAAGAGCAACGAACTATGTTCAGGACATGTAGCTCAAGGAGCAACATATATTATCCAGTTACTAGCTTATTTGTTTATATGTTATACCTATTGAGACGCCTTTGAAAAGTTGGGCCCAGGGATTGAGTCGAGTTACTGCCGGGCAGTAAGAACTGTCGATTTAAGTAATTTCTCTTGATACCCATCTATCTAGGCTCCGCTTGCAGTCAGGAGTTGGTTGTAACCCGCGTGCTGGATCGACATGAACTCAAACATGTCTCTTGATTGTTTGCAAGATCGCTCCTCGTCGGGAGGCATACAGTAGAATATTAGAAGTCATAAGGCTGAATTTGTTTATTGTTAAGCACCAGTTCATTAACTATTCTATGAAAATTCCAGTACCATTGCTACATCAATTGTCTAGTTGAGCTGTTTCTACCGGTAAGATCACTCCTCGAAATGTATCCAGTAGGTCATAGTTATTTCTTACATTACTAGTTCTTTTATATGAATCTCACTAAGTCATTAAAGACTTATTCATCATTTCTTCTGTCCATTCCTCAAGATAAAATCAACATGGCAGCATGGACCAAGTGAATAATTGTTCAAGCGTGCATTTTGGAATATTCGTGTTCTGTCACTAGTGCATAATCATTAAAATAGTCACATTCATTTTTAATACCAAGACTTCCGCTGTATATATCAAAATATATTTAATAAAACGTGTATGGTTTTGATCCTGAACAAGTAAGACCCCTTCATATGAGTTGCGCTTTAGCCTGGATTGGGTAAAGTGGCTGGCCACCACTGAACCAACTCGGATCGAAGAATGGCTCATGAGGTGCGGTCGTCACAACAACCATCGGCTGCAATCACCTTGCCGCAGTGAAGGCACCGTCCTTTGACAAAATGCTCTTTTGGACACTAGTTTCATTCCTTTCTCCATCTTGACCACCTTGTGAGTGACGCAAGTCTTTTATACCTTCTCATTGTCATCCTCGTAGGTCATTCCAGCCTCTTTTCCCTCTTCTTCTTTGGCAACCTCGGGCAGCGGTTGTTCAGTCTCTCTCTCTCTCCCCCCTACCCCCATTTCATCATCTTTATCATATGAAGTATCACTGAGCCCGTTCTAATCCGTAAGAATCTTTATATGCTCTTGATACTCGCCTTCAAAATAATCATTTCTATATATGAGAGAAACCAGCCAAGGATCTCTAGAAGTAGATGGGATCGAGGAAGGACGAGAATTAGACGGGGCATTTCGAGGACGAGAAGACAACTAGTTTGGGCACGGAAAGTAGATGGTACCATGGAATTCTTGGAAGTCTTAACCGATTTTGAAGTAGACGGTGCCTTGGAAGTAGAAGCCCGTTTACGAGGAGAAACTCTAATCGCGGTCATTCTAGAAGCCACGGTAGAGGAGTTACCGCGACCGTGACCTCGATCACAAGTTGTTGATCTTACAATCTATACAAACAAAAAACACCATTTCAAGATTCAATACTAAAGAATAAGGATACACAATATCTATAACGCACAATTTCATAAATATCAACACAAAAGCGTCTAGTTTCAACAAACTTTAATTTAAGAACAATTTCACAAACTTTAATCGACATGAAAGTGATCAATTTTACATTAACTCATTTCAGTTATCCTACTAACAACCTTTAATTATAAAATAACACGAACAATCACTCGATCAAAAGCTTTTGACTTCAATTTTCAACCATAAAATCCTCTTCTTGATCTAACTCATGCAATTTAACATCACAATAAAGAACTAATTTCAATATAATACCTATACTTATGTCTATTTTTAAAAACTAGCTCTAATTCACAAAAATTCGCAATTTGTAAGCCCTAATTGAAAACCTATAAACCATAATCCCTATATTGTAATTCAAAGATATAATAGTAATGTTATTTTCATCAACCAACAATAAATTCAAACAATAATTTAAAAATTAGGGATTTTACAACTACCTTTTAATTTTGAAGGTTGCAATGGTGTTGTTGGATTGAAGATTGAAGGACGTGGTGGTGGTGGTGCGCTGCATGCATGCGTGCTTTGTGTGTCGAGTGCGGGTGCGTGAGAGAGAGAGAGAGTGAGAGTCATGTGTTGATACTTAGAGAGAAAAAAAGACAAGGCAAAGAAATGTACCTATTGGACGAAACTCGAGATCCTGGGAATCGAGAAAGGGACCTGTCCGAGATTCGTCCCCGACCCGCGAGATTTTTATCCCTGAGGGTCGAGAGAGAAAATAGACGGGTCCGCAATTCAATGTTAGGTTAATTAATATTATATCTACTGTTCACAAAGAGTATCGAATACACATATTCGTTATCGATCCGTCTTTTGACATATACCACCATATTCGACATACTACTTCATTCGATATGGAGCCTCACTCTGATATCGTCTAAGTTCGACATCTTAGTTATATTTGACATACACACGTGCATTTGACATCATCATCTTCTGACCTTAGCAAGGTTTCGTCATTCCCATATCATTCTACATCAATCAGAGGCAGCCAAGCGTCATCTTTGGTGTTCCGCACAAAGCTAGTCTAACACGTTTAATAGATTAGCATATTTTGTACAAGGTCAAAGGCTATTTTTGTAATCTCTTGTATTTGTATAATTGTAACGATATTGTACCAAACTATTGGCGTCGTCTGTGGAAACACCACATTCCCAGACGAAGACGCAAGGATGCAATAAAAAACTAGGTCGCAATCTAAAAGGGCAACGATGGAAAACTCCACTACTGAAAATGCTCCAAGGGGAGGATCACTACCAGACCAGATTGTGGAGCAACGGACATAGGTCCCACCACCCCCTTGGGTATCAACACCTGCTCCCACACTTGTGGTGCCCGTCGTACTACCTTTGGAAGTGATCTCTCAGATCAATGCAACCGTTCATGCCACAATGACCACGACCCTCGTCACCGCGTTGCCACGTCAACAATTTCCAAACGTTGGAACTTTACCGCCTCGCCCGTAAGAATCTAGGACGAGGGGTCCGGCTGAGAGGACCAAGAGTAAACATAGGGAAGATGAAGCTGAATCAAGGAGAGATCGTCCAGTTTCACGAATCTCAGGGGAGAGGGTCGCCAACCCGAGAATAGAGATGAGAGAGATAGCTAAGAAGATGGAGGAGTTAAACTTAGGAGAAGGAGTAAGTGCAACGTAGATTGGTCCTAGCCTCGGGCCACCAAAGACTTACACCTTTTAGCAATAAGATCAAGGTTGAGGCACTGGATAGATTCCGCAACTCAATACCTATGAAGGAAAGAGCGACCCACGTGAACAATTTTTCTATGTAGACGGGATACTAACTCTACATGGATGTTCTGATAATGTGCAGTCCCGCATATTTGCTACAACTTTGTCTGACGCATCATTAGATTGGTTTACAAGGGTTTCCGTTGGTTCAATAACATGCTATGAGCAACTGAGGAGGAGGTTTGAGAGTTAATTCTCGAGCCAAAAGAGGATGCACACCAACTTGAACCACTTGAATTCGATCAAGAAAGATGAGAAGGAGCGTCTCGAGGACTTTATGAAAAGGTTAACCGAGAAATCACTGAAGATGGATGAGCCTAAAGGGGACCAGGTAACTCTCATCATATTCAATGCGACGAAGCACAGAAGGTTCGCGACCGATCTTCTTAAGGAAAACCCTGCTACTATAGATCAAATAAATGATTTCTCATATCAAACTGTTTTCTATGATAAAATGATGGACACAAAGCAAACTCCAAATCAGACACATAATCGCCATGAGGGTAAGGAAGGATGGAATAGGGACAAGAATGATCGCGGGACATACAAGTCTTCGAGGAGATATAATCTCTTGAATAGGGGTATTCTACGGCATTCGTCGTGGCTCAACGAAAAAGTTAACTCAATCAGTCGAGGAAACTAAGGGAGACCCCACGTACTAAATATTCAAGGAAGTATTGTGAGTACCATCGCTAGGTAGGGCACAACACCGAAGATTGCAAGAATTTGAAGGATGAGATCAAGAGGCTCATAAGTGAAGGGAAATTAATAGAATACATCCGCCATTTGAAGAACTCTAGGGAGCAGGAACACAGAGACATGTCCCGTTCTTTACGAAAAGATAAGCACAAGGCTATTAAGGCTCCAAGCGGATACGTGCACGAAGTGGTTAATGAACCAACACAAGGGATGATCACAATGATCAATGGAGGTCAAACGAGAGCATATTCTTCCAATGGACACAAAAAAATCACACGGGTGATGCATGACGATAGATACGTGGGTTTACAACCCTACTCGAGATAGACGAGCTACCCGAGGAAGATATCACATTTACAAAAAGGGACCCGATGAAGCTAATCCCACATGCCATTCACGTAGGTAAACTCAATTGCCCACTGGTTGTCAAATTAGATATTGCTAATTATGGAGTATGGAAAATTTAGATTGATAACAGAAGCTCAATAAACATAATTTTCGCCCATGCCTTGGAGAAAATGGCGTTAGGCCATAACATGATGGAAAATGTTAACATCCCGCTCACGGGCTTTGGGGGAGCAGAAGTGTTCCGTTATGGCAGGTCACACTACCACCGTTGTTTGGTGAGGGACCACGCATGAGAACGTTAAATGTTGAGTATGTGATTGTGGACCAACCATTCGCTTATAACGTGGTCATAGGGCGCCCAACTTTGAATGCAATACGAGCAGCGATATCAACATATCACCAAAAGGAAGTTTCCTACCCCAGGAGGAGTCAGTGAGGTCATGGGCAATCACAAAGAAGCATGGATATGCTACATTTCATCGCTCAGGCTTCCCAGGATCAACGGAGGAGGAGAAACATGGGTTGTTGCACCTGAAGTTCAGGAAATGATGGAGTAATCCGCCTAGAATCACAATTGTTTTAAATTTATGCATTTTTTATTATGTCGAACACTTTCAGTTTATCTAAATGGCCCTATATGGACTGGAATGTAACTTAAACAGGGGGAACTACGCCGGTCTAATTCCTTTATCACGGGACACGTAGGCTAACCGGGACTTACCTGGTTATCGGTCGTTTTCTGTTATTAATCTGTATCTTGAAGATGTCATATATCTCTCTCTTCCATATTATCAATGTGATTGCAAGGACAAACCTATCCTACAGGGTACGACATAAATATACTTTAACGGGTAAAAGTATCTCTGATCCTACGGGGTACATCAGAAATATACCTTAACTGGTAAAAGTATCTCATATCCTACGGGGTATGGCAGAAGTATACCTTAACGGGTAAAGTATCTCCTATCCTATCGGGTACGGGAGAAATATAAATTTAGTTTCATTTTTTCACTTTTTGATGTATAAATTTGGTTTTGCCTTACCAATTTTTTCCTAAAAAAATACGTTTTTTTAATCAACGAAAAATAGATTTTATAAATGAAACATTGGTAGTATAAGGTATAATACCAAAGAGCAAAAAGAAAAAGTTACAGACATGTCCAACCACCAAATCACACACTAGCTAATTTAAGCAAAGCAACGAATGCACACTCCTATCGGTAAATGAATACACAAAGTTCCGTCTTAAAACAAATAGGGTTGTGCGAAGTGTACCGCACGTGGACATCTCTTTAAGGCAAGAGTTTATCTTCTTTCTCGTTCAATTTATGGACACTCACAAGGATCAAAAGTTTCTCTCTCCAATACCATGTGGCAGCAGCACCATGAGAGCCAACAACTAAAATGATATTAACTTAGGATTCTAAGTGAGAATTCACATGGTGCGCTTGGCACGCCAATTTGTCCTTAAGCCTTTGGGCATTAAGTACTATCTTTTTTTTTTTCTTTTTCACTTGCATGACACTCATTTGCTCACTTCTTTCGATAACTTCATTATTATTATTATTTTCCAACAATCTTTCTCTCAATTGTGCATTCTTGTACATTTATCTGCTCCTTTCCACTAGCAATGTTTTTCGTATGTGCTACAAAAGCGACATTAACCACTGTTATCTTGAGTTCACATGTCCCTTCAAGCCAAAATTTAGCTCTAACACTACTTGTTAAGACCGAGAAAGCCACCAACCTAAGAGAAGAGCTAACCAATAAATAATTCAAAGTGAAAACACAGAGTACAGTGACTGCGTTTATTCTTAAATGGGCTTAGTTAGACTAGATCTGAGCCCATAGGCCATGTCATAGACACAAGGAAACACACACACACACAGACACACTATATATATGTAATATTATATTGTTTGTAAATGTATTTTACTACAAATATAGTATTATATTGTGTCTGAGTACGAGGGTTGTCGGCTGACAGTGAAGTGAAAGCGAAAGAGTGACGAGTCGAAAACAACAATGGACGTGAAAAGGTTTCCTCTTTAAATTTCGAGTTTTTAGTTATCATCGAAAATCTAATGGACGTGAAAAGTGTTTTCTAGTGTTGATTTATTTATGTTTTAATTTGTTTCATTTTCAGTTGTGGTACTCGAATTCCGTCCGACTCGGTAAGTTCCATAAAAGAAGCTTTATTTTTTTTTCTTTCTTTCTTTAAAAAAGTGTTGTATGTGTTTGCGTTACTGTAACTCATTTGAACCATCTCGTAAATAAATGAATCTTGCATGTCAGAATTGACTTGGTTGAAAAATATTTGTTTTTTTTTTGTTTGTTTTGCGAAATGGAGCATTAGGTGACCATAATTATTTATGGAGAATTCTTGGCCAATTCTCCAGAAATGCATCCCCTTGTAAAGTTTCTCTGTGTAAGTGTTGGAGATTAGGAGAGATGAGTATAGAAAAAGGAGATTGAAGCTAAATAAAATCCCTTAGAATTACCCGCCAACCGTTTCTTTGGTTTTCGAATTATACGTTATTTTCTTATCTTTTGGTAAATATTTGGTGGTATTAAATTAAATGATCTCAACCGCAACAAGGCGCAACGATTGGCAAACGTATTTCTTTTCGTGCTTATTTGGTCAATATAGAAAATTGTTTTGCGATCCGTTCCTTGTGGATGTTACGAGATCATAAAGTGTTGCATAATCTCCAACTAGGATTTTATACAATCACGTGCGCGGTTTAGGAGCGCGAGAGTTCCATTGCATGCATTACGATCTATTTTTGTCCTTTCAGTTGTGAAACTATCCATCTAGTTTCTCAAGAATATGAGTTTTATTGGTAGTGAAGAAAAATAGGCCTCCTGACCCATAGAAGTCATCAGTATATATACATTAGCTCTGTGGTAAAGATTTATTGCTTTCTCACCGGATGTCCAAATTTATTATACAGGGGGACTATCAAGATGAGAAGAAGCCTGGAGCCAAAAGCCCCAGCTCGTCAAGAGTTGATGAACTTGAGGATGACATTGTTGAGTCTGATGTTGAGCTGGATAGTTCTGATGTTATGGAGCCAGACAATGATCCTCCACAGAAGGTGAGTGCCATATAAAGTGAGGAAATGCAACTTTGTATATGCATTTAAACGTGTATGCATGTTTGCTGTGTTATTGCAGATGGGAGACCCCTTGGCAGAAGTAACTGAAGAAGATTATGAAGCTGCTCAAGTTTTACAATCAAGAGCGATCACTGCTATCTCTGAAGGCATGACATTTTCTTTGTTTTTGCTCGCATTTATTGATATACTGTATATAGGGGAAATTATATACTCCTCACCTTTAATTGCTTGTGCCAGGTAAGCTGAAGGAAGCTATGGATCATTTGACAGACGCAATCATTTTGAATCCAAATTCGGCAATACTGTATGCCAATAGAGGTGAAGCTAAATATGTTCCGACCTCATCTTATTTTGACAATGTCTTCTCAACGTGTACTCTGCTGCCATTCTGTTATTCACATGGAATTTCTTCTGCAGCTGGTGTATTTGTCAAACTGAAGAAACCAAATGCGGCTATCCGAGACGCTGAGGCTGCTCTGAAGGTATATCCCTTTCCCTAACTGTATACTTGCTTTCAAGAATTGCGTAACATTTTGGCTTGGCTATGGAAAAGTGTTTTCTTAAACTCGCTAGGATGATTTGCGCAATGTTGTATTAGATGAACCCGGATTCATCAGAAGCATATAAAGCACGAGGGATGGCAAGGGCCATGTTGGGCTTCTGGGAAGAGTCAGCTAGTGATTTGCGTGTGGCGTCAAATTTGGACTTTGATGAGGATATAGGCATGGTGCTAAAAAAGGTCATTTATCATACTTCCATTCCATTACTGGGGGCCTACTTGGTTGGCTTTTCTTGTGCGGCTTTCCGTAACACATTTTGATTGCGAGGGTTTAGGTGAGAGACCTAATCTAAATTTGCTTAAAAATTTCCAGGTTGAACCCAATGCAAAAACGCTTGGAGATCATCGTCGGAAGTATCAACGCTTGAGGACAGAAAAGGAGCTGAGAAAAATTGAGCTTGAACGGCAGAGGCTTGTCCAGGTACTTTCCCGATTGTTGCATGCACGTGCTTGTATGATCATCAATGAACTATGTATACGGTTGAGTGAATTCCTTTATCCTCGTGATGTATTTTAAGACCTGTTATTTCTGTCTTGTTAATTTGCTTCCACGCGATTAATCCTTGTCTTTGATTTTGTTGCAGGAACAAGCTGATGCGGCATCTGTGTTACCAGGAGGTATGTTCTATTCTAATTCATCCTTTTTTAAGGCCTATTATAATTTATCTACGCAGGGCTATTCAGAAAAACAAGCACAAGTCTTCATAGAGTTTTGTTATCTCTGATACTCGGAGATTTGCTTGTGTCTACTTTTAAGTTTCATAGCAGAATGTTTTTGGGTCTTCAGATTCTCTTCGTTTCTGTATAGTGACAAGCATGCATATCACTTGTTATTGTGCTTGGGTTTATGATAGCACTATGTAACTTACAATGAATGATCTTGGAAGCAAATATTTATTTCTTTACCAAACTGCGAGACTGTGTGCAATCCAAGTAATGTAACTGAAGATGTTTTATATCACTTGTTCCAACATTAGTAACTTCGTCTTTTGCAATTTGTTGTTTCCAAAGGAGAAAGGAAAACCCTTCGTAGCCCGAATTTTTGTTTTGCCTATTGTTGTCATGTAGAAGATATGCCATGCCTCTCCATTTTCAGCAACACCTCATTTTGTAATTGGCCGTTGTGTCCCCTTATTTTCACTGGATACACTTCAACTTTCTAAACCTGGCAATTAAAAAAATCTCACCATATTTGTCATTACCAATTTGTAAATTACTTTCTGCATGCCCACTCTGGAGTAAGTGAGCCTCAACTAAGATCATTTCTCTGTTTGTTTTCTTTCTTGTTGCAGGGGAAGTGATTGGAATTAGTTCCACCAGCATACTGAAGACTAAATTGAGTGCTGCAGCAAAGGTATCCCGTCTAGCAATAATTTACTTCACTGCAACATGGTGCGGCCCCTGTCGCTACATATCTCTTGAGTTTACAAAGTTGGCAAAGAAGTACCCAAATGTCGTGTTTCTGAAAGCCGACATTGACGAAGCAAGAGAGGCTGCTATGGAGTGGAAAGTTGGCGCAGTTCCAACTTTCTTTTTTGTGAAAAACGGAAGGGGAGTTGATCAACTAGTGTCAACCGACAGAAATGTGCTTGAGAAGAAGATTATCCAGCATGCTGGATGATCTTTTTACATGTGTTTTTGCTTGTTGATGTTGTGTGGTTATGGAGAAGATTGACTAGTGTTTTTTTTCATGAGGACCACACAGCTTTTTAAAAATGTAATGAAACCACAGTATGCTTGTTGTTATAAAAATCAACGTATGAGTGTCACATTTTATTCCAACGGTCATATATCTCATTATTTTTAAAATTTGAAAAATATAGTAGGTATTACGAATATATGTCGTCAATCAAATTTTGGATTCTGTGAGCCGTTGGCAACGGTCATTTTTTGCCCTATATAAGGCAAGGATGGTGAGATGTAACTGGAAACAAAAAAGCAATATGTCGTGGGTTAGTGAACTGGACGTAGAACTCACTGAGTCTGATGTAGAGCTGGATGATTCTTATGTTGTGGAACCCGACAATGATCCTCCAGAGGAAGTAAGTTGCTGAAAACATTGCTGAGTGTCCTATTTTGCTATGTACGTTGTGAAAATATGTTTCTTAACTTTGTCACTACAGATGGGAGTAAGCCAAGCAATTCAAGAAGCTGCTGAAGAGTCAAAACTAAGAGCCCTTGATTTAGTCTGTGAAGGTATGTTCCTTCCATGAATTTGTAGTGTCCGACATTCATAAATACTTACCTCGTTTCACGGCAAAGTTCATGTAGTAAACATTTCTTCTGTAAAATGCCAGGTAAGCTGCTCGATGCCAAAAGTCATCTAACAAGGGCAATAATTCTGAATCCAAAATCAGCATTGCTTTTTGCAAGTAGAGGTAATTCTCATACATGTTGACATCCAAATTTATTTGAGACTCTTTGTTGTTAATGTTTATTAGATAAGTTTCTTGTATAGTTGTGTTAATTTGAAAATCTCTTTTGCAGCTAGTGTCTTGGTGAAATTGAAGAAACCGAATGCCGCGATACGTGATGCCGATGCTGCTTTACAGGTATATTCTTTCGCTACTTATAAATGAAAAATCTAGTCCTACTATTTGAGCTTGATCCCTTGAAGAGGATTTTGGGTATAGAAAAATTCTCTGAAATGAAAATTCTACTATGGCATATCAGATCGACTCCACTTTAGCTAAAGGATATAAAGCGCGAGGGATGGCAAAGGCAATGTTGGGTTCGTGGGAAGAGGCAGACGAAGATTTGCGTATGGTGTCAAAGTTGGATTTTGATGAGGAGACTGCTATGATGCTCAAAACGGTAATTTGCATCAGATCTGATGCCATTACTGTGCTTAATTTTCATGTTCTGTTGCTTATTATACTTTTGGTTGTTATAAAGTTTACCTTATAATGTTGTTTAAACTTCTCAGATCAGTCCCAATGCGGAAAATGTTAAAAGCCATCGGGTAAAGTATGAAAACCTTCGTAAAGAAAGGGAGCTTGAGAGGCAGAGAAGGGTACTACTCTGAGTCTCATACGGTATCATCCAACTGGTTGATACTGATAGTGAAATCCCTTCAGCATAATTTATAGCCATTAGTTTTGTTCTTTTGGAAATCTAATGCGACCTTTTTCTACTACGTCTTCTCCTAATTTGTTTTCTCCTTCTAAGTGCTTCCTATTTGAAATTTATTGCAGGAAAGTGAAGCCGCCTTGGGTTTAAGCAATGGTAAGTTTTCAGGAATGCACCAAATTCAGTAAATTTTCAATGATTTTGGAAGCAAATATTTATTTTAATTTCTTTTCCAAATTGCTAGACTGAATGGGCGATCGAACTAATGTAACAGACGATGTTTAATATAACTTTTCCCAACATTAGTAACTTAACTATTTGCTTAAATTTGATCGTTCACTAACACCTCCCACCTTTTTATTTGCCTATTGAAGCCAGTAGAACAAGCATGTCGGGTATGTTGTGCCTCACCATCTTCAGCAACACGTCATTTCACAATTAATCGTTGCGTCCCGTTAGTGTTACTGGATACACGTAAACTATCCAAACCTGGTCGCTTTAAAAATCCGACCAAAATTTTCGTTGCCCATTGCCATTTTGTAAATTAATTTCAGCATGCCTACTTTAAAGTAAGTGAGCCTTATCTGGATCGTTTCTCTGTTTGTTCTCATTCTTGTTCCAGGGAAAGTAATTGGAATTAATTCCACCAGCATACTGAAAACTAAATTGAGCGCTGCAGCAAAGGTATCCCGTCTAGCAATAATTTACTTCACTGCAACGTGGTGCGTCCCCTGTCGCTACATATCCCTGGAGTTTGCAAGGTTGGCAAAAAAATATTTAAATGCGGTGTTTCTGGAAGTCAACATTGACGAAACACGAGATGTGATAATGGAGTGGAACCTCACTGCCATTCCAACTTTCTTCTTCTTGAAAAACGAAAAGGAAGTTGATCAAATAGTTTCAGTTCACATAAATGAGATTGAGAAGAAGATTATCCAGCATGCTGGGTGATCTTTTTACATGTATTTTCGGTTACATGTAAAAAAAAAATCTTTTTTCATGAGGACCATAGTTTTCTTTCCAAAATGTTATGAAACCACAGTATGCTTGTACTCCAAGATGTTGCTGATCAATCTATAAAATATAATGTATGAGGATGATATATTGACTTAAATTGTTATGTGATTCTTTCTGAAGTTCTGCCTAGTAAATCTCAATCAACAAATATTGCAGTAACTAATTGATTCAGGCATGGTGACAATTGATTGTTACCAACGTATTTTACAGGATATATTAATCACCTATACTGAGATGAAACTCTTCTTTACACTAATATTAAGTAAACAAAGTACATATGCCAAACCGAACCTGTTTCAGAAGCAATTTGAATTTTTTGTAGATGCAATCGCAGATGCAGAAAAGATATCTATCACCTATGGTATTTTGTGATAGTTTTAAACGTTTCTATTTTCCATTAGAAAGTGGTGTCTGCAAGCTTTAGAGAGAAAAGCTAAAGCTGCTTTTTTCTCGTTGGAAGACGACATTTTGTTGGAGTTTTTGTAGATAACCATATTTGTTCTCTTAATAAAGACGACAAAGTTGAACTACGCTCTAGACTAATTGAATCTATTGGCGTATAAGATATACTTTCCTAGTCTATGTACAGATTGTCTTAACCTTTCTTCAGAATTCTTGCGGAGATTAGAGTTGTATGTATATGCCCCGTAAGTTCGTTTCACTACAAAATTCAGGGGTCCCGAATAACCCTCAGGCGGTCGGCGAATGGTGGTCGTGGAAGAGGCCGGAAGTGCCTCATCCGCGATCGCCCGGCGGTTGCGAACTCGCAACCGTCGGGGAGTCACGGCCCAACCCGCGACCATTGGGCCGTAGCGGCGCTGGACGATCACGGAGAAGGCCGCAACCGCCCGGTGGCCACTACACTCCCTTCGCAACTGCCTGGCGGTAGCGAAATAACGTCAGCGATCGCCCGACGGTCATCTTACAGAGTTCAAAAACCAAGATCAAACAATGTTCAAGAATTCGTGATTGTTGTTCTTGATGATATGTCTAGTGATACAATTGTAAAAGAAGGAGATTCCTCTACACTTCTGAATGAAGATGATGAGCCAACATAGACAGCTAACAATGTTGGTTCAACACCGATCGAGGATACTAAACCTACCCAGGAGACGGATGATGTGCCAACATATACAGATAATCATGTTGACTCCACACCAGAATAGACAGAATAGACTGACTAGAGATTGAAGAGTTGTATAAACCAGGTGTCATAAGGGATACTCGTGCAAGGATACATAAGAATCACCTAACATCACAAATCATTGGGCAAAACACTGAAGGCGTCAAAACTAGACACAAAGAAAAAGTAAATTACATAGACATGGTTAAACTTTCTGTGTGTATGCCAGTTACATGTAATATTTTGCATGTTTCTTGTATTGAACAACCTAAAGGCTTTGTTGACCATTTTCACCCTAATTATGCTATAAATTAGAAAATGTCTTGTATGTGTTGAAACAGGCTCATAGAGCTTGGTATGAGAGTTCGACATAATTTCTATTTGATTTTGGTTTCACTAGATGAGAAGGTGATAGAGCATAGTTTATTATTAAAAACAGTAAATATGGTTGTATTCCTCAAATTTATATAGATTATTATTTTTAGTTCCACTAACAAGTCAACTCTAGACAAGTTTGTTGAAACCATGACATGAACTGTTGAAATGAGCAAGATATGTGAACTAAGTCCCTTCCATGGATTGCAAGTGAAACTCGAGGATAGAGATGGTTCAAGAAAAAGTGTTGACTCAACACTTTACATGTCCATGATTGGCAGCTTGTTGTACCTATGAGCTACTCGCCCTGACATCATGTGCCAACATATTCAGTTTGTGTCTCTGCCAGGTATCAAGCTAACCTTATTGTCCCTAATTTAAGTGATGTAAAGAGAATCTTGAAGTATATTTCTGAAACACCAGAACTTGGCATATGGTACACACATGACACCACTACGAACCTTGTAGTTTTTAGTGATTCTAATTGGGCTGAGATTTGGATGATACAAAATTCTCAAGTGGAGTTGTTCTTACTTAGAAAAATAATCTTGTTTCTTGGTATAACGAGAAATAAAATATTTTCGTAGTGCGCTCTAGGAGTCATGTACATGTACCACCCTTATCCAGTTTTTTAGATGGGGTGAAGACAATGGGGTCGAGGGAGGGGGAGGTAGGTAAAGACGATGGTTGGAGTGGGGGAAAAAGACGATTGATTGTTTAATCTCTTCATATATTTTTTTTTGTTTATTAACATATTAATTTAAAAAAAGAAAAAAAATTGTCCTCAATATTTAAAAATCAATAATACTTTCTTTTTTATGATTATCCTAAAATAATCATAATATTATTCTTTTTATTTTATATTAGAAAATAACTTATGTAACACGAATGATATTTTAGATTTTTAAGGATTTTATGACGTGGAGCGCGACTCATTCTATTTGGCACACATGTATGATGAAAGCATGGTCGGGCTGGGATTACCAAAACTTAGGTCTGAGTCACATGTTGTAGTTTTTTTTTTTGGGTCGAACAAATGTAGGGCAAAATGGCAGAATAATAGAATTTGAGGGCATATTTTGCAATTCTCCCAATATAAAACATATTGGACTTAAAACACACACAAGAAAAATGTAAACATATGAAAAATGATCTAGAATTCCACCTAAACTCAGAATACAAATGGTACATTTAAACTTATAAAAAATGTTCAACAATAATACCAAAATGCTCTATAATATAACTATATTTATAAAGCTAGTTTAACTACGTTGGCTTTTTTACTGTTCATTCATCAACAAACAAATCTGTGGAGTATCCAAATAAGTATCAGATACTGCAACCGACGATCTTTTCTAATATTCGTGCATCTTAGCAAAGTAGAAAATAACAAATTGAGGACTCTTCAATATTATCTAAGATTTAAATGTAAAAATTGTAAGTCGTATAAATTTAGTTTCATTTCTTCACTTTTTGATGTATGAACTTGGTTTGCCTTACCAAATTTTTCCTGAAACAAATAGGGTGTGCGAAGTGCACCGCATGTGGACATCTCTTTAAAGCAAGAGTTTATCTTCTTTCTCGTTCAATCTATGGACACTCACAAGGATCAAAAGTTTCTCTCTCCAATACCATGTGGCAGCAGCACCATGAGAGCTAACAACTAAAATGATATTAACTTAGGATTCTAAGTGAGAATTCACATGGTGCGTTGGCACGCCAATTTGACCTTAAGCCTTTGGGCATTAAGTACTATCCTTTTTTCTTTTTCACTTGCATGACACTCATTTGCTCACTTCTTTCGATAACTGCATTATTATTATTCTCCAACAACCTTTCCCTCAATTGTGCATTCTTGTACATTTATCTGCTCCTTTCCACTAGCAATGTTTTTCGTATGTGCTACAAAAGCGACGTTAACCACTGTTATCTTGTGTTCACAGGTTCGTTCAAGCCAAAATTTAGTTCTAACACTACTTGTTAAGACCGAGAAAGCCACCAACCTAAGAGAGGAGCTAAACAATAAATAATTCAAAGTGAGAACACAGAGTACAGTGACTGCATTTATTCTTAAATGAGCTTAGTTAGATTAGATCCGAGCCCATGGGCCATGACACAAACACACTGAAAGACACAATATATATATATATATATATATGTAATATTATTGTTTGTAAATGTATTTTACTACAAATATAATATTATATTGTGTCTCTGAGTACGAGGGTTGTCGGCTGACAGTGAAGTGAAAGCGAAAGAGTGATGAGTCGAAAACAACAA
The DNA here is from genome assembly GCA_948329865.1 of Linaria vulgaris. NCBI lineage: Eukaryota > Viridiplantae > Streptophyta > Magnoliopsida > Lamiales > Plantaginaceae > Linaria > Linaria vulgaris. Next base: position 33,450,585 of record OX415250.1, on the reverse strand, counting down.
TAGACGTGAAAAGGTTTCCTCTTTAAATTTTGAGTTTTTAGTTATCATCGAAAATCTAATGGACGTGAAAAGTGTTTTATAGTGTTGATTTATGTTTTAATTTATTTCATTTTCATTTGTGGTGCTGGAATTCCGTCCGACTCGGTAAGTTCCATAAAAGAAAATCCGCAAGTTGGTCAACATTGTTAACATATGAGACGGTAAGAAAATCTTTGTTGACAAGATCACGAACAAAGTGAAGATCAATAGAGATATGCTTCATGCAGAAATGTAACACTAAATGAAGAGAAAGATGTGTAGCTCCTAGATTGTCAAAGAGGACTCGTGGTGAAAGGAGAGGAACATGCAACTCAAGAAACAATTATTGCAACCAACGTACCTCGACAACAGCGTTAGCAAGGGCACGATACTCGGACTCAGTAGAGGAACTTGAGACTGCGTGTTGGCGACGAGAGGACCACAAGATCGAATTCGTGCCAAGAAACACCACATAGGCAGAAGTTGACACCGCTTAGGTGTGATCCCCAGCCCAATCAGCATCCGAGTAGGCAGTAAGACGAACATAGTTTTCACGATGCAAGAGAAGACCATGGGATAAAGTACCCTTCATGTACCGAAGGACTTGCTTAAAAGCACTCCAATCATGCTCCGTCCGAGAAGCCATTCGTTGCACAAGTCTATTAACGGCAAAGGCTATATTGGAGCGGGTAAGAGCAAGGTATTGAAGTGCCCCAATGATACTCCAATACTCCTTGGAATCAGCAAGGGATGAAGACATAAGGGTCGAGGAGCTGGGCGCCATGGGTGTGACAAGTGGCTTGGCACCATCCATTTTATGTCGAGCAAGAATGTTACAAATACACTTGTATTGGGACAAGAACAAGCCTTCACGACAACAGAAAACCTCAACACCAAGAAAGTAGGATAACTCACCAAGGTCCTTAACCGCAAGTTTGGAGCCCAATTGCGCATTAAGTGGCGCAATAAAAGTGGGATAATTACCCGTGATAATAATATCATCGACATATACCAAGACATAGATCAAATCCGAATCCCAAGAGTAAACAAAGAGAGAAACATCAAATTTGGTTTTCAATAAGCCAAAAGGGCTAAGAGTAGAACTCAACGTAAGGTACCAAGCACGAGAGGTTTTCTTAAGGCCATAGATCAATTTCTTGAGATGACAGACATGCGACAGAAAAGTAGAGTGTGAGAACCCCGGGGATTGAGACATATAGACATCCTAAAGAAGATCAACATGCCAAAAGGCATTACTCACGTCAAGTTGACGAAGGGGCCACGAATTCATAACTTCAAGAGAAAGAACTGTATGAATTGTGGCAGGCTTGACAACATAACTGAACGTCTCCTTAAATTCGAGCCCTCATGTTGATGAAATCCTTTAACAACAAGGCGAGCCTTGTACTTTTCAATAGTGTCGTTAGGATGACGCTTGATCTGAAAGACCCATTTGGATCCAATTATATTATTGCCAATTGGACGAGGAAAAAGATGCCATGTGCAATGCTTCATAAGAGTTGTATATTCTTCCGCCATGGCTGCAACGCCAATTTGTATCCTTGAGAGCAGTGCTGACATAGGTGGGCTCAAGAGGACCGTCAACTGGATGTTTTGTTGCAAGATTAAGATTCTTAGGCTTAAAGATGTTATTCATGGAACGTGTGGTCATGAGATGGGTGCGATGAGGCTCAGATGGCAAGAAAGATGGTATAAACGGCGTCGATTCATAAGTGGAAGAAGGTGAAGCAGACAAAATGGAGGAAGGCTCGGGCAAGCATAGTGCAACTAGCAAGGGATGGCACGATATGTCAAATCGCACGGCTAACTGGTCCAATCGCACGGCCGAGGTGCGATCAGTGTCAGATAGCATGGCTAAGGTGTGATCAGCGTCAGATCTCACGGCCGAGGCACAATCATCGTTTCATGCGTTGGATTCTGAAGCATTAGAATGCGACGAGTCTGATCGCACATCTGGTCGTGCCACATTATGATCTTGGCGCTTGGAAAGCGCGATGGGAGGCATGGTTGGAGGCGCGGTGGGCAGATAAGAAGAGATGGTTTAGCAGGCACAAACAGATATGGAGACACGGAGGAAGCAAGAGAAGTCTATGGAAATCCAACAAAATGAACATGGCGAGAAACAAAAACTCTTCATGGCTCTACATCATAGCAACAATATGCACTTTGAGAGATGGAGTACCCAACAAAGTTGCAGGCACGAGAAGGAGCATTGAGTTTACCTGGAACATAAGGTCGCAACCATGGAAAACAAAGGCAGCCAAAAGTCCGTAACTTCAAGTAATTTGGTGGATGGCCAAAAAGATACTGAAAGTAGAGTCCTTGCGAAGAACTGGCGTAGGAAGGCGGTTAGAGAGATACATTGCAATAGCAAACACAAATTCCCAAAAGAAGAGAGGCCAGTGCACATGATGAAGTAGAGTGCGACTTAGACAAACCACTTGGCAATAACGACACTCAACAATGTCGTTCTATTGAGGTGTGTGCGGTGTACCAGTCTCAGAAAGATAAGACCTCAAAGCCACAAATTCTCCACCATTACCAGAAAAAAAATTCTTGACACTAAAATCAAATTGTGTCTCAACTAATCGACGAAATTGGTGAAACACTAGGAGAACCTGAGACTTGTGAAGTGATCCAAAAATGGATTTGACCAAAAGTTTCAGGGTATGTCCGACCAAAGATTAGATAAAGGATAAAACTAGCAATACTTGAGTAATGATCAACAAGTAACAAGTAATAACGGTTGCCATCAATAGAAGAAACCAAACAAGGACCCCATACGTCCCCATAAACATAATGCATAGGATGAACAAATTGCAAAGAATTCGTAATAAACGATAACTAAGTACTTTTATTTGAATAGCAAAAACGACAGATCGTAGCATTCATAGAAGTTAAATTACATATTAAATCAAACTTCTTAATAATCAAAGAACTAATACCATCAGAAGGACGCCTTAAACGACAATACCAAACATCCCGATTCGTCCTAACTCCCAAAAACACCATAGGTGATGGGTGGGCTGAGATAGGAACCGTGAGGTATAAACTCCATTTGTGCAAGCTCCGCGCAGCAGCTACGCCCCCGTAACCAGATCCTTAACAAAAAATGAGACATACAGAATTCAAGGGTTACATTATTAACCAAAGTAAATTGATGAACCGATAAGAGATTTCTCTTAGAAAATGGAACACACAAAATAGGATAGACGATCAGATAGATTAAAAGAAGAAGAACCAATATGTGAAATTGGCAAACATGAACCACCTACAATGACAACCTCATCAGTCACATGTCACCCACTTTGCTAATTTCTTTCAATAACGGTATGCTTTATTATTCTCCAACAATCTTTCCATTAACCGTGAATTCATATACATTTATCCACTCTTTCCATGAAGCAATATATATATATATATATATATATATATATCGCAGTGCTCTACTAGCCATGTAGCGTATGGTGTATCACCCTTATCCCGAGTTCACACTTTTGTCATCGTCTTCAAATCCATCCAAAGTCAAAACTTAGCTCTACCACTACTTGTTAAGACCGAGAAAGCCACTAACCTAAGTGAGATCCCCAAGTCATTTTTACTACTGTGCCGTTAGATTTAATTTGCTCTTTTTTTCCTATTTAACATGCTTGATGTGTAAAGGGGGTGATCAGCGCGTTATTTTCTCTCTCTAAAAACACGCAGCAAAGGTGCAATTAGAGTGCGAAAAATTGGGGGTTTTCTTTCCTTCGCCAGAAATGGCAAAGAAGCGAACACTGGCACGATTGACAAAGAGCCAGGACGTAGTAGCTGGAAATCAGGACGCAGAGCACGAATGAAGCAATGAGAGGGAAAAGGAAGAAGTTAGGTCTGAAGAGGAAATCGAAGAAGGGGAAATTGACGCAGAGGAAGAACAAGAAGACATAGGGCTAGAAGACAATGAACATGAAGAAAAAGAAGGGGAGTACCATGATATATTCCCAGATTTACAAGATGCCGGAGTACTGCCGCAGAGGAAAACCAAACGTTGGAATGAATTATTCGCCGGAAATAGAAGGCCAGAGAACGGTTGTCGGGTTGAATACACAAAACCGATTGACAGGTCAGTGTTGGAATTTACATATGATGATGTCAAGAAAAGTAGAGATTACTGGGGATTTGCATTATTAGGCACTGTGATAGGAATTCATATGCCATATGAGGCAATGAAGAGGTATGTTGAGGCAAGATGGCCACATACACCATCAATTCATGAAGCTAGCAAGGGGACATATATCTTTAGATTTGAGAATGAGGATCAGTTGATGGAGGTGTATGGTGGTGGACCTTGGATGGTGAAAGGTAACCACCTACTGATGGTGAAAAATGGGATCCAGGCATGACCCTGGACCCCTCAACATTGAAAGATTACCCCACTTGGGTAAAAATCCCTGGACTAGACTTGCAATTCTGGTCTCCTAGAATGTTGGGGAAAATAACTAGTTTGATTGGAAAGCCTTGCTTTATAGATAAGCTGACAACAAGTAAAGGAAGAGTGGCCTATGCCAGGGTAATGGTGGAATTGCAAGCTAGATAGGAAATGATATATACCATGAAATTGAAGGGGCCACTAGGAGAAATCTATGAACAAAGAGTGATATATGAGAGCAGACCACTACAGTGTTATAAGTGTTTTAAATTTGGACACCCAGCTAGGAGCTGTGTTAACCGTATAAAATAAAATACGAGATTAAAGAAAATATTAGTCCTAAATCAAAAGGATTAATAAATGGACAATACTATTGTCACGAGTACTTCCGACGAGTTGTACCCACTCCCAACGAGGAGGCCCATCGGGTGTGGCCAATACCGCTCGGTTATTAACCCAAAGCGGTAAGAGTGGCCATCCGACGAGGGCACCCAGCGCCCCTCGAAAAGTCACGATGAGTCAAAACTAGATATCAGGGTGGCATCGGATAAAAAGCAAACCCGAATGGATCCACCTGATTCAGATATCCATCACGACACCGAGCAGGGCCCCAACAGACTCCCGAGTCCCAGAACCTTGACAAAAACACTTCCTTGCTATGAACTCTCAATACAAATGCTCTCGGAACACTACCCCAGTCGATCAACCCAAAGGACGGAACTTCACAATAACGTAAGAATTACAGAACAACACTTTCTGAGCACTCGGAGAAAGAAAACACCTACCCACGAAGGCTAAAAAACCCCTCGGAGAATCAACTCATAAATAAACACCCTCTCGGAGAATATCCTGGACCACTCACTCTAGAATACACACCTATCGGAGAAACACTGTCACTAAGAGAACACCCAAACGTTGCCCTCGAGTCACAATGAGCCCTCGGAGACAAAGAAAGCAGTCTACCCCTCATCATGAAGGAGGCCAAAGCCCTCGTAAAAAGATAGAATGATACAGTCAGCACTTAAGATAGACGTTATCTTATTGGTTAAATAAACATTGTAACGCGTGTAAAGCACCACCACATGCATAACGACACCTGTAAGCCCATGCATAGCAACACATGTCCCTAAAAACTCTATATAAGCAAAGAAAGAAGGGAAAGAAAGGGAGGTCGGACAATTGGGGAAAGCACACGTATAGACTCGGAAATACGCATATCGACTCAGAAAAAGAGTGGATCATAGTGAATAAAAGGAAGGAATGTTCTTGTCATTTTTTCTCTCTTTAAATAGCGCTTAGTTTTTGAACCACGGGCAAAGGCGGTCCAACCCAAATAAATAATTCAATTAATTAGGTCGCAATTCCAAACCTGTTAACAAAATGGCGCCGTCTGTGGGAACGCCATAAGATCTGTCTTCGAGAGCATTCAAGAACGATGCCTATCATGGAGAACCTATTCCACAGCGAGAGTCGTCCTCGCCAGTCTCAACATTCGGAAGAAACTCTGTCCAATCGCCAATGCGAAGAAAGGGACTTTATCAACGTCCCTCGTTCCGTCTTTGAAAGACTTATAGAGACTAGGGCCCGAAGGACCCCGCCCGGATACATGGACCCTCACGATTTATCCCATCGATCCTCTCGCCATCAAAATCCCTGGACTGAGGAAAATCGGGTTCAATCTAGGTGGAGCCCCGCCTCCGATCTATGGCGCCACGAACCCCCGCAGAATGGCCAAGCGCACTACGACTATCGGGAAATGCGCCGAACTGGCCAACAAGAGAGAAGTAGGGCACTTCCAGACCTTCCCGCACCATTCCCCTCTTCAGGTGAGGATCATACTATATGGGGAATTCTTGATGGTCTTAGGAAAGAGGTGGGTGATATTAAAAAAACAATGGGACCCAAGGAAGAACTTACCTTTAAAACATCCCCTTTTATCCCCGAGATAGGTTTAGCCTCTATCCCTGCGGGGATGCGTCCTGTAAATGGTCCTCTGTATACTGGGGATACAGATGGAAAGGATCCGCAGGATCATATACACCAATACTTAATTGGAATGGATCTCAATTCCGCCCCGAACCACGTACTCTGCCGCGTGTTCCCTGTAACTCTTGGAGGACGGGCACAGTCGTGGTTTACCCATCTTGCACCCGGTTCCATCGACAGCTTTGATCGACTAGCCCACCTATTCGTGAGGCATTTTGCTTGCAACCGACGGTACCCTAAATCCGCCACGCACCTCTTCACCGTTAAATAGAAGAAGAATGAACCTCTACGAGAGTACATAAAGCGCTTCACAGATACGGCGCTGGATGTCCCGAACGTTAGTACCACCATTTTGGTGGATATACTCAGGCAAGGGCTCTGGGCGGGCGAATTCTTCTGCTACCTTACGGGAAATCATATCACGGATATGAACGAGTTGATGCAACAAGCGGAGACTTATATCCTAATGGAGGAGGCTGAAGGCACGAAGAGACGCATGGAGAACAATGACAATGAACATCACGAACCCACCGAACGGGAGGTAAAGGCCAAAGAAAGAAACCGAGAAGGGAAACCACCCCAACGTAAAGACGAGAGTGGCTCGGTTAGGAAATTCCTCAAGACGGTGCCCTTGCCCCCAATGACCATTGCCCTCGTAGAAGTACTCAATGTGATGCGAGGGAGCACCGAGTTGCGATGGCCAAGGGAAGCCCGGTTCCCCGACAGAGCCAAGAATACGGGTAAGTATTGTAAATACCGCAAAACTTATGGGCATACCACCGAGGAGTGTACCACCCTGCAAAGGGAGGTGCTCCGCCTCTTAGAGGCCGGATACCTGAAGAACTATCTCAAGGTAAACAACCCCGAGAACCCCCCTCGTTATACCTACAAAAGACCCCGAAAGGAAGAGGAAGAAAAAGATTGGGCGACTCCCCATCGGAAGCCACGAGAGAGAACTGCGGGGTTAGTGGACCCCACCCCCTCCCCCGGAAACGTATGAAAATAACACACCTTCGGGGCGTACCATTAGTATGATAGAAGGAGGAGATCTCTCCGTGACATCGCCAGGTAAAAAGAAGCAATATCTGAAAGAGGCTAGGAGGGCGGAACACGGATTATTCGTGGGGTCTATTCAAGGTGCAAAGCTTCCTAGCATCACATTCGGACCCGCAGATTTAAAAGGAGTGATTTATCCCCACGAGGATCCCCTAGTAATAGGAGCCGTGATATATGGGATTGACGTCCAAAGAATACTGGTTGATACCGGTAGTTCCGTAGATGTCTTATTTCTTCCCACTTATCTGGCCATGGGATTAAGGAAAGAACGATTAAAAGTAGTCGAAGTTCCGTTAATAGGTTTCTCAGGAGAAACCTCCAACACACTCGGAACCGTGATGCTCCCGATGTCATGGGGAGAGGGAGCTCTTCGAAGAACGGAGCCTATAAAATTTTGGGTGGTAGAGGCTTCGTCACGAACGTACAACGCAATATGCGGGCGGCCCTCCATTCGGGCCTTCGAAGCAATCCCTTCAACCCTCCATCTCAAGGTAAAATTCCCAACCTTGTCAGGTATCGGAGAGGTCCGAGGAAGCCAGGCAAGGGCTCGGGAGTGCCGCATGTATGCTCTCCCTCTTGAAGAGGATGAACCCACCCTCGGAAGCAACAAAAAGCGAAAAGCATAGGAGGTACGAGTACAACCCGTAGAAGAGCTAAAAATGGTGGAACTGGTAGAAGGGAGCCCGGAGAAAGCGGTCAAGGTAGGCACCAAAATGGAGCCTGAAATTGAAATCCAACTGGTTCGCATTCTGAAAGAATTCCACCACATCTTTGCATGGGAAGGTGGACCGCCAGAGCAAATCAGTAATAAGGTATGTCAGCATTTCCTTAACGTAAAGCCCGGGGCCAAACCAGTTCAACAGAAAAAGAGGAAAATGGGCCCGGAACGCGGTAAAATCATTCGGTCAGAAATTCAGCGACTTCTCAGCCTGCGACAAATCAGAGAAGTCATATACCCCGAGTGGCTAGCCAACGTAGTCCTAGTCCCGAAGCATGGAGGTAAGTGGTGAATGTGCATGGATTTCACGAACCTTAACGAAGCATGCCCCAAGGACTGCTACCCCTCCCAAGTATTGACCAACTGGTAGACTCAACAGCGGGTTGTGCCCTCTTGTCTACCCTGGATGGGAACCAAGGATATAACCAAATTCCGATGGCCGTCATGGACTAGGACAAAACTAGTTTTATCACCGATGCGGGTACCTTTTGCTATCTAGTGATGCCGTTCGGACTCAAGAATGCAGGGGCCACCTACCAGCGATTGGTAAGCTTGATGTTTGCAGGACTTATCGGAAACACGATGGAAGTCTACGTAGATGATACGGTCGTTAAAAGTCGCTCCGCCAGAGACCACCCCGAGGACCTACGAAAGGCATTAGCCATCATGAACCACTTCGGGATGAAGGTTAACCCTAAAAAATGCTCCTTCGGTATCCGAGGGGGCAAGTTCCTAGGATATATGGTTACAGAGAAGGGATAGAAGTCAATCCCGAGAAGGTCGAAGCCATCCTGGGGTTACCTACCCCTAAGAAAATTAAAGATGTGCAGAAGCTTACTGGTCGGATGGCCTCTCTGAGCCGATTCGTCTCCAAGTCGGCCGAGAAAGGACTTCCCTTCTTCAAGGTGCTGCGTAACATCAAAGAGTTCCAATGGACCCCGCAGTGCGAAGAAGCTCTCCAACGGTTGAAGGAGTATATGGTGAAACCACCGTTACTGGTGAAGCCTGCGCCACAAGAAGAGCTCTTTGTGTACTTATCGGTTGGAGATGAGGCCGTAAGCGCGGTACTAGTTAAGGATCAAGACAAGGAACACCACCCCGTATATTATGTGAGTAAAAGTCTCCTCGGTGCCGAAACCAGGTATACCCAAACCGAAAAACTTGTCTTGACTTTAGTTACTACCGCCCGGAAGCTCCGCCCATATTTCCTCTCCCACCCCATAACTGTGCTAACTAAGCACCCGCTGAGAGCCATTCTCAACAAGCCGGAGACCTCGGGAAGGTTGATAAAATGGGTCGTAGAACTCACCGAGTATGACATCTCTTATGCCCCAAGTCCCTCTGTCAAAGCACAAGTCTTAACAGATTTTGTAACCGAATTGACGGGCATCGGAGCCGAAGAAAAAATACCCCTATGGCACATCTATGTGGACGGCTCCTCGGTGAGCACACATGAGGGGACTGGGATAGTTTTAGCAAACCAAGAAGTAGAAGAAGAGATACTCCACTTCTCGGTCAGAATCGACTACCCCTTGTCAAACAACGAGGCCGAGTATGAGTCCTTACTCATGGGAATGAGACTGGCCCGAGAAGGCGGTATGAGAAAAATACTTATCCACAGCGACTCGCAATTAATTGTGCAACAAATCAACGGCTCGTACAAAGCCAAGGAAGAAAGGATGCAAGCATACCTCCAGCGGTTCACCGCAGGCGGGAGTGGTTCGACGAGTGCGGAATAGCTCAAATTCCGCGAAAGGAGAACCAAGAAGCGGACGCCTTGTCCAAAATGGCCACTCAAGCGGTCGCCGTCCGCACTCGGAAAATCACCCTACTACAGGTTACTGAGTCTGAGAAGACCGAGGGCCATGAAGTAAGTGCCACTATTGACCCCCCCTTCTAGTTGGACGACCTCAATCAAGGCCTACCTGTAGGACCCAGAAGGGTACTCTGCGGATAAAACCATGCAACGGCTTATGTCTAAAAGCACTATCAGGTACTTCCTTAAAGACGGGATATTATTCCGCAGGACATACTCATGCCCTCACACCCGATGCTTGAACGATGAAGAAGCCCAACTGGCTATGGCGGAAACCCACAAGGGGACATGCGGCAGCCATACGGGCGGCGAAAGTATGGCCGGGCGCCTGATTCGCCAAGGCTATTACTAGCCCACGATGGCCAAAGATTGCAAAAGCCATGCTGAGAGGTGCAAATCATGCCAAGCTTACGCCCCCCGGGTTCATCAGCCCCCTGCCCCTTGGGAACCACACCTGACCCCCTGCCCATTCTCTAAATGGGGCATAGACATAGTGGCACCTCTTATACCCAATGTCGGGCAAAAGAAGTTTCTCCTCGTAGCAGTGGATTACTTCACCAAGTGGGTATAAGCGGAGCCCCTGGCCCGTATAACCGCGGGCGCGGTTATCAACTTCCTCTGGAGGAGTATCCTGTGCCGTTTCGGTGTCCCTCGGAACCTGGTAAGTGATAATGGTCTACAATTTACGGATCAAGGATTAGAAAAGTGGTGCAACCATTGGAAAATTAAACACCGCTTTACTTCGGTGGGGTACCCTCAAGCCAACGGTCAAGTAGAGAGGACTAACCGAACCCTCTTGAAGAATATGAAGGCCCGACTCGACTGGCACAAAGCTAGATGGGTGGAGGAAATACCTAGCATACTATGGGCCTACCGGACCACGCAAAGCGCAGCCACGGGCAAAACTCCCTTCAGCTTGGCCTATGGCTGCGAAGCTGTTGTACCTACGGAAGTCTCTATAGAGAGCTGGCGAGTTAGGGAATACGAGGAAGTGGCTAACAGTTCTAACTTGGCCCTTGCCCTCGACCTCCTCGAAGAAAAAAAATGCGGGTCGCGGTCCGAAATGAAGAATACAAGGGTCGGATGTCCCAATACTACAACTCAAAGGTGAAGCCCAGGACTTTTCAAGTCGGGGACCTAGTGTTGAAACGGGTCGGAGCCTCCAAAAACGTAGGCAAGCTCGAGCCACGATGGGAGGGACCGTACAAGATAGCGAGGATCGTCGGGCCTACGATATATCTCCTCGCCAATTCCGAGAATGCTATCCTTAGCAATACTTGGAATGCGTTTAACCTTAGGAAATACTATGCATAATGTAACAAAACAGCTTTGTACATAAATAAAGTTGTTTATAGATGGTGCCTGTACAATACAAGGGAGATAAGGTTGCCTGACAAAATAATGACTCCCTATCTACGAGTCATACTAGCAACCTAACCCGAGGGACCATCAAGCGTAAAACGCGAGACCCCACACTAAAAGTATGTCAGGCCGTATTCTATACAAGGGCCCTTACACCAACCAAACACTCACACAAACTAAGCATCCTCTATTGGACGCTTTCCTTCCCTAATAAGGCGGCGGCGGTCCTCCGCGGACATGTCATTCGGATCTTCGGTAGACGCTATCGGCCCCTGTGGAGAAGGAGCCTCTGGGAACACCTTGTGAATATCCAACTCAGTAATCACCATATCCGAAGGGAATCCCGGCAAAGCCTCCGTTGTATCCCGGCACAAGTAATATCCCATGCGGACTAGATCACGCATCTCCTACGCAAGGGATTCGTGGAGGACAGAAGGCCCCACAATGCCCAAAACCGCTTGAACCCGGGCCAATACTAACGCAACTTCATGGGCGCGAGTTAACTCCATCACCCGTAAGTTCGCTGCATCTCTTTCCCCGGTAACCCGCAATAATTGTTTGTCAATAGAATGAACTTGCTCCCGAAGATCACCCAGCCTGTCCTCCAGACTTGCTACCCGAGCTTTTTCCATCGCCAAAAGACGCTCCAGGTCCCAGGATTTGTTCCGCTCTGACTGCAAGAGGATGTCATGAGCCTCATCGGAATTCTCCCGATCAGTCCGCAACTGATCTACCTCCTCTCGAGCCTCCAGCAGACCCTGCTCTAGTTCATCCCTGCGGCGATACACCAACTCCGTATCCGAGGATGATTCGCCCCGAGATCCGATGGCGTTCAACACCATGTAGATCTGTCGACAAATAAGCGCATAATTGTAGAAAACCCATAAAGGTTAGTATCACATAAAATAAGAATATACTACTACCTCACATAAATCTTTGCAGGCTAAGTCCTGAAGGCCCGATAAGGGTAGCGACTTCATATGCTCGCAATCAGTAGCATTCAAAAGACCGCTCATATAGTTGCGGCAAAAACTAATCGTCCCCAAAACAGAGGGGGACAAGACACCGCTTCCGAGTGGCTCCGGCCCGATAGCCGGGGGAATTCCTTCGAAGGGCGGCCCCGAGACGCGGTCGAAACCCTCTCCAGGTGGCATAGAGGCTCCCACAATTGGAGACAAAGAACCCTCCCCTACAGCGTGCACAATCCTCGTATCCCCCCAAGAGGAAGAATACGGTATCAACAGAGGCAATGGAATATCCGCCTGCGCAAGCGCAGCTATCAGATCATACTCAGGAGCCACATAATTCACTGGGGGGGCTGCCACAGACGAATCCCCTGCCCCCGAGGGGCCAGCCACCTCACCTAAACTAAAACTCTCGGACGAGTCATCGTCCGAAGTATTATACCCATTATTCCTTGTTTTTCCTAGGAAAGCTTCATTGAAAGGCTCAATGGCAAAAGCCCCCATCTCCGCCCCTGTCAAAGCAAGAAAATAACGTGACAACGGGAACATTAAAGTACCACACGAAAAGGTTGTAAAAGAAAAGAAACTAACGGAAAAAGAAATTGCTATAGAGAGGCTGTTGTGGAAGATTGAAGAGTTCCACCCCCTGTTGCAAGCCGGCCATAATCAATGCCTCCGGGAACTCCAGCAGACTACTGATATCGTACATCCCCGAAAACAACCCGCTATCAGACAGGATGTCCCACTCTCTCCTCAAAATCGATTCGGCTGGGGTAATATAACCCAGCCCCCATTGAAGCGGTACTCCCCATGACCTAGCCGATAAGCCCCTCGGACGGACAAAGAAGAACCCATTTTCCAATCCGTTCTATTATTACGGAAGTGGGACACGTCTAGAAAGGCCTTCCTCTTGTCCTGATGGGTCAGGCTGAAGAAAGGGAGACCGCCCGAGCAGGGGCGAAGGTTGAAAATAGCCCCCACTCGATGAGGAGACAACGGCAACTTTAGTAACTCAGAACACAAAATATATCCCACCAGGTAACAATAAGAATTCGGAGTCAGCTGACTTGGGCATACTTGCCAATAGTGAAACAAAGTCTGAAGAAAAGGGTGAAAAAACACCCGCAACCCGCACCGCATTTGCTCCCGAAATACGGTGAGATAGCCCGATGGAGGATCATAAGCCCTCTGCTCGGGGTGCGGTATTACTATGTCGTATTCATCAATATACAGGTTGTATTGATCAAAAAGTGTCATAACGGAGGCACCGTGCTCACTTCCAACGGCAGTACCGACACGTCCTGGCCCCATCATCCGCCCGGACTCCAGCACGAGCCTGGTAAACACCGACGACTCGTCTACCAACGGATAAGACTCACGACTCGTGAACACCTGGCGTATATGGTTAATACGGGAGAGAGCATCCTCCGGAGACATAGACACGGTCCTCACAGAATTGCCTCTCCCCCCACGAACCCTGCGCTCATTATGCCTGCTCCCCTGAACCGAGTTCTCCGAGGCCGCGTGACGCACTCCTAACGATAAGGAAGGATTCCGAGCAGAATTCCGAGGAGAATGACGGGACGAAGAAGGATCATCCTGCTTAAAAAACGGGGGCATCATCTTGACCAGGTAAGTAATGTACTTGCTTTACTTAATTTAAAAAAGGAACTCCGCTTTTCAGAAAAACGTGACAAGCCTTAAACGGTAAAAACTTTATGTAATTTCGAAAGAATTACTGAACAAACTACTTATACCATCTTAAAAGTGAAAAGCTTGAGCTGTCTAAACTAGTTAATGGGATACACGTGTCCAATAATTTTCTTACTTAAGAAAAGGGGCAACATGCCAAGCGACACCTCACCCTTAATTTTTAACCTAGTCAGGAAGCCTTTCCTATTATCTTAAAATACTAAAAATAATAAATCAGATGATTATACTTGCTCAGGATAGATAAATGTTCGAAAAAAGAGTTTGTTCATTAAGGAAAAATCCGAGAAGCCCTCGGAAAAAACTTACAATGCAGAATATTAAAAATGCGTAAAATAAGAAGTACATAATAAAAACATAAATCCTATTCTACGCTCCCGTGCTCGGAGGGGGCGGGGTTGAAGTGGTGAAATACTCCTCGGGAACTCCCGCAGAGGGACTCGGGGGAGGAACCCGACCAGAACTACTAGCGCCAGGAGAAGAGGTGATCTAAGGGGGGATAGGAGAAGCCCTTGGCGTCACCACATTATCGAACATCTCCAGAATGTTCTGAACCTCCTCGGGGGACGGCCTAGCAAGTTTTTTAACATCAAATATGCGGTCGAAATTCACCCCCGAAGGCACCACTTCTCGGGCCAAGGTGGCACACTCCAAATATCCCCATAGCATATGCCCAAGGGTATCCCGAGCGGATAGGGAAGTAAACCGGCGCTCCGCCTCTGCTGTCGCACACCTAACATCCTCATCAATCCGGGGTTGCACATCCTTCAGCGACATTACATCAACTAATCTAAGCTCTAGTAGCTCATGTAGCCGCGATTGGAGCCCCATCTCCCTCTCTAAGCCCTCGGATTTCTCCTTCTCCAGAACCTCTATCCGAGCCCAGAGGACTTCCTCGGACTCTGTCTTCTCCTTCTCCAAGCGAGAAAATTGCGCTCGAACAGCCCTCTCGGAGGCCTCCATCTGATCATAGGTCGATTGCACCTTCTGCAAGACAAGACGCATCACCTCCTTTGCCTCCTGATCCTCTTTCCATTTGAAGTCGCTGGCCTCCAACTTGGTACGTAGAACTGCAGTCAGCGACTCAGCTTCGTGGAGTTGGGCTTGTAGAAAAGCCACTTGCCCCCGAAGAGTACCCACCTCCGCCACCTCCCTTAAATGACGTTGTTCCACGGAAGTAATAACCTCCCGAGTCTTCTTAGACTACAGGGCATAAAGAAAAATATAAACAAGGATGTAAGGAAACCACGACAAAAGAAGATTAAGAGGCAGCAGATACTTACGATAGCCTCCATCCAAACGGTGCTAGCCCGCAAAAACTGGTATCCCTCCGCAGGCGCGGAAAGAGCGGACCCGAAGAAGTGAAGGATCTCGTGATAAGCTTCCCCCACGGTAGGAGGCTCCTTCCCGGGTGTCTGAGAAATATCTCCCTCGGAAATAGACTTCCGTAGTGTAGCCCCCTTCAGAAGATCAGTAGTCGGAGGAGGGACGGTCGCAGTAGAAGTTACAGTTACTGCCTCCGCCATCACCACTTCGGGAACCTCCATGGAGGCCGATGAACCCTCTCCCCTGAGCAGGGTGCCCAACACCTCTTTCTTCACCTCCAAGTCCATCGACGAGTCAGTAGGACCCTTGGAAAATGCCTCGGGACCCTCTGACAGCTCCCCCGGGTACGATTGAAGTAGTTGGGCAAATAGATTAGCACCCGGGAACATATGGACCTTTCCCTTATTGACTGCCGCTATCAAAACAATGGATATATTTAAGTAATCACACTAAAAAGATTCGAGATTTAAAACAAGGAGTAGAAAAAAGAAGAAAACTTACGAGTAAGAGATGGAGAAGGGTCCCGAGAAGAGATATGCACAACCTCTGGCTCGGGAGATACAGTCCTTGTTTCTTCCACCGTCGGAGACAGAGCTCCCTTAGAGCTCCTCGGAGAACTACCAGCGGTTGACTCGGAAGTTGACCTCCAGGCCAAGGCGAATGTAGGATCCACTTGTCTCAGTGGAACAGCCTCCAGACATACCCTCTCAGCATCCACGAAGAGACACGGGGTGTCCCCGTGAACTTCCTCAGCTCTCGGATCCACCCCTGCCTTCGCAGAAGACCTTACTTCTCCGTCCACGTGGTCTCTCCCCTCGGAAGCTCCGCTATGACCATTCGGAACTGCCTTCTCAGAACCCGGCACTAGATAGTATCTCGCCATAACCTCCTATGCACCACACAAAAGCAAGTCAGTGTGGGCAGCAGAAGCATACAAAAAACTACTCGGAGAAATATCGCAACTAATGGTTGATCATTACTGTTGAAGAAAATAAGCATGAGAATAAGAAAGGAAAAACTTACTGAAAGCTGGCAAGTACAGAGACGAGACATAGAGCGGCTTCTTCAACTTGTCATCAGTGAACACTACATAGTGAAGCCTGGCCCAATCAAATAGCCGCGAAAAATCCTCCGACTCCATTAACATTTGCTGAGCAACCACGGGGGAGAGCACCATATTTTCATCCATAGTGTGAGTTGGAGTAGCACCCTCCCCCCACTTGAAGGGCACGTCTCACCTCCCTCGGACAGGCTTCACGTAAAAGAACTTGTCCTTCCAAACACTGTGTGAGGTAATCGTCGCACCCAGAATCCTCTTCGTGGAATTCCCAGAGTTGTCCCGATGGCGGACATGGTAAAAGGGGTACCCCCGGGCGACACCCCCACGTCAAAAATCGAAAGAAAGTGGTTCACCCCGCACTCGTACCCCTTGACGTGGCACCAGAACGCATAGATACAAAGCGCAGCATATCCGTTGGGCACCAATTGGCTCGGACATATGCCACAGGTCTTCAAAACTTCACAGAAAAAGGGTGGCATAAACGAGCGCCACCCGTAATTCACCTGTGCAAAATACACCGTGAGCATACCCGCGGGAGGATAACAAGCACTCTGATCCTCGGTTGGAATGTGAACAGTCACATTCTTCATAGCGGTCCCCGTGACCTAGAACAGATCCATGACCTGCTCGTAGGTAGCAACAGACCGAACCCCTTCAATTTTGGAGAAATCACGAATATGGGGCTTCTTCAATTTTGAAACCCTAGCTTTCTCAGCCGAGGCGGCACCGCTCCCTTCAGCGGCGACATATTTTCTCTTACGGGTGGCAGCAGCAGGCCCCGCAAGGGGAGCAGTGACAACCGAAGCGACGGGAACATCAACGGCGGAAGTGTTGACAGAAGAAGCCATTTTCTTTTTTGAGCAAGAAAAAGAATTGGCAATTCAGTAAAGAAAGAAAGCAAGAAGAAAAAGTTTTGGAATATAAAAGAAGCGTGAAGTGAGGAAGATGGTACGGACGAGCCTAATTATAGGCAACAGTCACCAAGATGTGCCCCATTTTCCATGACCCACGTATCCACTCGTGAAGCGACGTGTCATTGAGATCGACGGACGGATGAATAAAGCCCCGTTTAAGACATCCAACGATCAAAAAGAACCATTACAATTATCTGGACCGTTGCTTCCCGGGGGCAAAAAGGTAATTTTCTTGCGGTATTATGAATATATGCTTATCTGCACATAATATCCCCGGAAATCCTAAAAAAGGAGAAACTCTCATCCCCTCGCAAGAATTGCCAAAAAATAAAAAATAAATAAAAAGGAGTCAGAAAAATCCCCTTGCCTCACAGAGGCCACGGAATAAAATTTCCCTCGTCTCTACGAGAGCGATCGAAATTTGGGGGGGCTAGTGTTAACCGTATAAAATAAAATACGAGATTAAAGAAAATATTAGTCCTAAATCAAAAGGATTAATAAATGGACAATACTATTGTCACGAGTACTTCCGACGAGTTGTACCCACTCCCAACGAGGAGGCCCATCGGGTGTGACCAATACCGCTCGGTTATTAACCCAAAACGGTAAGAGTGGCCATCCGACGAGGGCACCCAGCGCCCCTCGGAAAGTCACGATGAGTCAAAACTAGATATCAGGGTGGCATCGGATATAAAGCAAATTCGGATGGATCCACCTGATTCAGATATCCATCACGACACCGAGCAGGGCCCCAACGGACTCCCGAGTCCCAGAACCTTGACAAAAACACTTCCTTGCTATGCACTCTCAATAAAAATGCTCTCGGAACGCTACCCCAGTCGATCAACCCAAAGGACGGAACTTCACAATAACGTAAGAATTACAGAACAACACTTTCCGGGCACTCGGAGAAAGAAAACACCTACCCACGAAGGCTAAAAAACCCCTCGGAGAATCAACTCATAAATAAACACCCTCTCGAAGAATATCCTGGACCACTCACTCCAGAATACACACCTATCGGAGAAACACTGTCACTAAGAGAACACCCAAACGTTGCCCTCGAGTCACAATGAGCCCTCGGAGACAAAGAAAGCAGTCTACCCCTCATCATGAAGGAGGCCAAAGCCCTCGGAAGAAGATAGAATGATACAGTCAACACTTAAGATAGACGTTATCTTATTGGTTAAATAAACATTGTAACGCGTGTAAAGCACCACCACATGCATAACGACACCTGTAAGCCCATGCATAGCAACACCTGTCCCTAAAAACTCTATATAAGCAAAGAAAGAAAGGGAAAGAAGGGAAGGTCGGACAATTGGGGAAAACACACGTATAGACTCGGAAATACGCATATCGACTCGAAAAAAGAGTGGATCATAGTGAATAAAAGGAAGGAATGTTCTTGTCATTTTTTCTCTCTTTAAATAGCGCTTAGTTTTTGAACCACGGGCAAAGGCGTTCCAACCCAAATAAATAATTCAGTTAATTAGGTCGTAATTCCAAACCTGTTAACAAGCTGTGAACCAAAAAATGAATGGGTAGTAAAAGGTACCAATCTGGCAAACATGAGTATGGAAGAGAGAGAGAGAGAGAGAGAGAGAGAGAGAGAGAGATAGCAGAATCAACCAGCAGAAACACAACCAGACAAGGCTATGGGCACACCAAGCAGTATTGTGGAGATTGGGGAGGAGTACACTAGTCCAGAGAGAGGGAAACAAATAGAAATAGCAGAAGAAACTGAGAGGACACACTATGATACACAAACTCAGAGAAAGCAAAACATAGAGAGTAAGGAAGCAGAGGAGAAAGAAACAAGAGAAGCAACAGAGACAAAACAAAAGGAAAATGAGAGGACATCACAAGAAGAAGTACATAACAGAAGGAAACTACTGGAAGAAGGAAATAAAGAAGCTGAAATGGAACACACTACAGAAGTGGGAACTAAACCACATGTTAAAGGGAAATAACTACATGAAGACCGGGAGAAGGTGAAAACTAAGAAATCCAAAAGAATTGCAGAAAGAAGTGGATTTTTTTTACAGAAAGATAGTGGACGAAGAGATGGATCCAAAAGGGCTTTAGCCCTCATGGATAACATCAATTTTTGTAGCTGGAACTTGAGAGGGTTGAATGACCCTCTCAAGCAAGAAGCCTAGAGGCAGGCGATGCGAGATAATAAATGCAAGTTTGGGGCAATACTAGAAACTAGACTTAAAAAAAAGTTCATGATAAGATGAAGAAAAAATTTGAACAACAATGGACAGTTGATAGTAACCTTGATATGGCTAATAATTGCAGGATTATGATGGTTTGGGAAGCTGGCAAGATTTATATCACTATCTTGAAGAAATCTAACCGAATAATACATTGCAAGGTCAATATTAAGGACAACAAATGTGAATTGTTATGCACATTTGTGTATTCTCACAACAACGATGAGGATATGAAACTATTGTGGAAGGATCTTGAAGAGTTGGGGCAAAGGATCACAAGTCCATGGATACTTGCAGGGGACTAGAATGTGGTTCTTGATAAAGAAGAAAAATGGAATGAAGAAAGAGGTGAAGGCCCAGTAGGGGATGAATTGAAGAAAGTTATGGACAAGATACAGCTGAAGGATCATACTTACTGTGGCCCAAAGTTCACCTGGACCAATGGTCACACATACTGCAAACTTGATAGGATCCTTATAAACCAAACAGGGGACATGAACAAGCTTGACTCAAGTGTGATCTTTTTACCACCTGGAGTCTCAAATCATGCCTTAGGCTATGTTAAAATTAACAATCAGGATATCAAGAAAAATATTCCTTTCAGGTTCAAGAATATATGGGCTAAGGACAAGGAGTACAAGAATCTGGTGGAAAAGGCATGGAGTAACAACATCTATGGGTGCAAAATGTATCAGTTGGTGATAAATATTAATAAGGTTAAGGGTGAGCTGAAGAACCTAAACACTAGAAAGTTCCAGGACCTTGAAGGGCAAGCGGAGAGGAAATTGCAGAAACTAAAAGATAAACAAGAGAGGGTGATGCTTGACCTAACTAACAGAGAGGATCAGAGGCAAATCAGTGAGATTAAGGAGGACTTTGAAGCTACCAGAAGGGGCTTGATGAATCAGTTGGCTCAAACTGCTAAAATGGACTGGATAAAAGAAGGGGACTGCAGCTCAAAGTTATTCTATGACATCATCAAAGCTAGAAGGAAAACCAACAATATTTTGGCTTTGCTTGACACAGAAGGAAACCTTCTCACTGTTAAGGAGGATATAGTGAACCATATTTTGGATTTCTACACTAAATTGTTGGGCACATAATACAACATTAGAGAGATGGACACTACAGTCATTACTGAAGGTCCTTGTGCAACAGAGGAGATGAATGACAGATTGACCAGACAATGGGCTCAAGAGGAGATAAAGAAAGCTGTGTATCAGATGAATGATAGCAAGTGCCTTGCACCACATGGCATGAACTCCTGCTTCTTCAAAACCAACTGGACAACTATTGGAAAGCTAGTACGTGAGGCCATAAAAGAAGTCCAAACAACAAGGAAGATTCTAAAACAGATAAATACTACGGTTGTGTGCTTAATACCTAAAGTTGATAACCCTACTAGAATAACTGAGTTTAGACCTATAGCTTGCTGTAATGTTATTTATAAAATGATAACTAAGACTCTTTCTAATAGATTGAAACATATTATGCTTGATCTCATTTTTCCTAGCCAATCAGCTTTTGTTCAAGGTAGGGATATATATAAGAATATCTTTTTAGCTCAAGAACTTGTTAGAGGGTATAGTAGGAAAAATGTATCTTCTAGAGGCATGCTGAAAATTGACATCCAAAAAGCCCATGATACTGTTAACTGGAAATTCCTTGAGCATGTCTTAATCAACAATAAACTAGACAGTAAATTTGTTCACCTGATTATGTTGTGTATCACTTGCCCTAGATTTTCTTTTAGTATAAATGATAGTCTTGAGGGTAACATAGAAGGAAAGCAAGGTTTGAGACAAGGAGATCCTATGTCCCCATATTTGTTTGTGTTCTGCATGGACTATTTTGCAAGACTGCTTAAAAACAGAACTAAAAATAATAAGATGTTTAAATATCATCCTAAGTGTAGTAAAATAAAGTTATGTCATATGACATTTGCTGATGATTTATTGCTTTTCTGCAAGGGTGATAGGAATTCAATGCAAGTGCGAAAGGATACACTTCAAGAATTCTCAGACATGTCAGGACTAAAAGTGAGTGCAGCAAAGAGCAACATTTTTCTTGTAGGGGTCAATGGGATAGTTAAAGAGGACATTAAACAACAAATGGGATACACTAAAGGGCAGTTCCCAATCAGATACCTAGGTATACCATTAAGCCCAAAGACCTTGAAGATTACATACTCTGAACCTCTAATACTAAAGATGGTGAAAAGGATAATGAGATGGCTAGCAAGGAGCCTCATCTATGCAGGGAGATTGCAGTTGGTGAAGGCAATACTTCTAAGTATCCAAAACTTTTGGAGCCACATCTTCATATTGCCTATAGGAGTCATCAAAAGAATAGAACAAATATGCAGGAATTATCTTTGGACAGGAAAGAATGAAAAAAGGAAAAGTGTAGTTGCATGGAAGAACATATGTCAAGAGCACAAGAATGGAGGGCTCCAGATAAAGGAAGTACTAGGATCGAACAAGACAGTTATGTCAATGCATCTACTCAAAATGCAAGGGACAAGTCTTCCTTACACTAACTGGCAGAGATGGGTGAGAGAATATAAGCTGAGAGGACAAAGCATTTGGAAGGTGTAAATGAAGGAAAGTGATTCTCCATGGTGGAAACATATGCTGGAATTAAGAGATTTCATGAGGGGTGATGGTGCCTTCCACAAAACAGGGAGAAATGATCAAAGTGGCAATCTAACAGGAACACAAGCTTTATATGCTTACTATGTCCCTGCAAAACCAGAGGTAAGCTGGTGGAGACAGGTATGGAACTCTTACTCATTGCCAAAATCAAAGTTTATACATTGGCTGACTAGTCAAAATAGGCTTGTCACTAAGGACATGATATGCAAATTTGTGACCATAACAAATGATAATTGTGTATTGTGTTAGAATAATGTTGAAACACACAACCACCTATTCTTTCAATGTACTTGGACATATTCAGTTCTTAGCAGGATAATGAAGGAAATAGGAATAAGGAGGTGCCCCCACAAGCATGGAAGCATGGAACAGATTGTTCACTATATCAGGAGCAAATGAGAATGAGTCAGGAATATATCACATTAGAACGACAACAATGGGGGAGACAATTGCTGCAGTGTGGAAAGCAAGAAACAAAAAACTTTTTGAAGGAAAAGAAGTCACTGCCCAACAGACCAACAAGGACATTGCAACAATCTTAGCAGTCAGAATCAAACAAAAAGGTGGGAAAAAGGTAAATCGAATATCTAGAGCAATGTATACTAAACTTATTCAAATATGATAACTGAGATAGAATGTGGTGAAGGTTCCCCTAAGTACTACTAATCTGCTGGTTTTGTGGAGTATATATGTTGAATGGCAGGGTGACAGAGAGCTAGAACATGATCATGAGCTGATAAAATATGGTAAACTTTCCTTACTTTTCTCCTTCATACCCCCCCCCCCCCCCCAAAAAAAAGGAGACTGACTGATCAAGAAAGCACACCACTTAGGGAAAGCTAAGCAGAACTACACTGATTATGCTGGAAGACAAGGTAACAGTCCTGGGCTGGAGCCCAAGAGCAGTGAGCTCATGAGCCGAGAAATTTGAGGATGCTAGCTGGGAAGGGTTATGCTAGATATTGTAGTTTTGTGGGTAGATGTAGAGTCATAGACCTAGTTTAGAGCTCTATAACTACCCTAACTGAGTGGTTTGGTCAGTTACCATGTATTAGAGTAGTGCTTTTATTGGGGTATGCCCCTCCTATTCTATGAACTCTCCGAGTTGGGCGTTCAATGCATTTTTAACTTTCTGCGAAAAAAAAAAACATTATTGATGTGTAGTTCTTCGGGTTTAACGTCCTACATTACTACTGGAACACATAAATTGTGTCAAATAATTATTTTTTGTTTTGATAGAAATGTCAAACAATTATTTACTTATCCGTCTGAGCATGGATGTTTTTATTTGGACATCTTGTTTAGACTATTGGATTTATGTTCTTAATCTCCTGGCGGGAAAATTGATTGTCAAGATTTTCCGTAAATAATGAATAGAGACCTCTTAAATGGGCTTAGATAGACCAGCTCATGGGCCATGACACATACACACTCACAATACATATTATATCTATATCTATTCTATTCTATTATACTATATATAAGAACCAATTTTTTTCATCGTTCAATTTTCATCCTTCCAATTACGTCATTTATGTTTTTCTTATTTGCTCTCTCTCATGATATCTACATAATATAACATAAAAGGATAGGGTCTTTTGATCTATTCTCAGTTGTCATTCTTACAATTATATTTTTTTGCATCTTGTAATATAACATAAAAGGATTTTGGCTTCTCAAATGAGTTTTTTTCATTGTCCAATTTGC
This sequence comes from Linaria vulgaris, assembly GCA_948329865.1. Taxonomy (NCBI): domain Eukaryota; kingdom Viridiplantae; phylum Streptophyta; class Magnoliopsida; order Lamiales; family Plantaginaceae; genus Linaria; species Linaria vulgaris. The sequence goes on along the minus strand of OX415250.1, from coordinate 33,426,645 downwards.
ATCCTTATAAGTACGAGTTTTTTCTATCGTCCAATTTTTATTTTTATAAGAAATTAGACTTGCCCGTGCAGAGCACCGGCTTGTTACCTAGTATATATTTATATATATATATATTGTTGTAAGTATATTTTAGTTAACAATAATTATTGTTAAATTCTGAGAGTGAAAGCGAAAGAGTGACGAAAAATGGACGCGAAGAACGTTGAAGAGCTTAAGGGTTTTGTTGAGCTATGCAAATCAAACCCTTCAATGCTTCACTACCCCTCTCTCCAATTCTTCAAGGATTTTCTCCAAAGGTTCTGTCTTTTTTCCTTTTTACTTTTAATTTCAAGTTTTTAGTTATGATCCAACCAACATGATTAATCTCAATTGAGCCGTGGAAAGTGTTTATTAGTGTTGATTTATGCGTTAATTTGTCTCATTTTCAGTTGCGGTGCTCGAATTCCGTCGTGTGGTAACGATTCGGTAAGTTCCTGTTAAAGATGGTTCTTTTATTATGTCTTTTGGTAAAAAATATTTGGGGATATTAAATGATCTCAACGGCAACAAGGATCAACGGTTGGCAAATCTTGAACTTTTAGTTCTTGTGGATGTTACAAGATCACAAAGTATTGCATAATTTCCAAAACCACGTGGTTTGGGAGCGGGAGAGTATTGCTTTCTCGCGCGTGGTTTAGTATTGCTTTCTCACCCGATGTCTAAATTTATGATACAGGGGGACTATCAAGATGAGAAGAAGCCTGGAGCCAAAAGCCCCAGCTCGTCAAGAGTTGATGAATTTGAGGATGACATCGTTGAGTCCGACGTTGAGCTGGATAATTCTGATGTTATGGAGCCGGACAATGATCCTCCACAGAAGGTGAGTACCGTAAAACGTGAGGAAATGTAACTTGGTAAATGCATTTAAACGTATGCATGTTTGCTGTGTTATTGCAGATGGGAGACCCCCTGGCAGAAGTAACTGAAGATGATTATGAAGCTGCTCAAGTTTTAAAATCAAGAGCCATGAGTGCTATTTCTGAAGGCATGACATTTTCTTTCTTTTTGCTCGCATTTATTGATATACTGTATATAGGGGAATTTATATACTTACCTTTAAATGCTTGAGCCAGGTAAGCTGAATGAAGCTATGGATCATTTGACAGACGCAGTCATTTTGAATCCAAATTCGGCAATTCTGTATGCAAATAGAGGTAAAGCTAAATATGTTCCAACCTCATCTTATTTTGACAATGTCTTCTTTAATGTGTACTCTGTCACCATTCTGTTATTCACCCAGAAGTTCTTTTGCAGCTGGTGTATTTGTCAAACTGAAGAAACCAAATGCGGCAATCCGAGACGCTGAGGCTGCTCTGAAGGTATATCCCTTTCACTAACTGTATACTTGCTTTCAAGAATTGTGTAACGTTTAGGCTTGGCTACTGAAAAGTGTTTTTTTAAACTCGTTATAATGATTTGCGCAATGTTGTATTAGATGAACCCAGATTCATCAAAAGCGTATAAGGCACGAGGGATGGCAAGGGCCATGTTAGGCTTCTGGGAAGAGTCAGCTCGTGATTTGCGTGTGGCGTCAAATTTGGACTTTGATGAGGAGATAGGCATGGTGCTTAAAAAGGTCATTTATCATACTTACATTCCATTACTGGGCCTACTTGGTTGGCTTTTCTTGTGTGGCTTTCAGTAACGAGTTTTGATTGTGAGAGTTTAGGTGAGAGACCTAATCTAGATTTGCTTAAACATTTTCAGGTTGAACCCAATGCAAACAAGCTTGAAGTTCATCGTCGGAAGTATCAACGCTTGAGGATAGGAAAGGAGCTGAGAAAAATTGAGCTTGAACGGCACAGGCTTGCCCAGGTACTTTCGCGATTGTTGCATGGACTTGCTTGTATGATCATCAATGAACTATATGTACTCTTGAGTGAATTCCTTTATCCTCGTGATGTGTTTTAAGACCTGTTATTTTAGTTCACAGTTCTAAAAAACTGTCTTGTCAATTTGCTTCCACATGATTAATCCTTGTCTTTGATTTTTTTGCAGGAACAAGCTGATGCGGCATCTGTGTTACCAGGAGGTATGTTTATTCTAATCCATCTTTTTTTTTAAAGCCTATTATGATCTATCTACGTAGGTCTAACACAAGTCTTCATCCGAGTAATTTAAGTCTCATAGAGTTTTATTCTCTCTGATACTCGGAGATTCACTTGTGTCTACTTTTACACTAACTGAGAGAGAAACCATATGATTGGTATAGAAGTGGTAATTCTGAAGGTGTTGCCTCATTTGAATCCTTAGCTAACGTGGACATGATTATTTACTAATGTGTTCATGTCCTGCAGCAGAATGCCTTTTGGGTCTTCAGATTCTCTTTGTTAGCGACTAACATGCATATAATGTGTGCATGTCCTGTAGCAGAATGCCTTTTGGGTCTTCAGATTCTCTTCGTTTCTGCCTAGCTACTAACATGCATATCTCTTCTTATAGTGCTTGGGTTTATGATAGCACTATGTAACTTTCAATGAATGATCTTGGAAGCAAATATTTATTTTCTTTTCCAAACTGCGAGACTGTGCAATCCAAGTAATGTAACTGAAGATGTTTTATATCACTTGTCCTAACATTAGTAACTTCTTGTGCAATTTGTTGTTTCCAAAGGAGAAAGAAAAACCCTTCCTAGCCCGCATTTTTGTTTGGCCTATTGTTGCATGTGGAAGATATGTCGTGTCTCTCCATTTTCAGCAACATTTCATTTTGTAATTGACCATTGTGTCCCCTCAGTTTCACAGGATACATTCAACTTTTTAAAAATGGAGTAAGTGAGCCTCAACTAAGTCATTTCTCTGTTTGTTCTCTTTCTTGTTGCAGGGGAAGTACTTGGAATTAATTCCATCAGCATACTGAAAACTAAATTGAGCACTGCAGCAAAGGTCTCCCGTCTAGCAATAATTTACTTCACTGCAACGTGGTGTGGCCCCTGTCGCTACATATCCCCGGAGTTTACAAGGTTGGCAAAAAAGTATCCAAATGTCGTGTTTCTGAAAGTCGACATTGACGAAGCAAGAGATGCTGCTATGGAGTGGAAAGTTAGCGCTGTTCCAACTTTCTTCTTCGTGAAAAACGAAAGGGGAGTTGATCAACTAGTGTCAACCGACAGAAATGTACTCGAGAAGAAGATTATCCAGCATGCTGGATGATCCTTTTACATGTGTTTTTGCTTGTTGATGTTGTGTATTATGGAGAAGATTGACGACTAGTTTTTTTTTTCATGAGGACCACATAGCTTTTTAAAATTGTAATGAAACCACAGTATGCTTGTTGTTATAAAATATACTGCCGCCAGTTTTTGGATTTTCTGTTTTGTGTTTTATTGACAAAAGTTCTAGTGGGATTAGGTTATGGATTTGGAGTTGTATATTGGAAAGAGTTATGATGTGCATCATATTGTTTGAGAGTTATATGTGTGTGATGGCGAGTGTTATCTACATGATCATATCTGCACTCTGGGTAACGAGAATGAAGTTGAAATACAAGGGAGGCTGTTTGAGTCTAAAATCACCATATTTCCAATAGATGATGCGTTGAACGAGATCATTGATGAGTCTGAGATTGAGTTGTTTGGTTTGGTGATTATGGAGCAAGACAACTATCCACCAAAAATAGTGTACAGATTTTAGATATGTGTTATGTAGGTTGGAGACGAGCTTTTGAATTACGTATCTTAACTTTTTCTATTTTTTATCGTATTACTTTCAATTGTGACCTCAAGTTATCGTGATTATATTCTCTCTATAATTATACGATCGTTTTATTTGTAGTATAGCTTTGTTCAATGACGCGTTATTGTAATTTTTTGAGTTTTATCATCTGATTACAGAATTAGACGTATTAGTCGTGTCACGTTTTATTTCAACGGTCATATATCTCATTACTTCTATAATTTGAAAAATATGGTAAGTAATGTGATTACGAATATATGTTGTCAATCAAATTTTGGATTCTACTAGCCGTTGGCAATGGGCATTTTTTTGCGTTATATAAGGCAAGGATGGTGAGATGTAACTCGACCACAAAAAAGCAATATGTCGTGGGCTGATGAACTGGACGCCGAACTCATTGAATCTGATGTAGAGCTGAATGATTCTTATGTTGTGGAACCCGACAATGATCCTCCAGAGGAAGTAAGTGGCTGAAAACATTGCTGAGTGTTCTATTTTGCTATGTACGTTGTGGAAATATGTTTCTTAACTTTGTCACTACAGATGGGAGATCCTTCAGTTGAAGTAAGCCAATCAATCCAAATAGCTGCTGATGAGTCAAAACTAAGAGCCCTTGATTCAGTCTGTGAAGGTATGTTCCTTCCATGAATTTGTAGCGTCCGACATTCATAAATACTTATCTCGTTTTCACGGCAAAGTTCATGTATTAAACATTTCTTCCATGAAATGCCAGGTAATCTGCTCTCTGCCAAAATTCATCTATCAAGGGCAATAATTCTGAATCCAAAATCAGCATTGCTTTTTGCAAGTAGAGGTAATTCTCATACATGTTGACATCCAAATTTATTTAAGACTCTTGCTGTTAATGTTTATTAGATTAGTTTCTTGTATAGTTGTGTTAATTTGATAATCTCTTTTGCAGCAAGTGTCTTGGTAAAATTGAAGAAACCGAATGCTGCGATACGTGATGCCGATGCTGCTTTACAGGTATATTCTGTTGCTACTTATAAATGAAGAATCTAGTCCTACTATTTGAGCTTGATCACTTGAAGAGGATTTTGGGTACAGAAAACTTCTCTGAAATGAAAATTCTACTATGGCATATCAGATCGACTCTACTTTAGCTAAAGGATATAAAGCACGAGGAATGGCAAAGGCAATGTTGGGTTTGTGGGAAGAGGCAGACAAAGATTTGCTTATGGCGTCAAAGTTGGATTTTGATCAGGAGACTGCTATGATGCTCAAAATGGTAATTTGCATCAGATCTGATGCCATTACTGCGCTTAATTTTCATGTTCTGTCGCTTATTCTACTTTTGATTGTTATAAAGTTTACCATATAATATTGTTTTAAACTTCTCAGGTCTGTCCCAATGCGGAAAATGTTAAAAACCATCGGGAAAAGTATGAAAACCTTCGTAAAGAAAGGGAGCTGAGAAGAGCTGAGCTTGAGAGGCAGAGAAGGGTACTACTCTGAGTCTCATACTGTATCATGCAACTGTTTGATACTGATAGTGAAATCCCTATAATTTTTAAGTGCTTACTTATAGCCATTACTTTTGTTCTTTTGGAAATCTGAATCCAAAAGGCTAATGCTACCTTTTTCTACTACCTCTTCTCCTAGTCTGTTTTCTCCTTCTAAGTGCTTCCAATTTGAAATTATTGCAGGAAAGTGAAGCTGCCTTGGGTTTAAGCAATGGTAAGTTTTCAGGAATGCACCAAAGTCAGTAACTTTTCAATGATTTTGGAAGCAAATATATATTTTCTTTTCCAAATTACTAGATTGTATGGGCGATCGAACTAATGCAACTGAAGGCGTTTTATATCACTTTTCCCAACATTAGTAATTTATTTGCTTAGATTTGATCCTTTTTTGTTGCCAAAGGAGAAAGGAAGACCTTCCTACCTTGTCTGTCACTAACACGGTAACACCTCCCACTTTTTGTTTGGCTGTTGAAGCCAGCAGAGTAACAAATACTGGCCTGTTGGGGATATGTTGTGCCTCTCCATTTTCAGCTACACGTCATTTCACAGTTGACCATTGTGTCCCATTGGTTTTACTGGATACACTTAAACTGTCGAAACCAGACCTCCTAAAAAAGCCGACTGAAAGTCGTTTTTATTTTGTAAGTTAATTTCAGCACGTCCACTGGAGTAAGTGAGCCTTTGTTCTCTTTCTCTCCTTGTTGCAGGGAAAGTAATTGGAATTAATTCCACCAGCATACTGAAAACGCAACTGAACGCTGCAGCAGAGGGATCCCGTCTAGCAGTTCTTTATTTCACTGCAAGGTGGTGCGGCCCCTGTACCTACATATCTCCGGAGTTTACGAAGTTTGCCAAAAAATACCCAAATGTCATGTTTCTTAAAGCTGACATCGATGAAGCAAGAGATGCGGCTATGGAGTGGGACATTAAGGCCGTTCCAACTTTCTTTTTCGTGAAAAACGAAAGAGGAGTTGATCAACTGGTGTCAACTGACAGAAATGTGATTGAGAAGAAGATTATCCAGCATGCTGGATGATCTTTTTACATGAGTTTTCGGTTGTTGATGTTGTGTGTTATGGAAAAGATTGACTACAGATTTTGTTTCTTTTCTTTTTTCTTAAGGACCGCATATTTATTTTTTAAAATGTTATGAAACCACAGAATGCTTGTACTACAAGATGTTGCTGATCAATCTATAAAATACAATGTTTGAGTATGTTAAATTGACTTAAAACTGTTTTGTGAGTTATTCTGAAGTTCTGCAAACACCATAATAAATCTCAATCAACAAATATCTCAGTAACTAATTCATTCACGAATGGTGACCATTGATCATTACCAGCATATGACAGGATAATTGTTCACCTATATTAAGATGAAACACTTTTGTTACATGTACAATTGATAGAGTAAACAAAGTACAGATGCCAAATCGAACCGGTTTCAGAAGCATTTGAATTATTTTTAGATGCAGAAAAGATATCTAATCCTCTATGGTATATTGTCATAGTTTTAAACTTTTCTATTTTCCATTAGAAAGTGGTGTCTGCAGGAGGCTTTAGAGAGGAAAGCTAAATCTATTTTTTTCCTGCTTGAAGACGATATTTTGTTCGAGTGTTTTGTAAATGACCATATTCATTCTCTTAGTAAAGAGTTGAAGTTGAACTACACACACTAAGCTGTTTGAATCTAAAACCACCATCTTTTTGGAAGAGATGCGTTGGGCAAGAACATGCGTTGAGTTTTCTTTTTTTATCGTATTACTTTCAACTGCGACCTCGAGTTATCGTGATTATACTCTCTCTACAATTACACTATCGTTTAATTTTTAGTACAGCTTTGTTTAATGGCACGTTATTGTAGGTTTTGTGTTTTATCCTCAGATTATGAATATGGATTTAGTTATGTCACGTTTTATTCCAACGGTCATAAATATTTCATTATTATATAATTGGAAAAATATGGTAAGTAATGTGATTATGAATATATGTTATCTTTTTTTTGATACGAGATTATGAATATATATTGTCAATCTACTTTTGAATTATGTTAGCCGTTAGCAACGGCCATTTCTTGTGCTCTATATAAGGTGAAGGATGGTGAGATGTAACTCCAATACAAAAACCCAACATGTTGAGGGCCTGCTCACTGACAGACAAGAAAAATGTTTACTGAGCCAATTTATTTTCACTTATTTGTTCGAGTGCTCCTTTCATTAACACCTCCCACCTTTCTTTGTTGCCTATTGAAGCCAGAAGAGTAACAAATGTTGACCCTTCTGTCCCTTTAGTTTCACTGGATACACTTTAAACTTTATAAACCGGCTCTTGAAAAACCCGACCAAAATTTTCAATACTATTTTGTAAGTTAATTTCAGCTCGTCTTCTCTGAAATAAGTGCACCTTATTTGGATATTTTCTCCGTTTGTTCTCTTTCTTGTTATAGGGGAAGTAATTGGAATCTATTCCGCTAGCATACTAAAAACTAAACGATGCTTTAAAGGGATCTGTCTACCAATTATTTATTTTACTGCAACCTGTTGTGGCCCTTGTCGCTGCGTATCCCCAGAGTACACAAACTTACACAAACTTGGCAAAGAAATACCCAGAAGTCGTGTTTTGAAAGCTAACATTAATGAAGCAACAGATGCGGCTGTCGAGTGGGTATTTCTTCGTCAATGTCAGCTTTCAGAAACATGACTTTTGGATTTTTTTTTTTGCCAAGCTTGTGTACTTGGAGATATGTAGCAAGAAGGGTCGTACCATGTTCCAGTGAAATAAATGCCAGACGGGATCCTTTTGAAGCAAAATTCAGTTTAGCTTCAACATGCTAGCAAAATTAATTCCAATTCCTTCCGCTACAACTAGAAAGAGGACAAGCACAGAAAAGATCAAATGTGGTCCACTTACTCCAGAGTGGGAGTGCTGATGTTAACTTACAAAATGGTATGATAATTTTGGTCGGATCTTTTAAGATGCCGGATTTAGAAAGTTAAGCGTACTCAGGTGAAACTAACGGGACTGCTAACGTTAATGAGACCATGCTTGTACTCGTATATATATAAATGATATTAACATGCTTGATTCTATTTCCTTCAATTTGCTAACTTCCAAACTAAAGGTTAAGGATTAGAAAAAGAAGATATATGTTTCTGCTGCAGATACAGGTCTAGCATCCAAATCTTCGATACTGAGATAATACAACTGACTCGTGTCATTGTTTTGCAGTAAAAAAGGTACGAAAGTGACTTGTCGTTGAAATATAGGAAAAATAATTACTGAGCCGATTTAATGTTATTTGTTTGAATACTCCTTAACTTTACTACTTTTTTTTTAGTTGTTGAGAATTCATTTAGCACCATTATTACAACTTTCTTCGTCATTGCGTGTTGCAATTGGTCAGCAGGGATAGTGCTTCAAATTCATTATTCTGGTTAGCTAAAAATCAATCTTAACGAGGCATCAGGACTATCGCAGCTTGCTGTTGTTTATTTTTCTGCAACATGGGCTGGTGCATGTTGTTACATGTCTCCAGTTTATGCACGATCTGCTCAAATGTATCAGAAGATCACGTTTTTGTGGATTGATATTGACGAGCTCGTGGATGTGGCTGTTGAGTGGGAAGTTGGCTATATTCCATTTTTCGTCTATATGATAAGTTGTGAGATAGTTGACAAAGCAGCTATAGTTCATGAAGAGGAACTTGAAAAGAGATTGCACACTCTGCTGAGATAGTTGACAAAGCAGCTTATGTTGTAATTCACTCTTTTAATTCAGTGTTGTTGGAACGAAAAATATTTATTTTCTCCAATTTCGCTTGCAGTCCATTAGCAATCTGAAAAAACTGGTTTAACTCCATTTTTAACATCGTTCTTACTTGACAATTGATACTTCCATCATAAATCCTTTTTGCCTGCTTGAGTTCTTTGATTCATTCTAAGTACTAGAGTTGAAACCTACAGATTGAGCATTACAATCAGAAGTAAAGTGTCTAGATGAAGTAAATGTTTTAATACATATATCAGAAAACAAACAGTACCACAAGAAATGAATACATACTGATGCTGCATCATTACAAACCTGAACTGTGTGAGACCTTAAGGGGTCACAGAAGGATAAAATCCAAACATGGTACAATATTAAAAGCTTCATTTTCTCTCATTCTTGGAGTAGAACCTGAGAACCAAATAGAAAAAGAGCCGATAAAGTACTCCCCATGCCAGCAGAATACCTATATCAATCCAAATATTCTCAATCTTATGAATATCCATTGTGAACAATATATCTTCACCAATCAACATGCACCTTGGATCTGCAGCCGCTGATGTCGTGTTGTGCAATTCGCTGATCCTTATATCTCCCAGCGGACCAGGCGAAAGGTCGTGAGGGTTCCCGTTATAGCATTGTGTGCCTTTGAATTCATTTATCAGCAAAGCCTCAAAAGGGTATTTGATTGCAGATATATAGTGCAGCCATTTCCAGTATGGCGGAATTTTAGACGGTTTCAGGAAAAAACCACAAGTCAAGAAGAAGAGAGCAGTCGTAGCTATCACAACAGCATAACCAGTTATGTAACTCGGAACCACTGCGCTCACTAGCATAACATAAGCATTTGTTGTTATGAGTGACGCATATAAAATTAGCCAGAAGTAGAGTGTACTACCCCTCAGGTTGAGTATGAATTTTGTGACAGCAACAAAAGTAAAGCCTTGGGCTGCAAAAAATGGGAGGTAGACTATGAGGGAAGAGATTACATAAGAAGAAGCACGGTAGGCATTATGAGACGTCTCCCGTATAAAGATGAACCTTTCTTGGATGAAAGTTGGGACAGCGTCATTAGAAGAGAAGAAGACGAGACATATGGTGAAGATATAGAAGTTTAGAAGACGGTTAATGGTCGTGAAGTCGGTATGATGTAGATTTCTGAATAGGGACGACAGCACTAAACCCATGACTAACAGAACAATCTCACGCGACAAGAATAGCTCGGGGGTTCGAACCACGTTGAGGGCCGTGCGCCATGACAGGACCGCCACTTCCCTGATCCAGGGATTCGCGATTTTTTGACAGTGTTCCGGTTCATCAAGAACTTCTTCTGCCATGTCAAACTCCTCGTAAGAAGGAGCATACGGATCAGGAGCAGGGCTAAAGACTACCGACTCCTTTCGTTTAGGGTCACGATTAGGCATTGAATAGTGGCCCGCGACATAACTTCTGGAGGATGACAGTGGAGTTTGTCCAGGTGTCCGGGCGGGAGTCCACGTGGGGGGGCGACGAGGAGTTTTCGCAACGCCTTCGTAGATCCAAACCGAGAAATCTTTGTAGAAATGAGAAGCTAAACGAGGATTATAGACTCCACTGCGCGTGCTCATTGGGGTGGGAGGGACCCGGCTTTGGCGTTCCAGGGAAGCGTCAAAGTCTTCATCATCGTCGTCATTGAAATCAAAGTGACCAGACTCTGCTCTAGATGTCATATTACCAGACGGGAAAAAAATTCCGCTACGAAGGCTAATGTGTTTCGACCATGGGCTCTTTGCTTCTGTAGCATGGGGTTTAAACCGCTTGGGCATTCTTCGAGCCGGGGTTTGGACCACTGGATCTGGTTGGAGTCCTTCACGTTGATAAAGGACAAGAGGGTCCAGTCCTATAGTTGATTCGTCGTACTCTTTGATGACATCTAGGAGATATTCGAGGCTATTTTCGCCTTCTGGAACTGGTCTTTGAAATCCGGAAAGGTAGTCAGGAAGAGCAGTAGGACTTCCCAAGTATATCAATCTACCCCTGCACTCGGTCTCAGTTGCTTAGTTTGTTTCTGAACTTTCATATTTTGGACACAATATAAGAAGTGAAGACTTGTCTGTACCTTGCTAGGACGGTGATACGGTCCAAGAGCGTCTGAATTCTGAAGGAAGGCTGGTGGATTGTCATGAGAACAATGCTACCCCCTCTTGCGATATCTTTCACCTTTTCGACGACACTGAAAGCACTTGTGGAGTCGAGACCAGAGGTTGGTTCATCGAGAAACAAGAGTGATGGCTTGTGTATTATGTCAATCCCAATGGATACCCTACGCCTTTCTCCACCCGATACTCCTCTTTTACCCTCGTTGCCTATATACGTATGTGCAGCACTCTGCATCAAAAAGATCAATTAGTTCTTCGGAAAACACACAAGGGTGAGACATTTTACGGCATAGGGATGGTGTTCTTACAGTCAAACCGAGTTGATCAATGAGTTCAATGACTCTTTTCTTCTTTTCAGCACTGGATATGGATGGGGGAAGCCTTACTTCTGCTGCAAACATGAACGTCTCAAAGACTGTCAGCATGGCGAAGAGCTGATCGTCTTGCATCACATAAGATGAAATCATCTTCATATAACTTGTTGTCACCTACAAGATTCAGTCCATAATCAAGAACAAACCATGCAGGAACATACTACATTCTACTTTTGAGTATACCCGATATACTTACTTGTTTACCGTCGATCCTGACAGATCCTTGGAGACTCCCTCGAGCAATCCGTCCAGCCAAAGCATCGAGAAACGTGGATTTACCAGCGCCACTAGGCCCCATAATTGCCATAATTTCACCTCTCATGGCCTGTCCTGATATGTCATTGAGAAGATAAGTTTCCTTGGTGATCCATACGCCGTCTTTCTTCGTTTTCTTTGACACACTGTACGACAGATTCTTGAATTCCAGGCCATGCCCCGGAATGAACTTTCGTGAGTTCTCTCTTGCCATGTTTTTATTCCCTTGACCATCCATCAGGCTCTCAAGGCTCCGGTTTGTGTCTGTACGCGTAAATCTCGCCATGCCAGTTTTATGCTCCAAGTCTGATGTTCAGAGCAGAAAACTGAGTGGTGGGATGTGATATAAATGGTAGATATAATGAGTGAAAGTTGGGATGAATTTGTAAGGTTGTGAAAGAAGCTGGAAACAAAATTGCATTGGAGATGCCGATGATTCACTTTGGTGTTGCAGGAAAAATTGTAAATAACTTGTTTCATGTCTTTTAGTGCTAAGTAAATGATAAAACTGTTATTTGTCTACATCGGTTTGTGTTATAGTGATTCTCTTGTTGGTGTTGATTGTAGACAGCAGGTACTGTTTGGTTTTGTTTAGATTGGTGAAAGACAGTAAGAGATCAGTGTCAACAATTTTCTTTGAACTTGCTGAAAGAATTTTATTGGTCTCTCTTAAGTTGCATTGCATTTTGACTGAAGAGCCAAACTATATATATATATATATATATATATATATATATATATATATATATATATTGCTTATGTCTTCTTGCAGTCTAATTTACATTTACTAAATTACATCTTGCAGTCGAATAATCACAACTGAAAAACATATCACTTAGTTTTGAGGACGATTAACATGTCCATAATACACTTCAGCACCAAAAATAGCATTGATTCTTTTAAAAGCATTTTGTTTTTGTAAGTTCTACTAAAAAGTAAACAAAACATAATGACCAACAGTTTTAACTCTATAATAAATAGTAAATCCGAGTAAGAAATACCCATGTGTTATGTTTAATTGACAAATAATCCCCAATAGTATTTAAATTAGCAACAAGAAAACCATGCAACTCTTAATTAATTTGCATGTTATGAAGATAATCTAGAAATGTCATCATTTTTATACATAAAATCCATATTTTTCAATTTAAATTACATATCTCTTTTATTATTTTTAAGCAAATATTAGTTTCTAGATCTGTAAAAATATAAGTACGATTAATTCCAAAATCTAAGAAAATATATCACATAGTTTATAATATTATATAAAATGCTTAAAAAATTTATTATCATGAGGATTTTTGCTAATTATCGAATTTCAAAGGGGGCATTTTCTAATAAGCAATGTCTCCTCACGGTTGTGGCGCTCAATATGATTGATCAGGATAACTTTCGCATTAAGACAAAATTTAAAGATCGTTTGATTTCCACAAAATGAAACCTTAACAGTTACCACTCACAAAAAAAGAAAGAAAGAAAGAATCCTACAATGGCAACAACCGCCATTTCTGCTTCTCCACCATTCACAGCTGCACAATCCACTTCAAAAAGCTCTTTTACTACATTTGCTCACTTTTCAACACTGCCCTTTGCCAAAAAGTCAAATCTTTTTTCTTCATCATCATCAAGTTCTTCAATAGTGGGAGGTTTAAGAATCACCAGTTCAAAAATCAAGAGTAGAGTTATAAGTGGTAATAATGGGATTGGAGGAGTGAAATGTATGGCTTCTGGTGTTCTTCCAAAGGCCCTTTTGTTCGATTGTGATGGCGTGCTTGTCGACACTGAGAAAGACGGTCACCGCGTCTCTTTTAACGACACGTTTGCTGAAGTACAATGTTCTTTTAACTCTGTTTTGATTATGTTTTCGTCGTTTGGCTGTGTAGTTTCTCTCAATATGAAGTGGGAGATGAAAAGACATGATCTTTTCCAGTAATGAACATGTTTAGCATTAGAATTTAATGCCATTGTGTGATTTTTGAACTGATATGATGTTTATAGTTTGGTTTGTGTTAATTGATTGTCATTTTTAGCGGTTTAATTTGTTTCCATGTCTATATTGCAAGTAGTTAAAGATTAAGTATGGGGTTCAGTGATCAATTTGTTAAAAAAAAAATCTTTTTTTTTGGTTGTACAGAAAGAATTGGGAGTTACCTGGGATGTTGATCGGTATGGTGAATTGCTTAAAATTGGTGGAGGAAAGGAAAGGTACATCTACTATCTTGTTTATTCATTTTGGTGTAGTTCGTTTAGGCAGTCGAATGTTTGCGCTGGTTTCTGATTTAACTATGTTTCAGTTCATATGATTTAGCATTGTAGTCAAAATGGTAGTAGGATTCAAAGTTTTCAAGGGATAAGACGTTTGAGTTTCTGTTTAAGCGTTAAACTATCATCAACCTTTCTCTTTTTTGAGATATACATGCTAAAAGTGGCATGAACATGCTAAGGAAAGTTGCTGAATGAGTACTATAATTCCAGGATGACAGCATACTTCAATAAGGTGGGATGGCCAGAGAATGCGCCGAAGAGCGAAGAAGAAAGAAAGACATTCATTGCATCACTTCACAAGCGCAAGACAGAACTATTTATGGCACTTATTGAGAAAAAGTTGTTACCTCTTCGACCTGGTGTAGCAAAGTAAGCTGCTTTTTATTTTGGTCATATCTTACGTTGATCCTAATGTCTTGATATGATAAGTGACAATTTGCAGCAGAAACCTCAAGGTTACCACTAGGCGCATACTAGACAAGATAGTGTTCTGTTCATCTCTTCCGATGCATTCTCGAGGATGAGGGTCATAAGTAACAGCGTTGCTATGGTCATTATTCCTGTGAAAATATAAGAATTCTACTAAATAAGAACTCGTGATCAGATGGCTACTCAAGTTTTAGTGTCAATTGCTTCTTTTTCGGGACATTAAAGACTTCCAAGTTATTTCTTGTTTGAAACATGTGACGTTCTCAGGTAGCCTTGCAGCACTAACCAATGTATAACTGTTCGCACTATGGCTTTTTGCTTTCTTCCAAATTTAAAATGTCCAAAAAAACATTTTTGGCTGATTTAGGTGAAAATTAACCTTTCAGTTGCTTCCGTGTTATTCGAATATTCTAACTACATAGTGAAATATACAAGTGATATAGTTGGTCAATGGTTTTATTGCTCACATACTTCTGAATGTTCTAGGATTAACACAACTCTCTGTCTTTGACCCTTTCTCCACTATACAAGTTTATTATGTCAGTCCACATTCTTTCTGCAGTTATCACCGTAAAACTCTAGAATCTCGAAATCCAATTTCTTCTCACATAAGTGGATTTGAGTAAATTGAATATGGTTATCTAAATCACTGGACTATACTTTACAGGTTAGTTGACCAGGCACTGGGAAGTGGAGTCAAAGTTGCAGTATGCAGTACTTCAAATGAGAAGGCGGTAGGCACCATCAGGTTCCTTCCTTAGTTTTCTGCCATGTAATGTTGCAGTCTTGGGGATCATCTACATTCTACCGCTTTGATAGAGTTTAGTCGATCTGTCAGTCCTAGCCAGACTAACTTTGAACTTGCAAATCCTAAATTAATCTATCAAGTTGTCAGATTTGCATACTACTTATCTTTCCTTTGAAGAACTACTGGTATTGATGCGTCCACAACTTATCTTCTCCCACGCAAAATCTGGTTCTAAATTTCAGGTCTCTGCTGTAGTTTCATTCTTGTTAGGACCCGATAGAGCAGAACAGATACAAATCTATGCAGGAGATGTAGTTCCTCGTAAGAAGCCTGATCCGGTAAGCTTCTATACCACTCAGATGACTTATGGTATAACTTGGTCAGTTTATCACTAGAAGCAATACTTACTGTTAGACGAATATACATGATTGATATGTTGATTATGCCTATTATGCAGGCAATTTATCTACTAGCTGCAGAAACACTGGGTGTAGAACCTTCAAGGTATGGCCTTTACGAAAAACACCAAACTTTTTACTTCATCATTGCCATTGGGCACAGTGTGACTAATTATAGACATGTTTATCTGTTGAGCGACAACTTGATGCCCTTACTGGAGCACTTCTAGTGTTGAATTTCTTTACCAGCCGCAAATGTGTAACAAAATTACAGTTTCTCTGAGGAACATAGCCTTGCATTAACATTGTTATGGTTTAGAGCATAAAATTTGATTTGGATGGTTCTTATTTTTATGTTCTTTTTAGCTGTGTTGTCGTGGAAGACAGTGGTATTGGCATTGCGGCAGCCAAAGCTGCAGGAATGACGTGTATTGTAACAAAGAGCGGGTAAGTCATAGCTTTGAACATTGTTTGTTATTGCGTTTTCAGAAAAAGTAAATAACCAAACCATATATATGTATAGATTCTTCAACAATCTAGCACATTCTGTCGAAATACTTCATTGATATTGCATTGATCCTTAAAACTTCACGTTCATTATTCGTGTATTCATTCAGTTTCTGGATTTTCAGATATACAGGCGATGAAGATTTCTCAAAGGCTGATGCAGTTTTTGACTGCATTGGAGACCCTCCAGAAGAACGGTTCGACTTGGCGTTTTGCGGAAGCCTTTTGGAGAAAACATACGTTAGTTAAAACCGACAAAGCTAAAATTCTTACTCCATTTGTGGAGTCTCTTCTTGTTCATCTACAAGCGTGTGAGATTCAACTTATTATATATCGTAAAGAGCTTCATAACGACTGAGATAAGATACTACTCTAAATCCTCAGATTTTAAATCATGAATGTTCTTCATTCGCTGCACTGAAGATTTGCTTGTGCACAAGACTCATAATAGAGTTCCATATAAATATTTCGTGGGATTTCACATATGGGATACAAATTTAGGATGCAATTTTTATGGGAGGCATGTCTGATGAAAATATCGAAGGCCTTATAATGATGGGCCAGTGGGACAATAAAGATTGCAGCTACTAGCAAAATTTCCAATTTACTTTCAGCCGAAATATCATGATCACATGCAAGTTGTTCCTTTTATTCAATTGTTAGCTATGGTAGGTAATTCATTATAGTTGTTTTTGTGGTCCTAGTCAAAAGAATTAATGGCTTCTTATTCATGAGCATATACGTTAAAGAATGCTATTCGATCAAGTGGGGGTGCACTATGAGCCTCAAGGGGGTAACATGTCATATGATGCCTTGTACATATACACTGACCATATGAATCTCGTTAATATTGTATCTTCTTTCATTTCGTTAACTACTATAATCTACCGCTTAATTACTTTATTTTTTTTCATTGAAATCAAATACGGTAACATGGATGAATTAATATAATAAAAATGAGAATAATAAAGGAGGAATATGGAGAGAGTGGCACATGGAACTCAACATGGTGCATGTACATAATAGTTGAGAGTTGACATTTTGGGATTGGAGGAGTGTGGCAGTGGAAGGAAAATGGGAATAAATATTTAAAAGAAAAGAAAGGGTGTCACTTGTTATCAAAAAAAAAAAGAAAGGGTGTCACAACAGGCTAAGTAATGGAGCATTTGATATGAGGAGCGGTGGATAGAATAACGTTTAATAATACTCGAACAAGGTCGGCTCCTTTTGCAGGACCACTTATCACTACAAAATACAAATTGCACCCATTGCATAAAAATAAATACATTTCTCAGAAATTGGAGTTTTATTATATTATTCTTATACATTTTAGTATGATACATTTCGTTTTTTATTATTATTGTATGAGGAGTATGACTTATGAGCTAGGTTATTGAGGTTGAGGGAAGTTAAAAAGGAGATCTGAGATATGTAAATGTATAATAAGGAAATTGTCAACTCATACGTATATTAAATACCCTTACACAGAGTCATGAATTGATGAAACCAAGATAAATGTTAGCTTTTAAAATTCACATATAGTTTAGTCAATGCAATTATCTTTAATAACTCTACACTGATGTAGTTACACTTACATTGATAGCCAAATTAAATTGTTTACTTACTCTATTTTTTATTGTGTACATGAGAGATAGTAGCATTTTTTTTTTCAAATTAAAGTTCTCATGCGTTTTCACGTTTCATCGAAAATATGAAAACGCTTTCCTTTATTTAAAAAAAAAAAAAAAAACAAGCTAGCACCTTTGCTAATATACCTACAAAACAATACAACATATAAGAAGAATCATGTAAAAAAATAAAAAATTCTTAACTCGGGGAAAATTTAACTAATTGCGTACTAGGCTTTTGGACTGGTAATCCAGTATATATATATATATATATATATATATATATATATATATATATATTTCTAAAGAATGTGGGCCAAATTAATATTGTATCATTATACTTTATCAGAATAGAAAAGGAAAGAAGAATTGTGTTGTACTTGTCATCTTTGTCGTGGTATATTGGCAGAGTTCCTTACGATAATTATTCATCAATTTTTCGATGGAAAGCCGTTGGAAACATCGAGTGCCCATTTTCAGACCCGTGACTTTTCTCAAATTGTGTCAAAAAACTTACAGCTGTTTCCAATGAAAAGAACAGATACACACCTTACTTTCGGCTGCTTTAAGAAAAATATATCTCAAATAATGTCTTTTTCTCAACACAATTATTTCCAGATAATCATTGCTTTATATGTTACTTCTTTTTTACGCTCTAAATTTCTCTTAATATGGTACATAACTAAGAAACCTTCATTTAAACTATTTATAAGACAATTCACAAGTTTAATCTCTACAATAATCTTCATGGCAATGCAAAATAAACCGGTTATATACATTTCGTTTCTTTGTACACCGAATTAAAAAATTTTAGATCAACAAGAAAAAGAACGTCAAAGTTAATTTTCCAGGCACATAGATTTCTTGATCGTTTATACTTTCTTCTATCATTTCAAACCTTTGATACAATAAAACACAAAACAATAAAAAGAATTATTTCTATAAATTAAAAAAATAAAAAATATATAACAAAAAACTAATAATTTTAATTTTTTCTAAAAACAACCTCAGTATCCAACCCAAACCCATCAATCTTTCTCACCTCAACCAGCTCCGAATCCTTAAACAGCTCCTCCAACGGCTTCACACTGTACAAGTCATTAGCCGAATACTTGTCCGCCCGCCTCGACAGCAGCACGTGCAGCACACACACCCCTCCCTTCTTCAGCGTCCTCTCGATCTCCCCGACAAACTTCCTCGGATATAGCGCGTGGTCAAACACATTCGAGAACTCAAAGTCAAACGTGTCCGAACTGAACGGCTGATTATGAAAGTCTCCCTTCACAACAAGCGGTGGGCACGGGACAAGATCCATGCCCACCGAATCCTCGACCCCGACCCGTTTAAGAGCCGCCACCTCCTGCCCGACCCGGGCCCCGATGGATAGGGCCTTCGACCCGTTGGATAAGAGTTGTCGCTTTTTCATGTTGTCGAAGAATTTGGCGAATACGTTGACTTTGCGGTCCCAGTCACGGGTTGTCCATATTTGTCGGAGCTTCGGGTTGAGGGTCTTGTTGAGCTGCCGGTTGAGGTATGCGTCGTAGGTTGCGTATCCGGGTCGGATCTTGAGATCCGATGGCAATGGCAACGGTTCGGTAGTGGCTGTTTTTTTATTCGTAACCGAAACTTGGCGTTGGGTTTGGAGGGAGAGGAAGGCTAAGAGGGAGAGTGAGAGGAAGAGGGAGAGGAGGAATGGTTTGAGGAGGAGGGGTAGTTTTGGAAATTCCATTCTCATGCCTGCATGTGTATATATTGTTGTACTAACTTCGGTATATATATAAATGTGTATTAGTAGTAGTTAGTGTGTGTTGTGTTGAGATATAGCTTGTGCATGGAGCAAGGAAGGAGAATATGTGTTCTCTTCTCTTTAATATATATATTGTTGGATTCCTAAATTGTGACCACTGATTGTGGAGGAGAAGAGTCAAGAAACTAGAGAGCGGGGAGGGGGGTCATATGATGCGCTTCAACTTTAAATAATTCTATTATTGCTTTAGAATAATACAATGCAAATAAAATAATAGCGTGGGGTCGGTCCTATGAAATTTTTCACTGGAACACGGAACACGGATTGAACATCACGCCAACCTGGAAAATAATTTGAAGTAATATAATAAAACGAAAAAAACAAAAGGAGCTGTTGGTTCTGATCAAACTTTTGCGTGGTTGTCTTGTCCAGCTTATTTATTTGTTATTAAATTATTTTAAACAGCTTTCTCATTATTGGCTGACATGTGGGAACTGAATAAATGCGGGAGGTAAGTTAAAAAGAGTTCGCTCCTTTACAAGACTGACGAGCGATCAGTTCGGCTGAACTCTGAAGGGATTACAGTTTCTTCTGTTCAGAAATATACTTACTATAGCGTAAATTATTTAGAAAGAAAGCAAATGTAATTGTGTAGATAGAAAAATTTGGTGGGGATGAGTACCTTAATTTTCATAGAAAAAATATATATAAGAGATTGTAAAGATGGAAAATAATGAACAGAACGAACAGTTGCTCCAGAATTAAGAAGAACAAAATTATAACAGTTTCACCAATTTATGAGACAGGTGAAAAGCCCAAATTAAATGAGAAGGTTGTGTTATTTAATAGTCAGTGTACTATGCCCACTCTTCATGGTCCTCAAGTTAGTAAAGTCCAAAGCCCATTCTATCGTATAGTTAGTTAAATGGATGGAGTTAACAAATCTCGTGGCCTACGTAGGTTATCTTAAAAGCACCCAACTCCTAGATTCCGGTTAAAGTGATCAGATCTCTATGTCATATAATAGAAGTGAAAGGGTTGGTGGTGATGTGGTCTAACATAAAAAGAAAAACCGATCCTTTTTTATGTGTTTCAATATATCTCATACCATTGTAATATGAAGCACCGAAAGTTGCGGCAGCTATTAAGTTTCATATTCTTGTACACAGTTTTTTTCTTTGTTTAACTTAACCCCAAAAGACCGGTACTTCAATTTTCAGATTCAAAACAAATGAGCACACCGACCATTATCATATCAAAATCTTACCTATGGTAACCCACCACCACTAATCTCATTTCTTTTGTAATATATCTAATGTTAGACCAGATAATCCAAACCAAACCCAGATTCCCTCGAAAACGATAAGACGAGGACACTATATATGCATCCTCGAGAACCTTGTCAAGGACATTGGCTAGCAATGAAAGGGCAAAAATCCAGAAATAAAAAGAACAAGAAACCTGCAAGAATTGACAATATCGACAGTACCAGGGTGATGCTTTTGAGTTTGGAATAGCACTTCAACTGGAAATATATTTTGGATATGTAACACTAAACAGCAGAATATTCAAAGAGAACAAGTAAAGAACAGAACCTCTATATCCTAATCAGACCATAGTAATTTTCTCATCTTTTAAAGAACTTCTAATTCATACATCACAAACATGCATTGGATGACAGATAAAACAAAGGGAAAATAAGAGCATCAATCCACCCGCTTCTGAATTCTGATCTGGAGAAAAAAGTCACTCGGCAGAAATAGAAACAAGGGAACAACATACAATAGAGAAATAAAGAACACACCCTCCTTTCTCATGACGAGGCGGCAGCTTAACTAGGTGCAGCCTCCGCAACAAAAGAACCAAATGAAGGCAAAAGCCAACCTCTTTCTCTGACATGGGCCACATAGAAATTGAATTTATCCTTTGCATTCGGAATATCAAGAGCCAGATCATCCATCCCATCTTTAATTCTATTAAAACCTTTAGTCATCTGATTGATAGTTATCAACCCCTCACCGAAGCATTCTTGCAGCAATTCCAGCATCCCATCGTTCTTCTTCTCCATAGCCATTACCAGAGCTTTTTTCACCACCTCATGATTGAAAAAAGGCATATCCAGATCACGAATACACTGGCAAGCTTCACTGACAACTCCCCCACTCTCGTATTCCTCAAGCAGCTTCTGGATCTTGTCTTTAGCATCCTCCACCGCCCAGCCGGTACCCCCTCCCCAGCACCGGAGGATCCTCTCGCCAGCGTGGCGTGCTGCTACGAGCGTACGAGCCATTCGGACGGTTTCACTACCGCTGCTATTAGGTGGTAGCATAGCAGCAATCTCCTGCAAATTTAGAGGGGCGAGAACATCATCTATCACCGCTCGTGCAAGGAACAAGGCAAGTTCATTTGAAGCGTCTAAAATGTCAAGTGCAGTGTCTTCTGCAGATTCCAAGAGCATAACAAAACCGTTGACCATGTCTTCTGTTGAGAAGATTTCTATATGAAGTGCGGAGAGCAAAACCGATGCCATTTCCTTCTCTCTGTTTTTCCTGTCCATGGCCAAGGTGATGAGCCTTTTCAGAAAAACTGGGTTATATTCGGGCATTCGTAGATCTTCCAGACTTCGAATTAGTTCGGGAATATCATCAGAGAGAAAGTACTCGTGAATTATGGTGATGATCTTTTGCTTGTAAGCCTTCAATTTCTGATCGTGCTCATCTGATTTTTTGCCGTCTTGTGGTGAAGATTTATAAGAAGCATCAAGCCACCCCTCAGATATTGCCTGGGGAACAAGGGACTGGAACATAGTTTTTGCAGAAGGAATGTCAAGGGCAAGATCATCAAGGCTTTCAGATAAGCGAGTAAAACCTTTCACCATTTGACTAGAACTAATCAGACCCTCGACTGCAGCTTCCTTCAGTAGCTTCAGGATGAGTGGTTCTGCAGTTCGAATCTCCATGCCAAGAACCAAAGCTCTTTTCACAACTTCATGATGGAAAAAGGAAACACCTAACTGTCTAATACATCTGCAGGCTTCAGAAGTATCTCCACTCTCAACATATTCCCTTAAAAGATCAGCAATCTTTTTCTTCACCTCATCAACAGTGAGATGTGTACTACCACCCCACCGCCTCTCCACAAGCTCGGCATGATGTGGTGCAGAGAGGTAGCTTTTCTCAGCAACTTGCAATACCTCGAATCCCTTGGAGGTTTCTGAAAGCATTTTCCTGGCTCTGGTGATGAAGGCCGGAGGCAGAATATCGTCAACTACAGCTCTAGCAATGAATAAAGCAAGGACATCCACAGCATCCAATATATCAACAATCAGGTCATCAGCAGATTCAAGCAGCATTAGAAACCCCCTACTAATCTGAGCTGCCTTCATAACATCAGCATAAAGAGCTGAGAGTAAAACTGAAGCCATCTCCTTCTCCTTGTTGTTTCTGTCCATGGCCATGGAAACAAGGCGCTTAACAAAGTAGGGATGATACTCACTGGATCCAAGTTCTCTGACATCAGAGGAAGCCGCATCTACATCACCAGTGCAGAAGTATTCCTCGATCAGGGTTACAACAGATTTCTTGTAATCATCTAAAGGATCAGAGACAGTTGATTCAACAAGCTTATAAGGCTCCTGTGAAGATCAAGAGGAATATTAATAAAGGAATAATAGACCGAATTAAATGATATCGAGATTCAACAAAAAGATGCCGAAATAAATTAACTACACGATCACCTCATCGCTGTCGTAGTTGGGGTCATTTCGATCAAGAAAAGATTCACCATCAGTATCAAGTAGTTTTCCCCATGTGCCTTTGCCGCCAGCACCATCTGTCATTCAAGAGTAAGCAATGAACAAACGTGAGACAAGGATTATCTATAGAAGTTCTTAATAAGCAAAAGTACGACTCAAGCACACAAAAAAAGAACATTGAAACATCATAAGAATCTGGTGCGGCCCAACACATCAAGAACTGGAAAACCACATGAATTTAAATTTCAAACCTGTTTGACAACATCATACTCAGTCTTATATAGTAAATTATAGTGAATACGGTCAATCGTTTGCAGCAAGAAATTACAGCTCTGCAGATCAGTATTACTTTTCTTCTGTTCATTTCTCACAACTCTTTTATGAGTCAAAGGTAATCAAATTAAAGGTACCATCAATAAGAAGGCGCATGAAAACTATGATACCGAAGTTGTTTACGACAGGAGTGGAAGAATTATTCAATGTCAAAGCCATGTGAGTCAGACTGGTATGCTTCATTCTGGAACCACAAAATAGAAGCTAAGGTAATTAGTTGCATGCAACTTCAACTTACAACCCTTTGGTCAAGAATACTCCAAAAGGTTAGAATAATTACAGAAACACTAACAGAAGCTCGAGACATGACAGGTATAAGGAATATTTGTAAAGCTACTCAAACCAGTATGGGCATGTCTGCAATAGTCGAACCCTTATGAG
Organism: Linaria vulgaris; assembly: GCA_948329865.1. NCBI lineage: Eukaryota > Viridiplantae > Streptophyta > Magnoliopsida > Lamiales > Plantaginaceae > Linaria > Linaria vulgaris. Next base: position 33,402,727 of record OX415250.1, on the reverse strand, counting down.
GGCCTACTTAATAAATTTTCAAACTTACTTTTAATAAGTATTCAATCTTCATAAGGATGATTAACGTTTCCTTAACTCAACCAAATCTCAGGAGTTATGAACCCGTCAACCCGATGATCCCAATTAACTCTTAGTCAGAGACCAAATTGTGCAAAAGAACGTTTGGTAACAAAACCAGAGCTGGTAACAAAACCAGAGCTAACTATCCAAATCAGGTTTAAACAAATGTCTTATACGCCTACGAGAAAAATTACCACCACTATAAAAGAACTTACTATAGGCACATTTCCCAAATGCGTTCTTCGCTACTCCGGTATCTACCGATGGATTAAAAATGTCTATTTTAGCCTTTCGGGCACGTTCCGGTCCGCTAAATACTAAAAACTTTTTGGAATGTTTAACTATCTTTTCACCACGTTTCGAAAAGTTCCTAACATTTACAGTTGCAATAAAACGTACAAAGTACTTGTTTGTTTCGCTTCGATAGAGTACAAATTGGAACCGTTACAATGCTTTTCTCGGAAACGTGTGAAAATTTTGATCCGTATATTTAACAAATCCATCATTAAATACAGAGTAACTAAACCATCAAGCGGAATACCACGAAACAACAACAATAACAACAACAATCATCAACGACGACAACGGAACACTTCAAAGTAGTATCATAAAACACCTAACAACTCCAATCAAAGACGAATAAAAAGCGAACACCCTCATCATCATTAATCGTGATTAACAGTGAGTAATAATAATCTTACCCTTCTTAGCACGGCCAGCTTTCCCGGAGCACGTGCGGCGCATGTGCCTGGCGGACGGAGATTTGGGACCGGGAGATTTGGGAGAAGACGACAACAACGACAAGGACGACATAACCTCCGCATTCTGCTGCGTCGCTATTTTGAGCGTCTCCCTCTGCTCCTCCGTCAGAAACCCCTCCTTGCTACTCATCGTATCTATCAATCAACAAATCCCTAACCCAAATGTGGAGCGCGAACCAAAAGAAAAATGGATTCTTCCTGTTCTTAGCTCCGATCGAGATTCCGATCGCGTCAAATGTGTGTATAATCTGTATGTATATATGTGTATGTATAGATTTGTGAGAAGAAGAAGAAGAAGAAGAATAGTGTAGTGATGGAGAGAGACAGGGAATGGATGAGGACGAAGGTTGTTGTGTTGTGTTGTGTTTGTGTATAAAATATATAAATAGGGAGGCTAGGGCTACAATCTAAATGTCCTTACAAATACAAACCCAAATTTCATCCAAATTTGTGTTTTTTCAAATTACATTTCTATTCATAAATTTGTGACACATAAAATATAATATATATATATATATAGTCTGCAGCATAAAAATCATAAAATATATTTGTGTTAACTATAAGTGATCATAAGATATTATTTTGTGCAACGGTTATATTATTGATATGAGTGCAATAGCTATATAACGCTCAGCATTTTGGGAACCCTCAGCTTAATATGATTTATTTTATACGACGGTTATATTGTTGACATGGAGCTATAATTACATAACGGTTAACATTTCCAAAACCATCGGCGTGACAAAAACATTTGATGTGACTGGTATATTGTTGAAATGATTACATAAAAGACAAATATTTTCAAAAACAACAGCTTACTAGGAATTATTTTATGCAACTATTATGTTGTTGACGTGATGCAATAACTACCAGAATATACACGATGAGAATGAAAGTATGACATTGTTGTTTCTTAAATTCTATAGTCAGTTGCACAAAATATTTTTTTCAACTTCACCATGGGCAAGGCCAAATTAAGTTTAGTGAAAATGTTGAAGAGATACACATATGATTTAATTATCAGGCTTAATGGCGACTTAATCATAAAATTAAGCAACATACCTTCACCAGATAGAAAAAAATAAATTGCGGTGACATTATTTTGCAGTATTATATCCAAATTAACTTTATAGTGTCAAAACAAAATACAAACCCATCCATTTGGTTTGAAGGCGAATCTCAACATTATTTACTTACTAAATATACTTTAACTCTAAAATGAATGGAGTTTAATGGGCCATTTTCGAAATAAATTATCAATTTAAAAAAGCGGGGAAGTACAGTCGTGTAAGTATTAAAGTCGCTGGAAAGGAAAATGACTTTCACCTTGTTGACAAATTCAACAACATAGTGCTATCCAAATCATGTGTATTCATGTATTGTAATGATATTATGATAACGATAATCCGCAAATTACAAAATATTCCATATTTTTACAGTAAAGTTTTGATGGAAAGGTGGTGTACATATTATGAGTCATCTTTGAATTTGAGCAAGCTAAAGGCCAAAGAGAATGATTGAACAGATGAAGCAAGAAAAAGGCAACTTTCCTGGCCTAATCTTTGCGCCAAACTAGCATTTAAATCCGTTGCTTTCGCGTCCATCTGAATCAACCCATTTTTCTTTTCTAGGGTGAAATCAAGAAACGACGACAATCACAATTATCGTACATCAGAATAATATCTAGGAAAAACAGATTACAAGGGGTTTACATGTAATTAATTATTCTAAAACGTTTACGTAATTGGAGCAAAACGCAGGGGATGTAAATGTAATAGTCCCAGATAGATTTGTCCTCCAAGTACACCTTGACATGCCACTTTTTGAAACACATGCATAAATGTTTTCTCATTTGAGAATGTGGATGTGCCAAACAATGGGTGCACCATACCAGATAATCTTTTTCGATGATGTTTGGAAGGCAGGCAAGAATAAAAAGCTCTTTCAACCAGTTTGGTTTCCACTAATGGGACATGTCATGAGATCCCAAAAGATGGAAAATTTGGTTCTACTTTGCATGCATGTGCATGTGGTATCAAAGACCTGAAAAAAAAAAAAACACTTGCACTTACAACTGCTGTCTTTAACCACCAGCTGGTATGTAAAAGCTGAACAGTTTCACTTTTGGATACCGTAGCCCACACCTACTACAAGCATTCGAACTTTCCATCAACTTATGCCACACAGTTCGATGATCAAATCTAAACTATAAATAGTCCAATGTATTTACATTCACGCTAAGACCTTGTTCACTCGTATCTTTTCCTAACGCACAACTGGGCAGTATACGTAGTCAACCTGCATCTGCAAGCATTTAAACCCTTCTCTAGTTTCTGCATTCTGATTTCTTCTCTTTTTGTTTCCATAAAATCCTGATTCTTTGCACCGAGCTCTATGAATAACATGAAAGTTTTCAGACAGTGGTGAGATTATGATGAAAAGAAAGTTAAGGAAAAAAGGACTACCCATACTTGACTTAAAGCATATCACACAAAAACTATACCCAATAATACTTCAAGATAAGCAGTTCTACAGAAACGAGAAAAATCACATAAGCTTTATAGCCATTAAAGACTACTCATACTTGGCAAAGGATTCAGACTCTCTAACTGCTCCTCCATGAATGATTTATAGTAAAACACGATATAGTACATGCCTAGTCATGTGGTTGAACTATAACCGGAAATTGATAAGATACCTTTGCCACAGGGCATGGAACAGGAAACTGAGATGAATATCATGTGAACTGCAAATAAAAAAAGGTATAAATAACTCAAAATCGTTGCGAAGAAAACTCGTGAAAATTCCTGTAATATCTATGTACAGTAAATACCACAAGAAAGATAAATTATTACAAAAACGATATATGAACAACATTTTCAGCATACTTGTCGTGGTCTTCTCGCACAACCCACACGCAAGCTCCACAAATATTTACCTTCCAGTATAGGGCAATGGAGATATTATTGCAGAATGAGAAGATGACATCATTTTTTCAAAAGAGCAAAATATGCCGAGAGGATGTGAAGATGAACAACGCATAGAGCTGCCGCTTCTTTTCAGATGCATGGGTCGCATAACTAATAATCACCGTGAATCAGGAGCAGAACCAGAGATTCTTGTTCGCTTCTTCTTATTTTTCCAAAACTCGTCTTTCTTTCCCTTTTTCTTCTCTTTCAGCAAGCCCATGCTGCTACTTATGATACCCATTAAAGCGCTTTTATCCTTCCTGTTCTTTATCTTAGCTTTCACCTCTAAAATTGCCCTGAGCTTCTGATAAGATCTAGCATCAGGGACTTGGCCATTTTTGACCATTTGCTTATGATAATAGAACGCCCTCTTGAAATCACGGACACGAACATAGGCATATATCATAGTGGAATAAGTAACAGAATCCGGTTTCAGATTAAGAGCAGCCATCTCTTTCAACAATTGTGGCAACTTTGACTCTTGCCCTCCTCTGGCGTATGCATTAATCAACATATTATATGTCACCACAGTAGGTTGAAAACCAAGCTTTCCGAACTCGCAGACAACATCTCTTGCTTCAGTGTAATGCCCTTGTTTAGCGAATCCGTCCAGAAGAGTATTGAAAGTAACTTGTGTTCCTCCGATTTTACTCTTGATCATCATTTTCCAAATCTTCATAAGAGTTTCTGTGTCACCAGCACGTCTAAACGCATCCAGAAGAGCTGTATATGTTTCAATGGAGGGTTTTATTCCATCTCTTAACATATTCTCGAAAGTTATATAAGCCTTCTCATGCCATCCACCTACTGAATAGGCATGGATAAGAGCTGTATATGAATGTGAAGTGGGTTCTATACCAAATTTCTTCATCCTTAAAAATGCATTTGCTGCCATCTCACTCATGTTCCTTTGCCTTCCATAGGCACTTATCAGACACGTATATGATCGTACATTTGGCTTCAACCCGTTATCTTCCATCTCCTCGAGTATCTTTTCAACAATGTCGGGTTCCATTCTTCTGCTATATGCATCCATTAGAATATTATAAGTGGCAGCAGTTGGTGCTATTTTTTTTGCCTTCATCTCTGCAAAAAGACCTTCTGCCTCTTCGACCATGTTTGATTTACTATAAGCATCCATAATAGTGTTATATATAACAGCATTAGAAGGTATTCCTCTTTTCTCCATTTCTGATTGGATGATAAGAGCTTCTTTTTGCAGCCCCTCGTCACAAAATGATTTGATAAGAGCCCCCACAGATTCCAAGCTCCACCTGACTCCTTTCTTGTTCATTTTTTCAAATAAATCCCACGCATCTTTGGCACTCTCTCCCTTCTTTCTCATGACTGTAATCATTATTGAACAAGTTACATGATCAGGCTGGATATTACTTGCTTCCATAGACTCGTACACTTTCCAGGCATCATCATACCTAGAGAAAGTAAAGAAACATCAGAAGGAATAGTATGCAGCAAGTTGTATGACTAGTATAGCCACATACACAGCAAACACACACAGAGAGCGCGGAAAGGCAAGTGCTAGTGTCCAAGAAGCAGACGCATGTTTGTATATATCCAAACAAGTACCATCTAAGTATAGACTATAACGTAATAAGAGTTTTTCTCAGGGATAATGAGTGCACAAATGTGTAACAACTATCATTTTGATTAGGTACCAAAACTATGTCCTGATACGAGAAAGGGACACGAGTGTCTCAAATTTTAAAGAAAGTAGACTTAGTCCACCACCAGCATATACAAGCTTTAGCGACATTATAACATCAACAGTAGCACAGCATACTCATCCAGGGAAACTACATTGTACACAGAAATACACAACACATAAACAAACTGCAAGTTTCTCAAGCACCATCAAAGAAGCAAAGTTATGGTACCTGCGACAAGACAAAAGCCCGGACATCGCAGCATTGTAAACTCTAACATCCCTAAACTCCTTATTCTGCTCAAAAGGCAAATTCCTGAACACCACCAATAGCACATCCCCCTTCCCCACCCTCCCAAGCACCGTAAACAAAACAGAACACGCCTTAGGCGTCACCAAACACCGCTCGTTCAACCCCATCCACTCGAAGAAATACAAACAACCCATCACATCCCCTTCCTCACCCAACACTCTCAAAACCTCCAAACACTCCTCCTCCCCTAATTTCCCTCCAAGATCACAACTTTCCAACGCCTCCCCTAACGTCACATTCTCCGGTAACCCCCTCGCAATTCCCAATATCTCCTCCACAACCCCCTCCACTTTTGGTTGAATTTGTTCAGTCTGAGAAAAGGGGTTGTGGTAATCCTCTGTTTCTTCTGACTCGGTAACATGTTCTTCTTCAAAAGTGGGGGCCAAGTGCCATGAAGTCCTGCGGTTCTTTGAAAGGGTGATTCTGCCTTCTTGAATCGGGTCAGGGTCGGAGGTTCGGGTCTTGAAGAACTTGAGGATTGGGTCGTGGATACCATCATCGTCGGGTTCGGGTTCAGGTTCGGGTATTTGGGTTTGTTTTCTAGATGGGGTTTGGAGGAAAGGGAGGAAGATTTGGGAGGAGTGGGGAATGGGAGTGCAGTGGGTGATGGAAAATGATTTTCGAGAATGTTGGGGTGGTTTTGGGATTTTGAAGAATTGTGGGGTTTGATGACAATTTGGAGAGGGGAAATAGTAAGATGGAGAAGGAACTGGAGATTGCTTTATGTGCGCCATGGCTATGGCGGAGCTGCGGTTGTTGAACGGCAGTGGCACTAAGATTATATAACTGAATATATTTTTCTTTCTCCTTCTTTCCAACTCAATATAGTTTTTTAAACTTTTTTTTTCCAAAATGTTAAAAATATTATTGAAGCACAAATCGGAGTGTTTACAGATAAGAGAGGTATTTCCCCAATCGAATGCACAAAACAAAATACATTGCAAAACTAATCGAAACCGTCTAGTTATGGGGTATCTGAACTCTAAACTAGGTCTTTGACTACAGATAAAGCTCCTAAAACTACAAACACAATCTCTTTCTTTCTCTGTGTGTCCCTACAAGTTGTACTTCGGTTATCATAGCCCTCTTCTCCTTTGGCTCAAGTATATGACTGTGACGGTATATTCCATGTTGCGCACAGGGCATTGTGCGCAGCCCACCCATGATGATGACACGTGGACATAATGTTTGTCATTTTGTCCACGTGTCACGATCCCAGAGGGGCTGCGCACAAGACATGTGCGCAGCATGAAATAGACCGACTGTGACCACTTAGGCTATCATATTGTAGTTTTGGTTAACCTTGTATACATGTGACTTGCTTTCTTCGATTAGTGATTACCTTTTAGGGGTTGGAAAAAGGAAAGGGATGTACATGTCCAGTCTCCTCCTATGTCTCTCCTTAAGTTTACTTACACAAGATTAAAGCACAACTGTCAAAGGCAAATCCCTCAAATACAAGGGGTTAGTTCTTTACGACCAGTTTTGTAATTGTTGTAGCTTGCTGCACATGTTTCTAGCATTTCTATTATTTTTATCCTTAATTTAGATTCTGCTAGTTAAAGTGTATCCTATGGTGAATTGTCAGTGTCTTCCCTTCAAAAAATCTTATCTTTCATGTTTTCCATATTGCTGCTATTATTTCCCCCACTGCTGCAACTCTAATTTGATATATCTTAAGTCTTTTTTGCTCAGGACTGATTAAATTGCTTGATCCAGTCTTCCATATCTCTTGAGCATGTCCTCATACCTGTGTTATTCATAACTTTATATAACACATTATAGCACTATTCACATTGAAAGAATAAATGAAACAATTAATATATGGCAAGGTAATGGATTTACTAACTATGTTCTTAGTGGTCAGTCTTTTTTTGTACAACAAGTCAATGTATAAATGTAGCTTTAGGGTTTGAGTAGTGATTCCATACCTGACTCCACCATCTTATCTCTGGTATTGCAGGCACTAAACATGGGTATAGAGCATTTGTCCCTGCATTTCTCCTTCCCTCATTTCTCCCCACTAGCTAGATGGGATCACCTCATCAATTTTGTCCCTCAGGTCTAAAATATGCTTCCACCAAGGTGAGTCACTTGCATTTTTCTCCACCTCCCATATGCTCTTATCCTTCAGTTTGTATGCCCTTATCCACCTTTCCCATATAGTATGGGGTCCCTCTATATTGTGAAGTCTCATCACCTGCATTGCTAACACTGTTTTAGTCCAACCTAGGATTTTCTTAGTTTGTAGTCCATCATTTTTGTATTCTTGGCATAACTTTCTCCCGACTTTAGAACTCTTCATCCCTTCTTCCTTTTCTTCTTTTTCTGCCTACAGATAATTTCTCCACACTCTTTCAATCTTCTGGATGACCCCCATTGGTATAACAAAAATATGACTCCAGAAATTTTGTATACTTAACAAAACAACTCTCACAAGTTGCAGCCTTCCTGCATAACTAAGATTTCTAGCTTGCCATCCCTGGATCTTCCCAAGTTGCATAATCAGCTATTTTCAATGTTTTAGGGCTCAAATGGGGAAACCTCCCCTCTTAGAATCTGTCATGCACCAAAACAAATAAAAAAATATTTAACGTTTTCAATTTATTTTAGTTTAATTTGCACTTTAGTCTTCAACTTACACAAATTAGGATTTTGACACCAAATAGTTTTAGAATTTGCAAATTTAGTCCTAAACGTTATGATTAGCTTATGATACCATTTACACAATTTATGTGTTCTTAAATTAGGTTCATAGATCCTAAATAATTATTATTATTTTGAAATTAGCTTAAAACATGTTAATTACATAGTTATCTACTTAATTATGTATATATATCTTTTATATAATAACTATAATTGCATACTTGTGAATTATTTAAGATGAATATATGATCTGAATTTGATATTATAAGGTGTATAAAGTAAAATAAAATAAAAAAATAAGTGATAAGGAGACAACTATACAAGTTGCCAACTTGTTACATAATTGCACATGAACCTGTCAGCACCTAGATTCGACTTTGAACAATTTTAGATTCTATATTAGCTCACGTTCGTGCATTTTTGTTTTTTCATTATTTTCAATCATTTTGAGTCTAGTTTCATAAAAAAAGTATTTAAGAATTTTTCCCATCATCCTACTACCCCCCAAAGACCAAAACTTTTCATTGTGTAGAAAAACTGATTTCGAGTCTGAGCACTAAAAACATCATAACTCATCCAAATCAAGTCCAAAAATTCTAAAATTTTAGATCCAGCTTGCTCTCTAAGTTAGACATCTTTTATATTCAGGCCTATTTCCAAAAGAGAAGTTTTTAAAGGTCGAAAGAAAGCAGCAGTCAGCCTCTGTCCAGAAAGTCCGAAAACAGCTGCTATCACACAAGGATTTTTACAAAATAGTAAAACTCTTTCTTTATCACTACTACTCCATGAATTTAGTCCTATATATATGTTGATTCTTTAAAAAATATTTAACTATGATATTCATTAGTTTACAAAGGTCAATTTAGTATAAGAATCTAAGCATGTCACTATTTTAGTTATTTATTTTAGAATTACTATGTAATATTTCATCAATCTCTTTATATGATTGCTTAATATGAAGAGTTGAAATAGGAATTCATGATAGATCTACTATATTGAAGGTTATTTAAGCAAATCACTCATTAGATCATAGTTTAGATGGCAAATATAGTAGTAGCCGAGTATGTTTTATTTTTATTAATGATGATGCATGTTTTTAAGTGATCTTTAGTTAACTTTCATATTAATCCTTTGTATGAATCTTTGATGTATATTAGGATAAGATTCTCTCATATTTTAACTTAGTTAGTATTAAAGGGTAGCCTAATTACTAGTTAGAACAACTTATGAAAAACATAAACTTACTGGCTAATTGTATAACTATTAACACTTTATAAACCTATTTAGGGATTGATGAAGTTAACGAGGACAACTAGCGACAATTGTGTGGAAAAGGTGAGGTTTGGTTTTTATTATTCCAGCCCCTTTGGCACCTGGCTCTGAGGAACTTGGACAGAAAAATCGTGATTTTTGTTCTCGAATCACGAGCCACTTCTTTCATCATTTATATTGCCTTTATGTTTCATTTACTTATTCTCTTTGGCGATTCAGTTTCTTTTATCTATTGTTACTTCATGTTCAAATGCTAAATCTATGACCTGTCAATTCATAATTGTATTACCTGATCTAATATGATAAACTATATATTGATTCTTAGACTGTGCAAACGAGCAACGGATATTATCCGGCTTACTAGCTCATATGATATTATGTTTTACCCATTGGGATGCCTTTGAGAAGTTGGGCCCGGGATTGTGTTAATTTACTGCTGGGCAGCAAGGGTTGTCAGTTTAAGTATTTTGCATAATACCCATCGATCTAGGCGCCGCATATAGTCAAGAGTTGATTATATCCCGCGTGCTAGATAGACGTGTACTCGAGCATGTCTTTTCATTTTGTTGCGAGGTTACTCCTCGTTGGGAGGTATAAGGTAGTATATTCGTTGATATAAGGTTGAATCTGGTTGTTATGTGCACATGTTCATTTTCATTACTTCATGTTCATATGTTATTAACGCTCAATAGTTATTTCTTGCCATTCTTTACCGTTCAGTTCATTTTCGGATTTTACTTATTCTTGTTCAATTTACCGCCTAAACCTACAAATCTCACTAAGTCATTAAAGACTTATTCCTCTTTTGTTTTGTCTGTCCATTCCTCAGAATAAAAGGCGACTTACGTGTGGCTGGTGTGAGCGGTTTTCCAAATCAAGAAGTTATTTTGCTAAGTGTGATTTTGAGTATGCATTTCAATAATCATAAATATTTTAAATAACTAAGTATTGTTACTTTCATTCAACTATGACGTTGTTATTTGTATTTTATCAAGACTTCCGATGTGATATGTAATAAATTAATTTTATTTGTGTATGATATGATCCTGGCCGTGAGACCTTTCATTTAGACTAAATTAACACCGAGTTTGTTTCTGTGTTATTTGAACATGGGACGAGTTTGATATTAACTAAATCTCGAGGTGCGGTTCTCACAATATGGTAACAGAGCCATTGTTTTAAAAGAAGGTTTACAAGTCATAATTTTAAAAGTTAAAACCTACTATTTTGCTTAACATAAATTTTTTTCTTTATTTGACGAGAATTTGTTTAGATGGTCTAAAAGGATGCTAATCCTAATGGTATACTATTTGGCAATGGTATTTCGTGATTAGCAATACATGAACTTTATGCTATATGCCTTTTGTTGTCTTGTATTAGTTATGCCCTATATTTACCATGAATAATTGACCTTTTTTCTCTTATTAAATGAGGTTTACATACTTACCTTTAAGAACGCTTAACTAACAACTGAAACTATATTTTATTATGGTATGTAGAATGTCTACCCGTCGTACTCGAAATCAGGCTCGTATCAAACCTTCGCAGCCATCTCCAGTTAGTAATGATCAATTCTCAAACCCTGGACACACTACCAATGGACAGGGACCTGAGACGGGTATGAATGACCATGAACAAGAAGCTCCCCTCCATGTATGCTTTCTTTCAGAATCAGTTTATGCAGTTTGCTCGACAACAAGCAGCAACTAGTGGGTCTACATTACAACCTGAAGATCAACTCTTTGAAAGGTTTCTCCGCTTCCAGCCTCCTAAAATTCTAGGAGAACCTGATGATCAAAAAGCCAAATCGTGGATTAACGAGATGGAAAAGATTTTCACTATCACCAACTATAGTGAAGAAAAACAAGTCGATTTGCTGTTTTTCGTCTGGAGCAAGATGCAGCGCACTGGTGGCGTATAGTAGATCAACGTTGGAAGAGCAATGTCACACCTCGCACTTGGGGTAACTTTGTCAAAGAACTTTATGGCAAATATATTCCTCAAGTGGTGCGGATTCGTTGGGAGAAAGAGTTCCTAGATTTAATTCAAGGACACATGACAGTCGCTCAGTACGAGGCTCGATTCACCCGATTAATCCAGTATGCACCTCATTATTTGGCTGATGAGGAGCGGTGAGTGAGAAAGTTCATTGAAGGACTTAAATTGGAGATCCGTTGGGCCATAAACTCTGTCTACCTAACAACTTATGAAGTTGCCATGGAGAAAGCACTACGTGTCGAATCTGAGATTAAAGAACTTGTGAAGCTTGAAGAAAGGGTGAAGAGGAGCAGGCCAGCTACCTCAATGGCTCATGGAAGAGAAAATCAAAGTAATGGGAAAAAATATCCCCGAATAAACCAAGCCAATATGGTTAAGACGGGCCAGCCGTCCACCGCATCACAAGTTTAGAATATGCCAAAAGGATCTTGTGGATTCTATGGCCATCCAAACCACCATGAAACAATGTGCTGGAAAAAGAATGGAAGATGTATTGCATGTAGAAGTGATCAACACCATATCAAGGATTGCCCTAAAAGAACATCAACACAAAAACAAAATGGACAGTCAGGGAAGCCTAAGATCAAAGCTCGTATCTATGCTCTTGGAGCAGCTGAAGCAGATGTTGATCCAAATGCAGTGGTTGAAGGTAACATTTCCATACTTGATCAAGTTGGCAAAGTTTTATATGATCCTGGTGCTACGCATTCTTTTATTGCCTTGTCTTTTGTCAAAATGTTAGCACTTGAATCTGAATACTTACCCTATGATGTCGAAGTGAGCACACCACTAGGATTAAGCCTAGTTACTGATATCGTGTATATGGATTGCTCAATACAGATAGATAAGGTTTTGTACCCTAACGACTTCATACAACTTTCGCTACGAGAGTATGATGTGATCCTAGGTATGGATTGGTTGTATAAATATCAGGCTAAGTTGAATAGTTATACGAAGCAAATAAAGCTTGGTACAAATGCAATAGGGAAACAAACCTTAAAGAACACTTTGATTGCCATCATCTCATTGATTGAAGCTAAGAAACTCCTTAGAGATGGGGCTTGTGGATTCATTGCCTACTTAATCAATAAACCCAAGGACAAGGATAAAATTGAACATGTACTTGTGGTGAAAGAATTTCCGGAAGTATTCCCTGAAGAATTATAGTCTCTTCCCCCTAACAGGGAAATAGAGTTTGTAATTGAATGTGTGTAGAATGTTGAGCCAATCTCAAGGACTCCCAATCGAATGGCCCCTGCAGAGTAAAAAGAATTGAAGATTCAGTTGCAAGACTTATTAAAACAAGGGTTCATACGACCTAGTACATCTCCTTGGGGAGCACCTGTACTGTTTGTGAAGAAGAAAGATGGGTCGATTAGGATGTGCATTGATTACCGTGGTCTTAATAATGTTACCATAAAAAATAAATATCCTTTACCTCATATCGACGAGTAATTTCACATATTGCAAGGTTCAACAATTTACTCAAAACTGGATTTGAGGCAAGAATACTATCAGTTGCGCATCCGAGATGACGACATTCCAAAACCGCTTTCAATTCTAGATATGATCACTTTGAGTTTGTCGTGATGCCTTTTGGATTAACGAATGCCCTGGCAGCATTCATGGACATGATGCATCGAATATTTCGGCCATATTTGGATAAGTTTGTGGTTATCTTTATTGATGACATCCTGGTATTCTCCAAATCAAAAGAAGATCACGCCCAACACTTGAGGACAATTCTACAAGTCTTAAGAGAGAACAAACTCTATGCAAAGTTTAGCAAGTGTGAGTTCTCGCTATATCAAGTGGCATTTCTGGGTCATGTGATTTCCAGCAGAGGAGTCGAGGTTGATCCATCAAAGATCGAATCAATCATAACTTGGAAACGACCTGAGAATGTCACTGAAATTCGAAGCTTTCTGGGATTAGCAGGGTACTATCGAAGATTCGTTCAAGATTTCTCAAAGTTGGCAGCTCCACTTACACGACTAACTCAGAAGAATCAACCTTTTGAGTGGAACGATAAGTGTGAGGCAAGTTTTCAAGAGTTAAAGAAGAGACTAACTTCTGCGGCAATATTAGCCCTACCCGAGGGATCAGAGGGGTTTGTAATCTACACAGATGCATCAAAAGAGGGTTTTGGATGTGTTCTTATGCAGAATGGGAAAGTCATTGCCTACGCTTCTAGGAAGTTGAAACCAAGTGAGGCAAATTATCCAACACATGACTTGGAGTTGGGGGCAATTGTTTTTTCATTGGCGAAATGGAGACATTATCTGTATGGAGATATACAGATCATAAGAGTTTGAAATATATATTTCTCCAGAAGGATTTAAATATGAGACAACGTCGATGGATGGAATTCCTAAAAGACTATGATTGTTCAATCCTCTATCATCCAGGAAAGGCGAATGTCGTTGCAAATGCTCTAAGCAGAAAAGCCAAATTGAACCAACTTAGAGGCAAAGAGGCAGTAACAACTAATGGTGAAGCGAATTATATTGTAATTCAATCGCGAGCTCGCCTAGCAGGGATACAGATCCAGTCAGACTATCAAGTCGAGTTGCTAAAAGCCCAACAAGGGGACGAGGAAACTAAGAAACTCAAAAGAATGCTGAGTTAGAGAAACTCCAAGTATCACCTACACCCTACAAGGCTATTGATGTTTCAAAATAGAATGTGTGTGCCACAAAAGCTTCGAAATGAGTTGTTGGACGAAGCTCACAAGTCTAAATACACGGTACACCCATGAGGTACAAAAATGTATCAAGATCTAAAGAAGCATTTTTGGTGGAGTGGAATGAAACAAGATATTGCTGATTATGTGAAAAGATGCATGACTTGTCAACTGGTGAAGGCCGAACACCAACACCCAGCTGGCAAATTACAACCTCTCCCTATTCCTGATTGGAAATGGGAACAAATATCCATGGACTTTGTTACTGGGCTTCCAACAGTCAGATGCGGTTATGATAACATATGGGTTATTATCGACAGGTTAACAAAGTTGTCTCATTTCTTACCCGTAAAGACGAGCTATAAGGTTGAAACCTTGACAGAGCTATATAAGAAGGAGATAATCAGATTGCATAGGATTCCAATAAGCATTGTGTTTGATAGAGACCCCAAGTTCACGTCCAGACTATGTAAACAGTTACAAGAAGGGCTTGGAACTAAATTGAAGTTTAGTACTGCATCTCATCCTTAGACTGATGGACAATTTGAACGTACAATTGGATTTCTTGAACATATGCTGAGAGCATGTGTACTAGATCACAAAGGGTCTTGGGATCAACATCTACCTTTGGTAGAGTTTGCTTACAACAATAGTTATCAGGCTTCTATTGAAATGGCACCATACGAGGCTCTCTATGGTAGAAAGTGCAGATCGTTAGTTCATTGGGATTTAGATGAACGTCGAACCTCTTCTGATGGATTACATCGAGCACTGAGACACGAGATCATTCAAGAAGCAATTGATAAAGTTCATATTATCAAGCAACGCATCAAAGAAGCCCAAGATAGGCAGAAGAGTTATGCTGATAAGAGACGCAGAGACTTGGAATTTGAAGTAGGGGATCACGTTTTTCTTAAATTGTCACCTCGAAAAGGATTCAGGAGGATCGAAAATGGTAGAAAGTTAAGCCCGCGATTTGTTGGACTGTTTGAAGTATCAAAAAGGGTTGGGAAAGTGGCTTACCAATTGGTATTACCCGCAAGTGTTACTGGGATTCATAATGTGTTCCACGTATCCCAGTTAAGGAAATATTACCCCGATGAGTCTCATATTCTCGCACATGGTACGGTTCAAATTGAAAGTGATTTGTCATATGAAGAAAAACCAATTAAGATTCTTGATCAAAAATTCCAAGAACTTAGAAATCGGAAGGTGTCCACCGTTAAAGTTCTTTGGCGAAATCACAACGTAGAAGAATCAACTTGGGAACCAGAGCACGAGATGCGGAAACACTATCCATTTCTTTTCGAGAATTCAGGTATGAATCTGGGGACCAGATTCCTTTAAGGAGGGGGTATTGTCACGCAAAAATAAATAAATAAATATTTAACGTTTTCAATTTACTTTAGTTTAATTTGCACTTTAGTCCTTCAACTTACACAAATTAGGATTTTGACACCAAATAGTTTTAGAATTTGCAAATTTAGTCCTAAACGTTTATGATTAGCTTATGATACCCTTTACACAATTTATGTGTTCTTAAATTAGGTTCATAGATTCTAAATAATTATTATTATTTTGAAATTAGCTTAAAACATGTTAATTACATAGTTATCTACTTAATTATGTATATATATCTTTTATATAATAACTATAATTGCATAATAGTTAATCAATTACAAGTTGTGAATTATTTAAGATGAATATATGATCTGAATTTGATATTATAAGGTGTATAAAGTAAAATAAAATAAAAAAAATAAGTGATAAGGAGACAACTATACAAGTTGCCAACTTGTTACAATAATTGCACATGAACCTGTCAGCATCTAGATCTCACTTTGAACAATTTTAGATTCTATATTAACTCACGTTTGTGTATTTTTTTTTGTTCATTATTTTCAATCATTTTGAGTCTAGTTTCATAAAAAAAGTGTTTAAGAATTTTTCCCATCGTCCTACTACCCCCCAAAGACCAAAACTTTTCATTGTGTAGAAAAACTGATTTCGAGTCCGAGCACTAAAAACATCATAACTCATCCAAATCAAGTCCAAAAATTCTAAAATTTTAGATCCAGCTTGCTCTCTAAGTTAGACATCTTTTATATTCAGGCCTATTTCCAAAAGAGAAGTTTTTAAAGGTCGAAAGAAAGCAGCAGCCAGCCTCTGTCCAGAAAGTCCAAAAACAGCTGCTATCACACAAGGATTTTTACAAAATAGTAAAACTCTTTCTTTATCACTCATACTCCATGAATTTAGTCCTATATATATGCCTATTTTTTAAAAAATTTTTAACTATGATATTCATTTGTTTACAAAGGTCAATTTAGTATAAGAATCTAAGCATGTCACTATTTTAGTTATTTATTTTAGAATTACTATGTAATATTTCATCAATCTCTTTATATGATTGCTTAATATGAAGAGTTGAAATGGGAATTCATGATAGATCTACTTTATTGAAGGTTATTTAAGCAAATCACTCATTAGATCATAGTTTAGACGACAAAGATAGTAGTAGCCGAGTATGTTTTATTTTTATTAATGATGATGCATGTTTTAAAGTGATCTTTAGTTAACTTTCATATTAATCCTTTGTATGAATCTTTGATGTGTATTAGGATACGATTCCCTCACATTTTAACTTAGTTAGTATTAAAGGGTAGCCTAATTACTAGTTAGAACAACTTATGAAAAACATAAACTTACTAGCTAATTGTATAACTATTAACACTTTATAAACCTATTTAGGGATTGACGAAGTTAACGAGGACAACTAGTGGCAATTGTATGGAAAATGTGAGGTTTGATTTTGATTATTCCAGCCCTGTTTGGCATCCGGCCCTGAGGAACTTGGACAGAAAAATCGTGGTTTTTGTTCTCGAATCACGAGCAACCTCTTTCATCATTTATATTGCCTTTATGTTTCATTTACTTATTCTCTTTGGCGATTCAGTTTCTTTTATCTATTGTTACTTCATGTTCAAATGCTAAATCTATGACCTGTCAATTCATAATTGTATTACCTGATCTAATATGAGAAACTATATATTGATTCTTGGACTGTGCAAACGAGCAACGGATATTATCCGGCTTACTAGCTCATATGATATTATGTGTCACCCATTGGGACGCCTTTGGGAAGTTGGGCCCGAGATTGTGTTAATTTACTGCTGGGCAGCAAGGGTTGTCAGTTTAAGTATTTTGAATAATACCCATCGATCTAGGCGTCGCGTATTGTCAGGAGTTGATTATATCCCGCGTGCTAGATAGACGTGTACTCGAGCATGTCTTTTCATTTTGTTGCGAGGTTACTCCTCGTTGGGAGGTATAAGGTAGTATATTCGTTGATATAAGGTTGAATCTGGTTGTTATGTGCACATGTTCATTTTCGTTACTTCATGTTCATATGTTATTAACGCTCAATAGTTATTTCTTGTCATTCTTTACCGTTCAGTTTATTTTCGGATTTTACTTATTCTTGTTCAATTTACCGCCTAAACCTACAAATCTCACTAAGTCATTAAAGACTTATTCCTCTTTTGTTTTGTATGTCCATTCCTCAGAATAAAAAACGACTTGTGGCTGGTGTGAGCGGTTTTCCAAATCAAGAAGTTATTTTGCTAAGTGTGATTTTGAGTATGTATTTCAATAATCATAAATATTTTAAATAAATAAGTATTGTTACTTTCATTCAATTATGACGTTATTATTTGTATTTTATCAAGACTTTCACCGTGATATGTAATAAATTAATTTTATTTGTGTATGGTATGATCATGGCCTTGAGACATTTCCTTTAGACTAAATTAATATCCAGTTTGTTTCTGTTTTGTTTGAACATGAGACGAGTTTGATATTAACTAAATCTCGAGGTACGGTTCTCACAGAATCCCACAGTTGCTTTATTCTATCTCCTTCTCCCCTTCCTACTCCTACTAAGAAAATGTTGTTTTTATTCTCACTAATTCACAAACTTCTAAAGTTTACATTGATTTGCAGTCCCAAGCCCCGCAAAATGAGAGCAAATCATCACCAAATGCCATATGACAGAGGTTGACTTTTGCACATTTAGGGTGGAAATGAAAATTCATATTCTTATCGGTTTATGTCTAAGTAATCTAGCAAGATAGTCCATGCATAAGACAAACGGATAATGGGAAAGTGAATCCCCTTGTCTCAATCCTTGTTTACCATCCATGTTACCCTCGAAACTACCATTGATACAGACAGAGAACTTTGAGCAAGTAACATAAAGAATGATCATATTCACAAACTTTTCATCAAAATCATAGCTTTTAAGCACATTATCTAAGAATATCCAGTTCATAGTATCATAAGTCTTCTGGATATCAATTTTTAACATGCCCCTGAGAGAAATATTTTTCCTACCATACTCTCTAACTAGTTCTTAGGCCAAGTATATATTATGATAAATTGATAATGTCACTATCCCTAACTAAAGCCGACTGACTAGGTAAATCAGCTCAGACATCATGCTTTCAACCTATTTTCTAACACTTCAGTGATGGTTTTATATATAACATTGCAACAAGATATAGGCCTATACTCAGTTATTCTAGTGTGATGAAAAGTTTTTGGTATAAGACAAACAACAGTTGTTTTAATTTGCTTTAATAACTTCCCTGATTGGAAGACCTCCTTCACTGCTTCACATACCAGCTTTCTAGTGACTTTTCAACTAGTTTTGTTGAATCCATAGCTCATGCCATCAGGCCCTGGGCTCGTCATGTCATTCATCTTAAAAATAGCCTTTTGATCTCCTCCTCAGTGTAATATTCCCTCATCTAGTTATTCATATCATTAGTCACCATGGGTCCTATAGTGATGACTGCATTATCTAACTCTTTCACCATGTACTCAGTCCACAATAGATTAATATATAACTGAATAATGCGCTTCACTATCTCCTCTCTAGAAGTAAAAAGGTCCCCATTTGTATTGTATGGAGCCATAATGCTATTATTCTTTCTTCTAAATTTGATGTTGAAGAAAAGTTTTGAGCATATGTCTCCATCATTTTTCTAGTCAAGTTTTGCAGCCTGAGTGACTTGACTCATCAGATTCCTCTTCTTCTCATTATACATTTACCTAAGATCCTTGATCTCATCTTGTTCCCTTATGTTAGTTGGGTCTCTAAGAACCTTGTCTTGTGCTCATCAAGGCCTTCCTCCACTTGTCTATCCAGGTCTTGAAACTTTTTGGAGTTGAGATTCTTTGTCTTCTCCTTAACTTTATGGGTCTTCTTCACCAGTTGGTACATTTTGCACCCCTCCACTCTCTCTTTCCATACCTCCTTGACTAAAGGAATGTATTCTCTGTCTTATGCCCACACATTCTTGAACCTAAAAGGAATGTTCCTTTTGTTGTTACTCTGAGACATTCTGATGTATCTAACTACATGATTAGAAACTTCAGGGGGAACGAAAGTCACACTAGAATTAAACTTATCCATAATCCATTCATGTTAATGAGCACTCTATCCAACTTGCAACAGTAAGGGTATTTATGACCTCCTTTAGTTCTTCCCTTACATGTTCTGCACCCCTCTCCTCATTCCATTTTTCCTCTTTAGTCAAAACAACATTCGAGTCTTCTGCAAGGACCAAGGTTCCTTAATTTTCTTGTCAATCTCCTGCAGGTCTTTCCATATTTATCCTCTAGCTTATTATGCATTGATAAAAGTACACTGGAATTGCCATTTAGTATCTCTGGTCTTGATCTTGCTATGTATAAATTGATCAGTCTTCTTCTCATTGTTAATTTTCAATTGGTCTTCCTCACATACCAACAAGATTCTACAATTTTCCCCATCTCAATATCGCTCTCCAACTTCCAATGTTTCTCAATGTTTTTTCTAACTCTATTATATCCTTATTCCTTCAATCTAGTTTCTAGAATGACACCAAAGCTACACTTGTTATCCTTCATCGCTTGTTTCCAAGCCCGTTGCTTGAGAGGATCATTCAATCCTTCCAAGTTCCACTTACATAAATTAAGGTTATTCCTTTGGGCAATTAGCCTTTTTTCTCCCCATCCACTTCTCCCTAGGTTAATTTCCCACTCCTTTCTACTTTGTAGTTTTCTATTCCTACTTTCTTCTAGTCCTCATGAGATGCTCCCTTGCTATGCTTTATCTGATTATCTTTGTTGTTTTCTTGCCTCATTATCCCTTACTTTTGTTTATTATTTCTATTGGTCCCCTCTCTCTGATCTTGTGCTCTTGTTGTGTTTCAGTTTTTTCCTTCTCATCACTCTCCTTGATCTTTTGGTAGTCTCTTCCTTTGTTATTACTTTTTTCTGTGTACTCTGTCTTTGTTTTGGAGTGTCCTTCTCATTACTTTTCATTGTCTTCTGGGTAGCTTTTTTATCCTTTGTGACTCTCTTTTGTATACCTTGTCTAGATGTATTGGTTCTCCTATGTTCTCCCTATTTTCCTTCCTCTCTTTCTTTTTCTTATATTGTTTCCTGACTGTTAGTTCTTTTAGTTGGTATGTTTATTCTCATAGGTTCTACTATTCTATTTCCTTAGTTATTAATCTATGCCTGCTCTTTCTCCATTTCCTCTTCTACTCTAATTTCCTAACCGACTCTTGTTTTGGCATGCATTCTTTAATTCCATGTCCAAACTTATATCATTTGAAACATTAGTAGGGTTTTCCCTTATATATCACTTTCTGGTCCTACATTTTTCTATTTAGCACTCTTAATTGTATCTTATTTATGATCTTTCCCCAGATTGCAACTCAACCATTATTCTAGCAAAATCAAGCATGTCTCTATTCTTTGTCATTTTATCTATAAAGCAGGGTTTGCCAATATGGCTAGCTATCTTACCAAGTATTTGGGGGGACAATAATTGCAAGAAAGTCCTGGTAGTTGCACCCATGTTGGGTAATCATGGAGTGTTGTACGGTCAAGTGTTTGCCCTGGTTCCCATTTCTTCAGCATTAACAAATATCTTCCTTTCACCATCCATGGTCCTCCCCCAAGGATCTCCATCACGTGTTCCTATGTTTCAAATCTAAAAACATATATACTTTTGTCAGCAACATGGATTGTTGGTTGGTGTGGCCACTTCACCTCCACATATCGTTTCATCACCTTAAATGGAATGCTTGTTCCAATGACATTACCATACACTGCTTGTCCCAAGTACTCCCGATTCTCTGCACATCTTATCTAAATTCTAAGATCGATCGGTCCATGAATTTAATGTACTGCACTCGGCATCCATTCTCTGGTCTTCGATATCTGGCAAATAATTCATTCCACCTTTTTGTCTACTTTTGTGGGTAGTAACCAACATCTTTCATGCCTAGTAGACCTGGATAGATATCTTGATAGACATTCTCTTTTTGTTTCTCTTCCATTTACTCTTTTTCGAACCCTAACCCTAATACCCCTTCCTCTGTTTCTCATTCGTGCTCCAGATCTAAAAGTTCCTCTTTAAATTCCCGATGTTCCTTGTCAATTAGTTCTTGTGTTCGCTTCTTCGCCATTGCTGGTGAAGGAAATTTATCGCCGATCAAAATCGCACTTAAATTGCACTTGCATATTAATATTTTGAACCTATTTTAATGTTTAAATAAAATCACATTTTCCCACTGGGTACCTTAGTGCGGGTGATTCCACCTTCAGTGTGTGCGATTCTTAAATTCAATCTAGGATTTCGTACCTTCATCTCTACCATGACAAAAAGAAAAACTCAGGTGAAGAACCAGGTTATAGAAGGTCTGAATACACTTGCTGAGGAAATGAAAGATGAGCAACTCACAGAAATGGATGAAGAAGAGATTGTCAAAGAAGAGGTGGACTCCCAGGACAACAAATCAAAATAGAAAGAGGCGCAATCTAGGTCACCACCTAAGGCTACGACATACAGAGACATTGGAGTGAACCAACTACGCAACATAAGAAGGTTCAATGAGTTGTTCGCCAAAAATAGAAGATTCGAGAATGGGGTTCCTATTATCTACTACCCCTAGGCAAATTGCGAGGTACTGGAGTATATGAGAAGACGTTCATAATCGATTGATTACTGGAGGTATGCTCTGATTGGTCCAGTGGTATGATTGAAAATGCCATTTGAGGCTATTAAGAGATACACAGAGAGCAGATGGAATAACCAGCCACATATACATGTGGCCCAACAAGGAATATATGTATTTCGATTCGAAACGGATGAGGGAATGATGGAGATTTATAGGGGTGGTCACTGGATGGTTAATGTGTCCTTTCCCCCAGTTCTGCAGAGATGAACGCTAGGTATAAAACTTGACCCTGACAAATTACATAATTTTTTGGCGTGGATACAACTCTGCACACTAGATCTGCAATTTTGGACACCAACAATGATAGGAAAAATAACAAGTATGGTAGGAAAACAAGTGTATATAGATAAACACATTGCTTTGAAAGATAGCTTAGTGTTTGCACGTGTGTTTGCGGAAGTACAAGTATGGAAACAATTAATTAATTAGGTTACATTGAGAAGACCTGATGGAGTTCAAATTGAGCAACATATTGTTTATAAGCAGAGGCCTCATCAGTGCTTCGAGTGCTATAAATTTGGACACAATGCTAGAGTTTGCCGAGCTGTAAAGTCTACTTTGGTGGAGAAAATGGCAAGGGATGAGAACACAAATGAAAAAGAGGACAATGATGTGACACTCAAGAGGCTTGAAGTTGACAGGACACCTAGAAAAGAGGAAAAATGAGCAAAGAACTAGTGGATGCAAATACTGGAGAAGATTCTAAGGAAGTCAACAAAGGGGAGAAGAGTATAAAGTTCACTTAAATCTGAGACTTGAAGGTTGGGTACCTGAAAATGGTATTACGCAATACCACCAGAACTGATCCCATAGTCATGAAGCAGATAACTCAAACCCCACATGAAAGAAGAGACCAAAATGGCTGGGGAGATGGAGTAGAGAATAGTCCCAAGACAGTTATTATAGGAGGGGTAGCGAAAAAGACAGATCACAAACTCAAACATTAGATAGATCACCAACTGGAAAGAACTAGAAAGGAAAATGAGTGGAAACTGGCTTGGGAAAATAGGCATGACGAGAGGTTCCTACTAGGAGGAAAACAAGAAAACAACCAGGGAGGGAGCATGGGGGACCTCAACTTGTAGAAAATCAAAGGGCCAGGAGAAGCAAAAAAGAGGGTGACCACAATGGATAGGGATATCACAGTGGGGGTGTGGAACTTAAGGGGTATGAATGATCCCCTTAAGCAGGTAGTTATGAATTAGTTTTTGTCTAAGAATAAATGGAGTATTTGAGTAATTATAATGACTAGATTGAAGAAAGCGAATTATGAGAAGATTAGAAATAAATTATCGAACTCTTGGGAGGTAGATAGCAATATCCATTGGAGCAAGAACTGCAGGATTCTTATTGTATGGAAAAGCGACCTTGTAAATTTGAATGTTGAGGATATGGAGACCAGTTTGTTCACTATAGCATTGAAATCAAGGAGGGGACCTTGAAGGGACACATGACTTTCATATATGCTCACAACAAGATTGACCAGAGAAAGGATTTATTGAAGAATCTTGAGGCTATTGTGCAGCATATGAAGGGGCCTTTGCTGGTGGCAGGGGAATTGTGCTCAAGAAAGAGGAGAAATGGAATGAGGAGAATACTCATATTACTGTTGGTAATGAGCTAGAAGATGTCTTAGACACTACTGCCTTGCATCATCACCAATTTGCTGGCCCAGTGTACAGATGGAGTAACTCCCACACCTTTTGTAAGGTGGATAGGTTGCTGGTAAACGAGGAATGGAATGACTCTAATAAAGATTTAGTGGTACAATTCCTCCCAGCTGGAATTTTTGATCACTCTTAGTGTTACTAGAATGTTTGTTGTGGATCACAAAGCTAAGATCCTTTTCAAATTCAAGAACATATGGGTTGTTGATGATCAATTCATGGGAATGACTTCTGAAATATGGGAGTCTCTGGTGCATGGCTGCAAAATGTACCAGTTGGTCACTAAGTTGAAACATCTGAAAGGAAAACTGAAAGGTCTGAACACTAGGAAGTTTCAGAACTGGAAGCTAGGGTGCAAGACAAGTACAAAGAGCTGCAAGACATGCATGAACAACTTTTTCACAATCCTGGGAATGAACAATTTAAACATGACATAACCCATAAGAAGGAGGTAATACACTAATTTGCAGTAGATACTCATACACTAGTTACATTAGAAAGCCAAAGTGGATTGGGTGGAGGAGGGAGATGGATGCAACAAGCTTTTCTTCCAGCATATCAAGTCTAGAAGGAAAAGAAATAATATCCTTTTACTCACTAAACATGATGGGACTATCTTGAACACCACAGTTGATATTACTAACCATATTCTTAAATTCTATCAAGATTTGTTTGGTGTAGAAAAACATGTGAGACCAGTGAACCCATAGGTATTTGAAACAGACCTTAAACTTATCAAAGAGATGACAAGAAGCTAAAACAACCCATAGTGAAAGAGGAGGTCAAAGCTGCACTGTTCAACACGAGTGACAACAAAAGTCCAGGTCCAGATGGAAAGAATGCATGCTTCTACAAAAAGAGTTGGTCAATCACATGTAACCTGATTCATGAAGTAGTTAGGGAATTCCAATAGACAAGTAAAATCCTTAAAAAGATATATGCCACTTCTATTTGTCTCATCCCTAAGGTTATTAATGTTTCTTCTATAGTTGATTACAAACCTATTGATTGTAAAGAAGATTGGAGGACTATGCAGGAAATTCATGTGGACTGGCAAAGAGAAAGGGAGAAGAAACCTAGTGGCCTGGGCTAGGGTGTGTCAGGGCCATGATCATGGGGTTTACAGATAAAAAAAATCCTAAGCTAGAATAAAGCATTGTTATGCTCCCAGATTATAAGCATAGACAATCACCAGAATAGACCAATTGATAAGACGAGAATTATAGTGAATTAAGTACCTGATTTCTTACACTTTTGTACAATCTTTGTGGCAATATTACTTGTTTTAATGTCATTTCATTGTTTTTGCAAATTAAGTGGAGTCGGAGTAAAATGATGCTTTTATGGAGGATTTCGACACTTTTTGTAACAAAGGGGAATAGAGCTATGGCGCTACCAACCCCGTTACTAAAGAAACCACGAAATAGAATGCAGGGCGAGCACGAGGAGATCATGCAAGAAAGCTGAAGAAACAGAGGGTCACGCGATCAACGACGCGTCGCGCGCCAGGCGCGTGATCAAACGCAATTTTGGGCCAACGCCAGAAACCATAAAACAAAGCCCAAAACAAAGAAAAAGTATAAAAAAAACGCTATGTTTAGCAGCTAGGGTACCGATTCTAAGAGCACAAAACACCACTAAAAAGAGTTATAGAGCATTCTAGGGTTAGAGAAGAGTTGAAATTCTACCGTTTGTAGCACCACATTCATAGTTGAAGGAGAAAGGTGAACTGAAGGAGTTAGCAATCAGAGTAGAGGAAGTTAACAAGGAGATCGAGAGTTTAATCTTTTCTTTTCCTTACTTGAATAATCTATGATTAATTGTTGTGATTTGACTATGACTATGAGTAGCTAATCCTCCCTGTATCTGAGGGAGGATGTAGTTGATCTCATATGGAAGCACCTTGAACCTATGTTTTGATTATGTTTATTGATGAATTTATTTTGTTGGATATTATTTGTTGCTTATACTACTTGATTTATCTGATGCACGCATTTCTCTGACAGTAAAGTAGCGAAATTGAATAACCATGTATTACCTTAAATTATGCATATGAGATTGTTAACGCAACACTAGTATAGTAGATCAGGCAGATAAATCTTTAGACCTTCGATCACTAACGTGTTCGTGGAATCTAGATCGTCGTTGGTAACTCTAATTCACTTCGAAAAAACTGTATGGATCCTATGACATGGTGAACTTCTAGTGAGGGGAAAGTGCTTAATGGTCCGACATCATTAGGGATTAGAGGGTTCTTTAGTACATTGAAAGTTGGCTAATTTGCTACATCAACACGGAAACAAAACAACCATCAATAAATAGCGTCTTGCATAGGAGTAATTGGTATTTTATCTATGAAGTACATGTGTCCGAGATCATTGAAATCCATCTCCTAGATACCTTTTACCAAATCTGATTTACAACTTTAGATAGCAATCAAGCAATTAAATTATGTTATAGTAAGTTAGATAGCTTAGTCTTAGTTCTTTAGAAATATCTGCAATTGTAATCTCTAGTTAGTTAATTACATATAGGCATTCTAGTTTAGATAATTAGTTATTAGTTAGTTAAATAATAGTTCGTAGTCTTAGTATAATTCTTCAACAATAAAAACAAAAAGAAAAGAAAACTGATTCATTGAGTGTTCAACAATATATCGCTAAATCACAAATATCTACTCTCTTGGGATTCGATACTTGGGCAGTAGTTTTACTTTCTATTTTATTATTACTTGATTCGTGCACTTGCGATATCGTGGGAGTTAGATGTAATAACTATGTGCTGAAATTAATCCTATTCAATTACACCTAGAAAATGCCTCATCAAATTTTTCGCGCCATTGCCGGGGAGTAACGGTATATTTGTTAGCGATTACTAATATTGTTGTTATGTGAGAAACACTTGCTTATTCATTATTATTTCGGGTGCACTGGTGCATGACACGAAGAGAGACCATGAGACCATTACTATTTGATCATGAGATAGAGAGAACCTACAGACGTAACCGAAAAGAAATAAGAAGTATGTCGAACACTGAAGACGGAGGAACTCCACCAGTAGAAATACCACAAGGGCAACTAACTGAAAGAAACTATGATCAACCCTTGGGAGGAGGATATTTCATTCGACCTACAAGACAGGAAGTCTTACCAACACTTGAAAGGACTTGATCATGTATTGTTACAACTGAAGATCATGAACTAATCAAGTCAGCTATATTCTCTATGATAGGCCAAAATCAATTCGGGGAGGACTTACTAAGTTCCTATGACACATCTCAAAGACTTTAATGGGACGTGTAAATCCTTTCAACTCAAGTTTGATGCAGCGAAGTTGAGGTATTTCCATTTCCTTGAATGAAGTAGCTAATAGGTGGCTGAATGAACTACCAAACAACAACATCACAACATGGGAACAAATGACACAACTATTCTTACAACAATTTTGCGCACTAACAAAAACAACAAAAATGAGAAGCGAGATAGATAATTTCCGACAATTGGATGTGAAGTCATTATCTGAAGCATGTGAACGATTCAAAGGCATGATGAAGCGATGTCCATAACACAGCTTCACAAATGAGGTACTACTCCAACAATTTTATTGTGGGCTGCCACCGTGTGCAAAAACACACTAGATGTTAGCTCAGAGAGGGATTCATGCAAAGGACCGACAATGATGCATTTGCTTTGCTGGAGACAATTGCATTGACCATATCAAAGTGTAATATAGACCGAAGTCCAAGTAAGAGACAATGAGGATTCGCGAGATCGACACTGTCACTCAACTTTCTGCACAAGTGGATGCCATTACCATCAAATTGAAGCATATGAATGCAAATTCACCAATCATGGTATGTAACAATTCTGGAGGAAATCACCCAACTAACGAATGCAAAGGAGTAAATGTAGCCATGCATGAAGAAGTTAAATATGGCGGTAATTACTCAAGACAAAACAAACTGTATTCGAGCAGTTACAATCCACCGACAAGAAAATACCCTAAGTTTTCTTGGGGAGGTCAGCAAACTCAACGACAACAATGAGGGTTTCAGAAACCAGCGGGATTTCAACCAGTAGAGAAAAAGGCAAACCTTGAGGAAACGTTATATAAATATATGACAAAGATGAATGCAAGGCTGGGACAAATAGATGCGATATTTTAAAACACCGACAACTCATTGGGGAACATTGAGAAACAACTTGGCCTAATTGCGAATCAATTAAGTACTCGACCTAATGGGACTTTGCCTAGCAACACAGAGACTAATCCGAGGGAACAAGTCAACATAGTTTCAATTGAAGAAGATATGTTGAGCAAAGCCTCAAAGCCAGTGGTGAAAAAGAACTATCCACCAATTCCATATCTTTCGAGAATTCACCACGTGGAACAATTTGCTGTGATTTTCAAAAATCTACCGGGAACAATGACACTTAAGGAAGCGATGAGACAAGTACCGGAATATGCTAAATATTTGGGAGATACAAAGATACCCAATAGGACATGGATGAGAGCGGGATTCACAAGATCTTTGCACTTCAAGCAATTGAAGGACTGCCAAGAAAGCTTAAGGATCCATGGAGTTTTATTATACCATGCACTATTAATGATAATTTACTTGAACATTCTTTATGCGATTTAGGTGTTAGTAAAAATCTCATGCCATATACTATTTATGAACGTAGGCAATTACCTACTTTGCGAGCAATTGATCTAACAATTAAACTTGCTGATAGGAGTATCAATTACCCTAAGGGGGTGATAGAAGATTTTATGGTGAAGATCGGTAAATTTACTTTTCCGACGAATTTCGTGGTTATTGATATGAGTGAAAAGTATAAATTTCCTTTGATTTTGGGAAGACCATTCTTAGCAAGTGTTAATGCTTTAATTGACGTGGGAGAGGGAGTTGTCACTTTAAAAGTTAACAAGGAGCATCTTAGCTTTAAGGTTGAGAAAATGGTGTATCCAAATGAACCACCACTCAAAAAGCTAGCTAAGGGAGAAAATTTAGCGCATCAATTTAACCATGATAGAGCGATTGAGACACCTTATAATTAGTAGCGTCAGGCTAGACGACGTAAAGACTAAGCACTGTTTGGGAGACAATTCAAAAGTTTTATTTATTTCGAGTTATTTATTTTTGTCGTTAATTAATTTTGCAACTTTGATTGTTTTGTAGGAGAAATCAAACTTTAGCATGAGGGAGTGGGAAATACGTAAAATATAGAGGAGCTGGATTTTTGACAAAAACTCGACAACAACAGTTTTTCAACAAAGAGGGAGGCGCGATGTGGCTGATAGCGCTTGCTGATCGTGCGGGCCTCTAGAAATCTTGGGCTATGCAGAAATTTCGCGTTGTGGTTGCAGAGCCTACAGGAAAAGGACAACAAATGAATAGTGGATGCGGTTTGATTGTGCACAGAGCCGCGATAGGGAGGCGCGATCGTTCTGAACATTCTCTGTACACTGCTGATACGTGAATACGTTTCCTTATTTATTAATTACCTTTTTATCTATTATTCCAGAATTTTATTTATTGACATGTTACCTAAATATATTTGTTTTTTGAGTGAATGTTTCCCTTACTTTGAAATTACCTTTATGGTGGAATCCTAGTCCATCTATAGTATTTATATAGGTAAATTCAAGGTTTAGGTCATTATTCTCCCACATAAGTTAAAATCACAAAGCTACTCTTCTTCATTATTATTTTCTTTTCTCTTCTAAAATAATTCTACTTGTTCAAACACCGTGACATTGCATAAAAACACCAACAAATGCCTTATAAACTATTCAAGTTCCAACGAGGAGGAATCATCACCATCATCTTCATGCACCCAACCATGCAAGAAAAAGAACGTTGATGATAGGCCTACAAAGAAGCAAAAATTCTTGAAGTTATCATTCATCACAGAGAGGCATTTGACGTTTTTTATGACAAGATCCAAGACATAGGTGGACGATGTTTGCTAAACAATCGGGAGAGGTCAACAAAACTATGTTGATTGAATTCTTTACAAATGCAACTGCACCAATAACAGAACCGATTTCACTCAGAGAGGAAAATGTACTTCTCTCCGCAAAGATTATCAATGAATATCACAAGCTCTATCCTGAGAAGATTGCGGAGGGGAAGCATCAGAAATGAGAGCCAGCTATGTCTAAAACAGCAGTACGGGATGTGGTTATCCCAAAAACCATTGTTCGAGAGCCGAACTCAGCTAATCCACTACAAGAAAAAATTGTCATTCGCGACCGCCCGAGCGGTCGCAAATGACCCTTTTCCGGTCGCGGATGGTCATCCGCGATCGCCAGCGGTCGTGGATGACCGGTCGCGGAAGACCTCGGTCGTGGAGGTCATCTGTGACAGCTGAGCGGTCACAGCAGTCATCCGCTGTCGTGACCGCCAGGCGGTCACGGATGACCCCGGGGTCATTCGCGACCGCCCAGCGGTCACGAGAGTCTTTCGCGACTGCTCAGCGGTCACGGATGACGCCGACGGTCATCCGTGACCGCCGAGCGATCACGGATAATATTTAAACCATCCGTGACCGCCGGGCGGTCACGGATGATATTCAAGCCATCCGTGACCGCCCGACGGTCACGTATGATATTCAACGAAATAAAAAAATATATTCCAGCAAAATACCGGAATATATATTTGTTTTTTGCGAATAGAATGTATGGTTGGGCGATTTTTTTATATAAAACATCATTTAAGAGAATGCTTTGGGTTATAAGTAAAGAAAGGAAGAAAATAAGAGAGTTGGTGTTTTGTTTTTTGGAGATATAAGGAAAGAGGAGAAGAAAAATTGTTGGTGTTTATGTTTTGGAGTGGGAAAGGAGGAGAAAGTGTTGGGTTTTTAGAGAAGATAATTTGTGTGTAATGAATATTAATGGGTGAAATGGTGGGTATATATAGAATTTGGGAGAAAATTATGAATTTTCAAAAAAAATGAATTTCCCTCCAATTCCAAGGTCTTTCCGACCGCCAGGCGGTCGCAAAAGACCTTTGAATTGGAGGGAAATTCAAATTTTTTGAAAATTCAAATATTTTTTAATGAATATTATTCGTGACCGCTGGGCGGTCACGAAAGAGGGGTCATTCGTGACCGCCCGGCGGTCACGAATAAATCTCATTCGAAAGTTTTGATTTTTGTTTGTTTAATTAA
Organism: Linaria vulgaris; assembly: GCA_948329865.1. Classification (NCBI taxonomy): domain Eukaryota; kingdom Viridiplantae; phylum Streptophyta; class Magnoliopsida; order Lamiales; family Plantaginaceae; genus Linaria; species Linaria vulgaris. The sequence goes on along the minus strand of OX415250.1, from coordinate 33,371,445 downwards.
GGTCCGATGTTTGTTAAATTGATAAAATAGTTACTACTAAGTAAATTAAAAGAGATTTTATCTCAAAATGACACATTACATCTAAAACAACTTTGTGTATGTGATGAATAAATAGTAGAACATAAAATAGGTTATTCGTTCATAACTCGCCTAATCACATCTAATTCGTTATTTTAATATGTTAATTACTAATGTTGTACTAATTTATTTCTTCAATTCACATGTAGTATTGATACTTATTGTTAAAAATCATAAACACATCAAGATGAATCCATAAAATCAAACCTTTTTTTTATGAATATTATTCGTGACCGTCGGGCGGTCACGAATGACCCCTCTTTCGTGACCGCCGGGCGGTCATGAACCTTCTTCGTGACCGCCGAGCGGTCACGAACGTACTTCGTGACCGCCCAGTGGTCACGAAAGAGGGGTCATTCGTGACCGCCCGACGGTCACGAATAAATCTCATTCGAAAGTTTTGATTTTCGTTTGTTTAATTAAGGTCTGATGTTTGTTAAATTGATAAAATAGTTACTACTAAGTAAATTAAAAGAGGTTTTATCACAAAATGACACATTACATCTAAAACAACTTGGTGTATGTGATGGACTAGTGGTAGAATATAAAATAGGTTATTCGTTCATAACTCGCCTAATTACATTTAATTCGCTATTTTAATATGTTAATTACTAATGTTGTACTAATTTATTACTTCAATTCACATGTAGTATTGAGACTTATTGTTAAAAATCATAAACACATAAAGATGAATCCATAAAATTAATTTTTTTTTATGAATGTTATTCTTGACCGCCGGGCGGTCACGAATAAACCTCATTCGAAACTTTTAATTTTCGTTTGTTTAATTAAGGTCCGATGTTTGTTAAATTGATAAAATAGTTACTACTAAGTAAATTAAAAGAGATTTTATCTCAAAATGACACATTACATCTAAAACAACTTTGTGTATGTGATGAATAAATAGTAGAACATAAAATAGGTTATTCGTTCATAACTCGCCTAATCACATCTAATTTACTATTTTAATATGTTAATTACTAATGTTGTACTAATTTATTACTTCAATTCACAAGTAATATTGAGACATATTGTTAAAAATCATAAACACATCAAGATGAATCCATAAAATCAAACTTTTTTTTATGAATATTATTCGTGACCGCCGGGCGGTCACGAATGACCCCTCTTTCGTGACCACCGGGCGGTCATGAAGTAGGTTCGTGACCGCCCGGCGGTCACGAACCTTCGTCGTGACCGCCCGGCTGTCACGAACCTTCGTCGTGACCGCCCGGCTGTCACGAACCTACTTCGTGACCGCCCGGTGGTCACGAAAGAGGGGTCATTCGTGACCGCCCGACGGTCACGAATAAATCTTATTCGAAAGTTTTGATTTTCGTTTGTTTAATTAAGGTCCGATGTTTGTTAAATTGATAAAATAGTTACTACTAAGTAAATTAAAAGAGATTTTATCACAAAATGACACATTACATCTAAAACAACTTGGTGTATGTGATGAACTAGTGGTAGAATATAAAATAGGTTATTCGTTCATAACTCGCCTAATTACATCTAATTCGCTATTTTAATATGTTAATTACTAATGTTGTACTAATTTATTACTTCAATTCACATGTAGTATTGAGATTTATTGTTAAAAATCATAAACACATAAAGATGAATCCATAAAATTAAATTTTTTTTATGAATGCTATTCTTGACCGTCGGGCGGTCACGAATAAATCTCATTCGAAAGTTTTGATTTTCGTTTGTTTAATTAAGATCCGATGTTTGTTAAATTGATAAAATAGTTACTACTAAGTAAATTAAAAGAGATTTTATCACAAAATGACACATTACATCTAAAACAACTTGGTGTATGTGATGAACTAGTGGTAGAACATAAAATAGGTTATTCGTTCATAACTCGCCTAATTACATCTAATTCGCTATTTTAATATATTAATTACTAATGTTGTACTAATTTATTACTTCAATTCACATGTAGTATTGAGACTTATTGTTAAAAATCATAAACACATCAAGATGAATCCATAAAATCAAACTTTGTTTTTATGAATGTTATTCGTGACCGCCGGGCGGTCACGAATGACCCCTATTTCGTGACCGCCGGGCGGTCACGAATGACCCCTATTTCGTGACCACTGGGCGGTCACGAATGACCCCTCTTTCGTGACCGTTGGGCTGTCACGAACCTTATTTGACCGCCTAGTGGCGTCCGCGACCGCTGGGCTGTCGCGGATGAGTGTCATCCGCGACCACTAGGCGGTCGCAGACGCCATGGCCGTCAAATTCCCGCTAGTTACGTCCGCGACCGCCCAGCGGTCGCGGATGATTGGCATCCGCGACCGCCCAGCGGTCGCGGACTCCACTAGGCATCCCATGACCGCTGGGCGGTCACGAGATTTTTGTCCGTGACCGCTCAGCGGTCACGGGACTATCCGCGACCGCCGGGCGGTCACGAGCCGGCGGTCACGGATGACCCCGGATTCTTGTAGTGATCCTTTTATCCTTTATAATAAATTGGTGCCGGAATATAAGGCTTGGTATAATTTTATTATTTCGCGGATTGCATCTACTAACCACATGACAAATGCACACTTGAACATAGTAAAATATTTGACGTGGATATGAGATGGGAGCCATATAAATGTGGGGAAATAGATTATGAATTCAAGCAATACATTTACCACATGAAAAACATCATGAGCTATTCCACATGGAGGGCTGATCACATGGATATGTAAAGCAGCAGGAGTTCCGATTAAATAATCTGACAAGAAGAACTTTATTGAAGATGTTATTACAACGAAACAAATTGACGTATACGGAAAAGCAAAAGTGACGTCGCCAAAGCCACCGAGTTTGGAAGAATTGGTGAAGAAAGTAATGGAAGAGTAAACAAAACAATTAAAGAAATTCATTCGAACTGAGGTAGGATATCTACAACTCATGGGAGGTAGTGATGGTCAAGGTGAACAAGTTAAACGCGGTAGAATTCGATACAACACCAGACAATATTTAGGAGGAATAGAATTTCCAGGGGAGTCCTCTGTTTTAATTCTTTTTTTTTAAGAGTAGTTCAATGGGGACATTGAACAAGTTAAGTTTGGGGGTGTGTGAATAGCTTCACTATTTAAGTTGATTTTGCTCCAATTGTTTTTCATTTTTAGAGTTTGTTTTAGTTATTTTCGAGTCAGTCTGTTAGAATAAAAGTTTGAAGTAATAAAAGCATGCAAAAGTTAGGATATATGATGATATATCCCTAATATAAGAGGATTTTGGACGACATGAATTATGTATGGATGATATGCGTATACCTTCGTTAATTGGGTTGAAAGCATGTTTATTTCGTATACACCATTCACGATGAGCATGAGTAGAAAATATTGGATAATTGTATGGGATTTATGAGAAAATGGGATGTTACATAGAAATTATGAATCTTAAGTGATTTACTCTATTACGATATGTAGTAACTGTAAATTTGAAGTGTTGAGGAAATGAATTTGGCCATTTTTTTTCTTCTATATTTGAGTTTTAGCTTTTCAAGCCCAAAACCCTTTATGAAGAAAAATCAACTGAACCCCGCTGAAGCCTTCTATGGAGCCTTTGTTTATGAAACGTACTCACCTAAGATGAGCTGAAAGAAAAATATATATCCTACACATTTCTAGAGATAGAAGTAATGGATTGAAGGAGAAATAAGGTAGGAGCTTAAAACGAAAGCATGAGCTGAGAAAAAAATATTAACAGACAAGGAAGATGAATATAATATAGAGCACAAGTAACCCTTTGTAAAAGCGCTAAGTTTGGGGGTGCAACTCAAAAATCTATGAAGTATAGGGTAGATTGAATTTTTGCGCAAATGAAAAGATGCCAAAATGAGCCTTAAATGTATGGACAAAAGAAGAAGGCACAAACAAGGGAGGAAAATGAACATTAATGAGTAGATCCACTATGGACATCTCTAGAGCTCATAAATATCTTTTTCAGTTATAGCCCATACCCGAGCCTATCATTATAAGGCAACAAGAATTTGCATGCATGAAAAATAGTGATAAAAGTAGAAAGCGAGAGAGGAGTAACTATATGTGAGATTTCTTGTATTCTATACTTGTGATATATGAGCACACCACTTTGCATGATGAAATATTTGTGATAACAACTTGATTAACCTTGGTGTGCGATGACTTGACAACCATGATTCTTATTATTTCAATTTGCTTGTTGTATGTGGCATTTTGAGATGAAATCCTGATTTGAGCATGTTGTTATTATTAGAATTTCAATTCTTTTGTTTAGAGCTTTGCTCAGGACGATCAAAGGTTTAGTTTTGGGGGTATTTGATAAGAGGAGAATTATAGTGAATTAAGTACCCAATTTCTTAGACTTTTGTACAATCTTTGTGGCAATGTTACTTGTTTTAGTGTAATTTTATTCTTTTTTGCGATGCTTTTATGGAGGATTTCAGTAAATTTTAGTAACAAAGGGGAATAGAGCTACGTCGCTACCAACCACGCTACTAAAGAAAACATGAAACATAATTCAGAGTGAGCACGAGGGCGATTGCACAAGGAAGCTGGGGAAACAGAGGGTCGCGCGATCAACGGCGCGTAGCGCACCTCGCCCGTGATCAGACGTAATTTTGGGCCGATGCTAGAAACCCTAAAATAAAGCCCAGAACGAAGAAAAGCTATAAAAAAGAGGCTACGTTCAGCAGGTAGGTAACCGATTCTCAAGCACAAAACACCACTAAAAAGAGTTATAGAGCATTCTAGGGTTGAAGCAGAGCGGATATTCTACCGTTTGTAGCACTTGGTCATAGTTGAAAGAGAAATGTGAACTGAAGAATTCAGCAATCAGGGTAGAGGAAAGCATCAAGGAGATCTGGAGTTTAATATTTTCTTTTCCTTACTTGAATAATCTATGGTAAATTGCTAAGATTTGAAAATGACTATAAGTAGCTAATCCACTCAGTATATGAGGGAGGATGTAGTTGATTTTATATGGAAGCACCTTGAACCTATATTTTATTTATGTTTATTGATGAATTTGTTTTGTTAGATATTATATGTTGCTTATGCTACGAACTTGGTTTATTTGATGCACGTGTTTCTCTGACAGCAAAACAGTGATATTGAATAACCATGTATAACATCGAATTATGCAGAGGGGATTGTTAAGGCAACACTAGCATAGTAGACCAGGCAGATAAATCTTTAGACCTTCGACCATTAACGTGTTTGTGGAATCTAGATCGTCGTTGGTAACTCTAGTTCACTTCTAAAATATTGTATGGGTCCTATGACATGGTGAACTTTTGGTGAGGGGAAAGTGTTTTTAACGGCCTGTCATCATTAGGGATTAGAGGATTTTTTTAGTACATCAAAAGGTGGCTAATTTGCTACACCAACACAGAAACAAAACAACCATTAATAAATGTCGTCTTGCATAAGAGTCATTGCTATTTTGTCTGTGAAGTACATGTGTTCGAGATCAATGAAATCCATCTCTTAGATACCTTTTACCAAATTTGATTTACATCTTTAGATAGCAATCAATCAATTAAATTATGTTCTAGTTAGTTAGATAACTTAGTGTTAGTTCTACAGAAATATCTGCAACCGCAATTTCTAAGTTAATTACGTATAAGCATTTTAATTTAGATAATTAGTTATTAGTTACTTAGTTAGTTAAACAATATTCCATACTCTTAGTATAATTCTTCAATAATAAAACCAAAAAGAAAAGAAAATCGACTCATTGAGTGTTCAACAATATAATCGCTAAATCACAAATATGAACTCTCTTGGGATTCAATACTTGGGCAGTAATCTTACTTTCTATTTTATTATTACTTGATTCGTGCACGTGCGATATCGTGGGACTTAGGTGTAATAACTATGTGTTGAAATGTATCATATTCAATTACACATAGTAAACGCCCCATCACCTACCATCTGGTCAACCTGGATCACATAATATAAGTAGAAAAATGAGGATATCTAGAATGTGCAGCTGAAACCTGGAGATTCCCCATGGAGGAGGACCCTTCTGGAATTGAGGGATGATATGAGACTACGGATCCTTACGATGCAATCTAATGACTGGAAAAAGACACGTAAAAATCAGGTAACTTACAAGTGCTATCAGGTTTTTCACAGTAAAACTCCAACTGTGTGTTGGAGTTATCAGGTATGTAACCATATATCTACTCCTAGAGTATCCTTTATAAATTGGATGGTTATACACAATAAGTTAGCCACAAGAGACAGATTGGTTAAATTCAATATGTTTACTGATAAGAATTGCATTTTATGTAATAATGTTGATGAATCCTTGGAGCATTTATTCTTCAACTGCCCCATGGTCAAGCCTGTATTAGACACAATGATAAAGGTAGTGGGGGTGCATGTTCATGATGTGCAACTAAGGGCATGGATAGAGATGTTTTGCCAATCTACAAGAAAGAAGAGGGCAATGTTTCAAGTATGGACAGCTGTGTTTGGGAGCATAATGGCAGGCATATGGAGATGGAGAAATTACACGATATTTGAGAACAAACTGATACTGGTCCAAAGCCTATCCAGGGAAAGAGCAAATGAGATGCAGGTCAAGATCAGGTATAAACTAGGCAAAAAACAAATTAGATTTACTAAGAGCGTTCTCATAAATCTAGCTAGGATTTAAACCTTTGGCTAATTATGCATTGTCATTCTCTGGATATATGAGTATTACACTTGATCTTGGCAAGCTGACCAAAGGATACAGAAATCAAGAAGATGAGCAATGATGATGGATGCCAGTTCCACATTAGAGACATAAAGGTAGCCTTTCTAACTTCTCCTCCCCTCATCTGAAAGAGTGTTGGATCAGTGCAGAAGCTACTATCCTCAAAATAGCAACCATAGTCTACTAGATGGCACTTGAAGAGTACAGTCTCGGGCATGACCCATAATCAGAATGAAGGGGGTAGCTTCTAAGGATTAAGGGACCATTGTGGAGGGCCTAGGAATGTAGAGATGGTGTGAGGTTTTACAAGGGTCGTATCCTAGGCTAGAGCTTTGTGTATTCCTCTGCTAGATAGTGCACTGATTTGCTATTGACTGTTTAGAGTGTATAGACATATGCTTCAGCTTGGAGTATGCTCCTCATATCTATGTGTGACACTCTTTTAGGTTTCTATATATTTACCATTCGTGCAAAAAAAAAAAACACAATATTCTGGAATGTAGATTAGTAAAAAAACAACGATGTGGACTCAAAAACACTATTATATCTAAGACGTGCAAACTATTTCCATCATAAGTCAAAACCAGTGTGCGAGGCTAAGCAAAAATCCGCATTAAAACGCCTTGGGGCGTTGAAATGGAGCGATATTTTTGTTGGGCGTGCGTTACAACGTTGAAAGCGCACGCACCAAATACAAACACTACTTTTTACGCTTAAATTAATGAGGGTATGCGCAGTAGTGTTCAAATTCAACACATTGTCTTTTTACTTTTCAGCCTAAAGCATATAATATATGATCCATAAATAGCATTAAATGTCCATGAAACAAAAGATTTTTTATTGGAACGTGCATAGTGCATACTGCATATAGAGAAGGAAAGCCCAATAAATTAATAAAAGATTTCAAAAAACTTACACAAAAGCCTCAAGTTTTATTCGTACATTTTTTAAATATTTCAATTTATTCCTCTTTTTTATTCTTTCTTTCTTAGACTTATGAAGGCTAAAGAAAAGATTTTAAGAGTTTTGGCTATCTAGTAATTTAAAAAGCCAAAGCATTGTTTTAAACATTTAATACCCTAATTTACCACTTTTTGATTTATTTTAATTATCATCAACATATCTATTAACTAATATTTATATATAAAATATCAACGTTTTAAAGGCTTACGCCCCACGCCCAAAAGCTTACGCTCCGCTTTTAGGTGAGGAATACGTCCCGCTTACGCTCAACGCCTTTAACAACACTGGTCAAAACAAGGGCGGAACTATTAAGGGGTTAACCTGGGCTGAAGCCTAGGTGAAAATTTCCAAGCCCATGAATAGTAATACATATGTAATTGTCATGTATGATTGAAAGAAAAGAAAAGACATGCACATGACATTAATACAAAGAAGAACATTGTTAAAAGAAAAACTTTACCTTTTCGGGAGAAGATGAAAAAAAGAGCAGCTCAACCGTGCCCAAGGAAAAGGAGAAGAACTTAATCATATTGCTCTAAGATCCCAAACAATTAGAAAATTATACAATACACCAAATATGTAATTAGTTATTATTTGATACTTTTAAATGACATAAATTTCAATTAATTATGTATCCAAATTTATCCTCTCCTAAGTGCTTTATTCTTTTGTTGGGTGATCCTAAGTGTTTTACTCTTTTGTTAGGTGATTGTTAGATAATTTTGTGCAATAAAATGGAAGAAGGGTTTTGACAAATAATAGGTTATCTACATTAAAAGAAAACTATCAAAAAATATTGTAGTTTTGGTAATCGATGAATTTTATTCCATGAAGAATCGAAGAGCTCAATTTCGATAATATTGTTATTTTTACTATTTAGTAGTGTAAAGTTTTGACTTTTATGATTTTGTATTGAACAATGACTATTTTTAATTTTATTTAGTATATTCGTACTTAAAATTTTTTTTTTTTCTAAATCTTACTTGAGTTTAACATTAGCCCATGGGAATACAAATTCCTGGGTCCCCCCTGTCAAAAGATGGTATTTTAGCCAGGGCCACGACAAATTCTTACTCCACTCCTGCAGGTCGATGACCCGTAATGCGCTACGAGTAGCAAGAATCTTAGAAAAACTAAAAATACCCTTGTTTTGTTTAAATAATATAATATTTACAACTTGAGAAAGTTGAAATAATAACTTATATTTTAAATAGTTGAGTCATTTACTTGATTCCAAATCCAGAGTTTCAGGCTTAACGAATTGTTTTGCACAATTATAATTTATCCAGATCCAGAGGTATGGACGTGACAACCTCTCATTTAATTATATGTTAATTAACGTTGACTTAATTTTTATTGCAAGACTTCGTGTATTTTAAGAACCCAGGATATACTTAGAAGTCAAAAAGCTTTACCTCAAATTAAATTGGAAGGGACAAAACATGTACCTCTGTCCTTTGAGAACTCGTGAAAATTAGCTAGCCGAAAATTTCACACAAGTTTTTTTTTGGCCATTTCTAATAAGAAACAATAACGGGCCGGGAGTTTATTTGCCAATTGGTTTTTTAAATAGAAATCTTGCACTTTACGCAAGAGACGGGGAGGTTTGTCTCATTTAATTTATTTGGTTTCGCGCAAACTACTTTGTCAATTGTAAACGTAAACAATGTGGACTCAAAAACGCTACTTTATCTACGACGACGCACGAACTACTTTGGTTTCGAAATATCTTCATTTGCTTATGATAGTTGGAGCATTAAGTAATATATATGTCAAATCAGCGCTAAATTTGTCCATAAATCAGCACTAAAATAGTCTCTCCCCAGGTTTTTTGTTTTTTTTTTTTTTTTGGTTTTTGGTTACTTGCAACAGAGTCATTTATCTTCAAGTCGTACACAATCTTAGTCCTTATTCCTTTTGTGACTTGCAAACTGAGTCTTGTTGTCATAAATTGTTAGTAATTTACATTATATATTTATTCAATTTTCACTCCGAATAAGTTATGAATAGTGGAAATAAAGTATGTCTGTCTAAATTCATTAAACAAAAAAAGGAAAAAAGAATATGTCTGTCTAACTAGTGAGCTGGTCAAGTTTTCCTTCACAGTATTGTAATAGAAGTCCTTTAAGTTATTGTGCTTTACTAATTTTCATGTTTTTTTTTTTATAAATCTAGTTTTTATTTTTACTCTATAGTTTTTGGCTCTTGCTTTGCCTTTAATTTGTTCATGATCATGCATGTAACTTGACCATTTTCCAGCATTGATCAAATGTTTTTCTATTAAGAAAAAAAAAAGAATTATAACCCATAGAGAAGGCATGTCTTGCAAAGTCTTCTTACACATTCGTGATCATTTTCTCATTCATAAATCCACTTGAAACCTTATCTAGTAATTCTAGCTAGTTACAATTTAATAACAATACAACTCAGTGTTGACAATCTTTTTATAAATATATTGTACAAGGCTGTCTTCCGTCAGACCGTAATAAAACGCAATAGTTGCAATATATAAACGCATTCTTTTGGGCACGGTTCAAGTGTATAGGTTGTCATCAGTTGAATAGTCACCAAGAAATGAAAACTCCTCAAACTTAATTCAATTATGTCCGAAAAGAAATTGCAATTTCCATATTGTGAAAGCTAAGGTATATTAGATCTGAGATTCTGAAAATTTTAACATGCCAAGCTCATTGACTGAGCCTTAGCTAGACCATCAGGTACTTGTGCTTAGCTAATCACAACAATTGAATATATAAACCTATGGTATGATGTGATCCTATAAATAGGTAAGATAAGCTCTTCACTTCTGTCATTCCTGCCTTGTTTAGTACTACATTAACAATAAAATCAGCAATGAAGAAACACACTAGACAAACCACTAGTTCAACAGCATCAACACAATCTCGTATTAATTATAATGCTGATGATGATCAATTAAGCGATTCATCGTCATCAGAGCCAATCAATCCTAACACCAAAATCAACCGCGATGATTTTCCTGATGGTTTCGTGTTCGGTATTGGTACATCTGCTTACCAGGTTTGTCATCAAATACATACTAAAAAATCTTTCATTTTATTCAGGGTAAATCATGATTGCTTAAGGTAGTTACAAATTCTCGTTTGTTTCAGCATGAAGGAGCGGCTGCAAAAGGTGGAAGGGGAAAAACTATATGGGACGATTTCACCTTGAGGACTCCAGGTCTCTCTCTCTCTCTATATATATATAAATTGTGATACATACTACATTTCTGTGATCTAATGAATTTGACATTTTATATTTTATCTTCGGATGACAGCTAACATTGCTGGTGGATCCAATGGGAATGTTGGTCCAGACATGTACAATAGATATACGGTAATTAACTTACTATTGATTGGTATATATATAGGACCAGAAGTATTTCTCTGCCATAACGAATTAGGAAGAAATTAGCCAATAACTTCTTACACTTCTCGTAAACATAAGGGTAATTCCACTAAACTCCATCACATTTACCATGTTTTGCAACTTGCTACTATTGTTTAAAAAAGTGCACTTTGATGTTTGAAAATTGTAGCACTTTGCCCGACCTTGAGCAAGGCAAATTCTAATGAACAAACAAAAATGGAGAAATGTACGAACTACTCAAAACGGCCGATAATTAGATTTCAGGGGGAGGGGGGTTGCAAAGTGCACTTTTTTAAATGTTAGGCAGCAAGAAAGTTGTAAAACGGGATAAGATTGAGGTTTAATAGCAATAACCCCATACATATGTAACGAAAAGTTAAAAGCCGAACATATATAAGGGGTGTTTGCAAGAGCTTTTAAAAGGAGCTTATGGGCTTTAAGTCATTGAAAAGCATTTATTTAGTGTTTGCAATTCATGCTTTTGCTTCTTCTTCTCTTAAAAAAAGTCAAAAATAAGCAGAAGCCCAGAAGCATGTCATGAGGTGCTTCCATGAACTGCTTCTACTTATATATTCCTTAAATTTCTCTTAATATCTCATTTAAGCCTTAATTAATGAGAAAAAAATCTCATGATTTTTCTCTTTTCTCATTTACGTGATATTCTCTATAATTTTAAATTGTAGTGTTTTAATTAATAATAACAAATAATTAAAGAAAAAGCAATAATGAAAAAATACAAAGAAATTCATAAAAAAAATTTACTTAACAACAGCATATTTATATTAACAACTTCCAAATAAAGTTATACTTTCTAAAAATAAATGCTGACATCAAATAAATTGTGAAATTTAGTGTAATAAACGTATTAATTCAATAACCATAATTGTGCATGTGTGGGTGAAACATTAATATTATGTATACTTTAAATATAGGTAAATAAATTTTATTGCATCTTGATCAATATTCAAAAGCTGTTTTTCACTAGCTATTGCAAACACCACAAAACTATTTTAACTGTTTTAAGTTATTTTTAAAAACACATTTGCAAACACTCACTGTTTTAAGTCAAACGCCGCTTTAAGTAACTTTAAGTAAAAGTTATGAAGAAGTAGCTTTCATAAGCTCTTGCAAACACCCCATAATACAGTTGAATACATATACTGACTTTTTTTTTTTATCTATGATCATGTAGGAAGATATTAAGATGATGAAAAGCATGGGATTTGATGCCTACAGGTTTTCCATTTCATGGTCGAGAATATTACCCGGTGAGATATTATTATATATAACATAGTTACGCATGATTAGGCGAACTTCTATGTGATCGTTAGTTATGAATTAACTCAAAGTGCTTTTAATGTTATTATGGGAAGAAAAAAAATGGACATTTGCAGAACTTGTCTATGCTACATCGTCCGTAGTGCCCCTTTCGCATAGGTGTGGGTAGTACGCATGTGGGGTCCACACATAAATTGAGAAAGGGGCAATTTGTGGGGTCCACACATGGTGAGAAAGGGGCAATTCGCCGATGTAGCATGGATTAAGCATTCATATTATGTAACAATATTAAGAGAATACCTTATAATATTGACATAGTAATAAGGGTTTAAAGCATAAACTTATCAACCTATGCTCAATTTACAAATTGTAGCCAAATGTATGAAAAATCACATTAAACCACACGACTTAATAATTTTCAAAAGTAGTGTCCTTTGCAATTGGTCATTTATTTTTTACGCGTGACTGCTTTTATTATACGTCACATTTGGTATCAGTGGAGCAAAACTCTGCAAAATGAATATTTTGGGGGGTCAAATGCAATTTTTAATACGGTTTAGAGTTTGTAAAAAATATTAAATGATGGGAGTTTACTGCATTTAACCCTAATTATAGTTGTATCTTAAATTATCGACAAGAACAAAATTCCTAAATGCAAAGCAATGTTCTAATTTTTCCTATAACAGTACCCTTCAATAATAATTTACTAAACTTGTTTTAGTTTTTATGAGTACCATATCTCAACAGAATCTTAGAAAATCTAAAAATCAATCTACTCCTTTCCTATTTATTAGGTGGAAGGACATATTTCTCAATATAAGATTTACAAAAAAATCTACAAAGTCTACTGCTGTATGTTAAACATCTATATTATTATATAAATGAAATCATTTTGATATCAATATCTTAATTTCTTTACTAACCCCTCGACATATCATTTAATATTTTTATTACTGGGGATGAAACTGTAAATTTGTTTTAATTTAATCATTAATTAAACCTTCTCATTAAGAAAATAAAATTATAAGGTAATTCTCTCTTACATAAAAACAAGAATACATATGATATATATATTTTCTATCATATTTAAGTTATAACATTTAGTTCTTTACCATACAAATTAATTATATTATACTTAAAATAAATTATAATCACGATGGGACAGCGTGTCAACGTTTCTAATAATTTATAAAAGGTAATATTATGTAGATAACCAATTCTAAAGTAGTACCAATATTATATAAATATACAAATAAATTTCAAATAATATTAAATCATTAAAAACATTGTATCTTCTTCCATCGTATAAATAAGCAAATAAACAATAAATAATTCTATACGACCAAAAGCGTGAAGAATAAAGATATTTGCATTTTGGATTTATAGATATATAGTATATACTATATAGGGTCGCTCCCTCTTATTCCAAGAATTCAAGTGTATTCAGGGAAGAAAAAATTGTTAATGATATTTTATGCGAAGATGTGCGCAATAACAGAAACATTCGGTTATTAAAACTAGCATTTCTACATTTTTGTTGGAATCATATAATGTCTAGCTAGTGGAAAAAATGTAATGAATATGAAAATAATAGCCTAAAAAGTTTATTCGGACATTTTAAATTAAATATGAGAGCTATACAGAACAAAATATTTAATATGTAAAAGTAAATATTCTCACCATAAACTAACCAAACTGAATAAGTAAAATTGTTCGTATCTATCCAAAATAGTAGGATAATTATTGAAATTTAAAATGAGATTTATGTTATATGTTGTTGTATAAAAAGTAATATGTTATTAAGTAGAGAGGATTTCTATTTGTTGAGGTTTTTGCGGGAAATTAAGGAATTTAAGAAATTTAACTTAATCATGATTTATAAGGGTCATTAAAAAATTATGAGAATATTGCTATATATGGATCTAGGGATTATTCTCTAGATATATTAGCTCCCGAAATTATCCTCTATTCTTATTCAAATGATACCTAATTATATTAGGTGGAAGACCTTGTCTTGGCGTCAACAGGAAAGGGATCAACTTCTACAATGACATCATCAACACCCTCCTTGCCAATGGTTTGGACTCAACATGTTCTATATACCAACTCCTTCAATACATTATCGTTCTTCATATCTCTTATATTTATATATATCTATCAGTGTGTAGTGGTGGAAAAGAAAATTATTATATATTGTATCAATTTGATTCAGGAATTGAACCATATGTGACACTCTTTCACTTTGATCTTCCTCATTGCCTGGAATTGGAGTATGGTGGCTTCTTATGCCCTGACAAAGAAATAACGCGCAACAGAATAGTGTAAGCCTATATATATTTATACTCTCTAATTAACATGTATATCGATCCATGCGTGCCTATCATATAGATTATTTTCTTGTGACCACATACAGTCCACATATAAGATATCCGATTTTGCAGAAATGATTTTCTTAAGTATGCGGAGTTGTGCTTTTGGGAATTTGGCGATCGAGTGAAAAACTGGATCACGATAAACGAGCCATGGTCATACGCTGTTCATGGATATGTTGATGGCGCTTTTCCTCCTGGCAATGCTACCAATTCCCGGTCTTCTTCTGGTTCAGCTTCACCTGATGATCGAACTAACTACAAACCAAATATAAACATCATTAATCATAGAAATCTTCCTGATCAGTTTTATGATAATAATGATCAAACTAACGACTACACTTCAAAGACGAGCTCCCCAAGAGATGTTTACATGGTCGCAAAAAACTTGCTCCTTTGTCATGCAAAAGCAGCCGAATCATACCGAAATAAATTCCAAGTATGATTTTTTTTCGTTTTTGGAAAACAAATATATCGCAGCACAAGAAAAATGAGTAACGCGGATGAAAGTTCCAACGATGATTTAGGCTTTACCAATTGACGTTTCTTATTTTCGTCAACGTGTTAGGATAATCAAGGAGGACAGATTGGGATCTCACTTGTCTGCCATTGGTTTGAGCCTTACACTGACAATCTTGATGATGATATAAAAGCTTCAAGAAGAGCCATCGACTTTATGTTGGGCTGGTAATTAAACCTATAATATCTTGGAGTAATAAATTGCAAAACCTGCTGTCTTTAATTTTTTAATTGACAAACAATTTACCGGCCCCTTGTAATATTTTTATTACATATACATGACTAGCTAGTGTTAATAATTTGTTTCAGGTTCTTGCAGCCCGTACTAACTGGCGAGTATCCGGACACTATGGAGCCATATGCAGAACCATTTACATCAAGAGAAAAACAATTGGTTACAGGGTCGGTTGACTTTCTTGGTTTAAACTATTATACAGCTAATTATGCTGCTGATGACTCCGACCCTGACTGCGACGATGGCTATTATAAAGACATGCAAGTTGCATTCTACAGTATGTTCTTAATCAATTAATGATTATATATATATATATATAACAATATGTATTTGTTAATTCCTTACAATATAACTATTGATGGCTTCTTTTGCTTTACTTTCATGTATACGTAGCTGAGAGAGATCAGAGGCCTATTGGTCAAGTGGTATATATTTCATTCACTTTATTGTTCCTTAATTTCAAATGTACTTGTTTGGCATGATTCACTAACATTAAAAGTATATTACATTACATGTAAACTAAAAATTACTAAAGAGCCTCTCATGTTTCCCTATAGAATGTCTTATATTATTAGTTAGAGAATTAGATATTACTAATGTATAGAAGCTCATAGTGGTTTTCAAGGAATGTGGGGGCAGAATTTAACAAAATATTTGGAAATTGACGGGATTTTTACTTTAGCTTCGAACTATAAGTTCTTAAACAGGAATCGACAAGTTGAAATAGTTGGTTCGACTGTGACGATTGATGACATTATGATTCAAGTAATTTTTTGCGCAAGCCGATAGCAGAGTTGATCTTCTTGATCATTTGCGGTCTGTATGTACGTAGGCTGGCTCATCATGGTTGTTTATAGTTCCATGGGGGATTCGAAAACTCTTGGAGCATATAATCGTCACATACGAAGACCTGCCAGATGTATACATTACTGAAAATGGTAATTTTCAAATTTATATTTTTGATATTATAAGATTTTGTGGTAATTAAAGCTAATTCTGTTTATTTATTTAGGAGTGGATGAAATAAACAACTGTGCGCTTACAGCTAGTGATGCTTGTGTTGATGGACAAAGGATGAATTACCACGCGGACCATCTAACCGAGATAAAAAAGGCGATGGAGTAAGTTTGTAAAGCACAATTAAGAAGCTCAAATCAATACTAACAATGAGAAAATTCTTACCAGTTAAAACAAAAAATTAGAGATCTGTGTGATATATCCTACGATGATTACAAGATATATCCAATGATTTAAACTGCAGAGTTAATTCAGCGATGTGCATTAATTTATACATTCTAATTAAATTGCGAAATTTCAAACAGACTAATAATTACTACTTTAATTGCTTATCTGAAATGTTTTTGTTTTGGCTCAGTGAGGATCCCTGTGGGCTTATGAACCTGAAGGGTTACTTCGTATGGTCGTGGTGCGACAACTTTGAATGGACTGAGGGATACACCGTTCGATTTGGACTCATATACATAGATTATATGGATGGACTTGCAAGATATCCAAAAGAATCAGCCTCGTGGTTTGCTAATCAGCTTTTAAAGGGAAAACCTCTGCTCAAAGGAACAAGTGACACAAACTGAGAAGAATTAACTCTGAAGTTTGAAAGAGTTTGAGATTGATTAAGTTTATATGAATATTTTGTGCATTTTTTTTTTTTTGTTTATCTGGTGCTTAGGAGGCATGCAACTGTTTTGTGTTTGGTTTGTAATAAACAAGAACTCCTTACTCGCATCATATTTAACTGTTATAAGAATGGTTTCTTAATTGATTTGGTTTACTTCGTTACTTGCTTATTTAGCTACATACAGATATGTGTACGAGATAATTTACTTTATGTTTTTCCACGATTCTCATGTAGCTCTTACTCTTTACATAACGGAATTCATGAAAAGCTAGTTAATGGTAGATTATGGTCGAGAAGAGGAGCTGCAAAAACTGGACTCCATAAAGAAGCACCTATTGGTTTTGCTGTCCACACAAAAAGGGGATAGTTTTGCCTTCTACACAAAAAGGGGGAAAGTAGTACCAATTTTATGGTTCTTTATGTTTTGTATGATTCTGAACATTGCTTATGTTTTCTTAGTTTGGTTTGTTTTGATTCAGAGAGAGTGTTTTCTGTATTTGTTGTTGGATTGTATCAGGACTATTACACTGCAAGCACTTACTATTCTAGTTTACTCTAGTTTACTACTATCTATCTAATCTGCAGGTGTTATTCGAAATGCCAGGTTAACACGAGTTTCACTGTGTTAGCTTAACATCGTAGTTTAACATTTCTGGGGAGTAAAATAGAATAAGTAGGGTTGGTCAATATACTGAAATACAAGTATTTGAAATATTGGATACTGTTTGAGTTTTGTGAAGAAAGGAAAAAAATGGGAAATTGAAAGTGCAGGTTTTGAAGTGAAATCTTAGTCCAACATTCTGGTAATAGAATGTTAATCCAACATTGAATCCGACATCGCTGCACTGTCCAATTTATATTCTATAATTAGTTTTGCCTTTATTCACAAACTTATCTAGTTCCACGAGTTGTGTATATCTTTGGTGTATTTCAGGATATCAAAGGATCTAGGTTTCAAGAGGATTGCTCATCAAGAAAAGAAGATCAAGAAGATAGAGCTAAAGAAGATTATGATAAGGATGGAAGATCTCTGAAGATAAGAAAGTTATCTCTGAAGATAAGAAGGTTCAAGATCTGATAAGAGAGCTTCCAAATTGATGATAATCTCACAGAAGATATCAAGACTATCCAAGAGAACCGTAGGACAATCAATTTGTGTCTATACATCTTCAGAATTGACGTTGCAACATCTATAAGAAGACGTGGAAGACATCAAGAAAACAACACAAGACGAGAGCTAATAATTCTGAGAGAATTCATTAAAAGAGTCTAGTGTATTTTGTCTTGTTTTGCTGAGTTTTTATCTAACGAGTGAACATTATAATCTCTATAGCTTGTAGTGAGTTAGGCGTTAGGATTGGTTTCCTTGCTCAGTTGAATTTTGTAAAATTATTAAAGTAATAGTGGTTATTTCGCCGTAAGGCTCAGCATGTTATATTCATATAACCTGCTTAAAGATTCATACACTGTGTGTTTATTGTTCCACTGTAATTTACTCTGTCACGAATGTTGAGGCAACATTGAGTACTTCAATGTTGGCGCAACATTCATATTAACACAGCGTGTGAATTAAAAAGAGTACCAATACCAAATCCATACATTTACACATTTTCTTTAGTGTTCCTATTTTTTCATTTTTCTCATTTGTTTTTTCTCTATTACTCCGGATATCCTCATTTTTTTTTCTTTCTTTCTCTTTCATCTTTCCCTTTTGATTATTTCTTTTCTTTTACAAGTGGTGATCATTCTTTTCCAATAATATAAATTGTTACCTCACCAACCAGCTCCCAATCCTTGAACCTTGAAGGAACCCGACTGCTGCAAGCTTCAGGTCATTGGTATACTGGGGTACTTAGTTTTTCTTGCAGAATTCTGGAAAAAGCATGAGATCAAAGAATCTCCAATTACACCAACATTCTCAATCCAAATCGCTTCGTGACTTCACTTGTCCCAATCGAACGAAAGCCATGACCGAAAAGTTATTCGTCCAGTAACGGAGGTGGAGAATTCAAGGTGGCGTGTGCAAATTCACGTGTCGCCAATGATAACAACAGATATGCTTTCTCAAGGATTGATGAATGGTGTTCCGTTAGACGGCGCCATTTTGTTAATGCTCTTTTCGGTTCACTATCGTGATTGAGCTATTAACGGATTTAGTTCAAGAACCCCGGTCTGGACCCGTGGAAAGCGATGATTTTTAATATATTTGCGGCTGGACTCGAATGGATTTTGAGGTACCTACGTATCCCACGATTTGGAAAGCAAGTCACTCGTAGTTCGAATGATTAATTCGTACAATGAAGTCCTATGCGCAAGGCTTTACCCCTAACTTTGAAAAATATATAGTTCCAAAAGCATTTTCTAAACTAAAATAAGGATTGGCATATAATTCAGCTCCTAAGCATTCTTAAAGCATGCCTGATGCATGGAAAAATAATAGAAAGAAGCACACTGACGAATAAGATGTAGTTTAGCAATTTACAACTCCTACTACCATGAAGGCTGCTTGTACCTAAAGCTCTCGCTCATCTGCTTGTGCTTGTGACCTAACAACATGATTTTGACTAGATGAAAGCGGCATTACATCATCCCTTGCTTCAGTTTCAGAGGCTTAAATCCTCCCTTACTATTAAAGTTCACGCACATAACCTTTTATTGACAAAAAAAAAAGATCAATTCCCGCACCCAAATATGTAACAGTATGTTAACACCACTACAAGAAAAATGGGTCATTTACGACCACCCGGGCAGTCGTGAAAGATCTTGTTGCGGTCACAAAAGACCTTTTTGTAACTGTCCAGCGAGGTCACAATTTGACGGTCACACATGCTCCCGTTGTGAAAACTTTGCGACCGTCCAACGGTTGCAAAAGAGGCATATTGTGAACGCATGGCCGTCGCAAATGACGTAAACATCATTTGTAACCGCCCAGCGATCGCCAATGCTGTTGAGGTCATTCGCAACCGTCGAGCGGTCGCAATTGATATTCAAGTCATTTGCAACCGCCCAGCTGTTGCAAGTACTATTCAAGTCATTTACAACCGTCGGGCGGTTACAAATAATATTTTTCAGAATAAAAAATAATAATATTTCAGTAAATTACCGGCATATTATTATTTTTGATGGAGAAATTCAGATTTTTCTCTTTGGGAAAACAAAGAAATAGGAGTGAAAAAAGAAAAGAATTGTAAACAAAGGAAATTTTGAGAAAAATAAGAAAATGTATAAACAAAAAGTGTTGTGTTTTCTGGGAAAAGATGAGAAGTAAAGAGTTGGAAATGAAATGAAGAAATTTTTATATGAATAAAAGAGATGAAGAAATGAATGAAGAAAAAATAAAGAAGTAAAGGTGTTGGTTTTTTTTTTTTTTTTGGATATGAAAGTGTTTGAATATTTAGGAAAAGAAATGAAGAGAAAGTAAAGGCATTGGGTTTTTTTTGGAGATATGAAAGTGTTTGAAGATTTAGAAAAATAAATGAAGAGAAAGTAAGGTGTTGGGTTTTTTTCTTTTATGAGTATAATTTTGGCATATTGAGAATTAGAGTGGAAGAATGATGTGTATGTATAGAATCTTTAGTGAAAATTTTGAAATTTCAAAAAAATCTAAAATTCCCTCTAAATCTCGCAATTTCAGAGCCTTCCACGATCGTCGGGCGATGGCCAAAAGTTCAGATTTTCAAATGTTTGAAATTTTCGCCAATTTCAAAGCCTTTCGCGACCGTAAGGCGGTTGCGAAAGACTCCTGCTCAGAACTGGCTACCATAGGCGGTTGCAACACTCATATGAATGTCAAGAGGTCGCAAATAGCTTGAACATTATTTGTAACCGCCAAGCGGTTGCAAAAGACCCTCATTTGTAACTGCCCAATGGTAGCAATTAATATTCAAGTTTTTTCGTTTGTGATTTCTTTTGAACGGTTTTGATGTGTTTGTGATTTTTAACAAACAATCTCATTATTACATGTGAATGGAATTAATATATAATTAGTATACTAGTAATTGAGTTATCAAAATAGTAAATTATATGTGATTAAGAAAGTTATTGATGATGGAATTATATTTTATGTTCTACAACTAATCATATCTAGCAGTTATATTTGCCTCATATGTGATTGTTTTTACGTTACAAATGTAAGTGTAGATATCATTATGATATTCAATTAGTAGATCATCTAAAATATTATCTATATATGTATGTAGGCATATTACGCCCATCGTCATTAAAATTAGTTAGAAGTTTCATTATGGACCGTCCCCTATAAATGATGCTTGATTGTGCCACGAGACATTGAATTTTGGTTATCTTAACATATTAGTACCTATTATTGTTTAACTAGCAGTTAAACAAACAACACTCCATTAATTATCATCCAAAATGCGTAAATTAAATTTATAAAATGAATACTATTAGCAACTGCTAGGCGGTTGTAAACCCTTAGTGGCGATTGTTGGACGGTCGCCAAGCCCAACAGCTAGTAGTATTGGCGAAAAATTGGGGATTACCAAGCCAATGGCTAGTGGGCAGTTGCAAATGCTACTAGTTGTTGTTATTTGCGACTGTCACACGGTCATAAATGGTATTTTTCCCCTTATAAATACCTTCCTCCATTCACTTTCATAATTCATAGTCTTCACAAATTCGTAATGTATCCACATATTTTCTTTAACAACTCTAATATTTTCTTTTTTATGATAATTTGTTATTGTAGTGAATGCTAACTTGTTTATTTATGTTGTTGTAGTGAATACTAACATGTCGGTCGGGTCGAAAATGATGGTTGTATGTGTACTATTTCGGCCAGACACATAATCGATATGGGATCATTGAGTGACTCAAACGAGGATGTCAAATCACATGTTACAAGAGAACGAATCTGAAAGGTTGAATCTATTTGTAGACCTGAGCTCATTTAATATGGATATATAATTGGGGACTGGTGAGTTTTAGGTGGTCGAAGGTCTTGGGTCAAACGAGGAAAATGGAGCTGATATCGAAGAAAAGGAGAGTGGCGTGATGGATTTGAATTCAGATGATAGTGATGCTGCATAATCTGCCACACCCTCGGAAAGGGGCGAAAAAAAGGGCACCCTACAAAAATTATCCATTGTCTGGTGGGAAAATACGTAGAAGCCACGACGAAAAGAGGCCGACGGTCCGGACTCTGGAGAAGGTACCCCCGAGTTACGACCAGAAAACACCCACCGAGGGTACTCGGTCTAAACACTCGAAGAAAGGTACCCCCAGACCTGACCAACACCTCTTAATGGGATACAGTAAGGCCTCAAAGGCTCGAACATATTTCCCTCAATAACCCAACACCTACCAAAAATTTGGGTACCCACGACGTACAACTAGAGAACCCCAGGCTGGAAGAACATCGCTCCTCGGGGCATCACACGCCTCTCAGAGCGCCCGAGGAACCATTACCAACACTTAGCCAAAATTGAGGAAACATGAGCACATATCAAAAACTAAGGATGCGAGTAAAGGCAAGGTAAAGTCAAAGACCCGTTGTAATCCCCAGAAAGCAACTCACAATAAAAAGAAATGACCACAACCCCCGACCCAACTCGGAAGACGCGCTACTCAGCATCGATTCTCACTATATCTCAATCACCCTAATAATAAGGAAAGACCGCACTCCATTGGTCCAACTCATTCATTGGGGCAGAAATCAACAAACGTTACTGGTGTAGACCATCGATTGGGGCAGACCAATTCACATGCATTGGCGAAAACCACCACCTAAGACCATTAGAGCAGGCATCATCATTGTTCACTCAGACAAATCATCCGCCATTATATTGGCCACCCCCCTTGACAGACGACCCCATTGGTGCAGAAGACCTTCCCACTATTGGGCACCGGCAAAGATGGCCAGACCAGCCCTCATTGGCCAAAGACCCCTGAGACTTACACTATAAATAGTCCCCCATTTTCAACAAGAAGGAAACAAGCTGAAGTTCCAAGTAAAAACTCACTCTATACCAGAATATATCACCAATAAGCAATATAAATACACCTTCCACAAGTTAGAACTTATTTTTTCTTAGAATTTATAGCCTACTTCTAGTTCTCACCCGTGTCCTTCACACGACCCCCTTGTACTTTACTCAAAGTCCTTAATAAAAATATTGTGTCTCTTTTTCCCAAATTCGAGATTGGCGTTCTGAACAAAAACACTTGAGTAACAATATCCCCAAATATCCTGCCTATCCGGGCCGGACGATATTGCCTCACCAAATGGCGCCGTCTGTGGGAATGCCTTAAGTTCTCTGATAAAAGTTTGAAGAAAGTTGCATGACCATAAAAAGAGATAGAAGAGTGCCAGTGCGAGCATCCTCACGATTCTCACAATCCATTATGAAAATTGAATCCATGGAGAATCACGACAACGAAACGAAGAGGGAGCTGAGTCTTCCGCCCCCTCCTGAGGAGGCACCACAACCAGATGGACCTATGCCTCCCCCGAAAGCTCCAGCACAACCTGCTGTTGAAGCCCCCATACCGCCAGTTCATCAACAAGTGCCCTCGGCAGCAAGACCCGCCATGGGTTACGTACAGGTACCCGTAGACATGTATCACAACATATTCGCTCGGTTCAATCGGAACAGGTCCACGACATCCGAGAATGACTGGGGTTGTAACAAAGAGCACTCCGAGGAGCAAAGAGATCCCTCGCGTTGCCAATTGGCCCCACTTCCGAGGTCTCGATCAGAAGGATTATCACAAGGTAATCACCGTGCATGCCCCCCCTTGACGTGGAAGGACACCGCCCTCACCGGATACTGCAAGTTCGGTCAGTGCGCCACGAGGAGGGGAACCTTCCAGGCCACCTTGTCCCCAAGGGGCATCATGGGATGCGCCCGACCTTCACGAGCCGTATTATCCAGAACCTGTTGGGAGATGCCAGCACTCACCAACCCGGACACCCCGCTACAGGGCTTGATGGAACAGATGCAGAGAGAGCTACGAGAACTTTGCCGCAACCTTAACCCAAGCGAAGAGGCAGCCTACCAGGGATCGCCGTCCGCACCTCAAATTGCTGAACCTTAGATCCACCAGACCATGAAGCCCGCTGGACTTCCGAGTTATGCTGGAGAAAGTACTGACCGCGATCCCCATGACCACATCAACCAGTACATAGCATGCATGGACCTGTCGTTGGCCTATGACTACGCCATGTGCCGAATCTTCTACACAACCCTTACCGGGAGAGCCCAATCTTGATTCTTCAACTTTCCTCTGGGAACCATCCACAGCTTCGCACAGCTAACCCAGATGTTTGTAAGATAATTCGCTTGCAACAAGGTCTTCCCGAAGCCTTGCGATCACATGTTCAACGTCCGAACAAATACGGATGAGCCCCTTCGGGAATACATGCGCCGATTCTCTCAAGTCGTAGGTGAAGTTGCCCCATTTGACCCAGGGATGCTCTCCGACATCATCGTCCGAGGGTTACTTCCGGGGGATTTCATTAACTACCTTATGAGGAATCAAGCAATCAATATGGAGGACATGTTACAGAAGTTAGAATCCTTCATAGAGATGGAGGAAATGCGCAAGACCTTGGATGCCGCTGAGGCCTTGAGGGCCCCGGCCCCCTCCAAGGTGAATGAGAAAATAGACGATAAGGAAGGGGCAAGTGGAAAAGAGCCAAGAAAAAGATGGACACGGTACCCTTGCCTAGCATGATGATATCCCCCATGCATGTCATGACCATCGTGGGGGAGGAACGCTACTTCAAGTGACCTTAGGCTGCGAGAGACGCCCAGAGGCTTAAGCATACAGGAAAATTCTGCACGTACCATCAAACGTATGGGCACTTAACAAACGACTGCATCCACCTCCAACGAGAGATTGTCGGACTCCTGAAACTGGTGTACTTGGAGAAGTACGTGGTGCCTAATAAATGAGACCCCATGAAAAATAGAGGGCACGAGGAGGCACCCAAGAAGAAGAAAAATAGGTCAGAAACATCCGAGGAAGACGATGAATCAGAATCTGCAGAACAAAAGCAGCTGCCCCCGTCTCCACGTGTGTATCACGACAACGCCTCTACAGGTCACACTGTGAACATGATTGAGGGATGAGTACTATCTGTGACCCTCAAACAAAGGCAGAACTTCATTCAGAAAGCACGTAAAGCCGATAACAAGCTGGAGGTCTTCGCTGCCAAATTAGCTAACCAATCGGTCATCTCTTTCGGTCTGGAGGACCTCATGGGTATTGTGTACCCCCACGAAGATCCCCGCATGGTCACAGCTACCATACTGGGAATCAAAGTCAGAAGAGTACTCATAGATACGAGAAGTTCAGTCAATGTTCTTTTCCTACCCACATTCCTAGCTCTGGGCATTTCACAGAATTGGTTAGAGATAATCGAGGTACCCCTCGTGGGGTTCTCCGGAGAACAATGGCAAACAGTGGGAATCATAATTCTGCACATGTCATGGGTAGAGGGTGCCACACGCTATACCGAGCCCACAAAGTTCTGGGTAATGGACGCTCACTGACAAACGCACCACTATCTGCGGACGACCCGCCCTTCGGACCTTCGAAGCGGTTCTGTCCACCCTCCAATTGAAGGTCAAATTTTTGACCCAATCTGGGATAGGAGTGCTCAAGGGGGATCAGATCGTTGGGAGAGAGTGCCATATGAATGCTTTACCGATCGAGTCCGACCGTCTTGAGGGACAACCTCCCAAGAAAAGGGCCCGCTCGGAGGAGATCCGAGTCCAGCCCGCCGAGGAACTAAAGATGATAAAATTGGTGGAGTGCACTAAAGACAAAATAGTAAAAATTGGTACCCCAATTGAAGAAGATATAGAAAAAGCCATTACGACCACCCTCAGGTCGTTCCATCATCTCTTTGCTTGGAAGGACGGCCCACCTGGGAGAATCAGCTAAGAAATATGTGTACATGAACTCAATGTGTACCCCACGGCCAAGCCAGTCCAACAGCGAAAAAGAAACATGGGACCAGAATGAAATAAAGTAATTCGAGCCGAGGTCCAATGGCTAATAGACCTCTGCCAGATCCGGGAGGTCAGATACCCGAAGTGGTTGGCCAACGTAGTCCTAGTCCCAAAGAAAGGTGGTCTATGGCGCATGTGTGTGTACTTCACCGACCTCAACCGTGCCTGCCCAAAGGACTGATATCCTCTACCTATCATCGACATGTTAGTCGACTCCAATGCAGGATGTGCCCTCCTATCCACAATGGACGGGAGGTTACAATAAAGATCCCAATGGCGAGCCATGACAAATACCAGCTTCATCACATACATCGGCACCTTCTGTTACCTAGTCATGCTCTTCGGGCTCAAAAATGCTAGTGCCACGTATCAAAGGTTAGTCAACCTCATGTTCGAGTAACTGATCAACGAAACAATGGAGGTCTATGTCGATGATATGATCGTAAAAAGCCAGTGGGAGGAAGATCACTCTTAAGACATCGCTCGAGCCTTCGAGATCATGGAAAAGTTTGGAATGAAGATTAACCCTCGGAAGTGTTCTTTTGGAAGTGTTCTTTTGGAATCCGAGGGGGAAAATTTCTAGGGTATATGGTTACCCAGAAGGGGATCGGGGTCAACCCAAAACAATCTGAGGCCATACTCAACATGGAGTCACCAAAAACCGTACGAGACATCCAAAAGCTAATAGGCAGAATGGCCTCGCTAAGCAGGTTCATCTATCATTCCTCTAAGAAAGGCCTTCCCTTCTTTAAGATCCATAGGAATATAAAGGAGTTTAGGTGGACCGACCAATGTGAAGAAGCCTTCAAAGCATAAAAGACTACTTGGTTCGTCCGCCCCTACTAGTGAAACTCGTCCCTAAAGAGATGCTTTTCCTATATTTAGTCGGGGGAAAATAATCACTTTGTGCAGTTTTGGTCCGGGCCAAAGGGAGGGAGTATATGCACATGTATTATGTTAGTAAAACCCTCCTAGACGTCGTGACCTGATATTCTTGCACAGAAAAGGTCCGACTAGCCCTCGTTTCCTCAGCTCAAAAGCTTCGAGGCTACTTCCTGGACCATCCAATCACTATCCTAACAGAACATCCTCTCCGGACTATCCTCAACAACCCCGAGGTATCAGGATGAATGATTAAGTGGGCCACCAAATTAAGGGAATTTGACATTACCTATTCCCCCCAACCAGCTATCAAGGCCCAAGTGTTAGCCGATTTCATCACTGAAATGCAGGAAGAACCTGAGGAGGACGAGTCAGAACCCCTGTGACACCTCTACATTGATAGATCGTCAACCAATACCCACAGGATGAGCCAGAAACTGTCCTAGAATTCGTTGTGCGTCTGGAGTACCTTGTTTCCAACAACAAGGCAGAATACAAAGTCCTCCTATAAGGAATGCCCCTAGCTAGTGAGACAAAAATACGAAGAATATTGGTCCATAACGACTATCAGCTCGTAGTCCAATAGATCCACAAGACCTACGAAACTCGTGAAGAAAATATGATGAAGTGTTTAGAGGCGGTCATGGCGGAAACGACCCTGTTTCAAGAATTCTCAATCAAACAGATCCTAAGATCAGAAAATCAAGATGCAGATACCTTATCCAAGCTCGCCAGCCAAGCCCAAACCATCAGCAGTCGGAGGATAACTTTCTTCTAGATCCCAAGACCCGAAAGACAGAGCCAGGAGGAAGAAATCTAGATGGTAGCACCCATTGAGGAAGATTGGATGGCATAGATCATCGACTTCATTAAGATCCCAGAAAATTTGCTCACGATCGAGCCAAGCAACGTACCATGTACCGGCGCACCGCGCGATATAACATACAAAACGGGGTTCTATTCCAAAGGTCATGGTCTTACCCTACCTCTCGGTGTATCAACAAACATGATGCATAGTTGATCCTAAAAGAAATTCACGAAGGATGATGTGGCAACCACTCTGGCGAAATGAGCATGGCGGCCAAGATTATTCGTCAGGGATATTACTGCCCGACTATGGCCACCGACTGCAAAGACTACACCCGAAAATGTCGAAAATGTCAACTACATTCCCCCGTGAGGCATCAGTCAGCCGCCCATTGGGAGCCGGACAATGTTCCCTGTCCCTTCTCCCGATGAAGAATAGATATCATGGGAGCCATGATCCCCGACAGGGAACACAAAAAGTTCTTATTAGTAGTCGTCGGCTACTTCACCTATTGGGTCAAAGAGGAACCCCTCTCTAAGATCACCAACTAATTCGTAATAAACTTCCTCTGGATAAATATCTTGACTCGATTCGGAGTCCCACAATAACAAGTAAGTGACAACAACTTGCAGTTCCGCAATGACCTCATCGGAAAATGGTGCGACAGATGGGGAATTAGACACTGCTTCTCAAGAGTGGGGTACCCCAGGGAAACGACCAAGTAGAGCTCACCAACAAAACCGTACTCAAAAAGTTAAAGGCTCGTCTAAATCAATACCAGTCAAAGTGGGTCAAAGAAGTCCCCGGAGTACTATGGGCCTATTGTACTACCCCTCGGGCTACAACGGGTGAGACCCCCTAGAGCCTCGTTTACGGTACCGAATCGATAGTCCCCTCCGAGGTAGTAAAGCAAAGTTTGTGGGTTCAGGAATACGAGGAGGCTCAGAACAGCGCCGACCTCGCCCTAGCTCTAGACCTTCTAGAAGAAAGGCAAATTAGAGCTGCCACCCATGCAGAATTTTACAAAGCCCACATGGCCAAATACTACAACACCAAGGTCTGACCCCGCTCGTTCGAAGTCGGAGATCTTGTCCTGAAAAGGGAAGAGGCCTCCAAGAACATCGGAAAGTTGGATCCAAAGTGGGAAGGCCTCTATCGGATCTCCAAGATCCTCGAGCCTGCCACCTATCTACTTAAGGATGTGAACGACCAAGAGCTCACACGAGCTTGGAATAGCCTTAACCTGCGGAAGTAGTACCTTTGAGGCGCTCTGAAGTCGACCCCTTTCAACAAATTAATTTTGTTCGCGTAGTTAGTATGTTTGTATTTTGACTTAGCGATTATACCCTTGTAAGAGCAAACATACCATCGGCAATAAAATTACTACGTTCAATAAAAATTACAGTCTCACAACTCATTGCAATAAGATCCAAAAGGTAATCTTTCATTAATAGATCTAGCACGACCAACAAAAAAATGAGAATTGAGGGGACTACTCCCATCAAAAGAGGCAAATAACAAATAAACGGCCATACTAAGCGGCAAAATTATGCCCATACAAAGCGGCATACAAAAAAATAAAAACAAGGGCAACGCCCGGCTAAAAACTACTCCTTTGCAAGGTGTTTTTCAACCTTGATTCAGGCCCGACTCTCCTTGGTAGACAGCTCGGTCGGGTCAGGCATCATCACAACTTTGGAAGGAGCACTACGAGGGTTCGCGGGAGTGGTACTAGAGGAGGTAGAGAAAAACTCATGCCTTGGAAACACCAGATCTCGAGGGACGATATGGAGAAAGGAGAAGGAGGAAACTGCCATCCTTTACCCAATCCTGACGAGGTCCCTCATCTCAGACGCCAGTATATGGTTCTGGGGTGGCCTGGCAAAGTCAAGATGGGCACTGGCGAAACCCGCCTGAAGCTCTCTCCTTACATACTCGAGCTGGCGGAGCAAACAATGTCGTTCCTCTCGGAGCGGGTTGACCTCCTCTGCGGTCTGGATGGCCTCTCTCGCTCTCTGCTCTCACCTCTTGGCCTCAGCATCGAATTTAGCTACAGCCTCCTTCAGGCAACTATTTAAGTCCCCCAAGTCCCAATCCAAGGACGCTCTCAAATCCGCTAGACACCCACGAGCCTCTTTCATAGTCGCCTCTAGCCGATCAGTCTCTTCATGAGCATGCCTAAGCGAGGCACGGAGAGCGTCAAGCTCCTCCGTTGTATCCTTCAAGACAGTCGAGTTGGCCCTATACGTGCCTAGCGCGTCCCCAGGCACATTAAGCTGCAAAATAAAAATAACGGTCACGAGACCTACGACAATCAAAAATCAAAATATACATCAAAATACGAGCGTTACCTTACATGCACTATGGCAGAAGCGCACCCACAGGGCAGCATCAGAGTAGCCTCATAGGATCTCACGATCCCCCAGGTTCACGATTCCACTAACAAAAGACGTGTAGTGGGTAGGACCCTTGAATCCCTCAATAAAAATCAAAGGCACAACGGGAGTACGAAGAAACTCTTCCTCCTTCGGGGTCAGCTTAAACTTACCCCTCTTCAGGGGAGATCCAGGGTGGCAGTCTTTCACGGTAGGAAAAGGGTCGATCACTCCCTTTCCTTTATCCTTCTTCGAGGATGACATGCACATGTCTCGACCTCCTCCCTGCTTCTTCGAAGGGCTCGCGACAACATGCGCTTTATCAGATTAAACGAAGATATTGACAAAGGCTCAAAATCAAACTTGGTACCAAACGGGGGCATAAAATGATAGGCAAAATGTTTAGCCATCATCGGGTCCATAGGTTGAGGCATACCTTTGGAGCCAGCCCCCTCTTCAGCCTCCATCATCACGATGTCCGCATCAACAGTAGATGGGCTCCTAGGAGCCTCGGGGTAGTACTTGCTGTCGAAGAAGTCCGAGGGCTCGGCAGACTCTGAGGTAGCAAACGACCTACGATCTTCCGAAATAGATAAGTTAGAGTCTGCACCGGACAACACTCACACATCACCTCTGAAGGGGCGACGATCATGGGAGGCCATCTCTACACCTGCAGACCAACACCATGAATGGTTAGTTAAAAAAAAAGGAAAAACACAGAAGGGAGTATATTGTATATACTCGGATAAGAGGTTTCAAAGAACATTCTAAAAACTTCTAAATTTTTTTTATGTCCCTTACAAAACTTCGAGTGTTATCAAAGTGTTGGAGGATTGGGACGTTTGTCCACCAGCCCATCTTGCAGACTGGCCAGAAGTAAAACCATGTGACTGTTCAGCATTGATGACACGTCGTAGAGCTCGTCGAAGAGACATCTCTCCTCCAAATAAGAAGCAGCCTCTGTAGCAATCGACGAGGATGGGTAAGCATAATCCAACCCCAAACTCGGGGCATGCATTCCCAAAGGTCCGACAACTCTCCTAGAAGAGACATGAAGAAATATCTCTGACGCCAGTCACCATTGCTGGCAGGACCATTGGTCATCGAGGTTAAAAACACACACCTGCTATCCCGGACCGATAGGGAAAAGAAGGGCGAACCATTTGCGGTAGCCCATAGGATGAATGCCCCCGCCATGGTCCCAGGAGTGCAGGGGAGGTTTAGCAGGTGGCAACAAAGTATAAACCCCACCAATTGGCAGTAAGAGGCCGGAGTCAATTGGCTTGGGCAAAGAGCTCTCTCACCACCGAATGAAAGAAGTAGCGGAGTCCGCAATGCACTTGCTCCCCATACACTGTCATGTAACCCTCGGGGGGGTCAAATGCCATATGCGTCTCCGAGGGGATGATGATGTCGAACTGGTTGAGAGGGATGTTAAAATCCACCAACATGGAGCCAATCTCCACCATATTCATCACTGAGGTCGTAGAACAAACTCGAAGCCTACCTGTCATACGCTTTGGGTCCAGATGCTCGCTTCAAAATACGGAACCTTCAAAATCTGATTCCGGTGAGGAGCCCGGCGGTTGAAGAAAGCAAAAACACGGTTCACCATCATTTGGGGAACGGCAGCGTCACCACCCCTCGCTTGCCTTTGAGAATCAGAACGAACAAGGGAAGAACACGCACCCCTTCTCCACCGACTCCGGCGAGAAGAGGAGGCGCTACCCCTACGTGAAGGAGGATGAGAGATAGGAGAGTCATGTGAATCCTCGTCGCTGGAAAAATGGTGGTGGCCTGAGAAGCCATTATGGTGGTGGCCTGAGAAAATGGAGAAATGGTGGTGGCCTGAGAAAATGGAGAAATGTTTTTGCAAAAGAGGTGTTTTTCTTGGAAGTAATGAAGACGAATGGGAAAGTGGCCACGTTTTATAGGCGGGAAGAGATGGTTCGTATCCCAAGTCGTTTCAATTCCTCGCCCACTATTCAAACTGTGGGACCTTTCAGTTCCCCACTCACGAGCCAGATGAACCGCCACCTTCCCTGAATCATTGAAGCTCTAGCATGTCAGACGTCACCATAGGGGAGCTAGACCGGTGCACCAACTCCCCACGCCTCTTCGCATTAAATGGGCACCTCTCCCTAAAAATCGACAATCATCCTCCCGACTATTCCCACAAGAAGACACCAACAACGACCACAAAGGAAATTTGAAATTTTTTCTAAGTATGGATCAATCGTTTGAATTAATGTCTGGTGCCACACGCGATATTCCGAGATCCACTAGAGGAAAGCTCAATCGACCTCTCCTAAAAATAGATTACCTTAGAATAATTTGCACAAATAGGGCCATGGCAACCATGGACCACGACGATCGTGATTACTAGTAATAATTTCAAAGAACTCCATGGTCGTGATGATCACAAAAGTTGAACCAAAGATGGAAGGAATCGTTCCCGTAAAAAGGAAAGCAAAACATGCTCGACAAGCTAGCAGCAAAAAATACACAAAAGATATGGCAACCCCAAAACATTCCATTCATAGTCAAACAATTCAGGGGGGACGACCCGTTACAACCCTAGAAAAGAAAAGGCAAGAAAAAGAAGCCAAACAAACTAAGGCCAACACGGCCACAAGGGTCCCTACAGCTATCTACGTCGTAGGAACACGACTAGGGCCCGCCATCATAGAAGGGGCTGGAGAGCTTCGAACCCCCAGGCCACGACTGGGGAGAAGGTTTAGAGTATCCTCCGACTTCTCAGGGCGAATCATCAGGGTCGTGGACATCTTCTAGAGGGTGACATCGGGGCGGAAGAAGCCCTTCGCGGAGCCAAGCTGTCAACAGGCCCAGAAACCCCACAAAAGATGACCTTCGAAGTAGGGGGCGAGCTGCTCCCTCACCTCCTTCTCTCGAGCAACCAGTCACTCGTCTTGCTCCATTGTGATCTTCTCCACACCTTCTTGAAGAGACCTCACCAGCTTCTCCGAGGTCTCGAGCTTTCTAGCTAGCTCAGCTTCCCTCCTAACCAGAGCTTCCCTTGCCTTCTCAGAAGTAGCCAGACAATCCCTCAACTGCTGCTCCGATCCCTTTAGGGCATCCCTCTTTAGGGCCGCCTCCTTGTAAAACCGAGACAAGCTTCTCATCCCAATGGGTGCATGTCAAAAGAAACAAAGGTCAGTCAAAAGATTCGAGAATGAAAAATAAACAAACTCCCAGCAACATCACTTACCAAGGTCTCGCACAATTGCGTAACCAAACCCAGCTCCCGGGTATCCAGCAGCGAAAGAGTCGGAGAAGAGCCCTGGAGGGCTAACTCATCAGAAAAACCCATAGTTTGAGCTCCTAGGCTCGCGACACTCTTCAAAAGCACTTGAACCGGAGAAAGTGTGACTTGAACCCAAGTCCCAACTTCTCGAGCAGGGGCAACCTGAAAATCCGAAGGTCCACCTTCTGGATGCTTGGGAAGGGGTGAAGAAGACCTCTCTGCCACCGACTATGTTCTCGCGATCGGGGGTTGAGGAGTTGAAGGCTCACCCGGCGGAGTGCCACCACTGTTAGCCAGCATTGCGGCTTAGTAGTGCGATGCAAACCAGTCTCCATCCACGTCTGACCCCGTTTGTACAGTAGGGGGAAGACAAGAAGTCGTGGGACTCTCACCCACTTGTGCCAGAATAGGACCCTCGTCCTCAGAGTCTTGAAGTAAGATCACCGTATTTTTGGAAGAAACCTCGTCATGTTCTCGGTGCCACTTCCTTCCGACCAAGCCCCCCTCTTTCTCACTCGATTGACTCAAATGGGATAGGGCCTCAGTCGAAGCACTCTTCTCCTCTGAGGGCTCATTCGCCGATGCAACTAAAATGGCCGACCCCCATGCCCTTCGAGGCTTTGAAGCCATGGCCTTCTTCTTCGTCTTCTCTGTGGCTAATATGTTATTCAAGCCACACTTCTCAAAAAGGGCCAAAAATACGCTGACATGGGACATCTTGTTCCAGCTAAAGTCTTTATCAAAAAATCCCTCAGCCGTTAATTCCTTCTTAGCCTTTGCATGGTCTAAGCTGGCAGAAATTCAGGGGTCTAGGTTCCACTCCGTCAAAATATCATCCAAAAGACCCCCCGGTGGACGAAGAAAAATTTCTCCTTCCAACTGTTGTGGGAACCCGGGAGGTCGTGAAGAATCCATTTGTTCGACTTCCGCATGGTGAAAGTGTAAAAGAGCTAGTCCGACGACGAGCTCGCCAAATCAAAGGCCCCAAAAAATCTCTACACCATGCAGGGGTGATTGTAGGCCGCACAGATAAAAGCGAACACCCCCAGAGCTGACCATCTGTTAGGATAAAGTTGACCCGGGCAAAGCATGCAGGCCTTGAAGGCCCCCCGATAGAAAGCAGGGAGGAAGGACCTCAGTGCTGCCTTGATCTGCACCTAATAGGTGGTATAGTAGTCAGAGCAAGGAGAAGTAGCCCTCTCGTGACCACAAGGCACCACGAGCTCCAAACCATCAGTACTGGCCCCGTACTTGGAGAATTCGGCTCTAATCTCATCTAGAGATTTCACCAAACTTCGTACACCCTCAGTCGAAACCCTAGGTGGCGCTGCCGTCGCCACCGCCTTTTTTGCCTTTTTAGTTAATGTTTATGCCGAACCAGAAACAACGCTACGTCGTTGCAACACCTCCTCAGCAGAAGGCGACATCGCTGCACCTCTCGCCGCCACATCAGACGTCGTTTGGCGTATCACCATACCTGACGCCTCTTTGCCGGAACTACTCGCAGAACATATTAGTTCGCCGAGAAAAATTTCAAAGTAAATATGAGAGATAAAAGAGAGGGAAAATAGAAAGACTCAGGTGAATGAAGACATATCACTACGAGTCCCCTCCATTTATAGGCGGAGCAGCCCAAACAACGCTCTTGACGGGTGGCCAACTCAGTTCCATGTGGAACATGCAGAACCACAAATTCAGAAAAAGCACGACAGCGCATAGACTCATTTAATGAGTTCCAAGTGATTTCTACAAAATACACTCGGAACTGGGAGAGACTCATGATGATGTATAATCTGTCCCACCCTCGGAAAGGTGTAGAAAAAAGGGTACCCCACAAAACTTATCCACTGTCTTATGCGAAAATACGTAGAAGCCACGGCCATCTTCGCCCGGAAAGAGGCCGACGGTCTGGTCTCTGGAGAAGGTACCCCCGAGTTACGACCAGAAAATACACACCGAGGGTACTCGGTCTAAACACTCGGATAAAGGTACCCCCAGAACCGACCAACGCCTATTAAAGGGATATGGTAACGCATCAAAGGCTCGAACACGTTTCTCTCAACGAACCAACGCCTACCTAAAATTTGGGTACCCACGACGGACAACTAGAGACCCACCCCCCTCCCAAGCCGAAAGAACATCGCTCATCGGGACATCACACACCTCTCGGAGCGCCCGAGGATCTATCAACAACACTTAGCCAAAATTGAGGAAACAGGAGCATATAACAAACACTAAGGAGGCGAGTAAAGACAGGGCAAAGTCAAAGACCCATCATAATCCCCGGAGGTCTCATTCAAAACCAAACCAACCACAACCCCCGACCCAACTCGAAAGACGCGCTACTTAGCATCGATTCTCAGTACATCTCAACCACCCTAATAATAAGGAAAGACCGCACCCCATTAGTCCAACTCATTCATTGGGGTAGAAATCAACAAACGTTACTGGTGCAGATAGGCCTGTTGTGGGTCGGGATCCTGCCGGGTCAAGACCCCAGCCCACAGGAGTTGGCCGGGGCGGGAGGTGCACGGCTGCTCCTATTCCTCCCATCGGGAACACTATTCCCAGCGGACGGGATTCCCGGCCGGGACGGAAGGTATCCCGGTTCCCGACTGGCAGTGGATAAATTTTTTTTCCTCTACTTTTTTTTGGTTGTTGTTGGATGTTGTCGCCGCGACATGGTGGTGAAGCGGCGGTGTTTGTGTGTCTATGTGTGTGTTTGTATGTCTGTGTATGTGTTTGTGTATGTCTGTGTGTGTGTCACAGTGTGTTTGTATGTGTGTTACAATGTGTCTATGTGTGTGTTACAGTGTGTCTGTGTATGTGTTTGTGTGTCTGTGTGTGTGTTACAATGTGTATGTGTGTGTGTGTTTGTGTTAGTGTGTGTGTGTTAGGCTGTGACTAAAAGTAAGAGTGACATGCTTTTTTAAAAAAAACTAACGGCAATTTTTTTTTATTTG
The DNA here is from genome assembly GCA_948329865.1 of Linaria vulgaris. Lineage (NCBI taxonomy): Eukaryota > Viridiplantae > Streptophyta > Magnoliopsida > Lamiales > Plantaginaceae > Linaria > Linaria vulgaris. The sequence goes on along the minus strand of OX415250.1, from coordinate 33,335,010 downwards.
GCTTACTGCCTCCCGGGATCCCGCCGGGAGGTACAGGATCCGATCTGGATCCCGTTTCCTCCCGACGGGATTTGCAATGAGAGCAGTTTACTGGCCACGTCGGGTGGTAAAACGGGCGGGTTTTCCTCGTCCAAAAAAAACCCCCGGGTCGGGCGGGAATCATGGTTCCCGACCCGACCCACACAGGTCTAGGTGCAGACCATCGATTTGGGCAGACCAATTCACATGCATTGGCGGAAACCACCACCTAAGACCATTGGAGTAGGAATCATCATTGTTCGCTCAGACGAATCATTCGCCATTGGCCACCCCCTCTGATAGACGACCCTATTGGTGCAGAAGACCTTCCCTCTATTGGGCACCGGCACAGACGGCCAGACCTGCCCCCATTAGCCAATGACCCTTGAGACTTACACTATAAATAGTCTCCCATTTTCAACAAGAAGGAAACAAGCTGAAGTTCTAGTAAAAACTCACTCTGTACCAGAATATATCACCAATAAGCAATATAAAAGACCTTCCACAAGTTATAACTTATTTGTACTTAGAATTTGTCGCCTACTTCTAGCTCTCACTCGTGTCCTTCACACGACTCCTTGTACTCAAAGTCCTTAATAAAATATTGTGCCTCTTTTCCTCAAATTCGAGATTGGCGTTCCAAACAAAAATACTTGAGTAACAATATCCCCAAATATCCCGACTATCCAGACCCGGACGATATTGCCTCACCAGATAGTGAGTATGAGTAGCGAGAGAATATAGTGTAATAGTAAGTTTATTGGATTTGTAAAATTTAAAAATTATTGTTTGAGACGTATTTGTTTTATTCATTGAACGTTGTCAAGTGTAATTGATACAAGCAATAGTAAAAGTACTCAATATACGTAAAAAAAATATAATTTAATGAAAAGTACATCATCAACATGCATGAAAATTAACTAATTACACGAGTAGTTCAGCATGAGAATTACACTAATTGTTCCAATAACACTAATAGTTCAACATGAAAATTAAATAAAAATTATACAAATAGTTCAATTATACTAGTAGTTCAACATGAAATTAACTGCATGACACTAATAGTTCGAATTAAGTACCAATTAAAACAGTCTTCTACTAGTAAATATCACTCCTCCGCATCAGCATCCTCATCATCATTCAACATGTTAGTACTCATAATGTCCCCATCGGCATCGTCACCATCACCACTCAAGTCAACATCATCGTCAAATCCATCAAAGCCATCCTCAGTATCCAAAGAATCCTCATCCACACGCTCGTCCTCATCTTCCGCATCGTACTCTAGCGCTAGCGCATACATAGGCGTTGTAGAAGAGCAAGAAGCAACTGGATCTCGGCTCACAAGGGGCGACCGTGGAGGCATCAGAATTGTATAAGCAGCTCCAAATCTCTGTGCCAAGCTAATGAACGCATCAGTAGGAATCGATGGAGTCGGAGTACCTGTCACCGTAGTAATGTGTTGGGACAAGCTCTAGATATGTTGTAGTAGAACATCAACTATGTGATAAGTACTCGTCCTTAAATCCTCGTTCCGCGGCTCCAACTTCTGGATGTAGCCCTGCATCAGGTCTGGCTGCTGCTTGAACTAGATACCAAATGCCTATGGAGCTGTCTCACTCTGCAAGCCCCTCGCCTTCCCTTTCTTCACTCCTCAAATCGCCTTCGCCTACAACTCGGGAATTAGCTCGGACCAATCATCAAGTATCAAATACCCCTCTTTCATCAACTGTTGGTACTCCCTCTGCTAATGTTTGTAAAACTCAATACTTATATAATAATAAGGAAGTTAATTGAATTCGCAGGGTAAATAACAACGATGTAATTGAAAGCACTTACATACAGAACCTTGTATGAGTCATGTAGCCAAGTGCGCCTCGATGGATCTCCCAGATTCTTCCCCTTCACCTTATGCGTATGGCAGAAATGGTACGCCTCATCGTGTCGAATAAGGGTGGTCCAATTGTGATCCGTCTTCGCCTACACATTACAATAAAAAGTATCTTAAACTTAATTACACATATAAGACAAGTTTTAATTATGTGTATATGAAAAATTTTAATAAGGCATACCATCTAACGTCTAATCTTCTCGTAGTCGATGGATCCACTGGCAACATTGGGAGGTTTTTTCGACATATGCTCTGAGTCCTCCCCTCCTCTCATGTTCTTCTGCATCCTCTGTGGCACAAACTTATGATTCTGAGATTCCCACTGAGCTAACGCCTCCTTTTCCAACTTGTCGTTCATCCAGGTCTTCGGACGACCCGCCCACTTTGGATCATTTCTCCTCTCATAGAAATTCTTCTTCGTGTTGATCTCATATGCTTTATGTACCTTATACCTCTTTCTAGCCTTGATCTCGTATGCTTTATGTACCTTACCCCAATCGCCCTGACGGGACCCCATATGTACGCTACAAAAATAATTAAGTTTGTAAGATTATTCATATTTTGTTTTATAATACACTAAATTAAATTAAATACTTAATAACTTCTCACATTAAATTTCTTTCACATATCGAGTCTCTAGTCGTCTGGGGCATCTTCCCATAAGTGGGAGAACACTCCTTCGTAAACTTCCTAATGAGCTATGTGATCGTCATTTGAACCTCGGAGCCACGCTGAAAGAGTCTCTGAGGAGTCAATGTAATGATATCACGGGCGTCCGAATCCTGGGGTGCCGGAGCACCTCTAGAGGTTCCCCTACCTGGAGGCGCATGCATGCATGTGGATGGTCTTGCTCCTAGAGACTCGGTTAGCCTACCACTCAGTCCAGCTCCGGTGGACTCAGCTGATGGTGGTCTATGGACACTAGGCCTAGATCCAGATAATGTACGAGGCGTATGGCGCGACGATGTTGTAGAAGGCTGATCATCGTGTTCGAATGAAAGGCATCGATGTAGCGGAGTAGACTTTGTAGATCTATCATGTGACCCACGAGCCTATGCCTGAACGGGTAGCTCAACTCGATCGCGATAATGAGAATTGACAGGGGGTTCACTAGCGGTGCCGACTGGCTTACCTGAATGATGAAATCATATAGTGCACTGAGGTCCTAAGCTACCTCTACCACCACATCCACAACCCCCATTCGGAGGAGGGGGTACTGCTAGTCAAACCTGTAGGATCGTCTGACATGACGACTATGCGTACTACCAACTGAGTAAAAATATCGAAGTTATATCATTGCTATGTTATAGAGATTCCCTAAAATATAATCATTACTAAGTTATAGAGATTCCCTAAAGGCAAAATCGGTGTTTAACAACCAACAATTATACGATTTGTAGAGTTTCTTAAAAATAATATCATTTCTAAGTTATAGAAATCCCTAAAGGCGTTGTCATTTCTAATTTTTAGAGATTACTAAAGATCAATAGTTCCAAATCATGTAAACATTAAATAAAAGACAGTAAAAACTAAACTAACAATTTTACATTTAAAAATATTGCCAAAACATTAAATGTAGGACATTAAATAAAACATTAAATAAGCTAAACTAAGTATTCAACATATAAAATTATTATTAAAACATTTACTATAGGAAAATAATATTGACAGTTATTAACAGAGCAAAATTTTAATATTCTCTATTATACCCTCCGATAATTAATTAATGAAATTAAATCATGACATATATCATTCGATACTTAGAAATATTTCCTTTTTCCTATGATAACAGAGACATAATCTTTCCTATTAAATAGTAGAACAGTTAGAACATCTTAGGATATTATTCTCCAATTAATGTTTTCCTTCCCCTCATCCGCTGAATTTTCTTTTGAGATAAAAAGTTAACTAATACGAAAGCAAAACAATAAGATTATTAAAGACTGAATTTCAGCACCCACGTGAAAATTCTATTCGAATTGTGTATATTTTGGTCTTATTTCGTCCGAATTACAATACACCGTAAAATGATACCAATGGCTTATCAACTACGAAAATAATGATAATCAGTTAGAAATCGGACTAGCTTGATCTGGAACACCTATTACAAGCTGACTAGGCAAAACAAGTAAAATTATAATATATTAATAAAGTATCAAATTGAGGGAATTCGATCTAGGTTGTATCGAATCAGGTGTGTTCGATATAGTTAGTGCAAGATGGCCCAATATCGAATATTGATCCTTCGATCTATGTGTGTATCAAATTGGGGTCATTCGATGTAGGACTGAGCGAGTTGTTGAGTTTCGAATTGGATTACTTCGATCGAGTAATTTGTATCGAATGTAGAAGCTCCAATCGAACGGTGAGTATCAAATGCCAATGGTTCGATATTCTGTAGGTAAGAGATGGTATGGACTGTGTGCTCAGAATGTCAGAGGACGTGGTATTTATAAGCTCCATCATGCGGGCCATAGTGGTAGTTGCGGAAAAGGTATCAAATTGGGATGATTCGATCGATGTCTTAGATCGAACCGAGGCCATTTGATGTTTGTTCAATATCGAATTTCACATGTTCGATGTTCAATTTCAATGGGCCTTCCTCCGTGGGCCGACCCGATATTTAAATTGGACCATTCCAAAAAATACCCCCATCATATAGTTCCCCCAATTTGGGAGATGGTGTCGGTTAGATAGAGGGTGCCAAACTTAATAAATTATATCTTCAGTTTCTCGCTTCCTGTTTGCGAGTTTGATAATGCTGAAAATCATGCCCTGGATTGGGAGGCGGTCTGGAACAGAGATCGGGTTCCTAGCGTTGAAGACTTGAACTCGTTACGCTGAAAATCATGCCCCCAATTGGGAGGCGTTGTCTGAAAGACGTGGATCCCAAGCATCTTACTTTTGATCTATTGAGTCAGACCTTAAATCATATCGAAAACCTCTCGTTTTTATTTACCTTTATATTTGAGTCTGTTATGCAAAGATAATTATTGTACATCATTTTTAATGTTGGTGTCATCGATCGAATAGGTTTTGTTCAATTTGGGTTTCTGTATCGAATGGCGGTGATTCGATTTACACCCTGCCCATCTTTGCACTTCGATTGAATTGATGTTGTTCGATGCTGGAATATATATCGAATTGGTCTGATTCGATGCTTGCTTTGATGGGCCTAATGGGTTTTTTCCACGTCTATATAAAGAGGCAAGATACCTGAAGAGCTCATTATTCCTTCCGCGGAACTCATGCACAAAAGTGAGTTACATCGAACGGGCATGGTTCGATATACCCTGCATCGAATGTGACAGATTCGATGCTGGTGTATCGAATGTAGATCATTCGATCTAATGCCTTAGAAAAAAAATTCTTTATTTTTGGTGAAAGTGTAGTTTTTTGCCTCTAACCTCATTTAACTTTGCCCTCCCTTCTTTCAGGCCATTTATTTTGCATCGTTTGTTGATTTTCCAGCTATAATCAAGGTAAATGATTATGCACTTACTTTCTGGGTCATTTTATTCTTTCATAGTGAATGGTATTTTAAACATACCGCGTAGTTGTCGTAAGTGTTAAGAGTGACGTATTCGCGCGTAGTCAACTCTTTTTTCTTTTTTTATTTTATTTTATTTAAGTTTGTGTCGATCAAGATGGTGAGTTCTGAGTCGACATCAGGGAGTGGTTTTATTAGCGGCTCGAGCTCCGGTTCAATTAACTCTATGGTGGGCCTTGCAAGTGCTCCCACGGGTTCGAACATACCCCGAGTGGATGATAATGATCGAATCGATATCAATTATGTCGACTCGCCTAGGGATGATCATCTAGATAGTAACGATGATCAATCGTCCTCGCATGATGGGGACCACGATCCGCAGTCATTTTCTACTAAGGATAATCGTTCTCCCAATGAAGCAGGTGAAGATATTGAAGTCATCAATAGGGAGATTGATGATTATGTGGAGGTCCCATTGATGGTGTATAATACTTACGTGTCGCGGTTACAACATAGCTGCCCTCACTTGCGTGAGATGTACAATATATCAAATAGGTACAAAATAGTTATTCCCGGCCCGGACGACAGCATGGATACTCCGCCCCCTGGTCACCTCACAGTGTATGTGGGTCAGCTGGCCAACGGGTTGCGATTTCCTATACCAGTCGAGTTAAAATTCATACTTAGGTCGATCTGTCTCATGCTGAGCCAGCTGACTCCGAACTCGTCTGGGCAAATTCTTAATTTCATCATTTTGATGAAGGCCTTGGGCGAACCACATGGTCGTAATGAATTTTGGGCTCTCTTCGATGTTTGCAGGAGGGAAGTAGGCTTTTATCACGTTAAAGCCTTGAGGTGGCGTAAGTTTCTTAGTGGTGGGGCTTCTAGTTATGGAAAGGACTGGAAGAGGCGATATTTTTATATTGAGGAGAGCTATGAGGGCGAGTTTGATACGTATCGTCGTGACTGGTTTCATGAACCTAGAGTTGCAATACCACAGGGCGTGTGCCTTCCTCCGTGTGATTGTAATTTTATCCCGAACTTAATTCGCGACCACCAGTTTAATGTTAAAAAAATTGGCAAAAAATCGTGTGATGTCCTTAGCTGGGTTGTCTCCAGTTCGTTATAACGAGAGATTTACGTTTGGTATAGATTTCGCGTATTTAGTTAACTTTCATTATAGTTTCCTCCTTATGACATTACTAACGCTTATTTATATTTTCAAGTGAATTCATCATGAACCGTTATGCCCGGATCAGTCGAGCCCTTGCCGCCGAGAACAAAGGTTCTCAAACCACCGCCACTGTCCCAATACCACCCCAAAAGAAGAGAAATAATAAGGGTAAGAAGGTAGTAGCTGAGATTTCCGCCTCCGCCCCGTGTTGAGGCCCTGTCTAATCCTTTCGAGGATATTATAGGCCAGAGTTAGGCAACTTATCCTCCTCCCGCCAAATTTAGCCGTGCGGGAGGTTTTGATGTTGGCACCGATCAAGGCAAAAATGCCGAGCATACTGAAGCTGCAGCTTGTGCCAAACGGAGAAGAGTCCATCAGACCCGTTCTCAAACTGGGGGTGTTATCCCCCATACAGCTCATACTGCTGGTCCTGCGGCTGCTTATGGTTCTATACCTGTGGAGGGGCCAAGTGTCAGGGTGGGGCCAAGTCATGGTCCGCGGGCCCACGTTGGGGAGTACGAGATTTCTGAGGAGGAGGCGATCATTACCTTGAAAGTCCTTCTTCTTAATCTTGCAGTTCCTCATGCAGTTTCTGCCGAGGAGCAAAAAATGGTGGAGCGGAATGCTCTTCACATCATTAGCGCGGTAATATTTTATTTGTCGCCTATATTTTATTGTATATGCGATTCATGGTTATATCATCTTTGTTATTCCTAGATGCTTCTCCTTTAGGGCGATGGAGTTGTGGATTCCATGTCCGCAAGGTTGGTCCAGGCTCATGAGGAAATGATGAGCGGGCAGCAGACCCTGAGGGCTGAATTCCAGGATAGTGATCCCGATGCTCTAAGAGCTGCATTGGATGAGAAGGAGAAGGCCATTCAGAAGGTGAGGGACTATGCTGTTCGAGTCGCCATTGAAAAAGATGCGGTGAATCTGGCAGGAGAGACCGTTGAATGGCTCCAACTTCAAGTCGACAACATTTCGTCCAGTAAGGGTGCGCTAGAGAAGCGTGTTACCGAGCTCGAGAAGGAGCTTGCGGCCGAGAATGAGAGGAACGAACAGGCAGAGGAGACCGGATACGCTCGCGGTCTCAGCGAGGTAAAGGATTTTTACACAACATTAAGTTGTTATGTTCCTATTCTTCTTTGTTAATCTTATTTTGTCATTTGAGCAGGTTCCTTCAGCGCAGCAATGAGTGGAGATTGCCGAGGAGTTTCTCCGAAGCGACACCTTCCAAAAGATCAGTGCTCGGAGGGGTGATGGGGATGCCAAGAAAGCCCAAGTGCTTACTGTCCAGCAGATCCATAGCACAAAGTATATTCGCGGCAATTTTAACCCGCAGTGGCTGGATCTCTCGTTGGGGCCTAACAGAGAAGTTCTTCCGCCCGCGGCGGATGATCAGGATGCTATTGCAGATGAATTTGCGGTTCTGCTTGAGAGTGAGAACCTCGCCTTCCGGGGAATGTCTCTGCCTCCTACTTATCCCTCTTTCGAGGATGAGGATGACACCGAAACCTAAGGGCCTCGATCTTAATTTTCTATTTTAATGACCAATTTTAATTTGTTTTGGCGCTGCGTCACCCTTTTATGTCGAACAATTTGAATATTCGAATTTCGGTCAAATTCTTTCTCGTTGAATCATGTGATGCTTTGCTCGTTTGTTTGGCTCATATACGTTGCCTTTTCTTTCAATTGCTATTGTCGCATTTTTCTTTACTTTGGCAATTCGAGTGCCAGTCCATATTTGTGGAGGGTTGCGTGTTTTTTGTTTTGCCAATTGTTTTAGGTGGTCATTATGTCTTCACACTCCTCCGTTGGATATTTCATAGGAGCATGTCCGTCGTGACATCCTTGTTTTTCTGGTGGTTGTGTAGTTGTCATCTGTCTTTCTAGGTTAGATGTCAACCCACCGTGTCCTCTTTTTGGGGACATACGATTAGCACATGTTGTTTCAGACATTGTGCCTGTCCCGTTGGCTATTTTTCGGGATTTTTGGTTATCACTTGTCGCTTCGGACAAAGTGTCTGTCCAATTTTTCATTTTTTGGGATTTACGATTGGCACTTGTCACTTGGGACAGAGTGTTCGTCCCGTTTTTTTCTCTTTTGGGATTTTTGATTGGCACTGGTCACTTGGGACAGAGTGTTCGTCCCTTTTTTTTTCTTTTGGGATTTTTGATTGGCACTTGTCACTTGGGACAGAGTGTTCGTCCCTTTTTTCTCTCTCTTTTGGGATTTTTGATTGGCACTTGTCACTTGGGACAGAGTGTTCGTCCCTTTTTCCACTCGGAGCGAACCTTCTTTGGTCCTGCATTATATTGATATTATGCGGGTCACCGCATAACAAGATTTTTCACATTTCGCATTCTCAAGTGACAGTAATTTAGTCGATAAATCAAAAGTGTTTCTCGTGGAAACATAATCATATTAAGAAAATAGGGGAGCTTGATGTCAAAGCCCGCTCTCCTATGTTCCCCGAGGCAGTTCTCGTGGCTCGAATCTTCGATGTCCTTGTTTTAAGTTAGTACATGTTTGCCCCTCATGCTCGTCAGGGTAGAGGGGACGAATAAATGTTGTTCCAAATATTCAGGAAACTAAAGACTTGCAAAAATTTAAATAAGATCAATTCAATCAATTTGTTCCATCTCCATGGGTCCCAGTGCCTCCACTGCTTCTTGCTCCTCTTGTGGTCGCGATTGAAGCGACACTACATAGCATTTCCAGCCCTCAATGTGGTGTGCTATAACTTTACATGTTCCGGCAGGAGTTGGGAATTTCACCATTTGATGGTAAGTTAACGGCAATGCCCGGAACGCGTTCAGCGCAGGCCTTCCTAGAATGGCATTGTATGGGAATTGCATGTCTATCACGGCATAATCTGCCAGCAGCGTTCTCCTTCGGGGCTCAGTTCCCAATGAGGTATGGAGTGAAATCATTCCACGGGGCACTATCTCTGGACCTTCGAAGCCGTGAAACGAGGTTTTAACTGGTCCTAACATCTCATTACTTAAGACCATTTTCTCCCACGTCGAACTGAATAGCACATTAACAGAGCTACCCTGGTCCACCAATACTTTCCTTACGCCAAAATTGGCTATGTCCACCGTTATTACTAACGGAGAGTTCAGATTTGCCGTTTAAAGGGCTTGGGCACTCGGCTTGCGCATATCAGCAGTCGATAAGGTAACCTCTTCATGCGGTATTTCCTCTATTCTCAACAGGTCAACGAAACTGACAAAACTGTCTGATTCAATGAGCCTAGAGATCTTCTTCCAGTCGTGCGTGGAATCCTCCCCCACTGGGCTACCCGATATCATATTTATCATCCCTCTCCTGACATTGTTGTCTGCAATTCGGGGATAGTCCATAACGTGTGGATTGTGGACTGCTTTCTGCTTGTCATTTTTCGGTGGAGAGCGAGATCTATCCCTGTCATCATTGTTCTCCTACTCCTTCATATTTCTGACAAACTTCAAGAGTTTGTCGTCCTTTGTCAATCGTTCGATTTCCTCCTTGAGGTCCTTGCAATCCTCGGTCTCATGTCCATTATGCTTGTGATACTTACAGTAATGGTTTGATAACCTTGTTGCCTTGGAATCCCTCATTTGTCGTGGCTCTTTCAACCACCCTTTCTTTTTTGCCATCCCGAACACTGTCATGATACTGGCATGCAGGAGCGTGTATCACCTCGGCGATGTGTCTCTATATCTGTTGTTTCTGTTTCTGTAGCTATTGCGGTTCAGGTCCTCTCTTCCCCTCTCCTTCTCTTTTGGTGGTGCGATAACGGCTACCTTAGTTGCTATAATCTCTTCACGGTGCACTACCTGATGCGCTATCTTGTTTATCTCTTCTATGCTTTTAGGATTCAGCCTGAGCAAGTCCTCGCTGAAAGCTGCGTTGTTGGTCGCACAGAAGAGTATACTCATGACCATTTCTCCCTTTGGGCAGTCTATTCTAAGCAACTCTGCGTTGAAACGCCTCATGAAGTCCTTTAGACTTTCTTTGGTCTCTTGCTTGAGAGAGTATAGATGGGAATGATCGAGAACCAGTCTCGCCTGACTTGAGAACTGATCCTCAATCATGTTCCTCAACTGCTTGTAGGTTTTGATTGACCCCGAGGCGATTCGAGTGAACAAGTCCATTGCTACCCCGGCCAAGGTAGTGGTAAATATTCTGGTCTGTACGTTCTCTTTAAACACGTACAAGGTCAGCTTGCTATCCAAATGGAAAAGATGACCGTGGGGATCTGTCTTTCCGTCGTAAGTTTTCAAATCGGGGATTTTCTCCCCTTGCCCCAGAATCCCCACCTTTATTTCTCCACAAAATGGTGAGCTCCGGAGAGCACCTCCCACGCATTCCATTCGGCTCTCGACCATCTTCTTCTCTCTCGCAAGCCTTTTCAACTTTTGTGATACCTCGTCATGCTCCCTACTGGAGTCACGGCTTTCCCCGCCTCTTCTCTCATTATTATCTTCTTGCCTTCTAGGTTCATCCTTTCGATTCTCTTCTCCACTTCTTGCATCGCGGTGCCTTTTTGATTGCACCTCCACCAAGTCAGGTCTGCCTCTACGGTCATCCCTATGTGATTTTTCTTTGTTCGCTCCATCCGGTCGTTTGGCTGCGGAACCGTGTTCTCTCACGGCTTCTGCGCGACTCATTGGTGGTGGTGTTTGCATAAGTGAGGGGGGCAGAGCCTCTGCCAATGCGGATTTGACCATGGCCATAATTTCATCTCTCATATTGTTTGGGATCGAAATTGTGGTTGTCGTTGCCCCGGTCGCACCTGCATTTGGCGTAGGTACATCCTCTCCCTGTGGTCTTGGCATTTCTCGCCTCGCGGGCGTTGGTACCCCTGCGGGTAACGTGGATGGTCCCCCAGCCTCTAGGACCGCTTGACTCGTGGTTGCTTGCTCAACCTCTGCATTTGGGCTTTCTACTACTCTACTTCGCAATCGGGTGGTAACTCTAGACGTCATGCCTAATAAACTGTGAAATGTGGTGTTCCTATAGACGGCGCCAATATTTTGGTCTTATTTCGTCCGAGTTACAATACACCGTAAAATGATACAAAGGGCTTATCAACTGCCAAAATAATGCTAATCAATTAGAAACCAGACTAGCTTGGTCCGGAACACCTATTACAAGCTGACTAGAAGCTCCGATCGAACAGTGAGTATCGAATGCCAAGGGTTCAATATTCTGTAGGTGAGAGATGGTCTTGACTGCGTGCTCATAATGTCAAAGGATGGGGTATTTATAAGTTCCGTCATGCGGGCCACAGTGGTAGCTGTGAAACGGGTATCGAATTAGGAAGATTCGATCGATGTCTTAGATCGAACCGAGGCCATTCGATGTTCGTTCAATATCGAATTTCACCTATTCAATGTTCAATTCCAATGGGCCTTCTTCAGTGGGCTAGCCGCCCAATAATTAAATTGGGTCATTCCTAAAATATCCCATCAGTGTATCAAAAATTAGGATGCCTTCTCTTAGTTGAATCTAATTTCTTCGTCTCGCAATGGCTGTTATTTTTGTTTTTTTCACTTCACGAAAGCTTCATTATGATAGAAAAATAGGCTTTATATTATTAATTTACCAACCAAGACTGGTCATTGTACTATCGCTCTTTGGATATTTTTTAAATTAAGTCCTACAGTGAATTTTATATATTTTCTCACGTGAAATCAAAATTAAAACCATTTTTTTAATCTGCAATAGTTCACGGAAAATATTGAGATTATAGGAAAGAGAAACAATTTTCTAAATTTGGGGGAGGATCTTTTTATACACAGAGAGAAATGGAAAGCCCAATCAAATCTAAAGATCTCCGTATTTTATGTTACGAGGTTAAGAAATTAAAACATGAAAAAATGGTATAGCTTAACTGTGAAATAGTGAATCATTCCAATATTGCTCTTTAGTTAGGGATTCTGCTCCAGATTTATCAGCTCCCTTTAATATAAAACATAAATCGAAAAAATGAGAAAAGCTTACAATGGCCGGAGTTGTGATTGTTGGACGGTTGCATTCACTATCCACAAACTTTTCACCGTAACACATACACCACGACTTGGATTCATGAAACACGTGTCTTCTAATATGTGCGGCCGATATGAACACGTCTATCATTGACACAAACACCACATAATAGAAACACTAGTGAATTGTGAGTTGTGACTATCTTAAGTGTTGGTGCGTTATAGACTTTTGTTGCTCTAGAAACTTGAAAATAGTGAATCACTTTCAAAATTGGAAGCGTGACCTAATTACGTAAAATTTATGAACAATATATCACTTGGTAAATATGAAACATGACTTAGTGTTAGTCCATTGGGCATTGGTATGATTCAATTTATCATCAATAACGAATTGATTACATGATTCTATTATATATGCCCCGACAAGAACAAAGACTAATTCACACGGATGGAAAATTTAACGTTTTGGTCTCATAATTTGGCTTCTTTTGAATTTTGGTACATTAATTTGGTACCTTGTAATTTTAGTCTCATAACTTGACACTTCATTTGAATTTTGGTCCCCTCATCATAGTTCCGCCCAATTTCGCCGTTAAATGTCGACGTGGCCCCCGTTGACTGTACAGTAAGCAATTTTGACCTGATTTTGAGCCCATGTTCGCCACGTGGAAGCCACATAAGTAAAAATAAATAAATTAAAAACATAACGCATTCAACTTTCCCGGCAATAAGAAAACATAGGGAATCTGAATCTGGTGCATTTTGATAAGTAAAAAATAAAAAAAGAGAAATTTTAAAAGTAAAAAAAAAACAATGGTCCAAGAATCTGGATTCGATTCGAGTAACACGATCCAACGACCCGAAAGAGAGAATCCGAATTTACCACCAAGCGATGACCCAGATTCAATCACTCAAAAGCAAACAAATCCAACGGCTCCACACCAAATAATTAATTCTCTCCTCCTCAGATGTTATTTGAATCTCCTCAGCCAAAATCAGACACACACTATGCGTGTTTGTGCGTGTTAAAAATGGGAGGTGACGACGATAACGGTAAACCTACGGAAGAAATAGTGAAAGAGAAGGTGAAGAAAGAAGGATTGGCGTGGACCGAATGGCTGCGAGGTGGTGTACGAGATGCTGTTCCAGAGGATTGTAGCCAGCAATTTGCAGAATCCGATGCCTCTTCCACCTATTAATGACCTCACATTTGTCATCACGGGCTCAACCTCTGGAATCGGCAAGGAAATTGCTAGGTCATTTTTTGTTTTTTTGCTCGCTCGCTCGCTCACGAATTTGATGATCTGGTTGTTTGAATTCTGATCTGGAATGAAAGTTGAATGAAAGAAATGGACTTGTTTGGTTTATCAAGGTTATGGAGCTCGACCTTCTCTCGCTAGATTCAATGGTTTATTATAAGTTGAATGCGTTATGTTTTTTTTTTTACTTAAGTGGCTTCCACGTGGCGAAGAGGGGCTCAAAATCAGGTCAAAATTGTTTACTGTACAGTCAACGGGGGTCACGTCGACATTTAACAGCGGAATTGGGCGGAGCTATGGTAAGGGGACCAAAGTTCAAATGAAATACCAAGTTATGGGACTAAAATTACAAGGTGCCAAGTTAATGTACCAAAATTCAAAAGAAGCCAAGTTATGGGACCAAAACGTTAAATTTCCCTCACATGGATACAACACAACATTCTAAAACCATATTTTTGAAAATAACCTTAAAACTTAACGTGTGTAATTATTGAACAAATTCTTAAAACTTGGCCTTTGTAGTGCCAGACAAACACGACATGGACTCATATGATTTTATGGAATGTTGGCGCCACTACAAAAAAATGAGGCTCTTGCAACTGCCCCGGGTGGTCACCCACTTTAGCGACAGCCTTGCAACCGTCCAACAGTCGTCACCCTTTGGCGGGAGAAAATCCCACCAAAGTTGCCTTGGTTGCGACCGTTGGTCGTAACAACGTTGCCCTAATATCTGCGCCATTGTTAGGGTATCACTACAAGAAAAAGGACTTTTAGCTAGGACCATTGGCTATGGATGTCGTAGGCAATGGTGGTTTTGCCATTGGCTACGAAAAATCCATAGCCATTGGGCATTTTTAGGATTTTAAAAAAAAAAACTCATTGGCGACGGATATATCCCGTCGCTCTTGACCATTGGCGACGGGAAACTCCGTAGCCATTGGTCAAAGGCGACGGGCATCCGTCGCCCAAAGTCTACTAATATTTAAAACAAAAAAAAAACAAAAAAAAACTATTGGCTACGACTAGAAGCCGTAGCCAATAGCACAGTCATTGGCTACTGAACAATTCTGTAGCCAATAATCTTTGCCTACGAAATATTCTGTAGTCAATAGTCTGTGCCTACGAAAAATTTGTAGCTAATGCGTATTTCATTTTTTTTTAGTATTTTGTGTGTGTTTTTATTCAATTTTTGATTAATTATATTTTTTCCCCCAAAAGTTTGTTTATTGTCTTTTGAAATTTTACTTTTTATGAAATTCGAGAAAACATACTAATAAATAGTTTAGAAGTGTTTGGTGAAAGAAGAAATGGAATCGGATTTATTTTACGACTTTTGATTAATTATATTTTTCCCCGAAAGTTCGTTTATCGTCTTTTATAATTTTATTTTTAATAAAATTCGAGGAAACATACTAATAAATAGTTTAGATCGTCTTTGGTGAAAGAAGAAATGGAATCGAGTTTGGTTTACGACTTTTGATTAATTATATTTTTTCCCCGAAAGTTTATTCATCGTCCCTTTTAATTTTATTTTTTATGAAATTCGAGAAAATAGACTAATAAATAGTGTAGAAGTGTTTGGTTGAATCGGGTTTGTTTTATGAATTTTGATTAAAACATAGAATAAAACTGAATTCGAACAAACTTAAACAACCAAATTATAATTCTTACATGATGAGGAAAAATCGTATGCACCAAACTAAACATAATAGTAAACATTACAACAAATCCTTTTTGATATACTCAACAATGATAATATTAATCTGGACAACCCTCTGTGGGTCAAGGGACAAATGAATGACAACCCCTTTTTGACATACTCAACAATGATAATCTTAATCTTCCGAACGACTTCTTTCCTCCTGCGAACAACATTGATGGAACGGGCCCGAGTTGTTAGTTTGTTGTTTGCTTAATATTATATTAGGATTTGTTGTAATGTTTACTACTCTGTTTAGTTTGGTGTGTACGATTTTTCCTCGGCGTGTAAGAATTTTAATTTGGTTGATTAAATTTGTTCAAATTCAGTTTTATTCTATGTTTTAATCCAAAGTCGTAAAACAAACCTGATTCCATTTTTTCTTTCACCAAAGACGATCTAAACTATTTATTAGTATGTAACCTCAAATTTCATTAAAAATAAAATTACAAAAGACGATAAACGGACTATCGGGGGAAAAATGTAATTAATTAAAACTCGTAAAACAAACCCGATTCTATTTCTTCTTTCACCAAACACTTCTAAACTATTTATTAGTATGTTTCCTCGAATTTCATAAAAGATAAAATCTCAAAAGACGATAAACGAACTTTCAGGTAAAAAAATATAATTAATCAAAAGTCATAAAACAACCCGATTTCATTTCTTCTTTCACCAAAGACGATCTAAACTATTTATTAGTATGTTTCCTCGAATTTCATTAAAAATAAAATTACAAAAAATGATAAACGAACTTTCGGGAAAAAAAATATAATTAATCGAAACTCGTAAAACAAACCCGATTCCATTTCTTCTTTCACCAAACACTTCTAAACTATTTATTAGTATGTTTTCTCGAATTTCATAAAAAATAAAATCTCAAAAGACGATAAACGAACTTTCAGAAAAAAAATGTAATTAATCAAAAGTCGTAAATCAAACTCGATTCCATTTTTTCTTTCACCAAAGACGATCTAAACTATTTATTAGTATGTTTCCTCGAATTTCATTAAAAATAAAATTACAAAAGATGATTAACGAACTTTCGAGGAAAAAAATATAATTAATTGAAAATCGTAAAATAAACCTGATTCCATTTCTTCTTTCACCAAACACTTCTATGGGACAAACAATTTATTGATTATGTCTTTCAAAATATCGTTGTAGACCAAGCATTTCAATAGGGAGATGAAATTTCATGTGGCGTACATGTGGACTCGAGTGGCTAAGGGTGGAAAGGGCGAGCCATTGAATATTTGGTTGAACGCGGAAGATAAGGCCCGAGTTGTTAGTTTGTATATTATATTAGGATTTGTTGTAATGTTTACTATTCTGTTTAGTTTGGTGTGTACGATTTTCCTCGGCATGTAAGAATTTTAATTTAGTTGTTTAATTTTGTTCAAATTTCATTAAATATTAGTATGTTTCCTCTAATTTCATTTAAAATAAAATTACAAAAGATAATAAACGAACTTTCGGTGAATAAAATATAATTAATCGAAAGTCGAAAAACAAACCCGATTCCATTTCTTCTTTCACCAAACACTTCTAAACTATTTATTAGTATGTTTCCATGAATTTCATAAAAAATAAAAATTCAAGAGACAATAAACGAACTTTCGGGGAAAAATGTAATTAATCAAAACTCGTAAAAAAACCCGATTCCATTTCTTCTTTCACCAAACACTTCTAAACTATTTATTAGTATGTTTCCATGAATTTCATAAAAAATAAAAATTCAAGAGACAATAAACGAACTTTCGGGAAAAAAAATATAATTAATCGAAAGTCGTAAAACAAACTTGGTTGCATTTCTTCTTTCACCAAACACTTCTAAACTATTTATTAGTATATTTTCATGAATTTCATATAAAATAAAAATTCAAAAGGCAATAAACGAACTTTCGGGGAAAAAATATAATTAATCGAAAGTCGTAAAACAAACCTGATTCCATTTCTTCTTTCACCAAACACTTCTAAACTATCTATTTGTATGTTTTCATGAATTTCATAAAAAATAAGAATTCAAAAGACAATAAACGAACTTTTGGAGAAGAAAATATAATTAATCGAAATTCGTAAAACAAACTCGATTTCATTTCTTCTTTCACCAGACACTTCTAAACTATTTATTAATATGTTTCCATGAATTTCATAAAAAAAAATTCAAGAGACAATAAACGAACTTTTGGGGAAAAAATGTAATTAATCAAAAGTCGTAAAACAAATCTGATTCCATTTCTTCTTTCACCAAACACTTCTAAACTATTTATTAGTATGTTTCCATGAATTTCATACAAAAATAAAAATTCAAGAGACAATAAACAAACTTTCGGGAAAAAAATGTAATTAATCGAAAGTCGTAAAACAAACCTGATTCCATTTCTTCTTTCACCAAACACTTCTAAACTATTTATTAGTATATTTCCATGAATTTTATAAAAAAAATAAAATTTAAAGAGACAATAAACGAACTTTTGGGGGGAAAATATAATTAATTAAAAATTGAATAAAAATACACACAAAATACTAAAAAAAAAAAATAGAATACGCATTACCTACGGATTTTTCGTAGGCAAAGACTATAGGCTACGAAATATTCTGTAGCCAAAGATTAATGGCTACGGATTGTTCTGTAGCCAATAACTATTCTATTGGCTACGGAATATTCCGTAGCCAAAGACTATTGGCTACGAAATATTCCGTAGCCAATGAGTATTGGCTACGGATTGTTCCGTAGCCAATGACTATTGCCTAAGGATTATTTCATAGCCAATAGTCTTGGTCTATTCTATAAATACCCCAACTCTTCTATTCATAAACATATTCCTACCTCTCTCTTATAATTCCTACCTTCCACCATAAGCTCTCCTATAATTTCTATCATTCAATATTTAAATCAAGTCTTCAATTCATATACTTTCCAAGATATTTATGCATTTTTTTAAAAAAAAAATTACTACATTAACCACATAATAATTTCAAAATTATTTCAATATACAAATATTTATGCAATAAATATATTACATAATTAATCTTGTAATCATTAGTTAATTGGTTTAAATATATTTCATTATATATAATTCAAAAATATTAAAAATCGTTTTTTTTATATATTTACGAATATTATTGGCGACGGATGTATCCGTCGCCAATAATAATTTGAAAAGCGTTAAAAACAAAATCAATGCTATCGGCTTTGGAAAGTTCCGTAGCCAATAATTATTGGCTACAGGACTTTCCGTAACCAATAGTATAAGGGCATTTTGGTCTTCCATTATTGGCTATGGAAGATTCGTAGCCAGTAGTCATTGGCTACGGCCATCCGTAGCCAATGACTATCGTCTAGGAAGGCTTCCACTACGGACATTGGCTACGGATACCCGTAGTCAATGACCATTGACTACGGAAAATGGAGTTTTTAGCTACGGATTTAATCCTAGTCAAAAACTTTTTTTCTTGTAGTGTATTTTCTATAAATACCCCAATCCCTCTTCATTTCACCCCTCTCTCTCTCGTCCCATTCACCTGTGATAGCCACCGAGCAAATGAATTTTTAATGATAATCGTGTTGAACAGTTCGATGCCCATGATAATCATTTTTGTTGTAAGCAGGAAAAACAGTTAGCAAATCTAACTCATTGGTACTTGAACTGAAGCTCATAGGCGATTAATTAGGCAGTGATACTCTCTTACTCAGTTTTATAGAGAAAGATACCACTCAGAATAATTAACTCACGAAACACCTGATGGTTAACTCTTTTTAGCTACTCAAGAAAAAATTAGGTTCACTATTTTTTCTTTTATATATAAATCAAGCTCATGAAAGATTTCATGATATCATCATTTGCACTCTTTGAGCAAGAAGAGTAACGTGACACTATAATCTTGTTCATAATCAAGTAAACATTGACCTCTTACGTAACATATTGAGATTCAACAATTCATAATATCACTAATTCTTGGAAAAAAAATTCTATAAGTGAAAATATAATAGTTATGAAAAGATAACACCGCTATGGTTAAAACAATAATAAGTTAGCTGAGTCAATGTGCTTGCCAATTCTTTTCTAGAGTTAGAAAAAGTGCATCTCTGAATCTAGTTGCATGTATCAGCATTTCTGGCAGATTACATGCAGTAGAAATAATATTATCAAAGTGTCAGCAGACTAGTGAAGCAAACATACATCCATCGAAGTGTTTGGTTCCATCCACGACATACTGTGTCGTTCCACCCCAAAATTTCACGCATCGCAAACATATCGGAAGACTAATTGAAACAGATAGTGGTTGCCCGAGATCTGCTAATAAGTTGTTGCAGCAGCACAAGGCATCGTGTAGTCCATGTAATGCTCATTTTGAGGCCGATGTTTCAGCTTCAACGCCTGCACATGAATGGGCCATGTACTCAAAACCACTATTACATTTGTTTTGTTATGAAGACACCACAACATGGTTGAATATTTAACAACAGAAAATGCAAAGAACTCAATTTTCAATATGAGAGTATCTTTGGTAGAATTGTGTGGATTTCCAAAGCAACAGAAATTTACCTTCCGGAGAGGAAGCATGGCAGACTTCCAACAATGCATCTTGAAAAAATGCCTTGCTCTACCAAAGAGACAAACAGTCATCACGTTGTACTTCTAAAACTCAATAAACAAAGAATTTTATGCAATGCAAAATACTTAAAGATACTCATTTACAACACATTAAAAACATCTCAGGAACTATAACACATACCCAGTTTGAGCTTCAGGCTTCAAGGCAAATGAATTATGCCACACGGAATGAGTTTCCCCATTCAGAGGATAAGCTTCTCGTAATCTACTGTCTGATGTCACGTTTTCAGGAAAGGGTCTATTAGGTGTACACACTCCGACACTTAAAGCATTCCCATCATTGTTTCTTATGATCTTGAAGAGGTCTTTAGCATGGCAGCAAGTATGTGATAATTGGGACCCACATTCTGAAGAACACGTCTCGACATACTTATCCCTTGTTATTACTGTTTTAGGAGTCACGTCCGAGTTGTCGGACGCATTACCTCCATTTTCTGTGGACAACCGTGATTTAAGGTTGAGTCTACGTGAGCAATTGAACAAGCTAAAAGATGGTCTCTTGAACTTCCCATATTTGTTCGAAGTATTACGTGCAAGATTTATCCTTAGTTCGACGTTACGGCCCAGGATATGTTGAAGTGCAGTGGCAATTGCTTTCCATGACTTTTCAGCTTTAGATACAGAATCAGGAAAATCAAACTCTAACTCAGCAACTGCTATACCTGCATACGGAAGAGATTAGTCATAACTCATAATCCAAGATTGTAAACCAATTATACGCATAATTAGGATGGCAAACTACAATATTGCCACAGCTACAGCTCAAATCATGTATGACTATTTGGACGTAATCTAGAGAAGAAGTATGCACAAGACTGAAGAAAAGGTGGCCAGATTTAAGTCATGTTTCCGTGTCAACATGTGAAACTTCTGTATAGATAATTCCATCAAATTGAAGGTTAGATAACTAGATAAAACTCCAATGCCACATATTTCTGTTTTTGCTGCTTATTCGGAGAATTGTATGCTACTCTCTTCCACGTGAACCTTAGATCAAGTGGAATGCGAGAACAAGGGTGATAGCAAAATAGATAAGTTACCTTGGGAGACACTAACAGAAACCAACTTTCCTCGTTTTTGGAGGAACTTCTTGAGAGATCTTGAGGTACACATTCCGCTAACTTTCTTCCAAATCACCTCCAAAGTTTCATTGCCATCCTGCATCTTCTTATCACCATTCTCACATGCGGAGATAACGGGATGCTTCAAACTTTCACCAGTCGATGAGGTACTCAAAAAATCGCAATCTGCAGAGAAGACCTTGACTATTGTCATACCATAATTTATATTTGTAGCAACAATCTGTTGTTATGATATAGAAGTAGTATTACTACTTTCTCAATTATTCTGACCTTGGGGCTGTAGCCTTTTCAAGCTCAATCGTGGCTCACTCTCTTCATGTGAAGATCCTGCAGAACTTAGCTGGAGAAGAGCAACAGTGAGCCAAGTGCTCTGATTCTTTGACGTCCTCAATTGTTTCTCAGTTTGTGAAAGGATTTTTAGTGCATGACTAAGTTGCTGCATGTCAGCTTCAGCTATGGAAAATATGGAAACCTTGTGTGAGCAACCCATGAAGCAGTAATTCATGCATTCTTAGATAACATATGGAGGATAACAAAAACCTTGTATGAGAGATATCAAAAATAAGTTAATTTAATACTGAGAAAGTGAGAGTGACGAAAATATTACAGCAATGAGCAAATATTGAAGGGTCAATGGTGTAAAGAATTATCAGGAAATTCAAGCTCCAACTGTCTGAGAATGACTAAAAGTTTCACTTCCTAGAGCTATTTACTCCAAGGGGAAGATATTTATAAGGTAGCACCATAACTGAGGTCTAAATATCAAAGATCTCAAAATGCTATCATGATGCAGGAACATGAAATTTGTAAACATCTGCTTAGGCAACGTACACTAAGTACAGATCAAAGTAGTTATAGTTCAAAAGTTACATTAATGCAACTACATCAAAATCAGCCAATAGCAAGTAACCACATGGTACTACACCATTTTTTTTTGCTAAGGACACCGAATAATTAGATATGATGTATGAGAAAAAAAAAATCAAACGACTTGGTTGCACATATTTAGATAACTGAAGCAGTAAACCTACTATTGTCTGTTCCGAAAAGGTTCCTTCTGGCATCGGAAATGCCATCAGGACATTTTCCAGCAAGAATGTCCATTATGAGATTTGCTAACTGTGATGCAAGCTGTAAAGGATCTATCCTTGATCTCATCAGCTCTCTAGCCATTTTGACTGTATTGGAAGCATCAGAGGACAATGCAAGGTACAGCAAATCCAGCAATTCATCATCAGACACGACTCCCTTCTGTATGAATAAACATTAAGTTGGATTCAGAACACCGTTCAGATTTTGCAGACTACTTTCTTTATAAACAAAAACAAAGAAGTGTAGCACTCACTACTTCATAAACCAACGACAATGTTATCTTCTTCCCCAGCAAACTCAGCTGTTCAAGCGACATCTCAGCGTCCCGAAGCGAACCATTTGATTTTGTTGCAATGAATTTTAAAGCATCCTGATCAAAGTTGAGATCTTCATCCACGCATATTTCTTCTAACTTCGTGGCAATGTCAACTTCTTTGACCTTTTGAAAATGGTACCTTTGAGACTTTGACGCCGCAGTGCGAGGAATCTTATCAAGGTCGGGCGTGATCATAATTAAAACAGTATGTTGAGGGAGCTCCTCGAGACTGTTCAATATAATTGCCCATGTTTCTTTGCGCAACAAGTGGCACTCATCAATTATATAAACCTTGAATCGTGAGAAAACTGGAGGGATCTTTGAACTTTTAATAAATGATCTACATCTTTCCATTCTGTTGATTCCCAGAGAATCCACTTCATTGACATCCCTACTACTTCCCGAGAAGAACAAAAAACATTCTTGACACACCCCACATGGTTTATCAATCCCGGGAGAAAGACAATTTAATGCAGCAGCAAAAATTCTCGAAGCAGATGTTTTTCCAGTTCCACGAGGGCCATGTAAGAGATATAAGGAACTTATCCTCTGATTACAAACTGCACTTAATAAAGACCTTGCTACCATAGTTTGCCCCACTAAATCATCAAATGATTTTGGCATAAATTTCTGGCAAAAACTTCTGGGACTTTCTGGATACGGAGTTACTCCACTGTTGTGCTTCCAGTCCGTATTCTCCTCCGGTAATCGACCTGGCCTTGCACTACGTAGCAGAGGCTGTTCTTCACAGTTACGAAGAGCATTTGATTCTTTAAACCTCAATGTTCTTGACCAGCAGCTGCCTATGCCGCATCCTTGAGGACCATACTCTATAACATCTTCATTTCCACCAAATGATATACCATGGATTGACCCTTCCCTCGAAGTGTCGCTAATAGACAAACATGGACTACTTTCTACGCGACTCAAACTGTCACCTGCTGTTACTCTAGACAATCTAACTTGCTTCCTACGCCAGCCTTTCTGTTTTGATCCACCACGACGTCTCTTGTCCAATAGCCTTGACATTTTGTCTTGTTCGTTACAGGAATCCCCACCCTCTAGAAAGTCTATGTAAGGATCCACTGGGATGAGTTCTAATCCCTTTTCACCATAATCTTTGTTAACTTCTTCCTGATTAAGGGTAATTGCATCCGAGTTTTCTAAGCACAATGACCTTTGGGGCGTTGAACCTGTATCTTCGATCAAACCGCTTAAGGGTGTTGAGTTACAATTCCTCGTACCATTACGTGACTCGTGTTCGCTCATGAATTGCTCCTTTTCCCTATATAAATTCGAACCCAATCGTGAAGCGTTATAATTAGAGAACCCATTTTCGAGTCGCAAATCATCGTTTGATCTTGTTTCCCAATTCAAATTGTCAACCAGCGCCGTTAGTTTGCTCATGGAGTTTGTTGATGGATCTCGAAGAGACCTGACTCGCCTAAGTGCTATCAACGTTCTCGATAAAGGAACATCAACTGAATGCCGCCGCCCGTCCATTAAATTAACAAACTAAAAGTGATTCTTGCAGCTAGCGGAACACTTGTCAATTCAGAAGCACCCAGAAGAATGAATACCAACTCACCTGAAAAGCACCAGAAGAGGCATTGTGAATCACACCCTGTTCTCCTTTGCAAAAACAGATTCTTATCCAAAATAAGATTGAATGAATTTCAAATATGAATCAGTAGACCACAAAAAAGTTGGCAGTAAATAGGACAAAACAACAGAATGTAATGTCGCTCCAAGAAAGGTGATTTATCTTTTTCAACAATAAAGTGGTCCTCCTCCAACCAGTCAAACCTTTAACAACCTAATATCAACTCAAACAACAATGTACATCTTCAAGCATTTTCTTTATGAAAATACATCAAAAACTAAAATATAATCTAAAAGTACTTACCAGAGCTAAAGCACAATGCAGCACCTTTTTTTCTCACAGAACAATACAGAAAAAGATGAAAACCCCATTAGTCACCATTTTCATCTGAAACATAAGCATAAAAACTCAAGAAAAGGAAAAATTTTAAAACAATGTAGGCATACAGCATTTAAAAAACCATTCCTTTTTATTAAAAAAAACATAATCTTGGAATTTTAAAAGTCAAATAAAAAAACAATAAAGCCACATTTCCTCATTGTTCTACTACTACTAGTTCGAAAGAAACAAGGTGAAAGACGACAAGATTGACAAAAACAAAGACACAAAACCTGTGGATTGACGATGAAGCGATATATTCCCGTTGTCCCCTTTCTCATTGAATTTCAAACGTACGCGAGAATTTGGGAAGACCCATGTAAAAAAGATTGTTTTTTTAGTACTAGAATACAATAAATTCGAGCCCCTCAACACAAAAACAGAGGTCAAGTACCGTTCTTGGGGTTGGGGGTAAGTGGCAATGGTGTGAATGTCATTAATGAACAAGGGTGATTCACACGCCATGTCAATTAATATATATCATTAAATAAATAAAACTGTGCTTGTGTGTGTGAGAGATAAAGTTTTTTTTTTCTTCTGCGGATATTCTCTTGTCTTGTTCGATGTTATGTGTCTGTGCTTTTGCAGAGTTTTTCTTGTAGGGGTTATTTCGAATTCTTGTTGTATTATTTTTTTAATGGGATTTGAGGGTAGTGTGGGGATTTTGATTCTGACAGTTTGCAGTTTATTTAGTTTTTTTGTTGAAGGCTACGTACGCTCTGAGGTGGCGGGTAAGGACCACTCTGTGTTAAGTGTTAGGGTGTGTGGGTGGCGAGTGAGGGAGGTGGGTTCACGGAAATGGAAAAGTGAAAAGTAAATGGGCGTGTTACCATGTTTCTTTTAATTTTACTCCCTAGTCCCTAGTATTAGAGTAAAATATGGGCGTGGTAAAGTGAGCATTCATTTACTACTTTCTTTAATAAACTTTCATTGAAATTCATGAAAGATTACACGATAGGATTAAGGGTAGGGGTAGGCTTAGGCAGAGGGACGGATGCCCATGCATTGGGAACCTATAGATTTCACTTGAAGTAACTTAAATACATCATACTTTTGAAAAATAAATTATGCTGGCTTGCATACACATTGGATATTGGTGGGTTTCCAATAAGTGTACGATATATATTTGATACGTCACGTGGTATATTTGTTAATTTTTGAAAAAATATTTGATACGTACCTTATACAGATTTATGACGTTTGTTTTATATATATATATATATATATATATATATATATATATATATATATGTACGTATCTATGTCGCTATAAGTATTGCCTAATTTTTGATCATCTATATCGATGTAACCGTACCCTTGCGACTAGGGGTGGGCATTGTCGGATACCCGATCCGATCGGGTACCCGTTTTGGGTAGTTTTGGAGTCGGGTATTCAGAAAATTCTTCCCTACTCCGACTCAGATTGAGTTGGGTACCCGATATCGGATACCCCATTCGGGTACATGCGAGTATATAGGGTACCCGCATGATGCCATGTTTCAATTTTGCATATTGAAACAGGGAAACTTGGCATAAAGTTTCTACAAAGTTTCCCCTGTTTTCCGTTTGTAAAACTGAAACAGAAAAAAATAGGCAGAAACTGTTTCAGTTTGTATTTCTGCCTATTTTCTCCTGTTTCAGTTTTACAAACTAAAAACAAAAGAAAATTGGCAAGAACTTTCTACCAATTTCCAAAAAAAAAAAAACATGGTTTGTGATTTTTTATTCAAAACTTTTTGTCAATTTCCCTAAAAGGCCAAAAAATACACAAAAACAAGTAAACAACATTTTATATCACATTTCAAAAATCAGAAAATCTAATAATACATCACATTTCACAATATTCCATCACATTCAACACCACAAATTGATATTCCATCACATTTCAAACGACAAACATCATTGTTAAGCCATCAACAAAATAGTCAAAGTACGAAGCCAAACAAAACTAAAAAAGAAAGATCCAACTTGGAATCACGCCATCAACCATTACAATTTCAAAATAACAAAAGACCAATATTTCAAATGCATAACAAAATAACAAGATGTTGGATGAGTCTATATCAACTCATTCTTCAACTTGAACACACTTGGATATCATTTGCTCTCAATCTTTCACAAAAACATCAAAACATAATAAATAAGTTAGTGAACTAAATAATTGAAGTTTGTCGAGTTATGAATGATTTCCACATAAGTAATTACTACCTTTTATTCCTTTAAAAGTTATCAATCGCCCGATGACGACATTGGAGTTGAACATGTAGTAGTGGTCGATGCATCCGAATCCAGGCTTGTCCATTCTACAATACAAACATACAAATTATAATGATGTTTTTATATCTAATGAAAGAGCAAATAAAATGATATTTTATATTAAAACTTATTAAAATTCAATACCTTCTTCAATGTAGCCGATCTCGTCAATTTCCTCCTCCACGGTAGTAATCGTTCCCGCCCTACGAATCCAATCTTGAGTGCATATCAACGCTTCAACAGTTTAGGCAATAGAGAGCTCATAAATGCATCAAGGACTCTACCACTTGTGCTAAAGGCAGATTCAGAGGCAACCGTAGACACCAGAACCGCCCAAACATCATGTGTTATACGCGCTAGAATTAGATACCTCACAACATTGACCTTCCACCACATCAAGATGTCGAATGAGTCTTCGTCTTCACCTTCCGGCTCTATAGCTTCTGCCAAATAACGTTCTAACTTCGTCTTCACGGAATCATTACCCTCGACATTCTTCAAATTCTTGAACTTTTGCTTAAGAGTAGTTCTTTTTCTTTTTCCAGATTCAAGAAGTGGGGGCTTGCTCGATGAAGTTGTGGTTATCGAGGATGTAGTATAATCACCACCATATCTTGCTTTGTAATCCTCAAACAATTCATTCATACCATCCCCAATTTCGAACTTCATTGCGAAGCTAGTCTTCACATCATACATATTATCAAAAGAATATTCAAGAAACCCCATTTTGTGACGAGGATCAAGAATCACTACATAGTAAAGGATATGGTTCAAATATTTGTCGAATTTTTCTTTCATTTTCAATGCCATTCTTCCCATCAGTGCATTATTTTCAATGTCCTCTATTGCCTCTTGAAGATCAATTAAGATGGCACTCATTTTATGGAAGATGGCATGAGAAGTAACATTCTCTTTCTTGCACAAAAAGCACTTGAAGTGGTTCCAAATTTGAGACCTCTTGTTTCCATTCGCATCCACCTCATCAATCTCAATCTCCACCTCATCACCATCTGGAGGAGCGTTATCAGTGTTGTTCACATCAGACTCTGGAGGCGGATTTTCACTTGAACTTGAAGGAGCTACTTTTGATGAAAAACAAGGAGTTGAAGCACTTCCTTCCATTTTCTAAAAGAAAAAAGAACACACACAATAATTAGTTTTTGTCAAAGGAATAATAATAAACAATACATTCTAATTTATGTCAAAGTGTGTCAAGTCAACTATCAAATACTCAAAGTTATCAAAATTCAAACTCAAAACTACTCACTGTCAAAAATCTAACAATTTAAAATTAAAATACACAAAAACTGAAATACTTTAGCTAATAGATACTGAGGAACACATCAATCTGAAATATACACAATTACACAAAAACTGATATACACAAAAATTGAAATACACATCAATCTGAAAATAGTGAAATATACATACTGAAATAAACACACGGTTGTGCTGAAACTAATTGAAAAATTCGAATTGCAGCAACTAATTGAAAAAGAATGGGTTGGTGCTGAAATTTGAAAAAAAAAAACCTTTTTAGAGAGTGGGCTGGTGCTGGTCGGCCGAAGAGTGGGCTGCGACAGTGTGAGAGAGAGAGAGGCTGAAAAAGAAAAAAAAAAGAGTGAGTCGCGACGGTGAGAGAGAGAGAGAGCGAGAAAAACTGAGAGAGAGAGAGAGAGAGAGAGAGTCATACTTACCGTGGAGCGGTGGTCGCCAGTCGGAGCGTTGGTGAGGTGATGTGGTTGTGTGTCGCAGTGTTGGTGAGAGAGAGAGAGAGAGGGTTTTGTGTGTGAACTTTGTGTGTTCAAGTGTGTGTAAGACAGTGTATGTTTTGTGTGTTAAAGAAAAATTATGTAATTATGTATTTATGTAAATGTGTTCTGTGTAATAATATATTGGTAAAATATATATATATATATATATATATATATATATATATATTATAATAGGGTATCCGATCAGATACGTGTATTGGGAATTTTCTACTCGATACTATACTCGTATCTGATCGGGTACCCGAAAAATCTTAAAATCGGATATCCTAACCTGTTTTTCCCGAATCACTCGGGTAACACTCGATCGGGACGAGGACGGGAATAGTGTACCCAAAAAAATGCCCACCCCTAATTGCGACAATCGTGAGTGGGTACATAAAGATTTCATCTATGTTGAGTCTAGGGCGCATCCCAGAACAACTTCACATATATATTGTTCCCATGACATATTTATACATATATATATGGAAAGTTGGCCTTTGCTTCTCATTCGTTTTTCAGCAAAAATTGGCTACTCACACAAGAATGAGATAAGTAGTCGGTACCCAATCCGACATATGTAAGTGTCAGGTAATGTTATGATACGGGCCACTTACCTATTCAGCCCAACACTGTTTCTGCTCGGCGCAATGTTGTTTCTAGGCCTAGGCGTGAATCTATTAAGTCTAGTTGGTTTCCAGATTGTTATGTTTAATCTTTATAATAAATGTTTTTATTAATTAATGTATTATCTTTAAATGCGGTAGTGGGTAGTTATGCAGTTATAATTATCAGTTTATTAGGAAGTGTTGAACGATTGTAGCAGTTTTTATCCAGAAATATTATCAAGTATCTCTCTTTTTCTCTCTTAGTTTTTAGGAGAAAGTCATATCTCGAATTTGGACGTTTTGATTTACCTTTAATCTTTTGAAGGTGTATCATTGGTGCTTTCATTGTTATCGTGACACGAAAAAATCAATCAAAAACTTCAGGAGTTGAGGTTTCATTCGCTTAATCATTACGTGTTGTTCAACAGAACTTACTAAAGTTTGAGTAGTTCATGATCAACAAAGAGAAGAATCTGTTGTACAAAGGGCTGAGTCGCGTGAAGAGTTTGCTAAAATTCGTGAACAAAATCGCAAGCAGCTGGATGATTTACGAGTTAACATGGCAGCATATTACAGAAGTTATCGGTTGTGGAAACTGTTCACAGTCTTGTACTTAGTTGTGAAGAAGTGAAGTAAGGAGTACTCAGTCGAATAACATTAATCCATTAAATTCGACTTCCAGTTCTTTGACAGTTCACAAACCCCACAGGTAACCTTGAACAACTTTGATGGCTCTAATGCGATTGATTGGATAGGTCACGCGGAACTATATTTCATTTGTACCATATTCTAATGGTAGATCGTATCGAGCTCGTATCGTTTTATATGCAAGGTCGTGCGACAAATTGGTTCACATGGATGACAAACAATGATAAACTTCATGATTGGCCTCAATTTGTAAGTGATTTATGAAACGATTTGGATCGTCATCGTTTGACAATTACCAGGCTATTTTGTTTAAGCTTCGTCAAACAAGCACCGTTGAAGATTTTTATGAAGAGTTTGAGCGAACTGCTAACTTAGTGAAAGGATTATCAGAAGAAGCTTTGATGAACTATTTTATTTCAGGTTTACGAGGTAAGATTCAGGCAGAGTTAGCTATACTCAAACTAGTGGATGTGCACCATGCAATAGATTTGGCGAAATTAGTTGAGGAAAAAATTAAGGAGACACGTCCTAAATCAAACTATTTTCACCCTAACCACAGTTTCGAACGGACCCTATAATCTCCACACCAAAAATAGTCGTATATGGGTCACGTACCTGTTCAGCTCATCACTGTTTCTGCTCGGCCCAATGCTATTTCCAGACCCCAGGCGTGAATGGCGTGAATCTGTTAAGCCTAGCTGGTTTTCAGATTATTATGTTTAATCTTTATAATTGGTTTTTTTATTAATTAATGTATTATCTTCAATTATGATAGGGAGTAGTTATGCAGTTGTAATTATTAGTTTATTAGGAAGTGTTGAACGATTGTAGCAGTTTTTCTTCAGAAATATTATCAAGTATCTCTATTTTTCTCTCTTAATTTTCTAGGAGAAAGTCCTATCTCGAATTTGGACGTTCCGATTTGCCTTTAATCCTTTGAAGGTGTATCATGTTACTGAAAGATCTTGTTCCTTATCTTTAAAATTGTTTACTGTTGCAATTGTGTAACAGTTGTATGGTTAAGTAAAGCAGTAAAGAACACAAGAGTTTTAACGTGGTTCAGTCCAATTGGTCCTAGTTCATGGGGTTTTCATCCAAAATGTGACTCAAATGATATACCTACTTAAGGATTACAACCTTAGGAATTACTTCAACGTAAAAATAGACTCTATTTAGTTTACAGTTGCAACACCTAAGCATTAACTCTATTCGGTATACTGCTTTGAGTCGAAGAACTTCAAGATTACTCGAAGCTCATTTGACAAGAAGTTCTCTCACTAAAATACTTTGACTGGATATAGGACGAATGGCACAAATTATCTTTCAAAGGTTGTCCTCTTAGGTCTTGAGTCTTTTCCTTATATAGGCATGGGTAAAATCTCTGCAGATCTTCAGTTGCAATCCTCGCAGATCTTTTTTTCTTATCTGATAAGCTCTGCGTATCTCCAGTTGCAATCCACTCATATCTTCTTCCTTATCTAATATATTCTGTAAGATAACTTTGAATATATCCCATGTACATTCCTATTCAATATTTCTAGATACATAATAAGGAGATATGATTAATATCTTAATCATCAAGGAAGTTAATCAAATAAGATAAGATACTATCTTTTTAGGATAAGGTAAGTTTAATCACATAAGATACGATAACTACCATCAATATTGGATTAACTTAAATAATATGATTTGCAAAACAAGATCAATTTTAACCTAGTTAGCCTAAAGTGAAATCGGCCCTAATAATTTTCCCCTTTGATTTGTTTTGTCAAAACCATTGGTCCATCTGCACAAGAAAGTATAGTCAAGATAAAAATATAATAAATCAAAACGTCAACTTGAAGGTCAATGTGCAGAAACGATTATAGTTGCAACACCGGTGCAACTTTCCGTAAAACCAACAAAAATTAAAATTGTTCAAAAGTTAGAGGAGTTCAAAAGGTTCAAAAATAAGCACGACATGTTCCATGCTCCCCATAGGCACAACTCCCCCCACAACAAACTTCTCCCCCCTTTTTGACAAAAGAGATCAAGGGGTGCGCGACTGTTGTAACAACTTATCCATCTTAGAGTCCATGATCGTCATCGTTGTGCACAACTCGTCATACGACTTGCTCAGACGATCATAGAGTCTGTGCAAGCGAGTGAGTTCCATGCGAACTCCTTCAAGGCTGACCGTTGTGTCGGGAATAAAGTTGGTACCCTTCTTGGATGAACTGCCAGCTGCAACTAGGGAGGGTGGTCACTTGTTGATGACCTTGGCACTAGCACGCATAGTTGCAAGAACAGTTAACTGATCATCACTTTGTTTGAGATCAAGAAACTGTTCCACCAGAACCATGTAAATGAGAGATGAAAATCCAAGAGAGATAAAATTGTGGAAAGGCCTCTTGTTACGGTCGCTCATTTTTTTTTTACCTAAGTCAATCTCAACACCAGTAGCAATTCGAAAGAGGACAGATGCAACATCAAAGCTCATAATGGAGGTTTGTGTGCATAACATGACAAACCAAAAATCGAAACAAGAGATTATACCTGATCGTGAGGTCGTTGGTGGTGAGGGAAGACCCAAGAGCCCAACATGTAACCTTTCCTCCAGTAAGTTCAGAAGCAACTTTTGCCAAATTCTTCTCCAATTGCAACTCGGGCTTGTCCCATATGTCCACTTCAGGCACCCCAATGGCAGAGGACAAGATTTCAGGGGTAATGGTGCAGATGTGATTACGCACAAAGACATTGTACCGTTGGAAAGATCCCTCAACATCTAGTTATGTAGTCAGATTTGCATAGAACTCCTGAACAATTGTGATGTTGTATCCGACAGCTCTTTGAGTTGCATCTAGCCAACCCCGCTTCTTTATAAAAGTAATCACGTCAATTTTGGCATAGGACTCAAGTTCCAGAGTGTGTTCATCTACAATGGGGCTATGAAGGTACTTAGCAAATTTTACTTGGGCTTTCGGAGAATATTCGGAGTCAGCCCGAGACACCTTTAAAGTTGTAGAGGCAAGTGCAACATCTGGAAGAGCACTAGTTTCTTCAGAGATTTGAGGGGTACCTTTCCATGTAGTTGGTGTGGGACGCTGTTTCTTGGTAGTGGGTTTAGTATCAGTATTGCCTTCGAGATTAATAGGCCCTTCTTCATCATCATCCTCTTCATCCGACGAGGAATTCACATCGAGCTTGTGCAGTCTTCTCCCTCGGGCTGGTTTCTGAGTAATTGCCTTTGTTCGCTTCCGAGTTGCAACACTGAAAGTGACAAGAACAGCAGGGGCAATGGACTTTTTTGGGGTTCTCACGAGTTTTGCTGGAGTAACATAGGGTTCGCTCAATTTTCCATTCCCTTTGTAGAAGACATAGGGTTTCCCATGGGACGACATTGAGGTGAGCCATGTGAATTGGATTCAGGGATGGGTTGTTCGTTCTCACCCGCAATAGGTAGATCATGGGCATCCTTCTGATGTAGTCCTTCATCAGATTCGACAGTAGGTGTTGAGTCGGAAGGGGGAATGGTCCAAGCGGGGTGAATCAGAGTTAAGGCGTGTGCCTGAGCACGTCCTTGCCTTTTTTCGGGTCGCTCTTGGAGGGGAGGTATAAGGTTGCGAGTCATAAGGCTGGAGTGTTGTGACATGATTGTCCCAATAAGTGTTTTGATTTGGCATGAAACCATAAAGCTCATTTGAAAAGCATTCTTATTCAATGACATTTTACAAAAATATATTTTATTAAAAATATTCATGCATTAAATCTCACTGGATCCTTTTGCCTCATAAAGATATTTTCAGACCCATGTGTTTTGTGAGAACACTAAGGAGAGAGATGAGATATGGAGAAGAAATGAGTTAGGGATGAGAAACAAA
Organism: Linaria vulgaris; assembly: GCA_948329865.1. Lineage (NCBI taxonomy): Eukaryota > Viridiplantae > Streptophyta > Magnoliopsida > Lamiales > Plantaginaceae > Linaria > Linaria vulgaris. The sequence continues at coordinate 33,301,284 of OX415250.1, read as the reverse complement.
AGGATATGGGGTAGACTATAAGTACTCAAGCCCTTAAACAAGATAAAATGAGGGAAAGTTTCCAACCAAAATACAATATCTCCAAAATTCGGTCAACCTTTTCTTCTAAGGCACATTAATAAGATACACAAAGATATGAGGTCGGACAAGCACAATCTTATGAGAAAATCATGAAGAAAAGAAAATCTTCTAACAAATAATGAGATAAAAAGTTCAATACTACACAAGATAAGCGCAATCGAGAGAGGATTAGGGAAAATCTATATCATATGAATCATAAACAACAACTTAGTAATCCCCAAGGAATGAAATATTCAGAGAGTATCCAAGATCCTATAAGATTTCGTGTACTCAATTTAGGACTCACAAAAACATGGAGCCTCAGTTGCAATTTTGAGAAAAGGAAGAACTGGTAGCTTTCACACTGACGCATTTGTTAAACAAGGTAGCTCTTTTCAATGAGAAGACGCGTGGAATAAAAATTGTTAGCTTTCACACTTGTTTCTTTTAGGTCAGGTAGCTTTTTCTAGTTGCAACAAGACACCAACATCGTGTCCACAAAGCAGACCTTTGTTTTTCTTTTTCTTTTTTTACAAGCTAAGAACCAGTGAAGTGCAGAACATGTGATTCGGAGCAAAAACTGAGGGCACATAATCTCAAAAGATAATGAACAGAATCCAGATATGTCACCCTTGGTTGCAACATTGTTCTTGTTGCAATTTACATGAGATAGAGTCCCAACGACTTACGAAGGTGTTCAAAGCGTGTAACAATGAGTGCCTTTGTAAAAATATCTGCAAGTTGAAGTTCAGTACTAACATGATGTAACTGAATAGTTTTGTCTTCAACCAACCCCTAATATAATGGTACGTTATGTCAATATGCTTAGTGTGAGAGTGTTGGACCGGGTTTTTTGAAATATTTAGCACGAGTATTATCACAAAGTAACAGAAGTTCTTTTTGATCAATACCATAGTCTTGCAACATTTGCTTCATCCAAACTAATTGTGTACAACAACTACCTGCAGCAATGTATTCATCTTCAGCTGTTGAAAGAGTTAAAAAACATGCTGTTGGAACTATGTTAGTTCCAAGATAAAAACATCCTCTAGTCGTACTCTTTCGATCATCAGTACATCCGGCCCAATCCGCATCACTATATCATGTAAGACATGCATTCTCGTTAACGTTATAAGTTATAACTGAGACCAAAAGTAAGTTCTCCAACCAAGATCATTTCAAACTCATTTTTCAAATTGTTGCAACTCGCTAGTAGATGTGGAGCCAAACACAATGTCATCTACATATATTTGTGCAATTAGAATGTGAGTTCCAAAATGTCAAAAAATAATGTACGATCCACACTCCCTCTAGTGTATCCTTTTTCAAGAAGATGAATGGTCAGTCTTTCATACCAAGTACGAAGTGTTTATTTAAGACCATATATAGTTCTTTTTAGTCTTAACACGTGAGATGGAAAATGTGGATCAATGAAGCATTTAGGTTGTTTCACAAAAACCTCTTTATCAAGAAAACCATTTAAAAATGCACTCTTAGCATCCATTCGAAAAAAGTTTAAATCACAAAAAACATGCAACTGCAAGCATGAGATGGATGGATTCCATTCTTGCAATTGGAGCAAATGTGTCATCGTAGTCCATGCCTTCCACTTGAGTATATCCTTGGGCGACCAGCCTTGCTTTGTTTCTCACAAATGTTACCAAATTCATAAGTCTTATTCTTGAAGATCCATTTGGTACCAATGATGTTGACATTTTGGGGGTCTAGGAATGAGTTACCAAACATTGTTTCTTTCAAACTGGTTCAGCGCTTCTTGCATGGCTTCAATCCATGCTTCTTCTAATAGGGATTTCTTCACATTCTTCGGTTCAACTTTTGAGGTATAACTCACAAATCATACCATTTGATCATGCCTCTTTCGAGGAAGATCTCGAGTTCTTATACCATCGTTCATCTAGCCAATGATGGATTCATGTGGATGATTCTTCTTGATGTGAGGAAGTGCTTCCCTGTAATCTGGACATGATTGCACCTCTGAGCTTTCTGCATGAGGAGCAGTATGAGTGGCAACATCAGGAGAAGTTGCCTCAGACTCAATTGCAATTGCAGAAGTGGTTGCGGTTCCCTTAGGAACCTCGTCTTCTAATTCCTTTGAGCACTAAGTTGGTTCAATCACTTGAATGATCTCAACTTCAAAAGAGGTTGATGCAAAGTCCATGTAATCATCAAATTCAACGTTAGACGATTCAACAACAGTTTGAGTACAAATGTTAAAAACCATGTATGCGTGACTGCTGCGAGAGTAATCAATAAATATTCCCAAGTTAGATTTGGATGGGGACTTACCCTTTTGTTCTCGATCATTAAAAACATCACATGGACATCCAAAAATATAAAGGTGGTGTACACTAGGATGTTTACCTTTCCATACCTCATAGATAATCTTAATTGTATTTGGATGCAGATACATTCGGTTTATCAAATAGCATGCAGTACTTACTGCTTTAACCAAAAAACGTAGTGCCATTTTCTTTGAGTTCAACATAACTCGAGCCGTTTCAACAAGCGTCGTGTTCTTACGTTCAACCACACCATTTTGTTGTGGCGTTATTGGTGCTGAAAACTCATGAAAAATTCCTTTATCATTGCAGAAGTTATTAAAGTTAATATTTTCAAACTCCTTACCATGATTACTTCGATTCTTTTGACTTTTAGATCTTTCTCTGTTGCAACAATGTTACACAGGTTTTTAAAAACAACAAAAGATTCATTCTTTTGTTTGAGAAATTCAACCCAAGTGAATCGTGAGAAGTCATCAACACATACAAAAATGTAGCGTTTACCATAGATGACTTCCTTTTGAATTGGTCCCACAAGATCCATGTGGAGAAATTCAAGAATTCTTTCAGAATGAGTGTGTTGTAACACTGCATGACTGATCTTCTTTTGCTTCCCTTTCATGCATGATGTACACTTCCCAGTGGGCTTCAGACCAATTTTGGGTAATCCTTTCACGACTTTGATGTTGTGTAGCTTGGCAAGTGATTTGAAGTTAATGTGACCCAACCTTTGGTGTCATAGATCTATCAGCACTATAGTTGCAAGTTAGAGATCTCATGACAGAGTTGCACTAAGACAAAGTATAGCAATTTCCGTACTTCTAAGTCCCTGTAACACAAGATTCTCATGTTGATCAATAAATTCACATTCATCTTTAGTAAATTTGACAAAAAGATCATCATCACACAACTGACTTATGCTAATTAAGTTAGCATGTAAGCCGTCAACATACAACACATCTCGGAGTTTAGGAAAACCTTTCACGTTCAATTTTCCTCTTCCAAGGATTTTTTCCTAGGTGACCATCACCGAAGATCACATCTCCCTTACGTTTATCCATGAAGTTGCTTAACATGTTTTTATCTCCTGTCATGTGCCTAGAGCAACCACTATCAAAGAACCAAGAGTTAGAGTCGAAAGTGTGTTGAGAGACAGAGTTGCAAGCAACTAAGAAAGTGAGAGTTTTGGTAGATTTCTCTACCCAAACTTTATTTACTGATCTTGCAGGTGCAACAGTGGATGCACTTTTCTTTGCCTTTTTCTTTCGACTCTTTTTTGTCTTCTTTTGAGCCACTCCAGTTGGTTTGCACAGGGTCTGTTGTTGTGATTCTCACAGTTGATAGCAGTAAGGTCGAATGTGACCTTTGACTCCACAGTGATGGCAAGTTGGAACAAATTGGATTCTCTGGGATCTATTTATTGAAACAGGTAGAGAGTTAGTGTTGTTCAAATTGCAACTAGGAGCTACCTGATTATTCTGAAGTTTCATCTGAGAGTAGTCTAGTGGAATTTCTACTCCTCTGGGTATCGGTTTCTTCTTTGGCACTGTAACTTTGGTGTTTTCAAGGAATTTTGGTTTGACAGGGTCAATGAATCCTACTCCAGATTTGCTAGTTGCCACTTTCTGTGTGTCCAAAACTTTCTCTGATTTTTCAGTTCATGGGTAAGTAGCTTGACATTCTTCATGATTGTTTCCAGCTCTTTCTAGGTGAGATATAGGACATCATCCAGTGCTTTGTGGGCTTTGAGAGCTGTGTTTAGATCTTCAGTAAGGAGATCTTTCTCAACGGACAGTAAGAGTGTCTTCCTCTCCAGTTCCAAAATTTTGTTATTCAATCTGACTAAGCTTCCAAACGGTGTTAGGATTTTGAAATGAGCTTGTAATTCAGCATTTCGCTTGCAAACACCTTCAAATTTTTACATGGTAGCCTCCATAACATCCTAGTTGGAATCATCATTTGAATCACTGTCGGATTCAGTCAAGATGCTAGTTGCAATAACCATGTTTGCTCTAGAGAGCGGGATGCAAGATGGAAATGCAATATCAACATTTTCTTCAATATCTTCATCGCTATTGTCAGATTCATCATCACTCCATGTGAGAAAGGCTTCGTTTTTGTTTTTCTCTAAGAGGTTTTCACAATCAGCCCTTATGTGACCAAAGACATGACATTCCCTGTATTGAATACCCCTCCCAGACTTTTTGATGTCAAATCTATTAGTAGCGAAAGCCTTTTTAAATGTATCACACAGACTTGCAACAGTGTTAGAAGAGTTACCTTTATTCCAGTTCTTGTTCATTTTGTTGAACCTTTTTGTAAGGAGTGCAATGGATTGGATCAACTCCGTGCTTGGGTTGTTATGTTGGAGCTTTGCCTAAAGTGCAACTCCTTGGGCTATGGTGTCTCCTTACCTTTTTACCTTCATCTTCCATGTAGTAAGCGATCACATGAGGTCAGCAAGTGGCAGGGTTTCGATTTCCTTGGCTTCTTCAATTGCTGAGACTTTCACTGGAAAGCTATCGGGAAGTGACCTTAGTAGTTTTAGCATGATTCTGGAATCAGGAAAGTCTGCTCCAAAAATGGTGGCTTCACTTGCAAGGTGTATGAGTTTTGAGTGAAACTGAGCAATTGTCTCCGTTTCTTCCATCAGAACAAACTCAAATTGATCATTTAGCAGTTGAAACTTTGATGCTGGGACTTAGACATTTCCTTCATGAGCATTTTCAATGGCCTTCCATGCATCGTTAGCAATTTTACAACTAGCAATACTTTTATATTGTTCATAATCAACTGCAACAAGAATTATATCCAAAATAGTAGAGTTATAGTTTACAGGGAATTCCTCTGCATCGGACCACTCAAGTTCAGATTTTACTCTGTCGTTGTCATCTACTGGAGGGCTCCACTCTTTCATAATACTCTTCCACGCCTTATGGTCGAAAGACCTTCCCTCATTCCTTCATTGAGAAAAGAACACAAAAAAAGATATTTTTAACCAGAATATACATTATTAAAAATAGTGACCCGCTCTTGATGTCAATTGAAAGATCTTAGTTCCTTATCTTTAAAAACGGTTTACTGTTGCAATTGTGTAACATTGGTATGGTTAAGTAAAGCAGTAAAGAACACAAGTGTTTTAACGTGGTTCGATCCAATTGATCATAGTCCACGGGATTTTCACCTAAAATGTGACTCAAATGATATAACTACTTAAGTATTACAACCTTAGGAATTACTTCAACGTAAAACTAGACTCCCTCTATTTTACTGTTGCAACACCTAAGCATTAACTCTATTCGGCATACTTCTTTGAGTCGAAAAACTTCAAGATTACTCAAAGCTCTTTTGACAAGAAGTTCTCTCACTAAAATACTTTGACACGATACAGAACGAATGACAAGTTATCTTTCAAAGCTTGTCCTCTAAGGTCTCGAGTCTTCTCTTTATATATGCATGGGCAGAATCTCTGCAGATTTTCAGTTGCAATCCTCGTAGATCTTCTTTCCTTATCTGATAAGCTCAGTGTATCTCTAGTTGTAATCCACATAAATCTTCTTTCCTTATCTAATATATTCTGCAAGATAACTTTGAATATATCCCATATACATGCCTATTAAATATGTCTAGATACATAATAAAGAAATATGATTAATATCTTAATCATCAAGAAAGTTAATCAAATAAGATAAGATGCTATCTTTTTAGGATAAGGTAATTTTAATCACATAAGATATGATAACTACCATCAATATTAGATTAACTTAAATAATATGATTTACCACCATTGGCTCACTCCTATCGAGCGATATTACAGAACGTATCCTCAGCATCTCTATCCTCGGCATAGAACATATGACCAGTCAGGACAAATACCTTGGTCTCCCGATCTGGCGGGGGCGCTTTTGGCCTAGCTTCTTTGATCCGGTCATTGATCGATTCACCTAACGCATACACGCTTGGCATACGCGGTTCTTTTCCTATGTTGGTCGCCGCCTCCTCATCCAATCTACGCTTCAAACTATGCCTGGTTACCAAATGAGTGTCCTCTGTTTACCCCGTACGGTCTTAACCACCTTTACTAAATTATCTAAGTTCTTTTGTGGAATGCGGACAGTCGGGGCCATCGCAAAGGCCTTGTACCTTGGCGCACGACCTGCTTACCCACCCATTTGGGTGGCCTTGGTTTCAGGCATCTACTGCACCTTAATGAGGCGTACATGCTTAAACTATGATGGTGTCTACTTCATGAACCCGACTCTCTATGGACCTAGGTCATGGGTGCCAATTACGTTCTAGACCGTCACCTCATTACGGCCAATATCCATACGAATGCTAGTCGCGCTTGGAAAACGATTACGCGACTGTTACCTAGTTTGCTCCTAACGATTGGTGAGTGCATCCCATCTATTCCCCCTCACATCTTCTCCTAACTGTGCGGGACATTATCTGGCCACCGGGAAGATGGGACCTCACAACCATTAGCTCACTCCTATCGCTCGACATTATAGAATGTATCCTTGGCATCCCTATTCCGCTGGAGGGCGTTCCCAACTCAACATGATGGGCATGGAATCTTGGAGGGAGGGGCAATTTACACTCAAATCTGCATACAATTGGTTTACCCACACAGATTACGAAACACCAGCAACGAACTTACCCTGGCCAGCCCTGTGGCAGATTCACACTCTTCCTCGTATAATTTTTTTGGTTGGTTGTGGGGACATGTGCATTACCTACTCGCATCTGCCTCTAACGCATGCATGTGCCTATTGGCCCACTTGCCCACTCTGCCACTCAGCTAATGAAACTGCGTCACACTTGTTTGCTGACAGCCCTCTCTTCTGGGAAGTGCGCGAGAATTACCCCCTCATTCAACCACCCCCGCCAGGAGTCCACATCGTATCACACCTTCTCTGCCTATCCCAATCAGCTACAACACTCATTGGTGTTGGGCCGTCTAGAGGGCACGGAATGAATGCCTCTTCCGCGGTACTCCCATCTCAGCTACCCTCATTTCCGTTCGTATCTCACGCGCACTTGCGCAAGCGCCACATGCTCCAACACCCAAGCCACCCAGGAAGAACATGTTTTCAATCCGCTGGATTCCACCGCCGCATGGTCTATTCAAACTCAACACAGACGGCTCAACATTGGGCATCCCGAGCCCCACATGTATTGGTGGTGTGATACGCAACTTTGTAGTAATATCGTTGGTGCTTTTTCGGAAGCAACGGGATGTAGCACTAACAATATAGCTGGATTCTGGGCTATTCGCCAGAGAGTGTTACTTGTTTTACAACTTTCGATTACTGCTCTAATTATCAAAACAAACTCAGAAGTTGTATATTCATACTTGACTAGAATGCAGGACCCCATGGCCTCCGCATCGATGAAGATTCTGCTCCGTGACTTGCAAAGTTTAGGAGACATGATTCCCACCCTATTTGTCTCTTGCACATAACGAGAGGCGAATAGGTTAGCGGACGTGCTGGGAAAGCAGGGATCCAACCGAGCTAGTGTGGACTGCCCACAACAACCACCCTTTTGTGCATCATGGAGCGGCTGTCCGCCCGATTTGGCGTTTTCGGAATTCTGTGATATCCATTTTACAGATTCGCGGTTATCCCGCCAAACCCGAACCCGAACTCCATTGTGTACTCTTTGGCCTCGACCTTGCTAAATAAATAACTAGTTTGTGTTAAAAAATATAATATAATCAAACATTATTACTAGAATTCAGACCTGCATTTTATCTCTAAAATGTTTGATTTGAAGATACAATTAGTAATATATAAAAATCCCAAGTCCATTTCCAAGTATAATGAATATGGGACTCTAGGTTCCACTTATAAATTTAACACATGCCTTCATATATTGGTTAAAATGAGTATCGCGCGATCGGTTGTGTATGTTAAATAGTCAGGTTCGCTCTCAACTAGGTAAACTCTAAATATCACATTTAAATTCAAGACTATATTTCTCTTTAAATTGACTTATCAGAGGGCAATTAGATATTAGTAATATACATTATCTCAAGTCATTCCTAGACGATCTGTATTAAAATTTTACGAATCTTTTTGACTAAAGGTTGCATGTATTAAATATTATCTATTCACCAAACCGTATCACATCTTATTTTCGTGAAGTTGTTCTTACTAAAGGTTGCATGTATTGAGCCAAAAACCGTTTTGGTCAAATATTCTATATACTATTATATAAAGAAACCCAATGTTACACCAATCTTTTGATTTTCTTATTTACCCCTCATTATACTATTAAACTTTGTTATTAGTAGGGATATACCTGTAATTTATTTTAACTTTAATATTTTTGTAAGTCTTCTCATTAAAGGAAACAAAATCATTACTTAATTTCTCTTACCTAAAAGTAAGGTTAAGATATATAGACTTTCTATCTTGACATGTTTAATTTCTAGATATTTAAGTTGTAATATTTATCATTTAAATTAATTATATTATATTTAAAATAAAATTTTAATCATGCGGAAACCGCGTGCCAACGTTACTAGTCATTAGGAAAAAATAACTTGAGTCAAATAAAATGTACGAGCTTAGTATTTATCTAGTATCCACTATATACTCAAACTTGATAATGATTTTTTAGATTTAGCCATCTATTAACTTTGCCATCTCATCTAAAAGCTTAAATTATTAGAGATAGTAGGCATTTATTTGTTTATTTATTTATTTATATGTATAATCTCCAATACGATATACATAATCTCAAGTCCATTCCTAGACGACCTGTATTAAAATTTTACGAATCCTGTTTATCTGTCGATTTTTTTATTTGTTTTTTTACTAAAGGTTGCATGTATTAAATATTATCTATTCACCAATCCATATCACATCTTATTTTCGTGAAGTTGTTCTTACTAAAGGCTGCATGTATTGAGCCGAAAAACCATTTCTGTCAAATATTCATTAGGAAAAAAAACGTGGGTCAAGTAAAATGTACGAGCTTAGTGTCTGCCCAGTATCCACTATATACTCAAACTTGATTACGATTTTTTAGATTTAGCCATCGATTAACTTTGCCATCTCATCTAAAAGCTTAAGTTATTAGAGATGGTAGGTATTTATTTATTTATCAATATATATAATCTCCAATACGTCCCCCTCACGTGTAAGTTGTAAATGTTTTTGTTACACCTGTCACGTGGCATTTTTTTGATAATTGGGAAGCGGTGGTATTCAAACCCAGAACCTCTTGTGGCTTGAGCTCTAATACCATATTAAATTGCCATCACATCTAAAAATTTAAACTGTTAGAGAGGACCCACACGACCCCCCTAGTAACTTACTCGGATCCCTTAATAAAATTATATTGCTTTCTTTCTCAAACTCGGGATAGGCGTTACGAACAATATCAGTGATTATATCCCCTAATTTCCCCGTCTTATCTAACCTTGGACATATTGCATCACCACATCTAATAGCTTAACATTATAGATGAGATGACAATTCAATATGGTATCAGAGCTCAAGCCACAAGAGCTCAACACGCCCCCTCACGTGTGGCCCGATAATTATCTTTGGTGCCATCACATGAAAAGATCGCAAAGCCCAAGATACGTCTTGAGTTGGCTCTGATACCATATTAACTTTGACATCTCATCTAAAAGCTTAAGTTAAGAGATGGTAAGTATTTCTTTATTTATATATAATCTCCTACACCATTCAACAAGAATAAAGTTTAGCTGCACCGGATGGATTTTTAAAATACATTTTTTTTAGATGTGAAATCATTTCCAGTCTTATATGTCATCATTGCTTATTCGTCAACAAGCTACAAATATATTCTCAAAAAGTACAATGATTGTAAGCAAACACATTTTATTGTTTGCTATCCATTGTATTCAACAACTAAAATATGGTAAAACACAATCTCATGTTTTAAGTTTTACCACAAACCATGTGCATCAGTGATAGACTTAACGTAAGGGTGCAACACAACATGATTATGTACAAAAAACATGGATTCCTCTCGGGAAAACGCAATAAGGACATCTTTTTTTATTTTTTTGACGATATTCTTTTCTTCCACCTCCGGTTTGGCGTCTGCTATGATAACTCACAATTGCACGTAATATTACATGATAGATATACATAAATTGATATAGCATTTTCACAAAATGTGAACTACGCGAAGAGTGGTACATACACTAGCTAGCTCATTGATAAATGTTAGAGATGGTGGCCAGTGGCCACTTTTCATTATTAGAGGTAGATTTTTTTTATTTTTTTTTCTTTTACCTTTTTTCAGGTCCCTATATATAATTGGTTGGCATCCTATGTGATATTTTACTCAATTTTAACAGACCACAATAAGTTGTTTGTTTACATCCCTTTATAAGTTTTGCTTAGCTTGCATGAGGTGGATTGTACACCTCTGAGTGTCTCTTAGAACTATTTTTGTTTGCACCTCACAGCACCTACTTCTGCCTTACTGCACTTAGGCATGTGGTTATTTCTTGTCATACTCTCAGAATTCTTGTTGAAGTTACTATACATTGTTGGTTGTCTTTGGTTATAATACGCACTTTTTGGATTCAATTTCAACTCGCTTTCGGTCCAATTATATTTTGTATTGTTCTATCATTTTATTTTATTTTGGATAAACAAAATATTTATTAACTTGTGAATACAAAGAATACTCAAAGCATCAAAGAGTTACATTACACAAAAGCATTAAAAAGCTAAAAATTTGGATTTGGGGAATGAAATGCAATTTTTTCTCAAAAGTAAAAACAATACATTTTATTTATCAAAAAAGAAAAACCGGTACAGTACATCTTTTTCAATCTCCGAATGGCCACCTTCTTTTTTGTGTGTAATTAGTAATTACTTACTTTAATTATGATTAACACGACAGTTAATTAAGTAAAACTTATATGCTTAATTTTGAATAAAGTAGAGCACGGTTTTCATACCAGCATGTTCATGATTTATAACCGTGTGAGACTCTACTTAGTTAAATAATAAGTATGCAATAATACAAATAATAAGTATGTCTTTTGTTACAATCTCTATTGGGAAAGGCGTGCCTCGGGTCTCGTTCATGATGAATTTGGCCTAAAAATGCCCCTGGCCCTGTATTGGGGCGCCACCTTTGTGAGACGCATGTCCCAAATCTTGAGGCGTGCACCTGAGGCCCAAAAGGCATTTGGACGAGCGTCCTAGATGATTGTAAACGTCCCACAAACTTGGCTACATTTTGCTCATTTTTCTTAATTATCCAGCCTAGAAATGAATATAAAAAAAAATTGGCCAATTCTAAATACTCTATGCCGAAAGAGAAGTAAAGAAAGAATAAAAAAAAATGGTTTGAAATTGTGATTTGTGAAAGAATCTAATAAGTCATACGAGTTTTTTACTTTTCTTCTTCAGTGTTTTTTCTTCCATTATTTTTGGTTTTTTTTCCATCGTATCAAAGTATGATATGAATATGATCACCTCTTTTGCTTAATTCCTGAGGATCCTACGAACTACAATATTTCTTCTCGTACAGTCTTTCATGAAAGCATTTATAAATGCTCTTTATGACTTGTGAGAAGTTCCTTAATATTTTTGGATTTTGCATATGAGCAATTTGTTTTAAGTTTTAGCTCATATATATTTTGAATATCTCAACGCTATAAGTTTGTTTTTGATTTTATTCCATATTTCTTTATATTATTATATACTCGTATTATAATATTATGCTTAAAATAAATTAAAATTCCAACATTTATTGGGCTTACGCCCCACGACTCGAGGCTTACGGCTCGCCTCTAGCTATAAAAAACGTCTCGCTTACACCCAACGCTTTCAAGAACACTTATTACAACTAGGGGTGGGAGGGCCGGGTTGGTTTCCCGCGACCCGACCCGACCCGATCGGATTTTTCCCGCTCCGAGAAAAATCCGATCATCTTCCCGACCCGTTGTTGCGGGAATTATCTCCCGCAGCAACTACCGCGGATCGGATCGGGAGTTGGGGTTGGAATCCAATCCGATCAGAGCTCCCGACGATTCACCTTCAGTTCACTGAGTCGCGGCCCTCCGGCACCACCGGCGCACCACTCTTCATCGTCGTTTGGAATCCCGCTTCTCCTCCGTCGTCCCCAAGATCTCCGCTGCCAGTCAACACACACACAAACCTACCTCGAAGCCTCCGACGCCAGTCAACACACACCTCCGCCGCCAGTCAACACACACCTCCGACGCCAGTCAACACACACCTCCGCTGCTCCGTCAACACACACCACCGCCGCCACGAAACACACACAGTCAACACACACACACCCCTCCGAAGGCGTAAAGATGCCGCCCTCAACACACACACATCCACAGTCCACACACACACACCGCCACTGCTCCGTCGCAGTTGAAGCGGGATCCCGAGTGGGATCCCGAAATCCGCGGAACTCCCGCGACTGCGGGAGTTCCCTACTCCGCGGTGCGGATCGGGAGCCGCGGCGAGCTCCCGACCACCGCCGATTCCCGAGGGCCGGATTCTCGATCCCCGCGGGAATCCGGCCCAACTCACCCCTAATTACAACTACGGAGGCAGATACATGAAGAACGAAGAGCATATTTTCTATGGCAAATTTATGTGGCATTATTTATGGCATTTCTAATTTTCTGCCACATGTCTTGTAGGGCCAATGGAAGTAAGGCTATGTTTGAAATGTATGCCAAATTATTCCACGCGCTAGGAATATACTGTTATGTTTTAAAACACAACTTAATTAAATAATTTCCCGCGCCATTCATCACAGTAAAGGAAAAAAAAAGAGAATCTACTTCTTTCTCTCACATTTAGAAAGAAAAAAAATAGAGTCCTATTATCTCTCTACAACGTTAAAACAATAAAAATTAAAAACTTATAGCCTAATACTACTATACTAGAATCATAAGGAAAACAATGAAACCTACTGCTAATCTGCTACTTATTAATATAAAAACAACAAAGTAGAATACAAATTATTCTCACACTTAAAGTGTTGTGTATGTGTCTTTTCGAGTAAGACTAAACTCCTTAGATAGTTAAAAGAATAGATAATTTGCTAAAAAAAAGAAGACTTTCATTAATTTTCTTGAATTTCTTGAGATACAACGTGCAGCTTTTATAAGGATAGCTTTGAAACTAATTCCTTATTTATCTCTTATTCTAGCTAATCCACTAAGACTAGATAAATAATAAAATAACGGCTGAAAATTAACGGCACTAATTAACAAAAGGATAAGCATTTGTAACTAACGGCTACTTTATGAGATTAGGAAAGAATAAAGAAACTTTGACTAGCAACTTCAATTATATATTGATCTCCACTTGGGCTTTTGTAATAAGTGCCTGGGCCTTAATATCATATCATTGCCCACCCCTAAAAGTGGGGCCTTGTCCACATGGCCCATTGAAGACTCCAAATCTGATTTTGTGGAAGTGGGCGGGTATATATCATCAGTAGGTCTCAATTCCTTAAGGCAGCATTCCGTTTTTTTCTCCTCAAAGCTAGGGTTTTGTCCGCCACCCTCACTCTCTTCAACCAAATGTGGATAATTGTTTTTCAAAATTTCTGTGTCAACCCACGTAGCTTCTTCTATTGCTGAATCCTTCCAAGCAACCAAACTCTGAGATATTTGTTTTCCATTCTTCCATATGAGTCGTGTGTCCAGAATATTTTCGGGTGTCGAGATGGAGCGATCGTCGGCGTCGGAAGGCGGTAACTGTGGCGGTTCTGACGGTGGCGTGCCGTGAAATGGGCGGAGCAACGAGACATGGAAGACGCGATGGATTCGCGAATCGGGTGGTAGATCCAGTTCATACGCAACATTTCCGATGCGTCGCGTAATGCAGTAGGGGCCGTAGAAGCGTTGTGCGAGCTTGTGGAAGCGGGAACCGCTAACCGAGAGTTGGCGATAACGACGCAGCTTCAGGTAGACCCAGTCGCCCTCTTGATATGTTATGTCAGATCTGTGTTTGTTGGCCTGTGCGCTCATTCGTTGCTGTGCCTTGTTCATATTGTGTTTGATCTGTTGCAAAACCGCGTTTCTGTTAGTGAGTGTGATGTCGATACTGAGATTATTGGACTCACCTGGTGTATAGCATAATGTGTTGTGTGGTTTGCGTCCAAACATTGCTTCAAAAGGTGAAGTCTGTATGCTTGAGTGAATGCATGTGTTGTACCAAAACTGTGCTAATGGAAGATATCTCGCCCAGTGCTTTGGCTCGTCCATAGTAAAGCACCTGAGGTAACATTCCAAAGAACGATTGACCACTTCGGTTTGGCCGTCCGATTCTGGATGGTACGCCGAGCTGTAATTGAGTGTTGTACCCAATTTGTTAAAGAGTTCTGTCCAAAATCTGCTTAAAAAGATGGGATCCCTGTCTGTCACAATAGATTGTGGTAAACCATGAATAGCATAAATTTCATTTAAAAAAATAGAGGCTAAATATGCAGCATTAAATTTTGTTGGCAATGAGATAAAGTGTGCAAATTTACTTAATCTGTCAACCATGACCCATATAACTGTTTTACCCTGTGAACACGGCAAATGAGTTATAAAATCCATTGTGATATTACTCCAAACCTGATCTGGAATAGGCAGTGGCTGGAGTAAACCGTAAGGTTTGGTAGTCAAATATTTTTGTTGTTGACAAATTTGACAATTTTTGATGTAATCTTGCACTGTTTTCTTCATCATGGGCCAATAAAAAGTGGTAGCAATTCTTGATAGTGTAGCCTTGATGCCGGAATGGCCCCCCAGGGGTGTGGAATGGAATTCTTGAAGTAGTTTTTGTTGCAATGCACTGGATTGCGGAACAAATAACCTGTTCTTACAAAATAACAAACCTTCGTGAAATGTGAAAGCAGAATTAGTGGAAGAATTTGAAATATACTTACTGACCAAGGTTTTACCATCTTGCGAGGTAAAAAAATGGCGAAGATCTGTTATCAAGGAGTTGGTTGGAACAGACACAGCCATGAAAGTGGAAATGTCAACACGTGAAAGTGCATCAGCAACGACGTTTTCTCGACCAGGTTTGTACCTGATTTCATAATCATAGCCTAATAATTGTATAATCCATTTTTGTTGTGATGGTGTGTGCACGGATTGTGTTAAAAGATATTTGAGGCTTTGTTGATCAGTGAAGATTATAAAACGTCGACCAAGTAAATAGTGTCGCCATTTTTTTACGGCCTCGACTAATGCATAGAGTTCTTTATTATATGCAGAGTCTACACTCATGCGATCAGACATCTTTTTACTGAAGAAAGCTAATGGATGCTGATTTTGAGACAAAACAGCCCCGATAGCAACGGCCGACGCATCCGTGGTCAACTCAAACGGTGCAGAAAAATCGGGCAAACATAGAGTAGGTAGATGTTGCATTTTTAATTTCAGCGAGTCGAAAGCCTCTTGTGCCAATGTATCCCATGTAAAACTTTGTGATTTTAGTAAATTGGTGAGGGGAGCGGCGAGGGACGCATAGTGGCGCACAAATCGTCTATAATACCCCGTAAGACCCAAAAATCCCCGTAGGGCCGTGAGTGTGGTGGGAACGGGCCAATTGACTATAGCAACCACTTTGTCAGGATCGACCGACAAACCTAATGGACCAATGATATGACCCAAATAATGAACTGTAGGAGTCATAAACACACATTTAGACAACTTGGCATAAAACTGGTTAGTGAGTAGCAAGGAGAAAACAATGCGCAAGTGAGTTAGATGATCCTCTAAACTGCTACTATAAACCAAGATATCGTCAAAAAAAACCAAAACAAACTTACGCAAGTACGTACGAAATAAGTCGTTCATAGCAGACTGAAATGTAGACGGTGCGTTAGTCAGGCCAAAAGGCATAACAACAAATTCATAATGTCCGTCGCAAGTGCGAAAAGCAGTTTTGTGAATGTCTTTTTGAGCAACACGTATTTGATGATACCCCGAACGCAAATCCAGTTTTGTAAACAATTTTGCATCTTTTAACTCATCAAGCAGCTCATCAACGGTAGGAATTGGAAAGCGGTCTTTAATGGTAACTGTGTTTAATGCGCGGTAATCAACGCAAAAACGCCAAGTACCGTCCTTTTTACCTACAAGTAAGACCGGGGAAGAAAAAGGGCTTGTGCTAGGCCGAATCTGACCATTTTTTAGCATTTCAGATATTAAATTTGACATGATTTCCTTTTGAAACTGTGGGTATCGGTAGGGTCGTGTATTCACAGGTTTGGAACCTTGCTCTAGATAGATATGATGATCATGTGCGCGATGCGGGGGCAAGGTTTTTGGTTCGTTAAAGATTTCCTGAAATTCTGTAAGAAGCTTTTTTAAAACAGGGGATTGGGGAATAACTGCAGTAGGTTCAGATTCTGACACAAAAGATAACATATGCAATGAAGCAACAGAATGTGAATTAATTAAACGTTTTACCTGAGCCGGGGAGGCCGGCCCTACATGTGCGGATCCTTTCAAAGTTATTAACTTGCCATCTTTATAAAATGATAATTGAGGCACTGCATAATTGCCGGAAAAATCACCTATGGTTGCGATCCACGCACATCCTAAGACGACATCGGCTCCTTGAATAGGTAGCACTAATAAAGGAACCTGAAACATGGCTTCATCGAGAATGAGATTAGATGAACATAAACCTTCACATTGTAAAAATGAGCCATTTCCGACCATCACATTAATAGGCTGGGAGGCGACCACGGGTAACTCCAGATGCTCGGCAATACGAGGTTGGATGATATTGTGGGTGCTACCTGTATCAATTAAAACTGTGACAGGTTTACCTTTAATATAACCCACGACACGTAGAGTTTGAGGGGAGAAAAGGCCCATATAGGCAGCCATGGATAGGTGGTAGTGACCATCGGTGGGTGGTGGAGGAGGGAGAGGAGGACAGGGGTCCTCGAACGGAGCAGCCAATTGTTGTTCACCAACGATATCGTCTGGTTCGTGTGACTCATCATCACCGATAAGGATGAGAAATTGTGGGGTTTTGCATTTGTGGTGTGGCCCAAATTTCTCGTCACAATTAAAGCATAAACCTTTAATGCGGCGTTCTTGCATTTCGGTGGGACTTAGACGGCGGATTGGTAATTGAGTGCGATTTGTGGGAGGTGCGGACATATGGGTGGTTGGGGGTTGAGAGATGTGTGTGTGTTGGGTGCGAGGAAAAGTGGAGCGTGGTCGAGTATCATAGTTTTTTTGTTCAAGTAGTTTGGCTTGGCCGATAGCTTGATGTAGCGTGCGAGGTTTGAACACCGCTAATTCAGCACGTAAATCGGGTTTGAGACCTGAAATAAAACAATTCAAGTAAGCATCGTGACTTAAACCAGTAACAAAATTGGAAAGTTGTTCAAACTCTTTTTGATAATCCATCACGGAGCCAACTTGACGCAATTTAAAAAGTGCCGCTTGGTGATTTTCGTAAGACGAAGGACCAAAACGTAGTAGTAAATCCTGAATAAAAACATCCCAAGAGCCGAGCATATTATTATTAGATAGCCAATTAAACCAACTTAGCGCGGTGCCCTGCATATAAAAGGAGACGTGTGAGATACGTTGATCAGGATGAATATTATAAATTTTAAAAAAATGTTGCGCTTGGGACACCCAGTCCATGGGATTGGTGCCATCAAAAGTAGCAAGATTCAATTGGGGTGGCTTTGGGAAATTGTCCGTTGCCGGAACAAAAAGTGGGTTGAAGGTTTGCGAATGCGATGGGCTGCCAACGTGGTATTGTTGCGGTGGCGGTGGTGGAGGTGGAATGACATTATGTGGGGGTTGTGACGAGTTGCTAAAGTGGTGTTGCGGCGGTGGTGGAGGTGGAACCACATGATTTTGTAGGGCAAGTTGGTTGGTTCGTTCACACATAACTCTCATGTCATTTAACATTGCGAGCATAGTGTTGAATTTTTCTTCGGTTTGGGATTCCAAGGTTGAAATTGTCGCTTGAATTGCAATCATGGGATCCACAGTAGTAGAGTCGTCGTCAACATGTGTCGAAGACGAAGCGGGTTGAGCGGAAGTGAGTTTGGTATTTTTGGGAGCCATGTTGCAAAGCAATGAAAGCACCAAATGTTGTGTATGTGTCTTTTCGAGTAAGACTAAACTCCTTAGATAGTTAAAAGAATAGATAATTTGCTAAAAAAAAGAAGACTTTCATTAATTTTCTTGAATTTCTTGAGATACAACGTGCAGCTTTTATAAGGATAGCTTTGAAACTAATTCCTTATTTATCTCTTATTCTAGCTAATCCACTAAGACTAGATAAATAATAAAATAACGGCTGAAAATTAACGGCACTAATTAACAAAAGGATAAGCATTTGTAACTAACGGCTACTTTATGAGATTAGGAAAGAATAAAGAAACTTTGACTAGCAACTTCAATTATATATTGATCTCCACTTGGGCTTTTGTAATAAGTGCCTGGGCCTTAATATCATATCATAAAGAAAACAGAGGGATCATCAATTTTGCTGCTACTGTCTTGGAACTCTTCAGTTTTGTTAATTTGTTTAAGGCGATTTCATTCTTTAAATAGTTAAAACTTTTTTTAATTATTTATGATTTATATGATTATAACTACAAACTGGTGATATATCTAATTTATAGAAAAAATTCAAGAAGGTTATGTGATTCAGGAATGGCCATATTTCTTCGGAGTACAAATTGTCAAGAAAATCATGAACTAGGAACACAATATGTTTTGATGATCCGTGCCTATCATTATAAGTAGTTTTTAGGTTTATAACACAATTGAGCACCTACTTCCATTGGCCCTACAAGACATGTGGCAGAAAATTAGAAACCATAGACAATGCCACATAAATTTGCCATAGAAAATCTGCTATGAGAAGAACGAGATTCTCGACTAAATCGAAAACATAGTACTTGAGTGCAAATTTAGCAAACAACGAAGAAGTAATTAAGGTATAGTCTAGTTGGAGAGCTAAGAGATACCAAGAAGCTCATATTTTCGATATTTATGCTCCATACTGCAAAATGATGGAGAGCTAGATGGTGGTGTCAACCACCACATTCTAGGCAGATGGACAAAATAGGAAAGCGCGACCGAAACTCTATGCGATGGTAAATTCTCTAAAAGCTTAAAGGGAATTAAATTATATCAGGCTACTATTAGATTGCATATGTCTATGAATGTTAGGGTATTAAGCAAAATCATGTAGATATTATGGCGAATGCGTGGTAACACCAGACGAAGCAAATATGTGATGAAGATATTCTCCATAGATTAAGTGTGGTTGTCATCGACGAGAAGATGCCTGAAAACTGCTTAAGATGGTTTGTGCAAGTTTAACGTAAACCTGTAAAGGCACATGCTTGATACGTTGAAACTCTTGACTTGGGAAATACGAAGAGAGCATGAGAGAGACCGAAGAAACTATGGATAGAGGGCATACGAAACAACATCAAGTTTGGAGACCTTAATGAGGATACGTAGCTCAACCGAAACGAATAGAGACGGAGAATTCATGTAGTCGACTCGACGTGTGGTTCACTTATGGTTCATATAGCTTACCCCCCCTTATTGAGATTACATGCATAGTTCTCGTTGTTGTTGTATTTTACATTACCTTGATCAAGTTGTTGAGTGAATTTTGCTTTACTATTTAAAAGGATTTATTTTTTTGCCTTATATTAACCTAAACTATAGAACTTTGTTGGATTAGGGGTTCCCAGTCCAAATCTTTCTGTGACAATCTAGCGTTAGGTTAGTGGGCCTTACCGGAGTTTAACTTACCATTGATATTAGCTAGCCCAACCCGTTGCAATAAATGGCTCTTTAGAAAGACTGTCTTGGAATTATTTAACACTTAAACAGAGGAAATGACTAATGAGTTTAGGGGTGTGCATTTGGATCGGATCGGATCGAATCAGATCGAATCGAGGCTGAAAGTCGATTTCGATCCTGGAGAAATGAGGATCGAAATCGAATCAATTTAAAACGATCCGATTCGATCCAAAATCATTCGATTTCGATCCGATTCGATTCGATTTCGATCCTTTTTTCTTTTTTTTTTCTTATTTAATTTAATATCAATGGGACCAACCACAATATTCAAACATAGTTAATGAATTACAAAATTCACTTTCATATGGTGAGAGAAATGTGTTACAAATTTACAATTGTATATGTTTCTCAAAGACAGAAACGTGACCTTCAAATGGACCAAGAAAAAGATGTTAGGTATGTGTATATATAAAAATATAATATTAACATTATATATAGAAATATCTTAGTAGCATTAATAGGCTTAGCTTTATAGATTAAAATATAAGATTATATATACTATTATATATTTATTTGTTTTTAAAAAATAAGATGAGTATTCGATCCGATCCGATTCTCAGCCTCTAAAATCGAGGATGGAATCAAATGGGGATTCGATCCTAAGGCAAAAATCAGAAGTCGGATCAAATATTCGATCCGATCCTCGGATCGGATTATTCGATCGATTTCCACCCGATTCGATCGATCCGATTCTTTTTGCACAGCCCTAAATGAGTTGTTATGTTTTTTTTTTCTTTCCCTTTTAACAATTTCACTCATCACGTATGACCATTACCGACAATCCAAAATCTAATCTAGATATGTATATATGAAGCTAACAGCAATTGATATTCTTAGCTTCCTTACAGATAAATTACTACCCTTTTGAATACTAAAGTGGTAAGTTGTTCATCTATGATTTAAATAAAATGGAAAAACTAACTCACTACAGTACTCTCTGTAGTGTTGTTATTCCATCGTAAAGCTGAATGCTCCTATGAGAAGCTTGTTAGTTCATTCATCAGATAACATTCTTTTTTCTATTGGTTTCTGGATTTATTTCACCCCAGTTTTCTAAATTACACTTGACCATTGTCCTTGTAATGTTCGTCAGTTGATGGAACATATTTTCATCATTAAGTAAAGTATACTCGCATAAGTCAACATTTAGTACAAGATATGAACTTCATAA
Source organism: Linaria vulgaris (assembly GCA_948329865.1). Lineage (NCBI taxonomy): Eukaryota > Viridiplantae > Streptophyta > Magnoliopsida > Lamiales > Plantaginaceae > Linaria > Linaria vulgaris. The sequence continues at coordinate 33,279,911 of OX415250.1, read as the reverse complement.
ACAAGTTTAATTTTATGCTTTCGTGGTTTTTTTTTTTTGGTTACATTGGGAGGGAACAAGTACAAAGAAAAAACAACAAGGTTAAACACGGGGAAAAAATCGAAACTAGTCCTTTATTGTGTCATAGTTACAGTTTTGGTCCTTTATTGTGTCCTTGTTTTATTTTGGTCCTTTATTGTGTATTTCACTACAATTTTGGTCCTCAGGAAGAAGTCAGAGTCGAAAATATCACGTGGGAGCACTTGCCGGCCAAAATAAAAACTTTTTTAATTCCCACATGCAAATTCACATGTGGAAACGCTGGTTTCAATTTTTTTTATTTTTTATTTATTTAAAATTCTGACCCGGCCAACCCGATTTGACCGGGTTATCCGGATCGTACGGGTCAAAATTTTAAATAAAAAATTAAAATTGTTGTTCCAACATGCGAATATGTTTGTGGAAAATTCAAAAAAATTGAATTGAGAGCAACACGTGCTCGTACATGACATTTTCGGCTGAGATTCCATCTGAAGGACCAAAATTGTAGTGAAACACACAATAAAGGACCAAAATAAAACAAGGACACAATAAAGGACGAAAACTGTAACTAAGACACAATAAAGGACCAATTTCGATTTTTTCCCTTAAACACGAGGTCTTGATGAATTCATGTCAAGAATTAATTGATCGATGGCTCTGAATTATGCAGAAAACCCGTGATTTTTCTTTTCAATTCGGATGGTAACTAGCTATGTGATTAGAAATTTGATAATGGGGACAATTATTGACAAATGATAGTCCTTGAATGTGCATGTGGGCTCAAGTCAAGGATAGGCCTAAAATGGTGACTATATGTATGTGCCAATTATTACAAAGTAAAGTGAAAATGGAATGCAGAGGTTGTCAAGTAACGATCCGTCACCACCCGCAATTAATATACCCCGGCCCAAAAAGAAAACTAACCTACTAAAAATGCCTCGTGAAAAATTAATTGCCCTAAGCTGAATTTATTTATAACTCAACATCCTTAACATATTAATAGACCTTCACGTTGTTTTGTCCCCAATATTGCAAAAGTTGATCAAGACATGAAAGCTATTTCTTGAATAGGGTTTTATTAAGTTGATCATCGAAATGTATGACAATGATATTTCTTTAAATGGGATTCAGTTGTTCTAAATCATAGTTAGCCTTATTTAGAAAAGAAAAAAAGGAACGTTCACGTTAACTAACCATGGGTACCTTTGGGAGTTAATAATTTATATGCACTTTGAATTATTCTAATTAGGAAGGACTTTTGTTACAACAAAATGGGAGGCGATATAGACGAGCAAAATCCCTAAATACATAATAATTATTTATTGTTTTATGTTATACCCTTTTCAAATAAATGGTATACTTTCTTTTTCTTTTTGTTACCTATCTATAATTAATCTATAATTAATCATATCTTACGAGACTCTTTGGAGATAAGTCTGATTTGATTCTTCTTTCCTATTTCTAACATAAATTAAAAGATTTAAGTAAATAATCAATATTCATTACGTTTAAAGTATAAACAGACAAAAAGTTAAAGAAATAAAAAAGTTCCCATGCAAGCGACTCCAACACCCCCGGCGACGTCTGCTCTCCAACCCGCTTCAACTGAATTTGTCCCGCCGGACGAATTCGTCTTCGCTGCTCGCACACAGAAACGACAAAGAGCCATAACAGATCAATTGGATGAGAACATGTTGGAGGCGGCTCCGACCCTCAAACCTAACCCTAACATGACATATGCGTCGGCTGCACGCAAACAAACTGGACCAAGATCGGTGAAATTTGATGAATTAAGGTTTGCGGAGGCGAAAAAACACCTGATCTTTCAGGAAACATCGGACCCGATCCCTATCCCGAAAGTCAGCTTTTCGGACGAGTTGGAGGAACGGATTAGAGATGAATGGAAGGATAATTTGATTATCCGTATACTAGGCAAACCATGGTATTACGAGGCGTTGAAAACGAAGCTTGATATCATGTGGTCGTTCCACAATGAATTTACTCTCATGGATCTTGGATATGGTTGCTATTGCCTTAAAGGAGTATCCGCGGAAAAACGAGAGATGATTCTTACGGAAGGTCCGTGGAATCTTGCGGGAAGTTTTCTTTCAATTCGCAAGTGGAAACCAGATTTTGATGCGTCAACGGATTATGTTGATAGCGTGATCACGTGGGTTCGAATTATAAATCTCCCAATGGAGCTTCTCTCGGAAGGAATTGTGCATGGCTTGGCAAGTATGATAGGCGATCCTATAAAAATTGACGGTAACACGATGAACGCATCAAGGGGAAAATTCGCACGTGTGTGTGTTCAAGTAAGCACAACCGCGCCGCTGAAGATGACACTTGGAGTAAGAGATCGCTTTTACTAGTTAGTATATGAGAATGTGGGCACGCTATGCTTTAAGTGTGGCAAAGTTGGACACCTAGAAGGTCATTGCGAATTAAGAACGACTCCATCGCCAGTGGCGGTTACTCAGAGCGTCGCAACGCTTGCACCGCCTAAAGGGAGTCGAGAACGAGCGGACTGGTTGATCGAAAAAACACAAAAGGGCGAATATGGTGAATGGATGAAAGTGTCTCGAGGAAATCGAGTGTCGAATACGACAATAAAACAAATGCCGAGATCTACTATCCTGAAGCGTGGGGAGACCTATCATCCTTCACAAAGTCTGAGTGTAACTAACGCTGGTACGCAAGTCGAGCCGCAGTCTTCCCCCTTACCTGACTTGCAGCTCAAGTTTACTAATGGGGGGAAACATCCTAATATGAGGAAAGGGTCTATGAATAAAAAAGTCCTTAAGGAAGGAAATAAGACTTCCAATAGAACTGGGAATAAGTTCTCTACATTAGCAACATACTCCGAGAAAGAGGCCGCGGTTATTTTATCTCAAGAGGCAAACAACGGGTCGGATCAGGTGCTAAATTATGAATATGGAGGGCATTTGGATGGACGATCTACTACTGGGGGAATTGGAGCTAGTCGAGGCAGCGACACATCAGGAATTATATCAAGGCTCGACGAGAATTTCACGCATAGGCTTGGAGGAACGCATAGTGGACATCTTAATAATTCCCAGCAACTTCTGGGAGATAGAGGTATCGACGTATCGCACGCAGCGAGAGGAGAATGTCTCGGCATGGTGGCAGATTATGAGCCCGAGCAGTTGGGAGACAAACAGACAAATTGTCCTAGCGGCAGAGTTGAGTCGGGAGATGATTGCGACATGGATGGGGTCCTTTGTTGATTACCCCATATTGCCGCACCATTTACATATTGTCGATATGAAAATTATTTCGTGGAATTGTCAAGGAGCGGGACACGTGGATTTTCGGAGAAACTTCCGTGAACTTGTGAGGTCGCATAGACCAGCCATTGTATTCGTGCTAGAAACACGAATGAATGAAGAGAGGGCAAGAGATATTGCACCTCGACTTGGATTTACCAACCACGTACTCGCACCTACTTCGGGGATGATGGGAGGGGTTTGGATGTTATGGAACGAGGCGGATGTGAATGTCGAGATTGTCGGGGTGAAGGATCAAGCGATCCATGCAATCATTAACCCCAACTTAAGGGATCAGTGGCGTCTTTCGGGAGTGTATGCGCAGCCTCGTCGCGCCGCAAAAGTCCGAGTTTTCGATAATATGGCAACAATAGCGAATGGTAGTATTGTTCCTTGGTTAGCTATAGGCGATTTCAATGAAGTTAGTTTCGCACACGAACAGTCCGGGGGGAATACAATGTCACTCAGTCGCTTAAACTTTTTCCGTGGATTCTTAGATCGTTGTGGTTTTTTGGACACATGATGTCGGGGGAGTCCGTTCACATGGACGAACAAAAGAGACGACGGGGAGCTCATTCAAGGTCGCCTAGACCGCGTTGTTGCGAACAGGCCTTGGTTGGAATTATTTCCTAATCACGATCTCCTACACCTACCTAAAGTGCACTCCGATCACCATCCAATTATTATGGATTGTTGTGCCACAAGCGGATTACCGGGGAAAAGACCTTTCAAGTTCGAGGCCGCATGGTTTTCTCACTCGGAGTGTCTTCCGTTAATTAGAGGAGTTTGGGAGGCCAAAATGGATATATTGGCAGCAATCCGAGAGGTGCCTCACGTTCTAGAACCGTGGAATAAGACGAGGTTTGGGAATATTTTTTATAAGAAGCGCAAACTGATGTCACGGATTAATGGGGTGCAAAGAGCTATGGGAAGGCGAGCTACTGCGTCGTTAATATGCTTGGAGCGTCAATTAATTTCGGAATATAATGAGGTCCTTAGACAAGAAGAGATGTTTTGGTTCCAAAAATCGAGAGTAAAGTGGATTAGAGACGGCGATAGAAATACAAAAGTTTTCCACCGCTCCACGATAATACGTAGGAAAAGGAACGAGATAAAAGCGCTGAAAATTGAAGGGGTATGGTCGAGTGTCGAGGCAGCCCTTAAACCTCATGTTAAGGGTTACTTCGAGCAGCTCTTTGCGGGGGACGCGAACAGTAGAGCAGGTGACGGCGAGGTGCGACTCGCGGTCTCGCAATATCAAACGCGCATTACGGTTGAGGAGTGCGAACGCCTGACTAGAAGAATTGAGGATGAAGAGGTCAAGGTTGTGATGTTCTCTATGAATCCGTTCAAGGCACCTGGTCCCGATGGTCTTCAAGCCGTTTTCTATCAAAAGAGTTGGGAATTTGTACAAAAATCAGTTGGGACGTTTGCGCGCAATGCTTATTGGGACAGAACCTTTGATCCTAAATTGTGCGAAGCTTTTCTTTGTCTAATTCCGAAAACGCAGCATCCGGAGTTAATCTCTCAATTCCGCCCCATTGCGCTTTGTAATGTGCTCTACAAGTTTATCACGAAGAGCATTACCTCACGACTCCGTGATATTATGCCTGAAATCATTTCCCCAACCCAATCAAGCTTCATTAAAGGTCGTAGTACTCAAGATAACATATTCTTACTACAAGAGGTCTTTCATTCGGTTAGAGGAAAGAAATCTAATAAAGTGGGATGTATGATTATGAAGCTCGATTTGGAGAAGGCGTATGATAAAATTAATTGGGAATACCTTGAAGAAACTTTACACGCTTTCGGATTTCCCGTGGAGACGATTGAGCTCATTATGCATTGTGTCCGACATGCCTCTACGCGGGTTTTATGGAATGGGCAGCCCCTCGAGTCATTCCCGCACGCTTGCGGCCTCCGACAAGGTGATCCTCTCTCGCCGTATCTTTTTGTGTTGTGTGTTGAACGACTTACATATTTAATTCAAGAAGAGATTGATAAGGGCGCATGGCAGCCCCTTGTGCCGTGTAGAGGGGGACCGAGGCTGTCCCATCTATTGTTCGCTGACGATATCGTGCTTATGGGACGCGCAACAAAGAGTACGGCTAAGGCGATCAAGGGAGTCCTTGATAATTTTTGTGCATCGGGTTTGAAGATTAGCCATCAAAAATCAAAGACTTTCTTTTCCAAACGAGGTGGGGTGGGGTTTAAAAATTGTTTGAGCTCGATTCTTGGCTTTGGACAAACACACAATCTTGGAAAATACCTCGGCGTTTCCTTAGTTCATGGATGCGCTACAAGGGCAGATTTTGCATCGATGTTGGATAGGGTTATAACACGCTTTTCGGGATGGAAAAGTCGTACACTTACGCTTGCGGGGCGAGCTACACTCATTCAATCCGTATCTTCCGCACTTCCGGTATATAATATGCAAGCGTCGTGGCTCCCGGAACATGTATGTGACCAACTTGATCGACTTAATCATAAATTCCTATGGTCTTCGGATATCACGAAACATAAACTTCACCTTGTGGGGTGGCCGTGCGTCACGAAATCTAAAGAGGATGGAGGGCTCGGACTTCGGGTTGTTAGGACAAGCAATGAGACGCTGCTCTCAAAACTTGTATGGCGGATTATGCGTGGTGAAAAAACCGTGTGGAGCGAACTTGTGAAAGCTAAATACCTACGCAACAACAAGATTATGGAGTGTGTTATTCGTCCCGCGGATAGTGCGACTTGGAAAGGATTAATGCGGTGCGCGACTCGTATGGAGAGCTTTGTGCGATGGAAAATTGGAGATGGGCGATCCGTTAGATTTTGGTACGACAATTGGCTCGGGGAAAAAATATTATGTGACGAGGGCTGCCTTATCGATCCGGGGGATGAGAATTTGATGCTGCGCGACTTAGTTGACGAGGATGGTACTTGGGAGCTGCAGCGACTTCGTTCGCTAATTCCAGAAGCAACAAGGGCTGAAATATTACGGTTTTGCGTGGTGTTGACAGCAAACGAGGATAAAATTATTTGGAGTGCAAGTTCGGATGGCGAATTCTCGAGCAAATCAGCGTATAAGGTATTCACAGCATTAGAGTCGACCGATCAGGCTGCAACAGTTAACATGAAGTGGATTTGGAGGCTTGATGTTAGTAACAAGTTGCGACATTTTCTTTGGCTTGCAACTCAAGATCGTTTGGCGACTAATGTTATGCGGAAAATTATGGGGATCCCAACTTCAGAATTATGTCCGGTATGCTCGCGAACGGAGGAGAGTGTTTTACACATGTTACGTCATTGTTCGATGGCGCGCGGGATATGGCGCAAAATTGTATCAATTGAGGAGTGGAATCGGTTTGAGGCTTTCACGGATGCGACATGGATCAGAGAAGGGGCGGTGTGCAAGTCTATGAAGAATGAGATTGCGGAAAAGGAGGAGTGGAAATTTGTATTTGTGGCGGGGCTTTGGGTGATTTGGAAAAACCGCAATAACAAGGTGTTCAATCGGCGAATGGACACAACAAAGGACTGCATTCTACATATTAAACTCCTTAGTGAGGAGTTGAGAACGGGCAGCCGCAAGGGAAACAAGAGGGTGGCAGTTCGGAAGTGGGAGAAACCCGACGACGGGTGGGTAAAACTTAATACAGATGGGGGTGTTATGGCAGAGGACAACCATGGATATGGGGCTGGGGTAATGCGTAAGTCGGATGGTAGTTGGGATTGGGGATTCAAGATGGCGTTGATGTGTCCAACTATTGATGAGGCGGAACTTGAAGCAATAAAAAAGGGACTCACGCTAGCTTGGGATAGAAGATATCGTCGAGTTATGGTGGAGACCGACTCCCTTGTGGCATATAAAAAACTCTCGGATTCAGTTGAGGACACCTCGGTTCTTGTGCCATTGGTGAATATTTGTCGTGGACTTATGCGCCTTCCGTGGGAGGTGAAGATTGCATGGATTCCACGAGAAAGAAACAAAGTTGCGGACAAACTTGGAAAATTTACACTCGACCATAGTAGTGTTGAAATTGTGTGGGAACATCCCCCGACGTTTATTTCTAGTTTGTACTTAGCGGACATGGTCTAACGACCTTTTTATTCCCTTTCTAGCAAAAAAAAAAAAAGTATAAACAGACAATATGGATTTAAGAGAAAGACAAAATTGAAATTAAAAGTCTACCAATTTATATGATTTTACTTTTCTTCAATAAATACATGAAAGTTCTTTATAAATAATTCTAAAATATTTACTTTTCATACTATGTATATATATGTGATTATGATGTGACAACAACTCATATTAATCTTTAAGTAAATGACTCACAAGAAAAATTGGAACTCATCGTTTCATATTTTTAATAATTTAATGCAAACCACTTTTGGTATTGTCAGATTAAAAAAATTCTTTGTCTTGATTACATTATTTGTTTTGATATGTTAAGTAATTCAATTACAATAATAATAATAATAATAATAATAATAAAACTAACACCATAAATCAGTAGACTAAAATTTATAATTGTTGATAAGTAAGAAAGACATCTAAGGCAAGATTTAAATTGTACCATTCATTCTTGTGAAATCAAATGTTGCTGGAATTAGTTTAAATTGTAAAACAATTCTCACCAAATTTAAGGAGGAAATCTTCTTTAATTGCGGATACAATCAAGTATATAATACACCATTTTGACTGACCAGGGCAAAATAGATATTTTGGGAGATTTTATGAAATTTTGCTCTGTTTTTATTCTGTCTATATCATTTGCCCAACAAAATACATAGCAACATTTTAGAAAAACTTCTTGAAGTTTATTTTATGTAAGAATTTAAATTGTAAAAAGTTTCAACCGGAATAAACGCTAAATATACTATCAAAAGGATTGACTGCAATTACGGAGGTAGTCAGGTAACTATTGGTCATTAACCGTTAATGCAGATAATCCTTTCCATCCGGGTCTTTTGTCGGCAGCTTGCAATGCCCACGTGGCACCATAAGAGGTGCTTCCTTTTGCCAAGTTAAACTTTGATGGATCTCAAATATCCTTTTGTCAAATAGATTCAATTCGTTCCATGTGCAAGTATATATTATAAACTTTCATTTTATACATTTTAGTTGCTCATTATCTCATGTTTCAACGTTCACATGCCGTATGCTTGTCATAGTTTTAAACAGTAAGAGACCAAGTATAGCAGAAAATATGGAAATGTGGTTGGTAAGTCGTCTCTCCGAGATTAGCGGTTTTAGATGAAGGACCCACAATTAAGGTAAAAATAATAATTTTCACAGTAAGTAAGGTAGATTAGAAGCCAATGAAGTTTGATTTTTGGGGCCAAAGCATGTGCTGCTGTCTTTGGTGGAATTGGATGTGATCATATGCATGTTGATGACATTATCGTTGAGTCAATAAATTCATCTCCATATATATGGATCAAGGAAAATTACATATATATATATATATACTAAATCTGGCAAATTATTAACGTGCTTGATGAAAAACCAACAAAATTAAACGTGCTACAGTGACGTGATTGGGTACTCTGTGATAAGCAAAAGTATTTGTAGTTTAATGTGTATGAATGGTACATATAGGTTATTCACCGTGCTTGCAACATCACGTGCCACTTTTTTTCTTCTTTTAATTGAAGCGTTATATTTAGGTCACATATTCTTTTTTTCTTCTTTTAATTCTTCTTTTGTATTGTAACCATTAATTTAATCACCACATACCACAACTAGCATTACCCCATGTTTCAGACTTTGCAATATATGATTTCCAAAATACAACAAATAATTACATTTGACGTTGATTCACATGCAGGATTCTACAATTTATTATAAGTATTTATGTTGCTCATTGATTCGACTTTGTTAAAAATAAAATAGCACGTGTAGTCTTGTACTATATTTTCATTGATGAAACTTAATGCATGCATGTACTTGTAAACAAGTTGTTCTCATATACGAATATGTTACGTTTGCCCTTTTTTTTATGCCTAAATGTTAGGCAATGAATCACATTGATTAAATTTAAACAAAGCAATTAATAAAATATAAATACCCGCAGGACGGATATATAGCTAGCTTTCGAACAGAATGAATCATGCATGTAGAATGCGATTTTTTCAATTCACCCTTTCTCTAAATTTTTTTAAAGGGAATTTGTAGGTTAATAAATATTTGCAATGGTTAATCACGTTACTTAATTAATTATTACTTAAACCTAGATTGAGGGATATATATAACTTGAATTTGTCCTTCTATAGTGTGGGCCGATCGGTCCCCATGTGTAAAATAGGTCTCAAATTTCAACTGCTTTATGCGTAAATTTGGACAATGTTTTAACGGCAAAAACTGCCGTTGACAATCGCCGTAAAATCAGTAATTAATCACGGGGGTCGAGGGCCCTATGCCCCTATATGTTTAGTTAACTCACACTAAACAGTCCGCCTTTTATTTCTTTATATACCACGTTCATTTCCCTATTTTTTTCACAAGTCCCTCTATTTTACATTCAAACACTAGGCAATGGCATTATCCCCTTCAATCCCATTCTTTTTCCTAATCTTGTTCAGCTTCCTAATCCCATCTCTCTTTGCATCCTTTGCAACACTACAAGACCCTGAACTAGTTGTTCAAGAAGTACATAGGTAAGTACATTAATTAATCACTAGTTAGCTAAGTGGTCATTCTAACACGTTACAAGTTACATTGGGTTAAATAAAAATGTCACATTTGTTATCTATGTAATAATGCAGGAAGCTGAATTCGTCGAGGAGGAAATTGGGGTTCTTGTCGTGCAACACCGGTAACCCCATTGACGATTGTTGGCGGTGCGACTCCAATTGGGAACAGAATCGCCAAAAATTAGCCGATTGCGCGATAGGGTTTGGCAAAAATGCTATTGGCGGCCGCGATGGTAAAATTTACGTGGTAACGGATTCAGGGGACGATGATGCCGTCAACCCAAAGCCTGGAACGCTCCGTTATGCGGTTATCCAGGAGGAGCCCCTTTGGATTATATTTGCTCGTGACATGGTCATCCAATTAAAAGAAGAGTTGATAATGAACTCATTCAAGACTATTGATGGTAGGGGTGCTAGTGTCCACATTGCTAATGGACCCTGCATTACCATACAATATGTTACCAACATTATTATTCATGGGGTGAACATACACGATTGCAAGCAAGGGGGGAACGCTATGGTGCGGGACTCCACAAAACACTATGGGTGGAGGACGATATCGGATGGTGATGGCGTGTCGATCTTTGGTGGGAGTCACGTGTGGGTGGATCATTGCTCATTGTCGAATTGTAACGACGGGTTGATCGACGCGATTCACGGGTCTACCGCGATCACCATTTCGAACAATTACATGACTCACCATAACAAGGTCATGCTCTTAGGGCATAGTGACACTTATACACAAGATAAGGGCATGCAAGTTACCATTGCTTTTAACCATTTTGGCGAAGGGCTTGTTCAAAGAATGCCAAGGTAAACATAAAACTGATACTGTAATATTATTTTGATTCGTCACACTATAAGTAAATATTTTGTTTGAAAAAAAATGTGTGATACGTACAAAAAGTCATGATATAATGAAATGTTATTATGTGTGTTATGTACAGATGCAGACATGGTTATTTCCATGTGGTGAACAATGACTACACACACTGGGAAATGTATGCCATAGGGGGTAGTGCGGCCCCCACCATTAATAGTCAAGGCAACAGATTTCTCGCCCCCAACGATAGATTCAACAAAGAGGTTAGAATTATAGATCGATGTTTATCAAGAATATTAATCTTTTGCCCCACCAAAAAGAAAACTGGTCCCAAATAAATATTCGGTTGTTGCCAACTTCATATTTTGTCAACATAGTTATTTACTAGCTCAGCGCTAGGCAATAAATCAAGTACGTACTTAATTAAGTTGTACAATCTATATTTATACATATGTATATATATATATATATATATATATTTACTTATATACACACACACACACACACACACATATATATATATACATATATATATATATATATATATATATATATATATATATATATAAAGAAAGAAAGAGAGCGAGAGAGGAGGCAGGAAATAGAAGAGACAAAGGGTCCCATGAAGAATTTAAAGATCAGAAACTACTTCCGTGACGTGCAATTCTGTTTTATGTTAGTAAAAGGATTTTATTTGGAATTTCAATTAACCTACAATTATATTGTCGGATCATTTTAATATTTCTAATTGGTTGAAATTCCCTTACATATTATAACGTGAAGTTAAAACTTTCGCCAGCTTATCTACTTTCTCCGGTCCTTAATGAACTCAGCACACATCAAATTAAATGCGTGACAATAAATATAGCACCCACATTATTGGATAATGACTTTTTTTTTGTAGAAATACTATTTAAGTATAGTGCAAATTTATTAGTTTTCTTATTGTTGCATTAAGTGACAAATAATTGAACTTGTGGATGCAGGTTACGAAGCATGAAGAATCAACCCAAAGTGAATGGAAGAACTGGAATTGGAGATCAGAAGGGGACCTAATGTTGAATGGTGCATTTTTCACATCTTCGGGTGCCGGCTCCTCGTCAACTTACTCCAGGGCGTCGAGCTTAGGCGCCCGCCCCTCGAGCCTAGTCAGCTCCATCACTGCCGGATCAGGTGCCCTCATCTGCAAGAAGGGTTCTAGCTGCTGACGGAATTACTATTGTGACCTTTCAAGACCATGCCAATTTTATTTGGTCTCATTAAATTATTGCAGTTCTATACAATGTCCAGTTTCAAATTTTTCGTTGGTGGTTCATTGATTCCACTATCTTTTTTAAGTTTTACCCTTTTTTAGGTTTTGTTATTTTCGAATTGATTGTCAGACAACAACCTCGGCCTGCTAAGCTGGAGTGTGAAACGGCTTAGCATATTGTAAGAGCTGAAGTGTTGGTATATTGTAATGTTTGATATATTTGTGAATTTTGGACTTGAAATTATAACCGGGAAAGGTTGATTAAATATTAAATATATATGAATCACAATGGAAGAGTGAAGAATAGACAAATGCAACGGTTGAGAAGTTACCAAACCAATTTATTAGTTTTTTTTTCTGAAACAACTAATTTACTATTTAATAACACAAAATAGGGAATTTTGTTTTCAGTTTACCTGAAAATGCCAATCGGTCAATTCATGAATGGTGATGGTTTAACTTTTACTTTGTGGTACCGACTACCAATCAGAATTGGTTCAAATATGGACTGATTGGACTAAACGAGCCAAAGCACATGCTATTGGTGGGTCTTTCTTTCATTTTGTGATGCTAAACACTTTACTTCATATATATATATATATATATAATATGCATATATTCTTTTTATGAAACTATTAAAGTTACATTATCTTTGACTAATTTCTAAAAGAATCTTTAGTGAAAAAATGCATTGGTTATCATATAAAATGACCTTAGGCTACAGTCAGCTGCAGGAAGCGAGATTTATATATTTAATTTGTATTCAATTAATTATATTGCTAATCTGATCTATGGCATAACAGATTAACTTGCATCTCTTGTTAGTCGTAACGTGTATATATATGTAAAAGATTCCGAGTGGTTGATGTAATGGAGATCTATGTAATTTGGTGCATTACATTCTTATTATGTCTATATGAATATATGATAGTGATACGGCCCAAGATGAAGGCCGTAGGGTTTACTAATTAGGAATTTAGTTTATTAAGTTAAGTTATTCTTATATTAGGAGTCTATGTTAGTCTTAGATTAGGAATCTTTATTTAATTTGAGTAGTATTAGATTTCTATTTCCTTTAGTAGTCTAGGTTTAATTGGTTAAGGATTATTAGTCTTAGTATAAATAGTCCAAGTCTTGTAACTTTTATTGATTCAGAAAATAAGTAAAAGTTTAGTTCTCTTAAATTTAGTCTCTCTTCTCTCCCAAATAATTCTTGGAGCTCGTTCTAGCTCGAATAGAACCCTATCCCTAACAATTGGTGCTTTCATTGAGAGTAACAATTGGTGCTTTCATCTTTTGACCTCATTATATCAAAAAAAAAAAAACAAACATGGATGTTTTGCTCTCCAAGATGCCCAATTTCATGGAATCGTTCTCTAAAATATCAAAAATTGCAGAAGAAATAAGAATTGACTACAAAGATATGTCTCGCCGGGCAGAAGCAATAAGAATTGACTACAAAGAGATGTCTCGCCGGGTCGATCGTATGTCTGGCTTATTGTCAAAGATTGAAAGAGATTTGAGTGCACGTTCACAAAATCCTTCACCACTACAACTGCCGCCTCCACCGCCACCAACATCGCCGCCGTCGTCAACAATCTGCAACCCTCAAGATCTTGATTTTGAAGTTTCCTTCGAAACACCAAAGAAGTCCACAAAACTTAAGACCAACGTGGGAATACTGAGATTCAACGTCAACATGGCAATCTTACCACAATCTCAAAATAAAACTAGAAGAGCCTTGTTTTCTCTTGCACAGAATACAAGCAATTCAAAGATGGTGAGCCATAGCAACAATCTGATGGTTTTTCATGCAGGTTATAAATGCATAGTGACTATGAATTGGAGAAAGCGAAAAAAAGGTCTTGAGGACAAGACCCTGTTAAGGGGGAAGGATTGATACGGCCCAAGATGAAGGCCGTAGGGTTTACTAATTAGGAATTTAGTTTATTAAGTTAAGTTATTCTTATATTAGGAGTCTATGTTAGTCTTAGATTAGGAATCTTTATTTAATTTGAGTAGTATTAGATTTCTATTTCCTTTAGTAGTCTAGGTTTAATTGGTTAAGGATTATTAGTCTTAGTATAAATAGTCCAAGTCTTGTAACTTTTATTGATTCAGAAAATAAGTAAAAGTTTAGTTCTCTTAAATTTAGTCTCTCTTCTCTCCCAAATAATTCTTGGAGCTCGTTCTAGCTCGAATAGAACCCTATCCCTAACAATTGGTGCTTTCATTGAGAGTAACAATTGGTGCTTTCATCTTTTGACCTCATTATATCAAAAAAAAAAAAACAATCATGGATGTTTTGCTCTCCAAGATGCCCAATTTCATGGAATCGTTCTCTAAAATATCAAAAATTGCAGAAGAAATAAGAATTGACTACAAAGATATGTCTCGCCGGGCAGAAGCAATAAGAATTGACTACAAAGAGATGTCTCGCCGGGTCGATCGTATGTCTGGCTTATTGTCAAAGATTGAAAGAGATTTGAGTGCACGTTCACAAAATCCTTCACCACTACAACTGCCGCCTCCACCGCCACCAACATCGCCGCCGTCGTCAACAATCTGCAACCCTCAATATCTTGATTTTGAAGTTTCCTTCGAAACACCAAAGGAGTCCACAAAACTTAAGACCAACGTGGGAATACTGAGATTCAACGTCAACATGGCAATCTTACCACAATCTCAAAATAAAACTAGAAGAGCCTTGTTTTCTCTTACACAGAATACTAGCAATTCAAAGATGGTGAGCCATAGCAACAATCTGATGGTTTTTCATGCAGGTTATAAATGCATAGTGACTATGAATTGGAGAAAGCGAAAAAAAGGTCTTGAGGACAAGACCCTGTTAAGAGGGAAGGATTGATACGACCCAAGATGAAGGCCGTATGGTTTACTAATTAGGAATTTAGTTTATTAAGTTAAGTTATTCTTATATTAGGAGTCTATGTTAGTCTTAGATTAGAAATCTTTATTTAATTTGAGTAGTATTAGATTTCTATTTCCTTTAGTAGTCTAGGTTTAATTGGTTAAGAATTATTAGTCTTAGTATAAATAGTCCAAGTCTTGTAACTTTTATTGATTCAGAAAATAAGTAAAAGTTTAGTTCTCTTAAATTTAGTCTCTCTTCTCTCCCAAATAATTCTTGGAGCTCGTTCTAGCTCGAATAGAACCCTCCAAGAATTATTTGGGAGAGAAGAGAGACTAAATTTAAGAGAACTAAACTTTTACTTATTTTCTGAATCAATAAAAGTTACAAGACTTGGACTATTTATACTAAGACTAATAATCATTAACCAATTAAACCTAGACTACTAAAGGAAATAGAAATCTAATACTACTCAAATTAAATAAAGATTCCTAATCTAAGACTAACATAGACTCCTAATATAAGAATAACTTAACTTAATAAACTAAATTCCTAATTAGTAAACCCTACAGCCTTCATCTTGGGCCGTATCAGATAGACTATTTAACACATAATTTGCAGTTAATATAAAGAATCCCACGGATAAAAAATCGAAATTTTAGATCCCATTAGTTTGTTTTTATTTTGCCCATTAATGATCCAATTAGTTTACTTAGAAACCGAACACGTATTGCATATTTATGCTTTTTCACTTCTTGAAGCCCATTGACAAATTTCTTTTGTGTTTACTTATCATGCTTATATTGGGCTGAGCACTGGCTTATTTTTGTGCCCTTGCATTTTCTCTTTTTTTTTTTTCATATAATGATTTTATGTTCATAGTTTCTTCAAAACTTAATTTATTGAAGAAATCACAACTATAAAATTATCCTAACTATTAACTGTTGATTACAGTAATAATTTATATCGACTATTAATGTGATATGAATAAATATAATGAATTTTAAGTGGAACTCTATAATAACATGTTTTTCTTTCCTACTCAACTCCTAATTATTCGTAAGAGTTGCAACTACTAAGGCCGAGTCGGAACATGTTAATTGTTGTCCAAGTGCAGTTAGAAATTTTAGAATAAAAGTTAGTAAAGATGCACGGAGAGGATACAGTAAAACTGGGCAATACTCCGTATCGTAAATGTATCATAAAAAATAAACTATTATTGTTCAAATTTTGTTTTCCTAGTTTTTTTTGGGTTATAATTAGCCAAAAAATACCTTAAACTAGCTGCATGATTTTCTTAAAAAGTTGAGATAGTGTAACTTACGTTTGTAGAATTAGAATTTACATTCCTTTAGTTGCCTTATGAATATTATTATAGCCAATTGATGAAAGTCAGAATAGTCAATGTAGATAGTTTATAACAATAAAATTGGTACATTAGCTTTATGATCATTCAAATTATTAGAATACTTTAATTAAAATGTGAATACATACATTGCCGCCCACCGCCGAAGCAAATATTAATCCAGTGATAACTGATCGGCACAAAAACGAGTTTTGATATGATATTTAATAGTCGACGAGTTTGATTTTGGTCCACCTCTCGATTATGATATCTCAGAATTTACTAAAATTGTAGTTCTATTGTAATACATGACTACGACTCTTATATTACTTAAATTTGTCTTGAATTTTAGGTATCCATTTTTTTTTAATTCGATGAGCAAAATCTCATGAAAGAGAATATATAGTGAGTATAAGGAATGCTCACCATAACAAAATTACAATATAATTGAACAAGTCCAGCAAACAGAAAGAAAGTCCCATTAGTTACATCCGAAACAAATGTGTGGGAAAGAAAAACGACTAGACTAAAGATCCTGAGGTCGCAGGTTCGAGTCCGGATTGTAACGTCTTTGGAAAATTTTCTGATAAAAAAAAAAAAAAAACGACATTTTTTTTTTTTGAAAAGTATTCCTAGTACCCTTGATCCAGCATCAAATTTAATTTTGATAATCTCCACCATTCTAACAACGCCCAAAAAAACAACTTGAGATATGCATTTGAAAGGCAAGCTTATGATTTTCTCCCTTTTCAATCATAACAAAAATTGTCGTCCCCTAGTAATGTGCTTATAACGTGCTTCGAAATGACAACATGAATTGTTCAATTCAATATTTCGGTTTGCATATTGAGAAAAATAAGAAGATTAAAAAAGAGAAGCAAAACTGGTTCGACTTCGACCAACCTAATAAAGAATATTTGTGAAAATGAAATCTAAAACATTAAACAACTCAGCATAAAGCTTTCAGGTCAAACGAAAATGAAATCTAAAACATAAAAGAATATCCGTGGACATTATGCTAAACCACAACACAAGCATTATCAACGAGTGAGTTAGTATTAAAACCGAAAATTGT
The DNA here is from genome assembly GCA_948329865.1 of Linaria vulgaris. NCBI lineage: Eukaryota > Viridiplantae > Streptophyta > Magnoliopsida > Lamiales > Plantaginaceae > Linaria > Linaria vulgaris. Next base: position 33,262,555 of record OX415250.1, on the reverse strand, counting down.
CAGTTCTCAACCTTTGAGTTGACTACCAAAGCTTAATAATAAAATCAGAAGATCCTGGACGAGGCATTGTAAACAACACCACCATATAGTTTACTTTTCTTCTTTTCCTATAAAAATATGACACCTCCTGCATGGCTAATAGAAATATTTATGTTTTTTTTGAATATATACACTGAGCTAATATTATCGTTTTGACGCCGCCACGTGAATTGTGTTCACTCGATTGCTTTTCGTGGGAAATTCTAATGTTAAACACTTTACTATTAACATATTTTACAATGGTGAATTACAAGACTATTCTTGAAGTACGAATAATTTACATAAATACCTTTACTATGTAGAACATGTACGCAAACTACACACTACAAGGTTGCAGGGCGGTTGCAAAAAAACCAAATCCGGTTGCAGATAGTCATTTGCAACCGCGATGCGATTGCAGATGACGAGGTCTCGTAAAGCCTCGGTTGCAGATGAGCATCTGCGACCAGAAAACACGGTTGCAGATTTTGCAACCGCGATGCAGTTGCAGTTTCTTATTGGACAATTGCAACCGCATGGCGGTTGCAGAAAGTCCAATGAGCAATTGCAACCGCATCGCGGTTGCAGAAAGTCCAATAAGCATCTGCAACCGCAACACGGTTAAAGAAAATATTCATACCATTTGCAACCGCATTGCGGTTGTAAATGACCTGCGAACGAAAAAAAAAACCAATAATATTCCGGTAATTTACCGAAATATTATTGATTTTTGTTAAAATTACAAATAGATAATGGCAGCAAATCAATATAGTGAATATACAAGAACAAATGTAATTAAATAACGAAAAACAATGAATAAAATGAAATGAAAAATGAAAAAAAGTTGAACAAAAAAACATAAAGAACAAGAGAAACAAAAAAAGCAAAAAATGAAGTGTTAGGAGTTATTTGTTTTGGATTTGAAAAAGAAAAGAAGAGAAGTGTTGGTGTTTTTTTATTTTTTGGATTTGGAAAAGAAAAGAAGGGAAGTGTTGGGTTGTTTTTTATTTTTTGGATTTGGAAAAAGAAGAGAAGTGTTGGTGGGTATATATAAAAAATGGGGTGAAAATTTGAATTTTCGCGAAAATTCAAACCCCCCCCCCCCCCAGCCCGCCCAAATTTTCAAAAATTTTGAACAAATTGCAACCGCAAAGCGGTTGCTGAAAGTTTAAAAAATTTAAAATAATAGTATCTGCAACCGCATTCCGGTTGCAGAAAGTATGAACACTTTATGGGACCGCGACGCGGTTGCAGAAAGTATGAATATTTTCAGCAACCGCATTGCGGTTGCAAATACTAGCTTTTGCAACTGCTTTGCGGTCCCAATAGCCTCTTTCTGTAACTGCACTGCGGTTGCAAAAAATATTCATACATGAAAATCGCAATTTTATGGGACTTTCTCAATGCGTTTCTGATTTTTAACAACAAACTTCAATGCTACATGTGATATAAACTAATAAATTGTTATAAAACAAGTAATTGAGGAATGAAAGAGTAGATTGAATGTGAAATGATCGAAGGAGTTATTAGACCATGAACATATTGTATGTTCTATTTACTACTCATCATCATATTTCTTCTTGTTATTATGATTTGCTTCACTAATAATATGATTAATCGGTTGAATTAGTAGATAAATTTTTCACATTACGTTTATTTCTATATGTATCTAGGGGTGATATATATATATATATATATGTGTGTGTGTGTGTGTGTGTGTGTGTGTGTGTATGTATACGAACGTTATCGTTTGAAATCATAGATATCACAGCTAGTCCCGCATATATAACGCTTGAAATTGTTATGAGAATTGTAATTATGATTGTTTTTACCATTATTAGGATAGTTATCAACCAAAATAGCAATGTGGCACCTCAAATCATAAAAAAAATGGCATTTTGAAAGTATAAATGTTTTTAGCAACCGCATTGCGGTTGCAAATAGTAACGGTTAGAATTTCGCAACCGCATTGCGGTTGCAAAAACTAACGTATACTTATTTTTGCAACCGCGTTGCGGTTGGAGAAAGCTAATTTTGGCCTATATAAAGGCCTTTCCCTCCTCTTCAAACATTCGTTCCAATTTTCACTATTTCTTAAGGTATTTACGTTTTTTTCCCTTAACTATCTCAAATTCTTATTTTAAATAATATAATTCGTGATTCAATTCTAACTTATGTTTATTTGTTTGTTGATAGATAAATGGCACACAGATGGCGGTCGATGGACTCCGGTCGACTCTGATGATCGTGGTCGATGGGCTCCGGTCGACTCTGAGATCGTGGTCAATGGGCTCCGGTCGACTCTGATGATCGTGGTCTAACTCCAGATGTAGATGATGGACGGTGGGCTGGGTGCGCTACATCTGCAAGAGGGGACTCGTCATCGTCATACGTAAGCAAGCGCGGTACGGCAGGAGACAGCAGCGGTAAGGATGTCTTGGCTGGACCACTAGTCGTAGGACCACGACCCGAGTGGACAATACGCACCACCGACCTACAACTACCTTGACCACTCTCGGCGCTACAGCCTCCAGGTCCACTACCCTGACTATCTGCACTACGGCCTCCAAGTCCACTACCTCGACCACGACCACGACCAACTCCTGAAGGAGGGACACCACGAGACGTACGTGGCCGGCGCGGAGGATTGTCTGACATGATGTACTAACAAACTAAAGACAAATTTCTAAGTTAGATTTACTAAAAGTATTTATCCTTACTAGGTTATGAAGTTTTCCTAAAAATAACATTACGTCTAAGTTATAAAGGCAAACTAACGTAATAAAGATTTCCTAAAAGTATTTATCGTTACTAAGTTATGAAATTTTCCTAAAAATAACATTACGTCTAAGTTACAAAGGTAAACTAAAGTAATATAGATTTTCTAAAAGTATTTATCGATACTAAGTAATCAATTTAATTAAACTAAACTAACTCTTTAATTAACATCTAAACTAACATTTAGCAATTAAACAATTTAAACTAACAATTAAACAACAAAAGTAACAATTAAATAAATAAACTAACAATTAAACATATAATCGAGAAATAATCGAATAAACTAACAATTAAACATAAAATCGCGAAATAATAAAAAAAACCAATAATTAAACATAAAATCGAGAAATTATCGAAACAAACTAACAATTTTTCGACGAAGCTACGAGCGGCGGTGGAGGAGTGAAGTGGCGAACGCACGGTGCGAGAAGGACGCGAAATACCAATTTTAGCGAATCGGGTTCGGATTCGGGTCGAGTCGGGGATGATGATGGCAGGTGGGGAGGAGGCTCGCGGTGGCGGTGGAGGTGGAGGGTCGGGCCGAAGATGGTGGTGGCGGGTGGGGAGGAGGCTCGTAGTGGCGGTGGAGGGTGGGGAAGGAGGTGGCGCTGGCGGGTGGAGATGTGGACGTCGCGGTGGTGGTGGAAGATGGGGAAGAAGGTGGAAGTGGCGGGTGGAGTAGATGCGCATCGCGGTGGTGGTGGTGGCGATGGAGGAGGAGGTGGAGGAGCTCACGGCGGCGCGGTGGTAGCTGGAATGGTGACGGCGACGCGGTGGCTATGGAGGTGGAGGAACCGAATCGCGGTTCCAAATGATTGAGGAGGAGAGAAGAAGAAGAGAATGAAATCAATTTTTTTTTAATAAAACAAAAATCAAGGTCCGCGACGCGGTCCCTGAAAGTCTCCCTCGCGGTAGCGAGGGAGGCGCCCAGAATCAGGGCTTACAAGAAACAAATGTTCTGGCCCATTCGCTGGGAAAGCCCAACAAATGGGCTGGGCGACATTCAGGGACCGCGTTGCGGTCCCTGAATGTATTTGCAACCGCATTGCGGTTGCAAATACTGGCAACCGCAATGCGGTTGCAGATTCCCGGTCTCAAAAGACCCGGGAATCTTGTAGTGACATGTATATATATATACCTACTAAACATGCTTAGTATTATACTTTAGATCTCTCTCACACAACTCTCTTAAATACTCTTTGCCATATATATCCCGCACATATTATTAAAGTATTATACTTTAGAAGTCTCTAAATAACACCCTTGTTGTTGGAGAAATTTGCCATTGAGTCCAAATATATGTGTAAAGTGTGTAAATCTTTATTGCTTATTGTGAAGTGGTGATGCAATATCGTCCGGGACTCGTAGGGTCAGGAATTTCGTGGATATTATAACTGAATATTGTTCGAAACTCCTATATTAAATTTGAGGAAAATGAGGCAATGTTGTTTTATTAAGGATCTTGAGTGAATTACAAGGGGGTCGTGTGGGGAGATAACTACTTCTTGTTGAGAGCATTTTTATTCTATTGCTAAGTACAATTAAGTGTGTGTAGAGAATTTGGCGTAAAGTGTTCTTCTTGCATAGTTGTCCTTTTGATGCTGAAATGATGGGCTATTTATAGTGCTAGCCTTTGGGTCTTCGCCCAATGGGGGTCAGTCTTCCGTCTTAACTCTGGGTGCAAGCGATGGTCAATGTTGCGAGGATCTTCTGTGCCAATTAGGGTTTGGTCTTTCGTCTTAACTTTGAATGGTTGTGATTTCCAATGATACGAGGGTGATGTCCAATGAGGCGAGGGCCGTCTGCGCCAATGAGGGTCGTCTGGTACGAGGCGCCCAATAGCGTGGGTTGACTAAGCTTCTTCTGACTGGGTAAGGATGAGGTCTGCTCCAATCGTCTTTGTGGGTGCTCTGATCCAATGAGGATAGTCGGCCCTGCTCCAATCATTGGTCTGGACCGATAGAATTTGTCACTTTCTGCTCCAATTGTCGTCTTAGTCCAATGAGGTGTGGACTTTTATCATAATGAAGGGTGGTTGGGAGATGCTTTAAACATGGGTAGTTGACACTTCCTTCGAGTTGGGTCGTGTCGTTGTGATGTTCGTTCAATCTGGAGGGTCTGGCTATCCTCTGGGTCGTGTTTATCCCCGTATACTCTGAGGGAGATTCGTGGATTCGTGCCTCGTTTGAGTAGCTATAAGATCTTTCGAGTTATGTCTGTCTTTCGTCGTATTGAGACCATAGATGAGAGATATTTTTCCTTTGACCCTTCCTTGCATTCACCAATTTCCTTAATATTTTGTATTGTCCTCCATCTTCAAAGACATTTTGGCTAAGTGTTGGGTACTACCACCCGGGGTCCCTTATTGCGGGTCTCGTGGGATCCGGGGGGAGTTAGCCAATCAGGGGTCGGTTGTTGAGAGGTTGTTGTCTTTCGTGCATGAGCGTAAATTTTTTGTGATATCTCATTTTGTTTCATGTATCAACTGTTGACATCTGCTCCTTCGTTGCTTGCGTAGAGCCATATTGGTTTGATGGGGATGTCGTGTGCTTATGAGAAGTGATCTGGGCATTTCCCGCATATAGGGCCAGGCCCAAACCAGGCGCATTTTGGAGCACATCGGGGATTACTTTCGATGTTATATCGGTATTCATCACCGATATGGTACTGTGGTCCCCGGATCCCGAGGTCTATAAATACGCGGTGCCCGGATCCCAAAACAAGTAATTTATGATCCCTCAGCTACCGCTCGCCACATCGAAATACATCACCGATGTCACTTTCGACATCTAATTCGATATAGTGACTACAACATACGCCTGCAACACGTCATAACACACCATCACCGATCTCACATCGGGGCTCATCCTCGACGTCATATCGAAGACAATCTCGACGTCATATCGAGGACCATCTTCGACGTCATATCGAGGACCAACACCAACATCATATCGAGGACCATCACCGATGCCATATCAAAGATCACCACCGACGTCATATCGAAGACCTATCCCTGATCTCGAGCAACAGGTTTCGGACCAAGTCTACACGAGAAACATAGTGTAGGCCTGATTTGAGATAGACTCGTTGTATTGACAGACTATCCACTTGTAACCGATACTCGCATATATATATATATATATATATATATATATATATATATAACGATCTATCGTCAAACCAGTGGCGCCGTCTGTGGGAACCAAGGTTCTCTAGATCGGGGGCTCGTCAGACAAGATGGCGGGAAAGAGGCAGCGAGATATTGAGGGGCAGGAACTGAACAAGACAATTCCCAATGTGATGAAGACTGGCAAGAAGTCCAGGCTTGATCATCAGGCGCAGCACGCCGAGATGGAAAGGCCGATCATTCCTTATCAGGGTGAACCAAGAATGGAGCCGGCCGGAGATTTTATCACGATAGAGATTGACCCGGGACAACGGGAGCACACGTTGAGGATAGGAGCTACGATACCACCCGATATTCGGAAGGCATTGATTGAATGCTTAAGAAGAAATCTCGATATATTTGCCTGGAGGGATTCTGACTTGATCGGGATCGACCCGAAGATTATAGAGCATAAGCTGAATGTTGATCCACGGGCCAAACCGATACGACAGAAGAAAAGGAACTTTAGCAAGGAGAAGAGCGAGGCAGCAGAGAAAGAGATTGTGGAAAAGCTTAAAGCAGGGCATATTTACGAATTGTGCTATTCGGAGTGGCTCAGCAATATCGTCCTAGTACTGAAGAAAGAATCGGAATGGAGAATGTGTGTGGATTACAAAGATTTGAATAAGCATTGCCCGCGGGATCCTTTTTCGTTGCCAAGGATCGACCTTCTAGTAGATTCGACAGCTGGATGCGCCCTATTTAGTTTCATGGATGCCAAGAGCGGGTTCCACCAGATCTTTATGGCAGCAGAGGATCAACCGAAAATAGCCTTCGTTACGGACACGGGCGTATACTCTTATCGTGTAATGCCTTTCGGTCTGAGGAACGCCGGAGCGACGTTCCAGAGGTTGGTGGCGAAGATGTTTTACAGCCTGATAGGAAAGTCGATGGAGGTATACGTGGATGACATCTTGATTAAGAGTTTGAGGGCACAGGATCACGTCGAGCATCTGGAGGAATCATTTGCCGTTATGAGAAACTATGGGATGAAGCTCAACCCCAAGAAATGCACCTTCGGAGTGGCGGAAGGAAAATTTCTGGGATACATGGTTAACTATGTTGCACGGATACTCTCAAAATGGCTCCGTATCCCGTATCGGATACGTGTCCAGCTCGGATACGCCTCGGATACGTGTCGGATACGCCACGTGGCGTGTCCTATTTAAATATTATTTTTTCAATAAATCGGATACGTGTCGGATACTATCCTAAGGCGTATCCGATACGTGTCCTCAATAAAATAGAGGCATTCCAACCCAGACAAGATAGAGGCCGTGTTGAATCTCGCCTCCCCACGCTCGGTACGGGATGTGCAATGCCTTTTGGGACGTATAATAGCCTTGGGACGCTTCATCGCTACCTCAGCAGAGCGGAGTCTTCCTTTCTTCAAAATCTTGAAGAAGGCCAAGAACTTACAGTGGACCGAATAATGCGAGAGAGCGTTCCAACAGTTCAAGGAGTATCTGGTGGCACCACCACTCCTGGCGAAACCAGATCCAGGGGAGACACTTTATCTATATCTAGCGGTCTCCTCCAACGCCATTAGCACAGTATTAGTAAAAGAAGCAAACAGGAAGCAATCTCCGGTTCATTACGTCAGCCGTGTTCTTCACGGAGCAGAAAAGAATTATCTGCAAATTGAACTATTTGCCCTGGCCGTCATCATGACGGCTCGTAAGTTGAAACCATATTTCCAAGCACACCCAATAGTGGTCATGACACACAAACCACTCCGCCAGATCAAGACCAACCCTGTTACCTCAGGGAGGTTGGTAAAATGGGCCATAGAATTGGGCGAATTCGGGATCGAGTATCGTCCCCGCACGGCCATTAAGGCAGATGTGTTAGCTGATTTTATGGCGGAGGCACTAGGTAACAACTTAGACCATTCGTGCCACCATATATTTCGTGTAAGCCACGACCCTGGTCCCAGTTCGAAGCCCGCAGCATGGCTACTTCATGTGGATGGCTCCTGCACAGCAAACGGCGGGGGAGCAGGAATTCACCTGGTGTCCCCGGACCGTAGGGAATTTGATTTTGCTATCAGTCTGAACTTTCTTATAACGAACAACGAGGCAAGATATGAGGCCGTTTTGGCGGGAATCAGAATGGCTAAGACCCTATGTTCGGATCATTTAGAAGTCTTCACGGATTCGCAGTTAGTGGCTAACCATTTCTCGGGATTCTTCGAAGCAAAGCAGGAAACCATGGTTTTATATCTGGCAAAATTGAAAGAATTGGCGGCCGAGTTCACCACATTCAATCTGACACAAATACCTTGATCGGAAAATGCAAAGGCCGACGCTTTATCGAAATTCGCTAGTTCCTCAGACATTTTTGTGGAAAAGCGCGTGACTTTGCTCACCACCTCTAGGCCTGCGATCGGGGTGACAAAGGCCAACAAAAAATGGGCCGACGTGGAATTTATTTTTCCTATCGCAAGTACCCCGTGTTGGAAGGACGAGATATATGATTACCTCGCAAATGGAACCCTCCCAACCGACCTTAATGCCCAAAGACGGCTGAAGCACAAGGCATACAGGTTTACCATTTACCAGGGCGAACTCTATAAGAGATCTTTTGAAGGCCCGCTGCTGAGATGCGTATCACCGATGGACGCCCAGTACATTCTGAAGGAGATACACGCAGGAAGTTGCGGAAATTATTCAGGAGGGAGAGCGTTGGCCCAGAAAATATTAAGACATGGATTTTTTGGCCAACGGTACGACAGGACGCCACACTACACTGCCGCAATTGTGAGAGTTGCCAGTACCACGCCAAACTGGTGCACAGACCAGCGGTATTGATGCAGCCCCTAGAGATCACTTGCCCATTTGATGAGTGGGGAATCGATATAGTCGGTCCCCTACCAATGGTTAGAGGTCAGAAGAAATTCCTCTTGGTAGTGGTAGAATACTTTACGAAATGGGTGGAGGCCGAAGCTTTAATGCACATCACGGAGAAAAACATGATAGACTTTGTCTTGAAGAACATCGTATGTCGCTTTGGATTACCCCGAGTTCTGATATCGGACAATGGTACCTAGTTCAGAGGGAAGACTATGGTCGCATGGTGCAAAGGGTTAAAAATATCCCAGCATTTTGCTGCGGTGTTCCACCCACAGGCAAATGGACAAACATACAGAATTGCGGAGTATGACCCACAGCACGCTGCACGACTGCGAAAAATGGACTTAGAAATGATTGGTTCCACAAGAGAACACGCTTATCAACGGACGGTGGCCTTCAAAGCAGCAATGGCCAAAAGTTTCGATAAACAAGTACACCTCCGGAGCTTTCAAGTGGGTGACTTGGTGTTGAAAAGTGTGAAAGCAAGCAAACACGTGGGGAAGCTACAAGCTAATTGGGAGGGACCCTACAGGGTCACCCACGCCAACGCGAAAGGATATTATTATCTCGAGGACATGCACGGCGAGTCCCTTCCCAGGCCATGGAACGTGCAACACCTCAGGCATTTTTATTCTTGAGAGATTCAGCATTTCAATCACTAATAACAATGTAAAGAACTACACGAGGCTTGATTCTCTGCACGAGATACGTAGGCAACCGGATACGGTTCAACACCAATCTATCATTAAAACTATCATGATGAGAAGGAAGGCTCCTGCCCAGGAACGGTATCGGATCACCTACGGGGTCGATTCAAAAAAAAAAAACCTTGTGATAACGGGGTCGACTCAAACAAATCCCCTGTGATAACGGGGTCGATTCAAAAAAGTCCATGTGATAACGGGGCCAATCCAAGAAAAATCCCCTGTGATAACGGGGTCGATTTAAAAAAGTCCATGTGATAACGGGGCCAATCCAAGAAAATCCCCTGTGATAACGGGGTCGATTCAAAAAAGTCCTTGTGATAACGGGGCCAAGGCAAGAAAAATTCCCTGTGATAGCAGGGTCGATTCAAAAAAGTCCTTGTGATAACGGGGTCAATCCAAGAAAAATCTCCTGTGATAACGGGGTCGATTCAAAAAAGTCCATGTGATAACGGGGCCAATCCAAAAAAAATTCCCTGTGATAACGGGGCCAATCCAAGAAAAATCCCTTGTGATAACGGGGTCGATTCAAAAAAGTCCATGTGATAACGGGGCCAATCCAAGAAAAATCCCATGTGATAACGGGGTCGATTCAAAAAAATCCCTGTGATAACGGGGCCAGTCCAAGAAAAATCCCCTATGATAACGGGGTCGATTCAAGAAGTCCTTGTGATAACGGGGCCAATCGAAGAAAAATCCCTGTGATAACGGGGTCAATCCGAGAAAGAACTTCCTCTAACTCCCTATTCAACGGGATACGTAGTCGGGTTGGGTTTCCTTAGCCTTCGACCATTATCCGTTATTACCCTTTTATTTGATGCTTGGCACAATCTTATATTCGATGCAGGGATATGTCTTAAGCGGACATTGCAGAAGTGCAGAGAATTGCACAAACAATGGGGGAATATCCCCCTAGATATATATTTAACACATTGCCCTCTTATAAGTACAAACAGGTACAAACAGGTACAACAGGTACAACAAGTACAAACAGGTACAACAGGTACAACAAGTACAAACAGGTACGACGGGCATGATAAAGCATTATGGAAACACTATTTCTAGTGTAAAACAGATATTCCCAGATTGAGGGAGCATCCCTCAAATAACACAAGCACGTCATTTCGTGCTTATGTATTAGCTTTTATGTCGAAAATTTTTCTTGGTTATGATGTTTTGCAGGGCTCAATGACGTACATATTCAACGACCACAGAATCACCAAGAGACATAGTCGAAAAGACAAAGGAAAGGCTCACCCACAACAAAAATATCCCCTATGATAACGGGGTCGATCATAAACATCTCAACGGTAGCGTTTTCCCTGAAATAACGGGATGAACCTCAAAAGGGGACGCCTCTCAATCATGAGTGGTAACAAACCACCAACCAAAGACAAGGGGGGGTTCCACGCCTAAAATACCAGACATTCATCAGCTTATCACATTTACTATACGGCAAGGACAGAATATTCAGAAAGAATTACGCAAGATGAGAATTCTACAAATAAAACGCTTTTCATAGAACAGCATGAAAACGGCCCCCAGTCGATAGCATGGGGCACACTTCGCATACAAAAATCTGCCTGAAGAAATAACTGCTACAATATCAAAGAATGTCACCAGCCGACAACACAACTACATATCGTAAAGAAACTCGTTATTCGCAAGATCAGTGAACAGCTCGGCACGAATATCGTCCCGATGAAAGGGCCCAAGCCCAGATACATTCATTTCAAATTCGAGAAATTTCCAGGGCTCGGCGTAAATATCGTCAGCGAGTTCATCCATTCCCCGGGGAGACAAAACTTCTGGGTATTTATTTCATTTCGGACTACTACTTTCTGGATCAGATAATAACTGGGAACACCGCATCGCACGAGGGACCCTATAACGTTCCCTAACGTACGACCCTGCGACAGCCCAGATGGGCACCCTTCCACCATAAGGCTCGGTAGTCCCAAGCATATCAGCCCCGATCGGGGTACACCCATAAGAGAGGGGAGAGTCTTCAAAGTTATAATCACTATCCTTTATAGAATCGCCAGCACCTGCCTTGATATAAGGTAAAGATACAGTTACCCCGTGGCGAGCCAAAGTTTCGAATAATTTCGCATTCTGAATTTCCAAGTTCTCAAGGGATTCTCGATACGCATCGCATTCACGCTCTAACCTAAGATTACTGGCACGCAGACGTTGCGTCTCGGCCTGGCTACTAGCCAATTCTTTTTTCATCTCTCCCTCAGCGACCAATGCTTTCCACGCTGCCTCACGAGCAATGCATTTCTGAGTTTCAGCAGCACGAGCCCGGCTGTTAGCACGATCATGACTAATTTCACTACGCGCAATCATCGCATGCAGTTCTTTCACCAAAGCATCGTGACGAGTCTGCACCTCCCCAAGCAACATGTAATCTCTGCACAGTTCATGGAACGTGTGCCCAAACTGCCAAAGAACCGAATAATCATTAGTAACGAATAAGAGGGTATGAGCATCAGTAACAGCCTACAAACAACTGGGCAAGCTCCTTACTGTATATAGCAGCATCAGACATATGCGTGGCGCTAATTCCACCCCCAGATCTCGGCACAATTCAGAAGGATCAATATTTCCATAGATAGTTTCCAAGCCTCGAATAGCATCCTCTTCACGGATATGGTTATTCCCAATCCGCATAATTACCCGCTCGGAAAGAGGATCACGGAGAAAAGAGTAATCTTCCCTCAAAGGCGCTCTACTGACATATGGCCCATCAGTATCAGTTTTACCAGGAGAAGCCGCAGCACGCTTCGCGGCCGAAGTAGACGAGCTCGGCACAGCCGACGCATCGGGGACCTCATCACAACTTTCTTCATCAGGATCAAGCCCTCCACTTCCGGTACCGGGCGACACTGCAAAACGTTGTGGGTCGGAATGGGAACTTTCCCCAACCCCCCTGCCAATGCCTCAAAGCGAGCCCGAGCCCGAGCCCGAGGATGCCAATAGTTAGCTGGTGCGCCTGCTGGCGGCAGAGTCACTTTGACCCAGGGAGGGTTGGCAGCCATACATTGATGGGAAGCGTGATCCAAGGTCATAGCATTAATTCTATCCTCTTCCAGCCGAATACCTTCCGCTATGGCAGTGCGATCTCCAACAATAACGCTCCCGCCATAAATATTTGACTGCATTACTACAAACTTATCAGGGAACTGAGAGTTTCGTTCATGAAGACGAACTCGGGGTAACCTTAGATTGGCGGAGATTCCGGAAACTTGCACCAAACCGTCATCTAATGGCGCGTCCCTCGCAGAAGTTTCAGAATCAGAAGATTCATCATCTAACACGACGAAAGCACTCCGCCTAGCAGGGCCAGCTGCACAATACTGCGGCGATACAACAAGTTTTTTCTTCTTCTTAGATTTCTTATCACGAACCATCCTCCGGCAAAACAACTAAGGAGACTTATTGCAAAAAAAAAAGGCGCAGAATATCGAAAGCAATGTCCAGAAATATATCGAAATCTATATCGAAGCAGATATCGGGGAAATTTACCGATGTAAAATTCGATATAGACGAGGGAATAAATTAAGTGAGGAATGACAAGGCAGGTACCGACTTTTATAACAGACAAAAGCAGGGGCCCACGGCATTAAACGCGATACATCGGGGATTACATCTAAAGCCATATTCGATTGGATTTTCGACGTGAATTCACCGTACCAACACTACAACTTATAGTTCAAACGAGGACCTCGTGTAATGCGGTAACTGCACTGGGGAACCGCACAAACCAGTTCCAAGTGCACTCCCCACATTTTCGATTTCCGTCCTTCGAACTGGGGGGACGTGGGGTACAGATAACCCAGAAATTTTAAATTAAAATTTGCGAATCCTTATCTCTAAGATAAGAATCCCCAAATTGGGGGACTACATGATATGGGCATTTCCCGCATATAGGGCCAGGCCCAAACCAGGCCCATTTTGGAGCACATCGGGGATTACTTTCGATGTTATATTGGTATTCATCACCGATATGGTACTGTGGTCCCCGGATCCCGAGGTCTATAAATACGCGGTGCTCGGATCCCAAAATAAGTAATTTATGATCCCTCAGCTACCGCTCGCCACATCGAAATACATCACCGATGTCACTTTCGACATCTAATTCGATATAGTGACTACAGCATACGCCTGCGACACGTCATAACACACCATCACCGATCTCACATCGGGGCTCATCCTCGACGTCATATCGAAGACAATCTCAACGTCATATCGAGGACCATCTTCGACGTCATATCGAGGACCAACACCGACATCATATCGAGGACCATCACCGATGCCATATCGAAGATCACCACCGACGTCATATCGAAGACCTATCCCTGATCTCGAGCAACAGGTTCTGGACCAAGTCTACACGAGAAACATAGTGTAGGCCTGATTTGAGATAGACTCGTTGTATTGACAGACTATCCACTTGTAACCGAGACTCGCATATATATATATATATATATATATATATATATATATATATATATATATATATATATATAAAACGATCTATCGTCAAACCAAGGAGGTTGCCCATGAAAGGGACGCCTTGAAGGTAAAGCTCGGAGAGGTTGGGTAGAGGGTCATGCCATCTATCTTCGCTGCTCTGATTTGTTCATCCTGACTGAGAGTTGATTGGCCTATGTGAGGGAGCTTGAGGAGTCAGAGCGGCTTTTGAAGGAGCGTCTGGCCGCCATGGAGAATCAGAATGAGTCCTTTGTGGGGAAGGAAGCTGACTGGGCGCAAAGACCTAGTCTTTGGAGGAGGTAGTGGAATAACACTCTGGCGAAGACCATGGAGGAGTAGGACGAGTGATTAGCGGCCCGAGAGAGGGATATCAGGGCGTGGTTCATCTCTTACTGCGATGCGCATCTGTTGTGGGGGTTCAAAGCCCGCCGGAGGTTGGGCACCCAACTTGACTTGTTTCGTCCTGAGGCCATCCTTCAGAGGTTGGCTTCCACCCGTATGGCCTATCCTGAGACTCTCGATACGACGCTGGTGTTGCTGCCAGGGGGTACCTTGGGCTCTTATAGTTCTCCGACCCCTTCAGCAGCAGCTGGACCTTCCCTCCCCCATTAGCCGAAGGTAGCTTAGAGAGAATTTTTTGGTCGTATGGACTTTATTTTTGGGGTTGTACCGGGTAGTTCTCCCCCCCCTTTTTATGTTTAATAGAACTCCTTGGCTACAAACTCATATTTCTATGGTCGGGATTACGACCAATTTTTTAATATATTCTGCTTTTGTGATTCCATACTTAGGAAAATTCTGACTTTTCCACATGGGTACCCATTTTTACCTTGTACGAGAGGTTTCGACCTCCTCCTTGCTTTTGTTAAATGTTTACGAGCATAGTGCTTTTAGAGTCTCTCTATTTTTTGTGTAGTAGCCACGACCATCGTACTTAGAAGTGGTTTTGACCATTTTAGGCGAGTTCCCGTGGTCATCGCTTGTGTGAGTCTTTACAATCTCCTTGCAAGTGACCGTAGGGTTATGCCATGAGGGTGCTTAACTTCGATTCCAATGGCCGTGACTACCATACTTAGAAATTTCTTGATTTCTTACAAAATCACTCGTAGACACCGTGAATACTTCCAGGCCTGTCGATGGAGGGAGAGTCGTGGCGACGGGTTCCCAATGTGGTCGTTATTTTGAATCATCCGGCTTGTAGGTCTGCTTGACTAACCATATTGGGAACATGCGATTATTAAATGCAAGTAGACGTGGGGGTTGGCCCTCTAGTCTAGCTCCCTTGTGGTGACGTCTGACATGCTAGGGCAACAATGATTCGGGCAACGTGGTGGTTTCGAGGGGTTGCAAGTGGGAAACTGGAGGGTGCCACCATTTGAATCGTAGGCGGGAACCTGACCCGATTCAGAATATGAACCGTTTTTCTCCGCCTATAAAAGCGCAACCCTCTTCTCCTTTTTCCTCACACTCTTCTTCTCTGCTAATACTCCTCTTGCAAACAGAAATTTTTCTTCAAGCTTTTGCTATTTTCACAGCCATGGTTTTCCGCGCCACTTTTATTTTTTCAAGTGAGGAGGACTCTCGCGGTTCTCTCAATTATCCGTTTTCCCCTTACCGTGGTAGTGTCGCAGCATCTCGACATAGCCGTCCTCAAAGGGCCACTCGTTCGCCTTCTGTCTGTTCGACTTCCCGGAGAAAAGCGAGGAATTCCCGTTCTCTTGGTGGTGGTTCCTCCATTCTGCCAGTTAATGTGGCAGACTATGTGTTCGTCGTTTTTACCATCGTGCACCTTACCAAGCCCCCATCGATGGTGCCGTTTTCACCCAAGAAACATTGGAGCCCAAGTGTATGGCAGGGCGGCTCTGAGTCAGATCCATGACGTCGGTCGTGACCATGGATGAGGCTCGCACTTTGTTGGAGTCGTTCAACATTTTTCCAAACCGGGTAGATGTGATCATTCCTTCCGGCCTACATAAGGCGTATGATCCCCAATAGGGCTACATGACATTGTAATCGGAGAAACTTTGTTGTGGGCTCCTTTCCTTTTTTCATTCGATCCTTAGGGATCTCTTCATCTTCTGGAAGGTGTGTTCGAGTCAACTGACTCCTGCCTCCTATATCATCTGTTGGGGTTCATACTCTGATGTCACTTGCTGAACATCACTTGCACCCTCAGACTGTAGCTGGGGAATTTGTGCTGAGGGCGACCATGCCTGGTTTGCCGTTCTTTCCCTTGTCCATTCGTGATAACAAGCGAATGTTCCTAGTGTCAACCGCTGCCAATAAAAGGGATTTGTGTCAGAGGTATTTCTTTGTGGCCCTCGTTAGAGAGTCGGTCTTGGAGTGTTTTTATCCTTCCACCGAGGTGTTCACTGAGATTTCCATCTTTTTGGATGATAGGGGAAAGGTTAAGCCTCTTCCCGACATTCCTCGAGACATGGTGCTTCCTGAGCTGGAGTTTTATTCCCCGGTCTCTTCTGCCAATCCTTCGCCTACCTATCAAAGGGGGAACATTGTTGCCACAACGGTGTGGATGCCTGGCCCAAGCGAGCTCTCGGAGGAGCAGCGTCGAGAATGGATCAAGGCGGGGAAACGTCCTGCGAGGGAGTAGTGTTAGTCGGGTGTGTGTAGCTCTTGTTTTGTTGGCATCTCTTTTGTAAAGGTCTAGTTCCCCTCTCTTTTGTTATGGCACTTGATTGCCTTTAATAAAATATTTCTTTTTAGCCCTTTGTTCTTAAGTCGATAGACTTTTTTAAACATAGTTATTTTCTTGTCCATAGTATGTTTCCTTTACACTGGGCAAGAAATATGTGAAGATGGCTAATATTTGAAATGTGGTGAATAGATGAATGAGAAGGAGGCAAATGGGAAAGGTTAGGAGAAATGGAAGGAGACAGGGAAACAACAAAATGGAAAATCCAAGCTTCAGTATGTTCAACAAGTTGTCATATGTAATGAGTATGATGTGTTATGTTGTTGTGACTTTGTCTTATTTTGAAGTCGTCGGTTGTCTAATGTCCAGAGGACCAAGAATTTGTTTTATTCTGAATGTAATGCAATTGTCGTCTAAGGTCTAGGGGACCATGAATTTCAATTTATCACTTTATTAAGTCTGAAATCATGTAAGACAATATGTTTTATGGATCATATCATATTAATATGTTCACTTAATTTGAAATTACTCATGTTTTATGTCCAAAAGGGCGCTCAATTTAGGATAATTGTATGTTCATTACCAGATTTATTTTAAATAACTAAGTATGCAACTATACTAATAACCCAAACACAACAACCACAACAACGTATACCCATAGCAACGTTCACTTTCAATTCAAGACACATACCAACAAACACTTCAAAATTATATCAGATACATGTACAAAAGTAATCATCACAACGCTACAACAAGCACGATTCACTTTCTTCTCCAAAATCAATACACACGATTGTCGTTTCAGTGATTTACACCATTACAACAGCCATGATTTCACATACAACACTATATCAAGATCTATAATTCCCTGAAGATGGTTCAGATACAACCCTATAAATCCTTCGTTTCACAGTCACCATTATACTATCATCCAAAATTTTCCTCACGATTACAATTGCTTTATTTAGATCCGGATTACACCCTCTCATAGAAACCATATTGTTGGACCGACCTCTCAAATATGGTAAGAGGCATCGGCTAAGTAATATGAACGCACTAAAGAGGGCTTGAGGTTAATCAAACTGGAAATCGATACGTTGGTCATCAAACGAGTACTTGATGGAACAACTCGAGAAGAAGATTAAACGGTTGTGGGTGAAATACATCCTATTTAGACGGTTTTGAAATCTTCCAATGGTGTATGTTGAAGTTCCAGATTTTATGGTATTCACTGGTCTTGCGTATGAATATCACATGCAACAAGTAAACAAGATGTTATAATCCAAGCTTGTAATGATTAATATCAACTACTTTAATTCTTATTACTTTTCATTTTGGTAGCTATACTTTAGGATGTATGGTCTTCCAAATGCCAAACTTTTACATGTGTTGTTTGATGAGATGGATTATGTTTTGTTCTTAGAAGAGGTTGAAATTTATCAAGAGGAGTCCAAAGAGGTTGAACCTGGTCATCTTCCTCCACAAATTCCAAGAGCAATAGTGATGTATGCAGATGATGAGGGTGATGATGACGATGGTGGAGTTTCTAGTCCAGTATTGGATGGTGAGGGTCTAGATGGTGAACCCTGGGTTCAGAAGGTTTTGAGGGTTAATGGTTAGGCTAAGAGGGGGTGAGGATCTTGGATTTTATAAATCTGCTTTGTTTAATGTGTATGTTAAAGGCTGTTTTGCTTAATGTTTATGTTAAAGGCTTGGTTATGTTTTTGAGTCTAGTTAGGGTTCAACAATGGTTGATTTTATTTTGTTTATGGTTTTCTTATGTTTTATTGTTTTGGTTGAACTGGTTTCTATCTAGTGTTTATTATTCGTGGTTCTAAGTTTACTTATGATTCAACTGTTTTTTTGTCATAATCTGGTTTTGTTTAGTCTGAGCGTAATCCATTTTTTTAGTCTGGTTTTTGTTTAAGGTACTTTGTTTAGGTACAAGAGTTTATTGTGGGACAAGTGCTTGTTTAAGCATGTATACGATTTGCATGTTTTATGTCTTAACCGTAGGAGCATATCAGTACCAGGTTTTAAGTCGTAGCCTTAGCAGCATATCAATACCAGGTTTTATGTAAAAACCTTCCCATAATATCAGTCTAAGAATTTTATGTCTTAACCATAACATCATATCAGTACCAGGTTTTATGTATTAACCTTCGCAGCATATCAATTTAAGGCTTTATGTCTTAACCTTAGCAACATATGATACAACCTTAAAAGCATTCACGTATAAAGATAACCGAAAAAACTCACCTCAACAATCCTTACAACCCTAAAAGCAACATCATACACTTCCAAAAACATTAAAACAACCTTAAACACAACATTAAAACAACCTTAAACAAACCTTGCAAGCTTAAACACTTCATACAACATCATAAACCACATTAAACAACAACCTTAACTACAACAACCACCTCTAACACCCAAAAAAAAAAGCTACAGAAACACACTTTGGTACAACACAACAAGACTAAAAAACGTAAAACAATCTACGGGTTCCTATTCTTGCGTTCCAATTCAGCAATAATGTTTTCAAGCTTCTTGTTCCCCTTAGCTAGCTTCGTATTAATCGTCTCCAATTTCAAGTTATTCGTCTGCATCTTTTTTCCAACTATTGCAGTTTGAAATTCACTCAATCTAGCTTCCAAAGATTCAATCCTCTTCCTCAAACTCGATACCACAACCCTTACCCGCTCGCATAAAGGCTCATCGACCTAGAAAAATAACCCACACCCAAGCCTACTACATTTGTAACAAATAGTAAATCGACGCCCTGGATTAGCATCCGTTAGGGACAACCTCATCACATTAGCTCTTCCACAGCTGCAATCGATGCAATCGATGTCTACAACTTCACTTGTTGCTAACATCGTAGGGCTTCGAATTCAGAGTAATTGTTGAGATCACATTGGGGATTAGGTCGATAAGGGTTCTTCGTTGTTTCGCGGGAGTAGATTTCGCGTTTTTTTTTACGTTAATTTTGAAAAGTTGCAAGTGAGTTACGTTTTTGTAAGTTTTATATGTCAAAAGCTTTTAATTTAACGTTGTTAAATTATTTTTTTAAATTGTTAAATATTTTTTTTTTGAAATAAACGAGTTACTTTTAAAATCAATGCCACACTTACACGTGATTTTGCCATGTCGTCGCGTGTTTTTGCCACATAAGACACGTTTTATGACATGGCAGCCACTTGGCGGAAAAAATTAGTTAGGGTATTTTTAGTCAATTTTTAAAAAATTATAGGGCAAAAAAACGGCTAGACGGCGTTGTAGGACATTAAGTACAGTAAGCTAGAGTTATAAGGCATTTTTAATATAATTTTGTCTATACATATACTATAGTTTATATAATTTTCCATGATATAATTCATATTCATCATGGTTATATGATTGCTAAAACGATCTCAAATCTGTATTGTCAAATGGCATGACAAGTTCAGGTTATTGTTAAATTTACGTGTGATTGGGGTTATTAGGTAATAATATTTATGCTACACTAGTTCGTGTGAATAATGAACCCAACTAATTAAGATCATATATCGAGCCAAATGCCCAAATCTGCCTAAATTTTGGGTGATTACCCTTTCCGGTTGAACAAATTTAGGTTTGCATGATTAATACTGAATATTTGTTTTAACAACATGATTAATTATTCGGTAATAGTATTCGTGGGACGATACAAAAGGTGGCAATTTTCTGATATGGTGCAATGCAATGATTTTATTCAAGAATCGTGGGTACATGTCTTTTGAATTGCCAAAACACTATATGATTCGGCCAGAATCAATGTATAAACTCGTGGTACACCGCTATTGAATTAAATTATTAGGAACCTAAAAGTAAGTGTTGGAATTCATGTTGGTAAATGAGAGGAATTTGGGTGACTTATGGGTCTCCAGTCTTTACAAATATAGGAATCGTTGAATTCTTGTTCGGTGGCTCTAATCATTACAAATGCCTTTTGTTTTAAACACATTCTCTTCAACTTTTTTGCGTGCAATAATTATGTATTTTTAAAAGGGATGTCAAATACATTAGAAAATTCCAATGACCTTCTCGAGGGTTAAATTAATTGTCGTTAAAATAGAACGAAATTGATAAAATGACAATACCAAATTTAATATAAAATTTTCTAAAACTGTAAAGACTTTAATTTAAATATATTAAAAATGAAATTAAAATCATATACAGTGTTATATTTATTTCTAATAACATATAAAATACCATGGACAACTTAAAGACTCACAAGTCCTACAAAGAAAAACTCCCTAATTAATGAAAATATAAGACTACGAGGAGATGGCCTCGTAGGCATAGGAAACCTCATGAGGAAAGGACCATAAGAGCCTGTTGCCGAAGATGAACGGGAACACTAGAGAAACTAATGAAGCAAGAGGCATCTAGAAAGGCAAAACCTCTCTAAATAGAAATACGAAAAAGCCATCGTGGAACTCACCATCGCATCCTGCGCAAGAACAGGAGTCCAATGTAGCAACCTCGAATGAACAAATATAATATTAAAAAGTCTATCAAATTCGGGGGAATAAAAGCTATCACTTGTAGACGTTCATATGTCATTATGAGCAAGTGGAATACATTTAAGCCACTACCGATCTAACATTTTACCAGTCAGCAGGCTCGCCTATCTTTAACATGTCATAAGTGCAGATTACGTGTCCATTGAAGGCTTCTAGGCTTAAAAGTGGAGAACCCAAGGTCATTCGTGTGTATATATTTATACATATATATATATATATATATATATAAATATATACACACACATTAGAGTAACAATCTGCTCCCAAAATATATTTTATCTCCTATTATATAAACAAAGGACTTATTTCCCTTCATAATCAAGCTTGCACTCCCCCTCGTATAAATGACATTTCTCTAGACCACGGAAAGAGTGCTATGAATTTCGCTTACATTCTTAATTAGTGTTTCGTACTAATTTTGGATCATCAATTTCAAATGAAAGATAATAACGACAAATTGTATAAAAGGAATAATTTACTATTTTGAAAGAAAATATAACTAATAAACCTTAAAACTATAAAGTTTTAAAACTAAAAACTAAAATATCAATGCGACTTTACTTTTGGAACTAAGGAATAAATAATAAAGTTATATTGACGTTAGTGTCATTACAAAAAATCTTGTAATTAAACTTACGAATTTAAAAACATAAATTTAAAGCAACATTATGTCTATAAACTTACCGAGTCGTATATATAATGAAATATTATTATATACAATCGTTATATTAATGACGTACAATCGTTATATTAATGCCGTAGCACTATTAATGTTAAGATAAAAACAATTTCTTAACTTATACGAAATAAGAGTCCACTTTGTATTGGTAACAATAATTTAACATGTGATATATCAGGATAGAACAAGCCCACCAAGAGGAGCAAAACAAGGAGAAAAGGGAGGAGAGGAATCATATAAGGAAGGAATACCAATAGCAGGACAAGAGACAGAGAACAAGCAAGAAGCAGAATGGCAAAAAATGAGTAATAAAAAGAAGGAAACAAGGCAACAGAGAACAGAAAGCAGAGGACCAAATATTGCAGCAAGTTAGAAGGCTAGGAAAGGTAGGTGAACCCCATGGATAAGGAACTTAATATAGGGGTGTGGAACTTAAGGGGGATAAATGACCCCCTTAAGCAAGTGGCTATGAGATCCTTTTTAGCCAGGAATAAATGTAGTATAGGGGCTATCCTAGAAACTAGACTTAGAAATAGAAACTATGAGAAGGTTATGAATAATTTGCAGCAGTAGTGGGAGGTTGATAGCAAAAACTGTAGGATTATGGTAGTCTTGGAATAGTGACAAAGCTAACCTGAGAGTGGCAGAAAGCAGTGATCAGTACATGCATTGTGGCATTGAAACCAGGGACAAGAACTGGGAGGGTTATATGACCTTCATATATGCTCATAATAGAGAGGATCAGAGAAAAGAGTTGTGGGGAAGATAAAAAGTATAGCCTCGAGCATGAGAAAGCCTTGGATGGTGGCAGGAGATCTAAATACAGTGCTTACTAAAGAAGAGAAATGGAATGCAGATGGCATTGAAGTGACAGTGGGAGATGAACTGAAAGGAGTATTGGAAGACACCAAGTTCCAAGACCACCAGTATGTTGGACCAGTGTTCATTTGGCCCAACTCACATACTTATTGCAAGGTGGACAGCGTACTCATTAACAAGGAATGGGACGTTTTGAATAAGGACTCAGTAGTTCAATTTCAGGCCCCAGGGATATCTGATCATGCTCCGAGTGTGACGAAAGTGTTCAATGTGAACAAGAAGACAAGGATCCCATTTAGGTTCAAGAATGTTTAGACTAAGGAGAAAAGCTTTATGGAGCTGGTGGCTCAGGGGTGGGACAGACAGGTCAAAGGCTGCAAGATGTACCAAGTGGTGACCAAGATGAAGTGGCTTAAGGACAAATTTAAAGACATGAATGCCAGGAAGTTTCAAAATATGGATATGAAGGTCCAAGAGAAATACAGAGAGCTTCTAGAGATACATGATAGACTGATGCAGAATCCAGGGGACAACCAACTGAAAACAGAAGGAAATCAGTTGAAGGAGGAATACGTTCAAATGCAACAACACATGAATCAGCAGCTGCATCAGAAGGCAAAAGTGGACTGGCTAGAGGAAGGGGACAGCTGCAGCAAGCTATTCTTTTAACATATCAAAGCCAGAAGAAAGGCAAACAGTATCCTTTTATTAACTAAACCAGATGGTACAATTTTAAATACAAAGGAGGATATTACTGCTCACATCTTAGATTTCTATAGAGAACTATTTGGTGTTGAAAGACAGGTTAGATCCATAAATTACAAGGTGTTTGATGAAGGCCCAAGAGTGACTGAGGACATGAATGAAACATTAAAGATGCCCATAGGGAAAGATGAAGTGAAGGCTGCACTATTTAGCATGCATGACAACAAAAGCCCTGGACCGGATGGATGGAATGCATGCTTCTACAAGCAAAGCTGGCCTACCACAGGTACTCTAATCCATGAAGCTGTCAAGGAATTTCAGGAGACATGTAAGTTGCTTAGACAAGTAAATGCCACATCAGTCTGTCTCATCCCAAAAGGTAAAAACATTTCTGCTATCTCTGACTACAGGCCAATAGCCTGCTGTAACATCATATACAAAATTATCATCAAGGTCTTAGCAAACAGAATAAGACATCTTCTGCCTGATTTGATCAATATATGCCAAAATGCTTTTGTGAAGGGTAGGGATCAGTTTCAGAATATTTTCCTAGCACAAGAGATCATTGGAGGATATAACAGAAGTAAGGTTTCCCCTAGATGCATGCTTAATATAGATCTTAGAAAGGCTTATGACACAATCAATTGGGGCTTCTTGGAAAATGTGCTTAATGGTTTTGGGTTTGATAAAGGATTTACGAAACTGATCATCACTTGTGTATCCACAGCTAGCTTCTCATTTTGTGTGACTGACAGCCTTGAAGGCTACATGCCAGGAAAACAAGGACTGAGACAGGGAGACCCCATGTCACCTTATCTATTTGTACTTTGCATGAAGTATTTTTCTAGAATGATTAATTACAGTGTGAAGTCTAACCTGAATTTTAACTTCCATCCTAAAACTGAGAAGATTGGAATTACTCATATGTGCTTTGCTGATGACCTGCTACTATTTTGCTGGGGAGACAAAATATCAATGGAGATCTTAAAGAAGGCACTGGAGGAATTTCCAGCACAATCAGGCCTACAAGTTAATAAGGAAAAAAGCTCCATATTCTTGGCTGGGATAAAGGAAAGTGAGAAACCAGAGTTGATGGAAGTGTGGGAATTCCCAGAAGAAAAATTCCCAGTTAGATACATGGGAATACCCCACAGTTCAAGAAAGCTGCAGAAAGCAGAGTATGACCCTTTAGTCAAGAAGATAAGTGCTAGGATACTAAGCTGGAATGCAAAGCAACTAAGTTATGCTGGAAGACTACAGTTAGTAAGAGTAGTGCTAAGGACAATACAAAGATTCTGGAGTGTCATCTTCCCTATTCCAGTGGGAGTGGTGAAACGAATAGAGGGGCTATGCATAAACTTCTTGTGGACTGGAAATGAGAAAGGTACAAGAAATTTTGTAGCCTGGGCTAAGGTGTGCCAGGAGGAGAACAAGGGGGTCTACAGATAAATGAAGTGTTGAGCTGGAATAAAGCCTTAATGTGTGCTCAAATAGTAAACCTGACAAGAGAGCAAGGCAGACCAATAATATGGAAGAAGTGGCTAGAGGAATACAAGCTGAAGAGGGAGGGGATATGGAGGGTGCAAATGAGGCATGGGGATTCTCCATGGTGGAAACCCTTCTGAGATTTAGAGATGATATGTTGAATCAGACCACTATGACACCAGAGGACTGGAAAAAGACTGATCAAAGACAGGTAATAGCTATATGTTACCATATCTACCATAAAGAAAATACTGAGGTCACATGGAACGCACATGTATGGAATGACTACTCTCCTCCTAGAGTAGCTCTCTTAAACTGGCTGGTAATGCATAAAGGCCTGGCCACCAGGGATAAACTAGTTAGATTCAAATTGATTGATGAAAAACAATGTAGTTTATGTAATAAAGCTGATGAGTCTCTTGAGCATTTGTTTTTTCAGTGTGAAAAGGTGAAACCAGTACTGAGGACCATGATGAAGGTGGTTGGGGTGTATGCCAGAGAGGAGAACTTAGAAGAATGGATAGAACTGTTCAGTCAGGCTACCAGGAAGAAGGGGACTGTTTTTCAGGTCCGAGCTGCTATGTTTGGTAGCATTCTGGCAGGAGTCTGGAGATGGAGGAATCACATGATCTTTGAGAAGACACTTATACATGTTCAGAATATATGCAAAGAAATTGCACAAGAGATGCAGGTGAGAATTGCACATAAAACTGGTAAGAAGCAAAACCGTTTCATTAAATGTATTCTGGCTAACATATGCAGAATTTAGATGATCTGGTCTCTTTGTTACCCTATGGTTATACTGTTTGGGTGAAAGGAAAGGTATCACACTTGATTTGGCCAACAGGTTGTTACCAGGGACATAACACGGACACAAGGATGGCACGCATGGTAGACAAAGGTATAATTGCTTCTTCCCTCTCCCCACTCTCCCCTGAAAGAGTGATGGATTAGTGTGGGAGCAACAATCATTGAGCAACCATGACCTGTGAGGAGATTTTAGGAGAGTACAGTCACAGGCCGAGCCTGGAGCTGGAACGAAGGGGGAACTCCTTAGGATGTAATGATTAGGAGGGTCTATTGTAGAGTAGGCATGGCAGGAGGTTACTGAGGGTCATGGTCCTGGACCAGAGCGTGAGGTAATCTTAGCTTGATTGTGCACTAATCCGAGCACTAGATTTGTTGAGTGTTCTCGCTTAAATTGCTTCCACTTGGGGTATGCCCCTCGTATCTTGTACAAACACTCTTTCGGGGTTCAATATATTTACTTTTCGTGCAAAAAAAAATAATTTAACATGTGAAACTTTATGAGAAACCTACATAGCACTAATGTATTCAAGCGACACTTTTTAATAGTAAAACAGGTACTTTACATTCTTACCCAAAAAAAAGGTACATTATTTATATACAATTATACACATATATATATATAGATATATATATATATAATACAGTTGAAACAGAAACTATCTGTAATGCTCATGAACGAAAAATCAACCAAATTGCGAGTTGTCTCCTCGACTCCTCCAGATTCTCTATAATATTATTATTACCCATAAATCATTATTTCGCGACACAACATATGCAATCATGAATTTGTGATCCCCACTCAACCACATAATGCCAAGGCACGTTTACATTTTGTTTTCATTTCCGAAGATTGGTCTTCGGGTTTTGCCACGTTGCATGTAGTCCAACATGGCAAATTTTTGATTTTTATATTTTTGACAAGTTGGAAAGTGAGTTGTTCTTAGGAAGGGATTAGGATGACACATGGGATAAATGAGCTGAACCAATGGTTTTTATGCGGCTTCTTCACAACTCAAAAGGCCGTTTATTACCAAACGACCTCTACCCCTTACAAAAAATTGCTCTATCCACAATCCATGTCACCATTACAAACCTTAAAATATCTTTCAACTACATTAAAAATATGCAAAAAGCAAAAAGTGCATAGGGCAATTTAATTAGGCCTATAGGTGCAAGGCAAAAATGATTGAAAGCGCAAACCTCACCTCTTTTTACCTACTTCGTGCTATTGTTTATAGTTTGTTGCATTTGTGACATAGATTTTAGTCATTTAGAAATCACGTTAAAAAATTTGAGGAAATTGATGTTTTGGATAAGTTTTATAGTGGAAGACCGGAGAATCAACCTAATTTTATTACCAAGTTTAAGAGGATGTGAAGTTCATTTCATCACTTTGCACTAAACCTAATTGAGACACTTTGATTTATTGCACATTATTCTTATTATGACTATAATTTGATACGCCTAAAACTTTATCCCAACTGACAATCAAACAATCTAGTTCAGAATTTTTAATTATTGGTACTTTTCACCTTCAAAATTGATCTTAGCACTTTGTACCAATAGAATGGAAAAAGATACTTTGCATCTAGAACTGTAATTACATTGCAATTTGCAACAATATTTTTCAAGGGATAAAATTAACATCTAGGAGGAGAGTGTATTTTTGTTATGTGAGGATACAAAGGCAAAGATAATCCAATTTTATGAGTGTAAAAATAGCCCATTAAATCTGTGTATTTGTTTATCAAAAAAAAAATCTAATGGAAACACTAAAAAGTAAAAATAGACTTATTCCAAGCTCTCAATTAAATTTGCCCCCAATTATTAATTCATTATTCCAAAAATACCTAAACTAATCCTAGCCTTCCATGTGGCACTTATTTGACCAAAAATGGCCAAACAGTTTCAACTAAAATGATAAATTTTTACACGTGTGTAAACCAATCCAAATACTCGACCCATTCCCATTCGGGTCGCCCAGCTCACCATGCTGCCTATAAATAATATAAGTCACCTTACTTTCCATTCATTCATAAATCTCTTAAAAACCTTTCACGCGTTCATTATCAATTAATTAATTAATTAATTATCCAAAATATGGTTCAATTAAAGGCGAAACTCTCCGGCGGAATGAGAGTGAAATCGATCCCTCCGTTCATCGGCGCCGGAGATATGCCGGAGCCCGACATTTACGTCCTCACCTCCGCCGGGATACGGATCCCTGCACACTCCAAAATCCTGGTACAATTTTAATTACTCTACAAATTGAAATGTATTTTTTTCATTTTTGATATTTACGGGATATATAAAAACACTTCAGGCTTCGGCATCGACGGTTCTCGAAAGCATAATAGATCGGCCGCAGAAGCGCCGGAGCTCCGATCGGAAGATTCCGATGCTCGGCGTCCCGTACGACGCCGTTTCGGTGTTCATCCAGTTTCTCTATTCCTCCAAGTGAGTTTTATTTTATTTTGTTATGAAATATTTTTTAATTTTATTTGCTTCTTCAAATGATTTAGATCGGATTCTCAAATCTCACGCAACTAAAAAAATCTTAGGTTTTAATTTGACCAATTAGAAAAAGGCAATTCGATGGTGAAATCTGATTAAATATTAGCCGCCGTCCTGTTATTTATTTTGTGACACGTGTCATTGTATAGTTTCTTTTTTTTTATTCGTTATTGTATTTTTCTGGTTGGCGCGGCGAGTTGCCGTGACTCCTCCGAAAAAATAGGAATACAAAATTGAATTGGTTATGACCGAAATGCCCCTTGGTTGTGTTCAGGTGTAACGAGGAGCAGATGGAGAAGTATGGAATTCACCTATTGGCGTTGTCGCATGTGTACATGGTACCACAGCTGAAGCAGAGGTGCACAAAGGGATTGGCGGAAAGATTGACTGTCGAAAATGTGGTGGATGTTCTTCAGCTCGCGAGAATGTGCGATGCGCCCGATCTTTCCCTCAAGTGCATGAAGTTGTTGTCTGCTAATTTCAAAGCTATTGAGGAGACCGAGGGGTGGAAGTTTCTTCAAGATCATGATCCTTATCTCGAGCTCGAGATTTTGCAGTTCATGGATGAAGCCGAATCGGTATAAAAGCGTTCGAATACCGAATTACTTTGTCATGAATGAAATATTTGATTTTGATTGTTTACTAATTGTGGGATTCTTTTTTTATGGTAACAGAGGAAGAAAAAGACGAGGAGGTTAAGGGAAGATCAGAGTTTGTACGTGCAATTAAGCGAGGCTATGGTTTGTCTGGAGCATATATGCTCGGAAGGGTGTACTGTCGTTGGACCATACGACATGGATACGAGCAAGCACAAGGGGCCTTGCAGCAAGTTCTCGACTTGCCAAGGAGTTCAGCTTCTGATTAAGCATTTTGGTACTTGTAAGAAGAGGGTAAACGGAGGGTGCATCAAGTGTAAAAGAATGTGGCAGCTTTTTAGGTTGCACTCGTCGATTTGTGATCATTCCGATGAATGCAAAGTTCCCTTATGCAGGTAATAGATTTTTCTTAATGAAGAATTTGAGCAATAATGTTTATCATGGTTGATTTGCTTGGATTGATTTTAAAAAAATCTTGTTCAATCACAATTCTACGACTAATAATTTTGAATTAATGTTTCAGATTTTGTGCACCTAATTCATGTGAATCACGCTCGAGATATCTTGATCAAATTTGTTAACTTAAACCAATAGGTCTATTACCTTCTTGGTAGTCTTTGCAACTCTGAATATGATGTGATTATATATGTGATAAGGTCCTTTTAGTAAGAGGTGTTTAATTTCCTCAGCTACTTTACTTTAAAAGACACCAATCAAGCTGTCAATATAGGGACAATTATCTTCGTTTGTTTCCTCAAGCCCACATGTGTGCCTATTTCCAATCTAACCAATTGCAAGAGTCATGGTGGTTGAATGATGCCTCTACTAGATATTTCTAAGTGACCAATGATATATCGATTAAGACAGTGGCTTTTGTCCTTGGAAATTTATGAAAAAGGAACCTTATTTTCACCTTCCTTTCTTGATGGATGTTTCCAAGTTGGATCAACAGAAAATGACACAACAGAAAATTTTGAGCTTTACTTTTTTCGACGTTTCATCACATGTAGGCTAAAGGTTCCAAATTAAAACAGCTGAGGAAACTAAAACTCTATATGTTTGTCATGTTTTGTCACAGGGAATTCAAGTTAAAGGCACGACAATGTCGAAGAGGAAGCGATGCACGATGGAGTTTACTTGTGAAAAAAGTGGTGTCAGCCAAAGTTATTTCATCTTTATCTCTGCCTAAAAGAAAGAGAGAAGAAGAGGAACCAAGAATGGAGATGAATCATGAAGGATTAAGAAGCTTCAATTTATGAAACTTAGGTTGATAGCATAAAGTCGCTCATGAAGGGGTTTTTTAATTTGTCAATAGAAGTTTTGTTGAGATCAGTGAGTACTATAGATACTAGTTATGGTTTGTGTTTAATTCTTTGTTCTTTACTTTTTATTATGCAGCCTCCCTTAACTTATTTTGGGGTTTTGTAGCCCATAAGGGATTAGGAACCCAACTACGTTATGTGGGGTTAAAATTAGTGTTGTAATAGTCTATTGTAGATAAGTGATTGCTTGTTATCTACCCTTTTTTATCATTGTTTAATTAAGATGGTTTCTTATTAGCAATGTCTTTAAGAACAAGTCGCCGCATTATAGATAACAAATAAAATAGAACTTGAGGACCAAGTTGATTTGATGTCACATTGTTTATTCAGGCGAGTTGCACTTTTGATCATATCCGTTCGTCGGGAAGGAAAAAAATAGAGCCATAGAAAAGTAATAAATTTATTAAAAGAGATAAACATAAGTATATGTGGCAGCAAGGTAATGTTTTGCTAGTGTACCTGGCCAAACATTGACGTATTGTAATACGATGAGCCATTCAAACAACTGTAATATTAATCTACTACCCTAATAAATTATAGTAAAACCAAGTGTTCTAATAGCATTATGAGAAGGTAAGAGGGTGTGCGTTTTGTATACAATGGTTATAGGGGCCTATCTTATTTGATAATTAAGATACGTGTGATCAGTTTCTTTAGCTGCTTTATTACAACAGACATGATCATGCTCATGTGAATATAAGGACATGTTTCATCATTTGTTTCCTACTTTTCTTAAGCACCCATGTAATAACATAAATTGCAGAATCATGGTGATTTTATTTATGATGGCTCCACCAGACATTTCCACACATGACGACCAACGATAACAAGAATTTGCAGCGATGAATTTTGTCCTGTTAAATTTATTGAAGGCACCTGATTTTCACATTCCTTAATCATGGATGTTTCTCAAGTTGAACAGAAAACTAGTAACAATGTAACATGACATCAAGAGGGTCCGAGTTTTTGGTCAATCTAATTTGCTCTTTTTGACCTTGTTTAGTAAGTACTTTTATTTATTTATTTATTATTAGTAATGTCTTTGAGAACAAGCTGCGCACAACAGCCTCTAGTAAAAGTAAAGAACAAGTTGATGCTATATATATCCCATTATTTATTAGGACGAGTTGCACTTTTGATCATATCCATTTCATCAAAAGAACAGAAATGAACCATAAAAATTAATAAATTCAGACGATAAATATTGAATTTTACGTGGCAGCAAGCGTATGTTTGCTAATCTACGTGGCCTAACATTGACGTTTTGTAATAGCATTGAGAATTCACACAAATGTTGCATATTATAATACCAACTTGAGAATTTATATATGTCCTGATGTTTTAAATACTAAAGGAAATGTATGCCCTTTATTGTTTGAATTATACGTTGAAGTTAGTTGAAAAGGAGGCCTCGTATCTAACCATTTTGTTATTAGATGTAATAATAGTTTGTTAGAAAGTTAGATATTTGGTTAGATTGTGAGTGATTTTGTTAGGCTATTAATAATTTTAACTTCGTATATAAGCAGAATAAGATTTGTGATCTATAACACATTTCTAAATTCTTTCCCAAAATATCAAATAGATTTAGAGAGTTATTCTCCTAATGCTTGGTGTACATTTCATATTTTATATTCCCACACTACTTCTACGTGATTTTGTCAAAACCAAGTTTTCCTCTAGGTAATTTTACGTCATAAAAATATCTTTACAATTTATATGCAAATATTTTACGCATTCAGCTACATGATCATCACCAATTTTTAGTTAAAACTAGTTATACCGTAACGCTCAAATAAACAAAAGAAAAGTTAGTTTGTCTATTTATATTATAACTTGTACATTAATATTATACAAGAGCAAGCAACACAAATAATTTATATTTATTTGTTGATCTTTCTAATGAAGAATTAACATATTGTTTAAAAGAATTGCAGTACAGTTACATGAAATCAATATACTTCTGATGAAAACAATACACATGAAGTCATACTATTTATAATTTAAATGTGGTCACACAATTCATAATTACGAATTAATATTTCTAATTATTTTGTTTTTGTATTTAATAATGTCTCACACTATCTTTTGTAAAATTACATTTTAATCAAGGTTTATTTAGCCTACAATTTAGATATGTAGGCACGTAATTCTAATTTAACCTTATTTAATAATTTAAAAAGGCTATATATGTTTATATTATTATAATTATGGCATTAGTTATAAAACTAAGAGCCTAAGACTAATTTAAAAATGCCTGGTATACATGTATTGTTTTCATTTTTAATTATATGGAGGCCTAATTGTGATATTGACACGGAGTAATCAATCCTTTATTTTAGGAATACAAATTAATGAAAAAAATTGTATTAAGGAAGTCAAAGCAACTAACATACATTTATAGAGATTGATCAACAAGGGTAATTTAGAGAGTTTAAGAAATTTGATTTGGAATCAACAATATAATATCTGCTTTGGCAATATCGTTACGTTAAAAAAAACATTTTTAGCTCTCTCTAGTTTCAACTGTTTTCTGAAAATAATCACTACACTTTTAAATTGTAAAAATACCTTTGGAAATATATATTCGCAATTGACCTCAATAAAGTGTGCGTGTTAAGCATGTTCTAATTGATGATTTATTTTTACAACGAAAATCCATGCCTCGTCGTCATACACTACAAGAAAATTGAGTATTAGCTACGACTATTGGCTACGGATCGTGTAGCCAATGGTGTTTTTATCATTGGCTACGGAAAATCCGTAGCCCTTGATCATTTTTTGGATTTCAAATAAAAAAAAACAAAAAAACGCATTGGCTACGGAAATATCCCGTAGCTCTTGACCATTGGCGACGGGAAAATCCGTAGCCATTGGTCAAAGGCGACGGGCATCCGTCGCCCATAGTCCACTAATATTTAAAAAAAACAAAAACAAAAAAAAAACTATTGGCTACGGCTAGAAGCCGTAGCCAATATTCTTTGGCTACAGAATATTCCGTAGCCAATAGAATAGTCATTGGCTACGGAACAATCCGTAGCCAATAATATTTGCCTACGGAATTTTCGTAGCCAATAATAGTCTTTGCCTACGGAAAATCCGTAGGTAATACATATTCCATTTTGTTTTCTTTTTTAGTATTTTGTGTGTAATTTTATTCAATTTTTGATTAATTACATTATTCCCCCAAAAATTTGTTTATTGTCTTTTGAAATTTTATTTTTTATGAAATTCGAAGAAATATACTAATAAATAGTTTAGAAGTGTTTGGTGAAAGAAGAAATATAATCGAGTTTGTTTTACAACTTTTGATTAATTATATTTTTTCCCCGAAAGTTCGTTTATCGTCTTTTGTAATTTTATTTTTAATGAAATTCGAGGAAACAAACTAATAAATAGTTTAGATCGTCTTTGGTGAAAGAAGAAATGGAATCGAGTTAGGTTTACGACTTTTGATTAATTACATTTTTTCCCCGAAAGTTTGTTTATCGTCCCTTTTAATTTTACTTTTTATGAAATTCGAGAAAAGATACTAATAAATAGTGTAGAAGAGTTTGGTGAAATAAGAAATGGAATCGAGTTGTTAATACTGCAACCCCTTTATGACATAGTCAACAATGGTAATATTAATCTTCCGAACAAGTTCTTTCCTCTTACGAACAACATTGATGGAACAGGCCTGAGTTGTTAGTTTGTTCGAATTCAGTTTTATTCTATGTTTTAATCAAAAGTCATAAAACAAATCCGATTCCATTTTATTCTTTCACCAAAGACGATCTAAACTATTGATTAGTATGTTTCCTCGAATTTCTTAAAAAATAAAATTACAAAAGATGACAAACGAACTTTCGGGGAGAAAATGTAATTATTCAAAAGTACTAAAACAAACCCGATTCCGTTTCTTCCTTCATCAAAGACGATCTAAACTATTGATTAGTATGTTTCCTCAAATTTCATTAAAAATAAAATTACAAAAGACGATAAACGAACTTTTGGGGGAAAAATATAATTAATCAAAAGTCGTAAAACAAACCCGATTCCATTTCTTCTTTCACCAAACACTTCTAAACTATTTATTAGTATGTTTCCTCAAATTTCCTTAAAATAAAATTACAAAAGATGATAAACAAACTTTCGGGGGAAAAATGTAATTAATTGAAAGTCGTAAAACAAACCCGATTCCATTTCTTCTTTCACCAAAGACGATCTAAACTATTTATTAGTATGTTTCCTCGAATTTCATTAAAAATAAAATTATAAAAGACGATAAACAAACTTTCGGTAAAAAAATATAATTATTCGAAAGTCGTAAAACAAACCCGATTCCATTTCTTCTTTCACCAAACACTTCAAAACTATTTATTAGTATGTTTCCTCAAATTTCATTAAAATAAAATTACAAAAGATGATAAACAAACTTTCGGGGTAAAAATGTAATTAATTGAAAGTCGTAAAACAAACTCGATTCTATTTATTCTTTCACCAAAGACGATCTAACCTATTTATTAGTATGTTTCCTCGAATTTCATTAAAAATAAAATTATAAAAGACGATAAACGAACTTTCGGTGAAAAAAATATAATTATTCAAAAGTCGTAAAACAAACCCGATTCCATTTCTTCTTTCACCAAACACTTCTAAACTATTTATTAGTATGTTTCCTTGAATTTCATAAAAAATAAAATTTCAAATGACGATAAACGAACTTTGGGGGGAAAATGTAATTAATCGAAAGTCGTAAAACAAACCCGATTCCATTTTTCCTTTCACCAAACATTTCTAAACTATTTATTAGTATGTTTCCATGGATTTCATAAAAAATAAAATTTCAAAAGACCATAAACGAACTTTCGGTAAAAGTCGCATCATAAGATAAATGTAAAAGTCGCATCATAATTGAAGAAAAAGACTTGAACTTTTTCAGTATTTTGTATGATTTTATCCAACTTTTGTATTTTAACCAAAGAATCTTAATTTGTCTTTTAGAAGCATCATATCTCACTTTGCATGTCTTATGCCAACAGATTTCTCCAAATATAATTAATTAATAATAATATGAAATGATTTGATGCAAAGTTGCGTGGGAAAAGCATATTGATTTAATATGTCTATAATGACTCTTGTTAGAAAAGCCAATCCACAATGTAAGATCGTATAAATTCTATTACGACTGAGATTTGTATGGGTTCGAGACTCATTTGTCTGGTCTAATCGTTTTCTTTTTATATTGTCGTTTTTTTATTATTCTAACTGCCGCATGTTATTCTTTTTAATAAGTATCTAAGATTTGAAATAAGCGTAGTTCGATTAGGAATGTAAGATCGTGTAAGATCGTGTAAGCTCGAATTGCAATTGTAAGATCGTGTAAGCTCATTTTTACGAACCCGTTGCACAGAGCAGTGATGAAGATGATGAGGTTGACGAACTTTCGGGGAAAAAATGTAATTATTCAAAAGTCGTAAAACAAACTCGATTCCATTTCTTCTTTCACCAAACACTTCTAAACTATTTATTACTGTGTTTCCACGAATCTCATAAAAAATAAAGATTCAAAAGACCATAAACGAACTTTCGGGGAAAAAATGTAATTATTCAAAAGTCGTAAAACAAACCCGATTCCATTTCTTCTTTCACCAAACACTTCTAAACGATTTATTAGTATGTTTTCACGAATTTCATAAAAAATAAAGTTTCAAAAGACCATAAACGAACTTTTTGGGGAAAATGTAATTATTCAAAAGTCGTAAAACAAACTTGATTCCATTTCTTCTTTCACCAAACACTTCTAAACTATTTATTAGTGTGTTTCCACGAATTTCATAAAAAATAAAGTTTCAAAAGACCATAAACGAACTTTCGGGGAAAAAATATAATTATTCAAAAGTAGTAAAACAAACCCGATTCCATTTCTTCTTTCACCAAACACTTTTAAACTATTTATTAGTGTGTTTCCACGAATTTCATAAAAAATAAAGTTTCAAAAGACCATAAACGAACTTTCGGGGAAATAATGTAATTATTCAAAAGTCGTAAAACAAACCCGATTCCATTTCTTCTTTCACCAAACACTTCTAAACGATTTATTAGTATGTTTCCACGAATTTCATAAAAAATAAAGATTCAAAAGACCATAAACGAACTTTCGGGGAAAAAATATAATTATTCAAAAGTTGTATAAAAATACACAATAAATACTAAAAAAGAAAAAACAAATACTATAGGCTACGAAATATTCCGTAGGTGATGATTATTGGCTACGGATTGTTCCGTAGCCAATAACTATTTTATTGGCTACGGAATATTCCATAGCCAAAGAGTATTGGCTACGGAATATTCCGTAGGCAATGAGTATTGGCTACGGATTGTTCCTTAGCCAATGACTATTGCCTAAGGATTATTCCGTAGCCAATAGTCATGGTCTATTCTATAAATACCCAACTCTTCCAATCATAAACACATTCCTACAACTCTTTCATAAATCCTACCTTCCACCATAAATTTAAATTAAGTCTTCAATTCATAAAATTTCCAAGATATTTAACCATCTTTATTTTAAAAATATTATATTTACTACATTCCATTTAATATTACGAATATTAAATATATAATTAAAAATATTACGAATATTACATATATAATTATAAATATTACGAATATTACCATTATAATTAAAAATATTACGAATATTACATAAATAATTAAAAATATTACGAATATTACATATATAATTAAAAATATTACGAATATTACATATAAAATTAAAAATATTACGAATATTTCATATATAATTAAAAAATATAATTAAAATGTATTAAAAATTGTTTTTTTTATATTTACGAATATTATTGGCGACGGATGTATCCATCGCCAATAATGTTTTTTTTTAAAAAAAAAGTATTGGCGACAGAATATTCCGTCGCCCATAATTTGCTGAAAAAAATAAAAAAAAATATTAATGGTATTGGCTATGGAAAGTTCCGTAGCCAATGCCCATTGGCTACGGAACGTATCCGTAGCCAATAATCATTGGCTACGGAAAGTTCCGTAGCCAATAGTGAAAGGGCATTTTGGTCTTCTGTTATTGGCTACGGAATATTCCGTAGCCAATAGTCATTTGCTACAGCCATCCGTAGCCAATGACTATCCCCTACGAGGGTTTCCCCTACGGACATTGGCTACGGATACCCGTAGCCAATGACTATTGGCTACGGAAAATGGGGTTTTTGGCTACGGATTTAATCCTAGCCAAAAACCCTTATTCTTGTAGTGATATATCGCGCAGTTATGAATTATGTGGGTTGAGGGAAAGAATCTTTGTTAATTTGTTGTAAGGGAGTAACATTTGAGACTGAGTACATTACACTATAAATTGAAAACATATTCTAGACACTCAATTGACAAAACCGAGTTTTGTTTGAAACTACTAAAGTAAGGGCGGATATTGCTAATATAATCAAAGCACCAAACTTATTGGTTGTGATTGAAACCTCGCGACTCGTGTGTGTTAATGCAGTAGGTGGAGCAGGTGGTCTGGTTGTGATATGGAAAAGAGGCTCGTTCGTTTTGGACTTCTCAATTTGTGGAGATGGATTTACTTTTATTTCAGGGCAGTGGGGATTCTCAAGTAGCAAATGTTACATAATCAACGTCTATTCTCCTTGTTCATTCTCTGAGAAGCCAGAGATTATGGGCTACCATCACTGAGCTTAAAAATCAATATAACCAGGGAAAGTGGTGTATTTATGGTGACTTCAATGCGGTCAGGACCCCGGAGGAAAGAAAAGGAAGTTCGCGTTTTCAGGGATTATCACTAGAAATGAGGGAATTTGACAGATTTGTTACTGATCTAGAGGTTATTGATATACCTCTTGTGGGGCGGAAATATACTTGGTACAAGACTAATGGCTCATGCACGAGTAGATTGGATAGATTTTTTTTATCCGAGGAGTGGATTGAAGAGTGGGGCAATTTGGTACAAATCGGGCTACCTAGATCTATATCGGATCATTGTCCAATCATCTTGAAAACAGACCATAGAGATTGGGGGCCTAAGCCTTTCCGCTTCATGGATTGTTGGCTTTCACACAAGGATTTCAATTCTTTCATCAGAGAACAATGGAGCAATATGGAGATCAGCGGTAAAGGCGACTTTGTGCTAAAGGAAAAATTGAAGATGTTGAAAAAAGCTCAAAGAATGGAATGTCAAGATCTTTGGGAACTTTGACACAAGGATCACTGAAGCTAAATGTTGTATTAATGACATTGATATCAAAGGAGAAACAGAGACTCTAAGTGACCAGGATATTACTAAGAGAAAAGAAAAGCTTGGCGAGTTATGGCAAGCCTTAAGGCAAAAAGAGTCTTTTCTTTTTCAAAGGGCTAAGACGAGGTGGTTGAAGGAGGGAGACGCCAACACCAGATTTTTTCACCAGAGCATTAACAAGAGGAAATCTGTGAATGAAATAAAAGGCCTTATGATTGATGGCTGTTGGAAGGAGGAAGTGATGGATGTTAGAAAGGAAATTAAAGAACACTTTCAAAATCTTTTTATGGAATCTGAGTTTTGTCGTTCTACGATGGGTACGATTGAACTCAAAAGCATCAGCCAAGAAGATAATGATTTTCTTACGCGTCCTTTCACCGAGCTCGAAGTAAAATCAGCCATTTGGGGATGCGATGGCTCTAAGTGCCCTGGCCCGGACGGATTTAATCTCAGCTTCTTTAAAAATTTCTGGGATTTACTCAAAGATGACATTGTTAAATTTGTTTCTGACTTTTATAAGTGCGGAAGTCTCACTCGGGGCATTAACTCCTCCTTTCTGACGCTGATCCCAAAGAAAATAAATCCTCAATCTCTTGCGGAGTATCATCCTATCTCTCTTATTGGAAGTATATACAAGATCCTTGCAAAGATCCTTGCATCCAGACTCGGTGTAATAATTCATAAGGTCATTGATCTGGAGCAGTCAGCTTTTCTTAAAGGGAAAAATATTTTGGATTGTATCCTTTCTGCTAATGAGATAATCGACGACGCTAAAAGAAATGGGATGAACATCTTGTTGCTCAAGGTTGATTTTGAGAAGGCGTTTGATTCTGTGAATTGGTGTTACCTGGATGACATGATGAAAAGAATGGGATTCAATGAGATATGGCGAGGTTGGATAAGAACATGCATCAAATCAGCAATGGTGTCTGTATTAGTTAACGGCAGCCCTTCGGATCAATTCAACATCTCACGGGGACTGAGACAGGGTGACCCCCTTTCTCCGCTTTTGTTTCTCATTGCAGCTGAAGGTCCCGGGGTGCTGATTAAGACGGCTAAATGCAGAAATCTGCTGAATGGGGTTAAGATTGGAAGGGAAAATATCGAAATTACTCATTTACAGTTTGCCGATGACACGCTCTTGTTCTGTGATAATTCTCAAAGCAGCATTGAGACCTTTAAAGCAATTCTTAGGCTTTTTGAACTTATATCAGGCTTGAAAGTGAACTTCTACAAAAGCAGCATCATTGGAGTCAACATTGTGGAGGATAGAATTCGGAGTTTTGCGCATATTTTAAATTGTAAAATAGAGAAAGTCCCGTTTAAGTACCTTGGACTTCCAGTAGGTGCAAATCCGAGAAAAGCTGAAACTTGGAAGCCTTTGACTGACTTGCTGCAGAAAAATCTTCTAAATTTGGAGAACACTCACATTTCCTTTGGAGGTAAAGCTGTCATTACAAATTCTGTTCTCGTGGGTTTACCGCTCTATTACTTTTCCTTTTTCAGGGCTCCTAAGAAGGTGCTCTATACCATCACACGTGCTCAAAGACGTTTTCTTTGGGGAGGCGATGAAGAAAAAAGAAAAATCAATTGGGTCAGTTGGGAGCAGGTTTGTAACGACAAGAACTTAGGTGGACTTGGCATTAAAAACATGGAGCACTTCAACATGGCCCTTCTCTCGAAATGGAAATGGCGCATTATAAAAAACAATGAAGGAATATGGATGAAAATACTCTCCTCAAAATACAACATTTCTGGAAAGCCATCAGATTTCATTGAAAGAAGAAACCCTCACAACAATTCGTCTCTCTGGTGGAGAGATTTAACTCTCTCAAGTAAACGTGATTGTGGTAGTGATTGGTTCCTTGATGGAATAAGTAGAAAAGTCGGAAAAGGTGATCAAACAAGCTTCTGGAAAGATAAATGGTGCGGGGATGAACCCTTTTTCATTAAATTCAGCAGGTTATTTGTTGTGTCATTGGATAAAGATGCCTCTATTCATGATAAAGGCGAAATGACAGAGCATGGATGGAAATGGAAATGGTTGTGGAGACGTCCCTTGTTCGTTTGGGAAAGTGAATTGTTGGATCGCCTGATCGCTGCCATACAAGACTTCTCTCCTAATAATGTGGCAGATTCGTGGGTGTGGAATAGAGAAAACACCGAGTGCTTTACGGTCAAATCAGCCTATAAAGCTATTGCATCAGAGAACAATATTATTGACCCTGTGTTTAAAATCCTTTGGGAGCTTCATGCACCAATGAAAATCAAGTCGTTTGCTTAGAGAGTTATCCTTAACAGGATTCCATCAAAAGATAACCTTCTGCGAAGAGGCGTTATTACACACGGGGGAAATATAAAGTGCGTATTTTGTAATCTTTATGAAGAGGATGTTGACCATCTTTTATTTTGGTGTCCAAAAACCTATCAGATCTGGATGGAGATTTGCAGATGGTTGGGCCTCTATACTCCTCTCTTGAGGAATGCAAAGACTCATTTGGTGCAATTCTTAGGACTTTTCACAAATTCAGCTATGAAACCGGATATCCGTTGCACTTGGCTTTTCACGGTTTGGAGTATTTGGCTTGCTAGGAATGATCTCTTATTCAACGGACAAAATCACCTTTTCGAGGACATTGTTGAGACTATTAAAGTTAGGATTTGGAGTTGGTTCAAGGCTTTTTTTTCGTGATTTTACGTATTCCTTTTTCGAATGGTCAAGTTGTCCTTTAATGTGTTGTACTTGAACATGCTCTTTTGAAGTACTACTTGTACTTCTTCAATAAAATTTTCATTGCTCATCAAAAAAAAAAATACGAACATAACTTATTATAATTTAAAGTTTGTGTGTTCAAAAAAAAATCTTTTTAAAGTTTAAATATGAACATAATTTAAAGTGTAGCAAAGACAATGGAAGCATTCACCGACAAAATAATCACGGTAATGGCCCAGGCAGTTGGATTTAAGTCTTCCATAATGATAAAACTTACTCCTTTTTGAATTTAAGGACACAATTAAATAAGACCAGATCGAGTGGCGTACAAGAGGGAGGGACATAACAACAACATTGACTGTGGAGATTAATTAAAAAACAACTACTCAAAATTGCTTCAACTATGTGGGTTGCTGCTTAAAATCAGGATCCAGCCATGCATTATTAATATATGATGATTGTGGTGATGTTGAAAAACTGCTAAATCATGAATTTCAGCAACTTATATTATCTTGGTTCATTAGTACGAAATTTATCTAAAATAGGATTGGTAATACTTGAAGAAGTGTACGGCAGAAGTTTTGTAATCAGACTTAGGATATATGAATTGAGTCTTGTGGTCTTGGTACTAGTATGATGAACTTGATAAAATTTAGTGTCAAAAATTTGAATAAAATCATGATTCCAGACTATACGATTTATTGACTAAGTCTCATCTCTTATAATATAGCGATAATTACATCTACGGCGATTGATTATTAGATTTTAAAGAGATAATTATTAAATGTTAATTAAGAATCGAAAATGTATTTATCAATACCTGCCGATTTTAGAAACTTATTTAAACTTCTGTTAAAAGTTAAAAGCGTTTTCCTCCTTTTCTATTTTAGGAAGCGTGTTTCATAAACACGTTATGTTTAAGTTATTTTCAAATATTACCGTTATTAGCTGTTGTACCTTGTATAAATAGGTGCTAGGAGATTATTTTTTGTAATCTAGTTATCTAACCAAGCTTTAGGGACAACATTTGACGCGTTGGTGAACTGGTTCACGCTAGTACAGCTCGATTGCACCAATTTGTTTAATTTTGTCATAACTCACAAGTCAAAAAATTAGCAAAATTATGATGTGTCATAAATTTTTGAATGGGTTTACATTGTCATATTTGGAGGACAAGACACAATAAGTTGTCTTTCGCCATGCCTTTTAAGTCAAATTTGAGCTAGCAAATATATATTGGGGCCAGGCCAACTAGATTTGTTTCACTCACAACCTCAACACACGTACTTTCGGCGTTCGTGCACATCACTTTGCGTGATTCTAGTTGGATTGGATAGCAAATCATCATGAATTTAATAAAAACCATTGGTTCATTTTATTACTTCATTATAATTTGTTGAAACGGATTCCCGGTGTTTTCTCCTTTGATGGTGGCAGGACTAAATTAAATGATTTGGAAAAATTGTACACGTCTTCGCGTCCCCTAGAAATTGGAGAATTTTGATTTTATATTCAATCGGTTTTAATATTGGAGAATTGCATAATCACATGATTGACTGTTCGTAGCTTCTAATACTTACGATAGGATTTGGTGTTTGCATGTTAAGCAAAAATCCTTGATTATGTCAGTTTTAAGTTTTTAACAAGTTCTTAGATAAGAGAAAAAAAGTATCTATTAATGGACAAGCACTAGGAAAAAAGGTATAAAAAAGAAGAAGATCAATTTAACATATTTAAGATAATTAATCAGCTGTTCATTTTATAGAAAAGAAAAAGAGCTTTTGAACTTGTGCTGGAATTTGCAATTGTATAGTCATAAAGACAGGTTTACATGTCGGGGTTTTGGGCTACTAATTAATTTGTATGCCAACAAAGCTGAACACAATTGGTCTCGCCAATTTTACTTTACTGGGTTAAGAGCCCAATGGCAAGCCCATGTATCACAGCTCAGTTGCAACCTGTTTCGGACATAGTTAAATTCTTCTCGCAAATTTATACTTTAGCTTCACCAACAATATTTTGCATTTTCTTTTTATAACTAAATGGATATGATTAACTAAGGAACGAGTTTATACAGTTAAAAAATGGGATATTTTACTGTTTACTTTCACTTGCAGAACAAGGCTTTCTGTTTTTCCTTTTCTCTTTTTTCTCAAATAATAACATTAGGTGTTAACATATTACGTACTAAAATGTCAGATACTATTGTTTGACAGATTATAATTTTTTATGGCTATTTAATGTTTGATTACATTGATTGAGATGTCGCATTGTTGAAAAATAATGTTTGTGAGACGAGTGATGATTTTCTTTTTTACATTAAAAAATTAAAAACATGTTTAGATACACTAGGTCTTCGCAAATTATGCTCATCCATGCATAATGACATTTAATGACTGAAAGTCTGAAATTTTAACAATCGCCCATGCATTTACATTCAACGATGTACAAAAGTATGTTTTCTCAACTCTCAAGCTCCTCATTCGTGAATTGTTCGAACTCAACCAAGCAAACAAAAAATAGTTCCCTAATTCTAAACATAACTTAGACTTAATTTGTTAAACTAAAAAAATTTGGCAAAGCAAGA
Source organism: Linaria vulgaris (assembly GCA_948329865.1). Taxonomy (NCBI): domain Eukaryota; kingdom Viridiplantae; phylum Streptophyta; class Magnoliopsida; order Lamiales; family Plantaginaceae; genus Linaria; species Linaria vulgaris. Next base: position 33,218,847 of record OX415250.1, on the reverse strand, counting down.
CAAACTACTCAAAAACAATTGATCTAATCTCTCGGATTTTTTAGCTCTTTTGTCTTGTTGTTTGTCTTGATGTACTTCACGCCTTTATATAGATATGTATATATTGATATCCAAGGCATGTTGTGTACATTGTTGAATTGCCTTCAACCTTCCTTGTACAAATTTGCTTTCTTCGGTTTTAGTCTTCTAATTAGAAAATATCTCATTAATCATCATGAGTTCTTCTTAAAAAATACTCCTTATTTAATGTAGACTTCATCTTTTAGAAAGTATCTTCATATAATCTCCTTTCCTTGTAGCATCCTTCTTGAATTAAACTTCCTTCTTCAACTTAATCACACGTTCGACAAATTTAGAAAAGTCCGAAGATAGAAACAATTGGTCCACTCATGTTTATCTTAAACCTAGAACATTCATAAACAACTATGACCGTGAAACTTATGTCAACAGGTGAGTAAAGGCAAAATATACAAGTATGTAATCTTATTCTCAGATTGTTCAATGTTTGTGAACAATGTTCTGATAACACTTCCTAAGCTCAAATTATGGTAATATTTCACCGCTTCAGCATTGTGATAACATTGTGCAACATATACACTTTCAATCTCCCCAATTTTATTTTACTCCACAAAACCAACATGTTCACCATTAACAATTATGTTCAAGAGTTCAATACATTGCCTACATATGAGGCTCCCCCTTAATGCAAAAACAATTATTACCAATGTTGGCATAACACTAACAGTGATCAGTGTATGTCGTCGGGTCGACGGTGGAAGTTGCGGTAGCAGCCACAGCCGCCGCATTTGATAGAGGTGGGGATGGAGGCGGGTGATGCCATGAACGCGCGACATCCGTCGAGGACGTGGGCACCTAATCTGGCTGCATTGTTTTTGAGGCACTCTCTGTATGGTAAGACAATAGGGTGGTGGTGAATTCACTGAATGTAGGCAGCGGCAAGACCCCATACACCCCAATATTTATTTGTTGTCAAAGTAGTGGTCATTTTATTATGCCGTGCATAAATTAAGATCATATAAAAAAATAAATTGGGATCGATAATATATAAGTTCTCTGATTTGTCAATAATTTTTAAACACTTATCTGATCCACATGATATAATAGAATTTTCAAATATTCGGACTTTTATTATACTTAAATATATAGCTCGTGTTTTGTAATGCTAAATATTTGATCAATGAAGACGTGCATAAATATTAGATTTAGATGTATATAGTCTTTTTCCAAATTTTAGTAGGGAGTTCTTTTCTTCTTTTTATAGTGACGTTGAAATCTTTGTGGCAATTATATTATAGAGTGATATTTTTCCAACAAAAGATAGGATTCTGGCGTTTGTGACTGTGGCGATGTGTGCTAAATGTGATTTATGATATAAAATATAAATTTTATTTAAACGAGCTAGAGAAACTGTACTTTTTCCTATGCAACACAATTAAGATGGTTGCCACTAAAAACTGTAAATCAGGAAGACATAGTTATATATAAACTAATTAATTATGATTGGTAAAAAAAATTAATTGGCAAACTCACAAATTGCATTGTAAATTTAATTTATTAAGATGCAATTATTATTTCTTAAGAGATATGGATGTTACCACTAATAACTTGTGCATTATTTAATGATTTGAGAGAATCTTTTTTGAATGATAATTAGATTTCCATGCATGTTTCTGGGGGAGGATGTCGTCGGGTCAACGGTGGAAGTTGTGGTGGCAGCCACAAACTGCGCATTTGATAGAGGTGGTGCCATGAACGCACGACATCTGTCGAGGGCGTGGCCGCCTCATCTGGCTGCATTGTTTTTGAGACATTCTCTGTATTGTATGACAATAGGGTGGTAATGAATTCACTGAATGTAGGCAGCGGCAAGACCCCTACACCCCAATATTTATTTGTTGTCAAAGTTGTGGTCATTTTAATATTTCGTGCATAAATTATGATCATAAAAAAGAAAACGAATTGTGATCGATAATATATAAGCTCTCTGATTTGTCAATAATTTTTAAAAACTTATCCGATCCACATGTTATTGTGAATTTTGTAAATATTCACACTTTTATTATACTTAAATATACAACTCGTGTTTTGTAATGCGAAATATCTGATCAATGAAAACGTGCATAAATATTTGATTTAGATGTATATAATATTTTTTCAAGTAACTGGTGCATTACAAATTAATTATCTGGGAGAATCTTTTGTGACTAATGATTAGATTTCCATGCATGTTTCTCGGGGAGGATGTCGTCAGGTTGACGGTGGAAGTTGCGGTAGTATCCACAATTGGGGCATTTGATAAGGTGGGGTGGGAGGCGGGTGATGCCATGAATGCCCGACATCCGTCGAGGGCGTGGCCATCTAATCTGTCTGCATGGTTTTTGAGGCATTCTCTGTATGGTAAGACAATATGGAGGTGATGAATTCATTGAATGTAGGCAGCGTCAAGACCCCATACACTCCAATATTTATTTGTTGTCAAACCAGTGGTTATTCTATTATGTTGTGCATAAATTAAGATCATATAAAAAAATAAATTAGGATCGATAATATATAAGCTCTCTGATTTGTCAATACTTTTTAAAAACTTATCCGATCCACATGATATTGTGAAATTTGTAAATATTCAGAATTTTATTATACTTATATATACAGCTCGTGTTTTGTAATGCTAAATATTTGACCAATATAATGATGTATATATTTGATTTAGATGTATATAGTCTTTTTGCAAATTTTAGTAGGGACTTCTTTTCTTCTTTTTGTATAGTGACGTTGAAATCTTTGTGTCAATAATATTATAGAGTGATATTTTCTCAACAAAAGATAGGATTCTGGCGTTTGTGACGGTGGTGATGTGTGCTAAATGTGATTATGATAGAAAATATAAATTTGATTTAAACGAGCTAGAGAAACGATATTTTTTTCCCATGCAACAGAATTAAGAGGATTGCCACTTTCAAATTGTAAATGGGGAAGATATAGTTATATATAAACTAATTACTTATGATTGGTAAAAAAAAATTTAATTGATAAACTCACGAATGGTATTGCCACAGATGGCGCATTTGATAGAGGTGGGGTAGGTGGGGTGGGAGGCAAGTGATGCCATGAACGCGCGATATCCGTCGAGGGCGTGGCCGCCTAATCTGGCTGCATGATTTGTGAGGTTTTCTCTGTATGGTAAGACAATAGGGTGGTGGCGAATTCACTGAATGTAGGCAGCGGCAAAACCCCATACACCCCAATATTTATTTGATGTCAAAGCAGTGGTCATTTTATTATTTCGTGCATAAATTAAGATCATATAAAAAAAAGAATTGGGATCGATAATATATAAGCTCTCTGATTTGTCAATGCTTTTTAAAAACTTATTCGATTCACATGATATTGTGAAATTTATAAATATTCAGGCTTTTATTATACTTAAATATGCAGCTCGTGTTTTGTAATGCTAAATATTTGATCAATGAAGACGTGCATAAATATTAGATTTAGATGTATATAGTCTTTTTTCAAATTTTAGTAGGGAGTTCTTTTCATCTTTTTAAATAGTGACGTCGAAATATTTGTGGCAATTATATTATAGAGTGATATTTTTCCAACAAAAGATAGGATTCTGGCATTTGTGACTGTCGAGATGTGTGCTAAATGTGATTTATGATATAAAATATAAATTTTATTTAAACGAGCTAGAGAAACTGTACTTTTTCCCATGCAACACAATTAAGAGGGTTGCCACTTACAAACTGAATACAGGGAAGATATAGTTTTATATAAACTAATTAATTAAGATAGGTAAAAAACAATTAATTGGCAAACTCACGAATGGCATTGCAAAATTAATTTATTGAAGATACAATTATTATTTCTTAGGAGATGTGGACATTACCACTAATAATTGGTGCATTACAATTTAATTATTTGGGAGAATCTTTTTTGACTAATAATTAGATTTTCATGCATATTTCGGGGGAGGATGTCGTCGGGTCGACGGTGGAAGTTGCGGTGGCATCCACAGACCGCGCATTTGATAGCGGTGGGCTCGGTGGGGTGGGAGGCGGGTGATGCCATGACCGCGCGACATCCGTCGAGGGCGTGGCCGCCTAATCTGTCTGCATGGCTTTTGAGGCATTCTTTGTATGGTAAGACAATATGATGGTGGTGAATTCATTGAATGTAGGAAGCATCAAGACCCCAACTGCCCAATTTTTATTTGTTGTCAAAGCAGTGGTTATTTTATTATGTCGTGCATAAATTAAGATCATATAAAAAATGAATTGGGATCGATAATATATAAGCTCTCTGATTTGTCAATAATTTTAAGAACTTATCCGATCCACTTGATATTGTGAAATTTGTAAATATTTAGAATTTTATTATACTTAAATATATAGCTCGTGTTTTGTAATGCTAAATATTTGACCAATATAATGAAGACGTGCACAAATATTAGATTTAGATGTATATAGTCTTTTTCCAAATTTTAGTAGGGAGTTCTTTTCTTCTTTTTGTATAGTGACGTTGAAATCTTTGTGGCAATTATATTATAGAGTGATATTTTTCCAACAAAAGATAGGATTATGGCTATTGTGACTGTGGCGATGTGTGATAAATGTGATTATGATAGAAAATATAAATTTTATTTAAACGAGTTAGAGAAACTGTATTTTTTTCATTGCAACAGAATTAAGAGGGTTGCGACTTACAAATTATATATGCGGAAGATATAGTTATATATAAACTATTAATTATGATTTGTAAAAAAAATTAATTGGCAAACTCACGAATGGCATTGCAAAATTAATTTATTGAAGATGCAATTATTATTTCTTAAGAGATGTAGATATTACCACTAATAACTGGTGCATTACAATTTAATTATTTGAGAGAATCTTTTTTGACTAATAATGTGATTTCCATGCATGTTTCTGGGGGAGGATGTCGTCGGGTCGACGGTGGAAGTTGCGGTGGCAGCCACAAACGACGCATTTGATAGATGTGCTTTTTTTTTGTTTGTCAATGCCTGGAAAGGAAAATTTATGAGATTAGTTTTTTTATATGTTATTACCTTGTTAATGCTACTCAATTGATATGAGTTTTATCAGCGTAATGTTTGGTGGTTTATTACTTGCATTGAACAAGCACGCGAGATCGTCAAGATTGTTTTGTTTAGTTACTACGGTGTTGAGTGTTCCCGTCTTGTCTTGATTTGGGAACTGTTTAAGTCTTTTTTTTTTTAATTTGTGACTTTATGTTTTGATTTGGATTAGTCTTTGCTGGAGGATTGTTTCTAATATTGTCTCAATCATCAAACGTTGTAGGCTTCTTGAAAATTAACATGAGTTGCAACTTTTAAGATTTGGGTTGGTTTACTGATTATTTTATTTCTTGATTACTTTCGTAGGTTGATGATGGCAGTAGATGTTCTTCCTGAGATTCAACGGGATGAACAAAGAAGATGTTTGTTTATTTAATTGTATTTGACTTGGCAATAGATACATTTGTGGCATTATTATTGTCTCACACTTTTAGTTTGAACTATATTTTAAATTTGTAAGTTGTTGTGTGGTGTTAGTTTCTTTGGAATTAAGTTGTCTCGACATTTGGACAAGTTTTAGTAGTTAAGAACTATTGACATATGTTTATACTGCATGAATTGATTTATAATTAAGTTTTTTGCTTTTAAAGTTTGATCAATAGACATAATACTAATATTTTGTGATAGAAATATTCTCAGTTGCCTTAAAATTATTATAAATTAATACCGTGATGAAATACTTTTATTGCCATCGAATTGATATAAACTAATGTTGTGATAAAATACTTTTATCACAAATGTAATTATAAAAAATGTCAAATTCACAGTACATTAAAAATGACAAAAAATTGTCATGTTTGTTAATAGTAAGTGTGAGCATTTTTTTTAGGGATAAAAGCATCAAGCCCCCTAAACTATACACGTTTTTGCGACTTACCCCTTAAACAAAATTAATAAGCGTTTTCCCCCTTAAACTATGCACGTCTGTTCGGTTTGCCCCCTGGCCGGGTTCTCAGCTATTTTTGGAGGGAATATTCCCCGCTCGAAATATTTTTTCGCCTACTTTTTATCATCAGCTACCAAAATACATTTAGTACAACACATATGAGTCGGATAAGGGAAAATATTCTGGGCAAGAATGGCAAAAAATAGCCAAAAACCCGGCGAGGGGGCAAATCAAACAGACGTGCATAGTTTAAGGAGAAAAACGCTTATTAATTTTGTTTATGGGGCAAGTCGCAAAAACCTGTATAGTTCAGGGGGTTTGATGCTTTTATCCTTTTTTTTATTGTGACAAATTTATTTGTCATAAAAGTCGTGTTTTGTGAGGAACATTGCTTATGTGAGAAAAAATGGCTTGAAATATGACAATTCTTTTGTCACCGTAAGTAATATTTTGTGAGAAAAAATCGATTTTTTCACATATACATTTGTGAGGAACGTTAACTTCATCACAATGTGTATTTGTGATTGTCCTACGGTGAGGACTCTGTGACGAAATGTTTTCGTCACAGTGAGGAAATTGTACCTTAGCTTAATGCGGGAAAAAAAATCTATCATAAAAAGTTGTCTTTTTGGTAGTGGAAGCACTCATTGTGCATTTTTATTGCAATTTTTCCTGATCGATAAAAAAAAATACGAATATAATTTTATCAGAAAAATAAGCATTAAGGTCATATGAAAATAACAACATGTATCATTTACATAAATATAGTTCAATACGTATAGTAAATAAAGGTAACTTGACACTTAGTAGGATACATTTGGGGACAACTCTACTAATATTAATCAACTTATGTTAATTCATATTTTACACTAACAATCAAGTACATCGTTATTGTTGAGCGCTAACATATAAGTTAATAATTTAACAAAAAACCAAGAACTTCATATGATTATTGCATATATAGTTTACGTAAATAAGTCAATATTGGCTAGCTAAGATGAAATATTGCTGAGAACTTAAAATCTAAAAAGATACAATGAGTACTGGCTACACGAAAATCAGTAAGCCTTGATTCTTCGTGAACAAATAAAAGTCATGATGGTTATAATTGCATAAATGTAGTTTGGTATAACAATATTGGCAAAGACATCTAGGCGTGCTACTGTAAGGTTAATATAACAACTTCGTAATTAAGTTTACAATATCTATGCGCACTCCTGTAAATCACTTTTATTTAATAAAAAGAAAGATATTATTGTTGATTACTTAATTCATAGTTTTCATATTGGCAGAGATGAAATAGTTGAGAACTTCAAAATCTAAAAATATTTAATGATTATTGTTGTTTCATAACAATTAGTATCGGTGACATGAAAATCAACAATTAGTCTTTGATTTTTTTATTAAAAAGAATAGTCCCTATTATTATTACATAATACATTTTGGTATAACAACAGCGTTACTATTGCACTAAATAGTAGAGACCAGTACTCTCGTTGAGCTTTAAATTTTAAAATATTAAATTTTGTTTGTTGTTAGGTGTTAAAAGTGAGTGCAACAGTTCGAGAAATTAAGTCTTTCATATCTACGCACTCATGTAAACCACTTTTATTTAACTAGAATCAGTGACACGCAGTTATCGCGTGATTAATAATTTATTTTAATTTGTATAGTGAATAAAATAACTTAATGAGTAAAGATTACATATATAAGGATAGCGAAGTTACATAGAAAGGTTTTGATTTTGGGAAACTAAATCACCAATTACCATGACTTTTGTAGTTAATGAGTATACTTAAGTTGTAAGGCTAGATTAGAAACTTAATAATAAAATTTTATACCAGCACTAAAACTATACGGCTAAAATAAAAATTAAAAGGTTGGTGTCACAATTTGTCATTCTTTATATAATAGTATAGATGAATATAATAGTATAGAATTAGACAACGTTATTGAAACTAAATTCAATCTACTAGAGATTTCTTAACAAATTTGAAGTGAACTTTAGTACAAGAATAATAAAATAAAATAATTTTTGGTACCTATTTTACCAAGATAGTTTGGTGATATCATAATATATTTAGAATCTTTCCGCTAGTCAATGGCGGAGATAAAATTGCAAAGAGCTTTGAGATTAAAGCACACCTAATTCGGACTGTCGTTTTGCGCTGTCAGGTGAGGCTGGCACAATAACTCCGTAAATTACGTTTATAAAATCTAGGTGCGCTCCTGTAAACCACTTTTATTTAATGAAAAGTGAAATATTGTTGCTTTACTTAATTCAAATCTTTTTATATTTCTTCACAATTCTTGAGTAAAATCTTATTCAAAATTTTTAAAATTAACGCCATTATAATTTTAAGGAAAAAAAACCATTATTCCAATTTCTAAAAATATTGTAGATGGTACAAATCAAAGTATTAGGTCTGGTAATCTAATAAAATCCAATATATCATTCTTTTGAATTCTTTAAAGGGCATCCAAAAATCACCCCCCATTTCATGACTAAAAGTGTAAAATAAAATAAAAAGAATCTAGAAATTAAAATAAATTAAGTAAATGAGATGGTTGGAGAGGTATATTAAATGATTTACTTGTCAAAGAATCTGATTGAGGAGGTTATTTAAAGGCACCCTAGTGGCTTAACTAGAGAAACACAAACACAAACCCAAGATTCTTAGCCATGTCCATGGACATCATCACCAACAACAATAACAACACAACCGTGAAGACCCCATCTTTCACCAAGGGCGTACTGAAGCGTCACCCGCCGTTGAATCTCCACCGCCACTACAGCCACCACAACCACAACCCACCTCACCACCACCCTATTGTTTTACCATACAGAGAATGCCTCAAAAATCATGCAACCAGATTAGGCGGCCACGTCCTTGATGGTTGTCTAGCGTTCATGGTCTCACCTGCCTCCAACCCCACCGACCCCACCTCTATCAAATGCGCCGTCTGCGGCTGCCACCGTAACTTTCACCGCCGACCCGACGAGATCCTCACCTAGAAACATGCATGAAAATCTAATTATTAGTCAAAAAAGATTCTCCCAAATAATTAAATTGTAATGCACCAGTTATTAGTGGTAATATCCACATCTGTTAAGAAAGAATAAGTGCATTTTCAATAAATTAATTTTGCAGTGCGATTCGTGAGTTTGCCAATTAAAAATTTCTTACCAATCTTAATTAATTAGTTTATATATAACTATATCTTCCCCATTTATAGTTTGTAAGTGGCAACCCTCTTAATTGTGTTGCATGGGAAAAAGTACAGTTTTTGTAGCTCGTTTAAATCAAATTTATATTTTCTATCATAATCACATTTAACACACATCGCCACAAAGTCACAAACACCAAAATCCTATCTTTTGTTTGAAAAATATCCCTCTATAATATAATTGCCATAAAGATTTCTACGTCACCATGAAAAAAGATGAAAGGAACTCCTCAATAATATTTGGAATAAGACTATATACATGTAATATTTATGCACGTCTTCATTCATTAAATATATAGCATTACATAACACGATATGGGGGGAATTGCAAAAATAGTCTGTTAATGTGGCCACATGAGTTTTTAGTCCGTTATTGTGTTCATTTACAGTAATAATCTGGTATTGTAGACATTTGTGTGATTTTAGTCCTCTTGCAAAAAAAAAGTTGCCTGAAATGGCACGTGAAGCGCGTGACCACCAAAATCCACAAAAAATAAACATACACATGCCAATTTGCACGTTAATATAGAAGATAACTAAAGATTGATAAACCTTTAATAGGTAACTCACGTTCATGTCACAACAAACGCCCAAACGTGTACAAGTTCACGTGCGATCTTTGCACGTGCATGTTTAATTTTTGTCGGTCTTGATAGTAACGTGCCTTACGTGCCATTTTTGCAATTTTTCCACACTCTATATATTTAAGAATAATAAAAGTCTAAATATTTACAAACTTTACCATATCATGTGAATCAGATAAGTTTTTAAAAATTATTGATAAATCAGAGAGCTTATATATAATCGAATCCAATTCATATTTTTTTATTTTTTTTCTTATATATATGATCTTAATTTTTGCACGACATAATAAAATGACCACTGCTTTGACAACAAATAAATATGGTTGTCATGTATAACACGCGGACGGCGTGCATGCGGGAGGGGCTACTGATTTATTTGTGGACCAACAAAGCCGAACACAATTGGTTTCACCAACTTTACTTAAATGGGCTAAGAAGCAAGCCCAAGTCTCACTGCTCAGTCGAACTCACAACTAGTTTCGGACATAGATAAATTCTTCTTATAAGTTTATCGCACAACAATGAGCAAAATTTCTCTATTCTCAAATCCTCTTCCCTTCTCTCTTCGCTCAATCATATAACGACATGTGACATATATATATGCCCACATTAATTAACCCCACATTCATCAAATTAATTTTGTAAATCTATATTATAAAATTAATTATTTTATTTCCTCAAATAAAATCTCTCTCATTAACTAAATGATATGCGTTGTTTCCTTTTGATAAATTAATGTGAAAGTCTTGGGTTTTATTTTTCTAAAAATTATAATGTAATGATTTCCTTCTAAAGCTAACAACATACAAAATTATATTTATTGATTAACATCCAAAGTTGTATACGAAATAGAAATATTCAAAATTCTAAGATTTATTCTTCTAAAAAAAAGACTATATATAATATATTCTTCCCACTCTATTAGATTAACTAACTAAAATACTGAATATGAAAACGGTATATGTGGGATTTATTAATACATTTTTTGTATTTGTATATAAATCATTAAAGAGTGTTTTAATAGCATATATATATTATATATATATATATATATTTACAACTGAAACTGTTCATTATTTTCGAGTTTTTTTTTTTATTATTCATTGTTTTCTAGTCTTCAACGTAACATTTGATCAACTTAAAAAAAAGATAGCTTATACGTGTGAAAGAGAAAGAGGAAGAAATATATGGAAATAAACATGCCACGTGTCGTTATATGATTGAGTGAAGAGAAAAGAGATCGAAGAGAGAAATTTCGCTCCACAACAATAGTTTACATTTTTGTTTTTGACAAGTAAATGGACATGATTAATTAAGGAAAGTCAAAAATCGGATATTTTACATTTTTTGCAAGTAAATGTATATGATTAATTAAGGAAAGTCAAAAATCGAATATTTTACATTTTTTGTAAGTAAATGGATATGATTAATAAGGAACGAGTTTACAGTAAAAAACCTAGATATTTTACATATGGGAAAGGGTGATCGAACAGCGATTGAGACAAATTGTTCCCATATCTGAGAATCAATTTGGATTTATGCCCGGAAGGTCGACCATAGATGCCATCCATTTGATTCGTCAGTTCATTGAACGCTTTCGAGAAAAGAGTAAAGATTTGCATATGTTCTTTATCGACTTAGAAAAGGCATATGACAAAGTACCCCGAGAGGTATTATGGTAGACCTTGGTGAAGAAGGGGGTACCCATTAAATATATCAATATCATAAAAGATATGAATGAGAATGTGGTGACAAGTGTCCGAACTTGTGGCGGTTTAACAGACGCCTTCCCAATTACAATTGGCTTACATCAGGGGTCAGCTATGAGCCTATTTTTGTTTGTCATTGTAATTAATGAAATCACCAGAACCATCCAAGACCGAGTCCCATGGTGTATGTTGTTTGCAGACGATATTGTCCTCATCGATGAGACAAGAATGAGAGTTAACGCTAAATTAGAACGATGGAGACAAACATTAGAAGCACGAGGATTTCGACTAATTCGAACAAAAACAGAATACCTCGAATGTAATTTTAGCAAATAACAAAGTAACAACGATGGCAGGGTTCAGTTGGATAGCCAAGAGCTACCGAGAAGTATGCATTTTCGGTATTTAGGCTACATACTACAGATGGATGGAGAGTTAGACAGAGATGTCAACCACCGCATTCAAGCTGGATGGACAAAGTGGAAGAGTGCAACATGGATCCTGTGCGATCCTAACTTTCATTTAAAGCTTAAAGGAAAGTTCTATCGTACGACTATTAGACCTGCTTTGCTTTATGGCTCCGAGTGTTGGGCTATTAAGGAAAGTCATGCACAGAAAATGAACGTTACAGAGATGCGCATGCTTCGGTGGATGTGCGGTAAAACCAGGAGAGATAAGGTGCGCAATGAAGATATTCGGCATAAATTGGGTGTGGCAGCCATCAATGAGAAAATGCGAGAAAACCGTTTAAGATGGTTTGGGCATGTTAAACGCAGACTCATAGATGCACCGGTATGACGAGTTAAAGATTTCGACTTAGGACAAACGGCTAGAGCTCGTGGGAGACCGAAAAAGACGAACGACATGAAGCGAAAAGATCTAAATGAAGACATGCTCGTCAATCGAAGCATATGGAGGCGGAAGATTCATGTTCATGACTCGACGTGATTCATTCATGGTTTATATAGCCTACCCCAATTTGATTGGGATTACATGCTTGGTTGTTGTTGTTGTTGTTTTTTGAGGTGCATAACAAGATTTTCTGTTTTTCCTTTTCTTTTTTTCTCAAGTAATACCATTAGGTGTTAACATACTACTCAAATATCAGATACTACGATTTGGGGGCATAATCCTTTGCTGACTTGGCAGATTGACGAAACACTCCACATCAGATTGGTTCTGAATTGCGCTGGAACCAGCTTTGTCCTTTGCACACATATACTCCAAGCAACGTGGTGAGGAGAGGGTTGGATCTTTAATGATTTCGGTCTGAACTTGGATCATTTCAAACTGCCTACGTATCCCATTGAGGGAATCAAGCCGAATGTAGTTCATTTGTCTATTTTGAGGGTCGAGCACTAATTGGGTTGTGTGATTCACTTATTTCTACATTGCGCGACTTCACGGTTTTAACCATATTTGTTTGTAGGTAGGTCAAAACCTTGATCAGCTTCTTGATACGAAAATTAGACTCCCTTGGCTTTCCAAGAATATAAGGCACATGTCCAGGAGACATGTCGAATTTCCACTATGTCGAATGCAATGTCGAGTATACTGCATGTGGAGTATTTCTGCACGACTTCACGATTTGGACCGTATCTCGATGTAAACATCTCGAAACTTCAATCCCCTTCTTCCTATAGAACCGTATCTTGAATATATTTCTATCCATATATAGAAAATGTCAAGGAGACATGTCAAGTTTCCTCTATGTTGAATGTAAGAATTGGGTATTCTGCATGTCAAGCATTTCTGCGCGACTTCACGGCTTGGGTCGTATCTCGATGTACACATGTCAAAACCTCGATCCTCTTCTTTCTATAAAACCGTATCTCGAATATTTTATATCCATATATGGCACATGTGAATGAGGCATGTCTAATTTCCTCTATGTCGAATTTAAGACGTTGAGTTTTGCACGTGGAGCATAGAATGCTCGACGTATGGACATGTCGAGAATAAATACTCAACCTATGGGGTGTAGAGCGTTCCCCTGACCTTATCTCTATCTATGGCTGAATGAGAGAGTATTTGTAGGCTAGAAGCATGCATATGTCGAGTTTTAGCCGAAACTCGACATGCCACTAGGCAGTCTCACCTTTTTGGGCATAACTTTCACTCAGGACCTCTGAATTGCAATCCTTTTATTGCGTTACGATCTCGACATGATTCTAATGGCATATTATAAGATGCTTAGTGCGTTATATAAAAATATTGGTGACCTTTATATGGTTCACTCAGTTATACTTTTTAGTCTTCTTATGTTTATGGACATTCATTGGTCGATCAATTCCATTATGCCAACCACGTGACACGACACGCAATGTTACTATATTATGTCATAGTATATTATATATATGAAGTAAGTATTAAGAGGTTTGATAGATTTTGTTTTTTATAGGTATTTTACTGCATGATTACATTGATTGATATGTTGTATTGTTTGGAAATACAATGTTTTGTGAGATGAGTGATGATCATTTTTGACACTTAAAAATTGAAAACATGTTTTACATATAGTTCTTCGTCAAATTATGCTCGTCCATGCATAATGGCATTTAACGATTGAAAGTTTAACAATTGTCCATGCATTTTACATTCAACATGATGTATTTGTGACGAACTCATCTTTTAAAGTAAATTAGTAATATGTAAAAAATTAGCCTAAGATGATCTATCGTAATATTGTAATATAAAATCTACAAATTTAGGGCGCATTATTACACATACAACGACTTTATGTAAAAAGGAAATTCATTGAAACTTGAAAGCATCAACAGATGAAAAATTGCACCATGTGGACTTAGGCTTTCGTGTAAAACCTTTTCCCATCCGCCACGATTCTTATTAACTCGCTTACTTTGGGCTAAAATATTGTTCACATCAACATAAATTAGATTCACAAACATTGCTAGAGGTACATAGTCTTACTTCCGTTAGTCAATAACCATCTATTACCGCAAAATTGAAAATTGTTTCATACAATCGTTACGTGGTGACGTGGTAACAATATGATTATTATTACTAGACACTGGTACCGTACACGTTTGGAACATGATTGTGGAGTGGTTAGTTAGTGCATATAATTTACAAATATATTGTCATCTTGATTGTCAATCGTAACATGTCAATTGTCAACCATGCAACTGTGATGAACAAGGACATTCTCCATAAGGATTAAAATTATGAAAACTAAAGTACATATATTTTCACAATTCTTTTTAGACTTTTTAGAAAAAATCATTAGTTACGGATTATGATGCTTGGCGTTAATTGCTAAAATCTTAAATCTAAACAAGGGTCACTCCTAACAATTTAGGAAAGTTTTTGAATCTCTATCCTCGTTTAAACCACGTCATCCTTACAACGGTTGTACATAACAATTTTTACTAATTAAAGGTTGAGAAAAATTGCTGAGGGGTCACGTGTAAATTACAACTAACAGAGGGGTGGTTTTTACAATTTACAAAAAATCCATCGGTCGAACATTCATGCACATCACCACCTCTTCACAAAACATTGACCACTGCTCAAAACCAAAAATCTTCAAGCTCAACACAACAATGGCGGACAGAAAGCATTCAATCAACCCAGCACTCGAACCGGATACCGATTCTCCGTCGGATCCGGGTCTGGAGTTCGCCCAATTCGGAGCGGGTTGCTTTTGGAGCGTGGAGCTGATCTTTCAGAGGTTGGAGGGAGTGGTGAAAACCGAAGTCGGTTACTCTCAGGGTCACCTCCATGACCCGGATTACAGGCAAGTTTGCTCCGGTACTACAAAACACTCGGAAGTGGTGCGGGTTCAATTCGACCCGAATGTTTGTCCGTACACCACTCTGCTTGACGTATTTTGGGGAAAGCATGATCCCACCACTCTCAATCGACAGGTTTGTTGGATTGATTAATCTGATTGTATTTAATTATGCTTTTATTTGGTAATTTTTTGCCGTCGTGGTGAAATTAGGTTATGATTGGTCAAAATTGGGGGATGAGGAATTGTTATGAGTGCTGAATGTGTTGTAATCGATTGTATTCCGTTGATTGTTAGCGGTTTCGGTGAGCGCGGGAAATGTGTTGGAAGCATTGTAATTTGTTTTGACAGTTGCTGATGAGCTTAAGCGATATCGTCTAGTTTCGTTATTGTTGAGTTGAAAATGAGATTACGTTTCGATGTTTGGTTGAAATGAAAACGATTCGAATTGACGACATTGTAAGAATTTAGTAGAAGATAATAATGAAACAGGGTGGTCTTGTTGATTTTGTTACGTTGTTTGTATTCCTGTTATATTTTTCATATGTCGCCCTTGATGTTGTTTATCGTTCTCGGACAATGAAACATGGTGTGGCTTCTATGTATTTTAACTGAATTTAACGATTTTGACAGGGGAATGATGTTGGGACGCAGTATAGGTCAGGCATATACTATTACAACGAGACACAGGCTAAATTAGCTCGAGAGTCGATGGAAAAGAAGCAGAGTGAGTTGAAGGATGTAAAGATTGTCACAGAAATTCTTCCGGCCAAGACATTTTACCGGGCTGAAGAGTATCACCAACAGTATTTGGAAAAGGGTGGAAGAAACGGGGCGAAGCAGTCGGCTGCTAAAGGCTGCAATGATCCTATCCGCTGCTATGGTTGAAGCAGTATGCATGCTGTTATCATCTATCCCGTTGCCGAGATATCGTGCTGTGGTGTTCGATAAATATCAACTGTTTATTGTGTTCGGACTTTTAAAGGTATAGTACTGTTGAATTTCATGTTTACATGTGCTAAGGCTCTGAGGCATGAATTACATTATACTGTTTGCAATAATACTTTTTAATGTATCGAAATAAGCATATGTTGTGATTGTTTATATATAAACGTTAACTCTCAAATTCATAGATGGCACTTTAACATCATATACTGAGAAATGACTGCTAATTACATTCAAGAATTAAAACCTTATTTAATTATTGTACTCCTATTACAATAATATTCGGTATCTTCCATGATAGCTTCAAACTGAGGAAGTTCACAATAAAGCATAAATTTAGGGAGTCTTAATCTTAGCATAGAGCTAATCTGAACAGCAGATATTTTTTCCAATATAGCATGTCGCTTAAAGTTCATCCTTAGGGGTCGATTTCGAATGTCCCCCTGGATTCTTTGAAGAGTTCTTAATAGGGTAGGAAGCTTCCATGGCTATACCACACAGTCCTTCTTTCGCATCTACACCACGCTGCATCCTGATATATCCCTTTTCTCCCCATTCGGGTCCCCATGAGTTCCTTACGATCCAGTATTTGGTTCCATCAAGAGTCGTTCCATATCCCACGATTGCCACCCCATGATCCAGCTCTGTCCCGCACTCCCCATTATACACTCCCTATTGCAAGAGACAAAAATAAAATCTATTTCAAATATTTTTATAGAAATTCACGCTTTTACAGGTTAGAAGAAATGTAAACCACCATGCTTTTTGAATTATAGGATGCTTATCATTTAAGTAAGTTTACCTCATTATAGAACTGGAAATCAGAACCTCCAGCATCAATCGCAACCGATATAGGTTGATTAGCAGCTGCTTTCAGTAGTGCATCTTCATCATTGGCTGGCACATCTTCATGTCCATCAATGGTCACTGTTGGAGAATTCTCCTAAAGGGGAAATGATGCAGAGTAAAATTGTGTATTTTGGCCAGTTAAACATATTAAACTTGAACCATGATTTTTGGAGCATAGGATTACCTTTTTCACATCACACCTTCCATCAGCAGCTGTGTAAGGATAATTTTTCTCTGTTGTAATACCTCCTTTCTTTTTGATAAAATCAAATGCGAGATCCATTAGTCCTCCATTGCAGCCCTCGTTTTCGGCAGTGTCGCAGTCAACTAGTTCCTGCTCTGACAGGGAAACTAAGTTGTTGGTCTTGATTTGATTAATTCCCTCGACTGCCACCACAGTTGAAAACGCCCAACAACTACCTGCAATATCAGCCAAGAGTTTTTTTTGAGAGATCAGCCAAGAGTTAAAGTGTTAGTCCTATTGCCTTTCTGGGATTTTACTAATCTGGTAGGAGTTAACATGCAGAGTCGAGATATCTTACCACATTGGCCTTGATCTTTCACAGCAGTGACTGCCCCTTTCTTCCTCCAGTCAACAGATGTTGGAACACTTTGTACGTTCGCATACATAAAAGTCTCGTTTCCTCGTGATTTTCCTTGGAGCATCCGATGATGCTTGACCTTTGAACCGGCATAGACGCTCCTGAATTCATGGCTCGTCATGTCTGCGAATTTGTTCAGTTTCAGCTTGTAAGGCTTGTCTTTCTGGTTTACATTGTGGACATAATGAGCGTTGGCCTTGAAGACGTTGAAGCGTCTGTGCTTTTCGTCTACGCTCCTCGAGACAGTGTGGTGGCTCCTCCACCTTTCATACATACCCCACAAACTCTCCTCAGTTTCCAATTCTTTTTCGTGGAAATCGAAACTCTCTGCGAGTCCGATCAGCAGAACCAAAGAAAGAATGACTAAGAAGAATGTCTTCATTTTCAAGAATCAGATGAGTTTGAAGAATTATCTGTGACTGGATGAGAATATAGAGAATGGTAGAGACCTTTATATAGATGGAAAATTAGAGAAAATAGATCACAAGGGATGGAACGGATTGGAATTCCTTATGGGCAAAACCAATTAAGAAAGAATAATGGGAAGAGTCAAGATGGGTAATGAGAGTTGTGCAGAAACTAAATGTATATCAAACTTGCCTACCCAAGTAATTGAGTCTGCTTCTTATAATTGGAAGGTTAGGGCACCCCCTCCCCTCCCCCACCCCACCCCTACCCAATGCACACACATAAACTTAGGAAAAAGTGTCTTTATCTAATTATCATAGTTAGAAGTGTAATGTGAACAGGTACGTGAAAGTAAGATTAATTGTAAAAGAGTAATCCATGCAGAACACGTTACTGTGTGATCATATAATTGAAGAAGGAATGTGATGCAAGCATTAGTTACGTTGTTAGAGATCATGGCACGATTTCTTGCAAGTGGGGACCATTATTTTCTGGAAAACTCTATTGGTTAGTAACTGAAATGTTTTTTTTATTTTTATATGGAAATAGAGGAAAAGGCCAGGATTTAGACTTTAGACCTTTTTTTACTTAAAAAATATAAATATTAATTCTTTTTTTGCGCCATGTTATTTTTCGTTCGTTTAGTTTTTCAGTTTGGCTTATATTGTAATTGTCGCTGAATCATTTATGACTACAGTACAAATTACCTCATCTTAAAATTACTTGAAACACTGTATCTACTAGTAACCAGGCCACCCAACGTGGTATTGATTTTCGATAATTTCTCGAATCAAAGGCTGAATATGACAGATAACTGGAAATATTTCACCGAGCAAGTTATCTTCATATACTCTTCATATTAGAGCATTCATGCTGAAAATAAAATTTACTGAGATCAAATTAATGCTATCATATTAATGGGTTATGCTTGAGACATATAATCCGCCCCCGCGAATCTCCAGAGCTCTTATTAGTTCTTATTTTGCTTCGAACTATTAAGTATTAACAGCAACGTGATCAGTTTTTTTTTTTAGCCTAAAAAAGAACTTCAATTGATACGTTTCATACACGTATAAGTAGACTACGTCAGTGTTTTTTTTGTTCTTGGATAGAAATCAAGATCAGTTTAACGTTTGTTTCATTGATATTCTTTTTTGCTATTTTAAGTTAGAATTTGTTAATTTGGATTGGAGATATTAATTTGTTATGTAATATTTGGAAAAACTGTCACAGATTAATGCCCAAAATCGAGCGCTGCTCACATTCATACGCCAAGCATACTGTGCGACTGAAGATGGAGTTATAAACTAATTACTTGCTATTAATTAAGCCACTTTATTCTTAAATTAGGTACTTAAGAAAGCTTTGTTTCATTGTCGGTCAACAAGGAAAATTCAGTTCCCAATTTACCCAAGCCCAAACATAAAGCCGCTTAAGACTTTACTTTTTTTACAAAGGAAAAATGACAACAATTAAGAAGTGTGCTACTTACTGGCTACTGCATGCATGTTTTATTTTAAGAGGAGGACAAAATGGCAAATTGATTCTATTTGGGTAATTTTTCGAATAAGTTATAAATTTTATTTTGTTCTAAAATACATCACCTGCAAAGTTATATATTATTTAGAATTAATGTTCGATACATAAAACCCATTACACAGTGTGATTTCCAACGAATTTCTGGCATCTTTGTGAACCTAACAAATACAATGTTGAATTATTTATTTCAAGAAGTACGGATTACGTAGTCACTAGATAATCATAGCCGTGGATAAACCAACAACAAGCAGGGTTTGGAGGATTATTTAGAGACGACCAAGGCATTTGGAAAAGTGGTTATTATGGAAAAATTGGTACCACAAATTCATGATGGGGTGGAGCATACAACAAGGTTTTGTTGGTAAGTTTATCGAAAATGCCGCAATTTAGAACTTGAAAGTCGCGAACTAAAGACGTTTTCCTTAAAGCGTAATTTGCTCCCACCTCGTGTGTCAAAAGGGTTTCAGCGAATCGCCTCCCAAGATACAATTTAAACCCACAAAATAAAAGAACTATTAACTGCGTTTTGGACTTACGAAGTTAATAAACAGAAAAAGAACAAGAATGCAATTAATACTGAAATTTCTACAGCAATTATTTTTGTATGGTATATGAGAGATACGAAAATCTGATGTGTGTTGGTTCGGATAATCCTGCGTTTTTAAAGACAGAGAAAAGTTGTAAGAAAAAGTCACGGTATTCTTTCCCAGAAAGACACAACTCTCCTGCTTCAAATAAGGTGTCTATTAATATTTAAAAACTGACTTTTAAATATTCCCACCAAATTTTCTCAAATTAATCTGAGCCGTCAGATCTTGATCTTAAATAAGATCAAATATGCACCATCCAATTTAATCTAATATATTTAATATCCAAATTAAATCCTAGTCATTCATTTTATTTAATTAATTAAATAAAATCTACGGTCTAGATCGATGCAGACGTGCAAAGTACTAAGTGCTTCTTAAGTGCACCAAACAAAAGCGCCACGAGCCCACGTCGCACGCGCGGGGCGCGGCTCGGCGCGCGTGTGCTTGTGCACCACCTATGTCTTGCACACTTAATTACTCAAATAATATAGTGCAAACATATATAAACTTACAAATAGTTTTTACTTTTCTTACATGGGAACTTAAGCCACTTTAGCTCTTAAAGCCATAAAAGTCCTTATATGTAACATGAGTTAGAACCTAATATACTTTACCAGTGTGGGACAAAACTTAAAAATATTTTAATGTACCTTTCATACACATCTCATTAACGCATAACCATATGGGATATCTCTCACAAAATTTATTATTTGGAAACTAAATCTAACAGGTTTGGTGTTGGCTTTAGAAATGAAGTTTTATAATTTAATCGTGGAAGCAGACTCCATTGTAGCTGTTAATTTCATCAAGTATGGGGTTGATGTCGATCATCCAATGAGGCCGATTGTGGAAGATTGCAAGCATATGCTTCAGGACATCAATGGAAGGATCACCCACATTTACAGAGAGGGAAACTATTGTACGGACTTTTTAGCAAAAAAACGAGTTGGCCAAGATCAAAAACTTGTTAAATTATTTGAACCTCCGCAAGATATGGAGTATCTGCATATGGCAGACTTGACAGGAGTGGCATTTGAAAGATTAATATTGTATGTTTGTTTCTTGTTAACCAAAAAAAATAAAAAAAATAGCCGTGGATTAACAACAATCTACATATCTCATATACAAATAAAAGTGAGTTCTAGAATGTTGTAATAGGACAGTTTTAATTTGTTAATTAAGTAGCTTAATTCCCATCCAAGCTAATAAGTTGACCACGCAAGAAAACGCTCTTCCTTCCTCGTTTGTTAAAGGTGTTTCTTTTAAGCGAGTATTACGTGAATAATTAGCAACTCTTGCGTGATGAAGAAATAATATTATATTATGTAATTATCGCATTAGGTCTATTTTTAGACTTAACACCTCATGTCTTCTAATGTGCTCAACCCGAAAAAAAAAGGTGCATTGCGAGCAATTTTCTTGCTAGCGACTAGCGTGATTAATTTTGTTAAAGGCCACGCGGCACGTGCTTTAGGGGGGGGGGGGGGGGGGGGGGGGGCACCGGAAACTATCAATTTAACGACATGGTCTAATTATGTAAAACAGGGAATGGAGTAAAAAAAAAAAATTGTAACAAGTGGGTAATACGCCTTCTTTAACATGATACAAGTTGGATTTTTATTTTATTGTTTATCTTTTTCTATAATATGTTCTATTCAATATAACAACAATTTGCGTAATTATACTTTACAATGAGTAATGTGTCTGTCTTACATAAGACAGAGAGTAAAATGCCATTAGTTCATCAAATAATAATGATGAAAATTTTAGGATGATTCACTAAATACTAATTATTTGAATTGTAGTAGAGGCCCTCTGTGAAGACTACAGAACCATTTGTATCCTTCTGCCACTAAGAAATAAAGGAACCAAACAATTTTTTGACTGGCTAGGCTAGAGCAGATGCCTAATCCCTTAACAGGGGTTCATGTTCAAAAAGGATTTCCGACCTAACCTTGTTCGCAGAGTCGCTTGACATGCCTGCACAAGATCAAGGAAGGACTAGTCAATAGATTTATGCTAACATGGTGATGGGTGTGATTTAAGATTGGCCCAACATTTTGCTACTGAGCCGGTCCATAAGCGCATCGAATTGGATAGATTCGATGCGCGCATCGAATCAACATCACAATGCTGCGTTACTGGGCCGGCCCATAAGCGCATCGAATCAACAGGATTCGATGCGCCTTTACGTATTGGTTTATGGGATCCACGGGACGGCTGCTATAAATAGTCCGTCCCCTTGTAATCCGTGCACGTTTTGAGAGGATAATCGCTTCAGTATAGTCAGCATCGAATCACTATTTATTCGAGACGCATCGGATCGAAAAGTCCACATTCGATACGTGATCAAACAGTGTTGGCTCCATTCGATACGACAAATTACGCATCGAATTCGATACCCATAGACCCGCATCGAATTCGATACCCTTAAGCAAGCATCGAATCCTTGTCAGTCATATCGCATCGAACATAGGCACTCGACACGTCAGCATCGAACACTGAGAATTCGATACGTTACAATAATCTTGTAATTAGTTTAATTAACCTAGTAAGCTTGTAATAAGTGTTCCGGACCAAGCTAGTCCGATAATAAAGTTGGATAACATTATTTTGGTTATTTATATCTCATTTGTATTATTTTTTCGTGTTCTATTACCGTGACGAAATAAGACCAAAATATTGGCGCCGTCTGTGGGAACACTAAATTTTATTAGATTATTAGGAATGACTTCGAGAGTAACTAGATCTCGCAGTAAAGCTCTCGAGGGAACTATGGGAGAAGCATAAAAAAATACACCTGAACAGATGATGCAGGATAATGCGGGACCCTCAATAATACCCACGGCAGTACCAACACCAGCAAGAAGGGAAAATCAAGGACTTCAAGGTATGGAGGTACCCGACCATGAAGCAGGTGCAACTGGAGCGACAGCGACGGGTGCTTCGATTCCAGAAAATATGAAGAAGGAACTAATGGCAATGGTAAAAGCTGCGTTGGCCGAAGTACTAAGTCCAACACCATCCGTTTTGATACCATCTCCTATTGAACATCAAGAAACATTAAGGGAACAAGGTTCTGTTGCCCGAATATTGAAGGAAAAGGAGAAAGAAAAATCCCGGCAAGATGATAGAAGAAGTAGACATGCATCAGAGGGAATGAAAAGTAAGGGAAAATCCACCCGAGATGATCAAGGAAAGAAGTTAGTCTCGGTCGAGGTACAATCAAGAAGACATCTTGAGAGGAGAGAAAGAGAAAAAGAGGAAGATCGCGTTACTGAACGGAGAAGAAGAGAAGATAGGAGACAGTCAGAGGGTCATGATTCCAAAAGGGAACGTAATGAGGAAGAAGACCAAAGAGAAGAATTACGAAGGAGGAAAGATAGAGATGTCAGAAGACATCCAGACGGTCATGATTCACGAAGCGAGCGTGATAAACTGGCCAGAGACATAGAAAGGCAGGAGAAAGGGAAAGCAACGGTCGAGGCTCAAATGGTACCAGAGAACAACACTTATAACCGTAGTCCATTTTGTCAAGAGATAGAATCGGAAATCTTGGACCAACGGGTGAAGATCCCGGAACTGAATACTTACAATGGTAAGAATGATCCCCGAGATCATCTTTTTCAATTGGATAGGAAACTGTCTCTTTACGGTTTTAAAGACAATACCCAAGCAAGGATATTTGCAACAACTCTGGGAGGGGTAGCTGTGGATTGGTTTAATTGGATTTCTCCTGGAATGATCAAAAGCTACAGCCAATTGAGGAAGATGTTCGAAGATCAATTCTCTAGTCAATCTAGATTGGTTCTGGATCACTCCCATCTGTATACAATGAAACAAGAAACCAATGAAAGTCTAAAGGACTTTATGAAACGTTTCAATAAGGAGCTATTAAGGATTGATAGCCCATCAGGTGAGATGATTGTGAGCATACTTTTTCGAGCAACCACCAATACAATGTTCAGTGGGGACCTACTGAGACGTAAGGCCACCACCGTCGAAAATATTAACAAAATCGTGCAAGAGGTGGTTCATTATGAGGAAATGATGGCGACTAAAGTACCTATTGTTGCAGCTGTGAAAGATAGAGAAAAAGGCAGAGAAGATCACAACCGTAATAACTACAACAACAGGAACAAGAATTACAGAAGGGAGAGTCCGTCTAGACGATACACACCGTTAAATGCTCACATCATGATAGTCTTTGGCGCAGTAAAAAGGAAAGGTTCGTTGAAGGATCCTAAACCGATGGGGGAATCCAAGGCAACGATGTATTCAAGTCAATTCTGCAAGTATCATAATCAGAAGGGTCATGACACTGAAGAGTGTATAAATTTGAAGGATAAAATTGAACGGTTAGTAAAGGATGGCAAACTCGTGGAGTATGTCAAGAAGGTGCAAGAACAAGAGAAAAATTTCGACCAGAAGAGAACTCCATCCCTTAGAAAGGATAAGCAAAGGGTAGTCGATGAACCGCATCTTTTCCATTATCCTCAGATTGAAGATGGAAATGCCACAAAAAGAATGATCAATATGATATCAGGAGGACCGGGGGGAGCGGATTCCACCAACGGACGGAGAAGGATCACAAGACTGGTTGAGTCGGATAATTTTGTCAATATGGCTAGTATACTGAGAATTGAGGAGATGCCGCATGAAGAAGTCACTTTCTCTACAACAGACCTAAGAAAGCTTAGCGCACAGGCTATACAAATGTCCAATTTAAATTGCCCTTTGGTAATAACGGTGGATATGGCCAATTATGGAGTCACCAAGATGCTAGTGGACCATGGAAGCTCAGTAAATGTGCTTTTCAGTTCTACGTTGATTAAAATGGGATTGAATAATCAGACACTAGAACCAGTGAGGACGTCTCTTCATGGATTTGGAGGTCCAGAGATAGTCCCACTCGGAATGCTTGAGCTCCCAACATCAATGGGTACAGCGCCACAGAGAAAGACACTTCTGGAGAACTACGTGATCGTTGACATGCATTTCGCATACAACAGAATCATAGGAAGACCAACACTGAATGCTTTCCGAGCATTACCATCGACTTATCATCAAATGGTGAAATTTCCTACCTCAAGCGGAATAGGCGAAGTCATAACAGACCATATTGAAGGCTGGAAGTGCTACGTAACTTCACTCCGGACACGGCCACAGCAAGAAGAAGACGCGGCAAGGGCATTGGCTCCTAGGCAAATGGAGCATATTGACTAAAAGATTCTGCCTCAATTTTACAGAGTCCTTAGCATTATGAATATTTTGAACAATTTATATTCGTTCTCTCTGCTATGACATGCATGAGAGACAAACATGTATGAACTTAAAACAGGCACGCCCAAAACATGAATCTGGAGGACAACACAGGAAGTCAGGGCAAATGAGCAATGACTCAAGCTCCGATTTATTCACATAATCTGATTTGGTTTATCCAAAAATATTAATTTTAATTAAATTGATTACGTGATTTTTATCTAATATGCATAATAAAAATGTATGCAGAACAGAAAATCCCTAAGGAAACGAGGAGAACGGAAACTCTGTCCAAAGTGGCACGAGATACCGGAAAAAGCTAGAGGCAACAAAAGGGACGGAAACTCTGTCTGAAGTGGCACGAGATACCGAAAATCCCTAGAACAACCAGAAGAATGAAAACTCTGTCCAGAGTGGCACGAGATACCGAAAGAAGCCAGAGGTAACAAAGGGACGTAAACTCTGTCCAAAGTGGCACGAGATACCGAAAATCCCTAAGACAACTATTAAAACGAAAACCCTGTCCAAAGTAGCACGAGATATCGTATTTCCCCGAAAGACAATCCAGAAGCATGGATACTCTATCCAATGTGATACGAGATGCCGCAATTCCCGAAGTATAATAGGGAGGGACGAAAACTCTATTTATGTATCACAAGATACTCAAAATTTCACAAAGGAAGAGAAGGGATGAATGATTCTCTCCGAGATGGCAACGATTATCACTTTTCCTTGGAAAAACAAGCAAGGAACATACACTACATATAACACTGTAAGTGCTCGTTAAAACCCATAATTTGAGAAAACATGAACGAAACTCTCAGGAGACGAGTAACAATAACTAAGCTATGTTCAAAAAGGCAAGCAAAACCTTTTCCTAAATGGAATAATAATAAATAGGACGATTATAATTATGTAAGGAAAAACTTTATTCAACTCTTTATCGCAAATTGAACAATAAAGAACCAACAAGTTGTCAAAATAAAGTAAAAAACCAATACAGGAAATTGAAATAAAAGGCAGCAGTCATGAGCATAGATAATGAAACATTTCAAAAAGAGAATTCATAAACATTATATCGCAAAAAATCAAATTGTTCAAATTCATAAGAGCGACGCAGCGACACGAATAAAACAAAATTAAAATTACAAATTGTTCATAAGCATAAAAAGCTAAAAGGCATTAGGGTTGCTGGTTCAATTTTCTTCCTCATCCTCAGAGGATGGATACGGATCAGGCATGGGAGGCGGTGTTGAGAGCCCTTGGAGGATAAGATTATCACTCTCGAGCAGCGAGGCGAACTGATCAGGTTCGGCAGGCTCAGAAGTTGTACGGGGCAGGAGAGGTTCTCGATTGGGCCCTAGAGATAGGCTCAACCAGTCTGGTTTAAAATCGCCACGCACATACTGCGTCGTATAAAACTGACGCACAGTCAGAACTTGAGCGTTGCGAGCTTCGAGATCGCCTCGGCGAGTGCAAATCTCTCGAAAAGTGTTGCTCCTCAGAAATTCTTCGGCAATCTCCACTTTTTGCTGAGTTGAAACCTACAGGGCCATGAAGTTATTAATAAAATAAAATACAAAATGAGCGTAAAACACCAGAATTGAGAATATTTTACCTCGGCAAGGCCGCGCTGATATCCAATGTTGTCAGCATTATATGCCTCTTCTATAGCAACCGCCACTTCCCGTTTGAGCTCAGTGATTTGTTTGGTCAGCTCTTCTTTGAGCTGATTATCCTCCTCTCGCGCCTTTTTCGCTGCCTCTCTATCGGCGTGTGCCCTTGCGGCATAATCACTGACTTTTTGCAATGCCTTTTCCTTGTCATCAAGGGCAGCTTTAAAGGCAGCAGAATCACCACCAGCGGCCGTTTCTCGAATCTCCATCAGCGCCGCATACATAGTATCCACGAAACTGCCCACCTAACAATTAATGAGCAATCAAATCAACATATAAAATTTGAGTTAAACAAAAATTAGCTGGAAGGGCAGAAATAATTACCGCTGTCAGCAGACGAAGCGTATTCCGCTCCACCATCCTCATTTCTTCAGCCGAAATTGGGAGAGGAACAGCTAGACCAGGCAAGAGCGCCTTCAAATGGTCGATAGATTCGGCCTCTGAGATTTCGAACCCACTGGCCCGAGCACGAGGGCCTTGGCTAGATCCAATTCCTGTGCTTGGCCCAGTCGCATGGGTCAGGGCGTTGGCAGTGCTAGGCCTACCTGTTCGGGCGGCTGGTGGAATAGCCCCCCCAGTTTGTGACCGAGTTTGGGGCATTTTTCTCTTTTTGCTCTGGGCAACGCCTTCTATATTGTCACATGGACCACCTGTCAGGCCCTCAAAAGCTTCAACACCACCTTGCATACTGTCGCGGTTTTCCCCCAATATATCCTCGAAATGATCGACTGCAGAATCAGCAGCGGCCACAATAGAAGGACCGATAATGTTTTTCTTGCCCTTACTCTTTCTCTTTCGAGGGGGGGAATATCGGTAACAGTGTTGGTCTGAGAGCTCGCCTGATCAGCAGCAACGACCCGGTTTACACTCGCGTGACGCTCCATAATATAATTAACTGCAAGAAAATTATATTATTAGAATACTTAACGAGACGTAAGTCGAAAAATATTAAGAAAGTTGCGCAGTTATACCAAGGGTCATCCTCTCGTTATATTTCACTGGGGACAAACCAGCTAACGAGAGCACTCGATTTTCAACTAGTTTTTTAACATCAAATTGATGTTCTCGAACTAAAGTCGGGATAAACTCGCAATCCCATGAAGTTTTGGACACGCCGCCAGGTATCATTACCCTTGACCCAGTATACCATTCACGGCGGTACAGCCTAAACTCCCCTTCATAACTCTCTTCAATATAAAAATATCGTCTCTTCCAATCTTTCCCATATCCGGTCGCCCCACCATTCAAGAACTTGTGATTCGTTTGTGCTTTGACATGATAAAATCCCTCTTCACGCCTCGCAATCTCGAACAGCGCGTAAAACTCATTGGGACTTTGTGGTTGGCGCAACGCCTTCATGACAATAATAAAGCGAATCATATTTCCATAAGAGTTTGGCGTGAGTTGAGCGGGTACAAGATATATCATCCTCAGAAGCCATCTTAGCTCAAAAGGGATTGGAAAACGAACACCGTTGAGGAGCTGACCAACAAACACAGTCATATGCCCGGGCGGCGGGGTATGCATCCGATCATTGGGCCCAGGGAGGACGATCTTATACTTATCGGGTATATCGAACTTAACGCGCAGCCCCTTACGACTATGTTGGAAGCACGAAACATACTGATCATAGGCCATTCCTGGGACCTCAACATGATCATCGAACTCTCTATTGATATAATCTACGTCTTCTTCACCCTCGCTGGGAGCGCGATTATCCCGATAAGATGACATGAACGAGCTATCACTTTCAATTTCAGGCACTGGTTGCTCAGTATTTGCATCGGGATTGTTACCCGCGGGTGAATCAATTGTGTCTATATCTATTAAATCAAATTCATTTACTTCAACTGGGCTCAAACCAGAGGGAGCATTAGAAGGTTCCCCCTTATTAATGGAACTGGAGCTCGAGCCAGTACTCGACTCACTCCCAGAAGTTGACTCACTGCTCACCATCTTTGACGAGAACGAACTAAAATAAATTAAAAACGGAGGTTGACTAAGGACGTACACGTCACTATAGACTCTCGCATATCTCTCAATCATACATAAAAGCGAATAATTTGAAAAGAAAATCCAGCAAAAGAAGGCCAAATTATTTACCTTAATTGAATTACCGGAAGAAATAGCTTTTGCTTGATTAATATATCATGCGCAAAACAAACAAACAAGTTAGAAATGCCCGTACAAACATTAGAATATCGGGACACAACAACTAAAAATTTATAACACCACATCGAACAAACACAATTCGATGCTAATCACATCGAATCGGTATTGTTCGATGCGGATCGCATCGAATGGTACCAATTCGATGCGTCTTACCTGAGAAGCGGGGTGCGTGAGGAGCAGAATGAGCTCCTCACGGTAGACTTCCCTTTATATAGGAAGCGAGAGGCCCACCAGGCCCAATTCAGTGACCGTATCGAATATGCGCATCGAACGAACACCGTTTGATGCGATATATCTGACGCATCGAACCGATACTGTTCGATGCGTTTAGTTAATGTTCATAGAACTATTGTGAACCGCTCCGGAGTGACATATGATTAGGAATATCCCAAATCAGAGAAAACATTTGGTAATGTATATAATTTTTTTTATTAAAGTGCTACGGCGCAGACCGTTCAAAGCAATTCTAAAAGTATTCTTTAAGTTTGGAAGACGTTCTCCACATTGATATCGTCTCCCAAACTGGGGGGACTATATGATGGATGTGATTTAAGATTGGCCCAATACTTTGCTAATGGGACGGCCCATAAGCGCATCGAATCAACAGCACAATGCTGCGTTACTGGGCCGGCCCATAAGCGCATCGAATCGGGTTGATTCGATGCGCGCATCGAATCAACAGGATTTGATGCGCCTTTCCGTATTGGTTTGTGGGATCCACGGGACGGCTGCTATAAATAGCCTGTCCCCTTGTAATCCGTGCACGTTTTGAGAGGATAATTGCTTCAGTACAGTCAGCATCAAATCACTATTCATTCGAGACGCATCGGATCGAACAGTCCACATTCGACACGTGATCAAACAGTGTTGGCTCCATTCGACACGACAAATTACGCATCGAATTCGATACCCATAGACCCGCATCGAATTCGATACCCTTAAGCAAGCATCGAATCCTTGTCAGTCATATCGTATCGAACAGAGGCATTCGACACGTCAGCATCAAACACTGAGAATTCGATACGTTATAGTAATCTTGTGATTAGTTTAATTAACCTAGTAAGCTTGTAATAAGTGTTCCGGACCAAGCTAGTCCGATAATAAAGTTGAATAGCATTATTTTGGTTATTTATATCTCATTTGTATTATTTTATCGTGTTCTATTATCGTGACGAAATAAGACCAAAATACATGGTATCATAGGGACAGAGACAATTATTAGATGATAAGTGTTAATTATCTCACAATACTTTTTTAGGAAAGCTGACATTCGAAAGTCCGTTTCAGGTGGTTGAAGTTTCCCAAAATAGCAACGCTCCTCCTTTTAGAATGTAGCCGTTAGTTAGTTCGTACTATATATAGTAGTGTTAGCTTGATTTTAATTCATTCAATTCAGTTGTAATTTCTGTTTTTCATGTTGAAGTAGAGAGGCGACTTACGGTTGCGATCAACATGTGTAAGATCAAGTAAACTCATCGATCAATCTTTCGATTCTTAATCATTCAACATCAATAAATCATTCGATTATTGTTCTTCATATTATTGAGATGATGATGATCATTTTAATGTGTTCAATAACAATAGACAAAGATAGAGGTTTTAAACAAGGAATACAATTTGCCAGACATTTCAAATTAAGTGATTAGAGAAGAGAAGAATCTTCAATTTAAAGATATACTGAATTGTACTTACTTGTCAAAGGTACAATGAAGTCCTGGTCATGATCATTCGACTGGAGGAAAAATGCAGAGCTTGAACCTGATATTTTGAGTTGGGCAATTTTCGTGCATATTTTGTTTTGCCTCATGAATTATCTTTGCTGATACAACTGCAAATTTGGTACAATGTAAAGTCTAACATTGGAACACTGGTATATCAGACAAAGCAAATGGAACTTCCATGACTTGTCGCAGTTCATTAACTCAAGGCATCTAAGCCTTGGGAAGGGATGCACTGAAGTTGCCCAAACAACTAATTTGTACGTCCAATGTGCAAGGCTTTGAGATGGCAAAAGCCACCATCAACAACCTCCCAATATTTTCCATGAATACTTTTATCTTTTAACTTAAGAATCTCTAGGTTCGGATCCGATGTATGACGCCAATCCAGAAAAGTACAGTACAAAGTAAAGCTTATCAATTTTGGTAGGAAATGGTAAGGTGAGGGCAGGCCATGCAATTTACTCTAGGAAGATGGACCGGGAAATACATCATTCAACAACTTCAATTCTCCTGATTGCCCAATTTCGTCAAACTATCAAATGATGCACTTTTTTCATCCATAAGTGAAGTCCGCTGCCCACAAATTCCTAGTTTCTTCACATAGCAGGTTCTATCAAAACGTTTTCGGTGCAACTTTGGGTAGATATTGTACCAAGGGTTTCAAGTTCTCCCCCCTTTTTACTACTTTATTCTGCCTAATGGCAGGGTAGTAGATGTATTTGTCTTTAGATGGCTTAACTGGATCATCTTCCATATATCAGCTTTGAAAAGGCTTGAGCTAAAATATAAGTATATTGCAATATACTTCAATTGAACTAATTGATAAATATTATGGGGAGTTTTATCGAACCGATTGAATTGGCTTCTAAACTCTAACAAGTTTGAAAGCTGCAGGGATGGTTGAGATGCTTTTAGGCGCAAAGCTAATCTCCTCCTCGGAAAAGCACACAAATGAGTGTACATGGGGACCATAGGTTTCAAAGAGAGAAAGCTCAAGATATTGGAATGGATACAAAGACGACGACTGCTTTGTATGTCACAAATTGGAGGGTTGAAATAACAATCACCAGATCTTTTTATTTCTTGGAAAAAACCTTCTCTTTCATAACCAGATTGAACTTGGCAAAAGTCATGTAGCATTCCACTAATGCGGCATGTTTTAACCTTACCACCTTGGCTCATCTTATCAGCTCTTTACTAAGTTCCTTCTTAAAAAATTGTCCAAATAACTTTCCGCGGTCTCCTCTAAAGGCATACATGATTTCTCTTGTATGAATCATTCTGCAATCCACATGCCGGTCAATTTCTAGACTGAGATCTCCTCGTCACTAGGGAGGCCCAAGTACAGAAAGCACGCTTTCAACTCAGAAGGCAAGTTATCAAGACTTAAGGCTATAGTTTTTTCTATATGTCAGACTCCCACTGTCCTCATGTGTAAAATACATACACTCTCCGACACATTTGTAAATGAATTTTTATTAGTGTCCCAATCATCTGTGGATGAATACTTTTGGGGGAGGATTTCTCTAGTGGCCAAATAGCAAGTGGCAGCCCGTCACATTGTTTTGCGATAAGTTTTCCATGGTCCGCTGACTCTGGAGGGCACCCTGCCTTACCAAAAACCTCGTATTGAAGAAGCAACTAACTCTCTTCTAGTGTTAAGAAACGCCGCTCGTCGGGATATCTATTACGGTTTGCATGCTTAGCCACTGCTACACTACGACTGGTAAGCAAGACTTTCCCCATCTGAATGCTCTTTGGCAAAGCGAGTTTACCTCAATTCTCGGGTGTCCATATATCATCCATGACGACCAAGTACCTACCGTTGTTAAGATGAGCTTCAACCATAAATCACTTTTGTGAAATATCTCCTCAATGAGCCTTGTGGAATGGCTCAGAATCGATAGAAACACGTCTTTCTCAGTGAAATCTTGAGAAACGTTAACCCATATGTTGCTGGGGAATTTGTACTGGATGTTTATATCGTGAAAAATCTTCCCCACCACTGTGGTATTCCCAAGGCCCGACATACCAATGAAGGAGATGACATCAAGTTGAGCTGTTTCTTCTTGGAGATAACTGATCAAATTGGCTGTCATGTCTTCAAAACCCACCACATTATCTAGTCTCACCGTGGGAGCCTGCAATGTGAAATTTGAGTGCATGGAGTGAATGTGGTTGAAGTATTTCCTTTGGGACAAAGAATCATTCTTACTTCTTGAAATCACAGAGATAGAGATAAGTTCAGCATGTCACAAAGCTTAAATTCTCAAGGGTGAAGGAAATTGAATTGCATAGTGTAACAAGCTTCATATTGTAAACTGTTTACTGAGAGTACTTCCACCCTTTAATGATTTTAGTTTCTTACATACATTTAACAAGTAACTAAGATCTTGCAGTGAAGGAATTTAGCCACAAACAAATGAGATTTCCCATTACAAGAATTTGGCAAGAAACATCAAGCGCTAACAAATGGTTCACGAAATTAAAAAATCTACAATTCACTAACCAAGAAGGAAACATATCATGGCTCAATGTACCTCATTCCGCGTACCAGGGTTGGCCAAGTTAATGATGCAAAGATTAGCGAATATATGCTTGAACTTAGAGGCGACGGCAGATACATCTTTGGGGACAGTGAAGCGCTTAAGCTGCCTCCAGAAGGGTCGGAAGTAGCTGTAGCTCCTTGACTTAGTTGTGACAGCCTGGAATACATCGATATAATCGTCTGTCTCGTATTTCTCTCACGATTCCTCTCAAACTAGCGTCATTCCGCGACATCTTCGCCGTACATTTATGTAACTCTTTGAACTCAAGAGGTCACTGTACAGTTTCTCGACCTCGTCAGTCCCAATGCTTAACAACTCTCTGTGGTAGAGTAGTAGCTGCACGAGGTTGTCCCCAGAAACTCCGCGGCAGCGTCCATCATTTTTAGATCTCTCTTTAATTGAGCCTCAGGCTATTCACTTTAAATTATTGTATAAGTGATCTCTGTTTAAGCCCCACTATTGCTTGATTCCAGTTTTTTCCCCTTCCTTCTCCACCTACTTCACAATAATTCCTTTTCCTTTTCTTATCTTTTGCTTACCTCAACACAGAAGTTTGCTAAAAGCTCCAAAAACCTAATGTTAACAGTCAAAAACACAACCAAATACACATGACAGTTCTAGCCATAATTTAATGGTCAAAAGGTTTGTACTTTGTAGCTCCATTATTGTTCACATAACAAATAAAAGGGAGAAAGAGAGAGCGCTACAAAATATGGAGGAGGCCGCCGTGGGATTCCTGTTGGAAAACCTTCAGCAGCAATAGTGAACCATATCCACCTAATGGGCAACGCGAAGAACCAAGTAGGAAAAGCTCGGAACCGACCTCCGCCTGTTCACAATGTTCCTGAAGGACTCCACGAAGAAGTGGCAGGAGGATGAAGGTCTTGCAGAACTGATAAGACGAATACGAGAAGCCGTGTACGAGGCGGAGGACATCGTCATCGACGACTTTGTCAAGCAGGCCACAGGGAGGAAGTACAAAAGTTACATCCTTAGTTTGTACCAGGCGCTGGTTAATATCTACGCTTTCCCCCGAGAGGTGGAAGTAGTGAGCTCCAAGTTCTCAGATATACAACAAAACATGCATTTCTCCCACATTATAACGAAGCTATTAACTGAATTATTTAATCGAATTAAATAAGTTTATGCTAGGAAGCCTGAAATCACCCCAATATTAAGGTCAATCGAGTTTAATAACTATAATCTCGTGTCGAAATCGTATCTTCCTTTTTGATGCAGTGTAAATCAGTAATCTTCTAATTCACTTTGACTGTTAACTTGTCTTCTGAATCTTGTGATAACATTCATGAAGATAGTCATGATCTTACAAGACAAGATGGGATCTTACAATATGATGAATGAATGAATCACTAGGGTTGACAATAAGACATATATATATATATATATATATATATACAAGACAACTAAAAGACTAAACCACCCTTAAGACAATTAATATACAAATAATAATATGCTAACACCTCCCCTCAAACTCGAGAAGGTACTACAATAAGTAGCGAGAGTTTGTCAACAAAGAAGTTATGACGCTAAATCGTATGTGCCTTCGTAAAGAAGTCAGTCAACTGCATCGAAGACGAGATGAACGGTAGAGAGATAACACCATGCTGAAAATAATGTCGAGTCACATGACAATCGATCTCAATATGTTTGGTACGCTCATGAAAAACAGAGTTATGAGCAATCTGAACAGCACTTTTGTTATCACAGTACATGGGTGTGGGGGATGACAACAACACCCCCATATCACCTAACAACCGTCGTAACCAAACAAGTTCAGTTGTGGTGGAAGCCATAGCACGATACTCTGCCTCGGTAGAAGAACGAGAAACAACATCTTGTTTCTTGCTTTTCCAAGAGATGAGAGAATCACTTAGAAAAATACAGTATCCAGTGGTAGATTTTCGATCGGATGGATCACTAGCCCAGTCTGCATCCGTATATGCTCGAAGTTCTAATGAAGAACTCGAAGGAAACAATAGACTCTGATAAATAGTACCACGAAGATAACGAAGAATGTGAGTAACAGCAGCCCAATGATCACAGGTAGGTGCAACAACAAACTGGCTAACAACATGGACCGCATAAGCAATATCCGATCGGGTAATAGTCAAGTATACCAAACTACCAACAATAGACCTGTACAAAGTGGGATCCGGAAGAAGTGTACCGCCAGTAGGAGTATAATGAACATTTACCTCTAAATGAGTAGCAGCAACACGAGTGTCTGTAAGGCGAGCTCGCTCCAAAATATCTGAAGTATACTTCGACTGAGACAAAAGATAGCCCTTTGGAGATGAGGCGACTTCAATACCTAAAAAGTAACAAAGAGCACCCAAATCCTTCATATCAAACAAACGAGATAAGGTGTGTTTCAACACCTTAATACCCTCAACATCGTCACCTGTAATAATCATATCATCAACATATACAGTAAAAGCATTATGCGACCAGCAGAACTGCATTTAACAAATAAGGCTGAATCATTAGGACTAGAGGAGAAGCCAAGAGAACAAACAGTTGTAGAAAACTTCTCAAACCAAGCTCTTGGAGCTTTCTTAAGTCCATATAATGCTTTCTTAAGTCTACACACCTGCCCTTTATCATGAGGAACACCCGGAGGAGGTGTCATGTACACTTCCTCATGTAAATCATCATTCAAGAATGCATTTTTCACATCCATTTGTGAAATATACCATTGTCGTACTGATGCAACTACAATAAGAACTCTGACAGATGTCATCTTAGCAACAGGAGCAAAGGTCTCCTCATAATCCATGCCATATTGTTGAGCAAATCCTTTTGCCACTAGACGAGCCTTATATCGCTCAACTGAACTATTAGCTTTGGTTTTAATTTTATGACCCATCGAGAACCAATTGACTTTTTTCCTACTAGAAGAGGAACCAAGTCCCAAGTGTGATTTTTGTTCAAAGCTGATAGTTCCTCAGCCATAGCCTCTTGCCAAACAATATCTTGTGCCGCCTCAGAATAAGAGGTAGGCTCACAAAGAGGCCAAACAGATGCCAAAAAGGAAACAAAAGGCTGAGAATAACAAGAGTAAATGAAATCAGACAGTTGAGTAGACTTACGAGTACGCCTGGGATACCGCTCCTGAGCTGGATCCGAAATCGTAAGAGAAGGGACATGAGGGGGTAACTCTTCAGCAGCACCCAAGTCATCTCCATCACCAACACCAATATTGTCATCCCCAACAACATCACCAATACCAATATTCTCACCAGTTGGATCATTAGTTCCAATATCAGAAACATCAAGAGTAAATGGGTCAATGTGAATAATATTAGACCGTGTCACATTATGGGAGCCTCTCGAAATGGAAAAATATAGAATATGCTCAATAAAGTGAACATGAGGAGAAACATAACATTTTCTAGCAACTGGATCATAACACCGATAACCCTTCGGACCATTTCCATATCCCAAAAGACACATATTACAACACGTGAAGACAACTTAGTTCGCTCAACATGTGGACGAAGAACAAAACATGTGGAACAAAAACCCGCAAATGATCATAATCAGGAGTTTGACCAAATAACTTAGCATATGGAGAGATACCTGCGTTCTTAGGAGTTGGAACTTTATTTATGATATAAACAGCAGTAAGAACTGCTTCTCCCCAATACTCACTAAGTACACTAGCAGACAAAAGCATAGAACGTGCCGTTTCAACAATATGCCTATGTTTTCTTTCAGCCACACCCTTTTTGCTGAGGTGTGTCTGTACAAGAGGATTGGTGCACAGTACCATCACTAAGAAGAGTGTCAGAGAGTGCATTACTCGTATATTACCCACCCAAATCAAATCTAAAACATTTTATGACTTTAGAGTGTTGAGTTTTCACATATGCAGCAAAGTGAGCATAAACATCAATGAATTCAGAATGATTTTTCATCAAGTAAACCCAACAATAACGAGTATAGTCATCAATGAAAGAAACATAATATCGTGACCCCCCCCCCCCTTTGTAGGAATAGGGGCAGATCCCCAAACATCCGAATGAATCAAATCAAATGGTGCAAAAGAAGTGGATGTACTGTGATTAAAAGGTTTTGCAGAAAACTTCCCAAGTTTACATCCACTTTAATCAGAAATATCCTAAGACTGCAAGTCTCCCAAAACACCACTATTACATAAAAACCGCAGACAAGATCCAGATACATGACCTAGTCTAGAGTGCCATACGTAGAACTTCGAAGAAGAAGGATTTAAATGAAAGGTAGATAGATCAATACTCGTAGATGCAAACTGACCATCAACCTTCATGCCATCCAAAACATAAAGTCCCCCCTCTCAACTTCCAGTCCCAAGTATTCTCTTTGATTTCGGATCCTACACATGACAAGAAGTAGAGGAAAAGTGAACATCAAGACCACGATCACACAATTGACCAACATAAATAAGATTCATAGCCAATTTAGGAATACAATAAACATCAGGTAGTGAGAGATTTTCTGTTTGAATTGTACCAACACCTACTACTGGCATATGAGTGCTATCAGCAGTCATAACAGATGTAAGTGGTAACACATGAGACATAGATACAAATGAGTTGCGATCAGGAGACATGTGATGAGATGCTCCAGAATCCAACACCCATAAGGACGAGTTTCTACCTGATGTGGATGGAGCAGACATAACATATGTTGGATACTGGTTTTTGTTTGCCTGAAGAAGGTTCTGCAATAGATTAACCAAAGATGCGTTGTCTGACAAAGATGAATCGACAGAAGCTGGGTCTAGTGTAGGCATGACATCAGCTGTATTAGGCTATCCTCCAAAACGAAGATTCTGTGAATATGAAGGTTTGCCACTTGGCCTCTTTCCATATTCCTGTTGTGGTTTGCCTTTCTGGTTCAATAAAGGACACTGATTCTTCCAATGACCCTTTTTCAAGATAATAGCGACACCCATCCTTATCATAACTCTTTTGTTTAGATCTGATATGACTAGGTTGAGTAACCAAAACAGAACCAACAGGAGTGGACTTCTCAATTTGAGTCTTGAGGCGGGTTTCTTCAGCCAACAATTCATGCACAACTAAATCAACTGAAGGCAAAGGAGTACGGTGCAGAATTGATCCACGGATGCCTTCATACTCAGAGCGGAGATTGTACAACAGTTGAACCAAACGTTGTTGTTCTTGCCTTATAATATACGGACCGAATGCTTTCAGTTCAGCGCATTCTGTTATAGCCAACTGATCCCAAAAGTTTGTCATCTCAGAATAAAACTCTTGAACACTTCGATCGCCCTGTGTAAGAGCACGAATTTATCCTTCAAGTTGATATTGAACAACAAAGTTGGACCTCACATACAACCTCTCCAAATGGTCTCAAACTGCTTTCGCAGTATCAAACTTAACTAACTGAACACCAATCTTATGCTCAACAGAATTGTTAATCCAAGTAATAATTTTAGAATTATTGATATCCCACACATCCAATAACTCAACAAAATTAGCATCATATGACTTAGGAGCAACCAAAACACCAGAAATATAATTCCACATCTTCTTCCCTTTTAGAAAGTTTTTCATAACATAACTCCAATACCCATAGTTTTTCCCATCAAAACGAACACTAATCGATTGCAACGAATCATCCCCTCCCGTCATGATAACAGAAATCGAGTTCGATCGGCGTGGTGTTGTGTTTGCCTACCGGTTGGGTCAGAGATTTGGCTCTGATGCCATGATAACATTCATGAAGATAGTCATGATCTTACAAGACAAGATGGGATCTTACAATATGATGAATGAATGAATCACAAGGGTTTACAATAAGACATATATATATATACAAGATAACTAAAAGACTAAACTACCCTTAAGACAATTAATATACAAATAATAATATGCTTAACATCTTGCACTAAAATTCTCATGGCAGACTTCCCTGGTTAGACAAGAAAAGGTGGTGGCTTTGAAGATGAGGTCAAAAAATAATTAAAGGGGGAAACACACACTTAAACCCCTCATCTATTGGCTTTATTACACTTACTCCCAACCTTTCATTTGTGACACTTACCCCCCAACCTTAATTTTTAAAAGTTAACCAGTCCCTCGGCCACCCTAAGCCCGAATATTCCCTAGATTCTCTCACGCTCGTGGCACGTGCCTAACAATAGTAAGGGTAAAATTGACTTTTTCTCATTTCCAATGGCTCTCTTCTTTCTCTCAATGTGATAAAACTTTTAAAAATCGATCAATCACCCAAAATCCCCAAATTAAAGAACCCTAATTACCAAATTCGAGCTAACTCCTCCATTCTAATAATCAATTACTACAAATTCGAAATTAGTAACTAAAGTCCACATGGAGTCGAACAAAATATGCATTTGTGGAAGGAATGCATCCGAGAAGACTTCGTGGACAAACCAAAACCCAGGGAGAAGATTCGCTCGTTGTAAGAAATACCCGGTAATTGGAATTTCACATTTTTTCCCTAAACCCTACCATTCAGTATAAATACGCATTTGATTACTTAATAAGAGCTATGTTGTTTGGTTTTTGAAGGGGTGTGGGGCATGTGATTTTTTTTCTTGAATCGACCCTCCGATGTGTGAACGATCACGTGTAATTATTCCTGGGCTATTGAGGAGGGTTAACCGGCTTGAAGATGAAATTGGTAGATCAAAGAATTGCAAAGAAAGTTATGGTTTGCTATATTGGTGGTGGTTGTGCTGAGAGGATGAAGCAGACATCCCTCTTGAATTGCTGGTATTGTAGTGATGTAGTTGTGGTGTTGTAATGTTGGTGTTGTAGTCATGCAGTTTTGGTGTTGTAATGTTGGTGTTGTAGTGATGTAGTTGTGGTGTTGTAATGTGGTGTTGTAGTAATTTGTTTGTAATAATGATGTGCTAATTGTTTTATTTAATTGGGATGTATAATGTGTTTAGTAGGGATGTGGTAGTGGTGTTGTTAATTGTTGTAAGATAATTTGTTGCAATGCAATGATGCTATTTAGTTGCAATGGTTTTTGTACTTGATTTTAGTTGCAAATTTGTGTAATGAATCAAGTGACAAGTTGCTAGCAATCTCGGAAATTCTGAGTATAACCTAATTGCAAATCACTCGACATCAGAACTTGCATTCACAATACTTACTTAAGCTCAATGACTAAACACAAGTCACCTAAGAGTAACACTACCGGATCTCAATGATCACAACACAAAATCAAGTCATGTCATACATAATAGGTCAATAACAATCTCATCATTTCATACAAAATACCAGCAACAACAACCAAAGCACTTCAGGAGTACTAATGTCAATAACATCCAAATCATCTCACGGTACATTAGGGGCCTGTTCCAATCATTAAATACCATTAACATTCATAATCATAAATCAAAATAGGTAAAAGTTTTTCAAGATTCTCAATCATCATGCCCTAACCAAAAAAAATCTAGTAAAAACGTACCACCAGACACAAAATAAGAGGACAGTCAATGCTGAATGATGATTTACAAATCTTGCCACATTTCACCTTAAAATTCAGACATAATTTGAATCACAAGACATCTAAAATAAAGGATCTTCTACAGTCCCAGTAAACATACTCTGGACTTTCCTTTTTGGTACTCCAACAGTCTTCTTGGGTGGCTTAAATTGTTTCCTGGCAATCTCAAATAGCACTGAAGAATCATCATTAGTACCAACCACTGTAGAGGTGGTTATTTCACTAAATAACACCCTCTTTCTTGACTCTCTATTAGTTTTACCCTCAACCATTTGGTACTTTTCAGGAGTACTTTGGCTCCTTGTAACAGGTCTGCTACTTGTCACTGGTACAGTGGGATGGATCACACTTTGACTCGGATCATTATGTACCTCAAATGCCTTTTTCTTTCCCTTGTTGATGATCTGTTGTGTAGTATCATTAGACATGTTGCTTGCATTTTGACTGGGATTTGCAGCTGAAAGACTTGGTTTTTTGGCCACCTATTTCAACATGCATCATAAATTAAGTAAGCAAATACACATAGATAGCACCATTATTAATGAAGTACTGCACCTACTTAATTACCTTATGTAGCTTGCCCTTCTTTGTGGTATTCACTCCTGATGTTCCAGCTTGTGAGCATTGAGTATTGGCCACATGC
Organism: Linaria vulgaris; assembly: GCA_948329865.1. Classification (NCBI taxonomy): domain Eukaryota; kingdom Viridiplantae; phylum Streptophyta; class Magnoliopsida; order Lamiales; family Plantaginaceae; genus Linaria; species Linaria vulgaris. The sequence goes on along the minus strand of OX415250.1, from coordinate 33,177,108 downwards.
TCATCTTGACCAGCAGCAGAAGTCTCACCATTCTACATAATATCAATCAACATGATTAAAAGACAACAATGGTATGGATTTTAAAAGTGCATAGGTATGATTAGGGGTGGCAGTAGCAGAAGGGAGCTTTATCTTGCACTTGTTCTTCTTTTTTGCAACTGCTAGTGGGTTTTTCCTCCTAAAATCACAACCCCTGATATTGTGCCCTTCTGCAAGGCAGAAACTACATGACATTTTCATGCCATGTCTCCCCAATTTTCCAATTTCAGCAGCCTTTTGGCCCTTGCTTCCTTAATCTCATCTGGTAACACAGTCCTCTTGTTTTTCTTAGGCCTAGCAGGCATTTTTTAAGGAGCAGGTGGGAGAAGCTTGGCAAGGTCATTTTTTAGTTGGGGCCATGCTTCCTTGCTATGCATGGGTTTCATGAAGTTTGTGTAACACATTACGTATGTCTCTTTTTTGTACAGGGGGTGGATGACTTCTTCAGGCTTCATGTGATTGAAGTACAAGCTACTGATGGCATGTGGGCAAGGTATCTAGTAAGTTCCCATCTCCTGCAGCTGCAAGTACCTTTGCCCAAGTGAACCACAAACTTATCTTGCCAAGGGGTTTGTACTTCAAACTCCAGATGTCCATTCCAAATAGGATTGAACTCACCTGCTTTCTCCTTCAATGTCTCCAAGATATTGTGTATTTTTGGACAAAGAACAGGAGTCCTAGTTCTCTCCATAGCCTTCTTCCTCAATCCTATCCTATTCATGAGCATTATCCTTATGCTTTCACACATGTCAATGATAGGCATGCTTCTTGCCTTCACTATCATTGCATTAAAACTTTTAGATATGTTGTTTAACAACAAATCTGATTTACAATGAGTCCTGAAAAAAGCCATACACCACTGTGAATAAGGCTTCTCTACCAACCAGTTATATACTGCCTCATCTCTTTCTTTCAACCTTTGTATCACCTTCTGAAAATCCTCAATTCTAGAAGATCTAGCTGCATCCCAAGGTATGTTTCTCAATGCTAAGCCTCTGTGATCTTTCTTGAAATTCTAGTAGAGGTGCATGACACAAAATCTATGCTCACAATTTGGTAGCACATCATCAACTGCCTCAATCAAGCCTTTTTGTTTATCACTCATTATAGTCCAATGAAAACTATTCTGTATATTGAGGTCATTAGCCAATATTTGGAGAAACCACCTCCAAGATTTCTTTTTCTCCTTTTCCACTACAGCATATGCAAATGGGTAGATACAATTATTTAAATCCACCCCAACAGCTGTCAGAAGCACCCCCACCATTTGCTGTTTTTAAATGAGTTCCATCAAGACAAATAAGGGGCCTACAACCACTAATGAACCCCATCTTCAGTGCTGCCCAACAGATGTATAACCTCTCGAACTTAGCTTCTTCTCCAATCACCTTGCATTTAATCTTAACACTGGTTCCCACATTGGTCTTCATTATTTCCTCTGCACAACACCCTAACATATTGTATTGTTCATTCTCACTTTCTAGACCACTTGTAAACACCTTCTTTTTATCCATATACATTTGTGACTTGGAAAAAACCAGCTTGGCATCCCTTCCTATAACAGTGAGCATAGACTGTACTGGCCAATTTGGATCACTTATTATCTTGTCAAAGTATTTTTTGGCAATCCACTTTGAATTGTCCTGGACAACTGTTTCTTACCTACTGCAGATGTGTTCAGGATCCAATGTCTTGATCTTCATTGTATCCTCTCCAAGAATCCTTGAGGCATACAATCTCCATTCACAATGACTGTCTTTGCACTTAACCAATATCTTATTCTTTTCATTCTTCCTGAAAACCACAATCCTACCAGAGTCAATTGCATGCTTTTTGATGGCATGTCTTAGTATATCAGCTTCAAAAAATACAAGACCCAGCTTGAATGTCACTTTATCCATGTCAAAAGCTAGATTGAACACTGGATCTCCCGTCTATATGTATGGAGTCTTGGGAGTTTGTGGAGCCTGGACTTGTCTATGTGTTACACTCCTGGTTGATGGTCTTCTAGGCTCTGGCAGTCCCCCAAACTCAACCTCCTGATCCACATTCTCATCAAACCAAGTATTGTCTTCAATGGGATCATTATCACTATCCTCTAGATGGTCAGAATAGACAGAGTCATCCCCAACAGAACCTTTTCCATCACTCTCATCACTATCAACCGCATATATTATTGATGCAACCTATTAACTACAATGATCCCTAATGAAGGAGGGTAAAACTTTTGCTTGAGGGACAGATGTGGAACCCTCATTAAAGTCACTTAGAGGAGGGACAAATGTGGAAGCTCCTCGTGTTTCATCTGGATTGGTCTCATTTGGAGGAGGGATAGATTTAGCTGCTTCATCATCATTTGGGCCAGTGAGTGGAATCTCATTTGGAGTTGGATTGGTACTCTGTTTGTGAGAGCAAGGGTTGCTGCATGTATCAGCATCACTATGTGTAATTTTTCGGTTTAATGCTGGTATTTCCGTATCTTCAGCATCAATAAAATCTAAGCCTTCAATGAGTTCATTCAGTTCATCCTGTGTGAACCCATTTGTCTGGCTTGCCTCAACCACTTCATCGCAAGCCTCTACCTCTTTGTGTCCACCTTTAGTCAGAAAATCTACCTGGGATTTTGGTACAGCATAGGCAGAGACAAGTCTTGCTTTACCAGCAGCCCTTGTCATGGCCATTGAGTCTTCATCATCTTTAATGACACAAATTTGTCCACAGTTATCCCAGTCGGTTGCATTGTAGTAGAATACCACATTTTTAGGTGCCCCTGCTTCTCCAGCCATTTGTGCAACCTCCATACTTGACATTTCATCTTCATTACAATAGTCTATGTGGTCCATTGTACCAACTAAGTAGCATAGGGTGCCTAAGTTCTACATTTTCCCATGATGGTGTAGTCTAATGCTAAAGTAGTCTCTGTTTTTACTTGAAACATGAGACATACATGAGAATTAATAATTCTAGTCTCAAGTGAAAGTGTAAGAGCATGAATAATTAACAGTAAAGCCATAAAAAGTGCAAGGATATGAAGGATATATGCATTGGAGTTTGCACATAGTGGAAGAACAATGGGGACAATTTGCAAAGAGGTGCATTGATTAAACAATAATAATTTATGCAAACAAATGTAAACGCACATGAGTACAACTATGTGCAGTGAACAAAAGCATTATTTTATTGCAAAATGGACAATCTTTAGGCACAAAAATTTACACTGATAAAGGAAAAGGCACCATCTTTGAGCACATGCATAAAGTCTGAAACCCTAACAACTTTAAATGTTGTGAGGTTGGTGAGCAATACGACAAATTCGAGCGTATGCCTCCTACTTTAACAATATTGGACCACAATAGGCATAAAAAATCGAGGGACCAGGCAATAAACTAATGAACACTAATTTTGTACAAAAATCAAAGCTTTGCTTACCATAATCTGGTGTCAATCGGTCTGGAAAAATAAGGTCGGATTTTGTGCGAATTTTCCACCCCATAGCTTCCGTAAGTAGCTTAGATCCACGAATTTAGTGATTTTGGAGATAGATTATAGTGATTGTTGGGTCTGATAGTGTAAATCGCAATCTGGTGGTTGGAAGGGGCTTAGGGTTTGCAAAGTGAGGGAAGTGACGATTTCCCCTCCAAAACATGCCCTTTAGTGAGGGACGTGATTTTGGAGTAAAAAGTCAATTTTAGCCTTACTATTGTTAGGCCCGTGCCACGAGCGTGAGCGAATCTAGGGAATATTTGGGCTGGGGGTGGCCGAGGGACTGGTTAACTTTCAAAAATTAAGGTTGGGGGGGTAAGTGTCACAAATGAAAGGTTGGGGGGGTCAGTGTAACAGAGCCAATAGATGGGGGGTTTAAGTGTGTTTTTCCCATAATTAAATATCTTAAAGAAACATATCAATTTGATGTTATATCTTTCATAGGCATGCCTGGCCCTCAGCAAGACCACACTTGACACTGGCATGGAAAATTTATCATGATCTGGAAATTCAACACAAATTTACAACCCCCATATGGATACATATATCTCAAGAATTCACGAAAAGAAATGTGTTTTGTATTATTCTAAATGAGCACAAAGAACTCACTAATGATATTAATCGCAAAATTGATCGGCAGTTGGCCCAGATGGTGGAAGCTTCTCTTGAGACAAAGAAGTTTTTGATTATCATGGATGACTTATGGACTCCTAAGGACTCAATGATCTAATCTCCCTCCACAAAATAATCATGGAGATTATGGGAGGCTTGCATAGAATACTTCGATCAAGCATTCCACGTAAATTATTTTAGAACTTCATCATGAACATCTTGAGCTCAAAGTCCTACAGCTCGCAACCACATGGGTATGTCATGCGAGGCAAGAGTGGGCTCAACCTCCATTCTATTAGTTAAGGGTTCTTTCTCTTTTGCTAGATCTAATGAGATACTACTGTAAGAGTATAGTTTTGGAAGTGATAATGATTTCATTAATCAACAAGGTATAAATACACAATTACAATATCTAAGTTAGGTAACTAAATCACTATAACTAGGAGAGGATATAAACTAAAGATATACAAGGATATAATCTATTTGTGTCTATTACGCCCCTGCAAAATTGACGTTCCATCAGCAACGAAAAGTTTGGAACGCATGAGTTGGAAACGAGTGCGCGCAAGAGGCTTGGTGAGAATATCCGCCAGTTGATCAAGTGTGTTAACATAAGAGACTTTTAGAAAGTCTTTGTTAACGAGATCTCTAACAAAGTGCAAATCAATTGAGATATGTTTCATTCATGAATGCTGGACTGAGTGAAGAGAGAGTCGAAGAGCGCCCATGGTGTCGCACCGAATGAGTGGCGCGTGCGCAAGAGGATGACCTAGTTCACCAAAGAGATGTTGTATCCAATGAATTTCCGTAGAAGCATTCGCTAGAGCCAGATACTCAACCTCCGTCGAAGAACGAGACACCGCACGTTGCTTTCTAGAAGTCCAAGAAATAGAATTGGGGCCGAGAAAGACAACAGAGGTAGATGTGGAGGTACCACTCGTAGAGTCACCCGCCCAATCGGCATCGGAATAGGCCAAAATGATGTGAGACGTAGAACGGCAAAGAAGAAGGCCGTGAGATATGGTGCCCTTAAGGTATCGTAATATTCTCTTAAGGGCTGCCCAATCCGTTTCCGTAGGATTGGCCATGCGTTACGCAAGGCGGCTGACCGCAAAGCTAATATTTGGGCACGTAAATGTGAGGTAGTGTAGTGTGCCAATAATTTGGCGATAGAGGGTCGGATCCACGACAGAATCCAATGGAGAGGTTGAAGGATTCGACGTCATATGAATGGCTAAGGCCTTCACACTATCCATCTTGTGATGGGCTAGAACATCTACAATATATTTATGCTGAGATAAAAAGAGACCTTCACGACCTTGAATCACCTCAATCCCAAGAAAATAAGTTAAGGCACCCATATCCTTAACTGCAAATCGCTCACCAAGTCGAATAATGAGAGACGAGAGAAGGGAGTCAGAATTACCTGTGACAATAATGTCATCAACATAAATAAGCATGTAGCAAACGACCTTGTCCCGTGAATAGACAAAGAGAGAGGCATCCGACTTGGTTTGAATAAAACCAAAAGAAATAAGAGTGTCACTAAGTGCCAAATACCAGGCCCGTGGTGCTTGCTTCAAGCCATAGATGGATTTATGAAGTCGACAGACACGGCTCGGATGAGCGGGATCAACAAAGCCAGCGGGTTGGCTCATAAAAATTGCTTAAGTGAGGTTGTCATGAAGAAACGCATTACTGACGTCAAGTTGACGAAGAGACCAACCCCGAGACACAACAAGTGTAAGGGTTGTGAGAATGGTAATAGGCTTAACAACGGGACTGAAAGTTTCCTTATAATCAATAGCGGGTCGTTGATTAAAACCCTTAGCCATCAAACGAGCTTTGTACTTATCAATTGTGCTATCCGGGAGACGTTTGATCCGAAACACCCACTTAGAGACAATAATATTCCGATTAGGAGGAACATCAACAAGAGTCCATGTGCCATGTTTGAGGAGCGCCGCATATTCCTCATCCATGGCGGCATGCCAAAGCGGATCACTTATGGCTTGACTCACACAAGTCGGCGCGAACGAGCTGGGAAGTGGATGCTTGGTCGCTGAATAAGCCTTCTCCGGCTTGTAGATATTATTACGGGAACGTGTCGTCATATGATGAGTGCGAGTGGGTTCCACAACATCGGCCGAATTAGGAGCAGGCATAGTGCGTGGCGGTGTGTCCACATGAGTCGGGGAAGCTGAAGGAGGATGAGATAAGTCATCCATGACATCCGAAATAGGAGTCGAGGCTGTAAGTGGTGTGGTGAGTGGAATAAGCGGCACGGGCAGTAAAACAGTGGGAGACGGTGAGACCCCGGGTGAAGGGGCCACGGCCAAAGTTTGTGAAAAACCCAGAAGTTGTCCTCAATAAATCAAACGTGGCATGAAATAAACACGCGTTCAGTTTCAATGTCAAAGCATCGATAGGCGGACTGAGAAGTCAAGTACCCAACAAAAATACAACGATGAGATGGAGGATCAAGCTTCCCTTCCATATAAGGCCGAGTGTGAGGGAAACAAAGACAACCTAAGACCCGTAGACGAAGATAGTTGGACGAGCACCCATGTAAGACAAAGAATGGTGATTCCCCCTTAAGAACCGGTGTGGGAAGACGGTTAGACAAATAAACAGCCATAACAAATGAGAATTCCCAAAACTCCAGAGGGAGACGAGCACGAGATAGTAAGGTATGAGCCAAGAAAACCACTTGTAAGTGGCGGCGCTCCGTTATCCCATTTTGTTGGGGCGTGTGAGGGGTAGTAGTGAGAAGTCTAATACCATTAGTAGCAAGATATGGGTGCAAGGCCATAAATTCCCTTCCATTGTCCATATATAGATTACACAAGACAGTACCAAACTGTTTTTCAACAAGTGAACGAAAAATGGGAAAAATCTTTGCAACATCAGATTTGACAGTCATAGGATAAAGCCAACAATACTTAAAGTAGTGGTCAACTAACAATAAGTAATAACGATAACCATTAAGAGAATTAACTGGTGTCGGTCCCCAAACATCAGCATAAATATAGTGCAAAACATATGACGACACAAGAGAAGTCGTAGTAAACGGCAAATGTTTGCTCTTATTTAAAAAACATTGTTCACAATTAGTTTAACAATAGATCGTATATATAGAATAGGATCGGTTACAAGTGTGATACAACGAGTCTATCACTAAACTAGACCTACTTGAACTGTGCTAGCGTCGAGTAGGCTTGGTCCAGAACACCTCGAACTGACGTTAGATGCAAGGGCGAATGTCGAAACTATGTCGGAGATGACGTCGAAGGTTATGTCGGGGGTGACATCGGAGACCTTCTATGTCGAGAGTGATCTCATGCTGACGTCGAGGGTAACATCGGGTAGTAAGTCGGTGGTATATGTCGAAGATATATATCGGGTATTATGTCGAGCTCTATATCGAGTATGTTCGATATAGATTTACAGTAATTGCGGATAATTAAAGCTTACATTGATTACCGGAATGCAGGTATTTATAGGCCTCGGGATACGGGGACCACTCACGTGATAAACACGTGACCGAAGGTCACATTCAATATATATGTCGGGTATGATCCCCGACATAGGTAAAAACATGGGCCTGGCCCATGGCTGGCCCAATACGGAAAACACTCATATCATGTAGTCCCCAAATTTGGAAATTATTATTTGAAGAAAATAATAATTTGCAAATTAAATCTAATTTTGAGTTACCAGTACCTCTCGTCCTGCTAGTTCGGATAACGGAGCTCGGATACGGAAATTTTACTAAAAATGACGGTGGACCCCCAGTATAATTTGCGTGTCCGAGAGATCCTTATTCAAACTTATGGTGATTATGTGCGTATTGTGATCAAAAGAGCACCATGATGGGAAGGTAGAATGTGCTTCTAAGTTTGATATCGAATTATTTCTGATATGTATGTCAAATTTGACATTCGATATGGTGGATATTTAATTCATATTTGTCATTTTGCGCTTATAAATAGTAGCTTGCTTGGAGAAAAAAGAGTTCACTTTGTCTTCTAGCGCATCTAGTCTTTCTCTCAAACAGGTATATCGGGGATACCTGACATAGATTTCGATATTTTTCATCGATATGATACTCGATATATGTATTCGATACTTTGGTCGATACGGTTTTCGATATATTTTTCGATATGACATTCGATATGTCTTTCGATTTGGATTTTTACTTTGGTTATTATTTTTGCAGATTACGATACGTCTTGCTTGCCTGTTATCGTATCTTTAAAGACATGTCTGGAATTCGCGCACGTATGCAGAAATTTTTGGATCGCCGGGCAGTGGAGGCTGCTGCGTTAGCAGCGAGGGAAGAAAGAGCCCCATCTGCTCCTGGTGTGGGAGTTGGTGTCCTAGAGGGTATGGTTGTTCCTCCGGCGATAGTGGAACAGACTGTGCCAATCATTGGGGCCTCCATGGCCAGTGGTGTTCAATCTTTTGTAGGGAGTGTCAGTGACGTGGAGGAAGTTGCGCCTATTACTGCGGGAGCTGGTGGTGAGAGGGTCCTTGACATTGTTGGGATTTTCGCCAGAGTGAATGCGTTGCGCAAGGCAGTATCTATTTCCAAGGATGGTGTTGTGTCCTCCGAGGTTCCGCCTCCATCGATGAAGTAGACTGAAATCTGTCTCCCTGCTGTAGGGGAAACTGTTCTACCCGCGGTTGCAGTTGGTCCTCCTGTGGAGAGTAATTCTGTACTTTGTAAGGGTTGTGGCTGGAGTTATGCCCGTCGAGGAAACTGATGAGGCAGAACTGGGGGATTCATCTATGGTCCCTATATCACTGGATAAAGATACTCCTGATCGGGTCACTAGCGCGGCTAAAGGAAAGGGTACTGCTATAAACGTTGCTTCGCAGATGCCTTCTTCTCAAGGCTTTGAGGGTAACCCTGCTAAAAGACCGTCTACCCTGACCACTCCACAGTCCTCTCAATCTAGCCGAAAGAGGACTCGAGAAGAGGGCTCATCATTGCCACGTCCCACTACCGTGCAAAGGCGAGCGAGACCTGGACCTAGTGTCCAAGGCAAAAGGGTGGAATTCCAGGAGGCTAACGCGGTCCGCGGCATGACGTGGGCCTTCCCTCTGTCGACAAGGGTCCCTATTTTGATCGAAATGAAGCGGGTGCAGAATGTGCGTCGCAATATGCACGTCTACCAGAGTGTGAATTGTTGAGATCTTGCAGTGTTTCTTATATTTTTGCGAGTGCTTTATTTTTATGGTCAGTGTTTTTGCAGCTCGGGAAAATGCTGGTGACCTCCATGAAGACTTTCAGTCAGTCTGAGGGCGATAAGGATGCTATTATTGCTCAGCTCGAGGTTGACATTATGAAGATGGATGACTTTAATCCTATGGCCCTAGAGAAACTCGAGGCTGATATGAAAGAGGCATTACGCAAAGGCCGGCTGATGTAGGACGCATATGATAATTCTTGTGCACAGCACGAGAAGATGGCAGTCCTTGCTGATCAGTATAAGGAGCATGCTCTCAAAAAGCAGGCTGCCGCCACCGGGCCAAAAGTGAGCTTACGAAGGTAAAGGCAGAGAATAAGCGCTTGATGTCTGATCTTGCGAAGGCTCAAGCCGTTCTAGAGAAAGTGGTAAGTCCTCATGTCTTTCATGTGTAATATCCTCTCATGTTGAGATTTCTAGTTAATGTGTCGTCTCTATAGGACGAGTCTCCTGAGGTCTTGATGCGGGTTGCCAAGAAAGTTTTTGCAAGTGGGCTGTCATAGAGCGAGGAGGAGGCCTTTAAATCATTGATCGAGCAGGTAACTGCCAAGAAAGGGTTCAGGGATGGGTTCAACTTCATGGAATTGAACGCCATGTATGGCCCGGACGGGTTGCCCCTTGAGGATCATGAGTCTATAGACGTTGTTCCGTAGCAACCTGATCCATTTTCAGCACTTTTGAAGGAGAAGGGCCCTCCTTGAGCAGGATCCCTTATTCTGCTTATCGGTGTTGCATCGCCTTGTTATTCATTTGGTTGTGTAATAATTGTTTGAATAATGCTACTCTATCCTTGTAAACTTATTTTGTTATGTCTTGTGTTTTAGATGAATTTTGATATTGCATCCCTCCTATGCGTCTATAGTAGGGCATTTGTGTTTCATAATCGTAGATCTATAGTTTGGTTCTTTACTCGAGTTCCTTTTGGATTCGTAAGTTACTACATTTGTAGGGTTGTCTACTTCAATCGCAGTGGATAGGAGAGTTAGACTGTAGAGATTTGTAGGACTCGCACGTTTTGGTTGCTCTCCAGCCTATCGCAGTGGATATGGAAGTTATGACCCTGTGAGGTGTGTTGTTTCCATCCCGGGTGCTCTCCTTCCCATCATCGTGGATAGGGGAGTTATGCCCTAGGATTTGTAGATGTTCGCCCGTTTCGGGTGCTCTCCTGCTTATCGCAGTGGATAAGGGAGTTTTAACCCTGTAGGATTTGTAGATTATGCGCCGCTCGGTGGGCGATATCCCGTAGGATTTGTAGATTCTTCGCCACTCATCGGTGGTCAATATCTCGTATGATTTGTAGAGTTTTCGCCACTAATCGGTGGTCGATATCCCGTTGGACTTGTAGAGTCTTCACCACTCATCGGTGGTCGATATCCCGTAGGATTTGTATAGTCTTCATCACTCATTGATGGTCGATATCCCTTAGGATTTGTAAAGTCTTCGCCACTCATCGGTGGTCGATATCCCGTAGGATTTGTAGAGTCTTCGCCACTCATCGGTGGTCGATATCCCATAGGATTTATAGAAGTTCATTTCCTGTTGTTTAGACATGATAACACAACATGTATCGGAAAATATTGGTTAAGAAAGGTATGGGAAATAAATTTTAGTCTATGCATTTTATCTCGAAAGGTGGAACTTATGTTCTCCCATGCCCTTGACAAGCAATGTCATTGTACCTGCTCTAGATAATGAACATTTAATTTTGCAAAGAAATATGGCCACCTAGCCCTTTGAGTGTAGGATATCATATGAGGGATATCTCAAAATATGTGCGCCTTTTGAGCATGCTTCTTTGGGACCCCCTATTGAGGTACATCATTTGTCATATCCTGTAGGATATTTTCTGCAATGAGTTACGAATACTGTAATGCAGTTATATCAGTTTGAATGATAAGAGATAATGATATAACGGTCGAGGGCTAGGTAAATCCTAACCCGCCTACGTATATCCATGTATGGGAATCAGACCGACGTAGTTTCCCATGTTTTAGTTACAGTCTAGCCCAACGATGAGGCCATTTAGGGAATTGAAATTGTTCAAAAGGACATAACACAATTGTTCTAAAAATCGAAAAAACAGTAAATAAACTGAAGGTCGAGGCCTCCAGTTGATGCGAGGTGATTACTCCGTATTTGGCATGTATTCTTGCTCGGCTACTTCCACCTCTTGTATCTCCATAACCCTAGGAAGTCTCAGTGAGGCCACATAGTACATCCATCCCTCCTTCTGGTCTTATGTGATTTCACCGATCCCGTCCTCGGTATGAAATTTCATCTTCTGGTGGTAGGTTGATACCACGACTCTTATTTCGTTGAGGGCGGGGCGCCCGATATTGGCATTATAGGGGAAGAACCGGCCGACCACGGTGTATTTGACCGTAATTGTCTTTCTGCATGGTTTCTCCCCGAATGATGTGGGCAATGTGATTTGGCCCACTAGAATTACTTCTCCTCCTCCAAAGCCAGTTAACGGGGTTGAAACCTTCTCCATCATGTTCTAGGGCAGTACCATTTTCTCCAGGACGTGTGCAAAGATAATCATCAAGTCAAGACCGACCTTTTCAAAGACCGTATTCTGTCAAAAAGAAAGTGCACGCCTTTACCTAGAATAAGCTATGAAATCATGGGAGCTGTTATCTATTGGAGGAGCTACCGTTGTTGATGAGGGCTTTTCGTACCTGATACTCAGCTACATCAATTGTAACAACAAGTGGGCAGTGGAATTTACCTGCCTACAATGCCTGCGGCATAAGCTGCTCTAGATCCTTTTTTGTGAATGAAATCTCCTGGTCTAGGAAACCCTCCTGTATAACTGAGGTAGTATAGCCCATATATGTCCCGACCTGCATCCGACGAGTTATTCTCTCGCGGCCTCGAGCTGAACCAGCACCTATCGGTCCTCCGTTGATCACATTGATCATTCATCGAATTGGGGCATTGACAATGGCCCTTCTACGCTCAATCGGAGCTTCAATTGCCTTATGTTTATCTATCATGGGGGAACAGGAATGGTCCTTGCGAGGCGAATGGGATTCTTCGTACCTAAAGAAATCATTCTTTGAGTTTCTCACAAACTCCACTAGCTTGCCCTCCTTAATGAGCCTCTCAATCTCGTTCTTCATATCGGTACACTCTTCTGTTTCGTGCCCCATTTGGCGGTGGTATTCACAGTATTTCCCAGAAAATTTCATTCCTTTGCTCTCCCTCAGCTTCCTAGGCTCATTGAGCCACTTGTTTTTCTGCGTTACAGCAAATACTTCCAATATTCTTTTGTTCAGTGGGGTATATCTTCTTGGGGACCTATCCCTATATCGTTCTATTCTAAGAGGCCTACTTTAATTGGGGATCTGCTTGGTTGCCATCATGTTGTCCTCATAAACGATGTCATATGCGAGTGTGTTGATCTGATCTATCATTGGCGATCTAAGCTTGATATGATGGGAAGCAAACCTCTTATGCGATGTAGCACTAAATAAGATGAGAACAACCTGATCCCCTCTCGGCTCATCCACCTTGAGAAGTTCATCATTAAACCTCTTGATGAAATCCCCCAGACTCTCTTTATCTCTCTGTCGCATAGCATTCAGATGATGCATGCTAGTCCTCATCCTTTTCTAGCTGGAGAATTAGCTCTCGAATTTCTGCCTCATCTGCTCGTAGCTTGTTATAAATCGAACCTCCAACCTGGTAAACCAATCCAAAGCTGCCCCAGTCAGAGTTGTAGCCAAAATCTTTGCCTTGATGTTGACAGAGTGGAGATGGTCAGTTGGATCACTCTTCCCATCGTATGCTTTGATGGTAGGGATGTTATCTCCCTTTTCTAACACCTCCAACTCTATCTCGTCCGAAAAAGGTGTCAAACTGCGGCCTTCTGCCAGAGCTAGTCTTTGTCCCACTTATGCCTTTTCACGGTCCAATTGTTCCATCCTCCTAGCGATGTTTCTTCTATCCATCACTGGGTCATGCCCCTCAACCCCGTTCATCAGCTCTATGCCCTGACCCGGGTCCCCTAGTCCTGGACTCTTGTGGTCGCGGTGGCACGTCATCCACTCCCTTTATTGTTCATGCGCGGTATCAGTGTTTCCAAGGTCCCATTCAATGTTGTCTGGAAAGTAGTGTTAATTTGCGCCATGATCTCTGGTGCCAAAACTGCAGGCACTGCGGGCGCGAGAGTTGGCTCACTCGGTGCTTGGGGATGCTCGGGTTCATTCTGGTCCATCATTGGTTCCGAAACCAGAATAGGTGGCGGGGGCACACTCTCTGCCACTGAATTGTCAACCACTGGCCTAGTAGACTGCGGGCAGGTCATCCTTCGTTGCATCTTGACGTCCTCGTCTGGGAACTTGGTGTTCCCACAGATGGCGCCACTAGTTTAAAAATAGATCGTATATATAGAATATGATCGGTTACAAGTGTGGTACAACGAGTCTATCGCTAAACTAGACCTACTTGAATTATGCTAGTGTAGAGTAGGCTTGGTCCGGAACACCTCGAACTGACATTAGATGCAAGGGTGAATGTCGAAAGTATGTCGGAGATGACGTCGAAGGTTATGTCGGAGGTGACATCGGGGACCTTCTTTGTCGAGAGTGATCTTCAGCTGACGTCGAGGGTAACGCCGGGTAGTAAGTCAGTGGTATATGTCAAAGATATATATATATATAGGGTATTATGTCGAGCTCTATATCGAGTATGTTCGATACGGATGTATAGTAATTGCGGATAATTAAAGCTTGCCTTGATTACAGGAATGCGGGTATTTATAGGCCTCGGGATGCGGGGACTACTCACTTGATAAACACGTGAGTTGTACTATATCGAATGTCACATTCAATATATATGTCGGGTATGAACCCCGACATAGGTAAAAACATGGGCCTAGCCCATGGCCGACCCAATACGAAAAATACCCATATCAACAATCATGAGAGTTCAAATCTGAAACATTATCACAAGATAAATTGAACTTGCCTAAAATAAAAAGAACTAATCCGAGAGAAGGGATGACCAAAACGATCATGCCAACGTGCCTTATTAGTTCGTTCCCCAACATAAGCTTGAATCGACGGCCGAGACACATTGAGAAGCCTTAACTAATAAACGCCCCCAACGCAAGGTCCTGTAAGCAATCTATCCTTAGTATTGCGATCCTTAACAATAAAGTGAGAAGAAAAAAACTCAATAGTCACATTATTTTCTTTAGTGAATTGATATACGGGTAAAAGATTCCGACGAGAGGCAGGAACGCATAAGATATTGTTAAGCACAAAACGACGATCCGAACAATTAACAAGAGAAGAACCAACGTGTGAAATACGCAAACCTGTACCATCAGCTATGCCGACCTCATCGGGACCATCATATTCCGAGTGAATGGATAGGTTTTTCAGATCCGATGTTAAATTGTGTGACGCCCACAATTCGACAAGCCAACTATCCACAACAGCGGGTGTGGTCGATGGGGATGACGTCGCGTTCGCAGTTGGGGTATGAAAGAGGCGGCAAGTGCAAGTTGCTTGTCCCGGGAGCCCATAAAGTTGGCAGATCACGGCTGATCAGGACGGGGACTGCCCTGCACGGTGATTCGATGAGGTTGCATAGTGATGATGATTACCACTATCTGATGATTGACCACGGTAAGAGTTGTGGTTGGGCTGGTGGCGGCCGAGGTGGTTCCCTCCACCTAAGTGTAAACCGCGATTATGCTTAGATCTGCGAGAATTATTATGGCGCCCTTGAAGCATCTCATAATTGTTCGTAGCAATCAACGCGGCCGAATCACCCTCACTACGGCGAATGAAGGCTTCTTGAGCAAGAAGAAGATCGTGAAGTTCCATGAATCAGATCAGATTTTCACGAGCACGAATTAGTCTAGCAAGGTCTCGATACGCGGGGCCAAGACCGTTCAAGGCATAGAGTATAATGTCATCATCATGCCGTGGATGATCAATAACGGCAAGTTCATCGACTTTGGCTTTGACCGCTTGAAGAAATTCGGCAATGGATTGAGAGCCAATCTCCATAGTGTTGAGGTCGTCATTCAATTGTATGATTCGCGAACGAGAACGACTAGCATAAGTTCGCTGAAGGGTTTCCCACACCGCCGCTGAGGTGTGATTGTTAGAGATGAATGTTTGAAGGGTGCTAGAAATGTAATTAAATATGGCAGAGATGATAAGGGAATCTTGCCTCGTCCAATGAACATGACGAGCTATTGATTCCAGCGTGTAGCCACAGGAGGGGCACGGGTTGGAGTTGTCGACATAGCCAAAAAAGCCGAATCCGTGGTGAAGATGACGCATTTGGGCATGCCATGAAGCATAATTGCTTCCATCAAGTTGTAGCGGAAGATGATTATGGATACTGATCAGGACTAGCGGATCAGTTCTGACGGGCGCAGTCAGCGGCCGTTGGGTGACTTGGGAGTCACCGGAGGACGAGTGATCGTCGGTGGAAGGGCTAGTAGGGCTGGTCATAGGATCAAATGTTTAAGAGTCTCGTTAAAGAGATTAGACTCATGATACCATATAAGAGTATAGTTTTGGAAGTGATAATGATTTCATTAATCAACAAGGTATAAATACACAATTACAATATCTAAGTTAGGTAACTAAATCACTATAACTAGGAGAGGATATAAACTAAAGATACACAAACATATACAAGGATATAATCTATTTATGTCTATTAACTACAAGTCCTCAGTCCTAGATTCCATCACCGCGATTATCTGGTTGACCCATATCAAAATTGCTTTGCCAAATAAAATGGGAAAATTCTTGATCACTAGTTGTCATGTGGAAGTGGCTAGGCATGCTAACCATGATAGAGTTTCCCACCAGTTGCGTTTTTTTTTATTTCAGAAGAAAGTTGGTTGCTTCTAAGTCAGTGTTTATTGGTGGGGTTCTTGCCAAACGCAGTATAGGATGTGGGTGCTAGGAATGTATCTAAATGTGTGAGAAACTTGTCTTACTGCTAAGGACCCAACACAACATATTGAGAATGTTATTGCATTGAGTTATCATAAATTGCCTTATCACTTGAGGCGATGATTTCTATATTTTGCAATGTTCCCATAAGATTTTGAGATCTCTGCGTGGAAACTGACTCACATGTGGATTCTAAAAGGTTCACACAACAATCGAGAATTAGTTTGGAAGAAACTGTAGAAACTATAAAAGAAGACGAGATGGTAAAGTTAAAACATGCGTACATGCTATGGGATCTTTGCGTGATGGAGGCTGTAAGTGAAAAGGAAAATTTCCACCATGAAATTAAAAAATCTAAGGACGAACCTAGCAACCCTTCTGGGGTACCAAAGGATCATCGTATTTCAGCTCATTCCGATGTCTTGAAGTTTATCTCTCTAAAATCTCATGGTCCCCATGTCTTATCTTTTGTTTGTTGCTCTAGGGAGGAAATCATTGTGCCAAAAAAAAAAAAAAAAAACACTTCAGCCATCCCATTAGCTTTTGAACTTCTCCAGATTTTGGAAGTTAAACCTATTTTGGAAGTTAAACCTATTGATGGGTGTGATTTAAGATTGGCCCAATACTTAGTTATTGGGTCGGCCCATAAGCGCATCGAACGTGCGACGTTTGATGCGCGCATCGAATCGACAGGATTCGATGCGCATTTCCGTATTAGATTTTGGGGCCTATGGGATGGCAGCTATAAATAGCCCGTCTCCTTGTAATCCGTGCATGTTTTGAGAAAGCGATCGCTTCAGCACAGTCAGCATCGAATCACTATTCATTCGAGACGAATAGTCCACATTCGACAAGTGATCAAACAGTATTGTTTCATTCGATACGACAGAGTACGCATCGAATTCGATACCTCAAGCACACATCGAATTCGATACCTCAAGCACACATCGAATTCGATACCGTTAAGCACACATCGAATTCGATATAGTCAAGTACATCATCGAATAAGTGTTATATATTTCACATCGAACAGAGGTGTTCGACACATCAGCATCGAACACAGAGGATTCGATACGCTATATAAATCTTGAAATTAGTTTATTCTGTCTAGTAAGCTTGTAATAAGTGTTCCGGACTAAGCTAGTCCGATAATAAAGTTGGATAGCATTAATTTGGTTATTTATATCTAATTTTGTATTATATTATAGTGTTCTATTACCGTGACGAAATAAGACCAAAATACCTTTCAAATTCACTAAAATTTCTGGTAGGTGTGAGAACGGGACGGGAAAATTCCCGTTCCCGTCCCATCCCGTGGGAAATCTCCTTCGCGGGAAATTTCACATCCTGTTCCCGTCCCACCACGGCCAACGGGGCGGGAACGGGAATCATTTTTGGGTTCCCGCGGGAGGCGGGAATCCCGCTAATTTCTAGTGCCTATGCAATTTAGAGGGGTTTGGGAGGTAGTTGCTAAAATAAATTAAAAGGAGGGAGTATAAGGAGATAAATAATACCTTAGAGTGTAATCGTTAGACAATTTTTGCCTTTTGAGATGCGAATTTTTTTATTTTTTTATTTTGTGATTTGTGATAGCGAATAACGATTGTGATTCATTGTGAATGTGATTCGTATTGAATTGTGATTAATGTTAACAAGTTGTTACTTGTTAATGTCGAAAAGAATACATATTTCTAATAAGAAGTATTCGAAAATACCGATTGTCGAAGGGAAAAAAGTAAAGAAATATTTTTCCCATCTTTTCCCCCATTTGTGTTCTGAAAAATTGCAGGATTCCCGTGGAAATCTCGCCAACGATGGGATTTTCGCGTAGACGGGATCCCGTCCTGTTAATCCCACCAACGACGGGATCCCGCCCTACGCGGGATCCCGTCCACAATGGGACGGGAACGGGAGTGGATTTCTCGTTCCCGTGGAATATGATCCCGTGGGACGGGATCCCGTCCCGTTTCCACCCCTAATTTCTGGCGATATATATCGCCTGGTTCACTTGAGGTACATTGTTAGATCCATTAACTTAACAATTATTCTTTCATCCTTCTCCAAGTTGTGGGATATGCAAATTCTTATAGTAGACACGCCATCACCTACTCTACAAATTAGAGCAAATGTATGAAAGATGCTTTGCTTGAAGCATTTAAAGACGATCCATGCACCATATCACCTGAGAGAGGATAGAACAACAAAGAAGGTGAAGAATTTCAAATTGAAACATTTGGTATGATATCACCCAAAAGTTGCACCGAAGAGGTTTTTAATAGGGTCGACAACATGAAGACACTTGGAATTCGTGGCGAACTAGACATGTTCATAGATACAACGAAGGGATCATTCTAAGACTTAGTAAAATGGAATAATCTTGAAAAGATGAAGTTGGTGAATTATGACGTATCTCAGTTGTGTGGCCTTCCTCGAGACCTCGACCATATCAATTCCCACCAATATTGAGGATCCTCACTTTGTCCGCCACTCATTTGGTCCAGGAACATCTGTCCATCCTAGGACAGTTGGAAACATCAAGACTCTTAAGTTGAAAAACAAAGCGTTCGTGGGAGTGTTGGAATGTAGATATTGGTGCTTTTAAGAAACTCAAAGTCTTGTACATAGAGTGCAAAAACCTAAAAGCTCGGAAGGCTTTGATGGATCACTTCCCTAATCTCATATGCCTTGACTTGTGTTTGTAGCAATGCACCAAAATAAACAAAAATGAACAGAGTAATTAACGTAAGTAAATAATTAAAATTATAATAAATAAAAAGAGGTGAATAATAAACCTCTACCAGTAGCGATGGAAGAAAGGTGAAAGTCAAGGACCTTTCGATTTCGTTAAAACATATGTGCCCTCTCCCAGGTGCTTGAGAATACGCTTCAGGAGCTTCCACCTGCTCCACCCCCTAAACCTTCGAAAATCCACAGGCCCCCTACAATTGACCCCCTTCTAGGAGTGGTTATTCAACTTAACTGTGACGGCTCGACCTTGGATAATCCAGGACCTACCTGTATTGGAGGCTTGCTCCGTGATTTTTCAGCTACGATAGTTGGTGCTTTCCGAAGCGACGAGATGCAACACCAACAATATGGATGAACTTCGGGCTATCCGGCAGAGAGTGTTATTTGCTTTACACCTTTCGGTTTCTACCCTCATTACTGAAACTGACTCATAACTTATTTTTGGCAGACTAACCAAGATGTTCATCTCATGCACATATAGATAGACGAACTGGCTTGCGGACGTGCTAGCACAGATAGGATCCAGCTGAGCCCAGGTGGACTGCACCCTACAGCCACCTTTTCTGCAGCTTGGACGAGTTGCCCGCCTGACGACGCATTTTGCCATGTGTGATTTGACATGTATATATACGCGGTTGTTACGCCAGTCCCGACTCCGCACCCTTTTGTACATTATTTGGCATCGGCCTTAGTTATACATATTCTCGTTTTTTGTCCCCAAAAAAAAAAAGAATAAGAGTTTTTGATAATTTTAATTAATGAGCTAAAGTAGTATGTAGGCCAAAATTCTCAAATGAGTTTCACGCCATGTTTCAACTTTCAGCCCACCCAACGTGGTTAACTGAATAAGAAATTTAAATTCTATCCAAAAAAAAAAAAAGACTTCGAAATATTTGGGGTATAAACCTAAACAGGCCTATATATCTTGATCCCTTACGTGTATATATATGGGACACTTCATTTATGTGTATATGTGAAAACTTCACGACAATTTATCACCCACAAACTCTATAAAATGTTTTCATAAAAAAAAAACGTAATAAATGTCATATGCCGAATTAATGATGTTTGTTCCAACTTGGCTTTGAGATGAGATTCGATGCCAAAGCTATTTTTATCACCTCGAGACTTTAAAAAAGTTGAATTGACTGATCTCCATAAAAATTATATGCACTATCATCCACGTGGGAGTGTCTTGGCTGCACTTATATGATGTGCAGTCAAGTCACTTTTTACCTTTTTTTGCAATCTAGTCCTCATATTTTAGGTGTATGAAATAAATAATTAAAATAATTTTCACTTCAAATTTAATTTTTTAACACTCCAACTATAAGTTTAAATTACTCTTATATTTAAACTTCATGGAGATTCTATTTTTTTTCCTAGAAGTATTAGAAAACACGTACATACATACTTATGAAAAATAAAATTAGGATTATAATTCAAAGTTGTGCTAAAAATATACTTTGACTCCAACTAAATAATACTTCAATTATTGAACACGATAAAATCTATGACTCCAAAAAATCATGTTATAGATTATTTGCTACAAACATATAGAAATCATATAATGATCCTATGTTTAACCTCCAAAATTTATATATATATATATATATATATATATATATATATTTTACCTACATTATGAACACTGCTCTCCTAATTATGATAAAAGTCACAACTAGTTAAATTTTGGACCTGTATGACTTTTCAAATATAAATTCTCATATAGATGAGATAATACATGAGTGGGAAAAGATAATATAGAAAATTATTTATATCAATGTTTTACACATATATCGGTGTTTGCTAGTTTATATTTTCAAAGGATAATTATAAATCGTTTATAAGTAAATATTATAAGTGTTAACAGGTTTGGAATTATGACCTAATTAACTGAATTATTTATTTGGGTTGGAACACCCTTGCCCGTGGTTCAAAAGCTAAATGCTATTTTTTTAAAAGAGACAAAATAACAAGAACATTCCTTCCTTTATTCACTATATTTCACTCCTGTTGTATGTCTGTGTTTCGAGTTGTTTTTCTTCAATTGATCACCTCCCTTTATATAGAAAATTTTAGGGACATGTGTCTCTATGCATGTTGACATGTTTTAGGATGAGTACACGTGTTACAAGGTACACCAATCAATAAGATAATGTCTCCCTTGATCTACTGAGTGTTGATTGTGCTACTTTGTCTTTCTCCGAGGGGTTTTACCTTCATTCCGATAGGTGGTTAAGCCGACTTCTTTGTCTCTGAGGGCTTATTGGCTTTAGTAATGACTTGAGGGCCAAGTTTGGGTGTCCTCTTAGGGATAATGCTGCTCCGATAGGGGGGTATCCCGAAGTAAGTGATTATGGATATTTTCTCCGAGGGGGTGTTCACCCGTGAGTTGAACTCCGAGGAGCTTTTTAGCCTTCGTGGATAGGCTTTTCTCTTTCCAAGTACCCGGAAAGTGTTGTTCTTTGGTTCTTGCATCAATGTGCGGTTTCGTTCTTCGAGTTGGTCGTCTGGGCATTGCTCCGAGGGCACTTGTATTGGGAGTGTATAGCAAGGAAGCGTTCTTGTCAAGGTTCTGGGACTCGGGAGTCCGTTGGGGCCCTGCTCGGCATCGTGATGGATATCTGAATTAGGCGGATCCATCCGGGTTTGCTTTTTATCCGATGCCACCTTGATATCTGGTCTTGATTCATCGTGACTTTTCGAGGGACGCTAGGTGCCCTCGTCGGATGGCCACTCGTACCGCTTTGGGTTAGTATCCGAGCGGTACTAGTCACACCCGATGGGCCTCCTCGTTGGGAGTGGGTACAACTCATCGGAGGTACTCGTGACAATAGTATTGTCCATTTATTAATCCTCTTTATTTAGGACCAGTATTCTCTGGATGTATACTATTACCAGGGGGTCTTCGTGGGGATAAATCACCCCTTTTAAATCTTCGGGTCCAAAGGTGATGCTAGGAAGCTTTGCACCCTGAATGGATCCTACGAACAATCCTTGTTCCGCACGCCTAGCTTCTTTCAAATACTGCTTCTTTTTACCTTGTGGTGTAACGGAGAGATCTTCTCCTTCTATCATACTGATGGTACGCCCCGATGGGGTGTTATCTTCGTATGCTTCCGGGGGAGGGGGTGGGTTCCGCTGTCTCGACGTTCTTTCTCGTGACCTCCGATTGGGAGTCTTCTGATCTTCTTCTTTTTCTTCTTCTTACCTGCGAGGTCTCTTATAGGTATACTGAGGGGGATTCTCTGGGTTGTTCGCCTTGAGATAGTTCCTCAGGTACCTGGCTTCCAAGAGGCGGAGCACCTCCCTTCGCAGTGTGGTACACTCCTCGGTAGTATGCCCATAGGTTTTATGGTATTTATAATACTTACCCGTATTCTTGTCTCTATCTGGAAATCGTGCTTCTCTTGGCCATCGCAGCTCGGTGCTGCCCCACATCACATTGAGTACTTCTACGGGGGCAATGGTCATCGGGGGCAAGGGTACCGGCATGAGAAATTTCTTGACCGGGCCACTCTCGTCTTTACGCTGGGCTGGTTTCCCTTCCCGGCTTTTTTCCTTGGCCTTTACTTCCCGTTTAGTGCGCACGTGGTGTTCATTGTCATCGCCTTCCAAGCGTCTTTTCGCGCCTTCCACTTCCTCCATTAGGATATAAGTCTCCTCTTGATGCATAAGTTCGTTCATATCCGTGATATGATTTCCCGTGAGGTAGCGGAAGAATTCGCCTGCCCGGAGTCCTTGTGTGAGTATATCCGCCAAAATGGTGGTACTAACGTTCGGGACATCCAGCGCTTCATCCGTAAAGCGTTTTATGTATCCTCGTAGGGGTTCATTCTTCTTCTGTTTAACAGTGAAGAGATGTGTGGCGGATTTAGGGTACCTCCGGTTGCAAGCAAACTGCCTCACGAATAGGTGGGCCAATGGATCAAAATTGTCGATGGAACCGGGCGCAAGGTGGGTAAACCACGATTGTGCCCGTCCTCCGAGGGTCACCGGGAACACCCGACAAAGCACATGGTCCGGGGCGGAATTGAGATCCATTCCAACTTGGTATTAATGTATATGATCCTGAGAATCCTTTCCATCCGCCTCCCCCGTATACAGGGGACCATTTACGGGCCGCATCCCCGCGGGGATAGAGGCTAAGGCTATTTCGGGGATAAAAGGGGAGGTTTTAAAGGTAGGATCCTCCTTGGGGCCCATCGTCTTCTTAATATCGCCCATCTCCCTCCTAAGGCCATCAAGAATTCCCCATATAGTATGATCCTCGCCCGGAGATGGGAATGACGTAGGACGGTCTGGGGGAGCCGTTCCCCCTTCCAGCTGGCCAATCCGGCGCGTGTCCCGGTAGTTGTAGTGCCTTCGGGCATTCTGCGGGGGTCCTTGGTGCCAGGGATTGGAGACGGGGCTCCATCTAGCTCGAGCTCCCCCTTCTTCAACCCGGGGATTTTGGTGGCGGGAGAACCGAGGGGATAAGTTGTGAGGGTTTACGTATCCGGGCGGTGTCCTCCGGGCTCTAGTCTCCATAAATCTTTCAAAGGCGGAGCGAGGGATGTTGATAAAATCCCCTCCTCGGATTGGCGGTTGGACAGAGTTTCTTCCGAATTTTGAGATTGGCTAGGATGACTGTCGCTGTAGAATAAATTCTCCATAATGGGCATTGCTCTTGAACACTCTCAAAGGCAGATTTTATGGTGTTCCCACAGACGGCGCCATTTTGTTAACAGGTTTGGAATTATGACCTAATTAACTGAATTATTTATTTGGGTTGGAACACCCTTGCCCGTGGTTCAAAAGCTAAATGCTATTTTTAAAAAAGAGACAAAATAACAAGAACATTCCTTCCTTTATTCACTATATTTCACTCATGTTGTATGTCTGTGTTTCGAGTTGTTTTTCTTCAATTGATCACCTCCCTTTATATAAAAATTTTTAGGGACATGTCTCTATGCATGTTGACATATTTTAGGATGAGTACACGTGTTCCAAGGTACACCAATCAATAAGATAATGTCTCCCTTGATCTACTGAGTGTTGATTGTGCTGCTTTGTCTTTCTCCGAGGGGTTTTGCCTTCATTCTGATAGGTGGTTAAGTCGACTTCTTTGTCTCCGAGGGCTTATTGGCTTTAGTAATGACTTGAGGGCCAAGTTTGGGTGTCGTCTTAGGGATAATGCTGCTCCAGTAAGGGGTATCCCGAAGTAAGTGATTCTGGATATTTTCTCCGAGGGGGTGTTCACCCGTGAGTTGAACTCCGATGAGCTTTTTAGCCTTCGTGGATAGTCTTTTCTCTTTCCAAGTACCCGGAAAGTGTTGTTCTTTGGCTCTTGCATCAATGTGCGGTTCCGTTCTTCGAGTTGGCCGTCTGGGGCATTGCTCCGAGGGCACTTGTATTGGGAGTGTATAGCAAGGAAGCGTTCTTGTCAAGGTTCTGGGACTCGAGAGTCCGTTGGGGCCCTGCTCGGCGTCGTGATGGATATCTGAATCAGGCGGATCCATTCGAGTTTGCTTTTTATCCGATGCCACCTTGATATCTGGTCTTGATTCATCGTGACTTTCCGAGGGACGCTAGGTGCCCTCGTCGGATGGCCACTCGTACCGCTTTGGGTTAGTATCCGAGCGGTACTGGTCACACCCGATGGGCCTCCTCGTTGGGAGTGGGTACAACTCATCGGAGGTACTCGTGACAATAGTATTGTCCATTTATTAATCCTCTTTATTTTGGACTAATATTCTCTTTAATCTCGTATTTATTTTATACGGTTAACAATAAGTGTATTTTTAATTTATAAATTTGGGTATTAAAAACTAATTTTAAAATAAGAAGAATTAATTTATCATTACCCTACCAAGATTTTGGGAGTTGATAGTAAGAAACTATAAAATCACTAGCCTTAATAGTGGAAAAGAAAAACACTATGGAGTTAAGAAACTAATATAAAGTGAAAAGTATAAATTTATTTATATTATACAATTATAACACATAATTTAAAATATGGGGCCAGATTGCAAGAAAAAAAAAACTTAGGAGCCTTGATTTGGGAGAAAAAGTGCCTTGACTGCACATCATCTAAGTGCAGCCAAGACACTCCCCATCCACGTTTTATAGGCCTCAGATCCCCTGGCGCCCGATTTGCTTGTCGTTGAATGATGATGAAGACTGATGCGGAATGCAATTATTACACCATTTTTTTCTTTTATTCAATGCATAAATACAATTTAGTAGCTAGATATAAATGTTGAAAAATATTTGATCTGCATTCATGGCCATTATGGAGAAATCTTGTACAAAGAGATACACTAATTACATTTATATATTAAAAAGGAGAAATTACATCAAACCCCCAACATTTGGAACCATTTGCAATCAATCCCCTTAAGCTTATTTTGGAGCGGTCAACCCCCTATCGTTTGGAGAAATAGGCAACTTGCCCCAAGTCAACATTTTGCACTTTTTATCAGGGTTATTTTCGTCAAATCATCTTATCCCACCTTTTGATAGGTTAATTAAATGTGCCACCTAACGTATTGAGTTGTTTGCATATTGCCCCCCAACCTATTGTTATAAAATTTTTAACATTCTTTTAAATTTTTTAAGACAAAATTAAAGATTTATTAAATTTGACCCACCTTTTTAGTTTCTTATTTTTTTAGGGGGAATTACACAAAGTACCCCTCAACTATGGGTAAATTACACAAAGTACCCCTCCTCTTTGGGAAATTACAAAAATTACCCTTATGACCGATTTTTCGTAATTTTTTTATTTCAAACTATTGAATGTAAATTCATGCTCTTCAATTATTTTACACAAAAAATAAAAAATAATCAAAATTATTACATTAAACCTCATTTATCTCGTTTAAAAAGACAAAAAATATTGATAACAAATAATTTTATTAAAGAAAAAATAAATTATCTGCGAATTTTGGTCTCTGCTATGATTTGAATTTGAAATGTTGTCTTAATTATTTTAATTTTTTTGACCATAAGGGTAGTTTGTGTAATTTCCCAAAGAGGAGGGGTACTTTGTGTAATTTACCCATAGTTGAGGGGTACTTTGTGTAATTCTCCCTTTTTTTTTTAAGATCAAGGATCTTTTTGAATCTTTAGACAAAATTATTTTGTATTAAAATATTTAGACAATTTTTTTTATCCAGAATGGTTAATTGCAAAATAGTCCTCCAAAATAATTTTATTCTAAAATAAATGCTTAAAGTCTAAAAACTGCCGAAAAAGAATTTAGGCTTCTATAAAAAAAAGTTGTAGAAAAAGAAGCCTAAGTTCCATTGTCTTAAAAAATAGGGAGAATTACACAAAGTACCCCTCAACTATGGGTAAATTACACAAAGTACCCTTCTTCTTTGGGAAAGTACACAAACTACCCTTATGACCGATTTTTCGTAATTTTTTTATTTCAAATTATTGAATGTAAATTCATGCTCTTCAATTATTTTACACAAAAAACAAAAAAAAGTCAAAGTTATTGCATTAAACGTCATTTATCTCGTTTAAAAAGACAAAAAATATTGATAACAAATAATTTCTTCTAAGAAAAAATAAATTATCTGCAAATTTTAGTCTCTGCTATGATTTGAATTTGAAAGGTTGTCTTAATTATTTTAATTTGTTTGACCATAAGGGTAGTTTGTGTAATTTCCCAAAGAGGAGGGGTACATTGTGTAATTTACCCATAATTGAGGGGTACTTTGTGTAGTTTTCCTAAAAAATAAGAAACTAAAAAGGTGGGTCAAATTTAATAAATATTAAATGTTTTTAAAATGTTGAAATTTTTATAACAATAGGTTGGGGGCAATCTGGACACAATGCAATACGTTATGGGGTACATTTAACCTATCAAAATATGAGATAAGATGATTTGACGAAAATACTCCTGATCAAAAGTGCAAAATGTTGACTTGGGGCAAGTTGCCAATTTCTCCAAACGATAGGGAGTTAACCACTTCAAAACAAACTTAAGGGGGTTGACTACAAATGGCCCTAACTTTGGAGGTTTGATGTAATTTCTCCTATTAAAAATTGAGAACGGGTGATATAACCCAAGAGCTTCTAATAACACATGTGTTAGAAGTGAGTTCGATTGATGCAATATCGATGAATCTAGAAAAGAGAATTAAGGGTTGGAACGAGCGTATACCAAGAATTCTTGGAATGTCGTGGGCATTTTTGCTCATGGTGCTGACGAACATTAAAAGTAGTGTTGTAACAACTACGTCGGTCAACACTATTGAATCTTGCAATCAGAAAAAATGAGACGTTTCTAATTGCGCAAAACTACGATTTTCTTAAGACAATATTTGCCCTCATAAGTGCAACTGGGTTACAAACAAGTTTGTTCTAGAATACAATGTGCTCAATTTTTATGTTTGCCTGCGAATTGGATGTCCCAATACCAACCAAATACTCTTAGCCTAAGAAAATATGGCAAGAATAGTCTTATATGTTTTTGCCATGTAAATTAAAGAAAATATTATTTACCTTTTACAGAAATTATTACACCCTTTTAGAAAAAGACACATTGTTTCAAAAAGTTTTCATGAATTTTTATTTTATTTTTTATCTAGCTACTTCTCATGAAATAATTAATTAGCAATAATATAAAACCAATTGCCAAAACGATGAACACCTGTCTAATTTCAAAATTAAAGGTTGCAACTTTTCATTTGTGATACATAATATAAATATTTAAAAAATAGTACAATAATAAATAGGGCTAAAATTATTTCATATATGTCCGATATTTGACGTGCATGGTATCAGTTGTTATCATTCATTTTTTTTTTTTTTGATTTTGCAGATTTACTGGGCAGCTAAATTAAGAGTTTTACCTTGGAATCAATACACTCTAAACTCTGAAGCATTCATCCAAAAAAAATAAAAATAAAATAATACCCTATGAAGGAAGAATAGAGTAATTATTGTATATTCTTTTTCCTTTAGGTTGACATTTGCCACTCTACTTTCTTTTAACCAACTTTTAGATATAATGGCGCTTTATACATAATATTAATAGGCCCTGCTGGTGGTTCTTATATGGAACTCTTATCTAGCTATCACAAACGAGTTCATGATACATATATTTTGTGTAGTTACATTTCCGTCAATTATTTACAATATCATTTTGTTGAATAACATAAAAAGTTCATATAATAAATATTTTTCATGATGTGCGGGGAAAAAAATCCATTTCGTCATTTAAGTTGGCACCCTCATCGTTTTCGTCCATTAACTTGTCACGCCTGTAAAAAGGTCCATTAAGTTGGCACATTTCATCAATTTAGTCCATTTACCCCGACTCTGGTGGTTTCCGGCACCAACTGCTGATGTGGCCGCCGTTGACCCATTGACCCGTTGACTCCGAATATTTTTTAATTTAATTTTCACATGTGCATGACACGTAATAAAAAAAAATCAAAATTCAAAAATAAAAATTATACTTCATAACGGTCAAAATCGACTTCCGAGCACGATGGTATCAGCAGAAGATTCTCACTCACACTCACACTCACACTCCACCCCTAATATCACAGCTCACCACCACCAACCGCCGCCGCCGTACTACTACTACACTCCTCCGCCCTCCTCCGCCAAAGTCACCCGCTCCATGGGCCGCTCCATGCGCACAATCCGCTCCAACCTCTTCCAATCCGGTTCGAAATCAAACGAATCGTCTCAAAATCTCGCCGATTCAGTCGCCACCGACGACGATAAATCGAAGATCTCGTCCTTCTCGTCCTTCTCCGGCGATATTTTGGAAATCTCGCTCGATTTCTCCGCCTGCTCCAGCGACATCTCCGGCGAGCTCCAGCGCCTCGCGAATCTCCACGATCCTTCCGCCGCGAGTGACGGTACGACGGCGGATCACGAGTTTTTGCAGAGAGAATCGGAGATTACGGAGTGTATGTCGCCGGAGGATCTTCAACCGACGGTGAAAATCTGCGTGGATGCTTTACAGTTCTCTTCCAATGCGGTGAAGCGGTCAGCGGCGGCGAAGCTGCGGCTTCTCGCGAAGAATCGGTCCGATAATCGGGCGTTGAAGTTGGAAAAAAAAATCAAAATTCAAAAATAAAAATTATACTTCATAACGGTAAAAATCAAAAATTTTATTTTTGAATTTTGATTTTATTTTTAGTAGTGTCATGCACATGTGGAAATTAAATTAAAAAAAAATTCGGAGTCAACGGGTCAATGGGTCAACGGCGGCCACATCAGCAGTTGGTGCCGGAAACCACCAGAATCGGGGTAAATGGACTAAATTGATGAAATGTGCCAACTTAATGGACCTTTTTACAGGCGTGACATGTTAATGGACGAAAACGATGAGGGTGCCAACTTAAATGACGAAATGGATTTTTTTCCCTAATGTGCGTGCGTGGTCATGTTAGGCATCGCTAGCCTTGTACATACGACAACTGTGGCCGGTGGAGCTTTGGTTATGATATTAATTTACTTTTCCTTTTTAAAATGTTAGGAGACAATGTTGGCAATCACAATTTTGTTTCATGTCCCTCGATTACTTAAAAAGTATTTGGTTGAATCTCTAATCCTCTATGTTCTTTACATATTCTTACCGTACTGTGTTACTATTATTAGTATTGCAACATTAAATTTGTTCTTCGTTGTCTGAGATAACATAATAATAGTACATTTAATTTGTTCTATCACATTCACCCATGCAACTTAAAAAAAATTATTTCATGCAATCGTTGTATTATTGATGTGGTACAATCACTATCAATACATCGATGCAATGGTGTGATGGAGGTGGTTATTTTCTGAACAGTTAAATATGTTTTAAATCTGGATCGTCGATTGCAACACGTCACCAATGCAACCGTTGCATAAAATAAATTTTTTTCTTTAACATGGGAGTATCTACAATTCATATATTGCAAGAACCTCCCTTTTGTCATGCGTAACTACAAAATAACCTTATTTGTTATTTTAATTTAAAAAAACGGTGGTGTTAAAAAAATAGCAAACAATCTCATTCTACACTTAATTAATTCATACATGTTAAATTTAGGAAAAAAAGAATAATTTGGTCTTTATTGTATTTGTCTGATGTATAAAGAATTGATGTTGTTCAAATTAAATATATGCATCTCTCTTATCATATTTGTGAAAAGCATATTAGTTTTTAAATATGTAAAAACATAAATACAATGTAAATTAATAAATTTATTTTATTTTGCTTTTATCCAATTTCAAATAAATGTTAAACAATTATAACATTGTTTACAATACTTACTTGATATATATATATATATATATATATATATATATATATATATATATATATATATCTATATATATATATATATATGTGTGTGTGTGTGTGTGTGATAAAAATTACATTACATATCTTTGGTAAAATATGATTATCGCAAAATATACAATCACTAGTGTTAACGGGTTTGGAATTATTCCCTATTTAATGAAAGATATTTATATTGGGTCGGAACGCCCTGTTCGTGATTCAGAAACAATCATAGATGGAAAAGACTTGGAAATAAGAGATACAAGAATATTCCCTTCCTTTATTCACTGAACTTTTCCTCCTCTTATCTTTGTGTATTTGTGGTAAGTTGTGCTAAGTTAAGCTTAGTTATCTCTCTTCTGTTGATCACCTCCCTTTATATAGACTTTGATAAGGGCAGGTGTCATTGTGCATGTGATTTAGTAAAGACATGTGTCGTTTCATTGATACAGGTGTAAAAATTAGGATAAGGTTTATCTCTTAATCTACTGGATGCTGACTAGACCCGATTTTGTGCTTTCCGATGGCTTCGAGGATCTCCAATGAATGATTATTTTGGGGACGCTATTCTTCCGAGGGCTATGCTTTTGTTGACACATAATGAGAATGCTCGTATAGAAGTAAGGACTGTTGTATATGCTTTCCGAGGGGTTTTACTTCTCTTTCTTGACTCGGGTTCATTCTTCAATGACCTGGGGTGATCTCCGATGACGTAATGTAATAGCGTAACAGGATCTTTGATGGCATAATGTGATCTTTGCGGGCTTGAGTTGATCTCCGAGGGCTTGATTTGATCTCCGAAGGCTGTATTTGATCTCCGAGGGCTGTATTTGCTCTGTTTGAAATGAGACTTTTCCGTCTAAGTTCTCGGAATATATTTATTGGGCACTCTGTTCTTCATTTCTGGTTTTTTCTCTGAGAATGAGTCTTCGGATGATGGTCCGAGGGCAATTTTCACTGAGGAACGTGATCCGAGGGCAGTTCATACTGAGGAGTGTTCAGCAAGGAAGTTTTCTTGTAAGTTCATGAGACTCGGGGTCCGTTGTGGTCCCTCTTGGCGCATTGGTGGATATCAGAGTCGCGCGGATCCATCGGGGTTTGCTCTTTTTCTGATGCCGCGTTGATATCTGTTTTTTACTCACCATTTGACTTTCCAAGGGACACTTAGGTTCCTCATCGTGTGCTCTTCTATGCCTTTGTTAGGTCAGTGACCGAGAAGTAGGGCAACATCCGAGGGGGTCTCCTTATTAGGAGTGGGTACATCTCATCGGAAGTACTCGTGACAACTGTATTGTCCATTTACTGATTTTCCGATTAGGATTAACCTTCTTCTTTTCCCTTTTTATATTTTTATGGTTAACACTAGCCCCCCCAAATTTCGATCACCTTCGTAGAGGCGAGCGAAATTTTAATCATCGTCCTCGGTGAGGCGAGGGGTTAGTTCACGTTCTAGTATTTCTTATATTTATTTTTTTGATATTTTCCGAAGGAGTGTATATGAGCATAATTATAAAAAGTAGACCAAACAGAATTTTACCGTGCTGCCCTTGAGGGTTCCGTTTCAGTGTAGGCGGATGATGCGGAGCCTTTGTTGCAGGTGACCGTTGGTTCTTTAAAGTTTCAAAATCTTTGACCGTTTGTAACGGTCAGACGTTAATGGCGTGGCACATGGATACGGGGGTTACGTGGGCTTTCAATTGCGCTCCACGTGTTGAGGGTTTGTGACCGTTGTCCTTTTTCTTCCTATAAATATGAGAACTGTTCCTCTTCCCTTCTCACTTCCACAACTTTCTCTCACGGCAAATTCTCTCTAGAGCAAATTTTTCTTTCCTTCTTCCTTTCTTCTCATACTTTGTGCATCAACCTTTCAGTAATTTCACGCATAATTCACCTTTTTTCTTTTTCGAACAAACACTCCTTCTGAATTTACACAAATGGCTTCCTCTGCTAGCACTGATCCTATTGCCGCCGCCACCTCCTCAGAAGTCACTGCTCCGATTGACTCTTCTGCAAATGTAAGGAGTATTCCGGTGGGGGTTGTTACTCGTAAACGCAAAGGAGAGGTTGCTACCTCCTCTGAGGGCGGCGCTACTTCTTCTAAAAAAGCTAGGGTTCCCAAACCGAAGAAGGCGCCTCTTCGGACTTTCGCCAAAGTGGAGAAGGTTCCGAGTATCGCCACTCGTGAACAAGTGTTAGATTTGTTCACTTCAACCGGGGGTTTTCAAAAGAACATGGTGTTCCAAATCCCGACGAAAGATGAGAGAGCATGTTATCCTCCTCCGGGTATGTTGACAGTGTATTTTGCCCAAGTAAAATATGGGTGGCGTTCATTTATGCCACCTTTCTTTTGTGAGGTTTTTAAAACTTGTAATATCAGCCCGAGTCAAATGGTTCCGAATGGGTTTGCCGCCCTCTGCATTTATGTTTTTTGGTGCCAAGTGAATGGGTTAGAGTGTAGGGTAGATCACTTTCTTTCAATCTTTGATGTGGGGGTGTCACCCGGGGGTTATCCCTTTTATAATGTTCGTCATCGGGACAACTCGGGAGATTCCACAAAGAGAATTCTGGGTGCGGTAATTACTTCACATAGCGTTTGGAAAAATAGGTATTTTTTCGTGAAGCCCGCAAAAGGTGAATGGGATATGCCCTTCGATTGGAGAGAGGGCACAACTCCAGTGCATACTTTGGACCCGGAGGTAGTTTTATCTCCTGTGATTTCCCAGTACAAGTTGATGGAGTCGGAAGATTTTACGATGTTGTTTGAGACGTTCGGTCTTCATCACGTGGTGTTTACCGACGATGCCGTGGAAAAGCCTTTGTCCCTGTCTTCCGAGGCGAGGAATCTTTTTCGTAAGTTCCTTATTCTCTTCTTTTATTCCTTTTCTGAGTATAATGGTGAATTGTACTTATATATTCTGACTTTGGGATGATGCAGAGGAGGTTATGGCCAACTATTACTTGCAGTCGGGTCCAAGTGAACCTACTCCGAGTGGTATTTTTGACGTGCCAGATGAGGGTGATCACGAAGAAGAGGAGGTCAATGCTCCTGAGGGCGAGCACACAGCTCCGGAGATGGGAGGAGCTCACGAGGACCACTCTCTTCTGTATATAGATATGACAGGGGTTATCAGAAGTGTCGTTCCATTACGCCAGGTAGCTCCTTCTTCTTGGGATTTGGCTTTGGTGCCAGTTTCTAGGTCCGAGATGGGAGATCTACCCGTTTCTGGATCCGATATAGGAAATTCTCCGAGGGTGACTGAGGAAGAATCTGTTCAGAAGACTACAGAGGTGATAGACTTGTCTTCTGATGATCCCCCTCCTATGTCCACTTATGGTGCTGAGCCCGCGCCCATGGAAGTTTCTGAATCTGCCCCTCGTGGTGAGTTCTTATGAGTTTTTAACAAAATTTTCCATATCTTCACTGTAGATTTTACTCATGTGCTGATGTTTTCCTTTTTGATGCAGAGACTGTGGATAAAGGCAAGGCTCCGATGGTGGAAGAGCCCTCTTTATATGGTAAGCGTTCGTTACTCGTACTCTTTTAGTAGTAATTTTTTCTAGTTTCATTCTCTTTCTCACCTACAGAGATTACCTTTTGTAGAGGAAGATTTCTTGGCCCAGTTTAGTGTTCCCGAGCACGAGGGGGTTCCGAGGATACTCAAGGGGAGTTTGATCCCTCCTCCGAGGACAGAGATGTGAAGGAGGGGATCTTGAATTCACTGCTGGGGGAAACTGGCCCGTCCGTCGTGGCCGGTGGTTCTCGGGCCGTGTTTACTAACTCGGAGGTGATGACTCCAGTATTAGGAACTACTCCTCCGAGGGGCCACATTTCGGTACCTTCTTCTGTTCCCGTGACTCTATCTCCGAGAGGTCACACCTTTCAGGCGCCCATACCCCCTAGTGGGCCAGAAGGGCAATTTTCGTCTCGGACCGTTGGGGAGGCCTATCAGGACATTCTCCAGTTCTTTGCTTCCTCTAGTTCAACACCGGCCGAGGGGTATCAATTTTTATATACCAGTCTTAACTGGTTGGGGCTCATGGCAAGTTCCTTTACACCTGTTTTTTTTTTAGGGTTGTATCATTTATCCGCAATAACTTCTTTTTGTGCTTATCTTCTGCAGATTGGGAAGACTCGGGAAGCAGTTACTGCGGTAGAGGAGCGTGGTTCGAAAGATGTGAAGGAATTGGAAGCTCTCCAAGAGCAATTAGCGCCTCTTGTATCCAGAGATAAGGAGAGTCAGATGAGAGAAGAAATGCTTCTTACAAAGATTTCCAACTACGAGTTCGCGCTGCAAGAAGCGGAGAAAACCAACGAGGGCCTACAACATAGGTTGGATTTGGCGGAGTCTGCTTGTAAGAAGATGGAGGTCTCCGAGAAGGCTGTGATGGCCAAAATAACTATTTTGGAGAAGGAAAAAGGGGAGCCCGAGGGGATTCTCAATGCTCGTATTGCCGCTCTCGAGAAGGAAGTGGCAGAGAGTTGTGAGAGAGAGAGGAGTCTTCAAGAGACGTTGGGTCAAGTCACGGATAGGGCTGAGTCAGCTGAAGGAAAGCTGGCAAACTCTCTTTCCCCCGAGGAGGTGCAGGCTAAGATTGATGCAGCAGTTCAATTTGCTCAACGAGAGATCTCTAGGCAGCACTCGGGAGTCTCCGATATACCTTCTCACGAGCTTTTGACAGGCCATCTTTTGTGGGGCTATTTGGAATGTGCCAGGCTGGCCAAGTCTTTGTTAAGGCCGGATGTGGACTTTTCCAAATCTTTTGACCTTCGCAAGTTTAAGAAGCCAACTCCCGATGACTGTCATTACTTTGTAGGGAGATTTGGAGGCTTACTATCCCCTAGGGATTCTCCCGCACCTTCTCCAATGCGCTCTGCCAGTAGTCCGAGTCCGAGGGCTAGTGGTTCCGGGGGGTATTTTCCCCAATTTCTCGCCTTGCTCCGCTGGGTACTTCTGCCGAGGAGACGACTCCTTCATACCCTTCGACCACGGGGGCATAGTTTTTTCCTTGTAATTTTTTATTTCTTGTTGTAAATAAATGTCCTTTGTACTTATCACCCTTTCCGAGGGTTCTTCGGCTTCTTAAATAAATAAATATTTTTTCCACCTTTCATTTCTCTATCTTTTGTCTTTATTGTTAAAATTTAATTAAGGAGGATAATGATAAACCATATAAGATTGCTGACTAAGTTTATCTCCTAAGTAGGAGGTGTTGCTTTGCATGGTAAAGTAAGATACGTGTCACTTTTAATTAAGAGAATTCCTCGACATGTGTCCCTTACTTTATGTAATATGAATCTAATTTTCTTCTTTTAATCAAGGAGTGAAGAGTATATATGCACTTAGGCCCTTCACTAGTTATGTACTTAATACTAACCTTATAATCATAACTAGTCCTTGATCTATTTTCAATTTTGTCAATAGTTGTAAGCACGAGGATAACACTTACTTGAAAAGATGATGCCTCCTTACTATAAAAGAAGTGGTTCAGTTTCATATTGTGGTTCTTTTCGGGACACTGCTCGGAGTCCCTCTGGACCATCAAGGGCTCCTCCTATTTCTTGTGAAAGTTCTTCTCCGAGGGATAATTTGTCTGGAAATCATGCGACACATGGTGCGGGTCCCTCTTTGGGAGTAGCTCGTAGGCTTTCATCTACAAATTCTCGTAGAGTAAATCATGTTAGGGAGATATTTATGGGTAGGGAACCATATCCTTTGGCGGATGAGTCTTCGGAATTTGATTTGATTCCTCTTAATTCGTCCAGATTAATAGGTAGAGGACGTGTAGGATCCACTACGAGTACGGAGTGCGAGAACTCAGTAAGGTCTCTTTTTACTGGGTATAACCTGGATTTTGAAGAATATGACGTAATAGTGCCCTCCTCAAGTCAGAGAGCTTATGCACCCCCCTCGGGTTATCTGACTGTCTATAACGAACAAATGCGTTGCGGGCTATGAACGTTTTTCCACCCTTTTTTCCAAATACTCTTTCGGTATTGGCAGGTATGTCCGAGTCAGTTAACGCCAAGTTTATATAGTCATTTGGTGGGGTATGTCCTGCGTTGTGAGCTTTTAAACCTTCCCATGTCCCCTTATCGGGTGGGAACAATATTTGCCCTTCGACCTTCTTCAGAGGGGACTCCCTTTTTTAGCCTGACCTATCGGGACAAGGAAAATACCTTCACTCGTGTATCCAGTATCCACTCTTGTAGAGGGGATTGGAGGCGGAGATTTTTCTTTGTCCGTCCGAGAGGTCAATCAGCCAGATCGTGGGGGGTGCCCATCCGATGGGGTCTGGGATATATTGCTCCCAACATTGAAACACAAGGCCAGGTGAGGGAGGTATTGCTTCACTCGGGACTTTTTTCTGGTTCCTATGACATGTCCGGGCTGCTTCCCCGAGGCCCTGATTTTAGCGGGTTTACAAGAGGGGGTGGAGGGGTGTACCCCCGCATCTCGTCCTCTTCACAGTAACTTTTATTTCCGTAAGTTTTACTGATTACCCTTTACCTGTTTAACTTATAAATTCTCTGGGTGTTCTCGGACTGTTTGCATACTGATGTTTTTTACAGGCGCAGAGATGGGAGCGTTTTCCCTCGGGTCTTCTGATGATGTTTTTCTAGGGCAGGCCTTGCATGGTAATCCCGGGCTGTTGGAAGTTGGTGGTTCTGATCCACTCATAAAGGAAGCGATAGTTGATATTGCTTCAGAGGAGGAGGGACTGGAGGCATCGCCTATAACAGCCCCCCCAGTAAACTTTATAATTCCTCTCGGGGTGTCGGATCCGATAGCGGTTTCCTCCCAAACAGAATCTCACATGACTCCAGTGGTGTCACAACCTTTTTCCCGCAGTTCTGCCGTGGTGAATGTATTAGAGGAGTATCTTCTCTCCCCCGATACGGAGGACTTGCCGCCCTTTGAGGGTGTCCCTGATCGTGTTCCCGCACCACCACCCGAGGGGAACCCTTCCCTCGAGAGATCTTTTCCCTCTGAGGATAATCAGGATATTTCTCCTCTTGGATCAACGGTGGGATTCTGTAGAAACTTTCTCAGTGGTTTATTGAAT
The DNA here is from genome assembly GCA_948329865.1 of Linaria vulgaris. Lineage (NCBI taxonomy): Eukaryota > Viridiplantae > Streptophyta > Magnoliopsida > Lamiales > Plantaginaceae > Linaria > Linaria vulgaris. The sequence continues at coordinate 33,139,693 of OX415250.1, read as the reverse complement.
GCAACGGATTGCGGGTTGATGAAAATCCTTTCGGCATCCGTTCTCCAGGACATTGCTTGTAAAGACCTGTGTGAGGTATTTTATTTATTTTATCTATTCTATTTACTACTAACCTGTCACCAATGTCTGAGGGAATTTGCTTTGTTCTTTGAGCAGATTTATATGGTGCTAGATGCCCTCGGATCTTACGGAAGCTCTTCTTCTGATCCTGGTTTGGTATATCGTCGTCGGGACGAGTTGGAGCAAGGTCTCTTAGAGGCTCAAGCGGAGATAGCTCAATTGAAGAAAGTTCACGAGTCCACTCAGAAAATCCACAACAATGTGTTACAATCCGAGAGGGATAAAGCGTGGAACTTAGAACGCCGGCTGGTATTAGAAAGAGCTCGTGTATTGAATTTAGAGAGGAGAATAGGAGAGTTACGTGACCAAATGAGGTCCTCAGAAGAGCAATTGACGTAGGCCATGAAGGAAAGAGATGCCCTAAATCAGCAAATACTAGGGGCTACCCGTACCTAAGCAATGTCATGGGTTATGGCTCGAGTCCAAGCAGTGCTGGAAGTGGTGGGTCCATCTAGTCTTCGTGAGTCTCTTCAAGATGAGATGCGTGATTTGGTCCACATAGGCTATCGGTTGTGCCGAGATGCTATACAAGCTTTGCCAGAGTTTCCCCCAGGCTTGCTAATTCCGGAACTTAACATTCGTCAGGTTTTCGAAGAGTTTCCTTCTTCACCTGTTAGGGATCCTTCAGTTCCGATTGTGTTTGTTGATGATCCCGTTTCCCTTTCCGAGGAGCAGCGCCGACGACTTATTAGAGAAGGAAAACGCCCTATGGGAGGGGTTTAACTTGTGGAGGGATATTATGTAGCTTTGTTCATAGTACGGGGGGCTTTTTTGTTGGGTTGCTAAGATGACTCATATGTAGAGTTATCCTTTTGTCAAGCAACTCTATTTTCTTTTGTAATGGAACCCTTCGTATATGAATAACTTTTCTTATTCAGGCATGACTGTTACATTAAGCATAATACTTTCTAAGGTTGATTGAATTCCAGGTATTACGAAGCACTATTTCCTCAGAATCGGCAAGACGATAGGTTGCTGGCCCCACAATTTCCACTATCTTATAGGGTCCTTCCCATCGTGGATCTAGCTTACCTACATTCTTGGAAGCCCCTACTCGTTTCATCACTAGATCTCCAACTTGAAAAGTTCGGGGCTTTACCTTAGCATTGTAGTATCGCGACATCCGAGCCTTGTACTCTTCCACTCGGAGGGCTACTCGGGTTCTCTTTTCCTCGAGCAGATCAAGGGCGAGGGCTAGATTTGAGTTGTTGGTTACTTCCTCGTATTCCTTGACTCGCCAACTTTCTATGGAGACCTCCGAGGGCAGGACAGCTTCGCATCCGTAGGATAAACTGAAAGGAGTTTCGCCCGTAGCGGCGCTTGGCGTGGTCCGATAGGCCCATAGTATACCGGGTATTTCCTCAACCCACTTGGCTTTGTGCCAATTGAGTCGGGCTTCCATGTTTTTCAAAAGGGTTCTGTTGGTCCTTTCAACTGACCGTTTGCTTGAGGGTATCCCACCGAAGCAAAACGGTGTTTTATTTCCCAATGGTCGCACCATTTTTGTAACCCCTGGTCCGTAAATTGCAGACCATTGTCACTTACCAAGCTCCGAGGGACACCAAAGTGACATATGATACTTCTCCAAAGAAAGTTGATAACAGCGCCTGCGGTTATCCTAGCTAGGGGTTCCGCTTCCACCCATTTGGTGAAGTAGTCAATGGCTACTAGTAGAAATTTCTTTTGACCGGAGTCAGGAATGAGAGGTCCAAGTATGTCAATGCCCCATTTGGAGAACGGGCAAGGAGTAAGATGGGGTTCCCACGGGGCCGCGGGTTGATGAATCTGAGGGGCGTAAGTTTGGCACGGTTTACACTTTTTGGCATGGCTTTTACTGTCTTTGGCCATCGTGGGCCAATAGTAGCCTTGTCGAATCAAGCGTCCGACCATGCTTTCGCCGCTAGTATGGCTCCCACATGTCCCCTCGTGAGTTTCCGCTAAAGCCAGTTGGGCTTCTTCTTCATTAAGGCATCGAGCATGGGGACACGAATACGTCCTTCGGAAAAGTATTCCATCTTTAAGGAAATATCGAATGGTTTTTCTGAACATCATCCGCTGGATATTCTTGTCCGAGGAGTATCCCTCAGGATCCTGCAAATAGGCCTTGATAGGAGTCACCCAACTGGATGAGGGATCTGGGATGGCATTTACCTCTTTGACCTCCATTTTTTCAGACTTGTTAACATGAAGTAGAGTAATCCTCCGAGTGTGTACGGCGGCTGTTTGAGTGGCCATTTTGGATAGGGCGTCCGCCTCTTGGTTTTCTTTTCGGGGAATCTGAACTATATCATATTCCTCGAACCATTCGGACCTTTGACGGGCAACTCGGAGGTACTCTTGCATTCTTTCTTCTTTTGCTTCATATGATCCTTTGACTTGCTGGACAATCAATTGAGAATCACTATGGAGGAGTATTCTCTTCATTCCTCCTTCCTTTGCTAGTCTCATTCCAATAAGGAGAGCTTCATACTCAGCTTCATTGTTAGAGAGGGGGTAATCTATTCGGATTGCAAAGTGGAGCCTTTCATCTTCCCCTGCTTGATTTACAAAAACAATTCCTGCCCCCCCGTGCGTGCTTACCGAGGACCCATCTACATATGCGTACCACAATGGTTCTTTCCCCTCGGATCCAATGCCCGTAAGTTCCATTACAAAGTCCGCCAGGTGAGTTCTCGGAGCGTAAGAAATGTCATACTCGGTGAGTTCTACGACCCATTTTATTAACCTCCCTGATGATTCAGGCTTATTAAGAATTGTCCTTAGGGGATGCTTTGTTAGCACTGTAATTGGGTGGGAAAGAAAATAGGGGCGTAGCTTGCGGGCCGTAGTAACCAATGCTAGGACGAGTTTTTCAGTTAGGGTATACCTGGTCTCGGCTCCTAGGAGGGTTTTGCTGACATAATATACCGGACGATGTTCCCCCATGTTGTTCTTTGACCAACACGGAGCTAATAGCCTCTTCTCCGACCGACACATATAGAAATAGCTCTTCCTGAGGTAAAGGTTTTACCATCAAGGGTGGTTTCAACATATACCTTTTCAGTTATCCGAGGGCTTCCTCGCATTGGGGGGTCTATTGAAATTCCTTGACATTTCGAAGTATCTTGAAGAAATGAAGCCCTTTTTCTGCTGACTTGGAGACGAACCGACTCAGTGATGCCATTCTACCAGTCAGCTTTTGAACGTCTTTCACTGTCTTCGGGGTAGGTAACCCCATGATGGCCTCTGCTTTCTCGGGGTTTACTTCTATTCCCTTCTCCGTAACCATAAATCCCAAAAAATTTCCTCCTCGGATACCAAAAGAGCATTTCCTAGGGTTAACTTTCATACCAAAGTTATTCATAATGACCAATGCTTTTCGTAGGTCCTCGGGATGCTCCTCGGCCGTGTTACTTTTGACTATCGTGTCGTCCACGTAAACTTCTACTGATTTTCCAATAAGTCCGACAAACATAAGACTTACTAACCTTTGGTAGGTAGCCCTAGCATTTTTTAGCCCGAAGGGCATGACTAGGTAGCAGAATGTGCCTGCATCCGTAATGAAGCTAGTTTTATCTTGGTCTACTGCCGCCATCGGGATTTGATTGTATCCCTGGTCTCCATCTAAGGTTGACAGTAGTGCACATCCAGCGGTTGAATCAACTAACTGATCTATGCTCGGTAAAGGATAACAATCCTTCGGGCATGATTCATTAAGATTAGTAAAGTCAACGCACATCCGCCATCTCCCTCCGTGCTTGGGAACTAATACGAAGTTAGCTAACCACTCGGGATAAATAACTTCCCGAATTTGCTTTAAACTGAGAAGACGTTGTATTTTCGAGCGAATGATTTTATTACGCTCGGGTCCCATTTTCCTTTTCTTTTGTTGGACAGGTTTAGCTCCGGGCTTCACATTAAGAAAGTGTTGGCATACCTTGTTGCTAATTCTCCCGGGCGGTCCTCCTTCCCATGAAAAGAGGTGGTGGAATTGCTTGAGGAGGGAAATTAGTTGAGCCTCTATTGCTAATGTCATGTGGGTACCCATTTTGATCACCTTCTCAGGGCTTCCTTCCACCAATTCTACCATATTTAATTCTTCCATAGGTTGGACTCGTGTTTCTTTGGTTTTGCGCTTTTTATTGTTTCCGAGGGAAGGTTCGTCTTCTTCCGAGGGGATGGCATTTATGCAATATTCTCTGGCTTTAGATTGACTTCCTCGGACTTCTCCGATTCCCGAGGGGGTGGGGAATTTCACCTTAAGATGCAAGGTAGAGGGGATAGCTTCAAAGGCTCGAATGGATGGTCTCCCACAAATGGCATTATATGTCCGTGAAGAAGCTTCCACTACCCAAAATTTGATGGGCTCCGTTCTCCGAAGGGCTCCCTTTCCCCATGACATTAGAAGACTCACAGTTCCGAGGGTATGACAAGTTTCCCCAGAGAATCCTACCAAGGGGACTTCAGCGGTTTCCAATTTTTCTTGTTTCAACCCCATACCAAGATAAGTAGGTAAAAAGAGTACGTCCACAGAGCTGCCCGTGTCTATGAGGATCCGTTGGGTTTCATACCCATAAATAGCGACAGAAATAACTAACGGGTCTTCGTGGGGGTATATTATACCTGTAAGGTCCTCGGGTCCAAAGGTAATGCTAGGCAACTTTGACTCTTGGACCGAGCAGACTGGGAATCCTTGCTCTGCTCGCCTGGCTTCTTTCAAGTATTTCTTCTTTTTACTTTGGGGCGTCATTGAAATTTCCCCTCCTTCAATCATATTGATGGTTCGCCCTGACGGGGGATTGTTTTTATACGAGTCGGGTGGAGGGGGCAAACTCCGGTACCCCATGGTCCGTTCTCGGGAGTTTTCCCCACGATCGTTGTTTCTCTCTTGGGGTCGTGGGCGTCCACCTGTCCTTTCCCGTGGCCTCCGACTGAGCGTCCTTTCTCGTGACCTCCGACTGAGCGTCCTTTCTCGTGACCTCCGACTGGGCGTCCTTTCCTCTTCTTCTTCCTCTTCTTCTCTTCGTGACCTCTTCCATACGTTTGTCTTGGGATCCCCGAGATTATTTTCCTTGAGGTAATTCTTCAAGTATCCTATTTCTAGGAGACGAAGCACTTCTCTACGAAGGGTGGTGCATTCTTCAGTAGTATGCCCGTATGTTTTGTGGTATTTGCAATATTTCCTTGTGTCCTTATCTCGATTAGGGAATTTAACTGGTACGGGCCAGTGAAATTCGTTGCTGCCTCTCATTATATTGAGCACTTCCGGGGGAGTGATAGTCATGGGAGGTAAGGGCACAGGTCGGAGGAATTTCTTAACTACTCCGCCCTCATCTTTACGCGGATGAGGTTTTCCCTCTTTACCCTTTTCCTTAGTCTTTGCTTCTCTCTCTGCGCGCTCTAGGTGCTCGTTATCCTCCTACTCCATTTGCTTCTTCGTTCCTTCCGCCTCTTCCATCAAAATGTAGACTTTTGCTTTTTGCATAAGTTCATTCATGTCCGTGACACGATTGCCCATAAGGTACCTGAAGAAATCCCCTGTCCGAAGTCCTTGAGTCAATATGTCCGCCATGATGGTCGGGCTAATGTTGGGAACATCTAGGGATTCGTTTGTGAAGCGCTTTATATACCCTCGTAGGGGTTCATCCTTTTTCTGTTTAATAGTGAAAAGATGTGTGGAGGACTTGGGGTACCTCCGATTGCAAGCAAACTGTCGTACAAACAAATGAGCTAACCGGTCAAAGCCCGTGATGGAACTAGGTGGAAGGTGAGTGAACCACGCCTGAGCCCGTCCTCCAAGGGTAACAGGAAATACGCGGCATAACACATGGTCCGGGGCGGAAGATAGGTCCATTCCGACCAGATATTGATGGATATGGTCCTGCGGATCTCTTCCATCAGCTTCTCCGGTATATAACGGGATATTGATGGGCCGCATCCCCGAAGGGATGGAGGCTAAAGCAATTTCGGGAATGAAAGGAGAGGTCTTGAATGTGGGATCCTCCTCAGGAGCCATGGTTTTCTTAAGATCGCCCAATTCCTTTCGTAAGTCATCCATCATTCCCCACAAGGAGTGTTCAACATCTCCCCGATACTCCGAGGGATGGGAGATTGCTCTCCGACCCCTCTCCGGGGTTCTTTCATACCTTCGGGGCATTTGTCGGGGTTCCCGATGCCAAGGGATTGAGTTTGAGTTCTGCACCGCCTGGGGTGTATCTCTTTCCGAAGGGAAATTTCTGTCCTCGGAGGATATAGAGGACATGTTTCCGAGATGGTCCCCCCTCCGGGGTGCCCATGTAGCATCTACAAGTCTTTCATAGACAGATCGGGGAATATTAATAAAATCTCTCGTAACTGATTCATAGTTGGATAGAGTTTTCTCCGAGTCGTTGTAATGAATCAGAAGATTTTCACTTTCGAAGAGATCATCCATCCTGGTCGATGTTTGCTGAATTCTCTCGAGAACAGATATTATGGCGTTCCCACAGACGGCGCCACTTTGTTAACGGGTTTGGAATTATTCCCTATTTAACGGAAGATATTTATATTGGGCCGGAACGCCCTGTTCGTGATTCAGAAACAATCATAGATGGAAAAGACTTGGAAATAAGAGATACAAGAATATTCCCTTCCTTTATTCACTGAACTTTTCCTCCTCTTATCTTTGTGTATTTGTGGTAAGTTGTGCTAAGTTAAGCTTAGTTATCTCTCTTCTGTTGATCACCTCCCTTTATATAGACTTTGATAAGGGCAGGTGTCATTGTGCATGTGATTTAGTAAAGACAGGTGTCGTTTCATTGATACATGTGTAAAAATTAGGATAAGGTTTATCTCTTATCTACTGGATACTGACTAGACCCGATTTTGTGCTTTTCGATGGCTTCGAGGATCTCCAATGAATGATTATTTTGGGGACGCTATTCTTCCGAGGGCTATGCTTTTGTTGACACATAATGAGAATGCTCGTATAGAAGTAAGGACTGCTGTATATGCTTTCCGAGGGGTTTTACTTCTCTTTCTTGACTCTGGTTCATTCTTCAATGACCTGGGGTGATCTCCGAGGACGTAATGTAATAGCGTAACATGATCTCTGATGGCATAATGTGATTTTCGCGGGCTTGAGTTGATCTCCGAGGGCTTGATTTGATCTCCGAAGGCTGTATTTGATCTCCGAGGGCTGTATTTGCTCTGTTTGAAATGAGACTTTTCCGTCTAAGTTCTCAGAATATATTTATTGGGCACTCTGTTCTTCATTTCTGTTTTTTTCTCTGAGAATGAGTCTTCGGATGATGGTCCGAGGGCAATTTTCACTGAGGAACGTGATCCGAGGGCAGTTCATACTGAGGAGTGTTCAGCAAGGAAGTTTTCTTGTAAGTTCATGGGACTCGGGGTCCGTTGTGGTCCCTCTTGGCGCATTGGTGGATATCGGAGTCGCGCGGATCCATCGGGGTTTGCTCTTTTTCCGATGCCGCTTTGATATCTGTTTTTTACTCACCATTTGACTTTCCAAGGGACGCTTAGGTTCCTCCTCGTGTGCTCTTCTATCCGTTTGTTAGGTCAGTGACCGAGAAGTAGGGCAACATCCGAGGGGGTCTCCTTATTAGGAGTGGGTACATCTCATCGGAAGTACTCGTGACAACTGTATTGTCCATTTATTGATTTTCCGATTAGGATTAACCTTCTTTTTTTCCCTTTTTTTTTATTTTTATGGTTAACAACTAGATTTTTCGCTTAAGATTAAAAGCATATATAAAAAAAACAAGCATTAAAAACTCAGAACTAGAAGTAGTAGGATTAATTCTCATAATAATAAATAAATAAAATCTATTTTTTTTTTTGAAAATTATCGGATTTAAACTAAATCTGGTAGCATGTCGACGAGTTAATTCAATAATAAATAGGAGTGAGCACTCGATTTCGTTATCGTTGATGCCATCTAATCGAATCCAATTTAGTTGTTCACTTATTCAACAAGTGAATTTGTAAAGTCCAAGCAAACTATTTATTTTTAAAAATACAAAGGATGAATAAGGATCTTGAGAAAGTTTTGTCAAAAAAAACAACTCTTATGAGCATTCATCTTCTTCAATGATTCATAACAACTTTTTTTCTGAGTTACTATTTTGACTCGTTCTCCTCGTATCTCGTCTCAGTTGTTCTTTCAAAGAAAACAAACCACCCCATATATGATTTCTGAATAAGTCACTAGTCTTTCATAGTATTGAAACAACCAAATTAAATTTTATTCGATGGACTTGATATTATATACACGAGAAGTGACATGATCCGAGTCTCATAGATTTTTAATAGAGTAGAACATAATTTTTTTTAATCATTCAAATGTCAAATTATAATCTCGAAGTTGTTTTATCTATATCGAGTCCTTACTTAAGTATGAAATTGCTCCACGATCTATATCGAAGTTGTCTACATGTTCCACAAATATAAAAATAGAAACATAAATATCAAATATCATCTAAATATTCCGGTATCTTTGGTGAAAGCATCTAAGAATTTTATCTACAATAAGTGTATATATGAAGACAAATATAAAAAAAAAGTGTATATATAAGTATATATATATAACAATAATGCCATCCAACCCACATTCCATTACCGTTTGCCATGTATTTGGGACCTGGTCCGAAAATTGAAATCCCTTTATTCTCTCACCCGGGCGGGTAACTTTATTTTTAGTTTTCACATTGATTTGGAGTCAACGGTCTCTCCCCAGCTCCATTATTATTCCTCCCATCCATCACTTAGTGAGAGAAAGAGAAAGAGTAAGAGAGAGAGAAGAAGCTCTTAAAAATGGCGGACGCCGCCGTGGAGTTCCTGCTGGAGAACCTCCAGCAGCTACTCCTCTACCACGCCCACCTCATCACCGACGCCAAGAACCAAGTCGAGAATCTCGAAAACGACCTCCGCCTCTTCAAAGCCTTCCTCAAAGACTCCACCAAAAAGCGGCGAAAGGACGACAGCCTCCGAGAGCTCGTCCGACAAATACGAGATGTCGTATACGAGGCCGAGGACATCATCGACGCCTTTGTGACTCAGGCCGCCGAGACAAAGTCCAGAAACTACTTCCTCAGGGCTTTCCAAACGCCGGTAAAGCTCCTCAGTATCGCCAAGGATGTCGAGGGTGTCGGCGTCAAGGTTCGGCAGATCTACGGAGATAAGAACAGGATTGATTTCGCGAATCTTAATCTTAACGACGCTGGACCCGAAGAAAATGAGGTACTATTGAATTAAGTTTGGTTGATTGGTCCGATCTGGCTTTTGAATTGAGTGTTTGCTCTAAGTTGTGGTGATTTTAGACTCAAATTGTGTAACATCATTTTGAGCTGATCGATCAATTGATGTAATGCTCGGTGAACGAGTAGTTAGTAATGTTTCTAAAGCTGTTTATGTGTTGATCTGCTTGCGTATATCGAATGATACAACGATGTAAATCTTTGAGCAGTGTTGTGCAATGTAATTTGAGATGTCGTGGTTATGTTGGATCGTTGTTTAGAGAAAGTGGGAACGAGATTCTTTGATTGAAATGAGATATTGCAATCATTTTTGATATTTAGCTCTTTCTCAATCTGGCTCTATTCCACATTGCAGGCTCCCCAAGTGAGACAAGAAAATGTGGTTGGTTTTGAGGATGTGGCGGACGAACTGCTCGATTATCTTCGTGAAGAAACAGATCATCTTGATGTCATCTCTATTATTGGTATGCCGGGTCTCGGCAAGACCACAGTGGCAGGGAAAGTTTATTGGGACCCAAGAATCCAATATGAATTCCCTACTCGTATATGGGTTTATGTTTCTCAGGATCTCACGAGGAAAAACGTGTTTCTCGCGATTTTGAGTGAGTTCACAAGGCTTACTGAAGAAATCTACCGCAAATCTGATCAAGAATTAGCTCGCATGGTCGAAGCTCATCTTAAAGTTGGGAAGTTTTTGATTGTCATGGATGACGTTTGGACTGCGGAGGATTGGGATAAACTTGAAATTGCTCTGCCAAAGAGCAATAAGATGGGAAAGGTCATGATTACTAGTCGTAACATTGCAGTGGCTAGGCATGCTAATCGTAAAAGAAATCCCTACCAGTTGCGTTTCTTGACTCCAGATGAGAGTTGGTTGCTTCTGCAATACGAGGTTTTTGGTAAGCCTGAGTGCCCTCAAGAGTTGGAAGCTCTTGGAAGAGTTATTGTTGACCAGTGTGACCGGCTGCCACTTGCTATTGTAGTCATTGGTGGAATCCTCGTCAAGAAGTTTGTAGCAACGGAAGATATGGCTGCTAGGAGAAATGCATGGAGAAAAGTATCTGAAAGTGTGAGCATGTACCTTACCACTGAGGACCCAACAAGGCGAATGGAAAAAATTATAGCATTGAGTTATGATAAACTGCCATATCACTTGCGAGCGTGCTTTTTATATTTGGGGATGTTCCCCGAAGATTATGAGATCCCAGTGTGGAAATTAACACGCATGTGGATCGCAGAAGGGTTCATACAACAGAAGACGGGTATCAGCTTAGAGGAAACCGCAGAGAATTATTTAGATGATCTTATTAATAGGAATTTAGTCAGAATTGATAAAATGAGGAGAGATGGTAAAGTCAAAACTTGCCGCATGCATGACATGCTACGCGAGTTTTGCAAAACTGAAGCTGGAAATGAAAGAGAAAATTTTCTACAAGAAATGAAAAAATCTAGTGAAGGACTATTTGATCCTCCAGTTTCTGAAGTGCAAAGACATCGACGTCTTTGTATTCATTCCGATGTCTTGAGCTTTGTCTCTTCAAGACCTTATGGTCCCCGTGTCCGCTCTTTTGTATGTTTCTCTAAAGAAGAGATTAACTTGCCATATGATTGCATCTCGACCATTCCTGCAGCCTTCAAACTGCTTAGAGTTCTAGAAGCCAAGCCTATTAAGTTCACTAAAATTCCCAGTGATATGTACCAATTAGTTCATCTGAGGTACATTGCTATATCCTTTAACTTAGCGATTCTTCCTCAAGCCTTCTCTAAGCTTTGGAACATACAAACTCTTATTGTGGACACTCCATCTCGCACCTTAGAAATTAAAGCAGATATATGGAAAATGATGCAGTTGAGGCATTTGAAAACAAATGCATCTGCTATGCTGCCAAAGACCGGAAAAAGTAGTAAAGAGGGCGAAAAACTTCAGACGCTTGGCATGATATCACCTCAATGTTGCACAGAAGAGGTCTTTGATAGGGCCCGCAATGTGAAGAAACTTGGAATTCGTGGGCGATTGGCCCTACTTTTGGAAGCAAGGAATGGATCATTCGACAGTTTGGGAAAATTGAGTAATCTTGAGAAGTTGAAATTGCTGAACGATGTGTTTCCTAGTCCGCCTTCTGAAGGCAAATTGCGCATCCTTCCTCCAGCATACCAATTCCCACCAAAACTAAGAAGTCTGACCTTATCGGATACATTTCTAGATTGGCAACATATGTCTATCTTAGGATTGCTGGAAAACCTCGAAATTCTCAAGTTGAAAGATAAAGCATTCATGGGCAAATGTTGGGAGGCTATTGATGGAGGCTTTCGCCATCTTGAAATCTTGTACATCGGACGCACAAGCTTAGCGGTTTGGATGGCTTCAGCACATCACTTCCCGAGGCTAAGACGTCTTGAGTTGAGGAACTGCGAAGAACTCCAGGTAGTTCCAATTGGGCTTGCCAATATCCCAACCTTCCAGGTGTTGGACTTGTATCGTACTAAATTGGCAGCGCGATCAGCGAGGAGAATTCAAGATGCAAAACAGAATATGCAGGAAGATCCAACTGCAAAGCCTGAGTTCAAGCTCACTATTTTTCCTCCTGAGGAATGATTGTGGACATTTTTACATTGGCAAGTGAGCTAAACTCTCATGAACTTTGATTTTTTAAAATGTAATTTTTTCTATCCTGCGTCTTCTTAATTTGAAATCTCTACTGATGGTATTACTTGGCTGAACCTGTATTTATATCTTTCTCTCAGCACTTTGTTATGATATAATTAGTGGCTCCTTCCTTGATCTGTGCAGGCACCTGCAACAAGGTTACATCAGTTTGATGTTGTTGAACCAGTGCAGGAGATCCCTTTTCAGTTAGCCGTTGTGGTCTATCTTCGTTGAATAACTGACGTACTTCAGTTTTTCCCACTCTACTGGATTCCATGAATTATGTGCTTTGTGGAATGATTTATTTTGTCTGTTGAATATTGCTACCTGTATTTTTGTCACCTGATTTGACTTTTGGAATTGGCTTATATTAAATGTATTGTAAGATCACCAAGGTTTAAATTTCATAGAGTTTCAGTAGTCTAGGCTTTATGAGATTAATTTTTTTAACACCTTACTGAAGTAACTTTAGGTGCAAACGAATAGTAATGAGCTTCCAAAAAGAACCAGAGTCTTGGAATGGTTTAGCTATCTTTATAAAACTTTCCATAGATTAGTTTGACTGAGTTTTGTTTTTCATCCTTCACTAAAATGGTTGGGAGGAAAATGACTTATCTTGATTGTATACTTTGTTTGATTCATTGCTGGTGTCTCTATGAAAATAACTCTTGCTAGTAAACATGATGAGCCACAAACTCAAGTTTTGATAGATTTGTGGCTCTCAAGTTTGTTGATTTGACATGAAGAAATCATAAGAGGGTAATAGTAAGGCCAATGGTTGCAAATAGCCAACAACTTGATAAATTTTTGTTCTGCAAAAATAATATACGGGCAACTTTATAGAGTATATATTACCTAAGGTTGAACTGATTAAACCTTGGTGAGTATAAATATGCGTCAAGGACAACGGAACGACTTGTCTCTGCCCAACAATGGCTCCCTAATGGTTTCGATCACAAAAGCTCCTACAGAAAAACCCGAATCATTATCACAACATGCATCAGGATTGAGTTTAACCCAGCCTTGAGCTGGGGGAGTACTCCATCTTTTTAGCTTACTGGAAGTCCTTCCAGTTACAAAGAGTTTTTTTTTTTTGGATATGTTACAGAGAGTTCATTGATGAATTCCAGTCTATTAGTTGATCAGCTTTGAAATACTTTTAGGACCCAGCTTCGCTTTATGATATATGCAGAACTTGGTTGCGATGTTTTTCAAATCTTTCAATTGCCGTAATGATGAGAATACCGGGAGTTGGGGGGTGGATTTCAAATCTAAGAGATCCATTCCACTAAAGAAAAGTTTGAAAAAGGACCCATCCACCCCCAAAGTTCCATTGCGAGACATTCCATAAAAGGTGTTTAGTTAACTCAAACTCGAACACAAAGAACAAGCAATAGTGATAGGAGACCTGATTTGTATTAGATTTTGCACTTTCGCTACTAATATACGATCTATTGTCCAATTACAATTCTTACAAAAAAGTGGGAAAGTTTCATCAAAATTTTCTCAATTTAAACAAAAAATTTGTTTGTTAGTCTCTATATAAGCCAAACTATATCTTTGTTATACATGTCAAAAATTTCTAAGAAAATATGGTGTAAAATTTCTAAGAACCCTGTGAAAAGTTATTCCATTAAACTTATCTCACTTCTTACAAAAAATGTGGCAAAGTTTCATCGAAGTTTTCTCAATTTAAACAAAAATTTTCTTTGTTAGTTTCTATATAAGCCAAACTATATCTTTGTTATACATTATACATGTCAATCTTCTTTATCTACAAGGTTCGTAAATATTTATTTTAGTTATATTTTTATTTTATTTTATAAAGCTATTCACAATCTTTAATTTACTAATGATCAATGTAACTACTGTATTATGCTAATCAGTGTTTTCAAACCCGGTCCGGTCACATAATCGGTGAGGATACTGGTTAGTGGGTTAGCAGGTCGGATCGGTCGGAACACTGGTTGGACCGGTTTGTTGACTTTAGTCAACGTTCAATAAAAATATCTAAATAAATATATTATGTTATTGTATTATCACACCTAATCATTAAATAAGCAAACAAAACATTAAACAACTTCAAATCCAAATCCAAAACTCGAATTCATGCCATTATTTTGTTATATTTTTATATATAAAAAAACAATTCTACTATGAATATGCAGTTACTTAAAAAAAGTTAATAAATAGTATTTGTTTATAAGTAATTTATACTCATATAATTAAATAAAAAAATATCAAACAATATGTAGCCCAATCTCTATTTCATAATATGGGGACATTAGATGCTAGGGGTGAGACTTGTGCTATCGCCCCGTTGAGATCTTGCCACTTGCACAAAGTGGGTGGGTGTTTGTACACATGACAAGATCTCAACGGGGCGAGAGCACAAGTCTCGCCCCTAACATCTAATTTCACCCATATATGACACAAGCCCACTAAAGAATACTATAATATTTAAAATGAAAACATAGAAAGCAAAAAAAAAAGAAAGAAAAAAGAACCCTACCTTTCATCATCGGGAGCATCCCCTCAAGTGCACCTTCTCTCTCTATTATTTTTTATTTAAGAATGCATCACTTTCTCTCTCTTTTTTCAATTCTTCTTTTATAAATACTATTTGTCTCCTCAAACTTTGTATCTCACAGATCATTTTATATTTTTTTTCCATAACACTTCTTTCTCTTTCATTACCTAAAGTTGTGAATTGAAGTTAATTAAGACTTTTAATTATGTTAGAAAATCGTATTTTGTCACCCATGCGCTGCTATTGGGCAAACTTAATCCTACCACTCACATTATGGCAAATGTAATCCTGCCACCGTTACCATACACGCCTTTCACCTTCGCCCTCACCCTGCACAAAAGATTTAATTTGAAATTAGTTCGCTTTGGAATATTGAAGTTGATATTTGCAGTTTAGCACTAATAATCTCTCCTTTATATCGGAGCAAGCTTGAGTACAAATGGCATTTTATGCATGTTTTTCTTTTGACAAGTGTTGCATGCATGTTTATAGGAGCTGAGCAGTTGTACTCGACTTTTGACAACTATCTTCCAGGATGCTGATACATCTCAGAAAGCTGTCGCCATTAAATTTCTGATGCAAGGTGCCTCACGTAGTTTATAGGAGCTGAGTTGTTCTCCTCTAGATCTTATCAGTTTATCTTTGGAGGAATGCATGGCGTGGGCTAGGAGGTTACCACCATCGTACTCCGATACCAATTTTCGGGGAGAGGACTTTGTTCGTAGGTAGGGAGCACTATCGTGATTTGAGAGGGGCTGATAGACCTCTTACATATCTTGACAAGGTAAGTGCTGAGGTATCGTGTCCCTATGGGGTATTCATGAAACTATTTAAAGTTTTCGATACCTCGTGTGGGATTTGTACACTTTGACATACCTATCGTCATTTTGGGAGGATAGAGGGGTACCGTTTTACCAGTATCAGAGCAACATCCAAGCCTGCTGATACAGGGGTAGGTCTTCGTGATGCTTGGAAGCATCGTGAAGGAATAATAGGGTTAACACTAGCCCCCCCCCCCCCCCCCCAAATTCATGTTACCTTCGTTTAGAGGTAAGAGGAATTCCCCTTTTCAGGGGGTAGTGGGACGATACGTTACCGTTTCTTATATAGTTATATTTACCTGTATATATATATGTATACACACACACACAGACACACACACACACACACACACATATATATATATATATATATATATATATATATATATATATATATATTGGTGACTCGGCGTAAATAATGGCACGTTCTTGGGTGGCGGAAAGTGTGACGACCGCGCCCCACGAGTCATGCTCCGATTCGAGTTGGTTTAGTGGTGACCAGCCACTTTACCCAATCCAGACTAAAGCGCAACTCATAGGAAGGGGTCTCACTTATCCGGGATCAAAACCATACACATTTTATAAATTATATTTTGATATATATATATATATATATATATATATATATATATATATATATATATACAGCGAAAGTCTTGGTATTACAAATAATGTAACTATTTTAATGGTTATGCACTAGTGACAAAACACGAATATTCTAAAATGCACGCTTGAACAATTATTCATTTGGTCTATGCTGCCATGTTGATTTTATCCTGAGGAATGGACAGAAGAAACGAGGAATATGTCTTTAATGACTTAGTGAGATTCATAAAAAAGAACTGGTAATGCAAGAATTAATTGTAACCTACTGGATACATTTCGGGAGTGATCTTACCGGTAGAAACAATTCAACTAGACAATTTGATGTAGCAATAGTACTAGAGTTTTCATAGAATAGTTAATGAACTTGTGCTTAACAATAAACAAATCTAGCCTTATGACTTCTATTATTCTACCTTATACGTCCCGACGAGGAGCGACTTCGCAAACAATCAAGAGACATGCTCGAGTACATGTCGATGCAGCACACGGGTTACAGCCAGCTCCTGACTGCAAGCGACACTTAAATAGATGGGTATCAAGGGAAATTACTTAAACCGACAGTCTTAACTGCCTAGCAGTATCTCGACTCAATCCCTAAGCCCAACTTCCCAAAGGCATCCCAATGGGTATAACAAATAAACAGATAAGCTAGTAAACCGGATAATATCCGTTACTCCTTGAGCTACATGTCCCGAACATAGTTCGTTGCTCTTTGCACAATTCAAGAACCAGCAGATGAGATTATAATATTGAAGAATTATCATGATTATGAATAGATATGATAAATAATAAATGGCTGGATATGATTTAACAATGAGTAAGAAAATCATGTTATGAGATGAGATGCCAAACAGGATTACGATGAAATATAGGTTGTTCGAGGTTTGGTAACGGAGTAGTGGCTTTTCTGTTCAAGTTCCTCAGGGCCGGATGCCAAACGGGGCTAGAACAAATCAGAAATGGAACTTCACCTTAACTCGTATGGGGAACCTTGATGGCATTGATTAGTTCGTCAACCCTTTGATCGGATATCCAAATGAACTTTGTTTCCAAATATTTTTGTGACAAATGATCTCTAACATCACTAGGAACATGTGTACCCGAATGGGAAGAAAAATCCAAAGAATAATTCTTGAAAACATAGAACCTATTCTCAGATTTTCAGACAACAGTCTACGTTTTAGGAATTTCGACCTTCTAAATCACATTATTTGAAAAACATTTCTTCATATGAAAGTTAGAGGACATCATAAGGAGTATTCGACCATTGGCCTGGATCAAAAAGGATTTTTCTACAATTAGTTATGATTTCTCTAAGTTGCATGGTCGAATGAATAATTTCTGCGCAATAAACGTTTTGGGGTATTTTCGGGTAAAAAAATGATGAAATAAGAACTTGGGATGAATTTTTCCTGAAAATAGACTTACTAACTTAGACATTCATAGGAAGAAAGAAGAAAAAACCAAAATTATTTTGGATGTGAAAATTGTTGGAAGAAAGCCTACTATTTATAGGCAAAAAATCATGTTATAATACTTTTAATTAAGGTCCCACTTTGATTATTTTATAATAAATCACAATTTTTTTTAATCATGCTCTTAAGGATGTCATGGCTTACCTCATCAAAAATATGTCATGGCTTACTTCATCAATTGGTTAATTGCATATCAAGTCCCTCGATTATTTATAATTAAAATTCAAATAAATAATTAGATTTCTTAGTTACATTCATATTTGCTTATGTAATTTTTCTAGGTAATTCAATCAACTTGGTTAATATTTGAAATTGAAATATATGTTTTAGGATTAGAGACCTGTAAATATAATAAATGACTAACTTTTAAGTTCAGGGGCTCAAATGCAAAATTTCAAACATTTAGGGTCAAAAATAGAAATTTTCAAAAGTTCAAGGACTAAATTTTAAATTTATTTTCTTTTTAATTTTTGGGGTGTTACAACTCCCCCCCCCCCCCCCTTAAAGGAATCTGGTCCCCAGATTCTTACCTGATTTTTTTTTGAAGATAAAGTATTACGATTTCACCTCTCTTTTTTTCATCGAATTTCTTTGAATTAGTGATCCGTCCTGATAAACCTGCAGCATAAAAACTTTTCGGTCTGCCTAATTTATGCAATCTCAAATTATTAGAACCTATAAAAATCCAATAAACTTATTCCATATATATTTCTGTCTTCTCAAACTTATTGAAAATTTCAACCCAAATTATCAATTTTCTTTTTAACCATTGCTTCAAAAATCCTCATATCTTTAATTGAATTAATACTTGACAATGAACATATCCATAACTTGACTCGCATCTAACTCAAATTTATAATTTCTATTTTAAAAGATTATCAATCCACTCTCAACGTGTGAATATCTAATAACCTCAAAATCACCTAGATATTTATTCGCTTAAGGTTTTAATCAATTCCCTATGTCTCAAATTTACCTTCAACCTTGAAATTGTCGATCTGGTATCCACTATTTAAATTTAACAAACTTGTATCCATTAAGTAGATCGGATAGTCAATCTATATTCCAAAGTGAATATCTCTTTGTAATTGATACCTAAAAGCCCATCCTTTTTTTTTGAACAAGACTAACGTATCCTGAAAGAGAAGTATTTCTAACCGCTATTTCGATTAATTTTATCCTTAAGGACTAACACTTAACACCATAGGAAGTCGTAAACCCATTTTCTCGGAAGAAGAAAATTAAACTCTTATGATTCTTGTCTAATAATAATCGAGAGTTTAGTAGTTATTTTTATTTTATTTTGATTAGCTTAATATAATTATGCAATTCAAGTTTTTGACTTTTCAGACATTATAACAACTATATAGGTAAAAGAAGACTACTCAAATAAATGTCTTATTATCCAAGATGCAATATTTCAATTGAACTTACATAATAGTAGTAAACTCATACCAAGAGTAAGAAAATGGAAAGGTATTGTGAATTCTAAAAATATAATAGCAAATTCAAATGACGTTTCTTCATCATTTAGAAGAACAATAAAAATAAAAATAACAAAATTTACAACAAGAATTACTTGAACCATATGATCCATTTTTGGTAGAGAGAAGTTAGATGAAGATAAATGTGCGTTTTGTAGTATAAAAACGATGTATTTCTAGAACGAGATATGACCATTATAGCCGTTTATAACCGTTGGGAGGATTTGTTTTTTTTTTTTGAATGGTATGATGATTGGGACGAAAATTACGATTATAAGTATGTGACTTGTTTGTGAAAGATATGTTAGTTAAAAAAAAGTTTTAACTAACGACCATAATATAGAGCAATTAAAAAAATCTTTAATATTCTTAAAATTTTGAGTACGAAAAATTTTAATCCATATTTTTTTTTGTCGATAAATCATGCTAATTAATATTTTATTTGTTTAAAAAAAAAGAACTACCACAAAGAACATGAGTAATTTAATTGTAACATAACACAGAAGTTTTTGTGATTTATTATTATTGTTGATATTAAAAATCATGTTAAAATACTTTTAATAAAGGTCCCACTTTAATTATTTTTTAATAAATCACTAAAAATATTTTAATCATGCTCTTAAGGATGTCATGGCTTACCTCATCAAAAATATGTCATGACTTACTTCATAAATTGGTTAATTGCATATCAAGCCCCTCAATTATTTATAATTAAAATTCAAATAGGTATAATTAGATTTCTTTGTTACATACATTTTTACTTATGTAATTTTTCTAGGTAATTCAATCAACTTGGCTAATATTTGAAATTGAGAGATATGTTTTAGGATTAGAGATCTGTAAATATAATAAAAGACTAACTTTTAAGTTCAGGGGCTCACATGCAAATTTTTCTAAACATTTAGGGTCAAAAATAGAAATTTTCAAAAGTTCAAGGACTAAATTACAAATTTATTTTCTTCCTAATTTTTGGGGCATTACAGGAAGGGTGGCATAACGGTCCAAATTTTTCGGTTTCTGCGCCCATCATTAGGGTGTCGTGGGGGTGAGCTCATTAAATGAGGGATCATGGGTAATAAAACCTCCCCCATCTTTTTAACTTCTAGAGTTATAAATACCCCTTTCCTCCACCTTCTTCCACACTTACGAATTTTCTTCAAAGCAAATTCCAAAGCAAATTTTAGAGCAAACTTTTGCAATTTTAATTTTGTAAGTTAAGTTTCTTTTCATTCCAGCTTTTCTGATGGCTTCTTTTTCCACCACCGATCTAGTTTTTGCTGCTTCAGTCTCCGGCGCCATTGCCTTTTCCCCTGCTTCTGACCCTCATGTGGTGACATGAGTTTCTGCTCCGGCTGCTCGCAAGCATGGTGCTGCAGCGATGGTGGAGGCGGGTGGCAATGGAGTGCTCCCCAAAAGAAGAAGAAGTCTAAGAAGGCGACTGACAAAGGCGGAGTTCCGCGAAACACCCAAAAGGTGCACGCCACCATTAGCACGACCATGCATGAGAAAGTGCAGAAATTGTTTACGAATTTTGGGGTGTTGGGTCGTAACGTGGAGGTGGTGATTCCTAGGGCTGATTAGAGGGGTAACACGCCTCCCGCCAAGCATCTTACGATATACTACTCGCAGGTGAAGGCCGGGCTGCGATTATTCTTCCCGCCCTTCTTCTGCGAAGTATTCAAGTTTTGCGATGTATGGTGCATCCAGCTTACAACTAATAGTTTTACTACGTCATCGCGCTTTATTTTTTGGTGTCTAATCAAGGGGATATATTGCACGGTGGAAAGGTTCTTCACCATTTTCGAGTTGATGGTATCCCTAATGGGGGCTCATTTTTACTGTTTCAGCCATTGGGTGAAGGATGATCGTATTTCCGAGGGAAATGTTAGTTCGCACATAACTTGGAAGAATAAGTTCTTCTATATCCGGCCCCTCGTAGGGGGTGGGGTATGACTTACACTTGAAAGGTGCTACAATTACCCGAGCGAACTTTAGACGATACCCTAGTTTTCTCTTCGGTGTTTGAGGCGAAGGCATTGGTAGAATCGGCCTCGTTCATAAGTCTTCATCTGACCGTTGGGCTAAGATTTATCGCTCCTCTAGACCGGATGGAGAAGCCTTTGGCTATCCTCGCGGAGTGTGCCGCTTTTTTTTGTAAGTTTTTGCATTCATCTTTTCCTTCGCAATTGGGGTTTTTTCCTTTTTACACTTAGTGTGTTTATCGAAACCTTACCCTTTGTGGTTTAATACAGCGAGGACCTTGTAGCCTTACATGATAGAGGGTGCCGATATCTATGGCGGCGCGGATCCTATCGATGGTGCAGAAGCCGCAAAAAATATTTCTGCTTTGGGGGATGCAAGGGCTCATGATGCCATGGGGGTTCCTGCTGAACGAAGACAGACTCGGTCTTTGAGGGTTTCGGCCTCCACTGCTTTGTCTTAGTCGTCAAGTGGTGCTTTGGACTTACTCGAAGAGGAGGATCCAGATACGACTTCGATGGATACTAACGCTATCCCCTTCACTATAGAAGGGGTGGATGATGATGTAGGAGTGGATGGGGTTATGTTGCCTTCTCTTTCTGCCATTCATGTCATCCCTCCTGCAGGCCCTTCGATCGCCACGATAGAGTACATTAATATTTGGTCAATGGATAAGTCTTCGGCCTCGTCGAAAATGGCCGATCTCCCTTCGTTCTCGTCGTTTATGACAACTCCTAGCCCATATGGCGTAGCTATTTTTTCGGAGTCTACCCCTTCTCTTGGGCCAGCTCTCGGTGAGTTTTTACTTCAACCTTAAGTATAGTGTTCTTGCGAACTTTCGTACTTAAGTGTGTATGTGTTTCTTACAGACAAGGGGAAGTCTCCGATGGTTCTGAACAAGGGGAAGACTCCCATGGATGATGCCTTCAATTTAGGTGAGTGTCCGAATATCGATTTCCTTTTGATTAAATATTTGAAGGTAAGGTAATTGTCTTACTCGTATATCGGTTGTGCGCAAGAGGAGGGTTACTTCGTTTTGGTGGGGATTTTTTCTGCCCGCCGCTGAAAGCATGCCTTTGGGTTCCTCATTGGCAGGGAACGCCTTGCTATTGGAGGAGTTGATGTCTGTGACTCCGATGTTAGCTGATTCCTTGCTTCCCCCTCCCAGGGGGTCCATCCCTGCCATTCTATCCGATTCTCCTGTCGTGACCCAAGTTTCCCTCGTGGGCAGGGTTCATCCCGAAGTGCCTTCCGCATCTGACTTCCCAACTTTTGGTAATGTGCCTGCAACGGAGGGGGTGGAGGCACCCCTTGGGACGATATTCTGTTTTTTCGCCTCCACTAATGCACTGCATGCCGATGGGTGGCAATTATTGTAGTCTTGCATCAACTGGATGACCTTGATGGTAAGTTATTTCTCTTTTTGTTCATCTTTTCGCAATGTCCTTAGGTCATTTTTTTATATTATAATTTTGTCTTAGGTGCGTAAAGTACTTCCCGTTGTCTTACTTGAGGTTGGGAAGCTACGGGACAATGCTACTTTGACCGAAGAGAAGTATAAGAAGCTGGAGGAGGACTTAAAAGTTCTTCAAGAGAAATCAACCAAGTATTAGTAACAACTAGAGAGGGCTACCCATTGGATGAACGAGTATGAGGTTGAGGCAACACGCTTGCGGTCTTATGTATTGGAGTTGGAGGCCTCGAGCTTGGCCTTAAAGGAGAAGGTGGAATTTTTGGAGAGAAGAAGGCTGATGGGGCATTGAGACAGGCCGAACTTCAGAAGAACTTGAAGCAGGCTCTTCTCCGAGTGGATGCAGTGACGGAAGAGTTGGTGAAGATTTCGGCATCTGGGGGCATCCCCCCTGAAGATCTGTAGCAGAAGTTAGATGCTACCACCAAGTTTGCCCAATAGGAGACTCTCATGTAATGCCAGGCTGCTTTCGCTCGAAAGAATCAGGGGTATCCACCCGGTCATTTACTCTGGGGCTTCCTCCAATGTTTCTGACAAGTGCGGAAGAAGGGGATGATATCATCGGGTGTCGACTACCGCCAATTGGATCTTCACGAGATGGTGACGCCCACTCTCGAGGAAGCTTACGCTCTCTTTGAGAAGCACAGTTCTCGTGTTCTGCCTTCTTCATCAGATCCCTCCATGAGGATTCCTGTTGCTGCAATACATCCAAGGCCTGCAACTCCTGGAAGTGTACCTCTGTCGTCACTCCCTCTGATAGTGGCGCCGACTACTGGTCTGTCAGATATTTCTCCTGTTGTTCCTTCTACGACTCCGCTGCCTTCCGATACTTAGGATTGTTACTTAGATGTTTTTCTTTCTTTCCTTGTAATTGTTTCATTTTGTCGTTTTTTTTGTTATGATGTATGCATCTCTGAACCTGTATTTTGAATTTTCCCGACTTAATGAAGATTTGTTCCTTTGCTTGCGTCATTCTGGTGTGGATGTGTTTGACTTTGAGGATTAGTATCTTTCTAACACCCTTGGGGACTTGAGTTCCTCTCTTTAATTCCGCGATAACCTTTGAGTTTTGACTCTATCTTGAGCCACCTAAGATAGTAGCTGCGTGCCTCTGTTTAATCATTGCCAGAATGATAAGGAGGAGTATTTTTCTTTGTATTTTAGAAGCTGATGACATGTGCCCCTTCGTGTGGCATAGTGATTGGTTAGAATCACCGCATCTCCCGGATGGTCCTTCTCTTGGCCGTGGGCCCTTGGACCTACTATATATTATTTTGGACTCTAAACATTCCCTTTCACCTGATCTAAGACAAAAAACAAATTTTCCTTCTAAAGAATCTTATGTAAGTCTTTGGCAAAAAGTGAACTCTTGTCCTCTTGTACTTCTCTCTCTTCCCCGCTACTGTTATACTAAGTTTATTAGTGTGACAACTTATCATAGCGATAAGGCATAATATACTATGACTCCTCCTCGTTTGTCCCGTACACAAACCAGCTATTTCCCTGCCGGAAGATCTCCATCGGTGCACACGGTGCGCCGTAATTTTGATGAAGTTTTTGCCCAACGCTCAAGAAGGGTTGAGGGGGTTTATCTACCGTATTTGGGAGTCCTTCCTTGGCCTCCTTATCGGTCCCGCTTCACCCTGATGCTTTGTTAGTGAGCCACATAAGGGAGGTATTTTTGGGCAGGGAGTCCTATCTCCCGATAGATCGTTACTCGGTATTTAATACCATCATAGTAAACCCTCGCGGTTTAATTGGTGGAGGTCGGGTAGGGTCCGCTGTGAGTACCGAATCTTTAGACTCTATCGCATCATTATTTATCGAGTATCATCTGGATCTTGATAAGTATTACATTGTCTTGCCTCGTTCTCACCAAAGGGGTTACGATCCCCCTGTGGGGTATACGACGGTGTACTCAGACCAAATTCTATGTGGGCTCCGCTTGTTTTTCCATCCCTTTCTGCAATCCCTTTTTAGATATTGGCAGATGTGCCCTAGTCAACTATCACCAAACTCCTATCGTTATCTAGTAGGGTATATCCTTTGTAGCGGGCTTTTGGATTTACCTCTTACCCCCTATCGGGTGGGGGGGGGGGGGGGGGGCGTCTTCATCTTATGACCCTATCCTAGCGGTCTTCCCTTATTTAGTTTTGTGTATCGAGATAACCCTCGTTCCTTTACGACAATCACTAGGCGCGCCACTCCTCCCGATGATTGGAAGAATCGATTTTTCTTTTTGAAACCTAGGGGTAGGTCCGCTTCTTCGTGAGAAATACCCATTGGGTGGGGGCTGGGATATGTGGTATCGAGTCTGGAGATAGCTATTAAGGAGGCGATGGTTCTACGAGATACTGGGTTGTTTTCGCGGAGTTACGATATTTGTGATTTTCTGGAGCTTTCCGATACCTTGACTATGACGAGTTTACATGAGGGAGTGGGAGCCTTGGATTTCCCTCCTCAACCTTTGCATGCTAATTTCTTTTTTTGTAAGTTTCTTCTCTTCTCACATCCATTTTCTCCTATCGTGGCTTATCATGTGCTCTTTTTCTCTTGGTAGGGTTCGAAATGGATTTTTTTGCTGTGAAGGCATTCAACAAGGTGGTGTTGAATGGTACCTCCGATGGTGGTCCTAGTAGTGGAGATGAGGAAGGATGATCGTTTTCGGGGTTTGAACTGGTCCCTATACATGTTGTCCTGGATAATCCTCCTTTTAGGTGGGGATCCCTTTGTCGAGATTTCCCTTGGGGGGGGGGGGGTGCAGAACTCCCTTCAGGGGGTTCCTAGAGTATCAGCCTCTGCTCTCGTTCCCACTACGACTTCTCCGATGGGCTTAGGTCCCTCGACCTTTGGGGAGGGCGTTGTTCCCGCGATCGTTTCAATCTCCCTATTCGATGAGAATATTGTAAACGTTGTCGAGGAACAACGGCCATCCCCCACTGGCCAATGGGTTCGTGCCCCAAGAGGGGATCGTGAGGGGGCACCATCGGGGGTTGATGTTTCCCCCAGATAGCCACTGACGTGAAATTCTGTCGTACTTTCTTGAGCGGATCATTGAATAGGTTAGATTATGCTGTGTTGAATACCTTCCCTCTATCTTCCCTACAAGATTTGGCTTGCAAGGATCTTTGTGAGGTACGAGTTTTTAAGTTTCTCTATATACATCATGTGTATTTGGGCCTTGATTATTTGTTCTTCTTCGCAGTTTGTTTATGATTGTGAATGCCGTGGGTTCTAGGAGGGATCAAGTTTTTCCCGACATAGAGCTAATATATCGCCATAGAGATGACTTAGAGAGAGATCCCCTTATTACTTATAAGAAGATAGAAGAGTTAGAAACTAACCATAGGGTTGTGCAGGATATTCATGATAAAGCTTTGAAGGATGAATCGAAGAAGTCTTGGGACCTAGAGCGCCGTCTCGTATTGGAGCGGGCTTGGGTAGTATGCTTAGATGAGAGAGTTGAGGATCTCCGGGGCCAGCTTCATGCCTTAGAGGAGCGGTTTTCTAAGGTCCTTGAAGAGAGAGATGCAGTCCATTGGAGGATGGCGGAGCTGGCGTGGAGGCATGAAGTGGCTTTGGTAGTTGGGCGGTGATAGACATGTCCCTTTCACCTACTCTTCGGGAATCTCTCCGAGGGGAATTCAGGGATATGGTTCGTATCGGGTATAGGCTATGTCAAGAGGCAATGCGGTCCTTACTTGGTTTCCCCGCGACCGCTATTATCCTCGATCTGAACATGGTGCCGGTGTTCCCTGATGTTCCTGTAGTTACTCTTACTGGAGTCGTGCGAACCTCCAAGGATTTTATTGTGCCTTTTGTAGATGTTGTTGGTCCGATGGATCTGACTCTGGATCAGCGGCGCCGTTTGATTTGGGAGGGAAAACATCCGACGAAGGATCTTTAGATAGTTTTCCTTTCCTTGTTTTGGTGTGCTTGCTTATGTATATAAGCGTGTGTAAAAATAGCTTTGGTATCTTCCTACGATAGTTTTTGTTTGTAGATAGATGACATCGTAGGGTAGGGTTGCTTATGATCCCTCTCGGGACCGTAATTTTGTAATAGCAGCCCTATCTTCCCTTTGACAATGTACAATTCATCTACTGTAAACAACATTTTATTTATGTACAATGGGTATGCCTTCATACGTCGTATAATTACATTAGGCGTAGTATTTTATGAGGTTATATGCGTTCTTGGTGTTGTGGAATACTTCCCCTTCACAGTTTTCTAGCTGATAGGTAACGCCCCCGATGATCTTGGAGATCTTAAAGGGCCTTTCCCACTTGGGTTGGAGCTTCCCTACGTTTTTAGAAGCTTCGACTCTTTTCAATACCAGATCTCCCACTTGGAAGGTTCTGGTTCGCACTTTGGCGTTGTAGTACAGTGCCATGCGTGCCTTATATTGTTCTATTTGGATTGCCGCTCGGGCTCTTCGCTCTTCCAACAGGTCTAAGGCTAAGGCTAGGTTGGAGCTATTGTCCACTTCTTCATACTCCTTAATTCGCCAACTTTCGACTACCACCTCGAGGGGTACTACCGCTTTGCTACCATAGGTTAGGCTGTAGGGGTTTCTCCTGTAGGCTAGATTCTTCAGGAAAGTTTGGTTGGTTCTTTCCAATTGGCCATTAGCTTGGGGATATCCTTCCGAGGTGAAGCGATGCCTTATTTCTCAATGGTTGCACCAACCTTATAAGTCATGGCTCGTGAATTGGAGTCCATTGTCGCTAACCAGGTATCGGGGGATACCAAAACGACATATTATATACCCCCATAAGAAGTTAATAACTGCTCCGGCAGTAATCCTAGCTAGGGGTTCCACTTCTACCCACTTGGTGAAGTAATCAACGGCTACCAGTAAGAACTTTTCTGTCCTACATCAGGGTTCAAAGGTCCCATGATATCGATTCCCCATTTTGCAAAAGAACAAGGATTCGGGCTACACACCCAAGGCACCGCAAGTTGATGAACTCGGGGGGCATAGGCCTGACATGACTTACATCGCTTAGCATGTTCTTTGCAATCTTGGGTCATCGTAGGCCAATAATAGCCCTGTCAAATTATGCGTCCTGCCATGCTTTCTCCCCCGGTGTGTGGCTCCCACATGTCCCTTCGTGAGTCTCTCTAATAACTTGCTCTGCTTCTGCTTTGTTGAGACACCTCTTGTGGGGGTTAGAATAAGACCTGCGAAATAGGATGCCATCGTGTAGAAAGTATTGGGCCATTTTTAGTGCCATCATTTGTTGTTCTATCTTGCTTGCGGAATATTCTTCGGGGTGCCTTAAGTAGGCTATGATTGTGGCCATCCATTCCTCTCCGGTCGGGTTCATTGTGATGTTTATTCCTTCAGCTCCGGATTTCTCTGACTCCAATGCCTAAATAAGGGTGATACGACGAGTGTATATCGTAGCTATTTGGGAGGCTATTTTGGATAAGGCGTCCTCTTCTTGGTTGTCGGAGCGGGAAATTTGTACTATCTCACATTCCCTCAAACCAAGCTTGCCTCTGGTGGACTATCTGTAGATAGCCCCGTATTCTTTCCTCTTTGGCTTCGTATGTACCATTAACTTGTTGTGAGTCACTATGGATCGCTACTTTCCTGATTCCGTCTTCTTGCGTCAGCCTCATTCCTATCAAAAGGGCTTCGTACTCCGTTTCATTGTTGGTTAGTACTATTCCTGCTCCCCCATGTGTTGTTTTGGAGGATCCATCCAAAAACACGTGCCATAGAGGGGGGTTCTGAATTGCTTCTATACCTACCATTTCCATGACAAAATCAGCCAATACTTGGGCTTTGATTGAAGGTCTGGGGGCATAAGAGATATTGTATTCTGTGAGTTCTACAGCCCACTTCACCAGTCGTCTCGAGGTCTTGAGTTTATTAAGAATAGTACGCAATGGATGTTTAGTCAACACAGTGCCTGGATTAGAGAGGAAGTAAGATCGCAACTTGCGGGCAGTAGTGATTAAGGCTAGCACTAGTTTTTCGGTCTGTGTATATCGACTTTCCACCCCTTGTAGCATTTGGCTAATATAGTAGATAGGGCTATGTTCTCTATTGTGCTCTTTGACTAGTACCGCACTTACAACTTCCTTCCCAACCACTAAGTACACGAATAGTTCTTCCTACGACATAGGTTTCACCAATAGCGGGGGACATACCAAGTAATTTTTTAGCTTGGTAAGGGCTTCTTTGCATTGTTCGGTCCAGTGGAAATCCTTAATGTTCCTGAGTATCTTGAAGAATGGGAGCCCTTTGTCGATCGATTTGGAGATGAACCTGCTCAAGGACGCCATCCTCCCGGTCAGGGGTAGACATGTCTATGACGGCTTTAGCCTTCTCGAGGTTTACCTCTATTCCTTTCTCTGTCACCATGAATCCTAGGAACTTCCCCCTTTGATACCAAAGGAATACTTTCGGGGATTAATTTTCATTCCAAACTTTTCCATAATCGATAGAGCTTTGCGTAAGTCCTGAGGATGATCTTTCGCTCGAGGACTCTTAACGATCATATCGTCAACGTACACCTCCATCAATTTTCCAATTAGCCCAACAAACGTGAGGTTTACCAGACACCAGTAGGTGGCCCCCACGTTCTTCAGGCCAAAAGGCATTACCATGTAGCAGAAGGTTCCTGCATCGGTGATGAAACTGGTCTTATCTTGATCCACGATTGCCATCTGGATTTGGTTATACCCCTGATCCCCGTCCGTCGTGGATAAGAGCGCGCAACCTGTTGTGAAGTCGACCAATTGGTTTATACTTGGTAAGGGATAACAATCCTTTGGACATGCATCATTCAGGTTGCTGAAGTCGACGCACATCTGCCACCTTCCTCCCGTTCTCGGGACAAGGACCACATTGGCTAACCATTCAGAATATTTGACTTCCCGAATCTGCTATAAATTAAGCAGCCATTGTATTTCAGATAGTATGATCTTGTTCCTCTCTATTCCCCTATTTATTTTCTTCTGTTGGACTGTTTTGGCGCCTATCTTGACGTTTAGGAAGTGCTGGTAAACCTGATCACTGATTTTCCCCGAGGGCCCCCTTCCCAGGCGAAGAGGTGGCAAAATTGCTTAAGGACAGAGACCACTTCGCCTTCCGTCTCGACACTCATCTCGGTTCCCACCTTGATAGATTTCCCTAGATTTCCCTCTACAATTTCTACTATTTTTAGTTCCTCCACACGCTGTACCTTTAATTCTTCTTCTAACTTGTGCTTTTTGACAGGCATAGTAGTGTCTTCATCGTTCTACGAGGGAACCACATTCATCCGGCATTCCCTAGACTTGACTTGGTTTCCGCGAACTTCTCCTACCCCCGATGGCGTGGGAAACTTTACTTTAAGATGAAGGGTAGAGATGATCTCTTCAAATCGAATTCTTTTCCAAACATTAGACTTGGGAGCCTCTTGGTTATTTTCTTTTAGATAGTTTCCCAAGTACCATGCGTTTAATAGTTGGTGTATCTCGTTCCTGAGGGTGGTACATGCATCAGTGATATGCACATACACTTTATGATATTTACAGAACTTGCTAGTATCCTTCTTCTTGTAAGGCTTTTTGACAGGTAATGGCCACTGCATGTCGTTGCTTCCCTTCATCATGTTCAACACCTTTGTGGGGGTGATTGTTAGGGGGCAACGACGCGGGTTGTAGATGCTGCTTTACCATGTTTCCATCATCCCTTCATTGGGAGGGCACTTTCTCCTCCTTTGACTTGTCTTTGGACCTTTTCTCCTGCCCGCGGTCATTACTCTCCGTCCGGATCTTTGAGCTTTCTGCTTCTTCCATGATAATATAGGTTTCCGGCTTCTGCATGTGCTCATTCATATATTTGACCTGGTTTCCCATAAGGTATCTGAAGAAACCCCCCGTTCTAAGACCCTGAGTTAGGATATCCACCACTATCGAAGGATTGGCGTTCGGGACATCTAAGGATTCGTCCGAGAAGCGCTTCATGTAATCCCTTAGGGATTCATCTTTTTTTTTGTTTGATAGTGAAAAAATGGCTAGTGGATTTGGGGTATCTCCTATTACAAGCAAATTGTCGTACAAACAAGCATGCCAATTGATCGAAATGGGATATCGTACCGAGGTGTAGATGGGAAAACCAGGCCTGCGCTCTACCTGCTAGGGTAGTTCAGAACACTCGACAAAGGGCAAAGTCAGGCACCGATGTCAGATCCATAGTTGCTATGTACTGATGGATGTGATCTTACCGGTTCCTCCCGTCCTTGTCGCCCATATGCAGAGGGAGGTTACTAGGTCGCATCCCAGAGAGGATCAAGGCTTGGGCAGTCTTTGGGACAAAGGGAGAGCCGTGGTACATGGGTTCTTCCCTGCGGTTATATTTTTCTTTACATCCCTCATCTCTCTGCGCAAACTATTGACCATATCCCACAAGGAATCGTCCACTCCTATGTGAGTGGGAGGTAGCTGGTCTCGAGGGTAAGAAGTCCTTCCTCTTTTGTAATCCCGCAACCCTCTCTCGTAGTTGTCCTCATAGCGGGTTCTTAGCCCTTGGTCCTGAGAAAGGGGTATCGTGATATCGGGGATCACGCTGAAAATTTGGTCTTAAACGGGATTTGTACTCTTCTGAGTCATATCGCTCCCGATAGAATCACCTAGGAAGGTCCCCGCGGGTGTGCCGCCTCCGGCCTATTCCTCCGAGTGGCACCCTCTAAAAGACGCTCGAACACAGATCGGGGAAAATTTATGAAATCCCCTTTTCCATTGGGGGTGGAGAGGGGGTTCTCGAGGGCTCTTCGTTCATATGTTCTTGATGGTCTCAGAGACTACTCCCGGTTAAAGGACTATCCATAGTCGTAGTAGGAGTATATCTTCAAACGCACTTGAAGGCAATATCTTACGGTGTTCCCACAGACGGAGCCATGTTGTTGACAGTTATTTATTTTTGTGGATTTTGTGGGTCGATTGTAACGCCTTGCCCGAATTTGAAGAATATCCTATGCTCTTTTTATGATTGCAGAAGTCTCATTCCTTTATTCTCTATATTCTCTCCTTTATATAGAAGCAAGATTGAGTACAAATGGCATTTTATGCATGTTTTTCTTTTTACAAGTGTTGCGTGCATGTTTATAGGAGCTGAGTAGTTGTACTCAACTTTTGAGAACTGTCTTCGAGGATGCTGATACATCTCAGAAAGCTGTCGCCATTAAATTTCCGATGCCAGGTACCTCACGTAGTTTATAGGAGCTGGTTCTCCTCTAGATCTTATCAGTTTATCTTTGGAGGAATATTTGACGTGGGCTAGGAGGTTACCACCATCTTACTCCGATACCAATTTTTAGGGAGAGGGCTTAATTCGTAGGTAGGGAGCCCTATCATGATTTGAGAGGGGCTGATAGACCTCTTACATATCTTGACAAGGTAAGTGCTAGGGTGTCGTGTCCCTATGGGGTATTCGTAAAACTATTTAAATTTTTCGATACCTCGCATGGGGTTTGTACACTGTGACATACCTATCGTGATTTCGGGAGGATACTGGGGTACCATTTTACCGGTATCGGGAGCAACATCCAAGGCTGCCGATACAGGGATAGGTCTCCGTGATGCTTGGAGGCATCGTGAAGGAATAATAGGGTTAACAATAAACATAATCAAACCATAGGTTCAAGGTGACTCCATATGAGATCAACTACGTCCTCCCTCAGATACTGGGAGGAATAGCTACTCATAGTCATATTCAAATCGCAACAATTCATCATAGATTATTCAAGTATGGAAAATAAAAGATTAAACCCCCGATCTCCTTGCTGCTTTCCTCTATTCTGATTGCTGATTCCTTTGGTTCACCTTTCTCCTTCAACTGTGACTGTGGTGCTATGAATGGTAGAATTTATGCTCTTCTCTAACCATAGAATGCTCTCCAACTCTTTTTAGTGGTGTTTATGTGCTCTAAAACCCGGTTCCCTAGCTGTTGAAGGTAGCCTCTTTTTTTTTCTTCGTCCCGGGCTTCGCTTTAGGGTTTCCGTCATCGGCCCAGTTTTTTGTCTAATCGCGCACAATGAGTGCGACGCATCGCTGATCGCGCGACTCCCTGTTTCTTCAGCTTCCTTGTGCGATCGCCCTCTTGCTCGCCCTGCATTTTATTTCGTGGTTCCTTTAGTAGGGCAGTTGTTAGCGCCGTAGTTCAATTTCTTTTTGTTACTAAAAAGTGCTGAAATCCTCCAAAAAAGCATCGTTTTACTCCGACTAGACTCAAACTGCAAAATAACGAAATGATACTAAAACAAGTGACATTGCCACAATGATTGTTCTAAAGTCTAAGAAATCGCGTACTTAATTCATTATAATTCTCCTTTTATCAAGTAACTTAGAGGTTCGGGTTCATTGGATATCCACTATGCTCTTACAAATGCGTTGACTTCCTTAATTGATATTCATGTTCATGGCCTCTTTCGATGCCACAAGTGGACACGGTCCGGCTTATCTGTTCCACACACTCATCTGTTCACTTATCCACATAATATGCTATGTGGCTTTGCTAGTTACCTCCCACAACTTCAGATCAATATTATGTTGATCAAGGATAATAACATGGGGCACAAGATAAATAAATAAACCTAAAATAAACAATCAATTGAAATCAACTCACAGGTCTTCACATGGTTTCAAATTCAATTACTTCATAACTCTAAGCATAAAGTACTAGCCACTCATCGTTTCAAATAACAGATTCCACATTATAAATAACAGATGAAATAAATATAGAATGGAGAAAGAATATTATGTTGAATGATTCTCTAGGACAGTTGCGTATTCATCTTAATCTTGTTTTTACGCTTCTTGATAAGAATGACTCTTCATCTTCCTTTGAATGATGATTTCTGATTCTCTTGTTAATTTATTTTGATCTCTGCTGCAAGGTGTAATCTTGAAGGGATTTTCTCGTAATGAATATGGTGGTGAATGGAGTAATTAATGTGTCCCTTTGGCTGCTGCACGGTTCTCTACTTTTATAATTTATGCTTGGCCCATTAGGTTAACAACTGCCTGGAAAAGACCTACCTCAATTTTTGTCAGGCGCGATCAGCTACATCGCGCCTCCCACCGCCCTCCTTTTTGTATTCCTTGTGCGGTGATCTTCTGCATCCACCACTTGTTCGCGCTATTTTCTGGTTTTTGTCCGATATTGCACCTGGATCGAGCCTCATTCTTTACTCTGTATCTTGCTTGTGTAGTAGCGCTCTGGTAGCACTTTTCTCATTATCCTTTGTTGTTCCCGGATTCTCCAAAATCGTGTGATTAAACCTTAAAATGCAATGTTTTTACTCAACTTAGTGTAATCCTGAAATAAAATGAAACGTAACTAAAACTTAACTAAAACGTACATAAAATATCAAGAATCGAGCATTTTATCATTCATAATGAAGGGTCAAGTATAGATGTTTGACACATGTATCAAAGTGCCATAACTCGAATTTAGGGATTGTAAATCGAATTATCCCTCAACTCGAATTGCATTGTTGATATTAGGCATAACTCGAACTTACATTGCTTCTTCAACTTGAATTGTGTTATTAGTTGATTTTCTTGCTTCAAGTCGAATTGCGTGATTTGAACTCCAATTCTATGTTCAACTCGAATTGCCTGCTTCAACTCGAATTTCAACCTTCCATTCGAGTTATTGCCTTAGGCAATTTTGTGAACATTTTTGTTTTTGCTATTTTTGATGTCTTGTTGTTCTTTTTTGCACGAATTTTCTACGACAGATCAGTGTGGTGACTATCGGGCTCATTACTTCGTTGTTTCTTCAGTCCCCGTTCTCCTTTTGAATATCGTTCAGGGGTGAGATATCCGAACTGAAATTGTCAGATCATGGATTGACACAACAAATTTGAGAGTTAAGCTGGCATTGCCTCAACTCTTCACAATGATATTCTTGATAAGAGTAATATACAACGGAAATAAAGAATGCAAGAGGATGTAATTTTCAGAAGTTTTCAATATTATTAGAAACTTCCTAGCCTAGGGTGAAATAACTGAAAGTGGTTTTAACAAAACGTTCCTCACAACAATTAACTCACGCTCTTTGTTGATCGGACTCAACGAAGCAGACAATCACGAACTACTTAACTTCTAAGAACTAGATATAAAGTAGTTGATACAAAAACTTCGCAAAAGCAAGACGAAGACAATACAACGAAGAATTAATCTCTTGGATTATTTAACGTTATTGTCTTGTAATCATCTTGATGAACTTCACACCTATATATAGGTTTCTTGAAATTTGCACTCCAAGGTGTGTTGTTCACAGTTTTGGTAACTCTTGTTGTTTTCTTGTTGAATTAGACTTCCTTTTGAACTTGTTCTCTTTCTTGAATAATTGTTCCCTATATTAGAGTACTAATAAGGTAAGACCATCTTCTTCAATTTGGAGTAATCCTGGAAAGAATCCTAGTTGCAGTTGAACTCCAATTTGTTTTCTTCGTTGCAAACCGTGTGGAGTTGACTATTCTTCTCAACTTGAATTATGGAAACTTCAAGTAAGGAATCTTCCAGAGCTCCTCCTTATGATTAAAATACATTCCTGGACATAAACATAAATAATTAAAATCGTAGAACTTGATTAATAAGTGAATAATGGCAAAACTAAAATTTAGCAGTTAAAGCACAATTTTCGCGCAGGTTCTCTGGTTTCAATGTTATCCCAAATGCTGTCCAAACATCAGATAACATCTATTCGAGAATACCTTGCACTTTCACGAACTAACATAATCGAGATCAGTGCCATACTCTTTTGTCTCGCCGTTTCAGAACTTCTCACTCACAGTCAGAAAATAGTCGAGTCGATAACCTTGTGGCTTAGTTTCTTTTGACTGTTTTAATAATGTCTTTTTGTGAGGGGAGTAGTTTGACTTTTGGGTCCGAACAGGATGAGGTAGAAAGTAGTTCTTATTCCCATGAGATGGAGAAAGTTGATATTGAGGGTGGAGTCGATGATGTAGTTGGCCCTTCGGGTCAAAATGTTGGTGTTGAGGTTGTCGGTGTAGTCGAGAGAAATAGCATAGGTGTTGTTGTAGATACGTCTATCTCTTAGACTTCCTCTAGTGGTCGTGTGCCTGGTGATGAGCTTATCAATGATAGTGTGAGAGATGATCGACCCGCGTCTGTGATTAAGGCTCGAATTCGTTTTGACAATTATGAAATATTTCGAAACGTTATCGAAATATTCAAAGTTTTTCCGATAATTGATTCTTCGAACCACAACTCAAAATGGAAACTTAGTTCATGGTTATGATAATAATTTACTTACGTTTCTAAATGCTAAGAGAAAATCTTGGCAATCAGAATTTTGTTTAATGTCCCTCGATTACATAAAATTACAAGGTATCAGGTCGAATCTCTCTATTCTAAATTTATTCCTGCCGTACTGTTCTTATTATACTATTGAGCTTTTGATTTACTGGTCGTTGCCTGCCATGACGACATATTAATTCTGCACTTGGTGTGTGTATTGTATTGTAATATAAACTTGTGAATCTATAGTAATACTATTAGCATAATCATCGTGATTGCATAATCATATCAATTAGCTTAATTAGAAAGATTGAACTAATCATAGAGATTAGCTTAATCTTAGGAATTGATATCATGTATATAAGCAGAATATTATTGCTTTCCTAGAATAGATGTCATATTGTACCTATTTAAACACTTGTACACTTTGAATTCTAACACACAAATCAATGAACAATTCTTCCTTTTACAAGTTTAACATGGTATACAGAGCAGGTTCTTAACGAGCCTTAACCATGACAGAGCAAACAGCCTCTTCTTCAACCATGAAAGAAAAATCACCCACCACAGACCCATCATCTCCATATTATCTACATACCTCTGATCAACCAAATCAGTACCTTGTTGATACGCCGCTCACAGGCGATAATTATCCAACTTGGCGTCGTGCAATTACACGCGCCTTAAATGCTAAAAACAAACTTGGTTTTGTCGTTGGTACTATCAAGCGTCCCACCGATGACACTGCCGAGATTTGGGATAGATGCTGCGATATGATAATGTCGTGGATTTTCCATTGCATTGATCGTTCTCTCACCGGAAGTCTTCAATTCAGTGAGACACCAAATGATCTATGGCTCGAACTTGAGGGTCGGTTTCAACAAAGCAATTCCACGAAGATTTTCAGATTGAAGAGGGATCTAGCTAACCTTCTTCAAGAACAACAATCCGTCACAACATACTACGGAAAATTAAAGGAAATATGGGATGAATTAGATTCACTCCAAAACAAAACACCATGTACTTGTGGTGCTGCAAGATCATTCTCCAAACTCCAAGAATCGGATAGAATTTATCAATTCTTGATGGGGTTAAACGACAGTTTCCAGTAACTTCGATCTCAAATTCTGGCCACCGATCCTTTGCCGTCAATTGGCCGTTGTTATGCTATTATCCACCAAGAAGAAAACCAACGACTTATTCACTTAATTCCCACCCCCGAGTCTTCTGTTTTGTTTGCAGGAAAACCACCACTGCCGTCTAACGGACCACGCAACCGCAAAAACACCACCGATGGAACAATTCGCTGCGACCATTGCAAGAAAGATGGACACACACGAAGCAAATGCTTTGAACTTGTTGGCTATTCAGATTGGTGGTCGTCAAAAGGCAAACGACAAATCACCGGAGCCGTCGTAAACAATGTCTCCGACGCCGCTGTACCTCAAAACATGGATCATCCCACAAATAGCTCGGCCGTAAACATCATCCCCAAACTCTCCGTTGAGCAGCATTCTCGACTCCTCGAATTATTGAACCCCTCTCATCTCCAATCTCAAGGTGAAAAAGATAGAAATTGGGTTTCTAATAATGAACAAAATTTCACTCTTAGTAACATCATTCCAATTTCTGAAAGTGTTCTTCTTCAAAGCAATAAAGAAAGAAGTATGATTTTTCATATTGAAAAAACCCATAATCTTCAAAGTAAAAGGAAACCCTTTTCTGATAATTTCAATCGTGGAGAGAGAAAGAGGAATTGTGAAAATGAAAGATACTCTTTTCCTAACACAGAAGGGAAACCAAATCCCCAAAATTCTGAAAGAGGAGAGATAAATGTTTTTTCTGATAATTTGCAAAATAATATACTTGAAGGCCAAAATCAGCATTTTTTTAAGTAAACAAAATTCTCAATTTGGAGAATGGGTAATTGATACGGGTGCAACGCACCACATTACAGGATCTCAACTTTTTCAAAAAAATATGATTTTCCTTTGTTTATTGGTCTTCCTAATGGCTCTCAAATACCGGTTTCGAGCACGGGTGACGTTTCTCTTACTTCTAATATTCATTTAAATAACGTTCTTTTTGTTCCTGATTTTAAATTCAACTTATTATCTATTAGCCAAATTACGAAATCTTTAAATTGTTTTGTCTCGTTTTTTCCTAACTTTTGTGTGTTTCAGGACCTAACAACGAAGAAGTTGATTGGAGTGGGTAAAGAACGTAACGGATTATACTATTTCTCCCTTGTCTCTGCCACTGTCCTTCAAACATCTCAAAAAATTTCTTTTGAAACATGGCATCAACGATTGGGTCATCCTTCTTTAAATAATATTCCTCAACCTATTCCTCGCCCCCCTAATTTTGATCATTGTAGTGTTTGTGCTCGTGGAAAACATACTCGATTACCTTTCAAAATTATTTTAAATAAAAGTACTTTGCCTTTTGAACGCATTTTTTGTGATATTTGTTGGGGGGGGGGGGGGGGGGGGGGGTTGTCCTACTGCTTCTTCTTGTGGTGCACATTATTTTTTAACTATTGTAGATGAATACACTAGAGTTACATGGCTTTATCTTATGCGTTTCAAGTCGGAAACTTTTTCTTGTCTTCGTACTTTTTTTCCTATGATTAATAACCAATTTAATAAGAAAATCCGACATATTCGCACTGATAATGGTCAATAATTTCTTAGTCATAATACTCAACAATTATTTTTTGAAAACGGCATTATTCATGAAAGAACTTGCGTAGAAACTCCTCAACAAAATGGTATTGTTGAACGAAAACACCGTCATATTTTAAATGTGGCTAGATGCTTACGTTTTCAAGCTAACCTCCCTCTTAAGTTTTGAGGTGAATGCGTTCTCATCGCTACGTATTTGATAAATCGCACCCCTTCACCATCATTAAGAAATTTGTCACCTTTTCAACGTCTTTATAATACTCTGCCCCAGTATGATCATTTACGCGTGTTTGGATGTTTATGTTATACTCAAACCCTTTCTGCTCATCGTGACAAATTTCAGCCACGAGCTAATCCATGTGTTTTTTTAGGATATCCATCCACTCATAGTGCTTACCGCGTTTATGACCTTCACTCCAAGACTTTCCATATATCTCGTGACAATACTTTTGTTGAAAATGTCTTCCCCTTTTCCACAACACCCCAAGAACAACCATCCCACATTGTTCTACCTCTACCTGTACCTGAACCACCCTCGCCCCCTTCTCAATCACCTTCACCAGCTCCATCACCCTCACCAGCTTCATCGACTTCCACAAACCTTCGTCCTCGACGAACAACCAAAAGGCCTACTCATCAATGACTATGTCTGTCCTACGATTCCACTTTCACCTAATACCACGCCCCCTACTGCTCTACTTAACTCTTCAAGTACGAGCCATCCCATATCTACCTTTATCTCTTATGAAAAATTCTCTCCAAAACATTTTACTTTTCTTTCCTCTTTATCCCGCACATCTGATCCTACTCGTTTTTCCCAAGCTGCCAAACACGCTCACTGGCGTACTGCTATGCAAAATGAAATAAGTGCAGTTGAAACTAACAACACTTGGATACTCACTGAGTTGCCACCAGGAAAGAAAAGTATTGGTTGTAAATGGGTTTTTAAAACAAAACTTAAAGCAGATGGTTCTATAGAGCGTCATAAAGCTCAATTGGCCGCCAATGGATACACTCAAATTGAAGGTCTTGATTACCACGACACTTTTGCTCCTGTAGCAAAATTGGTTACTGTTCGCTGTGTTTTAGCCATATCTGCTGCTCGAAATTGGCACCTCCATCAGCTTGACGTCAATAATGCTTTTCTTCATGGTGACTTAAATGAGGAAGTTTACATGACTCTCCCTCCATGATATGGCACTCAGGGAGAGACACGTGTATGTCGTTTTATTGAAGTCCATATATGGACTAAAACAAGCATCACGAAATTGGTATCATAAGTTATCTTCTGTCCTCTTGACAGACGGTTTTTCTCAGTCAGCGGCTGATCATTCTTTATATACTCGCATTATTGGTTCATCGTTCATTCTTGTTCTTGTTTATGTTGATGATATTCTCGTTGCAGGTAATGATCTCGCTACCATTGCCAAGTTGAAAAAGTTCATTGATACAAAATTCAAGATCAAAGACTTGGGTCCTATGAAATATTATCTTGCCATTGAGGTGGCTCGCTCTGCGGATGGTATCTTTATTAATCAAAGAAAGTACACACTGGATATTTTGGAAGATTCAGGCAATTTGGGATCTCGACCTACTTCTTTTCCTATGGATCAGAACATGAAGCTTACTAATTTTGATGGCACATTACTTTCTGATCCACGTAACTACAGAAGATTAGTTGGCCGACTTCTATATCTCACCATCACTCGACCAGATATATCTTTCAGTGTTAACATGTTAAGTTAGTTCATGCAGAACCCTCGAGATACTCATTTCCAAGCAGCAATCCGCGTCCTCCATTACTTGAAAGGTTCTCATGGACATGGGTTATTCTATTCAAAAAATTGTGATCTTCGACTTTCTGCACACTCTGACTCAGATTGGGCTAGTTGTCCTATGACTCGTCGATCTACAACTGGATTTTTTATTTCACTTGGTACGAGCCCCATTTCATGGCGTACCAAGAAACAACATGTTGTTTCACGTTCTTCTGCTGAGGCTGAGTATCGTGCTATGGCTGCCACTACTTGTGAACTTGTTTGGCTTAAATCCCTTCTTCATGACCTTGGTGTTATCTATCAACAACACATTCCTCTCTTTTGTGACAATGGGGCTGCCATTCACATCAAGCGAAATCTAGTCTTTCATGAACGCACCAAGCATATTGAGATTGACTGCCATGTCACACGTGAGAAATATCAGTCCGGAATACTTCAACCAACACGTGTTCCAACTAAACTTCAACAAGCAGATGTTTTCACCAAAGCCCTCGGCAAAGATCATTTTCTTTCTATAATTGGCAAGTTGGGCATGAAAAATCTCCATGCTCCATCTTGAGGGGGAGTATTAGCATAATCATCGTGATTGCATAATCATATCAATTAGCTTAATTAGAAAGATTGAACTAATCATAGAGATTAGCTTAATCTTAGGAATTGATATCATGTATATATGCAGAAATATATTCTGCTCTTATTGCTTTCCTAGAATAGATGTCATATTGTACCTATTTTAAACACTTGTACACTTTGTATTCTAACACACAAATCAATGAACAATTCTTCCTTTTACAAGTTTAACAAATACCGGGTCAATCGAATTATTTTATATATTCGCGACGTGTTCCCCTCTCTTGGATAGATTTTAATCAATAGGACTTAGAATATGTTATCAAAGAGTCATTCATTCAAATATCACATTATAATAAAGTTGTTTCAATCTATATTGCTTTGCTACAAACTTATCTCAATGGATCAAAATCTCGTTATGTTTGGATATGCTAAATGTAAGAAACTTTTCAAAAGTTTTGAAGTATTGTGAACATGTTTCATGAGAATCGTAAACTGAAAGGAAAACACTGTTAGATTGATGTTTTTTAGAAAGCTCCCTACAGTTTTGAACTATTCCTTTACCCTGCAGTTTGGACCAGGCACGAGGTCTGGATTCCGGAAATTGAAATTCCTTTAAAGCGGGTAACTACTTTTGAATTGGCTGTGAGTCAACTGTCTCCGGCTAGCTCCAGCACTTAGAGAGAGCAAGAGAAAGATCCAAAAATTGGCGGACGCTGCCGTGGACTTCCTGCTGGAAAACCTCACGCAGCTGCCATTGGACCACCGTCATCTAATCAGCGGCGCCAAGAACGAAGTTGAAAATCTCGAAAACGATCTACGCCTCTTCAAAGCCTTCCTCAAAGACTCCACCAAAAAACGACGAAAGGATGACAGCCAACGGTAAGGTACAAGAGATATACGGAGAAAAGAACAGGATCGAATTCATCAATCTCAATATCGCAGACACGGGACCTGAAGAGAATGAGGTACTACTCTTTTGATAGAATTCGAGAGTTCATTGATGGTTAATTAATTGGTCAGATCTAGCTTTTGAAGCACACTATTTGCTCTTAATTCAGACTGTATTTAGACTCTCCTTGAGAACTTCCCTTTGCTAACATTATTAGCCTATTAGTTGCTCTAGTGCTTGGTGAACGAGTAGTATATATGTATCTAAAGAAGCTTGTGCATTCATCTACTTGAATACGTAGAAATATACAATCTAAGTTCTCTAGTACTTTGTGGTGGATCTTTGTTAAGAGGAAGTGAGAATGATTTTTTTGTTTTTTTCAAGATATGAAATGTTGTTCCATTCGTTTTGATTTAGAACTCTTATCAATTTGGCAAGTTTCCGCGTCGCAGGCTCCCCAAGTGAGACAAGAGAATGTGGTAGGTTTTGAGGATGTGGCTGATGATCTACTCAATTATCTTCGCGAAGATAATGATCAGCTTGATGTCATCTCCATTATTGGTATGCCGGGTCTCGGCAAGACTACAGTGGCAGGGAAAGTGTATTGGGATCAAAAAATTCAATATGAATTCCCTACCCGTATCTGGGTTTATGTTTCTCAAGATTTCACCAAGAAAAACGTGTTTCTTGCGATTTTGCGTGAGTTCACAAGGCTTACTGAAGATATAAAAGGTAAATCTGATCATGAATTGGCCCGCATTGTTGAATATCATCTGAAAGATGGTAAGTTCTTGATTGTCTTTGATGATGTTTGGACTCCTGAGGGTTGGGATAAACTGGAAATTGCTTTGCCCAAGATCAATAAGATGGGGAAAATCTTGGTTACTAGTCGTAATGTTGAAGTGGCTAGACATGCTAATCGTGAAAGAAATCCCTACCAGTTGCGTTTCTTGACTCCGGATGAGAGTTGGTTGCTTCTGCAATACGAGGTTTTTGGTAAGCCCGAGTGCCCTCAAGATTTGGAAGTTCTTGGAAAACTTATTGTGGAGCGGTGTGACAGGTTGCCACTTGCTATTGTAATCATTGCTGGAATTCTTGTCAAAAAGTATTCAGCAGATGATAAAAGTGCTAGGAATAATGCATGGAGCAGAATTTCTAAAAGTGTGAGCACGTACCTTACAACTGAAGACCCAACAGGAAGAAAACGTTTTATCCATAATAACTCTTTCCCTGCTTCCGCTACAGCAATGTACTCGGCTTCAGTGGTGGATAAAGCAATGCACTTTTGCAGCTTGGACTG
Source organism: Linaria vulgaris (assembly GCA_948329865.1). Lineage (NCBI taxonomy): Eukaryota > Viridiplantae > Streptophyta > Magnoliopsida > Lamiales > Plantaginaceae > Linaria > Linaria vulgaris. The sequence continues at coordinate 33,096,833 of OX415250.1, read as the reverse complement.
CCACGAAACAGCACCCCCTGCGTAAGTGAATATGTAATTTGATGTAGATTTTCTACTATCAAGATCTCCTGCCATGTCGGCATCTGTGTAACCATTCAGAACTGGCTTTGCTCCCCCGTAACATAAGCATAGATTAGATGTACCTCTCAGGTACCGAAGAATCCACTTGACCGCCTCCCAGTGCTCTTTCCTTGGATTTGATAGATATCTGCTAACAATACCAATTGCATGAGCAATATCTGGCCTAGTACACACCATCGCGTACATCAGACTTCCCACTGCTGAAGAATATGGTATCGCCTCCATTTCTTCTTTCTCCTTCATCGTAGAAGGACAATGTCTCTTGCTTAACTTGAAGTGATTTGCGAGTGGAGTCGAAACAGGCTTTGCTTTACCCATGTTAAACCTTTCTAGAACTCGTTCAATGTAATCTTCTTGAGATAAGTACAACTTTCTCGTTTTTCTGTCCCGCGTGATCTTCATACCGAGAATCTGTTGTGCTGTACCCAAGTCTTTCATATCAAAGAACTTGGACAAATCTTTTTTCAAGTTGTTGATTAGCGATGCATCCTGGCCAACTATCAACATATCATCGACATAGAGCAAAAGGATGATAAATTTACCATCAGTGAACTTTTTCAAATAAACACACTAGTCTGCCGCAGTCCTGTTATACTGGTGACTCGCCATGAAAGAGTCAAACTTCTTGTACCACTGCCTCGGAGCTTGCTTTAGACCATACAAACTTTTCTTCAATTTACAAACAAGATGCTCCTTGTCGCGGACTTGAAAACCTTCGGGCTGCTCCATGTATATCTCTTCTTCTAGATCACCATGAAGGAATGCAGTTTTCACGTCCATCTGTTCAAGCTCCAGATCCAAACTGGCAACTAACCCAAGTATAACACGGATTGATGTCATCTTCACCACTGGTGAGAATATCTCGTCAAAGTCAATGCCTTTCTTCTGTTGGAATCCTTTGACGACAAGCCTGGCCTTATATTTCACAATATTTCCACGACCATCTTTCTTGAGTTTGAACACCCATTTATTCTTCAGTGCTCTCTTTCCCTTCGGAAGTTTCACAAGCGCATAAGTTTGATTCTTCTGCAAAGAATTCATTTCTTCTTCCATGGCTTGCCTCCAGCTTTCTTTGTCACTGTGAGATTGAATTTCTTTGAAACTTTCAGGCTCCCCCTCACTCGTAAGAAGGATATATTCTGATGCAGGATACCGTGTTGATGGTATCGGCACACGCCTAGATCGTCGAGGTTCACCATCTTCTTGTAAAGGAGGTGAGAGCTCCCCCTGTTCAGCACCTTCATCCTCGTCAGCATCGTCTACCTTATCTTGGACATCCTCATTTTCAATATGAGGTTCTGGTGGTGAAGTAACTTCTTCCAGAGCACTAGTACGTTGTCGAACTGGAGCAGCTGGAGTATGGTCATAGAATTGATTTTCGTAGAAAATCACATCTCTACTGCGGATAACTTTCTTGGATTGTGGATCCCACAATCTGTAACCGAATTCTTGATCACCATAGCCAATAAAGATACATGGAGTTGACTTGAGATCAAGTTTCTGCATGAGCTCCCTCGACACATGTGCAAAAGCCTTGCACCCGAACACTTTTAGGTGAGAATATGAAATATCCTTCCCTGTCCATATCTTCTCCGGAACTTCAAAGTTCAAAGGAACTGACGGTGTCCTATTTATCAGATAACAAGTTGTGAGGACTGCATCGGCCCAATATGCTTTAGGCAGCTTAGCCATACTGAGCATGCAACGAACTTTCTCAATAATGGTGCGATTCATTCGCTCAGCAACACCATTATGTTGTGGGGTCCTCGGCACCGTCTTCTCGTGCCTAATGCCATGTTCAGTGCAATACGCTGCAAATTCTCGAGAAGTGTATTCGCCTCCATTGTCTGAGCGAATGCACTTCAACTTCTTCCCTGTCTGTCTTTCCACCAACGCAAGAAATGCTTTAAAGCGATCAAAAACTTGATCTTTTGATCTTAAACAGTAGGCCCATAATTTCCGTGAAGCGTCGTCAATAAAGGTCACAAAATATTTGCTACCACCGAGAGATTCTTCTTCTATCGGTCCGCACACATCAGAGTGAATGTGACTCAGTAACTCGGAGCGTTGCTTCCTTGTGGAACTGAAAGAAACTCTATGTTGTTTCCCGAACAAACAGTGCTCGCAAGGATCTTGTGCAACATCCATTGTGAGATTGATAGCATCATTCTTGGCTAGTGTAGCCAAGCCCTTCTCGCTCATATGCCCAAGTCTTTTGTGCCAAAGATTTGGCGACGCCTCTTCTTGAACGGCGTTGAGGCTTAACTCGCACAATTTTGTATGAGTTTTGAATAGCGTGCCGCAGATATGACCCCTCACAACAACTATCACACCCTTCGACAACTTCCACTTGCCATTTTTAAAATTACTTTCATAACCCTGTCGGTCAAGGGTTAGTCCTGAGATCAGATTCAGCCTGAGATCCGAAACATGACGCACATCTTTGAGGATAAGAGAACATCCTATGTTGGTTTTTACGTGCACGTCACCAACGCCAACTACACTGGAGTAACTGGTGTTACCCATCTTTACGGTACCAAAGTCCCCTGATTAGTATGTAGCAAACAAATCACGATGTGGAGTGGCATGAAATGAAGCTGCAGAGTCAATCACCCACTCAGTTTCTTGATTGCCTACATGTAGGCCTGTCTCGTCTCCATAAGAAACAAGAGCAATTTCCGATGATACTGTGACAATGGTTTCACCTTCATCCTTGTTGGAGCTTTGGCCGGTTTGGGGTTGATCCCTCAAAAGCTTTCGACAGTCCCTCTTTATATAACCGTAAATTCCACAATAATTACAGTTTCCGTTGAATCGACTCGAGTTGTCAACGGATTTACCCCTCTCTTGGGATCCACCTCGATCTTGAGATCGTCCACGATTTTGACCTCGACCTCTGCCTCTGCCTCTGCCATGACCTCTTCCTCTACCTCCACCTCTGCCTTTACTTTCCGACACAAGAGCATAAGATTGGTCGGCACTGAAATCTTTTCTTCTGGTTTCTTCATTAAGTAAAGCATCTATCACCATTTGCATAGATACTTTACCATTGGGAGAAAAATTACTGAGGGTGACAACAAGAGTCTCCCAATTGTCCGGTAGGGAACTTAGAAGTAGTATCGCTTGTTCCTCATCTTTGAGGTTCCAATCGGCGGCAGCAAGCTGGTTCACGAGGTCCTGGAACTGACTCGTGTGTTCTGGTATAGACGTACCACTACGAAGCTTGTGGTTTACTAAACGTCTCATCAACAAGGTTTTGTTACGTGCCGTCTTTGCCTGATACATGTTAGCAAGCTTATCCCACAACGTGTGGGCACTCGTTTCCTGTGCGACATGATGGAACACGCTATTGTCAATCCACTGACGAATTTGAGCAACAGTCTTCTTGTTCAACTTTTTCCAATCGTCATCACTTGTCTTCTCGGGTTTGACACCTTTATTTTTGATTGGCCCGACTAAATCCTTCAAATTTAGCAAATCCTCCATGCGAAGCTTCCACATGTTGTAATTAGTAGGCGTCAATCGCATCATCGTGTCCGACGTTGAATTTTCCATGTTAAAATTCAACAAGCTTGCTTGTACCCAAATTTAGAGGCTGAATTTGGGGAAACGAAGCGCACGGTTGGATCCAGAACTATTGAAAACCTTGGAAACCGTTCTGACCTTATTGAAATCGGATCAAAAATGAGTTGAACCGGGCCGAAACAAGTTGGAAGGAATTGAACCGGATTAAATCCGGTTTTGACCAAGTGTTGACCGCCTGACCGAGTTGACTGGACCACCAAGTTTGACCGGGTCGGAAATGGATCCGGGTATCTTCTTCTTCACCCGGATTTCTGAAATGGGCTGAGTTAACTCGCCGTTAACTCGGTCGGCATGTAACGGAGGTTTCCGGCGATCGAAAAATTCCAAAAAATATATATTCGGAATCCTTGCAACACGAGCTTCACAACGGTAGTAACAAAACGCAATTCCGGAACGGAAAAATTTTGACGTCGAATTGGGTCGTCTTCGATCGTCACTTTCCGGCGATCGAAATAGCTCGAAAACTATATATTCGGAATCGTCAGACCGAGAGCTTCACAACCATGATAAGAAACCAAGGTTTCGGGACGAAAAATTTCGGATGAAATTTTACCGTGGCTCTGATACCACTTTGTTGGGGTTGGAAAATTCTTCATTCAACAATACGAATGAATTACAATAGGAGGAGCAACTCTCACACTCGACTATTACAAAAAAACCAACCCTCAAATCTCACGTTTGAACTCTACGGAGTTTTTTTCTCTATTTTCTCTCGGTGAGTGTTTTGTGTAGTTTGTGGATGATTGTTAAGCTTCTCTTGAAGCTCTATTTATAGGCACTGAATTTGGAGAAGCCGTTAACGGAACAGCTGGAGAAGCCGTGAAAGGAATAGTTGGAGCCGTGAAATGAACAGTTGGAGCCGTGAAATGAACAGTTAGAACATGTGGGGTACAACACAGGGCGAATGGAAAAGATTATAGCATTGAGTTATGATACATTGCCATATCACTTGCGAGCATGCTTTCTATATTTGGGGATGTTCCCTGAAGATTATGAGATCCCAGTGTGGAAATTAATACGAATGTAGATTGCAGAAGGTTTCATACAACAGAAGACGGGTATCAGCTTAGAGGAAACCGCAGAGAATTATTTGGATGACCTTATTAACAGGAATTTATTAAGAATTGATAAAATGAGGAGAGATGGTAAAGTCAAAACGTGCCGCATTCATGACATGCTACGTGACTTTTGCAAAACTGAAGCTGGAAATGAAAGAGAAAATTTTCTTCAAGAAATGAAAAAATCTGGTGAAGGAATATTTGAGCCTCCAATTGATGATGTACAAAAGCATCGGCGCCTTTGCATTCTTTCCGACGTCTTGAGCTTTGTGAGTAAAAAACCTTTCGGGCCCCGTGTCCGCTCTTTTGTGTGTTTCTCCAAAGAAGAGATTAACTTGCCACATGGCTGCATCTCAACCATTCCTGCAGCTTTCAAATTGCTCCGAGTTCTAGAAGCTAAGTCTGTCAAATCACCAAAATTCCAAGTGATATGTATCAATTAGTTCATCTAAGATACATTGCAATATCCTTTAATTTAGAAATTTTACCTCCAGCCTTTTCCAAGCTTTGGAACATACAAACTCTTATAGTTGACACGCCATCACGCACCCTAGAAATAAAAGCAGATATTTGGAAAATGATGCAGTTGAGGCTTTTTAAAACAAATGCATCCGCTACTCTGCCAAAGACAGGGAGAAGTAGCAATGAGGGCGAAAAGCTTCAAATGTTTGGCATGATATCACCCCAGAGTTGCACGAAAGAGGTCTTTGATAGGTTCCGCAATGTGAAGAAATTGGGAATTCGTGGGCAATTGGCCCTACTTTTGGATGCAAGGACTGGATCATTAGACAGTTTGGGAAAATTAACTAATCTTGAAAAGTTGAAATTGTTGAACGATGTGTTCCCTAGTCCACCTTCTGAAGGAAAATTGCATGCCCTTCCTCCAGCATACCAATTCCCTCCAAATTTGAGAAGCCTGACGTTGTCGGATACATTTCTAGGTTGGCAACAGATGTCTATCTTAGGATTGTTGGAAAACCTCAAAATTCTCAAGTTGAAAGATAAAGCATTTATGGGTAGATCTTGGGTAGCTGTTGATGGACGTTTTCGCCATCTTGAAATCTTGTACATTGGACGCACAAGCTTAAAGGCTTGGAAGGCTTCTGGACATCACTTCCCGAGTTTGAGACGTCTTGAGTTGAGGAACTGCGAAGAACTCCAACAAGTTCCAATTGGGCTTGCCGATATACCAACCTTCCAAGTGTTGGACTTGCATCGTACTAAATTGGCAGCCTAGTCAGCAAAGAGCATTCACGAGGCAAAACATGTTGGAAAAGTATGACTTTTCCATGATTTTGATAATTTATTTGAGTAGGTTCCTCTTTATAAAAGTGGAACTTCTTTAGCTTAATGAAATCTACGTTTCGTGTAGATGGATCGAGTATATTTAATTATTCAAAACCATTGTGGGATGAATGAGAAATTAAATGAACAAGTAAGCTAGTTGAAATAAGTTATCTTGAAGAAATAAAAGGAAATAGGTGGGAAGGTGAAAAGTCACCATCCCACATGGAAAGTTTGAGCTAAACTAGTACACCTAATAAGTTGTTTGTTTGTGATAAGGGTTTGGGCCCCAAGGGGTACCACTAGTCTTTGAAGGGGAGAAGACTTAGATGGGCTATGCTTCAATTCAAGCCCACACGCGCGCGCGCGCGCGCGCCGCCGCCGCCGTTCGTCCGGACCGGACCCAGGCCTGGGCCGGGCTCGGGGTCGTGGGTCACGGGTCACGGGTCGTGGGCCATGGGCTTGGGCTTTGGCTTTGGCTTGAGCTTGGGCTTGGGCTTGGGCTTGGGCTTCCCTATCAAATACTTATCTTTTTGGACAAAGTTTAATTAAGTAATTAATTAAATGTTCAGAAAATAATAACAACGAATTTAATAATTAATTAAACGTGATTAGGTGTCAAAATCTGGTCGAATAAGTGTGTCTAGTGGCTGCAAAAACTGGAGGGAAAATCCAGTCAGTGAATAGCCACCTACACACCCCGTCAGCAGAATAAGTGCCACCTTTCATCCTAATAGGTGCACAGTCAGCCGAAATGGTGTAAAATCTGGCGGGAAAGTTGTGACGTGGAAAAGACATGTCCGTCCAGTCAACCCCAAGGCCAACTTTCGTAAACTATAAATAGGCCCCCCTACTTCTTCATTTTTCATTCAATCAACAAACATTCTTTCTTTATATCTGTTTTGTTCCGAGAGTTCAAAACAATACTTTAGTTCGCCGTTCTTAATATTTGAAGTGCTGCTATATTAAGAGATAGTCGAGTTATCTTGGGAAACGAATTGCCGATCAAACCGTAAGCACCGAGCGGGGCAAATATCGTTTTAAAAAGAAAGAGTTCAACTCTTGCCTCGACTTTAAATACTGGTTTGTTTTCTGTTATACACCTGTTTCGATCAACATTTTAAAATGATATTTTGCTTGTTGTATTTCAGAAAAATGGTGACCATATCCCCTGTCCAAAGTAGCGGCGAGAAGCCGGAGAAGTTTTCCGGCACTGATTTCAAAAGGTGGCAACAGAAGATGTTGTTCTACCTTACGAACTTGAACCTGTCAAGGATGCTGACCGAAGAGGCTCCTGTGGTGGCAGAAGACGTGACTGATCCTCGTCCTAGGGCTGCCTTCGACGCTTGGAGTCAAAGTGACTTTCTGTGCAGGAACTACATCCTGAATGGATTAGACAACTTACTGTACAACGTCTATTCCACCATCAAGACGTCAAAGGAACTCTGGACGTCCTTGTCAAGAAGTACAGAACATAAGATGTTGGGTTGAAGAAGTTCATCGTCGGCAAATTTCTGGACTTCAAAATGACCGACTCGAAGACGGTGACGAGTCAAGTTCAATAGTTGCAACTGATCCTACATGACCTAGATGCAGAGGACATGAAACTCAGTGAATCCTTCCAAGTTGCTGCTATGATAGAGAAGTTGCCGCCGTCCTGGAAGGAGTTCAAGAACTATCTCAAGCACAAGCGCAAGGAGATGAATCTTGAAGACTTGATTGTCAGACTTCGGATTGAAGAAGACAATCGAATGTCTGAGGCCAAGCCAAAGCAAATGCAGATGGAGGCTAGAGCCAATGTGGTGGAACACAAGCCCAACTCTAAGAAGAGAAAGAATCAGGGCAATGGTGGAGGGCAACAAAAGAAGAAAAAGAAGTTCAAAGGGAACTGCCACAACTGTGGAAAGCCGAACCACATGGCTAAAGACTGCCGACTCCCGAAGAAAGACAACCAGAACCCGAACCAGTCCAACCAGGTTGATGTGGTTCAGGACAAAGGCGTTCCGGTCGACATGAGTGACCTGATGCTTACTGCAGTTGTCTTCGAGGCTAACATGGTAGATCATCCAAAGGAGTGGTTTGTCGACACCGGTGCCACCCGCCACGTCTGTTCCGACCGAGACATGTTCTCCACATACTACTCATTCAACAACCGGAAGTTGTACATGTGGAACTCTGCAACGTCTGACATCATCGGAAGTGGAAGAGTGGTGCTAAAGATGACTTCGGGCAAAGAGATTACCTTGATTGATGTACTGCATGATCCAGATATTCGAAAGAATTTAATATCTGGTTATGCACTTGATGCAAGTGGTCTTAGACTAGTGTTTGAGTCTGGTAAATTGGTGCTCACTAAGAATGGGCAATTTGTTGGTAAAGGTTACGCGGTTAACCGCATGTACAAGATGAATGTAATGACTGTAAAACGTGACCTCGAAAAGAATAATAAAACTATTACTTCTGCTTACTTGGTTGAGTGTTCAGCTTTATGGCATGTTAGATTAGGACATGTTAACTTTAATACTCTACGAAAACTAGTAAGCCTAGAATTATTGCCTTCATTCAATATCGAATCTCAAAATAAATGTCAGATTTGTGTAGAGGCCAAATTAACCAAACTACCGTTTCCTTCTGTAGAAAGAAACACTGAACCTCTAGACTTAATTCACACCGATATATGTGATTTAAAGTTTGTGCAAACTAGAGGTGGTAAAAAGTACTTCATTACTTTTATTGATGACTGCACAAGATACTGCATAGTATACTTATTAAGAAGTAAAGATGAAGCTTTACAAGCTTTAAAATTCTACAAACTTGAGGTTGAAAATCAACTTGGCAAACAAATAAAAACTATCCGAAGTGATAGATGTGGAGAATATGGAGCTCCATTTGACGAATTTTGTGCTTCTTCAGGCATCATTCATCAAACTACAGCCCCTTATTCACCACAATCAAATGGAATTGCTGAACGCAAAAATCGTACTCTTAAGGAGATGATGAATGCCATGTTGATCAGTTCTGGTTTACCACAGAATTTATGGGGGGATGCAATCCTCTCAGCAAATCATATACTAAACAAGCTACCTCACAAAAGTAAAAACGAAACCCCTTATGAGTTATGGAAAGGTCGAAAGCCTTCCTACAAATACTTAAAAGTGTGGGGGTGTTTAGCAAAGGTAGAAGTACCTAAACCTAAACAAGTAAAGATAGGACCTAAGACCGGTGACTGTATATTCATTGGATATGCGCACAACAGTAGTGCCTATCGCTTCTTAGTACATAAGTCTTCAATTCCTGATATTAATGAAAACATGATCATTGAATCAAGGAATGCAGTATTCTTTGAAAACATATATCCTTGCAAAGAAAGGAAAGAATCTGGTTCCCTTAAAAGAACCTATGAAACTACAAAGGATAATCATCAGGAAGATGAAGAACCTAGACGCAGTAAAAGGGCTAAAACAGCTAAAAGCTATGGTCCTGATTTTCTGACTTATATGTTAGAAAACGAACCAAGGACAATAAGTGAAGCCTTGTCCTCTCCAGAAGCTCCCTTTTGGAAAGAAGCTATCAATAGTGAAATAGAGTCTATTTTGCACAACCACACATGGGAGTTGGTTGATCTCCCAGCGGGTAGCAAACCTTTGGGCTGCAAATGGATACTGAAGAGAAAGTATAAAGCAGATGGATCTATTGATAAGTATAAGGCCAGATTGGTAGCTAAAGGGTTTAGACAAATTGAAGGCCTTGACTTCTTCGACACATATTCACCTGTGACTAGGATCACATCAATTAGAGTGCTCATTGCTATTACTGCATTGAAAGGTCTGGAAATACATCAAATGGATGTCAAGACGACATTTTTAAATGGTGAATTAGATGAAGAGATTTACATGGAACAACCTGAAGGGTTTGTTGCTCCACGAAAGGAGAAAAATGTGTGTAGACTCATTAAGTCATTATATGGGCTTAAACAAGCGCCAAAGCAATGGCACGAAAAATTTGACAGAACGATGTTGTCAAATGGTTTCAGAATTAATGAGTGTGATAAATGCGTATATGTAAAAGGCACACCTAAAGATTACGTGATCGTCTGTCTATACGTAGACGACATGTTAATCATGGGAAGTAATCATGACCTAGTCATGAATACCAAGAAAATGTTGACCAAACATTTTGACATGAAAGACTTAGGGGTCGCCGATGTCATATTAGGGATTAAAATCACTAAGACGTCAGATGGGATCGTGTTGTCACAATCTCATTATATTGAGACTGTACTTAAGAAGTACAATGCATATGACGGTCCTCCGGCTAAGACGCCAGTGGACTTGAGTCTACACTTAGGCAAAAATCATGGCGAACCTGTCTCTCAAGTAGAATATGCCAGGATAATAGGCTGTCTCATGTATATCATGAACTGCATTCGTCCGGATATTGCTTACTCAGTTAATAAATTGAGTAGATTTACGAGTAATCCAAACAAAGATCATTGGAAGGCGTTAATTAGAATACTTAGGTATTTAAAACACACCTTAGATTATGGATTACATTACGGTAGATATCCAACTATATTAGAAGGATATAGTGATGCGAACTGGATATCAGACTCTAACGACACTAAATCCACCAGCGGTTATGTCTTTACCATTGGAGGTGGAGCTATGTCGTGGAAGTCCTCAAAACAAACATGTATAGCTTGCTCCACGATGGAATCCGAGTTTATTGCCTTGGATAAGGCTGGTGAAGAAGCAGAATGGCTTCGAAACTTTCTTGAGGACATTCCTTGTTGGAATAAGCCAGTGCCTGCTATTCTAATACATTGCGACAACCAAGCAGCTATTGGAAGGGCACAAAGTGGCATGTACAATGATAAGTCTAGACATATTCGTCGTAGACATAATACCATAAGGCAGTTGATCTCTAATGGTGTCATTTCCATTGATTATGTAAAATCGAAGGAAAACTTATCGGATCCGTTGACTAAAGGCCTACCAAGAGATCAAACATACTGCTTATCGAGGGGAATGGGCTTAAAACCCAACACTAAAGAATCTTTGTGATGGAACCCAACCATGTTGATTGGAGATCCCAAGATCTTGGTTCAAAGGGACAACGAAATTATAAGGATTTAGTGATAGCATTTTGGAACTAACTCCAGCTCATTCTCGTGTACGATAAATGTGCTACCTGTAGAAAGGGTAAGGTTAAGTTTTAATGATTCCTAAGCCTAATTAGGCAGAGTATGACAGGATGCTCTTGGAAGGAGATCACCTATGTAAGTGTGAAGTTTGGCCGCTTCATAAGAAAACACTTATGAACCCCAAGAGCTGTCCAGGGCCAAAACGGACACAACCATGAGAACTAAAATTTGTTAGGGGAGTTACTGTGTGAATACAGTTGTCTTGGTTTACACCAACAGCTGAACGGTTCAAGACATCACGTTCACTGATCAGCTAAGTAAATCCGATGTATTTCACTAAGGAAGGTTCAAAGCTAAAAGCTACCTATCCTGATGCAGTAAGCTTTCCGCCTGAACTCTCTCGAATGTACACATTGAATTTTCATTCATGTGGGGGATTGTTGGAAAAGTATGACTTTTCCATGATTTTGATAATTTATTTGAGTAGGTTCCTCTTTATAAAAGTGGAACTTCTTAAGCTTAATGAAATCTACGTTTCGTGTAGATGGATCGAGTATATTTAATTATTCAAAACCATTGTGGGATGAATGAGAAATTAAATGAATAAGTAAGCTAGTTGAAATAAGTTATCTTGAAGAAATAAAAGGAAATAGGTGGGAAGGTGAAAAGTCACCATCCCACATGGAAAGTTTGAGCTAAACTAGTACACCTAATAAGTTGTTTGTTTATGATAAGGGTTTGGGCCCCAAGGGGTACCACTAGTCTTTGAAGGGGAGAAGACTTAGATGGGCTATGCTTCAATTCAAGCCCACACGCGCGCGCGCGCGCGCCGCCGCCGCCGTCCGTCCGGACCGGACCCGGATCCGGGCCTTGGCCGGGGTCGGGGTCGTGGGTCACGGGTCACGGTTCGTGGGCCATGGGCTTGGGCTTTGGCTTTGGCTTGAGCTTGGGCTTGGGCTTGGGCTTGGGCTTCCCTATCAAATACTTATCTTTTTGGACAAAGTTTAATTAAGTAATTAATTAAATGTTCAGAAAATAATAACAACGAATTTAATAATTAATTAAACGTGATTAGGTGTCAGAATCTGGTCGAATAAGTGTGTCTAGTGGCTGCGAAAATTGGAGGGAAAATCCAGTCAGCGAATAGCCACCTACACACCCCGTTAGCAGAATAAGTGCCACCTTTCATCATAATAGGTGCACAGTCAGCCGAAATGGTGTAAAATCTGGCGGGAAAGTTGTGACGTGGAAAAGACATGTCCGTCCAGTCAACCCCAAGGCCAACTTTCGTAAACTATAAATAGGCCCCCCTACTTCTTCATTTTTCATTCAATCAACAAACATTCTTTCTTTATATCTGTTTTGTTCCGAGAGTTCAAAACAATACTTTAGTTCGCCGTTCTTAATATTTGAGGTGTTGCTATATTAAGAGATAGTCGAGTTATCTTGAGAAACGAATTGCCAATCAAACTGTAAGCACCGAGCGAGGCAAATATCGTTTTAAAGAGAAAGAGTTCAACTCTTGCCTCGACTTTAAATACTGGTTTGTTTTCTGTTATACACCCGTTTCGATCAACAAAACAAAAGATGCAGGAAGAGCAAACTGCAAAGACAGCTTTCAAACTCACCATTTTTCCTCCTGAGGAATGATTTTGCCATGACTTTACCTTGGCAGGTGAGCAAAACTTTTCATGAACTTTGTCCTTTGAAAATATAAATTTTCTATTTCATCGATTCTGAAATGTCCAACAAGGTTTACATCAAGTCAATGCACGAGGTTGCTTTTGAGTTAGCCGGTGCGGTCTAACTTCCTTGAATAACTGGTGCACTTCAGATTTTTCCTGCGCTTTATGGATTGATTATTTTGTTTGTTAAATATTGCTACCTGTATTTTTGTTACCTGATTTGACTTTTGGAATTGGTGATTATTGACTATTATTGTAAAATAATAAAAGTTTGTAATTTTTGTAATTCAAGTAAGTTTCAGTAATCTAGGCTTTATGAGATTTAGGTTTTAACATGTTACTAGAGTAGCTTTAGGTGCAAATGCAATGGTCGAATCATAATGAGCTTTAGAAAGGCTACAGTTGTTGGATGGTTATAGCTTTCCTTGAGAACTTTCTGAAGATCAGTTTGACTGTATTTGGTTATCAATCATTTATTAAAATGGTGATGAGGAAAGACATATTGCACTTGTTGCATTGCTGATGCCTCTCTGACCCATAGTATTTACAATCTAAGAAAAATATCTCTTGCAAGTAACATCAAGATCCACAACTAAGGTTGACAGATTTGTGGCTCTCAAGTTTTGTTTCATTTGATATATAGGAAGAAATCATAGAAGGTATGGGTTATGTTGCACGGGTACGGCGATACAGATTTTCAGAAAATAGGCGAGACTGATACGGCATGGATACGCCTATATAAAATTATAAATTAATATTAATATTACAAAATTAAGATGCTACATTCATAGTAAGTAAATTAATTGGGAAAAAAATTTGTTTGGTCCCATAAGTTGGCACCCTCGCGTATTTGGTCCCGTAAGTTGGCACGCCATGCAATTGGTCCCGTAAGTTGGTAAAAGTACTCAATTTTATTCCCGTAAGTTGGCACCCCACGCAATTGAGAAATGTCTGAATTCTAATCGTGAGCTCCTAAATTTGATTACAAGATTCTATTTTTATTTTTAAATTTTAGGTGATAATTATTTTAGTAACCCATAAATTTAAAAGTTTCCCAACACGACCCAAAATATATCCGATATGCCCCAAAATGTGTATCGGATACGTATGGGGAGTTTTTCATTTTCTTAAAATTAATCGATACACCACGTGGCGTATTCGCTACGTATCGGTAGTGTATCAGTATTATATACGTATCTGATACAACATAGTCTAATTTTTAGGAGTATCGGTGCATCAGAGAGTATGGAGAACTATGTTGCACGAGTACGAACACAAGGGGACACGTATATTACACGATATAGACACATATTTTCAAAAATTACATGATAGGTTACGGCATGGATACGTCTAATTTTTTTAATATTTTATATTAAAATAAGTATAGCAACAACATCTAAATAAAATATTTGAATTATATTTTTAAGTTCATTCACAAATGAGTATCAAATATGGGTAAATTGTTTGAATTCATACCGTACAAAATAAATTGGTAAACTAAAATAGTATAGTACTCTTTTAGAAGTTTTCATTTCTAAATTCTAGATCTAGTATTAGTGAAATTAAAAGCCATTAAAATTAAATAAAATCAAGCAATTAACCTAGTTTGACAATTGAAGAAAATGTAGGTATAATTAAAAGAAAAAAAATGGGAATTCCAACTTTGATTCTAACTTGTAGTCGAGGAAGAAATAGTTGATGCACTACATGAGAAGATAGTGGGGGGGAGGGGGGGGGGGGGTAACATAGATTTTAATTCATTAACTAACAAATTAAATTTTTAAAGTTTAAAGTATCTAAGGCGTGTCCAAGGCGTGTCCAAGGAGCAGGAGAGTCCAAGGAGTGTCGATCGGTGTCCACCGCGTGTCCGACACAATATTTTTCAAAAGTTTGGAGTATCCATACAGCATAGATGGGAATGATGGCAAATAGTTGACAACTTGATAAAATCGTGTTGTGAAAAAATAATGTATAGCCAGTTTATAGAATAGATATTACCTAAATTCAATTTATTAGGCCTTGGTGATTATAAAACGTTGTAGTTCATAAAAAATCTAATAATAGTTAAGACATAAAACCTCTTTCTTTTTGTTCCAAGTGTGTTTTACATCTTCAAATGTGCTTTCTTTCTTTTCTTTTTTCTTGATTAGTAAAATAAAGGGTAATAAAGAGACAAAATATATAATGTTATAGAATAACTAAAACTATTTGAAAATTATAACAATATATTAAAAGAACATAGAAGGAAGAGCAAATAAGGAATGTATTACTTGTGAATGAGTGTTTTCTCTTCATCTTAATAGCTCCTTATATAGGCAATGATTTCCATTATCTTACATTATTTACAACAACTACTATTATTATAAAATAGTATTTGTACATAATTTTTAACAATGGCCACTAGGCATATACCACTAACCATACTTATAACACTCCCCCTTGGCCATTTGAAGATTTTGTTATGTACATGATCCGTCTTTTGCACACGTCAAATGATGCCTCGTTAAAAACCTTATAAGGAAAAACCCAATGGGATAAAAACCTTAATAAGAGAAAAAGAGTGCAACCGTGTGAACTCCCCCTCAAGTTGGCATCTCCAATTATTCATAAGTCTCGTAGGTGACGCATCCCAATACTTTGAACATGTTTCTTAAAAGTTACAGTAGGGAGTGCCTTTGTAAAAAGATATGTCATATTGTCACATGATTGAACATATTGGATATTAATTTCTTTGTTCTTCTCGAGTTCCTGAGTGTAGGCAAAATATCTTGGGGGTATGTGTTTGGTTCGATCACTCTTGATATAACCTTCTTTCATCTGTGTAATACATGCAGAATTGTCTTCGTATAATGTTGTAGGACCCTCTCTAATAGGTAAGCCAGATGTACTTTTTATATGATGTGTCATTGATCGTAGCCATACACATTCCCTGCTTGCTTCATGGAATGCAATAATCTCAGCATGATTCGATGATGTTACAACAAGTGTCTGTTTCTGAGAACGCCATGAAATAGCAGTACCTCCATACGTGAATACATATCCTGTTTGAGATCTGGATTTATGTGGGTCTGATAGAAAACCTGCATCTGCATAACCAATCAATTCTTGTACCGCATTGTTATGATAAAATAGACCAAAATCTACAATTACTTGAAGATAACGAAATAAATGTTTAATTCCTTTCCAGTGCCTTTTTGTGGGTGATGAGCTAAACCTAGCTAATAAATTCACAGTAAATGATATATCAAGTAGTACAATTAGCTAGATACATTAAAGCTCCAATGGCACTTAAATATGGAACTTCAGAACCAAGAATTTCTTCATTTTCTTCACAAGGACGAAATGAATCTTTATCTATAGTTAATGATCTTGCAATCATAGGATGGTTCAAAGGTGTTGCTTTATCCATGTTAAAACGTTTCAATATCTTTTTAGTATAGTTAGATTGATGCACAAGTATTCCATTTTTAACATGCTCAATTTGCAAACCAAGACAATATTTAGTCTTTTCAAGATCTTTCATTTTAAATTCATCATTTAAATAATTCATTGTTGAATGAATTTCTTTGTCAGTGCCAATGATATTTAAATCATCTACATAAACCGCAATAATTGCAAAACCAGATGATATTTTCTTAATAAAAACGCATGGACACAAAAAATTATTTATATATCCTTCTTTTAATAAATATTCACTCAAACGATTGTACCACATGCGACCTGATTGCTTTAACCCATATGATGATCTTTACAATTTAATTGAGTATATTTCTCTAGGTTTGGAACTTGATGTTACGGGTAATTTAAGTCCATCAGGGACCTTCATGTAAATATCATTATCAAGTGGTCCATAGAGATAAGCAGTTACAACATCCATGAGATGTATGTTTAGATTTTCATAGACCGCTAGACTGATCAAGAATCGAAATGTAATTGTATCCATTACAGGAGAATACGTTTCTTCATAATCGATTCCAGGTCTTTGAGAAAAACCTTGTGCGACAAGGTGATCTTTGTACCTTACAAATTCATTTTTCTGATTTTGTTTGCGAACGAAGACCCATTTGAACCCTACGGGTTTCACACTTTTCGGTGTGAGAACAATAGGTCCAAATACCTTTCGCTTATTAAGCAAATCTAATTCAGCTTGCATAGCATCTTTCCAGTTATCCCAATCATTCCTATTTTGGCATTCAATTACAGATTTAGGTTCAGGATCATAATTTTCATTCACAATTTCATAAGCGACTAAATATGAAAATATTTCCATATTTTCCATCTCATTTCGATCCAATACCATTCCTGTATTGATATAATTTATGGAGATTTCAACGTTCTCTTTATTTATAGGATCTAATTGGATAATTTCTTGAGGTATCTTATATGTCACATTCTGCGACTCATCAGGCATAGATTCCTCAATAATAGGATCATTAGGTTTTGATGCTCATTTTCTTTTTCGAGGATTTTTGTCCTTTGAGCCAGTAGGACGCCCACGTTTCTTAGTTATATTAAAGATATCATCATTTGATGTTTCTTTTGGAATTACAATATGAGCAGGAGCATTTGCAGCTGGTATATGTGATTTTGTTACCCTGCTTATGTCAGTAAATGCATTGGGTAATTGATTTGCAATAGCTTGTAAATGCAAAATTTTCTTTACTTCCAAATCACATTGCTTTGTTAGCATATCAAAGCTTGTCAAAGATGGATTATACCATGATATATCCTTTTCCAACTACTTCTTTTCTCCCCCTAAGGCTGGAAAATTTGCCTCATTAAAATGGCAATCGGCAAAACGTGTCGTAAAGACATCACCTGTTAGAGGCTCAAGATATCTGATTATTGATGGTGAGTCAAATCCAACATATATTCCCAACCTTCTTTGTGGTCCCATTTTGCTTTGGTGGTGCAATTGGAACATAAACCGCACAACCAAAAATCTTTATATGGGAAATATTAGGTTCATGACCAAAAGCAAGTTGTAATGGGGAGTATTCATGATACGAGCTTGGTCTAATGCGAATTAGTGATGCAGCATGTAAAATCGCATGACCCCATAGAGAACTTGGCAATTTAGCTTTCATCAACAATGGTCTAGCAATTAATTGAAGACGTTTAATTAATGATTCAGCTAAACCTTTTTGAGTATGTACATGTGCAACACTATGTTCAACCGTAATTCCAGTTGTAATACAATAATCATTGAAAGCTTGAGATGTGAATTCACCAGCATTGTCAAGTCTGACTTTCTTGATCGTATAGTCAGGAAATTGGGCTCTTATTTTAATTATTTGAGCCAAAAATCTCGCAAATGCCATATTGCGAGTAGACAATAGACAGACATGTGACCATCGACTTGAGGCATCAATTAATACCATAAAATATTGAAATGGTCCACATGATGGATGAATAGGTCCACATATATCACCTTGAATTCTTTCAAGAAATGTGGGTAATTCTGTCTTAATTTTAACTGGTGAATGCTTTATAATTAGCTTTCCAATAGAACATGCTTCACATGGACTATTGTTGCTCATATTGAGTTTGGATCCTTTTAATGAATGTCCATGTGTAGTTTCAATTATCCTTCGCATCATTGTTGAACCAGGATGACCTAGTCGATCATGCCATAGAGTCAATAATTCTGGATTTTCATTGACTACCATATTTGATTCGATTTCATTAATATATGTATAATGCAACCCTGATGAGATATATGGTAGTTTTTCAAGAAAATGTTTATTTACTCGTATATTCTTAGTAATGAAAACATATTTAGCCTTATTCACAATCATTGACTCAGTAACATATCCACGACGATATATATATCTTTAGAACTCAATAAATTTCTTCTGGATTTTGGGGCAAATAAGGCATCATCGATGATAAACTTTGTTCCATTTGGTAAAGTAAAAGTAGCTGTACCAGATCCTTCAATCAATTTAATAGGACCTCCTATTGTACCGACTTGAAATTTTGAGGGTTCTAAATATGTAAAATATTTCTTACTTGTGAGAATTGTATGAGTTGTACAATAGTCAAGTAAGCAGAAATCACGAGTATGCTCCATATTACGCTTCACTTCAAATAAACAATATTAAAACAAATATTGCAATAAACAGGGTATATATTTGAAAAGAGATTATTTTATTGAAAGCACACAACATAAATGCAGGAAGTAGATAATACAACTTAAAACATAAATCACAATAAGCATATTCAGCCAGAAGATCACATAACACATATTAAGCCAAACGAACATCATAGTCATCAGTAAAGTCTGCCGCCTCCATAAAGGTGGAATCACCATTTTGATTTTGTTCGACAAGGTTAACTTCTTTTTCTTTACCCTTCAAACTTTCTTGGTACATCTTACAAAAATGTTCTGGTGTACGACATGTGTTGGCCCAATGTCCTTTCATTCCACATCTAAAACAATAACCTTGAGGGTTTTTATTATGTCCTTTCTTTGTTTTTCTTATGATTTTTCATCAATAAGTTATTGTAACTTTCTGCCATTAACAACTTTTGTTGCAAGTCGTGATATTTTGAAATATTCAGCAATCGGTATTACTGTTGAACATTTATCATGGACACATGGAAAGTAGAAAGTGTTTTCTCTATCATTTCTCTATCAGTAAGCTTTCTTCCACAATAAATTAAATCTGAACGAATCTCCATAAGCGCGGAGTTGTATGCGCTTACAGTTTCAAAATCTTGGAACCTTAAATTATTCCAATCATCGGTTGGCTTTTGGCAACATGGTTTCCTTTTGATGGCCATATCTTTCCTATAGGTTTGTCCATAATTCATGAAGATCGGTAACATCGAGATATTCTCTCTTTAAGGTTTCATCTAGATGTTTTCTCATGTAGATCACAGCCTCACATTTTTCTGGATCCGTATTTGTATTTACTGCGGTAAGAGTTTCAACGATACTCTTTGATCTGAGGTACAATTTCGTATTTGATTTCCATTGTCCATAATTCTTGCCAGTGATATTGAGTATACAACTAACTGTACTCGTGAGGTTAGACATTTTGCTAGCTAAATACATAACCAAGAAAAACATAATTAGGATCGAGACAATTTATTTAACACATAATCATAGAAGCATAATTATTACAATAATACAATGCAATTATCTCATCTCTAGCCAAATCTTGAACTCGAACATTATTATGATAAAATGGAGGAATATCATAGGGACAAACATAGGAGTGTCATCATCTACTAGCATAAAAATAAAAATTGAAAGGTAAATGAGGATCAAGATCGCTGTTGTCGTAGAGATCATTTTGCAAGATGAGAGAAATAAGGTGAAGATTTGTGTGGAGTTTGTGTTATGAAATTTGCGTATTTATAGAGGAAAAATATCCGTAAGTAGCCATTTATGCCCGTTAGAAAAACAATCATTTTTTTTTATTTTGGCATGTTTTATGAATGGTAATGTCTTTAATAATTTAGCAACAAAAATTAATTGTAATAACATGTAAAATAATTATCGCCGCATTAATGATATTTTAACAGGCATATGGAATAATATTACGATAAGTAAATACATATATATTTTCCGCCACATTACTATGTAAAAACTTTCATGGGCTTATGGAATAAAATAAGCAATATAATAGGAGGTAAAACCTTCCATAATAATAAATTTTCAGCAGTAATAGGAGGCACAACCTTCCATAATAATAAATTTTCAGCAGTAATAGGAGGTACAACCTTCCATAATAATAAATT
The DNA here is from genome assembly GCA_948329865.1 of Linaria vulgaris. NCBI lineage: Eukaryota > Viridiplantae > Streptophyta > Magnoliopsida > Lamiales > Plantaginaceae > Linaria > Linaria vulgaris. The sequence goes on along the minus strand of OX415250.1, from coordinate 33,076,248 downwards.
GACAGTAGTCGTTTCTAGCTTGGGGTTAACTCAAGCATCAACGAAAGTTAAATTTAGCTTTAGTGTTAAAGTTAGATGACAGTAAAATATAAAGAGTAGAATTATAGATAGGCGGTAGTCCGCCCTGTCTATAATAATGTATATAGATGAATACGTAAATATTAAACTTTAACAACAACATTATAAACACATATTCATCTAATCATAAAATTATAGATTGACGGTAATCCGCATTGTCTATAATAATGTAGATAGATGAACAAGTAAATATAAAACTTTCGTACCTTTTAACGTTGAATGTTTTTTTTTTAACAAAGGAACTTGAATTCTTCCGGATCGAGCACTATCGTGCTGATAACGTGTTATAGAATAACTAAAACTATTTGGGAATTATAACAATATATTAAAAGAACATAGAAAGGAAGAGCAAATAAGGAGTGTATTACTTGTGAATGAGTGTTTTTCTCTTCATCTTAATAACTCCTTATATAGGCAAGGATTTCCAATATCTTACATTATTTACAACAACTACTATTATTATAAAATAGTATTTGTACATAATTTTTAACAATGGCCACTAGGCATATACCACTAATCATATTTATAACATATACCAAACCTAGACTTTTTGCAAGATCCCTGGTCTAATGAGATTGGATTTGGGCTTAAGCAATTAGTTGTCTTCCCCGATTAGCAATTTATCAGCTTCTGACTTTGCCGCGCGAGAGCTAACGCCATTCAACAAAAACTTTTGCGAGCATTATCGTTATCATGTTTCAAAGTCCAATTAGGCAAGCTTTCATGATCGATGATTTGATAAGCAGCTTTTCTCGAGTAGAAATTGAGAGATTTAAGCTTTGAAAGAGAAATTTTGATGATTTTGGCTTCAGCTGCAAATTCCTTAGGGACAGTGGAACAACTCGTCTCCACTCCCGAACAATTTAGATCACAAAAGCTCTAGCTGGAAAGCCCAAATCCTGGTCACAAGATGCATTAGAGCTGAGTTTAACCAACCTTAAGGGGGGGAGCCCTCTATAGCTCCATGAAAGTTATTTTTAGTGATTGAAATTGTGGATCGAGATTGATACGTTGTAAACTCAATGTTAAACCAACATTGTAGAGCCAATGTTGCTTTAACAGCGATCATAGAATATATTGCAGCATAAATTAAACGAACACCAAATTAAGAAGATAACATATTAATATGATCTTCTAAGTCGTAGGCAAAATAACCACGAAGATTTTAACAAACATGTTTCTCTCAACTGTCTAGCTAACGCTATCGAATTGATCGAACGCAACAAAGCAGACTAGAATTCTATTCTTACATTTAAACCTAGACTTAATTCGATAATTCACAAACTTTGTAAAAAGGAAGCATACCATCATTTTTCTTTCGCTAGGATTCGACTTCTCACCAATTTTCACGATTACCGAAAAGTACCAAAATCTTAGAACAAATAAGAAGATATCGGTAAAGGATCGATCAGAAACAACAAACTAATTAATAGGGAGTGAGCATTTTTTTTTCTTGGGTGATTTTAGGGAGTGAACTTGCTAAAAGCTTCCAAATTAAATGAGCAGTTTAATTCGGTTGCCTTAATGAAAACCCCTTTAACCATCAAAAGAAAGAATGAGAAGGGACCAAAGACTTTTCTTCACTTGGGCTAAATTACATATGAAACATGATTACATTATTCGCCATTAAAATTTGAACCATGTCTCAATACGAGTTTTGCGCAAAATATGTATTCCTTCTTTAGAAGTAACTGTAACAACAATAATTTTTGAAATTATTGGATCGGGATTGATACAACTTTTCCAAAGTTTCAGAGCTCAAGTTAAGCTGGCGTTGCCTTAACTTGATCTCAAACAATCTTCTTGATAGAGTATAATGTACAGCGGAATTAAAGAACACAAGAAGATAAATTTTCAATGGTTTATTATAAATAATCAACCATCTAGCCTTACGGCAAAATAACCACGCAGGTTTTACCAAAGATGTTCCTCACCACAAAATCACTCTCGCTCTTTTGTAGATTGGACTCAACAAAGCAGACAAGAATTTTCTCCTTAAATCTAATCCTAGACTTAACTCGAAAACTCACAAACTTTGCAAAACAAGAAACACAGCAACAATGCTTAAGATATAATCTCTACGGATTTATAAGCTCTATTGTTTCTCTATGTATCTTGATGTACTTCACACCTTATATATATATATATGTTTCTTCAAACTTGATCTCCAAGGTGTGTTGTACACAGTTTTGGTAACTTATGTTGTTTCCTTGTTGAACTCTTCTTTCCTTCTTGAACTCGATCTCCTTCTTGAATAATAGTTCCCTTTATTAAATTGAGTTCTAATACTTCTTCAATTCAGAGTTGATCTTGGAAAGATTCCTAGTTGCACTTGAACTCCAAAACTTTCCTTCTTTGAAACCGTGTTGACTTGACCGATCTCCTCCTTTTGAATTATGGAAACTTCAACTTAGGAAACTTGTAATGCTCTTCCTTATGATTGAGAGATGTTCCTGGACATAAACAAAGACAACTCAAATCATGGAACTTGATTAATAGGTGAATAAAGGCAAAACTAAAATAAAGCAGTTAAAGACAGATTGACAGAATACTCTCTGGTTTAAATGTTGTCCTGATGTTGGCTCAACATACATCCAACATTTATTCCAGAATATGTTCTCGAATTTTGGAACAATGTTTCAGGTTAAGAATGTTCTCGGGTTTCAATGTTCTCTCGATGTTGGCACAACATCTATCCAACATTGATAACAGAACATCTTACACTTTCAATCTCCCTCTTTTTGCCTTTCTTCACAAAACCAATCAACATGTTCTCATAACAGATAATATGTCCAAATATCAATTAAGCATAATAATCTAAACCTACTAAAACCGCTCCCCCTTAATGCAAACTATCAAGCATTAACTTAGCATAACAAAGATTTATTCATTAAAGTTATCACCACAACTCAAAAAGTTGTTCAGTCATTTAACTCATCAATGTTGTCTCAACATTAAGACCAGAATGTACATGCACATAAGTTTATCAACAGAAACAGCAGATATAAACTATCTTCATAAGCAAAATCATGAAGAGCAGTTAAAGCTAAGCAGCATTATCATTACAAACCAAAACAAATAAAAAGAACTAGCAGCAAAATAGAAACAGTTCAAAAACATATCAAAACAAAAACATAAAAACCAGAAATCAAAAATTAAAAACTAGATCACTCTCCCCCTTTTGTGAAGAAAGCTCCTCCATGTTCTTAATCAGGACATCCATCTCCTGCATTTGTTTTTCCTTGAAAGTAATTCAAACACTCTGTTTCTTTTAAAGCTGTCCATGTCCATGACCCTCTCTTTGTGAAAATCCCTCTTTCTAAACTCATAAGCCTTGTCCTCTATCTTCTTATTAAGATGGTATCTAGACCTAGCTTCCTTACTATGATAGGATAACACAAAAGTGTCACAGTACTCTTCTTCATCATCATCATCATCACTATTAGCTTCAAACTCTTCAGCATCAGGTTCCTCTTCCTCTTTCTCTTCTTCTTTCTCTTCCTCTTCCTCAACATCAACTACCTCAACTTCCTCAACTTCCTCATCCACAACCTGTTTCCCTTTTCTCACTCTCTCAGCCTCAGCCTTAGCCTTATCCTCAGCCTTTTTCTTCCCAAGTCTCTCTCTTAGAGCTCTTCTAGCCTCAACTCTTTGTAAGGCTATTTTACTCATTGGCCTAGACCCAATAGGTGTTCTCTTTCTACCAGAACCAGCTCCAGATCCCTCCCCCTCAATTATATCATCAACATTATTCACTTGGGGTTTAGGGTTAGCCACATTTACCTCAGATTCAGATTCATTGGTTTGAGGAGCATGGGCTTCTGATGTTGCGCCAACATTCGACTCAGATTCCACATTCTTAGCTCACTTTGCCCGTCGTTGATAAGGAATCGTTGGTCGTTTTGTAGCAACTTGAGCAGTAGGCCATCCTTGATCCTCACGCGCAGCAGCCCTGGTGCGTGTTGTTGTTTGCTTGACATTCACGGCCAAATCTGCAAGAGTGTATAAAGGAGTCTTGCTCGCCATGTTAGTTTTGAGAATTGAGAGAAAAATATGAGAGATTTTAGATAATTATTTGCAAAGAGAAAGACAAATTGCACAAGTGACAGAAATTAGGGCAAGTTGTTCTTTTAAGTTGTGAAGAGTGGAGAGAGAAGGAATGAATGTAAGTGGGATTATGGAATATAATCAATTAAGTTTTCCCGCTCCTCTATTCCCGCGTAAGAACTTCACCACGTGTCATTTAAAAACAACAAGTAACCAGAGCAGTTCACGATAAAACAATAAAAACTCAGTTTTTAAAATTTTAAACAAACTTATAAGTTACTGACTTCAATGTTGGGCAGACCGTGTGACAATGTTGGAATAACATTGAGCTCAAAGAGTAGAGTAACATTTAAACCAGAAAGTTTTCAAACCATAATATTTGAGGTTTTGGGCTTCTTCAAGGAAATTTCATGTGAAGCGTGAGATATATCCAAACTTATATCTGAAACTTCACCAAATTAGCAAGTGAGTATCAAAAACATCAGATCTAGATCAAAATCATGAATAAGTAACATATCAAACAGAAAACACACAGAGATAAGCTGTTATTAATTAGAGAATTAATCCACTTCCACAGCATAGAAGGTCACAAATAGTGTGTCACCTGCAGAATGTCACCCAAAGAGTATGCCTCAACACATGAAAGGGACTATATATACTCCCCCTAAGCCCAAACCTAGTCAAACACACTAATCAAAGATGAATAACAATGCAGTTCTATCATGAATGCAACAATGTTATGAATACTTGTTTACCAACCTGCATACAAGAGAGCACTAAGTGATTAATGCTACCAAGTGAAGGCAATCGAAATCCCAAACACCCTAGTAGAAAGAACAATTTTTATGTACCCCTTGGCCAAAAACACACAGAGACATGCAAATAAGCACAACTGAATATCATTGAAGCTGTCAACCTCATGAACCCCAGCTTCTCCACATGTCTTGTAACACCTTTTCATATGAATAAGACACAACTGAATAGACATCAAAGTAGTGAACTTTGTGTACCCCAACTTCTCCATATGTTAGGCTAACACAACCTCAGACACACTTTAGAGATTTATACTTCTCAAAACTTAGATGTGAATCTGCAAGCTAGAAAGATTAGTGAAACACAATGATCAACCACACAATCAAATATGCCAATCAAAGATCAATGTGACTCAAAAAGAAAAGAAAAGAAATAAACAAAAAAAAAAGTTACATAGTACACCACAAACATTAACCAGTGCTAGACAGTGGTGTTATGTCAACACTGGGATCCTAACATTCTCACATATTGCACATGCCGAGAGAATTCCTTAAACTGAAGAATCTCTCACTATCTAAAGGTTTAGTAAACATATCAGCAAGCTGATTATTTGTCTCAATATGCTCAATGTTAATCACTTTATCCTCAACCATGTCTCTCAAGTAATGATGTCTTATATCTATATGCTTAGTCCTAGAATGCTGAACAGGATTCCTTGAGATACTAATGGCACTAAGATTGTCACAAAACATGAGGAGAGTATCACTATCTAACCCATAGTCCAGCAACATGTGTTTAAGCCATACTAGCTGGGTAACACAACTGCCAGCAGCTACATATTTAGATTCAGTTGTAGATAATGACACACAATTCTGTTTCCTACTATACCATGAAACAAGATTGTTTCCCAAATAGAAACAGCCCCCACTTGTGGATTTTCTGTCATCTACATCACCTGCCCAGTCAGAATCACTAAAGCCAACAAGATTTGTATTTGTATCAAAAGAATACCAAATGCCCAATGATGAAGTTCCAGATATATATCTTAATATTCTCTTCACAGCAATCAAGTGAGATTGCTTTGGATCAGCTTGGTACCTAGCACAAACACAAACAGAAAACATAATATCTGGTCTAGAGGCAGAGAGATATAGAAGACTACCAATCATAGATCTGTACAATGTTGGGTCAACATTGTCTCCAGTACCATCCTTAGTAATCTTCACAGAAGAAGACATGGGAGTTTTGCAAGGTTTTGACTCATGTAGCTCAATTCTCTTTACCAGGTTCCTTGCATACTTCTCCTGGTTTAAGAACATACCATTCTCCAGTTGCTTCACTTGCAATCCCAGAAAATAGTTCAGCTCTCCAATCATGCTCATCTCAAATGTCCCTGTCATTGACTCAACAAACTTGTCTAGAGTAGACTTGTTAGTAGAACCAAATACAATATCATCCACATAGATCTGAGCAATACAAACATCAGAACTCTTTCTTAGAATAAACAAGGTTCTGTCTCCATCTCCTCTATTGAACCCAAGACTTAACAAAAATTGAGTTAGTCTTTCATATCAAGCTCTTGGTGCCTGTTTTAAACCATACAAAGCTTTCTGAAGTTTATACACATAATTAGGATATTTAGGATCAGCAAAACCTTTAGGTTGTTCAACATATACCTTCTTGTCTATCAACCCATTAAGGAAAGCACCTTTCACATCCATCTGGTAGAGCTTAATCTTAAGACAACATGCAATAGCAAGAAGTAATCTAATAGATTCTATCCTAGCTACTGGAGCAAATGTCTCATCAAAGTCAATCCCTTCTACCTGAGTATAGCCTTGTGCAACAAGCCTAGCTTTGTTTCTTACAATTACACCATCTTCATTAGTTTTGTTCTTGAAAATCCACTTAGTTCCTATAACATTCACATTAGAAGGTCTAGGTACTAGATTCCAAACATGATTTTTGGTGAATTGCAACAGTTCATCTTGCATAGGATTTATCCATTTACTATCCTTAAGAGCTTCAGTCACATTCTTAGGTTCAATATTCGAGACAAAACAGGAAGCATTACTTACAGTGCAAGTGGAAGCCATGCAGACACACAACCTTACCATATTTTTATAGTTTACCCTGTCTTTGTTGCGAGTCTTCATGCGTCCAGTAATTTCACCTATCACTTGTGAAGCTGTATGATCCTTTTGAATCTTAGTAGGGGGATCTCTCCTAGGTTCATCAACAATGTCATCCTCTGAATTGGACTGTGGGGAAATTGGCCTAACAGCAGCAGGTGTCAACTCAACATTAGAATCAGTCTCAATTTCAGTGTCTCCAGCTTCTGCTCTTCATGTTGGGACAATCTCTGTTTCCAATGTTGGGACAACATCAGAGACAATAACTTCATCAGTACATGTATCAAAGGTGAAATCATCAAACACTATATTTACTGATTCTTGAATAGTCTTCAATCTTGGATTATAAACCCTGAAAGCAGAACTATTCACAGAATAACCAACAAATATGCACTTTTCACGTTTTGGATCAAACTTACTAAAATAGTCTCTATCATTCAACAAGTAACAATCACATCCAAATTCATGAAAATGAGCAATATTTGGTTTCAAACCCTTCAAGATTTCATATGCTGTCATATTTGTACCAGGTCTAAGATAAGCCCTATTACTTATATGACATGCAGTATTTAAAGCTTCAGCCCAAAGTCTTTTAGATAGGTTTCTAGCATTAAGCATAACTCTGGTCATCTCTTGAAGTGTCCTATTTTTCCTCTCAGCTATCCCATTTTGCTGAGGTGTCTTAGGTGCTGAAAACTCATGGAAAATTCCATTCTTATCACAGAAATCACTGAAACTAGCATTTTCAAATTCTTTCCCATGATCAGACCTAATCTTACAAACAGAGGAACCATACAGATTTTTGATGCTAGCATGTAAGATCCTAAATGTGTTGAATGCATCAGATTTTTCTTTAAGAAACTTAACCCATGTATATCTAGAGAAATCATCTACAATAACAAAGGCATATCTCTTACCACTTAGGCTGCTCACCTCAATAGGACCCATGAGATCCATGTGTAATAATTCAAAACACTTACCAGTCCTGGGAATTGTACTCTGTACCTGGAGGGGTGTATGAATAGCTTTGGTTTGCATACCCTTCAGGCAGTCCTCACATACAACCTTACCTGGGCTGGATATCTTTGGTAAGCCTCTTACAGCATCAACTTTCTGTAATTTTTCAAGGTTCCTATAGTGAACATGTCCTAGCTTCCTATGTCACAAAACAGCATCATCAACTTTAGCATGAAAGCAATCAGCTTCTTCCTGAGCAAGGTAGCAATTATCATTAGATCTGGTACCTGTCATAACAAGGACATTATCACTATTAAATACATCACAAGAACTTTTATCAAATGTAACAAGCAAGTTATCATCACAAAGTTGACTAATGCTTATTAGATTGCTTTCAGTCCTTCAACTAGCAGAACATCTTTGAGAGGTGGAAATCCTTCAACATCTAGTATTCCCTTTCCAATGATTCTTCCCTTGGTGCCTCCTCCATGGGTGACAGTTCCAACATTGAGAGGAATAAGTTGTTTAAGATTTTCCTTGTCTCATGTCATGTGTCTTGAACATCCACTATCAAAATACCACTTACCTGCAAGGTTAGAGTACACAGCAGAAAAGACAACATTGCATACAAGTTTTATCTTAGGAGTCTTTAACTTTTTAATCCAAGTTCTACTTTTCTGCCATGTTCCTAATGTTGGGATAACATATGTACCACTGACCAACTCAACATTAGAGACAGTTTCTGTTTTCTTCACATTTTCTTTCAAATATTTCTTGCAATAAGGTTTTATGTGACCTGGTTGAAAACAAAATTGACAGATATAAGTAGGTTTACTTTTGTTGGGATTAGCACAGCTCAAGTCTTTTGATTTCTTAACAAGACCTTCTTTAATGAAGACAGGGTTTGCAACTTTAGAGGTAGGTTTCTCAATATATCCAAGACCATTTGTTCCTTGATTACCCATACTCAGTACTTCATCAAGTTTAGATGTACCTGAGTTCCATTTAGCAATGATCTGATTATCTTTTTCAAGATTTCCTTTTACCTCTTTAAGTTCAGCTTCTGTCTTGTCAAGGTCTCTTTTATACATCCTCATCAATTTCTTCAGTCCATCAATCTCCAGTCTCTGAGCTTCATTTTTCTTGGTGAGTTTCTGATTTTCTTTCAGAAGATTATGAAAAGTAGACTTCAAGTCTTCAATGATTTCCTCCTGGGACATTTCACCTTCAAAGTAATACTCTTCATCTAGATCAACTGAGCCATGAAAACATTCAAAGTTAGATTCATCATTATCAGACAAAGAATTGAAATCAATATGGGTATCATATTCAGTCCAATTCCCAAAGAAGGTCTCATGTTCTGATGTTGAGTCCTGGATGTTGGAGCAACATTGAGACCCGTGGCAGTTATGGAGATCTTCTTCTGTCCAGTTGACATGAATAAATAGCGCAACTGTATGAATCTCTTCAAGGTTTTCTTCAGTATCAGCACTTGATCCAGAGTTATAATCCTCTTCATTGAAATCATCTACACAAACCCAATGAGACTTTCCCTTCTTGCGAAGGGTGTTAGCACATTCAACAGCAATATGACCATAACCTTTACATTCATAACATTGAGTAGTTTTCAGCTTTTCAATTTCTTCAGGACTCGATTTTGTTGCCATATATTTAACAAACTTGGGAGGCAATTTTCTATAACTAGTGGAAGTATTGCTAGGTTGTTTCTCTTTAGATTTATCTTTAAAGTTCAACCTACTGAGTTTCTTGCTAATATTTCCATAGTTAGAAGAAATAATTTCATCCTCATCTTCACTCTCATGATAAGTTATTCCTAACAAAGCAATAGCTTGTTGTTTGGTAGTCCTATCAGGAAACTCTAGCTCAAATTCTCTAAGAGTGTTTAACAAGGATTGAAATTCCATGTTGGCAATATCTCTTGTCTCTCCCATGGCAATTCTCTTGAGAGCAAATCTAGGTGACAAAGATCTAAAAGCTTTATAAACCATAGTTTGATTTGAAACAGGAAATCCTAGATTTTCACGTTGATTTGTAATGTCAAGGATTTTCTCAAAATAACTATATATACTCTCTTCATCACCCATCTCAAGTTTTTCAAAATCTTTAAGCAATTGTCTATGTTTAGAGTTTCCAACTGCTATATCTCCTTCACAATGAAGTTCAAGGATATCCCAAGCTGATTTAGCCGTGGTGCAATTCTGAATTAACTTAAACATATGATTGGTAACATAACTAAAAATAGCATTAAGAGCTTTCTCATTGTAGTTATACAGTGTTACCTCGTTTGCTGTCCATTGTGACTTCAGTTTTGGTAAAATATCTGAATCTCGGTCGTTCTCAATCTTTGGGACAGAATAACCATCAAAAACGGCATCCCATGCTTTCATGTCAATGGATTTGATGTGAACTCTGAGCCTGGTCTTCCAGTAAGCATAATTGATGGATCCTTCCAAGACTGGGAGTCTGCCAGAATTAGGATTGATGTTGTCCATCGCGTTGTATCACCTCCAAACACCAGTGAAATCGGTGCTTGGCTCTGATACCAATTGAAATTGTTGGATCGGGATTGATACAACTTTTCCAAAGTTTCAGAGCTCAAGTTAAGCTGGCGTTGCCTTAACTTGATCTCAAACAATCTTCTTGATAGAGTATAATGTGCAGCGGAATTAAAGAATACAAGAAGATAAATTTTCAATGGTTTATTATAAATAATCAACCATCTAGCCTTACGGCAAAATAACCACGCAGGTTTTACCAAAGATGTTCCTCACCACAAAATCACTCTCGCTCTTTTGTAGATTGGACTCAACAAAGCAGACAAGAATTGTCTCCTTAAATCTAATCCTAGACTTAACTCGAAAACTCACAAACTTTGCAAAACAAGAAACACAGCAACAATGCTTAAGATATAATCTCTACGGATTTATAAGCTCTATTGTTTCTCTATGTATCTTGATGTACTTCACACCTTATATATAGGTTTCTTCAAACTTGATCTCCAAGGTGTGTTGTACACAGTTTTGGTAACTTATGTTGCTTCCTTGTTGAACTCTTCTTTCCTTCTTGAACTAGATCTCCTTGTTGAATAATAGTTCCCTTTTATTAGATTGAGTTCTAATAAGGAAATACTCCTTCTTCAATTCAGAGTTGATCTTGGAAAGATTCCTAGTTGCACTTGAACTCCAAAACTTTCCTTCTTTGAAACCGTGTTGACTTGACCGATCTCCTCCTTTTAAATTATGGAAACTTCAACTTAGGAAACTTGTAATGCTCTTCCTTATGATTAAGAGATGTTCCTGGACATAAACAAAGACAACTAAAATCGTGGAACTTGATTAATAGGTGAATAAAGGCAAAACTAAAATAAAGCAGTTAAAGACAAATTGACAGAATACTCTCTGGTTTAAATGTTGTCCTGATGTTGGCTCAACATACATCCAACATTTATTCCAGAATATGTTCTCGAATTTTGGAACAATGTTTCAGGTTAAGAATGTTCTCGGGTTTCAATGTTCTCTCGATGTTGGCACAACATCCATCCAACATTGATAACAGAACATCTTACACTTTCAATTTTCTTGTAGATGGGATCAGACTTTCACGTGCTAATACTGTTACATAGACCTAGCTAATTAGTTTGACAAAGTTATATTTTATGCAATCACTGGAAGAACAGTAATCATAGGCACGACATGAAACATAAGCTAATGTTTGCCGTGAAGCTTCTCGCCTTTGCAGGCGGTTACCTGTTATGCGCTTTCAAGTAGTAGCTCAAATAGAGTTATTAGTATTTTCCCAATACAGTTATCTGTGTGCATGCACTTGATATATTTGAGTTTATAACATCTGTTAGGGTCGTTGCCCACACTCGGTGTGGGCCTTGAACCAATCGGCCCATTCTTGCTTATTGATTTTTTTTTGAATAAATCATTTAGTTAGGTTCAATATTAGATGGTAATTATCTCATACTTATTTCCTTATCATTATAAGATCTTATCCCATAATAAAATATTAACTTACATTTGTCTCTTTATTACGTATCTAGACGTATGAAGTAGGCTTGTTCGTTTTGTGTATCTAACGTGATCATGCAAAATCCGTGGAAGATAAGGCAAGAAATCAATATCGGATTGCAACAAAATCATCGACGCGCTTATCATATAAGGAAGGAAGATTTTATGAGGATTGCAACAGAAGATACGCTGAAGATTCTGCCTTGCGGAGACGACTCGAGACAAATTAAGGGACACCTTGAAAAAGATAATTTGTGATTCAGTCATGTATCGAGTCAATGTCTTTTAGAGAAGAGCATTAAGTCAGAGGAACTCTGGAGTAGCTTAGGGTGATCTTCGACTCAGTCGAGTATACCGAAAATAGTTGAGGGATAGGTGTTGCAACTACAAATATTAGAGGGAGTCTAAGATTTGGGGTGATGTAAAACCTACATCGTAATTCTTAAGTAGGGTATTATTTGAGTCAAACATTTGGGTGCAAACCCCGTGGACTAGGACCATTTGAGCCGAACCACGTTAAAATTTCTTGTGTTCTTTACTGCTTTAAGTTTAACTGTCCTTTTACAATTGCAACAGTCAAACTGCTTTTAAAAGTTAAAGAACCACTTTCTGTTGCACTTTTGTATATAGTTGCAACTACTGTCAAGTGCAACTGTATACAATTCCAAGTTATACAGAACCTAAGATCTTTCAATTAGCATTAAGAGCGGGTCACTATATCACATAATGTAGATTCTGGCTTAAAGGTCTTTGTTTTATTTAAGTGTTTTTCTTATGGAAGAAATGAGGGAAGGTCGACAGACCATAAAACCACCAATGCGGTCGCCGACAAATTACTCATACTGGAAGAATCGCATGCGGACCTTCATCAAACAGCAGGATCAAAAGGCATGGAAAAGCATTCTAAAATGGTGGACCCCACCAACGGACAAACAGGGAAGAGTCAAATCCGAACTGGAATGGACCGATGCAGAAGAACTCTTAGCTAATTATAACTCTACAGCCTTAAATATCATATTAGTTACTGTTGATTATGACCAATATAAGAGTATTTCTAACTGTAAAATGGCAAAAGATGCTTGGTAGGCTATTGAGAACGCGCACCAAGGAAATGATAAAGTTCGTGCATCCAAGTTGCAACTGCTCAACGACCAGTTCAACTTCGTACATATGGAAGAGACGGACACCATTGCCCAGTTCCATTCCAAACTCAGACACCTAGCAAGTGAAGCCACTATCCTTGGCGCGGACTTTCCAGAATCCAGAATTGTCCTGAAGCTTCTGGGATCCCTCCTAGGGAGATTTGCAATGAAGGTTTCAACAATTGAAGAGGCAAAAGACGTCAATACACTATCCCCGGCCGATTTCATGGACTCACTCACTGCATGGGAAATGAAACTCAAAAGAGAAGGTGACACCGTCTCCAAAGGAGTTGCACTTCAGGCTAGTCTCCCTCAGACCAGTTCCAACACTGAAGTAGTGCATTCATTGGCGCTCCTCACAAAAAGGTTCAACAAGATGAACAAACATTGGAGTAAAGGTAACTTTTCTAGCCCAGTTGCAAGTCCCTCTGATAATTTTAAAAAGCCTTCCGCTACTAATCGACTTGACAACAGAAAGTCCCAAAAAGGTATTCAATGCAGGGAATACCAAGAATTTGGACATATAAGGGTTGATTGCGCCAACCTCCTTGAGAAAAACAAAAACCGTGTGCTATTAGCATGGAGTGATGATGAATCTGAAGATAGTGAGGATGAATCAGAAGAAGTTGCCGATGTTGCATTCTCATCATTCATTCCATTCGTTAGAGCTAACATGACTGTTGCAATTCAGAATCTGACGGAATCTGATTGTGACTCACTAGATAGTGATGAGTTGAATCTCACGGACGATATGGATGCCATCTGCAAAAGAAATTTGGAACTCGAGGCCCAACTCATAATTGTCTCGACCTTTGGGAGTCCAGTGAGAATGAACAACAAAATCTTAGAACTTGAAAGGAAAGTTATCTCACTCACAATGGAACGAGACCTTATGTCTGCTGATCTTGACACTACACTCAAGGCACACAAGGCGTTGGAAGATGTGTGCGATCTCACTCAAAATGAGCTAGACACCTTAGTGAAGAACGTAAAGTTACTTAGTCCAGGCAGTGACAATCTTGATAAGGTTCTGGACACTCAGAAAGTTGCAACTGATAAGACTGGAGTAGGATATATTGATCCTGCCATACCAAAGTTCCTTGGAAACACCAAAATCATTGTATCCAGGAAGACACGAGTACCCAAAGGAGTTGAAATTCTGCTTGACTACTCTCAGATCCACGCTTCTCAGGGTCAGGTAAAATCCAGTTGCAATTCTTAGTTACCAGTCACTAACTATAGCCAATCTAACATGTTCGCAAGAGGAAGGTTTGTTCCAACATGTCACCACTGTGGTGTCTGGGGACATATTAGACCGTACTGTTATCAACTTTGGGAACCACATCACGCATCCCCTCCCAACAAACCTGAGGCTCAGACCAAAAGAAAGAGGAGAAATCGGATGAAGAAGAAAATCAACCAGAATGCAACTTCAGTTGCAACGTTAAAACCAGTAAAGCAAGTTTGGGTTGAGAAATCATCTAATACTCTAACATGTCTTACTGCGTGCAATTCCACTTCTCAACGTGCTTCTTATTCTAACACTTGGTTCTTTGATAGTGGTTGTTCCAAGCACATGACAGGGGACAAAAGCATCTTGAATAATTTTGTTCAAGAACAAAAAGGAGATGTGGTTTTTGGAGATGGAAACCAGGGTAAAATCATAGGAAAATGAACCCTGAATGTGAAGGGTTTTCCTAAACTCAGGGACGTATTCTATGTGGATGGACTACGTGCAAATCTAATTAGCATTAGTCAGTTGTGTGACGATGACCTATATGTTCGCTTCACAAAAGATGAATGTGAAGTCATGGATCAATTTCAGAACAGGGTATTACATGGGTTAAGAAGTACTGAAAACTGTTATTCCATGACTAATTGTAAAACTGTTATTAGGTCACTCACATGTAACTTTAGTGTTGACACAGTTGCAGATCTATGGCACCAAAGGCTTGGACACATCATCTACAAGTCTCTTTCTCATCTCTACAACAATCAAGTCGTAAGAGGACTACGTAAACTCGGATCCAAACCTCTTGGGAAATGCGGTTCATGCCTTGAAGGAAAACAAAAGAAGGTCAGTCATACCGTGTTGCAACACACTCCATTTGTAAGAATTCTGGAACTCCTTCACATGGATCTTGTGGGACCTATCCAGAAGGAAAGCATCTCAGGTAAACGTTACATCTTTGTGTGTGTGGATGACTTTTCGAGATTCACCTGGGTTGAGTTTTTAAAAGAGAAAAATGAATCCTTTGTGTTCTTCAAAAATCTTTGCAACACTGTTGCAACTGAAAAGGACTTAACTATCAAAAGAATCTGAAGTGATCATGGGAAAGAATTTGAAAATTCCAACTTTAATAACTTCTGTACTGATAAGAGAATATTTCATGAATACTCATCTCCCATTACACCTCAACAAAATGGTGTGGTTGAAAGAAAGAACAGGACATTAGTTGAAATGGCTCGAGTTATGCTAAACTCGAAGAAACTGGCTCTCAAGTTCTGGGCTGAGGCAGTAAACATTGTATGTTATGTAACAAACCGAGTGTACCTGCGTCCAAGTACAACTAAGACTGCATATGAACTCTGGAAAGGTAAAGATCCTAGTGTTCAACATTTTCACGTGTTTGGGTGTGCTTATTATGTACTCAATGATAGAGAATCACGAGGTAAGTTCCAATCCAAATCTGACTTAGGAATCTTTGTTGGTTACTCTTGCAACAGTCACTCCTATCGCGTGTTTAATATGCGTACGCAAACTGTTGTGGAATCCTCTAATGTAGAATTTGATGATTACAAGGACTTTGCATCAACATCCTTAGAAGTACAGATCACTGAGCTAATTGAGTCAAAGAACGAGGAGGAATCACGTCCAATCTCTCCTGGAACCGTCTCACCATTTGCAATCGAGACTGGGGAACCACAGACAGAAACCACTCCTGAAATGCCTGTTGCAACTGAACCTGCAGGAGAAATGAACGAAAGAGTAAAAAATCTGGAGGCCCATCCTCATATTAGGAAAAACCTTCCTCCTGAAGCAGTCATTGGCGACATGAGTGAAGGTATTCGCACGAGAGATCTTACGTGCAAAAGTTATGATCAGGTGGTTCGCTTTGTGAGTTACACCTCCAAGGTTGAGCCCAAAAATGTAAAGGAGGCACTGCTGGAAGAAGATGAACTGAAGCCATGCAGGAGGAACTCAATCAATTTGAAAGAAATGATATCTGGAAGCTCGTACCTAGACCGGCCAATGTAAACATCATTGGCACTAAGTGGATATTCAAGAGCAAGACCGACGAGCTAGGAAACATTGTGCGCAATAAAGCAAGACTAGTCGCACAAGGCTATACTCAAGTCGAAGGAGTAGACTATGATGACACCTTTGCACCAGTTGCAAGACTAGAATACGTTCGCCTCTTACTTGCTGTTGCATGTGTCTTACGCTTTAAACTCTTTCAGATGGATGTCAAAAGTGCTTTCTTGAATGGGTTTTTGAACGAAGAGGTCTTTGTTGAACAACCCAAAGGGTTTATTGACCCACACTTTCCCAACCATGTTTTAAAACTGAAACGGGCTCTTTCTGGGCTGAAGCAAGCTCCAAGGGCTTGGTATGAAAGACTCAATGTCCATCTTCTTGATAAGGGGTACACTAGAGGAAGTGTAGATCGCACCTTGTTCTACAAACATTTTGGAAACCATATCCTTATTGCTCAAATCTATGTAGATAACATTGTGTTTGACTCTACATCACCAAGCGAGTTGCAACACTTTATAACTGTTATGAAAAATGAGTTTGAAATGAGCATGGTCGGTTAACTCACACATTTTCTTGGTTTACAGGTCAAACAACAAGATGGTGGGATCTTTATATCTCAGACAAAGTATGGCAAGAATCTGATCAAGAGATTTGCACTTGAACATGCCAAATCCATGAAAACACCTATGAGCTCAACTGACCAGCTCAGCAAGGATGAGAGTTGCAACTCGGTGGATCCTAGTCTCTACAGAAGCATGATTGGTAGTCTGTTGTACCTCACGGCTAGCCGCCCTGACATCTGTTTTAGTGTTGGAGTGTGCGCTCGTTACGAGGGTGACCCAAATGAGTCGCATCTCAAGGCTGTCAAGAGAATCATTCGATATATATCTGGTACAACTGACTTTGGTCTCAGTTACAACTTCAACGATAAACTCTCACTTGCAGGTTACACTGATACTGACTGGGCAGGATGTGCTGATGATAGAAAAAGCACTACATGGGTATGTTTCTATCTTGGAGCAAATCTTGTATCATGGTTCAGCAAGAAACATCACTCAATCACCTTGTCCACAACAGAAGCTGAATACATTGCTGCAGGCAGCTGTTGCACCCAGCTTGTGTGGATAAAGCAGATGCTGGAGGACTACGGTATTTCACAAAATGAAATTCTTCTCTATTGTGATAACACCAGTGCTATCAATATTTCTAAAAATCTGGTGTAACATTCCTGCACCAAGCACATTGATATTAGATATCACTACATTAGGGAATTAGTAGACGCTAAGACAGTTGAGTTACATCATGTGTGTACCGATCTTCAACTTGCAGATATATTTACAAAGGCCCTCGATGTTACACGGTTTGAGCACCTTCACAAGTCGTTAGGACTCTGCCTTATGTGAATTGCAACAGGGACACTGTTGCAACTAAGGCTGGCCTCTCTGATCTTAATCACTCATTCCATTCTTAGATAGTCCCCTGAATGTTTGTAATGCTCTACCGCGTATAAAAATAAACAAAAAAGAGGAGATTTTGTGGTGATATCTGACATATCAGCCTGTTGCAACTAGAAACAACTACCTGACCTAAAAGCAACAAGTGTGAAAGCTATCAATTCTTATCCCACCCGTCTACTCATTGAAAAGAGCTACGTTGTTCACAAATGTGTCAGAGTGAAAGCTACCAGTTGCATACGCAAAGCTTGTACTGTTGCAACTGAGGAAATTGCACGGCATTAAATCTTGGGACTGATTCTTCATATGGAATCTGTGATTATCTTCAGTTATTTCACTCTTTATATGTTTGTGTCTCTGGATTCAATTCTATGTAATATGTGGAATCCTAATTTCTTCACGATTGTGTTTCCTTACGTGTGCTTTTAAGAGCTGATGTTTTTAGTCTGTGAGTTTGCAAGGTTGTTACCATATGTCTATCTCATCCCAATTTGCCTCTATCTTTTTCTTTACGGGCATATCTTATATTTTATCTAAAGGAAAGTTTCTCTAGGTCAAGATATTGCGTTTTGGTGGGAAAATCTCCCTCCTAAATTCTAGGGTTAGGGAAATCAATTTATTGTTGGTCTTACTCTCATTATTACCCACTACTCTCTTTTATTTCTCTCTCACGCACATCTCACGGTTTCTCTCTCTCTCTCTCTCTCTCTCTCTCTCTCTCTCTCTCTCTCTCTCTCTCTCTCTCTCTCTCTCTCTCTCTCTCTCTCTCTCTCTCTCTCTCTCTCTCTCTCTCTCTCTCTCTCTCTCTCTAGCTCTAGCTCTCTCTCTCTCTCTCTCTCTCTCTCTCTCTCTCTCTCTCTCATACAGTTGGGTAGCTCTGTCAAGAAACCTGTTGTTGCCTTCTCCGACAAACCAATTGATATGGATCTGTTGGAGACTATTACTCCAAGCCCACCATCCGTTGCTGATCATGATGAGGAGAACACCCCTCAACCTCCCTCCGCTCCTGCTCACCGTCTGATACCCCACCGACGCGGGCTTCTGCTCAGGCCAAGGTGGGTGCCTCTACCGCACCAACATCTGATTCCGACGAGGAAGGGATGCCCCTGCTGCTCCACCCACCTCTTCAACTTCTGGAGTTGCAACCAGGAAACGGACTAAGGTCCCTGTCCGGCAGCCCATTCGCTCACAATGACTGCACAAATTGTATGAACAATAAGAATCTGAGGCAGATTCCAATGCCGAGGACACGCGAGAGGAGGCAGTCGAGGCTGTACCACCAAAGAAGAAGGCTCGATCCACTGCTCAGTCCAAAAAGGAAGCTCCTCCAGTCACGGACACTCAGATTGTTCTGCCCAATATTGCACTCGTGATCACGGCCCTAAAAGCCATTCGTGCTCACACGGAATGGTTCTACACACCCGAAGCTCAGAAACGGTTCCTCCAGTATAGGAACGCCCTCTGGTTGAAGAACGACCTTTGGAGACCAAGGCTTATGCCAAACCGGACGTCCCTGCTTTACTGAAGCAACGGGGTTGGTTAATTGCAACTCAAAAAACTGACAGTTATGGGAAGACACTTGTTCAGGAATTTTATACGAATCTCACTACACAACTGGATGCTGAGGGATCACTTCAGCGTCACGTGATTTTTATCCGTGCGAAGGTTTGCCCGTTCACTGCCGATCTCCCTTCCCAAGAGATGGAGGCCCCCATTGTGGAGATATGTGCCCTCTCCGAGTTCTGTTTGGAGAAGAACCTGAACAAAGTGTCCAGTGAGCTCACAGGTGGCATCGTCAAAACCCTCTGGTCCCCTCACTACCGCTATCTGACCCCCAGGTACAATCTCTTGTTTCGCATCCTCGTTTGTCATTGGCTGCCATGTTCGCAAACCTCTATTGTGAGTGCAGAAGTTGCGAGTGTTCTGTTTCGCATTGGCACGGGAGTTGCAATTGACCTGGGTAAACTAGTCTTTGAAAGGATCTACCTTGAGGCCTTCCCAAGTGTTCATCTCTAGCTTAGGTTTCCATCGCTAATCTACAGGGTTCTGACGAGTTGGTTTCCCACCTTGAAGGTGGAGGGAGATGAACCCACTCACGTCCAGGCCATGCGGGCAAGTCCTAAGGTCTTGAACAAACCATCGCCGTCTCCTGTTGCAACTGGCAACACATCCATGAAAGGCGCTGGCTCTCTTCCGGATGCATCCGCCAGTCTTGAGGGAGTCCACATGGAACTCTCGCACCTGAATGGACTGGTTGAGAAGCTGACCAAGTCAAATGAAGAGATGAGTACTTCTCTGGCGATGCAGGCTTCCAAGCTCGATCGATTGTTGGAACTGACGGGTACTAGCACCCCTTGATTTGTTCTCTCAAAAAGGGGGAGAAGACGAAGTTAGGGGGAGTCGCAATTCAGGGGGAGGGAGCATTTTTTTTTGACATTCGTAATAACTGCTGTTTTGTCGGATGGTTGCACCAATGTTGCAACCACTATCTTCTCCGCACTCTTCGTTGTTTGCACTTTGGACTTTAAGATGTTTTGCTTAAGTATTCTAACGTCTTGTGCAGATTGGTCAATGATTTTGACAAAACAAATCAAATGAGGAGATTGTTAGGGTCGTTGTCCACACTCGATGTAGGCCTTGAACCAATCGGCCCATTCTTGCTTATTGATTTTGTTTTGTATAAATCATTTAGTTAGGTTAAATCTTAGATGGTAATTATCTCACACTTATTTCCTTATCATTATAAGATCTTATCCCATCATAAAATATTAACTTACATATATCTCCTTATTACGTATCTAGACGTATGAAGTAGGCATGTTCGTTTTGTGTATCTAACGTGATCATGCAGAATCTGTGAAAGATAAGGCAAGAAATCAATATCGGATTACAACAGAATCTTCGATGCGGTTATCATTTAAGGAAATAAGATTTTATGGGGATTGCAACAGAAGATACGCTGAAGATTCTGCCTTCAAAGACGACTCGAGACAAATTAAGAGACACTTTGAAAAAGATAATTTGTGATTCAGTCCTATATCGAGTCAAGGTCTTTTAGAGAAGAGCATTAAGTTAGAGGAACTCTGGAGTAGCTTAGTGTGATCTTCGACTCAATCGAGTATACCGAAAATACTTGAGGGATAGGTGTTGCAACTGCAAATATTAGAGGGAGTCTAAGATTTGGGTTGATGTAAAACCTACATCGTAATTCTTAAGTAGGGTATTGTTTGAGTCAAACATTTGGGTGCAAACCCCGTGTACTAGGACCATTTGGACCGAACCACGTTAAAATTTCTTGTGTTCTTTACTGCTTTAAGTTTAACTGTCCTTTCACAATTGCAACAGTCAAACTGCTTTTAAAAGTTAAAGAACCACTTTCTGTGGCACTTCTGTATACAGTTGCAACTACTGTCAAGTGCAATTGTATACAATTGCAAGTTATACAGACACTAAGATCTTTCAACATCAGATACATGTAATACGATAACTATGATTATGAAGTGTGAACCTACTACATCCTAAACAAATAAACCAAAATCCGGTTGAACTTTCGAAATATAGTATTACTTAAACCTTGACATGTTCCCTTTATTTGTCTAAGATGTAGTTCATACTTCGTAATCATAGATATATCGTATGACGTGTATTTGATGTTGTCAATTGTTATAAATAGCTGTTTAATTACTTATGTGCATCCAAGTGATTTGCTGATCGATTGAGCAAGCAATAACTTTTTTAAGTATCTCAAACTATCTTCTATATCTCTTTTAATTCTTTGCGTCATAGTTGTGATATTTATGGTTTGGGATAATTCTATCAAACCCCCCAAACTATGGGGTCATTTACCGCACAGGGTCAGAACTTTAGTTTTAGCGGCAGTGCCCCCTAAACTTTGGTCGTTTGTGCGAATTTCTCCATTTTCCAGTTTTTTGCAATTTTTCCACAAAAAATCATCGAAAAAATTATTTAAAGTTTGACTAAAACCTTCGTCTCTATGAGACGATTCCGATGGTGGTGACGGTGTCGCAAAATTCAAAGCCAATACACGGGAAATTTAATTTAAGTGTATTGTACTTAAATTAGAATTCCCATCTTATAACTTTGAATTTTGCATCACCGTCACCATCATTGGAACCGTCTCATCGAAACGAAGGTTTTAGTCAAACTTTAAATAATTTTTTCGGTGATTTTTGGTGGAAAAATTGCAAAAAACTGGAAAATGGAGAAATTCGCACAAACGACCAAAGTTTAGGGGGCACTGCCGCTAAAACTAAAGTTCTGACCCTGTGCGGTAAATGACCCCATAGTTTGGGGGGTTTGATAGAATTATCCCTTATGGTTTTACGTGATTTGTAAAAAGCAAATTAACCTTTGTACACGTTCTTCTATTTTAAATTTTTTTTTATTTTGGAAATCAAAACTTTCATATTTCAAAGTATTTCTAATAATTGAATCTTTGAACCATAACTCAAAATTGAAACTTTAATTGATGATTATGAGAATAATTTACTTCCGTTTCTAAATGCTAAGAGACAATTTAGGCAATCAGAATTTTGTTTAACGTCCTTGGATTACTTAAAACTACAAGGTATCAGGTTGAATCTCTCTATTCTATATTTATTCCTGGCGTACTGTTCGTAATATACTATTGAGCTTTTAATTTACTCATCGTGTCTGCCATGACATATTAGTACTGCATTTGGTGAGTGTATTGTAATATAAATTTGTGAATCGTTCTATAGTAATACCGGGTCAGTCGAATTATATAAATACGCGACGTGTTCCCCGCTCTTGGATAGATTTTGATCAATGGGACATAAAATATGTTTTCAAAGAAGTATGTAATCATTCAAATATCACATTATAATCTAGTAATTGTTTCAATCTATATTGCTTTGCTACAAACTTATCTCAATGGATCAAAATCTCGTTATGTTTGGATATGCTAAATGTAAGAAACTTTTCAAAGGCTTTGAAGGTATTGTCAACATGTTTCATGAAAATATATCGTAAACTGAAAAGAAAACACTGTCAGATCGGTGTTTTATTTGCTCTCAAATTTATTAGCTCTTGTCTTGTATTGTCTTGATATACTTCACGCCTCTATATAGGTTCTTGACTTTGATCTTCAAGGTGTGTTGTACACGGTTTTGGTAACTCTTCAAGTTTCCTAGTCGAACTCTTCTTTCCTTCTTAGTTCTCAAACTCCTTTTTGAATAACAGTTCGCTTTGTAAGTGTTCTAACTAAGGAAATACTCCTTCTTCAATTCAGAGATCGTCTTGGATGTTTCCTTATTGCACTAGAACTCTGCTTCTTTCCTTATACTCAAAGCGTGTGCGGTTGACTTCTTCAAAGTTTTAATTGTGAAAACTTCTCTGAATGGAAACTTGAACAATCAACATATGTTAAGTTTGGCTCCTTGATAATAATCAAAGATAACTACAGCTGTGGAACTTGATTAGTTAGTGAATAAAGGCAAAACAATAATATAAAGTTACAAAACTAGAATGTTAAGAAGTTTCTGTTGGTGATGTTATCTAAACATTGTTCTAACATTGTATCTTTGAACCATAACTCAAAATTGAAATTTTAATTCATGATTATGAGAATAATTTACTTCCGTTTCTAAATGCTAAGAGACAATTAGGCAATCAGAATTTTGTTTAACGTCCTTGGATTACTTAAAACTACAAGGTATCAGGTTGAATCTCTCTATTCTATATTTATTCCTGGCGTACTGTTCTTATTATACTATTGAGCTTTTAATTTACTCATCGTGTCTGCCATGACATATTAGTACTGCATTTGGTGAGTGTATTGTAATATAAATTTGTGAATCGTTCTATAGTAATACCGGGTCAGTCGAATTATATAAATACGCGACGTGTTCCCCGCTCTTGGGTAGATTTTGATCAATAGGACATAAAATATGTTTTCAAAGAAGTATGTAATCATTCAAATATCACATTATAATCTAGTAATTGTTTCAATCTATATTGCTTTTGAAATTGTAGGATCGGTTGATACGTGACCGTTGTTAACTACTCAATGTTACTTTAAGGATGATTTATTATTTTTGCCTTTTATTTTATATAAATTTCAAGTTTTGCCATTTTTTAACGGGTTTTTTTTTCCCGCTAACTTTATTTTTTTGATTTAATTTTGCCCGGTGCGCTTCGCTGAGGGCTGAATCGAAGCCCAGACGACGTGGCGTACGGACGTCGGCCACGTGGTGCCACGTCAACAATTTGTTTTTTTTAAAATTCTTGAGAAATAGGGGTAATTACCAAATTATCCCCGTCAGCATTTTTTAAACTAAAAAGAAAAAACAAAAAAAAAAGAAGAAGAAGAACCCGTACCCCCCCCCCCCCCACCCCCACCACCACCCCTCTCCTCCGCCCCTCCGCCGCCGCCACCACCACCACCACCCTCCAACCGCCTCCCTCTTCCTCTCACAACCCTCCCCCGACTTCACCCCACTCTCCACCACCACCACCACCCTCCAACCCCCACACTCCAATCGCCTCCCTCCTCTGCTCACAGCTCGCCGCTGCCCTCTCCTCAATGAAACAAAATTCCTAAATTTCATCCTAATATTCATAACAACAACAATTGTAATTCTCGTCCTCAATTCATCATCATCTTACTCTCGGATCTCACCGTCCAATCGGTCAACGACGGCGATCTCATCATCATCTCCGCCGCCTATCACCACTCACGAATTTGGGGTTTGTGAAGGATGAGGATGAATCATAGGAGGCCATTTTTGTTTGCCGCCGCAGCACTAAAATAATTGTCTGTGAAATTGTCAAATTCGAATATGAAATGATTTTGGGATTTGGTTGTTGATTAATCGAGGTATATTAATTACTCGAGTTCGAGAGATATAAGGCGGTTGCGAGTAGAGCGGAGGAGGGTGGTGTTGGATGGTGAGAATGGTGGCGGGGGTGGAGGAGTGCGATGCATTTGGTGGAGGAGGTGGTGTTGGGTGGTGATGGTGGCGGGGGTGGAGGAGGGTGGCGCATTTGGTGGTTGAGGTGGTGTTGGGTGGTGCGAATGGTGGCGGGGGTGGAGGAGTGCGATGCATTTGGTGGATGAGGGTGGTGTTGGGTGGTGAGAGTGGTAGTGGGGGTGGAGGAGGGCGGTGCATTTGGTGGTTGAGGTGGTGTTGGGTGGTGCGAATGGTGGCAGGGTGGATGAGGACACTCCATTACAACATAGCACAAAAAGTAAAAATTTTATAATTTTTTTTTAATGTCCACGTGGCCGTCGTCCGTACGCCACGTGGCTAGCCACGTAGACTGGGCTTCGATTCAGCCCTCAGTGAAGCCCACCAGGCAAAATTAAATCAAAAAAAAAAGTTAACGGGCAAAAAAAAGCCGTTAAAAAAAAGGCAAAACTTGAAGTTTATATAAAATAAATGGCAAAAATAATAAATCGCCCTTACTTTAACAACGTCAAGAATACAAATACAGCAGAAAATAAATAACACAAAATTTAAGAAGTGAATATATTAATATTAACGTCCGAGCCTTAGACAAAATACCAAAAGGGTTTATGAAAATATGTTTCTTACAACTCTCAAGCTCTCACTCTCGAATTGTTCAAACTCAACGAAGCAGACAATAATTATTCTCTCAATTCTAAAACTAGAACAAATTGAACAACTCACAAACTTTGCAAAAGCAAGACAACACTCAACAACTCGTAAATAAATCTCTTGGATTATTATCTTTTGTCTCGTATTTGTCTTGAAGTACTTCACACCTATATATAGGTTCTTGACTTGATCTTCAAGGTGTGTTGCACACGGTTTGGTAACTCTTCCAATTTCCTTGTCTGACTCTTCTTCCTTGTTCTCAGCGTTCTTCTTGAATAATAGTTCCTTTGTTAGGGAACTAACTTAGGAAAGACTCTTTCAAATTAGAACTCAACTTGGAAGTTTCCTAGTTGCACTTGAACTCTTCCTTCCTTATTTGTTAAGCGACTAGCTTTAAGGAAACTTTCTTTATGGAAACTTTGAGTGATCAAGCTATGACAAGTTTGTTTCCTGAATAATAACCAATGACAATCACAATTGTGGAACTAGATTAGTCGAGTGATTAAGGTAAAATAATAAATAAAGATATTCCCAGCAAGATAGTAAAACAGATTCTGTCAGTCAATGTTACTCTAACATTGACCTTCTAACATTGCTAGAATACTTGCACTTTCAATCTCCTCATTTTTGCCTTACTTCACAAAACCTTAGAACATGTGATTAGATCAAATATTCAGAACAAACTTATTCAACCTTGTTATATACCTACAGCAAGTAACTCCCCCTTAATATCAGAAGAGTCCAACACAATGTTGCTCTAACATTGATTTTCCAATGTTGTCATAACATCCTCATGTATCAATGTTAACTTAACATTGACTTCAGTCGATTGTTTTAACATTGAATTTTCCAATGTTCACTTAACATCATCTAACACCTGCAGACAGAGTTAGTACTTGACAGAAGCTCAAGATATCATAAGCATAAACACTCAATACCAATTAAGTAGAATACTTAATTACAGGCCATAACTGTAACAAGAAACACACTCCTTGATCAAATGAAGAAAGATGAAGATAATAGAAATAGTTCAGCAAAAATAGAAACAACGGGCTAACAAAGACATAAAATTAAAGACTCGGAAATTTAAATATTTGATCTACTCTCCCCCTTTTTGAGAGGAAGGCAGATCTCTGAGGTTCTTTCTGAGGTTGTCAATCTCATGCAGCCTAACTTGCTTTCCAGCTATCTCCCATTGAGTGTCCTTGTACTCTCTGTCCAGCCACTTGAGAGTCTCTTCCACAAAAGCATCTGCAATCACTGAGCAGTTGTCACCACTGGCAATGGGAACTGAAGAGGCAGCAAACTTGTGAGCCCTCTTCTTCTTCTTCTTCCTGCGTGGTCCAACTACATCCTCATGATTCCATGGAAGATCTTGGATCCTCATCTGTGTGAAGTAGCTCCTGGTGATAGGCAATCTTGTCTTTTTTTTCTTGACCCACCCTACTGTCTTTGAGGTTTTCAACCCTTGCTTCACCAGTATGCTGGAAATCAGAGAGGGATATGGAATGATCCCTTGGACTTTGTTGTGACCTCTTTCATTGACCTCAACACCTTTTCCCCTATATTGACATTCAGACCATTCTTCAACTTAAACACCAGCCTTGCAGACTCCTTAGTCATCACTGTTGTGTTGGAAAATAGTAGCCACTTGTAGGTAGAGATCTTATGCAGTACAACACTCAAAGAAGTCAGCCTTGTTGTGGGAAAGCTGTCATTCCATTTCCTAGTCAGCGCACCAGTGATATCTGTGATGATCTCATCCATGTTGGGATCCTTATACTCTTCTAGATCAGGAAGTCCCCATGCTTCATTGATGGTGGAGGGACTAATGTCGAAGACACCTTTCCTAACCCAAGCCTTCCCATACTTGGGAGAATCTTGGTGGCACACCCACTGAGAGTGGTTCATGTAGAACTCTCGGATGATATATGGGGCATAAATGAATGATTCATTACTGACCCAAGCACTCCTCTAGCTTCCAGCAGCTCAAAAATCATGTTTTCTTTGAAACTTTTCTCCTCTATTTCCCTTTCTTTGTGGATCATCCTTGCTTGATAAGCCTCCCATTGCTCTTCTGCTTCCACAGACACATAGAAGTCAGAATAAGGCTTCTCTGGATACTCTTCACCCATGACATCACAGTACTCCTCATCATCAGATGTTGGAGTAACATCAGCCTCAGCAGGGTCTTCAGCCACAAGTTCTTCCTCTTTATTCCTAGTTTCCTCTTGTTCCTCTTCTTCCTATTCCTCTTCCTCATTTTCTTCTTTTTCTTCAGCTTCTTCATCAGCTGCTTCTGACTCATACTCAGAAGCAACCACCACTTGTTTGGCTTTTCTCTTTCTAGCAGACTTGGCTCGAGCAGTCAGAGTAGGGATCTCTTCTTCTTCCTTCTCACTCACATTGTCCTCATCAACATTATCAACGGGGATACCCTCAGTAGTATCCAACCAAACAACATCTTCTTCAGCAAAAACCTCAACATCCTCCTCATTAACAATCTCAACATCCTCAGACTCTCCCACATCAACAACAGACACCAGATTCTCCCCCTTAATCTCAACTTTTTGAGTAGGGTTAGCCATTGTTACCTCGT
Organism: Linaria vulgaris; assembly: GCA_948329865.1. Lineage (NCBI taxonomy): Eukaryota > Viridiplantae > Streptophyta > Magnoliopsida > Lamiales > Plantaginaceae > Linaria > Linaria vulgaris. Next base: position 33,048,192 of record OX415250.1, on the reverse strand, counting down.
TTTGTTTGTTGGTGGGAGTGGAGGTGTTCTCGGTAGCTTTCGATGTTGAACCAACATTTCCCTTTGTTGATTTCTTTCCCTTGCGCCAATTGTAGGTAGTTTTCCCTTTTGCAGCAACGGCGACGAGCGACTCAGTAGATGCATGCCTGGTATTATACCGCCTTGGTTGTTCAATCTGCTCAGCAGCATCTGCAAGGCATCAATCGAAGACTTGTGGGCCATTGTTAGAGTGATTTTTGGAGAGAAAAAGAGCTTAAGTACAGAAAATTTTAATTGCACAAATCTGATTCTGAACGCGTAAAGAATTAGAAGCGGTTAGGGAAAATTATATAAGGTGATCGATTGAGAATAGTGGTGTTAGTGGATTTGTAACATGTTACCAAAATAATCTGACCACTTACACACGTTCCCGCGTACAGTCCTTGCCCGCGTGTCATTGTTAGATTAACGCGTGACCTGAGCAGTTTCCTTAATGGAAAACTTACAAGTCACAGTGTTGCAATGTTAGCCTAACATTGGCAAGTTAACAGCATGTCAGGAAGTTGGAGGTGCAGGGCTTTCATCCAAACAGCTTCATGTGAGAGCGTGAGATATTACTAAATACAGATCTGAAACATCATCAAAGCACATGAGTACACAAGACACAGATTAAGATCATCAGTATGAGTAAGCAACACTTCTGACAGAATAATCACATAGATGGTAGATATAATTATCAAGAAAACATTCATACCCTTAGCATAACAGATCACAATCCAGTGTGTTTACCTGCAGTATAGTCACCCAAAGTGCGTGCCTCTACACATGAAGTTGGATTACTATTCCCCATAAGCCCAAGGCGACACAACAATAGAATGCAGAAAAATGAATGAATGCAACAATGGTAGATCAACATCGAGAGATGGTAACCAAGTACTAAGAACTGCACTGACTAAGTCCAGGACATATCACTTTGGATTCTTTTAACATGAAACTCATTTAGAACTAAAGCTGAGAATGGTTAAATAAGGATAATCTTATCAATGAATGTGGGCAGCACAGGACTCAACACACCCCAGCAACTCAAATATCAGCTACTGATTAGGCAAGTACAAAGGAACTGAATGAGGACAATACACTTATCATATACTTCATCACCCCAACTCCTTATGCATACTTGTTGACCAACCTGTTTACAAGAGAAACACCAAATGATCACTGCTACTGAATTAGAGCAGTCAAAACTCCAAACATCCCAGTAGAAAGGATCACCATCATGCATTTCCTTGGCCAAATATAACAAAAACATGAAAATAAGCACAACTGAATCACACTGATGCTCTCAACATCATGCACCCCGGCTTCTCTTCATGTTCTGTTTAACCTAAACATGGATAAGTCACAACTGAATAACATCAGAGTAGTGAACTCTGTGCACCACAACTTCTCCTGATGTTAGGTTAACATTCTCAAACCAACAGCAGAGTTTCTTACTTTACAAAACTTATGATATGAACATGTTCACCAGTCAATTCAGTCAGTAGCATATGTTAACCACACAACTCAAATGATGGCAAACCAAGATGAAATATGCAAAAAAGAGAAAAATACAACAAATTGAAATAGGAGAATTACAGACACACCACAACCAATAACCAGTGCTAGACAGTGGTGTTATGTCAACATTGGTGTACTAACATTCTTACACAATGCACATGCCAAGAGAATTCCTCAAACTGAAGAACCTCACAGAATCTAAGGGCTTAGTGAACATATCAGCAAGCTGATTGTTTGTCTCAATGTGCTTAATGCCTATTAACTTGTCCTCAACCATATTTCTCAAATAATGATGCCTTATGTCTATGTGTTTAGTTCTAGAATGTTGGACATGATTCTTAGATATACTGATAGCACTAAGATTATCACAGAAGATAAGTAAAGTATCACTATCCAACCCATAATCCAGCAACATGTGTTTGAGCTACACAAGCTGGGTGACACAACTACCTGCTGCTATGTACTCTGATTCAGTAGTGGATAGAGACACACAGTTTTGCTTTCTGCTATACCATGAGACCAAATTGTTCCCCAGATAAAAGCATCCTCCACTTGTGGACTTCCTATCATCAGCATTACTTGCCCAGTCTGAGTCACTGAAACCCACAAGATTTGTGTTAGTGTCAAATGAATACCAGATGCCAAGAGACAAAGTTCCAGATATGTATCTAATGATTCTCTTCACAGCAATCAAGTGAGATTGCTTTGGACATGCCTAGTACCTTTTCTATCATTGATCTGTACAATGTTGGGTCAACATTGTTTCCAGTCCCATCTCTGGTGATCTTCACTAAGGCAGACATAGGGGTCTTACAAGGCTTAGAATCTGCAAGTTCAAACCTTTTCACCAAATTCTTGGCATACTTCTCCTGGTTCAAGAATATGCCTGTACCTGTTTGTCTTATTTGGAGACCAAGAAAGAAATTTAATTCTCCTATCATACTCCTCTCAAATGTTCATGTCATAGATTCAACAAACTTTTCCAAAATAGAATTGTTAGTGGAACCAAACACTATATCATCAACATAGATTTGAGCAATACAGATATCAGAATTTTTCTTTAAAACAAACAGTGTTCTGTCACCATCACCTCTAACAAAACCAAGACTTAAAAGAAATTTAGTAAGTCTTTCACACCATGCTCTAGGAGCCTGCTTAAGACCATACCGAGCTTTCTTCAACTTGTACACGTGATTGGGGAACTTAGGATCAGTGAATCCCTTTGGCTATTCTACATACACTTCCTTATCAATCAGCCCATTCAGAAAAGCACCCTTTACATCCATTTGGTATAGTTTTATCTTAAGACTGCAAGCAATGGATAGAAGTAACCTAATAGATTCTATCCTAGCAACTGGAGCAAAAGTCTCATCAAAATCTACACCTTCAACTTGAGTATACCCCTGAGCAACAAGTTTGGCTTTATTCCTAACAATTACCCCTTCCTCATTACTTTTATTTTTAAAGATCCATTTAGTCCCTATTACATTTACATCAGGTGGCCTAAGTACCATGATCCAGACATTATTTTTAGTAAACTGTAATAGTTCATCATGCATGGCATTAATCCAAAAGTTATCTAGTAAAGCTTCAGATACAGTTTTAGGTTCTATAGTAGATACAAAACATGAGGCATAATCAACAGTACAAGTGAAGTGCATACAGACACACAGTTTTACCATATCCCTATAGTTCAGTCTCTCCTTGTTGCGTGTCCTTACCCGTTTAGTGATCTCGCCTACTACCTGAGAGGCTGAATGATCTTTTTGTATTCTAGCAGGGGGATCTCTTCTTGATTCAGTGCCAACTTCAGTTTCTGAATCAGACTCTTCTGTTGTTAGTCTAACATCTGATCTGGCTGGTGTTAGTCTAACATCAGTTCTTGTCTCCTGCTCAGTGGTTCCAACTTGAAGTTCCAATGTTGGTATAGCCTTCTCGGTTTCCAATGTTGGTTCAACATTAGAAACTAAAATGTCACCAGTATATGTTTCAAAAGTGAAATCATTAAACACAACATTCACAGACTCTTGAACAGACTTTGATCTAGGATTTTATACTCTAAAAGAAGCACTATTAGCAGAGTAGCCTACAAAGATGCACTTCTCACTTTTTGGATCAAATTTACCTAGATAGTCCCTGTCATTTAACAAATAACAGTCACATCCAAACTCATAAAAGTATGCAATGTTTGGCTTTACACCCTTCAAGATTTCATAAAGTGTCATATTAGTTCCAGGTCTGAGATACACTCTGTTACTAATGTGACAGACAATATTTAAAGCTTCAGCCCAAAGTCTTTTAGATAGATCTTTAGCATTCAACATCACTCTGGCCATCTCTTGAAGAGTTTTATTTTTTCTTTCAGCAATGCCATTCTGCTGAGGTGTTTTAGGAGCTGAATATTCATGATAGATGCCTTTAGAATTACAGTTGTTATCAAAACTCACATTCTCAAATTCCTTTCCATGATCAGACCTAATCTTAGACACAGTAGAACCATACAAAGTTTTGATACTAGCACACAGAATTTTAAACTAATCAAAAGCTTCTGATTTCTCTCTAAGAAACTTTATCCATGCATATCTAGAGAAATCATCTACAATTACAAAGGCATATTTTTTTCCACCCAGACTGCTTACCTCAATTGGACCCATCAAGTCCATATGCAGCAATTGAAAACACCTACTAGTTCTAGGAGTAGCATTTTGTACCTGTATGGGAGCATGAACAACTCTAGTTTGCTTACCTTTGAGACAACCACCACACACAAGCTTACCTGGGTTGGATAGTTTAGGCAAATCTCTTACAGCATCAACTTTCTGCAATTTCTTTAGATTTCTATAGTGCACATGTCCCTGTTTCCTGTGCCAAACAGAGGCTTCATTTATTTTGGCATGAAAACATTCTGCTTCTTCCTGAGCCAGATAGCGGTTGTCTTTAGATCTAGTACGTGTCATAACAAGAACATTGTCAATATCATAAACATCACAAGACACTTTATCAAAAGTAACTAGCAGATCATCATCACAGAGTTAACTAATGCTAATTAAATTTGTTTTTAACCCATCAACCAACAGAACATCCTTGAGTGGTGGAAATCTTTCAACATTGAGTGTCCCCTTTCCAATGATTTTCCCTTTGGTGCCTCCTCCATAGGTGACTGTTCCAGCACTTAGGGGAACCAGCTGTTTATGATTTTCTTTGGTACCTGTCATGTGTCTTGAGCACCCACTGTCAAAGTACCACTTCCCTGAAAGGTTAGAGTAAACAGCAGAGAAAATTGCATTGCACACAATCTTGATCTTAGGGGATTTTACCTTTTCAGCCCAAGTTCTACCTTTCTGTCGAGAACCCAATGTTGGACTAACATCAGGAACAGATGTTGGTTTAGCATCAGCTGCAGAAGCTGTTTTCTTACCACTCACTTTCAAATATTTTTTACAAAATGGTTTAATGTGACCTGGTTGAAAACAGTATTGACAGATAAAGATATGTTTTCTTTTTGCTATGTTGACTGGACCCGAACTCGACTTAGAAGATTCTTTGATAAAACTGGTTTTAAGGTAGGAAGACATCTCATTAGGAGATTTCTCAACAGAGTCTTTCTCAACAAAACCTTCACCATTTGTACCTGTATTTCCCATGTTCAGTACCTCATCAAGTTTGGAGGTTCTTGAATTCCACCTTGCAATGATCTTAGTGTCCTTTTTGAGTTTTTCTTTTACCTCTCCCAACTCAGCTTCTATTCTGTCAAGATCTCTTTCATAGAGTTTCATCAAGTTCATCAAACACTCGATCTCAAATTTCAGAACTTTATTGCTTTTGATGAGCATAATGTTCTCTTCCTCAAGTTTGATGAATGTGGAATGAAGCTCTTCTATGATTTCCTCATGAGACTATTCTTCATCCAAGCAGTGTCCCTCCTCCAGATCAATTGAATCATGAAAACAATCAAAGTTAGTATCATCATAATCAGAGTAAAAATCAGAATTAACATGTAAGTCATTGTTGTCCCAATTTCCAAAGAAGATCTCATGTGCTGTTGTTGGTTCCTCAATGTTAAAGTAACATTGTGGATCATTGCAGTTCCTGGAATCTTCTCCTGACCAGTTAATCTGAGTGTAGAGCGCAGCAGTATTGATTTCTTCTAAGTGTTCATGAGCATTTGATCCAGAGTTGAGATCAGCTTCATCAAAATCATCTACACAAACCCAATGAGAGTTTCCTCTTGCTGGGAGGACGTTAGCACATTCATGTTTATAATGTCCAAACCCTTTACATTCATAGCACTGGACATCTTTTAGTTTTGCAGCATCTTGAGGGATACTCTTTGATGCCATGTACTTTATGAATTTAGGGGGTAGCTTTTTATAACCAGGATTAGCATTACCATATTGTTTCTCTTTACCTTTATCTTTGAAGCCTAATTTGCTAAACTTCTTGGTAATGTTTCCATAGTTAGAAGATATCAATTCATACCCATCATCATCACTTCCTATATTATCTGAACCAGTTCCAAGTAGGGCTAAAGCATGTTGCTTAATGGACTTACTTAAAAACTCTAGCTCAAACTCTTTCAAAGTGTTCATTACGGTTTGAAAGTCCATATTTGCAAGATCTCTAGAATCATTCATAGCAATTCGTTTGACAGTGAATTTAGTATATAAGGATCTGAAAGCTTTGTAAGCCATGGTTTTATTAGAAATAACAAATCCTAGGTTTTGACACTGGTTAGCAATATCTAGCAGTTTTTCAAAATAGCTATCAATGCTCTCATCTTCACCCATCACCATTTTTTCAAAATCTTGAAGCAACTTCCTATGTTTAGAGTCCCTCACAGCCACATCACCATCACAACGAAGTTCAAGAATATCCCAGGGTCAAAAATCCGTTTTGTCCTTTAATTTGGCACCTTAACCAAAATCGTCCCTTAACTAGTCACCTCGCCAAAATAGTCCCTTATGTCCATTCACCGGCCCAACACAAAAATTGCTCGGTAAATGCTTACGTGGCCACCGGTTGACCATACCCGACCCGGTTTGACCCACGTAATTACATTTTAAACACCTGAAAATTCCACATAATTCAAAAAAAAATTAAAAAAAATGAATGAAATATAAAACAAATTCCCCGCGAACGGACGGTCAATTGCTTCAGCGCCCGCCAAGCTCCCTCCTAATCCGGTCAAGCTCCTTCTTTTCAGGTAAGATTTCGTCCGTCCCTATAAATGTGTGTTTCACATTCTTTGTAATCACCCTAATTACAGTCAATAAGGTAGGGTTTGTGTAGTTCTTTGTTTTTTCTAACATACTGCATTTAGGGTTTCGACACTTGACAATTAGGGGTCGATTATGGGAAATTTTGAAAATTGCAGTTCAATTAGGGTTTTCTGAAATGCTTTATTTATGACATTTGACAATTAGGAATTCGACATTTGACAATTAGGGATCGATTTCGGCCTTGGATTTGACATTTGACAATTAGGGATCGATTTCGGCCTTGCAATACTTTGTTTTTCTTGATTTTTCAATGAATAACTTGTTGGTTTTGTTCTTTACGAATGTATGTCTTACAATGGTTCTTTAAATATTGCTTTCAATTGTGAGATTTTGGCCAATCCGTCGATGGACGACGCGGCGGCGCAGAGAGAGAAGAAGTACGAAGTTGAATGTTTGGCGTCCGTTCGCGGGGAATTTGTTTTATATTTCATTCTTTTTTTTTTTTTTTTAATTATGTGGAATTTCCAGGTGTTTAAAATGTAATTACGTGGGTCAAACCGGGTCGGGTATGGTCAACCGGTGGCCACGTAAGCATTTACCGAGCAATTTTTGTGTTGGGCCAGTGAATGGACCGAAAAACCAACATAAGGGACGATTTTGGCGAGGTGACTAGTTAAGGGACGATTTTGGTTAAGGTGCCAAATTAAAGGACAAAATGGATTTTTGACCCGAATATCCCATGCAGATTTAGTTGTAGTGCAGTTTTGAATAAGTTTAAACATATGATTACCTACCCAGCTGAAAATTGCATTGAGAGCATTTTCATTGAAGTTGTTGAGAGCAATCTCATTTGCTGTCCATTGTCCTTTGGGTTTAGGCACCAGATCAGCATCTCCATCTCTTGGTAAGTAAGGGATGGTGTAGCCTTCCAGAACTGATTCACATGCTCTCAGGTCAATAGATTTGATGTGGACCCTGAGTCTGATCTTCCAATATGCATAGTTGTTTGGTCCTTCCAACACTGGCAGTCTGCTAGTATTGGGGTTGGAGTTGTCCATCTTCACGTATCAACGCAAAACATCGGTGAGGTTGGTCCTTGGCTCTTGATACCAATTGAAATTGTAGGATCGGTTGATACGTGACCATTGTTAACTTCTCAATGTTACTTTAATAACGTCAAGAATCACAATGCAGCAGAAAATAAACAACACAAAATTTAAGAAGTGAATATATTAATATTAACTTTCGAGCCTTAAGCAAAATACCACAAGAGTTTATGAAAATACGTTTCTTACAACTCTCAAGCTCTCACTCTCGAATTGTTCGAACTCAACAAAGCAGACAAGAATTATTCTCTCAATTCTAAAACTAGAACAAATTGAGCAACTCACAAACTTTGCAAAAGCAACACAACACTCAACAACTCGTAAATAAATCAGAACTCAACTTGGAAGTTTCCTCATTGCACTAGTTTCCTCATTCAAATCAGAACTCAACTTGGAAGTTTCCTCATTACACTCGAACTCTTCCTTCCTTATTTGTTAAGCAGCTAACTTTAATTAAGGAAACTTTTCTTTATGGAAACTTTGAGTGATCAAGCTATGACAAGCTTGTTTCCTGAATAATAACCAAAGACAATCACAATTGTGGAACTAGATTAGTCGAGTGAATAAGGCAAAACAATAAATAAAGATATTCCCAGCCAAATAGTAAAACAGATTTTGTCAGTCAATGTTACTCTAACATTGACCTTCTAACATTGCCAGAATACTTACACTTTCAGCTTTGCTACAAACTTATCTCAATGGATCAAAATCTCGTTATGTTTGGATATGCTAAATGTAAGAAACTTTTCAAAAGTTTTGAAGTATTGTGAACATGTTTCATGAAAATATATCGTAAACTGAAAAGACAACACTGTCAGATTGATGTTTTATTAGCTCTCGAATTTATTAACTCTTGTCTTGTATTTTCTTGATATACTTCACAACTCTATATAGGTTCTTGACTTCAGTCTTCAAAGTATGTTGTACACGGTTTTGGTAACTCTTCAAGTTTCCAAGTCGAACTCTTGTTTCCGTCTTAGTTCTCCAACTCCTTTTTGAATAACAGCTCCCTTTGTTAGTGTTCTAACTAAGGAAATACTCATTTTTCAATTCAGAGATCATCTTGGATGTTTCCTCATTGCACTAGAATTCTACTTCTTTCCTTATACTCAAAGCGTGTGTGGTTGACTTCTTCAAAGCTTTAATTGTGAAAACTTCTCTGAATTGAAACTTGAACAATCAACCTATGTTGAGTTTGGCTCCTTGATAATAATCAAAGATAAGTACAACTGTGGAACTTGATTAGTTAGTGAATAAAGGCAAACCAATAATATAAAGATACAAAACTAGAATGTTAAAAAGTTTATGTTCCTGATGTTATCTTAACATTGTTATCACAATGTTATTCTAACATTGACAGAACACTTTGCACTTTCAATCTCCCCATTTTTTCATCAATAAACACGCGTAACGTTCTTAATCGGAAAATTCCTCCGTTCACCGGCTAATGCATTGGAATTTCTTATCCTTCAGCTAATGTTCAATTAGAGTATTAACCTTAGTCCAGCATAAAATCTTTTACGTAATCTAAAATTTTATTCTTAGACTTAACACAAGTGTGTTGTAAACTTTATCTATATTTAAAGAATCAATTTATTTATTTATTTATTTTATTTGTGAACATGATGAACAGTAACTTTTATTTTTAAAAGATAATGAATTTCATTAATACTCGACATAAAACACGCCTCAAACGTTAGAACAAAGATTTAATAAGCGAAAAAAAAGGACGCAAGACCTATAACAAACTACTAAAAAATCATGCAACTAAAAAAGGGCAAACACAAGATCTTGTGGATCAATGACGTTCCCAACCGCCGTACGAGCTAAATTATGCGCAACTTGATTTGCAACTCGTCCCACCCACGGATCTTAAATCCCTCATGTGGCTGAAAAATATGGAAATAAAAAAAATCCGCAATAATATTCACATATTGTGCATTCTCATTCGTCCAATGAATAATGTTGTGTATAATATTTAGACAATCCCACTCAAACACCACCTCCGACTAGTTCATCCTAACTACCAGCTTATTCGCCCAAAGAGCTGTTAAAGCTTCAACATCTATGTTGCACGAATATTTATAAAAAGCAAACAATGTGCAAAATATAACTCATATATAATTAAAAATTATATCTCTAAAAATACAATATCTAACATCCACAATAATTTGTAGCACTTATCCGACAATTCATTCATCATAATTAGTAAACCATATTCAAATATTCATTCATTCGTGTACATAATGCATATCAAATAAATCGTCCATCAATTCATAAAACCTAATAGTCAAAGTTACAGAAAAGTGGGTCTAGCAAAATGGACCTCCCAATTTCATCTAGAATTGGACGGTTTTCGGTTAAGCCAAGTTAACCGGGGTGCGGTTTCAAAAGAACTTGATTGTTTAAGAACTCTAAAAGCGATAACCAAAAAATGAACCAAGCGGCTAGTTTTGATTGCGGTTCGGCTTACAAATCTGTTAATTTGTGGGCTTATTCGGTTAGGCCTAACCATGAACACCCCTATTTTTAGACATGTTTGAGAGAAAATTGTATATTTTGATAGTTTGTGTTATAAAGTTTATCAAAAGGAAAAGGATTATGCAGTAACAATTAAAATATAAAAGTGTTAAAAAACAAATTCTAAAACTTAAACAACTAAGTAAAAGGTCTAAATATTTTGTTTTTAAATTAATACATGATTTTGGATTGAGTAGTAATTGTGTTTTTTAGTATTCTATAACTTTTAATTTACTATTTTTTGGTTTGTATTTGTGTTAATCATTGGTACTTGAATTTAGGAGAGGGTCTTATTTAAATTTTGTTTGGTTAGTAGTAAGTGGTAATTATTTTGATGTTATAAGTATTTAATAGTAATTAAATATACTAATCCTATAAGTTATAATGTATTTAATACAAAAGAATAGTTGTGTCATTTTTTTAAGAAACTCGTGTTCGTGTCTTGTCGTGTCTGCTTGCTTGCTAACAATTTAAGTTTCAAAAGTACTTAAATTTAAAAGTTGATAGTATTTGAAGAGAGGATGCTTAAGGGGCAACGATTCAAGTGTGAACAATGCAATGGTAAAATAAATTTTGGGAGAAAAGTGTGTTGGTGGTGCAGACAAACTGGCCACGTTAAAAATTATCTGACAAGTGGAGCCAATTCGGTAAATGGCCCCGAGGCAGGAAAGAAAAACACTGGAGGCGAAACTAACATTGCTTATTCCAATGACTCTAGTGAAGTTCTGTAAGTGGCATGCTCGTGCTGATGGCATGCAACCCTAAAAGTTTCCATGAGACAGGGTGTTAATGTTAGTGGGTCCAGTTTGCACACGTGCTTTGCTTTTGGCGTTTACGCAAGGTGTGTGGTATATTCATGTCGGCGGGCTAATGACTTTCGGACGAGCCAAAAGGGGAAGTTGCATCATACTATCAGCAGGGTTATGTTCGACTTGGCCCAAGAAAAAATAAAATTCTTGGAATTGGTTTATTCTGAGTGGTTATGCTTTATGGTGGAGCATGGTATTTCTAAGAAGTATGGTAGCAGTTGCAGTGGTAGAGGGAGCTATGAAGATCTTCAGAGGCGGAGTGGGTGTGTGATTGCCTAAGGCCGGAATGAAGATGGTTTGAAAACGTGATTAGTCACTAATAATCACTTCTTCAAGGTGGAGATTGTCGGCAGAACTACCCCAGTTAATTGGGGTAGTGGGAAGGATCTCTTTGGCCAAATTAATTTGGCCAGTGGTTTGATAGAAACCATGTTCCATTTCTATGAATAGCTTGCCTATAAATCGGCAATGTTATTGTGAAGGAAATCATCTCACAATTCAGAGTTCTTTTGAATATAATTTCCTTGTTCCTCTTATAATATTTATATATTTGTGTGAGGTGTATTCGGGGAGTGTTGTTCTATGGGGATTGTTGGGTTAAGCGAGAAATTGTGTAGTTGTAATATTTGTTTACGTAGTGTATTTTTGTTCGAGGCCATGTGGCTTTTCTCCAATTTTGGAGTTTCCATGTTAAATCCGTGTGTTGTTACCATTGTCATATTTTATCCGTATTTGATTCGTTATATGGGAGCGCGTATTTGTCGGCTCAAATACCTAGCACTTATTATACTATTGAGCTTTTAATTTACTCATGTGTCTGCCATGACATATTAGTATTGCATTTGGTGAGTGTATTGTAATATAAATTTGTGAATCGTTCTACAGTAGTAATACCGGGTCAGTCGAATTATATATATACGCGACGTGTTCCCCGCTCTTGGATAAATTTTGATCAATAGGACATAAAATATGTTTTCAAAGAAGTATGTAATCATTTAAATATCACATTATAATCTAGTAATTGTTTCAATCTATATTGCTTTGCTACAAACTTATCTCAATGGATCAAAATCTCGTTATGTTTGGATATGCTAAATGTAAGAAACTTTTCAAAAGTTTTGAAGTATTGTGAACATGGTTCATGAAAATATATCGTAAACTGAAAAGAAAACATTTTCAGATCGATGTTTTATTAGCTCTCGAATTTATTAACTCTTGTCTTGTATTTTCTTGATATACTTCACACCTCCATATAGGTTCTTGACTTTGGTCTTCAAGTTGTGTTGTACACGGTTTTGGTAACTCTTCAAGTTTCCTAGTCGAACTCTTCTTTCCTTCTTAGTTCTCAAACTTCTTTTTGAATAACAGTTCCCTTTGTTAGTGTTCTAACTGAGGAAATACTCCTTCTTCAATTCAGAGATCATCTTCGATGTTTCCTCATTGCACTAGAACTCTACTTCTTTCCTTATACTTAAAGCGTGTGTCGTTGACTTCTTCAAAGCTTTAATTGTGAAAACTTCTCTAAATGGAAGCTTGAACAATCAACCTATGTTAAGTTTGGCTCCTTGATAATAATCAAAGATAACTACAGATGTAGAACTTGATTAGTTAGTTAGTAAATAAAGGCAAAACAATAATATAAAGATACAAAACTAGAATGTTAAAAAGTTTTTGTTCCTGATGTTATCTTAACATTGTTATCACAATGTTATTCTAACATTGACAGAACACTTTTCACTTTCAATCTCCCCATTTTTGCATCAATAAACACGAGTAACGTTCTTAATCGGAAAATTCCTCCGTTTACCGACTAATGCATTGGAATTTCTTAGCCTTCAGCTATTATTCAATTAGAGTTTTAACCTTAGTCCAGCATAAAATCTTTTACGTAATCTAAAATGTTATTCTTAGACTTAATACAAGTGTATTGTAAACTTTGTCTATATTTAAAGAATCAATTTATTTATTTATTTATTATATTTGTGAACAGGATGAACAGTAAAATTGTTTTTTACAAGATAATGAATTTCATTAATACTCGACATAAAACACGCCTCAAACATTAGAACAAAGATTTAATAAGATGAAAAAAAGGACGAAAGACCTATAACAAATTACTAAAAATCATGCAACTAAAAAAGGGCAAACACAAGATCTTGTGGATCAATGACGTTCCCAACCGCCGTACGAGCTAAATTATGCGCAACTTGATTTGCAACTCGTCCCACCCACGGATCTTAAATCCCTCATGTGGCTGAAAAATATGGAAATAAAAAAAATCCGCAATAATATTCACATATTGTGCATTCTCATTCGTCCAATGAATAATGTTGTGTATAATATTTAGACAATCCCACTCAAACACCACCTCCGACTAGTTCATCCTAACTACCAGCTTATTCGCCCAAAGAGCTGTTAAAGCTTCAACATCTATGTTGCACGAATATTTATAAAAAGCAAACAATGTGCAAAATATAACTCATATATAATTAAAAATTATATCTCTAAAAATACAATATCTAACATCCACAATAATTTGTAGCACTTATCCGACAATTCATTCATCATAATTAGTAAACCATATTCAAATATTCATGCATTCGTGTACATAATGCATATCAAATAAATCGTCCATCAATTCATAAAACCTAATAGTCAAAGTTACAGAAAAGTGGGTCTAGCAAAATGGACCTCCCAATTTCATCTAGAATTGGACGGTTTTCGGTTAAGCCAAGTTAACCGGGGTGCGGTTTCAAAAGAACTTGATTGTTTAAGAACTCTAAAAGCGATAACCAAAAAATGAACCAAGCGGCTAATTTTGATTGCGGTTCGGCTTACAAATCTGTTAATTTGTGGGCTTATTCGGTTAGGCCTAACCATGAACACCCCTATTTTTAGACATGTTTGAGAGAAAATTGTATATTTTGATAGTTTGTGTTATAAAGCTTATCAAAAGGAAAAGGATTATGCAGTAACAATTAAGATATAAAAGTGTTAAAAAACAAATCCTAAAACTTAAACAACTAAGTAAAAGGTCTAAATATTTTGTTTTTAAATTAATACATGATTTTGGATTGAGTAGTATTTGTGTTTTTTAGTATTCTATAACTTTTAATTTACTATTTTTTGGTTTGTATTTGTGTTAATCATTGGTACTTGAATTTAGGAGAGGGTCTTATTTAAATTTTGTTTGGTTAGTAGTAAGTGGTAATTATTTTGATGTTAGAAGTATTTAATAGTAATTAAATATACTAATCCTATAAGTTATAATGTATTTAATACAAAAAAATAGTTGTGTCATTTTTTTAAGAAACTCGTGTTCGTGTCTTGTCGTGTCTGCTTGCTTGCTAACAATTTAAGTTTCAAAAGTACTTAAATTTAAAAGTTGATAGTATTTGAAGAGAGGATGCTTAAGGGGCAACGATTCACATGTGAACAATGCAATGGTAAAATAAATTTTGGGAGAAAAGTGTGTTGGTGGTACGGACAAACTGGCCACGTTAAAAATTGTCCGACAAGTGGAGCCAATTCGGTAAATGGCTCCGAGGCAGGAAAGAAAAACGCTGGAGGCGAAACTAACATTGCTTATTCCAATGACTCTAGTGAAGTTCTGTAAGTGGCATGCTCGTGCTGATGGCATGCAACCCTAAAAGTTTCCATGAGACAGGGTGTTAATGTTAGTGGGTCCAGTTTGCACACGTGCTTTGCTTTTGGCGTTTACGCAAGGTGTGGGGTATATTCATGTCGGCGGGCTAATGACTTTCGGACGAGCCAAAAGGGGAAGTTGCATCATACTATCAGCAGGGTTATGTTCGACTTGGCCCAAGAAAAAATAAAATTCTTGGAATTGGTTTATTCTGAGTGGTTATGCTTTATGGTGGAGCATGGTATTTCTAAGAAGTATGGTAGCAGTTGCAGTGGTAGAGGGAGCTATGAAGATCTTCAGAGGCGGAGTGGGTGTGTGATTGCCTAAGGCCGGAATGAAGATGGTTTGAAAACGTGATTAGTCACTAATAATCACTTCTTCAAGGTGGAGATTGTCGGCAGAACTACCCCAGTTAATTGGGGTAGTGGGAAGGATCTCTTTGGCCAAATTAATTTGGCCAGTGGTTTGATAGAAACCATGTTCCATTTCTATGAATAGCTTGCCTATAAATCGGCAATGTTATTGTGAAGGAAATCATCTCACAATTCAGAGTTCTTTTGAATATAATTTCCTTGTTCCTCTTATAATATTTATATATTTGTGTGAGGTGTATTCGGGGAGTGTTGTTCTATGGGGATTGTTGGGTTAAGCGAGAAATTGTGTAGTTGTAATATTTGTTTACGTAGTGTATTTTTGTTCGAGGCCATGTGGCTTTTCTCCAATTTTGGAGTTTCCATGTTAAATCCGTGTGTTGTTACCATTGTCATATTTTATCCGTATTTGATTCGTTATATGGGAGCGCGTATTTGTCGGCTCAAATACCTAGCACTTATTATACTATTGAGCTTTTAATTTACTCATGTGTCTGCCATGACATATTAGTATTGCATTTGGTGAGTGTATTGTAATATAAATTTGTGAATCGTTCTACAGTAGTAATACCGGGTCAGTCGAATTATATATATACGCGACGTGTTCCCCGCTCTTGGATAAATTTTGATCAATAGGACATAAAATATGTTTTCAAAGAAGTATGTAATCATTTAAATATCACATTATAATCTAGTAATTGTTTCAATCTATATTGCTTTGCTACAAACTTATCTCAATGGATCAAAATCTCGTTATGTTTGGATATGCTAAATGTAAGAAACTTTTCAAAAGTTTTGAAGTATTGTGAACATGGTTCATGAAAATATATCGTAAACTGAAAAGAAAACATTTTCAGATCGATGTTTTATTAGCTCTCGAATTTATTAACTCTTGTCTTGTATTTTCTTGATATACTTCACACCTCCATATAGGTTCTTGACTTTGGTCTTCAAGTTGTGTTGTACACGGTTTTGGTAACTCTTCAAGTTTCCTAGTCGAACTCTTCTTTCCTTCTTAGTTCTCAAACTTCTTTTTGAATAACAGTTCCCTTTGTTAGTGTTCTAACTGAGGAAATACTCCTTCTTCAATTCAGAGATCATCTTCGATGTTTCCTCATTGCACTAGAACTCTACTTCTTTCCTTATACTTAAAGCGTGTGTCGTTGACTTCTTCAAAGCTTTAATTGTGAAAACTTCTCTAAATGGAAGCTTGAACAATCAACCTATGTTAAGTTTGGCTCCTTGATAATAATCAAAGATAACTACAGATGTAGAACTTGATTAGTTAGTTAGTAAATAAAGGCAAAACAATAATATAAAGATACAAAACTAGAATGTTAAAAAGTTTTTGTTCCTGATGTTATCTTAACATTGTTATCACAATGTTATTCTAACATTGACAGAACACTTTTCACTTTCAATCTCCCCATTTTTGCATCAATAAACACGAGTAACGTTCTTAATCGGAAAATTCCTCCGTTTACCGACTAATGCATTGGAATTTCTTAGCCTTCAGCTATTATTCAATTAGAGTTTTAACCTTAGTCCAGCATAAAATCTTTTACGTAATCTAAAATGTTATTCTTAGACTTAATACAAGTGTATTGTAAACTTTGTCTATATTTAAAGAATCAATTTATTTATTTATTTATTATATTTGTGAACAGGATGAACAGTAAAATTGTTTTTTACAAGATAATGAATTTCATTAATACTCGACATAAAACACGCCTCAAACATTAGAACAAAGATTTAATAAGATGAAAAAAAGGACGAAAGACCTATAACAAATTACTAAAAATCATGCAACTAAAAAAGGGAAAACACAAGATCTTGTGGATCAATGACGTTCCCAACCGCCGTACGAGCTAAATTATGCGCAACTTGATTTGCAACTCGTCCCACCCACGGATCTTAAATCCCTCATGTGGCTGAAAAATATGGAAATAAAAAAAATCCGCAATAATATTCACATATTGTGCATTCTCATTCGTCCAATGAATAATGTTGTGTATAATATTTAGACAATCCCACTCAAACACCACCTCCGACTAGTTCATCCTAACTACCAGCTTATTCGCCCAAAGAGCTGTTAAAGCTTCAACATCTATGTTGCACGAATATTTATAAAAAGCAAACAATGTGCAAAATATAACTCATATATAATTAAAAATTATATCTCTAAAAATACAATATCTAACATCCACAATAATTTGTAGCACTTATCCGACAATTCATTCATCATAATTAGTAAACCATATTCAAATATTCATGCATTCGTGTACATAATGCATATCAAATAAATCGTCCATCAATTCATAAAACCTAATAGTCAAAGTTACAGAAAAGTGGGTCTAGCAAAATGGACCTCCCAATTTCATCTAGAATTGGACGGTTTTCGGTTAAGCCAAGTTAACCGGGGTGCGGTTTCAAAAGAACTTGATTGTTTAAGAACTCTAAAAGCGATAACCAAAAAATGAACCAAGCGGCTAATTTTGATTGCGGTTCGGCTTACAAATCTGTTAATTTGTGGGCTTATTCGGTTAGGCCTAACCATGAACACCCCTATTTTTAGACATGTTTGAGAGAAAATTGTATATTTTGATAGTTTGTGTTATAAAGCTTATCAAAAGGAAAAGGATTATGCAGTAACAATTAAAATATAAAAGTGTTAAAAAACAAATCCTAAAACTTAAACAACTAAGTAAAAGGTCTAAATATTTTGTTTTTAAATTAATACATGATTTTGGATTGAGTAGTATTTGTGTTTTTTAGTATTCTATAACTTTTAATTTACTATTTTTTGGTTTGTATTTGTGTTAATCATTGGTACTTGAATTTAGGAGAGGGTCTTATTTAAATTTTGTTTGGTTAGTAGTAAGTGGTAATTATTTTGATGTTAGAAGTATTTAATAGTAATTAAATATACTAATCCTATAAGTTATAATGTATTTAATACAAAAAAATAGTTGTGTCATTTTTTTAAGAAACTCGTGTTCGTGTCTTGTCGTGTCTGCTTGCTTGCTAACAATTTAAGTTTCAAAAGTACTTAAATTTAAAAGTTGATAGTATTTGAAGAGAGGATGCTTAAGGGGCAACGATTCACATGTGAACAATGCAATGGTAAAATAAATTTTGGGAGAAAAGTGTGTTGGTGGTACGGACAAACTGGCCACGTTAAAAATTGTCCGACAAGTGGAGCCAATTCGGTAAATGGCTCCGAGGCAGGAAAGAAAAACGCTGGAGGCGAAACTAACATTGCTTATTCCAATGACTCTAGTGAAGTTCTGTAAGTGGCATGCTCGTGCTGATGGCATGCAACCCTAAAAGTTTCCATGAGACAGGGTGTTAATGTTAGTGGGTCCAGTTTGCACACGTGCTTTGCTTTTGGCGTTTACGCAAGGTGTGGGGTATATTCATGTCGGCGGGCTAATGACTTTCGGACGAGCCAAAAGGGGAAGTTGCATCATACTATCAGCAGGGTTATGTTCGACTTGGCCCAAGAAAAAATAAAATTCTTGGAATTGGTTTATTCTGAGTGGTTATGCTTTATGGTGGAGCATGGTATTTCTAAGAAGTATGGTAGCAGTTGCAGTGGTAGAGGGAGCTATGAAGATCTTCAGAGGCGGAGTGGGTGTGTGATTGCCTAAGGCCGGAATGAAGATGGTTTGAAAACGTGATTAGTCACTAATAATCACTTCTTCAAGGTGGAGATTGTCGGCAGAACTACCCCAGTTAATTGGGGTAGTGGGAAGGATCTCTTTGGCCAAATTAATTTGGCCAGTGGTTTGATAGAAACCATGTTCCATTTCTATGAATAGCTTGCCTATAAATCGGCAATGTTATTGTGAAGGAAATCATCTCACAATTCAGAGTTCTTTTGAATATAATTTCCTTGTTCCTCTTATAATATTTATATATTTGTGTGAGGTGTATTCGGGGAGTGTTGTTCTATGGGGATTGTTGGGTTAAGCGAGAAATTGTGTAGTTGTAATATTTGTTTACGTAGTGTATTTTTGTTCGAGGCCATGTGGCTTTTCTCCAATTTTGGAGTTTCCATGTTAAATCCGTGTGTTGTTACCATTGTCATATTTTATCCGTATTTGATTCGTTATATGGGAGCGCGTATTTGTCGGCTCAAATACCTAGCACTTATTATACTATTGAGCTTTTAATTTACTCATGTGTCTGCCATGACATATTAGTATTGCATTTGGTGAGTGTATTGTAATATAAATTTGTGAATCGTTCTACAGTAGTAATACCGGGTCAGTCGAATTATATATATACGCGACGTGTTCCCCGCTCTTGGATAAATTTTGATCAATAGGACATAAAATATGTTTTCAAAGAAGTATGTAATCATTTAAATATCACATTATAATCTAGTAATTGTTTCAATCTATATTGCTTTGCTACAAACTTATCTCAATGGATCAAAATCTCGTTATGTTTGGATATGCTAAATGTAAGAAACTTTTCAAAAGTTTTGAAGTATTGTGAACATGGTTCATGAAAATATATCGTAAACTGAAAAGAAAACATTTTCAGATCGATGTTTTATTAGCTCTCGAATTTATTAACTCTTGTCTTGTATTTTCTTGATATACTTCACACCTCCATATAGGTTCTTGACTTTGGTCTTCAAGTTGTGTTGTACACGGTTTTGGTAACTCTTCAAGTTTCCTAGTCGAACTCTTCTTTCCTTCTTAGTTCTCAAACTTCTTTTTGAATAACAGTTCCCTTTGTTAGTGTTCTAACTGAGGAAATACTCCTTCTTCAATTCAGAGATCATCTTCGATGTTTCCTCATTGCACTAGAACTCTACTTCTTTCCTTATACTTAAAGCGTGTGTCGTTGACTTCTTCAAAGCTTTAATTGTGAAAACTTCTCTAAATGGAAGCTTGAACAATCAACCTATGTTAAGTTTGGCTCCTTGATAATAATCAAAGATAACTACAGATGTAGAACTTGATTAGTTAGTTAGTAAATAAAGGCAAAACAATAATATAAAGATACAAAACTAGAATGTTAAAAAGTTTTTGTTCCTGATGTTATCTTAACATTGTTATCACAATGTTATTCTAACATTGACAGAACACTTTTGCATCAATAAACACGAGTAACGTTCTTAATCGGAAAATTCCTCCGTTTACCGACTAATGCATTGGAATTTCTTAGCCTTCAGCTATTATTCAATTAGAGTTTTAACCTTAGTCCAGCATAAAATCTTTTACGTAATCTAAAATGTTATTCTTAGACTTAATACAAGTGTATTGTAAACTTTGTCTATATTTAAAGAATCAATTTATTTATTTATTTATTATATTTGTGAACAGGATGAACAGTAAAATTGTTTTTTACAAGATAATGAATTTCATTAATACTCGACATAAAACACGCCTCAAACATTAGAACAAAGATTTAATAAGATGAAAAAAAGGACGAAAGACCTATAACAAATTACTAAAAATCATGCAACTAAAAAAGGGCAAACACAAGATCTTGTGGATCAATGACGTTCCCAACCGCCGTACGAGCTAAATTATGCGCAACTTGATTTGCAACTCGTCCCACCCACGGATCTTAAATCCCTCATGTGGCTGAAAAATATGGAAATAAAAAAAATCCGCAATAATATTCACATATTGTGCATTCTCATTCGTCCAATGAATAATGTTGTGTATAATATTTAGACAATCCCACTCAAACACCACATCCGACTAGTTCATCCTAACTACCAGCTTATTCGCCCAAAGAGCTGTTAAAGCTTCAACATCTATGTTGCACGAATATTTATAAAAAGCAAACAATGTGCAAAATATAACTCATATATAATTAAAAATTATATCTCTAAAAATACAATATCTAACATCCACAATAATTTGTAGCACTTATCCGACAATTCATTCATCATAATTAGTAAACCATATTCAAATATTCATGCATTCGTGTACATAATGCATATCAAATAAATCGTCCATCAATTCATAAAACCTAATAGTCAAAGTTACAGAAAAGTGGGTCTAGCAAAATGGACCTCCCAATTTCATCTAGAATTGGACGGTTTTCGGTTAAGCCAAGTTAACCGGGGTGCGGTTTCAAAAGAACTTGATTGTTTAAGAACTCTAAAAGCGATAACCAAAAAATGAACCAAGCGGCTAATTTTGATTGCGGTTCGGCTTACAAATCTGTTAATTTGTGGGCTTATTCGGTTAGGCCTAACCATGAACACCCCTATTTTTAGACATGTTTGAGAGAAAATTGTATATTTTGATAGTTTGTGTTATAAAGCTTATCAAAAGGAAAAGGATTATGCAGTAACAATTAAGATATAAAAGTGTTAAAAAACAAATCCTAAAACTTAAACAACTAAGTAAAAGGTCTAAATATTTTGTTTTTAAATTAATACATGATTTTGGATTGAGTAGTATTTGTGTTTTTTAGTATTCTATAACTTTTAATTTACTATTTTTTGGTTTGTATTTGTGTTAATCATTGGTACTTGAATTTAGGAGAGGGTCTTATTTAAATTTTGTTTGGTTAGTAGTAAGTGGTAATTATTTTGATGTTAGAAGTATTTAATAGTAATTAAATATACTAATCCTATAAGTTATAATGTATTTAATACAAAAAAATAGTTGTGTCATTTTTTTAAGAAACTCGTGTTCGTGTCTTGTCGTGTCTGCTTGCTTGCTAACAATTTAAGTTTCAAAAGTACTTAAATTTAAAAGTTGATAGTATTTGAAGAGAGGATGCTTAAGGGGCAACGATTCACATGTGAACAATGCAATGGTAAAATAAATTTTGGGAGAAAAGTGTGTTGGTGGTACGGACAAACTGGCCACGTTAAAAATTGTCCGACAAGTGGAGCCAATTCGGTAAATGGCTCCGAGGCAGGAAAGAAAAACGCTGGAGGCGAAACTAACATTGCTTATTCCAATGACTCTAGTGAAGTTCTGTAAGTGGCATGCTCGTGCTGATGGCATGCAACCCTAAAAGTTTCCATGAGACAGGGTGTTAATGTTAGTGGGTCCAGTTTGCACACGTGCTTTGCTTTTGGCGTTTACGCAAGGTGTGGGGTATATTCATGTCGGCGGGCTAATGACTTTCGGACGAGCCAAAAGGGGAAGTTGCATCATACTATCAGCAGGGTTATGTTCGACTTGGCCCAAGAAAAAATAAAATTCTTGGAATTGGTTTATTCTGAGTGGTTATGCTTTATGGTGGAGCATGGTATTTCTAAGAAGTATGGTAGCAGTTGCAGTGGTAGAGGGAGCTATGAAGATCTTCAGAGGCGGAGTGGGTGTGTGATTGCCTAAGGCCGGAATGAAGATGGTTTGAAAACGTGATTAGTCACTAATAATCACTTCTTCAAGGTGGAGATTGTCGGCAGAACTACCCCAGTTAATTGGGGTAGTGGGAAGGATCTCTTTGGCCAAATTAATTTGGCCAGTGGTTTGATAGAAACCATGTTCCATTTCTATGAATAGCTTGCCTATAAATCGGCAATGTTATTGTGAAGGAAATCATCTCACAATTCAGAGTTCTTTTGAATATAATTTCCTTGTTCCTCTTATAATATTTATATATTTGTGTGAGGTGTATTCGGGGAGTGTTGTTCTATGGGGATTGTTGGGTTAAGCGAGAAATTGTGTAGTTGTAATATTTGTTTACGTAGTGTATTTTTGTTCGAGGCCATGTGGCTTTTCTCCAATTTTGGAGTTTCCATGTTAAATCCGTGTGTTGTTACCATTGTCATATTTTATCCGTATTTGATTCGTTATATGGGAGCGCGTATTTGTCGGCTCAAATACCTAGCACTTATTATACTATTGAGCTTTTAATTTACTCATGTGTCTGCCATGACATATTAGTATTGCATTTGGTGAGTGTATTGTAATATAAATTTGTGCATCGTTCTACAGTAGTAATACCGGGTCAGTCGAATTATATATATACGCGACGTGTTCCCCGCTCTTGGATAAATTTTGATCAATAGGACATAAAATATGTTTTCAAAGAAGTATGTAATCATTTAAATATCACATTATAATCTAGTAATTGTTTCAATCTATATTGCTTTGCTACAAACTTTTCTCAATGGATCAAAATCTCGTTATGTTTGGATATGCTAAATGTAAGAAACTTTTCAAAAGTTTTGAAGTATTGTGAACATGGTTCATGAAAATATATCGTAAACTGAAAAGAAAACATTGTCAGATCGATGTTTTATTAGCTCTCGAATTTATTAACTCTTGTCTTGTATTTTCTTGATATACTTCACACCTCCATATAGGTTCTTGACTTTGGTCTTCAAGTTGTGTTGTACACGGTTTTGGTAACTCTTCAAGTTTCCTAGTCGAACTCTTCTTTCCTTCTTAGTTCTCAAACTTCTTTTTGAATAACAGTTCCCTTTGTTAGTGTTCTAACTGAGGAAATACTCCTTCTTCAATTCAGAGATCATCTTCGATGTTTCCTCATTGCACTAGAACTCTACTTCTTTCCTTATACTTAAAGCGTGTGTCGTTGACTTCTTCAAAGCTTTAATTGTGAAAACTTCTCTAAATGGAAGCTTGAACAATCAACCTATGTTAAGTTTGGCTCCTTGATAATAATCAAAGATAACTACAGATGTAGAACTTGATTAGTTAGTTAGTAAATAAAGGCAAAACAATAATATAAAGATACAAAACTAGAATGTTAAAAAGTTTTTGTTCCTGATGTTATCTTAACATTGTTATCACAATGTTATTCTAACATTGACAGAACACTTTTCACTTTCAATCTCCCCATTTTTGCATCAATAAACACGCGTAACGTTCTTAATCGGAAAATTCCTCCGTTTACCGGCTAATGCATTGGAATTTCTTAGCCTTCAGCTATTATTCAATTAGAGTTTTAACCTTAGTCCAGCATAAAATCTTTTACGTAATCTAAAATGTTATTCTTAGACTTAATACAAGTGTATTGTAAACTTTGTCTATATTTAAAGAATCAATTTATTTATTTATTTATTATATTTGTGAACAGGATGAACAGTAAAATTGTTTTTTACAAGATAATGAATTTCATTAATACTCGACATAAAACACGCCTCAAACATTAGAACAAAGATTTAATAAGATGAAAAAAAGGACGAAAGACCTATAACAAATTACTAAAAATCATGCAACTAAAAAACGGCAAACACAAGATCTTGTGGATCAATAATGTTCCCAACCGCCGTAAGAGCTAAATTATGCGCAATTTGATTTGCAACTCGTCCCACCCATGGATCTTAAATCCCTCATGTGGCTCAAAAATACGGAAAGAAAAAATCCGCAACAATATTCACATATTGTGCATTCTCATTCGTCCAATGAATAATGTTGTATATAAGATTTAGACAATCCCACTCAAACACCACCTCCGACTAGTTCATCCTAACTACCAGCTTATTCGCCCAAAAAGCTGTTAAAGCTTCAACATCTATGTTGCACGGATATTTATAAAAAGCAAACAATGTGCAAAATATAACTCATATATAATTAAAAATTATCTCTCTAAAAATACAATATCTAATATCCACAATAATTTGTAGCACTTATCCGACAATTCATTCATCATAATTAGTAAACCATATTCAAATATTCATTCATTCGTGTATATAATGCATATCAAACAAATCATCCATCAATTAATAAAATCTAATAGTCAAAGTTACAGAAAAGTGGACCTAGCAAAATGGACCTCCCAATTTCATCTAGAACTGGACGGTTTTTGGTTAAGCCAAGTTAACCGGGGTGCAGTTTTAAAAGATCTTGATTGTTTAAGAACTTTAAAAGCGATAACCGAAAAATGAACCAAGTGGCTAATTTTGATTGCGGTTCGGCTTACAAATCTGTTAATTTGTGGGATTTTTCGGTTGGGCCTAACCATGAACACCCCTATATTTAGACATGTTTGAGAGAAAATTGTATATTTTGATAGTTTGTGTTATAAAGCTTATCAAAAGGAAAAGAGTTATGCAGTAACAATTAAAATATAAAAGTGTTAAAAAAACAAATCCTAAAATTTGAACAACTAAGTAAAAGGTCTAAATATTTTGTTTTTAAATTAATATATGATTTTGGATTGAGTAGTATTTGTGTTTTTTAGTATTCTATAACTTTTAATTTATTATTTTTTGGTTTGTATTTGTGTTTGACATTGGTACTTGAATTTAGGAGGGCGTCTTATTTAAATTTTATTTGGTTAATAACTAGTGAGTAGTAAGTGGTAATTATTTTGATGTTAGAAGTATTTAATAGTAATTAAATATAGTAATCCTATAAGTTATAATGTATTTAATACAAAAAAATAGTTGTGTCATTTTTTTAAGAAACTCGTGTTCGTGTCTTGTCGTGTCTGCTTTCTTGCTAACAATTTAAGTTTTAAAAATACTTAAATTTAAAAGTTGATAGTGTTTGAAGAGAGGAGGCTTATGGGGTAATGGTTCACATGTGAACAATGCAATGGTAAGACAAATTTTGGGAGAAAAGTGTGTTGGTGGTGCGGACAATCTGGCCACGTTAAAAAAATTGTCCGACAAGGGGAGCCGATTCGGTAAATGGCTCCGAGGCAAGAAAGGAAAACACTAGAGGCGAAACTAACATTGCTTATTCCAGTGACTAGTGAAGTTCTGTAAGCGGCATGCAACCCTAAAAGTTGCCATGATAAAGGGCGTTAATGTTAGTGGGTCCAGTTTGCATACAGGGTGTGTGGTATATTTATGTCGGCGGGCTAATGACTTCCGGAGGAGCCAAAAGGGGAAGTTGTATCATACTATCAGCAGGGTTATGTTCGACTTGGCCCGAGAAAAAATAAAATTCTTGGAATTGGTTTATTCTGAGTGGTTATGTTTTATGGTGGATCATGGTATTTCTAAGAAGTATGGTAGCGGTTGCAGTGGTAGAGAGAGCTATGAAGATCTTCAGAGGCGGAGTGGGTGTGCGATTGCCTAAGGTCGGAATGAAGATGGTTTGAAAACGTGATTAGTCACTAATAATCACTTCTTCAAGGTGGAGATTGTCGGCAGAACTACCCCAGTTAATTGGGGTAGTGGGAATAATTTGGCCAGCGGTTTGATAGAAACCATGTACGATTTCTATGAATAGCTTGCCTATAAATAGGCAATGTTATTGTGAAGGAAATCATCCCACAATTCAGAGTTCTTTTGCATATAATTTCCTTGTTTCTCTTGTAATATTTATATATTTGTGTGAGGTGTATTCGGGGAGTGTTGTTCTACGGGGATCGTTGAGTTAAGCGAGAAATTGTGTAGTTGTAATATTTGTTTACGTAGTGTATTTTTGTTCGAGGCCGTGTGGCTTTTCTCCAATTTTGGAGTTTCCATGTTAAATCCGAGTGTTGTTACCATTGTCATATTTTATTCGTATTTACTTCGTTATATTCACTATGGCAAATCCTGAGAGCTCGTATTTGTCGGCTCAAAGACCTAGCACTTATTATACTATTGAGCTTTTAATTTACTCATCGTGTCTGCCATGACGTCGACATATTAGTACTGCATTTGGTGAGTGTATTGTAATATAAATTTGTGAATCGTTCTATAGTAATACCGGGTCAGTCGAATTATATAAATACGCGACGTGTTCCCCGCTCTTGGATAGATTTTGATCAATAGGACATAAAATATGTTTTCAAAGAAGTATGTAATCATTCAAATATCACATTATAGTCTAGTAATTGTTTCAATATATATTGCTTTTCTACAAACTTATCTCAATGGATCAAAATCTCGTTATGTTTTTCAAAAGTTTTGAAGTATAGTCAACATGTTTCATGAGAATCGTAAACTGAAAAGAAAACACTGTTAGATTGATGTTTTTTAGAAAGCTCCCTACAGTTTTGAACTGTTCCTTTACCATCTTTTGAATTGGCTGTGAGTCAAATGTCTCCGGCTAGCTCCAGCACTTAGAGAGAGCAAGAGAAAGATCCAAAAAATGGCAGACGCAGCCGTGGAGTTCCTGCTGGAAAACCTCAAGCAGCTGCTACTGGACCACGTCCACCTCATCACTGACGCGAAAAACCAAGTCGAAAATCTCGAAAAAGACCTCCGCCTCTTCAAAGCCTTCCTCAAGGACTCCACCAGAAGACGACGAAGAGAAGACGGCCTGCGAGAGCTCGTCCGGCAAATACGAGACGTCGTATACGAGGCCGAGGACATCATCGATGCTTTCGTCACCCAGGCCACCGAGACCAAGTCCAGAAGCTACTTCGCTCGTGCTTTCCAAACGCCGGTAAGGCTCCTATCCATCGCCAGAGATGTCGAGGCCGTCAGCGTCAAGGTGCGAATGATCTACGAAGATAGGAGTAGGATGGATTTCGCGAATATCAATATAAACGACGCCGGACCTGAAGAAAATGAGGTACTTTTACCGATTGTGGAGATGCTTCATTAGGTCCGATCTGTCCTTTATATTGAGTATTTGCTCTTATTAATTTGGGATATTTTACTTGCTACCGTATTACTGTTTAACTATAGTTATGCTCATTGAGAACTTCCCTTTGCCAACATTTCAAGCCGATTAGTTACGTTGCTGTAGAGTTTGGTGAACGAGTAGTATATATATTTATATGTATTGCATTCATCTACTTGAATATGTATGTATAGAGATATATAATCTAAATTCTCCAGTACCTGTGGTGGATCTCTGTTCAGAGGAAGTGAGAATGATTTATTTATTTTTGTACTCTTATCAATTTGGCACTATATATTCGGCATCGCAGGCTCCCCAAGTGAGACAAGAGAATGTGGTGGGGTTTGAGGATGTGGCTGATGATCTACTCAATTATCTTCGCGAAGATAATGATCAGCTTGATGTCATCTCCATTATTGGTATGCCGGGTCTCGGCAAGACTACAGTGGCAGGGAAAGTGTATTGGGATCCAACAATCAAATATGAATTCCCTACCCGTATTTGGGTTTATGTTTCTCAAGATTTCACGAAGAAAAACGTGTTTCTTGCGATTTTGGGTGAGTTCACAAGGCTTACTGAAGATATAAAATGTAAATCTGATCAAGAATTGGCTAGCATGGTTGAAGCTCAACTCAAAGTTGGGAAGTTCTTGATTGTCTTTGATGATGTTTGGACTCCTGAGGATTGGGATAAACTTGCAATTGCTTTGCCCAAGAGCAATAAGATGGGGAAAATCTTGGTTACTAGTCGTAACATTGAAGTGGCTAGACATGCTAATCTTAATAGAAGCCCTTACAAATTACGTTTCTTGACTCAAGAAGAGAGTTGGTTGCTTTTGCAATACGAGGTCTTTGGTAAGCCCGAGTGCCCCCAAGATTTGGAAGTTCTTGGAAGACTTATTGTGGAGCAATGTGACAGGTTGCCACTTGCTATTGTAGTCATTGCTGGAATTCTTGTCAGAAAGTATTCAGCAGATGATGTAAGTGCTAGAAAAAATGCATGGACTAGAGTTTCTGAAAGTGTGAACGAGCATCTTGCAACTGAGGACCCAACACGGCGAATGGAAAAGATTATAGCATTAAGTTATGATAAACTGCCATATCACTTGCGAGCATGCTTTCTATATTTGGGGATGTTCCCTGAAGATTATGAGATCCCAGTGTGGAAATTAACACGAATGTGGATTGCAGAAGGTTTCATACAACAGAAGACGGGTATCAGCTTAGAAGTAACCGCAGAGAATTATTTGGATGATCTAATTAACAGGAATTTAGTAAGAATTGATAAGAGGAGAAGAGATGGGAAAGTCAAAACGTGCCGCATGCATGACATGCTACGTGAGTTTTGCAAAACCGAAGCTGGAAATGAAAGAGAGAATTTTCTACAAGAGATGAAAAAATCTAGTGAAGGAATATTTGATCCTCCAGTTGCTGATGTGCAAAAACATCGACGTCTTTGTATTCATTCCGATGTCTTGAGCTTTGTCTCTTCAAAACCTTTTGGTCCCCGTGTCCGCTCTTTTGTGTGTTTCTCCAAAGAAGAGATTAACTTGCCATATGACTGCATCTCAGCCATTCCTGCAGCTTTCAAATTGCTCAGAGTTCTAGAAGCTAAGTCTGTCAAATTCACTAAAATTCCAAGTGATATGTATCAATTAGTTCATTTGAGATACATTGCTATATCCTTTAATTTAGCAATTTTACCTAAATCCTTCTCCAAGCTTTGGAACATACAGACTCTTATAGTTGACACGCCATCACGCACCCTAGACATAAAAGCAGATATTTGGAAAATGATGCAGTTGAGGCATTTTAAAACAAATGCATCCGCTACTCTGCCAAATACAGGGAGAAGTAACAATGAGGGCGAAAAGCTTCAAACACTTGGCATGATGTCACCCCAGAGTTGCATTGAACAGGTCTTTGGTAAGGCCCGAAACGTGAAGAAACTGGGAATTCGTGGGCGATTGGCCCTACTTTTGGATGCAAGGAATGGATCATTCGACAGTTTGGGAAAATTTAGTAATCTTGAAAATTTGAAATTGTTGAACGATGTGTTCCCTAGTCCGCCTTCTGATGGCAAATTGCATGTCCTTCCTCAGGCATACCAATTCCCTCCAAAATTGAGAAGCCTGACTTTGTCGGATACATTTCTAGATTGGCAACATATGTCCATCTTAGGATTGTTGGAAAAACTCGAAATTCTCAAGTTGAAAGATAAAGCATTCATGGGTGATTGTTGGGTGGCTGCTGATGGAGGTTTTCGCCATCTTGAAATCTTGTATATCGGACACACAAGCTTAAAGGTTTGGATGGCTTCAGGACATCACTTCCCAAGGCTGAGGCGTGTTGAGTTGAGGAACTGCGAAGACCTCCAGCATGTTCCGATTGGGCTTGCCGATATACCAACCTTCCAAGTGTTGGAATTGTATCGTAGTAAATCGGCAGCCCAGTCAGCAAAGAGAATTAACGAGGTAAAACAAAAGTTGCAGGAAGAGCAAACTGCAAAGACAGCGTTCAAGCTCACCATTTTTCCTCCTGTGGAATGATTATGCCATGACTTTACCTTGCCAGGTGACAAAACTTTCATGAACTTTTGTCATTTGAAAATATAAATTTCCTATTTTATCGATTTTGAAATGTCCAAAATGATATTCTTTTACCTAAACCTTTGTCTTTAATTATCTCCCTTTCAAAATTTCGTTTATAATAATTATTCACTTTTCCTCTGGTTTGTGCAGTCATCTGCCAACAAGGTTTACATCAGTTCCACGTTGTCGAGTCAATGCACGAGGTCGCTTAAGTTAGCCGGTGTGGTCTAACTTCCTTGAATAACTGGTGCACTTCATATTTTTCCTGCGCTTTATGGATTGATTTTTTGTTTGTTGAATATTGCTACCTGTATTTTTGTCACCTGATTTGACTTTTGGAATTGTGCTTATTGACTATTATTGTAAAATAATAAAAGTTTGTTATTTTTGTATTTCATATAAGTTTCAGTAATCTAGGCTTTATGAGATTTAGGTTTTAACATGTTACTAGATTAGCTTTAGGTGCAATCGAATCATAATGAGCTTTAGAAAGACTGCAGTTTTTTGAATGGTTATAGCTTTCCTTAAGACCTTTCTGAAGATCAGTTTGACTGTATTTGTTTTTCAATCCTTTATTAAAATGGTGAGGACGAAAAAATTATTGCACTTGCTTCATTGCTGATGCCTCTCTGACCCATAGCATTTACAATCTAAGAAAAATATCTCTTGCAAGCAAGTAACATCAAGATCCACAATTAAGGTTGACAGATTTGTGGCTCTCTAGTTTTGTTTCATTTGATAGGAAGAAATCATAGAAGGTAAATAGTATGTGGAATGATGGGAAATAGTTGACAATTTGATAAAATCGTGCTGTGAAAAAATAATGTATAAGCAGTTTATAGAAAATATATTACCTAAAGTCAATTGATTATGCATGCCTTGGTGATTGTAACGTGTTGTAGTTCATATAAAAAAAACTAAAAGACATAAAATTTCTTTCTTTTTGTTCAAAGTGTGTTTTACATCTTCAAATATGCTTTCTTTCATTTCTTTTATTTTTTTTACTCTTGATTAATAAAATAAAGGGTAATACAGAGACAAAATATAAAGATAGTTGAACGACCACCACAAAAGATGTTCAATAATATGAAGTAAAATACCAACTCGATCTAGAGTTTAGACAAGATCCCTGGTCTAATGGGCAATTATTTGTCTTCCCCGGCTAGCAATTTTATCAGCTTTTGACTCTGCCCCGCGAGGGCTAAAGCCAGTCATCAAAAACTTTCACGAGCATTAATATAATCATTTTTCCAGTTAGGCAAGCTTTCATGATTGGTGATTTGATAAGCAGCTTTCTCAAGTAGAAATTGAGAAGGTTTAGGCTTTGAAAGAGAAATTTCGATGATTTTCGCTTCAGCTGCAAATGCCTTAGGAACAGTGGAACAACTCGTCTCCACACCCGAATAGTTCAGATCACAAGATGCATTAGAGTTGAGTTTAACCCAATCCTTATGGAGGAGGAGCCCTCTATAGCTCAATAAAAGTTACTTTCAGTGATTGAGATTCCACGGTTAATCGGTTGATCAGTTTTGAAATACTTCGGCTCAAGTTTTGCTTTTTGATGCACAACCTGGTAGTGATGCTTCCGGATCTCTTGAATCACCACAACAAGATGAGTTTGAAACATATCCACTGAGAGTTCCATTGTTCATGGAACCAAATGCAGTGTGATGGGTGTGATTTAAGATTGGCCCAATATACCGCTATTGAGCCGACCCATAAGCGCATCGAATAGAGAGAATTCGATGCGCGCATCGAATCTATAGTAATCTTTCTTTATTGGGCCAGTCCATTAGCGCATCGAATTCCTATGATTCGATGCGCGCATCGAACGAGGATGATTCGATGCGCCTTTCTATATTGGAATGTGGACTCCACGGGACGGTTTCTATAAATAGACCGTCTCCTTGTATTCTGTGAGAGTTTTTGGGAAGCTAACCACCTCAGCACAGTCAGCATCGAATCGCCACTCATTCGACACGCATCGGATCGAATCGCCTCTTATTCGATACGTATTTGAACAGTACTCTTCCATTCGATACGCTTAGATACACATCGAATTCGACATCCAAAGTACGCATCGAATTCGATACCTCCCAGAATAACTTCGAGCGACAGTTGAGTAACCCGCATCGAACGAGGACATTCGACACGTCAGCATCGAATACCTCAAATTCGATACGTTATATTAATATTGTAATTCATTTACTTTACTTAATAAGCTTGTAATAAGTGTTCCGGACCAAGCTAGTCCGTTAATAAAGTTGGATAGCATTGTTTTGATCTCATTTTGTAATCTTTTACTGTGTTCTATTACCGTGACGAAATAAGACCAAAATATTAGCGCCGTCTGTGGGAACACAAATTTATTAGTTTGTTAAGGTAGTAATATGTCTAGAATTACCAGATCCCAAAGCAAAGCTCAGGAAGGAAATATGGGAGAAGTAGGGCAGAAAACATCCAAACGTATCTCCCAAGATATTGCGGGACCGTCAACAGTACCTGCAGCTGTACCAACTCCGGCAAGGAGAGAGAATCAAGTACCTCAAGGTGAGAAGGTATATGTCGTTGAAGCAGGTGCAACTGGAGCAACGGAAACGAGTGCTTCAATTCCTGATAAATTGAATAATGAACTAATTGCAATAGTGAAAGCCGTTGTGGCTGAAGTATTAACTCCAGCACTACCAGTTTTCATACCTTCACTTGCGAAACATCCGGAAGTTTTGAGAGAACAAGGATCTGTTGCCCGAATGAAAAAGGGAAAGGAGAGGGAAAAATCTCAACAAGATGGCAGAGAAAGCAGACGTGTTTCGGAGGAAACAAAAAGCAAAGGAAAGTCTACTCGGGATGAACGAGGAAAAAAGTTAATGTCAGTTGAGATACAGTCAAGAAAACATCTTGAGAAGAAAGAAAGGGAAAAAGAGGAAGAACGTGTTACTGAGCGAAGAAGGAGAGAGGATAGGAGACGTACAGAAAGTCATGAATCCAGAAGGGAACGAAATGAGAGAGAAGACCGAAGAGAGGAATCAAGAAGAAGAAAGGATAGAGAGGACAGAAGACAGTCAGAAGGTCATGGTTCGCGTGATGAAGATAATAGAAGGGTTGTGAATGTTGAAAGACTGGAGAAAGAGAAAGCACCATTTGAGACTCAAATGGTACTGAAGGACAATACTATCAATCATAGTCCATTTTGTCACGAGATAGAATCGGAGATATTGGGGCAAGGGGATAAAATCCTGGAACTGAAGACATATGATGGGAAATCTGATCCCCGAGATCATCTTTTCCAATTAGATAGGAAATTGTCCCTTTATGGATTTAAGGACAATATCCAAGCCAGGATATTCGCAACAACTCTGTCAGGAGTAGCTGTGGATTGGTTTAATCGAATTTCTCCTGGACAGATCAAAAGCTACACCCAGTTGAGAAAAATGTTCGAGGATCAATTCTCTAGTCAGTCTAGACTGGTTTTGGATCACTCCCATCTCTACTCAATGAAACAAGAGACTAATGAAAGTCTAAAGGACTTTATGAAACGTTTCAATACGGAGCTATTAAGGATTGATAGCCCAACAGGAGAGGTGGTTGCAAGCATAGTTTTCCGAGCAACTACCAACATAATCTTCGGTGGGGACTTACTCAGACGTAAGCCAACGACCGTTGAAGAGATTAATAAAATTGCACAAGAGGTAGTTCATTATGAGGAAATGATGGCGACAAAGTTACCCGTTGTTGCAGTGGTCAAAGATAGAGAAAGAGGTAGAGATGATAACAACCGTAATACCTACTACAACAGAAACAAGAACTACAAACGGGAGAATTTGCCCAGACGGTACACACCGTTGAACGCTCATATCATGACAGTGTTTAACGCAGCAAGAAGAAAATGATGGTTGAAGGATCCTAAACCGATGAGGGAGTCAAAGGCAACCATGTATTCAAGTCAATTCTGCAAGTATCATAACCAAAAGGGTCATGATACTGAAGAATGTATAAATTTGAAGGAAGAGATTGAACGGTTAATAAAGGATGGCAAACTCGTCGAGTATGTCAGGAAGGTGCAAGAACAGGAGAAAAGTTTCAATCGCAAGAGAACTCTGTCTCCTAGGAGAGATAAGCAAAAAGTAGTCGATGAACCGCAACTTTTCTAATACCCTCAGATCGAAGATGGGAGTCCTAGGAAAGGAATGATTAATATGATATCTGGAGGGCCAGGGGGAGCGGATTCTACCAATGGTCGAAGAAAGATCACAAGGCTCGTTGAAGCAGATAACTTTGTTCATATGGCCAATATGCTGAGAATTGAAGAAATGCCACCTGAAGAGATCACATTCTCCACCGCAGACCTACGGAAACTAAGTGCACAGGCCATACAGATGTCCAATCTAAATTGCTCTTTGGTGATAACTGTTGATATAGCTAATTTCGGAGTCACCAAAATGCTTGTGGACCATGGGAGTTCCGTAAATGTACTGTTCAACTCTACGTTGGTTAAAATGGGATTGAATAATCAGGCACTAGAACCGGTGAGAACGTCGCTTCATGGATTTGGAGGTCCAGCGATAGTGCCGCTAGGAATGATCAAACTCCCAACTTCATTGGGGACAGCGCCAAAGAGAACGACAATTCTGGAGAACTATGTAATCGTTGACATGCACTTCGACTACAACGGAATCATATGAAGACCGGCGTTGAATGCATTTCGAGCGTTACCATCAACCTACCATCAAATGATAAAGTTTCCTACCACTGCCGGTACGGGAGAAGTCATTGCAGATCATATTGAAGGTTGGAAGTGTTATGTAAATTCACTCCGGACGCGGCCGCAGCAAGAAGATAACGCAGCAGTAGCATTGGCTCCAAGGCGTATGGAGCATATCGATTAAATATTCTGTTTCAAGTTACAAGCAATTTTAGCATTTTGAATATTTTGAACAAGTTTTTATTTGTTCTCTCTGCAATAAAATGCATGAGGGACAAATATGTATGAATTTAAAACAGGCACCCCCAAAACATGATTCTGGAAGACAGCGCTGGAAGTCAGGCAAATGAGCAATGACTCAAGCTCAGATCTATTAACATAATCTGATTTGAGTTATTCAAGAAGATTATATCTACTTGATCTACAAAAAAAATTTATATATCCTGTATAATAGAACTTATGCAGGTTCAGAAATCCTTTAAGCTAGCAGAAGAACGGAAACTCTGCCCCAAAGTGGCACGAGATACCGGTGAAAGCTCAAGACAAAAGAGACGGAAACTCTGCCCCAAAGTGGCACGAGATACCGGTGGACGCTCAAGACAAAAGGGACGAAAATCTGCCCCAAAGTGGCACGAGATACCGAAAATCCCTAAAGAAATTAGAAGAACATAGACTATGCCCCAAAGTGGCAAGAAATACCAGAAGTAATCAGAAGTGACAATAAGGGACGGCAACTCTGCCCCAAAGTGGCACGAGATACCGAAAATCCCGAAAGCAAAAAGGAAGGGACAGACACTCTATACTAGAAGACACTCAAAATGTCAAGACCGATGAATTGGAACAAACAATTCTGCCCAGAATGGCAAAGGTCACCGCAATAGGCGACAGACACTACGAGTAACATTGCAGGTGCTCATTGAAATTCATAATTGGAGAAAATATGCACAAAATTCTCGTAAAGTAAATAACAGTTAAATGAAAACATAAGAAATAGGAGAACTACGTCTAGAATGACGAGTGAAAATTCTTCTTATAAAATATAATTATTACAATCCTTCAAGAAGAAACCTGGTTCAATATTTCATAACAGGATGAACAATTTTATAGAGCAACAATGAACCAGGAGGTTGTCAAAATAAAGTAAAGACCGTAAATGAAAAATTGAAATAAAAGGCAACAGGTACGGGTTGAAATAATTATGCAAATAATGACTAGCGTCCAAAAAAGTTGTTCTGCTAAATAGTAAATTGTTCAAACATACAAGAGCGATAAACCGCAACAAATAAAACCAAATTAAAATTAAAATTAAAATTGTTTATAACTATAAAAATAGAAAGCCTCGGGGGCACAATGTTAATCCTCCTCCTCCTCATCCTCAGATGAGGGATAAGGATCAGGCATATCTAGCTTTGGTGATAATCCTCCGAGAATGAGATCTTCATTATCTAGCAATGAGGCAAATTCATCAGGTTCTGCAGGCTCAGAAGTTGGACGAGGTGGTAATTTTTCTCGATTTGGCCCTAGGGACAAGTCTAACCATTCCGGTTTAAAACCACCACGAACATACGTACTGGCATAGAACTGGTGCACAGTTAGAACCTGAGCATTCCGAGCCTCGAGCTGACCTCGACGAGAGCAAATTTCTTGAAAAGTGCTGCTTTGAAGAAACTCTTCAGCTATCTCCACTTTTCGCTGGGGAGTAACCTATCAAATATATATATATATATATATATATATATTTATATGAAAAAAGGTATGGGAGATAGAACGCCATTAAAAGGAATGTATATTACCTCTTTCAGACCACGCAGATAACCATTAAGATCTGAATTATGGGCTTCTTCTTTGGCTGCACCCACTTCCAGCTTGAGCTCAGTGACTTGCTTATTAAATAATTCCTTGAGCGTTTCAACCTCCTCCTGAGCCTTTTTAGCCTGCGCAGCATAGTCCTTGGCTAGTTGCAAAGCTTTCTCCTTCTCATCGAGGGCAGTCTGTAAAGCAGAACCATTATCACCACTGGCAGTCTCTCGAAATTCCATCTGGGCAGAGAACATGGTGTCCACGAAACCTCCCGCCTAACAATTAATGAATAGTTAGATAATAATTTACAGAGTCAAATCAGAAAAATAAATCCCCAGCAAGAAAATCATTACCGCCGTCAGCAAATGCAGCGTGTTCCGCTCCACCCGTTTCCTTTCTTCAGCAGAGACCGGAAGAGGGACTGTGAGACCAGGCATCAGTGCCCTTAAATGCTCGATGGCTTCGGACTCAGCGATCTCATATCCAGTGGCCCGAGCCCGAGGGCCTTGTATAGGCCCAGCCCCAGCATCTGGCCCAGTTGCACTGGCAGGAGGATTGGAGGCACTCGGTCTGCTTGTTTGGCCTACAGAGGGAGCAACTCCTTCGGCTTGCGACCGATTTTGAGGCATCCTTCGTCTCTTGCGTTGGACAAGGTTTTCAACATCCTCGCTGGTTCCAGCTGCCCTGCCTTCAGACGCTTCAGCACCGCCTTGAATTTTCTCAGGATTATTCCCCAGTAATTCCTCGAAAGGATCAGTTAGTGGATCAGCAGCAGCGGCAGTAGAGGGACCAGCAAGTTTCTTTTTTCCCTTGCTCTTTCTCTTTTTGGGGGGTGGAATTTCGGGCACGGTGTCAGTCTGGGACCTAGCCAAGTCAGCAGCAACTACTCGATTCATTCTGGCGTGACGGCTCATGAAGTACTTGGCTGCAATAAAGATAAATCGTTAGAATGCACAATGAGCATTAATCGAAAATATCAAGAAAAGTTGGTTAATATACCAAGAGTCATCCTCCCATCATATTTCACTGGAGACAACCCAGCTAAAGAAAGGACTCGATTTTCCACAAGTTTTTTAACATCGAATTGATGTTCACGAACTAAGTTCGGGATAAACTCACAATCCCATGAAGTTATACTAACTCCCCCGGGAATCATTACCTTAGCCCCAGTATACCATTCACGGCGATATCGTTCGAATTCGCCTTCGTAACTTTCTTTGATATAAAAATATCTTCTTTTCCAATCTTTTCCATACCCGATCGCCCCACCGTTCAAGAATTTGCGATTTGTTTGTGCTTTAATATGATAAAATCCCTCTTCACGCCTCGCAATCTCGAATAATGAGTAAAACTCATTGGGACTTTGTGGTTGTCGCAACGCCTTCATGACTATGATAAAGCCAATCAAACTCCCATAAGAGTTTGACGTGAGTTGCGCAGGCACAAGATTTATCATTCTCAAAAGCCCTCTTAGCTCGAACGGAATTGGAAAGCGCAAACCATTGAGAAGATGTCCAACAAATACAGTCATATGCTCGGGCGGTGGGTATGCATCCTATCATTCGGACCTGGGAGGACGATCTTATACTTATCAGGTATATCAAATTTCTTACGGAGTCCCTTACGACTGTGTTGGAGACGAGAGGTATATTGATCATAGGTCATTCCTGGGACCTCTACATGATCATCGAATTCCTTATTGATATAATCTACGTCCTCTTCACCCTCGCTTGGAGCGCGGTTATCTTTATAAGACGACGTATACGAGTCATCATTGTCCGCTTCGGGCATAGTTTGTTCGATATTTGCACCAGGGACATTACCCATGGGAGGATCAACCGTTATTATATCAATTAAATCGAATACATCTACGTCGGATGTGCTTGGGGCCGTAGGTGCACTCGAAGGGTTCCCCTTATTAATGGAACTAGAACTAGAGCCAGTACTCGACTCACTCCCAGAAGTGGATCCACCGCTCACCATCTTTGATGAGAATAAACTGAAATAAATTAAAAACGGAGACTGACTAAGGACGCATACGTCACTCTACACTCTCGTATGTCACTCACATATACGTAACATTGAACATGTTAAAAAGTAGAAAACCCAGCAAAATAAAAACCAATAATTTTACCTTAATTGAATTTCCGGTAAGAGAAGCTTTTGCTTGGTTGTTTATATCCTACACAAAATAAGAGCAAATTAGAAATACACAACGGAACGCTTAAAACGAGGAGAAACAACAATCTTAACGCATCGAATTTTCTCAATTCGATGCTGATCGCATCGAATCCCTGAAAATTTGATATGACTCGCATCGAATGACGCAAATTCGATGCGCCTCACCTGAAGAGCAAAATATGTTGGCAGAAGAATGAGCTCGTCATCATAGCGCCCCCCTTATATAGGGGACGCGAGGCCCATCAGGCCCATTTACGGTGCCGCCTCGAATAACCGCATCGAACAGCAACAATTCGATGCGTACTATTTCACGCATCGAATGGTGTACAATTCGATGCGTTAAATTTATCCTCTTAATGATGGTATTATGAACCGCTCCGAACTTACTATGAATAGGAATATCCCAAATCAGTATAAATATGTTTTTTAAGTTTGGAATACGATCTCTAAATTGATATCGTCTCCCAAACTGGGGGGACTATATGATGTGTGATTTAAGATTGGCCCAATATACCGCTATTGGGCCGGCCCATAAGCGCATCGAATAGAAAGAATTCGATGCGCGCATCGAATCTACAGTAATCTTTCTTTATTGGGCCAGTCCATTAGCACATCGAATTCCTCTGATTCGATGCGCGCATCGAACGAGGATGATTCAATGCACCTTTCTATATTGGAATGTGGGCTCCACGGGACGGTTTCTATAAATAGATCGTCCCCTTGTATTCTGTGAGAGTTTTTGGGAAGCTAACCACCTCAGCACAGTCAGCATCGAATCGCCACTCATTCGACACGCATCGGATCGAATCGCCTCTCATTCGATACGTATTTGAACAGTACTCTTCCATTCGATACGCTTAGATACACATCGAATTCGACATCCAAAGTACGCATCGAATTCGATACCTCCCAGAATAACTTCGAGCGACAGTTGAGTAACCCGCATCGAACGAGGACATTCGACACGTCAGCATCGAATACCTCAAATTCGATACGTTATATTAATATTGTAATTCATCTACTTTACTTAATAAGCTTGTAATAAGTGTTCCGGACCAAGCTAGTCCGTTAATAAAGTTGGATAGCATTATTTTGATCTCATTTTATAATATTTTACTGTGTTCTATTACCGTGACGAAATAAGACCAAAATACAATGGTCGAGGGTACATCACATAGGTGTTTAGCCAATTCAACTCGACACTAGCACAAGAAACAATTAATCTGAATCATGGATTGGAAACAGAATTCAGTTTAGCATGAGTAGGGAGGGAATTTGTTAAAACAGTTTAGTCATGTTGCGAATGTGAAGGGGCCAAAGTCTTTTGCGTACTTGGGGTAGTGGGTTGTTGGCATAGCAAAATGATCCGCTAATTAGTTTATAAGATAAGCGTTCTGAGTTGTGAGAATTCTTTCACTTGAGAGAACCCTAACTCAATGCGACGATCTCCTAAGAAATGATAGGAAGTTTTTGAGTTGCTCTACAAATAATCAGGGTGTCAAATAGAATAGAGAAAATTGAGAGATTCCACTGTCCTTTATCCTCATCAATAAGCTTACCCACTGCTTAAGGTGCACAAAAGGAGGGACAAGAACTCCCGAGATATTCCCGCTACGGATAGTGAAGTGCCCAAAGACACAAAAACAAGCTCACTTCCAAATAATTTTATGACATCTTAGAAATGCTAGGCCAAAGATATGAGCATCCATAAAATAATATGACCTAATAGAATAGTCTCTTATGGACCACGTCTTATTTGATTAAAATCCCTCGCTAAAATAAGTATCTCGCATCCTTAAAATTTTCATATGATATACACCATGAATGGTATTAATATTGGTGCTTTCGTGCATTTATTTTGTCTCACATCTCTTGTGTAACATCTTCAACATCATTCGATCGGTTCCTGTAAATAGCTTAAAACTATGCAATTTAAATATATATTTAAAGTTTTGTTGAAAATATTCAAAGTTAGTTAGAACTCGGAAGACTATAATCAAGTGAATTGCTTTTATGCATTTGGTTTTCAGTTTTCCCCTTCCCACAGTTGTGTATAAATTGTTCAATGCCTCAACATTGAGAATTAAGTCAATCTTTGTGAAACCATAACAGTAAAGAAAACATTTGAGTGCTACAATCCTTCAATTATTCAATCCTTCTTCAGTGTTCAGATATTATGCATCAATAAACACGCATAACGTTCTTAATCGGAAAATACCTCCGTTCAACGGCTAGTTAATGCATTGGAATTTCTTAGCCTTTAGCTACTGTTCAATGAGAGTTTTAGCCTTAGTCCAGCATAAAATCTTTTACGCCAAATGGTGCGTTATCTAAAATGTTATTGTTTAGACTTAATCCATGTGTGTTGTAAAGTCTGTCTATATTTAAGCAACCAATTTATTTATTTTATTTTATTTGTGAACAGGATGAACAGCAGTTAGCCACCAATTACTTCAATAGTGCCAATAGAGAAATTGACTCACCATTACACCAATTTTATCCTTTTGAAACAATTAAAAAAACTTGGGTTTCTTTTTTCTTTTGAAGATCATAAATAATTAAAAAACAAATACTCAACTTTCTTTTTTTGATGAAATACATAAAGCTAAGCTTTATCGCTCGAAGCTATGATGCATCGACACTTCAAAGTTCAAACATCATATGTGTCCGTGTCTGACAAGTATTTGACACTCGACACTCATCTGACGCTTCACATGGCGTGTCTCCATTAACATAAATAAAAATTATTTTCGACACTCGTGTCCAACATTTGAGAGTGGTGTGTCAGAGACTTAATAAGAAGTGTGTATCCAGAGAAAAGTATATATTTTAATAGTTGTGTTGTAAAGCTTATCAAAAGAAAAAGATTATACAATAACAATTAAATTATAAAAATGTTAAAAAAACAAATCCTAAAACTTAAACAACTAAGTAAAAGCTCTAAATATTTTGTTTTTTAATTAATACATAATTTTTGATTGAGTAGTGTCTGTGTTTTTTAGTATTGTATAACTCTTGATTATTATTCTTTGATTTATACTTGTGTTTAATATTTGTACTCGAATTTAGGAAACGTCATATTTAAACTTTGTTTTGGTTAATAACTAGTGAGTAGTAAATGAATATTACTTTAATGCTATAAGTATTTTATAATAATTAAAAATATTAATC
The DNA here is from genome assembly GCA_948329865.1 of Linaria vulgaris. Taxonomy (NCBI): domain Eukaryota; kingdom Viridiplantae; phylum Streptophyta; class Magnoliopsida; order Lamiales; family Plantaginaceae; genus Linaria; species Linaria vulgaris. The sequence continues at coordinate 33,006,077 of OX415250.1, read as the reverse complement.
CTATAAGTTATAATGTATTTAATGTAAAAATTAAGCCGCATCAATTTTTTTAAGTAAGAAACTCGTGTCTGTGTCATGTCTGTGTCTATTTTTGTGCAACGTGAAGGGAAGTTAATCTAACTAATTCCCTCTTGTCCCACGAAATTAACTTAAATTAGGTTTCAACTCAGTTGAGAAGCCAAATCCAGCTGAAAATTGATCTCCACAACCAGCACCTTTACCTTATACAGGAACGGTAAATCACAAGTCTCTTGTACAACAACAATATGAAACAGCAGCTACTATTCGCAGCGAAGCTTCTCGCCTTTGCCGGCGGTTACCTCTTCACAAAGACCCGCACGAGCACCAAAAAGTACAGAATCAGATCAAGATCAGTAAGTGACATCGCAGTACTACTCCTACTCGAAAATCTAAAGCGCTTGGTACTAAATCGCACTCGTTTGATCCGCGATTCGAAAAATCAGATCGAAATGCTGGAAAACGACGTGCGTTTGTTCAAATCATTTTTAATTGACTCCTCGAAGAGGCGAATTGAGAACGAGCGGATGGAACAATTGGTGCGAGAAATTAGGGCTTTGGTCAACGAAGCGGAGGATGCGATCGACGCGTACGAGGTTCAGGCGGAGGAGACTAGATCTCGGAGTTTTTTTGTGAATGCGTTTGGTGGACAGAGGAAAATGGTGAGAGTTGCGAAGGAGGTGGAGAGGGTGAGGGCGAAGGTGAAAGGCGTGTATGGTAACGGTGGTAGGATTACGTTTGTCACGATGAAAATGGGTGGCGCGTGTGGAGAGACGGAGACGATGGACAGGAAGGTACAATGTGATAGAGTTTGAAGTTATGTGTGTATATCCATCAATTTGTTCTTCATGTTGTGCTCTATTTTCTTTTAGTTCAAATTCGGTTCTAGCTTAAATGGTTAAGTTAACATTGAACTATGACCTTATGTCGTGGAGCTTTCGGTATATCATTTGCAATGGGAATTGCATATGGCTTGTGAAATTGAAGCTATTAAAAACAGAGTTGGACCTTAATTAGCTAAAAGAAATTGTGATACAGTTATGGGGTGAATATGTATCCATGCGCTTGTCCAATGTTCTAAGTGTTCTTATTGCCTGTTATGAGCCTTCTCTAATAAGCTAGGATAGAGTTGGAATTGTCTAGCCTTTATCAAAACTCGAAAATAAGTGTTTTAGTATTGTCCTAATGTAGTTGTCTGTGTGCATATACTTGATATTTTTGAATTTTGAGTTGCGTAGCTCATAACCTGATTTTCGTGCCTACTCAAAGTCTCACTGCTGACATCGTTTTGGTAATTTGATTTCCTTAGGGAGATGTGAAAATCTTTGGCTCATGGCCTCGCCCTGAAATCCTTGAACTGCAAAAGGACGCCTTCTTTGAGTACGATTGGGTACCGACTGAAAGGAATTTTGTTGACTGAGGTTCTACTTTTTTACTCCATACGAGGTTGGAAAGACTGCAAGTTATCAACTGTTCAGTGACAGAAATAGAAGCCGGGAAACAGAAAAGAGAACAGCTTTCCAATGCTCTACTCCGACGCCTGGTTAGCTGATACTGCTCAAAACCAAGCTTCTTTAGAAGCTAGAAACAAAGTCCTACCTGCCGATTAAGACAGTAATGTCGCTGTACAAACAATGCAATGAACTATGGATTCTGTGTTTTGTGATGGATCTCAGAGTTGAAAACTTGGCGGAGTTTGAGGAAGCTGTATTTCAACTATGCCATGTTTGTGTTGTATGTGTGTAGTCTGTGTCCTTACTACCGTACGGCATGTAACTCTCCAGCTGTTAGTGCTACTAGTCAACTTCAATATTCCAAAGCAAACCTAATTTCAAATTGAATTTTTTGTGCCGTCTCTTTTAGCCAATTCGACTATTTATACTTTATAGAGTACAAGACCCATTGGCTCCAACATAAACACCATTAGTCATTGTAGTTTGTAACCTACATTTTTGTTTTAACAAGAATAAATTTCCAGCACCCAAATATCCATTGTCACTAACATGTAATTAAATGGATAATGTAATAAAGTTACTTGAAGGGCAAAGTTGAAGGTTCATTATAGTTCCATCATCCATGATTACTTTAAAAAAACATATCATCCGTTCTCTTAAAAATTAACGTTTGTGTGAGATAGGAGGTGAATCTATCTTTTCATCATCGTTATAATGCTTATGTAATTAAGTCGAATCTCAAAAGCAATAAAGGTAATTACTCAAAAAATGGTATTATATCAATGAAAAACTTCATACAGGCTTGCATACAACATTAAGAAACGAGTAAAAACATGAGACTCAGAGCAATGAATTATATCAGACTATACACCTCATTACTTTTTTTAACCAACATAAAGAAGAAAAGGTTGAAGTCATCACTGTAGCAAGTTACACATCAGATTATCATAACTTAAGTCAATCTTCTTTTCCTACCCTTTTAATGCCTTTCAACAAAGACAAGCAACACAAACTTACAGCGGGCTTTGACAGTTTCACGACCTTTGCAATGTATCTACCCAGTCCACGCTCATCCGCCCTTTTTCTAGTTGAATGTCGACACTCATCCGGGACTTTTCGTGGTACTCTACACTCCTCCGAGATCTTTCTATTTGGTCAGCAGATACTCTTAACTTCGAAAGCTTGTCATTGTTCTGAAATTTGTATTCATAAGTTTTAAGTTTATCAGGCCTATCAGTGCTACACCGGGGTTTTTCTCTGCGGTCACTGCTGCTCTTCCTGGGAGCTTCAATACAATCAGTACTTTTTCTGGAACGTTCAGGCTGGTCTACACTTCTCCTTGTCATGTTCCTTTGAGAGGGAGGTTTATCGAGGGTCGATATGAACTTCTTTAAGTGCTTAATATACTCGGGATACAGTTCCAAGTTACAGTGATTTCCCCCCTTGACCCACAGGGGTTCATATTTCTCAGGGCAAAGTTCATAAAGTTGTTTCCCATGAGAACAGTCAACAACATCATCGTCAGTGCCCTGCATGATAACATAGCGACTCATGATGAACTTAAGCAAAATGAAAAGCATATATCATACATTGAGTATCCAAAACATCAGCTAGTAATGAATCTATTCACTGAGACAGGTGAATGGGAGGGCGTGGGGTAATTAAGAAAAATGTGTATTCAGACATCAAAGTGGTATGTTGTGTGCTCATCATGCAACTTATGTGTTTAATGCAGATTTATGTTGCTGATTATGTCACGCTCTTCCCACTCCAGCTCAAGCGGGTAGCCCATGTTCGCAGTAGAAACAGCATTTGCATTATTTAATCCAGAGAATCAAAACTTGAAAGATTGACTTCCGCATTATCTTAATTCCAATACCGTAACAGTCCAGGTTAGTCCTATTGCTTTATTAAACCAGCTGCCCTGAGAATAGGTCTAGGAATACATAAGCTCTTCAGTAATCTTTTATAAACGAAGTAACTTCTTAAAAATAATCGACACCTAAACTCTCCAGTCGATTTGCATAAAAAGGTAAACTACATACGTGATATCAATTTAGGTAAACTGTATCATAGTTTAAAATCTCCCATATTTTTTCCATGGTTATTATGCGCAATGTCACTGTCATATCTAATTCTGCACAAGGAGTTGCAGGAGGTTCAATATTTCAGAAATAGTCCAACTGAGTTCAACATCTGTAGATCCATTCTTTCAGGGGTTGATTGAGATCCATGTTATCTTAATCGATTACTAAAAAACACCATCAGAGCAAGTAAATGCATATCAGAGGTGGCTCTGCGATGTATCTACAATGCCAAAATTGGATGAGTATAGGAAAATGTAAAAACTTACATGAATCACCAGAACAGGACACTTCACAAAGGGGATTTTATCAATGTTCTGCATCACACAAACAAATAAGTCATGTCAGAGACAGAATTGCGCGACAGTTCTGGAAATAGAAATAATCGCCAACAAACAAGTAACAAGTAACATGCATCTATATAAGGAAAGGCAATCAGAAGATTATCAGAAACATGATTACGTCGAACCAAACAAACATGTACCTTGTAGATGTCGAACCAATATGTACGCTTCACTTGATACATGACTCTTAAGCCAGAAAGGATAGGACTGTGCAAAACAACGGCCCTTAATCGAGGCAAGCGAGCTGCAAGATCTACTGTGGGACCACTACCCACTGATTGACCATACAGGATAATGTCTTCTTGCTTAACCCCATAGGTCTCTTCAAGACACTTGTAAGCAGCCTCGATATCCGCATAAGTATTTTGCTCACTTGGCTGCCAATCAGTAAACATACAACTTTACAACATGTTCTATCAGGTATTCCATAGATAAGTAATGAGTGGAAGAATGAATTTTATGAAACTAATAGGATAATACCTTTCCTGATGATCGCCCATAACCAGAGTAATCATATCTGCACGCATAACAAGACTATGATTTTCAGCATCCACCATAGAATAAATCTACGAATAGGATACGTTACAACCGAACATGGAAATCGCCCCAAAGGACACGCATAAGCACATCGTTAATGCAATTTAGTCGACATTTCACGACACAATTTTAGTTACGACGCAATGTATTCAACAATTGATTGCCAATTTAGTCAAAATCCAGAAAAGCAGGGCATACACTAAACATCGATTAAAATACGTTAAAAGTGCGTAAATTCGAGAAATTACCCTAAGAGATTAACTCTGAGATGAACGCTGAGCTCGATAAAAAGCTCGTACATTTGTCCGATATCAGCCGCATTGCCGTGCGAGTACAGCAGCGTCGTAGTAGCCATAGGGTACCGCACGTACACCGCCACGATTTCCGTCCCCCGCCGCGTCGGGAGCTTCAATACGTCGACGTTTTCGCGGTGAGGAATCGGATGAAGCACCACCAAGCCAGTGGCAGCGTCCGTAATTAGCTTGTACCTCGGAGGCGAAGGTGGGAAGAAGGCCAGCTTTGCAGCCATTGATGACTTCACACCGCCCATTGTTTTTTTCTCTCTCTCTCTCTCTTACTGTAATGTACCGTACAGTAGCAGTAATTGTATGTATCGATTGTATGTATATATTCAGAGAATTGTGTTACGGAGTTTAGAGAGAGAAAGAGAGGAGAGAGAGAAGAAAAGGGGGAAATTTTGAGAGGGATTATGATACGGTGACCAGCTGTGATATTTACTGTTCACCGTTGGCATTGCCGTATTTGCTATTTTTTACTATTTTTCGATATGTTACAGCTATAAAACAAAATCGATTTCTTTTGGGTTGATAATTAATTTGGTTAACAATTATTAAATTTCTTGTTTTGCAACTTAGTATCGTCAAGGCTACTACATCTTGGACAAAGAAAATATAGTCGATATATGAAATATGAATTAGGCATTTTTTTATGTTTAAGAGAATTACTTCTTGTAGTTGAGAACGTATAAGAATAATGCATGTGTAAAAATATAACAAAGAATGCTTAGGATGGGAGGAAAGGATCCTAATTTTGTAATTAAATTATTTTAAAAGAAATTAATCATATCGATACATAGTGTTGTTAGACTCGAAGTCTCGAACTCAATTTCTATGATGATCTCGAAATTCTATGACTGCGTTAATCAATATATTACAACTTTAATTAAGGCCGGTGAATATTAAAAATTGGTACTCAAGTCTCAATGAACGTCGGAGGAATAAATTTGTTTGGGAGTGTGGATTAATTTTGTCTACACTACTTTAAGATCAAAATTCCACGTTTAGAATGGTCAACAGAAAATAGCAAAGAAAAGGACAAAAAAGGTGGAAATATTTTAGAAATGCTTTTCTACTCATCATACACATACATATAGAGAATTTTGCATCTGGCTCTATCAACTTTAGTTGACGATAAGAAGAGAAAATAATTGAGTTTAAAATGTTATTTAGTATAATAAATAGAAATTACGTGCTAGAGAAAAAACAATAAGCAATCGTGTGGATTGTAATAGTCAACTCCGATCAAAATGAAACATAAGAAGAGGCTAGGGAGAAAATCATAACGAAAAGCAATCTTACTATATTATATGTCCTCTTTTATAATAATTTTATTATAGAGCCCAATCTTTACACCGAAAGGTACAAGTATATATTTATCATCAAAAGAAAAAGGTACAAGTATAGTCGCTATACAATACTGGCCCAATGCACAATATTAGTTTAAAATTTAAATATGATGCTAGAATTTGCATGCAAATGTATTGAATTATTGAAACCAACCCACCTGTAAACTCTTCACTAATTCTTATGTAACGATGATAATTTTACTTTAAATATATTTATATTGGCATTGGGTGGCGGATACAAGGTACAACTGTCCCTATTAGATTGCTCATCTATATACTATTATATAAAGAAACCCATTGTGACACCAATCTTTTGATTTCCAACTTTAACCTTTGTGTTTTAGCTATATTGTGAAAATTTCTTATTAAATCCCCAAAATAGCCTTACAAATTAAGTTAGACTAATTAATTATATTACTAATTATAATTAATGACTTACTTTTCTCATAATCTGCTTTTCTTCCATTGTTCTACTTAGAATTAATGGGACATGTTATCTAGATAAATTTCTTCTTTAACCCACATAAAATGACATTGAAAAAAAAAATTATGCTCGCGGGAACCGCGTGCTACATTTGCTAGTTTGTACCTTATAATGGTAAACATGATTTGGGTTTATATAGTATAGACTAATCACTAATCAAGTGGAGCAGAGAGGGATTTTGGAATTTCCGATGTTCTAATTTTAGTGTAATTTGAGTTGGAACTTGAAAGCAATGAGCTGTTTAAGTTTGCCCAATAGATGTTTATTTTACAAATCACAATCATATAAACTTTAATTAAATAAGGTTTTCTCATGGAATTTGTGTTTTTTTTTTGGTGAAATCATGGAATTGGTATTCATACTTGGAATCGTATCAGATGAATAGTACCTTTTTATTGTGGGTTGAAGTTTCTGTCCCACACTCGTGGTACCTTGTCGCTTAATTCATTTTATTTTTAGTCCTAAATCCTAATCTGTTTGTATAACTATTTTGAAGATTGTTATAATGACTCTCTACATTTGTCTAAATTGGAAAAAAATCATAAACAATGGCCCTATGTTAGAATTTAAGGGCCCGTTTGGATGTATTTTCGTCAATTTGGTTTGGCTCAATTTGGTTTGGAAGTTTGGAAAAGTGTTTGGAAAATATTTTGAAAAATATGTCAGAAAATTGAAATTCAGTTTGGATGTAATTTTAATGTTTGAGTGCTGGAGAGAAAAGTAGGTATTCAGTGTAATTAATATATATTGATTTAACTTATTTTAATTAATAATTATTATTATTATTTGTTGATTAATAATATTTGGATATTATTAGAACATATTGATGCATAATTATTTTTTCTTTGATGAAAGGAATGAAAAAAAAAACTAATTATAAACCTGCCGTTTATATGGCATTTGTACTATGCCCAAACTGATATTTTTAGCTAATGAATATGCATAAAAATAAATATTCATTGTAATTAATAAATATATCAATATGTATACATCTATTAATAATATAAGCAAAGCCATCACATAGTAGTTTGTGACACCAAGACCAAAACTACCCACTTTTTATAAAATTTCTTAACTTTCGGTAAATAAAAAATAAAAGAAAAGAAGAAGAGATCAACCACCCGAAAAATAAAAGAAGAGCTTAAAATTCAAGTAATTGGATAACTAACCACTTTTTTCAAAAATTTATTAACTTTCCGGTAATTTTTTAAAATAAAATGATAACAAATTTAATAGCACTAGAAAAAAGTTGTTAGTTTTGGCAAAAAAGTGAAACGTTAATTATGTGTGCTCCCGGGCAAAAGGATAACAAATTTAAATTCAAATGAATAAACTTCTTATCTATTTCCTAAAATTTGTGAATTATATTCCACGAGATAAGGAAATACCATCAACCGCTCACTCATGTTGTGCAACCGGTTCCTTTGTTTTCAATATAAATATCCAAAACTGATTTTTCTTTTTGGAATGTAACACGTCTCATTTGTCCTTTTGGTGTTTGTAATAGCATAATTAAAAAAAAATAGTAGTCAAATTCAATATCTTACTTCATGAGTTTTGTGACGACCGCTCCCCACAAGCCATGCTCCGATACGAGTTGGTTCAGTGGTGGCCAACCACTTTACCCAATCCAGACTAAAGTGCAACCCATAGCAAAGGTCTCACTTGTTCAGGATCAAAACCATACACATTTTATAAATTATATTTTGATATATATAGCGGAAGTCTTGGTATTACAAAAAATGTGACTATTTTAATGGTTATGCACTAATGACAAAACACGAATATTTGCACGCCTGAACAATTATTCATTTGGTCCATGTTGCCATGTTGATTTTATCTTGGGGAACGGACAGAAAAAACGAAGAATAAGTCTTTAATGACTTAGTGAGATTCATATAAATGAACTGGTATGCAAGAATTAACTGTGACCTACTGGATACATTTCGGGAGTGATCTTACCAGTAGAAACAGTTCAGCTAAACAATTTGATGTAGCAATGGTACTAGAGTTTTCCTAGAATAGTTAATGAACGAGTGCTTAACAATAAACAAATCCAGCCTTATGACTTCTACTATTGATTTGTCAATAGATCGTTATATATATATATATATATATATATATATATATATATATATATATGAGTGTCGGTTACAAGTGTGTAGTCTAGCAATACAACGAGTCTATCTCAAATCAGGCCTACACTACGTATCTCGTGTAGACTTGGTCCGGAACACCTCGAACCAACGCCTCGATGCTTGGATGGGAGTGGAATACCGGTACTAGATTGAACGTACGTCGGTGATGGTCTTCGATGTGATATCGAGGATGACCCCCGACGTGATATCGGTGATGAGGTGGTGTGACGTGTCAGAGGTGCACGAGTCAGTCCCGATATCGAATGAGATATCGAAAGTGATATCGGGGATGTCTTTCGATCTGATGCGTGGTAGCTGAGGGATAATTATTGCTTGTTTTGGGATCCGGGCACCGCGTATTTATAGACCTCGGGATTCGGGGACCACAGTAACATATCGGTGATTATTACCGATATGATATCAAAAGTGATCCCCGATATGGCCTAATATGGGCCTTATTTGGGTCAGGCCCAATATGCGGGAAATGCCCATATCATGTAGTCCCCCAATTTGGGGATTCTTGTCTTAGAGATTAGAATTCGCAAATTTAATTTTAAATTTTGGGGTTACATGTACCATCCGTCCCCCCAGTTCAAATGACGGAGATCAAATATGCCCTAATGTAGTGGGCGCATAGTTTGATGTCCTCGTTTGAATTATGTGTTCTCTGGAGTTGAATTTCTCATAACTATGGGGATTGCCTTTTGAAAATTGCGATGGGGCTGCCGGTGCAATTGTTGCATTTTCGAGGCTTTCTTGCACAATAGGATGGCATATCGGGCTTCATCGTCGATATTATGTCGAAACTCATATTCGATATGATGTCGAAAGTATATTTCGATGTAGTTGAGGCCTCCGTCTATAAGTAGGGCTTGTAAGAGACTCTGAATTTCATAGTTTTCTGCATTTTCTCTGTCGTTTAGCGTAACCACATCGGTATGTATATCGGTAGTCATATTCGATATATTCCCCGACGTGTGTTTCGACCTCGTCGTGGTACTTGAATTATTTATTATTATTTTCTCATGCTGATACTCTGATTATTCTGCAGGTGCATTGCCTTTTTCTGAGATACTTCATTAGAATGGGATTTAGACAATTGATGCTTAAACTTCAGGCCGATCGTGACGCTCAAAAAGCTGCTGAAACGGCGGCAGTCGCGGTGGCGCCTGAAATAAGGTCTGTGTCTAGCTTTGACCTGAATAATGCATTCGTTGAGTTTCTGGCAGAGACGTTGGGAGTCGAGCGACCTCCCCCTAGCACTGTAGTGCCTGAACGTATTAATGAAGAACGTTTTAACAATGTTCCTGCAACGGTTGGGTCCCTTAGCCAGGACATCCTTGACGTGGTGGGAGGCCCGGATGGTGCGGCCAGCCTCTTGGAGGTGTTGACCTCGAAACAAGAGAGTGTGGTTTCTCAGCCTGACGGGGCTGTGGCGAGAGAGAGACCTTTTGCGAGGTTTCCTTCCGATGAGTATGTCGCTCCCTGTTCTGAATCGTTGGCCGACATTCTTTTGACCAAGGACGTTGGAGGTTCGGAATCGAATACCCATGTCAACTTGGGTGATTTTGTGGATGCGCCTTTTATAGTGGGGTCGGGTTCTTCACACCCGAACCCTATTAGTGACAAGGGAAAGGCGACCATTTCAGGTATGACCGACAAGGGTAAAGGGCCACTGCAGGAGCCCACTATATTGGGGGGCCATGCCCCTATTTTCCCTGGGGTCCCGATTACGAAGCATGTCGTTGACCTGACTAGGATATCAGGTAATAAAAGGTCCTGTGAGGGGGTTGTCCATAGTGGCCACTCATCTTCGAGTTCGGGCCCTCGGAAGGCGGGTGTAGTCAAACCCTCAAATCGAGTAGAATTCCCTGAAGCATATGTTGTACGGGGCATGATGCGGGCTTTTCCTCCCCCTGCGAATGTGCGGGTGCTCACAGAATTTGAGCGAGCCTAGAATATACACCGCAGCGCTCACCTGTTCCAAAGTGTACGTATCTAAACACGACTTCGATCGTTTTCATTTGAATGCTTAGCATAATGTTATGTATTGTATTGTGCAGACTGCGAAACTGGCGGTCTCGTGTCTGAAGATCATTCGCGAGTCCAATGGTGACCCTGACGCTGTTGCTGCCGATCTTGAGGCTGATATCCTGAGAATGGGGGAGTTTAATCCCATGGTGTTAGAAAAGTTGGAGTCTGAGAAAGAGGATGCGCTGAAGGCGTGTCGTAAGCTCCGGGAGGAGTATGATGTGTTGAAGGGCAACTTCAAAACATTAATGACTGAGATTGACCCAGGAAAGGCGCGTGAATTTGCTGCCAACAAGGAGCTGGAAGCACTGAAGGCTTAGGTGGCGGCGGTGAAGGCTGCTAACGAATGTCTCTCGTTGGAGCTCTCCACTGCCAAATTAGCCCCCTTGGATTTGGTATGTATCTTGTGCACGATATCTGTTTCTGTTTTTTGTCCTCCTGTATTTAATAGAGTTGAATTTGTAAGAACGTCGTCCTGATCTCCTCCGTGTTGGGGCAGAGAAGTTAATGGAAAGCTCGAGCTTCCGAAGTCTAATTCTGAAGGTTCGAGATGCAGCATTTCATGCTTGTGTAGGGCAAGTATTGAGAAATGATGGTTTCAAGGACTCCCCTCGAGTTGAGTGGGTTGAACCCAAGGCATGACCATAATGATCTGCCGATTGGTGGCCTTGATGAGGTAGAAGAGAGTCTGGCTGACCCTGACGTGTTTTCCGAGGTTGTTGAGAAAAAAATTGAAGGGTCCTCGTGGGAGTAGTTGTTTCCCGCTTTTATTGTAACTTGAATTTATCCCTTTCCGGACTATCTCCAATTTGTGGTTCTGTAACTGAATATTTATTTCTCTGTTGTCTTCGTAGTATGTGATTCTTCGTGGCCTTGTTGTCTGATAACTTGTTGATTTCTTTTATTGTTACGATGATAGAATATGCAGTATTCCGGTATCTAAGCCGCAGTCATTTCGTTCTCGTATTTGATGAGATTCGTTTAATGTGTTTAGGATCGACCCCATTATTACAGGGGATATTCTTCTTGTGGTTAGGGGCCAATAGGGCATGCCTCTTCGCCAAGTTTGTTTTTATGGAATTTTCACTCGAATAGGCTCTTCATCTAGCTTGATTTATGGGATTTTCACCCAATATGCTCTTCACCTAACGTACTTTTATGGGATTTCCACCCAATAGGCTCTTCACCTAGCTTGATTTATGGGATTTTCACCCAATAGGCTCTTCACCTAACGTAATTTTATGGGATTTTCACCCAATAGGCTCTTCACCTAGCTTGATTTATGGGATTTTCACCCAATAGTCTCTTCACCTAGCTTGATTTATGGGATTTTCACTCAATAGGCTCTTCACCTAACGTAATTTTATGGGATTTCCACCCAATAGGCTCTTCACCTAGCTTGATTTATGGGATTTTCACCCAATAGGCTCTTCACCTAACGTAATTTTATGGGATTTCCACCCAATAGGCTCTTCACCTAGCTTGATTTATGAGATTTTTACCCAATAGGCTCTTCACCTAACGTAATTTTATGGGATTTCCACCCAATAGGCTCTTCACCTAGCTTGATTTATGGGATTTTCACCCAATAGGCTCTTCACCTAACGTAATAGTTCGCATGGGTAGGGGCCCATCCCGTTATCACAGGGAACCCGCTACCATTCAAATGTTTAGCGTCGACCCCGTTATCACATGGGATGTTTTTCTTGTAGGTAGGGGTGCATCCCGTTATCACAAGTAATTTTTTCTTGAATCGACCCCGTTATCACAGGGGATTTTTTCTTGGATTGACCCCGTTATCACAAGGAATCTTTTCTTGAATCGACCCCGTTATCACAGGGGATTTTTTCTTGGGTTGGCCCCGTTATCACAGGAAATTTTTCTTGGATTGGCCCCGTTATCACAGGGAATTTTTTCTTGAATCGACCTCGTTATCACAGGGGATTTTTTCTTGGATTGGTCCCGTTATCACAGGGAATTTTTTCTTGAATCGACCCCGTTATCACAGGGGATTTTTCTTGGGTTGGCCCCGTTATCACAGGGAATTTTTTCTTGGATTGGCCCCGTTATTACAGGGAATTTTTTCTTGAATCGACCACGTTATCACAGGGGATTTTTTCTTGGATTGGCCCCGTTATCACATGGAATTTTTTCTTGAATCGACCCCGTTATCACAGGGGATTTTTTCTTGGATTGGCCCCGTTATTACAGAGAAATTTTTCTTGGATCGACCCCGTTATCACAGGCGGTTTTTTCTTGAATGAACCCCGTTATCACAGGGGATTTTTTCTTGAATTGACTCCGTTATCACATGGGATTTTTTATTGGATTGGCCCTGTTATCACAGGGAATTTTTTCTTGGATCGACCCCGTTATCACAGGGGATATTTTTTGTGTTGTAGGCGAGCCTTTTCGTTGTCTTTTTGACTATGTCTCTTGGTGACTCTGTTGTCGTTGAATATGTAGGTCATTAAGCCCTGCAAAACATCATAGACAATAAAAATTTTCGACGTAAAAGCTAATATGAAAGCACAAAATGATGTGCCTGTGTTATTTGCGGGATGTTCCCTTAATCTGGGAATATCAGTTTTATACGAGAAACAGTGTTTCCATTGTGCTCTATCGAGTCCGTTGTACCTGTTTGAATAGATAATATTGAATAATCTGGGGCAATGCCCCCTGAATTCCCCTTTTAATCTTCTCTATGTCCTTTTCGGATATAGTAATGTGCGATCCTTTAAGTTATGTACCTGTAAGAGGGCGATGTGCTAAACATATATCTAGGGGAACATTCCCCAATTCTTTGTCCCATTCTCTGCACTTCTATAATGTCCGTTTAAGACATATCCCTGCATGAAATATGATATTGCGCCAAGCAACAAATAAAAAGGTAATAAAGGATAACGGTCGAAGGCTAGGTGAACCTAACCCGCCTACGTATCCCGTTGAATGGGGAATCAGACCGGCGTAGTTCCCCATGTTTTAAGTTACATACCGACCCACGAAGGGGCAAAATAAGAGATAGCGGTCGAGGGCTAGGTAAACCTAACCCGCCTACGTATTTCGTTGAATGGGGAATCAGACCGGCGTAGTTCCCCCTGTTTTAAGTTTACAGACCAACCCACGATGGGGCAATGTTTTCGTTGTTCGAACATAGTTTAAAACTGCATAAATTTAAAATATTGTTCTGTTTGCTCCTCCTGGTGATCACTCCGTGCGCGGAATGTATTCTTGGTGTGGTACTTGTATTTCCTGCTTTCTTCTGATTCTTGGGTGCTTCAGCGAGTCCACATAGCACATCCATCCATGTATCTGGTCGCCTAGAACCTCACCAACTCCCTGAGGCATCGGGAATTTAATCTTCTGATAATAAGTAGAGACCACTGCCCTGATCTGGTTGAGCGCCGGTCGGCCTAGGATGGCGTGGTAAGGAAACGGGATATCGACAATTGTGTATTTTATTGGTGTCACCCGGGTGCGTGGGCTTCTGCCAAACATGGTGGGCAATATAACTTGTCCAAGTGGCACTACCTCTGCTCCTCCAAATCCGGTCAACGGGGTGGATATCGGCTTTAACCGGTCTGGGGCTATCCCCATCTGCTCGTAGGCTTTCGAGAATAGCAGGTTTGCGGAGCTTCCGCTATCCACCAACACTCTATGCACTTGATATTCATCCACATTAATCGTGATAACCAATGGGAAATCTAGTTTCCCTGCGGTCAATGCCAACGGACTAAGTTGCTCCAAGTCTTTCCTGGTGAAAGAAATCTCCTGCTCCAAATATGCTTCTGGCATGATTGCATTGGTGTGCCCGATGTAGGCTCCACCCTGGAGTCTTCGCGTTATGTTTCTCGGCCGTGAGCCGTGTCAGCTCCCAAGCCCCCTCCGTTGATCACATTTATAACGCCTCTGATCGGGGCATTCACTATGGCCCTACCTCGCTCCTCGGATGCCTCAATCATCTTCTGCTTTCCTCTCCTGGGTGAGTAATCTCTTCTAGGGGATGAGGAATGTTCTGCTCCCCTAGCATCATCCCTGGCGCCCCTGACAAATTCGACCAGTTTCCCTTCTTTGATCAATCTTTCGATCTCATTCCTCAGGTGTGTGCAATCATCTGTCCTGTGTCCCGGTTGACGGTGGTACGCGCAGTATTTGCCCGATGACTTCATCCCGGGAGTCTCATTCAACGGCCTGGGTTCCGTCAACCATCTGTTTCTTTTTGCCACGGCCATCACCTCCAGAATGCCTCTATTCAACGGGGTATAATTCCTTGGGGGCCTTTCCCTGTTCCGGTCTCTGTCTGCGTTCCTGCTGGAAAACGAACCCTGACGCGTTGCCATCATTTCGTCCTCGTAGACTATTTGGTTTGCAAGCATGTTGATCTGTGCTATGGCGGGCTCAGTCAATTTGATTAGCTCCCCGGCGAACCTGCGATGGGTCGTACCCTTAAACAGCATCATCATGACCTGCCCGCCATGTGGCTCGTCCACCTTCAACAATTCATCGTTGAACCTCTTCATATAGTCCCGGAGGTTCTCCCTTTCCCTTTGTTGCACAGCGCCGAGGTGTAGCAGGTTGGTCTTCGTTCTCTTCTGGCTAGAGAATTGGTTCTCGAATTTCTCCCTTAGTTGCTCGTAGTCCGTTATGGATCTGGCCTCCAGCCTAGCGAACCAATCCAGTTCGGCGCGCGTTAAAGTAGTGGACATGATCTTTGCCTTTATGTTTCTCGAGTAGTTGTGCAGGTTCAGAATGCTATCGACCTGATGGAGATGATCCGTAGGATCACCTCTTCCGTCGTATGGCTTGATCACTGGGATCTTGTCCCCTCTTTGAAATACCTCGGCCTCTATCTCATCCGAAAATGGGGTCTTACTGCGACCCTTCCCTTTACTCTGAGTCAACCTTCTCGACAATTCCGCCATCTCGCGGTCTAGCTGTTCCATCCTCATTGGGATTACCCGCAGTATTTCTGCATCCTCATTCTTTGAATATGCAACCTCGGCTCGGTCACGACCGCGTTCCATTCTCCGGATTATTTTTTCCCTCTCGCGGTCAAGCAGTTCTATCTTTCTCGCTACCTCTCGATCCAGGGTTTCGGGGTCCCGTCTCTCCGCCCGACCGTAAGCTGCGGGCGATATCTCTCTGAAAGAGTCCTCTGTATCCTCCTGTTCGTTACATCCTTGCCTTGCCTTTCCCTCACCCACTCCGGATTCATGGGGCCTTGCCCGAACGTCCTTTGTCCTTTGCTCCGCCAGTCGTGGAAGCAAAGTCTCCAATGTAGAGTCCAACGCCGCTCTTATAAAAGCGTTGATCTGCGCTTGCATCTCCGGGGTTATGGCGGCGGGGTAAAAGGTGCTTCGTCCCGCGGGCATTGTCTCCTCCGGGCCGGGAAAATCCGCATTTGGCGCATCGGTCATTGGAATGTCTGCCGCGGGGTTCTCAGTGGGCGGGCCCTCAGTCGCGACTTCCGCCGTACTTGGTGCAACAAGGGTTGGACCTGCATTCGCGGCTCGTGGCGGCCTCCCGGGCCCGCGCCTTCGTTGCGGCTCGGTCTGTGGTGGAGGAGGCTCCATCTCGGCTTGAGCCACTGTCTGTTCTTGGTCAGTTGGGTGTTGAGGGAGTTGTGTGCCCTCCATCCTGGCGCTCCTAGTCATAATCCCGCTAAACTCGGATCGGGTCCTCCTTCCTTGCATCTCGGCGTCCTAGTCCGTGAAATAGGGTTCCCACAGACGGCGCCACTGATTTGTCAATAGATCGTTATATATATATATATATATATATATATATATATATATGAGTGTCGGTTACAAGTGTGTAGTCTAGCAATACAACGAGTTTATCTCAAATCAGGCCTACACTACGTATCTCGTGTAGACTTGGTCCGGAACACCTCGAACCAATGCCTCGATGCTTGGATGGGAGTGGAATACCGGTACTAGATCGAACGTATGTCGGTGATGGTCTTCGATGTGATATCGAGGATGACCCCCGACGCGATATCGATGATGAGGTGGTGTGACGTGTCAAAGGTGCACGAGTCAGTCCCGACATCGAATGAGATATCGAAAGTGATATCGGGGATGTCTTTCGATCTGATGCGTGGTAGCTGAGGGATAATTATTGCTTGTTTTGGGATCCGGGCGCCGCGTATTTATAGACATCGGGATCCGGGGACCACAGTAACATATCGGTGATTATTACTGATATGATATCGAAAGTGATCCCCGATATGGCCTAATATGGGCCTGATTTGGGCCAGGCCCAATATGCGGGAAATGCCCATATCAACTATTCTACCTTATACCTACCGACGAGGAGCGACCTCGCAAACAATCAAGACACATGCTCGAGTACATGTTAATCCAGCACGCGGGTTACAGCCAACTCCTGACTGCAAGCGGTGCCTAGATAGATGGGTATCAAGCGAAATTACTTAAATCGACAGTCCTTACTGCCCGGTAGTAACTCGACTCAATCTCTGGGCCCAACTTCCCAAAGGCGTCCCAATAGGTATAACAAATAAACAAACAAGCTAGTAAATCGGATAATATCCGTTGCTCCTTGAGCTACATGTCTCGAACATAGTTCGTTGCTCTTTGCACAATTCAAGAACCAGCAGACGAGATTACAATATTGGAGAATTATTATGATTATGAATAGATATGATAAATAATAAATGATTGGATATAATTTAACGATGAGTAAGAAAATCATGTTATGAGATGAGATGCTAAGCAGGATTATGATGAAAATATTGGTTGTTCGAGGTTTGGTAATGGAATAGTGACTTTTCTGTCCAAGTTCCTCAAGGCCGAATGCCAAATAGGGCTAGAACAAATCAGAAATGGAACCTCACCTTAACTCGTACGGGAACCTTGATGGCGTTGATTAGTTCGTCAAACCTTTAAAAAAATTTATATAATATTAATCAACTGAATTTATAATTCACCACAACAAATATTAGTACTTTTTCTTCAATTCTCATGTTGGTGAAATTGAGAACATTCTTGTTAAGAATGCTAGTTACAATGTAAATCTTAG
This sequence comes from Linaria vulgaris, assembly GCA_948329865.1. Taxonomy (NCBI): domain Eukaryota; kingdom Viridiplantae; phylum Streptophyta; class Magnoliopsida; order Lamiales; family Plantaginaceae; genus Linaria; species Linaria vulgaris. The sequence continues at coordinate 32,988,301 of OX415250.1, read as the reverse complement.
TAAATAACACATAAGCTTAATTTATGTCATTACACAAAACATGAAAATCTTAGATGATGAATTTAAAGAAAAACATATTACTTAACTAACTCTAGGAAAATTCATTTAGTCTTTAATTAATTTCAAACTTTTAATAACCACACACCAAATAAGTATCATACGAAATAACACCTTAAAAGGTAGGGATAAATGCATTAAACCCCCTGAACTATGCAGGTTTTTGAGTTTTCGTCCTTAAACTAAATAAATAAGCGCTTTGCCCCCTAAACTATGCACGTCTGTGCGATTTGCCCCCTAGCCGGAATTTCGGCTATTTTTTGCCATTCTTGGCCGGAATGTTTCCCCTTACCCGACACATATGTGTTGCACTAGATGTATATTAGTAGTTGATGACAAAAAGTAGGAGAAAACACACCTTGAACGGGGCATATTCCGGCCAAAATGTGATTTCCTCTTTAGTGTATTTTAGCCGGAATATGCCCCGTTCAAGGTGTTTTTTTGCCTACTTTTTGTCATCAACTACTAATATACATCTAGTACAACACATATGTGTCGGGTAAGGGGAAAAATTCTGGCCAAGAATGGCGAAAAATGGCCGAAATTCCGGCCAGGGGGCAAATCGCACAGACGTGCATAGTTTAGGGGGCAAAGCGCTTATTTATTTAGTTTAAGGACGAAAACTCAAAAACCTGCATAGTTCAGGGGGTTTAATGCATTTATCCCTAAAAGGTATAACTTAGTCATTTATTACTTTATTTTACATAGTAAGTTTAAAAAATACATGTACTTGTTTTATAATTTGAATATAAAGATAGAAATATGAGAGGTTTATCAAAACATGTGATAAGAAATGATAAATAATCTTATTTGATGGTTAGGTCATGAAGTGACAAGAATAATCTTGTAAGACTTATGCAAATAGCATGTTAAACATGATAAATCTACCATGTAAATGTTATAAATAAGATCACAAAAATGTCAATTCATAATTATAAATCATAATAATCTAATTATAACTAATACTATATCATGTTAAATTTATGTGTGTGATAAATACATTGAATTATGATGGCGATTAAACTTATAAATTAAGAAAACAAATGTTGTGCCAAATAAACTGAAAAATCACCGCAGTTTTGGTTTTACCTTTGATCGGACATCCAAATGAACTTGGTTTTCAAATATTTTTATGTTTTATGGTTTCTAGCATCATGAGAGACGTGGGAATCCAAGATTTTGTGAAAACACATGTTTGTCATGCTAAATAATTCTTGCAACATAAGAGTTGCTATCGGATTTCCTGGCACCAGTTTACGATTTATGGATTATGCCCTCCTAGATCATATTATTTGAGAAAGATGTCTTCATACAAAAGATAGAAGACACTAAGGAGAGTATTCATCCGTTGGCTTTGATCAAAAAGGATTTTTCTACAATTAGTTATAATTTTTCTAAGGTGCGGAATCGGCATTTCCTACGCAGTAAAAGTTTTGGCGTCTTTTTGGGTAGAAAATGGCAAGGAAAAATCTGAAAAAAATTATTTTCGAACGAAAATACAAAAAGGAACAACTTTTATTTCTTCTTACTTTTGCAGAATCGAATTATTTTCGGCTGTAAAAAATGGTGAAGAAGGGTGAGTATTTATAGGCGAAAATAGTAGTTTAATCATACTTATTTTGGTCTCACCTTGATTATTTTATAATAAATCGCAAAAAAATCTGAATTTAATCATGCTATTAAGGATGTCATGGTTTATCTCATCAAAAATATGTCATAGCTTACTTCATCAATTGGTTAATTGCATATCAAGTCCCTTAATTATTTATAATTAAAATTTAAATAGGTATAATTAGATTTTTTTGTTACATACAAATTTACTTATGTAATTTTTCTAGGTAATTCAATCAACTTGGTTAATATTTGGAATTAAAATATATATATTTTAGGATTAGAGACCTATAAAAATAATAAAAGACTAACTTTTAAGTTTAGGGACTAAAATGCAAATTTTTCTAAATATTTAGGGTAAAAAATTGAAATTTTCAAAAGTTTAAGGCTAAAGTATAAATTTAATTTTTTCCTAATTTTTGGGGCGTTACAAGTTTGTTTTGTAAATGCAGGATGCATGGCAGCCCGTATTTTGGAAAGATTTCTTGATTCAGGTATTGTATTTACTTCTTGTGAAGTTTAATTTATTTTTTTCTTTTGAGGAATTTGAATTTTGAAATATTCTTAATTTTAGTACAAGATAGGATCGTAACAATTTCATGGATGAGGAAGAATTCCTTAAAAGAAGTGGGAAATAATTAAATAGTCAGATTTAATGAAACTCATTTATTTAGGAACAAATGTGCTGATTAGTGATTAGGTTAATTACTTGGCAATTGTACGTTATAGCTTGAAGGTATATAAATATATGCTACATATACTATTATTTTGTATATATACTATTATTTTGTAGTTATACCTGCATAATTGATGTCAATTTTGGTTTTTTTTACTTCGTCTTTTATTGGTAACAGTATTTGCTTAACCCACGTATTTCAGTAGGCTCAAGATTACTTAGTTGCTATTTTCATTTGTGATGCATTTTCCATGGTATTTTTGTGAATATATATGTATATATATAGTTCATACAATGTATAGTGTGATTTGTTTATTTATTTTCTTTTTTGTAATATCTTTGTGCCGCGATGAGTATTACCCTGCAAAGTCATCAAACTAATTCGGCATAATTAGTCTTTTAGTTTGGAAAAGACTGGTGCGGAGTTATTGAAATGATGCATTTTAATTTTCATTGGGCACCGATAGAGTTATCACTTTGAAAGGATTGAAGTTCTCATATTCAACCATCATTTTATTGTTATGTGTATCATGGTTGTTTTTTACAACTATTATTTACTTTAGATTATAAAATTCGTACTACATTTTTTCACTTTATAGGCACTTGACTGTTCAGTCTAATTTGTTAACTTCTTAAACTATTTATCAATTTGTTGATATCATAAGTTAAATAAACATATGAAAACCTCTTAATAGTAAACAATGTTTGCACGCGGGGATTATTGATGTCATAAGTTAAATAAAAATATGAAACCTCTTAACAGTAAACAACGTTTTGCACGCGGGTTTGTTGCTAGTTTTTATATAATAGAATGTATATTTGCATGTGTCTTGTAATTTGTATGACTAAATATTTCAATAATTAAATCTCATAACTAAATTAGAAACGATGACGTAGATGTTGCATAATTGCTATATGCTTAAGAAAATTCTCAAAGCTCATTTATAAATACTCTATAACGGGGACGTCTATGATAAAAAATAAGTTTACTGCTACATGGTGATGTCGTTTGGTCTTAAGAACGTCGGGCTGACGTTCCAGAGATTGGTAGCAAAGATGTTCTACCATCAGACCGGGAAGTCCAAAGAGGTTTACATAGACGACATGCTGGTCAAGAGCCTAAAATCTGAAAAGCATGTCCAGCATTTGGATGAGGAATTCGCTATCATGAGAACATACGGGATGAAGCTAAATCCGAAAAATTGCACATTCAGAGTCACAACAGGAAAATTCCTTGATTATGTGGTAAATGAGAGGGGTATCGAGGTGAACCCAGACAAAATCAAGACAGTGATGGACCTGCCGTCGCCAAAGACAGTAAAAGAGGTACAATGTTTGGTAGGGCAATTGACGTCCCTGGGAAGATTTATTTCAACAGTAGCGGAAACGAATTTGTCATTCTTCAAGGTTATGAGGAACAGTAAGGATTTCGCCTGGACTGCAGAATGTGAAACAACTTTCCAGCAAATGAAGAGGTATTTGGTAAGTCCGCCACTTCTGGCCAAGTCAGAGGTGGGTGAAATGTTGTACTTATACTTGGCAGTGTCTTCACATGCGATTAGTACGGTGTTAGTAAAGGAGAAGGGAGTCCAGCAGCTCTTTGTGCATTATGTGAGCTATTTGCCCTTGCCATAGTGGCAACATCTAGGAAGTTGAGACCATATTTTCAGTCACCCCGATTATGGTCGTGACCGACAAGCCTTTGAAACAGGTGCTGGCTAGATCAGAGACTTCCGGTCTATTGGTCAAGTGGGTAGTCGAACTCAGCGAATTCGACCTTGAATTCCGTCCACGCACTTCAATGTTGGGAAACAGCGTAGCGGGATCAACTAATCTCATATGTTCGATCTCCGATCAACCGAGCATGAGCCGAGCGAATACATGATTAGTATAAATATAGTTGTTATTTTTTACATTTCACTTATAGATGTATTCGAGAAACAAAACATGTGCATTTTTTAACCCTAATTTCCAATAGTTTCTTGACCGAGCACTCCATTTTACATTCGCCTAATTTATTTATTTTGTCGATTTCAATCGCTATTACTCTTTTATGCTCCCTGCGAGATTTGTCTTCCGAAATTATTGAAAATGTGTGGTAGTGCTATTGAATCTGCCCTAATTCATACCAAGAATCCATTCAAGATTCGAGTTCTTTTCGACCAATAGTTGTTATGTCTCCTAACACAAAGGATTTGAAATGGCACTTGATATCAAAAACAAAATAAGATTAACCATATTAACTGTGTTTGTTTGATGATAGCAACAACTTGGTGTTATATTGGTTCTTTACTTTAGCCACTAATGAAATTCGAAAATGAACTGAAACTAGATATGATGAAGTATTTGGTTTCATGTGTTTTATAGCAAAAATCTGTGTCCGTTATGTCACAGGGCTCTATGTCTACCACTCATTTTTCTTATGCTTTTAGATCAATTTGAGATGAATTCCCCAGTCAAAGACCCATAATCTCATGTTCTTATGGTCGTTGTATTTCTGATGTCAACATAAGCATGATCGAGTTGCAACAACCTAATTGTGCGCAAATATTCTAGATTTGTCTAAATGGTTCTTATAGTGTCACCAGGAGTCAATTGTTTCTCATGCCTTCTTTACACTCACTCTCTAAATTCTACTTACTATTGGTCCAAGAAGAGATCCAAAGGTTTCTCCCCACTACTCAAACCTTTGATCATGTAGCTATGTTTACGAGTTTCAAATTCACTTTAGATCCTCAACATAAGGCATGTGCCTCTCAAAACTACCTAATCAATAACTATAAAAAATTATTTTCCTAAAGGAAATCAGACTAAGGATAATAAGAAATTCAAATGTAATCATTGCAGATGCAATGATCATATTGTGGATCGTTGATTTCAACTTTCCCGTAGCAAATTCGACATATACTAGTGATGATAATGTCCAAGAAAATAAGATGCTCCAAGCAGATTCAACTCAAGCTTGACAGGAAATGTCTCTGGTATTCACACAAAGCCCACCATTTGGCAGCACCTTATATACTTCATGTTCTTCACAAATGTAACAAATTAGCATATTAATGTTACTTGTTACGTTATTTTGTAGACGTAGCAAAAGTTGACAATTATATTATATGATATAGTGATATATAAATGTTATCAGTTCCTATTTTAGAGAGATTTCCGTGATGTGTTTATTTATATGATGCAAGTTAAATTATTAAATAGAAACAAAGGGATCAAATTCTCATGTGTAGGAGAGATTCTAAGTGAAAGTGCAAGTGTTGCAGAGAAGTATTAGTCCAACATTCTGGTAACTAGTGTTGGCACAATACTGAACTGAACACTGCACTGTCCGAGTTTTAATTATATTATTTTATTTTGCCTTTATTCATAAACTCACTTAGTTCCACAAGTTGTAGTTATCTGTGATATATTTCAGGATATCAAGGATTCTAAGGATCATGTGGATCAACACTTAGAGAAAGAAGATAAGCCAAAGAGAGTTAAAAATAATATCAGAATATCTCTTGAAGATACACATCAAAGGATATTTTGGAATTATCCAAGCAATCACATTTGTGTCAATCACGTCTACGAGAAGGGACAATCAAGTCCTATAAGAAGGCGTGCTCGACATCAAGATGAATAACGAGACTAGAATAGGTTCTGAGAGATTATAAATATTCTTGTATTAGTTGTTAGTCTTGTTTTTACTAAGTTTTATCTAACAAAGCTATAATCTCCATAGCTTATAGTGAGTTAGTGTTAGGATTGAGTTCCTTACTCAGCTGAGTTTTGTAAGATCATTAGATACGTATTTAGTGATTATTTGATCGTAAGGCTCGGTAGGTTATATGTATATAACATGCTTAAAATTCATACATTATGTTCGTTATTCCACTGTAATTTACTCTTCAAAGAGTGTTAGGACAACACTGAATACAATCGGAATTGGCACAATATTCTGCTTCAACAAAGCGTGTGAATCAAAAAGGGTACCAATCCCGATCCATACTTTTACAATTGGTATCAGAGCCAAGCACCTAATTTTATTTTGGGGTTTGAATTTGGTAGCATACCATGAACAATGCGAACCCCAACACAAACAACAGGTTACCACTGCTGGATGAAACCAACTATGCCTACTAGATAATTAGGCTCAGACAATAAATCAAATCCTTAGACCTACGTGCTTGGAAATCAGTCATTGATGGTTACACTCCACGAATGACGGTAATAGATAATGACAATGATGTACATCTGAAGCCTGAAGCTGATTGGACTCCAACAGAAGTCAATGAAGCAGCCTACAATGAGAAAGCACCCAATGCCATCTTCAGTTGGGTTGATCCACATATGTTCAGGTTAGTACAACTCTGCACAACTGCCAAGCAAGCTTGGGTGTTTCTTCAAACTAGTGTCATGGAATCTAGACTTCAAATTACTTCACAAAAATTTGAGAGTATTAGGATGGGTGATGATGAGTCTATCACTTCGTAATTTGAAAAACTATTAGATATTTCAAACGAATGTCAAAGTTTAGGTGATCCCTTAACTAATAAACAACTTGTTTATAAAGCTATGAGAACACTGTCTCCTAGGTTTGAAGTTAAGAAGATAGCTATGCAAGATGCCAGGCGCATGTCATCACTTAATTTTCATACTCTTTTAAATGTTTTACAAGAATTTGAAATGAATTCAGAGTGTACTAACAAATAGAGAGGACTTGCTCTTAAAGCTAATGAAGAGGAAGTAGATGATGAAACTGAAATAAGTGCTTACTTAGGTTATGTGGTTAAAAAGTTTAATAAAATTGCTTTGAATGATAGAGTTGGAAAAGAAAAGAATGTGCCTCCTAATCTGAAATGGTAAAGTATTCCTTCAAAAAGCCTACTAAAAGTGATAGAAATAAAATGAAAGAAATTCAATGATATGAGTGTAAAGGTTATGGTCACTTGGCCTATGAATGTGCTAATACTTTAAGAGTCAAAGGTAACTCTAATTGGGTGTGCATAGATGATATTGATGATGAGACAGGTTTGGAGGAAATACCAGATGAACAAGTGTCTGAAGAAATACACACATCAACCTTGTCTACTCAGGTAAACTGGACAGAGTGTCAGGACAACATTGCGACTGACAGATGTGCACTCAACACTTAGACTGATCCAGAAGAACAGATAGACTACTTCGACAACTAGGAGGATGATGAATATATATCTAATCCTCAATGTCTTATTAGTTATATAAATGAATCTGGGGAACATTGTAGATTTGGTTGAAGAGTACTTCTTTAAAGAAGAAATGGATCAAGGTGAAATTATTGATGAACTGAAGGTTGTTTACAAAGAACTCCTTGATGAAGTAAATAAGATTATCAAAAGGAAAATGGAGCTCATCAAGGAAAACAGTTTCTTAATTGAAATTATGACTGAACTGGAAAGAAACCTCACCAGAAAGGAATGTCAAATGAAGAAGATGGAGATAAAGCTGGAAGAAGCTGAGAGAACAATAGTGGAACTCAGGAACAAGTAAGCTTGATGAAGTACTGAGCGTTGGCAATGAAGGTACTACTGGTTTAGGATACCATGAAAGGTCAAGTAAGTCTGATTTTGTTATTCTGTTATTCCTGATTCTGTTATTCCTAGTTCTGTTATTCCTGGTTTTGTAAAAGCTGGTTTTGGTGAAACTAATGGTAATTCTCATAAAACTAAGAAAATGACATATATCTGGCAATATTGTTTTTAGCCTGGTCATTTGAACCCGTACTGCTTTAAGTACAAAAAGTTATATGAAAAATACAAGTATGAAAACAATGATGTTGGATCGGATGTTAGGTCAACATCAGAGTCCTCTGATGTTGGCATGACATTCAGAAACAACACCAGTGAAAAAAATAACAGTTTTAGAAAGAACATAATTTGGTCTCCTAAAATTAAGATTATCTGTAATGTTATGTTCTCAGTTACTCATACTCTTACTAGTGATTGGTATTTTGACAGTGGTTGTTCTAGACATATGACAGACACCAAGACTAATCTCATGGACTTTGTGCCCTTATCTACTGGTACTGTTACATATGGTGGAGGCAGTAAAGGGAAAATAATAGGAAAAAAGGTTCTCAATGTTGATGGCTTTTCCCATCTGACTGATGTACTTTTAGTGGAAGGTCCGTGCAAATCTCATCAGCATCAGCCAATTCTGTGATGACAATTTGATTGTTAAATTTGATAAGTACTCATGTGATATGTTTGACAACAATGATGTTTGTGTTATGACATGAAAGAGGTCAAAGGACAATTACTACTTAGTGGATGAAGATGCTCAGTGCCTACATGTCAAGGTTGATGAATCAATAGTTTGGCACATGAGGCTTGGTCATGTTCACTATAAGAATCTGGAAATGATCATTAAACTAGAAGAAGAGGCATACCTAAAAACTGACCAATTCAGGTAAACTAGTTTGTGGTGATTATCTGCAAGGTAAGCAAAACCAAGATTGCACATGCTCCTATACATGTGGAAGGTCAGATCTCTAAAACTTATAAATGCTTTGAACTGTTGCGCATGGATTTGATGGGTCATATAGAAGTTTGCAGCCTTGCTGGTAAGAAATATGCCTATGTAATTGTTGATGACTTTTCTATGTATACTTGTGTTAAATTCTTGAGAGAAAAATATGAGGCTGTTGAGACATTCAAGATACTAGTTGATAGTATAAAGATGCTTTACAATGCATGTGTAATTAGGATTAGATAAGATCATGGTAGGAAATTTGAAAATAGAAAATTTGATGATTTATGTGATTCTAGAGGTATCTCTCATGAATATTCTACTTCTATCACTCCTCAACAAAATAGAGTTGCTGAAAGGAAAAACAGAACTTTGCAAGAAATGGCTAGGGTAATGTTAAACTCCAAAAAGATAACTAAAAGACTTTGGGTAGAAGCACTTAGTATTGCTTGTTATATTTCAAACAGAGTTTATCTAAGACCAGGTACAACCATGACTCCATATGAAATAATTGAGAAAATTAAACATAATCTAAGTCATTTTCATAAGTTTGGTTGTGTGTGCTACATTTTGAAAGATAGACATCCATTAGGCAAGTTTGATGCCAATAGTGAAAAAACATTTTTATTGGATATTTTGTGAACAGCAGTGCCTTCAAAGTGTTTAATCCTAGATTAAATATTGTACAAGAGTATGTAAACTTTGTGTTTGATGATGAGTCTGGTTTTGCAGGTACCACTGGTGATCAACATGTTCTGCCCCTGGCTGGTAATGTGGAGCCAACACTGTCGAGCAACAATGCGGACTCAACATTGGTGACTGAACAGAAGTCACTGCGGACACTGAAGTTGAGCCAACACATGTTGATCCGGATGTTGGACCAACACCAGAATATACAGATTCTAACACAGAATAATTTATTGGAGAAAATGTGCGAAGAGACACACCACCCAGAATTCAAAAGAATCACCCTCTTCAAAGGTTTTAGGAAACCTAACATAAGGTGTAAGGACCAGAAATAAATCAAGAGTAAACTATAAAGATATGGTTAAACTGAGTGTTTGCATGTCTTCTGTGTGTAGTTCTATTTCCTGTTTTGTATATGTTGTTGAATCTAAGAATGTTAATGAAGCCCTAAAAGACTCACATTGGATAAATTCAATACAAGAAGAACTTATGCAATTCATTAAAAATAAAGTTTGAAAATTAGTTCCTAGACCTGCTCATGGAAATGTAACAGGAACTAAGTGGATTTTCCAAAATAAAAGTGATGAAAATGGTGTAATTGTTAATATAAGGCTAGGCTAGTAGCTCAAGGATACACACAGGTAGAAGGGATTGACTTTGATGAAACTTTTGCTCATGTGGCTAAAATTGAATCTATTAGGCTATTACCAGTGTTTTGAAAACTGAATCGAACCGGCCGGCTGAACCTCTGAGCGGCACTGTCTCTAGTCCAGAAGACTCAATAAAATCGCGGTCTGCAAATGCCGATCTGAACTGCCAAGAACCGGACTAAATCGATTAATTCGGCGACTTGGCCCGCGTCCAAAATCGGGATCCCAAAAGTACGAATTATTTGATTTTTTCTTTTTTGTTAGAGTAGGATCCCGAGAATGATTTAAACTTTGAAAAAGATAGAAATAATAGAAATTTTCATTAAATGCACTAGATTTTGGAAACGCTGGAGTTTCTTTGAGATAAAATTCCATGAGTCTGAATTGAAATAAAAAGAAAAAACAATGAAAAAATATAGTACAGATGAATCCTCCATACGCGCAGCTCTAAAGAATGAAGTGGAAGTAGGTTAAGTGTTGTATTCATTTGAATATATATAGCTTTGGGCTTTAGTTTTATTTGGGCCCATTAACACATAAAATAAAATTTAGAATGGGCTTTGTGAATGTGACGTGTTTTAAATGTTAACAGGTCCATTATTACTTTTATCTTTTATTTACCATGAATTACATGTAACTAATATATGACGAATAAGTATTAGTCTCTTATGAATAATTTTGGTCTTTTATGAATAATTGGACATATTTGTGTGTATATGTATATATACATATAGTTAATAGCATGACATAAATACATTATATTTATTTACATATAAATATATACATAAAATATACAAACTATTGTATACTCATATAAACTATTGTACACCGATTCAACCAGCGGTTTAACCGATTCGACCGATCAAACCAGTAATTAGTAAGGTCGTCGAGTCTATCACCGCTCCCATTCTGAAAACACTGGTTATTACTTGCTATAGCATGTTTTCTGAAGATTAAACTATTTCAAATGGATGTTAAGGGAGCCTTTTTAAATGGTTACATTGATAAAGAAGTCTATGTTGAGCAACCTAAAGGGTTCACTGATCCTTATCACCCAGATCATGTTTACAATCTTGAAAAATCACTATATGGCTTGAAAGAGGCTCTTAGAGCTTGGTATGAGAGGTTGATAGAGTTTTTGGCTTCTTGCTATGTTTTGGTTTTTCAAGAGGTGAAGGTGATAGAACACTGTTTATTATGAAAAATAACAAAGATGTTTGCAATGCTCAGATATATGTAGATGACATTGTATTTGGATCTTCTAATCAGTTCACTTTGGACAAATTTGTTAGTACAATGACAAGTACATTTGAAATGAGTATGATAAGGGAGCTCACCTTCTTCCTAGGACTTTAAGTGAAACAGAAGGAGACTGGGATTTTCCCTCTCAGGAGAAATATGTCCACTACTGTGACGATTGAGAAAGATGAAGTTGGAGAAGATGTTGACTCAACACTCTACAGATCTATGATAGAGAGTCTACTCTACTTGTTTGCCACCATACCTGACATCATGTACTCAGTATGTGTCTGTGCCAGGTATCAGTCAGCACCAAAGGTATCCCACTTAATTGCAGTAAAAAGAATCTTGAAATATATATCTGGAACTGTAGATTTAGGAATTTGGTACTTTCATGATACAAATTCAAATCTAGTTGGCTTTAGTAACTCTGATTGGGCATGGATCTAGATGATAGGAAAGGTGTTTTTATCTAGGAAATAATTTAGTTTCTTGGTATAGTAAGAAACAGAAATGTGTTTCATTATCAACTGCTGAATCTGAGTATATTGCAGCTGGCAGCTGTGTTACCCAATTGATATGGTTAAAACATATGATTTATGATTATGGGTTAACTAGTAATACTCTTTTGATGTTCTATCTACTTGCCTGTGAATCTGCACTGATTATGTTGAAACTGGGGTGTTAGGGGTCATTTTATTGCCTACATTCAGTGAATCCATAATCCTTTTTTTTTGCCTCAAAGTGTAATGCTTGAAAGTTGTTTTTGCTACTGGTTCTAAAATGAATAAGTAAAGAGTTTGTATATGTGTCTGCTGATATGTGTCATTAAGACAACACTCTACTTATATATGTGGCCAAACATTCCTTTTCTATTTTTATTGTTCTTTTCTCTTCTTTCTTCTTATCATGTGCTGAGTGGTTGTGGTCATAAGGGGAGTATATCCATTTATCTTCAGGTCATAAGCTCATATGAAAGGCATATCTTTTGGGTTGTTAGCTGCCAGTACCACACAAGACTGTTTCTCACTATATTATAGGAGCTTAATTATCTCTATGATTTTAAACTCTTTCTTTTTTCTTGGTGTGTTTCCTGTTATCTAGCTCCCCACTTCTCTACAAATCTAAGCTAAGCTAGTGGTTTATGAATGATTCCATATAAATCTTGAGTTCCAGGTATCTTGCTCAGATTCTACTTGTGCCTTTATGTCAAGACGACCTTGGAAAGACCCATACCACACAGACACTTGCCTCAGTACTGATTGATGTTGTATCAGAATGTTGTGCCAACACTACTCACCCCAGATGTTACCTCAACACTTGCTCCAACACAATGACTTATAAGTTATCTCATTAACTGCTCTAGTCACTTGTAAATGTATCACGACTGCACGTGTTGACTCAACATGGCGGGAACTTCACATTTTCTCAACATTTACCCGCCCACAACTCCTAATTCCCCCCACTTTCGTTTTTCACCTCCTTAAATTTATGCTTAGATTCTGAAAATCTTATTAAACCTTAAAAACTCACTATTTGTCTTATTGACTCTCGCAGGCTATAATGGGAAAGAAATCCACTATTGCAGACCTATCCAATATTGCAGCAGCTATGGCATCTAATGCAGAGGGAGTTCAACCCTGACGAAGCACCCGATCACGCACCAATGTGGTTGCACCAGAACCACCCAAGAGATAGGCAGCCCCTGTTTATACAAGGAGGAATGTGAAATCGAAAAAAGGAGCTTCAACCAGTGCTGAGCCAACATGTGCTCCAGAAGAGGTTGTGCCAGCACAAGATCATGCTCATGTTGTCCCAGCACCAGAACCTGTTGATGTTGTCGCAACACGAGATCCTGCAGCTGCCGGAGCGAAGTCGAATTCAGTAAACTTCACTGAGGATGTTCCTCTCATTGATGAACATGTGAGCACAGAGGCTGTAAAACCCGATGAGACTCAATCACCTGCCCCACCTGCTGACACTGAGGGGGAGAAAAAAGCTGAACAAGAGCAAGGTCATGCTGATAATGCTATTGATGAGGACAAGGACTCTGATGATGAAGATGATGAGGGTTTAGATGAAGAGGAGGAGGATGATGAGGATGAAGAATCAGAGAAGGAGAAAGAAGCTGGTGAACCAAACCAGCTTAATGTTTGCCAACATTGACCGACCCTGATGTTGACCCAACACCTACTGATTAGAATTTTGATCCAACATTATGTTGACCCAACACTAGAGTGTGATGAAGAGTCAGAGGATGAGACACCAAAGACATTTGAAGCCGATTTTCCCACTGATCAATACAATAGGTACTTATTGACCAGAATTGCAACTAAGTACTATGACCTTGTTAGAGAAAGGAAGTCTGGGCTGAACGAACCTTAACTGTTGATGACTATAAAAAACATAGAGTGTTTGAGTTTCTTGAGTCCAGGAGTCTGCTATATTCTCTCATTGATATTGTTCCTTATGTCCCTGAAGTTGTTAGGGAATTTATTGTAACCTGACTAAGTTTGTTAATGCGAGAGGGCCTCCTAAATATGGGATATTGTATGTGAGGGACAAGTTCTACAAAATCAGTCCCTCAATTATCAACAATGCCTAGAAGATTTCAACTAGACAGGAGACAATTGAGGAAATTGATGACCCATGAGAGGGTGTGAATGAGACCTTCCTTGACAAAAAAATGATAAAATAGTGCACGTCGACGAAAAAATCATGGGGTACATTCTTTCATTTTATTGCATACATTAATATAAATATATATATATATATACATATTATTTAAGTTAATTGTAGCCCGGGGTCCAAAAAAATCCTGACTCCGCCCATGTACGTCACCCACAAAAAACTACAAGAACAATGCATGAGTTAGTTACAAAATATCGCCAGTCTCAACATCTAACAAAATTATCCCCATTCAATGCTCTCCTCTCAAGGGTTTTACAAAATACCGTCAATTTTTTGTACGTCCGCCGTCAATTCCGTCGTCGCCGACGAAATCGAAGGAGGCTACTCTAACAAATGTCGAACCATAACAATGAAGTAGTTACGATCGTTGTCTCCGGAGTAATGTCATTAATTAGGCCGCCGAACAGGGGACCACAAATAGTTAGTTGAGATTGTATGAACTGTAGGAATTAGTCATTGTAGAGTATTTTCTTAGCTAAGAATATTCTTTTCTCTCTTGTTAGTTATCAGTCATGTAATCATTTGGCATATAATTAATGAGAAGATCCTTTCCTACTTTCACTCTCTCAGCTCACACCATCATTCACATACTCACTCAACTTTGTGGTGTCAGATTATATGACACTGAACTCAACTGTAATCCAAACAATACACAAACTTCAGTTTTATTTGAACTAACTACCCACTAAAATTAAAATAGGACACCACACACTTTAGATCAATTGATCTGAATTAGCTATAACTTTATAGCTGGCCAGCTACCAATATAGGGCGGAGCCACCCTGAGGGCTAGGGTAGGCTCCATCCCGGGGTCATTTTTGACCCCTTTATAATAGGTATTTATTAAAATAAACTAAAAAATCCCACGACGATATCATGTGAGCTATAAAGTTTTTCTTGATGTTTGAAAAAGTGAAATTCATGGGGTATATATACAAGAATTTGAGCTTCATGGATGGTCCAGATCAATCTAACCTAATGGTCATAAAGGCTAAAGAAAAGTTCTACACTCTTCTTACAATAAAAAAGAGTTGCGCAATCATAGCCACATTGTAGAGAATTCTAACATTATTATTATATATAACGAAGAATCTCGAGTTGGCCTATTTAGATGATACTAGAGCCAAATTGTTGGAAAAAAATTAGAGCGGTCCTAGAAGTCCAGTTGTTGGATCGCCAAAATGCAGGGCGCTTATGAATGCGGTGCGCGCGTCGTTTGGTTTCTGTGTGTGCTTGTCGCGCGATGCGGGAATGACCCAAGTTCATGTTCGTCAGATGGGGTGGAAGTGTGGCTGCCCGTGAAATCCTTCCCCACTGCAATAAGCGATGTCCCTGGCCTAGGTACTCCAAAACTCTTGAATCCCGTACCGAAACTGCAACAACTCGTTCTTAATCTCCTAGCTCGCCTCTGCCTCTGGCAGTCCCTTGCATTGTCTTAAGTATTCTCGCCAAGGCTTGACCCCTCAGCGTTTGACGGTCCCTCGACAAGGATCTGATAAATTTTGGTTCTTGTCCAATGGTAATAGCATTGACATTGCATTTCATAGGTCATGGGTTCAAAACTTGGTATCAACAATTAATTTTTTAGTTAGACTTTTCCTTAAGGAGCCCAAATAATTAACAAAATCAATATCTCCAAATGGCCCTCAATCGATCACTAAATGTAAAAACAAAGTACATCTTTTAATTCCTTTATACTTAAATAAACACTCATATTTCTCTAAAATCTCCAATATTAAATCTTGATATATTTTCCATGTTGTACTAAATTATATAATTATATATAAGGAGTATAATAAAATTTATTGATTAATTTTATGCATTTAAACTAAATTTATTATTTTGTTGAAACCTTAAAGTAAATTATTAAAGGTCATTTATATGTCATTTAAAGTTTATTTTTCATAGAATTATAGAACTCAAATTTTACATTTTATATAGTTATAGACCTTAACTCCGATAACATCTTTATTTAACATGTAACTATTATTATTTTCTACCAAATGGTAAATATTTTTCATTACAAGATTCTCAGTGACCAAGGATTTCAGAATGGTGTGAATGAGACCTTTGTGGACAAGATAGGGAAACTTCCTATCACAAAGAACTACTTTGGAGGAGACATAATCAATGACCTACCCTGGAAGGGTCCTAATGCTCTTGGAGGTAGTGGAACACAGAAGGGGAAGAAGAAGATACAAATTTTCAGCATTGCCTCAACAACTGAGGATGATTCAGCCCTTACTGTGCCCATCGACTCCACATTCATTCAAGAAAAGGTTGACTGGTGTGAAAGGATGATTGCAGATAGGCAAATGGAGATAACTGGCAAGAAGGAAGATATGAAAGAGCTTGACACTATCAAGAAGCACCTGTTGGTGGTGCTTTCCTCACAAAAAGAGGGAGATTAGGCCACCAGTTTTGTGTTTCTTACAAGTTTTTGAATAGTCTTAACAATATTTGGTTTGATACAGAGAGCATGTTCTCTGTTATGTCTTTGAATGGGTCTGTAACTAGATATTAACTCTGCACATTTTTCATTATTCTACGTTTACTTTGGTTTGTTCTGCTCATCTAACTGCAGGTTGTGAAATGTCAGATGAGAATGTTAGGTCAACACAGTTCTCAACTGTGTCAACCCAACACTGCAGTTATACATTCATATATTAATGGGGAGCAAATTAGAATAAATAATGTTTCTTTATACTCTAAAATACATGTACTTAAACAAAATTGGATACAGGTGGAGTTTTGTGAAGAAAGACAAAAAGATGGAGATTGAAAGTGCAAGTGTTGCAGAGAAGTGTTAGTCCAACATTCTGGTAACGAGTATTGGCACAACACTGAACTTAACACTGCACTTTTCCGAGTTTTTTAATTATATTATTTTATTTTGCCTTTATTCATAAACTCACTTAGTTCCACAAGTTGTACTTATTTGTGATATATTTCAGGATATCAAGGACTCTAAGGATCGTGTGGATCAATACTTAAAGAAAGAAGATAAGCCAAAGAGAATTAAAGATAATATCAGAAGATCTCTTGAAGATAAACATCAAAGGAGATTTTAGAATTATCCAAGCAATTACGTTCGTGTGAATCACGTTTACGAGAAGGGATGATCAAATCCTATAAGAAGGCGTGCTCGACATCAATATTAATAACGAGACTAGAATATGTTCTGAGAGATTAGAAATATTCTTGTATTAGTTGTTAGTCTTGTTTTTACTGAGTTTTATCTAACGAAGCTATAAACTCCATAGCTTATAGTGAGTTAGTGTTAGGATTGAGTTCCTTACTCAATTGAGTTTTGTAAGATCATTCGATACATATTTAGTGATTATTTGATCGTAAGGCTCTACATGTTATGTTCATATAACCTGCTTAAAATTCATACACTGTGTTCGTTATTCCGTTGCAATTTACTCTTCAAAGAGTGTTGGAACAACACTGCATACAATTGGTGTTGGCACAACATTCTGCTTCAACACAACGTGTGAATCAAAAATGGTACCAATTTCGATCTATACATTTACACTAAGCCCCACCTTAATTTTGCAATAATGATAAGAAAAAAGTGTCTCTAAGCTTCTTAAGTTGGATAATTAGTCTATATGTACTTATTATTTAGTATGTGCTGAGAATCATAACATATAAGGTAGTTTGTGTTCAATTTTTTTAAAAGTCGTTTCTGTCTTACGATGATTACGTGTAGCTAATTATTAACGCTTCAGGAAATAACACGCCGTTTAGGCAAAAAAAAAAGTTTTGAACGAAGAACAAGAGAGGAAATTTGCTATTTTCAGACACACAAAAAAACTAGAAGTCTGCATAATTTGGCACCAATAATATAAAAATGCAATTCAGTTGTGATTGTAACTATCTAAAAATGATGTATGTATTAGCAATCGCACTCAACCACACAGTGCTTTACTGACGCGATTACTGCAACTAAACAATTAATTTTCTTTAGAAACTTACGTAGGAAAATAAAACCCTACCCAAAAAGTCAAATTAGGTAAGAGTATTTATATATCCAACCGTCCTCAATTCGAATATTGTCAAACTTACCATATGTATTATCCCCCCAATATTGACTTCCAACCGAAAGTTTGATCTTCAAATGCCTAGCTATATTTCTTGGGCAGCCAAAAAAAACACGTGTTTCTTTTTTTTATCACATCCATAAACATTCATTAAAGACTAAATTAACCATATGTTATTCATGAGACGTGCTATTAAAACTCAAGTTTTGCGTTATATGATTATAGATATTTTGAATTGCGTTAGTGCTAACTTAAAAAAAAAAATTGCGTTAGTGCTTACCTAAAATACAACTCTCATATTTAGGTGTTGCCAACAACGCCCATTTGGGCATTATTATTTTCTAAGATAATTGAGATACAAGTTGATTACTTAGATGTTGATTGTTTAGCTGTGTGCATAACCACTATTAGTTGAGAAGGTGAGTATTTTAATAATTTCTTGGCCAATCTCAAGCCTATAAATAGTTTCATCCGGTTGAAGCTAAAATACACAACAAAAGCAATTTCTTCTTCCTATCTCAATAATCTCTCTCTTTGTGTTTTCGATTGTCGGGGTTTTTAGTTCGTGGATCGGGTGAATATTATTCTAGTAATATATTCCACCGCCGAGATCGAGGAACGCGAAGGTTGCGCCGCCGGGTTCGACACGGAGGATCAACGACACAAAAAGGACACTACTATCGACTTACAAAGGTATAAATAATTTATTGTTTATGTCTCGTAATTCCGCTGCGAAAATCTATTTCGGTAGTAGTATCGACGTTATTATTCATTAAACTGTTGGCGGCGGAGTTGTGGTGTGACTAGTGAGAATAAGGTAAATGCGGTTCTGTCAAAGGTAATTGGTTATTAAGCGGGACTTGTGACCCCACCAATTACACGGGAACCTTGGAATCCTGTCAGGTAAGACGAGCTATCTATTTCTGGGTGTTTACTTTGCATGATTCTAATCTATGAAACTCCCCGACTCGCTGGTACAATGGTTTAACGAGTAATGACATTATTACTAAATTAATAAAAAGTCCAACGTTGGTATCAGAGTGTATGGTTATTTTGATCATACGTTGTTCGATACCTGGTGTTAGAATAAATAAATAAGTTGAAATTGTTTATTTAATTATGTTGCTAATTATATATTGAGAAATATAATTTGGGATTATAGTGAGTACTATTCCGCGCCGAAGGGCTGTCCGAGTTTAGTCTTCTATAAGTAAATTTGCGCGAATATTAAATTAAATAATTATAATTGGACAATGTGGTGCAAGAGATGATTCTGAAGCTTAGCAATTTTTCGATCTTGCGACGTGTATTAATTATTCTTATTTAATTTTAGATAAACGTGGCAAATTATTTAGTGTGTATATCATATCTCGAATTGTCCATTTATGTAGTAAAAATGACGTCGAAGGAAACCATTGCTGATTTGAACATTGGGAGACAAATTGGATGGGGAAAACTATGACATCTGGCATCGTAAGATCCAGTATGTCTTGAACGAGCAAGAGGTCCTAGAGACTCTTACCCATACAATTGGGGCTCCTAGTGAATCTGCTCTCACTGCTGAAATTTTGAAAAGCACCAGCGAGACCTTGTCGCCTACGACAACTGGGTGAAAAAGGATCGATGTGCGCGCTTTACTATGTTAAGCAGCATGCACAATGATCTAATTGGTGAATTTGAAAATTACGGCACGGCGAAAGAATTATAGAATGCTGTGAAAGCTAGATATGGAGGCACGTCGGCCACTAGACTTTGTGGTTTAACGATGAGATTTGACACATACAAGATGCACTCTAACCACAACTTGAGGCAGCATCTTAGAGCTATGTCGTCAATGATTCGTGAACTAAAGTTTGCTGGTAACGAGTTGACTGACGAACAACAGGTCCAGGCGGTGATACGTTCACTTCTTGGCTCATAGGAGACCATGAGCCAAACTATGATGCATAGTGAGCACATCAAAACATTTGATGATGCGGCACGTCATTTAGAGCTGGAAGCAGAGCACCTAGAGGCAGCTAATGCTAACGATTCATCTTATGTGGCCGAGTCTTCCAGAACGCGTGAGGTATTTAGTCCCAGACGCAACAGGCATGCGAAAAGGCAGAAGTGCGTGCTGGTCAGGTTCAGAAGACCTCCAACACCAACTAGCGTCGAAAAATGGGCAAGCGTGGTGGTGCAAAAGCTACCAAGGGGGTATGCTTCAACTGTAACAAAGAAGGTCATTTTGCTCGTGAATGCACTGAGCAGAATAAGGTACTTTCTAATTTTTTTTCCCAAGTGCTTATGTAACTAGTCATATTATGGTTGCTCATAGCTCTCCTTCGTGGATTGTAGACTCTGGGGCAACCGAGCACATAGCTCAGGATAGAATTGGATATGTGGAATACCGCCGAGTACCTGTTGGCAGTCGAGACATCAAATTAGGAAATGGAGCTAGCGTTGCGGTGCTAGGAATCGACACGTACAAGCTCGATCTGCGCAACGGGCGCAATCTTTTACTACATAATGTTTTGTATACGCCAGATATTTGAAGAAATTTGCTTTCTTTGGTTACGTTGTTAAAGCTTGGTTTTCATTTTGTGTTTGAAAACAATAATGCTTCCATATTTCTTGGGAACACTTTGTACGAACGTGGTTTTATTCGTGATGGTTTTGTAATAATGGATTTGAGTTACCATATCATCAATGAATCTATTGTTCTATATGTTGTTTCGAACAATGCAGATTCGAACGTGTGGCATGCCATACTGGGTCATATAGGGGAAGATCGGATGGCAAGATTAGCTCGAGAAGGCCTATTAGGAAATCTCGCTAATGTCTCTCTTCCCACATGCCAGCACTGTCTGATAGGGAAGGCAAAAGGAAAACCATTCGGTAAGGCAAAAAGAGCATTTTATTCCTTTGCAACTTATTCATTCTGATATATATGGACCAATGAACGTGAAGGCAAGACACGGCAGTGTCTACTTCATTACATTTATAGATGATTATTCACGATACGGTCATGTATACTTGATCTCCTATAAGTTAGAAGCAATGGTACAATATATGGCAATGGTAGAGAATCAATTGAATTCGAGCATTAAGGCTCTTCGAACTGACTGTGGTCGTGAATATTTATCTAAGCAATTCAAAAGGCTCTGTGATGAAAGAGGAATCAAGAGACAGCTGACGATGCCTTATTCTCTGCAGTAAAATGGTGTAACGGAGAGAAGGAATCGAACACTTCTCGAGATGGTTAGATCAATGATGGCGCATGCTAGTCTCCCAATATCCTTTTGGGGTGACGCTCTTCTAACTGCTGCCTACATTCTTAACCGAGTGCCCTCTAAGTCAGTTAGTTCTACCCCTACGAACTGTGGACATGCGAGAAACCAAATCTGAGTAACTTGCATCCTTGGGGTTCTACGAGATACGTTCTCAGCAGTTCTCATAGATATGGAAAACTAGGTCCTAGAGGAAATAAGTGTATGTTTATAAGATATTCTGAACACTCTAAGGGCTATGTCTTGCTTGGAGAACGTGAGGATGGTAGTGTAACTGAATTTGAGTCACGAGATGTGGACTTCATTGAAAATGAATTCCCTAACATGGGTGATGTTGATAGGAGTCTAGAACTCCAAGAGATTTCAGAGGAAGTGACCCCAAGTCACTAAGTTGAGAATGAAGAAGAAATTCTTCACACTCCTAGGGACAGTAGGAGTGACTTGACTCCGAGTGGGAGCTTTCCACTCGAAGAGAAATCACAAGTCTCTCAGCTGCGTAAAAGCTCACGTGAAAGTATACCCCGTCGTCGTTTTGAGATTGAAGGGGAAGCTTTTATGGTGGCTCCGCATGATGATGGAGAACCTAAGAATTTCAAGGAAGGTCTTACATCGCCTGTTAAAGAAGAATGGTTAAAAGCAATGACAAATGAGATGGAGTCTATGAGGACAAACCAAGTCTGGGACTTGGTCGATCTACCACCTGGGTGTAGATCTATATGGAGCAAATGAGTTCTCAAGCTTAAACGCAAGTCAGATGGATCCATAGACAAGTATAAGGCTCGATTAGTTGCGAAAGGATATACCCAACGAGATGGTATAGACTACGAGGAAACCTTCTCTCCAGTTGTGAGGTTTGCCTCAATTCGCCTAATCCTAGCTATGGTAGCTCACCTGGACCTGGAACTCTACCAGATGGACGTAAAGACAGCATTTCTCAATGGAGAACTAGATGAGATCTATATGGATCAACTAGTGGGGTTTGAGGTCAAGGATCAAAGATCACAAAGTGTGCAAGCTTAAAAGATCCATTTATGGCCTTAAACAATCATCTAGACAATGGTACTTAGGATTTCATCGAGCTATTCTTACGAATGATTTTACGATGATTGAAGAAGACCATTGTGTGTATGTCAAACGGTCCAAAGGGAGTTTCATAATATTATCATTGTACATTGATGATATTCTGTTGGCGGGTAATGACAAAGGGATGATTGTCGCCACTAAAGAGTGGTTGTCTTCAAACTTTGAAATGAA
The DNA here is from genome assembly GCA_948329865.1 of Linaria vulgaris. Lineage (NCBI taxonomy): Eukaryota > Viridiplantae > Streptophyta > Magnoliopsida > Lamiales > Plantaginaceae > Linaria > Linaria vulgaris. Next base: position 32,965,626 of record OX415250.1, on the reverse strand, counting down.
AGACATGGGTGAAGCAGAATACATTCTGGGAGTTAAGATCTATAGAGAACGCTCTAAGAAACTTCTTAGTTTATCCTAACAGACTTACTTGAAGAAGGTTCTAGAGCGCTTCCAGATGCAAAACTACAAACCTATCGACACCCATATCGCCAAAGGTGAGAGCTTATGCCAAGAAATGTGTCCTAAGACTCAATCCAAAAAAGAGCAAATGGCTCGTGTTCCTTATGCTAGTGTCGTTGGGAGCTTAATGTATGCAATGATGTGTACTCGCCCATATATTTGTTATGCAATTGGGCTAGTAAGCAGATTCCAGTCGAACCCAGGAGTTGCTCATTGGAAAGCAGTCAAGAGGATTCTTAGATATCTGAAAGGAACAATGGACTATGTACTTTGCTATCAAGGTTCAGATTTGTAGCAACAAGGTTATAGCGATGTTGATTGGGGCAACGACCTTGATGAGTGCAAATCCACGTCTGGGTACGTATTCTTGCTGAACAATGGTGCTATTACTTGGAGTAACAAGAAACAACCTTGTATAGCGTTGTCCACTATGGAAGCTGAGTACATAGCATGTTCTGCAACAGTGCAAGAAGCTGTTTGGTTGAGAAGATTCCTTACGCATTTAAATATTGTAACTGATGCCTCAGATCCGGTAACAATATTTTGTGATAGTGTTGCGGCTATGGCCCATGCAAAGGATTCAAAGTATCATGAAAAAACCAAACACATAGATCTAAGGTTTCACTACATACGGGACATGATTACGAGAAATGAAGTTGTCCTAAAATACATATCTACGACTCACATGGTTGCTGATCCAATGACCAAACCTATAGCTAGAGATGTCTTTCAGACTCATGTTAGAAGTTTGGGATTACGTAGATTGTTTTAGTTGACTTTTTTTTACTTCATTTGGATATTAATGCAATATGATGTTCATTTCAAGTTTGATTTCATATAGCATTTCTGTTGATACACACACTGAAGTATGTCAACAGGCATAATCGGCTCTCTCACACGAGCGATCGCCTCTGGCGCTAGGAGGGCAAACATAGATGAGATAAATGTATCTTTTACTTGTTTTTGTAGAAGATGAGTTGAGAGGTTGATACAAGTATATATCTCCTTAGTTTGATACTAAGATGAGATCCTTGATGTTAAGGATCGAACATAGATTTCTCCCAAAATCTATGTAGCATGTGTAGTAAGCTATATGTGAGATCTCTTTGTCGCTATGCGAAGCGGACGAGTGATGGACTCAAGCTAGTCACTAGGGTGTGACTGGGCTAAGATTTGTATGGTGTCAATAGACATACACTCTTTTAATGTATAAAGAGAATTCCACCTCAACATGTGTTTCATACTACATGTGCTTGGACGACAATTTGTAATAGTGAGTGAATGATTTCTTGTTTCCTCATTGTGTGAGTAACATATCTTATAGTGCCCTTACTGAGTTTTGACTATGTCATGACATAGATGATTTGATGATATCTACTTTAGAATGTTATTTATGACTATGATAGATTTGGTCTAAAGAGGCATTACTGGGAAAGCAGTCAAACCAAAATCGATTGACATTAGGGCAAAGGAAGATTATTTGATACCGCATCCCTGATAGTGTCCATCGTTAACGAGCAATTGCGCATTAAGTATGCGAAATTGTTATGGAACATATCATGAGAGTTCGAGGTTAAAAGTATGGCCTAGAGGTTCGACCTTTTGAGGGATTAGGCATTCTTTAAACTGATGCGATCAAATGAGTCTAGGACATATCGAGAAGACATAGGTATTGTGCTACGCTGGTTTTCTTTCGCAGAAGATTTGGTGTAGTACTCCCGACCTTGCAGGTGTTCTCGGTGGTCGCACGAACTATTAACTAGTATGAAGACGATGAAAATACACTGAGAGATGCACGACTGAGTTGTGCCCACTATGTGCGTGTGAGAGATGTTGCCAGCAACGCCCATGTGGGCATTATTATTGGCTAAGATAATTGAGATACAAGTTGATTGCTTAGCTGTGTGCATAACTACTATTGGTTGAGAAGGTGAGTATTTTACTAATTTCTTGGCCAATCTCAAGCCTATAAATAGCTCCATCCGGTTGAAGCTAAAATACACAACAAACGCAATTTCTTCTTCCTATCTAAATAATCTCTCTCTTTGTATTTTTGATCGTCAGGGTTTTTAGTTCGTGGATCAGGTGAATATTATTCTAGTAATATATTCCACCGCCGAGATCAAGGAACGCGAATGTTGCACCGCCGGGTTCGACACGGAGGATCAACGACACAAAATAAACGATACTATTGACTTACAGAGGTATAAATAATTTATTGTTTATGTCTCGTAATTCCGCTGCGAAAATCTATTTTGGTAGTAGTATCGACGTTAGTATTCATTAAACTGTTGGCGGCGGAGTTGTGGTGTGACTAGTGAGAATACGGTAAATGTGGTTCTGTCAAAGGTAATTGGTTACTAAGCGGGACCGTTGTGACCCCACCAATTACCTGTGAACCTTGAATCTTATAAGGCAAGACGAGCTATCTCTTTTCTGGGGTTTACTTTGCACGATTTTGATCTATGAAACTCCCCGACTTGCCGGTACAATGGTTTAACGAGTAATGACATTGTTATTAAATTAATAAAATGTCCAACATTAGGAATTACGTGTCAGCACATCTTTGATTTTCTTTATTGATTATCACAACCTGAACATATTTATTTTTAAAAAAAAAGTTAATCTTAAAAAAGAATTTTGAAAAAAAAAATGTTGCATGCATGCCTTCACCCAACACCTTGCCTTAACCACGATGATCTTGAAAAATTTATCTATCTCGAATGCTTCCCCAGCAATTTCTTTTATTATTTATGCACTGTCAAATCTCCACCATTGTCAAATACACAATCAAAAAGCATGTGCCTAACTTCTACCACAACTTGAAAAGCGTATTGAAGATCAAGTTAGTTGTTCAAGACACCCTTGTGTAAAAGATATTTTTAGATGAAAATTTGTTAAGAGAACTTTTTCAACACTCGGGGTAGAAGATATTTGAGCCCCCAACCACGACACCCGTCATTATTCAAACACTGATACGATGAATTCACAGTATATGACAAAGAGTCATCTCCTCTTCACGCCAATTTTTATCCCACTCCTTCAATCATTTGAAACGAGTAAGTCGAGTAAGGTTTTCAGCGAGCTCCTCTTCCCAACAAACAATGCTCTTCCAACTCCATTTCCACTTTTCATTCTCCAAAACCAGTAATTGACATATTTGTTGAAACTCAACATAAATAACCTTCTAAAACTATAGGAAGCTGGTGAATTCCCTATCCATTTATTCCTTCAAAACTTGATCTCCCGACCGTTAGCAATCTTGCTCTCGATCCTATTAGGTTCAAACCATTTAATGTGACTCTTCTTTTTATACCGACCAAACATTATCTATTCGAAAGAGAGTCATGTATGATAAATGGCTTTCTATTCAACCATAAATTAAAAATAAGGCGGTGCAAACTAACGTCTTGCTACATTCCATCTGCGAATCTTCTTTACAACAATGCTCTGAACTCGTCTAGCTAAAAAAAATAGCAAAATTTAAGAAAGTATGTAACTAAAGAAAAATTCTTTATTGACTTCTCCTTATTATTTAGATTCTTGAACACATACACATTTCAACACATTGATAAGATGTATCTAAGTTCAAGATGATACCCATAGGCCATAGTTCAGAATTCTTACAACTCTACAAGGCACAATAGTGGACTAATGGCCCGTACTTTTGTCCAACACAAAGCTCCTAAAAAAAAAAAAAAAAAAAAAAGTAAAGCCCTTTATTAGGGTTTCGGATAATTACTGAATTATATGACCGAACAAAAACACGTGTTAGAAAGGTTTCTGCTGAATCCAAAAGCCCTAAACATTTTCATACAGATACCAGAAGAGAAAAAAATATATATAAAAATATCAGGCAAGTTATGATCTTGGAGTAAATTCTGAAGGAAAATCATATAAACCTTGCAATCACATTTCTCTCTGTAAGTTCTGCAACGCTCAATTTTTGTTTTTTGTTTTTTTAGGGTTGCTGATTAATATTCATCAATCTGTTTTAGAGTGTAATTAGTAGTGTGTGTGAACTGAAAAGTAGAAGCTTTAATTAGGTTTTTGATGTATTGAAGCATAAAGGATTTTAGTCAGAATTTGTAGTTAGGTTTTAATATAAATGGAATGGTTGCATGCATCTCATTTTACTTGAAGAAGGTTTTTTTTTTTTTTTTTTTTTGTGTGTGCTAATTTTGGTTGCTAAAATTTATGGAATCCTCACCAATTGGTGGTATTCATTGCAGTAGCTACCATTCGGTTGACGGGGTTTCGCAGATATGTCGGCTCAGTTAACGCCTTCTAAGAGACAGCATGATCGGAGTCCTGCGGAGGGTAATGGTAGAAGGAAGTGGCACAAGGGATCAGCTTTAGGTTCCGACAATTTACCGTTTAGAGGAGCTCCTGTAAGCAGCATTATACGTTTCTTGTACCCTGCGTCCAAAGTTGGTGCTGTTATTGGTAAAGGTGCCAGCGTTATTGCTCAAATAAGCAAGGAGACTGGAGCCAAGGTCCGCGTCGAGGAAACTGTTCCGGGATGCGATGAAAGGGTTGTCGTTATAGCAGGGTCTGATAAGGATAATGAAGTTAGGAATGAGCAGGTTGACGGTGATGGTAAGGAGACGAAAACCGTTGAATCGGGTGACGATGAGGTTGCACAAGCGGAAGCGGATGAAGATAAGCAGCCTGTTGAAGTGGGTGATCCTCGACCTGAAAGGATAAATGAAACTTCATCCATTCAGAAAGCTCTGCTTGTTGTGTTTGAGAAATTGATTGATGGAGTACCAGAGGCGAGTGAAGGAGATGAAGAAAGCAATAAGTCGGCGGCGGCGTCTGTTGTTAGGTTGCTAGTCTTTTCTGGTCAAGTAGGCTGTCTGTTAGGGAAAGCTGGCAGTGTAATAAAACAAATGTCATCTGAAAGTGGGGCACAAATTAGGATTCTTCCAAAGGACAAACTGCCGTCTTGTGCATCTTCTTCTGATGAACTCGTGCAGGTATTCATTTTGTACTTTTTAGGCATGACTTATTGGTAAATTTCTTATAGTTTGCAAGAGTAGTACAACTTTTCAGTCATGTACAGTATGTGAGGAATCAAAAACCATGACTCGGGGTAGTGGGGATCTTAATCGAATGAGGGACAATAAAGCTGTATGTCAGAGCATTTTATTATCATTGACACATTAAATAAGCCAAATCTTCTTCATCCAATTCTTTGTTGCAGATCTCTGGACGACATGATGCTGTCAGGAAAGCTCTTCAAACTGTTTCACGTCAACTTCTTGAGCATTCTCCTCGTGAGCTGGATTCTTCTTTTACTGGTCAGTCATCTCATTCCTTTGGTCCGCCTTCTAGACAGGAGAGGTTCCCTTCCGCAAACCGTCATTTCCATGGACATGGAGGGCCACATGCTTCTGGATTTCATGATGGTGAGGCTAGCATTCCAGGTGGAATGAATTTTCCACCTGATATTCTGAGCTTTCGAGTGTTATGTCATGAGGAGAAGGTAGGTGGTGTAATTGGAAAAGGAGGTTCTGTAGTGAAGGCACTTCAGTATGAAACAGGCTGTGAGGTCAAGGTACTAGATGGTGGAGCTGATTCAGAGGATCGGATAATTGTCATTTCTGGCCCAGCTGTAATACTCTAGTTGCATTTTTGTATTTTATTTCCTTGTGTTTGCTTTTATATTTTTTTTGCGATTCACCAAATCTGATTGATTTAAGGCAATACATGGTGTTTTATTGAAATTGGATGCAGCACCCAGATGATGCAATATCTGCTCCTCAAGATGCAGTAATGCGGGTTCTGACCCGAATATTTAGGTCTTCTCCAGAAAACAAGGATAAAATTATGATAGCAAGGCTTCTCGTCGCCTCTAATCAGATTGGATGTCTTCTTGGAAAGGGTGGCTCTGTCATTGCTGAAATGAGGAAGTCAACAGGAGCTTATATTCGTATTCTTGGGAAAGATCAGATCCCAAAGTGTGCCTCTGAAAACGAAGAAGTAGTTCAGGTTTGGTGGCATTCAAGAAGTTACAACGTGTCATTATTCTGTGTTTAGTTCCTATTTCAATATAGCGACTGTTGCTCATGGATCGAAATGGGCGCACATCTGCTATGTAATTTGAAACCGCTGAGCACAAACTTTCGCTCACTATTCTATTTGGTTGCAATTATAGGTAAATGGAGAATATGAAGTAGTTCAAGAGGCTCTTTTGCAGATAACAACGAGGTTGAGAAATAATTTCTTTCGCGATGCATTTCCGCCGTTTGCCCCCCCTCATAATCCAGGCTTTCTGGAGCATATGCCTCCATTCCCACCATACATGGGAAGGAGAGAATTTTCACCTCCCGGAGCATTTGGTGGTCGAGGCCCATCTTTTAATAAGTTTGATGGGCCTGGTGGCATGCCCCCAGGTGGTGGTTTCCCTTCACACGATGAGCGCCCTCCTTTTGCTCATGACTTTCACAGACCTGGGATCCCTTCTCACATGCCTGAAAGGATGCCATGGGGACCCCAGGTATTAGCCTTTACATCTTTGCTTAAGTCCATCTTTAAAGATAAAAGTATTATCCATTGGAAATGCTGGTTACCCTGAATACCCCAAAACATTCTTTTATTGGAGCCACTTTGGAGCATTTTTAGAATTGGCATATGTCTGCTACTAGTGTTTATCCAAAAACGAGCTGAACTCCGACACGGTTGTTTTCCCGACTATGATGCAGGGGCCATTAGAAGGTGGTGGTCCAATGGGATACCCAGACTATCCGGGAGCTCCTCAAAGAAGACATGGTTTCGCAGGGTTCGTCTTGTTTGTTATTTTACCATTTGTCTGTTGGCATAATTGATGTATCGCTTAGATGTTAATTTGGCCAATGCAGAGGAAATCAGCTAGCAATTATCACGAGCACGACTGTGGAAGTTGTCGTTCCTAGCTTTGTTGTTCCTGCAATCTATGGAGAGGATGGTGGGTGCCTTAGACAAATCCGTGAGGTATCCTGATACTGTTTGCTTCACCCACATTTCTTCTTAAACTTTTGGGAGAGATGTGTGTCTGTGTGTCCTTTCTTTTTCTTCTTGAGTCTGAACAATAGGTATTTCCCTTAGTTCTGCAACTCTATGGCTGTGAGTCACATACCTCTTTGGAATGCTTAGATACTTCATTATCTGTCTGTCATTAGTTTAGCACTGTTGGCTACTATTCTCTTTTCAAGCTTCATGAAGTTCAGTGCCTTCGAGTTGTGACCCAATGGTTTTTAACTTTTGCCAATCCATTTTTAAGTTGTGGGAGATGATATTTCAAATGCTTAGAGGGAGTTTAAACCCTCATGCCAAAGTACTATCTTCTTTGCCATTGCCATAATGATTTAGTATTTGTGTTAATCCCGGACCTTTTCCAATTGTGAGGGTGAATGCTGAATTCAATAATTTTGCTGTCTATCTTAATTGTGAGAGTGCTTGTTACTTAAAAAGCCCCAAGTGGAAAAAATGTTGAATGCGGAATTGTTTGAAATCTTACTTTTTGATAAATGTATAAAACTTGGTGTGCTTCTATCCACATCTTTGTACCTAGTATTTTATCCTTTTATTTTTCCATTGAATGAATTTGCGTAGTACGAAGCTGTTTCAACACTCTTGTGCTTTGTCTTGTCCAGATTTCTGATGCAAAGATCACAATTACTGATACGAAACCTGGAGCAACAGAAACCATGATCATAATATTCGGGACGCCTGAGCAGACCAATGCTGCACAGAGTCTCATTCAAGCATTTGTAATAAGTGAGACTGAAGCAACTTGATCGATATCATGGTATTTCCTGAATCTTATCTTGGCAAAGTGCACCTTTGCAAGCTCTTACTAATTTTCTTCTACTACCTAAACATGTTAAATCTGTATCAGACATGGATAGTTTTTGCATAAAAATTGGGTTCTTTTTGCCTGAGCTTTCCAATTTCTCGTCTCTGAAATTCTACTATATCATCCTCTCATTCGTTACTTTTTGGCAATCCTGTATTCCTTTAGCAGCCATAATTGATTATCCTTGTAGCTGATATTCAATAGTGAGTCGAACAGATTCCTGGACTCCATAGCCGTTAAGTGGAACATTTTTTTCCTGTCTGGGCGACAAGAAAAACTATTATTTTATGACTTATATGTTCCTTGTGATATTTTCCAATGGGTTTATCCTCGTTTAACTGGTGTATTTATTGATTATGTTCTTTATCTTTCAGTTATATGTTTGGGCGGATTCGTCAGGTCAAACTTTCTGAAGATCGTGCGGGCTCTCTAGTGAGCCATCAGAGAATTGTTGAACATTTACAGATCTAAACAAGGACGTACTTTTTTCAGATAAACTTAAGAGAACTACAGTTCGATACTTCAATTAAATTCTGTCTTTTCTTTTGTATGTTTGTAAATACTGAAGTAGGTTATATAATTTGTCGTTTGTTGACTCGTGCTCAAGCCTTGAATTGAATTGAGTTTATTTATCAAAAAAAAAAAAAGAGAGAGAGAGCCTTGAATTGAGTTAATTTTGGCCCAGCGCACAGGAAATAAATGCACGCAAATTTTGTTTTCAGCTAACTTGAGTATTGCATTTAGTTTTTCTGAATGGTGTACTTCTCGGAAAATATGAGACTGGGTGGGGGTTTCGATATTCGGTTCCTTTTAAAAAAACATTTTTTTTTGTTTATTTATTTTTGCACAAATATTTCTGACTTGGCAAAAATGGAAGATGATTTCTTTGACTTTTCTTTTTCCTTTTCCTTCTCCTTCTTTGCTACTAGTTCTGATAATTTTCATAGTATCAAACTAAAGAAGGGCAAAAATCAGAACTCAAATAATCGAACTCAAATTCTTTATTAGCACGCCTGCACCAGTGACACAAACAATTGCTCCAATGTTACTCTGAGGATAGTAAACTATATTCTGTTATTACGGCAGCAGCGCAATAAGATTATTACTTGTTTAGCAAATCAAAATGTTCATAAAGCATAACGAAATTACATAAAAATTTCTCAGTCATTGCAACAACGGTACATGTAGAACTTTTCCATGGGGCGGTGACACTCCGAACACACCACCATATCAGGTACCTCGCCGTCAAAACCAGGAAGTATAAGCCTGTTGCAGTGCTCCGTCGTGTGTAGGCTTACCAAGTATTCATGCAACGCTGCCACAAATCCCTTTTCTTTCACATTGGCCGCCCAACTTTGGAACTCAGTCATACTCCTCAGCATCGTCTCCCCTTTAGCTCTAGCAATATCCCCTGTGTTTGACCCTGATCCGAGACAGATTAAGGCCCAACCTTGATCACCTTCGGCAAATGTGAGCAGTGAAAGTACCTCGCTTAGAATGTGGTCGCCTGTGGTTGTTGCGGTTGCAAGACTCGCACCGTGGCTAGTTTTTGAGTAAACCATGCTTTCTAAACGAGTCCAGAAGTACCAAACTGATGTGAGATCGTTCCAGCATTGGCTATTTTGATTTGGGGTCACCATATCATTAATCTTTCGTAGTCGTTCTCTGCTTGTATTCTTTCCTACGTAAACCATTTCGAGTGGGATTTGGGCGGCTCTTGCAACTTCCCTTGTTGTGTTTATGAATTGCCTGATCCATTCCATGTTTTCTCCTCCATACAAGCAAATGATCTTCTCCTCGTTTATCTGAAAAGCAAGGCACAATCAAGGAAGATCAGTTATAAACTAGGGATAAAGCTTCCAAAGCACATAAAAATAAGAGGGTGTTTCTTTCAACAGTCAAAATTCAAAATTTTGAACAATTTTAAGTAGTGTGATATTCTTTTTCTTTTTGTTAATTAAGCAGTGTTAATTATTAAGCAATAAGAGATTTATATACAAAGTGTGCATAGGACTAAAGTAGTTTGTAGCTAGAAATTGTATGTTACCCAAGTTAGTATAGATTTGTCAATCCCATCAACCACAAGCTCAAGTCTCCATTTCTCAGCGCCCCACAACACCGATTCCCTTGTACGATTGAAAGGATAAGCCATGTTTCCCCATATCCACACCATGTGGGATGCATTTAAGCTGACCACTTTGCCTACTGGATCCAAGGCCACAAGAATTGGCTTCTTATTAAAGTGCCACGTATCCATGATGTATTTTATGGCTGCTCGATCGAGCAGGCTCGGGTGGTGCAGAGTATACCAGGGCATCAGAGTTTGCAACTCGTGAAACTTGTGTTCATGGCTTTCGTCCCATGTGACTGGGTTTTGCACAATTGGCAACCAGACGATTTCATATTGGAACTCTGGTCTATTTCTCGATTCTTCGTAGATGTGACTAAGTATGCGCAGCTGATCAGGGATTATGTCAAGATCTGATATAAGTAGCAAAACTGTCTTCCCATTGAGCGTTTGGATACCAACCTGTTTACAAGAGGTGGTCAAGACGGAAGTTTTGAAAAAACGAGAGGGGTTAAATTTTGATATCTGATTGACGTATGTACCCTTATAGTCTTGTTGTTGCCTATTTCAAGTGGTAGTAGATCATCTTTGAGGTAGATTAAGTGCTTAAGTATCTTCTGGTTGTCCATGTGATTCATTTCAAATAGATGAACAAGTGTTTGCAGGTACTCAGCATGTTTCCTCTCACCTGCATGTTTTTCCGATGATAAATATAACAAGCATACAGGTTTTATTTACAGAGATATGAAAAGCTTTCTCACCTATGTATTGATAGCAGTGAGTAAGTTGGGTCTTGAGGTGCTCGTGTAAGTTCGACAACCTGTGGCTTAAGTTAGAGAGCTCCCATGATTCTGAAGTTAATGAAACTACCCTGCATAATTTTGATATATAAAGTTAACACTTGATCACTAAGTCATGGTAAAAACAATAATAATCCTTACTGTCTACTCAGGCCTAGAACTTCTGTAAGTTGAGACGCGCAAACCACCAAACTTCTTATAATCCAGTAGACAGTGGTAGGTATATGAGTCATCACTGTTGCCATTGGCTCCGCATCACCTGATATATATTTAGCCGGAAGCTGCTCAAACTCGGCAATGCATCTTGTCACTTCTAGTGCATGTTTCACGAGACCAGTAACTTTGTCGAATTGGGATCTGAGCAAATCAGAAAGTTCGATGATGTCTGGTAATTGCTTGAGGAGTCCCACTGATTTCGCTAGTGGATCTCTACCGAAAAGCTTAGCAATAAGCCAAAATTCACCGTAGTTAACGGCAAAAGCGACCAAAGATATCAGAGCTTTTGCATCCCATGAGTAGGTTGAAAGTTCTTTGAGGATTGTCATTGTTGATGCATGTGCATCTCCGCCTGAGCACTTGCACGACAACTGAAGCAAACAGATAAAACGTAATTCATGACAACGCAAGATTCAGAAACTAGCAGTTCAGGTTTGAGATTTTGTTGAATACCTCACTGGAAATCTTGTTTGATATAAAAGCTAGTTGGTCCTGGATTGCATCAAAGCCAGCCAACGCTGCATTTTCCTCTCGTTCATCATTCTCCTTGCTCGATCCCTGAACATGATTTGCGACAAGTGAGTCTTTATTTGTGATTTTCTTAATAAATCATGTAAAAAAAAGTAATTACAACAAAACTTAATTACTGCACCATACATTTAGAATGCCATCGATGCCAGGGGAAACACGATCCAGGATATCCTGTATGATGAGAATAATGGCTTCAACATCAACCAGACGATCATCCTGATCGTGTGTTGCCTGGATTTGCTTTCTGAGTACACTTTCATCAGATGAAGTCTTCATTTGTCGAATACTTTGTTGATTCCTCGAAGGCTGAATATCAGTTATCATATTTTTTTTTTGTTTACCTTTCCGCCTTATGTGTTTTCTCAAAATCTCTCTGCTCTATTTCCTCTTCATGGATCAAGTTATATATAGTGATTAAGGAGGGAACAAAGAGCTGTTGGATTAATTCTTTGCTTGTTAGAACTGAAATAGGCTAAAGCTATTTTGGATTAACAACAATTTCCACTGGCCCCTCTTGCATTTCTTTACAATATTATAACATGAAATGAAACGTTTGACAAGTGACATGATTTATGTGATAAGGGCCAACTGTATAAAGAACTAAAGATAAAAAAGAAGAGAAGCTACTTGCTTTTTAGCCTTATAGGGACTTGGCATCATCACATAAACAATTTTGGTAAAAATACTTGCACCAAGGTACTTGGCTTCAAAACTGAATCTGTTAACTAGTAAATTGCATTGAGGTTTGCATGAGAAACTTCAAATTCTGTTGATATACGCTACATGCAGACGATTTTACCAACTGCCTGAAAATGCTAAAGAGATAGCCCCGATGCAACTTTCATTTCATTTTCCAGTGAGGTGCGCACTCATTAAGGCTTTTATCCCACATCGATAATATGTCGTATGGAGTTACTAGTAAAACAAATAGTTAGACATTTTAGTTAAGTTCTCCAAAAATGATATAAATTGGTACTAGAGTCATCCACTGCTACTTTCTAGTAGCAACCGCTCAATGTGAGTGCCAACGCTGAATTCGAGGTGTTGGCTCGGATTAAGTTAAGCTAACACAAAACTGCTATGTGAAAGTGTTGCAATCCTAGTTGTAAGCTAGGGGACCTAAATTTCATACATTACGTATTTGGAGTTCATTCGATTTAGAGCTGTTTGAGTTATTGGATTCTCATACAATAAGTATTTCCAAACAGTAGGGAGACAGTTTCTCCAGTTAGCATCATTCCTTGTTGCTTTTTATGATTTCAAAATATTTTAACTTATTTTTGTACCTCTTGCTTCATCTTCAGTAGAAGGGAAGCGTAGCTAGCTATATTAGTTCTTTGCTTGACACATGCAAAAGCAAGCAAAAGGATGTTCAAACTAAAAATTTCTGACTTTCCTCTGCTAATCAAGGTATTTATCCTTTCAAAATATATATATATATATATATATATATATATATATAGTTGTGACTTATGTGTTGCTAATCACTTAAATGGATAAAACTGAGCTTGTCAATAAACTATTGAGTCACGCAATCAGTTAAGGAAGGATCTAACGAATCTTAATTTATTGGTAAATTAGGTCCTATGTTTGTTCTTCACTGGTCATAAGACATGAACTCCATTATTTTAATTTTTAATCTTGATGATGGAAGAAATGCCTTTTGGTACAGAGTAGTGAGTAATTAGCACGTGCCACAATCAAATTATAATAGGTAAGAATCATGAACTTTATAATATTTTACACTCGGCTCTTTTGTTCATATAATCAAAGGCCGGCCTGCAATTAGAGCCTCGACTCGTGATCCATTGGGTCGAGGGACCAAATGCCAACATTGACCAATGCAGCGTTTGCGAAGAGGGTAGAGAAGGTGCAAAGGCACATCTTGAGGCATTTAAAGAGTAGAATTGCTCAAGCACACAATTTGATCGAAACTTAGGAGGGAAAGATCAAGACCATAGGTAGGGCTGTGTATTTAGTTTCTAATGAGATTGAATCGACGCTAGAACGGTCCTATTTCGATCGATTTTTAAGCGATTCGTTCGACCAAATTTATTGTGCACACCCCTAATCATAGCTCTACTGCTGTCCAGGGAGCCCGTGGAATTTCAAAGCATTGGGGAAGATGGCCCAATCAAAATATTGGGTTGGTCCTGAAACAAGCCCAATAAAAATTAATATGGCCCATGACTAGGATGTTTCTTGAAACGTGACTAGGCAAAGAGATAAAGGTCGGCGGAAATGGCAGGAATAATAAAACCAATAATAGTAATAATCCAAAAAAGAAATGAATTGCTGCACAGCTCGTTATACTTCACTCTCAGTTATCGCGCGCAATTGTCGCTATCGTGCGCCAATAAAGCAGTCCCGCAATTACTTCACTCCTCGCTCCTCCGCCCTAACCACGGTGTCTTCCCGCTGCTTCCACGTCAGCAATCCTCCTTGTTTCTTCACGGCGAAACCTCTGTTTACTCGCATGGAGGTACTCGTACTTCTCTCTCTCTCTCTCTCTCTCTCTCTCTCTCTCTCATTGTTTTCATGGTTATTTTGTTACTAGCTTAGCTGTGGCTGTATGGTGTTTATATTTAGAAGCTTATGCAGTTTTCACTATGAAACTTTGAAAATAGAATATTGTAAAAATGAATGCTGAAAGGGATTATGTGTAAAGCTCGGAATGCTGCAAATACTGTGAGCAATCGTTAGGATGTTTTCCGAGTATGAGGTTTTTGGTTAGCTTCTCCAATTTCATGTGGATTCGGATTTCGGGGATAGTAATTGCTATGTTGTTGTTTTACTCTCGAGTTTGATGGATTTGGTGTTATGTGATTTACTAGTAACAATGGTTTTCACGTTAGCTTCTGTCTCAATATTGTTTTGTGTTTTCAAGCAGCGGTTTTTAAGTGGAACTAGTTTGGATAAGAACAAGGCAATGGTGGAGCACTTGCAGAAATATGGAGTTATAGGGTCAAAGAAAGTGGCACAAGCAATGGAAACCATTGACAGGGCTTTGTTTGTCCCCGAGGGATCGGCACCATATGTTGATGAGCCCTTGCCGATTGGTTATAATGCTACAATTTCTGCTCCTCATATGCATGCTACATGCCTTGAATTGCTGGAAGATCATTTGAAGCCTGGCATGCATGCTTTGGATGTCGGTTCAGGTGATAATCAGTGCTTCTACTTTCTCCCAAGATGTTCCTATACCTTTATAGCTGTCGAATACTACAGTGTCTGTGAAATATATAATTTTCATTAAATTTATTTTTTGAATCAAAATTTATCTGTTTTAAGGACAATGTTTTGTTGAACAAGTTATGGTGATGTAACTCTATAGGCTGCGCCACCTGTTAACTTATTGGCACTTGATAAGTCTTAGCAATGTAGCTTGGTGAAATAACTCATGTCTTTTGTTAGTCAGAAATCTCGAGTTGTAAGAAATTGCTCTTCTGGCATAGTCCATCTTCCGTTCGTGCAAAGCTAAATTGCAGTTTTCAGATTGTGCAGCTCTTGAGATAACTTTTAATTAATTTTTTTTTTCAGGAACGGGATATTTGACTGCTTGCTTTGCTGTTATGGTTGGTCCACAGGGTCGTGCAGTTGGAGTCGAACATATTCCCGAGTTGGTTGTGTCTTCAGTTAAAAGTATTGAAAAAAGTGCAGCAGCTCCATTGTTGAAAGAAGGATCCCTTTCAATCCATGCTGGTGGTATGTTCCAGATTATCATGTTATTCTTCACTTAACTTGTCATTCATTCATTTGATTCTGATTCTATGTATCCATTGGTGCAAGAAACTTGTATTGGCCTTAAAGAACCTTTGTCAGGGAAACAAGCCTGTTTGCATGTTTACTCTTATGTATTTGTGTTGGAGCCATTTTTCATGGTAAGTTATCAAGTAAAGCAGGATTGCTTGATTTCCCTCTGATTCTAGGCTATGGGGCCTCAACCAAATAAAGGAGAATAGAAGAGCATTTGAGCTACAGGCAGATGAACAATTGCATGAAAATTTAGGGTTCTTATCAGTTATGATTAAAGTTTTTTCCCATTCATTACTGTCTCAAAGTTGCATCTTTTCACCCATTAAAAAGAAAAGAAAAAAAGTTGCATCTTTTCTCCCGAAACCAAAAAAATAAGCAGAAATGTTTTCTCTTCCTCTTGCTTTAGTATGTCCATCTCCTTACAAGTTCCTTCTTTTCTCCACAACCCGTTCCTACCTTCACTAAAATCGGATATGTGTGAACATTTTCATGTCTTCATTATATACATGCTCAATTCGTTCTAGTGCTTTCTTGGACAATATCTGCTGGAATTTTTACTGCAGTAACTGCTGTTTTCTGGTTTATTGGTTATTGTTCATCTGTCCGTAGGAACCCCTGATATTGTTATGAACATCTTCTGCTGCATCATTCAACATTGTTTCATTGGATACTTGTTTCTTTACTTTCTCAACATTCATCAGTCCTATGATACGTCATGGTTACAGATGGGAGGCAGGGGTGGCCTGAGTTTGGACCTTATGATGCCATTCATGTTGGAGCAGCTGCACCAGAAATTCCTCCATCACTTGTCGAACAGTTGAAACCCGGTGGCCGACTGGTGATCCCAGTGGGAGACATCTTTCAGGATCTTCAAGTTGTGGACAAGAAAATGGATGGTAAACTAAGTGTCCGAATCGAGACCGGGGTTCGTTATGTTCCTCTGACGAGTCTAGAATCTCAACTCAGGGGTTATTAATGGTAGAAACAAATGGGTCTGCTGGAGATGTCACTGTATAAATATGTAATTAACCTTTTTCGTTTGGAATTTTTCTTTTTCCTCTCAACCAGTAGTGTGTGTATAAGATAAATGGTTGTAGACTTCTTGCACATTGTAGTATGTAGTGATGGGCAATAATCTGGCAGTCTTTTGGTACTGCGTAATTTGGCTTTTTCCTCCGCCAAGCTAGAAAATTGAAACCAATTTATAGATGATGGTTCCGACTCATTTCAGAAATATGAACTCTAACAAGGGGATTTTAAAAACATCACACGCAGTCTGCGGACAGATTACAACTTTAGATATACCATAAATTAGTGAACTGAATCGAGAAATATATCATAGAAGTTACCTACCGAGTGGCAACTTTTACAATTAATGGACAGCAGACAGGTGCACCTTCGGTAAACTGGTAATGTATTCAGGGATACTATTACAAGAAATTGCCGTAGGGGGTCCACTTTCAGTGCATCGATAATTTTAGCGTGAAACATAATATAACAATGTCCTTGCATTTGCGGTTTGCGTTATCTTGCTTTAAAGTTAAGAGTTGCTAAGAGTAATAAATCAGGAAGAGAATGGATTGTATTAAGTATTTCATGATGCTATGCAGGAGCATCTTCAATCACTGATAGTGCGCCATACTCGTTAAAAATCATAAATTAGGCACACAGGATTGCAGCATTCAGAAAGGCATCAAAATTCTTGGATACATGTATACAAGAAAAGTTTTGAGGGAGAGGGTAGTATCTTCAGAATAAATAGGACCTGATATCTCAGTGTATTACCCAGAACAGAACTAAACAAAATCAACTGTGGCTTCTATTACCTCTAAGGAATCTGATTAACAGGAAAGGGAAAGCCTCAGAAATCTAACAAAATGACATTTAAACAGAGTGTCGATCTATCTTGATCAAATCAAAAACTGCTGCGCCTTGGTCGGTTTTCAGCAACATTTGCTCGGATCGACCTCCCATCCAAACTCTGCAGTAAGACCATTAAAAAACGTTAGAATGTAAAACTTCAACCTGCAATTTCTATTGGAGATGATTTTCTGTTTTTGAATACAGATAGAGGTACTAATGATAAAAGCTTTGTATGTAAAAAGAGAGTAAGAGTAACTGGATTATACCTGTCCATCAAGGTTAGCTATGGCATCATTCATTTCAGACTCACTCGACATCACTACAAATCCAAAACCACGCGACCTTCCCGTCTCCCTGTCAGAGATTACTCGAGCACTCACAACTTTACCATGTTCGCTGAAAACCTCCTCCAGGCGCTCGTCGTCCACAGTCCAAGGCAGGTTACCAACATATATTTTGTAAGTTGATTCAGACACTCGAGGTGGGCGCTCAGCTCGGGATCCCTTTGGAGCAGCTATGTTAACAGTTAATAGTCTGCCCTGCAAATCCTGTTCATAAAAGAAAAACATGATGATGGATCAGGAAACCATTAATAACAAATTCTAGAGAAGCTGTACAGTAATGCAAAATAATTGGTACATTCCGGTGATAATTTCTTCATTCAACAAAGTTTTATTTTATGAAACTCATTGTCCTTCAAACATCTTGCTGCCTGAATTTTATTCAAACAAACCTTTAAAAAAAAGTAAGGGCAACCAAGGTTTTTAAGGATCTAATCAATGATTGAAACTTGACAATCAAATCTATAAACACCAACCTTACACTGAGAAACTATGCATCCGTTCATGAACATAAAACAGTGTGTTAATAACATACACTTCGAAGTAAAACCAACGAAACCAACATGGCAACATACAAGTGCAAATGAGTAGCAACCAACTTTTCCAATTCTTAATATTGGCCAATTATCAAATCAAGTAGTATCAGATTATACTCTTTTAATCAGATTATCAACTCCTTCTGCAATCTGGCTACACCTTCCTTACACAATCAAAGCAACAATATTTAACTTTTGCCAATATAAGTAACATAACATATCACACTGACAGCCAAAACTCAAAGACAATCATCTCAAGAGGACGGCAAATCAACAATGATACTCACATAGCCATTGAGCATTTCCACAGCTTTGTTAGCTTCTTCCACAGTACTCATAGTCACAAACCCGAACCCTCGACTCTGATCAGTATCCCTGTTGTATATAACCTGAAAATCCACGAAACATCAATATAATAAACCAACCACATTTCATTAGCACTTCGTACTCAAACAAGTCATACACATTTCCAACCTTACAACACAAAACCACATAAAAACCCAATCTTTAAACTTCAAGAACTAGTTATACCTCAGCGATTTCCACGACACCGGCTCCCTCGAAAAGCTTAGCCAAATTCTCACTGTCCACATCAAATGGCAAATTACCCACATAAACTTTAGCTTCCTCAGGTGGCTCAGCATACCCATCACTCTCCCCTGCATCACCCACTGCCTCGACATACCCGTCGCTCTCTCCCTCGCCCTCGCCTACCGATAAGTCTAAAAGACCCTCCTCTTCACCTACTTGTTCTTCTTCAAGGAGTACTGGGTTGTTCTCCTCTTGTTGAGCAGCTATGACAGAGATTCTTGAAATGGGTTCTTTTTTCTTTGTAAAGAAGAGAGAAGGGAGTGTGAGTGAGGAAGAGTAGGAGCAGGAGAGGTGGGTTTTCGTGGGTTTGAAGGGAAGTGAAGGATAAGGGTGGAAATGTGAGGCTTTTGGAGAAGTGAAGAGTGATGGAGTTGAAATTAAGCAGCCATTTGTTGTCATTGATGTGGGTTTCATTACAGTATTGGCTGCAAGAGACATATTTTTTGAGAGAGATAAATGTGGTGGTGTTGAGTAAGCAGGGGAAGGGATAGAATGGAGGGGAAGGAGGAGGGTTTTAAGGAGTTTGAGGAATGAAGATAAGGGTGAGTGTGTGTGGGGGGGGGGGGGGGGGGGGCAAGGGAATTACACTGTAATGGCGGGTACAAAAGCCAATATTATATTTAGAAAAAATTATACAAAGTACCCCTCAACTATGAGTAAATTACACAAAGTACTCTTTCTCTTTGAGAAATTACACAAATTACCCTTATGACCGATTTTTTGTAATTTTTTTATTTCAAACTATTGAATGTAAATCCATGCTCTTCAATTATTTTGCACAAAAAATAAAAAATAAGTCAAAATTATTGTATTAAACCTCATTTATCTCGTTTAAAAAGACAAAAAATATTGGTAACAAATAATTTCTTCTAAGAAAAAATAAATTATCTGCGAATTTTAGTCTCTGCTATGATTTGAATTTGAAAGGTTGTCTTAATTATTTTATTTTTTTGACCATAAAGATAGTTTGTGTAATTTCCCAAAGAGGAAGGGTACTTTGTGTAATGTATCCATAGTTGATGGATACTTTGTGTAATTCTCCCTTATATTTATTTGCGGATTTTGGGTTTTTTTTTTTTTTTTGGGTTGGACTTTGGAGGGGTTTAAAACTTTAAATTATCAAGAAATGGTTAATTTGTTGTGATGCTATTATAACCACTGTAATTATGTACTGTTTTTCTTTTTGATATTAGGGAGATTGGACAAACTACCCTTAGATTGAGTAATTACATGAACACTCCCTCGTGTTTGCACAAGCACGCTTTAAATTAACTAGGACAATGTTACGCCAGAAAATAATTTGTTTTTTAAGTTTTAAAATATCTTGTTTTTAAACATAATGTATATAGCTTATTATGGATATTCAAAGGATATTTTTGATTTTTTGTGCAAATTAAATAAGGAGTATGACTTTACATTAGACAAGTTTTATAAAAGAAAAATGGACCATAAAAAAGTTTTTGTGTAATTTCCTAAACATAATAATTTATGTAACTCTTATCCGTCTAAACATAGTTATATGTTAAATCAAATAAGGTGGATGCAGATGCGCCAACTCGTCAAATTTAAAATAACATAAATTTTAAAATGCCTTAATGCGTTTATTAAGAGTATTAAAATATTGAATATTGATATATTATATATTTGAGTATTGTTTAATACATACTCATGGTTATTATATTTGTATAATATTTTCTAATTATTGTGGGGAAGACAAATGTATAAACTTAATGCAATTATCTAATTGTTAACATATACTTATATGGTACTTTATGTAATTATCTAATTTTTAGTATATACTCATATGGTTATCTAGTTCTGTTCTCGAGTTGTTTTAACTTTTCTTCAATATCACTCATTTGTTTCATTCTTTATAAATTTTGTATGATTATTTGCTATATTTCACTGGAAGAACTAGAAAACCTTAGTGCGAGAACTAAGAACCTGTAAAGTGTCTTAGCGCGAAGCACGGGCACTGAAGTCGGCAATGCGGGATTGCACCGAAAATTTTGACGGTGTGGAGGATTATGTGACTTAGGCTATATGTGCATAAATTTGTTTATTTAAAACTTATGACGACCTGGTTTTCTACCAATTCGTTTACTACCGGTTGGTTGATCTGTATATCTTCTCACATGTCCTCCACTCAGACACTTTTTTTTCAAAATAAAAAGATAATAAGGGTTTTAAGTTTGCTATAAACATGTGATGCATCGATACTTTAACCAAGTAGACTATGCGGTACTCATGTTCAGCAGAGGAGATGCAAAATCAGTCCAACTCCTGATGGATAGATTCAAAGAGTTCTCTGATTCCACATGCCTTAAAGTGAACCACAAGAAATGCAAAGTGTACTTTGGGGGGACTCGGAATAATACTCAAACTCTCATTCTCCAAACTACAGAATTCACTAAGGGGGAGCTACCTTTCAAGTACTTGGGGGTCCCCCTTAGCAGCAGAAAACTCACTGTCAACATGTGCAGAATACTCATAGACAAAATACTTGAGCGCATTCACCATTGGGCAGCCAAATTACTCAGCTATGCTGGGAGAACTCAACTGATCAGGAGTGTCATATTTGCAGTGACAAACTACTGGATGCAAATTTCCCCCCTCCCAAAGAAGATCCTCAAACATATAGAAACAATGTGTAGAACATTCCTCTGGACTGGTAAAGAGGAAGTGAGCAGAAAGGCACCAGTGGCCTGGGAAAAAATTTGTGACCCCAAATTTGCTGGAGGTCTCAACATCATATCTCTGGTTGAGTGGAATAGAGCCAACACTGCCAAGCTTATGTGGAATCTACAAATGAAGACTGGCATACTGTGGGTTAAATGGATACACACATACTACATAAAAGGGGAAAATGTCCTGAACTACAGAGAACCTACCAACTGTTCATGGATCATGAAAGCTATGCTGAAATGTAGAAATCTAATGCAGTCTACTGGATGGGAGGATATGAAGCAAAAAGGAAAGTACAAAACTGCAGTGATCTATAAGGAACTCAGAGGAGAAAAAAACCCTGTGGCATGGAGAAAACTGGTTTGTGGTAACATGGCAAGACCTCGGGCTATATTTATACTGTGGATTTATTGCCTTTCTAGAATCCCTACTAAAGATAGACTGCAGAAATCTGGGATCCATACTGATGGGATGTGCTGTATTTGCAAGGGCACAGAAACTGCTGATCATCTCTTCTTTGAGTGTGGCGCTGCTAAAAAGACTTGGCAAGAGATTCTGAACTGGATGCTGATACCAATACCAAGAAATAATAATAGTTGGGGGCTGAAATTGGACTGGATATTGAGAAAAGGAACCAAGAAGGGATGGAGAAGTAAACTTGTGAAAGTGGCTGCTACAGAAGCAATCTACCACATATGGAAGAATAGAAATGATATGATCTTCAACAATGCCAACCTGAATCTGCATATGGGAAAGGATATCATTGATACTATAGTATGTAGAGTCAGGAGAGATATCAAACTGTACACCCAAATGCAAAGGGTTTTAGAGTGTTAGATGATATTGAGGCTTAGAAGTAATTAAGCCTGTTTGATTCCTGGATCCTTATGATCGGATTGTAACTTTCTCTGTGTTGGTAATAAAAAGTGCAGCTCTTTGTTCCAAAAAAAAAAGTAGACTATGCGGTATCGGATACATATCGATACTTGTATCTCACTCATTCGATACTACATATTCGCTGATTTTATAAAAGGAAAAAGTTCTGATATGTAACGAATACGTTTTTTAGGCTACCAAAAATATTTTAGGTCTTTTTCACAAATTCTTAATTTTTGATGGCTAACAATATAAATTCTACGCAAAAAATAAAAAAGAAATATATAAACCCTTATAAATTTTAGTCATGTATCTTGTATCTTCTTTAATTATGAATTGAATTACTACTTATCATTATGAATTGAGCATCTCCACTTTGGGCTACTACAAGCTTGTTAATTTGTTATAAACTTATTAATTATAATTCACGTTTGTATGTTTTATTTTAAGGCATGAAATATTTTATTATGGCATTTTTATGTATATTCTTTAAATTCCATTATTTGTAAATAAATGAAAATGTGTTATATAAATATTAATATAAATTTATATCGGCTGTATCATGCCATATCGGTATCATCTGTTTTTTAAAAAAGTCGTATCATCGTATCCGTGTTGTGTGCTATAAGCTAAATTTTGCAAAAAAAAAAAAAAAAAACGAAGGTTCTTCAATGAATTGTTGTTCCTGTTTATATTTATTTTCCTAGTATTAAGTAATAGGGGAATTTGCATTAAATATCCCAATCGTTTGGGGTCATTTGCAGTTAACACCTCTAACTTTGTTTTGGAGCAACCCCCTATTGTATGGCGAAACTTACACCAAGTCAACATTTTGCACTTTTGATCAGAGGTATTTTCGTCCAAATTCTGACCCACCTTTTTGATATGTTAAATGTGCCCCCTAACCTATTCAGTTTGGTGCACATTGTCCCCCATCTAATGTTATATAAATTTCATTTTTTTTTAAAAAAATATTTTGACAAAATTATGAATTTATAAAATTCTGATCCACCTTTTTTGTTTCTTATTTTTTTAAGACCAAGAAATTTAGGCTTTTTTTTCGACAATATTTTTTTTTAAAATCTATAGACAATTTTTTTTTCTTCAAAATGATTACTTGTAAAACAGTCCTCCAAAAGAAATTTATTCTAAAATAAATGCATAGTCTAAAACACGTCGAAAAGGAAGCCTAAATTCTTTGGTCTTAAAAAATATAAACTAAAAGGGTGGGTTAAATTTAATAACTCTTTAAATTTGTCTAAATATCTTTTTTTTTTGTAAATGTTGAAATTTCTATAAAATTAGGTTGTGGGCATGTGCACCAAACTGAATAGGTTAGGGGGCACATTTAACATTTAAAAGGCAGGTCAAAATTTTGATGAGAATACTCCCGATTAAAAGTGCAAAATATTGACGTGGTGTAAGTTGCATATTTCGTCATACGATGGGGGGTTGACCGCTCCAAAACAAAGTTAAGGTGTTGACTGCAAATGATCCCAACGATAGGAGGTTTAATGCAAATTCCGCTAAGTAATAACTCCCGAATGGAAAATTACCAATAAAAGAAAAATCATCCGCGTAAATTAAACAAACCTGCTAGCATTGACTTTGTGAATGAATGTACAAGATTGGTTGACTGGTTTGTGCATTGAACTCCTAGAATTTCTCATTAACTGTACAGTTCTGATTTGTAAAACAGATCCAATTTGATTAATGGCTCCCTCGATTATCGAACTGTCCGAGTATTTGAGCGAACCCCACGAATGGAGGTGGCATTTTTATAAAGGTCAGCGTTACTTGGCCGTGATCTGCTATGTATTGAAATACTGCTCCAACTCCGAGCAACCCGATCATTTGCTATTGATCGACATGATAAGTCGACTCAACGACTTGGCGTCGTCGCGTCCAATGGATCACAAAACGACGCTAGAGATCTCCGAAATATTAGTGAACTCTTTTGTGCCGAAAATGCAAAGATTCTTCAAAGTCCCAAATCTGCAAGAGTTGCTGTTGTTGTTGTCTGAAAGTGGCAGTAGTAGTACTAGTAGCATTACAGTCCCCAGTAGATATGAAATCTTGGTGGATTTTATACATTTTCTCCTTCAACTATTGAATTCCAATGCAAGATATTCATCCTCTCGACCTCTTCATTGGAGGGAGTTGACATTTCTTCTTAGTTATCTTATGGATGCACCTTTTCGAGATACCGAAGTCAACCATCTTCTGGATGACTTTGAAGCTATAGCAAATGATGCGGGAACCATCATTTATTCTGGTGCTTTCGCGGCTGTGCATTCTTTAAGTGCGTCTTCTATTGAAATGGAGAAGATCGAGAGGTTGAATGCCAAGATTGTCGAGCACTGCAACAAATTCTCGATGATGTTCAAATCTGTAACTCCAAAATCTACGTACGTTGACACTTTCTTCATCATTGATTCCCTCCTTGAAGATCTCAACCACGTAATCGCGGGTCGAAGATTGGAATGGATTCCTAGCACGATGTATCAGATCAAGTCTCTCCATCGGGTTCTTATGTCCACACAAGCTTTCCTCGGGGTTATTAATGCACATCAACAGCAAGGCGGTGAAATTGAAGATGTGAAAGAATGTCTTATTCGAATTAGAGATCTGGGATATGAAGCTGAATACCTCATCAACTCATCTACGGTGGATAATATTCCTCTTTGGTACCTGGAACTTAGGCTTCCTGATGTCGTCCAGAAGTTTGAGCTTATTGCCACAGGATACGATGAACTCAAGAAGATTTCTGGGGTCAAGGTTTTCAACTTCTTTGAAGATTTATGCGACTATGGGGTTACGGTTTTAAGAATCAATGAAGGTTCTACAGCACAAGTACCGCCATCACAAGCGATACAGTTGTCAATGGTTGATGATAATATAGTGGTATTTGATGAGGAGACACTGAGGATTTTGGATGTGCTTACGGGAGAGCCAAAAAATCGACAAATTATTTCTATTCTTGGAATGTCTGGACTTGGTAAGACAACTTTAGCCAGGAAATTATACAATCATCCCTAGTCACTGAATCCTTTCAGGTGCGCGCATGGTGTGTTGCTTCACAAACATACAACAAGAGGAAAGTGTTGATTGACTTGCTTATGAGTTTACCAAGCAGGCCAGATAAGGAAAGTCTCTTGAACATGAACGATGTAAGTCTGGCCATCCAGATGCAAGAAGCTCTGCATTTCTTCGACATGGACGATGAAAGTTTGGCCACAAAGAGTCATAAGACTCTAATGGGAAGGCGGTACCTCATTGTCGTGGATGATGTTTGGAGTTCAGAAGTGTGGGATGATTTAAGAAGATTCTTCCCAGATGATGAAAACGGTAGCAGAATATTGTTCACCAGTCAGATACGAGATGTTGTTCCGACTGGTAGCATCATTCAAGAACTTCCTCTTCTGTCAGAAGATCAATGTTGGGAGTTGTTAGAGAAGAAGGTGTTCCGTCTACAATCTTGTCCTTCGCAGTTGGTTAACACTGGAAAGCAAATTACAGCAAAGTGCAATGGTTTACCGCTTGCGGTCGTAGTTATAGCTGGAATTCTATTGAATATGAAAAAGGATCAAACTGCATGGAAAAAAGTGGAAGAGTGTCTGGACTCGCATATGAGCAGTTGTACGAGAATACTAGAACTTAGTTACAAACATCTACCAAATCATCTGAAACTATGTTTTCTCTATTTGGGAGTATTTCCTGAAGTCACGGAAGTTCCAGTAAAAAAGTTGTTTCAATTGTGGATTGCTGAGGGATTTATAGGAAAACAAGAAAAGAACCAAGGCGAAGTCGCCGAAAACTATCTTAAGGCACTCATTGATAGAAGTCTAGTGGTAATTGCCAAGAAAGGGTCAACTGGAAGAGTTAAAACTTGCAGCGTTCATGATCTACTACGTGATATGTGCTTAAGAATAGCTCATGAAGAAAATTTCCTGAAACAGATCAAAGAGTATGTTTATCTCCCTCTCTTTTATAGTAATGCAATTATGTTTGCAATATGGGCTGAATTGCTAAAACACACTGTTTAAGTAAAGCATTATAATTAGAATGTTTCAACTTTGTGGAATGTCTTCATAGTTACTCAAAGATCTATGTTATTTCTTTTAATTCTAATAGATACATCTGTAATTATATTATACATATAGAAGGAAACTTTTTGAAGTTATATCAAATTAAGGAGTGTAAATAATTTTAGATCTATTATCAATTGCATTCAATAGTTATACCTTTGTCCTTTTCTCTGTAGTTATTGCTTCTCAACCTACGAGAAACACCATCGGTTATCTGTAAGTTCTGCAGCTTTGGGCTACTTGAGACCTATTGGGCTACATTGTCGCTCGTTTCGCGGCCATCTTTCAGACCCATCATCCTGTGTGGCACAAATGCAACTTCTTAGGGTCCTGGAGCTATCGAATGATGGCATCTACTTTTGGACAGAATTTTATGAGCTACAGAATTTAAGGTACTTCGTCACTAATCAAATGCCAGAACCAATTATGGACTACCATTATCGTCTAGAATTTCTTTGCATAGATAGCACGGAAAACTCAGTTAATGTACACCCGCTCGTTCTGAAAATGCCAAAGTTAAAACATTTTCACGCTAGACTTCGAGCCAAGTTTGATGACAAATGCGATAGCTCCCAAACAAATAATCTGGAGACCCTCTCATTCGTTCACAATTCCACCGACAAGGATTACGAAATCTTGAGAGCATCACCCCATCTCCGGAAACTGAAATGCACATGTAAACCATTACTTCGCGATCTTCAGTTCCTCACTAAGCTTGAATCACTTAAAATTGAGGTGCGTGACATTCATCAGATACCAAACAACCCCACCGAGATATACTTGCCACCAACTATCAAAAAGTTGAGTTTAGTTGGAACTTGCTTACCTTGGGAGAAGATGCCGATCATAGGGAGCCTTCCAAACCTCCAGGTACTGAAATTACTTATGAATGCCTTTAACGGGGACGAATGGGAGACGACTAGCGAAGGAGGATTCCAGGAGTTGAGGTTCTTGAAACTTGAAAGACAAAAGCTGAAGAGTTGGATTGCCTCGAGCGAACACTTCCCCAAACTTCGGCACTTGGTGTTGCATAAGTGCAAAGAGCTGCAGAATATCCCTACCGAATTAGGTGAGACACTCGCGACGATTGAGGTGCATATCTGTAGCTATGAAGCCAGCATATCTGCAGTTCAAATTGAACAAGAGCAGCTAGAAAATGGAAATGAAGAACTTAAAGTCATCATCACCAACAACCTGTGGTCCAAAAAGCAACTGGTGCAGGAGTACCAAGAAGACAATTAAGCTCAGTTTAATTTGTGTTCTCTTAACTTTCTAGTTTACTGTATTTTCGTGGATATTATTTGTTGTCGTTTTTTTTGTAATACTGGGGAATCAGTAAAATTGCCTGTTTCATTTTGACTGTAAAACTTCCTCCTAAGGATCATGTCATTGAACGTAATTGGGTATGTTGTGATGCTTGTAATAATATATTGTTTGTTGATAGCCAATTAGAGTGTCCTAACTATACCAGTGTCTTGCATCTTTATAGCAAAAAAGAACCCATAAAGAGAAACCAGATAAGTCACATGCACATGTCATTTGTACCTGATGTCCTTGATGGTTAATTTTTATTCACTTCCTTAATTACCAAATCTTCTCACCTTAACTGATGCCACAGAATTTCACTAACTTAACTCAATACCAACTGCTGACGAGAAACTAGTATAATTCATAATACGTCTAAAAGATACATACATCTAAATAATACTAAATTCAACTATACAACAAAATCAAAGGTATTGCAAATTAAACCCAACTCTTTTTGTGTATTACACTCAAATTTCCCTAGCTAATTCTAATTGAGAACTCACTGGAAAATATATCACGTTGTGAACTTTACGAGCAATATCTGGTACTAATTTAACTCGTGACCGGTGACACCAAGCTGTTGAGGATTCACACCAGATTTGTTAGTTATTTGTACTAATCTAGACCAACATATTGACTTATCTGTAACGATCATTGATTTGTGTAATAGATTACCTTTTTCCATCCATGACAGGATCTACAAATAAGCAATCCCGAGTAGGTCTGCCTGCATGTCTAGCCCTTAAGATGGATCCGTCGGGCAGAACAAGTTTCTGAAGGATCTTAAAATTGTGTTGTCCTGGCTTATCACTGTAAGAAACAATCACGTTAATGAGTGAAGACGAACATAACTGGATCCGGGATTTGTTTCTAATAATCTAATGTGAATTATGTGGAATTGATTTTACCTTACATACACCGGACACCCCCCTATTGCTCTTGCCGCACCATGGAACTCAGCAGTGTTGTGGTTGCTCTACAGAAATGAAGGATAATATTTAGCTACCTTTCATTAATTCAGAAAACTGAAACTGGATGACTACAATTGTTTGCAATACAATCATGTGATTTCTGTCAGCCGTAGCGTTCAATAAGCTTGTTTAAGTAAAAGAATACTTACATGGAACATATCCCAATCAGAAATTTAATTACCTGAAAATTGAGTCTGTATTGTGACACATACAACAAATTAAATTGTTGTCTCTGAAGTTTTCCTCTATAGACTGATCAAGAGCTTCATGATACTGTTTAGTGATCGACACTCGTCCACCATATCCAGAACCTAAGGTTTCTATCAAGTTTTGGACATCAACCTTAACACCATCTACCCCGCTGCTAGCAAGATAGCTATGCATATCGTTGTAAAAGTCATAAACTTTTTGAGGGTCAACCACTCCAACTCCATATTTCTCCAAGCTGTCCATAGCTATATCTCTGATGTTCCCAATATTTCCGGGTGACTGCACAGGATATTCGAGCTTCGGGTTATACTTTTTCAGAGTATCAGATGAAGAATGGACTCCGCCCCAATAACCGGCTAAAGCATGCCACATGTACACATATCTACATTGACAGAATTCAGGTATTTATAAGTTTATTGATCTCAAAATAAACAGGGAATTTCTTGTTAAGGATCTTACTTTAAGCCGTAATTCTCTTTGATGTTATGGATCAGTTCTTTGAGATTTGTGTTAGTCCCATCTGAATCCGAGACCTTAAACTTATTGTTTTCCTTAATATCTGTTAGTCTGGTTGCAAACCTGTAACAAAAGAGGTATACCTAGTGAGCATTAGTCTTAAGAAATATGATTAATTACAAAGCATGTCGTTTAACAATAACCGAACATAGAGACTTACTGTGTTCCTTCAATTAGGGGCTCCCCGTCTTTGTGAAATTCATTTTTTGTTTCTTGCCATCCATCATCTATGATCAGGAACTTAGGAGAAATCCCACCTTCTTTGAAACTGTGACATACAATTCAATTTCAAGAGATTCAGTATTAGTAAATCGTAAATTAAAAGGAAAATTTTGAAATTATTTTTAGTTGTGTTCTCAAACCTTTCAAGGCCCTGTTTGATTCCTTGTGGGCTGACATCAGTATAAAAAGCATCCCAGGTGCACCATCCAAACCAGTCCAAGTGAGCAGGAATCTGTCATCAGAAGCAAACTATACTCTTAATATGCTTCATAACATATTTGATAAAAAGTGGATGAGGATCAGGGTCAATGCCTTTACCTTCTTGTTTTCCAGGTGATTAAATGTACCCTTATGTTTGGCCAATATCCTGGAACAATTCAATATTCAAGAGTTTAAAAGGATGACTAAACTAGAAAATCTTACATTAGTTAAACATTTATACATATAACAACTGAGATGAACATACTTGATTGAGTCCTTGATGAGTTCAAAAGGATTGTCCCCTGAGTTAACAAAAACTCCCTCCAATGCCGCAGATGTTTGGACATTGGTATCACCTGAAAAAAAAATACGCGATTACCAAAAACTAGTAAATTAAATCAGTGATGATGCAATAAAACAGTTGAACTAACAATGGTTCTCTGAGCTGAAACTAACCACTTTCATAGCAAAATTGAAGCTCATTTGATGGAGTTCCTTGCAGAGTTGTCCAAAATGCTCCATCTAAAACGGGCAATACAAGAACGTAGAACTTGTTTCCAGTATCGGGTCCTTCAGTAGTTTCCTCGTCCACTAAATCCAGGAAAGATTCTTCTTCTACTTCCAATAGAAGCATTTGAGTTTCCATAGGAATTTCACTAGCTAATTTTCCGACACGGGGTATCATCCACCAGATTTTGGCAATAAAAAGACACATGAACTTGCAGTTTCTGCAACATGAACAAGAACATTATAAGTTAGTACTATGGTACACCTTATATAAATAGTCATCTTATCTGTAATTGTAATTAACTATTCATCAAAATTTAGTAACAATCATGGCTTGGCCGGGTGGCGCTCACAAAACAAATTCTTGTGTCTTTATTACTTTTCGTGTTTTATGATTTTCTGTCTTCGTATTGCCACACAACAAGTTCTTCGATTAGGTAGTACTTACTCTAGAACTCCAAGATTGAAGACATGGTAAGAAGTGAGAACTTGAACTCGTTGTTTTCGCTCCTACAAAAGCTGATCCTGAACTTGAAGAAGAAACAACGACATTTTCTGGAACTCCGGTTAACACGACTTTGCCACGAACCATGAGGCACCCATTCTCAATAACCGGCACTGCCGTAATAGTCATTTTCCCATACAGTTTAATTTATCAAACTTATCAACTTGAGCTGCACAGAATTTTAGGAAAAAAAATGCTTGATAAGTTGTTTATGCAGTTATAATGAACAGAGTTCATGCAAATGTTAATTAATTCCTTGACTGAAGATTGTAACAAAAGCTAAGTGGAAGGTAAATGTGATAATTAACCTATGTAACAAAGCTGATAAATAAATGATATAAAAGATAATTATCCAAAAATAATAATAA
Organism: Linaria vulgaris; assembly: GCA_948329865.1. Lineage (NCBI taxonomy): Eukaryota > Viridiplantae > Streptophyta > Magnoliopsida > Lamiales > Plantaginaceae > Linaria > Linaria vulgaris. The sequence goes on along the minus strand of OX415250.1, from coordinate 32,934,507 downwards.
TGAAAAAAATATCTAAAAGAGAAGATAAAAGGTGAGGAGTAAGTATAGTTAGTAATTGGGTTAAGTTTGTTTATATAGTTGAAAATCATGTTGAAAAGGGAATATTCCATGATGCGCACAGGGCATTGTGCGCAGCCCTCCCCAGATGTTGACATGTGGACAAAATGTTTGTCATTTTGTCCATATGTCAACATCCCAAATGGGCTGCGCACAAGACTTGTGCGCAGCATGGAATAGACCGTTGAAAAGAGACAAGATCATTCGAGTAGACAGCAAAAGGCCGTGTTCTTATTGGCTCCAATTCCTCTACTCCACTCTCCCTCCTCCACTAGCTATTTTGGTGACATGTCTCCTCCAACTAATAAATGTTTTTATTCTTTTTACTTCTCACTTTTCAGCTATGTAGCTCACGTGGGTTTACTTTGTGAATTATAATTCTTTTATGAATGTTAATTGTAATTAATGCAATAATATGGAGAATAAAGCAATTAATTATCCAACGCATCATTAAAAGTTATTTCTGTTAACAGGTTTGTTATTTCAACCGAATTAACGAGTTTATAAGGGTTGGAACGCCTTGTCCGAAAGTTCAGAAGTGTGCTTATGATGAGAACATCCCTCTTTTTATTCACTTAGTGTTGTATGTCTTACTTGCCTTGAATTTTTTTATATTGACAGTGGGGATACCCCTTTTATAGAGGTATTTGTGTCGCTATGCATGAAATTAGTAAAGTACATGTATCGCAATGTGTGTGAGTGGATAAGTTACACTTTATCTCTAGGTCATTTATCTAGTAGGCGCTAACTAGGATGAACTTCTATCATTTCCGATAGCTTTCAGGAGGCTTTGATAAGGAGATTTTTGGATTCTTTCTCCGATAGGCTAGGATTCTCGGGAGAGCTTCATAGGTGAGGCTGGGTGCTCGTCCGATATCTTTTTGGCCCCGATAGGGGTCTATTCTTGTGTTTTAATCTTCGTAGTATGCCTCCGGGTTTCTCAGCAAGGAGATTTTCTCGTATTCGGGGACTCGGGGTCCTTATATTTTCAGTGGTCCCTCTTGGCATCTTGATGGATATCGGGTTCTCGCAGACTCATCGTGGTTTATTTTTTCTTTCGATGCCACGCGAATATCTTATTTTTATTCATCGTGACTTTCCAAGGGACGCTTAGGTACCTCTTCGTGGGTGTCTCATTTTACCACTATGGGTTTGCGGCACTCGGTGGGCCCTCTGGTGCTACGTGGCATCGGGAGTTAGGTGACGGTTTTACCGTCCTTCGATTAATCCCTATTTACTCTTTTAGGGTTAACACTAACCCCCCAAAATTTCGATCGCCATCGTAAAGGTGAGAGGAATTTTATTCCTTCAATTTTTTGCCTTCGGTGAAGCGAGGGGATTTTTCCTTTTTTCTTCTCATTTTATTATTATTTTAATATTTTTTTTGGAGTTGGGACGATGGGTACACACACACACACACACACACACACATATATATATATATATATATATCATATATGCCACAAGTATTAATTTAAGGATATTGCCTTTTTATCTTCGGGAGATCTGTCCTCGGGTGGAATAACGCAGGTGAGAAGAGTGCATTTGTGGTGCTCTTTGATGGCGGCATAACGGTCCATCATCTGACCGTTGACAATGGGCCGATTCCAACGGCTTCCTACAGTGTAACGTGTCTGGGACACGTGTCGCGTTGGTGGGGCGACGTGGGGTGTTAATACGCCCCACATTCTTAAAAACGTTGGCTATAAATATAGCCCTTATCCCCATTCTCTTCATTCTCTCATTATCAGGTTTCTTCAAGCTTTTCAATCTAGCAAATTCTCTCGTTTCCTTTCTTCGATTTTGTGAGAGTTTAGAAATATTTTTCTTCCCTCTTCAAATTTTTCTCTTTCTCCAGATGGCTTCTTCTAAACCTGATCTTACCACTGCTACCTTGGGTTCGGGGACTGTGGCCTCTACCTCCACCGCAGATTCACCGGAGGTAATTGGCGGTGTAACAATGAGTGGACCTGCTGCTTCCACTCGAAAAATGAAGGGGAGTTCTTCTGTTGCGGCTGAGGAGGGTGGACTGCCCCTTCGAAAAGGGTTAGGGTTACTAAATCAAAGAAGTCCGATACTTCCAATCTCCAGAAGGCAGAGGAGACTGTGAGCACTACTACTCGGACCGAAGTGGTGTCCTTGTTCCTTGGTTTAGGGGCGTACCAGAAGAACATAAAGTTCAAAGTTCCTACGAAGAATGAGAGGGCTAATGCTCTTCCAAAGGACTATCTCACTGTGTACTACGCACAGATGAGGTACGGTTGGCGATCGTTCCTTCCCCCTCTCTTCTGTGAGATTTTCAAGGCATGCAACGTGTGTCTGAGTCAGGTGACTCCGAATAGCTTTGCCGTTTTGTGCATCTTCATTTTTTGGTGCCAATTGAAGGGGTTGAGTTTTACAGTGGCCCGATTCTTCTCAATCTTTGATATCGTGATATCGACTGAGGGCTTTTCATTCTATCATTTTCGTCATGGGGACACTGTTAAGAATTCGACGGAGAGGATTTTGGAGGGGACGCTTAGCTCCCATAGTACTTGGAAGGACAAGTACTTCTTCGTGAAACCTTTTGAAGGGAAGTGGGATATGCCCTTCGATTTGAGAAAGGCTAAAGCTCTCGTGCATCCTCTGGATCTCGAGATAAGCTTCTCTCCGATAATTTTGGCTAAGTCTTTGATAGAGGGGGGGGGGGGGTGATTTTGATACGTTGTACAAGAAAGCGGGACTTCACTACGTGGTGTTCACCGATGCTGCCATTCAACCGCCTTTGTCCATGTCTCCCGAGGAGTTGGTTTCCTTCGGTAAGTAATTTCGACTTGATTTCTTATATTATTTCTAGTAAATTTTTATTCCCAGGGATTTTTAGGGATTTGTGTATAATGTAGGGGGATTTTGGCGAAGTAATTTTCGCCTTAGAGTCCTTCGGACCCGACCGTGACTGTGAAGCCATTGGAGCAAGACATTCTGGTTTCGAGTGGTAGGAAGAAGTCAAAGTCCCAAGCGGCTTCTTCGGCCCGTTCGTACGGCGGGACTTCTGACGTTCCCGAGGAGGAAGATGCTTCGAATGAGGAGTTCAATACTCTTGAAGATACGGATATGCACCTGGTGGAGGAGGAGGATGAGGATCACTCGCCTTTCATCATCGGGGACGATGGCGTGATCTATGGGGCCGTTCCTCTGCTCATCATGGATCCTCGGTGGGCTATGGTTCCGGTGTCCGGTTCAGCTTCTGCTACGGCAGGTTCTCTGAGGGCTTCAGAGGGGGATTTTGCTTCGGAAGGAGGCCCGACTATGGGGGAGATTCGTAAGCCCTCGCGTCGGAGTATGTGACCATCTCCTCCGATGACCCTTCGCCTTCTGCTGAAGATCCTTTGTTGGCACCTTCGGAGGATCCTGTCTCCGAACCTCTTGTCCATGGTAATCTTTTTGTACACATTTTCTTTCTTCAATTATCCTTAACTTCCTTGCTTTTCTTTTTATTCTTAAGTAACTCGTCCTTCGTTCGTAGGCAATATAGACAAAGGGAAGGCTCCGATGACCACATGAGGGGAGACTTTCCCTTTAGGTAACTAATTGATTCCTTTATCTTACTTATCACTATTTATTCCCTATTTGTAGCCTTTCTGACTTATGGTCTTTCTGGTTGGGGAGGATATGTTGGCCCAGCTCCTTAAGTCTGACTTAGAGGCATCGTTGGGCAGTTCCGATGAGACATTTGGGGTCTTTGATGCGCCCGTTGGCGGCTCATCGCATTTGGAGGGCAAGGTTTCCCTTTAGAGTTCTCTTCTGGGGGTGGCGGGTCTTTCTGCCTCTACGGGGGTTCATTGGGCCCTATTCACCAATTTCGATGCCATCGCATTGGTTCTGGTGACCGTTTCTCCAGAAAGTATGTCCTTTGGAATGCCGTTTCCAGGGGTTCCTCCCCTTTTGGAGGATTTGCCGTCGATGGAGACCTTAGATAAAGCCTTCAGAGAGGTCATTCGCTTTTTCGTTTCTTCCAATGCCACTCCTGCCGATGGCTTTCATTTCATGCAGGCTTGCCTCAACTAGATGGGGCTTATGGTAAGTTTTTATTTTCTTCTTTTTTCCTTTTGTTCATCTTTCCTTGAGTATCATCTTCCTAGAAACTTACGCCAGACATCCCTTTGTTTTAGGTCGGGAAGACAAGGGAGGCTGCTATCATGGCGGAGCAGGGTTATAATAAGGACGAGGATGAGGTGAGGGTTCTTTGAGAGAAGGTAACATCCTTCAACTTCAGGAGGGAGGAGGACCAGAACGAGATGAGGGTCCTTCGGGAAAAAATAGCATCCTATGATTTCAGGTGGGAGGAGGATCAGAAAGAGATGAGGAGGCATGGTGAAGAGATGAAGCACCTGCAAGCCCTGATTACAAAGTTTGAGGCTTCTGAGAAGGCTTCGAAGGTCAGGATTGCGCTCCTTGAGAAGGAAAAAGAGGAGGTGCAAGAGAGGGAAATGAGCCTTCAGAAGCAGTTGGGTCAAGCTCTCGACCGTGCAGAGTCGGCCTCGGAGAAGTTAGATGCGACCATTTCTTTCGAAGAATTACTGGTTAAGGTGGATGCGGCGATCCGATATGCTCAGAAGGAGACCGTGCGACAATGCTCGGGCCTCTTTGAGAAACGGTACCATGGAGTTCTAACGGGGTATCTGTTATAGGGATATCTCGAGTGTGCTAAGTTGGCGATGGGGTTGCTGCGACCGGGCGTTGACTTCTAGCAAGCTTTTGACCTCTGCAAGATGAAGAAGCCAGCCAACTCCGAGGAGGCCTATGCTCTCTTTGAGAAGCATAGTGGCTTGTCTCCCCAGGTGTCTCCCTCGCCTTCTCTTTCGAGGCCTGTGATTGAGGTTCGTGTTGGTGATGTGAATCCGAGGCCTATCGACTCCAATGGTGTTCTACCGCCCGATACCCAATTGCCTCCGATAACTGTGCCGCCTAGCATTCTGAGTTCGACGACTCTTCCATTTGGGGGAGCCACTCCTTCCACTCCTTCGGCCCGCATCCTTCGACTACGGGGGACTAACTTAGGATTTTCTTTTGTTTTTAATTTTAGTACTTTAAGGTTTATGTTTTTAAATTTCGAACTTTTAATTTCGTACTTTAGCATTTGTAATTATTTTTCACGCTTGTAATTTTTTTCCGAGGACTCCTTGGCCTTTCTATGAATGAACAGTTAGTTTGTCGTTTTCTCTATTTCGTCTTTTTCGCACTTATATCCATAATAACTTTTCAGCACATATAAATACCTAGACCTCCTCCTTTAACTCAGGTGTTAATATTGAGTTTAAAGGGATTTGGATCAAATCTCATTCTTGCTGGCCAAGTAAAACTATTAGCTTGACGTGTTCGTTTGCATGACAAACTTTGAGGATGGAGTTTTCTCTAAATAGAGACATCGACCAGCACGTGGCTTTCAGCCTTAATTTCACTTGGGCAACTCAAGCTTAACTTTATAATCAAAGGAAAATGTCTTGAGTATATATATATATATATATATATATATATGCTTGGAGTCAGTGAATATTCTCACTCACTTCTAAAATTCCCTTTTCAGATATTGTACTCGAGTTCACTAATCAATTCACTCATCTCTTTGCAAAGTCAGTTTTTATCTTTTTTTCCCTTCGTTAGTTTTTGAACTAAGCGTGTTATAAAAAGAGAAAAGATAATAAGGAACTTACCCGAAAATATGATGCCTCCACATTCTAGGCAACTTGGTTCTGTTTCTTCGAGGACTTCCCCTCGGAACTCTGCCTGGAATCCTTCGTTACTGCTAGGCGTTCGCCACGCATCCTCCGAGAGTTTTTCCCATTGGCCGAGGGGTAGAACCGATGAGGGTCTAACGGCCATCGTTGGGAGCACTTCGGCGAGGGTGGCGTCAAGGCCTTCGCATGTGAATTCTCGTCGTATGGATCATATTAGGGAAGTTTTTATGGACAGAAAGCCTTATTCTCTCGCTGATCCCTCTTCCTTGTTTAACATGCTCCCTTTGAGTCCTTCTAGGCTGATGGGCCGATGACGTGTTGGGTCCACTGTTAGTACTGAATATGGAGATTCTATTATGACCCTGTTTGTGGAGTATAATCTGGATTTTGACAAGTACGATGTTGGTATACCCCACCCTGATCAGAGGGCATATGATCATCCTTCGAGTTACCTAACCGTTTATTTTGAGAAAATGCGTTGTGGGTTGCGTGTGTTTTTCACCATTTTCTTCAAGTCCTTTTCCGTTATTGGAAAATATGCCCTAGTCAACTGACGCCTAATTCCTATCGTCACTTGGTGGGGTATATTTTGTGTTGCGAGCTTTTGATCCTTCCCATGTCTCTTTATCGGGTGGGGGCTTTATTTATCCTGCGCCCTTGTTCAGGTGGTCCTCCATTTTTCAGCTTGGCCTATTGGGATAATAGTCGGGCCTTTACACGTCTCCAACCATCGTTCTCATCGAGGGGATTAGAGGCGGAGGTTACTTTTCATTCGTTCGAAGGGCTTGTTGGCTAGTTTATGGGGGTACCTATCCGATGGGGTTTAGGATATGTCATTCCTAATTCCGAAATATCGGTGCGTGAGTGGGAGGTCCAATCCGGTATCGGGTTATTTTCGGGTACCTATGACATCAATAACTTGTTGGCGCTACCCGAGTCCCTAATCCTCGCAGGTCTTCAGGAGGGGACTGAGATATTCAATCTCCCCCTTCATCCCTTGCATAGTAACTTCTTTTTCCGTAAGTTCTTCCTCCTCTTCTCTGTTTATGGTATTTCCCAATATCTTGAACCCATGATATACTTATGTTTCCGATAGGTGAAGAGATGGAGATGTTCGCTATAAAGCCTTTCGACAAGGCTTTTCTGAAGCAGCTATCGAACATAGGATACGCCTTTTCAGAGAAGAAGGGTTCCTATCAGTCGAGTTTCGAGGTGGTAACAAATCCTTCTTCTTCGGAGGAGGGAGATCTAATGGTTTTGCCCATCGCAGCCCCCCAAGTAAATTCCTTGGAGCCTATCGTACCAGAGGATCTGATGGCCACGTTCTTCGGATGTATCCTCCTATGCCACTTTTAGTGTCTCGGTCTTTTCCCGAATGAGATGTTGTTTCTGGTGCAGTGAACCTGGTGGAGGAGGGTCTTCCTTCTCCTACTCCCAAAGGATCCCAGCCCATCGGGAGAAATCCTGATCCTGTGGGATCTCAACCCCTAGGGGAGGCGGCAATTCCATTCCTTCAGTCATTCTGGCAACGGCTATTCCCGGGATGGATTTTTTCTAGAATTATTTAAATGGCTTACAGAACATGATGGATTGTGAACTGATGAGGACTCTCCCCTTATCCACCCTTCAGGATTTGGCTTGCAAAGATTTATGCGAGGTATATTATTATTCTGTTCGTTCTTTTTAACACCAACCTTCATACCTTCTTTGTGGTGATGGGTTTGGTTCGCGTAGATTTATATGGTGTTGAACGCCATTGGCACCCGAGGGAATTCCTCGTTTGACACTAATTTAGTGTATCGCCGTCGGGACGAGTTGGAGAGGGGTGTGATGGAGGCACATGAAGAGATATCCCAACTGAAGGCGGATTGTGAGACCGCTCAGAATCCTTACGATGGGTTGTTGCAGGGTGAGAGGAATAAGTCTTGGGATTTGGAGCGCAGGTTGGCGCTTGAGAAGACACGGGTAGTGAGTTTAGAGGAGAGGATTGGGAACCTAATGGACCAAGTCTGATCCTCCGATGAATAGTTATTGCGCGTCACGGGAGAGAGGGACGCGGCGAATAAGAGGGTATTGGAGATGGGTCGTGCACACGAGGTGGCTATGGTGATGGCCCAAGTTCAGGCAGTATTGGACATTGCGGGTCCATCTGTCCTTCGCGAGTCTTTGCAAGGGGAGATGCGTGATTTGGTTCGCATTGAATATCGACTGTGCTGGGATGCCGTTCAAGCATTGCCATGGAATCCTTCGGGCTTGGTTCTCCTCGAGCTTAGTATTCGCCAAGTTTTTCCTGAAGTTCAGCCAACGGTTTCTGAGGACTTAGTGGTCCCTGCGGTGGTGATCGACGATCCTGTAGACTTGTCTGCAGAGCAGCGTCGTCATCTCATCCAAGAAGGAAAGCATCCGATAGAGGATGCTTAGTGTATGTAAGGTTTTTTTGTGGTATAGAAATCTTTGTATAAGGTAGGGTTTAATATACGTATGGAGTGAATTACCATTGTTTGTAATAGATGGTTCGTTGGGGTTAGGTTGCTAAGATGATTCCGTATAGGGTCATCATTTTGTCGTGCAACCAGATATTTCCCCACTGTTTTTTGAATGTACAGGAACCATCTATATATAAACAACTTTTATTTATGTACAAACTCCTAACTTACATTAAGCATAATATTTTCTAAGGTTAAGTGCATTCCAGGTATTGTGGAATACCACGCCTTTGGAGTTGGCTAGTTGGTAGGTTGCGGGTCCAATGATTTCCGAGATCTTGTAGGGTCCTTCCCATCGGGGTTCAAGCTTTCCCACGTTCTTGGAAGCTCCAACTCTCTTTAGCACTAGGTCTCCTACTGGGAAGGTCATAGGCTTTACTTTGGTGTTGAAATATCGTGACATTCGGGCTTTGTATTCTTCCATTTGGATGGCGGCTCTTGCTCTTCTTTTCTCCAAGAGATCGAGGGCGAGGTCCAAGTTGGAGCTATTGGCGAATTCTTTGTATTCCTTGACTCGCCAACTTTCCACTACTACTTCGGAGGGTAAAACCACCTTGCTGCCATAGGCTAGGCTATAGGGGGTTTCGCCTGTGGCTGTTCTTTGTGTTGTCCGATAGGCCCACATAATGCCAGGTATCTCCTCGACCCATTTGGCCTTGTGCCAATCTAGTCTGGCCTTCATATTTTTAAGGAGGGTTTGGTTGGCCCTTTCTACTTGGCCGTTCGCCTGGAGATATCCTACCAAAGCAAAACGGTGTTTGATCTCCCAGTGGTCACACCAATCTTCTAATTCTTTGCTTGTAAACTGAAGCCCGTTATCGCTCACAAGGCTTGGAGGGATACTGAATGGGCACATGATATGCCTCCATAGGAAGTTAATGACTACGCCTGTGGTGACTCGGGCTAGGGGTTCTGCCTCCACCCATTTGGTGAAGTAGTCCACCGCTACCAGCAAGAATTTCTTTTGCCCAACGTCGGGGATTAGGGGACCCACGATATTGATACCCCATTTGGAAAAGGGGCACGGGGTTAGACTGGGCTCCAGGTAGCTGCAGGTTGGTGGGTTCGCGGGGCATAAGTTTGGCAAGGTTTGCATTTTTCGGCGTTCCTTTTGCAATCTCTAGCCATCATGGGCCAGTAGTAGCCTTGCCAAATTAAGCGCCCAGCCATGCTTTCTCATCCGACGTGACTTCTACAAGTTCCTTCGTGAATTTCCGATAAGACTTGTTGGGCCTCTTCCTCATTGAGGCATCGGGCGTGAGGACAGTAGTATGTTCTTTGGAACAATTTCCCGTCGTTTAGAAAGTATCGGAATATTTTCCTAGACATAACCCGTTGCACAGACTTGTCCTTGGAATAGCCTTTGGGATCTTGTAGATAGGCTTTAATGGGAGTTATTCAGCTCATTGGGGGATCTGACGTGGCGTTTATCTCTTTGCTCTCTGCCTTCTCCGACTCGCCCACATGGAGTAGGGTGATCCTTCGGGTGTGGATGGTTGCTGTTTGAGTAGCCATCTTGGACAAGGCGTCTGCCTCTTGGTTTTCTCCTCGGGGTATCTAGATGACTTTGCACTCATCAAACCATCCTTGTCTTTGGTGGACTACCCGAAGGTAATCTTGCATTCTTTCCTCTTTGGCTTCGTAAGATCCGTTAACTTGTTGAACAATTAGCTGAGAGTCGCTATGGACGAGTATCTTTTTTATCCCACCTTCCTGTGCTAGTCTCATTCCGATGAGAAGGGCTTCGTATTCGGCCTCGTTATTGGATAAGGAGTAATTGATTGTAACTGCAAAGTGGAGCACTTCCTCTTCCACTTCCTTTTTTATCAGGACTACCCCTACCCCCCCCCCCCCCCCCGTGTGTGCTTATGGAGGATCCATCCACGTAGGCATGCCATTGCGGCGCATTTTCTTCGGCTTTCATACCCGTTAGTTCCGTCACAAAGTCTGCTAGGACTTGCGCTTTAATGGAGGGCCTCGAGGCGTAGGAAATATTATACTCCATGAGCTCTATTGCCCACTTTATCAGTCTCCCCGATGACTTAGGTTTATTGAGGATCGCACGTAGTGGGTGTTTAGTCAAAATAGTGATCGGATGGGATATGAAGTATGGGTGCAGCTTCCGTGCAGTAGTAATCAGAGTTAAGACAAGTTTCTTGGTTAGGGTATACCTGGTTTCAGCTCTGAGGAGAGTTTTGCTAACATAGTATACGGGGTGATGCGTTATGTCCTGTTCGTTGACCAGTACAGCCCTGGCGGCCTCTTCCCGACAGACAAGTAAATGAAGAGCTCCTCTTGAGGTGATGGTTTTACCAGCAAGGGTGGTTTTACCATGTAACTCTTTAGCTCCTTGAGGGCTTATTCGCACTGTGTGGTCCACTGGAACTCTTTAATGTTTCGGAGTATCCTAAAAAAGGGGAGTCCCTTTTCCGTTGATTTGGAAACGACCCGGCTCAACGAGGCCATTCTGCGAGTCAATTTCTGGACGTCCTTTACTGTCTTCGGAGTGGGAAATCCCACTATGTCTTCGGCCTTTTCGGGGTTAACCTCTATCCCTTTTTCCGTGACCATGAAGCCTAGGAATTTTCCTCCTCGGATGTCGAATGAGCATTTATGAGGGTTAACCTTCATCCCGAAGTTATCCATGATGACCAATGCCTTTCGTAGGTGTTCGGGATGATCTTCCGTTGTGTGGCTTTTAACAACCATGTCATCCACATAGACTTCTACCGATTTTTCGATGAGTTCGGCGAACATGAGGCTCACCAATCGCTGGTAAGTGGCCTCGACATTCTTGAGTCCAAAGGGCATTACTAGATAGCAAAAGGTACCCACGTCGGTGATAAAGCTAGTTTTATCCTGATCGACCACTACCATCGAGATTTGGTTGTATCCCTGATTTCCGTCTAGGGTTGACAAAAGCGCGCAACCGGCGGTGGAGTCGACCAGTTGGTCTATGCTTGGTAGGGGATAACAATCCTTCAGACAAGCCTCATTGAGATTTGTGAAGTCCACACACATCTGCCATCTTCCCCCATGTTTGGGGACTAGGACTACATTAACCAGCCATTCGGGGTATATGACTTCTCTAATTTGTTTTAGGCTAAGGAGTCGTTGTATCTCCGACCGAATAATCTTGTTGCGCTCAGGTCCCATCTTTCTCTTCTTTTGTTGGACTGGTTTAGCCCCAGGTTTTACTTTAAGAACGTGTTGGCATACCTTGTTGCTGATTCGCCCGGGCGGTCCTCATTCCCACGCAAAGAGGTGATGAAATTTCTTTAGGACAAAAGTTAGTTGGGCTTCCACTTCAGGCTCCATATTCGTACCCATCTTAATCACCTTCTCGGGATCCCCTTTTTCGAGTTCTACCATCTTTAGTTCTTCCACGGGTTGAACCCGTATTTTTTTGGTCTTGCGCTTTTTGTTGTTGCCGAGGGCGGGTTCGTCCTCTTCCGGAGGGATAGCGTTCATGCGGCACTCCCTGGCTTTGGCTTGGCTCCCCCGGACTTCTCCGATACCTGAACATGTGGGGAATTTTACCTTAAGATGAAGGGTGGAGGGAATCGCTTCGAAGGTCCGAATGGAGGGTCGTCCGCATATAGCGTTGTACGTCCTTGACGAGGCCTCCACCACCCAGAATTTGATGGGTTCTGTTCTTTGTAGGGCTCTCTCCCCCCATTACATGGGAAGAATCACGGTCTCGAGGGTATTACAGGCTTCTCCCGAAAAGCCTACTAGGGGGACCTCTGTCATCTCTAGTTGTTCTTTCTTTAGTCCCATAACAAGGTAGGTACGTAGGAACATGACATCCACTGAACTGCCCGTGTCGATGAGGATTCGCTGGATCTCAATTCCATGAATGGTACCTTCAATCACCGAGGTATCTTCGTGGGGGTAGATTATACCCTTCAGGTTCTCGGGTCCAAAGGTGATGTTGGGTAACCTTGCTCCGTGAACGGATCAAACGAGGAGTCCTTGTTCCATTCACCTCACTTCCTTTAAATATTTCTTCTTCTTACCTTGTGGTGTCATCGAAGTGTCTCCCCCTTCTATCATGTTATTCGTTCGCCCCGAAGAAGCGTTATCCTCGTAGGATTTCGGGGGGAGGGGGAGAAGGCAAGCTCCGATGCCCCACGGTTTTTTGTCGTGAGCGCTGGCTAGGGGTCGCCTCTTCCTCCCCTTGCTCCCCTCGCGGCCTTTTCCACGCGTTCGATCTTGTCTCCTCGGGGTTGTCCTCCTTTAAGTAGTTTTTCAAGTATCCGGCCTCTAGGAGACTGAGCACTTCCCTCTTTAGGGTGGTGCATTCCTCTGTGGTATGTCCATAGGTTTTGTGGTACTTGTAGTACTTCCCCGAGTTCTTATCTTTGTAGGAAAACTTGGTCGGTAGGGGCCAACGTAATTCGTTATTACCTCTCATCACATTTAGTACCTCTTCGGGGGCGATGGCCATCGGGGGTAGGGGTACATGTCGCAGGTATTTTTTGACCACGCCGCCGCCGTCCTTGTATTGAGATGGCTTCCCTTCCTTACCCTTCTCTTTAGCCTTCGCCTCGCGTTTGGTGCATTCATAGCATCCGTTGTCATCATTCTCCATGCGCCTCTTTGAATTTTCAGCCTCCTCCATGAGGATATAAGTTTCTGCATTTTGCATAAGCTCGTTCATGTCCGTAACAGGGTTACCCATAAGGTATCAGAAGAAATCTCCTGTTCGGAGTTCCTGGGTCAATATGTCGGCTAAGATAGTTTGGATAACATTCGGTACATCTAATGCTTCATCGGAGAAGCGTTTTATGTATCCTCACAAGGGTTCGTCCTTCTGCTGCTTAACCGTAGAGAGGTGCATAGCGGATTTAGGATATCATCGGTTACAGGCAAACTGTCGCACGGACAGGTTGGCCAATCGGTCAAAGCTAACTATAGAGTTAGGTGGAAGATTGGTAAACCAAGCTTGAGCTCGTCCTCCGAGGGTAATTGGGAACACGCGGCATAGGGCATGATCGGGGGCAGATGACAGGTCAATTCCTGCCAAGTATTGGTGGATGCGATCCTGTGGATCTCTCCCGTCAGTGTCTCATGTGTACAAGGGGACGTTGATGAGTCGCATCCCCGAAGGGATCGAGGCCAGAGAGATCTCGGGGACAAATGGGGAGATCTTATACTGTTATACGTCGGATCCTCCTTGGGGGTAATAGTTTTCTTGATGTCGCCCATCTCATTGCATAGACAGTCGAGTATTCCCCATTGGGTGTGATCTTCGCCCGTAGGGGGGAAGGGCCCCGGGTAATCCGAGGGATATAGCCTTACCTCCCTCTGACCGGCCCTCGGGGCTTCCTCATAGTTATAATACATTTGTGGTTCCCACATGGGTTCGCGGTGCCAAGAGACGGGGGTAGGGCTCCATCTTGCACGAAATTCCCTTCCTTCTGAATGGTAATTTCTCCGATAGGGTGACTCGGAGGGTGGGTTACGAGAATTCTCGGGTCTTCGTAGCGTTCTCCGAGTTGTGGCTTCCACGAGCCTTTCGAAGACGGACCGAGGGACGTTGATAAAATATCTTTCCTCGGACTGACGTACCAAATGGGTGGTTTCCGAATATCCCTTGTGGTTCCAAGGACTATTGCTGTCAAACAAGTCGTCCATAATGTACAACGCTTGTTGAACGTGCTCAAAGACAAGTTTTATGGCGTTCCCACAGACGGCGCCATTTTGTTAACATGTTTGTTATTTCAACCGAATTAACGACTTTATAAGGGTTGGAACGCCTTGTCCGAAAGTTCAAAAGTGTGCTTATGATGAGAACATCCCTCTTTTTATTCAGTGAGTGTTGTATGTCTTGCTTGCCTTGGATTTTTTTATATTGGCAGTGGGGATACTTCTTTTATAGAGGTATTTGGGGACATGTGTCGCTATGCATGAAATTAGTAAAGTACACGTGTCGCAATGTGTGTGAATGGATAAGTTACACTTTATCTCTAGGTCATTTATCTATTAGGCGCTGACTATAATGAACTTCTATCCTTTCCGATAGCTTTCAGAAGGCTCCGATAGAGAGATTTTTGGATTCTTTCTCCGATATGCTAGGATTCTCAGGAGAGCTTCATAGGTGAGGCTGGGTGCTCGTCCGATATCTTTTTGGCCCCGATAGGGGTCTATTCTTGTGTTTTAATCTTCGTAGTATGCCTTCGGGTTTCTCAGCAAGGGGATGTTCTCGTATTCGGGGACTCGGGGTCCTTATATTTGCAGTGGTCCCTCTTGGTGTCTTGATGGATATCGGGTTCTTGCAGACTCAGCGTGGTTTATTTTTTCTTCCGATGCAGATATCTTATTTTTATTCATCGTGACTTTCCAAGGGACGCTTAGGTGCCCTTCGCGGGTGTCGCTTTTTACCACTTTGGGTTTGCGGTACTCGGTGGGCCCTCCTGGTGCTACGTGGCATCGGGAGTTAGGTGACGGTTTTACCATCCTTCGGTTAATCCCTATTTACTTTTTTAGGGTTAACAATTTCGTTTCCTTCTTTATATTTTTTTATTAACCAGATGCTTTTATGGAAAGAAAAAAGATATTATTCAGAATTAAAAATCTTTATATGTATATGGTGTTGAATCTAAAGAAGTAACATAAAAATTGTTAACAGGTTTGGAATAATACCCGATTAACTGAATTATTCATAAGTTCGGAACGCCGTTATCCGTGGTTCAAAGAGAGTAAATGACTATTATGGAAAATTACGAGAATATCCTTCCTTTATTCACTGAACTTCTCCCTTTAGAAGGTTACAGGTATGACTTTATGCTTTTTCCCGAGTGAGTATACGTGTATAGTATGTATTTTTTCCTCTCCCTCCCTTTTTCTCCTTCCTTCCTTCCTTTTATATAGGATTTCTTGTAAGGTGCATGGGAGGGGGCTTTTGAGTCACTATGCATGTGTTACAAGTATAGTGTTGCATGTGTTACAAGTGTCCTGCTATAAGATAAGGTATATCTTGTTGACAAGGCGCTGATTAGGCTGATCTTTATCTTGTCCGATGGCTTCGAGGAGTTCCGAGGGGTTGCTTCTTCTGTTTTCTTCTCTTTGATGGACTGAATCTTCTGTTTTCTTTTCTCTGAGGGACTGGACTTCATGAGGAGGTTCATTAGTTGAAGTGAAGTGGGTGTGCGATGAGGTTTCTGCTCCGGGGACAGTCATTTTGTCATCATCCTCTTGGCTAAGGTTCTCCGAGAGGCGGATTTGCTTCTTCCTGTTCGTGAGGTGGGCTCCGAGGGCATCATTATGCAAGTAAGGCTGTGCTCTTGCGTTTGGATCTTCGTAGTGTGGGTTCCGAGCGTTTCTTGTCGTCATTAGAGTAGTGGTTCCTTTGGGAACAATTCTTCGAGGGCTTCCTAGCCTTGGCTGAGTAACTTTCTTGGCTCGGACCTTCGGGGTAAGTGATTTTGGTGACTTGTGCTTTGAGTAAGACGTCGTATTGTGAATTTAGCCTTCGGGGTGATAATTCCGAGGGCTTTGGGGAGCGTTCAGCAAGGAAGTATTCTCGTACAGTGGTCTCTCTTGGCGCAGTGATGGATATCAGAGTCGCGTGGATCCATCGGGGTTTACTCTTTTTCCGATGCCACGTTGATATCTTATTTTTATTCATCTTGACTTTCCAAGGGACGCTTTGGTGCTCGCTCGGATGTCACGTCGTACCATAATCGGGTATGTGAGATCCGAGGGACTCTAGTATCTCTTCGGGTGCCACGTCATACCATAGTAGGGTATGTGACATACGAGAGTGTTCGTGACGATAGTATCGTCCTTGGGATTAATCCCTAATTTAAGGGTTAATCTTTTGTTTAACTCGTATAATCCCTTATTTATTTTTTAGGGTTAACACTAGCCCCCCCAAATTTCGATCGTTCTCGTAGAGACGAGCGAAATTTTATTTCGTGGCCTTAATATGGCAAAAAGGGCTTCTTCTTTATTTTTTGGTGATTTTTCCGAGGGGATTGGAGTTTTTCCGTTCTTTTTTATGATTTACGGGGGTATTATACTTATATAAGTATATAAGTATATACTTAAAATACCGTAAAGTAAAATTACCTTTATGTTCTTGGGAAGCAGCGGTTCAGATGAAGAGTTACTTTTATAACGGCTCTTTCTAGCCGCTGGATGTCTTAAATGACCTTTATTCATCCGTCCGTTAATCTGTAGCAACGGCTAGCGCGTGGAGCGACACGTCGCTTCCTGAGTGGAGACGTGGGGCGTGGGGGACGAGGCACGTCTTTAATGGCGGTTCGCCTATAAATACCTCCGTCCGTACTCTTTCTCCCCCATTCTCTTCACAAAATCTTTAAGCTTCCAATTCTCTCTAATCCTCCAATTTTCTTAAGCAAAAAAGAGCGATTTTTGCTCCTCTCAGAGTTTCTTCTTCTCGTTTCTTTTTTCTTTCATCAATTTCGTAAAATTTCTTCTCTTGCCCCAAAGGAGGATGGCTTCTTTTGCGAATACCTCTTCTGCCGAAACTGCTCCTGTTGACGTTCCCGTTTCCGCTGCGGCTACTGCTTCCCTCGTGGGACCTGCTGCTGCTACTCGTAAGAGAAGAGCTGTTGTCGCCGAAGGGAGTGGTGCCGCTTCGGCTAAGAAAGCGAAGGCTTCCAAATCGAAGAAAACCCCTGCTCGTGATTTCTCAAAAATTGAAGAGGTTCGGTCCACTGTCACATACGAGCAGGTTATGGAGTTGTTTCGGGTCACTGGGACGGCTATGAAGAATGTAACGGTTCACATTCCTGCCGAGGGTCAGAGTGCTTGCTACCCTCCCTCGGGTATGCTCACGGTATTTTTTGCACAGGTGAACTATGGGTGGCGCTCTTTTATGTCACCTTTCTTTTGTGAGGTGTTTAAGACCTGTGGTATTTGTCCGAGTCAGTTGGTGCCTAATGGGTACGCGGCTTTGTGTATTTACGTGTTCTGGTGCCATATCAAGGGGTACGAGTGTAGTGTAGACCATTTTCTCTCGATTTTCGACGTAGGGGTATCGCCCGGGGGATATCCGTTTCATTACGTCCACCATCGGGACAGTTCGAAGAACTCTACGAAAAGAATTCTGAGTGCGGCGATTAGCTCACATAGTGTGTGGAAGGATAAGTTTTTTTATGTGAAGCCTGTCCGAGGGAAGTGGGATGTGCCTTTCAAGTGGGGGGAGTGCGTGACTCCAGTTCGCACATTGGATGAAGATGTGGTGCTTTCTCCAGTGATTGCCCAGCTTTCGCACATTGCTTTCTCCAGTGATTTTTCGTGGCTGTACGATAGGGTCGGGCTTCATCATGTGGTGGTTACAGATGACAGGGTAAAGAAACCACTTTCTGTCGGGGAGTGGTATATAACAGCTTTCAGTAAGTTTTTCCTCTTTTTCTTTTTAGTACTTATTTTTTTCGAATGGGTTTTTTGTATTTTCCATTGTTTATACTGGCTTGCTTGTGTGTGATGTAGAGGAGGTCATGGCCAGATATTATCTAGCACCAGGGGTTGAGGAGGTAGCCCCTAGCACTCGTAGCGAAGCTTCCGAGGGGGGAGACCACGAGGGAGTAGAAGTGCAGTCTCCGGAGAAGGATGGAATGGACACGGAGGCTGAGAAAGTTCATGAAGCTATCCCGTCTCCTTCCGAGGATGTTGGGGGAGCACCTCTGGAGGCTATTCCGTTGCGGTAGGTGGCTCCCCTGTCTGTTCTGACTTGGAGGTCCGCTTCCGAGTCCCACGCCGGTAGTTCTCCGAGGAGCACTAAGGGAGCATTATCTCCGAGGGAGGAAGGAGAGGAGCTATTGTCTCCGGGGCCAGATGTCGTGCATATTTCTTCTCAGGACCCTTCCCCGTCTCCTCGTAAGTTTGTTGTCTCTATTTGGATAGTTCTCGGATTCTGTCTATGTTATTATTTTCGACTTTGTCTCGCATAGTTACTCATGTATCTGTTCGCACAGCGGTGATCAATAAGGGGAAGGCCCCTATGTTTCCGGGCGCTGATTTATTTGCCCAGTTACTCCAACCCGATCCGGAGGAGTTATCGGAGGGTTTGTTTAAGGGTTTGGTTGATCCGCCGAGGGGGCTGGAGGTGAAGAAGGAGGTGCTGGGTTCCCTGCTCAGGGGAGAAGGTTCTTCGGCCGCTACGGGGATTCCTAAGGTGGTGATGACAGAGGCCGTAACTGTTACGCCTACTGCGACCGTTCCGCTTCCGACGACGGACTTTTCGAAGGGGGCAACATTGCGAAGGTCCGCTTCCGAGGGAGATTTCTCCTCCAAGGTACCCGAAAAAGAGCCTCCGACCGTAGGGGAAGCTTACCGCGAAATTCTTCACTTTTTTGGGTCCACCCTTTCCGCGCCTGCCGAGGGATATCAATACCTGCGTGCTAGCACTGTTTGGATGGAGGCTATTGTAAGCATATACTGCTCCTTAACCTCTTTTTTTTACGAGGTTCTTTTCGTGTCCTTATTGATATTTATTCTTTCTGTTTATGTAGTCCAAAAAGACTCGGGACGTTATCACCTCCGTTGAGCAGCGTCACTCGAGGGAGGTGGCAGAAGTAGGTCCCCTTAGGGAACAAGTGACTTCTCTCCAAGCCCGACTCCATGAGGTTGAGTCTATGAACGAGACCCTTCACACCAAGTTGGAGGCTTACGACTTCAAATGGAAGGAGGACCAGGAGATAAAAGAGGTGATGCGTCTCACGCTGCAGCGAGTACAATCAGCTTATGATCAATTGGAAGCGTCGGAGGGGGCTGTCCGACCGCAATTATCTCGTCTGGAGAAGGAAAAGGCGGAATCCGAGAGGTCCTTTCTTGCCCGGATAGAAGCTCTAGAGAAGGAGAAGTCCGAGGGTTTAGAGAGGGAGAAGGGGCTTCAGTCGCGGCTGCATGAGCTGGTGGCGTTGAAGTTAGTGGATGTAATGTCGATGAAAGATGTGCAGGCTCGTGTTGACGAGGCCGTTAAGGGTGCGGTTGTAGAGGCAGAGCGTCAATTTACTTCCCTGTCCGCTCGGGATACACTTGGGCACATGTTATGGGGATATCTGGAGTGTGCTACTTTGGCCCGAGAGGTGATGCCTTCAGGGGTGAATTTCGGCCGCTTGTTTGATGTTAAGAAACTTGCCAGGCCATCTCCCGAGGATGTTCAACATATTCTGGAGATGTTTGATAACATGATGACGCCGAGGGTTTCTCCTGCACCCCTTCCGACTACGTCCACTTCTGGTGCCAGCAGTTCGGGTCTAGTTCCGCCCAAGGAGTCTTTTACCATTCCGCCCCCGCGTCCTCCGAATACGGGAGCTTAGAATAGGATTCCTTTTACCTTTTTTGTTTTATTATGCAGACTTTTCCGAGAGCTTCTCGGGTTTATGAATGAACAATTTGTCCGATTCCCCTTCTATTCTATCTTATTTTTCCATTAGTTTGAGATAGTAATAAATTATTAGCATGTTTATATATACAAACTTATTCCCTTAATTTTCTCTAAAAAACCGGGCTTAAGACAAAATTCTTTACTTGCTGACTAAGTACGTGACTTAGCAGGACGTGTCAGATTGCATGCGTACTTAGAGTTATTTATCCCTAATTAAAGACACTCATTAGCACGTGTCGCGCCCTTGTAAATGGATTGAACAACTCCAGCTTTATTTTGCGGGATTAGCTTATCATATATAATATGCTAACAGTGGTACTTATACTCATCATTAAAATCTATCTTGCTTTAGCAGATAAATCATTTTAATTTCTTCTTTTAGAAATCTATTCTCGCAGAACTTAGTGTTTGCTTTCGCAGTCGTACTCAATACTTTTCCTTCGATTTTCGTATTAGAGTAATCAGAGAACTTACTATTAGAGATGATGTCGCCACATCACAGGCATGGGGGGTCCACATCATCAGGTAGTTCTCCTCGGAGGCATGCTCGGATTGCCCATGGGTCTCTGGTTCGTCATGTGTCCTCGGAAAATTCTTCTCCGGGGCAGCGGGATGGGCATGCTGAAAATCAAGCGGCCAATGCGGCGATCTCGCCTTCCCGGATGGGGAATAGGTCCTCGTATATGGATTCTCGAAGATTGGACCATATGAGAGATGTGTTTATGAGTCGGGAGCCATATTCTCTTGCCGATGAGCGTTCTGTATTTAACTTAATACCTTTAAGCTCCTCAAGGTTAATAGGTCGGGGACGAGTTGGTTCCGCCGCTAGCACTGTGTACGGAGAGTCCCTAGTGACTCTTTTCGCGGAATATAATCTGAATTTCGATGATTTTGACGTGGTCGTGCCCTCTCCGGATCAGAGAGCATATGACCCTCCTCCGGGATTCTTAACGGTTTATTGTGAACAAATGTACTGTGGGTTACGGGTGTTTTTCCACCATTTTCTTCAATCGCTTTTTCAGTACTGGCAAATTTGTCCGAGCCAGTTAACACCCAACTCGTATCGCCTCTTAGTGGGATACATTTTATGCTGCGAGCTCCTTAACCTTCCCCTGTCCCCGTATCGGGTGGGAGCAATTTTCATCCTTCGGCCTTGTTCGGATGGAGTTCCCCTTTTCAGCGTGGCCTATCGGGACGTCGAGAAAGCCTTCACTGGTACATCCAATCCTCGCCCTCGTAGGGGGACTGGAGGCGGAGGTTTTTCTTCGTCCGTTCAAAAGGTCATTCGGCACGATCGTGGGGAGTGCCCATCCGATGGGGCTTGGGATACGTTTCGCCCATATCCGAGACGTTGGGGCGGGAGTGGGAGGAACTGAGCCATTCCGGGTTATTTTCTGGCTCGTACGATATTATCGGCCTGCTTGCGTGTCCTGAAGCTCTTATTCTGGCAGGTCTTCAAGAGGGAATAAGGAGAGAGAACTTGCCAATTCGTCCTCTTCATGGCAACTTCTATTTCCGTAAGTCTGTAGGCTTGTCGACTTATCTTTTATCAACCTGTGTGCCCTCGGGATCATCATATACTCTATACCTGCCTATAGGTGCTGAGATGGCGGCTTTTTCCATAGATCCATTTAATGGTGTTTTTCTGGGGCGAGCTCTGCACGGTATGCGGCGGGCGTCGGAGGGTACCTCTGATACCTTTGTGGCGGTTACGAGGGCTGACCCTTCCCCGGAGAGGCAGGAATCGGAGGGTTCACCCGTGGCAGCTCCCCCAGTGAGCTTTGTGATTCCTCCTAGGGTAGAAAATCCGGTTACGGCTCTCTCTCCGATAGATTACCCAGTGCCTCCTTTGGTGCAACCATTTCCTCGGATTTCCGATATCGTGAATGCTGTGGAGGGAGGTCCCGAGCGCGTATCCGCGCCACTATCCGAAGGGAATCTTCCTCCCGTGGGCTCCTCTCCTCTGGGTGGCAATCCGGAGTTTTCTCCCCTCGAAGAGGTATCGGGGTTTTGCTGAAATTTTCTTAGCGGTCTGCTGAATGTTACGGATTGTGAGCTCATGAGGACCCTTCTTTCCTCTCGTCTTCAGGACATGGTTTGCAAAAACCTGTGTGAGGTAGATACTCATTTTATTTGCAATTTTCAATTGCTTACCTTTTAATTCTTCTGTAGTGACCCATTCGTCTCCATCCAGATATACATGGTGCTAGACGCCATCGGATCTTAGGGATGTTCCTTTTCGGATCCTGGCATGGTGTACCGCCATCGGGACGAGTTGGAGCATGGTTTGTTGGAAGCTCAAACGGAGATTTCCCGCTTGCAGGAAGAACACGAAGCTGCTAAGGCGATTCACGAGATGGTCCTTCAGATTGAGAAGGATAAGTCATGGGAGGTGGAGCGCCAGTTGATGTTAGAGAGGACCGGGTGACGAGTTTTCAGGCGAGTTTGGAGGAGTTGAAGGGTCAGCTTCGCTACTTCGATAACCGATTACTGTAGACGACTCAGGAACGGGATGCGGCAACTCTTCGGGTGCTGGAGATTACTCGTGCGCATGATGTTGCTTTAGTGGTGACCCGGGTCCGAGCTATTTTGGATATCGCGGGTCCTTCGGCTTTGAGGGAGTCTTTACAAAAGGAGATGCGTGATCTGGTCCGCATTGGGTATCGACTTGGTACGGATGCGGTTCAAGCATCGCCAGAGTGTCCCGTGGGCTTGGTTATTCCCGAGCTTAGTCTTCACCCCATCTTTCCTGAAGATAGCCCCGTGGCTTCCGAGGGCGTGTTATTTGCGGATCCACTAACCCTATCCAAGGAATAGCGCCGTCGCCTTATCCGAGAAGGGAAGCGTCCTTTGCAAGAGGAGTAGTTTGTAGTAGGTAGTATTTAACTTGTAGTGGATGGTCCTTCGGGGTCCGATGACTGTTTATTTACAGTAGATGGCTCCTTGGGGGTTAGGTTGCATATAATGATTTCCTGTGTAAGGTTACCATTTTTGTTTTGCAAACCTATGTACCCTATCGGAATTGAATGTATCGTAACCATCTATTTATAAACAAACAGTTTTATTTATGTAACAGTGATGATGTTACATTAAGCATAGTATCTTCTAAGATTGAAGGAATTCCATGTATTGCTGAGAGTGGCGCCTTCGGAGTTGGCAAGTAGATAAGTTGCGGGTCCGACAATTCCCGCTATCTTGTAGGGTCCTTCCCATCGGGGCTCAAGCTTGCCTACGTTTTTGGAAGCTCCGACCCGTTTTAGCACTAAATCACCCACTTGAAAAGTTCTAAGCTTTACCTTGGCGTTATAGTATCGTGCCATCCGAGTTTTGTATTCCTCAGCCCGAATGGCGGCTTGGATTCTTCTCTCTTCCAGGAGATCAAGGGCCAGAGCTAAGTTAGCACTGTTGGCCACTTCCTCGTATTCTTTGGTTCACCAACTTTCAATCGAGACTTCGGAGGGTACAACCGCCTCACAACCATAGGATAGGCTGAAGGGGGTTTTGCCTGTGGCGGTACTTTGTGTGGTACGATAGGCCCATAATATGCCGGATATTTCTTCAACCCACTTGGCTTTGTGCCAGTCAAGTCGGGCCTTCATATTCTTCAAGAGAGTTCGGTTGGTTCTCTCAACTTGTCCGTTGGCTTGGGGGTATCCCACCGAAGCGAAACTGTGCTTAATCTCCCAATGATCACACCACTTTTCTAACCCTTGGTCAGTAAATTGCAGGCCGTTGTCGCTTACTAGGCTCCGAGGGACCCCAAAACGGCACAGAATGTTCCTCCACAAGAAGTTAATGATCGCACCTGCCGTTATCCGTGCTAAGGGCTCTGCCTCCACCCATTTGGTGAAGTAGTCTACTGCCACGAGTAAGAACTTCTTTTGACCAGCATCGGGAATAAGTGGACCTACTATGTCTATTCCCCACTTGGCGAACGGACATGCGGTCAAGTGGGGTTCCCATGGAGCCGCTGGTTGGTGAATCCGATGGGCATAAGCTTGGCATGACTTGCACTTTTCCGCGTGGTTTTTGCAATCCTTGACCATCGTGGGCCAATAATAACCTTGCCGGATTATCCGTCCAGCCATGCTTCCACCACTGGTATGGCTACCGCTCACCCCCTCGTGAGTTTCCGCCAGGACAAGTTGAGCTTCCTCTTCATTTAAGCATCGGGCATGAGGATAAGAGTACATCCTCCGGAATAGTATTTCGTCCTTGAGGAAGTATCGGACAGTCTTCTTAGACATCATTCGTCGGACAGATTTGTCCTCGGAGTAACCTTCAGGATCTTGCAAATATGCTTTAATGGGCGTTATCCAGCTTATCGGAGGATTTGTCGTGGTGGCACTCACCTCTTCAGGTTCAGCTCTCTCCGATTCGCTCATATGTAACAGAGTGATTTTCCGAGTACGAATGGTGGTCAACTGTGCAGCCATTTTGGACAAGGCATCGGCTTCCTGGTTATCCCCTTGGGGAATCTGCACTAATTGATACTCATCAAACCACGCTTTGGCCCGATGGACTACCCGAAGATAACTCTGCATCCTTTCTTCTTTGGCTTCGTATGTGCCCTGAACTTGCTGAACAATTAACTGAGAGTCGCTATGCAGGCGGACTTTTTGCATTCTGCCTTCCCGGGCGAGCCTCATTCTGATAAGGAGGGCTTCATATTCGGCTTCATTGTTGGATACGGGGTAATCAATTCTAACCGCGAAATGTAGCGCCTCCTCCTCGGCTTCCGTGTTAATCAATATTACTCCGGCTCCACCATGTGTATTTACGGAGGAACCGTCCACGTAGACATGCCACAGAGGTTCTTTCCTTTCAACTCCGATTCCCGTAAGTTCTACTACAAAGTCCGCTAGCACCTGAGCCTTGATGGAAGGTCTCGGGGCATAGGAGATATCATACTCCGTTAGCTCGACGACCCATTTTATCAGCCTCCCCGAAGTCTCGGGTTTATTGAGAATTTCTCGTACAGGGTGCTTAGTCAGGACAGTGATCGGGTGGGAGAGAAAATACGGGCGTAGTCTCCGCGCCGTGGTGACCAAAGTGAGTACAAGTTTTTCTATCAGAGTATACCTGGTTTCCGCTCCGAGGAGAGTTTTGCTAACGTAGTAGACCGGATGATGCTCCCCATCGTGTTCTTTGACCAGTACCGCTCCGATAGCCTCCTCTCCTACGGACAGGTACACGAAGAGTTCTTCCTGGGGCGAAGGTTTGACCAGCAAGGGTGGTCTTACCATATAGCTTTTCAATTCCTGGAGAGCTTCTTCACATTGTGAGGTCCACTGGAATTCTTTGATATTCCGAAGGATTTTAAAGAACGGGAGTCCCTTCTCCGCTGATTTGGAGACAAATCGGCTGAGGGAGGCCATTCGCCCGGTCAGTTTTTGTACATCCTTTATGGATTTCGGAGTTGGTAACCCAATAATTGCTTCAGCTTTCTCGGGGTTGACTTCTATTCCCTTCTCGGTAACCATGAATCCCAAGAATTTGCCTCTTCGGATGCCGAAGGAGCATTTCCTAGGGTTTATCTTCATTCCAAAGTGATCCATGATAGTCAGTGCCTTTCGTAGATCCTCGGGATGGTCTCTCGCGGAACGACTTTTGACGACCGTGTCGTCCACATATACTTTCACAGTTTTTCAGATGAGCCCCGCAAACATGAGGTTCACCAATCGTTGGTATGTAGCTCCTGCGTTCTTAAGTCCGAAGGGCATGACTAGATAGCAAAAGGTACCTGCATCCGTAATGAAGCTGGTTTTGTCCTGGTCCGGGAATGCCATCGGGATTTGATTGTATCCTTGGTCCCCATCCAGAGTCGACAGGAGTGCACAACCAGCGGTAGAGTTGACCAGTTAGTCTATGCTTGGTAAGGGATAGCAGTCCTTTGGGCAAGCATCATTGAGATTGGTGAAGTCAACGCACATCCTCCATCTTCCTCCCGATTTAGGGACCGAAACTACGTTGGCCAACCATTCGGGATACACAACCTCTCGGATTTGTCGTAAGCTGAGAAGCCGTTGAATTTCTGATCGGATAATCTTGTTGCGCTCGGGACCCATTTTTCTCTTCTTTTGTTGAATGGGTTTGGCTCCCGGCTTCACATTAAGGAAGTGTTGGCATACCTTATTGCTGATCCGTCCGGGGGGACCTCCTTCCCATGCGAAAAGGTGACAAAATTCTTTTAGAACAGATGTCAGTTGGGTCTCCAACTCAGGTTCCATATTAGTGCCCATCTTGATCGCCCTAACAGGGTTTCCTTCCACGAGTTCTATCATCTTGAGCTCTTCAATGGGTTGGACTCGGGTTTCTTCTACTTTCTGTTTCTTGCTGCTATCCGAGGGGTTTTCGCCTTCTTCAGGAAGTAGAGCATTCATTCGACATTCTTTGGCTCTAACTTGATTTCCTCGGACTTCTACGATGCATGCTAATGTAGGAAATTTTACCTTAAGGTGGAGGGTAGAAGGGATCGCTTCGAATGACCGAATGGAGGGCCTTCCGCATATAGCGTTGTACGTCCTTGACGAAGCCTCCACTACCCAAAATTTGATGGGCTCCGTTCTTCGAAGGGCTCCTTCTCCCCACGACATTGGCAGGGTCACAGTTCCGAGGGTGTTACAGGCTTCGCCGGAGAAGCCTACTAAAGGAACTTCGGCTACCTCCAGTTGCTCCTTCTTTAGTCCCATGGCTATATAAGTGGGCAAAAACAGGACGTCCACAGAGCTGCCCGTATCTATGAGGATACGCTGGATCTCGAATCCATAGATAGTAGCTTCAATTACCAAAGGATCTTCATGGGGGTAGATTATACCTTTCAGGTCTTCGGGTCCGAAAGTGATGTTTGGTAATCTGGCCCCTTGGGCGGAGCATACCGGGAGCCCTTGTCCCGCTCGTCTGGCTTCTTTGAGATATTTTGTCTTCTTGCCTTGGGGTATTCTGGAAATATCTCCTCCTTCTATCATGTTAATCGTCCGCCCCGATGAAGGGTTGACTTCATACGTGTCGGGATGAGGAGGTAAGTTCCGATACCCTGTGGTCCTCTCCCGTGATTGGCGCGGAGGCACAGCAGTTCTTTCTCGGGGGGATCTTTGATGCTTTCTGGTTTTTTCTTGGGAACTCCGCTGATGTTCCGAGGTTTGTTCTCGTGACCGCCGGTGGGGAGTATCTTCTTCCTCGTCAAGTCCTTTTCGGGGCCTCTTCCATACATGCGCTTTGGACTCTTCAGGATTATTTATTTTTAGGTAGTTATGCAGATATCCTGCCTCCAGGAGGCGAAGTATTTCTTTTCGCAGGGTAGTACACTCCTCGGTAGTGTGTCCATAAGTTTTATGGAATTTACAGTACTTACCCATATCCTTATCTTTATTGGGAAATTTGGCGGGCCGGGGCCAGCGCAATTCTTCATTGCCTCGCATCACATTGAGTACTTACACTGGAGCTAGGGTCATCGGAGGAAGGGGCACGGGTTTAAGGAATTTCTTGACCATCTCCCCATTGTCCTTCCGAGGGGTTGGTTTTCCTTCTTTATTCTTTTCCTTTGCCTTAGCTTCCTTTTCCGTATGCTCGTGACGCTCATTGTCATCCTTCTCCAGCCCTCTCTTTGTATGGTCAGCTTCTTTCATAAGAATATGAGTTTCAGCTTGTTGCATGAGTTCATTCATGTCCGTGACATGATTCCCCATCAAGTATCGGAAGAATTCTCCCGCCCGGAGTCCTTGTGTCAGAATATCAGCCATAATGGTTGGGCTGACGTTCGGAACATCCAACGCTTCGTCCGTGAAGCGTTTTATATATCCCCGAAGGGATTCATCCTTTTGTTGCTTGATAGTAAAAAGATGAGTGGCCGATTTGGGATACCTACGATTACAGGCGAAGTGGCGTACAAACAGGTGAGCCAATCGGTCAAAGTTGACCACTGAATTGGGAGGGAGATGGGTGAACCAGGATTGGGCTCGTCCTTCGAGGGTAACGGGGAACACCCGACACAGAACATAGTCCGGGGCAGACGACAGGTCCATTCCTGCCAGATATTGATGTATGTGATCTTGTGGATCTCTCCCATCGGCTTCTCCTGTATATAACGGTACATTAATAGGCCGCATTCCTGAAGGAATCGGGGGAGAAGCAATATCGGGAATAAAGGGAGACGTCTTAAACGTCGAATCTTCCTTGGGTCCTACAGTTCTCTTGAGATCTCCTACTTCCTTTCGTAGATCTTCAAGGATTCCCCACAAGGTGGGCTCTCCGTTGGGGGTGATAGTGGGGGTGGGCCGATATACAGGGAGAGGTCTTTCCTCTCTTCGTATTATCCTCGGAGCCTCTAGATGATCATAACGCTCTGGCGTCCTCCGAGGAGTTTCCTGATACCACGAAATAGGGGTAGGGCACTGTGCCCCTCTTGCATGAATTTCGCCTTCTTCCGAGGGGTAATCTCCTTGGTGCGGAGATCCTGAGGCTGTTTCTAGGGGATTCTCGAACTCTCGGTGATTAACTGGTGGCTTCCACTAGTCTTTCAAAGACGGATCGGGGAATGTTGATGAAATCCCTCTCGTCGGAGTGGCGATCCGCTACAGTTTCCTCCGAATTGCCCAGATAGGGTGGGTGGATTTCACTGTGGAACAAATTTTCCATAGTTGATTCACTTTCTTGAACACGCTCGAGGACAACTTCTATGGCGTTCCCACAAACGGCGCCATTTTGTTAACAGGTTTGGAATAATACTCGATTAACTGAATTATTCATAAGTTCGGAACGCCGTTATCCGTGGTTCAAAGAGAGTAAATGACTATTATGGAAAATTACGAGAATATCCTTCCTTTATTCACTGAACTTCTCCCTTTAGAAGGTTACAGGTATGACTTTATGCTTTTTCCCGAGTGAGTATACGTGTATAGTATGTATTTTTTCCTCTCCCTCCCTTTTTCTCCTTCCTTCCTTCCTTTTATATAGGATTTCTTGTAAGGTGCATGGGAGGGGGATTTTGAGTCACTATGCATGTGTTACAAGTGTAGTGTTGCATGTGTTACAAGTGTCCTGCTATAAGATAAGGTATATCTTGTTGACAAGGCGCTGATTAGGCTGATCTTTATCTTGTCCGATGGCTTCGAGGAGTTCCGAGGGGTTGCTTCTTCTGTTTTCTTCTCTTTGATGGACTGAATCTTCTGTTTTCTTTTCTCCGAGGGACTGGACTTCATGAGGAGGTTCATTAGTTGAAGTGAAGTGGGTGTGCGAGGAGGTTTCTGCTCCGGGGACAGTCATTTTCTCATCATCCTCTTGGCTAAGGTTCTCCGAGAGGCGGATTTGCTTCTTCCTGTTCGTGAGGTGGGCTCCGAGGGCATCATTATGCAAGTAAGGATGTGCTCTTGCGTCTGGATCTTCGTAGTGTGGGTTCCGAGCGTTTCTTGTCGTCATTAGAGTAGTGGTTCCTTTGGGAACAATTCTCCGAGGGCTTCCTGGCCTTGGCTGAGTAACTTTCTTGGCTCGGACCTTCGGGGTAAGTGACTTTGGTGACTTGTGCTTTGAGTAAGACGTCGTATTGTGAATTTAGCCTTCGAGGTGATAATTCCGAGGGCTTTGGGGAGCGTTCAGCAAGGAAGTATTCTCGTACAGTGGTATCTCTTGGCGCAGTGATGGATATCAGAGTCGCGTGGATCCATCGGGGTTTACTCTTTTTCCGATGCTACGTTGATATCTTATTTTTATTCATCTTGACTTTCCAAGGGACGCTTTGGTGCTCGCTCAGATGTCACGTCGTACCATAATCAGGTATGTGAGATCCGAGGGACTCTAGTATCTCTTGGGGTGCCACGTCATACCATAGTAGGGTATGTGACATACGAGAGTGTTCGTGACGATAGTATCGTCCTTGGGATTAATCCCTAATTTAAGGGTTAATCTTTTGTTTAACTCGTATAATCCCTTATTTATTTTTTAGGGTTAACAAAAATGATTGTAAAATATAGTATACACCTTTAATAGTATCCCCTATTCTTTAATAATCTTTTTCGAAGCAGAAAACTATTTTATTTGTTGTTCAAAATTAAACCCGTCCTACAAAAAAATCTCTTTTTTGCAATGTATTGACAGCTGCAAAAGAATATTTTGCAAGAAAAAATAAATTTAGAGGAATATGACGTTTTCAATATTTTTATCTTGTAAAAGTAGAAATAGACATCATCAATATTTGATAATTTCGTTATTGTCACTTTTGTTTCACAAAAGAAAATAGTGATACAAAAAGTATTTATATATGTAGTTTGGGTTCAATTTGAACAATATAGAATATTTTTTATTTTTTTTTACTTTTCTAAGATCCAACACAATATTAGTAAAAATCAACTGTGAATAATATCCTTTTTCCATAAACTCATTTTGTTATTAAAATAATTTTCAATACATAAACATTTGTTTTATGAGAAGATGGATAATTTACTGCTCTCAATGTTATTGCTTTAATTATATTTATTATTCATAAAATAAATTTATAATTATCATAGGCTAAGTCACGTGAGCTGAATATCTGAAAAACATTTTTGTAAAGAAGGAAACGAAATAAGTTTAATGTGAGTTGGATAATTAATTGCTTTAATTGCTCTCCATATTATTGAATTAATTACAATTAACATTCATAAAAGAATTATAATTTACAAAGTAAGGTTGGGTGAGCTACATAGCTGAAAAGTGAAAAGTGAAAATAATAAAAATATTTATTAGTTGAAGGACACGTGTCATCAAAATAGCTAGTAGCTAGTGGAGGAGAGAGTGGAATAGCGGATTTGGAGCCGCGCTTATTTGATGAATGTGGGGCCAATTCAAGCAAGATTGACCTGGAAATGAGTCATTGATTAGATTTCGGTGATGCTAACATTTTAATCATTTTCATGGCCACCTGTTCACAGTTTCAAACGTTAGACCGCAGGGTAAAAGTTTGAGATAATTATAGAATTAAGTATTATTATTTATTCTGGGTAGATCCGTGTTTTTAAGCAAGTTGGTTTGAATTTGAAACTTGAATGAGTTCATAATAATAATTCGATTTCTTGCTTTTATTAAAAATATGTTATAGATTTAGTAAAACTATGGGGTTGTAACAATATATTCAAGAACTTAGAGAGAAAAGTGTAAATAATAAGCAAGATTTTATTTCAATTGGTCACTTTGAGAATGCACGGTTCTTGCCATTTTATAAGCATTATGGAGACAAGAGAATTAATTTTTCATCATCTTACAACTAATACTATTATTGTTAACAGGCTTGGAATTACGACCTAATTAACTGAATTATTTATTTGGGTTGGAACGCCTTTGTCCATGGTTCAAAAACTAAATGCTTTTTAACGGGAGAGAAAAACTGACAAAAACATTCATTCCTTTTTTTCACTATGATCCACTCTCTTTTCCGAGTCGATATGCGTATTTTCGAGTCTATACGTGTGTTTTTCCTTAATTGCCCGACCTCCTCCTCTTTCCCTTCTTCCTCTGTTTATATAGAGTTTTTAGGGACATGTGTCGTTATGCATGTTTTTACAAGTGTCTTTATGCATGCGGTGGTGTTCTACACGTGTTACAATGTTCATTTAACCAATAAGATAACGTGTCTATCTTAAGTGCTGACTGTATCTTTTTTTTCTTCCGAGGGCTTTGGTCTTCATTATGATAAGGGGTAGACTGCCTTCTTTGCTTCCGAGAGCTCATTGCTTCTAACGGTGACTCGAGGGCCGAGTCTGAGTGTTCTCTTAGTGACAATGCTTCTCCGATAGGTGTGTATTCTGGTGTGTTTGTTTTAGGATATTCTCCGAGGGGGTGTTCGTTCATGGGTTAATCTCCGAGAGGTTTTTAGCTATCGTGGTAGGTGTTTTCTTTCTCCGAGTGCCCGGAGAGTGTTGTTCTGTAGTTGTTGCGTTATTGTGAAGTTCCGTCCTCTGGGTTGGTCGACTAGAGTAATGTTCCGAGAGCATTTGTGCTGGGAGTACGTAGCAGGGAAGCACTGGGGTAGTGTTCCGAGAGCGTTTGTGTTGGGAGTGCATAGCAAGGAAGTGTTTTTGTCAAGGTTCTGGGACTGTTGATTTCCGATAGCTCAAGTGGGCTTTGATAGGTTGGTTCTGCAATTCATCCTTTCCGAGGGTTCATACTTTTCGGAGGGGCAGAATGAGTGGGGCGAAGTGTTTGTCCGATGCTGCTGTAGTTCCGATAGCGGTTAGTCTGTAGAATGCTTTCTTCAGATGTATATTCCGATAGGTATCTGTCCTTGTTTCGGATTCCTCATGTTGGGCCATTAGGCACGACTTTGCTCCAGTATTTGATGTTTGGAGAGGTGCTCCGAGGGATACTTGGGGTGTGATACCTGTATCCTGAATGCAGATCGCATAATCCTATAATAATATACCTGGTAATTCCAGTAATTGATTTATTGTTTATTAAAAGCAGGTGAATTATCATCTTGTTAACAATTATTAATAAATAATATTTTCCCATAATTTACAACAAGGCCACATGCATATTTATAACACTCCCCATTGGCCGTTTGAAAATTTTGTTATGTATCCGTCTTCTGCCCACGTCTTATGCTGCCTCGTTAAAAACCTTATAAGGAAAAACCCAGTGGGATAAAAACCTTAATATGGGAAAAAGAGTGCAGCCGTGTGAACTCCCCCTCAAGTTGGCATCTCCAATTCTTCATAAGTCTCGTAGGTGACGCATCCCAATACTTTGAACATGTTTCTTAAAAGTTACAGTAGGTAGTGCCTTTGTAAAGAGATCTGCCATATTGTCACATGATTGAACATATTGGATATTAATTTCTTTGTTCTTTTCCAGTTCCTGAGTATAGGCAAAATACTTCGGGTGTATGTGTTTGGTTCGATCACTCTTGACATAGCCTTCTTTCATTTGTGTAATACATGCAGAATTGTCTTCGTATAGTGTTGTGGGGCCTTCTTTAATTGGTAAGCCAGATGTTCTTCTTATATGATGTGGCATTGATCGTAGGCATGCACATTCCCTGCTGGCTTCATGGAGTGCAATAATCTCAGCATGATTCGATGATGTTGCAACAAGTGTTTGTTTCTGAGAACGCCATGAAATAGCAGTGCCACCATACGTGAATACATATCCAGTTTGAGATCTGGATTTATGTGGGTCTGATAGGTAACCTGCATCTGCATAGCCATACAATTCTTGTTCTGCATTGTTAGGATAAAATAAACCGAGATCCGTAGTTCCTTGAAGATAACGAAATAAATGTTTAATTCCCTTCCAGTGCCCTTTTGTAGGTGATGAGCTAAATCTAGCTAATAAATTAACAGTAAATGATATATCAGGTCTAGTACAATTTGCTAGATACATTAAAGCTCCAATGGCACTTAAATACGGAACTTCAGAACTAAGAATTTCTTCATTTTCTTCACTTGGACGAAATGGATCTTTGTATTTAGTTAATGATCTAGCAATGATAGGATGGTTTAAATGAGTTGCTTTATCCATGTTAAAACGTTTTAAAATCCTTTTAGTATAGTTAGATTGATGCACTAATATACCATTTTTAGTATGCTCAATCTGTAAACCAAGACAATATTTAGTTTTACCAAGATCTTTCATTTCAAATTCATTCTTTAAATAATTCATAGTTGAATGAATTTCTTTGTCAGTGTCAATGATATTTAAATCATCTACATAAACCGCAATAATTGCAAAACCAGATGATGTTCTCTTGATAAAAACACATGGACACAAATAATTATTTATATATCCTTCCTTTAATAAATATTGACTCAAACGATTGTACCACATGCGACCTGATTGTTTTAAACCATATAACGATCTTTGCAATTTAATTGAGTACATTTATCTTGGTTTAGAATTAGATGATTCAGGCATTTTAAGTCCTTTGGGGACTTTCATATAAATATCATTATCAAGTGATCCATAAAGATAAGCTGTGACAACATCCATGAGATGCATATTTAAGTTTTCATAAACAGCTAAACTGATTAAGAATCGAAAAGTAATTGTATCCATTACTGGGGAATAAGTTTCTCCATAATCAATCCCAGGTCTTTGAGAAAAACCTTGTGCAATAAGTCGATTGAAAATATTTTCATTCATAAGATCAGAAGCAATATTATATGAAAATATTTCACTTATATTTTTTATTTCATTTCGATTCCAAATAACTCTTGAATTAACATAATTTACAGAGATTTCAGTATTGAGATTTGGTTCGGTGATCTGTTGAGTTATCTCATTTGTCACATTTTCTGTTTCATCATTAATAGTTTCCTCGATAATGGAGTTAATAATATTTTCTCATTTTCCTTTTCGAGGATTCTTATCTTTTGAACCAACAGGACAACCACATTTTTTACGTGCATTCATTTTATTATTGTTGGATATGTCCTTCGGAATTTCAATCCGAGCAGGAACATTTGCAGCTGGTATATGTGATTTGGTTACCCGTTTTATATCAGTAAATGCATCAGGTAATTGATTTGCAATATCTTGAAAATGTAAAATTTTATTAACTTCCAAATCACATTGTTTTGTTAAAATATCATAGTGTGATAAAGATGAATTATACCATGATATATCCTTTTCCAACTGCTTCTTTTCTCCCCCTAAGGTTGGGAAATTTGCCTCATTAAAATGGCAATCGGCGAAACGTGCCGTAAAGACATCACCTGTTAATGGTTCAAGATACCTGATTATAGATGGTGAGTCATATCCAACATATATCCCTAACCTTCTTTGAGGTCCCATTTTTGTTCGTTGTGGTGGTTCAATCGGAACATAAACTGCACAACCAAAAATCTTTATATGGGAAATATTAGGTTCATGACCAAAAGCAAGTTGTAATGGGGAGTATTCATGATACGAGCTTGGTCTAATGCGAATTAGTGATGCAGCATGTAAAATTGCATGACCCCATACATAAGTTGGTAATTTTGCTTTCATTAACAATGGCCTAACGATTAATTGAAGACGTTTAATTAATGGTTCAGCTAAATCATTTTGAGTATGTACATGAGCAACACTATGTTCAACAGTAATTCCAGTTGACATACAATAATCATTGAAAGCTTGAGATGTAAATTCACCAGCATTGTCAAGTCTGGCTTTCTTGATCGTATAGTCAGGAAATTGAGCTCTTATTTTAATTATTTGAGCCAAAAATCTCGCAAATGCCATATTACGAGTAGATAATAGACATACATGTGACCATCGACTTGAGGCATCAATTAATACCATAAAATATTGAAATGGTCCACATGATGGATGAATAGGTCCACAAATATCACCTTGAATTCTTTCAAGAAATGTTGGTAACTCTGTCTTAATTTTAACTGGTGAATGCTTTATAATTCGCTTTCCAAGAGAACATGCTTCACATGGACTATTATTGTTCAAATTTAGTTTGGATCCTTTTAATGAATGTCCATGTGTAGTTTCAATTATCCTTCGCATCATTGTTGAACCAGGATGACCTAGTCGATCATGCCATAGAGTAAATAATTTAGGACTTTCATTGACTACCATATTTGACTCGATAGCATTAATATATGTATAATGCAATCCTGATAAGAGTTTTGGTAGTTTTTCAAATATATGTTGCTTTCCTGATATATACTTAATAATAAAAAGATATTTAGTTTTATTCTCAGTCTTTGAGTTGGTATCATATCCATGACGATATATATCATTAAAACTTAGCAAATTTCTTCTAGATTTTGGGGCAAACAAGGCATCGCTGATGATAAATAGCGTTCCATTTGGTAAAATAAAACTAGCTTTACCAAATCCTACAATCAGGTCAGTAGGACCTGATATCGTATTGATTTTTTCCTTTGTTGGTTTTAGATATGTAAAATATTTCTTACTTGTGAGAATTGTGTGAGTTGTACCGCTACCAGGGATGCAAAAATCACCGGTATGCTCCATACTGGCTTCATGTCAAACAAGTAGAGTTAAACATGATATAACAATAAAAGAAGCATATATTTGAGAAAAAAGGGAAATAGTTTCATTAAGATACATAAGGAAACACAATTAATGAAAACACAGTACATTACAAGCAGAAATCGCAAATACATATCAATTAAAAAATCACACAACAAGGAATCACGCAATGCAAATCAAATCAGGAATCACGCAGACATGAATCACATAGTTCATATCAAGCTATAGTAACATCATGATCATCGGCGAAATCAGATGCTGCCAAATATGTGGGATTATTAGGCATTTTTTCAACAAGGTTCACTTCATTTTCTTTGCCTTTACTCTCTTGGTACAATTTACAAAAATGTTCAGGTGTACAACACGTATTGGCCCAGTGTCCTTTCATCCCGCAGTTAAAACAGTAACCTTCAGATTTATTATGATCATTTTTTCTTTTATTATGATGGTTATTGTTATGGACCGTATCACTAGTCGAAGGGTTGTGATAACTACCTCGACCACGTCCACGACCACGACCACCTCTATGGCCACGACCACCTCTATGGCCACGACCACCTCTAGAAACATATCCTCCTTTGTAACCACCCCGACCTTGATATTGGCCTCTGCCTCGACCACCATTAATGCAATTTCCTCGTCCACGGAAGTTTGAGAAATTTATGGCATGTGCTTCTGGCAATGCCTGTGCTCCAGTTGGGCGTAACTCAGAATTCTTAATCAATATATTATTACTATTCTCTGTCGTTAATAACACTCTCTCTAGTTTGTGATACTTAGTGTATCCGACTAGTCTGTGTTGCATTTGGATGAGTATATGACTTACATGAAAAGTAGAAAGAGTTTTTTCAATCATTTCCTCATCGGTAATTTCCGTCCCGCAAAATTTTAGAGTCTGTCTGATATTATGAATGGCAGAGGAGTAATCATTTACTGATGTAAAATCTTGGAACCTCAATGTGTTCCACTGATGTATGGCTTTTGGAAGCATTGTTTCCCTTTGGTGGCCATATCTTTCATTCAGATTAATCCATAGCTCAGAAGGATCTGTAATATCTAGAAATTCCGTTTGCAGGTAATTATCTAAATGTCTACGCAGGAATATAATTGTCTCGCATCGTTGCTGGGCAGTACATTCATTTTCCTCATCAATTGTTTCCGCAAGAGATTTTGCAGTAAGATGCGTTTTCACATTTGATTCCCATTGCCTATAATTTTTCCCATCGACAGTGAGTTCAGTAAAATCTACTTTCGAGAGATTAGACATATTGCAGCTAAATGAACAATAAAACTGAAAGTGCAGGTATTCTGTCAATGTTAGTTTAACATTGAGAAGTCAATGTTAGAGTAACATTGCTGGAGCAGAATCCGATTTACAATCTTGATTATATTCTTTATTATTGTTTTGCCTTATTCATTTAACTAACTGAGTTCCACATTTGTAATTGTCTTTGATTATTATTCAGGAAACAAAATTGTCATAGGTTGGACACTCAAGTTTCCAAGAAGGAAAGTTTCCTTAATTGCGCAAACCACTCTACAAGGAAAGATGAGTTCGAGTGGAACTAGGAATGCTTTCCAAGATCAAGTCCTGATTTGAAGAAGAAGTCTTTCCTTAGTTAGATCACTAACGAAGGAACTTTTATTCAAGAAGGACTGCGAGAACAAGGAAGAGGAGTTCAAGAAGGGAACAAGGAGAATTACCAACCGTGTACAACACACCTTGAAGTTGAAGATCAAAAACCTATATATAGGTGTGAAGTACATCAACACAAACAACGAGACAAGAGCCAATCAATCCGAGAGATTAATTTATAGTTGTTGAGTGTTGTCTTGCTTTAGCAAAGTTTGTGAGTTGTTAGAATAGATCTAAGAGTGAGGAGCTTTTAGAGATAGTCGAAGCAATTCTTGTGTGCTTTGCTTAGTTCAATCAATTTAAGAGTGTGGAGCTTGAGAATTGAGAGAACGACCTTTGTTAAAACCTTTACGGGTTATTTTGCCTACGGCTCGGAAGTTAATATAGTTCTATATTTACTTCTTAAACTTGGTGTTTATTTATTCCGTTGCACTATTATTCTGTTCTGTTGTTAAAGTAACATCGCTGAGTTAACAACATACTAATTTGCTGTTAACACTCCAGTGTTAAGTTAACAATAACAACGTATCAACCCGATCCACAATTTCAATTGGTATCAGAGCCAAGCACCAACTTCACCGGTGTTTGGCGTTGATACGACAAGATGGACAACTCCAATCCCAATACCAGCAGGTTGCCGGTATTAGAGGGTCCCAACAACTATGCGTACTAGAAGATCAGACTCAGAGTCCATATCAAATCCATCGATCTAAGAGCTTGGGACGTAATACTAGAAGGCTACACCATCCCCTACTTGCCAAGAGATGGAGATGCTGATCTAGTACCTAAGCCAAGAGGACAATGGACAGCCAACGAGATTGCTCTCTACAACTTCAATGAAAAGGCTCTCAATGCTATTTTTAGCTGGGTAGGTAATCATATGTTCAAACTTATTCAAACTTGTACTACAGCTAAAGATGCATGGGAAGTTCTTAAATTACATTGTGAGGGTGATGTGGCTGTGAGGGACTCTAAATATAGAAAACTTTTGAGGGACTTTGAGAAGATAGAGATGGGTGAGGATGAAAGCATTGATAGCTATTTTGAGAAACTTCTAGATATTGCTAATCAGTGTCAAAACTTAGGTTTTACCATCCTAAATCAAACCATGGTCTATAAAGCTTTTAGAACATTATCTTCAAAGTTCACTGTCAAAAGAATTGCTATGAATGAGTCTAGAGATCTTGCCAACATGGTCTTCCAAACATTAATGAACACTCTAAAAGAATTTGAACTAGAATTCCTAGGAAAGTCCAGTAAACAACTTGCTTTAGCCTTACTAGGTACTAGCTCAGATTCTACAGGGAGTGATGAGGATGAATATGAGTTGATCTCTTCTAACTATGGTAACATTACTAGGAAGTTTAGTAAATTGGGTTACAAAGATAAAAATAAAGAAAAACAACCCAGTAATGCTGCCCTTGGTTATAAGAAACTGCCCCCAAAGTTTGTAAAGTACATGGCATCTAAGAGCACGCCTCAAGATACTGAGAAATTGAAAGATGTCCAGTGCTATGAATGTAAGGGGTATGGTCACTTTAAACATGAATGTGCTAACACCCTCAGAACAAGAGGGAATTCTCATTGGGTTTGTGTAGATGACTTCAATGAAGCTGACTTTGAATCTGGAACAAGTACCGATGAACAATCAGAGGAAATCAACACTGCTGCGCTGTGCACTTGGATCACCTGGTCAGAAGAAGACTCCAGAAACTGCCAAAGTCCTCAATGTTACTCTACCATTGGAGAACCAACAGCAAAACCGGAAATCTTTTTTGGAGACTGGAACAACCATGATACACAGGTTATCTGTGATGTGCTCTCTGATTCTGATGATACTAACTTTGATTGTTTTCATGGCTCAGTTGATCTAGAAGAGGAGTACTTCAATGAAGAAGAAATGTCCCAGGAGGAAATCCTAGATGATCTACATACAACCTTTCTCAGACTTGAGAGAGAGAATGTCAAACTCCTGAAGAGTAACAAAGCACTGGTGCATGACATTGAATGTTTGAAGAACATGCTGAGACTCTATGAGAGAGACCTTGACAAAGCTGAAGCTAAGCTGAAAGAGGTAAAAGAGAAACTCAAAAGGATTCACAGATCATAGCCAAATGGAATGGAGGTACTTCTAAACTTGATGAGGTACTAAACATGAGTAACACAGGTACATGTGGTCTGGGATTTGTTGAGAAATCTTCCTCTTCTAATGTTAATTCTGCCTATTTAACTACAAGCTTTGTTAAAGAATCTGATAATATGAGTTCTGGAACCATTAAAACTGTAAAAAGTAAACCTACTTTTATCTGCCAGTACTATTTTCAACCAGGCCACATTAAACCATTCTGTAGAAAATTCATAAAAGAATGTGGTAAGAAAACAGCCTATGTGTCCAATGTTAAAACTAAAACAGGTTCTGATGTTAGACTAACATTAGGTGCAGGACAGAAAAGTAGGACTTGGATAGAAAAAGCTAAAACCCCTAAGATTAAAGTTGTATGCAATGTTGTTTTCTCTGTTGTGTTCTCTAACCTTTCAGGTAAGTGGTACTTCGATAGTGGATGCTCAAGACACATGACAGGAAGCAAAGATAATCTTAAACAAATGATACCTTTGAGTGCTGGAACAGTGACCTATGGAGGAGGCACCAAAGGAAAGATCATTGGCAAGGGGACACTGGATGTTGATGGGTTCCCACCCTTGAAGGATGTGTTGTTAGTAGATGGGTTAAAGGCAAATCTAATCAGTATCAGTCAGCTGTGTGATGATGACTTACTGGTTACATTTGACAAGGTATCTTGTGATGTTTATAATAGTGCCAACGTTCTTGTGATGACAGGTACTAGATCCAAAGATAACTGCTACCTAGCCCAGGAGGAAGCAGAATGTTTCCATGCCAAGATAGATGAGGCTTCTATATGGCATAGGAAACTTGGACATGTTCACTACAGAAACCTTGAGAAACTACAGAAAGTTGATGCTGTAAGAGGCTTACCCAAGCTGTCTTGTCCAGGTAAGCTTGTGTGTGGTGATTGCCTCAAGGGTAAACAAACCAGAGCAGTTCATACACCCCTACAAGTACAGAATGCTAACCCTAGATCTAGTAGGTGTTTTGAATTGCTGCACATGGACTTAATGGGTCCAATTGAGGTAAGTAGTCTCAGTGGGAAGAGATATGCCTTCGTGATTGTAGATGACTTCTCTAGATACACTTGGGTAAAATTTCTTAAATAAAAGTCAGAAGCTTTTGATCAGTTCAAAATTCTTTGTGCTAGTATTAAAAACTTGTATGGCTCCACTGTGACTAAGATTAGGTCTGATCATGGTAAAGAATTTGAAAATGCTAGTTTTGATAACTACTGCAATGCTAAAGGTATTTTATATGAATATTCAGCTCCTAAGACTCCTCAGCAGAATGGGATTGCTGAGAGGAAGAACAGGACTCTTCAAGAGATGGCCAGAGTTATGCTCAATGCTAAAGATTTATCCAAAAGACTTTGGGCTGAAGCTTTAAATACTGCTTGTCACATTAGTAACAGGGTGTATCTTAGACTTGGAACTAATATGACTCCTTATGAACTCTTGAAGGGTGTTAAACCAAATGTTGCATATTTCCATGAATTTGGATGTGATTGTTACCTGCTTAATGACAGGGATTATCTGAGTAAATTTGATTCTAAAAGTGAAAAATGCATCTT
This sequence comes from Linaria vulgaris, assembly GCA_948329865.1. Lineage (NCBI taxonomy): Eukaryota > Viridiplantae > Streptophyta > Magnoliopsida > Lamiales > Plantaginaceae > Linaria > Linaria vulgaris. The sequence goes on along the minus strand of OX415250.1, from coordinate 32,893,591 downwards.
TGTAGGATACTCAGCCAATAGTACTTCCGTTAGAGTCTACAATCTTAGATTGAAGACAATTCAGGAATCAGTGAATGTTGTGTTTGATGATTTCACTCTTGATACAGGTACTGATGACATCTTAGTTCCAAATGTTGAACCAACAGTGGAAACCAAGAATGTTACTCCTGACAATGTTACACCAACATTGGAACTGGAAGCTGGAAACACTGAACATGAGTCAGGGAACGATGTTAGACTAACACCAGCAAGATCTGATGTTAGACCAACAGCAGAGGATTCTGACTCAGAACATGAAGTTGCCTCTGAACCTAGAAGAGATCCCCTAACTAGGATTCAGAAAGACCATCCAGCATCCCAGGTAATAGGTGAACTCACTGAACGGGTAAGGACACGCAACAGAGAAAGACTTGACTATAAAGATATGGTAAAACTGTGTGTTTGTATGAACTTCACTTGTACTGTTGATAATGCCTCTTGTTTTGTCTCCACCATAGAACCTAAGAATGTGAATGAAGCTCTTCTTGATAACTTTTGGATTAATGCCATGCAGGATGAACTATTACAGTTTACTAAGAACAATGTCTGGATACTTGTACCTAGACCACCTAATGTTAATGTAATAGGGACAAAGTGGATATTTAAAAACAAGAGTAATGTGGAAGGGGTCATAGTTAGAAACAAAGCTAGACTAGTTGCTCAGGGGTACACTCAGGTTGAAGGTGTAGATTTTGATGAGACATTTGATCCAGTTGCTAGGATTGAATCTATTAGGTTACTTCTAGCCATATCATGCAGTCTTAAGATAAAACTATACCAAATGGATGTTAAGGGTGCGTTTCTAAATGGGCTGATTGATAAGGAAGTATATGTTGAACAACCTAATGGATTCACAGACCCTAAGTACCCCAACCATGTGTACAAGCATGAAAAGGCACTGTATGGGCTTAAACAAGCACCTAGAGCATGGTATGAAAGGCTTACAAAATTCCTATTAAGTCTTGGCTTTGTTAGAGGTGAAGGAGATAGAACACTGTTTGTCTTGAAGAAAGATTCTCATGTCTGTATAGCTCAAATATATGTAGATGATATTGTTTTTGGCTCAACTAACAATTCTGTTCTAGAAAAATTTGTTGAATCAATGACAGGGCAGTTTGAGATGAGCATGATGGGAGAATTAACTTTCTTCCTTGGTCTTCAAGTAAAACAAACAGGTAATGGGATTTTCCTAAGTCAGGAAAAGTATGCAAAGAATTTGGTGAAAAGGTTTGAATTGGCAGATTCAAAGCCTTGCAAGGCGCCCATGTCTTCATCTGTGAAGATATCCAGGGATGTTAATGGTGTCAATGTTGATCCAACATTGTACCGTTCAATGATAGGAAGCTTACTCTACTTGTCTGATTCAAGACCTAATATAATGTTCTCTGTTTGTGTATGTGCTAGGTACCAGGCATGTCCAAAGCAGTCACATCTGATTGCTGTGAAGAGAATCCTTAGATATATTTCTGGCACCTTGGCCCTTGGTATATGATATTCTTATGACACTAACACAAATCTTGTAGGTTTCAGTGACTCAGACTGGGCAGGTGACACTGATGACAGAAAGTCTACAAGTGGAGGATGTTTTTATCTGGGGAACAACTTGGTCTCATGGTACAGTAGAAAGCAAAACTGTATGTCACTCTCCACTGCTGAATCTGAATACATAGCAGTAGGCAGCTGTGTCACTCAGTTAGTATGGCTTAAACACATGCTACTGGATTATGGGTTAGACAGTGATACCTTACTTATGTTTTGTGATAATCTTTGTGCCATAAGCATCTCTAAGAACCCTGTGCAACACTCCAGAACTAAACACATTGATATAAGGCATCACTTTCTGAGAAACATGGTAGAGGATAAGCTCATTGACATTGAACACATTGAAACTAACAATCAGCTTGCTGATATGTTCACTAAACCCTTAGATTCTGAGAGGTTCTTCAGTTTGAGGAATTCTCTTGGCATGTGCATTGTTTAGGGGTGTTAGTACACCAGTGTTGACATAACACCACTGTCTAGCACTAGTTATTGGTTGTGGTGAATCTGTAATTATTTTCGTTTCCTTTCTGCATTCTTCTTTCTTGCATCTTACATCTTTGTTAGAATTTCTGTTGGGTTGTGTGGTTAATCTGTGCAAATAGCTGAGTTGACTGGTGGACAGGTACAGTTTAAGAGTTTTGTAAAGTAATAGCTCTATTGTTAGTCTGTGAATGTTAACCTAACATCTGGGAGAAGCTGGGGTACACAGAGCTCACTACTCTGATGTTATTCAGTTGTGACTTATCCATGTTAGGTTAGACAAAGCATGAAGAGAAGCTGGGGTACATGATGTTGAGAGCTTCATTGTCATTCAGTTGTGCTTATTTTTGTGTTTTTGTCTATGGCCAAGGTTACGCATGATAGTGAGCCTTACTACTTGTGTGCTTTGAAGTTTCGACTGCTTGCATTCAGTAGCATTGGTCACTTGGTATTTCTCTTGTAAACAGGTTGGAAAACAAGTATGCATGAGGAGTTTGGGTGGAGAAGTATATGATAAATGTATTGTCTTCATTCAGTTCCTTTGTACTTGCCTAATCTGTTGCTGATGGTTAAGTTGCTGGGGTGTGTGGGGTCTTGTGTTGCCCACATTCAGTGATGAAACTATCCTTTTACATTCACTAGTTTTTTTGTTCAAAAGAGCCCATGATAATAAATAAAGATAAATTGATTTGTCCTGATCCCAATCAGTAAAGTTGTTTGTACCTGGTTACCATCTCCCAATGTTGATCTAACATTGTTGCATTCTTTCTAGTTCTGCATTTGTTTTTCCTTGTGTCGGTTTGGGCTTAGGGGGAGTAGTAATCCTAGGAATCATGTGTTGAGGCATACTTTGTGGGTGACTCACTGCAGGTAAAACACTATGTTTTGTGATCTTCTATGCTATGGGAACATCTTTTCCCTGGATATGTGTATCCACTCTGTGTTTTTCGGTTGGATGTGTTACTTACTCATATTGATGATCTGAATTTATGTCTTTGTACTCATGTACTTGGGTAAGGGTTCAGATTAGTACAGGAATATCTCACGCTCTCAAATGATGTTGCCTTGGATGAAGCCCTGCACCTACAACTTCTTTCACCAATGTTAACTTACCAATGTTAGTTCAACATTGAAATATTGTAACTTATAAGTTTTCAGGTTTGGAGACCGCTCTGGTTACGTGTTAATCCAACACTGACACGTGGTAAGATGAACATGGGTATGATCGTGTGACAGTGGTCCGATTATGTTGGTAACATGTTACAACACCACTATCATTATTCTTCAGCTGATTAATTGTATAATTTGCCCTAATCTTTTCTCACTATATACGCGCTCAAAATTCTTGCAAAATCAACTTTCTCTGCAAATCAAGTTTCTATTTTTTCTTCTCTAAATCACTCTAACAATGGCACGCAAGTCTTCCATTGACACTCTTGCAGCTGCTGCTGAGCAGATGGAGCAACCACGACGCCGTAGTACCAGAAGTGCAACCGCTGAAGCCATCGCCGTCGCCGCACCAAAAAGGAAATCCACCTATCAACGGCGTAAGGGCAAGAAAGCCGCTAAGGGTGATGATGATTCAACATCAAAAACTTCTGAGCAAACCTCCACTCCCGCCAACCCTGAAAACGAGGTAATGATGGCTAACCCTACTCTGGATATGCCTGCTACTACTGTTGTTGGTATTGAGGGGGAGAAAGAGGCCCTTGTTGGTGCTGTGGGTGAGTCTGAGGTTGTGCATGAGGTCCCTGAGGGTAATGTTAGGGATGAATCTGTGGTTGTTGCTGAGGAAGTGGTTGAGCCGGTTGAGGCTGATGTTGCTGAGTAGGTTACTGCTGATGAGATGGAGACTCTTCCTGAGGAGGATGATCAGGTTGAGGAGACTGTGGTTGAGGAGGTTACTACTGAGTGTAACCAAGATGTTGATAATGGGGGTGACATTCAACCTGGAGAGGTTGAGAGAGAAGAAGAAGAGAGCCTGACTCTCTCTGCCTTAGCTACTGCTGCTAAGAAAAGAAAGGGAAAGCAATTGATGGTTGAAGCTTTTGAGTCTGTCAGAAAAAGAAAAAGAGGAGGAAGAGGATAATGAGGAAGAAGAAGATGAGGAAGTTGAGGAAGAAGACCTATTGGTTGGTGATGACCCTGCTGATGTTACTCCAACATCAGGCAGTGATGAGTACTTTGATGTGCTTGATGAGAAGTACCCCAAAAAGCCTTATTCTAGCTTTTATGTGTCTGCTGAGGCAGAAGAACAGCGGAAGGCTTATCAAGCCTGGGTTATTCACATGGAGAGGAACATTGATGAGGAGATGTTCAAGGAAAATAGACTGTTTGAGTTGCTTGAAGCTAGGGGGTGTTGGGCTCTGTGATGAACCAGTCATCATATGTCCTTGATGTGATTAGAGAGTTCTACATGACCCTCTCTCAATGGGTGTGCCACCAGGGTTCTCCCAAGTTTGGAAAAGCTTGAATAAGGATGAATATCTATGACATTAGTCCTTCTATGATCAATGAAGCTTGGGAACTTCCTGATCCTGATGAGACTAAGGATCATAGCATGGACGAGGTGATCACAGACCTCGCTGGTGGGCTCACAAGGAAGTAGAATGACAACTTTCCAACTACAAAGCTGGCATCCTTAAGTGTTGTACTTCACAAGCTCTCTACCTACAACTGGCTGCCATCTTCCAACACCACTGTTATGACAAAAGAATCTGCAAAGCTGGTGTACAAACTGAAGAATGGGCTGGGTGTGAATATAGGGGAGAAGGTTCTGAGGCACATGAGGGAGGTCACAACAAAGGTAAAGGGAATCATTCCATATCCATCTCTGATATCCAGCATTCTGGTGAAGCAAGGCTTCAAGACAAAGAAGACAGAAGGCTGGATCAAGAACAAGGCCAAGATGAGCATCACCAGGAGCTACTTCACTCAGGTCAGGATTCAAGATCTGCCATGGAATCCCAATGATGCAGCTGGTCCAAACAGGAAGAAGAAGAAGAAGAAGAAGAAGAAGAAGAAGAAGAAGAAGAAGAAGAAGAAGAAGAAGAAGAAGAAGAAGACTCACAAGTTTGTTGCTTCTTCAGTTCCTGTGGCTAGTGGTGACAGTTGTTCTGTCATTGCTGATGCTTTTGTGGAGAAGACCTTGGTGTGGCTGGCAGAGAGTATAAAGATACCCAACGAGAGATAGCAGACAAGAAAGTGAGGTTGCAGGAGATAGATAGCCTCAGGAAGCATTTGAGGGATCTGCCTTCCTCACAAAAAGGTGAATAATGATCAAATTTTTCAAAATTTCTGAGTTTTGTTAATTTTCTGTCAGTCTGAACAATTCTATTTTCTTTGTTTCTGTTATGTTTCATCAATGAGTGTGTTCCTTGCTACTTAGTATGGTCTGTAATTAAGTACTTTTCTATCTTGTTGCTTAATGCTTCTGCTTATGCTCATTGAACTTTGGATAGAAAGTACTAACTCTGTTTTGCAGGTGTTAACTGTTCTCTGATGTTAAGTTAACAGTGAGATGTTCAATGTTAGAACATCTGTCTGGTTTCGATGTTAAGCTAACATTGACAAAGACAGATGTTATGACAACATTGAAAGTATCAATGTTAGAATAACATTGAGTTGGTCCCTTCTGATGTTCAGGGGGAGAGTACTTATTTTCCACTGTGATCAGATAGTTAAGTTTGTCTGAATAATTTGATCTGATTAGAACAAGTTCTTAGGTTTTGTGATTAAGGCAAAAGGGGGGAGATTGAAAGTGCATGTATTCTGTCAATGTTAGTTTAACATTGAGAAGTCAATGTTAGAGTAACATTGCTGGAGCAGAATCCGATTTACAATCTTGATTATATTCTTTATTATTGTTTTGCCTTATTCATTTAACTAACTAAGTTCCACAGTTGTAATTGTCTTTGATTATTATTCAGGAAACAAACTTGTCATAGGTTGGACGCTCAAGTTTCCAAGAAGGAAAGTTTCCTTAATTACGCAAACCACTCTACAAGGAGAGATGAGTTCGAGTGGAACTAGGAATGCTTTCCAAGATCAAGTCCTGATTTGAAGAAGGAGTCTTTCCTTAGTTAGATCACTAACGAAGGAAATTTTATTCAAGAAGGACTGGGAGAACAAGGAAGAGGAGTTCGAGAAGGAAACAAGGAGAATTACCAACCGTGTACAACACACCTTGAAGTCGAAGATCAAAAACCTATATATAGGTGTGAAGTACATCAAGACAAACAACGAGACAAGAGCCAATCAATTAGAGAGATTAATTTACAGTTGTTGAGTGTTGTCTTGCTTTAGCAAAGTTTGTGAGTTGTTAGAATAGATCTAAGAGTGAGGAGATTTTAGAGATAGTCGAAGCAATTCTTGTGTGCTTTGCTTAGTTCAATCAATTTAAGAGTGAGGAGCTTGAGAATTGAGAGAACGACTTTTGTTAAAACCTTTACGGGTTATTTTGCCTAAGGCTCGGAAGTTAATATAGTTCTATATTTATTTCTTAAACTTGGTGTTTGTTTATTCCGCTGCACTATTATTCTGGTCTGTTGTTAAAGTAACATCGCTGAGTTAACAACATACTAATCTGCTGTTAACACTCCAATGTTAAGTTAACAATAACAACGTATCAACCCGATCCACAATTTCAAAAAACAAACATAATTAGGATCAAGACATATTATTTTAATACGCAACCACACAAGGACAATTATTACAATAGTATGATGCAATTATCTCATCTCTAGCCAAATTATGCACTCGAACATTGCTACGACAAAAGCGAGGAATATAATAGGTAGAAACATAGGATTTTCCTCAGACGCTAGCATAAAAATGAAAAATAAAAGGTAAATGAGCATCGACAACATTGTTGGCGTGCGGAGCATTTTACAAGATGAGAGAAAAAAATGAGGATTTTGTGTGGAGTTTGAGTTATGAAATATGCATATTTATAGAAGAAAAATATCTATAAGTTGTCGTTTTATAGCCGTTAGAAAACAATCAATTTTCTTTGTTTTGTTTAATTTGGCATAATTGATGAATGATAATATCTTTAACAACCGAGCAACAAGGATTAATTGTATAACAAGTAAATAATTTCAACCGCGTTAATAAATTTTAACGGGCATAAGAAATAATATTACGATAAGTAAATACATATATATTTTCCGCCACATTACTATGTAAAAACTTTCATGGGCTTAAGAAATAATGTAAACAAGTAAAATAATTGCAATGAATTAAGTGCGTAAACAATTTTCGCCACATTACTATGTAAAAACTTTCATGGGCTTATGGAATAAAATAAGCAATAATAAATTGTCAGTAGTCGTTTCTAGTTTGGGGTTAACTCAAGCATCAACGAAAGTTAAAATTAGCTTTAGTGTTATTGTTAGGTGACAGTAAAATATAAAGAGTAAAATTATAGATAGGCGGTAGTCCGCCTTGTCTATAATAATGTATGAACACGTACATATTAAACTTTAACAACAAGACTATAAATACCTATTCATCTTAATCATAAAATTATAGATTGGCGGTAACCTGCACTATCTATAATAATGTAGATAGATGAACAAGTAAATATTAAACTTTAACGACAAAATTATAAACACATATTCATCTTAATCATAAAATTATAGATTGGCGGTAATCCGCACTGTCTATAATAATGTAGATAGATGAACAAGTAAATATTAAACTTGCGTACCTTTTAACGTTGAACGTTTTCTCTAACGAAGGAACTAAATTCTTCCGGATCGAGTACTATCGTGCTGATAACGTGTTATAGATTTAGTAAAACTATGGGGTGGTAACAATATATTCAAGAACTTAGAGAGGAAAGTGTAAATAATAAGCAAGATTTTATTTCAATTGGTCACTTTGAGAATGCAAGGTTCTTGCCATTTTATAGGCATTATGGAGACAAGGGAATTTATTCCCCATCATCTTACAACTAATACTATTATTAGTAAATAATATTTTTCCATAATTTACAACAAGGCAACATGCATATTTATAACAAAATAATATATTTTGCTCGTTTAGGCCTGTGGTGACTGATGTCTTAATTGCTTCTGCAGAATGAGTCATTCAGGGCTGAAAGTGGCCAATAATTGCAAAATGCGCCAACTGCTAATAATTGCACTTACGACTTCCTCTTCCACTGTCAAGTATACGAATAGTTTCTCCTGAGTATGGGCTTTACTAGAAGAGGGGGCATACCAAGTAGCCTTTTAGCTTGTTAAGGGCTTCCTCACACTGCTCAGTCCAGTAGAAGTCCTTAATGTTCCTCAATATTTTGAAGAATGAGAGCCCCTTTTCGGCTGATTTAGAGATAAATCTGCTCAAGGATGCCATTCTCCCGGTTAATTTTTGAATGTCTTTGACAGTTTTCAGGGTGGGCATTTCCACAATGGCTTTAGCCTTTTCAGGGCTTACCTCTATTCCCTTCTCCGTTACCATAAACCCTAGAAACTTACCTCATCTGATTCCGAAGGAGCACTTTCGGGGATTAATCTTCATTCTGAACCTGTCCATGATCCACATCGCCTTGTTCAGGTCCTCCAGATGATCTTTCTCTTGAGGGCTATTAACTATCATATCGTCAACGTATACCTCCATCGATTTTCCAATTAATCTTGCGAACATAAGGTTCACCAGGCGCTAGTAGGTGGCTCCCGTATTCTTCAGGCTGAAATGCATTACCAAGTAGCAAAAGGTGCATGGATCGATGATGAAGCTGGTCTTATCTTGATCTATTATTGCCATCGGAATTTGGTTATACCCGTGGTCTCCGTCCATCGCAGATAACCGTGCGCACCCTGCCGTGGAGTCAACTAACTGGTCTATATTGGGCAAAGGATAGCAATCCTTTGGGCATGCATCGTTTAAATTGGTGAAGTCGACGCACATCCACCATCTTTCCCATGTTTTTGAGGACAAGGACTACATTGGCTAGCCATTCGGGATATCTGACTTCCCTAATCTGCTGTAGGCTGAGCAATCGTTGTATCTCGGACCGTATAATCTTATTCCTTTGTGGTCCCATGTTTCTCTTCTTTTGTTGAGCCGATTTGGCCCCGATCTTTTAGAACAGAAATAATTTCATGCCCTGTTTCGAGATTCATCATGTGCATATCTTAACGATTTTCCTGGAGTCCCCTTCTACGATTTCTATCATTTCCAGTTTCTCGACAGGCTGCACTTTTAACTCCTCCTCAACTTTGCGTTTTTTGGTGGGTGTAATAGCGCCCTCGTTATCCTCCGATAGGATCACGTTCATCTGGTATTCCCTAGCCTTGACTTGGCTACCCCTAACCTCTTCAATCCCCGACTGTGTGGGGAATTTTATTTTGAGATGAACCATGGATGGGATGGCCTCGAACGTGCGTATGGAGGGTCTTCCGCATATAGTATTATAAGTTTGGGATGATGCCTCTACTACCCACAATTTTGTGTGCTCGGTTCGCCGCAGTGCACCCTCTCCCCACAACATGGGTAGGGTTATCGTTCCCAGCGTGCGACATGATTCTCCCGAGAAGCCCACTAGGGGAACTTCAGCTGATTACAATCGCTCCTTCTTCAATCCCATGGCCAGGTATGTGGGTAAAAAAAGGACATCCACAGAACTTCTGGTGTCGATTAGGATACGCTAGATCTCGATACCATATATGGTAGTTTCTATCCCTAGAGGGTCTTCGTGATGGTATATTATACCCTTCAAGTCATCTGGTCCAAAGGTGATGATAGACAACTTTGCTCCTTGTACCGAGCAGATGGGAGGTCCCTGTTCTATGCTTTGGGCCTCTTTCAGGTACTTTGTTTTCCTCCCCGAAGGTATCACTGAGATATCCCATCCTTCTATCATATTTATGATTCTATTCGAATGAGGGTTATCCTCGTATGATTCGGGAGGTGGGTAATTCCTGATGGGAGGACTCTTCTCAATACTTAGTGGTGAGGCAATATCGTCCGAGCTTGTGTATTTGGGGTATTTGGGGGATATCGTTACTATATTATTTTTGTTCGGAACGTCAATCTCGACTTTGAGGAAAATGAGACACAGTGATTTTATTAAGGACTTTGAGTGAATTACAAGGGGTCGTGTGGTGACACTACTTTGAGCTATAAGAGTGTGGTAAATTCTAAGTACAATAAAATGTATAAAACTGCAGAGAGTGTTCTTTGGCTAATTTTGTGGTGAGTAGTTGTGCTTGAAGCTTCTTTTTTTCTACTGAAATGGGGGACTATTTATAGTGTTAGTCTCAGTGGTCTTTGACCAATATCGGTTGGTCTTTTCGTCTTAATTCCAAGAGGTGCTAGTGGCCAATGATGTGAAGGTCTTCTGTACCAATAGCGGTCGTCTGTTAGGGGATAACCAATGGCATGAGCGGACTGTCCTTCGTCTAAGTGGGTAATGATGGTGTCTACCCCAATGGCCTTCGGAGGTGGTACCGTTCCAATGAGGGGAGATTGGTATGCCCTAATCATTGATCTGCACCGGTAAGAATTATCGCTTTCTGCTCAAATGAATGATTCGAGCCAATGTGGGTGTGGTCTTCCTTCATAATTAGGGTGGTTGGGAGCTAAGTTGAATGACGATGGTTAGCACGTCTTTCAAGTCAGGTCATAGACTAAGATCTGCCTGGATGATCGAATAATCTTTGCTGGTCACTTATTCTGAATAGGACCTGGGGGTCGTTCTTTACAGTTGTAACATTGTTTAGTTGTCTCCTTTAGTCAAAATATTGATGGGTCTTGACTTTTCCTTGCATTCACTCATGTCCTTAACGTTGTTATGTACTCCTTCCTCCTCAATATTTGGCTAAGTGTTGGAAATAGCCTTTCAGGGGTCCGAGAGGTACTTAGAGTTTCGTAAAGTTTTTGTTACTCGGTCTAGGGGTGGGTTCCAGGGTCTTTCCTTGTGGGTACCCGAGTTTGGGCTGATACCAGGTCCTGGAGAAGGGCGTATTCTAGTCGTTGGGTTCGAACCGCATTTGCTTTTGAGGGCGTCGATCTGACGAGACTCGAGGGTACCTTCTTCAAGTGCGTAGACCTAATACCCTCTGTGGGGTGTTGCCTGGTCGTGACCCGGGGGTACCTGCTCTGAATCGTGGACCGTTCACCCTTACTTGGGTAACAGTTGGCCATATTCTGAATGTACCCTTCCGCTAGACGGTCAGTCATTTTTTTGTGGGGTACCTTTATTTCACTCATGTCCGAGGGCGTGGTGGATTGTGCATCATCACTTAGTGTTGGGGTCGTCGTCTTCTATTGGCCATTCGGGTCTAGTTCTTTTCCAGATGTTGGACTTGGGAGCTTCTTGGTTGTTCTCTTTTAGGTAGCTTCCCAGGTAACTGACGTCTAATAACCGACGTATCTCTTTTCTCAAAGTGGTGCAAGTATCCGTAGTATGCTCGTATGCTTTATGGTATTTACAAAACTTACATGTATCTCTCTTCTTATAAGGCCTTTTAATGGGTAACGGCCACTGTAAGTTGTTGCTTCCCCTCATGAAATTCAGAACCTCTGAGGGGTGATCGTCAAGGGTGGCAGCAGTACCTGTCGCATATGCCTTTTTACTGTATTTTCATCATCCCTTCGTTGGGAGGATGCTTTTTCTTACTTCGCCTTATCTTAGACCTCTTTTCTTGTTCGTTATCGTTATTCTATGTTCGGATCTTTGAACTCTCAGCTTCTTCCATGATGATGTACGTCTCTGCCTTTTGCATGAGTTCATTCATATCTTTAATCTGGTTACCCATGAGGTATCGGAAAAAAATCTCATGTCCTGAGCCCTTGGGTAAGGATATCAGGGTTAGCATTCGGGACATCTAAAGCTTCGTCCGAGAAGCACTTCATGTAATCTCTAAGGGACTCAGCCTTCCTCTAATTCATAGTAAACAGATGGTTGACAGATTTAGGGTATCTTCGGTTGCAAGCGAACTGTCGTACGAATAGGCACGATAACTGGTCAAAATGGGATATCGTGTCAGAGCGTAGTTGGGAGAACCAGGCCTGTGCTCTGCTCGCCAGGGTAGTTCTAAACATTCGGCACAGAGCAAAATCCGGTGCCGATGCTAGGTCCATACTAGTTATATACTGATGGATGTGGTCTTGCGGATTTCTCCCATCTTTATCACCTGTATATAGAGGAGATTGGCGGGTCGCATCCCTGAGGGGATCAAGGCTTGCGCGATTTCTGGAACAAAATGGGAGCCGTGATACATGGGTTGTTCCCTTGGGGTTATATTTTTCTTTATATCCCTCATTTCTCGACGCAAGTTATTGACCATATCCCACAAGGAATCGTCCACCCCTATTGGTGCATGAGGCAACTGGTGATCCCGGGGGTAAGAATCCCTTACTCTTTCACTATCTAGTTGTTCTCTCTCTCTCTCTCTCTCTCTCTCTCTCTCTCTCTCTCTCTCTCTCTCTCTCTCTCTCGGTAATTCCCATAGTAAGTTCATGTCTCTCTATCATGATGAGGGGTATCGTGACGTCGGTGGGATTGGTTCGGCCTTATACGGGATTCGTGTTCTTCTAAATTATAACGTTCCCGATAGGGCCGTCGGGGGAGGGGCTCGAGAGAGTACGCGACATCTCGCCGGGTCCTCCAAGCGGCATCTTCTAAGAGACGCTCAAACACAGATCGGGGGGCATTTATGAAATCCCTTCTTTCCGTTTGGGATGGAGAGGGGGTTATCGATGGTTCTTCTCCCACATGCTCTTGACGATCCCAAAGACTGCTTCCAGGGCTATCCATAATACGATAAAAGAGATTCCTCGAACGCACTCAAAGGCAATATTTCCCGGCGTTTCCACAGAGGGCGCCATTTTGTTAACAATTATTTATTTAGCTTAATTTTTCTTTATTTTGTGGATAGGTTGGAACGCCTTGCCTGAATTCGAAGAATAACATATATCTCTTGGATGATTCAAAAGTACCTCCCCTTTTATTCATTATATTCCTCTTCTTTATATAGGAGCAAGATTGTATACAAGTGGCCATTATGAATGTATGTTTTTTGACAAGTGTTACATGCATTTTTGTAGGAGCTGAGTAGCTGCTTCCGACAACTGTTTTTTAGGTGCTGACACATATTAGGGCGCTGCCGCCGCTGACACATATTAGGGCACTGCCGCCATTGGGTTTCGATACTCTTTTTGCAGCGGAAGGCAATATTTTGTTCTTTTGGGGGATGAGAGGTCCTATCGTGAATTAGGGGGAGCTGATGCCCCATGTTATAGTGTATCCGTACCGTATCTTGATAGGGCAACAACTAGGGTATCGTATCCCTATGGGGTATTCGTGAAGTTATTTCAAACTTCTGATATCTCGCGCGGGAGCTGTACCCTGTGAATGCCTATCGTGATTCGAGGAGATAGCGGGGTACCATTTTATCGGTATCGGGTGCAACATCTAAGGCTACCGATATTGGAATAGGTCTCCGTGATGTTCCAAGGGTATCGTGAAGGAAAAATAGTGTTAACACCCTACTTTCTTGCATATCCCTAAAAAGACAGGTGTTCCGACCACTTCAAATAGGAAGAAAAAATCTTATCAACAAACTTATTAATTGTAATTCATGTTTGTATGTTGTCTTTTATGCATGAAATATTTAATTATGTTACAAGTTTTTTTGTGCATTTTTATGTTTTATTTTTTAAATTTTATTATTTGTAACAAAAATAAAAAATACATTATATAAATATTAGTATAAAGAGATATATGCGTATCATGCCGTATCGGTATTATTTATTTTCAGAAAAATCTGTATCGTGTCGTACATGTATCTGTGCAATAAAAGCGAAGGTTCTTGTTATGGACCTAGTTATTTTAATTAAATTATATATAACAGTGAATGTTTAATTATTATTATTATTATTATTATTATTATTATTATTATTATTGTTATGTTTTAGAAAGAACCGTGTGGTGGTCTTCAGATTAGTGGGTATTAGTTAAGTTAATTAAAGTTAGTAGATAGTTAATTAGAGATAGTGGTTAGTGGTGTTAGTGGGTATTAGAAGTTATCTTTATTGCTATTTATATGTAAGGCTTTGTAAACATTATTTTCAAGAAGAAAAATTAATCAAATAGTTTAGTTAAATTCTATTTTCTCATCTCCATTCTTAGGAGTTCGTTCTCACTCGAAGTAGAACAAAACCCGTTAGGATCTTAGATCCTAACATTGGTGCTTTCATTGAGAGTTGAACTCAATTTGGTGCTTTCATTCTTGAACTCTAACACCTTCTCAAATTGAGTTGTTTGAGAAGCAACACATGGATATGTTGTTTTACAAGATGATAAAATTTTTGGAAGATTTAAAAATCCAAAATAAAGAGATTTTTCACGAACTCAAAATTATCTCTTGCAAACTATCAAATATTGAGCGTGATTTGTGCAAATCTCCGCCACAACAGCCAACACCACCACCATGGATGCCACCTCCACCATCACCGACGTTGCCACCACCTCCTCCGTCACCATATCTCCCAAATCTTAAACAAATTTCCACCAAAGTTCTTTTCCAAGCCAAACTCAAACTAATACCACAATTATGTTGCCCACCACTCCCAACTCAACAGTTTGTTGCCCCGATCAGTAACCTTCCCAAGAACCACTGCAATCCTCAAGAGAGGATAATCACTATAAACTCGGTCCAACAACAACTCTGAATTTCCGCAAATTCTGAAGCCATCAACCATGAATTCAAACTCAACCACCATGAATTCAAACTCAACAACCAGGGATTCGTAGTATCGAGGGTCGCAAAGCAATCCACACGGTGTCGCATGAATTCAGGCGAAGATACCTTCTCGACTTTCACGTCAAACGTCATTCGAGTCCGTGATATTATGAAAATAATTTGGTGTTCCTGCTTCCGTTTCTTCTTCCGTTTCTTGAATGTGCAGGAAGAATTATTGGATTGGAGAAAGAAAAAAAAAAACGATTGTCCTTCCTGCTTGGCACCAGATCCTCACCATTTATTTAGAGTTTCACTGCCAAAGAACAAGAAAAAAAGTGTTTGTTGGGCCTTGAGGACAAGGCTCTTTTGAAGAATGGAGGAATGATACGGCCCACCCACTCCCCAACAACTATTATTATTATTATTATTATTATTATTAGTATTATTATTATTATTATTGTTATGTTTTAGAAAGAACCGTGTGGTGGTCTTCAGATTAGTGGGTATTAGTTAAGTTAATTAAAGTTAGTAGATAGTTAATTAGAGATAGTGGTTAGTGGTGTTGGTGGGTATTAGAAGTTATCTTTATTGATATTTATATGTAAGGCTTTGTAAACATTATTTTCAAGAAGAAAAATTAATCAAATAGTTTAGTTAAATTCTATTTTCTCATCTCCATTCTTAGGAGTTCGTTCTCACTCGAAGTAGAACAAAACCATTGTTAGGATCTTAGATCCTAACGGGTTTGTTCTACTTCGAGTGAGAACGAAACTCCTAAGAATGGAGATGAGAAGCTAGAATTTAACTAGAAACTATTTAATTAATTTTCTTCTTGCAAATAGTGTTACAAAACCTTACATAAATAGGAAATAAAAATAACTTCTAAGACCCACTAACACCACTAACCATTATTTATAATTAACTGCTAACTTTAATTACTTGCCCACTAACTAAAATAACACACGGTTCTAGCCATAATAATAATAATAATAATAATAATAATTAAACATTAACTGTTATATATAATTTAATTAAAATAACTAGGTCCATAACATTCCTTCCCTCTTGAAAAGGGTCTTGTCCTCAAGGACCAAACATTTTAGAACTTTGCTTGCAAATAATGAAAGAGAAGGTACTTTGATGCAAATTCACTTGCTAGACACTTTGCATTTTCTATAGAAAGTCAGCCGCTGTCTCTTGCTCTCTTTTTCCCACAATTGATGACATTGTTTGCACCCCAATTTGCACATTCACAAACAATAATTTTCTTTTTCTTTTTTCTTTTCCTCTTCTTCCAATTAAATATTTCTCTCCCAAAATTAGTTGACTTGCCAATCGTATGTATGCCCATGTTGTGAACAGTGGAGACTGTTCTGAGTATATGGAACAACTGTCTTGCTGCAAGATCTGACGAAGGACAGACATCATCACGCACAAAATTAGAATCAGGAACGTCGACAATCTGAAAATCGAATTTTGATGGTGGTGACGCTGGTGGCTTTGAATTTTGGGTGGTTATAGACTTGATTTTGTCATTAGGAACGACATGAGTCATAAAGGATGGCATAGGTGGAGGTCGTGGTGGAGCGGAGGTCACTGTCAACCGATTGAAAGCCGTGGTCGTTGCCTTGCAAGCAATCGATTGGAGATTCATATCGACAATAAAACTTTGAAATTCTTCATAAAATAGGTGACGTTCGGCACGAATTTCTTCTGTCTCATTTTGAATATGTTGGAGAATTTGTTCCATTGATGAAACCGCCAATGGAGATTGTTTTTGAATGAATTTCAGAGGCTTTTGTGAGGTCAACGATGAAAGCACCATTGTTAGGATATAAGATCCTAACGGGTTTTGTTCTACTTCGAGTGAGAACGAACTCCTAAGAATGGAGATGAGAAAATAGAATTTAACTAAACTATTTGATTAATTTTTCTACTTGAAAATAATGTTTACAAAGCCTTACATATAAATAGCAATAAAGATAACTTCTACTAACCACTATCTCTAATTAACTATCTACTAACTTTAATTAAGTTAACTAATACCCACTAATCTGAAGACCACCACACGGTTCTTTCTAAAACATAACAATAATAATAATAATAATACTAATAATAATAGTAATAATAATAGTTGTTGGGGAGTGGGTGGGCCGCATCAGTTCTTCAAATGAATTGTTGTTCTTGTTTATTTTTATTTTCCTAGTATTAAGTATTAACTCCTGAATGGAAAACTATCTCAATGAAAGAAAAATCGTCCGCGTAGGTCAAACAAAACCTGCTAGCATTGACTTTCTGCACTACAATGTGTCAGCCAGCAGCTAATGACGGTATTTTAAATTAAAAGAAAGAAAAAGGAAGCCATAACATGTACAAGAGTGGTTGACTGGTTTCTGCATGGAACTCTTAGAATTTCTCATTAACTGTGAAGTTTTCCTACAGTTTTGATTTGTAAAACAGATCCAATTTGATTAATGGCTCCCTCGATTATCGAACTGTCCGAGTATTTGAGCAAACCCGGAAATTTCACACTTGGACTGTTCGATAGCAGATCTGTTCGGAATGATGTGTTTGGCGGTCGGCGTTGTTTGGCCGTGATCTGCTATGTATTGAAATACTGCTCCAACTCCAACTCCGAGCAACCCGAACATTTACTATTGATCGACATGATAAGTCGACTCAACGACTTGGCGTCGTCGCGTCCAATGGATCACAAAACGAGGCAAGAGATCTCTGAAATATTAAAGAAGTCTTTTGTGCCGAAAGTGCAGAAATTCTTCAAAGTCCCAAATCTGCAGGAGTTGTTGTTGTCTGAAAGTGGCAGTAGTATTATTACAGTCCCCTGTAGTAGATATGAAATCTTGGTGGATTTTATACATTTTCTCCTTCAAGTGTTGAATTCCAATGAAGGATATTTCTACGCTCAACCTCTTCTTCTTCAGGAGTTGACATTTCTTCTTTGTTATCTTATGGATGCACCTTTTCGAGACACCGAAGTCAACCATCTTCTGGATGACTTTGAAGCTATAGCAAATGATGCGGGAACCATCATTTATTCTGGTCTTTTCACGTCTGAGTATTCTAGTGCGTCTTTTGAGATGAAGAAGTTCAAGAGGTTGCATGCGAAGATTGTCGAGCACTGCAACAAATTCCGGATGATGTTTAAATCTGTAACTCCAAAGTCTACCTACGTAGACGCTTTCTTCATCATTGATTCCCTCCTTGAAGATCTCAACCACGCAATCGCGGGTCGAAGATTGGAATGGATTCCTGACATGATGTATCAGATCAAGTCTCTGCATCGGGTTCTTATGTCCACACGAGCTTTCCTCAGGGTTATTAATGCACAGCAACAGCAAGGCCCTGAAATTGAAGATGTGAAAGAATGTCTTATTCGAATTAGAGATCTGGGATATGAAGCTGAATACCTCATCAACTCTTCTGTGGTGGATAATATTCCTGATTGGTACCTGAAACTTAGGCTTCCTGATGTCGTCCAGAAGTTTGAGCTAATGGCCACAGGATACGATGAACTCAAGAAGATTTCTGGGGTCAAGGTTTTCAACTTCTTTGAAGATTTATGCGACTATGGGGTTACGGTTTTAAGAATCAATGAAGGTTCTACAGCACAAGTACCGCCATCACAAGCGATACAATTGTCAATGGTTGATGATAATATAGTGGGATTTGACAAGGAGACACTAAGGATTTTGGATTTGCTTACGGGAGAGCCAAAAAATCGACAAATTATTTCTATTCTTGGAATGTCTGGACTTGGTAAGACAACTTTAGCAAGGAAAATATACAATCATCCCTCTGTCACTGAATCCTTTCAGGTGCGCGCATGGTGTGTTGCTTCACAAACATACAACAAGAGGAAAGTGTTGATTGACTTGCTTATGAGTTTACCAAGAAGGCCAGATAAGGAGACTCTCTTGAACATGGACGATGTAAGTCTGGCCATCCAGATGCAAAGAACTCTGCATTTCTTCAACATGGATGATGAAAGTTTGGCCACAAAGAGTCATAAGACTCTAATGGGAAGGCGGTACCTCATTGTTGTGGATGATGTTTGGAGTTCAGAAGTGTGGGATGATTTAAGAAGATTCTTCCCAGATGATGAAAATGGTAGCAGAATATTGTTCACTAGTCAGATACGAGATGTTGTTCCAACTGGTAGCATCATTCAAGAACTTCCTCTTCTGTCAGAAGATCAATGTTGGGAGTTGTTAGAGAAGAAGGTGTTCCGTCTACAATCTTGTCCTTCGCACTTGGTGGACACTGGAAAGCAAATTACGGCAAAGTGCAATGGTTTACCGCTTGCAGTCGTAGTTATAGCTGGAGTACTATCAGATATGGAAAAGGATCAAACTGCATGGAAAAAAGTGGAAGAGTGTCTGGACTCGTATATGAGCAGTGGTACGAGAATTCTAGAACTTAGTTACAAACATCTACCAAATCATCTGAAACTATGTTTTCTCTATTTGGGAGTATTTCCTGAAGTCACGGAAGTTCCCGTAAAAAAGTTGTTTCAATTGTGGATTGCTGAGGGATTTATAGGAAAACAAGAAAAGAACCAAGAAGAAGTCGCAGAAAACTATCTTAAGGAACTCATTGATAGAAATCTAGTGGTAATTGACAAGAAAGGGTCAACTGGAGGAGTTAAAACTTGCAGCGTTCATGATCTACTGCGTGATATGTGCTTAAGAATAGCTCAAGAAGAAAATTTCCTGAAACAGATCAAAGAGTATGTTTATCTCCCTCTCTTTTATAGTCATGCAATTATGTTTTCATTATCAAGGGATACTCAACTCTGCAATATGGGCTAAATTGCTAAAACATTACATACTGCTTAAGTAAAGCATTATGACTACTGATTAGAATGTTTCAACTTTTTGGAGTGTCCTTCATAGTTATTCAAAGATCTACTTTATTTCTTTTAATTCTAATAGATACTTCTGTAGTTAAACATATAGAAGGAAGCTTTTTGAACTTATATCAAATTCAAGAGTGTAAATAATTTTAGATCTATAATCAATTGCATTCAATAGCTATAACTTTGTCGTTTTCTCTGTAGTTATTGCTTCTCAACCTACGAGAAACACCATCGGTTGTCTGTAAATTCTGCAGCTTTGGGCTACTTGAGACCTATTGGGCTACATTGTCGTTCGTTTCGGGGCTATCTTTCAGACCCATCATCCTGTTCGGCACAAATGACACTTCTTAGTGTTCGGCACAAATGACACTTCTTAGGGTCCTGGAGCTATTGCACAATGATGGCCTCTACCTCAGTACAAAATTTAATATGCTACAGAATTTAAGGTACTTCGTCACTAATCAAATGCCAGAACCACATACGGGCTACCATAATCATCTTGAATTTGTTCGCATAGATAGTATGGAAAACTCGGTTAAGGTACACCCGAACGTTCTGAAAATGCCAAAGTTAAAACATTTTCACGCCAGACTTCGAGCGAAGTTTGATGATAAATGCGATAGCTCCCAAACAAATAACCTGGAGACCCTCTCCTTTGTTAGCATTTACACAAACAAGGATTATGAAATCTTGAGAGCATCACCCCATCTCCGTAAACTGAAATGCACATGTAAACCGTTACTTCACGATCTTCAGTTCCTCACCAAGCTTGAATCACTTAAAATTGAGGTGCGTGACATTTATCAGATACCAAACAACCCCACCGAGATATACTTGCCACCAACTATCAAAAAACTGAGTTTAGTTGGAACTTGCTTACCTTGGGAGAAGATGCCGATCATAGGAAGCCTTCCAAACCTTCAGGTACTGAATTTACTTATGAATGCCTTTGGCGGGGAAGAATGGAAGACGACTAGCGGAGGAGGATTCCAAGAGTTGAGGTTCTTGAAACTTGATAGACTAAAGCTGAAGTGGTGGATTGCCTCGAGCGAACACTTTCCCAAACTTCAGCACTTGGTATTGCATATATGCAAAGAGCTGCAGAGTATCCCTACCGAATTAGGTGAGACACTCGAGACGATTGAGGTGCATAGCTGTGGCTATGAAGCCAGCCTATCTGCAGTTCAAATTGAACAAGAGCAGCTAGAAAATGGATATGAAGAACTTAAAGTCATCATCACCAACAACCAGTGGTCCAAAAAGCAACTGGTGCAGAAGTACCAAGAAGAAAATTAAGCTCATGAGTTTAATTTGTGTTCTTTTCCCTTTCTTGTTTACTGTATTTTCGTGGATGTTATTTGTTGTTGCCTTTTTTCTTGTAATAATATGATTGTTTGTTGATTGCCGATTAGATTGTCCTAATTATACCAGTGTCTTGCATCTTTATTGCCAAAAAGAACCTATAAAGAGAAACCAGATAAGTCACATGTACATTTCATTTGTACACGATGTCCTTGATGGTTAATTTTTATTCACTTCCTTAATTACCAAATCTTCTCACCTTAACTGATGCAACATAATTTCACTAACTTAACTCAATACCAACTGCTGACGAGAAACTAGTACCGTATAATTCAGAATACGTCTAAAAGATACATACATCTAAATAATACTAAATTCAACTATACCACCAAAAAATCATAGGTATTGCAAATTAAACTCAGCTCTCTCTGCGTATTACACTCAAATTTCCCTTGCTAATTCTCCTTGAGAACTCTGGAAAATATATCACGTTGTGAACTTTACGAGCAATATCTGGTACTAATTTAACTCGTGACACCAACATCACTTGACTGAAATACCGAATCAACCTTACATTAGTACACTACTTCTATTTCTTTGATGCTGCTGTCACCTTGAAGATATATAGTTACTTGTCCATTATCAGAATTGTAAGTGAAGTCCGCATCTTCGTTGTCCACCTTACAGCAACTTGGTTTTTCGCTTGAATATGCTCCAAATAAACCAACCCCTCTTGCTTTAATTGTTATTTTGTTACTGAAAAAGCTGCAGTCTTCAACTGCTCCTCCAGAATTATACATGTTAGTTAATCCAATAGGTGCAAAATGAAGATCTTCGCTGAATACCTGTTGACAGTACACAAGTAAGTTTACTTGTTAGTAACTGAATGAATGAATGGTGTAAACTTCTCAAGTAGCTTTCCTCACCTTTATCGGGGAGACGGTAAAGATTTCGCATTGTAGTACATTTAAAGATACTTGAATGTTATTGTTGAATGGTACTCTTGAAAGGGTCCCTGAAACACAAAAAAAAAAGGTTCAGAAATCGAAAAATAGAACCTTTTTCCTGTCATTGTTGTGTTGAGAGTAAATAAATAACTAACCGGCATTAAATGCAAATAATGCACAGTCTCCACTCCAGTTTTCTCCTGCAATTTCTTCAAGGAACTCGATATCACGAGGACTCACACGGCCTGAGATAGATACGGCTGCAGGCAAGGATTCAGGTGCTTGTTTCATTGGCCAAGTTCCTGCACCTTGGCAGTTGAAAGCTCCTACTACTCCTGTTATTTTATTCAAATTCCATATCTTGAGCAAGCTGTTGAGGATTCACACCAGATTTGTTAGTTATTTGTACTAATCTAGACCAACATATTGACTTATCTGTAACGATCATTGATTTGTGTAATAGATTACCTTTTTCCATCCATGACAGGATCTACAAATAAGCAATCCCGAGTAGGTCTGCCTGCATGTCTAGCCCTTAAGATGGATCCGTCAGGCAGAACAAGTTTCTGAAGGATCTTGAAATTGTGTTGTCCTGGCTTATCACTGTAAGAAACAATCACGTTAATGAGTGAAGACAAACATAACTAGATCCGGGATTTGTTTCTAATAATCTAATGTGAATTATGTGGAACTGATTTTACCTTACATACACTGGACACCCCCCTATTGCTCTTGCCGCACCATGGAACTCAGCAGTGTCGTGGTTGCTCTACATCGGACAAAGAAAAGAAGGATAGTATTAGCTATCTTTCGTTAACTCAGAAAACTGAAACTGGATGACTACAATTGTATGCAATACAACGATGTGATTTCTCTTAGCTGTAGTGTCCAATTAGCTTGTTTAAGTAAAAGAATACTTACATGGAACATATCCCAATCAGGCACAACAACTTCACCAATGAGAAGACTGTTGAAAGAAACTGATGCAATGTGCAAAGTCTGAAAGGTTGGTTCATTCGGCATGAAGTCCTCAGACGCTCTAGCAGTAGCGCTCTTCTTTGAACTAAGAACATACAAAAAGATAAATTATGTCAAGGATTGGTAAACACATTACAGAATTCAGGAATAGCAGCATTATAGAATTTAATTACCTGAAAATTGAGTCTGTATTGTGACACATACAACAAATTAAATTATTGTCTCTGAAGTTTTCCTCTATAGACTGATCAAGAGCTTCATGATACTGTTTAGTGATCGACACTCGTCCACCATATCCAGAACCTAAGGTTTCTATCAAGTTTTGGACATCAACCTTAACACCATCTACCCCGCTGCTAGCAAGATAGCTATGCATATCGTTGTAAAAGTGGTAAACTTTTTGAGGGTCAACCACTCCAACTCCATATTTCTGCAAGCTGTCCATAGCTATATCTCTGATGTTCCCAATATTTCCTGGTGACTGCACAGGATATTCGAGCTTCGGGTTATACTTTTTCAGAGTTTCAGATGAAGGATGGACTCCGCCCCAATAACCGGCTAAAGCATGCCACATGTACACATATCTACATTTACAGAATTCAGGTATTTATAAGTTTATTGATCTCAAAATAAACAGGGAATTTCTCGTTAAGGATCTTACTTTAAGCCGTAATTCTCTTTGATGTTATGGATCAGTTCTTTGAGATTTGTGTTAGTCCCATCTGAATCTGAGACCTTAAACTTATTGTTTTCCTTAATATCTGTTAGTCTGGTTGCAAACCTGTAACAAAAGAGGTATACCTAGTGAGCATTAGTCTTAAGAAATATGATTAATTACAAAGCATGTCGTTTAACCAATAACCGAACATAGAGACTTACTGTGTTCCTTCAATTAGGGGTTCCCCGTCTTTGTGAAATTCATTTTTTGTTTCTTGCCATCCATCATCTATGATCAGGAACTTAGGAGAAATCCCACCTTCTTTGAAACTGTGACATACAATTCAATTTCAAGAGATTCAGTATTAGTAAATCGTAAATTAAAAGGAAAATTTTGAAATTATTTTTAGTTGTGTTCTCAAACCTTTCAAGGCCCTGTTTGATTCCTTGTGGGCTGACATCAGTATAAAAAGCATCCCAGGTGCACCATCCAAACCAGTCTAAGTGAGCAGGAATCTGTCATCAAAAGCAAACTATACTCTTAATATGCTTCATAACATATTTGATAAAAAGTGGATGAGGATCAGGGTCAATGCCTTTTACCTTCTTGTTTTCCAGGTGACTAAATGTACCCTTATGTTTGGCCAATATCCTGGAACAATTCAATATTCAAGAGTTTGAAAGGATGACTAAACTAGAAAATCTTACATTAGTTAAACATTTATACATATAACAACTGAGATGAACATACTTGATTGAGTCCTTGATGAGTTCAAAAGGATTGTCCCCTGAGTTAACAAAGACTCCCTCCAATGCCACAGATGTCTGGACATTGGTATCACCTGAAAAAAAAAATACGCGATTACCAAAAACTAGTAAATTAAATCAGTGATGATGCAATAAAACAGTTGAACCAACTATGGTTCTCTGAGCTGAAACTAACCACTTTCATAGCAAAATTGAAGCTCATTTGATGGAGTTCCTTGCAGAGTTGTCCGAAATGCTCCATCTAAAACGGGCAATACAAGAACGTAGAACTTGTTTCCAGTATCGGGTCCTTCAGTAGTTTCCTCGTCCACTAAATCCAGGAAAGATTCTTCTTCTACTTCCAGTAGAAGCATTTGAGTTTCCAGAGGAATTTCACTAGCTAATTTTCCGACACGGGGTATCATCCACCAGATTTTGGCAATAAAAAGACACATGAACTTGCAGTTTCTGCAACATGAACAAGAACATTATAATGGCTTATGTAAGAACAATAGAGTAATATCCAGTTAATTTTAGTGGACTATGAAGGTCATTGATCCGTGTTATAAGTTAGTACTATGGTACACCTTATATAAATAGTCATCTTATCTGTAATTGTAATTAACTATTCATCAAAATTTAGTAACAATCATGGCTTGGCCGGGTGGCGCTCACAAAACAAATTCTCGTGTCTTTATTACTTTTCGTGTTTTATGATTTTCTGTCTTCGTATTGCCACACAACAAGTTCTTCGATTACGTAGTACTTACTCTAGAACTCCAAGATTGAAGACATGGTAAGAACTTGAACTCGTTGATTTCGCTCCTACAAAAGCTGAACTTGAACTCGAAGAAGAAACGACGACATTTTCTGGAACTCCGGTTAACACGACTTTGCCCCGGACCATGAGGCACCCATTCTCAATAACGGGCACTGCCGTAATAGTCATTATCAAATTTCTCAACTTGAGCTGCACAGAATTTTAAGGAAAAAAATGTTTGATAAGTTATTTAGGCAGTTATAATGAACAGAGTTCATGCAAATGTTAATAAATTCCTTGACTGAAAATTGTAACAAAAGCTAAATGCAAGTTTTAAGCAACAATACATTTTGAAGTTACTTGTATCGAGGAAAAGTAATATGTATCTGACAATTCAAGCAAAAATGAGACGAAGATAAATGTGATAATTTACCTATGTAATGTAACGTTGGAAAGGCTGATAAATAAATGATATAAAATACAATTATCCAAAAATAATAATAATGAAAAAAAATATCTAAAAGAAAAGATAAAAGGTGAGGAATAAGTATAGTTAGTTATTGGAGTTTGTTTGTTTATATAGTTGAGAATCATGTTGAAAAAAGACAAGTAAGATCATTCGAGGAGACAGCAAAGGCCGTGTGCTTATTTGGTGGATGTGGGGCCATTCCAAGCAAGATTGACCTGGAAATGAGTCATCTTTTTTACATTGATCAGATTTCCGTGCTGATGCTAACTTTTCAATCATTTTCACGGCCACTTGTTCACAGTTTCAAAAGTTAGACCGCAGGGTAAAAGCGTGAGATAATTACTTATAGAATTAACTATTATTATTTATTCTGGGTAGATCCGTGTTTTTAAGCAAGTTGGTTTGAATTTGAAACTTGTATGAGTTCATAATAATAAATGGATTTCTTGCTTTTACTATAAATAATATATTTTGCTCGTTTAGGCCTTGTGGTGACTGGCGACTTAATTGTTTCTAGAGACCGAGTCATTCAGGGCTGAAACATGTGGCCAGTAATTGCAAAATGCGCAACTGCTAATAACGTGCCTTCAATTTATTATATGCATCATGAATCCCTATCTTTTTTTTTCAAAATTAGTTTAATGTATGTTAATATTGGGATATGTATTTTAGCTCTTGCACCTCAACAACTAGCTTTGAAATTGGGTTCTCTAAACTATTTCCAAATAAATCTGGTAACATGAATGAAACTACCCCCCCCCCCCCCCCCCCCCCTCCCCTCTTCCAGCCGAATCTAAAAGATAATAGCGTAGACATGTGTTCAAGTTGTGTTTAAAATGAACGATTGGTCAACGACTTGGGGGGCAAATCGTACAAATTTTCAATAGGTTGAGAGACAAGTTATAAAATATAATAGGTTTGGAGGACAACATGTAAAAACATCCCATAGGTCGAGGGTTCAATATTTTCTAATTCTACCATTTCCAAAATAAAAAAGATACTACACAATATTATTTTTATTTGAAAATAATTGTCTTTTACTTAGAGAATAAATCTGAAATAATTCGCAATTCAAAACAACATAAATTAAACACTCAAATATCTTCAAAAAAGATATTCGGACCAAAATTGGCCCTAACAAACAATACAACTGTTAAAACAAAGCCCAACAAGCATACTTCCTGGGCTGATCCCTTATTTGAAGTCTCACATGAATCTCAATAATTAAAGTCAAACAATACATAATTCTTCATTCATCACTTGCAGATTCCTCATAGGCCATAGCTCCCACGAATTTCTTTAGCGAGCTAATCCCTGTTTGCGCGGAGCAGAGATTTCTCCTTAAAAAAATTACTAGCAAACCACTTAGCTGATTGTTTAGGGTATCTAGTGAGGTCGTTCATATAATCAATATATATCAGCCCAAATCGAACGTCGTATCCCTCTGTCCATTCAAAGTTGTCCGACCACGACCATGCGAAGTACCCCTTCACGTTCAGATTCCCGGTGCAATCATTTCTGAGCCACACATATAAAATTATAGATAAATAATTAATCAAACTGTAATCTATATAATAATTATATTTCTTTATTTGATTATTGGATCATGTAATGCACGGTACTGCTTCATGTGTCCTAGAACGCCATAGAATCATGTACAATATAAATGTATAAATCTAAAAAAACAATTAGAATCAGGCATTTTGTGTATGTTTGTCTATAAATGTGATCAGTATAGGCGACTCTGTCGATAAAATTTAAAATTTTCTCTAATTCAAATCTCTTTTGGGCAAATGCGTGAAACCCTAATGTGGTTTAAAAACCTGATAACTATAGTAAACTTTTAAATTTTTTTATACATACAGTGTGTTATTAAATTTTAGAAATAAAAAATAAATATATTACATTTTTTATCACTTGGAATAAAAATGTTTGCAAGCCCTTTGAAAATAATATTAGTAAAGTTAAGACAACGTGTCCATGATTCTTGAAACTATAAAGGTTTTAGACAATTATCAGGAACTAGAGTTTTAGGTTGTTGTCTAAAATTTCTCAAAGAACTTACTTCATCGCCTTTAGAATCTCGGTTAGATGATCAGCATGATAATTGATCCTTTCTCCATCGGCGCAAGCGGTATAAGCTGTAATCTTGCAGTTATTCTTTTCATCCACTCCTAATTAGACAAATTAGCTTAATTTTCTATTACTTATCAAGTGTACAATTCTTATAATTAGTAACTCAAGAAACAATATTGAAAAACGTATAAAGGGAATTAACAAGTTATTAAAATTACCATTTTCAGTAATGTATATGTCAGGCAGATGCTTGTATGCGGGGTAGGTGCTTACGTGCTCCAAGAGCTTGTTGATCCCCCATGGAACTATATACAACCATGATGAGCCAGCCTACAAATCAAAATAAATGATAATTAATAATAAGATACATATTAATTAAGATTGCATCTTTATATGACCAGCTTGTATGCAAAATTGAATTGTTGACACGCGGTGCATGTGTAATTAACAATTTATTTAAAGTATAATATAATAAATTTGTATGATAAAAACTATAACTTAAATATGGATAAAAAATCTATATATCTTAACCTTCTTTTAGTGTGAGAGAAACATAATTACTTAAATACTTTTTCCCTTAACGAGAAGGTTTAAATAATAAAAGTTAAAATATATTACACTTATATCCTAATTTATAACAAAATTTAATGGAGTGTAAGGATACATCAAAAGATTATAATATAATATAGATATTTATAGTCAAATTAAATCAATGTAATATATAATGCATCTTCCTGTTTCAAGAAATCTAAAATGAAGTTAGAGTTTTGCTTTTGTTCTCAAGTGTTACGACTTTAAGTACTTTAAACTATTTCCTAACTTATCAAGTTCTTTAAAGATCATATATATATATATATATATATATACACATATATATTAAGACTGAATTAAGTTTAAGGTTTTTTTTTTAATGAGATGCAAGGGTATTTAATTAGTACGTAAACCACACAAAAACAATTTACTAGGAGGGAAAAATTAATAAGAGCTAGAGAAGGAAATGTATACCACTTTACCAATAGGCTTCCCATCTTTTTCAGCTATATCCAGAAAAGAACAAGAATTAGCTTATGATCAATTTCATGATGATCAGGAATAAATATTTTATAGAGCCAATTAATTAACGATATGTACTATGTATGTGATTAATAATGCTATGAATTAGAGCATATATATACGTACTGTAGAATGCAACTTGCATGTCATGATAGTAGCCAGGCGCACACTCAGGGTCGAGATCCTCAGCAACATATCTGGCTGTATAATAGTTTAAACCCAGAATATCAACCGACCCTATGAGCAACTGTTTCTCTCTGCCTGTAAATGATGAGCCTGCTGTATAAGACTTCATACTATCCGGATACTCGCCGCTTATTATGGGCTGTAGAAACCTGCATAACCCCAACATTCATGTGACCCCTTACATATCACAAAAAACACAAAATATGCATAGAATCCAGTGGTCTAACAATTGGCTAGCAAGAACTACAGTTTTAAAACTTTGCCCTATCCGATGCCCATAAACAACGTCATCTGTATTCATATGTCTAACACGTATACATTGACACAGCCTTGAAACACATCCGACACGTATTAATTAAACACCCCATGTAACGTGTTGCAAAATAAATAAAAATTATTTCAAACAGTGTGTCGGACGTAAAAAGCGTGCAATATGGCTCGCTTAGAATATGTCTGAGGGGAAATTGTATATATTATAATAGATTTGTAGTTGTCGAACTTATATTAAAGAAATTTAGAATTGACAGTTAAAAAATAAAAGGGCACGAAAACAAATTTATAAAACTTACACAACTGTAAGTAAATAAAAAACTTAAATCAAGATTATCTTCAATTCACGGCGATGACTTCATTTTTAGTTCAACGTTCAACCTGTTAATTATTTTCACGCACGAACACTATTTTGATGGGTTCAAATATATCTATACTAAATTTCTACTTAGCTTGGACTTAATTCTATCGATTTTATAAGTTTTTCCACTATGGTACAACACCATGCTATTTTTAATATGGCAAGATAAGAGATGTGCGGAAACTCTGGTTCTTTTGTGTTTGGGCAATTTGACTTGAGAGGAATAAGCTAGAGTGTGAGAGAAAGGAACTGAATGGAGATAGTGTTGTGGATTTTGTTAAGATTAAGTTATGGGTGTGGATCAAAGCGAAGTTCATCACCTTGGTTTGTTTCCTCTTTCTCAACTTGTTTCATTTTTTCTATCTTGTGCTTCTGAGTTATAAACGGGATTAAAGTACCCGCTTGCACTCTCTTTCTAGTGAATTTTTGCTCCTATTTTTAAAAAGGGTAAATAGCAAAATACCCCTGTGTTATCTCTAATAGACAAATAACTCTGTGTTATTTTAATTGGCAAACAACCTATGTGTTATTCAAAATTAGCAAAAAAAACCATTACTATACTAAATCAATTTGCAAGTAATTAAATTGATCTAAAAAAATGTGTTTTTTATTGTATTTATTTGATACATATGAAACTAATGATGTTCCAACTGAATTATATGCATATTTTTTTATCATCTATTTTGAAAAAAATATTAGTTTTTATATCTGTACAAATATTGGTATTTTACCAATTAACTTTTTTATTATACTTTCGTACAATTTTGGAAAAATCTTACAAAAATATAACACGGTTTATAATATTTATTGTAATAAGTATATATTTGTTATAAAATCATAATGCTTAGACAGTCTTAGTTATTAGTACTGTCATTATAAAATCCGTTATCAATGGGGTTTTGCCAATTTTTGAATTACACATAGGGGTATTTGCTAATAAAAATAACATAGAGAGTTATTTGGCCATTAATTAGAGATAACACATGGATAGTTTTCGTTCTTAGCTCTTAAAATAAAACCTACACGACGCATCGCCTGATTAAATCTATAAACAAAAGTTTAAATTCATATATAAAGTATAAACGGGAAACAAAAAACGGTTAATTACATATGTATTTGTAGCAAGACAAAAAATAAGCGTACGTACCATCCCAACATGAAGTCGATGGCTCTCGTTGAAGCTTTTACATCTTCTTCATAGTCAGTGTAAGGCTCAAACCAGTGGCAGAGGAGCGTTATCCCTATCTTTCCTCCTTGAATCTCCTGATAATATATGAATTTTCATTTTATATAAAAGTAGGAGAGTGACTAAATAAACTAAGCCAGTGTCACATATATATTAGATTCTCATTCTTAATAGTTCCTAAAAAAAGAAAACATAAAAAATATTGATACATACGTTCGTACCTTGAAATTCTTTCTGTAGGACTCAACTGCTATTGCATGGCAAAGGAGCAAGTTCTTAGCTACCGTGTAAACATCTTTTCCTGATGATTTGGAGTCGCCGTCAGTTATTCTTAGCTCTAAAGATTCAGTTGACAAATGCTGATCCTGAGTATAATGATAAAGCTCCGGAACATCCCGATGAGAAATGTAGTTTCTCTTTCCTTTGTTAGCAGCTTCAGATGAGCCAGAAGTAACGTCGACAGTTATCTTAGGTTTACTACTCGGTGGAAAAAAGCCATCAACGTAGCCATGAACAGCATACGACCATGGCTCATTTATCGTGAACCAGTTTTTCACTCGATCACCGAATTCCCAAAAGCACAATTCCGCAAACTGAAGAAAATCATTTCTGCAAAACATATCATATTCCTATATATCGTCAGAACAAAATATTATATATATTTTGGACTTATACATTTTTAGTTTTATGTTGCTAACGTGCATGCAGGGGTGGACCCATAATTTTTTTCACTCGGCCTACGTTAGGCTTACGTAATACATAATAAGAAGAAAAAAGAATCAAAGACAAATTATTAAATAATACACAAAATGAAAAATAAGTCGTTGCTCGATATAAAATTATAATAATAAGCAATAGCATGAACCAATAAGCATGTTTGTTAAAACAAACTAGAAAACAAAATACATATTGCATACAAGAAAGAAAAGCTTCAACACTAAAGATTCAACTTATTTATACGAAGTCTCTCACAAAATTAACATATTTAACTTAACTACAATTACCCCGAAAGTGAAGAAACATATAGAATGATGAATTGCATACAAAGGAAATAAGGTTTATGTCATTTATATAGTAGTACAAATTACCAACCTATAACAAAATTATAGTTTTGTAACTAAATAATAATAAGTAAGTATCCTTTTGGTATTTTATACAATTTTATAATTACTCGGGTATCTTTAAAGTAATAAATGATGGCTTCAAGATATTTTTTCACACTGCATGCATCCTCTAAAGCGTTTTCTGATTTTTAGCACTTTGAATAAGTAAACTTTTCAACAGAATTTGATGGAGTAAAATGCAAAAAACTACCCTGTGTTATTTCTAATTGGCAAAAAAACCCCTGTGTTATTTTTATTAGCAAAAACCCCCCTGTGTTATCCATAAATTAGCAAAAACCCCCTTCATGACATATTTTACAATGACAGTACCAATAATTAAGGATTTATAAGTATTACAATTTTATAATAAACATATACTTGTTACAATAAATATTATGCATCGTGTTATAAATTTTTTAGATTTTTTTAAAATTGTAAAAAAAACATAATAAAATTAGTCGGTACCGTAATTATATTTGTACAGATCTAAAAACTAAGGTTTTCTCCAAAATTAATAAACAAAAATATGCATACAATTTAATTTGAACATTATTAGTTCCATATGTATCAAAGACATACAATAAAAATCATATTTTGAGATCAATCTCAGTATGTGCGAATTAATTCAGTGTAGTAGGGGGGTTTTTGCTAATTTATGGATAACACATGGGGATTTTTGCTAATAAAAATAACACAGGGGTTTTTTTGCCAATTAGAAATAACACGAGGTAGTTTTTTGCATTTTACTCGAATTTGATGGTATGGGCCACTGTTACATAAAAAATGGCAAGGACGGGAAGAGTTATGGGTTTAATTTTTAGTCTTAGACATTTTATTTCCTCTTCATACGTATATGTAATACTACTATTATATGGCCTTCTAAAAATTCCAAGCCCAGGTCTGCCCACAAATGGATCCGCCCCTGCTAACGTGGGAAACTACAACCACTACACTTTGGGAACCCACCGAATAAATTCTCATGCAATAGCCTGCAAATCTCGAAAACTAAACAAATCACACTAGATTAATCATGCGCAACAACACATGCCTGGAAGGCACATACATGTTAAGTATAGAAAGTAAATATCTTACACTATTCTGTTGCGTGTTATCTCTTTGTCAGAGCATAAAAAGCCACCATACTCGAGTTCCAGGCAGTGAGGAAGATCAAAGTGAAACAAAGTCACATATGGTTGAATTCCTGATACAAACACACACACACACACATATATATATATATGTATAATTAACTCGACAAACTAATTCATGTCATAATTAAGTACATAGCGTGAACGCCATGCTTAAAATTAAATTATATAGATTAAGTTATATCAGTCAAACCGTTGGCAAGGAGAGAATTGATTATCTCATTGTAGAACTCGATCCCTTCTTTATTGACTCCCATGGAAGGTCTTCCACCTGATTGATTAATTACCAACCCATGCTTAAAATAGAATTTGAATCAATATTGATATAATGGCATTTATAATAAAGTGCTAAGTAACATATGAAGTGGGCCTTTACGTATTAGTAAGATCTCATAATAAGGTACTGTGAAAGATAAATGACGTGTTGCCTAATTTAGGACTAATTAAAGTGTTCATGACAAACAACAAAAGTACGAGAGAACTCGAGTCTAACTACTGTGATTTAACGGAACAAGAATTTTGCTTAACTAGTTTAACAAAACGAATTTATTTTTGGAATATAATATATTAATACAACATCTGAAGTTTTTAGATAGAAGGATTGGAAATTTGGGCAACGACTAACATACATATTTCTCACTTTGATCAAGGCACAATATATATATATATATATAGGCAGAATTATTGAAAATGCCCTGTAAGTTTTAATTTTTTTGCTTTTTGCCCTGTAAGTTTTCGGGCCGCTGAAAATGCTCAAAATACTCATTTTTCTGTCTAAATATGCCCTGTAAGTCTTTAAACGGGCTTATTGTCAAAAATGCCCTGTAACTTATAGTTAAAGGGCACTTTTAGTAATTAGACAATTTTTTTTTAATTTTTCTATTAAATCTTAAAACTTATAAACACTTGTTAAATTATATAATTAATTATCTAAATTGTGTTAATTCTAATTATCAACTTTAAAAAAATATTAAAACATGTATTTTCTACATGTTATTTAAATGAATTAGAAATAAATTCTAAAATGATAATTAAAATATAGTTTCAATTAAAAATTAACATAAATTTTATCATACTAAATGTAGGGTGTAAAGAATGATTTTATGTCTCACTTTATTTAAAATTTTGGTGGGGTAAGTGGGGAAATAATTATTTACACCCTACATTTGGTATGGTAAAATTTATTTTATTTTTGAATTGAAAATATATTTTAATTATCATTTCAGAATTTATTTCTAATTCATTTGAATAACATGTAGAAAACACATGTTTTAATATTTTTCAAAGTTGATAATTAGAATTAACACAATATAGATAATTAATTATATAATTTAACAAGTGTTTATAAGTTTTAAGATTTAATAGAAAAATTAAAAAAAAAATTGTCTAATTACTAAAAGTGCCCTTTAACTATAAGTTACAGGGCATTTTTGACAATAAGCCCGTTTAAAGACTTACAGGGCATATTTAGACAGAAAAATGAGTATTTTGGGCATTTTCAGCGGCCCGAAAACTTACAGGGCAAAAAGCAAAAAAATTAAAACTTACAGGGCATTTTCAATAATTTGGCCATATATATATATATAATTGTGATCTTATATATGTTCATGTTACGTACAAAACAATTTCAGCAAATTATTAATCGGAATCAAGGTTAATCGGAATGAAAGCCTTGGTTTGGAAGGTTATCTTGGATCGGCTTCCCACGAAGAATAATTTGCTGACAAGAGGCATTGTCTTGTCGGGTGGGAATGATAAATGTGTTTTTTGTGACATGTGCATTGATGATTCAGATCACATATTCTGTCAATGCCTCTTCTCGACTCAAATCTGGTCTGAAGTTCTTAAATGGCTGGGTATTTCATGTGTGCATTCGGAATCTACAAAATCTTTGTTCGTCCAACTTTGCGGCATCATTCCGTACGGCAATGTGAGAGATCGTTGAAACTGTCTTTGGATATTTACTTTCTGGGAAATATGGAACATTAGAAATAATTTGTGTTTCAATGGTAAACAACCTATCTTTAGTGAGGTTGTTGAACTTATCAAGGTTAAAGTGTGGAGTTGGATTAGATCGAGGGATAGGAATTTTATTTACTCTTTTTTCGAATGGTCGTGCACGCCCCTGTGTTGTATTTCTAAATTAAATAACCGTGTGGAGTACCTTTTGTGCTTCACTTCTTAATAAAGTTTCTTCATTTCGGCTCAAAAAAAAAAAAAAAAAAAGTTAAGCTCACCAGGCAATACTCTCGCCCATGAAATCGAGAACCTGTAGGCATCAAACCCCATGCTTTTCATCATCTTGATATCTTCCTACACATCAAAATTCCAAAACAAAAAACGATGCTCCTTGTGATTATTAGTCTAGATTATTAAACATAATCAACAAGTACACTTTAATTTAGATCATGAAAAGATGCTAAAGTTAAAACAAATTTTTAACTATATATGAATAAAAATAAAGGAAAAAAACAATAACCAATTCAATAAGTAAGAATGGAGAAGAAAAGTAAAATAAATTACTCATATATGATCACCTTGGTAGTTTTCTTTTTCTTTTTGGAAGTATTGGCGGAATCTATAAGTTTATTTAGAAAAATACTGATTCCACAATAAATTCTAAAACATGAATCGATTATTTCGCATTTGCTGCCTAGTTTACATTTTTAATCCAAAGAAGAGTTATTCATAATTCTTTGGTCCATCGTATTTCCTAATCTCTATTCGATGAGGAACCTTAATGACTGTAAATTAATTTATAATATGAGTTAAAGTAGAAAACTTAACGTTCGACTATTTTTTTTGATTTCTTTGGTTATTTTGGGGGTAAAGCGACAAAATTATATTTTTTGGGTGCTAGGTGCCAAAATTCCGTATTTAGTGGAGTGAAATACAAATTGCCATTATCAGATTCCGAGTTTGGTAGTCGTACACTACAAGAGAAACACATTTTTCCGAGGGGGGAAAACAATTGGAAAAGAGCATTTTCGACGGCATTAACCGTCGAAAAAGACCGACGGAAAAGGCTTCGTCGGAAAAAAGGTTTTCCGTCGGCAAAATGCTGTTGGAAAAGCTATTTTCCGACGGCCCGTCGGAAAGGGGGTAAAATTTTTTTTATTTATGATTGCACTGTATTTTAAAAAAAATCGTATCAATTTTTTTAATACGTATTAAATTATTTAAAAAATAATTAAGATATCATTTACGTCTGTTTAAAATCGTCGGAAATAATATTCATAAAAAATGAAAAAATGGCACAACTTTTTTGTTTTTTATGGATTTTTTTTTTGTTAAATTTTCTCTCAGTTTCGTCCGAATTTTCGGAAAAGGCTATAAAAATAGTTTTTGTTGCATATATAGTTAATAAAATAAAAACAAATGAATTATTTATTACAAAAAACATAAATATAAACTAATTTGTAATATATATTGATAAATAAAAATGGATTATTATGAAAGTATTAATATATATGTGAAATTAAGAATAATAATAATGTAAGAAAACAAAATATATATGATAAGATAAAAATATAAAGTAAATATAAGTAAGAAAAATATTTGAAGAAAGAATTGGGAGAAAAATGTAGTTAGGGAGATATAATTGAGTGTTTGTGTATGAATGAATGAATTTGAGGTGTAAAATTTGAGGGTATTTATAGACTTGGGAGGAAGAATGGTGCCACGTCATCGATCTGGGTGAAAAACCACCCGAAAATTGTTGCGATTATTTTTACCGACCATTTATAAAAATGACGATTTTTCGAAAAAAAATTTATATTTGAGGAAACAGAGGATTGTATATAAACAAAATGAAGAGTGATTGATAATGATGAATAAAAAATTTAACTTAGTATTTTTAGAGATTTTTTTTTAAAAAATTCTCTTAAACTTGACGCGCGCCTTTTTCAAAGGGAGCCGTCCCACCATTTTTTTCGTCGGCACTTGGCCGACAGAAAAGAGGTGGGCCCCCTGTTTTACGTCGGCCAAGTGCTGGCGAAAAAGATAGTGGGGCCGTGGTCGTTTCAACGGCGATGGCCCCACGGTCTTTTCCGACGGCACTTGGCCGACGGAAAATAGGGGGCCTACCTCTTTTTCGTCGGCCACTGGCAGGCCCGCCGCCGATGAAACATTTTTTTTTACTTTCTTTTTCGTCGGCACCTTGCCGACGGAAATGGCTTTTCCGACGGCTTTAATCCGTCGGAAAAGTTTTCGACGGGTGTGTACCGTCGGAAAAGACCTTTTTTATCGGCACTCGGCTTTTACCCGTTTCCAACGGCCGAATCCGTCGAAGACCGTCGAAAATGTGTAGTTTTCTTGTAGTGGTAGTCACGTGGGACCACACGTGAAGAAGGGTTTAAGCAATGGGAATTTTTGCTGACTTTGGTATTGTTAGAAGAATAATATATTAGACTTCAAAAAAAAAGAAATAAACAATGATTGATATTGATGAGACCAAAAAATTTAAAAGTTTTTCCCTTTTTCAAAACTATGCCCGATGATCTCGCGCCAATATTACTTAAATATAGCAAGTGTAAATTACCTTATATCTGGTGTACATATCGACAGCTACGTTTCCGTTGGTCCCTCCAGCGATTCTGTCTGTCACTCGCAAATATATACTTTTTTCATTAGCTGCCAATTCATTATATTATATAGAACATTTGACATAATCAATATCTTAGAGAGAGAGAGAGAGAGAGACGAGGAGTTCTTAATGTGAAATCATCCCATATAGTTTTTCCTCTACCACCCTTTGCAGC
The DNA here is from genome assembly GCA_948329865.1 of Linaria vulgaris. Classification (NCBI taxonomy): domain Eukaryota; kingdom Viridiplantae; phylum Streptophyta; class Magnoliopsida; order Lamiales; family Plantaginaceae; genus Linaria; species Linaria vulgaris. The sequence continues at coordinate 32,855,956 of OX415250.1, read as the reverse complement.
AGCTCCTTCGTGCTGAGAAAAAACAACACAAAAGTTATAAATCAAAGGACCTTTATAATTTACCTTAATATTATTAACTACTACTAATTATTTGTTTCATACTAAAGACATAATAATTAAAGAGATTTTGTAGTAGTAATGATCTACAAATTAAACCTGGTAAGCAGATGTGCCTACACCGAACACGAAACCATTAGGAAAATCATCGCGACGGATTTCGGTGTTGGGATTGATTTTTGATGAAGGCACTGATGATGAATCCATAATTATTTCATCATCACCTTCCACATAAGAACTGCCATATTTGTTCATGATAATTGCTAATTAATGTAAGTAACTTTCTTAAATAAAATCTGCTTAGCTTAGAGGAGTTTTGATTTGCGGTGTGGACTAAAATGAAGAGCTTATTTCATATATTTATAGGTGCATGTGAATGTACCTTGCAGTCACATCATTACATACACTACAAGATTTCGGGGCTTTTCCCGACCGCAATCTCCCGACCGCCATTTGGTCGTGAGCATTCCCGACCGCGCAATAGTCGATACAAACATTCCCGACTGCAGCGTGGTTACGAAACGTTCCAGGACTATTCTCGACCGCGCTGTAGTCAGGAAAACATCTCCCGACTGCAGGGCGGTCGGGAGTGTATTGGGCCGGATATTATCAGCCCGAATTTTTGGCCCGGCTGGGCCGCGCAGCTGGGCCTTAGGGTCCCGACCGCACGGCAGTCGGGAGGAAGACAGACGATTTAGTCGTCTTCCTCCCCCTTTCTCTCCATTTTCGCCTCTCTCACCACAAAAACCCTAACCGACGTCCACCGCCTGTGCGCCGCCCCTCTCTCGACCGCAGTTCGGTCGACGCCTTCCTCTCTCCCTAATCTCGACCGCGTTCCAGTCGTCTCTCCACCTCCAGCGCCGCCTCTCCACCTCCACTCTCTCTCTCTCCGCCACCACCGCGCTCCGCCTCTCCACCTCCAATCTCTCTCTCTCTCCGCCACCACCGCGCACCGCCCCTCTATCTCTCTCCGCGTCTCCACCGCCCCTCTCCACCACCGCGCACCGCCCCTCTCCTCCGCCTCTCCACCGCCCCTCTCCACCACCGCGCTCCGCCTCTCCACCTCCAATCTCTCTCTCTCTCCGCCACCACCGCGCACCGCCCCTCTATCTCTCTCCGCGTCTCCACCGCCCCTCTCCACCACCGCGCACCGCCCCTCTCCTCCGCCTCTCCACCGCCCCTCTCCACCACCGCGCACCGCCCCTCTCCACCGCCCCTCTCATCTGCAACCACCCCTGCCTGTCCACCGCCTGTCCACCGCCGCGCCGCCACCTTTCCCGCCTCTCCACCACCGCGTCACTTTCTCGATCCGGTAAAATTTAATTAATTAGTTATGTTTAAAAGTTAATTAATTATGTTTAAAATTTAATTACTTATGTTTAGAATTTAATTAATTATGTTTAAAATGTTTTTATATATACTTATGTTTAAAATTTAATTATTAATTAGATACCCGCGCCTTCTCCCGACCGAACGCCACTTTTCTACACCGAAATTTATTTGGCGACCCCGATCCGGTAAGTTTTCGACTAATCTTGTATTTTTTTATTTGTTTAATGTTAATTTGTTTATTGTTTAATGTTTAATTTATAATGTTTAATTTTTAATGTTTAATGTTTTATTTGTTTAATTTTTAATGTTTAATTGTTAGATATCGTTAAATTTTTTAGGATTTTAGTAGAAATTGTTTTAAGAATATTGTTAGACTTAATATTAGTGGATTTAATTAATATTAGGAAAATAATAGTGCTTTTAGGAAATATTAGGAAAATATTAGTGCTTTTAGGAAATATTAGAAAAATATTAGTGCTTTTAGGAAATATTAGGAAAATATTAGTGCTTTTAGGAAATATTAGGAAAATATTAGTGCTTTTATGAAAACTGTTTAATGTTTAATTTATAATGTTTAATTTTTAATGTTTAATGTTTTATTTGTTTAATTTTTAATGTTTAATTGTTAGATATCGTTAAATTTTTTAGGATTTTAGTAGAAATTGTTTTAAGAATATTGTTAGACTTAATATTAGTGGATTTAATTAATATTAGGAAAATAATAGTGCTTTTAGGAAATATTAGGAAAATATTAGTGCTTTTAGGAAATATTAGAAAAATATTAGTGCTTTTAGGAAATATTAGGAAAATATTAGTGCTTTTAGGAAATATTAGGAAAATATTAGTGCTTTTATGAAAACTGTTTAATGCCTTTAGGAAAAAACTATATAACTTAGTGTTTGATTACAATTAGCGTTTTCTTTTATTTAGATGTCTTCCTGTGATCGTGACGAGCCCTTCCGTCGTAGTAGTACTTTTGGTACTGTATCTGGTCCTTCACCGCGTCTTCCTTCCGTTGCTCGGTCGACTGCTCCTCCCGTTGCTCCGTCGACTGCTCCTCCTACTGACGTCGGGACTACTGCCCCACCACCGAGGATACCTATTCGTCTCGCCTTACGTGATCAGGCTGCACCATCTGATACGGACGATTCCCGTGATTCCCTCGTCGCCGAGACTCCACCAGGTTTACTTGATGATCACGTAGCTGCGACGCCCTCGACATCTGGTGGATCGAGGCCTACGGCACCTGTGGGGCCCACTACTTCTTCCCGACCAGACGGGGCCCAGGCAGGATCATCTTCGACACAGCGCCGACCCGGACGAGGCCCAGCGAGAGCTCCAGAGGTTCCACAGGATCGCACCAGGCGTCCGACGATCCGTTTGACGCCTCTGGGCGAATTTGAGGATAGCAACGCGGTGGCCAAATCCATTACCACGAGTATTCGAGAGCATATGAGGGTCGTTTGTCACCGATTTGACAAGGTTCCTGCAGCCACAAAAGGGAAGTGGTGGGCTAGTTTTCGGGTAAGACTTTAAAAGTTTACAATATATATATATATATACATATTCATCAATTTTATATATCGAAAAACTAATAATAAACTTTAATTAAATGCAGGATAAGTATATTATTGATCCCACTATATTCAATGAAGTTCATAAAGTGTTCCTAAAAAAGGCCCAAAAGTGTTACAAGGAAGTTAACCACGCTGCGAAGCATTACTATTATGAGAGGCTCAATGATCCGAGGTGGGCGAACCGTCCGAAGAATGAATGGATGAGCGACGCGTTAGAGAAGATGTACATAGAGCATTGGGAGTCGGAGAAGCATCAGAAGAGGGCCGTCACTGGAAAGAAGAACAGGCGAGGAGGAGAGGAGCCAGTCCCAGGAAAGAAAGCAAAAGGGACGCATGCTACTGGAAAAACGGGCTACACGAAGATTTCTCAAAAGATGGTATGTCTTATTAAAACTTATTATACGAATATAATACTTATTGTCTTAAATTTAAATTCTTACATTATATCAATATGCAGGCTGCTGCTAGAGGTCCCGGTGCCCCTAAGCCTCGACACGATGAGATATATCGTTATCAGCACACACATGAGGTCGAGGTGCCAGAGGGAGCTCCACGTCGCCGAGAGTGGATTCATTCCGACTACAAGGCTATATATGTAAGTATTTTACTTGTAAAGCATTCTAATAACATACGTGATGAAATTAATGATGTACTAACTCATTTTTGTCTTATTGAACAGGATGACTACATAGCCCGTATGACAAGGAGGTACGAGGCGGACCGTTCACAGTGGGTCCATTTGGACAATGAGTTGTGGCAGCTTGCGAGTGGAGGGTTGAAGAAGGGGCTAGCTGCTGGTTTTCCACAGGATGTACCTCACAATGTGTTTGGGTTCGACACGCAGAACCCCAATGCCGAGCAGGATGAGTACATTCGCGTATTGCAGACAGATAGCCAGCAGCAGAGGGAGACTATGGCGAAGAAAATTGACGAGCTTGTTGGTCACATCGGATACTTGTCCGATCACATCACACAGACTACAGGTTGTGCCCCTTCTCGACCCACACCTAGCTTTACGGGTTCCGATGCAGCGAACCCTACTCAGGATCCATTTGCCCACGGAGTGGAGAATGTTCCATTGTACGACGATGATCTAGACGATGGAGCCGAGCTTGGGCTTGATGGTGATGTTGGACCCGCTACCATGGATACCTTCGGTTTTTACGATTGTGACTATGTTTGACTTGTATTATGTTTTGACTTGTATTATGTTTTGACTTCTATTATGTTTTGGCTTGTATTATGTTTTGTATTTCTACTATCTTGGGGATGTTTGTGATGTATGTCTTGTATTATATTTGATTGTGACGATGATGGTTATATTTTGACTTGTATTAATTTTGTTAAATTTTTAATATTCATCTCGAAACACAAACACATTAAGTAAGACAATATTTCAATAAAAAAATTAGACAATATTTCAATAAAAAAAGTAGACAATATTTCAATGAAAAAAGTAGACAATATTTCAATAAAAAAGAACACATTTGGAAAAAAAGTAGACAATATTTCAATAAAAAAAGTAGACAATATTTCAATAAAAAAGAACACATTTCAATAAAAAATTTTAATATTCGGAAAATTAATCTTCCTCAGAATCATAGTCACTCATCATCTCTCCCTCTTCCTTTTCCTCGTTGTCCTCCTCCTCCTCGTCTTCGTCAACCTCCACAATCGGTTCATCGGGCTCTTCTACTGCATATTCATCAACCATCTCAAACTCGTCATTGGCCAACTGGATATTCATATCAAATGAGGTAAGGTCCACGAATAAGTTAACCACTTCTGATACATTTTCTTGTAGAACTTGGTTCGGCATCCCTGATTCGACATCGTTTGCTCCCGCAACTGATGACATATCGATTATGTGTCTGGCAGGAATAGTTGTTACGGCCAACCATCCTTCTTGTCCTGGACGCCCCGTCGTCAAGTTTGGATATGGCACATAGTACGCCTGTTGTGCTTGGTTAGCAAATACAAACGGTTCGTCTCTCCAACTTGTACGCTTGGGGTCGATGTCAACCAACTTGTACGTCGCATGTTCCACTGTACCTGCATTAATATCATACCAAACACACTTGAACATGACAATGTATAGGGGTCTCTCGTGGCTACAATATACAACCTGTAAAACTTCTTTTAACGTTCCATAGCAGTTTGTAGCATCAGAACCACCCATGGCGCCCTTCACACAAACACCACTGCAATCACTATGTTTGGGCCCCAATATCGAGTCGACGTGAAATCTGAACCCATTCACAATGTATCCCTCGGAGGTTATTGCCTTAGTATTCGGACCATCAAGTAGAGGATTTATTCGTACGTCAGTCTCGTATTTACCACTGCCATATGTCCGTTTGAACCATGCTACGTACTCACGGTTCCTCTTTGCTTGTTTCTCCCTTTGACTAAGACCACTGCACTCTTCCATTTCAAACAATCTACACATAAACATTTACATTAGTCAGTTATTCTAAAAGTAATTCAGTATATCGTTATTAAGAATAATTAGAGAGCACTTACTCGACCCAATCGTCAAGCTCTGGACAATTTAGAAGCACATAGAGCTCTATTTGCTTCATTTCCTTGGTAGTCAAGGGCCTATCGTCAATTTTTCCTAGCGTACCGCCTCTCTTCCGAAATATTGAAAGCTCATTATCCCACTCCGTGCTCTCTAGTGTCTCGTTCCTGTTGAGTTTCTTAAATGTAGTCTTAGCCGAGACATCCAGATATTGAGCACACAAATTTGACAACTCCAAAAGTAGGTACTGGTTGGCTATACATCCTTCCACCCTCGCCTTGTTAAGTACAAAACCCTTCATGACGAACATTTGCCTATATCAATTAAATCAAAGAAAGATGAGAGAAAACAACAAATATTTTTAAATATAATAATTTTAAAAATATGAAATTGTACCTCTCGAACGGATACATCCATCTATAATGGACTGGACCCCCAACTCTAGCCTCGTACGCGAGGTGTATGGCTAAATGCTCCATGGAGTCAAAAAATGAAGGAGGGAATATCATTTCCATCTTGCACATAGTAACAATAAACGAGTCCTCCAAAATCTTCATATCCTGAGCCGACACCTCTGAGGCGCAAATCGCCTTGAAGAAAAGGCTAACCTCAACTAAAGTACCCCAAATCTCGGTGTCCAAGAAGTCTCGAAAAGCAATCGGGATCAATCTCTGCATGAAGACGTGACAATCATGACTCTTCATTCCAATCAGTTTTCCTTGTTGTTTTTGCACACATCTTCCCAGATCAGAGGCATATCCATCAGGAAATTTGAGTTTGGTCAACCAATCAAGTACCATGTTCTTTTGTTCCCTCGTGAGACAGTATTTTGCCACTGGCTTTGCATACTCACCACCTCTTCTTCCACCGGGTTGCAAAAACAATGCTTTACGTGTTGTGTAAAGCCTAAGATCGTGCCTCGACTTAATGTTGTCCTTCGACTTAGCACTGTCCAACACCGTGTTGATGATGTTCTCAAAAAAGTTCTTCTCACAATGCATGACATCTAGATTGTGGCGAATCAAGTTCGAGGACCAATATGGTAGTTCCCAAAATATGCTTCGTCGACACCAATTATGAGTTGTGTTAAAACCCGGGAGCTTAGGGGGATTTAACCCAAACCTAACCGATCGTAGCCTATCCACAATTGCCTTCATCTCCTCCCCTGTTTTCCTTCGAATAGGCGGCTCATGCACCTCCTTCTTCTTGGTGAAATCCTTCTTGTTGTACCTAAACTTATGACCAGGTGGTAGAAATCGACGATGACAATCAAACCACGAAGGTTTTCCACCGTTATCAAGTGTGAAAGAATCTATATCACCCATGCAATAAGGACATGCTAGTTTCCCGTGAGTGCTCCACTGTGACAACATTCCATAAGCCGGAAAATCGCTAATAGTCCACATAAGGGTCGCTCTCATCTGGAAGTTTTCCTTTCGTGAGCTGTCATATGTCCATAAACCATCACTCCACAATTGTTTCAACTCATCAATCAACGGCCTCAACAACAGATCCAAGTTCTTTCCAGGACTCTTCGGGCCAGGTATAATAAGGCTCAAAAAAAGGAACTCTGGTCGCATGCATAAATCCGGCGGGAGGTTATAAGGGGTCACAAACACGGGCCAACAAGAATATTGTCTCCCAGATTGCCCAAACGGTGAGAACCCATCTGTACAGAGCCCAAGTCGGACATTTCTGGGCTCCGCGGCAAAGTCCGGATAAGTGCGATCAAAATGTCGCCACGCCTCGCCTGCAGCGGGGTGTATCATTCTATCAGGTGACGCGCGACACTTCAAATGCCAAGTCATATGTCGGGAAGTACCGATGGTATAAAACAATCTCTGTAACCGAGGGCCTAGGGGGAAATACCACAACTTTTTCCTTCCAACCCTCGACTTTCTACCGGCCTCGTACCTATCTGTCTTGCATATCGGACACGATGTGAGATCCGGGTTGGCATTTTCACCGTAGTACAAGAAACACAGATTCCAACATACGTCGATCTTTTCGTACCCTAAACCCAAACCCGCAAGCATCTTATTCATGCCTTGAATCGTGCTCGGTAGCATTTCCTCAATCTCTGGGTCCATGCAATCCTTGGACAACGCTAAGTACTTTTCGCTCTCGACATTTGAGGATTTATGACCCGTCTTAACTGTCAACCACTGGGCAAACCACTGGAGCACAGTCTTAGGCTTCTTCTGGTGCATTTTATGGTCGCCCAACTTCATCAATTTGTAGAACTCCTTTGCATCGCGACTCGGATCTTCGTTGTGCACCTCTCCCTCAACAAATCGACCCCCATATGCATCCACAACCATATCCCTAAACAAAGTATCGGCATGAACAGGACTATCAACGTGAAAATTAGGGGTCGGTGATTCTGGTACATACGATGTGGATGCCTCGTTCGCCTCCTCTCCATGCAAGTCCCATATCCAATATTGATTCACAAACCCCGACTTATGAAGATGATCTTGTACTACGTTTCGTTCCCAATATTTTAAATTTGTGCATTTCTTGCACGGGCACCTAATACGTTTTCCATCTACGTAATCTGTTTGTGCTAATGCAAACTTTATGAATTCACGAACCCCAATCACGTAATGTTCATTCAAATAACCGGTATTACTATTTATCCTATCGTACATCCAAGATCTATCGGGACGATAATCCATTTATAATCTACGGAAATTAAAAAGAATTTGTTACACTTCTAAGAATTTAGCTTGATCTTATAAAATTAAATAGCGTAGGAAAAAAATGCTTACTTGTTGTAGCGTAGAAAAATACTTAGATCAAGTATTTGTTGCACACACATACGCCCCTCGTTGCATTTAATTACCGCAATATCTAAAACAAATCAATAAAAACATTAGTTTCTAAATAAACATGAGCTTAATGGTTATAAAATAGGAAAATTGGGATATAACAAGGGAAAATCGTGCATACCTTAAAAAATGATGAATGTTGGAATGATTTCTAAAGGGAATAGGAGAGGGTATTTATAGGAGATTCGCAGAGTATTCCCGACCGCACGGTGGTCGGAAAAACCAACGGTAATAAAGAGTCCCGACCGCAAGGCGTTCGGGAAACTTTGTTACCGTTACTAGCCGTTACATCTCCCGACCGCCGGGCGGTCGGGAAACTTTGTTACCGTTACATCTCCCGACCGCACTGCGGTCGGGAAACTTTGTAGTCGCGGTCGGGAAAATAACTTACCGACCAAACTGCGGTCGGGAATGTTAGGGTATAGGGTTTAGGGTTTAGGGTTTAGGGTTTACCGCTATTCAGTAACGATTAATATTCATATTTTCTCAATTATTATTTGATTAGTATTCATCTAGTGTTTTAAACATTGGTGAAATTTTATAAGTGCAATAAAAATATTATATTTTGTTATCCAAAGAATCATGAATCGATTGATCTTGTCATATATATTTACGTAACACTAATAATTCAGTAACGTAACTAATCATCATCTCATAATTTAGTTATATATATATGTGTATACCTCTAATTAACAAATGTGTTCAATAACACAAGTGGCTTATCTTTACTTATCACTAACGATTACAACAATTGTTGATTCCTATATATAGGTAGATAGATATATAGATAGATAGATATATATAGATAGATAGATATACACACGACTAATTAATATATATAGATATATATACATAGATATACACGTAAAACTCAAAGTTACCCCGACATAATATTATTTAACAAATAATTATTAATTTTTTAACTCAAATAAACATTAAACTAGTATTATTATAGCTCAATAATAATTTTTAAAAAATAAAAAATTTATCATTCCCGACCGGCGTTCGGTCGGGAGTAATATTCATATGATTCTCGACCACCCTGCGGTCGGGAATAATATTCATCGGTGTGTTTCTGGGCAAAATAATTGTCCCGACCGCAGGCCGGTCGGAACCGTTAAAAGTTTTGGCGGGGCCGCCAACAATTTAAATTTTTCAACAAAACAAAATCCAATCTCATCCGTTCATTAACCAAAACAATCCAACGACTCAAACCATGATCCGCGCCACTCACATCCCACCAATCAAAACCAATCCCACAAAACTTATAAATAAACCATACCCCATTGCCATCACTCCACACAATTTTTTCACTAAACACTTTTTCATTTATTTGTTGAAACACCTATCTTTCTTTTTCTCCAAACACTTTTTATCTTTTATTTCTTCAAACACTTTTCTTTCTTTTTCTTCAAACACTTTTTTCTTTCTTTTCCTTCAAACACCTTTCTTTCTTTTTTTCTTCAAACACTTTTCTTTCCTTTCTTTCTTTTTCTTCATAAACTTTTATTTCATTTATTAAAACACTTTTATTTCATTTTCTTCAAACACTTTTATTTCATTTCTTCAAACACTTTTATTTCATTTTTCTTTCAAACACTTTTATTTCATTTTTCTTTCAAACAATTTTATTCTATTTTTCTTTGAAACAATATATATAATAAAGAAACATTAAATTATATTGAGCATATAGATTGGGCTACATATAAAATATAATATTCCGGTAATTTTTACCGGAATATTATTTTTTTTATTTCTATGAATATTACTCCCGACCGCACACCGGTCGGGAGAGTATGAATATTACTCCCGACCGCACACCGGTCGAGAAAGTATGAATATTACTCCCGACCGCACACCGGTCGGGAGAGTATGAATATTACTCCCGACCGCAAACCGGTCGAGAAAGTATGAATATTACTTCCGACCACAAAGTGGTCGGGAATCTTTGAATATTATTTTTGACCAATCGGCGGTCGATATTTCTTGTAGTTCCCGACCACGTGTTGGCCGGGAAATGCAAATTATTTAAAATATATACGGGATGGTTTCTCGACCAAATTGCAGTCGGGAATATTACTCCCGACCGCCATGTGGTCGGACGCTGGCCCGTAGCCCGGTTTTGCAACCGGGCTACAACCCGACCAGATTCTGGTCGGGAATAATCTCCCGACCGCGTGGCGGACGGGTATTATCCCGACCAAACTGCGGTCGGGAATTGTTTCTCGACCAAATTGCGGTCGGGAATGTTATGACCAGGCTCCGGTCGATATTTTGTGGTCGGGAAAAGTATTGCCGACCTATTGCGGTCGGGAATGTATTTCCGACCAGACTTTATCCGACCGCAGCTTCGCGACCGCCCTGCGGTCGGGAATGGGCTTTTCCCGACCGCAGGAGGGCTTTTCCCGACCCGAGCTGCGGTCGGGAAAAGCCCCGTTTTCTTGTAGTGATAGATCTTTATAAATTTTTAGATTCATTGCAAAATATATATATATATATATATATATATACATACATAGGCGCATGTATATATATGAATAATGCATAAATACACAAGTCACCGAAAATAACGAAATACCCCCCACAAGACCCCAGAAATTAAAGATACCTCGGCCTAAGCTCTTTTTATAAGAAGTTCTCCACTGCCTTCGTCTCATGAGTCATGAGTAGAATATTGCTTCGTATAACTACGAGTCTACGGCATCGTACAATGAAACACAAAAAATACAAACCAGATGCCTTAATGGCCTACTTGGCCCATTGGCCCAACCATCCTTAACCGCGGGAGACCCGCATTAATCATTGTATGCAGATTCATTCCACACAAGACAACATAATGGACGCCCATCCCACAACATTAAAAAAGGTTAAGTTGCTACGACTTTAACTACACCCGAGTCCTTATAAATACAAATAAAGGGATTCTCGCATTGTATACCAACTCTAAAAAAAACTACACTTGTATTCTCAATTATCTAAGCAATATAACTTGAAGTATTCCGTTCTTATTTCATTTTTTTCATTCAGAGGGCCCTCGTATTAACGAAAGCCCCTCGTAAGTGTTATATCTTGTAAGGTACTTTCTCTCGTAGTATGAGAATTACGTTTCGAACTACATAATTCCACAATAATTAAGAAATTACCCAACCTAATGATTTTGTGTTATCAGAGCACATCTGGCGGATTGAATTGAAGCCAAGTTAATATAATGAGCTTGGTGTATTTTAAGTTTCAAAATTTGGAAATTAAATGCAATTAATTTTTTCTGAAGAATATAATTTGATTCAAGGACTTTTAAATATATCCAACTAACAATTTAAAGACGTCAAACAAGCCTAGAATTTATGTTTGTTTCAATCATTAATTACACTATTATACTAACGCGTATTCTTTAAAATAAATAAAAAAACACTATTACACTACCAGAATAAATCATAGCCAAGGTATTATGATTTAGCATTGTAATTATACTAGCTATCCTATAACTTATCGGGGTAATCAAAGAGCGACTTTTAAAACCACTACCCCAACACACCTTGATTAGGTCATGAAACTGATCAATCCATGTAAAGCCTCAGATTGATTCTTAGACGTGTCGTTTTCGTTTTAGAGTCATTGCAGTAGTTTCGAACTGAGTTAACCGATGATCGTGAGAACATTACTTAATTAATTAATGCTACTACATCTTTAATTAATTTATTATCAAGTCAACTTAACAAAGAGGAAATATGCGATGTGGTTTTAGAGAAACATAAGGTTAGCATAGATGCGTGAATACCCGGGTGGTATGATCGGTAAATAATAATTATATAAATCAACTTAACATAATATATATATATGACTAAATTCTATGATGTCCCATCACATTGTAAATGTTCATATATAGATGCGTCATTGCCGGACATCATATTTAAACATATTATCAAGTCAAGAAAATATTTAAACATATTTCATGTCAAGAAAATCTCATATGCAGCACTAGTTAACTTATTACTCCCAAAATTCTCTACAAAATAGTGCCGCGAGTTCTATGATTTTTTTTTTTTGGAACACTTTTTGAAGCAAAAGCGATTCCCACGAGCAAAATGGGATCAGCCTAAGTGAAAACGGGGGTAATATATGTTTGGTGAAATATTAAAAGGTTGCGAAAATATAATATTAGCTAATTGTGCAAGACGTATGAGAACTTTTTTCATGTCCGGGTTTAAAATCTTTTGCGCAAATTATATAATATGCTGTTAAAATTAATAAATGAAAAAAAATCCCTTCTCATTAACTCAATTTTCATATCTTACTTTCATTGTGTTTTTTTCTTTTTGGTAGGAAAGATATACTGCATTAAAACGAAAACAAATTCTTACTTTCATTGTGTTGCAACTTGCAAGAATAGTCCGAAATATTATATATTGAAGAAACAACCAAACTTAGAAGTCTTTCTTTAACTTTCTTCACATATTTTACTGTACAGTGGCCACGTTGCCTCATATTCTCCGGCGATAGTTGTGTGGATTTTGATAAGATAATGACTAAATTGCTTAGTCCGTTACTTAATCGGTTAATCCAAAGCATATTATGTGCATTGACTGTCACGATCTTTTCTTGATAGCTGACATTACCAAAAAACGAAAAAAAAAACAATTTCGATATTTTTTTGTCTCCTATTATAATAACTCAAGTGCCCACGTCAACTTCGCATTTTCTTTGTTTTTCATTCTAAAGTCTAAACACCAATTGAATGGCATAGGCAAAACTAAATCTTGACCCATCTCATCATAGCCATCAGTCCACGATAGACCTAATACTCTAACATTCTTCGAGGATAAAACTGTTTTATCAAGGCCCTACAAATCCTTACAATCTTTACGATACCCCATCATGTATCTTGAATCTCAAATGATTTCACGATATTTCTTCGGGATTCGTAGATGCTTTTCAGGATCTACAATATCATTGAAATGGCTTAGATAGATATCTTTCAGGAGCCCTATGAGTCTTAAATGACTTTGTTGGGCCCCACAAAGATTCACGATACCTTACGTGCTACACATCTGTATACACCGCAGGTGTATCGATACCTTACAAGAACAAATGAGTCTTTAATGACTCCACGATGCTTTACAAGGGTCTACGATGCCTTAATGGATACATATATCCACGATGCATTAAAGGCTACATTATGACCTACAAGCACCTATGAGACTTAAAATGACTCTACGGGGCCTGATAAGCATCGCCAAACACAATACGGGTTATCAGAGTACCCCTTACACGAGGGAGCAAGTTGAATAAAATTATCAACTATCATTATACTCTTCTACTCTTTGGCTATATTCTCCATTATCAATTGTCTTGCAAAAAATCATAAGTATCTGAAATTCGGGTAGGGCGTTGAAATATAATCGTTAATTACTCAATTACCCCGAGTGAAATAAAATGAGTGTTAACAAATGGCGTCGTCTGTGGGAACGCCATAATAAACTACCTTTGAGCATTTCCAGGATAAGAGGCAAAGAAGAATAAATTTCCTATTACCCAGTAAAGACTACCTCATAGAGGTTTCACATAACCAAAGGACTGAAAGTCAACAAGAAGATGATTACATACCATCCCAAGTACCACAAGCGAGAAATGGAGATTTCATCAACATTCCAAGAACATTATTGGAAGATCTGTTAGACGCTGGTGTTAGGATTGTGGAGCCTGAACAATGAAGACGGTGTACTAAAATTGAAGACTGGAGTTCTAACAACAGTGAGAACGAAGAGCAGATTAGACGTGCAACCAAGGAGTGGCGCTATGGCGGTGATCGCGCCTGTTGGGCGCTATCGAAGTCTGATCACGTCTGTGGGGCGCTATCAGAGTCTAATCGCACTTGGTTGGCACTACGTATTGGAGTTCGTCCATAAATTAGCACTACATGAAGCGCACTGCGATCTTGATCGTGCGCCGGCGTGCTATTGTACATCGCGTGCGCCCTAATTTTGGCCCATCTTGATTCTGATGCCCTAGCAGCTATAAATATGTAATTTTGACTTCTTTGTAGAGTACGGCAGATATGGAGAGATATAAGAATAAGAGAGAAAAACACTTGTGATATTGAGAGACATTGTGAGTGATTGTTCTTAATTTCTGAGGCACAATTGTATCTTATTTGTAATCGTTAATCACTCATCATCATCATAGTGGAAATCCTAGTTTGGATCCCCCCTCCAGAGGTAGACAGACCTTTAGGTTCTGATTCGACTGATCGCTACTTCTTTAGGAGCTAGACCAACAAGAGATTCTTTCTATTACAAGAAATTACTTCGAGAGAAAGAGACCTGGCATCCATCCATTCTTCTATGCAATAAGAGTCTGGCTACAAATTTACTTTTTTGCCCAACATCTAAGTCAGCATAATCGAATTTGGCTAGTTGCGGGACAAGAGCCTTCTTTAGTAGTAAACCGAGCAAAAAGCCAACGCTTTTCTTCCTATTAGTAATTAAAGCATATAATGTCAGAGTAATGATGGGTTAATCGAAGGTTACAGGGTAAACAAATTGTGTCTTGCGTGCTGGTTGTTATTTATCGCTTTCGATTTTGCGTGTTTCTCTATTCTTGTTGTTATTTTGTATTTTTTCGTTGTGCAACAACTGGTACCAGAGCATCGTGTTCTGAGGGAGGGTACAATTCTGCGGGAGTTGTATGATCGATGGAGGTAAGGTGCAAATCGAAAAGTTTGATGGGTCGGATTATGAGTTCTGGCAGATGCGGGTCGAGGATTTACTATATGGTAAAGATATGCGAAAATCGTTGAAATATAAATCGACGGAGATGTCAGATGCAGCCTATTGACTCTAAAGAAAAACGTGGCATTTCACACCACGAAGGGGCTACTGAAGGTTATTGAACCAACAAAGTCCATCTGATGCGACGGTTGTTCTACTTGACGATGACGGAGAACACGGTGGTGTCGGATCAACTTAATGAGTTTAACACGGATCATTAGAGATTATATAGTTCTTTAGTACATCGAAAGGTGGCTACTTTGTTACATCAACTTGGAAATAAAACGATCATTAATAGATAACGTCTTGCATATGAGTCATTGGTATTTTGTCTATGAAGTACATGCATTCGAGATTAATGAAATCCATCTCTCAGATACCTTTCACTTAATCTATTTTACAACCTTAGAGCAATCAATCAATCAATCAATTAAATTATATTTTAGTTAGTTAGTTTAATTTTAATTCTTTTACAAATCTTTTCACTAGCAAACTTTAGTTAAACTTTATTCAAGCATTCTAGTTTAGATCTTTAGTTGTTAGTGAATTAAGTTAATAATTTTATGTCTTCATTTATTTATTCAACGATAAAACAAAAGGAAAATAATTTCAATTCATTGAGTGTGCAACAATATAATTGCTAAAGTTACAAAAATCTACTCTATGTGGGATCGATACTTGGTTAGTAACCATACTTTCCATTTTATTATTACCTGACTCGTATACTTGTGATAGAGTCTCTATTGAGGTTAATTTAGAATACATACAAAATACGCATCAAGTTTTTGGCGCCGTAGCTGGGGAGTAACGGTATATTTGCTAGCAATTTTCAATATTGTTGTTCTTTGAGAAACATGTCCTTCTGCTTTGTTAATTCAGGTACCAGTAGTGCATGACATGAAGAGACACCGTGACACCATTATTATTCAATCCTGAGAAAGTAAGAATCTGTAGACGTAACCGAAAAGAAATGCAAAGTATGTCGAACAGTAAAGACAGAGTAACCCCACCAAGAGAAACACAACAAGGACAACTGACTGAAGTAAACAATGATCATCACTTTGAAGGATAATATTTCATTCGACCTAAAAGATAAGAAGTCTTACCAACACTTGAAGACACTGGATCATGTATTGTTACAACTGAAGATCATGAACTAATTAAGTAAGCTATATTCTCTATGATTTGACCAAAATCAATTCGGAGGAGGAATTATTGAAGATCCAATGACACATCAACAAGACTTTATTGGGTCATGTAAAGTATTTCAACTCACATCTGATTCAGCGAAATTGGAGTTATTTTCATTTTCTTTGAATGGAGGAGCTAAGAGGTGGCTGAATGAACTGTCAAATAACAATATCACAACATGGGAGCAGATGGCACAACTATTCTTACAACAATTTTGTCCACCGACAAAGACAACAAAGATGAGAAGGGAGATGGTCAATTTTCGACAAATGGACGCAGAATCATTGTCTAGAGCATGGGAATGATTCAAAGGCATGGCAATATGGTGTCCTCAACACAACTTCACAAACGTGGTACTACTGAAATAATTTTACCGTGGATTGAACACAACATGCAAAAATACACTAGACGTCAGTTGAGGAGGGGGATTCATGCAAAGGACCGACGAGGATGTATATTCTTTATTAGAGACAATTGCATCAACTATCTCAAAGTGGAATATAGATCGGGGTCCAAGTAAGAGAACAATGGGAGTTCACAAGATCGACACTATTACACAACTATCTGCACAAGTGGACGCCCTTAATACCAAATGAAAGCATATGAATACGAGCTCACCGATCATAGTATGCAACAATTGTGGAGGAAGTCACCCAATCAATGAGTGCAAATGAGTAAATGCAGTCATGAATGAATAACTGAACTATGCTGTAACTACTCAAGGCAAACTTGTTTTGTACTCGAACAGTTACAATCCAGGGACAAGAAATCACCCTAAATTTTCTTGGGGAGGACAATAAAATAAATAAAAATGAGGACTCCAGAAACCAATGGGAACGTTGTATAACTATGTGATGAAGACTGATGCAAGGATGGGGAAAATAGAGGCGAGATGTCAAAGCACCGACAACTCATTGAGGAACAATGAGAAACAAGTTGTCCTAATTGCAACTCAGTTAAGTACTCGAGCTACCGGAACACTGCCTAGCAACACAGAGACAAACCCGAGGGAACAAGTTAATATTGTCCAACTGAAGAAGATGTTTTAAGCAAAGTCTTATAGCCAGTGAAGGAGGAGTATCCACCAATTCCATATCCTTGGAGAATTCATCACGTAAAATAATTTGATGTGGTTTTCAAAAACTACCGGGACCAATGACACTTGAAGAGGCAGTGAGACAAGTACCAAAATATGTTAAGTACTTGGGAGACACAAGAATAGTCAAGAGAAAGATTGATGAGATCGGGATTCACAAAGTCTTTACACTTCAAGCAATTGAAGGACTGCCAACAAAGCTTAAGGATCGAGAGAGTTTTACTATACCATGCACTATTAATGATAGTTTGCTTGAACATTCTCCATGTGATTTAGGTGCGTGTATAAATCTCATGCTATACACTATTTATGAACGTCAAAACTTACCTAGTTTGAGAGTAAATGATATAACAATTCAACTTATTGATAGGAGTATTACTTATCATAAAAGGGTAATAGAAGACGTTATGCTTAAGATTGGTAAATTTACTTTTTTCGACTGATTTTTTGGGTGTTATATGAGTGAACTGAAAAGTATAAGTTTCCATTGACTTTAGGAAGACCATTTTTAACAAGTTCTAATGCTTTGATTGATTTAGGAGAAGGAATTATCACTTTAAAATTTAGCAAATAGCATGTTAGTTTTAAGGTTGGAAAAAAGGGTTTACCCGAAAAAAAAAACCACAAATCAAAGGCTAACTAGGGGAGAAAATTTTGCGCATCCATTTAACCTTGATGGAGCAATTAAGACACCTTAGAATTGAGTAAAATGCAAAAAGCAACCATGTGTTATTTCGAATTAGCAAAAAACGCATTGTGTTATTTTTATTAGCAAAACCCCCCCTATGTTACTTTGTAATTAGCACACCGCACCCAAAATTGTTTTTTCCATTGACTTTCTATGAAATATCACTTTTGTCCTTGTTAAAAAAGTTTTACATTATTTTAAAGCCATACTTGGAGATTGTTTCATGTTTTAAGTTTAGTTTAATATTTTTCTTCAACGAAAAAAAGTTTAGTTTAATATTCATTGTAAAGCTTATTCAATGTAACAAAAAAAGTTTTTTTTTTTTCTGTTTAGACTTTACAGAATTGCTCTAAATAACTTAGTTCTAATTACATTTAAATATATTAATTTGGATTCATGTTTTTCATTTTTAACGTTAAATTAAAGAGAAGAAAAAAGAAAAAAGAGAATTGAAGGAAACAATCCATCTTCTTCAACAATTTCGCCGCCGTCTTTTTCAATCTTTCGCCGCCGCCGATAGCCACCGTCGTAACAATCCATCACTCCCAAGAATTTTGCAAACCAAGCCATAATATAAGAAGGAAAAATCTCATAATAGCTCGTAAAATTTGTAGTTTAATAGCTCGTAAAATTTCGACAACTTTCGGGTAGCATTGATCAAAGAGCAGAGCCCGAGCTTTCATTCAGATCTATCCGCCCCCAACACCAAACCTCCGTACGGTGCCTCCACCACGGCCCCAATTATCAACTCTCGTCCAAAAAAAAAGCGAACAAATTACACGATCTACAGTGGAGAATTACACGAACAACTCAGATCAAATTCTGTTGATCTATCGAGATCAACAGAAGTCCACACCTAACATCCCGCTTCCCCCCAGAGTGAAGAAAAAATTTGGGCGACGTCAGAAACCCTAAAACGAAGCCCAGAGTGAAGAAAAACTATAAAAATAAGGCTACGTTCAACAACTAGTGTACAAGTTCACAACCACTTTTACACACATAAAAAATTGTTACCAAGTGTTTAGTGAGAATTATAGTGTCAAGAGAGCAAAAATTCTACCGTTCGTAGTACTACACTCATAGATGAAGGAGAAATGTGAACAAGAGGAGTCAAAAATCATAGTAGATGAAAGCAACGGAAAAATCAGGAGTTTAATCTTTTCTTTTCCTTACTTGAATAATCTATGATGAATTGTTGTGATTTGAATATGACTGGGAGTGGCTAATCCTCTCAGTATTTGAGGGAGGGTGTAGTTAATCTCGTATGGATGCACCTTGAACCAATGTTTTGATTATGGTTACTGATGATTTACTTTTGTTGGATATTAATTGTTGCACATGTTACTTAGTTTATTTTGATGCACGCATTTCTATGAGGCAGAGTAGTGACGCTGGAAATTGTGGAATTCATACACAATCAGTTCAATTTTTTGGAGACTCGACGAGTCACAGTGGAGTCGAACTCGGTTGTTTCAAGAGTGCACAAGGACATGTTTCTTTCGAAACTGTGGTACATAGCTCGTTTTGATGCAACCATCTTTGAAGGAGGATGGGGAAACAGGTTACGGGCTCTACATGGTGGCCGCGGTTGGTATTTTCGTGTCAAGTATTCTCCAAAGGATCACTGAAAATATGGGGACTCGAAATGCAAAAGCTTATGCGGTGTGGATTACAGTTTAATATCCCGCACAGGAAAATTAGTATAATGTGATTGTTTGAATGTGATTCATTATTGTTTTTTTTCGAATGAGACCAACAGTGATCATAGAAATATTATGAAGGATATTTGGAGTCTATGTGCGACGAGACGAAATTGACTGTTTTGGTGAATTGGACTAGAGGAAAATATGGATGCACACCACCATACACGATCGGCACCTAGGAACACTTTACTAGTTTAATCTTATGTCGTGTGCATTTTCTATTTTTTTTTGTTCTTTCATGGTTGTTTAATGTACCCTCGGTTGCCTTTTTCGGCTTGTTTTAATGGAAGTGTTGATATTTTAACAAAGAACAAAAAAGAGAGAGGATAAAATCAATAAATCCCCAACTTCAGGGGCTCTTTTGACCTTATCTCTTTAGGAATTGTTTTGACCAATAAACCCTCTAACCTTTACTAGCTTGTGCTATTCACCCGATCCCTATTTTCTAGCAAACATTTGAGGGAATACTCCATTTAGATAGCTCCATGTGACCAACACATGTTATCCATGAGGGTGTTTTTGTATATAAAACTTGGTTGAAAATCATGTACGGTTTACCCCCAACCTATGAAATTATGTGCGACTTACCGCCTAATTTATGTAGAGTAATTTAAATTTCAAACTGTCAAAAGTGGGTTTTGAGCCTACGCCCCCTTACTTGGTTTGGGACCTTACACCACTCACCCATCATGATCTTGTTTGAAAAATATATCAATTTTAAATTATATCTGAATTTTAGTAAATCAATATTATAGTAAACATACAACATAAATATTTTAGTAAATTAGTTTTTGTAAAACATTTTAGAAAATTAATAATTAAATAAGTATTTTAGTAAATCAACATTTTGTAAAATATTTTGTTAGATAAGTATTTAGTAAAAAAATATTTTGGTAAATCAATTCTTAAAAAATATTTTAGTAAATAAAGATTTTAGTAAAATACTTTAGTGAATCAGTATTTTAACAAAATATTTTAGTAAATCAATATTTAGTTTGTAAATTAATATTTTATTAAATAAATACTTAGTAATATTTTAGTGAATCAATATTTTAGCAAATATTTTAATAAATCAATATTTTACTAAATATAGATTTCAGTAAATGAATATGTTAGTAAATTAACATTTTACTAAATCCACATCATAAGTGAAATAAAAACCCTTGTGGATAACATGTGCTGGTCACATGGAGGAATCTAAATGAAATATTTCGTCTGGCCGGAAATAAGAGTCAGGTGAATAGCACAAGATGACAAAGGTTAGGAGGTTTAGTGGTCAAGAAATCTTAAAGAGGCAAGGTAAAAAAGACTCCATAGGTTGGGGGTTTGATGTTTTTATCCAATAATAATAATAAAAAATGACTCAGACTAAAAACCCTAGCTTGTGTGCACTAAAGTTTCTAACAAGTCTATATAAATGAGAAAATTATCCTCTGTCAACATGCTTTTATGATAGCGACTTTATATAACATCATAAAGGTTCCGAACAAATCTATATAAGATACTATCGACTTTATACAACATTCTTTTGATAGTCTTTATTTTGCTAAAGAATTATTATTTGTGAACTTTATGATGGTGGAAGGTAGCCCATGTAATTTAGATTACTCGAAAGTCTCTCTCGTAAAAATATTATATTGAATGACCATAATTAGAACATACCACATGGTACAAATCTAACGAGGACATTCAATCAAAGAGGACACATAAGCAAACACAATAATACAAACGGGAAAAGCTTTTTTCTTTTTTCTTTTCCAACTTTCCGGCTTGCTGGAATTCTGAAGATCTCAGGGAATTATTTCTCAAATATGGTAAGGTGTGGGACGTCTTTATTCCAAGTAAGAGAGATAAATGGGGCCAAAGATTTGGGTTTGTTCGTTTTGCTTTTGTGGAAGACGTCAAAGCACTAGAGAAAAGATTGGATTCAATCTATATCGGCGATAAGAAGTTGAAGGTGAATATTCTTAGATTCGATAGAGAGAAAAGGCCAACGAGGCGTAGTCGACCAACTGAACCACGAGCAGAGATTCTTCAAAACAGCTTTCGAAAAGCTCAGTCATACGCTGAAATGGCAGGTAAGAAGAGTTCAAGCGAGCAGACTCACGATGAAGAATGGAAGCGGTTGGACTATGTGGTGAAAAACGAGGATATGTACTGGTTGAAAGAAGCTTTTGTCGGTCATCTTAAAAGGATTGAGGATAAGGAAAAGGTTCGAGATGTGCTGAATGGGTTAGGATTTTATTTTATTAAAAGTATTCCTCTGACAGACGATCAGGTCTTGCTTTCGGCGGATGATTTTGTCGTTATGGAAGACTTTCTTAATAAAGAGAAAGTATGGAAAGGTAACCTGTTCACTGAGGTTAAACCATGGAGGCTAGGCGAATCGACGGTCGAGAGGTGTTGCTGGGTGGAGGTTATAGGAATACCAGTCCACGCTTGGCTGGAGGATCTCTTTGTTATGCTTGCAGAAAAAGTGGGAAGATTAATCAGAGTGGACGATAGCACAAAATTTAAAAGGCAACTGGATTGTGCTAGATTTTTATCGCAACCAAAAAGCTAGAGTGGATCAATTCTATTTTCAGAATTAAAATCAATGGCAGAATCACCACAATACGAATGACGAAAATTCATCTGTCCGCAGAGATGATGGGGTCCTTTGAAGCATTAGGTAAGAAGTATCAGCCCAACAAGAACTGGATATCTGAGAATGAATGGCAGGAATGTGACTCATCTAGTTTTGATGGCGCCGGAGACGATGAATGGGAGACCAAATTAATTGCAGAGTCGAACCTCGATCGTGGTGTAAAATTACCAGAATACGAGGTTCCTTTGATGGAGGGCCTGCCTGAGGTGTCAGGGATCTTTAATAAAGTTGGCTGGTTTGAATTTGAAAAAAATAGAAAGCAGGACTCACCAAGTAAACTATGTTCCAGCAAATAAAATAATAAAGTGGGCTATAGCGTCCAGGCCCAGAGCTTGGAGGAAGTCTACGAAAATAAAGACGCCCAACCAGAGGATGGGCTGCAATGAGAAGATCCCAGAGAGAAAGTGGGTGAACCTGGACCACAATCTGGTGAGTTAGTTGAAGGCACTGATCCAACTCAGGAAAGACCAATTCAAGTGAAAGGAATACCGTGTGCATTGGCTGAAGAACATCCAAAAAATAATGTTTCTGGAAATAGCAAAACAGACCAGAAGCAAGAGGGTCTTTGCAAAGCAGTGTATGCCAAATCTTTGCATGAGTTGGTTCTAGTGAGCTGGAAATCTTTCGTGGGTGGTATGGGCGGAGCTTCAGAGTCAGATGGTGGTGCCGCATCAAGAAGAAAGAAAGGAAGAAAGAATTCTAAGTAAAGAGTTAAACAAAGTGAACCAGGACGGAGCAAAAAGAAAGGAGTCAAAAGCAAAACAGGTGCACAGAAAGGGAAGAATGAAGGTGAAGCGCATCCCCTTGTATTAGATAATTCTGTAACTGATAGTAATATAGCTCGCTGTAACGAATCCTTGAAGAAAAAAGACTTTGAGTGGGAAGCTAGGGAGATATGGTCATTTGGGGAAAAATTGGTATTGTAGGAAGAGGAAATGATGAGGAAATTATTATAAAACTTTGTGAAATTAATGAAAGAATGAGGGAGGGGAACAATATGAAGGGTAACACAGAGTCGAAGTTAAGTGACTGCAATAGTGATCAATGAAGATTATTCATTTAATATTAGAGGTCCGGTGGGGGGGGGGGGGAGGGTGAAGATCAAAGCTGTAAGAAAATTGGTGAGAGAATTCAAATTAGACGTGATATGTTTGCAGGAGACAAAAAGAGAGGAGGTGGATGAGAATTTATGCAGGAGAATTTGGGGTGATGATGGATGTAGTTGGGCTTTTTGTGCTGCGAATGGGAATGCTGGAGGCGTCTTGATTTTGTGGAGGAAGGATAGTTATATTATTGATAATCAGTTTGCTTGCGATAATGTGGTTGTTATTTCGGGGACGTGGAGAAGCAACATGTTATTTACATATATTGTAAATTTATATGCTCCTTGTTCAAACACAGGGAGGAAAGAGCTGTGGAGGAGACTAATTAATATTAAAAATAACTTGCCACCAGGAGCTTGGTGCGTGTTATGAGATTTTAATTCGGTAAAAAATGTTAATGATCGGATGGGCAGGGAACTATTTCAATCCACAAGAGACATGCTAGATTTTGAAGAATTTATAGACAGTATGGAGCTTAATGACTTTCCTCTTGTTGGAAGTAAATTCACGTGGTATCGCTCGAACGAATCATCTATGAGCAGACTCGATCGGTTCTTGGTTATAGATGAATGGCTGAGGACTTGGCCTAGTATCACTCAATGGGGTTTAAGAAGAACAATATCAGATCATTGCCCGATTTTATTGAAGGTGGACATGGTGGATTGGGGTCCAACGCCTTTTAGATTTTTGGATTGTTGACTGGAAAATAAAGAGTTTAAGATGTTTGTTACGAAACAATGGGAAGAGATGGAAGTGGATGGTTGGGCTGCTTATAGATTAAAATCAAAATTACAAAGGCTGATGCAACAATTGAAGGTTTGGAATAGTGATGTGTTTGGTTATATTGACAAGCAGATTCATAACCTGGAGCAGGAAATTAATGAATTTAACTTGAAGGGGAAGATGAAGATATGTCTATTGAGGATATCATGGCAAGGAAAGAGAAAGTGGGAGACTTGTGGCAGCGAATGCGATCAAAGGAGAGTTTGCTTGCACAAAAATCCAGATGTAATTGGCTTAGAGCAGGGGATCAAATTTTCAACTTTTTCTTCAAATGCATTATCAGGAACAGAAAAAGAAATGAATTAAGAGGGTTGAGAATAAACAACATATGGGTTGATACTGTTCCAGAAGTTCGGGCAGAGGTTAAAAGACATTTTCAAAGTTTATTCTCGAAAGCATTTTGGCAGCGGCCGATCCTTTAAGACCTTGAGTTTAAACAAATTTCCGAGATGGAAAATGATTTTCTGATTCAACCTTTTTTACAGGAGGAAATTAAAAAGACCATTTGGAGTTGTGATGGTACGAAAAGTCTAGGGCCTGATGGCTTCAACTTAAATTTTTTGAGAGAATGTAGGGATGTGGTGAAGAGCGATATTGTCAACTTTATGACTGAGGTCCATGCAAATGACAGGTTGGTGAAAGGAATCAACTCTTCTTTTGTCAACTTAATCCCCAAATGTGATAGCCCACAAAGTTTGAGCGAGTTTAGGCCAATTTCTCATATTGGATGCCTTTATAAGATTTTGGCTAAGACTTTGGCAAATCGTTTGAGAGTGGTGATGGATGCGATTATTTCCAAAGAGCAAACAACATTTGTGAGCGGTCGAAACATTTCTGATAGTATTCTGGTGGTCAATGAAATTATCGACGACGCCAAAAGAAACAAACACTCGTGCTTGATTTTCAAAGCTGATTTTGAAAAAGCGTATGATAGTGTTAATTGGAGTTTTGTCGATCACATTATGGTCCAGTTTGGGCTTTGTGATAAATGGAGAAAATGGATTCGTGAATGCATAACAACGGCATCAATAGCAGTTTTAGTTAATGGTTGCCCTACATAAGACTTTAAACATCAACGAGGGTTAAGACAACGAGACCCTCTATCTCCTTTCGTTTTTCATGCTGGCGGAATCCCTTGGGGTTTTGATCAAGAAGGCTATCCATTGTGGGTTATTTGAAGGGTACAAGGTTGGGGAAGAGCAGTCTGAGGTCTCGCATACTCAATTTGCTGATGATACAATTATTTGTTGCAACCCTTCTCAAAAGAATGTGTTGCCATTAAAAGTCTGTTAATGAATTTTGAGTTAGTCACAGGGCTTAAGGTTAACTACCAAAAAAATCAAATATTTGGTATTAATATTGATGAGCATCAGGTATAATATTGGCCCAATTTCTTGAATTGCAAGAAGGGAGTTATTCCTTTCAAGTATCTTGGGGTTCCGATCGGAACTAATCCTAGAATAGTGGAGTCGTGGAAGTCGTTGGAAGAGCACTTGAGCAGGAAATTGAAGAGCTTAAAAGGCATCCATCTGTCATTTGGCGGGCGTGTAACATATCTTAAGGCTGTTTTGACGGGTATTCCAACATATCTTCTTTCTTTTTATAAAGCACCGTCTAAAGTGTTAAAGAATCTTGTTGCTTTGCAAAGAAATTTCTTGTGGGGAGGCGATGGGGATGTTCGAAAAATTGCTTGGGTTCGTTGGGATGATATTTGTAGAAGAAAAGAAGAAGGTGGGTTAGGAGTGAAAGATTTATATCGGTTTAATAAAGCTTTACTTAGGAAATGGCGGTGGAGATTACTTGAAGAAAAAGATGCAATTTGGATTAAGGTGTTAAGGGCAAAATACGGCAATGATATTACAAATTTTTCATCACACGAAGGTAGTAGAAGAAGAAATAAAAGTTCGTTGTGGTGGAGGGACCTACTAACGATATGCAGGGATGAAGGAGGCGAAGATTGGTTTTCGTGTGAACTATCTAAATGTCTTGGAGATGGCAAAGAGACCAGTTTTTGGGATGATGTTTGGTGTGGTTCAGAGGCATCAAAAATGAGGTGGGAAAGGCTTTATAGTATCTCTCTTGATAAAAACAAAAGTATAGGAGAGATGGGGTTTTGGAGCAATAGGGAATGGAGATGGAAATTTAGGTGGAGAAGAGAGTTCTTCAGCTGGGAGCAACAAGATTTTGATGTGTTCTTAGAGTCATTGCAACAGATTCAGCTTGATAACGCTAAGAGAGACGCCTGGATATGGAAACAAGAGCAGCAATGAAGGTACACTATTCAATAGCTTATAGACTTTTATCGAGTAGAGGGGAACTGCAAGATTCCGAGTTTTTCCAAGTTATTTGGGATTTTTCAGCACCACCAAAGATGGTGTTTTTGGCTTGGAAGTTGAAGCTTGACAAAGTACCCACAAAGTCGAATCTAATCTGTAGAGGTATGACATAAATTGTGGATAGTGCATTGTGCTATTTTTGTGAGTCACAGCATGAAAATGTAACTCATTTATTTTTTGAATGTGGGTTTGCTTATCGGGTATGGATGGCAGTTTATGAATGGTGGGGTTTCTCCACGACATTGCCAAACGACTCTGTTTCACACTTCTTGCAACACTCTAAATTGATTGGTAATTCTAAGGTGGCTAAATTATGGAGAGGATTTTGGTGTTTTATTGTTTGGTGTATTTGGTTTACGAGAAACAAAGTGATTTTTCATAGTGGCAGAATTGATATTCATATAACAATAGAGAGTATTAAGCTGGAGAATTGGGCGTGGATTAGAGCTAATCTTAAAGGGTTTTATTTTTCTTTTTATGATTGGGTGATGCAACCACGACTTTGCGTGGGTTGTAATTGTTGAGGGGCGAAATGTAAGGCGTTGAAGCACCCCTTGTGCTTCTCTTTTTAATGATAAAAAAAAAAGACATACTACTTATCCCCCGAAATTCAATACATTTGAGGTCAGCCAAATTTTGAGACATTCAAAATAGGGGGAAACTTTCTGTCTTTTTTTGTCATTTTTCTTAATCTAAAACAAGGGTCCCTTTTAAAAAAACAAAAAGAATATAAATAACATCAATCTGAAATGACATACTAACGCAAACCAACAACCGATCAAGTATAAACAATTACAATTCTTGAATTTAGAAAAACGCATCCAATCTTGCACAAGTCACAAGTTCAACTCCGATCCTCATTTATTCATTGCTCCAACTCTGTTTAGTTTTTATATGAAAAATTACAAATAATAAAATATTAGTTAGGAAACTTGGGATTAAAATTTAGGGATAAAAGCATCAAGCTCCTGAACTATACACGTTTTTGCGACTTGCCCCCTAAACTGATTTAATAAGCGTTTTGCCCCTTGAACTATGCTCATCTGTTCGATTTGCCCCTTCGCCGGATTCAGCCGAATATTCCTCGGAATATTCCATTCTCGTGCGACTCACATGAGGGTCAGAAGGGCATTTTCAGTACATATTTTGGAGTGTAAAGTTCATGGAAATTCCCCCTCAAACTATGCTTTTAAGTGCGGTTTGCCCCTTAAACTATTGTAAAGTACCCCCTAAACTATTGTTGTGCGATTTTCCCCCTAAAGCGTTTGTCTTTTGTTTAGTTCAGTTTTTTTTAATTAAACAATAAATAAAAAACTACAGTACAAACTTGACGGGCAAACAAAAACACATTCCATACTTAGCCAAAAATTTGCAAACAAAGAAATTAGGGTTCTTCATCCAATTTCTCTCTCAAATCACCTCAAATTCGTCCAAATTACTAGCAACCCACACGAAATCGACACATCCCGCGTTCGCAACAGCGATTTTCGAGCACTTTCACAGCTAATAATCGTTCGTTTCAAACGTTAGTTGGTGGGTTAGGTCTTCGAATTGATTGAGTTCGTTAATGGACGCAATTAGAAAACAAGCTTCCTGATTCCGAGACGCCAAGCAGGTACTTTGTATCGTAATACGCATATGTGAATCAGATGTATACGTATAGTTCGTGTCTGTATACTTTTTTCGATGATGCTCTGTACGAATTTACGTAATCGGATCAGTGGCGCACTGTTGAGAATTTTAGAGATCTGGTTGAATTTCGTAGCTTATTGGAGTTATCTGTGTATGAAATTTTAACTATTCGCGTTGAATTAAGTTTTAGAGAGATCGATTTGTTTAGATGAAATCAAATGTTTAGCTAACTTCTGATTTGGATTGGTGTTTGATGAAGCATTTGTAAGTTTGGTTGAAACAAAATTTAGTAGTTACGTTGAGTTTTGACAATGAATTAGGCTATATGTTGTTAGTGAATGATTGTAGCTATTACGTAATTCTATAAACGAGTTGGTGACTATTATGCATTACGGTTGAGAATATGAAATCTGCTACTTAATTTGTGAAATTTTTTTGGATAATTTGAATTTGTTAGGTAGTTGAAGTATATGTATATTAAATTGAGTATTTGCATTCAATTAGTTGATGTCTGTTTGTTTAGGTGGAAATCTAATATTTTGCTAACCTCTGTTTTGCATTTGGTGTTTGTAGAAGTTTGGTTGGAACAAACTTGAGTAGTTACGGTGAATGAAGAGTAATATCATTCCCCTTGACAAAGCAATTGCTTCCAAGCTTAAGAAATGAAGACCTCATTAGTGGCCAGTAGCTAGCTTGTTTTCATACTATGGAAAATGTTTTGTAATGATTTTGATGTACTGTATCTGGTGAATATTTTGTCAATGTTCTAAGCCATCCATTTTGGTGTAATATATAGGATATACTAAGGCATTTGGTGAATGTAAACTGGATTTTTTGCTGAAGTGAATGAATGCATTAGAGTAATGGTTTATGCTACTCGATCTTAAAAGAAAAAAAAGTAGTTTATGCTACATATTAGAAGTATTTTATGCTTCATAAAAAAAGTAGTTAATGCAAAAATGGTAAACAAAGACCCTTACGGCCAAAAATAATAATTTTCTTACCAAAATGCTGTACAAAATACGGTTCAGGGGGAAAATCGCACAACAATAGTTTATGGGGTACTTTACAATAGTTTAAGGGGCAAACCGCACTTAAAAGCATAGTTTGAGGGGGAATTACCATGAACTTTACACTCCAAAATATGTACCGAAAATGCCCTTCTGACCATCACGTGAGTCGCACGAGAATGGAATATTCCGAGGAATATTCGGCGAAATCCGGCGAAAGGCAAATCGAACAGATGAGCATAGTTCAAGGGGCAAAACGCTTATTAAATTAGTTCAGGGGGCAAGTCGCAAAAACGTGTATAGTTCAGGGGGTTTGATGCTTTTATCCCTAAAATTTAATAGTAAAGACCAAAGATCGAGACAAAACCTTCTTCAATAGGGCCTCTATCATCAATTTCTTCCTCCACCACAAGCGCATTCATCCTTTGAGGTGTTTTTCTCTTGCATGTCGTATACAGCCTTTTAAGAGCGCCAATTTTATGCTTTATTGGATCTTGTTGCTGCACTAAATAAAACAAGGAACAAAGTTACCAATATCTTGGGTTGAGTCGCAGACTAGGTCGATATCTTTAGGACGTTTCGCGGCTCTGCCCAAGTGTGCAAACAATGTTCGTAGCCTCGTCGTCCCCATGATATAAATTAGCACAAAATCTTCTCTGTCTCAATCTTTTATGCACAACAAAGAATTGGAATACTTTCACCTTCTCCTTCTCTTTTATTTATAACTCATAAACTTTAAAGAATGAATAGAGATAGTTTTTATTTTCGAAATATGAGAGCGGCATAGGTACTGTCTCTCTATTTTTTTTTCTTTTTCGAAATCCTCTTTTCCAAATATATGCATATAATACGGAAGCCTTTTTTTTTTTTTTCTTGGAGTAGTTCACTCTAGATTTTTTATCCCTTTTTTTTTGCTTTTCGAAATCTTTTCCCTTCAATAGTTAACGGATGCCTTTTTTTTTTCTTTTCAAAGAGGAGTTTACTCAAGCTTTTTCCCCTTTTTAAAATAACGTATATGATTGATATTATATAGAATATATAAGGGCAAATGATATAGCCAGAGCCAAATCCCCATTTACAGAGCAAAACTGTTCTAATAATACCTAATTTGCCCTCAAAAAGAATTCGCAAAACTCTGATTGATTACTATGTATCTAATTTATTTAAGGTTATAACTTATTCCAGTTATGATTCTATATATATCATCGATTGTTTTTCACATGTTTACTGCTTCATATATATGGAAAGCTTAGATTTTTTTAAAACTGAATCTCCTCTTGTCAATTATATGTCTTGCTAGCTAGGATAAAAATAATAAATTTTCAGCAATTTTTTTTTTCTTTTCAAATGAAATACAATGAACAAATATTTTCAGCAGCTACTTACAAATGAATTAAAACCTAAATAAAAATAGTAAAGGAGAATTTCTTGTTTAAACTTAAAAGTAATCTGATTTATACAATTAATATTATTCTAAATTACAAACATTAGTCTACAACTTTACTTTGATTAAGGTCGTTTAATTGTGCCATCAAAAAATTCAGAATTAAAAAATATAATATTATACACATGGACATATATCTATGTTTATACGTGGAATGCATGTATATTGTGAATATAAAAATTATTTATTACTAATCTTAACGATTTATAATTTGTTTGCTTAACTAATAACAACATTAACATTTATACAATCTTTTTTTGTATTAATTTTCTGGCAATATAACAAATAATATACATATTGCTCCCATGATTTTAGTTTCTATGGTTCAAATATTTATTTAATAATTATTATCGCTTTGATATTTAGATCGAATTTTTTAACTGGTATTATATTTTATCTAAGTTTAAATATATGAATCAAGATGTAACGTATTTAAATTATTTTTCCTTAGATAAGAATCAAACTATTAGATATTTTATTAATATAGTAAAAAAGGTTCTAGACAAAAGCCGAATGAGAATCTATATTTAGGAACACAAATTGTTTCTTAGGTGGAATTGATGTACATTTTGCCTAGAATCACGTGATTTCCTTTAATTACGAATTTTTTGATATTTATGATTGATTTGATAAAAGGGTAAAAAGGAGTTTTCATAAGAGTTTGCTCTATATTTAGGAAATTTGCACCGCGGGCCGCGGCCTAGATAAGTTCTAAAAATCAGGAGATATGCATCCGTTATTCAGGAGAGATTATTTGGTGCAGCCGTTGTATGTACATCCACTATCAATACACGGTGGGGATGGGGTGTTGGGTGGTTATTCCTACAATTTAGGGATCTTCTTTTAATCTCAATCATCGGTTATACATACAGCGGATGTATATAATAATTTCTCGTTATTCAGAGTGAGGGTTAGTGGGGATTTGATAAGATTTTGACTCTTTCAAATAAGACTTAGTTTTCCTCTTCTCAGTGTATTTTTTAAGGTATAAGATATGTCTAAGAAATAATCCATATCAAAACTTAATCTTTTTCTTTTCTAAAATCAAAATGCGTACTAAATAAAAATTTCACCAACATTTTCCCACTTGAAAATTTTAATAAATTCTTTTTTCATTGAGTTATATTCATATATACGTTAGTGCATCAATAAAGGTGTTCATCAACTTGAACCTCTACGTAGTGCTGATGATTTAGATTATACTAGAGTAACTCGTAGTCTTGAACTCTATCTCTAACAACATCACACACAAAAACATATCAAGGTGAAATTTCAAAGCCCGTGCTTTCCGGCCATGCACGTGTATCCCAGTGTAGTGAAGCTCTAGAAAATTTGCCCACAATCTTCATAGGAAGCGGCCACATCCCCACATCCACTTAGGTGAATCTATCAAGAGTGCTCTTGTAGCTAGAAACTCCACTCATTATAGAGTATATAATTCATTAAGAGTTTATAATCAACTCAACCAATAATCGTTGCAAGATTCATGTTTCAATCTTTTTTTTAAATAGGACTTTAATTATAACATGATTCATCTCACTTCACTTTATGACTTATTATTACCGATTGAACCCAGTTCTTGGGATCTCCAATCTCTAGGTTGGGTTTCCATTACAAGTGATTTATCATTCAAAAGGCTTTAGTACCATTTCTTTTGAGATTTTATAAACCTTCTCTCTAGCTAGTCCTTTCGTCAAATGATGGGCTAAATTCTCATTAGAATAAACATGATCCACTATTACACCACCCCTGGAGAGAAACTCTCTAATGGTACTATGTTTACGACGTATTTGTCGTCTTTTTTCGTAATAGTAGTGGTTCTGAATTTTAGCAATAGCTGCAGTGCTATCGCAATGGATCAACATTGCTGGAATTGTCTCTCCCATAAAGGGGTATCAGAAAGCAAACTTCTCGACCATGATGCGTCTTCACTAGCTGACGCTAGAGCTATCATTTCTGTTTCCATGGTTGATTGAGCCAAAATTGTTTGTTTCTTTGATTTCCAAGAAACGGCTCCACCGGCTATACTAAAAATTTAACCGCTAGTTACTTTAGAGTCATCTAGAAGAGTGTTCCAATCAGCATCGTTGTATCCCTCGAGTACAGCAGGAAACTTTTGATAATGTAATCCAAATTTTACAGTTCTTTTCAGATATCCATGACTCTTTCAATAGCATGCCAATGTTCTATACTAGGTCTACTAGTGAACCTGCAAAATAATCCTACAACATACGCAATGCTGGCCTAGTACAATCTGTAGCATATCGTAAACTACCAATAATACTTGCATATTCAGATTGATTAACACTATCACCATCATTTTTGAACAACTTTACACTAGGATCATAAGGTGTACATGCAGGTTTACAATGAAAGTAGTTATATTTCTTTAAGATCTTTCCTATGTACGAAGATTAATCTAGAGAAATACCATGACCAGACCTGGTAATTTTAATGCAAGAATCATACCTGCTTCTCCTAAATCGTTCATGTCAAAGTTGGCACATAACATAGATTTCACATCATTAATAACATGGACATTAGAACCAAAAGTAAGCAAGTCATCCACATATAAACATATCAAGGTGCATATGCCATTTTCTGATTTATAGTAAATGCATTTATCACTTTCGTTCTTTAAAACCATGAGAGATAACAAGATTATCAAATTTTTCATGCCATTGCTTCGGTGATTTTTTTAAACCATAAAGAGATTTATCTAATTTACACACTTTGTCTTATTCACCATAAACGACAAAACTTTTTGGTTCCATATAAATCTCTTCTTCTAATTCACAATTTAAAAAGCGGGTTTAACATCCATTTGGTGCACTAAATGATCATGAATGACAACAAGAGAAATTAAAACACGTTTGGAAGTAATTCTAGTAACAGGTGAAAATGTGTCAAAGAAATCAATAATTTATTTTTGTGAATATCCTTTTGATACAAGGCGAGCCTTATATTTTTCAATACTTTCATCAACTCTTAATTTCTTTCGAAGAACCCATTTACATCCTATAGCTTTACAACCAGGGGTAAATCTACTAAGTGCCAAGTTCTATTAGATTCAAGTGAATCCATTTCACCGCCGATAGCCTCTTGCCAAAAGTTGGCATCTAAAGAAGACAAGGCTTCATCAAGTGTATTTGGATCATTTTCTAAATAATAAACATAAAAATTAGAACCTAAATCTTTACTAGTACGATCTCGTTTACTTTTCTATTTTCAGAATCTACTTCTTTAATTGAATCATCAATTCCTTCTATAGGAGTATTTTTAGAAGACGAGGCCCTACTATTTCTCAATATAAAAGGAAATTTATGTTCATAAAAATCAGCATTGTTAGACTCAAGAATCACACGATCATTTAAGGAATAAAATCTATAAGCTATACTCTTTATAGAAGAACCAAGAAATACACATTCATAAGCTCTACTATAAAGTTTATTCCTTTTCGAATCAGGAATTCGAATATAGGCCAAACAACCTCAAGTTCTTAAATAGCTGAGATTTGGTTTCCTATTTTTAAAAATCTCATAAGGTACAAGTTTACTCTTTGATTTTGGAGCACTATTCAGAACATAGCAAACGGTTGATAAAATTTCACCCCACCAATAAGAAGCAGCACCAGATTTGAGTAAAATAAACACAATAGCTTCAGTAAAGGTTCTATTTTTTTCTTTCAGCTTTACCATTCATTTCACGAGAATAAGGTGCTGTCTTTTCATGAATAATCCTGTGAGATTCATAAAATTCATTAAAAATAGTAGAGCTATATTCAGTGCCTCTATCACTGTGTAATCGTTTTATTTTTCTATGAAATTGATTTTTAATTCTGGTCAAGAAAAGTTTGAACATATCACATGCTTCATTTTAATTTTTCATAAGATATACAAACGTATAATCATAGCAGTCATTAATAAAGGTTATAAAATAACGCTTTCCACTTCTAGTCAAAACACCATCAAATTCACATATATCAGAATGAATTAAATCAAGTGGCTCAGAATCTCTAAAAACTGATTTATGTGGAGATTTTGTGATCTTAGCTTGACTACAAAATTGACATTTCTCAAAATCATTCAAAGAAATTTTAGGAATAAGTCCTAAGGTGTCGAAGTCCCATGGATGCCAGTTTTTCCTGTCAGGCCCATGTTCCCTCTGAAGCTCTTGCAGAAATTTAAGCTGAAAAAAAGAAGAAGCCAAATTCCCAAAATTGTATAAGTAAACTGAAGAGCACGTGGAATTTCTAACTCCTAAATTACACTTATTGTATAAATAGATACTTACCCAAGCCTGGTAAGCTGGATCTGATACCCACTCTTCTTTCCTAGTAGTCTTGTTTTTCTTCACTGGGCCAAGCTTGTACATCTTTGCTATCGACAATTGTTTAATCATAACACCCTTATCTTTAGCCTGTTTCACAAAACAATTAAAATATTAATACGACAAATTTTAAAGGGACAAAATTTAATAAGACAAATTAATACAACACCCTAATATGTATTTAAAGGACCAAATACAAATAAAAATTACCACTTTTTTGCAATTTGTTGGCCTGAACGCCTCCCACCAAACCAGTTCCTCTTCGGAGCGTTGTCCCTATTTATCTAGGCTTTTGCGCACCTATTATGGTGTATAGGCCCCTCCCAGTAATCCATGAATTTCTGCACATGTTCTTCTTGAATCCATATATCACGTCTACTATGCTTTTCGTGATTGTCCCTTATCGCCAACAATATTCTCTTCAGAAAGTTCAAGCATTCGCTATAACGCTTGTTGCCAATCATTTTCCAAACACTCCTAACTCGATACTCGTCGTCTTCATCCCGCTGATATTGGTCCTGTGAATTTTAAATAATATAAATAATTAAAAACAACAATATATGAAAAAATAAACAACAATATATGAAAAAAAACAAGCATTTTAATTAACTTTGTTTAATATCTAATTATAATTTCATTAAAAAGCTTACACAAAATTCGTCCGATGCGCTATCCCTATAAACTCGAGGAAAATCATTGAATCGAGACAATGGGCCCTTACACAACTTCTTCAAAGTAGCCGAAATTGACGCACTAATGGACGATTGGTTCCTCAACAATCCGCTATGCGGACAAAATGTGATACACTCCCTATCATCGAGGTTCTCTGGTATAGGTGCCCCTTTGCCCCGCCCCCGATGATTTTTCTCCTCATCGCCATCGGGGGAATGTGATGGTCCTAGCTCATCGGGCCCTCGAGACGATGTCGGCCTAACTGAAGTAGCAGACTGTGAGGGGAGAACTCCAAACATATCGGAACCTAAGGCTTGAGCCGATCCATGCGGCGACTCGGTGGTGGTGGTGCTGATCGGTGGAAGAGGCTTTATCTCGAGGTCACCAATAAACCTATACGGGTCATAGTCCGTAGGGTGAACCGGCATATCATCATCATCATCATCAAGTAGTGGGTTAAACTGGTGCACTGGGACTCTACGTGGCTGCTGACTACTAGATGCAGGTTCCTTTCCTGGATGTCTCTCCCTACGACCTCCACCCCTAGACGATCCCCAATCTCTATCTGCCATCTAAATTAATCGACAAAAATATCAATATAATCGTCCCTAAACTTTACTAAATTATATTTTAACACTACAAAAAAGTTATTCTTCACAACTCAGTCCTAATAAGAAATATAATTAATTGGAATTTTCAATCAATCTATATGTGTTTTGTTAACTCACTACATATTCGAAAATAACCCCAAAATTTTTAATTAATAATCTTATTCATACAATAAAGTTAATATAAGCAACATTTTCTAAACTACTATATAATATTAACAATCAAATAAGAACTAAAATCATCTAATTGCACTTTATACTCTATAGTTTTCCAAACTCCCCAAATATTTTCATTCAAACTCAAGTTTTCTATTTATCATATCCCTACAAGAAAGTTCCCAAAAATTTATATTTTTGCCCTACAAATACTTTAAACACCACAATTGAGTCCTAATTTTGTTTCAACTACAATTTCTAACACATTTTCTAAATTACAAAGTAACCCCTAAAGTTCAATATTATAAACCAAATACTAACTAAAAAGATCTTTTAATTATATTTTCTACCCTATTGTTTTCTTAACTATCTAAATATTAGCAAACAAGCCCAAATCTTCTAGTTAATTATCTTATCATACAATAAAGTTAAAATAAATTATATTTTCTAATCAACAATAATATTAACAATGAAGTAAGAACTAGAATCATCTAATTACACTTTATACTCTATAGTTTTCCAAACTCCCCAAATATTTTCATTCAAACTTAAGTTTTCTATTTATCATATCCTTACAAGAAAGTTCCCAAAAACTACATTTTTGTCTACAAATACTTTAAACAACAAAATTGAGTCCTAATTTTGTTTCAACTACAATTTCTAACACATTTTCTAAATTACAAAGTAATCTCTAAAGTTCAATGTTATAAACCAAATACTCTAGATATTTGCAAACAAGCCCAAATCTTCTAATTAATTATCTTATTCCTATAATAAACTCTAGTAAATACATTCAACACCACAAGAATTTTAAACTTCAAATTGAGACCACAACTTTCTCAAAGCTGCTTTATCTACCCTCAAGTTTTTTCAACTACACTTTATGCCCCAAATCTTTTGTTAAACTACAAATTAAGGCCTAAAATAACAAAATTTTAAAATTAGCACAGAACTATTCTAAGAATTCATCATAACAACACAATAATCATATGCACATGAACAAATAACAACAATAATCACAATTTAATGGCAATAATCAAAATTATCAACAATTTAAAATTCGCAATAATATTGTAAATAATGGACGAGAAATAATAAATGTTGCATCAAATTGATCCTTGAGTAGAGGAGAATTGCTTAACGGTGTTTTGGGTGATTTCTGACGACGTTGCAGCCAGTGGTGGCGATCAACAGCGGCCCGACTATGTGTGTGTGTGTATTGTGTGTGAAAGCGTGAGGGGGGCGTTGGGGGCTGGTCTCTTTTTCTTTTTATTACTATGCATCGGATTTATCTGATGCAATTGTCATGAGGATCAATTGCATCAGATGGTTCACATGCAGCCACGTAGGCTGCAACATAGATTTTTGATGCAAGCTTTGCATCAGATTTTTTGGATGCAGTCTACGTGGCTGCATCCGGACCATCCGATGCAATTGACCCTCATGTCAATTGCATCGGATTTTTTCAATTCTATATGTCATTCATCCGAAAAATGAAAATTCGGATGCATGACTTTCCATGCTATTGCATGATTTTGTTGTAGAGTAATTGACTTTTACTATAATTCTAATTCTTTTCAAACAATAATTTCTTTTCATATTAGAAAATTAACACAGACACAAATATAAAAAATATTTACATATTTGTGTATATATATATATATATATAAATATATAGTATTTAGTCTAATATCTCATAAAAACAAAAAGGAAAAAGGAACGAGAGAGAGAGAGAGAGAGAGAGAGAGAGAGAGAGAGAGAGAGAGAGAGAGAGAGAGAGAGAGAGAGAGAGAGAGAGAGAGAGAGAATTGTTGGCACAATATAAAAGAAAAAAAAAAAGAAGAACCGTGCATTGCAGCATAATTGGCAAAAGAAGAAAAACAAGTAAGTTATTTAATTTTGTTTTTTACTATTAATTTTTTTGTATGAATCAACATTTTATTTATCTAAATACTATGAATTTGTTTCTAGATTTTTTTTTTTTTTTTTTTACAAAATACGACACATTAGCAAATAGCAATAACTCATTGATAGAAAATTTAGCAAATACTATGATGCCTAAGTGATTTTGCATTATATAGTACTTGTAATATTGCATTATCAAATTTATTTTGTTATGATTTACAAATAAAGTTTTCTTTTTGTTATGTTTTTCTTTGTATATATATATTGATAATTTTCTTTGTGTAATTTCCCCCTCCCCCACCTTTCTCCTAACTCAAATTCCTGGATTCGCCACTAGTCGTGGCAGAGAACGGATCAGTCGAGAGATTTGTGTGTGGTGCATGAGTTATTGAGTTGAGGGGGAGGAGTGAGATGGAAGAAATCGAAGGTCATAGAGAGTTTGAGAGACTTACCAGTGGCGTTGTGGTGTACGGTGGTCACCAGACGGCGCGCAGGGGAAGCAGTGGCAATGAAGGACTAAGGAAAAGGGTGTGTATGATAGGGTATCTGATCGGGTCGGGTATCAGAACTTTTCTACCCGACCCCGATCGGGTACCCAAAAAACCCTGGTAATCGGATACCTTAACCCGTTTTTCTCGAATCGATTGGATAATACCCAATCGGGTCGGTTACGAGAATAGGGTACCCAAAAGAAATGCCCATCCCAAATTATATACATATAGTATTCAATATTGTACCAAAATAAGCCATCGAAATTTCGCTTGAAACGTATTTATACATACCAAAAAACTAATATAAAATACAAAAATATACATGACAGTTATTTGTCGCGTTTATGTTTGAATAATATAAGCAAGCGAAAATTCTCTTGTTGATTTTAGTTCTAGATGAATAAAAAAGATAGCTCATAACAACGGTCCATTATAACTAATTAAGAGCTAAATTATATGTATTAAGCACTAATTACTAGCTCAATTAGCTATACTTAATTATATTTATATAACTCATTAGCAAAAGTAACAACTATACAAAACTAATCATATAACTAATAACAAACGTAATTATAAAATTTAGCAAAAGTTATCACTAATGTATTATGCATAAACAAACAAAAACCATAAAGTGTAACAAAAGATAAATTAAAGAAAAAACGAGGTAGAAAGAAGAATTAAAGTTTAAAAAATATTAATTAAAGTTTAAAAAATATTATTCAAAGTTTAAAAAATAAAGCGTAGCAAAAAATGAATCAAAGTTTAACAAATATAAAATAATAAGGCATGACTACACAAACCAAAATAAATCACTAAAATTACCAAAAAAACAAAAAACTATAACAAACATAAACATGAAATTAGATGAAAATTTTAGATGTGAAGAATGTGGGAGGAAGTTTTTGATGAAAAATGAATTGGTGGAAGTGGGGTATTTATAAGAGAACTTGGTATAACCCCTTGGGTGGCCTAGTTGGTTAAAGATGAGTGTCTCCTCTCATTGTTCTCAAATTCGAATCTCATTGGGAGCGAATTGATTCTATGCCTTCTAGGCCTGAGCCTGTCGCACATGGTTAGCCAAGTGTGGTTTATCTGGTAGGCGAAGTTTGCAGGCTATTTCGGCGACCCGAGGGTTTACCCAGTGCGCACCCGAAGGGTAGCGGCTAAGGGTTCTCACGTCATCCAAAAACAGAAAAGGCCTTGGTATAAAATTCATATATGAACAGTAATAAGCCAGCAAATTTTCGCTTGCCATATCACACATGACTTAGCTGATGTAGTAGCACAAACAAGCACAAGAGACGCGGATATATGACGTGAGGTTTAGCAACCGATAGTGTGATTGAGAAGAGGTCCAGTCAGCAACTAGCAAGCGATTATTCCCTTGCAATTATTCTCGTACAAATTTTGCACTTCTTTCTAATTATGTTATAATTTCTATATGTTGGTTCGAATTATGTAATACTTCATCGACATTGTATTATGTTAAATACGTGCTTCGTAAAGTTTCGTCGAAAATGGAGGTAAGAAAGAAGTTAAACTAAAGAATGGGGCCAAAAATCACCTCGGAATCCATAATTTCTTTCACCGAAAGTTGTATTATGTTAAATAAGTGTGCTCCGTAACGTTTGGTCGAAAGCGAAGGTAAGAAAGACGTTAAACTAAAGGATGAGGCAAAAACTGCAATTAAGCAAAAGTTGAAAATGAGCTTGGAATTCTAGAATTTCTTTCACTGAAAGTTGTATTAAATTAAATAAGCATGCTTCGTAAAGTTTTATCTAAAATGGAGGTAAGAAAGACATTAAACTAAAGAATGTGGGAGAAATGTAATTAAGCGAAAGTTACAAATGCCCTTGAAATCTTGAATTTATTTCACTGAAAGTTGTATTATATTAAATAAGCATGCTCCGTAAAGTTTTATCGAAAACAGAGATAAGAAAGACATTAAACTAAAGAATGTAGCAGAAAATGCAATTACGTGAAAGTTGCAAATGCCCTTAAAATCCTGAGTTTCTTTCACCGAAAGTTATATTATGTTTCATAAGCATGCTCTGTCAAATTTCATTGAAAACGGAGGTAAGAAAGACGTTAAACTAAAGAAATTGTTCAAAAACACCTAAACCCATATAGCCCAAACCCCAAACCCTACAACTTTTCCTTTATTAACAACCAAAATGTTATTTTTACACAACAGTTGCAAAGTGACTCCAAATCTTATGTGATGATGCAATACCATCCGACCCCCGGGGAGGGTGATTTTGAGATATTGATCGAGTGAGTTTTATCGGAACGCTAATCTCAAGGCTAAGAGAAGAATGAGCAATACTTTATTAATGTTTGCGAGAATGAGAGGGCTACAAGTGGTGGGACTCAGTTAGAGAGGGGCTATATCGGGAATAACTTATTAGAGATAAAATACAAATATGTTTTTGCTGAGACTTTAGAGCTAAAGTGTTGCTGAAAGATTCAAGCTAAACGTGTGTAAGTTAAAGTGGAAAAAGTTTTTGTGGGAGTGCTAACAAGGTCTTATTTATAGGACCTCTCTGACCAATCACGACTGGTCTTCTGCTGAGTGTAATTGTTTCAATTGAGTCAGCCAATAAGATAGGTATTTTCTTGCACCAATGTACATTTCTGACGAGCGTGGCCTATAGCGAGGCCTTCTCTGCGCCAATGTGGGTCATTGGTTGTGGAAGCCAATCAAAGGGGATTCTTTTCATCTGGTAAACATTATGTGTGTGATGAGCCAATGGGGGTCGTTGCTTCTAGCCCAATAGCTCATCTTCTGTCGAAGGAAACCAATTACATTCGGTCTTCTCCACATTTATAGCAAGTAGTTGGGAGTTGGTAATAAATTCGCACTGAGTTCCTGTTTGTAGCCTCTCATTGTCTTTCGTTAGCTAACATCGTTGTCGTTCTCTTTCCTGCCAAGAGTTAAGAAGGTAAAGTATTAGTGAAATATTTCCAAAGTGTTAGCACACTCGGGTTAGGCGTCGTTGGAGATTTTATCCGAGCTTACGAAAAGACGTATATAAGACTCATTAGAGTCGTTCGAATGGAGCTCGTAGGACGTTGTGATAGAAGGGCTCGTAGAAGCCAAAGAGAGACTCGCTTGAGCAGGACTCGTGGGTCAAGTATCTTAAGGAAGTATCGTTATGGGAAGCACGAGTGCGTGCGGCTTAGAGGTCGTGGTTCCACATAGGGGAGGATGTAACGAGTATCCGCGAGGAGGATGTGGATCTCAGAAGGATAGATCTCATCAGTTTAGTTGGATATGCCCACTTTGAAACACAACTGAATTCATTTTTTCTTTCGTCAATATTTTCAAAACGTTTGATTCGTGTGGTATTCAAAATTTCATCAAAAACTTAGGTCTGAAAAGACGTTCAAAAAAATATTGGGGAAAAATATAATTTAAAAGAGTAGATGGGACTGTTGTGTAATTACACACATACATGTGGGCCTCGGAGTAAATATTTTATCCTTGATTTCACGTCGGATCTAGCGAGCAAGATTTCGCTTGCAAAATGCCACGTTGGAATCAATAATTAATGAGTTAATTTAATAGAAAATTTATTAGGTCCAATTAATTAGTATTAATATAATATTACTAAATGTGCCATATGCCACACATGTATTTACAAGCGAAATTCCGCATGCCACGTCGCCATATAGGAGTTTGCAAGCGAAAATGCAGTAGCAAACATAACAAAAAATGTTTCTTTTTAAATTTTTGTTTTGTTTTAATCCCTAAACTTTAAAATACCTATTAATACACAAAATCCACAACAACAATAGAACAACAAAACACAGAAATCAACAACAATCCCACACCATAAGTTGAACCATCATAATCACAAATAAAACCATAGTCAAATGTGTAATCCAATATTATCAGAAAATTAAATACTTCACAATTGAAATACAATAAATAAACAAAGCGATAGAGAAGAAACGAAAAGAAAAGTCGCTGGTCAGTAGGAATGTCTGACATATCTACACGATAAACCCCAGTGATATCTACACGATAAACCCTAGTGATATCCTGAACCACCTGCGCCCCTTGAACCACCATCATCACATTCGTCGTCCAACTCATCACACATGCCCAAACCCAATTCATCATACAAACATTTTAACTTAGCACTGGTTCTTGCTCAATATGGTTCACTTTTCTTCAGTTCTGCATCCATCTTCTTCTATTGTTCGTCAATCTTCATGGCTTGTGCGGCGAGCTGCGCCTGGGTAGCATTGTCCAACTGGAGTTGTACAATCATGGATAATGCTCTTTGAATGCCCACCTTTGATGCCCTCGTGTCAATGTATTTCTGGTACTTTTGGACTCCCTTGAAGCCAACAATCTTGGGGTCCCCACATGTAGAAAAACTAGGAACAAAACCCTTTTTCCCACCCCCCAAAGCCTCTAACCACTGGTCCAAACATATTGGATCCTAGTCTTTCGGGTTAGGCTCGTAGTCTCTAACGCACAACTTCAAGTACTTAAGCTAATATTAACCGAACATAGATGATATAATTAAACCAATGTCGTACAACCAAATAAACTAATAAATAGAACTTAACAAAAACACTCATGTATACTTATCAAGCCTAACGGGTAGTCCACTTTTGCGTTCTATCGGGACTAGTTTT
The DNA here is from genome assembly GCA_948329865.1 of Linaria vulgaris. Classification (NCBI taxonomy): domain Eukaryota; kingdom Viridiplantae; phylum Streptophyta; class Magnoliopsida; order Lamiales; family Plantaginaceae; genus Linaria; species Linaria vulgaris. The sequence continues at coordinate 32,812,427 of OX415250.1, read as the reverse complement.
GCAATGCATCTTTAGCGACACCGCTGATTGTGGGACTCAGTCTAAGTTCCCTCCATAGAATCCTTAGCCTTGTTCAAACATTTTCAATTAGTTATTGTTCAAAATCAAAGCACTACACAAAACGCGTTAAGTAAATTATCTGAAATTACATAAAAACATACCATTTGTTCCATGTGAATGCCCTGATCAATAGGCTCCCCGACGCACGTGGGGCCTATTCATTTCACTATGTTATATAGGGAATTCCTCGACCTTCTTATCGTTTTGGGGTCCCTCCAATGTAATATATCATTTTTCAAATGCGCTTTTATCATCCAAAGCTTTTTATTACCAATTATGGACTTGTCGGTCTTGTATTGGATCCACCACTGTTTTACGGTGTTCATTCCTTTTGGAAACATTTTTGGGCAATTTTGTTGAAGCAGTTGTATATCAAGTCGTGATCATTCGTCCACTGAAAATGTTGCTACAATAGATCATCTCTTCCTTCTCCATCATCGTCAGAGCATCAACAACCAAATCGACAACGGGATTTGTATCTGTCACAATACCACCAAAAGTCACCCCCTGCTGCCCTGGCAACTCCACCTCCACATCCTCGTAGAACTAGGTCACTTTTGCCGCTAAAGCCTCCAGGTAGGGGTTCTCAAAAAGTTGTTTCACTTCCTCTGCAGACGGCTCTGCCCCCTGGTTTTCTGTCTCAGGATCCGACTGGAGCATGGATGCCGCGCTTGGCCACGTCGTGGAATCCACATGGGCCCTAAATCCTCCAGATGGATAGGTTCCCAAAATAGTATGGAATCCTCTAAATGGTTGTACCACGGTGACCCACTGGGGCCTGTGAATCCTCCAAACAAGATTTTACATATTGTAGTGGGATTGACAAAACATGGTAGAAATGCCGCTAGACTGAATCCGCCCTGAAACGAAAACGGGCCACTCAGATACATCATGGGCGACGTCATGCCACTACCATTAAGACTGGTAACTGACTGTTATCCCTCCCCACATCGCATATGGCATATACTACTGGTCACCAGAAATCATCCCAGACATCATCATCGGTGGTTGCATATACGGCTGGAACGCCTGCCTTAACAACTTTTGCCCACCGGACTGTGCCATACACGGTCGCTCATTCTGTGACATCTGAGTTACACCAGAGGTATGAAATATAGGCGGTAACTTCTTGCGATCTTGCAACATCATCTGTGGCCTTGCGTGGGGTGGCTCACGGAGCGATGAGCCTCCCACCGTTGATTTGCCTGCGACGAAAGCTGAAAAGGAACCTCTTCTCTAGGTATAGATGGACCTTCTATATCTCCCTGGCTCAAACTCGATGGTCTAGTACGTATACAATCATAACTAACACTTATTCGACAAATGTGTAATATTATACGTTTCCAAAATAATAATACTTCCACCCTACAAGTTATAATAGCTAACTTTATCACTAGAATCTTTTATAAATCTAAAAACTATCTTTTACGCCCTAAAGATATAATGTACAATTTCACCCAAGCTAGATTATAAACTAATATTTCACTCCCTAAACCTAAATAAATACATTGTATACCACACAAATTTCATTATTACAATATTACCTAAATTTTAATCGAATCTTATATTTTCATCCAAAAATAATATCAATTACACTAAAAGCCATAAACTATTACACTTTACACATTAGCTTTCATTTTCAATGTCAAATTCAACTAGAACAAGTAAAAATCAACAGACATATATAATTCACCACCAAATTATCAACATACACTTCAACATTACATCGTTAATTAAAATTACGGGAAATCACAACATTACCACTCATATAAATTGATACATATATGCATACATGGTCGAAGCTATAGGAAATTAACGACAAGAATATATGATATACTGGGGTGGGGAAGGGATGGGATCCCACGACGTGGGACCCTTCGTCAAGGGATCCCACGTCGTGGGATTCAAAAACTCACTCCCGTTCTCGTCCCTCCAGTTGAAGGGATCCCTCGGCGAGGGATCCCACGAAAGAGGGAGCCCTTGGCGAGGGATCCCTCCATCCCGCCATTTTCCAGTTTCAAAGTGGATGCTTTAGGAGACTGGAAATATCCCTCCGATTTCCAGATTGTAAATATCACAAAAAAGTATGATTTTTCTCACTTTTTTACCCGAATGTCTTCTTTTTTACATTAATAACCAGTACCGACAGATAAACACGAATCACAATTTAATATCATCATGAATCACATTCACAAATCACAATCACAATTCACTATCACAACTCATAAGTCACAAGTGACAACTGACAAATCACCAAAAAAAACCTTTGCGGCTCACAAATTACAAGTCACAAATTGTCTAACCATTACAAATATCACAATTCAAATAACTAGCAATAAAAAGTTGCCCAAACCATCAAACGAATGAACCCATCAATAATCTATTCATCATATTACAAGTTCACAATCACAAGCAATTAAAATTCAACCACAAGCCATCTTCGGATTTGTGAAAGAGTGAGTCATTCGTGGTTAGGGGTGTAGTGGTGTTGTGTGTCATGTGATGTGAGAACGAGAATAAAATTGAATAGTGAGTTTGTAGACTTGTAGTTTAATATTTGTAATTTCATCCCTCAGTTTTATGATATTTATTATAAACACTTGTATTTTTTTTTTTCAACTAAACTTTCAATCCCCTAGTGATTATAGTTTCTGGAAAATGGTGAGATTCCCTCCTACCGGGGGAATTGGAGATTGACTCCCGTACCCGTCCCTCGACTGGAGGGAATCCCATCCCTGGTAGTCCCTCGTGAAGGGATTATGACGAGAAATTTCCCATTGGTCGGTACGGGTAAGGGAATTTCCCATGCCCGTTCCCACCCCATACACATAATAAACCACAAACTCTAATGACACTTCAAAGTAAACGGGTAAAAATCGCACATAATCATACCTATCAATCCCTTAGCAATTACACTTTATCATTATCCAAAACTAATATCAATTACAGTAAAAACCCTAAACTATCCTCAAATTTTATTTTTCCTAAATTCAAGCTACAATTCAACACCAATTCATCAAACTAACTATAATCCATCATCAAACTTCCATTTTCGCCATCAGATTCAACCTACAACTAAGAATATCAACCTACAATTCACCAACTAATTCATAAATCCATACATCATCAATTCACCTTCAAATTCGGCCAAATTCAACATCTTAAATCGACGAAATAGACAACTAACAAATATACGGTGTAAAGATAGACAAACGGATTATGATCGTACAACTAATTTATAAATTAACAACTAAATCATAAAAGCCCCAAATCGGATGAAACTTGAAAATAAATGGGTAATCTTCAAATTTACGAGTAGATATATGCACCTTTCAAATTTGTAGACAATTTGGAGTTAAAATTGCATTGAATTTTGACTGGATTTTTAATGGGTTCAAGCGGCGCCGCGACAGTGTATGTGTGTATGTTTTTTCCTAGCGTATAATCGCTAGCTAAACTATATTTTTCTTAATTCAGTAGATTACCATTAACTGTGGTAAATTGTTTTAGCATTGTTTTTTTTAACTTCAGTTTAGCGAGCGATAACGAGGCAGCATATTTAGCTGACATGGATACTAGCGAGCCAAAACTAGGCCGCAACTTTAGATGACGTGGTGAGTAACGAATATTCCCTTTAATTGGCATGGATTTTGCAAGTGAAATGATTCTCGGAGATTATACGGCATGAAGGTATTCTCTAGCAGGTTTCCACGCTGTATTTTTGAAACGGATTTTTTGTTTTTGCAAGAGAAGTTTCGTTAACCAAACCGTGTTATTGAATTTTCGCTTGCTAACACTCAAAGCTAAAATCGAACATTCTTGTAGTGGTCGTTTCTTTCAACAAGGTTTCATTACTCTTATAGTATTTTTGTTTAAGAAATAATTAATGACAGAAATATTCAAACCATGAACAACTACATGTTTAAGTTTTAGAGTTGCATTCAATGTCATCGCAAGATTTACCAATTTCGTATTTATTCATTTTTACTCAACAAAATACAAACTGTTAGCATATTATTATATTTGTATATTACTTATCTTAAGGGTGGCTTAGTCTTTTAGTTGTCTTGTATATATACTCTTTCTCATGTAAACCCTAGGCACTTCAACATTCATTCTTTTGTAATATTTCCCTTTATCTTGCAAGATTATGACTTCCTTCATTAATGTTATAACATGGCATCAGAGCCAAATCTCTGATCCAATCGGTAGGCAAACATGACACCACGCCAATCGAACTCATCGGTGAGTTCGCCGAATTTTTTTTGGGGTTTTCGTCTTTGTATTGCTACTGGTTTCTGGTAATCCGCTGCACTTTCTGAACTTGTTGGTTTATTAATTTTGATTTTAACTTTGTGCAATTTTTGTTCGATTTGTTGCCCCAATTCTGTTTCTGGGTTAGTCTTGCCTTGTGTATTGCTGCAATTCTCGATTTTTGTTGTCATGACAGAAGGGGATGATTCGTTGCAGTTGATGGGAAAAACTATGGGTATTGGAGTTATGTTATGCAAAACTTTCTAAAAGAGAAGAAGATGTAGAATTATATTTCTGGTGTTTTGGTTGCTCATAAGGCATATGATGCTAATTTTGTTAAGTTACTGGATGTGTGGGATACCAGTAATTTTATAATTATTACTTGGATTAACAATTCTGGTGAGCATAAGATTGGTGTTCAGTTATCTAAGTTTGATACTGTGAAAGAAGTTTGGGACAATTTGGAGAGGTTGTATGTGAGGTCCAACTTTGTTGTTCAATATCAACTTGAAGGAGAAATTCGTGCTCTTACACAAGGCGATCAAAGTATTCAGGAGTTTTATTCTAAGATGACAAACTTTTGGGATCAGTTGGCTATGACAGAATGCATTGAACTGAAAGCATTCGGTCCGTATATTGAAAGGCGGGGAACAACAATGCTTGGTTCAATTGTTGTACAATCTCCGCTCTGAGTATGAAGGCATCCGTGGATCAATTATGCACCGTACTCCTTTGCCCTCAGTTGATTCAGTTGTGCATGAATTGTTGGCTGAAGAAATCGGCCAAAAGACTCAAATTGAGAAGTCCACTCCTGTTGGTTCTATTTTGATTACTCGACCTAGTAATAACAGATCTTAACAAAAGAGTTATGATAATGGTGAGTGTCACTATTGTCATGAAAAGGGTCATTAGAAGAATCAGTGTCCTTTATTTCACCAGAAAGGCAAACCACAATAGGAATATGGAAAGAAGCCAAGTGACAAACCACCAAATTCACATAATCTTCGTTTTGGAGGGCAGCCTAATACAACTGCTATCATGCCTACATTGGATCCAGCTTCTGTCGAGTCATCTTTGTCAGACAACGCATCTTTGGTTAGTCTATTGCAGAGCCTTCTTCAGGCAAACAAAAACTAGTCTCCACCATATGCTATGTCTGCTCCAACCACATTAGGTAGAAACTCGTCCTTATGGGTGTTGGATTCTGGAGCATTTCATCACATGTCTCCTGATCGCAACTCATTTGTATCTATGTCTCATGTGTTACCACCTACATCTATTATGACTGCTGATAGCCCTCCTATGCCAGTAGTAGGTGTTGGTACAATTCAAACAGAAACTCTCTCACTACCTGATGCTTGTTGTATTCCAAAATTGGCTATGAATCTTATTTTTGTTGGTCAATTGTGTGATCGTGGTCTTGATGTTCACTTTTTCTCTACTTATTGTCATGTGCAGGATCTGAAATCAAAGAGAATACTTGGGACTCGAAGTAGAGAGGGGGCACTTTATGTTTTGGATGGCATGAAGGTTGATGGTCAGTTTGCAGCTACGAGTATTAATCTATCTACATTTCATTTGAATTCTTCTTCTTCTTCGAAGTTTTACATATGGCACTCTAGACTAGGTCATGTATCTGGACCTTGTCTGAGGTTTTTATGTAATAGTGGTGTTTTGGGAGACTTGCAGTCTCAGGATATTTTTGAATGTAGTGGATGTAAATTTGGAAAGTTTTCTGCAAAACCATTTAATCACAGTACATCTACTTCTTTTGCACCATTTGATTTGATTCATTCTGATGTTTGGGGACCTGCCCTGTTCCTAGAAGGGGGGGTCACGATATTTTGTTTCTTTCATTGATGACTATACTCGTTATTGTTGGGTTTACTTGATGAAAAACCGTTCTGAACTCATTGACGTTTATATGAAAACTCAACACTCTAAAGTCATAAAATGTTTTAGATCTGATTTGGGTGGGGAATATACGAGTAAGACATTCTCTGACATTCTTCTTAGTGATGGTATTGTGCACCAATCCTCTTGTACAGACACACCTCAACAAAATGGTGTGGTTGAAAGAAAACATAGGCATATTGTTGAAATGGCACGTTCTAAGCTTTTGTCTGCTAGTGTACCTAGTGAGTATTCGGGAGAAGTAGTTCTCACTGCTGTTTATATCATAAATAGAGTTCCGACTCCTAAGAACGCAAGTCTCTCTCCATATGCTAAGTTATTTGGTCAAACTCCTGATTATTCTCATTTGCGGGTTTTTGGGTCCACATGTTTTATTCTTAGTCCAAATGTTGAGCGAACTAAGTTGTCTTCGCGTGTTGCAATATGTGTCTTTGTGGGATATGGAAATGGTCAGAAGGGTTATTGGTGTTATGATCCAGTTGCTAAAAAATGTTATGTTTCTCCTCATGTTCACTTTATTGAGCATATTCCATATTTTTCCATTCCCAGAAGCTCCCATAATGTGACACGGTCTGATATTATTCACATTGACCCATTTACTCTTGATGGTTATGATATTGGAACTAATGATCCAACTGGTGAGAATATTGGTATTGGTGATGTTATTGGGGATGACAATATTGGTGTTGGTGATGGAGATGACTTGGGTGCTGCTGAAGAGTTATCCCCTCATGTCCCTTCTCTTACGATTTCGAATCCAGCTCATAAGCGGTATCCCAGGCGTACTCATAAGTCTACTCAACTGCCTGATTTCATTTACTTTTGTTATTTTCAACCTTTTGTTTCATTTTTGGCATCTGTTTGGCCTCTTTGTGAGCCTACCTCTTATTCTGAGGCAGCACTGGTATATTTCAGAGATGGATTGTAAAATAATTCATTCTTAAATGGTGATTTACATAAGGAAGCGTACATGACACCTCCTCCGGGTGTTCCTCATGAAAAAGGGCAGGTGTGTAGACTTTAGAAAGCATTATATGGGCTTAAGCAAGCTCCAAGAGCTTGGTTTGAGAAGTTTTCTACAGTTGTTGATTCTCTTGGCTTCTCCTCTAGTTCTAATGATTCAGTCTTATTTGTTAAATGCAGTTTTGTTGGTCGCATAATACGTTTACTGTATGTTTATGATATAATTATTACAGGTGATGATGTTGAGGGTATCAAGGTGTTGAAACACACCTTATCGCGTTTGTTGGATATGAATGATTTGGGTCCTCTTCGTTACTTTTTAGGTATTGAAGTCGCCTCATCTCCAAAGGGCTATCTTTTGTCTCAGTCGAAGTATACTTTAGATATTTTAGAGCGAGCTCGTCTTACAGACACTCGTGTCGCTACTACTCCTTTAGAGGTAAATGTTCGTTATACTCCCACTGGTGGCACACTTCTTTTGGGATCCCACTTTGTACAGGTCTATTGTTGGTAGTTTGGTATACTTGACTATTACCCGACCGGATATTGCTTATGCGGTCCATGTTGTTAGCTAGTTTGTTGTTGCACCTACCTCTGATCACTCGGCTACTGTTACTGGCATTCTTCGTTATCTTTGTGGTACTATTTATCAGAGTCTATTGTTTCCTTCGAGTACTTCCTTAGAACTTCGAGCATATAGGGATGCAAACTGGGCTAGTGATCCATCAGATCGAAAATCTACCACTGGATATTGTATTATTCTAGGTGATTCTCTCATCTCTTGGAAAAGCAAGAAACAAGATGTTGTTTCTCCCTTTTCTACCGAGGCAGAGTATCGTGCTATGGCTTCCACCACAACTGAACTTGTTTGGTTACGATGGTTGTTAGGTGATATGGGGGTGTTGTTGTCATCCCCCACACCCACGTATTGTGATAACAAAAGTGCTGTTCAGATTGCTCATAACTCGGTTTTTCATGAGCGTACCAAACAAATTGAGATCGATTGTCATGTGACTCGACATCATTTTAAGCATTGTGTTATCTCTCTACCGTTCATCTCGTCTTCGATGCAGTTGGTTGACTTCTTTACGAAGGCACATACGATTCAGCGACACAACTTCTTTGTTGGAAAACTCTCGTTACTTATTGCAGTACCTTCTCGAGTTTGAGGGGAGGTGTTAGCATATTATTATATTTGTATATTACTTGTCTTAAGGGTAGTTTAGTCTTTTAGTTGTCTTGAATATATACTCTTTCTCTTGTAAACCCTAGGCACTTCAACATTCATTCTTTTGTAATATTCTCCTTTGTCTTGCAAGATTATGGCTTCCTTAATTAATGTTAACACAAACATACTACGGATTAAACTTCCAATCAAACATTTCTGAGTCATCAGCTGAGTAACTACACTTGTTGTACCACATTATTTAGATTATTATAACTCATCATGTTGTCCTAAGTAAACTCATCACCCACTGGTCTGCCTAACTAAGCATGTATGAACCTAATCCACTTTGAGATACTAGGAATTCCTTCATTAACAACACTAAGCATGTAATAACCAGAAGGTGCCACATTTGCAGAAGGAGGAGCTTCCAATAGTGCATGCACCAATCCTTTTTCATCTCTCCTCATCTCCTTACATTTTAGTACCAACATCCTCTGGTTCATCGAAATTGAATGCGTGTTAAACGGAGGCGCATACGCCGTAAAAACCACATCATCGTTCCCCTTCTTTTTCTTCAAAGAAAACTTAACATCAAACTCTTGTCCATATGCAACAACTCCAACATTTCCACCAGTGTATATGCTCACATTATGAGGCCTTTTGTGGTCGAATTTCTTCTCCATGTTTGCTGGGACGAACGCCTGTAACCGAAGCTCCGTGGGGTGAGGCACGTTCTTGAAGACGTACTTGTCATTAGGATTGCTCCCGGCAACAAGGACTCTGCCATCAGGCAACAGAATGGCGGACGAATGGTGCATTCTTGAAATCTTAGTGTGCTTTAGGATGGAAAATCTTTTTCCATGCGATTTCTTTGGTTTGTAGAGGTAAGGCTGGAGAGATGGATGAGATGCAGAGTTTGATCCACCGCAACCTTTTTCCGCCCCATTTATAATTAGGATCTGACCCGTTGGGAGGATGATCATGTCGTGCATTAGTCGTGGTCGAGGCATTTTCTCCATTTTCCATGAGTGTTTCTTCCCTGTGATCACCATTCTTCCACATGTTTTTAGGCCTTTCAAGAACTTTCCCTTTAAGGCGGACGAGAACGCCTTTGGGGCCGCGCCTCCGCATATCAAGACCTCCGTTTTACGGAACTGGTCGGTGTGGGATAAAGGGAGGATCACTGATGACCCAGTGCTGGGATAGCTTCTTGAACCTTTGCCTGGAATTCTTGGAAACCGTTTCACTATTTTGTTTTCTTTATAGTTGAACAAAATCGAGTCCCGATTCGCAAAAATGAACAGATGTCCATCAGAAGAGAGGTGGATTATGGGGTAGAGATTGTTTTCTCCTGAATCTCTTTCATAAGTTTTTTGTAAGAAAGGCAGGCTAAAAGACTTCTCCCCTGCCTCTCTTTTAGGCACATACTCAAAAGAAAAAACTCCTCTCCCTCCAACGACAAAAACCCGATCGTCATTTTCGGGCAATTTAAGACTTGATGCATACAATCTTTCATCGGATAAAAGATTCTTCTCTTGTCTCCAATCACAATGTTGATTTTCACAAGATTCGAAGTAACGTATCCTTCGAGAGCCGGAACCAGAACCGCCGGTTTGGATCAGCGTTCCATTGCTTAAGATAGCGCCCGACGAACACCAAGTATTGCTTTCTATGTTGAGAGCTCTGACTTTGTTTTTCTGCAAGTCGTACTCGACCGAATGCGCATAACAGGACGAATCTTGCAAGTCGTTGTGTGTCTCTTTGCACTGCGTCCCGTTGTAACGCTTGCGTAGTTTGTAGCCCGTTCGGCCCGTTGTCATGCCGTCGGACATTACGACAGTGTCGTGGTGAGTTAAGGCCATGTGCATTGCCACTACACCAGTGCTGTTTAGTAAGAGTTGCCATTTGCCACTTCCACCAGAGGCAGTGGCTAATTTGCAATAATATGATGCACAAACGAATAGTAGATAGGCTAAAAATGTGAACTTGGAGTGGGAATTTGAGTCCATTGTGAAGTTTGAATTGGGTCAGATATTGGATTTGATGTATTAAATTAGGTGTTTATATAGTTGAAGATAATGTGATGTTGCCATGGATAGCGTGTTCATGCGATGTGAATTTTGGGATTGTTATGATGCATGTGGGATTAGAATGCGGCCTAAATACTTCTGATTCTTAGCGAGTTCATCTTTGCCTGAACATAACTGTTGGAAAATTCGCACAAAGGTTGTTTTACTTTTCTTCTAGAATTTATTTTCATTTTGAGTTTTATGTTTGTAATTTATATGTATATGCCCAATGTTCCATAAGAATGATTACCTCTTCTATTTTAGGATCCCATAATAAATATTGTTTTTTTTTTAATATCAAATTTAAGTACTTTAGGTTGAAACTAGGCCCACATAATATCCAATTTTCAATATTGTTCCCGTATTAATAAGTTTTATCAATTTTGGTACTCCAAGCAGGAATTCTTCAATTTACTTGGAATTTAACACTTTTTTTTTTTTTTACATATTCTACTTTTTGAGTACCTGTTTGTAACTTTCATCTTTCACGCGTGCAAGATGTAAAGTCAATTGGATTTTTTTGTCAAAAACTAATGTCAAAATATTGTTAATTTTGTCTCTCTTAAACATATATAACTAGTTTTTTTTTTCTTTTTCTAAATGAGAAAATGGCCTAATTGAGTTCAAGATTGGATGAATTGACTTTACGGTTGAACGAAATGCGGAAAGAAATAATAAACTCAACTTTATGAAGGAAGAAGGAAGAAGGAAGAAGCGGAATTAATTATTCTTTTTGACAAAAAAATCATATGGGATTTAGGCATTGCTAGTGCGAGGATGGGAATTTCGAACATGTTCTTGAAAAGTAGAACACCTAAAAGAAAATATGACAAATTCCTATGTAAATTGAAATATTGCTGCTCAGAATACCAGAAAAAAAGAATATCATTACAAGACCAAAGCGAATATTATGTGAGCCTAATTCTGGTATAGAGTCCTAAAATTGTAAATATTGATGAACGTGAACTAATATTGAAAAGTAGATAATTATAAGACTATTAATATGTGACTAATTTTGGAATCACTCCCCTTTATTTCGATCAATTACTTCGAATCTAATACTGAAAAATGGTATTAGCGGCTGAATTTATGAGACTTTTAAATAAACGGTGCGAGAGGATTCACAGAAATGAATGTCATAATAATAACAACAATAATAATTTCACTATGTCTAGAGAAGAAAAAACTAGTTAATGTTAATATGTGAATACGATACTTGCACAAACTCTGATTTAGTAAAGAGAAGTTCGCACCCTCAAATTGGAGACTTACTATATAGCTGGGGTGTAAATTAGACGATGTAATTAGTGTTATGCACTTTTTTTTTTCTTCTTTTGAGGGGTAAAAACTTCATTAATTAGATTAATAAATTTTTGAACTGTACAATACAACAACCCTTTTGTGTGGTTTAAGCGAGTTGCCCACCAGTTTGGAAGATTTTTCTTGTTTAATATCTTATACATATCTGCCTTTCGCGCCAGCTCACCCCAATATTTTCATCTACAATACCTAACCTCGGCCCTAGTTTATAAAATTCCGCTCTTGTTCATTTTTTTTTTTTAACTGGGCCTAGTACAATTGCTAATGGCCTTTTGAGGGATGGAAATTAAAGGGAACTGGCCCACCACAATTGTGATTCTGAGTCCATTTCGACACGGCATGAGTGCATGACCTATCTCTTCCAAATCGGAACTTAATTAGTAGTTTGACTAGTTTCTAATTCTAATTCTGGTTTATTTTCATAGAGTGGAAATAAATATGCTTCTGAGGAGATGAAAAACGTGCAATAAAGAGATAATGTTTACAGTTGATGGGTGTTAATGATTAATTTAGTGACATGACCATTCGACTTATTAAAAGGGAAATTTCTTGGCGAAAAGATATACTCGGCCGGATTGAAATTTACGTGATATGATTAATTTTATGTAGGTTACCACGTTAATTTGGAAGATAATGAAATGAGATATTAATTGGCATATCTTACGAAGAGTTAATTTTTATTAAGACCATTAACTCGTCTTTCATTTCCCATAGGAGCGGCTATTATAATAGCTATTGGAGCTAGTAAATAAACCGACAAATAAACCTTTATAAAAAAGATGAAAATACTTTTGTTATTATTTAAAAGGAAATGATCCTTTATCCTCTACATATTTTTTCGAGTGTACATGCAGTGTAGACTAGTGACCAAAAAGGTGGTCTATATATTTTGCAATCCAAGGTTAAATCTTAGTATTTTTTATTTTTTTTTAAATTCAAGTACATATATTGCGATACAGTGTGTTTGAGCGTGTGAGTTATTTGAAAAACTATGATATTTAAGACTTTGAAAAACAATGTTATTTAGGATTTAACTACACTTTTTTGTATTTATGTATTTTGTATCTAAATATATATCCGAAATTATTTTTAAAAAAGTTCCACAAAGTTACTTTCGGGAACATTCATGCACACTTTTAATTAATTCACCAGTGAACTGTATTCACATATATAGGTATTATAACACTACAAGAATGTTCAATTTTAGCTTCGCTGGTTTGCAAGCGAAAATTCAAAGGAAAAAGTTTCCAACTAAATATTTGGTTGCAAAAGTTAAAAACGGATGGTAATATCCAGCTAAGGAGCTTGCAAGCGAAATTTCAAATGAAAGCTGATTTGCGAGCATCTATTCGCTTGGAAAGCTGACTAAGCAAAAAGGATTATTTCATTGCGCCACATCAGCATTCTCCACTACTAGATTTTCGCTTGCAAACTACCACATCACTATTTCATTGCAAAAATCTGCTTGCAAATATATGTATAATTGTTTTTCTTTTAAAAAATAACTTCAAATAATGTATAATTTAAGAAATAAATTTAATGAAAATATATATATATATATATATATATAACTCCTCAATATTGGCCAATCAATTGCCTAATTAAAATTACCTACTTCAGTATTTCTAATTAAAATTGTCTAATACAAAATCAAATTGCTAATAAAAATTGTCTAATTAAAATTTCTCACTTGAAATTGACTAAGTATATTTTAGTAATCAAAATTTCTCACTTGAAATTTACTTTATATATTATAGTAATTAAGATTTCTTAAATAATTGTCTAATTAAATTAAGCTATTTGAAATTAAACAAATAACTGAAATTGTTTAATTAAAACACTTTACTTACATAATTGCCAACCTAATTTTCGCTTGGTATAACCACGTCAGCCTTGTGCGAGCCAATTTTCGCTTGCAAACACCAGCCAACCTTATTTCGCTTGGTATAGCCACGTCAGCGATTTGTCAGCCAATTTTCGCTTGCAAATTCCACGTCAACCTTGTGCAAGCCAATTTTCGCTTGCAAATACCAGCCAACATCAGTATTTCATTGCAAAAATCCGCTTGCAAATATATGTATAATTGTTTTTCTTTTAAAAAATAACTTCAAATAATGTATAATTGAAGAAATAAATTTAATGAATATATATATATATATTTTTATATATATATATATATATATATATATATATATATATATATATATAACTCCTCAATATTGGCCAATCAATTGCCTAATTAAAATTGCCTACTCTAATTAAAATTGTCTAATACAAAATCAAATTGCTAATAAAAATTGTCTAATTAAAATTTCTCACTTGAAATTGACTAAGTATATTTTAGTAATCAAAATTTCTCACTTGAAATTGACTTTGTATATTATAGTAATTAAGATTTCTTAAATAATTGTCTAATTAAATTAAGCTATTTGAAATTAAACAAATAACTAAAATTGTTTAATTAAAACACTTTACTTACATAATTGCCAACCTAATTTTCGCTGGGTATAACCACGTCAGCCTTGTGCAAGCCAATTTTCGCTTGCAAATACCAGCCAACCTAATTTTCGCTTGGTATAGCCACGTCAGCGATTTGTCAGCCAATTTTCGCTTGCAAATTCCACGTCAACCTTGTGCAAGCCAATTTTCGCTTGCAAATACCAGCCAACATCAGTATTTCATTGCAAAAATCCGCTTGCAAATATATGTATAATTGTTTTTCTTTTAAAAAATAACTTCAAATAATGTATAATTGAAGAAATAAATTTAATGAATATATATATATATTTATATATATATATAACTCCTCAATATTGGCCAATCAATTGCCTAATTAAAATTGCCTACTTGAGTATTTCTAATTAAAATTGTCTAATACAAAATCAAATTGCTAATAAAAACTGTCTAATTAAAATTTCTCACTTGATATTGACTAAGTATATTTTAGTAATCAAAATTTCTCACTTGAAATTGACTTTGTATATTATAGTAATTAAGATTTCTTAAATAATTGTCTAATTAAATTAAGCTATTTGAAATTAAACAAATAACTGAAATTGTTTAATTAAACACTTTACTTACATAATTGCCAACCTAATTTTCGCTTGGTATAACCACGTCAGCCATGTGCAAGCCAATTTTCGCTTGCAAATACCAGCCAACCTGATTTTCGCTTGGTATACCCACGTCAGCTATTTGTCAGCCAATTTTCGCTTGCAAATTCCACGTCAGCCTTGTGCAAGCCAATTTTCGCTTGCAACTGCCTTTGTATTGTGCCAGCCATGTCTTTGGGTAATTACACAAGAACCCTTATCCACTATTTTTTATTGTATTTTTACCCAATCTTTTATTGAACGACTTTCTAAACCTATAATTTTTCATGAAACTTTTAATACCACACGAACTAAACATTTTGAACATATTGGAGAAAACAAAATATAATTTCGTAGTGTTTAAAAAGGGTTTTCAACTCTTGTGTAATTATGTTTACTACCCCAAGTCTTTTTTTAACGACCGTCGCAACTCCGATGTGGATGAAACTCTACGTAACACACCTATTTATCGTAATAATAACTATGATAAAGTATCATGGGATTTGAAGTGGTTTTGCAACTCTTGTGTAAAAATAACATTACTTTGGTTGTTAATAGAAGAAAGCTTGTAGGGTTTAGGGTTTAGGGTTTAGGGTTTAGGTTATATGGGTTTAAGTGTTTTTTGAGTAATTTATATAGTTTAACGCCTTTTTTTACCTCCGTTTTCGACAAAACTTGACGGGGAACCCTTATTTAACACCATACAACTTTTGGTGAAAGAAATTATGAATTCCGAGGTTGTTTGCAAATTCCACTTAATTGCATTTTCAGACTTATTCTTTAGTTTAACATCTTCCGTACCTCCGTTTCCGACAAAACTAGACGGAGCACTCTTGTTTAACATAATACAATTTTATGTGACAGAAATACTGGATTTTGCGGTCGTTTGCAACTTTCTCTTAATGGCATTTCTAGCCTTATTCTTCAGTTTAACGTCTCTCTTACCATTGTTTTCAACAAAACTTAACGAAACACGTTAATTTAACATAATACAACTTTAGGTGAAAGAAATTTTGGATTCCAAGGTCTTTTGCAACTTTTGCGTAATTGTATTTCATGCCTCATTCTTTAGTTTAACGCTTTTTTTACCTCCGTTTTCGACAAAACTTGACGGGGAACCCTTATTTAACACCATACAACTTTTGGTGAAAGAAATTATGAATTCCGAGGTTGTTTGCAAATTCCACTTAATTGCATTTTCAGACTTATTCTTTAGTTTAACATCTTTCGTACCTCTGTTTCCGACAAAACTAGACGGAACACTCTTGTTTAACATAATACAATTTTATGTGACAGAAATACTGGATTTCACGGTCGTTTGCAACTTTCTCTTAATTGCCTTTCTAGCCTTATTCTTCAGTTTAACGTCTCTCTTACCATTGTTTTCAACAAAACTTAACGGAACACGTTAATTTAACATAATACAACTTTAGGTGAAAGAAATTTTGGATTCCAAGGTCGTTTGCAACTTTTGCGTAATTGTATTTTATGCCTCATTCTTTAGTTTAACGCCTTTTTTACCTCCATTTTCGACAAAACTTGACGGGGAACCCTTATTTAACACCATACAACTTTTGGTGAAAGAAATTATGAATTTCAAGGTTGTTTGCAAATTCCACTTAATTGCATTTTCAGACTTATTCTTTAGTTTAACATCTTCCGTACCTCTGTTTTCGACAAAACTAGACGGAGCACTCTTGTTTAACATAATACAATTTTATGTGACAGAAATACTAGATTTTGCGGTCGTTTGCAACTTTCTCTTAATGGCATTTCTAGCCTTATTCTTCAGTTTAACGTCTCTCTTACCATTGTTTTCAACAAAACTTAACGGAACACGTTAATTTAACATAATACAACTTTAGGTGAAAGAAATTTTGGATTCCAAGGTCGTTTGCAACTTTTGCGTAATTGTATTTCATGCCTCATTCTTTAGTTTAACGTCTTTCTTATCTCCGTTATAGACAAAACTTGACGGAACACCCTAATTTAACATAATACAACTTTAGGTGAAATAAATTCTTGATTCTGAGGTCGTTTGCAACTTTCGCTTAATTGTAGTTCATGCCTCATTCTCCAATTTAACGTCTTTCTCACCTTTGTTTTCGAAAAAAATTGACGAAACACGCTAATTTAACATAATACAACTTTAGGTGAAACAATTTTTGAATTCCAAGGTCGTTTGCAACTTTCTCGTAAATGTATTTAATGCCTCATTCTTTAGTTTAACGTCTTTCTTACCTCCATTATAGACAAAACTTGACAGAACACGCTTATTTAACATAATACAAAGTGAAATACATTCTAGATTCCGTGGTCTTTTGCAACTTTTGCTTAATTCCATTTTTCGCTCTATTCTCCTGTTTAATGTATTAATTATCATTTTTGAAAAAACTTTATGAAATGGCTTATTCTACAAAATCTCAAGGTGAATAACTTTCGATTTTCGAACTAACATTTATGAAGTATTAAATTATTCGAACTAATGTATAGAAATTATTATATAATTAAGAAATAGAGCAAACTAAGGAACAAACCTGTTGCAAGCGAATAAGCGCTTGGAAGTTGCCAAATGTATGTTTTGCAATCACGAATTTGCTTGCTAAATGCCATGTCACCAATCCGCGTGCTTGTGCTTCTTTGTGCTTATTTACCTGCCAACTCAACGATCCGCGTGACATGGCAAGCGAAATTTCGCTTGCTAACTACTGTACATCTACGAATTTTTCACCATTTCTCTTATAAATACCCCACTTCCACCATTTCATTTTTCATCAAATATTTCTTCCACACAATCTTCACATCTAAATCCTTCTTCTAATCTCATCTTTAAATTTGTTATTTTTTTTATATAATTTTTTTGATTTAATTTGGTTTGAGAAATCATGACTTAGTGCTTTATATTTGATAAGATTTGATTCATCTTTTGCTACACTTTATTATTTTTTATACTTTGATTATTTTTCTTTTTTGTAAGCTTTCATTCTTCTTTCTACTTCTCTTTTTTTCTTTTGTTCATCTTTGGTTACATTATAATGCTTTTGTTTGTTTATTCATCAATATTTTAGGGATAGCGTGTGCTAAAATTTATTATTATGTTTGCTATTAGTTTTATGTTTAATTTTGTATAATTGTTACTTTTGCTAATGATTTATATATGTATAATTAAATTGGGTGTATATTATATATAATTAAATTGTGTGTATAATGTATGTATAGTACAAATATAATTAAATAAGCTTTAAATTAATTATAATGGTGCATATTGTGCGCCATTTTTTTTTATTAATCTGGAACCAATATTACCAAGCGAATTTTCGCTTGGTAAGTTTATTCAAAAACACACGCGGGAAAAAATTACCACGCGTTTTATTTCAAATATTTGGTATGTATAAAGAATTGGCAAGCGAAAAATCGCTTGGTAGCTATGGTACAATACAAAATAAATACGTATATATAGACTTTGTAAGCGGAGTTTCGCTTGGTAAATTTACTAAATACTGACTTTAAGTATTTTTCCACGTGTTCTTGCAAGCGAATTTTCGCTTGCAAACTATCCATGCTGGACACTTTCATCGAGTTCCTCGCTTGGTAATGTCCACGTGGGTTCCAAGCAGCGATTCGCTTGCAAATCCCTGTTGGACTTTTGCAATCTACTTTTCGCTTGCAAAAGTCACACGTGGGTCTCAGTGGAATTTTCGCTTGGTAAACGTTACCTTCGACACCTATTGCTTCGACACCTGGTAACCCATATTTCGCTTGGTAAATTTGAAATCACCAAGCGAATTTGCTCTTTACCTAGTGATTATTTCACAGTTAAATTGCTACATTCTTGTAGTGTAATCTATACTATTATATAAAGAAAGACAAACTGTGACACCAAATTTTTGATTTCCGGTTTTAACCTTAGAATATTAGAATATGAATAATAGTTTATTATTAAGTTCTTAATCTAGCCTTAATTTAAGTAGAACAATTATTACAATCATTATTGTGATTGGGGATTTTGTTTCTCAAAATTTAGAACTTTCTATATAAATTCCCTATCCTTATCCTTATGTATGTAATCTTTACTAATTTAAGTTATTTTTTTCAGTATACAAATTAAAATAAATTTTAATCACGCGAAACCGCGTGTCAATATTTTTAGTTATCTTAAAAACATATCTTATTTTTAAAAGGACACCACGAGGGCTATTGGTTACTTTTTCTCTTTTTATCTATAGGTGAAAAATCTTCAAATCAACATATCACGGACATCCGTTCCTTCGTTCAAAGTTCAAACAAATCATACCAAAATCAGAAGATATGACGAAAATGTGATGATGGTGTGGTACGTAAAAGATATTGATGTAGAAAATGTTCGAACTCTAATAATTTAGGAAAACATATCTCTATTTAAAAGTTGATTTTTTCCAATATCATCCCAGTCTCATCAGCCCTATAGGCCTCTGGTAATATTTACTTATATCTTATATATGGCTACCATTATATTTTTACTAGTAAAATTATAATTTAACAAACAAAAAACCAACATTAGAAATACAAAAAGATATCAATCACGCACCCACCTAATTTATTGAAATGTCTCAGATCTCGAGCAAAAGAAGAACTAAATTGGAAAAAGAAATAACGCACGCATCGTGTATTAATTAAAAGATATTTAGCCACATGCAACGTGCCTTTAATTGCTTTCGAAGTTGATTCCCTCAAACGTCAACCTTCTTCTCTTTTTAAAAAGTCAAATTAATTCATCAGAACTCCCAAACACATTTCATGCTTCTCACATTTTTTTCCGAATAGACGAAGAAGACCAAACAGCTGATCAAAGGTACCAATTTATCTATACGTCATACAAATATATTTACATTTTTTTTGTGTTTCAATTAGTGCTAGTTCAATATGCATCGATCGTCGAGTTATTCGTCTGCCCGTTCATCCGATGAATTCATGGTGAATTTTCCATCGTCCGGAAAGTTTGCAGTGCCAAATGAAGAGTCTTTGCCTATTTACAATAACTATAATAACAATAATAATGACAATGATCTGATGATGTCCGATGATGCTTCAAAGAAGGATATTTCTCAGTTAAAGGCGCCATTTAGTGGAGAGAAAGCTATTCATCTAATTCCAGTGGTATTGATTCTTTGTGGTTTGGTTCTTTGGTTGTTTTCCAGTCCTGTTTAATCCAATATTTGAGTATTAATGGATAAATTAGCGCACTAATTACTTTATGTTCATGTTTATTAGTCCGATGATGTTACTAGTTGCATTTATATATGAGAATTTTCCTATGTTATGTTTCGCTTTGTATATATATGATGTGTGTGTTTCTTTTTTTTTTTTTTTATTGCGCTGGTGCTGCATATTGTCGTATACTTACATATATATATATATATATATAGCTCAAATTCCAACGTTTCATAGGAAATTAGATATAGTCATATAACCGCAAAAATGTGTGAATAATAATTCTCAAAATATATACATTAAGCTAGTTAAATAATTCCTAATTAATGCGAGATGAAGTGAGAATTTGAATCCAACTTTGTTTAATCGGATCTTTTTTCTAGGCCTATGTGATGATGTAGCGTGTACCACGTGATTAACCAATTACTGGACCACGTCTGATGATCATAAAGCCATTTAACAACTTATGTAGTTGTCAAATGTGGCTATCTTTTGATTGCACGAGGTCATACATACACCACTTGAAATCTGCCAAGTTTAGTGTAGTATTCAATTGATTGATTGATAGCGGTCCTATTCTAATCTTATGTGCTAGCTGGTAGTATAGTAGTACAAGGATCAAATTCAAATTACTAGTATACTACTTACTACACCCTCAATCTCAATGGCTTTTTGAAGAACATTGCAACAAGAAGCAACTCAACTACAAAAAGAAAAGCATCACTATGAAAAAAGGGAACAAAAGGTTTAATAGAATTTGTACAAGAAACCTATAGCATCAATCTGATGTTAAATAAAGATCAGATGTTGCAAAAAGGAAATGGAATAGTGACAGGACAAAAAGCAAATTACACAAAAACAGACTCAATTAAGACACTCAGAACAACAATTTCCAAAGGAGATATGATCTAGTAAAGCTTCAATCTTGTCCGGATGGTCTGTCGGCAGATCGGGCACAATGTAAGACCTTGTGCACAACCGCTGCATGTCTGTTTGACAGAAACACAGTAAGAGATATTCAATATTTGTCGGTGTCATCAAGCAAATCAAAGGTTTATCCGTACCTGGTGACCACAGCCAAAGGCCATATCTTTCGGTTGCATAATGCAGATGGGGCAAAGCTGCAATAAATAATTATAAAGCACATCGTCAGAATCATTATGAACTTAGTTGACAAATATATCACTTACGGTTCATAATTAGGAATACTGCGTAATTTACGCATAAAAGACCAATGGCAAATGAACTAAATCAAGATTCATCAAAGAGTAAGAGATGTAAGAAGTTCGTTACATTGTTGTCACTGGTGTAGCTTGCGGCTGTAGGCAGGGTCGTAGGAGCAATATGATCATATCCGCCAGGGAAAGGTGCAGTTGGGAAACTTGGTTGTTGGAACTGGAAATCACCTATATAGGAAGGTTTCGGAGTGGCAAAAGAAGCAGCTCTCGAGACTGGAGGAGGAAGAGGAGCTATGTCTATCTCGTTCCCTCGAGAAGCACTGGTCAACATAGAAACAAAAGTAAAAAAAGCTGTTGCGGAGAGAAAGCAGTATGATAAACGACATTCTCAAAAACACAGTATTACCCAAGAATATTAAGCTCCAGTGTTGCTTTATACTGTGCAGGTATTTCCATTAACGCAGAGAGAGCAAACTCGGCTTCTTTCCTTGGCCAATCCATATTTTTTGACATTATCTCTGTGAAGTTTACAAACTAAAAAAGGAAAAGTGGTGCATAAGATTCAATACTCATGCCTAATTGTTTCCTCTAAGAACTGTCATCACGAGAAATGTAAATGAGGTTCGTTACCTGGAAATTATCGAATGCCCGAGCTGGAATATTATCATCAAATTCCTTCATCATATCCCACGGCCCATCTCCAACTCCAACTAATATAATGGACAATGGATACTTGCTGTAATTGCACAATAGAACATTAGAAAAGTGTCTATGACATTTTACGTTTTATGTGATAATGATGATTGCTAGCACATTGCCTTACAATACAATACTCACTACTGAATTAGGAAGTACCTGGCTTTGACAATTGCTTCGACGGTTTTTTTCTCCTGGGGACTTAACTGATCATTATTAGTGTCAACACTCCTTGTGACCTATACACCAAATGAAAATTGATCGATGAATATTCATGAGCGCTAGACTTCAACTATTAAATTAGGCCAAGATTTGGCATTTTGGTGGATAATCTTCAGTCAACCACAAATCCGTGTCCAGGTATATGATTTTATCCTCAATATGACATACTTACCTGCCCATCAGCTATAATAAGCAAAACATGGTACTGGCCGCCACTTTTCTCTACGATAGTTGTAGCCATCTCAATGACAGGAGCAAATGATGTTGGTCCTGTAGAAACGAGAAATTTTGTTTTTATAGTAGACAGAAAAAATGGATTGCATAAGTGGAGATCAAATGTAACCAAGTTAAACCTGCTAGTCGTAATTGAGGAACCAACTCTCGGTATCTTGTCAAGACTTCTTCAAAACCATTACAGAATCTGTCTTCTGGGAAGAAACTGAACACTTCTTGATCATGTGTTGTGGCTGCCAATATTAGAAAGCATAAGATTTATAGTCTCCACTCTATTTGTTGCTAAAGGCTTATAGAATAAATCATGTTCATGAAATTACCATCTCCAAATCCATAACAAGGAATTAAATTATCTTCGTCAAATTTAGACAGTGTTCTTCCAATAATCGATATGGCCTGTTCATAGGGATTTTGCTGATCTCCTAAGTGATGCAAACTTCTCCGCTGGAATGACCTCTCACCTGGCCAGAGGAGATTTCAGCACAGCAATATGTAATTATCTTAAAAGCATTCCATCGGAAACAGAAGAATTGTTACCTGTCCATTCATTGCTCTTCGTGAAATCAATACCAACTATTAGATTTGAGGATTCCAGACCAGCTTGTGCAAGGGCATTAGTAACCTATATCAAGCAGGAATCAAGACGATTAATTCGACAGAATGATTACGAGAACCTTTAGTGGAACACTACTAAACCAAGTCAACACATTACACATCAACTTGTCTCAGTTAACAACTCTGATACAAAGGATCCAAAAGTATATTTCTGATGAAAGACCTCATGTCAGCAATATTGTAACAAACTCATCATACTTGGTAGGAGGAATTTAGATCACAACTTTACCTCTTCTAAGGTGCTGTAGTCATCATCTATTTTTGTGTATTTTTTCTCCGCCTTTCTCTGAGATTGAGGAGGAGGACTGACATAGGTTGGCTTTGGAGGTACATTGTTGTAACTAGGCTGCACATAGGATGGCTGAGGATTGTAATATTGATCACGTGAACTTGAACTAGATCCATGAGCAGCATATCTACTTTTATTGGACCTCTTTGAAGGTTTGCCACCCATAACTCTTTAACGTAACAAAATTCTTTTTTCAGACGGAGGCTTAATTTCCTTGAGCTGCTATGCAAAGCCAAAACAAGATAGGCATAGACACATAGTTACGTTACAATGATTTAATATGACGATAGATGTCATTAACGGATACAAAGTGCACTGCTGATCAAATGATAAGAAAATATAAATCCTCAATGTTTCCTCCTGATCTGTGTTGCCATAAGAATTCGCAAGGACGTTCTTGTGTTATTTATGATTCACACCTATCTTCTACAAGTTAAGAGATATTGCTCTATTTTAAAGTTTATAAATTGTATTCTACCGCAGATTCCCTTTTGGCAGTTTCGAGAATAATGTCCTTGTCCCGAGAGTATATATACAATCCAGCATGTTTGAGATGAAATGCATCATCGTCAGAATATATAACGAGAAACAAGCGGGAAAATAACCTAAGGGGGTGTTTGGTTGCTGAGATGAGAATAAATGACTGCCCTCATCTCACTTAAAACCAGTTTGGTTTGAATAATTATTCAAATGGGCTTTTTGATTTAATAGCTGAGGCCCGTTCCACAACTCACTTTCTCAACTTAAATAATATCTTCCTCACCTGTTATTATTTTATCTCACTTTTTAGTCATCCAGCTCACCCGACGAAATGACTTATTTACCCCTGTTTCTTCAATTTTAATCTTTTTATGCAGCAACAAGGCATAATTAAAAAATGTAATTAAAAAAAATGTAATTAAAAAAATGTAATTAAAAAATGTAATTAAAAAAATGTAATTAAAAAATATAATTAAAAAAATGTAATTAAAAAGAATGTAATTAGAAAATATAATTAAAAAATGTAATTAAAAACGTAATTAAAAATTTTTAATTAAAAAATGTAATTAAAAAATATAATTAAAAAATGTAATTAGAAAATGTAATTAAAAAATGTAATTAAAAAATGTAATTAAAATGTAATTAAAAATGTAATTAAAAATGTAATTAAAAAAATGTAATTAAAAAATATAATTAAAAAAATGTAATTAACAAAATGTAATTAACAAAATGTAATTAAAAAATGTAATAAAAATGTAATAAAAAATGTAATTAAAAAATGTAATTAAAAAAATGTAATTAAAAAATATAATTAAAAAATGTAATTAAAAAACGTAATTAAAAAAATTTAATAAAAAAATGTAATTAAAAAATGTAATTAAAAAATGTAATTAAAAAAATGTAATTAAAAAATGTAATTAAAAAATGTTTTTGGTGTATGTTTTCTTAATAAAATGGGGGCAATAAGGTAATTACCTGCATTATCCAGAAATAGCCGTTGCACATAACATGAACCAAACACGTTTTTATAAATTAAGATAAAATAGTAACTTTATTCAACTCTTCAACCAAACACGGTTACTGTTACGCATATGAAATAAAAGACTATTTTAACTGAGTAATAGTTAATCTACATATATAACTGTCTCTGCAACCAAACATGCCCTAAGGCTTTATGCATGACATTCATTATCATAGGTAACACATTATGCATTAGTCTGAATTCCTTATAGGTTCTAAAGTTTTGCTCGCTGAGTCGATTCTAATTGATTTGGTACTGAGTAAGCTGCCTAACCACGGAACGAGATTAATTCTTGTGAATAAGGCATAACATGCATGATGTAACAAAACCCAATCAAATAGAAAAACAAAATTATATCATACACAACTGCAGAATATATTTATACTCCAACTTCCAACACGTATCATTGTAAAGGTTAAGAATCATGACACACACTTTCCATAAACTCCAATTCTGTTATACTACTCTGGTGCACTTAGTACAAAAAGAAAATCATTCTAATCAAATAGAAAAGAAAGAATAGAAGCCATGAAATTCGACGGCACGACCTTATGAAATTAGAAAATCCAAAAACTCCAACAAAAGGGCAAAAACCAAATTGATAAAATAATAAAAAAGCAATACCACATTCATTGTTTGTGCTTTTTACAACAACATAAGAATAGATTATTATCCTCACCTCGTTAAGAACCTATTTGCATGCGCGGTTGTTCCAGAGCAGATTGATATGAGATCAATACAGTACGTTTAATTACTGCTATGTGCGTGAGAATGAGAGAGAAAAACTGACGATTGAGGTTTGGTGGTATTATTTGTGAATGGTTTTGTAGCATGAAGTGGAGCAGTATATATATATATATATATATATATATATATATATATGTATGTACACCAGTACTAGTACTTATTTTACTCCAAGGCTTATTTTATTAAGTAGTTTCCCACTTTGTTAATTATAGTGATTTATTTGGTGGACTTATTATTAAAAATAAAGAAGGGATAAGTCCATTACGAGATAGAGTTTTATCTCCATTTGGTCACGTATTATAGCGTTCTGTTTTTTTTATAGGATTTTATTTTTTTGATTTATTTATCCACATGTTTTTGAAAATAATTGTTATCAAAACCGGAGCGGACCGGCCGGTCCAACCGGTTGAACCGGTGACCGGACTCTAGTCCGATCCGATTCATCCTCTAACCCGTATGTGTAAGCGAACCAGTCTGGACCGGCCAAAACCGGTCAAAAACCGCGACCCGGTGGACCGGCTGACCGGACCGGTCCACTTTTACACTCTTTAAAAAAAAAGTAGAATTTATAAAATAGCTGCTCCTTTATAATATACCATGATTTGGAAGAATGCTGATTGCTGCTCCAATCCGTGACTTATTTGTATTTTTTTGATAAGGTTCTATACGTGGTTTTGCAGTAGGCAAAATGAAGAAATTAAATAAAAAAGGAAGAGATTATATATGCATCTAATCATGTGAATGGTTACAGTATCTTTTCTAACTTAATAGTTAATACCTAATTACCTACCTCATACACCAAATTAACCGATTAAAAAGGAAACTATATAAATAGATAGATAGATTTGAAAGAAAGAAAGCAACATAACATGCTTAATTGATTACATAGAATCTTTAAGTTTTAATATCAATATCTAATTTCTGCGAGAATGATGGATTTTGGAAAGAAATGTTTGACTAATTTAATAAGTTTGAATATATGATACCCCTTACTTAAGGAAAAGATTATGCTTTGATTAAATTTAAAAGAATAAAGAAGCTCAATCTAATAAAGAACTATTTTTCTCTTTAATTGGTTGATTTGAAAAGGCAGCGAACAGATATAATTGATGCTACAATTAATTTCAAAGAAAATAACATTATACCACAACTTATATTCCATATTAACGAATTCTTTAAAAGTAAGATATACACAAAGAGAATATTGTTCATGATATGAGTTGACATTAATTAAAATATATAATATATTAATGATAAGTTATGCAACATAATATTTCATTATCGCATTATTGTAACACATACTATAGTACTCTGATTTCAACTCTCATTTGAAGAACTATCAACGAGTATAAATTAATTAATTATATATAATATAATATGAATTTGAATCAAATTTTTAAATGAAATGGAAGTGCATATAAAACTTACATTATTTATGAATATGATATGCTTACAAAAATATTAAAACATGGTACCGGTTGAACCACTGGTTCGACCGATTCGAACCAATAAAACTAGTAACCAGTGAGACTATGAGCTACCAGTTTACTGTCCGGTCCGATTCAGAAAACGCTGGAAAATATTATAAAAATTGTTAAAACGACAAAATTCAATAGGAGATTAAAGAGTTTAAAGTGTGTTTGAGGACTTGAATTTATAGTGAGTTACATTGAACTTGAAAATCCTTTTAATTTGGGGAGGATGAGTTTTGGGGGTTATGTATATTTTATTACTTGAATTTTATTAGTTAGTGTTGAGTCAAGTCAACATCAATGCCCTAAATCGAGGAGTTTAATCGAGAAATCTGCAACAATACAAATTCTGTTAAGGAACATGTAACGGATAAGAATTAACTAGAAGTTCAAGGGATATTGATAGATATATTTGATATGCTGTTTAAGTGGTTAAAAGATAAGTTCGATAATATGTCATAACTGAAAATAATTGGGCATTCAGTTTTTCATCAGCCAAAAGTTCCGAATTTTGGCAAGTGTTTACTTTGATATTGGATTTTTAGCTTACATCTCTTCCCATCTCACTGATAGTTCATGATTAAATATGAGTGTAATTATGTAATTTCGTCTACTCAATGATATGAAAAACATAAAATCAATTTGATCAGCTCCTTAAATAACTTGTACATATATAACACAATTATTTCACAGTTTTTCAAATTAAGCATGATTTGTTTATTTTATATATATATATATATATATATATATATATATATATATTCGTAGTAATGCTAGTTGAATCTAGCAACTTTGTAATTACGAATAACTTTTTTGTAACTTTTAAAATTTGTTGAGTAAGCAGATATTAATTAAGATCACCAAAATACAGTAGTCATAGACCTCATAGTAGTAATTTTTTCTTTTACTGAAATTTCAATTCATTTTTTTTTCATCAGAAAAGAGAACTATATTAAATAGAAAAGTGAGGTGGGTTAAAAAAACCCAAAAGTACAAAGAGTTCGTGAACCAAAAAACAACAAAAAGAACATGCGATCGTTCAATTCACTTGTTGACGATTATGCTGACTAAATGATACATGATCTAATTGTTTTACATTAATTAATACACGTCCATAAAATCAATACAAAATTGAGAATAGAACAAGAAAAGAAGTCTATTTATCATTTGTTTGTCGGAGTTAATTTTGTTTTGGTTTACATCGTATTCTTTTGCTTGAAAGATATTATTGCATTAAAATTAATATCTCCAACAACATCTTAAATATCAAGTTTTTAGGTTCTTAAACAATTTCTAGATTTTATTGATGTAGAAAATTACTTAGATTAAAAACTTTAATTACAATCAAGTTGTAATTCTTGCAATTTGGCATTTGGGTAAGAGTTTGTTTACCTTCCGTTCAAATTTCTCACAAGTCATAAGTCAAAATACAAATCATTGGATGTCTTGTAAAACATGACCTTAATATTTTTGGGCCTTATATGTGCTAGGTCCTTGTGCAAAGGTGTGGACCACTAGAATCTGATTCAGTTACGCGGCCTAAAACTATATTATTTATTCATTAACATTTATTTCCTAATTTGTAGCATTAAAAGGAATAAATAATATAGTTTTAGGCGGCTTATGTATTCCGATATATCTTGATTCAAAATAAATAAATTATGCCGATATATTTCCTAGGACCCCGGGATAAGATTTTCTTATTATATTAATTAATTCACACGCAACCTTCTAATCCCTCCCTCTCTCATAACTCTGGCCTTTTTTCTTTATTTTTTTTAATTTATCGCCTTCTTCGCAATCCCGAGTACTCCAACTAGAGCGTTGTAGGTTTATTTGTATATTTGTTATTCCGATCACGCGTCACCTGATAACACCATTCCAACTTGTGATCGTGCAATACCCTAGCCAAATATATATATATATATATATATATATATATATATATATATATTTATATATATATCTGTGTGTGTGTGTGTGTGTGTGACTAACAATCGTCGGAGTGGTGTTATCAAGTGATGTAGGAGGAACAAAACAAGAAGAGGCCATTAATTGATCAATCATTCACAAGATGATTGCAACCAGGTACGTACCAAGCAAAATTCATCCATCTTTTATTTAGTTTTTAATGAATTAATAATTTAATATGCCGTATGTACATTAATTTAAAATTATTTAATTATTGTTCTTTTGGCGGTTTTAATGTTGAAGGGTAAAGAATATCTTAGTTTAGTGGAACTCATCATCAAGAATATGGTACTAAAGATTCGAGTTTACTACGGTAATAAAAAATTGGGTTTATTGTGGCAATTTGACAATAATGTGTAGCAGCTTTTGAAGATCAGACCGATATACAAAATCATATGAAATCCAATTAGATAGTTTCATTTAAAAACTCTAATATATGAATTCGAACTCCATATTTATTAGTCTTGTATTTCTTTGTTTTCAAATCATATTTCGTATAGCTTTGATTGATAAACTTGGGACTCTAGCTACCAAATATTGAGGGTGCTCGCTCACATTGATAATCATCATATGTATATTCGCTTTTGTTATTGTGTAACACTAACATGTAATAGTAGCTTATTCATGCAAAGTTCTTCCTTATAGTGTTTCGTTATAAAGACAATTCTTTATTAGATTCTTTTTGGGTCCGTTAAAAGACAAATTTTTGTTGGAGATAATATATAAATATTAAATGCATATCCACTCTCACATCATAAGTTTTTAGATCAGATGGCAATTCAATATGGTATCAGAGCTCAGACCAAGGAAGAGGGGTCCTGGGTTCGAATCCCACTGCCACCCAATTATCAAAAACGTGTCACGTGACATGCGTAACAAAAATATGAGATGGCAATTCAATAATTTTATGAAACATACAAGCACACAGTGCTCGAGTTAAAGAGCTGAATTCACACATGCATGAAAACAGAGGCACAAAATTCAAATTAAATCAAATTCCCAAGAGAGAATTATTATTGGTATCGGGTGAGCAACATATATGAACACTTAACGATGTTTAGAATTTAATTAAAACAGGTAGATCAAATATGTAAAACGTAATTTTATATATTAAAATAAGTTTTTAAAGAGATTATCTTTAACCAAAATGTGAAATTTGATAAACACAAGAGTCGAATAAGAAGCTTGCTCTTGTTACGTTCGGCTAATTGCTCTTAGCTCGGTTGGTACACCAAGTTCTCAAGGTACAACGCCTATCTAAGACCAAAATTAGCTAGGTTCACAACTAACATTATTTGTCGGATTAAGTGAAATTAGAGAGAACCACAACTAACTTTATTTGTCGGATTAAATGAAAATTGCAGAACTTTTATGAGAGAGTAGAAATGCTATGAGTACTGTGAAAAATGTTTTATGCTTTCCGAATGATGAAAAATATAGACGGGATGGCGAACTATGTATAGAGTAGGGGGAGTCATCCAACCAACCATATTTTATCATCATTCAGCAATTCTCGAATTAGTTAAACAGATAAATTTAGTTGTGCTTCCATCTAATCTTATTGTGAGGCGTCCAACCGAGTTAAGAGCTATTAGATAGACATAACAGTTTAAGGAGAAAGGGCTAGCTTCTGACTCGCCTCTTGTGTTTTATCAAATTTCGCATTTCATTTAAAGGTAATCTCTTTAAGAGCTTATGTCGATTTCTGTAAAATTAAGTGTTACATATTTGATCTATATGAACAATCTTAAACTTGTTAATGTTTATTTGTCATATGATCAATGCATGTAAAGTTATTAATTTCTAGAATCTGTTCAATTCCAGCATGTGCATACTATTAGGGAAGTAGATAATATCGAATCTACTTCCTAGTTTATCTGTGTATATTTTTGTTAAGAATTTATTCCTATCTTAGATTAGTCTCTTGTATAAATCAATGTACTCTTGTATTATTCATAATGTAAGAAATATACCAATTAAATTATTCTTTACATGGTATCAGAGCTTTGCCTAAATATCACACGATTCTTCTCTCATCGATTCGACCTATTTTGTTCGGCTCCACCACCGCGTTGCCACCATAATGACCCTAAACGATAACCCTTCCGATAGCGTTTCCTCTGATACCGTGACACAAACCAAACCGCCACCACCCACCGCCCTCACGGCACCATCAAGCCTCGTTCACGTGACTCATCATAGTCACTTCCCCCTCAAACTCAGCACGTCAAACTATCTATCATGGAGTTTGCAAGTTGTGTCGCAATGCAATGGTCTAAATCTCATTGGATATCTTCAAGGCACGTTCCCCCGTCCCGATCCATTGGAAACTGATGCCTATCGTCTTTGGTTCCAATAAGACTCTTTTCTTCTCGGCGCACTTGTTGGAGCTATCTCGGATGAACTCCTTCCGCTGATTCATTCCGCCACCACCTCATCCGAGGCATGGGTATGTCTCACGCACAATTTTGCTCGTTCCGATTGGACCCGTGTTATTGCTCTCAAGGATGCTCTAAATTCCGTCTCATTTGGGAATCGTTCGGTCACCACATACATGGCGGAGATCAAAGACAAAGTTGATGAGATTGGCATGATCGACCAACCTTTACGTGCTGATGACATCACCTTGTACGTTCTAAACGGACTTGGACCCAACTACCGTGACATCGCAACCGCGGTTCGTCTTAGAGAGCATCCACTCTCGTTTTCCGAACTCCATAGTGCCCTCGTCACTCATGAGGCCTATTTACTCTGCCTCGATTCCACCACCTCTACGTTGGTAGCCACGACTAACACTGCCACTCACGGCTCTAGTACTCAACCTCCCTATGGTGGGCCATCCTGCCCATCTACCACTCGCGGCCGTCACCACAACAACAACCGTGGCCGTTCCTCTCGGGGTCGTAATCAAGGTAATCATGGTTCTCATTCAAATAACTCTGGCTCACCTTTTAACAATGTCCACTGTCAGATCTGTGGCCGCCTTGGACACACGACGCTCCTTTGTTACAATCTCGAGTCCGCTCGGGCCACCACGCACACGGCTCGCACGCCTCTTACTACTCAATCACACCCCGGTGATGGTTCTTGGCTCGTTGATTCGGGTGATAATCAAAGTCTCACCAATGACATCACCAATCTCACCTTTCACTCCGAGTATGATGGAACCGATGAAGTCCAAATAGTCGATGGTCATGGTATGGCAATTACACACGTTGGTAGTACTCATTCACAGTTTCCTTCTCGCACATTTTATCTATCAAATGTTTTACGTGTTCCGGCTTCACAACATAATTTACTTTCGGTCCATCAATTTACTCGCGACAATAATGTTTCCATGGAATTCTTTGCTGACTATTTTCTTGTTAAGGACACAACTATGGGGGCTCCACTGGTGAAAGGACTATGTAGCAATGGAGTTTATCACATCCGACCCCCCTCTTACTACATGAAGTCGGCTGCTAGGCTTGCTACTTTAAGGGTTCGGACGTCATCCAACACTTGGCACCACCGTCTTGGTCATCATGCCCCCATGACGAGCTTATCTTTAATTCATGCTTTTAAATTACCAGTTGACACTAAATTCTCTGTGAAGGACTTATTTTGTGACTCTTGTCATGTGAGCAAGTCTCACCGTTTACCGTTTGACAACTCTAGTTTTGTTGCTTTACATCCTTTACATTATGTTTTTGCGGATGTTTGGGGGCCTACTGATACCTCCATTGATGGCTTTCGTTTCTACATGATTTTTGTTGATTTATTTAGTCGCTACTGTTGGCTCTTCCCGTTAGTCGCCAAATCCCAAGTTCACGAATTTTTTGTCCACTTTAAACCTCTCGTGGAAAAACAATTTTCTCAATCTATCAAAAAAAATTATAGTGACAATGGGGGTGAATTTTTGGCACTTAAATCTTTCTTTGCAAAATCGGGAATCACTTGGTTAACTATTGCACCTCACACCCCTCAACAAAATGGGATTTATGAGCGTCGTCACCGCCACATAGTGGAGACAGGACGTGCCTTACTTTACCATGCTAAGCTGCCAACTAGTTTTTGGTCATACGCTCTTCAAACGGCTGTCTATTTAATTAATCGCATGCCTTATTCGGCTATTGATAACTCAACCCCATTTTACAAAAATTTTGGCTTGGCGCCCAACTATCTTAAGTTACGTGTGTTTGGCTGCTTATGTTATCCGTGGTTAAAACCTTATGAAGCTGGGAAGTTATCCTTCACGTCCCGCCCTTTCATCTTTCATGGTTATTCTTCCTCGCAGAGTGCTTACAAATATTGGGATCCCAACTCTCGTCGTCTCTACATATACCGCCATGTTCGATTTTGTGAAGGACAATTCCTCTCGACTCTCTACCCTTCATCAGTTTGACCCGCGGCTCCTCCGCCGGTCCGACCCTTGCCGCAACTCGAGGCCCCGCTTCTCACCCAACCCATAACCCAACTCGTCGCGCCGCCGGTCCAGCCCACGGTCCTACCTAAGGCCCCGTCACTCGCCTGACCCGTGGCCCAATTCATTGTGTCGCCGATCCAGTCCACGGCCCGACCCGCGACCCCATCCTCTATCTGACCCGCGGACAGTCCGTCGGTCCGATCCATGGCCCAACCCGCGGCCCCGTCTCCTACCCAACCCGCGAACAGTCCACTGGTCGGACCCACGGCCCAACCCGAGGCCCCGTCACCTATCTGACCCGCGAAGAGTCCGTCGGTCCGATCCCTGGCCCAACATGCGGCCCCGTCACCTATCCGACCCGTAGACGATCCGCCGGTCTGATCTCCAGCCCATCCAGCGGCCTCCTCACCACCGGCCCAGTCCCCCGAGCTACCGGCCCAACCTAGTGCCCTAACCGGTCATCACATGGTAACTAGGGCCAAAAACAACATTTTCAAGCCCAAACTATTCAGCGCCGTCACTAAGCATCCCCTTCCTTCCACTCTTGAACCTACTTCCGTGTCCTCCGCGTTGAAGGATCCTCACTGGCGTAATGCCATGACCACCGAAATCAATGCTCTTCCCCACCATGGCAAGTGAGAGTTGGTCCCTCCTCACCTTGCCACTAATGTTATTGGGTGCAAGTGGGTATTTCAAGTTAAAAGGAATCCGGATGGGTCCATTGAGAAGTACAAAGCTCGTCTCGTGGTTAAGGGTTTTCATCAACGACCGGGCTTGGACTACGAGGAGACATTTAGCCCCGTCACGATCTGCCTTATTCTCTCCCTCGCGGTTATGAACTCTTGGCATATCCGTCAGTTGGACGTGAGTAACGCCTTCTTACACGACAATCTCACAGAAATGGTCTTCATGGACCAGCCACCGGGTTTTGTTAATACCGCGCTACCTTCTCACGTATGTCGGCTAAGGAAGTCCATATATGGCCTCAAACAAGCACCACGTGATTGGTTTTATGCATTACGGGATGCGTTACTTCGTCTTGGGTTCACTCATTCTCGCTCGGACTGCTCGTTATTCATCTTTCGTCATAATGGTACGGTCCTTTTCTTACTTGTGTATGTCGATGATATTATCTTCACTGGAACGGACCCTTCCCTCATCTCGGACTTCATCACCAAGCTCCAAGACACTTTTGTGGTCAAGGATCTAGGGTCCTTTTCATATTTTCTCGGCGTTGAGGCCCTTCCGTGTAAGGAGGGTCTCCTCATTTCGCAACACAAGTATATCCACGACTTACTCGGCCATCACAACTTGGACGGGGCCAAGACTGTCACGACGCCGATGGCCACCTCCGCCGCTTCAACGTACACCTCCCCGAGTTGTGATCCGCATGTCTACCGTCAAGTTAATGGCGAGCTCCAATACCTATCCTTGACCCGCCACGACATTGCCTTCGCAGTGAACTGCCTTGCTCAGTTTGTCTCCTCTCCGACCGAAATTCATTGGGCCGGGGTCAAGCGGATTGTTCGTTATCTTAAGGGCACCATCACGCACGGCGTACTTATTCGTCGTGACTCCCCGCTCACCCTTCGTGGTTATTCGGATGCGGACTGGGCGAGTAACCCCCACGACCGATCATCTACCACGGCGTTCCTTATTTTTCTTGACAATAATCCTATCTCTTGGAGCTCCCGCAAGCAACGTGTTGTTGCTCGCTCTTCCACCGAGGCCGAGTACCGCGCCTTAGCCACGGCCACGTCCGAGGTCCGTTGGATCCAAAACTTGCTCACCGAACTTCAT
Organism: Linaria vulgaris; assembly: GCA_948329865.1. Taxonomy (NCBI): domain Eukaryota; kingdom Viridiplantae; phylum Streptophyta; class Magnoliopsida; order Lamiales; family Plantaginaceae; genus Linaria; species Linaria vulgaris. The sequence continues at coordinate 32,777,267 of OX415250.1, read as the reverse complement.
GTCAAGCTTCCTTCGGTCCCGACGATATTTTGTGACAATATTGGTGCTACACACCTATCCTTGCACCCCGTCATGCACTCACGTATGAAATATATTGCCATTGATATCCACTTTGTCCGTGACATTATTGCCAAGGGGTTTGTTCGGGTTTGCCACATTAGTACACATGATCAGCTCGCCGACATTCTCACAAAAGCTCTTCATCGCTCACAATTCTTATTTCTTCGTTCCAAAATCGACTTAGCCGATGGAACGGCAATTTTGAGGGGGCGTATTAGGGAAGTAGATAATATCGAATCTACTTCATAGTTTATCTATGTATATTTTTGTTAAGGACTTATTCATATCTTAGATTAGTCTCTTGTATAAATCAATGTACTCTTGTATTATTGATAATGTAAGAAATATACCAATTAAATTATTCTTTACACATATATAGATTATTTGTTTATCCTGTTGTTTCGTTGCATTCCAGTAGCTGAAGTTATGGTGCTTTTATGTAACTAACCTGCTGCGTATTTCTGTTCATAAGTTTAACATAATCATTTTCAAGAATCTGTTAACCTAATTGGCTGTTGTTGCATATAAATTTTAGTCGTGCTACCTGCCTCATTGTTCGAAATTGGTTAACGTCTCTTGGTTTATTTTTTAAAGTTCTACTAACATTTCCAGTGAGTTATAGTGTAGCATTTCCCTCAAAAGTTTAAACTGGTTTCAAAAATGAAACTGAGTTATGGTGCAGTTTTTCACTCAAGTTTAAATACTGGTTTCAATACTAAAATCTGAAGACACATTCAACTTGTATGTACTATTCAGACTTGTTTTGGTGAAAATGCTCAACTTTGAGAGCCGATCATACCTAGGTCACATAATGGGAGCATGATCAAGTGCGCCAATGGGTCAATTAAAAAATGCATAAATTTGAGCGCGTCGTAGTGCGTTGATTTAAAAAAAGAAAACATAATTAATGGAATACAAATCAGAACATTGTTTAGTGCAAATTTATATATTCATGTGATATGTCAAATAAATGTTGATTACTTGTATTAAAACATGAGCTAGATTTAGTCAGTGATTTATTTATTAACTGGGATGAGAATTTGAATATATTTGAGCATTATGTAATGTTATGTTCATTCTTCTTTGTCTTTCCAATTTCTTCCTTTTTCGCTATCCTTCCTATTGAAAAAGTGAAAGACTCATAAACCTCACATAATTCACAAGAGATACCCCCAAAAAAATACTAACTTAGTAAAACAAATTAGTTTGCGAACTTATGATTCTTTGTTCACCTTAAATTCGAGCACATGCACTGAATTGGTCAGTTCGCAACTAACACGGCAAGGGTAGTAAATGAATTATATTGCCTAGCCCCATACATAAAAAATGGTATTTTTGTTTGTCCGATATAGAATCGTTGTGTTAAGTTTTTTTGATTCCCTCATCCATTCAACATAAATAATTGAATGTACCAGCGCTTATTTCACTTTTGCATCCAAACTTACCTCCAAATCTAACTTAAATACTTTTCCAACAACAAAAGAAAATTCATTTTAATTTTGGATAATTATATGGAGTAAAATGCAAAAACATACCCAGTGTTATATCGAATTAGCAAAAATACCCATGTGTTATTTTTATTAGCAAAAAACTCCATGTTATTTGGTCAAAGGCGAAAAAACCCTTACAAGAGCAAATTGAACCACACGCGCCCTCAATGCGAATGTGACTGGAGTTTTTGAGATAAAGTTACAGTTTTGCCCTTCCTTTGTCAAAAATATAATTTAGCAAGACAACTAAAAAACAAAATTAAAATGAAAGAGTGGAAGAATCGGATTGTATGGAGCATCACTTTCTTCTCCTCCTCCTTTAACAATTCTTCTCCACTTTAATATTCATATTGGGACTTGCCCATATCCAAAAAACGACTAAATTTGGTTCTACAACAAAATTCACTTTTAGGAAAAACCCAGATGAGAATAACATGAAAGATTTGAAGAAGAGGCAAGGGTCCCGACGACTTGAACCAGGCGGTGGGTTGTGGTGGTCCGAGCAGTGGTTGCGGCGGACGGGCGGAGGCAAGAAAGAAGAAGACTGAATTTCATTTCATTTTTTTATGTTGTTTTATTATTTTATTCCGAATAGAAATTAAAAAGCATATTTCAGAATTTGGAAACTAAAATCAAGTCTTTTTTGGTGCCTTCGTTATCAGTTAAAAACAAATTTGATAATGAAGCTCTAAAAAATTTAAAATTTGATAATGAAGCTCTAGAAAATTTAATGCCTTCTCTTCACTCTTCAGTTTACATAAAACAAAAAAGAAATCTATAAAATTAAGACATAAGTTTTTGAGGTTATATAACAAGGGCAAGTATGGTATTTCCTTCCAAGTCAAGGTTGACAACACATTTGGGTCGAGTGTGCTAATTTAATAAAAACACAAGGAGTTTTTTGCTAATAAAAATAACACAATGGTGTTTTTTCTAATTCGAAATAACACAGGGTAGGTTTTTGCATTTTACTCTAATTATATATGCACTTCTTTATCTGATTATTTGATCTCCTTATATAATTTTCACCTAAATTTGAATAATTGGAAAATCTAAAAAGAAATGATAGGACAGATAATTAAAATTCTTGAAAACTCGAGTCTCTCATCTGTAATAGATTAAAATCCAGAATAGAGCAAGAGCAAGTGAGCAACTATCTGTAACACACTTTTTGAATTCCGTTTGACTTGAATTTTCAAATATCAATTCAAACTCGAGTCAAACCGTTTTAACTGTCTCAACAGTCACTTTCAAGAAACCAAAAGCACTACGAGACAACAATCAAATATAAATACAGTACACACTGCACTGTTCATTAGTTTCAAACAACTCTTACAAAATCACTCTCTACAAATTCTCTCTGCAATCTCATCATCTTCTTCTAAAGTTCACTTTTTTTCTTTTTCTTTTGTCCATTTCAACTTTCTTCTTCACCTACAAAAATGGAAGAGGAAGATCTTTCACTAAGCAACACTGCAGATGATCAATCCGACAAGGAAGCTTCATTGAATGATCTTATTGAGGACCTGAAGTTCTTGTCGATCAACAAATCCTCTTCTGATCTTATCAAAGATTCAGAAAATGATGATGATACTTCAACGAACAATAAGATTCTTGTAGACACTGAGTTCAAGAAAAACAAACCCTCCTCTGTTTTCGACGATCAAACCGGACAAACCTACCGCATCAACGACCACATCGGATATTCACCTAGTCCTCTAATACCCGTATACACTTGTACTACTACAATCGATGATCATAATGAACTCTGTTATTCTGTAAAACTCGTCAATTGGACCGATGACAGGTTCACTGAGACATTCTTGAAATTGTCACAAGAAACGGATATCAACAGCCTAATACCCTACCACCACAACATAATCGGAATCCAAAATGAGTTTGATTGCAACGATCTTTTCTGCGTCGTTTTCCAGCCAATGGAATTGGGTTCTCTTCGAAGTATAACGAATTCCTTCTTCCCCGACGGATTGCCTGAAGAATGCGTCGTAATTGCTGTAAAAGAAGCGCTTCGGGGTTTGTCGTTCATACACGAAAGGGGCCAAGTTCATAAACAGATCAATGCGGGAAGTATTTACATGAACTCGAAAGGCGAGATCAAAATCGGGTTTTCTGCGACTGTGTACGATGACAACAAGAGTTTAAACCGAGCGTCTAGTTCTTCGGTTCTTGCGCCAATAAGTATCTGCGATTGGGGCGATGCACCAGAGTTTTACGATTGGGATGGTAGTTTGTATAGTGCGAAATCGGATATATGGTCGACTGGGATGACAGCATTGGAGTTAGCATTCGGTAGTAGATTTTCGATACTGAACAGAATCTCTCTGGAGATCATACTGAGGAAAATGCGCGCGAAGAAAAGTCTGTTCCAGGAAGAACAGGGGAAGCGACATTACGGTAAAGAAGCGAAGGGATTAGTAACGGAGACAAGGGTGTTTTCGAGGGAGTTTCAGGATATGGTGATTGAGTGTTTAGTGGTGGATGCTGAAATGAGGCCGACTGCGGTGGAGCTACTAGAGAGGAGTATATTCAGGGAGAGTACTAAGGATGTAAACTACTTTCATGAACTGGTCATGGAAAATCTGTATAAGAAGATTTGGTGATGAAGGATAGCTATATGTTAGGTGATTTTTAGGCAATTGGAATTGTTTTTTGTTCAGTACTTGTTTTGAGGTATCAGAGGATTTTGAGTGATTTTAGTGATTTGATTCAGTTTGTTTAGGATAAATTTGGTTCATTTAGACATATAATCATGAGTTTTTGGTGTCTGATATTGTTTTTGATGCCATACATAGTGGCTGCCATGATTCATGATTAATTGCATAGTCTTCTTTTAGTTTCTGGTGTATTAGTAAGAGCAACAAAATAAATGTTTGCTGTGAAGCACTGGATGCCAAATTTAAATTCTGGTGTATATTGGATTTGATAAAAAGACAAACAGTCTACTCCATCTTTTAATTCATACCTACATAAACTTTAGCAATAGGTTGAGCTAAGACAATTGTCTTTTGACTATATGTTACAAATTTATATTTATGTTGTCACCCTTATGTAATTTAGGTTTTGACTTCGAACTTCAAAAGTTAGAGGGTGTAAATGAGATCAAATCACTCATTCCTTGTTGAGCATTCCTAATAAGTTTTAGTGTAGAGTTTACACTCTTGGAACGGGGTCGTGGAGAAGCATTCCACATTATAATTCCATATAGTATGATTATAGTTTTTGAATGGTTATCTCCCCTGATCACTGGCTGGTGTGAGAATCAAATGGACCCCCATTGATTTCTTGTTACGATCTTGACACAGAACTTTTTAATACGTGTACTGCTCCGCTTTATGTTAGGAGACATGAATATAGTTTCAGTTGCGGTGCTATGACTCTACTGGGAGATTGTTTATGCTTAAGCGATCATTCACCCGTGACTAAAATTGTTATATGCGTAACGTATGAATATGGGGTTGAAGAATCCTGGACCAAAGTATTTGTCAGACCTAGCTCTATAGTGTTGGTCGGTCTCTCGAATTTGTTTATCCTGTTAAAGTTCATAGACATGGATTGGTGACACATTGATGGTATGGGCAGGCTCTCACCTTATTTATTACTCGCAGTGTGTCGATACCTCTGTTCTGCAAATGTGCAAGTATTCGAAGGCAAAACCTCAAGTCTCGAGCTTTCTTTCGCTCAAAATCTTTGAAATGGAGAATGTAGCAAAGTTCTGATTTGTTTTTGTGCCTTTGAGAATAGTCGTGTACGAATATCAATCATCTTTCAATGAACATGTTCTTGACGTCTGAGTGTGTTTTTAGGGAAACATAAAGGTTAGGTATCTTTAAGAATAGACAAAACCAACCTAATTCATCGTATTTCTGTTTGGTCGTAAGCCTTAGCAGCTTGGGGCACAAATGGCGTGTCATGTGTTTCCTGGCCAGCCGTACGCCTACACAACCGACATAAATCCCGTGAAAGTTATGTTGTGAAGAGTTGCCTTGGGACGTTTTCTGGTATCAGTAGAGCCTTTGGTAAGCAAGCCACGCGGAGAGCTTTTTAAACCAGTGGTTGTGATTGTGATTTGTGATGATACTGTCGTGTCTTGTTGCTGTGCGTGCTTCATATGGTTGAGGTAATGTAAATGAGCAATAGCTGTTATGGTGTTTGAGTATACGTTAACCATGTATATTAACGCTACATGTCAACTACTGATATGGAACAGGGCCCTGATCATTTCCTCTTTCAGCTCAGGTTGTACTGATGGACGGTGGTGATGTTATGGTGAGGAAGAATCTGGCATGTTTGTATGAGTGCGTTACTTTGTATTTATTTTCTTGTGAGGAAACACTTTCCAGAAAAATGAATGAATGCAGCTAGACTTTTATGCACGCTAATGACTGATGAGACAAAAATGTCTATGTTCCTATATCATATTTCATGAAACAAAGTGGTAATATACATCACCATTGTCGTCTACCAAACAGCTGAAAATGTCGTTGATGAAGGCATATATCAGGAGAGCAATCAAGAAGATAAAAGGCTCAAATGTTATTAGAAGGTATTATCACTAGAGTCCTAAAGGGCTGAAATGTTATTAGAACATATTATCACTGGAGTCCTAAAGGGCTCAAATATTATTAGAACATATTATCACTAAAGTTCTAAATGGCTCAAATGCTATTAGAACATATTATCACTAGAGTTCTTAGGATTAGCCCATCATTAGTTGTCTCTTATTCTTGTATATATACTGATCAGCTTTGTAAAGAAATCAATCGTTCAGTTCTCATTTTATTCATCTCTCATCATGTGCACATCACTCAGCATTTATTCTCTGCATTCCATCACCACCATCATGCATAGAATATTCTCTGAAAGCATACAATGAACGAAAAGTGCACGCTTGTTTTGGTGTATGCTTATGGACTAGGATATCTTGGAAAATCTTAATTCTGGACCATTAACGAGCAGGATTTTCTCAGTTATTTTACTTCCCTTCAACATTACTCAAACTAGCTTCTGCTACTTCCCGTCTCCGAATATCACTCCCCGTCTCCGAATCAGTCACAAAAGCATTGATATCGTTATTGCCTATTCTAGCAAAATCACCCATTACCGCCATTAATTGTTAACCATTAGAACTTGCTTAATTGTGCTAATACGTTTTGGTGTTGGTGTCCAGGAGATATCCAAAAGACCATAATCGAAGGATGCTGCCCATTTAAATTTCAATATAATGTTTGGTGAGCATAAAAAATATTTTAGAAAAATATTATTAAAAAACGATTGTTGTAGTGATATCCTGTTTGCATTGCGCCTAGTTCTCCTTGTTTCATTTGGTATCCGTCATGTTTCTGTGATTGTGGTGGGTAAAAATAGTTACAAGGAAGATATATAATAAGATTTCCCAACTCATAAACACGATATATGCAATGTTACTAGGATTATATAACGGGTTATGATACAAACTAAATAATTAGTCGTATCGAATTTGTCCACATTCGAGTCGGGACCGAACTCCTAAAGAATATTAAGAGAGGAAGAGAGAATTTTTGATATTTTTATTCATAATCTGCAAATACAAGTTTAACTACATATATAAACAAAAATTACATAACTTTTAATAACTACTAAATAACTTCTCTTACCCACTAATACATAATTAACCACCCACTATTTTATCTAATACATAATAGTATTTATATCAAATACATCAATATAACAATGACTAGACCCGTATCATTCCTTCCCCCTTGAAAAAGGCCTTGTCCTCAAGGCCAAATATCACAAAACAATACCAAGGGTAATCCACGAAGAAAGAAAGAGATGAAGGGCTGAATTGCAATTATTTAAGAAACCAATTCTTTTACTGTTCCTTCTTCTTCTCTGTCTGTCCGTGTTCTTCTTCTTTTCTTTCTATTTTTTTTTTTTTCTCCAATCCACCATTTGTTCATCTTTACCGTTATCCCATAAGTAGCACCAATAGATTGTTGCAAGTAATTTTTGTTCTCTACTCATGTAACCCACTCCGATTTGAATGACGCCATGGGTGAATGATTTCCACAGTTTGTTGGCAGAATATAGGCGAGATCTGCGGAAATTAACCACCAAAATTTGACGATCAGTTCGCAATGTTTCATACACGCTGTCGGTAGTTTCGAAAACATGTCTTTGGCTTGGATTTGTTTTGATTTGAAACTGTTCTGGATCTGACTTTTGGCTTATGATGTGATTTTGCTGATGTGTGGGTGTTGTGGATGATAGTTGTTGAGAATGGGAAGGAAGTAGTGTCGTAGTGGTGGTGGGGCTTGGTGGTGTTGGTTGTGTCGCTTCTGGGAAATGCTGTTGCAGCAAATTTGCCATCAAGATCTTCAAATTGTCAATCTGTTCCCGGCGTTCCCGGCGTAGAGTCTCAAATTCTTGTAATAACGAAGCATGCAACATCTTACTTTCAGAATGAGATTCAGCCAATTCTGTTCGAAATTGACGAACAGATTCTAACAAAGAAATTGCCGCAACCGTCGATTCAGTCTGAGATCTTGACATGTTCAAATTCAATGAAAGCACCATTGATACAAACTAAATAATTAGTCGTATCGAATTTGTCCACATTCGAGTCGGGACCGAACTCCTAAAGAATATTAAGAGAGGAAGAGAGAATTTTTGATATTTTTATTCATAATCTGCAAATACAAGTTTAACTACATATATAAACAAAAATTACATAACTTTTAATAACTACTAAATAACTTCTCTTACCCACTAATACATAATTAACCACCCACTATTTTATCTAATACATAATAGTATTTATATCAAATACATCAATATAACAATGACTAGACCCGTATCAGGTTACATATATAACAATAGCAGTTCACTGAATAGGAGAAGAAACATAATCCATGTTTCATTTTCACCCGTCTTTAAACTAACGACAAAAGGCCTAGGGTGATAACAAAACATGCATGGCCCTGCCACGATACAGTAATAACCCGACCTGACCGGGCCCGCAAAATGCCCCAAAATTACATACCCAGATATTATACGCAAAATAATCTAGCTTTAATATAATAGTCTAGATTTTAATAAGACCTATTTTAATAATCTTAAAAGGACTGATCAGTAAGTTCTTCCCAAAGCGGGGGAAGCATTGTGCCAACGGGAATAGGAGGCGGTGGATTCGCATCCAGCCCGTTACGGGGCGGATCCAGAAGCATCGGCAAGAAATCGAGCTCGGCACAATAGTAAATGGATTTCTGATATCTCTGGATTAGCCTCTCTTTCCCCTAAAATTGATCAGTTGGTACTTGGTAACATGCATATATTCATTAGGAATTAACCAAAAAAATTGATTTGTTTATTTTGAATACTATATTACCTGGATCATAGCATATCTGATATCACATATTTTCTTATCGTTGAGTAGATCATTAGGAGTTTCAACACTTTGCCACTTAGAGTTTTGTAGGCGATTCTTGAATCTCAGAGCAGCACCAACACTTGTGAAGTTCACAAATGTGTAACCAAGATTGCTTTTCATCCTAAATTCCCAATTACAATACATAAAGCAGTTGAAAAGTAAATAATTAAGCTATATATTGTGTTACTGAATAATAAATAAATACCTTGGTATATATATAGGAAAGAGGACTAGCTTACCTGAAATCCATAGGTAAGTACAAGAAATCATACTCCAGAGAGTAAATTTTGCAGCATTTGTCCATAAATTTCAGCATGAAACCACTCCTGATACAACATAAATACAAAATATTGGTAAATATTCATCAACTGATCAATCATTAGTTGTAAAACAAAACAAAAAAAGAAAAATGAACCAGTAAAAAAAGGTTAATCATGTAGAGATATATTGATTTGTACCTTAACGCTTTTGGAATATTCCTAATCATAACCGTAGTGTAATTATTAGCACCATCACTTGCTATGGGCTTTCGAGTTTCCACCTTCACATTACGGTTCCTATCTCTTATTGGCTTTGGCAGTGTGGAGGAGCCGTAGGAGATAAAACCCCTGTAGCCGGAGTACGAGACACGTGGCGAGACCTGATAGGGTGGAACTGTAGTAGTAGTTGTTGTTGGCTTCAAAAGGGAAGAGGAGCTCTGTTGAGGTTTGTTTGGACACATGTTAGATTTTTTGTTGTTCATATTTTTTTGCAGTTGTAAAGTTGAAATGGACAAATGATGTTTGCAGTAATGATATGCATCATGATATATATATATATATATATATATATGTAGGGGAGGAGGATATTGCAAAAAGGGTTTGAGGGTAAAAGGACAAACAGTGGTAAAAAAAAGGTTCTGAACATAGCCGTTTTGTTCAGAAAAAAAATATGTGTGTGACAGAGCTAAAAAAAAGAAAAGAAAAAAGCAACAAAGAATTATATTGGAAATATAATAAAATGATTTAAGGTATTTATTAGATTCTAAAGGATTGAAGCTAACATGTCTAATCGAATGTTCCAAGTTGTGTACGAGTTCCTCTTGAAAAGGGTGTTTTGTTAATGGAAATGATTGAGATTATTTATGTAACATTGATTTCATTGCAGCAAATGCTCAAATCTTATGTTCTTCGCTAGTGAACACAAGCTGGTGTTGCATGCAATTGGATTTTCAATAATGTGTGTGCCTTTCTTTCATTATCTTGCAAAATGTCGTGCTGAAGTATTATACACGACGCGTCAGTTTCACTTAAATAAACACAATTTATCTTTGATTAGCAAAATTTCTACATGCATAAGACATGGAAAAACAGAAAAAAGATTGAGGTAATCTAAATAAACATGAGTTGTGGTTAATGTATGAGTTATGTCAGAAGTTTCAAGTATATTTCTTGTATAGAATTTTAAAAGAGACATATATGATTAATACTGAAAAAAATAATCTTTTTAATTCCTTCTCACATATTATCATTATGCACTAAAGTAGACTTTGACCATATAAAGCTACAAGTCACCTACTGTTGAGGTTTGTTTGGACACATGTTCGATTTTTTGTTGTTCATATTTTTTTGCAGTTGTAAAGTTGAAATGGACAAATGATGTTTGCAGTAATGATATGCATGATATATATATATATATATATATATGTAGGGGAGGAGGATATTGCAAAAAGGGTTTGAGGGTAAAAGGACAAACAGTGGTAAAAAAAAAAGGTTCTGAACATAGCCGTTTTGTTCAGAAAAGAAATATGCGTGTAACAGAGCTAAAAAAAGAAAAGAAAAAAGCAACAAAGAATTATATTGGAAATATAATAAAATGATTTAAGGTATTTATTAGATTCTAAAGGATTGAAGCTAACATGTCTAATCGAATGTTCGAAGTTGTGTATGAGTTCCTCTTGAAAAGGGTGTTTTGAGATTATTTATGTAACATTGATTTCATTGCAGCAAATGCGGATCAAACCTTATGTTCTTCGCTAGTTAACACGAGCTGGTGTTGCATGCAATTGGATTTTTAATAATGTGTGCGCCTTTCTTTCATTATCTTGCAAAATGTCGTGCTGAAGTATGATACACGACCCGTCAGTTTCACTTAAATAAACACAATTTATCATTGATTAGCAAAATTTGTACATGCGTAAGACATGGAAAAACAGAAAAAAAGATTGAGGTAATCTAAATAAACATGTAGAGTTGTGGTTAACGTATGAGTTATGTCAGAGTTTCAAGTATATTTCTTGTATAGAATTTTAAAAGAGACCTTTATGATTAATACTAACAAATATAATATTTTTAATTCCTTCTCACATATATATTATCATTGTGAACTAAAGTAGAATTTGACCATATAAAGCTACAAGTCACCTACTGTTATGGAATAAGGCCCTGACCATTTCCTCTTTCAGCTTAAGCACTTGAATACAGAAATACTGTGAATAATACTGCAAGCAGTGTCTTATCTTTATTTTTGGAAATGACGTATAGGTTTTTAAAAAGATTTAAACACAAATTTGATGTATATAGGTTTATTTAAATTAAAGACATGGAAAATTTGAAACTGAATATATGTGCAAACATGAATCAAAGAGTCGCGCTGCTGAATCAAAAAGTCGCGTTTTAAAATTCGGGCATTTTTGGTAAAATTTTAAAAGATACAGGGCATTTTTAGCATTATTTTTTAGAGATAGGGTATTAGCTCAATTGACCTTGACTAAACAATTAAATGGAATTTTGTTATTTGTTTAGTATATGATTTGCTTAAAGTATTGCTTACCTCCACAAATTTTGTGGTAAATCAGAGCTAATGAACATGGCACTCATCATCTCATTAAGAGTACGATTTTTGTGTTCATCGATTCCATTTGATTGTCGTGAATAAGGAATAGTTGTTTGTTGAATGATGCATGAAGAAGCAAAAAACTCGTCAAATGGAGCTCCATATTCTTCACCTATGTCACTTTGGATAGTTTTTGTTTGTTGGACAAGTTGATATTCAACCTCAAGTTTGTAGATTTTAACAACTTATAGAGCTTCATCTTTACTTCTTAGTAAGTATAATATTCAGTATCTTGTGCAGTCATCAATAAAAGTAATAAAATACTTTTTGTCACCTCTAATCTGCACAAACTTTAAGTCATAGATATCAGTGCAAATTGAGTCTAAGGGTTCAGTGTTTTTTTCTATCGAAGTAAACTGTAATTTGGGTAATTTAGCCTTTACACGAATCTCAAATTTATTCTAAGATTCAATGTTATATGAAGGTAATAACTCTACGATTACTACTTTACTTAGAGTATTAAAATTAAAATCTTCTAATCTAAAATGCCATAGATTTGAACACTCAACCAAGTAAGCAGATGTAATAGTTTATTTTTGAGGTCACGTTTTACAGTTATTACATTCATCTTGAACATCCTGTTGACTACATAACCTTCCCCAATAAATTGCCCATTCTTAGTGAGCACACACTTATCACACTCAAACACTAGTCTAAACCCACTTGCAACAAGTGCAAAAACGGATGTCAAATTCTTTCAAAGATCTAGAACATGCATTACATCAATGAGAGTAAGCTCTCTACCTGAAGTCATCTTTAACACCACTCTTCCACATCCAATAATATCTAACGTTGTAGAGTTCCCCATGTAGAGCTTTCTGTTGTTGAATGAATAGTAAGTGGAGAACATCTATCTGTTAGCACAGACGTGACATGTGGCACCAGTATCGATGAACCACTCATGTGGATTGTCCACCATGTTAGCTTCGAAGACTACTGCAGTGAGCATTAGGTCACCCATGTCGATTGAGGCGCTCTTGTCCTAAGCTACAACAACCTGGTTAGACTAGTTCTGATTGTCTTTCTTTGGGAATCGACAGTCTTTGGCCAAATGGTTTGGCCTTCCACAATTGTGGTAGTTCCCCTTGAACCTTCTTCTTTTGCTGGCCTCCACCGTTTCCCTAATTCTTCCTCTTCTTTTTAGAGTTGGGCTTGTGATCTACTATGTTAACTCTAGCATCTATCTGCATTTAGCCTCAGATGTTCGATTATCATCTTCAATCCGAGATTATCAAGTCTTCAAGATACATCTCCCTAGCTTGTGCTAAAGGTAGTTCTTGAAGTCTTTCCAGGACGACGGCAACTTCTCCATAATAACATCTACTTGGAAGGATACACTGAGCTTCATGTCCTCTGTATCCAGTCATGTAAGATCAGTTGCAACTCTTGAACCTGACTTGTCACCATCTTTGAGCCGTTCATCTTGAAGTCCAGAAATTTGCTGACGATGAACTTCTACAACCCAATACACGTTGTATAGTGGATTGTCCAATCCATTCAAGATGTCGTCTTTGCATAGAAAGTCACTCTGACTCCAGGCGTCGAATGTAACCCTTGGACGAGGATCATATTCATCTTATGGCACCGTATGGGCATCCTTGGACAACATCATTGATAGGTTTAGGCTGTAAGGTAGAACAACATTTTATGTTGTCACCTTTTGAAATGAGTGCTGGAAAACTTCTACGGCTTTATCGGTTGTGAACTGGCGATATGATCACCATCTTTTTTGAAATATACAAACAAAATATATTTTAAAATTGTTGATCGTAACAGGTGTAATTCAAAAAAAAACATAATTTAGAGTCGAGGTACGAGTGAACTCTTTCTCTCTTAATATAGTAACACTACAAATATTCAGAATGACGTACCAAAAAATTGTTTTGGACTCTCGGAACAAAACAGAAGAAATGAAATAATGTATTGAATGAATAAGAAATAAAGAAGTAGGGGGTCTATTTATAGATTTTAAAAGTTTCCGTAGGGAGTGACTGTACCGACATGTGCTTTCAATGTCAGATTTTACACCATTTCGAGCTCACTACACACGCATTTGTTTGAAATGTGGTTGTTTTCTGATGACATGGTGTGTAGGCGGCAGTTCGCAAACTAGATTTTTCCACCAGAATTCTAGCTTACTAGACACACTCCTTCAGCAGATTTTTGTACCTCATCACGTTTTAATTAATTATTTAATTTGTTACTTATTACTTTTTTTAACAATTAATTAATTACTTAATCAAACTTTGTCCAAAAATATTAATACTGTAGGAGAAGCCCTAGCCCAAGCCCACGACCCTGGTCGACGGCGATGGCGGCGTATCATGCATGTGGTCTATAAAGGAAGGCCCATAGCATCTAGGTCTCCCACTTCTAAGACTTGTGGTACGTTAAGGGTCCAAAACCCTTTATCAAAACAAGCAACAAATAACGCGTGAGACTTTACTTTTTAAGAAGAAGAAAAAAGTGTACAACTTTAACTCAAACTTCCATGTGAGATGGTGATTTTTTACCTTCCCACCCATTTTCTTTTCTTACTTCAAAACTAAGCTAACTTTAGCTTTTTTACCCATTTAAAAAAACTAGCTAACTTTAGCATTTAATTTCTTATTCTACCCACATTGATTTTGACACGAAACATATATTTCATTAAGCTAAAGAAATCTTTATTTCATGACACAAAACATATATTTCATTAAGCTAAATAAATCTTTATTTCATGAAATAGAACGTATTTAAATAAATTATCAAATAATCGGAAAAAACAAGTCTTTTCCAAGCCTTTATAATGCCTTATAAAAGGGGTTAGGACCTCTAATCAAGATAATTTGGTGAGTTGGGTCTTATGATAGGATAACAAGTCTATGAAAAGACCATATATATACACTACAAGATTTGGGGGTCAATAGTGACCCCCGGGTTGTGACTCAAGTTGAGTCACTTGTCTTCAGTGACTCGTGAAGACAATTGCGACTCACTCTGAGTCGCAGATCTGTACGAGGCAAACAGCGACTCAAATTGAGTCGCTGTTGACCTCAGGAAATTCAGCGACTCAATATGAGTCGCTGAATTCAAAAATATGACTTGGGCCATACATTTTGGCCCGATTGGGCCAAAATGTGTGGCCCAAGTCTGGGCTCGTCCAATATCTGAAGCAATCAGCGACTCACGTTGAGTCGCTGATTCCTTCTATAAATAAAATAAAAAAAAAATTTCTTACCAAATCGCAAAACCCATTTCAGCTTCCTTCTCCGCCCGTTTCAGTCGCTTGTGACCCGACCCGCCACCATTAGCGACCTATTGCCCGGATTTGCGACCCAAAGTGAGTCCCAACCCATTGTCAATAGTGACCGCTTTGCAGTCACTACAAAACATTAGTGACCGCAAAGCGGTCACTAGTGACATTTGCGGTCACTATTGACAACGGCTATTGTCAATAGTGACCGCAAAGCTCAATAGTGACCGCCTTGCAGTCACTACAAAAGATTAGTGACTGCAAGGCGGTCACTATTGACCTTTGAGGTCACTATTGACAATGGCTATTGTCAATAGTGACCGCAAAGCTCAATAGTGACCGCCTTGCAGTCACTACAAAAGATTAGTGACTGCAAGGCGGTCACTATTGACCTTTGCGGTCACTATTGACCATGGCTATTGTCAATAGTGACCGCAAAGGTCAATAGTGACCGCCTTGCAGTCACTACAAAAGATTAGTGACTGCAAGGCGGTCACTAGTGACATTTGCGGTCACTATTGACAATGGCTATTGTCAATAGTGACCGCAAAGGTCAATAGTGACCGCCTTGCAGTCACTACAAAAGATTAGTGACTGTTTTGCAGTCACTATTGACATTGGGCGTTATCAATAGTGACCGCTTTGCGGTCACTACTGACATTGGGGAGTCAATAGTGACCGCTAAGCGGTCCCTAATGTCATAACAGTGACTGCATTGCGGTCCCTATTGAATCAACAGGGACCGAATTGCAGTCCCTATTAATATTCATACTTTAAACCCTAAACACTAAACCCTAAACCCTAAACCCTAAACCCTAAACCCTAAACCCTAAACCCTAAACCCTAAACCCTAAACCCTAAACCCTAAACCCTAAACTTTAAAATCGATATTTTAAGATGGTTCGAGGTGCCGCGTTGTTTTTTTAGTTCATAATAACCATTATAAGAGTTAAAACAACAATAATTTTAATGACGCATTGTAAATCCAAACATTAAGTAAAGAGAACGGATCACTTTGACGATGCTCTTATTATTTTGTATGACGAATGTCATAATGACAAATTAATTGTATATACATATAAGTATAATGATTACTTGATGTGATGATATATACCTCATAATCATATATATGCTAACATTAGTGAAGTAAAGCATAAAAACGAATAACAACTACAACTAACTAGTGATGATTAGTTGTAGAACATGAAATAGATGTCCAACGTTAATAACTCGTTCAATCTCAATCAATCTATTAATCCACAACTAAACTACTATGAGGTTGGTTTTGTAATCATTTATTACTTCTATTTACATGTTATAATGAGTTTGGTTACTAAGAATCATAAACACACCAAAATCAATTAAAAAAAATCGATTGTAAAGTATGGGAGACAATAGTGACTGCGACGCAGTCACTATTGGGTCAATTGGGACCGCAAAGCAGTCACTATTGACTCAACAGGGACTGCATTGCGGTCCCTATTGACTCAACAGTGACCAAATTGCGGTCCCTACTAATATTCATACTTTAAAATGGATGAATATTATTAGGGACCTAATTGCGGTCACTGATGTGGCAACAGTGACCGCATTGCAGTCACTAAAAAATATTAGTGACCTAAATGCGGTCCCTATTTACTAAATAGTGACCAAATTGCGGTCCCTACTTATATTCATACTTTAAAATGGATGAATATTAGTAGGGACCTAATTGCGGTCACTGATATGGAAACAGTGACCGCATTGCAGTCACTGAAATCCAAAAAATTTGAAATTGGGCGAAAATTTTAGGCGGGATTGAGAGGGAAATTTGAATTTGACGAAAATTTGAAATTTTCAACCTCCCCTCTATATATACTCACCACTATTACACATCTAAATTTCATTATCTCCAAAAATCACCAACATAATTAACAACACTCTCTTCTTTTTTTTCCAACACACCAACACAACAACACTCTCTTCTTTTCTCCAACACAACAACACTCTCTTCTTTTCTCCAACACACCAACACAACAACATAAATCAAAAAATCACTTTCTTTTCTTTCACTTTTTTTATTTTAGTTTTGATCTACACTTTATTATCTTTCTTTCTTTATTTTGGATCTACACTTTATTATCTTTCTATATTTATTTTGGATCTACACTTTATTTTCTTTCTTTCTTTCACTTTTTTTTGTTTTGGATCTACACTTTATTTTCTTTCTTTCTTTCACTTTTTTTTTTGTTTTGGATCTACACTTTATTTTCTTACTTTTCTTTCACTTGTTGTTTTATTCATTAATCTTTTTGCTTTCATTGATCTTTTTAATCATTCATTTTTTTGTTTTTATTCATATTATAGTTTCTATTATTAGTCATTTTTTTTAATCTTTTTACATTCATGTCATTATATTAACATTTTCTTCATTATTTTATGGTTTTGATCTTGTTAAAATCATAATTTTACAAAAAAAACAATAATATTCCGGATTAAATCCGGAATATTAGTGTTTTTTTTTTTTTTTCGTACAGGTAATTAGTGACCGCAATTCGGTCCCTACTAATATTCATAGATATCTATGAATATTAGTAGGGACCGAATTGCGGTCACTGTTTTTAAACTTAGTGACCGCAATTCGGTCCCTACTAATATTCATAGATATATCTATGAATATTAGTAGGGACCGAATTGCGGTCACTGTTCTTAAAATTAGATACTCTTTGAATATTAAATAGGGACCGAATTACGGTCCCTATTTTTTTTAGTGACTGCGTTTAGGTCCCTAATTCTCAATCAATAGGGACCTGAAAGCAGTCACTACTGACATTTCCGATAAACAGGGACCGGAAGGCGGTCACTAAATTTTCGGTCACTATTGACCCTCATCAGCGACCTAATTGCGGTCACTGATGGAAAGTGACCGAGGTCAATAGTGACCGGTCATCTGCGACCCAAATGCGGTCACTATTGACCATCAGGGACCCCAAGGGGGGTCAATAGTGACTGCATTTCGGTCACTATTGACCCCCAAATCTTGTAGTGATAGTATGATTCAAAGTTCAAACCCGCATACATGTTATTATTTACATTATTATGATGGAATTAAATTTAATTATATTTGTATGAATAATTGCGTTTTAGCGTTTTGCACTCCAGTTCCTATCTCTGAACTATACAGATTCTAGCTAAAAAAATTCATATAATCTCAAAATAGCGTGATGGGTGTTTTTGGTGGATGGTGGTCTTTTTAAAACCAATTAAACTGAAAAAATCTAATTTTTAGATAACTGTTATGGATAATCTTCTATGAAATACTTTTTAGTCGAAGCAGTGGGTATGCAGAGACAATTTTTCTGGACCAATAGCATGGATTTCATTAAAAATGATATTAATAATTTCTTAAAAAGAATCATGAACCCTGAAAATTGACTCCTGTTTTATTTAATATTTTCAGTACAAGGTTACAGGGTCTTTTGCAACCCCATTTGCGGTTGCAAAAGGCTCAAATCCGGTTGCAGATAGTCATTTGCAACCGCGATGCGGTTGCAGATGACGAGGTCTCGTAAAGCCTCGGTTACTTGTCATCCGTGACCGCATCGCGCTTGCAGATGCCCATCTGCGACCAAAAAATCTGCAACCGCGATGCGGTTGCAGATAGTAGAATAAGCATCTGCAACCGCATTGCGGTTGCAGAAAGCCCAGTAAGCATCTGCAACCGCAACGCGGTTGCAGAAAATATTCAACCCATTTGCAACCGCAACGCGGTTGCAAATGACTTGCGAACGAAAATAAAAAAAAACCAATAATATTCCGGTAATTTACCGAAATATTATTGGTTTTTGTTAAAATTACAAATAGATAATGACAGCAAATCAATATAATGAATATACAAGAACAAGTGTAATTAAATAACGAAAAATAATGAATAAAATGAAATGAAAAATGAAAAAAAGTTGAACAAAAAAACATAAAGAAGAAGAGAAATAAAAAAGCAAAAAATGAAGTGTTAGGAGGTATTTGTTTTGGATTTGAAAAAGAAAAGAAGAGAAGTGTTGGTGTTTTTTTATTTTTTGGATTTGGAAAAGAAAAGAAGGAAAAGTGTTGGTTTGTTTTTTATTTTTTGGATATGGAAAAAGAAGAGAAGTGTTGGTGATTTTTTGGATTTGGAAAAAGAAGTGAAGTGTTGGTGATTTTTTGGATTTGGAAAAAGAAGTGAAGTGTTGGTGATTTTTTGGATTTGGAAAAAGAAGAGAAGTATTGGTGGGTATATATAGAAAATGGGGTGAAAATTTGAATTTTCGCGAAAATTCAAATTTCCCCCCCTTGGCAGCCCAAATTTTCAAAATTTTTGAACAATTTGCAACCGCAAAGCGGTTGCTACAAGTTTTAAAAATTTTTAAAAAATAGTATCTGCAACCGCAATTCGGTTGCAGAAAATATGAACACTTTCTGCAACCGCGACGCGGTTGCAGAAAGTATGAATCTTTTTAGCAACCGCCTTGCGGTTGTAAATACTGGCTTTTGCAACCGCTTTGCGGTTCCAATAGCCCCTTTCTGCAACCGCACTGCGGTTGCAAAAGCTATTCATACATGAAAATCGCAATTTTATGGGACTTTCTCAATGCGTTTCTGATTTTTAACAACAAATTTCAATGCTACATGTGATATAAACTAATAAATGGTTACAAAACAAGTAATTGAGGAATGAAATAGTAGATTGAATGTGAAATGATCGAATGAGTTATTAGACCATGCATGAACATGTTGTATGTTCTATTTACTACTCATCATCATATTTCTTCTTGTTATTATGATTTGCTTCACTAATAATATGATTAATTGATTGAATTAGTAGATAAATTTTTCACATTACGTTTATTCCTATATATATCTAGTGATGATATATATATATATATATGTGTGTGTGTGTGTGTGTGTGTGTGTATACGAACGTTATCGTTTGAAATCATAGATATCACGGCTTGTCCCACATATATAATGCTTGAAATTGTTATGAGGATTGTAATTATAGTTGTTTTTATCATTATTAGGATAGTTATCAACCAAAATAACAATGTGGCACCTCAAATCATCAAAAAAACGGCATTTTAAAAGTATGAATGTTTTCAGCAACCGCATTGCGGTTGCAAATACTAGCTTTTGCAACCGCGATGCAGTTGCAAATGCCCTCCTATAGGAATTTGCAACCGCATTGCGGTTGCAAATGCCGTGCTATAGGAATTTGCAACCGCATTGCGGTTGCAAATGCCCTCCTACAGGAATTTGCAACAGCACTGCGGTTGCAAATTTTGCAACCGCATCAGATTTTCGGTCGCAAAAGACCTGGAAATCTTGTAGTGTTTATTCAATTTCTATTATGTTGTTCTTTTGTCTTTATTACTCCTTTATTATTTTAAAGTTTCATTCTTTCACATAGGACAGGCAAATTTTTACAATTATAGTAATACACGAAGCCGTGTAATGTAATAACAGAAATAGCAATGGATATATTTTCAAGGTAAACACTCTGGAAAAACAGAAAGCTGAAAAAGGGAAAATTGAACTAGCCCTTTGTTATTATCAGCCTTTTCATGTTTCTGAATAAAAATTTCAAATTTCCATAAAAATTTCTTCAAACCAAAAATACCATCTAAAACTAGACTTCTCCTCAATCGGACGCCAACTTTGACCCTTATTTGATATAATAAGTAGTTTTTCTTTGAGTGACCTTTTTAAATATGTCTTCTATTTTTGTGCAAAAAATAAATTTCATGCTTTTTTGTATGCATGCAGTCGGGACAATCACTCTGCAGAATAGTTTAGACTCCAAGTGATATTAGAAGGTAAGGGGAAATTGCATGGCGCCTTCCTTTCTTTTCAGAAACTTGCACCAAAATGGAGCTTTTATCAAACTTAGTCCACTAAGTTGGCACTTTTTTAAATTACACCCACTATGTTGGCACTCGTCAAACTTAACCCACTATGTTGGTACTGGTGTCAATATTCACCCACTGCTAACACATGTCATTGACTTTGCCCACGTGGACAGCACGTGGTGCCACACGCGACAGTTTTTCATATGTGGCATTTTTTATTTTTATTTTCGTTTTCCACGTAATATTTTTTTACTATTTTCGTTTTAAATTTAATAATTAAAGAAAAAAAATAAAAATTTTTTAGGGGAAATTAACTTACGGGGAGAGAGAAATGCAACCACAAATCATTTCATCTTTTCTCTCCCTCCCACTTCACCCCCAATTCACTACACATGAACCCTAAATCCCCAAATGAAACATAAATCGGGTAAATCGTCACAGATTTAGCGTCAAATCTCTCGGGTTTTCACCATCGTTGGTTCTCTTTTCTCGTACATCCTCAAATCGCCCCCAATTTCACACGTAAGAACCCTAAATCCGCCCGCAATTTCTTAAATTTCTTGGACATTTTGAGAACACTCAATACAAACCATATTAGAGAGAATGTACTTGCTAGTTATTAACACATTTTTGTAAACTTATTGTGGATGGATACAAAATAAACAATACAATCCACATCTCATATTTGTATTGAAACATATATAGTATGGCATAATTCATGCGAGCAAATTTTTAATGATCCCTTGGTGACCACATCAAAACTAGTCTATTATCCGTGCTCTTAACAATTGAGAAAAATATGTTAGACTTATGTCATATACTCATATTAAAACCTATTAGTAATTCTCTCTTCGTCTTTGGTAACCACACCAAACACACTTCGCATTAATTTCATGCAGTATTACCAAATGGACGTATAGAAAATTAGAAATTCCCTCTCTAAAAGTATCAGAGATAGGGTATTAGCTCAATTGACCTTGACTAAACAATTAAATGGAATTTTGTTATTAACCGAATCTATTACTACTATAATGCTAATTTGGTACAAAATAGCGGATTACAAACTATAACAATAGATTAGGTAAATACCCCTTGTCCTAGTACAAACTATGTCAACTTTATAGCTAACACACGCCTATCTTTGTCTGAAATACCCAAGACTACGAATGTATGTCTTTTGTTGGATGTCGAATCTTCTGAGAATGTTGAATGTTTGAGGATGTTGAATATCTGAGGTTGTCGAATGTTAGGGATGTCGAAAGTGTATGCGTATGTCGAGTAAACTGGATGTCGAAAACGATTTGGACCTCGAATGTAATCATGTCAAACTCAGATGATATCGGAGATGAACATTATGTCAGAAGGTGGATCGATATGGAATAACCGTATTCAATATGTTGTGTGAACAGTGAATATATTATTAATTAACTTTACCTTGAATTGCGGACCGCCTTTACATAGATATCGAAGATGGGGTTTGTTTTCGGGAATTGCGGCAAACTCTGTACCATATCGAATATGTATTCGATATGCAAATAAATATTCGATATAGAAGTGGGATATCGTGCATAAATCCTCGATATGCATAGGACTTGAGCCAGTAATTGAACAGGGCTGGCCCATACGATACTTACCTATATCATGTAGTTCCCCAATTTATGAGTTATCATTGTAAATGATAATTTTTTAAACTAAAATAAGTTATGATGTGGGTACCTCACGTCCCCCAGTTTATATGCGGAGACCGTAATGTTCTGCCAATTTTATATTTTGAATTATGGGTCCCGCAACATGAAATTGGCAGACGTATGGAAACGTGTTTAAACTATGCGTGCTGTTCGCGCCTTTACCCGCGGGGACACCTATGTAAATACTCAATAAAATGATTTCGATGAGTTTGTTAAGTTGTAGGAAAAGATTTTTTTTTTTGAAAAAATCATAATATGTTGTCGAATTGGTAATTAACATCGAATATGGTCATCCATATCTAATTAGAAATTTGGATATTTAATATCGAATTGGGGACATCGATATCGAATATGGTGTCGATATCGAATTGGGGACATTTCGACGTGGTAGACGAATCGTCCGCATTTAATGGGGACTCGACCCTTCCTCCACTATAAATAGGATGAAGGAGGAGAAAGAATTCATTAGTACTATTTGTAAGTGTTTGACTATTTGTTACAAAAGTATTTTTATAGGTTAGCAATATTGCCAAAACACTTATTGTTGCTGCCAAAACAAACTTTAGAATGTCTCTAATATACTCTTCATAATTAAAGAATATGATAATCAAGATATTCAAATAACTAATCAATTAAAGAATATGAATTCAAAAGTTAACTAGAGGGTGTCAATAAGTAAATTAAATCACCATTGTAATGACTAAACAAACTTATATACTATTCATAGTAGTAATTATGTTTCTTTTCTGTTACTTAGTTTTTTTCTCTAGCGTAGAAAGTAAGGGATATTTCTGGTGTATTTATGAGGATGAATTACGCAAAGGAAACAAGTCCTGATGTTTGAGGATATTACAATACCATGGCATACATAATTTATTAAAAAAATGCATAATTTATTAAAATGAAGAAGAGTTATACTACAAAAAATGCTCAATATAAGAGGCGCATAATTGCCTTTTTATATTGTCAAAATCGCCTTCAATGGTTAAGCTAAAAGGCGATTTCGTGCCTTCTAACGTTTGCCTCCAATATGGACGCGTGTTAGCAGGTTATAGGCGATTTTTCGCCTTGCTTGTCAGAAGCCGCAGTCAAAGGTGAACTTTCGCCTTTAAGATAATATGATTGAAGGCAATTATTCTCCTCTATTCTTTGTGGGCCAGGAAAAGACTAGAGGAGCGCATTCGCCTCTAGTTAGATTTTTTGTTTCTTTATTAATAATATCTCCAGTTGATGTGGATAGAGGCGATTTATTCCACTCCTTTTCTTATAATTAAATCAAAAGTCTTATAAATATCTTAAAGACGATTTTTCGCCTGTTGGTCTTTAATTAAATTAATGAATATGGTATCGATATTTTTAAAGATTAGAGGCAATTTTTCGCCTCCATTCTTTTCCAGATTTGTGAAAAAAAAAGCGGCAATTTTTGCGGCTTCTTTTTTATGATTCAATTTTATTTCATTCCCCCCATAATTCTTTTATTCATTTGTAAAAATGTAAAAATTAAATTTAAATTGAAATTAAAGTTAAAGACACATGATATTATATTTAGCATACAAACATATTGTTTATTCAATAACATCAACTAATTCAAAAAGTATCCAATAGTATAACAATATAATGATGTGCATATGTAGACAAATTAATTTTATCTACTCCAATTATATATTGACAAGTGTCTAATTAATTATTAGAAATTAAATTGATTATTTTTATTTTTAATTTAGAATTTTACTAAATTAAATTCTAATTATTAATAGATTAATTGATTGATTTTCTAATATATATTGTTGGCCAATCAAATAAAGCCACATGGAAAAGATGGAGTATTCCAACCAATGATGTTAAGCCATGTGGAAATATGATGTGTTTCTTGATAAGCAAGCCAAATTAAATCAATGCTTATCTTGAAAATAAAACCGACCAATCACAAGCAAGGAGCTCTAGGTTTTTACAACTATAAATATGGGTCCTCTCATAAAGAAAAAGACACACAAATATTCACAAGTTGAAGAGGGAAAAACTCTAAGTTTTTTGCTCCACCAAGTCCATCCATCTTCAAGCGTTCTTCGCGGGATTCAAGGCGTTGTTCCCGAAAACCTTCGTTCGATCCATCATCAAGCCTCAAGAATAACCGTTTTAGAAGATCGCCGTTCTGCCAAGGAAGATCGAGCCTCAACAAATTCAGCATATTCGACATCAAGTTCATACCATTTTTTAACGATCTTCAAGCCCAAAGTTCGTTTGATTCGAGAACAAGATGCAAGGACCTCGAAAAGCTGTTTTGAAGATCAAAGTCCCTTTCAAAGAAGATCAAAGTCCACATATCCGAAGAACTGTAGACGAATATCATATTGTTCTTCAACAATCTTCAAATCAAATTCGAAGTCAAAAGTCCATTCGATCCGAGATCAAGCTGCCAAGCACTCGCATCAACGTTTGTCAAACATCCAAGCATTTTAAAGATCAAGATCCCTCCAAAGAAGATTGACATTCAACAAGTTCAAGACGAAGATCAAATTGTTCGTCGTGAAGATCAATTCAATTAAATTGCTAATTCAAGATCAAGCTCGAAGCCCTTGGATTAACGTTCAACTTAAATCATGCGGAAGCGATCAAAGTCAATTCCACCTTAGAGTTAACCAAGTTTCATGATTAGAAAAGAATCAGAGGATTACTAGAGATTGTAACCCCATATTGTTTAAAAATATACAAAGTTTATTTGTACTTAATTTTTCTTGTCCTTTATTTTAGGGACTTGAAATTTTGTTGCTACAAATTTTTGGCACGCCCGGTGGGACAATCTCTACCTCTCATCTCTTTTCTAGCAAGTCTACAAGTTTGAAGTTAGAAGAAGTCAGCGTTGCTCAACAATGGACAAGTCAATGGGGGCAATAAGTGGAGGCTCTTCGCAACCGATGATGAAAGCTACACTCGCATCGGAGGCAAGGTACGAAGCTAAAGAAAAGAATCAAGCATCTTCAATGGAGGAGCGAATTGCTGCGCTGGCGAGAGCTATTGAGAGCTTCACAACACAAGTACATAGACGTGAAGAACGCTTGAATTGTCTTCTCCAAAAGCTAGAGATCCAAGAAGGAAATCACAACATTGAAGAAGTCGCTGATAAAGTCGAAGTTTAAGGATGCATCAAACCTTCGAGCAAAGAAGTTGAAGTTGCCACTCTTCCCGCAAAACAAGAACACAGAATAAGCAACAGTCGAAGCATGGCGCATAACAAGACTACTCAAGGCATTAAAGCTCAAGAATTCGGTGAAGTCCTAAGTGAAAGAATCCAAGCCACTTCCCTTTCCCACAAGTCAAGTTTCACAGGGAAAGAAGAACAAGGCATCATGGTGCACTCAAAGCCTTTTGAAGAAGCCCTTCAAGATGCTGAAGTTGGAAAACCTTCTAAGTCCTCAAGCCAACAAATTCAAGTATCCCCACAAGGTCGCATCTCTACTGGTCAATTGAAGAAGCTTATCGAAGAAGCTACCAAGGAACATAAAGCTCAACATAAGTCTTTCAAATCTTACACAAGGCCCTACACTCAAAGAATCGAGCAATTGCAAATGCCGAAAAGCTATCA
This sequence comes from Linaria vulgaris, assembly GCA_948329865.1. Taxonomy (NCBI): domain Eukaryota; kingdom Viridiplantae; phylum Streptophyta; class Magnoliopsida; order Lamiales; family Plantaginaceae; genus Linaria; species Linaria vulgaris. Next base: position 32,751,047 of record OX415250.1, on the reverse strand, counting down.
ACCTCCAAAGTTTCAAAGATTTGATGGAAAAGGAGACCCAAGACAACATGTTGCTCACTTCGTCGAAACATATAGTAGGGTCGGAACTGACGGACATCTTCTAGTCAAGCAATTTGTTCGATCCTTAGAAGAAGTCGCTTTTGATTGGTATATTAGTCTTGAGCCAAACTCCATTGACAGCTGGAAGGATCTACAAAGAGCGTTCTTCAATCGCTTTTATAACACTCGACGCACTGTGAGCATGATTGAGCTTGCAAATTCCCATCAATAAGAAGACGAGCGAGTTATTGAGTACGTCAATAGATGGAGAAATCTATCCTTAAGTTGCAAAGAGAAATTGTCTGAAGCCTCAACCATAGAGATTTCCATTCAAGGGATGAATTGGGGTCTCTCCTACATACTTCAAGGAATCAAACCAAGAAACTTTGAAGAATTGGCGACGTGTGTGCATGACATTGAAACATGCATGAACTCTACTAAAGAAGAAAGCTCAACTCATGTCTCTGATACTAAAGGTGATGATACGGATGACACCAGCGATGAAGAGGGTGCGACATCAAGTTTCATTACAACCAATATGCTCCTTGATATGAGCTTAAACTATCTCAAATCTTCAAATTAAGTGTCAAAGTATGTACTCCTTGATAAGAGTATAAACTATCAACATTCTCCTTAACACAAGTATAAGCTGTTTGCATATGTGAACTTAAAGTAAACATTCAAGTTTTCAAGTCACCTAGACACGAGCCAAAAGGTCTGCAAGTTCTTCAAATACAAATCTTCAAAGCAAATATCCAAGTCTTCAAGTCCTCCTAGACACGAGCAAAAAGGTATGCATGTTCTTCAATTGTTCAAGTGTTCAAGTCTTCAAATCTTCAAGTCAATTGCTCCATGACGCACGAGTCTAAACTGCACGTTACTCCTGGAATGCATGAGTATAAAATGCACCATCTCTAAACCAAATTGATGTACTTTGAACTATGTTGTGACTTGATTCCTTTGTTGGATACGTAGGCAACTTAGAATTTCTAAGTTCAGTCATATCCTTTCACCAAGTTATCTTGAGTTGAAGATGTTACATGAAACTCCTTGAGGTATGATGAGCTGATAAGACGAGTAAAGCTTTCATAAAGTTGGAGATAAAGAACGTCAATGCTTTGAGTGTTGACCTTGAATTTACGCTCCAAGCTTTAGAGTGATTTTTGAGTTGACACTGCAAACTTCGATCGGATGTTTTACTATGTGCCTTGATTCCAATCTTCAAACACTTTGCTCTAAGAGGATAGCTGCAATCATGCTCCAAGCTCACTTGGTCATTGACTAGACACTTTTGTGTTGTTAGATCAAAGTAGATACCTCCAAACTACCATTCCAATCATGAAATGGATATGCCTTGCATGTTTAACTAGAAAAGTCCTTTAAGAAGATGGAATGTAATTTGACAAGTACATCATTTGACCACTCCCATATCGGCGAGGTTCTTTGAGAATTCAGGGTGGAGTGCAACAAGTACGTCATTCCGCTTTGCCCAACAAAGAGAATTTGCGAAGTTCTTCAAAAGGTTAGTCGTCTTGAATGTTTCTTTGACGAATGAAGTCGACATCTTTAATGGGAAGAATGCATGAGTATGACCAACAAGATGAGTGCGCATGTGTTTGAAGCTAAGTATCATCATTGAAGTCGTCTTTGATGCCAAGTAATGAAAATAATGTCTCCTTCTTCAAGGTATCTTTGATGTAGGGTCAACAGAGTCCACTCCCGCTGAATGTCTTTGATGCCAAGTCTAGAGAACAAGTCCACTCATGTTGAATGTCTTTGATGCCAAGCCTTGAAGATAAGTCCACTCGCGCTGAATGTCCTTGACGCCAAGCCTTGAAGACAAGTCCAATCCCGCTGAATGTCTTTGATACCAAGTCTTGAAAGCAATTCTCTTCCTTTTCGGATGCCTTTTGAACCCAAGTCTTGAAGACAATGTCTCCTTCAAGGTTTCTTTGATGCCAAGTCGTGAAAAGAATGTCTCCTTTAAGGCTTCTTTGATGCCGAGTCGTCGAATGAATGTCTCATCCCTCAAGGTTTCATTGATGTCGAGTTGTCACAAGAATGTCTCCTCAATCAAGCTCACCAATGAGGTTGTGTTGATTAAGGTTGGAGTGTGCTCTTCCTTTGCTTGCAAGAGATCCGAATTTTGTCAAGGAATTCTACGCCCTTTAAGCTCTCACAATCTCCAAGTTGCAATTTGCGTGAATATGAACGTAAGGGTTGCCATGTATCTTTGTGGAGGTCATTGTCTATTGCACCAACGAAGGATGTCTTATTTCTGTAGCATCTTTTATTGGTAATGCGTCGACCCAAAGTATCGAAGGGATGATCCGTTTGATACTCGATGGTGAGGAGGACAAAGCACGACCAACGGTGAAGAACGAATACAAGACCGCGGATACTCATCATGTCACTCTTCCAATTGATCGGAGTTCGGCAATATTTGCCACAACTTCATATTATTTGCAATTGCAAGAGCTCCAAGTGGGTGTCGCAAGTTGTTATCTTGCCATTGTCGATTGACTTTCATTATGCTTCCTAAGTAATTTTCCATCCCGCTTGAAGAAGAAGCAAAATGCGAACTGTAAGAAAAAACTGAAAAAAAAATATATAATCAGTTAGCCAACAATGACAGAATCCGCTAATGATTAGAGTGGAAAATTTGGCAAGCAATAACCAAAAAAGAAAAAAAAAAGAAGGAAAAAGTGAAGTAACGTGGAGATGACAAACACATCTCCTTGCAATCTTCAAACGTGTCGAATTCATTGATGATGTTTCCTAAAGCTTTTGAGATGGTGGGTGAATATTTTGAAGATTGACAATTGAAAGAGGAAGCAAGGCCTCCATCGTGTCCTCCAAGTTGGCGCTTCAAGCGTTGGCGCATGTCTCCGAAGTTTATATCACAAGTTGATATTCCATGCTTCCGCCGCTGCAGAAAGAAAAGGGATAAGAATCAGCAAAAAGAAAAAGAAAAAGTGATAAACTAGAAGGTTTTTGAGTTCAGCTATTAAAAAAGTAGTGTCGGGTGGGTTCTTTTATAGAACTTTGTCGGAAGTTTTCCAGTCCTAATGTAACTCCAATTGAAGAGTAACAGGTTGAATTAGGATTGATTTCCTACCGTGTGAAAAATCAAATTTTGAGGTTTTGTTTATTATTATTGGAGTATTTAAATTTATTAAGGGCTCTTATTCGTCAAGTTCGGCTGGAATCCTGAATTCGGAAATAGAGATAAGTTACATCAGCTAGTGTTTGATAAAGAGTCTTCTTAATTCAGTGACTTGTAAAGAAAAGAGCAAAATTTTGTAAAAGTTGCATAGCTTGGTTGTGCAGCTCTATCTAGAGAAGGAGAGATGGTAATTATCCTATGTATCGGGTTTACATACACCAGGTTAAAAAAAAAAAGAAAAAAGAAAGAAAGAAGTGATGGTATCTCACGTGTCCTATGCAATGATAAAAGCTTTGCTCCTAAATTTTACTATGGTCCCTAGGGAAATTGCTATGGAGGCCCATCAAGAGTTTTGGCTCTTGAAATGAAGTGCAAAATTTTCTATTAATATCATTGATGGCATGAAAAACATATGTTACGACATATTCACTTCAAGACGCATTTTTATAATGCTATTCATGACAAGTCGCAAGGGGGCATTTGTAGACAAATTAATTTTGTCTACTCCAACTATATATTGACAAGTGTCAAATTAACTATTAGAAATTAAATTGATTATTTTTATTTTTAATTTGAAATTTTACTAAATTAAATTCCAAATATATATTGATTAATTGATTGATTTTCTAATATATATTGTTGGCCAATCAAATAAAGCACGTGGAAAAGATGGAGTATTCCAACCAATGATGTTAATTCATGTGAAAATATGATGTGTTTCTTGATAATCATGCCAAATTAAATCCATGCTTATCATGAAAATAAAACCGGTCAATCACAAGAAAGGAGCTGTAGATTTTTACAACTATAAATAGGGGTCCTCTCATAAATAAAAAGACACACAAATATTCACAAGTTGAAGAGGGAAAAGCTCTTAGTTTTTTGCTCCACCAAGTTCATCCATCTTCAAGCGTTCTTCGCGGGATTCAAGGCGTTCTTCGCGAAAACCTTGGTTTGATCCATCATCAAGCCTCAAGTCCACCAAATAACCGTTTTTGAAGATCGCACTTCTGCCAATGAAGATCGAGCCTCAACAAATCTAGCATATTCGACATCAAGTTCATACCATTTTTTAACGATCTTCAAGCCCAAAGTTCGTTTGATTCGAGAACAAGCTGCAAGGCCCTCGAAAAACAGTTTTGAAGATCAAAGTCCCTTTCAAGAAAGATCAAAATCCACATATCCGAAGAACTGAAGACGAAGATCATATCGTTCTTCAACAATCTTCAAATCAAACTCGAAGTCAAAAGTCAGTTCGATCCGAGATCAAGCTGCCAAGTCCTCGAATCAACGTTTGTCAAACATCCAAGCATTTTGAAGATCAAGATCCCTCCAAAGAAGATTGACATTCAACAAGTTCAAGACGAAGATCAAATTGTTCGTCGTGAAGATCAAGTCAATTAATTTGCTAATTCAAGATCAAGCTCGAAGCCCTTGGATTAACGTTCAACTTAAATCACGTGGAAGCGATCAAAGTCAATTCCACCTTAGAGTCAACCAAGTTTCATGATTAGAAAGGAATCAGAGGATTACTAGAGATTGTAACCCCATATTGTTTGAAAATATACAAAGTTTATTTGTACTTAATTTTTCTTGTCTTTTATTTTAGGGACTTGAAATTTTGTTGCTACATCATACAATATCATTCATTTGTTTAATATTATGCCTTGACAATAAAATAAATAAAAAAAGAATTACACTATTGCTTAATGAATAAGATATATCATTACTATCAAAACTATTAAATCCTTGAAAAACTAATTACTTGCAGTTTAAAATACAAAATAGAACAAAACTTGAAAATCTTATGAAGATGAATTTGGAGAAAATTGGAGGAACTTGGAAGAAGATAAATATTTGTTCTGGAAATTGTGTGTATATATAAAAAATTGGTGGGAGATTAGAGGCGAAAAATCGCCTTCTGTCTATCACGCGGATCAAGCATCTCCACCGTTGGATCTGGCCCTAGGATCTGGCACAAGGATCCTGGTTTTGTTGGTTAGAGGCGAAAATTCTCCTGTAATTAAAAAAAATCAAAAAGAATTACGAAAATAGTAAAATTGGCCTTAACAATGCAATAATCACCTTGTACCTAAAGCAACACTGTTATTCCACGGATTTCTCCTCCTCAACCTCATTCCACCATCTTTAGATCTTATTTTCCTCCATTGTTGCACCTTTCAAAGAAGAAGAAAAAACTCCATAAATTGCTTTGTAATTTCTAACAAATATCCAAATTATAATTGTTTCATTCGATCTGGCAGAAATTGAAATTTAAGAGGTATGTACATGTTAATTTCTTTGCAATTTACTTTTTCAGTCTTTAATTACAAGTTCATCCATTTTCTTAATTCTATATTAATGACTGCACCACAACTTGGATATTTATTATTGTAATTAATGTTCATAATGTTTATTTGGGGGCAAATTTTCCTTAAAACAATATCGATTTGTGATTGTTGATGTAGATTTAAAATGTCCAACCACGAAGATCGGACTTGGATGTACGATATAGTGAATAGTAGTGGTTATCTCAACCAAAGTTTTATAGAGGGTGTTCATCGATTTCTAGAATATGCTTCTTCTCAAACTAACTTGCTCAACCGAGGCAAAGTTAAGTGGCCCTGCAAACAATGTTGTAACACTAAGTTTCATACAAAGGACAGTATCATGTGTCATCTTTATAAACGTGATTTTCTTCCAGAATATTATATTTGGGTAGCACACGGTGAGTCCTTTGGTAACACAGAAGGGGCATCAAGTTCTTATGTGCCAGTGCAGTCACCTATTCATGAAAATGTTGGTGGTCGTTATAGGGAACTCGTTGACGATACGTTTGGTGGTGATTTTGAGGATATTAACTTCAATCAGGGGGTAGAGGAGGAGCCAAGCGTCCATGCAAGAGATTTTTATGATCTTTTGCAAAAATCACATAAGCGGATAAGCTCCGGTGAACAAGAAACGGTTTTGGAATTCGTATCTCAGTTTATGACGAATAAGATTCTAACGAACACGACTGCGGCAAGTTGTAACAAGTGGCTAAAGCAATTGCATACCGTGTTGAATCCTGAGGATCACAAATTAATTCCTGAGGATGTGAAACGGAATGAAGCGGGTATTGAGAAGGTTAGGGCCGGAAAAGAAGACTTACGACTTATGTTGGACCAATTATTTCTTGTACTACGGGGAGTACGAAGCGAGCAGTTATACTCAATGCCTGGTGTGCAAATATGATAGATTCGAGCCCGCACGGAGTTTATATCCAAGGGCCATACGCATTTCTAAAAACAAATTGTGGTATTTTCCGTTGACATCTCGATTGTAGAGGTTGTATATATCGCGTCATGCATCTGAACACATGACGTGGCATCTGGAATGTCGAGGACAAAATGATACGATGATTCACCATGCTACTCGTAAGACATGGAAATCTTTTGACGACAAGTATCCGGAATATGCCGCTGAGCCCAGAAATGTTAGGCTTGGTCTTTGCACTCATGGTTTCACTCCATGGGGAAGCTTTGGTAATAACTACTCTTGTTGGCCAGTTTTCATCACGCCATACAATCTACCTCCTGGTATGTGCATGAGGCAAGAGTATACATTTTTATCTTTGTTGATCCCTGGACCAAAGGGCCCCGGAAAGAACCTTGACATTATGCTACGACCCATAATTGATGAACTCCATTCGTTGTGGAAGAATGGAGCTCAAACTTATGATTCATTTCGAAAGCAAAATTTTATAATGCGCGCGCATTTGATGTGGATGATAAGTGATTTCTCAGCTTACGAAATGTTATCTCAGTGGAGTACGCACGGTAAGCTAGCTTGCTCGTATTGTATGGAAAAAAACAAAGTCTTTTCGGCTTGAACACGGCCGCAAATCGTGTTTGTTCAATTGTCATCGACGATTTCTGCCCCTTAATCATCCATTTCGTTCAAACACTACTGATTTCAAAAAAGGTGAAGATGCAAAAGATCCACCACTACTTTGAAGATATGGTGTAGAAATGAAAATGATCATTGAGTGTATACCTTAAATTGAATTCGGGAACAACGGAGAAGTTGTCGAGGATTTTGGAGTGAAACACAACTGGTGTCGACGTAGTATATTTTGGGAGCTTCCGTACTGGGATTCAAATCTTATTCATCACAACCTGGACGTAGTGCACTATGAAAAGAACTTCTTCGACAACATAAAAAATACAGTGATGGACGACCCAGATAAATCGAAGGATAACTTGAAGGCGAGGAAGGATTTACAGGAGTGGACAACCAGGAGTGACTTATTTCCAATATGTGGGCGCAACGGTCAATGGAACAAGAGAAAAGCAAAGTACTGCTTAAGAAAGGATCAAAAGCAAAATGTGTGTGAATGGGTGAGTGGAATTAAATTTCCGGATGGATATGCGTCGAATATTAATCGTTGTGCCCAAATCCCTCAACTTTGACTAGCAAGGTTGAAAAGTCACGACTGCCTTATATTGATTTTTCTTTTTTTTTTAAATGAGAGGAGAAAAATCGCCTCTAACCACACGTCACGTTTCTATTGGATAATTTTAGTCAACTTAATGTTTAAATTAGCTCACACCAAGAAAGGAGGCGATTGTGGGCATAAAGGACGGAGGCCGATTTTCGCCTCTAAAGTTGGCCATCTATATGGAGGAATTGTTGTAGTGAATTAATTAATGAACACTAAATATGATCAACTACTGTATTCTAGTTTAAACTTTTTGTTTTGGCAAATTACATCGAGTGTTATGTGAAATTGACAAATCATAATATTTTGAAGAAAGATAGGGTTATGTCTAGTCCTACTATACTATCAAAAAAGGGGGAGTGTTGTGGCTGCCTTTAACGGTTTGTGCCGTGAACCCACACAAATTTTTAACATTCTACAACTAAGCCCCCAAAGTTTTCTTTTTCGGTACGAAATCTTATGCTAATGCTTACCAATTTAAGTTCCATCAATATTTCTCAGTTTATGAATTAAATGACGTTTTACAGAATACCTTAATTTAAAATTTGTAAATAATCTTTCATTTTTTTAGAGATATATCTATAAATTTGTGGGTTCAATGGAAAATTCATGATCCAATAAAATTTGTTTAAAATCAGAAGATAAAAAATTATATTCAAGAATTCATGTGCAAAACTTTATTACTTTGTTAAAAAACCTACGTTTCATATGAAATAAGGGTATATAGTTACAAGAATTTATTACTGTACAAAACCCCATGCTTTTTAATTTTTACTAGCAACTTTGACACACGCGGGAACCGCGTGTAAACTATATAAATTATCAAAGAAATTTTAGTGTAACACAACTTTAATATAATTTATAAAATTGATGCAAATAATAATAAAACTAATCCGCACATATTAAAAATCACGTAAGAAATTTGTTAAATATGTGGAGGAATTTTAGGAGTGGTGATAGTTACTTATTTTAATTGCTTATTTTTTAATTGTTGAAATGTTAAAACAGGGGTATTTTTGGAAACTCAAAATATGGTATCCAAACTACCATTTTGTGAGTGAGAGGGCTTTGCTTTTTTTTTTTTTTTTGGTAACAAACGGAAAAACACGACATTACATCATGTCCTTAACCACTAGACAATTAATATAGTTAGAAGGAGGTTTATCCCATAAGATAGACTCCTTATTACATTAACTATGCATCTTAGACAAAGCATTGACCACTCCATTAGCACTTCTCGGAATCCATTTGAAGTGAGAATTCCATGGTAACCTCAATAACCGCTGACATTCTTCTACCAAGTTCATGTATTCTGGAAGAGGACCGGCTTCGGCATTGATCAGTTTATAGACAAGTAGAGAGTCCACCTCCACTTCTATATTCGGTATTATTCGGTCCCAAGCCAAGTTCAATCCTTCATTAAGGGCCTGAAGCTCTGCTTCATCAACAGTAGGAGAAATAAGTTTCATGTAGAATCCACCAAGCCACTGTCCATCATCTGAGCGGAGCACCCCAGCGCAGCTTCCAACATTGGCAGATTGCATGACACAGCCATCAGTATTGAGTTTAACTCTCCCTGGTTGTGGCTTGCACCAATGAGCATGTTCTTGATTATTACTACATTTTCCTTCTGCCTAAAAACATCTCCCAGCTCAAGTTTTTAATCTTGAAGATCCTTCCAGGGAGAGTAATCTCTTTCCTGTGAGAAACTCTCTCATTTCTGTGAATCCAGCAGTTCCAAATAGTTGCCATGAAAATCCACTTCCATTGTGCAGTTGGCCTGATAGTATTCCTGATCTGCATCCTTTCCAAATTAGTTTGCAGCCACTGGTCATCTCCAATCTCATCAAAGGTTGCAATATCATCAGGGTGAAAGATCTCTAACCAAAGTGTTCTTGCTTCCTGGCAGTACCTGAGTAAATAAATCCCTGTCTCTTCCTGGAAATTATATAAGGTACAGATAGAGGTCAGGGCTGCTTTCCTTCTGAACCTCAGGGAGTTAGTGGCCAATCTTTCTTGAGTGAGAAGCCACAGAAAGTGTTGGAACTTACTGCTTACATCAAGCTTCCAGACCCAGTGAATATTCTTATTAGATCTCACAAGAGCTGAATGCCTCTCCTAGAATAATTTGTATGCTGATTGGCAGGTGAAGGTTCCAGCAGAAGTACCATTCCAGAGGATTATATCTTCTGACTCTGACAAGATAATACCTGATCTTTGGATGTCCTCTTGAAGATCTTGAGGAATAAAGGATTGAATGTTTCCCAAAGTCCACTCATCATTATGATCAAGGATATCAAACAATTTCAAATGCTTTTCTGATTCATTGATAACTACTCCTGCCTCACTAAGACAGCCAGAGCCCCTCCAATTGTCATACCAGAAGGAAATAGTATTACCCTTCCCTATTTTCCATCTCAGATTTAGACATCTGAGAATCCCCTTCGAGGTGGCTTAGCATTTGACTGATGGAACCCTTTGTTCTTCAGATATTTGGCTTGCACCAATCTAGACCATATAGAATCCTCCTTTTTTCAGCAGCTTCCAAGCAAGTTTTGTTAATAGGGATTCATTAGCAGTTCTTGAAACTCTAATACCCAGGCCCCTTTCGTTCTTAGGTTTAGTTACCCTCTGCCAGTTCACCAAGTGCAGTTTGTTCACTTCAATGTTAGTGGACCATAGGAAGTCCATGTTAAGCTTATCCAACCTTTGACAAACATGATCAGGAAGGAGAGAGGATTGCATAGAATACACTGGTTGGGCTAAAGAAACAGAACTAATCAGAACATCTCTGCCTGCCAGAGATAAGAGCCTACTTTTCCAGGAGTCTAATCTTCCCAGGAGGGCTTTACTTTTAATATAGTAATAGATGTCATAATTTTATTTTACTCCAATTCGTTTAAGTATATAACAGGTGCTGCAAACTTTTATCCAAGAACATTGAAATCCTAAATTAAAGTTTGAACTTGTTTCTGAAAGACAAAGATTCATTAGAAATTTTAAAATTAATCTTTTTTTTAAACATAATTTAATTTATGAGTGAGGGTATATATACAGCATATTTTCTGGAAAGTAGAAATTTATTTTATTTTATTAAAAACATAAGATAAAGTACGGGCCTTGATTATAGGAATTGACAAACTTATAGCGGCCGTAATTGTAGAATGTTAACTTAAATTAAGGTTTTCATCATAGATCTTAAATTAAGATTTTTTTAAAACGTTGTGTAATTATATAGAAAAGAAGAGTACATGGCCTTAATTATAAGAAGATATAAAATCTGGGGACCTTAAGTTGTAGAATGTTAAAAATATGTGTGGATTGACGGCACAAACCGTTAAAGGCAGCCACGACACTCGGGAGAGTCGGGGCTGCTTTTAATTGCATATGCAGGCAAGCCCCAGACTTCTTTCCATTACAATAATTTAGGCCCAATTACTTTTTTGTTTCTTACATTTAAGTCCTAACTAAAAACTATTCAACTTTTAAAACACCGTACATATCGCTTGTTGATTATTTTACTTTATGACAATACTCGGCTAAATAAAAATTGTGTTAACTGTAGTAGATATATATTAATTATTTTGTTTAATAATCATGATAATTTAATGATATTTGTATTTAAAAAGGGTTATAGAAAATCATGTCAAGATTAATACGCAAAAACTTTTTACCCTAATATGTTTATGCTATAATTTCACTTTTCTTAGATATATACGTTGTACGTGTGCTAACCTTTCTAAGAAAAAAAAGAAATTTAAAATAAAGTTAGTTTAAAAATTAGATTTAGTTTATATTGGGGGTTGTTAATAAGTTTAATCATAATAACAAACTGTTTCTAAAGATAAATAATTATTTTTGAACCTTAATTGTAGGAAACATTAATTAAGGTGTTTTAAAAGCTGAATAGTTTTTAGTAAGGACTTAAATGTAAGAAACAAAAAAGTAATTGGGCCTAAATTACAAAAAGGGAAAGAAAGTCTGGGGCTTGCCTGCATATGCAGGTAAAGGCAGCCCCGACTCTCCCCTTTTGTTCTATACTTATATCTTGTTTGGAGCGCACAAGAATATTTTTAAACTCCCAGATCCGAAAGGAGTCCTTTATCATGGATAGACTAAACCTCGGTAGTTGCTCACGTGCTACTCGATCGGCTTTACTCAATCGTATGACTGAGCCCATAGATGGCCGCACCAATTAAATTGAATTTGTACATGTTGAGTTTATAGCCACGTCAAATTGGCGTGGAGAATAGGCCGTGAGCAGTGCGAAATGTACGAGTCACATAGTGACGTGGTGGGTGAGTCACAAAGGGGGAAGGAGGGGGTGTGGTGATTGTGTGGCTGGCGACGTATGGTAAAGTGCCGTTAGCAACTACCCAAACATATAAGAGCACACAAATGTGCGAATGTGAGTGAACGCGACATTTTAATCCTTATTTTCTTTTGAGGTAAACAATTAAACGAATCGATTTTTGTCGATACACACTTTATGCGACACTCTATCTGGATAACCATTATCGAGAAAATTTGTTATGTTTATCATAAAAAAATAATTTAAATTACTGAAATCACACTAAATACTCCTAAAACCACAATAAATTCCTAAAAATATATATGAATTACTAAGATTTCTGAAATCACATTAACCAACTTTAAATTCATAAATTACCCAAAAATCACTATCTTGACCCAAAATACTTGAAAAGACTAACATCACTTAAAATTTAATATATCGGCAATTGAAGCACGTGAGAGGAAGCATAACATAACCGCTTTAACTGTAATCCATCTGTCACTTTCAACAAGATCGATCGACGGCGCCACCAACCTGCAACGAACCTCCTCGCCACGTCATCACTCGCACTGTCAATAAATACACCACCACTGCGTGCAGTTATTCAGTTTCATAATATCACACACTTGACAAAATTTACTTTCTCTCTCTCGCTCAAAAATACTCTCTGCAACTCAATTTCATTCATCAATGGCGGACGAAGAAGAATTTCCGGTGTACGGTTCAATGGACGATATCCTCAACGACATGACGAAAGAACTCACACTAAAAAGCAACACCGATGAATTCGACAACAACGATGATCCATCAATGGCGGACGAAGAAGATTTTCCGGTGTACGGTTCAATGGACGATATCCTCAACGATATGAAGAATGAACTCTCACTGAAAAGCAGCAATGACGACAACGATCCATCAGTGGATTCTATTATGAAAGAACTCGAATTCATAACCAAGAAACCTGCCTCTGTTTTCGACAACGATACGCAACAACGCTACCACATCAAAGAACACATCGGTAATTCCTCCCCTTCGCCCGTAATATTTGTTTTCACTACTACCACCACCATCACCGCACCTCCGCCCGATTCCGATTACGAGCTTGTGTTTTCGATAAAACTCGCGAATGCTGTCGACCCGAATTACCAAAGTTACTTTCTCAAACTGTTGGAAGAAACGCACTTGAGCAGCATGGTAGTACCAGAACACAATAATGTTCTCGGAATCGTTAAGCAGTTTGTTGATCAGGAGATGTTTTGTGTCGTTTTTCCGTCGATGGGGCATGGTTCGCTTCGCGGTATAACCACCTCGTACTTTTCCGATGGGTTGCCGGAAGAATGTGTCGTGATTGCTTTGAAAGAGATTCTTCAGGGTTTGGCATTCGTGCACGAGAAGGGGCAGGTTCATAAAGAAATCAATGCGGGTCATGTTTACATGGACTTGGGTGGTGGTATCAAAATCGGGTTTTCTGCCACGGTGTATGACGACAACAGGGTACTGGATCGAACCTCTACTTCTAATTCGGGTCTTTCTACTTTGAATATCTGTAACTGGGCCGCTGCGCCCGAGGTTTATGTTGATGTGTTGAAGAAAAATAATGATTTGTGTACTGTGAAATCGGATGTGTGGTCGGTTGGGATAACGGCATTGGAGTTGGCTTACGGTAGTCGGTTTCCGATACTGAGCAGGAGCTCACTGGAGATCGTACTGAGGAGAATGCGGGAGAAGAAGAGGTTGTTCCAGCAGAAACAGGGGAATAGTCATTACGACGAGAAGCAGAAGAAACCGACGAAGAAGAAGGTGTTTTCGGAGGCGTTTCAGGCTATGGTGATCAGGTGTTTGGCGGCGGAGCCTGAGGCAAGGCCGACTGCGGTGGAGCTACTGGAAAGTGATCTGTTCAAGGAGAGTGTGGGTGTGCACTATTTTCGGCAATTGGTGAGGGAAAATATGAACAAGACCAGGCCTGATGAAGTTGGTGGCATTGTGTAGCGGTGGAAGATTGATTTTGAAGGAGTTGTCAGGTGAAAAAAAGAATTGGTTTTTGTTCCATACTACTTTAGAGATGTGAACATTGTTTGATTGAATTTGAATCTTGAGCTGTGTCAGTCTGTTGATTGGTTTGTTGAGGGGCGTGTTTGGTTTGTTTTGTATACAATAGCAAAGTTCTTTTGGGGTCTAAATGTGTTTAGGTACGTACATTGAGTGGCTGCAGTCATTGAACAGTTTGCTTGTAGTTCTGATACTCTGTGTTCATATAATGATAGAATGTTTTGTTGGGTGTCTATATTTGTGTTTGATGTGTACTTACATTAATGATTGGCAGAGTCTGGTTCTAGTTTCTGAAAATAGTAAATGCAACAAATTAGATGTTGGTTGGGAAGGAATGCATGCTAATTGCCAAAAATGTTCAATCTTTATTTATCACTCATAGTATGTTCACATAAGGTTAAAATACATGTTATGGTGAGGGTCATGAATGAATATTCCAGATTTGAGAAAGGACATAAGCATCTATTAGGTTAGGATCTGAGTATGAAGTCTGAAGTGTAAGATGAAGGTGTTGATACACCTTTGATTAACAAAGAGTAACAAACATGTCCAAATTCGAGATAGGACTTTCTCCTGGAAGAAGATTTAGAGAGAAAGAGAATATTTCATAAAATTATGCATATGCTTCGAGTTTTTACAATCTGAGAATTTAAACACCCCTACTAGATAACTGCCAAACTACCCACTACTCCTTAATTCGAAATTACAAATAAATAAGGAAACTAATTACATTATCTAATATATAATTACATCTGATAATCTTTATTCCAACAGGGCTTCAATATTACACGTTTGGGCCTGGCAGGAGTCATGGGCTGGCCCATATCAATTCCGCCCCCTGAAGAATGGACCGGGTCCTCACGGTCCAGCTGAGGCGGTCCAGGATCAGATGAGAGCAGATCTCCACCGTCCGATCTGCCCGATGCATCACAGCCATCCAAATGAGGGTAAACCTCATATAAAAGCTCCTCCTCCACCCATTCATCTTCCTCCACCCCAAACCCTACCCAGCTCACCAAACATTGGCGGCGTTTTGCACCTCCCTCCCACACTTCCCTTTTAGCAATCACCTCCTTCGGCTGAATTAACACCATACCATCTGAATTCAAAGCGGGCAAAGGCGGAGATGTACTCGGTGGCGAGCCAATGAACTCACGGAGCAATGAAACGTGAAACACGTTGTGAATCTTGGAGTCCGATGGTAGATCCAAGGCGTATGCAACCGAACCCACACGGCGCGAGATCTGATAGGGCCCAAAATACCGGCGGCTTAGCTTATTCATCCGAGAACGGCGCAAGCTGAGTTGGCGATACGCACGCAACTTGACGTATACCCAATCACCGACGGTAAACTCCTTATCAACTCGTCCTTTATTCGCTTGTTGTGTCATTCGACTTTGAGCACGTTGCATACTCTCTTTGATATCTGTTAAGATCTGCTCTCTTGTTATGAAAGTTGTGTCAATGCATGCGTTATTTGATGAGCCTGGAATATAAGTCGGTATGGAATGTGGGGATCGGCCAAATAGAGCTTGAAATGGTGTTGTGTTGATGCTACTGTGATGACATGTGTTGTACCATTGTTGTGCCATAGGAAGAAACCGAACCCATTGTGTAGGTTGATCCACGATAAAACAACGCAAATAACACTCCAACCCACGATTCACCACTTCCGTTTGTCCATCGGTTTGTGGGTGGTACGCGGTACTGTGATGAAGCTTAGTACCCAACAGTTGAAATAGCTCTTTCCAAAAAGAACTCAAAAAAATCTTGTCTCGGTCAGAAACTATAGTTTGTGGTAAACCGTAGATACTATATATTTCTGTGAGAAAGATATTTGCAAGATACGCAGCTGTATATTTAGGTGGCAACGCCACGAAGTGTGCAAATTTACTCAATCTGTCCACAATAACCCAAATGTCTGTTTTACCTTGTGATTTAGGCAAATGAGTTATGAAATCCATGCTAATATCTGTCCAAACTTGTGATGGTATAGGAAGAGGATTAAGTAATCCGTATGGCTTACCTGTCAAATATTTTTGTTGTTGACATATCTCACAAGCTTGAATATATTGCTGCACTGATTGTTTAAGTTTCTTCCAATAAAACACACTTGCAATTCTAGCCAACGTACCTTTGATTCCTGAATGACCTCCCATAGGTGAATCATGAAATTCACGCAATATTACGTGTTGAAGTTCTGCATTATCAGGAATGTACAATCTGTTTTTGTAGTATAGAAGACCATGTTTGGTGTGATAATGTTGTGGTCCTTTGTTTTCCTGGCATAGCTTAATCAACTGAATGATTTCTTGCGAGGTACTACTGAGTTGCTGGAGCTTCGCTAACAAGGACGAGGAAGCTGTTGTTGCAATCAAACAAGTGGGCTGTTAATTCTGGACAATGCATCAGCAACACGATTCTCCTTACCAGGTTTGTACATAACTTCAAAATCATACCCAAAGAGCTTAATCAACCATTTTTGTTGCTCTGGTGTATTGAGAGATTGAGTAAGTAGGTGGCGTAGGCTCTGTTGGTCAGTGAATATAATAAACTTGCGGCCCAAAAGATAATGTCGCCACTTTTTAACTGCTTCAGTTAATCCATAAAGTTCTTTGTTGTATGCAGATTCAGAGCTCATCCGAGAAGACATTTTGCGGCTGAAGAAAGCGATAGGGTTCTGATTTTGGGACAGAACTGCGCCAATCGCCACCGAAGATGCGTCAGTGGTTAACTCAAAAGGCTTTGTAAAGTCAGGCAGAAATAGAGTAGGCAGTTTACTCATATGTTGCTTTAATTCATCAAAGGCCTGCTGAGCCGAAGTACTCCATGTAAATGTAAAACCTCTATCCTTTAATAAAGATGTGAGGGGAGCGGCGACGGTAGCGTAGTGGCGAACAAATCGCCTATAGTATCCTGTTAACCCCAAAAATCCCCTTAAGGCCGTCTGAGTGGTAGGCACAGGCCATTCTAGTATGGCGACAATCTTATCATTATCAACACTCACACCAACTGCACTAATTATATGCCCCAAGTAGTTAACCGAACGCACCGCAAAAACACACTTAGAAAGCTTAGCAAAATAATGGTTTTTCGCTAAGATAGATAACACAATCTGTAAATGTGTAACATGCTCCTCCTCTGACTTGCTATATATCAAAATATCATCAAAGAAAACCAACACGAAGTCGCGTAACTGTGATCGAAGCAGATCATTCATAGCTGCCTGGAAAGTTGATGGAGCGTTTGTCAGACCGAAAGGCATGACGACAAACTCATAATGGCCATCACAAGTACGGAATGCAGTCTTGTGAATGTCTTTCTCTGATACACGGATTTGGTGGTACCCTGACCGCAAATCCAGCTTCGTATATATACAAGCTCCATGAAGCTCATCCAACAACTCATCTACTGTTGGGATGGGAAATTTATCTTTCACTGTAATAGCATTTAAAGCCCGATAATCAACACAAAAACGCCATGTTCCATCCTTTTTCTTAACCAATAAGACTGGGGAAGAGAATGGGCTTGTGCTAGGTCGGATCTGCCCTGATTGCAGCATTTCGTTTATCATTTCTGTCATAATGGGCTTTTGGTAGTGTGGATATCTGTATGGTTTGATATTCACTGGTTTACTATTGGGAGCCAGATGAATATGATGATCATGTAAACGGTGCGGTGGAAGTTCCTTTGGTTCCTCAAAAACTGATTTATATTGTTGGATCAAAGGAGCAACTTTAGAACTAGAATTTTGAAATTCGTCCACCGTTACAGAAAACATACTCGGCACCAATGAAACTGAGACAGAATGCATCGACGAAATTGAACCCTTGTTCATCATACGTTTCAGTTGTGTTGCCGTTGCATGTGTAAGATTTGACTCTCCAATTATGTGGACTAATTTATTACCCACATAAAAGCTTATTTGGGGAACATTGTAATTCCCAGTATAATCTCCCAACATACAAAGCCACTGACAACCCAGTACAACGTCAGCACCATGAATTGGGAGGACGAGCATGGAAAGTTGAAATTTTGCACCTTGTACTGAAATATCAGAATCACACAACCCATCACATTGTAAATGAGCCCCGTTTCCCACCATAACCTGAATCGCTTCTTGCGCCACAACCGGGAGCTTTAAGTGTTCCGCCACAGTGGACTGAATTATGTTGTGAGTGCTGCCTGAGTCCACTAGAATTGAGACTTGTTTCCCATTAATCCACCAGTAGCCCTCAATGTTTGTGGCATAAACACACCCATATAGGCGGCCATTGAACAGTGATACTCCCCTTTTCTGTGAGAGTTGGGAGAAATTGATCCCGGGGAAACTTCTTGAGAGGGAATGTCCTCTTCTGGGGTAGCAACCTCTTCCAAAGTTTCCATAGTCTCCTCGATGTCATCATCGGAAATAAGCGTCAAAAACTGTGGTGTTTTGCACTTGTGACCAAAAAAATACTTATCATCACAATTATAACATAAGCCCTTGGCTCTCCTTTCTTGCATTTCTGTTTGAGTTAAACGACGAATCGGCATCGATTGTTGTTGACGAACAACCTGGCCTGCTGGTTTTGGTGTAGGCAAAATAGGTTCTGATCTGAACGTTTGAACATTCCTCACATAAGAGTTACGTGAACGTGCTTCCTTAATTTTTGCCTCAACCAGTTTTGCTAAATCAATAGCATGATGAACGTCCACAGGTTTAAGAATAGCCAATTCAGCACGAATATCAGGCTTTAAACCCGATATAAAGCAATTCATTATCGCTTCTTCTGGTAATCCTTTAACAAAATTTGCAATCCGTTCAAACTCCTCATAATATTCATCCACTGATCCAACTTGTCGTAACTTAAACAACATAGCCTGATGATTTTCAAAAGACGAAGGCCCAAAACGCCTAATTAAATCCCTTGAAAACTGTTCCCAATCGTAGACCTTATCATTGTTAGACATCCATGTAAACCAGTTCGAAGCCTTGCCTTGCATATAAAATGAAACTAAACCAACACGATCTTCACGAGGTATTTGATATAATCTAAAGTAACGTTCTGCATGGGCAACCCAATCTAATGCATTAGATCCATCAAAGTTACTAAGAGATACCTGTGCTGGTTTTGGTACAGTGGAAGTACTGCTGCTAGCAGTATACAATGGATTCATTGTATTTGAATGACCAGGACTACCAGCGTGATCTACTGCTGGTGGTTTCTTCAACAATGTAGCCATATAAACGCGCAATTCGTCCATCTGTTCACGAATTTTTGCAAATTGTTCATTGGATTCTGCCCTCTGTTCGTCATGCTTCAAATGAACTTCTGCTAATTCCTGTTGTACTTGTTGTAAAGAGTCTGCCAATGAAGCCTCATTTGCAGATGATTGTGATTGATCCTTGCGAGCCATACTCAATGGAAGCACCAATTGATACACCTTTGATTAACAAAGAGTAACAAACATGTCCAAATTCGAGATAGGACTTTCTCCTGGAAGAAGATTTAGAGAGAAAGAGAATATTTCATAAAATTATGCATATGCTTCGAGTTTTTACAATCTGAGAATTTAAACACCCCTACTAGATAACTGCCAAACTACCCACTACTCCTTAATTCGAAATTACAAATAAATAAGGAAACTAATTACATTATCTAATATATAATTACATCTGATAATCTTTATTCCAACAGGGCTTCAATATTACACGTTTGGGCCTGGCAGGAGTCATGGGCTGGCCCATATCAGGTGTTTGACTATATATTTGTTAGGTGAGGACTTTCTTATAAATGTTTAATCAGTTTTACTTGAGTTTAAGTAATGGTCTTCTCGTCTAAGTTCAAAGTCAAATGGTATAATACCAATTGACCATTGCAATGATTGAGCAAATTTAATACTACTCATGATTGGTTCTTTTTCTTTTTCCTTCTATTTTAAAGTTTGCTCTTGCGTTATTATCTAAAGGACGTGTTGTTATGTATGGGTGGTTAAAAGTACCATATGGTCAAACGAGAGACGGCATACTCTGGTTTCAGAAATATAAGGGGTTCACTAGCTCAAGCTCGAAAGTGATGTGCATACTTTTGCTCAATGCTTAAATTTTAAAAATTAATCGAAGTACAGTATATATATATATATATATATATATATATATATATATATATATATATATATATATATATATATATGGGATAATTCTATCAAACCCCCCAAACTATGGGGTCATTTACCGCACAGGGTCAGAACTTTAGTTTTAGCGGCAGTGCCCCCTAAACTTTGGTCGTTTGTGCGAATTTCTCCATTTTCCAGTTTTTTGCAATTTTTCCACAAAAAATCATCGAAAAAATTATTTAAAGTTTGACTAAAACCTTCGTCTCGATGAGACGGTTCCGATTGTGGTGACGGTGTCGCAAAATTCAAAGCCAATACACGGAAAATTTAATTTAAGTGTATTGCACTTAAATTAGAATTCCCATCTTATAACTTTGAATTTTGCATCACCGTCACCATCATTGGAACCGTCTCATCAAGACGAAGGTTTTAGTCAAACTTTAAATAATTTTTTCGGTGATTTTTGGTGGAAAAATTGCAAAAAACTGGAAAATAGAGAAATTCGCACAAACGACCAAAGTTTAGGGGGCACTGCCGCTAAAACTAAAGTTCTGACCTTGTGCGGTAAATGACCCCATAGTTTGGGGGGTTTGATAGAATTATCCCTATATATATATATGCCCTTAATTACTTATCAAATTTGATCTTTTATAGTGACAAAGTCGATTTTGGTCTTCTAGAGTACTAGCCAAGTTATTGATTTTGGTCCTCCAGTGAATTTGTTTGATTAATTGACTGAACTTCGATCAAATTTGGGAATTTTCTTATATTTATATTTTTTGTCTTTTGTTTTTTGTCGATTTTAATGATTTTATCTTAATATCTCGTAAAGTCAATCTAATGCTAAAAGTTTACCTTATTAGAAAAAAAAACCTTGAAATAATATATATTCTCTTAAATAAATTTACAAACGAACTACCTTAAAAACTAGAAACAATCTTGATATAGCTAGTATATATTCATTAACAACAATTGCACTCTCGCGTGCATGTCTGTGTTGTATGCATATCCCGTATCCATGCACGTAGGAAAAAGCAAAGAAAGGTGATAGAATTCAAGCATCAAAAAGCTATAAGAAAGAAAAAGCAATTAAGAAAAAAACAACACAAAAAGACAGAAAAAAGAAAGAAAGAGAAAAACGTAAAAAAAAGAACAAATTAACAGATCGAAGCATGAATCTGCATATCAGATATTCTTCACCCTTCTACTTTTAAACCCACAAAAGAAATTGATATAAGTGATTAATAAAGTACTTAATTGCCTATTAATACACCAGATGAAACAAAAGTAAGTACAACTAAAGACCGACGAAATTTGCATATATTGGTACTTACCTGGTTGCGTTGAAAAGGATTAATTAATGAATGGCCTCTTCTTGTTGTTGCTCATACATGATTTGATAAAACCACTGCGATTAACTTTTTCGGCACATATATATTTGGCTGGAGTATAGCACGAACGCAAGTCGCAATGGTTTCATCACATCATACATGAAGAACAACAAATATACATATAATACATATATTCTTAATTTGAAAGAAACTTCTTTGAACCTTTCGGCTTGGAAATCGCACGATCAGAACAAGATAGTGAAGAAGAAGGTGAGAAATTAGAAGATTGCGTATTAATTCATTGTGGTAAGATAACGTGTGTATATATATACACATAAGGAGAGGTTAAAAGTTAGAAGGAACTCTTATCCCGTATCCCTAGGAAATATATCGTGATACTTAAGCTAATATATAATGCTACTAAATTAGGAAATAAATCGTTGTGCGCATATATACAAGCTAAATAGTATATATAACCAGCGAGGAGTGTATATATATATATATATATATATATATATATATATATATATCTTAATCTTTCTATTTACATTTACTATATCTTTATCTTTATCTTTATCTTTATTTTTATCTTTATCTTTACTATATAATAAGAATGAATGTTATCAAGCAAGCGGTAGACGGAAATTTTTTGCGTTCCAATTTTACCCGTGTACGTTCAACTAATTACTACTGTATTATGTTTTGTTTTACAATAATAAATATATGGAAGGCCCACACGTATTAATCGATTGGGACCCGCAATAATAAGATGTTTTAACAGTTAATAGTGTTGTTGTCCTCCGTAAATTGTAGAACAGTCCTTTTATTTTTTAAAGTCTTTCGATCTTGCCTCAAAGTTTTACGCCTCGCATTTATTGGCATGCTGTAAAATGCGGAATGGTCCTTTTAATTTTTTACTTCTTCTAAATCTGACCCAAAATTTTGATTATTTATTTATAGGTCCTACTGTAAATTATTAATTGTCCTTTTATTTTAGATTTATTTTAGTTTTGCCCCAAAAGTTTTGCTACTATATTTTTTGGGGTTTTTCGTAATAAATAACTTGTGTGCTCTCGCGTATTAAACAATTGAGACCCGCTTAGTATAAAATTGATTAACACTCAATAACGTGGGGGTCCCCTATAAATTTTAGAACATACCTGAAGAATGAATGTTTTCAAGCAAGCTGCAGACGAAAATTTTTCGTGTTCCAGTTTTGCCCCTATAATTTCAACAAATTACTATATTATGTTTTGTTTTACAATAATAAATATCTGGAGGACCGGCACATATTAATCAGTTGGGACCCGCAATAATAAATTTTTTTAACAGTTAATAGCATTGTGGTCCTCTATAAATTGCAGAATAGTCCTTTTATTTTTTAAAGTCTTTTGATCTGGCCTCAAAAGTTTTAAGTCTCGCATTTATTGGCCTGCTGTAAAATGCGGAATGGTTCTTTTAATTTTTTACTTCTTCTAAATTTGACCAAAAAGTTTTGTTATTTATTTATAGGCCTACTGTAAATTATTAATTGGTCCTTTTATTTTAGAATTATTTTAATTTTGCCCCAAAAGGTTTATATATTTGCTACTATATTTTTTGGGGTTTTCCCGTAATAAATAACTTGTGTGCTCGAGCATATTAAACAATTGAGACCCGCTTAGTATAAAACACTCAATACCGTGGGGGTAGAACATACCTTTTAATATATTATATTTTTGGTTATGCAGTAATACATCATTAAACTCGTCCCAGTTAAGTTTCAGTAATTAATAGTATAACGGTCCGGGTGTATTTACAATGGCCTATTTCAGTGACTCGGGAATTGTTGTCAATAACTCGTCCAAACGCCAAGTACCTTCTTCATCCGAAACATCGCGAAGAGTAAGATTAACTTCCCCCAAATTAACATTGAGCCCTTCATCACATAATCTTTTATCCCCCAACCATTTATCGTACCAAAACGACACCGAGCGTCCGTCCCCTACTTTCCATTGTAGGAAAGGTCTCATTAATCCAACGCAACGCACCACCCTTTCCATGTCGAGCTCCCTGCGTTATTCACCGAATAGTGAAGTAGATTTCGGCCTTTGAGATATTTTGCTTGGATCAGCCCCATTCATAACGCATTTTCTTTTCGTAAGATTTTCCAAGCCAATTTTGCCAACAAGGACTCATTACTCGTGCGTGTCTCTCGAATTTCTAGCCCTCCATCCTCCTTCGGTCTCGTTAATCTTTTCCACCCGGCGAGGTGAATATTTCTTTTCGTACATCCATCGACCAAAGGAAACCTCGGTTCAGCCTATCAAGTTGATCACAAATGTTCTTTGGTAGCCATGTCGACTGCATATGTTATATTGGCATTGTCGTGGAGACGGATTGTACAAGAGTTGCCCGACCGGTTAGCGTCAAGATTTTATTTTTCCAACTCAACAATTTCCTCATGACCCTATCAAAAATATCTGAGAAGGTTGTGCGTGTGACATGCCCATGGATTAATTTTACACCCAAATATTTACCCAAATCCGTCGGTTGGCCAAATTCGAGCCCTTCGTTGATCGTTCTCTTCAATCGCGCGCCACCCCGATTAGTGAACAGTACCTTTGACCTTTGTGGGCCTAATTTCAGTCCCGGAGCTTGACATAATATGTCAAGTACCCTCTTTATCACCTTTGCCATTTTTTGTGTCTCCCTCCCCATTTGAACAAGCTTATTGACAAAAAAGATATGTGACAGAGCCGATCCACCACGACAAGGGATGATGGGCTGCCATTTTTTCTTTTCCACCACTTCGTTGATAAGATAAGAGAGTCGTTTGACACATTGCATGGAAATGTATGGAGATAGGGGATCTCCTTGTCGTAGGCCGCAAGTGTATTTAAAGGTCGTCATAGGCTCCCCGTTTCATAGAACTTTTGTCGAGGCTTTGCGCCCACGAAAATGATCAATCACACTAATACTTCCAGAAATTGGAAAACCTTAAGCGTGTCCTCCAAACAAATCCCAACTTACTTTATCGTACGCTTTTTGTAAGTCCAATTTCATGATCATACACCCGTCTTATTTTTTTTCTTTGATCGCATGGAGTGAAGGACTTCTTGTAAGACAAAAATATTGTCTTGTGTGCTACGACCTCGTATAAAGCTTGGTTCGGTCGTTGATATCAAACGTGGAATTATCTCACGCAACCGCATGGTGACGCATTTTGTAATGAATTTATAAAGGACATTACATAATGAGATTGGACGAAATTGTGAAATAAGTTTGGGATTTTGCACCTTCGGAATGAGACACAAATATGCCTCGCAGAGTTTGGGACTATTTATTCAAAAGCCTTCTTCATAAATACCAACAAGGATTCGCGCACCCAATCCCAGCCGTGTTAGTAGAATATTCCTTGGAGTGCGTCGGGTCCCGGTGCTATGAAAGGGTGTGTTTCCCATACGATTCGTTTCAGCTCATCCATATCCATTTCTTTTATCAAATTTAATGCCTCCTCCCCACTAAGCGCCTATTGATAAATAGAAATTGGGAGTTTGTGTGCTCGACCCCCTTCTGTTTCATTCGCAGCAGCCAAAAAGAGTTTAGAAAAATAACTCTTTGCATGATCCCGCAAGATATTCTCCTCCTTCGTCGAAATTCCATCTATCTTGAGGGTTATAATATTATTTCGTCGACGCCGCGCCAAAGTTGATTTATGAAAGAACTTTGTTTTGCATTCCCCCTCCTCAATCCATTATAGATGGGATTTTTGAAACCATAGTACCTCATCTTGCTTTAGGATCTCGTTAAATTCTTTAATAATTTCAATCTCGAGACCCGCAAGATAGCCATTAAACCTCACCCCTTGCGCCTTTTGTATTCCATCAAACCGTGCCAACACTTTCTTTTTCCAATAAAATATGTTCCCAAAGACATCTCGATTCCAAGGACGCGTGATTCCTGGGACGTGCTCAATAGCCTCAACAATTTTCAAAAAAAATTCCCATAAGCCCGCCAACATCACATTGCAATCTGGGTGTTGAAACCACGCAACGTCAAATCGAAAAGGCCTTTTCTCCCCCGCGTTTGTTGGACCGGACCCTTGCACAACGTAAGGATCAAATGGTGATCTGAGTGCTTTCGGAGGAAGTGGATCACCGCGTTATCAGGGAAGCGGTCAATCCATTTTTGGTTCGCGAGGGATCGGTCAATTCTTTCCATACTTTTGCCTCCCTTCTTGGATGCGCATAAATTCCACTCAAACGCCATTTATCTTGCACATTCGCTCTGATTTTAATATGGATCCCTTGTTCTTCCACTTGTAATATTTACACAAGCGTGACTTCCGCATTCTGTAGTAACCAAATACCTCATTCCATCCCAGAAGTAGGCGTTATCACAAAGTTCGAGAATCCTAATCGAGGGGCGATTTCGTATACATTCTCCTCGGACACTCGCGTCTACATATCGAAGACCACGGACGGACTATGACTCCTTAACAATTCTCTAAAATTCCTTCGGAACACTCTGTCTCCCGCACCCCTACGATTCCATGAAATTATCTTTATCGTTGGATTATGTATTTGGGTAGGTATTATCGTATTGTCAAGAGGATTCTCCATCCATGTCGCAATCAATTGTCGGAGGCTTTCCAACGTTAGCACTTGTTGACGAATAAATTCCCATGTACTCGTTGTAGTTCTCTGCCACCATACATTTGGTTCCTCCTCCCTCGGTATTACATACACTCGCGTTTCCACTTCCCATATCGGTGAGGGAATCTCGAGGACACGGATCAAGCGTTCTTCCTCTGTGGTTCGTAATATCATTGAGGATTCGTTGAGCCGGTGAATTATGGTTTCGGGTGCTGGTGGTATTTCCCAATGCACTACAAGCACCCCATTCATGAAGTTCACTTGAATGTCGTCGGGATTGATCGCCATTTGTTATGGTTTCCTTAGCAATCATTCACGTGTTGTTGGATATGTGTGGTTCTGAGTTCTCACCGTCTGCTAATATCTCAAAGAAGTTTTTTTGTTTGTTTGGAAGTTTACTTCTTTGCTTTTATTTCCTTCATTTCCTCTTAGAAGTTGATTTCTATTAGCATTTACTTTCCCCATTTTATTCATCACTTTCTTTTTTGTACCAATAATAGAATTTAGTAATATCCTCTTTCCTTCCGGATCTTCTTTCCGCATGCCACTCGCTCCCACCTGTCCAGAAATCGTGTTATCACCCCCCTCGTGCGCTATTTTGGCTTCGCACTTTTGGCGTCGACTCGTTTCGATTTCCTGTCGGTGTTATCTTAAGTATTGACATGTTAGTTCTCTTTTGAAAAGATTGTTTCTTCCTCCTTTCGACCTGAATCCAGTCCCCATACTCCTTGTTCTTAAATTTCTCTACCAGCCACGCGTTGCCTTCCTTCGGCTTCCCCTTAAATTTCCATCTTGTGGTTGGTATTGAGGGTTATCTGTCGACATGGATTTTCCATTGTAAGCACATGCTTCGACCCCGTGTCCTACCCTTCCGCACGTGTAACACACCGAGGTAAGATTTTCGTACACCACTTGGTATACCTTGCCCTTCAACCGGAGTCCCAGTTCGAGTGGTTCGTTAGTGCGGACTTGAACACAAACACGCGCATATCTTCCTCTCAATGCATTGTGCGGTTTACCGTCTATTTTAATGGGGTCCCCAAGACTCTTGGCAATGGCGGTCATGATAGGCTTGTTGAAGTATTCCACTGGCAGATTTAAAATTCGTGCCCACGTTATAGTACTTTCAACTTTGTCGGTGTCTGATAGAAAATCCGGCGTCCACTTCCTTATGGAGAGAAAGCTACCGGCGAGTTGCCAAGGCCCCTCCGTGAGTATCATTTCTCTTTTTTTCTTCCGATAACCCCTTGATGCAATAACAATTGTGGCCGAGATCCATCATCTCAAATTCATTTTGCAATTTCCACATGATGTCCAGTTTTGTGTGTAGGGCTTGATAATACCATGGCCTCCCCATTATACGAATGATGATCGTTTTCTTCCACTGGTTTTTCATCTGTTCTCACAACTCTGGAGATGTCTATGGTTTTGAATGGTATATCATCAGTGGAATTCAGAATTCTGACATGAGCCTCGTCCTCGTCCATGGTGAACGCGTCGAATTTCACGTCGTTGATCTTCTTTTTGTATCCTATAGCCTCCGCATAAGATCCCTTAAATACGCTAGAGTTTCCCCGATCTCCTCCTCCTTGTTTTTGTGCGCTAAAAACCATCATTAATATTGTTCCTTCACTCCCCCTCATTCGTTTTTGTTGTCTTTCGTCGGGGCGAATCAGATTCGGTGGCACGAATTCGGTGGCGGCGGCAGTTAGTTCCGTTGGCAGCATTGTTAGGTCAACCATTGGCGGCGTTTCTAGTTTTGCTTAAAGATCCTTTTCGTTGAATTGTTAGTATTTACATAGTATTTATGTTAAATAGTATTATCACTTTTTATGTCGAAGGGCGGTAAAATTCCATTAGCCGGTCGAATATCACAAGATATTGCTATACTAACAAATTGTATAAACTTCGGCTAGATGCATATTATCTTAAGAATGAATGCACCAACACGTATATATTTTGAAATTCCACTATTGATTATACATGACATTCCTTCTGAACTTGCCAGTATTTTTATTTGTCTTAAATATAATTGAACTCAATACTGTTTTTTGAAGCTTAAACATCAGAAATCTTTTATAAAATAAAATAAAAGTGTCAGACATCTATCTAGTTCAATGATTTTATTTTTTCAAATTACGTACATCAAAATCATATAAAAATGTACGTAAAATAAGCAAAATTACATACCAAGATCGGAAGAAGTTATGATTATATATGTAATCCAAATTCTAAAACATCTTCTAATACAGTTGTTAATTCTTGATCTCACAAAAATGAGTTTGGCCACAAGAATTAGAGGTTGTATAACACTACAAGACTTGAGGGCCATCTGCAACCGCCCGGGCGGTTGCAGAAGGCCCATGGGCGGTCGCCCGAAGGGTATCCGCGACCGCCGGGGCAGTCGCCGCGTCGGTCGCGGAAACCCCTCGTCGTGGGCCCTTTGCGACCGCCGAGCGGTCGCCCTTACACCAAGGCGACCGCTGGGCGGTTGCCATACAAAGGGGCGACCGCCTAGCGGTCGCCATACTAAGGGGCGACCACTGGGCGGTCGCCATACAAATGGGCGACCGCTAGGCGGTCGCCATACTAAGGGGCGACCGCTAGGCGGTCGCCATATTTAGGGGCGACCGCTAGGCGGTCGCCATATAAAGAGGCGACCGCTAGGCGGTCGCCATTTAGGGGCGACCGCTAGCCGGTTGTGAATTATTGGGCGACCGCTTAGGCGGTTGCGAGATTTAGCTCGCAACCGCGTGACGGTTGCAAATAATATTCTTCAAAATAAAAAAAATACAATAATATTCCGGGAATTTTCCGAAATATTTTTTTTTTTTACGAAATAAAATGGTAAAACTCAAAAAAACACGAACAAAAATATAAGAATACAAAAAAGCGTTTGGTGTTTTGTTTTGGGGATAAAAGAAAGGTATTTAAGTTTTTGTGGATTGGAAAAAAATGATTTTTAGTATTTTGTCATGAAGATAAAAGAAAGTGTTTGGATTTTTGTTTGAGATATAAAAGAAAAGAAAGTGGTTGGGTGTTTTGTTGAAAATATAAAGAAGTTTTTGAGTTTTTGTGGATTGAAAAAGATGAGTGTTTGGTATTTTGTTATGAAGATAAAAGAAAGTGTTTGGTATTTGTTGGAGATATAAAAGAAAAGAGTGTGGTTGGGTGTTTTGTTGAAGATATAAAAGAAAAAAAAAGTGTTTGATTATTTGTTTTGTAGGTAAAAAGAAGTTTTTGGGTTTTTTTTTTTTTGTGGATTGGAATAGAAGAGTGTTTGTGTTTTGATTGGAAGATAAAATGAAGTCTTGAGTTTTTCTTGAGAGTGTAAGAGTTGTGAATGAAAAATTAGGGGAAGAATGGTGGGTATATATAAGATTTGGGTGAAAATTTTGAATTTTCGTGAAAATTTGAATTCCCCCCAAATTTCAGCAAAATTTGCAACCGCTCGGCGGTTGCAATGTATTGAAAATTTTAAATTTTCGTGAAAATTTGAATTTCCCCCCCAATCCCGCCCAATTTCAGCAAAATTTGCAACCGCCGAGCGGTTGCGAGAAGCCCTTGCAACCGCCTGGCGGTTGCAGATATCGAGTATTGGGGCGACCGCCAGGCGGTTGCCATTTAATCTAGCAACCACCAGGCGGTTGCCATGTTATCTCACAACCGCGTGGCGGTTGCAAAAATATTCATTTTGAAATTAGTGATTTTTGAGAAGTATCTTGATGTGTTTGTGTTTATCGAACTCAAATATCATTATTAAATGTGAATAGTAGTAGTAAACAACTACAAAACTAGTAATTAAGTTAGTAAAATAGTAGATTATGCGATTAGGCGAGTTATCAACGATATACCTATATATTATGTTCAACAACTAATCATCACACTTAGTTCTTAATGTTGTCCCTAAGCTTAATTTTCCAATGAAACCTTATAATTTGTCTTGTTTTAACTATCATTAGGGTAATTATCAATTGATCAAACAATGTACCACAACGTATCATACGTAATAGTAAAAAATTAAGTATGAATATTATCTGCAACCGCTTGGCGGTTGCAGATATCGAGTATTGGCAACCGTCAGGCGGTTGCCATGTGACATAGCAACCGTCAGGCGGTTGCCATAGGATCTAGCAACCGCCCAGCGGTTGCAAGAACTTAATATTGCAACCGCTCGGGCGGTCGCCATATAAGGGGGCGACCGCTAGGCGGTTGCGAGGTCTGAATATCTGCAACCGCCTGGCGGTTACAAAAACATCCATTTTGAAATTAGTGATTTTTGAGAAGTATCTTGATGTGTTTGTGTTTATTGAACTCAAATATCATTATTAAATGTGAATAGTAGTAGTAAACAACTACAAAACTAGTAATTAAGTTAGTAAAATAGTAGATTATGCGATTAGGCGAGTTATCAACGATATACCTATATATTATGTTCAACAACTAATCATCACACTTAGTTCTTAATGTTGTCCCTAAGCTTAATTTTCCAATGAAACCTTATAATTTGTCTTGTTTTAACTATCATTAGGGTAATTATCAATTGATCAAACAACGTACCACAACGTATCATACGTAATAGTAAAAAATTAAGTATGAATATTATCTGCAACCGCTGGGCGGTTGCAGATATCGAGTATTGGCAACCGCCAGACGGTTGCCATGTGACATAGCAACCGCCAGGCGGTTGCCATAGGATTTAGCAACCGCCAGGCGGTTGCCATAGGATTTAGCAACCGCCCAGCGGTTGCAAGACCTTAATATTGCAACAGCTCGGGCGGTCGCCATGTAAGGGGGCGACCGCTAGGCGGTTGCGAGGTCTGAATATCTGCAACCGCCGGGCGGTTGCAAAAACATCCATTTTGAAATTAGTGATTTTTGAGAAGTATCTTGATATGTTTGTGTTTATTGAACTAAAATATCATTATTAAATGTGAATAGTAGTAGTAAATAACTACAAAACTAGTAATTAAGTTAGTAAAATAGTAGATTATGTGATTAGGCGAGTTATCAACGATATACCTATATATTATGTTCAACAACTAATCATCACACTTAGTTCTTAATGTTGTCCCTAAGCTTAATTTTCCAATGAAACCTTATAATTTGGCTTGTTTTAACTATCATTAGGGTAATTATCAATTGATCAAACAACGTACCACAACGTATCATACGTAATAGTAAAAAATCAAGTATGAATATTATCTGCAACCGCTTGGCGGTTGCAGATATCGAGTATTGGCAACCGCTAGGCGGTTGCCATGTGACATAGCAACCGCCAGGCGGTTGCCATGTGATCTAGCAACCGCCCAGCGGTTGCAAGACCTTAATATTGCAACCGGTCGGGCGGTCGCCATGTAATGGGGCGACCGCTAGGCGGTTGCGAGGTCTTATAAAAGCCTCGCGACCGCCGGTGCGGTCGCTACTTTTCGGTGGCGACCGCCTGGCGGTCGCTCTGCGGTCGCAGTTACTGGCGACCGCCCGGGCGGTTGGGGGGGGGCGGTTGCAGATGCCCCCCAAATCTTGTAGTGTTATATGCACTAAAATATACCAAATCTCTTTCTCTCTCGCACTACAAGATTTTTGCTCATTAGCGATCGCATTTTCGGTCGCTATTGACCCAAATGCGGTCGCTAATAATCATTAGCGACTGGAAGTCGGTCGCCGATTTTTAGTCGCTAATAGCTAGTTACCGAATTCCGGTAGCTAATTTGGCTTTTTCCTACCGAATTTATGTTGCCATATTTAGTGACTGAAGGACGTAACTAATTGAGGATCAAATCAAAGGGGAGTTCGATTTTAAGGCGAAAATCAAAAGTCGGATCAAACATTCGATTCGATTTTCGGATCAGATCATTCGATCGATTTTCAGTCGATTTGGTCGATCCTATTTTTTTTGCACATCCCCATATATCGATATTATTGCTTTTGTTTCCAATTAATTTTTATTTTACTTATTGTCGGTCAAACTTTGCCTACTGCATTTATGTCAACAATATCCCTTTGAGTAAAACATGCTAAATATGTTACCGTTACCATAATTTTTTTACTAACATTATTGGTGGTATGCGTTATTAGCTAAAATACATAACAATATATATTTTCCATGGACCTATATCGATATTATTGCTTTTGTTTCAAAAGTGGCGAGGCTGATTTATATTGTAGTTGTTGTAGTAACAAATCTTAGTGTCCATGCTCTTACAACGGGGGCAGGGGAGGATCTTGTCGCACTACTTCAGAGTCTTTTGGTTTTGTTGTGGATTCGTTGCATCACTTTCGGTTGGGGCAGCGTCTTTTTCTTCTTCAATGGACTAAAACTCTTCTTCTTCAATGGACGGAGTTTTAGGATTGTCATCGAACTCCTCCAATCTAGCACATGTTGAATTCTCAGCCTCCTCACTTGGATTTTGATTAAATTCAACATTGCTTTGATGAAATTCAGATTTTAGTTCCATCCATTGTGCATGCGTTAAGTAGTGAATGGTTATGCCTCGTTTACGCAATGTAGGTGATCTTATCGTACTTTAATATTCTTAATTAACGTATATGACTTTTTATGTCACAATGCTAGCACATTGTTTCTGAAAATCGTACCATTTAATTAGAAAGTTAGAAAACAAGAGAGGTGAGATCCCTTATATTATTGTTAATATGCGTTATATTAGCTAAAATACATAACAATATATATCTCCTACCTTTGTCGCTATTATTGCTTTTGATTCAAATTCATTTTAATTTTACTTACTTTCGAACAAACTCTACCTATTGAATTTATGACAACAATATCCCTTGAGTAAAATATGCTAAATTTTGTTTCTCTCGTTTGAAGAAAATAAGAGCGATATGAGTGTCACCTGTAATTGTTTGTAATATAACGATTATTAAAGAAAACGAAAAAACAAATATCATTTGAAATAAACGTCGTATCAATAAAAAAATATGTTTCTTACCAAATATAGCGGAATATTACATATGCATATACAGCTATAATGGTCCAAAACTAGATCACATAATCCTTCACATCCTCAGAAATTTTGGCGCACCGTTCTCGCACTGGCGCATTCAGTGCCCGTGCTTCGCACTGAGACGCATTATAAATTCTTAGTTCTCGCACTAAGATTTCTTAGTTCTTTTATTCAAATTTAATGAATAATCGTAGAAAATTTGTAAAGAAAGAAACAAATGAATGATATTAAAAAAGAGTCGAAGCAGATGGAGAACAAAACTAGGTTGAAAATAAAATAAATATAGAATATTAGAAGTAATTTAAGACTTATACCTTTGTCTTTCCACCATAATAATTTAAACAATATTATATAAAATTAATTATCATGAGTAGTTATTAAACAATACTCAAATATATACGAAATTATGTATCAATATTCAATATTTAATTATTTTTAATAAACGCATTAAGGCGCATTGAAATTTAAGTATTTTTAAATTTGGCGAACTGGCGCACCCGCATCCGCACTCGCACTCGCACCCGCATCCGCCTTATGTGACCTAGGTCCAAAAAGGAGAATTAGACAAAGCGGGAAATTCAAACGGAATAATAGTATAGTATTTGATAAGATGAATAGTTATTAAATTATCTAATTATGCATAAAATAGAGTAGTTATTTGTGTTTCGGCTATGCAATATAATGGGAGTGTATAAGATGCTAATGGAGAATTAATAGGACATGATCGACGAAAAAAAGATTATCCTAGTTTCTCATTCCAATACATAGAGTTTTTATTCTAACTCAAGAGGAACAACTTATTAGGTAACTTAAAAATCTCAGTCAACCAAATAATAAGGCGTCAACACAAAATTGAAGATAAAATTTAGCCAACTTAATCATGTCTTCAGTTCAAATATTCTATATATGTGCTTCTGCAATAGCCCACTTCAAATAAATGGGACGTTTTCTACAACACAAAAAAAAAGGGAAAAGGTATTATAAGAGGAAAATAAAATTAAAAAATTATCTAGGAAGACACAATTACGACAATATTAAGTGAATCCATTTTACACGAAAATGAGAAAAAGAAATTCATTAAATTGTATTAAGTTTGGGAAAAAAATATAAAGGTCATCATTACAAAAATTCAAATCTCATAATCGAGCCGAACAGAAAAAAAATGGACGAATTATCAAAATTGCCCCTTATCTTTTTTTTTAAAAGTTAATATGCCCTTTTTTTTTGGGTCTTGCCAAAATGTCCCATATATTTTAAATTAGTTATTAAAAATGCCCTCGACCCTTATTCGGGATAAAACGGCCTACGTGGCGACACAGTCAACAAAATGTGCCGCCATGTAAGATAAGCGTGTAATACACGTAGGACCGGAAAACGTTTTGGGGCATTTAGGCAAGACCCGAAAAAAAGGGGATATATTATTTTTTTTAAAAATGATGAGGGATAATTTTGATAATTCGTCCAAAAATAATTAAATAAACAAAAACGAACAAAATACGTACTGACCAAATAATTCACACTTACAGTCAAATTACTCAGATTACTGCAATCCCAAAAGGATTAACAAT
The DNA here is from genome assembly GCA_948329865.1 of Linaria vulgaris. NCBI lineage: Eukaryota > Viridiplantae > Streptophyta > Magnoliopsida > Lamiales > Plantaginaceae > Linaria > Linaria vulgaris. The sequence goes on along the minus strand of OX415250.1, from coordinate 32,716,416 downwards.
TCATACTAAACGCTGACACAATATTGCACAAACTCCCGTTTTACTTAATTACCAATATATTCAACATTATATTAATTAGGTGAATTCAGACAAACAATTTGTTGCACCTCATGACCTCACGCATATTTGTTTTTTTTCTCTTTCTTTTTCTTTTCCTTTTCAAAATAAAATAGACACGTTGCACGTTACCGATGCATGCAATTCTATTTTGCAATTTATACAAAATCTCGACTCTTGATTCTCATTTTTATTACATCAGCAATATCAAACACAAATTCTTATTACACAAACTCACTCTCTCATTTTTATTACAAAAAAAGAAAAAAATGGCCGCTCCCTCAAACTCAGAAAATGCGATTCAAAGGTTGCAAAGGGTTCTCTCTAACATAGGGAGAGATCTTCATAAACCCAACCAATCTTCCGCACATCTTTTGACAAGACTTGAGGTAATTAAGTTTTTTTTGTGAATTAATTTTATTTTTTGATTTATAATGGGACAGATTAATTTTAATTAGTTTCTCATGTTTTTGCATGTGAATTTGCCTTAAGAGATTATTTTTATGAATTCTCATGCTTGTTTATATCTCATTTAAGTAAAAAAAAATGTATTTTGGAGTAATTTGATGCTTTTAAGTTGATTCCGATGTCTAAAATTTTGTTGTGTGGGATTATTAATTGGTTGTTAAAAAATCAGATGATTTTTTTTTTGGGTGTCAACTTCATATATCAAGCTAGGGTTTCCTCTCAAAAAGGTTTTACTTGTGATTGACCTTGGAAGTAACGGTCACCAGATGCATGTTCGATTGTTTTTTCTGTTCCTTGTGTGCCTTTTTGTAATATGTCCTGATTAACTTTACTTGGTAGAAAGTACTTTTGCATATTTTCCATGAAACCAGTAGGGTTTTTGGCCAAAATAAAATACCTGTAGAATATTAGTATGAAACCTATTTTAATTACTTTGGGGTGATACCAGAAACAGGCAAACAATCTAGCTTTAAATTATTATTATTTATTATTAATTAGGACGAATTATTATTATTTGGGGGCAGAAATAATAATTCATCCTTATTATTATTGTTGTTGTTGTTATTATTATTATTGTTATCAGAGAATGATACATTTCTACGTCACTGTAATTAAATTAGTCAGATTAAGTGGTGACTTATACGTAAAAGTATATCTACAATATTTATGTACTATTTATAACACTATTTTTGATATATGCACAATTATAAACCAGAAACAAATATATTTATATCGAAATAAATACAATCACCAACAGAGATAATCTCAAACATGAACACATTACAATTATAAAAATATTATTATAAGATTATGTAATTGTTTCAGAATTTAAACTACAAACAGATATAGTTTTTATGAAACTTAAGATATAATTAAGTTAATATTCAAACACTTAAACATTAAAATGAATCACTAATTGATGAAAATCAAGAATTAACTAATTTATTTTTATTAAACTATGAAGCATTTCTAGAAGAATTTATAGTATTCTAAATATATCTATGCAATAGTAATAATAATATGGATGCATCTAGAGTAGTCCATACTATACTAGTTAAATAATGTGCTAGGAATATTCTAAGAATCCATCTAGAGAATTTATGTATAATATCTAGCAAAGAGTAGTCTAGAAATGATGCATGTGGAGGATTCTAGAGATCTCCTCCCACGCCTACAAATATACCCCATGGGTGAATGTTGTAAATCATCCTCAAAACATTTGAGCAATACAATCTAAAGATTTTGGAGATAAGTACTCATATTTTTAAACACTCTAAATTTCTAAACATTCCTCTATCCACATAAACATAAACACAAATACAAATTTTCACTATCCTACAAAACCTCTATCATATATAAATTTTCTATTTCTAACAAGTGGCATCAGAGCTTGTTCGATCTAGAACGGGCGTCATGGCTAATCCTCGCATTACACTACAACAGATTTGGGCTTTTCCGTCGGGCCCGGCGTTTTTGCCCGACGGAAAAGGCCCAATTATTACCGTCGGGCCCAATCCCGACGGTAATGGCTTTTTCCGTCGGCTTTGGGCCGACGGAAAAAATGGCATGGCTTTACCGTCGGCCCAAATCCGACGGTAAAGCCCATTCCCGTCGGGTTTGGGCCGACGGGAATGGCCCATTTAATTAAAAAAAAAAAAAAAAAATTGGCCTGGCTTTACCGTCGGCCCAAACCCGACGGTAAAGCCCATTCCCGTCGGGTTTGGGCCGACGGGAATGGCCCATTTAATAAAAAAAAAAAGAAAAATTGATGTCAGCCTTTTCTTTTTAAAAAAAAAAATTTTAATAATAAAATTAAAAAAGGATGTCAACTAGAATTTTTTAATAAAAAAATTACAAAACTGATGTCGGCAGGTTTTTTTCTTTTACAAATACAAAAATAAAATTACATTTTTGACCACAAATATATTTTTAACGTGTTTCGCTTCTCCATTTGTCGATAAAATTTGAATTTACATGCCTCATTAGTGTTGTGAAAATAGTTGTTCAAGAAAAAACAGAATTTGAAGTTGTTTTGCATCTTTTGTATAATTGCGCTTTCTTCCCCAAATTGTTTTTTAAACATCTTCCGACATTCCGTTTTGTACGAAATTTGGAGGAACACTTCTATTTTACATATGTTAGTGTATGGTTAAAAAATATTAGTGATTAAAGGTGTTTTACAACCTTTATGTATGAAAATACAAGTTAGAACTATGTTGTATAGGTTTTAAGGATAGGGTTTAGGGCTTATAGGGTTTAGGGTTTAGGGTTTAGGGTTTAGGGTTTAGGGTTGAAGAGAGATATAGTATTTTATATTATAATGTTTGTTTATCGTATTTCGTTACTTCGTTTTGGACGAGATTTGGAATGACACGCTTAATTAGTGTTTTTAAAGGATTGGTAAAAGAAAAAACTTAATTCGGATATTTCTTTAACTTTGATATAATTACATAAATCACCCGTTTATTTGTTTATCGTATTTCGTTACTTCGTTTTGGACGAGATTTGGAATGACACGCTTAATTAGTGTTTTTAAAGGATTGGTAAAAGAAAAAACTTAATTCGGATATTTCTTTAACTTTTATATAATTACATAAATCACCCGTTTATTTGTTTATCGTATTTCGTTACTTCGTTTTGGACAAGATTTGGAATGACACGCTTAATTAGTGTTTTTAAAGGATTGGTAAAAGAAAAAACTTAATTCGGATATTTCTTTAACTTTTCTATAATTACATAAATCACCCGTTTATTTGTTTATCGTATTTCGTTACTTCGTTTTGGACGAGATTTGGAATGACACGCTTAATTAGTGTTTTTAAAGGATTGGTAAAAGAAAAAACTTAATTTGGATATTTCTTTAACTTTTCTATAATTACATAAATCACCCGTTTATTTGTTTATCGTATTTCGTTACTTCGTTTTGGACAAGATTTGGAATGACACGTTTAATTAGTGTTTTTAAAGGATTGGTAAAAGAAAAAACTTAATTCGGATATTTCTTTAACTTTTCTATAATTACATAAATCACCCGTTTATTTGTTTATCGTATTTCGTTACTTCGTTTTGGACGAGATTTGGAATGACACGCTTAATTAGTGTTTTTAAAGGATTGGTAAAAGAAAAAACTACCACAGGATTAAATCAATGTTATTTTAAATTAAAAAGACAAACTCGGATATTAAACACGCAAAATCATAATTCAAACACTCATACTCGAAAATTAAACACACATACTAGAAATTTAAACACTCATACTCGAAAATTAAACACACATACTAGAAATTTAAACACTCATACTCGAAAATTAAACACACATACTAGAAATTTAAACACTCATACTCGAAAATTACACATTAATGCGACCCCGGCTATCATATCCAAGATGGACCACCGTATTCTATATTCACGTCACTGTTCCAACCTTGATTAGTGTAGTCTTCAGTCGGTAACTCCAAATTGTTTAGATCAATTACGGGTTCAACTTGATAACCCCTTGCAAAACTCGGAGAAGTGTCGCTAACTCTTGCACGTCGTGGGTCATTTGGACGAGCCCCACTATAACTAGCATGTCCAGGAGCACTTTGAGCATAACAGTGATATACAGTTTATAAAGTAAATCAATAAACAATATACATATTTCCCAAAAATAATATACAACGTTTTAATAACTTACATGATAATCTTGTGCGCTCGGTGGGTTCCATCTGATTATTTTTTCATTGGGAGTCCTCACTGTGTGGTCGACCACCCACTGTTGGTCGAAGCGGTAAGGGGTATCGCTTTCAAGCTATAACAGCATTTGTTTCAAAGCAATATTATTTAATGATAAAGGTAACATAATAAAGTATATTCATAACGAAAGCAAATTGTAACGTATCGTACCGACTTTAGGCTCCTTCGTTGTGTGCTGACAGATCCACCGTGGTGTGTGGCTAACGAACCCTTGCCGTCTGCACTATTTGTTTTCAGGGCCTCTCGATTTTCTTTTGCCTTTTCCGCGAGTTCTATCGTCCTTTCCTGTTGCCAGTGATTAACGAAAAATTGTTCTTTACCTGCAGGTAACCAAGACTTCTTGTACCAGGCTGGCTTCTTGTCACGTTGCTTGTACGTCTTTTTTACATCATAGATGGAGTTTTTATAGATGCCTTGTGCCACCCGGTCGAATGCCTCACGAACCATTGGCTTCATTTCATCCGAGTATTGGAATACCCTCTTCAAATTATAATATCATATAAGTGTTAGGGAAAAAACAATAATATACACAAATATTAACATAAGCTAAATGGTTCAGAAATTTTACCCCAAAATGGTTCAGAAATTTTTGTTTCTGATCGTTGGATAAACGGGAGTAATAGATAGCTGGTTCTTCCACATGATGCCTTATTATGAAGCCGATTGTACGAGTAATCTCTTCCGCATTAGTATGATATCTTTTATCGTAGGATAAAGATGGATCGAAAACACAGTCTTCGGTAACGCCAATTAGGGGCCTCTTAGCCTCGTCATCAGTCGCAGCTCGGCCCTTTCCCCGTCCCCTAACAGCAATCGGCGTAGTAGAACCACTTGCTGAACCACCAGAAACCGGGGAGCCTTCCGACGTCGAACCTCCCCCGTCGTTGTCATCTGGAACTTCGTCCATCAGGGCGAGCGGAAATGTCGGAGCTGCAGGAGTCATTGACGGCGGCGGGACCGAGACTTGGTCACGAACTCGGCCCGGAGGCGGGGCCCGGTTTCGGGTTGAAGTGGGCCCCTGTGGTAGTTCTGTCGGCAAATGGGGCCGATTACGGGTAGGCCCCTGTTGCTGTGAAGCGGAGACAACCCCAGTCTCGCTTGTTGGTTGAATAGTATCATCTATCGGCTGCATAACCTCGTTAGGATCTGAGGTTGCTACATCTTGATGAGATTTATGGCCCAAAAGTTTTGTGATGGCCTTAATGTTTTTGAACAAGTTTATATTCGAAATATATTTTGGAATTTGTTTGGATTTGGATTTGACGAGTTTTCCTTTACCTTTGTCGGCAACGTTACGATTATTTTCGTTATTCATAACGGAAATAAAAGAATTTTGCCGACGGAAAAAAAAAAATTATCGAATATGAGAGAGAGGAAAGGATAGTTATCGAGAGTGAGAGTTGAAGAGTTGGATATTGAAATTGAGAAGAAGAGCTCGATATTTATAGGCCTTAGGAAAGGGGGGGGGGGGCAATGGGCGTGCCACGTCAGCGATCCGTGTGAATTTTACCGACGGCTTAGAGCCGTCGGTATAGATCTATACCGTCGGCTTAGAGCCGACGGTATAGATCTGATCCGTGTGATTTGATCACACGGATCAGATTTCGCCACGTCAGCGATCCGTGTGATAATTCACACGGATCGCTGACGTGGCACCCCCCACCCCCTTTTTTTTGATTTTTTTAATTTAACCTACACCTCCTAAATATCTATAAATACCCCTTATTTTACCCACTTAATTCATTCATTCTTCCCATTCTCCAAAAACTATCTACTTTCTCTCCCAAAAATTCTAAATAACTAACAAAAATTTATCCATATATATTCACTAACTTATAATTAGAGTTTATTATTTGTTTATTATTTTATTTCTACTTATGTTTTATTCATTATCTAACTAACAAATAATAACTATAAAAAACTTATATTATCAAGATTTTATTTTAAATACGAAATTTTATTTATTATAATTAATAATTTAAAACAATTGCTCGAAAATGTGAATGTTATTATTTAAATCGATTTCTTTTAAAAACAATCGACAAATAAACATAAAAAATTTATTTAAAATCGTTTCTTTACAAAAAATCGCCAAACAATTATAAAATAATTATTTAAAATCGATTTATTTTAAATAAATCCGAAAAAAATCATAAATTAATTATTTTAATACGATTTCTTTTAACTCAATTGTTTTAAATCGTTTTTTTAAATCATTTTTTTAAAATTTTTTTTTTTTTAATATTTTTAAACCCTTTTCCGTCGGCTTTAAGTCGACGGAAAAGCCCTATACCGTCGGATTTAAGCCGACGGAAAAGCCCTATACCGTCGGCTTTAAATCATTTTAAATCAATTTTTTAAATTGATTTTTTTAAATTTTTTTTTTTTTTTAATATTTAAAACCCTTTTCCGTCGGCTTTAAGCCGACGGAAAAGGGAAGGTATACCGTCGGCTTTAAGCCGACGGTAAAGGAAAAAGGCTTTTCCGTCGGCTTAAAGCCGACGGAAAAGACATATTCCGTCGGTAAAAGTCCGACGGAAAAGCTCTTTACTTACGAGCTTTTTTCCGTCGGGCTTTTCCGACGGCTTTTGCCGACGGAAAAGGGTATTTCCGTCGGAAAAAGCCCCTTTACCGACGGATTTTCAGCCGTCGGTAAAGCCCAAATCTGTTGTAGTGTTATGGAATCAACTTCATTGTTCAATGGAGTAAACTACGACTATTGAGCATTCGGATGAAGACATACCTCGAGTCTCAAGATATATGCATGGGATGTTGTTGAAGAAGATATTACAATTCAAGATGGGGCCGAGTCTTCTACAAGTGAGGTAAGTTCCAAGAAAGTAAGACGTCAAAATGCTAGAGCTCTTTCTATTATTCAACAAAGTGAATCTATATTTTCAAGAATAAGAAATGCCACCACCGCAAAGCAAGCTTGGGACACTTTAAAAGAGGAATTCCAAGGTAATGCTAAGGTGAGAACTATTAAATGACAAGGCCTGAGAAGCGATCTAGAAAATCTTAAAACGAAAGATTCGGAGCTTGCCAAGGATTATTGTTCAAAACTTAATGAGATCGTCACCCAAATGGGAGCTTATGAAGACAACATTTTCGATAAAAGAATTGTCAAAAAGATCCCATCGTAGCCGCTATTGAGCAGTTGAAGGACCTATCAATAATGACGGTCACGAAATTAATGGGCTCCCTAGAAGCACATGAGCTAAGGATGAATAGGCGACATGAAGGCTCACTTGAGAGTGCCTTTCAATAAATGCTCAACATCAAAAACAAGAAATCAAGAGACGAAGGAGGCTCACGAGGATGTCAACGAGAAGAAAATCGCGAGGAGACCAAAGGTGAGTACCCCCCTTGCCGAATATGCAAGAAAACTAATCACCTAGAAAAAGATTGCTACCATCGAGGAAAGCCACAATGTAGAAATTGTAAGAAGTTTGGGCATGTGGAGAAAAATTGTCGATTGAAGAAGAATCATCAAGCCAACTACTCAGAAGATCAACATGAGAAGGAACATCTCTTCTATGCATATCAATCTGCAATCGAGAAGAAAGAAGAAGATTGGTACATCGATAGCGGATGTAGCAATCACATGGCATCCAACGAGAGGATCTTTTGTGATCTAGACACATCGATCAAGACTAAAGTTAAGATGGGCAATGGAGAATTGGTGGAGACGAAAGGTAAAGGTACGGTCTCCATCGAAATAATGAAAGGTACGTGTTTTATCAAAGACGTTCTCCTAGTACCTAGTCTTGATCGAAAATCTATTAAGTGTTGGCCAAATGATGAGAACGAATATTTGCTTCACTTTGAGGGGGAGTTATGTTGAATTCATGACTTGAAAAATAATGTGGAGGTTGCTGAAGTGAAGATGGGAAGAAACGGAAACTTTCATATTCACTGGCAATATTCAAAACATAAAGCCATGGTAGCAAAACTTTGACGACACAAGCTTATGGCATCAGAGATTTGGACATTTTAATCTCAATGCCATACGACTACTTCATCAGAAGAAAATGATGAGAGACCTCCCACTTATAAACGAGAAGGAGAATGTTTGCGAAGGGTGCATGCTCGGAAAACAAGATAGACAACCATTTCCAACGGAGAAAGCATGGCGAGCAACACAAATATTGGAGCTTGTCCACACTGATGTATGCGGCCCAATGCGAACACCTTCCCTAAGTTAAAACATGTACGTCATCCTCTTCATAGATGACTATACAAGAATGACTTGGGTAAATTTTTTAAAGAGAAATCAGAAGTATTTGGAATCTTCAAGAACTTTGTTAAGAAACAAAGCGGTCACAAGATTAAAAAGTTAAGAAGTGACCGAGGTATGGAGTACAACTCTAAAGAGTTTGACAAGTTATGTGAAGATGAAGGCATGGAGCACCAACTAACGGTCGCCTACACTCCACAACAAAATGGAGTCTCGAAAAGGAAGAATCGAACGGTGATTGAGATGGCAAGATCCATGCTCGCTGAGAAAGGATTGCCAAAGATGTTTTGGGCAGAGGCTGTCTACACCTCGATCTATCTTCTTAACCGGTGTCCAACAAAAGTAGTACTCAACAAGACGCCAATTGAAGCTTGGTCTGGACAGAAGCCTTCCGCCAAACATCTTAGGGTATTTGGATGTATATGCTATGTCCACATTCCATCCATGAAGAGACACAAGCTAGAAGACAAGACGACAAAAGGTATATTCCTCGGCTATAGCTCCCAGTCAAAAGGTTACAGAATTTACAATCTAGAGACTAAGAAGCTTGTTACGAGTCGAGATGTTGAGTTCAACGAACAAGCGGCCTGGAACTGGGAGACAGAGAATATAGAGAGGAGTTGGACATCCACACCAACGGAAGAAGAAGGTGCAAGAAACAATGACGAGGATGATGAACAAAATCTACGTACGACTCCTATATTCTCTTTAGAAACTAATACTCCAAGACAAAGCGATTCATCACCAAAATCTCCGCCACTAAGGATGAGGTCCTTAAGTGATATATATATATATATATATATATATATATATATATATATATATATATATATATATATATATGTGTGTGTGTGTGTGTGTGTGTGTGTGTGTGTGTGAAACTTGCAATTTTACTGTCGTGGAACCACCCAACTACGAAGTAGCATCTAAAAAAAAGTATGGGTTAAAGCTATGGAGGAAGAGATAAAGATGATTGAGAAGAATAAAACTTAGGAGTTGGTTGATCATCCAAAAGATAAAGAAGTAATTGGAGTCAAGTGGGTCTACAAGACAAATTTGAATCCCGATGGTTCTGTACAAAAGCATAAGCTAAGTCTTGTAGCCAAGGGATACGCTCAACTATCGGGGATCGACTCCACAGATACATTCGCCCCAGTTGCTCTGTTGGATACGATAAGAGCACTTATTGCTCTTGCCGCACAAAAACAATGGAAAATCTTCCAACTTGATATGAAGCCAACTTTTCTAAATGGAGAGCTACAAGAAGAAGTATACGTTGAGTAGCCTGAAGGATTCATGACGAAAGAAAGAAAAGTCTTTCGACTCAAGAAAGCACTATACGGGTTTAAGAAAACACCTCGAGCCTGATATAGCAAGATCGGTGGATATTTTATCGACCAAGGATTCATGAGGAGCAAAAATGAGCCAATTCTCTACATAAAGTCCCAAGGTAACACCAATATACTCATCATCTCTCTTTATGTTGATGACTTAATCGTTACAGGGAATCATATATAGCTAATTGAAGAATTCGAGAAAGACATGATGAACACATTTGAGATGAGTGACTTGGGATTGATGCACTACTTTCTTGGAATGGAGATAAGCCAAGAAGAAGAAGGTATCTTCTTATCACAAAAGAAGTATATCGAGGATATGTTGAAGAAATTTAAGATGGAATAATGCAAACTCGTTGCTACTCCATTTGTTCCGAATGAAAAGTTAAAGAAGGAAGATGGAACGAAGCAAGTAGATGCATCCATCTATTGTAGCCTAATTGGAAGTCTACTATACTTAACAGCTACGAGGCCCGACATCATGTACGCGACAAGTTTGCTATCAAGATTCATGCAGAGCCCAAGGCAAACACATTTTGGAGCTGCAAAGAGACTCCTCAGATATCTGCAAGGAACAAAGACTTTCAGCATATGGTATAAACCAAGTTCAGGAGGAAGCCTTTCAGGTTTCACTGATAGTGATTGGGCAGGATCTATGGATGATATGAAGAGTTGGGTACGTGTTCAAGCTTGGCTCAAGTATAATATCATGGAGTTCAAAGAAACAAGAGTCTGTTGCACAATCATCAGCCGAGGCAAAATACGTTGCAGCAGTAGGAGCAACTTGTCAAGCTATATGGCTAAGAAGAATACTTGAAGACATGTGACAACCACAAAACGGGCCTACAGAGATCTACTGTGATAGTAAATCAGCTATACCAATGGCCAAGAATCCAGTTTAACACAATCGAATGAAGCACATTGCTATCAAGTATCATTTCATAAGAGAAGTCCAAGCAAGTGGAGATATTGAGATGAGGTATTGCCCCACGGAAGAACAATAAGCCGATATCTTCACGAAGGCACTTTCAAGAGATCGATTTCAACTGCTAAGGAGTATGCTTGGAGTATCCGAGAAATGCTTCAAGGGGGAGTATTAAACTATGAAGCATTTCTAGAAGAATCTATAGCATTCTAAATATATCTATGCAATTGTAATAATAATATGGATGAATCTGAGTAGTCCATACTACACTAGTTAAAGAATGTGCTAGGAATATTCTAAGAATCCATCTAGAGAATTCATGTATAATATATAGCAAATAGTATTCTAGAAATGATGCATGTGGAGGATTCTAGAGATCTCCTCCCACACCTATAAGTACGGTGAATGTTGCAGATCATCCTCAAAACATTTGAGCAATACAATCTAAAGATTTTGGAGATAAGTACTTCATATTCTAAACACTCTGAATTTCTAAACATTCCACTATCCACATAAACACAAATACAAAACTTCACTATCCTACAAAACCTCTCTCATATATAAATCTCCTATTTTCTAACAATTTTCCCCCTTTGTCATATTAATTAGCGAAAGCAGATATACTCTTAACTTTTCTTTTTCTTTTATTGTTTTCCAATTATCTATGAGTATATTATTTAATTTTGTCAATTAATTAATATAATAATTAAGTGACTCGTTACAATCAATAACCAAGAGTTTAAAGTATCATATGTAGGTAAGATGAAAGCAAAGTTAAAGGATGTGATGAGAAAAAAGAATAAGAATCGCTTTTAAGACATGATATTTGATAATCTTAATTAGATTCTATGCACTTGTTTATATCTTCAATATAGTGCCTTTTTAGATTAATCTCTTAAAGTGTGGATTCATATACAGAAGTTAAGACAATATTTTTGACAGCTATTTGATTGCACTTATATATATTTCATCAAGAATTTCATATGCATGAAATAAGTTTTGAATTCCATACTAACAAATAACAATATTATGTATAGAGTTTATTGTCTTTCCAGTTTTGAATTTCATACTAACAATACTAAAAATATATGTTGGAATTTATTGTCTTTCCAGTTTTTAGATTATTCTTTGTCACATATAACTCAAGTGATGCGAGGAACAGTAGAAGAGGCACTTCAGCCCGCGATAGAAGCACTCTTTTCCGATACCTTTCTAAAGCACGAGGCAATGGAGGTAAGAGTTTTAGTGGCCTCATGTATGAATGAGATCATAAAAATAACTGCGCCCCGTGAGCCATTCAATGAGTCCCGAATGAAGGTAACTATCTAAGATTGTCATGAACATTGTAGTTCATTTGTTTAATTTCAGTATATAACTCATTGATCAAATTTTGTATTGCTTTTGTTGTGAAGATTTTTTTCCAGCTGGTGAATACTGCTTATGAGAGCTTACCTAGCGTGGCTGGCCCAGTCTATTTGAAAACTGTTTCAATTATGGAAATGATTGCGCATACCCAGTCCGTCGTGCTGATGTTGGACTTCGAGTTGTACGACCTCGTTCATGAAATGTTTCACCTGTTTCTAAATGGTGTAAGGTAAGCATATCTTCATTTTTCTCTCTTTGTTTTATGTTAGTCATATGACCATATCTATGATACTTATACAAACCTGAAGTGGTGTCTCTATAATCATTCGAGTTTTAGGATATTCACCGTAATCTATGGAGCCTCTGAGGATGTAAATATATCCACAAAGAATGATATTTTATATTGTTCAGTGAACTTTACCTACATGGCTTAATGTGCTCTTTATATGTAATGTAATCATTTTATCATTCAACAAAAGGTATAATATAATGCGTCCATCATACAAATCTTGACTTGCTACTGGTTTTACTTAAACTGATACTTTTTTTCCGACTACCAATGTTTTCTTACATGGTGACCTTTAGAACGGGCCATCCTCCAGAAGTCATCTCAAGTATGGAGAAAATAATGACATTGATAATTGACAACATCGGTGATGTGGATTCCGATGAATTCACATTGGGAATTACAATTACAAATGTCCTTCTTCCTAGTTTAAAGAAGGAAAATCAGGTTAGTTCTCTTAACTTTCACGAGTTATTTGTCGTATTATATATGATCTTCTTGCGTTATAAGAAACGTTATATATGTGCCTCAACAGATTACTTCACCAACTGCCTTCGAGTTGGCAAATAAGGTGTTGGAGAATGTGCAGATCAGCTCAAGGCACACCTTCCCAGTGCAGTAACAAGTTCGGGAATTCCCTTTACAGGCTATGCTGATATAGTCTCGCTGCTATGCCAAGAGGAGATACATATCGATAACATGGTGTGTTCCTCTAGTGATAGTGAATCATCATAAGTTTTTTAATGCATAATTATGTGATTAATTAGATGGAAAACAATGTATACAGATGTTTTGTTTTTTTCTGCTTTGACGTTGCAACATACAATTTTTATTATGCAGTACTATATTTGCTAGAATTAATTTTGAAAATTTCCCTTACCGTAATGCCACTAAGTGCACAAATACACGTAAAAATCGGAAATCACAACAAATATTAGCCTTCAAAGTACTAGTAGAAAATGGAAATTATCAAAAAAAAACTTACTAGAATCGCAGATGCTAATTTCAAAAGAAAGGAATCTGAAAAAATGGCTAACGTCAAGGACTAGACCGAACAATATGGGTTGGATACGCAAAAACTTGACCTCTACTATTGTCCTACTTATTCAATAGTATTAGTATGTTTTAGATTTCGGCTAAGTATGATGCTTCACATGCTTGTATCGTTGCGTGTTTCCCTAAATTTTTGCATGATGCCAAAGTTGTTAAGGTTGTGTAATATCCTTGAATAAGATTGTTTGTATTTATGTGAAGTTACTTTTTCTGTGAATGAATAGGTCCTCTAGTTTCTGATATTCTAACTTCAGTCGCAACTTGGATATGATGTTTTTAGTAATCAATGTATATTTGTTGCAAACTCAGCGTAATCAAATTAAACTTACCTAGTATACTGTAACTCTGTAAGTCTTTGTGTTTTCATGACTGAAGATTCGTTTCCGGACTCTACTTTTGCCATGAGTTACATCAATTTATCTGTCCTTTTATGTGAACCGTCGAATTTCAACATGTTTTAGTAAGAGTTTCCAAATATATCAATGTCGTTCATTGCTTTCACTGGTCCATTGCGTTAAAAATCTATTTTATCGCTAGTTGATGTAATGTATACAAAGTCTGCGGCTGCGATTACTTACCTTTTGTGCCAATGATACTATATGCACCTATTTTTGTGTTCTTTCAGAAAGTCACAGAGACTAGAATGGATCGGTTATCTCTGGAACAAGCTGCCGATGGCTCTAATGGAGCGGAGGTTAGAGCTGGAGATTTTGGGGAAACGCCCGTTTCTCGTGATGAAACTGAGGATGTAGATAGAAAAAGGCAAGCATTACTTGAAGAGTCGAGACCAGTAGATGCTCTCAACGTGCACAAAAGGATCCGGAGAACCAACTCTTCCAAGAGACCTGAAGAGGGTTATGAGTACCTACATTCCTCATCAAGGTCTCTTGGCTCAGAGGCGAGTTTCAAACGAACTTCTAGGACTGCGAAACAAAAGGTAATTAATTTAATATAGTTGGAATCAATTGTATCCAGTCTGTTTTTTGTTTCAGAAAATTCTCAGCATATGCTCTTTAAATGCAGGCATCAACTTCTCGATCCAGGAACTTATCGCCAAAAGGCCGGAAAGTGCGATCAGGGGCTGGTGAAGTGGTCAGATCCAATAACTTTTAATAATCAGAACAGATATTTTTATTTAGTTGGATGCTTTTTCAAATCCTGATAAAAAAAGTCTGAGTTTTCCTTTTATGGTTATATTCATAATACTTATTTTCCATTATAAAGCTTTATATAGTTCCCTTATATAAGTATCCATTTGGTCATTCATGATTTTCCGCATGTCAATGCGTTACTTTTACTACAACGCTTGGTTTGATGTTGTATTTATTGTATATTTCATGAAGTATTCACATTCTAGTAGCTTTTATAATCCTCTTGCTAACTTGTGAATTGATCTATTCTCATGGATTTCCTGTTCTTAATATTGTGTCACCTACTTTAGACCCACGAGGGACCTACCACCCAAGAGGTTCCTGCAGTAAACAATGACAGCACGAGCATTAGTGCTCAAGATCCTGAAGATGATATCCTTATCAAGGTAATGATCACAGAGTAGATTTTATCACAATGTTTTATGTTAAGAATGGCTAATGAATAGAGAACAGAGTAAAACTGAAGTTGCAAAATGAAATCACATAGAGAGATAGTTCAATGAAATCGCATAGAGAAATTGCGCAATGAAATAGCATAATGAGCATGCGAAATGAAACCGCACAAATATTGTAAAAGGATTTTTCATTTCTTAAAAGAAAAAAAGCACAGCAGAAGGAAGGATCTGTTAAAGCCAATCGAATGATACCATGAAACATATTGATGATGATTATATTGAATAGAACTAATTATGGTTAATATGTGTGTGAGTGTGTGTGTGTGTGTGTTTATGCAAATTTTGGTCCTTCTATTATCACCATCGACCTCACCGCTGATCTCTGCAGACACTGGTTTCTAAATCAAGGCGGAGATCACTGAAAGAGGGAGCGCGGCCTAGGAAATTCTCCAAACCACAACTAAAGGACAGTAGTTCTAGTAAGGTAGAGGCCTGACATTATTGTGACAATCTTAGCGCTCTGTATATGACGATCAATCCCGTGTTTCATGCCCGAAGCAAACACATAGAACTAGATTATCACTTTGTGCGAGAACGTGTGGCGCAAGGATTACTTGTTACCAAACATATACCGTCAAATAACCAGGTTGCCGACATATTCACCAAACCATTGCCGAAAGTGGCGTTGCGTTATTTCTGTAACAAACTTTGCCTCCAGCCTCGGCTCAGTTTGCGGGAGGGTATTAGCGAAAATATATATTTTGATTCTCCTAACAACGGTAAAAAAAGTATCTCACAAGGAAAGGGAGAAGAATATGTTGATCATGCATTAATCAGCGGTGGAGATTTCAGCAAATTAGGAAATAACTCAAATGAAGATGATGATATGGAAAAATCCTACCAATAAGGGATCTTCCAATATGCCCGCTGCCTTATACAGATTTCTTGTTATCTTTACTAAATTAGATTAGAGACATGTATTTAAATACCTTTGTTCAATGCCTAGCTGTTCACGTTGTTAACAAACAATACAGAAAAAAAGATTGAATATTCTGCCTATTTTTCTATTTTTCTCAGACAGTAGTTCTACTAAGGTAGAGGCCTGACATATGCATAAGTTGCGAATGGTTATGACTCTTCTATGCAATGTTGTCGAAGAATTTAGTCGCATTATTTTTATTTCTTCAATATATTTTAGCATTGTATTATCCATGCAGGTCAGCAATGCTGAAACAAAGACCTCGATCGGATCCTCCCAGTTCAGAACACAAGCCGTGAGTTTCTTTTCAACATGTCGTCCTGTTTTTAAGTTCAATGTCATGATTTGTCAATACTCTAGCTATGACAGTTGATTAAAATTTAAACCTCATATGCTGATAAATAATGCCCTAACCGTGGATAATGTATTTATGTTGTTTCAGGAGCTATGGAGATTAATGTTGGATTGATTTCTCCCCTTTCATGGTAAGTCATAAAGAGATGCCATAGTTTAATGATCCACTCTTCATATCAATTGCCAATTTAATGATCCACTCTTCATAAAGAGATGGCAATTGACAAGTCTAAGTTATGTATACATATTTTATCTCCTCTCTTCTCTCTAACTTCACGTTGGAACCTTTTGATCTTTTTATGCAGGTACATTAAGCTGGAATTGTTTGTAGTTCTGCAATCGTTTCGATCAGCTTACGTGAATCTAGATACCATAAGAGCAGGAAGAATAAGCCTTGTTTGAAGTCCTTTTAGAAGATCTTTTTTTCCAAATTCCGTGCTTTTCCAAAGAATCTTGGTTTCCATGCTGCCTTTAAAAGTTATGCTTTAACATAAGCCTCGATCCTGATAGCTCTTGTATAGCTTCATGAAATTTGATTTATGAGTTCGAAACAAAATACTTATTGAATAGGGATAAATGCATTAAATCCCCTGAACTATGCACGTTTTTGCGTTTTCGTCCTTAAACTAATTTAATAAGCGTTTTCCCCCCTAAACTATACTAGTCTGTGCGATTTGCCCCTTGTCCGGGTTTTCGGCTATTTTTGGCCATTGTTGGCCGGAATTTTTCCCCTTACCCGACACATATGTGTTGTAATAGATGTATTTTAGTAGTTGATGACAAAAAGTAGCAAAAAAACACCTCGAACGGGACATATTCCGGCTAAAATGTGATTTCCTCTTCAATGTATTTTAGCCGGAAAAGTTCCCGTTCGAGGTATTTTTTCGCCTACTTTTTGTCATCAACTACTAAAATACATCTAGTACAACACATATGTGTCGGGTAAGGGGAAAAATTCCGGCCAAGAATGGCCAAAAATAGCCGAAAACCCGACCAGGGGGCAAATCGCACAGACTGGTATAGTTTAGGGGGGAAAACGCTTATTAAATTAGTTTAAGGACGAAAACGCAAAAACGTGCATAGCTCAGGGGGTTTAATGCATTTATCCCTATTGAATATTTAGTTTATTGCTTTCTGTAAGGGTGACATGTGGATTTGTACATAGGTTAGTTTTTTTCGCAACATAGGTTGTGAGTTTAAGATGGTAGCGTGCATGTTTGGGTGATTTTAGTTGATCTGTGAAGAGGATGCAGGTCATGCTGAAACAAAGAACTCTGATCCTACGAGTTCAGAATCATAACAATACCATGTCGTTGACTAAAGATTTGAGTATTTAATTCTTTAGTCATCTAATACCACGTTTACTGAGATCCTACCATGCGTTATATTTTCGTGCCAGAAAGCTTACCGTGTTATAAAATAATAGGTATAAAAAAGATTTTGTGATTTTAGATAAATGCCCACATGTATATGGAAGAGACAGAAAGAAATGGATAATTCCAACTATTCAGAAATTGTTTGGTTATCAAAGGAAAGTTACTTGTCCTAGTTTTGGATTTTTCAGCAAATAATACTACATATACCATGCATGTTTGGAACCATTTTACCTTTTTGAGGCATTAGAAATCCTAATGATACCACAAAGAGGCAAACTCATGAACAAATAAAATAAAAAAGATAATTCCCTTCCATCAGCAATGTACTACAAAGAATATTTACATACAACAAAACAAAAACTTTGTCAATAGTAAAAGCAAAATCAGTCACAAGCTTAATGTAAAAAGAGAAAGTTTATGAAACTAAATTCATCAAAAAAAGAAAGAATTTATGAAGCTAGATTGCACTGTGTTTCTTTGACCAAAAAAAGAAGAAGAAAATCAATATGCAGCCTTTTATATAGGATAAAAGGCTGTCATATTGAGCTTAAATTCTGATTTTATTGATAAAATCGCGCACATTGTTTCTTCATTCAAGCTCTCTCCCTGAAGGTAATGGACCGCGATAACGCAGCCAGATTAGCCGTCAATGACAGTGAGGAGGAGGAGGTAGCATCCACTATTGCCTTTTTCTCATCAACTTTATGTTGCAAAAACTTAAAAAGACCTTCCCTACTATTCTCATCATGCTTGATCCCCACGTTGACCATATAGAACTTTTCGCGGCTTCCTCAGGATCATCGCCTCTCAACATTTTTGGAACCACAATCGAGCTTTTCTCTGAAGTCATCTTATGTTCTGAATGAGCCTTCAGATTGATCCCGTTTCTTGAATCCTTCTTGAGTAGCAAGTTGGAACTTGATGAAGACGACTTAGTGTCCATACTCTTACAACGGGGGCACGAGAGGATCTTGTCAGGCTTCTTCAGAGTCTTTTGGTTTTGTTGTGGATTCGTTGCATCACTTTCGGTTGTGGAAACGTCTTCCTCTTCTTCTTCAATGGATGGAGTTTTAGGATTGTCATCGAAGTCCTCCAATTTAGCACAGGTGTAATCCTCTGCCTCCTCACCTGGATTTTGATTAATTTCAACATGGCTTTGATTAAATTTAGTTTTTAGTTCCATCGATTGTGCATGTGTTCTGCATAAGTTGTGAATAGTTATGACTCGTTTACGCAATGTTGTCGAAGTATTTAATCGCATCATTCTTCAATATTTTTCATTATCCTATATAAATTTTTATGTAAGATGCTAGTACATTGTTTATGAAAACCGAACAGTTTTTAGAAAGTTAAAAAAAAAAGAGGCGAGATCCTTTATACTATTATTAGATGCGTTATTTACTAAAATACATAACAATATATATCTCCCATGCACCTATATCGATAATATTACTTTTGTTTCCAATTCATTTTGATTTTACTTACTGTCGAACAAACTCTATCTACTGCATTTATGTCAACAATATTCCTTTGAATAAAACATGCTAAATATTTTACTGTTACGATGATTTTTGTTACTAACATTATTGTTGGTATGTGCTATTAGCTAAAATACATAACAATATATATCTCCCATGCACTTATATCGATATTATTGCTTTTATTTCAAAAGTGGCGAGGCTGATTTATGAAACTAGATTGTACTGTGTTTCTCTGACCAAAAACAAAAGAAGAAAATCATTATGCAGCCTTATATATAGGTTAAAAGGCTGTCACATTGAGCTTAAATTCTGAAAACATGCACATTGTTTCTTCAGTCAAGCTCTCTCTCTAAAGGTAACGGACCGTGATAACGCGGCCGGATTGGCGGTCAATGCTGGTGAGGAGGAGGAGGAGGAGGAGGAGGAGGCAGCATTCACCATTGCCTTTTTCTCATCATCTTTAGGTTGCAAGGACTTAAAAAGACCTTCCCTACTATTCTCATAATACTTGAAAGGAAACTATCAAATTAGTGATGTTCGATAGTTGCCAAAATAGTCGATTTGCATCAAATTCGACACTGATGCTAACTATCAAATTGCATGAACTCGATATTTCCTAAAAACACTAAACACCCTCGGGTTCGATGCTTATTTTACACAATTCCACTAAAAAGGTATAAATAACAATCGAATTCACACGATTCGATACTCTGCCAAACAATTGAATTCACGGTTCCCAAATGAGGGGCATATTTTGAAGCCAGATAAAATCAACTAGGCAACCGACCCTCCGGGTCATGGCTTCCAAATGGGGGACATATTTTGAAGCCAGATAAAATTTATTTGGCAATCGACGCTCCGGGTCACGACTCCCAAATGGGGGCATATTTTGAAGCCGAATAAAATCTATTTGGCAACCGACCCTTCCGGTCACAGCTCCCAAATGGGGGGCATTATTTGAAGCCAGATAAAATCTATTTAGTAACCTACTTTTCGGGGCACAACTCCCAAATGGGGGGCAGATAAAATCTACTTGGCAACCGACCCTTTGGGTCACGGCTCCTAAATGGTGGGCATATTTTGAAGCTAGATAAAATCTATTTGGCAATCGACCCTCCGGGTCACGGTTCCCAGATGGGGCATATTTTGAAGCCAGATAAATCTATTTGGCAACCAACCCTATAAAAAATCTATTTGGCAACCGACCCTATAAAAAATCTATTTGGCAACCCAAATGGGGGACATATTTTGAAGTCAGATAAAACTTACTCTTAAGCCACACAAAGTTATGGGATTTGGAATCCGCTCTTGCATCAAGACCGACTTCCAAATTGGGGGGCCTATAGGGTGCGGGTATTTTAGGTGGTCCATAATGGACTGGGCTGACCTACCCCGCATCAGGCCCAAAAATAAGAGAGTCGAACAAGCCCAGTTCGACTGTTTTAGGGTTAAATGAACGTCTCTCGTCGATTGTTATTCCCGTATGCGGTGCGGATCCCACGGACCCGGGTCTATAAATACCCCGTCCCCTGATATTCACGCCACACATTAATTACTTTTCACCAACCCATATCGATCGAACCCTCATGTTCAATTGTTCAGCCGTTCAATAGTTATCGGTTCGACAGTTTCCAGAGCAGGTTCAATTGTTAAGCATCAACAGCACCAGTTCGATAGTTATTTGTATCGAAACCGAGGTCGGTTCAATTGTTCCGCAGATTCGACAGTTCCAAGACCATCGAACCAGTACCATTCGATTGTCGACAGATCGAGGCTACTATAGTCATTTTAGGTTAGCTACGTGTATTAGGTATTTCAGACTAAACTAGTCCGTTCATTGTAATAGGCTAGCATTATTTTGGTTGAGTCAGAACCCCTTGTTTAGATTTCTCGGTATATTGTAACTCAAACGAAATAAGACCAAAATATGTTGTATTAATGAAAGAAGAGTACTGAGCAATTAAAATATAGTATCAACTTTCTCAATCAAATTGAGTTACTTACTCAACATATGGCTTCACATTCTCATGTTGAAAAAACATGTAAAGATGAGCTTGAACAAAAGCAATATAATCTAACTTTTCAATCTTTATTTCCATCATTGCTCGTACACCACTTGATAATAAGTAATTGCCATTATTCTCAGTTATTGTATCCTCATTTGTACGTTGCTCAGATCGAGAACGCTATCTCAATTCCCTCCAGATAGCAAGAGCACAACGTGACACATTCATTTGCGAGATGGACCTCGGCAATAGAACCTTCTGGATGAGTCTTATTTTTCACATAACCTTTATACTTAAGAAAACATCTAAGGAGAATATTATCATGTTAGCAAATTACACATGTACATAAAATCAATTAAAAAGCTAAGGAATTTATGTACCTCTCGATTGGGTACATCCATCTATAACAGACAGGACCAGTTATCTTGGCTTTAGAAGCAAAATGAATAATTAGATCGACCATGATTCTGAAAAATGATGGCGCAAAATCTTTTCTAGCTTACAAAAAGCTAAGGCAGCTCAAATCTCCGAGGCTTCTAGTTCTTTGACATCAAGAACTTTGGAACACACCTCTTTGAATATGGTGCAAACCTCAATAACTACTTATGCCACATGTTTTGGTAACGACCTCCGTAAGGCAATTAGCAAAAATAACGTATATCTAAAAAAAACATGAATTTACAACGGCTTGCAAAGAATGTGGGCTAAGCCCAGTATACACAACAACACTTTCATAAACATTGGGCTAGGCCCAGTTCACCATCTACGCTTCTTTAAAGAAGCGTTGCCTCGTTGGTGTAGGTGTACTTCTAAGAAGCGTCAATGCTTCTAAGAAAGTGTTGTCAGTCTTGGTCTTTACCCACCCTTCTGAAAGGGTGGGACAAGAAGCGTTGACTCTTCCAACAAAAATTGTAGTGTAAAGGTCTCTTTTATCATGAAATCACACAAGTTCAATTAGTAATTATAATAACACATCATCAATTAAATGTAACACGAGAATATAATGAAGAAAGAATTGTTTTGGTCTTATTTCGTCACGGTAATAGAACACAATAAATTATACAAAATGAGATCAAACAATGCTATCCAATATTATTAACGGACTAGCTTGGTCCGGAACACTTAATACAAGCTTTCTAGTTAGAATAACTAAATTATAGTGTTAATAGAACGTATCGAATTGCAAGTATTCGATGTTGACGTGTCGAATGAGGGTCTGTTCGATGTTGTATAGTTATCAGTGGGAGAAATCAATCTGGAAGGTATCGAATTCGATACGTGCTGTAGATGTCGAATTCGATGCGTACCTACGTATCGAATGGAGATACGGTATTATGTGCGTATCGAATTGGAGTTGATTCGATATGGGTCGTGTCGAATGAAGGTCTATTCGATGCTGACTGTACTGAGCTGATTCAATTCTCGAAAAGTCCGTCAGACAACAAGGGGACGGGCTATTTATAGAACCCGTCCCGTGGAGCCCACATTCCAATATAGAAAGGCGCATCGAATTCCGAATTCGATGCGCTACTGGGCCGGCCCAATAAAGAATGACTATACAGTTGATTCGATGCGCGCATCGATTTCTCTCTATTCGATGCACTTATGGGCCGGCCCAATAACGTTATATTGGGTCAATCCTGAATTACACCCATCAAGAATGAAGAAGAGTCGGCAAATTTGCTTGAGATACAAACATAGGGGATTTTTGTTTTTTATTTTTAAGGAAGAATTACACAAGCTGACTCTAAACTATGGATTAATTAGACAAACTATATCTCATGTTTGAGAAATAACACAAACCACCTTTATGTTAAAAAAATAATTAAGACAATCTTATAACTTCAAATCATAACATGAACTAAAATTCGCAAATAATTTATTTTAACTTTCAAGATATTAGTTGTTTTAAAGTTTTTTTGTCTCTTTAAACAATTTTAATTTATTTTTGTTATTATGCAAATAAATGAGGAGCATGTACATGCAACATAATCCAATAATTTTTATACCAAAAGTCGGCCATAAGAGCAATTTGTTTAATTTTTCAAGCATAACGCTTGATTGTGTAATTATTACTACATAATTCAAGGATAGTTTTGTATAATTCTCTCTATTTTTAAGGTTAAGTGAATCAGTAAAGAAGGCCCGTCGCTTTTTAGTTATTAGTGTTTCATAATTAAATTGCATCTCAGTTTCAAGATTTACATATACTTCAGTAGTGACCCTATATCTCAAAAACATATTCAAAGAACCATCAAAATTAATATATATAGAGGTAAGAAAAAAAATTAAAAAAATAATGGCCCGCCCCCCATCCCATACATACATCCGCCCTGACCACCCCTCGTTGCCATCTCGCTAGCTCTTTCGTCTATCAACATTTTAATCTTTCTTTTCATCTTCTTTTACTTTTGACCTCGGTTATAAGTATTTTTGTTTATAATATAAATATTCATATAAATAAAATTATACAAAGGTATCCCGACATATCGTCTATTTCCAAAATAATCTGTATTCTCGTATATCTGTTGTACGCATAAGAAAGAAAAAGTATTAAGAAAAAAAACAAAAACAAAAAGACAAAAAAATAATAAAAGAAAATAAAAGGAAAGAGAAAAAACGCACAAAAAGAACAAACTAACAGGTCGGGGCATGACTCTGCATATCAGATATTCTTCACCCTTCTTGATAACAGTAGCAATTGATCAATATTGTGATGAGAGAGAAAGGAGAGTTGAGAGAGATGGCGGCTGAAGAAGAAATTAGGGTTTGAGATGAAAAATATTCTGATGTTATTATTACCAAAGAATACATAAAAACACTATATATATTTACATGATGAATCGGATCTGGGTTACTCCGGATATCTCTACGCGGGTTAAGCCCAAAGTAAAAAGAGTCCAGTCCAGTAACTGTAAAGTACAATACAAAGAATATAAACTAAGACCCCCCCGCAAGTGGGGCGTGTATGTCGATAAGGCCCAACTTGGAGGTAAGCGAGGTGAATGGTTAAATGGTAAGAGGTTTAGTAAGCACGTCCGCTAGCTGGTGTTCGGCAAAAATGTGAACCATTTTGAGAAGCCCAAGATTGACTTTTTCCCGGACGAAATGGCAATCAATCTGTATGTGTTTCGGCCGTTCATGGTGGACGGGGTTAATAGCTATGCAATAAGCACTTCGGTTATCCGTGAAGAGAAGAGACTGCTTGGGACTGGGAATGTGCAACTCTGAGAGAAGTTGTTGGAGCCATAGAATTTCGCAAGTAGTAGTGGCAACAACTCGGTACTCGGCTTCCGTGGATGATTGACTAACAGTCGACTGCTTCTTCGATTTCCAAGAGACGAGGGACGAACCCAAAAAAACAGCGTAACCAGTCACACTACGCCGAGTATCGGGGCAACCGACCCAGTCGCTGTCGCATAAGGACTTCAAGTGGGGGCTGGATTGAGAGGAGTAAAAGAGCCCCTTTCCGGGACTTGACTTAATGTAGCAGAGAACCCGATGAGTGGCAGCCAAGTGAGTAGTGTTAGGATGCGCCATATGTTGTGACAGACATTGGACGCTATAGGAGATATCCGGCCTAGTAATTGTTAAATAGGGAAGGCGGCCAACGAGGCGGGGATAGACAGACGGGTCAGGCAACGAAATACTGCCATTCGTACGAAGCTTGGTAGAATGATCCATAGGGGTGGAGGCCGGTTTACAAGCAATGTACCCTGACTCCGTAAGGATGTCCAGGGCGTATTTCCTTTGGCACAAAGAGATGACTTTATGCGATCGTGCAACCTCAATGCCTAAAATGTACTTAAGCGTGCCTAAGTCCTTAATCGTGAATGCATCATCTAAATGCTGTTTTAAAGAAGTAATGTCATGCAGACTATTGCCAGTGAGGATGATATCATCTACATAAACACATAAAGCTGTAAAGGAAGAGCCACATTGTTTAACGAATAAAGAACTGTCAGAAACGGCCTGAGTAAAGCCAAAGGATTGCAAACATTTAGTCAATTTTTGGTACCACTGGCGAGAGGCCTGTTTAAGGCCATATATACTCTTTTTCAGAAGACAAACACGGTTATCATTAGGCAAACAATAACCCGGAGGGGGCTTCATATAAATGGTTTCATTTAAATCACCATGTAAAAAAGCGTTATTAACGTCAAGTTGGTGCAAAAACCAGTTGTTAGAAGCTGCTAAAGCAAGAAGGACACGTACAGTAGTAATTTTTGCAACGGGGGAAAAAGTATCAAAGTAATCTATGACCTCTTCTTGGGTGTAACCCTGGGCGACTAGGCGGGCTTTATAACGCTCAATAGAGCCATCAGAACGATATTTAATTTTGAAAACCCATTTTGACCCAATGCAATGATGATTAGCAGGAAGATCAGTTAAAATCCAGGTATTTGTCTTTTCTAATGCAGCAAGTTCAGTGTGCATGGCTAACTGCCATTCTCTGACATCTTTTGCCTGTGAATAGGATTTTGGTTCACACGCAGCAGAGATGGCAGCAGTGAAAAGTCTATGAGATGTGCCTAAAAGCTTGGTGGAAACATGACAAGAAATAGGGTATCTAACAACATGAGAATGAATGCAGCAATTAGACTTGTGCAAAGAATCAGGCAAATCACATGCGTAAATGTCCAAATAAGCAGGGGGATGAGTAGATCTAGATGATTTTCTAGGTATAACAGGCAAAGCATCAGTAGAAGAAACAGGAGACTGCTGGGAAGTGACAGGGGAAAGAGGCATAGGGAGAGACTCAGGAGAACTGTCAAAGTTACCAGAAGAGGAAGGGACAGCCTCCCAATGGCAAGAAATACCAGGGGTGGCTAACTCGGCCGAGCCAACAGTAGCATGTGAGTTAGGAGGAGATGCAGCTGGACCAACAGGATCATCAATCACAGGAGCAGGAGAGGTAACATGTGGATGAGCCTGCAAAACAAAGGTGTCTGTGCAGAAAACTGTCTTCTCATTAGGAGAATCAGAGGTTAGTGGGGTTAGTCCAGAAACAGAGTAAAAAGGAAAGTGATTCTCATAGAAGATAACATTCCTTGAAATAATAAACTTTTCAGAATCCAAATTTAATAAAAGTAGCCTTTAGTACCCATGGGATAACCAAGAAATGCACATTTCTGGGATCTGGCATCAAACTTTGATCTATTTGCAGTTAATGTAGAAGCAAAGCACAAACAACCAAAAACTTTAAGTAAAGAGTAATCAGGGGGTTTGTGAAAAAGCATCTCATAGGGAGATTTGTTATGAAGAACAGGGGAAGGGAGTCTATTAATTAAAAAAACAGCTGTAGAAATGCAGGTAGTCCAAAACTTGAGAGGAACATGGGACTGAAATTTCAAAGCCCTAGCAACCTGCAGAAGGTGTTGGTGTTTCCTCTCAACTAAGCCATTTTGTTGAGGGGACTCCACACAACTCTTCTGATGCAAAATGCCAAAAGTATCATAAAAACCTTTTAAAATAAATTCAGTTCCATTATCTGTTCTTATTACCTTAATTTTCTTGGAAAACTGAGTATGAACAAAGTTATAAAACTTAGTTAAGTAAGATTGCACCTCAGATTTATGTTGCATAAAAAAGATCCAAGTAACTCTAGTGTAGTCATCAACAACAGTCAAGAAGAATCTAGTACCATCATAAGAAGGGGTGCCAAAAGGGCCCCATACATCACAATGCACTAAGTCAAAAGCAGCAGAGGACTGACTATCACTAATAGGAAATGCTAGATTCTTCTGTTTTGCAAAGTGACACACATCACATACATAATCACCAGAAGATTTAGAAACATGCAAAGCAGGAATAGTAGAAAGCTTAGAGATAGGAGGGTGCCCAAGCCTCATGTGCCATAGGCTGATATCAGAATCAGTTTTATTTTGAGAAAAAGTAGCATTACAAGAATGTTTTGAAAAATTTTGAAAATCCAGTAGGTAGAGACCATTCTCTTCTTTAGCAAAACCAATCATCTTCCTCAAGACAGTGTCCTGCAAGAGACACAATGATGCCAAAAAATGGAGGGAGATGTTGGAAGTTTTTGCAAGTTTAGAAATAGAAATAAGATTGTAGTTGAAAGTGGGAACATAAAAAACATCCTTCAAAATAATAGAATCATTGATAATGATATCAGTCATGGCAGTGGCATAGGTCACATTGTTGTTAGGTAAATGAATAGGCACAGACACAGACACAACATGCTTAAAAAAATGAGACTCACAGACCATATGATCTGTAGCACCAGTATCAAATATCCAAACACTAGACAGAGGAGGGACAGAAGTAGGACAAGTAGAGAGAAGAGGGATACCTCCATTGGAGGCAACAGTGGCAGCATGATGAGTCTGAGAGTCAGGTTGAGCAGTAGCAGGGGCCTGACGTTGCCTTTGAGAAAACGCCAAAAACTGCTCAAAAAGAGCCCTGTTGGAAATGTCCAGAGGGGCAGAAGTGGTGCCCTGTGGGATAGAGGAGGGACCAGGCTGAGTGGCCAAGTTAGCAGAGGATGGAGCCTGTCGGGGACCACGCGGGCCATCCCAACCCGGGGGGTAACCGATCAGTTGGAAACAGGAGTCGACCAAGTGACCAGAATATCCACAATGAGAGCAACATGGCCTCTCTTTGCCTTTGATGCTTTTTCCCTTAGAGAACCGGTTGGTGTTGGAGGGAGCAGGAGGGCGAGGGTAGGGGGCCTGGGTGGGATGAGTGCGAGTGAACAGGGCTAGGGGTTCTGTGGTAGGTGTGTAAGAGTGGTGAATAGAGCGCTGGTGTTCCTCTTGGAGTAACATAGAATAGACTTTGGAGAGGGAGGGAAGTGGTGAGATTAAGAGGATTTGAGAACGAATGGCAGAATAAGAGTCGTTTAAACCAATGAGGAATGACAAAACGCAATCAGACTGATGGAGTTCATTCATGGTGCGATTCACATCGCAGACACATTTGCCACAAGAACAAGCCAGAAACGGTCGTTGGCCAATATACTCATCCCAAATTGTACGAAAATGGTTATAGAAGCTGGTAACAGTTAGATTACCTTGAGAGAGAGTCGCAAGGGACTTGCGAAGCTGGAAAACCCTAGATCCATCGGTGTGAGCGAATCGAGTGTGCAATTCGATCCAAACGTCATATGCACATGTGTAAGAAAGTAGCGTCTGATGAATCTCGGTGTTGACAGAGTACATGATCCATGAGAGAACCAGATTGTTCGCGCGGATCCAACAGGTTCGCTCGGTCGGATTCTGATCGAATGGTTGGGGGAGCGTGCCGTCAATGAATCGCAACTTGTTCTTTATAGTAAGAGCCATCTCAATGCTCTTGCACCAAGAGAGGTAATTAGTGCCGTTGAGCTTGTCGGCGACGATGGAGGAGCCTGTGAAGTCGTGCGATCCGAGAAAATAGACGGATCCAGAGTCCTCGCAGGGATTTTTCGCCGTTGAGGCCGAAGGAGTGGAGGAAGTGCTCGGAGAAGTCATCGGAGTAGATGAGCAGCGTCAGTGAGTAGATCGGAGAAGAAAAATGGGCCGAGAACCAGAATCTAAGCGGAGAGAGAGGTGAGTAATAGTGCAGCGGAAGCAGATCGGTGAATCCTGGCGACTGATACCATGATAACAGTAGCAATTGATCGATATTGTGATGAGAGAGAAAGGAGAGTTGAGAGAGATGGCGGCTGAAGAAGAAATTAGGGTTTGAGATGAAAAATATTCTGATGTTATTATTACCAAAGAATACATAAAAACACTATATATATTTACATGATGAATCGGATCCGGGTTACTCCGGATATCTCTACGCGGGTTAAGCCCAAAGTAAAAAGAGTCCAGTCCAGTAACTGTAAAGTACAATACAAAGAATATAAACTAAGACTTCTACTATTAAACGTACCCACAAAAGAAGTTGAAATAAGTAATTAACAAATGTACTTGATTGCATATTAATTCATGATGAAACAAAAGTAAGTACAACTAAAGATCGACGAATTTTGCATAATATTGGCACTTACCTGGTTGCGTTCATCTTGGGAAGGATTAATTAATTAATGGCCTCTTCTTGTTGTTGCTCATACATGATTTCATAAAACCACTGCGATTAACTTATTCGTCACATATATATTTGGCTGAAGTATAGCACGAACGCAAGTCGCAATGGTTTCATCACATCATACATGAAGAACAACAAATATTCATATTCTTTGAAACAAACGTCTATGAACATTTCGGCTTGGCAATATCGCACGATCAGAACAAGGTCGTGAAGAAAAAGGCGAGAAATTAAAAGGTTGCGTATTAATGGATTGTGGTGAAATATAATGTATATATAATTAGGGATTAACAGTAACAAGAAACTCTTATCCCTGTGTCCCTAGGAAATATATCGTAATACTTAAGCTGACATATAATGCTACTAAATTAGGAAATAAATCATTGTGCGTAAACAAGCTATAATAGTATGAACAGCGAGACCACGTTGTGCTCACACAGTTGTCATCTAAATCTCCCGTATTAACAGGAAATATATCGTAATACTTAGGCTAATTAATGCTACTAAATTAGGAAATCAGAGCATATAATTTTCAACTAGCAGAGTACAAAGACCAAGTTGTGCTTGTATGGTTGTCATCAATTCAAATACATCTATTAATAGAGTTGTAAATTCTTGATATCACAAAAGTGTGGTTTGGCCACAACAATCAGAGGTTGTATCCTATGCATTGAAATACCAAAAACTTCTGTCAAGTCAAGATCCTTAGCTTCAACCCCTATAGGAAGCTCCCAATCAAAGCCATGAACAAGTTGGGCTAAAGCAAGCTCAACAGTTGCTGCACCAAAGGTAATGGCAGGGCAGCTTCTTCGCCCCGCACCAAACGGTATCAACTCAAAATCTTGCCCTTTGAAATCAATATCACAATCCACAAACCTTTCCGGTTCAAATGTATCGGGGTTCTTCCAAGTTTTAGGGTCCCTTCCAATCGCCCAAGCATTGATGAAAATCCGTGTTTTCTTGGGGACGGTGTACCCACCTATGGTGATATCTTCCATAGATTCACGCGGGACCAGTACTGGAACGGGAGGGTGTAATCGGAAGACTTCTTTGACTATGGCTTTCATGTAATGCAAGTGTGCCAAATCAGCTTCTGTGACAATTTTTCTTTCACCAAGTACCCTTCTCACCTCTGCTTGCGCCTTTTTGAGTACGTGGGGATTCATCACTAACTCCGTCATGCCCCAATCCAAGGTTATGAAGGTTGTATCAGTTCCGGCAGCAAACATGTCCTGCCATGCACAAGATTTCAGGATGTAGTTTTGTGACCTTTTAAATACTGCAATGTGTTTATAATTGAAAACAACTATGAAAGAGGTACAACATATGTCAATATCCACTGCCGACCTACTATAATGTTGCATAGTGTAGTTGTTCACTAAATTTGGTTCAAGAACACATACAGCCAAACTTGTATCGTCTTTTCTGTGTCATTGCAAGTTTTTTTAACGACCAGTTGTGTCCCGTTTTAAGATTCAACCACACATTATATACTATGTTGAAAATCTCAATGAAGACATACAGATTGACGCACCATTTGACATAAGAGATTTGGATGGATATGAAAGGCTTACTCTTGTAACATCATTAAACCCCCTGCCTCCTATATTAGTAAGACTAAAGTTATTGTACCCCTTTTCATGGTTACAAAATGCGCTTTGAGTAAATTATTTTGTTTCAAAATGAGTTATGAAATCGTTTACAACTTTTCCGGATACTTCAAAATAAGGGTATACTAGCAACTAGCAAGTGTAAGTTTTAGTCACTTTTTAACGGATTACAAAATGAAACTTTACTAATGATGGTGAGCACGGGGCCAGGGACTATTTCCTTTACGCACGACACTCTAACAAGGGATGAAAAGTGCGAAAAAACAATTATCAGTTTGAGTTGCATCGAATTACCAAGAGTATTGCTTTGACGTTATCCATTGTGAGACGCATTTCGGCATCTTGGTCCTGTTGTACTTCAAGCAAAACATCCACAAAATCCTTATGATCTTTCTCTGTCCGGGATTCCTGATGATCCTTAATCACATCAATAAAAAACCTGTCAAATCGATGGAACGTGTGGACTAGTCTTGATTTCGTCCCTGTTAGCGTGTGCAAAAACTCCAAAGAAGGGAAGAAATCACCAACACTGAACCCACCAAGCAATTCCTGATATTCATCAAGCATCTTCTGAAACCCCTGACGATCGTATTCTCCACCTGCCGAGAAATCTCGCCCGAAGACAACACGACAAAGCACATCATTCGCGTACAATGCAAGCATCTTTGTTAAATTCATGGCACCTAATTTACCTGATTCTGCTACACGCTTGACCAAACGAGCAACCTCTTGTTCTCGTATAAAGCTGTACGATTGAACTCTTTTAGCATTTAATAGCTCGAGTATGCAAATCTTTCTTACGTATCTCCAGTAGGCACCATACGGAGAAAAGACTACGTTGGTGCTGTTGTAGAAAAGGTAATCTGCCGCGTATAAATGGGGCCTGGTGGAGATTGCTAAGTCATTGGTTTTCAGGGCTTCTTTTGCTAATTTTGGAGATGAAATTACAATGGTTGGGATTTGTCCGAGCTGTAAATGAAAGATGGGGCCAAGTTTCTTTGATAGAGAGTGAAGGGTAAGGTGTGGCGATTTTCCGAGTTGATGGAGGTTGCCAATGATTGGTAGTTTGAAGGGAGATGGTGGGAGTTTGAAAGTTTGCTTGTTTGAGAAAAGTTTAAGGTATAATAGTAGTGAAATTGATGATAACAGAATACAAGGTAATAAGAAATTCTGCATCCATTGTTGTACATGATCCATTGATATGTGTGTGTATATGTAGTATGACTATTTAGTGAAATACTCTCGTTTTTATACTAGTTGCTTCATTATTTTATTTTGCACATCTATATGTACATATTTTCTCCAAAAATGATGAACGTTGTACAGTCATCACCGTTCACAAAGATGCTACGGTGTGAACAAGATTGATGATGACAAATAATGTAAATAGATAAGTCTAAGGTCTGTGAACCGTGAGGTGTAGCAGCTTAGCAAAGAGTCCCAAAACTGAGAAGAATAAAATGCGATAAAGAAACAAAAGCTTGGGACAGGCCTGCTAGGCGATAGCCACAAATGCAGGCTAAAGGACACGTTTCTTGATTTAGCAAGAAACTCCAAAATATTATTTTAAGAAAAAACACTTAAAACTAACATCAAAACAATTTTATTCTGTAGTCACATATAATAAATTTTTATTGTGTGAATTTTAAAAGCAAGTTTATATTGATATTTTTAGTTTTGGCTTTTATAAAACATAAAGTTTCTATAAGTTTTTCAATTATAATCTTACCTTAAATTAGTAAATAAGAAAAGCCTATTATTTGAATTATGACACATAGTTTAATTACTTTTATCCATCAAAACAAATAATAAATAATGTAATGTAATTTAATTTTAATTGTAATGTTTATATATTATAGAAGTGTTAAATTTCTGCATACAAAAGAATAAACTAAAAGTGAACTTTATTTTTTGAAGCAACTAAAAGTAAACTTGAAAAGTACTTAATTCTTTAATATTCAATTTTGTTGAAAGGTATAGTTGTCCTTTTATCAATTTAATTTGCCATCGTTTAGTAACCATTATTTGTAAACAATTTACGCTATTCTAATTTCTTGATCCATTGAATAGGTTTGTGTAATAACATCGAACCTCAGGGGTTTGTAGGTATAATTATCCCAAATAATAATAATAATAATAATTTGTGAGAGTCTCAGATCTATCCAGATAAGATTTTGTTTTCTTTTATTTTTATACTTTTAAATTATTTGAGAGATGCAAAAATAAACTGAAAGTTCAAATTCAAGTTATCAATTTAAAATATATGTATATATCCTTTTTATTCCTGATTGGCGCATTTTAGAATTTAGTGCATAAAGGTTAACGGGAAATCCACAGAAGATAAGGAAAAATTAAAATTAAAGGTATCTATCATCTTTTCTTGTATTCAGTAGCAGCAAGAATTCAAGAAACAAAATTATAATGAGTCTTCAACAACTCCCATCAGCAATTAATGATCTCAAAAGGGTAAATAAAAGATGGGATTTTTGTTCAGCCCCAGTATCCATTACTGCAACTCCATCTTTCTTGCAACACAGAAGAACTCGCCCAAATGTATTTACTGCTCTTTTTTTTTTCCCCCCTTAATAATGTTGTCATGTAATGCATTTTCTGATATGGGTTTTTGTTTTTCTTTCTTATTCAGTATTGCAGGGGTATCGTACGAATGCAAGTAGTTGAAGAAGAGTTTGAGGTGAAGCAAATGAGAGATATGGCAGCTGCTAAAAAGAGATGGGACTCTCTGGTACTAACTACTACTACTACTACTACTTCTTGTTCTCATAATAATTCAAGCTTACCTTTTGCAAATTCCCTTTTGGCAACTTTAAACTGCCCGTTTAATAGCAGCTAATACACGTTTAATATGGAAATGTAATGCGAGGTGACATGCTTTTACTGCATTGCTTTTACTGCATTTCGTAAGCCCGTTGAAGTAGGGTAGCGGGCGTTGCAAATGTCGGTTGTATAATTTTCTCTAGTTATTTTAATCCATATATAATCGTTTCTGCGCTATCAGACAGTCAATTAATGAAGTGTGAATTGGTGTTATTCGACCAACAACGAAGGAGTGGTGATAATCAATGTATCTACTGGTGTTATTTGTAATGGTGAATAGCAAGTATCGGTCTTTATCTTTGCGCGTTGAGAGCACCAAGATTTGTTTATTTTGGCATGGTGCTTGTTCGCAGCTTTATGTTAGAGTGACTAGGAGGCTTATTTTATGATAAAACTGAGAGTACTGCTATGGAGATTTTTGGCCTGAGGGAGATTTGGTGCTTACATGGGTTTATTGTCTTCCATCATATATATTATATATGTATGTGTGCGTGTGTGTGGGTGTGTATAACATCGTGGTCTACTGGTCTAAAATATAATGTATCTGGGATTATAGGTATTGGACTTCTTTTAACCATGTTGGAATCATCCTCTATGCTTCAAACATTTCATGTACTCGTGCTCTAATGAAGATACTAGATTGTAATCAGTTCGGTTATTATGTTTTATATTTTCAATGTGACTTTCTAATCAGCTTTGATTTTCTGACTGATATATTATGCCATAATTTGTGCTATAATCTGTAGTTTAGGCTGTTACATTTAAGGAAACCAATGCTGCTGCATGCTGAATCTTTATGTATTTCAACTGCAGCTCCGGGACGGGAAAGTCAAAGTACTTACTCCAAGGGAAGCTGGATACGCAATTCAACTCACCAATAAAACATTACTCGATGTTCGCCCCTCCACGGAGCGTCAAAAGGTGAATACACTTTCTTTATGCTTTTATTTTTTTTAGAGTGAAAAGTATTGACGTATAGTAAAGTCTTGAACTGTGCTTACTGAAGCACATGTGCATATACACACTTTTTTATATAATATCATTTTTTCTTATAGCTCGGAAAAAAAAAAAAGAACAGAAGACGTTAATTTCCGTAGTGTCTGGTTTCTTGTATAACCTTGTTTTGCTGCCTGATTGTATCAACTTATGACTTCACCTATAACCTTTAGTTTCCTGTTTATTTTCTATTGATGAGAAGCGGATTGTTGTTTCTTGGTTTTCATATTCAGAACATAAAATATCTATGACGGTTTAATTTTAGACGTTTGTAACTATGTTTTGTTTCCGGAATTGAAGGCATGGGTCAAAGGCTCTACCTGGATTCCAATTTTTGAGGTTGATGACGGTTTTGATGCTGGTACTCTTTCAAAGAAGATTTCAGGCTTTATGATGGGTAATCATTCAGATTTTATTTGCTTCTAGTCTATAGCTTATTTTGTTGATATACTTTCATGTAATTGTTCAATTATTAGATAACCAAAAGTATCCTAATTTTGCATCTTCTTTTGAAGGTACCTGGGATAGTTAAAAAGCAAAAGAACCAAAAGTATTCTTGTCATAGGTGGAATATTTCTGCATGTAGTTAAAGTTCTGATCAGTAATTTAAAACATCAATGACATGCAAAAATCAATATCTTCACTAAAAGTCTCCTATTAGAGATGGAGGGAGTTGTTCTAATGTGATGCAAGAATGCGCATCCATAGTTTTACAACTCAGTACTATTCAGTATTTAAGCAGAGAGCATGTTTTCCTGATCAATGCAGTTCATGATGGGAGTAACCAGTAATTGTTTGTTGTGCTAACTTGTTTGTGGTGTTATTGCTTCTTGACGGCATTAAATTAAAAGTTCATTTTCGACAAGATCAACCAACATGATACTTTACATTTAACAGAAAACAGGAGAAAATTTACTGATATTTCTCTAAGTTTGTGACTGATTCGATGTCTTAGCTACGCATTTTGAAAATCTCTCTGACATGCCATGTGTGACATATTTCATTAGGAGGATGGTGGAGTGGTGTCCCTACGTTGTCCTATGATAAGTATGCTACCTCCTTTCTTTGGTGAAGGTATTTATATGCTTATTGGTGGCAAATGAGTAGTTTCCCACATCATTTTTGAAACAGGCAATTTTTACAAAAGGTTCTGGAAAAGTTCCCGAAGGATGCAGATCTTATTGTTGCATGCCAGAAGGGCTTGAGGTGACATTTTCTTTCAATTTATCGA
This sequence comes from Linaria vulgaris, assembly GCA_948329865.1. Lineage (NCBI taxonomy): Eukaryota > Viridiplantae > Streptophyta > Magnoliopsida > Lamiales > Plantaginaceae > Linaria > Linaria vulgaris. The sequence goes on along the minus strand of OX415250.1, from coordinate 32,680,502 downwards.
ATTCAACATATTGACTGTCGATTAGATGTAATTATTTTCATCTTGTCATTGTTTTAAACTGAAACCATTGGTTGATTGATGACAAATCTTAGGTTTTAAAGATCGGACTTATTAAATTTTTCATACGCAACAGATTGTATCAGAGGGATTTCTCAAAAAACTACTTGTGTATTACTTTGGAACCAGGAACTCGTAGATATTTTGATTTTGGAACACAGGCATGTTACAAATGAAAAAGACTAGTGTATTACCTAATTACACTTGGAGGCGAATTTTTTTGATTTGATGATCTTGCATACAATATATTTATCTTATTTTCAATATATTATACTGAGTCATGCTGTGATCAGATAGGTCCCTTGCTGCTTGTGAGCAATTGTATAGTGCTGGCTTTGAAAACATCTTTTGGGTTCAAGGAGGTTTAGAGGCTGCTGAAGAAGAGGTTAGCGTATCTTCAGGAGTTTCATTTTTACTTTTGTTTGCTTTTAGTCACTCTTTTTCGTAATTGTCTTTCTTCTATTTAAGGATAAAACATGTCTCACTTTATTTGTTGCAGGATCTTGAAAGGGAAGGCCCTCAGCCTTTTAAGTTTGCTGGAATTGGTGGGCTATCAGAATTCCTGGGGTAACTTCAAAATCCCTTTGCTTTTCTTCAAGGTGTTTTACATGACACGTGGTTGTTCTTGGATACTTTTGATTTCAAAGTTGCTAAATTTTTAAGAGCTACATTTAATATGTTCCCAGTACCAAAGTTGTTTATAGTCTTTTATGTTATTTAAAAGCATATTGTTTCGAAACTTTGTTCCAACCTGATAGAAACAAATATTTTGTTGTTATTTTGTCCTGTCTCTTTATTTAAACGTAGACGGAGCATACCATGAAGGTATCTAAATAACCAGGGAAACAGAATGCTCTAAATGTGACTCAGAAACATAAAGAAAGTGACACTTGTATTTGTCCTATGTTTTGTTAGTTGGACCGACCAACAGAGAGCTGCCGCCGCCAAGGAGAGTTGGACTTACAGATTGGTTTTCTCTGCACGTTTGGTAATTACCATTTGCCTTCATCATCATTGTTTGATTTCTGTTTTATCCCTTAGCATTGGGCAATCAATTGAAATTTTCTTGCAGGTTGGACTGTTTCTTGCAGCCGACGCATTGTATCTAGGGGCTCAACAATTCGGCCACTACATACAAGACTTGAGATCTCACTGAAATGAGATTGGAGCTGGTAAGGACATAAGGACTTGATATTTCTTCTCAGGACAGCTTATTGGTGGCAAGAAAACTGCATCTGGGATTAAATCTACAGTACTCATTTAGAATGGTGGTGAACCGTTATTTTTCCAATTCTTGTGCATTGGTGTTGTCCTATTTGCTCTATTTGCCTTAGATAGTTGATGATGGTGTTGCTGAGTTAAGTTTTAGTAGTCCAATGAGCTAATAGGCATCAAGATTATTGACCGGTTATGTTCTACTTTTCATTTGTACGTTAATCCTTTTCTTTTGCCTTCATCACCTTTTTACTCGTGAGGCCTTGGTCTTATATACATCGTCTGGCTTTCAAACTCAAACAAAACATAAAGAGTGAGTTCATTTCGCCTGAAGTTCGAGTACAAGATACCAGAAAAGATGATTTGCACCATGATACAGCTTGTTTGGCAAAGTGCCGCATATCTAAAAAAAATAAAAAAATTGTCCCTATCCTTAAAAAAAAAAAAAAAAAGCGATTTGGTCCCTTAAACGGAACATGGCCCTTTTGACGAAATATTCCATATTTTGATGACATCTGAAATGGATGTATTCAATCAAAAACAAATCAAAGTTGACGAAGAGACAATCTGCATTTGTATATAGATCAAGGTGACAAGTTCCGTTTTATTTGAATGACAGGTAACACTCGGCAAAACGGAATATACCACATCAGATGTGATGTTCTTTACCATTTATAAACTTTGCTCCCCGGTCGGTCAAATGTAGCAAGTGGTTTTTTTCTTTTTTTGGAAACACAGAAAAAAGGAGAAATTTAAAGCACCAAATATGCAAAACTTTTGTATCTGTTCCAGTACAAAGCACAATATTTCAGATTCTGCACTAGAAATAACACTGACTGGCAACAAGAAAGAGAGGATTCTTCTTATGAATCGTCACACCAGGGTGCTCCATTACGTCCAAGTCCTCCGGCCTTTTTATTCCCTGCGGCAGTTCCCATTCGAACTTCTGCATAAGATTCGCCAACACAAGTTCCACACTCGCTGATGCAAAGGCAATACCCGGACAGCGCCTTCTCCCAGCCCCAAACGGTAGAAGCTCGAAATCTGTTCCCTTAAAGTCTATCGTAGAATTCAAGAACCTTTCTGGTTTAAACTTTTCAGGTTCATCCCAAGAAACGGGATCTCTCCCAATAGCCCAAGCATTACTTATGAGCAATGTCCCAGCTGCTACTTCGTATCCCATAACGGTAACATCCTCTCGTGCTTCTCTGGCCAAAAGCGGGATTGGAGTATGATAACGAAGAGTTTCCTTCACCACATCTCTCAAGTAGTGCATTTTCTCCAAGTCATCATCAGTTATGTCCTGTTTATCTTCAAGAATACCTCTTACTTCATTTTGCAAATTCTTCATGATTATGGGGTGCCGCATGAGTTCTGTCATTGCCCATGTTAGAGTCGCAGACGTAGTATCTGTCCCTCCAGCAAGTAAATCCTGGTATTATTATTATTATAATTCATATTACATTATTCGACATTACACGAACAAAGGTAGAACTTAAATGCATTTTCTTGATTATACAAGACAAAGAGAGATGTTATTACCAGAAGAATTCCTTTAATGTTGTCTCTATCAATCGAAACACCAGCAGAGTTATCATTGTAAATGTTTAGCAAAATATCGACGAAACTCTCTCTGCTTTCACCCTTAACACCTGTCTTATCATCACTTTCCAGTTCTGCATTCATGTGTTCTTGAATCACCTGATCAAGAAAATCATCGATTTCTTTCGCAACCCTGTCGACATTGGCGTCAAAACCGTTCACACGGTTAATCCACCATAGCCACGGAACCAGTTCCCCTATACTTAAATTACCCAAAAGCTGAAGAAGCTCTGTTAAGAGCGTCAGAAAGTTTTTTACGCCTTCGCCTTCACCGTACTTCCTCCCAAAAGCTGATCTGCAGATCACATCGTTCGTCATCAATAGAAACAGGTCACTCAAATTCACAGGCAAACCGGAACAATAACAAGATTTGATCCTTTTCATCAAAAGGGCTGTTTCTTCTTCCCTAATGAAACGAAAAGACTGGACTCTCTTTTGACTTAGAAGTTGCACGACGCAAATGCTTTTTAGTTTCCTCCAGTACTCGCCGTAAGGTGCAACCGATATATCCTTCAAGTCGTAAAGAAGTCGCCTGACAGTCTTCGATTTGGGCTTATCCGCAAAGGCCAGATCGTGCGTTTTCATGATCGCCATGGCTGCATCAGCCGATTGGATTATGATCACGGGGCTACTTCCGAAGTAAAGAAGCATAACAGGTCCATATTTCATCGCTAAAGATTGGAACGAACGATGGGCCAATGCTTGTAGCTGATGGAGGTTCCCCAAGATAGGAAGCTTTGGTGGTGATGGCGGCAGATTCCGTTTGGTACGAGGCTTGAAAAGCCATTTGATGAGGAAGTATAAGGAAAACACACTGACTATTGAAGAAAGTAGCGAAAGATGCAACGTATGTTCATCAATTTGCAACATTTTTACAATGATTCAGAAAAAAAGTGCTACACAAAAGTCAACGCATTGTGAAAGAGAGTAGGCAGACAATAAGTGCTGGCAAACATAGATTTATATAATCTGTAGCTATTTAAGAATAAGAATTTTGGCTTGTTGCGTGCATCTTGTTTGTTTCATTCTATCACTGGAAGTGGAGCAAGTTGCTTATTGTTAAGATTTTCGTCTACATTATGTCGAATGGAATCTTTGCTCAGTCGTACTATAATCAAATTCAAAACAATGATTTATTTACTTGTCTTTATTTATCAAAAAAAAAAAAATTTACTTGTCTTTGCTTTGGTCAAGTCCTCGTAAGTTACGGCGAACTCTGGCGAAGTCTATAGTGGGGTGTACAAATGCTTCCCCTTCTCCCTATGATGCCACAGGTCCACGACCACTTTAACATATTTACTTGCTTAATCTATTAAATTTGAAAAATCTGAATCAAGCCCCGAAAGTTTATTTACTTTATTTATTTGTTAGACCTTATATACCAAAATGGTATCAGAGCCTAGGTTTATTTATTTAAAGTGAAAGTTTATTTATTACAATAATATTTAATTACCATAAAAGGAGAGTAAATTTTAAAATTGAGATCGAACGAAAGTTTGAGATATATTCTCAACAGAAAGTTTTTCGAGAAATCGAGAAAAATGAAACAAGAAAAGAATTATAATGATAGTAAAATACTATCAGCAAGATGAGTAATTTGGGTTCACCAAATTTTCACGAAATCGAGTCAGATGGCTCTAAGTTATCTCAAGATCTTAGAGAAATCCAGAAAACGATTCATACACATGGTAATCACCAATACCATGTACCAGAGAACCTTCAACGCCTTCAGATCCTGATTGAAATCATGGCAAAGCATCAGAAGAAAATTCTTGAGAACCTTCAAGATATCTAACTACGTGTTAAGAATTGGAAGCCCGACCGAGCTCATCAGGAAGAAAGAGAGGAGGATGGTTACCACCATCTTTCAGAAATGAACCCTTGTTACATCAAAAGGATAAGGCGGTCCAAGTCCTTTGAGAGTTAACAAGCGACGAAGCTAGAAGCCTTAATAAGGAGAAAACTCAAAAATCCTTAAGAATGAATGCCTAGAATCAATCTTGACGAAATCAACTACGGAGACCCACGAAATCTCTCTAATCTCGCAGAATCATTCTCGGGATTAAAACTCGTGAGTATCAAAACAATAGAAGGAACGATGGTCCTAGCAAAACCCTCCACATGGTCTGTCAATGATAATCGAAAGTTTTGGATCCAATAGTCAATTCAAGATGAACCAATGCCACACCAAGGTGACTTTTTGGCTGGAGCCGTCTTTCCAATGTCAGGAACCAAATCACGTCCCCAAAGACCATATATCCATGGGACACCATATGGAAGGTCTCAGTTAGATCCAACACATCCTTAATGACTTATGCTTAATTTGGATATACTATATTTCAAAAATCGAGAGACGTGAATCGAAGAACAGTCATGGGCCATGAGGATTGCAACGACGACAGTAGAACTCGACAAAGAAGGGTTCATTATTGTTAACCTAGGGGAAAAATACAGCCATCGGAGGAGTATAACCATCATAAGGTAAGAAGAATACAGCCATCGGAGGAGCATAACCATTATGAGGTAAGAAGAATACAGCCATCGGAGGAATATAACCATCATAAGGTAAGAAGAATACAACCATCGGAGGAGATAAAACTCTTATTCATATAAGAAAAACTTATCACCGAGGGAACACAGGATTATCACACTCACAGAGTATCCGATGCTAAAGGCACTACCAGTCTTGGATGACTATACGATGCCTAATAATCGCCGATGCTTTAGCCAGTGAACAATCCTAAGTATCCAATAATTGGAGAAATAACAAATGCACCCAAACGGGGGCAGAACACTAGGTCCGAGGGTAAAAGACTCATCCGAGGGCGTATAAAGTTATGCTTCTAGAATAAGAGAACAGGTGTCGAAGGAAGAAATACGCCAGCCAAGCACGAGTTAGGTGTCACTATCAGGACTATGTATTAAAATTAAGATAACCAGGTGTCAACATTATCTGCGATGCATCAGCACAAAATGAGTTAGGTGGCAGTACCACAAGCAACTGAGTTAGCATAAGAACAACCCTAATCAGCCACCTAATGTATGGCATGCAGCCAACATAGGGCTATAAATATACTCATTGTACAACCCAGAGGAGGGGAGAGAGGAAAAAAGACTCATTTTCATTTCAGCATTTATATCAGCTTAGACTCTTATTCATATCTTATATATCAAATATCTGGTCACCCATCTCTTCCCGGATACAAAAGACCAATTCAATTACCGACTATTTGGGCAAGGCGTTCCTCGAATATCAATGAAATTACTCCGATGAGTTAACAAATGGCGCCGTCTGTGGGAACGCCATAAACTGTTGCCTTCGAGTCACGTCGGTAAGATAAGTTTTGAGCTCGGCATAATCAGAAGTGAGATGGAAAAATCAATCCCATCCGAACCACGGTCAGAAAATCACAGTGAGAGTACACATCGAGAGTCTACAAACGGTTCTCCTGGAAACCCTCCACCACTCAACACTGATTATATCAATATTTCGAGAGCTGTGTTTGAAGATTTGGTGAAAGCGGCTTTGAAAAGGGCTCGAACTATGGAGAGACCCCCAAAACCACAACCTATTCTACCATATGGGGAAAGATATCTAGTAGAAAAGCAAGGATCTAGAATGATGCAAACTCCTCAACAAGCACCACTACCCCGGCCGGTGTATCGGCACGAAGAATATCCAGGAGGAATACCACAGCCTGTGAATGGTTTTAAGGACAGGGTGCCACCATATCGTCCTAACATGTTCCCCCATTCGAGTAATGAGCCTGCTCTTTGGGAAATGCTAAACCATCTCCGACGAGAAATGTTCAACATGAAAAGAGCCATTACACATGAAGACGAACCAGTATATCATGGATCTCCGTTTACACCCGATATAGCACAAGCTACGATCCCCGCCAGCGTATGAGCGGTTAACTTACCCGTATATTCAGGGGAAAAGGATGGCAAAGATCCACAAAATCATATCAACCAATATATCGCCACGATGGACTTGCAGTCCGCCCCAGATTTTGCATTATGTCGAATATTCCGTGCCACGCTGACAGGAAGAGCACAATCATGGTTTACACATATACCACCTGGTACCATATCAAATTTCTCCCAACTAGCCAGTTTGTTTGTGCGACAATTCGCCTGCAATAGACGTTATCCTAAGTCAGCTTGCCATTTGTTCACCATCAAGCAACAAAAGGACGAATCGCTTAGAGATTTTATGAAACGGTCATCCGACGAAGTACTGGACGTCCCCAACGTGGATCCAACCATGATAGCTGACATACTTGCCCAGGGCTTACGGTCAGGCAATTTCTTCCGATACCTAGTAGGAAATAGAGTGAAAGACATGAATGAACTCATGCAGAAGGCCGAAATGTACATCTTAATGGAAGAAGCAGAGAAATCCAAATTAAAGGCGGAAAATGTCGACGCCAGCATCCGACAGAAAGAAAAAGAGGAAGCCAAGGGTCCCCCACCTCGAGGGACAATCCGGGGGTGGTGAAAAGACATTTGCAACCTGTACCACTGCCAGCGTTAACAATTACCCTATCAGAGGTTCTAAATGTGATGAAAGGAAACAGGGATTTCTCCTGGCCATTACCTGCTAGACAGCCCTACAAAAAGAAAGATACGGGGAAATTTTGCAGATACCACAAAATGTATGGGCATACCACCGATGGTTGTAAAACCCTGAAGAGTGAAACCCATAAATTGCTGAATATGGGATATTTGCAAGAATATTTAAGCGAAAATAGGGAAAATCGGGGCGCCGAAAGGAAAAAGTCCAGAAACAAAGAAAGTGAAGTTATGACTGGACTCCCTCCTATGAAGATAGAACAAGAAGAAGATGGGCATCGTTTGCCTCCCCCCCTCGAATCTTATCAAGATAATCCTTCCTCAGGAAGAACGGTTAACATGATAGAGGGAGGCGACATATCAGTGACCCCATCGGGAAAGAAGAAAAGATACCTGAAGGAAGCGAGAAAAGTTGAACAAGGATTACCAGTATGCTCTTTGCGAGGAGTCAGGCTGCCGATCATGTCATTTGGACCGGAAGACTTGAAAGGGATAGTATATCCTCACGGGGATCTATGGGTAATCACAGCCACAATTATGGGAATTGAGGTACAAAGGATTTTAATTGATACGGGAAGTTCAGTGGATGTATTGTTCACCCCCACGTTTGCGGCGATGGGATTAAAGAAAGTCCATCTAGATCCTACAGAAATTCCGCTAGTCGGCTTCTCAGGTGAATCCAGTTGCACGTTGGGTACGGTGGTATTACCTATGTCATGGGGAGAAAGAGCGTTAAGGCGAACGGAGCATATAAAATTCTGGGTAGTAGAAGGATCATCTAGGATATATAATGTCATATGTGGAAGACCGTCCATACATGCCTTCGAAGCCATACCCTCCACTCTACACTTAAAAATAAAGTTTCTGACCATATCAGGCATCGGTGAGGTACGAGGCAACCAAGTGAAAGCAAGGGAATGCCGCATGAATGCCATTCCAATAAAAGAAGAGGAAGAGCCTACGACTCCCGGAAAAAAGTAGAAGATGGAAGAAATCCGAGTGCAACCGGTGGAAGAGTTGAAAGTAATAGAGTTAGATGGAAAAGATAAGACTGTAAAGCTAGGAAATGGGATGAACCCAACGATAGAGGTTGAGGTAATCTCCATCTTGTAGGAATATATACACCTCTTTGCATGGGAGGGCGGTCCACCCGGAAGGATCGATCCAAAGGTATGTCAACACTACCTCAATGTAAAACCCATTTTCAAGCCCATCAAACAAAAAAAGAGAAACATGGGTCCTGAGAAAAATAAGATAATCAAGTTTGAAATAGTGCGCCTGCTGGGATTGTGGCAAATAAGGGAAGTAGTCTATCCTGAATGGTTATCCAACATAGTGCTAGTACCCAAATCAGGAGGAAGATGGCGGATGTGTGTTGATTTCACTAATTTAAACGACGCCTGCCCCAAAGATTGCTACCCGCTACCTAGCATCGATCAGCTGGTTGATTCAACAGCAGGATGCGCGCTATTATCCACGATGGACGGCGACCAGGGATATAATCAGATCCCTATGGCCAAGAAGTAATAGGAGATACCATGGAAGTGTATGTGGATGACATGATAGTAAAAAGCAAGAAAGTGGAAGATCATCCTAAGGACTTGAAGCAGGCTTTGACCATCATGGACAACTTTGGGATGAAAATCAATCCCAAAAAGTGTTCCTTTGGGATTAAAGGAGGAAAATTTCTATGATACATGGTGACAGAGAAAGGGATAGAAGTCAACCCTGAAAAAGCAAAAGCCATCGTGGAGATGAAGTCTCCCAGTACAATAAAAGAAGTGCAAAGGCTAACAGGAAAGATGGCGTCGCTCAGCCGATTCATATCGCGATCAGCCGAGAGGGGATTACCATTCTTTAATATACTGAGAAATGTAAAAGACTTCCAATGGACTCAAGAATGTGAAAAGGCCTTCGGAGACTTAAAGAGTTATTTGGTAAACCCTTCTCTACTAGTTAAGCCAGTATCAGGGGATAAGTTGTTCGTATATTTGTCGGCAGGGGAGGAAGCGGTGAGTGCGGTGTTGGTAAAAGACCAAGAAGGTAATCAGAGTCCTATGTACTATGTTAGCAAAACCCTACAAAGTGCGGAAAAAAATTATGTGCAAACGGAGAAGCTGATATTAGCCTTTGTAATGGCGGCTAGAAAGCTGAGGTCATATTTCCTAACATATCATGTGACGATACACACCAAATACCCATTGAGAGCCATACCTAACCATCCAGAAACCTCAGGACGAATGGTAAAGTGGGCGATAGAATTAAGTGAATACAGTCTGTCGTACGCTCCCCGACCAGCCATCAAAGCACAAGTATTGACTGATTTTGTGGTAGAAATGAAAGAAATGCAAGCTGAGAAGATACCTCCGCTATGGCACACGCGTAGACGGGTCATCTGTCGGAACGCATGGAGGAGCAGGAATAATCCTGAGAAATTGTGAGGAAGAGGAAACTCCATGCTTTGCTGTGAGAATTAACTACTCCCTGTCCAATAATGAGGCAGAATACGAAGCCCTATTGATAGGGATGGGATTAGCTTTGGAAGGAAATATGAGTCGAGTAGTGTTTCACAGCGATTCACAGCTGGTAGTCCAGCAGGTGGGAGGAGAATTTGAGGTAAAAGAGGAACGGTTGAGGTCATACACTCAGGCAGTGCGAAACAGGAAAGAGTTGTTTGAAGAATTCCAGCTGGTGCGAATCCCGCGATCGGAGAACCAAGAGGCAGATGCCTTATCTAAAATAGCAACTCAGTCAGTGGTCGGCACAAGACGAATAACACTACTGCAAGCTATGACTTCAGAGAAGCAAGAACCACCAGAAGGTGTCAATGGCATCGTGGCACCAGTGGCATCAGGATGGATGTCAGAAATTATTGCCTACTTAAAAGATCCTACACAATATTTTGATGACGATAAAGAAAGGAAAAGAATGGAAAGGAAGGCAGCGCGTTACTTTATACATAGAGGAATACTATTCCGACGATGCTACTCTAATCTTCATACCCGATGCCTGAATGAACAGGAGGCGTTGGGGGTAATAAGGGAAATGCACGAAGGAACTTGCGGAAATCATTCACAAGGGGCGAGCATGGCAAATCAAATCATAAGGCAAGGATACTACTGGCCCACGATGGTTCAAGACTGCCAAAACTACGCACGCAAATGTTAGGCTTATCAAGCTCACGCTTCACAAATCTATCAGCCGGCTGCACCATGGGAACCGAGTGTGTTAGCATGTCCCTTCACCAAATGGGGAATAGATTTGGTGGGACCCTTGATGCCTAATCCTAGGCAAAAGCGATTCCTAATAGTGGCAGTCGACTACTTTACAAAATGGGTAGAGGCAGAGCCGATGGCCAGAATCACAGCAGGTGCAGTGATAAACTTTTTGTGGTGAAACATACTGTGCCATTTTGGTATTCCCAGATTCCTTGTTAGTGATAACGGGCTCTAATTCGAGGATAAGCAAGTAGAGGATTGGTGTAAGCACTGGGAAATCAGGCATCGATTCGCTTCCGTAGGATATCCACAAGGCAACGGTCAAGTTGAAAGAACTAACCGAACCCTATTGAAAAACATCAAAGCCAGGTTGGATCATCACAAAGAACGCTCGGTAGGAGAAATCCCAGGTGTATTATGGGCATACCGAACTACTCCGAGTGCCGCTACCGGAGAGACACCATATAGTATGGCATATGGATGCGAAGCTGTGATTCCCCCAGAAATAATAGCGGAAAGTTAGAGAGTCAGAGAATACGAAGAGGTCAATAACAGTTCTAACTTGGCTTTAGCTTTGGATTTACTGGAAGAACGAATCTCAATACGGATGGAAGGTTATAAAGCCTAAATGGCCAAACACTACAATAAGAGTGTCAAGCTCAAAATGTTCCAAGTCGGAGATTTGGTTCTCAAAAAGGGTAGGAGCATCTAAGAACGTTGCAAAATTACAGCCCAAATGGGAGGGACCGTTTAAAATAAGCAAGATAGTAGGGCCCGCTACTTATCAGTTAAGTACACCTGAAGGTATCGTCCTCTCTAGAACTTGGAATGCTTTAAATTTAAGAAAGTACTATGCATAGTAGCTTGTGAATTATAAGCCCATGTAAATATATGCATCACACGAGTGTACATGTAAATAAAGTCGTGGTGAAATAAATATAGCTTTTATTTATATACCCGAAATTTGTACACAGTTACAAACACGATTCATTCCGATCTCGCCATCTAACCCGACTAATTTACATACACACATAAATGTGGCCGAACTCGAATAGATTCCGAGATGCCTACGTATCCCGGGATAGGGGAATCAAGCCACTCGTAGTTCGATTTACATACACCATGCGCACTCACACCCATAATATACATGAAAAAGGTTAGTTTCACATAGGACGCTTTCCTTCCCGGATGAGGCGGCGACGCTGTTCTTCGGAAAGGTCAATAGGATCCATGATAGTCATTGTTGGAACTATGGACCTTCGGAGAGGCACAAAAGGAGTTGTAATGCTAGAGGAGGTATCTCGAGATCAGGAAGGACCAAATGGGAATGAAAGCTTGGAAGTGCCCTCACTGCCTCCTGACATATTCGAAAACCCATCAAAGCCATCTCCTACATCTCCACGCGCAAAGTTTCCCTTATTTGTTCTAGACTGGGAGCTGCTAAAGTGGCTTCTGCACGAGCAATCATCACGGCCACTTCATGAGATTTTTCCAAGTTCGATAGCTTGGTTGCCAACGAATCTCTCTCAGCTAACAGTGAAGAAATCAGAGCATCAGAAGCGCGGCTTTGATTCAGCAAGTTGTCTACTCGATCCTCTAATTCTTTTGTACGCTCGCGCTCCAAGGTAACCAGTTGGTTCATGTCTAAGGCAGTATCCTGAGCGTCCTTCAGTAAAGCTTCCAAAATTCCTTGGTCAGAGTCGTACTGAGCTTGCAAACTGACAATGCGGCTGCACGCACTTGTTAAATCCTTCTCTAAATCAGCTAGATATCGGAACAAGAAACCGACGTTGTTTGATGAATACTCATGCTATGAACCAAGGGCATCAACAATTAGAAATGCCTGTAAAAGAAAAAAAGAAATCAGTAACCCATAAGAAGCCAATAATACATAGAGACATAAGCGCTTTATACCTCGCACAAGTTGCGACATAACCGATTGCGAAGAAGATCCATTGGGACGGAACCTAGTGCCTCACAATCGGCCTGATTCAACAGGCCGCCCAAGAAGTGCCGGTAGTACGAATCATCTGAGGTCAACACGGGAAACTTTGCGTGAGAACCTTCCGTAGCCACACCACTAGGACCTTCACCCGAGGGGGGAACCATCCTAAGGGGAGAAGGGAAATCACCACTGGGATTTCCGTACGAAACGACAAGACGATTGTCATCAATCACGTTGATAGAGGGGTCCGACTGCGGTCGGACCGCCAGAGTTAAAGCAAGAGGAGATGGGGAATCAAAGTCCCCGTCGGGGTCCGGAATGGCAGGATCCTCAAAAAGAGCGTCTATAGAAGGAATATCAGAATTCCACAAAGAGCCCAATTGTGAGTTACTTGGGAAGCCATCAGAGCGAACGTCAGAATCTACCGGATCATACCCTGCAGATAAGTTGGAATTATCGGAATATTCAGGAAAGAACGATAACGGGCCAAGCAGGGCATCAGAGTAAGGTCTAATGGCGTAACGTTCCATCTCAACCCCTGAAAAATCCACCAGAAAGATTAGACGTCAAAGTATAAGGGCAATATTTGTAAATAATTAGCTAAACTTACGGAAAGCTGGATTAGAATGTAGTGGCATCGGAGGAATATTCAGTCGCTCCCGTCCATGTTGCAAACCCGCCATAATTAAAGCTGACGAATTCGACAAAAGAGAGCACACGTCATAACTACCCGAGAATAAGCACGTGGAAGTTAGATAAGCCATTTCATGAACATAAGTTTCAGGGCGTGGAAGCACATATCCTAAACCCTATCGTAGTGGTACACCCCATGTATCCCCAGAAGAGCCCCTCGGCTTGATGAAAAAATATCTCTTCTTCTAGTCTACAACAAATGCAAGGCATCGGGGTATGTTGAAGCTCCTACGCTGGTCACGATGGACCAAGCTAAAGTACGGGAGCCCATTAGGACAAGGGCGAAGAATGAAGGCAGCACCCACCCGATAAGGAGTTAAGGGAACATTCAGCAAGTTACAACATAATATGAAACCCATCAAGTGTCGCGGCGAATTAGGAGTCAGTTGGCTAGGACAAATCTGCCAGTATCGGAATAGTGATAGCATGAAAGGATGGAAGAGCATGCGCAAGCCACACCAGATCTGCTCAGAATATAGTGTTAAATAACCCAAAGGGGGTTCGAACGCCCTATGAAAAGGACGGGGAACGATGATATCATACTCATCAGGATCTAGGCCGTGTTCACGCAGCATTTGAAAAATGGACTCTTGCGAATCGACGCTTCGACAGGAACCTACTCTACTCCCTCCGATCATAGCGTTAACATTCAGAGAAGAGGTATGGAAAATACAAAAACTATCTGGAGGAAGGTAAGGTTCCCTACAAAGGAACGTAAGGCGCAAAGAATCCGCCACACTGGAGTCAGAACGGGGAGATGGAACCCGCCGTACGACAGAAGATCTTCTAAAAATTAATGACAAACCACCACCAGTGGGTCGGGTCCTACCATTATCAGTTGGAAGTGATCTCCGAACACAACGGGGAGAGGATCCCCCAGAAGAAGACAAGGATCCGTTTGAGAAAGGAGTCATGATAGCAAAATACCCACAGGAAAAGGAAAAACTTTATTGTGATACAAGGTAAATCTTATACGGTAAAAACAAGAGAATGTTTTTAGTTGAAAAGGAGGGGTGAAAGTAATGATTGGGAGACTATTTATAGAGGCACCTGAAGACAGCAATTTGGTACGTGTTAAAATAAAAAAGGACATATGGGCCTATCGAAATGTATGCAAACAGGGATAAAGACACGTGAGGGAAAATGTCAACGATAATGGCAGACATTCTCTGAATTATCAACAGAGGATACAGAGCAGAAAAAGACAGGCTTGCAGAGTAAGTAAAGGCAATACGGACAAAAAAGCATGCTTGATAATTCACAAGGCCAGAAATATTCATACACTCATCCAACGAAAGGAGAATTTGCCCAAAGTACATTACAAGCTAAATGAAGAAAACAAAACAAAGCAATTACAAAGAAAATTGGAGTAAGAGTCTAAAAGCGATGACCCGAAGGTTGAGATGAGGAAGATGGGTGACCAGCAGAAGGAGCAGGAGAAGGCGCGTGGACAAGTAACTTCTGGTAAGCATCGTGAGCTTCCTGTAACGAGGGCGGACGCATCATCAATACCTGAGGGTTTAGCATTCTCCAGTTTTCAGGATGGGAGAACAATTTGTCTTCACGGCATTGGTTTATGCAACCGAGGTACCCGAGTAGAAAGTTTCCCAGTAGATGACTCTGATGCCTCTGCTGATATTTCTACTCGCAATGTCTTTGAACTTCATCCTTAGTGAGAAGGACAACCCTAGATAGTTTCTCTTCAAATATCTCAGGGGAGAAAAACCCCGAGGGAGGAGAAGGTATCTTCAATTCCTCTTTAAGCAAATTGTATTGGCCTTGAAGAGTGGAAACTTCCTTCTTTAAGTTACGTTCCAGTTCCCCCCATGAACTTTTCTCTGCCGAAAGCACAGAGAGCTCGTCCTTCAACTTCTTGCACTCGGACGTGCGCACGATAAGGGTGTTTGTTGTTTCATCCAACTTGGACTCCAATAACTTCTCCCTCGCGAGACTTTGGGCATAACTCTCCCGAAGACTTTTCACTTCAGTTTCAGCTTTTTTCAAAGCTTTGTTTTGGGCATCTAGCTTCTCCATCGATAACTGACCGATCGCTTGAGCAGCATCCACCTCTCGCCAAATGGAGGAAATAATATTTGGAACCTAAAAGGACATAAGAGATAAGTTTAAAAATGCGAAATTAAAAGCCACAACAAAGAAAGATAACAGAGAAATTCACCATCGCAACCATCCACTCGGAGAAGAATCGAACGATGTGTTCATCATGATGAGTCACCGCAGAGGTAGCATTCAGATACCGAGTAACGACATCAAAAGCTGCACCCAACTCCGGGTTGTTAGGTCTCGCACTAGATTCTGCCTCAACCCCCGTGGTGTGGATAAAGAAAGGAGAACCCGTCAGAGTAAAGCTACTGGAGAAAGGCATCCCCTCGAAGTAAGGAAGGGTAGTCGCAGAGGTCCCGGTGGGAGTCTCCGAGGGAGCATTCCATACATGCTTCCTCACCAACGAGGGCAATAGTTCGTCCAGTAACTCCAAGTTGATTGAGTGAGGAGGAGCTGGAAGAGAATGGTCGGAGGCGTTGCCCTCGGAAGCGAGACCTTCAAAGGAAAAGAAGTCATCGACAGGTAAATCTTGATGACCTGAGGGCGGATGCTAAGTATCCGAGGGCAAGGCGCTTGTTCAATAATGGACAAAGGTAAACATGCAGGCCGAGCACAAAAAAGTATAAATTAGTAAAAAGGGAGTTATGAATCACGAAAAAAAATCTAACCTGCTTGAGCGTCCTCGTCCTCACTTTCGATCAAAATAGCCTTCTCTTTCTCAGCTGCGAAATAATATAGAAAGTGAATTATATGTTACAAGGATAAGGAAAAAATATAAAGTCCTTGTTGTATACCTGAAGGAGAAAAGACAGTGACAGAATCAGGCTTTTCCTGAGCAACACTTGCTTCTTGAGGAGGTTGTGGGGGTAGCGAGGAATCTCCCACAGGCAGCGAAGGAAGAATAGTGGCGTCTTCCTTAGCTATCTCAGGTTGGGCAGAAGACGAGGGCAACGATGATGAGGCAACAAGGGGGATATGAGCCTCGGGCATCTCATGGGCTACTGCGGGAAGGGTATCCTTCTGAACGTTCTCGTCATCGATGCCGGGCTCCAAAGATTTTCGAGAACCAACCCCATGAGACTCCTCAGAGTCAGAATTCTCGTTTGATGCTTGAGAATCGTCGTCAGAGGGTGGAGCAATCTTCTTAGACCCCTTTCCCTTCGCACGAGAAGTAGCAGGGCGAAGATTAACGGTCATATCTTTTTCGTGCTCCTCCAAGTAGGATACTACACAAGAGAGAAGCAAATGAGAAAATGTCGAGTAGAAAGGAGAAATGTATAAACAAGAGGGTGGTCCTTTAACTCACCAAAAGCAGACCGTGCATCATCGGAGAGACAGATGAGTGCCTTCCCCATGAGGGTAGCATCCAGAGGAGCCGTCGTATTTAGCCCAGCAGTATCGTACAAGGGCAAATAGTGGGCAGACTTCAGTATGGCAGAGGCTTCGACAGCCGAATTGAAAGGAGTAAAAGAATCCACTTTATATGAAGGGGCCTCGGGTTGACGCCATGAATAGGGAAAATCCCACTTACCCACAACAGGTTTGATGAAAATGAACTTGTCTTTCCAACTACTATAAGATAAAGTAGTACCTACGACTACTTTCTTTTCCTGGTCTCGATGGGCAAAAAAGTACGAGGGATGACCAGTGGAGGAGACGCTAATGGTAAAAATTAAAAAATATCTCCTCACGGTACACTCTAATCCTCTCGATAGACACCAAAATACGAAAGAGGATAAAACAGTAAAACTATTGGGTGTTAATTGACTAGGGCAAATATCACAGGCTTTAAAAACCTCACAATAAAAAGGAGGGTAGAAGGATCGGAGACCAGCTCGTACCTGGACAAAGTAAAGAGTGACATGGCCATCGGGAGGGGTGTTTTCTCTCTCATCCGAGAAAGGTATACGACGGGTAATGTTCAGCGATGACACTCCAAAATCGTGGAACAAATTGTTGACTTCTTCCTCAGTAACCGTGCTCGCAACCTCCTGCACCTCCTTGTAACGGTGAGTACCTTTCGGTTTTGCCGGAGCAGTAAGGACCGATTGAGGGTTAATTGACTTTTTCGATCGCTTTGAAGTGCGAGTTGGCTCACCCTCTTTATTAGCAGGAGCCTTTCCCTTTCTCTTGCGGCGATAAATTTCAATACCGGAGGGGTTATTTTCCTGCAGCATCGCCACCGTCACTACCGCAGTAGTTTCATCTATGGTGGAGACGACAATGGATCCAAGTGGAGGCGCGGGCATGACGTCTGGGATACCAGTCAGGGTGGCACTCAAAGGAAGTGTGGTGGCAAGAGTTTCGCTAGCCATGGAAAAGGGAGAAAATTGAGAGGAAAAAGTGGTGGTTTTTGCTTGGAAGAGAGAAGAAGCTTGAGAGGCGGAAATAGCAAAAAAAAGTAAGGAAGGAAAACAAGGAAGATTGGCTTAGAAGGGAAGCTAGCCGGTGGTAGTGGGGAGTTGATACGCCTCTACATTAAAGGGCACAACTTCCCAAAAGAAAGTAACCATTACAAACCCTTGAGATTATCCCTCATCAATGCCGAATTAATTGCATTCAGCTCCCCCAGCCTCCGATGGCTCCAGGTGTACCCGATGGATGCTATGCTATAAGTTCCAGGTGATTATTTAGAATACACCAGGAACTGGGGGGACTGGCGTTAACCTAGGGGAAAAATACAACCATCGGAGGAGTATAACCATCATAAGGTAAGAAGAATACAACCATCGGAGGAGCATAACCATTATGAGGTAAGAAGAATACAACCATCAGAGGAATATAACCATCATAAGGTAAGAAGAATACAACCATCGGAGGAGATAAAACTCTTATTCATATAAGAAAAACTTATCACCGAGGGAACACATGATTATGACACTCACAGAGCATCCGATGCTAAAGGCACTACCAGTCTTGGATGACTATACGATGCCTAATAATCGCTAATGCTTTAGCCAGTGAACAATCCTAAGTATCCAATAATTGGAGAAATAACAAATGCATCCAAACGGGGGCAGAACACTAGGTCCGAGGGTAAAAGACTCATCCGAGGGCGTATAAAGTTATGCTTCTAGAATAAGAGAACAAGTGTCGAAGAAAGAAATACGCCAGCCAAGCACGAATTAGGTGTCACTATCAGGACTATGTATTAAGATTAAGCTAATCAGGTGTCAACATTATCTGCGATGCATCAGCACAAAATGAGTTAGGTGGCAGTACCACAAGCAACTGAGTTAGCATAAGAACAACCCTAATCAACCACCTAATGTATGGCATGCAGCCAACATAGGGCTATAAATATACTCATTGTACAACCCAGAGGAGGGGAGCGAGGAAAAAATACTCATTTTCATTTCAACATTTATATCAGCTTAGACTCATATTCATATCTTATATATCAAATATCTGGTCACCCATCTCTTCCCGGATACAAAAGACCAATTCAATTATCGACTATTTGGTCAAGGCGTTCCACGAATATCAATGAAATTACTCCGATGAGTTAACAATTATGATGGTACAAATGAGCCTAGAGGGATCGATTAAACTTGGTTGGGCATACGCAGCTTTAGAAGTACGAGAAGGCGTGCTGATCGAAGAACCTCTCAAAGAAATCATGGACATGATGGCTAGACTTTTCAAAATTTACTTCATCGAAGAAGGGTAATTTGTCGATCCCGAGACAGGAGGAGGCGATTGAGATACAGTCAAGAGATACGAGCAAGCCTTGTATAGTTTAGAGTTGCATGGCATATGTAACATTGATCTATACATCAAACTCTTCACCGAGTACAAATGGCAAAGTCGAATTAGTGAAGACACGACGTGTGACGACCGCTCCCTAAGAGTGTGATCTGATCCAAGTTGGTTCGGTGGTGATAGTCACTTTATCCAACTTCAACTGAAATGCAACTCATAAGAAAGTGTGCTACTGTCTAGGATCAACCATACACATTATGATAAATATATAATTCTTGGTTTATATAGTGGAAGTCTTGAAAATATAAATAATTTGAGAACTTTGATAATTACACACTTGTGATAAAATATTTTTAATTATATGGAGATTCCAAAAGGGAATATTGGCAAAATCATTCACTTAATCCATGCTAACATGTCACTCGTATCCTGAGGAATGTACATATAGGAAAAACGAGGAATAAGTCTTTGAAGACATAGTGAGATTCATACGAAACAACTAGCAATTCAAGAATTAATCGTAATTCAATTGATATATTTCTAGGAGTAATCTTATCGTTAGAAACTATTTAACAAGATAATTTGATGTAGCCATAGTATCGAAATATTCTTAGAATAGTTTATGAACATATGCTTAACATTAAACAAATCCAACCTTATGTGTTCCAAATACTACCTTATACCTCCCAATGAGGAGCGACCTTGCAAACAAAACATGAGGCATGCTCGAGTACATGCCGATCCAGCACACGGGTTACAGCCAACTCCTGACTGCAAGCGACACCTAGATAAATGAGTATCAAGCAAAATTACTTAAACCGACAGTCCTTACTGCCCGGCAGCAAATCGACTCAATCACTGGGCCCGACTTCCCAAGGTCGTCCCAATGGGTGATAAATAAACAAGCTAGTAAACCGGATAATATCCGTGACTCTTTGAGCTACATATCCCCAACATAGTTTGTTGCTCTTTGCACAGTTGAACAACCAGCAAATGAGATTATATAACGAAAAATGACCATGATCACTGGGGTAATGATGTTGCTTACTTACTTTTGTATGTCAATGATATCGTTCTTACCTCGTCATTTGTCTCTCTGCGTCATTCCATTATTGCTCAGTTTAGCATTGAATTCGCGATGAAAGCCTTTGGCAATCTTCACTATTTTTTGGGTATTGTCGTTTCTCACACTGCAGTTGGTCTCGTCCTGTCTTATAGTAAGTATGCATCATACATTATTGAGTGTGCTTGCATGACATATTGCAAGCCTTCCGCCACTCCCGTTGACACCAACCTAAAGCTCGGCTCCTTGGGACCTCTTTTCTGGACCCGCTGTTATTTTGGAATTTGGCGTGTGCATTGATGTATCTCACCTTCACTCGTCTGGATCTCTCTTAGGCCGTGCAACAAGTGTGCCTTCATATGCACGACCCCCGAATGGAACATATGGCTGCCCTTAAACGTATCATTCGATATGTACAAGGGACTTCTCATCTTGGTCTTCATCTTGCCCGCTCATGGCTTGATTCTTTAATCTCCTACATCGATGTGGATTGGATTGGTTGCCCTGATACACTTCGATCCACTTTCGGTTATTGCATGTTTCTTGGGGACAATCTCATCTCATGGTCCTCCAAGCGAAAACCCACCTTCTCACGCTCTAGTGCTAAAGCCGAGTATCGAGCCATCGCCAGTGTGGTCTCGGAGTCTTGTTGGATCTGTAACCTCCTCCTCGAATTACGTGTTCTAATCTCCAAAACCACTTTGGTCTAATGTGACAATGTGAATGCTATCTATATCACGAATAATCCTGTGCAACACTAATGCACCAAGCATATTGAACTTGACATCCACTTTGTACGAAAAAAGGTAGCTCGTGGCTAAGTCTTTGTCCCTCCACATTCTTTCTCGATTCCAAATTGTCGATATTTTCACTAAGGGCTTACCCCACGGGTGTTATTTGATGACTTTTGATCCAGTCTTACCGTACGTGATCCTCCCGCTTCAGTTGAGGGGGTGTATCAGATATAAATGTAGTATACGCTAGATTGATTTGTATATATCTTAGATCATGCAGTTTACTTTAATTAGCCTTGTATTTGAATCTATTTAGGCCTCATTTGGTCCCGTTTCTCATTATAGTGCAATATCAATGGTCCATATAATAATATAGGCCCGGCTAAAAAATGTGTTTGAATAACATATATAAATCTAAGAATCTTTGACCTAATAAACTACTAATTCCAATTATACCCTCATAAAGAAGGCCATGATCTGTACAACTGTTCAATGTGGTATGCTCCAAATCTCCAATGGTTGTAGTAAACTCCACACAAATACGAAAGAGTTCCATCAATAATTTTTACTTTATGAACTTTTAAAATGTATAAATTAAACAAATCAAACAAACTAATTTAATATAAAATTACTCATTTCATAAATGAAATAGAAGAGAGTGAGGGTAAGATAAGGCAGAGACGATGACCATGAAGTAGTGGAAATGGGACAAAAAAGTATTGCTGTAAAAGTTTTCGGTTAACTTAATTTAGGGTGGAAATTCAGAATTGCAGGGGGTTGATGAGCTCTAATTCGTAATCACACATAATGGGGGTGTGGCTCACATGTTACGGGCTTGAGCCATTGTAAAACGATATAATCAAATATAAAATTAGTCCCAGATATAGACATAATCATGAGCTGTTGGGCATCCAAATGAGCCGTTATTGTACGTAATGAGAATCATTCAGCAAATAACATTCTTACAATATTCATATACACGATATTCATATACACGGGTTTATGTCGAAGGATTGGGTTACTAATTTATTTGTATACCAACAAAGCTGCAAGCAATTTGTTTCACCAATTTTACTTAACTGTGTTAAGAGCCCAATGGCAAGTACAATTTCACATCTTAGTTGCATTGTTTCGGACATAGTTCAATTCTTCTCGCAAGTTTATACTTTTGTTGCACAACAATATTTTACACTTTTTTTTGATAAGTAAATGGATATAATTAAGTAAGGAACGAGTTTATACAAACAAAAAAGGGGATATTTTACAGTTAACTTTCAATTACAGAACAAGATTTTCTATTTCTCCTTTTTCTCTTTTTTTCTCAAGTAATATCATTAGGTGTTAACATTTTCCTCAAATGTCAGATACTATAGGACACAAGTATTAAGAGGTTTCACGGATTATATTTTTTATGGCTGTTTTAATGCTTGATTGCATTGGTTCGTACTAATTGAAAAAACAATATGTTTATGAGAAGAGTGATGATTTTTTTTAATATATATATATATTTTTTTAAAATTTAAAAATTGAAAACAAGTTTAGATACATGGAGTCTAGGTCTTCGTCAATTTATGCTCGTCCCTTCATAATCAAAAAAAAAATGTAAAAATAGTCCGTTAATCACTACAAGAAAATCGCTCATTTCCGACGGCCTCCGACGGAATCGGCCGTCGGAAATTAGTGAAAAGGTCTTTTCCGACGGCCGGTTTCCGTCGGATTTTTTCCGACGGGCTTCACCCGTCGGAAAAGACATGTCCGTCAGCATAGTGCCGACGGAAATGATCTTTTCCGACGGGTGAAGCCCGTCGGAAAAGATCGAAAAAAAAAAAAATAAATAAATCCTGTCATTTCCGTCGGCGTTACGTCGACGGAAAAGCAGGTGGGACCGGCCCACGGTCATTTCCGTGGGCCGGCAGCCGTCTGTTCCGTCGGCGTAACGCCAACGAAAATGACCATGGCCGGTCATTTTTTTATGTAATTAATAAAAAAAAAAACAAAGAAAAAAATCTATAAATACCCCCCCCCCCCCCAAATGTTTTCAATAATCACACCAATCACTCTTCATTCTAAATATTTCAATCCTATTCTCTTCCAATATATATCTTTTTTTTTGAAAAATTGTCATTTAATAAATGGCCGATAATCGTAAAAAAAATATTGATAAAGGAAAAGGGAAACAGAAATTATATATTTCCAATACAAATTTATCGAGATCCCTCTTCGATAAACTTTCGAGTACTTTTAAATCTCGGCGTGGTGGCGATGCTGAAACAATTTGTCCCGACGAAGTTACCCAACAAGTCGATGAACCTCCGCCACAAACTCAGCATACTCTGGTTGCTACCCAACAACGCCCAACTACAACTCAGGCCCCTAGTCCTGCTCGTGAACAACCACAACGCCCCACCACTCGGAGCCAAAGAGCTGCTGCTCCCCGACTGAGGGACGACCCTGATCCATTGTTTCTGCCTGGAATTACTCCTCCACGTTTGGTTGTTCCGCATGGCATAATGGATGAACTTCCACAAGCCAACAACGAAGGAACTTCGTCGGGACTACAACCCTCGCCAGCATCTGTTGCTTCTGAATCTGCTTCTAATAATACCAATAGGATGCCTAGGGGACGGGCGAAGGGTCGAGGTACTACAAACTCAGACGATGCGAGGCTCAAAGTTGTAGTGAACGAGCGTTTTCAATTTGACAAAAATTTATGTGAAGATACTATCGACACAGTTAAGCGATCAATTCAAGTTACGATAACAGGCATAGTGACCGAACCGACGATACATTACTCTCAGTTATCCGAGGAACAAAAAGAAAAATTCATAAACTGGTTCAGGGTATCTTCTTTTAACTTGTTTTAACACATTTTTCATTATTTATGTCCATTATAATTTTTGCATTCTACTTATATGTTATCATATTTTGAAGACTATATACAAATGAGATCTACAGGAAATGGATAACATTAGAACGGCATTCCATAAGGTGGCACAAGTAAAATGGAAGGATTCCATATACGAGTGCAAAAAGCTCTACAAGAAGCGAGCTAAAGACCCCCAATGGTACCAAAAGACTTGGCTACCAATCGGCTTTGAATCGACGTACTGTAATCATTGGGAGAATGAAAGGACGATTGAACTTGCAGAAAAAGCAACGGAGAATCGATTGGCCAATAAGACAAAGAGCGTCGATGGAAAGGGATCCTTAGGTACGTACCACGGTGGATCTGTGAGTACACAAGAGAGGAGCTCAACAACAGTACGATATGTTAGGATTTCCTTGTTTGCAGAATACATTTTGTGATATTTGTGTTACTCTTTAACACAAATATTGTTTAAAAAAATGTTGTTATAGTATGGCACGGATGATGTAATACGCTTCGACGAGCAATACATGCACGACCACTTAGTAACGGATCCAAATGGAAGAATACTCTATTGGGACCCCCCACAAGCAGAAGAGTATTTTGTAAGTTATCTTAATTAAGCACATATATGATTGCTTTGCGTATATACCTTTTTCATTTATTTACTTTGAACATTGTAGAAAAATTATATTGAAGCGCTCGAGGATAATTGTGGTCCAGACGAAGCCAAATGGCCGCTTCAGTTTGACGTAAATATCGCGGCCATTGTAGATTATAATGGCACACATGGGAGGCTCAAAGGCAAAGATAGGTGCAATACCCTCGCAGATTATGGTAAGTCGCAGGGTAAAAATCTTAACCGTGCTGAGGTGGTAAGAACACGTAAAGCAGTCAAGGATGCTACTGTTGAGTTGCAACAAACCGTTGCGGGCTTGGAGAAAAAAATTATCGATGTGGAGGGCCAAGTGGCGAGGGACCGGGAGGAGTGGAGGCAGGAGCGAGCTCGTGAGCGAGAGGAGAGAGAGCGGGAGCGAGCTCGCGACCGAGAAGAGAGGGATCGTTATCAATGGAACAACCCGCAGAGATTCAACACCAACAACTACAATTCAAGCAACTATCCTCCAAATCAGTTTCATGGAGCGCAAAGTCAACCGAACGATTATTGGCAACATAACCAGACACATCCTGGTCAAAACTATCAGTATTGGGACCAAGTGTTTCATGGAACAAACACGTTGTGGCAAGTGCCAATCGGTCAGACGAGTCATCCAAGTACGCATGGCCAAAACAACGACCTTAATTTTGATCAGGATTTGGATTATTTGATGCGGTCTGAATTTGGTGGGAATAATCAGCGCCATCGTGTTAGTGGGGATCGTCGGTGCCATAGCGTTAGTGTGGATCGTACATGTGCCTCAAGAAGTACACGACAGGATAATGTATCCACCCATGTTACTCAGGACGAGGAAACAATAGCCGACCTATCAAGTTTGCGTATCGAGGAGGTCGACTTTTTGAGTAATAATGCTTGGTTGAATGTCCATACTGGAGATCAACAATATCGGCCAAGGGGTAACAAAGGTAAAGGCCCCGCCAATCAGGAATAAAGATGTTATGGGTGTTAGTGTGAGTTTGTATGTTTCAATTACCATTTTAAGTGTTGTATGTTTTATGTTATTTGTGTTAGTGTGAGTTTGTACGTTTCACTTACCATTTTAAGTTGTGTGTAATCAGTTTACGCGTTTGAGGTTTGAAGTTGTTTTCCAACTTTTGAATAATTACATTTTCACCCCGAAATATTTCTTTTTGTCTTTCGTTACTCCATTTTTGACGAGATTTGAAAGAACACTCATACTTATTGTTTAGAAGATGTTGGTGAAAGAAAAAGTTAAATTTGAGTTGTTTTCTAACTTTTGAATAATTACATTTTCACCCCGAAATGTTTCTTTTTGTCTTTCGTTACTCCATTTTTGACGAGATTTGAAAGAACACTCATACTTATTGTTTAGAAGATGTTGGTGGAAGAAAAAGTTAAATTTGAGTTGTTTTCCAACTTTTGAATAATTACATTTTCACCCCGAAATGTTTCTTTTTGTCTTTCGTTACTCCATTTTTGACGAGATTTTGAAGAACACTGTTATTTTTAATAACATAGCATATGGTGAAAAAAAATCGACGAGTGGACTGATTGACACTCTCTACATGTGAAAATACAATTTTAGTAGGATAGAGTATACCTATATAGGGTTTAGGGTTTAGGGTTTAGAGTTGAAGATCATATAGTGTTATATTGTTTTTTTTTTGTCTTTCGTTACTCCGTTTCTGATGAGATTTGAAAGAACACTCATACTTATGGTTTACAAGATGTTGGTGGAAGAAAAAGTTAAATTTGAGTTGTTTTCCAACTTTTGAATAATTACATTTTCACGCCGAAATGTTTCTTTTTGTCTTTCGTTACTCCATTTTTGACGAGATTTGAAAGAACACTCATACTTATTGTTTAGAAGATGTTGGTGGAAGAAAAAGTTAAATTTGAGTTGTTTTCCAACTTTTGAATAATTATATTTTCACCCCGAAATGTTTCTTTTTGTCTTTCGTTACTCCATTTTTGACGAGATTTGAAAGAACACTCATACTTATTGTTTAGAAGATGTTGGTGGAAGAAAAAGTTAAATTTGAGTTGTTTTCCAACTTTTGAATAATTACATTTTCACCCCGAAATGTTTCTTTTTGTCTTTCGTTACTCCATTTTTGACGAGATTTGAAAGAACACTCATACTTAAGATGTTGGTGGAAGAAAAAGTTAAATTTGAGTTGTTTTCCAACTTTTGAATAATTACATTTTCACCCCGAAATGTTTTTTTTGTCTTTCGTTACTCCATTTTTGACGAGATTTTGAAGAACACTGTTATTTTTAATAACATAGCATATGGTGAAAAAAAATCGACGAGTGGACTGATTGACACTCTCTACATGTGAAAATACAATTTTAGTAGGATAGAGTATACCTATATAGGGTTTAGGGTTTAGGGTTTAGGGTTTAGAGTTGAAGATCATATAGTGTTATATTGTTTTTTTTTTGTCTTTCGTTACTCCGTTTCTGACGAGATTTGAAAGAACACTCATACTTATGGTTTACAAGATGTTGGTGGAAGAAAAAGTTAAATTTGAGTTGTTTTCCAACTTTTGAATAATTACATTTTCACCCCGAAATGTTTCTTTTTGTCTTTCGTTACTCCATTTTTGACGAGATTTGAAAGAACACTCATACTTATTGTTTAGAAGATGTTGGTGGAAGAAAAAGTTAAATTTGAGTTGTTTTCCAACTTTTGAATAATTACATTTTCACCCCGAAATGTTTCTTTTTGTCTTTCGTTACTCCATTTTTTACGAGATTTTGAAGAACACTGTTATTTTTAATAACATAGCATATGGTGAAAAAAAATCGACGAGTGGACTGATTGACACTCTCTACATGTGAAAATACAATTTTAGTAGGATAGAGTATACCTATATAGGGTTTAGGGTTTAGGGTTTAGGGTTTAGAGTTGAAGATCATATAGTGTTATATTGTTTTTTTTTTGTCTTTCGTTACTCCGTTTCTGACGAGATTTGAAAGAACACTCATACTTATGGTTTACAAGATGTTGGTGGAAGAAAAAGTTAAATTTGAGTTGTTTTCCAACTTTTGAATAATTATATTTTCACCCCGAAATGTTTCTTTTTGTCTTTCGTTACTCCATTTTTGACGAGATTTGAAAGAACACTCATACTTATTGTTTAGAAGATGTTGGTGGAAGAAAAAGTTAAATTTGAGTTGTTTTCCAACTTTTGAATGATTACATTTTCACCCTGAAATGTTTCTTTTTGTCTTTCGTTACTCCATTTTTGACAAGATTTTGAAGAACACTCATACTTATTGTTTAGAAGATGTTGGTGGAAGAAAAAGTTAAATTTGAGTTGTTTTCCAACTTTTGAATAATTACATTTTTACCCCAAAATGTTTCTTTTTGTCAGCGATCCGCGCCAAAAATATATATAAAAACGCTCATTTCCGACGGCACCATGCCGTCGGAAAAGGGTCTTTTCCAATGGCATCGTGCCGTCGGAAGTGAGCGTTTTTATATATATTTTTGACGCGGTTCGCTGACATGGCACTATTCTCCCTCCAAAATCTATAAATACCCCCAAATTTTACACATAAAATTCATTCATTCATACACAAACACTCAAATTATATCTCCCTAATTACCTTTCTTCTCTCAATTCTTTCTTCAATTATTTTTCTTACTTATATTTTATTTATATTTTTTATCTTATCATATATATTTTGTTTTCTTACACATATCATATATTATTCTTAATACTATTTTTATTAATCTATATATATTACAAATTAGTTTATATTTATGTTTTTCGTACCAAATCCTTCATTTTTTATAGCTAATATATATTATTAATGTTTATATATATATTTATGTTTTAATTATAGACTTTTCCGAAAATTCGGACAAAATTTGAGATGAAAATTAAAAAAAAAATGTTTTTTTTTCGTAATTTTTTTTTTAATATTTATAAATATTATTTCCGACGGCAATGAGCCGTCGGAAATAATTTTTTAATAATATTGAAATATTATTTCCGACGGCACCGTGCCGTCGGAAATGGTATTTTAATAATATTTTTTAAAATAATTAAATACGTATTCTTAATTTAATATGTATTTTCTAAAAATACGTATGAAATAATACGTATGAAAAGGGTCTTTTCCGACGGTACGATGTCGTCGGAAAAGACCCTTTTCCGACGGTACTATGCCGTCGGAAAAGAGGTCAATTCCGACGGCATAGTGCCGTCGGAAAATGGGGCTTTTCCGACGGCATCGTACCGTCGGAAAAGCCCGGCAGGAAACAAACTCCCTGATTCAAATCAAAACATAGAAAAAGAAATAGAGGTGCAATAGAAATTATTCAGAAACCATAGATTTTTTCAAAAATTACCTACTCTCCACCTTTTTGGGAGAAATGCAGATTCTCTAAGTGTTCAACCAAAGAATCCATCTCCTTGAGACGCTCATCTGTTAAAGTAGGATCCAAATTCACTCGAATTTTGCCTCAATCAAATGCAAAACAATACGCGAGAATGAACGGATAACCAAAAAAAGGAATGTAGATAAAAAATAGAATCAAACCACAACAATGACAATAAATTTACTTGGTTCGACGTTCACTAATCAATGTGGTCATGAACCCTAATCCAAGGGAGGAGAGAGAGAGAGCTTAATTGATTAAGAGTTAAAAGAAAGGAGAGCTGAATGAATGGAAAAACTGAGCTAACACCGGCTCACTGATCAATTTATAAACCACTGATCAACAATTGAATCCGCCTAAAGATGCTAGCATGAGCTACGCCCAAAACCTGCTGACATACACGGTCTAACTAACATAACACAACAAGGAAAAGTCAAAAATGCCATTGCGAGTCAATGAACCAATTAACCCACCCAATTCTCCAGCTTGGCTCACATACTAACCAATAAAACCAGCTCAAAGCTTGGACTCCACTAGCTCAAAAGGCTCCAAATCCTCTACTCCACTCCCTCTCCTCCACTTCCTCCTCCACTCCTATTCTTTTGACATGTGTCCTTTTTTCCCATTTTTATAGTGATATACTACTCTAGTAGCACGTGGCTTTTAGTTGTCACAATTCTAATTAAAAAAAAAAGAAAAAAACTGAATTTGCAATGTCTCACTCCCCATTAACGTCACAAAAATATTTTCCATTTCCTTGAGATATATTTTATGAACTACATAGCGTAAAATATTAATGCATTTGTATTTATGGAATAGACAGATACTGTTTAGAATTTAACTTTCAATATCGTGTTGATTAATAAATAAAAAAAACTAACAAGAATAATAAAATATATAGCACATCTTGAAAAATCCATTTATTCTTTAATAAATTTCTTTTGAAAAGCTGAAAATATTGATTTTGGTTTTCAAGAGTAACCCAAACTACTAAAATTATTTCTGTTTTGCAATATATTGGTAGCTGCAAGAGAATCTTTTGTAAAAATATTAATTTGAATTTAATGGCATAAGTAACATTTAATTTTCAATACTTTATCTTGTTAAGGTAGAAATAAGCATAAAGAAAATATTATAGTTTCATTTTTGTTTTTGAATAATTATCATTATTCTTGCGAATTATTGGAACCTTATTATTGGGTTTTTTTGTATACATGATTGCGTGCTGGAAGACGGGATTGATGCCCTAATTCGCTTCACTCATATTGATAAAAAGTCCAGAGAACAATTTGAAATATATGTGCAACAAACATCTACAAGAACAAAAACAAACAAAATAATGATAAAAATGTAAAATAAATGAAAGTCAACAAAATAAAACAAAGAAAATAATAAAATAAAATTAAATAAATGATAGTTATAAAAATAAACCAAAAACAATGAAAAAAAGAAGAAAAAGAAATGAAGAACATATTGTTGGTGTTTTCTTGGCATTTGTTAAAAGAAAAGAAAAGAAATGTTGTGTTTTGGGGTTTGAAGAAAAAAGGGAAGAGTGTTTGTTTATATTTGGTAAAAGAAAGAAAAAATGAAAGTTTTTGTTGGATGATTTTTATTTTTGGGATTTAGGAAGAGAAAAATGAGAAGAGAAATTTTAGAGTTTGGTGTTTTTGAAGAGTGTTGAAAAATTGGATAGGAGAGTGGTGGTATATATAGTACTGAGGGTGAAAATTTTGAATTTTCAGAAATATCAAATTTCCACCCATTCCCGCCTATTTCACTGCATTTAGGGACCGCCGGTCGGTCCCTAAAGATATTTAGTGACCTCCCGACGGTCCCTAAAGGTGGTATTAGGGACCGCCAAGCGGTCCCTAATAATATTCATACTTTTTTTTGATTTTATGGAATGATCTCCGTGTGTTTTTTATTTTTTGCAACAAAATTTATTATAACATGTCAATTGAAGTAACAAATGATTATAAAACTACTAATTTCGTTCTTTAATAGTAGATTGAATGAGATTGAATGAGATTGAGAGAGTTTTTAACGTTGAACGTATTATACGTTATACATACACTTAATCATCAAATGTTGTTTCAATTTGCATAAACCTTGTAATTTTGTTCTCTTAACTATTATTAAGATATCTATCAACTAAACAAACAACGTGACACCATAATCGTTCCGTAAAATCAAAAAAAGAGGTATGAATATTATTAGGGACCGCCAGGCGGTCCCTAAAACCACCTTTAAGGACCGTCGGGCGGTCCCTTAAGGTAATTGGTGACTGCCCGGTGGTCCCTAAAGGTGGTATTAGGGACCTCCAGGCGGTCCCTAATAATATTCATACTTTTTTTTTTATTTTATAGAATGATCTCCGTGTGTTTTTGATTTTTAGCAATAAAACTCATTATAACATGTCAATTGAAGTAACAAACGATCATAAAACTACTAATTTAGTTATTTAATAGTAGATTGAATGAGATTGAGAAAGTTTTTAACATTGAACCTATTCTACGTTATACGTACACTTAATCATCCTATGTTGTTTCATTTTGAATGAAACCTTGTAATTTTGTTCTCTTAACTATTATTAGGATATTTATCAACTAAACAAACAACGCGGCACCATAATTGTTCTGTAAAATCAAAAAAAATACGTATGAATATTATTAGGGACCGCCCGGCGATCCCCGTTGCTCCGGGCGGTCACCAAAACGTTGGTGACCGCCCGACGGTCATCAAGGGGGGGGGGGGTCGCGAAAACCCCCCAAATCTTGTAGTGTGAACACTAAGACGCTTTATAAATTCTTAGTTCTCGCACTAAGTTTTCTTAGTTCTTATGTTAAAATTTAATGAATAATCATAGAAATCTGGTAGAAGACAAACAATAGAGTGACATTGAAGAAGAGTTGGAGCAAGAGGAGAACAAAACTAAGTCAAAAGCTAAATAATTACAAAAAATGAAAGTGATTTAAGGCTTATACGGTGATACATTTGTCTTCCCACCATAATAATTTAGAAAATATTATATAAAATTAATAACCATTGGAAGTTATGTACTTTTTTTTATTATAATTTATTTCTTTGTGTGAGGATTCTATACATATTTTTATTTTATATGTTTATAATATACTAATTTAGGTAATAACTTTTTATTTTTATATAATTTATTTTTCTAGTTTTTTAGAAGCGCATTATAATGGCGCACTAAGACTGTAATTTTTTGAAATTGCCGCACTGGCGCACTTGCACCGGTACTCGCATCCGCCTCAGGTGACTTAATGCACTTGTAGTAGTAGAATGATATAAAAATAGAAAAAGTTGACACATGTCAAAAGAATAGGAGTGGAGGAGGAAGTAGAAGAGTAGAGGATTTGGAGCCAGCTCAAAAAGTCCGAGCTAAACTAGCTCAAAACTAAGCTATCTTCCTTCCAACTTTATCAGATCCAAACAATGTGAGAACTTGTTGTTTGGAAGCACCTTTGTGATCATGTTTGATGGATTACAATAAGTAATAACCTTGCATATCTTCACCGATCCATTAGCAACCATATCCCTCACAAATTGGAACTTGATATCAACACGTTTAGTTCTCTCATGGGACCTTTTTTGTAGAGTTGGAATTGCGTGTGTTGTACTTCCTTGATGGTGCTTGTCTAGTAGTACCATCACTCTTGATCGTAGCATTTGTGGGATCTGAGATAGACGACCTGCGAGCCATGGCAATCTGAGAAAATTTTGCAGAAAACTTGAAGAATTCGCACAACAGAGAAAAATTAGGGCTTAAGTAATTTGGTGATCGTGCAATTGTGTTTGAGCGGGGAATGGGAGGAGTTACCAAGTGAGAGAGTAAATTCAACACAAAAGCATTTTTCCGAGTTACACAATAACACATGTTAGTGTTAGTTCAACACGTCACCAGAGCGCTTTTTGAAAAGAAAACTTATAAGTCACAGTGTTACCGAATTATGCTAACACTAAAAACACAAATGTTATCGTCAAACTCGTACAGAGTAATGTGGAAGTAAATGGCTTCATCGTAGCAGTTCATGTGAAAGCATGAGATAGATCTGAAATGGTATATATGAAACTTAAAACGTACTATTTCAGATCATAGTCATCATAAGCAAGTAAAAAAGCTAACATAAAGAACACGTATGGATATGCAGTTGTGACTTAAAGAGATGATCCACTTCCACATCATTGAAAGTCACAAAACTAGTGTGTCGCCTACAACAAGTTACCAAGGTGTATGCCTCAACACATGAACAAGACTATATCAACTCCCTCTAAGCCCAAGTCGACACAAACATACAGAAGGAAAGAATGCAATCCCTGAATGAATGCAATATTTGATGGCAACATGGAAAGATGGTGATAACATAACATCCACAGAAATACAAGAAATTAGTACACTTCAGCATAAATCTTCTTTCACCAATATAATAACTCCCTGAAGACCCATCTGCAGGTTTTAAATAAAGAATTCACTGGACGTAGGCTGCAACAAGATCCTATACACCCTAGTGTCATCATTATTAAAGCAACAAACCAGACAAGTACATAGTCTTTGAAGATGGCAATGCGGGACCCCAACATCCCAAAATTCAAGGCATGCTTGTTTACTAATCTACACACAAGGTTTTAGCACCAAGTAATCAGTGCTACTGAGTGCATGCAATCGAAACTCCAAATACCCTAGTAGAAGAGACCACAATCATGTGCCCTTGGCAAAACAAAGACCCATGTAAATAAGCACAATTGGATATTATGAAGTAGTCTAGCGTGATGAAACTTTAATTTCATAAAACTTAGATCACTTGCAGTATTATGAGACCGAACTTTAAAAGAAAAAACAAAGAAGAATAAGACAAACAATCTTTTTAATATCTATTCCATAGTATATACACTACAAGACTGGGGCGGTTTCAGAGACCGGTCTCCAAAAAGTAGGCAGGGACATCATTGCAGTCCCAATCCCATTGGCTGGACTGTTCCAACCAATGGGCAGAAACTTTTAGCCCAAAAAGGGCGAGAAGTTCCACCCAAATTAGGGCTTTCTAGCCGTGATTTTGGGTGCCTCCCTTGCGACCACTGAGGGAGGTTTTCACTGACTGCAACGCGGTCTCTGAAAGTGCTGCTATATAAAAAAAACTTTTTTTTTTCATTTTCACTTCTCCTCTTTTCTCTCTACCGCCGCCATCGCGCGTAGCTACTATCCGATACCGTGATTTCGCCCCCTCTCCCTCGCAATCGCGCCGCCATCACTCCTCCATAGCGCCGGCATCCGCCACCGCCCCGACCATCCCGTAGCTCCTCCATAGTGCCGCGTTTGTCTCTTCTTCTCACTCACTCATACCCAACCCGCCACTGCCACCGTGACGACCATCCCCACCCCCCACCGGTCCCACCATCTACGAACCGCCATCGTCTCGACTGCCACCGACTCGACCATCTCCACCGCGCCACCGCCCCGACCATCAACGACACACCACCGTCCTGACTCGATCCAACCCGACCCGACCAGACATGCTCTCCGTGTCCCTCCTCGCACCGTTCGTTCGCCGCTTCACTCCTCCACCGTCGTCCGTAGCTTCGTCGGAAGAATGTTAGTTTTGAATTATTTCTCGATTTATGTTTACTATATGTTTAATTGTTATTAGTTCAGTTAATTTTATGTTTATAAGTTAGTTTAATTATTGGATTAAATTGAAGATTGATTAGTTTAAAGTGAAAAGTTGTTAGTTTAGTTGTTAAAGTGTTAGTTTAGATGTTAATTAAAGAGTTAGTTTAGTTTAATTAAAGTATTAGTTTAGTTTAATTAAAGTGATGATGATTAGTTATGAAATGTTAGTTTAATTGTTTAATTTTTAGATTAAATTGAAGATTGATTAGTTTTAAAGTGGAAAATTATTAGTTTAGTTGTTAAAGTGTAAGTTTAGATGTTAATTAAAGAGTTAGTTTAGTTTAATTAAAGTGAAGATGATTAGTTATGAAATGTTAGTTTAATTTTTTAATTATTAGATTAAATTTAAGATTGATTAGTTTAAATTGGAAAATTGTTAGTTTAGTTGTTAAAGTGTTAGTTTACATGTTAATTAAAGCGTTAGTTTAGTTTAATTAAAGTGTAAGTTTAGTTTAATTAAAGTGATGATTATTAGTTATGAAATGTTAGTCTAATTGTGTAATTGTTAGTTTATGTTAAAATTAACATGTGTTAATTAAATGTATTATTGTTACTTTGTGACTTAATAACGATTTATAACTAAGAAATGATTTATGACTTAGTAACTTAGACGTAATGTTATTTTTAGGGATCTCAACTCCGATGCCGTTAGGAAATCTTTATGACTTAGTAACGATTTAATTTTAGGAAATCTCTACAATGTATCAATGATCTAACTTAGAAATTTCACCTTAGTTTCCTAGGACATCATGTCAGACGCTAGTGGATCTGGAGGCCCTAGTGCTGATAGTCAGGGTGGGGTTGAGTGTCGTGCCAGCACCGAGAGTGATGGTCGACGTAGTTGTAGAACGATGGTACGTATTGTCCACTCGGGTCGTGGTCCATCGACTAGCGCTCCAGTCGAGCCATCCCTCCCTCCACGATCTCGTGGGTCGGACGAGAGATCTACATTGTTGTCTCCTCCCCTGCCGCGCCCTCTGTTTCGCGCCCGACCCCTCATCGTCTGGATCTGGGGTTAGACCACGATCATCCGAGTTGATCGGAGCCCATCGACCGCCATCTGCCGAGTCTAGCGTAGCTCAGAGGACACCACCACCGGAGCTGGACCAAGCCAGAGGCTGACAGGGATTCCAGCCACCGGAGCTGGATCGAGCTAGAGGACAGGGACTTCAACCACAGACACGCAACCCCGACCGGGTAGTAGATCTACTATATGATGTACAACACCCCGACCAGTCCAGGACATGGACATCATCACATTGAGACGCGGAGTTTTTTACGACCTCCCTAGTCGGGAGGTACCGAAGACGATCACTTCCCTCATCAGACAGTTTATGAGTGAGTTTTGGCCCTCCTACTTGGCGATGCCGGAGACTGTACGATAGCAGATGTGGACCCAATTTTTGGTGAAAAATTATTACATAACATTATATAAATTAGTATATTAGTAAATAAATAATGAAAATACGTATAATCTTAATAATGGGATCCGTTACTTGGAGTTGGGCGATGTGCGGATGGCCTTCACCACGAAGGTGAAGGGGTGCTACAAGCGTTTGGTGAGCAACACGAAGTCCAACTACTTTAAGAAATTAGAGAACCCGGAGTATGCGGTGAAAACGAAGACGTGGATGGACGATTCGTTGGAGGCAAAGATAGCCATTCACTCGGGAACCCAGGCTCATCAGGAATTTTCCATTCGGACACGAATCGCTAGGCGAGGAGGACGCGATCCAACCGATTTACCTAAAAGCACCACCCACCTTTTTCGGAGGTGCTATCGATTACAAGCAGATCAAGCGCCGGATGGTATGTTTTATTTGAATCAACAATATAATATAGTCATAATTTAAGATTCTTAGTTTTAACGTACTTATTCCTAAAATTTGTAGGATAGGAATCAGCCCAACCGTCGGACCCTTATTCGACACGATAAGGTGTACAAGGTTTGACATACAAAGAAGGTGCACGGGACTGACGGGGATACATGTGTCCCATTGAGGCGACAGTGGGTGGATGACGGTTCCAGACTTACTTACGTAAGTGTTTTTAACTTTTTACTCTTTAGTGTTTGTAAATTCAATCATTTTTATAATCTAAATATTGATTCTAATTTTCCTCTCTAATTTCTTTTCTTATATCAACAGAAGAAGTACATGAAGAAACTGAGGAAGAGATATCCGGTGCCAGATGAGTTGCCCGAGTGGGATGCCGGTTGTTGTTAGAAGACCATAGAGAAGGTGAAGAAGTGAAAGGCGGAGGGGATACCGAGTGATGCTGATCCGACGGACTTCGATATGCCGTATAGGAGGGAGACAGACCACACGCCAGACTTGGTTAGACAGTTGGCAAGGGAGAACAATGAAATGAGGACAATGCAAGATCTGAGAGTGGATGTCCTTCTGGACTTCTTGAAGGACTTTCAACAGGATGTGGCTACGAGTATAGGTCGACCGATGCACGAGCTACCCGAGGATCTATTCATGGGCTTGGCTATTAAGACCGTATCGGTGTTCAGGATTTCGAGGCCGCCACGTCTAACACGAGATCCGTTTACTCCCAGTTCTTCCACAATGCCAGAGTTTGGTTATGATAGCGATGATGATGATGAGGAGGCAGAAGCCGACGTGATGGACTCCTATCCCGCCCATCATGATTTAGGTGGTGACGATGAAGGGGAAGAGGATGCAGCGGAGGAAGATCCCTTGGCTACCGTGTATGATACTTAGGTTGATCTCTTGAATCAAACTAATTTATTTTCTTTGTAATGTTGGTAAATTTTTAGAGTTAATTGTTATTTGCATGTTCGGTTATTTTCTTCGAGTTATCAAAGTTGGGAAGTTATGAAGATTTTACTTTGATATTAAAAACACTATGGCATTTTATTTAGTTGGAACTGTTCATGCAATCAAAGAAAAGAAAGAAGTATAGATAAGATTAGGTGTTACAATATTAAGTGATGAAAATTAACGAGAATAAAAGTGATGAAATCAAAACAACTCTGGATAAGATTTAAAATATTCTAAAATCCAAGCAAAATGAACCATTATTATCAAATTGAAAAGATGAGTTTTAAAACAGATTTGAACGATATCTTGCAGTGTTAAAGATAGTTTATTGTTCAATTTTAACAATTTTAAAGATAAGTTTTAACGATTTGTTAAATACGTGGAGAAACTTGAGGCGTGGGTAGTTAAAATATAGCTCAATTACATATAAGTCCTTATTGTTCAATCATAACTACCTCTTTGTGAGTGTAGAAGCTTTTCCCTTATATTTTAGTATAGATTAGATTTCTACAACCGCAACGTGGTCTTAGAATCCAAATACTAGCAATTGAGACCGCGCTGCTGTCTCAGATACCAACAGCTAATAATTTCTGAAAAATTTAAAATTGATGAGTCAATTGCAATCGCAGCGCGGTCTCTAAATGTTTGAAAATTCGAAATAAGAGTTATTGAGACCGCGTCGCGGCCCCTAATTGTATGAATATTATTAGGGACCGCATCGCGGTCTCTAGTGCTAGTATTTGAGACCGCAATGCGGTCTCAATTGCAGCATTTGTGACCGCATAGCGATTACGAATAATATTCAAACTTCAAAATAACGTGTAATCGATGATTTTAGGTACCACGTTGTTACTTTAGTTGATAATTACCCTAATAATAGTTAAAACAACCATAATTTCAATGTCTCATTACAAATCCAAGCATTATATATGTGGGACAAGCCGTGATAAAGATTCTTAAAATTTTGAACGATAACGATCATATATATATATATATCATGACTAGATACATATGGAAATAAACGTAATGTGTAAGATTATTTAATAATTAAACCGATTAATCATATTATTAGTGAAGCAAATCGTAATAACAAATCAACAAGGTGTGTATGATGATGAGTAGTAGATATAACATACAATAAGTTCAACACTAATAACTCGCCCAATCATTTCGCATTCAATCTACTCTTTCACTCCTCAATTATTTGTTTTGTAACCATTTATTAGTTTATTTCACATGTAGCATTGATGTTTGTTGCTAAAAATCACAAATGCATTGAGATATTTCCATAAAATAGTAATTATAGTGTATGAATATTATTAGGGACCGCGTCGCGGTCTCAAATAGCAGCTATTGAGACCGCACTGCGGTCTCAAATACTAGCATTAGAGACCGTGACACGGTCCCTAATAATATTCATACAATTAGGGACCGCGACGCGGTCTCAATAACTATTATTTCGAATTTTCAAACTTTTAGAGACTGTGTTGCGGTTGTAATTGACTCAACAATTTCAAATTTTTCGGAGGGCTAGGGGGGAAATTTGTTTTTTCTCGAAAATTCAAATTTTCACCCCATTTTCTATATATACCCTCTACTACCCTCTCATTTTTTCAAAACTCTCACAAATTTCCCTCACCAACACAGATCTTCCCAACACATCAAACACTTCTCTTCTTTTCTTTTGCAAATCCAAAAAAAAAAAAACACCAAACACTTCTCTTCTTTTCTTTTCCAAATCCAAAAAAGAAAACACCAAACACTTCTCTTCCTTTTTTTCCACAAACTTTATTTCTCTTCCAAAACCAAAAACTCTTATATTTTTATCTTTCATTTGCTTTTTTGCTCATCTTTTTTACCTTTTATTTAGTTATTTATCATTCATTTCATTTTATTATTTAATTTTATTTGTTCTTGTATATTGCTTTGTTGCCATTATTTATATGTAATTTTTACAAAACACCAATAATATTTCTGGTAAATTATCGAAATATTATTGGTTTTTTTTTTATTTCGTTCGCAGTGTTTTTGCAATCGCGGCGCGGTCTCAATTGAGCTTTCAAACGACTGTTGCGGTCTCAGATAGTGTTCAACTCTCCGATAGTGTTCAATTTTCTGAGACCACATTGCGGTCTCAAATATTTTTCAACTTTTTGAGATCGCAACGCGGTCCCAGATACTGTTCAAGTATCTAGGACTGCTCCGCGGTCTCAGAAACCCTTCAAGTTTCTGGGACCGTGCCGCGGTCCCAAATTTTTAGGTCGCAGTTAAGGTCAACTGCGACTGCAACTCGGTCTCCGATGAGAAACGACCGAGCTCTTACGCGACCGAGCCAACAAAAATCACGATGCGGTTGCACTTGATTTTCTGCAACCGTATCGGGCTTATCTGAGACCGCATGTGCGGTCCCAGATGAGCCATGATTCTTGTAGTGATATAGTTCGGTATAATAAATCTGGGAGTAACTAGCGGAGATAAAAATCTTTATAAAATGATATATTTCATTGACTTTTTTGGGAAATTTTGAGCATAAGTCAATGAAGAAAAGAAAATCCCACAAACATAGTTCGGTACAAATGAATTGAAACAATATATGTTGGGAGGTTCAAATTTAAAAACATTTAGTTTATTGTCTTTCGCTTTGAATTGCTTGATTTCACATTTTTTTGTAAGGGAAGCACTCATTGTGCATCTTTTATTGCAATTTATCTTGACCGATAAAAGAAAAAAGCACACCGATTGTATTTTTATCAAAATTTAAGTACAACGGTTGTACGAGAAATGAAAATGGCAGATATCTTTTACGTAAATATAGTTCGGTACGTATAGTTATGAAATATAACTTGACACTTAGTATGATACATTTGGGGACAACTCTACTAGTTGTAACAAATTTATGTTAATTCCTATTTTAGACTAACAATCAAGTACACCATTATTGTTGAGCGCTAACAATTAAGTTATGATTATATAAAGGGAGAATTATTATTTCTGCCCTTTATCTTTACCTAAAAATACTTTATGCCTTTTTTTTGGGCCGACTTTTTTTGCCCCGTTAGTTTTTAAAACTCGATCAAAAATGCCCAATTTCTTAATCGGGCTAAAACGCTGACGTGGCTGTACTGTCAAGAAAGTGTTCATCCAATCAATAAGTTGCTATAGCCACGTCAGATTTTTTGTGCTGTAAAAAACATTTTCAAGACAACATGAATTATTGCACAACTTAACCAGTAGTGTTTTTCAATTACACTTGGACCCCAAAATAAAATAAAAAAAAACAAAACAAAAAATCATCATCTTCTTCTTCCCCGCAACCCGTCACCCCTACCCCTTTCCCCACCACCAATAACAAAAATGACCGCAAATGGGTTTTGATTTCGAATCGGTTTTGATTTAAACTCGGAGATGAACGAATTGAACCGCGAATCCTCTCCATTTTTGTCGGAGTTTTCGATTCTTCTCGGAATCGTGGTTGTCCGATTTAACGTTTGTTTATAAGGGGTGGTGGTGCGGGGCGGCGTGAAATCAGGGATGGTGATGATTGGGGGTGGTGTTGATGGCAACGGGGGTGGTGATAATGGTGACGAGGCTCGTAATAAAACTGGGGGTAGTGATGATGGCGGCGGGGCTGGTGATGGCGCCGGGGCTAGTGATGATGGCGACGAGGCGGATGGTGATGACAACGCGAAATTGGGGGTGGTGATGATGGCGATGGCGACGGCGGCAAGGGGGTGGGGGTGGGGGGGGGGGGGGGTTGGTTACCGGTGGGGTTTGATGAAGATGATAACATTTTTTTAATTAATTAATTTTATTTTTATTTGTGTTTTACAATTTTTAGAAATTATTAAAATCTTTATTATTTTTAAAATAGTTTTTAAGATATAAAAATGAATATATATATATATATATATATATATATATATATATATATATCGGGGGTGCCAAGTGCAATTTATTATGGGGTGCAAGTGTAATTTTTAATATTACAAGGATTAGTCCAAAAAAAGTTATTTGGGCTGAAAAATATGACGTGGTGCAACAACTTATTGACTAGGCGTAGCAACTTATTGACTGGGTAGCCACATCAGCAATTTCGCCCGAATAAGAGCAATTGGGCATTTTTAGTCGAAATTTTGAAAGTTGTGGGGCAGAAAAAGTCGGCCAAAAAAAGGGCATTAATTATTTTTAGGGAAAGTTAAAGGGCAGAAATAATAATTCCCCTTTAGATAAAATCAAGAATTTCGGATGATTATTGCATAATTAATATAATTTACTAAAATAATAAGTCGATATTGGCTAAGATGAAATTCTTGAGAACTTAAAATCTATAAGAATTAATTGTTTTTTTTTTGGTAATAAATTTTAAAAGATTTAATGAGTACTGACTACATGAAAATTAGTAAGTCTTGATTTTTCGTGAAAAAATAAAAGTCACGATGGTTATAATTGCATAAATATAGTTTGGTATAACAATATTGGCAAATATATCTAGGCGTGCTACTGTAAGATTAGTATAACAACTCCGTAAATTAAGTTTATAATGTCTAGGTGCGCTCCTATTTAATTTAATGAAAAGTCAAATAATGTTGATTACTTAATTCGTAGTTTTCATACTGGCAGAGATGAAATCATTGAGAGCTTCAAAATCTAAACATAGTTAATGATTATGGTTGTCACCTAACAATTAAGTATAGGTGACATGAAAATCAACCAGTCTATAATTTTAAAATAGTTGAAAGGAGATTCGTTGAGCTTTAAATTTTAAAAAAATTAATTTTGTTTGTCGTTAGGTGGTAAAAGTAAGTGTTGCTGTTCGAGAAAATAAGTATTTCATATCTACACGCTCATGTAAACCACTTCTATTTAATGAGACGCGGAGATATTATTCAAACTAAATTCAATCTACTCGAGATTTTTAACAATTTTGAAGTGAACTTTAGTAAGAGAATAATAAAATATAATATTTTTTGGTACCTATTTCACCAATATAGTTTGGTGAAATCTTAATAAATTTAGATGCTTTTTGCCGGTAAATGGTGGAGATAAAATTGCAAGAGCCTTGAGATTATAAAATTGCAATACTTGTTTGGTACACGTGATTTTGACTGTCGTTTTGTGCTGTCAGATGAGGTTAGTACAATAACTCCGTAAATTAAGTTTACAATATCTAGGCGAGCTCCTATAAACAACTTTTATTTAATGAAAAGTCAAATATTGTTGCTTTACTTAATTCAAAAAATTTTAGTTTCTTCATAATTGTGGAGTTAAATTTTATTCAAATTTTTTAAAATTAATGTCATTATAATTTTGAGAAAAAAAATAAAAAACCATAATTCCAATTTCTAAAAATATTGTAGGTGGTACAAATCAAAGTATTATGTTTAATAATCTAATAAAATCCAATATATCATTCTTTTGAATTCTGGAAAGGGCATCCAATAATTACTCCATTTCATGATTAACAAATGTAAAATAAAATAAAAAGAACCTAGAAATTTAAAAAAAAAAAAAATAAATGAACTGGTTGGAGAGGTATATTAAATGATTTACTCTGATTGGGGAAAGAGGGGGGGGGGGGGGGGGGGAGGGGGGGGGGGGGAGTTAGCATATCAGGAAAAACTCAGGTTATTTAAACGCACACTAGTGGTTGAACAAGAGCCA
Source organism: Linaria vulgaris (assembly GCA_948329865.1). Lineage (NCBI taxonomy): Eukaryota > Viridiplantae > Streptophyta > Magnoliopsida > Lamiales > Plantaginaceae > Linaria > Linaria vulgaris. The sequence goes on along the minus strand of OX415250.1, from coordinate 32,637,602 downwards.
CCACAAACACAAGATTTTTGTTATCTCCCCTATATCACTCTCTCTCACTCTATACTCCTCTCTAAAAATCTCTTTCATTTTTATTTTAAACCCTAACTCCTCACTTAACCAAAAAAAGTTGTTTTAAGCCATAGAAATCTTAATCTTAGTTGTAGCCATGGACATCACCAACAACAATAACAACACAACCGTTACAAACGTTAAGACCCCTGAAGCCGAATCCAAAACTCCGACCCAAATCCAACCCCAACCCGCACCCGTCAAGACCTCATCTTTCACCAAGCGCGTACTAAAGCGCAACTGGCCACTGAATCTCCACCACCACTATAACCCCCACCACCTTATTGGCTTATCCTACGGAGAATGCCTCAAAAACCATGCCGCCTCATTAGGCGGCCACACCCTTGACGGCTGTGATAAGTACATGGTCACACCCGCCTTCAACCCCATTGACCCCACCTCCCTCAAATGTGCCGCCTGTGGCTGCCACCGCAACTTCCATCGTCGGGAACCCGAGGACACCCTCACCCAGAAACATGCGCGAAATATAATTATTAGTCAAGAAATACTTACTCAAATATCAAAATTGTAATACATCAGTTATTAGCGGTAATATTCACATATCATAAGAAATAATAGCATCTACAATTAATAAATTAATTTGCAATACAATTCGTGTGTTTGCCAATTAAAAATTTCTTACAATACATTATTATTTTATATATACTATATCTTTGCCAAATGTAGTTTGTAAGTGCAACCCGCTTAATTGTGTGTGGCATGGGAACGTTTCTCTAGCTCGTTTAAATCAAATGTGATTTTCTATCATAATCACAAAGTCACAAACGCCCAAATTCTATCTTTTGCTGGAAAAATATCAGTTTATAATTGCCACAAAGATTCAACGTCACCATACAAAAAGATGAAATAAAGAATCTTCTCAATAAAATTTGGAAAAGACTATATGAATCTAACGTTTATGCACGTCTTCATTCATTAAGTGTCACAAAGCAGGATCTGCACATTTAAGAATAAAAGACTGAATATTTACAAAAATCACTACTTCAGAAATAATCATTACCGACTGGATTTTCGATCGTTAATGACCCATTTTTGGTTGCAAAAGACCAAATAGCGACAGGATTCCGATCGCAAATGCTTCTGTCACTAATGTTTTAGCGACCGGAAAGCGATCGTAATCGGACAATTGCGACCGGAGTCTGGTTGCTAAATTTGCCATCGAAATCCGATTGCAGCAAGAATTAACGACCAGATTCCGGTCGCAACTTTTGCAGCTAGAGTTCGGTCGCCATTATTATTAGCAATCGGAATTCGGTTGCTAATACCTTTCAAGGTATTAATAATGTTTAACAGAATAAAAATATTAATAATATTCTGGTAATAAATTACCGAAATATTAATATTTTTTTGTTAGATTATGAATTCTTGCGTTTATAACACAAAAAAAAAAATGTTTGTTAGACAAACATTTTTGAATAAATGGAAGGTATATTAGAAAAAGTGTTTATTTGAAGAAAAAATAAATAGTTTAAATATTTTGAAAAACTATATGTATTTCTTGTGAGAAAATTATTTGAAGAAAAGAATGAAGAAATAAGTTAAAGTCTTGGGTATACTTTGATAAAATAATAGTGTTTGTGGATTTTAAAAAATAAATGATGGAAGAAAGGAAATAAAGAAAAAAGTATAAGTGTTGGGTATTTTTTGATATGAAATGGGAGTGAAAAAATGAAGTATATATAGAATTTTAGGGGAATATTTTGAATTTTAAAAATTTTGAATTTTCCCCCGAACCCAGCAAATATTTGGGGTATTTTCGACCAGAATACGGTCGCAAAAAAAACCCAAATTTTGAAATTTTGAAATGTGCGCCAACAATACGATCGCAAAAGACTTAATTCCCAGTTTTATGACCGAAATTCGGTCAAAATACCCATGAATATTATTAGCAACCGAATGTTGGTTGCTAATGCCCCTATAAATATTAATTGCAACCGCATTAATCAAAAAAGTTAAATTTCTCTATTTCTTTAATACGATCGTGATGTGTTTGTCATTTCAAATAAAGAATCTTACTAATAAACTTGAATTGAAATAATATTTAATTAGTTTAATAGTGTTTTAGTTATGAAAGGTAAGTTATAGTTGGTTAACTAAATTATGAACTATAAATTAAACTCTTTTATGTACTTCATCTAATCATACGTAGTGGAGTACTCATCTCATTTGCGATTGGCATTCGTTACACATGTTAGTATAGAGGTTATTTAGACATTTATATAGATGTTACAATAAACTAACACATTTATAGGTAGTCATTATGTACATATAACCATTATAGTTAGCTACAAGTGACATTATAAACCGACGCTTCAAATGATTCTTTAATGTGCAACGAAACTAATTTTTTGTTTTTTTTAACTTATATGTATTTATTATTGTTGGCCAGATAATACAACCTACTGTTTTCGGCAAATCCTTGAAAAGCATCCCCATGGTATCATAAGCTACACCAGCCCACACAAAAAGGCTATAATTAGTTAGAGCCACAAAAAAAAATCATAAAAGAATCAACAACAAAGTGATTCAAAACTCTTACCCAATGAAAACCAATAGCAACTTCCTCCTGTCAATTGTAGGCCATATAAGGCCCAAGGCATGAAATGTGACGATCGCGCCCCATGAGCCATTCTCATATCCGAGTTGGTTTAGTGGTGCCCAGCCACTTTACCCAACCCAAACTAAAGCGCAACTCATAGGAAGAGGTCTCACTTGTTAAGGATAAAACCATACACGTTTTATAAAATATATTTTGATATGTACAGCGGAAGTCTTGGTATTACAAATAATGTGACTATGTTAATATTTATGCACTAGTGACAAAACACGAATATTCCAAAATGCACGCTTGAACAATTATTCACTTGATCCATGTTGCCATGTTGATTTTATCCTGAGGATTGGACAGAAGAAACGAGGAATAAGTCTTTAATGACTTAGTGAGATTCATATAAAAGAACTAGCAATGCAAGAATTAACTGTGATTTAATGGATACATTTCGAGGAGTGATCTTACCGGTAGGGACAATTCAACTAGATAATTTGATGTAGCAATGGTACTGGAATTTTCATAAAATAGTTAATGAACTTGTTCTTAACAGTAAACAATCCATCCTTATGGCTTCTAATATTGTACCTTATACCTCCCGACGAGGAGCGACCTCGCAAATGAATCATGAGACATGCTCGAGTACATGTCGATCAAGCACGCGGGTTACAACTAACTTCTGTCTGCAAACGGCGGCTAGATAGATGGGTATCAAGTGAAATTACTTAAACCGATAGTCCTTACAGCCCGACAGTAACTCGACTTAATCCGTGGGCCAACTTCCCAAAGGCGTCCCAATGGGTATAACAAACTAACAAATAAGCTAGTAAACCGAATAATATACGTTGCTCCTTGAGCTACATGTCCCGAACATAGTTCGTTGCTCTTTGCCCAATTCAAGAACCAGCAGATGCGATTATACTATTGGATAATTACCATGATTATGAATCGCTATGATAAATAATAAACGACTGGATATGATTTAACGATTAGTAAGAAAATCATGTTATGAAATGAGATGCCAAATATCATTCTGATGAAATATAGGTTGTTTGAAGTTTGGTAACGGAGTAGTGGCTTTTCTGTCCAAGTTCCTCAGGGCCGAATGAAAAACGAGGCTAGAACAAATCAGAAATGGGACCTCACCTTAACTCGTACGGGGAACCTTGATGGCGCTGATTAGTTCGTCAAACCTTTAACAAATTTAAATAATATTAATTTACTGAATTTATAATTCACCACAACAAATATTAGTACTTTTTCTTCAATTATGATGTTGGTGAAATTGAGAACGTTCTTGTTAAGAATGCTAGTTACTATGTAAATCTTAATAAATAACACATAAGCTTAATTTATGTCATTATACAAAACATAAAAATCTTAGATGGTGAATTTAAAGAAAAAATATATGCCTAAATTGAATATCAAATATCTATTATTTTAACCACCTCATTTTTCTCTTAAAATTATCTTAAACAACCTTCTCCGAATCTTACAACCGCGTAACCATGGCCTGCATGCGCTTCATCAACTCGCCCTGCCTCATTATCTCCTTCCGATCCTCCTCCCATCTGAAATCGTAAGAGGATATCTTTGTGCGGAGTACATCCATCTACATCTGATCTTCTCCCCTCTTGAAATTAAGGGACGCTACCTACTCTCAGAGGACTCTAACCTCCTCCCCACCCTTGTTATAACCTTGCTCTACCACAGTAGCAGCCTCCCTAAACTTCCCGACATAAAAACAAAGAGATATCAAGCGTGAGCTCTTCTATCGAAGAGGAATTCCTAAAAGATAAGTTACAAAGAAGGATAAACAGAAGTAAAAGAAAGGAGGACTTACCCTGAGCCCCATCCAGTTGAGGCAGGTCTGCATAAAGTGGAAGCCAACGGAGGGAGGGACATTGGAAGAAACAAAGAGATGGATGGCTTCTCCGAAGGCGTTGTCCAAAGTCTGCAGGGAGGGTAGGTCATCCAAACGGAGAGGAGCCCCTAGAAAAGGCATCCCAAAGGGGATGCCCCCTGGGGAAACCGTCACCGGAAGAGAGGCGATAGAATCGAAGTCAGTAAATAAGGCCCGATGAACTCCTATAGGGATAGAAGGACCCACCGCCCCCAAAAGGGAATCCAGGAGCGAAACCTTGATGTCCAGCCGTGACGAGTAACCAGGTTGCACCTCAGAAGCCTCCAAAATATCCTCGGAGTCACCTAATGATGCCTCCGAGTTAGACTTGAGAAGTTGCGCTAACAAATCCTCCCCTACAAGAAAAATCGTAAAACACAAAACTATGTATCAACGATAAATGATGATAAGTAAGAGAAGGGAACCGAGCAACTACCTGAGAGAAGAGACTCCCTTTCCATGATCATCGGAGCCTTTCCTTTATCTACCTTACCTAAAATAAAAAAAGAGGTGACTTGCCTTAGCCTAAGAAAAAACGAGGAGACCAGAATAACTTGAGAAGAGACAAGGATCACAAAGAACTTACTGGGGGCAAAGGGCTCAGAAATTGGCGCCGCCGAAGGCGCCAATGAAATTTCTTCCATTTCCTTCTAAGGATAAGATAAAGGATCAACGAAAGAGATAGTCACATACTCCGGCGCGACTGCTGACGAAGTTCCCTCCGCAGTCGGACTTCTTTCCAATGGGAAACCTCCCTCCGAAGAAAAATACCCCCCCCTCGGGAAGTCCTCAGAGAAACCTTTGTGGCAGAAACTAAACCGGATACCGAAGCCATGGCCGATCGAGGGTCCAGGATGGATAGGGGGACGACTCCATAGATCACGCCATCTTCCCCGATGACGAAGGGCGAATGATCCTCCTCCTGTCAATTGTAGGCCATATAAGGCCCAAGGCATGAACTGTGACGATCGCGCCCCATGAGCCATTCTCATATCCGAGTTGGTTTAGTGGTGCCCAACCACTTTACCCAACCCAAACTAAAGCGCAACTCATAGGAAGGGGTCTCACTTGTTAATGATAAAACCATACACGTTTTATAAAATATATTTTGATATGTACAGCGGAAGTCTTGGTATTACAAATAATGTGACTATGTTAATATTTATGCACTAGTGACAAAACACGAATATTCCAAAATGCACGCTTGAACAATTATTCACTTGATCCATGTTGCCATGTTGATTTTATCCTGAGGATTGGACAGAAGAAACGAGGAATAAGTCTTTAATGACTTAGTGAGATTCATATAAAAGAACTAGCAATGCAAGAATTAACTGTGATTTAATGGATACATTTCGAGGAGTGATCTTACCGGTAGGGACAATTCAACTAGATAATTTGATGTAGCAATGGTACTGGAATTTTCATAAAATAGTTAATGAACTTGTTCTTAACAGTAAACAATCCATCCTTATGGCTTCTAATATTGTACCTTATACCTCCCGACGAGGAGCGACCTCGCAAATGAATCATGAGACATGCTCGAGTACATGTCGATCAAGCACGCGGGTTACAACTAACTCCTGTCTGCAAACGGCGGCTAGATAGATGGGTATCAAGTGAAATTACTTAAACCGATAGTCCTTACAGCCCGACAATAACTCGACTCAATCCCTGGGCCAACTTCCCAAAGGCGTCCCAATGGGTATAACAAACTAACAAATAAGCTAGTAAACCGAATAATATATGTTGCTCCTTGAGCTACATGTCCCGAACATAGTTCGTTGCTCTTTGCCCAATTCAAGAACCAGCAGATGCGATTATAATATTGGATAATTACCATGATTATGAATCGCTATGATAAATAATAAACGACTGGATATGATTTAACGATGAGTAAGAAAATCATGTTATGAAATGAGATGCCAAACATCATTCTGATGAAATATAGGTTGTTTGAAGTTTGGTAACGGAGTAGTGGCTTTTCTGTCCAAGTTCCTCAGGGCCGGATGACAAACAAGGCTAGAACAAATCAGAAATGGGACCTCACCTTAACTCGTACGGGGAACCTTGATGGCGTTGATTAGTTCGTCAAACCTTTAACAAATTTAAATAATATTAATCAACTGAATTTATAATTCACCACAACAAATATTAGTACTTTTTCTTCAATTATGATGTTGGTGAAATTGAGAACGTTCTTGTTAAGAATCCTAGTTACTATGTAAATCTTAATAAATAACACATAAGCTTAATTTATGTCATTATAAAAAACATGAAAATCTTAGATGATGAATTTAAAGAAAAAATATATGCCTAAATTGAATATCAAATATCTATTGTTTTAACCACCTCATTTTTCTCTTAAAATTATCTTAAACAACCTTCTCCGAATCTTACAACCGCGTAACCATGGCCTGCATGCGCTTCATCAACTCGCCCTGCCTCATTATCTCCTTCCGATCCTCCTCCCATCTGAAATCGTAAGAGGACATCTTTGTGCGGAGTACATCCATCTCCATCTGATCTTCTCCCTTCTTGAAATTAAGGGACGCTACCTGCTCTCAGAGGACTCTAACCTCCTCCCCACCCTTGTTATAACTTTGCTCTACCACAGTAGCAGCCTCCTTAGACTTCCCGACCTAAAAACAAAGACATATCAAGCGTGAGCTCTTCTATCGAAGAGGAATTCCTAAAAGATAAGTTACAAAGAAGGATAAACAGAAGTAAAAGAAAGGAGGACTTACCCTGAGCCCCATCCAGTTGAGGCAGGTCTGCATAAAGTGGAAGCCAACGGAGGGAGGGACATTGGAAGAAACAAAGAGATAGAGGGCTTCTCCGAAGGCGTTGTCCAAAGTCTGCAGGGAGGGTAGGTCCTCCAAACGGAGAGGAGCCCCAAGAAAAGGCATCCCAAAGGGGATGCCCCCTGGCGAAACCGTCACCGAAAGAGAGGCGATAGAATCGAAGTCTGTAAATAAGGCCCGATGAACTCCTATAGGGATAGAAGGACCCACCGTCCCCAAAAGGGAATCTAGGAGCGAAACCTTGATGTCCAGCCGTGACGAGTAACCAGGTTGCGCCTAGGAAGCCTCCAAAATATCCTCGGAGTCACCTAATGATGCCTCCGAGTTAGACTTGAGAAGTTGCGCTAACAAATCCTCCCCTACAAGAAAAATCGTAAATCACAAAACTATGGATCAACGATAAATGATGATAAGTAAGAGAAGGGAACCGAGCAACTACCTGAGAGACGAGACTCCCTTTCCATGATCATCGGAGCCTTTCCTTTATCTACCTTACCTAAAATAAAAAAAGAGATGACTTGCCTTAGCCTAAGAAAAAACGAGGAGACCAGAATAACTTGAGAAGAGACAAGGATCACAAAGAACTTACTGGGGCAAAGGGCTCGGAAATTGGCCCCGCCGAAGGCGCCAATGAAATTTCTTTCATTTCCTTCTGAGGATAAGATAAAGGATCAACGAAAGAGATAGTCACATACTCCGGCGCGACTGCTGACGAAGTTCCCTCCGCAGTCGGACTTCTTTCCAATGGGAAACCTCCCTCCGAAGAAAAATACCCCCCTCCCGGGAAGTCCTCAGAGAAACCTTTGTGGCAGAAACTGAACCGGATATCGAAGCCATGGCCGATCGAGGGTCCACGATGGACAGGGGGACGACTCCATATATCACGCCATCTTCTCCGATGACGAAGGGCGAATGATCCTCCTCCTCTGCCACCACCGGATGCATATCCGTACCTTCGGGAGTATTAACCTCCTCATCTTCCACCTCGGGAGCGTCAAAAGTACCGCTAGATGAGTGAGCCGAAGAAGCCGCTTGAGACCTAGACTTCTTCCGACCACTCAAGGACGGAATATCCTGCTCCGATGACTTCGCAGTTATAGATAGGTCCGAAGGACCCTTACGCAAAAAATACTTTGCCAGAACCTCCCCTGCGTTACACAAAAAGTCTTAAAAATCTTGAGAATGAAAATTTACTCGAAACAATAAAGATATTAAGTTATAATTACTTACCAAAGGAGGCCAACTCCTCGGGAGACAAGGACAAAGGCTCTCGGACGGCAGCGTCAATAAACACTACGTAATGAAGCCCCGACTTCTCATACAACTTGCCGAAGTCCCTCGACTCCATCAAAGCCTTGGCCGAAATAATCAAAGAGAAACTCATCTCAGAGTCTAGAGGGTGCACTGGAGCCTTAGCCTCCCTCCAATCAAATGGCATATCCCATTCACCATCCACGGGCTTCACGAAGAAGTACTTGTCCTTCTAAGTACTGTGGGAGCTGAGCGTCCCCTCCAAAATCTTCTTCGTTGAGTTCTTGGCTAAATTCCGATGGCAAAAATGTTAGAAAGGGAGCCCTCCAGATGAAATCACAGTATTGAAGATTGAGAATAATCGGGCCACGGTGCAACTCAACTCCTTCAACTGGCACCAGAACACGAAGATGCACAAAACAGCAAAACCATTCGGAGTTACTTGACTCGGGCAAACGTTACACGCCTTAAACACCTAGTAGAAGAAGAAAGGCATGAATGATCGCCAACCATACCTCATTTGCGCATAGTACACCGTGAGATAGCCCGTCGGAGGCTTGTTGGCCCTCTTCTTCTTCGTCGGAATCTTGAAGGTCATATTTTTCTGGTATGCCCCCAAATCAGTGAATAGGGATGACGCCTGTGTCTGAGTAGTAGTGCTCACAGTCTCCTCGACCTTCTAGAGATTGCGAGTATCGGGCTTTTTCGCTTTCGAAGCCCTAGCCCTTTTATACGAGGCAACACCACCCTCCTCCGCCGCAACGGAAGTACTTCCCTTCCTTTTCTGGGTGAATGCAACAGGTTCACTCATCGTAACGCCACCAGTAACCGTTGGTGAATCGACGGCGGAAGTAAAGGCTACGGCCCCCGAGCCCGATGCAGCAGTGGTAAGATCAGTAGCAGAAGAAGCAATTTTTATCACGAAGAGAAATTCGAAAGTGTTTGCAAAAAATTTGGAAAAGCTCATGAAATCGGAGAGAGAGAAGAGAGGATTTGCTGAAAATTAAAGCTTGAGAATGAGATTGAAAGAAAAAGGAGACATTGGCTATATTTATAGCCAAATGTTGTGGAGGTCGTGGGAGTAATAACACCCCACGTCGCCCAATGAATTCGACACGTACCCCGGACACGTTACACCACCAAATAGCCGTTGGAGATCGGCCCGTTTCCAACGGTCGGATGAGCAAGCCGTTACGCCACCATCAAAATTCACCTTAAATGCCTCTCCCTCTTGTGTTATTCCACCCGAGGACAAAGCTCCCGAGGACAAAAAGGTAATACCCTCACTGTATTTATGACATATATATGTATATATATATATATGTATCCATCGTCCTCTCGTAAGAAAAGAGAAGAAAAAAGAAGAAAAGAAGAAAGAAAAATCCCCTCGCCTCACCGAAGGCAAAAAATTGAAGGAATAAAATTCCTCTCGCCTCTACGATGGTGATCGAAATTTGGGGGGCCTAGTGTTAACCCTAAAAATAATATAGGGATTAACAAATACGTTAACCCTAAAAAATAGAGATTAGCGTAAGGACGGTACTACCGTCACATCACTCCCGATGCCACGAAGTATCGGGAGGGCCCACCGAGTGCCGCAAACCCAAAGAGGTAAAAAAGCGACACCCGTGAAGAGGTACCTAAACGTCCCTTAAAAAGTCACGATGAATAAAAATAAGATATCCACGCGACATCGGAGAAAAGAATAAAATCACGATGGACCCGCGAGACTCCGATATCCATAGAAAGCGCCAAGAGGGACCAGAACAAGGACCCCGAGTCCCTAAGCGTCCCTCGGAAAGTCACAATGAATAAGAATAAGATATCTACGCGGCGTCGAAAAAAAGAATAAAAACACGATGCACCCGCGAGACTCCGATATCCATCAAAAGTGCCAAGAGGGACCAAAACTAGAACCCCGAGTCTCCCAAAATGCGAGAACATCCCCTCATTGAACAAATCCAAAGACAACCACATATCGAAATATATCTCACGAAGAACAAAACACAAGAACAACGCCCTATGAGAGTCAACCACCATTCGAAATATATCTCACGAAAAAAACACAAGAACAGCGCCCTATCGGAGTCAACCATCTATCGAAACTCATATTACGAAGAGCAAAACGCAAAAATAGACCCCTATCAGGACTATAATGGCATCGAATGGATACCCAACCTCATGTATAAAGCTCTCCCAAGAAGTCTAGCCCATCGGAGAAAAGAATCCAAGAATCAACTTATCAGAACCTCGTGAAGAGTCATCGGAAAGGATAAGAATTCGTCCTAGTCATGTCCTAGTAGATAAATGACCCAAAGATAGAGTATAACTCATCCACTCATGTATATTTCGGCACTTGTACTTTACTAAAGATATGCACAGTGACACCTGTCCCCAAATACCTCTATATAGGGGTATCCCTTGTCAAATTATTATCATCTTCAATTCAATTCAACACAAGCAAGACATATAATTTTCAGTGAATAAAAAGAGGGATATTTTCGTCATAAGCAAGCATTTGAACCTTCAGACAGGGTGTTCCAACCCTTATACTCTCGTTAATTCGGTTAAAACAACAAACCCGTTAACATTATTTAATTAAGATTTTTACTTAAATTGTTGAGAATTACAGAAAATTTTATTCAAGATTTGGGAGAAATTATTATATACATGCGTTGTATGTACAACCGATGATTGAGATTAAAAAAGATCCTCAAATTGTAGGAATAACAACCCAACACCCCATCTCCACCGTGTATTGATAGTAGATGCACCTACAACGGTTGCACCAAATAATCTCTCAAGATTTGCTGCCACACTCACCTATATTCCTATATTAGTATTTAGTAATAGCCACCCCAAGACGCCAAAATTGCAGAAGTGCAACTCTTATCTGTTCTTACATTTATGCTAAGATCTAATTTAATTTTATGTGTCCTAGCTTTGTATTATAAAAATGTACTCCTTCACTTGATGAAAAACTGCAAAAATTGCAATGAATTATTTCTCCTCTGTATATCACCTTAACATATTGGTTGCCATTTTAGCACAGTTGTACAGTAGTAAAAACATTAATTTGTTCATTTGTATTTTACGCAGTTTACCGTAAGTACAGTAGTAAAAACATTAATTTGTTCATTTGTATTTTACGCAGTTTACCGTAAGTTCGATACAAAACTATTATATTAAGGAAAAATAGGAGTTATTATTGCAAGCAACTTTTGCACTATTTTCTAACTTCTATGACGGCAAGTTGTATATGATCCAAGTCCAGGAATGGGACCCAATGCGAGTTCAGATTCAAATTAAGTACATTGGGGCCATGCACATAATGATGAGTCTGGATCTAACTGTGGATTTATTTGGATTCAAGTCAAAAAGTCTTTGTTAGTTCAACTGAAAAGACAGTAGTAAATATTGCTTCTACAAATGCGGTATTTGGTGGGGCTGTCGGTGTCAGTGGGGCACACTACAAATAATCAGGCTGAATTTTGAATATTTCGGGACGAACTTATTTTAGCACAGTCATTGCAGCTCATACGACTCGTCATCTTGTTGGACTCTATGTTCTTGATTGACTGACACTCCAAGACACTGTCTCCATCGGCTCACCTTAGTGGTATATTTCAGGAGATTCAGAGTAGATTGACCACATTTCAGACAGTTATTGCCAATTTCACCTACCGAGAGGCGAACCAAACAACATATTTTCTTGTCAAAATGGGAGCGTAGTTCTTGGTCACTGACGCAATACAGATGCCACCATACCATATTTGGGTTACATGCCCAACTTGGTTGCAGCCTTTACTATTATTTGATTCTACTACTGTTGTACCTGGTTGCTCTCATTCCAGTTCCCCTTGTACTAAAATTGTTTACTTGTAGTAATTAAACTTACTGCGGTTTGTTAAAAAAAAAAAATCCTGCCACTAATTTAACACAAACTAAATGAAAAATGCTGACACATATTAGCATATAATTAGGATTTAAACTGATCCACACCCTTCCATTATTTGGTTGTTGAAAGTTGAAACTAACACAAATCACTATTACTTAAGTGGGTTTGGTCTATATGTTCATTATTTTAAGTCACAACAACATCATATCTTTAAGTTGACTCCGCTACAACATACTTAGAACATAATTACAAACATATGTACCTCTCTAGTCTCTAGCACACATAACAAACCTAACAACTTGTATTTCCAGTGCTTGCCACCACAAGAAGAGGAGTCTTTTTACGAAGAGTTAGTCCCGTAGACTCAGTAACATCCATATCCTCCACCCTCGCCCCATTCGGCAGCGAGAAATCAAACTCGTGCACCAGTCTCGCCAATGCCAGCTCGTTAACATGCATGGCAAAAGCAATACCAGGGCAGACCCTCCGACCAGCACCAAACGGTATAAACTCAAAGTGATTCCCTTTGTAGTCTATATTTGAGTTCCTAAACCTCTCCGGATCAAAATCATCCGGATTTTTCCACAATAGCGGATCTCTTGCAATTGCACTGGCATTGATGATGACTTGTGTCCTAGCTGCAACGTCGTAGCCCATGACATTCGTGTCCTGTGTCAATTCTCGAGGGACCAGTAATGGGACTGGACAGTGTAGTCTTAGACTCTCTTTGATCACTGCTTTGAGATAGTGCATTTTGTCTAAGTCGTCCTCTGTTATTACTTTCTTGTCGCCTGCTACTTCTTTCACTTCGTTCTTCAGTTTTATCATGGTACTTGGGTGTCTTATAAGCTCTGTCATTGCCCACTCCAGTGCTGTTGCTGTTGTATCGGTTCCAGCAGCAAACATGTCCTGTAAGTAACAGATTAAAATAATACCCTTTAAACTATAATTTAATCGATTGACAAACTCTTCTAATAATTACAAGGTTGTTGCTTGAAGTTCAAAAAAGTATAATAAAGTTTCATTTAAATTTTAAGAGGTGTGACAGATGTGTAAAATAGTAAAACTAAGTTGTTACCTTAAATCCAGAAATGGAATCAAGCACAATACTCAAATATAAACATGTCACGTAATATTTGGCCAAATGATTTTTGTCCCGCTATCAAGAATCGGGACACTTACCCAATGGCCGAAGATTTGAAAATTGAAAAAAATTGAAATTCTTAATTGTTACCAATATGATCGCTTTGATGGCCTCATTAGCCAAAGAAGATCCATCTTTATTTTCACCCTGAATTTCAAGCAATATATCCACAAAATCAAACCTTTCACCTCCCTTCTCATCTCTGTGATCTTTCACAACATCCTCCAAAAACTCATCAAACTCCTTAGCCAGCTTCTCCACTTTGGCATCCAACCCATTAAACCGATTAATAAAACTCAACCAAGGTATGTACTCCCCCACGTAAAATGTACCGAGCATCTCGGTCAGATCACCCAACATTGCCTTAAACCTTTTTCCCTCTTCACCATTTGTATACTTCTTTCCCAAAACCACCCTGGAAATGATATTACACGTAAGCAACGACAATGCGTCGGTTAAATTCACAACCGATCCCAATTGTCGCTTAATCTTTTCAATCATAACGTCCGTCTCTTCTTCCCTGACTTGTCGAAAAGACTGGACCCTTTTGTTGCTGAGCAGCTGAAGAACGCACATGCTCTTTACGCGTCTCCAGTAGTCACCGTAGGGGGAAAAGGCCACGTCTTTCGAGCCGTAAAGTAGCTTATCCGGAATGCTAAGTTTTGGTCTGGTCGAAAAGATTAGGTCCTGTTTCTTCATGATCTCTCGCGCGGCTTCTGCTGTGGAGATGATGAGAACGGGAATGCGTCCAAATTGTAGAAGCATGATGGGACTGTAGTGTTTGGATAGTATTTGAAGCGAGCGATGAGGGTATAAGCCGAGCTGGTGAAGATTTCCGATCACCGGAAGCTTACCGGGAGATGGCGGTAGCCGCTTTCCCGGTATGGAAGCAGCACCGAAGTTCCATCGCCATTTGTGAAGGAGGAGTATGAGCAGAGAGATGGTAAAAAGTGAAGCTATTACCAAATATGAGTAACACTCCATCTTTTTTATGATACGACTTTTTTTTTTTTTTTTTTATGGAAATGTCTATTATGTTGATAATGGAACTGAAGCGGCATATATAGATAAGTACAAGGAGAAAATTCAATTGGTTCACGGAGGATCAGTGTACGTATACGGCTTCTTTTTGACTGTGGTGGTGGAGAGCTGTCCAAAATCTCTGTTTCAAAACTGTACGGCATTCTCTATGTTTCTTTGTTAATCTTGCATTACTTATACGCTACGTTGCACGGACACGGATACGTGGATACGTATCGGACAAAATACGGATACGAAGATACGAATTTTTTCAAAATCACATATTGAGATACAACAAGGATACGTTGAATATTTAATATTAAAAAATTATATATGTATATATATTATTTAAGTAAATATATAAAATGATGAATATTAAACACTTATAAAATTCTAAAAATAATCAACATATAGCTATATACAAAGATCCACCATTTCACAAACTCAAATATTAATTGATAAATATGTTCAACACGAATATTACAAAGTTTCATAATATAACAAAGATTAATATTGCAATAACTTATTTATTGTTAAACAACATCATCAACAAACAAAACCAACTCAAAGTCGGGTTCATCAAGTGAAAAGTGAAAATGATGAACTATTATATGAGTTAAATGAATTAATAAATTAGAAAATTACATTTTGGTGTTTGTAGTATGAATAAATTCACCCCTAAAATTTTCAAAAATAATAAAATAACCTATTTTATTGAGGACACGTATCGGATACGCCTTAGGATAGTATCTGATACATATCCAATTTATTAAAAAAATAATATTTAAATAGGATACGCCACGTGGCGTATCCGACACGTATCCGAGGCGTATCCGAGGCGGACACGTATCCGATACGGGATACAGAGCCATTTTCAGAGTATCCGTGCAACATAGCTTATACGCAATACATGATAAGATTTTCAAACATGCACTCGTAGTAGTGATTGTTGGGAAAATATTTACATCTTAATCTAATACTCAAAGCTGATTATAAGTTAATTAAAGGAAACATTAGAGAATTTATAAGAACATATTATAAGCTATTTATATAGCATGTAAGTTGAAAGTGCAAGTGTTGTTGTGCAGTGTTAGTGCATCATTTTGGTAATTAGTGTTGGCACAACACTAAACTTAACATTGCACTGTCTAAGTTATTTAATTGTATTATTTTATTTTGCCTTTATTTTTAAACTCACCTAGTTCCACAAGTTGTAGTTATCTGTGATATGTTTCAGGATATTAAGGACTCTAAAGATCGTGTGGAATAATACGTAAAGAAAGAAGATTAGCCGAAGGAATTTAAAGATAATATCACAAGATCTCTTGAAGATAAACATCAAAGGAGATTTCAGAATTATCCAAGGAATAAGAGAGCAATCACAATTCGTATCAATCACGTCTAAGAGAAGGGACAATCAAATCCTATAAGTAGGCGTGCTCGACATCAAGATTAACAACGAGACTAGAATAAATTCTGAGAGATTAGAAGTATTCTTGTAATAGTTATTAGTCTTATTTTTACTGAGTTTTATCTAGCGAAGCTATAAACTCCATAGCTTATACTTAGTTAGTGTTAGGATTGAGTTCCTTACTCAGTTGAGTTTTGTAAGATGATTAGATTCATATTCAATGATTATTTGGCCGTAAGGCTCGGCGTGTTATATTCATATAACCTACTTAAAATTCAGACTATGTGTTTGTTATTCTGATGCAGTTTACTCTAAAGCGAACGTTGGTACAACACCGAATACAATCGGTGTTGGCACAACATTCTGTCTCAACACATCGTGTGAATCAAAAGGGGTATCAATTCCCACTCATACATTAACAATTGACGTCAGAGCCAAGCATCTAATTCATTATTGTTTGGATTTGGTACCATACCATGGATCGACCAACACAAACAACAGGCTACCAGTGCTCGATGGGACAAACTATGCCTACTGGAAAATCAGGCTCACGTAATACATCAAATCCTTAGACTTACATGCTTGGAAATCAATCATTGATGGTACACTTAATCAATGACAGCAAGAGACAATGACAATGATGTACATCTGAAGTCTGAAGCTGACTGGACTCCAACAAGCGGTTTACAAAGAGAAAGCACTGAATGCCATCTTCAGTTGGGTTGATCCACATATGTTCAGCTTAGTACAACTCTGTACAACTGCCAAGCAAGCTTGGATATTTCTTCAAACTCACTTTGAGGGAGATGCAAGTGTCAAAGAATCCAGACTTCAAATTGCTTTACAAAAATTTGAGAGTGTCAGGATGGGTGATGATGAGTCTGTCACTTGTTACTTTGAGAAACTAATGGATATTTCAAATGAATGTCAAAGTTTAGGTGATCCTCTAACTAATAAACAACTTGTTTACAAAGATATGAGAACTATGTCTTCTAGGTTTGAAGTTAAGAAGATAGCTATGCAAGTGGCCAGACACATGTCATCACTAAATTTTCATACTCTTCTAAATGTTTTACAAAATTTGAAATGAGTTCAGAGCCTACTAACAAACAGAGAGTCTTGCTCTAAAAGCTACTGAAGAAGAAGTAGATGATGAAACTGAAATTAGTGCTTACTTAGGTTCTGTGGTTAAAAAGTTTAAAAAAATTGCTTTGAATGATAGTGTCAGAAAAGAAAAGAATTTCCCTCCTAATTTGCCAAGGAGTTTTCCTAGTAAAATGGTAAAGTATTCCTTTAAAAAGCCTTCTGAAAGTGACACTAAGAAAATAAAAAAAAATTCAATGCTTTGAGTGCAAAGGTTATGGTCACTTGACCTATGAGTGTGCTAATACTTTAAGAGTCAAAGGTAACTCTAACTAGGTGTGCATAGATGATATTGATGATGAGAAAGGTTTGGAGGAAATACGATGAACATTTGTCTGGGGAAATTCACACAGCAGCCTTGTGTGCTCAGGTAAATTGGACAGAGTGTCAGGACAACATCGCAACTGACGAATGTGCGCACTCAGACTGATCCAGAAGAACAAAAAGACTACTTCGATAACTAGGATGATGATGAATATATTTCTAATCCTTAATGTCTTATTACTAATATAAATGAATCTGAGGAACATTCTAACTTTGTATGTTTTGGTGGCTTGGTAGATTTGGATGAAAAGTACTTCTTTGAAGGGGAAATGGATCAAGGTGAAATTATTGATGAACTGGAGGTTGTTTACAAGGAACTCCTTGATGAAGTAAAAAATTTATCAAACTGGAAAAAGAGCTCATCAAGGAAAGTAGTTTCTTGATTAAAAATGTGACTAAACTAGAAAGAAACCTCACTAGAAAGGAGTGCCAAATGGAGAAGATGGAGATAAAGCTGGAAGAAGAGAACAATAGCCAAGTGGAACTAGGAACAAGTAAGCTTGATGAAGTACTGAGTGTTGGTAATGAAGGTACTACGGGTTTAGGATACCAAGAAAGGTCAAGTAAGTCTGATACTATTATACGTGGTTTTGTAAAAGCTGGCTTTGGTAAAACTAATGGCAATTCTCTTAAATCCAAGAAAATAACCTATATTTGCCAATATTATTTTCAGCCTGGTCACTTAAAACCATACTGCTTTAAGTACAAAAAGTTTTTTAAAAAAACAAGTATGAAAGTAGTGATGTTGTATCTGATGTTAGGTCAACATCGGGACCCTCTTGATGTTGGTACAACACTTAGAAACAACACCAATGAACATAATAACGGTTTTAGAAAGAACGGATTGTGGTCTCCTTAAATTACGATTATCTGTAATGTTGTTTTCTCAGCTACTCATACTCTTACTGGTGATTGGTATTTTGACAGTGGTTGTTCTAGACATATGACAGGTACCAAGACTAATCTCATGGACTTTGTGCCCTTATCTACTGGTACTGTTACATATGGTGGTGGTAGTAAAAGAAAAATAATAGGGAAGGGGGTTCTCAATATTGATGGTTTTCCACATCTGACTGATATATTGTTGGTGGAAGGGCTGCGTGCAAATCTCATCAGCATCAGCCAGTTCTGTGATAATAATTTGATAGTTAAATTTGATAAGTATTCTTGTGATGTGTTTGATAAAACTGATACTTTTGTGATGACACGAAAGAGGTCAAAGGACAACTACTACTTAGTGGATGAGGATGCTTAGTGCCTACATGTGAAGGTTGATGAATCAGTGCTTTGGTATAGAAGACTTGGTCATGTTAACTATAGGAATCTGGAAAAGATCATCAAACTGGAGGCTGTAAGAGGCATACCTAAACTGACCAGTCCAGGTAAACATGTTTGTGGTAATTGTCTGCAAGGTAAACAAACCAAGACTACACATGCTCCTATACATGTGGAAGGTCAGATTTCTAGAACTTCTAAATGCTTTGAACTGTTGCACATGAATCTGATGGGTCCTATAGAGATTTGCAGCCTTGCTGGTACACTTGAATGTCTCTAAAAGGACATCAACAATCACATAAGCATATTTCTAACCAGCAAGGCTACATACCTCTATCACGTAAGAAATATGCTTATGTGATTGCTGTGGAGACATTCAAAATACTAGCTGACAGTATTAAGCCGCTCTACAATGCATGTGTTATTAGGATTAGATCATATCATTGTAGAGCAACTTAATACTGTCAGCTAGTATTGTAAATGTCTCCACATCAATCACATAAGCATATTTATGTGATTTTTGATGAGTTTTTTAGGTACGCTTGAATGTCTCTACAATGCATGTGTTATTAGGATTAGATCATATCATGGTAGGGAATTTGAAAATAGAAAATTTGATGACCTGTGTGATTCTAGAGGCATCTCACATGAATATCCTGCCCCTATCACTCCTCAACAAAATGGAGTTGCTGAAAGGAAAAACAGAACTTTGCAAGAAATGGCTAGGATAACGTTAAACTCCAGAAAGATAATTAAAAGACTTTGGGCAGAAGCACTTAGTACTACTTGTTATATTTCAAACATCGTTTATCTAAGACCAGGCACAAGTCACAACCGTGACTTCTTATGAAATAATTTAGAAAATTAGGTCTAATCTGAGTCATTTTCATAAGTTCGGTTGTGTGTGCTACATCTTGAAAGATAGACAGCCATTAGGCAAGTTTGATGCTAAAAGTGAAAAATGCATTTTTGTTAGATATTTTGTGAACAACGGTGCTTACAGAGTGTTTATCCTAGATTAAATACTATACAAGAGTCTGTAAACATTGTGTTTGATGATGAGTTTGATCTTCCAGGTACCACATGTGATCAACATATTCGGCCTCTAACTGATAATGTGGAACCAACATCGTCGAGCAACAATGTGGACTCAACATTAGTGACTGAGCAAGATGTCACTAGGGATGCTGAAGTTGAACCAACACCAGTTGATCCAGATGTTGGACCAACACCAGATTATACAAATTCTGACACATAAGAATTTGTTGGTGAAAATGTGAGAAGAGACACACCTGCCAGAATTAAGAGGAATCATCCCACTTCACAGGTTATAGGCAATCTTACAAAAGGAGTAAGGACCAGAAACAAAGAAAGAGTAAACTATAAGGATATTGTTAAACTTAGTGTTTGCATGTCTTTTGTGTTTAATATTGTTTCTTGTTTTGTATCTGTTGTAGAACCTAAGAATTTTAATTAGGCCCTGAAAGACTCAAATTGGGTAAATGCTATGCAAGAAGAACTTATGCGATTCACTAAGAACAAAGTTTGGAAATTAGTTCCTAGGCATGTTCACACAAATGTGATTGAAACTAAGTGGATTTTTTAAAACAAGAGTGATGAAAATGGAGTGATAGTTATGAATAAGGCTAGATTAGTAGCCCAAGATTATACTCAGGTAGAAAGGATTGACTTTGATGAAACCTTTGCCCCTGTTGTCCGAATTGAATCCAGTAGGCTTTTACTTGCTATTGCTTGTTTTCTAAAGATCAAATTGTACCAAATGAATGTTAATGGAGCCTTTTTAAATGGGTATATTGACAAAGAAGCCTATGTTGAGCATCCAAAAGGATTCACTGAGATTTATCACCCTGATCATGTCTATAAACTTGAAAAAACATTATATGGTTCGAAACAGGCTTCTAGAGATTGATATGAAAGGTTAAATGAATTCTTGCTATGTTTTGGTTTTTCAATAGGTGAAGGTGATAGGACACTGTTTATCATGAAGAATAACAAAGATGTATGTATAGCTCAAATTTATGTTGATGACATAGTTTTTGGCTCTTCTAAACAGTCCACAATGGGCAAGTTTGTTAACACTATGACATGTACATTTGAAATGAGTATGATAGGGGAGCTCACCTTCTTCCTAGGACTGCAAGTGAAACAGAAGGAAACATGAATGTTTCTATCTCAGGAGAAATATGCTAAGAACTTGGTGAAGAGATTCGGCTTACTGGAGTCTAAGCCTAGCAAAACATCTATGTCCACTACCGTGAAGATTGAGAAGGATGAAGCTGGTGAAGATGTTGACTCAATACTCTACAGATCCATGAGTCTCCTATACTTATCAGCCACCAGACCTGACATCATGTACTCAGTTTATGTCTGTGCCAGGTATCAGGCAGTACCAAAGGTATCTCACTTAACTGCATTAAAAATAATCTTTATATATATATATATATATATATATATATATATATATATATCTTTGTAACTACAGATTTAGGAATCTGGCACTCTCATGACACAAATTCAATTCTAGTCGACTTTAGTGACTCTGATTGGGCTGGGGATCTAGATGATAGGAAATCCACTAGTGGAGGGTGCTTTTATCTAGGAAATAATTTGGTTTTTTGGTACAGTAAGAAACATAATTGTGTTTCATTATCAACTGTTGAGTCTGAGTATGTTGCAGCTAGAAGCTGTGTGACCCAACTGATATAGTTGAAATATATGCTTTGTGATTATGGGTTAACTAGTAATACTCTTCTAATGTTCTGTGACAATTTTAGTGCTATTAGCATATCCAAAAATTATGTTCAACATTCTAGAACCAAACACATTGATATTAGACATCACTTTGTGAGAGATTTGGTTGAGGATAAAATAATTACAATTGAGCATATTGAAACCAACATCCAACTAGCAGATATGTTCACAAAACCCTTGATAATGAGAAATTCTTCAGTTTGAGGAAGGCTCCTGATATGAGAGTGTTGTGAGAACACAGTGCATACATCATAGGCCAATACTAGTGACTGATTGTGATGTACCCAAATTGTTCTTTTGTTTGTTTGGTTGGTTTTTGTGACATCCTTGTTTACTCATGTCTGTTTTGTCTGAGTCCTACTGGCCTGTCAGCATATGTTGGGTATCTTCATCTTTACAAATGTTTCTTGAAATTCTTGCTAACTTTCTTTATTTTGAGGTAGTGTCTTAACTTGGAAAAGTTGGGGTACATAGAGCTGACTGCTATGTTGTATTCAGATGTGTCCTATTCAGGTTAAAGATACACAAAACAATATGAAGAAGTTGGGGTACACAGAGTTGACAGCTATGTTGTATTCAGTTATGTCTTCTTTATACTGTTTTACTTGCAGAAGGGACATATAATAGTGAATTCTTATACTAGGGTGTCTGGGGTCTTGTATTGCTTTTTATGCAGTATAATTGTTCACTTGGTGCTAAAACATTCTTTATGTTGTTTAGTAAACAAGTATGTGTTAGGATATTGGGGTGTTGGGGTCCTGTACTGCTTGCATCTAGCCCTATGTACTTGCATGTGCATGTGCATTGATTATGTTGAAACTGGGGTGTTAGAGGTCCTGTTATTACCAATTTGCCTCAAAGTGTAATGCTTGAAAGTTGTTTTTTCTACTGGTTCTAAAATGAATAAGTAAAGAGTTTATATATGTGTGTGCTGATATTTTGTTGAGACAACACTCTTCTCATTTATGTTGGCCAAAGTTCATCTTCTGCTATTACTGTTCTATTCTCTTCTTTCTTTTTATCATGTGCTGAGTGGTTATGGTCTTAAGGGGGTTGGGACTTGATTCCGATTCCAGTAGGAAAAAAGTCAATTGGTTCTCGATGGGTCTATAAAATTATAACCAAAGCTGAGGTGTAGTTGAGCGATATAAGGCTCGTTTAGTAGCAAAAGGATTTTCTCAACAATATGGCATGGATTATGAGGAGACCTTTGATCCTGTTGCTAAGATGACATCTGTCAGAGTTCTTATTGCAGTCGCATCAGTACGACAATGAGGAAGTGTACATGACACCTCCACCGGTGTTCCTCATGCAAACAGGGCAAGTGTGTAAACTTAAGAAAGCATTATATGGGCTAAAGCAAGCTCCATGACCTTGGTTTGAAAAAAATTCCAAAACTGTTTGTTCTCTTGGCCTCTCTTCTTGGCCTAATTATTCAGCCTTATTTGTTAAATGTAGTTTTGTTGGTCGCATAATATTTTTACTATATGTTGATGATATTATTATTATGGGTGACGATGTTGAGGGTATCAAGGTGTTGAAACACACCTTATCTCGTTTGCTTAATATGAAGGATTTGGGTCCGCTTCGATACTTTTTAGGTATTGAAGTCGCTTTTTCTTCAAAAGGCTATCTTTTGTCTCAGTCGAAGTATACTTTAGATATTTTAGGGCGAGCTCGTCTTACAAACACACGTGTTGTTGCTACTCCTTTAGAGGTAAATGTTCGTTATACTCCGACTTGCGGCACACCTTCTTCGGATCCCACTTTGTACAAGTTTATTGTTGGTAGTTTGGTTTACTTGACTATTACCCGACCGGATATTGCTTATATGCTCCATATTGTAAGTCGGTTTGTTGCTGCATCTACCTCTGAACAATGGGATGTTGTTACTCGGTATTATTTGTTATCTTTGTGGTACTATTTATCAGAGTCTATTGTTTCCTTCGAGTTCTTCCTTAGAACTGCGAGCATATACGGATGCAGACTATGCTAGTGATCCATCGGATGAAAAATCTACAACTAGATATTGTATTTTTCTCGGTGATTTTCTCATTTCTTGGAAAAGCATGAAACAAGATGTTGTTTCTCGTTCTTATACCAAGGCAGAGTATCATGCCACTACAACTTAACTTGTTTGGTTACGACGATTGTTAGGTGATATGGGGGTGTTGTTGTCATCTCCCACACCCATGTACTGTGATAACAAAAGTGTTGTTCTGATTGCTCATAACTCTGTTTTTCATGAGCGTACCAAACATATTAAGATTGATTGTCATGTACCGTTCATCTCGTCTTCGATGCCGTTGACTGACTTATTTACGAAGGCACATACGAATAACCATAGGGCCTATTTTACAAATAACCACGTGCTAACAATTTATTTAGGGGCAAAAGTGAAAGAGTTCAAAGGCGCAAGGGTTTTTCTGAAATTTATAAATCAAATAACAAAAACCTTTGGAGGCAAAAATAGGAAAATATAAAATTTGAAGGGTTGTTTTACAATTTACCATGGGTCCAAAAATAAATAATTAAAACACAGGGGTAAAAATAAAAAATTTCAAAACACAGGGCCTATTTTAAAATAACCACGTGCTAACAATTGTCCCCTCTATAGATATAGTAGTAGATAGATACTAGAGGTAGTGTTTGCTATTACCTCTGTAACAATTATTATGAACATGTATTATTTTTTTGTGACAACATGGGACGTCGATCATAGTTGCACAACACAACTTGATCAGTAGAACATGTAAGACAAGACAAATGACTTGAACTCTAACTTCCTCAGAGCATTATTGCAAACATTATTGCAAACAGATAAAAAGCATTAGTAATTGGTTCCAGTGACGACCATGACCAGAGGAGCTCTTTTAGGAAGAGTTATCCCTTTATCTTCACTCATGTCAACCCTTACCTCGTTTGGCTGTTCAAAGTTGAACTCGTGCACCAAATTCGGTACTGCGAGTTCGTTAACAGACATCGTATAGCTAATACCAGGGCAGACTCTTCGACCAGCACCAAACGGAATCAACTCAAAGTCCAGCCCTTTGTAGTCGATATTTGAGTTCATAAATCTATCCGGCACAAATTCTTCGGGATTTTCCCACAAGACCGGATCTCTTGCGATTGCCTAAGCATTGATGATAAAATGCGTTCGAGTTGCAATGTCGTAGCCCATGACATTGGTGTCCTTTGTTGATTGTCGAGTGATCAGTAGAGGAATGGGACAATGTAATCGAAGAGTTTCTTTCATTACAGCTTTTAAGTAGTTCATGTGCTCCAAATCATCCTCTGTTATGTTCTTTTTACCTTTGGCTACTTGTCGGACTTCACACTTCAATCTTTTCATGCTATTTGGGTGTCTTATGAGCTCTATCATTGCCCACTCCATTACAGCAGCTGTTGTGTCGGCTCCCCCAGTAAACATGTCCTGTAATTAGATAAAAAAATTATAAGAGAGAGTGAGAGATAAATAGATAAAGATTCTTACAACTTACAAGGATGAGGGTTTTCACGACATCATCATCCATATGTGAGTCTCCTAATTTGCTTTCCCTCTGAATTTCGAGCAATATATCTACAAAATCATGTGCCACTAGTTCACGATTCCGATCAGATGATCTGTGGTCTCGTAACACTCCCTCCAAAAACTTATCAAACTCTTTAGCCACTAGATTGGCATCCAACCCGTTGATGCGATTAATAAATCCCAACCATGGTATGCAATCACATACATAATAAGTACCCAACAACCCAGTGAGATTTTCTAGCATTTTGGTAAACCTCTTTTCTTCTGAAATTGTCGTATCGTGAATTGACACAACAACTTTGAGAGTTAAGCTGGGGTTGCCTTAACTCTATTGTGATCTTCTCGATTAAAGTAATATGCAGCGGAATTGTAAACAAGAAGATATAAATTTTAAGAAGTTTTCAATTTATTAAAAACTTCCGAGCCTTAGGCGAAATAACCAATAAAGGTTTTAACAAAATGTTACTCACGACAAATCACTCACGCTCTTTGTTGATCGGACTCAACGAAGCAGACAAGTACGAACTACTTAACTTCTATGAACTAGACTTAAATAGTTGATACAAAAACTTCGCAAAAGCAAGACGAATACAATACAACGTATGATTAATCTCTTGGATTGATTTGAACTATTGTATTGTAATCATCTTGATGAACTTCACACCTTTTATAGATTTCTTGAAACTTGCACGCCAAGGTGTGTTGTTCACAGTTTTGATAACTCTTGTTATTTCCTTGTTGATTTGGATTTCCTTGTGAACCCGTTATCTTTCTTGAATAAGTGTTTCCTTTATTACAGATCTAATAAGGTAACATATCTTCTTCAAATCGGAGTAATCCTAGAAACAGTCCAAGTTGCAGAGGAATGCCAATTTGTTTTCTTCTTTGCAAACCGTGTTGAGTTGACTCAACTTAACTTGAATCATAGAAACTTCAAGTAAGAAATCATTCATAGCTCTTCCTTATGATTAAGATACCTTGCTGGACATAAACATAAACAACTAAAACCGTGGAACTTGATTAATAAGTGAATAAAGGCAAAACTTAAATTTGGCAGTTAAATAACAATTTACGCGCAGGTTCTCTGTTTCAATGTTATCCTCAATGTTATCCCAACATCGCATAACATTGATTCCAGAATACCTTGCACTTTCAATCTCCCCCTTTTTGCCTTTCTCCGCAAAACCAATACCTGTTCCAATCAAGTCTTATATCCAGAAGGTTAGAATCAACAAGAAACAAATTAAGACCACTAAACTGCTCCCCCTCAATGCAAACTAACATATTCAAAGTCAAAATAAGAAAGACAAGTATTAAGGTCATCACTACATCAAAAGATGTTCAGACTCCAACATTCATCAATGTTGCCTCAACATTGAAACCAGTGAGTTTCCTACATAAAAGGTTAAACAGAAAAAAAGTTCAAAATTTGCTTTCATAAGCAACAACAGTTAGAGCAGTTCAAACAGTAGTAATACTTAGAGTTACAGACCATAGCTAGATAACAAGGACATGTCCCTTGATCAAAATAGAGATAATGTACCAGCAACACAAACATAGCAGTTTTTTTTAAGAAACAAAACATAAACTAGAAAACCAAATTTAAAAATTGGAACTACTCTCCCGCTTTTTTGTGAAGAAGGGAGTTTCTCCAAATTTTTCACCAAGTCTTCTAGCTCTTTGAGATGCTTCTTCTTTTCCTTAATCTCCCTCTGAGTGTCAGCAATGTGCCCCCTGAACCGATTCAGTAGATGATCCACAAAAGTTGAGGTTATGACCATGCAATCTTCCGCTTTGGACATAGGCACTGAAGTTCCAGCAAACTCCTGGGCTTTCTTCTTATTTGTTCTTGGTCGCACCACTCCTTTTGGGTTCCAAGAAAGATCTCTCACTCTTGAACCAGACAAGTAGCTTGGGAGAATTGTAAGTTCAGCATCATTCTTCCTCCAGCCCACAGTGACACTTGTCTTCAATCCTTGCTTAATAAGGATTTTGCAGACGAGTGAGGGAAAAGGCAGCATGCAATTCTTCCTTCCACCAACTTCAGACATTGACTTCAAAATCCTCTCCCCCATATTCACAGCTAGCCCATTCTTGATCTTGTACACTAAGATTGTTGATTCCTTAGTGAGTACAGTAACATTCTTGCTTGCCAGCCAGTTGAAGCATGCAATATTATGCAAGATAGCACTAAGGGAAGTGAGTTTTATAGTTGGCAGAGCATCTTTCCAGACTTTGACCAACCCTCCTGTGAAATCTTCAATCACATCATCATAGTATGGGTCCTCGGATTCTTCAGCAAGTGGGATTCCACAGATCTTGTTGATGGTGTAGGGTTCAATATTGAAGACTCTCCCCCTCACCCAAGTTCATCACTTTGTGTTCTTTAAAGCTGGCCATCTCTACGTCTCTTTCAGTGTGAAGTTCCCTTCTCTTGAAGGAACTCCACTTCTTTTCCAAATCTTTGGTAAGATAATAGAGGCAAAAGTAATCCTCCTCATCTTCAGGGTAGATCACATACAGTCCATCAGAGTATTCTTCTGTCCCTGATGTTGCCTTAACATCAGCAGCAACATCAGCAGCAACGTCCTGCTCTTCTTTACCAGTCTTCTCCTCTTCTTTCTCCTCCTCTTCCACTTCATCCTCAACATCCACAACCTCAATTTCCTCTTCCATAACCTGCTTCCCTTTGCTCTTTCTCTCAGCAGCAGCAACATATTTTCGATCTTCTTCAGCCTTTTTCTCAGCTTCAGCAACCCTCTGCCTAGATAACCTCTCAATTTGCCTTTTTCTAGCCTCAACACATTTCTTGGCAGTTTCAGACATTGTTCGACCACCAATCAACTTCTCACCAGTACCCTTGCTCTTTTTCTTTTGAGCCCTAACCCACTTCCTCACCAATTTATCCAGAGATTCACCAACCTCCCCCTCAACAGATACATCAACATTAATCTCAGGGTTGGGTTCAGCCATATTTACCTCAAGTTCAGGCTCACTGATGATTGGAGTGGTTGACTCAGCAGTTGGCTCAACATTAGAAGTCGATTCTCCCTGTTTAGATTTATTTCCTCGTCGCACGTAGGGGATCGCGTTCTTTTAGCAGCAACCTGAGCATCCTCGAATCTTGTAGCATCACCTCGAGTGTGAGAGCGGGTGCGTGCTGTTGTGGGTTCACTGCTTAGAGCAACATCTGCAAGAGAATGCACATGCGACTTGCTTGCCATTGTTAGTGAGAGAGTATGCAGAGAGAAATTGAGAGAATTTCGAGAGTAAAGAGTAAAATTGCAGAAATTGTAAGCACAAATAGGGAATTGTAAGCACAAATAAGGAAATTAGGGTTTTGATTCCTAATATAATCGTGAGTAGTGGAGAGAGAGTGAATGTTAGTGGGTAGTTACTGATTTTTAACCAAATAAAATCTTCCCATTATGTTTCCACGCGCACACGCGTCAGTGTTTAAGTAACAGGTAACCAGAGCGGTTTTCAAAAATTTGAAAACTTATAAGTTCCTGTTTTCAATGTTGGCCTGTGACAGTGCACAATGTTGGGATAACATTCGATAACATTCAAACCAGAAGGTGGAGGTATGGGCTTTACCAAGGCAAATTCATGTGAGAGCTTGAGATACATCCAAAAATACATCTGAAACTTAACCAATATAGCAAGTGAGTACCTCAGACATAATGTTCAGATCAAAATCATGAGTAAGCAACATAGATAACAAGAAACACACAGAGATAAGCAGTTATGAATTCAAGGAAAAATTCACTTTCACAACATAGACAGTCACAGAAAAGTGTGTCACCTGCAGTATGTCACCCAAATGTATGCCTCAATACATGAATTATACTCTCCCTAAGCCTAAAACGACACAACTCAACAACAAGAAAGAAACAATGCAGTTCTACATGAATGCAACAATGTAATGTCAAATAGGCAGATGGTAAACACTTATGAAAAACTCCTCAAACCAGCAAAGTACACATCTCTTTATAATCTTTATTATTTTCATAACTCATTTGAACCAAAAGCTGAAGGTTGCTAAACACAAAGCTAATGTCACTACTGAATGAGGGTAGCCTGAACTCCACACACCCCAGTAACAACATTAACAGCAGCAAGTTAGGCAAGTACAAAGGCCTTGAATGTTGGCAATTCATTTATCATGCACCCCAACACCCCAATTCCTTATGCATACATACTTGTTTACCAACCTGCATTCAAGAGAATCACCAAGTGATCAGTGCTACTAAATGTAAGAAAACTAAACCTCAAACACCCTAGTAGAAAGGATCACCCTTATGTGTTCCTTGGCCAAACAAACAGAAACATGCAAATAAGCACAACTGAGCAACATTGAAGCTGTCAACATCATGTACCCCAGCTTCTCCACATGTCTTGTACACCTTTCATATGAATAAGACACAACTGAATAGACATCAAAGCAGTGAACTTTGTGTACCCCAGCTTCTCCATATGTTAGGCTATCACAACCTCAGACAAACAGAAGAGTTTTATTACTTTTTCAAAACAAGGATGTGAAACTGATAACTAGAAAGAGTTGTTCATCAAAGAGTTCAACCACACAATTCAAATATGACGAAACAAGGATTAAATGAGACTCACAAGGAAATAAATTCAACAAAGGAAAAAAAACATAATACCTACTACACCACAACCAATATACCAATGCTAGACAGTGGTGTTATGTCAACACTGGTTTTCTCAACATTCCCACATATTGCACATGCCAAGAGATTTCCTCAAGTTGAAGAATCTCTCACTATCTAAACGTTTTGTAAACATATCAGCAAGCTGATTTGTTGTCTAAATATGTTCAATGTTGATCACTTTGTCCTCTACCATATCTCTCAGAAAATGATGCCTTATGTCTATATGCTTAGTTCTAGAATGTTGGACAGGATTCCTAGAGATACTTATGGCACTTAGATTGTCAAGGAACATGAGAAGTGTATCACTATCTATCCCATAATCTGAAAGCATGTGTTTGAGCCACACAAGTTGGGTAACACAGCTGCCAGTAGCTACAAATTCTGATTCAGCTGTTGATATTGAAACACAGTTCTGTTTCTTGCTATACCAGGAGACCAAATTATTCCCTAAATTAAAACAGCCCCCACTTGTGGATTCCCTGTCATCCACATCACCTTCCTAGTCAAAGTTACTGAAACCAACCAAGTTAGTGTTAGTATCATAAGAATACCAAATGCCTAATGGTGAAGTACCATAGATATATCTAAGAATCCTCTTCACAACAATCAAGTGAGATTGCCTTGGCTCAACTTGGTACCTAGCACAAACACATACTGAAAACATGATATCAGGTCTAGAGGCAGAGAGATATAGCAAACTACCAATCATGGATCTCTACAATGTTGAGTCAACATTGCTGCCAGTGCCATCTTTTGTTATCTTCACTGAAGAGGACATAGGAGTTTTGCAAGGCTTGGACTCTTGTAGCTCAAATATCTTCACTAGATTCCCTGCATACTTCTCCTGGTTCAGGAAGATACCATTCTCCAGTTGCTTGACTTGTAGTCCCAGAAAGTAGTTAAGCTCACCAATCATGCTCATCTCAAATGTTCATGTCATATACTCAACAAACTTATCTAAGGTAGACTCGTTAGTAGAGCCAAATATAATATCATCCACATAAATTTGAGCAATACATATATCAGAGCTTTTTCTAAGGACAAATAATGTTCTATCTTCATCTCCTTTATTGAAACGTAGGCCTAACAGAAAATCAGTTAGCCTCTCATACCAAGCTCTAGGAGCCTGTTTTAAGCCATACAAAGCCTTCTCAAGTTTGTACATATGGTCAGGATGTTTAGGGTTAGCAAAGCCTTGTTCTACATAATCCTATTTGTCAATTAAATCATTCAGAAAGGCACCCTTAACATCCATTTGGTAAAGTTTAAATCTTAAGACAGCAAGCAATAGCAAGAAGTGATCTAATTTATTCTATCCTAGCTACTAGAGCAAAAGTCTCATCAAACTCTATACCTTCTACCTGGATATAACCTTAAGCAACCATCCTAGCTTTGTTTCTCATAATTACACCATTCTCATCAATTTTATTTTTGAAAATCCATTTTGTACCTATTACATTCACATGTGAATGCCTAGGTACTAGATTACAAACTCTGTTTTTGGTGAATTGTAAGAGTTCCTCTTGCATGGTATTAATCTATTAACTATCCTTAAGAGCTTTAGTTACATTCTTAGGTTTAATGGAGGAAACAAAACAAGATTCATTTTCAACAGTACATGAAGAAGACATACAAACACACAACTTAACCATATCCTTGTAATTAACCCTTTCTTTGTTGCGTGTTGTAACTCTTTCAGTAATTTGTCCAATTACTTGAGTGGCTGGATGATCTCTTTGTATCCTTGCAGGAGGATGTCTTTTGGATTTATGAACTATTTCATATTCAGAATCTGACAGCACAGATGTTGGCCTAACATTGGGGATTTCTGGTGTTAAGTCAACATTTGTTCCAGTTTTCAGTTCAGCATCTCCAGCTTCTGTGTTCAATGTTGGGTCCAATGTTGGAGCAGCATCTGAAACAGTGACTTCTTCAGTACCTGCAGAAACAGTTAAATCATCAAAAATGACATTCACTGATTCTTGTATAGTATGCAATCTGGGATTGTAGACCCTGAAAGCAGCACTATCAGGAGAATATCCAACAAATACACTTTTTACTTTTGGGATCAAATTTGCTCAAATAATCTATATGCTTTAGCAAATAGCAGTTAATACCAAATTCAGGAAAGTGTGCTACTGTTGGTTTTGAACCCTTCAAGATTTCATAAGGTGTCATAGTAGTACCAGGTCTAAGATAAACTCTATTACTAATATGGCATGCAGTATTCAAAGCTTCAGCCCAGAGTTTCTTAGATACGTTTCTAGAATTCAACATTACTCTAGCCATCTCTTTAAGTGTTCTATTCTTCCTCTCAGCAATCCCATTTTGCTGAGGTGTCTTCGGTGCAGAGAACTCATGGAAAATGCCTTTAGTTTCACAGAAATTAGCAAAGCTTACATTTTCAAACTCTTTTCCATGGTCAGACCTAATTCTTCCTACAGAAGTGCCATAGAGATTTTTAATACTAGCATGAAAAATCTTAAATGTGTTGAATACTTCTGATTTATCTTTCAAAAACTTTATCCATGTATATCTTGAGAAATCATCAATAATAACAAAAGCATACTTCTTACCATTCAGGCTACTAACCTCAATAGGACCCATGAGATCCATATGTAGCAATTCAAAACACTTATTAGTTCTAGGGTTAGTACTTTGTACCTGGAGTGGTGTATGAATAACTTTTGTTTGTTTACCTTTCAGGCAGTCTTCACAAACAATTTTACCTGGACTAGTCAACTTAGGCAGACCTCTTACAACCTCTAACTTCTGCAGTTTCTCCAGATTTCTATAGTGCACATGTCCTAGCTTCTTGTGCCACATGACAAATTCATCTACCTTGGCATGGTAGCATTCAGCTTCATCTTGAGCAAGATAGCAGTTATCCTTTGATCTTGTACCTGGCATGACACGGACATTGTCACTATTAAACACATCACATGAACTTTTATCAAAAGTAACTAGCAAGTTATCATCACAAGTTGACTTATGCTAATTAAATTTGCTTCCAATCCTTCAACCAACAACACATCCTTGAGTGGTGGAAATTCTTCAACGAGTACTCATTTTCTAATGATTTTCCCTTTGGTGCCTCCTCCATAGGTAACTGTTCCAACAGTCAAAGGGATCACATCTTTCAGGTTGTCAATGTTTCCAGTCATGTGCCTTGAACATCCACTGTCAAAATACCACTTACCTACAAGGTTAGAGTAAATAGCAGAGAAGACAACATTGCAAACAATTTTAACCTTAGGAGTTTTTATCTTTTCAATCCAAGTTCTACTTTTATTTCCTTCAGCTTTGTTACCTAATGTTGGGATAACATTTAGATCAAAGGTTCTCCTAACATTGGTACTGCTATTAATTACTGTTTTCTTCTCAATCACAATTTTATATTTTTTACAATAAGGCTTAATGTGACCAGGTTGAAAACAATATTGATAGATAAAAGTAGGCCTTTTCACAGTGTTGAAAGGAATTCCACAACTCAAGCTATTACTTTCCCTGATAAAACCAGCTTTCAAATAGGCAGAATTAACATCTTCTAAGGGACGTTTCTCAACATAGCCCAAACCACTTTTACCTTGATTTCCCATACTCAGCATCTCATCAAGCTTAGAAGAAGATGAGTTCCATTTGGCAATGGTTTGTTCAGCTTTATTAAATTTTACCTTTACCTCCTTCAGCTCAGCCTCAGTTTTGTGAAGGTCTTTCTCATACAGTTTTAGCATCACCTTCATGCATCCAATCTCTTCCTTCAGCCTTTTGTTGCTCTTGATGAGTTTGTGATTCTCAAGCAGTAGTTTGTGGTAGATAGACTTCAGGTCTTCAATGATTTCCTCCTGGGACATTTCACCTTCAAAGAAATATTCTTCATCTAGATTCACTGAGCCATGAAAATAATCAAAGTTAGATTCATCATTGTTAGACACAAGATTAGGTTCAATATTAGCATCATATTCATCCCAATCTGCAAAGAAGGTCTCTTGTTCTGATGTTGGATCCTGAATATTGGGGTAACATTGAGATCTGAGGCAGTTCAGGGAGTCTTCTGGTGTCCAGTCAATCTGAGTGAGTAGCGCAGCAATGTGAATCTCTTATGATTGTTCTTCAGCTTCTCCATAACTGAAGTCATCTTCATTGAAATCATCTACACAAACCCAATGAGAATTCCCTCTTTTTCTAAGAGTGTTAGCCCATTCATTAGCCATATGACCATATCCTATACATTCAAAACATTGAACATCTTTTAACTTATCAGCTTCTAAAGGAGTAGGTTTTGATGCCATGTACTTCACAAACTTAGGAGGTAATTTCTTATAGCCTGGAGAACTATTACTAAGATTCTTTTCTTTGCCTTTTCCTTTTACAGTTCAGCTTATTGAATTTCTTAGTAATGTTACCATAGTTTGAAGAAATTAATTCACATTCATCATCACTTTCATTATCAAGACTTGATCATGTTAAAGCAACAGCCATATGTTTGCTAGGTTGTGAGGCAAGCTCCTTCTCAAATTCTCTAAGAGTATTCATCAAGACTTGAAACTGTAGATTAGGTTCCTAGATTCACCCATTGCAATTTTCTTGAGAGCAAATTTAGATGACAGTGTTCTCATTGCTTTATAAACCATCTCTTGATTAGTCATAGCAAAACCTAGGTTTTTACATTGGTTAGCAATATCAAGAATTTTCTCAAAATAACTATGAACACTTTCATCTTCTCCCATCTCAAGTTTTTCAAATTGCTGAAGCAGTTGTCTATATTTAGAATCTTTAACAGTAGAATCTCCTTCACAATGTAATTCAAGTATATCCCAAGCATGTTTGGCTTTTGTACAATTCTGGATTAACTTGAACATATGATGATTAACCCAACTAAAAATAGCATTAAGGGCCTTTTCATTAGAGTGCTGCTATCCAATCTGCTTCTGGTTTTGGTACTAGATCACCTTCACCATCTCTTGGTAATGTTGGAAGAGAGTATCCATTGATCACGGATTGTCAGGCTCGAATATCAATAGCTTTGATGTGAGACCTCATCATGATCTTCCAATATGCATAATTGGAGCCATCCAAAATGGGAATCCTGTTGGTATTAGGATTGACACTGTCCATTGTGTTGTATCACCTCCAAACCACCAGTGTAGTCGGTGTTTGGCTCTGATGCCAATTGAAATTGTCAGATCGTGGGTTGACACAACAACTTTGAGAGTGAAGTTGGCGTTGCCTTAGCTCTATTGTGATCTTCTCGATTAAAGTAATATGCAGTGGAATTGTAAACAAGAAGATATAAATTTTAACAAGTTTTCAATTTTATTAAAAATTTCTGAGCCTTAGGCGAAATAACCAATAAAGGTTTTAACAAAATGTTCCTCACAACAATTCACTCACGCTCTTTGTTGATCGGACTCAACGAAGCAGACAAGTACAAACTACTTAACTTCTATGAACTAGACTTAAATAGTTGATACAAAAACTTCGCAAAAGCAAGACGAAGAAAATACAACGTATGATTAATCTCTTAGATTGATTTGAACTATTGTCTTGTAATCATCTTGATGAACTTCACACCTTTTATAGATTTCTTGAAACTTGCACGCCAAGGTGTGTTGTTCACATTTTTGGTAACTCTTGTTGTTTCCTTGTTGAATTGGACTTTCTTGTGAACTCGGTATCTTTCTTAAATAAGTGTTTCCTTTATTACAGATCTAATAAGGTAACACATCTTCTTCAAATCAGAGTAATCCTGGAAAGAATCCAAGTTGCAGAGGAACGCCAATTTGTTTCCTTCTTTGCAAACCGTGTTGAGTTGACTATTCAACTTAACTTGAATTATGGAAACTTCAAGTAAGAATCATTCATAGCTCTTCCTTATGATTAAGATACCTTCCTGGACATAAACATAAATAACTAAAACTATGGAACTTGATTAATAAGTGAATAAAGGCAAAGCTAAAATTTGGCAGTTAAATAACAGTTTACGTGCAGATTCTCTAGTTTCAATGTTATCCTCAATGTTGTCCCAACATCGCATAACATTGATTCCAGAATACCTTGCACTTTCACCTTCTCATAATTGATCCCCATTCCTGTAGTACTTCTTCCCCAAAGCCACCATGCATATGATATCATTTGCGAGAGACGTAATTGGCTCGCTTAAGTTCAGAACCGATTCCAATTGCTTCTTCATGTTTCTTATCATGGGGTTCGTCTCTTCTTCACGCACACTTCGGAAGGAGTGAACCCTCGTGTTGCTCAAAATGTCTGTCTCCAATAATCGTCGTATGGAGCGTAACCAATATCATTGGTGGCATAAAACAACTTCCCTGGCATGCTTAACTTGGGCCTGATCGAGAATATTGAATCCTGGTCCTTCATGATCACGCGCGTTGCTTCCGCTGAGGACGCGACCAGCACTGGAACACGCCGGATTTTCAAGAGCATGAAGGGGCCATAGCGTTTGGATAACAAGTCAAGGGAGCGATGAGGGTATTCACCGAGTTGGTGAAGATTTCCAATAATTGGAAGCTTTAATTTCCGGGAGATGGAGGAAGCTTCTTTTGTGGAGTGGCGCTGATGCTTCGCCAATATTTGTAAAGGATAATTGTGATGAAGAAGTTGAAGCAAACGAATTGAACTCCAAATTGTGTCATTCCCATCTTTCTACACACAAATAAAGAGATAAAGTATGATTATTAGTACTTAAGACTGTGCAACGCTCATGTTATAGCGTGGCCTTCTAATATAGAATCTGAAATGCAAATTTCAATCATGTACGATCTTCGTGAAGTAATTGAAAAGGTTTTAGTTGTGGATAGAAATGCAAGAGATTGGCATGACCAAACTTAGGTCCAACAATTCATGAGAGAAACTGGTAATTCTCCACACTAGATTAATATGAAAATCTAATAAAGCTGCCTTATTCTTATATATGGGAAGTATACCAAGTTATATAATTCGACGGTTTCTATAAATGGAGAGAATAATAGGATATAGCTAGAACCTAATTCGGTTACTTATGACAGTGATACTAATTAGTGGGTATTACATATACGGAAGAAATGCAGAATGTGATCCATAGGTATCGCCATTTCTTTCATCGACTCTTATTAATTCGGACTTTTTAATTGACCGGAAAATAGGAGAAAGAAAAAAAAAACAAATAAAATAAAGAGAAAATGAAGAAAAACAAGGTTTTTCAGAAAATTCCTTAGGAAAAATAAAAAAGTTTCTCTTCCTTTCCAGTGTTTGGCTCATAATGACTTTACAAGAAAAATTCTTATTATGAAGGTTTTTGTATTTATTATGAATCTAACCGTTTAAAATTCATAATTATACTTTGTACTTTAAAATATGCAGTTAAAACAAAAAAATTAAATTAGTTAATATTTTTATTTTTGAAGTTCTCCTTGAAACTATTTATGTAAATTATCAATAATTATTTCATACGTACTATGATAATTACCTTCACATATATATTTTGATATCTTAAACATTTATAAATTAACTAAGATAAAAGAACATAAATGATAAAGATTCAAACAAACAAAAAAAACTAATTATTAAAACAAAACATTTGAACTAAAACAAAGTAAACGATCCAACCTTCCTAAAACCCCTTACTAAGAAAACACATATTCAACTTTGTCACCAAAATTTTGTTTAAATTGGTGTGAAGACAAAAGACTTTAAATTTTAGATAAGATTGGGAAAACTTTGAAGAAACTTTCCCACCTTTTATTAGGAAATGAGATAAACTTTAAAATGGTAGATAACAAGCACGTTTTTGTAGGATAAATTTTTCTATATTTTTTCTCTTTTTCCAAGATTCAAATCACTACAAGAAAATGCCCTCATTCCTGACCGGACATTGCCGACCAGAATCCGGTCGGACAGTTTTTCGACCGCTACCGACCTAATTCCGGTCGGCAATAGCATTACCGACTGGAGTTCAGTCGTCAAGCTGAACTCCAACTTTCCCGACTGGACTCCAGTCGGGAATACTTATTCCCGACTTGAATCCAGTCAGTAGCCTTTGGCAGGACAAATTCCCGCCAAAGGCTGTTACCCTAAACTCGGCCCAGTTGGGCCGAGATTACCGACAAGAATGCGATCAGTAATGAGGGCATTACTGACCGCAATCCGGTACACCCCACACTCTCTCTCCACTCTCATTTTCCATCGCCCCAACCCCTTTTCCCACCGGATTTCGAACGGAGATCCGGATCGGTATGTTTTCGTATTAGTTTTATATGTTCAATTGTTAGATATTGTAGAAATTATTAGGCTTTAATTAGAAAATACCTTTAGGAATTGTTAGACTTTGGGAAATGTTAGATTACTTTAGGAAGTGTTAGGCTTTAGGAAATGTTAGACTTTGGTTATTATATATGCCTTTATGAATTGTTAGACTTTAGTTATTATTTATGCCTTTAGGAAATGTTATGCAATTAGACTTTAAATATTATGTATTTTCTTTATGAATTGCTAGGCTTTAAACTTTATTTATGTCTTTAGGGACTATTTGATATTGTATTATTGTTAGACTTTCAACATTGTTTATGCCTTTTAGGGAACCTATTTATATATTAAAATTCATGATGTTTATAGGGAACTTCTATAAAGTAGAAATGATTATACTTTTAGGAATATCTACTAGACATTTATGCTACTCTCGAAATATCTACAGTTTGTGCCTTTTTTTAGGTAATATTATTTATCTTAGCATTGTTTTGTTTTATATTGTTTTTATATGTGTTAATTTAGTTATTATGGTGTTACCTTTATGAATTGTTGTTAGATATATTAGAACTAATAGTTTTTATAACATAGTCCATGCCTTTATGAAAATTATATAACTTAGTAATATTAAGTTCAGGGCATCTCTATAATTAGAAATATTCTAACTTAGATGTTTTTACTTAGTACGTAGTACTTAGTCGACGACATGTCGGGCGATCCTCCACGCTCCTCTCGTGATACCGGCGATGGCCAACCCTCGAAGAAAGGGCATAGTGGTCCACCGAGTTTAGGTCCACGTCTGCATTTTGTTCATTCTGGCACTACACCACTCACTCCTGTCGAGGTCCCTGCTACTTCCCATCCACCCAGACGTACTACTGGATCGAGCGCTGGTACTCCACCAGATCGAGTAGTACCACATCAACTAGATGATCATTACGCAGAATCGACGCCACCCACAACATCTCAATCGAGGAGTAAGGCACCTAGACCACCACCTACTGAGACTACAGGAGCGGGTCCTAGTACTTTGCCGACAGACGCCGCCGGTGCAGGACCATCTACAGCGACGCAGCAGCGACCGGGTCGGGGCCTGTCTAAAGGCGTTCACGTACCACCTGATGGTAGAGGGCATCGTAGCATTAGCTTGGATGATCATAGAGCTTTTCTGGAGGGACGCGGGATATCGACAATGATTACCGAGATCATTAGGACTTTTATGACGAACTGTGTTCCTTCGTACAATGCGCTCGACCAGACTGTTAGAGATCGGATGTGGATTAAGTTTAAGGTGATATTTTAGAACGTATATATATATATATATACATACACATTTAGATTTTTATTTAACGAAACCTTAATTAAAACCATGTCTCAATAACATAAAAACCTTAATTATTTGCAGAACACATACAACATTGGTAGGGATAATTTGGGCCATGCACATGTGGCCTACGAGGAGAGGGCTAGGAAGAGGTACAAGGAGGTGGTGTACAATGCGAAGCAGAACTGCTATAAGAGGAGGAATGATCCGAAGTGGGCGGGGCATCGAAAGACTGGGTGGATGAATGACAAG
Source organism: Linaria vulgaris (assembly GCA_948329865.1). Lineage (NCBI taxonomy): Eukaryota > Viridiplantae > Streptophyta > Magnoliopsida > Lamiales > Plantaginaceae > Linaria > Linaria vulgaris. The sequence goes on along the minus strand of OX415250.1, from coordinate 32,598,003 downwards.
TTGGAGGCTGAGTTTGTTCATCATTGGGAGTCAGAGGTGCATACGCGGCGATCGGAGAGAGCACATAAGAACAGGCGATGAGGAAATATCCCTGGGTAGTGCCCTCGTGCACGAGGCACTCATGCTAGTGGGTCCATTAGCTACTCAGAGATCCGTCGTAGGATGGTATGTCTTTCTGATGAGAAGTTATAGACCGTGTATTGATTAGACTATGGTTGATGAGAATCACTCTGGGAATGATTTAATTAGTCTTTCTTTATGAAAATGCCATACTATTCTCTTTATCAGATAGGTGCTTATGAAACGCTAAGGAGTGATTTTATTTTCTTTGATCATGAAAAACTTGGTCAATGTCTAAAAGACTGTGGGGTTTGTTTGAAATAATAACTCTAATGAAACCTTGATGGTTAGGATTGTGAGAAGTATGTTTTAACCATATAGAAATGGCCCATCTTCTATTCTTAGAAGTGAAGTTGAGGTTAATGCACCTCTGATGTTCAAATTCATTAAAATCATTCAATTTATTGGTGCGTTGCATCTTGAGCTGTATGGAATGATTTGATATGAACTTTGAGGAAATTGATACTCCTTCTATATCTTGAGCTTTGGAATCTACGTAGATTGTAGTTAGAAAGATGTCTAAACTTATGTTGGTGAAATCTCTTTGACAATTGAGATTTACTGTGCTACTCATCTATCCTGACAACTGTCATGCCATGGGTCTGGTCATTAAGTATAACTTAATTCTTAAGGGTAGAATTTGGATAATACTAATATAGTATTCTGAATTCCTATACATACCACGTTCCTGTCAACTCAATAATGGTTTTGGTCATTATTGATTAAAATACACTTATAGTGTTTTGGGAGGTGATTTGACTGTGAGTGAATCAACCTATGAGTTTGCTTCTTCATTAAATGATGATGTTATTTGTTAGAATAGTTAAAAGTAATATGGTTTATTGATGTGCATATAAAATGAAAATGTAATCTGGTGTATTTAGAGAGACTAGGTTCATTTTGAGACAGTAAGTAAAGTGGGAGTTGTGGTGTGCTTTATGAAGACATAAATCAATTGCCTATAAGAGAGTCTTAAAGTGATTAAAACAAACACTTAATCGCAAAAGGTTTATTTTGTGAAAAAATATTTGTGCAAAGAAAGAAGTGACTTTGCTGTGCAAATCTATGCATTAGCGATGGTTAGTTTGATAACTTAACCTAGACCTAGAGATATTCTCTTGAAGTGTTAGAATTTCAAGGTTTGCATAGAGTCTATCCTAATTGGACTAGATGTTGTTCAGTTACTTATGTCCATAAGTTCAAGACTTGAATGCTATATAAGCAAATGCTTTTATGGTGAGAGCATTCAAAATCTAAACGTATCTCTAACAAGTATAGATTGGCTCTCTCACACGAGCAATCGTCGCTGATATTATGAAGTGTGCATAGATGAGACAATTATGATTTTGTTTGGATATAAAGTCATATTTATCTTATGATGTCGCCTTGATTGATGATCAAGATGAGATTATTGTTGTATTATTAAGTAATCGTTATGGATTTCTCCCCATCCATTATACTTAACGTAGAGCTAGATGTGAGTTTTCTTGTGATTGGTGTTTGTAGAGGACTTAGAAGAAGAAAACTCAAGTTCAGCGTTAAGGACACTTGAACTAAGATCTGTACGATGCATATTACTTTTAAATATGACATATGCTTCCAAAGAGGAAGAAAATCATCGTTGCATGTGTTTCACACCACATGTGCTCTTGTGACCGTTGTGATAGTGAGTGAATAGATCCTTGTTGTGTGAGATCCAAATGTTTATAAAACCTCATATGATACCCTTATAACTTTTAGCTTTCTTGAGACTTTATTTTGGTGTTGCTACTTTAGCATGTCTCTAATAGCCAGGCTTGATTCGGTCATACGAAATATGTCTAGGAACGCAACCACTTAAATGTTAAGAGGTTTAACTTTGAAAAGAAAGACTTTCTAAGACTTGCTCATCGTGATCATAGTTATGTACTACACTTTGATGTTTGAGAATTGAGACATAACTGTGAATACAACGAATAGTGTTGAAACAGAGTGTGCTCTTTTCATGACAAGGGGTTAGAGATGGCCTGATTTGTGCAAGTAAGTGATGTCTGGGTATAACGAGATACATCATCCTTATTTTGAAGAAGTTAAGCTGTTATATATCCTTAACCGGTGTATAACTTTATGTTTAAGTTTTGAGCCGCCATATATCTTTAAGTAGTGTATGGCATTGAGCTCTAGTATGCTCGCATGTCAGACTATCCATTTGCATGTATGAAGTTGTAAGTATGTGAATTTGATCTTACTATACTAGGATATATCCTTCATGTGCGAGTGAGAGGTGTTGGAAATAATTAAACGGGTCGCCCATGCGAGCTAAACCCGACCAATGAATTCAAATGCAAGAAAAAGAAAGGAGCGGTTTCTTACTTATTTTGAATCATAGAAACCACCAAACAGTCCTAATATCTTCTTGTGGAAAATAAGAGAAAAATGGAAAAGCCATTTTTGATCAATTTCTTCACATTATAACTCTTGCAACTTGGCTCTTGGATTGTGGCTACAATTTCTTTCCATTTGTGATTGAATTTTGACCAAATTGGACCATGAATAAGGGAGAAGCAGTCATGGAATCGAACCAGGTTTGTTAACGTTCATGGTAGCCACTCATGGAATCAAAGGTATTAAGTATAATCTTTAGTTTTTATCTTATAAGGTATCGCCTTGTATTTTGTTTAGGATATTTCCTTGTATAATCTTTAGTATATATCTTTAAGGATATTTCATTTCTTAAGAATTATGTATACTGTATAAATACCACAAGTTGTAATGAATAAAATCATTCACTTATAATTCTTATATGGTATCAGCAAAAACTATCTTTAACGAGAAAAAGATCCTACAATGTCTCCCGGAGATTCATCAAACCCTAACCCTAATTCCATCGCCGTCGCCGCCACTTATAATTCATTCGCCGTCGCTGCCACTGCCGCTCTCCTTGTTATGCGGAGAGCTACCTCTCTTCTGTTGGTGCTACTGAATGGTCCTCCTCTTGACCATCTTGTGCCTATTATTGCACACACTCATGCTCCCATGCAGCTTACTTTTAGCAACTACACGTCCTAGAATACTCAATGTCGTTATCTATTTTATGGTTGTAGCCTTTTTGGCTTTATGGATAGTTCGTATCTGTGCCCTACTTTTGGTGATTCTCAGAGTCCATTGCAGCGTTTAGCTATTGGACACGACAAGATTCCACCATCTTGTATGCTATCTTTGCTTCCGTCTCCCCCGACATCATGGGGTTGATCTCTGATGCCAAGACCTTTTTTCCCAGGCTTTGCAAATCCTGCAGCACTCCCGTGTCCTACAATTAAAAGAGTCTCTCTCCACTATGACGATCGGCTCTCGCACAGTTACTATGTTTCTTTAACTTATTAAGATGGAGGTGGATGAATTAGATATCATTGATAATCCTCTTTTTGAGATGATGTCACTCTTTATGTTCTCAATGGTCTCGGTGTTGTCTATTGTGATATTGCCACCCAGATCAATGCTCGGGTTTAATATCTCAGTTTCACGCAGTTGCATGATAAATTAGTTGCACATGAGATGTATGTAAACCACCTCGATGTACACAACCATTCTTTGGTAGCTACCGCCAATGCTGCCAGCGTTCACTCCAATTAGTCTCGTGTCAACTCCAGTGGTCGCGGCAAAAACAACAATCAATCGGGTGGCCGTTTAAATGGTCGTGGTGGTAAGTGCAACAACTCTACCAATTACCCAAATTCTCGTAACAATGGTCGTCACGGTTCCTCGGGTAATCGTCCTAATATCACATGCAAAATTTGTGGCATATATGGGCATGGTGCTAGTACTTATCGTCAGGTACATCAACCTCTTGCCAACCTAGACATAGTCCCACATCCGCCGCCCCAAGATCAGAACTCTTGGTTGATTGATTTTGCTGCTACTCACAACCTTACCTCTGATCTTCAGAATTTTTCTGTTCATTTTCAGTATACGGACTTATGAGGAAAATAGTCGTGCTGGCCAGCGTAACGACTATACCAATTCCCCAAACTCTTGTAACGATGGTCGCCAGGGTTCCTCGGGTAATCGTCCCAATATCACGTGCCAAATTTGTGGCATATTTGGTCATGATTCTTGTACTTGTCGTCACCTACAACAACCTCTTGCCAACCTAGCCATGGCCCCACGTCTGTCGCCTCAAGATCAGAACTCTTGGTTGGTTGATTCTGATGTTACTCACAACCTTACCTCTGATCTGCAAAATCTTTGTTTTCATTCTGAGTATGACGAAACTTATGAGACAAATGGTCGTGGTGGCTAGCGCAACGACATACCAATTCCTCGAACTCTCGCAACAATGGTCGCCAGGGTTCCTCGGGTAATCGTCCTAATATCACGTACCAAATCTATGGCACATATGGTCATAGTGCTCGTACTTTTCATTAGCTACAATAACCTCTTGCCAACCTAGCCACCGCCACGCGTCCGCCGCCACAAGATTAGAACTCTTAGTTGGTTTAATCTGGTGCTACTCTCAACCTTAGCTCTGATCTTCATAATCTTTCTGTTAATTCTGAGTATAATGGTACTGGTGAGGCAAATGGTCGTAGAGGCCAGTGCAATGACTATACAAATTCCCTGAACTCCCACAACAATGGTCGCCAAGGTTCCTCGGGTAATCGTCCTAACATCATGTGCCAAATTTGTGGCAGATATGATCATGGGCTGGTACTTGTCGTCATCTAAAACAATCTCTTGCCAACCTAGCCACGACCCCGCATTCGCTGCCTCAAGATCATAACTCTTGGTTGGTTGATTCTGGTGCTACTCACAACCTTATCTCTGATCTTAAGAATCTTTTTGTTCATTCTGAGTATGATGGTAATGATGAGGTTGTCATTGTCAATGGTTTAGGTTTGCCAATTTCTCATATTGGTTCTTCTTCTTTTAATCTGTCTGATCGTCATTTTGATATCTCTCCTACTTTGTGCGTTCCGTCTTTGAAGAGAAACCTCTTATCGGTTCATTAATTTACCTCGGCTAATAATGTAACCCTTGAATTCTATTCGTCTCATTTTATTGCTATGGATCGAGTTACAGGGGCAAAGCTGCTGCGTAGAGCTTGCACTAATGGAGCTTATCACCTCACGGTTCCTCCCTCTGCTCACCAATCGCCTGTGGCATTTTTGGGAGTTAAGACGAATTAGGACGTTTGTCATTTTCGTTTAGGACATCCTTTAATGTTATTAGTTCCTTGATTATTAAGAAGTTTGATTTGCCATGTATTGTCACTCTAAGGATGCTACAATTTTTCATTTTTGCTATTCAAATAGAACTACTCAACTACCGTTTACTACGAATTATCTGCAATATGTTCATCATTTGCATTATGTTTATGGGGAAGTGTGGGGTCATTGTACGGTCTCTTTTATTGATGGCAATCGTTATTACTTGTTTTTTGTTGACCATTACTCCAAATATTGTTGGTTTTATCCTTTATCTCACAAGTCTTATGTACTCACAGTGTTTCGCCAGTTTGTCGACTAGTTGAGACTCAATTTGGTTTTAGTATCAATAACTTTTATTCTGACAATGGAGGGGAATTTGTGGCCTTGCATTCTTATCTCATTGAGACTAGTATTAGTTGGATTACCACTTCACCATACACGCCCAATAGAACAACATTATTGAACGCCGCCATCGCCAAGTGGTTTCTCTAGGCTCTAGGCCGCACTCTACTTCAGCTTGTGCATTTGCCTCCCTCCTTTTGGGATTTTTCATTTGCCAATGCAGTTTATGTCTCTAATCACCTTCCTACACCGGTTCTTTGCAAGGACTCTCCATTCGGTATTCTTTTAGGTTGTCCACCAAAATACCTAAAGTTACATGACTCTTGGCTGCCTTTGGTTCCTGTGGTTGCGCCCTTATGTTCTGAGTAAACTAAACTCTCCTTCTCGTTCTTGCATCTTTGTCGGGTACTCCACCTCTCAGAGTGCTTATCGTTGCTATGATATTGATTCCGACAGAGTTTTTGCTCCTTGCCATGTTCATTTTGTTAAGACTAGATTTCTGGGTACTTCTCTTACTTCATTTGTTTCTCACTCTAGCTCTGGGACTGCTCAACCATCTCTTTTTATTCTGCCTACCGTGCCACAAAGTCAGGGTGAGGCGCGACCTGGACCAGTCCTTCCTCCAATAGTGGCGCGACCTAGCTTGTCACGCCACCAATCGTGCAACAATGTCTGAATATGGTGCAACCTAGCTTGTCACGCCATAACCCGAATGTGGTACGACCCTTACGAGTCGTGCCACCAACTGCGCCATTAACTGCAATTGCCCCACTGACTGCGGTCCCCTCTTCGCCTACGACGTGCTTGATCGAGTCTTCATCCAGTTCCTTGGCTTCACCTTCTTCCAATGATGAATAAACGTCTTCTATACCATTTTTCTTACCAGTTGACCCGCCTGGCACTCATCGCATGACCACACGTGCCATGAATAACATCTTTAAGCAAAAACAGCTTAATCTTGCAACAAAACATCCGGTTGACGGCCCTCTTGACCCCAGTTGTGTTAGCACTACTCTCAAGGATCTGAATTGGCGTGCGGCCATGGTTGTGGAATATACGACTCTTATGAGGCATGATACATGGCATATTGTTCCTCTTCCAATTGACAAGAATATAATTGGCTCCAAATAGGTTTTTCGGATCAAGCTTCATCCTTATGGCACTATTCACAAGTGCAAGGCTCGCCTTGTTGATAAAGGCTTTCATCAACATGAGGGCCTCGATTTTAAGAAGACGTCCAGTCCTGTTGTGAAGCCTGCCACGATTTGCATGGTTCTTTCTCTTGCGGTTATGAACTCGTGGCCCCTTCGTCACCTTGACGTGAGTAATGCATTTTTGTATGGTGATCGTATTGAGGATGTCTATATGTCTTAACCCCCGGGGTTTTCAGACTCTACTTTCCCCCCGCATGTATGTCATCTCAAGAAATCACTATATGGCCTTAATAAAGCCTATCATGCTTGGTATCTTGCGTTGAGCTCTGATCTCGGCTCTCTTGGCTTCTTACAATCTAACTCTGATGCCTGTCTATTTGTTTACTCTCGTGATTCAGATTTGATCTATGTCTCGGTAATTAGACCACTTTACTTGTGCCCCTTATTGCGCAATTGAGCTCCAAGCTTGCGGTTAAGGACCTTGGTAAGTTGTCCTACTTTCTTGGTATTGAGATTTTTCGTTGTCGGGAGGGCTTGTTCTTTTCTCAATACAAGTATATTTGGGACAGTCTTCCTTGCCATAAAATGGATGGTGCCAAGCCACTTGCCACACCAATGGCATCCACCTCATTGACTCTTACGTCTTCCTCCCTTGCCAATGCCAAAGAGTGGAGTGTTTTATTGGGGCACTTCAGTACCTTGCTCTTACATGCTCCGATATAGATTTTGCCGTCAATAAGCTTACGCACTGTATGGTTGCTCCTACAGAGCTTGATTGGAGTGCTTTTAAGCAAATCATTCGGTACTTGAAATGTACCTTGTCACATGGTCTTCTATTGCATCGTGACAACTGTGACAACCGTTCCCCCACGAACAATGCTCTGATCCGAGATGGTTCAGTGGTCGTGCTTGATCGAGTCTTCATCCAGTTCCTTGGCTTCACCTTCTTCCAATGATGAATAAACGTCTTCTATACCATTTTTCTTACCAGTTGACCCGCCTGGTACTCATCGCATGACCACACGTGCCATGAATAACATCTTTAAGCCTAAACAACTTAATCTTGCAACAAAACATCCGGTTGACGGCCCTCTTGGACCCTGTTGTGTTAGCACTACTCTCAAGGATCTGAATTGGCGTGCGGCCATGGTTGTGGAATATACGACTCTTATGAGGCATGATACATGGCATATTGTTCCTCTTCCAATTGGCAAGAATATAATTGGCTCCAAATAGGTTTTTCGGATCAAGCTTCATCCTTATGGCACTATTGACAAGTGCAAGGCTCGCCTTGTTGCTAAAGGCTTTCATCAACATGAGGGCCTCGATTTTAAGGAGACGTTCAGTCCTGTTGTGAAGCCTGCCACGATTTGCATGGTTCTTTCTCTTGCCGTTATGAACTCGTGGCCCCTTCGTCACCTTGACGTGAGTAATGCATTTTTGTATGGTGATCATATTGAGGATGTCTATATGTCTTAACCCCCGGGGTTTTCAGACTCTACTTTCCCCCCGCATGTATGTCATCTCAAGAAATCACTATATGGCCTTAATAAAGCCTCACATGCTTGGTATCTTGCGTTGAGCTCTGATCTCGGCTCTCTTGGCTTCTTACAATCTAACTCTGATGCCTGTCTCTTTGTTTACTCTCGTGATTCAGATTTGATCTATGTCTCGGTAATTAGACCACTTTACTTGTGCCCCTTATTGCGCAATTGAGCTCCAAGCTTGCGGTTAAGGACCTTGGTAAGTTGTCCTACTTTCTTGGTATTGAGATTTTTCGTTGTCGGGAGGGCTTGTTCTTTTCTCAATACAAGTATATTTGGGACAGTCTTCCTTGCCATAAAATGGATGGTGCCAAGCCACTTGCCACACCAATGGCATCCACCTCATTGACTCTTACGTCTTCCTCCCTTGCCAATGCCAAAGAGTGGAGTGTTTTATTGGGGCACTTCAGTACCTTGCTCTTACATGCTCCGATATAGATTTTGCCGTCAATAAGCTTACGCACTGTATGGTTGCTCCTACAGAGCTTGATTGGAGTGCTTTTAAGCAAATCATTCGGTACTTGAAATGTACCTTGTCACATGGTCTTCTATTGCATCGTGACAACTGTGACAACCGTTCCCCCACGAACAATGCTCTGATCCGAGATGGTTCAGTGGTCGTGCTTGATCGAGTCTTCATCCAGTTCCTTGGCTTCACCTTCTTCCAATGATGAATAAACGTCTTCTATACCATTTTTCTTACCAGTTGACCCGCCTGGTACTCATCGCATGACCACACGTGCCATGAATAACATCTTTAAGCCTAAACAGCTTAATCTTGCAACAAAACATCCGGTTGACGGCCCTCTTGGACCCTGTTGTGTTAGCACTACTCTCAAGGATCTGAATTGGCGTGCGACCATGGTTGTGGAATATACGACTCTTATGAGGCATGATACATGGCATATTGTTCCTCTTCCAATTGGCAAGAATATAATTGGCTCCAAATAGGTTTTTCGGATCAAGCTTCATCCTTATGGCACTATTGACAAGTGCAAGGCTCGCCTTGTTGCTAAAGGCTTTCATCAACATGAGGGCCTCGATTTTAAGGAGACGTTCAGTCCTGTTGTGAAGCCTGCCACGATTTGCATGGTTCTTTCTCTTGCCGTTATGAACTCGTGGCCCCTTCGTCACCTTGACGTGAGTAATGCATTTTTGTATGGTGATCATATTGAGGATGTCTATATGTCTTAACCCCCGGGGTTTTCAGACTCTACTTTCCCCCCGCATGTATGTCATCTCAAGAAATCACTATATGGCCTTAATAAAGCCTCACATGCTTGGTATCTTGCGTTGAGCTCTGATCTCGGCTCTCTTGGCTTCTTACAATCTAACTCTGATGCCTGTCTCTTTGTTTACTCTCGTAATTCAGATTTGATCTATGTCTCGGTAATTAGACCACTTTACTTGTGCCCCTTATTGCGCAATTGAGCTCCAAGCTTGCGGTTAAGGACCTTGGTAAGTTGTCCTACTTTCTTGGTATTGAGAGCTTTCGTTGTCGTGAGGGCTTGTTTTTTTCTCAATACAAGTATATTTGGGACAGTCTTCCTTGCCATAAAATGGATGGTGCCAAGCCACTTGCCACACCAATGGCATCCACCTCCTTGACTCTTACGTCTTCCTCCCTTGCCAATGCCAAAGAGTGGAGTGTTTTATTGGGGCACTTCAGTACCTTGCTCTTACATGCTCCGATATAGATTTTGCCGTCAATAAGCTTACGCAACGTATGGTTGCTCCTACAGAGCTTGATTGGAGTGCTTTTAAGCAAATCATTCGGTACTTGAAATGTACCTTGTCACATGGTCTTCTATTGCATCGTGAAAACTGTGACAACCGTGCCCCCACGAACAATGCTCCGATCCGAGATGGTTCAGTGGTCGTGCTTGATCGAGTCTTCATCCAGTTCCTTGGCTTCACCTTCTTCCAATGATGAATAAACGTCTTCTATACCATTTTTCTTACCAGTTGACCCGCTTGGCACTCATCGCATGACCACACGTGCCATGAATAACATCTTTAAGCCTAAACAGCTTAATCTTGCAACAAAACATCCGGTTGACGGCCCTCTTGACCCCAGTTGTGTTAGCACTACTCTCAAGGATCTGAATTGGCGTGCGGCCATGGTTGTGGAATATACGACTCTTATGAGGCATGATACATGGCATATTGTTCCTCTTCCAATTGGCAAGAATATAATTGGCTCCAAATAGGTTTTTCGGATCAAGCTTCATCCTTATGGCACTATTGACAAGTGCAAGGCTCGCCTTGTTGCTAAAGGCTTTCATCAACATGAGGGCCTCGATTTTAAGGAGACGTTCAGTCCTGTTGTGAAGCCTGCCACGATTTGCATGGTTCTTTCTCTTGCCGTTATGAACTCGTGGCCCCTTCGTCACCTTGACGTGAGTAATGCATTTTTGTATGGTGATCGTATTGAGGATGTCTATATGTCTTAACCCCCGGGGTTTTCAGACTCTACTTTCCCCCCGCATGTATGTCATCTCAAGAAATCACTATATGGCCTTAATAAAGCCTCTCATGCTTGGTATCTTGCGTTGAGCTCTGATCTCGGCTCTCTTGGCTTCTTACAATCTAACTATGATGCCTGTCTCTTTGTTTACTCTCGTGATTCAGATTTGATCTATGTCTCGGTAATTAGACCACTTTACTTGTGCCCCTTATTGCGCAATTGAGCTCCAAGCTTGCGGTTAAAGACCTTGGTAAGTTGTCCTACTTTCTTGGTATTGAGATTTTTCGTTGTCGTGAGGGCTTGTTCTTTTCTCAATACAAGTATATTTGGGACAGTCTTCCTTGCCATAAAAGGGATGGTGCCAAGCCACTTGCCACACCAATGGCATCCACCTCCTTGACACTTACGTCTTCCTCCCTTGCCAATGCCAAAGAGTGGAGTGTTTTATTGGGGCACTTCAGTACCTTGCTCTGACATGCTCCGATATAGATTTTGCCGTCAATAAGCTTACGCAACGTATGGTTGCTCCTACAGAGCTTGATTGGAGTGCTTTTAAGCAAATCATTCGGTACTTGAAATGTACCTTGTCACATGGTCTTCTATTGCATCGTGAAAACTGTGACAACCGTGCCCCCACGAACAATGCTCCGATCCGAGATGGTTCAGTGGTCATGCTTGATCGAGTCTTCATCCAGTTCCTTGGCTTCACCTTCTTCCAATGATGAATAAACGTCTTCTATACCATTTTTCTTACCAGTTGACCCGCCTGGCACTCATCGCATGACCACACGTGCCATGAATAACATCTTTAAGCCTAAACAGCTTAATCTTGCAACAAAACATCCGGTTGACGGCCCTCTTGACCCCAGTTGTGTTAGCACTACTCTCAAGGATCTGAATTGGCGTGCGGCCATGGTTGTGGAATATACGACTCTTATGAGGCATGATATATGGCATATTGTTCTTCTTCCAATTGGCAAGAATATAATTGGCTCCAAATAGGTTTTTCGGATCAAGCTTCATCCTTATGGCACTATTGACAAGTGCAAGGCTCGCCTTGTTGCTAAAGGCTTTCATCAACATGAGGGCCTCGATTTTAAGGAGACATTCAGTCCTGTTGTGAAGCCTGCCACGATTTGCATGGTTCTTTCTCTTGCCGTTATGAACTCGTGGCCCCTTCGTCACCTTGACGTGAGTAATGCATTTTTGTATGGTGATCGTATTGAGGATGTCTATATGTCTTAACCCCCGGGGTTTTCAGACTCTACTTTCCCCCCGCATGTATGTCATCTCAAGAAATCACTATATGGCCTTAATAAAGCCTCTCATGCTTGGTATCTTGCGTTGAGCTCTGATCTCGGCTCTCTTGGCTTCTTACAATCTAACTATGATGCCTGTCTCTTTGTTTACTCTCGTGATTCAGATTTGATCTATGTCTCGGTAATTAGACCACTTTACTTGTGCCCCTTATTGCGCAATTGAGCTCCAAGCTTGCGGTTAAAGACCTTGGTAAGTTGTCCTACTTTCTTGGTATTGAGATTTTTCGTTGTCGTGAGGGCTTGTTCTTTTCTCAATACAAGTATATTTGGGACAGTCTTCCTTGCCATAAAAGGGATGGTGCCAAGCCACTTGCCACACCAATGGCATCCACCTCCTTGACACTTACGTCTTCCTCCCTTGCCAATGCCAAAGAGTGGAGTGTTTTATTGGGGCACTTCAGTACCTTGCTCTGACATGCTCCGATATAGATTTTGCCGTCAATAAGCTTACGCAACGTATGGTTGCTCCTACAGAGCTTGATTGGAGTGCTTTTAAGCAAATCATTCGGTACTTGAAATGTACCTTGTCACATGGTCTTCTATTGCATCGTGAAAACTGTGACAACCGTGCCCCCACGAACAATGCTCCGATCCGAGATGGTTCAGTGGTCATGCTTGATCGAGTCTTCATCCAGTTCCTTGGCTTCACCTTCTTCCAATGATGAATAAACGTCTTCTATACCATTTTTCTTACCAGTTGACCCGCCTGGCACTCATCGCATGACCACACGTGCCATGAATAACATCTTTAAGCCTAAACAGCTTAATCTTGCAACAAAACATCCGGTTGACGGCCCTCTTGACCCCAGTTGTGTTAGCACTACTCTCAAGGATCTGAATTGGCGTGCGGCCATGGTTGTGGAATATACGACTCTTATGAGGCATGATATATGGCATATTGTTCTTCTTCCAATTGGCAAGAATATAATTGGCTCCAAATAGGTTTTTCGGATCAAGCTTCATCCTTATGGCACTATTGACAAGTGCAAGGCTCGCCTTGTTGCTAAAGGCTTTCATCAACATGAGGGCCTCGATTTTAAGGAGACGTTCAGTCCTGTTGTGAAGCCTGCCACGATTTGCATGGTTCTTTCTCTTGCCGTTATGAACTCGTGGCCCCTTCGTCACCTTGACGTGAGTAATGCATTTTTGTATGGTGATCGTATTGAGGATGTCTATATGTCTTAACCCCCGGGGTTTTCAGACTCTACTTTCCCCCCGCATGTATGTCATCTCAAGAAATCACTATATGGCCTTAATAAAGCCTCCCATGCTTGGTATATTGCGTTGAGCTCTGATCTCGGCTCTCTTGGCTTCTTACAATCTAACTCTGATGCCTGTCTCTTTGTTTACTCTCGTGATTCAGATTTGATCTATGTCTCGGTAATTAGACCACTTTACTTGTGCCCCTTATTGCGCAATTGAGCTCCAAGCTTGCGGTTAAGGACCTTGGTAAGTTGTCCTACTTTCTTGGTATTGAGATTTTTCGTTGTCGTGAGGGCTTGTTCTTTTCTCAATACAAGTATATTTGGGACAGTCTTCCTTGCCATAAAATGGATGGTGCCAAGCCACTTGCCACACCAATGGCATCCACCTCCTTGACTCTTACGTCTTCCTCCCTTGCCAATGCCAAAGAGTGGAGTGTTTCATTGGGGCACTTCAGTACCTTGCTCTTACATGCTCCGATATAGATTTTGCCGTCAATAAGCTTACGCAACGTATGGTTGCTCCTACAGAGCTTGATTGGAGTGCTTTTCAGCAAATCATTCGGTACTTGAAATGTACCTTGTCACATGGTCTTCTATTGCATCGTGAAAACTGTGACAACCGTGCCCCCACGAACAATGCTCCGATCCGAGATGGTTCAGTGGTCGTGCTTGATCGAGTCTTCATCCAGTTCCTTGGCTTCACCTTCTTCCAATGATGAATAAACGTCTTCTATACCATTTTTCTTACCAGTTGACCCGCCTGGCACTCATCGCATGACCACACGTGCCATGAATAACATCTTTAAGCCTAAACAGCTTAATCTTGCAACAAAACATCCGGTTGACGGCCCTCTTGACCCCAGTTGTGTTAGCACTACTCTCAAGGATCTGAATTGGCGTGCGGCCATGGTTGTGGAATATACGACTCTTATGAGGCATGATACATGGCATATTGTTCCTCTTCCAATTGGCAAGAATATAATTGGCTCCAAATAGGTTTTTCGGATCAAGCTTCATCCTTATGGCACTATTGACAAGTGCAAGGCTCGCCTTGTTGCTAAAGGCTTTCATCAACATGAGGGCCTCGATTTTAAGGAGACGTTCAGTCCTGTTGTGAAGCCTGCCACGATTTGCATGGTTCTTTCTCTTGCCGTTATGAACTCGTGGCCCCTTCGTCACCTTGACGTGAGTAATGCATTTTTGTATGGTGATCATATTGAGGATGTCTATATGTCTTAACCCCCGGGGTTTTCAGACTCTACTTTCCCCCCGCATGTATGTCATCTCAAGAAATCACTATATGGCCTTAATAAAGCCTCACATGCTTGGTATCTTGCGTTGAGCTCTGATCTCGGCTCTCTTGGCTTCTTACAATCTAACTCTGATGCCTGTCTCTTTGTTTACTCTCGTAATTCAGATTTGATCTATGTCTCGGTAATTAGACCACTTTACTTGTGCCCCTTATTGCGCAATTGAGCTCCAAGCTTGCGGTTAAGGACCTTGGTAAGTTGTCCTACTTTCTTGGTATTGAGATTTTTCGTTGTCGTGAGGGCTTGTTCTTTTCTCAATACAAGTATATTTGGGACAGTCTTCCTTGCCATAAAATGGATGGTGCCAAGCCACTTGCCACACCAATGGCATCCACCTCCTTGACTCTTACGTCTTCCTCCCTTGCCAATGCCAAAGAGTGGAGTGTTTTATTGGGGCACTTCAGTACCTTGCTCTTACATGCTCCGATATAGATTTTGCCGTCAATAAGCTTACGCAACGTATGGTTGCTCCTACAGAGCTTGATTGGAGTGCTTTTAAGCAAATCATTCGGTACTTGAAATGTACCTTGTCACATGGTCTTCTATTGCATCGTGAAAACTGTGACAACCGTGCCCCCACGAACAATGCTCCGATCCGAGATGGTTCAGTGGTCGTGCTTGATCGAGTCTTCATCCAGTTCCTTGGCTTCACCTTCTTCCAATGATGAATAAACGTCTTCTATACCATTTTTCTTACCAGTTGACCCGCCTGGCACTCATCGCATGACCACACGTGCCATGAATAACATCTTTAAGCCTAAACAGCTTAATCTTGCAACAAAACATCCGGTTGACGGCCCTCTTGACCCCAGTTGTGTTAGCACTACTCTCAAGGATCTGAATTGGCGTGCGGCCATGGTTGTGGAATATACGACTCTTATGAGGCATGATACATGGCATATTGTTCCTCTTCCAATTGGCAAGAATATAATTGGCTCCAAATAGGTTTTTCGGATCAAGCTTCATCCTTATGGCACTATTGACAAGTGCAAGGCTCGCCTTGTTGCTAAAGGCTTTCATCAACATGAGGGCCTCGATTTTAAGGAGACGTTCAGTCCTGTTGTGAAGCCTGCCACGATTTGCATGGTTCTTTCTCTTGCCGTTATGAACTCGTGGCCCCTTCGTCACCTTGACGTGAGTAATGCATTTTTGTATGGTGATCGTATTGAGGATGTCTATATGTCTTAACCCCCGGGGTTTTCAGACTCTACTTTTCCCCCGCATGTATGTCATCTCAAGAAATCACTATATGGCCTTAATAAAGCCTCTCATGCTTGGTATCTTGCGTTGAGCTCTGATCTCGGCTCTCTTGGCTTCTTACAATCTAACTCTGATGCCTGTCTCTTTGTTTACTCTCGTGATTCAGATTTGATCTATGTCTCGGTAATTAGACCACTTTACTTGTGCCCCTTATTGCGCAATTGAGCTCCAAGCTTGCGGTTAAAGACCTTGGTAAGTTGTCCTACTTTCTTGGTATTGAGATTTTTTGTTGTCGTGAGGGCTTGTTCTTTTCTCAATACAAGTATATTTGGGACAGTCTTCCTTGCCATAAAAGGGATGGTGCCAAGCCACTTGCCACACCAATGGCATCCACCTCCTTGACACTTACGTCTTCCTCCCTTGCCAATGCCAAAGAGTGGAGTGTTTTATTGGGGCACTTCAGTACCTTGCTCTGACATGCTCCGATATAGATTTTGCAGTCAATAAGCTTACGCAACGTATGGTTGCTCCTACAGAGCTTGATTGGAGTGCTTTTAAGCAAATCATTCGGTACTTGAAATGTACCTTGTCACATGGTCTTCTATTGCATCGTGAAAACTGTGACAACCGTGCCCCCACGAACAATGCTCCGATCCGAGATGGTTCAGTGGTCATGCTTGATCGAGTCTTCATCCAGTTCCTTGGCTTCACCTTCTTCCAATGATGAATAAACGTCTTCTATACCATTTTTCTTACCAGTTGACCCGCCTGGCACTCATCGCATGACCACACGTGCCATGAATAACATCTTTAAGCCTAAACAGCTTAATCTTGCAACAAAACATCCGGTTGACGGCCCTCTTGACCCCAGTTGTGTTAGCACTACTCTCAAGGATCTGAATTGGCGTGCGGCCATGGTTGTGGAATATACGACTCTTATGAGGCATGATACATGGCATATTGTTCCTCTTCCAATTGGCAAGAATATAATTGGCTCCAAATAGGTTTTTCGGATCAAGCTTCATCCTTATGGCACTATTGACAAGTGCAAGGCTCGCCTTGTTGCTAAAGGCTTTCATCAACATGAGGGCCTCGATTTTAAGGAGACGTTCAGTCCTGTTGTGAAGCCTGCCACGATTTGCATGGTTCTTTCTCTTGCCGTTATGAACTCGTGGCCCCTTCGTCACCTTGACGTGAGTAATGCATTTTTGTATGGTGATCGTATTGAGGATGTCTATATGTCTTAACCCCCGGGGTTTTCAGACTCTACTTTCCCCCCGCATGTATGTCATCTCAAGAAATCACTATATGGCCTTAATAAAGCCTCCCATGCTTGGTATCTTGCGTTGAGCTCTGATCTCGGCTCTCTTGGCTTCTTACAATCTAACTCTGATGCCTGTCTCTTTGTTTACTCTCGTGATTCAGATTTGATCTATGTCTCGGTAATTAGACCACTTTACTTGTGCCCCTTATTGCGCAATTGAGCTCCAAGCTTGCGGTTAAGGACCTTGGTAAGTTGTCCTACTTTCTTGGTATTGAGATTTTTCGTTGTCGTGAGGGCTTGTTCTTTTCTCAATACAAGTATATTTGGGACAGTCTTCCTTGCCATAAAATGGATGGTGCCAAGCCACTTGCCACACCAATGGCATCCACCTCCTTGACTCTTACGTCTTCCTCCCTTGCCAATGCCAAAGAGTGGAGTGTTTTATTGGGGCACTTCAGTACCTTGCTCTTACATGCTCCGATATAGATTTTGCCGTCAATAAGCTTACGCAACGTATGGTTGCTCCTACAGAGCTTGATTGGAGTGCTTTTAAGCAAATCATTCGGTACTTGAAATGTACCTTGTCACATGGTCTTCTATTGCATCGTGAAAACTGTGACAACCGTGCCCCCACGAACAATGCTCCGATCCGAGATGGTTCAGTGGTCGTGCTTGATCGAGTCTTCATCCAGTTCCTTGGCTTCACCTTCTTCCAATGATGAATAAACGTCTTCTATACCATTTTTCTTACCAGTTGACCCTCCTGGCACTCATCGCATGACCACACGTGCCATGAATAACATCTTTAAGCCTAAACAGCTTAATCTTGCAACAAAACATCCGGTTGACGGCCCTCTTGACCCCAGTTGTGTTAGCACTACTCTCAAGGATCTGAATTGGCGTGCGGCCATGGTTGTGGAATATACGACTCTTATGAGGCATGATACATGGCATATTGTTCCTCTTCCAATTGGCAAGAATATAATTGGCTCCAAATAGGTTTTTCGGATCAAGCTTCATCCTTATGGCACTATTGACAAGTGCAAGGCTCGCCTTGTTGCTAAAGGCTTTCATCAACATGAGGGCCTCGATTTTAAGGAGACGTTCAGTCCTGTTGTGAAGCCTGCCACGATTTGCATGGTTCTTTCTCTTGCCGTTATGAACTCGTGGCCCCTTCGTCACCTTGACGTGAGTAATGCATTTTTGTATGGTGATCGTATTGAGGATGTCTATATGTCTTAACCCCCGGGGTTTTCAGACTCTACTTTCCCCCCGCATGTATGTCATCTCAAGAAATCACTATATGGCCTTAATAAAGCCTCTCATGCTTGGTATCTTGCGTTGAGCTCTGATCTCGGCTCTCTTGGCTTCTTACAATCTAACTCTGATGCCTGTCTCTTTGTTTACTCTCGTGATTCAGATTTGATCTATGTCTCGGTAATTAGACCACTTTACTTGTGCCCCTTATTGCGCAATTGAGCTCCAAGCTTGCGGTTAAAGACCTTGGTAAGTTGTCCTACTTTCTTGGTATTGAGATTTTTCGTTGTCGTGAGGGCTTGTTCTTTTCTCAATACAAGTATATTTGGGACAGTCTTCCTTGCCATAAAAGGGATGGTGCCAAGCCACTTGCCACACCAATGGCATCCACCTCCTTGACACTTACGTCTTCCTCCCTTGCCAATGCCAAAGAGTGGAGTGTTTTATTGGGGCACTTCAGTACCTTGCTCTGACATGCTCCGATATAGATTTTGCCGTCAATAAGCTTACGCAACGTATGGTTGCTCCTACAGAGCTTGATTGGAGTGCTTTTAAGCAAATCATTCGGTACTTGAAATGTACCTTGTCACATGGTCTTCTATTGCATCGTGAAAACTGTGACAACCGTGCCCCCACGAACAATGCTCCGATCCGAGATGGTTCAGTGGTCATGCTTGATCGAGTCTTCATCCAGTTCCTTGGCTTCACCTTCTTCCAATGATGAATAAACGTCTTCTATACCATTTTTCTTACCAGTTGACCCGCCTGGCACTCATCGCATGACCACACGTGCCATGAATAACATCTTTAAGCCTAAACAGCTTAATCTTGCAACAAAACATCCGGTTGACGGCCCTCTTGACCCCAGTTGTGTTAGCACTACTCTCAAGGATCTGAATTGGCGTGCGGCCATGGTTGTGGAATATACGACTCTTATGAGGCATGATACATGGCATATTGTTCCTCTTCCAATTGGCAAGAATATAATTGGCTCCAAATAGGTTTTTCGGATCAAGCTTCATCCTTATGGCACTATTGACAAGTGCAAGGCTCGCCTTGTTGCTAAAGGCTTTCATCAACATGAGGGCCTCGATTTTAAGGAGACGTTCAGTCCTGTTGTGAAGCCTGCCACGATTTGCATGGTTCTTTCTCTTGCCGTTATGAACTCGTGGCCCCTTCGTCACCTTGACGTGAGTAATGCATTTTTGTATGGTGATCGTATTGAGGATGTCTATATGTCTTAACCCCCGGGGTTTTCAGACTCTACTTTCCCCCCGCATGTATGTCATCTCAAGAAATCACTATATGGCCTTAATAAAGCCTCCCATGCTTGGTATCTTGCGTTGAGCTCTGATCTCGGCTCTCTTGGCTTCTTACAATCTAACTCTGATGCCTGTCTCTTTGTTTACTCTCGTGATTCAGATTTGATCTATGTCTCGGTAATTAGACCACTTTACTTGTGCCCCTTATTGCGCAATTGAGCTCCAAGCTTGCGGTTAAGGACCTTGATAAGTTGTCCTACTTTCTTGGTATTGAGATTTTTCGTTGTCGTGAGGGCTTGTTCTTTTCTCAATACAAGTATATTTGGGACAGTCTTCCTTGCCATAAAATGGATGGTGCCAAGCCACTTGCCACACCAATGGCATCCACCTCATTGACTCTTACGTCTTCCTCCCTTGCCAATGCCAAAGAGTGGAGTGTTTTATTGGGGCACTTCAGTACCTTGCTCTTACATGCTCCGATATAGATTTTGCCGTCAATAAGCTTACGCAACGTATGGTTGCTCCTACAGAGCTTGATTGGAGTGCTTTTAAGCAAATCATTCGGTACTTGAAATGTACCTTGTCACATGGTCTTCTATTGCATCGTGAAAACTGTGACAACCGTGCCCCCACAAACAATGCTCCGATCCGAGATGGTTCAGTGGTCGTGCTTGATCGAGTCTTCATCCAGTTCCTTGGCTTCACCTTCTTCCAATGATGAATAAACGTCTTCTATACCATTTTTCTTACCAGTTGACCTGCCTGGCACTCATCGCATGACCACACGTGCCATGAATAACATCTTTAAGCCTAAACAGCTTAATCTTGCAACAAAACATCCGGTTGACGGCCCTCTTGACCCCAGTTGTGTTAGCACTACTCTCAAGGATCTGAATTGGCGTGCGGCCATGGTTGTGGAATATACGACTCTTATGAGGCATGATACATGGCATATTGTTCCTCTTCCAATTGGCAAGAATATAATTGGCTCCAAATAGGTTTTTCGGATCAAGCTTCATCCTTATGGCACTATTGACAAGTGCAAGGCTCGCCTTGTTGCTAAAGGCTTTCATCAACATGAGGGCCTCGATTTTAAGGAGACGTTCAGTCCTGTTGTGAATCCTGCCACGATTTGCATGGTTCTTTCTCTTGCCGTTATGAACTCGTGGCCCCTTCGTCACCTTGACGTGAGTAATGCATTTTTGTATGGTGATCGTATTGAGGATGTCTATATGTCTTAACCCCCGGGGTTTTCAGACTCTACTTTCCCCCCGCATGTATGTCATCTCAAGAAATCACTATATGGCCTTAATAAAGCCTCCCATGCTTGGTATCTTGCGTTGAGCTCTGATCTCGGCTCTCTTGGCTTCTTACAATCTAACTCTGATGCCTGTCTCTTTGTTTACTCTCGTGATTCAGATTTGATCTATGTCTCGGTAATTAGACCACTTTACTTGTGCCCCTTATTGCGCAATTGAGCTCCAAGCTTGCGGTTAAGGACCTTGATAAGTTGTCCTACTTTCTTGGTATTGAGATTTTTCGTTGTCGTGAGGGCTTGTTCTTTTCTCAATACAAGTATATTTGGGACAGTCTTCCTTGCCATAAAATGGATGGTGCCAAGCCACTTGCCACACCAATGGCATCCACCTCATTGACTCTTACGTCTTCCTCCCTTGCCAATGCCAAAGAGTGGAGTGTTTTATTGGGGCACTTCAGTACCTTGCTCTTACATGCTCCGATATAGATTTTGCCGTCAATAAGCTTACGCAACGTATGGTTGCTCCTACAGAGCTTGATTGGAGTGCTTTTAAGCAAATCATTCGGTACTTGAAATGTACCTTGTCACATGGTCTTCTATTGCATCGTGAAAACTGTGACAACCGTGCCCCCACGAACAATGCTCCGATCCGAGATGGTTCAGTGGTCGTGCTTGATCGAGTCTTCATCCAGTTCCTTGGCTTCACCTTCTTCCAATGATGAATAAACGTCTTCTATACCATTTTTCTTACCAGTTGACCCGCCTGGCGCTCATCGCATGACCACACGTGCCATGAATAACATCTTTAAGCCTAAACATCTTAATCTTGCAACAAAACATCCGGTTGACGGCCCTCTTGACCCCAGTTGTGTTAGCACTACTCTCAAGGATCTGAATTGGCGTGCGGCCATGGTTGTGGAATATACGACTCTTATGAGGCATGATACATGGCATATTGTTCCTCTTCCAATTGGCAAGAATATAATTGGCTCCAAATAGGTTTTTCGGATCAAGCTTCATCCTTATGGCACTATTGACAAGTGCAAGGCTCGCCTTGTTGCTAAAGGCTTTCATCAACATGAGGGCCTCGATTTTAAGGAGACGTTCAGTCCTGTTGTGAATCCTGCCACGATTTGCATGGTTCTTTCTCTTGCCGTTATGAACTCGTGGCCCCTTCGTCACCTTGACGTGAGTAATGCATTTTTGTATGGTGATCGTATTGAGGATGTCTATATGTCTTAACCCCCGGGGTTTTCAGACTCTACTTTCCCCCCGCATGTATGTCATCTCAAGAAATCACTATATGGCCTTAATAAAGCCTCTCATGCTTGGTATCTTGCGTTGAGCTCTGATCTCGGCTCTCTTGGCTTCTTACAATCTAACTCTGATGCCTGTCTCTTTGTTTACTCTCGTGATTCAGATTTGATCTATGTCTCGGTAATTAGACCACTTTACTTGTGCCCCTTATTGCGCAATTGAGCTCCAAGCTTGCGGTTAAGGACCTTGGTAAGTTGTCCTACTTTCTTGGTATTGAGATTTTTCGTTGTCGTGAGGGCTTGTTCTTTTCTCAATACAAGTATATTTGGGACAGTCTTCCTTGCCATAAAATGGATGGTGCCAAGCCACTTGCCACACCAATGGCATCCACCTCCTTGATACTTACGTCTTCCTCCCTTGCCAATGCCAAAGAGTGGAGTGTTTTATTGGGGCACTTCAGTACCTTGCTCTGACATGCTCCGATATAGATTTTGCCGTCAATAAGCTTACGCAACGTATGGTTGCTCCTACAGAGCTTGATTGGAGTGCTTTTAAGCAAATCATTCGGTACTTGAAATGTACCTTGTCACATGGTCTTCTATTGCATCGTGAAAACTGTGACAACCGTGCCCCCACGAACAATGCTCCGATCCGAGATGGTTCAGTGGTCGTGCTTGATCGAGTCTTCATCCAGTTCCTTGGCTTCACCTTCTTCCAATGATGAATAAACGTCTTCTATACCATTTTTCTTACCAGTTGACCCGCCTGGCACTCATCGCATGACCACACGTGCCATGAATAACATCTTTAAGCCTAAACAGCTTAATCTTGCAACAAAACATCCGGTTGACGGCCCTCTTGACCCCAGTTGTGTTAGCACTACTCTCAAGGATCTGAATTGGCGTGCGGCCATGGTTGTGGAATATACGACTCTTATGAGGCATGATACATGGCATATTGTTCCTCTTCCAATTGGCAAGAATATAATTGGCTCCAAATAGGTTTTTCGGATCAAGCTTCATCCTTATGGCACTATTGACAAGTGCAAGGCTCGCCTTGTTGCTAAAGGCTTTCATCAACATGAGGGCCTCGATTTTAAGGAGACGTTCAGTCCTGTTGTGAAGCCTGCCACGATTTGCATGGTTCTTTCTCTTGCCGTTATGAACTCGTGGCCCCTTCGTCACCTTGACGTGAGTAATGCATTTTTGTATGGTGATCGTATTGAGGATGTCTATATGTCTTAACCCCCGGGGTTTTCAGACTCTACTTTCCCCCCGCATGTATGTCATCTCAAGAAATCACTATATGGCCTTAATAAAGCCTACCATGCTTGGTATCTTGCGTTGAGCTCTGATCTCGGCTCTCTTGGCTTCTTACAATCTAACTCTGATGCCTGTCTCTTTGTTTACTCTCGTGATTCAGATTTGATCTATGTCTCGGTAATTAGACCACTTTACTTGTGCCCCTTATTGCGCAATTGAGCTCCAAGCTTGCGGTTAAGGACCTTGGTAAGTTGTCCTACTTTCTTGGTATTGAGATTTTTCGTTGTCGTGAGGGCTTGTTCTTTTCTCAATACAAGTATATTTGGGACAGTCTTCCTTGCCATAAAATGGATGGTGCCAATCCACTTGCCACACCAATGGCATCCACCTCCTTGACTCTTACGTCTTCCTCCCTTGCCAATGCCAAAGAGTGGAGTGTTTTATTGGGGCACTTCAGTACCTTGCTCTTACATGCTCCGATATAGATTTTGCCGTATGGTTGCTCCTACAGAGCTTGATTGGAGTGCTTTTAAGCAAATCATTCGGTACTTGAAATGTACCTTGTCACATGGTCTTCTATTGCATCGTGACAACTGTGACAACCGTGCCCCCACGAACAAGGCTCCGATCCGAGATGGTTCAGTGGTCGTGCTTGATCGAGTCTTCATCCAGTTCCTTGGCTTCACTTTCTTCCAATGATGAATAAACGTCTTATATACCATTTTTCTTACCAGTTGACCCGCCTGGCACTCATCGCATGACCACACGTGCCATGAATAACATCTTTAAGCCTAAACAGCTTAATCTTGCAACAAAACATCCGGTTGACGGCCCTCTTGACCCCAGTTGTGTTAGCACTACTCTCAAGGATCTGAATTGGCGTGCGGCCATGGTTGTGGAATATACGACTCTTATGAGGCATGATACATGGCATATTGTTCCTCTTCCAATTGGCAAGAATATAATTGGCTCCAAATAGGTTTTTCGGATCAAGCTTCATCCTTATGGCACTATTGACAAGTGCAAGGCTCGCCTTGTTGCTAAAGGCTTTCATCAACATGAGGGCCTCGATTTTAAGGTGACGTTCAGTCCTGTTGTGAAGCCTGCCACGATTTGCATGGTTCTTTCTCTTGCCGTTATGAACTCGTGGCCCCTTCGTCACCTTGACGTGAGTAATGCATTTTTGTATGGTGATCGTATTGAGGATGTCTATATGTCTTAACCCCCGGGGTTTTCAGACTCTACTTTCCCCCCGCATGTATGTCATCTCAAGAAATCACTATATGGCCTTAATAAAGCCTCTCATGCTTGGTATCTTGCGTTGAGCTCTGATCTCGGCTCTCTTGGCTTCTTACAATCTAACTCTGATGCTTGTCTCTTTGTTTACTCTCGTGATTCAGATTTGATCTATGTCTCGGTAATTAGACCACTTTACTTGTGCCCCTTATTGCGCAATTGAGCTCCAAGCTTGCGGTTAAGGACCTTGGTAAGTTGTCCTACTTTCTTGGTATTGAGATTTTTCGTTGTCGTGAGGGCTTGTTCTTTTCTCAATACAAGTATATTTGGGACAGTCTTCCTTGCCATAAAATGGATGGTGCCAAGCCACTTGCCACACCAATGGCATCCACCTCCTTGACACTTACGTCTTCCTCCCTTGCCAATGCCAAAGAGTGGAGTGTTTTATTGGGGCACTTCAGTACCTTGCTCTTACATGCTCCGATATAGATTTTGCCGTCAATAAGCTTACGCAACGTATGGTTGCTCCTACAGAGCTTGATTGGAGTGCTTTTAAGCAAATCATTCGGTACTTGAAATGTACCTTGTCACATGGTCTTCTATTGCATCGTGAAAACTGTGACAACCGTGCCCCCACGAACAATGCTCCGATCCGAGATGGTTCAGTGGTCGTGCTTGATCGAGTCTTCATCCAGTTCCTTGGCTTCACCTTCTTCCAATGATGAATAAACGTCTTCTATACCATTTTTCTTACCAGTTGACCCGTCTGGCACTCATCGCATGACCACACGTGCCATGAATAACATCTTTAAGCCTAAACAGCTTAATCTTGCAACAAAACATCCGGTTGACGGCCCTCTTGACCCCAGTTGTGTTAGCACTACTCTCAAGGATCTGAATTGGCGTGCGGCCATGGTTGTGGAATATACGACTCTTATGAGGCATGATACATGGCATATTGTTCCTCTTCCAATTGGCAAGAATATAATTGGCTCCAAATAGGTTTTTCGGATCAAGCTTCATCCTTATGGCACTATTGACAAGTGCAAGGCTCGCCTTGTTGCTAAAGGCTTTCATCAACATGAGGGCCTCGATTTTAAGGAGACGTTCAGTCCTGTTGTGAAGCCTGCCACGATTTGCATGGTTCTTTCTCTTGCCGTTATGAACTCGTGGCCCCTTCGTCACCTTGACGTGATTAATGCATTTTTGTATGGTGATCGTATTGAGGATGTCTATATGTCTTAACCCCCGGGGTTTTCAGACTCTACTTTCCCCCCGCATGTATGTCATCTCAAGAAATCACTATATGGCCTTAATAAAGCCTCTCATGCTTGGTATCTTGCGTTGAGCTCTGATCTCGGCTCTCTTGGCTTCTTACAATCTAACTCTGATGCCTGTCTCTTTGTTTACTCTCGTGATTCAGATTTGATCTATGTCTCGGTAATTAGACCACTTTACTTGTGCCCCTTATTGCGCAATTGAGCTCCAAGCTTGCGGTTAAGGACCTTGGTAAGTTGTCCTACTTTCTTGGTATTGAGATTTTTCGTTGTCGTGAGGGCTTGTTCTTTTCTCAATACAAGTATATTTGGGACAGTCTTCCTTGCCATAAAATGGATGGTGCCAAGCCACTTGCCACACCAATGGCATCCACCTCCTTGACACTTACGTCTTCCTCCCTTGCCAATGCCAAAGAGTGGAGTGTTTTATTGGGGCACTTCAGTACCTTGCTCTTACATGCTCCGATATAGATTTTGCCGTCAATAAGCTTACGCAACGTATGGTTGCTCCTACAGAGCTTGATTGGAGTGCTTTTAAGCAAATCATTCGGTACTTGAAATGTACCTTGTCACATGGTCTTCTATTGCATCGTGAAAACTGTGACAACCGTGCCCCCACGAACAATGCTCCGATCCGAGATGGTTCAGTGGTCGTGCTTGATCGAGTCTTCATCCAGTTCCTTGGCTTCACCTTCTTCCAATGATGAATAAACGTCTTCTATACCATTTTTCTTACCAGTTGACCCGCCTGGCACTCATCGCATGACCACACGTGCCATGAATAACATCTTTAAGCCTAAACAGCTTAATCTTGCAACAAAACATCCGGTTGACGGCCCTCTTGACCCCAGTTGTGTTAGCACTACTCTCAAGGATCTGAATTGGCGTGCGGCCATGGTTGTGGAATATACGACTCTTATGAGGCATGATACATGGCATATTGTTCCTCTTCCAATTGGCAAGAATATAATTGGCTCCAAATAGGTTTTTCGGATCAAGCTTCATCCTTATGGCACTATTGACAAGTGCAAGGCTCGCCTTGTTGCTAAAGGCTTTCATCAACATGAGGGCCTCGATTTTAAGGAGACGTTCAGTCCTGTTGTGAAGCCTGCCACGATTTGCATGGTTCTTTCTCTTGCCGTTATGAACTCGTGGCCCCTTCGTCACCTTGACGTGATTAATGCATTTTTGTATGGTGATCGTATTGAGGATGTCTATATGTCTTAACCCCCGGGGTTTTCAGACTCTACTTTCCCCCCGCATGTATGTCATCTGAAGAAATCACTATATGGCCTTAATAAAGCCTCTCATGCTTGGTATCTTGCGTTGAGCTCTGATCTCGGCTCTCTTGGCTTCTTACAATCTAACTCTGATGCATGTCTCTTTGTTTACTCTCGTGATTCAGATTTGATCTATGTCTCGGTAATTAGACCACTTTACTTGTGCCCCTTATTGCGCAATTGAGCTCCAAGCTTGCGGTTAAGGACCTTGGTAAGTTGTCCTACTTTCTTGGTATTGAGATTTTTCGTTGTCGTGAGGGCTTGTTCTTTTCTCAATACAAGTATATTTGGGACAGTCTTCCTTGCCATAAAATGGATGGTGCCAAGCCACTTGCCACACCAATGGCATCCACCTCCTTGACTCTTACGTCTTCCTCCCTTGCCAATGCCAAAGAGTGGAGTGTTTTATTGGGGCACTTCAGTACCTTGCTCTTACATGCTCCGATATAGATTTTGCTGTCAATAAGCTTACGCAACGTATGGTTGCTCCTACAGAGCTTGATTGGAGTGCTTTTAAGCAAATCATTCGGTACTTGAAATGTACCTTGTCACATGGTCTTCTATTGCATCGTGACAACTGTGACAACCGTGCCCCCACGAACAATGCTCCGATCCGAGATGGTTCAGTGGTGGCCAACCATTTTACCCAATACAGACTAAAGCGCAACTCATAGGAAGGGGTCTCACTTGTTCATGATCAAAACCATAAACGTTTTATAAAATATATTTTGATATATATATATATATATATATATATATATATATATATAGCGGAAGTCTTTGTATTACAAACAATGTGACTATTTCAATGGTTATGCACTACTGACAAAACACGAATATTCCAAAATGCATGCTTGACCAATTATTCACTTGGTCCATGCTGCCATGTTGATTTTATCCTGAGTAATGTACAGAAGAAACGAGGAATAAGTCCTTAATGACTTAGTGAGATTCATATTAAGAACTGGTAATGCAAGAATTAACTGTGACCTACTGGATACATTCCGGGAGTGATCTTACCGGTAGAAACAATTCAACTAGACAATTTGATGTAGCAATGGTACTGGAGTTTTCATAGAATAGTTAATAAACTTGTGCTTAACAATAAACAAATCCAGCCCTATGACTTCTACTATTATACCTTATACATCCCGACGAGGAGCGACCTCGCAAACAATCAAGAAACATGCTCGAGTACATGTTGATCTAGCACGCATGTTGTAGCCAACTCCTGACTGCAAGCGGTGCCTATATAGATGGGCTGAAGCGTGGGGCGCGATTTTAACAACAAATGTATTTTATATAATGTATATAATTCTTAAGAAAAGAAATATTCTTAAGGATATATACTAAAGATTATACGAAAATATCCTAAAACAGAATATAAATAGATATCCTAAAAAATATCTATTAATATAAGCCAAAACATTTTGTGACACCATCGGACCAAAAAATTATTTTAAAAACATTTTTTGAACTTTTTAAATAAATTAGAATTGTGGGCAACTACCCCACTACTAATCCAAAAAGAAACGAAAAAAAGTTCAAATCTATTAATATAAGCCAAAATATTTTGTGACACCATCGGACCAAAAAATTATTTTAAAAACATTTTTTGAACTTTTTAAATAAATTAGAATTGTGGGCAACTACCCCACTACTGATCCAAAAAGAAACGAAAAAAAGTTCAAATTTAAAATACAATCTCAAATATAACTTCCCTTATAATTCTCCCCTATTTAAGCAAATCTTCACACGGTTATCTATTATCTATTATCAATCTATCTATTAATTAAACTCATTTTTAATCCGATTTTTAATTTCCACGATCTCCTTCTTTCAGTGTTATTTTTCCAAATCAATTGTCTACTAACTGCCTTTTGTTATTCAAAATTTGAAATTAAAAAGTAACCACATCTCCTACGTTTCATTCTCTTTCAGTTTTATTGGGCTTTCACTTTACTCGATATTCTCTCTCCAAATAATTTTTCTTTTATCCACATAAATACTTAATCAATTCCATTTCATTCTCCTCTCTTAATATGTAACTTTATTAATTTCGCATCAGTGATTTTAACTCTAATATGTTTTTTTACTATTCTTACCTCTGATACTTAATGCTCACATTTTTTCTTTAATTTGTTGTGCACGAATGATTTTGGTTTATCATACTACTCAATGCTCACGGTGATCAGGTAATAACTAAATTTTCATTTGAGTATTTTGTTGGGGATTAAAATGGGTGAACAAGGAAATTTTCAGCGAATCTTTCTAGACAATTATTACTTAATTGCATCTTCTTTTAAAATTACAGATTTGATAAAATTTAATAGAATGATGAAGATAACCTCCATCGCATAGTTATACTATTTTCTTTAAGCAACGCTTTAAATATGAAGTTGCACGGGCATTTTTTTTATACGTTTGTTCAGTAGCATATATAAATTACCTATAAGATCCTTTTTTGCACATGAATTTATTTAAAACAAGTAATTACCAATTCATGGGCTAACCAAATCTTTTATGATTATCCTTATCAATGATCAAGCAGGATTCTCTTTGGGTATATGCATTTGCAGCCACATCTTACGTAATATTTTGGTGTTTTATATTAAAGACCACTTTAACATCTTTTATAATTATTTGTGTTTTAATATTGATTTGAGTTATGTTTATTGATGTTTCAACTTAAATCACTTTAAGCTCTTAATTAAGCGTCATTTTTTGTTTACCTTTATTTTTTTATTAGAACTGTTGTTTTGATAATCATTCATGCATCTTTTGTTTAGATCTTTCATGCATGTCTTGGCTCTTTATAATAATAATGAGACCCGAATGGCATGGTTTATTTAACTTATGTCTTTACTATTAAAAATGTACATTAAAAACTATTAAGCTTAAATATATATATAAAAGTACAATGGACTATAGTTACTGAAGTTTTGTTATTGGGAAAATTATTATGTATATGCTTTTGATTTACATTCTATGTTACCCATTAGTATTCTATTAATATTGTTCATGCGCATATTCTTTTATTTTATTGATTACACAAATTGATAATGTAAATAAAAAAATATTAAGTTATATGATTCTTTATATCAAAAGCAACGTTGCACGCGGTCTCCGCGTGCATCTAATTGCTAGTATACCAAAAGCCAAAACCGTGCACGGGGAAGCAGTTTGGTGAGTAAATTCGTAAGTTGGTCAACAATGCTAACATACGAGACAAAAAAGAGAATTTTTATTGACAAGATCATGAACAAAGTGAAGATCAACATAGATATGTTTCATGCAGGAATGCAACACCAGATGAACAGAAAGACATGTAGCTCCCAGATTGTCACATAGGACCCAAGGTGTAGGGAGAGGAACAAACAACTCAAGAAACAAGTGTTGCAACCAATGTACCTCGGCAACAACGTCGGCAAGGGCGTGATACTCACACTCTGTAGAGGAACACAAGACCGCATGTTGGCGACGAGAAGACCACGAGGTTGGATTCGTGCCAAGAAACACCATATAGGAAGATGTCGACACTTTAGAGGTGTGATCACCAGCCCAATCCGCATCCGAGTAGGCAGTAAAACGAACATAGCTGTTGTAACGCCCCAAAAATTTAGAAAAAAAATAAATTTATACTTTAGTCCTTGAACTTTTGGAAATTTTTATTTTAACCCTAAATGTTTAGAAAAATTTGCATTATTAGCTTCTGAACTTAAAAGCTAGTCTTTTGTTATATTTATAGGTCTCTAATATGAAAACATATATTTCAATTTCAAATATTAACCAAGTTGATCGAATTACCTAGAAACATTACATAAGTAAATATGTATGTAACAAAAAAATCTAATTATACATACTTGAATTTTAATTATAAATAATTGAGGGACTTGATATGCAATGAACCAATTGATGAAGTAAGCCATGACATCTTTTTGATGAGGTAAGCCATGGCATCCTTAAGAGCTGATTAAATTCAGTTGATTAATATTATTTAAATTTGTTAAAGGTTTGACGAACTAATCAACGCCATTAAGGTTCTCCGTACGAGTTAAGGCGAGGTTTCATTTCTGATTTGTTCTAGCCCCATTTGGTATCCAGCACTGAGGAACTTGGATAGAAAAGTCACTACTTCGTTACCAAACCTCGAACAACCTATATTTCATCATAATCCTGTTTGGCATCTCATCTCATAACATGATTTTCTTACTCATCGTTAAATCATATCCAGTTATTTATTATTTACCATATCTATTCATAATCTTGATAATTCTCCAATATTATAATCTCATCTGTTGGTTCATGAATTGTGGAAAGAGCAACGAATTATGTTCGGGACATGTAGCTCAAGAACCAACGGATATTATCCAGTTTAATAGTTTATTTCTTTATTTGTTATACCCATTGGGACGCTTTTGGGAAGTTTGACCCAGGGATTGAGTCGAGTTATTGCGAGGCAGTAAGGACTGTCGGTTTAAGTAATTTCACTTATTTTTTATCTATATGTACCCATTCCTTATTCATTTTTTATTCCTTATTCATTTTCACAACTTGATAATTTATTTAAAACGTTTTTATTTTTATTTTTACAATACGTCAGCAATCTTAGAAATATAATTACCACTACTTATAATGCTCTACCTCTTAAAAAGGCTGTTAAAACCTAATTCAGTATCATTTTCAATTTTTTCATGTATCTTTTTAAACCAACGCAAGGAAGCTCACCTTAGTATAAATAATTAAATATCTTTGTGCAAACATAAATCCAAAAATCCTTACTCATTCACAGACGCAACGTAAAACAACACCTCAGTCAAGTAAATTTAGTTATTCTCGTCCAAATAATTACAAACACCACAAATATGGAGTTGGCTTAATCAGCCCATTAACTGGATTTACCGCCCAATCTAATCGGGCCTACAATGGCCCAAATAGCTAAACCACAGCCCATAAAAAGGTAAACCACTTAGTTAACGAACACACTGATTACACACAGCCGAGTTACTACAAAAGTAAATGGATATATAAATATCATCATCAAAAGCAATGATTCCCTTGGCATATTCCTTGGAACTGTCTAATATAGGGAATATTATATGCTCTTGTGCACAACCCCTCTACGATTGTGACACGTGGATAAAAAGACAAAAATTTGTCCACGTATCACAATCGTGGGGTGCTGCGCACAAAACTTGTGCGCAACATATAATATACCCTAATATAGATAATGGGTATAACTCCCCCACTAACAGAGGAGCAGAACTTTTCATATTCCTTGGGGTCAACATCAATACACCACCCCATCTTATAGGTTTTTCCATTATTCGCTTCTTTTAATTTTTAACTCAAATATTATAAATTATCTGTAACAGAATTAAAGTGAACAAAAAATCATTTTTTCTCTTTATCAAAGAAAGAAAAGATTTTTGTGATAATAATCAATGGAGATGTTCTTATTTTACAACAAATAATGATTTCTACAATACTGTGTATAAATGGTTGTGGATTCCATATTTTTTAGACTATTTTTATCTATGGTTTATAAAGCTCTGAAGATAATGCAGATGATTATGCACGAGTTGGATGTAATCAGTGTTGTAGTTATCATTTGTAAATTTTATCCAAGACGGTTAGGACTTTTTAAAATATCCAGTAAGCACTTATTGACTTCAGTAGGGGATGTTGTGTTCTGTGCTGTAGGATACAGAGTATGAACTGAATGTTGTGTTCTGTGCTGTAGTGTACAGAGTACAAAACAAAAATTAAAAGGGCAAAATATTTTTTTTGCCCTTTATTTTATCCCAACTTCAATTTTTGCCCTTTAACTTTTTGGGCTTAGAAAATGCCCTGTAACTCCTTACTTTATTTTAAAAAATGCCCGACGGGCTCCGGGATTGGGCTGGGTTATTTTCATCCGACGTGGCAGCTGACTCGACGTACACTAGGATGCCACGTCATTAAAAAAAATTTTTTTTTTTAAATCTGATTTAACTGAGCTGCGAATTTACATTATTGCCCCCGTCAACCCTAACATGCAAGTACAAGTCAGTATTTGTCAACGTTATAAATTAATGTTAACTACTCAGGTAATTATAGCCCTAAACCCTAATGTTAATCCAATTTGCTAAATCAGGGAATGTGGATAAGTAATTTGAATCCAATTTCCTAAACAGGGAAGTAATCCAATTCCTACTTTGAATTTACATTACTGCAAATCAAACTAATCGCACCATAATAGGTAATTTGACCTAAATTAGACTTAAACCATAACAATTCGAATCATGCAAAACCCTAAAAATTACATCGAATGCAAACTTACCTCAACTGTTGAAATTTCAGCACTCCAATCTTACCCAATATCTGTTATCGACCAAAAACCAAAAATCCAGTAACAATTATTAGCAATAATTCGATAAAACAAGCGATTATTAGCAATTAATCGAGAAACACGACAATTGAGATATTATTCGAAAAAAAATATGAACACTAGCAAAATTACCTTAATTTGATTCTTAAAAACATGATATAAACTTCTTACCTTCTTTATAGAGTCGGAAACCTTGAACCTGAATCGAATCGGCAGTCAACTACACCAATTCTCAATCCTTGGGGAAGTGGACCGCGATTTTGACCAGAATTGGGGGTAATAGGGTTGACGGGGGCAATAATGTAAATTCGCAGCTCAGTTAAATCAGATTTAAAAAAAATAAAAAATTAATGACGTGGCATCCTAGTGTACGCCGAGTCAGCTGCCACGTCGGATGAAAATAACCCAGCCCAATCCCGGAGCCCGTCGGGCATTTTTTAAAATAAAGTAAGGAGTTACAGGGCATTTTCTAAGCCCGAAAAGTTAAAGGGCAAAAGTTGAAGTTGGGATAAAATAAAGGGCAAAAAAAATATTTTGCCCAAATTAAAATATATCAGCCACCGAAAAAGTTAAATATGTTAGCCATGAAAGTTATTGTTCTAAATAAGTTTTTTTTTATCAACAACAGTAAATTAGCTTTAGTAAATAAATTTTTTTTATCAACAACAGTAAATTAACTTTAGAAGAAAAAACATGTACATGATTAATAACTAACCAACAATGTTTAAATTGTACTACTCTTTTTAAAATAAGAGTCAAATCTTTTTTTACCTGTATAAATAAATTAGTTGCTAGGTTACTTCCTAGTGATATAAATAATTAACATAAGTTAACTACTTTATCATTCCAAAATCTTGCTAATCCAAAACTCATTCTTAGAAAACAAAATCATATGTAAGACTTTTAAGTTTTTAACATCCGTATGACATTGCAATTCGCAATTAACATTATAATTTAGTACTGTGGCAATATTTAAACCCTATACAAACACACTACCATATTCAAACAATCATTCAATCAAAAACTATCTATTTCACAAACAATCATATATAATATATTAATTCTATGCTGCAAGTACAAGAAGACAAAAAGAAAAGAAAAAAAAAAGACAATGTGTAAGTGACTTACAGAGAAGAGGCGTGGGCTATGGGCATGGAGTTGCAAAAAAAAGGGTTTGTTAATATTGCTTGTTTCTTTCGGTAAATCCTCACTTTTGCGTTTTTCTTCTTTCTTTCTTTTTCTTCTTGTTTTTAGCTAATTAGGCTTTGGGGTGGGCCTTATAATAGAATATTATATATATTCTAATGATTATGGATTTGAAAAATGGGCCCAAATTATTGAGGGGTGCAATAAGAAACAGTGCAACTATTTATTACAATAAATTACTACAATACTACTATATAAACAAATTGAAAAGTGAGGGGGTGCAATGCCCCCCCCCCCCCTGAATTCGTTACCCACAACTTCATTATCTATATCTAGATCTTTATTGTCCAAAAAGAAAAGCTTGATGTGCGCAGAGGTGGAAAATATACCATTATCGTATTTTACCTGATCGTTATCTGGTACATCATAATCGTTAACTGCCATGGCATTATCGTTATTCACAATGCCATCATTGTTATTCATAACACTATCATCGTTATCCGGAAAGACAACATTATTGTTATAAGAGGCCATTATCGTTATTCGAGCAAGAAAACTAATAAGATCTTATATGTCTAAAAGAAAAGTTGGCTTGACGAGCGAAGAGGAAGAAGATATAGACCTATCGTATTTTCCTTGTTCGTTATTTGCAGAGCCGTCACCTTTATTCGCAACGCCATCATCGTTATCAGCAACGCCATCGTCGTTATCTGCAACGCCATCATCGTTATCCTCAACGTCGTCATCGTTATTCGCAACACCATCATCGTTATTCGCAACACCATCATCGTTATCCATAAAGATGCCATCATTGTCATCCGTAAAGATGCCATTAACATTTTTCCAGCAAGAAAATTGATAAGGTCTTTATTGTCCAAAAAGAAAAGTTTGCTTGATGAGTGCAGAGGAGGAAGATATATCACTATCGTGTTTTCCTTGTTCGTTATTTGCAACGCCTTCGTCGTTATCCGTAACGCCACATCATAATTGTTATCTGTAACTCCATCATCGTTATCCGCAACGTCATCGTCGTTATTTGCAACGTATCGCAGTTATTCGCCGTTGGAAAATATGTTATACATGGTGATTGTAAAGTAACGGTGCATAATCTTGGTTTTCGTATTTTATTGATTCGATTCAAATTTCGGACTAAATCCACAAAATTACTCGTGCGGTATGAGTTACTTATTTATTAGAGTATTTCAACTGATTCTGTTAGCAATCTCAGAAATATAATTACCACTACTTATAAATGCTCTACCTCTTATAAAGGCTGTTAAAACCTATTCAGTAATCAGTATCCTTCTTAACTGTTCATGTATTTTTTTAGACCAACGCAAGGAAGCTCACCTTAGTATAAATATCTTTGTACAAACATAAATCCAAAAATCCTTACTCATTAAACAGACGCAACGTAAAGTCACGTAAATTTAGTAATTCTCGTCCAAATAATTACAAACACCACAAATATAGACCATGGAGTTGACTGAATCAGCCCATTAACCGGTTTAGATTGGGCCTGCGTTGGCCCAAGTAAGTAAACCATAGCCCATAAAAAGGTAAACCATAGTTAACGAACACACCCGAGTTACCACAAAACTAAATGCCACGTGCACCGATTCACACTCTTTATTATTGTGAAAATAAAGTATAGCTGCCTAATTCCTTTTATATGGAAAATATACCAAATTATATACTTCGACGGACTTTCTATAAATGGAGAGAATAATAGGATATTTAAGTTGCCTCGATTACAGAACTTGATAATGCAGCATGTAGATCACTGCCGGGGATCTTATTCATCATTTAGTACAAGGACTTTTGAGATATGATACCACAGAAAGGTTATCAGCTCGAGGAGCCCTCGGGCACCCATTTTTTTCGAGGGATCGTCTGAGTAGATGTTGAACCTTCAGACAGAATGATATTTCTTTACAGGATGTGTTAGCAAAGAATGTGCATGCAGATCTGTTCAAATATATGTAGAGCGTGCTTTTGACCATATACAGGGCATCAAAGGGTGCGAGTATCCAAATGCGTTTGGGGTACAGTCTGCTCCACCGCCTCTGTTATACAAGGATCAGATGTTCTAAGCGGTGGGTGTTGAACTTGTCTTTGCTCTTCCTTGTACATGTTTGTGTATCACCTGATGAATTCTTGCATTTTTGGAACTTGTACGTCCTACAAAACAAAAAAATAAAATGGAAGTGGGGTGTGTTTGTCATTTGGGTGTGTAGACTGTCCCTGTATGTTCGTGTTTGTCTTGATTTCTAGTAATGAGTGTGATGTTCCTGTCTCATAGTATTATTCTTGTGGCATTTCAGGGCAAGCAAAGCCATTAAGTTTATGTGGGCTTATCAGTTACAGGTTAAGTAGAGCTGGTTACGTATTTTACAAGTAATAATGATCTGTACAATACTATGTTTATAAATGGCTGTGGATTCCACATTTTTTAGACTATATTTTTATGTAAGGTTTATAAAGCTCTGAAGATCATGCAGGATTATGCACGAGTTGGATGTAATCTATGTTGTAGTTATCATTTGTAAATTTTATCCAAGCCGGTTAGGACTTTCTTAGATATCCAATAAGCAGCATGTAGTATCTTATATAGTATATGGAGAATGAACTGAAAGTTGTGTTCTCTGCTGTAGCTTGAGTACAAAATGAAAATTACAAAATACCAGTCACCGATAAAGTTTAAATATGGCGTATCTTTATCCTTAAATATGCATTCATCGATGTCCGCAATATCTGCAATCACAGTTATCCACAATATGCAGTCACCGATGTCTTGCAATCACAGTTGTGGGACAACGTCATTAGTTATTTTAGCAAAATTAATCATCTGCAACGTCATTAGTTATATTTAGCAAAATTATCATGGTTAATTGCAAGGCCATCAAATATGCCATCATCTATATTTAGCAGAACTATTACGGTTAACCGCGACGTCCTTATCTATATTTAGCAAAATTATCAATGTTAACCGCAGTGCCATTATCTATATTTAGAAAAACTATCATTGTTAATCGCAACGCCATCATTTTATCCGTTTAGGGTATTTTTTGGACAATTTATTAAAAATGCTCTGTAAATTTGCCATTATTATGAAAATGTCCAAAAGAATTTCGGGCTTAAAAAATGTACTGTAACAATGGTACCCTCCGCTAAGAATACCCAATGGCTTTTATTCGGCCTATTGGGCATACGTGGCTGCCACATCGTCGCCACGTGAAATTTTTAATGGCTAACACAATGGACATTTTTAATAATTCGTCCATAATAGAATAATAAAATTTCAGAATTACCCTTATAATTTTAAAATATTTTTTGCACCCCAAAACATATAAAAAAAGTAAATTCATTATTTTGTTTAATTTTTTATATGTATATCTTAAAAACTAAACTACTAGTATTTATATTTATATATTAAATTTATTAATATTATACTATTTAAAAACCTAATAAAAAAAAAAGAAAAAACAAAAAAAAGTAGAATTTCATTAATTAAACTAGATTTTTGTTAAATTAATAATTAAACAAACTTCATTTTCTTCGAATGATATATATTTTTAGAAATTAAACGTTTGCAACAAACCTATTTTAATTAATGTTTAATTAGATTTGTTCCAAAAAATTACTTTTGAAAATATAACTCATTTTAAAAAGATGAAGTTTTTTAATATTTAATTAAACAAAAATCTAGTTTAATTAATAATTTTTTTTTTTTATGAGGTTTTTAAATAGTATAATATTAAAAAAAAGGGATAAATGCATTAAACCCCCTGAACTATGCACGTTTTTGCGTTTTCGTCCTTAAACTAATTTAATAAGCGTTTTCCCCCCTAAACTATAACAGTCTGTGCGATTTGCCCCCTGGCCGGGTTTTCGGCTATTTTTGGCCATTCTTGGCCGAAATATTTCCCCTTACCCGACACATATGTGTTGTACTAGATGTATTTTAGTAGTTGATGACAAAAAGTAGCAAA
Source organism: Linaria vulgaris (assembly GCA_948329865.1). Classification (NCBI taxonomy): domain Eukaryota; kingdom Viridiplantae; phylum Streptophyta; class Magnoliopsida; order Lamiales; family Plantaginaceae; genus Linaria; species Linaria vulgaris. The sequence continues at coordinate 32,559,295 of OX415250.1, read as the reverse complement.
AAAATACCTCGAACGGGACATATTCCGGCTAAAATGTGATTTCCTCTTCAATGTATTTTAGCCGGAAAAGCTTGATGTGCACATGGGTGGAAAAATATATTACTATCTTTATTGTCCAATAAGAAAAACTTGATGTGCACATTGGTGGAAAATATATTACTATCGTAATATATTTTTAGCATAATTATTATTGTTAATTGCAAGGCCGTCAAATATACCATCATCTATATTTAGCAAAACTATTACGTTTAACCGCAACGTCCTTATCTATATTTAACAAAATTATTAATGTTAACCGCAACGCCATTATCTATATTTAGCAAAACTATCATTGTTAATCGCAACGCCATCATCTTATCCATTTAGGGTCTTTATTGTCCAATAAGAAAAGCTTGATGTGCACATGGGTGGAAAATATATTACTATCTTTATTGTCCAATAAGAAAAACTTGATGTGCACATGGGTGGAAAATATATTACTATCGTATTTTTTTCATTTGTTATGTTGAAATCTATCATCGTTATCTGGTACGCCATAATTGTTATTTGCCATTACATTATTGTTATTCACAACGTTATTATCGTTATTTAGAACGACACAATTCTTGCTATAAGACGCCATTATCGTTATTCGAGCAAGAGAACTAATAAAATCTTATTTGTCAAAAAGAAAAGTTGGCTTGATGAGCATAAAGGAAGAAGATATTATCGTATTTTCCTTTTCTTATTTGCAGAGCCCTCATCATTTCGCAATGTCATCATCGTTATCCGCAACCGCGTCATCGTAATTTGCAACGTCATCACCGTTATCCGCAACGCCATCATCGTATGTCCACAACACCGCCATATCGTTATTCGCAAAGTCGTCAGCGTTATTCGCAACGCCGTTATCGTTATTTGCAACTCTATCATTGTTATCCGCAACGCCATCATCGTTATCCACAATGTCGTCATCGTTACTCGCAACGTCGTCATTATTATCCACAACGCCGTCATCGTTATTCGCAACGTCGTCATCGTTATCCGTAAAGACACTATTCACATGATCTAGGGAAGAAAACTAATAAGGTCCTTATTGTCCAAAAAAAATAGTTAGCTTGATGAGCGCAGGGGGAAGATATACAACTATCATATTTTTCAAGGTTTTTGGTAAAGAGAACAGGCAAAAAGACCACTGTAAAATGGAAAGAAGCAAAAACCCATGTGTATTTAATAAATACACATCAAATAACCCATTTTAGGAGAGTGAAACTTACTTGTCCAATAGTGAGAGTGGACATGGATATTTTCCTGTAAAATGACTTTTGTACCCTTATTCTCAATGAGTTAATAGCAATTAGCAAAACAACTCCTCATATTATGTTAATAGAAAAGTACCATATTTTTTTAATAGCTAAATAACCCCTCAAAAAGGATAAACTTCAAATAACTCCTTTCATATTTAAATAATAGCAAACTTCCAACATTGTCCAAGAGCTTTATGTACTGTTTCCACTATTTTTCAAGGTGTAATTATATATTCTTAAGAGTTTATTGGCTGGACTCATTTCCAATTACACATTTTTTTTCTTTTAGACTTACACGCACAACAAAAATATAGAAGCTAAAATAGCTGATAGAAGTTAAAACAGATTGAATTTAACATTCAATATTCTTGAAATACGTCCTTTTTTAGAACATGTTAAACACTATTTTTAGGGGAATTTTGACTTTGTAGTCCTTTATAGTAACCACGTTTCAAAATTAGTCCTTTATAGTACCTCAGGCCGTTTTTGGTCCTCTAAAGTAACCACCATTTCATTTTTGGTCCTCTATAGTGTCCTGTTTGGTCCTTTTTGTTGTGAAATTACGAAGTTACCCTTATTTTTTGGCATTTGACTTGCACATGATTTCTAATTTCGATTTTTTTCTTTAATTTTGGTACAAATCTTTGAGTTATTATACTTACACCACCACAATTTTATAATAACTATTTTTTGATAGTTATGTAATAATCATATTTAACATATTAAAAAGATAAGCCTAAACATTTATTATTCTGTCATTCTTTTTAGTTATACAAAATGTGTACATTAGCAACTTAATAATTTTCTATAATTTGTTTTTTCTTTATATAATTTTATCTAAGTTTTTTAAAAACCCTATAATTAATATTAAACAAACAAATTTGAAATTATAAATATTAATATTTTTCTCAATTCAAAATATCATTCATGTTTATCTATGTAAATTGTGAAATTTTATTCGCAGGTTTGATTTAATTAAGCGTGATTCCTAAATAAATCACATTTATTTTTGTTTTTAAAGGAAAAAAGGAGTTTTTCAAACGATCATCAGCTTAACCTAGCATTTTGGGGAAAAAAAATAACAACTTGAAAAATTACACTTTATTTAAAATTACAAGTATATAATAATAAAATTTACTGTGTGTTTAAATTCTGAAGTATATTTGCCATTATTTTTTAGTTTTTAGGTTATATTAATGTTAATTTTTTACCTTCAAAATTAATAAAAATGTTCTAAAAAATGTTCTAGGATACAACTGTTAATACAAATAATAAGTAATAAAACTATAAAATTTCACAGTTGAAGAAAATATATTGTTTTAATTATTTCAAGATTTTTCTTTTATTAAAATTTTGGAGGTAAAATTATTCTCATTATTATTATTATTATTAGTGTGTTGTTAATGTGCAAATTTTGTACAACTAAAAAAGAATTAAAACAATAATGAATTTTTAGGGCTTATGTTTTAAGATATTAAATATTATTATTACAAAATTATGAAAAAATGGCTATTATATTATGGGGGTGTAAATATAACAACTGAAAATATTTAATTGCAAATTGATGGAGAAAACTTGAACTGGAGGTCATGTGCACATCACATGCTAAAATTAAGGCCAAAATAGTAATTTTACTGCAAAAGGACCAAAAACGAAACAAGGTACTATAAATGACCAATTTTGAAAGTTGGTTACTATAAAGGACCAACTTTGCGAAATTCCCCTATTTTTAGTGTCTATCAATCATTAAAATATAATTTTAAAAAATGACACAAGTTAAAAATTCATGAACATGAGGTGTTGAACAACACAGTCAGGGGCGTATGTATGTAGGGGCTGGGGGGGGGGGGGGGGGGAATCGAATATATATATATATATATATATATATATATATATATATATATATATAGTATTAGGGAAAGAGAAATTAAGAAGATCTATGATATTTACATTTAAAAGTCCAGTCAAATAGTAAATTGCAAAAACTCCTCTTTTATTATATTTAGTAAGAAAATAACTTATTTGTTATTTTAATTTGCAAAAAATTTCTCGTGGTGTTAAAAAATAGGAAACAATTTATTCTACTTTAATTCGTACGTGTTTAACATATTTTTTCGATACGTAAAGAATCAATGTTGTTCAAATTAAATATATGAATACCTTTTATCATATTTGTGAAACATTAGCTTCAAAATATGTAAAAAGATATATACAAAGTGTATCAGATTTTCCTTTGCTTTTATCTCGTTCAAATATATTTAAAAAGTTTATAACATAGTTAATAATATTAACCTTGATAAATATATATTGGATAAAAAAAATGTTTGTTTGGTTATCGTTGTTGTTATTGTAAATATTATTAGTGAATTTTTCGGTTAAAAACTAAAAATTGATCCAAAAATTTTCATGTATGCATTCATCTTCTCTAAAAACTCCAAAAAATCAGTTCAAAACAATATTTTTTTTCTATACTTAGTATTTTAAATTTTTTTCCTCTTATTTCTTTCATACTGTTCTAAAAAAAAAAAATTTAGCCCCCCATATAAGATTCCTGGATACGCCACTGACAACACTACTATAACATTAATCTTTGCACTTGGAACTATCGCGGGCGTATCTCCATGTTTTGATAATTTTGTTGCTCTTCCTCTACGAACATGTTATTCCTGTACAGTTAAAAAAAAAGTACCTTAAGCCAAAAGAAGGAACCGAGAAAATAGTTAGTGACAATGATTAATGATGTTTAATAGAAAAAACTAGAAAGCTAATCCCATATATCTACCTATATAACACAAAAACAGAGCCTCAATATAAAGAGAGAATCCACAATGAATTAATTATTTCATAATATGAAAACTAGAGGATCATAACATAATTAAAGAAACACTTAAGACTAACCCCTCCTGTAATCCATTTGAAAAGTGTCAAGAAAATTCTTACCCAGTGGCCAGCTCCTACAAAGATTCGAACGTGGAGTCTCGGAACCAGTCAAGAATTCAAATTTGGTGTTTCTAAATGTTTGATTCGACATAGTTAATTTTGGACTTGTCGGATAACCAAAGGGCTTTTGCGAGGATAGAGTAAAACACGATTTTTGGTCTGCAAGAGTGCAAATGGTGTTCTGCCAAACCCAATTTCTGGGAATGGAAAGAAATATTTAATTTTTACTTGGGGGGGCAAAGTAGGCAAAGTAGACATTTCATAAGAAAATCCATACAAAAATAAAAAAAGGGGCAGTGAGCTACTACTTTTATAACACATGGTGGTTATTGCCTCTTTTATTTTATTTCTTGCTTGTTTTGCATAATATATGAGGTTTTTTGTTAGTGACTCCATTTTTCCCTGTTTGTTATTTACAAAATCCTCATTGTTATTTGCAACGACACTCTATCGTTGTTATCTGTAACGCTATCATTGTTATCCGCAACGTCATTATCGTTATCCGCAACGTTATCATCGTTATTCGCAACGCCATCATCGTTATCTACAATGCCATCATAGTTATCTGCAACGAGAGACGGAATTCTATAGTAGTTCACATGGGCTCCGCATAGATGGGCTTTTTACAAGTTAAGTATATATTATACTATTTTTTATGATTTTACAAACAAAAAGTATTTTATGTCTTTTTTAGCCCATTATTCTTCATTATAAACCAGACTTTATACTATTTTAAGTCCAAAACAAACAAAGACCTTGTAAAATCTTTGTTTGGTTATATTTTATTTAAAGACTAAGAAATATGTAAGATTTTAAAATAAATTAAAAGAATATGGGGCTCTAACAACCATTTTTCATCTTCAGGTTCTAGCCCAATGCAAAATAATTTCCTATTTCACCCCTGTCCGCAACGTCATCATTATTATCTGTAACGCCGTCATCATTATTCGCAACGTTATTATCATTATTCGAGCAAGAAAACTAATAAGATCTTTATTGTCCAAAAATAATAGTTAGCTTGATGAGCGCAAATGAGGAAAATATAGCACTATCGTATATTTGTATTTTCCCTGTTCCCCTTCCCCTTGTAAAGATGCCGTGATAAAATGTTGGTGGTGCCATCAAAGTCATCATCTTTACTCGCAAAGACGCATCGTCGTTATCCATAAAAATGCCATGAGGTAATGTTTATTGGCCCAAGTAAGTAAACCATAGCCCATAAAAAGGTAAACCATAGTTAACGAACACACCCGAGTTACCACAAAACTAAATGCCACGTGCACCGATTCACACTCTTTATTATTGTGAAAATAAAGTATAGCTGCCTAATTCCTTTTATATGGAAAATATACCAAATTATATACTTCGACGGACTTTCTATAAATGGAGAGAATAATAGGATATTTAAGTTGCCTCGATTACAGAACTTGATAATGCAGCATGTAGATCACTGCCGGGGATCTTATTCATCATTTAGTACAAGGACTTTTGAGATATGATCCCACAGAAAGGTTATCAGCTCGAGGAGCCCTCAGGCACCCATTTTTTTCGAGGGATCGTCTGAGTAGATGTTGAACCTTCGGACAGAATGATATTTCTTTACAGGATGTGTTAGCAAAGAATGTGCATGCAGATCTGTTCAAATATATGTAGAGCGTGCTTTTGACCATATACAGGGCATCAAAGGGTGCGAGTATCCAAATGCGTTTGGGGTACAGTCTGCTCCACCGCCTCTGTTATACAAGGATCAGATGTTGTAAGCGGTGGGTGTTGAACTTGTCTTTGCTCTTCCTTGTACATGTTTGTGTATCACCTGATGAATTCTTGCATTTTTGGAACTTGTACGTCCTACAAAACAAAAAAATAAAATGGAAGTGGGGTGTGTTTGTCATTTGGGTGTGTAGACTGTCCCTGTATGTTCGTGTTTGTCTTGATTTCTAGTAATGAGTGTGATGGTCCTGTCTCATAGTATTATTCCTGTGGCATTTCAGGGCAAGCAAAGCCACTAAGTTTATGTGGGCTTATCAGTTACAGGTTAAGTAGAGCTGGAGCGTGTTACGTATTTTACAAGTAATAATGATCTGTACAATACTATGTTTATAAATGGTTGTGGATTCCACATTTTTTAGACTATATTTTTATGTAAGGTTTATAAAGCTCTGAAGATCATGCAGGATTATGCACGAGTTGGATGTAATCTATGTTGTAGTTATCATTTGTAAATTTTATCCAAGCCGGTTAGGACTTTCTTAGATATCCAATAAGCAGCATGTGGTATCTTATATAGTATATGGAGAATGAACTGAAAGTTGTATTCTCTGCTGTAGCTTGAGTACAAAACGAAAATTACAAAATACCAGTCACCGATAAAGTTTAAATATGGCGTATCTTTATCCTTAAATATGCAGTCATCGATGTCCGCAATATCTGCAATCACACTTATCCACAATATGCAGTCACCGATGTCTTGCAATCACAGTTATCCACAACGTCATTAGTTATTTTTAGCAAAATTAATCATCGTTATCTGCAACGTCATTAGTTATATTTAGCAAAATTATCATGGTTAATTGCAAGGCCGTCAAATATTCCATCATCTATATTTAGCAGAACTATTACGGTTAACCGCGACGTCCTTATCTATATTTAGCAAAATTATCAATGTTAACCGCAGTGCCATTATCTATATTTAGCAAAACTTTCATTGTTAATCGCAACGCCATCATTTTATCCGCTTAGGGTGTTTTTTGGACAATTTATTAAAAATGCTCTGTAAATTTGCCATTATTATGAAAATGTCCAAAAGAATTTCGGGCTTAAAAAATGTACTGTAACAATGGTACCCTCCGCTAAGAATAGCCAATGGCTCTTATTCGGCCTATCGGGCATACGTGGTTGCCACATCGTCGCCACGTGAAAGTTTTAACGGCTAACACAATGGACATTTTTAATAATTCGTCCATAATAGAATAATAAAATTTCAGAATTACCCTTATAATTTTAAAATATTTTTTGCACCCCAAAACATATAAGAAAAGTAAATTCATTATTTTGTTTAATTTTTTATATGTATATCTTAAAAACTAAACTACTAATATTTATATTTATATATTAAATTTATTAATATTATACTATTTAAAAACCTAATAAAAAAAGAAAAAACAAAAAAAAGTAGAATTTCATTAATTAAACTAGATTTTTGTTAAATTAATAATTAAACAAACTTCATTTTCTTCGAATGATATATATTTTTAGAAATTAAACGTTTGCAACAAACCTATTTTAATTAATTTTTAATTAGATTTGTTCCAAAAAATTACTTTTGAAAATATAACTCATTTTAAAAAGATGAAGTTTTTTAATATTTAATTAAACAAAAATCTAGTTTAATTAATAAAATTCTTTTTTTATTTTATTTTTTATGAGGTTTTTAAATAGTATAATATTAAAAAAGGGATAAATGCATTAAACCCCCTGAACTATGCACGTTTTTGCGTTTTCATCCTTAAACTAATTTAATAAGCGTTTTCCCCCCTAAACTATACCAGTCTGTGCGATTTGCCCCTGGCCAGGTTTTCGGCTATTTTTGGCCATTCTTGGCCGAAATATTTCCCCTTACCCGACACATATGTGTTGTGCTAGATGTATTTTAGTAGTTGATGACAAAAAGTAGCAAAAAAACACCTCGAACGGGACATATTCCGGCTAAAATGTGATTTCCTCTTCAATGTATTTTAGCCGGAAAAATTCCCGTTCGAGGTGTTTTTTCGCCTATTTTTTGTCATAAACTACTAAAATACATCTAGTAAAACACATATGTGTCGGGGTAAGGGGAAAAATTCCGGCCAAGAATGGCCAAAAATAGCCAAAAACCCGGCCAGGGGGCACATAGTAGTATAATTTAGGGGAGAAAACGCTTATTAAATTAGTTTAAGGACGAAAACGCAAAAATGTGCATAGTTCAGGGGGTTTAATGCATTTATCCCTTAAAAAATTAAGATATAAATATAAATGTTAGTAGTTTAGTTTTTAAGATATAAATATAAAATATTAAACAAAATAATGAATTTACTTGTCTTATATGTTTTGTGGTGCAAAAAGTAATTTTAAAATTATAAGGATAGTTCTGAAATTTTATTACTTTATAATGGACGAATTATTAAAAATACCCATGATGTTTGTCGTTTTGATGAAAATGCCCTAATAGAATTTCCCCCTGTCAACGATGTGGTAGCCACGTAGGCTAACTAAGAGCTATTGAGCATTTTTAGCAGAGGATACCTATAATTACGGTGCATTTTTTAAGCCCGAAATTCTTTTGGGCATTTTTTATAAATCGTTCTATATTTTTACTATGTGCATTATACTTTTTTTTTTATAGTTATAGTAGAAGTTTTTGTTTTAGATACAATCAGTAGAAGTTTTTGTTTTAGATACAATCAGAAGAAGTTTTTTACTATGTGCATTATACTGGTCGAGTCATGCATGCATACCCGACAGACGCAAACACCGAACTCCAACCGGCAGCGATGGAATTTGTTCCACCGGACGATTTCGTCTTCTCCGCTAGAAACCAGAAACGTCCATGGGCAGCCGCCGCCATGGACTCACAAATGGACGCAACCATGTCTGAACCGAGACTTTCGCCGCTAAACCCTAACCCTAGGCCGAGCTACGCGTCGGTAACGAAGTAGCAACCCAAACCGCGGGATGTCAAATTCGATGAATTGCGTTTTGCGGAGGTGAAGAAACACCTTATCTTTCAGGAAACCACGGACCCAATTCCTATTCCGAGAGTTACGTTTTCTGAGGGACTCGAGGAACGCATACAGAACGAATGGAAAGATAACTTGATCATCAGGGTTTTTGGACAACCGTGGTATTATGAAACCATGAAGATACGGTTTGACATTATGTGGAGCATCCACAACGAGTTCGACCTCATGGATTTGGGAAACGGATGTTACTGCCTGAAGGGTATAACGGCCGAAAAGCGTGAGATGATTCTCACGGAAGGGCCGTGGCACCTAGCGCGGAGTTTTCTCTCTATTCATAAATGGATTCCGGATTTTGATGCTACGACGAATCGGGTGGAAAGTGCGATCACTTGGGTGCGAATTCTAAATCTTCCAAATGAACTCTTATCCGAGGGTATTGTGCACGGATTGGCGAGTATGAATGGGGATCCCATCAAGATTGATAGTAACACAATTAACGCTACTCGGGGAAAATTTGCTAGAGTCTGTGTGTAAGTCAGTACGACTACGCCCCTCAAGATGACAGTGGGGGTCAGGGAGAAATTCTACTAAGTGGTCTACGAAAACCTCCCCACAATGTGCTTCAAGTGCGGTAAGGCATGCCACATTGAGTGCAAGTGCGAGTTGACTGAGATCAATCCTACCCGTGACGTTAACAGTTCGTTGGGCGAGACCGCAACGACGAATATGCCTCAAAATAGAGAGGATCGGGCGAGTTGGCTAATTGAGAAAACCCAAAAGGGTGAGTTTGGTGTCTGGATGCAGATGACTCGGGGAAAGAAAGTCGTGAAGGAGCAAGAAAACCCGATCCAAAAACCTACTATCTTGAAGAGAGGTAGCCCGCTACCTAACCTAGAGCCACAAAGGCAAGTCAACCAAACGTCCACATCTAAGAGCGGAAGGACTATTGCCCGCAGCGAGGAAGGTTTCCAAAACTGTGAGAGGAGTCAATAAGGGCAAGCAAAGCACGGATAGGAGTACTAACCAGTTCGAAACCTTTTTTAGTCATAACGATCAAGAACTCGTAGCTATCAGATCAGAGGAGCAGCGCACTAGTGACGTAACTCAGGAACATAATTTAATCCTGCGCAACACTGAGAATGGAGGTCGAGTGGTGAGGCGACCTACTATTGGGACAATTGGAACTTATAGCACCGGAGACACGATACCGCGACTTCCAAGGATTGACGAGCATCAACCGAATCGCACTAGAGGACCGAGTTGTGGACATCCTAAAAATTCTGAGCTCGTTTTGGGAGATAGAGACCCCAATATACCGCACTAAGAGGGAGGACAATGTAGCAGCCTGGTGGCAGGTGACGAGTCCGAGCAATTGAGAGACCAATCGACAGATAGCTATGGCGAAAGAAATAGGTCGAGAGATAATTGCGACATGGAGGGCATCCAGGATTGAGCATCCGGTTAAGCTTCAGCACCTACATCACTTAATATGAAGATCATTTCATGGAACTGTCAAGGGGCGGGTCATGTAGATTTCAAGATGAACTTTAAGGAACTAGTGCGTTCGCACAACCCTTCCGTGGTTTTCCTGCTTGAAACAAGAGTTAGCAAGGAGAGGGCGAATGAGATTGCACCTCGGTTAGGATACTCCAATTATGTGTTGGCCCCTACAACGGGCATGATAGGGGGAGTGTGGATGCTTTGGAATGAAGCGGATGTTAGCGTCGAGATTTTGGCAGTCGAAGATCAAGCTATCCACGCCATAATAAATCCAAACTTAGGGGAACGTTGGCGGTTGTCTGGGGTCTACGCTCAACCGCGACGAGCAGCGAAGGAGCGGGTTTTTGATAGTATGGCGCGGATCACGAACGACTCAAACATACCGTGGTTAGCGATGGGAGATTTTAATGAAGTTAGTTACTCTCATGAGAAATCCGGGGGCAACACACGCACACTCAGTAGGCTCACGTTTTTCCGAGGGTTTATGGAACGATGCGGGTTCATGGACACAGGGTTTCGAGGCCTTCCGTTTACATGGACGAATAAACGCAATGACGGGGAAGTGATCCAAGCGAGGCTGGACCGCGCTATAGCTAACAAAGCATGGTTCGATTTTTTTCCGAAGTACGATCTCCTCCACCTGCCGAAGGTGTATTCGGACCACCATCCTGAATGCTTATCGCTTATCAAGAAGATTTGGGAGGACCACTCGGATGTCCTTTCGGCCATTAGTGATGTACCGCGAGTATTGGAACCATGGAACAAGCAAAAATTTGGCAATATATTTCATAAGAAAAAGGTCCTCATGTCGCATCTTACTGGGATTCAGCGAGCGTTGGCTAGGCGCACTAGTGGAGCACTAATTGAGTTGGAACGCAACCTCATTAAGGAATATAACGATGTTTTTCGGCACGAAGAGTTTTTTTGGTTTCAAAAATCACGGGTGAAGTGGATCCGAGATGGCGACCGCAACACAAAGTTTTTTCATCGCTCCATGATGGTACGACGCAAGAGGAACGAGATCAAGGAACTTAGGATTGACGGGGTTTGGTCAAACGAGGATGAGGTGCTTAAGATGCATGCCCGTGACTATTTTGCGCATCTTTTTGCGAGAGAAGTGGGAGGTCCAGGGGGGCAGGGTTCGGTCCGACTTGCTCCGTCTATACACCAAACAGTGCTATTTGACGATGACCGCAAGGCACTCAGGGCTCGGATAGAAACGAAAGAAATAAAATAGGTCATGTTCTCGATGCACCCATTCAAGGCCCCTGGTCCGGATGGTTTGCAAGCTATTTTCTTTCAGAAGAGTTGGGCGATCATACAGGAATCAATAAGGGAGTTCACGCAGCAAGTGTATCGGGATAGGAAATTTGATCCTAAGCTTTGCGAGGCTTTCCTTTGCCTAATCCCCAAAGTGCATAATCCCGAGAGCATTACGCAGTTTCGACCGATAGCTCTCTACAATGTCTTGTACAAATTTATTACGAAGAGCATCACCACCCGACTTCGTGGAATCATGCCCGATATTATTTCACCAACCTAGTCAAGCTTCATTAAAGGGCGGAGCACGCAAGACAATATATTCTTGCTACAAGAGGTCCTTCACCCGGTACGTAGTAAGAAAAACAACAAGGAAGGGTGTATGATTATGAAACTCGACTTGGAGAAAGCTTACGACAAAATTAATTGGGACTTCCTCGAGGAAACGCTTTACGCTTTTGACTTTCCGGAGGAAACGATTGAACTTATCATGTTTTGCATACGCAATGCTGCGACAAGAGTTTTATGGAACGGAACACCTCTTGATTCATTCCCTCATGCATGCGGTCTCCGTCAGGGCGACCCGTTGTCACCCTACCTTTTTGTTTTGTGTGTTGAGCGCCTCGCGTATTTGATTAGAGAGGAAGTGGCAAAGGGCTCGTGGAAGCTGCTAGTCCCGTGTCGCGGGGGCCCGCCTCTTTCGCATATTTTCTTTGCGGATGACATTGTTCTAATGGGGAAAGCGACGAAGGGCATGGCCAAGGCCATCCGGGGAGTGCTGGATCAGTTTTGCACGGCATCGGGGTTGAAACTTAGCAACCATAAATCAAAAGTTTTCTTTTCTAAGAGAGGGGGCGCAGATTTTAAAGGATGTTTGAGCGAAATTCTGGGGTTTGGACAAACTAATAATTTGGGACGCTATCTCGGAGTTGCACTAACCCACGGCCGAACTACGAGAGCGGATTTTGCTGGAACCCTCGATCGAATTATGGCTCGATTCACGGGTTGGAAAGGACGCCTTCTCACGCTCGCGGGACGAGCCACTCTAATTCAATCCGTATCCTCCGCCCTTCCCGTGTATAACATGCAAGCTTCATGGCTTCCGGAGAACGTGTGCGATCAATTGGATAAACTCAACCGTAGTTTTCTTTGGTCCGCGGATGTCACTAAACGGAAGCTCCACCTTGTAGGGTGGTCGAAAGTAACGCAAAAAAAGAATGAGGGCGGTCTCGGGATAAGAATAGCGCGCACGAGTAATGAATCTCTATTGTCGAAGCTCGTTTGGCGGATTTTGCAGGGAGAGAACACGGTGTGGAGAGAGTTGATCATGGCAAAGTATCTCAAGAACAATCGGATAACAGACTATGTTAGCAAACCAACAGATAGGGCGACTTGGAAGGGGTTGTTACGTTGTGTTGATCTTATGAAGTCGTTCCTTCGGTGGAAAATTGGGGGCGGTCGAACAATTCGATTTTGGTTCAAAAATTAGCTTGGGGGGAGATACTTATGCGAGGACGATTGTCTCATCAACCCGATGGACGCGAACGTCTCACTGCGAGACGTACTTAATGATGAGGGTGAATGGTGCCTGGACCGCCTCGGTTCGTTAATTCCAGACGAGATACGGGCGGAGGTCTTGAATTTCCGTGTGACGCTTAAGGAGGAGGACGACAAGATACTTTGGACCGAAAGTTCAAACGGGGAGTTTTCGTGTCAATTCGCTTACAATTCATACGCAGCCACTTATGGAGAAGTTGATTCAGATAGCACGGACACGAGTTGGATATGGAAGATCGACCTTAGTAACAAAATCTTGCACTTCCTTTGGCCCACATCACTTGATAGACTCGCAACAAATGTCTTGCGACAAACCAAGGGGATTCCGACGTCGGATTTATGTCCGGTTTGCCAAAAGCCGAGGGAGACGGTTTCCCACATGCTTAGGGAGTGCGATATGGCAAGGGGGTATGGAGCAAGGTTATAGCCGCGACGGATGTTGGAAGGTTTGGGATGTTTCCGGAAGGTTCGTGGATACGGGACGCGATCCTCAATAAGGATATATCGAGATAATTTCGATCAAAGCGGATTGGAGGGTGATCTTTGCGGCGACATTGTAGGTGATTTGGAAGAATATAATTAAGAAGGTGTTTAAGAACCGCATGGATAGCACGAAATCTTGCATCTTCCAAATTAAACTTTTATGTGAGGAATGGAAGAATGGCCGAAGGAGGAAAAATAAAGAGTCGCGCACCCGATGGGAGAAACCCGAGGAGGGATGGGTAAAGCTCAATACGGACGGGGGAGTTATTGTAGAGGAAAATCGAGACTATGGAGGCGGAGTCCTTCGTGATGCGAACGGCCAATGGGGGTAGGGATACAAGATAGTGTTAACGTCACCAACGGCCGACGAGGCGGAGCTAGAGGCCATCAAGAAGGGGCTAATGTTGGCATGGGAAAGGAGATATCACCGGATTGAGTTGGAGACGGACTCGCTTGTAGCATACAAATGCCTAACCGAGTCGACAACCGTAGGCCACCCAGACGAGGCACTTCTTCATAAATGCCGCGCGCTACTACGACTCCTGTGGGAGACGCGCATCAAGTGGATTCCAAGAGACAAGAACAAAGTGGCGGACGCACTAGGAAAGTTTAATTTATTAGATGATAGTTTAGAGATTTTGTGGGAACACCCACCGTCTTTTATTTCTAGCTTGTATCTTGCGGACATGGTCTGACGACCTCTTCTTTACATCGCTTATCAAAAAAAAAAAAAGAGGTTGGCAAGACCAAACTTCATGAGGACCAGCACAATTTATGAGAATAGCTGTTAATTGTCACACTCATTATTATTGTGAAAATAAAGTATAGCTGCCTAATCCTTTTATATGGAAAATATACCAAATTATATACTTAGACGGACTTTCTATAAATGGAGAAAATAATAGGATATTTAAGAACCATAAGTTACTACGACAATGATATTAAAAGGGGTGTTAAATGACGGGAAATGAGGTGCGTCGTGTTCGGTTAGATGCTTTTGTTTGGTCAAAGTTTCCAACCTTCATAAGAGACCACATCTCATCATCAAAGCTCCGTTTTGTACGTATCAATCTCTCTTCCTTAGCTATAAACAAACATATGACGTCTCAACCTCTCTTCCTTAGCTATAAACAAACCTGTAGAACTAATGAAGAAATGTACAACAAGTGAGAAAGAACAAATATAAAGAGAGAAAAAGTCGTAGAGCAAAAACATTAGATTTGAGGGATGCTATTTTAAATAGTCGAGTGTGAGCGATTCTCCTTCTATTGTAATTCATTCGTATCATTGAATTAAGATTTTTCCAACCTCAACATTAAAGTCATGTAGTGTTTCAAACCAAAAAAATTAAAATGTATCAATCACGAAAGCTATACTTTGGCGTCAACCGCGCGTCATTATCTATAAAGACGTTGTCAGATAATATGTTAGACGTTGTTATTTATGACACAAAGATGTGTCATTATTTGTATTGGCGTCGTTGGATATGTTAGGTGTCGTTATATAGCAACACATAGACGCCATCAGTATATTTGTTTTTGGGTAAACAAGAGTAAACACAACCAAACTAGGCTACATCAGTTTTCATCAACGAAAAAACACTGGGGGGGGGGGGGTGTGCATAAAGAAAAATTCTCCAGTAGTGTTACACTCGAACTTTGTCATCGCGTCGGCGAGCTAATTTTTTGATCTTGGGGTCCACCGAAAAATGATGGACCATGGCATCTTCAGTAAATTACGGCACTCATCAACCTTGTCCTGAATCACATGGTTCCTTGATGTGTCGTCAACAATAATTTCATACGCCTCTTTCGGGTCCGTTTCCAATTTGATCTCAAGTACCGTCGGGCTTTGTATCGTTTCCGTGAATCCCCACTTCCAGTTCCCATCCTCATCACGCAATACACCACCAATTGAACCTCTATTTTGTTGGCATACCACGCTCCCATCAACATTTAATTTCAGCCATCCTTGCTTTGGTTACTTCCATCCAGTTTGCATTTTCTTGCTGCTCTTCCCATAGATTTTAGCTAAGTCTAACACCAACATTCGTATCCTCCCAAGAGTTTCCAGCACTCCCTCTCCTCTAGCCTTAAAGATGCCATTATTCCTAGCTTTCCATATCTCCCAAATACTCGAAAGGAAAGTGATGTTCCACGGAATCAGCCCAAACTCTGTACCCAGCACTTTGGAAATATTTAAGGTTGGATCTCAACCAAGTCTCATAGTAAGATTGCATGAATTGAAGGTAATAGGTTGGAAGGAACGAGGTTGCGCCAAAGCTTTCGAGCGTGCTCACACTCCTTTAGCACGTGAGACACCGATTCCTCTATTCCTGGGCAAGCTTCGAAACTCGCATCATTCGTCAAACTCCATTTGTTTTCTTAACTTGTTCGTTGCAATCTTATTTTGCAACACAAGCCAAATGAAAATTTTAATCTTGTTGCAACAAGGGAGTTTCCATGCCGGTCAATTCGTCGCGTCGAAAGTGGCGCATTTGTGTAGGCTCGGTGGATCGCACGATAAGCACTTTGACAAGTGAAATCACCATTAGCGATTTCACCTCATAAAATTATGTCTTGCTCTTTGTTTAGTATGAGTCTTCTTGAGCAGATTTCTTGACGCCACTTATCTGGAATTTGAGTTCCCAATATCTCAAGCCTTCAATTCCCCGCTTCATCAATCACGTCGGCCAAGGTGATGCTAATATCCTCTGACTCAACCCTAGGAATTACGTCCCAAAGCTTCCCACTTCTCATCTAGCTATCCAATTAAAATAATATAGACCTCCCGTGCCCAACCTTCCACCTAAAGAAGAGGTAGATAAGCTACATACACCGAAGAATACCCTTCCAAGAGGAGCTATCCCTCGGTTTAGGAATATATGTCGATAAAGTCCTCCATTTCAAGTACTTTGCATCCACTAGTTTCAACCATAGGCTTTGTTTATTTTGAAGGATTCTCCAACAGAATTTTGCAAGTAAGGCTTCATTGTTCAGCCAAGCTGTCCGTATACCCAAGTCGTTTTCCTTCTTCGGTCTCGTGACCTAATCCCATCCAACTAAATGGATCTTATTCACCTTTGGGTTTTTCGACCAAAGGAAATCACGATTCAATTTATCAAGCCTTTTACAAACTTGCTCCGGGAGCCAACTAGATTGCATGATGTGGATCGGGATTGCCATCGAGAAAGATTGGATTAAAGTTGTCCTTCCCGTGAGCGACAAATTAATTCCTTTTCAACTCGAGTACCTCGCAAGAACTTTGTCAAAAAGCTCATTAAAGTGGTCGCTATTAACTTTCTCATGCACCAGTTTAGCTCCGAGATATCTATAAAGCTCGCTCATTTGTGAGAAACCGAGTAGTGCGTATAACCTCCTCTTAAGTGCTGCATTACCCTTATTGGAGAAGTACACTTTGGATTTATTATTATTTAGCTTCAGCCCCGAGGACCTACAAAACACATCCAAAATATTCCGCATGCACTTTAGGGTTTTCAAGGTCGCCTTTCCCATTAGGATGAGATCGTCCTCCTCGGCAAGGAGCAAGCACCTCCCATTCACCTCCCTCAACTTCCTCCTCAATTAGATAGGCCAACCTTTCAACACATAGGACAAACATATATAGTGATAAAGGATCACCCTGACGCAAACCACACCCATGCTGGATTTCTTCCAACGGTCCCCCGTTCCACAAAATCTTCATTGTTGCATTGCACACACAGAACATACCAACCTGATAATATTTCGGGGAAATTAAAAGCAAACAATGTTTCTTCAAGATATTTCCAACTGATTTTATCGTATGCTTTTTAGAGGTCAAGCTTTAGGATCATGCATCCCTTTTGTTATTTTTCTTAGAACACGGAGAATAAAGGACCTCTAGCATGAGAAATATGTTGTCTTGCATACTTCGCCCCCTAGTAAAGTTGGATTGTGTTGGCGCAATTAAATTAGGCACAAGTCACGCATACGAATTGTAATACATTTGGTGATGAACTTATACACCACATTACTGAGTGAGATGGGCCGAAATTGAGAAATAAGTGTAGGGTCAGTTACCTTAGGGATCAAAAACAAGAAATTCGCGCTACCCTCGGGTCAAACTTTCCTTCGCAGAATGTATCCTTTACAAAATTGAAGAGTGAAGTATTCGTCCATTCCGAATAACGCTGGTACACCATGGCTTGGGTCCCAACGGGGCCTGGGGCTCTGTTGGGATGCGTCGACCATACTGTAATCTTCAGTTCACTCAATGTAACATATTTTCCCAACTATTCCACCTTGTTTATGCTCAAGACCCGTTGTAATTCGGATATATGTATGGGAGGTGTTTGGGTCTCCCCGCTCGCAAATAGAGAGAGGAAGAATTCTCTAGCGTGCGCGCGGAGCACAGTCTGATCCTTGACCCATTCCTCTCCAATTTTCATCAAGAAAATTTACTTCTCTTTTGCCGAGGAACTGTGGATTGATGGAAAAATGACGTAATTTGGTCACCCTCGCCCAACCAATGACTACGAGATTTCTGTCTCCAGAAGACTTCTTCCCTTCTTAAAATCTCGTTATGTTCCTCAAGTAAACTCTTTCCAAATGCACAAGGAAGTCGTTCGGTCTCCTCGACATTGCTCGCTGAATTCCCCCTAAACGTCGAACGATGGCTTTCTTCCGGCGAAAAATATTCCCAAAACTCCGTTGGTTCCATGGCATGAAAACTTCGGGCACGTGGTCAATCGCATCGACTAGATCTTTCTTTTCGGTCCATATGTGTTTCACCAACTCTTCACAATCAGGAGGTTTCATCCACATGGCCTCAAAACAGAAGGGTTTAGTATGAATCATATTCTCCCAGCCATCTGTGTTTATGAGAAAGGGGTGGTGCTCTCCATGTGTTCTTGGGAGGTGAAAAACCGCGTCATATTCTCCCAGCCATCTGTGTTTGAGAACGGGGTGGTGCTCTCCATGTGTTCTTGAGAGGTGAAAAACCGCGTTATCAATGAATAAATCCACCCAACTATCATTTGCCAAAGCCCGATCAATTTGTTCTTGGATAATCGCCATGCCCTCCCTTTTATTTTTCCAAGTGAAGTTCGGACCTTTAAATCCTAAGTCGCGCACCCTCCATGAGTGAATATGCTGTTGGAAATTGCGACATCTTGCGAACACATTTTTACTCCCCCAAGCTTCTCATGCGCATAGAAAATCTCGTTAAAGTCACCTTGGATCAGCCATGGCAAGTTCATGTAGCGTGCCATCTCCTCTAATTTCTTGAACGCTCTAACTTTATTCACTTTGTGCGGTTGTGCGTAAACGCTCGATAGCATCCACTTAGTCTTCCCCTTGTGGCTCACAATTGCATGGATCCCTTGATCATCGATGTCTCTTAAGTCCACATCAATCTCATCTGAGTTCCATAACATCTATATCCCCCGTTCATACCATCCGTCGGGGTAATATAAAAATCTGAGAAACCGAGATGGGGAGCAATTTCATAGGCTCTCTCTGGCGAAACGCGAGTTTCTAAGAGGAATACGACATATGGTCTATGTACACGGACTAACTCCATTTAGTTAGTTCTGAAATCATTATCTCCTGCCCCCCAGCAATTCCAAGTGATGATCTTCATCGAGCAACCTAAAATTTGGGTCAAACTGATTGGGTACTCAATACCCCGACCCATGCATAACAACATCATCTGTTTCAGTGCTTCTAGCATCAAAAACTTATGTCTGGTTACTTCCCAGTGGCTCACTTGTATGATCTGCCACTGTACCGATAAATTCTCCACTCTCTCAACTACTCATGTCTTTATCTCCAACTCCCAAATCAAAGGAGAAATTTCTATCGTGTTGATGGCCCTCTCGTCGATTTGTGATATTCTCCAAGGGCCTTCGAATCTGCTGGAGATCGTGAGGTGTTCCCAAAATTGTGGGTCTATCTCGACTTCTAGATTTTTGCCCACCCCCCCTTCCCCCCTCCATCTCTAAATTTAGGAACTCTGCCATTCTAAAAAGTATTGCTAATGTCACCCGCGCGGTTCTGATGCTCACTAGTGATTTCTCCCTCAAGGTCTGTTAAGGTCGGATATTTATTTCCCCTCTTTACCACTTTTCTTTTCTTTTTCGGTTTTGCCTGATGTCCACCTATTTGTGGACTTTTAGTATTTTCTTTCCCTCCAACTCTTTGAAGGATCGAAATTGGCAATACTCTCCAACCTTTTGTTGGAAACTTTCCCTTGTCCTCTTTTCCCGAATGGAAAGTTTTAGGAATATCCTCCTGATTAGGAATTTTCTCCTTTTGAGTTTTAATAGGATTCGAATACACTTGCTTCTTTTCCTCCCCCTTTCCATTGTTAATCACCTTACCCATGTTCACTGGTTTCTTCGAATGTTTCTTATGCGAAACAACCATCCAATCCCCAAACTCGTTATTCTTCACCTTCTCTTTCAGCCATAAATTTGGCATGCACGTCTCTTTTGCCGGAGTTTCAATATTCATGACATCCACGTTTTCTGATGTTTCCTTGGGAATTTCTTTCATGTTGCATTCTTTAGATATATGCCCAACACACCCACATGTGGTGCAAAGTGAGGGGATATTCTAGTACATGACTTGATAGATGCGCCCCCGGATCCGGATCCCCCGTTTAAGCGATTTGTTGGTCGGAACTTGTACACAAAATCTCGTATACTTACCCCTAGTTTCCGTGTATGTGTTTCCGCCTATCTCGATCAGATCACTGATGCTACTCGCAATTTTTTCAATGACCGCCTCATGAAAGATCTCAAGTGGCATGCGAAGACCCTTAACCCAAGTAATCACATGCTCGATCTTGTCGCTATCCGCCCTAAAGTCAGCCGACCATTTGCGAATTGAAATAAAATTCCGCGCAATCTGCCAAGGGCCTTGCGTGAGGATTAGTTCTCGTTCTAATTGGTTCAGCCCTTTAAGAACAAAACTACCAAAACCAAGGTCTACCAATTCTCATTCCCCCGATAGTTTCCACATGGAGAAGAGTTTGTTTACCAGATTAGGGTAGTACCATCCTTGCCCCATGATCTTTATTAGAACCGCATCCTTCCAATGTTCGTTTATCGCATCCTCTAGTGTATCTGAAAATTTGAAGAAGTCAAACGGATCATCGTCTAAGGCGGGAATAACCCTAATTTCATTGCTAGCCTCCACGAATTTGCTTCTATAAATTAGCACGTCTCTCGGCTTGAGTTTAGTAGCATATGAAACCCTTGGGCTGTAAAGTTCCATGCAGGCTCCTTCTCCGTTACAGCAGTCGCCGCTGAATTATTCGATTCAAAAGAAATGCAAGATCTCTTATGAGATGCCATAGTATCAATACGTTGGCCTAGGTTATCATTCGGCCATTTTAGATTGTTGAAAGTAAAGTTGGTGTTGTTGTAGTATATTGGCACCAAGAGAATTCACATTGAAATGTTAGCATTGTGTTATTAAAAGACTTGCCAAAAATAGCGCTCTAGGGTGAACTCACGGGAAATTGGGATTGACACGCTTGCAATAACGCCACCGCGATGGCGGCACCGAAGACACAGCCTCCGGTTATGAATCACAAACCAATGCTACTGGAGAAGTAAACAACAGAACCGGGCGCGCAAAAACGCCCATGACAAGCATATGAATTTCACGCTGGATCAACCTCAATGATGCTGCACGAAAATTTCATACAATCTGAGATGAACCCTAGGTAATCCTATGCAAGCAAAATCTGTCCTCCGGATGTAAAAATTGACGGCTCAAAAAACATTGTTGTTTGGGAGAAAATTAAATTTCATCCACCGACGACAGATAAACCCTATCGAACCCTTGTGATTGATGAGGAACTGAAAAACTCGTAAGAGGAAAATTGGAGGGGATTGATCATAATTGAAGTGATAGGGAAGCCCTGGTTCTACCCAAACTTAGTGAACAAATTGCATAGCATGTGGAACTTGTCGAATGAATGTGAGCTTTTGGACCTTAAACAAAATTACTACTATTTGAAGGAATCAACGACTTCCAAAGATAATGAATCCTAACCCAAGGCCCTTGGCAACTTGCGGGAAGTTTTTTATGATCCGAAAATGGATGCCAAATTTATGTGCCGAAAAGGACATGTCGGATTGCGCAATAACATAGGTGCGAGTCTTGGAACTCCCTTTGGAACTATTTAGTGAGACGGTGATACAGTCCATTCGGAGCAACATTGGAGATCCCATCAAAATTGGTGGGAACACATTCACAGTATCGAAGGGCAAGTTCACGAGGTTTTGCAGACAAGTCTCTGAAATTGTGGATCGGGTCGATACGTTGTTGTTGTTAACTTAACACTGGAGTTTTAACAACAGTTTGGTATGTTGTTAACCCAACGATGTTACTTTAAAAACATACCAGAGTAATAGTGCAGCGAAATAAACAAACACCGAATTTAAGAAGTGAATATAAGATTATATTAACTTCCGAGCCTTAGGTAAAATAACCCGTTAAGGTTTTAACAAAAGCCGTTCTCTCAATTTTCAAGCTCCTCACTCTCAAATTAATTGAACTAAGCAAAGCACACAAGTATTGCTTCGACTATCTCTAAAAGCTCCTCACTCTTAGATCTATTATAACAACTCACAAACTTTGCTAAAGCAAGAAAACACTCAACAACTTGTAAATAAATCTCTTGGATTGATTAGCTCTTGTCTCGTGTTTGTCTTGATGTACTTCACACCTATATATAGGTTCTTGACTTGGACTTCAAGGTGTGTTGTACACGGTTGGTAATTCTCTTTGTTTCCTTCTTGAACTCCTCCTCCTTGTTCTCGCAGTCCTTCTTGAGTAATAGTTCCTTCGTTAGTGATCTAACTAAGGAAAGACTCATTCTTCAAATTAGGACACAACTTGGAAAACTTTCCTAGTTGCACTCGAACTCTTCTTTCCTTGTAGCGCGGTTTGCTTAATTAAGGAAACTTTCCTTCTTAGAAACTTGAGCGTCCAACCTATGACAAGTTTGTTTCCTGAATAATAATCAAAGACAATCACAACTGTGGAACTCAATTAGTTAAATGAATAAGGCAAAACAATAATAATAAATATCAACAAGATTGTAAATCGGATTCTGCTCAGCAATGTTACTCTAACATTGACTTCTCAATGTTAACCTAACATTGCCAGAATACATGCACTTTCAATCTCCCCCTTTTTGCCTTAATCACAAAACCTAAGAACCTGTTCTAATTAGATCAAATTATTCAGACAAACTTCACTATCTTATGACACTAGAAAACTAAGTACACTCCCCCTGAATATCAGAAGGGACCAACTCAATGTTATTCTAACATTGATACTTTCAATGTTGTCATAACATCCATCTTTGTCAATGTTGGATTAACATTGAGTCCCGACAGATATTCTAACATTGAACATCTCAATGTTAACTTAACATCAGAGAACAGTTAACACCTGTAAAACAGAGTTAGTACTTTTTAACCAAAGTTCAAATACCATAAGCAGAAACACTAAGGTGGTGTTTGCAAACTCTAGTGGAAAAGTAGAAGTTCGCAATTTTTAGTTAAGCCAAAAGCACCTCCACACCAGCTTGAAGATTGTGAGCTTTTTTAGCTTAAAAAAAGTTTTGTAACCGAAAAAGCTAGATTTGCAAACACCCCAAAATCACTTGTTCAAATAAAAAGCTGATTATAGCTTTTTTTAAGAGTTTGCAAACACCACCTAAGTAAAAATATAGAAAAGTATTTAATTACAGACCATAATAAGTAGCAAGGAACACACTCCTTGATGAAATAGAAAATGCAAAGAAAACAGAATTGTTCATACTTCAATAGAAAACAGAAAATTAAAAGAACTCAGAAATTTTTGAATTTGATCTACTCTCCCCCTTTTTGTGAGGAAGGCAGATCCTTCAAATGCTTCCTGAGGCAGTCAATCTCCTGCAGCCTCACTTGCTTGTCATCTATCTCTCTTTGGGTGTCCTTGTACTCTCTCTCAAGCCAAACCAGAGTCTCCTTCACAAATGCATCAGCCATCACAGAGCAGCTATCACCACTTGAAACTAGAACAGAAGAAGCAGCAAACTTGAGAGTCTTCTTCTTCTTTTTCCTGCTTGGACCAGCTTCTGCATTAGGATTCCAGGGCAAGTCTTGAATCCTGACTTGAGTAAAGTAGCTCCTAGTGATGATCATCTTGGCCTTGTTCTTGATCCGACCCTCTGTCTTCTTGGTCTTGAAGCCTTGCTTCACCAGAATGCTGGATATCAGAGAGGGATATGGAATGATTCCCTTTGCCTTTGTTGTGACCTCCTTCATGTGCCTCAATACTTTCTCCCATATGTTCACACTCAGCCCATTCTTCAGTTTATACACCAACTTTGCAGATTCTTTTGTCATAATAGTGGTGTTGGAAGATGGCAGCCAGTTGTACGTGGAGAGCTTGTGTAGTATAGCACTTAAAGATGTCAGCTTTGTAGTTGGAAATCTATCATTCCACTTCCTTGTGAGTCCACCAGTGAGGTCTGTTATCACCTCATCCATCGTAGGATCCTTAGTCTTCTCAGGATCAGGAAGTTCCCAAGCTTCATTGATCACATAAGGACTAATGTCATATACATTCATCCTTACCCAAGCTTTACCAAACTTGGGAGAGCCCTGGTGGCACACCCACTGAGAGAGGTTCATGTAGAACTCTCTGATCACATCAGGGATGTATGATGACTGATTCATCACAAGTTCCAAAACACCCCTTGCTCCAAGCAACTCATACAGCCTGTTTTCCTTGAACATTTCCTCATCATTGTTCCTCTCCATGTGAATAACCCTGGCTTGATAAGCCTCCCACTGTTCTTCTGCCTCAGCTGACACATAGAAGCCAGAATAAGGCTTCTTGGAATACTCCCCATCAAGCACATCAAAATACTCATCACTGTCTGATGTTGGAGTAACATAAGCAGGGTCATCAGTTATCAGTTGATCTTCTTCCTCAACTTCCTCTTCCTCTTACTCCTTATCATCTTCTTCTTCTTTTTCTTCTTCTGACTCAGACTCAGAAGATTCAACAACCACCTACTTATGTTTTTTTTCCTAGCAGCAGTAGCTAAGGCAGAGAGAGTCAGGCTCTCTTCTTCTTCTTCTTTCTCAACCTCTTCAGGTTGATTGTTACCCTCATCAACAACATCTTGGTTACCCTCATTAGTAACCTCCTCAGCCACAGTCTCCTCAACCTGATCACTTTCCGCAGGAAGAGTATCCACCTCAGCAGCGGTACCATGCTCAACAGCATTAGCCTTAGACGGCTCATCATTCACCTCAAGGTTTTCACCTTCATCAGTACCAACCACAGACTCATCCCCAACATTACCCTCAGGGACCTCATGCAAACCCTCAGACTCACCCACAACAACAACTGTGGCCTCTTTCTCCCCCTCAATACCAATTTCAGCAGTTATATCTTGAGTAGGGTTAGCCATCATTATCTCATTTTCAGCGTTGGTGGGAGTGGCGGTTTGCTCAGCAGTTTTTGATGTTGAACCAACATCACCCTTTGCGGATTTCTTGCCCCTGTGCCGTTGATAAGTGGATTTCCTCTTAGGTGTGGCGACGGTGACAGCTTCAGTGGTTGCTCGTTTGGTACTGCGGCGTACTGGTTGTTCAATCTTCTCAACAGCATCTACAATAGCATCAATGGAAGACTTGTGTGCCATTGTTAGAGTAATTTAGAGAAGAAAAGAAGAATCTTGATTTGCAGAGAATGTTGATTGCACAAAAATTTTGAACGCGTAAACAGTAAGAAGAGATTAGGGCAAATTATAAAAATAATCAGCTCAAGAGTAGTGATAGTGGTGTTGTAACATGTTACCAAAATAATCGGACCACTGTCACATGATCACACCCATGTTTAACTAACCACGTGTCAATGTTAGGTTAACACGTAACCAGAGCAGTGTCAAAACCTGAAAACTTATAAGTTACAATGTTTCAATGTTGAACTAGCATTGGCAAGTTAACATCAGGGAGGAAAGTTGTAGGTGCAGGGCTTCATCCAAAGCAACATCATGTGAGAGCGTGAGATATTCCTGTATACTGATCTGAAACCTCAACCAAGTACATAGGTACAAAGACATAGTTTCAGATCATCAGTATGGATAAGTGACAAATCAGACAGAAAAACACACAGTGGATGTACATATCCAGGGGAAAAAAAATCCCACAGCATAGAAGATCACAAAACATAGTGTTTTACCTGCAGTTCGTCACCCACGAAGTATGCCTCAACACATGATTCCTAGGATTACTACTCCCCCTAATCCCAGACCGACACAAGGAAATAATGCAGAACTAGAATGAATGCAACAATGTTAGAACAACATTGGGTGATGGTAACCAGGTACAAACAGCTTTACTGACTGGGATCAGGACTTATCAATTCATCTTTTACAATTATCATGAACTCTTTTGAACAAAAACTAGTGAATGTTAAAGGATAGTTTCATCACTGAATGTGGGCAGCACAAGACTCCACACACCCCAACAACTTAACCATCAGCTACAAATTAGGCAAGTACAGAGGAACTGAATGAAGACAATACATTTATCATATACTTCTTTACCCCAACTCCTCATGCATACTTGTTTACCAACCTGTTTACAAGTGAAATACCAAGTGACTAATGCTACTGAATGCAAGTAGTCGAGACTTCAAAATACCCAAGTAGTAAGGATCACCATCATGCATAACCTTGGCCATAGACAAAAACACAAAAATAAGCACAACTGAATGACAATGAAGCTCTCAACATCATGTACCCCATCTTCTCTTCATGTTTTGTCTAACCTAACATGGATAAGTCACAACTGAATAACATCATAGTAGTGAGCTCTGTGTGCCCTAGCCTTTCCCAGATGTTAGTTTAACATTCACAGACTAACAACAGAGTTCTTACTTTCCAAAACTCTTGATATGTACCTGTCCAACAGTCAACTCAACTATTTATACATATTAACCACACAACCCAATAGAATCTCTAACAAAGATGTAATATGCACGAAAGAAGGATGCAGAAAAGAAACATAAAAGAATTACAGATACACCACAACCAATAACCAGTGCTAGACAAGGGTGTTACGTCAACACTAGCGGTCTAGGTACCAGTATCCAGACTTTGTTCTTAGTAAACTGTAATAGTTCATCCTGCATGACATTAATCCAAAAGTTATCAAGGAGGGCTTCATTCAAATTCTTAGGTGCTATGGAGGAGACAAAACAAGAGGCATTATCAACAGTACAAGTGAAGTTCATACAGACACACAATTTAACCATATCTCTATAATCAAGTCTTTCTTTGTTGCGTGTCCTTACCCGTTTAGTGAGTTCACCTATTACCTGGGATGCTGGATGATCTTTCTGAATCCTAGCTGGGGGATCTCTTCTAGGTTCAGAGGCAACTTCATGTTCTGAGTCAGAGTCTTCTGCTGTTAGTCTAACATCAGATCTCGCTGGTGTTAGTCTAACATCGTTCCCTGTCTCCTGTTCAGTGTTTCCAGCTTCCAGTTCCAATGTTGGTGTAACATTGCCAGAAGTAACATTCTCGGTTTCCACTGTTGGTCCAACATTGGGAACTGAGATGTCATCAGTACATGTATCAAGTGTGAACTCATCAAACGCAACATTCACTGATTCCTGAATTGTCTTCAATCTAGGATTGTAGACTCTAAAGGAAGTACTATTGGTAGAGTATCCTACAAAGATTCATTTTTCACTTTTAGGATCAAATTTACTCAGATAATCCCTGCCATTAAGCAGATAACAATCACATCCAAATTCATGAAAATATGCAATATTTGGTTTCACACCCTTCAAGAGTTCATAAGGTGTCATGTTAGTTCCAGGTCTAAGGTACACCCTATTACTAATGTGACAAGCAGTATTTAAAGCTTCAGCCCAAAGTCTTTTGGAAACATCTTTAGTATTGAGCATAACTCTGGCCATCTCTTGAAGAGTCCTGTTCTTTATCTCAGCAATCCCATTTTGCTGAGGGGTCTTAGGAGTTGAATATTCATGGAAGATACCTTTAACATTGCAATAGTTATCAAAACTAGCATTTTCAAATTCCTTACCATGATCAGACCTAATCTTAGTCACAGAAGAGCCATATAAGTTTTTAATACTGGCACAAAGAATTTTGAACTGATCAAAAGCTTAAGACTTTTCTTTAAGAAATTTTACCCAAGTGTATCTAGAGAAGTCATCTACAATCACAAAGGCATGTTTCTTACCACTGAGACTACTTACCTCAATTGGACCCATTAAGCCCATGTGTAGCAATTCAAAACACCTACTAGATCTAGGATTAGCATTCTATACCTATAGGGGTGTATGAACATCTCTGGTTTGCTTACCCTTGAGGCAATCACCACACACAAGCTTACCTGAACAAGACAACTTAGGTAAGCCTCTTACAGCATCAACTTTCTGCAATTTCTCAAGGTTTCTATAGTGAACATGTCCAAGTTTCCTATGCCATATAGAAGCCTCATCTATTTTGGCATGGAAACACTCTGCTTCCTCTTGGGTTAGATAGCAGTTATCTTTGGATCTAGTACCTGTCATAACAAGAACATTATCACTATCACAAACATCACAACAAACTTTGTCAAATGTAACCAGTAAGTCATCATCACACATCAGACTGATACTGATTAGATTTGCCTTTAACCCATCTACCAACAACACATCCTTCAGAGGTGGGAATCCATGAACATTCAGTATCCCCTTGCCAATGATCTTTCCTTTGGTGCCACCACCATAGGTCACTATTCCAGCACTTAAAGGTATCATTTGTTTAAAATTCTCTTTGTTGCCTGTCATGTGTCTTGAGCATCCACTGTCGAAGTACCACTTACCTGAAAGGTTAGAGTACACAACAGAAAAAACAACATTGCATACAGTTTTAATCATAGGGGTTTTAGCTTTTTCTACCCAAGTTCTACTTTTCTGTCCTGCACCTAATGTTGGTCTAACATCAGAACATGTTGTAGTTTTAACATTGGACACAGAGGCTGTTTTCTTACCATATTCTTTTATGAGTTTTCTACAGAATGGTTTAATGTGGCCTGGTTGAAAACAGTACTGACAGATAAAAGTAGGTTTGCTTTTTACAGTGTTGATGGTACCAGAACTCATATTACCAAATTCTTTAACAAAGCTTGTAGTTAAATAGGCATAATTAACATTAGAAGAGGAAGGTTTCTCAACAAATTCCAGACCACATGTACCTGTATTACTCATGTTTAGTACCTCATTAAGTTTAGAAGTACCCCCATTCCATTTGGCTATGATCTGTGATTCCTTTTTGAGTTTCTCCTTTACCTCTTTCAGCTCAGCTTCAGCTTTGTCAAGGTCTCTCTCATAGAGTTTCAACATGTTCTTCAAACATTCAATGTCATGCTTCAGTGCTTTGTTACTCTTCATGAGTTTGACATTCTCTCTCTCGTCTGAGAAAGGTTGTATGTAGATCATCTAGAATTTCCTCCTGGGACATTTCTTCTTCATTGTAGTACTCTTCTTCTAGATCATCTGAGCCATGAAAGCAATCAAAGTTAGTATCATCACAATCAGAGAGTACATCATAGTTAACCTGTGTATCATTGTTGTTCTAGTCTACAAAGAAGATTTCCTGCTTTGCTGTTGGTTCTCCAATGTTAGAGTAACATTGAGATTTTTGGCAGTTTCTGGAGTCTTCTCCTGACCAGATGATCCGAGTGCAAAACACAGCAGTGTTGATTTCCTCTGATTGTTCATCGGTACTTGTTCCAGATTCGACTTCAGCTTCATTAAAGTAATCTACACACACCCAATGAGAATTCCCTCTTGTTCTAAGGGTGTTAGCACATTCATGTTTAAAGTGACCACACCCCTTACATTCATAGCACTGGACATCTTTCAATTTCTCAGCATCTTGAGGCGTGCTCTTTGATGCCATGTACTTTACAAACTTTGGGGGTAGTTTCTTATAACCAATGGCAGCATTACCAGATTGTTTTTCTTTATTTTTCTCTTTGTAGCCTAATTTACTAAACTTTCTGGTAATGTTTCCATAGTTAGAAGAGATCAACTCATATTCATCCTCATCACTTCATGTAGAATCTGAGCTAGTTCCTAGTAAGGCTAAAGCAAGTTGTTTACTGGACTTTGCTAGGAATTCTAGTTCAAACTCTTTTAAAGTGTTCATTAATGTTTGGAAGTTCATGTTGGCTAGATCTTTAGACTCATTCATAGCAGTTCTTTTGACAGTGAACTTAGAAGATAATGTTCTAAAGGCTTTATAAACCATGGTTTGATTTGGGATTGTAAATCCTAAGTTTTGACACTGATTAGCAATATCAAGAATTTTCTCAAAATAACTATCAATGCTTTCATCCTCACTCATCTCTATCTTCTCAAAATCCCTCAAAAGTTTTCTATATTTAGAGTCCTTCACAACCACATCACCCTCACAATGTAGTTCACGAACTTCCCAAGCAGTTTTAGCAGTTGTACAAGTTTGAATAAGTTTGAACATTTGGTTACCTACCCAGCTAAAAATAGCATTGAGAGCCTTTTCATTGAAGTTGTGGAGGGCAATCTCATTGGCTGTCCATTGTCCTCTTGGCTTAGGTACCAGATCATCATCTCCATCTCTTGGCAAGTAAGGGATGATGTAGCCTTCTAGTACTACGTCCCAAGCTCCCAGGTCGATAGATTTAATGTGGACTCTGAGTCTGGTCTTCCAGTAGGCATAGTTGTTGGGACCCTCCAATACTGGCAACCTGCTGGTATTGAGGTTGGAGTTGTCCATCTTGTCATATCAACGCCAAACACCGGTGAAGTTGGTGCTTGGCTCTGATACCAATTGAAATTGTGGATCGAGTCGATACGTTGTTGTTGTTAACTTAACACTGGAGTTTTAACAACAGTTTGGTATGTTGTTAACCTAACGATGTTACTTTAACAATAGACCAGAGTAATAGTGCAGCGGAATAAACAAACACCAAATTTAAGAAGTGAATATAAGATTATATTAACTTCCGCGCCTTAGGCAAAATAACCCGTTAAGGTTTTAACAAAAGTCGTTCTCTTAATTTTCAAGCTCCTCACTCTCAAATTAATCGAACTAAGCAAAGCACACAAGAATTGCTTCGACTATCTCTAAAAGCTCCTCACTCTTAGATCTATTCTAACAACTCACAAACTTTGCTAAAGCAAGACAACACTCAATAACTTGTAAATAAATCTCTCGGATTGATTAGCTCTTGTCTCGTGTTTGTCTTGATGTACTTCACACCTATATATAGGTTCTTGACTTGGACTTCAAGGTGTGTTGTACACGGTTGGTAATTCTCCTTGTTTCCTTCTTGAACTCATCTTCCTTGTTCTCGCAGTCCTTCTTGAATAATAGTTCCTTCGTTAGTGATCTAACTAAGGAAATACTCCTTCTTCAAATCAGGACTCAACTTGGAAAGCTTTCCTAATTGCACTCGAACTCTTCTTTCCTTGTAGCACGGTTTGCTTAATTAAGGAAACTTTCCTTCTTGGAAACTTGAGCGTCCAACCTATGACAAGTTTGTTTCCTGGATAATAATCAAAGACAATCACAACTGTGGAACTCAATTAGTTAAATGAATAAGGCAAAACAATAATAATAAATATCAACAAGATTGTAAATCGGATTCTGCTCAGCAATGTTACTCTAACATTGACTTCTCAATGTTAACCTAACATTGCCAGACTTCTCAATGTTAACCTAACATTGCCAGAATACCTGCACTTTTAGTCTCGACTAAAACCCCACTTGAAAGAGCGTTCTATTTTGGTGATAAACTACTTCAAGTTCAGTACGAAAATTTACCGTCCTTATGCTACACGTGTGGGAATGTGGGGCATTCAAAAGAGTCTTGTCCGACAATGGAAATTGGGACAGAAAAGGAGGCACAAAATCCGAATACGGGGCCAGCAGCTTTGAGTAGCTCGCAGTAGATTGCGTCGGATGCTTGGTTGGTCGATAAAGGAAGAACAATGAATATGGTGAGTGCATGCACGTCACAAGGCCTAGGAAAATTTGGCAGAAAACGGGGAGTAGCACATGCCATGAAACAAGAGAGAACATAAATTTAGTGACTCGGAGAAACATGGACTTGAAGGAAGGAAACAAAAAAATTACCATCCTACAAAGGGGGAAAAGCATGCAGTTCCATGTAGGAAAGATCCAAGACAAATAAGCCTTCTAATATTAAAAGGAATGTGATGATACCGCAGCCTACTAATAAGAAGGACTTGGCAAAAGGAAAAAATAAATCCAAGGAGGCGCCATTAAGAGCAAAGATGTAAATAACAACAAGCTCCTTATTCTCGCAGACGAATCAGAGGACGGAGAAAATTCTGAGCGGACAGCCCTCAGAGAGGTTGTAACGGGAACTGGGGGTGACGATGAATCAAGGAAACAACCTGGAAATTTTTTGGGAGAACGGGGCGATGTTGGTGAATTTTCTACCTGAGCTTTGGGACTTCCAAACCGTGACAGAGACCTTCCAAGGACCTTGCATGATATCACAAATAGAGGATCGCTCAGTGAAGGTAATGAATTTCCCCCAACAAGTATGGGAAATAGAAATATTAACCGAAAGGATAGAAAAGGAGAAGAATTTACCGAACTTGTGGCTGAAATTCAGCAAGAGTGCATGGGAGATGAATAGACATATTTTTCTAGCATCTGAGATCCTGAGTCAGTTGATACTGACATGGTTGGGGCGGGAAGTTTTTGACCCCATCCAAGAATATCATCTTTATAACTCCCCAATGAAGATCGTCTCTTGGAACTGTCAAGGTGCGAGAAACAATGAATTCTTTTTGAATTTCAGAGAATTGGTGAAAAGCCATAGTCTCGATGTCGTTTATTTGCTCGAAACTCGTGTGACCGAGGATCGCACCTATGAAATTTCCCCAAGACTTGGTTTTTCGGATTTTTGCATCACCCCCGCTAATGGTATGGATGGTGGAATTTGGATGCTTTGGAATTCGGATAATGTTTAAGTGGAGATTAAAGAATGTGAAGATCAAGTTATTCACGCAAGAGGTGGGTCGAAACATCAAGTTCCTTGGAGACTCTCGAGTATTTACACCAAACCACATATTGATGATAAACTGCGGCTTTTTGATAATCTCGAACGGTGGGCTAACTTGAGCGGCGAATCATGGCTGCTCCAAGGGGATTTTAATGAGATTAACCGCACTTATGAGAAGGTGGGGGTAGATATGGACTCGATGAATAGATGTATAGCGTTTTGACAAAGAATTGATTCGTGGGGGGTTCATGATTTGGGATTCCATGATCCGAACTTTACTTGGACTAACAAAAGGGATGGTGAAGCACTTATTAAAGAACGGCTCGACTGTGCGCTTGCCAACACGAAGTGGATTAATATTTTTCTGAATAATATGGTACTACACCTCCCTTGGACTCACAGTGACCACCATCCAATCCTAACATACTGCCACGGGAAGGAGAGGCATCGCACAACACGACCGTTTCATTTTGAGGCCATGTGGCTCAACCATCCAAAGTGCGCAGAAATGTTGGAATCGGCTTGAGAAGCAAACCCGAGTTTATTGGAAGCAATTGATCGCGGATCAGAACTGATGACGGCATGGAATAAGGATCAGTTTGGCAATATATTCAAGGCCAGGAAACGCGTGCTAAATCGATTGGCATGGGCAAAAAGCTCTCGGTCTGCCCCAACGAATTTCTTGTGAACCACGAAAATGAGCTTATTAAAGAGTATAATGAAATTCAGCAGAGGGAAGATATCTTTTGGAGTTAGAAGTCACGAGTCCAATGGCTGGATGACGGAGATAAAAACACGAAATTCTTCCATAAGTCTACCCTCGTGAGACAAAAGAAGAATCAGATACTGTCTCTCGATATTGATGGAGTTCGGATGGAGGATTCGGGTATCCTTAAAAGCCATGCGGTCCAGTTCTTTACAGGACTTTTCACTGGGTTGGGAGCAAGAACACCAAGTTTGGATACCTCTCAATTCCAGCAACAACTCGACACGGATTCCTTTGCTATGGTAGGCACGGATTTGGTTATGGATGAATTGAAAGCGATGGTTTGGGCGACGCATCCTCTAAAAACTCCAGGGTCGGATGGCATTCAAGTTAAAATATACCAGAAATTTTGGAGTTGGATCAGCCCCAAGCTCTTTGAGTTTCTGAGCAACGCTTTTAAAGAGTGTCATTTTGATCCGAAGGTATGTGCGGCTTATCTCTGTTTAATCCTTAAAGCCCCAAGCCCTGATGTTATCTCACAATTTCGGCCTATCTCACTGTGCAACGTGAACTATAAATTCATTATGATGGTTGTAACTATGAGATTGAGGAATACCATGCCTACTTTAATCGCGCCGACCCAGTCGAGCTTCATAAAGGGTAGATGCACACAGGATAATATTTTTGTTGTTCAAGAAATCATCCATTCTCTTAGGAAGAAAAACAAAAATAAAATCGGTTGTATGCTCCTGAAGCTTGACTTAGAGAAAGCTTACGATAAGATTAGTTGGAGTTTTTTGGAGGAGACTTTTTTCGCATTTAATTTCTCGAAGAATATTGTTGAGCTGATTATGTTTTGTGTTATTAATGCCTCGACGCGGATACTTTGGAATGGAGAACCTCTCGATGCTTTCAAACATGGGTGTGGATTGAGACAAGGGGATCCGCTATCCCCGTATCTTTTTGCTTTGTGCATCGAGCGTCTCTCATATTTAATTCAGGAGGCGGTGGTCGAGAAATGGTGGGAACTGATTTTGGTTTGTAGGGACGGTCCAAAATTCTCTCATCTTTTCTTTGCCGATGATTTAATTCTTATGGGAAAAGAAACCTTGAAGATAGCGTGTGTGATGAAGGACGTTCTTGGTTTGTTCTGCAGTGTTTTAGGTTTGAAGTTAAGGGCGCCAAAGTGGAAGGTTGTTTTTTCCTAAACCGGGGGAGGCGCGATTGAAATCTAGAATGTGTGTGTGCTTGGGCTTCTTGCAAATTCCTCACTTGGGGAAATATTTTGGGGCTCAGCTCATTCATGGTCGATTGAAGAGGGGGGATTCTAATGACACAATGCGCACCCTTCTTAAGCGGTTCTCGGGATGGACAAGCAAGAATTTATCACTTGCTGGACGCACCACACTCATACATTCAGTCTCAACGGCCATACCAATCCATCTAATGTAAGCTAGTTGGATTTCGGAAAATGTTTGTTCACGCTTGGGTAGGATGAATAGAGCATTGCTTTGGTCGAATGATCCGAACATTAGGAAACTTCACCTCGTTGGGTGGGCAAAAGTGATGAGTGAAAAAAAAGAAGGAGGATTGGGGATTCAAACGGTCGAACGGAATAATGAAGCCTTGCTAGCGAAGATTTGTTGGAAGATATTGGTGAAGCAACCGTGTATTTGGCTCAACTTGGTTAGTGCAAAATATTTGAAAACAAAAAGTCTTACAAATTATGAGTGTAAGCCCGACGATAGGCCCACGTGGAAAGGAATCATGCATTGTATGCATATGGTTAAACCGTGTCTTAGTTGGCGTATTGGGAACAGCGCGAAGATTTCACTTTGGGACGACAATTGGATGGGGGACTCAGCGCTATGCGACGTCATTGAACATATTGAGGAGAGTGAAGAATAACTGAAATTGGCTGATGTTGTTGACAAGAACGGCGAGTGGTACTTGGATAATCTCAGCACATTTATACTGCAAGTTGTAAGGCAGAGGATGATGGGTCGACGAATTATTTTTGGAGAGGAGGATGACCGCATTGTGTGGAAGGAAACAACGAATGATCAATTCTTGTGCCAAACTGCGTATTGCGCTATATAACGGATGACAAGAGCTGCTACCCCTCAAGACACAAAACTTGCTTGGATTTGGAGGGTCCCTTGCGGTAACAAAATTCGATTTTCTACTGGCTTGCGGCGCAAAACTACCTAGCGACTAATGAGCTTCGCAAAATTCAAAAACTCACGGACTCAGCGAGCTGCGACCTTTGTGGAATCGAGGAGGAGTCTACGTTACATATCTTAAGGCATTGTAAGGCCGCACGGCAACTTTGGCAATGGGTACTCACGAGGACTGAATGGAACACGTTTAATAGCATTAGGGACGAGGTGTGGCTCATGAGCAATTTGTTGGACGTAGAGAATCGAGGTACGCTGCTACCGAACCTTAAATGGGGACTAATTTTTGTCGCGGGTTTGTGGATAATTTTGAAAGCTCAGAATGCGGGAGTCTTCACGCACAAAACTGAATCCAGTTTCGCTTTGATATGTCATATTAAAAGGCTGAGTTTTGAGTTGGCATCGATGAAAGGGAACTTCTGTAAGGCCGAGGAGGAAAAGTGGTAAAAACCAAAGCATGTTGGCTCAAATTGAATATTGATTGGAGTGTATGTATTCGGGATAATACTGGTGCTATAGTGCTATCGGTGGAGTTGTTAGAGATGAATTTGGCTCATGGTGCTGGGGATTTGCAAAGCACTTGAGCACCCCCACAGTGTTAGAGGCGGAAATTGAAGCTATTAGAAGAGGATTAAATATTGTGTGGGAAAGAAGAAATCCACGGCTAATTATTGAGACGAACTCTAAAGAGGCCTATGAGTTGATTACCGATGTGGCAAGAAGTGACGCTCACCTCCAGGAGAAGATTGAAGAATGTCGTACACTCCTTCGCATGCCGTGGGAAAGTGTCTTTAAGTGGATCGCGCGATCAAGAAACCAATTGGCGGATGCGCTTCACTACAAGATTTGGCGGTCAACCGTAACCGCCAGATCGCGATCGTCGGGCGGTCGCCACCATCGGTGACCGCCCAGCGATCGCGGATTCTGCAGGCGGGAGAACTTCCCGCCTGCGGTCTGCAGCGCCGCATCCGCGACCGCCCAGCGGTCGCGGATGGCGGGGGGCGTGCTGCAGGCGGGGACGTTTATAGTTCGGACGATTATTAGTATTTTTATTTTTATTGTAATATTGGGCTCATAAATTCTCATTATTGTAATGTTGTAATGTTATTGTAATTAATCTTTTGGCCTATTGTGTACTTTTATTTTTAATTTAAATTCCTAATGTTAAATTTTGAGTGCATTGGATATCACGTATAAAATGTTACTTCTAGAAAAATCTAATGCAACTGTCTTTTACAACACTAAAAAACCGTTACAAATAA
Organism: Linaria vulgaris; assembly: GCA_948329865.1. Classification (NCBI taxonomy): domain Eukaryota; kingdom Viridiplantae; phylum Streptophyta; class Magnoliopsida; order Lamiales; family Plantaginaceae; genus Linaria; species Linaria vulgaris. The sequence continues at coordinate 32,522,307 of OX415250.1, read as the reverse complement.
AGTACGTCACTTTTACAACTTAGTGACGATCATGTGCGTAGCCGGTATAGTAAATACGTCCATCCATCCCTTTTGACCCGGTTGAAAATCGCAGAATCTTTCGTGACCGCTCGGCGGTCACGAAAGAGTAGTCTTTCATGACCGTCAGGCGGTCACGGATAATATTCATAAAAAAAAATAATTTTATGGAGCGATCTTGATGTGTATACAATTTTTTACAATATATTTCATTACTACATGTGAATTGAAGTAATAAATTAGTACAACATTAGTAGTTAAAATATTAAGATATTAGTTTAGATGTGATTAGGCGATTTATGAACGAATAACCTATTTTATGTTCTACAACTAATCATCATATATACCAAGTTGTTTTAGATGTTATATGCGATTTTGTGATAAAACCTTATAGTTTACTTAGTAGTAATTATTTTATCAATTTAACAAACAACACACCTTGAATAAATAAAGAAAATCAAAAAATATTGAATGAGGGTTATTCATGACCGCCCAGCGGTCACGAATAAGGGTCTTTCGTGACCGTTGGGCGGTCACGAAACAAGTTAGTGACCGCTAGGCGGTCACAGAATCTTTCGTGACGCTTGGCGGTCAGAAAAAAGGGGTCTTTCGTGACCGTCGGGCGGTCACCGTATTATTTAAAAAAAAAAAAAATTTATGATGCAATCTTGATGTGTATATAATTTTTAACAATATATTTTATCATTGCATGTGAATTAAAGTAATAAATTAATACAATATTAGTAATTAACATATTAAGATAGTAGTTTAGATGTGATTATGCGAGTTATGACCGAATAACCTATTTTATGTTCTACAACTAATCATCATAGGCACCAAGTTGTTTTAGATGTTATATGCGATTTTGTGATAAAACCTTATAATTTACTTAGTAGTAACTATTTTATTAATTTAACAAACAACGCACCTTAAATAAACAAACGAAAATCAAAAAATATTGAACGAGCAGTCACGAATAAGGGTCTTTCGTGACCGCTCGGTTGTCACGAAAGAGGGGTCTTTCGTGACCGCCGAGCGATCACGGATGGTTTGAATTTGGCGGGATCGGGGGAAATTCAAATTTTCTGAAAATTACAAATTTCACCCAAATTCTATATATACCCACCATTCCACACACTAATTTTCACTACACTCAAATTATCTTCTCTAAAAAACCTAACACTTTCTCCTCATATCTTCATTTTCCAAATCCATAACAAAAACACCAACATTTTTTTCTTCTTCTCTTTCCTTTCCTAATATCCCCAAAAATAAAACACCAACTATCTTATTCTCTTTCTTTCTTTTCTTATAAGCCAATATACAAACCAAATTGTTTTTCTCTTAAATGATTTTTTATATCAAAAAAATCGACTACAATACATTCTATTCGCAAAACAAAAATATATTCCTGTAAATTACCGAAATATTTTTTTATTTCGTTCAGTGGTATTCGTGACTGTCGAGCGGTCACGGATGGTTTGAATATTATCCATGACCGTCGGGCGGTCACGGATGACCCAGGGAACATCTGTAACCGCCAAGCGGTCACGGATGACCCCGGCGTCATTGGTAACCGCCGGGCGGTCACGGTGGTGCTCGTGACCGTCGGGCGGTCATAGATACTACAGGGTTCATCTGTGACCGCTGGTGATCGTGACCGCCAGGCGGTCATGGATGTACGTCGTGATCGCCTGGCAGTCATGAATGACCTCCGCGACCGCTTGGCGGTCACGGATGACCACAACGTCATCTATGACCGCTTGACGGTTGCCGAAGGGGTCATCTGTGACCGTTTGACGGTCGCCGAAGGGGTCATCCGTGACCGCTCATGGAGGACCCACAACCAAGGGCTTCCGCGATCGATATAAGTACCTATTCCTTATTCATTTTCACAACTTGATTATTTATTTAAGGGGGAATTACTTTTTTTACCCTTTAATTTGGGCTAAGTTTGCCTTTTTCCCGTTAACTTTTCCGGATTTGCTTTTTCTCTGTAAGTTCAATTAAATATGCAAAAATGCCCGTTGGGCTATTTCTGAGGCCCGATTACTGTTGAGCTGACGTGGCAGCTGACTAGGACGCCACTGTACTACCACGTGGTGCCACATAATTTATTTTTATTTTTTGACTGGACTTAACGACGAAATGTCCCAAATACCCCCGCACCCAAAAAAAACTACGGCACGCACATTTGTGCCCTCATCGCGACGGTGCTCCTCCTTCTCTCCGTCGGACTTTTACACAGCCGCCTCTCCTTCTTCAACTACGCTCCACAACACCCTCGCCCTCTCCTCGGCGATCTGGATTCGGATCCGGACACTAAATCGAGTGTCAACGACGACCGCATCGACGAGCTCGACGACGCCGTATTGGACAACAACAGCAACTTAGAGAAGATTCTCGCGGAGTAGGAGGACCAGGACGTTGCGGCTGCGTAGTGCCGGAACACGTCAGATTCCGCCTCGTCGGGTTAATTTTTCGATCCGGTGAGTGGCGTGGTGAGGAGATCGACGAACCGGCCTGCAATCGAGGAATGGGAGGACTACATGTCGTTTAATTTGAAGCTTTCGTCGGATTGGAGGTTTGTGAAGGATAAGGATGAATCGGAGGAGGTCGTTTTTGGTTCGGACGACGTGTTGGTCAACGAGAAGTTGCGGAATAAGTTGAGTGGTGTGAAGAATATGGAGGATGCGTTGCTAGTCAAAGGGTCAGTATTGGTGGTGGTTGTTCGCCAGAGATGATGACGAATTCGGTGGCGGTGGCGGTGGGTTTGGGATGTGGTGAATGGCGGTGGTGGTTCGTCGGAGGTGATGGTAGTGGCGGTTGGTTTGAATTTGATTGTTAGAGTTTTTTTCAAACCGGTGGTAGATTGGTGGTGGTGGTGGTGGTGGTGGTGGAAAATGAAAAAGACGATGATCTTTTTATTTGTCAAAAAAATATATAATTTTTTTTTAACCCACCTATAATCTTACGCGGCGCCACGTGGCCGTACAGTGGCGTCCTAGTCAGCTGCCACATCAGCTCAACAGTAATCGGGCCTCAGAAATAGCCTAACGGGCATTTTTGTAAAGTTTATTGGACTTACAGGGCAAAAGTGAAGCCCGAAAAGTTAAATGGCATAATGAAAAACTTAGCCAAAATTATAGGGCAAAAAAAGTAATTCCCCCTTTATTTAATATAACTTTTTTTTTCACACTAAGACAGCAATCTTAGAAATATAATTACCACTACTTATAATGGTCTACCTCTTACAAAGCTGTTAGAACCTAATTTTGTATTATTTTTAAGGGATTAATGCATTAAACCCCCTGAACTATGCAGGTTTTTGCGTTTTCGTCCTTAAACTAAATAAATAAGCGCTTTGCCCCTAAACTATGTCATTCTGTGCGATTTGCCCCCTGACCGGGTTTTCGGCTATTTTTGGCCATTCTTGGCCGGAATTTGTTTCCTTACCCGACACATATGTGTTGTACTAGAGGTATTTTAGTAGTTGATGACAAAAAGTAGGCGAAAAAATACCTCGAACGGGACATATTCCGGCTAAAATACATTGAACGGGAAATCACAATTTAGCCAAAATATGTCCCATTCGAGGTGTTTTTTAAAACTCGATTTGTCATCAACTGCTAAAATACATCTAGTACAACACATATGTGTCGGGTAAGGGGAAAACTTCAGGCCAAGAATGGCCAAAAATAGCCGAAAACCCGGCCAGGGGGCAAATCACACAGAATGACATAGTTTAGGGGGCAAAGCGCTTGTTTATTTAATTTAAGGACGAAAACGCAAAAACTTGCATAGTTGAGGGGGTTTAATGCATTTATCCCTATTTTTAAATTTCATGTATCTTTTTAGACCAATTCATTTAGTATAGTTGTTGTGCGATTGTACTCTATCCTTGCTAATACTTTCTCTATTTACTTCTTTCAGAGGGTGGAGCTTTATTCCAAACACACGAGAATTTGGAGCACCTGGCAATGGTGGAACGGGTCCTTGGACCTTTGCCCCAGCATATGTTGAAGCAGACGGAGTAAGCCATATATATTTTACATTCATCTCATAAACATATTGTGGAGAAATAGATAAGCTTGATTTATTTTTCAGTCGGCATTCAGAGAAGTATATTAGAAGAGGTAGATTAGATTGGCCGGAGGGAGCAACATCTAGAGATAGCATAAAAGCTGTATTGAAGTTGCCTCGATTACAGAACTTGATAATGCAGCATGTAGATCACTCTGTCGGGGATCTTATTCATTTAGTACAAGGACTTTTGAGATATGATCCCACAGAAAGGTTATCAGCTCGAGGAGCCCTCAGGCACCCATTTTTTCGAGGGATCGTCTGAGTAGATGTTGAATCTTCGGACATAATGATATTTGTTTACAGGATTTGTTATGAAAGAATGTGCATGCAGATCTGTTCAAATATGTAGAGCGTGCTTTTGACCATATACAGGGCATCAAAGGGTGCGAGTATCCAAATGCGTTTGGGGTACAGTCAGCTCAACCGCCTCTGTTATACAAGGATCAGATGTTCTAAGCGGTGGGTGTTGAACTTGTCTTTGCTTTTCCTTGTACATGCTTGTGTATCACCTGATGAATTCTTGCATTTTTGGAACTTGTACGTCCTACAAAACAAAAAAATAAAATGGAAGTGGGGTGTGTTTGTCATTTGGGTGTGTAGACTGTCCCTGTATGTTCGTGTTTGTCTTGATTTCTAGTAATGAGTGTGATGTTCCTGTCTCATAGTATTATTCCTGTGGCATTTCAGGGCAAGCAAAGCCATTAAGTTTATGTGGGCTTATCAGTTACAGGTTAAGTAGAGCTGGAGCGTGTTACGTATTTTACAAGTAATAATGATCTGTACAATACTATGTTTATAAATGGCTGTGGATTCCACATTTTTTAGACTATATTTTTATGTAAGGTTTATAAAGCTCTGAAGATCATGCAGGATTATGCACGAGTTGGATGTAATCTATGTTGTAGTTATCATTTGTAAATTTTATCCAAGCCGGTTAGGACTTTCTTAGATATCCAATAAGCAGCATGTGGTATCTTATATAGTATATGGAGAATGAACTGAAAGTTGTGTTCTCTGCTGTAGCTTGAGTACAAAACGAAAATTACAAAATACCAGTCACCGATAAAGTTCAAATATGCCGTATCTTTATCCTTAAATATGCAGTCATCGATGTCCGCAATATCTGCAATCACAGTTATCCACAATATGCAGTCACCGATGTCTTGCAATCACAGTTATCCACAACGTCATTAGTTATTTTTAGCAAAATAATTATCGTTATCTGCAACGTCATTAGTTATATTTAGCAAAATTATCATGGTTAATTGCAAGGCCGTCAAATATGCCATCATCTATATTTAGCAGAACTATTACGGTTAACCGCGACGTCCTTATCTATATTTAGCAAAATTATCAATGTTAACCGCAGTGCCATTATCTATATTTAGCAAAACTATCATTGTTAATCGCAACGCCATCATTTTATCCGTTTAGGGTGTTTTTTGGACAATTTATTAAAAATGCTCTGTAAATTTGCCATTATTATGAAAATGTCCAAAAGAATTTTGGGCTTAAAAATGTACTGTAACAATGGTACCATCCGCTAAGAATACCCAATGGCTCTTATTCGGCCTATTGGGCATACGTGGCTGCCACATCGTCGCCACGTGAAATTTTTAACGGCTAACACAATGGACATTTTTAATAATTCGTCCATAATAGAATAATAAAATTTCAGAATTACCCTTATAATTTTAAAATATTTTTTGCACCCCAAAACATATAAGAAAAGTAAATTCATTATTTTGTTTAATTTTTTATATTTATATCTTAAAAACTAAACTACTAGTATTTATATTTATATATTAAATTTATTAATATTATACTATTTAAAAACCTAATAAAAAAGAAAAAACAAAAAAAAAAGTAGAATTTCATTAATTAAACTAGATTTTTGTTAAATTAATAATTAAACAACCTTCATTTTCTTCAAATGATATATATTTTTAGAAATTAAACGTTTGCAAAAAACCTACTTTAATTAATGTTTAATTAGATTTGTTGCAAAAATTTAATTTTGAAAATATAACTCATTTGAAAAAGATGAAGTTTTTTTAATATTTAATTAAACAAAAATCTAGTTTAATTAATAAAATTCTTTTTTTATTTTATTTTTTATCAGGTTTTTAAATAGTATAATATTAAAAAAATTAAGATATAAATATAAATACTAGTAGTTTAGTTTTTAAGATATAAATATAAAAAATTAAACAAAATAATGAATTTACTTGTCTTATATGTTTTGTGGTGCAAAAAGTAATTTTGAAATTATAAGGATAGTTCTGAAATTTTATTACTTTATAATGGACGAATTATTAAAAATGTCCATGATGTTTGTCGTTTTGATGAAAATGCCCAAAAAGAATTTTCCCCTATCAACGATGTGGTAGCCACGTAGGCTAAATAAGAGCTATTGGGCATTTTTAGCAGAGGATACCTATAATTACGGTGCATTTTTTAAGCCCGAAATTCTTTTGGGCATTTTTTATAAATCGTCCTATATTTTTACTATGTGCATTATACTTTTTTTTTATAGTTATAGTAGAAGTTTTAGTTTTAGATACAATCAGAAGAGGTTGGCAAGACCAAACTTCATGAGGACCAGCACAATTCATGAGAATAGCTGTTAATTGTCACACTCTTTATTATTGTGAAAATAAAGTATAGCTACCTAATCCTTTTATATGGAAAATATACCAAATTATATAATTAGACGGACTTTCTATAAATGGAGAGAATAATAGGATATTTAAGAACCATAAGTCACTACGACAATGATATTAAAAAAGGGGTGTTAAATGACGGGAAATGAGGTGCGTGGTGTTGGGTTAGATACTTTTTGCTGGTCAATGTTTCCAATCTTCACCATATCTCTTCATGAAAGCTTCGATTTGGACGTCTCAACCTCTCTTCCTTAGCTATAAACAAACCTGTAGAAGTAACGAAGAAATGTACAGCAAGAGAGAAAGAACAAATATACAGAGAGAAAAAGCCGTACAGCAAACACATAAGATTTGAGGGATGTTTTTTTAATAGTCAAGTGTGAGCGATTCTCCTCTTATTGTAATTCGTTCATATCATTGGATGAAGATTTTTTCAACCTTAACATTAAAGTCGTGTAGTGTTTCAAACCCGAAAAAATTAAAATGTATTAGTCACGGCCGAAGCTATACTTTGGCGTCAACCGGCGGGTCTTATCTATAAAGATGTTGTCGGATAATTTGTTAGACGTTGTTATTTGTAACAGAAAGATGTGTCATTATCTGTATTGGTGCCACTGGATAATATGTTAGGTGTCTATATATAGCAACACATAGACGACATCGAATTTATATATATATCATGTTATTCTGTCATATATATCGTTTAACCATAGACATTGTTGCATCTATATCATGTTATGCGTGGTGATTGTAAAGTAACGATGCATAATCTTGGTTTTTGTATTTGATTGGAGATTCAAATTTCGAACTAAATCCACAAAATTACTCGTGCGGTACGAGTTAATTATTAGAGTATTTCAACTTATTCTGTTATAATTGGACAAGAAAAAAAATCTATGGTGTATTTCACATATTCTGGGATAAGTTCTGGAGTTAAGATGGAGGAATAATTGGTAAAAGAGGACATACTATCGAGGGTTTGTTGCTTATTTTTATCTATATAAGTACCCATTCCTTATTCATTTTTCACAACTTGATTATTTATTTAATACAATTTTTATTTTTTTTAACAATAAGACAGCAATCTTAGAAATATAATTACCACTACTTATCATAATGCTCTACCTCTTAAAATTAAAGGGCTGTTAAAACCTAAATTAGTTAGTATCATTTTAAAATGTTCATGTATCTTTTTATACCAATTCATTTAGTATAGTTGTTGCGCGATTGTACTTTATCCTTGCTAATACTTTCTCTATTTACTTCTTTCACAGGGTGAAGTTGTTGGGACCGAAACCGAAACCCAAGAGCGTTCATGTCAAATCATCGAGAATTAAACACATAAGCCAAATAACTGGATTGCGGAAGCGTACCATACACCATATGATTAATTGCTTGCGAAACGTCGTGTGGTTGGTCTTCCAAATCAGCACGAACTTCTTGAGAGTTCCTTTAGTTCTCTCTTAATCTAACTATCGATGGGATGTAGTATAGAAAGTGACTCGTGTGATTTGGGGACCATGACCACATTTAAATATTAGGTCACCAAAACCCGGGTGCCCTAATTCCGTAACTTGGGCTTCGGCCCATCATCGTAAGCACAAGTTACAACAGTCTCTACCCATTAAAGGCCCACACCCTATTAGATACATTAAGCCCATAATTTGACCGAACTTTAGATCACTTTTATTGGGCTTATTCTTAATGACATTTCGTATCACATAATTATTAACATATAAGCCCAACGTTGGATTAACGATCCAACATTATTGGATAAACGATCCAACAATCTCTCACTTGGGCTATATGTGAACTTCATAATTATGTTAAACCGAATTGAGCTCTTTTACTGTCATTACTGAATGTATCTACAACCAATCCCGTCCATCAATCATACCAACATAGGATCGAAGGGGTCTTTGTCGCATTTATCGTGACTCGACCCATCAACGGTCACGTATGTCAATATAACTGCATGACATAGATCATGATGTGGATGCGTAGCATGGAAACTTCATGTAATGTGACCATAACATGCCTGTTTCCAACTAGTCCTCCCTTAAACCTTAGTGAGATCAAACCTCAAACTGAAATCAGAGTATAACTTTACTTGAAACTTTATTTCTGCAGAAACAACTTTAAAATCCTTAAACCGGACTGACCGAAAGCTTCTATACTGTAAAACATCTACAAACTCCCACAGAAGCTGAATTTCCTTAACTGATATGTCATCCATACGATCGACCCGCTCATAAAACCTTTTGTGTGACACATTTTTAATTAGTGGATCCACGATATGGAGTTTATGTTGATGCGTTTTACAGACGACTGTTTACTCTGAACTCTTTATTCAATAACTAGGAATATAATGTCTAGTGTAATTTGACATTATAAATATCCTATTGTTAGAATGTATAACTGCTGATTATTGTCACAAAATAACTTTAGTGGTATGTTTCAACGATATCCACTTCACGCAACCTTGTGACAAAAGTATACAGTCATACTTTTATAATTGGACGTCTTATAACACACCAGGGATACTGTTGTCATGAAAGTATTTACCATACGAGACGGTTAAGTACTCTTTCTAAAATGACTCTCATGACAAGCAGATGAACATAGCTTGATGTAAAATCGTACTTTTAGGCATCCACCAAAATCGGAGTCAGTATACTGTATGATCTCAAACTGACATGACCTCCCACATGTAAGCATGTATCCTTTAAATTACTTTAAGTACTATAAGACTTCATTTTCCTGCTTACTAATGGTCTTTTATTATAATTCGAACATACTTAAGAATCTCCATTGCTAAGGCATGTGGAAAATTCTTTATTTGTTTTGTTGAAGAGCAACTTTTAAGGTGATACTACATAATATAGTAGCGATACGTGTTATGTCACGTGGATGCCACAATTGGAAGGATTTCCATTAATTGTATATAATGAACTAGGCCCTCTATGATATGTCTTGGAAAGCCACGGGTGTCTAGGTCGCAATGCAACAAGCGGATCGCAATTCCAAGGTTCGGAGTGGAAGTTATGCTGAAAATGGTGGGACTGCGCAGAACCTGCACTATATCGAAAAGTATATCGAATATACATCGAATATCATATTCGATATGGGTCAAATGCCTATAAATACCCCTCCCCCTTGGCTATAAGGGAGGGAAAAACACCTAGGGATCACCCTGTCATGTCTATATCGAAATGTACATCGAATATCATCCCCGATATGCCATATTCGACATAGATCCCCGACATACCTTCGACATACCTTCGACATACTGCAATACCTGATATTATATCGAACATAACTAACGATGTACTTATCCATTAGACATGTATAATATATGTATGGAAATCTACATGTGTCAGATACCCATAGGAAGAAGCAGATCGAGGTTTCGATATACCTATCTCGAGATATGGCCGATATGGTGGAACCTCGACATATCTCTGATGTGCCAGAATATCCGATCTTATATTGGATGTCACTACCGATATACTTATCTCCCCTACATGTACCTTATATTCTTGGAAAGCTAAAGGAGTCTACTTTCCATATCAAGAAGCGATTTGAGATTTGGACCTTCCTGCAAGAAGATATGGTCAAAACCGTAAAGCCGCGCAGTGCAGAATAGACAAATGAACTACGTCCGACTTGATTCCCCCAAAGGGATACGTAGGCAGCTTGGGATAACCCGAGTTCAGTCCGGAATCATCAACGATCCATCCGTCCCCTCACCACGTTGCTTGGAGTACATGTGTGTAAAGGACAAAGCTGGTTTCATCACAGCCTAGGATCAGCATGATGCGGAGTGTTTCATCAGCATACGACGACACACCAAATCATTGGCGCCGTCTGTGGGAACACAATGGAATGTACTTAGAAACAAGCATGCAACCGTAAGATTCAACCAAGTTCACCAAGAACTATGGCGGATCGGAGCGCCATCGGACATATGCCTTACATCAAGATAAGTCTGTCAATTACATTATACTATTCACCTACATATTCTGCAACTGAAACAGGAAGCACCACGCAGGTCTTATTCCCTTATCGCGTGATGCATCGGCGAACTAGGGTTCACCTAGTTCCCAACCGCTGCACATTGTGAATCTTTATATATGGAACGTTATATCTCTCTCTCTCTCTCTCTTTCATATTGATAAACTGTTTGCAGGTACACCGTAAGTGTACAGGTACCTCTTATCCTAAAGGATAGGCGGATCGGAGGTTATCCGGTTCTTGCATGTCATGCATTTTGAAGTTTCTGATTGATACATATTGCGACGCATACCGTTATCCATCTTTAACCCTTATTTTCCATGGATAAGCATATTTGTATTGTCATGTCCTTGATTCTTGCAGGAACGTGTCCTAACGGATACGACGAATGTGCTCTAACGGCACACTGAGATTATGGTTTCTTTCCCATAAGAAACTAAAAAGATCTAGTTAAATTATTGCGTGATTATATATTTGCTTTTTATATGTACATATCCTAGACGGTATAACATGCTTTAACAGCACGATGAATTTTTAGAAATTTTCTCACAGGGTAATCACGGGATGACATCCCACATTACTCACTATTATCTGTTAAAACAGGTACAACAGGCACGCCTAACTCTCATACATGAACATTCACCTCTCACGAAATCAAAACTCCCCATAAGGGAAAACTCATAACGCAATCTATGTGTATTCCACTATATATATCATTATGCATGCACATTCTTCTTTTTGTCTTCATTGGATTACAGGTATCCAAGGCTCTACAAACCCTACGGGGAGGAAAACTACCAGTAAACAACGACAAAAGCTGAAGAAAACAGGCCCCTACCCATGAGTGGTAACGGGTCACACACACACAAAAAAAGGCAGGCTCCTACCCATGAGCGGTAACGGGTCCCCTGTGATAACGGGCGGGCTTCTACCCATGAGCGGTAACGGGTCACCTATGAAGAAAAAGGCAGGCTCCTACCCATGAGTGGTAACGGGTCCCCTGTGATAACGGGCGGGCTCGTACCCATGAGCGGTAACGGGTCCCATGTGATAACGGGCGGGCTCCTACCCATGAGCGGTAACGGGTCACCTACAAACAAAGGCAAGCTCCTACCCATGAGCGGTAATGGGTTCCCTGTGATAACGGGATGGGCCCCTACCCACGTGAACTGATCCCCTGTGATAACGGGGTTGATCCTTAAAAATTGAACGGTAACGGGTTCCATGTGATAACGGGATGGGCCCCTACCCACGTGAACTGTTACACTAGGTGAAGAGCCTATTGGGTGAAAATTCCATAACTCAAGCTAGGTGAAGAGCCTATTGGGTGGAAATCCCATAAATCAAGCTAGGTGAAGAGCCTATTGGGTGGAAATCCCATAAAAGTACGCTAGGTGAAGATCATATTGGGTGAAAATCCCATAAATTAAGCTAGGTGAAGAGCCTATTGGGTGAAAATTCCATAAAACAAACTAGGTGAAGAGGCAGGCCCCTACCCCACGAGCAGTAGATGGTCACCTATGTACAAGGCCCCTACTCCACGAGTGGTAGTGCGGTCGACAATCTGCAATCCCCTATCTACATATCCCCTATTCCCAAGAATAGAGCGAACGACACTATACCTCGACAATCTGAGGACAAACGGAGGAACGGACAATGCGGACAACACAAAGGAAACATGCTAGAAATGGCAACATCGCCTCTACCCATCAACGTATAAGGTAAAATGCAAGAAATGTCGCGTCACTCCTGCCAAAGAAGATTTACCTATACGCTAACATGCGATAAATGGCAGAGCAACCTCTACACGTACAAGTTCATAACTAAATTGAAAGGCAAACATGTACCTACGCGGTATCCTGCCTTAAATGACAAGTAAACGCACACCCACGAGGTACCCTAACTAAAGGGACAACCAGCCAAATACACGATTTCTTAACAATATTCCTTTAAATATTTCAAACACACAAGTTGCTGTGAAATACCGCGGGAATTGTAAAAATTTGCGCACAAATATAAGACGACACGCTTGCATTAGTCCAAACAAAGTGGACAAGGCGAACCATCTTACAACATCCATTACCTACGCGATAAACCGCCTTTTAAGGCACAACGGTTAGTACCTACATGGTACCCCCGACCTCATACGGCAAAAACAAGTATCTATGTATTACCACGCGTTTTAAAAGCACAGTATGCTGCTAAAACGCTCAAACCCAGCGCGATTGCATGATTAAAAGAATAAATCGTTCATAACATAGATTTATAACAACGCCATTGCATCTGCCACCGTACCGGTCTAACATTGACAAATAATAAATGAAGCCGCCACCAACGGTAAATTCTCATCACCAATGAGATCTTCAATAATACCACTATGACTATGAAATATGTAATACAAGGTTCAAAATGAACGACTATTATTTAAATGCATGAGGATGCATTTATTTGTTAAACTCGCTCCAGAAAACAACGAGCGTCAATCAAAAGGTTATTCCAAGCAGCATAATAAACGACGCTTCGCATCATCGTAAACTATGCGACTCTTTCGAAGGGTAACCAACCTACAATACTCACTAGCGCAAGCAAGCGATCTAATACGCATTAAACGCAAACCTAAGAACGTCAAGAAAATTATCTCCGTCCATTATCGCATTCGTCATTTTCACAATTATTATAGCCGAGAGCCTTCCTTGAGATGACTTCTCACTCATTGCCTATCTTACCCTCTTAAAGATTGGCAAAGTGCATATTTAACTTACATTGAAGATAATCATGACATCTCTCATTGGACCTATAAATAATTTAGACGTCAATCGCCAGTTACAAACATTGGCCCAGGCGCCTCCAGTCCGCATATCGGGCTTTAAATTTTCCAAGTGATATTTCATATAATTTTGGCTCTCGCTACAACCTTGCGGGACTTCATACACTTTATTATCAGATTGATCCATCTACAAAAAGACATAAAATACCTAAATACGATAAACAACACCTCCTATCTTACGAGATAAGGCAGGGACTACCCTTACGGGTAAAAATATCTCATTCTTATGAGAAAATTCAGGGAATACCTTAACAGGTCGACTTCTCTCCTATCATATGTTGATATGCCACCAAACACCTTCACCGGCATATTTATCCTACAGTGCACGACAATAGATGTCTACCCAAGGCTAGTGCTAGGATTTGAACGAGAATCTATTATACAAACAAATGGCAAAGCAAAGACCAGGATTATCCAAAGGTTGTTAGACAATCAATAGCAGAGGCGGCGTAGCCCCACTCGAATTCTTAATTTCAATTTTGCGAGCACACTTCACGCCAATCAACACAAGACCCTTTTTTTTCTTCAGAATCACAATAATGCCACCAGGCTAAGCATTATCATACCTACACTATGCGCTGGTGATAGCTCAAAATCACCCATGAGATGTAACATTATTTGAAGCTACATCAGCAATAACTTTAGCTGCAAATTGCCCAATAACGGTAGGGTGAAACATACCGAGAGCGTAATCATAGATCATACCTCACAATGTATGACAAGTGTTGTTTATGATATAATATCAACTACATCTACCTGTAAAGGTAAACAGAAGTGTAGTCAGACACTACCTCTGATAAAGTACTTGAATAACTCAAGACGTACCGACCAAGTTTGAGTTAGTTACGTACCCACATATTCAACGCAAAACCTAGCCACACTAACGCTATGGCCAGGCCAACGCACAAATATTTTCCCATATCCCAAATGCTTATGAGGGAAAAATCATAATAAGTGACAACAAGCGCTCCCATCGATCACCCTGAGACTCTCATTCACTCGTCAACCTCACGCAAGGTTGGTAAAACCCCGATTTTCATAAACATTCACGTATACACAATCGCAAGCAACAATCACGATTATACATGCAAGATTGCACGTACAAGGCCCCAAGTGGTCATGTTCGTCTACCTTGGTTACACGCTACTCCACATAGCCTTCTTGCAACCACACATCGCAGTCGCATCCATTTTGCAAGTTGCATCGAATATATGCATGTTACTCCAAATGCACTTCTTATGAAGGTGTTTATCGATTGACGGTGAATCAAAAGATATACACTTTCGCTAAAACACAAACGATTTTTCTGTCTTCTAACTTATTGAGGAACTTATATCAATATATATTCATTGTCTGTCGCGCTATCCTTGATAGATAACAAGGAACTAGTGACCTCACCTCAGAAAAAAGGGCAAGAAATCTACAAATCCTACGGGATATTGCGCACCGTTCACCTAAAAATACAGAGGTAAGGCTTTGCAGCAAAGCATTGATTGCTTAGTACGAAAACAGCTGAAGAACCGCAACTACCAAATGATAAGCTTTACCGAGCAGTAAGAAGCCTTATGTTTGTTATGATCTGCATTAGACCCGACGCTACACATGTAGTGAGAGTGGTTAGTCGATACATGACGGATCTTGGTAGGGAACACTAGAGTATATCGAAGATGTTCTTAGATACATTCAGGGAACCATATGTTACATTATGTTACGGAGGATTGGGTTTTACAGTCACGGGTTATGTTGATTTTGATTATACAGATGGTCTTGGCAAAAGCGAATTCACGGCAAGATATGAGTTTAGTCTTGTTGGAGGAGCAGTAACCTGGGTTTCAAAGTTACAACCAATTGTTGTGACATCGTCAACATAGGATGAGAACGTGGTAGCTACGCAAGGCAGCAAAGAGGCAATATGGTTGAAAATAATTTTAGAGGAACTCGACCACAAACTATAGAGGATTTCTCTATTATGTGGTAATCATATTGCATTGCATATAGCCAGGGATCCAACTTTTTATTCTGAGACAAGGCATATTTCGGTGTAGTATCGCTTTGTTCTTGAAAAAGACGAAGACGAAGAGTATTAATGTTAATAAGTTTATTCAGTGCCAATCCTCGTGTGGTTAGGTGGAAACAAGTAACATGAAAGCGCAAAATAGAAATAATTGTGTGAAGATCTAATTAGCCCTAATCAAATCTTCAAGTGAGATATTGTTGACGGTGAACACGTGGGGAGACAAGCCCCATAAAATACATTTTCCTAATTTGTAAGTTATTCTTTTTATCGCATTTAAATTATTGTCATGTTTTAAGCTTTTTCCTGTAAATCCACTTATAACAAAACCGGGGTCATTTTCCTAGTTTTTCTCTACGTGACAAACCTTTTTACATTTAGTAGCTATTACAAAGACATTTGAGTTCTTGATATTTGAATCAAATTCCATAGTTCTATCTGAACTGTTCAACTACGGCAGGAGGTCAGTTAAGTAACTTAAGGCACAATAAGGAAGACAACCTTGTTGACTATTTGTAAAATTCAACTTCAATAATTTTATCTAATCCAATAGTGACTACAATTGTATAAAATATATATGGTGGCCTATAAAATGCTCATTTTTACAAGTCTTTTGTTTCATCCCCACCAATAATATATCTGATCCTTCTCCATCAAAATTCTCTCATCTATCAGGCAAAAGGTATGGATCTCCAAATTTTACTTTTATATATTGAATTATTTTTTGGACCCTTTTATAATTATACCATTTTCGCAATTAATAGCTATATACAAGAAATGAAGTTTTCACCAGCACATTTTTTGCCCTTCGCCAGCGCTATTTTCTACTGGTGAAACCCTGTACCAGCGGCCACCCTACCACTGGGGTAGTTGGCGCTGGGGATCCAAACACCAGCGACTTTGGCAACCGCCGGTACAGAGAAGAATACACCAGCAGCTCTTGGGACGCTGGAAATTGTAAATTGCTATGCCAGCGTCTCATCGGTAGACGCTGGGGAATAGGACAATTTCGCCAGCAGGCCATCTTAAGGCGCTAGGGAAGACCCTGTTCTTCGCCAATGGCTTCTCATGCGCTGGTGTAAACAAGAAATATTCCAACTACTTTTGTAGGCTATTTTAAAGCACTAAACCGAATCTATATCACTTTTTTTTATTGTTTTTTTATAGAATTTAAGAGCCTTTTAAGTTGAGATGCAACATAATAAAATCAAAACAATTCAAGAAATTGTACCAACCACATTTATTGAAGGTCTAAAGTTTACAAGATAAAACATGATTCAAAAATTATTCTCCCTGCTATAGTGTAGGCATAAACATTAATCAAATTGAAAAACATAGCAGTTTTGATCTCCTTTGCAACATAGTGTTTACAAAAATCTTATGCCCCATCGCAGAGAACTTTAACCCTTCATACTTCTCCATACCCCTTCAAGCAAACCTGTGTCAAATTAATTTCAATGATTAGTGTTTTGAAAAAAGAGACGAGGGCACATCAAGAAAGCTGTAGACAAATAATACTTGAAAGCTAATTAAACTTATGTATATAATTTAGGTCGTCATCATCATTAGTTTAGGTTATAATCATCAATTTACTTCCATGTTGTCTTAATCAGATTTTAAGACAACATGGAAGTAAATTGAAGTGTTAAATAAAGTGAAAGTTGCAAAAGATCAATATCACTCCAGTAAGGTATACAATCAGCATACAATCAGCATTCCTCGAACATTTATATAGACACTAAACTCAATTTCCTACTCAATAACTTTCCAATTAACCAACACATTTCAACAAGAGAAAGGAGCAAATTTTGTAGTGCATACCTTCCTCCTAAAAGAAGCTCATCCACAATTTGTGCCAGGACCAATGTTGTAGCTGGAGTTTGAAGGGTTCATCGGCCGCTTACCCTATACATGAAACGAAAAGAGTTTTGATTGATATCTTAAATATAAAGTACAATAATATCGATACTTAAATAAAAACTGATCAAAATCGTTAATTGCTTACCCGCGGTAGATGAGTACGAGAACTTGACTGAATTTGCATCAACCTTTGCATCTCAGCCATCCCTTCTTGTAGATTATGTATCATCTCTCCTTGAGCTATCCTTAGTTGTTGTTCTTTAGCCGTTATTTCCTTTTGTTTAGCCAACTCTTTTTTCAAGTTGTCGAATTCTTCATTTGTGTGATTCACTAGTGCATTTGACGATTTACGTCCAAAGACATCAGTTGCAGAAAGCCCTCCGCCCACACTTTGGACTCTTCGTTTACATTTAGATCCTATCACCTTTGTCAATATTTGTACCTCATCCTTATACGGGTCTACTAGTCTTTTTTTCAATCTCTTTGCTTTCTTAGCCTTCGCTTTTTCCTGTTGCACAAGAAATGGAAACATAAGTTAATAGTTATGCAGATACGCAAACATTAGTGTTGAAATACTGAGAAGAGTCAACATGAAAACTATTGAATTGTGGGAAGCAAGATCAACAAAGGGTGTTTCAGAAATTGAAGCATGACAAAAATGTTGTCATACTTGATGGAGATCCACGAAAGAATTAATTTCAAGATGGTTCCAGAAAAGTAGTAAAATATTGTGAGTTGGGGTAAAGCTAATTTGAGCATGTCTCTCTGAAAATGTTCAACACCACGAAAAACTTAACTTTACAAGAAAGTATTAAATCACCAAATCTCTTAATCCAAATAGATGACTGATCCAAATATTGTTGCACTTAAACTGACTAATGAAATTCAAAAAACACCATTATCAATAAGCATAATAAATTATCCAAATATTGTTGCATTCAAATTGACTAATGAAATTCAAAAACAGACTTGTCAATAGAGTAACCAAATCATACTCCATATAGTAAGCAAGTAACCCATCTCTGCGAGGTCAGACTAGTGCTTGCAAGATGAAACTCATCATACCAGTATTTTTGGAACTTCATCATCAAGATATGACCCGTCTTTGCGCACATGTGTAACTTGAAAACCATCAATTCTACCCACATTTGTTCCATTTTCAGCATCCTTGATTTGAATAAACAATATTAATACCAATTTAAGAAAAAACTTTGAATAAACAAAACAAAGATTAATACCAATTTAAGAAAATAACTTTTAGAAAACAGAATACACATTACGTGTTCATCTATTTTATGGGCATAACTCAAGCTTCCTGTTGTATGTGTTATTGTTTGCTCCTTTCGATTATTCTTGTTTTTCGTTGATCTTTTCTGAAAAAACACAATTATTTACATGAAGTTATTTTACAATTGAAACACATAACTATAAAACACAACTAAACCAATAAAAAAAACCTTTCCAGCATCAGACATCCAGTAGCTAACTAGATATTCCCACTGATCAACTAGGACATCTGCTGGACACCTCTTTAAATTGTCCTCCAGTGATTCATATGAAATGAAATGTCTTGCCTTAAGATCAGCCTTGTAGTACCTCCACCTCGCAGGCATTGTCTTCTTTAACCATTTATTCATCTCAGAAGGAAAAACAATTTTTTTCTACAAATAATGTAAGTTAATTATATAAGCCAAAATATAACTATAAATATAAAAGAGATATGGCACTAGGTATAATTAGATACAAAAGGTATTTGTGCGTACCTCAATAAAACGAAGAAGATGTCTTTTTGTCCCTATTGGAACCTCGTTCCAGTCCTTATAATTTAAGGGGCAATGCATCCTTACTACAACTCCAAGATAATTAGCAAGGCATTTTCCACCTTTTCCAACAGGTAGCCAATCAGGACTACATTTGACGACAATTCTCTTATTAGCAGGCAATCTCCACACACTTTCCATAACAGTTTTCCCTCTCTTTTTTCTCGTCACTTCATTCTCAAGTCCTGAATATACACAACAGTATACATATTAGAAATCTGAAAAAATTAAACTATGAAACTCATCATGTTACTACTATAAAAATACAACAGAAACTACCTTCAGCCACATTATTCTCAACTCCTGAAAATATACAACAATATACATATTAAAAATCTAAAAAAATTAAACAATGAAACTCATCATGTTACTATTCTAAAAATACAACAGAAACTACCTTCAGCCACATTATTCTCAAGTCCTGAAAATACACAACAGTATACATATTAGAAATCTGAAAAAATTAAACTATGAAACTCATCATGTTACTACTCTAAAAATACAACAAAAACTACCTTCAGC
This sequence comes from Linaria vulgaris, assembly GCA_948329865.1. NCBI lineage: Eukaryota > Viridiplantae > Streptophyta > Magnoliopsida > Lamiales > Plantaginaceae > Linaria > Linaria vulgaris. The sequence goes on along the minus strand of OX415250.1, from coordinate 32,502,483 downwards.
CACATTATTCTCAAGTCCTGAACATACACAACAGTATACATATTAGAAATCTGAAAAAATTAAACTATGAAACTCATCATGTTGCTATTCTAAAAATACAACAGAAACTACTTTCAACCACATTGTTCTCAAGTCCTGAAAATATACAACAATGTACATATTAGAAATCTGAAAAAATTAAACTATGAAACTCATCATGTTGCTATTCTAAAAATACAGCAGAAACTACCTTCAGCCACATTAGTCTCAAGTCCTGAAAATATACAACAATATACATATTAGAATTCTGGTTATTTAACAAATTAGTTATCTAGTTTATCAAAAAGTTCTGTTAAGCAACCTTCATGTAAGGCTGTCTCCATGTTAGAGAAAATATTGATACTTACGTGTACTAGCCTCATTTGCACCCTCCTTTGCACCAGAAGTCTCGCCGGCATCCCATGCATTATGCGAGTTAGGTGAACTATCAACATGGCTCTCATTAGTACTCAAAGACTCTGAAACAAAAGACATTGTCTCAAACTTTCTCTTTGATCTTCCCATTGTATGATATCTGCATAGTAAAAATATTAAAGATAAGAGCAATGCAAAGAAAAGACATGTATCAATTTGTAAGAGTATGAGAATTAGTTAGTTAAATTCACTCGATATACCTAATACACATCATCAATAAGATCTTCATTATCATTATTATCATCACACACCAAAGGATAAAATTCATCATCTTCTTGAAAGCTAAGATTGCCTAAAAGATGTTGGATGGGCAAAGGATCATTCCATCCATGATCAGATTCAACTACTTCATTTAATTCATTAGTACCCATGTCAAATGCATTTCGTGTTGATGTGTTAAGGACAACATGCCAATCTTCATCAACGGGGTCTTGAACATAAAACACTTGTTGCACTTGTGATGAAATCACAAAAGGCTCATGACTTATACTTACGCCATTGTACATGAGATGATTGAAGTTTACAAGTGTGAAACCAAGATCATCAACCTTCACACCTCGACCCAAAGCCTTTATATCCACCCAATCCCCCCTAAATAACACAACTTTGAACAATCCAGAATAGTCTAACTCAATAATTTCTGTCAAGACTCCATAATACTCAACATCTCCCTCAATTGGGTGTTTATCCTTAGATGACGCATAACTTGATACTTTAGAAGTAACGAGGATACCACTATTCTGAGTTTTAAGGTCAATCTCATGAGCCTTGGTGTGAAATCTTCTCCCATTATGAACGAAAGTTTTATATCTGGCGACAACTTTATTAGGGCCAAGAGCAAGAGCTCTTAATTCAAGAGATACGTCCATCTCGTTCATTTTGGAGACCTGTTTTAGTAAGACTTGATTATATAAGACATTTTAATTACTTTAAACTAAGTAAATTCAAAAATTGGACCTTACATATTTAGAAAACCAAGAATGAAAATTTTCATTCTTTATTTTATTTAGCTCATGCTCATTATATCTCCTGGATCTTCGTTTATTTTTTACCTCCTGTAAAAAGATGTTGCATAAAGAAAGAACTTAGACATTCAATTAAATTCAATTAATCTCAGTTGTTGAAACAACAAATTTTATGACTCGACTTACTCAACATATGACTTGACCTCGTCATGTTGAAAAAGTACATAACGATGAGCTTGAACCCAAGTTACATCATCTAACTTTCTCATTTTAATTTGACCTTTTGGGAGTCCTCCACTTGAAAATAAGAAACTCGAGTCACAGTGCATCAAGTCATCCTCATTTCTACGAGGTTTAGAGAACCTTGTCCCCATTCCCTCAATATAATGAGAACATAATGTGGACAACTCTTCTGCCAAATGTCCTTCGGCAATGGAACCTTCTGGATAAGCCTTATTTGTGACCTAACTCTTAAACTTAAAAATAGACCTGACACCAAAATATTTTACAGTATTAATTTTATATTTGTACACATGCTTATTAACTAACTTATATTGACTAAAAATCTAATCAACTACGTACCTCTCGATAGGATACATCCATCTATAATGAACTGGACCAGCAATCTTGGCCTCATAAACAATATGAATGATTAAATGAACCATGATTGTGAAGAACGAGGGTACAAAAATCTTCTCCAACTTACAAAGAGTTAGTGCAGCATGAGATTCAAGTACTTCCAACTGATTGATATCAAGAACTTTGGAGCATACCCCTTTAAATATGTTGCAAACGTCAATAATGACTTTCAATACGTGTATAGGCAATGACTTCCGTAAAGCAACCGGTAGAAGGTCTTGCATTAAGATTTGATAATCATGTGACTTGAGACCTTGTAGTTTATTGTCTTTTTCATTCACTGATTTTGATATTTTTGACGAGTAACCGTCAGGAAGTCTCAAGTTTTTAAGAACTTTGAAGAAAAGGAATGTCTACTTTTTTGACATAGTATAACACGCAGTTGGTAAACGAGTTTGACCACCAGGCAATGGTTGTGGGTGAAGCTCATGCTTTATGAACATTTCAACCAAGTCAAGACGAGATTTCTCATTATCTTTTGAGACCCCTTGAATTCCCATGATTGTGCCAATAAAATTAACAGCAACGTTTTTTTCAGTGTGCATAAAATCTAAGTTATGTCGAAGAAGGATTGACTGCCAGTATGGAAGATTAAACAATATACTTCTCTTCTTCCATATGCGAGCATCGTTGGGATTACCCTCATCTTCGTTAACTTCTAATTCCTTTTTTCTTTTCCCTCCTACATGTTTATTTTTTTTAGTTCCTTTTCCATAGGAGGAATCTATCCTATCCATGTGTGTTAGCACCTCTGAACCAGAAAGGGGAATAGGCGCAACCCCTTGTTCTTCAGTCCCATCAAAAGAGTCTTTTTCCAAGCGAAACTTGTGATCTTCTACTAACCACCTATGATGGCCCATATAACAGAACTTCTTCCCATGGACCAACCAATGAGATCTTGTTGACTCACCACATACTGGACATGCAAAACGGCCCTTAGTCGTTTGACCAGACAATATCGAGAAAGCTGGGAAGTCATTAATAGTCCAAAGTAGGGCGGCTTTCATTTTGAAAGTCTCTTTAGAAGTCGCATCATAGGTATCAACACCCATCCATAACTCTTGCAACTCTTCAATCAACGGCTCCAAGTAAACATCAATATCATTTCCCGGGCCTTTTGGTCCAGGGATTATCATAGATAAGATGAAGGATGAATGTTTCATGCCTATCCAGGGAGGCATATTATATGGAATAAGGATCACTGGCCATGTGCTGTGATTTACTTGTCTAAATGGATTAAACCCATCACTTGCAAGACCAAGCCTCACATTTCGAGGATCAGAAGAGAAATCTAGATGCTTCTCGTCGAATGATTTCCATACAGCAGAATCCGCTGGATGTCTCAATATCCCATCTTCGGTTCGACCCTCGTGATGCCACCTCATAGTGGAAGATGTCTTGGAAGACATAAACAATCTCTGAAGCCTAGGAATTAATGGAAAGTAACGCAACACTTTCGCGGGCTTCATTTTTCTCTTTCCCTTTACACTTGGCTCTTCATCTCGAGCATTCTCATTTGAATTAGTTTCAAATCTTGAAACTCCACAAACAAGACAAGATTGGTGATCAGAGGTTTCGCCTCTATAAAGTATACAATCATTTGGACATGCATGGATCTTTTCATAATTAAGTCCACAACACCTCAAATACTGCTTGACTTCATAAGCATTAATTGGAAGATTGGTATCTGGAAAAGCTTCACTCAACAAACCTAAAAGCTCTGTAAAAGAATTGGAAGACCATTTATTCGTGCATTTCATATGAAATAAGCTCACAATAAAAGATAGTCTAGAAAAACTTTTGCATCCTTTGTAAAGCTCTTCATTTGCATCTTCCACCAAATTTTGAAACTTCTTGGCTTCTTTGTGGATATTGGTTGGATGAGGCATTCCTCTTTGATCACCACCAGCCACCTCAACGTCTATTTTCTCGTTCTCAACACGGAATGTTGGCAAACCAAAAGCATCTCCGATAAGAGCTTCCATATCTTCAACTGCATTTACCTTTGGTTGGTCTAGATTGGTTGCTTGTTGATGAGATTCTAGCATTGTCTCATCAATACAAGTCGATGGAGAAGACTCGCCATGACAGAACCATAAATTGTATCCTTCAAGAAATCTATTGCACACCAAGTGCTCCTCTACAACCTCGAAGGTTCTCAAGAAAGAACACGAACACCGAGAACATGGACAAATAATCTTTTCCCTGTTGGGATACTTTTTCTTTGCAAATTCTAGAAAGTATTTTATACCCGCACGATATGCAGAACTTAATGTTGGCTTAGATAACCAACTCCTATCCATCCTCAAATTGATTTACTTAACTAGAAAATATTAACTCTAATCATTAACTCATAAGACTAAAGAGTAAGATAACCAGGCTGCAATGACAAAAACTCAAGGGACAAGATGCTAATATTTCAACCCCCATAATAAATAAATAAAAAGGAAAGAAGAACTACTCTATGGCTGTTAAGAAGAACATGTATTTCATGCATCTCTTCTAGATAGAAGAATGGTAAAAAGACATATGTTATTACCAGATATTGATTCCAAGCTCCTCTCTGTCAAACACGTCAGTTAATCCACCTCCGCAGATTTCCATAGAGCGCAGGTTCTTCAAACCTAATAAAAAAATAAAATAACATGAAACTAGTGAACTAATATCCGATTGAAGTCAAAATAGCCTACAAACACACATGCATGTCAAAAATAAACAGTAAGAACAAAAAAAAAGTTGAAAAAAAAACACAAATTAATCGATGGAACAAAATGTAACTCCAACACTCTCTTGTACCTCAAATCTCACCACCGCAACAGGAAATCTCGTCGGAGAGCTCCTCGTACACTGTAACAACAAAAATTAGCGGCTAAATTAACGGCTAGAGACAGAGAAAGAGAAAGTGAGAGAGAGAGAGAGAGAGAATTACGACTCAGCTATTTTTAACGGCGGTGAGGTTGAATCGGAGAGAGATAGAGTGAGAGAGAAACTAATTTCGCCCCCGAGAGAAGCTAATTCATGGCGGTGAGGTTGAATCGGAGAGAGATAGAGAGAGAAGGATTGGGGCTTTTTTGCGGGGGAGAGAGAAAGCTGAATGAGAGTGTTTACTATTTAGCTTAATTTTGTTTGAAAATAAATGAGAGTAACACATGTAATTTTTAATTTAATGCGTGATGATGAATTTTTGAAAAGGCTTGATGCTTAGCTTAATGCTTACTTGCTTAGCTTAATTAAAAGTAACATTTCACCTGTAATATTGCCTAATTGAGAGTAACACATGTAATTCATCATCAAGCTTATCTTTCCAAAGATATATTTAAATATTATTCAGGGCTTGATGCTTAGCTTAATCACCCGTATAATTCTTGAAAAGGCTTGATGCTTAGCTTAATTAAAAGCTTGATGTTTAGCTTAATTTTTAATTGTTTCCACATGAACACATGTAATATCTCTTAAAAAAAATGTGTAATATATATAGATATATTATTATATATATATATTGATGAGAGTTTTGTACTAGATGGTTCTGTACATATATATTGATATTGATATGGGCCTTGCAGTACAAATGAAGCCACGGCCTCCCAAGTCAGTTATTTTAAGTTTATCTATGTTTATGAATTGGGCAGTATTAGGCCCAACACAAGCATACCCCAGCGCTTTTTAAGATGCTAGCATTTTTGGTGTTTCACCAGCGTTCTCTAATAGCTGCTGGTGAAGACTGATCTACTCTAGCGTCTCTACAGTGCCGCTGGTATAATATGTACCAAATTTTTTTTGTCAGCGGCTGGTTGAGTCGCTGGGGAAAAAGCGTTGGTGAATACCATTTTTCTTGTAGTACGAAAACAGCTGAAGAACTGCAACTACCAAATGATAAGCTTCACCGAGCAGTAAGAAGCCTTATGATTGTTATGATCTGCATTAGACCCGACACTACACATGTAGTGAGAGTGGTTAGTCGATACATGACGGATCTTGGTAGGGAACACTAGAGTAGATCGAAGATGTTCTTAGATACATTCAGGGAACCATATGTTACATTATATTACGGAGGATTGGGTTTTACAGTCACGGGTTATGTTGATTTTGATTATACAGATGGTCTTGACAAAAGCGAATTCACGACAAGATATGAGTTTAGTCTTGTTGGAGGAGCAGTAACCTGGGTTTCAAAGTTACAACCAATTGTTGTGACATCGTCAACATAGGATGAGAACGTGGTAGCTACGCAAGGCAGCAAAGAGGCAATATGGTTGAAAATAATTTTAGAGGAACTCGACCACAAACTATAGAGGATTTCTCTATTATGTGGTAATCAGAGTGCATTGCATATAGCCAGGGATCCAACTTTTTATTCTGAGACAAGGCATATTTCGGTGTAGTATCGCTTTGTTCTTGAAAAAGACGAAGACGAAGAGTATTAATGTTAATAAGTTTATTCAGTGCCAATCCTCGTGTGGTTAGGTGGAAACAAGTAACATGAAAGCGCAAAATAGAAATAATTGTGTGAAGATCTAATTAGTCCTAATCAAATTTTCAAGTGAGATATTGTTGACGGTGAACACGTGGGGAGACAAGCCCCATAAAATACATTTTCCTAATTTGTAAGTTATTATTTTTATCGCATTTAAATTATTGTCATGTTTTAAGCTTTTTCCTGTAAATCCACTTATAATTTTACACTTATAACAAAACCGGGGTCATTTTCCTAGTTTTTCTCTACGTGACAAACCTTTTTACATTTAGTAGCTATTACAAAGACATTTGAGTTCTTGATATTTGAATCAAATTCCGTATTTCTATCTAAACTGTTCAACTACGGCAGGAGGTCAGTTAAGTAACTTAAGGCGCAATAAGGAAGACAACCTTGTTGACTTTGTAAAATTCAACTTCAATAATTTTATCTAATCCAATAGTGACTACAATTGCATAAAATATATATGGTGGCCTATAAAATGCTCATTTTTACAAGTCTTTTGTTTCATCCCCACCAATAATATATCTGCTCCTTCTCCATCAAAATTCTCTCATCTATCAGGCAAAAGGTATGGATCTCCAAATTTTACTTTTATATATTGAATTATCTATTGGACCCTTTTATAATTATACCATTTTCGCAATTAATAGCTATAGTATTGATTTCTGTAAGGTCAATGGCGGAGTTCACTGGTCATCCGTTGTATAGCTGCAGAAGCTGTCGGAATCCTATTGCACTGCGTGATGACCTCCTCTCCAAAAAATTTATGGTAGTGATGTTAATTAAAATTTATCTTTTATTCGGATTATTAAAAACTTTCATATTGTATAGTTCCGTGAAATTGATCCCTCTAATAAAAACAAAAAAGTGACTACATCCAATAATTGCATTGATCTGCCTAATAGTCTTATTTTATATATGATATATAAATCAATATTATATTCCATCGGATAAGCAATGCCAACTACTAGATAGAGTCATAGAACTGATCTTAATTCTTAACAACCATTATTCTTGTTGAAAGCCCAATACCCATCTTACTGATTAATTAAGAATAAAGCACTAATTAATTAAGAATAAAGCACTAATTAATTAAGTAAAGCACGACATTAGAGGTATTGTACATTTTACAGCAGAGAACTCACATTTACGGATCATATAAATAATTGAGTATTTATTTTTGTGTAGATATACAGAAAGAAATTCAACGTGTACCGAATTGAAATTTTATTTGATGTGCAGTTAACTGGATATATAGTTATGCTATCTAAATGAAACTAATAATAATTGTAAAGCATTGTTTTCGTGTGAGTGTGTTGCATTGTGTTTGTTATTAGAAGTATAATGCTTGGCGTATTTCTTTAAGTTCTTTTATTTGTATTTGTATAACATTTAATTTTGTAGGCAAAATCAGGGCAAGCTTATATGTTTTCTCATGCAATGAACATTGTGATTGGTCCAAAGGAGGATAGGCAACTATTGACTGGTTATTTCTCAATTGCTAAAATCTTCTGCGGCAAATGTGGTGAGGAAATGGGGTGGACTTATGTCCGAGCTTATGATGCAAGGCAAAAGTACAAGGAGGGGAATTACATTTTGGAAAAGGCCAAGATTTTAAAAGAATACTAAATTCTAGTAATTAATTAATTAATGTGGATACAACATAAATAAAAGTGTGTATGCGAGTATGTATAGAACTATATATATGAGACCAACAGTTTGTGTCATCAGTATGGTTCTCCTTGCTAATCAGAGTATGTTATTCTGAGTTTTGTATAAAGTTTTGCTTTGCCACTCGCTTTTTGTTGAATACTTGAATTAGAAAAAATATAAAATTTAAATTGCGTACTAGAGTAGTGGTGTGTACTTTACGAAATCAATGACTTTTGTTGAGAGTATTGAGAGAAAATTTTCATATATCAAAGTTGGAAATAAATCTGGTACACACTCAGAGTATATGTACAAATTGAAATGAGAGAGGAGAGAGCAACGGTGCTAACTAACTCATCTAACAACTAACTCATCTAACAACCTCACAGCTGAGCACAACTAACACTATAATTTATATACAGAATTGACCCAACTCTTGTTATATTTGTGAAATCAACCTTTATAACTCCAATATCCTTCCCTCAAGTTGGAGGTTGGTGAGGATCACCAAGACCCAACTTGAAACGTCATTGATGTAAGAGATGAGGAGCCAAATGTTTAGTGAAGAAGTCTGCAAGTTGAGAAGAAGCAGGACAATGCTGAGGGAGTAAAAATCCAGTCTTATAGCAGTCCCTCACTACATGGCAGTCAATATTTAGGTGTTTTGTTCTCTCATGGAAGATGGGAACTATGAGTGATGTGTACTGCAGATTTGTTGTCACACTACAAATGGATTGGAAGAGTAATACGAAGCTGGAGGTCCTTGAAATTGTAGCTGATCCATAGAGTCTCACAAGTAGTGGAAGCCATACTTCTGTATTCAACTTTAGTGGAGCTTCTAGACACAGTGGTCTGCTTCTTGGTCTTCCAACTGATCAAGGAATCACCGAGGAAGATGCAAAAACCAGTGAGGGACCTTCTAGTGTCCAAGCAAGATCCCTAATCAGCATCACTAAAAGACTTCAAGTTGAACTGAGAGCTAATAGTAGAATAAGCTCAGGGCAACCTTTGAGGTAGTGTAGAACCTGTAGAGCAGCTTTCCAGTGATCATCAGTTGGGGCCTGCATAAATTGAGTCAACTGATTGACAATATAGCATCTATCAGGCATTGTCATATTGAGGTAGAGAAGCCTCACAACCAGTCTTCTATATTTCTCTAGTTGAGAGAAAGGGGAACCAACTGTAATGAGCTTGAGTCCCATAATGCAAGGAAGATCAGAGGGTTTAACCCCCACTAAACCAGTATCCTTTAAGGATGTCCATAATGTATTTCCTCTGGTTAAGGCATAGGAGGATCTAAGTAACTCCAAACCAAGGAAGTACTGAGAAACCCCAAGATCTTTGATGGTGAAGGCATCATGCATGAGTGATTTGATATCTTGAATGAGAGAAAGATTAGGTCCAGCAATAAGGACATCATTTACATAAACCAGCAAAGCAATGAAGGAACTCCCAGAACCCTTTATAAACAAGCAGTTATCAAACTTGGATTGACAAAATCCATAAGACACCAAGCACTTAGTGAATTCAACATTCCATTGAGGAACATTTCTCTCCCAATAAAGACAAGTTTTATAATAAGGAACATTTTTCTCTGTGATAATTCAAACGCGGACCTCTAGGCTACGTAAATTACATTGGGGGTCCACCAACATCTTTGAATGAATTCACATATCCGAGTTTCGTCATTTGAACTGGCGGGACGAGAGGTAGAGGTAATCCAAGAACTCATATTTAATTTGCAAATCATTATCCTCAGGTAATAATCTCCAAACTGTGGGACTAGTGGTGTGTATAAATATGACATCCAATTAGAGTTTGAAGTATGCTCATGTTCCAAGACCACACTCCAAACTGGGGGACTAGTGGTGTGTATAAATATGACATCCAATTAGAGTTTAAAGTATGCTTATGTTCCAAGACCACACTCCAAAATTGGGGGACTACTGATACTACATAATATAGTAGCGATACGTGTTATATCACGTGGATGCCACAATTAGAAGGATTGCCATTATTTGTATATAACGAACTAAGCCCTCTATGATATGTCTTTGGAAAGCCACGGGTGTCTAGGTTGCAATGCAACAAGCGGATCGCAATTCCGAGGTTCGGGGTGGAAGTTATGCCCAAAATGGTGGGACTGCGCAGAACATGCACTATATCGAAAAGTATATCGAATATACATCGAATATCATATTCGATATGGGTCCAACGCCTATAAATAACCCTCCCCCTTGGCCATAAGGGAGGGAAAAACACCTAGGGATCACCCTATCATGTCTATATCGAAATATACATCGAATATCATCCCCGATATGCCATATTCGACATAGATCCCCGACATACCTTCGACATACCTTCGACATACTGCAATACCTGATATTATATCGAACATAACTGCCGATTTACTTATCCATTCGACATGTATAATATATGTATGGAAATATACATGTGTCAGCAACCCATAGGAAGAAGCAGATCGAGGTTTCGATATAACGATCTCGAGATATGGCCGATATGGTGGAACCTCGACATATCTCCGATGTGCCAGAATACCCGATCTTATATCGGATGTCACTACCGATATACTTATCTCCCCAACATGTACCTTATATGCTTGGAAAGCTAAATGAGTCTACTTTCCATATCAAGAAGCGGTTTGAGATTTGGACCTTCCTGCAAGGAGATATGGTCAAAACCGTAAAGCCGCACAATGCAAAATAGACAAATGAACTACATCCGACTTGATTCCCCCAAAGGGATACGTAGGCAGTTTGGGATAACCCGAGTTCAGTCCGGAATCATCAACGATCCATTTGTCCCCTCATCACGTCACTTGGAGTACATGTGTGTAAAGGACAAAGCTGGTTCCAGCACAGCCTAGGATCAGCATGATGCGGAGTGTTTCATCAGCATACGACAACACACCAAATCATAGGGTATTAATTAAATTGTACTAGTCTCTTATAAGAAAGAGTATCAAAAGCAATGCAATTACACTATAATTTTACTCCCACTGACCTTATGGTATTTACTAAGTTCATCTCAAAATTAATTAAGACAATTACTTGATAAACTTGAAATACCATTCAAAACTTTACTGAAATACTCAGATTGATTTTCTAAGCTTGCAAACCATAATCCATGCATCTTTTGACACAAGGTTTTCTCGATGCACTATATATATTGTCTCGCAATGTTGCCATTAAGAGGCAATAATCATATCCATCTCATAAAATTCATAGTATACCTTTAATGTTATAAGTTCTTGAGATGCTGAAGTTTGTTCTTTTGAAACTACTCTCTAAACAAAAGTTTCCTTGACATTGTCTTAACTTGCATAGTATTGAATGGAATGACAAAGAAGTCAAGACCTATTCAACATCCATACGAATACAAACATATTCCTTCTGAAAGACAATTTCTTTTAACTTTATCTCCCCCGGCAAACTCAGCATCCTTAAAGAACTAAACATTTCTTTCATCTTAAAAGTTGACTTTAATGTGGGATCTAAAACTTTTAACTTATACTTTTTCAGAATACTTAAAGTAACTTACCGTTATTGAATTCAGATTATGATCTTAAAGTCAATAAGACTTTACTTTTAATTGGATATTCTAAACAAGTAAGTACTTTAGTAAATATTCTATATAATGCAAGCTGCAATCTCAAGAGCTTCAATTTTAAAAAAAAAAATTTGTCATATTTCATCTTTAAGTGACACCATTATCGTGGAATTAACCCTTTATGATGTACCTAAAGATGATATTTCATTTCTCTATAGGAATTTAACAAAGTATGTTGGGTGAACTTGAAACATTAAGTACACCAATAAATTAATATTTTGGATAAACATAATGTTTTGATCCTTAAGTTGAGTAAACTCTCAACTTTAGCAACACACCCAAAGTTTGAGAATTATAGTGACATGAGTTCTTATTCTCCTTTAAGAGGTATGACTTGATCTCGTATACCATAACTTGACTGAATTTTCACAGATCAATATAAATTTTGTACATTAAGTACTATAGTAAAAGATTTATGAGGCAATAATATTATTTTAAAAATTTCACAACTGTAGAAAGAACTCGAGAACTTCAAAACCGAAACTTTAACAAAACTGGATTTTCTTTAGTAACTTGATAAATCAAGAAATATCTTAATTTATTTAAAAATAATGATTTTCTCCCGAAAGACGAAATAGAAAGACTTTACCAAAATAAAACTTGAAAAACAGTTCTTTCATAGTAAACTAAATTTCTTTATTGCCTCAACTTGAACTTATTGTCATCACGCAAATAGATGCATCTTTCAATATCATTGACTTTAGACATTTTAGAGAACATTTCATAGACATAGTGATGTAAGATATTGCGACTTAATCTATCCATCACATGGGTCTATGTAGCCAAAATTAATTTAATCTGTGAAATTATAATTAATAAGTACACCATTTGGCACGCCTAACATGACAATTAATGCACTGCTTCTCCTTAAGATTAAAACTCAAATGAGAAACAACTTTTTCTTTTCCAATTTAATTGGTGACTTTTGTTGTTTCTTCTGAGTTGTTATATTTACAGCTTTTATAAGATTGCATTTTGCTTTGTCCTCAGGTATTAAGGTAATACGAGATATTTCGAGATTTACTCCCTAATATCATCATTTCCTCATACATATTTGAAAATTAAAATTGTCAAGAATGTATATATTTTAGACTTATCATTCTGGACAATTTTATTTTTATATCCTCAAGGAACTTAACTTTAATATATATATATTTGAAATAATGCCCCTCAAAGTTACTAAGATTGTCTTGTTCATGAATATCCTACACATGCGTTTACTATTTTCTCCCACAATTTTATATTATCCTTGTTGCAAAGGTAAATTATATCTTTAAAATATGGTAGAGAAGTAATCCTTAACGCAATATGGAGATTCATGATAAAAGTTGAAGTGCTTTAACACCAAAATATAATTTATGTTGGTAGTTTTTGTTAGTAGTTATAAGTAGCATGTGCTACAACAAAATAAATCTTATGCATGCTCACATTAACCTTGAAGCAAAATCAAATTCAAATATTGGTAATTCCCATCTCAAGATACCGGAACTCCATTAACATTTTATCTTTGACCAAATGTTAACTTGTAAGTGGTATCTTGAAGCAGTAACTAAACTTTGATAATAAATGTCGAACATAACTCTACCTTTGGCCGATGTTATGTTCACATGCAAAACCGCGTAATTATCACAAGTTTAATTCTGCAAATATGCATGCAATTCTGATAAACATCGATCTTCCTTTTGGCCGATGGACATTCACATAAGTTACATGCACATTATCTTTTATATTTTCAAATAAATTAATTTCCACAAGAGAGCTCACTTTTGCGAGATGTTACTTCAATTAACATATCTTAAAATATATAACTTTTCCAATATTAGAATTCAAGATTGCATTGAAAAATTGGGCCCCTTTAAAAGGTTATCCTTTTTAATTGACAAGTCAAACTAGACTTGACTCGTGCCCAAATTTTTATTCTTTACGCTTTAATTTAATTAAAGCTTAAAATCTTAATATCTCTTAACTTTAGTTATAGTTGGGCCATATAATTTTATTAAAATTCAAGACCAATTTGGAATTGGAATTTTCACAGGCTGGTTTGCAATTTGTAAGATGAAAAGACTGAAATTGCAATATAACTAGACTTGATTCCAATTCTAAAAAAGATATAGGCTGAAATTGCAATGTCAGGGGACGTTTTGCAATTTAAAGGAGATTTATGGACTGGGATTGCATTTTACTTTTAATAGGTGCTTTATTGCAATTTTGAGAATGAGAGGATGAAGCCTGTAATAAGTAAACACTTTAATTGCAGTTTGAAATAACTAGATTGCAATATATAGGGACTGTATTGCAATTAATTTATTTATTAAGGACTGATCTACAATTTGGTCATCTTCTTCAACAAACAACAACAACGCGTCGTCGCCTCCTCTTCAAGAAATCTGCAGCGCCTCTCCTTCTACGGCGTGTCCTTTCGCAGCTTAGATGCCAGAAGACTAATGACGTACCTCTTTCGTCGGAACTCTTCGATCCGGCGCTGCAAATCCTTCCCTCTTTTTTTTTTTATTGAACAGAACGGTGGCGGTGGAACCACCACCGCCATCCACCTTACGCCACGGTCGAAAGACCGCGAGTTTATAAAAGAGGCGCAGCGACCGATGTAACATCGAGTTCGTCACCACTCCCCTTTAGCCGCCGTGGTCAGGCGGCCTTATCAACATAAAGCCAAAGTTTCTTAGTTCCGGCGGAGGTCGCCCGTCGGAATCTCATTGCTGATTCTCTTTTCTTCTGATTTTTTTTTTTGAAACTCGTGTCGCAGCTCCTTAATCCGCCGTGGTCGGGCGACTTAAGTGCTTAATCGCCGGCGAAAGACGTTCACCGGCATCTCCTAATCTTTGTCGATTTCCTTTTATTTTTGATTCTTAATTAAATTTATATCCCAACAGACCCAACCGTATATAATTATTCCTTTTTAGAAGGGTACCTTATTTTTCTGAAAGGGATATATAGTCTATCAAAAAAGGAAAACATAATGTACTGCATATTTGAATAAAAGCAATCACAGCCAATTATTCTAAACTTCAATATAAGTCTGTAATATATTAATCATCATCCGTAGAGCATAGAGATTTGGATCAAAACTTGAACCCAAATTTAAACCTCATAATAGATAACGATGTGGACTAAAACTTAACCAAAAGCTCAACCAAAACATATTCTTGAATATAACGTGCAAGCACAGTACAACCAAATTTGAGAATTCTTTAAAAATCCAACTCTCCAGACAATTAATTTTGAGAAACTAAATTATCTAGAAGAATTCAACCACAGCCAAAACATGTTCTCAAAATTTATACATACGAACATAATTTCTAATTTTGAGAACACGCATAAACAAATAATCATTGAATTACAAATCATTAACTTTAATCTCAATGATACAACATGAAGTAGATTTGATACCACTTGTTGGCACCGAAACCGAAACCCAAGAGCGTTCATGTCAAATCATCGAGAATTAAACACATAAGCCAAATAACTGGATTGCGGAAGCGTACCTTACACCATATGATTAATTGCTTGCGAAACGTCGTGTGGTTGGTCTTCCAAATCAGCACGAACTTCTTGAGAGTTCCTTTAGTTCTCTCTTAATCTAACTATCGATGGGATGTAGTATAGAAAGTGACTCGTGTGATTTGCGGACCATGACCACATTTAAATATTAGGTCACCAAAACCGTGGTGCCCTAATTCCGTAACTTGGGCTTCAGCCCATCATCGTAAGCACAAGTTACAACAGTCTCCACCCATTAAAGGCCCACACCCTATTAGATACATTAAGCCCATAATTTAACCGAACTTTAAATCACTTTTATTGGGCTTATTATTAATGACATTTCGTATCACATAATTATTAACATATAAGCCCAACGTTGGATTAACGATCCAACATTATTGGATAAAAGATCCAACATAAGTTTTATTCCAAACACACGAGAATTTGGAGAACCTGGCAATGGTGGAACGGGTCCTTGGACCTTTGCCCCAGCATATGTTGAAGCAGACGGAGTAAGCCATATATATTTTACATTCATCTCATAAACATATTGTGGAGAAATAGCTAAGCTTGATTTATTTTTCAGTCGGCATTCAGAGAAGTATATTAGAAGAGGTAGATTAGATTGGCCGGAGGGAGCAACATCTAGAGATAGCATAAAAGCTGTATTGAAGTTGCCTCGATTACAGAACTTGATAATGCAGCATGTCGATCCCTCTGCCGGGGATCTTATTCATCATTTAGTACAAGGACTTTTGAGATATGATTCCACAGAAAGGTTATCAGCTCGAGGAGCCCTCAGGCACCCATTTTTTTTCGGGGGATCGTCTGAGTAGATGTTGAACCTTCGGACAGAATGATATTTCTTTACATGATGTGTTAGCAAAGAATGTGCATGCAGATCTGTTCAAATATATGTAGAGCGTGCTTTTGACCATATACAGGGCATCAAAGGGTGCGAGTACGGAGTATCCAAATGCGTCTGGGCCTCTGGGGTACTGCTCAACCGCCTCTGTTATACAAAGATCAGGTGTTCTAAGCGGTGGGTGTTGCACTGGTCTTTGCTCTTCCTTGTATGTGTTTGCGTATCATCTGATGAATTCTATCATTTTTGGAATTTGTGTTGTACGTTTTAAAAAAAAAAAAATTGAAGTGGGGTGTTATTTTTCATTTGGGTGTGTAGAGAGGCCCTGCATGTTCGTGTTTGTCTTGAGTAATGAGTGTGATGTTCCTGTCTCAGGAATACATATAGTATTCCTGGGACATTTCAGGCAAAGCAAAGCCATTAATTTTGTTTATCTCTTTATGTAGGCTTATCAGTTACATGTTAAGTAGAGCTGGGGTGTATAAATGGCTGTGGATTCCACATTTTTTAGACTATATTTTTATGTAAGGTTTAGAAAGCTCTGAAGATAATGCAGATGATTATGCACGAGTTGGATGTAATCTATGTTGTAGTTATCATTTGTAAATTTTATTGACTTTCTTAAATATCCAGTAAGCACCCATTGACTTCAGTTAGGGGATGTGGTATCTAATATATAGTATCCAGAGTATGAACTGAATGTTGTGTTCTCTGCTGTAGTGTACAGAGTACAAAACGAAAATTAAAATATATCAGCCACCGATAAAGTTAAAATATGTTAGCCATAGAAGTTATTGTAATTAAAACAGAAGGCCGTTCAAGATTTTATTGCCAATCGGTGTATCTTTATCCTTAAATATGTCATCATAGTCATCCGCAACGTCATTATCTATATTTAATAAAATTATCATTGTTACTATCGCACGCAATGGAATATGCCATCATTGTTACTCGCAACTTCATTATCTATATCTAGCAAAATTATCATTGTTAATCGCAACGTCATCATCTTATCCACATAAGATCTTCATTGTCCAAAAAGAAAAGCTTGATGTGCGCAGAAGTGTAAAATAAACCACTATCGTATTTTTTTTATCGTTACCTGGAAAGCTTTCATCAGGGGCGAAGTGAAGAATATAATTTAGGGGGCCGAAATAAGGTTGCAGGCTTTTCTAAAATTACAAACATAAATGTATATTTTTAATAGTATATGGCTTTTAATTTATCGATAAACAATAATGTATCATTGATATGTAGCTGAAAATCTTAAAAGCGCATATTAGAGATAATAGCAAAAATAAATTTCTCGAAATAAATAACAAAAAAATACCAAAATGAAGTAGTTACATATACATTTCCATGGTTTTATATTTCATTTTCACTTCAACATCTTCAATTGTGTTCATATTTTTGTTTATCTACGTGATAAGATTAAATAAAAAACATAAATAAGTTAATACTGAACAAAGGAAAAAAAAAAAGAGGGACAGAAATTCAAGGTGAATATTAAATTAAGGACGAAATATTAAAACTGCCCTATAACTTTTTTCAGAACTAAATATGCCCTTTTTTTCAGGCCTTGCAAAAATGCCCCGTAAGTTTTAAAATTTCTTGTAAAAATGTCTGATTGCCTTATTTGGGCCAAAAATGCCTACGTGGCGACACAGTCAACGCCACGTCATAAAATAGCTCTGCCACGTCATATTTTCAGCCAACAATAATAAATATATATAAATAATAATAAACATATATATAAACAATAAAGATATATATATAAATAATAAAGATATATATATATAATAAAGATATATACATATATATATATAAAAATAGTAATAAACATATATATAAATAATAATAATAAACATATATATAAAAATAATAAAGATATATATATATAAATAATAATAAACACATATATATATATATATAAATAAAAGAAATAACAATAAAACACAAAAAAAAATTAAAAAAAAAATAAAAAAAAAACCTACCGCACCCCCCCCTGACCCCCTACGCCCCCCACCCCCGCCACCCAACGACCACGATTACAGTGGTGGTGGCGACGCCACCACCGCTGCGATTCGCGGTGGCGTCACCGCGATTCGCAGCGGTGGTGGCGTCAAATCAACGCCACCACCACTGCAATCGTGGTCGCCACCACTGCGATTTGGCAGTGGTGGTGGCGGGTCGGAGAGGGGGGTGGGGTTCCGGCAATTCGCAGCGGCGGGGGTGGGTGGGTGGGGGGGGGGGGGCGGTAAACCGCGGGGATGGATTTTTTTTAAATTTTTTTGTTTTTTATTTATTTTATATAATGTTAAAATATTATTATTTTATAAATTAGTATAAATAATAATAATATCAACATATTTATTATTTATATATAATATATGTTTTACTTTTACAAATGATTATATATATGTTTATTATTTATATATATATATATATATATTTTGGGGGGCAAAGTGCAATTTATTTTAGGGTGCAAATACAATATTTAAAGTTATAAGGGTTTGTGTGAAAAACGTGTTTTGGCTAAAAAATATGACGTGACAATGACAACTTGTTGACTGTACCGCCATGTAGGCATTTTTGGCCCAAATAAGGCAATCGGGCATTTTTACAAAAAATTTCAAAACTTACGGGGCATTTTTTCAAGGCCCAAAAAAAACGGGCATATTTAGTTCTGAAAAAAAGTTATAGGGCAGTTTTAATATTTCATCCTTAAATTAAATAAAGACATGTTCAACAATACTTGTGTAATTATTAATATATATGTATGTGTTGGGTGGAAACTGTAATTAACTGACCCCAAACTGTGAATTAGTAACTTCATTATACAATTACTCTTTCTAAATTATTAGTGATAAGTGTAAAGATGAATAAACTCAAATAGCTGCCATCAAATTTCTCTTTTTTCGCTCTCTCTTTTAAACCTTTGCCTGCACTTTTCAAGCCTTCTTTTCTTAGAATAATTGAGTTCTTTATGTTTTCTAGCCAATCTTTCTTCCAGTTTACCTGTACATATAAATACGTATACTATATTTGTAGATTCCCCTGGGGCTGGGGCGGGACGACTGCACCTACATGACCCCTGACCCCCACCCCTGCGACTTCGCCCCTGGCTATTATCGTTATCTGATACACCATAATCGTTATTTGTCATGGCATTATCGTTACTCACAATTCCATCATTGTTATTCATAACATTGTCATCGTTATTCAGAAAGACACCATTATTGTTATAATCTAGGTCACATAATTCGCGCACCCCCCCTCACGCACTAGCGCACGATTCGCGAACTCACGAATTGAGTGCGCGTGCGGCGCTTTAAGGCGAATTTGTATTGACTAATTCGCGCATTAAGATATACTAATTCGCGAACTAAGAAATACTAATTCGCAAACTAAGAAATGCTAATTCGCGATTTATACATTGATAGTGCTCGCATTAAACATTAATAAATCGCGAATTAAGTGTAAATGCATAATTTGTGCACAAATTTTCCTTTTTTTTTCTTTTTTTTTTCCCTTTTTTTTTACTTTTGAAATTCACATGAGCAAAAATCATATATAGTTAAAATTTGGAGGAATTTTTAAATCTACCCATTAAGTTTGCCATTTTTCTAAAACTACCCAAAAAAATTTCGGGCTTCAAAAATATCCCGTATCTATAGGTATACCTTGTCAAAAATACCCAATCTCTCTTATTCGGGCTATTTGGTCCAAGTGGCTGCCACATCGCCGCCACGTAGAATTTTTAGGGCATTTTCATCAAAACGGCAAACAAAATGGAGATTTTTAATAATTCGTTCATAATAGAATAATTCTACCTACAAAAATTTAACATATACTTTCAGAAAGCAAAATATTTTCAACAAACATAATTAGTTTAAAGCCATTTCGAATTAAAACATCAAGCTTAAAAAGTATTAATTAGATTTGTTGCAAAAAATTAATTTCTGAAAATTTATATCGTTTGATCAAGATGAAGTTTTTTCTTAATTATTAATTAAACAAAAATCTAGTTTAATTACTGGAATTCTTATTTTTTTTGAATTTTCTTTTTTTTTTATCACATTTTTAAATAGTATAATATCAAAAATTTAAGATATAAATATATATATTAATAGTTTAATTTTTAAGATATAAATATAAAAAAGTAAGCAAAATAATAAATACTAGTAGTTTAGTTTTTAAGATATAATATATTTTGTTGATGCTCACTCATTTTCTGAATGTAATAACAAGTAATTTAGATGCAGTGATGAACAAACTGACATTTTGATGAATGAAAATACTTATCTTGTTTATGATTAGTATTGTTTTGGTTGAAATAATCATTTTGTTACCTAATATTAAAAATTTCACTTAATATTATTAATATTTTAATATTTTTTAACAGACGAACTAGAGGCGCATTAAGAAGTGAATTTTTGAAAATAGGCGAACTGGCGCACCCGCACACGCACACGCACGCGCTCGCGTTTACGACTTATGTGACATAGGTTATAATAGGCCATTATCGTTATTCAAGCAAGAAAACTAATAAGATCTTATATGTCAAAGAGAAAAGTTGGCTTGATGAGCAAAGAGGAGGAAGATATAGAACTATCGTATTTTTCTTGTTCGTTATTTGCAGAGCCGTCATCGTTATTCGCAATGCCATCATCGTTATCGGCAACGCCATCGTCGTTATCCGCAACGCCATCATCGTTATCTGCAACGCCATCATCGTTATCCGCAATGTCGTTATCGTTATTCGCAACGCCACCATCGTTATCTGCAACGCCGACATGTTATCCGTAACAGTGTCATCGTTATCCACAATGCCGTCATCGTTATCCGTAAGATGCCATCATTGTCATCCGTAAAGATGCCATTAACATTTTCCGAGCAAGAAAACTAATAAGGTCTTTATTGTCCAAAAAGAAATTTTGTTTGATGAGTGCAGAGGAGGAAGATATACCACTATCGTGTTTTTCTTGTTCGTTATTTGCAAAGCCTCATCGTTATCTGTAATGCCACACCATTATCATTATCTGCAACCTCATATCGTTATTCGCAACACCATCATCTGATCATCGTTATTCGCAACGACATCATCGTCATTCGCCGTTGGATAATATGTTAGGTGTCGTCATATAGCAACGAATAAATGCCATCAAGTTTATGTTAATCTTGGTTTTCATATTTGATTAGTTGGATATTCAAATTTCGGACTAAATCCACAAATTAATTATTACAGTTATAATTGGACGAAAAAAATGATCTATGGTGTATTTCACATATTATGGGATAAGTTTTGGAGTTAAGATTGAGGAATAATTGGTAAATTAAAAGAGGACAACCTATAGTGGGTTTGTTGCTTGTTTTTATCTATATAAGTACCCATTCCTTATTCATTTTCACAACTTGATTATTATTTATCACAAAATTCTTTTTTTTACAATACGACAGCAATCTTAGAAATATAATTACCACGACTTATAATGCTCTACCCCTTAAAAAGGTTCATGTATTTTTTAGGACCAAACTCCAAAGCAAGGAAGCTCACCTTAGTATGTCTTCGTACAAACATAAATCCAAAAATCCTTACTCATCATTAACAGACGCAACGTAAAGCAACACCTCAGTCAAGTAACAGTAAATTTAGGTTATTCTCGTCCAAATAATTTACAAACACCACAAATATAGACCATGGAGTTGACTGAATCAGCCCATTAACCAGATTGACTGCCCAATCTAATTGAGCCTCCGATGGCCCAAGTAGCTAAACAACAGCCCATAAAAAGGTAAACCATATTTAAGAACACAACCGAGTTACTACTACAAAAGTATAAATGGATATATAATTATCATCAAACAAAACAAAAGGCAAGGGTGTTATATCCATCACGTACACCACCGATTCCCTCGGCATATTCCTTGGGGTCAACTTCAATATAGGTTTTTCCATTATTTGCATCCCTTTTTAATTTTTCAACACAAAAATAAATGTTATTATCTGTAACAGAATGGTATCTAATATAGTATACAGAGCATGAACTGAAAGTTGTGTTCTCTGCTGTAGTGTACAGAGTACAAAACCAAAAATTAAAATATGTTAGCCATGGAAGTTATTGTAATTAACAAAACAGAAGGCCGTTCAAGATTTTAGCGCCGAACGGTTTATCTTTTTCCTTAAATGTGCCATCATGGTTATCCGCAACGTCATTATTTATATTTAGCAAAATTATCATTGTTACTATCGCACGCCATAGAATATGTCATCATCGTTACCCGCAACTTCATTATCTCTATCTAGCAAAATTATCCTTGTTAATCGCAACGCCATCATCTTATCCATATAAGATCTTTATTGTCTAAAAATAAAAGCTTGATGTGCGTGGAGGTGGAAAAATATACCATTATCGTATTTTTCCTGATCGTTATATGGAAAGCTATCATCGTTATCTAGTACACCGTAATCGTTATCTGCCATGGCATTATCGTTATTCACAATGTCATTACTGTTATTTATAACACTATCACCGTTATCTGGAAAGACACTGTTATTTTTATAAGAGGCCATTACCATTATTCGAGCAAACAAATCTTATATGTTAAAAAGAAAAGTTGGCTTGATGAGCGAAGAGGAGGAAGATATAGAACTATCGTATTTTCCTTGTTCGTTATTTGCAGAGCCGTTATCGTTATTCGCAACGCCATCATCGTTATACGCAACGCCATCATCGTTATCTGCAACGCCGTCGTCGTTATCAGCAACGCCGTCATCGTTATTCGTAACACCGTCATCGATATCCGTAAAGATGTCATCATTGTCATCCATAAAGATGTCATTAACATTTTATGAGGAAGAAAACTAATAAGGTCTTTATTGCCCAAAAAAAAATATTTGATTGAATATTGATGAGTGCAGAGGAGGAAGATACACCACTATCGTATTTTCTCTGTTCGTTATTTGCAAAGCCTTCATCGTTATCTGTAACGCCACATCATCATCGTTATCTGCAGCGCCATCATCGCTAACCGCAACGCCATCATCGCTAACCGCAACGCCATCGTCGTTATCCGCAACGCCATCGTCGTTATTCGCCGTTGGATGATATGTTAAGGTGTCGTTATGTCGCAACACATAGACACCATCGAATTTTTGTTACTCTGTGATATATATCTTTTAACCATAGACAATACACTACGACAACAATCTTAGAAATATAATTGCCACTACTTAGGCTGTTAAAATCTAATTCAGTATCATTTTCAAATTTCCATGTATCTTTAGACCAACGTAAATACCTGAGGCCTGAGGGGGTTGAGGAAGCACACCTTAGTATATATATCTTTGTATGTAGAAACATAAATCCAAAAATCCTAACTGACACAACGTAAAACAACACCTCCAGTCAAGTAAATTTAGTTATTCTCGTCCAAATAAATTACAAACACCACGGATATAGACCATGGAGTTGACTGAATCAGCCCATTAACCGGTTTAGATTGGGCCTGTGATGGCCCAAGTAAGTAAACCACAGCCCATAAAAAGGAAAACCATAGTTAACGAACACAGCCGAGTTACCACAAAAGTAAATGGATATATATAATTATCATCCCATCATCAAAAAGCAAGGGTGTTATATCCGCCACGTGCACCGATTCCCTCGGCATATTCCTTGGGGTCAACATCAATATTACCACCCTACCCTATAAGTTTTTCCATTATTTGCATCCTTTTTTTTTTAACACAAAAATAAATAAATGTAATTATCTGTAACAGAATAAAAGAGCAAAAAAAAATCATTTTTTACTCTTTATCAAAAAAAGAAAAGATTTATGTGATAATAATAATAATAATAATCAATGGAGATGCAACGTGTGATGGAGTTAACGATGGATCGGCGACCGAGAAAACGGCCGCGGTTGGGCTGGGATGTTCTTCCTCAACCCCCTCAGGTATTGATTTTCCGATTTGATCTGTATATAATAACTATTGATTTTATTATGTTTGATTTTGCTAGATCTGATCGATAATTAATGAAATTTGTTCAATTAGGTTAAAGAGAAAATTTGTTAATTCGAATTTTGCTGGATCTCTGAATTCTACGGATCTGTTGTGATTTATTGAAATTTAATCGGAAAATTAATGGATTTATGTATTTGAAGGGCTTTCAGTTTGTCAAACATGTTTTAACGATTTTTGATTGAATGAGTTGAGCTTACTTTTCATGTTAAGGTCCATTTTAATACTTAAATGAGCAAATATCAGAATCGGCTTTATTTATATGGCTTGAAATAGATTTCTTTTTGTGTTGGACCGGTTATTTGCGTCGTTACGAGTTGATTTGTGTACCTTGTTGATTTGTTTTTGTTGTGTGATTAGTTTTCCGTGGAATGTTTTCTCCTGATGAAATTGTGGTAGATTGGTTGGTATGATGTTGTGACATGAAGGTAACCATAATTGATACACTTGATATTGAAAAATGGGTCCCTGTGTGTAGGCTCAGCTAGGATTATTTTGTGGACAAGAGATTGAGAATGTTACAGATACAGCTTCGAGGACACTCCCGGACCATCATAGTACTCTGTTTGTTAAGGGATTGGCTCGTAATGGTTCCCCCCCATGGCGTGAAGATGATAAAGATGGCCATTATATGTTTGAGATTGGAGAAAACTTGACTTCCCGCTGTAACTACCTTTACCATCATTAGAAGCTACTTGTTTTTATTTTGTTTGGCCACTTTATTAGTTTCGTCTTTTTTTTTGGTTAGTTTAATGAATTGGTGTTTTGTTTGGTTGGGAGTGTTTGTAATACTTCCTATAGTTTTTAGTTTCTCTCTCCAATTTTTTTCTTTTAACTCAGAAGTAGTAAATATTTTGCTGTACTTTATATTGTTTACGGTTTAGAAGGTGTTGTCTCATATTGTGTATGGTTTAATTTATTGCAGATAAGATTCACAGCAAGATGGGTGAAGGTGCGTTGCAGTTCCAAGCCAATATTCCCTTGATTTCATGCTATTATCTTGGCTTGAATGTTTACTATACTATGCTCTTCAAAGCAGGTACCTTTGGTCAGGTTCTTGAGTGCTGGGATAGAGAAAGGAAAGAGATGGTAGCTATTAAAATTGTCCGTGGGATTAAAAAGTATCGTGATGCTGCTATGATTGAGGTAGATGTCCTCCAACAACTTGGTAGACGCGACAAAGGTGGTAATCGGTGAGTATTTCTAATTGAGCCGTGTAAAATATTTTTCAGTCTTTTGCACTTCTGCAAATAATTGCAGTGGTTGAACAAGTTTATTCCTTGCAGTTGTGTGCAAATAAGGAACTGGTTTGACTATCGTAACCATATCTGTATTGTAAGTACATGATTGATTCGGTGGATTGATTTCCCCAACCTAACAAATATTTGGGGATTAAAATTATCGATGGACTTAAATGGTGTCAACAGGTGTGTGAGAAGCTTGGACCAAGCTTATACGATTTCCTTCGGAAAAACAATTATCGCGCATTTCCCATTGATCTTGTCCGTGAGATTGGCAGACAACTGTTGGAATGTGTAGCATGTGTGTAAAGAGTTTCTTCTCAATCTTAAGAGGCAAATTTCATTAATGAGATATTAACTAGTAATTAGTGTTGTATGGGGTCACAAGTTTGATCTCTCTTTTACGGGGTTGAAAATAATGCTGTAGCTCACTTGGCTCTGGTTTTGTTGGTTTATTGATATTTTTTTTGTTTCCCCAGTTATGCATGAATTGCATCTCATCCATACGGATTTGAAGCCTGAGAATATACTTCTTGTCTCGCCAGAATACTTAAAAGTTCCTGACCACAGGGTATTCTGTTGTTTGGCATTGTTCATTTAGGAAAGTTTTTTGAGGAGTTAATTGTGTGCCACTGCATAAGGACTTGTGGTATTTTTTATTTTGTAAATGTACTTACCTTAGTTATTCCATGAAACAGGGTTCATCAAGATCTCCCAGGGATCTTTCATACTACAAAAGAATTCCAAAGTCGAGTGCAATCAAAGTTATTGATTTTGGTAGTACAACCTATGATAAGCAGGATCAGACATACATAGTATCAACCCGACATTATCGTGCTCCTGAAGTCATACTAGGTAATTGATTAACTTCTGAACCTTCTACTTCTGTGGGCCTGTTTTGATTGTGTAATCCCCAATATCTCTTTGTTTGATTTGGTTCAAACTTTACCAGGACTTGGATGGAGTTACCCTTGTGACGTATGGAGTGTTGGTTGTATCTTGGTGGAGCTTTGCTCGGTATACGATTTAATACTTGTTCATTTAATATAGTGGTTGTGCGATTGTACTTATCCCTCTCTCTATCTACTTCTTTCACAGGGTGAAGCTTTATTCCAAACACACGAGAATTTGGAGCACCTGGCAATGATGGAAAGAGTCCTTGGACCTTTACCCCAGTATATGTTGAAGCGGACTGAGTAAGCCATATATATTTTACATTCATCTCGTAAACATATTGTGAAGAAATAGCTAAGCTTGATTTATTTATCAGTCGGCATTCAGAGAAGTACATTAGAAGAGGTAGATTAGATTGGCCGGAGGGAGCAACATCTAGAGATAGCATAAAAGCTGTATTGAAGTTGCCTCGATTACAGAACTTGATAATGCAGCATGTAGATCACTCTGCTGGGGATCTTATTCATTTAGTACAAGGACTTTTGAGATATGATCCCACAGAAAGGTTATCAGCTAGAGGAGCCCTCAGGCACCCATTTTTTTCGAGGGATCGTCTGAGTAGATGTTGAACCTTCGGACAGAATTATATTTCTTTACAGGATGTGTTATGAAAGAATGTGCATGCAGATCTGTTCAAATATGTAGAGCGTGCTTTTGACCATATACAGGGCATCAAAGGGTGCGAGTATCCAAATGCGACGGGGGTAGAGTCTGCTCAACCGCCTCTGTTATACAAGGATCAGATGTTCTAAGCGGTGGGTGTTGAACTTGTCTTTGCACTTCCTTGTACATGTTTGTGTATCACCTGATGAATTCTTGCATTTTTGGAACTTGCACGTGCTACAAAACAAAAAAATAAAATGGAAGTGGGGTGTGTTTGTCATTTGGGTGTGTAGAGTGTCCCTGCATGTTCGTGTTTGTCTTGATTTCTAGTAATGAGTGTGATGTTCCTGTCTCATAGTATTATTCCTGTGGCATTTCAGGGCAAGCAAAACCATTAAGTTTGCTTATCTGTTTATGTGGGCTTATCAGTTACAGGTTAAGTAGAGCTGGAGCGTGTTACGTATTTTACAAGTAATAATGATCTGTACAATACTATGTTTATAAATGGCTGTGGATTCCACATTTTTAGACTATATTTTTATGTAAGGTTTATAAAGCTCTGAAGATCATGCAGATGATTATGCACGAGTTGGATGTAATCTATGTTGCAGTTATCATTTGTAAATTTTATTCAAGCCGGTTAGGACTTTCTTAGATATCCAATAAGCAGCATCTGCTTCAGTAAGGGATGTGGTATCTTATATAGTATATGGAGAATGAACTGAAAGTTGTGTTCTCTGCTGTAGCTTGAGTACAAAACGAAAATTACAATATACCAGTCACCGATAAAGTTAAAATATGGCGTATCTTTATTCTTAAATTGCAGTCATTGATGTCTGCAATATCTGCAATCATACTTATCTGCTAGGTCATTAGTTATTTTAAGCAAAATTAATCATCGTTATCCGCAATGTCAGCAACGTGCAGTCATCGATGTCCGCAATATTTGCAATCATAGTTATTTGCTACGTCATTAGTTATTTTTAGCAAAAGTAATCATCGTTATCCGCAACGGCAACGTCATTAGTTATTTTTAGCAAAATTATCATTGTTAATCGCAAGGCCGTGAAATATGTCATCATCTATATTTAGCAAAACTATTACGGTTAACCGCAACGTCCTTATCTATATTTATCAAAATTATTAATGTTAATCGCAACGCCATTATCTATATTTAGCAAAACTATCATGGTTAATCGCAACGCCATCATCTTATCCGTTTAGGGTCTTTATTGTCCAATAAGAAAAGTTTGATGTGCACATGGGTGGAAAATATATTTCTATCGTATTTTTTTTTCATTTGTTATGTTGAAATCTATCATCGTTATCTGGTATGCCATAATTGTTATTTGCCATGACATTATTGTTATTCACAACGTTATTGTCGTTATCTAGAACGACACAATTCTTGCTATAAGACGCCATTATCGTTATTCGAACAAAAGAACTAATAAAATCTTATTTGTCAAAAAGAAAAGTTGGCTTGATGAGCATAAAGGAAGAAGATATTATCGTATTTTCCTTTTCTTATTTGCAGAGCCCTCATCGTTTCGCAATGTCATCATCGTTATCCTCAATGCCATCATCGTTATCCGCAACAGCGTCATCGTAATTTGCAACGTCATCACCGTTATCCGCAACGCCGTAACTGTTATCCGTAGCGCCATCATCGTATGTCCACAACGTCGCCATATCGTTATTCGCAGAGTCGTCATCGTTATTCGCAACGCCGTTATCGTTATTTGCAACTCTATCATTGTTATCCGCAACGACATCATTGTTATCCACAACGTCATCATCGTTACTCGCAACGTCGTAATTATTATCGACAACACCGTCATCGTTATTCGCAACATCGTCATCGTTATCCGTATCTAGGCAAGAAAACTAATAAGGCCCTTATTGCCCGAAAAAAATAGTTAGTTTGATGAGCGCATAGGAGGAAGATATACAATTATCATATTTTTCAAGGTTTTCGGTAAAGACCCTTGTGTTCTTTGAAACAGGCAAAAAAGACCAATGTAAAATGGAAAGAAGCAAAAACCCATGTGTATTTAATAAATACACATCAAATAACCCATTTTAGGAGAGTGAAACTTACTTGTCGAATAGTGAGAGTGGACATGGATATTTTCCTGTAAAATGACTTTTGTACCCTTATTCTCAATGAGTTAATAGCAATTAGCAAAACAACTCCTCATATATGTTAATAGAAAAGTACCATATTTTTTTGGGAGAATTACACAAAGTACCCCTCAACTATGAGTAAATTACACCAAGTATCCCTCCTCTTTGAGAAATTACACAAACTACCCTTATGACCGATTTTTCGTAATTTTTTTTATTTCAAACTATTGAATGTAAATTCATGCTCTTCAATTATTTTGCACAAAAAATAAAAAACAATTCAAAATTATTGCATTAAACCTCATTTATCTCGTTTTAAAAGACAAAAAATATTGATAACAAATAATTTCTTCTAAGAAAAAATAAATTATATGCGAATTTTAGTCTCTGCTACGATTTGAATTTGAAAGGTTGTCTTAATTATTTTAATTTTTTTGACCATAAGGGTAGTTTGTGTGATTCCCCAAAGAGGAGGGGTATTTTGTGTAATTTATCCACAGTTGAGGGGTACTTTGTGTAATTCTCCTTAATTTTTTAATAGCTAAATTAAATAACCCCTCAAAATGGATAAACTTCAAATAACTCCTTTCATATTTAAATAATAGCAAACTTCCAACATTGTCCAAGAGATTTATGTACTGTTTCCACTATTTTTCAAGATGTAATTATATATTCTTAAGAGTTTATTGGCTGGACTCATTTCCAATTACACATTTTTTTTCTTTTAGACTTAAACGCACAACAAAAATATAGAAGCTAAAATAGCTGATAGAAGTTAAAACAGATTGAATTTAACATTCAGTATTCTTGAAATACGTCCTTTTTTAGAACATGTTAAACACTATTTTTAGTGTCTATCAATCATTAAAATACAATTTAAAAAAACGACACAAGTTAAAAATTCATGAACATGAGGTGTTGAACAACACTACTGACATTAATCTTTGCACTTGGAACTATAGCGGGCGTATCTCCATGTTTTGATAATTTTGTTGCTCTTCCAGTCTTCCTCTACGAACATGTTATTCCTGTACAGTTAAAAAAAAAGTACCTTAAGCCAAAAGAAGGAACCGAGAAAATAGTTAGTGACACTGATTAATGATGTTTAATAGAAAAAACTAGAAAGCTAATCCCATATATCTACCTATATAACACAAAAACAGAGCCTCAATATAAAGAGAGAATCCACAATGAATTAATTATTTCATAATATAAAAACTAAAGGATCATAACATAATTAAAGAAACACTTAAGACTAACCCCTCCTGTAATCCATTTGAAAAGTGTCAAGAAAATTCTTACCCAGTGGCCAGCTCCTACAAAGATTCGAACATGGAGTCTAGGAACCAGTCAAGAATTCAAATTTGGTGTTTCTAATTGTTCGATTCGACATAGTTAATTTTGGACTTGTCGGATAACCAAAGGGCTTTTGCGAGGATAGAGTAAAAAACGATTTTTGGTCTGCAAGAGTGCAAATGGTGTTCTGCCAAACCCAATTTCTGGGAATGGAAAAGAAGCGAATGGAAAGAAATAGTTAATTTTTACTTGGGGGGCAAAGTAGGCAAAGTAGACATTTCATAAGAAAATCCATACAAAAATAAAAAGGGGGGAAGTGAGCTACTACTTTTATAACACAGGTGGTTTTTGCCTCTTTTATTTGATTTCTTGCTTGTGTTGCATAATACATGAGGTTTTTTGTTAGTTACTCCATTTTCCCTGTTTGTTATTTACAAAATCCTCATTGTTATTTGCAACGACACTCTATCGTTGTTATCTGTAACGCTATCATTGTTATCCGCAACGTCATTATCGTTATCCGCAACGTCATCATCGTTATTCGTAACGCCATCATCGTTATCTATAACGTCATCATAGTTATCTGCAACGAGAGGCGAAATTCTATAGTAGTTCACATGGGCTCCGCATAGATGGGCTTTTTGCAAGTTAAGTATATATTATACTATTTTTTATGATTTTACCAACAAAAAGTATTTTATGTCTTTTTTAGCCCATTATTCTTCATTATAAACCAGACTTTATACTATTTTAAGTCCAAAACAAATAAAAACCTTGTAAAATCTTTGTTTGGTTATATTTTATTTAAAGACTAAGAAATATGTAAGATTTTAAAATAAATTAAAAGAATATGGGGCTCTAACAACCATTTTTCATCTTCAGGTCCTAGCCCCGTGCAAAATAATTTCCTATTTCGCACTTGTCTGCGACGTCATCATTGTTATCTGTAACGCCGTCATCATTATTCGCAACGTTATTATCATTATTCGAGCAAGAAAACTAATAAGATCTTTATTGTCCAGAAACAAAAGTTGGCTTGATGAGCGCAAATGAGGAAAATATAGCACTATCGTATATTTGTATTTTCTCTGTTACCCTTCCCCTTGTAAAGATGCCGTGATAAAATGTTGGTGGTGCCATCAAAGTCATCATCTTTACTCGCAAAGACGCATCGTCGTTATCCATAAAAATGCCATCAGGTAATGTTTATTGTGCTGTTATTGAATGTCTTATTATATGTAAAGACGTTATCGGCTAATATGTTAATATGTTGGGCGTGGTATCTGTAACTTATATAGGCGTGTTATTATTTGCAAAGACGTCAACCAATAATATGTCAGGAACTGTAAGTCGTAATTGCCATTGGATTTGTGTTACGCCGTCATTATTTGTAAATTATACATGTCCTTGCTTTTATGTTATGCGTGGTGATTGTAACTTAAGGATGCATAATTTCCTAATGACCAAGGACATACAGCATTAAGCTAAGATGTCATCCGGGTAATATACATGTGTTGTAAATCCAACTGTGATAATGCTTGGTGCAAACCGTACTATATGTACAAACTTATTATAATAAGAAAATGAGAAAAAAGCCATGTAAAGTAAATTACTAAAATCTACAGATAAAAAAGACATTAAAGCCTTGCATTTCTCTTCTCGAGGTAGAAGAATCCAAACAAGGACACCACCGCAAAAGCAGAGAAGCAAACAGATGCAATATCAAGAGACGCGCCGCGGCCAAAGATCGCCTGGACCTCGAAGAGCTCCATGTCTTGTCCATATGCTACTGCGTGACTAACCGAGTTGATTGCGTATGCTCTGACGAAATAAGTAGCAGAAGGTATATCTTTCTGTACCGTCCAGGTGAAAGTATTGTTAGAAGAGCTGTATGCTTTGGAAACAATATCGTGCTGACAGGTTTTATCCTTTGATAATTCGTCCTCTGTCTTTCTCCAGCCACGATTCTTTTGGCTGATCGGTGCGTAGCAAAGCTTGACATCCACGGTGTTGTACGAGGAATCGATACCGGATGGGAAAGTAGCATTGAGTGACCACGAAATTGTGATGTTGTCTTCGCCACCTTTCAGGACTGCATAAGTTAAGTGGAGATATGATTTGGAATCACAGATATTAATTTTGTTCCTGTTGTCTGTTACTACTAAGAAGACGAGATATCCTTCTTCTAAACCAAAAATAAAGTAATATGTTACATACCTTGTCCTGGTTGAGCTAAATCAGCAGTGACAATTAGCGTTCTTTGAAGCGAAGAGAAGAGCACGCCGCTGCAAGTGGCTACCCAACATGAAAGGAAGATTGCACTAACAAGTGCGAAAGAACCTTGAATTGCCATTGATCTGTATTCGTGAACTTACGATCAATTAAGTAGAAAGATTATCAAAGAACTTGTAAACTTATAAGAGAAAACTTTTTTTTTGATAGTTAACTTACAAGAAAACTTACTTGAAACAAGGGAAAATTAAATGAGATCGATACCTTAAATAGAAAACATGTGGGACTGTTGTACGACATAAGCTGAAACAAGTCCATCACAAACGACTGCCACATTTTCCTATTTTGTGTACATAACAATTTCCTATTTTGTGTACATAACAAGAGATATATTAATCATGTTGACACTTTCCTTTTTCTTTTCTTTAGTTGTTTATAGTAAAGTGGCCGAAAAGCACATCCAGAAGCTGTGTTTGGCTCTTTAGTTTTTTTTAGTTGACTTAGGATGAAAGAATACGTTTGTGCATTCTTGGATTGTTGGCAGAATTGGAAAATTATTCCTCATATGCTAAAAAACCAGGCACATATTTTTTGTATATATATAGTAGACAACTATTTGTGTGGCCGAAGTTTTAAATTGATCTTTTCGAACACAAGAAGACACTTAATCACTCATGTTGCTAAGGGTTAGCAATGACATTTGCAGTTTCTGGATGTCGGGCGACCGGAGTCTTGGGGCCGAAATTTTATCCAAGATATTTCTCTCTTCTTCTGATCCTTTTTGTCTGTTGTATGGTTCTAATTAAGAATGAAGTAAAAAAATTATTGTAACCAAATTTTACATTGTAGTTATGTCAGACTTTCAATCTTGGAGTGGTTATCTTTGTCATGGGTGCAGATCATACGACAATTTTCGTATGTATGTTTCCTATATTAGAGTTGTGGATCAAATCTCCAGAAATTGCACTTGCTATTGTAGGTCAGAACCTAATCTTGTTGAAGGAAGCTGGAAAGGAAGGACAAAATGTCAAGAATTATAAAGGTCAAGTTAAAGCGACAAAGATTAATCATTAGTATGGTAATTGATAGTTAAGGTAATATCTTAATCATCATTTGTAGCATATATATGGCAAAATTAGAGTTGAGGATAACGATGATATAAAGATGGAATTGAAAACTTTTGTAATGAAAGTGTACTAATATACTTACAAATGTGAGTACTTAGAAGAATTTGAACGAGAGTGATCCCAACATGACGTATGCACAACAGCAGATGGCTATACTAACATGTTGGCAGATGAAAAAGTAAAGAATAAATATTATGGTCGACAAGTGGTGAAGATTTTTGGATGGAGTCGACGAGAATTTTATAGTCATACGCTGTATTTTGTTATAGGTGTTTGGTACGTAGTTGGTACTTGGTAGTACAAGAAACATTTGAGACATGTACAGATAAAAAATTATTCCTAAACTAAAATATGTTTTGAATAGGACAATTTATTATTTGTGCCCAGAATATTTACGTTTTTTTATGAAAATGCCCAATATGTTTACATTTATTAAAAATGCCCTGGATGAATACCAATTTTTGAACAAAATGCCCTTTGTGTGCCAGCTGTAAAAAACGTTCGATGTGGCTACCAACTTGGAAGAAGCGCTTGACACGGGTTAAAAACGTCTGGGTACATTTTTGGTGAAATATAAACTTAAAGGGCAAAATTAACTAAATCCCGAAACATATAGGGCAAAAATAATCACAACTTAAAACTTAAAGGCCATTTTTTTATTTTTTATTTTGCAAACTGAATGATGTGGCGTAGACGTTTTTAACCCGTGTCAAGCGTTTATTACAAGTTGGCAGCCACATCGGACGTTTTTACAGTTGGCACACAAAGGGCATTTTGTTCAAAAATTAGTATACATCCATGGTATTTTTAATAAATATAAATATATTGAAGGGCATTTTCATAAAAACGTAAACATCATAGACACAAATAATAGTTCGTCCTTTGTGAATATAACGAGTTCAATTAATCAAACCTTGGTATCTCTTGGAATGTAAAACTCGATATGGTTCTGTTATAAAAGACTTTCCTAAATTAGTTGTGAAAAAGGTGTATTAAGCTTCAAAACGTAAACTATGTTTCTCTTCCAACGCTCATGTGTATAAAAGATGATAACTGTTATAGATTAACTAAAACTATTTGGGAATTACAACAATATTTTAAAAGAACATAGGAAAAGAAGAGCAAATAAGGACTATATTACTTGTGAATGAGTGTTTTTCTCTTCATCTTGATGGCTCCTTATATAGGCAAGAATTTCCAATATCTTACATTATTTACAACAACTACTATTATTATAAAATAGTATTTGTACATAATTTTCAACAATGGCCCCAAGACATATTCTACCAACCATATTTATAACACTCCCCCTTGCCATTTGAAGATTTTGTTATGTACATGATCCGTCTTCTGCACACGTCTTATGCCGCCTCGTTAAGAACCTTATAAGAAAGAACCAAGTGGGATAAAAACCTTAATAAGGGAAAAAGAGTGCAGCCGTGTGAACTCCCACTCAAGTTGGCATCTCCAATTCTTCATAAATCTCGTAGGTAACGCATCCCAATACTTTGAGCATGTTTCTTAAAAGTTACAGTAGAGAGTGCCTTTGTAAAAAGATCTGCCATATTGTCACATGATTGAACATATTGGATATTAATTTCTTTGTTCTTCTCAAGTTCCTAAGTGTAGAAAAAATATCTTGGGAGTATGTGTTTGGTTCAATCACTCTTGATATAGCCTTCTTTCATCTGTATAATACATGCAGAATTGTCTTCGTATAATGTTGTAGGACCCTCTCTAATAGGTAAGTCAGATGTACTTCTTATATGACGTGTCATTGATCGTAGCCATACACATTCCCTGCTTGCTTCATGGAGTGCAATAATCTCAGCATGATTCGATGATGTTGCAACAAGTGTCTGTTTCTGAGAACGTCATGAAATAGCAGTGCCTCCATACGTGAATACATATCCTGTTTGAGATCTGGATTTATGTGGGTCTGATAGAAAACCTGCATCTGGATAACCAATCAATTCTTGTACCGCATTGTTAGGATAAAATAGACCAAGATCCACAGTTCCTTGAAGATAACGGAATAAAAGTTTAATTCCTTTCCAGTGTCTTTTTGTGGGTGATGAGCTAAACCTGGCTAATAAATTCACAGTAAATGATATATCAGGTCTAGTACAATTAGTTAGATACATTAAAGCTCCAATGGCACTTAAATATGGAACTTCAGACCAAGAATTTTTTTATTTTCTTCACAAGGACGAAATGGATCTTTATCTATAGTTAATGATCT
Source organism: Linaria vulgaris (assembly GCA_948329865.1). Taxonomy (NCBI): domain Eukaryota; kingdom Viridiplantae; phylum Streptophyta; class Magnoliopsida; order Lamiales; family Plantaginaceae; genus Linaria; species Linaria vulgaris. The sequence goes on along the minus strand of OX415250.1, from coordinate 32,466,458 downwards.
TGCAATCATAGGATGGTTCAAAGGTGTTGCTTTATCCATGTTAAAACGTTTTAATATCTTTTTAGTATAGTTAGATTGATGCACAAGTATTCCATTTTTAACATGCTCAATTTGCAAACCAAGACAATATTTAGTCTTTCCAAGATCTTTCATTTCAAATTCATCCTTTAAATAATTCATTGTTGAATGAATTTCTTTGTCAGTGCCAATGATATTTAAATCATCTACGTAAACCGCAATAATTGCAAAACCAGATGATATTTTCTTAAAAACAATGCATGGACACAAAGAATTATTTATATATCCTTCTTTTAATAAATATTCACTCAAATGATTGTACCACATGCGACCTGATTGCTTTAACCCATATAATGATCTTTGCAATTTAATTGAGTACATTTCTCTAGGTTTAGAACTTGATGTTGCGGGTAATTTAAGTCCATCAGGGACCTTCATGTAAATATCATTATCAAGTGATCCATAGAGATAAGCAGTGACAACATCCTTGAGATGCATGTTTAGATTTTCATAGACCGCTAGACTGATCAAGAACCAAAATGTAATTGTATCCATTACAGGAGAATACGTTTCTTCATAATCGATTCCAGGTCTTTGAGAAAAACCTTGTGCGACAAGGCGAGCTTTGTACCTTACAATTTCATTTTTCTCGTTTGCGAACGAAGACCCATTTGAACCCTATGGGTTTCACACTTTTCGATGTGAGAACAATGGGTTCAAATACTTTTTGCTTATTAAGCGAATCTAATTTAGCTTGCATAACATCTTTCCAGTTATCCCAATCATTCCTATTTTGGCATTCAATTAGAGATTTGGATTCAGGATCATCATTTTCATTCACAACTTCATAAGCGACTAATTATGAAAATATTTCATCCATATTTTCCATCTCATTTCGATCCAATACCATTCCTGTATTGATATAATTTATAGAGATTTCAACGTTCTCTTTATTTATATGATCTGATTAGATAACTTCTTGAGGTATCTCATATGTCACATTTTGCGACTCATCAGGCATAGATTCCTCAATAATAGGATCATTAGCTTTTGATGCTCCTTTTCTTTTTCGAGGATTTTTGTCCTTTGAGCTAGTAGGACGCCCACATTTCTTAGTTATATCAAAGATATCATCATTTGATGTTTCTTTTGAAATTACAATATGAGTAGGAGCATTTGTAGCTGGTATATGTGATTTTGTAACCCTGCTTATGTCAGTAAATGCATCGGGTAAATGATTTGCAATAGCTTGTAAATGCAAAATTTTCTTTACTTTCAAATCACATTGCTTTGTTAGCATATCAAAGCTTTTCAAAGATGGATTATACCATGATATATCCTTTTCCAACTGCTTCTTTTCTCCCTCTAAGGTTGGAAAATTTGCCTCATTAAAATGGCAATCGACAAAACGTGTCGTAAATACATCACCTGTTAGAGGCTCACGATATTTGATTATTGATGGTGAGTCAAATCCAACATATATTCCTAACCTTCTTTGTGGTCCCATTTTTGTTCGCTTTGGTGGTGCAATTGGAACATAAACCGCACAACCAAAAATCTTTATATGGGAAATATTAGGTTCATGACCAAAAGCAAGTTGTAATGGGAAGTATTTAAGATACGAGCTTGGTCTAATGCGAATTAGTGATGCAGCATGTAAAATCGCATGACCCCATAAAGAACTTGGCAATTTAGCTTTCATCAACAATGGTCTAGCAATTAATTGAAGATGTTTAATTAATGATTCAGCTAAACCATTTTGAGTATGTACATGTGCAACATTATGTTCAACCGTAATTCCAGTTGACATACAGTAATCATTGAAAGCTTGAGATGTGAATTCACCAGAATTGTCAAGTCTGACTTTCTTGATAGTATAGTCAGGAAATTGATCTCTTATTTTAATTATTTGAGCCAAAAATCTCGCAAATGTCATATTGCGAGTAGACAATAGACAGACACGTGACCATCGACTTGAGGCATCAATTAGTACCATAAAATATTGAAATGTTCCACATGATGGATGAATAGGTCCACATATATCACCTTGAATTCTTTCAAGAAATGTGGGTAATTTTGTCTTAATTTTAACTGGTGAATGCTTTATAATTAGCTTTCCAAGAGAACATGCTTCGCATGGACTATTATTGATTAAATTGAGTTTTGATCCTTTTAATGAATGTCCATGTGTAGTTTCAATTATTCTTCGCATCATTGTTAAACCAGGATGACCTAGTCGATCATGCCATAAAGTTAATAATTTAGGATTTTCATTGACTACCATATTTGACTCGACAACATTAATATATGTATAATGTAATCCCAATGAGAGTTTTGGTAGTTTTTCAAATATATATTGCTTTCTTGATATATACTTAATCATGAAAAGATATTTTGTTTTATTCTCAGTCTTGGAGTTGGTATCATATCCATGACGATATATATCATTAAAACTCAGTAAATTTTTTCTAGCTTTTGGGGCAAATAAGACATCGCTGATGATAAATAGCGTTCCATTTGGTAAAACAAACTAGATTTACCAAATCCTACAATCAGGTCAGTAGGACCTGATATCATATTGATTTTTGCCTTTGTTAGTTTTAGATATGTAAAATATTTCTTCTTTGTGAGAATTGTGTGGGTTTTACCGCTATCAAGGATGCAAAAAATCACCAGTATGCTCCATATTGTCTTCATGTTAAACAAGTAGAGTTAAACATGATATGACGATAAACAAAGTATATATTTGAGAAAAGGGAATTAGTTTCATTAAGATACATAAGGAAACACAATTAATGGAACACAACACACTACAATAGAAATTGCAAATACATATCAATTCAAAAATCACACAACAAGGAATCACATAGTGCAAATCAAACCAGGAATCACGCAGATATCAATCACATAGCTCATATCAAGCCATAGTAACATCATGATCATCCGTGAAATCAGATGCTACTAAATATGTGGGATTATTAGGCATTTGTTCAACAAGGTTCACTTCTTTTTCTTTGCCTTTACTCTCTTGGTACAATTTACAAAAAATGTTCAGGTGTATGACACATGTTGGGCCAGTGTCCTTTCATTCCGCAGTTAAAACAATAACCTTCAGATTTATTATGAGCATTTTTTCTTTTATTATGATGGTTATTGTGATGGAACGTATAACTGGTCGAAGGGTTGTGATAACTACCTCGACCACGTCCACGACCACGATTGGCATTATCATTGTTACCTCGTCCATAGGAGTTTGAAAAATCAATGGCATTTGCCTCAGGTAATGCATGTGCTCCAGGAGGACGAGATTGATGATTTTTCATCAATAAGTTATTGTAACTTTCTGCCATTAACAACCTTTGTTGCAAGTCGTGATATTTTAAAATATTCAGCAATCTGTATTGTTGTTGGACATTTATCATGGACACATGGAAAGTAGAAAGTGTTTTCTCATATAGATCACAACCTCACATTTTCCTGGATCCGTATTTGTATTTACTGCAGCAAGAGTTTCAACGATACTCTTTGATCTGAGGTACAATTTTGTATCTGATTTCCATTGTCTGTATTTTTTGCCAGTGTTATTGAGTATACAACTAACTGTACTCGTGAGGTTAGACATTTTTCCAGCTAAATACATAACCAAAAAATATAATTAGGATCGAAACATTTTATTTAACACATAATCCTAGAAGCACGATTATTACAATAATACAATGTAATTATCTCATCTCTAGCCAAATCTTGAACTCAACATTATTATGATAAAAATGGAGGAATATCATAGGGACAAACATAGGATGTCTTCATCTACTAGCATAAAATTGAAAGGTAAATGAGGATAAAGATCGATGTTGTCATAGAGATCATTTTGCAAGATGAGAGAAATAATGTGAGGATTTGTGTGGAGTTTGTGTTATGAAATTTGTGTATTTATAGAGAAAAAATATCCGTAAGTAGCCGTTAAAAAAACAATCATTTTTTTATATGTTTTATGAACGGTAATGGTTTTAATAATTTAGCAACAAAAATTAATTGTAATAACGTGTAAAATAATTTCCGCCGCATTAATGATATTTTAACATGCATATGGAATAATATTACGATAAGTAAATACATAGATTTTTTCCCGCCACATTACTATGTAAAAACTTTCATGGGCTTAAGGAATAATGTAAACAAGTAAAATAATTGCAATGAATTAAGTGCTTAAATAATTTATGCCGCATTACTATGTAAAAACTTTCATGGGCTTATGGAATATTGTAAACAAGTAAAATAATTGCAATGAATTAAGTGCGTAAATATTTTCTGCCACATTACTATGTAAAAACTCTCATGGGCTTATGGAATAATGTAAACAAGTAAAATAATTGCAATGAATTAAGTGCATAAATAATTTCCGCCACATTACTATGTAGGACGAAATATTAAAATTGCCCTATAAATTTTTTTCAGAACTAAATATGCCCATTTTTTTCGGGCCTTGTAAAAATGCCCCGTAAGTCTTGAAAAATCTTGCAAAAATGCCCGATGGCCTTATTCGGGCTAAAAATGCCGACGTGGCGACACAGTCAACGCCACGTCATAAAATAGCTCCGCCACGTCATATTTTCAGCCAATAATAATAAATATATATAAATAATAATAATAAACATATATAAAAAAAATAATAATAAACATATATATATATAAATAATAAAGATATATATATATATAAAAATAGTAATAAACATATATATAAATAATAATAATAAACATATATATATATAAATAATAAATATATATATATAAATAATAATAAACATATATATATATATATATATATAAATAAAACAAATAACAATAAAACACAAAACAAACAAACAAAAAAAACCCTAACGCACACCCCCGACCCCCCCTACGCGCCCCACCCCCCGCCACCCAACGACCACGATTGCAGTGGTGGTGGCGTCGATTTGACGCCACCACCACCGCTGCAATTCGCGGTGGCGTCACCACGATTCGCGGTCCACCACCGCGATTTGCAGTGGTGGTGGCGTGAAATCGACGCCACCGCCACTGCAATCGTGGTCGCCACCACTGCGATTTGGCAGTGGTGGTGGCGGGGCGGGGAGGGGGGTGGGGTTCCGACGATTCGCAGCGGCGGGGGTGGAGGGGGGGGTGGTGGGGGGGTAAACCGCGGCGATTTGTTTTTTTTTTTAATTGTTTTTGTTTTTTATTTATTTTATATAATGTTAAAATATTTATTATTTTATAAATTATTATAAATAATAATATATGTTGGTATTATTATTTATATATAATATATGTTTTACTTTTACAAATGATTATATATATATGTTTATTATATATATATATATATATATATATATATATATATATTTTGGGGGGCAAAGTGCAATTTATTTTGGGGTACAAATACAATATTTAAGGTTATAAGGGTTTGTGTGAAAAACGTGTTTTGGCTAAAAAATATGACGTGGCAATGACAACTTGTTGACTGTACCACCAAATAGGCATTTTTGGCCCAAATAAGGCAATCGAGCATTTTTACAAGATATTTCAAGACTTACGGGACATTTTTACAAGGCCCGAAAAAAAACGGGCATATTTAGTTCTGAAAAAAAATTATAGGGCAGTTTTAATATTTCGTCCTACTATGTAAAAACTTTCATGGGCTTATGAAATAAATAAGCAATAATAAATTGTCAGTAGTCGTTTCTAGCTTGGGGTTAACTCAAGCATCAACGAAAGTTAAAATTAGCTCTAGTGTTAGAGTTAGATGACAGTAAAATATAAAGAGGTTCTTTTTTTATCTAATCTTAAAATTATAGATAGGCGGTAGTCAACATTGTCTATAATAATGTAGATAGATGAACACGTAAATATTAAAATTTAACAACAAAATTATAAACACATATTCATCTAATCATAAAATTATAGATTGGCGGTAATCCGCCTTGTTTATAATAATGTAGATAGATGAACAAGTAAATATAAAACTTTCGTACCTTTTAACGTTGAACATTTTCTCTAACGAAGGAACTAAATTCTTCCGGATCGAGCACTATCGTGCTGATAACATGTTATACAATAACTAAAACTATTTGGGAATTATAACAATATATTAAAAGAACATAGGAAAAGAAGAGCAAATAAGGACTATATTACTTGTGAAGGAGTGTTTTTCTCTTCATCTTGATGGCTCCTTATATAGGCAAGAATTTCCAATATCTAACATTATTTACAACAACTACTATTATTATAAAATAGTATTTGTACATAATTTTCAACAATGGCCACAAGACATATTCTACCAACCATATTTATAACAATAACTCATTTCTTTCATATATTGAATCATCAATATTACATTGTTATATAGCTATCACAAAGAACAAAAAGTCAACATTACTTAATGTACCAATACAAGAAGTCTGATGAGCAGCCAATATTGAATATCATCATGTCTCCGTAGCATAGGACTCCTACCATCTCTTTTATTATCCTAATACTCCCTTCAAGTTGGCGCATATATATCATACATGTCCAACTAGACCAAATTTTTTAAAAATATTTTACTTGTGACTGCTTTAGTAAGTATATCAGCCAACTGATCTTTTGATCGAATTACTGGCAGTTCCAAAATTTTTGCATCCAGCTTCTCTTTTATAAAAAAACTGTCAACCTCAATATGCTTGGTACGATCATGTTGAGATTGTGAGCAATATCACGTGCTGCTTTATTATCGCAGTATAATCGGATAGATTGACAAGGTGGATATCCCAAATCATTTAAAAGGTGGTTTAACCACAATGCTTCACAAAGTCCCAAAGCCATGCCTTTGAATTCAACTTCTGCACTTGAACGAGCAACAACCTTTATTAGCAGGTACTTGGTCAAGCTCAAAACACAACTTCAGACCTTATTTGACTGATGTACCTGCTGGTTGACAATCTTACATTCCAGTTTCTTCCAATAAATCTAAAACATATTTTCGTTGAGATAAAAATATTCCCTTTTTAGATCGAGAAACCTCTATCCCATGAAAATATTTTAGTTCATCGAGATCCTTCATCTGAAACTCTGTGGACAAGTAACTTTGGAGAGCTTTTCTTTCTTCTTCGTCATTACCCGTGACCACCATATCATCCGCATACACAATAAGTTTTGTGATCGTATTATTTTGTTTCTTTATAAACAAAGTATGATCTGAATTGCTCTGTCCATAGCCAAACGCTATCATAGACTTTGTGAATCTTCCAAACCATGCTCTTGGAGATTGTTTTAAACCACAAATTGACTTCTTTACCTTGCATTCTTGATGGACTTGAACTTTAAATCCGGTGAAGCCAGGTGAAATGTCCATATAGACTTCTTCTTCCAGTTCACCATGTAAAAATACATTCTTTACATCATATTTTTGTAATGGCCAATCTATATTTGCCGCTAAAGACAACAAGACCCACACTGTGTTAATTTTGGCAACACGTGAAAATGTCTCTGTGTAATGAACTCCATAAGCTCGAGTATAGTCTTTTGCAGCAATCTTGCCTTAAAATGTTCAACAGAGCCATCAGCCTTGTACTTCACAGTGTAAATCCATCGACATCCAACATGCTTCTTTCCATGGGGAAAATTTACAAGTTTCCATGTTTCATTATTAGTAAAGACTTCATCTTTTCATCCATAGCCACTTTCCATTTGCGGTCATCTAAAACTTCATGCACATTGTTAGGAATAGATACAATAGATAATTGACTTATATATGACAAGTTTGATTATGACAAGCGATGGTTAGACACATAATGGCTCATGGGATACTTTACTTTGTTTGACAACTCAGGTTCATATGTTGGTTTAGGAATACCTCTGTTGGAACGCATGGGTGATTTTCTTAAAGGCTCCAAACTGGGAACATTCTCAAACGACGATTGGTTTGGTTCCTCACTTGCCTGTGTATTAGAAGAAATTGCTCCTTCATTCTGATGATCTGAAGTTTTGTCGAGATCAACCACTTCTTGACATGATTCAACGGGTAAATTATGCTCATTTGCTCGATTCTCTCCCTGAGTTTGAATTTCTTCTCGACATGCCTCCTAACATTCAGGCTCTCTACTAAAACCTGTTGTCTGGTCATAGTTTAGAGACTGGATTTCTTTTTGATTCTCCCCTTGAAACTCAGGTTCCACGTAAATTAACTTGACTATTCATGGATAAAAACACTAATCTCATAGTTGGTGGATGGTAACAACTATATCCTATTTTATTAATGCCATATCCAACAAAGACACACCGTAATGCTCGATGATCTAGTTTGTTTCGTTGACGGTTATGAATATGAAAAAATGCTGCACATCCGAACACACGAGATGGTAGATTCATTACTTTATGAGCCATTATTGCAGCACAAAAACTTCATGGGGTGTTTGAAAATCAAGAGAGCTATATGGCACACAATTGATCAAATATACAGCAGACATAAGAGCTTCTCCCCAATATGATTGTAGCATGTGCGCACCTATTAGAGACGCTCGGATACCCTCCAATAGATGCCTGCTTTTTCTTTCTGTGACCCCATTTTGTTGAGGTGTATAAGGACAATTCCATATTTTTGTAGATATTGTTTAAGCTCAAAGCTATGATATTCACCACCATTATCACTGCGAAGAACCTTAACTTGTGCATTATATTGCGTTTCAATCATTTTATGAAATCATAGAAACCATATATTTACCTCTGCTTTAGACTTCATCAAAACACACCCATGTCACTTGCGTGCAATCGTCAATAAAAGTGACGAACCAATGTGCTCCTCCTAGCATTGTAACTTTTGAGGGGCCCCAAACATCAGAGTGTATCACCATAAATGGAAATGAACTTCGAGAAAATGAAGTAGGATGACTTTTTGCCAATTCACAAATATCACAACGAAAACTTGAACCATCAATCATAGCAAACAGAGTAGGAAATAAATTTTTTAGATAACCGAAAGACGCATGTCCTTGACGTCGATGCCATGTCCAAGTTTCTTTTAGATGTTTTTATTTTGTAGAGCTATCAACGACTAAGGTTTAGCGTAATTTATGTGAACCTATTGTTGCCAAATTCAAGTGATACAGATTTCCATGCCTAGTACCATAACCAGTCGTCCATCGAGTTTTAATGTCCTTAAACACACAATAATCAGGCCAAAAAATTACAACACATGATAAACCTTTTGTGATTTGTGAAACAAACAAATTTTTTTACTCGAAGGAATGATATACTAAACCAGAGGATAAGCTTAGTGTGTCAGAAAGAGACAATGATCCTTCCCCCCATAACAAAGGTAGTATTACCGTTGGCTATATGTAAAGACAGACGAAAAGTGGAAATTTGTTCAGAATCAAATGTCATATGATGTGTAGCACCTAAGTCAATTACCCATGTATTATTCAAAATATGTGCAAAAGTATTCAAAATCTTACCCCTGCCATTAGCGGCAACGATAGAAAAAGTTTTATTCGAGATCAAATTCTTGTAATGATTCCACCAATCCGGATATTCAATGACTTCAAAATACTGGTTCTTGCTATGACCACCCTTACTGCGATGCGTGCATTGGACAACAAATGCGGATGCATTGTTCCCTTCACCCATGGGAATATGTACACACGTATCAACAAAAGTCGTCAACACTAAAATTGTGAGTAGGAGTCCCACAATCTTTTTTTCAAGAATTATGATTCAGATCTTTTGGATTCACCGAATTAGAAGAAATAACAAAAGATAGCTCCTTCATCTCTCTCTCTCTCTCTCTCTCGCTCTCTCTCTCTCTCTCTCTCTCTCTCTAACTCCCAATGGGTATAGATTCTACTCTCCTCCTTCTGTTTCTTCCAGTAACCAGTAATATCCATCATAAGACGGTAATGGATGGTTGACTATCACCAATCAGCAGTCCACATTTGGAGGATAAAAGAGGTGGGTTGAATCGATGATGGAAACAATGTTGTTGCTTTATATTCTACTGAAAGGGATAAAGGATCGTAGGCTGGTGTTACTTTTTTTGGCAGTAATATGTAGGGGGATGGCGAAGATGGAGGTTTTTTTATAAGGAGAAATTATATATCATAAGAATATTTGCCTGCCCATATTTACTTTGTTTGTTGTTGAGCCATCAACATTTAATGTCCATGGAGCTTCTTCTGTTTAGCAACTTGTGCTTCCTAAACTTACGCCCTTCCGAGGTTTTCTGCAAAGAAATCGGCTAGGACTTGTGCTTTGATAGCTCACAAACTTTGCAAAAGCAAGACAACACTCAACAATTTGTGAATTAATCTCTTGAATTTATTAGCTCTTGTCTCGTGTTTGTCTTGATGTACTTCACACCTATATATAGGTTCTTAACTCGGACTTCAAGATGTGTTGTACACGGTTGGTAATTCCTCTAGTTTCCTTGTCGAACTCGTCTTCCTTGTTCTCGCAGTACTTCTTGAATAATAGTACCTTCGTTAGTAAACCAACTAAGGAAAGACTCCTTATTCATATCAGGGCCCAACTTGGATGTTCCTAGTGGCACTCGAACACTTCTTTCCTAAGTTGAGCGGTTAACTTAATTAAGAAATCTTCCAATAATGGAAACTTTGAGCGATCAACCTATGACGAGTTTGTTTCTTGAATAATAATCAAAGATAATAACAAATGTGGAACTAGATTAGTTAGGTGAATAAGACAAAATAACAATTAAGATATGCAAAACAAGATTATAAAACGAATTCTGTCAGCCTATGTTATTCTAACATTGAATTTCTAACATTGCCAGGATATTTGCACTTTCACTCTCTAAACTACTTATGAACCAATCTCCCGAGTCATGAAAAGACGTGAGCGATTCGAGATCTCTCAACTGAATGGATTTTTCCCTCAACCACCCCCTGTCATGTATCTTCCTCCATCACCAGACTCAATCTCGTATTTTGCACAAATAACACTTTTCCATAATTTATTTTCTTCATTTAAGAACCTCCACCTCTAGTTACCCAACATGGCATGGTTAAAAATTCTCAAAACTTTAACTCCTAAACCCCCTTCTTCTTTACTTTTACAAATCAAATCCCAATTAATCCATGCAATCCTTTTATTCTCTCTTACACTCCCCCATAAAAAATTCCTCTGTATACTCATCAAGGAATTAAGAATTTTACATGGTGCTTTGTAAAAAGAGAAGAAGTATGACGGAATACCTGTTAGGACAGTTTTGAGAAGAACCGCCTTTCCCCCAATGGAAATAGTATCACTCGGCCAATTAGACAATCTCTTTGACATCAGGTCCATCAACGCCTGGCAATTTCTTCGATTGATACCAACGGGGATGCCTCTTTGTAGTTTAGGAAATTAGCCCACTCTAGAACCTGAGTGTATTCCATGTTTATCCCGATCAACTAACTTTTATGAAAGTTCACCTTTAATCATAAGACAAGTTCAAAGATCATAAAGATGTACTTTATTGCTCGCACATTAGAATCTGATGGTTTGCAGTAAATTTTTTTTATCATCTGCAAACTGAACCAGGGGAATTTCCAACTCCAAAGAACCAACTTTATAACCCTCGAACAAGTTACAATCCATTGCTTTCTTAACTAACCCATTTAATGCTTCAACCACAAAGAGGAATAAGATAGGAGACAACATATCTCCATGTCTTAATCCTCTTTGGAGGTGTAACTCTTCTGTCGGGCTCCCGTTAACTAAGACATATGTTGTAGTCGTAGAAATACACTCTTTCATCCATGCTCTCCATTTTGCACTAAATCCTAATTTGAAAAGCATAAAATTGACAAATTCCCAATTAACGCGGTCGTATGCTTTCTCAAAATCAATTTTGAAAATGAGGCAGGGTTTTTTCTTTCGTTTTGCTTCATCAAGAGTCTCATTAAAGAGTTATATAATTGGTAATGACTATTAAGTTGCATAACTCTCCATAATAATTGTAATCACAATGGGATTAATTCATGTATGAATGAAATTTAATCATACGGGAAGTATAAGTATGGTAGAAAAGGTAAAGATAGAGACCAAATTTTGTAGATTATGATTTCTGTCTGTCTCCTATTGCCTTTCAAACTGAGAAACGTGTAGATCAAGAAAACTGAGAGGTGCAGCAGGGTGGTCGCGCGTGTTGTGGCGCGATGAAATTTCACAGCGGTTCGCATCGCTCTACTTTTTGGATTTGTGGCACTATGGAGGTCAGAACATGGTTCTGGTCATGCTGCCTACTGGAATAGTGGCGCTACATGAACAGTAGTGGCCCGAGTCGCGCATCTTTCTGAAAAGTATGCTCTTCGTGCTCTGGTACGTGTTGTTCTTACTTTTGTTAAATGTCGTGTTCCTTTTGTCTTATTCGTCTCTCCACTTATTTGTTCTTTCACGTTCTTATCGTTTCCTATCTCAATAGTTAGCTCAAAGACATATTGAAAAATTTATGCTATAAATGACTCAAAATAGACATAATCTAAAAATAAACTAAAACTCAATAAATAAAAACTTACTATTGTGGGTTGCCTCCCACACATCGCTTTGTTTATTGCCAGTTAGCTTGACAATTTTGGTGAAGAACTAGGGTCATTTGGTGGACCTTTTGCATCATGGTCTTTCTCCTCTTTTGCTTTCTTCTTCACTTTTTCCTTAGTAGGATGTTTGGTATTCGATTGAAAGGAGTGCCTTCAAAACGTGCTAGAGTGTATAACACAATCTGATACTTCACAAGTGACATACCCAAAAAGGTGCCCCCTTTGCCAACATATCCAAAATGTTCCGACTAATCAGAGTTAAGCTATAATAGGATGTGGTCATATAGCGAGAGGTTGAAAAAGGTGTTGGAAGGGCATAGCTGAGAAATTATTCTATATCGCTGCCATGCCGAGGCTATGAATTCCCCTTCCAACTGTTTGAATTTTAATACCACTCTTCTCCCTCGACACTTGAAATTGATGCTCCTTCTTATTTAAGATCCACCAATATATCCATCATAATATTCTTCTTCCACTTCATTTCCTCCATGCAAACTCCATTCATCAGAGTATGAGTTTCGTATGATGGCATCTTCAAGTAACCTTTAGTAGTAATTGAATCTATGAACATTTTGTTCTCCAATGCAAGCCCATAATAGAAATTCTTCAATAGTGCTTCCTCTCCAAGGTTACATTGTGGTAAAGCTATGATCATCTTCTGATATATTTTCCAAGTGTCAACAATTGCTTCTCCGTCATATTGTTTGAGACCAAGAGTTTCCTCATGCATCCTCTTATTTCCTTCATTTGTTATGAATTGGCAACAAAAGTCTTCTTTCAAGCGATCCCATTAGTATGATCTTTTGTTGCAGATTCCATTGTACCAAGCTCTTTGAGTGAGACGAGGAACCAACGTGTAGATATGTCAATGTCACTCCACCCAAATTTGTTGCATGTTTGGGTCAGTACTTCTAAGTGTGGCTCGGGGTCTTCCTCCAAGCCTCCATTGGATTTCTTCTCCTCAATTACCCTAAAGAGATCCAGACTGTATTTTCCTTGCATGATCTTCCACAGATTTCTGTCCCTTTTAGTCTTTACGTTGGCCATTCCGGGTATAGGTCGGTCTCCAAATCCTTTGATAGGTAGATTTTTACCAAAATGCATGTTCAAGCTTCCCTCCTTTTCGTTGTTGAGAAGGGTAGGTGGAAGTTCATCAAATGACTCCACGCGTGCTCCACAACTGTAAACAATAAAAGTTATTAGTGCCCTGACAATTAAGTTTGATGATTCACACAAAACAATATTGTTACTCGCCGACAACAGCGCCACAAAATTGATGGGAACTTTGATAAAGCTTACAAAGAATAGAAGTAAACAAATAAATGTTACACCTAAATTCCTCTTGTCGCCATGTGCATGAATCAAGTAATAGTAAAATAGAAAGTATAATTATGAACCAAGTATCGTATCCCAAGAGAGTGGAGGATTAATGTATGAATCATTTAAATGCAAAACATTAATGTCGACACGTTATTTTCTTTTGTGTATGTGGAATAATTGTTATGCTATGAATGCATACAGTATCTAATCTAGAATGCATTTAAAGTCTAACTACGATGCAAGTAAAGCAATAGGACTGGTTAGTTTGAATGCAGGAAAACAATTATACTAATTAATTAACTAATGAATGCAAGTAAAAACGATTAATTATGCTAATGCTAATCTAACTAAATTAACTAAGACATAATTGATTGATTGACTGATTAGATTAGTAGATTGTGATCAATAGATGGAACGATTGTTTAGAGGTTGGGTTTCACAATGTCTTAACCATAGTAGTTCATAGCCAAACTACTTATATTTACTTAAAGTGCTTGATGATAATTTGATGTTCGTGTGTCTAATGGATCTAAGACCTATTGCAAGAGTTACCCCAACCATAAAATCTAAGAGTCTGTAACTACTGTGTTAATGGATTCAACCCAATTGTCAGTTGTTTTAGTAGAGATATCAAATCTGCAATTCAATTAACTCATCTAAATGGTGTTAACAAAACGTGCATAATCAAGATTGATCTATTGTGATCTAGGGGTTCCGCATTGGCTGCGTTAACATACCAAAGTCACAAATCACACATGTATATATATAACTAGCTTAACATCTACACTTTGGCGGCCAGGTCACATAATTTGAGAACCTACCCCCACGCACTGGTGCACGAGACGCGATATGACAATTTGGATGCGTGTGCGCCGCTTCAAGGCGCATTAGGATTTACTAATGCGCACCCTAAGTTTTTTCTAATGTGTGACTTTGATATTTTTAGTTCTCGCCTTAAGTTTTGTACGTCCTCGACTTTAAATTCATTAGGTCTCAAACTCATATTTGTTAGGACGCGCACTAAGATACACTAAATCTCGAATTATATGGATAATATGATTTTAAAGGCAAATTCTACCATTTTTAAGTTGTTAACACATTTTTTCCTCAATTAACTTAGTAATCGTCTATGCTATTCTGTAAATGAAGCCATATTGACACCAATATTTTAATCTTCCTATGTACCCTTCGACACGCTATTAAATTTTATTATTAGTTGGGATATAACTGCCATTTACTTAGCTTTACCTTTATTTAAATCTTCTAATTAAAGGAATTAATTTTTAGTTAATTCTCTCAAGATATATAGATTTTATATTCGTATTTAAATTAGAATTTTTATCATACAAATTAATTATACATTACTCAAAACAAACTGTTATTAACGTAGGAACCATGTGTCAACATATCTAGTAAAAATGTAAAGAAAAGAAAAATACTCTTTCGACTTTTACACTTGCCCCGACTTTTACACTTGCCCCGATCAAAACAGTGAAGTAAGAAATCCCACCTTTTCTTGTTTCAATCCATGGCTATAACTCAAAATTCTATTAGGTTTTCTTCTCTTATTCTCAATTTGGATTCAAAAATTAACTTTGAAAGCCGCCAAACGCGATTCACTCCTTGTAGTCGGTAATCCATATATTGTTTTTGGCTAATTTATATATTTGCAAATGTTAATATTTCCACTAATTTTTTTGGGCTCATGGGCTAGGATTGGACTTGGAGGGTTTAAGCCCTTAATAGCTCAAGCTACATCCTCCCGACTAGGGAGTCTGCAGCTTCCCCCTCGCCTCCCCGATTTAACTCTCACTCTCTTAGCCTAACAAGGGCGACTCAGACTGTTTTCTTTGACAAGTAAAAAACGACGCCAAACGGGTCTAAGTTTTTACTCCAATTTGTTATAAGTAATAAATAATTCAAATGTATGGTATTGTTTTTTGTTTTTTTTAAATACTTTACCGTAAAAACAATTTGATACTTGATATATATAGATTATTTCCGCCTTAGTGGACCTTATGCATCTATTGAAAATATATAAAACTAGTGCAAATATAAATTTGAGACCTAATGAATTTGAAGTCGAGGACGTACAAAACATAAGGCGAGAGTTAAAAATATTAAAGTCGCGAATTAGAAAAACCTAAGGCGTGCATTAGTAAGTCCCAATGCGCCTAAAAGCGGCACATACGTATCCAAATCGGCAGGTCGCGTCTCGTGCACCAGTTTGTGGGGTAGGTGCGCGAATTATGTGCCCTAAACCACCGTACACCTTGAGTGCTGGACATGCTCTATATATATAGGAAAGTCGAGATGCCCTTATTTTGTGAACAACCTTAACCTAATGTTTGTAAAAGGTTGTTCAGTCCACGAGACACGCAAGATGACATATCACATGATCCTCCTCCTACCCATGTCGCACTAGTGCACTAGTCGCGAACTGGCGAATCCTGTGCTTGTGCGTGACTTTAAGGCGAACTAAGGATCCTTAATTCTCGAACTAAGACTTCTTACTAAATTCGTGTATTTTTTTGACATCTATTGCAAAATAAGTGAGGTTTATAAATTTTTTCTTTTTCGATAGCAGGATAACAAGAAAAAAATAGAGTACATTGTGGGATGAAGACAAATAAGAAAGAACATAAAAATAAATAATGACTAAATAACTTTCAATCTTGGAGTGGTTATCTTTGTCATGGGTGCAGATCATACGACAATTCTCGTATGTATGTTTCCTATATTAGAGTTGTGGATCAAATCTCCAAAAATTGTACTTGCTATTTGATGCAATCGAGAAGGCGTTGGAGTTTATGGTGAGGCGGGATCATCCCAAGATGAGAGGCTGATTTTGGCTCGGTCTGTTTTTGACGTGCGATTAGTCAAATTGCATCCTAAACGGGCCAACGAACAATAGTTATTTTTGTAATGGCCAATATAAATTTGTCGCTAAAGACAACAAGACCCGCACTATTTTAAAACATTAAAGGCCGCCTTGTGAAAACCCTCAAACGTTGGGTGGGAAACAGAATTTGCCCATATTTCTATATAAGGTTTATAAACTCTAATGATAGTACTATAGATGATTACGCACGAGTTCGGTGTATTCTATGTCAAAGTTATCATTATTCTAGATGGTTAGGAGTTTTTAAATATCCAAAAAGCAGTGACTGCGAAAGGGCCGATGTGTTCTCGAAGATTACAAACTGAAAAAGTTAAAGTCTATCAGCCACCGAAAGAGTTAAAACATATGAGCCAAGGCAGTTACTACACTCAACATAACAAAAATTCATCCAAGATTTTAGAGCGGTGTATCGTAATCCGTAAAGATGCCATCATTGTTATCCGAAAAGATTCCATCATTGTTATCCAAGTTTTCAGTGTCAAACGACATATCGTTATCCGTAAAGACGTCATCGGATAATGTTTGTGATGCCATCGGGTAGTGTTTATGGTGTTGTTATATATGGCCCACAATTATCTCTCTATCGGTATATATATTATTTTCTAATATGTTAATATGTTGGCTCTCATTATTTTCAACTTACAACAAATGAAAAATCAAGGTTGGGTTTATTTTTTATTTGTAAGTGTAGAGTCTAGAGAGGCCATTCACTTTCTTTGTTTTTGCCTTCTTAGTTTCTACTAGTCCAGAGTTCCAATCTCACATAATATTCCTACGGCATTTTCAGTGCAACCCAAGCCATTGATTTCACATGTGTGTTTAGGTAAGGTGGTCCTGTTACATGTTATGTAGAGTTGCAGTATTTAATAATAGTTATATTACAACTACTAATGATATGTATGATATGATGTGTATAAATGGTTGCATGAATCAAAATTTTCATGCATTTTCGCGAAAAGTACCGAAATATTTTTATTTTCAATTTCACTGATACGAAATATACATGTAATTTCTATGGTATATAACTACAATTTTTACGAAATCTTCGAAACACGTCGAAAAGTTCTCGAAATATTACGAAGTATTTTTATTTTTTAGCAAGTTGAAACTTTCTTCAAAATTAAAATCTTAATCCATGAATGGTTGTGGATTTCACGTTATTGGCACAATATTTCTATATAAGGTTAATTAATCGTGCGATTTGATCTGTATTTGTTTATTTCATTATTTATTTTTAACTTCATATTTTAGTCTTAATGTGATATATTACATCTTTATTTTGTATCGAAAGTAGAGAAACTATAAGTTAAATATGATTACTCGTTAATTATATTTAAACTAACTTGAAATAAACATTTAATTAGTACTTCATACGTGTTATAATGTTCTAATTTTTTATGCCATAGAATATACATTATATATTTATTTATTAAAAACAAGATATTTGATTCGATTCTTAACCCCTAAAACCGAGAGTCGAATTGAGAAATATTTGATCCTAAAACAAAAAATCAGATCATATATTTGACATATTTTTTGAGTCGGATCATTCAAACTATTTTCGCACAATTTGATCAATCTAATCCATTATGTACACCTCCACATGATGCAAAATCTAACGAACTAAACTGGGACACGTGTTCCAAATGAATGTCTAATTAACGGTCTAAAAGATTGTTCGCAAAAAATGCACAAATGGAGGGGGGGGGGGGGGGGGGGGGAGGGAGAACATCTTAAAACATTAAAGGCCGCTTTGTGAAAACCTTCAAACATTGGGTAGCAAACATAATTCGCCCATATTTCTATATAAGGTTTATAAACTCTAATGATAGTATTGTAGATGATTTTGCGCAAGTTCGGTGTATTCTATGTTAAAGTTAACATTATTCTAGATGGTTAGGAGTTTTTAAATATCTAAAAAGCATTAATTGCGATAGGGCCGATGTGTTCTCGAAGATTGCAAAACTAAAAAAGTGAAGGTATATCAGCCAGCGAGAAAGTTAAAACATATAAGCCAAGGAAGTTACTACGCTCAACATAACAAAAATCCATCCAAGTTATCCAAGTTTTTAGTGTCAAACGATGTATCGTTATCCGTAAAGACGCCGTCCGATAATGTTTGTGGTGCCATCGGGTAATGTTTATGATGTTGTTGTCTATGGCCCACAATTATCTCTCTATCGGTAAAGATATTATTTTTATTATGTTAGTATGTTGGCCGTCATTATTTGCAACTTATAACAAATGAGAAATCAAGCTGGGGTTTTATTTGTTATTTGTATGTGCAGAGACTAGAGAGGTCATACACTTTGTTTGTTTTTGCCTTGTTAGATTCAACTAGGCTAGAGTTCCATTCTCACGTAATATTCCTCGGGCATTTTCAGTGCAACCCAAGCCATTGATTTCACATCGTTATCGTAATCCTTAAAGATGCCATCATTGTTATTCGAAAAGATTCCATCATCGTTATCCAAGTTTTTAGTTTCACACGACGAATCGTTATCCGTAAAGACGCCATCGAATAATGTATGTGATGCCATCGAGTAATGTTTATGGTGTTGTTGTCTATGGCCCACAATTATTTGTCTATCGGTAAATATATTATTTTCTAATATGTTGATATGTTGGCTCTCATTTTTTGTAACTTACAACAAATGAAAAATCAAGGTTGGGTTTTATTTGCTATTTGTATGTGCAGAGACAAGAGAGGCCCTACACTTTGTTTGTTTTTGCCTTCTTAGTTTATACTAGTCGAGAGTTCCAATCTCACATAATATTCCTAGGGCATTTTCAGTGCAACCCAAGCCATTGATTTCACATGTGTGTTTAGGTAAGATTGTCCAGTTACATGTTAAGTAGAGTTGCGGTATTTTATAATAGTTATATTACAACTAATAATGATATGTACGATATGATGTATATAAATGGTTGCATGAATCAAATTTTCATGCGTTTTCTCGAAAAGTACTGAAACGTTTTTGTTTTAGATTTTACCAATACGAAATATATATGTGATTTCCATGGTATATAACTACAATTTTTACGAAATCTTCGATACATGCTGAAAACTTTTCGAAATATTACAAAATATTTCTAATTTTTAGCAAGTCGAAACTTACTTCAAAATTGAAATTTTAATCCATGAATGGTTATGGATTTCACGTTATTGGCACAATATTTCTATATAAGGTTAATTAATCATGAGATTTGACCTGTATTTGTCTATTTACTCATTTATTTTTAACTTCATATTTTAATCTTAATGAATAACTTATATATTACATCTTTATTTTGTATCGAAAGTAGAGAAACTATAAGTTAAATATGCTTACTTGTTAATTATATTTAAACTAATTTGTAATAAAAATTTAATTAGTGCTTCATTAGTGTTATAATGTTTTATTTGTTTACGTCAAATGATATACATTATACATTTATTTATTAAAAAAAAGCTATTTGATTCGATTCTTAATCCCTAAAATCGAGAGTCGAATTGAAAAATGTTTGATCCTAAAACAAAAAATCAAATCATATATTGGACACAATTTTTGAGTCAGATCATTCAAACTGTTTTCAGACAATTTGATCAATCTAATCCATTATGTACACCTCCACCTGATACAAAATAACGAACTAAAATGAGACACGTGTTCCAAATGAATGTCTAATTAACGGTCTAAAAGTATGTTCGAAAAAAATCACAAATGTGGGGGGGGGGAGGGGGGAGCGTTTTAAAACCTTAAAGGGCGCATTGTGAAAACCCTCAAACGTTGTGTGGGAAACAAATTTTGCCCATATTTCTATATAAGGTTTATAAACTCTAATGATAGTACTGTAGATGATTATGCACGAGTTGGGTGTATTCTATGTTAAAGTTATCAATATTCTAGATGGTTAGGAGTTTTTAAATGTCCAAAAAGCATTGACTGCAAAGGCCGATGTGTTCTAGAAGATTACCAAACTGAAAAGTTAAAGTATATCAACCACCGAAAAATTTAAAACATATGAGCCAAGGAAGTCATTACACTCAACATAACAAAAATCCATCCAAGATTTTAGAGCGGTCTATCGTAATCCTTAGAGATGCCATCATCGTTATTCGAAAAGATTCCATCATAGTTATCCAAGTTTATAGCGTCAAACGACGGATCGTTATCCGTAAAGACGCCATCGAATAATGTATGCAATCCCATCGAGTAATGTTTATGGTGTTGTTGTCTATGGCCCACAATTATCTGTCTATCGGTAAATATATTATTTTCTAATATGTTGATATGTTGGCTCTCATTATTTGTAACTTACAACAAATGAAAAATAAAGGTTGGGTTTTATTTGCTATTAGTATGCGCATAGACTAGAGAGGCCCTACACTTTGTTTGTTTTTGCCTTCTTAGTTTCTACTAGTCGAGAGTTCCAATCTCACATAATATTCCTAGGGCATTTTCAGTGCAACCCAAGCCATTGATTTCACATGTGCGTTTAGGTAAGATTGTCGAGTTACATGTTAAGTAGAGTTGCGGTATTTAATAATAGTTATATTACAACTAATAATGATATGTGCGATATGATGTGGATAAATGGTTGCATGAATCAAAATTTTCATGCATTTTCTCGAAAAGTACCGAAACGTTTTTGTTTTAGATTTCACTGATACGAAATATACATGTAATTTCTATGGTATATGACTACAATTTTTACGAAATCTTCGAACATGCCAAAAAGTTCTCGAAATATTAAGAAATATTATTAATTTTTAGCAAGTCGAAACTTACTTCAAAAATTAAAATTTTAATCCATGAATGGTTGTGGATTTCACGCTATTGGCACAATATTTCTATATAAGGTTAATTAATCATGTGAAATTGATATGTATTTGTTTATTTGATCATTTATTTTTTAACTTCATATTTTAGTCTTAATGTGATATATTACATCGTTACTTTGTATCTAAATTAGAGAAATTATAAGTTAAATATGATTACTCGTTAATCAGCCGTGACAATTAGCGTTCTTTGAAGCGAAGAGGAGAGCACGCCACTGCAAGTGGCTACCCAACATGAAAGGAAGATTGCACTAACAAGTGCGAAAGAACCTTGAATTGCCATTGATATGTGTTCGTGAACTTACGATCAATTAAGTAGAAAGATTATCAAAGAACTTTGAAACTTTTAAGAGAAAACCTTTTTTTTTGATAGTTAACTTATAAGAGAAAACTTACTTGAAACAAGTGAAAATTAAATGAGCACAATACCTTAAATAGAAAACATGTGGGACTGTTGTACGACATAAGCTGAAACAATCCATCACAAATGACTGCCACATTTTCCTATTTTGTGTACATAACAAGAGATATATTAATCATGTTGACACTTTCCTTTTTCTTTTCTTTAGTTGTTTATAGTAAAGTGGCCGAAAAGCACATCCAAAAGCTGTGTTTGGCTCTTTAATTTTTTTTGTTGACTTAGGATGAAAGAATACGTTTGTGCATTCTTGGATTATTGGCAGAATTGGAAAATTATTCCTCATATGCTAAAAAATCCGGCACATATTTTTTGTATATATATATATATATAGTAGACAACTATTTGTGCGGCCGAAGTTTTAAATTGATCTTTTCGAACACAAGAAGACACTTAATCATTCATGTTTCTAAGGGTTAGCAATGACATTTGCAGTTTCTGTATGTCGGGCGACCGTAGTCTTGGGGCCAAAATTTATCAAAGATATTTCTCTCTTTTTCTTATTCTTTTTGTCTGTTGTATGGTTCTAATTAATAATGAAGTAAAAAAATTATTGTAACCAAATTTTACATTGTAGTTATATGTCAGACTTTCAATCTTGGAGTGGTTATCTTTGTCATGGGTGCAGATCATACGACAATTTTCGTATGTATGTTTCCTATATTAGAGTTGTGGATCAAATCTCCAGAAATTGCACTTGCTATTTGATGCAGTCGATAAGGCGTTGGAGTTTATGGTGAGGCGGGATCATCCCAAGATGAGAGGCTGGTTTTGGCTCGGTCCGTTTTTGACGTGCGATTAGTCTAATAGCATCCGAAACGGGCCAACGAACAGTAGTTATTTTTGTAATGGCCAATCTAAATTTGCTGCAAAAGACAACAAGACCCGCACTGTTTTAAAACATTAAAGGCCGCCTTGTAAAAACCCTCAAACGTTGGGTGGGAAAAATAATTTGCCCATATTTCTATATAAGGTTTATAAACTCTAATGATAGTACTGTAGATGATTTTGCACGAGTTTGGTGTATTCTATGTTAAAGTTATCATTATTCAAACGACGAATCGTTATACGTAAAGACGCCATCGAATAATGTATGTGATGCCATCGAGTAATGTTTATGGTGTTGTTGTCTATGGCCCACAATTATCTGTCTATCGGTAAATATATTATTTTCTAATATGTTGATATGTTGGCTCTCATTTTTTGTAACTTACAACAAATGAAAAATCAAGGTTGGGTTTTATTTGCTATTTGTATGTGCAGAGACTAGAGAGGCCCTACACTTTGTTTGTTTTTGCCTTCTTAGTTTCTACTAGTCGAGAGTTCCAATCTCACATAATATTCCTAGGGCACTTTCAGTGCAACCCAAGCCATTGATTTCACATGTGTGTTTAGATAAGATTGTCCAGTTACATGTTAAGTAGAGTTGCGGTATTTAATAATTGTTATATTACAATTAATAATGATATGGACGATATGATGTGGATAAATGGTTGCATGAATCAAAATTTTCATGCATTTTCTCGAAAAGTACCGAAACATTTTTGTTTTAGATTTCACTGATACGAAATATACATGTAATTGTTATGGTATATGACTACAATTTTTACGAAATCTTCGAACATGCCGAAAAGTTCTCGAAATATTACAAAATATTTCAATCTTTTAGCAAGTCGAAACTCACTTCAAAATTGAAATTTTAATCCATGAATGATTGTGGATTTCACGTTATTGGCACAATATTTCTATATAAGGTTAATTAATCATGTGAAATTGATATGTATTTGTTTATTTGATCATTTATTTTTTAACTTCATATTTTAATCTTAATGTGATATATTACATCTTTATTTTGTATCTAAATTAGAGAAATTATAAGTTAAATATGATTACTCGTTAATCAGCAGTGACAATTAGCGTTCTTTGAAGCGAAGAGGAGAGCACGCCGCTGCAAATGGCTACCCAACATGAAAGGAAGATTGCACTAACAAGTGCGAAAGAACCTTGAATTGCCATTGATCTATGTTCGTGAACTTACGATCAATTAAGTAGAAAGATTATCAAAGAACTTTGAAACTTGTAAGAGAAAACCTTTTTTTTTATAGTTAACTTCTAAGAGAAAACTTACTTGAAACAAGTGAAAATTAAACGAGCACGATACCTTAAATAGAAAACATGTGGGACTGTTGTACGACATAAGCTGAAACAATCCATCACAAACGACTACCACATTTTTCTATTTTGTGTACATAACAAGAGATATATTAATCATGTTGACACTTTCCTGTTTCTTTTCTTTAGTTGTTTATAGTAAAGTGGCCGAAAAGCACATCCAGAAGCTGTGTTTAGCTCTTTAATTTTTTTTGTTGACTTAGGATGAAAGAATACGTTTGTGCATTCTTGGATTATTGGCAGAATTGGAAAATTATTCCTCATATGCTAAAAAATCAGGCACATATTTTTTGTATATATATATATATATATATAGTAGACAACTATTTGTGCGGCCGAAGTTTTAAATTAATCTTTTCGAACACAAGAAGACACTTAATCATTCAAGTTTCTAAGGGTTAGCAATGACAATTGCAGTTTCTGTATGTCGGGCGACCGGAGTCTCGGGGCCAAAATTTTATCAAAGATATTTCTCTCTTTTTCTGATCCTTTTTGTCTGTTGTATGGTTTTAATTAAGAATGAAGTAAAAAAATTATTGTAACCAAATTTTACATTGTAGTTATATGTCAGACTTTCAATCTTGGAGTGGTTATCTTTGTCATGGGTGCAGATCATACGACAATTTTTGTATGTATGTTTCCTATATTAGAGTTGTGGATCAAATCTCCATAAATTGCACTTGCTATTTGATGCAGTCGAGAAGGCGTAGGAGTTTATGGTGAGGCGGGATCATCCCAAGATGAGAGGTTGGTTTTGACTCGGTCCGTTTTTGACGTACGATTAGTCTAATTGCATCCAAAACGGGCCAACGAACAATAGTTATTTTTGTAGTGGCCAATCTAAATTTGCCGCTAAAGACAACAAGACCCGCACTGTTTTAAAACATTAAAGGCCGCCTTGTAAAAACCCTCAAACGTTGGGTGGGAAAAAGAATTTGCCCATATTTCTATATAAGGTTTATAAACTGTAATGATAGTACTGTAGATGATTTTGCACGAGTTCGGTGTATTCTATGTTAAAGTTATCATTATTCTAGATGGTTAGGAGTTTTTAAATATCCAAAAAGCATTAACTGCAAAAGGGCCGATGTTTTCTGGAAGATTACAAAACTGAAAAAGTTAAAGTATATCAACCACCGAAAAAGTTAAAACATATGATCCAAGGAAGTTATTAGACTCTACATAACAAAAACCCATCCAAGATTTTAGAGCGGTGTATCGTTATCCTTAAAAATGCCATCATCGTTATTCGAAAAGATTCCATCATCATTATCCAAGTTTTTAGTTTGAAACGACGAATCGTTATACGTAAAGACGCCATCGAATAATGTATGTGATGCCATCGAGTAATGTTTATGGTGTTGTTGTCTATGGCCCACAATTATCTGTCTATCGGTAAATATATTATTTTCTAATATGTTGATATGTTGGCTCTCCTTTTTTGTAACTTACAACAAATGAAAAATCAAGGATGGGTTTTATTTGCTATTTGTATGTGCAGAGACTAGAGAGGCCCTACACTTTGTTTGTTTTTGCCTTCTTAGTTTCTACTAGTCGAGAGTTCCAATCTCACATAATATTTCTAGGGCACTTTCAGTGCAACCCAAGCCATTGATTTCACATGTGTGTTTAGATAAGATTGTCCAGTTACATGTTAATTAGAGTTGCGGTATTTAATAATTGTTATATTACAACTAATAATGATATGGACGATATGATGTGGATAAATGGTTGCATGAATCAAAATTTTCATGCATCTTCTCGAAAAGTACCGAAACATTTTTGTTTTAGATTTCACTGATACGAAATATACATGTAGTTGTTATGGTATATGACTACAATTTTTACGAAATCTTCGAACATGCCGAAAATTTCTCGAAATATTACAAAATATTTCAATCTTTTAGCAAGTCGAAACTCACTTCAAAATTGAAATTTTAATCCATGAATGATTGTGGATTTCACGTTATTGGCACAATATTTCTATATAAGGTTAATTAATCATGTGAAATTGATATGTATTTGTTTATTTGATCATTTATTTTTTAACTTCATATTTTAATCTTAATGTGATATATTACATCTTTATTTTGTATCTAAATTAGAGAAATTATAAGTTAAATATGATTACTCATTAATCAGCAGTGACAATTAGCGTTCTTTGAAGCGAAGAGGAGAGCACGCCGCTGCAAATGGCTACCCAACATGAAAGGAAGATTGCACTAACAAGTGCGAAAGAACCTTGAATTGCCATTGATCTATGTTCGTGAACTTACGATCAATTAAGTAGAAAGATTATCAAAGAACTTTGAAACTTGTAAGAGAAAACCTTTTTTTTTATAGTTAACTTCTAAGAGAAAACTTACTTGAAACAAGTGAAAATTAAACGAGCACGATACCTTAAATAGAAAACATGTGGGACTGTTGTACGACATAAGCTGAAACAATCCATCACAAACGACTGCCACATTTTCCTATTTTGTGTACATAACAAGAGATATATTAATCATGTTGACACTTTCCTGTTTCTTTTCTTTAGTTGTTTATAGTAAAGTGGCCGAAAAGCACATCCAGAAGCTGTGTTTGGCTCTTTAATTTTTTTTGTTGACTTAGGATGAAAGAATACGTTTGTGCATTCTTGGATTATTGGCAGAATTGGAAAATTATTCCTCATATGCTAAAAAATCAGGCACATATTTTTTGTATATATATATATATAGTAGACAACTATTTGTGCGGCCGAAGTTTTAAATTAATCTTTTCGAACACAAGAAGACACTTAATCATTCAAGTTTCTGAGGGTTAGCAATGACAATTGCAGTTTCTGTATGTCGGGCGACCGGAGTCTCGGGGCCAAAATTTTATCAAAGATATTTCTCTCTTTTTCTGATCCTTTTTGTCTGTTGTATGGTTTTAATTAAGAATGAAGTAAAAAAATTATTGTAACCAAATTTTACATTGTAGTTATATGTCAGACTTTCAATCTTGGAGTGGTTATCTTTGTCATGGGTGCAGATCATACGACAATTTTTGTATGTATGTTTCCTATATTAGAGTTGTGGATCAAATCTCCATAAATTGCACTTGCTATTTGATGCAGTCGAGAAGGCGTAGGAGTTTATGGTGAGGCGGGATCATCCCAAGATGAGAGGTTGGTTTTGACTCGGTCCGTTTTTGACGTACGATTAGTCTAATTGCATCCAAAACGGGCCAACGAACAATAGTTATTTTTGTAGTGGCCAATCTAAATTTGCCGCTAAAGACAACAAGACCCGCACTGTTTTAAAACATTAAAGGCCGCCTTGTAAAAACCCTCAAACGTTGGGTGGGAAAAAGAATTTGCCCATATTTCTATATAAGGTTTATAAACTGTAATGATAGTACTGTAGATGATTTTGCACGAGTTCGGTGTATTCTATGTTAAAGTTATCATTATTCTAGATGGTTAGGAGTTTTTAAATATCCAAAAAGCATTAACTGCAAAAGGGCCGATGTTTTCTGGAAGATTACAAAACTGAAAAAGTTAAAGTATATCAACCACCGAAAAAGTTAAAACATATGATCCAAGGAAGTTATTAGACTCTACATAACAAAAACCCATCCAAGATTTTAGAGCGGTGTATCGTTATCCTTAAAAATGCCATCATCGTTATTCGAAAAGATTCCATCATCATTATCCAAGTTTTTAGTTTGAAACGACGAATCGTTATACGTAAAGACGCCATCGAATAATGTATGTGATGCCATCGAGTAATGTTTATGGTGTTGTTGTCTATGGCCCACAATTATCTGTCTATCGGTAAATATATTATTTTCTAATATGTTGATATGTTGGCTCTCCTTTTTTGTAACTTACAACAAATGAAAAATCAAGGATGGGTTTTATTTGCTATTTGTATGTGCAGAGACTAGAGAGGCCCTACACTTTGTTTGTTTTTGCCTTCTTAGTTTCTACTAGTCGAGAGTTCCAATCTCACATAATATTTCTAGGGCACTTTCAGTGCAACCCAAGCCATTGATTTCACATGTGTGTTTAGATAAGATTGTCCAGTTACATGTTAATTAGAGTTGCGGTATTTAATAATTGTTATATTACAACTAATAATGATATGGACGATATGATGTGGATAAATGGTTGCATGAATCAAAATTTTCATGCATCTTCTCGAAAAGTACCGAAACATTTTTGTTTTAGATTTCACTGATACGAAATATACATGTAGTTGTTATGGTATATGACTACAATTTTTACGAAATCTTCGAACATGCCGAAAATTTCTCGAAATATTACAAAATATTTCAATCTTTTAGCAAGTCGAAACTCACTTCAAAATTGAAATTTTAATCCATGAATGATTGTGGATTTCACGTTATTGGCACAATATTTCTATATAAGGTTAATTAATCATGTGAAATTGATATGTATTTGTTTATTTGATCATTTATTTTTTAACTTCATATTTTAATCTTAATGTGATATATTACATCTTTATTTTGTATCTAAATTAGAGAAATTATAAGTTAAATATGATTACTCATTAATCAGCAGTGACAATTAGCGTTCTTTGAAGCGAAGAGGAGAGCACGCCGCTGCAAATGGCTACCCAACATGAAAGGAAGATTGCACTAACAAGTGCGAAAGAACCTTGAATTGCCATTGATCTATGTTCGTGAACTTACGATCAATTAAGTAGAAAGATTATCAAAGAACTTTGAAACTTGTAAGAGAAAACCTTTTTTTTTTTATAGTTAACTTCTAAGAGAAAACTTACTTGAAACAAGTGAAAATTAAACGAGCACGATACCTTAAATAGAAAACATGTGGGACTGTTGTACGACATAAGCTGAAACAATCCATCACAAACGACTGCCACATTTTCCTATTTTGTGTACATAACAAGAGATATATTAATCATGTTGACACTTTCCTGTTTCTTTTCTTTAGTTGTTTATAGTAAAGTGGCCGAAAAGCACATCCAGAAGCTGTGTTTGGCTCTTTAATTTTTTTTGTTGACTTAGGATGAAAGAATACGTTTGTGCATTCTTGGATTATTGGCAGAATTGGAAAATTATTCCTCATATGCTAAAAAATCAGGCACATATTTTTTGTATATATATATATATAGTAGACAACTATTTGTGCGGCCGAAGTTTTAAATTAATCTTTTCGAACACAAGAAGACACTTAATCATTCAAGTTTCTGAGGGTTAGCAATGACAATTGCAGTTTCTGTATGTCGGGCGACCGGAGTCTCTGGGCCAAAATTTTATCAAAGATATTTCTCTCTTTTTCTGATCATTTTTGTCTGTTGTATGGTTCTAATTAAGAATGAAGTAAAAAAATTATTGTAACCAAATTTTACATTGTGGTTATATGTCAGACTTTCAATCTTGGAGTGGTTATCTTTGTCATGGGTGCAGATCATACGACAATTTTTGTATGTATGTTTCCTATATTAGAGGTGTGGATCAAATCTCCATAAATTGCACTTGCTATTTGATGCAGTCGAGAAGGCGTAGGAGTTTATGGTGAGGCGGGATCATCCCAAGATGAGAGGTTGGTTTTGGCTCGGTCCGTTTTTGACGTGCGATTAGTCTAATTGCATCCAAAACGGGCCAACGAACAATAGTTATTTTTGTAGTGGCCAATCTAAATTTGCCGCTAAAGACAACAAGACCCGCACTGTTTTAAAACATTAAAGGCCGCCTTGTAAAAACCCTCAAACGTTGGGTGGGAAAAAGAATTTGCCCATATTTCTATGTAAGGTTTATAAACTGTAATGATAGTACTGTAGATGATTTTGCACGAGTTCGGTGTATTCTATGTTAAAGTTATCATTATTCTAGATGGTTAGGAGTTTTTAAATATCCAAAAAGCATTAACTGCAAAAGGGCCGATGTGTTTTGGAAGATTACAAAACTGAAAAAGTTAAAGTATATCAACCACCGAAAAAGTTAAAACATATGATCCAAGGAAGTTATTAGACTCTACATAACAAAAACCCATCCAAGATTTTAGAGCGGTGTATCGTTATCCTTAAAAATGCCATCATCGTTATTCGAAAAGATTCCATCATCCTTATCCAAGTTTTTAGTTTCAAACGACGAATCGTTATACGTAAAGACGCCATCGAATAATGTATGTGATGCCATCGAGTAATGTTTATGGTGTTGTTGTCTATGGCCCACAATTATCTGTCTATCGGTAAATATATTATTTTCTAATATGTTGATATGTTGGCTCTCATTTTTTGTAACTTACAACAAATGAAAAATCAAGGATGGGTTTTATTTGCTATTTGTATGTGCAGAGACTAGAGAGGCCCTACACTTTGTTTGTTTTTGCCTTCTTAGTTTCTACTAGTCGAGAGTTCCAATCTCACATAATATTTCTAGGGCACTTTCAGTGCAACCCAAGCCATTGATTTCACATGTGTGTTTAGATAAGATTGTCCAGTTACATGTTAATTAGAGTTGCGGTATTTAATAATTGTTATATTACAACTAATAATGATATGGACGATATGATGTGGATAAATGGTTGCATGAATCAAAATTTTCATGCATCTTCTCGAAAAGTACCGAAACATTTTTGTTTTAGATTTCACTGATACGAAATATACATGTAGTTGTTATGGTATATGACTACAATTTTTACGAAATCTTCGAACATGCCGAAAAGTTCTCGAAATATTACAAAATATTTCAATCTTTTAGCAAGTCGAAACTCACTTCAAAATTGAAATTTTAATCCATGAATGATTGTGGATTTCACGTTATTGGCACAATATTTCTATATAAGGTTAATTAATCATGTGAAATTGATATGTATTTGTTTATTTGATCATTTATTTTTTAACTTCATATTTTAATCTTAATGTGATATATTACATCTTTATTTTGTATCTAAATTAGAGAAATTATAAGTTAAATATGATTACTCATTAATCAGCAGTGACAATTAGCGTTCTTTGAAGCGAAGAGGAGAGCACGCCGCTGCAAATGGCTACCCAACATGAAAGGAAGATTGCACTAACAAGTGCGAAAGAACCTTGAATTGCCATTGATCTATGTTCGTGAACTTACGATCAATTAAGTAGAAAGATTATCAAAGAACTTTGAAACTTGTAAGAGAAAACCTTTTTTTTTTATAGTTAACTTCTAAGAGAAAACTTACTTGAAACAAGTGAAAATTAAACGAGCACGATACCTTAAATAGAAAACATGTGGGACTGTTGTACGACATAAGCTGAAACAATCCATCACAAACGACTGCCACATTTTCCTATTTTGTGTACATAACAAGAGATATATTAATCATGTTGACACTTTCCTGTTTCTTTTCTTTAGTTGTTTATAGTAAAGTGGCCGAAAAGCACATCCAGAAGCTGTGTTTGGCTCTTTAATTTTTTTTGTTGACTTAGGATGAAAGAATACGTTTGTGCATTCTTGGATTATTGGCAGAATTGGAAAATTATTCCTCATATGCTAAAAAATCAGGCACATATTTTTTGTATATATATATATATAGTAGACAACTATTTGTGCGGCCGAAGTTTTAAATTAATCTTTTCGAACACAAGAAGACACTTAATCATTCAAGTTTCTAAGGGTTAGCAATGACAATTGCAGTTTCTGTATGTCGGGCGACCGGAGTCTCGGGGCCAAAATTTTATCAAAGATATTTCTCTCTTTTTCTGATCATTTTTGTCTGTTGTATGGTTCTAATTAAGAATGAAGTAAAAAAATTATTGTAACCAAATTTTACATTGTAGTTATATGTCAGACTTTCAATCTTGGAGTGGTTATCTTTGTCATGGGTGCAGATCATACGACAATTTTTGTATGTATGTTTCCTATATTAGAGGTGTGGATCAAATCTCCATAAATTACACTTGCTATTTGATGCAGTCGAGAAGGCGTAGGAGTTTATGGTGAGGCGGGATCATCCCAAGATGAGAGGTTGGTTTTGGCTCGGTCCGTTTTTGACGTGCGATTAGTCTAATTGCATCCAAAACGGGCCAACGAACAATAGTTATTTTTGTAGTGGCCAATCTAAATTTGCCGCTAAAGACAACAAGACCCGCACTGTTTTAAAACATTAAAGGCCGCCTTGTAAAAACCCTCAAACGTTGGGTGGGAAAAAGAATTTGCCCATATTTCTATGTAAGGTTTATAAACTCTAATGATAGTACTGTAGATGATTTTGCACGAGTTCGGTGTATTATATGTTAAAGTTATCATTATTCTAGATGGTTAGGAGTTTTTAAATATCCAAAAAGCATTAACTGCAAAAGGGCCGATGTGTTTTGGAAGATTACAAAACTGAAAAAGTTAAAGTATATCAACCACCGAAAAAGTTAAAACATATGATCCAAGGAAGTTATTAGACTCTACATAACAAAAACCCATCCAAGATTTTAGAGCGGTGTATCGTTATCCTTAAAAATGCCATCATCGTTATTCGAAAAGATTCCATCATCATTATCCAAGTTTTTAGTTTCAAACGACGAATCGTTATACGTAAAGACGCCATCGAATAATGTATGTGATGCCATCGAGTAATGTTTATGGTGTTGTTGTCTATGGCCCACAATTATCTGTCTATCGGTAAATATATTATTTTCTAATATGTTGATATGTTGGCTCTCATTTTTTGTAACTTACAACAAATGAAAAATCAAGGTTGGGTTTTATTTGCTATTTGTATGTGCAGAGACTAGAGAGGCCCTACACTTTGTTTGTTTTTGCCTTCTTAGTTTCTACTAGTCGAGAGTTCCAATCTCACATAATATTTCTAGGGCACTTTCAGTGCAACCCAAGCCATTGATTTCACATGTGTGTTTAGATAAGATTGTCCAGTTACATGTTAAGTGGAGTTGCGGTATTTAATAATTGTTATATTACAACTAATAATGATATGGACGATATGATGTGGATAAATGGTTGCATGAATCAAAATTTTCATGCATCTTCTCGAAAAGTACCGAAACATTTTTTTTTAGATTTCACTGATACGAAATATACATGTAATTGTTATGGTATATGACTACAATATTTACGAAATCTTCGAACATGCCGAAAAGTTCTCGAAATATTACAAAATATTTCAATCTTTTAGCAAGTCGAAACTCACTTCAAAATTGAAATTTTAATCCATGAATGATTGTAGATTTCACGTTATTGGCACAATATTTCTATATAAGGTTAATTAATCATGTGAAATTGATATGTATTTGTTTATTTGATCATTTATTTTTTAACTTCATATTTTAATCTTAATGTGATATATTACATCTTTATTTTGTATCTAAATTAGAGAAATTATAAGTTAAATATGATTACTCGTTAATCAGCAGTGACAATTAGAGTTCTTTGAAGCGAAGAGGAGAGCACGCCGCTGCAAATGGCTACCCAACATGAAAGGAAGATTGCACTAACAAGTGCGAAAGAACCTTGAATTGCCATTGATCTATGTTCGTGAACTTACGATCAATTAAGTAGAAAGATTATCAAAGAACTTTGAAACTTGTAAGAGAAAACCTTTTTTTTATAGTTAACTTCTAAGAGAAAACTTACTTGAAACAAGTGAAAATTAAACGAGCACGATACCTTAAATAGAAAACATGTGGGACTGTTGTACGACATAAGCTGAAACAATCCATCACAAATGACTGCCACATTTTCCTATTTTGTGTACATAACAAGAGATATATTAATCATGTTGACACTTTCATTTTTCTTTTCTTTAGTTGTTTATAGTAAAGTGGCCGAAAAGCACATCCAGAAGCTGTGTTTGGCTCTTTAATTTTTTTTGTTGACTGAGGATGAAAGAATACGTTTGTGCATTCTTGGATTATTGGCAGAATTGGAAAATTATTCCTCAAATGCTAAAAAATCAGGCACATATTTTTTGTATATATATATATATAGTAGACAACTATTTGTGCGGCCGAAGTTTTAAATTGATCTTTTCGAACACAAGAAGACACTTAATCATTCATGTTTCTAAGGGTTAGCAATGACATTTGCAGTTTCTGTATGTCGGGCGACCGTAGTCTTGGGGCCAAAATTTTATCAAAGATATTTCTCTCTTTTTCTTATTCTTTTTGTCTAATGTATGGTTCTAATTAATAATGAAGTAAAAAAATTATTGTAACCAAATTTTACATTGTAGTTATATGTCAGACTTTCAATCTTGGAGTGGTTATCTTTGTCATGGGTGCAGATCATACGATAATTTTCGTATGTATGTTTCCTATATTAGAGTTGTGGATCAAATCTCCAGAAATTGCACTTGCTATTTGATGCAGTCGATAAGGCGTTGGAGTTTATGGTGAGGCGGGATCATCCCAAAATGAGAGGCTGGTTTTGGCTCGGTCCGTTTTTGACGTGCGATTAGTCTAATTGCATCCGAAATGGGCCAACGAACAGTAGTTATTTTTGTAATGGCCAATCTAAATTTGCTGCTAAAGACAACAAGACCCGCACTGTTTTAAAACATTAAAGGCCGCCTTGTAAAAACCCTCAAACGTTGGGTGGGAAAAATAATTTGCCCATATTTCTATATAAGGTTTATAAACTCTAATGATAGTACTGTAGATGATTTTGCACGAGTTTGGTGTATTCTATGTTAAAGTTATCATTATTCTAGATGGTTAAGAGTTTTTAAATATCCAAAAGGCATTAACTGCAAAAGGGCCGATGTGTTCTGGAAGATAAAAAAACTGAAAAAGTTAAAGTATATAAACCACCGAAAAAGCTAAAACATATGATCCAAGGAAGTTATTAGACTCAACATAACAAAAACCCATCCAAGATTTTAGAGCGGTGTATCGTAATCCTTAAAGATGCCATCGTCGTTATTCGAAAAGATTCCATCATCGTTATCCAAGTTTTTAGTTTCAAACGACGAATCGTTATCCGTAAAGACGCCATCGAATAATGTATGTGATGCCATCGAGTAATGTTTATGGTGTTGTTGTCTATGGCCCACAATTATCTGTCTATCGGTAAATATATTATTTTCTATTATGTTAATATGTTGGCTCTCATTTTTTGTAACTTACAACAAATGAAAAATCAAGGTTGGGTTTTATTTGCTATTTGTATGTGCAGAGACTAGAGAGGCCCTACACTTTGTTTGTTTTTGCCTTCTTAGTTTCTACTAGTCAAGAGTTCCAATCTCACATAATATTCCTAGGGCATTTTCTGTGCAACCCAAGCCATTGATTTCACATGTGTGTTTAGATAAGATTGTCCAGTTACATGTTAAGTAGAGTTGCGGTATTTGATAATTGTTATATTACAACTAATAATGATATGGACGATATGATGTGGATAAATGGTTGCATGAATCAAAATTTTCATGTATTTTCTCGAAAAGTACCGAAACATTTTTGTTTTAGATTTCACTGATACGAAATATACATGTAATTGTTATGGTATATGACTACAATTTTTACGAAATCTTCGAACATGCCGAAAAGTTCTCGAAATATTACAAAATATTTCAATCTTTTAGCAAGTCGAAACTCTCTTCAAAATTGAAATTTTAATCCATGAATGATTGTGGATTTCACGTTATTGGCACAATATTTCTATATAAGGTTAATTAATCATGTGAAATTGATATGTATTTGTTTATTTGATCATTTATTTTTTAACTTCATATTTTAATCTTAATGTGATATATTACATCTTTATTTTGTATCTAAATTAGAGAAATTATAAGTTAAATATGATTACTCGTTAATCAGCAGTGACAATTAGCGTTCTTTGAAGCGAAGAGGAGAGCACGCCGCTGCAAATGGCTACCCAACATGAAAGGAAGATTGCACTAACAAGTGCGAAAGAACCTTGAATTGCCATTGATCTATGTTCGTGAACTTACGATCAATTAAGTAGAAAGATTATCAAAGAACTTTGAAACTTGTAAGAGAAAACCTTTTTTTTATAGTTAACTTCTAAGAGAAAACTTACTTGAAACAAGTGAAAATTAAACGAGCACGATACCTTAAATAGAAAACATGTGGGACTGTTGTACGACATAAGCTGAAACAATCCATCACAAATGACTGCCACATTTTCCTATTTTGTGTACATAACAAGAGATATATTAATCATGTTGACACTTTCCTATTTCTTTTCTTTAGTTGTTTATAGTAAAGTGGCCGAAAAGCACATCCAGAAGCTGTGTTTGGCTCTTTAATTTTTTTTGTTGACTTAGGATGAAAGAATACGTTTGTGCATTCTAGGATTATTGGCAGAATTGGAAAATTATTCCTCATATGCTAAAAAATCAGGCACATATTTTTTGTATATATATATATATATATATATAGTAGACAACTATTTGTGCGGCCGAAGTTTTAAATTAATCTTTTCGAACACAAGAAGACACTTAATCATTCAAGTTTCTAAGGGTTAGCAATGACAATTGCAGTTTCTGTATGTCGGGCGACCGGAGTCTCGGGGCCAAAATTTTATCAAAGATATTTCTCTCTTTTTCTGATCATTTTTGTCTGTTGTATGGTTCTAATTAAGAATGAAGTAAAAAAATTATTGTAACCAAATTTTACATTGTAGTTATATGTCAGACTTTCAATCTTGGAGTGGTTATCTTTGTCATGGGTGCAGATCATACGACAATTTTTGTATGTATGTTTCCTATATTAGAGGTGTGGATCAAATCTCCATAAATTACACTTGCTATTTGATGCAGTCGAGAAGGCGTAGGAGTTTATGGTGAGGCGGGATCATCCCAAGATGAGAGGTTGGTTTTGGCTCGGTCCGTTTTTGACGTGCGATTAGTCTAATTGCATCCAAAACGGGCCAACGAACAATAGTTATTTTTGTAGTGGCCAATCTAAATTTGCCGCTAAAGACAACAAGACCCGCACTGTTTTAAAACATTAAAGGCCGCCTTGTAAAAACCCTCAAACGTTGGGTGGGAAAAAGAATTTGCCCATATTTCTATGTAAGGTTTATAAACTCTAATGATAGTACTGTAGATGATTTTGCACGAGTTCGGTGTATTATATGTTAAAGTTATCATTATTCTAGATGGTTAGGAGTTTTTAAATATCCAAAAAGCATTAACTGCAAAAGGGCCGATGTGTTTTGGAAGATTACAAAACTGAAAAAGTTAAAGTATATCAACCACCGAAAAAGTTAAAACATATGATCCAAGGAAGTTATTAGACTCTACATAACAAAAACCCATCCAAGATTTTAGAGCGGTGTATCGTTATCCTTAAAAATGCCATCATCGTTATTCGAAAAGATTCCATCATCATTATCTAAGTTTTTAGTTTCAAACGACGAATCGTTATACGTAAAGACGCCATCGAATAATGTATGTGATGCCATCGAGTAATGTTTATGGTGTTGTTGTCTATGGCCCACAATTATCTGTCTATCGGTAAATATATTATTTTCTAATATGTTGATATGTTGGCTCTCATTTTTTGTAACTTACAACAAATGAAAAATCAAGGTTGGGTTTTATTTGCTATTTGTATGTGCAGAGACTAGAGAGGCCCTACACTTTGTTTGTTTTTGCCTTCTTAGTTTCTACTAGTCGAGAGTTCCAATCTCACATAATATTTCTAGGGCACTTTCAGTGCAACCCAAGCCATTGATTTCACATGTGTGTTTAGATAAGATTGTCCAGTTACATGTTAAGTGGAGTTGCGGTATTTAATAATTGTTATATTACAACTAATAATGATATGGACGATATGATGTGGATAAATGGTTGCATGAATCAAAATTTTCATGCATCTTCTCGAAAAGTACCGAAACATTTTTGTTTTAGATTTCACTGATACGAAATATACATGTAATTGTTATGGTATATGACTACAATATTTACGAAATCTTCGAACATGCCGAAAAGTTCTCGAAATATTACAAAATATTTCAATCTTTTAGCAAGTCGAAACTCACTTCAAAATTGAAATTTTAATCCATGAATGATTGTAGATTTCACGTTATTGGCACAATATTTCTATATAAGGTTAATTAATCATGTGAAATTGATATGTATTTGTTTATTTGATCATTTATTTTTTAACTTCATATTTTAATCTTAATGTGATATATTACATCTTTATTTTGTATCTAAATTAGAGAAATTATAAGTTAAATATGATTACTCGTTAATCAGCAGTGACAATTAGCGTTCTTTGAAGCGAAGAGGAGAGCACGCCGCTGCAAATGGCTACCCAACATGAAAGGAAGATTGCACTAACAAGTGCGAAAGAACCTTGAATTGCCATTGATCTATGTTCGTGAACTTACGATCAATTAAGTAGAAAGATTATCAAAGAACTTTGAAACTTGTAAGAGAAAACCTTTTTTTTATAGTTAACTTCTAAGAGAAAACTTACTTGAAACAAGTGAAAATTAAACGAGCACGATACCTTAAATAGAAAACATGTGGGACTGTTGTACGACATAAGCTGAAACAATCCATCACAAATGACTGCCACATTTTCCTATTTTGTGTACATAACAAGAGATATATTAATCATGTTGACACTTTCATTTTTCTTTTCTTTAGTTGTTTATAGTAAAGTGGCCGAAAAGCACATCCAGAAGCTGTGTTTGGCTCTTTAATTTTTTTTGTTGACTGAGGATGAAAGAATACGTTTGTGCATTCTTGGATTATTGGCAGAATTGGAAAATTATTCCTCAAATGCTAAAAAATCAGGCACATATTTTTTGTATATATATATATATAGTAGACAACTATTTGTGCGGCCGAAGTTTTAAATTGATCTTTTCGAACACAAGAAGACACTTAATCATTCATGTTTCTAAGGGTTAGCAATGACATTTGCAGTTTCTGTATGTCGGGCGACCGTAGTCTTGGGGCCAAAATTTTATCAAAGATATTTCTCTCTTTTTCTTATTCTTTTTGTCTGTTGTATGGTTCTAATTAATAATGAAGTAAAAAAATTATTGTAACCAAATTTTACATTGTAGTTATATGTCAGACTTTCAATCTTGGAGTGGTTATCTTTGTCATGGGTGCAGATCATACGATAATTTTCGTATGTATGTTTCCTATATTAGAGTTGTGGATCAAATCTCCAGAAATTGCACTTGCTATTTGATGCAGTCGATAAGGCGTTGGAGTTTATGGTGAGGCGGGATCATCCCAAAATGAGAGGCTGGTTTTGGCTCGGTCCGTTTTTGACGTGCGATTAGTCTAATTGCATCCGAAATGGGCCAACGAACAGTAGTTATTTTTGTAATGGCCAATCTAAATTTGCTGCTAAAGACAACAAGACCCGCACTGTTTTAAAACATTAAAGGCCGCCTTGTAAAAACCCTCAAACGTTGGGTGGGAAAAATAATTTGCCCATATTTCTATATAAGGTTTATAAACTCTAATGATAGTACTGTAGATGATTTTGCACGAGTTTGGTGTATTCTATGTTAAAGTTATCATTATTCTAGATGGTTAGGAGTTTTTAAATATCCAAAAGGCATTAACTGCAAAAGGGCCGATGTGTTCTGGAAGATAAAAAAACTGAAAAAGTTAAAGTATATAAACCACCGAAAAAGCTAAAACATATGATCCAAGGAAGTTATTAGACTCAACATAACAAAAACCCATCCAAGATTTTAGAGCGGTGTATCGTAATCCTTAAAGATGCCATCGTCGTTATTCGAAAAGATTCCATCATCGTTATCCAAGTTTTTAGTTTCAAACGACGAATCGTTATCCGTAAAGACGCCATCGAATAATGTATGTGATGCCATCGAGTAATGTTTATGGTGTTGTTGTCTATGGCCCACAATTATCTGTCTATCGGTAAATATATTATTTTCTATTATGTTAATATGTTGGCTCTCATTTTTTGTAACTTACAACAAATGAAAAATCAAGGTTGGGTTTTATTTGCTATTTGTATGTGCAGAGACTAGAGAGGCCCTACACTTTGTTTGTTTTTGCCTTCTTAGTTTCTACTAGTCAAGAGTTCCAATCTCACATAATATTCCTAGGGCATTTTCTGTGCAACCCAAGCCATTGATTTCACATGTGTGTTTAGATAAGATTGTCCAGTTACATGTTAAGTAGAGTTGCGGTATTTGATAATTGTTATATTACAACTAATAATGATATGGACGATATGATGTGGATAAATGGTTGCATGAATCAAAATTTTCATGCATTTTCTCGAAAAGTACCGAAACATTTTTGTTTTAGATTTCACTGATACGAAATATACATGTAATTGTTATGGTATATGACTACAATTTTTACGAAATCTTCGAACATGCCGAAAAGTTCTCGAAATATTACAAAATATTTCAATCTTTTAGCAAGTCGAAACTCTCTTCAAAATTGAAATTTTAATCCATGAATGATTGTGGATTTCACGTTATTGGCACAATATTTCTATATAAGGTTAATTAATCATGTGAAATTGATATGTATTTGTTTATTTGATCATTTATTTTTTAACTTCATATTTTAATCTTAATGTGATATATTACATCTTTATTTTGTATCTAAATTAGAGAAATTATAAGTTAAATATGATTACTCGTTAATCAGCAGTGACAATTAGCGTTCTTTGAAGCGAAGAGGAGAGCACGCCGCTGCAAATGGCTACCCAACATGAAAGGAAGATTGCACTAACAAGTGCGAAAGAACCTTGAATTGCCATTGATCTATGTTCGTGAACTTACGATCAATTAAGTAGAAAGATTATCAAAGAACTTTGAAACTTGTAAGAGAAAACCTTTTTTTTATAGTTAACTTCTAAGAGAAAACTTACTTGAAACAAGTGAAAATTAAACGAGCACGATACCTTAAATAGAAAACATGTGGGACTGTTGTACGACATAAGCTGAAACAATCCATCACAAATGACTGCCACATTTTCCTATTTTGTGTACATAACAAGAGATATATTAATCATGTTGACACTTTCCTATTTCTTTTCTTTAGTTGTTTATAGTAAAGTGGCCGAAAAGCACATCCAGAAGCTGTGTTTGGCTCTTTAATTTTTTTTGTTGACTTAGGATGAAAGAATACGTTTGTGCATTCTAGGATTATTGGCAGAATTGGAAAATTATTCCTCATATGCTAAAAAATCAGGCACATATTTTTTGTATATATATATATATATATATAGTAGACAACTATTTGTGCGGCCGAAGTTTTAAATTAATCTTTTCGAACACAAGAAGACACTTAATCATTCAAGTTTCTAAGGGTTGGCAATGACAATTGCAGTTTCTGTATGTCGGGCGACCGGAGTCTCGGGGCCAAAATTTTATCAAAGATATTTCTCTCTTTTTCTGATCCTTTTTGTTTGTTGTATGATTCTAATTAATAATGAAGTAAAAAAATTATTGTAACCAAATTTTACATTGTAGTTATATGTCAGACTTTCAATCTTGGAGTGGTTATCTTTGTCATGGGTGAAGATCATACGACAATTTTTGTATGTATGTTTCCTATATTAGAGTTGTGGATCAAATCTCCATAAATTGCACTTGCTATTTGATGCAGTCGAGAAGGCGTAGGAGTTTATGGTGAGGCGGGATCATCCCAAGATGAGAGGTTGGTTTTGGCTCGGTCCATTTTTGACGTGCGATTAGTCTAATTGCATACAAAACGGGCCAACGAACAATAGTTATTTTTGTAGTGGCCAATCTAAATTTGCCGTTAAAGACAACAAGACCCATATTTCTATATAAGGTTTATAAACTCTAATGATAGTACTATAGACGATTTTGCACGAGTTCGGTGTATTCTATGTTAAAGTTATCATTATTCTAGATGGTTAGCAGTTTTTAAATATCCAAAAAGCATTAACTACAAAGGGCCGATGTGTTCTAGAAGATTACAAAACTAAAAAAGTTAAAGTATATCAACCACCGAAAAAGTTAAAACATATGATCCAAGGAAGTTATTACACTCAACATAACAAAAATCCATCCAAGATTTTAGAGCGGTGTATCGTAATCCTTAAAGATGCCATCATCGTTATTCGAAAAGATACCATCATTGTTATCCAAGTCTTTAGTTTCAAACGACGTATCGTTATCTGTAAAGACGCCACCGAATAATGTATGTGATGCCATCGAGTAATCTTTATGGTGTTGTTGTCTATGGCCCACAATTATCTGTCTATCGGTAAATATATTATTTTCTAATATGTTGATATGTTGGCTCTCATTTTTTGTAACTTACAACAAATGAAAAATCAAGGTTGGGTTTTATTTGCTATTTGTATGTGCAGAGACTAGAGAGGCCCTACACTTTGTTTGTTTTTGCCTTCTTAGTTTCTACTAGTCGAGAGTTCCAATCTCACATAATATTCCTAGGGCATTTTCAGTGCAACCCAAGCCATTGATTTCACATGTGTGTTTAGATAAGATTGTCCAGTTACATGTTAAGTAGAGTTGCGGTATTTAATAATTGTTATATTACAACTAATAATGATATGGACGATATGATATGGATAAATGGTTGCATGAATCAAAATTTTCATGCATTTTCTCGAAAAGTACCGAAACGTTTTTGTTTTAGATTTCACTGATACGAAATATACATGTAATTTCTATGGTATATGACTACAATTTTTACAAAATCTTCGAACGTGCCGAAAAATTCTCGAAATATTACAAAATATTTTAAATTTTTAGCAAGTCGAAACCTACTTCAAAATTGAAATTTTAATCCATGAATGGTTGTGGATTTCACGTTATTGGCACAATACTTCAATATAAGCTTAAGTAATCATGTGAAATTGATATGTATTTGTTTATTTGATCATTTATTTTTTAACTTCATCTTTTAGTCTTAATGTCATATATTACATCTTTATTTTGTATCTAAAGTAGAGAAATTATAAATTAAATATGATTACTCGTTAATCAACAGTGACAATTAGCGTTGTTTGAAGCGAAGAGGAGAGCACGCCGCTGCAAGTGGCTACCCAACATGAAAGGAAGATTGCACTAACAAGTGCGAAAGAACCTTGAATTGCCATTGATCTGTGTTCGTGAACTTATCATCAATTAAGTAGAAAGATTATCAAAGAACTTTGAAACTCGTAAGAGAAAACCTTTTTTTTTTATAGTTAACTTATAAGAGAAAACTTACTTGAAACAAGTGAAAATTAAATGAGCACGATACCTTAAATAGAAAACATGTGGGACTGTTGTACGACATAAGCTGAAACAATCCATCACAAACGACTGCCACATTTTCCTATTTTGTGTACATAACAAGAGATATATTAATCATGTTGACACTTTCCTTT
This sequence comes from Linaria vulgaris, assembly GCA_948329865.1. Classification (NCBI taxonomy): domain Eukaryota; kingdom Viridiplantae; phylum Streptophyta; class Magnoliopsida; order Lamiales; family Plantaginaceae; genus Linaria; species Linaria vulgaris. The sequence goes on along the minus strand of OX415250.1, from coordinate 32,422,957 downwards.
TTCTTTTCTTTAGTTGTTTATAGTAAAGTGGCCGAAAAGCACATACAAAAGTTGTGTTTGGCTCTTTAATTTTTTTTGTTGACTTAGGATGAAAGAATACTTTTGTGCATTCTTCGATTATTGGCAGAATTGGAAAATTATTCCTCATATGCTAAAAAATCAGGCACATGTTTTTTGTATATATATATATATATATATATATATATATATATATATATAGTAGAAAATTATTTGTGCGGCAGAAGTTTTAAATTGATCTTTTCGAACACAAGAAGACACTTAATCATTCAAGTTGCTAAGGGTTAGCAATGATATTTGCAGTTTCTGTATGTTGGGCGACCGTAGTCTTGGGGCCAAAATTTTATCTAAGATATTTCTCTCTTTTTCTGATCCTTTTTGTCTATTGTATGCTTCTAATTAAGAATGAAGTAAAAAAATTATTGTAACCAAATTTTACATTGTAGTTATATGTCACACTTTCAATCTTGGAGTGGTTATCTTTTGCATGGGTGCAGATCATACGACAATTTTCGTATGTATGTTTCTTATATTAGAGTAGTGGATAAAATCTCCAGAAATTGCACTTGCTATTTGAGGCAGTCGAGAAGGCGTTGGGGTTTATGGTGAGGCGGGATCATCCCAAGATGAGAGGCTGGTTTTGGCTCGGTCCGTTTTTGACGTGCGATTAGTCCAATTGCATCCGAAACGGGCCAACGAACAGTAGTTATTTTGTAATGGCCAATCTAAATTTGCCGCTAAAGACAACAAGACCCGCACTGTTTTAAAACATTAAAGGCCGCCTTGTGAAAACCTTCAAACGTTGGGTGGGAAACACAATTTGCCCATATTTCTATATAAGGTTTATAAACTCTAATGATAGTATAGTAGAAGATTTTGCACGAGTTCGGTGTATTCTATGTTAAAGTTATCATTATTTTAGATGGTTAGCAGTTTTTAAATATCCAAAAAGCATTAACTGCAAAAGGGCCGATGTGTTCTGGAAGATTACAAAACTGAAAAAGTTAAAGTATATCAACCACCGAAAAAGTTAAAACATATGATCCAAGGAAGTTATTACACTCAACATAACAAAAATCAATCCAAGATTTTAGAGCGGTGTATCGTAATCCTTAAAGATGCCATCATCGTTATTCGAAAAGATACCATCATTGTTATCCAAGTCTTTAGTTTCAAACGACGTATCGTTATCCGTAAAGACGCCACCGAATAATGTATGTGATGCCATCGAGTAATCTTTATGGTGTTGTTGTCTATGGCCCACAATTATCTGTCTATCGGTAAATATATTATTTTCTAATATGTTGATATGTTGGCTCTCATTTTTTGTAACTTACAACAAATGAAAAATCAAGGTTGGGTTTTATTTGCTATTTGTATGTGAAGAGACTAGAGAGGCCCTACACTTTGTTTGTTTTTGCCTTCTTAGTTTCTACTAGTCGAGAGTTCCAATCTCACATAATATTCCCAGGGCATTTTCAGTGCAACCCAAGCTATTGATTTCACATGTGTGTTTAGATAAGATTGTCCAGTTACATGTTAAGTAGAGTTGCGGTATTTAATAATTGTTATATTACAACTAATAATGATATGGACGATATGATGTGGATAAATGGTTGCATGAATCAAAATTTTCATGCATTTTCTCGAAAAGTACCGAAACGTTTTTGTTTTAGATTTCACTGATCCGAAATATACATGTAATTTCTATGGTATATGACTACAATTTTTACTACAAAATCTTCGAACGTGCCGAAAAATTCTCGAAATATTACAAAATATTTTAAATTTTTAGCAAGTCGAAACCTACTTCAAAATTGAAATTTTAATCCATGAATGGTTGTGGATTTCACGTTATTGGCACAATATTTCAATATATGCTTAAGTAATCATGTGAAATTGATATGTATTTGTTTATTTGATCATTTATTTTTTAACTTCATATTTTAGTGTTAATGTCATATATTACATCTTTGTTTTGTATCTAAAGTAGAGAAATTATAAGTTAAATATGATTACTCGTTAATCAACAGTGACAATTAGCGTTGTTTGAAGCGAAGAGGAGAGCACGCCGCTGCAAGTGGCTACCCAACATGAAAGGAAGATTGCACTAACAAGTGCGAAAGAACCTTGAATTGCCATTAATCTGTGTCCGTGAACTTATGATCAATTAAGTAGAAAGATTATCAAAGAACTTTGAAACTTGTAAGAGAAAACCTTTTTTTTTTGATAGTTAACTTATAAGAGAAAACTTACTTGAAACAAGTGAAAATTAAATGAGCACGTTACCTTAAATAGAAAACACGTGGGACTGTTGTACGACATAAGCTGAAACAATCCATCACAAACGACTGCCACATTTTCCTATTTTGTGTACATAACAAGAGATATATTAATCATGTTGACACTTTCCTTTTTCTTTGCTTTAGTTGTTTATAGTAAAGTGGCCGAAAAGCACATCGAGAAGCTGTGTTTGGCTCTTTAATTTTTTTTGTTGACTTAGGATGAAAGAATACGTTTGTGCATTCTTGGATTATTGGCAGAATTGGAAAATTATTCCTCATATGCTAAAAAATTAGGCACATATTTTTTGTAGATATATATATAGTAGAAAACTATTTGTACGGCCGAAGTTTTAAATTGATCTTTTCGAACACAAGAAGACACTTAATCATTCAAGTTGCTAAAGGTTAGCAATGATATTTGCAGTTTTTGTATGTCGGGCGACCGTAGTCTTGGGGCCAAAATTTTATCTAAGATATTTCTCTCTTTTTCTGATCCTTTTTGTCTGTTGTATGGTTCTAATTAAGAATGAAGTAAAAAAATTATTGTAACCAAATTTTACATTGTAGTTATATGTCAGACTTTCAATCTTGGAGTGGTTATCTTTGTCATGGGTGCAGATCATACGACAATTTTCGTATGTATGTTTCCTATATTAGATTTGTGGATCAAATCTCCATAAATTGAACTTGCTATTTGATGCAGTCGAGAAGGCGTTGGAGTTTATGGTGAGGCGGGATCATCCCAAGATGAGAGGCTGGTTTTGGCTCGGTCCGTTTTTGACGTGCGATTAGTCCAATTGCATCCGAAACGGGCCAACGAACAGTAGTTATTTTGTAATGGCCAATCTAAATTTGCCGCTAAAGACAACAAGACCCGCACTGTTTTAAAACATTAAAGGACGCCTTGTGAAAACCTTCAAACGTTGGGTGGGAAACACAATTTGCCCATATTTCTATATAAGGTTTATAAACTCTAATGATAGTACAGTAGACGATTTTGCACGAGTTCGGTGTATTCTATGTTAAAGTTATCATTATTCTAGATGGTTAGAAGTTTTTAAATATCCAAAAAGCATTAACTGCAAAAGGGCCGATATGTTCTGGAAGATTACAAAACTGAAAAATGTAAGTATATCAACCACCGAAAAAGTTAAAACATATGATCCAAGGAAGTTATTACACTCAACATAACAAAAATCCATCCAAGATTTTAGAGCGGTGTATCGTAATCCTTAAAGATGCCATCATCGTTATTCGAAAAGATACCATCATTGTTATCCAAGTCTTTAGTTTCAAACGACGTATCGTTATCCGTAAAGACGCCACCGAATAATGTATGTGATGCCATCGAGTAATCTTTATGGTGTTGTTGTCTATGGCCCACAATTATCTGTCTATCGGTAAATATATTATTTTCTAATATGTTGATATGTTGGCTCTCATTTTTTGTAACTTACAACAAATGAAAAATCAAGGTTGGGTTTTATTTGCTATTTGTATGCGCAGAGACTAGAGAGGCCCTACACTTTGTTTGTTTTTGCCTTCTTAGTTTCTACTAGTCGAGAGTTCCAATCTCACATAATATTCCTAGGGCATTTTCAGTGCAACCCAAGCCATTGATTTCACATGTGTGTTTAGATAAGATTGTCCAGTTACATGTTAAGTAGAGTTGCGGTATTTAATAATTGTTATATTACAACTAATAATGATATGGACGATATGATGTGGATAAATGGTTGCATGAATCAAAATTTTCTTGCATTTTCTCGAAAAGTACCGAAACGTTTTTGTTTTAGATTTCACTGATACGAAATATACATGTAATTTCTATGGTATATGACTACAATTTTTACAAAATCTTCGAACGTGCCGAAAAATTCTCGAAATATTACAAAATATTTTAAATTTTTAGTAAGTCGAAACCTACTTCAAAATTGAAATTTTAATCCATGAATGGTTGTGGATTTCACGTTATTGGCACAATATTTCAATATAAGGTTAATTAATCATGTGAAATATGTATTTGTTTATTTGATCATTTATTTTTTAACTTCATATTTTAGTCTTAATGTCATATATTACATCTTTATTTTGTATCTAAAGTAGAGAAATTATAAATTAAATATGATTACTCGTTAATCAACAGTGACAATTAGCGTTGTTTGAAGCGAAGAGGAGAGCACGCCGCTGCAAGTGGCTACCCAACATGAAAGGAAGATTGCACTAACAAGTGCGAAAGAACCTTGAATTGCCATTGATCTGTGTTCGTGAACTTATGATCAATTAAGTAGAAAGATTATCAAAGAACTTTGAAACTTGTAAGAGAAAATCTTTTTTTTTTTGATAGTTAATTTATAAGAGAAAACTTACTTGAAACAAGTGAAAATTAAATGAGCACGATACCTTAAATAGAAAACACGTGGGACTGTTGTACGACATAAGCTGAAACAATCCATCACAAACGACTGCCACATTTTCCTATTTTGTGTACATAACAAGAGATATATTAATCATGTTGACACTTTCCTTTTTCTTTTCTTTAGTTGTTTATAGTAAAGTGGCCGAAAAGCACATCGAGAAGCTGTGTTTGGCTCTTTAATTTTTTTTGTTGACTTAGGATGAAAGAATACGTTTGTGCATTCTTGGATTATTGGCAGAATTGGAAAATTATTCCTCATATGCTAAAAAATTAGGCACATATTTTTTGTAGATATATATATATATATATAGTAGAAAACTATTTGTACGGCCGAAGTTTTAAATTGATCTTTTCGAACACAAGAAGACACTTAATCATTCAAGTTGCTAAAGGTTAGCAATGATATTTGCAGTTTTTGTATGTTGGGCGACCGTAGTCTTGGGGCCAAAATTTTATCTAAGATATTTCTCTCTTTTTCTGATCCTTTTTGTCTGTTGTATGGTTCTAATTAAGAATGAAGTAAAAAAATTATTGTAACCAAATTTTACATTGTAGTTATATGTCAGACTTTCAATCTTGGAGTGGTTATCTTTGTCATGGGTGCAGATCATACGACAATTTTCGTATGTATGTTTCCTATATTAGATTTGTGGATCAAATCTCCATAAATTGAACTTGCTATTTGATGCAGTCGAGAAGGCGTTGGAGTTTATGGTGAGGCGGGATCATCCCAAGATGAGAGGCTGGTTTTGGCTCGGTCCGTTTTTGACGTGCGATTAGTCCAATTGCATCCGAAACGGGCCAACGAACAGTAGTTATTTTGTAATGGCCAATCTAAATTTGCCGCTAAAGACAACAAGACCCGCACTGTTTTAAAACATTAAAGGCCGCCTTGTGAAAACCTTCAAACGTTGGGTGGGAAACACAATTTGCCCATATTTCTATATAAGGTTTATAAACTCTAATGATAGTACAGTAGACGATTTTGCACGAGTTCGGTGTATTCTATGTTAAAGTTATCATTATTCTAGATGGTTAGCAGTTTTTAAATATCCAAAAAGCATTAACTGCAAAAGGGCCGATGTGTTCTGGAAGATTACAAAACTGAAAAAGTTAAAGTATATCAACCACCGAAAAAGTTAAAACATATGATCCAAGGAAGTTATTACACTCAACATAACAAAAATCCATCCAAGATTTTAGAGCGGTGTATCGTAATCCTTAAAGATGCCATCATCGTTATTCGAAAAGATACCATCATTGTTATCCAAGTCTTTAGTTTCAAACGACGTATCGTTATCCGTAAAGACGCCACCGAATAATGTATGTGATGCCATCGAGTAATGTCTATGGTGTTGTTGTCTATGGCCCACAATTATCTGTCTATCGGTAAATATGTTATTTTCTAATATGTTGATATGTTGGCTCTCATTTTTTGTAACTTACAACAAATGAAAAATCAAGGTTGGGTTTTATTTGCTATTTGTATGTGCAGAGACTAGAGAGGCCCTACACTTTGTTTGTTTTTGCCTTCTTAGTTTCTACTAGTCGAGAGTTCCAATCTCACATAATATTTCTAGGGCATTTTCAGTGCAACCCAAGCCATTGATTTCACATGTGTGTTTAGATAAGATTGTCCAGTTACATGTTAAGTAGAGTTGCGGTATTTAATAATTGTTATATTACAACTAATAATGATATGGACGATATGATGTGGATAAATGGTTGCATGAATCAAAATTTTCATGCATTTTCTCGAAAAGTACCGAAACGTTTTTGTTTTAGATTTCACTGATACGAAATATACATGTAATTTCTATGGTATATGACTACAATTTTTACAAAATCTTCGAACGTGCCGAAAAATTCTCGAAATATTACAAAATATTTTAAATTTTTAGCAAGTCGAAACCTACTTTAAAATTGAAATTTTAATCCATGAATGGTTGTGGATTTCACGTTATTGGCACAATATTTCAATATAAGCTTAAGTAATCATGTGAAATTGATATGTATTTGTTTATTTGATCATTTATTTTTTAACTTCATATTTTAGTGTTAATGTCATATATTACATCTTTGTTTTGTATCTAAAGTAGAGAAATTATAAGTTAAATATGATTACTCGTTAATCAACAGTGACAATTAGCGTTGTTTGAAGCGAAGAGGAGAGCACGCCGCTGCAAGTGGCTACCCAACATGAAAGGAAGATTGCACTAACAAGTGCGAAAGAACCTTGAATTGCCATTAATCTGTGTTCGTGAAATTATGATCAATTAAGTAGAAAGATTATCAAAGAACTTTGAAATTTGTAAGAGAAAACCTTTTTTTTTGATAGTTAACTTATAAGAGAAAACTTACTTGAAACAAGTGAAAATTAAATGAGCACGATACCTTAAATAGAAAACATGTGGGACTGTTGTACGACATAAGCTGAAACAATCCATCACAAACGACTGCCACATTTTCCTATTTTGGGTACATAACAAGAGATATATTAATCATGTTGACACTTTCCTTTTTCTTTTCTTTAGTTATTTATAGTAAAGTGGCCGAAAAGCACATCGAGAAGCTGTGTTTGGCTCTTTAATTTTTTTTGTTGACTTAGGATGAAAGAATACGTTTGTGCATTCTTGGATTATTGGCAAAATTGGAAAATTATTCCTCATATGCTAAAAAATTAGGCACATATTTTTTGTAGATATATATATAGTAGAAAACTATTTGTACGGCCGAAGTTTTAATTTGATCTTTTCGAACACAAGAAGACACTGAATCATTCAAGTTGCTAAAGGTTAGCAATGATATTTGCAGTTTCTGTATGTCGGGCGACCGTAGTCTTGGGGCCAAAATTTTATCTAAGATATTTCTCTCTTTTTCTGATCCTTTTTGTCTGTTGTATGGTTCTAATTAAGAATGAAGTAAAAAAATTATTGTAACCAAATTTTACATTGTAGTTATATGTCAGACTTTCAATCTTTGAGTGGTTATCTTTGTCATGGGTGCAGATCATACGACAATTTTCGTATGTATGTTTCCTATATTAGATTTGTGGATCAAATCTCCATAAATTGAACTTGCTATTTGATGCAGTCGAGAAGGCGTTGGAGTTTATGGTGAGGCGGGATCATCCCAAGATGAGAGGCTGGTTTTGGCTCGGTCCGTTTTTGATGTGCGATTAGTCCAATTGCATCCGAAACGGGCCAACGAACAGTAGTTAATTTGTAATGGCCAATCTAAATTTGCCGCTAAAGACAACAAGACCCGCACTGTTTTAAAACCTTAAAGGCCGCCTTGTGAAAACCCTCAAACGTTGGGTGGGAAACAGAATTTGCCCATATTTCTATATAAGGTTTATAAACTCTAATGACAGTACTGTAGACGATTTTGCACGAGTTCGGTGTATTCTATGTTAAAGTTATCATTATTCTAGATGGTTAGCAGTTTTTAAATATCCAAAAAGCATTAACTGCAAAAGGGCCGATGTGTTCTGGAAGATTACAAAACTGAAAAAGTTAAAGTATATCAACCACCGAAAAAGTTAAAACATATGATCCAAGGAAGTTATTACACTCAACATAACAAAAATCCATCCAAGATTTTAGAGCGGTGTATCGTAATCCTTAAAGATGCCATCATCGTTATTCGAAAAGATACCATCATTGTTATCCAAGTCTTTAGTTTCAAATGACGTATCGTTATCCGTAAAGACGCCACCGAATAATGTATGTGATGCCATCGAGTAATGTTTATGGTGTTGTTGTCTATGGCCCACAATTATCTGTCTATCGGTAAATATATTATTTTCTAATATGTTGATATGTTGGCTCTCATTTTTTGTAACTTACAACAAATGAAAAATCAAGGTTGGGTTTTATTTGCTATTTGTATGTGCAGAGACTAGAGAGGCCCTACACTTTGTTTGTTTTTGCCTTCTTAGTTTCTACTAGTCGAGAGTTCCAATCTCACATAATATTCCTAGGGCATTTTCAGTGCAACCCAAGCCATTGATTTCACATGTATGTTTAGATAAGATTGTCCAGTTACATGTTAAGTAGAGTTGCGGTATTTAATAATTGTTATATTACAACTAATAATGATATGGACCATATGATGTGGATAAATGGTTGCATGAATCAAAATTTTCATGCATTTTCTCAAAAAGTACCGAAACGTTTTTGTTTTAGATTTCACTGATACGAAATATACATGTAATTTCTATGGTATATGACTACAATTTTTACGAAATCTTCGAACGTGCCGAAAAATTCTCGAAATATTACAAAATATTTTAAATTTTTAGCAAGTCGAAACCTACTTCAAAATTGAAATTTTAATCCATGAATGGTTGTGGATTTCACGTTATTGGCACAATATTTCAATATAAGGTTAATTAATCATGTGAAATATGTATTTGTTTATTCGATCATTTATTTTTTAACTTCATATTTTAGTCTTAATGTCATATATTACATCTTTATTTTGTATCTAAAGTAGAGAAATTATAAATTAAATATGATTACTCGTTAATCAACAGTGACAATTAGCGTTGTTTGAAGCGAAGAGGAGAGCACGCCGCTGCAAGTGGCTACCCAACATGAAAGGAAGATTGCACTAACAAGTGCGAAAGAACCTTGAATTGCCATTGATCTGTGTTCGTGAACTTATGATCAATTAAGTAGAAAGATTATCAAAGAACTTTGAAACTTGTAAGAGAAAATCTTTTTTTTTTGATAGTTAACTTATAAGAGAAAACTTACTTGAAACAAGTGAAAATTAAATGAGCTCGATACCTTAAATAGAAAACATGTGGGACTGTTGTACGACATAAGCTGAAACAATCCATCACAAACGACTGCCACATTTTCCTATTTTGTGTACATAACAAGAGATATATTAATCATGTTGACACTTTCCTTTTTCTTTTCTTTAGTTGTTTATAGTAAAGTGGCCGAAAAGCACATCCAGAAGGTGTGTTTGGCTCTTTAATTTTTTTTGTTGACTTAGGATGAAAGAATACGTTTTTGCATTCTTGGATTATTGGCAGAATTGGAAATTATTCCTCATATGTTAAAAAATCAGGCACATATTTTTTGTATATATATATATATATAGTAGAAAACTATTTGTGCGGCCAAAGTTTTAAATTGATCTTTTCGAACACAAGAAGACACTTAATCATTCAAGTTGCTAAGGGTTAGCAATGATATTTGCAGTTTCTGTATGTCGGGCGAGCGTAGTCTTGGGGCCAAAATTTTATCTAAGATATTTCTCTCTTTTTCTGATCCTTTTTGTCTGTTGTATGGTTCTAATTAAGAATGAAGTAAAAAAACTTATTGTAACCAAATTTTACATTGTAGTTATATGTCAGACTTTCAATCTTGGAGTGGTTATCTTTGTCATGGGTGCAGATCATACGACAATTTTCGTATGTATGTTTCCTATATTAGATTTGTGGATCAAATCTCCAGAAATTGCACTTGCTATTTGATGCAGTCGACAAGGCGTTGGAGTTTATGGTGAGGCGGGATCATCCCAAGATGAGAGGCTAGTTTAGGCTCGGTCCGTTTTTGACGTGCGATTAGTCCAATTGCATCCGAAATGGGCCAACGAACAGTAGTTATTTTGTAATGGCCAATCTAAATTTGCTGCTAAAGACAACAAGACCCGCACTGTTTTAAAACATTAAAGGCCGCCTTGTGAAAACCCTCAAACGTTGGGTGTGAAACAGAATTTGCCCATATTTCTATATAAGGTTTATAAACTCTAATGATAGTACTGTAGATGATTTTGCACGAGTTCGGTGTATTATATGTTAAAGTTATCATTATTCTAGATGGTTAGGAGTTTTTAAATATCCAAAAAGCATTAACTACAAAAGGGCCGATGTGTTCTGGAAGATTACAAAACTGAAAAAGTTAAAGTATATCAACCACCGAAAAAGTTAAAACATATGATCCAAGGAAGTTATTACACTCAACATAACAAAAATCCATCCAAGATTTTAGAGCGGTGTATCGTAATCATTAAAGATGCCATCATCGTTATTCGAAAAGATACCATCATCGTTATCCAAGTTTTTAGTTTCAAACGACGTACCGTTATCCGTAAAGACGTCATCGAATAATGTATGTGATGCCATCGCGTAATGTTTATGGTGTTGTTGTCTATGGCCCACAATTATCTGTCTATCGGTAAATATATTATTTTCTAATATGTTGATATGTTGGCTCTCATTTTTTGTAACTTACAACAAATGAAAAATCAAGGTTGGGTTTTATTTGCTATTTGTATGTGCAGAGACTAGAGAGGCCCTACACTTTGTTTGTTTTTGCCTTCTTAGTTTCTACTAGTCGAGAGTTCCAATCTCACATAATATTCCTAGGGCATTTTCAGTGCAACCCAAGCCATTGATTTCACATGTATGTTTAGATAAGATTGTCCAGTTACATGTTAAGTAGAGTTGCGGTATTTAATAATTGTTATATTACAACTAATAATGATATGGACCATATGATGTGGATAAATGGTTGCATGAATCAAAATTTTCATGCATTTTCTCAAAAAGTACCGAAACGTTTTTGTTTTAGATTTCACTGATACGAAATATACATGTAATTTCTATGGTATATGACTACAATTTTTACGAAATCTTCGAACGTGCCGAAAAATTCTCGAAATATTACAAAATATTTTAAATTTTTAGCAAGTCGAAACCTACTTCAAAATTGAAATTTTAATCCATGAATGGTTGTGGATTTCACGTTTTTGGCACAATATTTCAATATAAGGTTAATTAATCATGTGAAATTGATATGTATTTGTTTATTTGATCATTTATTTTTTAACTTCATCTTTTAGTCTTAATGTCATATATTACATCTTTATTTTGTATCTAAAGTAGAGAAATTATAAATTAAATATGATTACTCGTTAATCAACAGTGACAATTAGCGTTGTTTGAAGCGAAGAGGAGAGCACGCCGCTGCAAGTGGCTACCCAACATGAAAGGAAGATTGCACTAACAAGTGCGAAAGAACCTTGAATTGCCATTGATCTGTGTTCGTGAACTTATCATCAATTAAGTAGAAAGATTATCAAAGAACTTTGAAACTTGTAAGAGAAAATCTTTTTTTTTTTGATAGTTAACTTATAAGAGAAAACTTACTTGAAACAAGTGAAAATTAAATGAGCTCGATACCTTAAATAGAAAACATGTGGGACTGTTGTACGACATAAGCTGAAACAATCCATCACAAACGACTGCCACATTTTCCTATTTTGTGTACATAACAAGAGATATATTAATCATGTTGACACTTTCCTTTTTCTTTTCTTTAGTTGTTTATAGTAAAGTGGCCGAAAAGCACATCGAGAAGGTGTGTTTGGCTCTTTAATTTTTTTGTTGACTTAGGATGAAAGAATACGTTTTTGCATTCTTGGATTATTGGCAGAATTGGAAATTATTCCTCATATGTTAAAAAATCAGGCACATATTTTTTGTATATATATATATATAGTAGAAAACTATTTGTGCGGCCAAACTTTTAAATTGATCTTTTCGAACACAAGAAGACACTTAATCATTCAAGTTGCTAAGGGTTAGCAATGATATTTGCAGTTTCTGTATGTCGGGCGACCGTAGTCTTGGGGCCAAAATTTTATCTAAGATATTTCTCTCTTTTTCTGATCCTTTTTGTCTGTTGTATGGTTCTAATTAAGAATGAAGTAAAAAAACTTATTGTAACAAAATTTTACATTGTAGTTATATGTCAGACTTTCAATCTTGGAGTGGTTATCTTTGTCATGGGTGCAGATCATACGACAATTTTCGTATGTATGTTTCCTATATTAGATTTGTGGATCAAATCTCCAGAAATTGCACTTGCTATTTGATGCAGTCGACAAGGCGTTGGAGTTTATGGTGAGGCGGGATCATCCCAAGATGAGAGGCTAGTTTAGGCTCGGTCCGTTTTTGACGTGCGATTAGTCCAATTGCATCCGAAACGGGCTAACGAACAGTAGTTATTTTGTAATGGCCAATCTAAATTTGCCGCTAAAGACAACAAGACCCGCACTGTTTTAAAACATTAAAGGCCGCCTTGTGAAAACCCTCAAACGTTGGGTGTGAAACAGAATTTGCCCATATTTCTATATAAGGTTTATAAACTCTAATGATAGTATTGTAGATGATTTTGCACGAGTTCGGTGTATTATATGTTAAAGTTATCATTATTCTAGATCGTTAGGAGTTTTTAAATATCCAAAAAGCATTAACTACAAAAGGGCCGATGTGTTCTGGAAGATTACAAAACTTAAAAAGTTAAAGTATATCAACCACCGAAAAAGTTAAAACATATGATCCAAGGAAGTTATTACACGCAACATAACAAAAATCCATCCAAGATTTTAGAGCGGTGTATCGTAATCATTAAAGATGCCATCATCGTTATTCGAAAAGATACCATCATCGTTATCCAAGTTTTTAGTTTCAAACGACGTACCGTTATCCGTAAAGACGTCATCGAATAATGTATGTGATGCCATCGCGTAATGTTTATGGTGTTGTTGTCTATGGCCCACAATTATCTGTCTATCGGTAAATATATTATTTTCTAATATGTTGATATGTTGGCTCTCATTTTTTGTAACTTACAACAAATGAAAAATCAAGGTTGGGTTTTATTTGCTATTTGTATGTGCAGAGACTAGAGAGGCCCTACACTTTGTTTGTTTTTGCCTTCTTAGTTTCTACTAGTCGAGAGTTCCAATCTCACATAATATTCCTAGGGCATTTTCAGTGCAACCCAAGCCATTGATTTCACATGTATGTTTAGATAAGATTGTCCAGTTACATGTTAAGTAGAGTTGCGGTATTTAATAATTGTTATATTACAACTAATAATGATATGGACCATATGATGTGGATAAATGGTTGCATGAATCAAAATTTTCATGCATTTTCTCAAAAAGTACCGAAACGTTTTTGTTTTAGATTTCACTGATACGAAATATACATGTAATTTCTATGGTATATGACTACAATTTTTACGAAATCTTCGAACGTGCCGAAAAATTCTCGAAATATTACAAAATATTTTAAATTTTTAGCAAGTCGAAACCTACTTCAAAATTGAAATTTTAATCCATGAATGGTTGTGGATTTCACGTTTTTGGCACAATATTTCAATATAAGGTTAATTAATCATGTGAAATTGATATGTATTTGTTTATTTGATCATTTATTTTTTAACTTCATCTTTTAGTCTTAATGTCATATATTACATCTTTATTTTGTATCTAAAGTAGAGAAATTATAAGTTAAATATGATTACTCGTTAATCAGCAGTGACAATTAGCGTTGTTTGAAGCGAAGAGGAGAGTAGGCCGCTGCAAGTGGCTACCCAACATGAAAGGAAGATTGCACTAACAAGTGAGAAAGAACCTTGAATTGCCATTTATCTGTGTTCGTGAACTTATGATCAATTAAGTAGAAAGATTATCAAAGAACTTTGAAACTTGTAAGAGAAAACCTTTTTTTTTGATAGTTAACTTATAAGAGAAAACTTACTTGAAACAAGTGAAAATTAAATGAGCACGATACCTTAAATAGAAAACATGTGGGACTGTTGTACGACATAAGCTGAAACAATCCATCACAAACGACTGCCACATTTTCCTATTTTGTGTACATAACAAGAGATATATTAATCATGTTGACAATTTCCTTTTTCTTTTCTTTAGTTGTTTATAGTAAAGTGGCCGAAAAGCACATCTAGAAGCTGTGTTTGGCTCTTTAATTTTTTTGTTGAATTAGGATGAAAGAATACGTTTGTGCATTCTTGGATTATTGGCAGAATTGGAAAATTATTCCTCATATGCTAAAAAATCAGGCACATATTTTTTGTATATATATACAGTAGAAAACTATTTGTGCGGTCGAAGTTTTAAATTGATCTTTTCGAACACAAGAAGACACTTAATCATTCAAGTTGCTAAGGGTTGGCAACTATGTTGCACGGGTTCGGGTACGGCGGTACGGGTACGATACGGTACGGATACGCCGATACGACATTTTTTTAAAACATCCGATACCGGTACGGCAAGGATACGTCTATATATAAATAATTATTAATATTTATTATATGTATTTTTCATTTTTAAAAAGCAATAAAATTTAAAACTTAAACAAAAAAAATTAGAAATACACAAAAAAAGGTTTAACATTAAAAAAAGTAATGCATCAAATATGAAAAAAGACATATAAACGTGAATTATTTATGACTACTAAGTTAAACAACAACATAACAAGTTTGCAGATGGCGCATGATGGTGGTGGTGATTATGAACAGAAAAAGAAAAGTATAATTGTGGTGGCGCATGGTGGTGGGGTGAAGATGCCGCATGGTGCTGGTGGTGATTATGAATAGGAAAAAAAAGTATAATTGTAAAAATAATGAGACCTGAATCGTGCCCTTGATACAAGGATTTTCATTTTTTATTTTATTTTATATTTGGTGGAATTTATATTTAAATATTTAACCCATCAAATATTAAAAGTTTATAAAAAGACCCATAATAGTTCCGATACGCCTAAAAAAACGTATCGGATATGTATCGAGAATTTTTTAATTTCAAAATTAAAGGATACGCCACGTGGCGTATCGGATACGTCAGAACTGGTATCGGTATCTGAATCGATATCGATATGTATCGGGTACTGCATAGCCGTCTTGGTATCGGTATCGGTGTATCACAGGTTAGCAATGATATTTGCAGTTTCTGTATGTCGGGCGACCGTAGTCTTGGGGCCAAAATTTTATCTAAGATATTTCTCTCTTTTTCTGATCCGTTTTGTCTGTTGTATGTTTCTATTAAGAATGAAGTAAAAAAATTATTGTAACCAAATTTTACATTGTAGTTATATGTCAGACTTTCAATCTTGGAGTGGTTATCTTTGTCATGGGTGCAGATCATACGACAATTTTCGTATGTATGTTTCCTATATTAGAGTTGTGGATCAAATCTCCAGAAATTGCACTTGCTATTTGATGCAGTCGAGAAGGCGTTGGAGTTTATGGTGAGGCGGGATCATCCCAAGATGAGAGGCTGGTTTTGGCTCGGTCCGTTTTTGACGTGCGATTAGTCCAATTGCATCCGAAATGGGCCAACGAACAGTAGTTATTTTGTAATGGCCAATCTAAATTTGCCGCTAAAGACAACAAGACCCGCACTGTTTTAAAACATTAAAGGCCGCCTTGTGAAAACCTTCAAACGTTGGGTGGGAAACACAATTTGCCCATATTTCTATATAAGGTTTATAAACTCTAATGATAGTACAGTAGACAATTTTGCACGAGTTCGGTGTATTCTATGTTAAAGTTATCATTATTCTAGATGGTTAGCAGTTTTTAAATATCCAAAAAGCATTAACTGCAAAAGGGCCGATGTGTTCTGGAAGATTACAAAACTGAAAAAGTTAAAGTATATCAACCACCGAAAAAGTTAAAACATATGATCCAAGGAAGTTATTACACTCAACATAACAAAAATCCATCCAAGATTTTAGAGCGGTGTATCGTAATCATTAAAGATGCCATCATCGTTATTCGAAAAGATACCATCATCGTTATCCAAGTTTTTAGTTTCAAACGACGTACCGTTATCCGTAAAGACGTCATCGAATAACGTATGTGATGCCATCGAGTAATGTTTATGGTGTTGTTGTCTATGGCCCACAATTATCTGTCTATCGGTAAATATATTATTTTCTAATATGTTGATATGTTGGCTCTCATATTTTGTAACTTACAACAAAAGAAAAATCAAGGTTGGGTTTTATTTGCTATTTGTATGTGCAGAGACTAGAGAGGCCCTACACTTTGTTTATTTTTGCCTTCTTAGTTTCTACTAGTCGAGAGTTCCAATCTCACATAATATTCGTAGGGCATTTTTAGTGCAACCCAAGCCATTGATTTCACATGTGTGTTTAGATAAGATTGTCCAGTTACATGTTAAGTAGAGTTGCGGTATTTAATAATTGTTATATTACAACTAATAATGATATGGACGATATGATGTGGATAAATGGTTGCATGAATCAAAATTTTCATGCATTTTCTCGAAAAGTACCGAAACGTTTTTGTTTTAGATTTCACTGATACGAAATATACATGTAATTTCTATGGTATATGACTACAATTTTTACGAAATCTTCGAACGTGCCGAAAAATTCTCGAAATATTACAAAATATTTTAAATTTTTAGCAAGTCGAAACCTACTTCAAAATTGAAATTTTAATCCATGAATGGTTGTGGATTTCACGTTATTGGCACAATATTTCAATATAAGCTTAAGTAATCATGTGAAATTGATATGTATTTGTTTATTTGATCATTTATTTTTTAACTTCATATTTTAGTCTTAATGTCATATATTACATCTTTATTTTGTATCTAAAGTAGAGAAATTATAAGTTAAATATGATTACTCGTTAATCAGCAGTGACAATTATCGTTGTTTGAAGCGAATAGGAGAGCACGCCGCTGCAAGTGGCTACCCAACATGAAAGGAAGATTGCACTAACAAGTGCGAAAGAACCTTGAATTGCCATTAATCTGTGTTCGTGAACTTATGATCAGTTAAGTAGAAAGATTATCAAAGAACTTTGAAACTTGTAAGAGAAAACCTTTTTTTTTGATAGTTAACTTATAAGAGAAAACTTACTTGAAACAAGTGAAAATTAAATGAGCACGATACCTTAAATAGAAAACATGTGGGACTGTTGTACGACATAAGCTGAAACAATCCATCACAAACGACTGCCACATTTTCCTATTTTGTGTACATAACAAGAGATATATTAATCATGTTGACAATTTCCTTTTTCTTTTCTTTAGTTGTTTATAGTAAAGTGGCCGAAAAGCACATCCAGAAGCTGTGTTTGGCTCTTTAATTTTTTTGTTGAATTAGGATGAAAGAATAGGTTTGTGCATTCTTGGATTATTGGCAGAATTGGAAAATTATTCCTCATATGCTAAAAAATCAGGCACATATTTTTTGTATATATATATATATAGTAGAAAATTATTTGTGCGGCCGAAGTTTTAAATTGATCTTTTCGAACACAAGAAGACACTTAATCATTCAAGTTGCTAAGGGTTAGCAATGATATTTGTAGTTTCTGTATGTTGGGCGACCGTAGTCTTGGGGCCAAAATTTTATCTAAGATATTTCTCTCTTTCTCTGATCCTTTTTGTCTATTTTATGGTTCTAATTAAGAATGAAGTAAAAAAATTATTGTAACCAAATTTTACATTGTAGTTATATGTCACACTTTCAATCTTGGAGTGGTTATCTTTGTCATGGGTGCAGATCATACGACAATTTTCGTATGTATGTTTCCTATATTAGAGTTGTGGATCAAATCTCCATAAATTGAACTTGCTATTTGATGCAGTCGAGAAGGCGTTGGAGTTTATGGTGAGGCGGGATCATCCCAAGATGAGAGGCTGGTTTTGGCTCGGTCCTTTTTTGACGTGCGATTAGTCCAATTGCATCCGAAACAATGTAAAATTTGGTTATAATAATTTTTTACTTCATTCTTAATTAGAACCCTAAAACAGACAAAAAAGATCAGAAAAATAGAGAAATATCTTTGATAAAATTTTGGCCCTAAGACTCCGGTCGCCCGACATACAGAAACTGCAAATGTCATTGCTAACTCTTAGCAACTTGAATGATTAAGTGTCTTCTCGTGTTCGAAAAGATCAATTTAAAACTTCGGCCGCACAAATAGTTGTCTACTATATATATATATGTATATATATATATACAAAAAATATGTGCCTGATTTTTTAGCATATGAGGAATAATTTTCCAATTCTGCCAATAATCCAAGAATGCACAAACGTATTCTTTCATCCTAAGTCAACAAAAAAAATTACAGAGCCAAATACAGCTTCCAGATGTGCTTTTCGGCCACTTTACAATAAATAACTAAAGAAAAGAAAAAGAAAAGTGTCAACATGATTAATATATCTCTTGTTATGTACACAAAATAGGAAAAATAGGAAAATGTGGCAGTCGTTTGTGATGGATTGTTTCAGCTTATATCATACAACAATCCCACATGTTTTCTATATAAGGTATCGTGCTCATTTAATTTTCACTTGTTTCAAGTAAGTTTTCTCTTATAAGTTAACTATAAAAAAAAAAGGTTTTCTCTAACAAGTTTTAAAGTTCTTTGATAATCTTTCTACTTAATTGGTCGTAAGTTCATGAACACAGATCAATGGCAATTCAAGGTTCTTTCGCACTTGTTAGTGCAATCTTCCTTTCATGTTGGGTAGCCACTTGCAGCGGCGTGCTCTCCTCTTCGCTTCAAAGAACGCTAATTGTCACTGCTGATTAACGAGTAATCATATTTAACTTATAATTTCTCTACTTTAGATACAAAGTAAAAATAAATGATCAAATAAACAAATATATATCAATTTCATATGTCCTATATTAGAGTTGTGGATCAAATCTCCAGAAATTGCACTTGCTATTTGATGCAGTCGAGAAGGCGTCGGAGTTTATGGTGAGGCGGGAGCATCCCAAGATGAGAGGCTGGTTTTGGCTTGGTCAGTTTTTGACGTGCGATTAGTCCAATTGCATCCGAAACGGGCCAACGAACAGTAGTTATTTTTGTAATGGCCAATCTAAATTTGCCGCTAAAGACAACAAGACCCGCACTGTTTTAAAACATTAAAGGCCGCCTTGTGAAAACCCTCAAACGTTGGGTGGGAAACAGAATTTGCCCATATTTCTATATAAGGTTTATAAACACTAATGATTGCACCGTAGATGATTACGCACGAGTTCGGTGTATTCTATGTTAAAGTTATCATTATTCTAGAAGGTTAGGAGTTTTTAAATATCCAAAAAGCATTCACTACGAAAGGGCCGATGTGTTTTCGAAGATTACAAAACTGAAAAAGTTAAAGTCTATCAGCCACCGAAAAAGTTAAAACTTATGAGCCAAGGCAGTTACTACACTCAACATAAAAAAACGTTATCCAAAATTTTAGAGCGGTGTATCGTAATCCTTACAGATGCCATCATCGTTATCCAAAAAGATTCCATCATTGTTATCCAAGTTTTCAGTCTCAAACTACATATCGTTATCCGTAAAGACGTCATCGGATAATGTTTGTGATGCCATCGAGTAATGTTTATGGTGTTGTTATCTATGGCCCACAATTATATCTCTATCGGTATATATATTATTTTCTAATATGTTAATATGTTTGATATGGGCATTTCCCGCATATTGGGCCAGGCCCAAACTAGGCCCATTTTGGAGCACATCGGGGATTACTTTCGATGTCATATCGGTAATCATCACCGATATGGTACTGTGGTCCCCGGGTCTCGAAGTCTATAAATACGCGGTGCCCGGATCCCAAAACAAGTAATTTATTATCCCTCAGCTACCGCTCACCACATCGAAATACATCACCGATGTCACTTTCGACATCTAATTCGATATAGTAGCTACAACATACACCTCTGACACGTCACACCGCATCATCACCGATCTCACATCGGGGCTCATCCTCGACTTCAAATCGAAGGTAATCACCGACGTCCTTTCGATCTATCTACCGATATTCCACTCCCATCCAAGCATCAAGGCATTGGTTCGAGGTGTTCCGGACCAAGTCTATACGAGACACGTAGGTAGGCCTGATTTGAGATAGACTCGTTGTATTGCTAGACCATACACTTGTAACCGACACTCGTATATATATAAAACGATCTATCGCCAAATCAGTGGCGCCGTCTGTGGGAACACCAGTTCCCGGACAAGGACGCAAGGATGCAAGGAAGGAGGACTTGATCCGAGTTTAACAGGATTGTGACTAGGAGTGCGGGGATTGAGGACATACCACCCCCTCCACGGCCGACTGACCAAGAGCAGACACTGACCCAAGTTGAGATGGAGCTTCCTCCACCACAGAATGAGCCGCGACGAAGGCGCGGGCCCAGGAGGCCGCCGCGAGCCGTGAATGCAGGTCCAGCCCCGGTCGCGCCAAATACAACGGGACCCGCAACTAAGGGCCCGACCACTAAGAACCCCACGACAGACATTGCGGATTTTCCTGGCCCAGAAGAGACGATGCCCGCGGGATGAAGCGCCATGCCCCCCGCCACCATAATCCTGGAGATGTTGGCGCAGATCAACGCTTCTGTGAAAGCTGCGCTAGACCTTACAATGGAGACTTTGTTGCCGCACGTGCTGGGACAAAGAACGAAGTACATTCGGGCAAGGCCCCATGAATCCAGAGCAGGTGAGAAAAGGGCAAGGCAAGGATATGATGAACAGGAAGATATGGCGGACTCCTTCAGGGAGATATCGCCCGCTGCTTACGACAGATCTGAAAGGCGGGACCCCAGGACCCTGGGTCGAAAGATTGCGAGGAAGAAGGAGCGGCTTGACCGCGAGAGGGCGGAAGTTATCCAGAGAATGGAACGCGGTCGCGACCGCGCCGAGATTGCATATTCAAAGAATGAGGATGCGGAAATTCTGCAGGTAATATCAAGGAGGATGGAACAGTTCGATCGCGAGAGAGCGGAGTTGATGAGGAAGGTGGCTCATAGTCATGGGAAGGGTCGCAGTAGGACGAATAGGCCCCCAAGGACGTACACCCCATTAAGTAGAGGTATTCTGGAGGTGATGGTCGTGGCAAAAAGTAACAGCTGGTTGACAGAACCCAGATCCTTGAATGAGACACCCGGGATGAAGTCATCAGGCAAATACTGCGCGTACCACCGTCAGCCCGAACACGAGACGGAGGACTGTACGCACCTGAGGAATGAAATCGAAAGATTGATTAAAGAAGGGAAATTGGTCGAGTTTGTCAGGAGCGCCGAGGAAGATGCTAGAGGGGCTGGACGTTCCTTATCTGCTAGGAGAGATTACTCACCCAGGGAAGGAAAGCAGAAGTTGATTGAGGCAACTGAGGAGCGTGGTAGGTCCATCGTGAATGCCCCAAGCAGAGGTGTTATAAACGTGATCAACGGTGGAGGCTTGGGAGCTGACGCGGTTCGCGGCCGAGAAACCATAACACGAAGACTCCAGTGTGAAGCCTACATTGGGTACACCAATGCAATCAGGCTGGAATAGTACTTGGAGCAGGAGATCTCTTTCACTAGGAAAGACTTTGAGCAACTCAGTCCATTGGCCTTGACCGCAGGGAAACTAGATTGCCCATTGGTTATCACGATTAATGTAGATGAATATCAGGTGCACAAAGTGTTGGTGGATAGCGGAAGCTTCGCAAATATGATATTCTCAAAAGCCTACGAGCAGATGGGGATAGCCCCGGACCAGCTAAAGCCGATATCCACCCCGTTGACCAGGTTTGGTGAAGCAGAGGTGGTACCGCTTGGACAAATCACATTGCCCACCACGTTTGGCGGGAGTCCACGCACCCGGTTGACACCGATAAAATACACAGTTGTCGACACCCCCATTTCCCTACCACGCCACTATTGGCCGACCGGCGCTCAACCAGATCAGGGCAGCGGTCTCTGCTTATTACCAGAAGATTATATTCCCGACGCCTCAAGGAGTTGGTGAGATTCTAAGTGACCAGATACAGGGATGGATGTGCTATGTGGACTCGCTGAAGCACCCAAGAATCAGAAGAAGACAGGAAATACAAGTCCCGCATCAAGAATACATTTCGCGCACAGAGTAATCACCATGAGGAGCAACAGAACAGTCTTTTAAATTTTTGTGGTTTTTAAATTATGTTCGAACAAAGGAAACATTACCCCATCGTGGGTTAGTCTGTAAACTTAAAACAGGGGGGAACTACGCCGGTCTGATTCCCCACTCAACGGGATACGTAGGCGGGTTAGGTTTACCTAGCCCTCGACCGCTATCTCTTATTTTGCCCCTTCGTGGGTCGGCATGTAACTTAAAACAGGGGGAACTACGCCGGTCTGATTCCCCACTCAACGGGATACGTAGGCGGGTTAGGTTTACCTAGCCTTCGACTGTTATCTGTCATTACCTTTTTATTTGTTGCTTTGTGGAATTTCATGTTTCATGCAGGGATATGTCCTAGTTGGACATTACAGAAGTGCATAGAATTGCACGAATAATCCGGGAGTATTCCCATAGATGCGTGTTTAGCACATCGCCCTCTTATAGGTACATAGCCCGGAGGACCACACATTACTATATCCGAAAGGGACATAGGCAATATTAAACCCTTGCTTTTTAAAAGGAGGGGTTCAGGGAGCACTGCCCCAGATTATCCAATATTATCCGTCTCAACAGGTATAACATGACTTATACAAAAGCAGGTCGAGAACTCCTACAGAATGGGATAACACCAACAAGGGAAACCTATTACCTACTTTATATATTCTATATCATTATACATGGATATTTTTTGGTCTTATTGGACAACAGGAATCCGAGACTCTACAAACCCTACAGGAAGACAACCGCCGATAAGCGGCAAAAGATTCTACACAATCTACAGATCCCCTATCCCCCGAGATAGAGAGGACGACAATCTATAGATCTTCTATCCCCCGAGATAGAGAGGACGACAATCTACAAATCCCCTATCCCCCGTGATAGAGAGGACGACAATCTACAGATCTCCTATCCCCCGAGATAGAGAGGACGACAATCTACATATCCCCTATCCCCCGAGATAGAGAGGACGACAATCCACAGATCCCCTATCCCCCGAGATAGAGGGACAACAATCTACAGATCCCCTATCCCCCGTGATAGAGAGGACGACAATCTA
The DNA here is from genome assembly GCA_948329865.1 of Linaria vulgaris. NCBI lineage: Eukaryota > Viridiplantae > Streptophyta > Magnoliopsida > Lamiales > Plantaginaceae > Linaria > Linaria vulgaris. Next base: position 32,399,413 of record OX415250.1, on the reverse strand, counting down.
CAGATCCCCTATCCCCCGAGATAGAGAGGACGACAATCTATAGATCCCCTATCCCCCGAGATAGAGAAGACGACAATCTACAGACCCCATATCCCCCGAGATAGAGGGACGACAATCTACAGATCCCTTATCCTCCGTGATAGAGAGGACGACAATCTACAGATCCCCTATCCCCCGAGATAGAGAGGACGACAATCTACAGTTCCCCTATCCCCCGAGATAGAGTGGACAAAAAAAAATCCCCTGTGATAATGGGGTCGATTCAAAAAAGTCCCTGTGATAACGGGGCCAACACAAAAAATATCCCCTGTGATAACAGGGTTGACCAAAAACAGTTCAACGGTAGAGGGACCCATGTGATAACGGGACGCATCCCTACCGACAAAAAATTCCCTATGATAACGGGGTCAATTCAAAAAAGTCCTTGTGATAACGGGGCAAATCCAAGAAAAATCTCTTGTGATGACGGGGTCGATTCAAAAAAGTCCCTGTGATAACGGGGCCAACACAAAAAATATCCCCTGTGATAACGGGGTCGACCAAAAACAGTTCAACGGTAGAGGGACCCCTGTGATAACAGGACACATCCCTACCGACAAAAATATCCCCTGTGATAACGGGGTCGATTAAAAAAAGTCCCTGTGATAACGGGGCCAATCCAATAAGACATTCCCTGTGATAACGGGGTCGAACTTACGTTAGGTGAAGAGCCTATTGGGTGAAAATCCCATAAATCAAGCTAGGTGAAGAGCCTATTGGGTGGAGATCCCATAAATCACGTTAGGTGAAGAGCCTATTGGGTGAAAATCCCATAAATCAAGCTAGGTGAAGAGCCTATTGGGTGGAAATCCCATAAATCACGTTAGGTGAAGAGCCTATTGGGTGAAAATCCCATAAATCAAGCTAGGTGAAGAGCGTATTGGGTGGAAATCCCATAAATCACGTTAGGTGAAGAGCCTATTGGGTGAAAATCCCATAAATCAAGCTAGGTGAAGAGCCTATTGGGTGGAAATCCCATAAATTATGTTAGGTTAAGAGACAGGCTCTATGGGCCCCTAACCATAAGAAGAATATCCCCCGCACACAAAAGCATTGGCAGATTATCCACGTTTCTACCAATCCCAAGGAAATTCCGACCGTTCCTTGACTAACAACAGACAGATTAAACGAATCTTATCAAATATGAGAACGAAATGACTGCGCCTTAGATATCGGAATACTGCATATTCTATCATCATGACAACAAAAGAAATCAACAAGTTATCAGGAAAGGACACGCAGCAAAAATCGATTCAATTAACAAGTACAACTATAAACCATATTACAAGAGGCAACTGCGCCGAAAGAAGAAAAAATTACAGATTCCTAGAATCTCAACCAGGATAACGAGGGGCCCATTTGATGTGTCTTAAAGCCAAACTCTTCTGCTCGATAATCTCGTGGTATTCCGGCTCCAGTTCTAGATATTCGTCATCATCGTCGGAATCCTCAGGAAATTTCCCGTCCGGCCCATTCAATGGGTTTATGGCCGAAGGGTCGTAACCATCCTTGAAACCACCATCCAGCTGGATTTGACCTATGACAGAGGCCTTGGCTTCTTCCTGTTCCAGCAAGCCTCGCTCAGCACATATCACTTTATACAACAAACTCAGAAGGAACTGTTTGGCCACACTGGTCAGTTGGCTTTTGCTCAGCGTCATGCACCGCATATGCCTTTCAGCATGGGCTAATTGGTCCTTCAGAATTTTGACCTCAGCTTCAAGGGCCTCCCGACGAGATGCTTCTTGACCAGCAATAAGGCGAGACTCATTAAGCTCTCCGATCAACCTCTTATTGTCATTTAACAGGGCCCCAACATTATTCTCGCTGGCCTTCATAATATCCATGGCCTCGTCTCTCTCATGCTGGAGTTGTACAGCGGCAACAGGATCATATTCGCCCAGTTTTTTGAGCAAACCATTGGTAACTCGGAGCGACTCGGCGTGATCCGCTTGACCCTTGATGGCCATCGTCAAGAAACATTTCAGAAAACCAGCCATCTGCACGTCCACAATAAGGACTGGATCATCAGACAAACGAAAACCCAATGGAAATACACGGTAAATGGGATAAGACTACTTACAGAGCGAAAGAGACCACCGTGATCCCCACTTGCACCACCCTCTTCTTTCCTTCTCTTCCGCCCCATGGACGTCCCAACATCAGCATCAGGTTGAGATTGCGAAGCATTACCCACCCCGACAGTATTTTCACTCGAGGAGGACACAGATTTCTTTGCATTCTTGCGCACGCCTTCACGACCCCTCTTCTTCACAAGGGGAGGTGCGTCATCTGTAGCAGTTTCGGCTCCCGGTTGTCTGTGTTGCGCTATCGCATCCAGACTACAATACTCCACCAGTTCGGCTGCGAAACATACAAAATAGAGGATCGAGAGATAGATCGAGGGGAAGATATCAAGTTACAAAGATATAACACTTACCGAGCGTAGAGGGACCGTTATAGCGCACCGGAGATATCCCACTTGCTCGTAGAACTATGTCACTACACAGCAGGGTACCGTCGTATGGGTGGTTAATCAACTTCCTCAGGAACTCGAAGCTATGTGCAGTAGGGCCGACAGCGGCCGGTTTCTCATATTTGGTGTCTTCACACCACACGCTAGGAAGCGCATCAAACTCACCAGCCGTCCTCTCCTGGATATACATATACTCGCACTTATTCCCGAGTCCGTAGCTAGAGTATAGTGCACGAACCTAAGCCCCGTCTGGGCTCGCACACAGAAAAACCCTCTGTCACCACCCTTCCTATTTACCATAACGCTAAAAAGCTCCCAGAACTCATTAGCTCCGCAGGGGGCACCCAGCGCCCTCATGACACATATGAAAGCTACAATGTAGCCCAGAGAATTGGGGGATAGTTGTCCCAAACAAACCCCGATACTTGCTATAATAGCACTAACCGCGGGATCAATCGGGAAGCGCAGCGCATTCTTGAAATGCTTGGCACTGACAGTAATGCAACTCTTTGGTGGAGTATGCATTCGTTGATCGGCACTGGGAAATATGATCTTATACCCTTCCGGAATGTCATACTTATCAGAATAATACCCGGAATGATGAGGGACACGAGACTTCATATCCTCGTACTTCTCAGAGGTCTTATACTTCGGCGGGCTGACTTCAAAGCCCCATTCATCCACATCAGGGCTGGCAGCTTCGGGCAGAGCAGAAAATTCGGCACCGCCCTGTTCACCAGTCAGTTGTTCAGGACCAAACATCTCATTTTCAGAGAATACGGCTCCACCCTCTTCAAAATTTATTTCAGGCAAATCTGCACCAGCATTACCTCCGGCAAATGACATATTTAACGCTCTAAAAGGATGAAAGACAAGATCGAAACTGATATCGAGACAAGTATCGAATTCGATATTGAAAATTCAAATCAGAGAGGGATGTGGAAAGCAAGGTCGAAGTCTATATCGGAAGTCAAATTCGACGTGTCTTTTGAAGGGACAACGAAATTCCAATAAAAGCCAAAGTGGGTTTTTTACCTTCCTGACGGCCCATTTATAGATATCAGAGATAGTAGATCGAAACTATGTTTCGATATAACATCGGTAACTATATTCGATATAATGAATAGAATGGAGACGGACAGGCGTGCAGGGGACATCACCCTAGCGATAGACAGACGCCTTACTACATCGAAATGCACTTTCGACATTAGATCGAATATGAGTTTCGACATAAGATCGAAGCTAAAACCCGACATCTTACTCCACTACGCGAAGAGTCACGAGAATATAACAACTGCCCCGACAACCCCATCATAATTTTCAAGGAAGCCAAATACCAAGGGGACTAGAATTCAAACGAGGACCTCAAACCCGGCGTTCATCACAAATACATTCCCCACAAGTTTGATCTCCATCATTTGAACTGGCGGGACGAAGGGTACAGGTAACCTAGAAATTTTAAGTTAAATTTGCGAATCCCTATCTCTAAGATAAGAATCCCCAAATTGGGGGACTACATGATATGGGCATTTCCCGCATATTGGGCCAGGCCCAAACTAGGCCCATTTTGGAGCACATCGGGGATTACTTTTGATGTCATATCGGTAATCATCATCGATATTATACTGTGGTCCCCAGATCCCGAGGTCTATAAATAAGCGGTGCCCCGATCCCAAAACAAGTAATTTATTATCCCTCAGCTACCGCTCGCCACATCGAAATACATCACCGATTTCACTTTCGACATCTAATTCGATATAATGACTACAGCATACACCTCTGACACGTCACACCGCATCATCACCGATCTCACATCGGGGCTCATCCTCGACGTCACATCGAAGGTAATCACCGACGTCCTTTTGATCTATCTACCGATATTCCACTCCCATCCAAGCAACAAGGCGTTGGTTCGAGGTGTTTCGGACCAAGTCTACACGAGACACGTAGTGTAAGCCTGATTTGAGATAGACTCGTTGTATTGCTAGACCATACACTTGTAACCGACACTCGTATATATATAAAACGATCTATCGCCAAATCAATGTTGGCACTCATTATTTGCAACTTACAACAAATGAAAAATCAAGATTGGGTTTTATTTGTTCTTTGCAAGTGTAGAGAATAGAGTGGCCCTTCACTTTGTTTGTTTTTGCCTTCTTAGTTTCTACTAGTCCAGAGTTCCAATCTCACATAATATTCCTATGGCATTTTCAATGCAACCCAAACCATTGATTTCACATGTGTGTTTAGGTAAGATTGTCCAGTTACATGTTATGTAGAGTTGCAGTATTTAGTAATAGTTATATTACAACTATTAATGATATGTACGATATGATGTGTATAAATGGTTGCGTGAATCAAAATATTCAAGTATTTTCTCGGAAAGTACCGAAACGTTTTTGTTTTAGATTTTACCGATACAAAATATACTTGTAATTTCTATGGTATATAACTACCATTTTTACGAAATCTTCAAAGCATGCCGAAAAGTTCTCGAAATATTACGAAACATTTTTATTTTTTAGCAAGTCGAAACATTCTTCAAAATTAAAATTTTAATCCATGAATGGTTGTGGATTTTTGTTGGCACAATATTTCTATATAAGGTTAATTAATCGTGCGATTTGATTTGTATTTGCTTATTTGATCATTTATTTTTTCACTTCATATTTTAGTTTTAATGTGTTATATTACAGCTTTATTTTGTATCAAAAGTAGAGAAACTATAAGTTAAATATGATTAATCGTTAATTATATTTAAACTAACTTGAAATAAACATTTAATTAGTACTTCATACAATCTGATCCATTATGTACACCTCCAAATGAATGTCTAATTAACGATCTAAAAGATTGTTCGCAAAAAATGCAATAATGGGGGGGGGGGGGGGGGCGTTGGGGGAACGTCTTAAAACCTTAAAGGCATCCTTGTGAAATCCCTCAAACGTTGGGTAGGAAACAGAATTTGCGCGTATTTCTATAAACTCTAATGATAGTATTGTAGATGATTATGCGCGAGTTCGGTGTATTCTATGTTAAAGTTATCATTATTCTAGATGGTTAGGAGTTTTTAAATATCCAAAAAGCATTGATTGTGAAGGGGCCGATGTGTTCTCGAAGATTACAAAACTGAAAAAGTTAAAGTATATCAGCTACCGAAAAAGTTAAAACATATGAGCCAAGGAAGTTATTACACTCAATATAACAAAAAGCCATCCGAGATTTAAGAGCGGTGTATAGAAATCCTTAAAGATGCCATCATGGTTATCCGAAAAGATTCCATCATCGTTATCGAAGTTTTTTAGTGTCAAACGACGTATCGTTATTCGTAAAGATGCCATCGAATAATGTATGTGATCCCATCGAGTAATGTTTATGGTGTTGTTGTCTATAGCCTCAATTATCTCTCTATCGGTAAATATATTCTTTTCTAATATGTTAATATATTGGTTCTCAATATTTGCAGCTTACAACTAATGAAAAATCAAGGTTGGGTTTTATTTGTTATTTGTATGTGCAGAGACTAGAGAGGCCCTACACTTTGTTTGTTTTTGTCTTCTTTGTTTCTACTAGTCTAGAGTTCCACTCTCACATAATACTCATCTGGCATTTTCAGTGCAACCCAAGCCATTGATTTCACAAGTGGTTACATGTTAATTAGAGTTGGGGTATTTAATAATAGTTATATTACAGCTAATAATGATATGTACGATATAATGTGTATAAATGGTTGCATGAATCAAAATTTTTATGCGTTTTCTTGAAAAGTATCGAAACGTTTCTGTTTTAGATTTCACCGATACAAAATATACATGAAATTTTCATGGTATATAACTATAATTTTTACGAAATCTTCAAAACAAGCCGAAAAGTTCTCGAAATATTACGAAATATTTCTAATTTTTAGCAAGTCGAAACTTACTTCAAAATTGAAATCTTAATCCATGAATGGTTATGGATTTCACGTTATTGGCACAATATTTCTATATAAGGTTAATTAATCATGTGATTTGATATGTATTTGTCTATTTGATCATTTATTTTTTAACTTCATTTTTAATCTTAATGAATAAGTGATATATTACATCTTTATTTTGTATCGAAAGTAGAGAAACTATAAGTTAAATATGATTACTCGTTAATTATATTTAAACTCATTTAATTATTACTTCATTAGTGTTATGATGTTTTATTTTTTTTTATGTCAAAGGATATTTTATTTATTTATTATAATAAGATATTTGATTCAATACTTAACCCCTAAAATCGAGAGTCGAATTGAAAAATGTTTGATCCTAAAACAAAAAATCAAATCATATATTGGACAAAAATTTTGAGTAGGATCATTCAAACTGTTTTCACACATTTTGATCAATCTAATCCATTAGGTACACCTCCACCTGATACTAAATCTAACCCTGATAGTAAATCTAACGAACTAAAATGGGACACGTGTTCCAAATGAATGTCTTAGTAACGGTGTAAAACCTTAAAGGGCGCGTTGTGAAAACTCTCAAACGTTGGGTGGAAACAGAATTTTGCCCATATTTCTATATGAGGTTTATAAACTCTAATGATAGTATTTTAGATGATTATGCACGAGTTTGATGTATTCTATGTTAAAGTTATCATTATTCTAGATGGTTAGGAGTTTTTAAATATCCAAAAAGCATTGACTGTGAAAGGGCCGATGTGTTGTCGAAGATTCCATCATCGTTATCCTTAAAGACGTATCGATATCCTTAAAGATGTTTTCGAGTGGTTATCTTTGTCATGGGTGCAGATCATACGAGAAGTTTCGTATGTATGTTTCCTATATTAGAGTTGTGGATCAAATCTCCAGAAATTGCACTTGCTATTGTAGGTCAGAAACTAATCTTGTTGAAGGAAGCTGGAAAGGAAGGACAAAATGTCAAGAATTACAAAGGTCAAGTTAAGGCGACAAAGCTTAAAGCCGTCGGTAAAGATCTATACCGTCGGCTTAGAGCCGACGGTATAGATCTGATCCGTGTGATTTGATCACACGGATCAGATCACGCCACGTCAGCGATCCGTGTGATAATTCACACGAATCGCTGACGTGGCAACAACCCCCCTTCCCGAAGGCCTATATATAATTCGAACGAGTTAGTCTCACAATTCATTCGGTTTCAAAATAAGGTTCGTAAACGTACTCATTTTAATTTTTACGTAATAATTATTTATTTTATAAGCGTACGTTAATTATGTTTATCTAATTTATCTTTCTTTTTATTTGCGACTTAAGGAAAATGTACGAGTCATCTTGGAGACCGGTGCCATAGATCGAAGGAGCAGTTTCAGAAATTTTTTACGTGCTACAAGAGGTACGTGTATAGTTTCGAGCTCTTATTTTTTGTTCTAGTCATACGATTATAAATATTGTTCGTAACCCCTAAATGTAGAGACGTCGTTGTGCTAATCGTTATAATTTAAAAAATTTATAGACAATATATAATGAATCCAAACGGAGATAGAGATTGGATGTATGATCGTTTGAGTGAGACGGGTCGAGTGAATGAAACGTTCGGGGAAGGTGTATACCAGTTTTTGGCATTTGCGTTAGATCAAGAGCATTATCTAGACGGTGATCGAAATCCTAGATGTCCATGTAGAAAATGCAGCAATAGGAAATACTTGGACCCTGGCAAAGTGGCAGCTCACCTTTATCGATGGGGTTTTGTAGAAGGGTACCGTGTATGGATATTCCATGGGGAAAATTTTGTCGCGCATAATAGCCAAGGGGCGTCATCGTCGAGGCACGAAGTTAGAAACGACCCCGAAGTTGTTCAGGACGAGATTTTATTTGAAAATCTAGTTGACGACACTTTTCGGGCACAATTCGACGTTAACGGTGAGGAGCCTAACGCCGATGCAAAAGATTTTTTAAATTTGCTACAAATGTCGGAACTCAAGCTTAAGGGACCAAGCAAGAAATCTGTTTTGCAGTGGGTATCCGAGTTTTTTACAGCCAAGATTGAGAATAACTACAATCAATCCGGGTGCAATCAGATGTACAACTTGCACCGCGAACTTTTGTACCCAGAGGATCAACTCTTACTGCCAGAGGATATGCACGCTGCCGAGAATATGATGAGGTGTTTGGGGTTGGGATACGAAACAATCGACGTGTGTTTTAATAATTGTTTCTTGTTCTATGGAGAATTCGCATCTTCCGATTACTCGGTTTGTCCTGAATGCGGGGAGTATAGGTATGAAACTATAGGTAGAAAGAATCCAGTGTCAAGGAAAAAGTTATGGTACTTCCCTTTGGCCCCACGTCTTAAACGACTCTTCATGACTAAATCAACTGCTGAACATATGACGTGGCACTTAAATTGTAAGTCGTCGGACGATGTAATGATCCACCCTGCAGCAGGCGAAGCGTGGCAAGATTTCGACAAGAAACATCCGCAATTCGCAGCAGAGCCACGGAACATCCGCCTTGGTCTATGCACAGACGGTTTCACTCCGTTTGGAAACTTCGGGAAACAAAATTCTTGTTGGCCTGTGTTCATGACTCCATATAACCTTCCTCCAGATCTTTGCATGCGAGAGGAGTTTATTTTCTTGAGTCTTATCATATCAGGGCCGAGTAGTCCAGGAAAAAACATTAACGTTTTGCTACGCCCTCTGATTGACGAGTTGAAGGTTTTGTGGCATGATGGCGTTCGTACTTACGATAGATTCAGGGAGCAGAATTTTCAATTGAGGGCTGCATTGATGTGGACTATTAGTGATTTCCCCGCCTACGGGATGTTGTCTCAGTGGAGCACACATGGAAAGTTATTGTGCCCGTATTGCATGGAGAACACGAAGGCGTTCCCTTTGCAGTATGGTAGGAAAGCAACGTGGTGGGGATGTCATCGTTGTTTCTTACCAGTGGGACATGAATTTCGGCACGACATGATGGGATTCAATGGACATACAGAATTTGATGGGCCTCCACCGCGTAGGACAGGCGCAGAAATGGCAGCAATTGTTGCACAACTACCAGGAAGGTCTACAGCGCCAGATGCACCGATAATGCCAGGAAAAGGAACAGAGCACAATTGGACCCACAAAAGTATCTTTTGGGAATTACCCTATTGGAGTACGAACCTGATACGTCACAATCTTGATGTGATGCATTGCGAGAAGAACTTTTTCGGCAACATAAAGAACACGGTGATGGACGACCGTTAAGAGTAAAGACAACTTAAAAGCTAGGAGAGACTTAGAATTGTTGACCACTCGGGTCGAGCTTTTTGTTGTCGATACCGATGATAATAAAACCTACAAGCCGAAAGCCAAGTATTGCCTTGATCGACCGCAAAAGAAACTACTATGTCAGTGGTTGTCATGTTTGCGATTTCCGGATGGCTATGCTTCAAATATTCAGCGTTGTGTGCAACAACAACAATTAAAGTTGATTGGGATGAAGAGTCATGATTCACGTGTTTATGCAAAGGTTAATACCTATTGCCTTCCGTGATTTTATCCCTGATCCGATATGGGGTACCCTAGTAGAGATAAGTATCTTCTTCAGAGCATTGTGCGCCACAGAGATTAGGAGATCGGACATGGCGTTGTTAGAGGAATCTATCGTGGTCACAATATGCAAATTAGAGAAGATATTTCCACCAGGCTTTTTCGATTCTATGGAGCACTTGACGATACATCTTCCATATGAGGCCAAAGTTGGTGGACCGGTTCAGTATCGTTGGATGTACCCTTTCGAGAGGTATTGGCATTATTTATTTCATTCCTTATATATTTCAATACGTATTGGCATTATTTGTATCGATTCTGAAGTTATATACATGGATTTCTTTGTAGGCAAATGAACGGGTTGAAGAAATAAGTTTTGAACAAAGCTCGTGTTGAAGGTTCAATTGCTAATGCTTATCTAAGCTCGTGTTTTGAACCAGTGGTATATTTCTCCAGAGGAGTTGAACCAAATTGAGCTTTACACGTTGATGAATTGTTCGGAAGTCGACGGATGGGTCACGTAAGTTTCAAACTATATTATTGTTAAATATGGCTTAATTATATTTAACATTTTGACTCATGGATTGAAACACGGTTCCAAATGATTACAGGTTGTTCGAGGACCTACATTGTGGAGATCTTACTCCACGACAGACACAAAGAAAGAAAACTACAATGTTCGTGTCGTGGTTTAAAGAAACTGTTAAATCAGGAGAGTACTTGGTCGATGAACGTATCTACCCCCTTGCCTCTGGAGCAAGTGCACTTACAACATCATACGGGGGCTACATAGTGAACGGATTTAGATTTCGTACTGATTCGTTTAACCAAGGAAAGGTCGGAAACTGTAGTGGCGTGTACGTGAAGGGCAGTGGTGATGGGATTGAAGGAACAAATTTTTACGGGACGATCAAGGAAATCGTTGAGGTTTTATGGTGCGGTGGCGGAGATAGGGCCCAATCAATTGTATTTTTTAAATGTAATTGGTATGATATTAGCAGCCGCGGTACAACTGTACACCCGAAGTATGGAATGGTTGATATCGAACCTACGCGGCTTCTCGCGACAAATGAACCGTTCATTTTTGCTAACCAGGCTCTACAAGTGTTCTACACGCCATATCCAGTGCAACATGTGTCGCGAAGGAAAGGATGGTGGGCAGTTTGCCCTATTCGTGCAAGAAACGTCATCGACGTATCCGGGCTATATGAGCCTGAATTCGACGTCGAGTTTAATCAGCCCGAAGACTTATTTCAAGATGATGTATCGCCGGGCCTTAATTTGGGCGCCGATTTGATCGATTTTGACATTGAAGGACAGTTGGCAGATGATGAGTACGAGCTTGTTGAGGAAGTTGACGATTAGTTTTATTTATGTTTAAATCAATGTTATTTTAAATTAATGTTAGTTTTCGAGTTTAAATCAATGTTATTTTAAATTTAATGTGTAATTTTCGAGTAGTGTTTAAATTTCGAGTAGTGTTTAAATTTCGAGTAATACTTTAATGTGTAATTTTCGAGTAGTGTTTAAATTTCGAGTATGTGTGTTTAATTTTTGAGTATGAGTGTTTAAAAATATCCGTCAACATCATTTTTAAATTTTATTATTTTATTTATTTATTTATTTTAAAAGGGAAAGGCTACCCAAATTTTTTTTTTTTTTATTTTTTTTTTTTTAATAAAATGGGCCATTACCGTCGGCCCAAATCCGACGGTAATGGGCTTTACCGTCGGATTTGGGCCGACGGTAAAGCAAGCCTATTTTTTTTTTTTTTTTATTAAATGGGCCATTCCCGTCGGCCCAAACCCGACGAGAATGGGCTTTACCGTCGTATTTGGGCCGACGGTAAAGCCTGCCCATTTGTACCGTGTGCCCAAAGCCGACGGGAATGCCCATTACCGTCGGGATTGGGCCCGACGGTAATAATTGGGCCTTTTCCGTCGGGCCAAAACGCCGGGCCCGACGGAAAAGGCCAAATCTGTTGTAGTATACGTAGTTGGTACTTGGTAGTACAAGAAACATTTGAGACATGTACAGATAAAAAATTATTCCTAAACTAAAATATGTTTTGAATATAACGAGTTCAATTAATCAAACTTTGGTATCACTTGGAATGTAAAACTCGATATGGTTCTGTTATAAAATTCTTTCCTAAATTAGTTGTGAAAAAAGTGTATTAAGTTTCAAAACGTCAACTACGTTTCTCTTCCAACGTTCATATGTATAAAAGATGATAACTCATTTCTTTCATATATTGAATCATCAATATTACATTGTTATATAGCTATCACAAAGAACAAAAAGTCAACATTACTTAATGCTACCGATACAACAAGTCTGATGAGCAGCCAATATTGAATATCATATCTCCATAGCATAGGACTCCTACCATCTCTTTTATTATCCCAATACTCCTTTCAAGTTGAGCATATATATCATACATGTCCAACTAAACCAAAAGTTTTAAAAATATTTTACTTGCGACTGCTTTACTAAGTATATCAGCCAACTAATCGTTTGATCGAATTACTAGCAGTTCCACAATTTTTTCATGCAGCTTCTCTTTTATAAAAATTTGTCAACCTCAATATGCTTGGTACGATCATGTTGAACAGGATTGTAAGCAATATCACGTTCTGCTTTATTATCACAGTATAATCGAATAGACTGACAAGGTAGATATCCCAAATCATTTAAAAGGTGGTTTAACCACAATGTTTCACCAAGTCCCAAAGCCATGCCTCTGAATTCAACTTCTCCACTTGAACGAGCAACAACCTTTTATTTTTTTACTTTTTCATGTAACAAGATTGCCACCAAAGAATGTAAAACAACCAGAGGGCTGATCACCTATCATCTAAAGCTCCAGCCCAATCATCATCAGCATATGCTACTATTCTTTGAAAATCATTTTTTTTTTTAAAATAAGATTCTCTTACTAGGTGCAGCTTTTAAATATCTCAATATCCGTATGGCGTCATTCATGTGTCGTTCATTATACATAAACTGGCTGACAATGCTTAATGCATATGCTAGATTAGGTCAGGTGCAAATTTAAGTATCTCAATATTCGCATGGTGACATTCATGCGTCATTCCCCAGGATTGTGCATAAATCGGCTAACAGTGCTTAATGAATATGCTAGATCAGGTCTTGTGGGAGCCTAGTACTTGGTCAGGTACTTTGGTATCTCCCAACGAGTCTTTGGTATCTTTCTTTATTAGCAGGTACTTGGTCATATTAGCAGGTACTTGGTGAGGCTCAAAACACAACTACAGACCTTTTTCGACTAGTGTACCTGCTGGTTGACAATCTTACATTTCAATTTCTTCCAATAAATCTAAAACATATTTTCGTTGAGATAAAACCTCTATCCCATGAAAATATTTTAGTTCACTAAGGTCTTTCATCTCAAACTATGTGGACAAGTAACTTTGGAGATCTTTTCATTCTTCTTCTTCATTACCTGTGACCACCATATCATCCGCACACACAATAAGTCTTGTGATCTTATTATTTTGTTTTTTTATAGACAAAGTATGATCTGAATTGCTCTGTCCATAGCCAAATGCTATCATAGACTTTGTGAATCTTCCAAACCATGATCTTGGAGATTGTTTAAAACCATAAATTGACTTATTTACCTTGCATACTTGATGGACTTGAACTTTCAATCCTGTGAAGCCAAGTGGAATGTCCATGTAGACTTCTTCTTCTAGTTCACCATGCAAAAATGCATTCTTTAAATCATATCCTTGTAATGGCCAATCTAAATTTTCCGCTAAAGACAACAACACCTGCACTGTTTTAAAACATTAAAGGCCGCCTTGTGAAAATCCTCAAACGTTGGGTGGGAAACAGAATTTGCCCATATTTCTATATAAGGTTTATAAACTCTAATGATAGTACTGTAGTTGATTATGCACGAGTTTGGTGTATTCTATGTTAAAGTTATCATTATTCTAGATGGTTAGGAGTTTTTAAATATCCAAAAAGCATTGACTGTGAAAGGGCTGATGTGTTCTCGAAGATTACAAAACTGGAAAAAAGTATATCAGCCACCGAAAAAGTTAAAACATATGAGACAAGGAAGTTACTACACTCAACATAACAGAAAGTCATCCAAGATTTTAGAGCGGTGTATCGTAATTCGTAAAGATGCCATCATCGTTATCCGAAAAGATTCCATCATTGTTATCCAAGTTTTTAGTGTCAAACAATGTATCGTTATCCGTAAAGACACCATCGAATAATGTATGTGATGCCATCGAGTAATGTTTATGGTGTTGTTGTCTATAGCCCACAATTATCTCTCTATCGGTAAATATATTATTTTCTAATATGTTAATATGTTGGCTCTCATTATTTTCAACTTACAACAAATGAAAAATCAAGGTTGGGTTTTATTTGTTATTTGTATGTGTAGAGACTAGAGAGGCCCTACACTTTGTTTGTTTTTCTCTTCTTAGTCTCTACTAGTCTAGAGTTCCACTCTCACATAATATTCATCTGGCGTTTTCAGTGCAACCCAAGCCATTGATTTCACAAGCGTGTTTACGTAAAATTGTCCAGTTACATGTTATGTAGAGTTGCAGTATTTAATAATAGTTATATTACAACTATTAATGATATGTACGATATGATATGTATAAATGGTTGCATGAATCAAAATTTTCATGCGTTTTCTTGAAGAGTACCAAAACGTTTCTATTTTATATTTCACGAATACGAAATATACATGTGATTTTCATGGTATATAACTACAATTTTTACAAAATTTCGAAACAAGCCGAAAAGTTCTCGAAATATTACGAAATATTTTTGTTTTTCAGCAAGTCGAAACTTTCTTCAAAATTGAAATTTTAATCCATGAATGGTTGTGGATTTCACATTATTGGCACAATATTCCTATATAAGGTTAATTAATCGTGCGATTTCATCTGTATTTGTTTATTTGATCATTAATTTTTAACTTCATATTTTAGTCTTAATGTTGTATATTCCATCTTTATTTTGTATCGAAAGTAGAGAAACTATAAGTTAAATATGATTACTCGTTAATTATATTTAAACTAACTTGAAACAAACATTTAATTAGTACTTCATTCGTGTTATAATGTTTTATTTTTTTATGCCAAAGAATATACATTATTTATTTATTTATTAAAAATAAGATATTTGATTCGATTCTTAACCCCTAAAATTGAGAGTTGAATTGAAAAATATTTGATCCTAAAATAAAAAATTCAGATCATATCTTGGAACAATTTTTGAGTCGGATTATTGAAACTGTTTTCGCACAATTTGATCAATCTAATCCATTATGTACACCTCCACGTGATACTAAATCTAACGAACTAAACTGGGACACGTGTTCCAAATGAATGTCTAATTAACGGTCTAAAAGATTGTTCGCAAAAAAATCACAAGGGGGGGGGGGGGGGTCAACGTTTTAAAACATTAAAGGTCGCCTTGTGAAAACCCTCAAACGTTGGGTAGGAAACAGAATTTGCCCATATTTCAATATAATCTTTATAAACTCTAATGATATTATTGTAGATGATTATGCGCGAGTTCGGTGTATTCTATGTTAATGTTAACATTATTCTAGATGGTTAGGAGTTTTTAAATATCCAAAAAGCATTGATTGTAAAGGGGTCGATGTGTTCTCGAAGATTACAAAACTGCCACCGAAAAAGTTAAAACATATGAGCCAAGGAAGTTATTACACTCAACATAACAAAAAGCCATCCAAGATTTTAGAGCGGTCTATCGTAATCCTTAAAGATGCCATCATCATTATCCGAAAAGATTCCATCATTGTTATCCAAGCTTTTAGTGTCAAACGACGTATCGTTATCCGTAAAGACACCATCGAATAATGTATGTGATGCCATCGAGTAATGTTTATGGTGTTGTTGTCTATGGCCCACAATTATCTCTCTATCGGTAATTATATTATTTTCTAATATGTTAATATGTTGGCTCTCATTATTAGCAACTTACAACAAATGAAAAATCAAGATTTTATTTGTTATTTGTATGTGCAGAGACCAGAGAGGCCCTACACTTTGTTTGTTTTTGTCTTCTTAGTTTCTACTAGTCTAGAGTTCCACTCTCACATAATATTCATCTGACATTTTCAGTGCAACCCAAGTCGTTGATTTCACAAGTGTGTTCACGTAAGATTGTCCGTTACATGTTAAGTAGAGTTGGGGTATTTAATAATAGTTATATTACAGCTAATAATGATATGTGCGATATAATGTATATAAATGGTTGCATGAATCAAAATTTTAATGCGTTTTCTCGAAAAGTAACGAAATATTTCTGTTTTAGATTTCACCAATACAAAATATACATGTAATTTCCATTGTATATATAACTACAGTTTTTAGGAAATTTTCAAAACATGCCAAAAAGTTATCGAAATATTACGAAATATTTCTAATTTTTAGCAAGTCGAAACTTACTTCAAAACTGAAATTTTAATCCCTAAATGGTTATGGATTTCACGTTATTGGCAAAATATTTCTATATATGGTTAACTAATCATGTGATTTGATCTGTATTTGTCTATTTGATCATTTATACCTTAACTTCATTTTTAATCTTAATGAATATGTGATATATTACATATTTATTTTGTATGGAAAGTAGAGAAACTATAAGTTAATTATGATTACTCATTAATTATATTTAAACTAACTTGAAATAAATATTTAATTAGTACTTCATACGTGTTATAATGTTTTATTTTTTTATGTCAAAGGATATACATTCTTTATTTATTAATTCAAAATAAGATATTTGATTTTGATTCTTAACCCCTAAAATCGAGAATCAAATTGAAAAATGACCTCTTAATTCTTTTGGACTCACCATCTTATAGAGTTGTGTGGCGTCGTTTGGGGGGATCACGACTTGGAACTTAGATATACCAAGCTTCGGCTTCGGGTTTTGGCTCGTCGTAAATAGGGATTTGTAGTAAGTTCTTGCGTGGTCGTGTTGGATGATAAGGGCATTTCCCGCATATGGGGCCTGGCCCAAACCAGGCCCATATTTAATCATATCGGGGATCACTTTCGATATAATATCGGTGATTACCACCGATATGGTACTGTGGTCCCCGGATCTCGAGGTCTATAAATACGCGACGCCCGGATCCCAAAACAAGCAATTACTATCCCTCAGCTACCACGATTCATATCGAAAGAAATCACCAATCTCACTCTCGATATCGTACTCGATATCGAGATAACCCTTTGTGCTCCACTAATACGTCATACCACTACACTACTGATACCATATCGAGGGTGGTCATCGACATCACATCGAAGCTGATCACCCATGTACGCCCAATCTAATTACCGACATACCCCTGCCATCCAAGCATCGAGGCGTTAGTCTGAGGTGTTCCGGACCAAGCCTAATCGAGACACCTAGATTAGGCCTAGTTTGTTAAGATAGACTCGTTGTATTTCCTTTGTACTCCACTGTAACCGACCCTTACTTGTATAAACGGTCTATTGTCAAACTAGTGGCGTCGTCTGTGGGAATTGCAGTTCCCGGACAAGGACGGCAAGATGCTAGGAAGGATGACCCGATCCGAATTTAACAGAGTTGTGACTAGAAACGCGAGGATTGAGGACACACCACTCCCTCAACAGTCGACTGACCAAGAACAGAGAATGACCCAAGCTGAGATGGAGCTTCTCCAGCACAGAACGCACCGCAACGTAGGCGCGGTCCCGAGAGGCCACCGCGAGCCACGAATACTGGTCCAACCACTGCCGCACCAAATACGGCAGAACCTGCTACTGAGGGCCCGACCACTGAAAACCCGACAGCGGATGTCCCAATGACCGAGGTGCCAAACGTGGATCTTCCCGGCTCAGAGGAGACGATGGCTGCAGAACAGAGCGTCGTTCCCCTTGCCGCCATAACTCCGGAGATGCTAGCGCAGATCAACGCTTCTGTGAAAGTGGCGCTTGACACTACACTGGAGACTTTGCTTACACGACTGGCGGAACAAAGGACAAGGGACGTTCGGGCAAGGCCCCATGAATCCAGAGCGGGTGAGAGAAGGGCAAGGCAAGGATATGATGAATATGAGAATACGGAAGACTCATTCAGAGAGATATCCCCCGCTGCTTATGACAGGTCGGAGAGACGGGATCCTAGGACCCTAGATCGAGAGATAGCAAGAAAGATGGAACGACTTGACCACAAGAGAGCGGAAGTAATCAAGAGAATGGAACGCAGTCGCGACTGCGCTGAGGTTACGTATTCAAAGAATGAAGACGCATAACTACTTTAGGTAATATCGAGGAGGATGGAACAACTAGACCGCGAGAGGGCGGAGTTAACGAAGAAGGTGACTCAGAGCCATTGGAAAGGTCGCAGCAAGACCCCATTTTCGGATGAGATTGAGGCTGAGGTATTGAAAAGAGGGGACAAGATCCCAGTGATCAAGCTATACGACAGAAGAAGTGATCCTACAGATCATCTCCATCAGGTCGATAGCATTTTGAATCTGCACAACTACTCAAAAAACATAAAGACAAAGATCATATCCACCACTTTAATGGGCGTTGCACTGGATTGGTTCACTAAGCTGGAGGTCCGATCCGTAACGGACAATGAGCAGCTAAGGGAAAAGTTTGAGAACCAGTTCTCTAGCCAGAAGAGAATGAAGACCAACATGTTGTACCTCGGCGCGGTGCGGCAGAGGGAAAGGGAGAACCTCCGGGAATATATGAAGAGGTTCAATGACGAATTATTGAAAGTGGATGAGCCACATGGGGGGCAGGTTATGATGATGCTGTTCAAGGGTACGACCCACCGCAGGTTCGCCGGCGAGCTAATCAAATTGACTGAGCCCACCATAGCACAGATCAACATGCTCGCAAACCAAATGGTTTATGAGGACGAGATGATGGCAACGCGTCAAGGTTCATTTCCCAACAGGAATGCAGACAGAGATCGCAACAGAGAAAGGCCCCCAAGGACGTACACACCGTTGAATAGAGGCATTCTGGAAGTGATGGCCGTGGCAAAGAGGAACAGATGGTTGACAGAACCCAGGCCATTGAATGAGACTCCCGGGATGAAGTCGTCGGGCAAATACTGTGCGTACCACCGACAGCCCGGACACAGGACGGAGGATTGTACGCACCTGAGGAATGAAATTGAAAGATTGATTAAAGAAGGGAAATTGATCGAGTTTGTTAGAAATGTCAAGGAAGATGCTAGGGGGACAGACAATTCTTTATCCCCTAGAAAAGACTACTCACCCAGGAGACGAAAGCAGAAGATGATCGAGGCACCCGAGGAGCGTGGTAGGACCATAGTGAATGCCCCGAGCAAAGGCGTCATAAACATGATCAACAGAGGAGCCTTGGGAGCCAACACGGCTCACGGCCAAGAAACCATAACACGAAGACTCTGGGGTGGAGCCTACATTGGGTACACAAATGCAATCATGCCGGAAGTATACTTGGAGTAGGAGATCTCTTTCACCAGGAGAAACTTGGAGCAACTTAGTCCATTGGCCTTGACCGCAGGTAAACTAGATTGCCCATTGGTTATTACTATCAATGTGGATGAATATCAGGTGCATAAAGTTCTGGTGGATAGCGGAAGCTCCGCAAACCTAATATTCTCAAAAGCCTACGAGCAGATGAGGATAGCCCCAGACAGGCTAAAGCCGATATCCACCCCATTTACCGGATTCGGCGGAGTAGAGGTAGTTCCACTCGGACAAGTTATATTGCCCACAATGTTTGGGAGAAGCCCACGCACCCGGGTGATGCCGATAAAATACACAATAGTCGACATCCCATTTCCCTACCATGCCATCATTAGCCGACCGGCACTCAATCAGATGAGGGCAGTGGTCTCTACTTATTACCAAAAGATTAAATTCTCGACACCTCAGGAAGTCGGCGAAATTCTAGGTGACCAGGTACAAGGATGGATGTGCTATGTGGACTCGCTGAAGCACCCTAGAATCAGAAGAAGACAGGAAATACAAGTCCCACACCAAGAATACATTCCGCGCACGGAGTGATCACCATGAGGAGCAAACAGAACAATATTTTAAAATTTCAGTAGTTTTTAAATTATGCTTGAACAATTGAAACATTGCCCCATCGTGGGTTAGTTGTAAACTTAAAACAGGGAGAACTACACCGGTCTGATTCCCTAATCCACGGGATACGTAGTCGGGTTAGGTTTACCTAGCCTTCGACCGTTATCCGTCGCTACCTTTTTATTTTTGCTTTATAGAATCTCATATTTCATGCAGGGATATGTCCTAATCGGACATTACGGAAGTGCAGAGAATTGCACGAAGAATTAGGGAGTATTCCCATAGATATATGTTTAACACATCGCCGTCTTACAGGTACATAGCCCGAAGGATCACACATTACTATGTCCGAAAAGGACATAGGGAATATTAAACTCTCGCTTTTTAAAAGAAGGGATTCAGGGGACATTGCCCCATTTTATTCAATATTATCCATCTAAACAGGTGCAACAGATACAAATAGGTACAACAGGCACGTTAGAACACAATGGAAACACCTTTTCTTGCATGAAACTGAAATTTCCAGATTGAGGGAACATTCCGCAGATAACACATGCGCATCATTTCGTGTTTTCATATAAGCTTTTATATCGAAAAATCTTTCTTGTCTGTGATGTTTTACAGGGCCTAACGACCCATAAAGTCCACGACGACAGAGTCACCAAGGGACATAGACAAAAAGACAAAAGAAAAGGCTCCTACCCATGAGCGGTAACGGGTTCCCTTGAGATAACGGGCGGGCTCCTACCCATGAGCGGTAACGGGTCATCTACAAAGTAAAGGCTCCTACCCATGAGCGGTAACGGGTTCCCCTGTGATAACGGGCGGGCTCCTACCCATGAGCGGTAATGGGTTCCCCTGTGATAATGGGCGGGCTCGTACCCATGAGCGGTAATGGGCCATATACAAAGAAAAGGCTCCTACCCATGAGCGGTAACGGGTTTTCCTGTGATAACGGGTGGGCTCCTACCCATGAGCGGTAACGGGTCATCTATAAAGAAAAGGCTCCAACCCATGAGCGGTAATGGGTTCCCCTGTGATAATGGGCGGGCTCCTACTCATGAGTGGTAACGGGTCACCTACAAAGAGAAGAAGATCCCCTGTGATAACGGGGTCGATCCTAAACATTTAAACGGTACCGGGTTCCCTATGATAATGGGATGGGCCCCTACCCACAAGGAAATTCTAATCATTCCTTGTTGACAACAAGCAGATTAAAGAAATCTCATCAAATACGAGAACAAAATGAATGCAGGGTTAGTTATCGAAATACTGCATACTCTATCATCATGACAATAAAAAATCAACAAGTTATAAGACAACAAGGCCACGAAGAGTCACAGATTATGAAGATAACAGAGAAATAAATATTCAGTTACAGAACCACGAATTGGAGATAGTCCAGAAAGGGATAAATTCAAGTTACAATAAAGGCAGCAAACAGCTACTCCCACAGGGACCCTTCAGTCTTCTTCTCAACGACCTCGGAAAACACGTCAGGGTCGGCCGCACCCCTCCTCCACCTCGTCTAGTCCACCAATCGACAGGTTGTTATGCTCGTGCCTTGGGTTCAACCCACTCAATTCGAGAGAGTCCTTGAAACCGTCATTTTTCAATACTTGCCCTACGCAAGCATGAAATGCTGCCTCCCGAACCTTCAAAACTAAGTCTCGGAAGCTCGAGCTTTCCATAAACTTCTCCGCTCCAACCCGGAGGAGATCAGGACGACATTCCTACAAATTGAACTCTATTAAATACAGGAGAAAAAAACAGAAGCAGATATCATAAACAAGATATATACCAAGTCCAAAGGAGCTAATTTGGCAGTGGAGAGCTCCAACGAGAGACGTTCGTTAGAGGCCTTCACCACCACCACCTCATCCTTCAGTTTCTCCAGCTCCTTGTTGGCTGCAAGTTCACGCGCATTTCCTTGGTCAATCTCAGTCACTAATGTTTTGAAGTTGCCCTTCAACAAATCATACTCCTCCCGGAGCTTACGAAATGTCTTCAGGGCATCCTCTTTCTCGGCCTCCAACTTCGCTAGCATCATGGGGTTGAATTCCCCCATCCTCAAGATATCAACCTCGAACTCGGCAGCAACAGCGTCAGGGTCACCCTTGGACTCGAGCATTGTCTTCAGACACGAAACCGCCAGCTTTGCCATCTGCGCAATACAATCAGTAATGTTATGTTAAAAAGTCAAAGGAAATCAATCGAAGTCATGCTAAGATACGTACACTCTGAAACATATGAGTGTTGCGGCATATATTCTAGGCCTGCTCGAATTCTATAAGCACCCGCACATTTGCTGGAGGAGGAAAAGCCCACATCATTCCCCGCACAGCATCTGCTTTAGGGAATTCTACTTGCTTTGAGGATTTGACTGCACCCACTTTCTTGGGGCCCGAACTCGAAGACGAGTGGACATTGTGGACAGTCCCGTCACGAGACTTTTTATTACCTGATACCCTAGTCGGGTCAACGGCAGGCTTCCTAATCGGAATTCCAGGAAAGATAGGGGCAAAGCCCCCCAATATCGAGGGCTCATGCAGTGGCCCTTTACCCTTGTCGGTCGTACCTGAAACAGGCGCTTTTCCCTTGCCGCTAATAGGGTTCGGGCTTGAAGAGCCCGACCCCACGATAAAGGGCGCATCCACTAAATCACCTAAGTTGCCATGGGTATTCGATCCCGAACCACCGACTTTCTCGGTCAAAGGAATGTTGGACTCCGACTCAGAACGTGGGGCTACGTACTCACCAGAAGAAGACCTAGCATCTGGTCTCTCAGTCAACACAATCCCTTCAGGTGGATGAACCACACCCTCATGTTTTGAGGTCAACACCTCCAAGAGATTGGCTGCACCGTCCAGGCCTCCCACCACATCAAGGATGTTCTGGCTAAAGGACCCAACCGTTGTAGGAACACTTTCAAAGCATTCTTCATTAAAACGTTCACGTACTACAATGCTATGGGGAGGTTGTTCAACTCCTGATACCTCTGCCAGAACCTCAGTGGCTGCATTATTCAGATCAAAGTTAGACGCAGACCCTATTTCAGGCGCCACCACAACTGTTGTCGTCTCAGCCAATGCAGCTTTCTGAGCATCACGGTCGGCTTGAAGTTTACGCATCAATTGTCTGAAACCCATTCTCACGGAATATCTCAAAAAAATAAAATATACCTGCAGAATAATTGGAATATCAGCATGAGAAAATAATAATAAATCAAGTACAACAGCGAGATCGAAATACACGTCGGGGAATATATCGAACATGATTACCGATATAAATACCGATGTGGTTACGCTAACGACAAAGAAGACACAGAAAACTATGACCTTCAAAGTCTCTTATAATCCCTACTTATAGACGGAAGCTTTAACTACATCGAGAGATACTTTCGACATAATATCGAATATGCGTTTCAACGTGATATCGACGATGAAACCCGATATCCTATCCTATTACGCAAAAAAGCCTCAAAAATATAACAATTGCACCGGCGGGTCCATCGCAATTACAACTCCCATATTTATAAGAAATTCAAATCCAAACAAACACAGAATTCAAACGAGGACCTCAAACTATGCGTCCACTGCATTAGGGGGCCCATCGAAGTTCATCACGAAGTGCATTCCCCGCATATTTGATCTTCGTCATTTAAACTGGCGGGAGGAAGGGTACAGGTAACCCAGAAATTCAAAATTAAATTTGCGAATTCTTACTCTAAGATAAGAATCCCCAAATTGGGGGACTACATGATATGGACATTTCCCGCATATGGGGCCTGGCCCAAACCAGGCCCATATTTAATCATATCGGGGATCACTTTCGATATAATATCAGTGATTACCACTGATATGGTATTGTGGTCCCCGGATCCCGAGGTCTATAAATACGCGACGCCCGGATCCCAAAACAAGCAGTTACTATCCCTCAGCTACCACACTTCATATCGAAAGAAATCACCGATCTCACTCTCGATATCGTACTCGATATCGAGATAACCCTTGTGCTCCACTGCTATGTCATACCACCACACTACCGATACCATATCGAGGGTGGTCATTGACATTACATCGAAGCTGATTACCGATGTACGCTCGATCTAATTACCAACATACCCCTGTCATCCAAGCATCGAGGTGTTAGTCCGGGGTGTTCTGGACCAAGCCTTATCGAGACACCTAGATTACGCCTAGTTTGTTAAGATAGACTCGTTGTATTTCCTTTGTACTCCATTGTAACCGACCCTTACTTGTATAAACGATCTATTGTCAAACTATAGGATTTCCTCCTCGCTCACCCACAAGCCCTCAATTTTCAACAATACAATTTTATTTCTTCTTCGCCTCACATTCACCACTTTATGGACGAATTTTGTATTTCTTTCCCCCTCGCCCAACCATTTCACTCGGGATTTTTGAAACCAAAATAATTCCTCTTGCTTGAGGACCTCGTCAAACTCCAAAATCAGCTATTCTTCTAATTCTATGAGTTGTGAATTCAGCCTTTGAGCGAGTGATTTTTGAATTCCCGTGAGCCGCGCAAGAAGCCTTTTTTCCTATGGAAAATATTGCCGAAATGGTCTCTATTCCATGGTTCAAGGATTTTGAGGACTTCCTCAATCGCCGACAAAATATTCGGGTTATTTTCCCAAATTTTCTTGAGGATTCGCTTACAATTGGGGTGCGACAGCCACGCGACTTCAAACCGAAATGGTTTCGGCCCACCATTCAGCCCTCCCTCATCGGTACATGTCATAATCGGATGATGATCTTAGCACGTGCGTGCCATATGCTTAACGATGGCGTTTAGGAGTCTATCGAACCATGCTTGATTTGCAACCGCACGATCTATCCTTCCCTTAATATTTCACCATTTTCTCTCTTATTGTCCACGTAAACTCCGGGCCCTTAAACCCGAGGTCTAACAAGCCACATCTCTCCAAATAAGTCCGAAAAAAATTGAGCCTATTAAGCGAAACGGGTCTCCCCCCTACACGTTCATTCGCGTATCTTACCTCATTAAAATCTTCGGTGACAAGCCATGGCTTCGTGCTCGCATTTGCTGTGTCCACAAGATCCTCAAAGGCCCTTATTTTATCGGCTTTACGTGGCTGTGCATATATTCCCGAGAGTTTCCATGGGTCAGCCCCGTTCCTCCTAATTTGGGCGTGAATAGCTTGGTCGTTCACCCCTAGAATTTCAACGTCCACCGCATCCTCTTGCCACAACATCCACACTCTGCCCATCATACCCTTCGTCGGGGCCATAATATGGCGAGAGTATCCAAGGGAGTTAATTATGGATTGTGCGTGTTCGGTACTTACACGCGTTTCAAGGATATAAATTACGGTAGGTCTATGAGACCTCACAAATTCTCTGAAGTTTCTATGGAACTCCGGTTTATCCGCACCTTGGCAATTCCATGATACAATCTTCATCGAGACATTTGTAAGGTGATAGGGTCGGACGGGATTTTCAATCCTGAGTCCCAGCCATAACAAAATCATATGTCGTATGAGCTCTAGCATTAGATAGTTCTGTCTCTGATACTCCCATCGGCTGATCGCCAGGAACTGAACCCAAAAGTTCGGTCTCTCCGTCCATCGGGTCAAAACAGTTCGTACCTCGATCTCCCAGGTTTGTGATGGAATTTCCACCACTTGCACCAATCTTTCCCGTTGCCTTATTCGTAATGTCTCTAAGAGCCCGCAAAAAAATATTTTCCTCGTTACGAACTTCGGCATTCTCAACCATTGCCCTATGAGACATCCGTTTCTCCAAAATACGTGCCAAATTCGCATGTTTGCTACTATGTGTAATAGTCGCAGTGTTGGCATTCGTATGGGTCGCGTTACGAATACTCTCTTCCTCAACGTTTTCTTGCAAGATGGAGAAAGTATTTTTTTTCCTACTACTTGTACTCATATTAGTTTCCTTGTGAGATACAGTAGTATTCAAGGAAGGACTCATATTCTTAGCATGAGAATTAATTGTTGCCTTGTGTAGCCGTGGGGTAAGTTTCCTTCTCGGCGTGGGATCTCGATTTTCTTGACTAATCGTCTCCCCTTTCTTGCTGGTACCTGCCGTGAAAATAGGAGCAGCCACATATTTCTCGTCGTTTAACGTGGCCTTTCCTTTATCCAAATTCTGGGCTTTCGCGTTCGCATTAGCATTCTTAATTTTGGCCTTCCCTCTCGGCTGAACGACCATCCAATCCCCATATTCACATTGTTTTGCTTTAGCAATCAACCATTCAGCTTTATCAATTACCACGGCCTGTTCTTGCGCAGTATTTTCCGTGAGTTCGCTTGGTGTCGCAGGAACATCCACATTTTTCTTACATTGCTCCTTTTTATGTCCCGCTCTTCCGCAAGAGTAGCACATAGCTGGAAGATTCTCGTAAACGACTTGATAAACCACGTCGTCGATGCACACCCCAAGATCTAACGGTATATCCGTTCGGACTTGAACACAAAATCGAGCATACCTCACTCACGACTACGTGTAGGTATTTCCGTCGATTTTAATCGGGTCCCCAATTCCTTTGGCAAGCCCTCGGATCCAAGATTTTCGGAAGTATTCCATCGGTAGATCTAATATTCTTACCCACGTGATAGCGCTCTCGACTTTGTCCGTTGCCGCTCGGAATTTTTGGCACCATTTCCGAATAGAAATAAAACTTCCAGCCAATTGCCACGGCCCCTCGGTAAGGATCATCTCCCTTTTTTCATTGCTCAATCCTTTCATGCAATAACAATTGTAACCAAGGTCGACAAGTTCGAAATCATTCTGTAACTTCCACATGATGTCGAGTTTAGTCATTAGCGTGGGATAGTACCAGCTATTGCCGAGGACTCGGATGATAATTGCGTTTTCCCATTGCAAATTCATCCGTTCTTTCATTTCTGGGAGGCTCGAGAATCGTTTAAAAGGCATTGACTCCGACGGTGGGCTCACAGTGATGACTGGTGATTCTTCATCCACAACTTTTTCAGTAATTTGAACGTGTTCACGTCATTTTTTAATTGCATCGGCGTATGAAAATTGGATTTTGCGGCTAGGGTTCTCTATTATTTTTGCCCCCATAATTACGTCGAGATCCATCTCGACATCCTCTCCATGGCGATGTCTTTTTTGGTTACGCGAGTCTTGCAATCCTAAATCCGGCGGAATGAACTCCATCGACGCGGGGTTGGTGTTGCTCGCCGGCAGTGGTGATGGTGGTGCTAGGGCTAGCATCGTCATGTTTTTGCTATAAACATCTTTATTTGTATCTAAAATAGAGAAACTCTAACTTAAACTTTATTATTCAGTAATTTACATTTGAACTAACTTAAATTAAATAACTAGTTAGTACTTCCTTAGTATTATAGCTATGATTTAGTTATTGTAACTTAAATCCATTTAACTGACACGGAAGTTACTGTAATCAACATAACAAAAATCCATTTAAAACTTTCATGTCAAATGGCGTATCATTATTCGTAAAGATGTGTTGTTAAGTAAAGTAATCTAGACTCCCTCTATTTACTCTTGCAACACGTACAGAACTACTCTTATCAATGTACTCATTTGAGTCTAAAAAATTTCAAGATAACTCAAAGTTTCTTTGACTAAACATTTTCTTAATTTACAATTATTTTTAACTAATTAGCAATATTATACAAAAATTCATAAGATATTTTATTAAAGTTTATCTTCAATATGCTTGAGTCGATCTTTTTATAAGGCTCGAGCATGCCTTCTGTCTGCGTTGCAACTAACTGACTGTTCGATTGTTGCAACTGATTGGCGAAAGTCCATAAATAGGCGGATCTTGATCTTCAAACAAATCTACAATATCCTTGTTTCCAAAATACATATTTATACTGCAATATATGACAAGGAATAAAATATTCGACTTCCATTATTGCAACAGAGCTGATCGGGTGACGTGGCAATCGGCTGATTCACTCTCCGAAAATAGTTTAACTTTCATGCATTAAAAGATACTGAATACTTTCCAAATGATAATCAATCAATATGGTCTAACAAAGATATGCAACACAACAAGGAAAGTTAATTACACCAAAATCCAAAAGGCAAGTCAATCATAGAGATAGTTTCCTTATTTCAAGATTCTCACAATATAATCAAGAAAACATTTGACCTGCAAAAACGATAAGATTCTCATAAATGTAATTCTAAATAAGACAATCAAAGATTTTTCTCAATTAATGGAAACTATATCTCACTTAATTTCTTTCATTAAATCAATTGACATTGATTAAAATAATTTCCAAAACGATGTCAATGCAATATCCAATTTATTTGCGTAGAAAACAATATTGGACTAACAATGTACAAAGATGTTATTTAATAATACTAGAAACATTGGCCACGCAGTACCTGATTAACAAGATTATCACTTAAATATGGATATAGAATCTATATATTTGAACATTATTTTTATATAAGAGAGAATTAGATAATAATTGTTTCCTTTAGTGAAAAGATTTAAATAAAGATAAAACTAAAATAAATTACATTTATAACCTAACTAATTATTAAATTTAATTGTGTGTCTAAGAGTAAATAAGGAAATTAAAAGATTAGTGTCAACTTGGCTTCCTTTATATAATAGTATAGATAGATGTCAGGTGTCGTTATCTGTAACCTATAAATGTCCTTGGATTTACGTTACGCCTTCATTATCTGTAAACCATACTTGTCATTGCAATATTGATGTTATGTACGTTACGCGTGGTAATTGTATCGAGGATGCATCTTTTCCTAGTGACCAAGGATGTCAAACATTAAGATGTCATCCGTGTGAGATACATAGTAAATCAAACAAAGTCACACGCTCGGTGGAATTTCAAAAATTGGATCGACCAAAGTGTAAAGAGTCAAGACAACAAAACTATGAAAAGATGAGTAATTTATGTTTACATTATTTAACACATTCGGCTCATCCCACCTCATGCTCATAGCTGAGAAGCACTCAAATCAGACAGATACAGATGTGAAAGCACCATGTAAACTAAATTATTGAAACAAACATATAATAAAAAGTGACATTAGATCCTTCACTGTCGTTGAGACAACCTAGCATTTCTCTTCTCCAAGTAGAAGAATCCAATCAAGGACACAACTGCAAAAGCAGAGAAGCATCCTGAAGCAACGTCAAGAGATGCGTGACGGCCAGAGATAGCCTGGACCTCGAAAAGCTCCATGTCTTGTCCATATGCTACTTTGTGACCAGCCGAGTTGATAGCGTATGCCCTGACAAAATAAGTAGCGGACGGTACATCTTTCTGGATCGTCCAGGTAAACGTGTTGTTCGAAGAGCTGTATGGCCTGGAAACAATCTTATGCTGACAGGTTTTGTCCCTTGATAAATCGTCTTCTGTCTTTCTCCAGCCACGGTCTTTTTGGCTGATCGGCGCGTAGCAAAGCTTGACCTCCACGGTTTTGTACGAGGAATCAATACCGGATGGCAAAGTAGCGTTGAGTGACCAGGACACTGTTATGCTGTCTTCTCCACCTTTCAGGACTGCATAAGTTAAGTGAAGATATATATGATTTGGGTCACAACCACCAATTTTGTTTTTGTTGGGTATTACTACTTATTAATAACTAATAGCAAGGAATACTATTCTTTTAAACAAAATAGAAATAAAGGTAAGATGTTACCTACCTTGTCCTGGTTGAGATAAATCAGCAGTGACAACTAGAGTTGTTTGAAGCGAAGAGAAAAGAACACCGTTGCAAGTGGCTGCCAAAAACGAAAGCAAGATTGCACTAACAAGTGCAACGGAACCTTGATTAATTGCCATTGATCTGTATTGGTGAACTTCCAATCAATTTTATAAATTGAAAGATAAGAGAAAAACTTTCGAAGCTTAAAAACGATTTTCCACTTGAGTAGTGTTTGATGTTGAAAATGATGAGGCAGATACCTTAATATAGAAAATAGAGGTAATTACATTAAACCCCCATCGTAAGGTCCATTTCTAAGTCAAACTCCTTAACTTTGTTTTGACTCAGTCAACCCCCCATTGTTTGCCAAAATCATCACTTAGCCCCAAGTCAACTTTTTTGCACTTTTTTCAGGGATATTTTCGTCAAATGTTAAAAATTTTAATATTTGTTTTAAAAAAATGTAAAATTTATTAATCGACAAATATTAATTTTCGCCAAAAAAAGTTTTTTTTTCAACCAAATTTATTTTCGAAATTTTTTTTTTTGGCAAATATTTTTTTTTCGAACAAATTTTTTTTTTCGGCAAATTTTTTTTTTCGACAAATTATTTTTTTCGATAATTTTTTTTTCAACAAATTTTTTTTCCACATAATTCTTTTTTCGAAAAAATTTTGTCGAAAAAAAAATTTGTCGGAAAAAAAATTTTTGCCGAAAAAAAAAATTTCGAAAAAAATTTGGTTGAAAAAAAAAATTTTTGCCGAAAATTAATATTTGTCGATTAATAAATTTTACATTTTTAAAAACAAATATTAAAATTTTTAACATTTGACAAAAATACCCCTGGAAAAAGTGCAAAAAGTTGACTTGGGACAAAGTGATAATTTTAGCAAACGATGGGGGTTGACTGAGTCAAAACAAAGTTAAGGGGGTTGACTCAGAAATAGACCATACGATGGGGGGTTTAATGTAATTACTCCTAGAAAATATGGGGGACTGTTTTACAACGTAAGCTGAAACAAGTCAAAACACAAATGACTGACAGATTTTCCTTATTCTGTGTAACATACAATAGATAATTTATATTAATCATGTTGACTTTTCTTCTTTAATTTAATACAAACTGGCCCAAAAGCATATCCAGAAGTTGTGCTTGGCTGCGACTTTTTTGTAGTTGACTTAGGATTAAAGAATACATTCGTGCATTCTGGATTGTTGGCAGAATTGGAACGTTTGTTCCTCATATTTTACAAGAATAAGACAGTTTCTTATATATATATATATATGGATTTCATATATAGTATATGACTAATTGTGCGGCCCAAGTTTTAATTTGATCGTATCGAACGCAAGAAGACAGTTTTGGGGAGTACGGGACTAATAATTCCTGTTACCAAGGGTTAGCAATGACATTTGCATGTTTTTGGATGTCGACAGGGTCTCTGGGTTGAAATTTCAATTCTTTTTTTTTTTGTGTGTGTGTGTGGTGTTTGGTTTAATTTATGAAGTAATGGCAGCAAATTTTAGATTGTACCAACCAATTATGAGAGTTCTATTTCTAGAATGTCACTTACAATTATGCGGACATCTTCCTTGAAAGTGTTTGCAAATACTTATCAAAAGGTTTTTAAGGTTGACATATCTGAAGGCGATATATATTGGTATGGGATTGAAATTCATGACTCCTGAGATGGAAAAGATACCAAATTACTTACAAAAGGCAAACCTGAGAAATTAGAAGAATTTGAATGGGAATCCCACGGACAATTGCACGGCGAGAGAAGGCTACTAACATGTTGAGAAACAAATCCAAAAAAAAATGAGCAAAGAATATACATATATATATATGCATATATATAGTGTATATACTAGGAGAAAACAGCGTGCTATGCACATCGCAAGCAATTTGTCCTTGCCATGCCAAAACTGTTGAACTTTTATCATAAATAATATATTATTGCCCATACTTTACATAAATATTTATAAGTGTTATTAGCTTTCAATGATAACAAATTTCATCACAATCACTTTTTAACTAGCCGGCGGGACTTATGCACGGGTCTAGGGAATTATATGCACAGACCCAGCTCATGAGATTCTTCATTGCGCCCACCACGACACCGAGATATTTACACCGATATATTAGCGTCTTCATTCGACAATTTAGAATATCTGTTGCTTGGATGTAAACTCCTTCCACACAGTTCACTTTGACAATGCTACTTTTGGAAAAAAAATATTTCAGACCAGAGTACAATTAACTTGAGAAAACTTAAGATTTTTTCGAGAACTCCAACAGTTTACTCCGTACACCAGATCTTACAACTTGAACGCCACTAAGGTGGTCAGTCTTTCTGCTTTCTTGATCGAACCACATGAGCCTTCTCCGGGAATGAGGAATATGAAAGGAGACAAGGGATCTCCTTGTCGAAGTCCCTGTGATGTCTTAAACTCTTCAGCGAGATTTCTGTTAATCAAAACAAATGTAGTTGCACTTTGTGGACATTCTCTAATCCAAGCCCTCCATTGATCACAAATTCCATTACCTTCATCTTGAAGTCGAGATATCATCAATCCACACTATCAAATGCCTTCTTGTTGGGTATTTCACAAAAACAAAAAACAAAATCACGTTTTATTAGCTTTTGATGATAAAAAGTATCATTCTAAGCAATCCTCAACTTATGCACAGTTGTCGGACTTGTACACGTACGGCTAGTACAGCATCTATTTTGGGTCTTTGGAAAATTTATATAATTTGTGTGGTTTGTGCAATTTATTCATTCTAAAATGAAATAACTTTCAAATGTTATGACAGTAAACATATTGATTGAAATTCTTACCGATGAATATACAATACAATGTTGAATGTGTTATGCAACTGCAGTTGTATATAGAGGGAATATTTGTGTTGTGTGATCATTACATTGTATCATTACATTTATAGACAACAATAACAACTAAAAGGTAAAAGTTACAACTCATTATTCCATCACAAAAGCTATTCTATCAGCTGTGAGAAAGTGTAAAGCATGCAGAAGCTTTATTCCTTCACTGCACATGTGCTGCTCGGTTTGCTTTTTATCTGTAGTTGATCTGGCTGTGGTAGTGCTCTGATCATGTTGTTAGATGTATCATTTGCTGGCTTTTGATACTCCCCCTCAACATGACAGTGCACATCATGAACTCCTAACCTTTTCACCATAAGATTAAAACTTGTTTTGTCCAGTGCCTTTGTGAATACATCAGCTAACTGCGCATGTGTGGATATATGAAATAACTTAATTATTCCTTGCATCAGTTTCTCCCTAGTCACATGACAGTCTATTTCAATGTGCTTTGTTCTCTCATGAAACATTGGATTGTTTGCTATGTGAACTGCTGCTTGATTGTCACAATATATCAAACTTGGCTTGTCATGATTACATCCAAGATCTTTCAGCAGTTGTCTCATCCAAACTACTTCACAAACAACTGTGGCTAGTGCTCTATATTCTGCCTCAGCAGAAGATCTTGACACTGTGACTTGCTTTTTAGATTTCCAAGATATTAAAGCATCTCCTAAGAAGACACAATAGCATGTCACAGACTTCCTTGTTACTAGGAAAGAAGAGACCTTGTCCTGGATTTCCTTTCAAATATCTGACTACTCTTAAGGCACTTTCCATATGATGATTCTTTGGATCACTCATGTACTGACTTAATGTTTGCACTGCATATGAGATATCAGGTCTGGTGACTGATAAATATATATATCAGTCTTCCAATCAGTCTTCTGTACTTAGTTGGATCCTTTAGATCAACTCCCCCTGAATGAGATAGTTTTAGATTCTGCTCAATAGGAGTACCAGCTGGTTTAGCTCCTAATAAACCACAATCATCAATGATTTCAAGAGCATATTTTCTCTGGTTTAGTGATATTCCTTTCTTGTTCCTGGCAACTTCAATTCCTAGGAAATATTTTAGATTTCCTTAGTCTTTCAATTTGAAATGATGCTTCAGATAATCCTTCAGAGAATCAATATCTTGTTTGAAATTTCCTCCTACAATGATGTCATCTACATATACCAGAAGGACAGTGATATTGCCATTGAGGTTTTTGATAAACAGTGAGTGATCTGCAGATGATTGCTTGAATCCCTTGTCAATTATGATAGATGTTAGCTTATTATTCCATTGACTTTAAGCCTGCTTAAGTCCATATAAGGATTTGTGAAGAAGACAGTGAGTATTCTCCCCCTCAGTAGCAAAACCAGGAGGTGGTGACATATAAACTTCCTCTTCCAAATCTCCATATAGAAAGGCATTATTAACATCCAATTGACATAGTATCCAATCCTGAGTAGCTGCTAAAGCAAGTAGACACATGACTGTGGAAATTTTTGCTATTGGAGAGAATGTTTCAAAGAAGTCCCATCCTTCTTGTTGATTATATCCCTTGGCTACCAATCTAGCTTTGTATCTCTCTATTTGGCATGTAGCAGTGTATTTGATCTTGTATACCCACTTGCAACCAATAGCATTTTTACCAGGGGGTAAAGAAGTAAGAGTCCATGTATTATTTTCATGCAAAGCCTGTAATTCAGTATTCATAGCATCTATCCATAGAGGGTCAAGTTTAGCTTGATCATAGGATGTAGGTTCAGTTGTTGAAGCAACAGACAATATGAATTTCTTGTGAGAATCAGAAAAATGATGAAAACAAAGTTTGAGAGGATGTTGTGTACCTTGATGGACATCGTCAGTTGTAGAAGTCATGAGACAGAACTGAGATTGAATGAGTTTACACTGATAGTCTTGAAGATGACAGGGAACTTTTCTGAGCCTAGTGGACCTTCTCACTTCAATGTCATCAGTATAATGAATGTGATCAGGTGATCTATCAATATTAGATGAAGACTGATGTTCAGTGGTAGGAGAAGAAGAGGAAGTGGTAGTATTGTGTGAGTTGTCTGGTGAAGGAGGTGTAAAAGGAGAATCTGATTCCTGGATATGAGTGATGTTAGGCAAATTATCAGATT
Source organism: Linaria vulgaris (assembly GCA_948329865.1). Lineage (NCBI taxonomy): Eukaryota > Viridiplantae > Streptophyta > Magnoliopsida > Lamiales > Plantaginaceae > Linaria > Linaria vulgaris. The sequence goes on along the minus strand of OX415250.1, from coordinate 32,364,604 downwards.
CATTGTATGAAGAAGGGAAATATGATTCCATAGGATCTATTGTTAGGGATATTGGGATAGTGTGATTAGGCACTGTGGGTGATGAAGATTGAAAGGGAAAAATTTGTTCATGAAAGATAACATCTCTTGAGACAAATACATGTTTACTTTGAAGATCAAATAGTTTATATCCTTTAATATCAGCAGGATAGCCTATAAGGATACACTTGGAAGCTCTGGGAAGGAGTTTATTATGTGGCTTTGGCAGAGAGGTTGCAAAACAAAGACAACCATATGTTCTAAGGTGAGAATACCGTGGTTGCTTGGAGTATAGAAGATAGTATGGAGTATGATTTTCAAGCAAAGGTGTAGGGGTTCTGTTAATAAGATAGGCTGCTGTTAAAACACAGTCACCCCAAAAATGTAGAGGAAGATTGGCTTGTATTCTGAGAGATCTTGCAACATTGAGAAGATGTCTATGTTTCCTTTCTGCCACTGAATTTTGTTGAGGTGTATATGTACAAGTTTGTTGATGTATAGCACCTTTAGCTTTGAAAAAGTCAGGCATATTAAACTCTTGCCCTTGATCAGATCTGAGAGCTTTAATGTTCTTATTAAATTGTATGAACACATATTGAAAGAAATCATTAATCAATTTTCTTGCTTGTCCTTTGTGTTTCATTAGATACAACCAAGTAAATCGACTGTGATCATCAACTATAGTTAAGAAATAGTGAGATCCATTAATAGAAGCAGTACTATAAGGTCCCCATATGTCAACATGTATAAGATCAAAGATGTTATCACTTCTTTCAGGATTCAGAGAAAATGGTATTCTAGATTGCTTAGAGAGATGACAGATATCACAGACAATATTGTCAAATTTGTGAGGAAACTCATCACTTGTTGAATGAAGAAGGGACAGCCTTGATATAGAAGGATGTCCTAATCTATTGTGCCATAAAATGGAAGATGACTGAACAGAATTAATGTGAGAAGATACACTAGTTGGCTTAGAAAGTTCTCTGTCTTGTACTATACAGTATAAACCTTTGATCTTTCTAGCCATCCCAATCATTCTCCAACTGTTGATATCCTGAAAGATGCACAGATTAGACCAAAAAAGAAGTAAGCATTTCATTTGACAAATGAGTTTGCTTACTGAAACAAGATTAAATGAGAATGAGGGAACATATAGAACTTGATTTAAGGTTATGTTCTTGTTAAATATGACGGTCCCAATCATGGTAACTTGTGCAGTTAATCCATTGGGAAGCTTTACAAAGGAATTAACAATAGGCTTGCAAGAGGAGAAGAGTGTTTGATCACAGACAATGTGGTTTGTGGCATCTGAATCCAGAATCCATGCATTCTCAATTGGATCTTCTTTAGGTATCTGGACATGATTAGAGAGACAACAGCTAAGGGTCAAGTGATTACCTGAGTTGCTTGCTGCCATGGGATCATTTTTAACCTGTTTAGTCAGGTTGGCATTGCTCTCAAAGATTTTGCATAAATGCTGAAATTGTTCCTGTGAGATAGGAACATTTTGTTCTGCATCAGGTTCCATGTGGCTCAATTGATTTATACTTCCTGAGATCTGCATGTTTCCATTGAAATTGTTGTTACCATTGTATCCATTGTTTCCATTGAATCCAGATTTGGATTTAGCATATCTGTGACCAGGAGGATATCCAAAGATTTCATAGCAATTGTCAATGGTGTGGTTTGTCTTTCCACATTTAGCACATGGAGGGATGTTCTTTGCTCCTCCAGATTTGGTCCAAGGCTTTTGCTGTTTCTGGTAACCTCCATTAACCTGATGATTTGTATTTATGGCAGCTATATGTGGTGCAGCTTGCATTTTGACACTCATAGCTGCTGTGTCTGCTGGAGAGTTAAAGGCAATAGACATTTCTCTATTTGCTTCTTCTTGAAGTACTAGACTGAGAGTGTCATCTAGATTAGGCAAAGGATCTTTTAATAGAATCTGGTTTCTTACCAGTGAATAAGATTCATCTAATCCCATCAAGAATTGCATGACTCTTCTGCATTCATTCTTTTTATTTAGTACAGACATCACATTGCAATTTAGATTAGAACAATTACTTGGCTCCTCATATTGACTGACTTCATCCCATAATGATTTCAGTTTAGAGAAGTAAATGACAAGTGCATTTCCTTCTTGTTTTGTCCCAATAATTTTCTGTTCTAACATGAATATGTGATTGTTACTGGATTTAGAGAATCTTTTCTTTATTTCATGCCATACCTTGTGTGCATTGTCAGAGAACAATGTGTAGTCTCCTAGTTCATCAGATATTCCAGCTGAAATCCATCCTAACACCATATAGTTGCATCTCATCCATCTTCCATAGTTTGGTTCTGAAATGCTAGGCTCCAGATGAGTTCCATCTATGAATCCAAGTTTATTTTTAGCTAGCAAAGCCACATACATGGATCTGCTCCATTTATGGTAGTTCTGTGATGTGAGTTTCTGACTCACAAGTGATTGCCCTGGATTTTCTCCATGATGCGGAAAAAATGGATTTGAAGGATCATCATGTATTCTTTGATTGGTAATGCTTTTTGCATTGTTTGGAGCATCTGCAGATGCTTGTGTAGTGGAGTTTGAATCAGTGGGATTTGTCATTGAGTGTTATGAAAGAAAGGAAAGAAATATACTGGCTTTATGATGTATTGTGCGGAAGCTATAAGAGTAGCATTAGAGACAATGCAGTACATTGCTCTGATACCATTTCAAATGTTATGACATATTGATTGAAATTCTTATTGATGAATATACAATACAATGATGAATGTGTTATGCAACTGCAGTTGTATATAGAGGGAATATTTGTGTTATGTGATCATTACATTGTATCATTACATTTATAGACAACAATAACAAGTAAAAGGTAAAAGTTACAACTCATTATTCCATCACAAAAGCTATTCTATCAGCTGTCAGAAAGTGTAAAGCTTGCAGAAGCTTTATTCCTTCACTGCACATGTGCTGCTCGGTTTGCTTTTTATCTGTAGTTGATCTGGTTGTGGTAGTGCTCTGATCATGTTGTTAGATGTATCATTTGCTGGCTTTTGATAATAACTACGTACAACCTATAAAGTTTTACAGAGATTGTGTGCCATTTCTGATATTTATGGGGTCCTCGCACAACTCTTGAACTTTTCTGAGGTCCTTCTAAAATTTATGAATTTCTTTGGAAACCTGTGCAATTTAAGGGGTTTCAAAATACCGAGTTTCAAAAGTCCATAAATGTATGTAGATCTTAAATGTATGGGATTGTTTTGTAGAATTTTTAAACATTCTTGATAGTCTCTGGAAATATTTGAATTTGTGGGGTTCTTGTGTAGTTTTAAAATTTATAGGGTCTTATCTTTTGAGTTCTTGGTATATTTAATTTACATTTATTTGGTGAAACATATGCTTGGTTTTCTCTTTCTTTTATCAATCCCATTATCGGCTATAACTTACAAGGGACCTTATTGTAATTTTCTAAACTTTCAAACTTGGTGGAGATTGGAATGTTTGATGTATCACTAACACGATAACACCCCAATTATCGACAACCTAGAATCAATTCTTTCGATACATAATGTTTGGCCATGTAAAGCCTAGTTGAAAGCAGGGTAGATACTAGAGCGAAATTCACCAACTGCAGAATCATTATGTTATTGTTTAAAAAAATTACATAAAAAATCCAAATTTCATGTCAAACAAAGTTGCACATTATATATATAACTCACAAAGCCAAAAAGTAAGATCATCAATTGCGCGTAGACAATCTGGCATTTCTCTTCTCCATGTAAAAGAATCCAGCCAGGGACACAATTGCGAAAGCAGAGAAGCAACCCGAAGCAATATCAAGAGCCAAGTGGCGCCCGGAGATTGCCTGCACCTCGAATAAATTTGCAGTCTGCCCAAATGCTACCTCCTCCTTGGCAGAGTTCAATGCATAAGCCCTGACAAAGTAAATGGCAGTTGGCACATCTTTCTTTATTGTCGAGGTGAAAGTGTTGTTAGAAGAGGTGTATGGCCTGGAAACAATCTTGTGCTGACAGGTTTTGTCCTTTGATAATTCGTCCTCCGTTTTTCTCCAGCCACGATCCTTTTGGCTGATCGGTGTGTAGCAAAGTTTGACACTTACGGTGTTGTAGGAGGAGTCGGTACCAGATGGGAAGGTAGTGTTGAGTGACCACGAGACCGTGATGCTGTCGTCCCCAGCTTTGAGGACTGCAAAAAAGAGGACAAATGAATAGTTTAGGCAACACAATTGTCAATTCAACTATGAGCATAAAGCCAAAAACTAACTCGGTTGTTTTTAATTTATATAAATACCTTTCTGTTATTCAAGAATTAACTATATTGAGTGTTTTTCTTTTCAAAACCAACAGAATTTTATTTGTGGGATTGAAGGAAATGAAAGAAAATGAAAGAAAATGAGATCATTGTCGATTTTATGAGAAAACATGGGGTTATCTTGTAATTTATAAAAGGGATAATGGCATTAAACCCCCTGAACTATGCACGTTTTTGCGTTTTCGTCCTTGAACTAATTTTATAAGCGTTTTCCCCCCTAAACTATGCACGTCTGTGCGATTTGCCCCCTGGCCGGGTTTTCGGCTATTTTTGGCCATTCTTGGCCGGAATTTTTCCCCTTACCCGACACATATGTGTTGTACTAGATGTATATTAGTAGTTGATGACAAAAAGAAGGCGAAAAAAACCTCGAACGGGGCATATTCCGGCTAAAACGAAATCACATTTTCAGATTTTAGGAAACACGTTTTTTCAGATTGTATGGAGCACTTGAAAGAATAAAGACGAAGGCAATATCAAAGTCCAACATTAAACACGTGCATTTCAAAACTTGATGCCTGGAGATTCTTTGCTAAAATAACACAGGGTTTCTTGGTCAATTACGATACACACTTGTAGATTTTGCTATTGCCTCAATGTTGATTATGGAACAGTTGTAAAGGTAACTTCAAGTGAAAAATGGTTGAAAACGATGAACGGATAACCGATTACATACCTTGGTTGGTAGAGGCGGAGGCGGAGACGACTAGAGTATTTTGAAGAGAAGAGAAGGTGACGGCGGCGTAAGAAGTGGCTGCAACGCAAGAGAGCAGAACTAAAGCCAGAATAAAACCTTGAAGAGCCATCTGTGTTTTCTTTTTATTCAAACTCTAGGAAGGTGAATGAGATTTGGTAGATATTATGTGCTTAGGGATACCATTATATAGGAATAAAGGCTGTGTGTTTGTTTGCTTCATTTGTTTTGCTGTGGGTGCGTTAAGGCTTATTTAAATGTTAAGTTGAACAAGTCAAATTCCTAAAATAGTTACCAGGATGTTTGAAGAGATATTATTCAAGACAATGTACGGATATTTTATTCAGGTGATCAGGAAAGAAAGATTTTAAAATGGTAAAATGTCTCTAAGGCATGTTCAAAGGATATATTTGGTAGAATATATAAATAGTTTATACAATGTTAGGAATTATGTGGTTGGCATATTGTTGATAAGTTGACTTCGCTTCTTTTTTTTCTTGAAATAATAAGTTGACTTCGCTTTGGATGATGTATTTAGTTGAATGAAGGAGCTTTTGATGTTGATGAGAAGATATACACGGAACATTAGACATCGGCCTAGGTTATTATGTTTTAGAATGCCTAGCTCTATGTATGTACTATAGGACAGATAATTTACTTACCGCCTCCTTTTGTCCGCTTCGCCATAGAAAAGAACAAACTTCAAGAATCCCAACTCGGTTGGAACATATATCACATGATGACAAGTTGATATATCTTTTGGGCAATACCACCATTAGCACTACAAGAGAAGGCAGATTGTGTGTAAAAATTATTGTATTTTTTAGGTGAGAAAAAAATTTCTGTCATTTCGATGCGAAAAATATGTACCTAAATTATGTCTCAACTAACCTTATTTCTACAGGTATTAGGTACGCAAAATACATCCTTGCCTCAATTTAGGTACACAAAAGTACCATCCATACCTCAATTTAGGTGCAAATTGGAGCAATACCCATGTTTATGTACATATGATATAAGTTGAACTCGTACCGAAGTTTGGGTATAGATTAATACCTAGATTTAGGTACAAAGTTTAAGTTGTGGGTGTTGAGGGAGTAACTCCTACAGATAATGATAGGGTTGGGGGTGTTGAGGGAGTAGTAACTCTTAGTGATAATGAAAGGGTTTGGTGGTGATGGAGTAACTGCTAATGAGGGTGTGGGTGTTGAGCAGGATAAAGGTAAGGGGATCCTTGAAGAGGCTATTGAGAGTGACGGTGATGATGAGTTGTATGAAGCTTCAAGTGAGTACACCGATGATACTGAATATGATGAAAATGAGGATTTTAATGTAGAAGGAGAAGAGTTTGTGAGGAATACACAAGCTGATGATGAAGATGATGCAGATGTGGTTATTGTTCTGCACAGTGTGCCTTTTAATATAATGTTGTTAACGGGTTTGGAATTACGACCTAATTAACTGAATTATTTATTTGGGTCAGAACGCCTTTGTCCGTGGTTCAAAAACTAAATGCTATTTAACGGGAGAGAAAACTGACAAAAACATTTCTTCCTTTTATTCACTATGATCCACTCTCTTTTCCGAGTCTATATGCGTATTTCTGAGTCTATGTGCGTATTTCCGAGTCTATGTGCATATTTCCGAGTCTGTCTCCCCCTCATCTCTCTCCCTTCTTCCTCTGTTTATATAGAGTTTTCAGGGGCAGGTGTCATTATGCATGTTCTTACAGATGTCGCTATGCATGTGGTGGTGTTCTACACGTGTTACAATGTTCATTTAACCAATAAGATAACGTGTTTATCTGAAGTGCTGACTGTATTATTTTTTTTCCCGAGGGCTTTGGTCTTCTTTATGATAAGGGGTAGACTGCCTTCTTTGCTTCCGAGAGCTCATTACTTCAAATGGTGACTCGAGGGCCGAGTCTGAGTGTTCTCTTAGTGACAGTGCTTCTCCGAGAGGTGTGTATTCTGGAGTGTTTGCTTCAGGGTATTCTCCGAGGGGGTGTTCGTTCATGGGTTGATCTCCGAGAGGTTTTTAGCTATCATGGGTATGTGTTTTCTTTCTCCGAGTGCTCGGAGAGCGTTGTTCTGTAGTTGTTGCGTTACTGTGAAGTTTCGACCTCTGGGTTGGTCGACAGGAGTAATGTTCCGAGAGCATTTGTGCTGGAGTGCGTAGCAGGGAAGTATTGTGGTAGTGTTCCGAGAGTGTTTGAGTTGGGAGTGCATAGCAAGGAAGTGTTTTTGTCAAGGTTTCTCGGACTTGGGAGTCCATTGGGGCCCTTCTCGGTGTCGTGACGGATATCTGAATCAGGTGGATCCATCTGGGTTTGCTCTTTATCCGATGCCACCCTGATATCTAGTTTTGAGTCATCGTGACTTTCCGAGGGACGCTAGGTGCCCTCGTCGGATGGCCACTCCTACCGCCTTGGGTTAATAACCGAGCGGTATTGGTCACACCTGATGGGCCTCCTCGTTGGGAGTGGGTACAACTCATCGGAAGTACTCGTGACAATAGTATTGTCCATTTATTAATCCTTTTGATTTAGGACTAATATTCTCTTTAATCTCGTATTTCCTTTTATACGGTTAACACTAGCCCCCCCAAATTTCGATTGCTCTCGTAGAGACGAGGGAAATTTTATTTCGTGGCCTCTGTGAGGTAAGGGGATTATGTTGGCGGTATTTGCAAGGGGAGGAGAATTTCTCCTTTTTTGGGATTTCCAGGGATATTATGTGCAGATAAGCATATGTTTATAATATCGTGAGAAAATTACCTTTTTGCCCCTGAGAAGCAACGGTTCAGATATTTGTAAAGGTTCTTTTTGATCGTTGGATGTCTTAATTTGGGCTTTTACTCACCCGCCCGTTGATCTCAAGGACACGTCGCTTTACGAGTGGAGACGTGGGTCGTGGAGAATGGGGCACGTTTTGATGACTGTTGTCTATAATTAGGCTCGTCCGTACCATCTTCCTCATTTCACCTTTCTTTTATCTCCCAAACTCTTGCTTTCTTTCTTTACTGATTTGCCAACTCTTTTCCTTGCTTAAAAAAGAAAATGGCTTCTTCCGTCAATCCTTCCGTTGTTGATGTTCCCGCCGCTTCGGTTGTCACTGCTCCCCTTGCGAGGCTTGCCGCGGCTACCTGTAAGAGGAAATCTGCCGCTGCTGAAGGGAGCGGCGCCGCTTCAGACAGGAAAGCTAGGGTTTCAAAATCGAAGAAGCCCCTTGTTCGTGATTTCTCCAAAATCGAAGGGAGCCGGTCTGTTGTTACCTACGAGCAAGTCATGGATCTGTTCCAGGCCACTGGGACCGCTATGAAGAATATGAATGTTCACATTCCAACTGAGGATCAAAGTGCTTGTTATCCTCCCGCGGGTATGCTCACGGTGTATTTTGCACAGGTAAATTACGGGTGGCGTTCGTTCATGCCACTCTTTTTTTGTGAAGTTTTCAAGACCTATGGCATATGTCCGAGCCAATTGGTGCCCAACGGGTATGCTGCACTTTGTATCTATGTGTTCTGGTGCCACGTCAAGGGGTACGAATGTGGGGTGGACCACTTTCTTTCGATTTTTGACATGGGGGTGTCTCCCGGGGGGTATCCCTTTTATCATGTCCGCCATCGAGACAATTCTGGGCATTCTACGAAGAGGATTCTGGGTGCAACGATTACCTCACATAGTGTTTGGAAGGACAAGTTTTTCTTCGTGAAGCATGTCCGAGGGAGGTGGGATGTTACCTTTAAGTGGGGGGAAGGCGCAACTCCAATTCACACTATCGATGAAAATACGGTGCTTTCCCCGGTGGTGGCTCAGCAAATGTTAATGGAGTCGGAAGATTTTTCGCAGCTATTTGATTGGGCTGGGCTTCACTATGTAGCTTTCACTGATGATAAGGTGAAGAAGCCGCTTTTTGTCTCGTCTTTGTATCTGCCAGCTTTTAGTAAGTTCTTTCTTATTCTCATGCTTTTTCTCTAGTAATTATCTTTTCAAATTTGATGATCAACCATTAGTCGCGATATTCCTCCGAGTGGTTATTTGTGTTCTTCTACTGCCCGTCCTGACTTGCTTTTGCGTGGTGCAGAGGAGGTTATGGCGAGATACTATATTGTGCCAGGTTCTAAAGAGGCAGTTCCGAGTGGGCATAGTGAAGCTTCCGAGGGGGGAGACCACATGGATGGCGAAGTACGGTTTTCTACAACAGTAAGGGTGGATCCGGAAGCTGCAGAAGTTCCTTGGGACACCCCGTGTCTCTTTGTGGATGCTGAGGGGGTATGTCTGGAGGTTGTTCCCTTGCGACGTGTGGATCCCATGCTCGCTCTGGCCTGGAGGTCAACTTCCGATTCAATCGCTGGTATTTCTCCGAGGAGCTCTGAGGGGGTTCTTTCTCTGAGGGTGGGAGAAACAAGGCCCATACCTCTCGAACTAGAGGTTGTGCATATCTCTTCTCGAGACCCTTCTCCATCTCCTCCTCGTAAGTTTTCTTCTTTTTCCTACTACTTGTTTGAACCTCTAGTCCTTTTAGTATGATTGCTTAAATATATTCATTGTTCTGGTAGCGGCGCTCAATAAGGGGAAGACCCTTATGTTCCCGGGCGCTGGTCTATTTGCCCAACTACTCCAATCATTTCCGGGGGAACTGGCAGGGGGTCCAGAGGCGTCTCTCAAGGGTCCTACTGACTCGCTGAGGGGCTTGGAGGTGAAGAAAGAAGTGTTGGGCACCCTGCTCATGGGAGAGGGTTCATCGGCCGCTATGGAGGTTCCTGAAGTGGTGACGATGGAGACTGTCCTTCCTCCGACTACTGATCTTCTGAAGGGGGCTATACTGCGAAGGTCTGCTTCCGAGGGAGACTTTTCTCAGCCACCTGGGAAAGAGCCTCCTACCGTGGGGGAAGCTTATCATGAGATCCTTCATTTATTTGGGTCCGCTCTTTCCGCGCCTGCGGAGGGGTACTAGTTTCTGCTGGCTAGTACCGTTTGGATGGAGGCCATCGTAAGTATCTACTGCCTCTTAATCTTCATTTGCCATGGTTTATTTATCTCCTTATTTATATTCTTCTCTCTACTTTGCAGTCTAAGAAGACTCGGGAAGTTATTACTTCTGTGGAACAGCGTTGTTTAAGGGAGGTGGCGGAGGGGGGTACTCTTCGGGAACAAGTAGCTTTTCTACAAGCCCAACTCCACGAGGCTGAGTCGTTGGCTACAGTCTTTCGTACCAAGTTGGAGGCTAGAGACTTTAAGTGGAAAGAGGATCAGGGGGCAAAGGAGGTGATGTGTCTTGTCTTGCAAAAGGTGCAATCGGCCTATGATCAGATGGAGGCTTACGAGAGAGCTGTTCGAGCACAATTTTCTCGTTTGACGAAGGAGAAGGCAGAATCCGAGGAAGTCCTCTGTGCTCGGATAGAGGCTCTAGAGAAGGAGAAATCTGAGGGCTTGGAGAGGGAGATGAAGCTCCACTCGCGGCTAGATGAGCTAGTGGAGCTGAAATTAGTTGATGTAATGCCCCTGAAGGATGTACAACCCCGGATTGACGAGGCTGTTAGGTGTGCGATATCAGAGGTGGAGCGCCGGTTTACTTCCCTGTCCGCTCGGGATACTCTTAGGCATATGCTATGGGGATATTTGGAGTGTGCCACCTTGGCTCGAGAAGTGGTGCCTTTGGGGGTGAATTTCGGCCACATATTTGATATCAAGAAACTTGCTAGGCCATCCCCTGAGGAGGTTCAGAACATACTGGAGATGTTCGATAATGTGGTGACGCCAAGGGCTTCTCCTATCCCCCCTTCGATCACCTCCGCTTCTGGCGCTGGTAGTACTGGTCGGGTTCCGCTTCCGGGTCCCTCCGCGGGAGTTCTCGAGGAGTTTTTCATCGCTCTATCCCGGCCTCCTCCAAGTACGGGAGCGTAAAATAGGATTTCTTTTATGTTTTTATTTTATGCAATTTTAATATCCCGTTTTGTAAATTTTCCCAGGGCTTCTAGGATTCTTCCCTAATGAATAAACTTTTTTTCGAGTATTTGTCTATTCTGAGCAAATATAATCTCTTGGTTTATTGTCTCCAGTATTTCTTTAAAATAATAAAAAGACTTGCTGACTAGGTTAAAGATCAAGGGTGAGGTGTCGTTTGGCATGTAGCCCCTTTTCTTAAGTAAGAAAATTATTGGACACGTGTATCCCATTAACTAGTTTAGACAGCTCAAGCTTTTCACTCTCTTTCTAAGATGGTATAAGTAGTTGTTCCGTAATTCTTTCAGAATTACATAAAGTTTTTACTGTTTAAGGCTTGTCATCTTTTTCTGATAAGCGGAGTTCCCCTTTGAAGTTAAGTAAAGCAAGTACATTACTTACCTTGTCAAAATGATGCCCCCGTTTTTTAAGCAGGATGATCCTTCTTCGTCCCGTCATTCTCCTCGGAATTCTGCTCGGACTCCTTCCCAATCATTAGGAGTACGACACGCGGCCTCGGAGAACTCAGTTCAGGGGAGCAGGCATAATGAGCGCAGGGTTCGTGGGGGGAGAGGCAATTCTGTAAGGACCGTGTCTATGTCTCCGGAGGAATCTCTCTCCCGTATTAACCACATACGCCAGGTGTTCACGGGTCGTGACTCTTATCCCTCGGTAGACGAGTCGTCGGTGTTTACCAGGCTCGTGCTGGAGCCCGAGCGGATGATGGGGCCAGGGCGTGTCAGTACTTCCGTTGGTAGTGAGCATGGTGCCTCCGTTACGGTGCTTTTTGCCCAATATAACCTGGACATTGATGAATATGACATAGTAATACCGCACCCCGAGCAGAGGGCTTATGATCCTCCGTCGGGCTATTTTACCATTTTCCGGGAGCAAATGCGGTGCGGGTTACAGGTGTTTTTTCACCCTTTTCTCCAGACTTTATTTCACTATTGGCAAATATGCCCAAGTCAGCTAACTCTGAATTCTTATCGTTACCTGGTGGGATATATTTTATGTTCCGAGTTACTGAAGTTGCCACTATCTCCTTCTCGGGTGGGGGTTATATTCAACCTTCGCCCATGTTCGGGTGGTCTCCCTTTCTTCAGTCTGGCCCATCGGGACAAGAGGAAGGCCTTTCTAGACGTATCCCACTTCCATAATAATAGAACGGATTGTAAAAGGGGATTCTTATTTGTCCGTCCGAGGGGCTTATCGGCTAGGTCATGGGGAGTACCGCTTCAATGGGGGCTTGGTTATATTACCCCTGCCGAATCGATTTTGCGGAGAGAGTGGGACATCCTGTCTGATAGCGGGTTGTTTTCGGGGATGTACGATATCAGTAGTCTGTTAGAGTTCCCGGAGATATTGATCATGGCTGGCTTACAACAGGGGGTGGAACTCTTCAATCTTCCACAACAGCCTCTCTATAGCAATTTCTTTTTTCGTTAGTTTCTTTTCTTTCACAACCTTTTCGTGTGGTATTTTAATGTCCCCGTTGTCACGCTATTTTCTTGTTTTGACAGGAGCGGAGACGGGGGCTTTTGCCATTGATCCTTTTAATGAAGCTTTCCTAGGAAAAGCAATGAATAGTAGGTATAATACTTCGGATGATGAATCATCCGAAAGTTTTAATTTAGATGAAGTGGCTGGCCCCTCGAGGGTAGGGGATTCGCCCGTGGTAGCCCCCCCCCCCCCCCAGTGAGTTTTGTGGCTCCTGAGTATGATCCAATAGTTGCGCTTGCGCGGGCGGATATTCCCTTGCCTCCCTTGGCCCCGTATTCTTCCTCTTGGGAAGATATGAGGGTGGTGCACTCTGTTGCGGAGGGTGCTTTGTCTCCAATTGTGAGAGCTTCTATGCCGCCCGGAGAGGGTTTCGACCGCGTCTCGGGGCCGTCTTTGAAGGAAATCCTTCTGTTATCGGGTCGGAGCCACTCGGGAGCGGTGTCTTGTCCCCCTATGTTTTGGCGACGATTAGCTTTTGCCGTAATTATCTGAGCGGTCTTTTGAACGCTACCGATTGCGAGCATATGAAGTCTCTACCATTATCGGGTCTTCAGGACTTAGCCTGCAAGGATTTATGTGAGGTAATAATGTATTCTTATTTTATGTAATACTAACCATTACGGATTTTCTGCAATTGTGCACTTATTTGTCCACAGATCTATATGGTGTTGAACGCCATCGGATCTCGGGGCGGATCATCCTCAGATACAGAATTGGTGTACCGCCGTTGGGACGAGCTAGAGCAGGGTTTGCTGGATGGTCGAGAAGAGGTAGATCAGATGCGGACTAATCGGGAGAATTCCGATGAGGCTCATGCCATCCTCTTGCAATCAGAGCGGAACAGATCCTGGGACTTGGAACGTCTTTTGGCGATGGAGAAAGCTCGCGTAACAAGTCTGGAGGACAGGCTGGGTGATCTTCGGGAGCAAGTTCGTGCTGTCGACGAACAATTGTTGCGGGTTACCGGGGAAAGAGATGCAGCGAACTTACGGGTGTTGGAGTTAACTCGAGCCCCTGAAGTTGCGTTAGTGTTGGCCCGGGTCGAAGCGGTTTTGGGCGTTGTGGGTCCTTCTGTCCTCCGCGAATCCCTTGTGCAAGAGATGCGTGATCTAGTCCGTACGGGATATTACTTGTGCCGGGATATAACGGAGGCCTTGCCGGGATTCCCTTCAGATATGGTGATTCTCGAGTTGGACATTCATCAGGTGTTCCCGGAGGCTCCTTCTTCGCCGGGGCCGATCGCATCTGCTGGAGATCCGGATCATACGTCCGCAGAGGACCGCCGCCGCTTGATTAGGGAAGGAAAGCGTCCGATAGAGGACGTTTAGTTTATGTGTGTTTGGTTGGTGTCAGGACCCTTGTATAGGATACGGTCCGACCTACTTTTAGTATAGGGTCTCGCGTTTTACGCTTGATGGTCCCTCGGGTTAGGTTGCTAGTATGACTCATAGATGGGGAGTCATTATTTTGTCGTGCAACCTTATCTCCCTTGTATTGTACAGGCACCATCTATAAACAACTTTATTTATATACAAAGCTGTTTTTGTTACATTATGCATAGTATTTCCTAAGGTTAAAGGCATTCCAAGTATTGCTAAGGATAGCGTCCTCGGAATTGGCAAGGAGATATGTCGCAGGCCCGACGATCCCCGCTATTTTGTACGGTCCCTCCCATCGCGGCTCGAGTTTGCCCACGTTTTTGGAGGCTCCGACCCGCTTCAACACTAGGTCCCCAACTTGAAAAGTCTTGGGTTTCACCTTTTAGTTGTAGTACCCGGGACATCCGACCCTTGTATTCTTCATTTTGGGCAGCGGCCCGCATCCTTTTTTCTTCGAGTAGGTCGAGGGCGAGGGCCAAGTTAGAACTGTTAGCCACTTCCTCGTATTCCCTAACTCGCCAGCTCTCTATAGAGACCTCCGTAGGCACAACAGCTTCGCAGCCATAGGCTAAGCTGAAGGGGGTTTCGCCCGTAGCCGCGCTTTGCGTGGTACGGTAGGCCCATAGTATGCCTGGTATTTCCTCCACCCACCTAGCTGTGTTCCAGTTGAGTCGGGCCTTCATATTCTTCAAGAGAGTTCGATTAGTCCTCTCTACTTGACCGTTGGCTTGAGGGTACCCCACCGAAGCGAAGCGGTGTTTAATTTCCCAATGGTCGCACCACTTTTCTAACCCCTGATCCGTAAACTGTAGACCATTATCACTTACCAGGTTCCAAGGGACACCGAAACGGCACAGGATACTCCTCCATAGGAAGTTGATAACCGCGCTCGCGGTAATGCGGGCCAGGGGTTCCGCTTCTACCCACTTGGTGAAGTAATCCACTACTACGAGGAGAAATTTCTTTTGCCCGGCATCGGGTATAAGAGGTCCCACTATGTCTATGCCCCATTTAGAGAACGGGCAGGGGGTTAAGTGGGGTTCCCATGGGGCAGCGGGCTGATGAACCCGAGGGGCATAAGCTTGGCACGGTTTGCACCTTTCGGCATGGCTTTTGCAATCATTGGCCATCGTGGGCCAGTAGTAACCCTGGCGAATCAGGCGCCCGACCATACTTTCGTCGCCCGTATGACTGCCGCATGTTCCCTCGTGGGTTTCCGCCATAGCCAGTTGAGTTTCTTCCTCACTTAGGCACCGAGCATGTGGGCAGGAGTATGTTCTGCGGAATAATATTCCATCTTTAAGGAAATACCTGATAGTTTTTCTGGCCATAAGCCGTTGCGCGGCTTTACTCGTGGAATATCCTTCCGGGTCCTGTAGGTAGATTTTGATTGGGGTCATCCAGTTGGACGGAGGGTCTATATTGGCATTCACTTCGTGGCTCTCGGCCTTCTCGAACTCGGTAACTTGAAGCAGGGTGATCTTCTGAGTGCGAATAACGGCCGTTTGGGTGGCCATTTTGGATAAGGCGTCCGCCTCTTGATTCTCCTTGCGTGGGATTTGCACTATTTTACACTCGTCAAACCATTCCCGTCTGCGGTGAACCGCCTGAAGGTATGCTTGCATCCTTTCTTCTTTAGCTTCATACGAGCCATTGACTTGCTGTACAATTAGTTGCGAGTCGTTGTGGATAACTATCTTTTTGATGTCCCCTTATCGGGCAAGCCTCATTCCTATGAGTAAAGACTCGTATTCCGCTTCGTTATTTAACAAGGGGTAGTCGACTCTGACCGCGAAGTGGAGTATCTCCTCCTCGACTTCTTGGTTTGCTAGAACTATTCCTGCCCCCCCCCCCCCCCTCATGTGTGCTCACAGAGGAGCCATCCACATAAATGTGCCACAGGGGTGTCTTTTCTTCAGCTCTGATGCCCGTCATTTATGTCACAAAATATACTAGGACTTGTGCTTTGACAGAAGGTCTTGGGGAATAAGAAATGTCATATTCAGTGAGCTCCACGTCCCACTTTATCAATCTTCCTGAGGTCTCGGGCTTGTTAAGAATTGCTCGCAACGGGTGTTTAGTTAACACAGTCACGGGATGGGACAGAAAGTATGGACGAAGTTTCCGAGCCGTGGTAACCAAAGCTAAGACAAGTTTTTCGGTTTGGGTATACCTAGTTTCGGTCCCGAAAAGAGTCTTGCTCACGTAGTACACGGGGTGGTGCTCCTTGTCTTGCTCCTTAACTAGCACCGCGCTTATGGCTTCCTCTCCAACTGATAAATACACAAAGAGCTTTTCTTGTGATGCCGGTTTCACTAGTAAAGGAGGTTTCACCATATAACCCTTTAGCTGTTGGAGAGCTTCTTCGCATTGTGGGGTCCATTGGAACTCCTTGATATTGCGTAACACCTTGAAAAATGGAAGTCCTTTTTCTGCCGATTTGGAGACAAATCGGCTCAGGGAGGCCATTCGACCCGTAAGTTTTTGCACATCTTTGATGGTTTTTGGAGTAGGTAAACCTAGGATGGCTTCGACCTTCTCGGGGTTGACTTCTATTCCCCTTTCCGTAACCATGTAACCGAGGAACTTGCCCCCTCTGATGCCGAAGGAACATTTCTTAGGGTTAACCTTCATCCCGAACCGGTCCATGATGGCCAGGGTTTTTCGTAGGTCCTCGGGATGGTCATAAGCGGAGCGGCTTTTCACAACCGTATCATCCACATAGACTTCCACCGTATCTCCTATAGATCCTGCAAACATTAAGCTTACCAATCGCTGATAGGTGGCCCCTGCATTCTTAAGTCCAAAAGGCATTACTAGGTAACAAAAGGTGCCAGCGTCAGTGATAAAGCTAGTCTTGTCTTGATCCATAACGGCCATCGGGATTTGATTGTATCCCTGGTTCCCATCCAGGGTGGACAAGAGTGCGCAGCCCGCTGTTGAGTCTACCAGTTGGTCAATGCTTGGGAGAGGATAGCAATCCTTAGGGTATGCGTCATTGAGATTTGTGAAATCCACGCACATTCGCCACTTACCCCCATGCTTTGGGACTAAGACCACGTTGGCCAGCCACTCGGGGTAAATGACTTCTCTGATTTGCCGTAGACTGAGGAGTCGCTGAATTTCCGACCGGATGATTTTGTTATGCTCCGGGCCCATCTTTCTCTTTTTCTGTTGAACTGGCTTGGCCCCGGGTTTCACATTAAGGAAATGTTGACATACCTTATTGCTGATTTGACTTGGTGGGCCGTTTTCCCATGCTAAACTATGGTGGAATTCTTTCAAGATGGGAATCAATTGGGCTTCCACTTCAGGCTCCATTTGGGTACCTACTTTGACAGCTTTCTCCGGACTTCCCTCTACGAGTTCTACCAATTTTAGCTCTTCCACGGGTTGTACTCGCACTTCCTCTGCTTTTCGTTTTTTGCTGTTTCCGAGGGTAGGTTCGTCCTCTTCAGGTGGGAGAGCATTCATGCGGCACTCCCGAGCCCTTTCCTGGCTCCCCGGACCTCTCCGATACTTGACAATGTTGGGAACTTTACCTTAAGGTGGAGTGTTGAAGGGATTGCCTCAAAGGCCCGAATGGAGGGCCGCACACATATTGCGTTGTACGTTCTTGATGAAGCCTCTACTACCCAAAATTTTGTGGGCTCCGTTCTTCGAAGAGCTCCCTCTCCCCATGACATCGGGAGCGTTATGGTTCCGAGGGTGTTGGAGGTTTCTCCCTAGAAACCTATTAACGGAACTTCGGCTACTTCTAATCGTTCTCTCCTTAATCCCAGATAAGTGGGAAGAAATAGGACATCTACGGAGCTACCGGTATCAACCAGTATTCTTTGGACGTCAATCCCATATATCACGGCTTCTATTACTAAGGGGTCCTCGTGGGGATAAATCACTCCTTTTAAATCTGCGGGTCCGAAGGTGATGCTAGGAAGCTTTGCACCTTGAATAGACCCTACGAATAATCCGTGTTCTGCCCTCCTAGCTTCTTTCAAATATTGCTTCTTTTTACCTTGTGATGTCACGGAGAGATCTACTCCTTCTATCATACTAATGGTACGTCCCGAAGGCGCATTATTTTCATACGTTTCCGGGGGAGGGGGTGGGGTCCGCTGCCTCACAGTTTTCTCTCGAGGCTTCCGATGGGGAGTCGCCCAGTCTCTTTCTTCCTCTTCCTTTCGGGGTCTCTTATAGGTATAACGAGGGGGATTCTCGGGGTTGTTTACCTTGAGATAGTTCTTAAGGTATCCGGCCTCTAAGAGGCGGAGCACCTCCCTTTGCAGGGTGGTACACTCCTCGGTGGTATGCCCATAGGTTTTGTGTTTTAATATCACCCACCTCTTTCCTAAGATCATCAAGAATTCCCCATATGGTACGATCCTCACCTGAAGAGGGGAATGGTGCGAGAAGGTCTGGAAGCACTTTTCTTCTCTCTTGTTGGCCCGTTCGGCGCGTTTCCCGATAGTCGTAGTGCGCTTGGTCGTTCTGCGGGGTTTCGTAGCGCCAGGGATCGGAGGCAGGGCTCCACCTGGATTGGACCCGACCTTCCTCAGTCCAGGGATTTTGATGGCGGGAGGATCGAGGGGATAAATCGTGAGGATCCACGTATCCAGGCGAGGCCCTCCGAGCCCTAGTCTCTATAAGTCTTTCAAAGACGGAACGAGGAACGTTGATAAAGTCCCTTTCTTCGCATTGGCGATCGGACAGAGTTTCTTCCGAATGTTGAGGGTGGCGAAGACGACTCTCGCTGTGGAATAGGTTTTCCATGATAGGCATCGTTTTTGAACACTCTCGAAGACAAATCTTATGGCGTTCCCATAGACGGCGCCATTTTGTTAACGGGTTTGGAATTACGACCTAATTAACTGAATTATTTATTTGGGTCGGAACGCCTTTGTCCGTGGTTCAAAAACTAAATGCTATTTAACGGGAGAGAAAACTGACAAAAACATTTCTTCCTTTTATTCACTATGATCCACTCTCTTTTCCGAGTCTATATGCGTATTTCCGAGTCTATGTGCGTATTTCCGAGTCTATGTGCGTATTTCCGAGTCTGTCTCCCCCTCATCTCTCTCCCTTCTTCCTCTGTTTATATAGAGTTTTCAGGGGCAGGTGTCATTATGCATGTTCTTACAGATGTCGCTATGCATGTGGTGGTGTTCTACACGTGTTACAATGTTCATTTAACCAATAAGATAACGTGTTTATCTGAAGTGCTGACTGTATTATTATTTTTCCCGAGGGCTTTGGTCTTCTTTATGATAAGGGGTAGACTGCCTTCTTTGCTTCCGAGAGCTCATTACTTCAAATGGTGACTCGAGGGCCGAGTCTGAGTGTTCTCTTAGTGACAGTGCTTCTCCGAGAGGTGTGTATTCTGGAGTGTTTGCTTCAGGGTATTCTCCGAGGGGGTGTTCGTTCATGGGTTGATCTCCGAGAGGTTTTTAGCTATCGTGGGTATGTGTTTTCTTTCTCCGAGTGCTCGGAGAGCGTTGTTCTGTAGTTGTTGCGTTACTGTGAAGTTTCGACCTCTGGGTTGGTCGACAGGAGTAATGTTCCGAGAGCATTTGTGCTGGAGTGCATAGCAGAGAAGTACTGTGGTAGTGTTCCGAGAGTGTTTGAGTTGGGAGTGCATAGCAAAGAAGTGTTTTTGTCAAGGTTTCTAGGACTTGGGAGTCCATTGGGGCCCTGCTCGGTGTCGTGATGGATATCTGAATCAGGTGGATCCATCCGGGTTTGCTCTTTATCCGATGCCACCCTAATATCTAGTTTTGAGTCATCGTGACTTTCCGAGGGACGCTAGGTTCCCTCGTCGGATGGCCACTCCTACCGCCTTGGGTTAACAACCGAGCGGTATTGGTCACACCCGATGGGCCTCCTCGTTGGGAGTGGGTACAACTCATCGGAAGTACTCGTGACAATAGTATTGTCCATTTATTAATCCTTTTGATTTAGGACTAATATTCTCTTTAATCTCGTATTTTCTTTTATACGGTTAACAAATGCATTATGATGAAATTGATGAAGAAGATAATGGACCACTGGCTTTTAATAAGGACAATATTTTTGATCCAACTTTAAAGTTGAAGATGCTTTTCATAAACAAGAAGTAACTTCAACAAGCAATACAGTCTGAGGCTATAAGTAGTATGAGAAGTCTTAGGGTAGCAAAGGGTGATCCTGGGAGGTTCTATTTTAGATGTGTTCAAGTGTAGAGGAGAGAGATAGGAGGTCTTCATGATGCTGCACTTAGGGATGATATGAGTGATGAAATTCGAAGTGAATGATGGGTCACCAATCTGTTGAATAAGAAGCCTACCAAATCAACACCAAAAGTTATTGATCAACTTAGTGAATGCTTTCAAATGTTAGATACTCAAGAAAGTCAATTGAATCCTTATGAAGGTATTAGCAAGAAGTATGTGAAGTTGAATGATTTGGGAGGTTTCATTTATGAGTTGAACAAGGACATGGACAAGGGGCAAGACAAGAGAAAGAGCAAGACTAGTGTCAAAGAGGATAAGTATTAGATTTTAATAGGTTATTGGTAATGAGTAATTAGTATTATTTTGTTTTAGAAGCAATTTTGGTACAATGCTGGGGGTTTTTAGGGGATTTAGGTACACTAGTTATCCAAATTTCCAGTCCTTACCACCTAGATTTTGGGTTCAAAATGTGTTGTTGTAATGACAGCCTTATGTGCTGCGAAACAGTTGTAAGGCTGCAAAATTGCTGCTCAATACCAATGGTTTATGCATTTGGTCAAATTATGCATTCACAGTTTTGTTGCAGTTTCATTACCATTCCAGTTACTTAAAACGGTACTTCAAGTATGTTGTTATGGCCTAACTTGGTATGTTATTTAAAGTTATCAAACGCGGCATTCACCAACTAATAACAACAACCAATAATCAACAACAACTTATTCTCGTGATCCATTTAATCAAAAGATGACCAAATACTAACCATCCATTCCAACTGACGTGGCGCTTCATATCCCTTCTTAAATAAGACTACTCTTCACAACATGTTAAGGTCAAACGGTCACAATTCAATGTTTCTGTTCAAACATACCAAACTCTTCACATCCCTCCCAAACTCAACGGTCACCTTGTTTTGTTTTAAAGCCTCCTATACATCTCATTTATCTACAACATATTTTCCAGTTTGAATTAACCTCCCAATTAATCACAATTGCCGATACTCCTCACTGCAAGAATGATTATCACAATTTCCACGCAATTGAACTTGCTCTACATTGATCCACATTTCACTCACTACGTGGAGACACTCTTATTGCAGTGATTGGTTAAATACGGTGAAAGGCATCGAATCTGTAATCGGTGGATATTAGTAGGGTTTGGGAATGATAAAACACGAACTAGATGGAGCACTTGGGACCGATTATTTGATTCCACAAAGTCAGAAAAAGATTCACCAACTCAGGGTGAAGTTCAAACTATTTCAACGATTTGCAAGTCTACCAGGGTTTGCACACATGGCCCTGATTATAAAGTCACGACTGGACCAACGTATGATGAATACATGAGACATGTAATGATTTTACCCTTCCCTCTTAATTCTTCAAATGAAACTACTTGGGATTTATCTAAATTTTGTTTTGTTTCAATCTTTGTAGGAGACACTTTGATCAATACTTTTGAATGTATAATCTTGCAAATGGCCAACTATTGTACAAGTTGTTTGTTGAACTTAGTTGTGCTTGTTTCTCAAAAGAGGATGGCGTGAACAAAGAGAATCCGGTGGTCATTGAGGATGAGGATGTTGAGGAGCCTCGGCCCAAAATAATCAACTTGGAGCCAGATGGTGAGGGAGATATTGAGGGATTAAATTAGTTTTCTTTACTGCTGTTTGATTTGTTTGACTGTTGATGTGTTGTAATTTATTTGGAATTTAGTTTGTGGTATGTCTTTTAACAATTTAGTATTATTATTTGTTGTTCTGGATTCTGGTATGTCTTTTTAACTAGATTCTGGTTGTTATGGTTGTTATTTGTTTTGATTATGGAATGCATGTTATTTTGATTTTGTTAGTACTTGATTTGATTTATAAGTTTATGACTGAACCAGGTTTTGAACATGGATTTCATTTGATTTATCAATGTAGCCGTTCATGGAAATTCATGCAGTTTGCTTACAGGGTCATTCATTGCATCCTTAAAAGTGTTGAATTCATGAAAAAAAACAACAACCAACCAACCAACCATTACAACCTTAAACCTTAAAACTAAACAACTTTGAGCCTCAACAACCTTAAGCCTAAAACAACCTCAATCCTAAACAATCTTAAACCTAAACAACCTTAAACCTTATTCATTACAACAACAACAACACAAACTATCAATATGATCATCAAACAAAACCTAAGCCTACCACCCAATTTCTTATTCTTATCTTGAAGATTATTCACCTTCTCTTTAAAATTCTTGTTTGTTTTCTCAAGTAAAGTTTGAATTTTTTTTTCAAACTGTTACCCTTCTTCCTCTCAAGCTCTTCTTCAAGAGCCTTCAATTTTGCATCACTTCCTTCGATTCTCCTTCACAATGTAAGTATAACAACCCTAGCTCTTGCACAAACTGGTGGATCTTCTCAAATGAATAACATATACCCGAATCTTTCCTTCCAACATCCATGGAACCTTAGACATGGGTTTCCATCGGTCAGAGTCACCCGCACACAGCAGGTTTTTTGCCATTGCACAGCATATGTGAGCTCGTTGACGATTCTGACATTTTGGCAAGTGAAAATGGTATGTGTTGAAACGAATTTCGGTATTAGGGCTGAGCTAGGGTTTAAAATTAGAAATTGATTTAGAGGAAATGATTTGGGGGTTTGAGGAATTGGGTTATTAGTAGCTTAGGGAAAAAAAGTTTTTTGGGGGGTTAAAACCTGATTAGGCTTGGTGTTTTTTCACGTGGTGCATTTTATCGAGTTGGCTGGCACGTCGGCAAGAAAGTCCGATTAAGGGTCAAAGGGAATTTTTTGCATAAAAACGAAAAGTTACTGGTACAAATTTAGGTCTGGTAACACTTTGGGCACTTTTATCAAAAGTGAAAAGATACAGGATATTTATAATAATTTGTCCTATATATATATATATATATATATATATATATGTGTGTGTGTGTGTGTGTGTGTGTGTGTGTTTCATATATAGTATATAACTAATTGTGCGGCCTAAATTTTAATTTGACCTTATCGAACACAAGAAGACACTTTTGGGAAGTATGGAACTAATTTTTCCTGCTACTCAGGGTTAACAATGACATTTGCATGTTTTTGGATGTCGACAGGGTCTCTTGGTTGAAATTTCACCTCTTCTTCTTCTTCTTCTTTTGTGTGTGTCGTTTAGCTTAGTTTATGAAGTAATGGCAGCCAAATTTTAGATTGTACAAACCAATTATGAGAGTCTTATTTCTAGAATGCCAGTTACAATTATATATTATTATAAGTACTTCACAAAATAAATCAATTTTTATTAGCTTTTGATGATAAAAAGTATCATTTTAAGCAATCCTCAACTTATGCACAGTGATAGGACTTGTACACGTACGGCTAGTAAACCATCAACTTTGGGTCTTTGGGAAATTTATATAGTTTGTTTATGATATGGTCAATCCCCGTATTGGGCAGCCCTGGAGATAGCTGGCCCAACACTTGTATATCGGGGATCGGCACTTGATATGCGATCCTATATCGAATATGGAATTCGATATCAAGATCATATAGATCTTTAAATACCACATTCTGCATACCGAGACAGGTTGATAATTAATACCTTCACCTACCCACTAATATCGAATACTCATATTCGACATCCAGCAACCACATTCGATATACTACCCTCGACCTATGGTTGGTCCTCGATACACTAGTGTCCTCGACATATATTCACCCCGATATATGTTCACTCCCGATATACAGCAATCCCAGATATAGATATTCGACATCCGTTAGGATTCGACATATCTTTTTATTCGACATCACCCTCGATATCCAGTTAGGCTTCCTATCTCGAGCCTTTGGTGTTCCGGACTAAATTCTACCTAGAGCTAGCATTTGTGATAGGTGGCATAGTTTGTAATAGATTGGTCCTTATATTATTGTAGTCCCGCACTTTGTCAGTAATACACAATTTATTGTCAAATTATTGGCGTCGTCTGTGGGAACACCAGCTCTCTTGATCGGATAGCCACGATATAGGCGTAGAATGAAGAGACCTCAGGTTACCAAGGAGTCAGTTCGGAAGAAGAAAAAGAAGGTGGCAGGCCCTAGGAGATTGAAGACTTGCACGCATACCAAATTATCAAAGAGGAAGAAGGTGATCTTGCCTTTCTAGATGAACCAAAGATGGAGCCGGTGTGAGACTTTATCACCGTCAGCATTGACCCAGAGAGACCGGACCGAACTCTACAGATTGGATTAGCTATGTCAGATAGCATTAGGACTACGCCAGTGGACTGTTTGAGGAGGATTGCTGACATATTTACCTGGTTAAATTCGGGTTTGAAAGGGATCGACCCCATGATTATAGTGCACAGGTTGAATGTCGATCCCAAGGCCAAGCCTGTGAGGCAGGAGAAAAGGAACTTCAGTAAAGAAAAATGAAGTCCCAGAGAAGGAAGTGATTGAAAAACTGAAAGCAAGCCACATTTACGAGATACGTTATTCAGAATGGCTCAGCAACATAGTGTTGGTGCTCAAGAAATTGACAGAGTGGAGAATGTGCATGGATTATACTGACCTGAAGAAACATTGCCCCCGAGACCCTTTTCCCTTGCCAAGAATTGATCTTTTAGTGGACACCATGGCGGGGTGCGCATTGTTCAGTTTTGTAGATGTAAAGAGTGGTTTTCATCATATATTTATGGCAACCTAGGATCAAGCAAAAATGGCTTTTGTTACAGATATCGGCGTTTATTGTTACCGAGTGATGCCTTTTGGGTTGAAGAACACATGAGCTACCTTTCAGAGGCTAGTGGCCAAAATGTTCTACAACCTGATTGGGAAATCCATGGAGGTTTATGTGGATGATATGTTGATTAAGAGTTTGAAAGCTGAAGATCATGTGAAACATTTGGAGGAATATTTCGGGATTATGAGACATTATGAGATGAAACCCAACCCCAAGAAGTGTATGTTTGGTGTTCCAGCAGGCAAATTCTTGGGTTCTATGGTTAATGAGAGAGGGATTGAAGCTTACCTCGACAAGATCCAGGCAATGATGAGTTTACCATCGTCGCGGTCGGTAAGAGATGTACATTGTTTGATCAGATGCATCACGGCATTGGGATAGTTTATCGCCACTTCAGCCAAGAAGGTCTTGCCTTTCTTTAGAGTTTTGAAGAAGGCGACGGATTTCCATTGGACGGGCGATTGTGAGAGGGCATTCCAGCAACTTAAGAAGTATTTGATGACTCCACCATTGTAAGCTAAGCCTGAACCATGAGAGATGCTTTACATGTATATGGAGGTCTTCACTAATGCCATCAGCACCGTCTTGGTCAAGGACATTAACGATAAATAATTACTTATCCATTATGTCAGTCGCATGCTTCATGGTGTGGAAATAAACTATTTACAGATTGAACTATTCACCTTAGCGATAGTAATGACAGCACTGAAATTGAAGCCCTGTTTCTAGTTACATCTGGTGACCGTGGTAATGGATAAACCACTTCGAGAGATAATGGTAAGCCTAGAGACCTTCGGTCGCCTAGTCAAGTTGACAATAGAGTTAAGTGTGTTCGGGTTGGAATACCGCTCATGTACCGCTATCAAGGTGTAAGTCCTAGCAGATTTCATGGCAGAAACATTGGGAAACTATGTGGATCACTCATGCAACCATATATTTACTATAATTCAAGACTCGGGGCCAAGTACTCGATATTCATCTTGGTTACTAAACGTTGACGGTTCGTCAACGGCCAATGGTGGGGGTGCAGGGACTCACCTTGTCTCGCTAGATCGTCGAGAGTTTGATTTTGTTATAAGTTTAAACTTCCCTATTATGAATAACGAAGATGAATCTAAGGCGGAGCTTGCGGGAGTAACAATGGCAAAGACATTAAGTTCCGACCACTTGAAGGTGTTCACAGATTTGCAGTTGGTGGCAAACCATTGTTTGGGTTTCTTTGAAGCAAAGTAGGAAACAATGGTGTTGTACTTAGCAAAACTCAAGGTTTTGGCTTCAAAATTTTCCACATTTAACTTGACTCAAATTCCGAGGTTGGAAAACACAAAGGCATATGCACTATCAAAGTTTGCAAGTTCCTTTGACAATTTTGTGGAGAAACACGACACTTTATTGGCCACTAGCGGACCTACAATTGGTCTCACCAAGTCCAGCAAAGTTTGGGTCGACGTTGAATTTATCCTTCCAATAGCAAACACTCCATGTTGAAAGGCCGAGATTTTTCAGTACCTCCAAGACGGGAATATGCAAAAAGACGCCAATGTGCGGCAACGCCTTAAGTACAGAGCATATAGATTCCCAATCTACCACGGTAAGCTTTACAAGTGATCCTTCAAAGAGCCACTCTTAAGATGCATATCTCATGTTGATGCGCAGTACATCATGAGGGAGATACATGTCGGTAGTTGTGGGAACCATTCAGGTGGACGCGCATTGGCGCAAAAGATATTGAGGCAATGATATTTTTGGCTGACGTTACGGAAAGCTGCCACACAATTCTGCCGGAGTTGCGAGAACTGTCAGTACCATGCCAAACTTACACATAGACTGGTCGTGTCGATGCAGTCCCTCGAGATTACTTGTCCTTTCGACCAGTGGGGCATTGACATAGTAGGTCCCTTACCCGTCGCTAAAGGTTAGAAGAAACTTCTTTTTCGGTCGGCGTTTAATACTTCACAAAATAGGTAAAAGTTGAGGCATTGTCTCACATCACTGAGAACGATATGATCGAGTTCATATGGAAAAATATTATTTGTCGCTTCAGGCTCCCAAGAGCGTTTATCTCAGACAATGGTATCCAGATACGGGGTAAGGAAATGGTAGCATTGTGTAAGGAATTGAAGATTACACAACACTTCACGGCTGTGGCACATCCAAATGCTAATGGACAGGTTGAGTCCACAAACAGAACATTGAAGGATTATCTAGAGCGTCGACTTCATACCACGTGCAAAAGTTGGATAGAGGAACTTCAAGGAATTCTTTGGGCTTACCACACTACACCGCGGACCTCCACAGGGGAAGTACCCTACACATTGGTATACGATTTCGAGACTGTGGTGTCGGTGGAGATAGGTATGCCCACCTATCGGATTATCGAATATAATTCAGAACAGTAAGCGCGGTTGCATCAAATGGATCTCAATATGATTGGGTCCACTAGGGAGCACGCTTATCAGCACACGGTGGCTTTTAAGACAGCTATGGCTAGGACCTTTGACAAGTGTGTACATCTGCGTAACTTCTAGGTTGGAGACTTTGTCCTAAAAGCGTGAAGGCTAGTAAACACGTAGGAAAACTCCAAGACTGAGAGGGCCCTTATCGGGTTATTCGGGCAAGCTCCAAGGGCTACTACTACTTAGAGGATATGCATGGCGACCCTCTATCTCATCCTTGGAACGTGCAACACTTGAGGCGCTTCTATAATTAAACCATCACATCTTTTAATAAGAACTACCCCAAGCTTGATTCCCGGTTTGGGATACGTAGGTAGGCATTTTCCCGGCTCAACATTGATATATGATAAACTTATTATTCTCTCAATGTAGGAATGGAACACGACCAACCTACCGGCGCGGTAAACTACTACATATGTTGATACAACAGCAAAGAGGTCTCGCCCTCAGGAAGTATCGCTTGAAAAGGTGACTGTCCATATACTCGCGCGTAAATATGCTGATACAACAGCAAAGAGGTTTCTCCTTAGAATATATCGCTTGCAAAGGCGACTGTCCATATACCCTCGCGGTAAGTATGCCAAAACAAGAGCCAGAGAACTTGCCCTCATAACAGATCGGTCGCATACAACAGCCTAGATCAACAATTCTTTCTACGAAGCGTTACAATACAAGGAGATATTTAACATATCAGTACAAAAAGATACTTCGATAAATACTAATACCAATCCAAAAGGATAGGATAACCTAGACAATCCACTCCAATGTTGGAATTACCAAAAAGAAAGGAACAACGCTAGAATTACGGCAACATCTACTACATTTGTGAAATAAGCAAAATACAAATTAGATTTTAGAAGACATCTTCTTGATAATTATCGAAAGATCATGATGAATTTGTTCCCTTGTAAGAACAATGAGAGAGGATAGATTAGATTGGGAGGCATCTATAGGGAACTTCCACGGTTCCTCGTCTATATGGTCAGCGAGTTCGAGGACTCCCCGAGGAGACAGCACGTCGAGATATTTATATCATTTGGGACTATCAGTTTCAAGATCATCCTTCGGCATATGTCGAGCAGGTACCTTGTACCGCAGTCGAGGATATTCACCCGCAGCGGCCCAAACAAGCGGCAATTCAGGCACAGGCCCTACGCCGTCTCCACCCCCTTTGTCGCCAATACCATCAGAATTAGCATCAACGCTGAATACTTCATCCACTTTTTCCTACACCTCGTAGGAGGGGGCAACACCTTCCGTGACATTGAAAGAAGAATCTCTCATTTCCTCCTCCCTACCAGGGGTGGGCGTAAAACCAATCATATACAAACCTCTCTCTTCCAAGAGGGTTAAAAATGGATCTTCAGGCCCTGGGGGCATAGGGCGGTCATTTTTCGAATCCTACGGCTCCTCCATATTCGGTACAAGGCTTGGATCAAGCAGGCTAACATCAAAACCTTCCCCCAAAAACCCCAGGGCCCCCATTTGATCCACCATTGTGTCCATTCCGAGTTTAAAATCCTTCTCTCCCCTGGAATGCCCAATTTCATTAAAAGTAGAGGACCTCAGGAACTTGCGAGCAACAATTGGATTGTGACGATCTGACTTAAGATATTTTATACGATCGTCCAGCCTAGCATTCTTCATCTCAAGCGATATCAGCGTATCTCGATATGAATTATTCTCTTGTTCCAACAACTCATTTCGACGGCGTAACTGCTCAGCTTCATATTTCACTTGTTCAAGCTCTTTAGTGATCTTCTCCCTCTCAACCTGAGCTTTCCATGCCTCTTCCTGCATTTTCCTTGTGCGCAATTCAGATGCACATTTTTGGGCGTTGGCCTTATCACGAGAATCATTGCTCTGCGCGATTACCTTTCGCATCTCGTCAATTCTCACGCCATGCCCCGCTTGTACCTCCGCTAGCAACAGATGATCTTGATATAGAGAATGGAATAAATTTCCAAACTGTCACATCAAAGTAACGACAAGGTCAATATATAAATCCAAAAGTTAAATATTTTACCACATAGCAAAGTATCACACACATCTCGCATAATGGGCGCCCCAAGGTCCCGTATCAACGCATCGGGATCAATATCGGGGTAGATACGGTTCAGGCTTGTAACTACATCTTCCTCCCTTAAGGTACAACCACTTATCCTCATAGTTAAATTATCCGAACTCGGGTCACGCAGGAAGTCATAGTTCTTTCTATTCTCTCGAGCGATGGCGTCATCATGATCAAGAGAAACCCTATCACGATTGTCCCAACTCGAATGTGGAGCCTCAGAAGGCGCGACGCCAGGGGTAGGTACCTCATCTCTGGCCGACCTAAGTACTTTTGGAGTCGTTACCTAAGCAGTAGACTGATCCACTTCACCGAGTTCAAGGCTCGTATCTTCTTTAACCCCGACATGTGTCGGCACCGCCGGTTGAGTACCACCGAGAGTGATGACGGCAATTTTTGCATCGTGTGCACCAACTTCGACATCATTATCACCACCAAGCGCAGTCCCACTAGAGCTCGCATCGGTCTTCCTACCAACAGCATCCCTATCACACCGAGCCTTAACGTTCAGATGCCAATAGTTGGAGGGAGCACCGGGGAGTAGTGGCACAACGACGACCTTTGGGAGGGTTGGCCGCAAGCCTCCTCTGCGATTCGACATCTAATAGGACAGCACGCTGCCTTGCCTCATCGAAACACAACCCCACTTAAATTTTTGAGTGGGTACCAACGACTATACTACCACCATCATTCTCCAGTCTAACAGCCAATAAATGGGCCAGAATCGAGAACTCCGCTTGTATAAACGAATGCGGGGAATTCTGATGTTGGCTGCAATACCCCATACTCGCATAAGTCCATCATCAAGCGCTTAAACCTGCTAATTAGTGGGGGCATATTTCCTTCTGTCGTCACATTAGTGGTCGAGGGATTCTATCCAGGCGCACCCTCGGCATGAATGCCAGGCACATACTGTCTTAGAGAAGTAACTTCCTTTCGACGAGGAGGATTCTTAATTCGCACCATGACTCACCTGAAAATTACAGGTAGTACTCAGCACAATTCTTATGGAATATCGAATATAGATATCGAACCGCAATATCAAAAATGTATATCGAATTCTCATGTCCAAATCACATGTTGAATGAGCTATATCGAAAATGCGACCCGATATACATGGTTGATTCAATATAGGGATATCGATATCCAACTTCGAAAACGACAAAAGCACCCTAGTAAAATAGTAGCAACCTGACAAAAGGGGGGGACCAGCTTATATAATAATCACAGTTGGGCCCTGCGAGCAATAAATGGCTTTCGATATTGGGGGTATATCAAAACCCACATTCGATATCCACCCGATATCAGGAAATTTTTGACTTCCATCCTCACAAAATTGTCTAGGAAAATGGGGGAGTATCGGCTCTATTTTCACTATCCCAATTCGTCATTCGTGCAACTTGAAAACTTGGGGGAGTTGAGGGTATCCCTTGATAAATGCATGAGCATACAAATTGAGTTTACAAATTATCATCTACATGATAACTCCTAAACATGGGACTATATGACATGGGCAATTCCCGTATTGGGCCAGCCCAGCCCTGCAGATAACTGGCCCGACACATGTATATCAGGGATCGGCACCTGATATGCGATCCTATATCAAATACGGAATTTGATATTGAGATCCCATAGATCTATAAATACCTTATTTCGCATACCGAGACAGATTGATAATTAATACCTTCACCTACCCACTGATATCGAATACTCATATTCGATATCCCGCAACCACATTCGATATACTACCATCGACATACGGTGGTCCTCGATACACCAGGGTCCTCGACATATATTCACCCCGATATTTGGTTACTCTCAATATACAGCAATCCCCGATATAGATATTGGACATCCATTAGGATTCGACATATCTTTATCTTCGACATCACCTTCGGTATCCAGGTTTCCTATCTCGACCTTTGGTGTTCCAGGCTAAAGTTTACCTAGAGCTAGCATTAGTGATAGGTGACATAGTTTGTAATAGATTGGTCCTTATATTATTGTAATCACACACTTCGTGAGTAATACACGATCTATTGTCAATTTAGTTTGGTTTGTGCAATTTATGAATTCTAAACTTAAATAACTTCGTACAATATATAAAGTTTTATAGGACTTATGTGTCATTTATGATACTTATGGGGTCCTCGCACAACTTTTGAACCTTTCTTGGTCCCTTCTCAGAATTTATGAATTTCTTTGGGTTCTTGTGCAATTTAAGGGATTTTCAGATACCAAATCTCACAAGGCCATTTTTTGTGCAGTTTCTTAAACGTATGGGGATGTTTGTAGAATTTTTAAGCATTCTTGGTAGTCACTGGAAATATTTAAATTTTGTGGGGTTCGTGTGTAGTGTAAATTTATAGGGCCTTATCTTTTGAGTTCTTAGTATGTTTATATTACATTTGGTGATACATATACTTGGGAGTTTTTTTTTATCAATCCCATTAGTTATTTCGGTTATGAGGTAGCTTATTGTAATTTTCTAAACTTTCAAACTTGGTGGAGATTGGAATGTTTGATGTATCACTAACACGATAACACCCCAATTATCGACAACCTAGAATCAATTCTTTCGATACATAATGTTTGGCCATGTAAAGCCTAGTTGAAAGCAGGGTAGATACTAGAGCGAAATTCACCAACTGCAGAATCATTATGTTATTGTTTAAAAAAATTACATAAAAAATCCAAATTTCATGTCAAACAAAGTTGCACATTATATATATAACTCACAAAGCCAAAAAGTAAGAACATCAATTGCGCGTAGACAATTTGGCATTTCTCTTCTCCATGTAAAAGAATCCAGCCAGGGACACAATTGCGAAAGCAGAGAAGCAACCCGAAGCAATATCAAGAGCCACGTGGCGCCCGGAGATCGCCTGCACCTCGAATAAATTTGCAGTCTGCCCAAATGCTACCTCCTCCTTGGCAGAGTTCAATGCATAAGCCCTGACAAAGTAAATGGCAGTTGGCACATCTTTCTTTATTGTCGAGGTGAAAGTGTTGTTAGAAGAGGTGTATGGCCTGGAAACAATCTTGTGCTGACAGGTTTTGTCCTTTGATAATTCGTCCTCCGTTTTTCTCCAGCCGCGATCCTTTTGGCTGATCGGTGTGTAGCAAAGTTTGACACTTACGGTGTTGTAGGAGGAGTCGGTACCAGATGGGAAGGTAGTGTTGAGTGACCACGAGACGGTGATGCTGTCGTCCCCAGCTTTGAGGACTGCAAAAAAGAGGACAAATGAATAGTTTAGGCAACACAATTGTCAATTCAACTATATATTAGCATTAAGCCAAAAACTAACTCGGTTGTTTTTAATTCGCAAAAGCAAAATGTGTTATTCAAGAATTAACATTGTACCATCTGAGTGCATTTTTTTAAAAACAACAAAATTTATATGTTGGAGACTTGGAATGACTGAAACGAAAACAAAGGAGGTCGTTGTCTATTTTATAAGAAACCACGGGGCTTTGTAAATTTATTAAAAATATTGTGAGTTATTGTTAATTGTAGGAAGAAAAAAATAACGTCGGTTTTCTTTTTTGGCGGATTCAGATGGTGTGGAGCACTTAAAAGAGAAATGAAGTGCAATTTGAAGTGCAAAGTCAAACATTAAGCCCGTTCATTTCAAAACTTGATGGCACCAGAACTTTTTCCACTGATGAAATGACAGGATGTTTTTTGACCAATTACTAATGACACTGCTCGATTTTGCTATTACCTCATTGTTCATCATGGAACATTGTTAAAGGTATCTTCAACTGAAAAATGGTTGAAAACGATGAACGGATTACATACCTTGGTTGGTGGAGGCGGAGGCGGAGACGACTAGAGTATGTTGAAGAGAAGAGAAGGTGACCGCGGCGTAAGAAGTGGCTGCAACGCAAGAGAGCAGAACTAAAGCCACCATAAAACCTTGAAGAGCCATCTGTGTATGTTTTCTTTTTATTCAAACTCTAGGAAGGTGAATGAGATTTGGTAGATATTATGTGCTTAGGGATACCATTATATAGGAATAAAGGCTGTGTGTTTGTTTGCTTCATTTGTTTTGCTGTTGGTGCGTTAAGGCTTATTTAAATGTTAAGTAGAACAAGTCAAATTCCTAAAATAGTTGCCAGGATGTTTGAAGAGATATTATTCAAGACAATGTACAGATATTTTTATTCAGGTGATTAGTAAAGAAACATCTTAAAATGGTTCAATGTCTCTAAGGCATGTTCAAAGGATATATTTGCTAAGAATATATAAATAGTTTATACAAGGTTAGGATTTATGTGCTTGGGATATTGTTGAGAAGTTGACTTCGCTTTGGATGATTTATTTTGTT
This sequence comes from Linaria vulgaris, assembly GCA_948329865.1. Taxonomy (NCBI): domain Eukaryota; kingdom Viridiplantae; phylum Streptophyta; class Magnoliopsida; order Lamiales; family Plantaginaceae; genus Linaria; species Linaria vulgaris. The sequence goes on along the minus strand of OX415250.1, from coordinate 32,330,928 downwards.
GAATGAAGGAGCTTTTGATGTTGATGAGAAGATATACACGAAACATTCGACGTCGGCCTAGGTTGTTATGTTTTAGAATGCCTAGCTCTTTGAATGTACTATAGGGCACATGATTTACTTACCGCCTCCTTTTGTCCGATTCGTCATAGAAAAGAACAAACTTCACGAATCCCCAACTCGGTTGGAACATTTAACACATGATGACAAGTTGATAATTATATATTTTTGGGCAATACCACAAGTAGCACTACAAGAGAAGGCAGGTTATGTATAAAATTATTGTATTGTTTTCAAGTGAGAAATCTTTTTACTGTCATTTCGATGCGAAAAACTAACCTTATCTCTACAGATATTAGGTTCGCAAAATTCCATCCTTACCTCAATGTAGGTACACAAAAGTACCATCATACCTCAATTTAGGTGCAAATTGAAGCAATACCTATGTTTAGGTACATATGATATAAATTGAACTCGTACCGAAGTTTAGGTATAGATTAATACCTAGATTTGGGTATGTTAGTTATTATGGGGCTTTTCTGTAATTGTTTTGTAATTGTTTTGGTCACTAGGGCTTTTCTGTAATTACTTTTTGTCACTAGGGGCCTTTCTATAAATATTGTAGTTGTTGTTAGTTAGTTTTTCTCTTTCTGTTATTTCCCGTAGCTCCAGCTGTGTATTTAATATTTTTCCTCATTTTGTAATTCGGTTATGAGTTCATAATAAAATTTCTCCATTATTTTACTTTCTCTCTCTAGAGAGTTTAACATGGTATCATTCGCCATTTTCGATCCGATTTACCTGCATTTGTGATCGAATTTGAGCTCCGATCATCGGATTTCAGCTCCGATCATCGTTTTATTGCGGATCTAGTGATTCGCCTTACTTACAACTGTTCGCGATTGCGAATTTTGAGCTCAATTAAGTTCGATCATGTTTGGTGACACGCCGCCCGCCGAATCGTCGTCGTCGTCTGCAATGCCGCACTCTAATTCTGATGCTGCGCCGACGCGATCTCGCACAGGCTCGCTTCAATTGCACAATTCCGACCAACCTGGTCTCACTCTGACATCAGTTCCTCTTTCAGGTATTCAGAACTATCTTCATTGGGCTAGATCTGTGCGTATTGCACTAGGTGCGAAAAGGAAACTAGGTTTCATTAATGGCACTATACCGAAACCTGATCCTACTGATTCTGAATTTGAAGAATGGGAGCGTGTTGACTGTATGATTACTTCGTGGTTGTTGCGATCTATTTCTGATGAACTTTTTGATGCTTTTCTGTTTGCAAAATCTTCTCATCATCTCTGGTCTCAGCTTGAGCTGCATTTTGGCCAGAGTAATGGTCCTTTGTTATATCAACTTCAGAGAGAAGTTGCTTCTGTTTCTCAGGGCACACTTACTGTGTCAGTTTAATACACTAAGTTTAAAAGGCTGTGGGATGAACTTAGCTGCCTTATGCATGTTATTATCTGTCATTGTGCTGCTGTTGTTAATTGCACTTGTCAACTTGCTGAGCAGGCTCTTAAAGCTAATTCTGTTACTAGACTCATGCAATTTCTTATGGGCCTAAATGATTGCTGTGAGGGAATTAGAAGTCAGATACTTGGTCAGGATCCACTTCATATGGTTGAAAAGGCCTATTCAATGGTCTTGAGGGTTGAAAAGCAACAGGATCTTCAGACTCACTACTCTGCACTACAGGATAATTCTGTTATGTATGCCAAGCAACCTGGCAGATTCTCATACTCTCCTAAGGATTCATATCCTCCTAAGGATCCTAGGAAGAAGAATTCTGATAGATTTTGTGATTTCTGTAAGGCTAGAGGTCATTTGAAAGACACCTACTTCAAACTTGTTGGTGTACCAGATTGGTATAAAGAATTAAGGGACAAGAAGCCTACCTCTTCTCAGAAATTTGTTGTTAATGTTGTGCATTCTGCTACAAATCACTCTCGGTTTGAAGCCTCCTCTTCCTCTGCTATGCCTTCTGGTCAGTTTCAGAATGACTTCATGAACATGATGAGAGTTATGATGACTCGGGATAAGATGAAGAACTTTGCTCCTTTCAGAGATGCTGGTCATGTCAACTATGCTCATTTTGGGGACTTTGCTGGTATTCAACTAAGCTTTCTTGCTATTAATAAAATCTCTCTTGATGTGTGGATTATTGATACTGGTGCATCTAACCATATGGTTACCACTGCCAAGTGCATGCTTAACCCCACTGTCCCTCCTTGTCATACTCATGTTTACCTATTTGATGGTACTTATAGAAAAGTAACTCTTATAGGAAATGTCAAGCTCACTGATCATATTTGCTTACAAAGTGCTCTTCATCTCCTTGACTTTAAGTTTAACTTACTGTCTGTGCCTAAACTGTCTCAACAGTCCCAAATCAAATTCACATTTTTACCTACTCATTGTGTTTTGCAGGACCTTCAGAGTGAGAGGTTTCTTGCCAAAGGACACTTGGTAGGTAACCTTTACATTCTAGATCCTAAGAATTGTTATGTTGACAATTGTAATAAGAGTTTTTGCACTTTTATTTCTAATCCTCAACCTCATTCCTTTGTTACCCCTACTGCTCATGCTAATAATACAGTTGATGTGGATGCATTGTTGTGGCATAAAAGATTTGGCCATGCATCCTTTAAGGCTTTGCAGCATTTGCACTTGGCTCCTGGAAAATTTTCCTCTTCTATTAATCACACTATCTGTGACATTTGTCATATTGCATAACATACCAGATCTCCATTTTCATCCAGTACTTCTTTCTTTTCAAGAATTTTTGATCTTGTGCATGCTGATATTTGGGGGCCTTACAAACTTCCTACTGTTACTAATGTTAATTCTTTCTTGACATTAGTTGATGATTTCAGTAAGTCTACTTGGACTTTTATGCTTACAAGCAAGTCTCAAGTTCCTATATTGTTAGAGCACTTTGTGGCTTATGTTGATACTCAGTTTCAGTCTAAAATAAAAATCATTAGAACTGACAATGGGTCAGAGTTTATGAATTCAAAATGTCATACCTTGTTTGGCACCCAGGGGATCATTCACCAACATTCTACTCCCTATACTCCTCAGCAAAATAGGGTTACTGAGAGGAAACACAGGCACTTATTACAGGTAGTTAGAGCCTTACTCTACCAAGCCAACACTCCATTTACTTTCTGGGGTCATGCCATACTTATGGCAACATATCTTATCAACAGAACTCCCACTCAGTCCTTGAACTGGGCTACTCCATATGAGTTGTTGAACTCTGTTAGACCTGACTTTACTTCTTTAAAGGTATTTGGTTGCTTATGTTTTGAAAGTGTAAGATGTTCTGTTATCAATGTTGGATGGATGTTGTGCCAACATCCAGAGGACAACATTGAAAACCGAGAACAGTCTTAACCTAAAACATGTTTCTGAAATTCTGAACATGAGTAAAGTATTCGGTTTTAAATGTTGGATGGATGTTGAGCCAACATTCACAGGGCAACATTGAAACCAGTATATATTCTGTCAATCTGTCTTTAACTGCTTTATTTTAGTTTTGCCTTTATTCACCTATTAATCAAGTTCCACGATTTTAGTTGTCTTTGTTTATGTCCAGGAACATCTCTTAATCATAAGGAAGAACATTACAAGTTTCCTAAGTTGAAGTTTCCATAATTCAAGAGGAGGAGATCGGTCAAGTCAACACGGTTTCAAATAAGGAAAGTTTTGGAGTTCAAGTGCAACTAGGAATCTTTCCAAGATCAACTCTGAATTGAAGAAGGAGTATTTCCTTATTAGAACTCAATCTAATAAAGGGAACTATTATTCAAGAAGGAGATCGAGTTCAAGAAGGAAAGTAGAGTTCAACAAGGAAACAACATAAGTTACCAAAACTGTGTACAACACACCTTGGAGATCAAGTTTGAAGAAACCTATATATAGGGTGTGTAGTACATCAAGATACATAGAGAAACAATAGAGCTTATAAATCCGTAGAGATTAGATCTTAAGCATTGTTGCTATGTTTCTTGTTTTGCAAAGTTTGTGAGTTTTCGAGTTAAGTCTAGGATTAGATTTAAGGAGAAAATTCTTGTCTGCTTTGCTGAGTCCAATCTACAAAAGAGCGAGAGTGATTTTGTGGTGAGGAACATCTTTGGTAAAACCTGCGTGGTTATTTTGCCGTAAGGCTAGATGGTTGATTATTTATAATAAACCATTGAAAATTTATCTTCTTGTGTTCTTTAATTCCGCTGCACATTACTCTATCAAGAAGATTGTTTGAGATCAAGTTAAGGCAACGCCAGCTTAACTTGAGCTCTGAAACTTGGAAAAGTTGTATCAATCCCGATCCAACAATTTCAATTGGTATCAGAGCCAAGCACCGATTTCACTGGTGTTTGGAGGTGATACAACGCGATGGACAACATCAATCCCAATTCTGGCAGACTCCCAGTCTTAGAAGGATCCATCAATTATGCTTACTGGAAGACCAGGCTCAGAGTTCACATCAAATCCATTGACATGAAAGCATGGGATGCCGTTCTTGATGGATATTCTGTCCCAAAGATTGAGAACGACCGAGATGAAGATATTGTACCAAAACCGAAGTCACAATGGACAGCAAACGAGGTAACACTGTATAACTACAATGAGAAAGCTCTTAATGTTATTTTTAGTTATGTTACCAATCAGATGTTTAAGTTAATTCAGAACTGCACCACAGCTAAATCAGCTTGGGATATCCTTGAACTTCATTGTGAAGGAGATATAGCAGTTAGAAACTCTAAACATAGACAATTGCTGAAAGATTTTGAAAAACTTGAGATGGGTGATGAAGAGAGTATAGATAGTTATTTTGATAAAATCCTTGACATTACAAATCAATGTGAAAATCTAGGATTTCCTGTTTCAAATCAAACTATGGTTTATAAAGCTTTTAGATCTTTGTCACCTAGATTTGCTCTCAAGAGAATTGCCATGGGAGAGACAAGAGATATTGCCAACATGGAATTTCAATCCTTGTTAAACACTCTTAGAGAATTTGAGCTAGAGTTTCCTGCTAGGACTACCAAACAACAAGCTATTGCTTTGTTAGGAACAAATTATCATGAGAGTGAAGATGAGGATGAAATTATTTCTTCTAACTATGGAAATATTAGCAAGAAACTCAGTAGGTTGAACTTCAAAGATAAATCCAAAGGGAAACAACCTAGCAATACTTCCACTGGTTTTAGAAAATTGCTTCCCAAATTTGTTAAATATATGGCAACAAAATCTAGTCCTGAAGAAATTGAAAAGTTGAAAACTACTCAATGTTATGAATGTAAAGGTTATGGTCATATTGTTGTTGAATGTGCTAACACCCTCCGCAAGAAGGGAAAGTCTCATTGGGTTTGTGTAGATGATTTCAATGAAGAGGATTATAACTCTGGATCAAGTGCTGATACTGAAGAAAGCTTTGAAGAGATTCATACAGCTGCGCTATTTACTCATGTCAACTGGACAGAAGAAGATCTCCATAACTGCCACGGGTCCCAATGTTGCTCCAACATCCAGGACTCAACATCAGAACAGGATACTTTCTTTGGGAATTGGACTGAATATGATACCCATATTGATCTCAATTCTTTGTCTGATAATGATGAATCTAACTTTGAATGTTTTCATGGCTCAGTTGATCTAGATGAAGAGTATTACTTTGAAGGTGAAATGTCCCAGGAGGAAATCATTGAAGACTTGAAGTCTACTTTTCATAATCTTCTGAAAGAAAATCAAAAACTCACCAAGAAGAATGAAGCTCAGAGACTGGAGATTGATGGACTGAAGAAATTGATGAGGATGTATGAAAGAGACCTTGACAAGACAGAAGCTGAACTTAAAGAGGTAAAAGGAAAGCTTGAAAAAGATAATCAGATCATTGCTAAATGGAACTCAGGTACATCTAAACTTGAAGAGGTACTGAGTATGGGTAATCAAGGAACAAATGGTCTTGGATATATTGAGAAACCTACCTCTAAAGTTGCTAATCCTGTTTTCATTAAAGAAGGTTTTGTTAAGGAATCAAAAGACTTGAGCTGTGCTAATCCCAACAAAAGTAAATCTACTTATATCTGTCAATTTTGTTTTCAACCAGGTCACATAAAACCTTATTGCAAGAAATATTTGAAAGAAAATGTGAAGAAAACAGAAACTGTCTCTAATGTTGAGTTGGTCAGTGGTACAGATGTTATCCCAACATTAGGAACAGGACAGAAAAGTAGAACTTGGATTGAAAAATTAAAGACTCCTAAGATGAAACTTGTATGCAATGTTGTGTTTTCTGCTGTGTACTCTAACCTTGCAGGTAAGTGGTACTTTGACAGTGGATGCTCAAGACACATGACAGGAGACAAGGAAAATCTTAAAGAATTGATTCCTCTCAATGTTGGAACTGTCACCTATGGAGGAGGCACCAAGGGAAGAATCATTGGAAATGGAGTACTAGATGTTGAAGGATTTCCACCTCTCAAAGATGTTCTGCTAGTTGAAGGATTGAAAGCAAATCTAATAAGCATTAGTCAACTTTGTGATGATAACTTGCTTGTTACATTTGATAAAAGTTCTTGTGATGTATTTAATAGTGAAAATGTCCTTGTTATGACAGGTACTAGATCTAAAGATAATTGCTACCTTGCACAGGAAGAAGCAGATTGCTTTCATGCTAAAGTTGATGATGCAGTTTTGTGGCATAGGAAGCTAGGACATGTTCACTATAGGAACCTTGAAAAGCTACAGAAAGTTGATGCTGTAAGAGGCTTACCAAAGATATCCAGCCCAGGTAAGGTTGTATGTGGGGACTGCCTAAAGGGTAAGCAAACCAAAGCTATTCATACACCCCTCCAGGTACAGAGTACAATTCCCAGGACTGGTAAGTGTTTTGAATTATTACACATGGATCTCATGGGTCCTATTGAGGTAAGCAGCCTAAGTGGTAAGAGATATGCCTTTGTTATTGTAGATGATTTCACTAGATATACATGGGTTAAGTTTCTTAAAGAAAAATCTGATGCATTCAACACATTTAGGATCTTACATGCTAGCATCAAAAATCTGTATGGTTCCTCTGTTTGTAAGATTAGGTCTGATCATGGGAAAGAATTTGAAAATGCTAGTTTCAGTGATTTCTGTGATAAGAATGGGATTTTCCATGAGTTTTCAGCACCTAAGACACCTCAGCAAAATGGGATAGCTGAGAGGAAAAATAGGACACTTCAAGAGATGGCTAGAGTTATGCTTAATGCTAGAAACCTATCTAAAAGACTTTGGGCTGAAGCTTTAAATACTGCATGTCATATAAGTAATAGGGCTTATCTTAGACCTGGTACAAATATGACTCCATATGAAATCTTGAAGGGTTTAAAACCAAATATTGCTCATTTTCATGAATTTGGATGTGACTGTTACTTGTTGAATGATAGAGACTATCTTAGTAAGTTTGATCCAAAAAGTGAAAAGTGCATATTTGTTGGTTATTCTGTGAATAGTTCTGCTTTCAGGGTTTATAATCCAAGATTGAAGACTATTCAAGAATCAGTAAATATAGTGTTTGATGATTCCACATTTGATTCAGGTACTGATGAAGTTACTGTCTCTGATGTTGCCCCAACATTGGAAACAGAGACTGTCCCAACATCAGGAGCAGAAGTTGGAGACACTGAAATTGAGACTGGTTCTAATGTTGAGTTGACACCTGCTGCTGTTAGGCCAACGTCCCCACAGTCCAATTCAGAGGATGACATTGTTGATGAACCTAGGAGAGATCCCCCTACTAGGATTCAAAAGGACCATCCAGCTTCACAAGTGATAGGTGAAATCACTGGACACATGAAGACTCGCAACAAAGACAGAGTAAACTATAAAAATATGGTAAGGTTGTGTGTCTGCATGGCTTCCACTTGCACTGTAAGTAATGCTTCCTGTTTTGTCTCAAATATTGAACCTAAGAATGTGAATGAAGCTCTTAAGGATAGTAAATGGATAAATGCCATGCAAGATGAACTGTTGCAATTCACCAAAAATCATGTTTGGAATCTAGTACCTAGACCTTCTAATGTGAATGTTATAGGAACTAAGTGGATTTTCAAGAACAAAACAAATGAAGATGGTGTAATTGTAAGAAACAAAGCTAGGCTTGTTGCACAAGGTTATACTCAGGTAGAAGGAATTGACTTTGATGAGACATTTGCTCCAGTAGCTAGAATAGAATCTATTAGATTACTTCTTGCTATTGCATGTTGTCTTAAGATTAAGCTCTACCAGATGGATGTGAAGGGTGCTTTTCTTAATGGTTTGATAGACAAAGAAGTATATGTTGAACAACCTAAAGGTTTTGCTGATCCTAAACATCCTAATTATGTGTATAAACTTGAGAAAGCTTTGTATGGTTTAAAACAGGCACCTAGAGCTTGGTATGAAAGACTAACTCAATTTTTGTTAAGTCTTGGGTTCAATAGAGGAGATGGAGACAGAACCTTGTTTATTCTAAGAAAGAGTTCTGATGTTTGTATTGCTCAGATCTATGTGGATGATATTGTATTTGGTTCTACTAACAAGTCTACTCTAGACAAGTTTGTTGAGTCAATGACAGGGACATTTGAGATGAGCATGATTGGAGAGCTGAACTACTTTCTGGGATTGCAAGTGAAACAACTGGAGAATGGTATGTTCTTAAACCAGGAGAAGTATGCAAGGAACCTGGTAAAGAGATTTGAGCTGCATGAGTCAAAACCTTGCAAAACTCCCATGTCTTCTTCTATGAAAATTACTAAGGATGGCACTGGAGACAATGTTGACCCAACATTGTACAGATCTATGATTGGTAGTCTTCTATATCTCTCTGCCTCTAGACCAGATATTATGTTTTCTGTTTGTGTTTGTGCTAGGTACCAAGCTGATCCAAAGCAATCTCACTTGATTGATGTGAAGAGAATATTAAGATATATATCTGGAACTTCATCATTGGGCATATGGTATTCTTTTGATACAAATACAAATCTTGTTGGATTTAGTGATTCTGATTGGGCAGGTGATGTAGATGACAGAAAATCCACAAGTGGGGGTTGTTTCTATTTGGGAAACAATCTAGTTTCATGGTATAGTAGGAAACAGAATTGTGTGTCATTATCTACAGCTGAATCTGAATATGTAGCTGCTGGCAGTTGTGTTACCCAGCTAGTATGGCTTAAACACATGTTGCTGGACTATGGGCTAGATAGTGATACTCTCCTCATGTTTTGTGACAATCTTAGTGCCATTAGTATCTCAAGGAATCCTGTTCAGCATTCTAGGACTAAGCATATAGATATAAGACATCATTACTTGAGAGACATGGTTGAGGATAAAATGATTAACATTGAGCATATTGAGACAAATAATCAGCTTGCTGATATGTTTACTAAACCTTTAGATAGTGAGAGATTCTTCAGTTTGAGGAAATCTCTCGGCATGTGCAATATGTGAGAATGTTAGGAGCCCAGTGTTGACATAACACCACTGTCTAGCACTGGTTAATGGTTGTGGTGTAGAATGTAACTTTTTTTTTTTGTTTCTTTTCTTTTCTTTTTGAGTCACATTGATCTTTGTTTTGGCATATTTGATTGTGTGGTTGATCACTGTGTTTTACTAATCTTTCTAGCTTGCAGATTCACATCTAAGTTTTGAAAAGTATAAATCTCTAAAGTGTGTCTGAGGTTGTGTTAGCCTAACATATGGAGAAGTTGGGGTACACAAAGTTCACTACTTTGATGTCTATTCAGTTGTGTCTTATTCATATGAAAAGGTTTTACAGGACATGTGGAGAAGCTGGGGTTCATGATGTTGACAGCTTCAATGATATTCAGTTGTGCTTATTTGCATGTCTCTGTTTAGTTTGGCCAAGGGGTACATAAAAGTGGTTCTTTCTACTAGGGTGTTTGGGGTTTCGATTGCCTTCACTTGGTAGCATTGATCACTTAGTGCTCTCTTGTATGCAGGTTGGTAAACAAGTATGCATAAGGAATTGGGGTATTGGGGTACATGATAAATGTGTTGCCAGTATTCAAGACCTTTGTACTTGCCTAACTTGCTGCTGATAATGTTGTTACTGGGGTGTGTGGAGTCTAGTGCTGCCCTCATTCAGTAATGTCATTATCCTTTTTTTTTTAAAACAACCCTCAGTTTTTGTTCTAAAGAGATAATGAAAATAGTGAAGATTTGAAGTGATGTGAACTGTTGCTGGTTTGAAAAGTGATTCACTGTGTATACCATCTGTCAATGTTGTCATAACATTGTTGCATTCATTCTAGAACTGCATTTTCTTTCATCTTTGGTTAGTGTGGTTGACTAGGTTTGGGCTTAGGGGGAGTATATAGTCCCTTTCATGTGTTGAGGCATACTCTTTGGGTGACATTCTGCAGGTGACACACTATTTGTGACCTTCTATGTTGTGGAAGTGGATTAATTCTCTAATTCATAACTGCTTATCTCTGTGTGTTCTCTGTTTGATATGTTACTTATTCATGATTTTGATCTAAATCTTATGTTTTTGGTACTCACTTGCTACTTTGGTGAAGTTTCAGATATAAGTTTGGATATATCTCACGCTCTCACATGAAATTGCCTTGAAGAAGCCCAAAACCTCAAATATTATGGTTTGAAAACCTACTGGTTTGAATGTTACTCTACTCTCTGATCTGAATGTTAGTCCAACATTGCCACACGGTCTGCACAACATTGAAGTCAGTAACTTATAAGTTTGTTTAAAATTTTAAAAACTAAGTTTTTATTGTTTTATTGTGAACTGCTCTGGTTACTTGTTGTGTTTAAGTGACACGTGGTGAAGTTCTTACGCGGGAATAGAGGAGTGGGAAAACTTAATTGATCATATTCCATAATCCTACTTACATTCATTCCTTCTCTCTCCACTCTTCACAACGTAAAAGAACAACTTGCCCTAATTTCTGTCACTTGTGCAATTTGTCTTTCTCTTTGCAAATAATTATCTAAAAATCTCTCATATTTTTCTCTATTCTCAAAATTAACATGGCGAGCAAGACTCATTTAGACACTCTTGCAGATTTGGCCGTGAATGTCAAGCAAACAACAACACGCACCAGGGCTGCTGCGCGTGAGGATCAAGGACGGCCTACTGCTCAAGTTGCTGCAAAACGACCAACGATTCCTTATCAACGACGGGCAAAGCGAGCTAAGAATGTGGAATCTAAGTCGAATGTTGGCGCAACATCAGAAGCCCATGAATCTGAATCTGAGGTAAATGTGGCTAACCCTAAACCCCAAGTGAATAATGTTGATAATATAATTGAGGGGGAGGGATCTGGAGCTGGTTCTGGAAGAAAGAGAACACCTATGGGGTCTAGGCCAATGAGTAAAATAGCCTTGCTAAGAGCTGAGGCTAAAAGAGCTTAAAGAGAGAGACTTGAGAAGAAAAAGGCTAAGGCTAAGGCTGAGGCTGAGAGAGTGAGGAAAGGGAAACAGATTGTGGATGAGGAAGTTGAGGTAGTTGATATAGAAGAAGAGGAGAAAGAGGAAGAGGAAACTGCTGCTGAAGAGTCTGAAGCTAGTGGTGATGATGATGAGAATGAAGAAGAGTACTGTGACACTCTTGCATTATCCTATTTTAGTAAGGAAGCTAGGTCTAGATACTATCTTAATAAGGAGATAGAGGACAAGGCTTATGACTTTAGAAAGAGGGATTTTCACAAAGAGAGGGTCATGGACATGGACAGCTTTAAGAGAAACAGAGTTTTTGAGTTGTTGAAAGCAAGAGGGGTTCAGAATTCAATGAAGAAGCATGGTGATTATGCTCCTGAGCTTGTACAAGAATTCTACCTGAATCTCTCAAAGTATATCACTTGTGAGTTGTCTCCCAAATATGGTCAAGCATGGGTAAGAGGACAAGTGTTTGACATTAGTCCTAAGAAGATAAATGAGATTTGGGGACTGCCACATGTTAAGGAATCTGAAGATCCAAAGCCAGATGAGGTGATTGAGGATATCACAGGTGGTCTAGAGAGAACCTGGGTTGAACAATTACCAACAACAAAGCTCACTGCCCTAAGTGCTGTTCTGCACAAATGTGCATCATATAATTGGCTGCCTACTAAAAATTCTACTGTTTTGACTAAGGAGTCAGCTTACTTGGTCTACAAACTGAAGAATGGGCTTGCTGTGAATATTGGGGTGAGAATTTTAAAGGCTATGAAAGATGCTGCTGGGAGGAAGCAAGGGATTCTACCATTTCCTTCTTTGATCACAACTCTGCTGCTAAAACAGAAGATGAATAAGAAAGAGTTTGGAGGAATGTCAGAGAACAAGGCTAGGTTCACCATCACTCAATCCTACTTATCTAGCACAAGAGTGAAGGACTTGCCTTGGAATCCTGAAGATGGAGTTGCACCTGGAGAGGAAAAGGAGGCTCAACCATTTGTTGGAGCTTCAGTGCCTCAATCTGATGAGGAAGAAACCAGGGTAACAACAAAATCTTTTGTTGATCAGCAGTTGACTTGGTATAGAAGTGCTTATGCCAATCTTCAGAGAGAAGTTGCTTTCAAGGAAAAACAAATGCAAGAGCTGGATGTCTTGATTAAGAACATGGAGGAGCTTTCTTCACAAAAAGGGGGAGAGTAATCTAGTTTTTAATTTTTGATTTCTGGTTTTTATGTTTTTGTTTTGATATGTTTTGAACTGTTTCTATTTTGCTGTTAGTCCTTCTTATTTGTTTTGGTTTGTAATGGTAATGCTACTTAGCTTTAACTGCTCTTAATGCTTTTGCTTATGAAGATAGTCTATATCTGCTGTTTCTGCTGATAAACTAATGTGCAGGTACATTCTGGTCTTAATGTTGAGACAACATTGATGAGTTAAATGTCTGAACAACTTTTTTTGAGTTGTGGTGATGACTTTAATGATTAATCTTTGTTATGCCAAGTTAATACTTGATAGTTTGCATTAAGGGGGAGCAGTTTGAGTAGTTTAGATTATTATGCTTAATTGATATTTGGACATATTATCTGTTATGTGAACAGGTTGATTGGTTTTGTGAAGAAAGGCAAAAAGGGGGAGATTGAAAGTGTAAGATGTTCTGTTATCAATGTTGGATGGATGTTGTGCCAACATCCAGAGGACAACATTGAAAACCGAGAACAGTCTTAACCTAAAACATGTTTCTGAAATTCTGAACATGAGTAAAGTATTCGGTTTTAAATGTTGGATGGATGTTGAGCCAACATTCACAGGGCAACATTGAAACCAGTATATATTCTGTCAATCTGTCTTTAACTGCTTTATTTTAGTTTTGCCTTTATTCACCTATTAATCAAGTTCCACGATTTTAGTTGTCTTTGTTTATGTCCAGGAACATCTCTTAATCATAAGGAAGAACATTACAAGTTTCCTAAGTTGAAGTTTCCATAATTCAAGAGGAGGAGATCGGTCAAGTCAACACGGTTTCAAAGAAGGAAAGTTTTGGAGTTCAAGTGCAACTAGGAATCTTTCCAAGATCAACTCTGAATTGAAGAAGGAGTATTTCCTTATTAGAACTCAATATAATAAAGGGAACTATTATTCAAGAAGGAGATCGAGTTCAAGAAGGAAAGTAGAGTTCAACAAGGAAACAACATAAGTTACCAAAACTGTGTACAACGCACCTTGGAGATCAAGTTTGAAGAAACCTATATATAGGGTGTGTAGTACATCAAGATACATAGAGAAACAATAGAGCTTATAAATCCGTAGAGATTAGATCTTAAGCATTGTTGCTATGTTTCTTGTTTTGCAAAGTTTGTGAGTTTTCGAGTTAAGTCTAGGATTAGATTTAAGGAGAAAATTCTTGTCTGCTTTGCTGAGTCCAATCTACAAAAGAGCGAGAGTGATTTTGTGGTGAGGAACATCTTTGGTAAAACCTGCGTGGTTATTTTGCCGTAAGGCTAGATGGTTGATTATTTATAATAAACCATTGAAAATTTATCTTCTTGTGTTCTTTAATTCCGCTGCACATTACTCTATCAAGAAGATTGTTTGAGATCAAGTTAAGGCAACGCCAGCTTAACTTGAGCTCTGAAACTTGGAAAAGTTGTATCAATCCCGATCCAACAATTTCATGTTTCATTAGCACCAGACCTCCCAGTGACAAGTTTGCTCCAATGGCTATTAAAGATTGCTTTCTGGGATTTGCACCAGGCCAAAAGGCTTTCAAGGTTTACAGTTTTGAACACAAGAGAACCATGGTTAGCAGGGATGTTACTTTCTATGAATCCTGTTTTTCCTTTCACTCATATGATTTGGATGCAGCTACTAGGCCTCTGCCACATGTGGGCTCTAATTTGTCTGAGTATGATGAAACTCCATTCTCTCAATCCTCCAATCTACCTCCTCTCAATCTTAATCCTGACAATCCCGCTAAAACCTCTCCTCCACCCCAAAACAGTCTTTCCCCCTTACAAAATTTACCACCTGCCTCTCCTGATCCTATGCCTGTTGTCAGGCACAGTACCAGAACATCTAAGAAACCCTCCCATCTCAAAGACTACGTACTCACATGCACTACTGGCCCTTTATCCATTACTGTACCTTCTCCTCTTAAATCTGCATATACTCCACCAACATTTCCTTACCAACTTCCCTCTCATTTCTCACCCTCATATATCTCATTCCTTGCCAATATCTCTTCTACAACTGAACCTAAGAACTACAAAGTTGCTTGTCATGATCCTAACTGGATCAAGGCTATGGATTCTGAGCTTACTGCTCTTGTGAGCAATAACACCTGGACCATTGTTAATTTACCCCCTGGTAAACATCCAATAGGATCAAAATGGGTATTTAAGCTCAAACTTAATCCTGATGGGAGTATTGAACGCCACAAGGCAAGATTAGTGGCTCAAGGTTTCAACCAAGTGTTTGGACTTGACTACGCTGAATCCTTCTCTCATGTCGTTAAATTGGTCACTGTCAAAATATTTCTTGTTGTCGCAACCCAACACAACTGGCTTGTACATCAACTTGGCATTAATAATGCATTTTTGCATGGATTTATAGATAAGGAAATTTATCTCAAAACACCTGAAGGTTATACAAAGACTCTTCTAGGGCAATGTTGCAAGCTTAACAAGTCATTATATGGTTTAAAGCAGGCTTCTCGCCAGTGGAATCTGGAATTTACCAAGTGCCTTCTAGCTTATGGCTTCAAACAGTCATCTTTTGATCACTGCCTCTTTGTCATGGGCACTGGAGCTGAATTTTTAGCTTTATTAGTGTATGTGGATGATGTACTCATCACTGGACCTTCCTTTACCAAGATTACTGTTGTCAAAAAACACCTTGACTTGGCTTTCACTATTAAAGATATAGGGCCAGCTAAGTATTTTATTGGATTGGAAATTGTAAGGTGGTCAGATGGAATGTATATCAATCAGCGCAAATATGTGGTAGATATCATTGCTGATGTTGGGATTTCAGAAGCCAAATCAGTTGATATACCTTACTCAAAAGGTTCTCATCTCTCCACTGAAGGGGTTCTCTTTCCTAAACCAGATCAATACAGAAGATTAGTTGGGCGCCTGCTATACTTGAATCTCACTCGTCCAGACATTTGTTTCATGGTTAATCAGTTGAGTCAGTTTATGCAAACTCCATGTCATCATCATTGGGATGCAGCTGTGTCGGTCCTTCACTACTTAAAAGGATGTCCTTCTCTTGGACTCTTCTATCCTACATCTTCTGCAATTGGTTCTCTTCATGCCTACAGTGATGTCGACTGGGCTTCTTGCAAGGACACACGCCGTTCCATTACAGGTTTCTGTGTTTTCTTAGGTTGCTCTCTAAGGAGCTGGAAAACTAAGAAGCAAGCTACGGTTTCCCGCTCCTCAACAGAGGCTGAATACCGCAGTATGGCCTCCACCACTTGTGAAGTGAAGTGGATTAGTTACATCTTATAGGAACTACAACTGGGAGTTCATCTACCTATTCCTCTCTACTGCTAGAATAAATCTGCAGTGCACATCACCAGGAATCCAATCTTTCATGAATGCACAAAATACCTCGACATTGATTGCCATATTGTGCGCGAGTGTTTCAAGGTTGGATTCCTTTTACCTCAACATTTTCCTGCTTCTCACCAACTTGCAGATTTTTTTTCTAAGTCTCTCGCTTCCCCTGTGTTTCATCGTTGGCTATCCAAGTTGGGTGTTGGAGATGCTCACCAACCTCCAACTTGAGGGGAGGATGTTAGTTATTATGGGGCTTTTCTGTAATTGTTCTGTAATTGTTTTGGTCACTAGGGTTTTTGTGTAATTACTTTTGGTCACTAGGGGCCTTTCTATAAATATTGTAGTTGCTGTTAGTTAGTTTTTCTCTTTCTGTTATTTCCCGCAGCTCTAGCTGTGTATTTAATACTTTTCCTCATTTTGTAATTCGGTTATGAGTTCATAATAAAATTTCTCCATTATTTTACTTTCTCTCTCTAGAGAGTTTAACAAGGTACAAAGTTTATGTTGTGTTTAGATTTTGATACATATTTAATTTGAATCTAAATATAAATACCACGTTCCTTCCCTACAAGACATTTTACTTATATATATAATTAAAAAAGAGACACTAAAATCCCACATAACGAAATCGAGAAAATAAAGGTATAAAAATAAATAAAAACAAACAAAATTGGTTTAAAAGAGAAGATTTAAGATGGAGAGACATCGCATCTAAACAACAAGATTTTTAGGAAAAATGAACAAAAAAAAGGTAAAGAATAATACTTTAGTGGCTTTTGAGATTAATCACTTTCTTAAGACGAAGGGGACAGGGAAGAAGAGACTAATGACCCTTAAACTGGATGAGCAATGCCTATGATCAAGTAGAGTGGTTCTTTCTGGAAAAGGTTAAGCTCGGGTTAGGTTTTTCTGATAATTTTGTTTCCCTTGTTATGATGTATGTTAAATTTGTTTCGTACTCTTTTTTGGTTAACGGTTATGAACTTGTTTCGCTCATACCAGAAAGAGGCATCCGTCAGGGTGGTCCCTTTTCTTCTTTTCTATTTCTCTTTGAGTTGGAAGCTTTTTCAGCGATGCCTAAGGACGCAGAGGTTCATGGGGCTGTTCGGGGTGTTCGTATTGCCCGTCAAGCACCGGTGGTTTCTCATCTATTATTTGTAGGCACTACGCTGATTTTTTGTGAGGTAACCAAGGAGGCGGCCCATGCTCTAAAGGATATTTTGATGAGATACGAAAAAGCATCGGGACAACAGATTAATTTTGAGAAATCTAGTTTTAGTAAAAATACCATGGCTGATTTGGGTCAGGAGTTTGCGGCGTTGTTGGGGGTACAGATTGCAGAGAAACACGAAAATACTTGCGCTTACCAGCGGTGGTGGGGCGGACCAAAGAGGCTTTTGAGTACATAAGGGATAGAATTTGGGATCGGGTATAAGGAGAAGAAGTTGTCATGTGCAGGAAAATAAGTCTTGATAAAAGTAGTTATGCAGGCAATTCCGATGTTTACTATGAGTTGTTTCCATTTGTCGGACACTTTAATTAGGGAGATCAAATCAATGATTAGTAATTATTGGTGGGGAAACAGTACATGCGATAATATTCACTGGTTTGCATGGCACAAGTTGAACCGTAGTAAAAGAGATGGAGGGATGGGGTTATGGGATCTCAAAGCGTTTAATTTGGCGTTTTCAGCTAAACAGGTTTGGAGAATGTTTGAGTATCCGGAGATTTTGGTGGCACGAGTCTGTAAGGCTAAGTATTTTTCCACATCCTCGATTCTTGGTGCACAACGAGGATCCGCACCTTTGTTTTCGTGGCGGTATTCATGAGGGTATCGCAATTGTTAAGGCGTGGCTGCGGTGGAGAGTTGGAAAAAGCAATGATATTCGTATATTGGGAGACGCATGGATACCTCGGGAACATACTTTTCGTATTCTTATGTCACCAGTTGAGGGGTATCTTAATTACAGAGTTTCTGGTATTTGGGATGAAGATACAGGGGCATGGAATGTGAGTTTGACACGGGCAATGTTTGGGAGGAGGACGTGTCGGGAATCCTGGCCATAGCATTGGGGGATATGGAACACCGCAATAAGAAAATTTGGCACTATTCTAGTTTGGGAATGTTACGGTCAAAAGTGCGTATCACCTTATCAGTCGCGGGGTTTGCACAAGAGTGATGGTAACAGGGCGGGAACTAGTACTATGACGAGTGATTGGAGTTTCTTGTGGAAGGCGAAATACCCAAGCAAGATTAATATTTTAGTTGGAGATTATGTCATAATATTCTCCCAACGAGCTATTCGTTATCTCGGCGACACATTGATGTTGATACAATATGCTCCGTGTGTAATGTTGGGGAGGAGGATTTGCGCCATTACTTATTTCATGCCATGTGGCTCGACAAGTGTGGACACTTTTGTTTACGCGAGAGACGGAGCTTATAAAGGCATGGTAGGATGGCGAAACTTGGTTGCGCCAAGTGTTTTTGCAATTTGGGGTAGTTAGGATGGTTGTGATTATAATGACATGATGAGCTTTATGGGGCAATCGTAATAAGATTGTGGCTAACGAACATGCAATGAATCCATTGCAAATTGTGGAGTTTGTGAAATTTTACGTGGAGTTTTAGAAGTAAGGGGTTGGTCGTGATGGGGGGTTCCAGCATCGGGTGTTGAGAAACCCCGAGCTTCTCTTCTCATTCATGGTTCTGGTGGACGCAGCGGTGGACGTGCCGGGAAATGCAACAGGGATTGAGGTGATTGCTCATAATCACAACGGGGAGGTGGTGTTTCGATTGTAGCAGCTTTTCGGGGTTGTATGTAGGCGCAAGTGGCTGAAGTTGTGGCTATCCGTTCGTTAGTTCGATTGGTGGAAGACATGCAATGAGATAATGTCATGGTTGAGAGCGAGTGTCTTAACGCGGTGCATGTTTTTTTGTAACCTCGTGAAGTGGAAGGGAACCACTCGAATATTATAAGAGACATTGCTCAAAGTTGGCATCAATTCCGTCGTTGAATATTTGGCTAAGCTCGCGTTGGGATTGACCGTTTTGGCGAACGCTGCATTTGCGTCACATCTTGAAGACGCTTTGTGATTGTTTGATTAGATTTCATAAGTCTTATGTTTTTGCATAAGTTTATCTGCAGCTTTGTATGAACAGCGGTTGTTGAGTTAATCTATTCAGTTTTGATTTTAAAAAAAAAAAAGCTTATGGTTGTTGAATTAATCTATTCCGTTTTGATTTCAAAACAAAAAACTTCAAAAACAAGCATTACTATTCCAAAAACGTTTCAAGCCACACATATATAAATGTACTACCACAATGACAATTGACTAAGCAAACAAGGCATACCATAACTAAAATAAGCCGGGAGTTCGTTAGTCCCTAGCGCTCAGCCAATTAGACACCTCACTATGATCAACCACGTTGGTTTACCATTTATATTACAAGGACATGGATATTGAGACACGTATCTAACACGATAAGGATACGGTGATATAAATATTTCTAAAATCATAGAATTGGATACGTCAAGGATACGTCGAATATCACTTTTAAAAAATTATGTATATATTATTATAATTTAAGTAGTATGTCAAATAATGAATATTAAGTTACATGAAAAATTAAGAAATATAAGCATACACATAAAGAGACCCACAATTCACATAAACTCGAATACTATTTCATTAACATGTTGAACAATAATTAAAATTTGAGGCGGATGTGTGTGTGAGGTTCAGATTGTGGTTTAACTATTATAGTGTGAAACTGTGAATCGATTATCAGCCTATAATCATTTAAAAATTTACTTTTTTAATACTTGTAGTATAGAAAAATTACTTTTGCTCTTTAAAGTATAAAAAGCTATGAAAAGTCAAAGTTTGTTAGGATATGTGTCGGACAACACCCTAAAAGTGTATCCGATAAGTATCTAATTTATGTTTTAATTATATTTTTATTAGGACACGCCAGGATACCCCATGTGGTGTATCCAACATGTATCGTGGTTGTATCCTAACCGTGTATGTGTTCGTATGGCATCCAACACATATACGAGCTTTGTTTTACCTTGTTCCTGCAACATAGTTTAGTATTAATGACTCTAAGGGACGATAAGGATGATCCTACATCTAAAGTCTCTCCCTCTCACTGAACACACGTTTAATCCATAAACTTTGAGATCGTTGGGTCGGGACTTGATACTTATCGCACAGTGTTATCTTTGATGTTAGTCTAACACTGATCAGCTCTTCCAATGTAAAGCTGATGATGGACTCTCGATGTTATCTTAACATCCGTTTAACAGCAGTTAATCGTTAGCACAAATCTACTTGACAGAGAATATAACGCAGCAGATAAATACAGAACAGAAGTAGATGTAACTTTAAGAAGATAATATATTAATATGATCTTCCGAGCCATAGGCGAAATACCACAAGGGTTTAACAAAGATGTTTCTCTCAACTCTCAAGCTCCTCACTCTCGAATTGATCGAACTCAACAAAGCAGACAAGAATTGATTTCTTAATTCTAAACCTAGAACTAATCTAACAACTCACAAACTTTGCAAAAGCAAGACAAAGACACCCGACTATAATAATTTCCTCACGGGATATTTTTGCTCTTGTCTTCGTGTCTTTTTCTTGATGCCCAACATGCCTATTTATAGTGTAGTCTTCCTTGATGGCCAAGACATGTTGTGCACGTTTTTGATTGCTATTAGATCTTCTTGTATGACTCTAATTTCGTTCATGGCAAGTCTCCTTCAATAAGGAAAGGTTTCTTTGTCCAACTTAAAGTCTTCAATGGAAAGGTTTCCTTCTTTGACCAGAAGTCTTCAATTGAAAGGTTTCCTTCTTTAACTTGTAGTCTTCTAAGGAAAGTATCCTTCTCCATCTTGTAGTCTTCTATGGAAAAAATCCTACTGCAAGTAATCTTCTTTCCTGCTTGCAATTCACATGCCTTGATCTTTCCATTGCACCGCACACATCTTTCCTTATTCAATTATGGAAAGTTCTTCTTTGGAAACGTCTCTTTGAATGGCAACTTCTCTTTAAGGAAATAGATCCTTCCTTGAAGTCTCTTGACCTGGAGCACATACAAATACCAACTACAACTCGTGGAACTAAGTTAGTAAGTGAATAAAGGCAAAACATAATTATAGCAATAAATCCCCAGTGTGCAGTTTTTCTGTGTTCAATGTTATCCTAACATTACAGTTACAATGTTGATCTAACATTGACAAAATACTTGCACTTTCAATCTCAGGAATAGTGGATTCAATAGATCTAGTGGAGTAAGTAACTTGACTTTGATATCCTAAACTAGAACTACCATCATTGCATAAACATAAAACTTCATCAAGTTTGTAAGTACCTGTATTCCTCTTGGCAATGGTATGTTCAGCAATTCCTAGCTTAGAAGTTACCTTTTTTATTGCATCATCTTTTCTATCCACTAACCTCAAGTTGAGTGATTGTAGCCTTCAAGCTTTCATTATCTTCCATAGCCTTCTCATTTCTACTCAACTTGCCCTTCTCCTTGAGCAGGTCTTGGTAGATGATCTTCAGTTCATCAAGAAACTCTTCTTGAATCAATTTACCTTCAAGGACACTATCATCTTCCAAACCTATAGAATCATGCAAATACTCAAAGTCAGAATCATCATCAAAAGTATCATTAACAGAAATCAAACATTCAGTGTTGTCTAAACAAATGGTTTCATCCCAATTGTCAACAAAAATCTCCTGGACTGGTGTTGTCTTTTGGATGTTATCATAACATCGAGCTGTCAAGATGTTGGCAGAACACCAAGTCTTGACACCAGTAGGTTTGTCCACCTTTGCACACAATGTTGTTTGAATTTCTTCAATTGTTGGCACATGTCCATCACCATATTCTTCAAAACCTGTCTCATCATTATCATCTACACAAACTCAGTTAGAATTCCCTTCTGTTCTAAGGTTGTTACCACATTCATAAGAAAAATGGCCCCAACCTTTACATTCACAGCATTGAATCTGTTTGAGATGTGTATCATTATGAGGAGTAAGTTTACAAGAATATTTGGCCATCTTTTTTAACTTTTCAAACACACTTTCATTAGAAGCTTGAATTTCTTCTTCATCATCTACTTTTTCATGATTCATCTCAAATTCTTTCAGTGATTAAAGTAGAGTATGAAAGTCTAAAGTGTCCATATTCCTATCTTCTTGCATAGCAATCACCTCAAATTTCTTAGAAAGAGTTCTCACAACTTTATACGCCAGTTGCTTATTAGACAGGGAATCACCTAAGTGTTGAATTTCATTAGCAAGATCCATGAGTTTCTCAAAATAAACAGTAATACTTTCGTCTTCCCCCATTGTTAAATTATCATTTTTTTTCAAAAACATGCATAGCTTATTCTTTATAGTGCATACATCACCATCACAATGATTTTGTAAGATATCCCAAGCATGTTTTGCAGTTGAACAATTTTTAATTAACTTAAACATGTGACAATCAACCAAACTAAATATGGTATTTAGGGCTTTTCATTGAGGAAAGCGTTACTTAGCTCAGTTTGAGTCCACTCTGATTTTGGCTTAGGAACAGTGTTATGATCTTCATCTGGAGCACACATAGGGACTGCATACCCTTCGATCACGGTCTTCCAAGCTCGCCAACTGAATGATTTAATGAGTGCACGAATTCTGACCTTCCAATAAGAATAGTTAGATCCATCCAAGACAAGTAATTTGTTGTTGCTCGGATTCCGGTTGTCCATCCTTTAATATCAAATCCAAACACCAGTGAAGTCGGTTCTTGGCTCTGATACCAATTGAAATTGTTGGATCAGGACTTGATACTTGTCGCACATTGTTATCTTTGATGTTAGTCTAACACTGATCAGCTCTTCCAATGTAAAGTTGTGTTGGACTCTCGATGTTATCTTAACATCCGTTTAACAGCAGTTAATCGTTAGCACAAATCTACTTGACAGAGAATATAACGCAGCGGATAAATAAAGAACATAAGTAGATGTAATTTTAAGAAGATAATATATTAATTCAACAAAGATGTTTCTCTCAACTCCCAAACTCCTCACTCTCGAATTGATTGAACTCAACAAAGCAGACAAGAATTGCTTTCTTAATTCTAAACCTAGAACTAATCTAACAACTCATAAACTTTGCAAAAGCAAGACAAAGACACTCGACTATAATAATTTTCTCACGAGATATTTTCTCTCTTGTCTTTGTGTCTTTTTCTTGATAACCAACATGCCTATTTATAGTGTAGTCTTCCTTGATGGCCAAGATATGTTGTGCACGTTTTTGATTGCTATTAGATCTCCTTGTATGACTTTAATTTCGTTCATGGCAAGTCTCCTTCAATAAGGAAAGGTTTCCTTGTCCAACTTAAAGTCTTCAATGGAAATGTTTCCTTCTTTGACTAGAAGTCTTCAATTAAAAGGTTTCCTTCTTTAACTTGTAGTCTTCTAAGGAAAGTATCCTTCTCCATCTTGTAGTCTTCTATGGAAAGAATCCTACTGCAAGTAATCTTCTTTCCTTCTTGCAATTCACAGGCATTGATCTTTCCATTGCACCGCACACATCTTTCCTTATTTAATTATGGAAAGTTCTTCTTTGGAAACTTCTCTTTGAATGGCAACTTCTCTTTAATGAAATAGATCATTCCTTGAAGTCTCTTGACCTGGAGCACATACAAATACCAACTACAACTCGTGGAACTAAGTTAGTAAGTGAATAAAGGCAAAACACAATTATAGCAATAAATCCCGAATGTGCAATTTTTCTGTGTTCAATGTTATTCTAACATTGCAGTTACAATGTTGATCTAACATAGACAAAATACTTGCACTTCAAACTTTATACCATAAACCAAGTTGAGGGTGTTGGTTTGACTCGAGCAACATTTAAAAGTGATCTAGAGTAAGGATCTTAACATGCGTGCATGACACGGGCAAAGTAATCACTTGAAAGACAAGCATTACTAATTTACTAACCAAAAATATGCCAAGTTGTGCATATATAAATGCACTATCACAATGACAATTAAACCACACAATATGTAGATAATTTCTAAGCTCTTTTTGACCCTAGCATCTAGGGTTTAGATACCTCACTTTAATTAACCACATAGGCTTGGCCTAATGGATAATACTTGATTTTCGTGCTTAACACCCAAAGTCTGTCATTCTCACGGCACACACGTCCATTTACATTAACAATGGCAGGGTTGATTGTTATTTTTCTCAAGTTACCAAAACTAATCCACGCGCTTAGCAATCTTGTTTTGTGACATTCGTATTTTGCCTTCCTAACAAATTATGTCTCATGCCTTCCTAACAAATTATGTCTCAGATCAAACTCATTCCAGAAGTTCATTTAGAACATTTGCCCTTAATAGCAAGGCAAGGGTTAAATGGTCCTCAATTTGCCAACCTATTGTTCTACGTGGGAATAGATATACAGGATCTTATTGTCCTAAACAATGTCTACCTCCTCGAATCAAGATGACACCTCATCAACAAGCAGGTTACATCTACGATACAGTCATTCATGTCAAATTATACCAACACACACTTTTTTGGCTAGTCAGCTAAGGGTGAAATCCATAGCATCCATTTCTTAAATTTACCGTAGCATCCATTCTTCTTAAATTGATCATAGCAGCCATTCTTGTATGTTCTTCATGTCTTGCTTCATCTTGCTACAATCGTTGGGAGGATCTTATCAATACCACAACGAAAGGGTAGCACCTATATATCATTGACCCTTACACATTGACTTCACCATCCATACCATATATAGGACCCTTATAGCTATAAGGAACCAAAAGAATCACTTTCATAGGCGTGGATTACAATGTCCAGTTCTCTATTTCATCAGCATAAAAATCTCGTATATGTCACTATATGACAACAAGCCCCACCTTTCCCAGTTATACAGATAATTTTCCAATACACTCTCAAGGGGTTATTTGGCTCCTCAGCTACTTTAGATGTCCAACTATGCAGTACTTGTGTTGGGAAAATGGGTTCAACCGGGTTTGTAGAATCGATTGGGTCGAGTTTGGTACATGGGTGAATGAAAAGTTGATGCTCAGCGTTGACTAATTAAAGTCAGAAATCAATATTTTATATTTCTTTTTTTTTCGTAAACAGAAGTATTTGATTTTCTGTTATATTTTATATAACGGAAAATATAAGCATCAAAAAGATAATTAATGGATTCATTATCTTACGAAAATCTTTCCATAAGATTTCGTGAATCAGTTTTATTAACTGAAACGCGTCCAGATTCATTCCCCGAGATTTGCCTTAATTACGCGATGCGTAATTAGGTTAATTATATTTCTTGGAGACTAAGTCTTTCCATCTTCCTTCCCATGACTTAGTCTATAAAAATTAAAAAGGGTCGCTCACCATAGGATTCTTATCATCCAAAAACCAAATGCATACACGCATAAAAAGGCTTTCTGCGTAGCCAAAATATTTTTCTCATTGTATGGTGGTAGAAGAAATTCATAGTTTGAGTTCGTCGAAGTTGTTCTCATTCGTACCAATGGTCCAACTTGTTAGTCGTTGTATCCTGGGAGACAGTCGCACACGTATTTCAAGCACGTAGAGACGGTGAATCTGTTTAAAAGAAAAAACAAAGAGGTCATCGACATCTTGTTTCTTCGTTCATCCAATTCCGATTGAGATTTATTTGGTACATGTAATTTCGTTCATTGTAATTTCCGTTTAATTTTTGGTCAATAGGTTTACATTATTTTGTTCGTTTCTCTTGATTATGGTGCTATATTACTAACAACTTGTACAATCATCACTAAGTTATAATTGTTAAAATTCAAAACCTCCGCCCTCCTATTCTTTAATACCCTATCATTATAGCCCTAAAACACACCTTCCCTCTCCAAAAAGAGCATCCTCTCTTGTATCTTGTTTTTCTTCGCCAACCGCAAAAAGGTGTTGGAGAGTCCTTGCTTAGACAATCGTCCCACCACATACAAACCTTGACCGATTGTCCAACATAGTGTTCTCGATTCCCACAGCCTCTCCTATTCCCAGAACCTCACACACCTTCCTTCTCAAATACAAGCCCCAACTCGTAAACTTTTCTCTAACTTATGTAGATAAATCCTCTTCGGTAGTTTCGTTCTTGGACATATTGACAAGAAAGATCTCACTAGAAAGTTCATAAATAACATTCTCGACTCTAGTAAAATACTCATGGCGTAGTTACGGGGGGTGCATGCGGGGGCACCTGCACCCCCCAACTTCTCACTAATTATTAGATTAGTAGTAAATTTGTTTGGTCACTTATTTATTATTTTGATAATGTAAATTAAAGCCCATAAGATGAAAAGTGTAAATATACCTTAATCATACACTTTTTTAATTGCACACAAAACTCAAATAGCAGGTCTTTGTTCAATTCTTTCTTCTTGAAATATGTTGCTTATGAATCATTATTATTTATACAAATAAGTGTCTTGAGTTCTATTACGTCTAAAATTTGATATTTTATTTTTGTAATTGCATTATTTTAGTTATAGTATGCTTTTTTATATCCATTATCTATTTCACACGAAGTAAGATGGATAATCTATAAAACAAATCGTAAAATATCTTTTTAAAACTGTATAGAATTAGGTAGCATTCTAGATAAAGTTTTTATATACAGGTCAATGAGAGCTTGTATGCATTATTTAGAAAAAAGAAAAAATCTTTTTAGGATGGTAAAAGATTGATTTTATAGAAATGGGTTGTTTTGTCAACACGTATATTACATTTCAAAAATTAGAGCTATTGTATTTAATGAATATGCCCCTTATCTCAAGAGCGGATTATCTTCTTTTTTATTAATTATTATCTCACTAATCCTCTTTTTTATTAATTATTATCTCACAGTTTTTTAGCGTAATCTCGTCCCCTCTTTGAAAATTCTGGCTTCACCCCTCGAAATACCCTTTCAGCAATCAGGTGGAATTATAAACTTTTGGTGATGGAATGACATCCGCATATAAAGACTTCATATTACCTCTCCAAACATTTTAAACTTTACATGTTCTTTATTTATAATCCCAAACTTTTTTAGCTGCGCCAAGTTGGTGCCGCAGTCTTCATGCCTCATTCACATGATTTAAACTTGTCTCCGTAACTTCGTGCCGTCAGGGGTAAATATTATTACCGTGAGCTAAATAGCCAATTTCTTAGCCAAGCTAGAAACAGCTATGGAAACCACTTGGTAATATTGTCCCGGCGGCTTCACACTACGTTGTTATTTCATATTTTAATTAGGGATAATTCCATCAAACCCCCTGAACTATAGCGACTTTTGGACAACACCCCCTACACTTTATAAATAAGCACTTTACCCCCTAACCTTTGCCAACATGTTCGAGTTGCCCCATAGCAATTTTTTGACCAAAAAATCACCGGAATTTTTTTCTTTTTTTCAAAATCTTCTCCTCATCGAGGCGGTTCTGGTAGTGGTGACGGTATCGCAAAATTCAAAGTCATTACATGGAAATTTTAGCTTTAATTCGTTGAATTTTCAGAAAATATGAAGAATATTTGAAGATGTTCATCACATTTTCTGAAAAATTCGAGGAATTAAAATTAAATTTCCGTGTAATGGCTTTGAATTTTTTGATACCGTCACTACTAACGAAACCGTCTCGACGAGGAGAATATTGAGTCCAAATTTAGGAATTTCGACAAAAAATTCCGACAAACCGCCATTATGCCGCCGCGGATTGTCGAAAATTTTTTGTTGAACTTTTTTTTATTCTAATCGACTTTTCTACTCGTCAAGACGGTTCCGGTAGTGGTAACGGTATCGCAAAATTCAAAACGATTACACCAGAAATTTAATTTTATTTCGTCGAATTTTCGAAAAAAATGTAGAACACTTGAAAGTGTTCATCACATTTTTCGAAAATTCGACAAATTAAAACTAAATCTCCCATGTAATGGCTTTGAATTCTTCGATGCCATCACCACTACCGGAACCGTCTTGACAAGGAGAATATTCTTAAAAAAATAAATATTTTCTATGATTTTTTGATCGAAAAATTGTCAAAGGACAACTCGAATAGGTTGGCAAAGGTGAGGGGACAAAGTGCTTATTTACAAAGTTTAGGGGATGGAGTCCAAAATACGTTATAGTTCAGGATGGAATTATCCCTTTTAATTAATGTATCATGTACTTATCCATAAGAAAGAATTATAGAAGATTAGTGACAATTTTCATTTCTAAGAATAAGATTAAAGAGTTATATAATTACAAGGTTTTAATGAAAGTCCTTCCGCTTTTATTCCGGGTCGATTAATCACTGATAATATTCTTGTTGCTTTTGAGCTTAATCACTTTTTGAAAAATAAGAGGACAGGGCGACGTGGATTTATGACATTGAAGCTTGACATGAGCAAGGCTTACGACCGAGTCGAATGGTCCTTCTTGGAGAAGGTAATGATTAGATTAGGCTTTGCTTCTTCTTTTGTGTCACTTATCATGATGGGGGTTCGTTTTGTGTCTTATGCTACTTTGATTGGGGGGCGGGAGTCTGAGGTTTTTTTCCCGAAAGGGGCATTAGGCAGGGGGATCCTATATCCCCCTACCTATTCTTATTTGTTTCTGAGGTTTTTTCAGCCCTTATTTCTGGAGCGGAGGATCGTCAGCTGTTGCGGGGTGTGGCAATTTATAGGGAGGCGCCACGTATTTCTCATTTGCTTTTCGCGGATGATACCTTGTTGTTTTGTGAGGCAACAAGGGAGGCAGCCGTGGAGATTAGGAGGCTCCTTCAAATTTATGAGACGGCGTCGGGGCAACAAATCAATTTGCAAAAATCAGTGGTGGTTCTGAGTCGGAACATGAACCCGACTCTCGGGGAGGAAATCAGCGGCATTCTGGGGGTGACTTTGGCTAACCGTCATGAGAAATATTTGGGGCTCCCATCAGTTGTTGGTAGGTCAAAAAAGGAGCTTTCTGCATATATTCGGGAAAGAGTGTGGAAACGCGCACAGGGATTTAAGGGGAAGACATTATCGAGTGTTGGAAAAGAAGTTATGATTAAATCAGTGATGCAAGCTATTTCGACATTTGCTATGAGTTGCTTCCGTCTTCCTGATGCCTTAATTAAGGAGATTGAATCAATTATCAGTAATTTTTGGTGGGGCAGCACGGAGAGGAATAGGATTCATTGGATAGCATGTGATAAGTTGTGTCGTCGTAAGGAAGAAGGTGGCATGGGATAGTTTGGTGGGACGGATCTATAAGGCGCGGTACTTTCCTTTATGCTCGTTATTGGATGCTAGGATTGGAAGCACACCGTCATTTTCGTGGAGATGTATTTGGGAGACTATTCCGGTGTTAAAGAAGGGTTTGCGTCTCCGAGTTGGGAGTGGGGCGTCAATTTTAGCATGGGAGGATGCATGGATTCCTCGGCCAATTTCTTTCTGTCCTATTACGCCACGGAGTCAGAATGACCCGTTCGTTCGGGTTAGTGAGTTGATCGATCAAGCTTCGGAATGGTGGGACGTGGAGAGGTTGCACGACCTGTTGTGGGAGGTGGATGTGCAAGAAATTTTGAAAATTCCGGTTGGAGGGGTGAGTCAAGAGGATACGTGGGTTTGGCACTATGAGCGAAAAGGGGTATTCACGGTGCGGAGTGCTTACCATCTTATTGTGTCACAGGGTTTGGTGCGGTCTAATTCATTGGAGGGTACGACATCTCAAATTCATAAGGCGTGGAAGCTTATTTGGCGTATTCAGTGTCCGAATAAAATTAAGGTGTTTCTTTGGCGGGTTTGCTTGAATATTTTGCCGACAAAGTGTAACCTTAGGAAGCGGCGCATTTGTGGCGAGGTAGCGTGCGTGGTGTGCTTAGAAGGGGGGGAGAGTTGTCGCCACTGTTTTTTTGATTGTCATGTGGCGAGACAGTGTTGGGCTCTTGCAAACTTTCCGCTCACTTTGATGCTTGGCGCGAATGAGGAGATTATTGATTGGGTGGTGCGTATTGTGGGCGAATTGACAGCAGAGATGGCGGGGCTGGCTATTACCTTGTGTTGGGATTTGTGGAATAACCGGAACTCCATTCTTGCGGGAAATCACGCGCGCGAGCCGGGGGAGATCGCTACTTTTGTTGTTTTGTGCGCACACGGCTGGAGAGGCGCCTTTGACGTCGTTCCCCTCACGGCGGTTGAGCGTGGGAAGGAGTGGACTGCAACCCCCCCCCCCCCCCCCCGATTAATACCATTAAAACCTAAAAATCTTGTTTGCATGAGCTATGAGAGAGCTGTTGGGATCGGTATAATAGCTCGGGACTCGAGTGGGGTGGTGATTGCATGGGCACAGAGTAGATGGGAGGCGAATCTTTCTCCCGCGAGTGTTGAGGCAACCACGGCGAAGTGGGCGTTAAGATTAACTATTGGGATGAAGTGGGCACGGATTATTATTGAGGGGGGTTGTTTGAGTGTTGTGCACGACATTATTGCGGGACAATCAAGTGATGCTCTTCTCGCTTCTATTATTGATAGGGTGATTATGGCTATGAAATCGCATGACGATTTTTCGTTCAATTGGGTTACTCGGGAGGCTAACATAGAGGCTCATAAGCTTGCACGCAACGCGACGCTTAGAGCCGAGGGTCCATCCCCTCTTGTTTTTGCTACGTTTTAATTTATTTGTTGGCGATTTTGAGTTAGCTTTGTATGAACTTTGACCTTGTTTAATGCATATTTTCTCTTAAAAAAAAACTAGGAACTAAAATACACTATACAAAATACATGCAATAACAACTATACAATGTGTTCATAAAAGAAATCAATAATAACAAAACAACTATACAACTCTAATAAAAGTGACCACAAATACCAACACGCATTAATTTTAGACAAGCACAATCACCACAAACTATCAATGTAAAGGATCAAAAGCTCTTCACTGATACATCACATTTGATCTTGTAACGGCGGTTCATGAGGTGCGTCGTAAACGGCCCAGAACAAATCATCCGCAACATTG
Source organism: Linaria vulgaris (assembly GCA_948329865.1). Classification (NCBI taxonomy): domain Eukaryota; kingdom Viridiplantae; phylum Streptophyta; class Magnoliopsida; order Lamiales; family Plantaginaceae; genus Linaria; species Linaria vulgaris. The sequence continues at coordinate 32,299,870 of OX415250.1, read as the reverse complement.
CTTACGGCCCAGTCAAGAAACAAATCATCCGCAACTGGGAGCAATGTTGCGTCCAGTTGGAACATACCTAGAGTACTACTAGTCATACGCCTCACAGCAAGGTCGTACCGCCAAAGTATCCAAAGACCTCCGCCTGCTGAACCCATAATTGAGGCTACAGCGTAAGGAAGTCGTCGGATGATGTGAGCAACGCGGTCGTCAGATGACTGCAGACGCGTGTCCATCAGAACCACAATATGGGGATGGTGGCGGTCAATGAGGCCTTGGAGTTCCGACAGAAACTTGGGACGGGCAGCGCCTCTACAGTTCCATGCAAGAATCTTCATGCCGGGCGTGAGAGCGAGATGGCTTGGAACCGGACCCGGGATCGCAAGGCCATTTGGGATGATGGGGATACCATCAAGCTGATCGTCAGTTGGCATTGGGAGTATCTGTAGTCGGAATTGAATAGTGTTGCAGCTTGTATGCGTTAGGTGCTCTTGATGCACTTCGACGACGGCTCGAGGGAGGAGTGGCTGGTTAATGAATAACTGCGGAACCGTGTGAAAAGGAGATACCAGGTATTCGTTGTCGGAAATCCTCAAGAAACTCGGTGTTGCTGGGGCAATTTTCTGTTGAGACATAATTGACAGGACTGTTGTTCGAAGTTTGTGTGGCTACTCTAGATGAAGGTCGAGAAGTTTGTTCGTGTGACGACCAAAGCTAAATAAGTGACTTACAAATAATTCTACTGGTAAGTCGGGCAGCAAGGTTTCACGTGGCATTGCTACGTGTTGAAGCAACAGGGCGTATGATAAATGAGTCAGCATTGCGAGGTTCTGTGCTACTAGCTTGAGGTGGCGGGTTATTATGAACAGACTTTCTTTTATCGCTTGGTAGCAATCATATTGTTTTATTTTGGGGTCCTTACTAGCAAGTTGCTGAGGATTTGAAGGTGACACCAATTCCAAATTAGATAAGCTTATCAATCAAAAAAATTATATCAATCAAATTTCATCATTAATAGATAAAAAAGATGGGTCTTTTCGAATGGCCAGGTTCGTACGGATTTCAAAGTTGCATTATCTAAGCACGGAACGAAAACTGCTCAGCGATTTCACATTCGATATTTTCATGGTTCAAACTTTGAACGTCTTTAACTATTCTTCTCACGTGGCTTGGTTTCGAATATGAATCCACAATATTTGGTAACCTTATAAATTAAGTCAAATATAATTATGTTTCCATTTCAAAAACTCCGGGAAGATATATTCGAAGTGGTTAAAATTCAAGAAAGACTGAAATTATAGAACAATTTCTCTACAAGCAAAAAATCACAAGTAATTTTCATATTGTATATCACAATAACTCTTAAGAATTTTGTTAGGAGTTGAAATAGTTAGAAAGTTTAGATCTCCGTAAAGGATTTTAGCAAAATTTCAGTAAATCGAATAAAATTTCAGACCTCATTAAAACAAAATATGTTGACAATTGAATTTTACTGATGCCTGTCTGATGACCAAGGCAAAATACCAAGGCTTCACAAGTCAACAAAAACTAAGCAAATCTCATAAAACAAAATAGACACGAGTTCACAGCCCCTGGATTAATACTAGAACCATAAACTATTAGACAAAACCAGCACATCGGTAGAATGCACATGCATGAACTTTCATCACAACCATAAAATCTCATTACCATAATCAAATTTTACAAGATACACCACATAATCAGCTTAATGCAAGGATCAATCTAACCCATACTACGTTATGTTGACAAAAAGACAATAATGCAGTAATTTAACCAGCCATGCTATTGTGTATAAACAATGCATACGGAAATGAGTATTGAAAAGACAACCACTTACAAACGATATCGGGAGAATGTTTCATAGAGATTTTATAAGTAGCACAACTGAGAAAGACAAAACTTTTTGTTCTCATTGCAATGACCAAAAATTAAGAAGAGTTCAACAGTAACAAATGTCATTTGATTCAACAATGTGAAAGATAGCACAAGAGTTCACAAGCATATATTAAACGAAAAAGGAGACATGTTTCATTGCAAAATATAACTCAAACAAGCTGCATAAAATTGTCCAAGATGCAACTTGAACACAAACCATCTTCCTAGGATGAAAGAAAAACAGTAGCCTAGTATCAATATCTCTTAATAGAAGAACCCAAGTACTTTACCACCAACATTTTTCCTACGGGCTTCCTCGTGGTCCATGATACCAGCAGATGTTGTCAACACAATGTAACCAAACTGCAGTTAAACATTATCAAACACACAATTCTCAATTACAAACTCCACGTTAAAAGCTAAACATCAAAACAAGAAGTTTAAACATAACAAACAGAGGATACTTAAAATTGTTTCCTACCTGTCTTGAGGGCAGAAGTCTGGCAGTCCATGGCTCGATTTCCTTCACACCAACATCAAACCGAGGACTGATAACACCACACTTGTTGAGTCGTCCGTTCAACTCCACCACAATCTTTCCAGACCTGTGGTCATCGACGTACTCAAACTCACCAATGTATCCTGCGATCAAACATAACACATTGAGGGCACACATAAAACAAACACTTCACACTAAGACACTGCTATGGTACAGGACATATACCGTGCTTCTGCATGACGATAAGGAACTTGATGATGACTTTGGACGACGGCCTGATCATGACCTGTCGCTTCCCGATCTTTTCGGCATTGTACATGCTCTTAAGGGCATCATTCAACACACTAACTCTCACCATCTTTCAACACAAGCTGAGCCATAAGTCACAGAAAAAAAAACTACATATAAGCAAAAAGATCATATTTTTGTTGTATTACTCCGTAACATTCTTAAATAATATAATACTGAAATTGCTAGCAATAAACTAACTCAACCATGAATTTGTACGGCCAAATGCAAAAACAATAAGATCTCAAACAAGCAGTACGAAATTAAGCCTAACTGCCTACAAATTCATCTAAAACACTGTAAATGATACTTGAACACACAAATCATAACGAAAAAGTACTGCCACAAGAGGACACCTTGTCATTTCTCAGAATCATTCCACAAGATCATAAATCGAAGTGGAAAGATAAACTAAAAGCAGAACAAAGTGAATCACTGACCTGAAGATTTAGGTTAACGGCGCTGCAATTTCGCGAGGGTTTTTGATGAGCAGCGCGTAGGTGAAAGAGTTGAAGTAAATTAGGGTTTGAAATTTATAAAAAAGCTCTGCTTAACTGGGTAAATTACTAGGATGCCCTTCCGGTGCCAAATAAGCTAGTTGGGCCTTAGTCTATTTGTCTGGGCTTAGGGTTAGATTCCTAAGAATTAACCGACCCAAATTTTATTTAAACTTCGCAAAACATATTAATGTGTGCGGGGACGAGACAGGCGCGACAATCGCGAATATGACCCGATACAATCGTGCAAAACTAAACGTTCAAGTTTGGGGGGACAACATTGTCATGTCACATAAAAAGATTGATGCATCAGGTAGTCAATCGAGGCATGGTCGAAGCCCAATGATACTATTGGCCTTTACAGTATGTACACGCGACGTGCAGTTGATAAAACCGTTCATGGGTCAAAAATTAATTACCTATAAAGGGGTCCACATCTAATTCTTTGTTTGTAGATTCAATGATGAAGTTACACTAGGTAAGTACATAATTTTTTATATGGGGTATAATTTTCATGGTATTGAGATGAGATTTGCATGGGTATCAACTTAAAAGATTAAAGAGTTTGATTATAAAAAAAAATGGCTTCACATGTCTAACTACACTTCTGAAATCCGAAGGCGTTTAGTTTCAATGAATGAATAAGTGTGATGCATGCTTTAAACCTATTATAGAAAAAAGTAAATTTAAGCAGTTGAGAAACTTCATTAAGCAGAAATTCTATACAATTTCCAAGTTGTTTCACTATGTGATATGGATAAATATTGGATGGGCTAGCCCAGCGAAATACTGGCCCAAGTATACTGCATATCATGAATTTACATCTGATATCCTGCCATATACGATATGGTACAGGGTTCGCCGCAAATCTGGGGAAGGAACCCCACCTTTGATATCTATATATAGGCCCGGTCTGCAATTTAAGGTACGCTCGTTAGTATAATATATATTGTTCACATTGCATCTTAAATACACTCTTCGACATACTATTTTATCCGATATACAATTATAGCCAACATGGAGCCCATCTCTGATATCTCTTAAGTTCGACATCACACTACACCCGATATCCACATTATTCGCGACATCAAGTTTATTCGACATATTCATACACTCTCAACATCATCAAGGATTCGACATTGATCAATATTCGACATCCTTAGAAGATTCGATATTCAACAGAAGCATTCCAATTGTCTTATTTGGTTACTCGGACAAAGTCAACCTATATGCTAGTGTTAGCGATAATTGGCATAGTTTGTATTAGGTCAAATGTTATTTCTGTAATTTGTTACAAACTACGATCTTGTACCTAATTACTCTGGTTTAGCAAATGGTTGCCTTCTACTATATAAGTTAAATTTTGTCTAATATGAACTAGTTTTTGAATTATTCATCTCTATTTCCTGTGTAAATGTCATAAGCAAATTATTAAAACATTATTCAACTGATTAGCTTTTCACATAATCACATCTATGATCTAACTAAAGATTTGACGCGGTATTGGGCCGCCAACTATAGGACAAATTGAAATTTTGAGTTCCTAAAGGTAATGAAAGTTTCTTATAAATATCGAATATAAAAGATGGGTGCTTTGCTCCATATAAATATTGGTATGTGATACTGGAACAACAAAACGGGATAATATCTTCCACCCTATTTTCATAAGACCATTTTATTGGTCAAAAAAAAATTATTTTATTTTCTTGCATTTAACTGTTACTTTCGCACAAATCTATACTTTCGGTCTTTCCCTAGCGAACCGAAAGAAACCATTACGTAAGTTAAATATAGGTAACCACATACTAAATATAATTCGCACTACAATAGAGGAATCTTGGACTGTATCTTTCTCATTTAAAACTTTGGAACACAATACACTGGACTAAAGCAAATACCTGATTAACAAAAATAGAACCAGCCTAACATTGCCAATTTGCCACCCTACAAGGCCAAGTAAACATAGTTACACCTAGAAAAAGACAGAGCTCAAGGCCGGCAATTTGTTCTAAATATATAATCATCTGCCTTAACTATCTTCATGTAAGAACAATTCACATTCCAATCTCCCCTTGAACTTTCAGTCCTGCACCTTCCACCGCCTTTCCCCGCTCGTCTCAAACCGTAATTTTTCCACGTGAAAGTGCGTATTTGTGCCAGCTTCATACCATAATCAACCGGTCTAATGATCAAAGCAGAAGCCATGGACAGGAGATTCAACAACACCCTGCAAAAGAAGCTAGTAGAGACGAAACGTCTCAACAGCCATCAAGTGCCGGACCTTACTGACTTCATGAACGACATGTTTTTTGGCACGGATCATAAGAAGAAGTATGATCTGACGGGTGGTAGCGGGGGTAACGTAGTTGGTGTTCGCGATGATGATGATTTTGATTCTAGCACAAGAAGCGTTAGTAGTAGACAGACTCAGGAATGGCTAGAGGAGGCCAAACGAGTTGTAGCTTCTTCCCCTACGAGAGGGAATGCTTCGCCCTCTCGTCTAGTTGGATCACCGAGGTTTGCAGCATCTCAAGGCAGGTTTTCGACTTCGTCTCTTGATAAGAGAGACCCCTTATCTAGATCTGCTAGAAGGTAAATTTATCTGGAAATGACTATTTACTATATATATATATCTTTTTGCTACTATAAAAAATGCATATGATTCCAATATTCTTGAAGATTTATATTCTGTATATTACTTCCTTCAGTCTATTAGTACTTAAATAGTTAAATTATATCAACATTGGCTTTAGCCATGTAGCTCAAAATACTCAAATCAAGCCACAAGGAATAGAAATACTAAACTTCATGAATCACATATTTTCTTCCCACAACTAATGTGAGATGTACATGAGAGACTTGGAATTTGATTGCACCAAAGTTAAAACTAGTAGGCATAAAAAGTAAACCATAAAAACAGTTGCTGTTTTTGATCAGAAGGACTTTATTTATCAAGAACATTGGAAAAACTACAATCCATGCACAAGGTTGAAATGCGAAGTTTCAATAGCTCTCTATTGAACATAAACATAAACTCATTAGTTCTTAAATTCATTTATCCTCTGATCTTCTGAAAATATTCACATGACATTGTTATGGAAAACCAATGGCGACAAAATTCAGGCACAGGACACTGGAAGGTTTCAGCGGCGAAATCCTCTCAAAAACAGCAAGCCATACACGCAAAGGATCCGATACAAATTTAGATCATCCCCCACAACCAGAGACAACATCAGAAGTACAAAAATGGATATCCAACAACATTCAAATCCACAACGATCCCGAACCCTCCAACATTTCTCCTGACCACACCCCACCAAGCCCCAGCAACCATCTAGACACCCCACCCCTACCGCTTCCTCCCCGTCAATCAAATCTCCGCAGATCCCGGTTCCAAACTGACCCAAGTTCACCTCTGTCACACCCTATGCCAACCCCAACTAACGCCCCCACCAAACGCACTTTCAGAACTACCACTACTAGTCTTAAAACTTCAAACAGCAATGCAACTATTACTACCTTGGACACTCACTTGCTGTCCCCACCGAAACATCTGGTGGAGTCAGCTCACAGGAGGACGAAATCATCGAGCACATGCTCGTTGGGGGAGACCGAGGTGTTGTCTCCCCCTCGGAACTTGGTGGAGTCCGCTCACCGGAGGTCTATATCTTCGTCCACATGCAGGAACGATAGGATGGTGGAGAAGGATAATGTGGATGATGAGAAGATGAAGCCAAGAGAGTTGAAGTGTCAGGGTGCTCATGAACTGAATGGTTTCTTGAAAGAGCAAAGGATCAAAATTGAGAAGCTTTTGAGTGGAGAGATCGATGGAAAGGCCAAGATCGTGCTGTCCGGACGCTCAAATAGTTAAGTTTTGTTCAAACATAAAGTTATCTGACATTCTGGTTATTAACTATAGTCGCTTCAAATAGTTGAGTGTGTAGTTAGTTATAACGCTAGACACCATTTGATTGTTATAAAAAGTTAATTTTGTATGATGTTACAGTGATCATGTGCCGATTCTTACATTCATTTGACCGATTTAGGTACAAGTTCAATGGTGGCAGCTGTATGTTACGCATGGCTGTTGGAAAACCGAATGAAGGTTAATAAGAAGGGAGAAGCAAGAAATGGGGATATTTTGGAGTTTGTGGTACCAGTGATGAACATAAGGAGAGGGAAAATGTGGAGGCAGCGTCAAGTGGCTTGGTTATTCGACCATGTTGGTCTAGATGCAACTTCATTGCTATTTTCAAATGAGGTGCTTAACCTTATCTCCTTTACACAAATACTTTCCGAGTAAGTTGTAATATAGTGCAGTGTGGTGATAAAATTGCATTCTTGGTGCCATCAGTTCAACCTACTTAATGAACGTATGCATTTCTAAAGCTGAAAGAATCATACGAGGGTGATATGCAAACACAGGTTTCCTAACATTGCTGCGGAAACCCATTGTCAGTTTAGTGCGTTATTTCACTGCATATTCTAGTCAGGTAGAAATTTTGATAGTTAAATCTGTTCACGAATAGGACCTGCAAGCAGTTTATTCAGTTGAGCTCCAGAAAAAGGTTAAAAACCAATGAGAAGGGTAAAGTAATCTTGCAATAACAGCACAATCGACCTGATCCTGTTTCTGCTATTTGTGTTCAGGTTGACTTGGAAACTCTTATGATGTCTAAGCAGTTGAGCCTGCTTGTAGTTGGGGAAGATATCCTCAAAACAAATGGCAAGGTTTGAAATTTATCTCTTTGATAATATTACATAAACATTAGCGAGCTCTTAAACCTCGCCTTACTCATGAACGTTGAAGTTTACCTTTTCTGTCCTCGTCTCTATCTAGGTTGGATCTGCATGCACTATTCTTACAGACAATTATTGCGAGGACTCATACGACCTCATTCAGACACCAATCTTGAAAAAACTTCTGGTATATATAGTCATTTTCTCAGGCTTTGCCTTACCATGCTCAGCAGTTAGATATTCATTTCTTATCAGTTAATCATTTGCATTTGTAACTATTTTTGGTGATCTGGTCAGATGAACTAATACATACGTTTTCACCAGCTTGCAGGAATTCTGTTAGACACAGAAAACTTGAGTACTTCTCCCAAGTCGACAAGTAAGGATGCAGAGGCAGTTCAGCTACTTTCAGTGGCCTCTTCCCTCAACAACAGAAATAAACTTTTCGATCAGCGTATGCTTTCAATTTTTGTATCAGTGTGAGTTAACTTTGAAAAAATCCTGAGGAACCATAAAATGTAATATAAATGTTGTTTTTTTGTTTATTGTCACAGTGATGCAAGATCAAAAAGATAAGAAATTCTTTGAAGTTATGTGCCATACTTATGGAAAACCTCCTAATGAAAGTAAGCCGCTAGATAACAAAAACTGGAAGTCATTGACCATAATTTTTCTTGTAATGTATAAAGTGAGTACCTTTTTATATGCAGTTCTTATCTTAAGCTCTTTATATTCACTGATGAATGCAGTTAAGTGGAATAATGGTGCTCCAGAAAATAATAGAATTGCTGCAAAAAGTGCTTCTGGTGAAGCAATTCCACCAATTGATGATAAGAAACAGAACGACGTAAACAATGCAAGGGCAAAGAAAGTTTCACCTATTCCAGGTAACACTGTCAAAGCTTTACTAGTTGATTTCCAACTGCTCTAATTGAAAGTTGTTAATGTCAATGAACGCCTCCTGCGTGGAGGATTGTAACGATGAATTTGAATGACACAAATAGTTTTTTGATAAAATTTCTCTAGAGTGATGATCTGAGGCTTGTATTTGAATCAAAGTAGTGAGCTGACTTTAACTTCTTCTTTTTTTCCTGTAGGTAAACCTACACCATCTCCCATGCAGACTCCTGCAAAGACACCGGTAAAATCAGACGATTCTCGTGGAAAGAATAAGAACTTTTTCGCTAAGCTGTTTGGTTTTGGAAGATAAAGACAGTTTTTTTGGATATTGTTCTGTGACTTAGGAGCTCTGAATTTCTTATTATGAATGCTGTGTAAAGTTAGTAGATTCAGTGGATCACTGCTGGTGTAGTAAGATATCCAGAATTAGCCTCTACACCTATTTTGGAATTTTCTCTATGAACTGAACATTTCTTTTATTTCTAAAGCAAGCAATAATTGAATAAATGAGTTGTCTTCGGGTAATAAACTACAGGAAATGGCTTGTGTGTTTTCTTTCATTTCACGAGTTATTAGTACTTGAAATGATACAACTACCATTGCTTATTGAGAGAAGTGATGAGTCTAGCATAATGTGCAACTGTATGAATTCTTACATGTGTTTCTTGTAACTTCAATCCTAAATGAAACCTTACTCGATTTTATTTTGTATGTGTCGTAAATCATCGATTATGTATATTAAGCATAGGTCCTCACCATGCATATACCGAACTTAATCAGTAGAATTGTACTAATCTGACTGTTCTCAAATCTGGTATACTAATCTGTAATTGTTATTAAAGTTAGGACGAATTATTATTTGTGCCCGGGATGTTTCAATTTTTGATGAAAATGCCCGTTATCTTTTGAATTAATGAAAATGCCCTGGATCTATGCTATTTTTTGTAGAAACTGTCATTTGTATGCCAACTGTGAAAATCGGCCGACGTGACTTCCAGCGTGGAAGAGGCGTGTGACAGTTGTAAAAAACGTTCGAGCCACATCATTTTCGCCACAAAAAAAAAATGATTTTCGGTCTACACATATATATCCAACACTTAGTCATTTTTTCTCAAAAATTCATTTCCCCCCAAATTCAGATTCTACCCGAAACCCTAATTTCATTTCCCCCAGTTTCAGTTCATACGAAATTGTTGAAATCATAATCCTAAATTCGACCATTTGTCGTGTTGTGCTTGTGCGAAAATGCTGAAATTACGGTCCCCTCTTTACCATGAGTTGCCAAACCCAAATTATCGTAAGTCACTTTACATGCATGGCTTATACATTCGCATTTTTTCATTTAACTTAGCGTTTTTGTTGGTTTAGTACACTCATTAGGGTTTAAGTAGTTGTTGTGGGAGTGGGTAAGTCAGTGTTGAGGTAGGGTTTCGATTTTGAGGGTTTAAGTAGTTGTTCTGTCCTTTTTCACAAAGATGTTTTATAATGTTTGTGTTGTGGGGTTTTGTGAATGCCACTGCACTGGCCCCCTCACCATGTGTTTTCTCTGGATTACACCACTTTAGTGGGGTTCACATCTATTATTTTAAGTTTTTGTCTTAAAGCATCAAATTTTAATTATTTTGTGAAGTTTATTTGCTGTTTTTCTAAAAACGTGGCATCTTTGTTCCTTTTTACTGATAAAGTTGTATACCTTCTATTTGCAGCACCTAAAAGCAAGTTTCTATGAAAGAGTCTCGGGAGCCAGGATGCATTAACTAGACCTGTTCTCATGGCTATCTATTACTTACCCTAATAGTTCATTATGGGGGTAGGTTGAAGTCCACTCTTTTTTATACTTATGTTAGTGTGGTATGATAAAGTTTGACTACTCTAAGATTAAAGACATAAACTTAAAGCTCTTGAACATATATGTTGATAATATGAATGTCAAGGGTGAGAGGAAGTTCTACTTTGTCAGTGAGGGGTGGTTTAAGGTTATAAAGGACAACAAACTTTTGAAGAGGGATCTGAATGAAGCTCTACCAAATAGGGAATTCAATTTGTACTGTGATTTTGAGATTGAACCACCATTTCCTGAAATGCCCCAAGAAACAGTAGATGTTGAACTTCAAACAAATGGAGGGAATGTTGTCACTGAAAGTGCTCAGAATGTTAGTGGCAATGAGAATGGTGGTTGTGAGGTTGTTGCTGGAGATGAAATTGCAGGGGATGTTGATGTGGTGGAGACTACTGAAAAAAATGGGGATGTAAGTACATAGATGGAGGTTAATGGGAAAGGGATCATACATATAGAATTTGATAGTGACACTGATGATGAAACATATGAGGAAGAGAGTGAATACTCAAATGACACAGACTTTTCTGAAAATGTTGATGAGGATGTAGAAGATGAAGAGAATGTGAGATCCACTTCAGGTGAGGATAGTAGGATTGAGGGCAATGAGATTGGTAATGAAGGGATTGCAAGTGATAAAGGGCAAAATGAAGGAAAAGCAAGTGATAAAGGGAAAGTGGTAATCACTGAATTGTTTGACAGTGACAGTAGTGATGACACTTATGAAGAGGAGAGTGAGTACTCAGATGACACAGACTTCTATGAGAATGTTGATGAGGATGTGGAGGGGGAAGACATTGTTAGTCCAGGAGTTGTTGATGATAATACAACTGAGATTAGTGTTGAGGTCAGAGACCTACCAACCTTGCAAAGGGGGCTTAGGTTGATCAAACCTCAACTCGGTGAAGCTACTGGCACTCTTCACTATGTGCATTTTATGGAGAGGAAGATAAGGTAGTGGAGGATTAAATAGAGGCTTTTTCGTCGATTTGCTTGCATTCCAGGTGTTACCATAATTCCTCCTAAATACATGGTACAAGTTGGCCCAGCGTATGAACAACACAAACCAAATGTAAGTTTTTATTTTTTATCTAATTATTTGCTTATTTCATTGAAATGATGCAACATAGTGTTTAGAATCACATAAAATTATTTTAGAAAACTTATTTTGACCGTTATTTCCGCAACTTCGACTGTCCAAATGGTCAAGAGCTGTTCCAGGTTTTCAATGTACATGAGTGTGCATACTTCCCACTAGAAGATGGATTGGAATAGCATGAACCAGTGGTCATTGAGGATGAAGAGGAAGTTGGACCTGTTCCTATGGTCATTGATCTGGTTTCAGAGGATGAGGAGGAGTTGGCTGGTGGAGAGCATGCTGATTAGGATGCGGAGATGCATGATGTTGGTATGGAGGATATTGACTGATTTATGAATTTTATTACTTGTTTTGGACAGTTGAATTATTGTTGTTGGCAGTTTTTAAGAGTGGTGTAATGCATGTCTATTTAGCTAAGATAGTTGCTTTCATTTGCATACTTGCATGGTATGGATTGCATTAGGACAACTAGAATCCATTAATTACAACAATACAACAACACACAATAACACAATCAAAGATTACAATACCAACTTCACACATCCTTTTGCTTCATCAGAAACTCAAAATACTACCTAACACATTACACCTTAAACCTTATTTTGACAAACACTAAGAGGCATTCAAAACCTCTGCATACCCATTTCAAAGCCAAAACAACCAGTGCTTCACTACAACATTGCAACAAGCATACACAATACCACAATTATCATCATGCAAAACTGAAGCCGCCCACCCAATTTCTTTTTCTCATTTTGAAGCACATTGATCTTCTCTTCTTGTTCCTTTATTGTATTTTCAAACAAGGACTGAATCACTTCCAGATTTTGTCCTTTCTTTGACGCAAGCTCTTCTTCAAATTCTTTAACTTTTGCATCCCTCCTCTCTCCTTCGCAAAGTAAGTATGACGACCCGAGCAAACCTACACACACGTGGATCTTTCCAAATGAACAATCCACAACCTAGAGGCCAAAACACACAACCATGGAACCTATGGCCTGTGTTTCCATCGGTTGTTGAGACGCGCAAAACGGCTGCCCTCCCACAATCGCATATCAAGTGGCTGTTCATAGTAGATTCAGACATTTTTGGGGAAATGAATTTAGGGTTTCGATTATAACTCAATTTGGGGGAAATGAAATTTGAGGGGAAATCGAACCTCAGTTTAGGGTTTTAAGTAGACCAAAAATCGTTTTTTTTTTTTTTTTTTTCGAAAATGATGTGGCTCGAACGTTTTTTACAACTTTCACACGCATCTTCCACGCTGGAGGCCACGTCTGCCGATTTTCATAGTTGGCACACAAATGGCAGTTTCTACAAAAGATGGCATTGATCCAGGGCATTTTCATTAATTCAAAAGATAACGGGCATTCTCATCAAAAATTGAAACGTCCCGGACACAAATAATAATTCGTCCTTAAAGTTACTGAAACACATGAACATCTTGCTGATACATAAAAACAATTTCTTCCTTGTTATGCCAACCAAACAGGCATCAGATACAATTATATGAACTTCTCAATATTATGCCACTTGGGAGAAAACAATAGAATATCGCATATAGTTGCTCACTTATCAAGACCAGATCAAGAATACTTTTGGGGGAAAAAACCAAGAATATAAAAAAAAAAGAACAAATGAAGATGCCTCTAGATGGGAAATTATTGAGTATGTATGTTATCCTATCTGTCCTCTTCGATCATGCCACTTGTTTACCAAACCAGCTGTAACTAACTTCCAACCTCAACAGTGGGGCACCCCTCCTCCCCCCACCCCCATGTGCTTTGTTCCTCATCATCTCAACCAATTCCTCCAGTTTGGCCCATAACATGACTGTCATTTCCTTTACACATAACCCTTTGGCATTAGGCCTTTTGTAAACTTAACTTTTTCATTCCACCTTCCATGCATAAAGGAACAGGCAAAAATCAGGTGCTCCAAATGCAGTGAGCCCCTCCACTGAGCTCGAACTCCCCGTCTGCGAGGAAAGAGGGGTCGACCCCAACGAGGAACTCGGTGAGGATAACGAGGTAGTTAGCAAAGTTGGCTTGAAAATGAACAATGCATGCCTTAATCCAGGACTAAATAGCCAATCATGGACATCATAGTACACCTCAATTCTTGCCTTGTTTAGATGAATTGACTCGTTCCCTCTAAACTTCCACTGCAAATGCTTCACATGAATGACTAAATGACCGTCGATTCGAATCTCCATTTCAGGATCACCTCCGTTTGAAGAAGAGGAGGAAGAAGAAGAACTCCCATGACTACTACCATTACTACTACCACTCTTGTTCTTGCACTCAATCGAAATCTCGTGGAAACTTCCCTTATCGTGGAACTTAACTCTTGTTAGAAACTTCTTCTTACCAAAAACATGTTCTTTCCTCGAAACTAAAACAGGATCAGTAAGAGCAGGCCTGCATCCTGTCTTCCTATAAGCCTCCTTCTTCAAATTCCCAAGTAGTAACACGACCTCTTCGTTGCAAACGACAGCCACGTAATAATCCGAGCTCGGCTCTGTTTCGCCGTTGAATTTCGCAGCCTTGAGGTCCCAAAAAACATCGACAGGCTTGCCATTGTCGACTAAAAATCTCTTCGACCCATGTTTCTTTCTGAAGTACCATGGCTTAAGCTCAACTTTACAAGTGTACTGGCTCTCCCCCTCCGGCCCCTCGACTGACACGGATAAGCCGTGGAGGAGCATGTTCTTGCACCACGTGACGGTGATCGTACGACATTTATCCACCATATTCGTCCGGTAAACAGACATGAACACATTCTGACCTGACCTGGTAATGGTAGTTGGATCATCAGTTGTTGAAAGACCAGATGAGAAACAAGCTGGAATACCTATTTGATCCTGCATTGTATTTAAGAAAAAAACGGTGTGGGATCTTTTTGTATGGAGGAAAATTGAAGAAGAGAAGTATCGAATGGGGTTATTGATGTAATGAGTGTGTGCACTAGAAAAAGATAGGGAGACTTAAGTGAGTATATGATTTGTGAGTCATGGTCTCATGGATGCTGCCAGAAAATTTTCTTGGCAGTATTAATGAAACACAAGGAAAAAAAAATATGTGTTCCAATCTGGCAAATGGATGAGAGTCTGTGAAGAATCAAGGTCCAATCAATGTTTAAATATATATGTATGTATGTGTTCAATTATATGGTGCTTATTACCTGGCTTATTAATTTAATATTTTTATAAATTTAATGTTTTTTCTAGGTTGCATGTCATTTTTTATACTTTTGTTGAGCAGACCAACTTTCTTGAATCCAAGGTAGGGTGGATTCTGTTAGAATTAAAATGTCATAGGGGTGTGTGCGCAATGGTTAAAAAGAAGTGAAGTCTTCTGCACCAGATTTGGGGCATTGATTTGTGTAAAACACTGATTTGACTCCCTTAAAAGCATTAGAGCACATGTATTGAAGAGTAAAAAAGGACAGTCAAAATCAACTTATGATAATAACACCGGGCAAATTGCAATAATGGTTCATTAACTATAGGAATAATTTTCCTGCCTATTTCTATTGAAAATGTTACCACCTATATTGTTGTACTACATATACTACAAATCCAGTATTAAGCAACTATAGTATAAAATTTACATATTCTTTTATTAACAGTCAGATGAAGTACGGAGATAGACTCGTAGGAGTGGAATCTATGCTTGATGAACAAGCCTGTAATGCATAAGTTGCCAGTGGCAGATCTGGTCCAATTTTGTTTTTTGGCCCTTTGTCTTTAGTCAAGATTTGATGCCTATATATGAACTGTAAACTGATAGAACATTCAAAAGTACTATTCTTTTTTTTTTTTATGATCATCGAGCAAAGAGTTAAGGTTAGTTTATTTGTCCATTACTATTCTTGTCACTATAGTGATTAACATAAATAAGGCAGCACGCTGGAAGTGTCACGAGAACGCAAATAATTTTATTGAATGGTCACATAGTCTAAAAATCATGGATCAAAGTTTCTTTTGTTTTTCACGAAAAACCGAAACACACAAGTATTTTTTAAGTTATTTGTAATTTTATTTTTTCTCTTTTTTTTCAAAGCTTGTTAAAAAGATCTCGAAATATCGCGAAACTTTTCTCATATTTAACAGATCGAATTTGCTCATATTTAACAGATCGAATTTGCTTAATCTATTCCCAAAAAAGAAAATTCAAATTACCCAACCATTTGCAACCCATAGAGTTTGTCCTAATGACAAAATATTTAGATAGTTTCAAACTTACAGCGTTACAGGTATGTAGGTTTCCTTTAACAAATACGCAAGGAAACTCTTTGAAGCAATAAAAATATTACAGATATCCCCCATTATTTCACATTTTAAAGCTTTACAAGTTACATATGTAATTATATGAATTTTCAAGACGAAAGTACATACTTACACCAAATCACAAGAGTTATAGAAGTAATTGTTCATGCGGCATTTATCCCTAGTATTTTCTACAAGCTTGATCAGAGGTAACAATTTATTCGTCAATGGTTGGCCGCAAGAATGTATTAAATTGTCCATTTATTGAAAAGCTTAGAAATTCATTATACATTTGATACTCGTTCTCTGTCACAACTTTAAAAATTGAAACAACATCAAAATATATTTTTCCATTTATTGCATTTACTAATTTCTACAGCTTGCTACGCGGTGAACACTAATCTCAACTGCAAATTTTGATTCTTGACAGAGAGTCGAGATATACCTAGCATTAACTATTATTATTGAATTAAAAAAGGTTGTCCACTTAGTGTTATCAGTTATGTATTATTGTAACCTAGAACACTATTTTCTAGGTATGGTTCACACGAATAGCAGGACCAATTTTCTGGTAATACGCTAAAGAGAGTTTGATTCATTTAACCAAACCTAAAATTGGTTAAATTGGTTAGCTAACGCTTAACATTCAAAGTGGGAAGAACCGGCAAAAAGCATGTCCCATAAAGTTGGTCCCCATTTCTCGTAATTATTATACTAGCTAATTAACCCCATTTTTTTACAAATCATATGCAAGAGAAAAGCCTGGGACATGAACTTAACTTATAGAAGGAGCAAATCTAATCAATTCTACTTATGGAACCCCTACATCAATGTGAAGAATTTGATTAAAAATTTCCTAGTCTAATACAACCAAATTTATTCACTAAATTAATTTATACTAATAGAATTATGATGTCCGGTTTTCGCATGGGATATAAATATATATATGCACTAATTAGTTATATCAAATTCATAAGATTTTCCAAAATAAACTAGATTCCTTCAAGCCTTAACTAAATCTGTCTCAATTATAAAATGCAATGTAATTAAAATTTATTTGACCCATTCCTATCTTTGACTTTAGTTTTAGTAACCGGAAAACCACATTTCAAGATAACATATGCTATTATTAATGAGCACATGGGCAGTCATTTCCCCTCTTGCGCCAACATGGAATCCAAGAGGATGCCGTGTCTAATCTATTACCTTTACAAATCTTTCGTCACAAAAATTGGAAATGAATAGCGTGGATACTTATAATAACTATAAGTAGCTTCTCTATGATACTTATAATAACTATAAGTAGCTTCTCTATTTTAACGTAGGGTCCTAAGAATTATATGTGGCAGATTTAGACGTTAGTCAAAAATTATCTTTTTAGACTTTCATTTTCTTTGACGGGAATAAGTAGTTGTTGTTCATAATTTAAAATCTTTAAAAGTAAACTTCAATATAAAAAACAATTAAATCCGAAAAGAATATAGTTATACCAAACCACCTAAATTAGTTCTATTATATTATGTCATGCATTCTAAAAGAAATGTCTGACTGACCATCGTTGGTTTTAATTAGGGGATGTTTGATTCCGCATATTAGGTCAAATAAGGTGTCTTATTTGACTTAATAAGCGGTTTGGCTCGCTCGATAGAAAAATTGGGCTTTGACCAAAAATCCAGCGGTCCAGAACTGTTCACGCTAATAACTCGGATAGTAGCCGCTATCCCCCCACCACCCCCACCCCCAGCAATTATACAAGCCGAGTTCCGTTACTAAATCACCCCACGCGAAAAGACTACATTACCCTTACTTTTAACAAACGCGTTGACAACTCATGAAAGTGTTGTTTCATTTTCGTACTTAAGTAGTTAAGTTGTCTGAATTCACCACCAACCTCATTCCCTCCGAAGTTATTACACTCTCAAATATTTTGGGTGCACGATAGAACCCTAATTTTTGCACCTGCGGTTTTGCTTTAATTTTCTAATTCCTTGTTCATTTTTTACTAAAGTGGTTTTCTCCGTGCAAGGTGATAACATTGGTGTATTTTTCTACCTCTGTTTTGTATAGATTTAACAGCTAAGTTCGATTCCACTCGGTTGTTTCTTTGTTTCAACAGACGAATTGAGGTAGGTGCTTATGGGTTCTGTATTCTAATGTGATTATAACAAATGCATTTTATTGTTTAAAATCTCAATTTCATAAATTAGAGTGCATGTCAAAGTTAAAGTTTATGATAAAACAAAATTTATCATTAGAAGTACCTATTCGTAAAAAACCTCCTTTATTTATTTTGTGATTCCGGTTTAATATTTGTAGGAACTTACTTCGAGGAGAGTTGTTCGTCTCAAATATCCTCACTTCAACCCCAACTTAAGGTATGCTACCATTTCATTGTAGTTGTTCTTTTTAAATTCTGAAAATGCATTTAATTGAGCAGCTATTCATGCATATATCATGGTGTATTAACCTTCTTTGTTTAGTTGCGCTTAAATGGCCGTGCTTATAAAATGTATGTCGTTATGAAATGTTTCCTCTTTTTGGGAAAAAAAACGCTTGAAGGAGTATTACATGTTGTATGCTTGAATGGATTTGTGATATTGGTAATTGGTGGTTGTCAGATGGAGCCATGGAGGAAAAAAAATGATATTAGTGTTGTTGCAACTTGTTCTTTTGCGTGCTTATGTATTTTTGTTTCTGCATTTGGTGCATCTTCATGAGTCGCGGACTGGTTACGCTCGTCGAACGGGAATTCGTTACAGCTTACTGAAAAATATGAACATAACTGAGAATTATCAAAATCAGATAACAATAGCTAGCGATTCAACATGTATAGCACATGTAAGAATGGATCGAAACTGTTTCTTGCGTCTGTGTTGGTTATTGAGAGAGGTTGGAGGGTTGCACGATGAGAAGTTCGTTAGTCTTCGTGAACAAGTTACGATATTTTTTAAAGGTATTGGCTCACCATGACACAAACTGCGACATGTCGATGAACTGAAGCGCTCCGGACAAACAGTTAGTCGGTATTTCAGGCAAACACTGGATGTTGTATTGAAGTGCAGCAATCTAATGTTGGTGCAGCCAATACCAATCTCAGCAGAGACTGATAATTGTTACGAGCCATGGTTGTATTTTGCGGTATAACATTTCTGTCTTGTTATCCTTGTATGGGGATATATTAAATATTTCATCAATCCTAATTTGTATTGATTTATAGGGTTGTCTTGGAGCATTATATGGAACGATGACAGACGCCACAATGCTTACTGCCGATCAAATAAAGTATCAATCTCGTAAAGGAAAGATTCAAACAAACGTATTGGTTATTTGTGATACCGAGATGCAGTATGTTTATCTTCTCTGTGGGTGGAAAGGATCTGCTGCTGATGGTAGGATGCTACGTGATGCTCTATTTAGGCCTCCTTCACACAGGTTTCGAGTTCCACAAGGTTTGTTTCTTGAAGACCATTTAGGCATGCAAGTAGTCTATTCGCTTTTATTTATGGAAATATTGATATTTAACACTTCCACCACAAATATAGGTAACTACTATCTGCTAGATGTTGAGTATGCTAATTGCGATGGCTTCCTAGCCCCGGTCGTAGGTACCACTTGAAAGAATAGGATGACGGTTGCATTGTGCCGCAAGATCATGAGGAGTTGTTTAACATGAGGCACGCTAGAGCACGTAGCATAATAGAGAGGTCTTTTGCGAAGTTAAATAATAGGTGGAAGATATTGAAAAGGCAATCGCAATACCCTTTGAAAATACAAAACAGATGTGTTATGGCGGTAGCCCTCCTTAACAATCAAACAACAGATGGCTTACGGTCCTGAAGCAAGTTCATTCGACTCAGATGACGAGGAAAACGACGATGATGATCCTGACCCTCCTAATGATTTCGTGGTGGGACTGCAAAATTCTCCAGCTTGGGGGCAATTTTAGAGATGAAACTGCAATGCGAATGCGGAACGACTGTCGAGCTGATCGTCGTTATAACGAATGAAAACTTATGAACAATTTTTATTGTGTTTTACTCATTTGGACTTTTATGCTTGTTTTGTTTTATAGTTGTTAGTGATCCAGTTTGAAGTTCGATGTGTGTGTTGCATGTGCCTCTGATATCAAAAGGGTTTCTTAATTGAGTATGTTTGTGTTGTAACGATGAAGAATACAGTGTGTTTGGGATTTTTTGTTGTGAAATTGATGTTCATTTACCTTTGGATATTGATTGAGGATGTGGAACCTTTGTTGTGGAATTAGATTTTTTTTGTTTGAATTTGTGCAGGTATGGCTACTGCTTCAAGCACCAACTCATTACTAACTCGTGCTACATCGAAAACGAAAAAGCCTATGGGAACTCGCTGGGCATGGACTTGAGGGGAAGAGGATGCTCAAATGGTTGTTCTGAAAGACCAAAAATGAAGTGGGCTGAAGATCGACAACTACTTTAGGGCTGGCTACTTAGAGAAGTTTGAGAAAGGAATGAAGGAAGTATTGCTAGATAGTGACCTTAAGGCATCCCCCCAGATCAAGTCCAAGATGACTATTTGGAAAAAGACTTACCATCATCTGTACCAAATGTTTGAAGGCAGCGGTGGATGAGCATGGTTGAACGAGTTGACCAAGACCATTGAGTTTGAAAGTGAAGAATGGATGAGGGCAGGGGCGGAGCCAGTAATTTTTCTTCACCTGGGCTAATTGATACTCGAGGAAGATATTAAAAAAATATATATCCAAAAACTAAAGTACGAAGATACTAAATAAAATGAGAAATTGTCATTATTCGATACAAAATTGTAAATGTAAAAACTTCATACTACCAAACACTAAAAATAACAATGCTATTGGAGATGAGCTTTGCGATCCTTCTTGGAATAAAATTCATCAATTACAGAATCCTTGAGAACTCATTATCACCTAAATACATATAACATCAATAACGGAATCTTAAAAATTATAACTAACATGAGAACAGTACAACATGAGAATAATCGATTACTCGTAGCTACCAGACTTTTATTCAATCCGTATTTCCCAATCGAATCTATATTTCGCGCACGTAAAATCGACTTCAAGCTAATCCTAGGCCAATGAACTAACAGAGCTCATTGATAGACGGTATTAGACTACAAACAAATTCTGTTTACGACAGAATAAACATAGATCGGAAACAGATCTTTCACAAGAAATTTTGATCATGAATATTCCTATTTAATGACAATTACAACAAAAAACAAACAAAAATCAAACGCAAATTCACATTTAGAACAATTAATCAAACGCAAAAAATGAACCTAATACCCTAAAATTAAAACTATCAAATAACAAATAATCTACAATAGAAGTAAATTATACGACTAAATAATAAGAAATAATTACCTTTGGGTGTCTTGTGCAATTCTAAATTATTTGGGATGAAAAGCAAGGATGAAAAGCTTCCTCCCTTGAGCCCTTCCTTTGGCACGGCACAAATGAATTTTTCTTTATGTTTGTTACTCTGCAGGTTAATTAGTTTACAATTGTAATATTATTATATTATTATTTTTGGTAAAGTTCTTATGTTCAGCCGCCTAAACCCAGGTTAATTAGTTTAACAATTGTAATACATTATATTTTGGGCCTTGTATATAAATTTATTGGGCTTTTGTTTTTTACAAGATAAAAGAGTAATACTACTAAAAATAATTTGGCAAAATTCTCACCTGGGCTGAAGCCCAAGTGAGCCCAACAACAAATCCGCCCCTGGATGAGGGACTATATGAAAGTAGCACCATATTTTGTATGAGAGTATATGTTACACTATTTCACTAGGGTGTATGAAGGTTAACTAACGCATGCAACATACAATTGTAGGTACACCCATAATGTGATCCTAATGTTAACAGACCGTTCAGGTTCTACGATGACTGGGATGAGATCTTTGGAAAGGACAAGGCAACCGAGGGGGGGGGGGGGCTGAGGACATCAGCGCTGCAGCGGAGGATGTCATCAATAATTAAGTCAATGGGACTTCAAGTTATCAAAATGGACCTGGAGGGACATGAAGCTCCTACACAGATTACCACTATGTGGATGTTGACATGGATGAATGTGGGGCTAAAAGTAATGGACCTTCTAAGTCTGGTCCTTCAAGGTCATTTTCTGGTCCATCTAAGTCATCTTCTGGAGGCATGTCCACACCCAAGCATTACTTGGAGAGGATAAAGAAGGAGAAGGGTCTGAAGAGAGTAAGGAAGGAAACAGGGGCAACTAGTGCTGCCACTATGACTCCACCACCCTGTGTCGATGACTCTATGAGTAAGTTAGACGATGATGCTGGGAGGATCGCACAACTGGTAGTGCGACCGGCTGTTGTGGAGGAAGATCCCACATCAATCCAACGTAAATGGTTTTTGCAATGTTGCAGGACATAGAAGGTCAGGGGGAAGGGGGGAGGATTGAAATGTTGCATAAGCTTGCTCACTCGACGGAGGATGCTGATGTCTTCACAAGGTTGCCACCAAATGCACGTTTTGGGTAAATTAAGGTCCTGATTAAGAAGAAGGTTGGGAAGTTGGGAGGGAGGATTTGATATTATGAATATTTCTAAGTTCAGAACAATGGTTCGATGTTATTCCTTGAATTTTAAGCTGTTTAATTGTTATTTCAGATAGGAACAATGCTTGTGGATGGGGAGTGTGCACTCATTTTGTGAAAAATGCAGGTTGAAAGAGTGCACACTCTTTTTTTGTGATTTGCCAAACTTGATGGGTGGTTGGAACCCTCGTATGGGTCCCCATAGTTTTTGGCGAATCAAATGCATGTAGTAACTTAAAACTATGGTTTGTTGTGCTTAGTTATACTTATGGATTCTTATTTTCCTACCTTTGAAAGCATTGTGTGATTCAGTTTATTCTTCTTGACACTAGCATCGAGATTTATTACAGGAGAACAGAAAATCATAGTTAAAGAGTAGCCAAATAAAATCCACAAAAATGGTTGCAAGATCCCACCATGCAAATTCACCCCTTTCTTCATAACAATGACCCCATCTATGCGTCTTATCATGCAACCACACTTAGAGTTCTTTCAACAAACAGGTAAAATGCAAATGTGTAATAAGAAGTCAAAAAAGAATACCTCACATATGGAGTCCCACAGATCATCATGCATGTGGATCATATTGCCATTGATCGAATCCATTGCTAGTATAGACCTAAAACACCAATGACGTTCGCCCAACATTTCGAACCGATACAAAATTTCGTCGCTGGTGAGATTTTTCTGCTTTATGAAGTTAATGTGGCCGGTAGTGTTGTTCAAGATCATTTTCAGATGTCTACAGTTATCCAGGGGAACACAACCAGTTGGTGCTGCTCCCTCGGCCTTTAGCAGCACTATTAGTAGGCGATCTAGGTCCTCATCCCAATCAGGACCGTAGAACGTAGTTGCTTGAAGTGCAGTAGGGTGGTGTAAACTAGCCATTGGAAGATAATGTAGGGAATGAACATTATGGCTCATGCCACTTCATTAAATAAGAGGATATGTACGAATGAATGTGCAGTAGAAGAGTCGCAGGTCAAAAAAAATGTACACTTTTTTTCAACAAAGCATTCCACAAAACAAAAAAAATTTGGAAGTGCCACGGAATATAATCACAAGAAAGTACCCATGAGCATGCTATAAAATCCACTTTTTAGATATTGAGCTCATATCATTAAAATCCTCTCACGTGAACACATTTTTGGAACCAAAAATTAAGAGAAACTGGCAATTTACGCTTTCCATCAAAATAAGTCATTATACATAACGCATATTAGGAATAATGTTTAGTGATGCAATAAGTCACGAAATAAACATTATTCCAAACTACACAAAACAGTACTTAAACATAGGTGTAATCCTCAGCGACGGACCCCATATCACTAGTTCCAGCATAATTGTGGCTCAGTATTTGGTTTTCTAAATGCTCCCAATCTGCACGGGGTGATGGAGGCAGTTCGATCGGTTGTTCGATTATACCAATCTTCTCCTCAGGCAGTCAAACAACACCCATTGTCTTGAAAACAACGTAATACAAATCAGCATAAGGGAACCCTTTCAATTGAAAATGACGATGAATGAGGTTCTTCTTAAATATGCAAAGAAACATTCGTTAGAGTTTGAGGAATTTTATGAAAGCTTAAGTAAACAATATTCTATGCATTATATCATTTTCTTTAGATGAATGTAAGCTGGTCCAACAGTGACAAATGCTTCGAGTTGGGGTCGAAGTTAACACCAGGAGAGTAATAAATTCTTCAAACTACTCGAACTGCCGTAGTAGAGCCGCAACCTTTTTCCTAAACCTCCATAACAATATACATCTCATCCCCATTATCCCCTTTCTTCCTGCCTAAAGACCCTTGGATGGTAGCATTCTCCATATGTAGTGGATCAGAGAGGTCCATGTGATCACCCAATCCCTTCAGAAACAATAAAACACCCAAATCTCCATCATTTCCTAAGTCAGGCTCATCAAAAACTTTCACTAGCCACTGATTCCAAGTTAAGATAACAATTTCAAAACGCTAATCTATCATAAGGATCACATTAAATTGTTAAGAGTCACATATGCAGATTTATGATATACCACATTATAGATGAGAGAAGAGAATAGCCACAACAAGTCAACATTAAAATTTCAAAATTAAAACAAAGAGAAGTTCCCAGTTTAACTCCACAACAGATAAATAGTCACAAGACACAACATTCACTACTAGAAAAAAAGGCTTTAATGACGCCAAAAAAGCGTCACTACATTCGTATATAGTGATGCATTTGCTTTAGTGACACCTCCAAATAGTGTCTCATAGGTGGGCGTGACTATAGCTTATTGTGACACTTTGGTGCGTCTCCTAAATATCATTTAGTGACACATAATATTGTCTCAAAAGAATATTGTGGTGACACTTTCACTTGTCATATAATCCATTTTTAACTACTTTACCCACCTATTTTTGAGACAACACAAAGCGTCATTACAAGTAAATATGTATATAACTATTAATATGCCATTTATATGCTTGAATGCTAAATTCTTTAGAAGACTCGTTAGCCATTATATAGACAGTAATCCACAACTCATTCAAGAATCAAGCAATCATAATAATTTCAATTTCATAACAATTGAACAAGTATTACATACTTGATGTTTTCAAAGGCAAATACATCTACTACAATAAATCAAACTTAACTTGTACAAACTAATTTAAAAGAACTTAGAAGTCTATATAAATCATTTAAATCTAAACAAATAAGAACTTTGTTTGATAATAACTAAAAAGCTTCAATGAAACTACGCAAATCGCATTTAGGCCCATCAAATAGATATCAACTTATGCACTTCATCCGGACCGTACCTACAAATATAAAGATGTAGAAAATTGAAGTCACGCTTAGTAGAGAGTAGAGACATGAATAAGAACAAAATGCTTATAACATACACTATAGCATTTGAACACTTAATAAACATACGTATAATCAATAAGATAAAATGTATTTCAAGAAAATCACCAATACAACACACCACTTAACTTCAAGAAAAGCAAACATAGGCTCCATATCAAACATATATCAAACTAAAACTTCAGTTACCTTTCTATCTTCAGTATGAAGAACAATACACTCTTATATTTATAGTCCATTCCAAACATTAGAGAGTCATGTCTAGCCTCAAGCGTACAACATATGTAAAGTTGAACAAACATTACAATTTGTTAATAATATTCACAACCAAAAGTATTTATAAGACTATAAAGAAAATAATGTATCTTACAATGTGATCAAGTCATTATCCACGAGGGCACGCTTATTGCAGTTTTATGAAAAAAAATTCATCACAATCTAAAATCACGGTAAGAAAAATTATGCTCCATCATAATCTTCTGTTTTCATCTTCAACCCAAAAAGACCCCAAAACTCGTACTGCCAGAAATTTCCAGTTTTGCCCCTAAACTCGAAAAATAGAGAAAACATATCAAATCTTAATATTTTTAAAAATGGTTTATACACACCTTCATACATGTGTTTATAACAAAAGCCCTCAAAAATATTGGGAATCGCAATTGATTAAAATGGTTGATTTAAGGTAATTTCAAGCTTGCTACCATTTTTAGCCCTAAATGACATATCTCTTTTCATTCTTCATATATTTAAATTTGAACCATCAATCTCAATTGGAACCCAAACAACTAAAACATACAGCGCTTGCGAAAAGTTGCAGGAGTTCATAAATTCATCCAACGAAAATAAAAAAACCTTCAATATTCACTAATGAATAGAAGAATTTTAGTAAAATGCCATCGTTAAAGATCTAAACACTTGCATCTCACTAGCCCATTGAATTTTCTGAAGAAAAAAAAACTCCATAAGGACTCAGAATCAAGAGAATATATTAGAAATTATGAAAGATTAATAGAGCTTCAACCTTCATACTGAAACACCCAAAAATCCAAATATAAACAAATATGAGGGCTATGTACATCTAATTTTTTCAAAATTTCTACAAATAATAAAACAATATAAACAAACATTAACAAATCCCTAGTCTATAGCATATTATATACATACCAATAAATGAATTTGACGAATAATTGTTGAAAGTAAGAGGACCAATTTACATAACAAAGTTAGGTAGTGATATCGGACTCAATGACTCGATCCGTTTAATTTTTATTCTGAAAAGGAAAAAGATGATGTAAATGAACGAAGTAATCTCCAATTCTGGCGAAGAGGAGGGAGATTTTTTTTTCATGAGAGAAGAAGAGGGGAAAGGAGGAGGGAGAAAATTCAAAATTGGATGAACGTTGTTTGTTTTTTTAATTTTGGCTTGAGCGGGATTTATTTTACAATTGGAGAGAAATAGGAACTAGCGAACGCTAATTTTCACCTTGTGTCACAACTGCTAGATATAATGTCGCTTCAAAATGAGTGTCACCACATAGGCGTCTAATTAAACCCTTTTTTTAGTATACAATATACGCTTTTACTATCTAAACATCATTTCTTCACATACAAGATCACAAATGGAATAACAACCAATGATAAGAAAAAAAACAAATAACCAGGCGAAACAACAACATATCATAGCCACTTTGGTTACAACCCTATCATCAACATTATAAAAATAACTAGGAATTCACCTTGCCATAGCACCCATGTGCTCAACAGATTGACTCTCTGCACTATGGATTTCTTCATGGACATTGTGATACAATGGTTGTGAGGTAAAAGTAGGGGGTCGGTTTCCACTATGTGAGTTATTTTGCAAGTTTGAATTAGAGAACCTCTGGATATGAGCGTTTTTTCGTAGGCAAATATGATCCTCCCAAATAAATGAATTGGGGTGATTACAGTGTGCATGACATTTGTAGTAATAAGAGCCAGCCTGGTTTAAGTGTTGCCAACCCTTAGATAGGGCATCGAACCTTGCCCACAGGTACACGGCACAACATAGGGGCTGGCCATCTACAATGGACCAATTGAGAATGTATCGAGTCAAAATCCAACACTTCTATTCTTTTTTCCAAATGACATTACGGTTTAAAATTATGTAAATATTAGTTGAACACAACAAACACCTTTTCCCTGTCCTAAAACCAAACGAATAGACAAGTACAACAGAAAACCTCAACCATTAACTTGCAGATAAAAGTAAGCGAAGTTTTTAATGGTAGTTTCAAATAAGTCAAAAATTAACTAGGTTTCATGTAAGATTACATACAAATGGAAGATAGTTAATCCATATACGAGACGATTAATTGATGCAGTAGGTAATGGAATCTCAAAACATCGTAATTCAAACCAAAAAAATATAACGAGGAGAAAATATTACCGCAGAGCGAATGAGGAGTGATTCTTGTTCGTGGATTCCGACCCGATCACGCTGGCTTGAAATTTGGCCTTTTGTCTTTAGGGTTTCGCTGGAGCAAAATTAGGTTTTGTATTTGGGGGAAATGGGCATATGAAAGGGACAAAATAAGTAACTGATAAGAGGGGCATTATTGTCAATTTATATCAGTTTAGTTGAATTATACAAATGGCTTACGAACCAAAGGGGTTATTATACACAGTTATAAAATAATAACAATCAATATTAACGTAACCAAACGTGTTATAATATCGCAGTTACTACGATCTTTATCGATTTTTCTGAGTTTTAGTAACTACTCGAATTAAGTGGAACTAAATAATAACGAAACCAATCGCCCCCTTAGTTTATAAAGATGAAATTATTGTGGAGAGAAAAATACTATAATTTTGCCTATTATCATCCAACTTTTATAAATGAACGTTGTTGGATGATAAAAAAGTTTGCTCATTACAAAACAAATATTCGGTTGGTAATAAGTTTGGACTTTGGATCTTTGCCAGAAACAAGTTCATTATAGTAAGCCAATAGTAATGAAATAGCCATCAGTAAAGTCCCCCCCCCCCCCATACTAAGGGGAGAGTTACATTTTTACCAATGAGTTTTTCATCGTTAAAAAGACAACTTTAGAGTCGCATTAAATTTGACTCCCTTTTCCAGCAAAATTTTATTTAATAAAAAGTAAAAACTCATTACAAATGAAAAGTATGTTGGTAAAAGTGGTCACAACTGATAAACAATCCAGTTGCCATTATTGCTTTATCGCATGCAAGAAGACTCATCGCACTCATTAGCAATTGATTTTTGTCCTTACTTCACAAAAAAATAAAAAAAAATTGATTGGCAAATAATTTATCAAAAACAAATATGGAGGTTAAGGAATACTCCAAAAGTTGTACAATAGAAGCAACCAAAACCAAACTTCAAATAGCATTCGTAAGTACAAGAAAGGAAGGGGGCATAACTCAATCAGAAAACAAGAAAGAAAATTCCTTCTTGTAGCTTTTAATCCAGCACCAGATCCTAGCTTGTATGTCTTCAATTCGTCTATCAATTTTTAATTTTTCCTGTTGATAATGACTAGATTGTGAGAAACCATAAAGCAACACACTCGTTTTTGCCTTGTTTTCTCGAAAAAAGATTCAGATTTTGCCGGAAATATTTCCTATGAATAACAGTACTGACCAAATCATTTATAAATCCTCATCCAGTCATCCAAATTAAGTGAGAAACCTTACAGTTAAAGAACAAATGAGTAACATCCTCGACCTCACAATCACATGAGACACAACTCAAGTTTGACTTAACTTCTTCAACTCCTCTTCGACTAAGACTAGAGTAACCTTCCAACCAAGGGGTTTCAACTTGAGGGGGGAATTTATTTTCCCGAATAAGCCATAAAAATCAGAATCTCTAGTATTCGCAATATCATTAAGGAGAGATTCATAAGCCGAGTGAACTGTATACTTAAAGGATTTATCCAACTTTCATGCCCATATATCATGAACACCTTATGTGGGGGAATGAACTGTATAGTCATTTCCAGGTAACGTACTAGATCCTCTTCACAATGGAAGAATGTTCTTCTCCATTCCCATCGCCTCACCTATTCACCCTTCTCCATTACTTCGTGTTGTCATTTTACTTTCTTCTAAAGTAAGTTACTTTATAGTTGTTAAAAAATATGTTTTTATGGTATCTTGTACATCATTTGATAAATTTTGCAAGTGTACATCGTTATACTTTTTGTTGTGATTATATTGTTTAAAATTACATGTTATTGTGTAACTTATTATTAGACGTTGCTGCTTAAGTTACATGCCATATTACTTCTAGCAAGCATATGTCGTTTAAGTTACGCTTTTATCGATAGTTCGTTGTAGATATTACATATTTTACTATTTTTTATGATTATATATATTTAAAATTACTTAAAATCAATTGTAGCGAGACATATATTATGCAGTAGAATCGATATGGAAGATGCAACCTTGATTCGGTAAATAAGTTATATGTCGCATAGTTGGTATTTGTTGAATAAGTTAAATGTTTCATGGCTATTTGATTGTCGATGATTGCTGAATTAGATAGAATATCAAATATGTCTTAAATGATTATTATATTTTTTGAATTGTTAATTTATATATACGATCATCACGTTTCAATTGGCAAATCATTCCCGTTCTGCTTCTATTAATAGCAAGTCAACTAAGAAGTCAGGCTCGACTAGACTGAGGTACGATGGTGGGAGGTTAACGATATTCGTTCCTCTTCAAACAAGCGGCGGAGGTGCGCCTCACGCAGTGAGCTCCAGCACAAGTGAATGCTACTATTATGGTTCCTACTATTGTTGGCACACCAAGCAGTTTATCCCACTTTTCGAGGTCAAATGTTTTAAGTCCTCGTATCTTTGTCAACTCCAATGTCTCATCTCTTCAACGTTTCATCACTACAAAAGTAGTCGGTGTCTATCCCCTAACCTTATATACATACCTCATCGGCGGCGACGACCTTACGATCTACTGTTGATGGCACTCTAATAGGGTCACGTGTAACTCACGGTTTGGAGCTGGTTGTTCGACAGATTGTTGGGGCAAACAAAAGTTCCACATTGAAAAGATGAAGGAGTTGATATGGATTTATAAGAATTAAGATTTCTCAATTGATATGAGGCCTTCTTGGAGTTGGACCAAAAAACAAAGCCACGAAGACTTGTGCCTAAAGTGGACAATATCATACCAATATGAAGATTAAAATTCCTAACAACCGGTATAAGAGCCAATGCTCTGAGTATATGTGGGTATCCCATGAGTGAACGAAAAAATGAAGTGAGCTCAGCTTAAAGAGATGCACACATGTAGCGAGCGCTCGGGGTTAAAAGGAGGCTCGAATGTTTTTTGTTCAAGAGAGGAAAAAGTTAGTTGAGCCAAGAACAATATCTCGGAAACAAACTAAAAAAAAGGACGCAGAGTCCTAGTGCCCACGTAGGGACAGTTCGGTGGTACTTTTGAGGAAAGGATTGTTGGTGGCAAACAAAAGTCTCACATTGGAAAGATGAAGGAGTTGGCCTAGGTTTATAGACATGTCGACATCTCAATTTGTATGAGGCCTTTTGAAAGTTGGACACAAAAATAAAACCATGAGGCTTGAGCACAAAGTGAACAATTTCGTACCAATGTGGATATTGCAATCTATAAAACATACATTTCAAATTTCAAAACCTTCTTGATTATCGCAACCATCGGTAGCCCCTAGCTAGAGAAAACGATCGGTGTGGGGCATGGTTATCGCGTATCAACCTCCACTGGAACTGACACAACGATTGTCATATATGTACAAAAGAATGGCATCGGTTGGAGAAAAGTAGGATAATGAGCACCATTAGTAAAATGGTTAAGGCCCCATGCTATTGAAGTCGTCCAAGATGTACATAGTGATTCTAAAGTCGGAACTAGGTCTATTTTGGGACCGTCTTTTTTTTTTTTTTTATATTTTTGGATCCTTAATTTATATCGTAATTTATAGTGACTAATTGTTTATTATGTTTGGTAGAGTATGCGTGTACTAGTGGAACCCAATGACTACCGCTATGATTTTTAACCTTCGCCAAGATTACTAGGAAAATAATATTTAGCGAGATAACTTAGACAAATACTAATTACTACAAGATAATAGTTGATACAACTTAAGTGGTGAGCCTTGCTGGATCTCTAATCGATAATTAATTATTATCCCACAACACTCATCATTAAGAGAAGGAGGAAACAAGAGGAAGCTGGAGATCACAGGAAAAAATAAGGAATTAACAGGATGACTACAGTGACATGTCTATTGGTACATATAAGTGTGGAAATGAAAAGGTATGTTGATAATTAATATTAGCAAATCCAGTATGAATACTACTGGATGGTTAATACCAAATACTGTTAAATTAAATTTAAAATTTAGAAATAGATTGCTCTCGACAACACCACACCACACCACGAGCAGTTTTATGGACACACGGTTGGAGAAAAAGAGGAAGGAGGCTGAAGAGCCTATTTGAATGAATCTAGGTATCTTTGAATAAGTTAAACGGATTATATATATATATATATATATATTATGATGTTACAAAAACCGTATGTTTATAAGAGGTGCGCGAAGACGGTAAAAGACCAAAAATAAAATGAAGATATTACCAACGTATAATGAACCATATTAAGCACATCCAAAGTCCAAGAATGCCAAGATCATGCTCGAAATAATGTGATGTTGAGGAACAATGTGGAACATGGACGATATTATCAATTATTTGGGCACTCAAATGCTACAATCTCAAGGATTTTTTAGCCAATCGTCACTTATCCTCAGATTTCTTCACCATGAATACACATCTACGAACACCATGTCTATAAGCGGCGCAAACTCGGAAACCATTTGGAGCCAAGCCTACGGGGAAGGCCATTGGTGACTTGTGTATTGAGCTAGCAATTGAATATTCTGCAAATTATATGTGATTACTAATATTACATTCACACACCCGCCTACGGAATACATAAATATATAGTTGTACTTTTTTTAGAGTTTCTAATATACTAGGGCGTAATTAGAAGTTTATTGTGCTTTTTTTTAATGATCTGATTTCAACAAAGATAATTGTAATATATTATATATATTCAAAAAAAAAAAAGGTGGTTCAGAGAGTGTAGTGCTAGTAGTAGTACTTATTCATTCTCCTATGTTAAAAGAAGAAAATCGGCCCATTAAGAGAGCCCTATTTCCCTCACTAATGGCAATACTGATAATACACGAACATTATAGGTTTATTAATTATGTCCATCAACATCTGAAAACCGAAAAACCCCTCCTGCTGCATCACTCCAAGCTAGGGTTTTTCCTCTTCGAATTGCAGCAAATTGGGGAAGAAAAGAAATGCAGTCGCTTTGCGGCAAAATCAGGCTCTTATCGAAACAAGCAGTCAACAATCTGAAATGTGTTGATTTGAAGAGGATCGCTTCTGCTGAATCGAAATCGATCGGTCAGCATTCGCGGGTTGATGCTCAGTGCTGTTCCACTTTGGTACGTTTTTAAATTCTGATTGTTCGATTCTGTTGGCTTATGTCGTTGTGAAGTTCGTGTATTTGTTAGCATATGAAATGAGCTGCATTATGATTGCCATTTTCGAATTGTTATATCTGAAGAATTTATGGTAGCGTTTTTGATCAGTATTTGAGTTCTTTTAGTTGTTCGTGGCGTTAAGTTATCGTTATAGTAATTAAGCTTGTAACTATTTGAATATGAAATTATCTGGGCTACTTGACCATAAGAAATAATGGTGAACTTCAGCTGATAGAGTAGAGAAAGTTAATAATCGAATATCTTCGATTTAATTGTATCACCGTAGAATCAAAGAAAAGTATCAGGTTGAGGGACATAATGTTTCATTTTCTCGTAGTTTTCTTCTTAGTTCATATTTGGTATTTGCTCTTGCGCCTGAACGTGGCCTACTTTCCCAACTGTGTGCTCTTTTGTTTCCGTCTTTCCTTCATTTCCATTTCCGTAATCCCTTCTTTTTCCTTCAGTATTTAATATGACTATTTCTATCGAGTTTGCTTCTCAGTTTTATTTGTTTGATGGAATACTATCACTTGACTCTGCCTTTTTAACTACCAAAGCCGGCTAATACATCTTTCTGATAAATTTGTCTTTTCTTTGCTCATGTATGTGCTTCTTTCAAGATAGGTTCATGGTTTGTCGGTTAGCGTTGCCATCTAGTCTGTTAGTATTAGGTGGAAGATCTACATAAATGCATACGCTGAATACAAAAGTAGTTTTAATATGGTGTGAAACATTGAGCATGAAAATTGAAGCTCTGCTAAAAATGACAGAAGAATTACATACCCAAAAAAGAATGAGTTTATGCATAAATGCTGTCTTACATGTTTAAGTTAATAACGTTCTGTTTTACTTTCACCGGTATTGTAGTGGGAAATGGAATGGAATGAAAGCATATGACTAAATGTCCTACAGATTGGTTTGCTTTGTTATTCAAATTATACAGCGGCTTAAGATTCTAGTCTAAAGATGAACTGTAATTCAAAAGTGAAACAAGAATTTTGAGTCTCAAATTTTCAGTTATTTTTTTTTTTTTGGGGAAACTGTAGTGTTAAGTTCAAGTAAGGCAAGAAAAAATTCAAATCTTCTTTTTACCTCAGTTTTGGTGTCTGATATCTTCTCCCTTGTGATTATGTGTACTTTCATTGTCATGTTGTGATCGTCCTCACGACTCCGGATTCTTTTCTGGTATTATTCTTGTTGGTTCTAACCAAAGATATCATTCTTGTGCACCAGAACAAATATCTTGGCAGTAAAATAGTCTCACAAGAATCTTGTAAGGGGGATGGTATAGCTTCCTCATTACTATCTTACAGATGTCTGGACCCAAGTCTCAGGCCATCAGCTTCTCGGCTATTAACTTCTTCAATTAGGAATATGACAACATCTGGATCTTCTACCGAAGATGCTTCTGTATCTCCTGATGTGCCTCAGCGTGTGAAATTCAAGAGACTCGATAAAACAGCCAGGCACATAATGCAGGCACAAATATATAGTTTTCAGTTTACTTTTTCTCTCTTGTTTCCTTCATGGCATTCTTGGATAGTATGATTGCATGACGAGTAATTGAGGATGATTTGCTGCAAATAAACTCCAGGTGCTTGATAAGGAAGCCGTTGAGGAAGTGAAAACAAACAGAGAAATACCCGATATACAGCCTGGTTATATAGTCCAACTCAAAGTGGTAAGGATGGATGATAGTTTGCCGAGAGGAGTGGTTTTGTATTGTTTGTTCCTTCTTTTCTGCTAATCATTGCCAACCTTATGTTGGTTTCTTACGTGTTGTTCTGTTATTATCTGCCAATCACAGGAAGTACCGGAGAACAAAAGGCGTGCGTCAGTCATAAAGGGCATTGTTATAGCGAGACGAAATGCTGGTTTAAATACTACATTCAGATTAAGAAGACTTGTAGCAGGAGTGGGCATAGAATCACTCTTCCTTCTGTGAGTATTAGCTCCAACTTTGAATACTGATAGTAGCTTTAGGTTCTTTTGAAAGTCCTACATTCTTCTCCTCATTCATATGTGTGTTTTATGTTTGTTCATTCTGTAAGTAGTGGTTTCTTCCTCTATCGATCTTTCTACGTATGTGCTTGTCTTCTAGCAATTCTGGTTTTTACTTGCCTTGTATAGATCATTTCTCCAGTTAGTGTTATGAATGGTGGCTAAATGAGGGGGTGATGACAGGTACTCTCCAAATATAAAGGAAATAAAAGTGTTGGAAAAGAAGAAAGTGAGGAGAGCAAAACTTTACTATCTTAGAGATAAAATGAATGCACTGAAGAAGCATTAGTTCCTACTCTAGGTAGAGAATGCTACAGATATTCCATGAGCTGATGGCGGACCTGTTTTCTTTACCAGAGTAAGCCTTTTATTTAAATCGTTGTGCCAGGATGTTTTTCTTAACTTTTATAAATTCTTCTATGATCAGCCTTTGAGGAGCTACAGTATATGGAGACATGAGTTGGAATGTTTAGCTGCAATAAATTTGCATAAAATGCAGTCATTTTGACACTGGCACTCAGTTATGAAGTTTTGTAGAGATACTTGTAGCCTAATTTGCTTTAGTTTGCATTCATGAAGAAGTCGATTCTCTATCAAATGTGGAAAGATGTATTGCAACCAGCTGTGAGGTGTTATAAATAACCATCCAACTCTTGTTCTTTATGTGTATCTTGTTTCTCGCTTTGGATTTTAAATTATTTCTTGCTTTTTTTTGATTCTTTTTTGTCTTTGAGATAATTATATATTCTCTGTGGAAATAAGAATTTGCAGTAATTGAAATTCGTATATGAAAATTGTCGGATGATGCTTAAGACACCGACTTACGAGTTCTTCATTTAGTTTTCCTGAATTGAACCAACTTATCCTCTGCATTGTTGCTGCCTTATCTCAACTGATTTCTTTTAAAGGATTGGTAAAACTTTTGGTTCACGGGCGTAGTTGATTCTTGAGAGAGACTTGGATAGCACACGCATTTCTTGATGTTGCTATATCTCATGTTTGACTGCACGTTCTTTACTGTACATTACCCTTTTTTGGAGTATGGCCAGATATAAAATACGAATTAAAATTGACTTTGAAATTTGAATACTTATCTTTGTAACAATTTGATTTGGTAGCTGACTTGAATATTCCTTGGATTTATTAGCATATCTTGTTGCAGAGATTTCAAAAACAATTTACTGGTTCGTGATTATCTACTAAATAAAGATTTTGTCGTTTAAACTTTGCTGAAAAGACAAGCCTCATTCCGTACAAGTCATTTTCGTGCCCTTTACTTGTAAGGAGATTTTTTTTTTCTCGAAAGGGCATTTTGTCTCGTAGGACTGGGATAAGCTTCCTCTTTGACTCCCATTGTCCAAAACCTAGAAGATTATACCGATTGGTTACACTGAAACTAATACGAGCATTATGCTAATGAAGACATGGGTGATAATGTTTTTGGCATACAGTAATGTTAAATATTACTACCAAACTGAAGACTACAATGACTAATGATGCTACTTGCTCAGCTAGCCTAGTACTCAAAAGCTCAACATCACTGATTGTTTATAAGCAAATCAATTCAAAATATTGTGTTAAATAAGAATAAAAACTTTTTATAAAGCCTCCCTGATCAACTCCGTGATCCGGGGAAAGAGGGACTCAACATACCTTTTTTTTTCATTTTTGGTTACCAGAGCCTTTTCTTTTCCACGGGCTTCCATAATCATTAATTCACGTTAGCATTATAAAGAGAATAAAGTGAAACATGCTCATCAATCGAATTAGAACACAAAGAAATTCAGTCTAATGAAAAAAATCTTTCATATTGTTTGAATAATTACAGCGATAAGACATACAGCTTAAGAATTAAGATACAAGTAAAAGTATGTGGCAAATTCTTTATTTGAGGGTGTCTTGTATAAGTTATTCAATTGTCAAACACGTATATATTTAACGTTTGTTTTAAAATGTCAACTGGCGTGGCGTATAATTAATTATTTTAACAGTTAAAGATGTTACGGTGTAAACTGTAAACTTAACTTAATTATCCCAACTTATAATAGTGACATCATCCACTCTCCACCTTAGTAACGGGATGCAATCTTAATTTCCATTCTTGTCGTCACTAATGTAATATTAGTTAATTAAAGTCGCATCGCATATATATTCCTAAAATAAATAATAGAATATTCCGTCCAAGAAAGTCACGAGCTTCAAATAATATATGAAAAGAACCGTTTGAATTGCTTTTGCTCGATATAGTGTCTTTTGAACGTGCGTTCGGTGCAATATGTCTTTTGGACTTGGTTTAAATACTTGTTGGTGTCTGTGTTATAAGTTATAACATAACGTGAATAAAAGTGCATTAATTTTCCTCTTGAATGACTTCATTTGATAAATAAACACAAATTAAAAGGTGAAACTATATTTTAGTGGATTTATGTTGTTCTCTTTTTGCTTTTGTTAAAACATGTGGATACATTTAAATATTTTCATTTCATCAACGCCAAATACCGAAAAGAAAATAAAAAGAAAAGCAGAAGTTATTCTCATAAAAGTCAGATAAAAATATATTACATATATATATCCACTAAAAAACACAACGAAAAAACACACGAAACCTAATTCCTTCTATTTGTGCTAATAATCATAAACACAGTTCATGAATATTTCTTTTCGTCTTTCTTTTTATTTTATTTTAATTTAATTTAATTTCCCCTCAACAATCAATCCCTAATGAATAATGAAAATTGAATAAAAAAAGAAAAAGAGAATCCAGCTCCAGCAGTCCCGTCACGATCAGTGGAAGCTGTTTCACTTTGCTTCCTTCATTGCCAACAAGCTTTTCTCCTCCTTTATTTTCCTTTCCGCCTATACATACACATATACATACATACATACACGCAGCTATTATATTATATATATACATATAGTCGGCGTTAACAAACCTAAATTTCACGATAGATCTGATTTCTACAGGCGAATTGCATTTCATTTTGTCAAATTATTTGTTTACAATGTCACAGGAATCGGTTCCGGTGTCGGAACCCGAACCGGACGATTCCGACGCTGAGCCCGAATTCGTCGAGGTGGACCCCTCCGGTCGTTACGGTCGGGTTTGTACAATTCCCCAATTGTTACGATTTTAGCTTATATTTGGTTGTTATATATAATGCTTAGTTGTATTGGTTATTTTACTAAGTTTTATTGCGATGCAATTGTGTGCAGTATAGGGAGGTATTGGGCAAAGGAGCTTTCAAGAAAGTGTATCCTTTTACCAATTGTTAATGTACCTTTAATTGCATGCAATTGAATTCAATGTGGAATTTGATATAAGGAGTGTAATGTGTTGTTAGCCTTAATTTTGATGCTGGTAATAAATAGATATAGAGCATTTGATGAATGGGAAGGAATCGAGGTTGCCTGGAATCAGGTGAAAGTCGCGGATGTCTTGAGAAACGCGGTGGATTTGGAGCGCCTCTACTCCGAAGTTCACTTGTTAAAAACTCTTAAGCATAAGAATATCATCAAGTTTTACAACTCGTGGGTCGATACGAAAAACGAGCACATCAACTTCATTACCGAGATTTTCACTTCCGGGAATCTGAGGCAGTATGTTTTAGATTTTTGGAAGATTTTTGTTCGTCCTGTTTCATATTAATCTGTGAAATTAGAGGACCATTTATGAAATGTGTGAGCTCGTGTTGTTTTTTAGGTATCGTAAGAAACACAAGCATGTTGACGTGAGAGCTTTGAAGAAATGGTCCAGACAAATCCTTGAGGGTCTTTCTTATCTTCATGGTCATGATCCCCCAGTTATACATCGAGATTTGAAGTGCGATAATATTTTTGTTAATGGAAATCAGGGGGAAGTGAAAATTGGTGATCTGGGACTCGCTGCTATACTGCAGCAAGCTCGTTCAGCTCACAGTGTCATAGGTAACATTTGATTTAATGCAGTTGGTTGTAACTGAAGATTAAAATGGTGAAAGTGATTGTGTAATGTGACTTTGATGCTAGGCACACCGGAATTCATGGCACCAGAACTTTACGAGGAGGAATACAATGAGCTTGTTGATATATATGCATTTGGTATGTGCTTGCTGGAGTTGGTGACCCTTGAGTATCCATATACAGAATGTGCTAATGCTGCTCAGATCTATAAAAAAGTGACTGCTGTAAGTTACTCTTGATTTTCTAACACCATAGGACCTTAGCCTGCTTTAATTGACTGCTATCAGTTACATGTTAAAAAGTGTTTGAGAATCTGTAGATGATTCATGTAGCCAATTTGAGAAAAAAAGTGAGTAAAAACGAAGTAAAAGTGAAAGAATGCAGAGAATTACGACTTCAAAAAAAAAAAAAAAAAAATTTGAAGCCTAAACATATTGGCGAAGAATAATCCACCAAATGAAAAGCCACAAATATTTTTGGTTATTCAGACCCCCAAAACCTTCACTTAAACTGAAGTTTCTATGCAACGGAACTTGCTCACTCCTAAAACATTTACAGGCCCCATATTTGTGGGTTCTTGGCCCAATTTGATTAAAACTCGAATGTGGTTGAATAGAAACAGATAAGGTTGATTAGATGGAGGTGCTACCTCGAACTCTCGCAGGTCATTCTTTGTCTTTAAGGCCCATGCACAGGCTTTGGTATGAAAGCGTACCCTTCTTCCCATCTTAAGTTTTGAGAAAGATATTAAGCCTAGTTGTCTTACACTGGAGTGCTAATTCTTGATTTGTGTACAGTTTTATGTCTCTTCTAATACTAAAAGCATTTTAGTCATCTGTGATGGATTATTGTAAAAGGTCCGTTGTGTGTATCTCAGTGGGTTCCACTTCCGCATACAAAATATATAGATTTGTTCCCTATTGTTCATATTTCTTCTGTAAAACAATAGTTGTCCTCGCATGAACTATATTTCATGTCTTTCTTTAGGTTGGACGGATTTTATTAGTTTATTTCCCTTTGTGGACTGATATTTGGACAATGCAAACCAGGAACTAATTACGCCTATATGTAATTCAGTTGCCAAGTTCAGATGTAGATTCGGGCGAGCTCGCTACTGTTTATCTTATCTTCATTGTCTCTGTCCCATGTTTCAAAAATATTTACTGCCTCCCCGTTCTTTATAGGGAATCAAGCCCGCATCATTAGCTCAAGTAAAGGATCCTGGGGTCAAAATATTTATAGAGAAGTGCATTGCAAAAGTCTCTGATAGGTTATCAGCCAAAGAACTTTTGGTGGATCCTTTTCTCCAAATGGGTGATGATTCCAGTAGAGGGGGGCGTTCACTACAGCCCCATAACAACAATGCAGGTACACATTCACGGTATTTCTGTATTCCTCAATTGCAGATTAATCACCCTCTTTTAGTTTTTGAAACTTCACCCAGCAGATGATAGTGCCAATCAGTTTGACAGCGAAAAACAGCCTGAAGACTCTGTGCTTGATGGATGTCTAGATTTCACCGTGCAGGGCCAGAGAAAAGACCACAACACCATATTTTTGAAACTTCGGATAGCAGATTCATCAGGTTATAGTTGTTTCTTTGCTGTTCCTCTCTCTGAATTTAGAACTTAGTGATATAACATATATTTTCCTTTTCATGAGTATAATTAATTTCATTTTTCCTATTTGAGCTCAGGTCATATTCGAAACATTCACTTCCCATTTGATATTGAGGTAGATACTTCGACTGCTGTTGCCAGTGAGATGGTTGAAGAGCTGGATTTGACAGATCACGATGTCTCAGTTATTGCTGACATGATTGATGCTGAAATTCGAACATATATTCCTGATTGGGCACTCTCAAGCAACAATAGTGTTAGTGGTGAAGCAGTTCCGGAAATTGATGGGTCTGGCACACAGGGTGATCTTTCCCCCGTGACAAATGATTCTTGTCAATCTGTTCAGTTAGTATTGGAGAGGCTGCCGTCGGGAAGAAAATATTGGTCCAGCTCACCCAAAGCTAGTGGTGCAAACTCTCCACTAAGACCTGGTCCATTTAACACATTGCCCGAAGAATCGGTAACCTCTGGAGATAGCTGGTCTGAAGAGAATTTGCATTCCCCTGTTAGTCATAAAGATCTGAACAATTGTCATGAGGCATCTCCCCTCAGGCCCTTAGAATATGATTGTGATAATGAAGGTATTGGAAAACAGGAACCCGGTTCCGCAATAGGGGGCTCACAACTTTTTGTGGTTGAAAGTGGCGAGGATAAATCTGGCGATGAGCCTCTACCATTGGTTGGACATACAATGCCGAGTGAAAGTAACTCAGATGACATCAAAAGCATTGTCGAGAAGCTCGAAGACGTAGTAGATGAGCAATTGAGGGAGCTAGATGAAATTAAGAAGAAGCATGAACAAGCTGTTTTCGATCTTTTGAAGGGTCTTCCTCAGGATACCCGTCAGAGAGTTCTCAGCATTCGTGACCAGAAGATAGTACTGCATGACAAGGGAAGCCATTTAAGAACGAGATCTATGGTTCAGGATTCCACACTGGAGTAAGTCTTGCAGTCTTTCTTTTATTATTTTTACTGAAATTTGTATAATCTTTAATTGTGTCACCTACCTTATCCTCATAGAGCGTTTTGTGCCATCTCAGGATGCTGAAATATTTCAAAACTATTGGTGGAGAGAAGAAAGGAAGGTCAATGATTGAAAGGCGTATATTTTCCAGATACAGTTCCGACAGAGTTATAGAGAATATTAGGTCTGACCTGGGTATTGCAGTGATTTTGAGAGATGATCTAGACTTGTAAATCATACTCATACACTTGACGAAGATCCTGTACAAGCTTCTCTTATGGCATGCGCATCTGTGAAATAGGTTTGAGGGGTGCTGCTGAAGTGAGGTATGTATCATCTGGATTAGTGAAGCAAAGGAAATGGTGGTTTTGGGAAAGGCGTGATATATACTCATATTACATTCATATTTATTGATGTGAATACCTTTTGCACGTAGTTTATAATCGATCAGTCGTCTAATTTTCATGAAAAGTATACATGTACAGATAGATCTTTGTGTAGTAACAACAAGAAATCAAAACTAGTGCGTCAAGACACTTCAACGCCTCATGTAACCCAGCTACCACCTATGTTGGAAGTGTGATGGAATTCTGTTGCCATCAGATTTTGTACTTGTAATTGATAGTTTCATTTATTTATAACTGGTTTAGCTCATTTTCGCAATGTGTTCAATTTATGATGTACAGTGGCAATGTTTTCTGTGTCATGGTCGTGTTTCTCCTTAGCAATCAATCTCTGTTGAATGCATTAGCTCTCTCTTGGTAAATTCTTCCATACGAGTTTTTGGTGTACCGAGGAGTGGGATTCTTTTGAGGTGGAGGTGTCTTCTCTACTAATCACTTGATCATAATGCTTGCAATAATATGGACGGACATTTTTGTTATGGACAGCAAAAACATGGTAAGATGACATTTCATGGCTCTACAGAAAACTCACTGATATTCAAAGGAGTATAGCCCAACCCCGTATTTTAAAGCTCTTTCTCGTATTATAGGAACTTAGGCTTTGTCACCATGAATTCAACACCGTGTTTCGACATACTCTCATCTCTTGAAATGAACATACTCCCTCCTCCATTTTCTAAGTTGCTCTTTTGTTGAGAATTGTGATTTTCATCATGTTGCAGCAGTCCTTTGTGTTGAGAATTTATCTCTAATTAGAATATGATATTTTTCTTTGGATGTTACTACTCTGATTGGATCGTATATGCAGAATAGACCCATTCTGAGGTAAACAAGGTGTCTGGTCCAACGTTTATTTATTTATTTATGATTTAGCATTGATTCCCATGATGTTCTTAAACTGTATTGTATACTGTATAGCTTTTTTTTTTTTTTTTTTTTTATAGATAAATAAGTAGGAATGCCAGAGCAATTCCAAAGTTTAAGGATACCAAATTACAAAAAGAGGGGGTGACCCCCATCACAAAAAACATTTAACGGCAACACATTGGGTCAAATCGGACCAAAAAAATTAGAATTAGATGCCAAATTATGCGCTGAGTTGTTGCAATTCCGAGTGACAAACTTGAACCTCCATAGAAAGAATGTATTTTCTGAATTCATTTCTTAATTTCTCTACACATTATTCTTAATTTCTATTGGCGCATCCATCATCAGAAATATAAGGGTATTCAATTCCTGAAAATAAACAAAAAATTATTGTG
Source organism: Linaria vulgaris (assembly GCA_948329865.1). Taxonomy (NCBI): domain Eukaryota; kingdom Viridiplantae; phylum Streptophyta; class Magnoliopsida; order Lamiales; family Plantaginaceae; genus Linaria; species Linaria vulgaris. The sequence continues at coordinate 32,256,673 of OX415250.1, read as the reverse complement.
ATGGTAAGATGCCCAATATAAATCAGAAAAGAAAAGAGTGACCTGAATTTGTAAACGTGGTCCAAATAGAGACTCATATTTTCGAACGGTATTACTGACTTGATCAACTTTAGAAGTAATTCACTGAGGTTTGTAGTAATTCAAAATAGTATACTACATAATCGAGTAAATGACATAATTTTCTTGACTGCAAATGTCCAATGTCCAGTAATGTAAATATAATTATTCATTCAATTAGTCACAAATATTTGAACATCTATTTTACCACAAAATTAAAATCAATAATATATAACATATTATATAAAAATATAATAAATGGGAAATGGGATAATAGGATAAAGAAGGATAATAAAACCCATTCACAGGTCCTCTTATCTTCTTCTTCCCATAGTAGAAAGAAGATAACACACACAGTACACAAAATCACTTCACCACATTCTCCTTCAATCCCTCCGCCATGGCTACCATCACCGCCGCCGCAACCGCCACCGTCGCCAGACTAACTCACACTCAATCCACACCTAACTCCACCACCGCAAAATTCTCCCCAAAAATCGTACTCTCCTCTTCCTTCACCCCCTCCTCAACCACCCTCTTCCTCACCCCCACCACCACAACCACCTCAACCACCCGCCGCCTCACCACACGCGCCGCTCGCGGCAAGTTCGAGCGCAAGAAGCCCCACGTCAACATCGGCACAATCGGCCACGTCGACCACGGCAAAACAACCCTAACCGCCGCCCTCACCATGACCCTCGCCGCCTTCGGTAACTCCGCCCCCAAAAAATACGACGAAATCGACGCCGCACCGGAGGAGCGAGCTCGTGGTATCACCATCAACACCGCCACTGTCGAGTACGAGACCGAGAATCGCCATTACGCCCACGTCGACTGCCCCGGTCACGCCGATTACGTTAAGAACATGATTACCGGTGCTGCGCAGATGGACGGTGCGATTCTCGTTTGTTCCGGTGCGGATGGGCCCATGCCGCAGACGAAGGAGCATATTCTGTTGGCGAAACAGGTCGGGGTTCCGAATATGGTGGTGTTTTTGAACAAGCAGGATCAGGTGGACGACGAGGAGCTGCTTGAGTTGGTGGAGTTGGAGGTGAGGGAGCTCCTTTCGTCGTATGAGTTCCCTGGTGACGACATTCCTATCGTTGCTGGTTCTGCGTTGCTCGCGTTAGAGGCGTTGATGGCGAATCCGGGGATTAAGAGAGGGGAGAACGAGTGGGTGGATAAGATTTACAAGCTCATGGATGAGGTGGACAACTACATTCCTATTCCTCAAAGGCAGACCGATTTGCCTTTCTTGATGGCGGTTGAGGACGTGTTCTCCATCACGGGTAGAGGAACTGTGGCCACTGGGAGGATAGAGAGAGGGCTGGTTAAGACTGGCGACATTGTGGATCTCGTTGGTTTGAGAGAAACGAGGAGCACGACTGTCACCGGTGTGGAGATGTTTCAGAAGACTTTGGATGATGCAATGGCTGGCGATAACGTGGGATTGTTGTTGAGAGGTATTCAGAAGATCGATATCCAGAGGGGAATGGTGTTGGCCAAACCTGGAACCATTACGCCCCACAGGAAGTTCACTGCCATTGTGTACGTGTTGAAGAAGGAGGAGGGTGGAAGGCATTCCCCCTTCTTTGCGGGTTATAGGCCACAGTTCTACATGAGGACTACCGATGTGACGGGGAAGGTGAACTCTATTATGAACGACAAGGATGAGGAGTCGAAGATGGTTATGCCGGGGGATCGTGTGAAGATGGAAGTTGAGCTCATTATGCCTATTGCTTGTGAGCAAGGTATGAGATTTGCCATCAGAGAGGGTGGGAAGACTGTAGGAGCAGGCGTTATCCAGGCAATCATTGAATAAAAGAGTGACATATCGAGCAATGCCGAAGTTAGCTTCAGTTTCTTGTTCACTTTGTTTTGTGAAATTTTATCCCGTTGGCTGTAAGATCTGTTAATTGTGATATATGATTGAAGATTTTTGGCTTACATTTTCATATGAGTTTTGTGTACTAGTTTAGCTTAAGAACCTGTTGTGATAATTCAATGAAGATTTTCTACTTCTGTTTGATTTCTTATTCTGTTCCAAGCTACTAACGAACAGACTTATATATTGGAACAAGTAAAGAAATCTCTTCTGCAGTTTCTAACCTTTATTACTTTGGAATGGGAATGATTTATTTCTGAGACTTTATGGTGATGCCCATTTGACTTCGAGAAGCTAGTCGATGTGTGTAAAACGTTGCAATGTTTTTTTTTTGCTTTTTGTCAGACCTGGTTAGTTTGGTTACCCGTGCTTAATAGGAAGTCATAATCTGCATTCCTGGTTGTTTGGTGGATTGGAAAAGTATTCCAGCTTTGCTAGTTGGTAGCATCTCAATTGTGATTAGCATATTAAGGCATGGAATTCAATCTGGTACATGCATCACACAGTATCTTCACTTTGGATAGTTCTGAAAAAGCGGCTTTAGTTCTAGATATTGCTTAGATTGGCATTTGCTGATTTTGGTTATGTTCGACTATCTGGTTATGTCGTATTAGAATTGGTGTATGGTGGTACTGTTGACTTGATTGGTGAAGTGTTGTTATCAGAGCACATGATCCCTTTACACAGTGACTCTTTCTAATACATGCCTTCTAACTTGGAGTAAATGTCCTCCCATGTTGCAATGAATCTAAGCGCCAAACCACATTTCTTCAGTGGATATGTCATGGGTTTTTGCGACTGCAGGGGTGTTTGGAAAAGATCATGGCAAAGGTGTAGCAGTGTTTCATTTGTACCTGACGAAACCAGCACACATGTTGAAGCTGATTTACCTTTTAGTCTACTTCTCTGTGGGGGTTATGCACTTATGATTCATTAGGTATCAAACATTTTAGTGGAGATTCACAATACATGCATGCTGGACATGTTTTATTCTACAAATGTGCTTAGAATTGCAACAGTCAACACAGGTAGATGCAACGTTGTAATGTATATTATATACTCATAGTGAATAATACAAATACAATGACTCATATGATGTCATATTGACATTGTATGCCGAATCTGATAGCTAAATACTTTTTTTTTTGCCACTTTTAGCAATAGAGCTCTGCAGTTTGTCAAATATTTCAAAACAGCACACCCATCGGTCAAAACCGGTCTCTATAGGCTGAAGCAGGTATACACCACCTGTTAAACCATTCAGACAATCGAGCTTTACTGGTCTGCAAAAAAGGTAGAAACGAGCTTTAAGGGAAGAGATTTCTATTTCAATAATCCTTTAACTAAAGGGAGACAAACATGGAATTAAGGAATCTTAGATTGTGTCCACATGGCATTCATTCAAATGATGTAGAAGGAGATGCATCACAATTTTGTAGGAGAGGATCCAAAGCCTTTCCTATATGTACTGCTACTTCCTCATTCAATTTTTTTTTTTGACCGTGAGTAGTCCAATGCTTATTCTTTCTGTTCTTCTTCTTTATGTGCCCTATTTTAGAGTATGACACTTGATTGAGACACACCTCCGTCATATTTGACTGTCTTAAAAGTTGTCGTCACAGTTGTCTACCACGAGACTGCGCCTATGTCAGACTCAAATAACACTTCCTATAAATACTTATACACAAAACAAAGTAATAATTAGCTCGCATTTTGTCTGATTTTAGCTCAATTGATGATTCGTCCGATTTGAGCTCATTTGAAGAACTTTCGATGCGCTTGTGTGTACAAATTGACAATGCATTTGTTTCTACAGCTACTGAATTACAATTTGAATTCCATATTGTATTTTCGTAGATATCGATCTCTCTGGAACAGTCAATCACAAGGTTTTTGTTGATCCTGGTGGAAGTCACTGTATTGCTACTGTAGTTGGTGGCGGAACATCCGATACGTTCTACACGCACGCTAAATGGGCTAAGCCTCGCATTTTGCCCAAACTGAGAGGTCTTGTTGCGAATGCTGTTGCCTGGAATAAGCAGCAGATTAGGGAGGGTTGTTAGTAGTTGATAACTTGATTTTGTATGCTGCTTCTATATGGAGACTCGAGCTGAATATTGTGAATTTCTTTTGCTTTCTGAACAGTTTCCACCAAGGAAATTATTATTGGTACAGACAACAGCCACCTTCATGAACTTGCAGTTGATGAGAAGGATAAGAAGGAAAAGTACATCAATTTCTTATTTGAACTGAATGAACTTCCTGAAGCTTTCACCGGATTGCAGGTTTGATGTGTAGTTATTTATGGGTGTTCATCACCCTTCCTTTCCTCTCTTTCTCTATGTAGGTTTATATGCCCAAGTTATGAGGTGCTAAAACTTTACAAGCTATGGATATCTTACGCAGGAACTGAATAATGTTGAAATGGTGTTTAAGTAAGAATTATGCGTGTATCGTAGTCTAATATATATGTCTTTCTATGAGTTGAGAGTCAAGTATATAGTATTGGATAATCTGTCAGTAACTTGGTATCCAATTGATATTTGATAATTATAGTATAGGTCTATCCTGCCTGTCTCCCTTTCTCGCACTGAGACATGTATGTATCATTTAGGTGCATAGGTGTGATCATTAATGAGATTAGGGAACACAGTATTTTGTATGTATACTCGTTCTCTAGGAGAAAAACATCACTCTATTTTTTTAGTTTCCTATGTGTTCTTTTGTTTTCATTAGCAATGGAAGAATGTATTTGTTGTCCATTTTGTAGATGGAAACAGCTATCATGGATAGTGGAATGCGATACTATGTGATGACAGTTACTCCAACACGCCTTTATTCTTTCACAGGAATAGGCTCTCTGGAAGTAAGTTTAAGTATACATGGCTGCTTTCTGCTTCAAATTGTATGTCATTCTGCATTTCAGATGTTTGAAATTTTGCGTGAATGTTGATACTGGAATTACTATTATAAGCGATTTACTCAGCCATATTGATTTTCATAGGTTTTACCCATGATGTATTTTGGTCGTTGTTCTTAGTATACCATGCATCTCATTGTGGTTTACTCTACCAACAGCAACATATGTTTCTTTTCTTCACTTTTCCATTAAGAATTTGAAATTTTGGGAAAGCCTAACTATCCTTCAATATATTTTGATTACAACCTTATGGCGTTTTATTTGAGGTTCGCGCAGTCTGTTTTCTCTAGCTATGAAGAACGTGCAGTTCATTTCATGGAACTTTCTAGTGAAATTCCGAACATGCAAGTTTCATCTTTCAGCTAACGTGACTTGTTATTGGGTATTGATACCTTGTTTAAATTTTCCTTAGTATAAGCTGCAAATCTTTATTCGCACTGTTCCACCTTAGAATATTGATATTGTATATTTGCTGAGGTAATGATTAGCGTGTGCATAGGTCGTGTCTTTTGGACTTCTGGAAACCTGCCATTAACGTTGGAAGGTTTCACCTAATGCTTTAAGCACTGACTAAACTTAATATAAGGAGATCATTATTCTTGATATACCAATTAGAAAATTCGAGTAATCATGATAATGTGCTGTACCTAGTTAGTAGTCTATTAACTGCTTTAGGATTTTCTCATGGAAACAACAGGAAGTCGTGTAGTTTCCTACTTCCAATAACAGATTTTAGGGCCTAAATTAGGGGAAGACCAGAGGTCTATGAAGGCTAAATTTGTGGCATTCTTAAACTTAGAAAAAGTTGCAGCTGCTCGGTAGTTCTCGCTCTTAAGATTTTGACCTTGATACTGGATAATCATCCGTATATTACTGGAGTTCTCATCATCACTGCAGCTTCTCGATTTTGATATGGATTCTGTTACGAACGGCGCCGGAATCTGGCCGTTGAACGTCATTTCACGTGAAAATCAGTAGAATATTGAGAGAGTTGAGAAGAAGAAATAAACAGAGATATGAAAGAGAACTCTGCAAAAGAGAAGAAAGGGAGTTTTAACAGTTTTTCTTTCCTTAATGATCGTACTCTGGATCCATGTGTTAATTTTACGCATATTGTTCTTATTCCTAAATGTCCTAATCTTGAGTTGATGACGCAGTTTCGCCCAATCAGTCTTAGTAACGTTTGTTTCAAGATAGCGTCTAAAGCGGTAGCAAACGACTTAAGCCTTTTCTCTGATCTATTATTTCCCCTTCTCAGTCCGCTTTTGTTTCGGGTCGTCTTAGTCCGCTTTTGTTCCGGGTCGTCTTATTACTGACAATATTTTGGTGGCGTTTGAGGTTAATCATTGCCTCAAGAACAAAATGGCAGGGAAACGGTGCCATATGACGTTGAAGCTGGATATGAGTAAGGCCTATGACCGAGTCGAGTGCCCTTTTTTGGAGAAGGTAATGCTTAAATTCGGTTTTGATAGTACTTTTGTTTCACTTATCATGCTTGGGTGCGAACGGTTTCTTATGCAATTTTGTTGAATGGGCGTGAATCACGAGTTTTTCCCTCCGAAAGGGGTATAAGGCAGGGGATCCTTTATCCCCTACCTTTTCTTATTTGTGTCTTAGGTGTTTTCAGCTCTTATATCCAAGGCGGAGGAACGAGGGGAGATCCGAGGCGTTAAAATCAGCCGTAGTGCGCCCTCTGTGTCACATCTCCTTTTTGTCGATGATACTCTTTTATTTTGTGATGCAGATGAGGCTTCAGCGGGGTGTATTAGGGGGATCTTGGAGCGTTTTGAGGCAGCATCGGGGCAGAAAATCAATTTTAATAAGTTCGTGGTGGTGTTTAGCAGGAATACTGACGCACAAACAAAAAGAAATATTGGGGAACGACTTGGAGTCACATTGGCAGATCGACATGATAAGTATCTTGGGATGTCATCAGTTGTGGGGAAGTCGGAAGTCGAAGAAGGAGCTGTTTGATTATATTCAAGAGCGTATTTGGAAAAGGGCTCAAGGTTACAAAGGCAAAACGTTCTCGATTGCGGGAAATGAGGTGCTGGTTAAATTCGTTATGCAATCTATTTCGACGTTTATTATGAGTTGTTTTCGCCTTATGGACTCTTTGATCAGGGAGATTGAGTCGATCATAAGTAATTACTAGTGGAGTAGCAGAACGCAAAATAAAATTCATTGGGTCGCATGGAAGAAATTGTGCACGAAGACGGGAGATGGTGGTCTCGATTTTTGGGATTTAAGGGCGTTTAATCTTGCCCTTTTGGCGAAACAGTCATGGAGGATTTTGACCGATCCTACTAGTTTGCTGAGTAGAATTTATAAGGCGAAATATTTTTCGAATGTCGACGTTTGTGAAGCACGGTTGGGGTATGCGCCATCTTTTTCGTGGCGATGCATTTGGGGCGCGGTTCCAGTCTTGAAGCACGAATTGATGTGGCATATTGGAAACGGGGAGTCGGTCTCGGTTTGGCATGATCCATGGCTGCCACGACCGAGTATTTTCAAGCCCATTACTCCTGCAATGAACCGTTCCTCTTGGTGAGGGATTTGATTGATGCTACTTGGTGAGGGATTTGATTGATGCTACTACTGGTTGGTGGGACATTACTGTGTTGCGTGACAATTTGTGGCTGGTAGACGTGGGGGGTGGTCTTGAATCGAGATCTTTTATCAGTCTATCAATTCACGTCGGAATCTTTTATCAGTCTATCAATTCACTAAAGTATTGAGTTTTTTTCTTCTCACTTTGTTGTCAAGGATCACAATACGGGAGATAGGTTGCTTACAGAACCTTGCATTGGTGGCGTTGCGACTTCCTACTGTGTCTCGACCACTGGTACAAGCTTTTGTTGGGGAAAGAACAAATAAGGAATGTTGGCATGATCGCCTGGGTCATCCATCATCTAGGATTAGTTCTTTTATTTTACGCAAGTTTAATTTATCATGTGACAATGTTTTGGATTTGAACAATAATAATTGTGAACCATGTTTTTTGAATTAGAGCAAACAATTGCCGTTTACTACGACTTGTCTTGTGTCGCCGCATGCTTTCCGTTATGTTTATGACAATGTTTGGGGACCAGCCCCCGTTACTTCACTGAATGGTTTTCGATATTACTTATTGTTAGTTGACCACTACTCTAAGTATTGTTGGTTTTATCCTATGACTGTCAAATCCTATGTTGCGAATTTATTTCCCATTTTTGGTAATCTTGTTGAAAAACAATTTAGTACTGTCTTGCGTAACCTCAATGGAGGAGAATTTATGGCTATGCGCCCGTACCTTGCAAATCATGGCATTAGTCTTCTCACTACTGCACCTCACACGCCACAACAAAATGGTACAATGGAACACCGCCACTTACAAGTTGTTTCTTTAGGTCGAACATTATTGTCGCATGCTCGTCTTCCTCCGGAGTTTTGGGAATACTCCGGTTCTTAAGGGAGAGTCACCATTCTTGGTGTTACAGGGGAGTTCGCCGAACTATCTACGTCTTCGTGTGTTTGGTTGCCTTTGCTTCCCTGGCCGTATGTCAAGAAAAAGCTTGACCATTCCGGCTAGGCGTTGTATTTTTATTGGATACGCGTCATCTCAGTCTGCCTACCAATGTTTCGACCTTAATTCTAAACGCGTGTTTATTTCACGTCATGTTCAATTTATGGAAGACAAGTTTCTGGGGTTTTCCAAATCATTGGTTGTCGTTCCTTCGTCTCTGCCTCTCGCATCACGAGATTCTTCCGTGTTGCCACATGTGCCACCTGTTCTAATGCCCTCGTCACTCACTGCTTTGGCTCTTATTTCGGATACAATGGATGATTTGCCACCTCCTCCTCCTTCGCTCCCCGCGACGGCTCTAGATATTATAGTGCCTGCTCCACCTCTCGCAGCCAACCCTGTGGCCCTGATTCGTCCTCATCATATGACGACGCGGTCACAGAATAATATTTACAAGCCAAAGAAGGCTTACTCGGCCTCCAAACATCCTATGCCGGGCTCGGTCGAACCTACTTGTGTGAGTCAAGCAATGCATGACCCAAATTGGCATGGGGCCATGGATGAGGAATATACGGCTCTCCTTAAACATGAAACGTGGTCACTTGTTGATCCTCCACCTCATCGGATTATCGTTGGATCCAAATGGGTGTTTCAGATTAAGCATCTACCCGATGGCACCATTGAAAAGTATACGGCGCGGTTAGTGGCAAAAGGTTTTCATCAACGACCCGGTATTAATTACAAGGAGACTTTTAACCCCGTCGTTAAACCTATCACCATTCGCACGGTCCTTACTCTTGCGGTATCTCATGGTTGGTCTCTTCGTCAACTTGACGTTAGTAATGCATTTCTTCACGAGAATCTTACAGAGTCAGTATTTATGAGTCAACCCCCCGGTTTTGTCGATCCCGCTCATCCGTGTCATGTTTGTCACCTTCATAAGTCCATATATGGACTGAAGCAAGCTCATTGGGCTTGGTATTTGGCACTTAGTCCAGCTCTCACATCTTTTGGTTTTGTTCAAACCAAGTCGGATGTTTCTCTTTTTGTCTACTCTCGAGACAAAGTTATTTGTTATATGCTTGTTTAATTTGACGGGGACTTGCGACTCGTTTATTTCTTCCCTCATAGCTCTGCTCAGTGAGCATTTTGCGGTTAAGCACATGGGTGCCTTAACTTATTTTCTTTGGGTTGAAGTGATTCGTTGTCGTGAAGGTCTCTTTTTATCTCAACACAAATATGTTGCGGATGTTTTGGTGAGACATAAAATGGATGGTGCGAAAGCTTTAGCTACTCCTATGACGTCAAATCCGCCCGCCTCCTCTTCGAAATTTGCCGTGGACCCGACTTCTAATCTCCAAATCATTGGTGCGCTCCATTATCTAGCGTTTACTCTCCGGGATATTAGCTTCGCAGTCAGCAGATTTGCTCAACGCATGGCTAGTCCTACGGAGACGGATTAGGCTGCACTTAAATGAATCTTGCGATATCTCAAAGGCACGATATGTTGTTTTTCTCGGGCTTAATCCTATCTCTTGGATGTCTAGAAACCAACGCGCAGTCTCACGATCTTCGACCGAGGCTGAATATCGTGCTCTTGCCAATGCGTCGACTGAAATTCGTTGGATTCAACATCTCTTTGCTTGGTTTTCCTCTTCAGCCAACGTCTCAAATTCGTTGCGACTACATGGGCGCAATTCGCCTTTCACTTCATCCTGTTCAGCACTCGAGGGTGAAGCATATTTCCGTTGATTTGCATTTTGTTCGGGATATTGTTAACAAGGGATTTCTTAAAGTCTCTTATATTAACACTATTAATCAACTAGCGGATGTCCTTACAAAGCCTTTCACGCGCACTCGTTTTTAACTCATGCGTTCCAAATTTTCCGTTGCTGATGGAACGTCAATTTTGCAGGGCGTAATAAACATGATTAGATTATATTAGTCTTGTATATCTTTGTATATCTTTCTTCTATCTTTTGTTTATATCCTTCCCTAGTTGTAGTGATTTACTTACCTACTTTAGATATTGTAATTGTATATTAATACTCAGAAGATTAATGAAGTTATTTACCACTTCCAAATTATACTCTTATAGTATTCTCCATCACGGGTAAAGGAACTAGGAGGATAGAGAGAGGTCTGGTTAAGACGGGTGGATCTTGTTGGATTGACAGACATGAGGAACACGACTGTTACGGGTGTGGAGATGTTTCAGAAGACTTTGGATGATACGATAATGTGGGATTGTTGTTGAGAGGTGTGAGAAACATCGATATCCAGAGGGGAATGGTGAACCATTACGCCCCACAGAAAGTTCACGGCGATTGTTTATGTGTTGAAGAAGGAGGAGGAGGGTGGAAGGTATTCGCCAAAGAAACGTCTTCTGCAGTTTCATACCTATATTGCACTTTATGGTTTGACTTTGAGAAGCCAATCGCTGTATGTAAACATTGCAATGGTTCTTTTCTTTTTGTCCGAACTGGAAAATTTGGCTAGCCGTGCGTAATATTTTATAATCTGCATTCCTGGCTGTTTGGTATATCAGTTTTATGAAATTGGGAAGTCTTCGAGCTTTTTGCTAGTTGGTAGCATCTCAATTGTGATTAGCATATTAAGGGATTGAATTCAATCTGGTACATGCATCACACATCTTTAGATTTGATATATCTTTGAAAAGTGGCTGTAGTTTGAGATATTTTAACAATGCTTGATTTTGGGTATGTCCGACTGTTACTAGTAGTGGTGTTTGGTGAATGGTGGTCGTTCACTTCATTGTTGAATTATTGATCCTTAGCACACTCTTCTTTTTAATACATGCTCTCGAACTTGGAGCGAATGTCCTCCATGTCGGAGTGAACTAAGCGTGGTACCAAAATTTCTTCAGTGGATATGTTATATAGGCTTGCAACTATAGGGATGGTTGGAAATGATAGGGGTGGTTGGAAATGATATTGGCAAAGGTGTAGCAGTGTTTCATTTATACCTGAATAAATCACCAAAACTGTTGAAGCTGATTCACATTCCAATCTACTTCTCTGTGGAGGTTATGACCTTACGATTCCTAAGTTAGGTCTCAGACATTTTAGTGGAGATTCATTCTACATGCATACTGAGGACAAGTTTTATTATACAATAGCGTTTAAATAAGTTTTGCAACAGTCAACACAGGTGAATGCAATGTTGTCATGGATATTATATACTCAATAGTAAATAATACAAATACATTGACTCATATGATGTCACATTGACATTCTATGCCGAATCTGATATCTAAATACTTTCTTTCCACTATTATTAGCAATAAAGCTCTCCAACTCTTCAATGTTTTCACGCAACACACCCATCGGTAAAACCCGGTCTCTATTGGATGAAGCGGTTACACTGGCACACCACCTGTTAAACCTTTCCGACAAACGAGCTTTACAGGTCTGAGAAAAAGGTAGAAAAGACCAGCTCCTGGACGAACACAGCTCGCTCTCTCCTTTCCTCGGTATCTTGTTCTTTCAGTTCATCTCGTGGGGATGGTGTGCTGCTGCAAATTTACAACAAATCACTCATCACATCGTTTTATTGATGGCCTGTAGAAATGTATCTTATTCACTATATGCAGTCCTATTGTCAACCAAAGTACCGTATCAAAACTACCCTACTCCGAGGAAAATATTCCCTTTCTCAAGTTGATAATGCCGTGCAGTAAACAGGAGGAATTTCAAAACAAGAGGGTGGTAGCAATACAAAACTGTATGATTGAAGAGAAAACAGTAGTGAAAAGGCAGTGGGTAAAAACAGTGACTTTATAATTACACCTCATCTAGTTTCCCCTTATATTGATTAGTGAAAGCAAGTAGAGTGGATCTACATGAGGTATCTAAAAGAGCTCTGCAAAAGAGGGTCAAGAGAGAAAGCTTGGATTATGAGGTCTATTGTTCTCCACTCTCCATCAGCGCACCCGCAAGCATGGGGCTCTTTCACTATACGTAATATATTAAACAGAATAAAATTGGCTTGTACAATCCAGAAACTAAGGTCATAATATCATCATGATGCCTCGATTCCGTCGATTCAAAACAGTATGCAGCAGCTCAGGGACATGTCGGCAGAAGAGAATGAGGGCAAATACCATGTGCTATAAAGTAAATGAACGGCGTTCGTGAACTTGCTAATTTCCAAACTTGACTAGCAGTAGATATAGATTTCGCAATAACTCTATCTTACTCCTCTTGAAAGCTAATAGTCAATCCGAAGTCACTGTGCTAACTAGAGTTCATAGAATCAACTTTGACACTGAAGTTGGTAACGAAGTGGACAATATTAAGTTACATCTCCTCTTTTAATACTTTGGCTGCTTGCGGTTGATCATAACGTGCAGAATTATTCCTTTCCTAGTGAACAATTTATCCTGACTTTGTTTTCAGACTCCAATACTTCTTTTTGAGAAAGATAATAAATCAAACTCAATCTCAGAATAGCAAAGCATTATCTTCATCCCTTTATATAGTATAAGTGGATACGAATCTTCTTCCAGACTGATTTGGATTGCGCTTATATATATTTAGTCCACATAACAGTAAAAGTAGCGTAAGTTTCATTCTGTGCTCTATCTTGTTAACCTAACGATCCACAGAATCACACTTGTTCAAAGATATCCATTCAAACCAAAAAAAGACGCATCAATTTCACAAAGCTAATCCATCTCATTTTGACTTCATCTATATCACGCGATGAGCCTTTTCATTTATGGTTTTCAGCTTCTTTATTCGCAAGACCAGAAGCATAGATTCCAAAGATGCATCTGAAATGTACTATGTGGTCTAGTATTTTTAAAATCATGAAAAATCTACTGACGCACTAAGATAGTTCGCCTTTCACTTTGAAATTACAGCAGGGTGTTTATCAAATTATGCACTAGCTTTTAGATAATGCGTGCTCCCATCTCGAAGTTTTGGTAAATCACATATAAAAACTCTGCACGTCGAGGATCAAACAGCTAACCTTTTGGCATCAGTTGTAGCAGCAAGACACAAGGATATGTCTTCATCAACCTCCTGCGGAGCTGTTAGAGGCACATTGCAAAGAAATGGTGAAAGGAGTGGATCCGGTTCATTACCCTTGGCCGGATCAGCGGGCGAACTTGTACCAAGAAACGAACTTAGTTCCCTGAAATCCCTCACCATATTTGGGGATACATTACTCCAGAAGCCAGACTTTTGAGACTTTTTCCTCCGCTGAAAAAAGAAAGAAAAAGAATTCCTTAACCATCTTCTCATTACACCTCATTCATTTGAAACGGATAACAGTTAAAAAAATTACCCTAATCGAATGTGCGTGCTGCACTGTGAAATGACAAATTGGATCTCTCCCTAAATTTGCAGCACAAATGGGACAAACCTGGAAAAGAAAAGTCGAAAGAAACACAAAAAGAACAAATCAAAACATGTTACAAAGACAATATACGGATGACAAACACATTATAGATATAGTTTGTTTGTAAAGAAAGGACATATGTAACTATTTCATACCGCATTTCGCAAGTCAAAGCAGTGCTCTTCTTGCAGATGAACACAAAGCAATGGAACTTCAATTTCGATATAGCAGAAAGGGCATGGAAACCAAGCTCTCACTTCATCCTCTCCTTCATCTTCCATTACTATGTGATTACCTATTTAGGAATCAATCAAATATATCATTAAAAAAAACCATTAAATCAATAGGGTTCATTTTGATGCCACACCACTAGTAATTTGGCAGTACAAAGTAGTAGATTTCCACTTGACTCCCACAAAGGTCACAGTAACACCACATTCTGCAGTCCCATCTAACTATGATATTTAAATCAAATGGAATTCCTCATATTAATCAGGATCTTTACCTTAAAATCCTCACCTAATTCCCCAATCAAACATTTACAGTCCATTTTAAAGAGAAAACAAGGTCATAATAATAGCAAATGAAAGGAAAAAAACAGTACTTTACTGCTAAAATCATAAATCTAGGAATAAATACAGCTAGAAACAGTACATACTAACAATTAAGGAAATCAAACATGTTAATATAATAATCTGAATTACCAAGCCTAGTAGATTGAACAGCAGTGATGTGTTTAGCTGAGTGAACTCTTGCAGCCCAGAAATCAACATCCATTTTCTTTTTCACTTAACTTTCTTGAAATAAAAAAAAAGTTATAATTTGGTTTAATTTTGTCCAATAATTTGATAAGATGGAAGCAGAATGCAAGAAAGAAGAGATTTTTATTTATCTTCTTTTTGTAGATTAGATTAGATTATAGTAGTAATGAAACAGTGAGAAGAAGAATTAAGTAAGATATTGTTTGTGTTGAAGTTGAAGTTGAAGTTGAAGTTGAAGCCTCATAGTAATTATTATTAATAAAGCTTCGTCTGACATTTTTGTACTGAAAGCTTTTCCGACACACAATCCACTGAATGGATATATGACACGTGGTTTCTTTTTTCATTAGATTAATTCAATTGTATTATTGGCACCTAATTTTCTTTCTCCATAGAAATTGAGTAAGAAAGTCTTTCTGGGTCGCTTTAATTATAATTAATTAGTTAATTATAGCTCTGTCCTTGTTATTACTATTTAACAGACTTTAATAAATTTACATGATACTCACAACTTGTACTTACATCATTTTAACAGCTGTTTCTTGATGTGCGTGACATTCGAAAACACTTAGTACAAAACAAAAAAAAAAAGTTACCTGATGTGCCTAAAAGCCAGATGCCGCCCAAATGGAACACAATAGACGCTACTTAGTCGTTAAGGCATTCATTGTATTCTATTTATTTATTTTCGTTATTATAAAGTAAACGTTGAATTTATTTGGTGGCAATAGTATTTAATATATTTATGTCTTTTTAAAGCAAGTCGTGCCTCACTTTATTACTGGTTGCACCAGACCATGTAATTTCTGATGAATTATTAACATTTTCTTTTAGTTTTTACATATTTGAAGAATTTCAGAATTTACAATCAATCAATGAAGTATTAAGTTATAGTTAATAACAATCCAACCACCAGAATAATGAGAGTATTAAAATATAGTAAAAGAAATATAACAATGGATATTTTTTTTATAGTAAATGGTTTTTTTTATAATTCTGCCGACTTGGGACAAAATCTTTTTAGATCCTTTGAGCATTATTTTACATGGTAGATGGGAATTGGTTATTGGTATATTCATGACATAGAAGCATGTGTGCTTTCCACAGAGGTACCAAATATTATAATAATTGCCTGGATAAAGCCTATGATCTGGATACTTCAGAAAGCTGTATGGAAACTGGTAAGTATTTTATATTTTATTAATAAAGCAACTGTTTTTATAATATTTATGTGGTGAGAAGTTTAAAGTGTGTGGCGGACCTAAAAGCTTCATGATTAAAAACGAAAGAAAAAAAGTTGTAAAAAAAAGATTGTGGAATGGACAACCTAACCTAGACAAAAGCACGAGAAATAACACGTCGGACCAGCAATTTGATTGTTGTCAAGGATGGCGACTATTACGTTTAGAATATTATTGTAGCGCATGTGGGCCTATTATTTGTGCAATTACACTAACCAAAGTGCTAAAAACAAAAGTTGAAAGATCGTTTGAAGTGTAGTGTCACCTTCTTTTTATTTTTCTTTTTATAGAAAATGTTACCTTTTTATTTTATAATAGATTTTAAGGGATTAAAGAGACATGTGGAACTAAAGTAATTCCATTCATGGAGGTAAGTTGAGAATCCCCACTAAAAGTGACTAAACGTAAAGTTCAGGCCAAGTGTGCAAATATCATCCTTTGACTTTACTGAACTTTAACGTGGTTCTGTTGAAATTTATGCTAGTTCTTCAGACTTTTCAGGTTTAAGTGACGGATATATTGAATTGATAGTTAGTTTGTCAGTTTTTAAGTATTGAAGATTTGAAAGTCTCTAAACGTTTAATTATGAATATTTGATTGAAGCTCTTTAACTTCATACATTTAGAAGATATTATTTTACAATTCATTTTACTAGAGTGGTGGGCTAAATCGGTTGACCCAAGATAAAGATTTAGGCCGACCTACCCAACTAAAGGCACAACGAGAAATGTCTCCAAAGGATATTCAAAACATTGTTAAATATTATTTCTATACTCCCATCTTTCAATATGTATCCAATAAAATTCGAGAAATTAAAGGGCCCTGCAATTTGAGTTATAAATGTCTCTGATCCCCAAAAACACGTACTTTTGCAGGCTATTGCCTCGATCCGCATGTTTACCTAGTGCGCGCCTAAAACGTGGCGGCTACATGTTCCCACGTAATAATAAAAATAAAAAAACTACTCGCTCTTGTATCGAGGGCTTACTCCGAGAGTTATTTAGAGATATCCTTTCGATACACCTGAATTTTCGAGATACTTTGTCTACAACTGACTTGTATCGAGAGAAAACTATTTTGAGAGGTTTGCATTTCGACAATCTAATATTTCGAGACAAGCTTATTTGACAGATCTAGTTATTTAGAGGTTGTTGGTGATTTTAGTCCAGTTCTCCAATGCTTATACGCTAAAATTTGTTCCTAACAAAGTTAGTCAATTTCTGTATTAGATTATCATCGTTGGGTGTAATTCAGGTCTAGTTTGTACTTTCATTCTATTATGTGCAGGGAGAAATGTGATCGTCAGATTCTACGGTAGTGGGATGAGTCAAAAAGGGAGCCAATGGAAGAATTCAGTACAATACCGTTGTTTCTAGGGAACACTGAGAAGTCAATATGAATTGGTACTACATTGAGAATTCAGGGTAGTACCTTGTCTATTTATGCATTATGAACAATAATTCTCAGAAGCTTTCATATTTTCTTAAAAATATTATACAGATTTTTTATTTCTTTAACTTGAAAAGTATTAGTAAGCTTTGATTTTATTTAATCAGAAATTGAAAATATTCCCATGTATTCATTAAAACATAGAGAAAAAATTTATCAATAATGAAATGTCTTCTATCGAATAATATATTTAATTTTGTTAGAAATAACTGTGAACTTTAAAGTCCAATAAGATGGCTTCTGTAACTCGTGTATAACCATAACAACTCGGAATAAGCAATATAATTTCTTTATTTATCAAACAAACAATCTCGGGATTAAAAACTTAATATCAATAAAAAGGTCTAGCATATGGAATAGAAGTCTACCACAGTGGATCATAAAGTTGGAATCTAAATTTATTAAGCTGGATGTGTTATAAATATATAGTTAGTGGATCATAAAGTTGGAATCTAAATTTATTAAGCTGGATGTGTTATAAATATATAGTTAGTGGCATATGCCTAGTGGCCATTTTTGAAAATTTTGTACAACTACTATTTTATAATAGTAGTAGTTGTTGTAAATAGTGTAAAATATTGAGAATTCTTGCCTATATAAGGAGCCATCAAGATGAAGAGAAAAACACCAATTCACAAATAATATACTCATAATTTGCTCTTCTTTCTCTATGTCCTTTTAAATATATTTGTTAACAGGTTTGGAATTATTCCTTATTTAACGAAAGATATTTATTTGGGTCGAAACGTCCTGTCCGTGATTCAAAGGCAACGCGAGATGGACATAATGAGATTAATTGCAAGAATATTCCCTTCCTTTATTCACTGAACATTTCCTCCTCTTTGTATCTTATGTATTTGAGTGATAGATTGTAGTAAGTAAGCTTAATTGCTTTAGCTTCTTCCGCTTGTCCTTCTTCTACTGATCACCTCCCTTTATATAGACCTTGGTAGGGGTAGGTGTCATTGTGCATGTGTTTTGATAATGACAGGTGTTGTTGTTACCTTGATACAGGTGTAAAAATTAGGATAATGTTTATCGTTTATCTACTAGGCACTGACTGGATTAGCTTTTGTATCTTCTGATATCTCCGAGGGCTTCTGATGTAGACTGTTTCTGATAGAGCTATTCTTCCGAGGGCTTTTGTTTCTCTTTCTTGATTCGGGTATTTTCTTCAACAGTCAGGAGTGATCTCTGAGGGTGGAAATGTGATCTCTGATGACTTGGTATGACTTCCGAGGACTGTGATTTTGTGTCCGAGGGCTGTTTTTGCCTTTCTGAGAGTGAGATTTCTTCACCAGAGTGCTCGGACTGTATTCACTGGGTGTTCCTGTATTGACTTCTTCCAAAATTGTGTTCTCGGATAAGTCCGAGTGTTGCCTTTTCCGAGGAGTGTTCAGCAAGGAAGTTTTCTTGTAAATTCATAGGACTCGGGGTCCCTCTTGGTCCCTCTTGGAGCATTTGGTGGATATCGGAGTCATACGGGTCCATCGGGGTTTGCTCTTTTTCCGATGCCGTGTTGATATCTGTTTTTCATTCACCGTTTGACTTTCCAAGGGACGCTTGCTTTTCTCCTCGGATGCTTTTATAAACCTTTTCGGGTCAGTGACCGAGAGGTAGGGCAATCCTCCGAGGGGTTTTCTTTATAGGTACATCTCATTGGACGTACTCGTGACAATAGTATTGTCCATATATCCTCCGAGGGGTTTTCTTTATAGGTACATCTCATCGGACGTACTCGTGACAATAGTATTGTCCATATATTATTTTTCCCGAGTAGGAGTGATCTCCTCTATTTTATTTTTTAGGGTTAACACTAGCCCCCCCAAATTTCGATTGTCCTCGTAGAGACAAGCGGAATTTTAAATCATCGTCCTCAGTGAGGTGAGGGGTTATTTTTGGCTTAGTGTCCCTATATTTATTTTTTTCTTTTTTGATATTTATTCAATACGTATATATATTTAGAATTTATAAGGATTTTACCTGAATACCCTTAGGGTATCGTTATTAAGCACGCGGAGATCTCGGGGCGCAGGTGGCGGATTGTTGTTGACCAGCTTGGAGATTTGAACTATCTGACCGTTGGCAACGGTCAGAATGGGAACGGCGTGGCACAATCAAGTGGCGGTTACGTGGAGCTTTAAATAGGTTCCACGTTTTCAAAATTCTTGACCGTTGTCACCTTCGGTTATAAATAGGACACTGTTGCTTCTTTTTTCTTCATTCACTTAATCCGTCTTTGTGGTAATCTCCTCTCAGAGCAAAAAAGAAATCTCTTTCCTTAATCTTTATTCTTTATCTTTTGCAATTCAAATTCCCAGCAGACTTACCCGTTCCTCTTCTCTCTTTCAAAAACATTCCTCTTTTATTGTATCCATGGCTTCTTCCGCCAACACTGACTCTATTGCCGCCGCTATCTCCTCGGAAGTCACTGCTCCGATTAATTCTTCTACGAGTGTGAGAGGTATTCCAGTGGGAGTGATTACTCGCAAGCGTAAGGGAGAAATTGCTGCTGCTGCTGAGGGCGGCGCCACTTCCTCGAAAAAAGCTAGGGTTCCCAAATCAAAGGAACCGCCTCTTCGAACTTTCGCTAAGGTGGAAAAAACGAAGAATATTGCTACTCGTAAGCAGGTAGCAGATCTGTTGACCTCAACCGGAGTCCTTCAGAAGAACATGGTCTTCCGAATCCCGACGAAGGATGAAAGGGCGTGCTATCCTCCTCCGGGTATGTTGACAGTATTTTTTGCTCAGGTGAAGTATGGGTGGCGCTCGTTTATGTCCCCTTTTTTCTGTGAGCTCTTTAAAGCTTGTAATATTAGCCCAAGTCAGCTGGTACCAAATGGATTTGCTGCTATCTGTATTTATGTATTTTGGTGCCACGTGAATGGGCTAGAGTGTTCGGTGGATCACTTTCTTTCAATCTTTGACGTGGCGGTATCACCCGGGGGGTATCCTTTCTATAACGTTCGTCATCGGGATAACTCGGGGGATTCCACGAAGAGGATCTTGGGGGCTGCTATTACTTCACATAGCGTCTGGAAGAACAGGTATTTCTTCGTGGGCCCTGTCAACGGCGAGTGGGATGTGCCCTTTGATTGGCGAGAGGGTACTACTCCCGTGCATGCTCTGGATCAGGAGGCGGTGCTATCTCCTATAATTTCTCAGCACAAATTGATGGAATCAGAAGACTTCACTATGTTATATGAGACCTCTGGGCTTCACCATGTAGTCTTCACTGATGCCGCCGTGGAGAAGCCCTTGTCCCTGTCTCCCGTTGCGAGGAGTCTCTTTCGTAAGTCTCTTTATTCGCTCTTTTATCCTTTTATTCTCTTTCCGAGCACAGTGGTAAATTGTGCTTATACACGTTATTAATGGGATGATGCAGGGGATGTCATGGCGAATTACTATCTGCAGTCGAGTCCGAGGGAGCCTACTCCTAGTGGTGTCTCGGAGATACCAGAGGAGGGAGATCACGAGGAGGAGGAGGTTAATGCTCCCGAGAGTATGCATATGGATTCAGAGAAGGGTGGATTCCACGAAGACCATTCTCTTCTATGCATGGATGCGATGGGGGTCGTTAGGAGTGCGGTTCCCCTACGTCAAGTTGCACCTTGGGATTTGGCTTTAGTGCCCGTTTCTAAATCGGAGTCAGGGAATTTTCCTGCTTCCGAATCTAATATGGGAATATCTCCGAGAGGTTCCGAGGAGGGTATCTTTCCGAGTGGTGCGGAGGATGAATCTGCTCGGAAGGATACTGAAGTAATAGACCTGTCTTCTGAGGATCCTTCTCCTAGGCTTCCGACAGTTCCTGAATCTGCTCCTCGGGGTAAGTTTTCACGAGTTTTTAATGAGATTTTCATATCTTTATCTGCAATATTTGCTGATGTGTTGACACCTTTTCTTTTGATGTAGTGGCTATGGATAAAGGGAAAGCTCCGATGGTAGAAGAGTCTTCCTTATATGGTGAGTATTCGTCATTTGCCTTTTTTCCATAATTTTTTCTAGTTTCATCCTTTCAATCACTGACAGTTCGTATCTGTTGCAGAGGAGGATTTTCTGGCCCAATTTAGCATTCCCGAGCAAGAAGGTTTACGAGGGGACTCCGAAGACACCCAAGGGGAGTTTGATCCTTCTTCAGAGGACCGAGATTTGAAGGAAGGAATTCTGCAATCACTATTAGGAAAGACCAGCCCCTCCACAACAGTAGGTGGTTCACAGGCCATTTTTACAAATTCAGAAGTGACGACTCCGGTAAAGGATACGACTCCTCCGAGGGGACATGTCCCGGTGACCTTGTCTCCGAGGGGTCATACATTTCAGGAGCCTATTCTTCCCAGCGGATCCGGGGGGGAATTTTCATCTCGTTCAGTGGGGGAGGCTTATCAAGATATCCTCCGATTTTTCGCCTCCTCCAGTTCAGCACCCGCCGAGGGGTATCAATTTTTGTACACCAGTCTTAACTGGTTGGGGCTTATGGTAAGCTTCTCTGCCTTAGTCTTCTGAAATTACACAATACCTCTCTGTTAAATCTTTTATTGTTGACTCTTCTGTAGATTGGAAAGACTCGAGAGGCAGTTACTGCCGTTGAAGAGCGCGGTCGGAAAGATGTAGAGGACTTAGAAGCACTCCGGGCACAATTGGCACCTCTCTTATTCCGGGATAAAGAGAGTCAAACTAGGGAGGACCTTCTTCAAACAAAAATTTCCGACTACGAGTTTGCTCTCAATGAATCAGAGAAGGCGAGGGCAAATTTACAAGGTAGTTTAAGTGCTGCCGAATCCGCTTGCAAGAAGATGGAGAAGGAAAGAAAAGACTCCGAGGAGGTCTTTACCGCTCGTATTGCAGCTCTCGAGAAGGCGGTGGCGGATGGGAATGAGAGAGAGAGAGTTCTCCAGGAGACATTGGGCCAAGTTAATGATAGGGCAGAGTCAGCCGAGGGGAAGTTAGCAAATTTTCTTTCTCCCGAGGACGTGCAGGCTAAGGTGGATGCAGCTGTTCAGTTTGCTCAGCGAGAGATCTCACGGCAGCAATCAGTAGCATCCGAGGAGCCTTCTCATGAGCTCTTGATGGGCCATCTTTTGTGGGGTTATTTGGAGTGTGCAAAGGTGGCGAAATCTTTGATAAGGTCGGATGTTAACTTCTCCAAGTCTTTCGATCTTCGGAAATTAAAGAAGCCAACTCCCGATGACTGCCATTATTTCGTGGGGAGGTTTGGGGGTTTGCTATCCTCTCGGGATTCTCCGACACCATCTCCAATGCGCTCCGCCACGAGTCCGAGTCCAAGGGCTAGCGGTTCTGGGGGAGTATTTTCTCCAATCTCTCGTCTTGCTCCATTGGGTACTTCCGCAGAAGAGACAACTTCTTCTCTCCCTCCTTCCACGGGAGCTTAGTCTAGTTTTTTGTAATTTTTATTTTGAAAATAAACGCTCTTTGTACTTATTGTTCCTTCCGAGGGCTATCCGTCTTAAATAAATATTTTTGTTCAATCTTCCTATTCTATATCTTATCTCCACTGTTTAATTAAGATGGATAATGATAATTCTCAAAAAGTTGCTGACTAAGTAAACTTCCTAAGTAGGAGGTGTTACTTTGCATGGTTAAATAGGATACGTGTCCTCCTTAATCAAAAAGTTTTCCAACACGTGTCCCTTAGTTAACGTACTAAGAGTTTAAACTTCTACTTTTAACTCTAATATAAAGAGTATATATGCACGTAGGGTCTTTATCAATGATGCACTTATCTCCTAATCCTTATTAGTCTTTGATTTTCTTTTATAAGTGCAAATACAAAGATAATACTTACTTGATACGATGATGCCTCCTTATTATAGAAGATTTGGCTCGACTTCATCTGGCGGTTTTTCTCAGGATACCGCTCGGGGTCCTTCTGGATCATCAAGGGTTCCTCCGAGGGGCAATCCATCCGAGAATCAAACGACACTTAGTGCTAGTTCCTCTCTTGGAGTGGTTCGTAGGACTCCATCTACAAATTCACGTAGAGTCAATCATATCAGGGAGATATTCATGAGTAGGGAGCCATATCCTTTGGCGGATGAGTCTTCGGAATTCGATTTGATTCCTCTTAATCCATCAAGATTGATAGGCAGAGGACGTGTAGGATCCACAATGAGTGCAGAATGTGAGAACTCGGTAAGATCTCTTTTTAATGGTTATAACTTAGAGTTCGAAGATTATGATATAATAGTGCCTTCCTCGGGCCAAAGGGCTTACGCACCCCCTTCAGGTTATATGACCGTTTATACCGAACAGATGCGTTGTGGTTTACGGACCTTTTTCCATCCCTTTTTCCAAATACTCTTTCGGTATTGGCAGGTGTGTCCGAGTCAGTTAACACCAAGTTCCTATAGTCATTTGGTGGGATATGTACTTCGTAGTGAGCTTTTAAACCTTCCGATGTCCCCTTATCGGGTGGGGACAATATTTACCCTTCAACCTTGCTCAGAGGGGACTCCCTTTTTTAGCTTGACCTATCGGGACAAGGAAAATATCTTCACTCGTGTATCCAGTTCCCACTCTAGTAGAGGGGATTGGAGGCGGAGATTTTTCTTTATCCGTCCGAGAGGCCAGTCAGCCAGATCGTGGGGTGTACCCATCCGATGGGGTCTGGGATATATCGCACCCAACACCGAAACACGAGGACAAGTGAGGGAGATATTGCTTCACTCGGGACTTTTCTCTGGTTCTTATGATATATCTGGGCTGTTGGATTTCCCCGAGGCTCTGATTTTGGCAGGTTTACAAGAGGGGGTGGAAGGATGCACTCCTGCTTCTCTTCCTCTTCACAGTAATTTTCACTTTCGTAAGTTCTACTAACCATTCTTTAGTTTATAAACTTTATTGGTGTCCTCGAATCATTTTCTTACTGACATCTTTTGTAGGAGCGGAGATGGGAGCTTTTTCTCTCGGGTCTTCTAATGACGTTTTCCTGGGGAGGGCATTGCATGGTATTCCCGGGATGACGAAGGTTGGCGATTCTCCTCCTCTCATAAGTGAGGCAATGGTAGAAATCTCCTCGGAGGAGGAGGAACCCGTGGCAGCCCCCCCAGTCAGTTATATAACTCCTTCTGGATCGTCGGATCTGATAGCAACTCTTTCTCAAACGGATTGTCACATGAGTCCCATAGTATCACAGCCCATTCCTCACAATTCTACCGTAGTAAATGTATTAGAGGAGTATCTTCACTCTTCTAGTGCAGAGGATATGCAGCCCCAGCAAGATATCCCTGGTCGTATTCCTGCACCACCGCCCGAGGAGCACCCTTCCCTCGGGAGAACTCTTCCCCCCGAGGGTAATCAGGATGTTTCTCCTCTCGGATCAACAGTGGGATTTTGCCGAAACTTTCTTAGTGGGTTATTGAACGTAACAGATTGTGAACTGATAAAAACCCTTTCGGTACCCGTTCTCCAAGATTTAGCCTGCAAAGACCTGTGTGAGGTATCTATTCATTTTATTTAATACTAACCTGTCTTCTGATCTGATGCCATTCGTTTTTTGAGCAGATTTATATGGTGTTAGACGCCCTCGGGTCTTACGGGAGTTCTTCCTCAGATCCGGGTTTAGTATACCGTCGTCGGGATGAGTTAGAGCGAGGTCTCTTAGAAGCTCAAGTGGAGATAGCCCATTTGAAGGAAGTTCATGAGTCTTCTCAGGATACTCATATTCATATGTTACAATCCGAGAAGGAT
This sequence comes from Linaria vulgaris, assembly GCA_948329865.1. Classification (NCBI taxonomy): domain Eukaryota; kingdom Viridiplantae; phylum Streptophyta; class Magnoliopsida; order Lamiales; family Plantaginaceae; genus Linaria; species Linaria vulgaris. The sequence continues at coordinate 32,231,781 of OX415250.1, read as the reverse complement.
AAGGCGTGGGAATTGGAACGCCAATTATCACTTGAAAAAACACGTGTCTTGAGCTTAGACCGGAGAATTGAGGACTTACGTGGCCAAATGCGGTCCTCGGAGGAGCAGTTAACACAGGCTACGCTGGAAAGAGACGCCTTGAGTCAGCAACTGCTAGGGATAACTCGTTCTCATGCGATAGAGGTGGTCATGGCCCAAGTCCAAGCTGTGTTGGAGGTGGTGGGTACATCCAGTCTTCGCGAATCTCTTCGGGGAGAGATGCGTGACTTAGTGCATATAGGCTATAAATTGTGCCAAGATGCCGTACAAGCTTTGCCAGAGTTCCCCTCGGGATTGCTCCTTCCTGGACTCAACATTCGTCAAGTCTCCAAGGAACTTTCTCCTTCACCTATTAAAGATTTTGCAGTCGGAACTGTGTTCTTGGATGATCCAGTCTCTCTTTCCGAGGAGCAGCGCCGAAGACTTATCCGAGAGGGGAAACGTCCCATGGGAGGGACTTAGCTTGTAAATGAGTTTAGTTCATAATACAGAGGGTTCTTAGCATTATCGGATTGTCCTGATGTCTCGTATATAGAGCCATCATTTTGTTGGACAATTCTATTTTCTTTTGTACTATATCCCCTCGTATATGAACACTCTTTTTATTCATATATAACTATTACATTAAGCATAATACTTTCTAAGATTGCTTGCGTTCCACGTGTTGCGAAGTATTGCCTCCTCGGAGTTAGCAAGCCGATAAGTCGCCGGTCCCACGATTTCCACTATCTTGTAGGGTCCTTCCCATCGTGGATCTAGTTTACCCACATTCTTGGAGGCCCCTACTCGTTTCATCACTAAATCCCCAACTTGAAAGGTTCGGAGTTTTACCTTGGTATTATAATATCGTGACATCCGAGCCTTGTACTCTTCCATTCGGAGGGCTACTCGGGTCCTTTTTTCCTCAAGGAGGTCAAGGGCAAGGGCTAGATTTGAGCCATTGGCCACTTCTTCATATTCTTTGACTCGCCAGCTTTCTAGGGAGACCCCCGAGGGCAACACAGCCTCACATCCGTAGGATAGACTAAAAGGGGTTTCGCCCGTAGCAACACTCTGCGTGGTCCGATAGGCCCACAATATCCCGGGCATCTCCTCAACCCACTTAGCTTTATGCCAATCAAGCCGGGCCTTCATGTTCTTCAGGAGGGTTCTGTTGGTTCTTTCTACTTGGCCATTTGCTTGAGGGTATCCCACGGAGGCAAAGCGATGTTTTATCTCCCAATGATCACACCACTTTTGCAATCCTTGATCAGTAAACTGCAAACCGTTATCACTTACCAGGCTCCGAGGGACACCAAAGCGACAAATAATATTTCTCCAGAGAAAATTGATAACGGCCCCCGCGGTTACCCTAGCTAGGGGTTCCGCTCCCACCCATTTGGTGAAGTAGTCAACGGCTACTAGCAGAAATTTCTTTTGGCCGGCATCAGGGACGAGGGGTCCAAGTATGTCAATACCCCACTTAGAGAATGGGCAGGGGTTCAGAGAGGGTTCCCAAGGGGCTGCGGGTAGATGGGTCCGAGGGGCGTAAGCCTGGCATGGTTTGCATCTTTCGGCATGGCTTTTGCTATCTTTGGCCATCGTGGGCCAATAGTAGCCCTGTCGGATCAAGCGTCCCACCATGCTTTCGCCACTAGTATGGCTCCCACATACCCCCTCGTGAGTTTCTGCTAAGGCTAGCTGGGCCTCTTCTTCATTAAGGCATCGAGCGTGGGGACATAAATATGTCCTTCGGAAGAGTATCCCGTCTTTGAGGAAGTATCGGAGGGTTTTTCTGAACATCATTCGCTGAGTATTCTTGTCCGAGGAGTATCCCTCGGGATTCTGCAAATAGGCTTTGATAGGAGTCACCCAGCTAGATGAAGGATCTGAAACTGTGTTCACTTCTCGGCCTTCACCCTTCTCAGATTCATTGACATGTAGTAGAGTAATCTTCCGAGTATGTATTGCAGCTGTTTGTGTAGCCATCTTGGACAAAGCGTCCGCCTCTTGATTTTCTTTTCGAGGAATTTGAACTATATCATATTCTTCAAACCATTCGGACCTCTGGCGAACAACTCGGAGGTACTCTTGCATTCTTTCTTCTTTGGCCTCATATGACCCCTTAACTTGTTGAACAATCAATTGGGAATCACTATGGAGGAGTACTCTCTTCATTTCCCCTTCTTTTGCTAGCCTCATACCGATAAGGAGGGCTTCATACTCGGCTTCATTGTTAGAGAGGGGATAATCTATTCTAACTGCAAAATGGAGCCTTTCCTCCTCTCCTTCTTGATTTACCAAGACTATTCCGGCCCCCCCATGGGTACTCACCGAGGATCCATCTACATATACGTGCCATCGTGGCTCCTTTTCCTCAGATCCAACGCCCGTGAGTTCTGTCACAAAGTCCGCCAAAACTTGCGCTTTGATTGACGGTCTCGGAGCGTAGGAAATATCGTACTCAGTAAGCTCTACAGCCCATTTTATCATTCTCCCTGATGACTCCGGCTTATTAAGAATTGCTCTCAGGGGATGCTTAGTAAGCACAGTAATTGGGTGGGATAAAAAGTAGGGGCGTAGCTTACGAGCCGTAGTAACCAATGCTAGAACGAGTTTCTCAGTTAGGGTATATCGAGTTTCGGCTCCGAGGAGAGTTTTGCTAACGTAATATACCGGGTGATGTTCTTCATCTTGTTCTTTGACTAGGACAGCGCTAATAGCCTCTTCTCCAATCGATAAATACAGAAACAACTCTTCTTGGGGTACCGGTTTTACCAGCAAAGGTGGTTTCAACATGTACCTTTTTAAGTCTTCGAGAGCTTCCTCACATTGGGGGGTCCACTGAAATTCCTTGATATTCCGAAGTACCTTGAAGAAGGGAAGCCCTTTTTCTGCGGACTTGGAGACAAACCGACTCAACGAGGCCATTCTTCCAGTCAGCTTTTGGACATCTTTTACCGTCCTCGGGGTAGGTAATCCCATGATAGCTTCTGCTTTTTCGGGATTTACTTCAATTCCCTTTTCCGTAACCATGAATCCCAAAAATTTTCCTCCTCGGATACCAAAAGAACACTTCCGAGGGTTGACCTTCATGCCAAAGTTGTTCATAATGACCAACGCTTTTCGTAGGTCCTCGGGATGTTCTTCAGCAGTGTTACTTTTAACTACAGTATCATCTACATAAACCTCTACTGATTTCCCAATAAGTCCTGAAAACATAAGGCTTACTAACCGTTGATAGGTAGCTCTAGCATTCTTTAATCCAAAGGGCATGACTAGATAACAAAAGGTGCCTGCATCCGTGATAAAGCTGGTCTTATCTTGATCAATAGCCGCCATCGGGATTTGGTTGTACCCTTGATCTCCATCTAAAGTTGATAGTAGCGCACATCCTGCGGTAGAATCAACTAGCTGATCTATGCTCGGTAAAGGGTAACAATCCTTGGGGCATGCTTCATTGAGGTTAGTAAAGTCAACACACATTCGCCATCTTCCTCCGTGCTTGGGAACTAGCACGACATTAGCCAACCACTCGGGGTAAATAACTTCTCGTATTTGCTTTAATTGGAGAAGGCGTTGTATTTCCGAGCGGATGATCTTATTGCGCTCGGGGCCCATTTTCCTCTTTTTCTGTTGGACAGGTTTAGCTCCAGGCTTCACATTAAGGAAATGTTGACATACCTTGTTGCTGATTCGTCCAGGCGGCCCCCCTTCCCATGCAAAGAGGTGATGAAATTGTTTGAGAAGAGAAATCAATTGGCCTTCTATGATTGGAGTCATATGGGTGCCCATTTTGATTACTTTCTCGGGGCTTCCTTCTACTAATTCCACCATTTTTAATTCTTCCACAGGTTGGACTCGTGTTTCCTCAGTTCTACACTTTTTGTTATTTCCAAGTGAAGATCCGTCCTCTTCTGAGGGAATGGCATTCATGCAGCATTCTCTAGCTTTTGACTGACCTCCTCGGACTTCTCCGATTCCCGAGGAGGTGGGGAATTTCACTTTAAGATGCAAAGTAGAAGGAATTGCCTCAAAGGCCCGAATAGATGGTCTTCCGCAGATCACATTATACGCTCGCGAAGAAGCCTCCACTACCCAAAACTTAATAGATTCCGTTCTTCGAAGGGCTCCTTTCCCCCATGACATTGGGAGAGTAATAGTTCCGAGGGTTTGGCATGCTTCCCCGGTGAATCCTACTAAGGGGACCTCCGCGATTTCCAACGTTTCTTGTTTCAATCTCATAGCGAGATAGGTCGGTAGGAATAGTACATCCACAGAGCTGCCCGTATCTATGAGGATACGTTGGATTTCATACCCGTAGATGACGGCAGATATAACCAAGGGATCTTCATGAGGGTATATTACATCTGTAAGGTCTCGGGTCCGAAAGTGATACTAGGCAGCTGTGACCCTTGAATGGAGCAGACAGCTAATCCTTGCTCTGCTCGTCGGGCTTCTTTCAAATATTTCTTCTTTTTGCCCTGAGGTGCCATGGAGATTTCACCCCCTTCTATCATATTGATGGTTCTCCCTGTTGGGGGATTGTCTTTGTAAGAGTTAGGTGGAGGAGGCAAACTCTGATACCCTGCCGTTTCCTCTCTCGAATTTCGCTGGCGGTCCTTACTTCTCTCTCGTAGTCGGAGGCGTCTAGTGGTCCCCTCTCGTGACTTCCGGCTAGGCGTCCTTTCTTCCCTTTCTTGCTCTTCCTCTTCCCTTCGTGATCTCTTCCAAACATTGGCCTTGGGCTCTTCAGGGTTATTTTCCTTAAGGTAGTTCTTCAAGTACCCTATCTCCAATAGGCGAAGCACCTCTAAACGAAGGGTAGTACATTCTTCCGTAATGTGCCCGTAAGTTTTATGGTACTTACAATACTTTCCAGTATCCTTGTCTCGGTTAGGAAATTTAGTCGGTCTGGGCCAGTGCAACTCGTTGCTACCCCTCATTATGTTGAGCACTTCTGGTGGAGTAACAGTCATCGGAGGTAAGTGTACGGGTCGGAGGAATTTCTTAACCACTCCCCCTTCATCTTTGCGTTGAGGAGGTTTTCCTTCTTTACTTTTTTCTTTGACCTTTGCTTCTTTCTCAGCACGCTCTAAGTGTTCACTATCCTCCTGCTCCATCTGCTTCTTTGTTCCCTCGGCTTCTTCCATCAAAATATGTACTTCCGCCTTTTGCATTAACTCATTCATATCCGTAATACGATTTCCCATAAGGTATCTAAAGAAATCCCCCGCTCGGAGTCCCTGAGTTAATATGTCCGCCATAATGGTCGGGCTAACATTTGGAACATCGAGTGCTTCATCCGTGAAGCGCTTTATATATTCTCGCAAGGGTTCATCCTTCTTCTGTTTAATAGTAAAAAGATGCGTAGCAGATTTAGGGTACCTTCGGTTGCAGGCGAATTGTCGTACAAACAAATGAGCTAATCGGTCAAAGCTCGTGATGGAACAAGGTGGAAGATGAGTAAACCAGGCTTGAGCCCGCCCTCCAAGGGTAACAGGGAATACGCGGCATAACACCTGATCAGGAGCGGAAGAGAGGTCCATTCCTGCCAGGTATTGATGGACGTGATCTTGTGGGTCCCTTCCATCAGCTTCTCCGGTATATAGCGAGATATTAACAGGTCGCATCCCCGAGGGGATAGAAGCTGAAGCAATTTCGGGAATGAAAGGAGAGGTCTTGAACGTAGGATCTTCCTCGGGAGCCATGGCTTTCTTGAGATCACCTAACTCTTTTCGTAAATCATCCATCATTCCCCATAAGGAATGTTCAACCTCTCCTCGATACTCTGAAGGGCGAGAAATTCCTACCGGACCCCTCACGGGAGTCCTTTCACGACATACATGTCTTCGAGGACTTTGTCGGGGTGTCTGTCGCCAAGGATTCCAATTTGGGTTCCACGTCCTCGGAGGTCCATCTTCTTCCGAGGGGAGATCTTCGTTCTCGGATAGAACAGGGGACGTACGTCCGGGGGGATCATCCCTCCAGGGTGTTCTTTCAGCATATATAAGTCTTTCATAAACAGATCGGGGAATGCTAATAAAATCTCTTGTACCTGATTCATAATTGGACAAAGTTTCTTCTGAGTCATTGTTCGGGACAGGAAGGTTGTCATTTTCGAAAAGACCATCCATCCTAGCTGACGTGTGCCTGAATTCTCTCGAAGACAGATGCTATGACGTTCCCACAGACGGCGCCACTTTGTTAACAGGTTTGGAATTATTCCTTATTTAACGAAAGATATTTATTTGGGTCGAAACGTCCTGTCCGTGATTCAAAGGCAACGCGAGATGGACATAATGAGATTAATTGCAAGAATATTCCCTTCCTTTATTCACTGAACATTTCCTCCTCTTTGTATCTTATGTATTTGAGTGATAGATTGTAGTAAGTAAGCTTAATTGCTTTAGCTTCTTCCGCTTGTCCTTCTTCTACTGATCACCTCCCTTTATATAGACCTTGGTAGGGGTAGGTGTCATTGTGCATGTGTTTTGATAATGACAGGTGTTGTTGTTACCTTGATACAGGTGTAAAAATTAGGATAATGTTTATCGTTTATCTACTAGGCACTGACTGGATTAGCTTTTGTATCTTCTGATATCTCCGAGGGCTTCTGATGTAGACTGTTTCTGATAGAGCTATTCTTCCGAGGGCTTTTGTTTCTCTTTCTTGATTCGGGTATTTTCTTCAACAGTCAGGAGTGATCTCTGAGGGTGGAAATGTGATCTCTGATGACTTGGTATGACTTCCGAGGACTGTGATTTTGTGTCCGAGGGCTGTTTTTGCCTTTCTGAGAGTGAGATTTCTTCACCAGAGTGCTCGGACTGTATTCACTGGGTGTTCCTGTATTGACTTCTTCCAAAATTGTGTTCTCGGATAAGTCCGAGTGTTGCCTTTTCCGAGGAGTGTTCAGCAAGGAAGTTTTCTTGTAAATTCATAGGACTCGGGGTCCCTCTTGGTCCCTCTTGGAGCATTTGGTGGATATCGGAGTCATACGGGTCCATCGGGGTTTGCTCTTTTTCCGATGCCGTGTTGATATCTGTTTTTCATTCACCGTTTGACTTTCCAAGGGACGCTTGCTTTTCTCCTCGGATGCTTTTATAAACCTTTTCGGGTCAGTGACCGAGAGGTAGGGCAATCCTCCGAGGGGTTTTCTTTATAGGTACATCTCATTGGACGTACTCGTGACAATAGTATTGTCCATATATCCTCCGAGGGGTTTTCTTTATAGGTACATCTCATCGGACGTACTCGTGACAATAGTATTGTCCATATATTATTTTTCCCGAGTAGGAGTGATCTCCTCTATTTTATTTTTTAGGGTTAACAATATTGTTATAATTCTCAAATAGTTTTAGCTTTTCTATAACACGTTATCAGCACGATAGTGCTCGATCCGGAAGAATTTAGTTCCTTCGTCAGAGAAAACGTTCAACGTTAAAAGCTAGCAAAAATGTCTAACCTCACGAGTACAATTAGTTGTATACTCAATATCACTGGCAAGAATTATGGACAATGGAAATCAGATACGAAATTGTACCTCAGATCAAAGAGTATCGTTGAAACTCTTGATGCAGTAAATACAAATACGAATCCAAAAAAATGTGAGGCTGTGATCTACATGAGAAAACATCTAGATGAAACCTTAAAGAGAGAATATCTCGATGTTACCGATCCTCATGAATTATGGACAAATCTACAGGAAAGATATGGCCATCAAAAGGAAACCATGTTGCCAAAAGCCACCGATGATTGGAACAATTTAAGGTTCCAAGATTTTGAAACTGTAAGCGCATACAACTCCGCGCTTATGGAGATTCGTTCAGATTTAATTTATTGTGGAAGAAAGCTCACTGATAGAGAAATGATAGAGAAACCACTTTCTACTTTCCATGTGTCCATGATAAATGTTCAACAGCAATACCGATTGCTGAATATTTCAAAATATCACGACTTACAACAAAAGTTGTTAATGGCAGAAAGTTACAATAACTTATTGATGAAAAATCATCAATCTCGTCCTCCTGGAGCACATGCATTACCTGAGGCAAATGCCATTAATTTTTCAAACTCCTATGGACGAGGTAACAATGAGAATGCCAATCAAGGTCGTGGTCATGGTCGTGGTCATGGTCAAGGTAAAGGTGGTCATAGAGGATGGTATGGCTATAGAGGTGGACGCGGTAAAAGAGGTGGTCGTGGCCGTGGTCGTGGTCGAGGGGGTTTTCACAATCCCTCGCATACCAACACTGTCTTTAAGAATAACCACCATAACAAAGAAAAACATAATAAAAACCCTCAAGGTTATTGTTTTAGATGTGGAATGAAAGGGCATTGGGCCAACACATGTCGTACACCAGAACATCTCTGTAAGATGTACCAAGAAAGTTTGAAGGGTAAAGAAAAGGAAGTTAACTTTGTCGAACAAAATCCAAATGATGATTGCGCCTTTATGGAGGCGGCAGACTTTACTGATGACTATGATGTTCGTTTGGCTTAATATGTGTTATGTGATCTTCTGGCTGAATATGCTTATTGTGATTTATATTTTAAGTTGTATTATCTACTTCCTGCGTTTCTGTTGTGTGCTTTCAATAAAATAATCTCTTTTCAAATATATACCCTTTTTATTGCAATATTTGTTTTAATATTGTTTATTTGAAGTGAAGCGTGATATGGAGCAAACTGGTGATTTCTGCCTACTTGACTGTTGTACAACTCATACAATTCTCACAAGTAAGAAATATTTTACATATTTAGAACCCTCAAAATTTCAAGTCGGTACAATAGGAGGTCCTATTAAATTGATTGAAGGATCTGGTACAGCTACTTTTACTTTACCAAATGGAACAAAGTTTATCATCGATGATGCCTTATTTGCCCCAAAATCCAGAAGAAATTTATTGAGTTCTAAAGATATATATCGTCATGGATATGATACTGAGTCAATGACTGTGAATAAGGCTAAATATGTTTTCATTACTAAAAATATATCAGGAAATAAACATTTTCTTGAAAAACTAGCATATATCTCATCAGGGTTGCATTATACATATATTAATGAAATCTGATCAAATATGGTAGTCAATGAAAATCCAGAATTATTGACTCTATGGCATGATCGACTAGGTCATCCTGGTTCAACAATGATGCGAAGGATAATTGAAACTACACATGGACATTCATTAAAAGAATCCAAACTCAATCTGAGCAACAATGGTCCATGTGAAGCATGTTCTCTTGGAAAGCTAATTATAAAGCATTCACCAGTTAAAATTAAGACAGAATTACCCACATTTCTGGAAAGAATTCAAGGTGATATATGTGGACCTATTCATCCATCATGTGGACCATTTCAATATTTTATGGTATTAATTGATGCCTCAAGTCGATGGTCACATGTCTGTCTATTGTCTATTCGCAATATAGCATTTGCGAGATTTTTGGCTTAAATAATCAAAATAAGAGCTCAATTTCCTGACTATACGATCAAGAAAGTCAGACTTGACAATGCTGGTGAATTCACATCTCAAGCTTTCAATGATTATTGTATGTCAACTGGAATTACGGTTGAACATAGTGTTGCACATGTACATACTCAAAATGGTTTAGCTGAATCATTAATTAAACGCCTTCAATTAATTGCTAGACCATTGTTGATGAAAGTTAAATTACCAAGTTCTCTATGGGGTCATGCGATTTTACATGCTGCATCACTAATTCGTATTAGACTAAGCTCGTATCATGAATACTCCCCATTACAACTTGCTTTTGGTCATGAACCTAATATTTCCCATATAAAGATTTTTGGTTGTGCAGTTTATGTTCTAATTGCACCACCAAAGCGAACAAAAATGGGACCACAAAGAAGGTTAGGAATATATGTTGGATTTGACTCACCATCAATAATCAGATATCTTGAGCCCCTAACAGGTGATGTCTTTACGGCACATTTTGCCGATTGCCATTTTAATGAGGCAAATTTTCCAACCTTAGGGGGGGAAAAGAAGCAGTTGGAAAAGGATATATCATGGTATAATCCATCTTTGACAAGTTTTGATATGCTAACAAAGCAATGTGATTTGGAAGTAAAGAAAATTTTGCATTTACAAGCTATTGCAAATCAATTACCCGATGCATTTACTGATATAAGCAGGGTAACAAAATCACATATACCAGCTGCAAATGCTCCTGCTCATATTGTAATTCCAAAAGAAACATCAAATGATGATATCTTTGATATAACTAAGAAACATGGGCGTCCTACTGGCTCAAAGGACAAAAATCCTCGAAAAAGAAAAGGAGCATCAAAACCTAATGATCCTATTATTGAGGAATCTATGCCTGATGAGTCGCAAAATGTGACATATGAGATACCTCAAGAAGTTATCCAATCAGATCCTATAAATAAAGAGAACGTTGAAATCTCTATAAATTATATCAATACATGAATGGTATTGGATCGAAATGGGATGGAAAATATGGATGAAATATTTTCATATTTAGTCGCTTATGAAATTGAGAATGAAAATGATGATCCTGAACCCAAATCTGTAATTGAATGCCAAAATAAGAATGATTGGGATAACTGGAAAGATGCTATGCAATCTGAATTAGATTCGCTTAATAATCGAAAGGTCTTTGGACCCATTGTTCTCACACCGAAAAGTGTGAAACCCGTAGGGTTCAAATGGGTCTTCGTTCGCAAACGAAATGAGAAAAATGAAATTGTAAGGTACAAAGCTCGCCTTGTCGCACAAGTCTTTTTTCAAAGATCTGGAATCGATTATGAAGAAACGTATTTTCCTGTAATGGATACGATTACATTTCGATTCTTGATCAGTCTAGCGGTCTATGAAAATCTAAACATGCATCTCATGGATGTTGTCACTGCTTATCTCTATGGATCACTTGATAATGATATTTATATGAAGGTCCCTGATGGACTTAAATTACCCGCAACATCAAGTTCCAAACCTAGAGAAATGTACTCAATTAAACTGCAAAGATCATTATATGGGTTAAAGCAATCAGGTCGCATGTGGTATAATCGTTTGAGTGAATATTTATTAAAAAAAGGATATATAAATAATTCTTTGTGTCCATGCGTTTTTATTAAGAAAACATCATCTGGTTTTGCAATTATTGCGGTTTATGTAGATGATTTAAATATCATTTGCACTAACAAAGAAATTCATTCAACAATGAATTATTTAAAGGATGAATTTGAAATGAAAGATCTTGGAAAGACTAAATATTGTCTTAGTTTGCAAATTGAGCATGTTAAAAATGGAATACTTGTGCATCAATCTAACTATACTAAAAAGATATTGAAACGTTTTAACATGGATAAAGCAACACCTTTGAACCATCCTATGATTGCAAGATCATTAACTATAGATAAAGATCTGTTCCGTCCTTGTGAAGAAAATGAAGAAATTCTTGGTTCTGAAGTTCCATATTTAAGTGTCATTGGAGCTTTAATGTATCTAGCTAATTGTACTAGACCTGATATATCATTTACTGTGAATTTATTAGCCAGGTTTAGCTCATCACCCACAAAAAGGCACTGGAAAGGAATTAAACATTTATTCCGTTATCTTCAAGGAACTGTGGATCTTGGTCTATTTTATCCTAACAATGCAGTACAAGAATTGATTGGTTATGCAGATGCAGGTGTTCTATCAGACCCACATGAATCCAGATCTCAAACTGGATATGTATTCACGTATGGAGGCACTGCTATTTCATGGCGTTCTCAGAAACAGACACTTGTTGCAACATCATCGAATCATGCTGAGATTATTGCACTCCATGAAGCAAGCAGGGAATGTGTATGGCTACGATCAATGACACATCATATAAGAAGTACATCTGGCTTACCTATTAGAGAGGGTCCTACAACATTATACGAAGACAATTCTGCATGTATTACACAGATGAAAGAAGGCTATATCAAGAGTGATCGAACCAAACACATACCCCCAAGATATTTTGCCTACACTCAGGAACTCGAGAAGAACAAAGAAATTAATATCCAATATGTTCAATCATGTGACAATATGGCAGATCTTTTTACAAAGACACTCCCTACTGTAACTTTTAAGAAACATGTTCAAAGTATTGGGATGTGTCACCTACGAGACTTATGAAGAATTGGAGATGCCAACTTGAGGGGGAGTTCACACGGCTGCACTCTTTTTCCCTTATTAAGGTTTTTATCCCACCGGGTTTTTCCTTATAAGGTTTTTAACAAGGCAGCATAAGACGTGTGCAGAAGACGGATCATGTACATAACAAAATATTCAAATGGCCAAGGGGGAGTGTTATAAATATATAGTTAGTGGCATATGCCTAGTGGCCATTGTTGAAAATTTTGTACAACTACTATTTTATAATAGTAGTAGTTGTTGTAAATAGTGTAAAATATTGGGAATTCCTGCCTATATAAGGAGCCATCAAGATGAAGAGAAAAACACCAATTCACAAGTAATATACTCATAATTTGCTCTTCTTTATCTATGTCCTTTTAAATATATTGTTATAATTCTCAAATAGTTTTAGCTTTTCTATAACACTATAACAGGATGAGATTAAAAGCTTGCGCTCAATTTTTGACAAATGGGCCACTTTAATATGATAGATATCTCATATGTGCAGTTCCTAAATATTGTTAATGGGCTGAAATACAGCCCACTATATCAATATTTTATTTTTTTTTATCAATGCCCACTATATCAAATTAACCAAGTAATAGTCAGATGCGTTAATGACTTAATTCAATAGTATAAAGTATGCTTTAAAAAAAAAGAGAGAGTATAAAGTATAAACCAAATGGGTTCTATTCTTTAAAAAAAGTATATTTAGTAGTGCTTTAGACAAACGTGGATAAGTGAATATGATTTATTTTTGCTCCTAATGTGATGTCATTGTCTGATTAAAGATTTGATAGGTTTGATTTGATTAATAAATTGGAACGAATTTGCGGATCGTAATTGATCTAATACGTTAAGTAACTGGATCTGAATTTTGGTGTGCATGAAAGTAACAAGTATGCATTTCAAAATATAGTCAAACAACCACATACTACATGTTAAATAGTTAGTTGCTCTTAGTTATAGTAAAAATAAGATATTAGTTAGCTGAGTTCATCTTACAAACACAATTTTTTATATACATACGTTGTTGGAATGACAGCAAAATGATTGGTTTTATTTAAGTTATTAAAAACCTCCATTATCGGAATTCTTTTTTAAAAACAAGAATAATGAATGCATAAGAAGCAAACTTAGTGTTTCGTTTTTATGTGATAGGTATATATTAATAGATTTGTGAAAGTGACAATTTAATTTATCGCTAAGGTGGTATTTAAACAAATATAATTACAGTAGCTAAGAAAACAATTACAAAGAATATTCTACTACGAATAATGCACTAGAAACTATCGTCTACTACGCACGCTCTCGCAAAGTCGACGTTCCATCAGCGATTGGAGATTTTGGAGCGACTAAGAGAAATTCGAGTTCGAGGGAGCAATTTCATGAGAATATCACCCTATTGGTCAGTCGTATTAATATAAGGAACAGTGAGAAAACCTTTGTTGACAAGATCACAAACAAAGTGAAGATCAACACAAATGTGTTTTCTACGAGAATGTAAGACCGGGTGAGGTGGAAGCCGTCGGTGTAGCCAGTCGTTTGACATCATCCTTCTTATGCCGAGCAAGAACATCACACATGTATTTATGTTGAGAAAGAAAGAGACATTCTCGACATGTGAACATCTCAACGCCTAGAAAATATGAGATAGTGCTGAGATCTTTTGCCGCGAGTTTGAGGCAAAGATGAGCAACAACCCGAGAGATAAGGGAAATGGTATTTTCGGTGACTATGATGTCATCAAAAAACACAAGGAGGTCAATTAAATCACTTGCCCGAGAAAAAACAAAGAACGGCGTATTAGAGATAAAAGAGCAAAATGTAATACTTAAAGCAAGAAACCATACACGAGGCGCTTGTTTTAAGCATAAAATGGCGTCTTGAGATGACATACATGACCTAGAAAGGAGGAATCAATGAAACCTGGAGGTTGACACATATAGACATCCTCACTCATCATAGCATGCAGAAATACACTACTAATGTCAAGTTGATGAAGAGACCAACCGTGCATAATAGCCAAGGAAAAAACCGTGTGAATGGTGATCGGATTGACAACTGTATTAAAGGTGTCCTTGAAGTCAAGACCTTCATGTTGATGAAACTTCTTAGCAACAGGGCGATCCTATAACTTATCAATAGAACTATATGACGTAATTTAATATGAGAAAACCCACTTCAAACCAATGATATTCTTACCAACTAGCGAGGGTACCAAGTCCCGTGAACCGTGTTGCATAAGAATTATGAACTCCTCAACCATAGCAGTTCACCAAAGAGGATATTTCAAGGCTTGGGAAGTGCGAGTACGCTCAACATGACCAAGAACAGGATGATTGGTCCCACGTTGAGTTGCTTGGGCTTAAAGATGTTGTTCATAGCTCGAGTAGTCATACAACAACCAAAGATGAGACAACAACCAAGGAACCTAAAGAGCCATAGAGAGAGTCAGGCTCGAGAACCGCACTCACCGAAGTTGGTGAAGCCTTAGATGGTTGAAGGGGATGAACGCTTGGTAAAATAAGAAGATAAGTCAAGGTCGACATTTTTTGACGTTGTCGAGACGGAAGGAGTAGATTGCTCATTAGGGAGGAGTCTAGAAATGACAAGAGACATGAAGACGCCTAGTCTCAATATCATAACACCGATAGACACTTTGAGATGTGGAACAGGCAAGAAAAATCCATGCGCGAGAGGGTGGCGTGATTTTACCAAATTGATAAGGTCGAAGACACGGGAAAGAGAGGAAACCAAACATGTTAATTTTGAGGTAATTGGGAGAACCCCTAAAAAGAACACCAAAAGGAGAATCATGGAAGCACAGACATCAGAAGTATGTTAGAGAGATAAACAACAGTGGCAAAAGTCAAGTCCCAGAAAGAGAATAGCAAAGTCGATTGTTGTAACCGAATTCCCCTAATGCTCACAACTTGGCGATGGCGCCATTAAACAGCGTCGGCTTGTTGAAGTGGATATGGTGCAGCAGTGAGCCAACTAATACCACATTCAGATAAATAAGGCCAAAGAGCCACAAACTTACCCTCGTTATCATAATAGAAGTTCTTGATAGTATACCCAAACTGTAGTAAGCTGACAAAAATGTTGAAACACTATAACTGCTTAAGACTTGTGAATCAAAGGATAAAACCAATGGTATTTTGAAAAATGATCAACCAACAACAAATAATAACGACAACCACCATTAGAGGGCACTAGCGATGGACCCCAAACATCACCATAAATGAATTGTAATAGATGAGTAGAGACAAGAGGTATGGCAGTTGATGGGTGCTTGTAGTACTTGTTTTAAGTACGAACTTAGGTTTATAAAAACACTCGGTTAATAATTGAATTGCTACACCTATATGTATTACCATTCGAAAGTGTACGAGTCAAAATAGTAAGTAAGTTACGAACTAAGTATCATATCCCAAGTGAGTGGTTGATGTATTCTTGAATCATTTAAATGTAACAACACTAATGATTGTGACGTTTTCTATCTTTATGTATGTAGAATGATATGAATCTAGAAAATAGTGAATGTTGATTTTATAAAAAAAAAATGTTTTGAATGCAAATTGATATTAAACTAGAATGCAATGAAAACGGTGTATGAAAGCAAAGAATGACTTTAATGCAGGAAAACCGTTTGAATGCCAAAAAAAACTATTAATGGAAACATATTGAATGCAGAAAGGTATCAATGATACTAAGCTAATCTAATGCAAGCATGTAAATAAAATAGAATTTAAGATGATTGAGAAGTTGAATAATTTAGTTGTGAGCATATGATTAAAAGATGTTTGGAGGTTAAGTTTCACAACTGATTTAAACATAAAAGTTCATAGACAAACTATATATGTTTACTTGAGATGTTTGATGATAGTCAGAGTTCTATGTAATGTCTAATGGATTTGCGACCTATAACTGGACCTATCATAAATGTAGAGTTATTAAGTCTCTAATGGCCTACCGCGCTAGCAAAACAAGCTTAACTGTCAGTTACTTTAGTGGAGATATTAATTCTTGAATCCAATTAACTCATTGTGGTAACATAAACGCACATAGTCAAGAATAATTTAGTATGATCTAAGGGTTGCGCAATAACTTCTTTAGCATACTAAAGTGACAAATCACATGTATACATAATTAGTTTAACATCTACACTCTGGCAGTCCCAGTGTAGTGCGTATGTTCTTCCAGCGTTACGCTGAATAAAGACTAATCATTGTAGACACATGAGCACATAAAATACACATCAAATAAAACAAATAAACATATTCGTAAATTAGAGATAGGGAAAGCTTCTCATATTTTCATGTTAGCTACTCATAGTTATAAGTTCAACAATCAATAAAGAGTTAAATAACACAAACATTGTAAAAAGATAGGGAAAGCTTCTCAAATCCGGTGGAACGTTGACGCTTTGCTATCTTCTTCCACTCCTACGTGATATCTCCTTGTCACAAACTATTGAATCTTGAATATGAAAACAAAACTAAGAACAAAACTTCAATGGTGTTTTCTCTCTTTTCACAACCCTCTCACAACTAACAGAAAAGTTACTACTCGTAATTGTAAGTTTTGAAAAGTGTTTGTTAAGCAGTTCTCTTGAGCGCTGGCAACTCTCCAATTTATAGAAAAGTAGTGCTACCCTGGTTTTGCAAATAGCCACAACTTAAGAATGCAGAGAAAGACAATGTTGCTCTAGAGACGCGCAACTTGGCATGTTGCGCGTGTACCTGCATGGCCTGCAAAACTCTGTACGATGTGGCGCGGCTCTATGATAGTTCATCGTGATGACGCATGATGCTTTGTGGGTCACACGACCTACTGCTTGTTGCACGTTGTCGTGCGGCTTCCTTTGGTGTTGGACTTATTTGCTTACTGCGACTAGGGTTGTATCGGTTTGTGTAACAGTGTAGCGCTTGAAGTTGTGTCGTAGGGCTCTCTGTGCAAGTCATTCCAAAAACATCTATTTGATGCTCCATTTCCATCATTTTGTCTTGACTCGAAAAAATCCTACAAAATCTCAAAGTAACACTAGAACCAATAAATATGCATTAAGAAGTCTACAAATATTTAAGAAAACAAGTACATAAATCACGTTATATAAACGCTCATTAGCAGTAAACGGCAAATGAATACTTTTATTAGATACCCAAAAGATAAAATGTAGCATCCTTGGAACATAACAAATTACAAGGTAAATCAAATGTCAAATAATAAAGAACTAATCGCCTCTGATAAGTGACCTAAACGAATGCAATTGTTGGTGCTAACACCAAGGAATGCGAAAGAAGAGATTGGGTGTCGCGGCCGAACGTCCAAGTGGTACACGCCATTAGTGCACTCCCTGCACAATAATTTTGCCATCGTAATGCGGTCCTTTACAAATAAATGCGAAGGACGAAACTCAAGAGTAACATTATTCGTCAAAGTAAATTGGTGCACCGACAGTAAATCTTGTTTTAACAACGGAACACATATGGAGAAAGAAGAAACTAATGATCAGAATGTGAAAAATAAGTAGAACCAATGTGAGTAATCGACAAACATGAACCATCACCAATGACACCCTCATCGGATGTCGTCATACTCAGAGTGAACAGATAAGTTCTGAAGATCAGAAGTGAGGTTATGGGAAGCTTTAGATTCGACTAGCCATGTGTTGCGGTCCATTGGGGGAGAAGACAGGAAAGTCGCAACATTAGCAATGGGTTGTTGAAGACGATGAAAATTGCGAGCACCGTGGCCATAAATACAACAAATCTGACAAGTGATATTCAAATGAGTGTTTGAACCTTTACGACTGTTCGAAAGGTAGTTCTAAGAGTTAGGGTTCCCACCTGACTTGACGAGTTACCATGTTCATTCGATCGGCCCGAGCGACTGCCAAAGTCGTGGCTCCCCGGTTCCCAAGGAATACGATTTGTCATTTGAGACGCTTCAGGTAGGTCTCATGAGCAATTGTCATGCAACATTGGAAATGAGAGGGGTCTGTCACGTACATTGATTTGTGCGACAATATCAGGATAAGGCACATTGTGTCCATTTAGAACATAGTGAGTCACATCATCTTGGAGAGAGAATGATCAATGAGGGCCAGTTCATCAACCTTTATCTTAACCTGTTGAAGAAACTTGAAAACAGATGTGGAGCCAATAGTCATTTGAAAGAGAGATTCATTCAATTACATAATCCGAGAATGGGACTTTTGGCAAAAGTACTTTTCATGATGTGCCACACGGCAGTAGATGTTGTCTTAGAAGAGATCAAGGGCATGATAATCGAAGATACTGAACTAAATAGGGTTGAAATAAGAAGGGCATCATGACGAGTCTAAAGGATAAACGCAACGACAATTCCAAGGAATCGAAGCGAGGAGGGTAGGAGGTTGTACCATCCAAATAGGCAAGAAGCCCATAGCCATAAGACAGACGGTGAACATGTGCATTCCAGAAGGTATAATTCCCAAAGTTCAACTATAGAGGAAGATGAGTGTGCGCATTGATGGGCACAAATGGGTTGCCAATGGGATCGAATCGTGGGACGAAGTGTGGCAATCCATACACAATGAGAGAAACGGACAACGAGGCCGACGACTGCGATGTGGGAGCCGTGGAGGAGTCGTTCAGGTTTGAAGAAACAGAAGACATGAGGATCGTTTTTCTCATCAGGGAGATTTCCTGCTCATATCATATAAAATTTGTGAAAGTGATAATCTTATTCATTACTAAATTTGATATTTATACAAAATACAATTACAGTAATTAAGGAAATAATTACAAAAATATTTACTAAAAATAATACACTAGAGACAGTTGCCTAATATAATAACGACAAAATCATCGGACAAATAAATATACGAAATTGCATCTCGAGCTATTTGTGCAATAACTATTTATGTATGAAGTATAAACAAACAATGTAAATTAATATATCTTTCAAATGAAGAATGATCACTACAAGAAAATACATTGTTTCCCGACCAAAATTTTTTGACCGAAATTCGGTGGGGAGGTCTTTCGACCCCTTTCGATCGGATTCCGGCCAGAAATGCCATTTTTTACCAGAATTCGATCGAGAATCCGGTCGGGACCCTTTGGAGGGACAAATTCCCGCCAAAGGGCATCGCCCTAATCTCGGCCCAGCTGGGCCGAGTATTACCGTCCGCAATGTGGTCGGTAATGAGGGAGGTATACCTCCCTCCTCCTCCTCATTTCTCACACACACCTCTCTCTCCTCACTCTCATTTCTGACCGCCCAGTCCTCTTTTCTTACCGGATTTCAGTCGAAAATTTGGATCCAATAGATTTTTGTCTTTTCTCGTTTTTATGTTATATTTATTGTTTTAATATTTATTTTATATGTTTAATTGTTAGATATTGTAGAAATTGTTAGGCTTTAATTAGGAAATGCCTTTAGGAAATGTTAGGCTTTAGAAAATGTTAGAGTTTAGTAGTTATTTATGCCTTTAGGAAATGTTATGCAATTAGACTTTAAATATTATGTATTTTCTTTAAGAATTTTTAGGCTTTAAACTTTATGTCTTTAGGGATTATTTGATATTGTATTATTGTTAGACTTTCAACATTGTTTATGCCTTTTAGGAAATCGATTTATAAATTAGAATTCATGATACTTTTAGGGAACTACTATAAAGTAGAAATGATTATATTTTTAGAAATATCTACTTGAAGTTTATGTTTTTAGCTACTCTCGAAATATCTATATGTCTTTTTTAGGTAATATTATTTATCTTAGCATTGTTTTATTTTATAATATTTTTATATGTGTTAATTTAGTTATTATGGCGTTACCCTTATGAATTGTTGTTAGATATCTTAGAACTAATAGTTTTTATAACATAGTTCATGCCTTTAAGAAAACTATATAACTTAGTAATGATTAAATTTAGGTCATCTCTATAATTAGAAATATTCTAACTTATATACTTTTACTTAGTACGTAGCACTTAGTCGACGACATGCTGGGTGATCCTCCACGCTCGTCTCGTAATACCGGACATGGCCAACCCTCAAAGAGAAGGCGTAGTGGTCCACTGAGTGCCCGAGGGCATAGTGGTCCACCGAGTTTAGGTCCTCGTCTTCGTTTTGTTCATTCTGGGACCACCACCCGCTCTTTTCAATGCCTCTGCTACCGACCTTGTCGAGGCCCTTTCTACTTCCCATCCACCTAGGCGTACTACTGGATCGAGCGGCGGTACTCCACCAAATCAAGTAGTACCACATCGATTAGATGATGATCATGCAGCATCGACGCAACCTACATCATTTGGATCGAGACGTAGGGCACCTAGTCCCAATACTTCACCGACAGCGACGCAACAACGACCAGGCCGGGGCTTGTCTTGAGGCAATTAGGTTTTGTTTGACGGTAGAGGTCGTGCTAGAGTTACTTTGGATGAGCACGGTGTATTTTTGAAGGGGCGCAGAATATCGACGACGATTACCGAGATCGTTACGTTATTTATGACGAAGTGTGTTCGTTCATACAATGCGCTCGATGAGATTGTCAAAGGTCAGATGTGAATCAAGTTTAGGGTGAATTTTGGAACATATATTTATATTTATATTAAGATTTTTATTTAACGAAAGCTTAATTAAAACCATGTCTCGAAATATAAAAACCTTAATTATTTGCACAAAACATACAACATTGGTCCGGATGAGTTGGGTCTGGCACATACGACCTACAAGGCGAAGGCTAGAAAGAGTTACAAGGAAGTGGTGTACAATGCAAAGAAGAACTACTATGCGAGGAAGGATGATCAGAAGTGGGCGGGGCGTCCGAGGACTGGGTGGATGAACGACAAGTTGGAGGCTGAGTTTGTGGATCACTGGAAGTCAGAGGAGCATTTGAAGAAATCAGAATTAGGGCAGAAGAACAGGCGAGGAGGAGAGAGCCCACACCCTGATCGTCCTGCACGAGGGACTCATGCTAGTGGGTCCATTAGCTACACAAAGATCTAGCGTATGATGGTATGTCTTATTAAATTCTATTCTATACGAATAAATTTTGTCTTAAATTTAAATAGTTTAACAAAATTTTTATGTCAATATGCAGACGCGTTTGAGACCTCCAGGGGCCCATGCGCCTCGGCACAATGGGATGTATCATTATCAGCATACACATGTTCCCGAGGATCTTCCAGATGGAGTTCTACGTCGCCGCATTTGGCTACACCCCGTGTATAGGGCTATCTATGTAAGTATTTAACTTGTAAAGCATTTTTTGATTACTTTATTAACATATGCATTATTAATTATGTACTAAATATTCTATCAAAATGAAGAGGAGGCCTACATAGGCTTGATGACCGAGAGGTACGAGGCGGATCGTACTAAATGGCCTTTCATGGATCAAGAGTTGTGGAGTAGGGTGTTTGGAGGAGTGAAGGAGGGGAAGGTTGTGGGCCTGCCTTCGGATGCACGTCACGATCAGTTTGGTCTCCATACAAAGAAGGTGTCAGGTTTGACATATGCCAATGCGATGAGCTTGGAGGGGGAGAACCGTCGTCTTAGGACTGCTACTGATCGGAGAGTTGACGTGCTTATGGGTCACATCAAGCACTTGACCCAACACATCACCGAAGCAACATGTACTCCTCATTCTCGACCCATTCCTACTGATTCATGTCTCAGGCTCGTCGAGCCTACCAGGGTACCGTGCCGACACCCAAGCTCCTGCCATCGCCTCCTTGTGATCCATTTGCCCCTTCTGCTTCGGATGCTATAATGTATGAGCCTGAGTACGCGGATGATTATGAGGATGGCGATCTGGATGACACTCCCGATGGTGATTCTGCCGATCTTGGTGGTGATGATGATGAGGGTGGTAGAGCCTCCAAAGATTATACATTTGGGGTTACTGATGATGACTAGTAGTATTAGTTGTTCGTTTTTTTTTAAGTATTGAAAACTGTGTTAGTTGTTTGTATTTATGTAGTTCGTTAGATGCTTGGACAAACTACTTTATGTTTATGTAATTTCATGTTTATTCTATAATGACTCTATGTTTGTGAAATTTTATGTTTATTTGTAATTCAGTAATGTTTATATTAGTGCTAGTTTGTTCGTACTTGTTTAACACAATTGATTTTAGTACACTAAATGGCCTTAATTTTTGTAACTATAAAAAGACCCAACACCAATACAAGCTATAATATGAAATCAAATAGCGTGGATCCAAATTTATTATAAAACAGAAATCGACTACTAAATTATTATAGCACGATATTCATACATACTATACTCAGACTTAATCACTCATTATCTCTTCATCTTCCTCTTTCTCGTTGCCCTCCTCTTCCTCCTCCTCTAATCTTCTCTCGTCAACCACATCAAATCCTTCGTCGGCCAGTTGGATATTCATATTGAATGAGGAAAGGTCTACACATAAGTTCAAACCTTCAGGTGAATTCTTCTGTAGCACTTGGTTTGGCATCCCCCCTTCGACATCATTTGATTCGGCAACTGATGACATATCGATTATGTGCCTGGCAGGAATAGTGGATACGACCAACCATCCTCTATGTCATGGTTGCCCCGTCATCTTCTTTGGATAAGGCATATAGTACACCTGTTTTGCCTGGTTAGCAAATACAAATGGCTCATTGGTGTCGATGATACACCGCATGTTGATGTTAACAAGCTTGTACATTGAATGCTCCTCCCTACCTGCGTTTGTATCATACCAAACACATTTGAACAAGACTATGTACATGGGTCTAATTTTTCCCCAATATTCCACATATATTATATCTTTCAACATTCCATAGAAGTTGGTGGCATCGGATCCTCCCATGTCTCCTTTCACATAAGCATTGCTACAATCACTCTTCTTCAGGCCTAAAGTCATCTCGGTGTGAAATCTGAACTCATTCACAATGTTTCCCTCGTAGGTTGCCACTATATTAGTCAGACTTGTGATTAGAGGATCTATGTGTAGGTCGCTCTCGTATAGCCCACATGAATACATCTGCTTGAACCATGCTACGTACTCTTGGTTCCTCTTGGATTGTATCTCCATTGGACTAAGTCCACCGCACTCATCTTCTTCAAACAACATGTATAGAAGAATTTTCATGAGTTGGTATTCTACTTGTCTTTACCTGCTTCTATATCATTTCATTATTACAAATAACAACAACTTACTCATCACATTCGTCAAGTTCTTCACAATTTAGAAGCGTGTAAAGCTCTATTTGCTCAATTTCATCGGAAGTCAAGTATTGTCTATTGTTTAGTGGCCCTATTGGCGCCCCTTTCTTGTCAAATATTGTAAGCTCTTCATCCCACTCTGTGCTATCTAGCGTCTTGTTCCTGTTGAGTTGTATATATTTAGTCTGAACAGAGACATCCAAATATTGAGAACACAAATTGGACAGCTCTGCAAGTAGGTATGCATTGGCTATGGATCCTTCCATCCTCGCCTTATTCAGTATTGAACCCTTCATGTCGAATATCCGCCTAATTCATAGAAATGAATGATTAGACAAAGAATCAATAATTATAAAAGATATTGATTTTAAAAATATAAAATCGTACCTCTAGAAATGGATACATCCATCTATAATGGACTGGACCTCCAACTCTAGCCTCGTACGGAAGGTTTATGGCAAAATGCTCCATAGAGTCAAAAAATGAAGGAGGAAATATCATTTCCATCTTGTACATGGTAACAATAAATGATTCCTCCAATCGCTCTATATCCTCAACTGAAATCTTTGAGGCACAAATCGCCTTGAAAAAAAGACTAATCTCTACTGGGGTCCCCCAAATCTCGGGTTCCAAGAAGTCGCAAAAGGTAATCGAGATCAGTCTATGAATGAAGACATGACAATCATGACTCTTCATACCATACCATTTTCCTTGTTGTTTTTGCACACATCGTCCCAAATTCGATGCATACCCATCAGGAAACTCCAGTTCTGTTAGCCAATCAAGCACCATACTCTTTTGCTCCCTCGTAAGACAATATTTTTCCTTGGGCTTTATATATTCCGTTCCTCTGCCAGTAGGTACTAAGAACAATTCTTTATGGTTGGTCAACAGCTTAAGATCGTACCTCGACTTAATGATGTTCTTCGACTTAGCATCGTTCAACACCGTGTTGATGATGTCCTCAAAAAAGTTCTTATCACAATGCATAACATCTAGATTGTGGTGAATCAAGTTTGTGGACCAGTAAGGTAGTTCCCAAAAGATGCTTCGGCGACACCAATTCTGAGTTGTATTAAAACCCAGAAGCTTTGTAAAGTTTGGCCCAAATCCAAACCGGTCATAAACTATCCACAATTGCCCTCATCTCCGCTCATGATTTCTTTCGAATAGGTGGTGCAAGTACCTCTTTATCCTTGTAGAACTCCTTCTTGTTGTACGTCCATTCATGGTGCTCTGGTAGAAACCGACGTTGGCAATCGAACCACGAGGCATTTCTACCATGCTTAAGTGTAAAAGAATCTGTCTCACCCATGCAATAAGGACACGCCAACTTCCCATGCGTGCGCCACTGGGACAACATTCCATAAGCAGGAAAATCGCTAATAGTCCACATTAAGGCCGCTCACATTTGGAAGTTTTCCTTTCGTGAGCTATCATATGTCCACAAACCATTACTCCACGAATCATTCAACTTATCAATCACCGGTCTCAGGAAAAATCCAAGTTCTTTCCAGGACTCTTTGGACCAGGTATAATAAGGCTCAGAAATATAAACTCCGGTCACATACATAAATCCGGAGGGAGGTTATAGGGGGTTACAAACACGGGCCAACAAGAGTAGTTCTTGCCAGATTGCCCAAACGGTGTAAACCCATTCGTACTAAGACCGAGTCAGACATTACTAGACTCTGATACGGATTCTGGATTTGCACAATCAAAATGTCTCCATGCCTCGCCAGTAGTCGGGTGAATCATTCTATCAGTTGACTATCGACACTTTAAATTCCAAGTGATATATCTTGAAGTGCCTACAGTTTAGAATAACCTCTATAATCGAGGGCCTATCGGTCTTGCATATCGAACACGATGCGAGATCCTTATTGGCATTCTCATCGTAATACAAGAAACAAAAATTCCAACAGACATCGATCCTTTTTGTACCCTAAACCCAAACTCGCGATCATCTTATTCATGTCTAGAACCGTATTAGGTAACATTTCCTCAATCTCTGGGTCCATAGGATCTTTAGACAACCTTTAATACTTTTTGCAAGCGACATTAGGTACTATGTGCATTGTCTTGCACGTCAAGAACTCGGCAAACCACGAGAGCACAGTCTTCGGCTTCTTACTTTGCATTTGTATGCCTCTAAATGCATCAAATTGTAGAACTCCTTCGTGTCGGGACTTGGATCTTCGTTGTGCACATATCCCTCAACAAATAGACCCCCATATGCATCCACCACCAATTCTCTAAACGAAGTATCAACATGAACGGGACTATCCACGTGAATACTAGTGGGCGGTAAATCAGGTACATACGATGTGGATGCCCCGCTCGCCTCCTCTCCATGCAACACACATACCCAATATTGTAAAGCCCGGCTTATGAAGATGATCCCAGACTACGTTTATATCAAAAAACTTTTAATTGTTGCATTTCTGGCACAAGCATCTAATACGATTTTTTAGATATAAGTAATCTCTCTGTTGTGAGGAATATTGTATTAATGAACGAACCTCAACCACGTAATATTGATTCAAATAACCAGTATTACTATATATCCTATCGTACATCCAAGATCTATCTACAAGATAATCCATTTCTAATATAAGAAAATTAAAAAGAAATTGTTACAATTAATTCTACCAATCAATATCTTTATCATCTATATTAAATTTCTCAAACATAGAAGTCAAGTCAATACTTACTTGTTGTAGCATAGAAAATACTTAGATCAAGTATTGTTTGTACACATACGGCACTCGTTGCATTTACCGAAATATTTAATAATACACAAACAAACATATAAAAAAGTTAAAAGTGATCGTTATAATAAGAAATTATTGAGAAAACAAACACAAAATAGTTATAACAAGGGAAAATCGTGAATACCTTTCAAATGAGGAAGAATGGAATAATTTTACATATGGAATGGGGTGGGTATTTATAGGGGCATCTGCACACTTTTTCGATCGGAATTCAGTCGGAAATAACAACGGTTACTACCATTTTCGACCGCGGTAATGCCTATAATTCCGACCGGAATCCGGTCGGTAATAATACTCATATTTTTTAATTAACAATTTCGCTCTCTAATTTTAGATAATCGTTGGTTTAAGGATCAATTACAACAATATTAGTTATATGTAAGTAAAAAAATCTTAATTTTGTTGCACGTAAGTCAAATCATTCGAAGCGTTGGTTCATAATGTCTCTTGTAAATATATTGGTATATGTCGCTAATAACTACTTACGATTATGTTAATTTCATGTATCACAATTTCCTTCTCTATAGTAACGTTTGTAACGAATGTTAATCGCAAATGAGAGATACTATATACTATGTATGATTAATATATGTAGAACTTAAAGCAAGTTTAATAGTAAACATACTATGTTAATCAATATTAACTAAATATTAGTTCAAAAAAACATTAAACTAACTAAGTACTAGTTCAATTCATGTATTTTTAGTGAAATTCAATAGTTAAACTCACAAACACATCAATATTTTTCTAAAATCAAGCCAAAAGTCACATATTTAGAGTATTTTTGACCGGATCACGGTCGGAAATATTATTCATGATTATTTTCGACCGGAGTCCGGTCAAAAATAATATTCATAAGCAATTCTGACCGGATTTCGGTCGGAAAACTGTGCAGAAAATAATTTTCGACCGGACCCCGGTCGGAAAATCAGGAAAAAAAAATGGCGCATTTCTAAAATTTTCAAATTTCAAACTTTTACCGACCGAAATTTGGTCGGAAAAACTCAAAAATTTAGGAGGGCTTAGGTGAGAAATTTAAATTTTCCAAAAATTCAAATGTATTCTCCAAGTGTTATATATACACTTCATTTTTCACACCATTTTCATCTAAATACTATTTTCATCTTTAAATACTCTCCAAAAACAAATATTTCACCAACTTATTTCAACTTAAACACTTTTTTTCATCTTTATATACTCTCCAAACCCAAATATTTCACCAAAATATTTCAATATAAACACTTTTCCTTTCATTCATCTTTAAATAAACACTTATTTTTCTTCCTTTCATCTTTAAAATGAACACTTTTTTCTTCATTTTTTTTTCAAACACTTGTTCTAACATATCTTCCATTAATTCAACAATATTTCGACTACAATCATTTTTATGTTTTAGATGGGTGCAATAATTCGAAATATTTAAAAAAAGCAAAAAAAGAAAATATATCTCGATAATTATTACCGAAATATTATTATTTGTATTATGTTAAATATGATTTCCGACCGCATTCCGGTCGAAAATACCTTGAACATTATTTCCGATCGGACATCGGTTGGTAATACCTTGAATATTATTTTCGACCGAAATCCGTTTAGAAATACCTTGAATGTTATTTTCGATCACACTCCGGCGGTAAAGTTTGAAAAAAACTTTTCGACCAGAGTTCGGTCGGTATACTATTTTTCGAACGAAATCCGGTCGGTAATTTTGCTACCGGAGTCCGGTAGCAAATTTTCCGACCGGGTTCCGGTCGAAAAATATAGTATACCGACCGGACTCCGGTCGGAAAGTTTGCTACCGGACTCCGGTCGGAAGAGGATTTTTCGACCGCATTACGGTCGGAAAAAGTGAGTTCCGATCGGAGTGCGTTCGATAAAAGTTTTCCGACCTAAGCAATCCTGATTGAAATTTTTTGACCGGATTTCGGTCAGTAAAAGGTCATTATCGACCCGGTAAAGGGTTTTTTCTAACCGAAATTCTAGTCGGGAAACACGCTATTTTCTTGTAGTGGATAATGTAATTTTTTTGTTAACATTCAGGTTCTTATATATATCTTTCTATGGATGACTTTAGATTGACCTAACTTAAATTTGAATATTCTTAAGTCGAATCTAATATAAAACTACATGCTCGGACAGCTCGGTAGTTCCATATGGGATATAGGTCCCATACTGGTCCTATATAACGATAACTATTCGGTATATCGTTTATGCACGTTAATATTGTTATAAGACACAAGCATGTGGCCTCATGTGGCCTTACTAATTTTCCCACACTCATTAAATATCTAGATAATGTTATAATAATATGTATTGATGAATTCTCCCCTATATAAGAGGCATCCAGATGTAGAAATACTTACCATTCTTAAAAAGCTATCTTACACCATATTTGCACATTCTTTCCTAAGTTGTTTTGATGTATTGTTCTAATCCCAAATAGTTTAAGTTATTTCATAACACGTTATCAGCACGAGAGTGCTCGATCCAGAAGAATCCAGTTTCTTCGTTAAAGTAAACACTCAACGTCAAAAGCTGCAATATGTCTAATCTCTCGAAAGTAGATTTCACCGAACTCACGGCCGATGGGAAAAATTATATGCAATGGGAATCAAATGTGAAAACGCATCTTACTGCGAAATTCCTCGCAGAAACAATTGATGAGGAAAATGAATGCACTGACCAGCAACGATGCGAGGCAATTATATTCCTGCATAGACATTTAGAAATTTCCTGCAAACAGAATATCTCAATATTACAGATCCTTCTGAGCTATGGATTAATCTGAATGAAAGATATGGGCACCAAAAGGAAACAATGCTTCCAAAAGCCATACATCAATGGAACACATTAAGGTTCCAAGATTTTACATCAGTAAATGATTACTCCTCTGCCATTCATAATATTCGAGAGACACTAAAATTTTGCGGAACAGAAATTACTGATGAGGAAATGATTGAAATTACTGATGAGGAAATTACTGTCAGTCATATACTTATTCAAATGCAACACAGACTAGTTGGATACACTAAGTATCACGAACTAGTGAGGGTGTTGTTAATGACAGAAAATAGTAATAATATATTGATTAAAAATTATGAGTTACGCCCAACTGGAGCACAGGCATTGCCAGAAGCACATGTCATAAATTTCTCAAACTTCCGTGGGCGAGAAAATTACAATAATGGTGGTCGAGGTAGAGGCCAATATAAAGGTCGGGGTGGTTACAGAGGAGGATATGTTTCTAGAGGTGGTCGTAGTCGTGGTCGTGGACGTGGTCGAGGTAGTTATCACAACCCTTCGACCAGTGGTACGATCCATAACAATAACCATCATAATAAAATAAAAAATGCTCATAATAAATCTGAAGGTTACTGTTTTAACTGCGGAATGAAAGGACATTGGGCCAATACGTGTCGTACACCTGAATATTTTTGTAAATTGTACCAAGCGAGTAAAGGAAAAGAAAAAGAAGTGAACCTTGTTGAACAAATGCCTAATAATCCCACATATTTGGCAGCATCTGATTTCGCCGATGATCATGATGTTACTATGGCTTGATATGAACTATGTGATTCATGTCTGCGTGATTCATGATTTGATTTGCATTGCGTGATTCCTTGTTGTGTGATTTTTGAATTGATATGTATTTGCGATTTCTACTTGTAATGTACTGTGTTTTCATTAATTGTGTTTCATTATGTATCTTAATGAAACTATTTCCCTTTTTCTCAAATATATGCTTCGTTTATTGTTATATCATGTTTAACTCTACTTGTTTGACATGAAGCCAGTATGGAGCATATCGGTGATTTATGCATCCCTAATAGCGGTACAACTCACACAATTCTCACAAGTAAGAAATATTTTACATATCTAAAACCAACAAAGGCAAAAATCAATACGATATCAGGTCCAACTGACCTGATTGTAGGATTTGGTAAAACTAGTTTTATTTTACCAAATGGAACACTATTTATCATCAACGATGCCTTATTTGCCCCAAAATCCAGAAGAAATTTGTTGAGTTTTAATGATATATATCGTCATGGATATGATACCAACTCAAAAACTGAAAACAAAATTAAATATCTTTTTATTATTAAGTATATATCAGGAAAGCAACATATATTTGAAAAACTACCAAAACTCTCATCAGGATTGCATTATACATATATTAATGATATCGAGTCAAATATGGTAGTCAATGAAAATTCTGAATTATTAACTTTATGACATGATCGTCTAGGTCATCCGGGTTCAACAATGATGTGAAGGATAATTGAAACTACACGTGGACATTCATTAAAAGGATCCAAACTCAATTTGAACAATACTAGTTCATGTGAAGCATGTTCTCTTGAAAATCTAATTATAAAGCATTCACCACTTAAAATTAAGACAGAATTACCAACATTTCTTGAAAGAATTCAAGGTGATATTTGTGGACCTATTCATCCATCATGTGGACCATTTCAATATTTTATGGTAATAATTGATGCCTCAAGTCGATGGTCACATGTCTGTCTATTATCTACTCGTAATATGGCATTTGCGAGATTTTTGGCTCAAATAATTAAAATAAGAGCTCAATTTCCTGACTATACGATCAAGAAAGTCAGACTTGACAATGCTGGTGAATTTACATCTCAAAATTTCAATGATTACTGTATGTCAACTGGAATTACTGTTGAACATAGTGTTGCACATGTACATACTCAAAATGGTTTAGCTGAATCATTAATTAAATGCCTTCAATTAATTGTTAGGTCATTGTTGATGAAAGCTAAATTACCAACCTCTTTATGGGGTCATGCAATTTTACATGTTGCATCACTAATTCGCATTAGACCAAGCTCGTATCATGAATACTCCCCATTACAACTTCTTTTTGGTCATGAACCTAATATTTTTCATTTAAAGATTTTTCGTTGTGCAGTTTATGTTCCGATTGCACCGCCACAACGAACAAAAATGGGACATCAAAGAAGGTTAGGGATATATGTTGGATATGACTCACCATATATAATCAGGTATCTCGAACCATTAACAGGTGATGTCTTTACGACACGTTTTGCCGATTGTCATTTCAATGGGAAAAATTTCACAACTTTAGGGGAGAAAAGAAGCAGTTGGAAAATGATATATCATGGTATAATCAATCTTTATCATACTATGATATTTTAACAAAACAATGTGATTTGGAAGTTAAGAAAATCTTACATTTTTAAGATATTGCAAATCAATTACCTGATGCATTTACTGATATAAAATGGGTAACCAAATCACATATGTCAGCTGCGAATGTTCTTGCTCGGATTGAAATTCCGAAGGACATATCCAACAATAATAAAATAAATGCACGTAAGAAACGTGGTCGTCCTGTTGGTTCAAAAAACAAGAATCCTCGAAAAAGAAAAGGAGAAAATATTATTAACTCCATTATCGAGGAAACTATTCATGATGAAACAAAAAATGTGACAAATGAGATAACTCAAGAGATCACCGAACCAAATTACAATACTGAGATCTCTGTAAATTATGTTAATTCAGGAGTTACTTGGAATCGAAATGAGATGAAAAATATAAGTGAAATATTTTCATATAATATTGCTTATGATCTTATGAATGAAAATGATGATCCCGAACCACAATCTGTGGATGAATGCCAAAATCGAGACGATTGGGTTAAATGGAAAGAAGCTATGCAAGTTGAATTGAATTCCCTCAACAAACGAAAGGTTTTTGGACCTATTGTCCTCACACCTAAAGACGTGAGACCTGTAAGCCACAAATGGGTCTTCGTTCGAAAAAGAAATGAAAAAAATGAAATTGTAAGATACAAAGCTCGACTTATTGCACAAGGTTTTTCTCAAAGACCTAAGATTGATTATGGAGAAACTTATTCCCCAGTAATGGATACAATTACTTTCCGATTCTTAATCAGTTTAGTTGTTTATGAAAACTTAAATATGCGTCTCATGGATGTTGTCACATCTTATCTTTATGGATCACTTGACAATGATATTTATCTGAAAGTCCCTGAAGGACTTAAAATGCCTGAATCATCTTGCTCTAAACCTAGAAAAATGTACTTAATTAAATTGCAAAGATCGTTATATGGTTTAAAACAATCAGGTCGCATGCGGTACAATCGTTTGAGTGAATATTTATTGAAAGAAGGATATATAAATAATTATTTGTGCTCATGTGTTTTTATCAAGAGAACATCATATGGTTTTGCAATTATTACGGTTTATGTAGATGATTTAAATATCATTGACACTGACAAAGAAATTCATTCAACTATGTATTATTTAAAGAATGAATTTGAAATGAAAGATCTTAGTAAAACTAAATATTGTCTTGGTTTACAAATTGAGCATACTAAAAATGGTATATTAGTGCATCAATCTAATTATACCAAAAGGATTTTAAAACGTTTTAACATGGATAAAGCAACTACTTTAAATCATCC
The DNA here is from genome assembly GCA_948329865.1 of Linaria vulgaris. Lineage (NCBI taxonomy): Eukaryota > Viridiplantae > Streptophyta > Magnoliopsida > Lamiales > Plantaginaceae > Linaria > Linaria vulgaris. The sequence goes on along the minus strand of OX415250.1, from coordinate 32,199,164 downwards.
TATCATTGATAGACCATTAACTAAAGACAAAGATCCATTTCGTCCAAGTGAAGGAAATGAAAAAAGTCTTAGTTCTGAAATTCCATATTTAAGTGCCATTGGAGCTTTAATGTATCTAGCAAATTGTACTAGACCTGATATATCATTCACTGTTAATTTATTAACTAGATTTAGCTCATCGCCTACAAAAAGGCACTGGAAAGGAATTAAACATTTATTTCGTTATCTTCAAGGAACTACGGGTCTTGGTCTATTTTATCCTAACAATGCAGAACAAGAATTGTATGGTTATGCAGATGCAGGTTACCTATCAGATCCACATAAATCCAGATCTCAAACTGGATATGTTTTCACGTATGGTGGCACTGCTATTTCATGGCGTTCTCAGAAACAAACACTTGTTACAACATCATCGAATCATGTTGAGATTATTGCACTCCATGAAGCCAGCAGAGAATGTGTATGGCTACGATCAATGACACGTCATATAAGAAGTACATCTGGCTTACCAATTAAAGAAGGTCCTGCAACACTACTCGAAGACAATTCTGCATGCATTACACAGGTGAAAGAAGGCTATGTCAAGAGTGATCGAACCAAACACATATACCCGAGTATTTTTCCTACACTCAGGAACTAGAGAAGAACAAAGAAATTAATATCCAATATGTTCAATCATATGACAATATGAGAGATCTCTTTACAAAGGCACTCCCTACTGTAACTTTTAAGAAACATGTTCAAAGTATCGGGATGCGTCACCTACGAGACTTATGAAGAATTGGAGATGCCAACTTGAGGGGGAGTTCACAAGGCTGCACTCTTTTTCCCTTAATAAAGTTTTTATCCCACTGGGTTTTTCCTTAGGTTTTTAATGAGGCAGCATGAGACTTGCGTAGAAGACGGATCATATACGTTACAAAATTCAAACGGCCAAGGGGGAGTGTTATAAGACACAAGCATGTGGCCTTATTAATTTTCTCACACTCATTAAATACCTAGATAGTGTTATAATAATATGTATTGATGAATCCTCCCATATATAAGAGGCATCCGAATGTAGAAATACTTACAATTCTTAAAAAGCTATCTTAATACACCATATTTGCGCATTCTTTCCTAAGTTGTTTTGATATATTGTTCTAATCCCAAATAGTTTAAGTTATTTCATAATAAATATATATTATTATAAGGACGAATTATCAAAAATGCCCTTTAACTTTTGCCTTTAATTTTAAATGCCCGATTTTTCTCACCCTACTGAAAATGCCTGTTAAGTTTTAAATTTTCTAACAAAAATGTCCGATTTTAAAAATTCGAACTTTTTATCCGACGTGGCATCCGAATCAAAGAGACGCGCTGCTGAATCAAAAAGTCGCGTTTTAAAATTCGGGCATTTTTTGTAAAATTTTAAAAGATACAGGGCATTTGTAGCATTTTTTTCAGACAAAATAAGTTTTTTTGTGCTTATTTTTTATTTCGGGCATTTTTAGTAGAAATTTTAAAAGATACAGAACATTTTTAACATGTTGGAAAACAACAGGCATTTAAGATTAAAGGCAAAAGTTAGCGGCATTTTTGATAATTCGTCCTTATTATAAAACTATAACTTTCAATTTAATTTGGCCAACCAGAAGTACAGAAATTCTTGTGTTTAGGGTAAGTCCATCGCAGATTTCTTGATAATAAACTCGAGATATTTTATGGTAATAATCTCTTTTGGCCAAATAAAACACACGCTTATGCTTAATCGACAAACAGCCCACGTTTTACTTTTGTCTTTCATTAGCAATTACCCTTGCGCATGCATATGATAAATTGAAGAACCCCTCCATATAAATAGTAACAGTACACTTGTTTTGTTAGTAAAATATTAAAAGTATCAAATTATCCGGGCCGCGTGTTAGATGAGAACAAGTAACTTTCGTAATCTATGGCCTCTTACATCGAATGATCACCACGACAAAAAATCACATAGTCATGAATTACTTTTTTGCTCCAAGAAAACTCAAATACATATACGAAAATGAAAAACACAGGTGAAAAAAGATATGACTAATAATAGGAAATGAAGCTACTCAAATCTCTCAAGTACAATATTAGCACCGGCCTACACGAATCTAATCTAAGCAAAAATCAGAAACAGCATACACATTAATTATAATAAGTATATCTAAAACTAAGAAGTAGTAGTGTTCGGACCAGGAGTTCTTGATTCCCCTTTGCACACATCACAAGTTGCAACATCATCCCACTTCCATTTAAATAACTCCTACAGATTAAAAATCACCCTTGATCCAAGAAGCTGAAGACTGAAGAGTAAATAATTGACTGCTCACTCTTCGCGAATAATTCGTATCTAGGCATGTCAAGACTTGTTTCTCCCATTCCATAATGGTAAATTAAAGTAGCGATTGTATAAGTATATAAGTAAGCGATTTCTTGTTGGTTTTTCTTGATCAAGAAATATAAGTATGATATATAGTGCATATATATTTACTTACATATATACACGCAAATATATATAATGTGTGTTTGTTCAAGCACGCATGCAGGGTTTGTTTTTCTCTTTAATGTACAGTAAAGGGCACGTTTCCAAAGGACCGTGAAAGTTAAGGGGAAAAGAAAAAGACAGTGAAAAATTCATTCATATGTATGTGTTTGTTACCTCAAAGGTGGGGTTCTTTTTTAAAAGTAGATTTATATGTTAGTGTAATTGCCAATTGGCAATCCATTACCAATTTCAAAAGGATAATTCTTTCTTTTTGTGTGCATAGGGTTTGAAATTTGGCTCTTTGTGTTTTCTTTTTTGGTAGCATTATTTCTTGCAAAGTAGATTTGTCGTGTTAGTGTATCTGTTTGGCTTGGTCGTCTCGTCTTCATCTTAAAGCTATTATTGTCATTTTAACGACAATCTTTGATTCTTGAGTTTATTCACAAATCATGCATTAATTAAAGTATATATTATTGGCTACGTACGTATGCTACCTAGGACTTGATTAAGTTTAAGAAATAAAATCATATGGCGTATTTTCAATATGAAAATTTATAGCTCTAAGTTGTATTCTGTCACTCGTTATGATTAAAAGTTATAGTAAATAATAAAATAATGTGAACACTCGATTTTATGCACCTATAGTCTAGGTAACAGTTTCTTGTACACTTATTCACGATTTTATGTGTTAATTTTTTTGATCATGCACGGCCTTTTTGATTCAAACTATAGCACCAGCCATTTTATTTTATTATATAGTAATCACACGCATTCCTTTCAGCATGTTAGGATTCAAATATTTTATAATTTGTGTTATCCATCCTCACAGTAATCAAGTTTTGTATTCCGAAGTTCCGCAAAGAATTTCAAAATTAAATATGAACTAAAGTAGATATAAGGACCACTTAATTAGATGGTGAAGCAGGAGAGATATATACCATGCATGTTCAGACAAGTCCTATGTTTTTGTCCTTTTTCAAGTGCTTGTTCATCTACTTAATTATGATGCCATAATTGACTGCTGATTATTACATTCATGACATATATGAGACAAGAATTTGTCGATGAAGAGTATCATATCTAATTAGCCCCCCTAATGTGTTAAGTACGTTGTGCAAAGTTTGTATTACAAGAAGACCAGTGTCTTTTCATCCAACGGTGAGTATGCATCTTTATGTCCGGTGGACCACAATAACTCCCTACTGATCCTGTAACATCAGATCCCCACAATCCCACTCGGAGGACCTTTTCAACGTCCTCGAGTAAAATAATTCGATTTGTGACGGCAAAAGCAAAGGTGCATAAGCACGCGTTTGCTTATAAAGTGCTTCCAGTGGGACCATGGTTGCGAAACGTCGCTTAAAAGACAATTTTTTTGTTGTTGTGGAGCATGCACCTTTTATTCTTTTCAAGTTCTAGCTAGCGGTATCAATATGTTTTCTTATTGAAATTTATTTGGTCATTATGGATTTTGTATCTTGATTATTTTGCATCTCTTATATTTTCCAATTATTTGTCCATCAAATCTTAGTAACTTTGCTAAGTTGCCGGAGTTTATTGAAGAACCAATTATTACATTTGAAGGTGTGATCATATTATACTGCCATCCAAATTGTCTATTAGGCAATAACTTTTCTTCGCATGCAACTCACAATTCTACAAGGTTGAGCCTAAATGCATAGATCAAAATTTCAAGAGGTTTCTTCGGGGAAAAAAAATCTATTTTGAACTTTATAAAAACAGACATACTTGTATTTTCTGCTTTCATTGCAACAACTTCTATGAAGTTTTGAAACAAGGGAAAAAAAGATCTCGAAACATTTCAAAAGGTTTCTATTAACAAAATTTGGTGCATGACCATTCTATTAACAAAATTTGTAAGGCAAAGTGGGTGTAGGATAACTAGAAATGTGACCATTATTTTGACGAAAGATCACTGCATGCATCGAGTATAAGTGCTTTGTTGCTTTACGTGAATATTTAATTTTTCTTTTCTTTTAGCAGTATCTGCCATAACAAATGTCCTCTATAACCTAAGGTCTCTTGTGTTTGGTTCAAAAGATTCCCCAGCTACTGATGTATTCATCCTACCACGTCTTTGATACAAGCTAGAGACCCAAGCCAATCTCAATTGATAAACTGATAGTAACAGTATGTTACTGGATATTATATTTGCATTTATCTGCATACATACAGCTCAAATGGATTTTTGCAATCATAGAAGAAGATCAATGATTCTTCCCATAATCAAACTGTTAAGATTTCATCATAATTTGGTCATGTTTATTAAAAAAGTCATGTATCTTTACAATATAACAAAACAGCATAATGACCACAAGGACTCAGGTATGAAAGTGCCTACAATGTGTACAAGCCTAATCAAGCTGAGTTTTTCTTTTGGGAGCAAAGTACATATTGATTCTTACAGATATCTGAAGTATTAGTGCATACTGGCAAACGGGAAGGGGCTATATTTATACTCTGAAAGATTTCTTATGGACATACACTTGTATTAGCTTCACATTTCTTTCTACTCCCAACAAAAAAATACAGTTGCGTTAGTGATTTCCTCGACCAATGACACTAAAGAGAGTTTAGGGTTTAGGCTTTCCTTCTGTTTTCTGGAACATAGTCGTCTCAAGGTTGAACAACGAGCGTAACACATATGTGGTATTAATTCGCTGAACGACTGTGGAACTTCAGTCTGGTAACTCAGCACGTTCCCGTTTAGCTGTTTCAATCATCTTCTGCAAGAATTTAGCAGGTTCACAACCAAAAGGATTTGCAAGGGCCGCATGCGCCAAAAAGGGAAGCTTACGCAGAGATCTCCCACTCAATCCCTGAGATGAAGAAAGCATAACTCAGCAAAGGTTTGATTCATTCATATAAGTTTTTGAAGTAAGATATAGCGTATGCTGCTCTGAAGTTGAACTGATGAAGCTTAAAAACCAAGTATCAAAGGTTACCTCACATGCTTCTGCAGCTACAAGCAATTGTTTACCAAGATTTAACTGGGCTGCAGCCTCGGGTACTACAGTTGTATTGAGTTGCTCTTTCAGACTGGTAAAATTTGGAAGAGAAAGGTCATCAAAGACCTGTATGTACAAAATTAGTCTCAAAGTCAGCATAGAGTCACTTTCAGTAGCTTGGTAGTTAACAGAACAAATTCTTATCCGTGATTGCAAATTGTCAATCATTTGATAACTAAACAAAACAGGGATTGAAACAGATACCTGTACTTGAGAATTTGATAGTATGCCGGTTCTCAGAAGCTCGGAAAGGCAAGATCTTAGAATTTCATAACGCGCTTGAAGAGTTGGAGGACCCACATATGCCTTTATATCAGCTCGATCAACAAATGCTATATCTGCATTAAAAATGCCATGGATTTACACTTCAGTTTACATCAAGATTGTTTGGTGAGAAAGTAAAAGGAGGCCAGATACAGTATACAACTCCCTGTTTAGAAACTAATTCACAACGGAAAAAACACAGAAGAATTCAAGTCTCACAACAACTTATACCAGATCCTGACCTGACTTTCCACAGTTAAGACCATCTGCATTTATAGATTTTGTAGATGTTTATCTTGAAGTGAAACCTGTTCAAGTAGTATATCCTGTGTTCTTTTATTTTTATTTTTAATCTCTAGAAGAGCCAAAACCGGAATAACAACACATTGAAGAACTGCGCGTAAATGGTGTGCACTACTGAACGCTTGAAATAGTAATTGACACAGGGCCAACCAGAAATCAGTTGTTACTATGAATTATAAGATCTTACGCATCTTCGACCGATATCTTATAGAAAATGTGCCGAGTTGATGCTGTAATGTACGAAAACTGCAAATAACGTTAATTTAATTTCTAATTGATCAAAAACCAAAGCTGAGACACACTACGCTGCTCATAACACCCGACTGACTTCTAGAAAATTTGATGGAAAAAACTCATTTTCCCACACGCAGTCAAAGCTGCTCAAGACTCCCTATTTCTCTTCTTCTTACTATGTGATTGTGTGTGCTTCGGCAACAACCTATCACCCCTTCTATAGAGCAACATATTGTGATATCGAAGAGACTTTCTTGATTACATGACAAATTTAATCCAATCCAAGCGCAATAATATCATTGTCCAATGAGGTTTTCCTTTTCCAATATCATCAACTCTTCCCTTCCCAAAGTCATTAAGGCAGCCTGGCTTTTTCTTTCTTCTACAGACCTTTAACATTGGTGGTTTGAAGTTTTGTTTGAAGGTGTAACATATGCTCAATAACATAATTTCCTATTTGGGATTTTGTGTACCAGAAAGGGAACTACAATTTCATTTCACTGACACAGTAATGGGGAAGGAAAACAAATTTTAATGGAACGAAATATATCAAACTGCATATAAAGTATGAAATATAATTAAATATAGAAACTGATGACTTACCAATAGCAGCAGTTATATTTGATGTAGTAAGAATGATTACATTAGGTGCAGACTTCAACTTGTCCATCTGGGTCAGGAGGGCATTGACAACCTGGAGATCACGTTGGGATTTTCTCACGCATTAAAGGAGAAGCATGTTTACTCAGTAATCGATTTATTCTATCTTAGATCTGGAAAGATACCCTTATAGAATCTGAAGGCTCGGAGCCAGATAAAGCAGCCTTCCTTGCAGCAGCAAGGCTTTCAACTTCATCTACAAAAATTGTTCGGCTAAAGGTTATATTTTTAACAGACAATTAGACCAGAACTTAAAAAGATTCTGTCGCCCACAAAATTCTCACCTATCAAGACAAATACCAGATTATTTTCTTCCTCTACCATTTCTTGAATTTTGGAGAAAAGTTTTGCAACCTGAAATTGCATTACAAATGACCATGATCACTTAAAGGTAAGGATTAGCAGAAAAGGAATGTCTGCTCGAAAAACTAATTTGTATGTTCTATGTCAGCAGTACATTGATAAACCAAGTTGATTGCAACCAAAAATAAGATGAAGTGAAAAATAAATGAAGTGGAGATGGGCATACCAGCTTGCCACTTTCAGAAAACCATTTACTGAATAATGAATGTGCATTAACTTCAATTAACTGGCACTGCGGGTATCTGAGATGGGGAAAATAGTCGCCATAAAATATAAAATAAAAAGTGAAGATCATAAACTATGAGGAGAGAGACAGTCTTAACACAGTTCTTATGACAACCTTGAGCTAAAGCCTATTGAGAGTTTTTGTGCCAGTGCTTTGCATAGCGATGTCTTGCCCGTGCCCGGAGGTCCATGAAGAAGTATGATACTGCAGAGCCATTTGAGAAGCAGATCAGCAACCCACTGGAATATGATTAGGGAACTTACAGAATAGGAGAAATACACAACAAAGAAAACTTTTCAGATAGTCAAGATCTATTAAAATGTTGCAGATCATTAAAAACTTTAATGCACCAAATGAAATTATGTCATTATTGATCAATAATTTTAAAAGATTTCTGACATTTGGGCTCCAAGGTCTAGAAAAAAATATAAATATCTGGAAAGTATAAATTCCTATTCTATAGCATCATTTTAAAATTATCCGTGCATCAACTTTATAAGCCAAATCAGAATGAACATTTAAATTTATTTGATTTCTAAGCATTCCGAAGATTAATTAGTTAAAAGACCCGGTTTAAATTTCCGAATCACGTACATTATAAAAAACGCTTATTTCTGATCACAGTAACTATATTCTCCCAAGGCCTGAATAGGACATCACTCACCTCTATGTGGAAACTTCTCCCATGCGTATGTGATAAGAAATCAACATTCTTCTTGTTAAAACCCTAACTATTTGATTTGATTTTATTTTTTTAAAATTATGAAAACCTGAGATTCCTGGGACATTATTGATCATTCGCCAATCCATCATTAGCAAACAGCATGGCATATATATACCATACCAAAACAGGGCGCTAACTTCTGGAACTACTAATGGAGCATAGCATTATCAAAATGACCAAAAGGGGAAAACTCATGCTCATAACTTTCTTTCATTGATACATGTTTCCGACGTCCCACCCCAAGGATCGGTTCTGTTAATTTCAGCCAGCAAATCTAATTTGAAAGAGTAGTGGACGAGTCAAATATATTGCACAATGTTTCATACACCTAATCATACTTAATGATATAATTAACAAACTACGAGTTGAAAAGTTGAAACAATTGATACATTGGAATGGTAACTGCACACCCTCTTGCTGGGGTATGTAAGATGTACTTACCGGTTCCATGATACAAGAAAAGGGTTGACACCTTTCTCAGTGAAAAGTAAAGCACTTGCAGCGTATCTTAGCAACCTTTGTTTGAGACCAGATTCATATATTAAGCTGCAAAAAGAACGAAAGCATTTCTTTGAGTATCAATTTTGTCAACTCCAAACTGGATGGGATGAAACGGACCTTTCCCACATGCCATCAAACTCCTTTGCAGGCAGAATCCATTCATTGAAGCTAGCCAGTTGACTATCATTGCTTAATTCTTCACATGGCCCTTCCTCGCTGAGCTGAACAATACAAAGCACATTAAATGCAAAGTTGTTAAAGGACTGGAACCTAAATCCAAGGAACAAGCAGTTAAACTGTACGAGAATTTCTAAATTAGACCTGGCAGTGCTAAGATATACACCGGAACCTAGAAGAAATATTATACAGAGTTTATTGACAAGAACGGTGGCGTTATAGAAGATAATTTTCTATAAACAAACTTTGTAAGCTTCAGAAATCAAAAGAAATCAATGTAAAAGGAAAAAAGATAAGCACCATGAGAGACAAACAAACCTGGAACACATGCACGTCAGGTTTGACTTGCCAGAACAAAAGAATATCATGCTTTTCCACCCACACATCTATAATCACAGAAGAAATTAAACAACCTTAGCCCAGCACTGTATGGTTGTGAAACTAACTTTAGACTAATGAACTATACTACCTGTGTCGCATATACATATCCGTTCAACATTCTCTACAAGAAACTTGTCGTCCAGCGGCACTTGAATCGGACCATCAACATAGGTCATACTTCTTTGTTCCAGCATTCTACACACGATAGAGCCAGAAGGAGGAAAACCTTGAAGTAAACCGATGATTCTCTCAAGAATAAAACTAAAGAACCAGTAACTCATTTACATCAACACACACCAGATCTTCAAATACGAATCGGTTTTTTTACCTTTCAACAGCAGAGCGAACTTCATCAAAACGAGCTGTGCTTGCCGATTTGAGTAAAACCTCGACTGTAACGTCAATTCAAACACAAATGCACAAATCTTTAACTACTTACACTCTCCAAGTATCAAAAAAAAGGAATTTAAACATTATGATCTTAAATTATAATGCTAATTCATGTTACCTGAAACAAGGATTTTTTCTTGGTGGATTAGAGGCAGGGGCGCGGCCGGAGGCGACGGCGGAGGTGGCGGAGGAGGAGGCGGAAGAGCGAGCAGCTTTGGTGGCTCAAAAACGACGGCGTGTTGGTCAGGGAGGTTGAAGTCCGTTGAATTAGGGACGGAGATTTCCATCGGAACGCTCATTTCGGTGGTGGACATTATTGAGCACAGATTCAGAGAATTTTGTGTGCAGTAGAATTGAATTCTAAAACCCTAATTAATATGTGTGAAATTGGGCGCGGAAAACCGAGTTCAAAATATAATTCCAAAAGGTATATTAGTTCTAATTTGGAATAACTAGAAACGTGGACATGGATTAAGAATTTATTTTAATTTATATATTAAAAAAATAACTTAAATGACTAAAGATTTAATATATAATAACTTATAAAAAGTTTCAAATTTTAGAAAATTAAATAACTAATTACTATAATTATGTAGTTAATGACTTTACTTAAATGTAAGACTTGATTAAATATTTAATAATAATATATAATGTCACTATTAAAATTATAAGGCTAAAACTTGAAATTGAAAGCTTGGTGTCACAATTTGACTTTTTTTTATATAATAGTATAGATAAATAAAGTATCTCCTTTCACATTTGGTGGTGGTTACAAAACATAGAAGTGCTAGAGGTTTGTTTGATTTGTTCCTTAAAATTAACTAAATTTTACAACTCCTACAAGAAAATATATCACCACTTATCGTTGCATGATTACTGCGGTGCAACCAACGATCAAGATAGTAATATGTTTGTAATTAAAGACGTTAATCACCTCATAATCACTATAATTATATTCACTATACAAGTCATCGTGTAAGGATTTTCACAAAATAATATTTTCATCACAACTAGTCAATTAACAAATCTCTGATGCGCTAGCATTGTGTCAAAGATGCAATCTCCTAAAAGCTCACAATTGTTGCGAGCAAATATATTAATGGCAAGGAAAGGAAGACATTTTATTATTCTAGGAATACTTGTAATTTGCTTGCTTATTCTGCTCAAGCCCCAAACACAACTAAAGAAGAGTTATGGGACATATCACACAAAAAATGTATTGGTGAGCCGGTGGCATACTAACTGTAATGATTTCATCCAATCACGAAAATAAAAACAAATAAAACATTTCAAAAATCCAAACCCTAGTTTCACGGCTTTTGGTCCTCTATCTCAATTATGATTTTCCTACCCCAAAGAGAAAGGTACTTTTCGATTGTGGGCGAGGAGGGATTCGAACATCCGACACCGTAGTTTTTAGCAACATGATCTAATCCCATGAGATGCTTCACCCCATCTCTAATGAATCTGTTCATGGGAGTACCCCTAAAAAGAGAAATTGAAGAGAGTGTGTAATTCCAAACTTAGAATTTCGAAATATGATTGTATTGAAAGATACTCTTTTGTTTTAATAAATTGTTAGAGTATTTCCCAATCATTTAATAATTAATACTGCTACGATCAAGAAACGTAATTGTCAAATTTCTCTAGCTTGAATATCTCAATCAGCATTTTAAGTCGATCTTTGCATTATAGAAATGCAAAGAGTTACCTAAAAATCGCCCCAAACACATTAATGTATGAAATTTCCATATATACTCACATAATTATTGAAATTCCAGTTGAATAATCACAAAATAATTCTTGTAATAAAATATGAATGGGTCCCTTTCTTTTTTTAATAATTCTAGAGACATCTCATGAAGTTTGATGAATATTACGAATTCACTCCATATTATTAGCTAATATATTTAAAGCTTCTAAAGAGGCCTCTGTAATACTTCAAACTGTATGGAAATACTTAATTAGGTAATATAACCAACTTTTAATTGTGCAGATGTAACTATGCCTAAAAAATATCTGTCCTTGTAAGAAACCTACTCCCTTTGTAAGCATGCATGATTCACCAATTCCGTATAGTCCTCGTTTCGTCACAAGGTCCGCATGTTTATTTCATTTTTCTGTCCATACAATTCAAATTGAAAAGACAAAAGTAAATCCAAACACATCTCTGTAGTAGCAGGATTCACTATCTTATCCCACGAGCCACACTCACCTTCAATTCCTTACCATTTCATATAAGATAACTTTCAGCAAAAATCTACCACCGCTACACGAAAATGAGCCTCAAATTTAAACCAACATAGTAACACTACCCCAAAAAAAGACTACCTACTAAGATTCAAATACACTAAAAAATAAAATAAAAAGATCATATGAAGAAGAATCAAAAGCAAGAAGAAGAAGAACGGGTCGCGGAAATCCTCAAGGCCGTGGCACAAGCATGGCACGGTCATTCCAGTAGTTCAAAGACTACGGCAACAACTTCAGAGTACGATACGCACAGGCGATTCTTCAGGGGCAAGCCTACTCGATTCAAGCTTGAAGCGATGAGCGTGGCGAATAAGGAAGAGAAATGTAACAGTACTAGTTGGGATTTTAGGCAGTCCCTTTTCGACACTTACGAGATTGTGGCCTTGTCCAAGAAGTTGGAGAGAGGACTAGCGCTGGAAAGTCCGTTTTCTGAATTGGATGGTGAGCAGCACAAACAAGTTTTGAAGAAGCCAAAAGAGAGTACTAATAGCTTGAGGAGTTTGTTTAGTAAGGTTTTCTGAAGAAGGCATAAAAGAAAATTTTTTCAGCTCTTGTTTTGTAATATGATGAGTTTACGAAACATTAATTAGTGGAGTTCGTTCTGTGTGACGGTATTGAAACTGTCTACTGTAAGTTTTTTGCTGATACTCCAGTTATGTAACGATTAAGGAGCGAATCCCATACTTCGGGAACAACTGTTTATCTAGGATCCCAAAAGTTGAAAAATATTCTCAAGGGATGAGGATTCCTATTCTTCCACAAATTTATGTCCTTGTATCCTAGAATCTCCATCTATTTTCTTTCCTTTCTTCATTAAATAATTCCAGCCTTAACTTAACTTCACTTGGGACTTTAAGATTTCTATGTTAAAGTCAGAGCAGGAATAACATGCATATATAAATCGAAACGTAAACCTTCTTGATTGATTGATAAAATTCAAGAGACTTTTCGAGCTGCATCTATCTAAAGTGAATCTAACTGGAATATGGTGTAATTTTACTATCATGCCAAAAAAGTGATAACATGTCTGGGTTTTCCTAACTTCTATGGAGAAGAGTATTAAATGGTAAATACAAATCGAAAGTCTTGTTGCTCTTCCTTGTTTCCTCTTGAAGGAATTTTGATATTTCCTATGCAAATTTAATATCAAGAGCAATGGACTAATATTTCAGAACTAGGACCACAAGGACCGTAGTACTCAAAAGGAATTTAGAGCAGAACCTAAAAATTTCGATATACACATGCAGACAACATAAATCGATTAAAAACACGCATGTTATTCTTGTTAATCGTTGCATAAAGATAAACATTATGCAGAGGTTACCACACCTGCCAGGCATATGATTTTACCAGCCTTAATACACACTGAAGGTAAATATAATAAATCCTATTTGGAAGATCCAAAGTTGTTATGTTTCCTCATAATATACCCATCGGCCTCCCCATCGATTGTTTGCTCGTTGTGAACTCCCCATTTTCCATCCCTCACAATCTCGACACTATATTCCTCTACAGAAAAGTGAACAACTTTCTTCTTCCTGTCAGGGTGATCATGGTGCTTCTGCTGATTCACAAAGCAAACCTTTTTCTGATGACCCTTGTGGAAATTTGAGTAGTCGGGACGATTAGTGATCACGCTAGGCGCTTTGTGCATTCCCCTGACGTGCTCGATGTAGTCTTCTTCCATGGAAGCTCCACTTGAATAGCTTCCATTACTCATCCTCTACTTTTCAGTACTTAATTAGCTCCTGTTGGGATCTGCCCGAACTTGTGATTTATAGATGTTGGCTTTTGCAAAAAGAAGATATTCTCTTCAAGCTATAATTCATGTGTTTCATGAATCAGATACCACATCTTTATTCCCCAGTCGGTTCTAGGAAGTCTTGTCACGTTGAGATTCTACGCAATTGCTTCTTTTTCACAACTGTGCAAGAATTCAACATTCCCATAGTAACTAGAACAGAACGTGTATAACAAGGACCAATTTGCTTAAGCATCTTGCTGATGTGTTGTCCCCTCGAAAGTACAAGATGACAACAGCTTGGACGGGAATTATTGGTTCTTTAATCTCATATATACATTCAAGCCGCGACTAATTGCTCTAGTTTCGTGATTATTATAGGAATAAATCGATGAATCGAGACTAACGAAACAGATAGCCCTCGCCCCCCAAACCTCAGACCACCCTTATACACATATAACTTATATTATATATATGTATATCTATTATCTATTAATAATATAAGCAAAGCGTACTCCTCTCACATTGTAGACCAAATTCCAAAACCACCAAGTTTTCAAATTCAAATTGATAAACTTCTAATCTCTTTCTTAAATTTTTTGAATTGCACGTTAGACCAGGAGACCAAAATTCCCCACTCACAATTTTTTTAAAAAAAATAGAAAAGAAAAAAAGTTAATATCTGAATTACAAAAAACGTTAATATCCGGTATTTTTAAACTTCTGTAATGCCCCATGATTTTAGGAATTCTTGAATTAATGTTATACTACAAAATCCCCCACCATCTTTATCCAACCAACTTTCCCCCAATTTTTAAACTTCCCACTTCCCTAAAATTTTCAACAACTTCCCGTAGGAAAAAAAAAATAATAATAAGCTTAAAAATTCAAATAATGGGATAACCACCATATAATTTGTTATAATTAACAAAGCAAATCTCACAATTATTATAAAAAAGGCACACGGTCACCAAATTCTTCTCTCTTTTTTTTTTCATATTTATCCCTAGCAGTTACAAAATTTAAATTTGAAATCAAAATTTATGTAACTTCTCTTTCTCTCTCTTTAATCTTTTCTTTCTTTTGAATCCTCTGCATGTTTAATTTTCGTTTGTTACGCAAATTTTCAATTACATTACTTCTTTTTTAAAAATTAGTAAGTTTCCGGATTGTGCAGATGAGATGTTTTAATATTGGTGCCAAGCATACAAGAAGGACAGAAGATTTTGATATGTGGTAAGGAGCCTGCCTGATTACACCCATCAATTTACTTTTTGTTCCAATTATATTCGGTTTTTTATTTAATTTATTTTGTAGATCTTATGTTCACTAATCATACTAAGAAAGCAAGATGAGAAGATCTGACTTTTTCAAATCTGAATATTAGGTGAGTCCATATTATTTTTTTAACAAGTTTTGGGTTAACATGCTTTTTTTCTTCTTCTTTGTTATATGCAGGTTATTTATTGCATTTACTAGAAAATAGGCTTATACATGTCGCTACCAGTGAGGTTATTTCTAAGCCATTCTCTATTTCTCTTAGCAATTACTGAAAATGACCAGTAATGATTCATACTAGAGATAATTTAACATGCAGTTTATTATTTGAAATCGATTTGGTCTATTTACTTTTTTTTTCTCATCAAAGTTTAATTACTTAATTAAATCTTATTCTGTGGATTTGTTTTAAGAAAGTCACTGTTATCTATTTCTTTTACTTTCTTTCAAAATTGTATGCTACAGTTTTTTTCCCTGTAGTTATCAATTTTATGTCTTAGTTTTCTTAATTATATTGTATATATACTATAGATCTATAATGTTTTTTTTTTTGGGTAAAGCTGGAATCTTATATGATAAGGAACATAGTATAAAGGAATAGACCATTGCCGTGAAATCAATGTTTGATGATACAAAGATGGTACCTCAGCAATAATAAACAACTAAAATACTCAACAAGAAAAGATTTACCAACCTATATGAAGGTATACAGACTTACTCACCCCAGTAGGTTTATGTCCTTATTTTAATCCCTTAATTTAATTCTTTGTCACTATTTACAGTAATTTAAACGCGTTACATCTAAATACTCCGAACATCAAAAAGAAATTTGCACGCGGGTTTCCGCGTGCGCTTTTTGCTAGTATATATATATATATATCATTTTTATAAATAACATCACACACATACATATAAATAATAATTATATATATATATATATTCCACACATACAACATTTATATATATATATATTTGTTAATTTATACACTAAATTTAAATAATTATTTTGTGTAAAAAAATGTATTTTATATCAATATGTAGTTTTTATAGTTAAACATGTCTAAGTAAGAAATATTAGCAATAATTTCCACGTGATATGTGAAAATGATCAAAATATCGTATATGTTATATATGAGCAAACAACACCCCTTAAAAAATAGCGCATATCAGAAACACGAAAATGGGGTTCATTGTATTTGCTTTTTTTTTTTAATCCTATATTACATACATGGGATTTTGCATTTCTTCAAAGATAGCGGAATTTCACGAGCGGGCCACTTTCCCCCCAATTTGGCACACATTGGCCGCATCATCGAGCCAATGACACGCGCAGGACACGCACGACGACCAGATGACACTCACACCACATGCATCAACACCTCTCACAATGGTTGAACGAACAAAATGACAGGTTTTTGGGACCACTCCAAAATTATCACAAAACTTGGGCTCCATCATGTCCCGATTTTAGAGACTTCCTTGTATAAAATATTCATAAAATTGACTAGAACATTGCTAGAATTGGGCATAATTATTTTATTTTTGAAAGATTGTAAACCTTAGCTCAGCACTGTTAGATGAGATTGATCCAAGTCATTCATTGAGCTTAACTTTTTGTATATATATACCTCCTTGATTTACTCATTTCAATCATCAAGAAACTTCTATCCAACTTGTCTTGTTTTAAGCATTTCTTTATCTCTTCTTCAATCTAAGTTTTCGCTCTCTAGATCACTTGTCTTTTTCTTAGATCGTCTCAATCTAATATACATTTTCTTTACACAAAATATTTATTTAAATTTAGTGTATAAATTATAAAATATATATAAATATTGTATAGATATAAAAGATGTGTGGAATATATATTATTACTTTTATTTGTATGTATGTGATGTCATTCATAAAAATGTAATTTATATATATACATATATATATAATATAACTTATATGTGTGTGAGGGTGGGCTGAGGTTTGGGAGAGCGGGGGCACTACATGCCTCCCATTTGGCTTCGCCAATGCGTATGTGCGCCGTCATTTCCATCAATGAAATCGAAGGAGGTTGCTCTAACAAATGTCAAACCACAACAATGAAGTAGTTACGAGCGCGTTTATTTTCTTCTGTTTAAGTACAACGCATTTATTTTGACTAGGATCGTCGTGTTGAAACTAGTATGTTCATATGTGTCTTCGAATTGTGGTTTTCTTCAAGTACTTGAGGATTTTTTGTACGTTAGGGATAATGTCAATATCGCGTGAAGAATATACGCGTTTATTTTGACTAGGATCGTCGTGTTGAAACTAGTATGTTCATATGTGTCTTCGAATTATGGTTTTCGTCAACAAGTACTTGAGGTGTTTTTGTATGTTAGGGACAATTTTGACATGTCATCCAAGAGATATCGTCACAATAAGCACGCTCATTTAGGAGCTCTGAAGTACGTCCCTCATGTTGTATACAAACTTCTTGAGAACATGCCCATGCCTTGGGAGCAGGTATACATGTTCTTAGATAACTGAAAATATCTTCTCATTATTTGCTATGGTTCTTAGCCCTTCTATTTATATTTATTTTGTCGCTAGGTCCGTGAAGTGAAGGTTTTGTACCACACTACTGGAGCTGTTACCCTTATAAATGAAATACCATGGGTTGTCGAACCAATATATTTAGGCCATGTAATTTCTCGATTATCTACAACCTTCTTTCTTATATTGTGCCATTTTGTCAACTGCTGCGGTTCCTAAATATTAACGTTCTCATAGTAACTAGAACAAAATGCGTATAACAAGCACCAATTTGCTTAAGCATCTTGCTGATGTGTTGTCCTCTCGAAAGTACAAGATAACAACAACTTGGACGGGAATTCTTGGTTCTTTCATCTCATTTGTACATTCAAGTCGGCGACTATATTTCGATAAGAATAAATCGATGAATCGAGACTAACAAGACAAATAACTTCCTTTGTTACCATAAAAAATTTAATGCATTGGCCTTGTTCATGGTAAAATGAAAATTACTATTTGCTTAAAAGGGTGAGAAAATGGTCTTCAAAGCTCAAAACTCAAAAGTCACATCATTCAACTTTTTGGTATGTAAAAAGCAAATCTTTTATTCTCTTTTAATGAATTGATTCCCATAAATGAAACAAACAACTAGGGGACAATAATAATAATAATAATAAGATCAAAAAAAAATGAAAGAACTTAACTTAGTAAATTTGTGAAACACTTTAGTTAGGAATAGAAATGATGTTCACTCTATCAACTTATCCTTCTCCACAAATCTCTTCATTGCATGAAAATCCTAAAACCCTGATTCTCCAAAAATGCAGGACCACCAAAGACCTCAACCAAGTGCACGCCCACCTGATCAAAACCCGCCTCCTCCACCACCCTGCCGTGGCGGAGCCCCTCCTCGAGTCGTCCGCCCTCCTCCTCCCGCACCCGGATATCGACTACGCCTCCTCCATTTTCCGAAAACTCGAAAACCCGGACTCGTCAGCGTACAATGTCATGATAAGGGGCTTTACCAAATCCCAGTTGCATGAAAAGTCCATACTTTTATTCAGGCACATGGTCGAACACTCGGTGGAACCTGATGAGTTCACGTTTCGCGGCGTCTTAAAGGCGTGTTCCAAGATCAGGGCTGTAAGGGAAGGTCAACAGATTCATGCCCAGATCATGAAATTCATGGATGGGTTTGGATGTCGAGAGTTTGTTGAGAATGCTTTAGTTTATATGTATGCTAGTTGCGGTAGAGTGGAGCTGGCTCGCCTAGTGTTTGATGGAATGTCTGAGAGAAGTTCTGTGACGTGGAGCTCGATGCTTTCGGGGTACGTAAGGTGTGGCTACTGGAAAGAGGTGGTGTGGTTGTTTAGGAAAATGTTGGAGGCTGGTGTTGCGTTTAATGAAGTGACGCTGATTAGCGTTTTGGCGGCTTGTGGGAGGCTTGGGGATTTGGAGTTGGGAGAATGGATTCATGAGCATGCGGTTGGGAATGAAATGATGGGAAGCGATAGATTGGTTACTTCTCTTGTTGATATGTACGCAAAATGTGGTAGAGTGGATACTGCGAGGCGTTTGTTTGATGATATGTCGAAAAAGGATGTAGTTACTTGGAGTGCGATGATCTCTGGATATGGTCAATCCCAGCAGTGGAAGGAGGCTCTCGCTCTCTTTCGTGACATGTTAAATGAAAAAGTAGAACCAAATGAGGTGACTATGGTTGGTGTCCTTTCATCTTGTGCTGCTCTTGGAGCTTTGCTAACAGGAAAATCGATCCATTGTTACGCTATAAGAAAGAAGAATATGAAGCTAACCATAAATCTCGGGACGGCGCTCATTGACTTATATGGGAAATGTGGGTGTATAGATAGAGCGATTCAAGTATCCAAGGAGATGCCATCAAGGAATGTCTGGTCATGGACGGCACTAATTCAAGGTCTTGCTAGTAATGGACAAGGAACAAAAGCTCTTGAATGCTACAATTTGATGCTGCGAGAAAAGATAGAACCAAACAATGTGACTTTCATCGGTGTTCTTTCTGCTTGTAACCATGCGGGGTTGATTGATGAAGGCCGTGGCTACCTGATTAGCATGAGTAGAGATTTTGGCATCGAACCAAGTATCGAGCATTATGGTATTATGGTTGATATGCTTGGCCGAGCAGGACTAGTTGAGGATGCTTACGAGTTTATAAAAAGCATGCCCATCAAACCAAATGCGGTGATATGGCGAACCTTGCTTTCGTCATGTAGAGTTCATAAACATGTTGAAATGGGTGAAGAAGCATTCAAACACGTAGTTCGATTGGAGCCGGCACATAGTGGAGATTACATACAACTATCTAGTCTATATGCATCACTATGTAGACTGCAAGAAGCAAATAGATTAAGAAACGAGATGAAAAGGCTCGGAATTAAGAAGATCCCTGGGTGCAGCTACATTGAAGTTGATGGTGTGATTCATGACTTTTTTGCCGAAGATAATCGACACCCACAGTCACGCGAGATATACCTAGCATTACAAAACATGATGGAGCGGATTAAGTTGGCTGGCTATGCACCCGACTTGGCACAGGCGAGACTGGAAGCGGAGGAAGAAGAAGAGAAGGAAACTTCAGTTTCCCATCATAGTGAGAAGTTGGCAATGGCTTTTGGCCTCATTGGGACTTGTGTTGGGACTACAATTAGGATAACTAAGAACCTTAGAATATGCTCAGATTGTCACAATGCAGCAAAGATTGTATCAAAAGCTTTTAATAGAGAAATTGTCATTAGGGATAGGAACCGGTTCCACCATTTTAGTGATGGGTTGTGTTCCTGCAAGGATTTCTGGTGATCCATAGACCATCCACTTTCTTTTCTTTCTTTTTTTTGGTTGATGGAAAAATGTCTGGTTCAATCTGATTGGACAAATAAATTGTGACATAAAGATAGTAGAATCTTTTATAGTTACTAGAATGTAAGTTCCAACCAGTCAGATCATAAACTATGATGACGATAATTACAAATCCTACTCAAGAAAAAAAATAGTCTGTTATCATTACAAGCTTAAACTTCGTTGAAAGTAATTAAGGATTAATGTTGAATTCAGTTTAGACTTTGACTAGAAAATAAAAATATAATTAGTTGGGTAGCTCAACGGTGCTTGAAGCCAAGGTTGAACAATACGTTTGGGTCTCAAGCTTGCGTGGGAGAAAAGAATTGAAAAGATTGAGATCTAGAGAAGACTTTGAGTTAATCTCGAACGACACTTTGATTGATCATGACTTGATAGCCAAAATTGTTAGAATGCCGCACGCTGTTACACATGTCGGTGACATAGGAGTTTCAATGGATCACTAGGACCGGAAATTATTTTGTTGATGCTATGGCGAAAGTGAAGATTACTACTGAAGGAGAGACTACTATTTTACTTTCCCCTCCCCTTGATTTATTGTCCATTTTGAGTATTTTGAGGACCGATGTAGTCTAAGAGCTTTAATTTTTTTTCTTTCGTTACCAAAAAACAAACAAAAAAACTATTAATTATTAAACTCATTATGCTTCTCAAAAGGTAACTTCATAACAAATTTGTATTGTTTTCGTTTGGTAAACTATCAGATAAAAATGAGATACTCCAACAGAACAGTTCATGCATGTAGGCTGCACCTGTATCGATTGAGAATCTAATCAATCATACAACACGATGTGGTTACATGATCGTTTCCTGGACAATGAATATGATGAGGCTTAATTACTGCTCTAATTTTCGTATTTCTATTATGCGTTAACACAGCTAGTTTTCCGAGTATCGGCTAAAGTACATAATAATTTTACAAATTTTCCTGTGGAACATTCTTTTTCATCCTCCCCCATCTCTTCTTAATAGTAATTTGTTCAACAAGCTCTAGAGTCTAGAGGGAATACACCGAGTATTTGTAGCTTTCGTATGTACAAAAATTAAAAACAATAGTTTCAGTTCAGGTAGTCATGCACTAAAAAGGATATTGGTTCTTCAAATTAACTACGACTAAAGAAGAGTCTAGCAGCTTTATGGGTCTTCCATATTTTTTATTTTGTATCCGTGTTTATTGTAAAACTTCATAATATAGTTTAAAATAATACAAAAAGTAAGTACGATTTGTGAATTTAAAAAGACACCTGTATCTTTTAAGAAAAACGACATTGCATAGTACAATTAGCCTAAATGCAGCAAGTAGGAATAAGAACTTCCATCACCATTCACCACTTCCATCTGGTCGGTGTGGGTTCACCGTTACTACCAAAAAGTCTCATGTTACGTTACTCTTAGTGATGCGTTAATTATCTTGGACCACCAAGACCCCAGTGGCTTCTGTTAAAAACCAATCAAAGATCCAAAGAAAAATAAACAACGTGATTCTTTTTACCGGCAACCATTCAGAAAAAGAAACTACAACAGTGTCATCAGATCAAAGTCACAGAGAAGTTGAGAAATTAAGACTGGACATGAAGATATTCCATATATACAAACTAGTTCATCCAGCACAAGTACCGACAACCGACCACAGTATTCTAGAACAAGAGTACTAGATAAAAGTTCACAATGTACTTGCACTTATTTAAAGCATGCAACATTTATACCATAAGTTCAAAGCAGAATCTACAACAATCCCTCAGTTATAAGCTCCATGACAACACGCTTGATACTTCCATTATTCTTCTTCAACAGCATCTTGTTCATTTCCGTATCATGAAAACCCTGATAATAAACGATATGAATCAAGTCAAAAATTATAATGATGAAGGGTTAAACATTTTTGCATTTATGAGTATACAGTTGAGAAGAAAAAACTCACCATCTCCTCGAGCTCCTCAAGGATAGGATCCCACTCAGCAACGCCACAAAGGTCATCCACCGCCTGTTCTAAATCATAATCATGCGTCCTCAAAACCTTCTTGTTTAAATCAACCTGTTTGAAACCCATCTCATCGAGTTCCTTCAGAAGTTCTTCTTCGACTTCATTATTATTTCTTTGAAGTCCTTCAGCAGGTGGCTGTGAACTTATGACCGGAGCTGGTGGAAGAGGTACAGGAACAACCACCGGTGATTCAGATAAAGGTGAGAAGATGGTTGCAACATCAGAGAGATTGATAACAGGATAAGAAACTGATGGGGCAGCAGAAGGAACAGAGCTCGATGCGCCATCACCAACAAGTAAGCTATCATTGATCGGGAATTTCATTTCATGCTCCATGTTTGGCTGCAATTCAACTGCAGGTTTAACATTCTCCACCGTCTTTTTGGAGTTATAAGGTTCAGGCAGATTATCTTCCATAACCGATTCCAGGTCCATATCGAACATTTCAGTACCAGTTAAGCCACTGCTAGAAGGCGGCAAGTTCAAGTTCAAGCCTCGAACACTTTCACGTCGCTCTTCAACTGAAGCATCAACCTAGTACGAAACGTGGAGGATATAATGGTGTACGCCATTCAGGACATAAGTAATAACAGCACAGAATAAAAAGTGGTGAAGATGGATCAGTAGCAAACCTGGATTAAGGCCCAAACACGTTGCCCGAACTTTTGGCCAGATGGTGAGGACATTCTCCAGTATGAGACGTATCGACCTGGAAGCTCCGGTGCAGTGAAATCAACTGCTACATCAATCTCGTGGTCTACCGAAACACCGCCTGCAGGAATCTGGCAAGACATGGAGACCGTTGATTCAAAGTATCTTTCTATAAGATCTTCACTAAGCAATTACATGGCAGGCACAGTAACAGAAGGGACTAAATAATTTATTGACAGGACAAAATGCTAGAATAAGGAGCGCATGTCATATTCATAACCTAATTGTGAAAACCATCCTTTCTTTAAACCAAACGAATAGGATACATCACAGTGAAACAAGAGGACATTCAAGAATAATTGCCTGATCAAATGAAAAACTTGAAGTGGCCCGGATAAGTAAGCAAGATTGAAGCAACTCACCTCTACTTCAACAGAAAGTACACTGCTCATCTTATCCCCTCCAATCCAAACAAGCTGAGTTTTCTGGGGCCACATAAGTGTGCCGTTGTTCCTCATCCGCCAAATCTTAGTAAATGGAGTTAGAGGTGCCATAATAGTACCATCCATTATGTTCACATCCTGAATGAAGCGACTATCAAGCTTGTAAGCGCCAGATCTAAAATTCCTAACGACCTGTCGCATAGCTGGAGCCCCATTCTGGAATTGGTTAAGATACAAGGGTTACATGCTTAAAATGGCATGCACAAAAACAGCTTAAATTAAGGAGAAGAGAAATTATTATATGTACAGCATCACAACGCACCTTTAGAGGCATTTGGGGTCCATTAACAGCAGGGCGATCCATTTGGGTATAGTCCGTCTCATTCCCCATTTGAGAGAAGCAGATGCTACAAAGATCGTAGTTCACCTTTCTGCAAAAGAGGAAGGGAGATTAGTCATGATCTATAGTTGTTAATCAATAGCATAACCGTTGCATAAACCTTCATTCTTACACTTTTGACTTGAATCTAGGACCAGTAATGGGATAGACCCCACAACCGTCGCAACGAACACCACGGTGGAAGATAACCCCCCCGATATCATTCTGATAATTGCACCTCATATGTGAGTAAGCCTCAGAAGCATGATGTGGAGGAGCGGCTGCTGTACTTCCCATCCGAACTCCAGTAACAGGGCAGTCATATGTGAAACTAGATCCAAAAGCTGAGCTAAAAAATGGGCTACCAGTATTAGGAGCCCAAATTGAACCCCTAGAGCTCCCTAAACCACCGAAGGATACAGCTTTATTCCTACCATCTAGAGGGTTTGCCTTTACAAGATCAGGGGCACTAGAATTACCAAAATTTGTTTCAAAGCGAGGCTCATAAGAAAGATTGACTTCCTTTCCACTAGGAACATTACTTGCAGCAGATTGCATATTCCCAGCCAATGAATCATTATTTGAAACTGGTGGCAGGTTGGAAGTCATCATATGAGACTTCTCACTCGAATATGATTCACCAATCTTCTTGGCCTTTTCTTTCTTGGCCTTCTCTTTCCTGAGTTTTTCTTTCTTGCCAATACTAATAGTCTTAGAATCAACAGCCAAAGCCATATCGTCGAAGCTGGATGTTCTAACAGATGATGTCTCCTTTACTTTTCCATGTTTCCCTTCATTAATTTCTGTCGTTGCCCCGGGGTGAGGTTTGGTTGAGCTCTCATTTCTTTCGATGGATTGCTCTTCAGCTCTGCCACTTGCTGAATCCATTGATGTGGTAGCATCAACCTTTGACTGTTTTCCCAAGTCTTTAGTTTCTCCTGCATCAGAGCTGTTTTCAGGAACAGAACCCTGTGAACTAGGCTGCACATTAGGTTGGAGACTTGAAAGATGATCAAGATAAGACAAGCCCACTTTTGAGAAATACTCAACAAGATCAGGAACACCTGGAGCAGAGGTGGATGATTTAGAAGCTAAATCAGTCGAAAGCTTCAGGATAGTATCACGCAGAGGGTCCTGGAGAGTTCCGAGAATTTGGGTGAGACTAGGTTTTAAATGACGCAATTTTTTTCCGTCAGTAATTCCCGGACCAGGGTGTGATGATTTTGATGCGAAATCAGAGGTTTCATGGGAAGGCTCTTGTACACTTTTCGGTATCTCAGAGAAACCAGAGTTTGGATTTTGTGAAGATCGCTGCACCGAAGGAGATCTCAAAGGAGTAGAACTTCCACTTGAATAATGAGGATCAAGACCATCTTTTTCATCACAAAGTTTTACAGTTATCCTCAGGGGGTTCAGAGCCTGCTTCACCACATCGCGCAGATCTTCATCATCAACAAGAGTCACCACATCACCATCTTCATCAATATAAGTAAGAATCAGCTCCCTATCCGCGGGAAAGAGGAAGAGAGAACGGATCTTCTCCCTCAGTCCATCGACAGTGAAATCAAGTTCGTCATCAACAATCCGGACACTGAAACGCCTGAGCATATCAGTATACTTCACCTGGAGCAACGTTATGGAATAATCAGAGCAGATTAATACCGTTTTACCAAAGCAAGTAGGAACTGTGGCATAACCAAACAGCAAGAACAGAAAAGTAAATCTTAATCGTAAAACATAAGCTAAGAAAAATCTGATGGCCGTCAAATAAAATTCAGGCAATTATATCTTGCCAGCATATCGTTTAAGACAAGCAGGTCCATGTGACTGTTTAAAATTTCCCATATAAGCTCATATAAAAAAATGGAAATCCAATTACATAATAAATAAACATTCAAAATCAGCAACTCCCCCATTACAGAGCTAACACTGCACTGTCAAAGGCACGTAAAAACGTATAACTGAAACCCTATATCATTTTCAGCAACAAAATCATACGTTGTTCAACGGCATAGAGAATAGTACAGAATTAGATCATGACAAATCCTATAAGATGAAGAGAAAAAAGCAAAAATAGAACCTAAACTACATCTTAAAGTACAATCAATCACAAAATTCACCGTCACACACATCACAGAAACCATCAGAACACAAGCTACGCATCAAATCAAACCCTAAAACACCAACAGAAATAAAGCACGAGACCAAAAATCGAACCATGCATGCTACAAAAATCAATCAAAAGCAAAATCAACACAAGATCGAACAGAAATTCAACCTTGATCACCACAGTAGAAGAAGCCTCCATAGCTACAGAGAAATAGCGTTCCACGTAAGCCGCTCACAGAGTAATTTTGTTTGGCGCTTTACAAAACTGAACACGAAACCCTAGCAAAATCAAAATTGAACCAGATAATTCATCAAAACACGAAATCAACAGCAATAATAATACCAACACAGAAGCGAGATGAATTAATTACACACCGATTAGAAACGGAAAGAGGATAGCCGCGTTACACACGATGATTCTCTCCGACTGTGAAGAGTGATATGCAGATGATTATTATCTATAGATATATAGATATATACGTATATATGCGAGAAAAATAAAATAAAATGATGAAATAATTTGTTTGAGAGGTGTGTGCGAGTATTATTATTTATTTACCAATCGGATTTGGATATTTTATTAAGTTGTATTTGATTATTTTTCTTGCTCCCAAAGAAACTTACAACACTAAGGAAACCAAAAAGTCGTCTAAGACTTTAAAGCATACATATCTTGTATCGACTGCAATTATTTTCTTTTCATCATAGAAGAATAAATTGTGTCAATGTGCTCTAGAGTTTAGTTTAACTACAAATTCTTCTTCAAGAAAATGATTTGCATTATCTTCAAGAGATATTTTTATAGTTATCCAAATTCTAAACTATGTTTTGTTAGTAATATCAATTGCCAAATTTCTTTTTTCTTTTTCTTCTTATAATTCGTCTCTATTAGTATAGTGAACAACGTAACCACCAAATCGTTGTGCTATATATATATGCACATACTCGACACTTAACAGCTTTTAAATGTGTAATGTATCATCTAGTGTATGTATTCACAATTCGTTTATTTCCTTTCAAAAGAAAAAGTCGTTTATTTCACAAGAAAAATACTCATATAGATCAAGTTTATCATAATATCATGATTACAATTTATTTTTTTATAATATGTAGTAAACCTGAGTTATCGTAACCGTGAGCTGGAAGTAGTAAACCGTGAGGAAACCCTCGCGATCAGTCGTAGCCCGCTCATCCTCTCGGGGAACCTCAATCTCCAGGTCGGAGTAATTCATGCCCAGTTTGGTAAACTCGGCCACGACCTCCTCACGCGACTTTATCGCGTTTACCGCCTCTTTGGCTGAAACCCTAGCCGCCGCCACCCCTGACTACTTTTTCGCTTTCTTCGAAGGTGTGTCTATCACCCCAGAGGCGGTGCAACATCGCGGCAAAGTGTTTGCTAAGGTAAGCACGTTGCCGCCAACGAAAATCATGTCTCAGAGACGGCCTTGTTCCTCTCCTCCCTATCATCGTCTTCACGGGAACGATTTATGGTCACCATTGTAAGCGAACTTTTTGAAAGAGAATGAAGAGAGAAATAGAGGAAAAACAAAAAAGGGCTAGATCTCGTATAGAGTAGAGACAAAATGGCCGAGTCTCCAATTTATAAGGGGAGAAGGTTGATCGTCATAACAGACGCGTGGACATCTAAGCGCCACGTGGTGCGCGCTGAGCCACTACCTCAGGGATACACGACATCTCATCACTCTCTTAGCGCTCAACGATTTCTTCAAAATACAATAAGAACTGAGGGGGCGCCTGATGTGCATATTCGTACATATAGGTAAAATACACTCATAAGGGAGAAAATGGGTACCCTACAAAAATCACGAAGGGATACTAAACAAATACCCCGGGTACGCTCTACTCGAAAGAAAAACTCCGAATACCCGAGGCATTGGGAGTAGTAAATCCCCCTCCTTCGAGTATCCACCCGGATGCAACTCGAGGTTGAGGACCACGGATGACGAATTACCCCAGTTAACCAGTGTCCACCATGACCCACTCATCGGGGAGTTGGACCTCGGTGTTCAACGAGCTTGCCTCGCCATTTAAACAGTTGGCACCCATTGTCCAACACTTAGCCAAACTAAGAGTTCACAAGGAGAAGAAGGGCATTGCAAAATAACAAGGAGATAATGGATACAAGATGGGTCATAATCAGGGAATCCACTGTACTACCCGAAGAGCGCAAGACTTGACCTCGGGAAAGGACCCTCGGAGGGATGCCACATAACTAGCAACATTAAAGACAACTCCCAACTATCCACCATCAAGATATACGACTCTACCTGATTGGCCTAAGATTTTGATTGGACCCCCAAACAGTCAACCACATTGGTCCTCCCACACTAAAGATGACCATTGGAGCAGAACAAGCCTATCCCCATTGGCTCAAAGTGCCCCTCAAGGCGATTGGAGTAGACGCATTTAACACCTAACCATAAAAGCTTCGTCAACCTACATCATTGGGCACTCTCGATGGACCGCCTCTCGTTGGTGCAAAAAACATCTTCGAGCATTGGCCATCCCCATTTCTGAAAGTAATGAAGGAAGACTAACGACTATTGGGCAAAGGACCTCAGAAGACTCTTATAAATAATACCCCATCCGACAACCAAAGACAAAGTCCAACAAGTTCACAAAATCCACTCTCAGCAATCACATTAAGCAATCTTTGTACTTAGATTAAAATTAATTCTCCATTGTCTCTTGAAAGAAATCCCTCCCCCCATACACGACCTCTCATTGTAATCCATCTCTACTCTCTTAATAAAATAACACTGCTTTCTCTCTCTCAAGCTCGGGATCGACTTTCCAAAAAATGCACTTGATTGTATCTCCGATTTCACCCCTCCTCAAGTTCCCGGTTGATATTACATTTCCATGTGTAATTTTAAGAACCAAACATGGGATAAGGCATTATTAATATATTTTTCCAAAATGTTAAAGAGATCACATTATTATTTTCAACTTTATTTCCTTGAGTCAAAGCTTTCTCTCTGTGCTCTCACAATTATTATGATTAGCATTGGAGTGGCTTAGTGAGAAATATACAATTACTTTGTACGCCTAGTTTGCTTATCAAAAAAAGAAAAAGAAAAAAAAGAATTGCATGTCTTGTTTGAGCGTTTTTTTCTTCAAACTAATCCAATGATCTTTTGTTTTTAAACTATTCTTGACCTAACATATGACGACCGCGCCCCATGAGCCATGCTCCGATCCGAGTTAGTTCAGTGGTGGCCAGCTACTTTCTCAACCCAGACTAAAGAACAACTAATAGGAATGGTCTCACTTATTCAGGATCAAAACCATACACGTTTTATAAAATATATTTTGATATATACAGCGGAAGTCTTGATATTACAAATAATGTGATTATTTTAATGGTTATACACTGGGGACAAAACATGAATATTCTAAAATGCACGTTTGAACAATTATTCACTTGATCCATGCTGTCATGTTGATTTTATCCTGAGAAATGGACAGAAGAAACGAGGAATAAGTCTTTAATAACTTAGTGAGATTCATATAAAAGAACTGGTAATATAAGAATTAATTGTGATTTACTGGATACATTTTGAGGAGTGATTTTACCCGTAGAAATAGTTCAACGAGATAATTTGGTGTAGCAATGGTACTGAAATTTTCATAGAACAGTTAATAAACTTGTGCCTAACAAGAAACAAATTCAACCTTATGACTTCTATATTCTACCTATACCTCCCGACGAGGAGCTACCTCGCAAACAAATCAAGAGACATGATATAGTACATGTCGATCTAGCACGCGGGTTACAACCAACTCCTGACTGCAAGCGGCGCCTAGATAGATGTGTATCAAGCGAAATTACTTAAACCGACAGTCCTTACTGCCCGACAGTAACTCGACTCAATTCCTAGGCCTAACGCCCCAAAGGCGTCCCAATGGGTGTAACGGATAAACAAATAAGATAGTAAACCAGATAATATCCATTGTTCCTTGAGCTACATGTCCCGAACATAGTTCGTTGCTCTTTGCACAGTTCAAGAACCAGCATATGAGATTAAAATATTGGAGAATTACCATGATTATGAATCAATATGATAAATAATAAAGGATTAGATGATTTAACGATGAGTAAGAAAATCATGTAATGAGATGAGATGCAAAAACAAGAATATAATGAAATGTAGGCCGTTCGAGGTTTGGTAACGGAGTAGTGGTTTTTCTGTCCAAGTTCCTTATGGTCAGATGCCAAACGGGGTTAGAGATAATCATAAATAGAACCTTACCTTACTCGTACGGGGAACCTTGATGGCGTTGATTAGTTCTTCAAACCTTAAACAAATTTAAATAATATTAATCAACTGAATTTATAATTCACCACAAATAATATGAGTACTTTTTTCTTCAATTCTGATGTTGGTGACATTGAGAACGTTATTGTTAAGAATGCTAGTTATAATGTAAATCTTAGTAAATAACACATAAACTTGATTTGTGTTATTACACAAAATATGAAAATCTTAGATGATGAATTTAAAGAAAAAACATATGTTTCAATTGAATATTGAATATCTATTATTTTAACCACCTTATTTATACCTCAAAATTATCTTAAACAACCATATGTTCAAACTTATGACTGTGAGTATTCATGTTTAAGTCATTCCGACAACAAGTCACGGTAACAAATAAAATTTGATTAACTATCCAATATGCTGCATAATCAGTCCTTAAAACATATTACTTAACTAACTCTAGGAAAACTCATTTTTTTAGCCTTTAATAAATTCAAAACTTTTAATAATCACACATCAAATAAGTATAATAGAAAGTAACACCTTAAAAGGTATAACTTAGTCAGTCATTACTTTATTTTACATAGTTAGTTTAAAATGTATATACTTGTGTTATAACTTAAATATAAAGATATAAACGTGGGAGATTTATCAAAACATGTGATAAGGAATGTTTATTATGATAAATAATCTTATTTGATAGATAGGTCATGAAGTGGCAATAATAATCTTGTAAGACTTATGAAAGTAGTATGTTAAACATGATAAATCTACCATTTAAATGACTGGAAAATCACCGCAGTTTCGGTTTTACCTTTGATCGTTCATCCAAATGAACTTTGTTTCAAATCCTTTTATGGTTTCAGATTCATAATGTCATGATTAATGTGTGTACCCAATATTTTATGAAAATACAAAGGTTTACTATGCTAAATAATTCTTGCAACATAAGAGTTGCTATCGGATTTCTTAGCAGCAGTTTAAGGTTTACGGATTACGAACTCCTAGACCATTTTATTTGGAAAAGATATCTTCATACAAAATATAGAAGACACAAAGGAGAGTATGCAACCGAAAACGATGAGCAAAAATATTTTTTCTACTATTTGTTATGATTTTCTAAGGTGCAGGCAAATTCGACATTTCCTGCGCAGTAAAGGTGTGGGCGTATACCAAAAATTCCTAACCCTGAGGTAATTTCTCAGTTTCGCCCCATTTCATTATGCAACGTGCTTTATAAGATTATTACTAAGAGCATTACAATGAGACTCATAGATATTATGCCAAGGATTATTGCTTCGACCCAATCGAGTTTTATTAAGGGACGTAGTACACAAGATAATATCTTCGTTCTTCAGGAAATCTTACATTCGCTTAGATCCAAGAAAAAATAAAGTTGGGGAGATGATTATGAAGTTGGATCTTGAGAAAGCTTATGATAAGGTTAACTGGAATTTCCTCGAGGACACTTTACGTGTTTTTAACTTTCTGGAGAATGTTGTGGAGCTTATTATGTTTTGTGTTAGAAACGCATCAACGAAAATACTGTGGAACGGGTCATCTTTAGAGTCTTTCAAGCACACGTGCGGGTTACGTCAAGGGGATCCCCTATCACCCTATTTGTTTGTGTTGTGTTGTGTGTGGAAGCCCATAATCCCATGTAGAGGAGGTCCTTCGACATCTCATCTATTTTTTGCTGACGACCTCATATTGATGGGGCAGGCGACGAAAGATATGGCGTGAGTGATCAACAAAGTCCTTAAAAGATTTTGCGAGGTGTCGGGGCTCAAAATCAGCCCGCAAAAATCCAAAGTATTTTTTTTCTAAAAGTTCTGGGGCGGGCCTCAAGCGTCGCATCAGTGAGCTTCTTGGTTTTGAACAAACTTGCAATCTTGGCAAGTATTTAGGGGTGAAATTGATCCACGGGAGAGTGACGAGATCTGATTTTGCCGACATCATGGACCGAGTCATTAAGAAATTTGGAGGATGGAAAAGCAGCCTACTATCACTCGCGGGGCGAGCTACTTTGATCGGTTCGGTTTCTTCCGCTATGCCGATTTACCACATGCAATCTTCCTGGCTCCCGAAAAATATATGTGACCAACTCGACAAGTCGAATAGATATTTCTTGTGGTCCACGGATATTGCACAAAAAAAAAGTACATCTTGTGGGTTGGGATCAAGTTAAACAAAAAAAGAAGATGGTGGTCTTGGTATCCGTACGAGTCGCTTGTGCAACGAAAGCCTATTGTCGAAGTTGGCGTGGAAGTTGTTAGTGAAGGAACGTACGGTCTGGAGCAGCCTTATAAACGCTAAATACCTTCGGAATAATTCCTTCCTTGATCACACACCAAAGGTCGGGGCAAGTGCAACGTGTAAAGGAATTTCGAGGTGCTTACGACTTATGGAACCTTTCATAAGATGGAAGATTGGGGACGACAGGGCTGTCTCCTTTTGGCACGATAGGTGGCTGGGAGAAGAGAGACTTTGCGAGAAAGTGGACCACATAGAAATATCCAAAACGATGTTGAGACTGTGTGATGTCTTGACCGAAGTTGAGGAGTGGGAAATTGATGAACTCCTGACCGTTATTCCAACAAATATTGCGCATGAGATTGAGAACTGTGGGGTGAAGTTAGGCGAAGGGAAATATATAATACGTTGGAATGAGACGAAAAACGACGTCTTTACTTGCCAATCTGCGTACGACGCTTTTCAAAAGCGGTATGGAGCGGAGCCAGTGAGGAAAATAAATTACCGTTGGATTTGGAAAGTACAAATAGGGATTAAAATTCTTTGCTTTATTTGGCTCGCAATCAGGAACAGACTATGCACAAATCACCTAAGGAAGGTCCGCAAAATATGTCTTTCCTTGGCATGTCCGACGGGGGACTCCCAAGAAGAAACCCTTCTTCATTTGCTTCGGTAGTGTGAAAGAGCGAGAAGAATATGGAGCAGGCTATTATCAAAAAGGGATCTAAGGGTGTTCGACAATATAGTAAATGATAATTGGTTTCATTGCAACCTAGTGCACCATAAATTCGAATGCAAGGCGATTCCCCGCGTTCTGTGGCCATACGTTTTTGCAGCAGCGAACTGGTGCATATGGAAGGCCAGAAATCATCTGGTTTTTAGAGGGGAGCAGGAGAAAATCGATGGCATAATTCTTCAAATAAAACTCCTGAGCACAGATTCACTGTTCGCCTTCCAAAACGCCAAAAAACCGAAGGAGATTTGCCACCAATGGTCAAGACCGAAGGCGGGGTGGTTCAAATTAAATGTCGACGGGAGTCTTTGCAAGAGAACCAGTCAAGGTGCCGCGGGTGGTGTGCTAAGGTCGGATACGGGAGATTGGATTTGGGGATTCAAGGAGAAGATCATAACACCAACGATACAAGAAGCGGAGTTGGCAGCTATATGTAAAGGGCTGGAACTAGCATGGGAAAGACGCTACGGAAAGATTGTCGTCGAGACCGACTCACAAGAATGCCACACTCTCGTGACTGGACTTAACATGGAAGCACCGCATATGGATTTGATCACGAAGTGTCGAGAGCTACTAAGGAAACCGTGGGAGATTGAGGTCAAATGGATCCCAATAGAGGCTAATAGAGTTGCCGATTGTGTCGCAAAGTTGGATATTGGGGACAGAGAGCGGTGCACGTTCTTGGATACACCCCCGCCGTGTGCGCTTC
This sequence comes from Linaria vulgaris, assembly GCA_948329865.1. NCBI lineage: Eukaryota > Viridiplantae > Streptophyta > Magnoliopsida > Lamiales > Plantaginaceae > Linaria > Linaria vulgaris. Next base: position 32,165,205 of record OX415250.1, on the reverse strand, counting down.
ACCTTCTAGAGGTAGATAAGAGTTAGTTCTTTTATGTAATTCCTTCTAACCAAAAAAAAGGCTTGGGCGTATTTTTGGGTAGAAAATAACATGATAAAAATCTGGAATAATTTTTTTCCCGAACAAAAATACAAAAGGAACAACTTGTATTCAGGAAACTTTTGCAAAATTGGATTATTTTGGGCTGTAGAAATTGTTGAAGAATGGGTGATTATTTATAAGCGAAAATTATAGGTTAATCATTAATATTCATGTCCCACCATGATTATTATATAATAAATCACAAAAAATATGACTTCAATCATGCTCTTAAGGATGTCATGGCTTACCTTATCAATTAGTTAATTGCATATTAAGTCCCTCAATTATTTATAATTAAAATTCAAATAGGTATAATTAGATCTTTTTACATACATATTTACTTATGTAATTTTTCTAGGTAATTCAGTTAACTTGGTTAATATATGAAATTGAAATATATGTTTTAGTATTAGAGACGTGTAAATATAATAAAAGACTAACTTTTAAGTTTAGGGGCTAAAATGCAAATTTTAATAAATATTTAGGGTTAAAAATAGAAATTTTCAAAAGTTCAAGAACTAAAGTATAAATTTATTTCTTCCTAATGTTTGGGGCGTTACATAACACATGGTATTTGAGAATCGATGAAGACACCCCTTACTAGTGAGACCTTGTCCGTGAAAAATTACTAACACACTCTAGAAGATAAGACCATGGCAAAAGCTAAACAAACAGTGAAAACTTGCAATGAGTTCAAACTTACATGATAGTGAGCAACAGTGAAAACCTTTCTAATTCAACAATTATTTATGCCATTCAGTAGAGAGGGCCAACACGAGTACTCTCCCACCAACAAGTTGCTCATATTATTCTGGCTCTTCAACATGTTATTACGAAAAATGACAAAGTTCAAGCTTTAAAGGTAATGCCATAGTATCCAATCCATATTCAAGATATTGGGCGTCAACGCTCCCTACTTCTAGTTCTCCCACTACGGTTTGAAAGTTTTAGTACTTTACAGTGTTATGGTTCTTTTTAAAAAAAATAATATTACGTAAGTATATTCAAATAGTACACTTGTAGTTATTACTTACGTTACAAGAAATGTTGATCATTCACATATGTAACTGAAAAAAACCCATTAAAACGTAGCCAAGTTAATTGTTGTTTGACTTTATTGATTTAAGGGTGTTTACAAATGCTTATGAAAAATGACTTACTAGCTTTTGAGCCATATAAGCACATTTTTAGTGTTTGCACCACTGACTTTTGCTTGTCCTTATCTTAAGAAAAGTCAAAGTAAGCACAAGCGAGAAAATCTGAGTTTGTGGTGCTTTTGAAACTACTTTTGTAATTATGACATTCTATTAACTTTTCTTCTTATTAAATGTTGCAAACACGTTTAATATGCTTTAAGTAGTTTTGTTTTGTTTTTATTTTTTTAATGCAAATTCTCCAACTTTTAGACAAAATTAACTTTAAGCTAAAGCGTAATAGCTTTAGCTGGATTTCTTTTCCTTCGATTACCAAATTTTTTTAAGCTAAAGCAATAAATATGCGACTTCTATAAGCTCTTGCAAACAACCTTTTATTATAGGACTTATTATTTTCTTTACGTGGATTGCTATTTATGAAAGAGTACTTAAACAAATCTATCATGATATATTTTAACATGGCAACAAATGTTATAGTATGTTAATCATATCCAATTAATGAGTATGACTGTAAATTTGATCAAAGAGCATATAGTAGAAAACGTGGAGAATATTTTATCAAATGGGAAAACAATTGGAGTAGAATAAAATAACCGTTTTTGCTCCACAAATTTAGGACACCAAAAATAACTGCCTTAACTGCTATGGAGAATGATGGTTTGGACATGGATGATAACTATGCGCCGGCGCCACCGCCACCGCCACCACCAAAATCATTGACTCAGAACAATGTGGATTCGAGGAATTAGAAACGACCTCGTCAGTCATCTGAAATATCATAAAATGGAAGAAGTGATCCCTTCCAGGGATTGGTAACAAATGCTAATGTCTGTGCATCATCATATGCAAATGTGGTTGTGCAACGTGCAAAGAGCAATGATGTCAAAATAGATGATGGTAAAATGACTAGGAACACAAGTTCATTGAAATCAAATAAGCAAATGACATAATTCCCTTCAAACAAGTTCATATAAATCAAGAACTTAGGGACAGAATGCATAAACAGTGGGAAGATGCGATCATCATTCGCATCACTGGCAAACCATGGTACTATACTGCTCTCCATACAAGGCTTGACCTCATGTGGAAACTCCACAATTAATTTGAGCTTGTTGATCTAGGACATGGTTGTTACTGTATGAAAGGACTCTCATCAATCAAAAGATAGATGATTCTAACTGAGAGCCCTTGGCAATTGGCAAGAAGCTTCATGAATATCAAGAAACGGTATTCAAATTCTCGTGTTGATAAATATGATATCAAAAGAACAATTACTTGGGTTCGAATTCTTAATCTTCCTATTGTCTAAGGGAGACAATGGTCTAGTCATTGGCTTCTTGCATAGGTGATCCTATAAAGATTGATGGCAATACTTATAATGCCACCAGAGGAAACTTTACAAGATTTTGTGTCCAAATTCGCACTGATCAACCTCTGAAGTTAGGTTTATGGATTGATAATAAAGTCTACCAAGTGTTATATGAGAACATTTCTTCTATGTGCTACGAGTGCGGTAAAATAGGTCACTCTAGGACTATTTGTAACAAGAAGATGGTTGAAATTGGAGTGATGGATACAGAAGAGAGGCCACAAGGGTTGAGTAGGAAAACTCCTTCGGAAAAGAAAGAAGAATGGTTGACTGAGAAGGCAAAGTCTAACGAATATGGAAGTTGGATGTTTGTCAATAGAAAGAAGAAAGTCCAGAATGTTAGGAAGGAAAGTGTAAATTCTAAGGAAAACTCTAAGTCTTACAACCAGACTATGAGTAGGAGAGGTAAAGGCCAAGGTACTGGAATCACTACAGAGATCACCCCTCCAATCCTTAATATTGGAAGCCAATCAAAGAGAATCCTTCCCGCCTCTTTGAACCCAAGTTTAAGGAAAGATTCAGTTACTACTAAACGTGTGGCAGTTACAAGAGTTAAAAGAAAACCAAGGATCTCTAACTTACAAAAAGGCAAAGGAACGATTCAAACAGAAAATTACAATCCCTTTGATATTCTGTCTCCAGAAAACCCTACTAAATTACCATAAGCTTGTTGCAGTGAAACCATATCAATTCAAGAAACTACTTCTAATGGAGAATGCATTGGACGAGATGGATTGGATTCATCAATGGGAGTTCCTAACATTCTACTACCAGTTCTAGGCACTAATAATGATCACAAGCAAGAATGTGTGGGATCGAGTGGTATCGGTAACAACAATTCCAGCAACCAATTGGGAGGTCAAAATACAAGTTCATGGGGGTTGATCACATGGATGTCAACCACTTATGGTGGGAGAGGATCGACTTAACCCTATGGGAGTTGAACATGTAAAGGACTCTCACCCTGCAGATACTGAGACAACTTCTGGCGACATGGACCAGGATTCCATTTGAGAATCCAGTTCCCAACTAATCTATTCAATTCTGAAATGAGGTGGTCTCATGGAATTGTCAGGGGGCTGGTGATGAAGATTTTCGTAGGAACTTCAGAGAACTGGTAAGTGTTCATCCTCCTACAATAGTGTATGTTCTTGAGACTATAGTTTCTGAGAAACAAGCTTGGAACATAATACCTTATCTAGGATATAATTGTTATGAAATAGCACCAACAGAGGGCATGGTTGGTGGTATATGGATGATGTGGAATGATTTTGAGCTTGAGGTGGAGATCACAGACACTGACTACTAAGTTATTCATGTTATTATTAAACCTAGCATGACAGATAGGTGGAGATTAATAGGAATTTATGCTCAACCAAGGAAAACAGACAAAGTGAAAGTTTTTGAGGACCTGGCTAAGCTAGCTGAGGATCAACCTCTACCTTCGTTAGTGAGTGGAGATTTTAATGAAGTGGCTTTTGCTCATGAAAAGAGAGGAGGAAGAACAAGATCAATGAACAAGTTACAATTCTTTAGGTGCTTCATGGAAAGATGTAACCTTAATGATCTTGGTTATGTTGGACCTAAGTATACCTAGACTAACAAAAGAGATGATGGGGCTCTGATTCAAGCCAGACTGGATAGAGGTATGGCTAACCCTGAATGGACAAATATGTTCACTGAATCAGAAGTTGAAAATCTTCCAAGACCTATAGTGATCATCACCCTATCATTACTTGGTGTCTTGGAAGAAATAAATTCAATGGTCATAAGCCATTCAGGTTTGAAGAGACGTGGTTCTCAAATCCTGATTGTGATAGCATTATGAGAAAGATACGAGAAGAGAAGGATAATTTGCTGGAAGCAATTCATGAAGTGCCAAAAGTCATGTTGCCATGGAACAAAGAAAGAATTGAAAATATAGAAGAACTGCTGAAAGAATATCATAATGTGCTCAAGCAAGAAGAAGCCTTTTGGTTTCAAAAATCTAGGATAAAATGGATTAAGGATGGAGAGAGAAACACCAAATTCTTTCATAGATCCACCCTGGTGCATATGAAGAAGAATGTGATCAATAGATTGAAGTTTGCAGGTGAGTGGGAGAAAACATAAAGTATTTTATAGATTCACACAAGGGAATACTTCACAAGGCTGTTTGCTGGGGATTGTTTAACTCCTGGTTTCTCTCAAGCCTATATCCTCCAGAGATCCAAATTTCAAATGAGATTAAATAAGGAGGATCATGATAAGTTGGTTGATATGATTGATAGTTTGGATATTAAAGAAGCTATTTTTTCCATGCACCCTCTAAAGGCTCCTGGACCTGATGGATTAAATGCCAACTTCTACCAGAAAGGCTGGGAATGGGAGATTATGTGATTGCATTTGTGAAAAATTCATTCATTAACAGATCATTTGATAGGAGTATCTGTGAGGCATTTATGTGTCTGATCCCTAAAGTGCAAAGTCCAAAGGTCATTACACAGTTCAGACCAATATCTATGTGTAATGTTTTATACAAGCTGATACCAAGTGCATCACTACTAAACTCAGAAACTTGATGCCTAAGATTGTGGCTCCAACACAATCTAGTTTTATTAGAGGCCGCAATACACATTACTATATTTCAGTTCTTCAAGAAGTTCTAGAGTCCATGAGGAAGAAGAAGAAGAAGAAGAAGAAAAAGATTGGTTGTATGATCATGAAGCTGGATTTGGAGAAGGCTTATGATAAGGTCAGTTGGGACTTCTTCGAAGAAACTTTACTAGCTTTTCAGCTTCCAATAGAGCTTGTGGAATTGATTATGTTTTGTGTGAGAAATGCCTCCACAAGGATTCTATGGAATGGTTATCCATTAGAAGCCTTTCAACATAGTTGTGGACTTAGACAATATGATCCCTTATCACCTTATCTCTTTGTACTCTTTATGGAAAGGCTGTCCTAACTTATAAATGAAGAGGTTCAGAGGATGACCTAAGTTATCCCACTTATTTTTCGTTGATGACTTGATCTTAATGGGAATGGCTAGTGCTGGTACTGCTCACACTATCAAGAAAGTCTTGGATAAGTTTTGTAAAGCCTCTGGACTTAAACTGAGCCCCAAAAGTCTAAAGTGTTCTTCTCCAGAACACAAGGTGCTAATCTCAAAAGATATATTAGCGATGTTCTTGGGTTTGGGAAGACTACAAACTTAGGCAAATATTTAGGAGTCAGAATGGTGCATGACAGAACAACCAGAGAAGATTTAGCTGATATTTTTGACAAAGTGATGGATAAATTTGTATCATGGAAAAGTAGACTATTGTTTATGGCAGGAAGAGAGACACTGATTGGTTCTGTTTCATCAACACTTTCAGTGTACACTATGCAATCTACTTATCTTCCTGATCATGTGTGTCAAAAGCTGGACAAGCTTAACAATGACTTCTTATGATCTACTGACATTAACCATAAGAAACTTCATCTGGTTAACTGGAGGAAGGTGACAAAGTCTAAAAAGGATGGAGGCCTTGGTATTAGAATGTCCAGATCATCGAATGAATCTCTTATGGCAAAGCCGGCCTGGAAGGTTATGAGGGATGAAGATACTAGTTGGAATAAAGTGGTAAAGGCAGAGTACTTGAAAACTAGTGCCTCTCTCAATATTCCATTAAATGATCTGATAGTCCTACCTGGAAAGGAGTTGTGAGGTGTATGGAGTTTATGAAGCCTCATATTAGATGGAAGATTGGGTGGGGGATATAATTTCTTTCTGGTTTGACAACTGGAGAGGCACTGGAACTTTAAATGATGAAGAGGTTGTGATTCATGAATCTGAAAAAAGCCTGAGATTGAATGATGTATTAGGTTCCAATAGTGAGTGGAAACTGAATGGAGTATTATCAGTTATCCCTCAAGATATTCAAGAAGATATTAAGAGCAGAAGTATATTCTTGAATGATCAGAAAGATAGATTGTTGTAGAATGGTACTTCCAGTGGATCATTCTCTTGTCAATCAACCTATAAAATGTTCCAGGGGAGACATGAAGTTCCAGAAAGATATCCAACTCAGAATTATTAAGTATGGAAAGTGGATGTGAGCAACAAACTTCAACATTTCACGTGGTTGTTGACTTAGGAAAGATTAGCTACAAACTCAATGAGATTCAGAAGACATGCAACTTTAACTGCAATGTGCACCTTGTGTAACTATCATGAAGAAACATGTATCCACCTTCTTAAACACTGTAAGGAAGCAAGAGAGCTCTGGATATAGATCATACACCCTGAAGACCTGGCCTTATTTGATAGTATAGGAGATGATCAGTGGTTGTAGTTTAATTTGGAGAAGCTACAGATAAGGAATTTACTCATGCCAAATTCTCAATGGAAGTGGATGTTCATGGCTACTATCTGGTTTTGCTGGAAGCACAGAAATGCTAGAGCCTTTCATAATCAGGAAGTCAATGTCCAAGAGAGACTAATTCAGATTAAAATGTTCAGCTTTGATCTGTTTGCTAGGAGAAGGAAGAATCTGAAGTTCTAGAAGACATCAAAGTGGATCAAACCAAAGCAAGGATGGTATAAGTTAAATACTGATGGAAGTCTGCTCTGTTCTTCTGACATTGGGAAAGCTGTTGGAGTTCTAAGAGCAAAAGATGGAAGCTGGTCGTGGGGATTTTGCAGGGGACTTACTTCTCCTACTATGGATGAAGCAGAACTAGTGGCACTCAAGGAAGGTTTAGACATTGCATGGAACAAGAGAATCCTTAATATTTAAGTGGAGGTGGATTCATTGATTGTTTTTAAACTGGTCTCAGGGGAGATAGAGCCACAACGGGAGTACTTCAACTTGGCTGCAGAATGTAAGAGATTGCTGAGAATGCCTTGGAACTATAGCTTCAAATGGATTTCAAGAATTGCTAATAGAGTTGTTGATGGATTGACTAAAGTGCATAGTGTTTGTAATTAGGAGCTAATCTTGTGAGATTGTCCTCCTCCTAACATTATTAACCGTTTAGTCGTTAAGGTTAAGGATATGATGTAATGTTATTTGAACTTCTTATTATATCAAAAGAAAAAAAGAAAACGTGGAGAATTGTCCATTAAGATATTCATGACAGTAATCAAGATCAGTTCAACATCATAACAAATGAGATAATTTTTTTTAAAGAGAAGGTTCACAAAGATAAATTTAAATTTGAATCCACTAATATAAATTTATTACCCAAATTCCCGAAATACGCACATGACTTGTATGAAATGCCGAGGGATAACTTTATTCAATATTTGACTAATACAGATTCTCCATCATTAGAACTCTTTGAGGAATGGGTAATTACAAGGACATTTTCTTATGTTTGAGAAATTATACTAAATATTGTTTGAAAATTATTAATTTTTTTACTCTATACAGGTTTTATACACCTCATTTATGATGCATATGAAATGAAAATAAAACCAAAATTACTTAGAAAAAAAAAAGCTTCTTTTGTTGTAGTTAGTTTTTTTAGAAAAATGTCTCATCCTTCAATATCATGGTTCGCACTATTCATAATTCAGCTAAGCCGAGAACTTCCTATCAACTCAAATCAACTTTCTTTTTTCGTAACAACTTTCAATATGAGATACAACCGTTGCATTATAGTCACCTATATTAACTAAAATAAGTACTAAAAAATGCAGCCTGGAAAGAAATATGATCAGATGCTCTTAACCAAACCATTAGCCATTACCATTAAGCTGACAATGGTAGCACAAGCAAAAGCTACAAGACTCTTTTCCTTAACCACAACTTGAGCCAAGAACATTGCAACATCTGATGTGATCTTCCTTCCCTCCTTCACCAAAACGCGGCGTCGATTCCCCACAAAAGCCAAAAGCACCATCACCGTTATCCACGTTACTATGGTTGTCCGAACAGCAAAAATGATCACGAGCGCAATGAGAAATGCCATGAAAAGCGGTACGATTGATGCATAATAACCTGAAGAACTGATAGTTCTGTCAGCTGATGACATGAACATGTAGAAAGAGAGTATGAAAAATAAGAGGCATGTAGTGGCCTTTGTTGTTGATCTGATTTTGTTCATCAATCAAGTAGTAGTAGTGGTGGTGTGTTTGGGGAAAGAAAGAATAAGAGATGAGAATGTGAGTTGTGTTTCCAATTAAATCAGGTTTTTTTGACAGTAAAGAATTATTGCAACTTGAAAGGAATTGGATACCATGTGTGCACATGGCAAGGTTGGCAATTAGGAATACCAACCATGATATTTTACGAAGTAACATTCAATAATAATGGATTACAGCTACATAATCATTGAATAATAAGTTGGTACTTTCATGTCTGCTCTCTAATGCTCGGTTAATTAGTGACAATCTTCTACGATTTCATGAAAAGTTCCAGGAACATCACAAGTGTATATCATCTCCTATCTATTCATTAAAGTTACATAATCCAGGCAAACGAGTTTTGAGTATAGTCAAGCTCCCAAAAAAGGTGATAAGGTATCATTCATTTTTTCTTTTTCTTTTTCTTTTTTATATCATGCATCATTCATTGGAAGTAATAGTTAGGGAAAACTACCGAAAGTACTTGGACGAAATGGCTCTCAGTTTTTTACCATTGTGTAGAGAAAAGCCGCAATTCTTTTTAAATAACCAAACTATTTTTGTCGCCTAACAAGACCAGAAAAAACTATTGAAAAATGGCAACAAACACCAAATAGGTAACAAATTTATAAACAATATTGTGTCAAGAATCAGATGCCCAATACATACAAAAAATTTCACTTTTTTTTAATAACTAGAAAACGCTAATCATCCATCATCGACGTGATCTCATAAAATTGTAATTCAAAGGAATATAATACCATTATTCCGATATAAGTTTACAAAAGTAGGAACGACCTGCAACATAGGGAGACTGTAGTTCCAATGAAGGTTCTCGAACATGCATATAACCAAAAGGAGTTGCCTTTTGTATAATGTACAAATCAAGGTACTTGATTCACTGCAACAAAAACCGGGGGAAATGAAAGAAAGAACGAAAATTGCTGAAGATCAAGGGAAAGTTGGCGCCTTTATTATATCTGATGAAGCCAGGGTGTAAAACACTTGAATCATGAACAACATGCACATGCCTAAGATCCATTTTATAAAGTCGAATGCTATTTAGATCACCAGAAGATGAATTTTATAGCAGTTGATTCAGATACGGATCAGCAGTCGATTTTTCCGCACTCCCCAAGTATCCTGATACGGTACCAGAAACGTTAGAGACAAAGTTATTCAACCATGAAGTGCTCCGGGTCAGTAAACCAGCCTGCGCCTGTTCATGCACTTCAGCAGCCATGCGCTTCTGCTCTTCCTCAGTCAGTTTCTCTTCCCATCTTTTGGCCATATAAGCCCTGATGGGTTCAACTCCTTGAGCAACAACTTCCTTTGGAGGTATTGCAAGAGGGTTCTCATCCACGTTGAGTGTAGTCAAATTCACGAGCCGCCCAAAGTTGTCGGGCAATGCATGGATCTGGTTGTTGCTCAGATCAAGTTCTTTCAGGCTCGTTAGGTCAGAAACTGTGTCAGGAAGTTCAGTCAGGTCGTTGAAGTTGCTGCCAAGATTAAGGATCTCCAGATTTGTCAATCTCCCAATAGAATTAGGAAGGCCATGGAGCTCATTGAAGTGAACATCCAGAAGACGCAAAGATTTCATTTCACCAATGGATGAAGGAAGAGAACGAATCTTGTTCAGGTGGATTGAGAGCCTTTTAAGGTTCACCAGTTCAAACCCTATATTTGTTGGTAAATATGAAAGTTTGTTGAAACTTGCATCCAACTCGACCAATGACCTGGAAACATGAGAAACCCTCAGTATCATTTCATGGAAATATGTCCTTTTCTTTCAAGAATGAGTTCTCATATGTGTTCTACCTGCAATGACAAATGCTGTCTGGCAGGGCAGAAAGCTTGTTTCTGGATACATCTAATACTTTCAAGTTGAACAGCAGGCCGATAGAATCAGGCAATGATTCCAAGAGATTTGTTGAAAGATAGAGCTCCTCAAGATTTTCTAATCCTGCTATTGAATCAGGGATTACCTGTTTCATTCGCAAAGGAAAGTCAAACGTTAATCTCAATGTACAAACAATAGAAAGCTCTTCCTATCACAGCAAACAAGCAACCAAAGAAAGAAAACAGTTTTCGCAGTTCAAGGAATTGGCACGGAGGCAACTTCGAAGTTTAGCATCTTGTTATACCTAAGAAATGTTTATTCATTTCAGCAGATAGAGTGCTCATTAAAGAGTGGCTTAGGATACATGACTTCAGCAAAATTATGTAGGTACAACAAGAGTACATAATAGTAGACTTTTAAAATCATCACCTTAGAAAAACCCAGACGTTAGAACTAAAAAAAAATACTGCCAAAGTTGAATGGTGAACACTATAAAAAGGAGGAGTGCCTTGTTTTTAACTTGCCTAGGTATTAATCAGGTGATCACAGTTTACACAACTCAAACGAAATCCTCAAGTGACCATGAAGCTTCCCAAAAAGGATTAAAGCCACCAGACACTTTCAGAAAGCATGGTTGTCAAAACGAGTTTTTTCATTATGTTGCTATACATGAAAATACTAATACGGGAACTACTGAAGAATACCAAGCAGATAATCTTTCTTGACCCAAGTATAAATTTCATGTCAATGAATCAGATCCACTGAGATATGCTTAAACAAACTTCAGAAGTCGCAACTATAGCATAATCATGTACGTTGGAGTTAGTAACAAAATCTTCTATGCAATGGAAGATTTAGTAATTCTCGTTACACCTTTGAGGTGAATACTGAACATAGTTAGAAAAAGAAAGTAATAAACAGCAATAGATCCACAACAACAAGCTACAAACAAGATACTTCATTCAATAATCTATAATCTACTACACTTATAATGAAATGGCTCTTGTAAGTTCATACGCTTGTAAGTTGTAACAAATGCAATCAATAGATTGTAGAGCCGTTAAGGCTTCATTAAGTAAGGAGTACATTATTGGTACAAACCATTAGTATCACATTTACTTTTAAAACCTGAGTTTCTTAAGGTTTAGGAATTCTATAACATCAGTATTCAATGTCTCATTAAATCATCAAAAACAAAAGCCTTCATTCAACATTCCACACAAACCCAAGTGCAAATCTTTCAAATCCAGATGTCGATCTACTATCCCTTAAACGAAATTCAAGTGCTATAGGTTAGATAACTTTCTTATTGCAGCACGTCTACCTATCTTTATCTCTAAGTCAACTCACACAATAATTCACCAATACTGATCATAAACAACGAGCACGAACGCATTAAGCCCGAGATTTAACATTTAAAGCACAACATTCAATGTCGATTGTAAGATCACGCATAAAGCAAATACGCCTAACCTCAATCTGATTATTAGAGAAATCGAGCACCACAAACGACTTAAACCTCCCAAACGCCTCGGGAAAGATCCTCAAACCCCTCCCCGACAAATCCACCCGTTCAATCACCTTCCCCTGTTCCACCTCTTTCAAAACCCCCACCACCTCCTCATTCACTTCCTCCTCCTCCACCACCTTCTCCTCCTCCTCCTCAATCACCTCCTCCTCCCCACTCACCGCCGCCTCGTAAATCTTCTCCAACCTCGTCTCCGCCTCGATCAACATCCTCTCGTAAGCCTCGTGCATCTCGTCTAAATCGATCACCGCCTTATAAACCTCGTAATCCTCGCCCGTTGTCCCCTCCGATGCAACTCGAACGCGAGCGGTGTCGACGGTCTCGTGATCGGGTCGGGTACCGAGCGATTGGAGGACGGATCGGGTGTGGGCGAGGTCTTTGACGGCGAGCTGCATGGCGGAGATGAGGTTAGGGTTTTTGAGGTGGGGCATTTTCTCGGAGAGCTCGAAGTGAGGCTCGTGAGGCTTGGGGGCTGCCGGCGGAGGGTTTTCGAGGTCAAAATCGGTGGTACCGGCGGCGGAGGAGAAGGTGCGTTTGATGGCGGGAAGTTTTTCCATTACGTAGGAGAGGATCGGGAATTTCGCCGGATTTGGATCCATTGTTGGTTGCGGTGATTTCTGAAGATGCTCTATTTATTAGTTTTTACGGTTATTGAGATTTAATCGTTAAAGGGACGTAATAAAGGGTCTTATTTAGCTTAATGCGTAGTTTGGCTCGTGCGCTAGACAAATTGGATTTGATCAAAAAGTTCGACAGTCTAGAACTGTTCACGATAATAATTTGGATAGTAATCGCTACCCCAAGCGATTATATAAGCTGAGTTCAGTTACTAAACCATCCCACGCGAAAAGACTACATTATCCCTGCTTTTAACAAACGCGGTGACAACTTATGAAAGTGTTGTTACATTTTCGTACTTAAGTTGTCTGAATTCACCACCAACCTCATTCCCTCCGAAATTATTACTCTTGCAAAAAAATTGGGCACGCTCAACACAAAGGTAATACATTGGGAACTCTAATTTTATTTCCTTGCGATTTTGCTTTAATCTTCTAAATCTTTGTTCTTTTTTAAAAAAAAAGTAGTATTATCCGTACAAGGTGATAACACTGATGTATTTTTTCCCCTTTATTTTGTATAGATTCAACACTTTAGTTCGATTCTAGTCGGTTGTTTCGTTGTTTCAGCAGGCGTGTTGAGGTAGGTGCTTATGGGTTATGTATGCTATTGTGACTATAACAAATGCGTTTTATTATTTGAGACCCCAATTTCATAAATTAGGATTTATGGAAAAATTTGGGGGTTTACCAAAATTGTAGTGCATCCATAAACATAATAGGCTACTTAGCTATGCAAACGCGTGTCTGAGTTAAAGTGTGATTTTCAATTGAATTTTTGTAGGAGCTTACTGCGAGGAAAGTTGATGGGTTCGTTTCAAAAATCATCACTTTAAAATTTTGACAATGCATTTAGTTGAGCAGGTATTCATGCACATATCATGGTGTAATAAGCTCAATTTATTAAATTGTGCTTATATTGTTGCGCTTATAACATGTATCCAGTTATGATATGTATCCTCTTCTTGGGAAAAAGCGATTGAAGGTGTATTACATGTTGTATGCTTGAATGGATTTGTAATATTGATAATTGGTGGTTTTCAAATGGAGCAATGGAGGAGAAAAATGATATTAGTATTGTTGCAACTTGTTCTTTTGCGTGTTTATGTGTTTTTGTTCCTGCATTTGGTGCATCTTCATGAGTCGAGGACTGGTTACGAGCGTGGAACGAGAATTCGTTACTGCTTATTGAAAAAGATGAACAAAATTGAGAAGTATCAAAATCAGATAATAATTGCTTGCGATTCTACCTGTATAGCACAAGTAAGAATGGATCGAAACTGTTTCCTGTGGTTCTGTTGGTTATTGAGAGAGGTTGGTGGTTGCGCGACGAGAATTTCGTTAGTCTATGTGAACAAGTTTCGATATTCTTAAAGGTATTGGCTCACCGTGACACAAATCGCGACATGTCGATGAACTGGAAGCGCTCTGGTCAAACTATTAGTCGGTAGTTCAGGCAGACTCTGGATGTTGTACTGAAGTGCAACAATCTAATGTTGGTGGATCTAGTACCAATATTGGAGGAGAATGATAATTGTTACGAGCCATGGTCATATTTCAAGGTATCACAATTTTGTCTTGCTGTCATTTTTTAAGGATCTATTAAACATTTCATCAATCCTAATTTGAATTGATTTTCAGGGCTGTCTTGGAGCATTGGTGGAACAATGATAGACGCCACGGTGCCTACTGCCGATCAAATCAAGTACCGATCTCATAAATGAAATATTCAAACAAACGTATTGGTTGTTTGTGATACCGAGATCATTATGTTTATCTTCTGTGCGGGTGGAAAGGATCTGCGGCTGATGGTAGGGTGCTACATGATGCTCTCTTTAGGCCTCCTCCAAATGGATTCCGACTTCCACAAGGTAAATTTCTTGAAGAAATCAAAGTTTGAAATTATATTATACCAATTTTTTATGGCAATATTGATATTTTTAAACAATTAACATTTCCACCACAAGATCATGAAGAGTCGTTTAACATGCGGCACGCTAGAGTACGTAGCATAATAGAGAGGTCCTTTGCTAAGTTAAAAAGTAGGTGGAAGATCTTGAAACGACAATCGCAATACCCATTGAAAATACAAAACAAATGTGTTATGGCGAGAGCTCTCCTTAACAATTTCATCAAACAGATCCTAAAGCAAGTTCATCATCGTTGGATGGCGACAACGACGAAGAGGATGATTCTGACCCTCCTACTGACTTCGTAGAGGGTCTGCAAAATACTCCAGTTTGGGGCAACTTTAGAGATGAAATTGCAATGCGCATGTGGAACGATTGGCGAGCAGATCGCCGTTTTACCGAATGAAAACTTATGAACAATTTTAATTGTATTTAACTCATTAGGAATTTTAAGCCTGTTGTTTTTTATACTTGTTTGCGACTGAATTTGAGATTCGCTGTGTGTGATGCATGTTCCTCTGATAACAAAGGGGTGCCTTAATTGAGTATGTTTGTGTTGTAACGATGAAGAATACAGTGTGTTTGGGAAAATCGGTTGTGAAAGTGATGTTCATTTCCCTTTGGATATTGATTGTGGATGTGGAACTTTTGTTGTGAAATTAGGTTCTTCTTGTTTGAATTTGTATAGGTATGGCTACTGCTTCAAGCACCAACTCAGTACCAACTCGTGCTGCAGCAAAGACAAAAAAGCCTAAGGGAACTCGGCATGAACCAGGGAGGAAGAGGATGCTCTAATGTCTGTTCTAAAAGACCAAAAAGGAAGGGGGCTGAAGATCGACTACTACTTCAGGGTTGACTACTTAGAGAAGTTGGAAAAATGAATGAAGGACTACCAGATACTAGCCTTTAAGGCAACCCCGCAAATCAAGTCCAAGATGACTGTTTGGAGAAAGACTTACCATCATCTGTACCAAATGTTTGAAGGAAGCGGTGGAGGAGCATGGCTGAACGAATTGACCAAGACCATTGAGTTTGAAAGTGATGGTTGGATGAGGTACTATACAAAGGTAACACCATTTTTTGTATCAGTGTATCAGTTACACAACTTGCATATGGTTGGAGAAAGTTAACTAACACATACCACATAAAATTGTAGCGCACCCATATTGTGAGACTTATGTTAACAGGCCATTTAAGTTCCTCGATGACTAGACTGAGATCTTTGGAAAGGATAGAGAAACTGGGAATGGGGCTGAAGACATCAGCGCTGCAACTGAGGATGTCCTCAAGAATCAAAGTAACGGGACATCAAGTTATCACACTGCACTTGTAGGGACTGGAAAGTAACGGAACAGCAAGTTATCACACTGCACCTGTAGAGACTGGAAGCTCCCACACAAATTACATCTATGTTGATGTTGACATGGATGAAGGTGGTGCTGAAAGCTATGAACCTTCCAAGTCTGGTCCTTCAAGGTCATCTCCTGGTCCTTCTAAGTCATCTCCTGGAGGCATGTCCACACCCAAGCATCTCCTTAAGAGGATAAAAAAGGAGAAGGGTCTGAAGAGAGTTAGGAAAGAATCAAGGGAGACCAGTGCTACTACATTAACTCCTCCCGCGTATACCGACGAATTTATGAGTAAGTTAGACGGTGCTGTTGAGAGGATCACAAAATTGGTGGTGCAACTTAGCGCAAAGATCCCGCCTCAACCCGGCGCAAAGGTCTATTCACAATGCTGCAGGAAGCGGAAGGGTTGGGGGAAGAGGAGAGGATTGAAATGTTGCACATACTTGCTCACTCAAAGGAGGATGATGTTGTCTTTACCAGGTTGCCACCAAATGTACGTTTTGGCTATATTAAGGCCCTGATGAAGAAGAAGGCTGGAAAGTTGGGAGAGAGGGTTTGATAACAAAAATGTTTATTAGTTCTGAACTATGGATGGAAGTTATTGCCTGAATATTAAGTTGTTTTAGTCTTATTTGATTCAGGAACAATGTTTAAGGATGGGCAGTGTGCACTCCTTTTGTGAAAAATGCAGGTTCCATGAGTGCACACTCATTTTTGTGATTTAGCAGCTTCGGTGGGTGGTAGGAACCTTGGTATGGGTCCCCTATATTTTGGTGAATCTAGTGCTTGTACTAACTTAATTCTAGTTTTTGGCCGCGCTACTTATACTTATGCATCCTGATTTCCCTACTCTTGAAAGCATTGGTTGATTCAGTTAATTTTCCCTTGCATTAGCATCCAAATTTATTACAGGGAATAGCAGATCATACTAATAATAAAGTAGCAGTTCAAATACATGAAATTTACCCAACAAGACCTAAAACTTGGCCGATTTCTTGGACAAAGAAGACACTGAGCTCATGTTGCCACAATTTCCCTTTGTTTTTCCCTTGCGTTCCTTTTTTGATCTGAACCACCCTCATTTGACATGCATCTGTTGCTAAGCAGCTGTCTAGGGCTACCCCGGGGTGAGGTTCTAATGAAAACCTTGGCGGTGTACCCCTTGTTCCTGTTTCCAGCATGCAAATATGAAAAATTTTGTAACCACATGACACAAATATTGAAAGATTGTTTTAGAGGTTTTGAAACCTACTTGTTAAATCAATGAATTATGTAGTTCTTCGTAGCGGCCGGCTTACTGGAGTTTTGCGGATCACAATAGCTTCAATTGTGGGTTTGCCAAAAATAGAAGCCAGATCCCACCATGCAAATTCACCATTTTCTTTATAACAGTGACCCCATTTGTGCGTCTTACTATGCAAACACGCTTAGAGTTCTTTCAATAATCACAGATAATGCAAATGTCTAATAAAAAATAAAATAATATGTACCTCACAGATGGAGTTCCACAGATCATCATGTATGGGAATCGTGTTGTCATTGAGATCCCAAGTAGCGGAATCCAAAGCCAGTATAGTACACAAATGACACTCGGCCAATCGTTCAAAACGATACAAAATTTCATCACTGGTGAAATTTTTCTGCTTTGTGTAGTTAATGTGCTCAGTAGAGTTGTTAATGATCATTTTCATAAATCGGTTGTTATTCAAGGGAACACAACCAGTTAGCGTTGCTGCCTCGACCTTTAGTAGCACTATTAGTAGGCGGTCTAGGTCCTCATCCCAGTCACGACCATAGAAAGTAGTTGCTTGAAGTGTAGTAGGGTGGTTTAAATTAGACATTGGAAGATAATGGTTTGAATGAACAGTATAACTTAGGCAACTTTTATAAATAAGAGGATATGTACGAAAGTATAGGAGAAGAGTCATGGGTTATCAAACTTGATTTTATTTTTTCAACCAAGCAATCCACAAAACAACAAATCATGGAAGAGCCACGGAATATAATCACAATAAATTACAAATGAGCGTGCTATAAAATCGACTTTTTAGATACTCAGATCATGTCACTAAAATCCTCGCATGTGAACAATTTCTGGATGCAATCTTTTAGAGAACCTGCCAATTTATGCTTTACATCAGCATAAATCATTAGAAATAAACCTAGATTAGGTAAAGTGTATAGTGAATCCCAGACTCACAACAAACCAGCAATAACTAACAAAATATACATTGTTCCCAAACACAAAACATTACTTAAAAATGCAATTATTCAAGTGAGGTAAACATAGGTGTAGTCATCGGTGACAGACCCCATATCACTGGTTCCATCATAACTGTTTAGTTGTTCGATTGTACCCATCTTCTCCTCAGGTAGTAAGGTAGCACCCAAATTCTTGAAAATAGCGTAATACAGATCAGCATAAGGGAATCTTTTCAATCGAAAGTGAAGATGAATGAGGTTCTCCTTAAAGTATGAAGACAAACATTGGTTAGAGTTTAAACACTCTTATGCATGCTGTAATAAACAATCATTCTATGCATTATACCTTTTTCTTTAGATGATTGTACGCTAGGCCAACGATGACCAAATGCTTCGAGTCAGGGTCAAACTTAACACCAAGCAAAGTAACAAATTCTTCAAATAACTTGAACTGCAGTCGCAGAGCCGCAACATTTTTCCTCACCTCCAAAACGGTGTACCTCTCATCTCCAAGAGCCCATTTCTTCCTGCTTAGAGACACTTGAATGATACCAGTCTCCATTTGTAGTGGATCAGAGGTCCATGTGTTCACCTAATCTTTTGAGAAACAATAGAACAACCAAATCTCCATCCTTTCCTAGGTTAGGCTCCTAAAAAACTTTGACTAGCCATTGATTCCGGGTTAAAATAACTATTTCCTAACGCAAATCTATCATAATGATCACATTAAAATGTTAAGAGACACATATGCATAATTACGATAATCAACATTATCAATGAGGGAAGAGGATAGCCACAACAAGGAAGTTGAAGTTCCCAATTTAACTCATCAACAGATAAATAGTCACAAGACACAACATGATTACAACTATAGATTTTACTATCTAAACATCACTTCCTCGCATACAAGATCACAAAGGAACTAACAACCAATGCTAGGAAAAAAACAAGTAGCCAGGCGAAACAACAACATATCATAGCCGCTTTGGTTAAACCCCTATCATCAACATTTTGAATATAACTAGGAATTCTCTTTGACATAGCACCCATGTGCTCAACAGATTGCTCTCCGTACTATGCATTTCTTCGTGGACGTTGTGGTACAATGGTTGTGTGGTTGAGGTGGGTGGTCGGTTACCACTCTGTAAGTTGTGATGCAAGTTTGAATTAGAGAACCTCTGGATATGAGCAATTTTTTTTGTAGGCTAATATGATCCTCCCAAATAAATGAAAAGGGGTGATCACGGCATGGAGAACATTTGTAGTAAAAACAGTCAGGTCTGGTTGAGGTGCTGCTAGCCCTTAGATAGAACATCGAACCTTGCCCACAGGTACACGGCACAACAAAGGGGCCGACCTTCTACATTGGACCAATTGAGAATATATATAGTCAAACTCGAATACTTTGATTCTTTTTTTTCAAATTACATTACAATTTCAAATTATGTAAATATTAGGTAAACACAACAAACACTTTTCCCCTAACCTAAAACCCAAACAGCAGAATCAACCACTATTTCGTAAACTAAAGTAATCGAAGTTTTCAATAGTAGTTTCAAATCCAGAACTCATAAATTAACTAGGGTTCATGTAAGATGGCATACAGATGAAATGTAGTTACTGCAGGTACGTGCGATTAATCGACATAGTAGGTGATAGAACATGGAAACATCTACACTCAAAACAAATTTAACTAACATGGAGAATATATTACCAATTCATAAGGATCAATGGTTCGTATTCGTGGAATTCGACCCAATCGCAGTGGTACGAAGTTCGGCCCTTTGTTGCTAGGGTTTCGCTGGAGCTGAATTAGGTTTTGAATTTGAGGGAAATGGGTAGATGAAGAGGGCAAATAAAGTAACTCATAAAAGGGGCATTATTGTCAATTCAGGTCATTTTAGATGAGTTACCCAGTTGTCGTACGAACCAAATGGGTTATTATACTCAATTTTAAAATAATAACCGTTCATTTTTCCATAACCAAACATGTTACAATAAAGCAGTTACTACAGACTTTGCCAATTTTGCTGACTTTTAATAACTACTCGAATTAAATAGAACTAACTAATAACGAAACCAAACGCCCCTATTACATCAAAAAATGAAACATTCTACGAGAGCAAAGGACATATTTTCATATTCTACCAATTGGCATTTCGTGCTTGCATCTTCATGAGCACAATGAAACAAATCAAACTAAAAACCAGCTTTTGACAAAATAATATCATCAATCGTATGCCAAATTATATATTTGAAGATAAAGGACAAATATAGAGCTTATCGTGCACGCATACACACCTCAATGCACCAAGGTCCCAAATCAAGCTCTTTTACAAAGTGAAAGCTTTCAAGAGACCGCTTCACATTAGGCAATAGCATAGGATCAACTTGTACAAATGTATCATTTGCGAACTTATAATCAATTGTAGCTGTGACAAGAGATAGAAACGACAACAACCCTTGTTATTTTCAGTCTGTAACCTTTAAAGTATGTACATAAGGCGCTGTGATTACCAGACAACGATTACTCTTAGCATGCCACCAACCATCTACACAAGTTCATTAAGATTTTGAGAGTAAATTTTCAAATGATCTAATCCCCAACATCTTGCTAGACTCAATACCACCAAAATGGGACAACCCACTAATAATTCTTGAAACACAGAGTCCTTCAATTTCACATTCAAAAATGCCAATTCTCATAAAAATTGCCATTTAATCGCTACGGGAAAAAAATCCTAGAGCCAAATATGTGAGCGATGAATCGGAATACAACATCTGAGGCAACACAAAAAAGTCCTCGTTGGACCAACAAATTAAACCGAATATTTAAAATGAACCCAAAGATTGACGTTGGAAGTGAAACAAGTTTGATAATGGAATCGAAGAAGTAACTTTTGTAGATGAGTTCTGCTACATGTAACGAGAACCTTCCCAACCCAATCGACAAAACCTGCCAATTTTCGCAATGTTGCGACTATCCTCAGTTAATACAAACTTTGAGAAATCAGTCTACATAATTCGACAAAACACAAGTCTTTATAACATTTATCGTATCGAGAAGAGAAAGAATCTGGTGTAGTGAAGAATCATGAGGCGCACTGAGCCTATCTTCTGTTTTATCTCTTTTACATGAACTTGAAGAAAGATTGGTGTTGATAGGAGCGAGTCCGCCGTTAGCACTTTCACTGCCCTCCACCATTTTCCCACGAGAGAAATATGCTTTTTGGCGAATGCGCTCAAAATTGGATTCAAGTCTTTATAAATGTTAAATAAAACATTAATAATTGAGTTTTGATGCAGGGTAACTTCGTCCGATAACTAAGCAATCTATGTGAAGCTAAATCAAAATCCTTATAAATCATGAGCCACCTTTGTGTGTAGTTCGGATATTTCAGATCAGCTTGCAGCAAATAGACCATGTCGACTGAGTAGACTAGGTCGGCGAAGAAGCCAAGTTGACCTTTGACCAATCAAAGCCGAGTTGAAAAGAGCCGATCTAAAGTAATTGAGCTATCTCGAGACTGTGAAAATGTACCTTGAATGATGATTAAAAAAATACTTATAATACAATTATTTTCATAATTATCAATATTTAATGGGCAAGTATTTTGTGAATCATATAGGCCCGATCAGTTCGGTCAATGGCTAATCAGATGGGCCAGTCAACATGATCGATCTGACTTTGACCGACCTAGGTTGACCAAGTTGTCCTGGTCAGCTTGGTTTTCAGATCTTTTTTTTTATTCGTATCGCTTGTGTCGTTTCTATCTCATATGTCGTACTGTATTGGTCCACGTGGATGCTCTTTATGGTACATAAGAGCCATAGGACACAATAATAATATTTAATGCGTATCACTATGATGCGTCTTCATTAGATTATGAAAACGAGTGTTATTTTAATATGGCATTTAATATTTATCATACTTGCAACTAAAAGGACCCAATAAACCGGTCTAGAAACCTAAATGCTAGGGAAATAACAATGGCCTCCAGGAGTCACGTTTGTGGGTAGTTTTTACAAATTATTATTATTATTTTTTTTTGCTTGAACTAGTAATTTTATAGTGTTTCCAATCTAATTTCTATTAGTAATCTTTCTAAGCTAAAGATTTTTATTTGTGAGCCTACTTTTGCTTATCTTAAGCTAAACAACATTTGTAGAACATCTGGAAATAATTTAATTCGAACCAATTTTGAAATGAGTAAATAGAGTTTATAATCATATTAGTGATGCACTTCATTGAGCAGTGGTTGATTTGAAGTAGAGGCGTTGAGGCAAATTATTTTCGTTGCAAACTTGCAATGAGAGGGCATACTTAAATTTTGCAACTGATGAAATATGAACCTTAAATCATAGCCAGCATTTCTTTCAAAGCCCATAAATCACAACCACACAACCAGAACATATTATCCAGAACCCTTTCCTGTTCCTCACAAAGAGTACACAATTAACAACATTTACCAGCCCAATCATCATCGACTTAATTCAATGCCAAAACCCATGAATCAAAGTTTCTAAACATTTATTTGGGAAGATAATGAATCACGAAAACGAAATATAGAAGGTTTTTTCATATCAATTGCAATAACATTTTTCACGACACGTGCCAAAAAGATCCATAAACACATTTTTTTCCACCAAAATTTTCCTTCATTTTCCCTCATTTTTTGGGGAACCAAACTAAGCCGTATTGGAAATCTATATTGTTATATAAAGAAAGTCATGATGGCATGTCCTTATCAGGAAAAACGTCGCCCAAAAGACTGTGGGGCACCTCCGAAAACATATCCCCCAGAGAATGGTAGAAAGCGCCCTGCTTCCCCTCAAACACCCCCGTGGCAATTCGGTGAACCTCCGTACCCGATATAGCCTCCTCAATCGAAACCCTTGCACCTCTTTGACTTCTCTACTCTTTCTTCTTTGAAGGGCTTGACTCGCCCACCTCCTGCCCTTCCTCTCTGGAGGGACCACCCTTGATATACATTCTTCCTCTTCATGTCCTTCTTCTCTTTTTTCTTCCTCTTTTTCTTGTCAACCGCGGCGGCCTCGGAGGATACTCCGCATTCCTCGGCCTGCCCTGCCCTGCCCTGCCCCCACATGCGATCCTTCTCCCCCTCAACACTTATGAACTCCTTGATAAATGACGACCCCTCGGTGCTACCCTGCTCTAGGATCTGAACATCTATACAAGCGACTAGGATCTGAACATCTATACAAGCGACTGAAAACATCAAACATACAGGATTTATTAGGAAACTCAATGATTTATCTAAGTATGGGAGTATCATGTGAGTATCTAAGGCTAAGAGCTTTCTTGATGTGTGTATAAATCATGGAAATTCTAGAGAATGTGTGGATGACTTCTAAAGAATTGTAATAAATATGGTAGGTGTCTAGTTGAGTAGAACATTATTTTGTAGTTGTCAGATTAAGATGTTCATAGCCACACATCGATGAGCAGTAGTTGTATATATAGTGATATATACTTCATTTCAAATTGATATGTTTAACAAACGATAATTGATAAAATAAGGAGAAAAAAGAATTAAACTGAATTGTTGAAATTGCCTTACCCGTGTGAATGTCTTTTTACACTCTTATTCCCATTTTGAGATTACCATACTTTCACCTTCCCTTCCTAGCTAGGAAATAAATCTCCTGCCCATCCCATCACCGTAACCACTATCAACCCCACGATCTCTTCCACCCCATTTGCACTGATGCCATCTTCAACCCATAGTGCAACTCCCACTTAGCTTCCTCAGAAGTACCCATGACTACCTCTGACCCACACAGCTTTGCCAACACCTAGGACCAGTAAATGACGACTTTCTCTCAAACACTTCCATGACTCTCACCGCCCCTGACCAAAGCCTCGCCACTACGCCAACCCCATCCTCCACTTGCAAAATTTCCCAAATACAGCTAAAGCTCCTTTATAACCTTCCAAAGGACACGTTGATAAGAGACGTCAAACTCGACTTTTGTTCGAGGCCATAGGTTTGGTAGAGAAAGAGAGACATTTTCTGTTGTCGTATTCAAGAAAAAAATAATATCAATGACATATACCTCAAGATGACGATGAACAAAAATAACATGTCCTTGATTCTTGAGCAAAGAGCCGAGGGTGAAACATCGGAACTCATCGTGGCTTCCTACATTCAAATGCCTTTACTCAAATGGTGTCGTATGACCAAAAATCTTACCCGCATGTGATGTTGTTTGCATTTGAGAATATGCCTCCTATGAGAGAACTAACTCTCGATTATGGTGCGGGGTTAGTTGGGCAACTGCGAGTGAAGTGACTACAGATGAAGAGACGGGCTGATGAAGCGACTGATGAGAAATGCTATATGATGTAGAGCCTTGGCAAGAGTTATGGTTATGTTTGTCGAAAATTATTACTTTGATCACAAGTGAATGTTTGTATGGAATTTGGGTAAATATTAAATTAATTTAGTTTTCTCTTGTATTAGAAATGGAACTATGAGCTAGGTAACATAATCCTTCACATCGTCAAAGTTTTCGGCACACCGGTCTCGCACTGGCGCATTCAGTGCCCGTGCTCCGCATTGAGACCCTTTATAAATTCTTAGTTCTTTCTTAGTTATTTTATTCAAATTTAATGAATAATCGTGAAAATTTGTAAAGAACGGAACAAATGAGTGAAAATATATAAAATTAATTATCATTAATAGTTATTAAACAATACTCAAATATATAAAAATTATATATCAATATTTAATATTTAATTATTTCTAATAAACGTATTAAGGCGCATTGAAATTTATGTATTTTTAAATTTGGTGAACTGGCGCACCCGCATCCCCACCCGCATCCACCTTATGTGTGACCTAGAGCTATGAGATTTTAAACAAGAATAAGAAATTAGGAATTTATGATGAATGGACAATTTACATTTACTTTTTATCGGTGATTTTCTCATTTTTCATTTTTTCTCAAGGTTATATTTATATATGAATTTGTTAAAGGAATAAAATCTGTTGTAGCGTTATTCACGACTTCAAAAAATTACTCAACTCAATTGCCATATCGTTACCTGGTACAATAGATAACCCAAATGATAGTTTTCATGAATTTAGCTCTTATTAGGGAATACATTTCTCTGAATTATTGGAGATTTTGCAAAGAATTTGAAAATGTAAAAAGTCTTGATGAACTTATTTAACCCTCACAGAGACCAGATCTCACCACAAGATCAGTCTGTTTAAAGTTTAGAATCAAACGAATATATTCACATGGTACTAAACTTCAACTTGAGGAAGTAAAATAATTTTTCCACATGGTACCGCGTCATAGTCATGGACCATTAACCAATTTGATAAGCTTACACGAAACATTCTCAAATTCATTCACTGTCACATTAAGATTTGAAAATATTTCTTACTTAATCTGAATATTTTTGACGTCATATTGAAATATTTTAACAAGCGAAGACACAAAAACTCAAAGAATCTGATTTATAAGATGAATGCAAATGATTCCCCATATTATCTTACATTAATGTGTATATTTCACTTACTAATAAAGTTATACATATATATGAAAATATATGATTGCGAATACAGCTATATTAATGATTTGTAACGGCACCTTTTGAACACAATTCAAATAGATGAGCAGACTGGTTACCAGAAAAGAAAGTATAACTGCCTGAACATAAACTTACAATGTTAAAATTTACATTCATTACATTATTGACTTGTCAATAGAATCTCCCTCTCTACCAACTGCAGTATCTCTTCTAACCTACGCGTAAATTTCCCGACAATGTTCTTTGTTATTCTTGGCTCAAACTTTGTACTTTTTAGCCACATAACTCCAATACAAACATCACACTTGCAAGAGTTATTCGTAAAAGAAGATGTCTCAATCTGGTACCTAAACTGAACCTGCAAATGTGACAAAAAAACACTCATTACTTTCAAATGAAAGTTCACTTGTTTCAAGTTTCGGTAATAGTGCAACAATAATTATACTTACTCGGAAGTGATCGCCAAACGGTATATCGTGAAGTGTCATGATCTCATTCACCACCCATCCGCCATCATTTGGCAAGGCTGATTTCTGCTGAGTGCAGGTAACTTCCACACCAAAGATCGAGATTCGGCGATTAAATCTGTAAGAAACGCGCCTTTCTTGTACGTCAGGCGTCACACGTGATACATGTTCCCACGCAGTTGTCACATAGTTGAGGCAGCCAGACTTGCTCATGACTCTGTGTTCCAATTCTCCTCCATCAAACATCATCATCAGTGATTTCACCTGCGGTTTCAGTCCAATGTGTAAAATATGAATGTGAAATGTTAATCCATTCCAACTATAGAAATATTTGCGTGTTAGTTGATATCCGATGTACAAAAAAACTGAGATAATTAGACATACACCCCACGGGGTCATTACAGAAACTATTCCTACTATTTGATAGATACACACCTTGAGACTTAAAAAAACACTACTAATAGACTCCACAAGTTGTAGCTACAGAGATGCCCCATGAAATTCAAAAGTATTTTTAATCAGCTTGTGTCCCTATAATTATTCAAAACTAAGGAGAGGGTAATCTGAAAAGGTTTGGTTCTTTTGATTATTGATTCATCTGATTCTCGAGTATCTGCAACAAAATGAGGCCCGCACCAATGAGTTCATCCAAAAACGTTAGTATAAGGATTTACATACAAGGCAAAATTTATTGAGTAAAAGGTTATTTACTTACGTTCATTGGCAGTTCTACAGAATAAACCTTGCTCATCTTTGCATCTTCAACAACTAAGTAGGATCCAGTGTCTTCAACCAGAAAAGGTTTCTCGTCATCGTCCAGCTGCTCTTCAGCAATCTCAGCTTTCTGATCTGGATCCAGTGTTCTTGTTCTCCATAAAGCCATAATTGTCCTGGTAATACAGTTAAAAGACGTTCAATGTTGTGTACAAATTGAACAGTTCAGAATCACTGCATATCAAATTTACCTGCTTGCTACGTTGAAAGAAACAAAAGAATGGAAGTGGAAATGCAATCTCCCGCGTTCATCTAAAACCTTAGCTCCGTGTCTAGCATCAAGACCTCGACCCTCGTGCAAGATTATTACGAGCGAGGGGCTTCCAACTGCTGCCAGCGATGGGGGAAGTACCTGAATTTCTTGAATATCCTCCCAGAGGAAGAAAAATCGAGTTTTGTGTCCGAACAAGTTGGCATAAAACCCAACAATTCTTGCAGAAAGAAAAAGCCGACCCTGCAAAACTTAAAATTAGGGCGATCTAAAAAATGATGGGACATGAAAGTGTCGATTTTGAAAGATTTGAAGCTTGTGCCAGTATTTGAATGATTATATATCTGACTGACTTATTTCACAAGATCGTGTTATTCATATGTGCCAAAATAAAGTTATGCAGTACTTATTTTGTGATAAAGATGCAATTTTAGTAGCTTGTTCTTAGGCCACGACAATGCTTTTAACAAGTTCAGAGCAGCACTTATCATCTAGAACTCGATAATACCCATATATTCCCAACCAAAAAAAAAAAAAGAAGGGAATTCCTCCCGCGTCTTTCTTCTGCTTTCATTTTGGAGCTACTGAATTCTTAGATGACAAAGATTCTGATCTTATTGAAAGACAAAATAGTGTAGCGTTCCAGCTACCTGCAATGGCAACTTTCTTCTTAGAGAGCATGAGTAATCACTGATGAGAAATTCTTCTGGGGGCAATCCAAAAAGTTTCTGGAAGGTTGAATTTCTGTGCGGTGACCGTAAGTTCAGCTGCAAGCACAATTACAAATTAACTTCAATTATTATAACAATTTCATCAGAATTACATGTATAGCACACCAGATTTTACCTTCTTTCCCACTTCCCGTTCCAAACTAGAAAGATAATCTCTAATTGTCTCAACACCATTGTTGTTATCCAAGAAAATTCTCAAATGCAACTTCGATTGAGAAGACTGAGCAAGTTTACCATCCAGATTCACCCAAATATCCGCCAGTTCTGCAGCCGTGTGCTTCAAGAAATTAATCTCAACGTGTCCAAGAGACGTAGCTTGATCAAATGGGCCATCGAAATCAAAAACTTCCACATCAAGCACAGCAGGAGGTTCTTCTACGGCGTCAAACTCAAGTATCTCTGTAAATTGGATTTACAACTCTATCAGATACGAAGAAATGGAAAACATAAGAATGAGAAATCGAGCGTATGAAATAATTTATACCATTCCATTGAGGATGAAAAGTTTGGAGCTTGACAGAGCTTGCTCTTGTCTTGCCATTGCAAGTGAACACAACATAAGGATCCGGCGTCTCTGTCGGACTCACAGAAGCTAAGTTAGCCCCCTCAATTATGGCTACTGTAAGAATCCATCCGTCACCTTGTGCTTTGATTCCATGGTCGCTTCCTACGAACATTATAATAGAGTTATGTGGAAAATGAGAGGAAAAAAAAAAATCATTAACCAGTCTTGTAATGTAGCTCACTAAGAGTCACCTTTTCGAAGCCTAGCCTCGATGAAATGTGAAATCATGTAATATACTCGTTCCAGTTGAAGAACTAAAATCCCACATGTGATAATTTCTCCAAAACTGTCTGGTAAATCAAGACCGCAGAATTCTAATCCTTGCAACTTACTCGGTTCACAAAGAATAATGTGAGCAATGGTGTATAACAAGATAAATATAGTTGAGACCACCGTGAAATTCCCAAAGTATTTAATTGCCAATTCCCGGTCAGACTGGTGCTCTGTCTCGAGGGTTGCCAACATCTGATCTTTGTCTGCTATATCAGAAGCAGACGTCACATTGAATGTTTGAGATAGTAAAGTAGCGAACTGGTCAAAACTTTCCTTCAAACCTTGCTTAACTCCACTTTCAATCATCGATTTCATCATCGTACTTTGACTGAAGTTAACAGCCCAAGATACTACAAGGCGAGCGGATTCTTCACCAAAAGATACCTCTTCACCAGGCATTATCTTGTAAAGTAATTCAACCTTGAAAGAATGTCCATATGGGACATCCGGGGTGCTTACATGAACCGAAATAGTAAATTCTCTCCCAGAAGCCTTGACGTAGGTTTGCTCTTCAGTGGCTTTAACAGCCTTAACTAGCTTTGATGCCGCTTTTATGTATGTGACCACTCGCTTCAAATATAACATTTCCTCTGATTTCAGAGTCCATGGTTCCTCATGATACTCTGTTGTTCCCTGCAATTCCGCCAAATCCCGCCTCATTTTTGAATCGGGAGCAAAGAGGGCCATGTTCAAGTCTTCAGGAGATGCCACATAGGTTTGATCAAGAAGAACGCCTCCCGTTAGATTCTCTGGGATTTTTCGATCTTCGCTCTTGGATTGCATTTGATCAATCAATTCCTGGAAGTTAGAGCTGCTAGGAGGTCCGTCCTCGCATACATCATAATCAGACTGGGTGGATGGTTCGGAGGAAGTGTCTGTGTGTACAATTTCCTTCTCCTCCTTTTTATGGAATAACTTTTCCAAACGACCAGCAATTGATTTCATGAACGGTTTCCCTTCTGGGGTCTTTCTGGATGGAACATGTGATAGATTAGTTTCATGAGATAAAATGGAATTAATTTTCCCCTCTATTAAGTTATCTTTTAAAGAATTTGGATTTGCAGAGAGAAGAGGACTAGTTGCAGTATCCTCGTCTCTTCCATGTAATGAAAGTGCGAGCAGAAGCTTACCTAGAGCAAAAAGGATAAAATAACAGCATCAGCATTTGAAACACGAATCTATCTTTACAACTTGATTATCAACAGAGAATATGACAAACATGAAGTTGATAAGGAGGATGCAATCAACTCATCTCCCACCAATGACCAACATATTATAGGTCAGGTCAGTAAGTATAGACAAGTTTAAACATGAAACGTTTTGTCGTTTGGGTGCATCTCTGTTGTAAACCAGGAATAGTAATTTCAAAGAAGATCATACATTTGTTATTAGATGAACGAGTAAAGAACCATAACGATTTGTGGAGAAAATCCAGGTTCAAGACTCTATTCTCATTTTATATATTAGCTAAGAGCTACACCCATATAACGCCAGTCTCATTACAATCAAGAGTGGGCTAGCTAATGACTGAGAGTAAACTAGTGAAGACCGACATAATTGACTAACCGTCATTCTAGCAATCGAATGCAGTTCTTTGTGTGAAGCGAATTAAACTTGACAATGTAAAGCCTTTCCCCTCACAAGGTGATTCAAAAGACCACAGCTAATTTTATGTTATAAGCCATACCAGAGTAGCTAAATTTGCCAACACATGAAGCTTATGCACCAACCCATATGCTTGCATTTGGTCCAAATTCCGATGTCCTGAATGTAATTTCAAGTTTCAACCTACACTCCCTTCCATCACAATGAAAGAGGGAATCGATTCATCGAAGACTCATTAGCTATTCTACTCTAACCTTCCTTATGAAGTTATGTGATCACCATTAAATAAATTATTTTCCTTATACAGCGCACATTAAATTCAATAATTTGAAAACTTACTAAAATCAAACACCAATACTACTACAAAACCGAATGCAGAACAAAACATAATGCAAAAAAAAAAAAAAAAAAACCAACCACAATCCTTGCCATTTGATTTCACACTATGAAGAGAAAACCAAGTTGGTGGCAGATTATGATTCTCCTCCGCCACGACACTCGATACCGGAATCTTGACCCGACCCACCAAATCCCCACCCGACCCATGAAAGAATCCAGAATCTTTATCATCATGGTACTTATAAACAGACAAAACCAGCTCATCCTCCAAATCATGCACCCTGAACACAAACTCCTCATTCAAAAGTGGATTCTCAGTGTTTTTCAGTACCCTGGTTTTGGACTTGAACTTGCCAACTTGTAACTTCACATATGAATCCTTCACTGCCCATTCCCTCCCTTCCAACAAATACACGTAAAGCCTCATTCTTTAACAACTATAATTAATTACATCAAATGCAAAGAACCCATTTTTATTTTTTTCAGTTTCTTGTTTGTTAAGGAATAATAAGAAAGTTGAGTTCTTGGTGCAGTTTTATGGGAAAGTGGGAGGGGAAAGGGTTGTGGGTGAAGAAGCCATGAAAAAACGTGGGCTTCTGCTAAAGTGACACGAGGATCAAAATATATATGCAATGATAATAACAAATGGTTTAATACTATGTTGTAATTAATTAGTATATATGTTTTTTTTTGTTTTTTAATTTTTGCCTGATAGTTTGGGATAAAGTTGAGACTTGAGATATTTGTGCTTTGTCATCACCGTATTTGCCGTACGGATATGTTATTGTTAATGTATTCTTGCAGGGTTTTTTTTTTTTTTTTTTTGAACCAGCAGGTTTTTAAAATTGGGGTATTTGTGCTTTATTACGAAATTGATTTTGAATATTTTCATTTACTGTTTATTCATTTATTGTATGGGATATGCATGCAGAGTATTGATATCAGCAATTTAGGATTTTTGTACCGCTTGCATGAAATTGGGGGAAAGTAGGCATCATATAATATGACTTTTTGTTATTCAGTTCGTGCTGTTGAAATTAAATTTTGAGCCATCCGAGTTAAAATAGCCAAAAGAGCAAATTATTATTTTTGTCCTGTAACTTTGCAAAAAATTATTTTTTGCCCTTTTTTTTTTCACAAGCCGACTTTTTCTGTTATGCTAGTTTTTATTTTTCTATCAAAAATGCTCAATTTCAGCCACATAGGCTAAATTGCTGATGTGGCAGCCCTGTCAAGAAAGTGCTACGCCTAGTCAATAAGTTGTCACGCCATGTCATATTTTTCAGCCAAAAAAACATTTTTTAGACTAATCCTTGTAATATTAAAAAATTGCACTTTACCCCCAAAATATATATATTTATAAATAATAAAAATTTATATATATAAAAACTTATATATAACTATTTGGTAAAAATAATATATATATAAAAATAATAATAAAGCTATATATATATCGATAATAATAACAAACATATATATAAATAATAATAATAAACATATATATAAATAATAATAAAAAAGCTATATATAGATAATAATAAACATATTTATATATTAAACTATTTATAAATAATAAATGTTTTAAATGAACTTATATTTTCGTAATATTTATTAAAATATATAAATATATTAATAAATAAAAAATAATTAAATGAAGATTTTTTTTTTCAATTTGTGAAATCTAAAAAATAGGTTTTCAATTTGTTCAAGTGCAATTTTTAATATTACAAGGATTAGTCCAAAAACGTTTTTAGGGCTGAAAAATATGACGTGGCTATAGCAACTTATTGACTAGGCGTAGCACTTTCTTGACTGGACAGCCACATCAGCAATTTAGCTGATTTGGCTCAAATTGGACATTTTTGATAGAAAAATGAAAACTAGCAGGACAGAAAAAGTGGGAGTCGGAAAAAAAGGGGAAAAAGTAATTTTTTGCAAAGTTATAGGGCAGAAATAATAATTCGCCCAAATAAAAATAAATTTGTTTTCAAAAGTAGAGAAAATTGACGTTATGCGAAATGCATTTACCTCGTAGATTAGGTGCGTGTTGTTTTTATTGTTAGTAAGGTATTTGCTTTGAGTGGCAATTAGGCAGAATTTGCTATGTACGTAGTTGTTTCTTGTGGGAGTTTCTTGACTATATAAACACTGCAAATTTTATATGGAAGTTTTAACGAACGAGTTTGGGATGAATTGACGTGATACTTTCAGCCTAAATTTCAATATAATTAAATAATACGATACGAGGGAAACAAAAGATTACGTACTGTTCAAAAAGGAAAAAAAAAACAAAAAAAGAAGGTTACATGAGAGAAAAAGATGTAGGCTAGTCAATGAAGCTCCAACAATTCTTAAATGCCCATACTCCTAATTTTCTTGTTAGATAGGGAGTGACGTCAGTTTTTCTTGTTATGTTGCATGGTTGAAAGGAAATGAGAAAACGTCAAAAGAAAGTTAATTTTGCCTTCCAAAAAGTCTTGAAAAAAGAACGCATCTAGTTGAAATGAATTTGATCCCTTTTATTGATAAAAATAAAAATAAAAAATTTGATACCCTAAAAGTATTTTTTTAGAAACATAGGTTTCAAATCGCAATAGGATTGTGGCTTGGGAGAAGGCGTCGCAACCAAGTGAGATTGTGGATTTTATCCATACACAGAGGGTGCTTTGGGGGGTTGGATGTGCAAGAGAGGTGGATATAATGACACATTCTTACGAGAATTTTTTTCTTTCGAAACCGTGGTTTAGAGTGAGATTTGACGCAACCACCTTTGAGGACTCGGGGGAATAAACAGGTTTTGGCGTATATATTCTGGACGGTGCAGGTCAGTTCGTGTCGAGTTTTCATCAGCTATTATTGGGTTTATGGGAGCTCGAAACGCTGAAGCATATGCAGCAAGGTGTGCGGTTCATATCGCGACAAAAGAGAATATGCAAAAGAGGGATTGTTTGAATGTCATTCATGATTGTTGTTTTCCAAACAAAACGAATGAGGATCATGGAAATATATTCATGGATATTGGAAGTCTATTCGCGTCGAAAGAAACTGGATATTGCTGTGGATTAGTAGGGATGAGAACAAGGAAGCACATCAGCTTGCGCAATCGGCTCAGAGGATTAGTTCACCATCTTAGATTTGTTTTGAGTTCTAGCATTCAGCTTTTTATGATTTGTAAACTTTTGCCCATAACAAACGACCTACACGTACATATATCGAAATTGCATAACAAAACCCATTTGATCTCTAACTGATAAATTAACCTATGTGCTATTGTAATCAACAGAAAGCTCATAGTAATTTTAAAGATAGTTAAAAGTCCCCCTAGCTACTACATGTAATAAATTCACAAGTGTTAACTATAACAGATAAAAAATAATCTTTGTTTTTTTCACTTGATACAAAAAGATTTATGTTAAAACTGAATGATTTGCATAGTTAGAATAATTAAAGATAACACACGGAGGTTTTAACTAATTAGAGATAACACATGGTTGATTTTTGCATTATACTCAAAATTTGCATAATTTTTGCGCTTTTTTCTTTTGAAGAAATTTTTGTTTTGTAAGAACATAAGTAATGTGGTGCTTAATTCTATTATGATTTTGCAATTTAACTAAATCGAATTTTTTATAACAAAAGTTACTTATCCTAATAATTTTGTGCTTGATATAAAATTTTCATACAAACTCGTATCTAACTATCTATAGTTATCGTAAATAATATATTATCAACTATCAAGGATTCTTTGCATAGAAACTAAAGATTAAATCAAGCAACATACCAAGTCTGATTTTCTTCTCTTGTACGTGACCTACCTTTGCAACTCCAAGTGAGTTCCAATAAAGGTTTTATTCTTTTTTTTTTTTTACAATTTTATTTAATTATATTTATTTAACTGTTTTACATAAGCTTCAATTTGTCATTGCTTGATTGTAATTCAATCAATAGTTTAGATGTAAGGTATTAAATGTGAATAATTTTACAATTTTCACAAAAATTTGCAGTGTGTTATGGATAGAGGTAGCAGTTGATAATGATGATGCAAGTAGTGAACCTGCTCCGGATGTGGGTAGTCATTATGGCAATTTATAAGTAAATTTTACACACGTATTATTTTCATGTTATATTTATATTGAATTATTGATAAGAAATATTAAATATTTCGACGTGTCCATGCAGTGTTAGATCCTCTAATTTTTGAAATTCCATGTCGCCGTGTCCTTATAAAATGAATTTGATACCCTTTATTGAAAAAAAAACCCTAAAAGAACTTTTTAGAAACATAGGTTTCAAATTGTATTCAACAATATGAGTGACTCAATGCATATGATATGATTATTTCTTGCACAAACAATGCGAGTACGTTGGACGTTCTATCATTACCGTTTCATTTTGGGATAACTCTATATATATTTGAAAGTTTATAACATGGCAATTACTAGTTACTTTATTTTCAAGCTAGTTACCAACTGGGGTGTTCAAAAATTCGCTCACCCGCTCGATTCGCCTGTACCTGCCTGTTCTCACCCTCATCCGCCATGGTTTTTTTTTTTTTTTTTGTACATGTAGGCAGGTTGGTTTTGTAGCAACCCGCCCATCGTCGGTCGGGTGGTAGGTTCACCTTGTTACCCGCTTTGCTTTATCCACACATTTTTTTCTATTATAAACTTCTAATAGCAGTGACCCGACCTGGTCTCAGAGCCGGTGAGACCATGGATCAAAGTTTAGTTTCGAGTACCAGTTTCGGTTATCAAAAAAATAGAAATGTTTCAGAAACGTTTCGGAAACGTTTCCAATGCTCAGATACAATAATTTTAGAGACTGAAATAACTTCTATAAATCCTGAAAATATACATCTAAGATTCATCTATATCATGAGAAGATAAAAACATAGTATAACCAAAACACAAGGTTCTCAAATTCCAGTAAACATGAGATCAAATCAAAGCGACATATCAAATCCAAAATGAAAAAGAAAAAGAAAACTAAAATAACACAAAGCAAAGTATTATGCAGATCACATGTCCCAAGTAAGCCTTCTTAAAAGACTATAAAATTGGCCAACATTAAAGTCATCCAATCTATCAACGTGAATATTGAGTACCTGCAAAAGAAAATTATAACAATATTAACTATTTAATATATTTATAAAGAAGAAGAGAAAATCAACCACAATAACCCTTAATTTTACATAACAAAGAAAACTTGAACTTCTTTTGAAAGTATCAAAAAAGTATTTATTTGGCTAATACCTGCTAGTCGTGCCTAACACTTTGACCGACGACTACCATGATCTTCATGTTGAATTGCATAACCAAAATCTTCTTCTTCAGTGAAATAGTTGGGTTCATAACTAGAGGTATTTTGCTCATTGTCTACTCTAGGAGTAACTTCCACATGTCTAGTATCTTCAAATCTTTTTCCAGCTACTTCATTCATTAAAGTATCAAATTCATCATCGTCAAGCACGTCAACATCAGATAATATGGACTTTCCCTTACTTGAACTTGCACCATTTCGAGGTGGACCACTTAGTCTTTCAGCACATGTAGTTAGAAAAGTATTAGGCATACGAGGTTGTCCATCATCATCATATTCGTCCAAATAAGCATCTCCAGGGTCATCCAACCATTCCTCCATTATATCATCCTCATCAAAAATATTACTCAAGTCAATCGGTTGAAAATCTCGATCACCTTTTGCTTTATCTTTCAGAAGATGACGCAATCGAAGTCTCATATTATAATGTGCATACACCAATCTTTCCAACTTTTGGTAGTTAAGACGATCAGAGTTTTAGTATGTATTTGAGCAAATGTGCTCCAATTCCTCTCATATCCACTAGACGAAGCAGTCTGTGATAAAACCCTCAAAGCCACTTTTCATAAGTTTGGAGCGTCGATGCCATAATTAAACCACCACTCAGCTAAAGATATACGCAACGCTTTAATTATCTTTATTAAGATATGTTAGTAAATAATACCACTCACATAATATAATAATTTATACCTGTATCAGTTTTTTTTCTACCTCTAATCGCTAGAGTATCGCCAAAGCTGAACATAGCTTCTCGAAAGTATTTTCCCTAAATAAAAGGTTGCATAAAATTAAATTAATTTGACCATATATCTCATGGTTCCTTGTATTATAGAATCATAATATGTAAATCAAATAATAAAATAGATCAACCTCTGAAATAGCTTTTGCTGCTTTACTCTCATCAAGCTCAAGCTTCTGCACCACTCTCTTTAGTGCATCCAAAAATTCTTGCTTATGTGAAAGCTCTAGATCATAATGATAAGTAGGATTCAAGTAGTGCGCTATATTCAAAAAAAAAAACCCATCAAAATTAGTCAATAAATATGCACGATATTGCAGTAAACATAACATGTTGTATTAACTTGCATATCACTTATGAAACAAAAAGTGACAATATTTAAGAGGATAATCGATGTTACCTGCTAGATGAATATCACTTATCATTTGTTTGTCCAAGCGTTTGTTAATAATATCACAATATTTTTTATGTGATCTTGGCAAGGCTGATTCAATCGCCTACTTGCTAAGCCGCATTCCTTCAAAAACGTAGCCCATAGTAGTTTGTTTTTCACCATCCACCATGCGCAAAACTCGTGAAACAGGTTCATGTAACTTACAAACCAGCTCTCCATGCTTCCAAAATGAGGTATTTATAATCAGTTCATGTATTTTTTTTCCCAGTTGGATCTCTGCTAGCTGAATTCTTTGCCCACTCTTCGGAGGTGAACATCCGCTGAAGATTGGACTTTTGCTCCATGATGCTCTCTGTAGCAATGTAATTGGTGGCAAATCGTGTGGCACCAGGGCGCAATAGTTCTTTACCGTGGTTATAGATAAAGTTTGAAATCTTCTTTGCTTTCTCAATAGTATCTTTCACCATACTTTTATCGGCAAAGTCTTCTAATATCAAGTCAATACAATGAGCCACACAAGGAGTCCAATACAAATGCTTTCTTTTTCTCATCAACAGTTCTCCAGCCTTTTTATATGCAGAGCCATTATCAGTTATCACCTGAACAACATACTTCTCTCCTATCTCTTCAACAACATCATCCATAAGCTTGTATATATAATTTGCATCTTTATCCCGACTAGATTCATTAATAGACTTGTGAAATACAATTTTCCCATCACAATATACTAAAAAGTTAATAATAGACAATTTAGTCATTGACGTCCATCCATCACACATGATAGTCACCCCATAGACTTCCCACTTTTTCTTAAAACTACTCACATACCCTTGAATCTCCTCTATCTTTGCATCTAAAATGGGTCCAGTAATTTCATAAGACGTCGGACCTTTTACTCCAACCCCTGCCCTTGCAATTTCATCAATTGCTGCTTGATAATAAGGATTAATGGTTACATTTGGAGAAATATTGCTAAAAATAAACCACTTACCAATAGCATGTTTTGCAGCCTTGAAAGAGTTATTACTGTTCAACATTTTTGATATTTTTGGTTGCATGCACTCTCGGTTTTTGTAAATTGAAGGATCCATATCTTCAATACTCAAGCTCTTACGCTTTCTCCCAGATTTATCCTTATTTTTAAATTTATCTTGATTTTTGGCAAAATACATATCTCGTTGTTGAACATCACGAGACGAATTTGCTCCACTATATGACCCACGTAGATCAATTGTTTCAGTGTGGCCCGTTTCTTTCATGTGTACATCTTTGAGCGATCGTCGCATAGCAATATTTATTTGCTCTCTCTCTGTCGTGAATATCTCATCTTCAGATTCATCATCGCTAGTAAGATCGTCAATTAAGCCATTTTTCTCCGCATTGGTTCCATCAAGGTCTCTCTCAGTGCTACTTTTTGAGATATTACTTCTTCATTATCTTTTTCTGACTATCCAGATGTTCCTTCATAGCTTTAGAGACAGGCACTGGGCATTTTACACACTTCTCAACATTCGGAAATCCACCTGCAATATGCTGCTTCAGACGTGAAACACCAGAACATTTCATCTCTTTTCCACAGTAGTTGCACTTAGTCCATAGACGATTATTATAAATCATTGTCCCGTGATCCCATCCTATGTCTCTTTTTCTGCATACGGATTTATTATGAGCCATATCTGTTAAAAAAAAAAAGGTAAACTGACTCAGTAGCTTAAATAAGTAACAAAGTTATGTGTTATTATATGGTCAAAATATTAGTTATCAACTTTTCACTACACATGCATATGATAAATTTATATGAGCAATTATTACAGAAGTTATTTCAATATGTTTGATGTTTCCATTATTTTACTAAACGACATATAGAATTGTTGGATAGGGGAACCACTTCATGAATATAAGTGAAATGTATGCCTATTATATTATACATAACTATTAACAATTAATAATTGTTCTAGAGAGTAGAGACCCGTAGCATACATAACAATTAACAATGCTCTATCTACACAACAACAATGTTAACTATTATTATATATATTAATTGTAGTACACTTGGGGTCACACTTGAGGTTTTTTTATTCATCAAAAAAAGTAGTCACTAGTCAGTAGGTACTTTCTTTATTTTTTAACAAAGAATAGAGGGTACTTTTATTATTCCAACTTTCAAGACATTTATTAACTCTAGGTAGCATCTGCATAACATCAAGAGTCAAGACTCACAACTCACAAGTCATAAAATATCCGAAATCACCCTCCATTATCCATATTCACCATCTTTCTCTTCAACATTTTTTTTTCTTCCTTTACTCTATTTTTTTGCACACTGATATTCATTCTGAAATCACAAGAGAATTTGAAAGATTTGGCCTCAAGTTCTTAAGTAAGTTAAGGTGAGTACTATTTCCAGAAGAAAAAAAATCCACAAGTTATGTGATTCCTTAAGAAAAACAAGAACAATTTAGTTTATCAAGAAGGATCATACCTTTGACTATTGAATATTTTTCCTCTTTTCTTGTTCTGCTTCTTGCTTTGGATCAGAAAAAAGAAAAAAAAACTATACCTTGTTAGAAAAACTGTTTCGCAAGAAGGAGATACATATTAGATTTGGGAATTTTTGTTTTTGTATGTAGAGTAGAATTAGGTTTCCTTTAAAGTTATCTTCCTATATCTCTACGTATCTCTTTTTAACTTAATTTTCTAATGGAATAAAGGGAAATTTTCATTAACGGCTCTTTCCGAAAATATTCGAACGAAACTCTGTGGTTTCCTTGTTTTCGCTGGAAAAGTGCAAAAATTTCATGTTTCCTGCGAAAATAATTAATTTCAAAAGTGATGGTTGTTTCTGTTTCCATAAGATGCAAAACCGAAAATTTTCGTATGTTTAGGCAGAAACGTGTCGAACTTTGAACCATGGGTGAGACTACTAGGTAGCGGGTCAACAAGCCGAACTGGTTGGACCGATTTGTTCACTTTAGTCAACATTCAATAAAAAATATAATAATAAAAATTATAAGATTGTGAGAAATATTTGAAGTCACTAGTATTTTGTTATATTATAAGAAAAATAAGAATATGGTTATCACAATACTAAGACTTGAACACGTGACCTCCAACAAAATAAGTTCTTGTGCAAATCGTTGAGCTATCCAACAATATAATAAATAATCCAACAAACTATATATTTAATACTGCTAAAAAATTGTTTTGGATTTTTAAAAGTTGGCCAACCGTATCACAAAACTCAATACAAGAACAACAATATGTGACACTAAAATCGAGAAACTGAAGTTAGCATCAGACGAAATACTATGCATAAAATTGTCGAATGCATGCTCGTTTCGTTTCAAAATCAAATTAAGGATGGAAAATGGCCTTTTTTTTCGAAAATTTCTTGGCTCAAACCGCCGTATGCGGTGGATAGATATAGTCGAGGTACCCCAAATAAAAAAAACAAACCTCCAAAACGGACGCTCTTGCACAAAGTTATGGTCTTTTAAAGTTTTGCATTTTTTTTTCGAGGCACGTTTGTAATTTGTCAAAAAATTATTTGCAGTCTCGTAATTTCCAGAAAAAATGGGGAGGGGGTGGGGGGAGGGAGCTGACCGGTTTGCTAGATGAACCGGGCGAACCGACCGAATTCGCCGGTTCGCCCACATGTGCTTGTAGACCGCTTCTGGAGGAGAACCGCCCAGCAAGGCCACCGGTTCCCGATTGAACCGGTCAGAACGGTCGGTCCAGGCCCGATTTTAAAACAGTGTCTAATATAGTAAATGAATGAAAGAGATAAAAATTACAATAAATATGTTTAGATAATTTGTTAATGCAAATATTTTATTTTATAGTTCTATGACTAATATACCATGCTAAATATTTTGTATTTCAATTGTTAATGGATTATCTTCAAATTTACGAATTGAATACTTTTACATGATTAGAGTACTGAGGGTATAATTTTTCATTCATATCTAATTATTTTCAATATATATATATTACTAAGTAATTGTGTTATAATATACTATAAATAAAGATGTTATATGTCCAAAATACTATAGTTTTCTTTTTGTCAGTATTTATTTTTAGTGTTACATGGTTTTTTTGATCAATAATCATATAAACTTTTTCACTAGAGTTTGCAAACACCACCAATTTTGGCTTATGAACTTCTACTTTTCCATTAAAGTTTGCAAACAACACCAATTTTGGCTTAATTTTGGGGTGTTTGCAAATCTAGCTTATTCGGTTACAGAACTTTTTTTAAGCTAAAAAACCATAAATCTTAAATAAAATAATTAAATTATTTTAAATTCAAAATTATCTTTCAAACACTCAACTTTTAAATTTAAGTGCTTTTGAAGCTTAAATTTAAATTATGAACTTCTATTTTTCCACAAGAGTTTGCAAACACCACCTAAAACTGGTGTTGGAATACTTTTAACTTATAAACTTCTGCTTTTTCACTAGAGTTTGCAAACAACACCAATATTGTGTAATAAGAAAAGCTGAAAAGGTCTATAGCTAGTTATCAGTTATCACATTTACGCGAAAAAATAAGATAATTATCAGAGCAACAAGGATTAAAAATTACTTATAATAAGAGGTATCCCGCAATTATTTTATTTATAATTGGGTAGTATGCCTATCAACTTCAACACCAATAATAATTTATTTTTAATCACGTCACAAGAAAACTTTCTCTGGAAATAAAATTTCAAAGGCACTGATAAATTAAAATTCATAAAACCAGCAGTGAATTCAAAGGCTGATACTGCGTAGTGCGTACATTTTACATTTGGGCATTTGCACAAGCTAAAGAAAGTAACAGGTTGGAGTTAGTACCTATTTCGAGCCCTTGCTGGTAAGCTCCGCTCGAAGATGAACTACGCCATTAATGAAATAATCACAATTCTCTGCCATGAAAGAACTCCAAGGCATATTAAACATATTGCAACATACAACCGCTAACGTCTCTTTTTTGAAGGCATGGTTCCACTTACCCATGCTAACATAGTTCTCTGTGGATTTTGATCGGGCAGAAAACTCAAATTCAACATCAAATGTTAGCGAACTATTTTCTCCCTTCTGCACAGCAAGAGCAAAACTTTGGGACGAATCATGTTGATTCGTGTAGCATTGTGCATACAGAGAGAAATCTTGTTCCCCTAAGTAGAAATCCTGAGAAAAAGCTTTCCCTGATGGGAACAATTTTGCACATTCTTCATGCTTCAGATCAAAGTAGACAACAGATTGTTGTTTTGGGTGTTCAAACTCAACTATTTTTAGAGGACGATTCTTGTAGGCACGCTCTATGAAGCGACGGTTGGTAGATGCTGGATCCTCTTTGATGCAGAATTGTTGATGATATAGTGCATCCGCCTTAAAAAATAGAGCATCATTTACGTAGTTAGAAGCAAACTCATGATCAAAATCATCACATGTGAGAACCTTCCTAAGCTTTTGGCAAGACATGTAAGGAAAACGAATATAGGGACCCAAACGAGTAGAGAGGATCTCCTTCTGCTCCGTGGCCTTCTGGTAGCGGGCCTTAGCCCATTTTAAAGCAATGTCGTAAACCTCATCTTCAGAGGTGACAAGAAGGTGATCGCTAGACAAGATCGCCTCAATTGCAACAAGTGGAAAATCCATTATTTCATCTTCACACCTGTCCAAATATGCATAATCAAGAAACTATAAAATCCACATTGACGCCTCAAAGGGTTGGTCTAATTATGTAAACTCTCAAATATGATGTGTAAATGAAATTATCACTAAAGATCAAATCAATGGCATACTAAATTTGAAGGAATATGTTTATATATTTACGATAAAAAATTATGACCGACATCTTTTAGAATGATTAACAACAACTCCATGCTCTCTTTTAAACAAAGAAATAATGACTTGAAAAAAAAAAGATAATGAGGATTTACTCTGATATCTCCTTATAATGGAGAGCTAGGAACTCCTTTGTTGCATAGGTGAAATGTTTGACTGCATCAGCCATTAGGATACTGGAAGGAAGAGCTAGATATAGTAATGCAAGCTCTGTTGTCATGGGGAGGTTTCCCAATGATTGGCCGCAATGTGCTATACATGATGCCACCTCAAACTTATCAGCAACCTTAAGCACTTCCAGTAATTCAGGTGTTGTCTTACTCGTTAATGTATTGCAATATATAAAACTTAAAAGTTCCATAAGAGCAGCTTCCTCTGTTCAATCAAATAATAAGAAGTTACAATTTGTAAAGGAATTTTATATATGTTAATTACACTGCCTACAAAAATATCACATGACCAGTATCTGAATCAGAGATAAATTACATGACCACACTACTAAATATACACAAAGCAACATGCAAAAGTAAAAAGAAGAGTACCACTAAGTACGACATCAAAAGACATATATACCAGAATCT
Source organism: Linaria vulgaris (assembly GCA_948329865.1). Lineage (NCBI taxonomy): Eukaryota > Viridiplantae > Streptophyta > Magnoliopsida > Lamiales > Plantaginaceae > Linaria > Linaria vulgaris. The sequence goes on along the minus strand of OX415250.1, from coordinate 32,121,670 downwards.
TTAATTCTCAGAGTTGCATGTCTTTGCTCAGATTCCATCATGCCATTTGAGAATAACTGCATATATAATGGAAGTACAAAAGAAGGAAATACATTAAAACTTAACAAACATGGGAGCTAGACCTATATATAAAGCAACTGCCAAAACTTAGTTTACCTTATAGAAGAATGGACTTTTTGCTGCTAAAATGGGAGAGCTTATATGTAATGTTTTGGTTCTTAAAACAATGGAACCATCTTCAGACCAATTCGATTCGCCACTATTACAATGTTCATCTTCTCCTGCATGCATGCAAGAGTCATATACAACACATACAAGTTCACCACTATATATAGTGTACTCCCAAAAACAACTTGAAATAACTAAAAGGTTTGACTAACCAGCTACAATCTCAATCCGAAGAATCCGGTCCGAAAAATTACTGTTGTTGAAGGCAAAATTGTAGTCCGGTAATTCTGTTTTCATATCCGCCATAAAAAATATATATTGTGTCTCACAAATTAGAGCCTGCTTCTGTTCTGCCGCATATGTGATGGTGGGAAAATTAATATTTGCGTATATTGAAGTTTGCATAAAGGTGCATGCTATTGCTATATATATAAATTGAAAAGAATCATTAGGGCTGATCATGAACTAAGTACGAAGTAAATAATCTTAATGGGCCTATGTGGAAACATCTTGTATAAATAGGCCCAATTTTTGGTTTGGACTATTGTTCTTTACAAACTACAACGTGATGAATTAAGAAACGCCTCTTAAAGTTTATACATATATATATCATGGACTAGTTGTAATATAGACTAAGGTTTAGAGAGTGTAAGCGTATTTATACTATTACTTATTCAATTTTTAACTTCCAGTGCTGAAATTTGAGACAATTGTACTATGTTGCACGGACATGGATACGGGGATACGTATCCGACACGATACAGACACGGCGACACAGATTTTTAAAAATTACATGATCCGACACGGCATGGACACGTCGAAAATTTTAATTTTTTTTATCAATATAAATCTAACAACATCAAAACAATACATTTGTAAATTTTACTTATAAGTGTAAAGTGATGAATATAAACACACACAAAGAACAAATTGACAAACCACAATTCGTCTATCTCGAATTTAAATGCATTTCAACCACAAATTTAATCTCAAGTTTAGATGCTATTCTAATACAAATATTAAAAAGTTATACAACCCTTCAAACTCCAAAAAACTAAAGAGTTATACAATAATTTAATAAGAACTTTGACCACTTCTTGCTTGTTCAACTCCTTCTTCAACAAATATAGTTGACTCATATTCGGATTCATCAAATGAGAGATTAGCAAGTAATCAAAATTATTGGTTGAACAAGAAGGAAAAGAAAAATCACCTTGATTGGAAGTTTGGAACTCCCTCGAAGTGCTGGGTCACGTTCAACAAAAGAGAAGGAAGATTGATTTGTTAAATTGTTTTTTAGGAGTTGATTTTATAGTTATTATGTTTTAACCCACAATAGTTTTGATGGCATGTAATAGAAACCCAAACGTGTCATAGAAGTGTCGGACACGCATAAGAAATGTGTCCGACACGCGTGTCCTATTATTTTTTTTAAAATAAAAATTAAGGACACGCCACGTGGCGTATCGAACACGTATCTGAGGCGTGTCTGAGGCGTATCTGTGTCCATGCGTGCCCGACACAATATTTTTCAAAATTTTGAAGTATCCGTGCAACATAGCAATTGTATGAAACGAATTTTTAGCAGACAATTGTTTATATTATTATTATTTTTTTTTTGGTTTTTGACCACGTGCTTGTTCATGGGGAATCTTTCAAAGTACTGTTAATTAAAAGAAATTGATATCCTTTGCTCCATTTATTCTTGAATTAGCTCGTCATCTAATATTTATTGCCTTATAATATGCTTCTCAGTTGATATTTTGTTCTAGGAATGTATCAATTTTTCAAAACCTGCCAATTTGACCCACCCGATGTTTGATAGACTTTATAAGTAAGAGATTTTTCTTCTCAAAAAACATATCGTCCTCATTTGTTCATACTAATCGTTCCCTAAATATGACATCGTACAAAAAATGTATGAAACAATATTTGTCTTTTTAAGTACTATTACATGTTCAACAGATTATTTTGGCCCAATGGCCAATAATATTTGACCTTTCCAATATATTGGCCTTGTTCTCGGGTGATAACTTGGAATGGCTTGTTAAAAATCTGTTCTTTTGCATTCAACGAAATTGATGTTAGATATTTTGTGTGCAATTCTATGTGTTGTAGTATCCCACACGAGAAGAAGACAACTAAATAGAAGTGCTTATTAGTAAATGCCCACTTGAATGTTTAATTCATGTGTTAGACTTTTGGATAGGGTTTTGGGCTTTGCATTTAGCCCTTATAAAAAAATCAAGATTGGGCACTTGAGCACTTGTTAATTAATTCAGATTAGTGTTAATATTAATTAATTAATTTGAATCAATATTATTTTTTGGATTTCAAATTAATTAATTATATTATTTAAATCTGAAAACGTATTTGTAATTTAAACGAAAAGTCGCAACTTTCTGTAGTGTTGCATTCGTTTGAATATTTTCCACCATTTTCAAAAAGTTGCATCTGTTAGAAAGGCCGTCTTCTGGTCTATAAAAGGAAGTGATTGATGGACGAATTAATCATCCAATTTTATGTACTTGTCTCAAAATCGAATTCTTAAGCCTTGTTTATCATGTAGACTGATTTCTTTCTAATAAAATATAGTGCGAGAAATATTGCCTTTAGGACAGTCATTATTCACGACTCAAGGCAAACACTTATAGTTTTTTTTTTTTCTGTTTCTATTATAATATTTCTAACAATCTAAAGACAATACATGGCAATGGAAACAAGCATGAATCCCACCATGAAATTCCAATTTCAAGAGAAATAATCCAACAAACTTGATCGTTTCGATGGAACAAACTACACCAGATGTCAGGACTGCATGTCATGGCTTTTGCTGTCTCTAAATCTGTACTACCTGTTGGATCTGAAACTTAAAGCAGTTGCAGAACCGGCCACATATGCTACTGATGAAGTCAAAAAGAAAGCGAAAACAGACAAGGAGAATCGTGAGAATGATGAGATGTTGTGTAGGGGTTACATTCTGAATTCCCTCACCAACATGTTGTATGATGTCTATCGCAATTACAAAAGTCCAAAAGAGGTATGGTCTGCACTCGAATCAAAATATAAACACATGCAAGAAGGTACGAACAGATTTCTGGCATTGAAGTATTTCGAATTTAAATTTACTGAAAATATGCCAATTATGGATCATGTTCGTGACTTGGAGATCCTAGTTTCACAATTGAGTGAGTTGCAGATTAATGTGCCTGATGCCATCCAAGTGGGGGCAATATTATCAAACTTCCACCCACTTGGCATGATTTCAGAAAGAAAGTACTTCATTCTTCTGAAAATTATACTATTGAAAAATTCAACACTCATTTGCATATTGTAAGTGAGAATCGTGCAAGAGATGAGTCTTTTATGGGTTCTAAAGTGAACCATGTTTCTAAAAGTGTTTCAAATACTGGTACTTCCTACGGCACGGTTCAGGCTGTCCAAAACAACATTGCACCACGAAAAAAAGAATTTCAAAAAATTGAATGTGAAGAAAAATCGTCAATGTTATTACTGTGGTAAAAAGGGGCATTACATAAAAGAGTGCAGATTCAAGAACAATGTGAATCCCAATGCAAATGGGAATTCTAGTTCGGGCAACAACAACCGAGCAAACATGGTTGAGGCTGATGGACAAGAGTTTGTTGTTATGATAACAGAGTTGCATATGACATCTGTTGTCGTATCTCCTGATTGGTGGCTTGATTCTGGTGCCACTGTTCATGTGTGCAATAATAAGAGTATGTTCAAAAACTACAACGAGTTGAAGGAGTCAAAAGAAGTTATGATGGGAAACCATGCTACTGCGAAAGTTTTGGGGAAAGTGAATGTCGAGTTAAACTTCACATTTGGACAGAAACTCACCTTTATTAACGTGCTGCATGTCCCAGATTTGAGGAAGAATTTAGTTTCTGCTGATCTCTTATGTAAGAAAGGATTTAAGGTTGTACTAGAATCTGAGAATGTGATTGTAACTAAGAACGGAGTGTTCATAGGCAAAGAATACTCTGTTGATGGCATGTTCAAGTTACCTATTAATAATACTAGTAATGTCGCTTATGTTGTTGATTCTTCTTCTATTTTATGGCATGCTAGACTAGGACACTTAAATTATGGATATTTGCGTTATATGTCTAAGCATGATTATATTACTTTCAAAGATGAACGAGTTGATAAATGTAAAATTTGTGTAGAAGTCAAAATGACTAAGAAACCATTTTCTAAAGTTGAACGAAATTCTGAATTATTGGAACTTGTGCATTCTGATATTTGCGGGTAAAACTACTTAATAAAAACCAAGGATGAAGCTTTTGATAAATTTAAGGAGTTTAAATCCGAAATAAAAAATCAAACGGATAAAAAGATCAAAGTGCTTCGTAGTGATAGAGGAGGGGAATATTTTCCTCAATCCTTTAACATTTTCTGTGAAGAAAATGGTATAATTCATCAAAGAACATCCCCATATACTTCTCAACAAAATGGGTTGTCTGAAAGAAAAAATAGATCATTGGTTGATATGGTGAATGCAATGCTTATGAATGCAAAGTTGCCTTTTAATTTATGGGATGAAGCTTTATTAACATCATGCCTTATTTATAATAGAGTTCCTTTTAAGAAATTTCGTATTTCACCTTATGAATTGTGGAATAATGGTAGAAAGCCTAACTTAAATTCTATTAAAGTGTGGGGGTGTATAGCTTTTTATAAAGTTACCTATCCTTACAAAACCAAGTTAGGTCCGATGGGAATTAAAAGTATTTTCGTTGGCTATGCACAAATTTCTAAAGCTTATAGATTTTTGGATCAAATATATATGCAATAATAACAAATGGTTAGTACTATGTTGTAATTATTAATATGTATGTTGTTTTTTTGTTTTGTTTTTTGCCTGATAAGTTGGGATAAAGTTGAGATCTTTGTGCCTTATCATCACCGTATTTGCCGTACGGATATGTTTAAGTTAATTTATTCTTTGCAGTTTTTTTTTTGAAATTGGGATATTTGTGTTTATCACGAAATTGATTTTGAATATTTCATTTAATGTTTATTCATTATTGTAGGGGATATGCATGCAGAGTATTGATATCAGCTATTTAGGATTTTTGTACCGCTTGCATGAAATTGGGGAAAGTAGGCATAATATAATATGACTTTTTGTTATTCAGATCGGGAGCCGGATCACCTCCTACATTACAAACTACATCATCTCCTACATTACTTAGATGAATGACATGTGTTCAATTAAAAGATATGGTAATTAGATGATTAGTCTATTTAATTTCTTTCCTTTTCTTTTGATTTTCTCATAAGATTACATTTTCCAAAATCTCCCCAGATTTTCTCCTTCAAATTCTTTAAAAAAATCAAACAAGAATCTTTTCATTCATTGCATAAAATTCAAAACTGAAACAATGAAAATAAAATCAGATCATCAACGAAGAGGAGAGAAAAAATAAACACTCCAGAACAACTTATGTTTGAATTTCTGGTTTTTTAATTCTAATTTTGCTGGCAAAACTATTGGCGTGTTAATCTGCAATCCAGGAGGAAAAAACTGTTTTTCTTTCTTTATTCATTTTTCTAAGATTCATCACTTTGTATTGACTTGCCGAAAAGTACTGTTTATACATGATGATTTTAAGACTAAGAAATTAAACATAGAATCTTCCTTAGCTTTGACATCTTCATAATATTAACTTTTGATTACAACTTATAAATTAATTACAACGAGTTTCCTATAATTCAACAGATTGTGTTAGAATTTATTATCAATGTTCATGGTACTTGACTTGACTAGAAAGACTATCAATTGTTTGCATCATAAGATAAGATTATGATTAATACAAAACGAATTTTACAGCTCAAAGAGGATAATTTTTTTGCTAAAATAGTTATGAATAAAAAAGGGAATAAATCCACGATATTAACGGCATTGTATCACTCTGATTAGCTCGTCGTGCTATCTTCCCTCTTTGTGGACAACAAGTGTATATTTCTTTATATACGAGTCTTTTATAAGATAAAAAATTATAGATCAAAAATCCTCCAAAGTGCGCAAATTCTATTTGTTATGGACACAATAATTCAAACTTGAAAAACCAACCGAACAATTGACGAGAAAACGTTGTTGAAATTTAACGACGGAGTTGCTCCGGCACGATTGGTGTTATTCTTTTTATTTCATGCATGGATCAAAATTTCTGTGCGTTTCCTCGAAAAGTACCGAAAAGTTCCCGATTTTGACTTCACCAATACGAAAAAAAATTATGTAGTTTCCATGATAGTTATAACTACAATTTTACAAATTTTTCGAAACATATCGAAAAATTCTCGAAATATTACGAAACGTTTCTAATTTTTTGCTAACCGAAACGTAGTCCTGAACCAAAATTTTCTTCCATGATTTCATGTTCTTCTTCTCCATTGATTGATAATCTACAATCCTTCTTTTTTTTTCTAAACAGAATGAAAAGATTCTAGTTTGATTTTTTTAAAGAATTTGAATAAGAAAATCTCCGGAGAATTTGGAAAATGTAATCTTAGCAGTAAATCAAAAGAAAAGGAAAGAAATTAAATAGACTAATCATCTTTTTTTTTTTTTTTGAAAACCATCAAACTTGCATTAGAACAAAAAATCGTCACACCCAAACGGTGTAATAAACGTTACATAGTTCCAGAAACTCAATCAAGCCAATGCTCATAACCAAACAACACCTAAAAAACCTCAAAACCATCTGCGTCTTCAATGGCGTTCCTAGCAAATTCATGTGCCACCATGTTAGACTCCCGACGAACCCACCTAAAACAAAATCCCTTGTTCTCCCGTAACCTTGCTCGCACATCACGCACTAGGTTCAAAATGCGCCCATCTCCCGTGGAATCGTACAGGATATCATGAATCACGCTTAAACAATCTCCTTCAAACATCACCTCACTCCATCCCTTCTCAATCGCCCATTGAACCACTACCGACGCCGCCAAGGCTTCAAAACACAAAGCATCCATTAGCGATGGCACACGACGTTGACGCCAAGCAATAATCTCTCCATGATGGTTATGCGCAACCAACCCAATGCCCACAGCCCCATCCTCCAAAAATTGAGCGCCATCAAAATTTATTTTAATCACATCCACCATTGGTTTTTGCCAACAATCCTCCTCCCCCCTATCTTTTTTCGCCCCTTTCGTCCATTGTGTGTCAACCATGTCGCTGCGTATGAGTGAGCAAAGCATGCCATCTCCAAAGAATTCCTTTCCTTTTCCCCCGCCCACACACCATTGCGGTTGCCCCAAACCGTCCAACACACCGTCATTATAAGGCCGCATAGTTGAGCATCCGACGTCCTCATCACACGATCCACCCAGTCGCATATAGATTCCATCTCCTTCTTCCACAACACAATCGGGATATTTGATAACTCCCAAACTTGCCTCGCTAGAGGACATGAAAATAGCGAATGATGCAGCGTCTCCACCTCGCCGTGACAAACGACACACCTCGTCTCCACACAAACGCCCCTTCGTTCCAATTTCCATCTCGTGGGAAGGATATCATTGCAGCAACGCCACAAGAAGATTTTTATTTTGCTTGCGCACTCCACCGTCCATATTTTTTTCCACGCAACGTGAGCTATTGAGACCGATGAGTCCTCTCGTGCGCCTCGCCCCAGCCCTTGCTCAATAATTAAATGATATGCACTACGGACACTAAAGTCGCCCTTTTTCTCATAATGCCACACCTTTCGGTCCTCGTTGCTTGCGTCCCCCAACGGGATTTTTAATACCACCTCGACATCCACTTCCCATAGAAATTGGCACAGTTTTTCTACGTTCCACCACCCCGTGTCCGAATCAATTAAATCTGTGACCATCATGAAGGGTTCCTCCGGGCTCACCGCTGTTATCGGTTTGAACGACCGCGGCCGAGGCATCCAAGCGTCGTGCCATACGGAAATCAGTTCCCCGTTTCCCACTTGCCACCGAGTTCCCTCCTTCACAACCGCGAGAGCTCCCCAAATACTTCGCCACGAAAAAGAAGGATTCGCCCCTAAACGAGCATCACAAATATCCGAGTGGGAAAAATAGTTGGCTTTAAAAATACGACTCACCAAGCTTGTAGGATTCATCATTATTCTCCACGCTTGTTTGGCTAGAAGAGCCAAATTGAAAGCCCCCAAGTCACGAAAGCCGAGTCCCCCATCAACCTTCCGTCGACACATCTTTTTCCATGCAAGCCAATGAATCTTATTCTGCGCCCCGCTACTCCACCAATAATTACTAATAATAGACTCAATTTCCCGAACTAGAGAATCTGGAAGGCGAAAACAACTCATGAGAAAAGTTGGTATAGATTGCATTACTGATTTAATAAGCACTTCCTTCCCCGCACCTGAGAGAGTTTTTCCTTTATACCCCTGTGCCCGTTTCGCCACTCGTTCTCTAATGTAATTAAAAAACTCCTTCTTTGATTTTCCCACCACGGATGGCATGCCCAGATATTTCTCGTGTCGCTCTGCAATTGCTACCCCCAACACGGCCCCAACCTCAAGCCTTGTCTGATCCTCCGTATTTTTGCTAAACACCACCACAGACTTCTCAAGGTTTATTTTTTGTCCCGACGCAGCCTCAAATTTTTCCAAAATATTTCTAATGTGCTCCGCTGACCTCACATTCGCATCACAAAAAAGCAAAGTGTCATCGGCAAAAAGTAAATGCGAGACAGTAGGCGCATTGCGGCTGATCTTAACCCCTTTAAGCTCGTCCCTTTCCTCCGCTTTTGAGATAAGAGCTGAAAAAACCTCGGAAACAAATAAGAATAGGTAGGGGGATAATGAATCCCCCTGCCTAACGCCCCTTTCGGGGAAAAAAACACCCGACTCCCGCCCATTTATTAAAGTAGAATATGAAACAGATGTGACCCCAAGCATAATTAGAGAAACAAAGTTCGCATGAAAGCCTAACTTGAGCATTACCTTCTCCAAAAAAGGCCACTCGACTCGATCGTAAGCCTTACTCATATCCAACTTCAGCGTCATGTGACATCGTTTTCCTGTTCTCCTATTTTTAAGACAATGATTGACCTCAAAAGCTACAAGAATATTGTCAGTAATTAATCGCCCAGGAACAAAAGCAGACTGAGATGGGGAAATAATAGTAGGCAAAAAAAGTTTGAGACGGTTAGCAAGCACTTTAGAGGCAATTTTAAAGCACACATTACTGAGACTAATAGGACGGAACTGAGACATCAACTCCGGATCAGGGATTTTCGGGATAAGCACAATATGAGTAAAATTAGTAGATTTGTCGAAAACCCTGTCATTCAAGAAAGCAAGAACAAAACGAGTCACATCTACCCCAACAATGTGCCAAAATTTATGATAAAAAATCACAGAAAAACCATCAGGACCCGGAGATTTAAAATGATACATATCTTTGAGAGCTCTTTGGACCTCCTCCGCTGTAAATGGTTGAAGAAGGTTGTCGTTCATCTTTTGGCTAACTCGTGCGTCGATGTCCCGTAGCACAGCCTCAATTGCCTCGGCGCTAGGCTCTGTGGACCGAAAAATATTACCAAAATACTCCGCTGCCAATCTATCAATATCATCCGGATTAGTGCACAGCTCTCCCCCCGCATCTCGCAGTCCCTTAACCTCATTTTTTTTCCGACGCTCACTCGCCCGACGATGAAAGTAAGCCGTGTTTCTATCTCCCTCCCTCAACCATTGGACCTTAGCACGTTGTTTCCAATAGACCTCCTCAACCTCCAAAAGCTCCTCAAGTTGCTTACTTAATCTAACCTCTGCCGCCCGTGAATTTGGTGTAATCTCCCCCATACGTAATCGGCCTAACTCCTATCGGAGACGCCCAATTTTTCTGTTTGGTGTCGACACCGCTGATTTTGTCCCACTTAACCAACCCAACTTGACACCCTTGCAATTTTTCCTGTAGCTCACGGTTACCCCCTTCGTGCCAACAGTGAGCCACAACTGTCTCACATCCCGTTTTCATAATCCACGCGGCCTCAAAGCGATATCTTTTACTGCTGCGAGCCCGACCCTGATCCCCCCGAAGTCGGATCAATAGTGCGTGATGATCCGACCGTAGCGTGACCACATGCTCAACGCGCGCAAGCGAGAAGAGCTCCCTCCATCCCGTGGAAGCACACGACCTATCCAATCTAGCCCAAACCGTGTGGGGAGTCGGCCTCCTGTTGCACCACGTGAAACGAGGTCCATAAAAATCAAGTTCGCTTAAACCCGTATCCACGGGCGTGTTATGAAAATTACGAATCAGCCAATTCGCTCGTCTCGGACCCCCTTCTTATCCTCATGATTTGATATCTCGTTATAGTCGCCCGCGCAACGCCAGGACAACGTCAATACCCCCTGAAGTCGTCGTATTAAGTCCCACGTGCGAATACGCTGAGTCCCGTCTGGCTCACCATAAAACCCAATAAACCGCCAATCAATACCACCATCCTTTCCCATCACAATGACGTCGATATGATTATCCGACATACTCAACAACTGAACTTCCCAATCTTTATCCCACAAGAGTGCAAGACCCCCCGAGAGGCCTTTCACTTCGACACAAACACCAAAATAATTAAACCGCCTTTTGAGTTCCTCTATTTTGCTTGTATGACACTTGGTTTCCGACAAGAAAATCAGATGGAGTGATATGTGGTAACTAGCTGACGTAGTTCCCGAACTGTCCAAGGGTTCCCCAGTCCCTGACAGTTCCAAGCTAACACACTAATTGGATATGGCGGGACTGCTCCGCAGTCGCCGCCAATAGTAATTCAATATCAGACGATAGAGTCTCTAACCGCACCCGTTTTGCCACTACGTGCTCGGTATCCTCCCCCAAATCAAGACCCCGCTTCTTACAAGCCATATCCTCATGCGTGACCATTGCACTAGTAACGACTCCCTCTCGCCTAACAAGTCGCATCCCATTATCTCGTCGCTGCGTGGTCACATTGATTCGTGGTGTGACTGCTGTAGTAACCCCCACATCCGTTTTCCCTACCTTCTCGCCCCCCCAGGTCCCGAATAATATTTTCACGAATATGCTTTACCCCGATGACCCTCAACACGCTCTGATCCCCTTGCCGCATGCCCTCCGGATTCTCTAAATGCTGCACCAGCCCCACGTTCTCACCCCTTGATGTAACTTCCTCGCCCTTCCGTGTATCGGTATCACCCCCTGTTCGCTTGGGGATCACACTAGCTGAAATAGTACGTTCCGACGACTGAGATTCCGCATCCTTTTTAACGTGCCAAGACTGATCAGTTCGAGTACGATCTTGTGAGAAGAAACCTCAGCTTTTATCCCTTTCCTGAAACGTAGAATTGCCCCGCCAGCCTTTGTCTGTAAACCGCTGCCCCGCAACACCCGTTCGGATCTGATTTTCCCGCAACCAATTACCATACGGCATCTGAGTATAATTCTGCAAGTCCACATTATATTTCTCCTCACAATCAGCAACGATATGCCCTAAGACCCCGCACAAATAGCAAAAATTAGGCAACCGTTCGTATTTAAAAGAGACAGTCATCGCCTGCCCCTCCTTTCCCCTGACTTTCATGAAACGAAGAAGAGGTTTTGTGACATTGATCTTGTTAAAGTTAATGTCTAATTCACATGCAATAGAATTCCAGTTCGCAATGCAATCGATCGCACACAAGCAGCAAGCAACAATATCAACAATGCGCAGAAGAACAAATTAGCAGAACACACACACACAGAACAAGTGTTTACTTGGTTCGGCGTTCAATGATCAATGCGATCATGAACCCTAATCCAAGGGAGATGATGATACTTTATTGAGAGAGAAGAATCGGTTTCAGTTTGTTACAGGTGAATGGAACAATATTCTCCAAGCTCAACTGCCAGAGCTTTATATCCAGCTCATTTCTAACTAATTGCCTTAGCTAACATGAGCCTAAAGTAGCTTAGTGCTAACATGCACATTCTGGTAAAAATACCACACTACCCTCACTTCAGGTTGAGAACTAACTCTCACAATTCTCCACCTTGGTTCAAAACCTGAACCTCTTCAACAGCAACTCCAACCTTCTTCAAACCAGCAACAGAACCTCACCTCCAGTTCAGCTCCACCAGGAGCTAACAGCTGTTAAGCTTAATCAACTCCAAACAGTAGTTGAACTTACTGTTTGGCAGGACCTTTGTTATCATGTCAGCAGGGTTGTGATCAGTGGAGATCTTTTGAACCTTCACTGTCCCTTTAGCAATCACTTCCCTTACAAAGTGTAACTTGATGTCTACATGCTTTGTCCTTTCATGATACATCTGATTCTTGGTCAGATGAATAGCACTTTGATTATCACAGTGTACTGTGATGGTCCCTTCTTGCATCCTCAGCTCCTTAGCTATCCCTTCAAGCCACATAGCTTCCTTAATAGCTTCAGTGAGTGCAATATACTCTGCTTCAGTGGTGGATAGAGCAATCACCTTTTGAAGACTAGCTTTCCAGCTGATTGCAGTACCATATGCTGTGAATACAAAACCAGTGAGTGATTTTCTAGAATCTAAACACCCTGCATAGTCTGAATCCACAAAGCCAACAATCCCATGTTCATTTCTATTCTTGTTATCTGCTCCACCATAGACTAACACCTTATTCACTGTCCCCTTGATGTACCTTAAGATCCACTTAAGTGCATCCCAGTGAATTTTCCCAGGATTAGCCATAAACCTGCTAACTATGCTTACTGAGTAGGCAAGGTCAGGTCTGGTACAGACCATTGCATACATCAATGATCCCACAGCATTTGCATAAGGAATAGATTTCATATATTGGATATCTTCTTGAGTGGATGGGGATTGTTCTTTACTCAGTTTGAACTGCTGAGACAATGGGGTTATAGTGGCTTTGGCAACTCCCATTCCAAACTTATTTAGGACCTTCATCAAGTAGCCCTCTTGTGACAGATATAGAGCCTTCTTACTTCTATCTCTCTTTATTTCCATACCAAGTATCTTGGCTGCTGCTCCAAGATCCTTCATCTCAAATTCTCCCTTCAGCTTTTCTTTAGTCTCAGCAATCTTTATCTTACTATTGCTTATCAGCAGTATGTCATCAACATATAGTAATAAGATTGTGAAATCTGCTTCAGAGTTGAACTGGAAATAGACACAGTTATCAAACATGCTTCTCTTGAACTTCACATAACCCATGAATTCATCAAACCTCTTGTTCCATTGTTTGGGAGACTGCTTCAGCCCATACAAGGACTTCTTTAGTTTACAGACATGCTCTTCCTTCCCTTTGACTTTGAAACCCTCAGGTTGATGCATCAAGATATTCTCATCAAGTTCTCCATACAGAAAAGTTGTCTTGACATCCATTTGTTCAAGTTCTAAGTCATGTTCAGCCACCATGGCCAGAAGAATCCTTATTGTCCTGTGCTTCACCACTGGAGAGAAGACATCATTGTAATCTATTCCTTCTCTCTGGGTGAACCCTCTTGCAACAAGCCTAGCTTTGAACCTACTGGGCTCTTTACCAGGTATTCCCTGCTTAACCTTGAAAATCCACTTGCAGCTTACTAACTTAGAACCTGCTGGCTTCCTTATAAGATCCCATGTTTCATTTGTCTTTAGAGAATTCATCTCTTCCCTCATGGCCTCAAGCCATTTATCTCTGTCTTTACTGCCCAAAGCTGATTTGAAAGTCTTTGGTTCATCAACAGAGATTTCACTTGCAATGATCAGAGAGTATGCCATCAAATCTGCATATCCATACCTCATAGGGGCTCTAGGTTGTCTCCTTCCTCTGTCCCTAGTTAGCATGTATGTGCCTTCTTCAACTGCTTGTTCATCAGCTTCTGTTGGTTCACTGATATCAGCTTGAGTCTCAGGTTGTTCCTCCTCATCTAGCAACCATTGTCCAGCTTGTGGAGGGGAGCTTGCAATCTCAGGCTCCACCTCAATCTGTAACCTCTCCTGGTTTATGGTGTCAGTTCCTTTCCTTTGTGAGTCTGGAGTAGCAACCTTTCCTCCATAGGCCATCTCAGATTCATTGAACACTACATCTCTACTGATCAAGCACTTCGTATGCCCTTCTTCAAGACACCATAACTTGTATCCCTTGACCCCTTCAGGGTAACCAATGAACATGCACTTTAGTGCTCTATGTTCAAGTTTGTCCTGTCTAATGTGAGCATAGGCAATGCACCCAAACACCTTTAGATCTTCAAGGTTTGGTACCTTCCCTGACCAGACTTCTTTAGGTGTTTTCAGATTTAGAGCTGTAGATGGGCATCTGTTGATCAAATAAGCAGCAGTGACAACAACTTGAGCCCAAAACACCTTTGGCAGTGAGGCACTGCTCAACATGCACCTTACTCTTTCAAGAATAGTCCTGTTGAACCTTTCTGCTAGTCCATTCTGTTGAGGTGTACCAGCTACTGTTCTGTGCCTGACAATTCCTTGTCCCTTGCAATACTCATCAAATTTTTCATTGCAGAACTCCAACCCATTATCAGTTCTCAATCTTTTAACCTTCCTCTCGGTCTGTTTTTCAACAAGAGTTTTCCAGTTCTTAAAGCTGTCAAAACACTCATCCTTGGTCTTCATAATGTATACCCAAATTTTCCTTGAGTAATCATCAACAAGACACAAGTAGTACCTAGCACCAGAGTGTGATTGTGTTCTTGAGGGACCCCACAGGTCAGCATGGATGTAGTCCAGAGATCCCTTTGTTCTACTTGATCCAACATTGAACTTTAGCCTTGAGGCTTTTCCTAAGATACATGTCTCACACATCTTCAATGAATTCAGTTTCTCAGGACCAAGCAACCCTTGTTTATTCAATTCTGACAAACCCCTCTCACTAACATGTCCCAACCTCCTGTGCCACAACTCTGTCTTGGATATTAACCTTTCAGTCACAGTAACTGACCCAGTGACTGTGCCTCCCTCCAGGATGTATAGTCCATTCCTCCAGTGACCTTTCAGCATGACAGAAGATCCACTCAAGACTCTCAGAATTCCACCCTTTCCCCTGTACTCAAAGCCTTTCTTATCTAGATCACCTAGTGATATCAGGTTTCTTTTCAGTTCTGGGATGTATCTGACATCTTGTAACAGCTTCACACTCCCATCATGGACCTTTAGCTTCACAGATCCTACTCCAGCAACCTTACATGGTTTGTTGTTGCCCAACAGAACAGAACCACCATCCTTGTCTACATACTCTTCCAACCAAGATTTATGTGGTGTCATGTGGAATGAGCACCCTGAGTCCAGCACCCATTCACCTTCAGGATCATACTCAGACACCATGATAACATCTGCTGACTCATATCCTTCCATAACAGCTGCTGAGTTTGCAGTCTCCCTATGATCAGGTTTTGAGTTCTTTTTCCTCTCAGGGCAATACTTTCTGGTATGCCCTTCATTATGACAATGATAGCACTTAAAGCCACCATTCCCAGACTTCTCTTGTGCCTTGTTATAACCTGACTTCTTATCACCTTTCTTCCCTTTCTTTTGTTGTTTGCTCTTTACTATCAAACCTTCTCCCTTCACTGAGTTCTTAAGCTCATTTCTATGGTTTAACTCCTTAGAGTTTAATGCAGATTGTACATCCTCAAGGGTAAGAGCATCTCTTCCATATATCAAGGTATCTTTAAAGTGAGCATAAGATTTTGGTAAAGAACACAACAACAATAGAGCCTGATCCTCATCTTCCAACATCACATCAATATTTTCTAAATCTAGAATCAGTTTATTGAACACATCAACTTGCTCTTCTACTGATTTCTCTTCTTGCATTCTAAAAGAGTAAAGTGCTTGTTTAAGGTAGAGGCGATTTACCAGCGATTTAGTCATATACAAGCCCTCAAGCTTTAGCCAGATCGCAGCAACAGTTTTCTCCCTTGAAACCTGCCTGAGCACCTTATCACCAAGGCTCAAAATGATAGCGCTGTGAGCTTTCTCCATGATTGACCTCTTCGCTTTCTCATCAAGCGATTTGTCCAGGCTCTGCTCGTCAAGCGCCTCAACCAACCCCTGCTGCACCAACAACGCTCGCATTTTCAATCGCCATAACCCAAAATCATTTAAACCGGTGAATTTTTCGACATCGAACTTCGCGGACGCCATGAATCCACGCTCACCGCACCAATTTGTTAAAGTTAATGTCTAATTCACATGCAATAGAATTCCAGTTCGCAATGCAATCGATCGCACACAAGCAGCAAGCAACAATATTAACAATGCGCAGAAGAACAAATTAGCAGAACACACACACACAGAACAAATGTTTACTTGGTTCGGCGTTCAATGATCAATGCGATCATGAACCCTAATCCAAGGGAGATGATGATACTTTATTGAGAGAGAAGAATCGGTTCAGTTTGTTACAGGTGAATGGAACAGTATTCTCCAAGCTCAACTGCCAGAGCTTTATATCCAGCTCATTTCTAACTAATTGCCTTAGCTAACATGAGCCTAAAGTAGCTTAGTGCTAACATGCACATTCTGGTAAACATACCACACTACCCTTACTTCAGGTTGAGAACTAACTCTCACAGATCTTGACTCGGATTCGCATGCTAAGGGCAGAGGACTCCGCTAGGTCCACGTCTTCCATTATTCCCAGCAAGTTACCAATAGCGTGTGCCGTCGCGGACGTTTGGCGAATTACCGGGATATCATAAATCCGAACAAAAAAACTGCAGCAATCTAAGTTAGTATCTGTTGGGTTTTCATGCTCTCCAACATTCGCCAACACAAGTACGTTTTTGTCGAATGACCACATACATCCATCCAGCGCCCAAGACTTATCAAGTTTATGGTAGAACTGAAAGAGGAAGCGATGATCGTTTATTCGTGTGATATCCAGACCTCGACCAGCACTAAATAATGATTTAATCATGGTGCAAAAGGAATTGAAATTGGCATATCTTTTAATTGAACACATGTCATTCATCTAAGTAATGTAGGAGAGGATGTAGTTTGTAATGTAGGAGGTGATCCGGCTCCATTCAGTTCGTGCTGTTGAAATTAAATTTTTAGTCATCCGAATTAAAATTAAAATAAATTTGTTTTCAAAAGTAGGGAAAATTGACGTTATGCGAAATGCATTTACCTCCCAAATAAGGTGCGTGTTGTTTTTATTTTCAGCAAGGTATTTGCTTTGAGTGGCAATTAGGCAGAATTTGATATATACGTAGTTCTTTCTTGTGGGAGTTTCTTGACAAGCCTAAATCTCAATAATTAAATAATACGCTACTAGGTAAAGAAAAGATCACTAATTATCAAAAAAAAAAAAAGATTACGTTTTGTTCAAAAAGAACACTACAAAAAAATTGGGTCTTTCCCGACCGCAAATCCGGTCGGGAATAACCCTTTCGCGGTCGGGAAACTGCGGTCGGTGTTGCTTCGGTCGGGAAAAGTTTTCCGACCGCCTTCCGGTCGGCACGGACCTTTCCCGACCGCATATCCCGACTGAACTATGGTCGGGAAATTACCGGCCGTTGGTTCAAACCGGATAACGGTCGGGACATATCCCGACCGATTTGCGGTCGGAACTCCCTTGAATGTTATTCCCGACCGCTATTCGGTCGGGGGTTTATGAATATTTTGCCCGACCGCTAAACGGTCGGAAACTCCCAATTTCCCGACCATGTACGGTCGGGCCTTTTTACGCAAATTTCTGACCAATTGGCTGTCGGTATTAGTCCCGACCGCTCGCCGGTCGGGACAAATTTGAATATTAGTCCCGACCGATAATCGGTCAGGACTAATATTCAAATTTGTCCCGACCGGCGAGCGGTCAGGACAAATATTCAAAGTAATTCCGACCGAGCCGCGGTCGGGACTAATATTCAAATTAATCCCGACCGGCACGGGGTCGGGAATAATAATCATCAGAACAAAAAAAATAATATTCCGATAATAAATTACCGGAATATTATTTTTTTAATATATTGTAATATTTTAAAAACATTATTTAGTTTTTTTGTGTTTTAGATGAGCAATTAAATCTTTGATTCATTGCTCAGTCTAAAACACAAAAAAATTAAATAAGTTTTTGATTATTGAGAATTTGAATAAATAAGTGAAAAAAATTAAATAAGGTTTTGAAAAAGTGTTTGAAAATGAAAAAAGTGTTTGAAAATGAAAAAAGTGTTTGAAAAAGTTGTGTGGAGATGAAAAAATGAGGAGAATAATGAAGTGTATTTATAGAAAAAGTTGAAAAATTTTGAATTTTCGTCAAATTTGGTTTCCCGCCAAGTTTTTCGATTATTCCCGACCGATTATCGGTCGGGAATGTTTATTTTTTTCAAAAATTTCAAAAAACCGCCAAATTTTCAAAACTTTAGCGACCGCATGCCGGTCGGGAATAATATTTAAACTTATTCCCGACCGCATGTCGGTCGGGAATAACTATGAATATTATTCCCGACCGCCATACGGTCGGGAATAACTTTAAATATTATTTCTGACCGCCTTGCGGTCTGGAATAAGTTTAAATATTTTTCCCGACCGGCATGCGGTCGGCAATAATGGTCAATGCCGACCGAAATGCGGTCGGGAATGTGGTTGAATATTATTCCCTACCACATATCGGTCGGGAAAAATAGTAAATTTTACCTTTTTTCAATCTTTTGGAAAACCTTGATGTGTTTGTTAAGTATAACTATAGAATCTCATTAAATTCATGAATTGCACTATTAGTTAGTTAGTTTAATGTACTTTTAATTATTAAATAATTAGTATAGTTTATCGGAGTATAGGTTAAGTTAGTTTGGAGTGTTACATTTAATAATCATACGACGGTATATAGGAGTTCACAATTGGCGATTAAAATTTGTTACGAACGTTAGTATAGAGAGGCTAATTGTGATATATATATTAACATGTGTTTAACATAATCGTAAGTAGTTACATTATTAGCAACTACATATACTAATCTATTTATAAGTGACAATATGAATAGACGCTTCAAACGATTCATCAACGTGCAACTAAATTTAATGTTTTTTGAGATTTTTAGTAATATATAACTAATACTGTTTTACTTGATCATTAAATGAACGATCGATCTAAAATTGAGAGCGAAATTGTGAAATTAAGAATATGAATATTATTCCCGACCGCTGGTCGGTCGCCAATAAGTCTAAACCCTAAACCCTAAACCCTAAACCCTAATATTCCCGACCGGGTTGCGGTCGGGAATATTTTTTACCGTTGTTATCCCCGACCGCGTTGCGGTCGGGAATAATAATTACCGTTGTTATTCCCGACCGCCACGCGGTCGGGAATAACTGTCAGCCCCCTATAAATACCCCTCCCTATTCCACTTGAGAAATCATTCCAACATTCATCCCTTGTTAAGGTATACACGATTTCCTCTTGTTATAACTGTTTTAGTTAGTTTTTGTCAATGAAGATCGTTTTTATTAACTTTTTTTAATGTTTCTTTGTTTTAGATATTGCGGTTAATGCAGCGAGGGGCGTGTGTTTGCAAAGAATACTTGATCTAAGTATTTTCTACGCTACAACAAGTAAGTATTAATTTCCTTGGCCTCGTCGTACTCGAGTTTTAAAAATTTTCTATAAATGATAAATATATTGATTGGTGAAATTAATTGTAACAATTTAATTTGTTTTTAATTTTCTTAGATTAGAAATGGATTATCGTCCCGATAGATCTTGGATGTACGATAGGATATATAGTAACACTAGTTATTTGAATCAACATTACGTGGTTGGGGTTCGTGAATTCATACAATACGCATCACAACAGACAGATTACGTAGATCTAAGAAATCGTATTAGGTGCCCGTGCCAGAGATGCAATAATTTAAAGTTTTTGGATCGAAACGTAGTACGGGATCATCTTCATAAGTGGGGGTTTGTGTATCAATATTGGATATGGGTGTTGCATGGAGAGATGGAGAGCGAGGCAGCTACATCATATGTACATGAATCACCGTCTACTAGTATTCACGTTGATAGTCCGGTTCATGCCGATACTTCGTTTAGAGAATTGGTTGTGGATGCATATGGGGGTCGATTTGTTGAGGGAGAGGTGCGCAACGAAGATCCAAGTCCCGAGGCAAAGGAGTTCTACAAATTGATGCAGATGGGAGACATAAAAATGAACAATAAGAAGTCGAAGACTGTGCTCAAGTGGTTTGCTGAGTTCTTAACTACCAAGACGATGCACAAAGTAGTTAATGTCGCTTGCGAAAAGTACTTGAGTTTGTCTAAAGATATTATGGACCCAGAGATTGAGGAAATGCTACCGAATACGGTTCCAGCCATGAATAAGATGCTCGCGGGTTTGGGTTTAGGGTACGAAAAGATCGACGTATGTTGGAATTTTTGTTTCTTGTACTACGGCGATAATGCCAACAAGGATCTCACATCGTGTCCGATATGCAAGGAAGATAGGTACGAGGCTGGTAGAAAGTCCAAGATCGCAAGGAAGAAATTGTGGTACTTCCCTCTAGGCCCTCGATTACAGAGGTTGTTTTATACTGTAGGCACTTCGAGACATATGACTTGGCATTTGAAGTGTCGAGAGTCAACAGATAGAATGATTCACCCAGCTGCAGGCAAGGCGTGGAGACATTTTGATCGTACGTATCCGGACTTCGCAGCAGAGCCTAGAAACGTTCGACTCGGCCTATGTACTGATGGGTTCACACCATTTGGGGCATCTGGGAAGAACTACTCATGTTGGCCCGTGTTTGTTACCCCTTATAACCTTCCGCCAGATTTATGCATGCGACCGGAGTTCATTTTTCTGAGCCTTATTATACCCGGTCCAAAGAGTCCTGGAAAGAACTTGGATCTTTTGCTAAGAACGTTGATTGATGAGTTGAATGATTTGTGGAGTAATGGTTTGTGGACATATGACAGCTCACGAAAGGAAAACTTCCAAATGCGAGCGACCCTAATGTGGACTATTAGCGATTTTCCTGCTTACGGAATATTGTCCCAGTGGAGCACGCACGGTAAGCTGGCGTGCCCTTATTGCATGGGTGAGACAGATTCTTTTACACTAAAGCATGGAGGAAAAGCCTCGTGGTTCGATTGTCATCGTCGGTTTCTACCAGAGGGTCATAAATGGAGGTACAACAAGAAGGATTTCTACAAGGGTAGGGAGGTCCTTGATGCGCCCATTCCAAGGAAGACATGAGCGCAGATGAGGGCAATTGTGGATAGGCTACGATCGGTTAGATTTGGGGCAAACTCCACAAAGCTTCCGGGCTTTAACACAACTCATAACTGGTGTCGTCGAAGCATCTTTTGGGAACTACCATATTGGTCCACGAACTTGATTCGCCACAATCTAGATGTGATGCATTGTGAGAAGAACTTTTTTGAGAACATCATCAACACGGTGTTGGACGATGCTAAGTCGAAAGACAACATTAAGTCGAGGCACGATCTTAAGTTGTTGACCAACCGTAAAGAATTGTTCTTGAAACCCAGAGCTTGACGATACTTGACTAAACAAAAGGCGATAAGTTGTTGACCAACCGTAAGTTGTTGACTAAACAAAAGGCGATACTTGACTTCCGATGAGATGGAGCAAATAGAGCTTTACGCGCTTCTAAACTGTCCAGAGCTTGACGAATGGGTGGAGTAAGTGGTAGTTAATTATTCTTAATAACAAAATGATTAAGCGCTTTAAAGACCACTAACTTATGATGATTTTTCTATGCAGACTGTTTGTAGAAGAGGAGTGCGGTGGACTAAGTCCAATGGAGATACAATCCAAGAGGAACCAAGAGTACGTAGCATGGTTCAAGCAGACATATTCAAGTGGGAAATACGAGACCAATATACGAATAGATCCTCTAATCACAGGTCCGATGTATTCAGTGACAACCTACGAGGGATACATTGTGAATGGGTTCAGATTTCACACCGATATGATCTTGGGCCTGAAGAAGAGTGATTGTAGCGGTGTTTATGTGAAGGGAGACATGGGAGGATCCGATGCTACCAACTTCTATGGAACGTTGAAAGACATTATACAGGTGGAATATTGGGGCAGAATCCGGCCCCTATACATTGTCTTGTTCAAATGTGTTTGGTATGATATAAACGCAGGTACGCAGGAGCATTCAACGTACAAGTTGGTTGACATCAACCCGAGGCGTACCCTCAACACCAATGAGCCGTTTGTATTCGCTAACCAAGCAAAACAGGCGTACTATGTGCCCTATCCAAAAAATACGACAGGGCGACCAGGACAGAGAGGATGGTTGGCCGTATCCACTATTCCTGCCAGACACATAATCGATATGTCATCAGTTGCAGGATCAAAATATGTCGACCCAGGGATGCCGAACCAAGTGCTACAAGAGAATGCGTCTGAAGGGTTTAACTTATGCGTGGACCTTTCCTCATTCAATATGAATATCCAATTGGCCAACGAGGGATTTGATGTGGTTGTCGAGGAGGCAGCAACGGAGGGCAACGAGGTAGAGGAGGGATACGAGGAAGACGAGGGCAATGAGGAAGAGGAAGAGGAAGAGATAATGAGTGACTCAGAATCTGAGGATAGTATGAATGACTAGCATCGAGACTGGTTTAGTAGGTCGAATTTTATTTTATAAAAAAATTTGATTCACGTTGTTTAATTTCATATTATAGGCATGATTACCAATAAACAAACAACTAACACAATGTTCAATACTTAGATTAAACGAGCAAATAATACACAACATAATGACAGAATAAATACAAAACTAGTTTAACATTACATAATCGGTCCGAGCATCAAACAAATTACATAAATACAAACAACTAACACAATATTCAATACTAAAATATCCCAAAAATAAATTAAACTACTACTACTACTCATAGTCCCCGTCATGAAATCCAAATGTATCAGGAGCTGTGGCGGGTCCAGCACCATCATCACCATCACCGGCAAGATCGGCTGCATCACCACCGAGAGTGTCATCCTCGGGGTCCTCATCGGGGACATCCTCGTACTCATCATCATACAGCGTGCAATCTGGACCACCATATGCAAAAGGATCAAGAGTAGGTGGCGAGGAACGCTGGTCGGCTCGACGAGCATCACGCATGAGTCCTCCTGTAGGCATGGGTCGAGATGGAGGAGTACCTGTAGTCTGGGTGATGTGCTGGGTCAAGAAATCTACCTGAGTAGCAAGCTCGTCAATCCTCGCATCAGTAACAGTCCTAATACGATGGTTCTCCCTCTCCAACACCCTCGCATAATCATGTGTCGTGTCTCGATGCCTCTTCGTCAAGAAACCAAACCCATCGTGACGTGCATCCGAAGGGAGACCCGCAGCCTTCCCCTTCTTCAAGCCTCCTATCGCCTGACTCCACAGCTCCTGATCTAGTGGTGGCCACGTAGAACGATTCTCCTCGTACCTCTCGGTCATAAGGCGCATGTACTCCTCCTGTTAATTTTGTCATAATTGTTAGTACGTAATTAAGGAAGACATATATTAATACAGTAATCAAAGAATGCTATATAAGTTAAATACTTACGTAGATAGCCCTATACTTGGGGTGAACCCAAACGCGGCGACGTGGAGCTCCCTCTGGCAGACCACTCGGCACATGTGTGTGCTGATAACGATATGCCTCATCGTGCCGAGGTGGAGGGGCCCCTGGAGGTCTAGAAGCAGCCTGCATATTGATATACATTTGTTATTATAGATATTTAAATTTAAGACAATTATATTATTTTTATAGAAACTCAATTTAATAAGACATACCATCCTACGTCGAATATCCGTGTAGCTCTGGGACCCACTAGCATGAGTAGCTCGTGCAGGACGATCAGGGTCTGGTGCCTCTCCAGATCGCCTGTTCTTCTGGCCTGCCACGGATTTCTTCGCATGGCCCTCCGACTCCCAATGCGTCACCCACATTTTTTCTAACTTGTCGCTCATCCAACTGTTCTTCGGACGCGACGCCCACATCGGATCATCGAGCCTGTCGTAATAGTTCTTCTTTGCATTGTGCACAGTTTCCTTGTAACACTTCTTAACCTTCGCATCGTATGCGGAATGTGCACGAAGCCTGTCCTCCGGAGGAATGTAGTATATGCTCTACAATTAAATAAGGTTTTTAATTAAGGTTTCGTTAAAAAAATCTTACTATATATATATATATTTAGTAAACTTTCTAAATCTCACCTTAAACTTAGCCCACATCTGTCCCTGGACTATCGGATCGACCTCGGTGTATGGAGGAACACACGTCTTCATAAACTCTCTAATGATCGAGGTAATCGCCGTCGATATCTTTCTCCCATCCATAAATACGCCGTGCTCATCCAGCTGGATCCTACGACGGGCACTACGGTCAGCCGGAACCTGCGGCCCTCTCGATACACCTCGGCCCGGTCTCTGCTGCGTCGCTGAAGATGGTCCTGCACCGGCAACGTCTGCAGGGGAAGAAGTACTAGGACCAGCCGGTGTAGACTCGGTAGAACGTGGCGTAGGTGCCGTTGGTCTCGATGATGACGGTGGCCTCGATGAAGACGATGGCCTAGATGATGACGATGGTGTCGATGCTACGTGATCATCATCAAGTCGAAATGGTACTACTAGATCTGGTGGAGTACCGCCGCTCGATCCGATACGCCTATGTGGATGTGAAGAAGTAGGGGACTCGCCAAGATCGAGATCAGGTGCAACGACATGAGCGGGTGGTGCACCGCCAGAATGAATGATCCGTAGACGAGGACCTAACCTCGGTGGACCAGTCGTAGGTGGAGTACTCGATGGAGTGCTCGATGGAGTGCTCGATGGACCACTACGCCCTCTCTTCGAGGGCTGACCACGATCGCTATCATGGGACGACATGTCGTCGAGGAGGAGTGCTACGAACTAAGTAAAAGCATCTAAGTTAGAATTTTTCTAATTGTAGAGATGGCCTAAGTTTAATCAATACTAAGTTATTCCTAAAGGTATAAATATTTCACAAAGCCCAATAATTTCTAAAGGAATTTACAAATTAAATCCTAACAATTTCTACAATATCTAATAATTCATATTAAAACATTAAATATAACATTAATAATTAATATTAAAACATTAAATATAACATAAATAACTCCATAATTAACTTCCAAATAAATAAATTAACACATATAAAAATCATATATAGTTTTCCTAAAGTCATAAATAATTCCTAAACTGTAACATTCGTAAAACCTAACAATTCCTAAAGGTATAAATAATTACTAAAATCATAAAATTATAACATTCCCTAAAGGCATAAATAATTACTAAAATCATACAACTATAACATTTCCTAAAATCTAACAATTCCTAAAGGCATAAAAGTCTAACATTTCCCAAAGCCTAACAATTCCTAAAGACATTTCCTAATTAAAACTATACTATTTCCTAAAGCCTAACGATTCCTAAAGGCATAAAAATCTAATATTTTCCAAAGCCTAACAATTCCTAAAGGCATAAAAATCTAATATTTTTCCAAAGCCTAACAATTCCTAAAGGCATTTCTTAATTAAATCCTAACAATTTCTACAATATCTAACAATTAAACATAAAAAATATATATTAAAACATTAAATATAACCTAAAAAACAAGAAAAAGCGAAAAAAATTACCGATTTTGCAGTGCCGACGGAACTGCGGTCGCGAAAGGCTCCTGGCGGTCGGGAAAAATAGGAGGGAGAGAGAAATTGAGTGTGTGAGAATGAAGAGATGGAGGGAGGTATTTATAGAAATACCTCCCTCTTTCCCGACCGCATTGCGGTCGGGAATAAGGGTATTCCCGACCGCATGGCGGTCGGGAAGTCTCGGCCCAGCTGCGCGGCCCAGCTGGGCCGAGATTAGGGCGACAATTTCCCGCCCAGATTTTTCCCGACCGCAATACGGTCGTGAATGATTTTTTAGAAAGTACCGACCGCATTGCGGTCGGGAAAAGTTTTTCCGACCGCATTGCAGTCGGGAATTCTCCCGACCGAATTCCGGTCGGGATTTTCCGGTCGGGAAAGGGCGAAAAATCTTGTAGTGGAAAAACAAAAAAGGTTACGTGAGAGAAAAAGATGTAGGCTAGTCAATAATTTGAGGCTTCATTTGTTTCCCCAGAAAGCGGAGCCTGAGGCTCCAATTCTTAAATGTGCATCTCCTAATTTTCTTGTATAGATATAGAGTGAGGTCAGTTTTTCTAGTTATGTTGCATGGTTGAAAGGACATGAGAGAAGGTAGTTACATTGCTTTACAAAAAGCTTTGAAAAATAAGAAAACATCTGGTTGAAATAAATTTGATACCCTAAAAGATTTTAAGAAAACATTGATTTCAGTTTGCTGTAAACGCAATATCAGTGACTCAAGGCATATAATATAATTATTTCTTGCACGAACATGTTTGAGTACATATATAGGATGTTTCGTCATTACCGTTGTCAGAGAAATTCTCTTCGTTCTCGTAACTCTATATTGGAAAGTTTTGATGTTAAATGGAGATTACAAGTTACTTTATTTCCTAATTATCAATGTTTTGTAGGTTAAAAATCTTCACCACCTACATCGTGTGATAAAAAAAGGTATGGAACGTCGCTTGCGGTTAAAAGGTATTGGGTTAATTATATTCTACGGAAATCAAATTTCAAAGCCACTGACAAATTAAAATTCATAAAACTAGCAGTGAATTTCAAAGGTTGATACTCCGTAGTGTCGCGTACAATTTACATTTGGGCATTTGCACTAGCTAAAAAAAAGTAACAGGTTGGAGTTAGTACCCATAACATTCCATAGAACATCAATTAGAGCTTATTGTTTGTGAGCTCCACTCGAAGATGGAGTATGCCATTAATGAAATAATCACAATCCTCTGCGATAAAAGAACTCCAAGGCATGCTAAACAAATCGTTTACTCCATGCGATGAATTCTCTTCGGTGAAGGCACGATTCCACCTAGCTTTGCTGACATAGTTTTTAGTGTATTTTGATAGGGCGAAACACTCGAATTCAACATCAACTCTTGACGAACTATTTCCTCTCATCCACAAAAAAAGACCAAACCTTCGGGGATTGTGTTGATTCGTGGAGCAACATGCATTCAGATAAAAACATTGTTCCCCCAAGTAGAAATCGTGAGAAAAAACACCATTTGATGTGAACAAATTTGCACATTCCTCATGCTTAAGATCAAAGTGGACAACAGACTGTTGTCTTGGGTGTTCAAACTCAACTATTTTAAGAGGACAATGCAAGTAGGCACGTTCTACGAAGCGACGGTTGCTGGGTGTTGGATTCTCTTTGACGCGAACCCGTTGAAGATATAGGGCCTCCGCCTTAAAAAATAGAGCATCATTCACGTAGTTAGTTGCAACCTCATGATCAAAATCATTACACGTAAGAATCTCCCTAAGCTTTTGGCAAGACGTGTAAGGATAACGAATATAGGGAACCAAAGGATCTCCTTCCGCTCCTTAGACTTTTGGCAGTGGGCGGGATTTTTAACGTTTTGGTCCCTTAAGTTGGCTCATCTGTGATTTTGGTCCCATAACTTGGAGGGCCGCGATTTTGGTCCCATAAGTTGGCATACAGTTCGATTTTGGTCCCTCGGTCAACATTTTTGAAAATCTATCCGTTAATCACTTACGTGGCATCAATTGACCGATTGCGTGGCAATTTTGACCTGAATTTAGGGCCCACCTATACATATGGCATCCATGTGGATTAAAAAACAAAAAAAATAATTCATTAATTCTTTAGATTTTTACAAAAAAAAAAATTATTCTTAAATATTTATATAAAAAATAATTTAAAAGTTACAACTATTAATTTATAATTTTAAAAATTAAATCATATTCTTCACCACCCCACCCCCCACACCACCGATTCTTCCCCTTCCGCCGCCGCTCCAAAATCCCAAATCGAAACCCTCAACAAAATCGAAATCAAAATCGAAATTGTATGCCAAATCGAAATCAAAATCGAAATCCCAAATCGAAACCCTCAACAAAATCGAAATCAAAATCAAAATCAAAATCGAATTTGTATGCCAAATCGAAATCAAAATCGAAATCCCAAATCGAAACCCTCAACAAAATCGAAATCAAAATCGAATTTGTATGCAAAATCGAAATCCCAAATCGAAACCCTCAACAAAATCGAAATCAAAATCGAAATCAAAATCGAATTTGTATGCCAAATCGAAATCAAAATCGAAATCCCAAATCGAAACCCTCAACAAAATCGAAATCAAAATCGAAATCGAAATTGTGTGCGTGGGTGGAGGGTGGTGCGTGGGTGGGGTGGGGCTGGCGTGTGCCGTGGGGTGGAGGTGCGTGGGTGGGGTGGGGTGGGGCTGGTGTGTGCGTGGGGGTGGGGTGAGGCTGGTGTGTGCGTAGGGGGTGGTGGGTGTGTGCGTGGGGGTGGGGTGGTGGTGGTGCTGGGGTGGGGTGGTGGTGCTGCTGGGGTGGGGGTGGTAAGATTAATTTTTTAAAAAATTATTAGATAATTAATTATTCTGAAATTAATTATTCTAAACTTAATTATTAGATAATTAATTATTCTGATAATTAATTATTCAATTGACCAAGAGAGAAGCAATTTTTGCCACGTGTGTGTCATGTGTGTATGTGGGCTCTAAATTCAGGTCAAAATTGCCACGCAATCGGTCAATTGATGCCACGTAGGTGATTAACGGACATATTTTCAAAAATGTTGGCCGAGGGACCAAAATCGAACTGTATGCCAACTTATGGGACCAAAATCGCGGCCCTCCAAGTTATGGGACCAAAATCGCGGATGAGCCAACTTAAGGGACCAAAACGTTAAAAATACCGCTGTGGGCCCTAGTCCATTTTAAAGCAGTGTTGTAAACCTTATCTTCTGTGGTGACAAGAAGGTGATCGCTAGACAAGATCACCTCAATTCCAACAAGTGGCAAATTCATAATTTCATGAGCAAATTATTTTTTCTGCCCTTTAATTTCGACTATGTTTGCCTTTTGCCCTTTAACTTTTCGGGCTCCACTTTTGCCCTATAATTCTTATATTTTTTTACCAAATATGCCCGTTGGGTTATTTTCCAGGCCCGGTTACTGTGGACGCTGACGTGGACGCCACTGGACCGACACGTGGCGCCACGCCATTTATGTATTTTTTACTGGACTTAAAGGTGAAATGTCCAAAATACCCCCGCTTATCTTCTTCATCACACACATATATATATATATACACACACACACATATATATATATATGTATATATACACACAGATATATATATATATATACACTCACACCCACACCGGTGCCGCCACCACCAGCGGCGGCGGATAAATCGAGCTCGACGGAGATTCCCATTACCGTTCCCATTCCCATTCAAGTCTATCACAAACCACCGGCCGCAACTCCGCGGCGGATAAATCGAGCTCGACAGAGATTTTCCCCAAATCGCTGCCGGAGTTGACGCCGCACGAGTAGAGATGGATTTTGAGACGCGGCTTTTTGGCGGTGGCGAAGGGGAGAGAGGTCTTGCCGTTGAGCTTGTCGAGGTCGGATTTGCTAAGGTGGAAGGTGGCGACTAGGGTTTGACTGTTAGCCTCGTTGTCGTACGGAACGACGGCGTTTTGTTGAGGGGAATTTTTCAACTTGATAATGCAGAAGCAGGGGGAATTGGGCATTTGGAAATAAAGAGGGGAGGGGAAGGGCCGGCGGAGGTTTTTACCAGATTGCGACGGCGGTGGTGATTCGTGGTGGTGGAGGCGGCGGCGACGGTGATTCGTGGTGGTGGAGGTGGTGGTGGCGGCGCCGGTGTGGGTGTGAGTGTATATATATATATATCTGTGTGTATATATACATATATATATGTGTGTGTGTGTGTGTGATGAAGAAGATAAGCGGGGGTATTTTGGACATTTCACCTTTAAGTCCAGTAAAAAAAATACATAAATGACGTGGCGCCACGTGTCGGTCCAGTGGCGTCCACGTCAGCGGCCACAGTAACCGGGCCTGTGAAATAACCCAACGGGCATATTTGGTAAAAAATATAAGAATTATAGAGCAAAAGTAGAGCCCGAAAAATTAAAGGGCAAAAGGCAAACATAATCGAAATTAAAGGGCAGAAAAAATAATTTGCTCTAATTTCATCTTCATACCTGTCCAAAGATGCATAATCAAGAAACAATAAAAGACATAAAATTGAAGGATATCCACATTTACACCTTTTGAGGGTTGGTCTATTCATGTAAAGCTTTCAATATTTGATGTGTAAATTAAATGAAATTATCACTAAAGATACTAAATTTGTGGGAATGTGTTTAAATAAATGCACATCGAAAAAATAATGGCCGACATCTTTCAGAATGAATAACAACTTTATATTCACATCTATACAAAGAAATGACGCGGGAAAAATAGATAATGAGGATTTACTTTGATATCTCCTTATAACGGAGAGCTAGGAACTCCTTTGTTGCATAGGTGAAATGTTTGACTGCATCAGCCCTTAGGATACTGGAAGGAAGTGCTAGATACAATAATGCAGACTCTGTTGTCATTCGGAGGTTTCTCAATGATTGGCTGCAATGTGCCATACATGACGCGACCTCAAATTTATCAGCAACCTTAAGCAACTCCACTAATTCAGGGGTTGTCTTGCTCGTCAATGTATTGCAATATATACATAAAACGTAAGAGTTCCATAAGAGAAGCTTCCTCTGTTCAATCAAATAAGAAGTTAAAGTCTGTAATCTGTAAAAGGAATTTCATAAATGGCAATTACAATATTACATGACCAACATCTTAATCTAAGATAAATTAGCTTACTACTGACTATACACAAAGCAACATGAAAACACATTTTCCTAAAAAAAGAGAGTGAAAATACATTTCTTTTAAAAACAAGGATGAACCAAAGGAAAGATCCAGAATTATGGAGCTAAAAGTGCAATATATCAAGTCATCACGACAAGAATACTACTAAGTACCACAACAAAAGACATACCAGAATCTTTAATTCTCAGAGTAGCATGTCTTTGCTCAGATTCCATCATGCCATTTGAAAATAACTGCATAATGGAAGTGCAAAAGAAGGATATGCATAAATCTTAAGATGGGAGCTAGACACATAAAAGCAACTGGCAAAACTTATTGTACCTTAAAGAAGAAGGGACTTTTTGCGGCTAAAATGGGAGAGCTTATATCTAGCGTTTTGGTTCTTAAAACAATTGAACCATCTTCAGACCAATTCGATTCACCACTATTTGCAGCTTCATCCTCTCCTGTAAGAGTAATATACAGCACGAGTATTAGTTTAGAGCAACATGTCATCATGTACACAAAAAATCAAATGCAAAAGATGTTGGGACATTACAAACAGAAGTACACTGGTTCCAAGTAATGGACAAATTCTTTGCTCTTTGTTTTTTAAGTAATATATGCATATACATATATATTACTAGTCAAGATATTAGAATCAACGCACTAATACAGGAAATTTCTGGATTCTTTAGCAAGTACAAGGATCAAGTTGCATGCATGTAGTATTTCATAACTGGGGAAAAAAGGTAATAACGTAAGATGAGTTTATAATACATCGCAAATGAGCAGGCTATAGCATACTCGCAAAATTAACTCGATCGAAATGGCTAAAATGTTTGACTAACCAGCTACGTACGATCTCAATCCGAAGAATCCGGTCTGAAATTTTTTTGTCGTTGAAGGCAAAACCGAAGTCCGGTATTGCTGCTTTCGGGTCGAGGAGATTACCGTCCGTGTCCCCCATAAAAATCGAAATCACTCACTCTCTCACAAAGCCTTTTTCTATTCTGTGCGATAATTTTTACAGCCGGTTATTTACAACTTTATTCTAACAAACCGTGTGATAAAGATATATATGGTATATATAGTTAGTCCTGATAATATAATATTAATTATACGTATTTAAAACTTATAAAATTGATTAGATATCTACACATACCAGTTTATTTTGTCTAAAGTAATAAAACCCAAATTTGTTAATTATGACTAGCTAATAGCTATACACATCTGAGATTGACATCAATTCAAATAAGATTCTAAGAAATTATTATCATCATATAAAAAGTATATTAAAAAAGTTTAATGTTCTTCTCAACATACAGTAAGGAGTTAAGATCGAGGACTTCTTTCTCTTTTTCCTCTCCACAAAACAATGTAGGAGTTCCTTTAGAAACAAGCAAATTTTGTTATTGATTTGAATCTCGTGATAAAAATGTCCGGATTCCTTTTTTTCTATAATAATTGAATTTTGGAAAATACTGAATTTTTAAGTTCAAGAATTAATAGTTCATTATTGATTCTACCCGAAAGCCAATAAAAAAAATAGTTTATCAGTAAATCCCAGTCACCGCACATGTAAGGAATAATGATCAAAATTATTCCACGTATTCAATTTGCTTAAGATAATAATGAATCTAATTTAGTGAATATCTTTTTCTTTTGAAATATCTAATAATAACCTTATAAACCGGTTGCCGGTTAAATCTATTTAGTATTCAACGGTTAATAGAGACTGTAAGCATACAGTCCCGTAAGGAAATCATTTTTCCTTTTCCAAATGACCAAAAATAAGGAAAACTACATAATATATAGGGAGTTGATATATCTAGAGCAAAATTCCTATCCACAGAGGAGTTTTTAATTGTTTACAACTATGCCCTTTAAAATTAATTGTCCCATTCTTCTTCTTTCAAGTGCAGCACATATAATCAGGGAAATCTTTATGCACATGCCTAACTTAGAAGATGCTATTTGACACGAAATATAAAAAGATAATTAGTTATATATATACACACATAAATAAATATATATATATATATGAGCACAACAAAAACGTTATGTCACTTAATTAGTTAATAATAAACTTTAAATAACAAATATAAATCAATTAGTTAGGTTAAATTACAAGACATAGATATAAATATATATAATACAGTTCGTAACATATATTTTGAATGAAGTTTTACAAGACATATATACATACATATATATATATGTGTATGTGTGTATGTATATATAGTGCACTTAATTCGTAATATTTTAATCGAAAAAAGTGTGAATCAATTTATTAATTAGTGTTTCATTTTTATGACAATTTAAAATCTGATAATGGTACCCCTTGTGGGTGACTCAGTTGGTTAAAGAGGAGAGTTACTCTCTCCTTGGTCTCAGGTTCGAATCCCATTGGGAGCGAACAAATTTTGATGTTATGCCTTCTAAGTCTGAGCCTGTCACACATGATTAGCCTAGTGTGGCTTAACTCGATTGGCGAGGTTTGCAGGCTATTTCGTCGATCCGGGGGTTTACTCAGTGCACACCCGAAGGGTAGCGGCTGAGGGTTCCCACGTCATCCAAAAAAAAAAATTTGATAATGGTATATGGAAATGATTTATACGAAAAACAAACTAGAATTCTTTTTTTTTTTTTTGATGAATTTGGAATTCTTATTCTTTTCATGTTTTTAATACTTTGGGGATTTGAAAATAATCAAATTAACGGTTGTCAAGTTACATAATCAAATGTTAAAAAAATTACATACTGAAAATTTTCTTTTGTCAAATTGTTATTTTTCGATTTGAAGTAATATAAAAGTAATTTTGTCTGAAATCTATTTAAAAGTAATTGCAAGAAGTAAGAATATTCGTGTATATCCACAAAAAGATACATACATGTATATGGATATATATATATATCTATACAAGATTCTTAATTAATTAGTACAATCAGATCAGTCACTTTTCCTTAAATTATGCATAATTTTCCTTTAATCATGTATATCCACAAAAAGATACATACATGTATATGAATATATATATATATATACACACACAAGATTCTTTAGTACAATCAGATCAATCACTTTTACTTAAATGATGCATAATTTTCCTTTAATCACGTATACTAGCTAATTGAGATTTTATGGTTCGAATTTGAAAGTGTAAAAGTGACATTTTGTATGAAATTGTATTATTTTGCACTATAATTAGGAGATTTGCTCTGTCTATATCATTTTCCTAATATATATATCGAAATTGCATAACAATACCTATTTCATCTCTAACTGATAAATTAACGTATAACAGAAAGCTCAAAGTAATGTTAAAGATAGTAAAAAGCCCCCAAGCTACTACATTTAATAAATGAGTAAAATGCAAAAAACTACTCTGTGTTATTTCTAATTGGCAAAAAAGCCCCTGTGTTATTTTTATTAGCAAAACCCCCCCTGTGTTATCCATAAATTAGCAAAAACCCCCTTCATGACATATTTTACAATGACAGTACCAATAATTAAGGATTTATAAGCATTACAATTTTATAACAAACATATACTTGTTACAATAAATATTATGCATCGTGTTATAAATTTTTTAGATTTTTTTAAAATTGTATAAAAACATAATAAAATTAGTCGGTACCGTAATTATATTTTTACAGATCTAAAAACTAAGGTTTTCTTGAAAATTAATAAACAAAAATATGCATACACTTTAATTTGAGCATTTTTAGTTACATATGTATCAAAGACATACAATAAAAATCATATTTTGAGATCAATCTCAGTATGTGCGAATTAATTCAGTGTAGTAGAGGGTTTTTTGCTAATTTTGAAATAACACAGGGGGGTTTTTGCTAATAAAAATAACACAGGGTTTTTTTTGCCAATTAGAAATAACACAGGGTAGTTTTTTGCATTTTACTCTTTAATAAATCCACAAGTGTTAAAACCGATAAAAAAAATAGAAACCTAATCTTTGTTTTTTTCATTTGATACAAAAAGATTTATGTTAAAACCAAATGCTTTGCATAGGTACAATTAGAGATAGCACGTGAGGTTTTTGCTAATTTATTAGAGATTACACATGGTATGATTTGCATAATTTTTGCTTCTTCCTTTTGAAGAAAATTTTAGTTTTTAGATTTGTAAGAGCATGGTGTTTAGTTCAATGATGATTTTAGAATTTAACTAAATCGAAAAAAAATTATAACAAAACTTATTAGTACTTATCTAATAATTTTGGGTTTTGATATAAAATTTCCATACATAGAACTCGTATCTAACTATCTATAGTTATCGTAAATAATGTATTATCAAGGGTTCTTTGCCTAGAAACTAAAGATTAAAACAAACAACGCATACGAAAGTATTGTTCATTGGTTCGAAATTTGAAAACCTCGTTCCAAAACCTACGATTTCTTTTCTTCAAGTGTTATTTTAATTCTTTCTCTTATCTATTTCTTTTTTAACTTTTAGCCCACTGCTTTTTCGAGATCAAAAACAAAATTCATCCTCCCAAGCCCCAAGTATGATTTCTAGATACACTACTAGATAAAATGAAATTAATCTTCCCCTCTTTTAAATTATCGTTAATTGAATTTTGATTTGCAGAGAGAAGAGGGCTAGTTGCAGTATCCTGGTCTCTTCCATGTAAGTAACGGGCCTGGTCTCTTCCATGTAAGTAAAGGGCGAGTAGAAGTTTACCTAAAGCAAAGAATAGCATCAATTTACAGCTTCGATGAGATCTGAACAGAAGAACATGACAAACATGGAGTAGACAAGGGCAATGCAATCAACTCATCCAACACTAACCTAGATAGGTCAATCAGGGTGCCAAAAACAAGTTTTTAAAGTTTTGTCGTTTGGGTGCATCGCTGTTGTAATCCGAGAATAGCGCGATTTACCAAATGATCACACATTTGTTATTACTTATTAGATGAACGAGTAAAGAACAATCAAAGATTTGTGGAGAAAATCCTGGTTCAGGACCCAGTCCTCGATTTATATATCAGCTAAGAGCTTACCCATATAACGTGCGTCATTACAATCAAGAGTGGACTAGTTCATAACTGGCATAAAACTAGTGAAGACCGACATAATTGACTCTACTGTCTTTCTAGCAATCTAATGCAGTTATTTGTGCATATCATTCTCCCGAATTAAACTTGACAAAGTAAAGCCTTTCCCCTCGCAAGGTGACTCAAAAAACCACAGCTAGTTTTATGTTATAAGCCACATGCACCTGGTGTTGCACAGCAATACGATAAACAGAAAAATATACACGAACGAAAAGCAAGAAAGACGCGTTATTTGTTTACCCAGTTCGTTGCCTACACCTGGGGGCGATACCAAGCCAGAATTTTCACTATGTGTTATGTTGTAGGGTTACAATTACAAGAGAGGCTATTTATAATAAGGACACACTCCTAATATTAGGCAACTCCTTATATTAGGCAACTCCTAATTATAGAATTACTCAAACTCTGCAAGTCTCAGGAAACTAGGTCTCTACAACTCTCAGTTAAATTAGGAAACTGCATTCTTTGATAATTTAGGCTCCACAAAACCTAACAATCTCCCACTTGGAGACTAATGTCATCGTAACCACATCTTCACTTTTCCACATAACAATCCTCTAACAATGGTACCGCCATCCTTGGACTCTTCAAGCACCAAGTCCAGTTGAAGCCATGCAAAGCTTCAACTTCTCTAAGGTCACAACCTTAGTCAACATATCAGCAGGGTTCTCACTTCCCGGAATCTTCACAAGTTGCAAAGTCTTTTTCTCCAAGAGATACCGTATGTAGTGATACTTCAACTCAATGTGTTTTGTTCTCGAATGAAATGCCGGATTCTTGGCCAAGAAAATAGCACTCTGATTATCACTGTGGAGAATACTATTTGTTTGCCCTTTTCCCAATTCACCCAAGAAATTCTGCAACCATACCATCTCTTTACTAGCTTCCGTCACCGCTACATATTCAGCTTCTGTAGTAGACAAATCCACAATCTTCTGCAACTTAGATCCCCATGAAATAGCCGTACCACCCAATGTGAAAACATAACCAGTAGTACTCTTTCTTCCATCAAGATCACCCGCCAAATTAGCATCTACATAACCATTCAAGTCCGTGTGTTTTCCCTCAAAACACAATGACCTATCACAAGTACCACGCAAGTACCTAAAGATCCACTTCACTGCTTCCCAGTGTTGCTTTCCCGGACTAGTGATATATCTACTCACAACTCCCACTGCATGCGCAATATCTGGTCTTGTACACACCATAGCATACATAAGACTCCCAACTGCTGAAGCATATGGAGTTTTCTTCATCTCTGCATGCTCCAAATCACTAGTAGGTGACTCCCTTTTTGATAATCTAAACTGACTACCTAAAGGAGTGCTTACTGGCTTTGCATCTTGCATACTGAATCTCTTCAACACTTTATCAATGTAATCAGACTGCGAAAGATACAACTTACCTGCCACCTTGTCCCGATTAATCCGCATACCCAAGATTTGTTTTGCCTCGCCAAGATCCTTCATGGCAAAACGTTCAGATAGTTACTTCTTCAACTTGTTCACTTCTTGAACACAGGAACCTGCTATCAGCATGTCATCAACATATAACAGCAAAATAATGAAGCTACTATCAAACCTCATAAATTAACAACAATGATCAGCATTGCATCTCCCAAAGCCAATCTCATGCATGAAGCTATCAAACTTCATGTACCACTGTCTAGGAGCTTGTTTCAGACCATACAAGCTCTTTTCCAACTTGCAAACTAGCTCAACGTTACCCTCAAGCACATACCCCTCCGGTTGCTGCATGTAAATGTCTTCTTCAAGATCACCGTGAAGAAAAGCTGTCTTCACATCCATCTGTTCTAACAATAAATTCTCCGCTGCAACTATGCTCAAAACCATCCTAATAGTTGTTAACTTCACCACGGAAGAAAATATGTCAGTGTAATCAACCCCTTCTTTCTGTTGAAAACCCTTCACAACCAGCCTTGCCTTGTAACGTTTGCTACCATCTGCTTCCTCTTTGATTCTGTAAACCCACTTGTTATGCAGCGCCTTTTTCCCCTTTGGAAGCTCAACAAGATCCCACGTGTTGTTCGACTTCAAGGAATCCATCTCATCATCCATTGCAAGCTCCCACTTGCTCGAATCAACACTTTTCACTGCCTCTGCATAACACTCTGGCTCACCACTATCAGTTAATAACAAATAATGTAAGGCAGGGGAATACCTCTCAGGAGCACGATGTTCCCTACTTGATCTCCTCAAAGTAGGCTCTGGAGTACGTGGTTCTTCCTCATTAGTCACCTCGTTTTCCAGAATCTTGTCTTCATCAGAATTGGAGACATCCAATTCTACAATCTTCGGGTCTTTAACCCAAGTATCAACACCCACAGTGTTTGATGCACTCAATCTGTCTTTGTACAAAACCTGTTCATTAAACACAACATCTCTACTACGAATAACCTTAGTACTTTGGTCATCCCAAAACCAATACCCATAATCATCGTCGCCATATCCAATGAATGTACACTTCACAGATTTCGCATCTAACTTGCTCCTAACAATAGCATCAATATGAACGTAAGAAACACAGCCAAATACTTTAAGGTAAGATAGGTTTACCTCCTTTCCTCTCCAAGCTTCCTCTGGAATGCCGTTTTCCAGTGGAACGGATGGTCCTCGGTTGATCAAGAAAGCCGCAGTGTTAATTTCTTCTGCCCAAAACATTTTAGGCAACCCACACTTCAACCTCATGCATCTAGCCCTCTCATTCAAAGTTCTGTTCATACGCTCTGCAACCCCATTCTGCTGCGGTGTTCCTCTAACTGTCTTCTCCATGCGGATGCCATTATCTGCACAATACTTCTTAAACTCTACAAGTTCATACTCACCACCATTGTCAGATCTCAGACACTTCACACGCAGACCAGTTTCTGTTTCAACACGTGCTCTCCACTTCTTAAAAACCTCAAACGCTTCAGATTTATGTTTCAAGAAGTATACCCATAACTTTCTTGTTGCATCATCAATGAAAGTCATGTAATATGAAGCTCCACCGAGAGACGTGATAGGGGCTGGTCCCCATAAATCACTGTGCACCAGCTCTAACTTATGTTCCTTCAGAGTTCTGCCACCCTTTGAGAAACTAACCCGTTTCTGTTTTCCAAACACACAGTCCTCACAAAGACCCATATCAACTATTTTCAAACCCGACAGCTTACCCTTCGAACACAGATGCTTCATTCCTTTTTCACTCATGTGGCCTAGTCGACAATGCCACAAATCAGCGTCACTATGTGCTGCAGCGACTCCAATGCTATCATGTTTGATGTCGGTCATATACAGAGTGCCCTTTTTCAAACCCTGAGCTACCACCATAGCTCCTTTGACTATTTTCCAAGCACCTCCACCGAATTTAACATCATAACCGTCATCATCCAACTGTCCTACAGCAACCAAATTTCTCTTAAGACCAGGGATGTGCCTCACATTACGCATCGTCCAAACGGATCCATTAGGAGATTTAACACGAATATCTCCCTTCCCCACATCATCATAAGGAAAATTGTCACCTAGATAGACTCTCCCGCAATATCCAGCAACATAATTCATCATCAAACTTTTGTCAGGACAAGCATGAAACAATGCTCTAGAATCCAGAACCCAAGTCTCTATTGGACTGCATGCTGTCAGAATTAGTGCTTCACCATCATCGTCGGTGGTCACGTTTGCTGAGCTGTCATCTTTCTTTGGTGCTTGACACTTATTCTGGTAATGACCCTTTTTCCCGCAGTTCCAACATTCAATGGAACTCTTGTCCTTCGTCGACTTTCTGTTCCTCGACTTCGATCTACCCCGATGCGAATTCGACTTTTTCTTATCTGATCTGCCTCTGATTTCTGTACTCAAAACTGAGCCTGCAGAATTTCCCGACGAGTTACCGGATTCTCTCCTGCGAATTTCTTCGCTAACTATCAGATCTCTAACTTCGTCAAACTACAACTTTACCCTTCCGGCGGAGGCACTAACAGCCGTTACTGTCCCACTCCACCTCTCCGGTAAAGAAGACAACAAAATTAGGGCTTTAATTTCGTCATCAAACTCGATATTTACCGAACTCAGTTGTTGTGTAATTAAACTGAATTCGTTCAGATGATCAGACGCCACAGTTGTCTCTGTCATCTGAAGATGAAACAGACGACGCATCAGATTTACTTTGTTGGCTGCTGATGGCTTCTCGAACATATCTGTCAGAACCTTCAACACACCCTTCGTAGTCGTTTCCTTTGCGGTGTGAAACGCCACGTTTCGCGACAACGATAACCTCACCGCGCTCATCGCCTTCTGTCCAGAACCTTCCAGACGTCATCTTTCATGTCTGCCGATTTATCATTCAGAGGTTTCCAGAGATCATTGTTGTACAAGTAATCCTCAATTTGCATCCTCCAAAACCCGTAATCAGACCCATCAAACTTTTCGATTGATTTCCCTGCTTCCATCGTAACTGCTCCCACTAAACCTGATGCTCTTGATACCACTTGTTGCACAGCAATACGATAAACAGAAAAATATACACGAACGAAAAGCAAGAAAGACGCGTTATTTGTTTACCCAGTTCGTTGCCTACATCTGGGGGCGATACCAAGCCAGGATTTTCACTATGTGTTATGTTGTAGGGTTACAATTACAAGAGAGGCTATTTATAATAAGGACACACTCCTAATATTAGGCAACTACTAATTATAGAATTACTCAAACTCTGCAAGTCTCAGGAAACTAGGTCTCTACAACTCTCAGTTAAATTAGGAAACTGCATTCTTTGATAATTTAGGCTCCACAAAACCTAACACCTGGGCAGTAGGATTTGCCAACATATGAAGCTTATGCACCAAGTCATGCTCATATTTTGTCCAAATACCGATGTCCTAAATGTAATTTCAAGTTTCTACCTACACTCCCTTACATCATAATGAAAGAAGGAAGTCGATTCCCCGAAAATACATTAGTTGTTATACTCTAACCTCTCTTATGTGATCATCATTAAAGAAATCATTTTCCTTTTACAAACCGCATTATGTGTAATATTTTGAAAACTTATAAAATAAAACACCAATACCACCACAAAATCCAGTAAACAAACCAAAAGCGAAACAAAACAAAATGCGACCAAAAAAAAAACCCAACATTATGATTCTCCTACGCCACGACACTCGATACCGGAATCTCGATCCGACCCACCAAATCCCTACCCGACGAAAGAACCCAGAATCTTTATCATCATGGTATTTGTAAAGTGACAAAATCAGTTCATCCTCCAAAGCATGCACCTTGAACACAACCCCTCATTCCAAAGTGGATTCTCAGTCTTTCAATACTCTGGTTTTGGACTTGAACTTGGCAACTTGTAACTTCACATATGAATCCCTCCCCGCCCATTCCCTCCCCTCCAACAAATACACGTAAAGCCTCATCCTTTAACAATAATTACATCAAATGCAAAGAATAAACTTACGAGGAAAAATAAGAAAATTGTTAGTTATTTGAGTCGACAAATACGCACCCCCAGAATTTGCCCACTGTGGATATACGAAGCAAATACGAATAAAATATGACGATAGTAACAACACAAGGATTTTACGTGGAAACTCCAAAACCGGAGAAAAACAACGGGGCCCGAACGAAAATATACTATGTAGAAAATTGTTACAACTACACAACTTCTCGCTCAACCCAACAATCCCCACAGAGCCTTTATACCCGTAACACTCTCCGAATACACCTCACACAAATATAGAAATATTACAAGAGGAAATATAAGAGTTATACTACAAGAGAACTCTGAATTTTGGGATGGTTAAAATGAAGTAACAAGCTGGCTATTTATAGCCTTACTTCAAACCATAAAGGTGATTAATTAATGGGGATAATGCTGCACCATCAAGGAATTAGTGCAGCACTACCGCCCCACTAATTAACCGCCCCACAATCTCCACCTTGAAGATGTGATTATTAGTGACTAATCACGTCTTCAAAATCATCTCCATTCTGGCATTGGGTAATCGCACACCCACTCCGCCTCCGAAGATCTCCAGAGCTCCCGCTATCACTGCAACCACAGTCGTACTTTTAGAAGTACCATGCTCCACCATAAA
The DNA here is from genome assembly GCA_948329865.1 of Linaria vulgaris. Lineage (NCBI taxonomy): Eukaryota > Viridiplantae > Streptophyta > Magnoliopsida > Lamiales > Plantaginaceae > Linaria > Linaria vulgaris. The sequence goes on along the minus strand of OX415250.1, from coordinate 32,079,528 downwards.
GCATAACCACTCAGAATAAACCAATTCCAAGAATTTTCCTTTTCGGCCCATATCGAACATTAACCTGCTGATAGGATGGTGCAACTTCCACTTTTGGCTCCTCCGGAAGTCATCAGCCCGCCGACATGTACATACCACACCTTGCATTAACGCCAAAAGCAATGCCCGTGTGCACACTAGACCCACTAACATTAACGTCCTGTCTTATGGCAACTTTTAGGGTCTTATGCCATCAGGACGAGCATGCCGCTTACAGAACTTCAGAGTCACTGCAATAAGCAATGTTAGTATCTCCTCCAGTGTTTCCCTTTGATGCCTCAGAGCCATTTGCCGAACCGGCTCCCATTGTTGGACAATTTCTTCTAACGTGGCCAAATTGTCCACACCGCCAACACACTTTCCTCTTAGAGTTTGTCTTTCTGCCATCGTACGTAACCAATGCATTGTTTACATGTGAACCGTTACCCCCGCTAAGCCTCCTCTCTTCAGACAGAAGCTTGCCCGTAACTTCAGAGAGATTGATTTTCTCTTTCCCATGAATCAATATTGGTTTCATGTGTTCGTACGAACTTGGAAGAGACCAGATGAGTCTCAAGGCTTGATCCTCCTCATCAATTGCAACTCCAATGGATTCAAGCTCAGCAACGATTCCGTTCAGAACACTCAGATGATCTGAGATACTCGCACCATCTGCCATTCGCAGTGTATGAAACTGCTCCTTCAGGTACACGCGATTCGACACGCCCTTCGCCTGGTACAACTCTTCTAATTTTTCCCAGAGTCCCTTTGCCGAAGAAACCCCATGCACGTTCGCAAGAATGTTTTTGGCCAGGCATAGGCGAATTGTGCTCGCAACTCGCAAATCTAGATCCTCCCAATCATCATCGTCCACCACAGCGTTTATACCAGCTGCTTCGGAACTCGTGCCAGTAGTGCCACTACCTTTAGCGACCATTCCTTTTAAAGCCTTGTGTAACCCTGACTGAATCAACACATCCCTGACTTGAACTTGCCACAAGCCAAAGTTGATTTTTCCGTCAAAATTTTCAACGTCAAATCTCACTGCACTCGTACCCTTGCTTCCTGACATTGCACCAGTGAGTCTTGGTGAATTTCAAGTAGATCCAAATAGCACAAAGTAAACCCCCAGAAATAGATAGCTCGTCTTTCCAGACAGGATTTCAAGGTTCCCAGGTAATTGGTGGGGTCACAGCGGTCCTGCTTAATAACCAATTACCTTTGACAGAACCGCCTTTATCAGCGCGTATTCACACTACTATCACACCAGAGCTCCACCCCAACAAAAGCTCCACCTCCAGCAGTACCCGGGCTCTGATACCACTTGTTAGGTATTTGAGTCGACAAATACGCACCCCCAGAATTTGCCCACTGTGGATATACGAAGCAAATACGAATAAAATATGACGATAGTAACAACACAAGGATTTTACGTGGAAACTCCAAAACCGGAGAAAAACCACGGGGCCCGAACGAAAATATACTATGTAGAAAATTGTTACAACTACACAACTTCTCGCTTAACCCAACAATCCCCACAGAGCCTTTATACCCGTAACACTCCCCGAATACATCTCACACAAATATAGAAATATTACAAGAGGAAATATAAGAGTTATACTACAAGAGAACTCTGAATTTTGGGATGGTTAAAATGAAGTAACAAGCTGGCTATTTATAGCCTTACTTCAAACCATAAAGGTGATTAATTAATGGGGATAATGCTGCACCATCAAGGAATTAGTGCAGCACTACCGCCCCACTAATTAACCGCCCCACAAAAATTACTGCCACGTCGCAACAAGGACTAAACTTACATATAAGAGGAACTCCACAATTAATTGTTTATAATTGGGTAGTATGCCTGTCTACTTCAACACCAACAATAAATCATTTATAATCACATTACAGGAAACCTTTTCAGGAACTTCACTTGATGTTAAGAGGTATTGGGTTAATTATGAAATCAAATTTCAAAGGCAGTGACAAATTAAAATTCATAGAACTAGCAGTGAGTTTCAAAGGTTGATACTACTTAGTGCATACATTTTACATTTGGGCATTTGCACAAGCTACAAAAAGTAAAAGACAGGAGTTAGAACCTATATCTTTCCATAGAACATAAATTAGCTCTTGTTGGTGAGCTTCGCTCGAAGATGTAGTATGCCATTAATGAAATAATCACAATTCTCTGCCATGAAAGAACTCCAAGGCATATTAAACATATTGCAACACATAATCGCTCAAGTCTTCTTTTTTGAAGGCATGGTTCCACTTACCCATGCTAACATAGTTCTCTGTGGATTTTGATCGGGCAGAAAACTCAAATTCAACATCAAATGTTAGCGAACTATTTTCTCCCATCTGCACAGCAAGAGCAAAACTTTGGGACGAATCATCTTGTTCCCCCAAGTAGAAATCCTGAGAAAAAGCTTTCCCTGATGGAAACAATTTTGCACATTCTTCATGCTTAAGGTCAAAGTAGATAACAGATTGTTGTTTTGGGTGTTCAAACTCAACTATTTTTAGAGGACGGTTCTTGTAGCCACGCTCTATGAAGCGACGATTTGTAGATGTTGGATCCTCTTTGACGCGAGCTCGCTGATGATATAGTGCATCCGCCTTAAAAAATAGAGTATCATTCACGCAGTTAGAAGCAAACTCATGATCAAAATCATCACATGTAAGAACCTTCCTAAGCTTTTGGCAAGACATGTAAGGAAAACGAATATAGGGACCCAAACGAGTAGAAAGGATCTCCTTCTGCTCCGCGGGCTTTTGGTAGTGGGCTTTAGACCATTTTAAAGCAATGTCGTAAACCTCATCTTCAGAGGTGAGGTGATCGCTAGACAAGATTGCCTCAATTCCAATTAGTGGAAAATTCATTATTTCATCTTCGCACCTGCCCAAATATGCATAATCAAGAAACTATAAAATCCACATTGACGGCTCAAAGGGTTGGTCTAATTATGTAAACTTTCAAATATGATGTGTAAATGAAATTATCACTAAAGATCAAATCAATGGCATACTAAATTTGAGGGAATATGTTTATATATGCACAATAAAAAATTAGGACCCACATCTTTTAGAATGATTAACAACTCCATGCTCTCTTTTAGACAAAGAAATAATGACTGGGGAAAAATAGATAATGAGGATTTACTCTGATATCTCCTTATAACGGAGAGCTAGGAACTCCTTTGTTGCATAGGTGAAATGTTTGACTGCATCAGCCATTAGGATGTCTGAAGGAAGACCTAGATACAGTAATGCAAGCTCTTTCGTCATGGGGAGGTTTCTCAATGATTGGCCGCAATGTGCCATACATGACGCCACCTCAAACTTATCAGCAACCTTAAGCACTTCCAGTAATTCAGGTGTTGTCTTACTCGTTAATCTATTGCAATATATAAAACTTAAAAGTTCCATAAGAGCAGCTTCCTCTGTTCAATCAAATAATAAGTTACAATCTGTAAAGGAATTTTATATATGTCAATTACACTGCCTACAAAAGTATTACATGACCAGTATCTTAATCAGAGATAAATTACATGACCGTACTATACACAAAGCACCATGCAAAAGTAAAAAAGAAGAGTACTACTAAGTACGACAACAAAGGACATATATACCAGAATCTTTAATTCTCAGAGTTGCATATCTTTGCTCAGATTCCAGCATGCCATTTGAAAACAACTGCATAATGAATGTAGAAATGAAGGAAATTAAATACACAAAATCTTTAAGATCGGAGACACATAAAAGTAACTGCCAAAACTTATTGTACCTTGTAGAAGAATGGACTTTTTGCTGCTAAAATAGGAGAGCTCATATGTAAAGTTTTGGTTCTTAAAACAATTGAACCACTATCTTCAGACCAATCTGATTCACCACTATTTGCAGCTTCATCTTCCTCTAGGGCAGTAATATACAACAAATGTTTTAGTTTACAGCAACACGTCATCATGTACACACACCAGGCATTATACGGAAAATGTTGGAACAATACAAATAGAAGTAAGTACACTGGTTCCAAGTAAAGGACCACTTCTTTTTTTAAGCAATCTATACCAACACTAGCCAAAATAGTAGAATCTACGCATTAATATAGGAAATTCCTGGATTCTTTAACAAGTACATAGATCAATTTCAGTTGCATGTTGTATGTCATAACTGGGAAAAGGAGAGACTAACACATTAAGACAGTTTATAATAACGATTGCTAATGATCAGAGTATATTGTTATTATGACAGAGATTGACTCCTCTAATCATGTTCAAGATTCTCCTTAAATTGTTCTTCTTATTTTAGTAATTAGCTTGATTATAGTTGTTTGTCTCTATTCTTTCCTTTTTATGCATTGTACAGATTCATTGTATTTCTGGTATATATATATGATATCTCCTCACCTCTATGAGTGAGGCATTACCTTTTCATGGTATTAGAGCCATTTGGTTAAACCCCTTATATTTTTTTTTCATGGCTTCATCTACTTTGCTTCCGCTCAATACAATGGTTCACATGGTGACCATTAAACTCACTCCAACAAACTATCTTCTCTGGCGATGCCAATTTATCCTGTTGCTTGAGAGTCAGGATCTTATGGGATACCTGGATGGATCTTCAATTCCACCTTCCACCCATATCCTTGAAGGTACCGACCAAGTTCCTAATCCAGCGTACAAGACATGGCATACGCAGGATAAAATTTTACTTAGCCTTCTTTATGCCTCGCTCACTGAGGAATGTATGGCTGAAGTTGTTGATTGCACCACGACCCGTGGAGCATGGCTGGCTCTTGAGGATTCATTTTCTCACAGCTCTAAGACTAGAGAACTCCAACTTAAAGATGAACTCCAATTAATGCAGCGAGGGTCTCGTGGTGTTGCTGAATATGCTCGGTCTTTTCGATCCTTATGTGACCAGCTTAGCGCCATTGGCAAACTAGTCGATGACACAGATAAGGTACACTGGTTTCTTCGTGGCCTTGGAGTTGAATTTAAATTTTTTTCTACTTCCATGTTGTCACAGTTGACGCTACCATCATTTACCAACTTGGTTCCAAAAGCTATCAGCCATGAACTTTTTTCTAGATCGATCTCTGCGGATTCTACTTATCAGACGACGATGGTTGATCAGCGTGGATCGTCTAACTTTTCACCCAGCCGTCCTAAGCAAAATTCTCATTCATCGGCACCAAACTCTAAGAATTTTGGTACAGCTTGTCAATGGTGCGGTAAAGAGCGACATACTGCGAGAAAATGTCATAAGCTCGGAAAACTATTAAAGAAAGCTAAGGGTGATGGTTTGATTGAAGCCTTTGCAGCAACTTCAACTGATGATACTATCGACTCCGAGTGGTATACAAATAGCGGCGCAACTTCGCACATGACCAATGACATTGCTTCTCTTGACAAATCTGTCCCCTACACCGGTAATCAACGAGTTATGTGGGTAACGGTCAGTCTTTGCACATTTCACGCATTGGTTCAATTTCCCACCCATTACAAATGTCTGATGTTCTGCTTGTTCCAAACATTACTAAAAATCTCTTATCCATTAGCAAGCTAACCCGTGAGAATAATTGTTCTGTAACTTTTTTTCCCTCTGGTTTTACCATACAGGATCTAGCAACAAGAGCGGTGATGGGAGTCGGGCGATGTGAAAAAGGTCTATATATTCTGGATCGTGGCCATAAAAGCTTCTTATCTGATCTTTCTTTTTGTAATACTCATGCACCATCTGTCACATGGCACGCACGATTAGGACATCCTTCTCTTCGCATTATTTCATCTTTGAATAAGAATGGAGCAATTAAGTTATCCAATAAAAGAAAATCTGATTGTAAACCATGTTTTGGTTGCCAATTAGGAAAAAGTCATTGACTACCATTTCCTACTTTGAATAAACGTTGCTCTTTGTTATTTGAACGAATACATTGCAACTTATGGGGTCCTTCACCAATCACATCTCCATTGTGTTATAAGTATTATTGTGTTTTTATTGATGATTTCTCTCGTTTCAGTTGGTTCTTTCCCTTAAAACAGAAGTCAGGTTTTTTTGACACATTTGTCCACTTTCACAAATTTGTCATTAATCAATTTGACTGCCAAATTAAATCATTTCAATGTGATGGGGGAACAGAATTCACCAATCATCAATTTACATCCTTTCTTAGTGAATGTGGTATTGTTCAACGTATAGCATGTCCTTATACCCCTAGCCAAAATGGAATTGCGGAAAGAAAACATCGGCACATCACCGAGACTGGTCTCACTCTATTATTTCATTCCCAAGTACCTTTACATCTATGGGTTGAGTCTTTTTCTACGGCATGTTATTTGATGGCAAGACTCCGTATGAAATTTTGTATGGTAAAGTTCCTTCTTACTCTTTGCTTCGTACATTTGGTCGTCTTTGTTTTCCTTTTCTTCGTGATTCTATGCCTAATAAATTATCGCCTCGCTCCATTCCTTGTGTATTTATTGGCTATAGTCAACTGCATAAAGGTTTTCGATGCTTAGATAAGAAAACAAACAGAATATATATATCTCGCCATGTCCAATTTTTTGAGGATCATTTTCCTTATGTTACCTCAATTATTCCATCTTCTACTAATGCTGATTATGTCACCTTTACAGACACTTTTGATAGTTCTGTATCACATGACAGATCTTTAGCAGGTCCAGGTCTTACTCATTGCATGCCTTGTGCTGATTCTATTACTCATTCAGTTCCCAAAACCATACAGTCTCAATCCTCTTCACCAAGGCTACTTGTTGAAGTCCCTGAACCCACTTCTCCTCCTCAAGCAGATCAACTGTCCACCTCCAGACACCCAATGATTACTCGTGCTAAGGATGGTATTGTTAAGCCTCGCATAATTCATTCTCTTAGCGCTTTCACTGCTCCTACATGGTTTCAGGCACATATTGTTGTCAAAAAACCTCGCAGTTTCAAAACAGCCGTCAAGAATCTAGCATGGTTGTCTGCAATGGATGATGAAATTGATGCAGCAAAGGAAAACAACACATGGAGGTTGGTTCCTCGACCCAATGATCATAATGTTGTGGGTTGTCGATGGATATTTAAAACTAAACTTCGTGCCGATGGTTCAATTGAGCGTCACAAAGCGCGTCTAGTGGCTCAAGGTTTTTCACAAAAGCATGGTATTGACTTTGATGAAACGTTTAGTCCTGTTGTTCGTCTTGCTACAATTCGAATTATCTTATCACTTGCCGTTGCACGTAAATGGCAATTGCAACAACTTGACGTTAAAAACGCTTTTCTCCATGGTTTTCTTCAAGAAGAAGTATATATGGAGCAACCTCCTGGATAAATTGATCCTCACTTTCCCTCTCATGTTTTCCGTTTACAACGTGCTTTATACGGCCTTAAACAGTCCCCTCGAGCATGGTTTCAACGCTTTAGTCAATTTTTGCTCGACAATGGGTTTCTTGCTAGTAAGGCAGATTCTTCTTTGTTTGTGTACAACAATCCATCAAGTGTTATTTATCTTCTCCTATACGTTGATGACATGGTTGTAACAGGAAATAATCCTTCTATGATACGCACCCTCACTGTTCGATTGGCAAAAGAATTTTCCATGAAAGACCTTGGAGACTTACACTATTTTTTTGGGATTGAGGTGGTTAGAAATGACAAAAGGGTCTTTCTTAGCCAAGCCAAATATGCTCTGGACTTGCTGAAAAGAGCAGAAATGGTGGAGTGCAAACCTATATCCACACCATTCTTAGTGGGCTCTCATCTAGTAAATCATGGTTCTTCATATTCTAATGCTACACAATTTCGTTCTCTTGCTGGAGCTTTGCAATACTTGACACTTACAAGACCAGATTTATCATATAGTGTTAATTCTATTTGTCAATATATGCATGCTCCCACAGTTGATCACTTTCAAGCTTTGAAACGTATTTTACGCTATGTGAAGGGCACATATCATTATGGTCTACAACTCTCTCATGAATCACCTTTGAGTTTACTCGGATACTCCGATGCCGATTGGGCGGGCTGGCCGGATACTAGACGTTCCACCACTGGTTTCGCAGTTTATCTTGGCCGAAATTTAGTTTCATGGTGTTCCAAAAAGCAAGCCATTGTTGCTCGTTCAAGCGCCGAGGCTGAATATCGTGCTCTAGCCTTTGTTGCTTCAGAATTAACATGGATGCTTCAGCTCCTTCGTGATCTTCGCATCACTCTCCCATCTTCGCCGAGAATATTATGCGACAATAAAAGTGCAATTTTCTTGGCTTCCAATCCAGTGACAAAATCACGCTCAAAACATATTGATATTGACTATCATTTTTTTCGAGAATTTATTGATCGACGGATCCTTACTCTCGGGTTTGTTCCCTCTAAACTTCAATTAGTAGATGTTTTCACTAAAGGTGTGGCAAAGTTACAATTTTTATTGGATCGTGGCAAGTTATGTGTCCTTCCTTTTCCAGAGCTGCTAACTTTGAGGGGGGATATTATGACAGAGATTGACTCCTCTAATCATGTTCAAGATTCTCCTTAAATTGTTCTTCTTATTTTAGTAATTAGCTTGATTATAGTTGTTTGTCTCTGTTCTTTCCTTTTTATGTATTGTACAGATTCATTGTATTTTTGGTATATATATATATATATATATATATATATGTTGGAGAATTTAATTAATTTGGTGTTGAGACCAAATAATTAATTAAATTATATTGGAATTGAGTCCAATATAAAGTGTGGCATAATATAATTATTTATATTAATAGCCAAGTGTTAGAGGGTGTGAATGGTAATTTGCCTTTTGAGGGGCATAAGTGGAACTTGTTCCACAATTAAAAATATTCACCCCAAAGTCTCTATAAAATCCCTATGTAGGTGTTTTGGCTAATAGATAGTTTTTCACTCAACAAAAGGATGTCTTCACCGCGGAAGAAAAAAACATCCTTCACATTAAAAATTCTTTTGTGCATACAAATTCATAGCATAATCATTTGGAGTTCTGCAAGTATCGCTAGTGTTCGATTGAGGGGATAGTATTGCGCTTCACTTGCTATCTCGGGGAAAGGACGTTGTACCTTGGGAGGTCAGTGCCGCGTGAGGGCTTGAAGCGGTAGCCGCGGCATAGTGATCTTAAGGGGAAGATGCTTGCTTCGGACTCGTCCTCTATAAACGATTATTTAATCGTTTGAGGATTTTCTATCACCTTTCTTTATAGTTTATTTTATGTTCTTGCATAGTTTATTTTATGTTCTTGCATAGCTTATTTTATGTTCTTGCATGATATATTTCCTTATGAATGTTTATTCTTTTTGTGTTGTATATGTAAAACCATGTTTATTTTTTTGTTCGTTAGAAATGCATGTTCATATGGTTTTTTATTTGTGGTATTAAAAATATGGAAATTCTTGTTATGGCTATACACCGGGTTCCAACAATCTTAAGATCACTATTTTTATAAGTTAGTTTTGGTGTTTATAATGATTTCCAGTTTTGGTTTGGATGTTTAAATGTTTTCCAGAAATGTGCAATGATTAAGTTTGCATTAAGTAGATTTATTGGTTTTTGATAAGTTTTTTTCATGTGTTGTGCGATTCTAATTTTAAATCATGCATTTGGCCATGTTATTATGCATTGCTGTGTATCTTCATATGTTTAGATTTTTTTAGGTGTTTAATTATAATTGTTGATCTTATCAGATGTATATTTAGACACCTTGTTTTAGCGTGCGTTATCTGATCTATTGTTATTGTCATCGTTTGAGCTGTTGTTAACTTGGTAATTTGGAATTGATATAAATTGTTTGAGCTTGTAATTTCTTTACCAATTAATTCGCGGAAGGCCAACCTTAAGGTTTCAGCTTTAAAAAGAGGTACGTTTTCTTTAAAGAGCATTAATGAACATGTCTAATTTGAGCTGTCAATACAATTGTTGTGCGGCACGTTTCGTTTTACCTTGGTTGACTAATTTAATATTTAATTTTTAACTTCAAGAGTAAATGCCTGCATTTTACTCACGTAAATCCGCATGATTAAAGTTGGTTTTATTATTTAATTAATTTTTTGTTTTACTTAGTTAACTGTCTTTAATTGTTACATTTGACCAAGTCTTAAATTGTTACTTGTGTGATCTACAGCATAATTATGGAGTTGTGTGAATCTTGTGAATTAATTATGTTGACTAGCGGTAATTACATTAATGTTATTAGATATCATTTCATTTGTGATAATGATATTGAAGCTCTAAGCTGTTGAGTATAATGACGTTGATTGTCATGAAACGTGACCTTGGATAGTCTAATTTTGAGATTTGAAGTTTGTAGATCATATGCTCTTAGATATTTGCACGTGAACCCCTTTACTAGGAAATTGCATGTAAATCCTTGAGACATGCAGCGAAATATACTTGCCTTCTTTGACCAGTAGCTTTTGAGTAAGCATATATATACTTTTACTTGTGTCACATATATATGCAACTATTGGCCTGATTTTGTGAAAGTAGGATTACCCCTAAAGTAATATTTGCATATAAGCATGTGAGTAATTCAAAAATTACATGTGGAACCTTTAAAAGAATTTTATTAATTCCAAGTACTGAGACTTGTGAATTAACTTGAAGAAAATTCAAAATGTAACAACTATGTTGTGAGCGTAGAGTCCCCACAAATCAAGCTACGACATTGAGGTCGTTATGTCGTTTCTACGGCAAGCGGTGCTGAGACCGTGATGCCGTTATAAAGTGCTAACGGTATTGAGACCGTAGTTCCGGTTTTGAGAACCACTATGCCATATTCTCAACTAGAGAAACCTAAAAGAATTTCGAAATAATTCTAAGTACTAAGACTTGTGAATTATTCGAAAGAAATTCAAAATGAGAATAATTCTAAGTATTGAGACTTGTGAATTATTTGAGAAAAAAAAAATTTGAATAACACAAGTGTGAGACTCGTAAGAGCGAGACTTGTATGTTATATATGTATATATATATATATATATATATATATTTGTAGAAAATAAAAACAAGTGTGAGACTTGTATTTTATTATATATTTTATATATATACATTTGTTTGAAATATTTAGAATTGAGTCCAAATATAAGTGTGTAAATTAAATTGCTTAGTGAGAAGCAAGTGGAATTTAATACTATTTATTTTACTAAATAGATTAAATATTCATATTTATTTGAAATAAGACGTTATGTACGCAAATCAAATAAATTCTAATTTCTTTGAGGCTCGAGACATTTCTTTCATTAAGGAAAGAAAAGAAATGTGGGGGCGAGAGGAAAGAAAATGTTGATTCAGATTTCTAAATTTTAGTTAGAAAATAATCATACTAATTTCTTTAGACTTTAAGAAGTCAAAGAGAATAGTATAGGCGATTGACGAAAGGTCTAGCGAGAGACTAAGTAGCAAATTCATCGAGGGAAATGGGAATTTTTGAGCCCACCAAAAGACAACACCCCATGATGGCAACCCTACCTGAATTGTAAACCCCAATTTGCAGGTTCAAAGGGACAACCGAATTGTGGGGGAGAGTCGAACAAAGCACTCGGGAAATTGAGTTCCCAGCCCATTTCTAGGATGAAAGAGTGATGGACCTGTACAGGTTAAGGAGAACTTGAGGTTCTAATGATCCTTATGTCTTGTGAACACAAGCGGGGTATTGCAGGATACCCTTAATGAGAGATCACCTATATCGAATGTGAAGGGGCCGCTTTTATGAGATGATACGAAAGGGCTAAATCTCTAAAGCATTCGATGAAATTTTCCAAGGCAGTCCAGGGCCGAAACGGACAACAACGAGAACCAATACGGTACTGGAATGAGTTGTGTGAGTATCATTGTCTTGGTATACACAAAACGCCGAACAGTTCAAGGCATCACGTCCACTGGTTGGTAAGTATATCCGATGGTATGTCACTAAGGAAGGTTCAAGGCCCAAAACCACCTATCCTGAGGCAACAAGTTCCGGCAGAACTCTGAAATTGCATTTAGCATTGTTAGGCTCACGTGCATTTTAGCCAATTACATTCATGTGGGGGATTGTTGGAGAATTTAATTAATTTGGTGTTGAGACCAAAATATTAATTAAATTATATTGGAATTGAGTCCAATATAAAGTGTGGCATAATATAATTATTTATATTAATAGCCAAGTGTTAGAGGGTGTGAATGGTAATTTGCCTTTTGAGGGGCATAAGTGGAACTTGTTCCACAATTAAAAATATTCACCCCAAAGTCTCTATAAAATCCCTATCTAGGTGTTTTGGCTAATAGATAGTTTTTCACTCAACAAAAGGATGTCTTCACCGCGGAAGAAAAAAACATCCTTCACATTAAAAATTCTTTTGTGCATACAAATTCATAGCATAATCATTTGGAGTTCTGCAAGTATCGCTAGTGTTCAATTGAGGGGATAGTATTGCGCTTCACTTGCTATCTCGGGGAAAGGACGTTGTACCTTGGGAGGTCAGTGCCGCATGAGGGCTTGAAGCGGTAGCCGCGGCATAGTGATCTTAAGGGGAAGATGCTTGCTTCGGACTCGTCCACTATAAACGATTATTTAATCGTTTGAGGTTTTTCTATCACCTTTCTTTATAGTTTATTTTATGTTCTTGCATAGTTTATTTTATGTTCTTGCATAGCTTATTTTATGTTCTTGCATGATATATTTCCTTATGAATGTTTATTCTTTTTGTGTTGTATATGTAAAACCATGTTTATTTTTTTGTTCGTTAGAAATGCATGTTCATATGGTTTTTTATTTGTGGTATTAAAAATCTGGAAATTCTTGTTATGGCTATACACCGGGTTCCAACAATATATATATATATATATATATATATATATATATGATATCTCCTCACCTCTATGAGTGAGGCATTACCTTTTCAATTGTACTCACAAAATCAAGTTCTCGAAATTACTAAAAGGTTTGACTAACCAGCTACAATCTCAATCCGAAAAATCCGGTCCGAAAAATTACTGTTGTTGAAGGCAAAATTGTAGTCCGGTATTGCTGCCTTCGGGTTGACAAGATTCCCGTTTGTATCCGCCATAAAAAATTACAATCTCTCACTCTCTCACAAAGCCTGCGAAAATGAATATCTGCGTATATTGAAGTTTGCATGAAGGTGTATGATTTATATATAGAATGGAAAGAAATCGAAGCGACTGGAATTCATTAAGGATTGATGAACTTAGTACAAAGTAGAAGAAGAATTCATAATGCTAATGAACCTAATAAACTTAATACTCATGGACACAAAACCGAAGCCATCCTACCAAATTACTCATCATGTGCTAAAAAAAAAACTAATAACTATTGGCCAGACATTACTTAATTCCAGTTACCTTTTGTTATCAAATAATTAACAAAAATACAAACTTGTAATATGGAAAAGGTCTAGTAGATAGTAATGCTAATTGATTACTTGTGGTGTGTTTTTAATTTCATTACTTGTCTTTGAATCTATAATGGTTTTTCTTTTCCAAGAGAAAGAATCTACATAAATTTAGTCACATATAGTACATTGCTGATTGCTCCTTTCTTAACCACTAAACTATGCAGCCAGTGTACGATCAACTGGCTGCAAAAATCTCTGTGAGGAGGGGTGTTGAAGTGACCCATGTGGAGATTCTGGACCGTCTGCGGATAATGCAGACGCGCCTTCAACTCTTCATCGAGTTTTACGGGAAACCGGGGTTCACCTACAACTGGAGGAGAGGGGTCGTGAGGATAGACTCCAACTATGCTCGCCACTTCAAAAATGTAAGAGTACTACAAACTTTGTATATTCTGATAATAGTAATAATATGTCAAGTTTTTTAATCTGTATTGCACACTTGATGCAACCTTTCAATATGGAGAAGAGAATTGCAGAAGAGGGGTTCAGGAACTACCGCATGTTGGACTACTGTTTTTGCATTAGAAGGCTTCACATCCCACCCATTAAGGTGGTGTCCAGATTCGAAGTAGAATATGTCATCATCTAAAGCGGTGAGATTTTATAATCCCTGCCCCCCCCCCCCCCCCCATACCCTGGGTTTATTTTGAACAATGTTTTATTTATGTTTTTTCTTTGTTTTTTTTTATGAATTGATCTAATTTAATTCTGTTATTAACTTATTATTCTATTTATGCTTCATTAATTATTATGTGCATCTGTTCAACACATGCATCAAGTTACATAATAGAAATCCAACACTCTTTCATTCAACACACATTATTCTCAAAATCAGTAAACAAAAGCCTACTTAATCAAGTTAGAGTACAACACATAAAATAGGCAAAAACATAGGGCAGTCCATAATTTCCTATTTTTGGCCTCTAAATTAGTAGCATGCTTTTCAAGATTCTTCATCCTCTTCAGCAGCTTATTATTCTCCAACTCCAACTCAATGTTCTTCTGCTGGAACTCATTTTCAAATTTTCCATTTTGAATTACCTTCAATTTTGCTTCGGCTTTTTCAATTCTCATCCTCAACGTCGGTATAACCTCTCTTGCACGATCACAAAGGGGTTCATCAACCCAGAACCACAACTAACAACCTCTGTTTTCCTTGTAACATTGAGTAAATCGACGACCCAAATTTTTATCAGTTAAGGAAATGTGGGTAACCGTTGAAAACCCGCACTTGCAAGAATATTCCTCCAAAACAGTAGTCTCTGACATTAGTCGGTTATGATTGTGGCGTTAATTTGATGAATTAGTTGTTAATTTTTGGAATTGGGTTTTTAGGGTTCGTGGAATAATTTAATTTGGGGCTGATTTTAGGTTTAAATGAGATAGCCGTTGAAAAATAATAAAGTAACGAAAATACCCGCTCTGGATGACGTTATCGATGCGTCATTTAGTCGCATAGTGACTTTTTTGGCCGAGATAGGTCAGAAACATAGTTTAGACCGTCGATTGCAAAGAAATTTAAAGTTTGGACCATAAAGTGTAAAAAGTGAAAGTTTGGATACGTAACTGGAAAAGCTGACATAGTTTGGATAGATAATTGAAATGTTCCCTCCTTAAATTGCACCAAACCCCTTAATTTTAAGAAAACGAACAAATATCCCTAAAATTCAAAACTCTTACATATTTCACAATTTTTCTGTAAATGGCATCATAACCCCAAAAGCCATAAAAGTTAAACAAACACTCCAAAATCTTCAAAATATTCCGCAAAGCCCCCAAAACTATATAAAATCTCGAGAACTCAAATTCTTTTTTGTCAATTACAACAATAATTTGGGCATACAAATAATATATAACAACAATTTCTCGGCATGTTTATTTGGGCAGTGTAAATAATAAGACACACATAAGAATTGAGGCTAATTTATGAGCAAACTTACATTGAAAAATAAATAGTTATTAAATAAAAACAGAAACTAGTTCAAATTGCATCTTTGACCGAACGAGCAGCAGCTTTGTGGGTAGAGGTTTCTAATGGTGAGCTGAAGGCCGATCGATGAACTGAGTTGAAAGTAAATTGACCACCGATCTGCCGCATCATTCTAACAAGCTACTGCTTGTATGTAAAAAAAGTAGAGGGATGAAGAGAAGAAAGGAAAAAAGAAGATTTTTAGCTCATCAATGGAACCAAACATCAACAATTTGGGCTTGAAAATGGAGAACAGTGGTAAATCCTGATTTCGTCAAATGGGGGTTCTAAATGAATAATGACGAATGGGTAAAAACCCATTTTTATTTTGGGTAAATCCGTATTTTCCGTGAAAATGCGTATAAAAGTAAGTCAGGGGGCAGTGAGCTACAATTTGTATAACAAATGGGGGGTTTGTTGCCTCTTTCATACAACACATGAGGGTTATTTTCTAGTAGCTCGAACCAAATTCATAGATTTATTAAGGATTGGGGCAGCAAAAAATATGTACGACATGTATATAGTCAATTAATTCACCAAGAATATTATTCTTTTGAAAATTACTTTTTTTTAATATTTATATTTCCAACCAAAAAAGATTAGATTTTTATGATGGGACCCCCCTTTATTTATTCAATTGGAGGTTTATGAAAATCATCTCAAAGGTGCTTTTCTCTCTCATTTCTCTTTTCTCTTATGATAATTGTGTTGATACAAGTTATTATATTGTTGTTTAAGAGTAAAAGTGCCACCTTTATGAATTAAGTGATGATGGGTTTCAAAGGGGAAATTTTATGTTTTAGTCTCATAAGTTGGCTCAAGCGCGATTTTGGTCTCATAACTAGGCATACCTCGATTTTAGTCCTTCAACTTGGCACATTGACTCAATTTTCGTCTTGTTGGAGATAATATATAAATATTAAATGTCTACCCTATCTAACAGCTTAAGCTTTTAGATGAAATGTAAATTCAATATGATATCAGAGCTCAGGTTAAGGAGGAGGTCCTGGGTTCGAATCCCACCGTCACCCGATTATCAAAAAGTGTCACGTGACAAGCGTAACAAAAACGATTTACAGTCTGCACGAGAGATGGCGTGTTGGAGATAATATATAAATATTAAATGAGATGACAATTCAATAGGTCTCATGGTCAACCCTCCGCCCAATTTCGTCGGAAAACGCATACGTGGCACCCGTTGACCGCAAACCTTACCTATTTTGACCCATTTTTGAGCCCACCTGTACACATGACACCTATGTTAAAAAGAAAAGGCAAAAGCTTGTTTAACAAAAAACATCAGAATTAATTAATTTATTCTTAGAGTTTTACAAAAAAAATCTTAAATACTTATATAACAAATAATTTATAAGTTAATATGATTATAATTTAAAAAAAAATATCACTCTTCTTCTACATAGTACACCCCGGTGCTCTCTCCTCC
Organism: Linaria vulgaris; assembly: GCA_948329865.1. Classification (NCBI taxonomy): domain Eukaryota; kingdom Viridiplantae; phylum Streptophyta; class Magnoliopsida; order Lamiales; family Plantaginaceae; genus Linaria; species Linaria vulgaris. The sequence continues at coordinate 32,062,685 of OX415250.1, read as the reverse complement.
GTCGCCACCGTCACCGCCTCCGCCCCACCATCACCACCACTGCAGCGCTAACTCCCCTCCATCAACGATGACCAATCAGATCTCGACCACAGATTCCCGCCGCTGCGACCCGCCCAAGCACTGCTACTCCGGCAACGTATGCCCAACGACCGTCACCGCCTCCGCCCCACCATCACCACCACTGCAGCGCTACCTCCCCTCCAACAACGACGACCAATCAGCTCTCGACCACAGAAGGCACGCCTCCGCGATCCGCGCAAGCACCGCTACTCCGGCAGCGCGTGCCCCGACCTTCTTTTTTATCTTCTTTTTTCCTATTTTGTGATCGGATCTGTGGTGGAGATGGGGCCGAGGAGGTGGAGTTAGAGGATTTGACCAGTGATGCGGCGGAGGAGGTGGTCGGCGTATAGGGGTAAGACGAAGGTTACGGTGTGTGTTGGGAATATGCGACGTTGTAGGGAGGTGTTGTGATCGGATCTGTGGTGGAGATGCGGCGGAGGAGGTGGAGGTGGAGGATTTGACCGGTGATGCGGCGGAAGAGGTGGAGGTTGAGGATTTTTTTTGTTCTAATTTTACTTTTTTGCCTGTTTATATTTTGTGATGGGTATTGGTGATTGTGATGGTGGTTGTGACCGGTGGTGGGGATCGGTGGTGGTGACCGGTGAAGGGAAAATGAGCAACTGAACCTTTCTCTTTTTTCTTTTTTCTTTTTTCTATTTTTTGTTAAATATATTAGTTATAGAATTTAAGTTTCTAAATTAAAATTACATATAAGTTTTATATTTAGATAAATATAATTGAATATATATATATATACGTGTGTATTATTTTATATATTAAATTATAATATTTAATATTAAATATAATTTTAATAAGTACAACAAATTCACATTTTAATTAAACTAAAATTATATAATAAGTTTTGAATAATTTTAAATAATATATAATTGTGAGGTGTTTTATGTTTTTGCTTTTTCTTTTTATTTTTTCCACATGGGTGCCATGCGTATAGGTGGGACCAGAAAATGGGTCAAAATAGGTATAAGATTTGCGGTTAACGGGTGCCACGTATGCGTTTCTCGGTAAAATTGGGCGGAGGGTTGACCATGGGATCAAAATCGAGTCAATATGCCAAGTTGAGGACCAAAATCGAGGTCTGCCAAGTTATGTGACTAAAATAGCGCTCGAGCCAACTTATAGGACCAAAACATAAAATTTCTCATTTCAAGGGTTTGAGATTTACTCAATTTGTTGTCGTAAAATCTGTTTGTGTTGTTGGTATATTGTGCTTAACTTAGTTGTACATCTGAAAAGTCGTAATTCATTGTTCATCGTACCTTCGATACGTATTAGTAGCTTAGATTACTTGATATACTCTGCAAATTTGCATCTATACTGTAGCTCACCAATTAAGGATTGATGCAGCAATAATCTGATCTTATTTGTTCAACGTAATATTATTTTTGCTTAAAGTTTATTGAATCATTTGGAATAGGAAGAGATGGCTTATGCTGAGAATATAAATCAGCTGATAATATTATAGATTTCTATGCATGATAAATATTTAATATTCCTTCTAATACATGAGACTTGTAGATTTAAAGAATTTGGCGTTCCTAGCAGTAAGTGGTTGCATAAAATCGTTGTTCTTGTAAAAGGTTTGGGCTTTTACATTTCTTATTTGTTTTGAATAAATTTTAATGGATTGATTACATCTACACATAGGAAATCTTAGTGGATAGATTATTCAAATCACTACTTAGCTGGTTGGTTCCTATCATAATTGTTCATTTGTTTGAGCTTTTCTTTTTTATTTAGAGAAATTTGCCTCAATTTCTTTAGAGCCTATTTTTAGAATGGTAGTGTTTCTTATTTATGATTGAGTTCCTACAAATGTAATTCATAATTATAATGCAGATCCTAATCAAACATATAACTTTATAATTATATATTTTGGACCAGAGCATTTAATCTCTGTTATATGGTTTAAAAAGAGAGTTGTTGCTTTGTTTTTCATACATAATCATTACTTTTTTCTTTGTAGTAAGTCTTCAGAAACAAGTGTTTGAGAGTACATAATAAATTTATAAGAAATCTCCTGCTTATAGTGGCTCTATTGTTGACATCCACATAGCTTATGTTATTCTGTTATTTTTTAGATAATAAATTTCAATTATCCTTTCTTACCTCCTTTTATGTAGTTATGGAAAATCAAATGAATGATCTCAGAGGATCCAATATGGATTTTGTGTTCCAGTCACAATCCTACTCCCAAACATCATATCCCAATATAAACACATGTACAAAATCTAAGGGAAAGAGTGTAGAGACATTAGAGAAGGCTAATTGGGACATGAAGAGTGTAAAGACACTAGAGAAGGCTAATTGGGACATGAAGAACACCATGATATTTGTTAGATCATGTGTTGATGAGTTATTGGCTGGAAATCATCCCGACAACCACTTTAACAAGGCTGGTTGGGATAGACTTGAGCAAAAATTTGTTAATGTAACCCAGCGTAACTATAATCGCATCCAATTAAAAAATCGATGGGATACATTGAAAAAAGAATAAGGTCATTGGAAAAAGCTGATGCACAATGAAACTGGACTTGGTTGGAATAGTGAGAGGGGAACAATTGAAGCAAGTGATGATTGGTGGGAGCGAAAGTTACAGGTATACTGATTTTTCATTTTTATTTTTTATGTTATGCATGCTTCTATTTATATATAAGTTGTGAAATTAAACCGTAGGTGGTTCCTGAGGCAGCAAAGTTTGAAGAAAGAGGACCTATACTCTTAAAAGAAAAAGAAATGTTGTTCTCGGATGTGATTGCAAATGATAATAGTTCATATACCCCGAGTTCAGGTTTAGTCCCACCACACATGGAAGATGAGGAATCAAATGACTTTGCTAACAACTAGTCGGATAATGATCCACGCCCTCACATCAACTTGAATCGGTCAACTTCAGATTCTTTTAATCTAGGTGACCCGGGAGATCGTGTGAAGCGTGTTAAGTAACTCAGGGATGAGTTGTGAGGAAGAACAAGAAGCGTCATCTTCTACAATCAATAACGAATAGAATTCTGCTCTTAGTGCCATAGCCTTTGGAGCAATGGTATATTACCCGTATTATTTACATAAAGATCCTTGTCGTACTAGGCCATTTTGCGGTTGGACTAGATTGGTGGATATTTTAAATGGACATCCTACACGATGTTATGAAAATTTTAGGATGAATACTTACGGTTAAACCCATGAGATATGTAACTGTAGAGGAGCAAATAGCTACTTTTGTGATGATTGTTGGAGTTAGAGAAGGAAATAGGCAAATGCAGGAGAGCTTCAAACGATCAAGTTACACCATTAGTCGTTCATTTCATAGACTTTTAAAAGCTTGCACGAGAATAGCCATTGACTGGGTGAGAGCATTCAGTGACAACACAGTTACTCACGATTACATTCAAAATAATTCAATATACTTTCCATACTTTAAGGTTATTGTATAAAACAAATATAGTGAGTGGTGTAAATAATTTTTCCAAATGGTCATGTTATTGCATTATGTTTCTGTTAAGGACTGTATTGGACCAATAGACGAAACTCATATAAAAGCTAAGTTACCAAAGGAAGATCAAGCACCATATATTAGTAGAAAAGGAGAACCAACGCAAAATATTGTAGTTGAGTGTGACTTTGACATGTGTTTTACCTTTACTTTGGCTCGTTGGGAAGGTAGTGACACGACAGACGCATTTTCTATGATACAATTAGGGACCCTCAAAAAAAATATTCCAATCCTCCCCAGGTATGAATATATATATAGAGTTATTATAAAAATTATTTCCTGAGTTAATTACTAATATCTATATCTTTTAATAGGTAAATACTATTTAGTCGATGCCGGTTACTCTAATATAAATGGATTTTTAGCTCCATACAAAGGACAAAAATATCATCTTCCCGACTTTCAACATGCTTCTCAATATAATAATCACTTGGAAATGTTCAATCGTTCACTTTTCATTGCGTACAACAATAGAGAGATCATTTGGGTTAACTACTGAACATTCAAGTTAACTACTCTTGGAACATTCAGGTTGCTCTCGTATCTGCTATGGTGGCCATTCATAATTTCATTCGTAAAACAGACTTGGAAGATGAGGCATTCTTATATTATGATCGCAATCCAGATTTCGTTCTGAATCATGATGATAATAGTGGTGAATCTCATGGTACTCCAATAGATTCAAATGACAATGAAATGGTACTCTATGTAGTTGTTTTTCATTTTTTTCTTAATATAATTTTACGTGAACTGATTTTAAATTGGACGAGTTATTATAATTGTCCCTTATCTTTTTTTTTTTTTCAAATAGTCATTCTGCCCCAATTTTTTGGGCCTTGTTTAAATGCACCATATGTTTCAAATTTTTTGTTAAAAATGCCATCGGCCCTTATTCGGGCCAAAATGCCTACATGACGGTACAAAATTGGACTTTGCACCCCAAAATATTTTGAGGTGCAAAGTACAATTTTTTTTGGGGTGCAAACTGCAATTTTTTACCGCCACGTAGGCAATTTTGGCCCGAATAAGAGCCAAGAGTATTTTTAGTAGACTTTTTAAAAGATATGGGGCATAAAAACAAGACCCAAAAAATTAAGGCAGAATAACTATTTGAGAAAAGATAAGGGGCAAATTTAATTTCCGTCCTTTAAAATTCCTATCTATTTATTGAATTGAGTCGCATGAATTTGTTATTCACAAATATCCCCAAGACTACTTCTATTTATGTTGACAAAATTCAAATTAACAAAAGTTAAAATAGTTAAAATACCAAGGTATAAATAGTAAACCAATAATCCACCAAATGATTTAAATGCGAAGCTAGCTATACTAATATATAGAAGTGTAACCATCCGTGAAATAAAATAAAAAGAAAGTCCTAATCTTTGTACATATAAAAAAGTTTTTCACAGCGGATTAGTTTAGTTATGTTAAATGTAATCTTTTGTTTTTGTTATATTAAATTGTAATATGTTACAAAAGTAAATAAATATGAGGTGTAAATGGAGGGCATTATAGTCAATTTGTAGAAGAATCTAAAAATCACTTTTTATTTCGAAACACTTTTATGCATCTTTTTTTTATATTTCCAAACACCCCCAACTTGTGACTTAAAAAAATTTCTTCAACTTCTCCTTAGATTGCACAAGAGTTTGAACAAGAGTTTGCAAACACCACCTAAGTTTTGCCAAGTTCCATGCAATTAGTGTTGCAAAATTTATAAATTACTAGGATATAATTAATAAGTGTTCCAAAATCAATATAAATCTTTTTTTTTTCCGTTGTTTGGCCATTTGAGATTTTCTGAAAAAGAAAATTAAATCTTTGAAAAATAAAAGAAAATCCTTTACATATAATAATTTTTTTTCTGAAAAATCAGTATGAATCGAACGCCTAAAAAACTGTTATCTCTCATTTTTCCTTTGTTATTTTCCTGGAATGCTTGAATAACGTACCAAACAAAATGTCCTAACAACTCTATTTTGTTGTAGTTTTAAAAAAGTTGTGGATTAATTTGAGACTCCAATCCTTAATTAACTTAAGTGTCTGTGCTCCTAATTTTCTTCATTTTGATATATAGAAAGTCACGACATGGTTTCAGAATTTCTTGCCATGTTGCAATTTGATCGAAAAATAGTATTTTTTTTTAGTTTTATTTTTTGTTATCAAAGCCTTAGGAAAGAACACATCTTGATGAATAGATTTTTTGTGTGTGTGTGTTTTTTTTGTTTGCATTGCCACATATTCGAGACAATTTTTTGAGACAAAATCTTTGTTTTGATGGTTAACTGAGTATCACATCAGCAAAAACCGGTAACTTTAGTGACTTCCCATCAAATGGAACTAAAATTAAGGTTTTGGCCAACTTATGGGACAAAAAAATAAGGTGATAAATTACTCGACCAAATGCGTAAAAGTTTTAAATTAAAGGACCAAAGTTATAATTCTCCCTTGTGTTGTACTTAATTAAATATATTAATTTGGTTTTTTTATTTTTGTTTGATAAGTTGGGATAAAGTTGAGATCTTTGTGCTTTATAATCACCTTATTTGCCGTGCGGATATGTTATGTTAATGTAGGTTAAAAAATTCACCACCCGTATGATAAGAAAATGTTTATATGTAAAGAAAGAGATAGTTGCCACATTACTCGATTAAAAAATAAATAATATGCCCTAGTAGGCTAGTACATAAGCACAATACTCATTTACGAGGAAAAATAAGATAATTACTACCACGACGCAATAATAAGGACTAAAATTCGTTTTTTCATAATTGGGTAGTACTCATGTCTACTTGATGAATCATATCTGTAATCACATCACAATAACGACGTCACTTGCGGTTAAAAGGTATTGGGTTAATTCTGTGAAATCAAATTTCGAAGGCACTGAACTAAAATTCATTGAACTAACAGTCAAAAAAAAAACCCATTGAAATAGCAGTGAATTTCAAAGGTTGAAACTGCATAGTGCATACATCGTACATTTGAGCATTTACATCGTACATTTGAGCATTTGAGCATCATACATTCGAACATAAATTAGCGCTTAATGGTAAGTTCCACTCGAAGATAGAGTACGCCATTAATGAAATAAACACAATCCTCTGAGATGAAAGAACTCCAAGGCATTTTAAACAAATCAGCAACTCCACGCTCTGACGACACTTTTGTAAAGGCAATGTTCCCCTTAAGTTTGCTGATATAGTTCTCTGTGGATTTGGATCGGGCAAAAAACTCGATTTCAACATCAATTGTTGATAATTCATTTTGTCTCATACACAAAAAAAGGCCAAAACTGTGGGACGAATTCTGTTGATTGTGGTAGCAGTCGGCAGACAGATAGAAATCTCTTTCCCCTAAGCGAAAATCGTTAGAAAGAACCCACCCTGATGGGAACAATTTTGCGCATTCCTCATGCTTAAGATCAAAGTAGACAACATACTGTTGTTTTGGGTGTTCCAACTCAACTATTTTAATAGGACGACTCTTGTAGGCACGTTCTATGAAGCGACGAGTGGTGGAGGTTGAATCCTCTTTAAAGTGGATTTGTTGATGATGTAGTGGTTCGGCCTTAAAAAATAGAGCATCATTCACATACTTAATTGCTAACTCGTGATCAAAGTCGTTGCATGTGAGAACCTTTCTAAGCTTTCGGTAAGACATGTACGGAAAACGAATATAGGGGCCCAAGCGTGTAGAGAGGATCTCCTTCTGCTCCTCAGGCTTTTGGTAGTTGGCCATAGTCCATTGTAGAGCAAGGTCGTAAATCTCATCTTCAGAGGTGACATGAAGGTAATCGCTAGACAAGATTGCCTCAATTCCAGCAAGAGGCAAATTCATAATTTCATCTTGCAACCTGTTAAAAGAGGCATACATAAAGAAACTATAAAAGAAAAAAAAAATTAGGGATATCCACATGTACACCTTTTGGGAGTTAGTCTAAGTACGTAAACCTTCCCCCAAATTTTAGGTGTAATGTAATTATGCTAAAGATCAACGAGATACTAAATTTGAGGGATATACTGATATGTAAATTCGCAATAAAAAGTTTATGACCGACATCTTCTCGAACAAAGTATAACAACAACTACATGTTTTCTCTTGTGGAAAGTAATGACATGGGAGAAAGAAGTAAGGGGACTTACTTTGATACATCCTTATAATGAAGAGCTAGGAACTCCTTCGCTGTGTTGGTGAAATATTTGATTGCATCAGCCATTAGGATGTCTGAAGGAAGACCTAGATACAGTAATGCAAGCTCTGTTGTCATGGTGAGGTTTCTCAATGACTCGCTGCAATGTGCCATACATGACGCCACCTCAAACTTATCAGCAACCTTAAGCACTTCCAGTAATTCAGGTGTTGTCTCACTCTTTAATGTATTGCAATATACAAAACTTAAAAGTTCCATAAGAGCAGCTTCCTCTGTTCAATCAAATAATAAGAAGTTACAATCTGTAAAGGAATTTTATATAAGTCAATTACACTGCCTACAAAAATATCACATGACCAGTATCTTAATTTGAGATAAATTACATGACCACACTACTAAATATAGACAAAGCAACATGCAAAAGTAAAAAATAAGAATACTACTAAGTGCGGCAACAAAAGACATATATACCAGAATCTTTAATTCTCAGAGTTGCATGTCTTTGTTCAGATTCCATCATGCCATTTGAAAACAACTGCATAATTGAAGTACAAAAGAAGTAAATACATTAAATCTTAACCTCGGAGCAAGACCCATAAAGCAACTGCCAAAACGTATTGTACCTTATAAAAGAATGGACTTTTTGCTGCTAAAATGGGAGAGCTTATATGTAATGTTTTGGTTCTTAAAACAATTGAGCTATCTTCAGAACAATTCGATTCACCACTATTAAAATGTTCATCTTCTCCTGGATGCAAGAGTCATATACAACACATACAAGTTCACCACTATATATAGTGTACTCCCAATAACAACTTGAAATAACTAAAAGGTTTGACTAACCAGCTACAATCTCAATCCGAAGAATCCGGTCCGAAAAATTACTGTTGTTGAAGGCAAAATTGTAGTCCGGTATTGCTGCCTTCGGGTTGACAAGATTCCCGTTTGTATCCGCCATAAAAAATTATAATCTCTCACTCTCTCACAAAGCCTGTGAAAATGAATATCTGCGTATATTGAAGTTTGCATGAAGGTGTATGATTTATATATAGAATGGAAAGAAATCGAAGCGACTGGAATTCATTAAGGATTGATGAACTTAGTACAAAGTAGAAGAAGAATTCATAATGCTAATGAACCTAATAAACTTAATACTCATGGACACAAAATCGAAGCAAGCCTACCAAATTACTCATCATGTGCTAAAAAAAACTAATAACTATTAGCCAGACATTACTTAATTCCAGTTAGCTTTTGTTATCAAATAATTAACAAAAATACAAACTTGTAATATGGAAAAGGTCTAGTAGATAGTAAAGCTAATTGATTACTCGTGGTGTATTTTTATTTCATTACTTGTCTTTGAATCGAGAACCAGGAGAAAGAATCTACATAAATCACATAAAAAGGTATGTCTTTACCACTAAATCTCTCAGAATCCATGGAAACAAGAGAATTATAACTAAGTTTAGGTACTGCTTTCATATCACTTTAACACACAGTTCCACAAACTATACATAAATGCAATGATTAACAGAAAAATCATTAGATAAGAAACATATCACCTGGGGTCGAAGAGAATCTTCTTGAATTTCAATTGCTAACTGTTGACTTCAATTCCTCAACAATAATTGAGATTTGGGTGGAATGGGTTTTTTCATGCTTTAGGTTAATTGAGAGTGGGCCAAAGTTAATGGATACTTTTTTTTTTCTTTTTTTTTTTTGATACGAATAGTTAATGGGTACTGAAACTGAAGGATATCGCCAAAAAAGAAGACAAATTAAATATATTAAAAAAAAGGAGGGAAAAGTTAATTATTAGTAGGACAGGGAGCGGCAATTCATCATGCCCTCTTTAATTACTACACTTACTTTTTTCTATTTTATACTAATTTTTTCTAAGCCCCTGTTTGGTTTTCATTTGAGAAATAATTTTCAGAAAACAAATCATTTTGAGGGATTTTGGGCTTCTCATAAAATATATTTTCGGCCCATTAACAACAATTTTGGTGGGAAATTGAAAATAGCTGAATAAAATTAAATAGAAATAGGGGTGAAATATAGCATTTTGCATAAACCGAGGTAGTGCTATGACATAAAACAAATGATAAAGCTACTACTTTATGTAGCTAATCATTACATAACTGACATTAATTAAATTTAAATAACGGTTGGTTCCATTTGCTAAGGAGAGAACCGTTGTTTTGCCTCCGTTTTTTGAATTTCATTTAAAATGCCCCACTCCACTTTCAGCACGGTTTTTTGAAATTTATGTGGTTGTGTTCATGGTTGACAATTTAAATAATTCTATAATCAATAAACCCTGAATATTATTGTCTCCAAGAGGAAATATTTATAAATATAAAATTTCATATTATATTTGGCAAAAGCAAACAAAGTTTAATAGATACTAATATATCACCATACGTAACAAAACAAACATATTTTATATTATCCCATTACTAGTATATTGAGTTAACGTTTATCACAACAATAAATTCACTAATACGAAACTACATTACATATTGTTGATCACAATAAAGTTTACTGGAGACAATGTTATATCAATGTTTAGCCAACATCCATCCAACATTGAAATCCGAATGTTTGCTAACTTTTATTGTAACTATATTTTTGAAGTTTGCGTAGACTAATTAAATCATATTTGAACATGACTAGGTGTCCTTAATAATAGTGTCACATGTAAGTTTTAAAATACATAAGTTATTGGATTTGATTGTTCGTGTACCTATTTCGGAAATTCTACCAACCGGGGGTTGCATCTGCATTTTCCGTACTCGTAGTTGTCCTACTGGTTCTCCTTACCAAACTTTGTTTCCAGTGGAGCTGTTGTAGTAATGTTGATGGAAATGGTGTTGTACGGACAACTATGCATATAATGCCTCTCTTGAGTGCTTTATCTAAATATCCCCCGCCAAAGTGAAATTTGATTGTAACAGTTTTGCGTTGCCATTACTACACACCACTGCCAATACATATATGATACATATTAAATGTGATAACCATTAATTAAGAAGTAGCCAACTCTTCCTGTGACTTCTTCAATGCAATCTTGTAAATCTTTTGACTGGATTGGCATGGATACTCCATAATTGTGAATCCCCCAGCACATCAATGAACCGGGTGAATTATAGTAATACCATAGCTGTGTTGGCCACATGCCTACCTAATTAAATACCCAGGTCAACTCATTTGATTGTTATCGTCAAATATAATTTTAAAACCACCATTTTTTTTCATGCACGCGATCTAAGCATTACGATATAGGCAGTCAGTCAAAAATATTGACAATACATTTCGTTGAATATTATGACATCTTATATCTCCCTAATTTATTTCACCCTTTGAAGAATTTATTATAAACATTGAAAAGTACTCGTGTGTTGAGATTGAATTATCCTTTTGAAAATAGGTTATCTACTTTTATCTTGGGTGGTGAGATTGATTTTGATTTGCATGTATTTTGTTGCAAGGTTGTCCCCGTGTTAAATTTATTTTTTGCTTGAACTCAAATAGGTTGTTATTTGTTACAGGGGCGGCAAGTCACGCTAACAATGTTAAGTTGAATCGTCGAGTGAAATCCCATCTTTTTCGGCCAAATGAGTTCACGTGCCACTCTATTAATATCATAACAAATTGTGTCATACCATTGACGTGGGCTTAATCAAAACAATACATAATGCGACGAGCATATATTGAGAACTACATATATAATTCTAGTCAGGTACCATTCGAGCATGATAATAATATAAATAGACGACGAAGCCGCAAAACGTTGCTCGATTACCTGACCACAATGTTCCCATGTTAGTAACTTTTTGGATGACGCGCATCTCTTTCCCCGAAAATGAACTCCATTAAGTCGTAGAGTGGCAAACCGTGTGTGGAAAGAACTTCTTCCTAAAGTCATCCTGAGATTTCAGAAAACCATAGTTAAGTTATGAATCACTTGCGGCTACGTTATTTAACTCAAGTTTAGTTTATCTCCAGGCCATTACCACATCGTCGTTCTTTAAAAGCTCAAATTTATTGGATACGCTAACACAATTGGTCTTGAAGTCGAAGGTTACGCCCGGTAAGCGAATGTAGTCCTCAAACCCGACATACCTCCTGCAAAGAATCCGGTACTGATCCATTACATCCGTGATCGTGATGCCAAGATCGGGACGAGCATAGCATAGCATGAAGTGCACCCGGCTGAGTGCTTCTGCGACACCACGTCGCGTTGTTAAGTCGACCTCTTTTGCAACGCTGTACAAAGTGTTTATATACAACTCATCCAATGAACGGTTCCATCCCCACTTGTAAATAGCCTGGTTGGTGTACATTGTACGCATCCCCCGTGTCTTCCAAATTTAAAAAATGGAGATATGATTAGCATAAGCACCCGTCAAAATGGTTGCAAAAAATATTACTGTAATGTGGCATGTAATGGAACGGAAATTTATAATAAAATGAACCTTCCTCGCGGAATGGCCACTATTTGCTACAATTTATTTTTCCCACATTACCTGAATTCTGGGTAAAAGATGATAATGAGGGTCCGAGCTACCTCCTCCATACTCGAAGTTCTTGCCTCTGCAATCGCCATTTACTTTTTGCTCCATTGCTACGTATTCTCTAATTTCTTTTGAAAGATTTATTGATAATAATCGTTCACTGCACAAGATGTTGTAGTTGGAAATGCATTTTATAAGGTGTTACATGTCCCATCATGGTACCTCCTACGCCGTTATTGCCATTATTATCCCTGCATCCGGTAGATTGATTTATTTAATAAATGTGGGTAAACAACGAAGCCCTGTTTAATTAATGTCCCCACAGTTACTTTATAGTATTCTATGGCCACGTTAATAACCCTACAACTAATTTGGTCCAACATGACGTTTAACTTTTTGCACCTCTAATGTTTGATTTTTTAATGTAATTACGGAGTATTATTTTTGAAAATTAATAGATTGCCGAGAATATAATGCGCAGTCATTACCTGAAATTGTAGTACACAAAAATTATTCCAACTAGAATTAGGATGTCCACGTGTTTTGGTCTCAATGTTTGATGGCTGTTGCGTCAACATTGTGACAACATTTAAACTCGAACACTCCTCTTAAGTGCAGATAAAGTAAGCCGTTGTAGGTACGCGATTGATGTTCAATATAGATTAATTCCACACCGTTGTTCAAAAATAATCAATGTATTTAGTATCTATATTCATGATTATGAATAGTTTTTACCGGTATCAATTAGGTAATGCAAATATGAGCTAACCTTCTGGAAGTCGTTTGCAGTAAATAAAATATTTATAGTATTTGCCATGGTTTGGAGATTTATTTGCGTATTCACATATCCTTGATAAGAATCAACGTGAACTCTATTCGTGCGTATCACACGATCCCTAAGTAGGAAATACGCCGCGAGTTGTTTATGGTTTGATCCGCCTTTTGAGAACAATATGAAAAACCTGCATTATCATAATTCAAAATATATGGTAAGTAAGTGCAGGCCATAATATAGGGAAATGGTGTTTATTAAAGTGTGTTTAAAAGTTGCATTTACCGTTGACTTGTAGTTGTATGGGGGTGGGATGTGTACGCAACGAAATACCCTTGTGGAATTTATTTAGTGGGGCTGTCCTTCAACAACCCCAACCACCATTGATCAATGCCATGCAACCTGTCTTAAATACCCTAATCATGTAGCTATATTATACCTTCATTTTGTATATTTTTCATTTCCCCCTATACCTTGCTTACGAGACATTCATCACGTTCGAAGACAATCCTATCTCCAAAACCCTCAATTGCCATTTCACCATGTCGTATGAATTTTCCACTTGCTCCACCATGAATAGCACCGGCCGGACCCCTTCGATCGAGGTAGACTAATCCACTCATTATTGAAAATGACTTTGGCATGAAATACCAAAGTTATACAAAACATATGATTCTTATTGTTTATGGTCTAACCTGCCGATATACACTTCATATTGTTAGGATAACAACCGAGACTATGGACATCCATTTCACTACAACAAATTTTGGTGCGCCGAAACCGAGGCACAACTTGCATTTTCCCTACGCGAGTTCTCCAAACCTCATCCGATTTTAGATTGCACGCACATGTGGAAGATTATGAAACAGGCGGCCATTTTCATGTCGAAAACGTTCGTTAGCGATACTATCCCCGGCATGATACGAGCTCGCGTTGGCGTAATGCGCGAGAGATTTATCAAGTTCCGTCGATATATGTCAGTCCCAGGAGTTATTTTCGACCCACAGAGTGATTCTGTTCGCACCGACGAACTCTACGCTGAATACGAGCATAAGGTACTAATTTTGCAAAACCCCCTAATTTCTATGTCATTGATCCATTTATGCATAACAAATCTGAAAATATCATTTACCACAAATGAGGAGGTTTTTTGTGAAAGAAAATTTGTCATCTAAAACAGCCTAAATTTCGTTGAAATTTATATAAGATAAAATAATACAATGTTTTTGTATTTGTCGTTGTAGTTGTTTTCGATGCCTACTATATTTACAGTTCAAATTATTATTCACGTGGAGACAATTTATTTTGACCGTGAAGTAGGAATCACTCATAATTCCGGTTATCAACTTTTGTACACGCGCTAGATCTTTGCATTTTGTTTGGGTGGTCATATTGAAAAAGTGAGTTAAATGCGTCGTTCTAACTACTCACACATTTCATCAAACGGATATTGTCCTCTTCACTACTCTATACTCATTATGCAGGAGACACTGCTTGACTTCTATTTTAAGTTGCACGGAATGCCCAATTATTTTGAGCTTGATTATTTCTTCAACGTCAAGCGTGCTCCGCTGACACGCGTTGAGGAAATTGGATCTTCAAGCACCCCGTATGAGATTTATGAAGAAACTTCAACAACCCTTCAGCTGAGCTCTACGTAGAGTGTTTAATATGCCCATGCAATATTGAACTGTTACCAAGTAACATATTAGTCAATGATGTTATATATATCAAGTCCGGCACAATTCAACACGTTTCTTTGTGACAGTCGATACTTTACTATTGGGTGATCTTATGTTTTGTCCCATAAATTATTTTGATGAAACCTTAGTATATATTTTTTTGTGGTCTGTAACAGGCACAACAACTAACATTCAATTAGAGTGTTCTAATTGTCCCATCGCTTTACATGGGGAACACAAATCATTAAATGCACCAATCTTTCTCATGATTATATTTATATCAAGAGTGATAATAGTACATTGTTGGCGGTAAAATTACCCGCCATAAGTCCCCTATCAATTTCCCCCCTTTTTTCTTTTACCTATAAATGAATGCCTTTGGCAAGGCTATTTATCCAAGTAGTAACAAAATCCTCTTTGCTAAGAGTAAATTAATAGTAAATTCTATAATTCGGTAGAACTTGTTTTTCAAAGTCTAAAGTAGATTTTTGGCTTTTTGTTGAAGTATTGTCTTATATTTTTCAAACATATCTTTCAAAGAAATGGATGCGAAAAAGGTGTTGTTCTACGAGTCCCCTTGGAATGCCGATATCGATGGCACTTTCATTGGGATCTTGGCCAAAAAAGCGGAACATCTCGAGCGGAACATACAAAAGTGTTAACAGGTTTGGAATAATACCCGATTAACTGATTTATTTATGAGTTCGGAACGCCGTTATCCGTGGTTCAAAGAAAGTAAATGACTACTAGGGAAAATTACGAAAATATCCTTTCTTTATTCAATGAACTTTTTACTCCCGAGGAGCATGAACATGATCTTATGCTCTTTTCCGTATGAGTTTATGTGTATATTCCCTTTTTTTCCTTCTTCTCCCTTCATCTCTCCTCTTTTTTCCTTTATATAGGTATGGGAGGGGGTTTGTGTCACTACACATGCATTGCATGTGTTACAAGTGTAATGCTGCATGAGTTACAAGTGTCCTTTTATAAGATAAGGTACATCTTGTTGACAAAGCGCTGACTAGGCTGATCCTTATCTTGTCCGAGGGCTGCGGGGAGTTCCGAGGGGTTGCTTCTTCTGTTTTCTTCTCTTTGATGGATTGAATCTTCTGTTTTCTTTTCTCCGAGGGGCTGGATTTTATGAGGAGGTTCACTAGTTGAAGTGCAGCGGGTGTCCGAGGAGGTTTCTGTTTCGGGGACAGCTATTTCCTCGTTGGCTTCTTTTGGTAAGGTTTTCCGAGGGGCAGATTTGCTTCTTCATGCTGGTGAGGTGGGCTCCGAGAGCATCAATATGTATGTAAGGTTGTATTCTTGTATATGGATCCTTGTAGCATGGGTTCCGAGTATTTCTTGTTGGCGTAAGAGTAGTGGCTCCTTCGGGGATCATTCTCCGAGGACTTCTTGTTTCTGGCTGAGTAACTTTCTTGGTTTGGGCCTTTGGGGTAAATGACTTTAGTGAGTGGTGTTTTAAGTAAGATGTTGCTTTGTAAATTTTAGCCTTCAGGATAGTAATTCCGAGGGCTTTGGGAGTGTTTAGTAAGGAAGTATTCTCGTATAGTGGTCCCTCTTGGCGCAGTGATGGATATCCGAGTCGCGTGGATCCATCGGGGTTTACTCTTTTTCCGATGCCACGTTGATATCTTATTTTTATTCATCTTGACTTTCCAAGGGACGCTTTGGTGTCCCTTCGGGTGCCACGTCGTACACTAGTAGGGTATGTGAGCTCCGAGGGGTTCTATCATCTCTTCGGGTGCCACATCATACCATAGTAGGGTATGTGACATACGAGAGTGTTCATGACGATAGTATCGCCCTTGGGATTAATCCCTAATTTAAGGGTGAATCTTTTGTTTAACTTGCATAATCTCTTATTTATTTTTTAGGGTTAACAAAAAGAATGATAACTTTGTGTTTGTCGAGTGTATGGATGAACTGAACGACAAACACGACACAACATTCAACCTAAAGGCATTACGTGAGCGGTTTGCGCACTTGCATGCTAGGTTTAAATGTTTCTCTTGGCTTGTAGATAACCCGTGCATCAAATTTAATCCTATCACTTTTGAAGTAAGTGCCGACTATCAGTTTGTGTGGGACTACGCCGTACAGGTATACTTCGTGATGTAGCAATCGATAGGTTATCGCAAATTAATTACAAAGTGTTTGCGTTAATTATTGCATTGTTGATTTATATATTACCTGATGGAACTGTATTAGTATTACCAAAGTAACTATAGTTGATCTATGTAACATTTGAAAACGTTACCACATCAAATGAGCTAAGCATACGTTTGAAGAAATCCATGTCATTTCATCTAAATTATAATAATTTTCCTCCATAAATACGTGACGTATAATACACATTTGTTGTATTGTAGAAATACGCCCTTTCCGTCGCATATCACACGGAGGGTGAACTTGCGTGGAATGAACTCGTTTCCATTTTTGGACGACTAGAACCTGCTGGATGCGGTCGCTCATTCCCAATCGTCGATCTCACTGTTGATCCATTTGTGTTCGACGAGGTTGACGGCGAGGACAACTATGTTTCAGCCACCATGGACGACAATTTCATTGACCTCCCCAGTCCAGATTGCGTTCTCCCTGTTCGGACTTACAAGCGAAAGACATTCACAATCGATGATCTCCTCGAGTGGTCTCACCCCTCAAAAGATCCTCCCGTTGAGGAGCTTGTCCCCAAAAGGAAGAGGGTTGCCACGGCAAAGTGCTTGTTCCCCGTGAAGAAAGAGCAGAAAACTCCGGATTCGAAGCCCAACAACGTTGTCATCCTCTACTCTAGCCCCGAAACACCTTCTAACAAGAAGTGAGGCCTATATGCATTACCAAGCTCTGCTCACTAGCTATTGAAACGCCCTTGGATGAGTACAGTAATATGCATTCAATCAGCTATACTGTTTTTGTCTGGGTTTATTTTGGAGCATTGCAATTTTTGGATGTTTAGTTAATGTCTTGAACATTAACACGTGTAGTGTGTTTTGTTGGTTGATTGTGGTCGACCATATGTTTGTAATTTATCTTATTTTGTTATTTGTGTAATCAGTACCTATGTTATTCGTGTTTGGTTCCATTTGGGGATTAACCTCGATTAATTTTTCTAACGATTTGAATATTGTAACTGCAAATTCGTCTGGACCTAATGTTGAAATGATGATGCACCCACTTCAATCTAATATTGACAACAGTTAGGTGTGCCAGTTACCCAACACAAATAACACAACCAACCATGTCCATATTGGGGGAATGTTTTTGCTACAAAAACATTATTTTTGGTTTGAACCCCAACCAAAAAATAATCAAATATAACAAATGTCTAATTTAGATTATCTATTTTAAAACCTCGACCTATAACAGAATGATACTACGAAAAGATAACTTATTTATAAAAATAATTAAATTACCAATTACTTTTTTCGTCGATAACATATGTGTCACACACAGAGACGTGAACAAATGTAGGATTTGGAGCAAGGCTTACTAAGTTATGCTTTTGTAAATTTATTTTGGGATGCTTTACAAATTTTGGTTTATTATATATTAAGTAGTGTAAGTTTTTATGGAGTCAATGTTGGATGGATTATTGTTACTTATTGCAAGTGTAAACAGATGAATGTTTGTGGAATAAATACACTGACTCAACCCTCTTTTTTCATCGGGTTCCCATGCATCACACCACTTTTCACTTCCACTACCTCATTAATTGTACGCGACGATTTAGGATGAACGTTGTAACACAATCAGGTTGGGGTTGCAACGGTCCAGTATTTCATGTTCATATTTGAAGAGTCACTGACCCAAAAAAAAATGTAGTGGTCGACGAACATATAGACATTCCCAACCCCGTCCTCCAATTTATAATTTTCAAAATCCATTGCACCAAACAAGGAGCAGTTAATATCAACTTCTTATGGAACAACTAATCGCCGAGATGAAGCGTCTTGGTGCCACACCCATCGAAAGAATCATTGTATGCTAATATTCCGTTAGGAAAAGTTTCAATTGTTACTCAACGTTGATTAGATTAATTTACTTTTTCATATCCATTAAGTATTGGTGAGAATCTGATATTTTCTTCAAATTCGTCAGGAACCGCCAAATGAAGCTGTTTATGCACCGATGGAGTACAACGACGAGTGGGATGACGCTAGAGAAGCAATGTTACTCAAATATCTCCAATTGGTTGGTGACATATCAAGGGCCAGATCCATGCACGTTGCACTTAGAAAACTTTCAATCGAACTAGTAAGGCACGGTGGCCCACCGCTGGTTCTAGGAAGCCTTGTGAATCGGACGAAGGTTTTGTTTCGACGCATGTCTTCTTTCTGTGCCTTCATTCGTAGGGAAGGTGTTTCTTACGATGAAATCACGCATCTTCCGACTATTAATATTGGCGCTTATTTGGCGGCGTGGGCACGTGAAGGGGTAAAGAAAATTTGTATACGTTTCTTCAAAAAAAGGATTCCGGATGCAATGTTGGGATGATGTTCTCCCAACATCATCCCAACATTGCATCCAGAATAAGCGCTGGCTTTTTTTTTTTAAGTTCGTGTTTCTTTTAAAATTAATATTTCATTTGTTAATTTTAAATCATTGTATATGTTTACCTTAGGGTGCTGAGCCTGGAATGTATAAGTACTTCCGTCTGCACGGGCTACCGAACCACGCCGATATGTTTGCCGTGTTTGACACTATGGGTGGAGCATATCCTAATACAGACGCCGAATTCAGTGAAGACTCCGACGATAAGCACACTGCGTTGATAGGTCAGCAGAGGTCGAAGACTTGGGTCCGATTAACGCAGACGTAGATAACGACGAAGACGGGTGCTCTTTTGATAGTACCAATATGCCAACCCCCATCAACGACGGAAAGACGCATTGTTTGAAATGTGGCGATTTTTATGATATGTGTGTTTGCCTTTCTACAGAAGGGTCGGAGGACATGTCAACGTAATCATATTATGCTGAATCTGATTGAACAATGCATACTTTTATTTGCAATGATTTTATTTAATGATTGTTGCCTTATCACTTGTTGTCTTGGAATGTAAAGTTAAATAAATTCGTTTTAATTGTTCCATCGCGAAGCTTAAGACAATTACTGAATTGAAAACGAAGGGCATCGTACTATATATGTAATGTTGTTTTTATGTTGGCAGCACATCTGTCCAACATTACATCCATAATTGACTCATTTTAAAAAGGACCCATTGGGAATATGTTTAGCCCACGATCCAACGAGATGATACTGGAGCACATATTAAACCCACAAATCAAGTGAACATCGAACCTAGCCTGATCGAAACCATCAAAACATAACAGTTGAGTTCAACCAAACCCCCATTACCATTATCAAACGCAACATACATATTGAAATGCTCATGCGATTACACAACACATAGCATAAACTTCATCATATGGCATTCATGGGGTGGCAGAAAAAACGTCCATCTTGGAAAGGACCTTGATTTGAGGAATGGGGAGCTCCTTCACCGCGAAAAGATACTGCATTTTTGAGTAGTTCATGAAACCCTTGTCCTTGAACCACGTATCAATCGTCAGAGGCTGTATTTACAAAATGATATACGTAAAATTACTTGAGGCAAAAATGTAATGCATTGTGGGTTTCAGATGAACTCACGAATCTGGCATGCAAGTCATGAAGATTTCTTTTAATTGTCACTTTTCTTGTCTTCTTGTTTAGCCTAACACCTGGTACTTTATAAAATCGGTTGAACAAGTGGAATCGCGTGTGCATGATCATGAGTCGTTCCTTGATCATCATAGGGGATATATCCGTCCCTTTTGCCCTTGTCAATTTTTTACCCAATTCATCGTATATCGCCGGCAACATCTCCGGCGCGTACCAAATTTGCCGATCGACGATCTTGCGAAGACAGCGTAGTAGTATATTCTCATCTTGCTGACTAAATCCTCTGAAGCTTAGGAAGACATTATGTATGTCATCCTATTCATATATCGAGAAAAATGAACATCTCAACATAGCACGCAAAACGAAAAATAGACTTGAAGTTTAATTATTGGGAATTTACCTGTGTCGAATCGTAGACTTCCTTCAAAGTGCTTCTGGAGGCAGCCATTGCGAGAGGATAAAAAATAAAGTTCTCCTAGAACGAAAATAAACAAAAAACAATTCGATCAAACATGTGGTCTATAAAGGACTCTCAAGTTGTCAGTAAATTTATGGCTATGTAATAAAGTCAAACTTCGGGATGTACATACCACCACTACTACTCTTAATGATGCTTTTCAAACTAAAATACATTGTAATGTACGACGGTCAATATTAAGTGGCAGATTATATAAACAAAGAGATAAAATTAGAAGTAATATATAGCGTGTACATAATAGCTAATGTGGCAGTACTCCATAACAGTGTGTTCAGCATACTCTAGACAATATTATTCTTCGTTACAAAAAGTAATATGAGTTCGATTTTATTAGAGTCATTTATTAGCAAAATAATATCGTCATACTTGCAACGTTACCAATATAATAACATACTATTAATGTTGAATAAGGATAACAACATTACACAATGGAGCAAGGTTTTGTGCGTATGCCCTCCAATAAAGCGACACGTGGCCCGAACAACTTCCTGCCCTTCTATTTAACATTGCAATTATCCAATAGGCCACTACACCAATAGTTACTATTCTTTTGGAATTACTTATAGAACTAGCTTGCTAATTAATCAATGTGTTATGATGTAAACTGTTGTTGGTGCTATAAACATAATGTATTTTAGTAAGAGGAATCAAAGTTTGTATTTCAAGCTTATTTGTATGTTACGAGAAAGATGCTTTTCTGAAATGTTTGGAACAAAGAACTGACACATGTTTCCTTCCGATTGGTTACTTCCAAATTTTATAAGTGTGTTTAATATTACGTATGCTAAAATAGGAATTGCAATTTTACAGTTATTGGCAGGCACTGTATAGATATTCAATAAATGGTGATTCTGAACATACTTTATTAACCTTAAAATAGTGTCACACGGTTTTCCTAGCAGGGCACTGCTTTTTTGTACATAGTACGGCCGCGCATCAGCCAGCATCGGGTTTGTCAACTTATTACCGCCGAAAGCAAGATACGTTGAGTACTTCACAATCCAACTTCGTTTATTGTTTGTTAATATGGGTTGACAAAATCGGTTTGTGTATACAGTTCAAACCCATTTGTTGAAGCAGCTCCCAAAAAGTTGCCCCTTCGATAATTATTTGTTAATAAATTTTAATTAATGGAAATTTGACCGGATCTGATTATAATTCATTCTTCGAGCTACGTTGCACCCCTTTATTTAACGGCAGTTATGGATGAAAACAAAACAAGCGGAACGACCATTTTAAAACTAATGCACAAAAAATATAATTGTGTGTTTTGTGACACGTACTAATGCTAGGTCAAAACATTCCAATACCCGGTTATTTGAATATATACACTCAATAGCTTTCTCCACATATAATATACGTATTCATACACTATTTTGCACATTATCTGCAGTTGAATTTTTTATCTTATGTTGAGCGTATAGTATTTATTCATTTTTTAAGATTCAGATATAAATGAGTTTATACTTTTTATTGGGTCGTTCAAAATATATCAACAAATGCGACCATGTTAAATGGATTTGTGGACACGCTAGTAGCAGTCATTTCAAACATTACCGTTGTGCAATAAAATAAATGATCTATAATCTCCATAATTTTCAAATTTCAAAGGTACCTTGCGCGGAAATTCTATATAACCATACTACATAGGGAGATAAACCATTATTCATCGAAGAAGCGAGTATAGCAATTTATAACTTTGAAAATCAAGATGGAATACGGACAAAGCTCTGGAGTAAGGAGGTGGCAAATCCCTGGGTCGGTCAATGGGTTGGTTTTGTGCCACTGCGGGCGAGATGCGGTGATGCAGACCGCATGGAGAATTCCTAATCCAGGTCGTCGTTACTGGAGATGCCCGGTGGGTATATTAATACTTTGTGCATTTAAAATGTTGTGATTGGGTACTTGTACGTAAACTGATAAACAATTTATAAGTACATTATTGCAGGCCTTTAGATGCAAGATGGTGTCCTGGATTGATCCCGAACCTTGCCACAGGTGCAAAGCTATGATTCCAGGGCTTGTCAATAACCTAGAGAGCCAACAATCCTTAATAGAGCGTTACCAAAAGCGCCAGAGAATTGGAGCATTGTTGGCAGTATCGGCATCGATCTTAGCTATGGCGGTGTTTGTTAAGATTAAAATGATGTAAAGTTTGATTACCGTTTTATTTGTATTTTCCTATATTCGTGGGATAATGACAATATCGGAGTTAGGCAACCATGTCATTATTAAACCATCCATTGGGTTGTCCTGTGGTGTTTTATCCTAGTTCTATTTTAACCCCGTCTATATTACGACCATACTGTTAGACTCGTGACGCAGTTGTTGGCATAACATCCATCCAACATTGTCATCCGATAAACCAAAATATACCAGGTGTCTATTTATACAATACAGGTCCATATTTTAGACTTTTTTCAAATCCTCAAATTCAAAAAATTAAACGAAAATGCAATCATTGTGCAGGAGGGCAAATACATTATAATACATGAATATATAGAGTTGTCGATTAGGATTGAAAACCTTTTAAACTAATATTTGTTTTTGTTTATAAATAATTGCCTTCATTATACGTTAGATATGTCAACCGAAAAAACCTTGTTACTATATAAATATAAATTGAATAGTGATGTATACATTGTATGGATTTTGTATCAAACACTTTGCTATATATTGTTATTTCACTTAAAATTAATTTAGTTTTCCTATTTGCCCGAAGTAATACAATTATGATAATGTCCTTACTTGCCATCTTATCGTGAAATAGTCTTTGAATCGTCACGCAGCTGAGGTTCCACACGTTATATATTGAGTTGAAAAATACGAAATCAGGATAATTAATTGCACATTGTCATGTCAAATCATACAACTTTTTGAAGGATCTGCGAGATATACCTAATGATTTTCTGCAGATCAAGTCAGGTAGCCGAAAACATGCCAAACCTATTTCAATTGGACCACAACTATGATATTATGTATATGGCTATGCGACAGTATATAAATTTGTATACAAATAAGTTTGCGCAATAGCTTATCCCGTGATGTCCAAGACCAATAACATACATGTCGTCATGGTTAAATTATAACATTAAACAAATGCGTATATATATTAATGTGTTAAGATCTGATATAATTATATTTAATTTTTTTTGATAATCGCGGATATAATTATATTAAAACCGGTTGGATAATACTTAAATAATACTCAATTAATAAGATTTTTTTTTCATCATTAATTGCACGAGGAGGAGCAGTTAAAAACACTATATAGGTAAAGACCGCGCCATATTTACATAATCCTATAATGTAACTTATGATGTTGATTTTGCACGGTAACGAGGTAATCTAATATGCTGGCTTCACACACTTTATATGCAAAACAATACAACGCATCACAATTTGAAACCGTTATTATTGGTTGTAAGCGACAGCTTTATGGCTAATCAAATTAGGGAATCTTTTATGAGTCTAGCTCTATAAATAATAGTATGACATAGCAAAAGCATTTGCACACATCTCAACCGAATATCTATTTCCACAACGAGCAACAGATAAAACATCCACCACCACACCGATAAAATGGGACCAATAGTTCCTATGCCACATGAAGATATGTTTTATAGCAAAGAATGGACAAAGGAAGTGGACACCAAATTCATCGAGGTCCTTGCTGACATTGCACGAACAACAAAAACAACCCTACCGCTGTGTGACTTTGATGCCATAGCAGCAGCCGAAGTTGAGACAAACATTGAATTCGGAACCAGCTTTTCTTATACGGATTGCGTGTGGCAATTTCATCTACTAAAGCAACGATTTGATACTTTCACGGATCTAATGGCAAGGGATGGTTTTTTCTGGGATGAAGAAAATAACCAAATTGTTTATACCATAGAAAACGCATTTGCCGAAGTATTAAAGGTAAGCTTTTTTCGTATTGTTTGTGGTAAATTCGCCATGAAAACGATGATTCATATAGACAAAAATGAGAATATTTGTTTGTAGCATAATTGATTTGCGGAGGTGTACATGGTAAATGGTGAGCCAGCATGGAGCGGGTTGTGCGATATATTCCGCGAGCGCGCCCATTTTTAAAGTAAGAACTTTTAGATGACGTGTTGTAAAGTGTTACTTACATTTTTTGGGAAATTTAACTGCTATCTATTGTCGATAGGTATCGCCGAGATCAACTTCGTATTGCACGGGTTGGGGAAGATTCGCTATGAATTTGGATTGGAAGGGCGAATACACAATGGGTCATACTAAGTTCATAATCAACTATTTTAATTCGGCTAATTAAGTTAGGGATCATGCTGTTGCCGTATGTACCCCGATCTCATCATGTTGTAATATTTTAAGAAGGTTTTTTTCACGATGGTGGGGCCCTACGTGCATGTATTTTAAATATATTAGTTAGTGTAACAGCGACACAAGTATATCACACCACGTTGTAACTAGTACCCCCAATTAAATTGCTACACCACGCATAAGTAATTAACCACTATAGCACATGAATCGCCTCATAACAAATTATAGCCTAACGTATTAGGGAACGAATGTTGGGCTAATGTTGCGTCTTCGTCGTAACAACATAGAACACAGAAAACTATAGAATGTAGTTTAGCGCCTGGATGAACAAGTGTATATTATTTATGCACGGCAACCAATTTAACCAATATATTTACGTTGTGGTCTAACAAACAACACAACACTATAATCACATCTAACTTATAAAAGGTTAGCCAAATCAGATACATCACAACCAATCATTCAACAAAAGGGGTTGGTCTATTTGTTGGATCGATGTTGCCTAAACATGCATAAAATAATGATGCCAGGACTATCTACGGTCATTGACATGCATCACCTAAAAAGTCTATTAATTGCTTCCCAAAGGATGATGCACATGGAATTGACAGGCATGTTCAACTAAGAGCAAAAAAGACACAACACTGATACTACAAACCAACATCATCCAAATTCCAAACATACATAATATTCAAATCAAAACATGGCAGTAGAAACAGAGAAGTAAAAGTTCATACTATATCAAGCATGGGTCAATCCAGGTCGTTGTTTGCAACCAGCTCTTCCATGTTGTTGATCAGGACACCAAGTTCCTGCATCCGAACTTGTTTAGCTGCAATCTCCCTCTGAAGATCAGCATATGAACTTTTGTACCAAGCTAGTTGGTTCTCCACAAAACGTTTGGTTGTCACAATGGTTTCTACCGCATCAGATTGAGGCACTGCTTGACAAGCAGACAGATGATACCTCCTCTCCCCGTCTTCAGAAGCCTCAACTCCATCCTCACCCACCCAAGGCAAGTCCTTCACCCTGTCGTTCGTCAAGTACGTTGATGTGATTGTGAACTTATCATTATTCACTGCCATTTCTCCAAAGTCTTCATTGCACATACCTTGTTGGAGGAGAAGGCTAGTGATCAACGAAGGGAACGGCAGGATCCCTGATTTCCTACCAGCAAAATCTGCCATAGACCTAAGGACTCTTTCACCAATATTAACGGGTTGACCGTTCTTCAGCTTATATATCAACACAGCAACATCCTTGGTCAAAACAATATTATTTTGCGAAGGCAGCCAATTATAACAGGCAAGTTTGTGCAAAACGGCACTTAGTGAGGTGAGCCTCGAGCCTGGCATTGAAGCTTCCCATTCCCTCTCCAAACCTCCGGTTAAATCCTCGATCACCTCGTCGAGTCGAGGGTCCCCTTCCACAACGTCCTCCAGTCCCCAAAAACGATTTATCGTTTTAGGGCTAATGCCGAACGTCTTCCCTCTGACCCATGCTATGCCATATTTTGTCGACAAACCGCAGGTGATATGTTTCGACAGATTCATGTAGAATTCTTGAACGACGTCGTCCGAATACAACCCATGCTCCCTCATACTACCCATGACCCCTCTCGATTCAAGAAATTCAAACATTCTGAATTGTTTTGTGCTGATCTTCTCCAACACCCTCTCCTTACGGATTGTCATGTTCGTCCGAAACTCTACTGCATGAGATTATATCTCCTTGGTTAGATAGAACCTAGACCTAGAACTGGCACGATAAAACTGCGAAATTGTGTCACGATACTCTTCTTCTTCTTCTTCTTCGACATCATCCACCACAACACGTGGCCGTTTCCTACCTGCATCGGCCTTTTGCTTGCAACGCCTCTGTTTTTTGGTTTTTATTGAGGCAGAGCTCACACCTGCATCACCCAACATCCCGCATTCGTCATCCAACGAAACCTCATCATCTCCAACCCCTTCTTCCCCTTCATCCTCCATCACGACATCATCATGATCCACCACATCTTTACCCTTAGAGGCAACTTCAGCATTCTTTTTTCACACGACTAACTCGTTTAGTTCTGTTAGACGCCCTTCTCTTCTTACCTCCTTTCGACGATGTTCCAGTAACTCCCTCGCCCAACGCCTCCTCAACGACCTCCGTTGCAGGCTCTTCATCCACAACCCTATCCTCTCGTGCCTCTTCCATCTCCTCAACGTCTTCCACAACAACTTTATCTTTACCGACAACTGCATCATTCTTTTTCACACAACTAACTCGTTTACCTCTTTTAGAGGTGCTCCTCTTCTTACCTTCTTTCGACGGGCCCACGATAACTGCATCGCCCAACGTCCTCCGCGACCTCCGTTGCAGGTTCATCATCCCCAACCCTATCCTCCCGTGCCGCTACCATCTCCTCAACGACATCCTCAACACATGTACCTGTACCGACGACTTCATCCTTCTTCTTGCCACGACTAACACGTTTACTTCTTTTAGACGCGCTTCTCTTCTTAGAACCTTTGGACGCTGTTGCGATAACTGCCTCGCCCAAAGACTCCTCAACGACATCCGTTGCAGGCTCATCATCCACAACCCTTTCCTCCCGTTCCTCTGCCATCTCCTCAACGGCATCCATAACAACTTTACCTTTACGGACAGCTTCAGCATTCTTTTTCACAGCACTAACTCGTTTACCTCTGGTAGACGCGCTTCTCTTCTTACCTCATTTCGCCGTTCTACCCAAAGCTTGGTCACCCTCAACCTCCTCAATGACTTCAGCCGCAGCCTCAGCAAATCTTTCCGCCGCTACCTCACCAACGCCTACTGCCGCAACCCCCTCCACGTTCTCCTCCTCAAACTCCCCCGCGTTTTCATTCGTAACATCCGCCACGTTTGCACCCGAATTGTCATTCTCGTGTTCCACCGTTGCCGCAGCCGCCGGAGGCGGCGCAACGTCATTTAGAACATAATTCGTCACCTTTTCATACAGTCTTCTGCTCATTCGCCTATGCATAGCTTTTAGTCGGGCACTATCTGCTAACGCCGCTGCTTGATTAACAACAGCTCTACGAGCGACAGAAACACCACCTAGTCTAGGGTTAGGTTGACCAGCAATTAATTTTGGGAAACCTCCCGCCAAATCTGCAGTAGATGTTGAAGAAATGTTGGAGCGTCCCTCAACAGTTTTGCTTGATTTCGATTGTACCTTTCCCGCGAGTTGCGTGGATTCCATGACTGAGTTGGGTCCTCGCTGAGCACTACTTCTTTGCGCGCGTGGACTCATGGGCTGATTCGATCCTTCCTTGGTCAAAGCAATATCAGCGAGTCTATCCAAGGGGGTTTGATCTGCCATTTGAAATATAGAGATGGAGGATAGATTTGAGGGGGATAGTTGAAATGGTATGGGTAAAGGAGTAGAAAGGGAGATTTTAATTTGCAGGAAAATTAAGGCAAAAATTCTGGTTGCAGAGGGAGTGAGTGCGAGAATTCGATAAAGTGAAGGACAATTATAGTGGCAGTTTGTACAGTCGATGTGTTCATAAATATTTCTTAATTGCCCCCATTATAATTAATTGACCATAAAATTAACATTTTTTTAATTAATATTCGATTGAATTTGGTCAACACATATAATAGAACCCCCCACCGCCAATATGTTTTTTTTTACTACATGCAAACAACTCAAACTTAGTTTTCATAACAATTATGGATAAAAATATAGATAAATTTAATTTCTACATTCCTAAAAAAATATTATTTGAAATAACATTAAAAGGGGCTGTATGATGTTTCGGACTTCCATGTTATAATGATGTTGGTGTAACATCTATTCAATATTTAAACCAGTGCTCTTGCAAATGGCCCAAGACGACATAGAAAACAGTTGTCTTGCAACCGGACCTTGTACAACCGAGAAGAATGACCTAAGCTCAATGTGAAGAATATCCCTAGAATTAATATCCACCAAATAATAGAAAAACATACTCATTTTTAACGACAAATTCCGATCAGCAAAATAGATTATGTCGCACAATTCAAAATAAAGGCCACGTCGAGATGATAGCTAAACCAGACCCAAAATCTAAACATGTCTAAGTTAGCCGGCAAGTGAATCTAAATTGCTTTTAAACAGCTAAATTTGCAGTGCGATGGTCGTCCCACATTGCCCTACCTATTTTGACCCTCCTTCGATCCATTGCTCTAGCTTTGGCAGCAACTGCATTAATCCGACTTCGCGATATAAGGCTACTAGCACGGTACACGTCGTCTGGGTGAAAATCAAAGAAGAAATCCCCATCAATTCCGTAATTCCGTATGAAGTTGTGTAGTGTACAGCAGGCCATGGCAATCTTAGTCTGATGTTTTAAACGGTAGTTGGGCATCATCTTTAGAACGGGGAAGCGCATCTTCAACACACCAAAAGTACGCTCAATCACGTTACGGAGACTCGAATGTCTGAAGTTAAACAGCACCTCCATCCCAATAGGGTGATTGTTTTGGAACTCACGTAGGTGGTATCTCCCGGATGCAAACGGAGTTAGGTAACAAGTGTATAACGAGAATCCCGAATCAACCAAATAATACTTGTTTCCCGGTGGATGTTTCCATGATGGGTCCCTGGCGATAGACATTTGCAGTGCAGGACAGTCGTTCATAGAACCTTCGTAACCGGCACCGACGTAAGTAAAGTTCATGTCAAAATCGCAAACAACAACAACGTTCTGGCTCAGCTGTCCCTTTCTGTTAATGTAGGCCGTGTGTAGATGCATTGGCACGTGTGCTGATATATGTGTACCATCCATAGCACCAACGCAGTCCTGTCATGCCTCAATGAAGGGTTTTGTTATATTAGTCTAACGAAATTAAAATGGCCCACAAAACACAACTTCAATAATGTTTGAAGAGGTTCTGGATACAATGTTCGATCGCTGTTGAGTCAACACCCGGTCACCAGTTAATCCAACAATAATATCAACGTTCAACGCATACTGATTTAAAACAAAGAATGTAGGAAGGAATGAATTAACTTAAGATCAGTCAAAATATACCTTAAAGTAAGGATAAAATCGGGCATCCTTGGCTATGCGGTCATGCACAACGTTGAAGTCGGCTGGTACGATCATGTCAACAACCATGTTTAAAATGGCCTTCGTCATCCTGCGCACGTGCCGGTGGATGGTCTCGGTTGAGTGTTGGAAGCGCTCGCACGAATCACGGAACCGGTGATTCAACCCAATAGTCCACATAAAGATGGCTAGCGCCTCCATTGACTGAACCTGCGAGTTCCTAGAATCGGTCAGGCCGTAATGGTTCTTGAGCGTGTCGTGTAGCGTGTAAAATGTATCCCGATTCATCCGCAAGGCATCATAAAACCGGTCGTCGTGACCAAGCAGTAGCTCCAGCAGCCACTTCGAACCCGTCAATCCAGAGTCATTCCTAGGGCGCCTCGGATAAAACCAATCAGGTGCCAAACACAAACTAATAAACATGAATTCGCTAAGGCCATCGTCGCTATCATCGTTGCTTCTGTCGGACAACGTCGAAACAGTGTTATCGCTTTCTGCTTCCATTACTGCAGATTATAAAGTTCAATATATCAAAATAACCATTAGAACAGGAAAACGGAACGGGTATTGATAGGTAAGCTCCTCATCAGTTGACAAAACAAAATATCATAACAACCAATGCGCAGTCAAATCAATAGGGCACAAGCAAACACCATTAACGGTTGTCAACCAAATACAAATAGTTAACAATATGAACTGCAAGAAACAACCACAAAACAAAACAACAAGGCCATTTTACAACAGGGCTATAGGGGAGACCAAACTAGAATACAATTCTGATACTAATGATTGGGCCGAGAAGGCACAAAATGAAAACGCGGCTCTATGGGCAAGTTTCCATGTTGGCAGGAGGCTGTTCAACCGGCAGACGCATCACCCATTCCCGACGATCATCTTCCCTCATCCGCATAAAAAACAGCCTTGTCTCTTTGTCCTTCAAGCACTTGATGGCTTCGAAGAACAATGACTTAGGCGCAATATCGAGCATGTACAATGCATCCATGCATTCACCAATTTGGCTGGCCGTTGACTGCGTGATGTTGGCCGCTTTTGTCTCGTTCAACATATTCCAGCACTTAAGAGTAGTGTCCAGCATTGCGCTTCTAGAAGTAGGGTTATCGGATCGTTTCCTTGGGGCACGCCTGGTTGCAAGCCCCTGCTGAGAAGGAGTCAGATTAACCGCAGGGGGGGTGGGCACGGAGGCATTCGGGGGATTAAGACTAGTTGACGCAAATTGTGAAGCTTCCTGTGTGTATCCAGAAGATTCACAACCTTCAGGAATGGCGTCCTGATCAAACGCATCGCTTACCGGATCAACATGATCAGGATCACCCAGTTGTGTGATCTCGTCTTCGGAATCAGAGCCGCCCTGCCCCGAGTATCGTGCCTCCTCGCCGGTGGCAACTCGGTTGTGCCACATCTCCTCCAACAACTCTCAGTCCGGATAACCTTTCTTGCAGCTTATGACGGCGGCGGGATCTTCCTGCAATATGCCAACCAACGAACAGATTAGACTGAATTCTAAATGATAAACTTTATAAATTAAGCCTGCAGTAATAACGAATCGCAATTGACCTTGTAGAACTGCGCCCAACGCTCGTCGTCAAACTCCAGCTTGCCAGTAGTTGGGTCCACACCAACGCCCGTCTTCGACCTGCCTACCCTAATGTGCCTCCATAGCACCTTCAGCCTATTATACTTGCCCTTCAACTGGTCAACAGTGTAATCAAATCGGACCGGACAATTTGCTCTCATTGCGTACATCAGTTCATTCCATGTTCCGATGGTGAAGGTGCTCCCCAGTAACTTTCCGGCAAGAAATTCCTGGTAGATAAGCTTGATGAAAAAATGCTCATTTAAGTCACCCCAATAGACATCTTCTTTCTTAGACCACTCCGGACGTACGGGGCCTTATCGACCCTGCCACCGCGGGGAGGTACCATCTAAGACTCAATTAACTTGTCCAGTTAGTAACACTAACCAATCGAACATAACCGATTAACTCACACAGGGCAAATGGGAAAACTCAAAATAATACATATCAAAGTACAAAGTGTTCAGGTTGAAATGCTGGAAAGATGTTGGCCCAACATCAGACCAACATTGATATCAGAAACTATTATGCCACATAGTCCTAGCATAACATGCACTTAGTTACGGATTAGGTGACACAGCATTTAACCAAATGTCTTTTGTTGGCTGACATTATGTGCGTGAACATCCCAATATACAAAGTAAGATCAAACCAAGATTACATGGCATAATCAGATATAAGAACATGCCATCTTGTAAAAAGGTTGCACTTCAATTAAATTTTTTAAGAAAAAATCCAAATTTATGCATGTAAGAATCATGGAACACGGGCTGTGCGTGTATTGAGTGAACATTGAGATGTGAATGTGCACACAAAGGGGAGAATAAACACACTAGATGCATGTAGCACGGACAGTAACATTTTGCTATATATACATAGATATCACACGAACTCAAATCACCAATAGATGAGGTGAAAATGTTACCTTTTGTTGGAATTTGCAGAGGAAGAAGGGATTTGCTGGCACCTGCCACACCAACAAAACATGAAATTAGTAAGCAATGCTTAACAAGAAGAGCAATATGTAGGAGAATATGAAGTGTAACAACTGGAACAATTTCTCTCACCTTAACTAATAATGAACGTGCGTGGGAAATAAAGAGAGTCAGGGCTGTAATATATAGGAGATCAGTAGGGGGAAACGAAAAAATTCAAAAATTGGATGGCTGTCAAAACACAAAATTTTGATTTAAGCAACAATGGTATTATTATTCACTTACTGAAATTTGGAGGGAAGAGTTGCCGCAATTTTTGGTGTACAATGCAAAGATTTGGGGCTAAATTTAGGAACAGTGCACGTCGCGTCGGAGCAGCCATCTTTTGGAAGCTGACACGGCTGACACTTGCAGAAAGGTGGAGCTATTTTGTAGCCTTATTTTCTCTTTATTTAATTCATGAGTTTTGAGACCAAGAATGGGCCATTTCCAATGCTTATTGGGCTGTCTCAGGAGTCCTAAACCAAACAATTTTTTTTGTTTCTGAAACAACTTTTAAATCTCTCAAATGAAAACCAAACATGGGCTAAAGGTTCTCAAATTGAAGTGATCCACAAGACTTTAGTTTGTGTTAGAGGTGGGTTTAATTTTTCAGCTTTTCTGAACCAAATGGGTTTTTGGCAGAAAGGTCGCTGTGTTATTGGAAAAAGGCAAAAAAAAAAACCCTGTAAAACGAAAAGAAGCAACAAGACCATAGATTAAAATTTTGGTTCCAACATGAGTTTTGGTTTGTAAAAAAACAAAAATGTTTCGAAATTTTCAGAAACGTTGTGAAATGTTGCGACACATTTTTAAAATGCTCATGTCAAAAATGTATAAAAAAAGAAGAAGGTAGAAAATCATGAATAAAATAGGTAACAAAGACAAGAAAATTGTCAAAGTATACAGTCTTGTCCTTCGAAATTTCAAAAATTAATTAGTTGCATGTATTTGTACAAATTTAATCTAACAAAGAAAATATTCTAAAATAAACATATATTGTGTGGATATGTATTTAGCGGGAAAAAAATGTTGGTTGTAGCTAATATATATATATATATATATATATATATATATATATATAATATGCGTATATTATATATACATACACATATATATGAGAGATGTTGCAGGCCATCCAGTCATGTATGTACCTAGCACTGGTAAGTGGTAAGTTGGTCAAAATAATTAAATTAAAGGCTCACCACTTGACCGCTTCTTTAATTTGTTTCGAAAATTATATGCTGAAATGTTTAGGTAATGCTCAAAAGCGAAATTTTCCGGATGTTTCGACTGAAACAATTCGAAATTGTTAACCATGGCCCTTATGTATTTAAATCACTGTTTTGAAACCGGCCCGGACCGGTTCAACCGGGAACCGGTCGCCTGGCCGGGCCGGTTCTTCTCATATACCGGGCTGCAAGGATCATTGGGCGAACTGGCGAATTCGGCCTGTTCGCCCGGTAACCCGGTCGCCCCCCCCCCCCCCCCCCCCCTTTTTTTTACTTTTTTTTTTGTTCTGAAAATTACGAGACGGTTCATAATTTTTTAAGAATTACAAACTTGCCTCGAAAATTTTGAAAAAAAGAAAGGAAAAAAATGCTAAACTTTGAAAGGCCATAACTTTGCGTAGGAGCGTACGTTTTGGACGCATGTTTTTTTTATTTGGGGTATCTCGACGAGATCTATCCACCGCAATTTGTCTACGACAGTTTGGGCCAACAAATTTTCAAAAAAATGTTGTTTTCCATACTTAATTTGAGTTTGAAACGAAACGAGCATGAATTCGAGAAATTCTTGAATAGTATTTCGTCCGATGCTAAATTCCATTTCTAGATTTTAGTGTCATATATTGTTGTTCTTGTATTAAATTTTGTGATACGGTTGGCCAACATTTAAAAATTCAAAACATTCTTTTAGTTTGTATTAAATGCATAGTTTGTTGGATTATTTATTATATTGTTGGATAGCTCAATGATTTCCACTACTTTCCAATAACTTGTTTTGTTGGAGGTCACGTGTTCAAGTCCCAGTTTTGTGATAACCATATTCTTATATTTCTTATAATATAGCAAAATATTAGTGACTTAAAAGTCTTATAATTTTTTTATACAATTAATTTTTATATTATATTTTTTATTGAATGTTGACTAAAGTCAACAAACCGGTCCACCCAGTGGTTCGACCGATCCGACCTGTTGACCCACTACCCGTTAGCCTCACCGGGTCAGTCACCGGGCCGGGTTTCAGAACACTGATTCAAATACATAACAGATTGCCTCCTTTTGTAGGAGAGTGGATTACACTCGCGAGAAGTGAGAGTGGGCATGAAATATTAACTCATAAAATGACTCTTGTACCCTTAATCCCTTTATCCCTTATTCTTTAAAATTAATAGAAAAAAACCCCATATTATATTAGTATGCGAATAATGCACATATCTTATGTCAAATTGATAAATAACCCCTATAATTTTAAAACAATAGCGAAGGTACCCTTTTCAAAAAATTAATGTACCATTTTTTTTATCCAATTAAAAAAAATACTGTACCGTTTATACTAACTTTTAATTGTACCTTTTTGGATATTCTTAAGAGTTCACTGATAGATATCCTTATTTTAAAATATGCACGTTGCTTTTCAGACTTAACTTACCATCAAAGACTAGAAGTTAACTTACCAAAACAAAAAGACTAGAAGTTAAAACAAATATTAAAATTTGGGGACATGTCCCACTGAAAACCGAGATTATTCTAAAGAAAAATGACATTATCGAGAGAATTCAAACACCATTCTAATCTGATGAATCTTATGAACCCTAATTTAATTTTTCCATAAATTGCACAAAAACATCAAAATTTCACAAATAATCACCATCAAGAAAGATATGTTCCATACATTCTTAAATGGAAAAATTTCAGTTACATATCCAAATTATGCCCGCTTTTTCAGTTATCTATCCAAACTTTTATTTTTTACACTTTACGGTCCAAACTTTCAATTTCTTTGCAATCGACGGTCTAAACTATTTTTTCGACCTATCTCGACCAAAAAATGTCGCTTTGCGACTAAATGACGCATCGATGACGTCATCCAGAGGGGGTATTTTAGGTACTTTACTAATTATTTAATTAAAATCAAATAAATTAACAAATCAGACATATAAAGACTTAGCGCGCCATTTCTCTCACACAACCCGCCAAAATCACAAACCCTAATTCCCAAAACCGAAAGTAAATCCATGAAATCGAACCTTAATTTCTTGTTTTTTTTACTCGATCGACAGAATTTAACAATGGTGTGGAGAGTAAGAACCCCCACTGACGTTATTCCTAAAGAACAAATTACACCCGATTATGGTAAGAATTCCCACTCCAAAATTAATTTATTTCTTTGTTTGGAATTACTTTTCGTCGTGTGGTCCCTCCTTTTGGGTGTATTTGAGGAATAGTTGAACACATGTGAAAAAGTATTAATTTTTTTTTCCTTTTTGTTCTCACTTTAACTGCAACTTGTGTATTTGTGTTATTAGTTTAACTATGTCCACGTGATAAGTATGTTTCTGTTTGTTAATATCACAATAATTATTTTTGTCTATATTCAGCTGGAGATAGAGATGACCCTTTCACCATAATCTTGCATTATTCTGGCAAATTAATGAATTTGGGCAAATGGGTTTATCTTTAGGAACAAGTGAGCTATATAGACTGGTGAAATGAGGATGAAATGTCCAGGCTAGAGATACTGGAAATGGTGAAAGAGGTGGGTGTTAAAACACATGATTGTGTGTTGAGAATATGTTACATCATCATATACTTCTCCATGTGATTATATTGAAGTAAATGATGATAAGGACTCACTGGATATGGCACTTCATGCATCTACAAGGAAATCAGTAGATGTTTATGTTCTTACAATGAGGTACCATTAAATTCTACTCAATCACAGAGTGAATTGCCTAATCGTCCTTCAATGAGTGAAGGGTTGGATTATATTGGTGATAACAATGGAGGTGCCAATGTTGGTGAAGATGAGAGGTTTGTAGAAGGCCTTGTAGAGAGTGATGATGATGATGATGAATTGCCTGATGTAGAAGATGTAGCACTTCTGTTAAGAGATATGGCCACCAGAAAAGCAAGAGCATGTGATATACCTAGCTATTCAATGGCTAATGATGATATCCATAGTGCCCCCTAACTGAATCAAGAAGCCAGATACATGTACCCCAATGCTTAAGAGACAGCACTAGTCCACTGTTGGAATCTATAGTTGATATAGTGGATAGTGATGATAGAGTGGTGAAGTCTCATGTGGTGATGATCCACTTTCAGACACTCTCAATGATAGTGATAATGATGCAGCTGATGATGAATATCTTAAGAGTGCTAGTGAGGCAGTGGGGTTTGAGTAGGAAGAAGTAATGCACCAACTGCTGATGATGGGGTTGAAAGCTCTAGCAGAAATGCTTTTGTGCAAGATGGGGCAGAAAATAATTCAAACAAACGGAAAGGAAAGGAAAAAGGTGAGACTTTGACAGGAAGGAAACCACAAAAGCCAATACCAAAACTACCTACACACCAAGGTCATCCAATCTTCAATCCATTACTTGACATGCATTGTGTCAAATTTAAGCTACGAATGCAGTTTGAGACCACTGAACTGTTGAGGGATGTTGTAAACACTTTTGCAATAACTGATGGGAGGTCTGTTAAGTATTCAATTAATTGTCAGTTGAAGCTCCAAGCATAGTGTGCAGGGATAACTGTAGATGGGAGCTATATGCATCAAGGACAAACAAAGAAGACACAATGAGGATTAAGACACTGAAGGAACCACGTGACTGTGCCAAACAGGAAAAAGTAAAACAAGCAACTACCAGATACTTGGTAAAGAAATATCACACAAAGATAAGTAGTGATCCAAACTGGCCTGGTAGCTCTATGAGGACTATTGCTAACATGGATTGTGGTATAGACTTCCATATAGCTCAAATGTACAGAACTAAAAAGAAGGTATTTTATGATGTTCATGGAACTGAAGCAAACCAATATTCTTTGCTATGGAGCTATGCTGAGGAGATCATGAAGACTAATCCAAGGACTACTGTGAAGTTGAAGTGTAAAGTGATGGGAGAGGTGTGTAAGTTCAAAAGAATATACATATGTTGGGATGCTTAGAAGAAGGGCTTTCTGAGTGGTTGCAGGCCCATCATATGCTTGGATGGGACACATCTAAAAAAAATGGAGGTATACTTTTGACAGATGTTGGTGTGGATGCAAATAATTGCACATATCCCATTGCATATGTAGTGGTAGAGAAGGAGAGGAAGAAATCATGGCATTGGTTTCTAAGTATTCTGGTGGATGATATGAATATCACTAACAGTTACCATTGGACTGTTATGAGTGATAAGCATAAAGGTTTTGTTGATGTTGTTCATCATGAACTGTGGCCTGACTATGAGCATAGGTTCTGTGTTTTGCACTTGTGGGCAAATTTGAAGAAGGAGCATTTAGGTCTTGCAATGAAGAATATACTTTGGGATGCTGCAAGAGGTGGTAGAGTCTGGGATTTCAACAAGATCATGGATAGGCTGCAAAAGAGGAATGTCAAAACATACAACTGGTTAGCAAGCAAACCTCCAACTCAGTGGTCTAGAGCATTGTTTAAAATACATTGCAAAAGTGATCTTTTGTTGAATAATATGTCTGAGAGCTTTAATGCCTCAATTGTAAAAGCAGGGGATGCCAATCATTGACATGTTGGAATCTATTAGGAGAACCTTGGTGAAGAGGACACGTATCAGGAAGATTTCCATAAACAATAGCAACAAGGCTATTACTCCAAAGGTATGGGATATTCTTAATAAGATAAGGAGAAAAGCTGGAGGTTATAGGGCTCACTGGAATGGGCACTTTGAGTTTGAGGTTGAGGCACCTTATAGTGATACTTTTGTGGTGCACTTGGAGAAGAAGTTATGTTCATGTATGAAATGGGATTTGACATGTATCCGTTGTGTTCATGCCTATGCTGCAATGAAACACATGTGTTTGAAGCCATAAGAGCACATACATGCTTATTATTCAAAGGAGGCCTATCTAAGGACTTACAGTAACTACATGTCTCCTATGCAACGAAAGAGTGCATGACCTATGCCTCAAACTCTGAGGAACATAATAGAACCTCCGCCTGTCCAAACTATGCCTGGTAGGCCAAAAAAGAATGGTAGGAAGATTGATCTTGAAGAACTCAGAGAGACACAACTGTGGAATAAACTTAGTGGCTAACTAGAAAATGATAGAGTTAAGATGCATTGTGGTTATTGTCAACAGGAAGGTCATAATGCTAGGAGTTGTCAGGCAGGGAGGAATAACTCTTTAGCAAGTACATGAGTTCCCAAGACAAGGGTCAATGGTAGGGGTAGAATTAAGAAAGGGAGTGGGAATGGTTGAGCCAAAAAAGGCAAAAATGCTAGCACATCTGTTGAAGTTCCTTCAAATGCAAATGTTCCTTCTGAGACATGTGCTAGTGACTAAGCTGAGGTGATTACCAGTCTAATTTAGTTACTTTCTCAACTAATTGTGAAGCCAAATATAACTTGTAATTCATGTTGATAGGTTGCTGCAACACATGAGTCTATTGTTAATGCTGGTGATGTTGATAATGATGGACAATGTCAGCCTACTCAAAGAGCAAATAAAAGGGAAAAAAACAGGTAATTAAGATAGACTTAATCGTTCTAGCTAACTTAATTATATTTATGTGATCCATTTATAGATTATGTACATATGAAATGTAGGCACATACTAAAGTGGCTCCTCAAAAAAGAAGAGTGCAACAACTAATTTTCCACCACGACCATTGAGTAATCAATCACAGAATGTAGCTTCTACCAACGAAGCCTCTCAATTACCAGTTGGTCCTCAAGCAAGACCATCTACAAGGAGTAATCCAGCACCAGTAGCTCCTATTCCAATTTATGTTGGTGGGGTACAGACTAGGTCACTCACTAGAAGTCAAACACCTGAAAAGTTTACTAGGTTATCTACTGAGAAACCTACATGTAAGACAAAGAAGCAACTTGTGTTCTCAGAGGTGCAAACATCCACCAATAATTTGACTCACACTCCTCCAGTCAGAAATGGGTTCAAACCTCCTGCTCCAAAGAAAAAAATTGGAGTCCAAAAAAGGGTTGTTGAGATTATGCCTGTTAGTACTGCAGAAGATGGTACTAATTAATTGTGATGTATAATGAACATTAGTGATTGCCACTGTTTTGTATAATGAATCTATTAGTGAGTGATATTGTTTCGTAAGGTTTTGTTGTCCATATGAATGGATATTTAATGTGTCTCTTTATGAAACAACTCTGAAAAAGCATGCAACAAGTTAGACAAAATACTATCTAAATTATATATAAAATTACCCTCGACAACATAAACTTTGATTAATTTTACACTTACACTTTACAGTCTAAACTTTCAAAAAATTTACACTCAAAGATATAAACTTTGACAATTCTGACATCCGCGATTTTGAACTTTTACATTAATTATTTATTTCCTATTATTTGATAAGACGCATATATCAACGCAGCAAATAACTTAAAGCATCTTTTTTTTCCTTTTCATTGATTAACAATAATTTAATAGATGTCAGCCAACATAAACAAATATTTTTTTTCCATAATGCGTATTTATGTGGCTGCTCAACTACCAATTTGACTCGAGACTCGGTGCAAGTTAAACACAATTAGACATCTGTTCCATTATCACCGTTGGATCAAACAAGGACCGGTGCAAGACATAAATTCCCACAAGGTATCAACTATTCATATTCTACTATTTATACCAAACGCCAATCCTAATTATCACAGGAAAACAAACCCTCCAATTCCATAACAAAAAAAAAAAAACCTCTCCTCTCCCAAAATTCTCAAAGAGAAGCAATGGCGGCCTTCTACCAGTCAACTCTCAAAACGTGTACGGCGAGGTTAGTGAGTACCTGCCTAACATCTTCCTCAACTTTGCTAACTACTCTCACGTCGACGAAGCCTATCTGTTGGATGAACTTCGTGCTCTCGTCCAGCATGACCTATGGTACACAAAGGCAACTATGCAACCAATGTACGATCAACTGGCTGCAAAATTCTCTGTGAGGAGGGGCGTTGAAGTGACCCATGTGGAGATTCTGGACCGTCTGCGGATAATGCAGACGCGCCTTCAACTCTTCACCGAGGTTTACTGGAAACCGGTGTTCACCTACAACTGGAGAAGAGGGGTCGTGCGGATAGACTCCAACTATGCTCGCCACTTCAAAAATGTAAGAGTACTACAAACTTTGTATATTCTGATAATAGTAATAATATGTCACGTTTTTTAATCTGTATTGCACACTTGATGCAACCTTCCAATATGGAGAAGAGAATTGCAGAAGCGGGGTTCAGGAACTACCGCATGTTGGACTACTGTTTTCACATCAAAAGGCTTCCCATCCCACCCATTAAGGTGGTGTCCAGATTCGAAGTAGAATATGGCATCATCTAAAGCGGTGAGATTTTATAATCCCTGTGCCCCCCCCCCCCCCCCCCCTACCCTTTGATGTAAAGGGTTTATTTTGAACAATGTTTTATTAATTGATCTAATTTAATTATGTTATTATTCTATCTATGCTTCATTAATTATTATGTGCATATGTTCAACACATGCATCAAGTTACATAACAGAAATCCAACACTCTTTCATTCAACACACATTATTCTCAAAATCAATAAACAAAAGCTTACTTAATCAAGTTAGAGTACAACACATAAAATAGGAAAAAAACATAGAGCAATCCATAATTTTCTATTTTTGGCCTCTAAATTAGTAGCATGCTTTTCAAGCTTCTTCATCCTCTTTAGCAGCTTATTATTCTCTAACTCCAACTCAATGTTCTTCTGCTGGAACTCATTTTCAAATTTTCCCTTTTGAATTACCTTCAATTTTGCTTCGGCTTTTTGAATTCTCATCCTCAACATCGGTATAACCTCTCTTGCACGATCACAAATGGGTTCATCAACCCAGAACCACAACCCACAACCTCTGTTTCCCTTGTATCATTGAGTAAATCGACGACCCGGATTTTTATCAGTTAAAGAGAGGTGGGTAACCGTTGTAAACCCACACTTGCAAGAAAATTCCTCCATAACAGTAGTCTCTGGCATTAGTCGATTATGATTGTGGCGTTAATTTGATGAATTTGTTGTTAATTTTTGGAATTGGGTTTTTAGGGTTCGTGGAATAATTCAAGTTGGGGCTGACTTTAGGTTTAAATGAGATAGTCGTTGAAAAATAATAAAGTAACGAAAATACCCCATCTGGATGACGTTATCGATGCGTCATTTAGTCGCATAGTGATGTTTTTTGGCCGAGATAGGTCAGAAACATAGTTTAGACCGTCGACTGCAAAGAAATTTAAAGTTTGGACCATAAAGTGTAAAAAGTGAAAGTTTGGATACGTAACTGGAAAAGCTGACATAGTTTGGATAGGTAACTGGAAAAGCTAACATAGTTTGCACCAAACCCCTGAATTCTAAGAAAACGAACAAATATCCCTAAAATTCAAAACTTTTACAAATTTCACAATTTTTTTGTAAATGGCATCATAACCCCAAAAGCCAAAAAAGTTGAGCAAACACTCCAAAATCTTCAAAATATTTCGCAAAGCCCCAAAAACTATGAAAAATCTCGAGAAATCAATTTCTTTTTTATCAATTACAACAATAATTTGGGCATACAAATAATATATAGCAACAATTGCTCAGCATGTTTATTTGGGCAGTGTAAATAATAAGACACACAAAAGAATTGAGGCTAATTTATGAGCATACTTACATTGAAAAATAAAAACTTAATAAATAAAAATTGAAACTAGTTCAAATTGCATCTTTGACCGAACGAGCAGCAGCTTTGTGGGTAGAGGTTTCTAATGGTGAGCTGAAGGTTGATCGATGAACTGAGTTGAAAGCAAATTGACCGCCGATTTGCCGCATCATTCTAACAAGTTACTGCTCGTATGTAAAAAAAAAGTAGAGGGATGAAGAGAAGAAAAGAAAAAGAAGATTTTTAGCACATCAATGGAAGCAAACATCAACAATTTGGGCTTGAAAATGGAGAACAGTGGTAAATCCTAATTTCGTCAAATGAGGGTTCTAAATGAATAATGACAAATGGGTAAAACCCCATTTTTATTTGGGGTAAATCCGTATTTTCCGTGAAAATGCATATAAAAATAAGCCAGGGGCAGTGAGCTACAATTTGTATGACATAGGGGGGGTTTGTTGCCTCTTTCATAAAACACATGAGGGTTATTTGCTAGTAGCTCGAACCAAATTCATAGATTTATTAAGGATTGAGGCAACAAAAAGTGTGTACGGCATGTATATAGTCAATTAATTCACCTTGCCAGATCTTTGTTGTTCACCAAGAATATTATTCTTTTGCAATTTACTCTTTTTTTTATATTTATATTTCCATCCAAAAAAAATTAGATGTTCATGATGGGATCCC
Source organism: Linaria vulgaris (assembly GCA_948329865.1). Classification (NCBI taxonomy): domain Eukaryota; kingdom Viridiplantae; phylum Streptophyta; class Magnoliopsida; order Lamiales; family Plantaginaceae; genus Linaria; species Linaria vulgaris. The sequence continues at coordinate 32,019,344 of OX415250.1, read as the reverse complement.
CCTTTATTCTCTCATTTCTTTTTTCTGATATGATAATTGTGTTGATACAAGTTATTATATTGTTGTTTAAGAGTAAAAGTGTCACCTTTATGAACTTAGTGATGATGGGTTTCAAAGGGGAAATTTTATGTTTTAGTCCCATAAGTTGGCTCAAGCCTCAAGCGCGATTTTGGTCCCATAACTTGGCAGACCTCGATTTTGGTCCTTCAACTTGGCACATTGACTCGATTTTGGTTTTGTTGGAGATAATATATAAATATTAAATATCTACCCTCTCTAACAGCTTAAACTTTTAGATGAGATGACAATTCAATATGATATCAGAGCTCGGGTTAAGGAGGATGTCATGGGTTCAAATCCCACTGCCACCCGATTATCAAAAAGTGTCAAGCGTAACAAAAAAGATTTACAGCCTGCATGTAAGGGGGCGTGTTGGAGAGAATATATAAATATTAAATGTCTACCCTCTTTAACAACTTAAGCTTTTAGATGAGATGGCAATTCAATAGGTCTCATGGTCAACGCCCCCCCCCCCCCCCCCCCCCCCCACAATTTCGCTGGGAAACGCATACGTGGCACCCGTTGACCGCAAACCTTACCTATTTTGACTCATTTTGTAGGCCCACCTGTACACATGGCACCCATGTGAAAAAAGAAAAAGTAAAAACTTATTTAACAAAAAACATCAGAATTAATTTATTTATTCTTAGAGTTTCACAAAAAAAAAATCTTAAATACTTATATAACAAATAATTTAAAAGTTAATATGATTATAATTTTTAAAAAAACCACTCTTCTTCTTCTACATAGTACACCCCACTGTTCTCTCCTCCGCCGCCAACGTCACCGCCTCCGTCCCACCATCACCACCACTGCAACGCTAACTCCCCTCCAACTACGACGCCTAATCAGATCTCGACCACAGATTCCAGCCGTCGTGACCCGTCCAAGAACTGCTACTCCGGCAACGCGTGCCCAACGGCCGTCACCGCCTCCGCCCCACCATCACCACCACATGCAGCGCTACCTCCCCTCCAACAACGATGACCAATCAGATCTCGACCACGGAAGGCACGCCACCGCGATCCGCGCAAGCACCACTACTCCGGCAGCGCGTGCCCCGACCTTCTTTTTTATCTTCTTTTTTTCCTATTTTGTGATCGGATCTGTGGTGGAGATACGGCGGAGGAGGTGGAGTTGGAGGATTTTACCGGTGATGCAGCGAAGCTGGTGGTCGGCGTATATGGGTAAGACGAAGGTTACGGTGTGTGTTGCAAACAATGCGACGTTGTAAGGAGGTGTTGTGATCGGGTCTGTGGTGGAGATGCGGCGGAGGAGGTGGAGGTGGATGATTTGACCGGTGATGCGGCGGAGTAGGTGGAGGTGGAAGATTTGTTTGTTCTAATTTTTCTTTTTTGCATGTTTATATTTTGTGATGGGTATTGGTGATTGTGATGGTGGTTGTGACCGGTGGCGGTGATCGGTGGCGGTGACCGGTGAAGGGAAAATGAGCAACTGAACCTTCTCTTTTGTCATTTTTTTTTCTTTTTTCTTTTTTCTATTTTTTGTTAAATATATTAGTTATAGAATTTAAGTTTCTAAATTAAAATTACATATAATTTTTATATTTAGATAAATATAATTGAATATATATATATATATATTATTTTGCATATTAAATATAATTTTAATAAGTATAACAAATTCACATTTTAATTAAACTAAAATTATACAATAAGTTTTGAATAATTTTAAATAATATACAAATGTGAGATGTTTTATGTTTTTGCTTTTTATTTTTTTCCACATGGGTGCCATGTGTATAGGTGGGCCCAAAAAACATGTCAAAATAGGTATAAGGTTTGCGGTCAACGGGTGTCACGTATGCGTTTCCCGGTGAAATTGGGCGGAGGGTTGACCATGGGACCAAAATCGAATCAAGGTGCCAAGTTGAGGGACCAAAATCGAGGTCTGCCAAGTTATGTGACCAAAATCGCGCTTGAGCCAACTTATGAGACCTAAACATAAAATTTTCGGTTTCAAGGGTTTGAGATTTACTCAATTTGTTGTTGTAAAATCTGTTTATGTTGTTGGTATATTGTGCTTAACTTAGTTGTACATCTGGAAAGTCGTAATTCATTGTTCATCGTACCTTCGATACGTATTATTAGCTTAGATTGCTTGAAATACTCTGCAAATATGCATCTATACTATAGCTCACCAATTAAGGATTGATGCAGCAATAATCTGATCTTATTTGTTCAACGTGATATTATTTTTGCTTAAAGTTTATTAAATCATTTGGAATAAGAAGAGATGGCTTATGCTAAGAATACAAATCAACTGATCACTTTCTTTGTTGGTTAATATTATAGATTTCTATGCATGATAAATATTTAATATTCCTTCTAATGCAGGAGACTTGTAGATTCAAAGAATTTGGCGTTCCAAGCAGTAAGTGGTTGCATAAGATCGTTGTTCTTGTAGAAGGTTTGGGCTTTTACATTTCTTACTTCTTTTGAATAAATTTTAATGGATTGATTACATCTACACGTAGGAAATCTTAGTGGATAAATTATTCAAATCATTACTTAGCTAGTTGGTTCCTATCATAATTGCTCATTTCTTTGAGCTTCTCCTTTTTATTTAGAGAAATTTGCCTCAATTTTTTTAGAGCCTATTTCTAGAATGGTAGTGTTTCTTATTTATGATTCAATTCCTACAAATGTAATTCATAATTATAATGCATATCTTAATCAAGCATATAACTTTATAACTATATATTTTGGACCATAGCATTTAATCGCTCTTATATGGTTTAAAAAGAGAGCTATTGCTTTGTTTTTCATACATAATCATTACTTTTTTCTTTGTAGTAAGTCTTCCGAAACAAGTGTTTGAGAGTACACAATAAATTTATAAGAATTCTCTTGCTTATAGTGGCTCTATTGTTGACATCCACATAGTTTATGGTATTCTGTTATTTTTTAGACAATAAGTTTCAATTATCCTTTCTTACCTCCTTTTATGTAGTTATGGAAAATCATATGAATGATCTCAGAGGATCCAATATGAATTTTGTGTTCCAGTCACAATCCTACTCCCAAACATCATATCTAAATATAAACACATGTAAAAAAATCTAAGGGACAGAGTGTAGAGAAGGCTAATTGGGACATGAATAGTGTAAAGACACTAAAGAAGGCTAATTGGGACGTGAAGAACACCATGATATTTGTTAGACTATGTGTTGATGAGTTATTGGCTGGAAATCATCTCGACAACCACTTTAACAAGGCTGGTTGGGATAGACTTGTGCAAAAATTTGTTAATGTAACCCATCGTAACTATAATCACATCCAATTAAAAAATCGAGTGAAGCGTGTTAAGTAACTCAAGGATGAGTAGTGAGGAAGAACAAGAAGCGTCATCTTCTACAATCAATAACGAAGGGAAGTTGGCTCTTAGTGCCATAACCGTTGGAGCAATGGTATATTACCCGTATTATTTACATAAAGTTCCATGTCGTATTAGGCCATTTTGCGGTTGGACTAGATTGGTGGATATTTTAAATGGACATCCTACACGATGTTATGAAAATTTTAGGATGAATACTTACGGTTAAACCCATGAGATATGTAACTGTAGAGGAGGAAGTAGCTACTTTTGTGATGATTGTTGGAGTTAGAGAAGGAAATTGGCAAATGCATGAGAGCTTCAAACGATCAAGTTACACCACTAGTCGTTTATTTCATAGAGTTTTAAAATCTTGCACGAGAATGGCCATTAATTGGGTGAGAACATTCAGTGACAACACGATTACGCACGATTACATTTGAAATAATTCAAGATACTTTCCATACTTTAAGGTAATTGTATAAATAAATATAGTGAGTCGTGTACATAATTTTTCCCGATGGTCATGTTATCGCATTATGTTTCTGTTAAGCAGAACTGTATTGTACCAATAGACGGAACTCATATAAAAGCTAAGTTACCAAAGGAAGATCAAGCACCATATATTAGTAGAAAAGGAGAACCAACGCAAACTATTATGGTTGAGTGTGATTTTGACATGTGTTTTACCTTTATTTTGGCTGATTGGGAAGGTAGTGACACAACACACACATTTTCTATGATACAATTAGGGACCCTCAAAAAATATTTTTCAATCCTCCCCAGCTATGAATATATATAGAGTTATTATAAAAATTATTTCCTGAGTTAATTACTAATATCTATATCTTTTAATAGGTAAATACTATTTAGTCGATGCCGGTTACTCTAATATAAATGGGTTTTTAGCTCCATACAAAGGACAAAAATATTATCTTCTCGACTTTCAACATGATTCTCAATATACTAATCACTTTGAAATGTTCAATCATGTTCACTCTTCATTGCTACAACAATAGAGAGATCATTTGGGTGCTGAAAATCTAGATTTGAAATTATTATGAACATTCAAGTTAACTACTCTTGGAACATTCGGGTTGCTCTCGTATCTGCTATGATGGCCATTCATAATTTCATTCGTAAAACAGACTTGGAAGATGAGGCGTTCTTGTATTATGATCGCAATCCAGATTTCGTTCTGAATCATGATTATAATAGTGGTGAATCTCATGGTGCTCCAATAGATTCAAATGACAATGAAATGGATCGAGTCAGAGAAGATATATGTACTTCGTTGGTCTTTGGAAGATTGGAATACCCTCTATGTAGTTGTTTTTCGTTTTTTCTTAATATAATTTTACGTGAACTTATTTAAAATTGAACGAATTATTATAATTGCCCCTTATCTTTTTTCAAATAGTTATTTTGCCCCAATTTTCTGGGCCTTGTTTAAATGGCCCATATGTTTCAAACTTTTTTGTTAAAAATGCCATCGGCTAGGGCTGTGTAGGCCGGGTTGAGATCCGAAAACCCGACCTGCCCAGACGGGTTTTTCTCGTACGGGAAAAACCTGTCCAATTACCACCCCGACTGTCCGGGAAAAAAGTCCCGGCCAGTACCCCGCAGGTCGGGATCGGGATCCAGTCGGATCCCGTTCCCAACCCGCGGGGATCCCGTCTTCTAGAAGCAGGAGGAGGTCGTGGTGCAGAAGCATGATGAGGTCGTGGTTGGAGGTGGATTTGTGACGGCGGCTCTCGTTGTGGTTGGTGGGGGAGTATGCGAAACGGGTCTATTCTGATGACGAGAGATCAGATCATGGAAGGTGGAGGTGGATATACAATTCGATTCCTCTGAGAGCAGAGTAAATCGGCGACGGCAATGAATCTCACTCACGAATTCTTGTGCACTTTCTGTGGATGAATCTCACTCACGAATTTCCCTTTCTAATATCTACTATTGTTTACCTGTGTTATGGTTTTTGCAATTGATACAAACTAGTTTATGTAATCTAGATCAGATATGCTCAGATCTGGGAGTACCTCAGGGACGAATTCGAATTAACTCAGAGGTTTGCTAGCCTTGATTTCAAGCTGAAGTTTGTGGCAGTACTTCATTATGATTTAAAAATCATAATGATTTAAAAACCAGTATTTCCTTCTGAGAAGCTCTTAATATCCCATTCCCATATTAGTTGCGACAATACTTCATTATGATTTAAAAATCGTGCTGACATGGTTCTTCCGATCACACTGGAGAACAGGAATCCCGTTCCAGCCAGGATCCCGCCCCTCCGGGACTTCCGTTCCCGGCGGGAGAGAACGGGATCTGCGGCGCAGATCCCGTCCCATGTTAATCCCGGGGGTTGGGGTCCCGAACTCGAGGGATCCCGGCCCATAACAGGCCTACAATCGGCCTTTATTCGGGTCAAAATTACCTACGTGGCGATACAAAATTGGACTTTGCACCCCAAAATATTTGGAGGTGCAAAGTACAATTTTTCCCGGGGTGCAAAGTGTAACTTTTTACCGCCACGTAGGCAATTTTGGCCCGAATAAGGACCTAGAGCATTTTTAGTAGACTTTTTAAAAGATATGAGGCATAAAAACAAGGCCCAAAAAATTGAGGCATAATAACAATTTGAGAAAAGATAAGGGGCAAATTTAATCATTCGTCCTTTAAAATTCCTATCTATTTATTGAATTGAGTCGCATGAATTTGCTATTCACAAATATCCCCAAGACTACTTCTATTTATGTTGACAAAATTCTAAATAGTTAAAATACCAAGGTATAAATAGTAAACCAATAATCCACCAAATAATTTAAATGCGAAGCTAGCTATACTAATATATAGAAGTATAACTGTAACGACAAATTCTTGAATTCTGTAATTAAAAGACAAGAAAAAGATTACCAAATAAATTTGACTAAATTTAAAATACAATTGTGGTTCAATCTCTATCTAATCCTCTAATTCAATTCTACAAGAACAATATTAAAATTTGTGGTGAAAATCTTTAATTTGATCTTCACTGAAATAATTTGAACTTGGAAAAACGTTAATTCGAGGGTCTTGGACTTGATCTCGGATTAAACGGTGATTTGATTTGAGGATTTGACTTGAGAATTTGATGAACACTGATTTGATTTTGGGATTTGATGCACACCAATTTGACTTGGGGATTTGATGAACACCGATTTGACTTGATGATTTGATGAACACCGATTTGACTTGATGATTTGATGAACACAGATTGGACTTGGGGATTTGATGAAAAATGATTTGACTTGAGGATTTGATGAATGATGATATGATATTTGTCCCCAGTTCTTTGAATATGTGGGCTACTGGGCTTTGATCTTCCTAGTACGGATTTTAATCTTCAAAAACGGCTTTTCGAGGGTCTTGTGACTTGATCTCGGATCAAACGGATTTTTCGCTTGAATGTTGTTGAAGAACGGTATGAATTTGATTTGGATTTTTTCGGATATGTTGAAGATTTGATCTTCTTGACAGAGACACGATCTTCAAAAAATGGTTTTTGGATGAACTTGAGGCTTGATAGCAGATTGAAAGGAGTTCTCAATGAAGAACACCTTGAGGATGGTTGAAGGATACATTGAATGCCGCGAAGAACGCTTGAAGATGGATGAATTGGGTGTAGCGAAAAACTTAGAGCTTTTCCCTCTTCAACTTGTGAATATTTTGTGTGTGTGTTTTTTTCTTCTTCAAGACCACATCTATTTATAATTGTGGAGTGAATCTCAATTCGAATCTCCTGGTGAGATGAACGGTTGTGATCGTGTCTACAATTCCTTGATATGTAAGACTTTATCTAAGAGAATCTTCTTTCCATCTCTTGAAGATTGAGACTTGGTGGAGAATTCTTTCCTTGTGAGATTTGGTGGAATTCTTTCCATGTCTTGAGATTTGATGGGCAATTATTTTCTTGTCTTAAGATTTAATTAATATATTTATTTTAATCCTCAAAATATTATGATTAAATAAAATATATTTTGTATTTCTTGCTTCTTAAGAGTTACCATCATTTATTTAATTAGACACAAAATTAATGTGTCTACAAATTGCTCCCTCGAGACATGTTCACTCTTTTTGTTCTCGTGCTTCAATTCAACCACCATAAATCCACTTCATGAGTTTAGAACATTTGTGAGCTTCATCATTGGATCCATCAACTTGAATGTTGCATGTGCATTTTTTGTGTGGATATGACTGGGCTAAGAATGAACTTCTAGCTGCCTACGCATCAAATGAAGGAATCAAGTCATGACGTAGTTCAAAAGAAATTGAGATTGATTTAAAGGAGGTTCCATACACAGTTTATACTCATGCGGGCCATTAGTAACGTACGGTTTAAGCTCGTGCGTCACAGAGCAATTGACTAGGACATTTCTAGACAGTTTTATCTCATATCAACGAGGCTTTGACTTGAAGGATTTGTAGACCTTTTGGCTCGTGTCTAGGAGACTTGACCATTTTCTTTGAGGACTTGAAAGATTTGTAGACCTTTTGCCTCGTGTCTAGGAGACTTGAACATTTGCTTTGAGGACTTAAAGGATTTTCTTTGAGTTTGGATATGGAAATAGTTTATACTCGTGTTAAGGAGGATTTTGGTAGTTTATACTCGTATCAAGGAGTATACATTTTGGCACTTAATTTGAAGATTTGAGATAGTTTAGGCTCGTATCAAGGAGCACATTGGTTGGATCAAAACTTGACGGCGCTTCCTCTTCATTGTCATCGTCGTCGTCTGTATCATCACTTTCAATATCAAGGCCATGAGCTGAGTTTTTTTCTTTAATAGAGTTTACACTTGTCTCTATGTCATGCGCTCGCGTTGCCAACTCTTCAAAGTTTCTTGGCTTGATTCCTTGAAGTATGTAAGAAAGGCTCTAATTCATCCCTTGAATGCAAATCTCTATGGGTGAAGTTTCAGATAGTTTTTCTTTGCATCTTAAGGATTGACTTCTCCACCTATTGATGTAATCAATCACTGGTCCGTCTTCTTGTTGATGTGAATTTACAAGTTTAATCATGCTCACAGTACGCCGAGTGCTATAAAAGCGATTGAAGAATTCGATTTGTAGATCGCTCCAACTGTCAATGGAGTTTGGTTCAAGATTAATGTATCAATCAAAGGCAAAGTCTTCTAAGGATCGAACGAATTGCTTGACTAGACGATCTCCATAAGTGCGGCACTATTGCATGTCTCAACGAAGTGAGCAACATGTTGTCTTGGGTCTCCAGTCCCATCGAATATTTGAAACTTTGGAGGTTGATAGCTTTTCGGCATTTGCAATTGCTCAATTCTTTGAGTGTAAGGCTTCGTGTAAGATTTGGAAGTCTTGTGTTGAGATTTATGATCATTTGTAACTTCTTCAATGAGCTTCTTCAATTGAGCGGCAAAGACAAGGCCTTGCGGGGAAAATTGGATTTGTTTGCTTGAGGACTTAGGATTTTCTCCAACTTCAACATCTTGAATGTTTTTCTCGGCAAACTTTGTGTGGATCATGGCACCTTGCTCTTCCTTTCTTGAGAATTTTGGCTTGTGGACAACAGAAGTGGCTTGGAGTCTTTCACTTAGGGCTTCATCAAACTCTTGAGCTTCAACTTCTTAAGTAGCATTTTCATGTGTCATGCCTTCATCGTCGCTTTCGACGAGCTCTTGCTCTTGGAGATGAGGTGACACTTCAACTTCGTTGATTGTAGTCTTGATGCATCCTTGAACTCCAATGTTGTTGGTGACTTTTCGGGAATTCTCAACTCCTTCTTTGCTTTCTAGCTTTTGGAGAAGGCGATTCAAGTGGTCTTCACGTTTTTGAGCTTGAGTTGTGAGATTCGCAATGGCTTTTGCAAGTGCCACAACTTGATTTTCCAATGCGGATGCTTGATCATTTTCTTTTGCTTCGTGACTTGCTCCCGATGCAAGTGAAACTGTCAACATCGATTGCGAAGAGCCTCCGCTTGCTGCCCCCATTGACTTGTCCATTGTTGATCAACACTTACTTCTTGTAACTTGAGATTTGATACTTGCTAGAAAAGAGATGAGAGGTAGAGATTGTCCCACCGGGCGTGCCAAATTTGTAACGACAAATTCTTGAATTATGTAATTAAAAGACAAGAAAATGATTACAAAATAAATTTGAGTAAATTTAAAATACAAATGTTGTTCAATCTCTATCTAATCCTCTGATTTAATTCTACAAGAACAATATTAAAATTTGTGGTGAAAATCTTTAATTTGATTTTCACTGAAATAATTTGAATTTGGAGAAACGTTAATTAGAGGGTACTGGACTTGATCTCGGATTAAACGATGATTTGATTTGAGGATTTGACTTGAGAATTTGATGAACGTTGATTTAATTTGGGAATTTGGTGGACACCGATTTGACTCGGGGATTTAATGAACTCCGATTTGACTTGGGGACTTGATGAACAATGATTTGACTTGATGATTTGATGAAGGATGATATGATCTTCGTCCTCAGTTCTTTGAATAAACGGGCTTTGACCTTCCTAGTACGGATTTTGATCTTAAAAAATAGTTTTTCGAGGGTCTTGTGACTTGATCTCAGATCAAATAGATTTTTGGCTTGAATGTTGTTGAAGAACGGTATGCGTTTAATTTGGATTTTTTGGATATGTTGAAGATTTGATCTTCTTGGCAGAGACACGATCTTCAAAAAAAACGGTTTTTGGATGAACTTGAGGCTTGATAGCGGATTGAAAGGAGTTCTTAACGAAGAACACCTTGGTGATGGTTGAAGGATACCTTGAATGCCGCGAAAAATGCTTGAAGATGATAGAAGGATACATTAAATGCCGCGAAGAACGCTTGAAGATGGATGAATTTGGTGGAGCGAAAAACTTAGAGCTTTTCCCTCTTCAACTTGTGAATATTTTGTGTGTTTTTTTTTCTTCTTCAAGACCACCTCTATTAAAGTAAATAGATATAAGGTGTAAATTGAGGGTATTATAGTCAATTTGTAGAAGAATCTAAAAATTACTTTTTATTTCGAAACACTCTTATGCATCTTTTTCTTATATTTCCAAACACCCCCAACTTGTGACTTAAAAATATTTCTTCAACTTCTCCATAGATTATGAACTTCTACTTATGAACAAGAGTTTGCAAACATCACCTAAGTATTCCAAGTTCCATGCAATTAGTGTTGCAAAATTTATAAATTACTAGGATATAATTAATAAGTGTTCCAAAATCAATATAATTTTTTTTTTCAATTATTTGGCGATTTGAGGTTTTCTGAAAATGAAAATAAAATCTTTGAAAAATAAAGGAAAATCCTTTACATATAATAAATTTTTTGCCATGTTGCAATATCATCTAAAAATAGTATTTTTTTTTAGTTTTATTTTTTTTTATCAAAGCCTCAGGAAAGAACACATCTTGATGAATAGATTTAATGGCTTAATAGTTTTGTGTGTTTTTTTTTTTTTGCATTGCCACATTTTCGAGACAATTTTTTGAGACAAAATCTTTGTTTTGATGGTCAACTGAGTATCACATCAGCAAAAATCGGTAACTTTAGTGACTTCCTATCAAATGGAACTAAAATTAAGGTTTTGGCCAACTTATGGGATAAAAAAAATACGGTGATAAATTACTCGACCAAATGCATAAAAGTGTCAAATTAAAGGACCAGAGTTATAATTCTCCCTTGTGTTGTACTTAATTAAATATATTAATTTGGTTTTTTTAATTTTTGCTTGATAAGTTTGGATAAAGTTGAGATCTTTGTGCTTTATAATCACCTTATTTGCCGTGCGGATATGTTATGTTAATGTAGGTTAAAAAATTCACCACCCGTATGATAAGAAAATGTGTATATGTAAAGAAAGAGATAGTTGCCACATTACTCTTTAAAAAATAAATAATATGCCCTAGTACATAAGCACAATACTCATTTACGAGGAAAAATAAGATAATTACTACCACGACGCAATAATAAGGACTAAACTTACCTATAAGAAGAGGTATTCTGCAATTCGTCTTTTCATAATTGGGTAGTACAATAACGACGTCACTTGCGGTTAAAAGGAATTGGGTTAACTCTGTGAAATCAAATTTCGAAGCACTGAACTAAAAATTCATTGAAATAACAATAAAAAAAAAACCATTGAACTAGTAGTGAATTTCAAAGGTTGAAACTGCATAGTGCATACATCGTACATTTGAGCATCTGCACAAGCTTAAAAAAGTAACAGGTTGGAGATTGTACCTATACCTTTTCATATCGAACATAAATTAGCGCTTAATGGTAAGTTCCACTCGAAGATAGAGTATGCCATTAATGAAATAAACACAATCCTCTGAGATGAAAGAACTCCAAGGCATGCGAAACAAATCAGCGATTCCACGCGATGGCTCCTCTTTTTTAAAGGCATGGTTCCACTTACCAAATCTGCTGACATAGTTTTCTGTGGATTTGGATCGGGCAAAAAACTCGATTTCAACATCAATTGTTGATAATTCATTTTGTCTCATCCACAAAAAAAGGCCAAAACTGTGGGACGAATTCTGTTGATTGTTGTAGCAGTTGGCAGACAGATAGAAATCTCTTTCCCCTAAGCGAAAATCGTTAGCAAAAACCCTCCCTGATGGGAACAATTTTGCGCATTCCTCATGCTTAAGATCAAAGTAGACAACATACTGTTGTTTTGGGTGTTCCAACTCAACTATTTTAATAGGACGATTCTTGTAGGCACGTTCTATGAAGCGACGACTGGTGGATGTTGAATCCTCTTTAAAGTGGATTTGTTGATGATGTAGTGGTTCGGCCTTAAAAAATAGAGCATCATTCACATACTTAATTGCTAACTCGTGATCAAAGTGGTTGCATGTAAGAACCTTTCTAAGCTTTCGGTGAGACATGTACGGAAAACGAATATAGGGACCCAAGCGAGTAGAGAGGATCTCCTTCTGCTCTTCGGGCTTTTGGTAGTGGGCCATAGTCCATTTTAAAGCAAGGTCGTATACCTCATCTTCAGAGGTGACGTGAAGGTGATCGCTAGACAAGATTGCCTCAATTCCGACAAGGGGTAAATTTATAATTTCATCTTCACACCTGTAAAAAGATGCATAATCAAGATATTATAAAAGACACTGTCCAAAGATGCATAATCAAGATATTATAAAAGAAATTAAAGATTAAGAATATCTGCATTTACTGCTTTTGAGGGTTGGTCTAATTACACAAACCGTCCAATATTTGAAGTGTAAGGAAATTATCACTAAAGATCAATGATACACCAAATTTGAGGGAATATGTTTATAAGTTGCACAATGAAAAAATTATGACCAACATCTTATAGGCTGAATAACAACTTCATGTTCTCTTTAATTAAAAGAAATGACAAGGAAAAAAATAGATAATGAGGATTTACTCTGATATCTCCTTATAACGGAAAGCTAGGAATTCCTTTGTTGCATAGGTGAAATGCTTGACTGCATCAGCCGTTAGGATGTCTGAAGGAAGACCTAGATACAGTAATGCAGACTCTGCTGTCATGGGGAGGTTTCTCAATGATTGGCCGCAATGTGCCATACATGACGCCACCTCAAACTTATCAGCAACCTTAAGCACTTCCAGTAATTCAGGTGTTGTATTGCACGTTAATGTATGGCAATACATAAAACTTAAGAGATCCATAAGAGCAGCTTCCTCTGTTCAATCAAATAAGAAGTTACAATCTGCAAAGGAATTTCATGTATGGCAATTTTACATTGCCAACAAAACTATTGCATCTTAACCTATATAAATTACCGCACGACTAAATACACACAAAGCAACATGGAAAAGCAAACCTCACTTGGAAAAAAAAAGGTACAAATGCATTTCCCTACAAAACAAGGTTGAACCAAAAAAAGGATCCAAAATATTAGAGCTAAACGTGCAATAGATCAAGACAAGTGTACTACTAATTAAGTACCACAACAAAAGACATATATACCAGAATCTTTAATTCTCAGAGTTGCATATATTTGCTTGGATTCCATCATGCCATTTGAGAACAACTGCATAATAGAAGCAAAAAAGAAGAAAATACATTAAAACCTAACATGGGAGCTAGACCGCCAAAACTTATTGTACCTTATAGAAGAATGGACTTTTTGCTGCTAAAATGGGAGAGCTTATATGTAATGTTTTGGTTCTTAAAACAATTGAACCAGCTTCAGACCAATTTGATTCACCGCTATCTGCAGCTTTATCTTCCCCTGAACCAGTCATATACAACACATGTTTTAGTTTACAACAACATGTCACCATATATCCCAATTCCCAATCATCAAAGGAAAAAATGTTGAAAACAATACAAATAGAAGTATGGACAAAATCTTTGTTTCTTTAAGTAACATTTTTTTTTGTTTTTCAGCAATATATATAGTAGAATCTACACATTACAATAGGAAATTCCTGAATTCTTTAATTACAAGCACAACGATGAATTTCAGTTGTATACATGTTGTATTTATAACTGGGGAAAAATAGTCTAACACATAAAATCATTCTATATATAGTAACAATAACGAATGATCAGGCTATAGTGTACTCGCAAAATCAAGTCGAAATTACGATAAGGTTCGACTAACCAGCTACAATCTCAACCCGAAGAAACCGGTCCGAAAAATTACTGTTGTTGAAGGCAAAACCGTAGTCCGGTAGTGCTGCTTTCGGGTCGACGAGGTTCCCATTCATATCCCCCATAATTAATTATAACCTCTGATCACGAAGCTAGGCCTGCTTATATTCTCGAGTATAGGTAAAATTAATATTTGCCTATATTGAAGTTTGCATGGTGCATGATTTATATATAGAATAATGGAAAGAAATCGAAGCGATTGGAATTCATTAAGGCTGATGAACTTAGTTCCTAGTATGTTATCGAAAAAGAAAGAAAATTAAAGATTTATTGGAATTGGAAAAGACAATGAAATTTGACTAATTAATTCCAGATATAAAAGTTACTTATAAATTATATAATATATGTAGTTCATGTAACAACAGTTAATATCCTGTTACAATAAAATCTGGGGCGTATTTTCAATGTACGTAATTCCAATACGACAATGGAAAAAAAAAGATTACGCGAGAGAAATAGAACGTTGTAGCGTAGTCAATTAACTGAGGCTCCAACTCATAAGTATTCCTAATTTTCTTAAATGCCCATACTCCTGTATAGATAGAGAGTGTGACATCAGTTTTTCTTGTTATGTTGGCATGGTTGAAAGGAAATGAGAAAAGAAAGTTTACTTTGCCTTCCAAAAAGCCTTGAAAAAAGAAAACATCTTGTTTTTTTTTTTTTTTTGATAGAAAGGAAAATTACAACGACTTAACCTCTATCGGCTTCTAAAAAAGAGATCACATTTGGCGGTGGCGTATCCAAAAATACTTTCCGCTCATTCTCTCCAATCTTCAGCTTAGCTATGGAGTCCGCTAATTTGTTTGCCTCTCGTGGTATCCATCTCAACTCGACTCTCCAAGGTTTGCGCAACAAACTCCTACATTGCTCAATCAGCTCCATGTGAAATACTTCTGATACCCTAAGAAGATAGTTTTAGAAAGATTGATTTCAAGTTTGTGTTAAAAACAATAGAACAAATGGCAAATTACCCCCTGTCATATATGAAATAGGCGCATTACCCCTGTAATCTTAAAATAGGCGAATTACCCTCTGTAATTCTAAAATTGGTGCATACCGCCTCCCTGTCGAATTTTTCATATATTTGTACTTGTACTTAGTTAAATTCTATTATTCAAATATTTATTTTTTGTATATTTAGTAAGTTAGTGAAATGTTATATCATCTTTTTGTAATTTAAAGTAAAAAACAATTAAAAAAATTAGATTTCTAATAAGAGGAAATGATAAGAAAAAATTATTCTCACTCTCACTTTCTGGGAAATGAGTTACACCTCCTTCTTTAAGGAGGTATATTATACCATTTTATGATTATAAGGGGATAATATGCTTATTTATTTTTTACAGGGTAATGCGTCTCTTTTGCACATTAGAGAGGGTGTCAGGGTGATGTGCCAAAAACCCAAAACAATATACCATAGGAATTATTTCTTGCACGAATAGTACGAGTAGTTATCAATGATGTTTGGTAGGTTAAAAAATTTCACCACCCGTATGATAAGAAAAAGAGCTAGTTGTCACATTACTCGATCAAAAAATAATAGTACGCCCTAGCTTTTATATTAAATAAGCACAATACTCATTTACGAGGAAAGGTAAGATAATTACTATCACGGCGCAATAAGGACTAAACTTACTACCTATAAGAAAGGTACACGTATCCTGTATTTTTTTTTTTCATTGGGTAGTATGCATGTCTACTTGATGAATCATACTTGTGAGTTGTAATCACGTCACTTGCGGTTAAAAGATATTGGGTTAATTCTGTGAAATCAAATTTCAAATGCACTGATAAACTAAAATTCATTGAACTAGCATGGAATTTCAAGGGTTGAAACTGCATAGTGCGTGCATCGTTTATCATGGGCATTTGCACGTACAAGCTTAAAAAAGAAACAGGTTGGATTTTGTACCTGTACCTTTTCATATAGAACATAAACTAGCGCTTAATGGTAATCTCCAATCGAAGATAGAGTACGCCATTAATGAAATAATCACAATCCTCTGAGATGAAAGAACTCCAAGGCATGTTAAACAAATCGACTCCACGTGCTGGCTCCTCGTTTGTAAAGGCATATATCCACTTACTAACTCTGCTGATATAGTTATTTGTGGATTTGGATTGGGCAAAAAAATCGATTTCAACATCAATTGTTGATAATTCCTTTTGTCTCACCCACAAAAAAAGGGCAAATATGTGAGACGAATTCTGTTGATTGTTGTAGCAGTCTGCAGACAGAGAGAAGTCACTTTCCCCCAAGTGAAAATCGTTAGAAAAAACCCTCCCTGATGGGAACAATTTTGCGCATTCCTCATGCTTAAGATCAAAGTAGACAATATACTGTTGTTTTGGGTGTTCCAACTCGACTACTCTAATAGGACGACTCTTGTAGGCACGTTCTATGAAGCGACGACTGGTGGATGTTGAATCCTCTTTAAAGTGGATTTGTTGATGATGTAGTGGTTCGGCCTTAAAAAATAGAGCATCATTCACATACTTAATTGCTAACTCGTGATCAAAGTCGTTGCATGTGAGAACCTTTCTAAGCTTTCGGTAAGACATGTACGGAAAACGAATATAGGGGCCCAAGCGTGTCGAGAGGATCTCCTTCTGCTCCTCAGGCTTTTGGTAGTTGGCCATAGTCCATTGTAGAGCAAGGTCGTAAACCTCATCTTCAGAGGTGACATGAAGGTGATCGCTAGACAAGATTACCTCAATTCCGACAAGAGGCAAATGCATAATTTCATCATGCAACCTGTTAAAAGATGCATACATGAAGAAACTATAAAAGAAAAAAAAAATAGGAATATCCACATTTATACCTTTTGGGAGTTAGTCTAAGTACGTAAACCTTCCCCCAAATTTGAGGTGTAATGTACTTATGCTAAAGACCAACGAGATACTAAATTTGAGGGAGATGTTGATATGAGAATGCGAAATAAAAAGTTTATGACCGACATCTTCTCGAACAAAGTATAACAACAACTCCATGTTTTCTTTTGTAGAAAGTAAATGACATGGGAGAAAGAAGTAAGGGGATTTACTTTGATACATCCTTATAATATAGGGCTAGGAACTCCTTTGCTGCGTTGGTGAAGTGTTTAACTGCATCTGCCTTTAGGATGCTAGAAGGAAGAGCTAGATATAATAATGCAGACTCTGTTGTCATGGGGAGATTTCTCAAAGATTGGCCGCAATGTGCCATACATGACGCGACCTCAAATTTATCAGCAACCCTAATCACTTCCACTAATGCAGGTATTGTCTTTCTTGTTAATGTATGACAATACATAAAACTTAAGAGTTCCATAAGAGCAGCTTCCTCTGTTCAATCAAGTAAGAAGTTACAATTCGTAAAGCAATTTCATAAATGGCAACTACACTGCTAACAAAAATTTTACATCATGACCATCATCTTAATCTCGATAAATTACTGCACTACTAGATATACAGAAAGAAACATGGACAAAAAAACTTCACCAGATCAAAAATTAAAAACGTATTTCCTTCACAAAAAGGCGAAACAAAAGAAAGATCCAAATCATTAGAGCTAAACGTGCAAATAGATCAAGACAAGAGTACTACTAAGTACCACAACAAACGACATACCAGAATCTTTAATTCTCAGAGTTGCATGTTTTTGCTCAGATTTCATCATGCCATTTGAAAACAACTGCATAATGGAAGTATACAAGAGAAATTAAAGAAATTAGATACATAAAACCTTTAGATGGTAGACACATAAAAGTAACTGCCAAAACTTATTGTACCTTATAGAAGAATGGACTTTTTCCTGCTAAAATGGGAGAGCTTATATGTAATGTTTTTGTCCTTAAAGCAATTAAGCTATCTCCAGAACAATTCGATTCACCACTATTTGCAGCTTCATCTTCCTCTGTAGCAGTAATTAAAATACACAGGTTTTAGTTTACAGCTATATGTCATCAATCATCATGTACACCATCACTACAACAATGCTTCAATATAGCTGCTGAATATGGGAGGCGATTTTAGGTGGCATCACTACAACTAATCGCCTCCCATCTAGTAAAAGGCCCCCATATAAGTGGCAACCTGTTGCTGGCACGCAATCGCCTCCTATCCTTTATATAGGAGGCGATTTTGATGATATAGGAGGCCATTCCGCGCCTCCTATATGGAAGTATTCTTGTAGTGAATTGCATGTCATCATGTACACCGGGGCATCAAATGAAAAAATATTGGAACGATACAAATGCAAGTAACTGATTAAGTAATGGACTTATTATTCTTGGATTTTTAGCAATATATATATATATAGTAATAGTCAATATAGTAGAATCTGTGCGATCCTGGATTCTTTAACAAGTACAGAGATCAATTTCAGTTGCATGCATGTTGTACGTTTTTCATATCTGGGAAAAGAGAGTCTAATTAACACATAAAATCAGTTTATACTTAATAAAGATTGCTGAATGATCAGACTATAGTGTACTCGCAAAATCAACTCGGAATAACTAAAAGGTTTAACTAACCAGCTACAATCTCAATCCGAAGAATCCGGTCCGAAAAATTACTGTGGTTGAAGGCAAAACTGTAGTCCGGTATTGCTGTTTTCGGGTCGACGAGATTGCCATTCGTATCCGCCATAAAAATATATATTATGAGACAATTGTATGAAACGAATTTTTAGCAGACGGTTTTTTATATTCTTTTTTTTTTTTGGTTTTTGACCACGTACGTGCTTGTTCATGGGGAATCTTTCAAGGTACTGTTAATTAAAAGAAATTGATATCCTTTGCTCCATTTATTCTTTAATTAGCTAGTCATCTAATATTTATTGCCTTATAATATGCTTTTCAGTTGATATTTTGTTCTAGGAATGTATCAATTTTTCAAAACCTGCCAATTTCACCCACCCGATGTTTGATAAACTTTATAAGTAAGAGATTTTTGTTCTCAAAAAAAATATCGTCCTCATTTGTTCATACTAATCGTTCCCTAAATATGACATCGTACAAAAAATGTATGAAACAATATTTGTCTTTTTAAGTACTATTACATGTTCAACAGATTATTTTGGCCCAATGGCCAATAATATTTGACCTTTCCAATATATTGGCCTTGTTCTCGGGTGATAACTTGGAATGGCTTGTTAAAAATCTGTTCTTTTGCTTTCAACGAAATTGATGTTAGATATTTTGTGTGCAATTCTATGTGTTATAGTATCCCACATGAGAAGAAGACAACCAAATAGAAGTGCTTATTTTGAAGTGCTTCTTCACCCGCTCCAGCTCAAATCCGACCCGACCCGCCTCAACTCTTCATCATCAGCGACGAACCTTCAATTTTAGCGACCCAATTTAAGTCACCAACTCAAATCTCCATCATTTCCGTCGAAATTCCGTCAAATCTTCCCCATTTCCGTCAGTTCCGCCCCCATTTTCGTCGAAAATCGCCGCCCCCATTTTTCTCAAAATTCGCTGCCCCCATTTCCGTCGCCCCATTTCCGTCGAAATTTGCCGCCCCCATTTTCGTCGAAATTCGCCGCCCCATTTCCGTCGGTTCACCCGCCTCGTCACCGCCGGTGAAAGGTCCGGCTCGTTTTTTGTTTTTTTTTTGTTTTTATACTCATTTTTTAGTAAAATTCGAATTTAGTGTTAATTATATTGTTAGATTTGTTGATATTGTTAGATTATTGAAGCATGTTAATTTAAAGATTTGTGAAGGATTTTAGATTTGTGAAGGTTTTTTTTAGTAAAGATTTGTTAGATTATTGAAGCATGTTAATTTAAAGATTGTTAGATTATAAATTTAGATTTGTGAAGGATTTTAGTGTTAACTTGTAAAATTATATTAATTAGTGTAGATTATATTAGTTAGTGTATCATTAGTAAGTTAGTGTTAATTTGTAAGATTATTAGTTTGTTAGATTGTTAATTTAAAGATTGATTAGTAGTTTAAAGGGAAAATTAGATTGTTAAATTAGATTAGATTAGTTTATAATTAGATTGTTAGATTAGATTAGACTAGTTTATAATTAGATTGTGAAAAATAGATTGTTAAATTAGATTAGATTAGTTTATAATTAAATTAGGAAAATTAGATTGTTAAATTAGATTAGATTAGTTTATAATTAGATTGTGAAAATTAGATTATTAAATTTTAATAAGTAAGATTATTAGATTATATAGATGTTGAAATATTGATTTTTTATTTAAATGTTGATTTGATATAGATGTTAAATTTTTATTTAAATGTTGATTTGATATTTAAATGTGATATTTTTTATTTTTACAGTATATACATATATTCGGCATGTCGTCACGTAAGACCACTAGCGGTACTGGAGGTCGAGGTCGAGGTCGTGGAGGTGGAGGTCGTGGAGGTGGAGGTCGTAGTGGGGTATCGGGTACTGGTAGTGATGGTAGTGTTGGTCGTGAAGGTATTGGTGGTAGTGATAGTGTTGGTCGTGGCGGTGTTGGTGGTAGGGGTAGTGTTGGTCGTGGAGGTGTTGCTGGTGTTAGTGGTAGTGGCGGTGTTATTGATAGTGGCCGTGGTAGTTGCCGACCTATACGGATTATCCGATCGAGTCGTCGTGCAGAGCCTAGCGATCCCTTCGGGCCATCCATCCCGTCACTAGGGTCAGGTGACGAATCTACATCGAGGACACCTGCGTTGCAGCGGGAGTTATTTGTAGAGGATGAGGCGGCCGTCCCCAGAGTAGGTGATATACCCCGATCATCAGAGTCCACCGCAGCCCAGCTGCCATGACCACATACTTCAGCTTCAGTTGGGACTCACGTGCCCCCATCAGCCAAGTCTGGCTGACTTCAGACTCCACCGGAGCTGGACCGAGCCAGTAGTTGATCGAGACTCTAGGATCGAGCCAGACTCGACCCCCGAGGGGGCCAAGTATAGGAGTTATGGCGCTTAAACCTGGGCAGAAGAAGCAGGTTATAGAATTGAAGCGGGGTTGTTTTTCTAAACCCCCCGGTCGTGAGATCGCGAAGACGATCAGTACACTCATTCGACAGTTTATTAGTGACTTTTGGCCCTCCTACTTGAAGGTTCCCGAGGAAGTACGGAAGGAGATGTACGCGAGATTTACGGTGAGTTTTTAATTTATTGTTTAGTATTTTTTAATTTAGTATATTAAATATAGTATTTTTCAAATATTGTTTAATTTAGTTTATTAATTTAGTGTATTAATTTATTATTTTATATTTATCCTTTTTGTAGAATATCTATGGGATCCGACGGTCAGAGAGGGGAGATGTACATAGGGCATACCAGGCGAAGGCGAGGGGACTTTACAAGCGTATGATGAACAAGACGAAGGGGCAGTACTTCAAGAACGACGAAGGGTTGATCGGACCGCTTTGAAGATTCTCTTACTATTTTGTACGACGAATGTCATAATGACAAACTAATTCTATATACATATGTAAGTATAATAATTAATTGAGCTAATGATTATACCTCATAATCATATCTATTATAACATTAGTGAAGTAAAGCATAAAAACGAATAAAAACTACAACTAACTAGTAGTGATTAGTTGTAGAACATGAAATATATCTTGAACGTTAATAACTCGCTCAATGTCAATCAATCTATTAATTCACACTAAACTACTATGAGGTTGGTTTGGCAATCGTTTATTACTTCAATTCACATGTTACAATGATTTTGGTTGCTAAGAATCACAAACACACCAACATCAATTAAAAAAAATGATTTTAAAGTATGAAAACTAGTAGGGACCGTAATTCAGTCCCTAGTATTGTGGTCCTTATTGACTCAACAGGGACCGCATTGCGGTCCTTACTAATATTCATACTTTAAAATCGATGAATATTATTAGGAATCGCACTTAGGTCCCTAAAATAGCAACAGGGACTGCACTGCAGTCACTGCAAAAATTTAGTGACCTAAATTCGGTCCCTAATTTTTATTAGTGACCTAAATGCGGTCACTAAATCCAAAAATTTGAAATTTTGGCAAAAATTTTAGGTGAGAAATTTGAATTTGCCAAAAAATTGAAATTTCACCCTCCCCTCTATATATACTCACCACTCTTACACATCTCATTTCATTATCTCTAAAAAACACCCAACACAAAAACACTATCTTATTTTCCAACACAAACGAATTATCTTCTTTTCTCCATAAATCACCTAACACAAAAAAAAATTCTTCTTCTTACCAACACAAATCTAAAAAACAAATCACCAACACAATCTTTCTTTTGTTTCTTTTCTTTCACTTTCTTTTCTTATTTTTCTTTCACTTGTTGTTTTATTGATTCATTTTTTTTTTGTTTTCATTCATATTTTATTTTCTATTATTAGTCATTTTATTCATCTTTTTACATTCATTAATACTTTCATGTCATTATATTAACTTTTTCTTTATTATTTTATTGTTTTGATCTTGTTAAAATCATAATTTTACAAAAGAAAACAATAATATTTCTGATTTAATTCAGAATATTATGGTTTTTTTTATTTGTTCTGGGGGGTCAATAGGGACCGCAATTCGGTCCCTACTAATATTCATAGATACTCTATGAATATTAGTAGGGACCGAATTGCGGTCCCTGTTTTTGTTATTAGGGACCGCATTCCGGTCCCTATTATAAATATTAGGGACCGCATTTAGGTCCCTAATATTTAATAAATAGGGACCGCATGACGGTCCCTATTTTTTTTCAAGAAGTAGCGACTTAAAGACAGTCGCTACTTCATGAAAAACAATAGGGACCGCCTCGCGGTCCCTAATTTTTAAGGCAATAGGGACCAGAATGCGGTCCCTATTGATATTAAGTCATCAGGGACCGAAAAGCGGTCGCTGATTTTCCGGTCCCTATTGACCATCAATAGCGACCGACTTGTGGTCCATATTGACAAGCGACCATGGTCAATAGGGACCGCACAATAGTGACCCAAAGGCGGTCCCTATTGACCATCAGGGACCGCCTTGCGGTCCCTATTGACCCCTGAATCTTGTAGTGTTAGTAAGGACGAAATATTAAAAATGTCCGCTAACGTTTTTTAAAAAGTTAAAATGCCCGTTTTTTCCGGGTCTTGCCAAAATGTCCCGTATGTTTAAAAAAAGCTTTAAAAAATGTCATCGGTCCTTATTCGGGCCAAAATTGCCTATGTGGCGGTACAGTCAATGCCACGTCAATAAAATGCTCCGCCACGTCATATTTTCAGCCAAATAATATTTTTTACGCAAGCCCTTATAATTTTAAAAATTGTACTTACACCCCATAGTAAATTACACTTTGCACCACAAAATATATATACATAAAAATAATAATAAAGATGTATATAACTATTTGTAAAAATAATAAATATATATGATTAATAATAATAATAAACACATATATATAAAACATATATATAATTATATATATATTAAAAAACAAAAAAAAACTAATCATCATCTTCATATATGTAAGTTTTATTTGGTTAATTGCATATCAATTATTTATAATTTAAATTCAAATGGGTATAATTAGATTTCTTTGTTACATACATATTTACTTATGTAATTTTTCTAGGTAATTCAATCAACTTGGTTAATATTTGAAACTGAAATATATGTTTTAGGATTAGATACTTGTAAATATAATAAAAGACTAACTTTTAAGTTCATGGGGGCTCAAATGCAAATTTTTCTAAACATTTAGGGTTAAAAATAGAAATTTTTAAAAGTTCAAGGGCTAAAGTATAAATTTATTTTCTTCCTAATTTTTGGGGTGTTACAATGATCAATTTATTTTTTTGTATTTTTTGTATTTTTTATATCGTTAAAATGTTTATTATTATTATTTATATATATATTGATTATTATTATTTATATATATTCATGTTTATTATTTTTATAAATAATGATATATATTTTTATTATTATTTATATATAAATATTTATTATTATTATATATATGTGTGTATATTATTTTCACAAATAGTTATATATGTTTATATATATATATATATATATATATTTATTGGGGTGCAAAGTGCAATTTGTTTTGGAGTGCAAATACAATATTTAAAATTACAAGGGTTTGTGTAAAAAACGTGTTTTGGCTGGAAAAATATGACGTGGCATTGACAACTTGTTGACTGTACCGCCACGTAGGCAACTTTGGCCCGAATAAGGGCCGAGAGCATTTTTGAAAGTTTTTTTTAAACATACGGGGCATTTTGGCAAGGCCTGAAAAAAAACGGCCATTTTAACTTTTTAAAAAAAGTTAGCGGCCATTTTTAAAATTTCGTCATATTAGTAATGCCCACTTGAATATTTAATTCATGTGTTGGACTTTTGGATAAGATTTTGGGCTTTGCATTTAGCCCTTATAATAAAAATCAAGATTGGACGCTTGAGCACTTGTTAATTAATTCAGATTAGTGTTAATATTAATTAATTAATTTGAATTAATATTATTTTTTGGATTTCGAATTAATTAATTATATTATTTAAACCTGAAAACGTATTTGTAATTTAAATGAAAAGTCCCAACTTTTTGTAGTGTTGCATTCGTTTGAATATTTCCCACAATTTTCAGAAAGTTGCATATGTTAGAAAGGTTGTCTTCTAGTCTATAAAAGGAAGTGATTGATGGACGAATTAATTATCCGATTTTCTGCACTTGTCTCAAATTGTTTATCATGTAGGTTGATTTCTTTCTAATAAAATATAGTGCGGAAATATTGCCTTTAGGACAGTCATTATTCACGACTCAAGGCAAACACTTATAGTTTTTTCTGTTTCTATTACAATATTTCTAATAATCTAAAGGCAATACATAGCAATGGAAACAGGCATGAATCCCACCATGAAATTTCAATTTCAAGAGAAAGAATCCAACAAACTCGATCGTTTCGATGAAACAAACTACACCAGATGTCAGGACTACATGTCATGACTTTTGTTGCCTCTGAATCTGTACTACCTGTTGGATTCGAAATTTAAAGCAGTTGCAGAACCGGCCGCATATACTACTGATGAAGTCAAAAAGAAAGCGAAAACCGACAAGGAGAATCGTTGGAATGATGAGATGTTGTGCAGGGTTACATTCTGAATTCCCTCACCAACATGTTGTATGATGTTTATCGCAATTACAAAACGCCAAAAGAGGTATGGTCTGCCCTCGAATCAAAATATAAACACATGAAAGAAGGGACAAACATATTTCTGGCATTGAAGTATAACAAATTTAAATTTACTCAAAATATGCCAATTATGGATCATGTTTGTGACTTGGAGATCTCAAGAACAATCAAGTGAATCCCAATGCAAATGGGAATTCTGGTTCGGGCAACAACAACCGAACAAACATGGTTGAGGCTGATGGACAAGAGTTTGTTGCTATGATAACAGAGTTGCATATGGCATATGTTGTCGTATCTCCTGATTGGCGGCTTGATTCTTGTGCCACTGTTCATGTGTGCAACAATAAAAGTATGTTCAAAAACTACAACGAGTTGAAGGAGTCAGAAGAAGTTCTGATGGGAAACCATGCTACTGCGAAAGTTCTGGGGAAAGAGAATGTCGAGTTAAACTTCACATTTGGACATAAACTCACCCTTGTGAACGTGCTGCATGTCCCAGGCTTAAGGAAGATGTTAGTTTCTGCTAATCTCTTATGTAAGAAAGGATTTAAGGTTGTACTAGAATCTGAGAATGTGATTGTAACTAAGAACGGAGTGTTCATAGGCAAAGGATACTCTGTTGATGGCATGTTCAAGTTATCTATTAATAAAAGTAGTAATGTCGCTTATGTTGTTGATTCTTGTTCTATTTCATGGCATGCTAGACTAGGATACTTAAATTATGGATATTTGCGTTATATGTCTAAGCATGATTATATTACTTTCAAAGATGAACAAGTTGATAAATGTGAAATTTGTGTAGAAGCCAAAATGACTAAGAAGCCATTTTCTAAAGTTGAACGAAATTTTGAATTATTGGAACTTGTGCATTCTGATATTTGCGAGTAAAACTACTTAATAAAAACCAAGGATGAAACTTTTGATAAATTTAAGGAGTTTAAATCCAAAATTGAAAATCAAACGGATAAAAAGATCAAAGTGCTTCGTAGTGATAGAGGAGGGAAATATTTCCCTTAATCCTTTAACTTTTTCTGTGAAGAAAATGGTATAATACATCAAAGAACAGCCCCATATACTTCTCAACAAAATGAGTTGGCTGAAAAAAAAAATAGATCCTTGGTTGATATGGTAAACGCAATGCTTATGAATGCATAGTTGCACTTTAATTTATGGGATGAAGCTTTATTAACATCATGCCTTATTTATAATAGAGTTCCTTTTAAGAAATTTCGTGCTTCACCTTATGAATTGTGGAATAATGGTAGAAAGTCTAACATAAATTCTATTAAAGTGTGGGGGTGTCTACATATAATATATAGGGAAAATCATTTTATCACACGAAAATCATTTTTCCTTTTCCAAATGACCAAAATATGGAAAACTACATATAATAGATAGGGAGTTGATATATCCAGGGCAAAATCCCTATCCACAGAGGAGTTTTTTTAATTGTTTACAACTATGCCCTTTAAAATTAATTGTCCCATTCTTCTTCTTTCAAGTGCAGCACATATAATCAGGGAAATCTTTATGCATATGCCTAACTTAGAAGATGCTATTTGACATGAAATATAAAAAGATAATTAGTTATATATACACACATAAATAAATAAATATATATATATATGAGCACAACAAAAACGTTATGCCACTTAATTAGTTAATAATAAACTTTAAATAACAAATATAAATCAATTAGTTAGGTTAAATTACAAGACATAGATTATATATAATATAGTTCGTAACATATATTTTGAATGAAGGTTTACAAGACATATATACATATATGTATATATGTAGTGCACCTAATTCGTAATATTTTAATCGAAAAAGTGTGAATCAATTTATTAATTAGTGTTTCATTTTTATGACAATTTAAAATCTGATAATGGTATATGGAAATGATTTATACGAAAAAACAAACTGGAATTCTTTTTCTTTTTTGATGTATTTGGAATTCTTATTCTTTTCATGTTTTTAATACTTTGGGGATTTGAAAATAATCAACTAACGGTTGTCAAGTTACATAATCAAATGTTAAAAAAATTTACATACTGAAAATTTTCTTTTGTCAAATTGTTATTTTTCGATTTGAAGTAATATAAAAGTAATTTTGTTTGAAATCTATTTAAAAGTAATTGCAAGAAGTAAGAATATTCGTGTATATCCACAAAAAGATACATACATGTATATGGATATATATATAATATATATATATATATATATATACACAAGATTCTTTAGTACAGTCAAATCAGTCACTTTTCCTTAAATTATGCATAATTTTCCTTTAATCATGTATATCCACAAAAAGATACATACATGTATATGGATATATATATATATATATATATGTATACAATATTCTTTAACACAATCATATATCAGTCACTTTTACTTAAATCATAATTTTCCTTTAATCACGTATACTAGCTAATTAAGATTTTATGGTTCGAATTTGAAAGTGTAAAAGTGACATTTTATATGAAATTGTATTATTTTGCTCTATAATTAGGAGATTTGCTCTGTCTATATCATTTTCCTAATATATATCGAAATTGCATAACAATACCTATTTTATCTCTAACTGATAAATTAACGTATGCGTTATTGTAATTAACAGAAAGCGTAATGTTAAAGATAGTAAAAAGCCCCCAAGCTACTACATTTAGTAAATCCACAAGTGTTAAAACCGATAAAAAAAAATAGAAACCTAATCTTTGTTTTTTTCATTTGATACAAAAAGATTTATGTTAAAACCAAATGCTTTGCATAGGTACAATTAGAGATAGCACGTGAGGTTTTTGCTAATTTATTAGAGATAACACATGGTATGATTTGCGTAATTTTTGCTTCTTCCTTTTGAAGAAAATTTTAGTTTTTAGATTTGTAAGAGCATGGTGTTTAGTTCAATAATGATTTTACAATTTAACAATCGAAAAAAAATTATAACAGAAGTTATTAGTACTTATCTAATAATTTTGGGTTTTGAAATAAATTTTCATACATAGAACTCGTATCTAACTATCTATAGTTATCGTAAATAATGTATTATCAAGGGTTCTTTGCCTAGAAACTAAAGATTAAAACAAACAACGCATACGAAAGTATTGTTCATTGGTTCGAAATCTGAAAACCTCGTTCCAAAACCTACGATTTCTTTTCTTCAAGTGTTATTTTAATTCTCTCTTATTTATTTCTTTTTTAACTTTTAGCCCACTGCTTTTTCGAGATCAAAAACAAAATTCATCCTCTAAAGCCCCAAGTATGCACTTAGCTGTTGTGCAGCCAACCTCCCTTTTTTAAAAACTTTTACAATTAGGCCCCTATAATTTATCTATTTCTACAATTTAGGTCCTAAATAAAAGACTTTCATCTAAAAGAAATAATTAATGGCTTATGCCCACAACTTTATTTAATATTGAAATTGTTCGTCCGCAACATTACTCTTTCATTATATTTCGTTTCATAAAATTACAAATCGAAAGTATAGTAACAATTGGGGTTTGTCATTCATTTAAATATTATAAAAACAATGTCCCAAATTATTAAGCATGTAATCGAAATTTGTTACAATCCCAATTTATGAAATGAATAATAAATGTTTTGTCCCTCTAAAAAAATGTCTTGTGGCATTTCACCTTCGGCCACTTTGGCACCTTGCATTCCCTAATAAATTTATATTGGTTATTTAACTCAACTTTATCTTTTATAAAATTACAAACATTATTTTTTTAGAAAGCTTAGTAATTGAATTCTCTTTGGAATTTGCATTTGAACTTCACAGCTTAAGAAAGATTAATATTTTGAGAATTGTCTTGTTTGAGCAAAATAAAGATTTTATTTCAAAAAGTACAAGACAACTTATTTTATTTATAGTCTAAAGTGTAGGAATAGATAAATTATTGGGGCTTAATTGTAGAAATTTAAAAAAAAAAAAAAAGAGGAGGTTGGCTGCACAACAGCTAAGTGCAGCCAAGACACCCCCTTTGTAGATACACTACTAGATAAAATGAAATTAATCTTCCCCTCTTTCAAATTATCGTTAATTGAATTTTGATTTGCAGAGAGAAGAGGGCTAGTTGCAGTATCCTGGTCTCTTCCATGTAAGTAACGGGCCTGGTCTCTTCCATGTAAGTAAAGGGCGAGCAGAAGTTTACCTAAAGCAAAAGAATAAAAGAATAGCATCAATTTACAGCTTCGATGAGATCTGAACAGAAGAACATGACAAACATGGAGTAGACAAGGGCAATGCAATCAACTCATCCAACACTAACCTAGATAGGTCAATCAGGGTGCTAAAAACAAGTTTATAAAGTTTTGTCGTTTGGGTGCATCGCTGTTGTAAACCGAGAATAGCGCGATTTACCAAATGATCACACATTTGTTATTACTTATTAGATGAACGAGTAAAGAACCATCAAAGATTTGTGGAGAAAATCCTGGTTCAGGACCCAGTCCTCATTTTATATATCAACTAAGAGCTTACCCATATAACGGGCGTCATTACAATCAAGAGTAGACTAGTTCATAACTGGCATAAAACTAGTGAAGACCGACATAATTGACTCTACCGTCTTTCTAGCAATCTAATGCAGTTATTTGTGCATATCATTCTCCCGAATTAAACTTGACAAAGTAAAGCCTTTCCCCTCGCAAGGTGACTCAAAAGACCACAGCTAGTTTTATGTTATAAGCCACACCTGGGCAGTTGGATTTGCCAACATATGAAGCTTATGCACCAAGTCATGCTCATATTTGGTCCAAATACCGATGTCCTAAATGTAATTTCAAGTTTCTACCTACACTCCCTTACATCATAATGAAAGAAGGAAGTCGATTCCCCGAAAATCCATTAGTTGTTATACTCTAACCTCTCTTATGTGATCATCATTAAAGAAATCATTTTCCTTTTACAAACCGCATTATGTGTAATATTTTGAAAACTTATAAAATAAAACACCAATACTACCACAAAATCCAGTAAACAAAACCAAAAGCGAAACAAAACAAAATGCGACCAAAAAAACACCCAACCACAATCCTTGCCATAAGATTTCACACTATGAGGAGAAAACCAAGTTGGGGGCAAATTATGATTCTCCTACGCCACGACACTCGATACCGGAATCTCGATCCGACCCACCAAATCCCTACCCGACGAAAGAACCCAGAATCTTTATCATCATGGTATTTGTAAAGTGACAAAATCAGTTCATCCTCCAAAGCATGCACCTTGAACACAACTCCTCATTCCAAAGTGGATTCTCAGTGTTTCAATACTCTGGTTTTGGACTTGAACTTGCCAACTTGTAACTTCACATATGAATCCCTCACCGCCCATTCCCTCCCTTCCAACAAATACACGTAAAGCTTCATTTTTTAACAACAATAATTTATTAATCAAATGCAAAGCATAAACTTACGAGAAAAAATAAGAAAATTACTGCCACGGCGCAACAAGGACTAAACTTACATATAAGAAGAGGAATTCCACAATTAATTGTTTATAATTGGGTTGTATGCTTGTCTACTTCAACACCAACAATAAATCATTTGTAATCACATTACGGGAAACCTTTTCTGGAACTTCACTTGGTGTTAAGAGGTATTGGGTTAATTCTGAAATCAAATTTCAAAGGCAGCGACAAATTAAAATTCATATAACTAGCCATGAGTTTAAAAGGTTGATACTACTTAGGGCATACATTTTACATTTAGGCATTTGCACAAGCTACAAAAAGTAAAAGGCAGGAGTTAGTACCTATACCTTTCCATAGAACATAAATTAGCTCTTGTTGGTGAACTCTGCTCGAAGATGGAGTATGCCATTAATGAAATAATCACACTTGTCTGCCATGAAAGAACTCCAAGGCATTTTAAACATATTGCAACATATAATCGCTGGCGACTCTTTTTTGAAGGCATGGTTCCACTTACCCATGCTAACATAGTTCTCTGTGGATTTTGATCGGACAGAAAACTCGAATTCAACATCAAATGTTAGCGAACTATTTTCTCCCACCTGCACAGCAAGAGCAAAACTTTGGGACATATCATGTTGATTCGTGTAGCATTGTGCATACAGAGAGAAATCTTGTTCGCCCAAGTAGAAATCGTGATATTCAACATACCCTGATGGGAACAATTTTGCACATTCTTCATGCTTAAGATCAAAGTAGACAACAGATCGTTGTTTTGGGTGTTCAAACTCAACTATTTTAAGAGGACGGTTCTTGTAGGCACGCTCTATGAAGCGACGATTGGTGGATGTTGGATCCTCTTTGACGCGAGCTCGCTGATGATATAGTGCCTCCGCCTTAAAAAATAGAGCATCATTAACGTAGTTAGTTGCAAGCTCATGATTAAAATCATTACATGCAAGAACCTCCCGAAGCTTTTGGCAAGACATGTAAGGAAAACGAATATAGGGACCCAAACGAGTAGAGATGATCTCCTTATGCTCCTTGGGCTCTTGGTAGTGGGCCCTAGTCCATTTTAAAGCAATGTTGTAAACCTCATCTTCAGAGGTGACAAGAATGTGATCACTAGACAAGATCGCCTCAATTCCAACAAGTGGCAAATTCATAATTTCATCCTCACACCTGTCCAAATATTCATAATCAAGAAACTATAAAAAACATAAAGATTAAGGATATCCACATTTACACCTTTTGAAGGTTGGTCTAATTATGTAAAGCTTCCAATATTTGATGTGTAAATGAAAATCAAAACATCAATGGAATTCTAAATTTGAAGGAATATGTGGAAATATAAAAATGCACAAGGAAAAATTTATAATTGACATCTTTTAGAATGAATAACAACTTCTTCTCTTTTATACAAAGAAATGGCATGGGAGAAAAAGATAATGAGGATTTACTCTGATATATCCTTATAATGGAGGGCTAGGAACTCCTTTGTTGCATAGGTAAAATGTTTGACTGCATCAGCCATTAGGATACTGGAAGGAAGAGCTAGATACAGTAATGCACACTCTGTTGTCATTGGGAGGTTTCTCAATGATTGGATGCAATGTGCCATACATGACGCAACCTCAAATTTATCAGCAACCTTAAGCACTTCCACTAATTCAGGTATTGTCTTGCTCGTTAATGTATTGCAATACATACAACTTAAGAGTTCTATAAGAGCAGCTTCCTCTGTTCAATAAAGTAAGAAGTTGCAATTTGTAAAGCAATTTCTTATATGGCAATTAAACTGCCAACAAAAATATTACATGCCCAACATCTTAATCTAGATAAATTAGCGCACTACTAAATATACACAAACCAATATGTAAAGTAAATTTCACCCAAACAGAGAGCTAAAAAAACAAGGTAGAACCAAAAGAAAGGTCCATAAGATTAGAACTAAGCGTGCAATAGATTAAGACAAGACTACTACTAAGTACGACAACAAAGGACATATATACCAGAATCTTTAATTCTCAGAGTTGCATATCTTTGCTCAGATTCCATCATGCCATTTGAAAACAACTGCATAATGAATGTAGAAAAGAAGGAAATTAAATACACAAAATCTTTAAGATCGGAGACACATAAAAGTAACTGCCAAAACTTATTGTACCTTATAGAAGAATGGACTTTTTGCTGCTAAAATAGGAGAGCTCATATGTAATGTTTTGGTTCTTAAAACAATTGAACCACTATCTTCAGACCAATCTGATTCACTACTATTTGCAGCTTCATCTTCCTCTGGAACAGTAATATACAACAAATGTTTTAGTTTACAGCAATACAAATAGAAGTAAGTATACTGGTTCCAAATAATGAACCAATTCTTTTTTTAAGCAATCGATATTAACACTAGCCAAAATAGTAGAATCGAAGCATTAATATAGGAAATTCCTGGATTCTTTAACAAGTACATAGATCAATTTCAGTTGCATGTTGTATGTCATAACTGGGAAAAAAGAGAGACTAACACATTAAGACAGTTTATAATAACGATTGCAAATGATCAGAGTATATTGTACTCACAAAATCAAGTTCTCGAAATTACTAAAAGGTTTGACTAACCAGCTAAAATCTCAATCCGAAGAATTCGGTCTGAAAAGTTACTGTTGTTGAAGGCGAAAGTGTAGTCCGGTATTGCTGCTATCAGGTCGACAAGATTCCCGTTTGTATCCGCCATAAAAATTTATAAAATCTCACTCTCACTCTCTCACAAAGCCTGCAAAAATGAATATCGGCGTATATTGAAGTTTGCATGAAGGTGTATGATTTATATATAGAATGGAAAGAAATCGAAGCGACTGGAATTCATTAAGGATTGATGAACTTAGTACAAAGTAGAAGAAGAATTCATACATTGCTAAGGAACCTAATAAAACTTAATTCTCATGGACACAAAATCGAAGCAATCCTACCAAATTACTCATCATGTGCTAAAAAAAACTAATAACTATTAGCCAGACATTACTTAATTCCAGTTACCTTTTGTTATCAAATAATTAACAAAAATACAGACTTGTATATGAAATGGTCTAGTAGATAGTAATGCTAATTGATTACTCGTGGTGTATTTTTATTTCATTAGTTGTGTCTTTGAATCGAGAACCAGGAGAAAGAATCTACATAAATCACATAAAAAAAAAATATTGCTGATTGCTCCTTCCTTTACCATTAAAGCCATCATTTTTCCATTCTTTTTTTTTTCTCACTACAGAGAATATGAAATCACTCAATTTAGCAGTAAAATATCAAAGTAGTAGAGAAATGATAGATCTTTCCTTCCTCTATATATATGTCTTTACCACTAAATCTCTCTCAGAATCCATGGAAACAAGAGAATTATTACAACTAGTTAGGTACTGCTTTCATATCACTTATTAACAAATTCACAGAACAGTTCCACAAACTATAAATAAATAAATGCAATGATTAACAGAAAAATCATTATTAGATAATAAACATATCACCTGGGGTCAAAGAGAATCTTCTTGAATTTCAATTGCTAACCGTTGACTTCAATTCCTCAACAATAATTGAGATTTGGGTGGAATGGGTCTTTTCATGCTTTAGGTTAATTGGAAGTGGGCCAAAGTAAAATGGTACTGAAGTAAAATGATAGATCTTTCCTTCCTCTATATATATTATGTCTTTACCACTATGAATATGAAAACACTTTCATATATGTTTTCATATAAAGAATATGAAAACACTCAAGTTAGGTACTGCTTTCATATCACTTTAACACACATTCACAGAACAGTTCCACAAACTATAAATAAATAAATGCAATGATTAACAGAAAAATCATTATCAGATAATAAACATATCACCTGGGGGCGAAGTCGAAGAGAATCTTCTTGAATTTCAATTGCTAACTGTTGACTTCAATTCCTCAACAATAATTGAAATTTGGGTGGAATGGGTTTTTTCATGCTTTAGGTTAATTGGAAGTGGTACTGAAGGAAATCGCAAAAAAGAAGACAAATTAAATATATTAAGATAAAAAAGGAGGGAAAAGTTAATTATTAGTAGGAGCGGGAGCGGGAGCGGCAATTCATCTGTCTCTATTCTTAATTTAATGAATTCACTTTAATTACACTTACTTTTTTCTATTTTATACTAATTTTCTCTACAATATCAGGCTCTAAAATTTCTCAAATTGAACTGATCCAGAAGACTGTAGTTTGTGTTGTTTAATTTTTCAGCTTTTCTGAACCAAATGGGTTTTTGGGAGAAAGCCCACTGTGTTCTTGGAAACAGTCAAAAAAAAAAAACCTGCAAAACGAAAAGAAGCAACAAAACCCTCATGTATTCAAATACATAGCAAATTACCTCTTTTTGTAGAAGAGTGGATTACACTCGCAAGAAGTGAGAGAAGGCATGAAATATTAACTCATAAAATGACTCTTGTACCCTTAATCCCTTTATCCCTTATTCTTTAAAATTAATAGCGCAAAACCCCATATTATGTTAGTATGCGAACAATGCACATATCTTATGTCAAATTGATAAATAACCCCTATAATTTTAAAACAATAGCGAAGGTACCCCTTTTCAAAAAATTAATGTACCATTTCTACTAACTTTTAATTGTACGTTTTTGGATATTCTTAAGAGTTCACTGATAGATATCCTTATTTTAAAATATGCATGTTGCTTTTCAGACTTAACTTACAATCAAAGACTAGAAGTTAACTTACCAAAAGAAAAAGACTAGAAGTTAAAACAAATATTAAAATTTGGGGACATGTCCCACTGAAAACCGAGATTATTCTAAAGAAAAATGACATTGTCGAGAGAATTCAAACACCATTCTAATCTGATCAATCTTATGAACCCTAATTTAATTTTTTCATAAATTGCACAAAAACCTCAAAATTTCACAAATAATCACAATCAAGAATGATATGTTCCATACATTCTTAAATGGAAAAATTTCAGTTACCTATCCAAACTATGCCCACTTTTCCAGTTATCTATCCAAACTTTCATTTTTTACACTTTACGGTCCAAACTTTCAATGTCTTTGCAGTCGACGGTCTAAGCTATTTTTTCGACCTATCTC
This sequence comes from Linaria vulgaris, assembly GCA_948329865.1. Taxonomy (NCBI): domain Eukaryota; kingdom Viridiplantae; phylum Streptophyta; class Magnoliopsida; order Lamiales; family Plantaginaceae; genus Linaria; species Linaria vulgaris. The sequence goes on along the minus strand of OX415250.1, from coordinate 31,983,611 downwards.
GACCAAAAAATGCCACTTTGCGACTAAATGACGCATCGATGACGTCATCCAGATGGGGTATTTTAGGTACTGTACTAATTATTTACTTAAAAATAAAATAAATAACAAATCAGACATATAAAGACTTAGCGCGCCATTTCTCTCACACATCCCGCTAAAATCACAAACCCTAATTCCCAAAATTGAAAGTAAATCCACGAAATCGAACCTCAATTTCTTTTTTTTTCCACTCGATCGACATAATCTAACAATGGTGTGGAGAGTAAGAACCCCCACTAACTTATTCCTGAAGGACAAATTACACCCGATTATGGTAAAAATTCTCACTCCAAAATTTAATTTATTTCTTTGTTGGGAATTACTTTTCGTCGTGTGGTCCCTCCTTTTGGGTGTATTTGAGGAAATAGTTGAACACATGTGAAAAAATATTATTTTTTTTCCTTTTTTGTTCTCACTTTAACTGCAACTTGTGTATTTGTGTTATTAGTTTAACTATGTCCACGTGATAAGTGTGTTTCTGTTTGTTAATGTCATACTAATTAATTTTTGTCTATATTCAGCTGGAGATAGAGATGACCCTTTCACCATAATCTTGCATCATTATGGCAAATTAATGAATTTGGGCAAATGGGTTTATCTTTAGGGACAAGTGAGCTATATAGACTGGTGTAATGAGGATGAAATGTCCAAGCTAGAGATACTAGAAATGGTGAAAGATGTGGGTGTTAAAACACAGGGTTTTGTGGTGAGAATACGTTACATCATAGATACTTATCCATGTGATTATATTGAAGTAAATGATGACAAGGACTCATTGGATATGGCACTCCATACATCTACAAGGAAATCAATAGATGTTTATGTTCTTACAAATGAGGTACCATTAAATGCTACTCAATCACAGAGTGAATTTCCTAATCTTCTTCAATGAGTGAAGGGTTGGATTATATTGGTGATAACAATGGAGGTGTCAATGTTGGTGAAGATGAGAGGTTTGTAGAACGCCTTGTAAAGAGTGATGATGATGATGATGATGATGAATTGTCTGATGTAGAAGATGTAGCACTTATGTTTAGAGATATAGCCACCAGTAAAGCAATAACAAGTGATATACCTAGCTCTTCAAGAGCTAATGATGATATCCATAGTGCCCCCCCAACTGAATCAAGAAGCCAGAGATATGTACCCCAATGCTTAAGAGACAATACTAGTCCACTGTTGGAATCTATAGTTGATATAGTGGACAGTGATGATAGTGATGGTGAAGTCTCATGTGGTGATGATTCACATTTTCAGACACTCTCAATGATAGTGATAATGATGCAACTGATGATGAATATCTTAAGAGTGCTAGTGAGGCAGTGGGGTTTTAGGAGGAAGAATTTAATGCACCAACTGCTGATGATGGGGTTGAAAGCTCTAGCAGAAATGCTCATGTGCAAGATGGGGCAGAAAATAATTCAAACAAAAGGAAAGGAAAGAAAAAAGTTGAGACTTTGACAGGAAGGAAACCACAAAAGCCAATACCAAAAACACCTACACACGAATGTAGTGGTAGAAAAGGAGAGGAAGAAATCATGGCATTGGTTTCTAAGTATTCTGGTGGATGATATGAATATCACTAACAATTACCATTGGACTGTTATGAGTGATAAGCAGAAAGGTTTTGTTGATGATGTTCATGAACTGTTGACTGTGAGCATAGGTTCTGTGTTTTGCACTTGTGGGCAAATTTGAAGAAGGAGCATCCAGGTCTTGCAATGAAGAATATACTTTGGGATGCTGCAAGAGCTGGTAGAGTCTGTGATTTCAACAAGATCATGGATAGGCTGCAAAATAGGAATGTCAAAGCATACAACTGGTTAGCAAGCAAACCTCCAACTCAGTGGTCTAGAGCATTGTTTAGAACACATTGCAAAGGTGATCTTTTGTTGAATAATATGTCTGAGAGCTTTAATGCCTCAATTGTAAAAGCCAGAGGGATGTCAATCATTGACATGTTGGAATCTATTAGGAGAACCTTGATGAAGAGGACATGTATCAGGAAGATTGCCATAAACAAGAGCAATAAGGCTATTACTCCAAAGGTATGGGATATTCTTGATAAGATAAGGGGAAAAGTTGGAGGTTATATGGCTCACTGGAATGGGCACTTTGAGTTTAAGGTTGAGGCACCTTATAGTGATACTTTTGTGGTGCACTTGGAGAAGAAGTTATGTTCATGTATGAAGTGTGATTTGACAGGTATCCCTTGTGTCCATGCATGTGTTGCAATGAAACACATGCGTTGGAAGCCAGAAGAGCACATACATGCTTATTATTCAAAGAAGACCTATCTGAGAACTTGCAGTAACTACATGTCTCTTATGCAACGAAAGAGTGCATGGCCTAATAGAACCTCCGCCTATCCAAACTATGCCTGGTAGGCCAAAAAAGAATGGTAGGAAGATTAATCCCGAAGAACTCAGAGAGATACAGCTGAGGAATAAACTTAGTGGCAAACAAGCAAATGATGGAGTTAAGATGCATTGTGGTTATTGCCAATAGGAAGGTCATAATGCTATGAGTTGTCAGGCAAGGAAGAATAACCCTTTAGCAAGTACATGGGTGCCCAATCCAAGGGTCAATGGTATGGGTAGAATTAAGAAATGGAGTGGGAATGGTAGAGCCAAAAGGAAAAAAATACTAGCACATATGTTGATGCTAGCACATCTGCTGAAGTTCCTTCAAATGCAAATGTTCCTTCTGAGACATGTGCTAGTGAACAAGCTGAGGTGATTACCAGTCTAATTTAATTGCTTTCTCAACTAATTGTGAAGCCAAATATAACTTGTAATTTCTGTTGATAGGTTGCTGCAACACATGAGTCTATTGTTAATGTTGGTGCTGTTGATGATGGGCAATGTCAGCCTACTCAAAGAGCAAATAAAAGAAAAAAGCAGGTAATTAAGATAGACTTAATCATTCTAGTTAACTTAATTATATTTATGTGATCCATTTATAGATTATGTACATCTGAAATGTAGGCACATACTAAAGTGGCTCCTCAAAAAAGAAGAGTGCATCAACTAATTTGCCACCAAGACCATTGAGTAATCAATCACAGAATGTAGCTTCTACAAGCGAAGCCTCTCAATAACCAGTTGGTCCTCAAGCAAGACCATCTACAAGGAGTAATCCAGCACCAGTAGCTCCTATTCCAATTTCTGTTGGTGGGGTACAGAGTAGGCCACTCACTAGAAGTCAAACACCTGAAAGGTTTACTAGTTTATCTACTTCGAAACCTACAGGTAAGACAAAGAAGCAACTTGTGTTCTCAGAGGTGCCAACATCCATCAGTAATTTGACTTTCACTCCTCCAGGCAGAAATAGGTTCAAACCTCATGCTCCAAAGAAAAAAATTGGAGTCCGAAAAAGGGTTGTTGAGATTATGTCTGTTAGTACTGCAGAAGATGGTACTAACTAATTGTGATGTATAATGAACATTAGTGATTGCCACTATTTTGTATAATGAATCTATTAGTGAGTGGTATTGTTTTGTAAGGTTTTGTTGTCCATATGAATGGATATTTGATGTGTCTCTTTATGAAACAGCTCTGGAAAAACATGCAATAAGTTAGACAAAATACTATCTAAATTATATCTAAAATTACACTCGACAACATAAACTTTGATTAATTTTACACTTAACGGTCCAAACTTTCAAACTTTTACACTTTACGGTCCAAACTTTCAAAAAATTTACACTCAAAGATATAAACTTTGACAATTTTGACATCTGCGATTTTGAACTTTTACATTAATTATTTTGTTTTATTTGATAAGACGCATATATCAACGCAGCAGATAACTTTTTTTTTTCCTTTTCATTGATTAACAATAATTTAACAGATGTCAGCCAACATAAACAAACATTTTTTTTTTCATAATGCGTATTTATGTGGCTGCTCAACTACCAATTTGACTCGAGACTCGGTGCAAGTTAAACACGATTAGACATCTATTCCATTATCACCGTTGGATCAAACAAGGACCGGTGCAAGACATAAATTCCCAAAAGGCATCGACTATTCATATTCTACTATTTATATACCAAACGTCAACCCTAATTATCACATGCAAACAAACTCTCAAATTACATAGCAAGAAAACACTCTCCTCTCCCAAAATTCTCAAAGAGAAGCAATGGCGGCGTTCTATCAGTCAACTCTCAAGAACGTGTACGACGAGGTTAGCGAGTACCTGCCTAACATCTTCCTCAACTTTGCTAACTACTCTCACATCGACGAAGCCTATCTATTGGATGAACTCCGTGCTCTCGTCCATCATGACCTCTGGTACACAGATGCAACTATGCAGCCAGTGTACGATCAGCTGGCTGCAAAATTCTCGGTGAGGAGAGGCGTTGAAATAACCCCTGTGGAGATTCTGGACCGTCTGCGGATAATGCAGACGCGCCTTCAACTATTTACCGAGTTTTACGGGAAACCGGGGGTCACCTACAACTGATCGAGAGGGGTCGTAAGGACAGACTCCAACTATGCTCGCCACTTCAAAAATGTAAGAGTACTACAAAATTTGTATATTCTGATAATAGTAATAATATGTCATGTTTTTTAATCTATATTGCACACTTGATGCAGCCTTCCAATATGGAGAAGAGATTTGCAGAAGAGGGGTTCATGAACTACCGCATGTTGGACTACTGTTTTCGCATCAGAATGCTTCCCATCCCACCCATTAAGGTGGTGTCCAGATTCGAAGTAGAATATGGCATCATCTAAAGAAGTCTTTGATGTAAAGGGTTTATTTTGAACAATGTTTTATTTATGTTTTTTCTTTGTTTTTTTTATGAATTGATCTAATTTAATTCTGTTATTATTCTATTTATGCTTCATTAATTATTATGTGCATCTGTTCAAGACATGCATCAAGTTACATAACATAAATCCAACACTCTTTCATTCAACACACATTATTCTCAAAATCAGTAAACAAAAGCCTACTTAATCAAGTTAGAGTACAACACATAAAATAGGAAAAAACATAGGGAAATCCATAATTTCCTATTTTTGGCCTCTAAATTAGTAGCATGCTTTTCAAGCTTCTCAATCCTCTTCAACAGCTTATTATTCTCCAACTTCAACTCAATGTTCTTCTGCTGGAACTCATTTTTAAATTTTCCCTTTTGAATTACCTTCAATTTTGCTTCGGCTTTTTCAATTCTCCTCCTCAACGTCGGTATAACCTTTCTTGCACGATCACAAAGGGGTTCATCAACCCAGAACCACAACCCACAACCTCTGTTTCCCTTGTAACATTGAGTAAACCGACGACCCAAATTTTTATCAGTTAAGGAGAGGTGGGTAACCGTTGGAAACTCGCACTTGCAAAAAAATCCTCCAGAACAGTAGTCTCTGACATTAGTCGATTTTGATTGTGGCGTTAATTTGATGAATTTGTTGTTAATTTTCGGAATTGGGTTTTTAGGGTTCGTGGAATAATTCAATTTGGGGTTGGTTTTAGGTTTAAATTGGTTTTAAAAGAGTTTGAATGAGTTAGTCGTTGAAAAATAATAAAGTACCGAAAATACCCCCTCTGGATGACGTCATCGATGCGTCATTTAGTCGCATAGTGATGTTTTTTGGCGGAGATAGGTTGGAAACATAGTTTAGACCGTCGACTGCAAAGAACTTGAAAGTTTGGACCATAAAGTGCAAAAGGTGAAAGTTTTGATAGGTAACTGGAAAAGCGGGCCTAGTTTTGATAGGTAACTAAAATTTTTTCTTCTTAAATTGCACCAAACCTCTGAATTCTAAGAAAACGAACAAATATCCCTAAAATTCAAAACTTTTACGAATTTCACAATTTTTCTGTAAATGGCATCATAACCCCAAAAGCCATAAAAGTTGAACAAACACTCCAAAATCTTCAAAATATTCCGCAAAGCCCCAAAAACTATGAAAAGTCTCGAGAACTCAATTTTTTTTTTATTAATTACAACAATAATTTGGGCATACAAATAATATATAACAACAATTTCTCAGCATGCTTATTTAGGCAGTGTAAATAATAAGACACCCATAAGAATTGAGGCTAATTTATCAGCATACTTACATTGAAAAATAAATAGTTATTAAATAAAAACTGAAACTAGTTCAAATTGCATCTTTGATCGAACGAGCAACAACTTTGTGGGTAGAGGTTTCTAATGGTGAGCTGAAGGCCGATCGATGAACTGAGTTGAAAGAAAATTGACCGCCGATCTGCCGCATCATTCTAACAAGCTACTGCTCGTATGTAAAAAAAGTAGAGGGATGAAGAGAAGAAAGGAAAAAGAAGATTTTTAGCTCATCAATGGAGGCAAACATCAACAATTTGGGCTTGAAAATGGAGAACAATGGTAAATCCTAATTTCGTCAAATGAGGGTTCTAATGAATAATGACGAATGGGTAAAAAACTATTTTTGTTTTGGATAAATCCGTATTTTCCGTAAAAATACGTATAAAAATAAGCCAGGGGCAGTGAGCTACAATTTGTATAACATCGGGGGGGAGGGGGGTTGTTGCCTCTTTCATACAACATTGGGAGGTTATTTTCCAGTAGCTCGAATCAAATTCATAGATTTATTAAGGATTGAGGCAGCAAAAATTGTGTACGACATGTATATAGTCAATTAATTCACCTTGCCAGATCTTTGTTGTTCAGCAAGAATATTACTCTTTTGCAATTTACTTTTTTTTAATATTTATATTTCCATCCAAAAAAAGGTTAGATTTTCATGATGGGATCTCCATTGGAGGTTTATTAAAATCATCTCAAAGGTGCTTTTCTCTCTCATTTCTTTTTTCTTATATGATAATTGTGTTGATACATGTTATTATATTGTTGTTTAAGAGTAAAAGTGCCACCTTTATGAACTTAGTGATGATGGGTTAGGGGAAATTTTATGTTTTAGTACCATAAGTTGGCTCAAGCGCGATTTTGATCCCATAACTTGATAGACCTCGATTTTGGTCCTTCAACTTGGCACCTTGACTCGATATTGGTCTTGTTGGAGATAATATAGAAATATTAAATGCCTACTCTCTCTAACAGCTTAAGCTTTTAGATGAGATGACAATTCAATATGGTATCAGAGCTCAGGTCCAGGAGGAGGTCCTGGGTTCAAATCCCACCGCCACCCGATTATCAAAAAGTGTCACGTGACAGGCGTAATAAAAAAAATTTACAGCCTGCACGTGAGGGGGCGTGTTGGAGATAATATATAAATATTAAATGTCTACCCTCTCTAACAGCTTAAGCTTTTAGATGAGATGGCAATTCAATAGGTCTCATGGTCAACCCTCCGTCCAATTTCGCTGGGAAACGCATACGTGGCACCCGTTGACTGCAAATCTTACCTATTTTTACCAATTTTCTGGGCCCACCTGTACACATGACACCCATGTGAAAAAAGAAAAAGCAAAAACTTATTTAACAAAAAGCATCAGAATTAATTAATTTATTCTTAGAGTTTTACAAAAAAAAAAAAATCTTAAATACTTATATAACAAATAATTTTAAAGTTGATATGATTATAATTTAAAAAAAAAAAATCTTCTTCTACATAGTACACCCCGCTGCTCTCTCCTCCGCCGCCACTGTCACCGCCTCCGCCCCACCATCACCGCCACTGCAGTGCTAACTCCCCTCCAACAACGACGACCAATCAGATCTCAACCACAGATTCCCGCTGCCGCGACCCGCCCAAGCACCGCTACTCCGGCAACGCGTGCCCAACGGCCGTCACCGCCTCCGCCCCACCATCAGCACGACTGCAGTACTACCTCCCCTCCAACAATGACGACCAATCAGATCTCGACCACAGAAGGCCCGTCGCCGCGATCCGCGCAAGCACCGCTACTCCGGCAGCGCGTGCCCCAACCTTCTTTTATCTTATTTTCCGTGTTTTGTGATCGGATATGTGGTGGAGATGCGGTGGAGGAGGTGGAGTTGGAGGATTTGACCGGTGATGCGGCGGAGGAGGTGGTCGGCGTATGGGGGTAAGACGAAGGTTACGGTGTGTGTTGCGAACAATGCGACGTTGTAGGGAGGTGTTGTGATCGGATATGTGGTGGAGATGCGGCGGAGGAGGTGGAGGTGGAGGATTTGACTGGTGATGCGGCGGAGGAGGTGGAGGTGGAGGATTTTTTTTTTGTTCTAATATTTCTTTTTTGCCTGTTTATATTTTGTTTATATTTTGTGATGGGTATTGGTGATTGTGATGGTGGTTGTGACCGGTGGTGGTGACCGGTGAAGGAAAAATGAGCAACTGAACCTTTCTCTTTTTTCTTTTTTCTTTTTTTTTTCCTGTGTTTTGTTAAATATATTAGTTATAGAATTTAAGTTTCTAAATTAAAATTACATATAAGTTTTATATTTAGATAAATATAATTGAAAATATATATTATTTTATATATTAAATCATATTATTTAATATTAAATATAAATTTAATAAGTATAACAAATTCACATTTTACTTAAACTAAAATTATACAATAAGTTTTGAATGATTTTAAATAATATATAAATGTGAGGTGTTTTATGTTTTTGCTTTTTTTTTTTAAGTTTTTTTTCCACATGGGTGCCATGTGTACAGGTGGGCCTAGAAAATGGGTCAAAATAGGTAAGGTTTGCGGTCAACGGGTGCCACGTATGCGGAGGGTTGATCATATGACCAAAATCGAGTCAAGGCGCCAAGTTGAGGGACCAAAATCGAGGTCTGTCAAGTTATGGGACCAAAATCGCGCTTGAGCCAACTTATGGGACCAAAACATAAAATTTTCCGTTTCAAGGGTTTGAGATTTACTCGATTTGTTGTTGTAAAATCTGTTGTTGGTATATTGTGCTTAACTTAGCTGTACATCTGGAAAGTCGTAATTCATTGTTCATCGTACCTTCGATACATATTAGTAGCTTAGATTGCTTGAAATACTCTGCAAATATGCATCTATATTGTAGCTCACATTGATGCAGCAATAATATGATCTTATTGATATTATTTTTGCTTAAAGTCTATTGAATCATTTGGAATAGGAAGAGATGGCTTATGCTGAGAATACAAATCAACTGAGCACTTTCTTTGCTGGTTAATATTATAGATTTCTATGCATGATAAATATTGGTAATATTGGAGACTTGTAGATTCAAAGAATTTGGCGTTCCTAGCAGTAATTGGTTGTAGAATATTGTTGTTCTTGTAGAAGGTTTGGGCTTTTACACTTCTTACTTGTTTTGGATAAATTTTAATGGATTGATTACATCTACACGTAGGAAATCTTAGTTGATAGATTATTCAAATCATTACTTAGCTGGTTGGTTCCTATCATAATTGTTCATTTGTTTGAGCTTCTCTTTTTTATTTAGAGAAATTTGTCTCAATTTCTTTAGAGCCTATTTCTAGAATGGTAGTGTTTCTTATTTATGATTGAGTTCCTACAAATGTAATTCATAATTATAATGCGGATCCTAATCAAACATATAACTTTATAGCTATATATTTTAGATCAGAGCATTTAATCTCTGTTATATGGTTTAAAAAGAGAGTTGTTGCTTTGTTTTTCATACATAATAATTACTTTTTTCTTTGTAGTAAGTCTTCTGAAACAAGTGTTTGAGAGTACATAATAAATTTATAAGAATTCTCCTGCTTATAGTGGCTCTATTGTTGACATCCACATAACTTATGGTATTCTATTATTTTTTAGACAATAAGTTTCAATTATCCTTTCTTAGCTCCTTTTATGTAGTTATGGAAAATCAAATGAATGATCTGAGAGGATCCAATATGAATTTTGTGTTCCAGTCACAATCCTACTCCCAAACATCATATCCAAATATAGACACATGTAAAAAATCTAAGGAAAAGAGTGCAGAGACATTAGAGAAGGCTAATTGGGACATGAAGAATGTAGAGACATTAGAGAAGGCTAATTGGGACATGAAGAACACCATGATATTTGTTAGACCATGTGTTGATGAGTTATTGGCTGGAAATCATCCCCGCAGCCACTTTAACAAGGCAGATTGGGATAGACTTGTGCAAAAATTTGTTAATGTAACCCAGCGTAACTATAATCGCATCCAATTAAAAAATCGATGGGATACATTGAAAAAAGAATAAGGTCATTGGAAAAAGCTGATGCACGACGAAACTGGACTTGGTTGGAACAGTGAGAGGGGAATAATTGAAGCAAGTGATGATTGGTGGTATACTGATTTTTCATTTTTATTTTTTATGTTATGCATGCTTCTATTTATATATAAGTTGTGAAATTAAATCGTAGGCGGTTCATGAGGCAACAAAGTTTGGAGAAAGAGGACCTATACTCTTAAAAGAACAAGAAATGTTGTTCTCTGATGTGATTGCAAATGGTAATAGTTCATATACCCCGAGTTCAGGTTTAGTCCCACCACACATGGAAGATGAGGAATCAAATGACTTTGCTAACAACCAGTCGGATAATGATCCACGCCCTCACATCAACTTGAATTAGTCAACTTCAGATTCTTTTAATCTAGGTGACCAGGGATATCGAGTGAAGCGTGTTAAGTAACTCAGGGATGAGTAGTGAGGAAGAACAAGAAGCGTCATCTTCTACAATCAATAACGAAGAGAATTTGGCTCTTAGTACCATAGCCATTGGAGCAATGGTATATTACCCGTATTATTTACATAAAGTTCCATGTCGTACTAGGCCATTTTGTGGTTGGACTAGATTGGTGGATATTTTAAATGGACATCCTACACGATGTTATGAAAATTTTAGGATGTATACTTACGGTTAAACCCATGAGATATGTAACTGTAGAGGAGCAAGTAGCTACTTTTGTGATGATTGTTGGAGTTAGAGAAGGAAATAGGTAAATGCATGAGAGCTTTAAACGATCAAGTTACACCATTAGTCGTTCATTTCATAGAGTTTTAAAAGCTTGCACGAGAATGTCCATTGACTGGGTGAGACCATTCAGTGACAACACGGTTACGCACGATTACATTCGAAATAATTCAAGATACTTTCCATACTTTAAGGTAATTGTATAAAATAAATATAGTGAGTGGTGTACATAATTTTTCCCAATGGTCATGTTATCGCATTATGTTTCTGTTGAGCATAACTGTATTGGAGCAATAGATGGAACTCATATAAAAGCTAAGTTGCCAAAGGAAGATCAAGCACCATATATTGGTAGAAAAGGAGAACCAACGCAAAATATTATGGATGAGTGTGATTTTGACATGTGTTTTACCTTTGTTTTGGCTGGTTGGGAAGGTAGTGACATGACACACGCATTTTCTATGATACAATTAGAGACCCTCAAAAAAAGTTTCTCAATCCTCCCCCAGGTATGAATATATACAGAGTTATTATAAAAATTATTTCCTGAGTTAATTACTAATATCTATATCTTTTAATAGGTAAATACTATTTAGTCAATGCCGGTTAGTCTAATATAAATGGGTTTTTAGCTCCATACAAAGGCCAAAAATATCATCTTCCCGACTTTCAACGAGCTTCTCAATATACTAATCACTTCGAAGTGTTCAATCATGTTCACTCTTCATTGCGTACAACAATAGAGAGATCATTTGGGTGCTGGAAATCTCGATTTGAAATTATTCTAAACATTCAAGTTAACTACTCTTGGAACAATCAGGTTGCTCTCGTATCTGCTATGATGGCCATTCATAATTTCATTCGTAAAATAGACTTGGAAGATGAGGCGTTCTTGTATTATGATTGCAATCCAAATTTCATTCCGAATCATGATGATAATAGTGGTGAATCTCATGGTGCTCCAATAGATTCAAATGAAAATGAAATGGATCGAGTCAGAGATGATATATGCACTTCGTTGGTCTTTGGAAGATTGGAATACCCTATATGTAGTTGTTTTTCGTTTTTTTTTCTTAATATAATTTTACGTGAACTTATTTAAAATTGGACAAATTATTATAGTTGTCCCTTATCTTTTTTCAAATAGTTATTCTGCCCCAATTTTTCAGGCCTTGTTTAAATGCTCCATATGTTTCAAATTTTTTGTTAAAAATGCCCTCGACCCTTATTCGGGCCAAAATTCCCTACGTGGCGTTACAAAATTGCACTTTGCACCTCAAAATAAATTTGCACTTTGCACCCTAAAATATTTTGAGGTGCAAAGTGCAATTTTTCTCGAGGTGCAAAGTGCAATTTTTTATGCACACACCTCCCCCCGAATTTTTATCGATTATTTCAATTGATGTAGCCTAAGGACATTTATTTCCGTCTTTCTTCCAAAAGAAATATATATATATATATATATATATATATATATATATATATATAAAAGTGTAACCATCCGTGAAATAAAATAAAAAGAAAGTCCTAATCTTTGTACATATAAAAAAGTTTTTCACAGCGGATTAGTTTAGTTATATTAAATGTAATTTTTTTGTTATATTAAATTGTAATATGTTACAAAAGTAAATAAATATAAGGTGTAAATTGATGGTATTATAGTCAATTTGTAGAAGAATCTAAAAATAACTTTTTATTTCGAATCACTCTACTGCAGCTTTTTCTTCTATTTCCAAACACCCCCAACTTGTGTCTTAAAAAAATTTCTGCAACTTCTGCTTAGATTATGAACTTCTGCTTATGAACAAGAGTTTGCAAACACCACCTAAGTTTTGCCAAGTTCCATGCAATTAGTGTTGCAAAATTTATAAATTACTAGGATATAATTAATAAGTGTTCCAAAATCAATATAAATCTTTTTTTTTTCAGTTGTTTGGCGATTTGCGGTTTTCTGAAAAAGAAAATAAAATCTTTAGAAAATAAAGGAAAATCCTTTATATATAATTATTTTTTTCTGAAAAATCAGTATGAATCGAACGCCTGAAAAATTGTTATCTCTCAGTTTTCCTTTTTATTTTCCTGGAATGCTTGAATAACGTACCAAACAAAGTGTCCTAATAACTCTATTTTGGTGTAGTTAGAAAAAGTTGTGAATTAATTTGAGACTCCAATCCGTAATTAACTTAAGTGTATGTGCTCCTAATTTTCTTCATTTTGATATATAGAAAGTCACGGCATGGTTTCAGAATTTCTTGCAATGTTGCAATTTGATAGAAAAATAGTATTTTTTTAGTTTTATTTTTTGTTATCAAATAGATTTAATGGCTTAATAGTTTTGTGTTTCTTTTTGTTGCATTGCCACATATTCGAGACAATTTTTTGAGACAAAATCTTTCTTTTGATGGTCAATTGATTGTCACATCAGCAAAAACCGTAACTTTAGTGACTTTCCATCAAATGGAACTAAAATTAAGGTTTTGGCCAACTTATGGGACTAAAAAATAGGGTGATAAATTACTCGACCAAATGCATAAAAGTGTCAAATTCAAGGACCAAAGTTATTGTTAACAGGTTTGGAATTATGACCTAATTAACTGAATTATTTATTTGGGTTGGAACGCCCTTACCCGTGGTTCAAAAGCTAAATGCTATTAAAAGAGAGACAAAATGACAAGAACATTCCTTCCTTTATTCACTATAATCCACTCCTTTTTGTTTTTCTCTTTTTGTATGTCTGTGTCTCCAGTTCTCTTTCTTCAATTGATCACCTCCCTTTATATAGAAATTTTTAGGGACATGTGTCTCTATGCATGTTGACATGTTTTAAGATGAATACACGTGTTACAATATACACCAATCAATAAGATAATGTCTATCTTGATCTACTAAGTGCTGACTGTGCTGCTTTATCTTCTTCCGAGGGCTTTTGCCTTCTTTCCGATAGGTGGTAGGCTGCCTTCTTTGTCTCCGAGGGCTTATTGCCTCTATTAATGACTTGAGGGCCAAGTTTGGGTGTTCCCTTAGTGATAATGCCGCTCCGATAGAGACGTATCTTGAAGTAAGTGATTCGGGGCATTTTCTCCCACGAGTGTTTACCCGTGATCTGACTTCCGAGGGGCTTTTATCCTTCGTGGGTAGGTGTTTCTCTTTCCGAGTGCTCGGAAAGTGTTGTTCTACGGTTCTTACATCAATGTGCGGTTCCGTTCTTCGAGTTGGCCGTCTGGGGCATTGCTCCGAGGGCACTTGTATTGGGAGTGTATAGCAAGGAAGCGTTCTTGTCAAGGTTCTGGGACTCGGGAGTCCGTTGGGGCCCTGCTCGGCGTCGTGATGGATATCTGAATCAGGCGGATCCATCCGGGTTTGCTTTTTATCTGATGCCACCTTGATATCTGGTCTTGATTCATCGTGACTTTCCGAGGGACGCTAGGTGCCCTCGTCGGATGGCCACTCATACCGCTTTGGGTTAGTAACCGAGCGATACTAGTCACATCCGATGGGCCTCCTCGTTGGGAGGGGGTACAACTTCATCGGAAGTACTCGTGACAATAGTATTGTCCATTTATTAATCCTTCTGATTTAGGACTAATATTCTCTTTAATCTCGCATTTATTTTATACGGTTAACACTAGCCCCCCCAAATTTCGATCGCCATCGTAGAGGCGAGGGAAATTTTAATCTTGGGGTTTTGTGTTGTTTTTTCTCTTTGCCCATTTTTTGTGGCCATTTTACGAGGGAAGCGAAGCTTTTTCCCCTATTTTTTTATTTTTCCGAGGGGATAAGAAGCCGTGAGTGTTGCTTTTCCTTTTTCAGGATTTTTCCGAAGGGTTAGGATTTTTTCTTGTTTTTTTCGAGGGGGTTTATACCTTTTTTCACGTCTCCGAGGGGATTACAATGCATATGGGTGCATGTTAAAAATTTGTAAAGGTAATTACCTGATTGCCCTTGGGGCGTAACGGCTTGGTGGCGGTTTCGACGAGCAGTTATGGTGTCGAGAAGTAACGGCTCGTAGCATTGAAGGCCTGACGGTTTCTTTTTTAGCCGTTAGATCATTGATGATAGTGGGCGTTCGACCGTTGAGGATTTTCAACGGTTGGGACGTGTGGAGGACACGCGTCCTTTGAGTGGCGATGTGGGGCGCGAGTTTTGCGACACGTCTTAAGCGTTATTCCTACAAATAGGCTCGTCCGTACTCATCCCATCACTTTACCTTTCAACCTTCAAATTCTCTCAACTTTCTCAACTTAAGAAAGCAGCTTCTATATCTCTCAAATTTCTTCCTCGCGCTCTTTCCCTTTTCTTTATCAATTTGCAAAATCTTCTTCTTGCCCAAAAAAAGAAAATGGCCTCTTCTGTAAACACTTCCTCTGCCGATGTCTCCGCCGCTTTTGTGGCTACTGCTCCCCTCGTGGGGCCTGCTGCTGCTACTCGTAAAAGGAAGGCTGCCGTCGCTGAGGGGAGCGGCGCCGCCTCTACTAAGAAGGCTAGGGTTTCAAAATCGAAGAAGCCCATTGCTCGCGATCTCTCTAAAATTGAGAAGATTCGGTCTGTTGTTACCTACGAGCAGGTTATGGATCTGTTTAAGGCCATGGGGACCGCTATGAAGAACGTGACTGTTCACATTCCCACTGAGGATCAGAGTGCGTGTCATCCTCCCGCAGGTATGCTTACGGTGTACTTCGTGCAGGTGAATTACGGGTGGCGCTCATTTATGCCACCCTTCTTCTGTGAGGTGTTCAAGACTTGCGGCATCTGTCCGAGTCAATTGGTGCCCAACGGATTCGCTGCTCTCTGCATTTACGTGTTTTGGTGCCTCGTCAAGGGGTATGAGTGCGGAGTTGATCATTTCCTCTCGATTTTTGATGTGGTGGTGTCGCCCGGGGGATACCCCTTTTATCATGTCCGCCATTGGGACAACTCGGGGAATTCCACGAAGAGGATTCTGGGCGCGACAATCAGCTCGCATAGTGTTTGGAAGGACAAGTTCTTCTATGTGAAGCCTGTCCGAGGGAAGTGGGACGTGCCCTTCACATGGGCGGAGGGTGTGAAACCAATTCGCACCATGGATGAAGACACGGTGCTCTCTCCGGTGATTGCGCAACAGCTGTTAATGGAGTCAAAAGATTTTCCGAAGCTGTTTGATGATTCCGGGTTTCACCACGTAGTGTTTACTGACGACAACGTAAAGAAACCGCTTTTCGTTTCGGCCCTGCACTTGCCAGCTTTCAGTAAGTTTCCCTTTTTTTATTCTCATGCTCTCTTTTTCGTATTTATTTCCTCCGAGTAGTTTCTTTTTCATATTTATTTCCTCTGAGTAGTCTCTTTTTCGTATTTCGTTGTCTGTACTTACTTGTCTTTGTGTGGTGCAGAGGAGGTTATGGCGAGATATTACTTACTGCTGGGTTCTGAAGAAGCGGCTCCGAGTGGGCATAGTGAAGCTTCCGAAGGGGGAGATCACGAGGAAGGGGAAGTGCAGTCTCCTGAGAGGGCAGGGATGGATCCGGAGGCTGAGGGAGTTCGCGCGGACATCCCGCGTCCCTTCGTAGATGTTGAGGGGGTACGCTTGGAGGCCGTTCCATTGCGACAAGTGGACCCTATGTCCGCTTTGGTCTTGGTGCCAGCTTCCGAGTCTAACACTGGCAGCTCTCCGAGGAGCTCCAAGGGCGCTATCCCTAAGGGCGGAAGGAGAAGAGCCCTTGTCTCCTGTGCCGGAGGTCGTGCTCCTCTCTTCCGGGATCCTTCCCCATCTTCCCCTCGTAAGTTTCCTTCTCTCCTCTATTTACTTTGTTTTAGGATTCTATCTATGCCATCATGTTCAAATTTGTCCCGCATAGTTACTTAATTATATATCTTGTTTTTGTAGTGGTACTCAACAAGGGGAAGGCCCCTATGTTTCCGGGTGCTGACTTGTTTGCTCAACTGCTCCAATCGCACCCGAAGGAGCCATCGGAGGGTTCCGAGGGGATTTTCAAGAGTCCTGCTGACTTGTTGAAGGACTTGGAGGTGAAGAAGGAGGTGTTGGGAACCTTGCTCAGGGGGGAGGGTTCCTCGGCCGCCACGGAGGTTCCTGAGGCGGTGATGACAGAGGCAGTGACTGTGACTCCCACTACGACTGTCCCTCCTCCGACGACCGATTTCCTGAAGAGGGCTACCTTGCGGAGGTCTGCTTCCGAGGGAAGCTTTTCGCCCCAGGCACCCGAGAAGGAGCCTCCGACCGTGGGGGAAGCTTACCACGAGATTCTTCACTTCTTCGGCTCTGCTCTTTCCGCGCCTGCGGATGGGTATCAATTTCTGCGGGCCAGCACCGTTTGGATGGAGGCTATCGTAAGTGTGTGTTATTTCTTAGTTTTATTTTCACCGCGGTTTCCCTGTATTCTTACTTATATTCCCTTTCCCGTCATGTAGTCCAAGAAGACTCGGGAGGTCATCACTACTGTGGAGCAGCGCCATTTAAGGGAGGTGGCAGAGGTGAGTACTCTTCGGGGGCAGGTGGTTTCTCTCTAAGCCCAACTCCACGAGGCCGAGTCAATGACCGAAGTCCTTCGTACCAAGCTGGAGGCCCACGACTTTAAGTGGGGGGAGGACTAGGAGGTAAAGGAGGTGATGCGCCTTACCTTGCAGCGGGTGCAGTCGGCCTACGACCAGATGGAGGCGTCCGAGGGGGTTGTCCGGGCGCAGTTATCTCGCTTGGAAAAGGAGAAGGATGAGTCTCGGGTGGAGGCTCTGGAGAAGGAGAAGTCCGAGGGGTTGGAGAGGGAAAGGGAGCTCCAATCGCAGCTGAATGAGTTGGTAGAGCTGAAGTTAGTCGGGGTAGTGCCACTGAAGGACGTGCAAGCCCAGATTGACGAGGTTGTTCGGTGTGCAACAGTGGTGGCAGAACGCCAATACACCGCCTTGTCCGCTCGTGAGCATGCCTGGGATACACTCGGGCACATGCTGTGGGGATACTTGGAGTGTGCTACTTTGGCCCGAGGGGTGGTGCCTTCGGGGGTGAACTTCGGCCGTATTTTTGATGTTAAGAAACTTGTTAGGCCATCTCCCGAGCAGGGTCAGGATATTCTGGAGATGTTTGATGGTGCGATGACGCCAAGGGCTTCTCCTGCACCTCCTCCGACCGCGTTTGCTCCTGGTGCAAGTAGTTCTGATGGGGCTCTGTCTCCAAGTCCGTCTGCCAGTTTTCCCGAGGAGTCCCTTACCACTCCGCCCCCGCCTCCTCCGAGTACGGGAGTTTAGAATATGATTTTCTTTTGTTTTTCTACTATGTACTTTTTATCTTATGAATTTTTAACATTCAGTTTTGTAAGTTTTTTCGAGGGCTTCTCAAATTTTTTCTTTTAATGAACAAGCTATTTTTTGAGCTTTCGTCCCTTTTATGCAAGTATAATTACCTGACCACTATTTTTATTGTTTTAGGATAAGTAATAGGAAAAGCTTGCTGACTAAGTTTAAAAGTTAAGTATGAGGTGTCGCTTGGCATGTTGCCCTATTTTCTTAAGTAAGAAAATTATTAGACACGTGTATTAACTAGCTTTAAACAGCTCATGCTTTCTATGCTTTTTACTTATTTGAAGAAGTATAAGTAGTTGCCCAGTAATTCTTTCAAAATCACTTAAATTTTTTTACTGTTCAAGGCTCATTATATTTTCTTTTGAAAAGCTAAGTTTTCCTTCGAAATCAAGTAAAGCAAGTAAATTACTTACCTTATCAAGATGATGCCTCCGTTCTTCAAGCAGGATGACTCTTCCTGGCCCCGCCACTCTCCTCGGAGCCCCGCCCAGAATCCTTCCTTACTGTTAGGAGTGTGCCGCGCGGCCTCAGAGAATTCGACTCAGGGGAGTAGGCATAGTGAGCGCAGGGTGCGTGGTGGGAGAAGTAATTCTGCGAGGGCCGTGTTTATGTCCCCGGAGGATGATCTCTACCGTATTAACCATATCCGCAATGTGTTCACGAGCCGTGATCCTTATTAGTTGGTGGACGAGTCGTCGGTGTATACCAGGCTCGTATTGGAGCCCGAGCGGATGATGGTGCAAGGGCGTGTTGGTACCGCCGTTGGAAACGAGCATGGTGCTTCCGTTATGGCGCTCTTTGCCAAATATAATCTAGATATGGACAAATATGACATAATACTACCGCACCCCGAGCAGAGGGCTTATGATCCTCCCTCGGGCTATCTTACCGTATATCGGGAGCAAATGCGGTGCGGGTTGCGGGTGTTTTTTCACCCTTTCCTTCAAACTTTGTTTCAATATTGGCAAATGTGCCCGAGTCAGTTGACTTCGAACTCCTACAGTTATCTGGTGGGGTATATTTTGTGTTCCGAGTTGCTAAGTTTGCCACTGTCTCCTCATCGGGTGGGGGCCATATATTCAACCTTCGCCCCTGCTCAGGTGGTCTCCCTTTCTTCAGCTTGGCCCATCGGGACAAGAGGAAGGCCTTTCTGGATGTATCCAATTCACGTAATAATAGAACGGATTGGAAGAGGGCGTTCTTCTTTGTCCGTCCGAGGGGCCTATCAGCCAGGTCATGGGGGGTACCACTTCAGTGGGGGCTGAGTTATATTACCCCTAACGAAGCGATTCTGAGGAGAGAGTGGGACACCTTGTCCGATAGCGGGTTATTTTCGGGGGTGTATGATATCAACAGTCTATTGGAGTTTCCGGAGACATTGATTATGGCCGGCTTGCAAGAGGGGGCGGAGATTTTCAATCTTCCGCAACAGCCTCTCTACAACAATTTCTTCTTTCGTTAGTTTCTTCTCTTTTGCAATCCTTTCATGTCATATTTTGATGTCCTCGTGCTCATATTACTTTTTTCTTTTAGCAGGGGCGGAGATGGGGGCTTTTGCCATTGAGCCTTTTGATAAGGCTTTCTTAGGAGAAACAATGAACAGTGGGTATGACACTTCGGATGATGAATCATCCGAGTGTCTTAGCTTTGACGTGTTGGCCGGCCCCTTGGGGGCGGGGGATTCGCCCGTGGCAGCCCCCCAGTGAGTTCTATGGCTCCTGAGTATGATCCGATAGCTGCGCTTGCGCAGGTGGATATTCCATTGCCTCCGTTGGTGCCGTAATCTTTTTCTTGGGGAGATACGAGGATTGTATATGCTGTTGAGGAGGGTCCTTTGTCTCCGGTTATGGGAGCTTCTGCGCCGCCCGGAGGGGATCCCGACCGCATTTCGACGCCGCCCCTCGAAGGGAATCTTCCCGTTACGGGGTCAGAGCTACTCGGAAGTGGTGTTTTGTCCTCCTCCGTCTTGGGGACGGTTAGCTTTTGTCGGAACTATTTGAGCGGTCTGTTAAACGCCACAGATTGCGAGCTTATGAAGTCGCTGCCCTTGTCGGGCCTTCAGGACTTAGCCTACAAAGATTTATGCGAGGTAATAGTATATTTTCATTTGCGTGATACTAACCTTTATAGGCTCTTCGTAGTTATGCCCATATTTTTCCGCAGATCTATATGGTGTTGAACGCTATCGGATCCAGAGGCGAATCATCCTCTGATACGGATTTGGTGTATTGTCGTAGGGATGAACTGGAGCAGGGTTTGCTGGAGGCCCGAGAGGAGATAGATCAACTGCCGGCCGATCGGGAGACTTCCGAGGAGGTTCATGCCGCTATTTTGCAGGCAGAGCGAGACAAATCCTGGGATTTGGAGCGCCGCTTGGTGATGGAAAGAGCCCGGGTGGCAAGCTTAGAAGATAGGTTGGGTGATCTCCGGGAGCAAGTTCGCTCCGTTGATGAACAATTGCTGAGTGTTGCAGGAGAGAGAGATGTAGCGAACTTACGAGTGCTGGAGTTAACTCGTGCTCATGAAGTGGCACTAGTTGTGGCCTGGGTCCTAGCGGTTTTGGGCGTTGTAGGGCCTTCTGTCCTTCGCGAGTCCCTTGCGCAGGAGATGCGCGATTTAGTCCGTATGGGATATCACTTGTGCTGAGGCGCAGTGGAGGCTTTGCCAGGATTCCCTTCGGATATGGTAATTCCTGAGTTGAACATCCGCCAAGTGTTCCCGGAGGCTCCTTCTCCGCAGGGGCCGGCTGTGTCTATTGGAGATCCGAATCATATGTTCGCGGAGGACAGCCGTCGTCTAATCAAGGAGGAAAGCGTCTCATGGAAGGTGTTTAGTTTGTATAAGTGTTTTGTTGGTATAAGGGCCTTTTTATAGGATGCGGTCCGATATACCTTTAGTATGTGGGGTTGTGTGGTTTGTATGAGATGGCCCCTCGGGTTAGGTTGCCAATATGACTCGCAGGCATGGAGTCATTATTTTGTCGGGCAATCCTATCTCCCTTGTATCGTAAAGGCACCATCTATATGTAAATAACTTTTACTTATGTACAAAGCTGTTTCGTTACATTATGCATAGTACTTTCTAAGGTTAACCGCGTTCCAGGTATTGTTGAGGATGGCGTCCTTAGAATCGACGAGGAGATAAGTTGCAGGTCCGACAATCCCTGCTATCTTGTACGGTCCCTCCCATCGTGGGTCGAGTTTGCCTACGTTCTTGGCGGCTCCGACGCATTTCAACACTAGGTCCCCGACTTGAAAAGTTCTGGGTTTCACCTTCGCATTGTAGTACCCGGACATCCGGCTCTTGTATTCTTCACTCGGACTGCGACCCGCATTATTTTTTCCTCGAGGAGGTCCAGGGCAAGGGCCAAGTTAGAACTGTTAGCTACTTCTTCGTACTCCTTAACTCGCCAACTTTCTATAGAGACTTCAGAAGGTACGACAGCTTCGCAACCATAGGCCAAACTGAAGGGGGTTTCACCCGTGGCGGCGCTCTGCGTGGTCCGGTAGGCCCACAGTATGCCAGATATTTCTTCTACCCACTTGGCTTTGTGCCAGTCAAGTCGGGCCTTCATATTCTTCAAGAGGGTTCGGTTGGTCCTCTCCACTTGACCGTTTGCTTGAGGGTATCCCACCGAAGCAAAGCGGTGTTTGATTTCCCAGTGGTTGCACCATTTTCCTAACCCTTGATCCGTAAATTGTAGACCATTATCACTTACCAGGTTCCGAGAGACACCAAAACGGCATACGATGCTCCTCCAGAGGAAGTTGATATCGGCGCCCGCGGTTATCCGGGCTAGGGGCTCCGCTTATACCCATTTGGTGAAGTAGTCCACGGCTACGATGAGGAACTTCTTTTGACCGGCATCGGGTATAAGGGGCCCCACTATGTCTATGCCCCACTTGGAAAATGGGCAGGGGGTCAGGTGCGGTTCCCAGGGGGCAGCGGGCTGATGAACCCGGGAGGCGTAAGCTTAGCACGGCTTGCACCTTTCGGCATAGCTTTTGCAATCTCTGGCCATCGTGGGCCAATAGTAGCCTTGGCGAATCAGGCACCCAGCCATACTTTCGCCGCCCGTATGGCTGCCGCATGTCCCTTCGTGGGTTTCCGCCATAGCCAGTTGAGCTTCTTCCTCATTTAGGCATCGGGCGTGAGGACACGAGTATGTCCTGCAGAACAATATCCCGTCTTTAAGGAAATATCTGATAGTTCTTCTAGCCATAATCCGTTGCACGGCTTTATCCGCGAATTACCCTTTCGGGTCCTGTAGATAGACTTTGATTGGAGTCACCCAACTGGACGGGGGGTCTGTAGTGGCATTCACTTCATGGCCCTTGGCCCTCTCGGACTCGGTAACTTGGAGCAGGGTGATTTTCCGGGTGTGGATGGTGGCCGTTTGGGTGGCCATTTTGGACAAGGCGTCCGCCTCTTGATTCTCCTTTCGTGGGATTTGAACTATTTTGCACTCGTCAAACCATTCCCGTCTGCGGTGAACCGCTTGGAGGCATGCTTGCATCCTCTCTTCCTTGGCTTCGTATGAGCCATTGATTTGTTGCACAATTAGTTGCGAGTCGCCGTGGATGAGTATTTTTCTGATGCCGCCTTCTCGGGCAAGTCTCATCCCTATGAGTAAGGACACATACTCGGCTTCGTTATTTGACAAGGGGTAGTCGATTCTGACCGCGAAGTGAAGTATCTCTTCTACTACTTCTTGGTTTGCTAGAACTATCCCAGCCCACCCGTGTGTGCTCACAGAGGAGCCGTCCACATACATGTGCCATATGGGTGTCTTTTCTTCAGTTCCGAGGCCCGCCATTTCAGTCACAAAATCTGCTAGGACTTGTGCTTTGACAGAGGGTCTTGGTGCATAACAGATGTCATATTCGGTTTGGGTATACCTGGTTTCGGCCCCGAGAAGAGTCTTACTCACATAGTACACGGGGTGGTGTTCCTTTTCTTGATCCTTGACTAGTACCCGCACTTACGGCCTCCTCTCCAACCGATAAGTACACAAAGAGTTCTTCATGTGGCGCCAGTTTCATTAATAAGGGCGGTTTCAACATATAATCCTTCAATTATTGGAGAGCTTCTTCGCATTGCGGGGTCCATTGGAACTCCTTGATGTTGCGTAGCACCTTGAAGAATGTAAGTCCTTTTTCGGCCGATTTGGAGACGAATCGGCTCAGCGAGGCCATCCGACCTGTAAGCTTTTGCACATCTTTAACCGTCTTTGGGGTAGGTAACCCTAGGATGGCTTCGGCCTTCTCGGGGTTGACTTCTATCCCTCTCTCTGTAACCATGTATCCTAGGAACTTGCCTCCTCTGATGCCGAATGAGCATTTCTTAGGGTTAACCTTCATCCCGAAGTGGTTCATGATGGCTAATGCCTTTCGTAGGTCCTCGGGGTGGTCCTTGGCGGAGCGGCTTTTAACGACTGTATCATCCACGTAGACTTCCACCGTGTTTCCGATGAGTCCTGCAAACATTAAGCTTACCAATCGCTGATAAGTGGCCCCTGTATTTTTGAGTCCGAAGGGCATCACCAGATAGCAAAAGGTGCCCGCATCAGTGATAAAACTAGTTTTGTCTTGATCCACGACGTCCATCGGGATTTGGTTATATCCCTGGTTCCCATCCAGAGTGGACAAGAGTGCGCAACCCGCTGTTGAGTCTACCAGTTGGTCAATACTCGGGAGAGGATAACAGTCCTTGGGGCATGCGTCATTAAGGTTCGTGAAATCCACACACATTCGCCACTTACCTCCGTGCTTTGGGACTAGGACTACGTTAGCTAGCCACTCGGGGTAGATGACTTCTCTGATTTGCCTTAGGCTGAGGAGTCGTTGAATCTCCGATCGGATGATTTTATTGCGCTCAGGGCCCATTTTCCTCTTCTTCTGCTGGACCGGTTTGGCCCCAGGCTTCACATTAAGGAAATGTTGACATACCTTATTGCTGATTTGCCCTGGCGGTCCGCCTTCCCATGCAAAGATGTGGCGGAATTCTTTCAGGATGGGGATCAGTTGGGCTTCCACTTCAGGCTCCATTTTGGTACCTACTTTGACATACCTCTCTGGGCTCCCCTCAACAAGTTCCACCAATTTTAGCTCCTCTACGGGTTGTACTCGTACTTCCTCTACTTTTCGCTTTTTGTTGCTTCCGATGATAGGTTCGTCCTCTTCGGGAGGGAGAGCATTCATGCGGCACTCCCGGGCCTTTACCTGGTTTCCTAGGACTTCTCCGATACCTGAAAAGGTTGGGAATTTTACCTTGAGATGGAGGGTTGAAGGGATCGCTTCGAAGGCCCGAATGGAAGGTCGTCCACAGATTGCGTTATATGTTCTTGACAAAGCCACTACCACCCAAAATTTTATAGGTTCCGTTCTTCGAAGGGCCCCTTCTCCCCACGACATCGGAAGTGTCACGGTTCCGAGTGTTTTGGAGGCTTCTCCCGAAAAACCTATTAACGGAACTTCGGCTACTTCCAGCCGTTCTTTCTTCAATCCCATGGCCAGATAGGTGGGGAGAAACAAGATGTCTACGGAACTACCGGTATCAACCAGTATTCTCTGGATGTCTATCCCATAGATCACGACTTCTATTACCAGGGGGTCTTCGTGGGGATAAATCACCCCTTTTAAATCTTCGGGTCCAAAGGTGATGCTAGGAAGCTTTGCACCCAGAATGGATCCTATGAACAATCCTTGTTCCGCCCGTCTAGCCTCTTTCAAATACTGCTTCTTTTTACCTTGTGGTGTCACGGAGAGATCTCCTCCTTCTATCATACTGATGGTACGCCTCGATGGGGTGTTATCTTCATATGCTTCCGGGGGAGGGGGTGGGTTCTGCTGCCCCGCCGTTCTCTCTCGTGACCTCCGATTGGAAGTCACCTGATCTTCTTCTTTTTCTTCTTCTTCCCTTCGAGGTGTCTTATAGGTATACTGAAGGGGATTCTTTGGGTTGTTCGCCTTAAGATAGTTCTTTAGGTACCCGGCTTCCAAGAGCCGGAGCACCTCTCTTCGCAGTGTGGTACACTCCTCGGTAGTATGCCCATAGGTTTTATGGTATTTACAATACTTACCCGTATTCTTGTCTCTATCTGGAAACCGGGCTTCTCTTGGCCATCGCAGCTCGGTGCTGCCCCGCATCACATTGAGTACTTCTACGG
Organism: Linaria vulgaris; assembly: GCA_948329865.1. Taxonomy (NCBI): domain Eukaryota; kingdom Viridiplantae; phylum Streptophyta; class Magnoliopsida; order Lamiales; family Plantaginaceae; genus Linaria; species Linaria vulgaris. The sequence goes on along the minus strand of OX415250.1, from coordinate 31,958,278 downwards.
GGGCAATGATCATCAGGGGCAAGGGTACCGGCTTGAGGAATTTCTTGACAGGGCCACTCTCGTCTTTACGCTGGGCTGGTTTCCCTTCTCGGCTTTTTTCCTTGGCCTTTACCTCCCGTTCAGCGGGCTCGTGATGTTCATGATCATCGCTCTCCAGGCGTCTTTTCGTGCCTTCAGCCTCCTCCATTAGGATATAAGTCTCCGCTTTCTGCATAAGTTTGTTCATATCCGTGATATGATTTCCCGTGAGGTAGCGGAAGAATTCGCCTGCCCGGAGCCCTTGAGTGAGTATATCCGCCAAAATGGTGGTACTAACGTTCGGGCATCTAGCGCTTCATCTGTAAAGCATTTTATGTATCCTCGCAGGGGTTCATTCTTATTCTGTTTAACGGTGAAGAGGTGTGTGGCCGATTTAGGATACCGCCGGTTGCAAGCAAAATGCTTCACGAATAAGTGGGCTAGTCGATCAAAGCTATCGATGGAGCCAAGCGCAAGTTGGGTAAACCATGATTGTGCACGTCCTCCGAGGGTCACAGGGAACACTCGATAGAGCACGTGGTTCGGAGCGAAATTGAGATCCATTCCGACTAGGTATTGATGTATATGATCCTGTGGATCCTTTCCATTCGCCTCCCCAGTATACAGGGGACCATTTACGGGCCGCATCCCCGCGGGGATAGGGGCTAAGGCTATTTCGGGGATAAAATGGGAGGTTTTAAAGGAAGGGTCCTCCTTAGGGCCCATCGTCTTCTTAATATCGCTCATCTCCTTCCTAAGACCATCAAGAATTCCCCATATGGTATGATCCTGACCTGGAGAGGGGAGTGACATAGGGCTGTCCGGGGGAGCCGTTCTCCCTTCTTGTTGGCCGGTCCGGCGCGTGTCCCGGTAGTTGTAGTGCATCCGGGCATTTTGCGGGGGTTCATGGCGCCAGGGATTGAACACGGGGCTCCATCTAGTTCGAGTCCCACCTTCTTCGGCACGAGGATTTTGGTGGCGGGAGGATCGAGGGGATAAGTCGTGAGGGTTCACGTATCCGGGCGGTGTCCTTCGGGCCCTAGTCTCCATAAACCTTTCAAAGACGGAACGAGGGATGTTGATAAAATCTCTTTCCTCGGATTGGCGGTTGGACAGAGTTTCTTCCGAATTTTGCGACTGGCTAGGACGGCTTTCGCTGTAGAATAAATTCTCCATAATAGGCATCGTTGTTGAACGCTCTCAAAGGCAGATTTTATGGCTTTCCCACAGACGGCGACATTTTGTTAACAGGTTTGGAATTATGACCTAATTAACTGAATTATTTATTTGGGTTGGAACGCCCTTACCCGTGGTTCAAAAGTAAATGCTATTAAAAGAGAGACAAAATGACAAGAACATTCATTCCTTTATTCACTATAATCCACTCATTTTTGTTCTTCTCTTTTTGTATGTCTGTGTCTCCAGTTCTCTTTCTTCAATTGATCACCTCCCTTTTTATAGAAATTTTTAGGGACATGTGTCTCTATGCATGTTGACATGTTTTAGGATGAGTACACGTGTTACAATATACACCAATCAATAAGATAATGTCTATCTTGATCTACTAAGTGCTGACTGTGCTGCTTTATCTTCTTCCGAGGGCTTTTGCCTTCTTTCCGATAGGTGGTAGGCTGCCTTCTTTGTCTCCGATGGCTTATTGCCTCTATTAATGACTTGAGGGCCAAGTTTGGGTGTTCCCTTAGTGATAATGTCGCTCCGATAGGGACGTATCCTGAAGTAAGTGATTTGGGGCATTTTCTCCGACAGGGTGTTTACCCGTGATCTGACTTCCGAGGGGCTTTTATCCTTCGTGGGTTGGTGTTTCTCTTTTCGAGTGCTCGGAAAGTGTTGTTCTACGGTTCTTACATCAATGTGCGGTTCCGTTCTTCGAGTTGGCCGTTTGGGGCATTGCTCCGAGGGAACTTGTATTGGGAGTGTATATCAAGGAAGGGTTCTTGTCAAGGTTCTGGGACTCGGGAGTCCGTTGGGGCCCTGCTCGGCGTCGTGATGGATATCTGAATCAGGCAGATCCATCCGGGTTTGCTTTTTATCCGATGCCACCTTGATATCTGGTCTTGATTCATCATGACTTTCCGAGGGACCCTAGGTGCCCTCGTCGGATGGCCACTCATACCGCTTTGGGTTAGTAACCGAGCGATACTGGTGACATCCGATGGGTCTCCTCGTTGGGAGGGGGTACAACTTCATCGGAAGTACTCGTGACAATAGTATTGTCCAAATATTAATCATTCTGATTTAGGACTAATATTCTCTTTAATCTCGTATTTATTTTATACGGTTAACAGTTATAATTCTCCATTGTGTTGTACTTAATTAAATATATTAATTTGGCTTTTTAATTTTTGCTTGATAAGTTGGGATAAAGTTGAAATCTTTGTGCTTAATAATCACCTTATTTGCCGTGCGGATATGTTATGTTAATGTAGGTTAAAAAATTCACCACCCGTATGATAAGAAAATGTTTATATGTAAAGAAAGAGATAGTTGCCACATTACTCGATTAAAAAATAAATAACATGCCCTAGTACATAAGCACAATACTCAATTACGAGGAAAAATAAAATAATTACCACACGCAATAATAAGGACTAAACTTACCTATAAGAAGAGGTATTCTGCAATTAGTTTTTTCATAATTGGGTAGTACTCATGTCTACTTGATGAATCATATCTGTAATCACATCACAATAACGACGTCACTTGCGGTTAAAAGGAATTGGGTTAATTCTGTGAAATCAAATTTCGAAGGCACTGAACTAAAAATTCATTGAACTAACAATCGAAAAAAAAAAAAAAAAACCATTGAACTAGCAGTGAATTTCAAAGGTTGAAACTGCATAGTGCGTACACCGTACATTTGGGCATTTGCACTAGCTTAAAAAAGTAACAGGTTGGATTTTGTACCTATACCTTCTCATATCGAACATAAATTAGCGCTTAATGGTAAGCTCCACTCGAAGATAGAGTATGCCATTAATGAAATAAACACAATCCTCTGAGATGAAAGAACCCCAAGGCATGCGAAACAAATCAGCGATTCCACGCGATGGCTCCTCTTTTTGAAAGGCATGGTTCCACTTACTAACTATTCTGACATAGTTTTCTGTGGATTTGGATCGGGCAAAAAACTCGATTTCAACATCAATTGTTGATAATTCATTTTGTCTCATCCACAAAAAAAGGCCAAAACTGTGGGACGAATTCTGTTGATTGTTGTAGCAGTTGGCAGACAGATAGAAATCTCTTTCCCCTAAGCGAAAATCGTTAGAAAAAACAATCCCTGATGGGAACAATTTTGCGCATTCCTCATGCTTAAGATCAAAGTAGACAACATACTGTTGTTTTGGGTGTTCCAACTCAACTATTTTAATAGGACGACTCTTGTAGGCACGTTCTATGAAACGACGACCGGTGGATGTTGCATCCTCTTTAATGTGGATTTGTTGATGATGTAGTGGTTCGGCCTTAAAAAATAGAGCATCATTCACATACTTAATTGCAAACTCGTGATCAAAGTCGTTGCATGTAAGAACCTTTCTAAGCTTTCGGTAAGACATGTACGGAAAACGAATATAGGGACCCAAGCGTGTAGAGAGGATCTCCTTCTGCTCCTCGGGCTTTTGGTAGTTGGCCATAGTCCATTGTACAGCAAGGTCGTAAACCTCATCTTCAGAGGTGACATGAAGGTGATCGCTAGACAAGATTGCCTCAATTCCAACAAGAGGCAAATTCATAATTTCATCTTGCAACCTGTTAAAAGATGCATACATGAAGAAACTATAAAAGACGAAAAAAAAAAATAGGAATATCCACATTTACACCTTTTGGGGGTTAGTCTAAGTACGTAAACCTTCCCCCAAATTTGAGGTGTAATGTAATTATGCTAAAGATCAACGAGATACTAAATTTGAGGGAGATGTTGATATGAGAATGCGGAATAATAAGTTTATGACCGACATCTTCTCGAACAAAGTATAACAACAACTCCATGTTTTCTTTTGTAGAAAGTAAATGACATGGGAGAAATAAGTAAGGGGATTTACTTTGATACATCCTTATAATGAAGGGCTAGGAACTCTTTTGCTGCGTTGGTGAAGTGTTTAACTGCATCTGCCTTTAGGATGCTAGAAGGAAGAGCTAGATATAATAATGCAGACTCTGTTGTCATGGGGAGATTTCTCAAAGATTGGCCGCAATGTGCCATACATGACGCAGCCTCAAATTTATCAGCAACCCTAACCACTTCCGCTAATGCAGGTATTGTCTTGCTTGTTAATGTATGGCAATACATAAAACTTAAGAGTTCCATAAGAGCAGCTTCCTCTGTTCAATCAAGTAAGAAGTTACAATTCGTAAAGCAATTTCATAAATGGCAACTACACTGCTAACAAAAATATTACATCATGACCATCATCTTTATCTCGATAAATTACTGCACTACAGCACTACTAATATACAGAAAGAAACATGGACCAAAAAAACTTCACCAGAACAAAAAGTAAAAACGTATTTCCTTAACAAAAAAGGCGAACCAAAAGAAAGATCCAAATCATTAGAGCTAAACGTGCAAATAGATCAAGACAAGAGTACTACTAATTAAGTACCACAACAAACGACATACCAGAATCTTTAATTCTCAGAGTTGCATGTTTTTGCTCAGATTCCATCATGCCATTTGAAAACAACTGCATAATGGAAGTATACAAGAGAAATTAAAGAAATTAGATACATAAAACCTTAAGATGGTAGACACATAAAAGTAACCGCCAAAACTTATTGTACCTTATAGAAGAATGGACTTTTTCCTGCTAAAATGGGAGAGCTTATATGTAATGTTTTGGTCCTTAAAACAATTAAGCTATCTTCAGACCAATTCGATTCACCACTACTTGCAGCTTCATCTTCCTCTGCAGCATGCAGCAGTAATTAATATATATACGACACAGGTTTTTGTTTACAGCAACATGTCATCATGACATCATGTACACCAGGGCATCAAATGAAAAAATATTGGAACAATAAAGTAAGTGATTAAGTAATGGACTTATTATTTATTTTTTAGCAATATATATAAATATATTAACATATATATATATATATATATATATATAATAATAGTCAATATAGAAGAATCTGCGCAATCCTGGATTTTTTTAATAACAAGTACAAAGATCAATTTCAGTTGCATGCATGTTGTACGTATTTCATAACTGGGAAACAAGAGAGTCTTTAACACATAGAATCAGTTTATACTTAATAACGATTGCTGAATGATCATACTTAATAAAAGGTTTAACTAACCAGCTACAATCTCAATCCGAAGAATCCGGTCTGAAAAATTACTGTGGTTGAAGGCAAAACTGTAGTCCGGTATTTCTGTTTTCGGACTGTCGTTCGTATCCGCCATAAAAAGTATAATGTTCCACTCTCTCACAAATTAAAGTCTGCTTCTATTCTGGCGCATATATGAGGGTGGGAGTATTAGTATTTGCGTATATTGAAGTTTGCATAAAGGTGCATGCTATATATATATATATATATATAAATTGAAAAGAATCATTAGGGCTGATCATGAATTTACTTAGGTGGTGTTTGCAAACTCTTAAAAAAAGCTAAAATTGACTTTTAACTTAAATTAAGTAGTTTGGGGTGTTTGCAAATCTAGTTTGTGTGATTTGGAAACTTTTTCTAAGCTAAAATCTTCCACAATCTTCAAGTTGGTCTAGACATGCTTCTAGCTTATGGCAATAATTTTCATAATTAATTAAAGAAGACTTTTACAGTTATATCCTTGTCTTAACATAAAAAACTACATCGTATTCCTCAAAAATTGCTCACAAGAATATGAGTATTTCTTTCACAAAATAAATGTTTGCGTTTTCTTATGTGTTTGTGAACTGTAGTTTATTTTATGATAGAATTTTATTTTAGATACATTAAAATATATATTATGTTCATTCTCATATATTATGAACAATTCATGTAATTATCTTTATTAAACGTGATAGAGTTGTTACCTCTTACATTACAAATTTAAAGATTGAAAAAAAAAATCGCAAAGAGCTATCAATTGTTATGTTTAGGAGTTAGTTATTTTCTAGAATATGGATCAATGGAATAGTTGTCATGGTTACATTGTATTAAATAATGGATATTTTAGTCAATTCCTAATAACATCCCAAGAATCACTTATGTTTTTGCAAACACCCCACCACAAAAATGTCAGCTTTTAGCTGGTTTTTCAAACACCTTTAGCTTATGACTAAAAGCAGTTTTTGCAGCTTAAACTTAAATTGTGAACTTTTGATTTTTGAGTAGAGTTTGCAAACACCACCTTAGTACTAAATAAACTTATCGTAATGGGCCTATGTGGAAACATCTCGTATAAATAGGCCCAATTTTTGGTTTGGTCTATTATAAAACGTTCTAGTACAACAATAAGGGGGTGTTTGGTTGGTGAGATGAGGATAGATGACAGCCCTCATCTTAATAAATTTTATACACAAATCATAGACTTGTCAAGAGTTGTTGTAATTAGTGTTTAAGAGTATCTATATTCTATACCAACTACTTTTTTTATTTTTAATTCCCAGTGCTGAAATTTGAGACAATTACACTAAACTATTTTTTAGCAGCGCTTTTTTTGTTTGGGTTTCCGATCACGTGCTTGTTCACAAGGGAATCTTCCTAGGTGTGTAGAATTATATTATAAAGTTCATCTATACTATTATATAAAGGAACCAATTTTATTTTTTTTCATATCTACCCCTACAATACACTGTTAATATCCTTTTGTAACTATTAACATACATTATAACAGTAAATTTTTACTTTTTCCATAATTGAAATGTTCTCATTAAAGGAAAAAAAAGCAACTACTTAATTTACTTCTCTCTTAGGTAAGTGATATAAATTCTCTATCCTTATATATATAATCTTTGCTCATTTAAATTATTTTTCTCACTATACAAATTAAAACAAATTTTTAATCGTTGTTGCCTTATAATAATATGCTTCTCAGTTGATATTTTGTTCTAGAATGTATCAAGTTTTCAAATCCTGTCAATTTGACCCACAACGTTGTTGGACGTAAAATTGTTCACCGTGGACTTTTTTTTTTTTTTTTGGTAAAAACAAGAAGGCGACAGCCTTAGTTCATGTCCTTAATAAGCAACGAATCGATACAACGAGAAGGAGGACTCTCCCATAGGATATCCACCCCACTAAAACTACTATTAAGCTTAACTAATTTATCCGCAACCACATTGGCCGTTCTCGGAATCCATTGTACTTTAACACTCCATGGCTTATGTAATAAGAGATTGCACTCGTTCACCAATGCCACAATAGTCGACTGAGGTTGGATGGCTCCTGTTATCAGCTTGTAGACGACCAAAGAGTCAGTTTCCACCTCCAGAAAATTCATTCGCCTTTCCCATGCAATAGTTAAGCCATGTATGAGAGCCAACAGTTCAACTTCGTCCACTGTAGGAGTTGCAACTGATTTACAGAATCCCTAGAGCCAATCACCCTCTTCTGATCTGACTAAACCAGCCACAGTGCCAGTATTGAAACTCTCTTTGATACCACCATCTACATTGAGTTTAAACCACCCCTCAGATGGTTTTTTCCAGCGGACCTGCTCCTTTCTGATCAAATTCTTCCTCCTCCCAAGATACAGATCAAGAGACAACTGCTTTATCAAATGTATACGCTGCTGAACCGTATTCTCTTTTCTATGGAAAGTTCTGGCGTTCCTATGCTTCCAGGCAATCCAAATGCAAGTTAAGAATATCCATTTCCAAGCTGATTGAGGCCTGATTTGATTCTGAATTTCCAGGTCTTCTAAGTTAGATTGCAGCCAAGTGTCATCTGAAACTTCATCAAATTTTGATAATTCTTGAGGAGAGATGATTTGAATCCAGACCTCCCTAACCTCCTGGCAATGTCTAATCAAATGCAGTCCAGTCTCCTCAGGATGGTCACATAAGGAGCACATTGAGGTCAAAGCAGCATGCCTCCTATATCTGACTGAGTTGGTGGCCATCCTTTCTTGAGAAAGCAACCAAAGGAAATGCTGAAACTTATAGCTAGTATCAATCTTCCAAACCCATTGGCAAGAAGCTTGTAGTCTTCTGGTAGTCTGGTACTTTTGATAGAAGCATCTATAGGCAGACTGACAGGTGAATAAGCCATTAGAACTCCCACTCCAGATGATCCTATCCTCTTCTGAAGTCAAGACAACTCTCCTTTGTGTTATATCTGAAAGAATATCTGGTGGAATATGAGAGATAATCCCATCCAGCAGCCAATCACCAGTATCAGAAATAACATCTTGAAGTTTGAGATGACTATCCTCCTGCTGAATGGCTACACTTCATCACACAGTCGACCATTGCCCCTCCAGTTATCAAACCAGAAGGAAATCTGGTCTCCCTTACCTATCCTTCATCTCAGAAAAGGTTGCAGGAGATCCATGCATCTCATTACACCCTTCCATGCAGGGTTATCTGTCACCTTAGCTTTGTAATTATGCAAGGGCCGATTCTTCAGATATTTAGCTCTAATAAGCTCACTCCACAAGGCTTCCTCCTTTATAAGAATCTTCCATGCTAATTTGGCCATCGGAGCTTCATTGCTTAATCTAGTAACTCTAATGCCCAAGCCACCTTCTTTCTTAGGCTTTACTTGATCCCAACTCACCAAGTGCATCTTCTTAACAGATATATCACTGGACCACAAGAAGTCCCTATTAAGTATGTCAAGATTCTTGCAAACATTCTCAGGAAGCCAGGCTGATTGTGCAGTGTAGACTAGCATAGCAGATGAGACAGAACTGATAAGGGTATCTCTACCTGCTAAGGATAAAAGTTCGCTCTTCCAAGAAGTGAATCTGTTCAAAACCCTATCCATGATATCCATATATAGGTCCTGACTCACTCTCCCATGGATAAGCTTCACCCCAAGGTATTTCCCAAGATTAGTTGTTTGACTGAAATGTAACATTCCACTGATCTGTCTTTTCAAGCTAGCACCATTGGTCTTTGAAAAGAAAATCTTAGATTTCTGGGGACTAAGTTGCAGCCCAGAAGCTGCACAAAACCTGTCAAGTACTGATTTGATAGCCTGGGCTGTCTTGACAGAAGCTTTCCCTATTAGGATCAAATCATCAGCAAAGAAGAGATGTGATAGCCTGGGACCTCCCCTACAAGGAACAATAGGACACCATCGGCCATCAACCACCTCCTCATTGATCAGGTAAGACAACCTCTCAACACAAAGAACAACACAAGTATGGTGAGAGGGGATCTCCCTGCCTCAAACCACAATGGTGACTATAAGGTTCCAATGGAGTACCATTCCATAATATACTGGTAGCAGCATGTTGGACACAGAACATGATTATGTCAATCAGGCTTCTAGGGAAGTTAAAAAAGACAAGAGTCTCCTCCATGAAAGACCAACTGACCTTATCATAGGCCTTCACCAAATCCAATTTCATGATCATGGCTCCAACCTTATTCCTTTTCTTAGCTCTGAGAGAATGAAGAACTTCCTGCAAGACAAAAATATTGTCTTGTGTGGATCTGCCTTTTATGAAACTAGATTGAGTAGGAGCCACTATCTTCTGCATCAAGCCTCTCAGCCTTGTAGTAATGCACTTGGTGATGATCTTGTAAAGCACATTGTACAAGGATATAGGTATGTATTGCTGAATCACCTCAGGGTGGGGGATCTTAGGAATCAAGCAAAGGAAAGCCTCACAAACCTTCTTGTCAAAGCACTTGTCTCTGAAGGCCTGAGTGACAAATTCCACCACTGATGGACCCATCCAACTCCAGTATTCCTGGTAAACTCCTGCATTCAGTCCATCAGGACCTGGTGCCTTGGTGGGATGCATGGCAAACACATTAAGTTTTATCTCCTCAGGGCTCATCACCAGCTCAAGGGACTGTTGTTCCTCAACATCCAGTTGCACCTGCATATTAGACTTAGGCAAGTGGATCCCAGACCTCTGATCAACCCCTCCACTACCTGAGAAAAGCTGAACATAATAGTCTCTGGTATGTGATTGCAGAACTGAAGCATCTGATGTCCAGATTCCCCCTACTTTAAGACTAGCAATCTTATTCATTTTCCTCCTTATGAGAGTAGATCTGTGGAAGTATTTAGTGTTCCTGTCTCCCTCCTAAAGCCAATTCACTCTAGATTTCTGGAACCAGAATGTCTCCTCCTGACTGAGGACCTCACTGTACTCTGCCATCAGTTTCTCCTCCAGGGAACATAAGAAGGGATTAGGTCTGAACCCCAATGACTTCTGAATCCCTTCTAATCTTGCCTTCAAAACCTTCTTGCGGTGAAAAATGTTACCAAACCTCTCCCTATTCCATGTAGAAATAGTGGATGGGACTTCCTTAATAGCTTCAGTGATGACTGACTGCCTATCCCAAATTTCTTTCAAAAGATAAGAACATTCAGGATTTGTAAACCACATAGCCTCAAGCCTAAAGGGTCTGTTGGACTGGACCCTCTCTCTTCTCTGGCAGAAAGTAATAATTGGATGATGATCTGAATGAGTTCTAGGGAGATGTTGTACCTCAGCCTCAGGGAACAGATCCATACATTGCTTGTTAGCCAACACTCTGTCAATTCTGGGATTTGGTGGGAATAAGTTTTTCATGCTTTAGGTTAATAGGAAGTGGGCCAAAGTAAATGGTACTGAAGGAAATCGCAAAAAAGAAAGACAAATTAAATATTATTAAAGAAAAAGGAGGGAAAAGTTAATTATTAGTAGGAGCGGGAGCGGGAGCGGGAGCGGCAATTCGCAATTTTAATCTAAGTTTTGCCAAGTTCCATGCAATTAGTGTTGCAAAATTTATAAGTTATTAGGATATAATTAATAAGTGTTCCCAAATCAATATAAATCTTTTTTTTTTCAGTTGTTTGGCAATTTGAGGTTTTCGTGAAAAATAAAATAAAATCTTTGAAAAATAAAGAAAAATTCTTTACATATAATAACAGTTTTTTCCGCAAAATCAATACGAGTCGAACGCCTAAAAACCTGTTTTCTCTCATTTTTCCTTTTTATTTTTCTGAAATGCTTAAATAACGTCCCAAACAAAGTGTCCTTATAACTCTATTTTGTTGTAGTGAGAAAAAATTGTGAATTAATTTGAGACTCCAAATCCTTAATTAACTTAAGTGTCTGTGCTCCTAATTTTCTTCATTTTGATATATAGAAAGTCACGGCATGGTTTCAGAATTTATTGCCATGTTGCAATTTGATCGAGAAATAGTATTTTTTTAGTTTTATTTTTTGTTATCAAAGTCTTAGGAAAGAACCCATCTCGATGAATAGATTTAATGGCTCCATAGTTTTGTTTTTGTTTTTTTTTTTTTTGCATTGCCACATATTCGAGACAACTTTTGGAGACAAAATCTTTGTTTTGATGGCCAACTGAGTGTCACATCAGCAAACACCGGCAACTTTAGTGATTTCTCATCAAATGGAACTAAAATTAAGGTTTTGGTCAACTTATGAGACTAAAAAATATGGTGATAAATTACTAGACTAAATGCGTGAACTTGTCAAATTAAAGGACCAAAGTTATAATTCTCCCGTGTTGTACTTAATTAAATATATTATTTTGGTTTTTTTATTTTTGCCTGATTAGTTGGAATAAAGTTAAGATCTTTTTGCTTCATAACCGCCGTATTTGTCGTACGGATATGTTATGTTAATGTATCATTGAGGGATGATTGAGGGAATAAGATTTGGGAAGAGAGAAATTTCGCTCTATTCTTACAGGTTTTGAAAGTGGGGGTATATGTGCTTGTCACGGAATTGATTTTGATTATTTTAATTTACCGTTTATTGTTGGATATGCATGCAGAGTATTGATATCAGCTATTTTGTTTTTTTTTTTTAACAGCAACAACTTTATTTGTAATATCTAGTAAGCTTGTATTAGATGTTCCGGACCAAGCTAGTCCGTTTATCTATTGATTAGCATTATTGTATCATTTCACGGTGTTTTGTTACCTAGACGAAATAAGACCAAAATATTGGCGCCATCTGTGGGAACACCACATTTTTTTCCAGTTTACTAGGTATGACGTATAGGGTTACTACCCGATCAAAAAGCAGACTTGTTGAAGGGATGAATGAGAAAGTTGATGGGGCTTCTGCAAGCCAGACAGACCCGGGCATTGAGCAACCACCGACAATGCCCACATCAGTGCCAACACCAGCAAGAAGAGAGACACCAATGGAAGAAGCACCAAGAGAAGATGCATGTGCAACAGGGGCAACGTAACTACTGGGTCAGTCTCGAACATGACAAGAGAGGAGATCATGGACGTGGTGAAAACCGCCATGGCTGAATTTATGGCACGTGTGCCGCTACCGCAGGCACCGATACCGGCATCGCATGCGGAGGCCGCAAATGAACAAGGATATGCAGCCAGGGCTTCAAAAGAAGCTGAGAAGGAAAAGTCGCGCCACGGCGACAGAAGGAGCAAACCTGCCTCCGGAGGAGTGCAGGGTAGAGAAAAGTCAATCCACGAGGATCAAAGAGGAAAGCCAAAGTCAATAGAGGTGCAATCGATAAGGCACCGTGAGACAAGGAGGAAAGAAAATTGAGGAATTCACCAGGAACCAAAGAGGAGAGAAGATAAGGAAGACAGGAGACGTGAGGAGAGTCACGACTCCAGAAAAGAATATGATGTGATGACGAGGAAACTAGAAAGGCTTGAGAGAGAAAAAACCGCTTTTGAAGGACGAATGGAGCCAGAGGGAAATGCTCTGAGGAGCAGCCCGTTTTCTAAAGAGATCGAAGCTGAGATCTTGGGACACGGAGATAAGATCCCTGAATTAAAAACCTACGGTGGGAAAGCTGATCCCCATGATCATCTGTTTCACCTGGACAGGAAACTGTCCTTATATGGTTTCAAAGAGAATATGCAGACGAGGATATTCGCAACCACCCTGACTGGGGTGGCGATGGATTGGTTTACTCGAATCGCGCCAGGTTCGATCAAAGCCTACAAGCAGCTGAGGGCAATGTTCAAGGATCAATTCTCAAGCCAAGCCAGATTGGTTTTGGATCACTCCCATCTTTACGCCATGAAGCATGGGACCAACGAAAGCTTGAAGGACTTCATGAGATGTTTCAACGCGAAATTGTTAAGGGTAGACAGCCCGAGTGGAGAGATGGTGATGAGCATTGTGACGACCGCGCCCCACGAGCCATGCTCCAATCCGAGTTGGTTCAGTGGTGGCCAGCCAGTTTATCGAATCCAGACTAAAGCGCAACTCATAAGAAGGGGTCTCACTTGTTCAGGATCAAAATCATACACGTTTTATAAATTATGTTTTTGATATATACATCGGAAGTCTTGGTATTACAAATAATGTGACTATTTTAATGGTTATGCACTAATGACAAAACATGAATATTCCAAAATGCACGCTTGAACAATTATTCACTTGGTCCATGCTGCCATGTTGATTTTATCCTGAGGAATGGACAGAAGAAACGAGGAATAAGTCTTTAATGACTTAGTGAGATTCATATAAAAGAACTGGTAATGCAAGAATTAACTGTGACCTACTGGATACATTTCGGGAGTGATCTTACCGGTAGAAACAGTTCAACTAGACAATTTGACGTAGCAATGGTACTGGAGTTTTCATAGAATAGTTAATGAACTTGTGCTTAACAATAAACAAATCCAGCCTTGTGACTTCTATTATTCTACCTTATACCTCCCGACGAGGAGCAACCTCGCAAACAATCAAGAGACATGCTCGAGTGCATGTCGATACAGCACGCGGGTTACAGCCAACTCCTGACTGCAAGCGGCCCCTAGATAAATGGGTATCAAGCAAAATCACTTAAACCGACAGTCCTTACTACCCGACAGTAACTCGACTCAATCCTTGGACCCAACTTCGCAAAGGCGCCCCAATGGGTATAACAAATAAACAAACAAGCTAGTAAACCGGATAATATCCATTACTCCTTGAGCTACATGTCCCGAACATAGTTCGTTGCCCTTTGCACAATTCAAGAACTAGCCGATGAGATTACAATATTGGAGAATTATCATGACTGTGAATAGATATGATAAATAATAAATGATTGGATATGATTTATCGATGAGTAAGAAAATCATGTTATGAGATGAGATGTCAAACAGGATAATGATGAAATATAGGTTGTTCGAGATTTGGTAATGGAGTAGTGACTTTTCTGTCCAAGTTCCTCAGGGCCGGATGCCAAACGGGGCTAGAACAAATCAGAAATGGAACCTCACCTTAACTCGTACGGGAAACCTTGATGGCGTTGATTAGTTCGTCAAACCTTTAACAAATTTAAATAATATTAATCAACTGAATTTATAATTCACCACAACAATTATTACTACTTTTTCTTCAATTCTCATGTTGGTGAAATTGAGAACGTTCTTGTTAAGAATGCTAGTTATAATGTAAATCTTAGTAAATAACACATAAGCTTAATTATGTCATTACACTAAACATGAAAATCTTAGATGATGAATTTAAAGAAAAATATATTACTTAACTAACTCTAGGAAAACTCATCTTTTTAGTCTTTAATCAATTCCAAACTTTTAATAACCATACACCAAATCATACGAAATAACACCTTAAAAGGTATAACTTAGTCATTTATTACTTTATTTTACATAGTAAGTTTAAAAATGCATATACTCGTTTTATAACTTAAATATAAAGATATAAACATGAGAGATTTATCAAAACATGTGATAAGAGATGATAAATAATTTTATTTGATGGTTAGGTCATGAAGTGACAAGAATAATCTTGTAAGACTTATGAAAATAATATGTTAAACATGATAAATCTACCATTTAAATGCTATAATAAGATCACAAAAATGTCAATTCATGATAATAAATCATAATAATCTAATTATAACTAATACTATATCATGTTAAATTTATGTGTGTGATAAATACATTGAATTATGATGGAGATTAAACTTATAAATTAAGAAAACAAAGATTGTGCCAAATAAACTGAAAAATCACCGCAATTTTGGGTTTACCTTTGATCGGACATCCAAATGAACTTGGTTTTCAAATCTTTTTATGCTTTATGGTTTTCTAGCATCATGAGAGATGTGAGAATCCAAGATTTTGTGAAAACACAAAAGTTTTCTATGCTAAATAATTCTTGCAACATAAGAGTTGCTATCGGATTTTCTGGCAGCATTTTACGATTTATGGATTATGCCTTTATAGATCATATTATTAGAGAAAGATGTCTTCATACATAAGATAGAAGACACCAAAGAGAGTATTCAGCCATTGGCCTTGATCAAAAAGGATTTTTCTACATCTAGTTATGATTTTTCTAAGGTGCAGAATCAGCATTTCATGCGCAGTAAAAGTTTTGGCGTCTTTTTGGGTAGAAACTAGCAAGATAAAAATCTGGAAAAATTATTTTACGAACGAAAACACAAAAAGGAAAAACTTTTATTTCTTTTTACTTTTGCAGAATCGGATTATTTTGGGCTATAAAAAATTGTGAAGAAGGGTGAGTATTTATAGGCAAAAATAGTAGTTTAATAATACTTATTTAGGTCCCACCTTGATTATTTTATATTAATTTACAAAAAAGTTATATTTAATCATGCTCTAAATGATGTCATGGCTTTGCTCATCAAAAAAATATGTCATGGCTTACTTCATCAATTGGTTAATTGCATATCAAGTTCCTCAATTATTCATAATTAAAATTCAAATAGGTATAATTAGATTTCTTTGTTACATACATATTTATTCATGTAATTTTTTTAGATAATTCGATAATCTTGGTTAAGATTTGAAATTGAAATATATGTTTTAGGATTAGAGACCTATAAAAATAATAAAAGACTAAATTTTAAGTTTATGTACTAAAATGTAAATTTTTCTAAACATTTAGGGTCAAAAATAGAAATTTTCAAAAGTTCAAGGACTAAAGTATAAATTTATTCTCTTCCTAATTTTTGGGGCGTTACAAGCATTCTCTTCCAAGCAACTAATAATACCATGTTTGGCGGGGATCTGATTAGGCGCAAACCCACCACCATCGAAGCAATCAACAAGATGGCGCAGGAAGTGATTCACTTGGAAGAAATGCGCCCAGTGTTCTGCCCCCTAAAGAGAATGAACAAGGAAGCGAAGACCAAAACCGCAACAACAACAGGAACAGGAACAACAGGTACCGGGACACGTTTCCCAAGAGGTACACGCCCCTGATTGCAAATATCATGACAGTATTCGGGACGACAAAAAGGAAGGTTTGGCTGAAAGAGCCCAAGCAGATGAAGGACTCCAAGGCAACGAGGTACTCTGCCCACTAATGCAAATACCACAATCAAAACGGGCATGAAATCGAGCATTGCAAGGATCTCAAGGATGAGATTGAACGGTTGTTGAAGGATGGCAAACTAGTGGAGTTTGTCAAAAATATGAAATAACGGGACGATAGCACGAATATAAAGAGGACACCATCCCCAAGGAAGGACAAGCAAAAGATGATCGAACAGCCACAGTCGTTCGATTATCCTCAAATCGGGAATGGAAATATCAGAAAAGCCATGATAAATATGATATTGGGAGGACCAAGGGGCAGATTCCATGAACGCTCGAAAGAAAATTTCGAGGCTCGTCTTCTCGGACAAGTTTGTCAGCATGGCAAGTATCCCAAGGATCGAGGAAATGCCGCATGAAGAAATCATCTTCTCCACCGCAGACCTGCGAAATTTGAGCGTCGGGGCCATTCAAACAGCAAACATGGATTCCCCGTTGGTGATAACGGTGGATATAGCCAACTTCGGTGTCACGAAAATGCTGGTAGACCAAGGTAGCTCAGTAAACGTGTTATTCAGTTCTACTTTGGACAAGATGAGGCTGAATGGTGAGACTTTAAAACCGGTGAGAACTTCGCTTAACGGTTTCGGAGGCCCGGAGATTGTGCCTCGTGGAATGCTTGTGCTTCCTACCTCTTTAAGAACCGCGTCGCAGAGAAGAACGCTAATGGCCAACAATGGCATCTTAGGAAGGCCTGCACTGAATGCGTTCCGAGCACTACCGTCAACTTACCATCAAATTGTGAAATTTTCTACTCCTGCAGGTACAAGGGAGGTGATCGGAGAACACATTGAAGGATGGAAATGCTATGTGAACTCACTGCGAGCAAGACCACAACAGGAACAAGAGGCGATAGAGGCATTGGCCCCCATGCAGATGGAGCACGTTGACTAATGAGCCCCGATTTAATTTTTGCAAATTTTTGGTACCCTAAATATTTTGAACAACGATTATTCATCCCCTCAGCCATGATGAGCTTGAGGGGCAAATGTGTAATAACTTAAAACAGGGACACTGAAGACTTGAGCCGGAGGGCTACATTGGGAAACATAGTAGGCCGAGCTATTAAATTAAGCTCCGCCCTACTCCCGTTATTCGGATTCGTCTCCAAAGAGACATATTTGGTCAAACTATCAAAAGCCACTTAAAATTGTGCAATCAATCTTATCTAATATATAACGTCGTCGAATACAACTTAAAAAGGAACGTAGACTCTGCCTAAAACGGCACGAGATACCGCAACTCCCTTAATAAATAAAAAGGAACTAAGACTCTGTCTAAAACGGCACGAGATACCACAACTCCCTTAATAAATAAAAAGGGACGGAGACTGTGTCTAAAACGGCATGAGATACTGCAACTCCCTTAAATAACTAAAAAGGGACAGAGACTCTGTCTAAAACGGCACGAGATACCGCAAATCCCTAAATAACTAAAAAGGGACGGACACTCTGTCTAAAACGGCACGAGATACCGCAAATCCTTAAGCACCTAAAATCAATGAAATTTTCCCTTGATTGTGGAAGGATGCTCGAGTTGTCAAAATAAAGTAAAGAGCAACGATAGCAATTGAAGAAAAGGCAACGATTACAAGCCTTCGATCAAGCAAACGAATGAAATAGTCATAAATGGCATCCATGAAATTAATAGAAATAGTTCAAACACATTTAAAGGCGATGCAGCACCACAAAAAACAACAAATCAGAAATTGTTCATTACATAGCAAAATAAATATGAATGCCCCTAGGCATCAACTTCATCTTCGTCCTCGGAGGAAGGATAATTGGCATGAATCGAAGGCGGCAACGAGAGCCCATGGAGGACAAGGTTTTCGTCCTCAAGGAGCACAACAAACTCATCTAGGGAGGAGGACTGATCATTCGTTGGAGGCGGCAGAATTTCTAGATCAGACCCAAAGTAAGATCCATCCACTCGGGTTTGAATCCCCATCCGACGTACTTAGTCTTGTAAAACTAATGGACAATCAAGACCTGAGCCTTACGAGCCTCGCGGGCACACCTCCGAGCGCTAATCTCCTCAAAGGTTATGCTCCAGAGAAACGCCCCAGCAATCTCCACCTTTTGCTGAGCGGAACCTATAAATACGAAAAGGAAATTAACAAGGGAAAATAAAAGAATACAGAAATACAAGAGAAATTAATTATTCACCTCATTGAGGCCGCGAGAATAGCCAACTCCCTCGGCGTGCTCAACTTTCTCTCTCTCAGCCGCAACTTCCTTCTCAAGTTCGGGAATCCTTTTCGCTAGCTCTCCTTTGCTAGCTGAAAGGTTGGAGACTTGTGATTGAAGCTGTTCCGCAGCCTCCCTCGCCTCTTTCGCCGCTTCCCTATCGGCATTGGCCTTTGCGGCGTAGTCCCTAACCTTCTGTAAGGCCTTATCTTTCGCCTCGAGAGCAGACCTTGAGGCCTCCGAGTGTCCGCCATGGAACTTCGTAGCGCCTTGGGGCTGTCCGCTAGCAGACGCCTCATGAGTGCGGATCAGGGCCGCAAATATGGCATCCACTATTTCGCCACCCTATAGAGATAATAAAGCGAACAATTAACATTTGCAAAACTGGTACTACAACGCTATAATCGAGAGAGAATGCGTAATACCGCTGTCAGCATATGAAGCATATTCTGCTCCACAAGTCTTCGCTCCTCCTCAGACACTGGATGCGGGACAACAAGTTTAGGAAATAGGACCTTCATGGCCTCAATGGCCGCGTTTTTAGAAAGCTCGTACCCACCAATGTGGGCACGTGGACCTTGGCTAGGGCCTATTCCAGTATCCAACCCCTCTACATGACGAGAGCCACTTCCAGCAGTAGGACCCGACGTCCGCGCAGCAAGGGGGATAACGCCCCCAGTCTGAGAACGAGTCTGATGAACCCTTCTCCTCTTCGCTTGGGCAGCAGCCTCGATGTTATCGCCCGGGCCACCCGCCATGCTCTCTGAACCTCCCGCTTGGCTATAATCAGCGGCAGACAGGGTATCGCAACTCCCTCCAAGGACATCCTCAAAGAGGCCAGTTTGGGGATCAACTGGGACATGAGCCGAAGGCTCGGCAACGACTCTCTTTCCCTTGCTTTTCTTCTTCCTCGGAGGCGGAATCTCGCGAGCGGTAGTCGTGTGAGAGCTTGCTTGCTCAACAGCAAGGGCTTGATTCATGCGGGCATGTCGATCCATTATAAAATTAACTGCAAGAATATCACACTAATCAGAATTGTCATAATATAAACACAAATACAAGGTCAGCTCAAGCGCAAAGTTATACCAAGTGTCATTCTCCCCGGTACACGGAACCGGTGATAGACCAGCTAAAGACAAAACGCGATTTTCTACCAATTTTTTAACATCAAACTGGTAATCGCGCACCAAATTTGGAATAAAATTGCAATCCCACGAGGTCGCGACAACGCCAAGAGGTATCGCAACCCTGCTGCCCGTAAATCAATCACGGCGATAAGTTCTAAACTCGTCTTTATAGCTCTCTTTAATATAAAAATAGCATTTTTTCCAATTCTTGCCGTAACCAGTAGCTTCGCCATTTAAAAATTTACGACACATTTGTGCCTGACGTGGTAAAACCCCTCCTCCCTCCTAGCGACCTCGAAAAGAGCCCAGAACTCATTTGGACTCTGAGGCTCACGTAGCGCCTTCAGCACGATAATAAAGCCCATCAGGTGCACATACGAAGTTGGCGTAAGTTGCCTGGTACAAGGTTGATAGACCTCAGAAGCATCTTCAGCTCCACCAGAATGGGGTACCGTAGCCCATTCTGAAGCTGACCTACGAAAACTGTCAGATGCCCCATCGGCAGAGTATGCATGCGGTCATTTGGATAGGGAAGAACTATCCTATAGCTATTCGGTATATCAAACTTCTTGTGAAGCTGCTTGCGGCTATGCTGCAGACGTGACACATACGTATCATATGCTATCCCTGGTACCTCGGCATAATCATCAAACTCCCTATTGATATTTTCTGCATCCTTGTCGGCCTAACTAGAGGCGCGGTTATCCTCAGATGACAATGATTGTGAATCATCATCTTCACTTTGAGTCGCCACTCTTTCAACGTTAGCACCGAGATTATTACCCGCAGGTGAACCGGCAGAATCTATATCAATTAGCTCGTTATCGGCTCCTAGGGCTATATTCTAACCCGCGGGAGCACTGGAAGGGCCCACCTCAAAGTTCCTCGAACCAGAGCTCGAGCCGCTACTCGACTCACTCCCAAAAGTTGACTCAGAACTCACCATCGTGGTCGAGAAAAAGCTGAAATAAATTAAAAAGAAAAAGCTGACTGTGAGTGAATACGTCACTCTCGGCTCTCGCAACACTAACGCGGGATATCTAAAATGACTACGTATTAAGCGATTATAAGTCGAAATCACAAGTAAGCACGTAATAAATTACCTTAATTAACGGTGGAAGAGCAAAAGTGATTATTCGAGCAATTTGCCTAAAAAAGAAAGCAGAAAAAGCAATATTAAAAATGAGGTGCAAAACCTATATATTTCGCTAAAAATAGCAGTATTTTTTTCTTCTAAGGCATTAGATCGAACGCTCCCTGTTCGATGCATCAAGCATCGAACAGAAGACGTTCAATGTTACTTACCTTTGTGCGTAAGTTGGCCAGAAGAGAAATGAGCTCCGCACCACCCTTTTCCCCTTATATAAGCAGCAAAAAACCCATCAAGACCATTAGCGAAGCGTATCGAATCGACATGATTCGACACGCGATTAATCCAGGCAGAATCCGCATCGAACTATCACTGTTCGATGCGGTTGAACATCGAACACATCGCGTTTGACTACAAAATTAACTTCAATTGGGAGCTTACGAACTAATATAACGGGATCCGCTCAGAAGAAACTTATGATTAAAAATATCTCAAACCAGTACAAAAAACCTACCAAGGTCGCACACAACTGATCGCCTCCCAATCGGGGGCATGATTTTGAGCAAACCAAGAGTGTTTCATAGATTGGAACCCGATCTCTAATCGAGATCCACTCCCAATCGGGGGCAGCATTTTCAAAAAATAAGCATAACGGCCTGCAAGTCAAGGACTTATTTTCATAAGTTTGGAAGCCGCTCTCTAATCGACACCGTCTCCCAAACTGGGGGGACTATGTGATGGAGATATTTTAGGATTGGACCAATATCATGTATTGGCCGGCCAAGCAAGACCGGCCTGCTGAATAGTACATCGAACATGCATTGTTCGATGTTAAATGAGCATCGAACGCCACATGTTCGATGCGGAATGAGCATCAAACCTCTTCGGTTCGATGCACTTTCCCCAACTACCAATAGGGCTCGCGAGACTGGTGTTATATATACCCCGTCCCCTGGCATTCTGAGCAGACATTCAAGACTCACTCGAACCTAACCAACATCGAACTCTAAGCATTCGATACATCCTTAGAACGAATTCAGAGCGTTCGATACGGAAGCATATCGAAGACATATCATTCGACACTCAACGCTACATCGAACCAAGCATGTTCGACTTACGTCAATTCGACACGAGACCACTACAGTTTCATTACTATCGAACAACCTAGGTTCGATACGTCAGCATCGAACGTCACATGTTCGACACGCAACTTAGTCTAGAAATCTATTTGTAATATCTAGTAAACTTGTATTAGGTGTTCCAGACCAAGCTATTCCAATTATCTATTGATTAGCATTATTTTGGCTATTTGTATCTTAATTGTATTCTTTCACGGTATTTTGTTACCTAGACGAAATAAGACCAAAATAACAATAAGGATTAAAAATTACTTATAATAAGAGGTATCCCGCAATTATTTTATATAATTGGGTGGTATGCCTGCCAACTTCAACACCAACAATAATTTATGTTTAATCACGTCACAAGAAAACTTTTTCTGGAACGTCACTTGCAGTTAAGAGGTATTGGGTTAATTCTATGATATCAAATTTCAAAGGCACTGATAAAATAAAATTCATAAAACCAGCAGTGAATTTCAAAGGCTGATACTGCGTAGTGCGTACATTTTACATTTCGGCATTTGTACAAGCTAAAAAAAAGTAACAGGTTTGAGTTAGTACCTATACCTTTTCAAGTTTTCATAGAACATAAACTAGAGCTTCTTGGTGAGCTCCACTCGAAGATGTAGTATGCCATTAATGAAATAATCACAATCCTCTGCCATGAAAGAAGTCCAAGGCATTCCAAACAAATTGCCATATCCAATCGATGGGTCCTCTTCTGTATAGGCATGACTACTCTTTCTTATGCTGACATAGTTTTCTGTGGATTTTGATCGGGCAGAAAACTCAAATTTAACATCAATTGTTGACAAGCTATTTCGTCCCATCCACAGGAAAAGACCAAAACTTTTGGACGAATTATGTTGATTCGTGTAGCATTTTGCTTCCAGATAGAATCCTTGTTCCCCCAAGTAGAAATCGTGAGAAAAAACATACCCTGATGGGAACAATTTTGCACATTCTTCATGCTTGAGATCAAAGTGGACAACAGATTGTTGTTTTGGGTGTTCAAACTCAACTATTTTAATAGGAAGATTTTTGTAGGCACGCTCTATGAAGCGACGATTGGTGGGTGTTGGATCCTCTTTCACGCGAGCTCGTTGATGATATAGTGCTTCCGCCTTAAAAAATAGAGCATCATTCACGTAGTTAGTAGCAACCTCATGATCAAAATCATTACAAGTAAGAACCTCCCTAAGCTTTTGGCAAGACATGTAAGGAAAACGAAGATAGGGACCCAAACGAGTAGAAAGGATCTCCTTCTGCTCCGTGGGCTTTTGGTAGTGGGCCTTAGCCCATTTTAAAGCAATGTCGTAAACCTCATCTTCAGAGGTGACAAGGAGGTGATCGCTAGACAAGATCGCCTCAATTCCAAAAAGTGGAACATTCATAATTTCATCTTCACACCTGTCCAAATATGCGTAATCAAGAAACTATAAAATCCACAAAGATTAAGGATATCCACACTTACACCTTTTGGGGGTTGGTCTAATTATGTAAAGCTTTCAATATTTGATGTGTAAATGAAATTATCACTAAAGATCAATGGGATTCTAAATTTGAGGGGATATTTTGAAATATAAGTGCACAACAAAAATTTTATGATTGACATCTTTTAGAATGAATAAAAAATTTCTCTTTTATACAAAGAAATGGCAATGGAGAAAAAGATAACGCGGACTTACTCTGATATATCCTTATAGTGGAGGGCTAGGAACTCCTTTGTTGCATAGGTGAAATGTTTGACTGCATCAGCCATTAGGATACTGGAAGGAAGAGCTAGATACAGTAATGCACACTCTGTTGTCATTGGGAGGTTTCTCAATGATTGGATGCAATGTGCCATACATGACGCAACCTCAAATTTATCAGCAACCTTAAGCACTTCCACTAATTCAGGTATTGTCTTGCTCGTTAATGTATTGCAATACATACAACTTAAGAGTTCTATAAGAGCAGCTTCCTCTGTTCAATAAAGTAAGAAGTTGCAATTTGTAAAGCAATTTCTTATATGGCAATTAAACTGCCAACAAAAATATTACATGCCCAACATCTTAATCTAGATAAATTAGCGCACTACTAAATATACACAAACCAATATGTAAAGTAAATTTCACCCAAACAGAGAGCTAAAAAAACAAGGTAGAACCAAAAGAAAGGTCCATAAGATTAGAACTAAGCGTGCAATAGATTAAGACAAGACTACTACTAAGTACGACAACAAAGGACATATATACCAGAATCTTTAATTCTCAGAGTTGCATATCTTTGCTCAGATTCCATCATGCCATTTGAAAACAACTGCATAATGAATGTAGAAAAGAAGGAAATTAAATACACAAAATCTTTAAGATCGGAGACACATAAAAGTAACTGCCAAAACTTATTGTACCTTATAGAAGAATGGACTTTTTGCTGCTAAAATAGGAGAGCTCATATGTAATGTTTTGGTTCTTAAAACAATTGAACCACTATCTTCAGACCAATCTGATTCACTACTATTTGCAGCTTCATCTTCCTCTGGAACAGTAATATACAACAAATGTTTTAGTTTACAGCAATACAAATAGAAGTAAGTATACTGGTTCCAAATAATGAACCAATTCTTTTTTTAAGCAATCTATATTAACACTAGCCAAAATAGTAGAATCGAAGCATTAATATAGGAAATTCCTGGATTCTTTAACAAGTACATAGATCAATTTCAGTTGCATGTTGTATGTCATAACTGGGAAAAAAGAGAGACTAACACATTAAGACAGTTTATAATAACGATTGCAAATGATCAGAGTATATTGTACTCACAAAATCAAGTTCTCGAAATTACTAAAAGGTTTGACTAACCAGCTAAAATCTCAATCCGAAGAATTCGGTCTGAAAAGTTACTGTTGTTGAAGGCGAAAGTGTAGTCCGGTATTGCTGCTATCAGGTCGACAAGATTCCCGTTTGTATCCGCCATAAAAATTTATAATCTCTCACTCTCACTCTCTCACAAAGCCTGCAAAAATGAATATCGGCGTATATTGAAGTTTGCATGAAGGTGTATGATTTATATATAGAATGGAAAGAAATCGAAGCGACTGGAATTCATTAAGGATTGATGAACTTAGTACAAAGTAGAAGAAGAATTCATACATTGCTAAGGAACCTAATAAAACTTAATTCTCATGGACACAAAATCGAAGCAATCCTACCAAATTACTCATCATGTGCTAAAAAAAACTAATAACTATTAGCCAGACATTACTTAATTCCAGTTACCTTTTGTTATCAAATAATTAACAAAAATACAGACTTGTATATGAAATGGTCTAGTAGATAGTAATGCTAATTGATTACTCGTGGTGTATTTTTATTTCATTAGTTGTGTCTTTGAATCGAGAACCAGGAGAAAGAATCTACATAAATCACATAAAAAAAAAAAAAATTGCTGATTGCTCCTTCCTTTACCATTAAAGCCATCATTTTCCATTCTTTTTTTTTTTCCTCACTACAAAGAATATGAAAGCACTCAATTTAGCAGTAAAATATCAAAGTAGTAGAGAAATGATAGATCTTTCCTTCCTCAATATATGTATGTCTCTACCAATAAGTCTCTCAGAATCAATGGAAATAACTAGTTAGGTACTGCTTTCATATCACTATCACTTTAACACACATTCACAGAACAGTTCCACAAACTATATAAATAAATGCTAATGATTAACAGAAAATCATTAGCAAATAAACACATATCACCTGGGGGCGAAGAGAATCTTCTTTCACCTGTTGGGCGTAAAATTGTTAACCGTGGACTTCAATTATTGGGGAATAAGTTTTTCATGCTTTAGGTTAATAGGAAGTTGGCCAAAGTAAATGATACGGGTACCGAAGGAAATCGCAAAAAAGAAAGACAAATTAAATATTATTAAAGAAAAAGGAGGGAAAAGTTAATTATTAGTTGTTTGGCAATTTGAGGTTTTCGTGAAAAATAAAATAAAATCTTTGAAAAATAAAGAAAAATTCTTTACATATAATAACAGCTTTTTCCGAAAAATCAGTACGAGTCGAACGCCTAAAAAACTATTTTCTCTCATTTTCCCTTTTTATTTTCCTGAAATGCTTAAATAACGTCCCAAACAAAGTGTCCTTATAACTCTATTTTGTTGTAGTGAGAAAAAGTTGTGAATTAATTTGAGACTCCAAATCCTTATTAACTTAAGTGTCTGTGCTCCTAATTTTCTTCATTTTGATATATAGAAAGTCACGGCATGGTTTCAGAATTTATTGCCATGTTGCAATTTGATCGAGAAATAGTATTTTTTTAGTTTTATTTTTTGTTATCAAAGTCTTAGGAAAGAACCCATCTCGATGAATAGATTTAATGGCTCCATAGTTTTTTTTTTTTTTTTGCATTGCCACATATTCGAGACAATTTTTCGAGACAAAATCTTTGTTTTGATGGCCAACTGAGTGTCACATCAGCAAACACCGACAACTTTAGTGATTTCTCATCAAATGGAACTAAAATTAAGGTTTTGGTCAACTTATGAGACTAAAAAATATGGTGATAAATTACTAGACTAAATGCGTGAACTTGTCAAATTAAAGGACCAAAGTTATAATTCTCCCGTGTTGTACTTAATTAAATATATTATTTTGGTTTTTTTTTTATTTTTGCCTGATTAGTTGGAATAAAGTTAAGATCTTTTTGCTTCATAACCGCCGTATTTGTCGTACGGATATGTTATGTTAATGTATCATTGAGGGATGATTGAGGGAATAAGATTTGGGAAGAGAGAAATTTCGCTCTATTCTTACAGGTTTTGAAAGTGGGGGTATTTGTGCTGGTCACGGAATTGATTTTGATTATTTTGATTTACCGTTTATTGTTGGATATGCATGCAGAGTATTGATATCAGCTATTTTTTTTTTTTTTTGTTTAACAGCAACAACTTTATTTGTAATATCTAGTAAGCTTGTATTAGGTGTTCCGGACCAAGCTAGTCCGATTATCTATTGATTAGCATTATTTTGGCTATTTGTATCTTAATTGTATCCTTTCACGGTGTTTTGTTACCTAGACGAAATAAGACCAAAATATTGGCGCCCTCTGTGGGAACACCACATTTTTTTCCAGTTTACTAGGTATGACGTCTAGGGTTACTACCCGATCAAAAAGTAGACTTGTTGAAGGGATGAATGAGGAAGTTGATGGGGCTTCTGCAAGCCAGACAGTCTCGGGCATTGAGTAACCACCGAAAATGCCCACATCCATGCCAACACCAACAAGAAGAGAGACACAAATGGAAGAAGCACCAAGAGAAGATGCAGGTGCAACAGGGGCAACGTAACTACTGGGTCAGTCTCGAACATGACAAGAGAGGAGATCATGGACGTGGTGAAAACCGCCATGGCTGAATTTATGGCACGTGTGCCGCTACCGCATGCACCGATACCGGCAGCGCATGCGGACGCTGCAAATGAACAAGGATCCGCAACCAGGGCTTCAAAAGAAGCTGAGAAGGAGAAGTCGCGCCAAGGCGACAGGAGGAGCAAACCTGCCTCCGGAGGAGTGCAGAGTAGAGAAAAGTCAATCCGCGAGGATCAAAGAGGAAAGCCAAAGTCAATAGAGGTGCAATCAAGAAGGCACCGTGAGACAAGGAGGAAAGAAAATAGAGGAATTCACCAAGAACCAAAAAGGAGAGAAGATAAGGAAGACAGGAGACGTGAGGAGAGTCACGACTCCAGAAAAGAATATGATGTGATGACGAGGAAACTAGAAAGGCTTGAGAGAGAAAAAGCCGCTTTTGAAGGCCGAATGGAGCCAGAGGGAAGTGCTCTGAGGAGCAGCCCATTTTCTGAAGAGATCGAAGTTGGGATCTTGGGACACGGAGATAAGATCCCTGAATTAAAAACCTACGATGGGAAAGTTGATCCCCATGATCATCTGTTTCACCTGGACAGGAAACTGTCCTTATATGGTTTCAAAGAGAATATGCAGGTGAGGATATTTGCAACCACCCTGACTGGGGTGGCGATGGATTGGTTTACTCGAATCGCGCCAGGTTCGATCAAAGCCTACAAGCAGCTGAGGGCAATGTTCAAGAAGGATCAATTCTCAAGCCAAGCCAGATTGGTTTTGGATCACTCACATCTTTACGCCATGAAACAGGGGACCAACGAAAGCTTGAAGGACTTCATGAGATGTTTCAACGCGAAATTGTTAAGGGTAGACAACCCGAGTGGAGAGATGGTGATGAGCATTGTGACGACCGCGCTCCACGAGCCATGCTCCGATCCGAGTTGGTTCAGTGGTGGCCAGCCACTTTATCCAATCCAGACTAAAGCGCTACTCATAGGAAGGGGTCTCACTTGTTCAGGATCAAAACCATACACGCTTTATAAATTCTTTTTTTGATATATACATCGGAAGTCTTGGTATTACAAATATTGTGACTATTTTAATGGTTATACACTAATGACAAAACACGAATATTCCAAAATGCACGCTTGAACAATTATTCACTTGGTCCATGCTGCCATGTTGATTTTATCTTGAGGAATGGACAGAAGAAACGAGGAATAAGTCTTTAATGACTTAGTGAGATTCATATAAAAGAACTGGTAATGCAAGAATTAATTGGGACCTACTGGATACATTTCGGGAGTGATCTTACCAGTAGAAACAGTTCAACTAGACAATTTGATGTAGCAATGGTACTGGAGTTTTCATAGAATAGTTAATGAACTTGTGCTTAACAATAAACAAATCCAACCTTGTGACTTCTATTATTCTACCTTATACCTCCCGACGAGGAGCGACCTCGCAAACAATCAAGAGACATGCTCGAGTACATGTCGATCCAGCATGCGGGTTACAGCCAACTCATGACTGCAAGCGGCACCTAGATAAATGGGTATCAAGCAAAATTACTTAAACCGACAGTCCTTACTGCCCGGCAGTAATTCGACTCAATCCTTGGGCCCAACTTCCCAAAGGCGTCCCAATGGATATAACAAATAAACAAACAAGCTAGTAAACCGGATAATATTCGTTACTCCTTGAGCTACATGTCCCGAACATAGTTCGTTGCTCTTTGCACAATTCAAGAACTAGCAGATGAGATTACAATATTGGAGAATTATCATGATTGTGAATAGATATGATAAATAATAAATGATTGGATATGATTTATCGATGAGTAAGAAAATCATGTTATGAGATGAGATGCCAAACATGATAATAATGAAATATAGGTTGTTCGAGGTTTGATAATGGAGTAGTGACTTTTCTGTCCAAGTTCTTCAGGGCCGGATGCCAAACGGGGCTAGAACAAATCAGAAATTGAACCTCACCTTAACTCGTACGGGGAACCTTGATGGCGTTGATTAGTTCGTCACACCTTTAATAAATTTAAATAATATTAATCAACTGAATTTATAATTCACCACAACAATGATTAATACTTTTTCTTCAATTCTCATGTTGGTGAAATTGAGAACGTTCTTGTTAAGAATGCTAGTTATAATGTAAATCTTAGTAAATAACACATAAGCTTAATTTATGTCATTACACTAAACATGAAAATCTTAGATGATGAGTTGAAAGAAAAACATATTACTTAACTAACTCTAGGAAAACTCATCTTTTTAGTCTTTAATGAATTCCAAACTTTTAATAATCATACACCAAATCATACGAAATAACACCTTAAAAGGTATAACTTAGTCATTTATTACTTTATTTTACATAGTAAGTTTAAAAATGCATATACTCGTTTTATAACTTAAATATAAAGATATAAACATGAGAGGTTTATCAAAACATATGATAAAAGATGATAAATAATCTTATTTGATGGTTAGGTCATGAAGTGGAAAGAATAATCTTGTAAGACTTATGAAAATAATATGTTAAACATGATAAATCTACCATTTAAATGCTATAATAAGATCACAAAAATGTCAATTCATGATTATAAATCATAATAATATAATTATAACTAATACTATATCATGTTAAATTTATGTGTGTGATAAATACATTGAATTATGATGGCGATTAAACTTAGAAATTAAGAAAACAAAGATTGTGCCAAATAAACTGAAAAATCACCGCAGTTTTAGTTTTACCTTTGATCGGACATCCAAATGAACATGATTTTCAAATCTTTTTATGCTTTATGGTTTTCTAGCTTTAGATTTAGGTTAATTGGAAGTGGGCCAAAGTAAAATGGTACTGAAGGAAATCGCAAATAAAGAAGACAAATTAAATATATATTAAAATAAAAAAGGGGGAAAAAGTTAATTATTATTTATTAGTAGGAGCGGGAGCGGCAATTCATCTGTCTCTAATATTCTTAATTTAATGAATTCACCATGACCTCTTTAATTACACTTACTTTTTTCTATTTTATACTAATTTTTTCTACAATATCAGGCTCTAAAATTTCTCAAATTGAAGTGATCCAGAAGACTTTAGTTTGTGTTAGAAACCTTTATCCCTTATTCTTTAAAATTAATAGCAAAAAACCCCATATTATGTTAGTATGCAAATAATGCACATATGTCAAATTGATAAATAACCCCTATAATTTTAAAACAATAGCGAAGGTACCCCTTTTCAAAAAATTAATGTACCATTTTTTTTGATCCAATTAAAAAAAATATTAATGTACCATTTCTACTTACTTTTAATTGTACGTTTTTGGGTATTCTTAAGAGTTCACTGATAGATATCCTTATTTTAAAATAGGACGAAATATTAAAACTGCCCCATAACTTTTTTTCAAAACTTAAAATGCCCGTTTTTTTCGGGCCTTGTAAAAATGGCCCGTAAGTCTTGTAAAATCTTGAGAAAATGCCCGTTTGCCTTAATCGGGCTAAAAATGCCTACGTGGCGGTACAGTGGCTGCCACGTCATAAAATAGCTCCGCCACGTCATATTTTCAGCCAATAATAATAAATATATATAAATAATAATAATAAACATATATATAAATAATAATAATAAACATAAGTTTTTGAAACATGCTTATTATTATTATTTATAAGTTTTATATATATACCATAATATATGCACTTTGTTTTATATGTTATTTATGGTATATATACCATAATATATGCTTATTATAAGTTTGATGGTATATAAATAAAAACTTATGGTATATATATGTTATTTATGGTATATAAATAAAAATAAAACTTATAAATAAAAATAATAATAATAAACATATATATAAATAAAACACAAAAAGCACAAAAAAACAAAAATAAAAAATAAAAAATAAAACCCTACCCGCACCCCCCCCCTCTTAACGCCCCCCCTCACCCCCCCACCCCCTTCCCCCCCCCCCCACCCCCCCGGCCACCCGACGACTGCGATTTGCAGTGGTGGTGGCGTCAAATCGACGCCACCACCGCTGCAATCGCGGCCACCACCACTGCGATTTGGCAGTGGTGGTGGCGGGGCGGGGAGGGGGGTGGGGGGCGGCGATTCGACAGTGGCGGGGGGTTGGGGGGGGGGGGGGTTTGGGGGGACCCCGCGGGGGATTTTTTTTTGTTTTTTATTTATTTTATATAATGTTAAATATTTTTTTTATTTTGGGGTGCAAATACAATATTTAAAGTTACAAGGGTTTTGGGGTGCAAATACAACTTGTTGACGTGGCAGCCACTGTACCGCCACGTAGGCATTTTTAGCCCGATTAAGGCAAACGGGCATTTTCTCAAGATTTTACAAGACTTACGGGGCATTTTTACAAGGCCCGAAAAAAAACGGGCATTTTAAGTTTTGAAAAAAAGTTATGGGGCAGTTTTAATATTTCGTCCTTTAAAATATGCATGTTGTTTTTCGAACTTAACTTACAATCAAAGACTAGAAGTTAACTTACAAAAAAAAAAAAAAGACTAGAAGTTAAAACCAAATATTAAAATTTGGGGACATGTCCCACTGAAAACCGAGATTATTCTAAAGAAAAATGACATTATCGAGAGAATTCAAACACCATTCTAATCTGAACCCTAATTTAACTTTTCCATAAATTGCATAAAAACCTCAAAATTTCACAAATAATCACAATCAAGAAAGATATGTTCCATACATTCTTAAATGGGAAAATTTTAGTTACCTATCCAAAATATGTCCGTTTTTCCAGTTATCTATCCAAACTTTCATTTTTTACACTTTACGGTCCAAACTTTCAATTTCTTTGCAGTCGACGGTCTAAGCTATTTTTTCGACCTATCTCGACCAAAAAAATCACTTTGCGACTAAATGACGCATCGATGACGTCATCCAGAGGGGTATTTTAGGTACTTTACTAATTATTTACTTAAAAATAAAATAAATTAACAAATCAGACATATAAAGACTTAGCGCGCCATTTCTCTCACACAACCCGCCAAAATCACAAACCCTAATTCCCAAAACAGAAAGTAAATCCACAAAATCGAACCTCAATTTCTTGTTTTTTCCACTCGATCGACATAATCTAACAATGGTGTGGAGAGTAAGAACCCCCACTGACGTTATTCCTGAAGGACAAATTACACCCGATTATGGTAAGAATCTCCACTCCAAAATTTAATTTATTTCTTTGTTAGGAATTACTTTTCGTCGTGTGGTCCCTCCTTTTGGGTGTATTTGAGGAAATAGTTGAACACATGTGAAAAAATATTACTTTTTTTTCCTTTTTTGTTCCCACTTTAACTGCAACTTGTGTATTTGTGTTATTAGTTTAACTATGTCCACGTGATAAGTGTGTTTCTGTTTGTTAATATCATACTAATTAATTTTTGTCTATATTCAGCTGGAGATAGAGATGACCCTTTCACCATAATCTTGCATCATTCTGGCAAATTATGAATTTGGGCAAATGGGTTTATCTTTAGAGACAAGTGAGCTATATAGACTGGTGTAATGAGGATGAAATGTCCATGCTAGAGATACTGAAAATGGTGAAAGAGGTGGGTGTTAAAACACAGGGCTGTGCGGTGAGAATATGTTACATCATAGATACTTCTCCATGTGATTATATTGAAGTAAATGATGATAAGGACTCACTGGATATGGCACTCCATGCATCTACAAGAAAATCAGTAGATGTTTATGTTCTTACAAATGAGGTACCATTAAATACTACTCAATCAGTGAATTGCCTAATTTTCCTCCAATGAGTGAAGGGTTGGATTATATTGGTGATAACAATGGAGGTGCCAATGTTGGTGAAGATGAGAGGTTTGTAGAAGGCCTTGTAGAGAGTGATGATGATGATGATGATGAATTGCCTGATGTAGAAGATGTAGCACTTATGTTAAGAGATATGGCCACCAGAAAAGCAAGAGCAAGTGATATACCTAGATTTTCAAGGGCTAATGATGATATCCATAGTGCCCCCCCCCCCCCCCAACTGAATCAAGAAGCCAGAGACATGTGCCCCAATGCTTAAGAGACAATACTAGTCTACTGCTGGGATCTATAGTTGATATAGTGGACAGTGATGATAGTGATGGTGAAGTCTCATGTGGTGATGATTCACATTTTCAGACACTCTCAATGATAGCGATAATGATACAGCTGATGATGAATATCTTAAGAGTGCTAGTGAGGCAGTGGGGTTTGAGGAGGAAGAAGTTAATGCGCCAACTACTGATGATGGGGTTGAAAGCTCTAGCAGAAATGCCCATGTGCAAGATGGGGCAAAAAATAATTCAAACAAATGGAAAGGAAAGGAAAAAGATGAGACTTTGACAGGAAGGAAACCACAAAAGCTAATACCAAAAATACCTGCACACCAAGGTCATCCAATCTTCAATCCATTACTTGACATGCATTGTGTCAAATTTGAGCTAGGGATGCAGTTTGAGACCACTGAACTGTTGAGGGATGGTGTAAACACTTTTGCAATAACTGAGGGGAGGTCTGTTAAGTATCCAATCAATTGTCAGTTGAAGCTCCAAGCAAAGTGTGCACAGGATAACTGTAGATGGGAGCTATATGCATCAAGACCAAACAAAGAATACATAATGAGGATTAACACACTGAAGGAACCACATGACTATGTCAGACAAGACAAAGTAAAACAAGCAACTACCAGATACTTAGTAAAGAAATATCATACAAAGATAAATAGTGATCCAAACTGGCCTGCTAGCTCCATGCTGACTATTGCTAACATGGATTGATGTATAGACTTCCATATAGCTCAAATGTACAGAACTAAGAAGAAGGTATTTTCTGATGTTCATGGAACTAAAGAAAACGAATATTCCTTGCTATGGAGCTATGCTGAGGAGATCATGAAGACTAATCCAAGGACTACTGTGAAGTTGAAATGTAAAGTGATAGGAGAGGTGTGTAAGTTCAAAAGAATATACATATGTTGAGATGCTTAGAAGAAGGGCTTTCTGACTGGTTGCAGGCCCATCATATGCTTGGATGGGACACATCTCAAATCAAAGAATAGAGGTATACTTTTGACAGATGTTGGTGTGGATGCAAATAACTGCACATATCCCATTGCATATGCAGTGGTAGAGAAGGAGAGGAAGAAATCATGACATTGGTTTCTAAGTATTCTGGTGGATGATATGAATATCACTAACAGTTACCATTGGACTGTTATGAGTGATAAGCAGAAATGTTTTGTTGATGTTGTTCATGAACTGTTGCCTGACTGTGAGCATAGATTATGTGTTTTGCACTTGTGGGCAAATTTGAAGAAGGAACATCTAGATCTTGCAATGAAGAATATACTTTGGGATGCTGCAAGAGCTGGTAGAGTCTGTGATTTCAACAAGATCATGGATAGGCTGCAAAAGAGGAATGTCAAAGCGTACAACTGGTTATCAAGCAAACCTCCAACTCAGTGGTCTAGAGCATTGTTTAGAACACATTGCAAAAGTGATCTTTTGTTGCATAATATGTCTGAGAGCTTTAATGCCTCAATTGTAAAAGCAGGAGGATGCCAATCATTGACATGTTGGAATCTATTAGGAGAACATTGATGAAGAGGACATGTATCAGTAAGATTGCCATAAACAAGAGCAACAACGCTATTACTCCAAAGGTATGGGATATTCTTGATAAGATAAGGGGAAAGCTGGAGGTTATAGGGCTCACTGGAATGGGCACTTTGAGTTTGAGGTTGAGGCACCTTATAGTGATACTTTTGTGGTGCACTTGGAGAAGAAGTTATGTCCATTTATGAAGTAGGATTTGACAGATATTCCTTGTGTTCATGCATGTGCTGCAATGAAACACATGCGTTGGAAGCTAGAAGAGCACATACATGCTTATTATTCAAGCGAGACCTATCTAAGGACTTACAGAAACTACATGTCTCCTATGCAACGAAAGAGTGCATGGCCTATGCCTCAAACTCAGAGGAACAAAATAGAACCTCCGCATGTCCAAACTATGCCTGGTAGGCCAAAAAAGAATGGTAGGAAGACTGATCCTGAAGAACTCAGAGAGATACAACTGAGGAATAAACTTGGTGGCAAACTAGCAAATGATGGAGTTAAGATGCACTGTGGTTATTGCCAACATGAAGGTCATAATGCTAGGAGTTGTCAGGCACAAAAGAATAACCCTTTAGCAAGTACATGGGTGCCCAAGCCAAGGGTCAATGGTAGGGGTAGAATTAAGAAAGGGAGTGGGAATGGTAGAGCTAAAAAAGGAAAAAATGCTAGCACATCTGCTGAAGTTCCTTCAAATGCAAATGTTCCTTCTGAGACATGTGCTAGTGAACAAGCTGAGGTGATTACCAGTCTAATTTAATTGCATTCTCAACTAATTGTGAAGCCAAATATAACTTGTAATTTCTGTTGATAGGTTGCTGTAATACATGAGTCTATTGTTAATACTGGTGCTGTTGATAATGATGGGCAATGTCAGCCTACTCAAAGAGCAAATAAAAGAAAAAAGAAGGTAATTAAGATAGAATTAATCATTCTAGCTAACTTAATTATATTTCTGTGATCCATTTATAGATTATGTACATATGAAATGTAGTCACATACTAAAGTGGCTCCTCAAAAAAGAAGAGTGCAACAACTAATTTGCCACCAAGACCATTGAGTAATCAATCACATAATGTAGCTTCTACAAGAGAAGCTTCTCAATTACCAGTTGGTCCTCAAGCAAGACCATCTACAAGGAGTAATCCATCACTAATAGCTCATATTCCAATTTATGTTGGTGGGGTACAGACTAGGCCACCCACTAGAAGTCAAACACCTGAAAGATTTACTAGTTTATTTACTTCGAAACCTACAGGTAAGACAAAAAAGCAAGGTGCCAACATCCAGCAGTAATTTGACTCTCACTCCTCCAGGCATAAATAGGTTCAAACCTCCTGCTCCAAAGAAAAAAATTAGAGTCCAAAAAAGGGCTGTTGAGATTATGTTTGTTAGTACTGCAAAATATTGTACTAACTAATTGTGATGTATAATGAACATTAGTGATTGCCACTGTTTTGTATAATGAAGCTATTATTGAGTGGTACTGTTTTGTAAGGTTTTGTTGTCCATATGAATGGATACTTGATGTGTCTCTTTATGAAACAACTCTGAAAAAACATGCAATAAGTTAGACAAAACACTATCTAAATTATATATAAAATTACACTCGACAATATAAACTTTGATTAATTTTACACTTAACGGTCCAAACTTTCAAACTTTTACACTTTACGGTCCAAACTTTCAAAAATTTTACACTCAAAGATATAAACTTTGACAATTCTGACATCTGCGATTTTGAACTTTTACATTAATTATTTATTTCCTTTTATTTGATAAGAAGCATATATCAACGCAGCAGATAACTTTTTTTTTCCTTTTCATTGATTAACAATAATTTAATAGATGTCAGCCAACATAAACAAATATTTTTTTCCATAATGCGTATTTATATGGCTGCTCAACTACCAATTTGACTCGAGACTCGGTGCAAGTTAAACACTATTAGACATCTATTCCATTATCACCGTTGGATCAAACAAGGACCGGTGCAAGACATAAATTCTCACAAGGCATCAACTATTCATATTCTACTATTTTTATACCAAACGTCAACCCTAATTATCACATGCAAACAAACCCTCAAATTCCATAGCAAAAAAACACTCTCCTCTCCCAAAATTCTCAAAGAGAAGCAATGGCGGCCTTCTACCAGTCAACTCTCAAAAACGTGTACGACGAGGTTAGCGAGTACCTGCCTAACATCTTCCTCAACTTTGCTAACTACTCTCACGTCGACGAAGCCTATCTATTGGATGAACTCCGTGCTCTCGTCCAGCATGACCTCTGGTACACAGAGGCAACTATGCTCGCCACTTCAAAAATGTAAGAGTACTAAAAACTTTGTATATTCTGATAATAGTAATAATATGTCACGTTTTTTAATCTGTATTGCACACTTGATGCAGCCTTCCAATATGGAGAAGAGATTTGCAGAAGAGGGGTTCAGGAACTACCGCATGTTGGACTACTGTCGCATCAGAAGGCTTCACATCCCACCCATTAAGGTGGTGTCCAGATTCGAAGTAGAATATGGCATCATCTAAAGCGGTGAGATTTATAATCCCTGTTGAGCCCCCCCCCCCCCCCCCCCCCCCCCCCCCCACACACACACACACATACCCTTTGATGTAAAGGGTTTATTTTGAACAATTTTTATTTATGTTTTTTCTTTATTTTTTTATGAATTGATCTAATTTAATTCTGTTATTATTCTATTTATGCTTCATTAATTATTATGTGTATTTGTTCAACACATGCATTAAGTTACATAACAGAAATCCAACACTCTTTCATTCAACACACATTATTCTGAAAATCAGTAAACAAAAGACTACTTAATCAAGTTAGAGTACACCACATAAAATAGAAAAAAACATAGAGCAATCCATAATTTCCTATTTTTGGCCTCTAGATTAGTAGCATGATTTTCAAGCTTCTTCATCCTCTTCGACAGCTTATTATTCTCCAACTCCAACTCAATGTTCTTCTGCTGGAACTCATTTTCAAATTTTCCCTTTTGAATTACCTTCAATTTTGCTTTGGCTTCTTCAATTCTCCTTCTCAACGTCGGTATAACCTCTCTTGTACAATCACAAAGGGGTTCATCAACCCAGAACCACAACCCACAACCTCTGTTTCCCTTGTAACATTGAGTAAATCGACGACCCAAATTTTTATCAGTTAAGGAGAGGTGGGTAACCATTGGAAACTCGCACTTGCAAGAAAATTCCTCCATAACAGTAGTCTCTGACATTAGTCGATTATGACTGTGGCGTTAATTTGATGAATATGTTGTTAACTTTTGGAATTGGGGTTTTAAGGTTCGTGGATAATTCAATTTGTGGCTGATTTTAGGTTTAAATTGGTTTTAAAAGAGTTTGAATGAGTTAGCCGTTGAAAAATAATAAAGTACCAAAAATACCCCCTCTGGATGACGTCATCGATGCGTCATTTAGTCGCACAGTGATGTTTTTTGGCCGAGATAGGTCGGAAACATAGTTTAGACCGTCGACTGCAAAGAAATTGAAAGTTTGGACCATAAAGTGTAAAAAATGAAAGTTTGGATAGGTAACTGGAAAAGGGGGCATAGTTTTGATAGGTTACTAAAATTTTCCCTTCTTAAATTGCACCAAATCCCTGAATTCTAAGAAAACGAACAAATATCCCTAAAATTCAAAACTTTCACGAATTTTACAATTTTTCTATAAATGGCATCATAACCCCAAAAGCCATAAAAGTTGAACAAACACTCCAAAATCTTCAAAATATTCCGCAAAGCCCCAAAAACTATGAAAAGTCTCGAGAACTCAATTTCTTTTTTATCAATTACAACAATAATTTGGGCATACAAATAATATATAACAACAATTCTCAGCATGTTTATTTGGGCAGTGTAAATAATAAAA
Organism: Linaria vulgaris; assembly: GCA_948329865.1. Taxonomy (NCBI): domain Eukaryota; kingdom Viridiplantae; phylum Streptophyta; class Magnoliopsida; order Lamiales; family Plantaginaceae; genus Linaria; species Linaria vulgaris. The sequence continues at coordinate 31,919,386 of OX415250.1, read as the reverse complement.
CACCCATAAGAATTGAGGCTAATTTATCAACATACTTACATTGAAAAATAAATAGTTATTAAATAAAAATTGAAATATTATCAAAAAAAAAACTTAAACTAGTTCAAATTGCATCTTTGATCGAACGAGCAACAACTTTGTGGGTAGAGGTTTCTAATGGTGAGCTGAAGGATCGATGAACTGAGTTAAAAGCAAATTGACCGCCGATCAGCCGCATCATTCTAACAAGCTACTACTCGTATGTAAAAAAATCAGAGTGATGAAGAGAAGAAAGGAAAAAGAAGATTTTTAGCTCATCAATGGAGGCAAACATCAACAATTTGGGCTTGAAAATGGAGAACAGTGGTAAATCCTAATTTCGTCAAATGAGGGTTCTAAATGAATAATGACGAATGGGTAAAAAACTATTTTTATTTGGGGTAAATCCGTCTTTTCCATGAAAATACGTATAAAAGTAAGTCAAGGGACAGTGAGCTACAATTTGTATAACACGGGGGGGGGGGGGGGGGGGGGGTCTGTTGCCTCTTTCATACAACACATGGAGGTTATTTGCTAGTAGCTCGAATCAAATTCATAGATTTATTAAGGATTGAGGCAGCAAAAAATGTGTACGACATGTATATAGTCAATTAATTCACCTTGCCAGATCTTTATTGTTCAGCAAGAATATTACTCTTTTGCAATTTACTTTTTTTTAATATTTATATTTCCATCCAAAAAAAGATTAGATTTTCATGATGGGATCTTCCTTTATTTATTCAATTGGAGGTTTATTAAAATCATCTCAAAGGTGCGATTTATTAAAATCATCTCAAAGGTGCTTTTCTGTCTCATTTCTTTTTTCTGATATGATAATTGTGTTGATACAGGTTATTATATTGTTGTTTAAGAGTAAAAGTGCCACCTTTATGAACTTAGGGATGATGGATTTGAAGGGGGAAATTTTATGTTTTAGTCCCATAAGTTGGCTCAAGCGCGATTTTGGTCCCATAACTTGACAGACTTCGATTTTGGTCCTTCAACTTGCCACCTTGACTCGATTTTGGATAATATATAAATATTAAATACCTACCCTCTCTAATAGCTTAAGCTTTTAGATGAGATGGCAATTCAATATGGTATCAGAGCTCAGGTCAAGGAGGAGGTCTTAGGTTCAAATCTCACCGCCACCCGATTATCAAAAAGTGTCACGTGACAAGCGTAACAAAAAACATTTACAGCCTGCACGTGAGGGGCGTGTTGGAGATAATATATAAACATTAAATGCTTACCCTCTCTAACAGCTAAATCTTTTAGATGAGATGGCAATTCAGTAGGTCTCATGGTCAACCCTCCGCCCAATTTTGCCAAGAAACGCATACGTGGCACCCGTTGACCGCAAACCTGGCCCACCTGTACACATGGCACCCATGTGAAAAAAGAAAAAGCAAAAACTTATTTAACAAAAAGCATCATAATTAATTAATCTATTCTTAGAGTTTTACAAAAAAAAAAAAATCTTAAATACTTATATAATAAATAATTTAAAAGTTAATATGATTAGAATTAAAAAAAAAACCAATCGTTTTCTACATAGTACACCCCGTTGCTCTATCCTCCGCCGCCACCGTCACCGCCCCAGCATCACCGCCACTGCAGCGCTAACTCCCTTCCAACAACGACGACCAATTAGATCTCGACAACAGATTCCCGCCGCCGCGACCCGCACAAGCACCGCTACTCTGGCAGCGCGTGCCCAACGGCCGTCACCGCCTCTGCCCCACCATCACCACCACTGCAGCGCTACCTCCCCTCCAACAACGACGACCAATCAGATATCGACCACAGAAGACCCGCCGCCGCGATCCGCGCAAGCACCGCTACTCCAGCAGCGCGTGCTCCGACCTTCTTTTATCTTCTTTTTTCCTGTTTTGTGATCGGATATGTGGTGGAGATGCGGCGGAGGAGGTGGAGTTGGAGGATTTGACCGGTGATGCGGCGGAGGAGGTGGTCGGCGTATGGGGGTAAGACGGAGGTTACGGTGTGTGTTGCGAACAATGCGACGCTGTAGGGAGGTGTTGTGATCAGATCTGTGGTGGAGATGCGGCGGAGGAGGTGGAGGTGGAGGATTTGACCGGTGATGCGGCGGAGGAGGTGGAGGTGGAGGATTTTTTTTTTGTTCTAATTTTTCTTTTTTGCATGTTTATATTTTGTGATGGGTATTGGTGATTGTGATGGTGGTTGTGACCGGTGGTGGTGACCGGTGAAGGGAAAATGAGCAACTGAACCTTTCTCTTTTTTCTTTTTTCTTTTTTCTGTTAAATATATTAGTTATAGAATTTAAGTTTCTAAATTAAAATTACATATAAGTTTTATATTTAGATAAATATAATTGAATATATATGTATTATTTTATATATTAAATTATATTATTTAATATTAAATATAAATTTAATAAGTATAACAAATTCACATTTTAATTAAACTAAAATCATACAATAAGTTTTGAATGATTTTAAATAATATATAAATGTGAGGTGTTTTATGTTTTTTTTATTATTTTTTTTCCACATGGGTGCCATGTGTACTGGCGGCCCCAGAAAAGGGTCAAAATAGGTAAGGTTTGCGATCAACGGGTGCCACGTATGCAGAGGGTTGACCATAGGACCATAATCGAGTCAAGGCGCCAAGTTGAGGGACCAAAATCGAGGTCTGCCAAGTTATGGGACCAAAATCGCGCTTGAGCCAACTTATGGGACCAAAACATAAAATTTTCCGTTTCAAGGGTTTGAGATTTACTCGATTTGTTGTTGTAAAATCTGTTTACGTTGTTGGTATATTGTGATTAACTTAGCTGTACATGTGGAATGTCGTAATTCATTGTTCATCGTACCTTCGATACGTATTAGTAGCTTAGATTGCTTGAAATACTCTGCAAATATGCATCTATATTGTAGCTCACCAATTAAGGATTGATGCAGCAATAATCTGATCTTATTTGTTCAACGTGATATTATTTTTGCTTAAAGTTTATTGAATCATTTGGAATAGGAAGAGATGGCTTATGCTGAGAATACAAATCAACTTATCACTTTCTTTGCTGGATAATATTATAGATTTCTATGCATGATAAATATTTAATTCCTTCTAATTCAGGAGACTAGTAGATTCAAAGAATTTGGCGTTCCTAGCAGTAAGTGGTTGCAGAAGATTGTTGTTCTTGTAGAAGGTTTGGGCTTTTACATTTCTTACTTGTTTTGAATAAATTTCAATGGATTGGTTACATCTACACGTAGGAAATCTTAGTGGATAGATTATTCAAATCTTACTTAGCTGGTTGGTTCCTATCATAATTGTTCATTTGTTTGAGCTTCTCTTTTTATTTAGAGAAATTTGCCTCAATTTCTTTAGAGCCTATTTCTAGAATGGTAGTGTTTCTTATTTATGATTGAGCTCCTATAAATGTAATTCATAATTATAATGCAGATCCTAATCAAACATATAACTTTATAACTATATATTTTGGACCAGAGCATTTAATCTCTGTTATATGGTTTAAAAAGAGAGTTGTTGCTTTGTTTTTCATACATAATCATTACTTTTTTCTTTGTAGTAAGTCTTCTGAAACAAGTGTTTGAGAGTACATAATAAATTTATAAGCATTCTCCTGCTTATAGTGGCTTTATTGTTGACATCCACATAGCTTATGGTATTCTGTTATTTTTTAGACAATAAGTTTTAATTATCCTTTCTTAGCTCCTTTTATGTAGTTATGGAAAATCCAATGAATGATCTCAGAGGATTCAATATGAATTTTGTGTTCCAGTCACAATCCTACCCCCAAACATCATATCCAAATATAGCTACATGTAAAAAATCTAAGGGAAAGAGTGTAGAGACATTAGAGAAGGCTAATTGGGACATGAAGAACACCATGATATTTGTTAGACCATGTGTTGATGAGTTATTGACTGGAAATCATCCCGGCACCCACTTTAACAAGGCTGGTTGGGATAGACTTGTGCAAAAAATTGTTAATGTAACCCAACGTAACTATAATCGCATCCAGTTAAAAAATCGATGGGATACATTGAAAAAAGAATAAGGTCATTGGAAAAAGGTGATGCAAAATGAAACTGGACTTGGCTGGAATAGTAAGAGGGGAACAATTGAAGCAATTGATGATTGGTGGGAGCGAAATTTACAGGTATACTGGTTTTTTATTTTTATTTTTTATGTTATGCATGCTTCTACTTATATATAAGTTGTGAAATTAAATCGTAGGTGGTTCCTGAGACAACAAAGTTTGGAGAAAGAGGACCTATACTCTTAAAAGAACAAGAAATGTTGTTCTCTGATGTGATTGCAAATGGTAATAGTTCATATGCCCTGAGTTCAGGTTTAGTCCCACCACACATGGAAGATGAGGAATCAAATGACTTTGCTAACAACCAATCGGTTAATGATCCACGCCCTCACATCAACTTGAATTAGTCAACTTCAGATTCTTTTAATCTAGGTGACCAGGGAGATCGAGTGAAGCGTGTTAAGTAACTCAGGGATGAGTAGTGAGGAAGAACAAGAAGCGTCATCTTCTACAATCAATAACAAAGAGAATTTGGCTCTTAGTGCCATAGCCGTTGGAGCAATGGTATATTACTCGTATTATTTACATAAAGTTCCATGTCGTACTAGGCCATTTTGCGGTTGGACTAGATTGTTGGATATTTTAAATGGACATCCTACACGATGTTATGAAAATTTTAGGATGAATACTTACGGTTAAACCCATGAGATATGTAACTGTAGAGGAGCAAGTAGCTACTTTTGTGATGATTGTTGGAGTTAGAGAAGGTAATAGGCAAATGCATTAAAGCTTCAAACGATCAAGTTACACCATTAGTCGTTCATTTCATAGAGTTTTAAAAGCTTGCACAAGAATGGCCATTGACTGGGTGAGACCATTCAGTGACAACACGATTACGCACGATTACATTCGAAATAATTCAAGATACTTTCCATACTTTAAGGTAATTGTATAAAATAAATATAGTGAGTGGTGTACATAATTTTTCCCAATGGTCATGTTATCGCATTATGTTTCTTTTAAGCATGACTGTATTGGAGCAATAGACGGAACTCATATAAAAGCTAAGTTGCCAAAGGAAGATCAAACACCATATATTGGTAGAAAAGGAGAACAAACGTAAAATATTATGGTTGAGTGTGATTTTGACATGTGCTTTACCTTTGTTTTAGTTGGTTGAGAAGGTAGTGACACGACACACGCATTTTCTATGATACAATTAGGGACCCTCAATAAAAGTTTCCCAATCCTCCCCCAGGTATGAATATATATATATATATATATATAGAGTTATTATAAAAATTATTTCCTGAGTTAATTACTAATATCTACATATTTTAATAGGTAAATACTATTTAGTCGATGTCGGTTACTCTAATATAAATGGGGTTTTAGCTCCATACAAAGGCCAAAAATATCATATTCCCGACTTTCAACGTGCTTCTCAATATACTAATCACTTTGAAATGTTCAATCATGTTCACTCTTCATTGCGTACAACAATAGAGATATCATTTGGGTGCTGGAAATCTCGATTTAAAATTATTCTAAACATTCAAGTTAACTACTCTTGGAACAATCAGGTTGCTCTCGTATCTGCTATGATGGCCATTCATAATTTCATTCGTAAAACAGACTTGGAAGATGAGGCGTTCTTGTATTATGATCGCAATCCAAATTTCATTCTGAATCATGATGATAAAAGTGGTGAATCTCATGGTGCTCCAATAGATTCAAATGACAATGAAATGGATCGAGTCAGAGATGATATAATATAATTTGGAATACCCTCTATGTAGTTGTTTTTCATTTTTTTCTTAATATAATTTTACGTGAACTTATTTAAAATTGATGAATTATTATAATTATCCTTTATCTTTTTTCAAATAGTTATTCTGCCCCAAATTTTCGGGCCTTGTTTAAATGCCCCATATGTTTCAATTTTTTTGTTAAAAATGCCCTCGGCCCTTATTCGGGCCAAAATTCCCTACGTGGCGGTACAAAAATGCACTTTGCACCTCAAAATAAATTGCACTTTGCACCCCAAAATATTTTGAGGTGCAAAGTGCAATTTTTTTCGGGGTGCAAAGTGAAAATTTTTACCGCCACGTAGGCAATTTTTGCCCGAATAAGGGACGATGACATTTTTAATAGACTTTTTAAAAGATATAGAGCATAAAAATAAGGCCCAAAAAATTGGGGCTGAATAACTATTTGAAAAAGGTAAGGGGCAAATTTAATTATTCGTCCTTTAAAATTCCTATCTATTTATTGAATTGAGTCGCATGAATTTGTTATTCACAAATATCCCCAATACTACTTCTATTTATGTTGACAAAATTCAAATTAACAAAAGTCTAAATAGTTAAAATATCAAGGTATAAATAGTAAACCAATCCACCAAATAATTTAAATGCGAAGCTAGCTATACTAATATATAAAAGTGTAACCATCCGTGAAATAAAATAAAAAGAAAGTCCTAATCTTTGTACATATAAAAAAGTTTTTCACAGCGGATTAGTTTAGTTATATTAAATGTAATTTTTTTTGTTATATTAAATTGTAATATGTTACAAAAGTAAATAAATATAACGTGTAAATTGAGGGTATTATAGGCAATTTGTAGAAGAATCTAAAAATCACTTTTTATTTCGAATCACTCTACTGCAGCTTTTTCTTATATTTCCAAACACCCCCAACTTGTGACTTAAAAAAATTTCTGCAACTTCTGCTTAAATTATGAACTCCTGCTTATGAACAAGAGTTTGCAAACACCACCTAAGTTTTGCCAAGTTCCATGCAATTAGTGTTGCAAAATTTATAAATTACTAGGATATAATTAATAAGTGTTCCAAAATCAATATAAATCTTTTTTTTTTCGGTTGTTTGGAAATTTGAGGTTTTCTGAAAAAGAAAATAAAATCTTTAAAAAATAAAAGAAAATCCTTTACATATAATTATTTTTTCTGAAAAATCAATATGAATCGAACGCCTAAAAAACTGTTATCTCTCATTTTTCCTTTTTATTTTCCTGGAATGCTTGAATAACGTATCAAACAAAGTGTCCTAATAACTCTATTTTGGTGTAGTTAGAAAAAGTTGTGAATTAATTTGAGACTCCAATCCTTAATTAACTTAAGTGTCTGTGCTCCTAATTTTCTTCATTTTGATATATAGAAAGTCACCACGGCACGGTTTCAGAATTTCTTGCCATGTTGCAATTTGATCGAAAAATAGTATTTTTTTTAGTTTTATTTTTTGTTATCAAAGCCTTAGGAAAGAACACATCTTGATGAATAGATTTAATGGCTTAATAGTTTTGTGTTTTTTTTTTTGCATTGCCACATATTCGAGACAATTTTTTGAGACAAAATATTTCTTTTGATGGTCAACTGATTGTCACATCAGCAAAAACCGGTAACTTTAGTGACTTCCCATCAAATGAAACTAAAATTAAGGTTTTGACCAACTTATGGGACTAAAAAATAGGGTGATAAATTACTCGACCAAAAGCATAAAAGTGTCAAATTAAGAACCAAAGTTATAATTCTCCCTTGTGTTGTACTTAATTAAATATATTAATTTGGTTTTTTAATTTTTGCTTGATAAGTTGGGATAAAGTTGAGATCTTTGTGCTTTATAATCACCTTATTTGCCGTGCGGATATGTTATGTTAATGTAGGTTAAAAAATTCACCACCCGTATGATAAGAAAATGTTTATATGTAAAGAAAGAGATAGTTGCCACATTACTCGATTAAAAAATAAATAACATGCCCTAGTACATAAGCACAATACTCAATTACGAGGGAAAATAAGATAATTACTACCACGACGCAATAAGGACTAAACTTACCTATAAGAAGAGGTATTCTGCAATTAGTTTTTTCATAATTGGGTAGTACTCATGTCTACTTGATGAATCATATCTGTAATCACATCACAATAACGACGTCACTTGCGGTTAAAAGGAATTGGGTTAATTCTGTGAAATCAAATTTCGAAGGCACTGATAAACTAAAATTAATTGATCTAACAATCAAAAAAAAAAAAAATCATTGAACTAGAAGTGAATTTCAAAGGTTGAAACTGCATAGCGCGTACATCGTATATCATGGGCATTTGCACTAGCTTAAAAAAGTAACAGGTTGGAGTTTATACCTATACCTTTTCATATAGAACATAAATTAGCGCTTAATGGTAAGCTCTACTCGAAGATAGAGTGTGCCATTAATGAAGTAATCACAATCCTTAGAGATAAAAGAACTCCAAGGCATGTTAAACAAATTGGCGGCTCCACGCCCTGACGCCTCTTTTCCAAAGACATGGTTCCACTTACGTTTGCTGATATAGTTTTCTGTGGATTTGCATCGGGCAAAATACTCGACTTCAACATCAATTGTTGATAATCCATTTTGTCTCGTCCACAAAAAAAGTCTGTTGATTCCTGTGGCAGTCTGCAGACAGAGAGAAATCTCTTTCCCCCAAGTGAAAATCATTAGAAAAGTAGACAACATACTGTTGTTTTGGGTGTTCCAACTCCACTATTTTGATAGGACGACTCTTGTAGGCACGTTCTATGAAGCGACAACTGGTGGATGTTGAATCCTCTTTAAAGTGGATTTGTTGATGATGTAGTGGTTCGGCCTTAAAAAATAACATACTTAATTGCTAACTCGTGATCAAAGTCGTTGCATGTGAGAACCTTTCTAAGCTTTCGGTGAGACATGTACGGAAAACGAATATAGGGACCCAAGCGTGTAGAGAGGATCTCCTTCTGCTCTTCGGGCTTTTGGTAGTGGGCCATAGTCCATTTTAAAGCAAGGTCGTATACCTCATCTTCAGAGGTGACGTGAAGGTGCTCGCTAGACAAGATTGCCTCAATTCCAACAAGTGGCAAATTCATAATTTCATCTTCACACCTGTCCAAAGATGCATAATCAATAAATTATAAAAGACCCTGTCCAAAGATGCATAATCAAGATATTATAAAAGACATAAAGATTAAGAATATCTACATTTACTGCTTTTGAGGGTTGGTCTAATTATGTAAACCTTCCAATATACCAAATTTGAGGGAATATGTTTATAAGTTGCACAATGAAAAAAATTATGACCAACATCTTATAGGCTGAATAACAACTTCATGTTCTCTTTAATTAAAAGAAATGACTAGGAAAAAAAATAGATAATGAGGATTTACTCTAATATGTCCTTATAACGGAGAGCTAGGAACTCCTTTGTTTCATAGTGAAATGTTTGACTGCATCAGCCATTAGGATGTCTGAAGGAAGACCTAGATACAGTAATGCAAGCTCTATTGTCATGGGGATATTTCTCAGTGATTGGCTGCAATGCGCCATACATGACGCGACCTCAAATTTATCAGCAACTTTAAGCACTTCCACTAATTCAGGTGTTGTATTGCACGTTAATGTATTGCAATACATAAAACTTAAGAGATCCATAAGAGCAGCTTCCTCTGTTCAATCAAATAAGAAGTTACAATCTGCAAAGAAATTTCATGTATGGCAATTTCACTGCCAACAAATTAAAACTATTGCATCTTAATCTAGATAAATGAAAGCTGTTGTAATCGTGGTTAGGTTGAGGGTTTGTGTGAGAGAGAGAGAGCGGCGGAGTTGTGGCGGAGAAGAAATCGCCAGAGAGAGATGATGCAAATTAGGGTTTGTGATAAAAACATAATGAATTTCATTAATCAAAAATATTACAAAACAACTATTTATATTTACAGTAAATGAATCGGGTCGCAGCCCATTAAAGAATAAAGACGTAAATAATAAAGGGCCGTGAGGCCCAATAGACTAGTCTACGGCCCAATGGACTAAACTATGACATTTGAGACCCCCCCTCAAGTGGGGCGTGAATATCAATTAAGCCCAACTTGCGCGTCAAGGCCTGGAAAAGTGACAGAGAAAGAGCTTTAGTGAGGATGTCAGCGACCTGGTGTTCGTTGCTGATGTGGATAAGTTTCAAGAGGCCGAGACTGACTTTTTCCCGGACAAAATGGCAGTCGATTTGGAGATGTTTCGTACGCTCATGGTGCACAGGATTGGAAGCGATGCATGCCGCACTTCTGTTATCCGTGAAGATGAGAGGCGTTTTGACGAGCGGAACCGAGAGATCCAAGAGTAACTGTTTGATCCAAAGAAGTTCACAAGTAGTGGACGCAACAGCTCGATATTCTGCTTCCGTCGACGAGCGGCTGACAGTAGCCTACTTCTTTGATTTCCACGAGACGAGTGAGCACCCGATATAGACAGCATAGCCAGTGACGCTGCGCCTGGTGTCGACGCAGCCCGCCCAGTCGCTGTCACAAAAAGAGGTTAAGTTAGTGACAGAGGCGGCAGGGTAAAAGAGTCCTTTACCTGGGTTATTTTTGATAAATCGGAGGACACGATGAGCTGCAGTGAGATGAGCAACATTTGGGTGTGCCATATGTTGCGAGAGATATTGGACGCTGAAAGACAGATCTGGGCAAGTGATGGTTAGGTATAATAAGCGTCCAACCAACCGACGGTAAACAGTAAGATCAGAAAGAAGCAGTTCAGAAGAAGACTTTAATTTCGTAGATGGATCCATGGGGGTGGTGGCCGGCTTACAACCAATGTACCCTGAATCCGATAGGATATCAAGGGCATATTTTCTTTGGCATAAGGAGATGCCCTTATGCGAACGAGCAATTTCTATACCTAAAATGTACTTAAGTGAACCAAGATCCTTAATTGTAAATGCAGAATATAAATGTCGTTTAATGGACTCTATTTCATGTATGTCACTGCCAGTCAGGATAATTTCATCTACGTAAACACAAAGGGAAGTAAAGGACTTGGCACATTTCTTAACAAACAGTGAAGTGTCAGAGACAGTTTGAGTATAACCAAAGGAGAGTAAACATTGAGTCAATTTATGAAACCATTGACGAGAGGCCTGTTTTAAACCATATATACTCTTTTTCAAAAGACAAACACGATTATCAGTTTTGGGTAAATATCCAGGAGGGGGCTTCATGTAAATGACCTCATCCAAATCACCATGTAAAAAGGCGTTATTAACGTCTAACTGATGTAGAAACCAATTGTTAATAGCAGCTAAAGCAAGCAAGACTCGAACAGTTGTAATCTTAGCAACAGGGGAAAGTGTCAAAATAATCCAAACCCTCTTCTTGGGTATAACTTTTGGCCACTAATCTAGCCTTAAAACGTTCTATAGAACCATCGGATTTATGTTTAATTTTGTAAACACATTTTGAACCAATGAAATGATGACCAACAGGTAAATCACACAAGACCCATGTATGTGTGTCAATTAAAGCAGAAAGTTCTTTTTGCATAGCTGCCTGCCACTCTTGAGATTTAATGGCCTGTGAATAGGAGGTTGGTTCACAAGTCAAAGAGATGGCAGCAGTGAAAACCTTATGAGAGTGCCCTAAATTAGCAATGCTAAGAAATGAAGCAATGGGATATCTAACAGAGTTGCAAGCAGGAGTATCAGATGCAGACAGAGAGGCAGGTAAGTCACATTCATAGGCAGTCAAATAAGCAGGAGGTCTAACTGTCCTATCAGATTTTCTAAGAATAACATCAGAGGCCACAAGAGGAGATAATACAGGCAAAGCATCACAAGTAGTAGAAGGGACATAAGTAACTTCACTGTCAGACAAAGGAGCATTGGCATGGGAGGACTCAGATAAGTCAGTGGCAGAATGAGATGGATGATGATCAAAGAGGCCAGGAAGGGAGGGGCTGGCAGCATCAGACAATCCAGGTGAAGGTGGTGCAGGTCCAGGATCAGCAGGGACATGAGGAGCTGGAGGGGCATCAGGTGGTGAAGCTGGTACCTGCAAGACAAAGGGATCTGTGCAAATTCTTGTATTCTCCTTAGGAGAATCAGGGGTGAGTCCTGTTAGTGTAGAAGCAGAATGAAAAGGAAAAATAGACTCATAAAACAGAACATTCCTGGAGATAAAAATTTTATGGGAATCCAAGTTCAACAAAAGGTAACCCTTAGTACCCCTGGGGTAACCCAGAAATACACATTTCTGTGACCTGGGGTCAAATTTTAACCTGTTAGCACTTAAAGTTGAAGCAAAACAGAGGCAACCAAAAACTTTAAGAAGAGAGTAGTTAGGGGGATGACCAAAAAGCATTTCAAATGGAGACTTATTTTGTAAAACAGGGGAATGGAGTCTGTTAATCAAAAAAGCAGCAGTGGACACACATGCAGACCAATACATAAGGGGAATGTTGGACTGAAACTTTAGGGCTCTTGCAATTTGCAAGATATGATGATGTTTTCTTTCAACAACCCCATTTTGCTAGGGAGATTCAACACAAGACAGTTGGTGAATTATACCATTAGAAGAGTAAAACTCCTTCAAAATAAATCCTGTTCCATTATCAGTTCTAATAATCTTAATCTTCTTTGAAAACTGAGTAAGGATATAGTTGTAGAAGGTAGTTAAATGAGTTTTGACTTCAGACTTAAACCTGAGTAAAAAAATCCAAGTACACCTAGTGAAATCATCAACTATGGTGAGAAAAAACTTAGAACCATCATAGGATGGAGTAGAGAAAGGACCCCAAACATCACAGTGCAACATGTCAAAAGCCTCAACAGATTTAGATACACTAATAGGAAAGGGCAGTCTCTTCTGTTTGGCAAATTGGCATACATCACAAATAGACAGTTTATGACAAGATGATAAATGTAATGCAGAAATAGAAGAAAGATTTTGAACAGAAGGGTGACCAAGCCTCATGTGCCACAAGTTTACATCAGATTCTGTTTTTGAAAGAGAAACAGTAGAGTTGCAGGATTTATTTAAAAAAGCTTTGAAATCCAGGAAGTAAAGCCCATTATGTGCCTTAGCAGAACCAATCATCTTCCCCATGAGAAAATCCTGCATAATGCAGAAGGAAGAAAAGAAAAACAGGGAGATGTTGGAACTTTTAAGCAGTTTTGAAACAGAAATCAGATTATAGTTAAAGGCTGGTACATAAAAAACATCTTTTAAAAACAAAAAATCAGTCAATCTGATGTCAGCTTGAGCAGTGGCAAGGGTAACATGCTTATTGGGAAGTTGAATGGAAACAGATACAGGCACAGAATGCACAAAGAACTGTGGCTCACAAACCATATGGTATGTGGCCCCAGTGTCCAATATCCAAGGTTTAGATGATAAAGCAATAGAGGATGAGAAGGAGTTACCACCATTGGAGTCACCAATGAGAGAGGTGGCAGAGCCTGCATAGTGTGGGGCTGAGGAAGAGTGTGAGCCAGCAGAATCAGAGGATTGCTGTTGAGTGAAGGCAAGGAATTGCTGGAAGAGTGCCTGGTTGGAGTAGTCCAAGGGAGCAGAGACAGTGCGGGGCTGAGAGGGGACCACATCCGGTATAGCAGCAGAATTTGCAGAGGAACCAGTAACCAGTGGTGCTTGACGCTTGCCCCTAGGGCCATCCCAACCAGGGGGATACCCAATTAATTGAAAAAAAGAGTCAATCAAATGACCCTCAAAACCACAGTGAGCACATCGAGCCTTCTTCTTGTTCGTTGGACCAGGGGCTTTGTTGAACCGGGAAGAAGAAGAGGGTTGGGAGAAAGGGGGTCGATAGTTGGGTTGTTGGTTAGAAGAGGGTCGAGAAAACATGGCCAGAGGGTCAGAGACAGTGGGGTTAGGGTGCTGAAGGGAGCGTTGTTGTTCCTCCTGCAAGAGCATGGAGTATACCCGTGAAAGAGAGGGCAAGGGGGTAATGATAAGGATATGACTGCGTAAGGTGGCATAGGACTCATTTAAACCAACAAGAAAGGAAAGAACACAATCGGATTGTTGGTGAAGTAAGACAGTCTTCGCTAAATCACAAGTACAGAGACCACAAGTGCAAGAAACCAGGGGACGCTGACCTATGTACTCATCCCAAAGGGTGCGAAACGAATTGTAGAAGGCCGTTATGGACTGGGTACCTTGAGAGATGGTCGCAAGAGAGCGGCGCAATTGGAAAACCCTAGATCCATCAGTGCGGGCGAAACAAGTGCGTAATTCGTTCCACACGCCAAGGGCAGAGGAGTAAGAGAGGAGCATCTGGCGGATTTCGAAGACCACTGAGTTGAGGAGCCAAGAGAGCACGAGGTTGTTGGCACGGATCCAGCAGGTGCGATCGACAGAATTGTCATCAGAGGGGATCGGAAGGGTGCCGTCGATGAAGCGCATCTTCTTTTTGATATTCAGCGCCATTTCGATCCCCCGGCACCAGGATAGGTAGTTAGTGTCGTCGAGCTTGTCGGCGACGATGGAGGAGCCTGTGAAGTCGTGAGATCCGAGAAAGTAGACGGAGCCGGAGTCTTCACAAGGATTTTTGACCGTTGCAGTGGAGGAGGAGGACTGTGACGCCGGAGTAGTCATCGGGAAGGGGGATTTATATGAGCGGAAGCGTTAGAGGAAGGGTAGATCGGTTAACCGGAGCGACTGATACCATGAAAGCTGATGTAATCGTGGTTAGGTTGAGGGTTTGTGTGAGAGAGAGAGAGCGGCGGAGTTGTGGCGGAGAAGAAATCACCAGAGAGAGATGAGGCAAATTAGGGTTTGTGATAAAAACATAATGAATTTCATTAATCAAAAATATTACAAAACAACTATTTATATTTACAGTAAATGAATCGGGTCGCAGCACATTAAAGAATAAAGACGGAAATAATAAAGGGCCGTGAGGCCCAATAGACTAGTCTACGGCCCAATGGACTAAACTATGACATTTGAGAATAAATTACCGCACGACTAAATATACACAAAGCAATAGATCAAGACAAGTGTACTACTAAGTACCACAACAAAAGAAATATATACCAGAATCTTTAATTCTCAGAGTTGCATATATTTGATCGGATTCCATCATGCCATTTGAGAACAACTGCATAATAGAAGCAAAAAAGAAGGAAATACATTAAAACTTAACATGGGAGCTAGACCCATAAAGCAACCGCCAAAACTTATTGTACCTTATAGAAGAATGGACTTTTTGCTGCTAAAATGGGAGAGCTTATATGTAATGTTTTGGTTCTTAAAACAATTGAACTAGCTTCAAACCAATTTGATTCACCGCTATCTGCAGCTTTATCTTCCCCTAAACCAGTCATATACAACCAGTGTTGTGAAAGGCGCGCCTCAGGGCGCGCTTGAGGCGAAATCAACCTGAAAACGCCTTGAGGCGTCCAACAAAGGCGGAACATCTATGAGGCGTGCGCTTCTTGACTTAAAGCGTTGCCCAATGGGAAAAATATTTGTGTTTTTGCGCCTTAAAAGCGTGCTCCTCAATTTGGTTGCTGGAATTTGAATTTATTAAATGCTCTTTTACTAAAAACTAATAGTCGGTTGTTGCTTTAGACAAAAAATATAATGAAGAAATCCAAAGGCCTTTAATAAATGAGTTAGTCCCTTTTTAAGAATTGTAAAATAAAAGATTTTCTTAAATATTATTTTCAGGTTGACTTGGTTAGTTGGTTGAATAGTTAAAAGAATTGAGCGAAATGTTTGAAACTTACCAATTTTCGATTTCTTAATTAGTGTCACTTATATCACTAACATATCTCTTCATTAGTACACATCAAATTTAAATTCCTACTTCAATTTTCAATCATAGAGTGAAGATTAATTCATAAAGGTATTTTATTTTTTGACTAAGTAATTTTATGGTTCACAAATTGCAATTTTTAGTATTTCTTTAACATGTTTTTTTTTTAAATTTTATATCTGAAAAATATTGGTTTTAGACTTTTAGTTGAAATATGTTTTTGAACATTCTAAAGATTATATTATTTGCATATTTTTGTTCTAGTCAATATTTTTTCCAATGTTGTTTACGTAATTATATTTTTATATTTGAAATAAAATAAAAATGCCAACATTTGTGGAGCTTACGCTTAACGTCTCTGAGCTTACGCTTCGCTTCTAAGTATGAAAAACGCTCGCCCTGCGCTTTTTGCCTTTCACAACACTGTATACAACACATGTTTTATGTTACAACAACATGTCATCATATATCCCAATTCCCAATCATCAATGGAAAAAATGTTGAAAACAATACAAATAGAAGTATGGACAAAATCTTTGTTTTTTTAAGTAACATTTTTTTTGTTTTTCAGCAATATATATAGTAGAATCTACACATTACAATAGGAAATTCCTGAATTCTTTAATTACAAGTACAACGATGAATTTCAGTTGTACACATGTTGTATTTATAACTGGGGAAAAATAGTCTAACACATAAAATCATTCTATAGTAACGATAGCGAATGATCAGGCTATAGTGTACTTGCAAAATCAAGTCGAAATTACGATAAGGTTCGACTAACCAGCTACAATCTCAACCCGAAGAATCCGGTCCGAAAAATTACTGTTGTTGAAGGCAAAACCGTAGTCCGGTAGTGCTGCTTTCGGGTCGACGAGGTTCCCATTCATATCCCCCATAATTAATTATAATCTCTGATCACGAAGCTAGGCCTGCTTATATTCTCGAGTATAGGTAAAATTAATATTTGCCTATATTGAAGTTTGCATGGTGCATGATTTATATATAGAATAATGGAAAGAAATCGAAGCGATTGGAATTCATTAAGGCTGATGAACTTATATAGTTCCAAGTATGTAATCGAAAAAGAAAGAAAATTAAAGATTTATTGGAATTGGAAAAGACAATGAAATTTGACTAATTAATTCCAGATATAAAAGTTACTTATAAATTATATAATATATGTAGTTCATGTAACAACAGTTAATATCCTGTTACAATAAAATCTGCGGCGTATTTTCAATGTACGTAATTCCAATACGACAATGGAAAAAAAGATTACGCGAGAGAAATAGAACGTTGTAGCGTAGTCAATTAATTGAGGCTCCAACTCATAAGTATTCCTAATTTTCTTAAATGCCCATACTCCTGTATAGATAGAGAGAGTGACATCAGTTGTTCTTGTTATGTTGGCATATGGTTGAAAGGAAATGAGAAAAGAAAGTTGACTTTGCCTTCCAAAAAGTCTTGAAAAAAGAAAACATCTTGTTGAAATACTTCTGATACCCTAAAAATGATAGTTTTAGAAAGATTGATTCCTCCAGCACAGAATGCACCGCGACGTAGGCGCGGGCCTGGGAGGCCACCGCGAGCCACGAATACAGGTTCAACCACTGCCGCACCGAATACGGCGGAACCTGCTACTGAGGGCCCGACCACTGAAAACCCGGCAGCGGATGTCCCAATGACCGAGGTGCTAAAAGAGGATCTTCCCGGCTCAGAGGACAGAGCGTCGTTCCTCCTGCCGGCATAACCTCAGAGATGCTAGCGCAGATCAACGCTTCTGTAAAAGCGGCACTTGACACTACACTGGAGACTTTGCTTCCACGACTGGCAGAATAAAGGACAAGGAACGTTCAGGCAAGGCCCCATGAATCCAGAGCGGGTGAGAGAAGGGCAAGGCAAGGATATGATGAACATGAGGATACAGGAGACTCATTTAGAGAGATATCGCCCGCTGCTTACGACAAGTCGGAGAGACGGGATCCTAGGACCCTGGATCGAGAGATAGCAAGAAGGATGGAACGACTTGACCACGAGAAAGCGGAAGTAATCAGGAGAATGGAACGCGGTCACGACCGCACTGAGGTTGCATATTCAAGGAATGAAGATGCAGAAGTACTGTAGGTAATATCGAGGAGGATGGAGCGACTAGACCGCGAGAGGGCGCAGTTGACGAGGAAGATGACTCAGAGCCATTGGAAGGGTCGCAGCAGAACCCCGTTTTCGGACGAGATTGAGGCTGAGGTATTGCAAAGAGGGGACAAGATCCCAGTGATCAAGCCATACGACGGAAGAATTGATCCTACAGATCATCTCCATCAGGTCGATAGTGTTTTGAATCTGCACAACTACTCAAAAAACATAAAGGCAAATATCATATCCACCACTTTAACGGGCGCTTCACTAGATTGGTTCACTAGGCTGGAGGTCAGATCCATAACGAACTATGAGCAACTAAGGGAAAAGTTCGAGAACCAGTTCTCTAGCCAAAAGAGAATGAAGACCAACATGTTGCACCTCGGCGCGGTGCAGCAAAGGGAATGGGAGAACCTCCGGGAATATATGAAGAGGTTCAATGACGAATTATTGAAAGTGGATAAGCCACATGGTGGGCAGGTTATGATGATGCTGTTGAAGGGTACGACTCACTGCAGGTTCGCATACGAGCTAATCAAATTGACTGGGCCCACCATAGCACAGATCAACATGCTCGCGAACCAAATGGTTTACGAGGACGAGATGATGGCCACGCGACAAGGTTCATTTCCCAACAGGAATGCAGACAGAGATCGCAACAGAGAAAGGTCCCCAAGGATGTACACACCGCTGAATAGAGGCATTTTGTAAGTGATGGCCATGGCAACGAGGAACAGATGGTTGACAGAACCCAGGCCATTGAATGAGACTCCCGGGATGAAGTCGTCGGGCAAATACTGCGCGTACCACCGACAGGCCGGACACAGGACGGAGGATTGTACACACCTGAGGAATGAAATTGAAAGCTTGATTAAAGAAGGAAAGTTGGTCGAGTTTGTAAGAAACGCCAAGGAAGGTGCTAGGGGGACAGACAATTCTTTATCCCCTAGAAGAGATTACTCACCTAGGAGAGGAAAACAGAAGATGATCGAGGCACCCGAGGAACGTGGTAGGACCATAGTGAATGCCCCGAGCAGTGGCGTCATAAACATGATCAATAGAGGAGCCTTGGGAGCCGACACTGCTCGCGGCCAAGAAACTATAACACGAAGAGTCCAGGGTGGAGCCTACATTGGGTACACAAATGCAATCATACCAGAAGCGTACTTGGAGCAGGAGATCTCTTTCACCAGGAGAGGCTTGGAGCAACTTAGTCCATTGGCCCTGACCGCAGGTAAACTAGATTGCCATTTGGTTATTACTATTAATGTGGATGGATATCAGGTGCATAAAGTTCTGGTGGATAGCGGAAGCTCCGCAAACCTGATATTCTCAAAAGCCTACGAGCACATGATGATAGCCCCAGGCCGGCTAAAGCCGATATCCACCCCATTGACCAGATTCGGTGGAGCAGAGGTAGTTCCACTCGGACAAGTTATATTGCCCACAGTGTTTGGGAGAAACCCACGCACCCGGGTGGCGCCGATAAAATACACAATAGTCGATATCCCGTTTCCCTACCACGCCATCATTGGCCGACTAGCACTCAACCAGATCAGGGCAGTGGTCTCTACTTATTACCAGAAGATCAAATTCCCGACACCTCAGGGAGTCGGCGAAATTCTAGGTGACCAGGTACAAGGATGGATGTGCTATGTGGACTCGCTGAAGCACCCTAAAATCAGAAGAAGACAAGAAATACAAGTCCCACACCAAGAATACATTCCGCGCACGGAGTGATCACCATGAGGAACAAACAGAACAATATTTTAAATTTCAGTGGTTTTTAAATTATGCTTGAACAATTGAAACATTGCCCCATCGTGGGTTAGTTTGTAAACCTAAAACAGGGGGGACTACGCCGGTCTGATTCCCCACTCAACGGGATACGTAGGCGGGTTAGGGTTACCTAGCCTTCGACCGTTATCTTTTATTTTGCCCCTTCGTGGGTCGGCATGTAACTAAAATAGGGAGAACTACGCCGGTCTGATTCCCCATTCAACGGGATACGTAGGCGGGTTAGGTTTACCTAGCATTCGACCGTTATCCGTCACTACTTTTTTATTTTCCCTATAATATAATTGCTTTGTGGAATCTCATATTTCATGCAGGGATATGTCCTAATCGGATATTACGGAAGTGCAGAGAATTGCCCGAAGAATTTGGGGAGTATTCCCATAGATATATGTTTAACACATCGCCCTCTTACAAGTACATGACCCGAAGGATCACACATTACTATGTCCAAAAAGAACATAGGGAATATTAAACCCTCGCTTTCCAAAAGAAGGGATTCAGGGGACATCACCCCAGATTATTCAATATTATCCATTTAAACAGGTGCAACAGGTACAAATAGGTACAACAGGCACGTTAGAACACAATGGAAACACCTTTTTTTTCATGAAACTGAAATTCCCAGTTTGAGTGAACATTCCGCAGATAACACATGCGCATCATTTCATGCTTTCACATAAGTTTTTACCTCGAAAAACCTTTCTTTTCTGTAATGTTTTACAGGGCCTAACGACCCATAGACTCCACGACGATAGAGTCACCAAGGGACATAGACAAAAGGACAAAGAAAAGGCTCCTACCCATGAGCGGTAACGGGTCCCCTTGTGATAATGGGCGGGCTCCTACCCATGAGCGGTAATGGGTCATCTACAAAGAAAAGGCTCCTACCCATGAGCGGTAATGTGTCCCCCTGTGATAACGGGTCGGCTCCTACCCATGAGCGGTAATGGGTCCCCCTGTGATAACGGGCGGGCTCCTACCCATGAGCGGTAACGGGTCATCTACAAAGAAAAGGCTCCTACCCATGAGCGGTAATGGGTCCCCCTGTGATAATGGGCGGGCTCCTACCCATGAGCGGTAACGGGTCATCTACAAAGAAAATGCTCCTACCCATGAGCGGTAACGGGTCCCCCTGTGATAACGGGCAGGCTCCTACCCATGAGCGGTAACGGGTTATCTACAAAGAAAAAGTTCCTACCCATGAGCGGTAACGGGTCCCCCTGTGATAACGGGTAGGCTCCTACCCATGAGCGGTAACGGGTCATCTACAAAGAAAAGGCTCATATCCATGAGCGGTAACGGGTCCCCCTGTGATAACGGGCGGGCTCCTACCCATGAGCGATAACGAGTCATCTACAAAGAAAAGGCTCCTACCCATGAGCGGTAACGGGTCCCCCTGTGATAACGGGCGGGCTCCTACCCATGAGTGGTAACGGGTCACCTACAAAAAGAAAGGCTCCTACCCATGAGTGGTAACGGGTCACCTATATCTAAAGACAAGCTCCTTCCAATGAGCGGTGGCAGATTACTCATGTTTCTACCAACACCGAAGAAATTCAAATCATCCCTTGTTGACAACAAGCAAATTAAAGAAATCTCATCAATACGAGAACGAAATGAATGCAGGGTCAGATATCGAAATACTGCATACTCTATCATCATGGCAATAAAACATTAACAAGTTATCAAACAACAAGGCCACGCAGAGTCACATATTATGAAGGTAACAGAGAAATAAATATTCAGTTACAGAATCACGAATTGGAAATAGTCCGGAAAGGGATAAATTCAAGTTACAATAAAGGCAGCAAACAGCTACTCCCACGAGGACCCTTTAGTCTTCTTCTCAACAACCTCAGAAAACACGTCAGGTTCGGCCGGACCCTCCTCCAACTCATCTAGTCCACCAACCGGCAGGTCGTTATAATCACGCCTTGGGTTCAACACACTCAGTTCGAGGGAATCCTTGAAACCGTCATTTTTCAATACTTGCCCTACGCAAGCATGAAATGCTGCTTCCCGAACCTTCAAAATTAAGTCTCGGAAGCTCAAGCTTTCCATGAACTTCTCCGCTCCAACCCGGCAGAGATTAGGACGACGTTTCTACAAATTGAACTCTATTAAATACAGGAGGAAAAAATAGAAGCCGATATCGTAAACAAGATATATACAAAGTCCAATGGAGCTAATTTGGCAGTGGAGAGCTCCAACGAGAGATGTTCGTTAGCGACCTTCACCGCCACCACCTCAGCCTTCAGTTTCTCCAACTTCTTGTTGGCCACAAGCTCACGCGCCTCTTGTTGGTCAATCTCAGTCACCAATGTTTTGAAGTTGCCCTTCAACAAATCATACTCCTCCCGAAGCGTACGACATGTCTTCAGGGCATCCTCTTTGTCAGCCTTCAACTTCTCTAGCACCATGGGGTTGAACTCCCCCATCCTCAAGATATCAGCCTCGAGCTCGGCAGCGACAGCATCAGGGTCACCCTTGGACTCGCGAATTGTCTTCAGACACGAGACCGCCAGCTTCGCCGTCTGCACAATACAATCAGTAATGTTATGTTAAATAGTCAAATAAAATCAATCGAAGTCATGCTAAGATACGTACACTCTGAAACATGTGAGTGTTGCGGCGTATATTTTGGGCCCGCTCGAATTCTGTAAGCACCCGCACATTTGCTGGAGGAGGAAAGGCCCGCATCATTCCTCGCACAGCATCTGCTTCAGGGAATTCTACTCGCTTGGAGGATTTGACTGCACCCGCTTTCTTGGGGCCCGAACTCGAAGATGAGTGGACACTGTTGACAGTCCCGTCACAAGACCTTTTATTACCTGATACCCTAGCCGGGTAAACGGCAGGCTTCGTAATCGGAATTCCAGGAAAGATAGGGGCAAAGCCCCCCAATATCGAGGGCTCTTGCAGTGGCCCTTTACCCTTGTTGGTCGCACCTGAAACAGGCGCCTTTCCCTTGCCACTAATAAGGTTAGGGCTCGAATAGCCTGACCCCACTGTAAAGGGCACATCCACTGAATCACCCAAGTTGACATGGGCATTCGATCCCGAACCACCAACGTTCTCGGTCAAAGGAATGTTGGCCATCGACACAGAACGTGGAGCTACGTACTCACCAGAAGGAGACCTAGCATCTGGTCTCTCAGTCAACACAGTCCATTCAGGCGGAGGAACCATACCCTCTTGTTTCGAGGTCAACATCTCCAAGAGATGGGCCGCACCGTGCAGGCCTCCCACCACATCAAGGATGTCCTGGCTAAAGGACCCAACGGTTGCAGGAACACTTTCAAGGCATTCCTTATTAATACTTTCAGGTACTACAATGATAAGGGGAGGTTGTTCAACTCCCGATGCCTCTGGCAGAACCTCAGTGGCTGGATCATTCAGATCAAAGTTAGATGCATACCCTGCTTCAAGCGACACCGCGACTGCTGCCGTCGTAGCCAATGAAGCCTTCTGAGCATCACAGCCGGCTTGAAGTTTACGCATCAATTGTCTGAAACCCATTCTCACGGGATATCTCAAAATATATCTGCAGAATAATCGGAATATCAGCATGAGAAAATAATAATAAATCAGGTACAACAACGAGATCGAAATACACATCGGGGAATATATCGAGTATGATTACCGATATACATACCGATGTAGTTACACTAAACGACAGAGGAGACACAGAAAACTATGATTCTCAATGTATCTTACAAGCCCTACTTATAGGCGAAAGCTTTAACTATATCGAAAGATACTTTCGACATCATATCGAATATGCGTTTCAACGTCATATCGACGACGAAACCCGATATGCTATCCTATTACGCAAAAAAAGCCTCGACAATATAACAATTGCACCGGCGGGCCTATCACAATTTTCAAAGTGCAATTCCCATAAGTATAAGAAATTCAAATCCCAGGAAACATAGAATTCAAACGAGGACCTCAAACTATGCATCCACTGCATTAGGGGGTCCATCGAAGTTCATCACAAAGTGCATTCCCCGCAAATTTGATCTCCGTCATTTGAACTGGCGGGAAGAAGGGTACAGGTAACCCAGAAATTCAAAATTAAATTTGCGAATTCTTATCTCTAAGATAAGAATCCCCAAATTGGGGACTACATGATATGTGCATTTCCCGCATATTGGGCCTGGCCCAAACCAGGTCCATATTTAACCATATCGGGGACCACTTTCGACATCATATCGGTGATAATCATCGATATGGTACTGTGGTCCCCGGATCCCGAGGTCTATAAATACGCGATGCCCGGATCCCAAAGCAAGCAATTATGATCCTGCAGCTACCACACATCACATCGAGAGAAATCACCGATCTCATTCTCGATATCGTATTCGATATCGAGATAACCCACGTGCTCCACTGAGACGTCATACCCCCGCACTACCGATATCATATCGAGAGTAGTCCCCGATATCACATCGAAGATGATTATCGATATACATCTGACCAAATTACCGAGATACCCCTGCCGTCCAAGCATCAAGGCGTTAGTTCGAGGTGTTCCAGACCAAGCCTATTCGAGACACCTAGATTAGGCCTAGTTTGTTAAGATAGATTCGTTGTATTTCCCTCGTACTCCATTGTAACCGACCCATACTTATATAAACGATCTATTGTCAAACTAGAAAACAATAGAACAAATAGCAAATTACCCCTGTAATATATGAAATAGGCGCATTACCCCCTATAATCTTAAAATTGGCGAATTACCCCCTGTAATTCTAAAATTGGTGTACACCGCCTTCCTGTCAAATTTTTCATATATTTGTACTTATACTTTATCAATTTCAATTATTCAAATATTTATTTTTTGTATATTTAGTAAGTTAGTGAAATGTTATATCATCTTTTTGTAATTTAAAGTAAAAACAATTAAAAAATTAGATTTCTAATAAGAGGAAATGATAAGAAGAAATTAACCCCTCTCACTTTTTGGCAAATGAGTTACACCTCCTTCTTTAAGGAGGTATATTACACCATTTTATGATTATAGTAGGATAATATGCCTATTTATTTTTTACAGGGGTAATGCATCTCTTTTGCACATTACAGAGGGTAATGTGCCAAAAACCCAAAACAATATACCATAGGAATTATTTCTTGCACGAATAGTACGAGTAGTTATCAATGTTTGGTAGGTTAAAAATTTTCACCACACGTATGATAAGAAAAAGTCTCTATAAAGAAAGAGCTAGTTGTCACATTACTCGATCAAAAAATAATAGTATGCCCTAGCTTTTATATTAAATAAGCACAATACTCATTTACGAGGAAAGGTAAGATAATTACTACCACGGCGCAATAAGGACTAAACTTAGAGATAAAAATTTGTTTGGTCTCATAAGTTGGCACCCTCCACTACAAGAAAATTGCCTCATCTGCAACCGCATATGCGGTTGCAGATAATCAATATGCGGTTGCAAAAGGCTTTCTGTAACTGCATCGCGGTTCCAATTACGCGGTCCCAATTGAGCTCGGTTGCTTCTCATCAGAGACCGCGATGCGGTCCCAGAAGAGGGAAATTGCGACTCAATTATTCTGGGACCGCAACGCGGTTGCAGATACAAATAGGAACCGCAATGCAGTCCCAATAATACGTCGAGTATCTGGAACCGCAATGCGATCCCATATATCTGAAGAACAACTGAGACCACGTCGTGGCTCCAGAATGTTGAAAACAAACTGTAACCGCGTCGCGGTTCCAGAATGTTGAAAACAAACTGCAACCGCGTCGCGGTCTTTGATGCTCGAAAGGCCTATTGAAACGGCGACGCGGTTGTAGTTATTATTCAAACTCTGGAACCGCAACGCGGTCCCAGATAGTATGAATATTTACTGCAACTGCTTCGCGGTTGCAGATACTCTGCGAACGAAATAAAAAAAAAACCAATAATATTCCAGTAAATTATTGGAATATTATTGATTTTTTGGTAGAAATTAGATAAATAATAATATAAAATAATATAAAAGAATAAATATATTACATATGAATAATACCAACAAAATAATATAAAAGAACAAATAAATTAAATAATGAAATAAAAGATTAATATATAAAGAAATGTAATAAAGATGAACAAAAAAAACTAATGAAAGATAAAAAAAAATGAAATGGAAAAAAGAAGAGCAGAAATTAAGAAGAAGAGATAAGACTTTTTGATTTGAAAAAAAAAACAATAGTAGTGTTTGGTGTTTTTTTTTTTTTTTGATTTTAAAAAAGAAATAATAGAAGACTGTTTTTTGTTGATATTTTGGTGAGTGAAGAGTTATGTTGGTGATAGTTTTGAAAAAATGAAAGGATAGTGGTGGGTGTATATAGAAAATGGGGTGAAAATTTGAATTTTCGCGAAAATTTGAATTTTCCCCCATTGCCCGCCCGAATTTTTGAATTTTTTGAGGTAATTGCAACCGCGGCGCGGTCTCTAAATATTTGATAATTACAAATACAGATTATTTAAGACCGCGTCGCGGTTCCAAATACTATGAATATTATTACGGACCGCAACGCGGTCCCTAATACTATGAATATTATTTGGGACCGCGTTGCGGTCCCAATTGGTCTTATTCGGGACCGCGTCGCTCGTTGCAATAGAGGTTATTTGAGACCGTGTTGCGGTCTCAAATAATATTTATACTTCAAAATCGTTATTTTATGGATCTATCTCATTGCGTTTGTGATTTTTAGTAATATACATCAATAATACATGTGAAATGAACTAATAAATAGTTACAAAATAAGTAATTGAGCAATGTAAGAGTAGATTGGAAGTGAAATGATCGTTCGAGTCATTAGGGTTGAACTTGTTGTATGTTATATATATATCAACTACTCCCATCATACACACCTTGTTTCTTTGTTATTATGATTTTCTTCACAAATTAAAGTATAAATGTCATTAATCGATTTAATTAATATATCATCTTACATATTACGTTAATCTAGGCATGATATATATATATATTGATCGTTTTCGTTCGAACTAGAGAGAATCTTCTTACCGGCTTGACCGACATATATAAAATGCCCTTATTTGCAACGTAACAATGAAATTATGGTTGTTTTTACTATTATTAAGGTAGTTATCAACTATACTATTAACGTGGTACCTCAAATCATCGAACACACATCACTTTGAAGTATGACTATTATTAGTAACCGCAACGCGGTTACAAATTCCAGTTTTTGCAACCTCGCTGCAGTTACCAATAGTAACGATAGGAATTCTGCAACCGCGTCGCGGTTCTAGAAACTAACGGCTGCTTGTTTCTGCAACTGCCTTGCGGTTGCTAATTGTAACGTCTACTTGCTTCTGTAACCGTATTGCGATTGCAGAAACAATTGGTCGTTGGTTTCTGGGACCGCGTTGCGGTTGCAAAAAGCTAATTTTTGCCTATATAAAGGCCTTCAAACATTCATTCCAATCTTCACTTTTTCTTGCAGAAACTTCTGGCCGTTGGTTTCTGGAACCGCAACGCGCTTGCAGAATGCCAATTTTTGCCTATATAAATCAAATATTTTTGAAGAATCCTATCACAATTGCTAAACACTTC
The DNA here is from genome assembly GCA_948329865.1 of Linaria vulgaris. Taxonomy (NCBI): domain Eukaryota; kingdom Viridiplantae; phylum Streptophyta; class Magnoliopsida; order Lamiales; family Plantaginaceae; genus Linaria; species Linaria vulgaris. Next base: position 31,892,213 of record OX415250.1, on the reverse strand, counting down.
TCCTATAGGGTGGCAACCTTCCTCAACCACAATAGTTGCACCAACGCCGAAAGTCATCTTTCCGATGTGCAACTATTGTTACAATCAGATGTCGGTGATCTCGTATCACTAGGAGGCGAGTTACACACCGACATCTCGTTGTAAAAGTAGTGGTACATTGGAAATATGATTTCTGGCGGTAATGCAAATTGTGGTTGAGGACGGTTTTCACTTTAGAGCACAAGAATTTAGCATTTTGGTTTTTTTAACATTAATACTCTCTTTTTTGACATTATATGTTTTTTTTGTACGTTAATATTGATCGATGAGTTTTGCAGTTTTTGTTTTTACAAGAATTTTGCACCTAATTTTTTTGTTTGTTAAAAGTGATCGATGAGTTTTGCAGGTTTTTTTTTACAAGAATTTTGCACCTAATTTTTTTGTTTGTTAAAAGTGATCGATGAGTTTTATTTTTGTACGTTATTTTGTTTTTTGTAAAAAATTTGAGTTTGTGATGCATTTTTAAATGACAAGAACAACACATAATGTAATCTAAAATATACAAATATTACCATCATTAAGACCGAGCAAATATACAAAAATTAGCAGTATTAAGACATAAACATAATAAAAAAATACATATTTAATAAAAGTACAACAATAAAATGGGGTTGCTAAAATGGGCGGCGACACGGCGGCGAATCGGTGGTGAATCGGCTAGGGTTTGCTGCAAATCGCGATTTGGGGGAAAATCGCGATTTGCAGCAGTGTTTCTATATATATTCAACATTCTACAACCGCATCGCGGTTGCAGAATGTTAATCAGATTGGGCTCTTAATTTGAGCCTAATCTTTTCGTTAAAATTGGGCTCTAAATTAGAGCCCAATTTTAACTTTAAACAATTGGAACCGCATCGCGGTCCAATTGAGCCACTGAAGACAATTGGAACCGCGACGCGGTCCCAATTGGTTCAGATGATCAATTGAGACCGCGTTGCGATTTCAATTGTATAGCAACCACGATGCGGTTGCTTTGCGGTCTCAGAAACTTAGCGGTTGCTAATTTGCGGTCTCGATTGAGGCCCAATTCTTGTAGTGCTCACGGCTCACGCATTTGGTCCCGTAAGTTGGTAAAAGTGCTCAATTCTAGTTCCGCCTGAGTTCAATAAAATCACAAGATTTTGTTGATGTGGCTCTGGTTTGACTCAAAACTTAGGCGGGGCGGGACCAGAGCCACATCGACAAAATTCAGTGACTTTATTGAACTGAGGTGGGACTAATATTGAGCACTTTTACCAACTTACGAGACCAAATACGTGTGGTGACAACTTACGAGACAAAATGCGTGAGGGTGCCAACTTATGGGACCAAACGAATTTTTATCCCCTAAACTTACCTATAAGAAGAGGTACGTATCCTGTAATTTTTTTTTAATTGGGTAGTATGCATGTCTACTTGATGAATCATACTTGTAAGCACATCACAATAAACCCCTTTATGGGACGTCGCTTGCAGTTAAAGGTATTGGGTGAATTCTGTGAAATCAAATTTCAAATGTATTAAAATATATTCACCTGAATTTGTCTATTTTCATTATTTTCCTTTTCTGTAATATTTCTATTTTTGGCAAGTTCTGTTAATAGTTAATTAGTTCGGATTATCAGGATTAACGGCTAGTTAATCCAATCCTGATCAGCAATATATAAACACGGCACACGCTCCACACCTGTACTTCACTTTTTCACTTCCTCTCTCTTGTAACAGAATATAATCATTCAATAAAATTCTGCAATGTTTTTCCTTTCAATTTTTTTCGCTGTTCTTCATCCGAATTATGAATTCAATTCACTGATTTGATATGGTATCATCGACTTAGGTTTTCCGACCCGCTTCTACACACACTCTATTTCTTCTCAGACACACTTCCCGTTCTCCGGTCGTGTTTTCGCCGTCGTCCTCTGTTTGATTGCGATCTTGTCGTCCGTTCCTCTGAAATTCACTCCGATTTCCGATAATGACAACTCCGGCCTCTCAATCTATTGTCGCTCCACCCAAAAATCCGAGCGAAGACTCATCGTCGGTATATTTTTTGGGATCTAACGAATCTACCGGTGCTTCGATCGTTAGTGAGAAGTTCAACGGCACAAAATATGTCTCCTGGTGCCGCAGCATTCGCATGGCATTAACGTTCAAAAATAAGACCAGATTCATCGACGGATCTCTTCCTACGCCGGAATCTGACGTCATCAACCGCCTGTGCTGGATCCGCGCTAATAGCCTTGTAACTTCATGGCTTGGTAACTCTATAACTCCTGAAATCAAGAAATCTTTAGTGTTTTATGATGTTGCACTTGATATGTGGAATGAACTAAAGACTACATATGATAGATCTGATGGTTCTCGAGTGTTTCAATTGGAAAAATCATTATCTACTATCTCTCAGGGTTCTAATTCCCTCACTGATTACTATAGTTCTTTTAGAGATCTCTGGGATGAATTTTGTAGTCAGATGCCTATAATAGCTTGCACTTGTGGTAATTGTACTTGCAATATGAATAGGAGAATGTCTGATTTACAACAACATGATTGTGTTATCAAATTCTTAGTTGGTCTAAATGACACTTACTATGCATTGAGAAGCCAAATCCTCCTACTTGATCCTCTGCCTACCCTGTCAAAAGTGTTCTCTATGTTACTGCAAGAAGAGAACTAAAGACAACTGCATTCTGTGAGTGACAACTCTGATGCTATGGCAATGTTCACAAGATTTAAGCCACAGGGTGACACTCAAAATAGGGGGGTGGGATTTCAGAACTCATACTCTAACTATAACTCTCAAGTTCCAAGCACTGGTACTCAGTCTGGTAAACCTGCTCAAAACAAGGAGAAGAAAAGATTGAGGTGTACTCACTGTGGGTACAATGGTCACACTATTGATAAATGCTATCAGCTGCATGGTTACCCTCCTGGTTGGGAAGGACCAAGAGGCAGGAGAGTGAATCCATCACAAGCTGCTAACAAGGGTTCCAACTCTGAAAGTGTTCCTGTTACCAGTTCTGCTAGCAACCCATCCAGCCAGGCCTTTGCTCACCAACAACTGTTTGAGCAATTCATGGCATTCCAACAACTACAGTACCAGGAAGCTCCTTCTTCAAACTCCTCTGGTGCTGTTCAACAATTTGCTGCAACAGCAGCAACTGGTATTCTATATCCTTTCATTGAACACTTTGCATTCAGTGCTTACTCTAAGGTAAATAATGTTAATTGTATCTCTTGGATTTTAGATACAGGAGCTACATCTCATATGATCTGTAACATGAGCCTATTCAGTGACATTCCTTCTTTATGTGACACTACTATATACTTACCTAATAACAACACTACTAGAGCAACTCACTGTGGTAGCATTGTGTTATTTCCAGGACTCACTATTAGAAATGTGCTTTTTGTTCATGATTTTAAACACAATTTGTTGTCTATTTCTCAGTTAGCTAATGCCTCTAATCTTGTAGTGTTATTCCTAGCTGATAAATGTCTATTGCAGGACAAAGCCATGACCAAGATGATTGGTTCTGCTAACTTGGCTAATAATCTATATGTGCTTCATACTCCAGTACAACCTCCACATGCCACTCGGCTGTTAATAACTCTATCTCTATGCCTGCTACTCAAGCTTCTCTATGGCATGCTAGATTAGGTCATATCTCTAGAAATAAACCGTCCAGCATTACTTCTATATCTGTAAATGATTGTAACAAGCTCAGTCCTTGTGATACTTGTCATTTTTCAAAGCAAAAGAAGTTGCAATTTCCTGTAAGCACCACCAGAACTTCATCTATTTTTGAAATAATACACTGTGATGTTTGGGGACCATTCAATTTTATTTCTCATGATGGTTTCAAATTTTTCTTAACTGTGGTGGATGATTACAGCAGATGCACCTGGATTTTCCTACTTAAGCATAAGTCTGATGTCTCTATTCATTTACAAAATTTCTTCAATCTAGTATACACTCAATTTTCTGTCAAAATAAAATAGCTTAGATCTGACAATGGCACTGAGTTTTTACTCAAATATTTCTATGCTTCACATGGTATTGAACATCAAACAAGCTTTGTGGAAACGCGACAGCAAAATGGTGTGGTGGAAAGAAAACACCAGCACATTCTACATGTGGCTAGGGCCTTAAGGTTCCAGTCTAATGTACCTATTAGATTCTGGAGTCAGTGTGTTTCCACTGCAGCTTTTCTAATCAGCAGATGGCCTTCTAAACTCCTGGGCAACAAATGTCCATATGAAGTGTTAATGAACAAACCTCCAGATTACAGTCTACGCAAAGCCTTTGGATGTTTGGCATATGCTTCTACAATCACTGCTCACAGAAGGAAGTTTGATTCAAGAGCTATCAAGTGTGTTTTCTTGGGATATCCAAGAGGAACAAACGGCTATATGCTCTTAGACATCAACACCAGAAAAGTTTTCAACTCCAGAAATGTTGTCTTCTATGAGAACTTGTATCCTTTTAAAGATGTCTCTATACTTCAAGAAGACTTCTCTAACTCTTTCATATGCAATGATAACTTCATTAATACTGATAGTGATGATAGTCCTTCATCACATCTTATCAACACAGATAATAACAATGCAGGACCTGATAATAACAATACAGGACCTGATGACTTCATAAATGCTCCCTCTCCTGCAGCTTCTCCACCTCATCAACAACAACAGATGGAAACTATTCCCCCTACACCAGCAAAGCAACACTACACTCACCACCCTTCTGCACCAGATTCCCTCTTAGAAACAGTTGACAATTCCACTCAGTCATCTTCTGAGAGTGATCTAGGTAATTATACATGTATTTCTAAACCTCTTGTAAGAAAATCTCACAGAACTATAGTCCCACCTTCTTACTTGTCATTCTATGATTACTCCCTACCTAAAACATCTCACAAAGCTAATAATGTTGCTACTAGTCTGGGTAAACAATACCCTATATCAAAATATCTTTCCACTGATCAACTAGGTTCTCATCACAAAGCATTCACTGCCTCTATATCTCAGATCACTGAACCAAAATCCTATACTCAAGCTACTAAATTTCCTGAGTGAAAAGCTGCTATGCAAAAAGAGATTGATGCACTAGAAAAGACTCATACATGGGAACTCACTGACATGCCTCATAATAACAATCTCATAGGTTGCAAATGGGTTTATAAAGTTAAATACAAGTCTGATGGATCAGTGGAAAGATTTAAAGCAAGGCTTGTAGCCAAAGGTTACACACAGGAAGAAGGTTTAGATTACTTTGATACCTTCTCTCCTGTAGCCAAGCTAACAACTGTGAGAACTCTTCTTGCTTTAGCTGCTTCACAGAATTGGTTTCTCCACTAATTAAATGTTAACAATGATTTTCTACATGGTGATTTAAATGAAGAAATTTATATGAAACCCCCTCCTGGTTATCTATATCCACAAGACAAGAGAGTTTGTCTTTTAAAGAAAAGCATTTGTGGACTTAAACAGGCATCTAGACAATGGTTTCACAAGTTAACCACCTGTTTACTCTCTTATGGTTTCACTCAAACTGTGTCAGATTGCTCTTTATTTGTGATGAAAACTAATAATACTTTTCTAGCTCTCTGTGTCTATGTAGATGATGTGATCTTAGCAGGTAATGACTTGGCAAAAATAGAAGTTATAAAGAAACATCTTGACCTCAAATTCACAATCAAAGACTTGGGAACACTCAAGTATATACTGGGCATTGAAGTGGCTAGAAGCAAAGCAGGAATCAGCCTGTTAAAGGAAATATGCACTCGATATTCTCACTGATTCAGGTTATTTAGGGTGCAAACCTAGCTCAGTCCCAATGGACCCATCAACAACCATTACAAGACCCAACTGTTTACAGAAGACTAGTGGGCAAACTGATATACCTCACCATTATTAGACCTAATTTGAACTACAACATACAATGCCTAACTCAGTTCATGTCCTCACCTACTGCATCCCACTTAGCTGCTGCTCACAAGGTGTTAAGGTTCATCAAATCATCACCAGGCAAAGGCATCTTCTATCGAGCTCAGTCCACTGTCCAACTCAAGGCATTCTGTGATAGTGATTGGGCTTCTGATCCTGAAACCAGAAGAAGTATCACTGGCTATGCAGTGTACTTAGGTGAATCTTTAATCTCATGGAAAGCAAAGAAGCAACCTACAGTGAGTAGGTCTTCTACAGAGGCTGAATACAGGGCAGTTGCCACCACCACCTGTGAACTTGTCTGGTTAAATCAGCTGCTTTGTGATCTCAAAGTCAGACAATCCAACATTCCTATCCTATTCATTAACAATAAAAGGGGCTTACTGCATTGTCAACAATCCAGTTCACCATGAACGCACAAAGCACATTCAAATAGATTGTCACTTTGTTAGGGAGAAAGTGAATCAAGGACTGCTGAAGATTTCTCACATATCTAACATTCATCAGGTTGCAGACATCCTTACAAAGCCTCTATCTCTTGGACCTTTTCAACATATGTCATCCAAGATGGGCGTTACATATATCCACGCCCCTCTTGAGGGGGGTATTAAAATATATTCACCTGAATTTGTCTATTTTCATTATTTCCTTTTCTGTAATGTTTTTATTTTTGGCAAGTTCTGTTAATAGTTAATTAGTTAGGATTATCATGATTAACGGCTAGTTAATCCAATCCTGATCAGCAATATATAAACACGGCACACGTTCCACACCTGTACTTCACTTTTTTACTTCCTCTCTCTTGTAACAGAATATAATCATTCAATAAAATTTTGCAATGTTTTTTCTTTCAATTTTGTTCGTTGTTCTTCATCCGAATTATGAATTCAATTCACTGATTTGATAAAATGCACACTGATAAACTAAAATTCATTGAACTAACAATAAAAAACAAAATTAAAAAAACCATTGAACTAGCAGGGAATTTCAAAGTTTGAAACTGCATAGTGCGTACATCGTATATCATGGACATTTGCACAAGCTCAAAAAAGTAACATGTTGGAGTTTATACCTATACCTTTTCATATAGAACATAAATTAGCGCTTAATGGTAAGCTCTACTCGAAGATAGAGTGTGCCATTAATGAAATAATCACAATCCTTAGAATTAAGTTATCTGTTTGTAAAGCAAAAGTGTAAATGATGTGCAGCGATTAAATTGAGAAGTGTGCACAGTAAGATTAGCAATATTTATTTAGTAGATTAAGGATTAAATATGAGTATTGGGCATTGATTATTCCTCTATGACCTCATAGGTAGTCTCGACTAAACAGATGAGAATCATGATATAACTTCAAAAGGCACATTTGAGCGTTTAATTTGGAAGGTCCAAAAGAAAAACTACAAGAAAATATACTTAACGGACTGAATTAAGAGAATTAGGCTAAAGAGAAATTGTTACGGGTGATAGGATCAAAGATCCTAACGGGTTTGTTCTACTTCGAGTGAGAACGAACTCCTAAGAATGGAAATGAGAAAATAGAATTTAACTAAACAATTTGATTAATTTTTCTTCTTGAAAATAGTTTTACAAAACCTCACATAAATAGGAAATAAAACAACTTCTAAGACCCACTAACAACACTACTCCACTAACTTACTAACCATCTGAAAAATAAATAATACTAATTTACTTAAATAACATACATTAATAATAGAAATAAACTAAATAGTAAATCTAGAAATATTGGACCCGTAACATTCCATTCCCCTTGAAATTGGCCTTGTCCTCAAGGCCTAAAATAAAGAACCAAAGCGAAAAGCTTTTGAAATAGGATGAGTTTGAAATTTGGGAGAAGTTTGATATGCAAAATATATAGAACCCATTAACAAACTATATTTCCACCAATAGAGAAACTCTTTCATGCGCATCTTTAGACTTGTTCCAATTCAATAAAGATTGAGGGTCAGATTAACGTCTTTGTTTGGTGGAGCAGTATAAAGATAATGAGACTCCACCAGACTTGCGAGATTTGTCATATTTGCCTTCTCTTCCCCTGTCTTTAGGAAATCTTATGAATTTCATTCTCAAAATAAAAACTCTCACTGGCGGATCTGCTTTGAGAAGAATTACAAAAACCTTTCGTGAAGCCAGAAGCATGTTACCGTGTTTCCAAGATTGAAGTTGTTGCTGAAGTATTTGTCTTTTGTTGCGTGTTGGAGGTAGAATCTGAGTGCGGGAATGAAACACGGTTTTCTGTAATGGCAATGTCAGATGGTCGAGGTTTTGAGTTTGGGCAATGATAGACTTGATTTTGTTAATAGAACTTGTAGTAAGCTTGGAGGGTGGTATAGGTGGAGGTGGTGGTGGAGTGGAGGTCACTGTTAACCGATTGAAAGTCGTGGTCGTCTCCTTGCAAGCAACCGATTGAAGATTCATATCGGTAAGAAAACTCTTAAATTCTTCAATAAATTGGTGGTGTTCGGCTTGAATTCTTCCTATATCATTTTGAATATGGAGAAAAATTCTTTCCATGGATGGAGTTGATGATGTGGATGGTGTTTGAATGAATTTGGGAGGCTTTTGCGAGGTCAACGATGAAAGCACCATTGATAGGATCAAAGATCCTAACGGGTTTGTTCTACTTCGAGTGAGAACGAACTCCTAAGAATGAAGATGAGAAAATAGAATTTAACTAAACTATTTGATTAATTTTTCTTCTTGCAAATAGTGTTACAAAACCTTACATAAATAGGAAATAAAACAACTTCTAAGACCCACTAACAACACTACTCCACTAACTTACTAACCATCTGAAAAATAAATAATACTAATTTACTTAAATAACATACATTAATAATAGAAATAAACTAAATAGTAAATCTAGAAATATTGGACCCGTAACAGAAGACGCCATAAACGGGGATGGAAATTCGTTTGATAAGTCGATAATGAACGCCACAGAAAATTCCGATAAGTTCAAAAAGTTGTTTAGAAAACCAAGAGAATTAATCTCACAAATATTCAGCAATAAGACTTGTTTTTTTTTCATTGAATAAAGCCATGTATATAGGCTGATATTTCATGAATCCTAATAGAAAATAAGACATAGTCCTTCTTGAAAAATGAAACTTAAACAAACTAGAAAACTAATTAAATAAAGAAACTAAGATTCCTAAAAGTAAATTAAATACTCTTGAAAACTAAGACCCCTAATCTGCAAATAAAAAAAGGAAACTAATAAATAAGGGTATTAAAATAATCCTTATATAAGTAGGAGTCTTATGCTTGACCTTCAAGTAACTCCAATACTCCTAGTATAACTAGGAGTCTTGTTCTTCTTGAACTTTACCATTATCAGTGCGTCCTTGTGGGCTCTATGGATTATGCTGAATAACCCGTTGTTAGGATCTAAGATCCTAACTGGTTTTGTTCTACTTCGAGTGAGAACGAACTCTTAAGAATGGAGATGAGAAACACATAATTTAACTAAACTAATTTAATTTCATTTCTTCTTAACAATAATGATTACAAAACCTTACATAAATAGTAAATGTAAATTACTTCTATGACCCACCAACACTTCCCGCTAATAGGTAACTTCCTAAGCACTAACACTTATCTCTCCACTAATAAACAATTAAAAGATAACTCATAATCAACCTATCTATTACATTTATAATATATAATTATAAAATAAACATAATTTAATAAATGATACATAAATCAAGGCACGTAACATTCCTTCCCCCTTAACACGGGCTTGTCCTCAAGACCCAAAAATCTTAAAGGATTGTGCACTAAAGCAACCAAAAGAATGAGCCCTAATTTGCAAATGCCACTGGTTCATATGATAAGAAGTTATCCCCGTCATGTTAACCTGGATTTTTTTTCTTTCTTTCAGTTGTGGATAATAGTGCTTCCTTTGTCCACGAGAGATATTCTGATCATAGATAATAGGTGAATATTGACACCTATTTACTCCTTTGACTTCAATTTCAATTAATAGATTTGCTTCAATGACATCAATATGCTTCTCTACATGAAACTCTGAAGCTCTTTTCACCAAATCATGCCAAATTTTCTTTCGCTTCCTCCAGTTTAATGTTGTTGCATCTGCTAAACAGAACAAATTATCTATTTGACAAAAGTCTGGAGATAATATGTGCGGTTGTTCGGTGTCAGAATTTGGGGAAGACACTGGGGAACACGCGGTGGTCGGTAACATATGATGGGATTTGAATGACTTGGTTGTTCGTCTTGTCCATTCTTGAATATGTATTTGTTGGTAGACTTTGGGGACGTTGTGCCGTGTGCTGTTGATTTCTTGAGGGATTTGGCTCTTATCGGTAGTTTGGGTTTGACACGTGAGGATGGTTGGGAGAGATGCAAGAGGATGTTTGGGTGGTGTTATTGGTGATGGGGTGGAGGTGAGCTTCCTCTTGGTGAAAGTTATTTGTGTTGCTTGAAGATTGGATGGCGTTGTAGCGGAAGATACCGGAGCTGTCAACCCATGGAAAGTCGTTGTCGTTGCCATACAAGTAACTGATGATAGATTAATATCAGACAGAAAACACCGAAATTCTTCCATAAATTGACAATGTGTGGCGTGACTTTCTTTTGTATCGTTTTGAATACGGTGGAGAAGTTGTGCCATTAATGGAGGTGGCGATGGCGTTGGAATGGATTTGCGAGGCTTTGGCGAGTTCAATGATGAAAGCACCATTGTTAGGATCTAAGATCCTAACGGGTTTTGTTCTACTTCGAGTGAGAACGAACTCCTAAGAATGGAGATGAGAAACACAGAATTTAACTAAACTAATTTAATTTCATTTCTTCTTAACAATAATGATTACAAAACCTTACATAAATAGTAAATGTAAATTACTTCTATGACCCACTAACCCTTCCCACTAATAGGTAACTTCCTAAGCACTAACACTTATCTCTCCACTAATAAATAATTAAAAGATAACTCATAATAAATCTATCTATTACATTTATAATATATAATTATAAAATAAACATAATTTAATAAATGATACATAAATCAAGGCACGTAACATCTTCACATATCAGGGTTCTTATTTTTGTTGAGGGTTGGGGCTGGGGTTCTTATACCAAGGTTCTTGTCTTTTCGTGAAATAGGAGTTGAGGTTTTCACCCGTAAAATCCTTTTTCTATATCGATCTTGGGCATATAAATAAATGAATAAAGTCATTCCTGACCAGATTTATATCAAAATTTGACCTCTTTTTCCAACAATAGTCCTTAATCTAATCTTCGAGTCAATTTGGCCTTTTTCTTTGGCAATTAAATTTTTAATTTAGTATATCTTTGTTTTGCAAAAAAAATAATATAAAATTTAGGATAAATCAATTATAAGATATATATATATATATATATATATAAACAGTTCATGACATTTATTAGTTGAAAATGCATAAATAATGATTTAAATGTGCATGTGTTATGTGTGTATGCCTAAGAGAATTATTTGAAAAAAAGGTATTTTGCCTTTACTATAGTTTATTAACAAAACATGCTACAATTCCTTTTTTTTGATACAAGCTACAATTGTAATGATAGAATAGTATACTTTACTTAATTGAACAAAATTAAAAAAGTTAACTATATTTTGTACACATGTCAGTACATATGTCAAGATCGTGTTATTTTGACAAATTATTTTAGAAAGAGAATTATTTTGACAAATAATTTTAAGTGTCATTTTGACAATAAATTTTGTAGATTGTGTTATTTTGACAATTAACTCTTCAAAAAAGCCTTGAAAAAGAAAACTATCGTTGAAATCATTTTGATACCCTAACGAGATCTTTTTAGAAAGATCGATTTCAATTTTCTATTGAAAACAATATATCATAGGAATTATTTCTTGCACAAACAGTGTGAGGATGTAGGACATTTGGTCGTATCCTTTTATCATAGGAATTCTAGTTACATGGAAATTACAAGTTACTGTATATCCTAGTTATCAATGTTTTGTAGGTTAAAAAATTTCACCGCGCGTATGATAAGAAAATGTCTATATAAAGAAAGAGCTAGTTGTCACATTACTCAATTAAAAGAATAATATATGCCCTAGTTTTATATTAAATAACCATGATACTCATTTACGAGGAAAAATAAGATAAATACCACGTCGCAACAAGGATTAAAACTTATAAGAAGAGGTATTCTGCATTTTCTTTTTTATATAAATTGGGTAGTGTATGCCTGTCACACCAACAATAATTTATTTTTAATCGCGTTACAAGAAAACTTTTCTGAAACATCACTTTAATTTGCGGTTAATTCTATGAAATCAAATTTCAAAGGCACTGATAAATTAAAATTCATAAAACCAAGATTGAATTTCAAAGGTTGATACTGCGTAGTGCGTACATTTTACATTTGAGCATTTGCACGAGCCAAAAAAAGTAACAGGTTGGAGTTTAAACCTATACGTACCTTTTCATATAGAACATAAATTAGCGCTTAATGGTAATCTCCAATCGAAGATAGAGTATGCCACTAATGAAATAAACACAATTCTCTGAGATGAAAGAACTCCAAGGCATTTTAAACAAATCGCGGACTCCACGCGCTGACTCCTCTTTTGTAAAGGTATGGTTCCAGTTACTAACTTTGCTGATATAGTTCTCTGTGGATTTGGATCGGGCAAAAAACTCAATATCAACATCAATTGTTGATGATTCATTTTGTTTCATCCACAAAAAAAGGCCAAAACTGTGGGACGAATTCTGTTGATAGTTGTAGCAGTTGGCAGACAGATAGAAATCTCTTTCTCCCATGTGAAAATCGTTAGAAAAAACCCTCCCTGATGGGAACAATTTTGCGCATTCCTCATGCTTAAGATCAAAGTAGACAACATACTGTTGTTTTGGGTGTTCCAACTCAACTATTTTAATAGGACGACTCTTGTAGGCACGTTCTATGAAGCGACGACTGGTGGAGGTTGAATCCTCTTTGAAGTGGATTTGTTGATGATGTAGCGGTTCGGCCTTAAAAAATAGAGCATCATTCACATACTTAATTGCTAACTCATGATCAAAGCCGTTGCATGTGAGAACCTTTCTAAGCTTTCGGTAAGACATGTACGGAAAACGAATATAGGGGCCCAAGCGTGTAGAGAAGATCTCCTTCTGCTCCTCAGGCTTTTGGTAGTTGGCCATAGTCCATTGTAGAGCAAGGTCGTAAACCTCATCTTCAGAGGTGACATGAAGGTGATCGCTAGACAAGATTGCCTCAATTCCGACAAGAGGCAAATTCATAATTTCATCTTGCAACCTGTTAAAAGATGCTTACATGAAGAAACTATAAAAGACAAAAAAAAAATAGGAATATCCACATTTACACCTTTTGGGAGTTAGTCTAAGTACGTAAACCTTCCCCCAAATTTGAGGTGTAATGTAATTATGCTAAAGATCAACGAGATACTAAATTTGAGGGAGATGTTGATATGAGAATGCGGAATAAAAAGTTTATGACCGACATCTTCTCGAACAAAGTATAACAACAACTCCATGTTTTCTTTTGTAGAAAGTAAATGACATGGGAGAAATAAGTAAGGGGATTTACTTTGATACATCCTTATAATGAAGGGCTAGGAACTCCTTTGCTGCGTTGGTGAAGTGTTTAACTGCATCTGCCTTTAGGATGCTAGAAGGAAGAGCTAGATATAATAATGCAGATTCTGTTGTCATGGGGACATTTCTCATAGATTGGCCGCAATGTGCCATACATGATGCGACCTCAAATTTATCAGCAACCCTAACCACTTCCACTAATGCAGGTATTGTCTTGCTTGTTAATGTATGGCAATACATAAAACTTAAGAGTTCCATAAGAGCAGCTTCCTCTGTTCAATCAAGTAAGAAGTTACAATTCGTAAAGCAATTTCATAAATGGCAACTACACTGCTAACAAAAATATTACATCATGACCATCATCTTAATCTCGTTAAATTACTGCACTACTAGATATACAGAAAGAAACATGGACAAAAAAACTTCACCAGAACAATAATTAAAAACGTATTTCCTTAACAAAAAAGGTGAAACAAAAGAAAGATCCAAATCATTAGAGCTAAACGTGCAAATAGATCAAGACGAGAGTACTACTAAGTACCACAACAAACGACATACCAGAATCTTTAATTCTCAGAGTTGCATGTTTTTGCTCAGATTCCATCATGCCATTTGAAAACAACTGCATAATGGAAGTATACAAGAGAAATTAAAGAAATTAGATACATAAAACCTTAAGATGGTAGACACATGAAAGTACCTGCCAAAACTTATTGTACCTTATAGAAGAATGGACTTTTTCCTGCTAAAATGGGAGAGCTTATATGTAATGTTTTGGTCCTTAAAACAATTAAGCTATCTTCAGACCAATTCGATTCACCACTACTTGCAGCTTCATCTTCCTCTGCAGCATGCAGCAGTAATTACGACACAGGTTTTTGTTTACAGCAACATGTCATCATGACATCATGTACACCAGGGCATCAAATGAAAAAATATTGGAACAATAAAGTAAGTGATTAAGTAATGGACTTATTATTTATTTTTTAGCAATATATATAAATATATTAACATATATATATATATATATATATATATAATAATAGTGAACATAGAAGAATCTGCGCAATCCTGGATTTTTTAATAACAAGTACAAAGATCAATTTCAGTTGCATGCATGTTGTACCTATTTCATAACTGGGAAACAAGAGAGTCTTAACACATAAAATCAGTTTATACTTAATAACGATTGCTGAATGATCAGACTATAGTGTACTCGCAAAATCGACTCGGAATAACTAAAAGGTTTAACTAACCAGCTACAATCTCAATCCGAAGAATCCGGTCTGAAAAATTACTGTGGTTGAAGGCAAAACCGTAGTCCGGTATTTCTGTTTTCGGGTCGATGCGACTGTCGTTCGTATCCGCCATAAAAAGTATAATGTCCTACTCTCTCACAAATTAAAGCCTGCTTCTATTCTGGCGCATATATGAGGGAGGGAGTATTAGTATTTGCGTATATTGAAGTTTGCATAAAGGTGCATGCTATATATATAAATTGAAAAGAATCATTAGGGCTGATCATGAACTTACTTAGTACTAAATAAACTTATCGTAATGGGCTTATGCGGAAACATCTCGTATAAATAGGCCCAATTTTTGGTTTGGTCTAATATAAAACGTTCTAGTACAACAACTAGATGAATTAAGAAACGCCTCTTAATAAATTTTATACACAAATCATAGACTTGTCAAGAGCTGTTGTAATTAGACCAAGTGTTTAAGCGTATCTATATTCTATACCAACTACTTTTTTTATTTTTAATTCCCAGTGCTGAAATTTGAGACAATTACACTAAACGATTTTTTAGCAGCGATTTTTTTTTTGGGTTTCCGATCACTAGCTTGTTCACAAGGGAATCTTCTTAGGTGTGTAGAATTATATTATAACGTTCATCTATACTATTATATAAAGGAATCAATTTTTATTTTTTTTATATCTACCCCTACAGTACACTATTAATATCTTGTTGTAACTATTAACATACATTATAACAGTAAATTTTTACTTTTTCCATAATTGAAATGTTCTCATTAAAGAAAAAAAAAGCAACTACTTAATTTACTTCTCTCTTAGGTAACTGATATAAATTCTCTATCCTTATATATTTAATCTTTGCTCATTTAAATTATTTTTCTCACTATACAAATTAAAACAAATTTTTAATCTTTATTGCCTTAGAATATGCTTCTCAGTTGATATATTGTTCTAGGAATGTATCAAATTTTCAAATCTTGTCAATTTGACTCACGATGTTTGATAGACTCTATCAGTAAGAGATTGTTCTTCTAAAAAAAATATCGTCCTCATTTGTTCATACTAATCGTTCCCGAAATATATCATCTACAAAATATGTATGAAACAATATTTGTCTTTTTAAGTACATTACATGTTCAACAGATTATTTTGGCCCAATGGCCAATAATATTTGACCTTTCCAATATATTGGCCTTGTTCTCGGGTGATAACTTGGAATGACTTGGTAAAAATCTGTTCTTTTACTTTCAACATAATATACTCCTATGAATACCGCATAGTCTCTAAAGGTACTGACACCATGCCAAACAAAAAAAATATTTAGTGTGTTGAGCTTTTGAGATCAAAATTACAAAGTATTAAGTTCATGTCGTGCATGCAAGAAAAATTACGAGAGTTTTATCGAATGAATAACACCCAATTTATCTATAAGTACGTGGCGCAAAACTCATTATGGGGGTGTTAGTTGTAGATAAATTGGGTGTTATTCCTTTGAGCCACTCAAAGGTCATTATGGGGACGAAGCGGATGAACTTAAGGCTGGAAAGGTTAAAAAGTGGCTTGTTTCGACAACGTACATAAGTCTCCTTTTGTCGTGTACGAGATAGAGAACTACGGAAGGTCCGCTCTAATGGTCGTAGAGGTTGTTGCAACAAGTTAAAGGATGTGATTGAACTGATTGGCTCTGGTGCATATATATATATATATATATATATATATATATATATATATATAAATGTCTTTAAAGATAGTTATTACACTCTATATCTACGGGGTTTCAAATTTTGATAATCTAGGTGGTGATCACAACATATTAACGTGAAAGTTATGGGGGATTAACAAGTTTTCGTGTTGAGTCACCTACAATGAATTTAAGGGCTGAATATGGTTAGATAGCATGCAAGGGTACACGTTTATATAGAAAATGTCATCCATATGACATTTTAGTATGGGAGAGGGTGTGTATACATTCCGTACACTACAAGAAAAAAGGGTCATTCGCGACTGCCCGGGCGGTCGCGAATGACCCATTTCCGGTCGCGGATGACCTCGGTCGTGGGGGTCATCCGTGACCGCTCGGCGGTCACGGCAGTCATCCGCGACCGCCGAGCGGTCACGGTAGTCATCTGCGACCGTCGAGCGATCACGGATGACCCCGGGCTCATCCGCGACCGCCCAGCGGTCACGGCAGTCATCCGTGACCGCTCGGCGGTCGCGGATGACCCCGTGGTCATCTGCGACGACTCGGCGGTCGCGGGCAACACCGCGACCGCCTGGCGATCACGGATGACCCCGAGGTCATCCGTGACGGCTCGGCGGTCGCGGTGTTTCCCGCGAACGCCTGGCGGTCACGGATGACCCCGGGGTCATCCGCGACGGCTCGGCGGTCACGGATAATATTTAAACCCTCTGTGACCGCCGGGCGGTCACGGATAATATTCAAGTCATCCGTGACCGCCCGGCGGTCACGAATGACATTAAACGAAATAAAAAAATATTCCGGTAAAATACCGGAATAAATATTTGTTTTTTGCGAATATAATGTATGGTTGGACGGTTTTTTTATATAAACATCATTTAAGAGAATGATTTGTGTTATAAGTAAAGAAAAGAAGAAAATAAAAGAGTTGGTGTTTTGTTTTTTGGAGATATAAAGAAAGAGGAGAAGAAAATTTGTTGGTGTTTTGTTTTTTGAAGATATAAGAAAAGAGGAGAAGAAAAATTGTTGGTGTTTATGTTTTGGATTGGGAAATGAGGAAAGGAGGAGAAAGTGTTGAGTTTTTTAGAGAAGATAATGTAAGTGTAATGAAAATTAATGGGTGGAATGGTATATAGAATTTTAGTGAAAATTTTGAATTTTCAAAAAATTTGAATTTCCCCCCAATTCCAAGGTCTTTCGCGACCGCCGGGCCGTCGCAAAAGACCTTGGAATTGGGGGGAAATTCAATTTTTTTGAAAATTCAAAATTTTCACTATGAATGTTATTCGTGACCGCCGGGCGGTCACGAATGACCCTCATTCGCGACCGCCCTGCGGTCACGAAAGACCCTTATTCGAAAATCAAATTTTCTTTTATGAATATTATTCGTGACCGCCCAACGGTCACGAATAAGTCTCATTCGAAAGTTTTGATTTTCGTTTGTTTAATTAAGGTGCGATGTTTGTTAAATTGATAAAATACTTACTACTAAGTAAATTAAAATAGAGTTTATCACAAAATTACACATTACATCTAAAACAACATAGTGTATATGATGATTAGTTGTAGAACATAAAATAGGTTATTCGTTCATAACTCGCTTAATCACATCTAATTCGCTATTTTAATATGTTAATTACTAATGTTGTACTAATTTATTACTTCAATTCACATGTAGTAATGAGACTTATTGTTAAAAATCATAAACACATCAAGATGAATCCATAAAATTAAATTTTCTTTTATGAATGTTATTCGTGACCGCTGGGCGGTCACGAATGAGGGTCTTTCGTGACCGCCCAGCAGTCACGAAACCTACTTGTGGTCACGAAACCTACTTCGTGACCGCCCAGCGGTCACGAACATACTTCGTGACCGATGGGCGGTCACAGATGACCCTTATTCGTGACCGCCGAGCGGTCACGAATAAGTTTCATTCAAAAGTTTTGATTTTCGTTTGTTTAATTAAGGTGCGATGTTTGTTAAATTGATAAAATACTTACTACTAAGTAAATTAAAAGAAAGTTTATCACAAAATTACACATTACATCTAAAACAACTAAGTGTATATGATGATTAGTTGTAGAACATAAAATAGGTTATTCGTTCATAACTCGCCTAATCACATCTAATTCGCTATTTTAATATGTTAATTACTAATGTTGTACTAATTTATTACTTCAATTTACATGTAGTAATGAGACTTATTGTTAAAAATCATAAACACATCAAGATGAATCCATAAAATCAAATTTTCTTTTATGAATATTATTCGTGACCGCTGGGCGGTCACGAATGCCAACGGCTAGTTGGCATTCGCGACCGCCCGGCGGTCACGAACTGCCATATTTTCATTTATAAATATCCTTTCCCTTACTTTCCTAATTCACAACAATCTTCACCATTTCTCTTAAGTTATTCTCGTTTTTTTCATTTAGATGGTCAACTATATTTTTAAATACTAAATATTGGTATGATATGTTAACTTGTTTATTCATTTCTTGATAGATATTGGCGTAAACACATCAAGGGTACTCGTAGAGGACACAAGATTCTTGAAGATCGTTTTTTTACGCTTCAAGAAGTAAGTTGATCAATTTATCACTCTACAACCTTATCGTGCATGATAATTGTTACATTTTAAATTGTTAATTATTAATTGTTTGTAGTATTAATTGTAATTAATTATTTCCTTTAAAATTTACATCTTAGATAAATAATGGACTATCAAGTAGATAGGAATTGGATGTACGATAGATTCGAGAGCAGTAGTTATTTGCGAGATAGTTTTGTGGTTGGGGTTCGCACATTCATAGAATTTGCTTCGCGGCATGATGGCTATTTAGATCTAGGGGGGCCTATTAGGTGCCCGTGCAAAAAATGTAACAATTCAAAGTTTTTTGATCGATACCAAGTCCGTGATCATCTTCATAAGTCGGGATTTACGCCTGGATATTTTGAGTGGGTTTTGCATGGAGAGCAGTTTACCACCACTTCTATGACGTTTATCGACGAACCTCTCGGCCCATCACACGCCAATATTCCTGACAGCCCTATTCGTGCTGACGATTCGTTTAGACAGATGGTCGTGGATACATATGGAGGCCGATTTGATGAGGACGTTGTGCGTAACGAGGATGCGAATCCCGATGCGAGAGATTTCTACGACTTGATGCGTCTAGGTCAGGTGAAGATGCACCCTAAGAAGAGCAAAACCGTCCTGCAGTGGATTGGAGAGTGGGTGAATTACAAAACTATTCACAAGGCGAGTAACATCGTTTCTGACCATTTTTTAAAGATGTCTAAAGATGGGTTCGACCCTGAGATTGAGAAGTTGTTACCTAAAGACACCAAAGGGATGCATAAGATGGAGCGAACATTGGGGTTAGGGTACGAGAAGATCGATGTTTGCACAAATTAGTGTTTTCTGTTTTACGGGTTTGCGGCGAGCAATGACTTCCTATAATGCCCGATATGCGGGGTTGATAGATACGAGGAAGGTAGGAAGTCAAAGGTCGCAAAGAAGCATTTGTGGTATTTCCCCCTAGGTCCTCGTCTTCAGAGGATGTATTATACCGTAGGTACTGCAAAGCATATGACTTGGCATTTGAAGTGTCGAGAGGCTACGGATCGAATGATTCACCCAGCTTCCAGTGAGGCATGGCAACACTTTGATCGGACACATCCGGATTTTGCAGCTGAGCCTAGGAACGTACGACTCGGCTTATGTACGGATGGATTCACACCGTATGGCTCATCTGGGAAAAATTACTCTTGTTGGCCAGTGATGGTAACCCCATATAACCTCCCCCCCGATCTTTGCATGAGGCAGGAGTTCATATTTTTGAGCCTTATCATTTCCGGTCCAGATAGTCCCGAGAAGAACTTGGATGTTTATCTTAGACCACTAATTAACGAGCTTAATGCTTTATGGAGCACTGGTTTGGAGACGTTTGATAGCTCAAGGAAGGAAAACTTTCAATTACGAGCGGCCCTGATGTGGACGATTAGCGATTTTCCAGCGTATGGAATGTTGTCTCAGTGGAGTACGCACGGGAAGTTAGCGTGCCCTTATTGCATGGGAGATACGAATTCATTTACGTTGAAGAATGGTGGTAAACCGTGTTGGTTCGATTGCCATCGTCGTTTTTTGCCCAAAAATCATAGGTGGCGGCATGACAAGAATTCATTCAAAAAAGGGGAAAAGTCACTAGAAGAACCTATTTGCAGGAAAATGGGCGACGAAATGAGGGAAATTGTGGAGGGACTTGGGGATGTTGGTTTTGGGGCCAAAGTGAACAATCTACCGGGATTTCATACAGATCATAATTGGCTGAGGAAGAGCATATTTTGGGAACTTCCCTATTGGTCCACAAACTTGATTCGTCACAATTTAGATGTCATGCCTTGTGAGAAGAACTTTTTCGATAACATCATCAACACAGTATTGGATGACTCTAAGACTAAGGACAACATCAAGTCTAGACATGATTTGAAGATTTGGACTATCCGTGAAGAGCTATTTTTAGAACAATCACGAGGAGGCGCATATGTGAAGCCAAGGGCAACCTATTGTCTCAAGCGGGATGAAAAGGTCAAGGTCTTGAAATGGTTGGGCGATCTGAAATTTCCGGACGGATACGCGTCAAATTTGGGACGATGCGTACAAAAGCAACAACATAGGCTCTTTGGTATGAAGAGTCATGATTGTCACGTCTTCATGCAGAGATTGATTCCCATTGCTTTTCGCGACTTCCTGCCCACCAACATTTGGGAAACATTGGTGGAGATTAGTTTATTCTTCCGGGCAATTTGTGCTTCAGAGGTTTCGGCCACCGATATGAGAAGTCTTGAGGAATCCATTATAGTCACGATGTGCAAGCTTGAGAGGATATTCCCTCCTTCCTTCTTCGATTCTATGGAGCATTTGGCCATACACCTACCATACGAGGCTAAAGTAGGCAGCCCGGTTCACTACAGATGGATGTATCCATTCGAGAGGTACACAATGTTTAATGAGTTTAATTCGCTACTGTTATTCTATATGTTATTGACTTTTCGGTATTCCCAGACGTATGTTTGATTTTAAAAAGTCAGTGATGAACAAAGCAAGGGTAGAAGGATGCATAGCGAATTCCTACCTCCTTTCAGAGCTATCCAATATGTGTGCACAATATCTAGGTATCTCCGCGAGTACTAGATATAACCGTCTCAATAGGAACGAGACTTTTGAGAGTTCAGAGTGGGATGATGAGCTGATGTTATTTCGAAAGAAAGGGAAGGCCCTTGGGCCACTAAACAAGAAGAGGCGGTTGTCGTCCGAAGAGTTGGAGCAAATTGAACTGTACACGCTTCTTAATTGTGAAGAGCTGGATGGATGGGTCGAGTATGTCAATATTCTTTATTTTACGTGCAAACACTCTTTATTAAGGATAACTTGTATGTATCACGTATTTCTAACTTATTTTGTGTGTAACTCACAGGTTGTTTATTGAGGAGGAGTGTAATGGACTTACTCCCATGGAGGTACAAAAGAAGAGAAACTGCGAGTACGTGGCATGGTTCAAGCAGACCTACTCGAGTGGCAAGTACATGACAGACGATCGTGTTAAGCCGTTGCTCGCAGGTCCTCTCAACTCAGTGTTGTACTATGAAGGGTACATTGTGAATGGGTTCCGATTTCACACAGATATGCGTTTGGGCCCTAAGAAGAGTGATTGTAGTGGGTTTTATGTGGAGGGGGACATGGGAGGATCCCACGCCACCAACTTCTACGGGACATTGAACGAAATCATAGAGGTGGAATATTGGGGGCACAGAAGACCGCTATACATTGTATTCTTCAAGTGTAGGTGGTATGATATTAGAGCTCGAGGGACTCGTGTTCACGAGACGTACAAACTCGTTGATATTAACCCACGATGGTCTCTCACAACCAACGAGCCTTTTATTTTTGCCAATCAGGCCCTTCAGTCGTACTACGCCCCGTATCCACAACTTACGAATGGTCGACCAGGTCAAAATGGATGGATGGCTGTATCTACTATACCGGCTAGGCACGTGATCGACATGTCGTCACTAAGTGATTCACGCGACACAGAAACAGAAATAGGGATTCCAGCGGAAGTGTTCCAAGAGAACGCATCTGTAGGAATTAATATGTTCGTAGACTTTAGCGCATTTGATATGGATATACAATTGGGGCGGGCAAATGAGTTTGAGATCGTCGAAGATGTACAAGATAGAGGAGAAAAAGAAGCTGAAGAGGAAGACGAAGAAAGTGAAAACGTGGAGCTAAATAGTGATACTGAATAGTTCAAGTGTTTTGTAATAATTTAAAACATTACTTTGTGACGCACTTTATTTGTAATGAAAATTTAACAG
Source organism: Linaria vulgaris (assembly GCA_948329865.1). Classification (NCBI taxonomy): domain Eukaryota; kingdom Viridiplantae; phylum Streptophyta; class Magnoliopsida; order Lamiales; family Plantaginaceae; genus Linaria; species Linaria vulgaris. The sequence continues at coordinate 31,869,297 of OX415250.1, read as the reverse complement.
TCAAACATTACAATAATGAAAATTTAACAGTCCAACATTACAATAATGAAAATTTAACAATCCAACATTACAATAATGAAAATTTAACAGTACAACATTACAATAATGAAAATTTAACAGTCCAACATTACAATAATGAAAATACAACTAATCATCATCCGAACTATCATCCAACCCACATCCATTCCCGTCATCATCCTCCCCATCATCCTCCCCATCATCCTCTTCATCATCCTCACCACTCCCAACACCATCCTCAACACCCAGTTCCACATAATCGTCAGTCTGCAACGACGCCATAATATCATCGACATCGTCGTCATCATCGTCATCAGAGTACTCCTCGATATACGCAGGCCTATCGGAAGAACTGGGAGCAAATGGATCTGGCCTACGACGCGGCATACGAACCGGTGGAATCACAGCTCCGTTCCTACGTGCATGCCCCATGAATATAGAATCTGATATCGGTGGAAGGTCCACGTTCACCTTCTCATTAAGCAAGCATCTCCATAGCTCCATAGTGGCTTTCATATCAGTCATCCTTTGATCACTGCGATAGATAGTGCGGTCATTCTGTGTTTGTAATTCGTCCATGCAGGCCTGTGAATAATCTTCTTGTTTCTTGTATTTAATGTTGAACACCTCCGGGCGTGCATCCCTCGGCAAGCCTTTCGCCTTCCCCTTCTTCACAGGACCAAATGCCTCGATCCAACAGTCGGGATCGAACACTGGGAGCTTAGCTGGGCGGGGATATCTTTCCCTCAATAGTTCCATGTACTTTTTCTGCATTAACATTTGAAAGAATCAATACTTATATTGGAATAAATAATTTAAAAGGAGTATGCGGTTGAAATAACTTACATATTGCGTTTTCGCCACAGCATCTACCCAAGTCCGCCGAGCTGGAACTCCTGTGTTACCGCCCGTCCCCTTCACCCGCTGCGTGTGACCACGTCTATAGGCCTCATCATATCGAATAGGGCCTTTTCGTGTTGGGTCCTCCTCAGCCTACACATTTCAAGAAAGAGTACATCAAAATTGGCTTACGTATATATTAAGATTACTTAATTACACCCATATTGTTAATTTTCATAATTCATACCAGCCGACGTCTGAGCTCCTCTAGGTCGCGGGATCCACCAAAAAAAGTGGGAGGTGCCTTCACCCCCTCCTTTAGCTCCTCGCCTCCTCTCCTGTTTTTCTTAGACTTATGCGACACCTCTTGATGATCCTCAGTGGCCCAATGCTTAATCGCCGCCGCCTCTAACCCGTCGTGCATCCAAATTTTGTCTTTTCTGGCCCATTTCGGATCCACAACCCTCTCAAAGTATTGTTTCTTCGTGTTGTAAATCAAATTCTTATAACACAACTTCGCCTTCGTTTCGTAGGCCCGTTGTACTGCGTGTTTTTCTCTCTGACGAACACCATATATATTCTGCCAATTAATAAAATTCGATTTATGAATATATTAAATTAAATAATATGATATAGTTGTGAAATAATTCCTCACCGTAAATTTAACAAACATTTTGCCTCGCACAGTTTCGGGCATCGTCAAGTAGGTAGGCCAGAACTCCTTCATGAACTGTCTGATCAACTCCGTGATCGTAGTCGCAACCTCGTTGCTAGAGGGGTTCATAAACAGGCCACGAGGACACAATTTAATGATCTGCCTTTGTTTCGCGTCATTGGGTTGTTGTGCACCTTTGGAGGTGCCTCTAGGTGGGCGTTGTTGCGTGACATTGAATACTCCCGATGCTGGAGTATCACTCGGCCTCTCGCTCGGGCCAGCTCCGGTGGAACCAGCGGAAGATGGTGCTCTAGCCCTAGATCCAGATGCAGTCGGTGCGGCATCGGGCACGGCAGCGGCATCAAAAGAAAGTTGGCGCTGTAGTAAAGGCGTCAACGATGTAGACGCGTTGGGGATTGCGGCATCGCAACTACGACCGCCACGTGTGATAATTATACGAGGTCCAAGACTACCTCGCCCACTAGCAGTAGGGGGAACATCAGGAACATCAGGAACATCCGCATCATCAGGAACATCAGAAACATTTGAACATTGTTGACCACTGCCAACCCGACGACGACGACTGCCTGCCATATCGAATATATGCTAGAAAACTACGAAAAATTATCTAAGTTAGATGATTCAAAGAGATTCTCTAAAATTCAGTCGTTACTAAGTTATAAAGATTCCTTAAAGATCATTTGTACTAAGTTACAAAGAACCCCTAAAGATTATTTGTTCTAATATATAAAGATTTTGTAAAGGCATTATTTCTAAGTTATAAAGTTCCCTAAAGGCGTTATTTCTACAAAAAAACATTAACCAATAATTTGACATGCATTTAAACTAATAGTTTAACATTAAATTACCGCGACGAATAATAATACATTAAATTACCTAAACTAACAATTTAATATTAAATAAAGATTCTCTAAATGCATCATTTCTAAGTTATAAAGTTCCCTAAAGATCATTTGTACTAAGTTATAAAGAACCCCTAAAGATTATTTGTTCTAATATATAAAGATTCTCTAAAGGCATTATTTCTAAGTTATAAATTCCCTAAAGGCACTATTCCTAAATTATAAAGATTTCCTAAAGGCATTATTTCTAAGTTTGACATTAATAAAAATAAACTTATAATTAAACAATTAAAACTATTACTAAAACATTAAATATAAAACATAATTAAAAAACATAATTAAAAAACTAGAAAGATAAATATTTAAGAGAGAGAGAGGAGAGGACTTACAAAGGTAAGGAATGAGAGAGGAGGAGGTAAGGAATGAGAGAGGAGGAGGGGGGTTTATATAGAAAACCCACCTCCCATCCGCGACCGCCCAGCGGTCGCGGACGCCACTAGGCGGGCCATAGGCGGGAAGTTTCCTGCCTATGAATTCCCGTGACCGCTGGGCGGTCACGAGAATTATGTCTGTGACCGCTCAGTGACCCCGTGACCGCTGGGCGGTCACGGCGTTGTTTACCGTGACCGCTCGGCGGTCACGGTGGCATCCGCGACCGCCGGGCGGTCACGGATGCTCGTGACCGCCCGGCGGTCACGAGCCGGCGGTCACGAATGACCCCGGATTCTTGTAGTGGTAGCCGTTTAAAAAGAGGCTCACACTGGTAAAGAGTTTTAACTTGAATCTTTATTTACTACTTGATCTCATATAAAAATAGTGGTCAAAAGATGAATGAACCTTGATTTTCTTATATATGCCTTAATTCATCTGGATTAATTAATTGACTCGAACAACTTCCAGTTACAAGCATGGTATAGCCCCCAACCCCCCAATTCATCCTCATAGGTACTACATATTAAGTGATGTATTTAGTTCTGCAATTTTCTCTATGCCTCATCTTCAGGACTCCATGCTCAATCCCTGTCGTTATATTCCATACTTTGCCCAGTCCCATTACGGTCCAATATGCAGGTGTCACGTCACGCTCACGGTCAACTCACTCCAATTTGAGCTATTTCATATCCCTCATATTTGATACCATATACTAACATAGTTAAGCAAGCAACCCTCCCGCTAATATCTCCACTTGGAGTTGTTTGATTGATTGCTTCTAGTAATGTTGTATAATTTACACGCGTCAAGTCAAGTTAGATAAATATCATTTTTTTTTTTAAATTAACCTTCCACAATTCAATACTCCATAATTAGCAGAATACCCAATTCTCGAAGATCCAGGAAATAACTAAAATCGTTTAGGTTAATCCAAGATCCAATACACATTAGCATTACAAAATTGCATAAATTAAAACCTTTCTCTTTTCCCAATTTGAGCCATACACAAAATCCCCCGTAAATTACTTCTATATTTTTTGCTGTTTAGTCTAATTCGTAACGAGTCTAATACAACTTGATTAATTAAGAAATGCCACTTAAGACATCATCATGGACTTGTCAAGAGTTGTTGCAATTAGACTAAAGTGTAGGGAATGTAAGCGTATTATATCAACTACTTATTCTATTTAACTTTCAGTGCTGAAATAGGAGACAATTGTATGAAACGAATTTTTGCCTGCAGTTTATTATTTGGGTTTCTGACCACGTGCTTATAATAAGCAAGGAGGAATCTTCCTATGATCCCATCGGGATTTTTGGGAATTATAACGAGTTCATATGGTTAAAAGAATTGGATATCCTTATATGCAGCATTTATTCATTAGCTTGGCATCTAATCTGTATATGCAGCATTTATTCATTAGCTTGGCATCTAATCTGTATTGTTAATTATTCATTGTATTATTATCATATGCTTCTCAGTTGATATTCTGTTCTGGGAATGTTCCATTCTCACAATCCTGTCAAATTTTTGACCCTGGCCATGATGTTTTAATACTTTACGAAGATGTAAAAAAGTAGAAAACTCACTTCTCAAAAACTATGTATACAACTTGTTTAATGTTGTGATAATACAATTCAATAATAATATCACAATATTAGATATTATAGCATAAAAGTCCCCAGCATACTAAGGCTTACTAGCTAGTCAACCGCTACACATATTGTATGAAAAAGATATAGCAGACCACATTAAGCTTATATCGGCTTAAGGGCCAATAATTTTGAACTTCTCAATATGTTAGGCTTGCTTACAATGATAACTTGGAATGACTTGGTAAAGGTCTATTCTATTACATGTCAGCATCAGCAATACAGTTATCAATACCATATATATAGTTTCTTGTCTATAAAAAACACTGCATAGCTTCTTGCGCAACTTTTAAGTGTGGCTATAATTCTAACTGGTATTTTAACATTTAATATTTTTATTTATGAATGCTGAATTTATTAGTTTGTTCTTGACTAATTGCAAGAACATTCTTTTTAGATAATAAGAGTATTGAATAAGCAGACAAATTTATGCTACGATCATAATATAGATTGAAACGTATAGGTCCATACAGCAAGTCAACCACACAAAACTTTAAACTTTTAATGAGAAGCAGAAAAATATAGAAGCAACCATGCGAGAAATTTTTTTGTTGAAATAACTATAATCTAATGATATCAAGCGAGGTAGCTCAATGCGGCCATAAATCTCTAACTTACATCCACGAGAATGTCATTATGGTGGCAAAATGAAAGAACGAGGCTTAAAAGGTCTAAGAGACTCGTCTCATGTGCGAATGAGTACGAGGATCAGCTCAGAGAGTTGTAGAGACTATTGTAGCGAGTGGAGTTTAGTTTTATTTCCTTCATGACGATGAACAAAGAGTTTAAAACGCATGCATAGATAGATGTCTGATAATAGTTAGTATCCTTTAACTCAGACTTCCAGGTCCCTATACGATGACACCTTAGTAGGTAGATCATATATAGAGGATCAACTACATAGAGTGCCCAGTCCTAAACGAAGGGCTGGGTCTAAGTGTATTTCGCTTGATTGGCGTGGTTTGCAAGCGGTAGCGTCAATTTGTAGTTGATTTAATGCTTGCAAATAGAATAATAGGTTCAGTTTCCACGTCATTAAAAAACAAATATATATAAACAAAACGAACTATCTGCGCATCACCAAATAATTTTATCATAAGTAGAGTTTTCAATTCTTAGTAGTCCCATAAAGTATTAGACAGAAATCAGGATTAATTAATTAAAGTGTATATAGCTCCGCATATAATTCCCTTCCATTCCCACAAATACAGTCTTAAGTGATGTTTTTTTGATCAGAGTCTTAAGTGATGTTATTGTTCTGCAATTTCCTCTAAGTCACATATATCATATCGTGATGCAACATCACGCCCAATGAGTTATCTCTCATAACACTCAACTTCAGGACTCCATGCTGAGTCCGTGTCGTTTATTTATTCCATATATATACTTTGTTCCAGCCCCATAATGATCCGGTGCAGGTGTCACACATTACACACGAAGTGTCACCCTCACGCTATCCACTTTTATTCTTCCCTTAAAATTTCAGTATGTGTTGGCCAAATTGACAAGTTCCTAATATCCCTACTTATGACTATTTGATAGTTGATACCTTACTTAAGCAAAGCGATCTCCCGCCTAATCTGACGTTGTCCTCGTCAAATTAAAATACTTGAATAATTTATTATCGCACATTGTTGTATCATTGGCATGCGTCAAGTCATGTTGGTTTATCATTCTTTTATTAGTTCAAATCAACCTCTCACAATTCAAGTCATGTCCCTATCCCTCGAAGATCCAGGAAGTTCCTAAAATCGTATTTAGGTTAAAATCGCCATATGTGGGCTAAAGGAATCCTACTTTTGTTGACCTGCAATACAAAACGAACCAATCAAATACGATTCACATATAAAAACGATTAAAAAGTAACATTATTAGTTTAAACAGAATATATATAAAAAACATATTCCTCATTCCTAAAGCAAAGGGTTTTCTACACCAACACGTGTCACTTACGTACGTGCGTCCAAACAAGAGTATCCCAGTGGAGAAGAAACACCGTTAACACACGTCAATGGCCGTAACAACATAAACATAAATTAAATTTTCTAATTACGCTTTTCAGCAAATTAAACTATAGAAATCTGAGATTTAATCCTATTGACCCAAATTTATAAAAAGGATGAAAATAATTAAACCGCAATTAATGGCGTATAACCGCACAAAATCAGGTCTAGAAAAGGACAAATATAAATCTGCTGCAATAATTCAATAAAACAGTAATATTCTATAATCTTCATCACAAAACCTCGAGAATAGTACCACATTACACCATAAAGATATTTACTCAAAATGTACTCATCATGATTCATGAAAAATAAAAGAACTATTGTTTTTTTTTTCTTTTTTTCTTTTTTGTACTTTTTTTGTTTCTCGGGTTTACGGTGCCAATGGGGAACGAACAAACAGGGAATAGAAGCCGCATCAACTAATCTGCCCTTCTATTGATTGGTTCCTACACTCCTACACAAATATCACTACTGAGAATTATTCCGGTGCGGCGCAGGGTAATAAAACCCCCTAGGACTCTCATAGCAACGGTATTTTCCGGCGACAACCGGATACCCTACCACCGGCGAGCAGCACCTGTGCGCCGCCGCCGCGTACCGAGGCGGCGATAAGTAGTAGCAGACACCTGAGGGCGATTTCCCACACTTCGACTTCGGATTCGAGGGGAAATCGAGACACGAAATCGGCGAGACAGGCGGCGAGAATTTCTTCTTCGAGTCCACCGGAGAAAGCACCGCCGTGATTTTCGCCTCCGGCGAGATCCTGTCGTACTCGTGGATCACATTCCTCAATTCCTCGTCGGATTTGATCGAGACTAACAAATCCAGATCCTCGCTCGGCAACTTGCACTTGAGATTCATCGAGGAGCCACACGATTCACCGAATTTCACCATCAGCTCTGTATAATAACAAAAATTAAAATACATCAATAATTAAGAAAAAAAATAGATGAATACATTCAAAAATTAACATAGTAAGTATAAAATTACCGGTAAAAGTAACGGAGCGATCGACGGCGAGGACGCGAGTGTAGCCGCCGACGTAACGAAGCTTGCCGTCGGTTTGACGGGGAATGATTTTGCCGCCGTAGCTGTAGAGGAACTTGAGTGTTGTACTGTTGTTGTTGGTGGTGGCGGTGGTGGACCTGGTGGTGGATTTCAGTGGTTGAGTCATATTGTTTTAGAGAGAGAGAGAGGAAAAGGTTGAAGAGAGAGAAAGTTGTTGTTGTTGTTGTTGGTTATTAGAATTGGCAGCTTGAAGAAACAGGGTTATGATGAGTAGGAGTCTTATTTATAGAGTTTTCGGGAACTTACCATTTGGAAAAATAATATTTTAATTCGATAGTAACTGAATATTGAGGAGTGTTTGGTTTCGAGGAAATTGTTGGGGGAATAATAATAAAAGTAGACACATTAGGACTTTGAAACCATAGTCTTAGTCAAATATTATTATTTGCTTTCATGGTGGTAAATTGAAAAGGAAAAATTGGAAAGTTGTTATTATAGCTGTCCTTGTTCAATGAGTGTTTTGAATATTTTTCTATTGAAGTATTAGGTAATTCTTACAATTTTTATATAGAAAATTTATAATGTTTAAAAAATATATGAGGAATATTTGTAATAATGAAGATAGACGTCGTCGAACAAATAAAATATTAATAACGATCTTATATCAAATTAAGATATAATAAATTATAAGGGAATACACGAGTTAAACGTATTCAATAACGATCAAAGATCCCGACGACATCATAACCCGTGTAATGATAAAATAATAAATGGTAGTAAGTCTCTTATGCTAGATCGTATTTAGAATGAATGCACTTCTTTTTCCCGTAATATACGCTCTCACATATTTTATGAAGGACACGTAGTATGAAACCCTTAATTTTAAGCGGTTAGTAAGAAGTAAGAACTAAGAAAGTAAGCATTTAATTAGTAGAATTGAGAGCCTACTTTTTGAAACGCGTATATTCCAATTTTTATCGTGACGCACATTAAACATTTTCAGTGATGATCAAGCGAATTTATATAGAAAACTTAATGCGTACAAAACGATCAAGTAACAATCACTCCGTAAATTACGGATGTGTAGAGTAATACTATAAATTACTTAAAGACAATTCTTATGTTATAACTCGTCATTTTAAGCAAAAGTCTAAAACCAAATATTTTATGCAAGGTTGAAACTTGAAACTAACAAAAGGCATAAATATGCTCTTCATGAGCTTCTCATGCCTAAATTTTGAATTATGCTATAATATTAAAAGTAGAATTTGGGAATAATATTCCATAATATTCCATCAGTCACAAGCCAAACAAACCTCAAGGGAATAAAAGGGTAAAGCCCTGCTGCGGCGCATGGTCCACTGGTGTAGAGATTAGTGGCGTTAAGGAAATTGAGTCGTTTTGTCAAGGGACACGTGGAGCATAGGCCCGAAGGAGTATCTTCACAGTTTTGTGGGCCCTATCTAGCAGAAGGGGCCCACACCCCACCCGTTATGCCTGTTGTCTCATCAGGCCCAAAGCCCGCTCAAATTTGGACACAAGTAACCGTCTTAATTGTTCTCTTCTGTTACGCTTTTGTTTGTATTCGATATAGTAACGCTCCACACGCGAGGGACACGCATAATTCAGATTAAAGTTACCATTTTTATTTCCGATTTTCTATATTTTATTTATGACAAATTTGATTGTTTTTTAACAATTCAAGTTTTCTATAAAAGAAATTTACCTCATTTGAAATTGAGAAAATAATTTCTCATGTCGACCGATTTATTGTAACTATTGAATTAATGTTAGCAGATACCATTTGTCTTTAGACTATAGTAAGTAACTATATTTGGGGCAGGTTATAAGTATCAGGCCGTGATTACTTGCAGATTTTATGAACAAAAGAATGACAGGAAAATCTATTAGCATTTAGTGGTTACTATTTACTTATTATGATATATTTAATGTTTCCAGGCGTTAATAATTTTCTTGTGAGTCCAACCTTATGAGTCCAACCTTATTCCAACAACAAAGTTTGACGACCACCTCCAACTCCAAGTCTGTAATGATAAAAAGTCATCAAATAACTAGTGTTAGTGTTGTTGGCTATAACATTCTAAGTTACATCGCTAACCATAAATCAATTATATTAACAAAAATTAACCTAATGTGATTATAACATGACTTTGAAACGATTTCAATCCCCCCAAATTCACCTCATTTGAGTATGAGAATATAAGTCATCGTGTGTCACTACAAGAAAAAAGGGTCATTCGCGACCGCCCGGGCGGTCACGAATGACCCATTTCCGGTCGCGAATGGTCATCCGCGACCGCCGAGCGGTCGCGGATGCCCGGTCGCGGATGACCTCGGTCGTGGAGGTCATCCGTGACCGCTGGGCGGTCACGGCAGTCATCCGCGACCGCCCAGCGGTCACGGCAGTCATCCGCGACCGCCTGGCGGTCACGGATGACCCCAGGGTCATCCGCGACCGCCCAGCGGTCACGGCAGTCATCTGTGACCGCTCGGCGGTCACGGATGACCCCGGGGTCATCCGCGACGGCCCAGCGGTCACGGGCGACACCGCGACCGCCTGGCGGTCACGGATGACCCCGGGGTCATCCGCGACGGCCCAGCGGTCGCGGGCAACCCCGCGACCGCCTGGCGGTCACGGATGACCTCGACGGTCATCCGCGACCGCCAAGCGGTCACGGATAATATTTAAACCATCTGTGACCGCCCGGCGGTCACGGATAATATTCAAGTCATCCGTGACCGCCCGGCGGTCACGGATGACATTAAACGAAATAAAAAAAATATATTCCGGTAAAATACCGGAATAAATATTTGTTTTTTGCGAATATAATGTATGGTTGGACGATTTTTTTATATAAACATCATTTAAGAGAATGATTTGTGTTATAAGTAAAGAAAAGAAGAAAATAAGAGTTTGGTGTTTTGTTTTTTGGAGATATAAAGAAAGGGGAGAAGAAAAATTGTTGGTGTTTTGTTTTTTGAAGATATAAGAAAAGAGGAGAAGAAAAAATGTTGGTGTTTATGTTTTGGATTGGGAAATGAGGAAATGAGGAAAGGAGGAGAAAGTGTTGGGTTTTTTAGAGAAGATAATTTGAATGTAATGAAAATTAATGGGTAGAATGGTGGGTATATATAGAATTTTGGTGAAAATTTTGAATTTTCAAAAAATTTGAATTTCCCCCCAATTCCAAGGTCTTTCGCGACCGCCCGGCCGTCACGAGAGACCCTTTCGTGACCGCCGAGCGGTCGCGAAAGACCTTGGAATTGGGGGGAAATTCAAATTTTTTGAAAATTTAAAATTTTCACCATGAAAATTATTCGTGACCGCTGGGCGGTCACGGATGACCCTCTTTCGTGACCGCCCAGCGGTCACGAAAGAGTCTCATTCGATAGTTTTGATTTTTGTTTGTTTAATTAAGGTTCGATGTTTGTTAAATTGATTAAATAGTTACTACTATGTAAATTAAAATAGATTTTATCACAAAATGACACATTACATCTAAAACAACTTGGTGTATGTGATGAATTAGTTGTAGAACATAAAATATGTTATTCGTTCATAACTCGCCTAATCACATCTAATTCGGTATTTTAATATGTTAATTACTAATGTTGTACTAATTTATTACTTCAATTCACATGTAGTATTGAGACTTATTGTTAAAAATCATAAACACATCAAGAAGAATCCATAAAATCAAATTTTTTTTTATGAATATTATTCGTGACCGCCGGGCGGTCACGAATGACCCCTCATTCGTGACCGCCCAGCGGTCACGAACCTTCTTCGTGACCGCCCAGCGGTCACGAACCTACTTCGTGACCGATGGGCGGTCACGAATGACCCTCTTTCGTGACCGCCCAGCGGTCACGAAAGAGTCTCATTCGATAATTTTGATTTTCGTTTGTTTAATTAAGGTTAGATGTTTGTTAAATTGATAAAATAGTTGCTACCAAGTAAATTAAAATAGATTTTATCAGAAAATGACACATTACATCTAAAACAACTTGGTGTATGTGATGAATTAGTTGTAGAACATAAAATATGTTATTCGTTCATAACTCGCCTAATCACATCTAATTCGGTATTTTAATATGTTAATTACTAATGTTGTACTAATTTATTACTTCAATTCACATGTAGTATTGAGACTTATTGTTAAAAATCATAAACACATCAAGAAGAATCCATAAAATCAAATTTTTTTTTATGAATATTATTCGTGACCGCCGGGCGGTCACGAATGACCCCTCATTCGTGACCGCCCAGCGGTCACGAACCTACTTCGTGACCGCTGGGCGGTCACGAATGACCCTCTTTCGTGACCGCCCAGCGGTCACGAAAGAGTCTCATTCGATAATTTTGATTTTCGTTTGTTTAATTAAGGTTCGATGTTTGTTAAATTGATAAAATAGTTGCTACCAAGTAAATTAAAATAGATTTTATCAGAAAATGACACATTACATCTAAAACAACTTGGTGTATGTGATGAATTAGTTGTAGAACATAAAATATGTTATTCGTTCATAACTCTCCTAATCACATCTAATTCGGTATTTTAATATGTTAATTACTAATGTTGTACTAATTTATTACTTCAATTCACATTTAGTATTGAGACTTATTGCTAAAAATCATAAACACATCAAAAAGAATCCATAAAATCAAAAAAAAATTATGAATATTATTCGTGACCGCCGGGCGGTCACGAATGACCCCTCATTCGTGACCGCCCAGCGGTCACGAACCTTCTTTGTGACCGCCCAGCGGTCACGAACCTACTTCGTGACCGCCGGGCGGTCACGAATGACCCTCTTTCGTGACCGCCCAACGGTCACGAAAGAGTCTCATTCGATAATTTTAATTTCCGTTTGTTTAATTAAGGTTCGATGTTTGTTAACTTGATAAAATAGTTACTACTAAGTAAATTAAAATAGATATCATCACAAAATGACACATTACATCTAAAACAACTTGGTGTATGTGATGAATTAGTTGTAGAACATAAAATATGTTATTCGTTCATAACTCGCCTAATCACATCTAATTCGGTATTTTAATATGTTAATTACTAATGTTGTACTAATTTATTACTTCAATTCACATGTAGTATTGAGACTTATTGTTAAAAATCATAAACACATCAAGATGAATCCATAAAATTAATTTTTTTTTATGAATATTATTCGTGACCGCCGGGCGGTCACGAATGACCCCTCATTCGTGACCGCCCAGCGGTCACGAATGACCCTAGTGGCATTCGCGACCGCTCAGCGGTCACGAATGACCCTAGTGGCATCCGCGACCGCTGGGCGGTCGCGGATGAGTGGCATCCGCGACCGCCCAGCGGTCGCGGACGCCACTAGGCGGGAAGTTTCCCGCCTATGGATTCCCGTGACCGCTGGGCGGTCACGAGAATTATGTCCGTGACCGCTCAGCGGTCACGGGGCTATCCGTGACCGCTGGGCGGTCACGGCGTTGTTTACCGCGACCGCTCGGCGGTCACGGTGGCATCCGCGACCGCTGGGCGGTCACGGTGTCATCCGCGACCGCCGGGCGGTCACGGATGCTCGCGACCGCCCGGCGGTCACGAGCCGGCGGTCACGAATGACCCCGGATTCTTGTAGTGTGTTAGCGATTTGTAGAAGTAATGTAATCATAATTGCATATTTTATATTTACGATTTGTCTATAGTAGGTATAATTGGTGCAGGTTATAGGTATCACCATATCATATGGTTACTAGCAACTCTTAAAAACCAAACAAGGATAGAAATATCGATTAGTATTTAGTGGCACCAATGATAGAATTGAATGTTTTTAGGTGTTGATTGTGATGCACAAAGAATTTAAAAATTCACACGTGTTTGTGTCATGTCGTGTCGTATAAGCGTGTAAATATTGTTTGGAACACGCCAATAATAGAAATTTCAATTTGTCTAAAAACTCGTATTGTAGGTTTATTTCCGTGCAACATAAAATGTTAATATTGTACGCACTTAATTCTTTGGAGTTCACCTTATTTCTAACAACAAAGTTTGATAACCACGTCTTACTTTTTAATATTAAATAACCACCAACTAATTACGATTCTTTAGTTAGGATTCTTGCTATGTAAGATTTGATTGTACCATATCTTTTCTTATATAGGTTTCTTGTAGATTGTTGTACTATATATACTCTTCATTGTTATTAATGAAAGATACGAAATATTTTTCTACATGGTATCACGAGTCTAACCCTAGCCGCCCATCCATCTCTCTCTCTCTCTCTGCCTCACGCCGCAAAGTTCTTCTCTCACAACCTTTCTTCCAATCTCCATGGCGGACTCCAAATTTCACCCAGCGTTGGTTGTCTCTAATTTCTAGAACTTCATCCCCATCACCTTCGAGATGGAGATAGGGCAATACTCCTCACGGGCAAAGTTATTCAAGATCCATTGTCGATCATATCAAGTGCTCGGTCATATTTTTCCTCTCTTACCTTCTGCTCCTTCCAATACTGAGACTACATTATCTCCGTCGGAATCCACTGAAAACACTGACAAGGCCGACACCCATAAAGCGTCTGCCCCCACAGTTGTTGCCTCTTCCTCCACCGCAGCTGCTTCTTCCATTGACGATGCTCTTTGGTCTCGGTTGGATATTATTATCCTCTAATAGATTTATGGCATGATCTCCAACGATCTTCTACACACTATTCTTGAAAAATACTCTAAGGCACACAAGGCTTGGATAAATTTTGAGAATATTTTTCAAAGACAACAAAAATTCTCGGGCGGTGTTTTTGGAGAATTAGTTCAATCACATTCACATGGACAATTTCCCCAATATCTTTGCATATTGCCAAGAACTCAAGATGCTTGTTGATCAACTCCCCATTGTTGGATCTCTTGTCTCCAACCAACGTTTGGTGCTACAATTAATTTCTGGTTTGAATAAGAACTATGACGGCGTTGCAACTTTCATCCAATAGAGTAGCCATCTACCTCTGTTCTATGAATTCCGATCACACTTTATTCTTGAAGAGACCAGAAAGTCGAAGTAACTCTCTGCCACTGCCCCTACTTCGACCGCATCTATGCCACGCTTTATTCTTGCATATGCAAGACGCTATCTATTGATGATTATTCTATTTCTGAGTTGATGCAGAAAATTAGCCGCCTTTCGAAGTACTAAAGAATCCTCTAATCCCTAATGATGTCATGTCGTTAAGCACTTTCCCCTCACCAGAAGTTCACCATATCATATTATCCATACAGTGTTTTAGAAGTGAATTAGAATTTCCAACTATGATTTAGATTCCACGAACAAGCTAATGTTGAGGGTCTAAAGATTTATCTGCATGATCTACTATGATAGTGTTGCGTTAACAATCTCCTATGCATAATTCAAAAAGAATACAAGGTTGTTCCATGTCACAACTCTGCCTCATAGAAATGCGTGCATCAAAACAAACCAAGTAGCATAGGTAACAAATAATATCCAAAAAAACAAAGTCATCAATAAACATAATCAAAAGCTAGGTCCAGGTGCATCCATATGAGATTAACTACATCCTCCCTCAGATATTGAGAGGATTATCTACTCATAGTCATATTCAAACCATAACAATTCATCACAGATTATTCAAATAAGAAAAGAAAAGATTAAACTCTTGATTTCCCGGTTGCTTTTCTCTACTCTCGTTATTGACTCCTCTTGTTCACCTTTCTCCTTCAACTGTTTTGTGCTACGAACGATAGAATTTCTGCTCTCCTAACCCTAGAACACTCTTCTAAGCGCTTGTAAGTGGTATTTTTGCTTCTGAAAACCGGTACCCTAGCTACTGAACGTAGCCTTTTTTTTATAATTTCTTCTTCGCTCTGGGCTTCATTTTATGGTTTCTGACATTGGCCCACTTTTTTTCATGATATCGCAACTGCCACTGATTGCGCGCCATTCTATTTCTTCAACTTCTTCCCGCGATTCTGCTATTGCTCGCCCTGCATTCTGTTTTTCGGTTCCTATACTAGCGTGGTTGGTAGAGTCACGGCTCTACTGCTCCTTGCTACTAAAAAGTGTTGAGATTCTCCAAATAAGCCTCGTTTTGCTCCGAATCGATTCGAACTACAAAAACAATGAAACAATACTAAAACAATTGAAATTGCCACAAACATTGTACAAAAACTTAAGAAATCAGGTACTTAAATCACCATAATAATTCTCTTATCACCTAATATCTCGGAAAACAACAGAGATGGACATTTGACCCGACACGGGCAAATGCAAACATACTATCTCAAAAAATAAATGAGATGGACATTTGACCCGACACGGGCAAATGCAAACCTAATATCTCAAAATAGAGCAAAAATGGACATTTGACCCGACAAGGTCAAGTGCAAACCTAATATCTCGAAAAAAGAACAGAAATGGACATTTTACCCCGACGAGGTCAAACGCAAACCTAACGTATCTTACCAGAGAAAAGAAAAAAACTTTTGACCCAACGGGGTCCATTAAACATCTGATAGCAAACCTAGCGTGGTCGAGCGCCTACACACAACCCCGTGAGAATTTGAAATGGACAATCGACCAAACAACATAAGGTGCAAACCTAATATATCGTGGCTATTAAATCCTCACACACACTCGCTCCTAATCAAAATGAATGAAGCTTAGATTGTCTCCAAACAAGGGCTATGAGTTAATTCACGTGATTTAAAGCATTATAATCAACACAATCTTAACAAAGAGACTATAAACGATGAGCTATAATAAAAGCTACTAATTCACCCCATGATTGCGAACACTCAAACGCACAAGGAGAACGAGGTTCGAGTAAGCACAACATAAGAGAAGGCATGCATTCAAGTTTCCAAAACAAGGCGACGCAACGCCAAATTTAAACCAAATTAAGAATAAACATTGTTCAAATGTGAAACTGATTACACGGGAAACTTCAAACCCCGACATCATCGTTCACATCATTATCCTCCTCTTTGGAGTCAAGAAACGAAGGAGGCAGTGGAGGCGGCGGTGACATGCCAACGGTCACCAATTCCCTTTTATCCAAGAAGCTCGAGAACTCATCTGGCATGAGGGGCTCACTGTAAGCAACCTCTGGAAGTGATTTCAAATCCAGACCCTGCCCTAGGTTAAGCCACTTGGCATCAAAGCCACCTTGTAGGTAACGCGCACTACGAATCAGATGCACAATCAGCAGTTACGCCTTCTTGGAGTCTTTGATCTCTCGGTTTAGACTGATCTCCTAGAATGTATTACTCTGCTTGAACTCCTCAATAATGCCCAATCGTTGCTCTGCAAGTCAGTAAACCATAGTGCATAATAATGATCATTTACGTACCTCATTAAGACCACGGGAATATCCTTGCCCTTCAGCCTGCGTCGTTTTCTCTTTCTCCACTTCCAACAGCTCTTCGAGCTCTTAACGCGTGTCTCAAGAGAGGTCTTCTCCTCCTTAAGCTTGACGAACTCGTCCTAAAGCTTCTGGGCCTTGTTCTGAGTAATCTGAGTAGCTTCACGATTAGCGATACAACCTTGGTCGTGGCATCCCTGGCACGACCAAGAGCTTTATCCCTCTTATCGTGCGCCGCCTTCAGTGCCTCGGGGTTACTATTTCGATACTCGGCCTTCAGATGATCAATGCTGACCCTCCTTTCCTTGTAAGCCTGCTCCAAGACTTTAGGCCATGATGCCAATAACACCACCTTGCTGGAAGAAGAAAACATATCAACATAAGTCATGAATCTCAAAAAATGTAGTTATATACGAATTCAGGTTAATGATATCATTACCGAGTCGACCAACAACAACACAAGCCTCTCAATTTTTCTCTTTCTTCAGCAGATGCAAGGAGTCGTGTGGATAGAGCAGGAAACAACACGTGTAACGCATTGATTGCCTTTTCCTTAGAATGGCAACAACGTTGAAAACGAACACATGATACGCCTACCATAGCCGCTCATGAGCCTTTCTCCACGGTGGGCGATGTATCATGACTTGGAGCACTGCCGGTTCGAACCCCAGCAAGGACATGCAACCCAAGTTACGCAGGTGCACTGGTCTACGACCTGGTTTGGGGAACCTATTTCCTCTTCGCCCCAATGGTAGCCCAGCATTAGCATCTCATCCGACGTTCTCAGCAGCAGGTACTTCAAAACCTCTGAAAGTATCCTCATCCACGGGTATAATGAGTGCTCTCGTCTGCCAAGGTTTGTGTCCTCAAACGGGTTAACAGGAGCAACTCCCTGACTGGTTGTCCCAACCCGTGACTATGCATGTGAGCTCTTCGGACTAGCCTTCCTCTTAGATTTCTTCCTCATAGGTAGGGGAATTGGGATTTACACATTCAGCTGGCCATCCCCGGCTTCAGAGGCCAAAACTTGATTCATATGAGCGTGTCGACTCATGATGAAAGACTCTGCAAACACCAGAAAGATCATATTAGTAACGAGACTATGAAAATCACGTGATTATATATCTAACTTGACTAAAGTCCTACCAATCCTAAAATCTCCAGTATATTGAACCGGAGAAAATCACCCAATGTGTAACATTTAATCCCGTAACCAACTTGGTTACATTAAACTTATGATTGGTCACGAGATTGGCTTTGAAGGTGTTACCTCCCCTCGGAGCCCCCACACCACGAGGAATTTTACTCCTCGGCTCTTCTACTCAATCTCTCTTCAGAGACGAGAACTCACCCGCCAAACCCTCCTCAATATAGAAGTGCCTCTTTTTCCAGTTTTTCATGTAACCACCGCTCCCCATACAGAAATATAACCTTTTTCAGAGCCTTTACATGATAGAAGCCCATTCATTTGCGTCACACCTAGAATAAAGACCACAACTCATTGGGGCTGCAAAGAGCACCTAGTCCTTTTATGACAAGTATAAACCCCATGATACGAGTTGGGGATAAGCTGGCTTAACACCAATCCTATGGTCCTGAATATGTCCTGAACATCCAGTGGGATAGGAAACCTTAACCTGTTGATCCACTGTCGTACAAACATCGTAAAAAATCCAAGGTTCGCGTGTTAACCCTCTACTTTGTCGTTGGTATCTTAATCTTATAATTTCTCTCAATGTAGGAGGGATAATTTACATGTGCCCGACTGTGCTGCAACCGTAAGAGATAGTGGGTATACGACATATTTGTCGCCTCGACCTCATCGTCAGGCTCGTCTAAATCCCTCTCCTTATTTTCGTCCGACTAGCTATCAGCGTGATTATGATATAGTTCATAAACGGGCACACCACCCAGTCTTTGATGGGCCCCATGACCCTAACAATCTTCGTACATATTGTCCTCGTCCCCTCCCACGCGGGACGACGAGGCCTCACCGGCTTGATTCGGTCGTGAATCTATGATGGTTTGTTCTCTCACCGGGCCACTCAACTCGGCCCCTGAGTCATCACTCAAAATTCCAACCGACAGATTCACATACTAATTTGACATTTTGCTTACAAACTGAAAATAAAATAAAAAATGGAACTAACTATTCTAGTTCGACTCTACAACGCAAAACACAAAACCAATAAATGATTGCAGATTAAAACCAAATAATATAACCAAACGACCTTTGGGTTTACAGAACTGAGCGTACACGCTTGAGGAAAAAGGAAACACATCCGCAAGGAATAGAAATGCAGGTTAGGAAAAGCACAAAAAAACTTTCTAAGTAAAACAGTCAAACATAAATAAGTATCGAACTGGAGATTCGATACTCAGGTAACTACCAAACACCTACCCGTTCGATACTACTCAAATTGGCTCTCAGTTTGAACGCATGTTGCAAATGAGCTTTTTCACTCAACTGCACCCCTATATATAGAGATCGACCCATGATGCCTTAACTGCTAGGCCCACTTACAGAACAATCGAACCTCCAGATTTGATACTCATCATAACAACAGAATCGCTAATGATTCGGTACTCTCCATGACAATCGAATCACCAACGATTCAATACTCTACATAACAATCAAAATGCTTATGATTAGATAGTCTCCATAACAATCGAATCACCCAAGATTCTATAATGTCCAAAACAATCGAAACCATACTGATTCAATTCTCTTAAAAATAATAGATTTGAATATGATATACTTCAATATGATCGAAATCCTCGCCAAACACCAAATCATATTATTTTTGGCACCCTATTCCACGGGTTACGGCTCCCCAATAGGGGCATATTTTGAAGTAAGATACCATTACTTGGCACCTGATCCTACAGATTACGGCTCCCAAATGGGGGCCATATCTTTAAGCCAAATATTATTATTTGGCACCCGATCCTACGAATTATGGCTCCCAAATGGGGGGCATATTTTGAAGCCGAATATTATTATTTGGCAACCGATCATACGGGTTATAGCTCCAAAATGGGAGCATACTTTGAAGTAAAATACTTACCCAGTTCAAGAACAACAAAAAAACATCTCAAATTTTCCAGCCGCTCTTGAGTCAAGACTAACTCCCAAATTTGGGGGACTATTTGGTGGAGGTGTTTTAGGTGGCCTGGATACGAACTAGGTTGGCCTGGCCCATTAACGGCCCAAATAGAAAAGTGTCGAACCTGGGAGGTTCAACAGTTCTTGAACGATCGAACGGTGGTATTCGATCGTTATTGCCTGTTTGCGGAGCGAGGCTGCATCTCGAGGTCAATATATATCCCGGATCTCGAGATTCACGTCTGATCATTAATTACTGCTCACCAACCCCTACATCAATCGAATCAACCGTTTAATCGTTATTTCAGTTCGAGAGTTCTTCGGTTCGATCGATCTGCTCCCTTGTTCGATTGTTATCAACCAGTCAGTCTCGTTCGAGAGTTTTCAAGGTCGGTGCAAGGATCGTTTGATTGTCCTAGAATTCGATAATTATTTCAGCATCGAACCAGTATTCATTCGATCGTTCCCAGTTTGACTCTTTAGGGTTATTTTAGTCATTCAAGTCTCCCTTACTGTGTAATAGTCATTCCGAACAAAGCTAGTCAGTTTTCTTATAATAGACTAGCATAGTTTGGTATATTTCAGACCCGATTGTACTGTACTTACATTATCTTGTAATCTAGACGAAATAAGACCAAATTAGCTTGTGTAATACTTAACTTATACTAAGGACTTAACTACCAAGGAAATTTAGTTTGATCGTTTGAAACACGTTTTCTTTTTACTGAAAGTAGTTCTGATAATCGATAATAATTCACTTCTATGATAATCTAGGTTATGCTATTATTATTAAATGAGATTATGTAAAATATTCATAATTGGTGCATGAGACTCAATTCAGCGCATATGTTGCTACATATGTAGCCATAATCAAGGACATTCATATACATTCTGAGAGCATATAAATAAAATAATTTATGCTATAGTATGTAGAGAATTATAGTTATGCAAATAATAATTGTATTCAACTCAATATTGATAAGTTACAAGAGAAGTTTTTATAGGATTACAATAGAGAATAGTAAAGCACTTCTAATCTATGTGGGATCCTTAATATAGACACCACATAATTGGATGAGTAGCTCAGCTACTAATCTTGTGACATGGGGATATTTGCATAATTGCACTCCTATACAATAGTTGGTATGGAAGATGAGGGTACACGAAACAAATTATATGGATGTCGTTAATTAATGAATGATTCTCTTGAACTTCGTCGTTGTTAATCATCGCATCTTATCTCATTTTATCGTCTTTTATAGACTTGTGCTTTATCAAGAATTTTTCTGACTTATAAATCATAATCTCGTCACATAATTTATAACATTGCATCTTCGTAGGAATATGATACACTCTAAATAAATAAAGTGAATAGCAATTGTCCAACTTCGAGTCTGGACAAAACTCCTTAGAAGAAATTAGATAAGAAGAAGAATATTTTTTGGATAATATTTCATTCATAAAAATATTCACATGCAATCAGTGTTGCATTTATATTACAGAATGTAACTTGCAAATAACTGCTAATAACTTCCTAGCCCGCCACTTACAAACTGCTGCATTATTTGAAACACACTAATAGGAAATAATATAACTAATATATCACACTTATATAATTACACACCAGCAATATTAAGTAATATAATCCTTATGCCAACTTGGTGCAGTCTTCATTCTGGTAGACTTGATATGTGATTGTGCTGTATCAGTTCCGCCCTCCAAGAGAATGGCCTTGTCCTCAAGGCCGAGTGTTCACTCCAGAGTTGGTTGAGTGGTAACGTTCAAAAGATCCATGCCGTCCAAATTAGGATATTCTCTTATCAATGGCTCGGCATCCATCCAAATAGCCTCAGCTACTCAATCTCCTTTAAACAACACTAATGTTTGCCGATTCTTCTCTCCATTTCTTTCAATCATGTGCACATCCAGAACTCGCTCTGGTAAAACCTTTAGATCTCCTTCTTCCGACAATGGTGGAAGAGATGTTGGAGTAGCTGGTGGTTCTCCATGGTAAAGACGCAACAAAGAGACATGAAATACCTTATGGACCTTGGATTCCGGCGGCAATTCTAGCTCATAAGCAACAGCACCAATGCGACGACGGATCTGAAAAGGTCCATAGTAACGACGGCTTAACTTCGTGGTGGTGGATTTTCGAATCGAAATTTGGCGATAGGTATGAATCTTCACTAAGACCCACTGTCCTTCTTCAAATGAAACATCAGATATGTGTTTATTAGCTTGATCTGTCATCCGTTATTGTGCACGTCTCATATTCTACTTAATAGTGGATAGTAAGCGTTCCCTAGCTGATAAAGTTGCGTCAATTGATTCATGTTGTGAACTGCCAGTAGTGTATATGGGTGTAACATATGGTTTTCTTCCAAATAAAGCTTCGTATGGACTGACTCCAATCGAACTATGAATAGACGAGTTGTACCATTGTTGTGCCATTGGTAAAAATCGAACCCAAAGTGTAGGTTCATCCATAGTATAACAACGCAGATAGCATTCCAAACACATGTTCACAACCTCAGTTTGTCCATCGGACTGAGGATGATACGCCGTGCTATAATTCAGAGTTACACCCAAACGTCGAAACAGTTCTTTCCAAAAGGAACTAAGAAAGAGAGAATCCCGATCTGAGACAATGCTCTTAGGTAGACCGTAGACACTGTAAATCTCAGTCAGAAACACTGAAGAGAGGTACGACGCCGTATATATTGTAGGGAGTGCGATAAAGTGGGCAAATTTTGTTAGCCTATACACTATCACCCAAATTATTGTTTTACCATGAGAGGGAGGAAGATGAGTGATAAAATCCATACTTATATCAGACCAAACTTGAGACGGAATCGGTAGAGGATTTAACAAACCATAAGGTTTTGTAGTTAAATACTTCTGATGTTGGCAAGTAGTACACTTCTGAATAAAAGTTTGAACTAATTCTTTCAACCTTGGCCAATAAAAAATAGGACAAATTCGTGCAAGTGTGGCTCTTACTCCAGAATGCCCTCCCAATGGAGTTGAATGAAAATCATGTATAATTTCTTGCTGCAATTCAGCAACTTGTGGAACAAAGATTCTATCTTTATAAGAAATCAATCCATCATGTTCAGATAAAATCGATGTTACCTCTCTTGTTCTGATTTGTTGCAACAACTTCTGACTTTCTTGCGAGGTAGCAACTGTGGCTCGGACGCGATCCATCCAAGGAGATTCGAGGCTGGAAATTACCATACAAACAGGTTGTTCCATGCGGGAAAGAGCGTCAGCGACTTTATTCTCACAACCAGGTTTGTATTTTATTTCATAATCAAAGCCCATCAATTTAATCAACCATTTTTGCTGCTCCGGTGTTTGAATGGATTGATTGAGAAGATGGCACAAGCTGTTATGATCTGTATAAATAACAAATTTTCTGCCCAACATGTAATGGCGCCACTTTTTCACAGCTTCCGTCAGTGCAAAGAGTTCCTTGTTGTATGCCGAAGCCACCTGCATTCGTGGTGACATCTTCTTGCTAAAAAATACAATAGGAAACTGATTTTGAGACAAAACCGCTCCAGCCACTACTGAGGAAGCATCTGTCGTCAGTTCAAAAACTTGATCAAAATCAGACAAATGTAAAGTAGGTAATTGCTGCATTTTTTCTTTCAATTGCTCAAAGGCCACCTGGGCGGCTGTATCCCACGTAAAAATTTGTGATTTTAGTAAATTTGTGAGTGGGGAGGCGACAATAGCACAGTGGCGTACAAAACGACGATAATATCCCATAAGCCCCAAGAACCCCCTAAGACCCGTGAGAGAGGTAAGCACATGCCATCTTGCTATGGCTTCAACTTTATCCGGATCCACACTAACACCATCCGCACAAATGATGTGGCCTAAATAACTCACTGTATCCACTGCAAACATACACTTCGACAACTTGGCAAAGTAATGATGAGCGACCAACAGATCAAAAACAATTTTTAAATGCACACAATGATCTGAAATATATTTAATGTATACCAAAATATCGTCGAAGAAAACCAGCACAAAACAACGCAAATGATCACGAAACAGATCGTTCATTGCCGCTTGAAACGTTGACGGTGCGTTTGTCTGTCCGAATGGCATGACCACAAATTCATAATGACCGTCACATGTTCGGAATGCTGTTTTGTGAACATCTTGTGGAGCCACCCTTATTTGATGATATCCTGACCTCAAATCCAATTTAGTAAAAACCACAGCCACATTCAACTCGTCGAGTAACTTGTCTACTGTAGGGATGGGAAATTGATCTTTAATAGTGATGGCATTGAGGGCACGGTAATCTGCACAAAACTGCCACGTACCATCCTTCTTACTAACTAATAGTACTGGGGATGAGAACGAGCTCGTACTATGGCGAATTTGGCCGTGAAGTAACATTTCTTTGATGAGTTGGGTCATGATTGGTTTTTGGTAGTGTGGGTAGCGGTATGGTTTAATGTTTATAGGTGTTGTGTTTGGGGTTAAATGAATGTGATGGTCATGAACTCGGTAAGGAGGTAACTCAGTCGGTTCCGCAAATATGGTAGCATAATCATCCAACAAGTTTTGAATAGGAGTTGGTATATGATCAGACTTCAACTTATGAGAATTGATATAAGAAATTGGAGTTATCTCAAAAGTGTGAAGTGACATAACTGAGCCAGTATGTAACAAACGTTTAATTTGTGAATGAGTGCTCGAATGAATTGATGATTCACCATGTAATTCAACCAATTGATCATCACACATAAAGCCAATTTTTGGTACGGAAAAATCAGCAGTAATTTGCCCCAATACACGTAGCCATTCGATACCCAAGACAATATCAGCTCCCTGAATTGGTAAAACTAGCATAGAAACTTGAAAATCATGTCCTTGTAGAGTTAATGAAACATCACGACAAATACCTTGACATTGCAAGTGTTCACCGTTGCCAACCATCACAGCAATTGTGTTAGTAACTTCAATAGGCAAATCTAGTTGTGTAGCGACTCTCGGTTGAATGATATTATGTGTACTTCCTGAATCAACTAACACGGTGATCTTTTGCCCTTTAATTTGTCCCGTTACACGCAATGTTTGCGGCATAGTAAGGCCCATGTACACGGCTAATGACAAATGAAATTGTCATGTGGCGACGGACGAATCTGGGCCACGTGGATCTACTTCTGATGAAAGCATCGCGGTTTCTTCATGGGCGTCATATTCACAACTTTCTTCCATGTCGGAGTGTTCCCCCAAATCCTTTGCACACCGCTCTTGCATTTCAACTTGTGACAATCGTCGAATTGGCAGTTGGTTTTGTGTCGTTTTGGTTAATATAGGAGGGATGGGTGGAGGAAGGAGTGGGGTAGAGTTTGTGGGTGTCGTGGTGCGAGGGAAAATTGGATGGGTACGGGCTTATCGGATTTTCTTTTCAAGTAACTTTGCTAAATCCACAGCCTCAGACATAGTAGTGGGTTTTAGAATTGCCAATTCGTTGCGAATATCAAAACGTAACCCTGAAATAAAGCAATTCTTCATGGCGTCGGGCGTAATGCCTGTGACATGTACAACAATGCGCTCAAAGTCAATTTGGTAATCTGTTACGGAGCCCGTTTGTCTTAATTTGAACAACAAAGCCTGATGATTTTCATAGGATGAAGGTCCGAAACGCCGCAACAAATCGCGCTTAAAACTATCCCAATCTGTAATTTGGTTATTGTTGTTCATCCAAGTGAGCAATTTTACAGCATTGCCTTGAAAATAAAATGACGCCAAGCCAATACGATTTTCAGCAGCAATATTGTATAGACTGAAATAATGTTCTGCTTGTGGAATCCAGTCTAATACATTTGAACCATCAAAGGCACTTAAATGAACGGTTGGGGCTTTAACGGATGGGTTTGATGTATTTGCTTGGAATAATGGATTGAAAGTATTTGAATGGGAAGGGCTATGCACCTGGTATGCTTGTGGTGGGGTAGTGGGTAATGGATTTGGTTGTGGTGTTGGAGCAGATGGTTTAATATGTTGCTGAATTAAATTAGTCATACGTACCGCCAGATTTTCCAATTGTTCGCGTTGTTCATCACGAATCATTTGAAATTGTTGAATAGTTTCGCTGCGTTGGCGTTCAATTTCTGTACGTACTTCGACCAATTCTTGTTGCATTTGGCGTAGCGAATCTGCCACTGCAGAGTCTTCGGAACCCGCTTGTGATTGATTTCGTGGAGCCATCACAAAACAAACTCAATGGAAGCACCAATGATACACTCTAAATAAATAAAGTGAATCACAATTGTCCAACTTCGAGTCTGGACAAAACTCCTTAGAAGAAATTAGATAAGAAGAAGAAGATTTTTTGGATAATATTTCATTCATAAAAATATTCACATGCAATCAGTGTTGCATTTATATTACCGAATGTAACTTGCAAATAACTGCTAATAACTTCCTAGCCCGCCACTTACAAACTGCTGCGTTATTTGAAACACACTAATAGGAAATAATATAACTAATATATCACACTTATATAATTACACATCAGCAATATTAAGTAATATAATCCTTATGCCAACTTGGTGCAGTCTTCATTCTGGTAGACTTGATTTGTGATTGTGTTGTATCAGAATAGGGACAAACAAACAAGAATAAGCAACATCATGAACCATTGCTTCAAGACATTTTTGGACGGCTCTCTCTAATGCGAACCGCAAATATCATTTTAAAAACATTGAGTATTATCCAAGTAAGAAAAAATCTTTATTCAATCTTTCTAAAGAACAAGTTTAAGAATGTTAATGTAAAAATAGTTAATTCATTAATCAATATACTATTTATTCATATCGTATGACGCTTAAAATATAATTACAATATAGTCTTATCTTTTGAAATTTGACATAACTTTTGAGAAATTAAAGTAACGTCCCCTTAAATTTACAGCCGTCAAAAAGATATTTTATATTGTCAAATTTAAATAACGTAAACATTACTAAAGTGAAATCTTAATGTGAATGAATGTATAATTGTTAAATTAATAAATATTCATGATATCTTTTTCTTAAACTTTCAGAATAACACATAAATGACACATTTTTTTACTATTTATAATAGAGTTGAGAAAAACACTTTTGTCAATTTAAAATTCATGAAAGAAAGACAATTAACAAGGAGTTGGCTTGCCACGTGATATGATATAGAGCCTATGAATTGTGATGTTGTTGCCACATGCACAAAGAAAGGCTTACACGTGATAATTAAGTTTACATTGAGTTTGATCCTTTTGGCTTTTCTGTGTAGATCTAGATGGGTACTCTTATCATGCAATGCAATAGTTCGAGCGACTTATATCCTCTTCCTCCTCTATCTTATTCTAAAGGCGCATCCTCCTTCGCTCACGCCGCCCTCTCTTATACTTTGGCATTGTCGTCTCGGTCAACCTAGTGACACTATCTTTGATTTTCTTTGCACTAGAAATTTTATTTATTGTTCTCGTTTACCAAAAACTCATGTTTGTGACGATTGTGTTTTGGGCAAGTGTGTTAAGCTACATTTTTATTCCTCTATGACCACTTTATCACCTTTTGATATTATTCATTGTGATTTATGAACGTCTCATGTCTTGAGTACTATGGTTCACAATTACTATATACTTTACTTGGATGATTTTACAAACTACTTGTGGTTGTTTCCTTTGGTTAAAAATCTGATGCATTCTCTATTTTCACGGCATTTAGCACATATATTCACATGCAATTTGGAAGAAAAATTAAAACTTTTCAATGTGATAATGATCGTGAATTTGACAACTCTCTCTTTAAATCTGTTTGCCAAATCTATTGAATGTCTTTTCTCTTTTCCTGTTCTCATACTTCCTCTCGAAATGGCAAAGCTGAACGTAAAATTCGTTCAATCAACAATATGATGCAAACACTTCTCTCTAAGATTTCCGTCCCTCTGTCGTTCTGGCCTCACGCCTTACAAATGACCACATATCTCGGTAACATCACTCCAATTAAACTTCTCAAAAATATAACTCCAACTAACTCCAACTCATCTCTTATATCACCACATTCATTCTTTCCACCTCTTTGGATTTTTGGGTGCCTATGCTTTCGTCTCTTCCTCTCAACCACCATACATAAGCTTGTTCGTCGCTCTACTTTATGTGTGTTCTTGGGATATCCTTCTAATCATCGGGGAGACAAGTTATACGATTTAATCACTAAGAAGATCATTCTTTCTCATCATGTGATTTTTAATGAGTCTAGATTTCCTTTTGCCTCTCCTTCCTTCTCATTGTGGCCTTCATATAATTTATTGGAGGATAACATCCACCCATCCCTCCTTCCTTTTTCCTATGGCGACGATTCTTTATATCATGCTCCTCTTTCACAAAATACTGAAGCTAGCGCGATTGTCGATGCACCTTAAGAGATCGCGGTGCCGGATAAAATGCAACGCGATGTGCGCCTGATGACGCCACTGATCGCCATCCTCACCAGCGATCTCTGGGACACATTGCACCGCAGATCACGCATGCGCCTGCCAGTCTACATCCACCTCACGCAACACATATAGTTCTTACTTCCTTTCCAGCACCGTCGAATCCTATACCACCACCACCACCACCGCCACCGCCATCAGCTATATCGACTTCATCTAAGTCTATGACCACGCGCAGCATGAGGGGCATCCACACACCTAAACGTCACTTCAATCTCTCCTCTACCACTTATATATCTCCTCTTCCAAAAATCCAAAGTTTGCCTTATCAAATCCTAATTGGAAAAATGCTATGCTTATGAATTTAATGCTCTTATTAAAAATATGACTTGGGAGTTAGTACCCCGCCCCCTGATGTTAATGTTATTCTCTCTATATGGATCTTTAAACATAAAATTAAATCAGATGATTCTTTTGAGCGATACAATGCTCGCCTTGTTGGTGATGGCAGGTCTCAGCAGGTTGGGGTCGATTATCTTGAAACATTCAGTCCGACTGTCAAGCCAGCAACCATTCGCACCGTTCGTAGCATTGCTCTTACCAGTTCGTAGAATATTTACCAATTGGATGTTAGAAATGTTTTTTTGCATGGTGCTCTTTGAGAAACCGTGTATATGCATCAGTTGTTGGATTTTGGGGATTCTTCATATTTGTATTGTGTTTGTTTGTTAAATAAGTCTCTATATGGTTTAAAGCATGCACTGCAGGCTTGGTACCAACGCTTTGCAGATTTCATTTCCACCATTGGTTTCTCTTGTAGCAGTTAATATCACTCCATATTCATCTTCAAACATGGTTCCCATATTGCTTATTTATTGCTTTATATCGATGATACTATTCTCAGTACGTCGTCTGATGATCTCCGGTGCTCTATTATCTCTCGCCTTGCTTCTGAGTTTTCATGACTGATTTGGATCCCCTTAGCTATTTCCTTGGTATTGATGTTACTCGTTGTTTGGGTGGTCTTTTTCTTTCTCAGAAGAAGTATGCGCTTGAGATTATTGATCGCGCAGGGATGTCGTCTTGCAAAACGGTTTCTATTCCAGTTGACACAAAATCCAAACTCAGCACGTCGGGTTCTTCTTTTCTCGACCCAAATCTTTTATGGAGCTTAGTTGGCGTCTTACAATATCTCACCTTCACCCATCCCGACATATCTTATGCGGTTTAGCAAGTTTGGTTGCAGATGTATGATTCAAAAGATGAACACATGGCTGCCTTAAAGCTTATTATTCGGTATATTCAGGGGACTTTCGATTATGGCTCCCAAATGGGGGATATATTTTGATGTCAGGTATTATTATTTGTCACCAATTCCTACAGATTATGGCTCCCAAATGGTGGGCATATTTTGAAGCCAAATACTATTGTTTGGCACACAATCCCACGCATTACGGATCCCAAATAGGGGGCATATTTGAATCCAAATATTATTATTTGGCACCCCATCCTACAGATTACGGCTCCCAAATGGGGGCCATATTTTGAAGCCGAATATTATTATTTGGCATCCGATCCTACGAACTACGACTCTCAAGCGGGGGTATACTTTGAAGCAAAGTACTTTCCCATTTCAACAACAACAACAAGCATCTTAAATTTTCCACCCACTCTTGAGTCAAGACCGACTCCCAAATTTGGGGGAATATATGGTGGGTGTGTTTTAGGTGGCCCAGATACGAACTAGGGCGGCCTGGCCCATTAATGGTCCAAATAGAAAAGAGTCGAACCAGGGAGGTTCGACAGTTCTTGAAAGATCCAACGGTGGCATTCGATCTTTGCCTTTTTGCAGAGCAGTGCCACATCCCGAGGTCAATAAATATCCCGAGTCCCGAGATTCACGTCAGATCGTTAATTACTGTTCACCAAACCTACATCAATCGAATCAAGCGTTCGAGTGTTATTGCCCATTCAAGAGTTCTTTGGTTTGATTGATCTACTCCCTTGTTCGGTTGTTATCAATCACGCAATCTCGTTCGAGAGTTTTCATGGTCGAATCCAGGATCGTTCGATTGTCCTGGAATTCGATAATTATTTCAGCATCGAACCAGTCTTCATTCGATCATTCCTAGTTCGACTCTTTATGGTTATTTTAATCATTCAAGACTCTATTACCGTGTAATAGTTGTTCCGAACAAAGCTAGTCAATTTCCTTATATTAGACTAGCATAGTTTGGTATATTTCAGGCCCGATTGTACTGTACTTTCATTATCTTGTAATTCAGACGAAATAATACCAAATCAGCTTAACTTATACTAACGACATAACTACCAAGAAAATTTCGTTTGATAGTTTGAAACGCCTTTTCTTTTTTCTGAAAGTAGTGCTGACAATCGATAATCATTCACTTATATGATAATCTAGGTTATGCTATTATTATTAAATAGATTATGTAAAATATTCATAATTGGTGCATGCACTACAAGATTTGGGGGTCAATAGTGACCCCCCAGTTGTGACTCAAGTTGAGTCAATTGTCTTCAGTGACCTGCGAAGACAACTGCGACTCAACCTGAGTCGCAGATTTGTACGAGGACAACAACGACTAAAATTGAGTCGCTGTTGACCTCAAGAAAATTCAGCGACTCACATTGAGTCGCTGAATTCCATTATATGACTTGGGCCACACATTTTGGCCCAATTTGGGCCAAAATGTGGGCCAAAGATATTGGACTCAAATGCGAGTCCAATATCCGGAAGCAATCAGCGACTCAACTTGAGTCGCTATTGGTAATGGCCGCTGTCAATAGTGACCGCTTTGCAGTCACTACAAAACATTAGTGACCGCAAACTATTGACAACGGCTATTGTCAATAGTGACCGCAAAAGTCAATAGTGACCACTTTGCAGTCACTACAAAAGATTAGTGACCGCAAAGCGGTCACTACTGACATTTCCGGTCACTATTGACAACGGCTATTGTCAATAGTGACCGCAAATGTCAATAGTGACCGCTTTGCGGTCACTATTGACAACGGCCGTTACCACAATATCCGTTGTCAATAGTAATAGCCGTTGTCAATAGTGACCACAAAGCGGTCATTATTGACATTTGCGGTCACTATTGACAACGGCTATTACCAATAGCCACTCAACATGAGTCGCTATTGAAGTTGGCCGTTATCAATAGTGACCGCTTTGCAGTCACTATTGACATTGGGCGTTATCAATAGTGACCGCTTTTCGGTCACTACTGACATTGGGGAGTCAATAGTGACCGCTAAGCGGTCCCTAATGACACAACAGTGACTGCATTGCGGTCCCTATTGAATCAATAGGGACCGAATTGCAGTCCCTACTAATATTCATACTTTAAAATCGATATTTTAAGATGGTTCTAGGTGCCGCGTTGTTTTTTTAGTTCATAATAACCATTATATGAGTTAAAACAACAATAATTTCAATGACGCATTGTAAATCCAAACATTATGTAAAGAGAACGGACCACTTTGACGATGCTCTTATTATTTTGTATGACGAATGTCATAATGACAAATTAATTGTATATACATATAAGTATAATGATTACTTGATGTGATGATTTATACCTCATAATCATATATATGCTAACATTAGTGAAGTAAAGCATAAAAACGAATAACAACTACAACTAACTAGTGATGATTAGTTGTAGAACATGAAATAGATCTCCAACGTTAATAACTCGTTCAATCTCAATCAATCTATTAATCCACAACTAAACTACTATGAGGTTGGTTTTGCAATCATTTATTACTTCAATTTACATGTTACAATGAGTTTGGTTACTAAGAATCACAAACACACCAAAATCAATTAAAAAAATCGATTTTAAAGTATGGGAGACAATAGTGACTGCGACACAATCACTATTGAGTCAATTGGGACCGCAAAGCAGTCACTGTTGACTCAACATGGACTGCATTGCGGTCCCTATTGACTCAACAGTGACCAAATTGCGGTCCCTACTAATATTCATACTTTAAAATGGATGAATATTATTAGGGACCTAATTGCGGTCACTAATATGGCAACAGTGACCGCATTGCAGTCACTACAAAATATTAGTGACCTAATAGCGGTCCCTAATATATATTAGTGACCTAAATGCGGTCATTGAAATCCAAAAAATTGAAATTGGGCAAAAATTTTAGGCGGGATTGAGAGGGAAATTTGAATTTGACGAAAATTTGAAATTTTCAACCTCCCCTCTATATATACTCACCACTATTACACATCTAAATTTCATTATCTCCAAAAATCACCAACATAATTAACAACACTCTCTTATTTTCTCCAACACACCAACACACCAACACAACAACATAAATCCAAAAAATCACTTTCTTTTCTTTCACTTTTTTTTTTATTTTAGTTATGATCTACACCTTATTATCTTTCTTTCTTTATTTTGGATCTACACTTTATTATCTTTCTCTATTTATTTTGGATCTACACTTTATTTTCTTTCTTTCTTTCACTTTTTTTTTTTGTTTTGGATCTACACTTTATTTTCTTACTTTTCTTTCACTTGTTGTTTTATTCATTAATCTTTTTGTTTTCATTAATCTTTTTGCTTTCATTGATCTTTTTAATCATTCATTTTTTTGTTTTCATTCATATTATAGTTTCTATTATTAGACATTTTTTTTAATCTTTTTACATTCATGTCATTATATTAACATTTTCTTCATTATTTTATGGTTTTGATCTTGTTAAAATCATAATTTTACAAAAAAAACAATAATATTCTGGATTAAATCCGGAATATGAGTGTTTTTTTTTATTTTTCGTACAGGTAATTAGTGACCGCAATTCGGTCCCTACTAATATTCATAGATATCTATGAATATTAGTAGGGACCGAATTGCGGTCACTGCGGTCACTGTTCTTAAAATTAGTGACCTGAAAGCAGTCACTAATGTTTTAAAATAAATAGAGACCGGAAGGCGGTCACTAAATTTCCGGTCACTATTGACCCTCATCAGCGACCTAATTGCGGTCACTGATGGAAAGTGACCGAGTTCAATAGTGACCGGCCATCTGCGACCCAAACGCGGTCACTATTGACCATCAGGGACCCCAAGGGGGGTCAATAATGACTGCATTTCGGTCACTATTGACCCCCAAATCTTGTAGTGATGAGACTCAATTCAGCGCATATGTTGCTACATATGTAACCATAGTCAAGGACATTCATATACATTCTGAGAGCATGTAAATAAAATAATTTAAAATATAGTACACTCCATAATTGAATGAGTAGATCAGCTACTAATTTTGTGACATGGGAATATTTGAATAATTGCATTCTTATACAATAGTTGGTATGGTGAGGGTACGAGAAACAAATTATATGGATGTCCTAATTAATAAATGATTCTAGTTCAAGTCGTTGTTAGTCATCACATCTTATCTCATTTTCTCGTCTTTTATAGACTTGTGCTTTATGAAGAATTTTTTTGACTATAAATCGTATTGTCGTCACATAATTTATAACATTGTATCTTCGGAGGAATAGGGACAAACAGACAAGA
This sequence comes from Linaria vulgaris, assembly GCA_948329865.1. NCBI lineage: Eukaryota > Viridiplantae > Streptophyta > Magnoliopsida > Lamiales > Plantaginaceae > Linaria > Linaria vulgaris. The sequence goes on along the minus strand of OX415250.1, from coordinate 31,835,310 downwards.
ATAAGCAACATCATGAACCATTGCTCCAAGACATTTTCCGACGGCTCTCCCTAATGCGAGCCGCATATATCATTTTAAAAATATTGACAAAAAGTATTATCCAAATAAAAAAAATCTTTATTTAATCTTTCTAAAGAAAAAGTTTAAGAATGTTAATATAAAAATAGTGAATTCATTAACCAATATACTTTATTCATATAGTGTGACGTCAATGACGTTAAAAGATAATTATAGTATAGTGATATCTTTTGAAATTTGACATAACTTTTGAGAAATTAAAGTAACGTTCCCTCAAATTTACAACCGTAAGAAATAGATTTACAAAACGTAAAAATTACTAATGTGAAATTTCAATGTGAATGAAAGTATAATTGTTTAATAAATAAATATTTATGATGTCTTTTTCTTATACTTTCAGAATAACACACAAATGACACATCTTTTTTACTATTTATAAGAGAGTTGAGAAAAGCTCTTTTGTCAATTCAAAATTCATGAAAGAAAGACAATTAACAAGGAGTTGGGGGGGCACGTGTTAGGATTTGGAGCCTAGGAATTGTGATGTTGTTGCCACATTCACAAAGAAAGGTTTTAAGGGGATTGATTAGTTGCAATTCATTACGAAATGAATTAAGATGGTCCACATGTCAACATCCCAGATGGGCTGCGCACAAGACCCGTGCGCAGCATGGAATAGACCCCATGGAAACAACTGGGCTGTGCAAAAAGAATCGGATCGATCGAATCGAGTGAAAATCGATCGAATGATCCGATCCGAGGATCGGATCGAATATTTGATCCGACTTTTGATTTTTGTCTTAGGATCGAACCCCCATTTGATTCGATCCTCGATTTTAGAGGCCGAGAATCGGATCGGATCGAATACTCATCTTATTTTTTAAAAATAAATAAATATATAATAATATATATATAATATTATATTTTTATCTATAATGCTAAGCCTATTAAGATGCTACTAAGATATTTCTATATATTGTTGGTGATACTAACATTGATCAAAATTGGGAGTGCTGGAGTAAGTAGTAACCTTGACTGAAGCTGCTGATAAGCCAGTGCATAGTCTGAATGGAAAGTGTTAAGTGGTGAAAACTAGTTTGTGAAAGTGTATCTTTTATAATTGATTTGTGTTTTGTGTCAAAAAGTGTGATTGAGAACCATATGAAAGTGAATTTTGTAATTCAGTAACTCTGTTTGAATGTTGTGGTTGGTCACATTGATATTAAATTAAATAAGAAAAAAAAGAAAAAAGGATCGAAATCGAATCGAATCGGATCGGAATCGAATGATTTTGGATCGAATCAGATCGTTTTAAATTGATTCGATTTCGATCCTCATTTCTCCAGGATCGAAATCGACTTCCAGCCTCGATTCGATCCGATTCGATCCGATCCAAACGCACACCCCTAGAAACAAGCAACCCCCACAATCCCAGGTTCGTGCATTGGTACGCTAAAACTCATTATTAGATCATAATGTATACATTCCCACACCTGTCTTTTCTCTGACAAGTGACGTTAGAAAAATAGAATAATTGGATTTTGGGGCAAATGAGGAGATGAGATTTGATTTTCTGCTGACATTCCCATACCCTTTCCTAGAATCATTGAGATTCGGAGGAATATTCTATTATTGTTGGCAACTCTATTGCTCGTTTAAATAGTTGGAGAGACGAGTAAAAAACTCGAAATTGCTTTGGGGAGTAGAGAGAATAGGAAAAAGAAAAGTGCAGAAAACGAATTTATTTGGACTAACAAAGCACACTGAAAATAACAGTTACAATTAGGTGCTCATAAATTAAAAACTTTAGACTAAACTGCTCATCTTTTATCCTTGTCGAGACAAAAAACACGTTATTTCAATCTATATTTCATTTCCTTACCCACAAATCCAACCCTTTGACCACCCTAATTTAGTTGCTGAACACGGATACCAAAAGTTGCACGAATTTATTTGGCCAGCAAATCTAATCTAAATCTATATAAAATTCGATGATTATTCTTCTAATCAATTCTTTTTTTTTTTCGTTTAAGTTCAATAAATGCGAACATCTTGTGGCGTCAATAATGATGATAGAAATAGAATTATGACTTAAATTCCAAAAACTTTTTTCTGAGTAAGGCTCAGTTTGTTTCCCCGGAAAATGGGAGAAAATGAGCAAAAAATAAGGGAAAATGAGGGGGGGAGGGGAAGATTTTCCAGGAGACTTTTTGTGAAAAATATTTTTCCCTTATTTTCTACGTGTTGGTTGTATACGAATTTTTCTGGAAAATGAGTAAAGATACTAGTAGATTTGTTCTGATTTGAATATATTTTCCAGAGATTTCCTTTATTTTCTCGGAAAATCTTAACTTGCCAAATAACAGGAAAAAATATTTTTCCTCATTTTCTTTTCTTTCCCTCATTTTCCTGGTAAACAAACTGAGCCTAAGTGTTTTGTTGACAAACATATCTCCATTACATGTAAATTTGGTAAGTCCACTTTATATTTTGATTAATACATCATTTTGTTGATTCAACTCGTATATATAGAGGGTAACCTTTAGTATGGGTGTCAACTGTCAAATATTGATGTAGATAATCCATTGAAAACATCTTGATGTGCTCTTGAAGTGAGTACACCATATTTTCGAGAGCCAATTTAGGGTATAACTTCGCTCACCTATTACTTCAGTAATTCACCTTTAAAACTGTTACGTAGGTGAGACGTGAGAGATAACGTAGTGATGGGCATATGATCGGAAGTTGAAATCCCTATATGATTCTAGAACTGAGGGAGAATGGTCCTCTTCGAGAGATCGTTACGCTAGTTTGACTAGCATTTTCTTTTCTTCAGCCGTAGCGAAGTCGTATAAGGAAGGTGGTGTGTGTTGTCAATATAGGTTATGGAAAGGGGTTTTGGTGATTTACTAGTACATTAATTTGGTCAAAATCTCATCATAGTTATGTAATAATGAAATTAGTATTTCAATATTAATATTCGTTCTATTTATTTGAAATTGCCATCAATTAAAAATAATTAATTGGTTCGCTGTGGTTTTGTACAAACTACAAAATAAGTTATTCCCAACGTCCTCCGAAAATTGGGCTTAAAATAAAGCCCATCATCTTAGTGATAAGGCTTCTCAGTTGGGCCTTTGGCCCAGAATTAAAAGTGTAAATGTCCACTTACTTGGACTCAGGCATATGCCACCGCATTAATACGTCTTGTATAATACAATTTTGACGTTTATAGGTTTTTACCAACCAACATACATGCAACCAGCAAATTTATAGTTTTTTTTTTTTTTTTTTCCTGGTACCAACTGGGTTCGTCCTGAATAAACCACACAGACCAGGAGTTGAACATTTGACTAAATCTCGCCCAGAGTACTGACCAGTGACCAGTATTAAGTCCACTTCAAAAATCAAACTATACTAGAACGCAATAAATTCATTTCAATTTTTGTGGCTTCTTTGTCCTTACTCACTATTTTTTTTTCTTTTTGGAACAGCTTTAAGGTTATTTTATGAAGTACACTTTGGATCAACTACTTGATTGTTGAAAAATAGTGCATGAAGGTAAGTCAGATTCCCATTGGTTTGGACCAAAAACAGAAAACGTCAATTAATGCCCGCACGGACTATTTCTGGCTTAAAAGGGCCGAGTTAGTATTCAGCCTGAAATTTCAACATTGAAGAAGTCATACCTTATTGTTCAAAAAATACATTAAAAACAAATATCAGATTTTCTAAAATTCTAAACAGTTACCTAATATGATTTCAGAATATTTGTACTTATTTTATGGGATTTGTAAATAAGAAGCATTTCCAAGGTGTTAGAATAATCCTCAGAAAGCCATTACAGATATTATAATTGGATTGCTTGACAATCTGAAATTCAAGAGAAGGCAGCGGTTTGTTAAAAGTTACACTATATGGTCTTTTTATTTTTATTTTTATAATAATGAAAAGTTAAACATGGTCTATGCAAATGATGAAATGATTTAAGATGTTACCCAGTCAGCGTTCCCATGCACAAAATCTGAACAGAACTATTTCCAGAAGAAGCAATCCGACTGACACTACTTAAATAAGTAAATTCATTTTATGCAAACACAAACTCGATTACATATATATATATATATATATATATTTTATCATCTCACTTATATTTGTTTGATATGCTAAAACTAGAAACATGACTTCTTCAAAGATCATAATATCAGAAAGTCCAATTTGATTAAAAATAAATGAATATATCTGAATTAGACAACGACAACGACCGTTTTTTTAATTCTTATAAGCCCACGTATGTAATTGACTCAGAGTTCTATAATATGAGAGAGAATTCATAATTGCCAGTTAATAAAATACATAGATTAGACCATGCATTATTGGTCTTAACTCATGTATTCCTTTTCCTGGCAATCTAATCAACTTCCAACTAATTTCCACTTTGTTAAAAAAAAATACTATTATTGATTAATTATTATTTAGAAAAAAACAGCATAAAATAATTCCAGTAAGAGTTGCTAAATTCTAGCTGTCACTGCATGGAATTTTCAACAATCAAATGATGTTCCCTCCAGTTCCAGTAGCACTATTCCTGCTCTTCCTACAGTTACTCTTCCCCCCTCCAGTTTCCTCCCTACAGTTCCTCTACAATTCCTTCACAACCACCGCAAATCTCACCCTCACCAACGACTCCCGCCTCCAACCGCCGGTCATCCGCCTCACCAACGACTCCAACCAGTTCTCCCTCGGCCGCGCCCTTTACCCTTCCCCAATTCCGGTCAAACCCTTTGACAACTCCACCACCGTAACGACGTCATTTTCCACCCAATTCGTCTTCTCGATCCTCCCCGAAATCGCCACCAGTCCTGGATTCGGCATCGCCTTCTTCCTCTCCGCCACCGCTTCGCCGCCGAACGCGCTCGCCGGCCAGTATTTCGGCTTGTTCTCCCGCTCTCCGCCGACGGTTGCTCCCCTTCTCGCCGTCGAGTTCGATACCGGTCGGAACACCGAATTCAACGATCCGGTGGTGAATCATGTCGGTATTGACCTCAACACTGCTGTTTCTGTGGTTACCGAAACGGCAGGGTATTATACTGCTAATATGACGTTTGTGCCTGTTGATACGAGGAGTGGACAGAATATTCATGCTTGGATTGAGTTCGACGGCCCTCGTAACGAGATCAATGTGACGATTGCGCCGGCTGGATTGGCGCAGCCCGTTCGACCTACGTTGTCCTACAGGGACGCCGTGATCGCCAATTATTGTGCGGCGGAGATGTTTTTTGGGTTTTCGGCTTCCAAGACTCAGTGGATTGAGGCACAAAGGATTTTAGCTTGGAGTTTTAGTGATGAAGGGAGGGCTAGGGATATTAACACCACCGGATTTCCGATCTTCACGTTGCCAAATACGGGATCCTCTTCGTTGTCTGCTGGGCCGATTGCGGGAATCGTGGTTGGTTGTTTTGTGGGGGTTGATGTTGCTCTGTTTTTGGTGTATTGGTTTTGGTGGAGGAGGAGAAAGGAGGAGGAAGAGGATGACGATATTGAGGACTGGGAGATGGAGTATTGGCCTCATAGATATTCATACGAGGAGCTTAGTGAAGCTACAAAAGGATTTGCTAATGAAGAGTTGCTGGGGTCTGGTGGGTTCGGAAAGGTTTATAAAGGGACGTTAGTGAATAACATGGAGGTTGCGGTGAAATGTGTGAACCATGATTCCAAACAGGGGTTGAGGGAGTTTATGGCCGAGATTTCGAGTATGGGGAGGCTGCAGCACAAGAATTTGGTTCAAATGCGAGGTTGGTGTAGGAAAGGGAACGAGTTAATGTTGGTTTATGACTACATGCCTAATGGTAGTCTTAATAAGTGGATATTTGATAAGCCAAAGAAGCTTATGAGTTGGGAAGGCCGGAAAAGAGTTTTGGCTGATGTTGCAGAAGGCTTGCATTATTTGCATCACGGTTGGGATCAGGTAGTTGTGCATAGAGACATTAAGTCGAGCAATGTATTGTTAGACAATGATATGAGAGGGAGGGTAGGAGATTTTGGCCTGGCAAAGTTGTATACACACGGGCAGGCACCAAATACGACTAGAGTAGTGGGTACGCTGGGGTACCTGGCACCCGAGGTAGCTACATTGGCTGCACCGACTGAAGCTAGTGATGTTTATAGCTTTGGGGTTGTGGTGATGGAAGTGGCGTGTGGGCGAAGGCCACTTGAGATTGCAGTCGATAACGAGGATGAGGAGGTTTTGATAGATTGGGTGAGGGAAAAATATTTGGAGGGAAAGCTGGGGGAGGTAGCAGATAAAAGGATTGCGGGGGAGTATGAGTTGGATGAGATGGAATCTGTGTTGAAACTTGGGTTGTCTTGTTGTCACCCGGACCCTCTTCGTCGACCTACTATGAGGGAAGTTGTGGCGATATTGATAGGTGAGCATGCAGCAATGGCGCCAAAGGACTTGTTGTCTGAATTTACGCCAGAGGCTAGACCATTAGATGGAGTTGAAGATGGTGAAAATGAAGAACAAGAAAAGGGGTTCTTGCCAACAGAGCAGGTGTGATTATTGGATTCATTTTATTGATTTTTGGCTTTTGTTTTATATTGTGTTGTATCCAACTTTGTAAGTGTACGTTGTTGTGTGTGAAAAAAAATTCTGAGCTGTTGGGATAATACTGTAATTAGATGATTTTGTGCGGATTATCAGGCCATTGTTGTATTATAAACTTCAATTTTATTTTTCAAGATCAAGAGAAGTTCTTACATTTTCCCAATCTATTTCATGGTATGCCTAATGTTTTTAGAGTAACACTACAATAGCAGCATATTATAAAACATGGCTTTTGCAAGGGGCTGATGACTAACGATTAGCTTACTAGCTAGTGACCTTATCCTGTGTAAAACCCAGAACAGCACAGTGAGATTATTCTGAGTGGAGAGGTTTGGAAGATCAATGTCCATCTTAGTGGATTTGGACCATCTCTCCACCGCATAAGAATCTACATTTATCAAAAATGCTTTCTTGCCATCTCTGGAAGGACAAATACAAATATATAATCGTTTAATCAATTTGTCAATAACCTTAATTGCGTGGTTTTGGATCTTGAAAGCTGTAAACGTTTAACTGCCCACAGTTCTGACGAGTTGTTGGTTGGTGCATAACTAGTCATTGTTTATCATAATTATTTGGAAGTTAATCTTGGTTACGAAAGGCATGTCTTGAGATTTTTTAGGTACTACTTTGAAGCAATCCCCGGGGGAATGTACTGTGATGTACTCCATTTTTATGGTTTGATCAACAGAATTATGTTGGTGTTACGATGATTGATAGAAGTATTGCTATGTCTTAGGGTGGAGATTAATATTTGCTGCATTGAATGAAATTAGTAAATAAAAATGTCAAAAATAGTGGCAGAGCAGGATGCTGGAAGACATTCTGTATTCCTGAGTATTAGGGCAACATCAACTGCAATAAAACCCAGATATATGGGTCAAAACTTATATATAAAACGCAGATATATGGGTCAAAACTATATAAGAGTCCATGCATCACATGATCTGTTTCCTCGATTTCCTTTGTGAAACCTATTAACTGATACATCCATTTATGACATACTACTAACCAAAGGCGTTTATTAAAACTTTCGAAGCATCCAGATATAGACTTTTCTAAACGGTGAATGTTAGTGGGTGAAAGCTGAAATGTGGTTTCTTTTCCCGAGCATTCCTTTGTGAAACCTGATTATGCAGTCTGCATGCCAAGGCCACAGACTCTTTCATTGTTTCAGGTCCACATACAAATACACCTATATCAGATGCCCCTGATTCACTTGTGAAATTGGAGAACAACGCTATTAAGTTAAGAGAGTGTTAGAATATGCACATTTTGGATAAGCAAGTAAAATTCTAATATGATATAAATGCTACCTTGAAAGTTTGGTCTTCCTCCAAAATTGATTTCATGCGCATCAAGATCTCTGCTAGCTACAAGCAAGTTTTGCTTAAAAGGATTTCTTTGTTTGTCTGAGAGCAATTTAATCGGTTCCTTGAGCCTTTTCCACCTTATCATAATGGATCCCAAAGTGGCAGATATCATTGTTATGGCAAAAGAGCACATGAGAAGGAGATCAATCTGGGACGTAGGATTCTTTTGTCCAGCGGGTTTCTTGGCAGGTGGGATAATGAAATGGTTAACGCAAACAAGCAAGATGAGAAACATAAGTGTCGAGATAATAGTGACTGCAGCCATCCACACTAATGTTTCAGATCCATATGTTGCATAAGTAGAGGGTGAAGTTCTAAAATTTGTTACTTGCATCTCGGGATTGTCATTTAGTAGCTCTGTTAGCGTTGTACCAATCTGATTTTCTCGAGTTACAAATACTTTTAGTTCAATATGATATTTTTCAAAATCTAGAAGCTGAGGCAGAATGGAGTTCAACAAGCAAACTTCTTGTGATGTCTGTGCAGTATATATAAGTTGTACTCTATCTGGATATTTATAACTGTCATTGCTTAAGCTGGAGCAAATCTCCTGCAAAATACTCAGAAACGGGGTTATCCCAATTCCTCCAGCAACCAGAAGCAAATTGTCGTGCCTGTTGGTTAACATTGAGGAAAAATAAGATAAATGGCAATAGCAGTTATGCCATGTTCTTGTAAGGACACTGTTACCTGATGAAGTCTAGTGAGACTGGTCCATATGGACCTTCTATGGCAACTGGAATACCCGACCTTTGATTTGCTTCTGCATCTTGTTCCGTATGAATTTTGCTGTAAAGGGAATTTGTCCATTGTCCTCCGCCTTTTATAATGATTGACATGGTATTCTCATCACTGCTAGAGCTTGAAGTTAGACTGAAAGGATGCCATTGAAACATGGAAATGCTTGGTATCTTCAAAAAGACCATACTTGTTGGTGTATATTTCAAACCTGAAAAGGTAGAAATTTTCACTTAAAACTTATTAACTTTATAAACTTCACAGTTTCAGACGTGTGTAGAGATTTACTTGGATCCTTGGGCAAAGTCAGTTCAATGGCTCTGCATGGAAAGACTCTAGCAGAAAGAATGCACGTTTCTGGCCTCGATTGTAGGATCCGGAGTACTTTATCCAGGGCAAAGAGGAAAACTCCGGGAAAAACCATATAAAAGTGTCGATCTCCAACATGGAACAATACTAGTACTAGGAAGACTATATATAGGTGGTGTGTGTAATAGAAGACCTCAAACCATTTCCTCCTAATTTGTGGGAGTGCCGTTAGCCAAATAACTAGACCTGTTAAAAGAGCTAGCTCTCCAGCAAGGTATATTCGCCCCTTTTTCTGCCACTTCCATATCTATTTTAAACATAGTAGGTTTAGTTTGATAAAATCAATTTCTACTTATATATGTTTAAGAGTTCAATATTAAAGGTTATTCGTGAATTTACCTCGTCTTGCAATCTGTGTTTTATTCCCCAGATGAAGAATGTGCCAGCACCATGTAAACTGGTAAAGAACATCATTGCATTGCCAAGCCATATATGGTATCTTACTGAAGCTTCAAACTGGACTCCAAGTAATCGAAATACGGACATCCCTCTTAATATAGGTAAAAGAAGCAGAGCTAGGCAAGCCTCTGCTAACAAACCACACCGTGTGGACATCTTAAATACTTTGTATTGCCATCTGAAACCAGGTATGAACAGTAGCGGTGGTTTTGAAGAACTTCTTGTTTTAGTGTAGACATTATAACTAGGAAATAAAGTAATACTTACGGACTAAATTTGAATGATTTGACTGGCATCGTCTTCTTGAAATCATTTGAAACACGGGCATAGAAGGTCCAGACCAGAATGATGATAAATAGAGACGAGGCAAGAATCTGTATCCCAGACAAAATACCTATATAGCGACTCACAATAACTGGGCTCGATAAACTAGTAATTGCACGTCTTCCTTGTCTGCATTAAAATAGGAAAATTGACATGAACAAATTCCTAAAGCTAGCTTTTATGTTGTAAAACATCGATTCTTTACCTGTTCTCTGTTTCTCTTTGTTTCAGTTCCAGATAGACAAAACCAATTATAGCCAAAGCAATTACAGGAAAAGTGTAGACCATAAAATGAAGACCTGAGCAGTACCAGAAAAGTATTAACATATTTTGGTGCTGAGCTTTTTTCTCCTAATTGGAGACCATGTACATGCTTTCAGAGAATCAAATCTTGAAAGAATGATAATCATACCATTATAACCGAACACTGTAGCTGAAGCTTTTTCTTCTGCATCTTTCCATTTCCTCGTCCAAAATTCAGTCGGCTTCAGAACCCAAATGCATACCCAACCAGCAGATATCAGTATCAGCAGTAGTTTTAGTACTAAAAGGTACGTTCCTCTCATGTTTTGACTTCAAAATTCTAGGGTTGAGAAAAAAAAACTACTAGTCCACAAGATATAGTATATAACTAGAAACTTTGTGTAGGGAAGAGTTTGCCCTTATATAGTACTAGATATCCCCCCACCATATTGCAAGGTTGTGTTGTCAAACAAATGATACCTAGTTTAAGGACACCGATGTTTGATGGGATTCGGTGCAGTAACCTTTAATCATTCTCTAGTTTCATGCATGACATTATGTTAATTTGGACTTTTGTCTGTTGAGATGATCATGGATAATGGCGATAGGATACAGAATATGCACTTCAAACAAACATACGTATGCATGACGAAGCTTTAGTTTAGTTAGTTTTTTTTTTTTTTTTGTTAAGTTCATTGCACATGTATATGTGACCATATTGCTTGCAGGGCTTTAGATCACTTTCAGTAATCATTCCTTAACAACTAGCTGGTCTTTCAAGATTGAAGTGGGTTTATGGTCCACCAAACCACTAATCCCTCTTCTTATTTCATGGAGATTCGATGGTGACCTCACCCCGTGACAAGACGAGCATGTTTTGCTTAAAGTAATTAGGCTTTTAGTGCACACTTATCTCATACTTTAGGGCTGTACAATTTGGTGGATGCAATCCCACATACTTGGACTGTGGCAAAGTTACTGCTCTCTGTTAGAAATTCGAAAGCCTTCGATTCAGGATTGTTTTTCGCCTTCTATTTCATTTTAGATCATTCAAATCATACACAACTGAATGAGAGAAGACGAAATAGTCGCTTGACTCGTCGTGATTCCAGTTTGGTACGTAACAATGAGGACCATTTCAATATCTTGTCACAGGTTGCAAAATAATTTGTGCTTTGGATGTACACGTTATCTGCAAATTGGTTTCTGTGACGCAGCTAGTTGGTGAATATCACTTTCAGTTAATAGTGGAAATCCCATTAGGATTTGATGATAAAAATAAATTTAACATCATTAAAAAAAAAGTTCCTATGCAGAAACTGACATTAACTAAAAATTCTGCCTTTCTTATTTTAGTGTGTACTTTTCGTTTGCAATATTTAAAGCGTGCAAGGAATTAAAAATAACAAGGGCGGTTAACTAACACGTAAATTAAATGACCATATCTCTAGTTGAAATTGGTGACTTTTTGTTTAAAGTTCAAACAGAAAGATCACGTACGTGTGTATCTAAGCAACATTGTTTTAAAACTCAGATCAACTCAGAAGCCTTCGATCAACACTTTTTATTTTGATATTTAGACTAAATTGAGATAAAAATAAATAAAATACAGAAAAGGAAATAATACATAAAATTGTCACATCTTCTAGTGCGTTCAAGTCAACTAAAAAATGTTAATGGGGGCAGCATGTGGCCATGGACAAAAGCAAAGCACCACTCGACATTGGCTGTGACATAACCAATACCTTTCAAAAATTGACAAATAAAGAATCCAACTTTAATTAACTATACTTTTTTACTCACTTATGGCTTTGAAACCAACGACGCGTTTCATTTGTTCTTTTCTTCTTGTAATAGGAACACTTTTCTAAATGTAAGGGGAGAAATCAATGGACCTCGACGACGAAGGGCAGTGCCGTAGATGGCAGGCCATGTCGTCTGAAATCGTGGAGATCGATGAAGATAGCAAGAGCGTAGTAGTCAGCAGAGATGGAACTCGTAATGATGTTTATGTAGCTGTTGGTAAAAATGACTTGCATGTTGTCAAGTGGGCACTTGATCACGCTGTGTCACCGGGTAGTCACGTTTTTCTCGTGCACGTTTTTCCTCCTATGTCCTATATCCCTACACCAGGTTCAATTCCCATATATCTTTCTCTTTTATTATTATTTTACATGTATCATTGAAATTCATAGAACACTGTTGCTTCCTGATCTTCTTGTGTACCATTTCCAGTTTTGCGTTCCCTCCGTTGACTTATTCTATTGGTTTGCTACTCTAATCTGAGTAGTATAATATAATGTTCAGATATCAGATTGATTGTATTTTGAGTCAATAAAAAATGGTTTAGTTCATTGCTGTAGCACAACATCCATATTCAAGTACTGTGAGATTAATGGAAATATGTCAAAAAAAAGTCATAATTGGGACAGTCAATTCCCTGACACAATCCTTACTTCTAATTAACATTACATACCATAAAAGGAAACAAATGTTCGTTTTAGAATGCCTCGGTCCTTGACTCCTAAAGGATCTCATCGTCAGAAATTTGTGTGACAGTGGGGAGGCTATCAAGAAGCCAGTTAAGCAAGGAGCAGCTGCAGGTATACATAAGGGAGGAAAGTAACCGCAGGAAACATCTCTTGGAAAAATACGTTCGCCTCTGTAACGAATCCAAGGTATGTCGTCAATGTTCGTGCCAAGAAAACAGTTAACCGTTCTTTTGCGAAAATTTTGATCTGCTTTATAAAACACCACTGCAGATAGCAGTGGAGACAATGCTGGTAGAGAGCAAGGCAGCTGACAAAGCAATTTTAGAGCTCATTTCCGTTGCTTATATCAGTTCTCTAGTTATGGGAACGAGGCAATCACAATTTACAAGGTAAATGTATCTACTCAGTTAGACTGCTGAGAGTTTTATCTTAGTTCTTCGCATAAAGAGTTAGAAAAGCAAAAAATTGGTTTTAAAGTCGGCATGCTTTATATGATGTTTTTAGGCTGTCAATGAAGGGTATAGGCAAAGGAGAGTATGTTAAGAAGCATGCACCAGAGTTTTGTGAGGTCACATTGGTATGTGATAACACACAGATGAAACAGGATATTGTACCAGGCAAATTGGACTGCTCTGCATCAAGCCGAATGCCACAAGACATTCGACACAGTAAATGGAACTTGTCCAAATACGTGTGCTTTTTAAGCAACGTCACATGAAAAGGCCCAGAACTCTGGCATCTGATTTCATTTTTTCCGTATCTCGGGTAGCGATTGATTATTGAAGGATATATTTATAGTACGAATAAGTTTTTACCGTTCAGATGTAAGGGATAAGTGGTGGTAGGGTCGGGGGCTTCGACGTGGTGCAAAAGATTTGGTTGTTTTTTTCAGAAAACAATACATTCATATTAGAAAGCAATGCAGTTATGTTGTTGCAGTAAATGTAAATGATAAATGTGTAAAGAAGGAATGAAAAAGATCACTGTTATATTGAATGTCTGAATGCGGTAATATTGCTACATATTACATTGATTGTCTTCTACTTATATACAAATGGGCGAATTATTATCTCTGCCCTGTAACTTTGCAAAATATTACTTTCTGCCCTTTTTTTCCCGAGCCGACTTTTTCTGCCCTGCTAGTTTTTATTTTTCTATAAAAAATGCCCAATTTCAGCCACATAGGCTAAATTGCTGATGTGGCAGCCCAGTCAAGAAAGTGCTACGCCTAGTCAATATGTTGTCACGCCACGTCATATTTTTCAGCCCAAAAAACGTTTTTTAGACTAATCCTTGTAATATTAAAAAATTGCACTTGCACCCCAAACTAAATTGCACTTTGCCCCCAAAATAATATATATATATATAAAAAAATAATAATAAAGCTATATATATAGATAATAATAACAAACATATATATAAATAATAATAATAAACATATATATATAAATAATAATAAAAAAGCTATATATATAGATAATAATAAACATATTTGTATATTAAACTATTTATAAATAATAAATGTTTTAAATGAACTTATATTTTCGTAATATTTATTAAAATATATAAATATTTTAATAAATAAAAAATAATTAAATAAAGATTTGTTTTTTCAATTAAAAGAAAAAGGTCTTCTTCCCCACCGCCCCCCCCCCCCCCCCCACGCACAACCCCCCATTTTCCTCCATCACGCGACGCCTCCTCACGCACATCCCCTCCTTTCTTCCATCCGGCGAGATCTGAGCTCCGGCGAAAATCGGAATTTTTGAGCTCCGGGCGACGCAAAATTGGGGCTGGTGATGACGCGAGATCGATGAGCAATGATGACGACGACGAATCGGAGGCGGTGAACAGTGTTAGGCGATAAACATTGTCGATAAACAGTGCTAGGCGATAAACATCACCGTGAACAGTGTCGATGAACAGTGTCAATGAACAGTGCGTGGTGGGGGGTGGGTGGGTGGGTTGGGGTGGCGGGGGGGGGGGGGGGGGGTTAGGGAAGATGATGACATTTTTTTTATTTTTTAATTAATGTATTTTATTTTTATTTGTTTTTACAATTTCTAGAAATTATTAAAATATGTATTATTTTAAAAATATTTCTAAGATATAAAAAAAGAGTATATATATAAAAAATGTTTAATATATATATATATATATATATATATATATATTAGGGGTGCAAAGTGCAATTTATTATGGGTTCAAGTGCAATTTTTAATATTACAAGGATTAGTCCAAAAAACATTTTTAGGGCTAAAAAATATGACGTGGCTATAGCAACTTATTGACTAGGCGTAGCACTTTCTTGACTGGGCAGCCACATCAGCAATTTAGCTGATTTGGCTCAAATTGGCATTTTTGATAGAAAAATAAAAACTAGCAGGACAGAAAAAATAAGACTGTGCAAAAAAGGGCATAAAGTAATTTTTTGCAAAGTTACGGGGCAGAAATAATAATTCGCCCTATACAAATTAAAAGTACATAAAATCATGTAAGAAATACAAAAGAATTCTGTCTCAATATTCTCTTTGTCTAAAGTGTTTCTCCACTGATCCAGATGTGATATGTCATCATGTGCTCCCATGTGTTAGTAAGCAAGATATTGCTTCTCATGTGTTTGGTTCAGTTGCTGCGGATGGGATCCTGGTATCCAGCCATTGCATAGTCCTGCTTCTGATACTCCCCCTCAAGATGAGAGTATATATTATGTACTCCCATCTTGAGCATTAATCCTCTCAATCTTTCAACACTTAGAGTTTTAGTAAATGCATCTGCCAGTTGAGAATTAGTTGAGACATGGAATAATTTTATAACTCCTCGCTGTAGTTTCTCTCTAGTTACATGACAATCTATTTCAATGTGTTTAGTCCTCTCATGGAAGACTGGATTGGAAGCAATATGAACTGCAGCCTGACTATCACAGTAGACTAGAGCAGGATGTTCATGTTTGTCACCTAGATCATTGATCAGTTGTTTCAACCACACTACCTCACATACTGTTGCAGCAAGGGCTCTATACTCAGCTTCAGCTGAAGATCTAGACACTGTCTGTTGCTTTTTTTGATTTCCAGGACACCAAAGCATCTCCAATAAAAACACAGTATCCTGTCACAGACCTTCTAGTGTCCACACAAGCACCCCAGTCTGCATCACAATAGGTCTTGATATGGATTGTATTGTTGCTAGGGAAAAACAATCCTTGTCCAGCAGTTCCTTTCAAATATCTCACCACTCTGAGAGCTCCATCCATGTGTTGTTGTTTGGGATTGCTCATGTATTGACTTAATGTTTGAACATCGTAGGATATATCAGGTCTAGTAACAGCCAAGTATATGAGTCTTCCTATCAGCCTTCTGAATTGAGTTGGATCATTTAAAAAATCTCCCCATGATTCTGAATATTTCAAATTTTGTTCAATGGGAGATCTTGCAGGTTTGGCTCCAAGTAATCCAGAATCAGCAATGATATCTAAAGTATATTGCCTCTGGTTGACAGAAATCCCTTTAGTACTTCTTGCTACTTCTATACCAAGAAAATATTTCAAGTCTCCTAAGTCTTTTAACTTGAAATGTTTCTTCAGATATCCCTTCAATTCATCAATTGTCTGTTTATTGTTCCCACCAATTATAATATCATCCACATATACTAACAAAATTGTAGTGGTACCTTTAGAGTGTTTGATGAATAAAGAATAATCTGTTGCAGACTGAATGAAACCTTGGTCAGTTATAATGGAGGTAAGCTTGTGATTCCATTATCTAGATGCCTGGTTTAACCCATATAGAGACTTGTGTAAATGACAGACAAGATTCTCCCCCTCAGGAGCAATACCAGGAGGAGGGATCATGTAAACTTCCTCATCTAGATCACCATATAGAAAGGCATTGTTCACATCTAACTGTGAAAGATGCCAATTGTTAGCAGCAGCATAGGCCAACAAACATCTTACAGTAGTGATCTTTGCTACTGGAGAAAAGGTTTCAAAAAAATCCAAACCTTCTTTTTGATTGTATCCTTTTGCAACCAACCTTGCCTTATATCTTTCAACTTGTCCAGTAGAAGTGAGTTTGACTTTGTATACCCATCTACATCCAATGGCATTTTTACCAGGAGGTAAAGGTACTAAGGTCCATGTGTTATTATCTTTGAGGGCAGTAAGTTCAGTATCCATAGCTTTTCTCCACAATGGATCTTGTTGAGCTTGCTCATAAGATGAGGGTTTAGAATGTGAAGATACAGATAAAATGTAATTGAGATAAGAAGGAGAAAGCTTCTGAAAATATAGATTAACAGGATAAAGATTACCTGCATGATTGTCACCAGTATGAGAATTCATAGGAGCAGCAATAGATTGAGCTAGGCTGTACTGATAGTCTCCAAGATGTGAGGGAATCTTTCTAACTCTAGTAGACCGCCTGAGAATGGTAGGAGAAGGACTGTTTGGTGGAGATGATGTAGGAGAAGGAAGAGAAGACAATGCATCTTCCTGTGGAGGTGTAGAATTGAGTGAGGATGATAGGTCAGGAGAGTGAGATGAATGAGGTGATTCAGGAGATGAAAGCTGAGGGATTGATGTGTTATGTGTCTCATGATCAATATGCATGGGCAGAATGTGACTCTGAGGTGCATCAGGATAAGAAGTAGGAGTGATGGTATGACTTTGATAAGGGAATATGTGTTCATAGAAAGTCACATCTCTGGATACAATCACAGTATGTTTCTTGAGATCATATAGCTTGTATCCTTTGATGTTGGCTGGATATCCAATCATGATGCATTTATTAGCTCTAGGCATAAATTTATTATGAGGTTTAGGCATGGTAGCTGCATAACACAGGCATCCAAATGTTCTAAAATGAGAATACTTTGGATGTTTTGAGTATAAATGATAGAATGGAGTGAGATTATTCAAGAGAGGAGTTGGTTTCCTATTGATGAGATATGCTGCAGTGAGTACACAGTCTCCCCAGAAGGATAGAGGTAGATTAGCATGAATGCGCAATGATCTAGCAACATTTAGCAGATGTCTATGTTTCCTCTCAGCAACAGAATTCTGTTGTGGTGTGTAAGTACAAGTTTGTTGATGGATCACACCATGAATGTTGTAAAAATCAGGCATATTAAACTCTTGTCCTTGGTCTGATCTCAGAGTCTTGATATGCTTATTGAATTGAGTGAGAACATACTTGAAGAAGTTATTAAGAATGGTTCTTGTTTGGCTTTTGTTTGTCATGAGATACAGCCATGTGAATCTGCTGTGGTCATCCACTATTGTCAAGAAATATCTGGATTTATTAGTAGATTCAGTACTAAAAGGCCCCCAGATATTCACATGAATCAAATCAAAACAGTTATCACATTTTGTAGGATTAGAAGGAAAGGAAGATCTGGTTTGTTTAGATAAGTGGCAAGAATCACAAATAACATCATTAAACTTTTGTGGAAGATCATTACTTGTGGAACATATCAGAGATATTCTGCTTATAGATGCATGTCCTAATCTATTGTGCCACAAGGCTGATGGTGAAATGACAGAGAGTATGCTGGAATGACAGGCACTCTCTAAAGTAGGAGATTCTCTATCTTGTATTAAGAAGTACAACCCTTGTCTTTCTTTAGTTATCCCAATCATTCTCCAGCTGGCAATGTCCTGAAAAGCACAAAATTCAAACCAGAAGATCAGTGAGCATGATGTATTTTGGGTGAGTTTGCTCACTGATAGGAGATTGAATGAGAAAGATGGCACATACAAAACATTAGTTAATAGTATGTGTGGATTAAGTTGTATTGAGCCTGTCATTGTAACAGGAACAGATGTGCCATTTGGCAGTGTAACAGAAGAATTTGACAGAACACTACACTCTACATACAGTGATGAGTTACAAACAATATGGTTTGTAGCTCATGAGTCTAGAATCCAAGTCTTAGTATCCATGAATGGATGTGAGACACTTGAGTAGGCAAATGATATGGGAGTTGAGCAATTTAAAATGAAGTGAGTACCTGATGGTGGATTAATTGTGGTACTGTTACCTTTGGATTTTGAATTTATCTGATCAGCAAGCTCAACATTCCCTTTGAGTAGATTGCACAGGTGCTGAAATTGCTCTTGTGATATTGGATATTGTTGTCCTGTGTTTACAACTTCCTGGTTTAGCTAATTCACACTTCCAGTGACTTGCTTCACTCCACTATTCTGTCCAGATTTGAATCTAGCATACTTATGCCCTGGTGGATATCCAAATATCTCATAGCAATTCTCTATAGTGTGGTTGTTCTTTCCACACTTTGGACATGGTGGTCTGTTCCTAGCACCATTAGGTTTGCTCCATGGTTTGTTACCTCTTTGAAAATATCCAACAGCAGCAACAGTTTTTGGTAGTCTTTGAAGAGTTGAATGTGTCTGTACATTCATTGCAGCTGATTCAGTGTTGTTCTGCAATCCATGGGACATTTCCCTGTTTGCTTCTTCCTGGAGTACAAGACTAAAAGCATCATCAAGTACAGGAAGGGGATCTTTTAGTAAGATCTGATTTCTAACATGACTATATGATTCATCTAAGCCCATTAAGAACTGCATGACTCTTCTCCTTTCATTTTTTTTATGTAACACAACCATAACTCCACAGTTTAAATTCTCACAAGTATATACTTCTTCATATTGGGATATTTCATCCCAAATAGATCTTAACTTGGAGAAATATAACACTACAACAATGCCATATTGTTTTGTGTTTATCAATTGTTGTTCTAACATAAAAATTCTGTTATTGCTTGATTTTGCAAACCTGCGCTTGATTTCATTCCAAACTTTGAAAGCATTATCAGAAAATAGAGTGTAATCTCCAAGCTCATCAGACAAGCTTGCTGAGATTCATCCTAACACCATATAGTTGCACCTCATCCATTTCCCATAGGATGGATTTGTGAGGTCTGGTTCAGGAAGGGATCCATTTACAAAACCAATCTTGTTTTTAGCTAATAAGGCCACATACATGGCACGGCTCCATTTGTGGTAATTATGTGTGGTTAGTTTTTGACTAACAAGAGATGTATTTGGATTTTCACCATGATGTAAGAAGAATGGATCCAAGGGATTGTCAGCTATGGTCTGGTTCTGTGCAGTTGGCTCAGTGTGCCTTGTACTGTCAGTAGAACCAAGTGTAGCTGACTCTCCTGGATTTGTCATGAATGCAAAGAAGAGACTGTGCGGAAGCTAGGATATCTGAGGCAGTGATGGATTCACTGCTCTGAGATCATATTAGAAAACAATGCATTCATATTAGAAAGCAATGCAGTCATATTGTTGCAGTAAATGTAAATGATAAATGTGTAAAGAAGGAATGAAAAAGATCACTGTTATATTGAATGTCTAAATGCGGTTATATGGCTACATATTACATTGATTGTCTTCTACTTATATACAAATGAAAAGTACATAAAATCATGTAAGAAATACAAAAGAATTATGTCATCATGTGCTCCCACTGATCTAGATGTGATCTGTCATCATGTGCTCCCATGTGTTAGTCCAAAGAAGCAAGATATTGCTTTTCATGTGTTTGGTTCAGTTGCTGCAGATGGGATCCTGGTATCCAGCCATTGCATAGTCCTGCTTCTGATAGTTTTTGACAATAATACAGTTGAGAAGAGATCGCGAGAAGACCGAACACTTAAGGTATCATATCATCATGCATCAGCTGCATGAAATGACTTAATCCTCAAGAGGAGAATAGACACCAACCTCCTACTTGACTTTTGAAAAGTTGTGTACTTGAGTTGCACAAAACGAATTACATCCATAATGCCTTTCATTTAAAGAAAAAAGAATATTGTGTTGTTTGATGCTGTATTCCCATAACTTGTTGACAACGGCACTTCTATTTTCCGTTTACCTACGACATTAATCATAAAACTGTTAACTAATATAATATTTGCATGTGGAGAATAGCTATTTACTTTTGGAAACCCATTAAGCTTATAATATTCCCAAATTTGAAAAAAAAAGAAGATAAAAATCTGAATGAATTAAAGTTGATTTGGTTTTGCTACAAATTGTTCGTTATTTGATTTTTCAGTTGCATCGATGCAATTTTAGCTTGAAATAATCAAATGCTAATTGTTAACATGTTTGTTATTTTAATCGAATTAACGAGTTTATAAGGGTTGGAACCCCTTGTCCGTATGTTCAGAAGCATGCTTATGACGAGAATATTCCTTTTATTATTTGTTGAGTGTTGTATGTCTTGCTTGTGCTCTGGTCCTTCTATTTGACAGTGGGGGTACCCCTTTTATAGAGGTATTTGGGGACAGGTGTCATAGTGCATGTAAGTAGATAATTTTACACTTTATCTCTAGGTCATTTATCTACCAGGCGCTGACTAGGATGCACTTCTATCCTTTCCGATAGGGAGATTCTTGGATTCTTTCTCCGATAGGCTAGGATTCTCGGGAGAGCTTCATAGGTGAGGCTGGGCGTTTGTTCGATATCTTTTTGGCCCCGATAGAGGTTTATTCTTGTGCTCTAGTCTGCGTAGAGTGTACTCCGATGGTCCGTGGTCCTCGGGTTTCTCAGCATGGGGATGTTCTCGTGTTCGGGGACTCGGGGTCCTTATATTCGTGGTGGTCCCTCTTGGCGCTTTGATGGATATCGGATTCTCGCGGACTTATCGGAATTTATTTTCTTTTCCGATGCCACGCGGATATCTTATTTTTAACTATCGTGACTTTCCAAGGGACGCTTAGGTGCCTCTTCGCGGGTGTCGCTTTTTACCACTTTGGGTTTGCGGCACTCGGTGGGCCCTCCTGGTGCTACGTGGCATAGGGAGTTAGATGACGATTTTACCATCCTTCGGTTAATCCCTATTTACTTTTTAGGGTTAACACTAGCCCCCCCCCCCCAAATTTCGATCGTCATCGTAGAGGCGAGATGAATTTTATTCCTTCAATTTTTTGCCTTCGGTGAAGCGAGGGGATTTTCCTTTTTTTTCTTCTCCTTTTATTTATATATATATATATATATATATTTTACGCTGAAACGATGGGTACACACACACACACACACACACACATATATATATATATAATATATGCCACAAGCGTTAATTTAAGGATATTACCTTTTTGTCCTCGGGAGATCTGTCCTCGGGTGGAATAACGCGGGTGAGAGGAGTGCATTTATGGTGCTCTTTAATGGTGGCATAACGGTATGTCATCTGACCGTTGGCAAAGGGCCGATTCCAACGGCTTCCTGCAGTGTAACGTGTCTGGGACACGTGTCGCGTTGGTGGGGCGACGCGGGGTGTTAATACGCCTCACGTTCTTAATAACGTTGGCTATAAATATAGCCCTTACCCCCATCCTCTTCATTCTCTCATTCTCAGGTTTCTTCAAGCTTTTCACTCTAGCAAATTCTCTCGTTTCCTTTCTTTGATTTCGTGAGAGTTTAGAAATATTTTTCTTCCCTCTTCAACTTTTGCTCTTTCTCTAGATGGCTTCTTCTAACACTGATCTTACCACTGCTGCCTCGGGTTCGGGGGTTGTGGCCTTTACCTCCGCCGCCGATTTACGGGCAGTAACTGGCGGTGTAACAATGAGTGGACCTGCTGCTTCCACTCCAAAAATGAAGGGTAGTTCTTCTGTTGCGGTTGAGGAGGGTGGCGCTGCCCCTTCGAAAAGGGTTAGGGTTACTAAATCGAAGAGGTCTGATACTCGCAATCTCCAGAAGGCAGAGGAGACTGTGAGCACTGCTACTCGGACCGAAATGGTGTCCTTGTTCACTGGTTTAGGGGCGTATCAGAAGAACATGGAGTTCAAAATTCCGACTAAGATGGAGAGGGCTAATGCTCCTCCGAAGGGCTATCTCACTGTGTACTACACACAAATGAGATATGGTTGGCGATCATTCCTTCCCCGTCTCTTATGTGAGATTTTCAAGGCATGCAATGCGTGCCCGAGTTAGGTGACCCCGAATGGCTTTGTCGTTTTATGGTGCCAGTTGAAGGGGCTGAGTTGTACAGTGGCCCACTTTTTCTCAATCTTTGATATCGTAATATCGCCTGAGGGTTTTCCATTTTACCACTTTCGTCATCGGGACACTGCTAAGAATTCGACGAAGAGGATTCTGGAGGGGACGCTGAGCTCTCACGGTACTTGGAAGGACAAGTACTTCTTCGTGAAGCCCGTGGATGGTGAGTGGGATATGCCCTTCGATTGAAGAAGGGCTAACAATTCCACGTATGCTCTGGACCATGAAATGAGCTTCTCTCCGATAATTTTGGCTAAGTCTTTGATAGAGGGGGGTGATTTTGGTATGTTGTAGGAGAAATCGGGGCCTCACTGTGTGGTGTTCACAGATGTTGCCATTCAAGCGCCTTTGTCCATGTCTCCCGAGGAGTTGGTTTCTTTTGGTAAGTAACTTCGACTTGATTTCTTCTATTATTTCTAGTAAATTTTTATTCCCAGGGATTCTTAGGGATTTTTGTATAATGCAAGGGGGATTTTGGTGAAGTACTTTTCGCCCAAGAGTCCTTTGGATTCGGCCATAACCGCGAAGCCATCGGAGCAAGATATTCCGGCTTCGAGTGGTAGAAAGAAGTCTAAGTCCCAAGCGGCTTCTTCGGCCCGTTCGTCCAGCGGGACTTCTGACGTTCCCAAGGAGGAAGATGCTTCGGATGAGGAGGTCAATACTCCTGAAGACGTGGATATGGACCCGGTGGAAGAGGAGGAGGATCACTCGCCTTTCGTCATCAGGGAAGATGGCGTGATTTATGGAGCCATTCCTCTATCTATCGTGGATCCTCGATGGGCTATGGTTCTGGTGTCCGGTTCAGCTTTCACTGCGGCGGGTTCTCCGAGGGCTTCAGAGGAGGATTTTGCTTCGGAAGGAGGCCAGGCTATGGGGGAGATTCGTCAGCCGTTGCAGAGTATGTGACCATCTCCTCCGATGATCCTTCGCCTTCTACTCTAAAGGATGTTGAAGATCCTTTGTTGGTGCCTTCGGCGGTTCCAGTTTCCGAACCTCTTGCCCATGGTAAGCTTTTTGTACACCTTTTCTTTCTTCAAGTATCCTTAATTTCCTTGCTTTTCTTTTTACGCTTAAGTGACTCGTCCTTCGTTCATAGGTAATGTAGATAAAGGGAAGGCTCCGATGACCACATGAGGGGAGACTTTCCTTTCAGGTAATTAATTCCCTTATCCTACTTACTACTATTTATTCCTTCTTTGTAACCTTTCTTACTTATGATCTTTCTTGCAGGGGAGGAGTTATTGGCCCAGCTCCTTAAGTCGGGCTCGGGGGCATTGTTGGGCAGTTCTGAGGAGACATTTGGGGTCTTTAATGCGCCCGTTGGCGGCTCGTCGCATTTGGAGGGTAAGGTTTCCCTTCTGAGTTCCCTTCTGGGGGTGGCGGGTCCTTCTGCCCCTACAGGGGTTCATCGGGCCATATTCACCAATTCCGATGCCGTTGCCTCGGTTCCGATGACCGTTTCTCCAGAGGGTATTTTCTTTGGAATGCCGTTTCCAGGGGTTCCTCCCCGTTTGGAGGATTTTCCATCGATGCAGACCTTAGATAAAGCCTTCAGAGAGGTCCTTCGCTTCTTCGTTTCTTCCAATGCCACTCCTGCTGATGGCTTTCATTTGATGCAGACTTGCCTCAACTGGATGGGGCTTATGGTAAGTTTTTCTTTTCTTCTTTTCTCTTTCTGTTCGTCTTTCCCTGTATATTATCTTCTTAGGAACTCACGCCAGACATCCTTTCGTTTTAGGTCGGGAAGGCCAGAGAGGCTGCTATCGTGGCGGAGCAGGGTTATAATAAGGACGAGGACGAGGTGAGAGTCCTCCGAGAGATGGTAGCGTCCTTCAACTTTAGGAGGGAGGAGGACCAGAATGAGATGTTGGTCTTTCGAGAGAAGATAGTGTCCTTTGACTTCAGGTGGGTGGAGGACCAGAACAAGATGAGAAGGCATGGTAGGGAGATTGAGGGTCTACGGACCATGGTCACAGAGTTGGAGGCTTCGGAGAAGGCTTCGAAGGCCAGAATTGCGCTTCTCGAGAGGGAAAAGGATGAGGGGAAAGAAATAGAAATGAACCTTCAGGAGCAATTGGGCCAAGCTCTTGACCGCGCATAGTCGGCCTCGGAGAAGTAGGCTACGGCCATTTCTTCCGATGAATTGCAGGCCAAAGTGGACGTGTCGGTCTGGTATGCTCAAACGAAGACCGTGCGACAATGCTCGAGTCTCTTTGAGAAACGACACCACGGAGTTCTGACGGGGTATCTGTTGTGGGGCTATCTTGAGTGTGCCAAGTTGCAGATGGGGTTGTTGCGGCCGGGCATCAATTTCCAGCAGACTTTTGACCTTCGCAAGATGAAGAAGCCGGCCAACTCCGAGGAGGCTTATGCTCTTTTCGAGAAGCACGGTGGCTTGTCTCCCCAGGTGTCTCCCTCGCCATCTCCTTCTAGGCTGGGGAGTGAGGTTCGGGTTGGTGATGTGACTCCGAGGCTTGTCGACTCCGGGGGTGTTCTACCGCCCGATACCCAACTGCCTCCGATAACTGTGTCGCCTAGTATTCTAAGTCCGATGACTCTTCTATCTGGGGGAGCCACTCCTTCCACTCCTTCGGCCCCGCATCCTTCGACTACGGGGCGTAGCTTAGGATTTTTTTTCTTTGTTTTAATTCTAGTATTTCTGACATTTATGTTTTTAAATTTTGAGCTTTTAATTCCATATTTTATCATTTGCAATTAACTTTCGTGCTTGTAATTATTTTCCGAGGACTCCTCGGCCTTTCTATGAATGAACAACTAGTTTTGTTGTTTCCCTATTTTGTCTTTTTCTTACTTATAGTCACAATAACTTTTCAGCACATATAAATACCTGGACCTCCTCCTTTAACTCAGGAGTTAATATTGAGTTTAAGTGGACTGAGATCAAATTCCATTCTTGTTGACCAAGTAAAATATTAGCTTGACGTGTCCGTTTGCATGGCAAACTTTGAGGATGGAATTTTCTCTAAATAGAGATATCAACCGCACGTGGCATTAGCTTTTAATTTCACTTGGACAACTTAAGCTTAACTCTATATTTAGAGGAAAATGTCTTGAGTATATATATGCTTGGAGTCAGTGAATATTAACATGCCCCTTTTGAGTCCTTCGAGGACTCATCGATGTTTAAGGAGAGCCGTATGAATCATATTAGGGAAGTGTTTATGGATAGAGAGTCTTATTCTCTCGCTAATCACTCATCAATGTTTAACATGCCCCTTTTGAGTCCTTCGAGGCTGATAGGCAGAGGACACGTCGGGTCCACTGATAGTACTGACCCTTTTTACCGAGTATAATCTGGATTTTGACAAGTATGATGTTGTTATACCCCACCCCGATCAGAGGGTATATGATCCTCCTTCGGGTTACCTAACCGTTTACTGTGAGCAAATGCGTTGCGGGTTGCGTGTGTTTTTTCACCATTTTCTCCAAGTTCTTTTTTGATATTGGCAAATATGCCCTAGTCAACTGACGCCTAATTCCTACCGTCACTTGGTGGGGTATATTTTGTGTTGCTAGCTTTTGAACCTTCCTATGTCTCTTTATCGGGTGGGGGCGATATTTATCCTTCGCCCTTGTTCGGGTGGCCTTCCCTTTTTCAGCCTGGCCTACCGGGATAATAGTCTGGCCTTCAAGCATGTCTCCAGCCATCGTTCACATCGAGGTGATTGGAGGTGGAGGTTCTTTTTCGTACCTCCGAAGGGCCGATCGGCTTCCTTATGGGTAGGCTTGTCAATGGGTAGGGTCTTACCCAGGCCCTACACTAAGTTGGAGATAGGGTCTAATCTCATACCCTACCCATAAGGTCCATTAAGGGTCCATACGCATGCCCTGTTCAATGGGTCCAATCTGTTGGAGAATTTAATTAATTTGGTGTTGAGACCAAAAATATTAATTAAATTATATTGGAATTGAGTACAATATAAAGTGTGGCATAATATAATTATTTATATTAATAGCCAAGTGTTAGAGGGTGTGAATGGTAATTTACCTTTTGAGGGGCATAAGTGGAACTTGTTCCACATTGAAGATATTCACCCCAAAGTTTCTATATAATCCCTATTTAGGTGTTTTGGCTAATACATAGTTTTCACTTAACAAAAAGGATGTCTTCTCCGGGGAAGATAAAAACCATCCTTCACATCAAAAACTCTTTTGTGCATAAAAATCATAGCATAATCATTTGGAGTTCTGCAAGTATCGCTAGTGTTCGATTGAGGGGATAGTATTGCGCTTCACTTGCTATCTCGGGGAAAGGACGTTGTACCTTGGGAGGTCAGTGCCGCATGAGGGTTTGAAGCGGTAGCCGCGGCATAGTGATCTTAAGGGGAAGAGGCTTGCTTCGGACTCGTCCACTATAAATGATTATTTAATCGTTTGAGGTTTTTCTATCACCTTTCTTTATAGTTTATTTTATGTTCTTGCATGATATATATCCTTATGAATGTTTATTCTTTTTGTGTTGTATATGTAAAACATGTTTATCTTTATGTTTGTTAGAAATACATGTTCATATGTTTTTTTTTTGTGTTATTGAAATCTGAAAATTCTTGTTATGGCTATATACCGGATCCAACAATCTTAAGATCACTACTTGTATAATTCTTGTTCTCGGTGTTCATAAGAATTTTCCAGATTACGTTTTTTATCCTCAAAACAATTTCCATAAGTTTTAAGCAGGTGCAGGTGGTTATAATATTTGATGATGTGCATTCTATTTGGATTCATCAGTTGAGGTATTTAGAAGTTTAAAGACTTTCTAGGACTTTTTGTTGCTATGCGAATCTTCAAAGTTTCCTTAGCATAATTTTCAGAAATATATTTCATGAGATATGGAGCTGAACGTGTGATTTTTTTTCATTAAGTTATGTTTAGAAACTGATTAATTTTTGGTCATGTTTGAGAAATTAATCGTTTGAGGCTATACGTTTATTTTAATTCATTCGCGGAAGGCCAGCTTTGTGTTTCAGCTTTACAAGGAGGTACGTTTTTTTTTTTTTTTGAATTATGTCTGTTCGTTTTGTTAATTAATTAAGGAGCAGTAGTGAACGTATTTAATTTGAGCTGATATGCCTTTCTATTTTCCTGGTATAATTCTTAATTAAATTGATGAGCAAATTATATCGTAACTGTCTCGTACGTGTATTAACTATTAAGTAAATGTCCATGATTAAATTAGGAGTTAATTTTTTTAATTGCTTCTTTACTTAATTACCAAGTTGACCAGGTCCTATAATTGTTGTAACTGCTCCTATCCAGATTAAATTTGGAATTTATAATTGTAGGAGCGAGATGGGTGTTACTAATGTGTGTCTAATTATCTCATTTATGATTAATTAGCTATGGTCAATACATGTTTAATTATTTATTCGATGCATGTAGTATGTGTATGTGACATAGCATTTAATCACTTGATCATTGCACTGCTATCCCGTTAATTGCAACATATAACATAATTAACATGTTATATTAGTTGGAGCATGAGGATGTAAATTATGGATTTTATGATTTGGAATCATGTTGCTACAGCTAATTATGAAGGCATTTTATATTACATGTAACGTACTTACATGTTTTCCGGAGCAGTAAATTCTTGTGATATTACTTATTAATTAATCGCTTTGATTTGGTCAAGTGGTGTTGATCATATTGCACACATTAGTTGTTACGTGAAACATTGTTTTAATGCATGTTTATGTGATTAGTGAAAAATAATTGCAATTGAGATATGTGAAAATATATAAAATTGCAAGTGTGCCCTATGAAGACTTTAAATAATTATAAGTGTGAGACTTGTGAATTATTTAGAGATATGGGTGGTGAGAGCTCTAACAACAATGCCGCGAGCATTGAGACCTTCCCAATAGCGGGCGACGTTGAGGTTGTCACGCTAAATTAAAGTGCTAACGGTATTGAGACGGTAGTACCGGTTTTGAGAACCACTATGCCATATTCTCAACTAGAGAAACCTAAAAGAATTTCGAAATAATTCTAAGTACTGAGACTTGTGAATTATTCGAAAGAAATTCAAAATGAGAATAATTCTAAGTATTGAGACTTGTGAATTATTTGAGAGAAAAAAAAGGTTAATTCTAAGTATTGAGACTTGGGAATTATTCAAAGAGAAATCAAAGTGAGAATAATTATTAGTATTGAGACTTGTGAATTATTCGAAGATATTCTAAGTGAGAATATTTATACAGACGGTTCTGTCGCAGAAATGTGGAGTGTAAGCGGACTTGTCCCTCATCTGGCCTGGGAACCTAATATTCTGTCGTAGAAAAGTGGACTTTAAAGAGGTTTTGTCCCTCCACTGGCCTGGGAATATCTGTATAAATCAGTGTTATTAAAGGCGTCGCCCCGAGCGCGCTCGGAGCGCGCCCAAGCGTAAATATGCATTAAAACGCCTTCAGGCGTTGAACCAGGGCGCTACTTTCATTGTGCGTGCGCTTCATCATTAAAAGCGCACGCACCAAGTCTAGAAATATTATTTTTTTGCGCTTAGTTAATTATTAATGGTATGCACATGCACTATTCCCTATACACGGTAGCATTGAAAGTCAGCCTAATTTTCTTTTTGTTTTTTAGCCTAGAGCGGTAAAGCCACACATAATAGGTGGGCCATAATAATAGCATTGAATATTCATGAAATAAAAAAAAAAAAAAACCTTGAAAAGGAGGAAAGGCTTATTAAATTAATAATAGAATTCAAAAGACTTCTGCAACAGAAGTCTCAAGTTTTTTTCTTAGACATATTAAGGCTACTGTAAAGATATTAAGATATTAAGAGGTTTGCATATCCAATAATTTAAAATTAGCCAAATAATTGTTTAAACATTTATTATATTTATTTGACCTATTTCTAGTTTATTTTAATTGTTATATGAAAATTTATTAAATATTATTTATTTATAATATAAATAAAATAACAACATTTCGGAGGCTTACGCCTAACGCCCAGAAGCTTACGATCCGCATTTAGGTGTGCAAAACGCCCCACTTACGCTCAACGCCTTTAACAACACTGGTATAAATAGTTCAGTTGAGAATTCTCAGCGATACTAATAGAAATAATTATGCGGATTATTTAATTAGTTATGGCGACTGAAAATTCAAACAACAACTCGAACGAATGGTAGGTAGACACTGGGGCTACTCGACCACATCTGAGCGAACAAGTGGATGTTCACGACCTATCAACTTGTGGAGAACACGCAGTGTTTCTTGGGAAACTCTGCAATCTCAAAAGTTGAAGGCATGGGAACGGTTGTACTAAAGAGGACCTCGGGGAAAGAGGTGACCCTAAACGAGGTGCTTCATATTTCAGAGATTCACACGAATCTAATATGTGGTACAATGTTGAACTAGAAAGGGTTCACACTTGTCTTTGAGTCAGACAAGGTTATCCCGTCTAAGGGTAGAACCTTTGGAGGAAAGGGATTTTGTTTTAAGAATCTTTTTTAAGATGTATGTTATGACCATGTCATCTAAGGGTGAGGCTAGTACTGAGGCTAGTGTTCAAGTTTGATGTAGTAAAAAGTCTCGTGTGAGGAGACTAGTTTTACGAATAAATGTAATCGAAGTTGCATGTGAGACAAATATTATAATTCATTTCGATTACTTGTGACGTCTTTATGACATGGAAATATAATACAAGTGCGAGACTTGTATATTGTGTGTGTGTATATATATGTGTATATATATATATTTGTTGAAAATACAAGTGTAAGACTTGTATAATATATATATTTATATTTGTAGGAAATAACACAAGTGTTAGACTTGTATGTTATTACATATATACATATATAAATATTTGTTGAAAATAACAAAAGTGTGAGACTTGTATGTTATATATATTTGTAGAAAATAAAAACAAGTGCGAGACTTGTATTTTATATATATACATTTGTTTGAAATATTTGGAATTGAGTCCAAATATAAGTGTGTAAATTAAGAAGTCGTTTGATTTCAAAGATGGATTTTATCTCAAAAACATGGTATAGATTAGAAATGAGATAAAAAGTTAGAATTTCTTTGTTATCTAATATGTGCCACTTGTTTGGTTGATAAGAATAAATATCAAGATAAATAGTTTCCTCAATAACATTTTGTTTGATTTGGGTCATTAACATCCGATTAACCATTTTTCTTGAAATCCCCTCATTTGTGGAGACATATTGTTGTTTTCAACTCAATGACATTTGTATATTTTTCTCACTATTATATATTAGCAAAAAGTTTCTTGGTTTAAATTTCGTCTATAGAGATATTGTTGCATGGTGTAAATTAAAATTTAATGTATAAATCATGTGACTAAATAAGAAACGACCTAAAAATAAACAATCAAAAAAGTTATATATATATATATATATATATATATATATATGACCAATAAACTATAATGTTATAAATATAGCATAATCTTATAAATATAGCATATAATGCTTTTTGTTCAAACTTTTAATTTGGAGCTTTAATATATATTATATCTAATTATGTAATGGAGAAGTGAAGTAATTTATAAATTTATACATGGTTTAATGGAGAATTTTAATGAAAAGTAAAAATAAGGCAAAACCAAGATTATTTATCTTAGGGGGAGAGGTGAGATTATTTATCTCAAATTCTGAGATTAAACCAAAAAATCCGGGCATATCTCACATCTGCCCGAAAAATTAAGCAATAGAACCAAACGAGGGATAAAGTGAGATAAGCTGAGATATCTCACTTTATCTATAGAACCAAACGACTTCTAAATTGCTTAGTGAGAAGCAAGTGGAATTTAATACTATTTATTTTACTAAATAGATTAAATATTCATATTTATTTGAAATAAGATGTTATGTACGCAAATCAAATAAATTCTATTTTCTTTGAGGCTCGAGACATTTCTTTCATTGAGGAAAGAAAAGAAATGTGGGGGCGAGAGGAAAGAAAATGTTGGTTCAGATTTTCTAAATTTTAGTTAGAAAATAATCATACTAATTTCTTTAGACTTTAAGAAGTCAAAGATAATAGTGTAGACGATTGACGAAAGGTCTAGCGAGAGACTAAGTAGCAAATTCATCGAGGGAAATGGAAATTTTTGAGCCCACCAAAAGACAACACCCCATGATGGCAACCCTACCTGAATTGTAAACCCCAATTTGCAGGTTCAAAGGGACAACCGAATTGTGGGGGAGAGTCGAACAAAGCACTCGGGAAATTGAGTTCCCAACCCATTTCTAGAATGAAAGAGTGATGGACCTGTACAGATTAAGGAGAATTTGAGGTTCTAATGATCCTTATGTCTTGTGAACACAAGCGGGGTATTGCAGGACACCCTTAATGAGAGATCACCTATGTCGAATGTGAAGGGGCCGCTTCTATGAGATGATACAAAAGGGCTAAATCTCTAAAGCATTCGATGAAATTTTCCAAGGCAGTCCAGGGCCGAAACGGACAACAACGAGAACCAATACGGTATTGGAATGAGTTGTGTGAGTACCATTGTCTTGGTATACACAAAAAGCCGAACAGTTCAAGGTATCACGTTCACTGGTTGGCAAGTATATCCGATGGTATTTCACTAAGGAAGGTTCAAGGCCCAAAACCACCTATCTTGATGTAACAAGTTCCGGCAGAACTGTGAAATTACATATAACATTGTTAAGCTCACGTGCATTTTAGCCAATTACATTCATGTGGGGGATTGTTGGAGAATTTAATTAATTTGGTGTTGAGACCAAAAATATTAATTAAATTATATTGGAATTGAGTCTAATATAAAGTGTGGCATAATATAATTATTTATATTAATAGCCAAGTGTTAGAGGGTGTGAATGGTAATTTGCCTTTTGAGGGGCATAAGTGGAACTTGTTCCACATTGAAGATATTCACCCCAAAGTTTCTATAAAATCCCTATGTAGGTGTTTTGGCTAATACATAGTTTTCACTTAACAAAAAGGATGTCTTCTCCGGAGAAGATAAAAACCATCCTTCACATCAAAAACTCTTTTGTGCATAAAAGTCATAGCATAATCATTTGGAGTTCTGCAAGTATCGCTAATGTTCGATTGAGGGGATAGTATTGCGCTTCACTTGCTATCTCGGGGAAAGGACGTTGTACCTTGAGAGGTCAGTGCCGCATGAGGGCTTGAAGCAGTAGCCGCGGCATAGTGATCTTAAGGGGAAGAGGCTTGCTTCAGACTCGTCCACTATAAACGATTATTTAATCGTTTGAGGTTTTTCTATCGCATTTCTTTATAGTTTATTTTATGTTCTTGCATGATATATATCCTTATGAATGTTTATTCTTTTTGTGTTGTATATGTAAAACATGTTTATCTTTATGTTTGTTAGAAATACATGTTCATATGTTTTTTTTTCTGTGTTATTGAAATCTGGAAATTCTTGTTATGGTTATACACAGGATCCAACAGAATCAGGGTCTGGGTCCAATCATGTGTGTGGGTGTGTGACAGAGCGTATGTGCGTGCTTTATCTTCTGCGCGTATGTGCGTGCTTGCTTTTGCACGTTTGTGGGCATGTGGATGTGTGTGTGTGTGTGTGAGAGAGAGAGAGAGAGAGATATTATTATTTATTTTGTAAAATGAAAAAACACAGGGCGTTTATAGCAAATTAAAGATAACAAAGGGGTGGTTTTTGCATTTAATGCCCAATTAAATTCCGGTCACCTGAAACCCCTTCCATCAAAACTCAATTGTCCAAATCAGTTTCTGACAATCGGTCACTTGTGAAGCTTTATAGGCTATTCTTATATGTTCATATCTTTGTCTTCCCAGCGTAGTGCGCCTGTGAAATTCTGAGAGAGAGAGAGAGAGAGAGAGATTCTAGCATATATCTTATGTGAGAAGGGATTGCGAGCATTGGCATTGTAAATTCCATATAACCCGTTTCTTTGACTAGCAATTATTGTGTCTCTTGCATTGTGCACATATTGGGGTTAAACCTGATGAATTAAGGAGATATGTGGATTGAATATACTTCCCAGTGGTGTTTTGATGTTCTCAGAGGTTGTTCCTAATTTATTTGGAAGTGCCGTAACTTATTTCCTTATGTATCCTTGTCCACCTTTCTTTCTTTTATATTTTCAACATTCGATGTCGTACAAGAGCTTTGTCTGTCACAAGGCTCTGTGTGGGTCCTGAAAAGTGGTGACCGAAATCCAAAGCATTGAAATTATGCAGACAATGTCTATAAACAGTACAAGGTAATAATTTGCATCCTACAACAAACAAATCTTGATATCTTACCTTGAGATTTTTCGTCTATCCAGCTATATTCTTTAAAGGACTCGAGCTTTGTATATTCAGGATATGACATTCATGCTGGTTAGTTACTTAAACACGAAAGTTTTTGTGTTTATGACACTGGTTTCTTTGCGCGAGTACTAATATCAGCATGAAGTGCATGTACAAGTATAGTAATGTGTTGGAGATTTGTTGAATTCATTTTCTTTTAAGAGCAATGAGGTCAGTCGTGTTAAGGTGTAATTTCATTAAAATAAATTTGACCCACTTGTTGGCAGGCATGTAATATTTGGATCTTAGATTGTGGCTGGTCTTGTAATTATCAGTCTGTTGTTTTGGAACTGTTACTTTAAGAAATTATATAATTATGACTCGTACAATGGATTCTTCAAAATTATCTGAAAGCATTTGGTTAAGATCTTGCATTTAGTTGATAACATTCAAGAATATAATCATGATCTTACAAAGACAAGATGGGATCTTACAATATGATGAATGAATTAGATCTAGGGTTTACAAGATTAATATATATATACAAGACAACTAAAAAGACTAAACTACCCTCAAGACAATTAATATACAAATATAACAATATAATATGCTAACACCCCCCCTCAAACTCGAGAAGGTACTGCAATAAGTAACGAGAGTTTGCCAACAAAGAAGTTGTGTCGCTGAATCGTATGTGCCTTCGTAAAGAAGTCAGCCAACTGCATCGAAGAAGAAATAAACGGTAGAGAAATAACACCATGCTGAAAATGATGTCGAGTCACATGACAATCGATCTCAATATGTTTGGTACGCTCATGAAAAACAGAGTTATGAGCAATCTGAACATCACTTTTGTTATCACAATACATGGGTGTGGGGGATGACAACAACACCCCCATATCAACTAACAACCGTCGTAACCAAACAAGTTCAGTTGTGGTGGAAGTCATAGCACGATACTCTGCCTCGGTAGAAGAACGAGAAACAACATCTTGTTTCTTGCTTTTCCAAGAGATGATAGAATCACCTAGAAAAATACAGTATCCAGTGGTAGATTTTCGATCGGATGGATCGCTAGCCCAGTCTGCATCCGTATATGCTCGAAGTTCTAAGGAAGAACTCGAAGGAAACAACAGACTCTGATAAATAGTACCACGAAGATAACGAAGAATGCGAGTAACAGCAGCCCAATGATCAGAGGTAGGTGCAGCAACAAACTGGCTAACAATATGGACCGCATAAGCAATATCCGGTCGGGTAATAGTCAAGTATACCAAACTACTAACAATAGACCTGTACAAAGTGGGATCCGGAAGAAGTGTGCCGCCAGTAGGAGTATAACAAACATTTACCTCTATAGGAGTAGCAGCAACACGAGTGTCTGTAAGACGAGCTAGCTCTAAAATATCTGAAGTATACTTTGACTGAGACAAAAGATAGCCCTTTGGAGATGAGGCGACTTCAATACCTAAAAAGTAACGAAGAGGACCCAAATCCTTCATATCAAACAAACGAGATAAGGTGTGTTTCAACACCTTGATACCCTCAACATCATCACCTGTAATAATCATATCATCAACATACAGTAAAAGCATTATGCGACCAGCAGAACAGCATTTAACAAATAAGGCTGAATCATTAGGACTAGAGGAGAAGCCAAGAGAACAAACAGCTGTAGAAAACTTCTCAAACCAAGCTCTTGGAGCTTGCTTAAGCCCATATAATGCTTTCTTAAGTCTACACACCTGCCATTTGTCATGAGGAACACCCGGAGGAGGTGCCATATACACTTCCTCATGTAAATCACCATTCAAGAATGCATTTTTCACATCCATCTGTGAAATATACCATTGTCGTACTGATGCAACTGCAATAAGAACTCTGACAGATGTCATCTTAGCAACAGGAGCAAAGGTCTCCTCATAATCCATGCCATATTGATGAGCAAATCCTTTTGCCACTAGACGAGCCTTATATCGCTCAAGAGAACCATCAGCTTTGGTTTTAATTTTATAGACCCATCGAGAACCAATTGACTTTTTCCCTACTGGAAGAGGAACCAAGTCCCAAGTGTGATTTTCGTTCAAAGCTGATAGTTCCTCAGCCATAGCCTCTTGCCAAACAATATCTTGTGCCGCCTCAAAATAAGACGTAGGCTCACAAAGAGGCCAAACAGATGCCAAAAAGGAAACAAAAGGCTGAGAATAACAAGAGTAAATAAAATCAGGCAGTTGAGTAGACTTACGAGTACGCCTGGGATACCGCTCCTGAGCTGGATCCGAAATCGTAAGAGAAGGGACATGAGGGGGTAACTCTTCAGCAATACCCAAGTCATCTCCATTACCAACACCAATATTGTCATCCCCAACAACATCACCAATTCCAATATTCTCACCAGTTGGATCATTAGTTCCAATATCAGAACCATCAAGAGTAAATGGGTCAATGCGAATAATATCAGACCGTGTCACATTATGGGAGCTTCTCGGAATGGAAAAATATGGAATATGCTCAATAAAGTGAACATGAGGAGAAACATAACATTTTCTAACAACTGGATCATAACACCGATAACCCTTCTGACCATTTTCATATCCCAAAAAGACACATATTGCAACACGTGAAGACAACTTAGTTTTCTCTACATGTGGACGAAGAACAAAACATGTGGACCCAAAAACCCGCAAATGAGAATAATCAGAAGTTTGACCAAATAACTTAGCATATGGAGAGATACATGCGTTCTTAGGAGTTGGAACTCTATTTATGATATAAACAGCAGTGAGAACTGCTTCTCCCCAATAGTCACTAGGTACACTAGCAGACAAAAGCATAGAACGTGCAGTTTCAACAATATGCCTATGTTTTCTTTCAGCCACACCATTTTGCTGAGGTGTGTCTGTACAAGAGGATTGGTGCACAGTACCATCACTAAGAAAAGTGTCAGAGAGTGCCTTACTCGTATATTCACCACCCAAATCAGATCTAAAACATTTTATGACTTTAGAGTGTTGAGTTTTCACATATGCAGCAAAGTGAGCATAAACGTCAATGAATTCAGAACTGTTTTTCATCAAGTAAACCCAACAATAACGAGTATAGTCATCAATGAAAGAAACATAATATCGTGACCCCCCCTTTGTAGGAATAGGGGCAGGTCCCCAAACATCATAATGAATCAAATCAAATGGTGCAAAAGAAATGGATGTACTGTGATTAAAAGGTTTTGCAGAAAACTTTCCAAGTTTACATCCACTACAATCAGAAATATCTTGAGACTGCAAGTCTCCCAAAACACCACTATTACATAAAAACCTCAGACAAGATCCAGATACATGACCTAGTCTAGAGTGCCATACGTAAAACTTTGAAGAAGAAGAATTCAAATGAAATGTAGATAGATCAATACTCGTAGCTGCAAACTGACCACCAACCTTCATGCCATCCAAAACATAAAGTCCCCCCTCTCTACTTTCAGTCCCAAGTATTCTCTTTGATTTCAGATCCTGCACATGACAAGAAGTAGAGGAAAAGTGAACATCAAGACCACGATCACACAATTGACCAACAGAAATAAGATTCATAGCCAATTTAGGTATACAATAAACATCAGGTAGTGAGAGATTTTCTGTTTGAATTGTACCAACACCTACTACTGGCATAGGAGTGATATCAGCAGTCATAACAGATGTAGATGGTAACACATGAGACATAGATACAAATGAGTTGCGATCAGGAGACATGTGATGAGATGCTCCAGAATCCAACACCCATAAGGACGAGTTTCTACCTGATGTGGATGGAGCAGACATAGCATATGGTGGAGTCTGGTTTTTATTTACCTGAAGAAGATTCTGCAATAGATTAACCAAAGATGCGTTGTCTGACACAGATGACTCGACAGAAGCTGGATCCAATGTAGGCATTACAGCAGCTGTATTAGGCTGCCCTCCAAAACGAAGATTCTGTGAATATGAAGGTTTGTCACTTGGCCTCTTTCCATATTCCTGTTGTGGTTTGCCTTTCTGGTGCAATAAAGGACACTGATTCTTCCAATGACCCTTTTCATGACAATATCGACACTCATCCTTATCATAACTCTTTTGTTTAGATCTGATATGACTAGGTTGAGTAACCAAAACAGAACCAACAGGAGTGGACTTCTCAATTTGAGTCTTGAGGCGGGTTTCTTCAGCCAACAATTCATGCACAACTGAATCAACTGAAGGCAAATGAGTACGGTGCAAAATTGATCCACGGATGCCTTCATACTCAGTGCGGAGATTGTACAACAGTTGAACCAAACGTTGTTGTTCACGCCTTTCAATATACGGACCGAATGCTTTCAGTTCAACGCATTCTGTCATAGCCAACTGGTCCCAAAAGTTTGTCATCTTAGAATAAAACTCTTGAATACTTCGATCGCCCTGTGTAAGAGCACGAATTTCTCCTTCAAGTTGATATTGAACAGCAAAGTTGGACCTCACATACAACCTCTCCAAATGGTCCCAAACTTCTTTCGCAGTATCAAACTTAGCTAACTGAACACCAATCTTATGCTCAACAGAATTGTTAATCCAGGTAATAATTTTAGAATTATTGGTATCCCACACATCCAATAACTCAACAAAATTAGCATCATATGACTTAGGAGCAATCAAAACACCAGAAATATAATTCCACATCTTCTTCCCTTTTAAAAAGTTTTTCATAACATAACTCCAATACCCATAGTTTTTCCCATCAAAACGAACACTAATCGACTGCAACGAATCATCCCCTCCCGTCATGATAATAAAAATCGAGAATTGCAGCAATACACAAAGCAAGACTAACCCAGAAACAGAATTGGAGCAACAAATCGAACAAAAATTGCACCAAATCAAAATCGAAATTAACACACCAACAAGTTCAGAGAGTGCAGCGGATTACCAGAAACCAGTAGCAATACAAAGACGAAAAACCCAAAAAAAAATCGGCGTGGTGTCGTGTTTGCCTACCGGTTGGGTCAGAGATTTGGCTCTGATGCCATGATAACATTCAAGAATATAATCATAATCTTACAAAGACAAGATGAGATCTTACAATATGATGAATGAATTAGATCTAGGGTTTACAAGATTAACATATATATACAAGACAACTAAAAAGACTAAACTACCCACAAGACAATTAATATACAAATATAACAATATAATATGCTAACATTAGTAACAGTCAACTTGGTTTCTTACTTGGACTACGACTTGGCGTCAGGGTCAGGTACTGTGGGAAATATCTGATCTGGACCGAAAAACGGGAGAAGCAAAGAAATGGGAAGGATACTCATTGAACCTACCAATGAGTTCAATTATCTGAACTTGGACGTCAAAAAATGTGTACTTAGATAGATAGCTGGATAATTCAAACTTGACCCCTTATTCGGGAACTTTTGTACTCTGTGCTATCCCGTCGAACCAAATTTGGCATTGCACCTGAATTTTTTTTTTCCAAATTCAAGTTTTATATTCTTATAGAATGCATGCCATCGATATTATCTTTAAAATGACCTACGGTGCTTTGGACTCAACTAATATACTAGAATGCCTTTGCCTTTTCTTTATGGCTGTGTTGTTTATGCAACTGGTAAATTGTCTGATAACTTAAGGACTTTATTTTTCTCTAGAGAAAAGTAGTTACTCCAGCTTGATAGTCATGCTGTACGTGAATGTTCCTAGAATTCTGAAGATAATTCTGCATGTTGTGGCGGAGCCTAATGGTGGAATGTCAATGTTGTCCTATACTTTTTGGTCTACTCGACATGCTTACTGAATTACTTTTAATTTCTAAATTATGCTGCAGGCTATGTACCTCTTCCTACCTGTATATGGCAACTGTATTTGCTGGGCATGCACATATCATACAGTAGCGTATTTTCGAATTTTGTTAGTCTTAATGTGAAGCTGCAATGGCAAAGGCAGGTTAAAGGAAAATATTGTGCATATTTTATGAAACAGATATATTAGTTGGTGCAGAGGTGAGAGGTAACAATCAACCAATCGATCCATTTTAGCTATTACGGTTCTGCTGTACTAACAACGTTGAGTTTAGATTGTCAGCTTTGTAAATCTCAGTGTTTTGTAACGACTGTTGAGACTTGAGGGTGGAGGCTGTTTGATTCTGATTGCGTTGGCGTCTTGTTCAACGCTCTACTACTTTGAGGGGTGACTTTTTTGGGGGGTGATTTTTTTGGGGGAGATGACCTGTTGTAAAGTTAGACTTGTGATGGAGGTGTTTATCATCTGTTACAGAACTGGAAATCAATGATGTATCTTCTGTCATATAGATACTTGTCCGGATGATATCTGAAGTGCACGTACGATTCACTGTCCCTCCAAGTGTTGGTCATGGCATGTTGCAGTTGATCACGACAATTGGCTTTTTTTTGACTAGTTTAGTATTATTTGTAAAACTTGATGATTAATATATGTTAATTCCTGAAGTATATAATGATTTCTAAATGGCATGTACATGTACTGTAAGATCAGACATTCCCTTACGCATGTGGAATCTGTAAATACGAAAAGACATCTGCGAGGTTGCCATTTACAGTTTGCACAGACATATAGTTTTGTGGACATATGCGTAATCATTCAAAAATAGAAGAAAAACAAATTACATAACTAACTTCATTTAGTTCATTACATGTAAGTACAGAGAAAAAGATCCAAATACCGATTGTGATAAAAATGGAGCTATTATATGCCTTTTTTATTTGAGCAATTAGCAAACACCCCTACAGCTATATCCTAAGTTAATTGTACGGATAACTAAATAAATATGCTTTAAAACTTATATTATTTATATGTTTTATATTATTAGATAAAAATAAAAAATTCTAATATTCAGTTGCCAATGATATTTTCATTAATCAAAACAGAAACCAGGGACTGGAAAACTATTAGATATCGTCCTAGTATCAATCATAAACGATTCCGACCAGAGATCGACGGTATTGCTTTTAGAACATCGCCCCCAACTTATAAGAAGTCAAAGTTTTTGGGTCTCCAGGGAGCATGGTCGTAAAACTAAAGTTAAGAGGAATTCATGAAAGGGCACCACAAAAAATGGAGTCGAGGCTTAATTTAATTCAATACATGGTAAAATTGAACATTGATGGGGTGTAGTGGCGCAATAGAGCTGAATGAAGTATTTGTAATTTTTTAACATCAAAGGGAACCTTTTTCGCTTATTAATATAAAAAGTAATGTTAAATCTTATTAGATATATAAAACAAATGAAGAGGTGAATTTTGACAATTTATTATACTTACAGGCTACAACTTTTAATGTTAAATAATTAGACTCAATGATAAATTTAAATAATTATAGATAATGCTGTACCTTACTTATAAATTCTAATTTGTTGTTATCTTTTTAAATTTGTTTAGTTGAAAGGAATTTAAATGTGCCGTTAATTAGCAGCTAGCCTTTTTTTTTTCTTCTTAACAGGGCCTTTTCTTTTCTTTCAACGCACATATTAGATAGGCCCGTGGTCACATTTATACACGTTAAACTTCAAGATTCACGGAGCATGTAATATAATGTTTACGATATTTATAAACAATATTTGTAATTATGGCTTACTTAAACACTACTAACAAGGTGCACTAATTACGAATAAAGTTTTTTGGAGGTTAGCATCTCAATAATATTAATGATGCGCCAAAAGAGAACGCAAAAGAGTACTTCACAAAGATAGTCACAAAACTCAATAACCAACTAACAAAGTTATACTAATGCAAAGATCAAATTAGGAGGTTCTACCGTCCGAGCCAAGCCGTCCGAGCCAAATCATGAGCTGCTTGGTTTGCACTTCTCCCATTGAATCTGAAATCCTAGTCTCAGCTCAAAGAACTGAAGAAAATCCGCGACGAGATCCACATATTGGGTGTCCGACTGTGTCCGGTAAATGATATCATGAATAATATTTAGGCAATCACCCTCGAACACGACTTCATGCCACTCCATCCCCACTGCGAGTCGGATTGCCCAAAGCGCCACACAAGCCTCGGCACACGCTGGTGTTAGTGTAGCTGCAAACCGTTTCTGGGCAGAGGCTATGACAACCCCCGTATGGTCACGCGCGATCACCCCCAATCCCACATCCCCATCGTCCTCGAACCGTGCTCCATCAAAATTAATTTTCAAGCACCTCTCTAATGGTTTTGTCCATTGGGTACCTCCCGTTGGTGCTGTTTGTTTTGCAACAAAGTTAGCATCGTCCCTACCTGCCGTATAGGAGAGTGCGAACGTAGCAATGTCCGCAGGGCTTCGAGGGTGTTCACCTGTGAGTATTGCGTTTCTATTTCTCCAAAAAGA
This sequence comes from Linaria vulgaris, assembly GCA_948329865.1. Lineage (NCBI taxonomy): Eukaryota > Viridiplantae > Streptophyta > Magnoliopsida > Lamiales > Plantaginaceae > Linaria > Linaria vulgaris. Next base: position 31,793,092 of record OX415250.1, on the reverse strand, counting down.
CCAACAAAGTGTGATGGCTAATGCGATTCGATCTCCATTCAGTTCGCTATTAGCCCGCAAAAACCAATACACCTAGCATCTCAAAGAATTAGAAAGTAATTAAGAACGACGATGAAATATAGTACGCACCTGGCCTCGTATGATCACTGCAAATAATTAAGGTTTCGTTTTGTTAAATTATATATGCATTGTAGTAATTTGTTTGTTTTGGAGCTTAAATAATGCATGTTTTCTAATGAACTGTGATATGGGTAATTCCCGTATTGGGCTGGCCCATCGGCCAGACACATGTTCAGTTATATCGGGGACGGCCCCCGATATGTATATCAAATGTAATATTCGATATAGTACATATCACGTGGAAGTCACGTGTGCGGTCCCCGCATTCCGAGGTCTATAAATATCTGGGCTCCGCTAATCGAGGTAAGCTTTAATTATTCACATTCACTGTACATCCGATATCGAGTATCCCCGATATCGCATCTGACATAGCATTCGACATAAGACTCGATATATATCTTCGATATATATCACCGATACTACCTTTGACATCATTCTCGACATCGTACCCGATATCCATTTCGACATCATCCTCGACATGGATTTATCTATGACATATAAGAGATTCAATGTCATCCTCGATATCATCTTCGACGTCACATTCGATATCCCATTCGCATTAGGCAGTGCATCCGACCGTCAGTCTGAGGTGTCCCGGACCAAGTCTACCTAAAACTAGTCATAGTGATAGTAGACATAGTTTTGTAATAGAATCGTAGCACAACACTTGTAACATCCCATTTCACATATATATACGATCTATTGTCAAATTAGTGGCTCCATCTGTGGGAACGCCACGTTCCCAGACGGAGATGCTAGGATGCAGCGCGGGGTGACCCGATCGCGATCTTCAAGACCAATTGTTGATAACTAAGTAGCAGAGAGTGCCGCACCACCAATCCAAGTACCAGAACTTGAGATGGAACAACATGGCCCATTACCTCCGGTGGAACCCGAGCCCGTGCTCGCTAACCCCACGGTCCTTGCACCAGAAATCATGGCTGCAAATCAATGCCATTGTTCAAGCAACACTGAATGTAGCTCTGGAGACTTTGCTACCTCGTTTGATCAATTAGGGTGCCAAAAATTTGCCTCCACAACCCCAAGAATCCAGAACAGGAGGCCTCAGAGCCGGGTCCAGGGCTCATGAGCGTGAAGATATGGGAGAATCTAGGAGGGAGCGCCCATTGTCAAGAATTCCCGTGGAGGAAGGTCCCGAACCCATGATGGACAATAGGAACATAGCAAGAAGGATGGAGCGGTTGGACCGCGAGAAAGCAGAGGTTGGCCGCAAGCTAGCATTGGCGAGAGGTCACAGGAGGTTGAACCCGTTCAGCGAGGAAATTGAGTTTGAAGTACTGGAGAAAGGAGATAAGATCCCTATTCTCAAAGTATATGATGGAAAGAGCGACCCATGCAAGCATTTATACTATGTGGATAGTATCTTGAACCTGCACAGATTTTCAAACAACGTACATACTAAGATTTTGGCTACAATCCTAACCGGGGCTGCCCTGGAATGATTCACGAGGATAGAGGTTGGTTCGATAGCCAGCTACGAGCAGATGAAACAGAGGCTAGAGAGCGATTCGCTAACCAAAAGAGGATGCTTACGAATATGAACCACTTGAATGCTATGAAACAGAAAGACAAAGAGAGCCTTTAGGAATTCATAAAAAGGTTCAACGAGGAGTGGCTCAAGGTTGATGAGCCTAAGAGCGAGCAATTGGTCTTCATCCTCTTCAATGCGACGATGCATAAAAAGTTTGCGGCAGAGCTGGTCAAGCTCAGATCTCCTACAATTGACCAGATCAACGCGTTAGCGTACACTACTGGTTATCAGGATAATATGATGGTTACCAAGCAGACTCTGAATCAGGGGCATAACATAATGCAAGGAAGGGATGGGTGGAGCAAGGGTCGGAAACGACTGCGAGGGGGATAGGTCCCCTAGGAGGTATACTTCCTTGAACCGAGGAATCATGATCGTGTTTGATGTTGCACAAAAGAACAGGTGGCTAAATGAGCTGAGAAAACTGAGAGAAAGCAAAGGAATGAAGTTTTCTAGGAAATACTGTGAATACCACCGCCAGACATGACATAAAATCGAGGAATATACTGACCTTAAGGATGATATTGAAAGGCTTATTAGAGAAGGTAATCTGGTAGAGTTCGTGAGGAGCTCGAAGAACGAGAGCGATAAAGATGATAGGTCTCGCTCGCCTCGCAGGGCAGTCGCGTTTGCCCATGAGGGACAAGCAAAGGGCCATTGAAGCCCCTAGCGAGCGCGGAAGAGCAATCGCCAATGCCTCTACAAGGGGAATGATCAACATGATCAATGGAGGAACAGTCGGTGCTGATTCAGCCGAGGGCCGCAAGAGGATAACTCGTAAGATGCAGTAAGGGATATACGTGAGTTTCACTACCTTTGCCGATAAGGAAGATTTCTTGGACCAAGAGATATCCTTCACCAAGAAGGACTTGGAACAGCTCACGCCCAGGCGCAGATGGCAGGTAAACTCGACTGCCCTCTTATTTTCAAAATTGATATAGCAGAATATGAGGTGTCGAATGTGCTCATTGACAATGGAAGCTCCTCCGACGTTATATCCGCACACGCACTTGAGAAAATGCTGGTAAACCCAGATATGGTCGAGGCAATATCAACCCCATTGGCAGGATTCGGTGGCGGAGAGGTGATTCTAAGGGGACAGATCATACTACCCACATCCTTTGGGGATGACCCCATAGGAGGACGATCGAGGTCGGGTACACCGTGGTCGATCTCCCCTTCCCTTACAATGTCATTATCGGAGGCCCCGCCCTCAATGCGATAAAAACAGTGGTATCTACTTATCACCAAAAAATGAAGTTTCCTACTAAGGGCGGAGTTGGAGAGATCTTAGGCGACCATGAGGGTTGGATGTGTTACGTGCCATCACTTAGACTCCCCAAGATTAAGGAGGTGCTGGAGGTAGAAGTAGCCAAAGAAGAATACATGTCAGGCACGAAGTGATCGCATAGCGGCGACCAGGGCTCGTTGATTTAATTTTTGTTTCGTTATTTCTCGAACAATTATATTCTTGTTTTTATGTTTCTCGAAAAATGTTGTTTACCTAAATTGCCTCTTTGATGGGCTGGCATGTAACTAAAACAAGGGGAACTACTCCGGTTTGATGCCCATACTAACGGGATACGTAGGTGAACTGGGATTTACCTAGTTTTCGACCGCTATCCGTTATTAATATTTATCTTATGACTATTATAGTTTTATTGCTTCCATGTTAATATGACAGTTGCATGGGCCATCCAGTCCAACGTGACAAAGCTGAAACGTGCCCTAAAATGAGTAGACCAGACATTATTTGGCTTCCAGTTTCTGACCTATTATGACGTTTATATTAATATATAGTCATCGCATGTTATGCTATCTTTGACAAATGACAGGGAATTAGCTACCCCACGCCAATGACAAGGTAGAAAGACTCCCCTATCCACCGAGATACGGAGGAGAGAACACAAAAGGGGAGAAGATCTACATTCCTATAGGATATTGACTCCCTTATCCACCAAGATACGGAGGAGAGAACCCGAAAGGGGCAAAAATCTACAACAAGGCATCGACCTCTTATTAAAAAAATAGCAGGAGGACTGTAACTTAAACCGATAAACCCCGTCATGCGTTCACGCCAAGAGGAAGCATTAAGAGGAGGAAATTACCCAATAACCACAAGAGACTCGTGAGAGCGACAAATGTATAAAACTGATACAAGCAATATGGATAAAAAGACAAACGACAAATAAGCCTTTGCATATGAGGGCCTATGACACATGAGAACGAAACAACTCGAAACAGGGGTAAACAAAGAATTCAGGAAATCATAATATTCCGATATTATTACACAACGTCAAAGAAAAAGGCAGTGCAACGCCAATGTTTAGGGGAGGAAGCACGAATTTCCCATATTCAATCAAGGTCCTTTTTCTTTAGAAGAGTTGCGAATGGATCAAGGGTCCCAATAGCGGCGTCCGCGACATTAGTGGATTCGGTGTCTTTGAGAGGCAAACCATCTGCTCCATGCATGGCATCCAACTGCGTGATGTCGAAGCCATCCTTAAAACCACTCTTGGCAATAACTTGCCCAACAATTGCGTTCTTAGTATCCTCCCTCTCAAGGAAGGCACACTCCACAAGGATATCTTTATAGGTATCACTCGCAAGGAATTTTTTGGCAACCCATACCATCAGCTCAGAAGATGCATAATGGACACACAACCTTTCCTAAGAACGACTTATATGGATGAAAACTACTCGACATGAAAAATATACATACCGCATTACTTAGGTCAAGTCGTGCATTCGTGAGATCTGCTAGCAAACACTCATTCTCCCCCTTCACCCTGCTAAGCTCGAGCTCGGCCAAGCGTCTATCACTTTGCTCTTTGAGAGCATGCTCTTTCAAAGCAATAGGCTTATTACTAATCCTCTGATTCTCAACACGACATTCATCGAGATCATCTTTGATCACCGGTCACCAGATATCATAATGGAACTTCTTAATGCTTGAATAGTTTTCAATGAAATAGAGAGTTGGACCTTTACCAATTGCTTTGTTTGATCAGCAATAAATCTTGAATCTAGTTGCACATGACCTTTATTAATAATTGGACTAAGACAAGTGTGCGGTCCACTGTACTTCTTAATGTCAAAGAATGATGTTCCATGAAAAATAGAAGCACGTAATCTTCCGGGATAACTAGGTGCATGCTTACACCTGAGAACCCATAGATTAGATGTTGAATATGAAACATGATACTCTTGATTGACACTTACCGAGTATAACTTCACAACATTCTTCAACTCATCTTTTTTAGCAAATCTATGACCTTTCTTTAATTCTCCATCATCATTTTGATCGAGTATCTTCTTGCCGAGGGCCTAAAACATCGACCACGACATTATTTACTTTCTCAATGTTGATAAATTCAGGGGCTGGTACGTCTTCATGAATTGTGTTAATATTTTCATCATTCATTCCTTCTTATGCTTCCTCTAAACTATCATCCAACATATTATTGTCGATTTGAGTTCCATTAGTTACAAACTGATTTTTTTTCATTTTTGATAATATCTTCTAAGATACACGCGCTTGTATTACTAAATATTAGAGGAGCACTTTCATTTCCTATCCTGTTCATACTCTTTATCGTTGAAGCGATTATTGCCATAATCAGATGGAAAATGCCGACTCAAATTGCCCATGGTTTTGCATCTATGTACCATTATTTAAGTCAAAATCAAAGTCCAATGCTCCTTGAGTGAGTAGTTGAGTTAAAGGACCGAGAGATACAACTTGCGGCATATTTCTTTGCTCATCGGCGTTTTAAGGAATTGACTCCACATAAAACTCTTAACTTCTCAATTTTTTGTTACATTAAAAATAATATTCAAAAAATCATCATCTTCAACCGGTAAAGCTATGTAGTCTTGAAAGTTAATTGGATACCGACAAGTAATCTTGATACCTACTTGTACTCGACTGAAGTTGTAATAGAATACATCTTATAGGCCAATTCATTGTACTTCATCCGCTACTTATCCTGATAGGCTTGGGTGTGGCACCCTAGTAGGCTAGACCATGAGAGTTTGATGTAATTCATCCATTCCAATAGCACAATATTGTTATATTGTACATCTTTTGTCATCCTATGACAAGATATGGTCCAAATTAGTATAATAATCTGAAAATAGCTTAGATACTTAAAAGATGACACATATGTACTAAAAGTGATTAATCTAAAAAAAATCATAAATATTAACTTTTAACTAGCTTTAATCAAAGACAAATTATCATAAGAGGAAACATGTACAATTGCTGAAATATTCTTTATATGTAGAATCTCGTGCATTTAAGAGAGTACATTATGTTGTCATATTTCTATTCAACAAGTGCAGCTCAAGACAATTTTACTTTGCCAAATTCTCGAAAAACTAATCGTAATTATGAAACTAACAAATTAGTGTATAAAACAAAGATCACAAATTTATCACTAATATAAGGTTATTGTATAATCAAATTCACTTTACATAAAAAAAGGATGCTTTAGAAACACGTTTCACGATTGCAATAATACTTAACGAACTAAAAATGAAGAAAGCATAAAAGAAGATCAAAATAAAACAATTGTAAGTAAACAGTGAAACTGGGCTCCAAAATTCATATATAAATCTACAAATCTGGAGAGGAATCTAACAAAACTAATAATTAAAGTTTATATCAAAATCAAAAACTATAAAGTAAACAAAATAATCTTACGTGCTTGTGGTGCAATGGAATGATACTAAGAAACTAAGTTTGTAATTAAGCATGCTCCTCTGTTAGTTGAACAATCATCAATCTCTCATACAAAAAATACTTAGTTTTTGTGGATGGCTGAAATCAATAATCATAAAACGAGATATAACCTAATTAAATTGTAAAAAAGAAAACAAAAGATATTAGTCCACGACTAAGAAAAGAAGTTATAAAAAAAGTACTAATTCCTTCCTCATGTGGCAAAGGAGTGTTAGATATGAATTTTTTTTACAAGGTTATTTTGACAATAATATTTTTATATAGTGTTAATTTGATAATTCACTCGGGAAGGCGAGAAGCAGCGATTATTTAAAAGTTGAATAAGACCTAGTTAATTTTTGGGCCCAAACTTAAAAGCCCATAATTCATGGGCTCATTGTTGGGATATTTTCTTGATAAAATCTTTTTGTTTTTATGAACTTACGGCAGCCCGAGAGTAAGGGTCAAACGCCTTACTCATTTTTACTGTGTCAATACTTCTCACGCTTGGTACAAATGTTATCGCCCCACTTCTTACTTGTACATGGTCGACATTGGAGTTAAGCACCGCCTCTTTTGACTTAAAGGTCAACATCTTTCGTGATGACAACAATATTTCCAACACCCACTCATCCAAGCAGGGAAAGTATCAGTAGCAACTCGAAGTTTACTATAGTTATAGTTTGCTACATTTACTTTAATATTTTTTCATATGGCCGACGTGTTTAGGCCATCATGATTTGTTTCGAAATTTTAGAGGTGGTTTTTGGAGGGTACCCAATCCCCGCTGTAATTTTGTAATGTGCTCTTTATTAATATATATGACTAATTTATGATTGTAGATCAGTTGCTCATCACTTGTACATCACTTGTACTATAATGAACTAACCAAGTGTAAAGTCCAAAATATAGTCTTCACACTATCTTCAATATTTGAATCAATAATCACAACCATTTATAGAGGCTCAAGACAATTACAATTTTCAGTGCTATTGATGAGAAATTCAAGGTGTAGACGATGTGCAAATGAGCTGACAATTATTTATGTCAACACACTGTGTGGATAGAGTTATGAATGGTTATTCTCTCTAACTTAGAAAATAGTTTTAATACCAACATTTGGTTCCACATGTCATCCGTACATCGGTTGTGCATAATAAGTTTTTGTATTTAGGCCGAGTACTTGGCGCTTACCTTAACGTTGTATAAATAGGGGACAATGTGTAGTACGAGCAATAATCAAAATCGACACGTAATATCTCGAAAAATGTCAAAATAATCTCTATTTTTAGAAAGTCTGAAAAGAAATATGCAAGTATTTTTCATGGTAGTCGCATGACGATTTAATTTTTAGAAACATCGGAAAAAATAAAATCACTACCGATTGAACCCTAACCATTGATCCATGAGTGCATGGAAAAAAAATTAGGTTAATTTATGAATTAGCGAACTAACTAAGAAAAAATATTTTATGCAACAGTCGCATAGCTTATGTAGTGCAACCAACGACTTAGATTTTATACAGATTTAACTTTTCCTATAATGAAGAAATAACTAACTCTCATAACTCCATCTCCACCGTGTATTGATTGTGGTTGGATCACGTCAGCAATACAACGGTTGCATGAAATACCCTCCTTCGAACATGACTCGGTTAAAATTGAGATTTGACAAGGCCGCTAATATTCATAACTAAGATTCTAAATATACAAGTGTCCACAAAGCCCAAAAATCTTTTTATTATATAAGCTCAGGTCCACATACAAGAGTAATTTCAAGCCCAAAAAGGTAATTTAATTTTTTTTTTTAAAAACAAAGGGCTAAACCGGTTCTCAAGCGGAACCGGTTCAGCGGGTTCCCGGGCGAACCGGCTATTTTCGCCGGTTCGCCCACTGCAGCTATTGAGCAGCTTAAGCAAGAGAACCGGCCTGGACAAGGCTCTGGTTCCCGGTCGAACCGGTCGGTCCAGGCCGTGTTTAAAAACAATGGCAGAGACTAAAATTCGCAGATATTTTATTTTTCCTTCGAGGATATTATTTGTTTTTAAATTTTTTTTATCTTTTTGAACGAGATAAATGAGGTTTAATGCAACAATTTTGATTTAATTTTTATTTCTTTTGTAAAATAAATGAATAGCATGAATTTACATTCAATAAAATGTAAGAAAAATTATGCATGAGGGATAGTTTTGTGTAATTCTCCCAAATTAATTTAAAGACGAATCATTTATTTGTGTAGACCTCTGTTGTGAAAGGCGCGCCCCAGTAGGGGTGGGCGCTGTATGGGTACCCGCATTACGGGTACCCACATGCGGATACCCGCGCTAGCGGAAAATGAAACTTTGTTACCATTCTCATTCCCACACATTGCGCGGGTACCCACGCGGATGCGGTACGGTAGCGGGTACCCAATTTTATGTAGTTTTCATATTTTATAACCTAAAAAGTAAATCAATAGGTTCTCCAAATCAAATGTTTAATGGCAACTTGATTAAAATCTGAAATACTCATAATAACTGAGATCTAATAATCATTCAAATCGCACTCCATCATTCATCAATGACAATAAAACCACATCGTACATAATTAACTCGATTTATAAAAATATAATACAATACAAAAAAATAAGAATATCTTAGTTAATTGAAGTTACTTAAATCTTAATTATAAATATCTAAATCGTAATAAATATGTCATGTTTCTTGAAATTAGTATATTATTCGTATAAGCATATATATATATATATATGTGTGTGTGTGTGTGTGTGTGTGTGTGTGTGCATAAATTTTCATTATTGAAGAGACATGCGGGTATCCATACGGGAGTGGTACGGGGGCAGATACCCACTTCAAATGCCCACCCCTAGCGGCCACGGCAAATTTGGCCTTAAAATGCCCTTGGACGCTGTATTGGGGAACCACCTTTGTGGGGCATACGCCCGAAGTCCAAAAGACGCCTAGACGAGCGCCCTAAAACGCCCTTGGGCGCTGTATTGGGGCACCACCTTTGTGGGGCATACGCCTCAAATGTTGGGGCGTACGCCCGAAGTCCAAAAGACGCCTAGGCGAACGCCCTAGATGATTGTAAACGCCCCACAAATTTGGTTGTATTTTTCTCTATTTTCTTAATTACCCAGCCCCTAAGTAATAAAAAGATATAAAATTGGCATACTCTAAAATCTCTAGGCCAAAAAGAGAAGTAAAAAAACAAAATAAACAAGGGATTACAATGTGACTTGAGTTTATGGTAAAGAATATGATAAGTCCTATGTGACCTGAGTTTTCTACTTTACTTCTTAAATTTTTTCCGTCTATTATTTTAAGATTTCTTCCATAACGTGATCATATCAAAGTATGATATGTTTATGATCATCTTTTTTTCTTAATTCCCAATGAGCCTACGAACTACATCATTTCTTCTTGTATGATTCTTTTGTGAAAGCATCTATCTATAAATGCTCTTTGTGACGTGCGAGGAGTTCACTAATATTTTTGGATTTTTGCATATGAGCAACTTGATTTTAAGTTTTAACTCATATATATTTTGAATATTTTCAAGGTTGTAAGTTTATTTTTGGTTTTATTCCAAATTTCTTTGTATTATTATATATTTATTTTATAATATTATGCATAAATAAATTAAAATACTAATATTTATTGGGCTTACGTCCCACGCCTCGAGGTTTACGCCTCGCCTCTAGCTATGAAAAACGTTTCGCTTACGCCCAAGCCTTTAACAACACTGGTGTAGACCATAACAATGTATACAGATTCCGGTCTACACGAAAATAGAAAAATAAGAAGGAAAGGGAAATCCTATGTATACAGATTCCGGTCTACACGAAAATAGAAAAAAATAAGAAGGAACGGGAAATCCTATCCATATAATACCCAAGTAATTGGACAAGGGAATCCTAAAGCAAGTCCTTTCAAAAACTATATTCGACGTTAATGGACAAAGTAATCGTGAAGCAAGGTCTTGCATGACCAAGAGTTAGACTTCCATAACCCCATTTCAGGACAGGTTATATTTAAACCTCCAGAGGAAACTGAAATCAGGAGTATTATTACTAGAAAGAACCATTAGTGCTATTGTGTCAAAAAAAGAATGATTTTCTTACGTCAGTGTTTCGCATATTTAGTGATCAAACAAAACAAAAAACATGACCAAAGTACGTGTCAACAAAATTCGGTGGACGGGTTGGGTCACCTTCACATGAACAAATGCCTCAAACAAATTTATATATATACTCATCACATAATGTAGAGGAAAAAACTATAAATGCTTCTTCGATAATTTGTTTACAACAGAGATCCTTTTACAGATATCTTGAGTTTTCCACTAAAATAATATTTCCACATCTTGGAGTGCTGGGATTCAGTCAATATATCATGAGCGAGAGGGAACACTTTTGTTCGTTGAAACATGAATACGCACATTAAAAAATAAATTATCAAAGTCCATCAAGACCAACATTTTCATTGGCATCACCTGCATGTTATATGTCCCTTCATCATCTTTAACCACATAGATCTCATACAGTGGAGTTCCAGGAGATGACGTGACTAACTGCCGGAAAGGATTGCCAGTTAGCAACTAAATTTAGGAAACTGTGATGATCAAGAACAGAAGATAAGTTGTCAGTTTTCTAACTCCCACATACCTTGGACTATAACTTCGACCAATTAACCTGCCCATTCCTGGAGTAAACCGAATTAATCTCCCAAAAGGATCATCTAAATCCTTTGAATAGCTAACCCACCAACCAACCTGTGTACATGTATATTAAAATGAATTCTGGACAACATGAAATCGTCAATTATAGAGAAGCAAATGCAAAATGAAACAATAGAAAAAGAAAAGCGAGAAAGCTTCCACAATGTCCCCTCATAGATGTTTCTTGAATATTCAAATAAGTGGTCATTACTCAAATATTTTTCCATGACCAAGTTTCATACTCATTTGATTCAGGGAGCACCATTTCAAGAGGATAGGGAAGTGCTCTTGAATATACTGTTTACGCATTGTCAAATCAACATGTCCCACAGGTCAACACAGATTTAAGAGAGAATATACCACAATAAACCCCTACAAATTGCTCATTCTGTACCTGGCACTCATAGCAATAACCATGACTGCAGAAAGTCATAGTCTTTAATGAAATATTTGGCTCAAAGCAAGATTGCAAAGAACTCATAACTATCTGAACCAACGTTCGAGTGGAGCTAGGGTGATTACCGGGTTGTTAGACCTCGTGTCTAGCATCATTCCCAAAATTAAGCTATTATTTACATGATATAATTATGGCCACAGATTTTATCACAAAATTGAAAGGTAGCAACAATGTCATGGATCTAGCTTAAGCTTAAGAAGGAACTACCGAGAAAAGAAAAGAGAGTTATATTTATATTTAAAGGTAGCAAGTCTAATATTTATATTTAATAGTATTTTGATATAAAACAACAATAAATCACAATGCACTTTTTCATGTGCTTATTTTTTCTTTTTATGACTTTTCATTACATAACTTACTCCATTTCATTTCAATGTAAAAACAAAGAGTACATTTTTAAACATTAGAAATTTAGCATGTATTGGGCGTGTCAGTATTTCATTAAATGGAGTTTTCCCTCCGTAGCCAAAGCATATCTTCTTTTCTAGCAAGCAACCTTCAAATTTTGGAAAAGATTACAACGAAACATACTTAATGATGGGTTTAGAATTAGGTATATATCTATTTGTCGACATCCTCAAAAAAGAGTACAAACAAATTATATCTTTGTTTACCAGTGAAATCGTATTTCCTAACTTACATAAGCAATTCATGAGAATTTTTGAAATTACTTGCTTTTCAATATTATTAATTAAACTACATCGTTAAAATATGGGCAGACCATAAGATAAGTATATTTATGGACAGTTGTAGGTTTTGCAACATTAATACTTATTGGTACTGCCATATACTACCATAAAACAAAATGATACGTCATCTTATGATCACTAACTATCATTTTATGATCTTCTATTATTTTTTATCATGTCAAATAAACTTTGTGTATTGCACATACGAATATAAATCAAAAATTACCGTCACCCGTTTTCTAGATATAAAAAGAAAAAAAATTGGGGTCCATTAGTTGCACATAAAAGATATAAGCCAAATCTTATTGTGGGACCGTCACCCATTTTTCTTGATAGTCAAGGTTAAGAAAAGTCAAAAACATCATGCTAGAGTCTTTATTGTTTTTTTTTTTTACCAAGAATAAGAAAACATACACTGTGGTTGAGAAGTAATTTGCAAATGAAATGAGGACAAAATAGAAATAGAAAAATTAACGTCGAAACTTGTTTGTACTCATATTATAATAGATGGACCCCAATCGATTAATACACGCGCCCCCTAAGATATTTACTATTGCAAAACAAGATGAACGATGGAATGAGTTAAATAAGAAATCTTTTGAGGCAAAAATAAGAAAAAAAAATTAAATTTGTAGGACTATTTTACAATTTATTGTGAGGACCAAATGTAATAATATCAAACTTTAGGGGTAATATTTAAAGAGTTAAAAACTATAAGGACTATTCTGCAATTTATATGAGTTAAATTAGAATGTTTTTGGGGCAAAAATAAGAAAGTTTAAAAGTTAAAGGACTATTTCATAATTTATCGCGGGGCCCAAAAGTAAATAATAGCAAATTATAGGGACAAAATTGAAGAAATAAAAAGTAAAAGGACTATTTAGCAGTTTACAGCGGGCCGATAAGTGCGAGACGTAAAACTTTTGAGGAGAGATCGGAAAATGTGAAAAAATAAAAGGACTACAACGCTATTAAGTATTAAGGAATTTTATTATTCACGGGTCCCAACCATTAATACGTGTGGGCCCTCTACATATTAATTACTGTAAAACAAAACACAATACAATAATTAGTTGAACTTACAGGGGCAAAATTGGAACACGAAAAATTATACGTCTGCAGCTTGCTTGCGTACGTCTGCAGCTTGTTACATCCATTCTTATTATATAGTAAAGATAAAGATAAAGATAAAAATAAAGATAAAGATATATATACAACTTTTATTAATATAAGTACGTACCTACAATATAGCTAATAGCACGTAAATAATACATTAATCCCAAATGAATGTTTTTTTGGTTTACATACTTCGTTTTGCTATAATAGTACAAAATATATTAAGCCTTTGAATATTACATATCACAAATTTAGGGCGGTTACAAAGCATAATATTACGAATATCAATTTTTACGTCAGAAAAAAGCCCGATCACGATCACAAACAGTAGGAGGAATAGCAAATCTCACAAGGAACCGAACGATGCGTCAAATGATGATCTTTCTCTTCGTCCTATTCTGATAGTCGATGCCGACGAGAGGTACTATTCTTTATACTTATTTTTATGTTTCACGGCTACATTTACTTGCAAATAGTCATAATACATTTCCAATTAGAAGATTGAAGCTAATTTAGACATTTTATCCGATTCAGGCCGATTTCTATATTAGAACCCCCCTGACCTGACAGACCCAAAGTCTCGAAGGTTAGATTGTTGCCGACTTTTGTTGTTTACACTCTTCATCCCAATTTTTGATTTCATGATGTTTATACAAGGTACACCTGTCGAATATTATAGAGATAGTGTTGGTTGTCTCACCACTTACCCTGCTGTGTTGCAGGTATAATACACGTTTTGTACATATCTTATTACTGTAGCATTAGTAGATAGTTTAGGGACTGATTTGTAATTAGCAACTTTAGTTTGTTAAGTTGCCAGCTCGATTCTGTGGTGGATTGAGGGCTACGGTGGGCTCCAGCCCAAGGTCAATTTTGACCCAATGTAATAGGTACTTATAAAAAGGAAAAAGAAAAAAACCACGATGATACCAACCAAACTCTAAAACTTAGTGGGTCTCGGACAGATAAGATTTTAGTGAACGAGAAACAATAATACTGATGAAAGCTATTCAAGCGAGATAAAAAGTTTTTTTGATGTCTGAAAAAAGTGAAAGTCATGTAGTATATATACAAGGAATTGAGCTCAATAAATGGCCCTGATCAATCTAATTTAACGGTCCTAAAGGCTAAAGAAATGTTTTACACTCTTCTTACAATAAAATGAGTAAGGTTTTCTTTTTTAATCAAACGGAAACCTTTATTAATCACATTAAAAAGAACAAGTCTTTACAGAGGTGAAAAATACTAGCGACAAAGAAATTTAGCAATATAACTTAAACCTAGAAAACTAATAAAGAAAACCACAAACTACTTAGGAAACCTACAATTACGAATTCTTCTAGCATCAAGTAACATCAAACCACGAACACGCCTACTATAACTAAGTTCTTCTAATATCTCGTCACTCTTCATGTCGCACGCCTCATTAGCAAGATAATCCGCCACCGAATTCCCTTCTCTAAAGTTGTGCACGAGCGGGACTTTCAATTTAGCAATAAGACCTCGAATAATTTCGGGTTGAAGAGAATGGATGATATGAATGACAATTGGGGCATCAATTTCAACCTCTAACTCCCAAAAACCACTCTCCCAACAAATGGAGAGGCCTCTTTCCAACACTCTAATCTCGGCCTCCATGTTGGTCGCGACACCAAAATAGCTCCTAAAAGATACCATGAAATTGCCAAGGTCATCACGAATAACCCCACCACCCGCGGCTTCACCGGGATTACCTCTAGAACAACCATCGGTATTAAGCTTCAATACGCCCCTCTTCGGCTTTTTCCAACACACAATCTTCACGTCCTTCTCATTGTTTCCCAACTTCTTGAAATGCCACATTTTACCAACATCCCAACACCCATGCCACATGATATGAATTGAAGAAGTTCGAAGAGTGTGCACATACCTCATAATTTTGAATATAATCTTCCCGGCCACCAATGTTAAATTCCTATGCTTTGAATCGTTCGGGGCTGTCCAAAGAAACCAACAAATGAGGATTGGAAGAATACCTCGAACGTGTCCCAGTTTGACGCCTTCCATCCAAGTTTGTCGTGCGGGCTCAAATGTACCATTCGTGCTAAAAGGAATGTGGAAAGAGGCATAAAAGTACCCCCAAACTTGTTTAGCAATCCTCCCCGACCAAAACATATGATCAAAGGACTCGACATCCCTGCAAAATTGACACTTAGAAACAATATAAATATTTTTCTTTTAAAGCATGAGGTCCGAAGGAACCCATCCATTCACCAACTTCCACCAAAATAAACCAATATGAGGCATAATGGATTTATGCCAAAACCACTTCGAATCCGATACAAGATCAAACTCGTCTCTAACACAATTCCATGCCGATTTAGAAGAAAACATCCCATCCGTTGTTTCCTTCCAAATTGGCTTATCCTTTAAGCCTTCAAATAATCCTAACTTCATTCACCTTATCCACCCATTCTTCCAGTAACATATCACGAAGGAGGACAATATTCCATTCCTCACTTTCCCAAAAATTCGAGACCTTAGCCTCACTCGGTCTCGAGTCGTTAACCAAATCCAAAAGAATGCCCTCATCCATCCATTGATCATACCAAAAGAAAACCTCTCCATCATCAAACATCCAAAATATACTATCTACACCAACATGCTGAATGCGAACAAGACGCCTCCAAATAGTAGAGTGATGAAAGGTCACATTAGTTAAACTTGATGGTAGATTTCAACAATAGAAACCCCTCAAAGCATTCGTCCAAAGGCTATTCCCCGTCCGAAATTTCCACCAAAACTTAAGAGAAAATGCAAGTACAACATCCCTTAAATCACGAATTCCAAGACCCATCTCATCCAGCGGTGAGCGATAATTTGTTGTCATTCGTCTTGTATCAAGTCAAAGTGAGTTCAGTGAGAGAACTTCTTGTCAAATGAGCTCTGATTTATCTTGAAGTTCTCCGACTCAACGGAGTATACCGAATATAGTTTAGGGTTAGGTCTTGCTACGGTAAATTAAAGGAAGTCTAGATTTATGTTGGAGTAGTTCCTATCATTGTAATTCTTAAGTAGGTATATCATTTGAATCACGAGTTTTTGGTGAAAACTCCGTGGACTAGGACCAATTGGACCGAACCACGTTAAAATTCTTGTGTTCTTTATCGTTTTATATTTAACTGTTTCTTATTTATAATTGCAATAGTAAAACTATTTTCTAAGTTTAAAGAACTAAAATCGATATGACTTTGTGGTACAGTTGCAACTATTAACAAGTTTAACTGTATCTGTTTTCAAGTAATATAGATCCAAGATCTTTCAATAACACCGATTGCACATGAAGATGAGATGTCGGACATGAGATCTGCTTAAGGTAAAGCTCTTGATGTTAGACCACGGGTTGACCAGAGATCTCTGGGACAAACTCCTATGGTCCATGTTACTTCTGTTACTAAGGCGAATTCCGTTGGTTGTAACTATTTTAGTATTTGTAACTATTTTAGTATTTTCAGGATGGATAGTTTAAATATTATGTTGGCTTTATTGGTAACTTGCAGAGTGGTTATAAATGTCGTTGGTTGTAACTATTTTAGTATTTTCAGGATGGATAGTTTAAATATTATGTTGGCTTTATTGGTAACTTGCAGCACTACGACGACAGAAGCGCAACGAGTTTTAGTCTCTCGACTTTTGAGGTTTTGATTATATTTATTTAGTCGGTAATACTATGGGTATAACTATTTATGAAGGCTTCGTTTTGAAATCCATATAAAGGTTTGCAATTTTATTCATAAGTTGATGAGCTGTATCTTTAAAGCTAAGTATTTCCGGACGAGTTCTTTTGTTGATGCGAGGGTGGGTCATACACCATTTTTCACTTGGTGATGCATTTGGGACCTATTCTGGTTATCAAGCGTGGGATACGATGGCATGTTGAGAATGGTAGTGTGATTTTAGCTTGGGAGGATGTGTGGCTACCCCGTCTCATTACGTTTGGCCCAATAACGACTAGGCCGTGAGATACGGAAATTGTTAGTATGGGACCTTATTGATAACGCTACTGGACGGTGGGTTGTCAACTTGGTGCGGTCGAATTTTTGGGAGGTGGACGCGAACATTATTTTGTCGATACCATTGGGCAACGAGGCTAATGAGGACCAACAGGTGTGGCACTATGAGAGGCATGGAGAGTTCACGGTTCGTGGCGCATATCATCTCATCATGTCGCAAGGGTTGGCAGGTAGAAGAGCAGATGGGGAGGTGAGCACAAGAGGTCATAAAGCATAGAAGAAGATTTGGAATATTAAGTGCGCGAATAAAATTAAATTTTTTTTTGGCGTGCATGCTTGGACATACTTCCTACAAGAACAAACCTCGCCGAAGGCATATTTGTGACACGACTGCATGTGGTGTTTGCCGAGGGGGCGTGGAAAATCCCCAACATCTTCTTTTTGAATGCCTGTAGCGCGTCAATCATGGGCTCTCACTTGTTTTTTGGGATCGATTTTGATTAAGGATGAGGAGCTTTTGGTGGATTGGTTTTTGCGGGTTAATAGCGAACGCATGGGGATCGAATCGAATTAGCCATCACACTTTGTTGGTCCTTTTGGGGAAATAGAAACACAATACTCACGGGTGAACACCCTCAAAGCCCCGAAGACTTTGCTACGTTCGCACTCTCCTATACGGTGGGTTGGGACGACGCTAACTTTATTGCAAGACAAATAGCACCAACGGGAGGTACCCAATGGACGACACCAGTAGAGGGGTGCTTGAAAATTAATTTTGATGGAGCACGGTTCGAGGACGATGGGGATGTGGGGCTGGGGGTGATCGTGCATGACCATACGGGGACTGTCATAGCCTCTGCACAGAAACGGTTTGCGGCTACACTAACATCGGCGTGTGTCAAGGCTTGTGCGGCGCTTTGGGCAATCCGGCTCGCAATGGGGATGGAGGGACAGGAAGTCGTGTTCGAGGGTGATTGCCTAAATATTATTCGTGATATCATTTACCGGACATAGTCGAACGCCCAATATGTGAATCTCATCGCATATTTTCTTTGGCTCTTTGAACCGAGACCAGGATTTCGGATCCGTTGGGTTGGGAGAAGCAGCTCATGATTTGGCTCGGACGGCGATGGGATTATAGAACCTCCTAATTTGATCTTTGCATTAGCATAGCTTTGTTAGTTGGCTTTGTTAGTTGGTTAAGTTTCATGACTATCTTTCCGATGTACTCTTTTGGCGCATCATTAATATTATTGAGATGTTAACTTTAAGAAATATATATATATATATATATATATATATATATTCCAAAACCTTAGGAATATAAATATATATGTGATTATAGCTGTTGACAAAGTTTTGTGAAGGACAAAACAAGAAAACTAATTTCGTCGAATAGATAAAAAAGATTCATAAATATTACACATATTTGGATCATATATTTAATTGCATTAAGTAGATGTGATAACCACGATTCGTAGTTTAAGGTAACTAACTTTCATCATTTTCAAAGGCTTGATGTTAATTATTTTGTACTTATTCTCGTTGTATTCGTTTACTTATAATAGCTTTGCATCTACAAAAGGTACAAACTAGTACCTTTATATAAATTAGAAGTGTATATGAATTATTATCTCGAGACGACTTCTACCGGTCCACGCAACCCAGAACTCACTACAAGATTTGAGCCTCATATGAGATCGCACATGCGGTCTCAGATGAGAGAATTGCGGTTGCAGAAAGTCTTTTGCAACTGCAATGCAGTTCCTGTTGCGCGATCTCGAATGAGCTCGGTCACTTCTCATCCGAGACCGCGACGCGGTCCCAGATGACCTCATGTGCGACCCGAATATCTGGGACCGCGTTGCAATTTCAAAAAAACTTAGGGACCGCCCCGAGGTCCTAGAAAGCCGCCGAGTATCTGAGACCGCGACGCGGTCCCAGATACCTGAAGAATACCTGAGACCGTAGAGCGGTCTCAGATACGAGTATCTGAGACTGCGGGACGGTCCGAGAATCATGAAGAGCAACTGCAACCGCGACGCGATCTCAGTTAATATTCAAACTCTGGGACCGGGTTGCGGTCCCAGATAGTATGAATATTAAATGAGATCGCGTCGCGGTCTCTGATACTCTGCGAACGAAATGAAAAAAAAACCATTAATATTCTTGTAAATTACCGGAATATTATTGGTTTTTTGTAGAAATTACATATGAATAATGGCAACAAAGCAATATACAAGAACAAATAAAATTAAGTAATGGAAAACGATTAATAAAATGAAAGGAAAGATTAATAAATGAAGAAAGGTAATAAAGATTAACAAAAAAGCAAATAAAAGATAACAAAATAAAATGGAAAAAGAAGAAGAGAAAAAAAAGTTTGTGGAAAAGAAAGAAAGATAAGAGTTTTGTGTTTTGGATTTGGAAAAGAAAAGAATAGAAGTGTTTGGTGTTTTATCTTCTTTGATTTGAAAAAAAAAAAAAAGAGAAAAGTGTTTTTTGTTCATGTTTTGGGAAGATTTGTGTTGGTGAGGGAAATTTTTGAGAGTTTTGAAAAAATGAGAGTGTAGTGGTGGGTATATATAGAAATGGAGTAAAAAATTGAATTTTTTGAGGTAATTGCAACCGCAACGCGGTCTCTAAAGGTTTGAAAATTCCAACTAAGAGTTATTGAGACCGCGTCGCAGTCCCCAATAATGTGAATACTATTAGGGATCGCATACTGTGAATATTATTAGGGACCGTGTCGTGGTCTATAATACTCATATTTGGGACCGCGTTGCGGTTGCAGTACCTACTATTTGAGACCGGTTCGCGGTTTCAAATAATATTCATACTTCAAAATCGCTATTTCATGGAACTATCTCATTGCGTTTGTGATTTTTAGCAACAAACATCAATACTACATGTGAAATGAACTAATAAATGGTTACAAAACAAATAATTGATGAATGAAAGAGTCGATTGAATGTGAAATGATCATGCGAGTTATTAGTGTTGAACTTATTGTATGTTATATATATCTACTACTCATCATCTTACACACATTGTTTATTTGTTATTATGATTTGCTTCACAAATTAAAGTATAAATATCATTAATCGATTTAATTGGAAGATCATCTTACACATTACGTTTGTATCTAGGCATGATATATATATATGTGATCGTTGTCGTTCGAAATTGAGAGAATCTTTATAACGGCTTGTCCCATATATATGATGCTCGGATTTGTAACGAGACATTGAAATTATGGTTGTTTTTACTGTTATTAGAGTAGTTATCAACTAAACTAACGTGATATCTCAAATCATCGAAAAAACGTCATTTTGAATTATGAATATTATTCGTAACCGCACTTCGGTTACAAATACGTTCAGTTGCAACCGAGTTGCGGTCTCAAAAACCAACGGTCTTCATAATAGGGACCGCAGTGCGGTTGCTAATAGTAACGGTAGGAATTCTGCAACCAGGGGCGGAGCCAGGATTTTTTCGGACCCCGGGCTGCTATTAACTTATATATATATATATATATATATATATATATATATATATATATATATATATATATATATATATATATATATTGTGTAAAATAGAATAAAAAATATCTTATATTAAGTACAATACGATAAAAAATACACGTAAATAAATATGTTATCGAAGTTAAGCTCTATATTTTTGTGAAGAGTAAAATTGATTAACAACGCTTGTACACGAGCTCTTAGAATTATACATGGTTCTCCTTTAATTAGTATATCCGTTTATCTATACTAGAACAAAAGAATACTTTAATGGACATATATTAAAATTTTAATAGTCTTACTTTAAAGCCCCAACAAATAATAAATTTTGTTTGAATGCACAAGACTATACTTAAAAAAAAATTAAACATGAAATTTAGTATACTCTTTGTATATAATAATATAACTTAGTACACTTTTACTAAAAATCTCAAGATTCGTATCGGTTTGAGCCGGTAATTTTTTTTAAGTGTAAAGAGATTTAAAACTGGAATTTTTTCTTATATTTATTAATTTTGTTAGTTTTTTGGCTTTTTTAAAAGAAAACTTTTTAAAAGAAAAAGCAATTAGTGATATATTAAGATTTCGGATAGGAAATATTGATTCTAATATTCATTTAACATAAACAACAACTAATGAATATCAATTCATTTTAAGGAAAATATAACAAAAATGAACTACTTCAGTTGAGAATGACTTACAGCTTGCAAGACTAAGGCATTATCGTTGCAACAAACCAACTTTAATGTTATGTGCCTAATGAATTGTTTTTAAAATTATGTACCGGGCTTCAGCCCACTTGAAGCCACACTGTGGTGCCGCCCTTGTCTGCAACCGCCTCGCAGTCCCAAAATCTAGGTAAGAAAATAATTACGAACTTGAGTTGTTAAACTAGCGTGCAATTATTTAGTCGAGCAGCACTCATTGATCATTTACTTGCAGAAACAGCGTTTGATTACGTAGATTCTTACGACTAATATTTTTGATGCACATAATGAAAATATTCATTCAAGCCATGCTGGATTCCAAGGCTACCCCACTAATATTACCAAACTTTACAGTGGTGTCAAAACAGGAGCAGGTAACATCACCATTAACCATATTTGATATTATAAAGAACATTGATTGTAAATTTTTTATTTTTCATTTTTATTCTTATAAATATATTAACTAATATGTGCAAAATCATTTTTTTTACAGTTTGCCTGGATGGAAGCCCTCCATCTTATTACCTAGGCAAATGATCTGGGGATGGGGCCAATGACTGGTTGCTTTTTCTTCAGGTCAACTATTCAACATATATAATTTGATTGCTATAATTTAGTTGTTGGAATAAATGAATAAAATAAAATGTGAAAACGTGTTAGTCTTGATTAACTATTAATTAACTGATTACTAATCGCAATTTTATTTTTGTGCGTGTAAATGTTTGCTTTTTATGTCAATTTTTAATATTGTACTAGCAAATGTAGCACGCGGTTCCCGCGACATAATTCTTTTTTCAATGTCATTCTATGTGGGTTAAAGAAGAAGATTTATCTAGATAACATGTCCCATTAATTCTGAGTAGAACAATGGAAGAAAAGCAGATTATGGGAAAAGTAAGTCATTAATTATAATTAGTAATATAATTAATTAGTCTAACTTAATTTGTAAGGCTATTTTGGGGATTTAATAAGAATTTTTCACAATATAGCTAAAACACAAAGGTTAAAGTTGGAAATCAAAATATTTGTGTCACAATGGGTTTTTTTATATAATAGTATATAGATAATAGTGACTAATTCGTTTGGACATTAATTAATTATTAATAGGGTGGTGGGTAGTGTGCTAATGTAACTTATTGCATTGATCGAGTTTTATACGACTCAAAAGGAGGCTCGGGCATGCTGAATCAAACGATTTACGTACGGATATTATAATCATGGGATATTAAGCATAAATCCAAAGTAAATTCAGGTAATTAACAAGCAACAAAAATTAACTTTATATATATATATATATATATATATATATAATCATATGTATGCAATAAATGAAAATACTTTCTTAATTATATGATGGGGCGATTTATTTTTTTTGCCCTTTAATTTAGTCCAACTTCAAGTTTTGCCCTTTATCTTTTCGGGCTTAGCAAATGCCCATTAACTTATTCTTTTTTAATTAAAAATGCTCGACGGGCTTTTATTTGGGCTTGGTCCAAATTAATTTAAACAAAAAAATACTAAATCATAAAACATTTGTATACATTCAAGTTTAATAAAAATTATATCTTAAATGTTTAATAATTTATATTTACTAGTAAAAATCAAAAATAAACTTATATTTACTTGTAAAAATAGAAAATAAATTTATATATACTAGTAAAAATTTAAAAATAAATTGATATTTACTAGTAAATATTAAAAATAAATATATTACAATTATATATATTTTCTCTTTTATTCCAATTATAAATATTAAAAGTAAATATATTATAAATAAATATTCTAATTATTTATTTGGCTCAAATAATATAAAATAAAATAAAAAACAGAAAAAAGTAAAAGAAATCAGATTATCTTCAAATAATTTGGCGATCGCCTGTGATTCCAAGAAGAGAGACGCCGAATTTGCCCTTGGAAGCAGCGATGACAGAGAATTCGTGGCTGCCAATCGTCGGCGATGATATGACGAAGATGATGACATTCTTTTTAGTATTTTTTTTGTTTTATTTAACAAATATAATTCTAAAAGTACAACTTGTTTTTTAGATATTTATAATTCTAAAATAAAATATTTTGTAATATAAATAGATAAATTACATTTTTATATGTAAAAATGCGTATAATTTTTTAGAGAAATTAAGTTTATTAAGAAAAAATATACAAGTAAGTTTTATAACTTAAACAAATAAAATAATTATACTTTTTGAAATGAGAAAAAATATATATCATTGAAATATTTTAATTTTTAATATTTACTAGTAAATATTAATTTTTTAAACATTTAGAAATAAACTTTATATTGAAGTTGAATTTATTTTTGTATGATTTACAACAATATATAATAAAGTTTAATTTAATTTTGAATTAAAAATAAGAATGCAAAATCTTTACTTTTTTGTTTTAAATTAATTTAAAAAAATATTATGTGGCGCCACGTGTCGTCCTAGTGGCATCTTAGTCAACTGCCATGTAAGCTAAATTTGGACCAAGCCCAAATAAAAGCCCGCCGAGCATTTTTAATTGAAAAAAAAGAAGAAGTTAATGGACATTTACTAAGCCTGAAAAGATAAAGGGCAAAACTTGAAGTTGGACTAAATTAAAGGGCAAAAAAAATATTTCGCCCTTATATGATCAATTTCAGATTTCTACACCTGGAATAGAGTTCACATAAATTATTGTGACCTCACCTCATTCACGGGGAATGTTGATAAAGTTGACCCAGTAAGTTAAAATTTCTTGCTAATCAAATTAATATCGATGTCATGTATTCAATTTTTGTGCCACATCTTACTCAAATAGCGGTATTATCGTAATTTAATTTAGAAGAATACATTTCATTCTTACGTCATGCAGGTATACATACCTGTCATAGTAATTAATGAGTTTAACTTGATTTGTTAATTGGGATATTATATTTCAGGAAAATAACCTCCACTTCAGGGGCTCCAAAGTCTATAACACTATAATAGAGGATCTTCTGGCTAAAGGAATGAACAATGCGAACAATGTATGGGGAAATTCCACCATATTTAACGGAAAAAACTTATATGGACCAGGTCCATATGAATAGTATGGACCATGCGATCCATATTTGTCAGAATATTTGCCTATTAGTCCCTAAAAGTTTAAAGGATAATGAATCGGATATTTCACTTGGTAATAATTATAATAAGATCCCCAATAAGTTTTCGTTAAATTTTCTAATTATCACGACCATCCAAAATGGTATCAGAGCATGGTTTATTTATTTTACGTGGAGTATTTATTTATTATGTCAACACTTAATCACCTTAAGAGTGGAGTTTTTCAAAACATGAGTGATCCAGTGATGGATGACATTTGGGATCTCATCATTTGGGCTCCTATGAAAGGAAATGCATGTACAAGCATCAAAGGGCGAATTGCCGCCCTTACTAGATACCTTAATTTCCATAAAAGGGAATTGAGGAACCATGATGTTCTACGTTGTAGCATGGAACAATCAGAAGATATTTGTCCTATCCAGGTTACCAGACTTGAACAAATCAAGCTGATAAAAATTAGCTTAGAAAAGGCTAAAAAACAGAGTTCAATACTAAGCCTCTAGAATGCCTGGTATTACACTGGAACAAGAGCTCCAACTATTGATGACTAAGTTAGTTGACCTAGCTAGTCACAGACCAGACAATCTCCATGCCATTAGAGCTAAGTTTATTAGAGTTAATGGTCTCATGGCTGATATCGCAAGAATTAATAGATTAATCATTGAACGAAATAACCGTTCTTCATGAGTAATCTAGTTTTGCCAGATTTCCACGAGCTCGTGCCAGATAACTCCAAGCTATCCCAGGACCTCAGGGAAGTTCAGAAAACAGTTCAAGCATATGGCAATCACCAATACCATGTGCCCGAGCATCTACAGGAAATCAAAGACAAGCTTGAAACCATGTCTCGTCGACAGAAGGAGATCTTGGGGAATTTACAAGATATCCAGCAACGAGTCAAGAACTTGGAATCCATTCCAAGGTCATCCGAAAGAAGAAGAGGAGGATGGTTACCACCATCTTTCGGAAAGGAACCCTTGTTACATCAAAAGGGAAAAGAAGTTGAGGTCAAAAGGGAGTTGACCACGAACGAGAAGCTGGTTGCACGTATACGTGGAGAACCCAGCACAAAGTAAAAATCATGTCTAGATTCAAGATGGACGATTTCAACTTCGAGATCGGGCGAGATCTTTCTGATCTTGCAGAGTCATTTTCAGGTCTCCACCTGGAAAACGTGCAGACGTTTGGTGCTATTGTACCAAGTCAAGGTGCTCCGCCAGAACAGTCGACAATCACCGAAGGCGCTGGATCTTCCATCCCGAATCCAGAACCAATCCGAGAAGAACCAATCCGGGAAGAACCTATGCCACACCAACATGACTTCGTGGCTGGATCTATGTACAACCGGATTCCAACCAGAGCAAGGGCGAGAAGGCCAGATGTTCATGGAACACCATACGGGAGATCGCAACTCAATCCAATCCACCCATATGGACTTATGCTCAATCTGGACACTCTGGATTTTAAGAATCGCGAAGCCCTGATCGATGAATGGGCATCGGCAATGAGAATTGCAGCGGCAACGCTCGAACTTGACAAAGAAGGATTCATCATGATGCTACAGATGAGTCTTGAAGGATCGGTCAAGATCGGATGGGAACATGGTACTCCAGAAATAAGAAGTGGGGTCCTATCCGGCGAGTCTCTCAAATACATCGTTGATAGAATGGCAAGGCTTTTCAAGCTCTACTTCATCGGAGAAGGATACTTTGTTGATCCCCAAACCGGAGGAGGTGACCAGGAGAAAGTCCGGAGATATGAACAAGCATTGTATAGTTTGGAACTACATGACATATGTAGCGTGGATCTATACATCAAGTTGTTCACCGAGTACAGATGGAAGAGCCGTATGCCTGAAGAAACGGCGATTCCCCTATTTTTCGCTAAAGTACCAAGTCCATGGCGAGAAATGTTGTTGAGAGAATATACACCCATTGGAGTCGACACGGTGGCCCAAAGGATGTCTTTTCTCAAAGTCAAGTTGAGCGAATGGTGCCAGAAGGCAGCAATCCAAAAGAATTTCAAGAGGCTGAAAAGGATCAACAAATCAGCCCGTCTTTGCTGCGACAACAATGACATCCCAACAGTCATTGGTGCACCAGAGAGACATCAAAAGAAGAAGCATAGGGATCACCCCTATGAGCGAAGAAGCAAGTTCACCAGGAGATCTTCGTGGAAACCAAGAAGATTCTGGTCAAAACAAAAGGCTCGAAGCTACAAATCAGGGCAGAGGTCAGGACCAAGCCGGGGAAGAACAACCTTCAGCCAAGGTAGTTCGAGCAGACCATCAACGAGGAAAACTTTCAGGAGAGCTCATACAAGAGCCAACGAAAGTTTTAAAGACTGCAACTGTTGGACATGTGGGGCCAAAGGACACATCTCAACAGACTGCCCTGAGAACCAGAAAAGAGGAGTAAGACAGTTCGAAGCCACGCCGGAGTTCGAAGAAGCGGTCTACTTTCAGGACCTTGTCCAAGTATATCAGTTTGAGGATATACCCTCATATGAAAGTATATATGAGGAAGACGAAGGACCAGATGAGTCTTCAGAATCAGAATCAGAATCAGACTGAAGACGAGGAGATCTTCCATCAGGAAGTTCAAGAAGACGTGACGGGATTTTTCTCACAAACCAGCATTTCTCACAAAGCATTGATGAGAATTATGCGGGAAGATCCTAAATTGCGAGTTTACGATGGGTTCACCATCGGAAAAATGGAGAGAACCTTAGCTCAGCTAAGTTTCAGAAGGAGAAAGCATCACATCATCTACAAAGTTACGGCGGGAGAAATAGCTATCCCAATGGAGCTGCCCAGTAATGTGATGGAAATGCAACTAGTTCCTATAAACGAAATCAAAGAGTAACTAAAAAGACTTAGGCCCGAGGTTGCGCAGAAAATGTCATGGATCCACATCGGAGCCATAAGGATTCTGCTCAAAGCAAC
Source organism: Linaria vulgaris (assembly GCA_948329865.1). NCBI lineage: Eukaryota > Viridiplantae > Streptophyta > Magnoliopsida > Lamiales > Plantaginaceae > Linaria > Linaria vulgaris. The sequence goes on along the minus strand of OX415250.1, from coordinate 31,765,467 downwards.
GTTCAAAGAAGAGATCAATTCCCCAATTGACATTGCCGTCTTTGATCGAAGAATCCAGAACCTACGAGACGCTTGCCTCGGAGGAATTTCGGGAAATCTATTCGCAGGAAAGGTAGCAACTTTCATTTACCCCAAGATTGCCTACAACCTGACCGACAAAGATTTCAGCAGAGTCCTAACTCTTCATCAGGACTTCAAAAACAAGGAGTTAATGAAGGAAGGAAATCGACCTTACTCCATTACATACAGTATCTCCTACGCACTCTCCAATACTTACCATTCAGACCTCTTCCAGAGAAATGAGTTTGTTGAGATACCAGAGATCTTTGAAAAGGCCGCACATGCAGTCAGGCCAGAGATTTCCAGCCTGCCACATATTCATGAAATGGATATGATCATCCGTGACCAACCAGTATTTGGCAAAGATACGAGCCAAAGATTCGAGCCAAGAACCGTCTCTTTCCGTGAAAACAGGATGCAAAGTCTTACCTGGGGAAAGAAGCCAATTATGGAGGTTGTGATTGAACCAAAGAAATTCACAACCAAAGGTGAACTCCAATGTCCAGGTGGATGGGGAGAAGTCGAAGTCATCTTCGACACCACCCAGAAAGATAATACGTTACCATGCGACGCATTGTATTATCTAAAGCAGCCATTTGTCGGACGGTATCAAGGAAACCTAAAATTAGGTGGACTTGATTTCATTATCAATGGTCGTGCAAGAAAGATCCCAGAACAACTTGTTCTTGGAATTGAATTTCTCGAGGATCACAAACCTTGGGAAAAGGTGCCGGAAGGAATGGAGTTTACGGTGGAAGGAAAAAGATACCGGCTCAAATGACCACCAGCCCATTCTCAATCTATATCTCGGTTGGAATGTTGTACGAGAAATATCGAGCCGAGTACTTTGCAACGTATATCAACTCAGGAGCAGGAATTTGCACAGCAAAACCAGGAGTCTTCCCCGGAGAGATCGGAGAAGATTTACCGGCGATTGCTGGAAGGGATTTCTCGAAGAAGATCATCGTCTTCAGACGAGGAATAAAACAGGCAGAAATATTAATTGGTGGAGCAGGCGGTACCCCATGGTACAAAGTGAAGACGCCCCCAATTTATTTCCATGATACCGGAGCCGATATCTTACTCGGCAACAATTTCCTGCAAACATTCAAGCGTTTTACGCAGGACAATGAAACAAGACGTCTTATCCTCACAACAACTTGTGATCATAAGATCTTGGTGCAACGATTGTCGCAGGCGTTTCACCGCAAACTGCCGATTCAATTTCGCAGCAAGCGTGGTGATGAAGGACGACTTCTACACCCAAAAATGCAAGACCAGAGGAAGTATGGTAAGGCAATCCTACAACTTAGGAATGAAAGCTTGGGCGGACAGAAGACCAAAAGGATCAGTGATGAAACGATCGAGATCCTCAAGGCCAGCCTTGAACCAAGTCCTCATATTGACATCACCAATGAAGAGCAGATTTCGATTGAAGATGTCAAGGAAAAAATTCGGAGGAACTACGAAGAAGATCCTCTTGCATGGTGGAACAAGAATGAACTCAAGGCAACCCTAAGAGTTCAAAAGGGAAAAGAGAATGAGTTTGTCAGGTACAGACCCATCTTGATGAACCAAGAAGATCGAGAGGATATGCAGAAGATTCTTAAGGAACATCTGAACCTTAAGCTCATCTCACCAGGAGTTTCTCCATACAGCAGCCCGGGATTCCTAGTCAGGAACCATGGAGAGATCAAAAGAGGAAAACCAAGATTGGTAATCAACTACCAGGGGATTAATAAAATCTTGGATTTCGACGGATATTATATCCCGAATCGAGAACACCTGATCAACTGCATTCAGAACGCAAGAGTCTTCTCTAAGTTTGACTGCAAGTCAGGGTTCTACCAAATCAAGATGGAGGAAGAAAGCAAGAAGTTTACAGCTTTTTCCACACCACAAGGGCACTATATCTGGAACGTTATGCCAATGGGATTGGCCAATGAGCCCCAAAGATATCAAAGGAAGATGGATAATCTCTTCAAGGATTATTTCAAATTCATGTTCGTGTACATCGACGATATTCTCATCGCCTCGAAGAATGTCAAAGACCACATCAAACATTTGGAGATTTTCTCAGATGTTTGCCACAAAGAAGGATTAGTGCTATCTGAAAAGAAGGCAGTTATCCTTACAAGAAAGATCGAATTCCTTGGAATCGAGATTGACGAATCAGGTATCATCCTCCAAAAACATTTGGTGGAAAAGGTACGTGATTTTCCCGATAACCTCAAAACGGTTAAACAACTCCAAAGTTTTATGGGGTTAGTTAATTTTGCCGGAATGTTTATTAACAATCTGGCGAGCTACAGGAAAACATTTAGTCCATTACTGAAGAAGGACGCATAGTTCAGATGGACGGATGAACACAAGGAGACAGTACAGAAGCTTAAAGCTATCTGTCAAGATCTCCCCAAGCTTGCAATCCCCAATGACGAAGATGATTTGGTACTTTATACGGATGCAAGCGATCACTGGTGGGCGGCGGTTCTTACCAAAGTTGAACCAAAAGAAGAAGTGCCATGTAGATACTGTAGCGGTCTCTTTTCAAAAGATGAGGCGGCAAGATGGCACATCAACGAGAAAGAATTCTTTGCAGTTCGAAAGGCCTTCAAAAAATGGCCCTTATTCTTACTTGCTAAAAAATTCACACTTAAAATCGATAATACTAGTGTCAAGGCTTTCTTAAAAAATAAGATAGAAAGCAAACCCGAGAAAGCTAGGCTATTAAGATGGCAAGCTGAATGTCAATATTATAATTTTGATGTTCTTGTTATTAAATCTCACGAAAACGTGCTTGCAGATTTCTTAACACGAGATGGAGGCACATGAGGCCGATTCCATCCTTACGAGATGGAGACACCACAGGGATAACCTGGACGAGCTCCGCAAGGCGATCGAAGGTCTGGCAATCAATGCTCAGGCTTCCGGTCATGTACAGAAAATGGACCTTTCTAAGGTTCAAAACTCAATGAAGGCAACTTTGTTGGGTAGTACAAGTTTATGGGATAGCCTCACGGTACCCCTATTTCGAGATGTTTCCCTTTCAAAACTGGAAGTGGAAATACAAGCAAATACATACGAGTTTGATGATCCAAGTAAAACAGGACCAGCAGGTGATCCTTTCGAGGAAGACACCCAAGGACAAGCGGATTCAAAGGTAGAAATACCTAAAGAATCGACAAGCCATAAGCAAGCTGATCCAGAGGTAGAAATACCAAAGGAATCAAAAAACACCTCTAAAATTAAAGAGGACGAGGTTAATCTTAGGCCCCAGACGGGACCATCTAAGATAAACAAAAACGAGAAAACCCCACCTTTGATTGAATATCAGAGAACATGGGAAAAATTGTACACGAGGATGGGACTAGTCCCTGAAAAAACTATTGCAGATTGGTCAGGAAAATATCCAAGGATTTGGATACGACCTGGATCAAGACCTGAGCAGGTACGAGAATGGTTTGATTTTGGCTGTATAGCCTCAATATTTACCATATCACCAAGCTTTCCAGAAATTACCAAATTACTGGAATGGATTCAAAGAAATGTACATGAAACATGGCAGAACAATCCTACGCTTGGAAGAGGCGATGTTCTGGAAATGAAGTTCATCTCTGCAGCCCCAGAAATCGCAGGCAAGGGGTCTTTACCGAGTTTTCATTTTATCAAACTCCAAAGACCAAATTTTAAAGCAATGGACTACATCAAGCCTCCACCAGAAGGACAGATGTTAGTCGCCCCCATCTCAGAAGATGACATCTCAACAAGAAGGGCTTGGGGACTCTGGGTCTGTCTCACGGAGATGGACAAAGTCAAGTACGCATTCAAAATTTTCCAAAATAAGGAAAACGGAACGTTCTTGCTTAACAGCATGACCAACACCACCACGAGGTTTGCTGAAGCAATGTTCGAAAACAAACAAAGAACGTTGTGGAAGAATGAAATTCCGTCGACAGCAGAAACTTGCCCAAAGTTCTGCAATATGGCACACGTCGGCAAATGGAAGGAGAGGATCTGTCCAAAGTATCAAGATCAGAGAGAGCCCCTCTTTGGAAAGGGATTCCCGATGAAACGGGACAAAGAAGATAACGACAAAGAGGGCCATTCGAGACAAGGAAAGATGCCGCGTGGGACAGGAAAATGGACTACTGCAGCTGGCAAAGCTAAAGTGGTCATGTGATCAGATCATGACCATCTCCACTACAAAGACATGATTATAAGTGGAGGGCCAGACCACTATCATAGTGGGAAGGAAAAGACAACGAGCTGAGGTGGAAAAGATTCCACTAAAATGACAGGAGGGCCAGACCACTACGCAAGTGGAAGAAAAAGCATCAAGATGAAGCTGAAATCCGCGTTTCAAATCCGGAACTTCACCTATAAATACACAAGCTGAAGAAAGCTAAAGGCATCGAGCATTTCCCTTAGTTTTCTTTTAAACAAGAGAGAAGCATAGTTTGTAAAAGTGTGAGGTTTTTATTCTGTAAACAAGTGTCTGTATAAAAATTTAAATTTCGGTTTGAGTGAATGTACGAGAGAGACATAGCTACTATGAGTAGCTAGACAAGTAACTCCTCTCTAAGGGGTTATGAGTGTGTTGTAATAAATAAGTCTCCACATAAATAAATACTGCCTTGCTTTCGCCTGAGTTGTTGAAGTTGAGCTTTTAAATATTTCATTTTAAGTTGCCTCTTACACCCGGAGTAGGAAACGAACCAGGGTTGTGCTGGTTACCGTTGAAGGAGCTGTTGCAGAACCATCGGTTACGATCGAGTGGTTGAGGGCGAGGAGTCTTCGTAAAACCTGGCAGAATACCCGACGGTGGTACGGTCAAACGAGGTACCTTTTGTTGTTATGTTTTATAAGTTCTGTTCGGAAGCATGCTGGGCCTGATATGGTCGCAATGGACTATTCCCAGATTGGGGTCCCGATAATGAAAATTTAGATTACTTATGGGGTCAAATTCTAATTCTGAAAAGTTATTTATTCAATTTCTTATTTATTAAAGCTTGATGGTGACTTTGAGGTGGGACCTTGACCTTTTAAGACCACATGGTCCATAGTTCTCACTATGAACCAGGTCTATGTAAGTTTCATCCATATTTAACTTATTGTACATTATAATATAGGGAGAATTACACAAGGTACCCCTCAACTATGGATAAATTACACAAAATACCCTTCCTCTTTGGGAAATTATACAAACTACCCTTATGGTCAAAAAAATTAAAATAATTAAGACAACATTTCCAATTCAAATCATAGATGAGACTAAAATTTGCAGATAATTTATTTTTTCTTAAAAGAAGTTATTTGTTATCAATATTTTTTGTCTTTTTAAACGAGATAAATGAGGTTTAATGCAATAACTTTGACTTATTTTTTGTTTTTTGTGCAAAATAATTGAAGAGCATGAATTTACATTCAATAATTTGAAATAAAAAAATTACGAAAAATCGGTCAAAAGGATAGTTTGTGTAATTTTCCAAAGAGGAGGGGTACTTTGTGTAATTTACCCATAGTTGAGGGGTACTTTGTGTAATTCTCCCTATAATATAATTACATCACATGTGCACAATTTGGACACAATACTCTTTCCTTAGAAATTGTAACCGACTGCTATTTTTTTCCTCTTTGTAATAATATACATACATTTTATATTGCTTACATAATTGTAGTTTTCTTTTAAATAGGAAATTATTTCGGGTCTATCAACTGGCAGACTCGCGGCAATATTACATTGCGATCAATGTTGATCACAAGTACCTAACGCTAATAGAGTCAAATGCCTTTCAGATGCAGGTTACTTCATTCGTGGGTAAGACTGATATATATATATATATATATATATATATATATATATATATATATATATGCTAGTAATTATACCTAATTATGCTCATTTGTATAAATTAATGATTTTTTCTTATGATTTCATTCATTCATCATTCGATGTCTTTGATTTATTATAAAAGAACAGATATTCCCGAAATCCCCAAGCCGCTTGTTTTGGTCTTATTTCGTCACGGTAATAGAACACAATAAATAATACAAAATGAGATCAAACAATGATATCCAATATTATTAACGGACTAGCTTGGTCCGGAACACTAAATACAAGCTTTCTAGATAGAATGTTTAAATTACAAAGTCAATAATACGTATCGAATTGCTGGTATTCGATGCTGACGTGTTGAATGAGGCTCAATTCGATACGGTACAGTTATCACTGGACGAAAACTAATCTGGAGGGTATCGAATTCGATACGTGATGTAGATGTCGAATTCGATGCGTACTTAGATATAGAATGGAGATAGTTATTTTGTACGTGTCGAATCGGGGTCAATTCGATATGCTCCGTGTCGAATGAGGCTGGTTCGATGCTGACTGTGCTGCGTTGGTTCAGATCTCAAAAGTCCCTTTGAACACAAGGGGACGGGCTATTTATAGAACCCGTCCCGTGGAGCCCACACTCCAATATAGAAAGACGCATCGAATCATCATTGTTCGATATGCGCATCAAATCTGGTGTATTCGATGCGCTATTGGGATGGCCCAATAAGGAAAGATCATACTGCTGATTCGATGCGCGCATCGAATTCTTCCTATTCGATGCGCTTATGGGCCGACCCAATAATGTTATATTGGGCCAATCCTAAATTACACCCATCATATAGTCCCCCCAGTTTGGGAGACGATCTCAATTTAGAGATCGTATTCCAAACTTTTGAAAATATATTTGTACTGATTTGGGATATTCCTATTCATAGTAAAAATCAGATCGGTTCATAGTTCTTGTAATAGTTAGATAATTTTTGACGCATCGAATTGTGATCCATTCGATGCGTGAAATAGTACGCATCGAATTTTAGCTATTCGATGCGGTTATTCGATGCGGCAGCGTAGCTGGGCCTGATGGGCCTCCCGTCCCCTATATAAGAGGGGCGCTGCATTGGCACAATCATTATTCTGTCAACAGACTCTGCTCTTCAGGTAAGACGCATTGAATTAGCGTCATTCGATGCGATTCGCATCGAACGATAATTGATTCGATACGATCAGCATCGAATTGTAAAAATTCGAAGCGTTAAAATTTTTGCTCGTCCTTGTTTTGAGCGTTCCGTTGCGCGTTTTTGACTTACTGTTTATTTTGTGCAGGATATAAGCAACCAAGCAAGAAATTCTTTTACCGAGAATATACTTAAGGTAAAAAAATTTGTTTTTTATTGTGCCGGGTTGTTTAGTTTTTAACACGTTCAATACTGTACATATGTGAGTGATGTACGAGAGTGTGTAGTGACGTATGCGTCCTTAGTCTGTCTCGTTTTTAATTTATTTCAGTTTGTTATCATCAAAGATGGTGAGCGGTGGATCCACTCGTGGAAGTGAATCAAGTAGTGGTTCTAGTTCCAGTTCTATTTCCATTAATAAAGAAGACCGTCCGGCTGCACTCATGGGCACGGATACGGAGATTAATAAAGGGGAACCTTCGGCTGCACCTACGGGGCCGAATACAGACGATGTTGATCTATTTAATTTAATAGATATAACAACGGTAGATCCACCCGCGGTTAGCGCCACCGCGGCAAACCCTGAGCCTGCGATGGCCGAAGAAGATAGTGATGACTCGTCTACGTCATCTTATAAAGATAACCGCGCTCCAAGCGAGGGTGAAGAGGACGTAGAATATATTAATAGGGAATTTGACGATCATGTCGAGGTCCCAGGAATGACCTTCGACCAATATACCTCTCGCCTTCAACATAATCGTAAAGGTCTCCGCGTTAAATTTGACATTCCTGACAAATATAAAATTGTTCTCCCGGGACCAAATGATCGAATGCATACCCCGCCTCCCAAACACATGACTGTGTTTGTTGGACAACTTCTAAATGGTCTGCGTTTCCCAATCCCTTATGAGGTAAGATGGATTCTTCGGAAAATAAGCGTCGTTCCCGCTCAACTCACGCCAAATTCATACGGGAATATCATTGGTTTTATCATAATTATGAAGGCTCTGCGCCAACCTCAAAGTCCCAATGAGTTTTACGCGTTATTCGAGATTGCGATGCGCGAAGAAGGATTTTACCATATCAAAGCTCAAATGAATAGGAAGTTCTTAAACGATGGGGCTACCGGATATGGAAAAGACTGGAAAAGGAGATATTTCTATATCAAAGAAAGTTACGACGGTGAATTCGATCAATTTCGTCGTGAATGGTACACCGGGACAAGGGTAATGATTCCCAGCGGAGTTGATATAACCCTGTGGGATTGCAACTTTATCCCCAATCTAGTTAGAAAACATCAATTCGATGTTAAAAAACTAGTCGAAAATCGGGTCCTCTCTTTAGCTGGGTTGTCTCCAGTTAAATACAATGGAAGGATGACCCTTGGTAAATTAGCATGATCTTATTAGGCTTTTTGATTTATGCTTGTTGTGGTTCTAACGATTTATTTTATTTGCAGACAAGTTCTTCATGAGTCGACACGCAAGGATGAATCGGGTTGTTACCGCGGTTATGGCAAGCTCCCAGACTGACACTTTGTCTGGAATTCCTCCTCCTCGGAAGAGAAAAAGTAAAGGCAAGAAGAAGGTTTCTGAACCCTCAACTGCTACCGCTGCTAGTGCTCCGCCAGTTGACGCTTTCGAGGAATTACTGGGGGATAATCCTGAGGGAGTTCCAGGCGGTGTCGAAGAGTCGGAAGGCAGGGCGACTGAAACCGGCGAGGATGCCGGCAATCTCGTCCATCGTAAAAGGCGAAGAATGCCGCAAAATCCGTCGCAAACTGCAGGGGTTGCTCCTACGACTGGCCAGACTGACATGCCAAGTACCTCTAACCCTCCTGCCGATGTATCTGGGCCAGGCTTCATGGCCGGACCTAGCCAGGGTCCTCGAGCTCGAGCCGCTGGATATCAACTCTCGGAGGCCGAAGCCGTCGAGCATTTAAAGGCATTATTGCCTGGTTTGTCCGTCCCTCTTCCAATTTCTGACGAAGAGAGGAAAAGGCTGGAGCGAAATTCGCTGCATCTACTGTCAGCGGTAGTGATCTCCTCATTTGACTTACACTTCCCTTGAATTTACTTTGCAAATTTTGATCTAACTATTCATCTGTTGTCAGGCGGGAGGTTTCGTGGATGTTATGGCCGCAGCCTTAATGGACTTCAAGGAAAATGCTAGTAATGCTGATAATTCTGCACTTCAAGTTGCCATTGACGCCAAGGAAAAAGCTTTGCAAATGGCCAAGGATGCTCAAGAGGAAGCTAAAAAGCTCAAAGAAGATTTCAATCAGCAAATTTTTGCGCTGAAGAAGGAGGTTGCTGCAGCCAAGGAGGAAGCCCACAATGCTGACTTCAATGGCTACATTCGAGGCCTCAAAGATGTAAGATATATTATTCTTATAATTTAGCACCTATTCTCTTATGATTACTCTCATTAATATCTTTCTTCCACTTTTTAAAAGGTTTCTCCCCAGCAAACATTGGAAATTGCTGAAAGGTTCCTCCAGGGCAGTACGTTTCAAGAGTTGCGCGCTCGTCGAGATGATCATGTGGCTCGAAATGCTCAAGCTCTTACGGTGCATCAGTTCTATGCTACAACCTATGTTCGTGGCAAATTTCAACCAGAATGGTTAGACTTGTCCCTGGGGCCAAATTTGGAGAAACGTCCAGCTCGTCAAGCTTCTGAAGCTACAGGACCTGATGAGTTTGCCTCTCTGCTGGATAGAGGATCTCGTTCTCGGAGGATTATCACCGCCGCGAGAAATGCCTGAACCATATCCCTCATCTGAAGATGAAGAAGAAGACTGGTCGTTGCTAAGGCTGTTTATTATTTTTTCGTTTATAAACAATTTTCATTCGTAATTTAATTTGTGTGTGGCGCTGCGTCGCTCTAATGTGTTTGAAACAATTTAATATCCGTTGCTTAATTTTTGGGATAATGACTGTTGTCTTTTCTTTCAATTTCCTATCTCAGTCCTTTACTTTATTTTGACAACTCGACAATTTCTTATCGTTCTTTGAAAATTTTATACCATTTAGAAAGGATATTATACTCATCGCTTTGGACATAATGTTTTTCTTTCCTTATAACTTTTTACTTTATCATTGTTAATCTTTTGAGAGTTTATTTATGTTTTCTGAAACATAAATTTGTAACCCCGACCATTTCATATGTAGTGTCTATTCATTACCTTTGGAGCATTTTTACTAAGCTTCTTCTTATTTCTCGCCCTCGGCCTCCTTCGGCATTTCACGTCACTTCTGGGCTGAGTTTCATTTCTTATGTCGTATTAGACTTCTTCCGGTATCTCGTGCCACTTTGGGGCAGAGTTTCCGTTTTCTTGATTTCTTTAAGAATTTTCGGTATCTCGTGTCACTTTGGGACAGAGTTTCCGTTTTTTTGATTTCTTTAAGGATTTTCGGTATCTCGTGTCACTTTGGGACAGAGTCTCCGTTCCTATAACTTCTTCTGGGATTTTCGGTATCTCGTGCCACTTTGGGGCAGAGTTTCCGGTGTCCTGGTTTCTTTTTGGGATTTTCGGTATCTCGTGCCACTTTGGGGCAGAGTTCCCGTTCTCCTGACTTCTTTAGGAATTTTCGGTATCTCGTGCCTCTTTGGGGCAGAGTTTCCGTTCTCCTGATTTCTTTAAGGATTTTCGGTATCTCGTGTCACTTTGGGACAGAGTTTCCGTTTTCTTGATTTCTTTAAGGATTTTCGGTATCTCGTGTCACTTTGGGACAGAGTCTCCGTTCCTATAACTTCTTCTGGGATTTTCGGTATCTCGTGCCACTTTGGGGCAGAGTTTCCGGTGTCCTGGTTTCTTTTTGGGATTTTCGGTATCTCGTGCCACTTTGGGGCAGAGTTCCCGTTCTCCTGACTTCTTTAGGAATTTTCGGTATCTCGTGCCTCTTTGGGGCATAGTTTCCATTCTCCTGATTTCTCTAGGAATTTTTGGTATCTCGTGCCACTTTGGGGCAGAGTCTCCGTTCTCCTAATTTCTCAAACCTGCACTGATTATATTATACAAAGTAGATAAAACTCACGCAAATCAAATAATCGGACATAATCTTCTTTGAATAGTTCAAATTAGCTTATGTAGATAGAACTGAGCTTCGATCATCGCTCATTTGCATGACCTCCAGTGTTGTCCTCCAGATTCATGATTTGGGGTACCTGTTTTAAGTTCATACATTCTTGTCTCTCATGCGTGTTATAGCAGGGAGAACGAATAAAAACTTGTTCAAAATATTCAAAATGCTAAAAAAAAAAATTGGTAAATTTAAGCAGAATCTTTAATCGATATGCTCCATATGCCTTGGAGGCAGTACCCTTGCCGTTGCTTCTTCTTGTTGTGGCCCAGTCCTGAGTGAAGTTACGTAGCATTTCCATCCTTCGATGCGATCTGCTATGACCTCTCATGTGCCGCTAGAAGTTGGAAACTTCACCATTTGATGATAACGCTCGGAAATTATTGAGTGCAGGTCTCCTTATGATACCATTGTATGCAAAATGCATATCAACGATCACATAATCCTCCATAAGCGTCTTCCTCTGTGGTGCTGTTCCCAATGAAGTTGGTAGCTTGAGCATTCCAAGTGGTATTATTTCTGGACCTCCAAAACCATGAAGAGATGTCCTTACTGGTTCTAACGCCTGATCATTCAAACCCATTTTGATCAGCGTAGAATTAAACAGCACATTTACTGAACTCCCATGATCAACCAACATCTTAGTGACTCCGTAGTTAGCTATATCCACTGTGATCACCAAGGGACAATTCAAGTTTGACATTTGTAAAGCTTGTGGACTCAACTTCCTCAAATCCGTTGTAGAAAATGTGATTTCTTCATGCGGTATCTGCTCGATTCTCAGTATACTGGCCATGTCCACGAAATTATCCGTTTCAACCATTCTTGTGATCTTCCTTCGACCATTGGTGGAATCCGCACCAACAGGACCTCCTGATATCATATTTATCATCCATTTTCCTGGCGTTCCCATCTTCAATTTGAGGATATTGGAAAAGTTGCGGTTCATCAATCATCCTCTGCTTTTCCTTCCTTGGAGATGGAGTTCTCTTCCGGCTGAAATGGTTCTCCTGTTCTTGTACCTTTTTAACAAACTCAACGAGTTTGCCATCCTTTATTAGTCGTTCTATTTCATCTTTTAGGTTTATACAATCCTCTGTTTCATGTCCTTTCTGATTATGATATTTGCAGAATTGACTTGAAAACATCGTGGCTTTAGATTCCCTCATTGGCTTGGGATCCTTCAGCCATCCTTTCTTCTTTGCTGCCCCAAAGACTGCTATGATGTTGGCATTTAACGATGTGTACCTTCTCGGTGAACTATCCCTCTTATAATTTTTGTTCCTGTTGTTGCTGTTATTGCGATTATGATCTTCTCTGCCTCTTTCTCTATCTCTCACAGCCACACTGTTAGGAACTTTGGTCGCCATCATTTTCTCGAAATGAACCACATCTTGGGCTATTTTGTTGATTTCTTCAATGGTGGTGGGTTTTAGTTTCAGTAAGTCTCCACCAAACATGGTGTTGGTTGTTGCTCGAAAGAGTATACTTGCAACCATCTCTCCCGCCGGGCTATCAATCCTTAATAGCTCTGTATTGAAACGTTTCATGAAGTCCTTTAGACTTTCATTAACTTTCTGTTTCATCGTGTATAAATGGGAGTGATCCAAAACCAGTCTAGATTGACTAGAAAATTGATCCTCGAACATTTTTCTCAACTGGGCGTAACTTTTAATCTGTCCAGGAGGAATTCGATTGAACCAATCTACAGCCACTTCCGATAAAGTTGTTGCAAATATCCTGGCTTGCATATTGTCCTTGAAACCGTAAAGGGACAATTTCCTATCCAATTTGAAAAGGTGATCTCGAGGATCAGATTTCCCATTGTACGTTTCCAGTTCCGGGATTTTATCTCCTTGCCCCAGAATCTCCAACTCTATCTCTCGGCAAAAAGGACTGCGATTTACAAGACTGTCCTCCCTTGCTGTTTGAGTCTCAGCTGTTGCTTTCCCCTTTTCCAATCTTGCAACATTTCTGCTCACTATGTTATGCTTGACATGCAAATCATAACCTCCTGACTGTCTTCTGTCCTCTCTATGTTTTCTTCTTCACGATTCCTCTCTTCGATTCTCTTCCTCATCTCGTTCCTTTCTGGAATCACGGCTCTCTGAACGTCTTCTGTCTTCTCTTCTTGCTCGCTCAACAACACATTCTGCCTCTTTTTCCTTTTGTCTCTTCTCATGATGCCTTTTTTATTGTATCTCATCAGATACTAGCTTATTTCCCCGCTCTTCATGAATGGACTTCCCTTTGCTCCTTGTTCCCTCCGAAGTATGTCTACTTCTTCGGTCGTCTTGCTGAGACTTTTCCTTTTCTTTTCCCTTCTGCTTTCGGATAGCTGAACCTTGTTCTCTCAAGTTCTCAGAATATTCAACAGGAGATGGTATCATAGCGGGAGGCGCTGGAGTGAGTGCTTCAGTCACTACGGCTTTTATCATTGCCATTAATTCATTTTTTAATTTATCTGGGATTGTGGCACTCGTCGTTGAAGCTCCAATTGCATCGGCTTCGTTATTGGGTACCTCCTCAGCTTGAGGTCCTTGATTCTCTTTCCTGGCCGGAGTTGGTACTGCTGGGGGTGCTGTAGACGGTCCAGCAATATATGGCATGTTCCGTTCAGGTGTATCCGGTCGATCTTCTCCCGTATTTCCTTCTAGAGCTTTACTCTGGGATCTGGTCATTCTAGTCATACTACCTATCAAGCTAATACAATTTGTGTTCCCACAGACGGCGCCAATGTTTTGGTCTTATTTCGTCACGGTAATAGAACACAATAAATAATACAAAATGAGATCAAACAATGCTATCTAATATTATTAACGGACTGGCTTGGTCCGGAACACTAAATACAAGCTTTCTAGATAGAATGTTTAAATTACAAAGTCAATAATACGTATCGAATTGCTGGTATTCGATGCTGACGTGTCGAATGAGGCTCAGTTCGATACGGTACAGTTATCACTGGACGAAAACTAATTTGGAGGGTATCGAATTCGATACGTGCTGTAGATGTCGAATTCGATGCGTACTTAGATATAGAATGGAGATAGTTATTTTGTACGTGTCGAATCGGGGTCAATTCGATATGCTCCGTGTCGAATGAGGCTAGTTCGATGCTGACTGTGCTGCGTTGGTTCAGATCTCAAAAGTCCCTTTGAACACAAGGGGACGGGCTATTTATAGAACCCGTCCCGTGGAGCCCACACTCCAATATAGAAAGACGCATTGAATCATCGTTGTTCGATATGCGCATCGAATCCGGTGTATTCGATGCGCTATTGGGCTGGCCCAATAAGGAAAGATCATACTGTTGATTCGATGCGCGCATCGAATTCTTCCTATTCGATGCGCTTATGGGCCGGCCCAATAATGTTATATTGGGTCAATCCTAAATTACACCCATCACCGCTTTTGGAAGAACCTTATCTCGATGTAGTTGCACTACATGTATTTTTCTTACTCTTCAACCTCACGTTGTATACATATTATGACCACAATAACTATGTTTTGAGAACTCAAAAGATTTTGACGTTATAAAAAAAACGTGGAGGTTTACTTAGGCCTCATTCAAAGTTTGTTAATGTTATCTAGTTTCATGGTTGCTCACAACGATGTTGAACTTCCCATTTATTTATTCATATATTTTAATTGCAGGGAATGGAGAAATTCTTGCTTAAATCATGACATTCCAAGATGGAGGCGAAATTGGTGAGTCGAATTTCATTTTATATTCAAAGTTGTTCATATTACTTCTTTTTAAAAAATTACGTGTGATGTTGATATATTGTATATAAAATCTCACACTGCCTCTATCCTGAGAGTTTCATTCGAGTTATGCAAACACATGTCTTTTTAGTGAACTCGGCTTTTGATTTATTTCAGGTAAGTCGAGATTACTTTGTTTTATTAAAAAAATATCTTCATGCTTTTAAATTTTCATTTTTCGTGCTTCTTATAATTTAATCATTATTACAATATATTACTCTAAAAAGGCTAGTATAACTTCATATCAGATTCTGTTTATTTATTGAATGTTGTTCAGTATGTAATGTAAATGTTGCACGCAATCCATACATGTTGAAATAAAGGTGATGCAAGCACATATAGGATGGGATCCATGTATTAATAATTTAACAAAATGTTCGCCTGTCCAGCTGCAAGCCATGAGGGGTACAATAATTAACTAATTCATCACCAGTGTGTAATAGTCTTAATTAAAAGCGTACATGATCAATTATAATTTTTACACTTCAAGCTAATTTAATTGCAGAACTTCGAAAATCATTTATTATCAAATCAGTGAATTGATTCACAATTCAAGTGAAGAACAGAGAGCAAAAAATCAAACCAAATTGAAAAGGAAACATTGATGAACTTTATTGAAAGATTAATTTCTGTTACAGGAGAGAGAATGAATAATCGAATGAATAATACAGAGGGAGCGTGTGCTGCTTATTTATATTAATCATCAGGATGATTAACTAGCCGTTAATTCTGATTATCCTAACTAACAAACTAATTAACAGAACTTACTATAAAAGGAAAGGTTACAGAGAAGGAAAGAATTGAAAATAAGAACAAATATCAGTGTATATTGCTTAATATTTATTAATGCACTGCCCAAAAGTGATCATCCATCGGTAGGAATGTTTATTACCTCTTGCTACCTTCATGGCAAAATCGTTAGTACTGATGGAGGATTTAGCAGTATTGGCCCACGTCCCCTGAAAAATAAGGTACGTGTCATTTGTAATTTTGTATACATGCATATTTTTTAATGAACAAAATCATTATATTGGCCCCATTATTCGCGGAGTGCCCCCAAATTGAAAAAAAAAAAAAAAAAATTAACACAGGTGTACAACTCTCCAACTTATTGAAAAAATAGGCAAACTCATCTCATAGTAAAATCAGTTGGATGAAAATGATATTTTCTAAATTGAACAGTCAAATTTTGCATTTGGGGCGGGATTGCACATTGTAACAAATAGCAGGGTTCAGGGTTCTTATTTTATAAGATTTGGATGCACTAGATCTATGGAATGGGTCAAAGGTGTTTTCATTCACAAAACACAGTGTGTACAAAAGCAGGTATTTAATTCTAATCGTTACTTACTCGCATTTAATGTTTAAGTTTAGACTGTTGCTCAGGCATTTGGCGATGGATACTTCGACCGAGTTGCCATATTTCAAGAAATAGATACAATTAACACTCCAATTGACTGCCCTGTAATAAATTACTATTGAGAAGTTGGACTTGGAGTTCGATTAATTAGTCTAGCTCCAAACATTTTTCTTATACTAAGTAAATTATCCATTGTAATGTTGAAAGTTGAAACTTCTCAGCAGAGTAGCTCTTATACTCTATTTTCCCTTTTAATAAAATCTTTTGTTTGCTGATAAAAACAAAACAAACAAAAAAAACAAACACGAACCACATGAAGTAAGAAATAAATGGTGGAAGAGTTAATTTATGGAAAATATGTACCACTTTTGTAAGGACTCGGGAAATATATTTACAAATTTCATAATATATATCAATAAAAATCCAATTCTATTGAGTGGATATATTGTCTTTTATGCTAATTATTTAAATTAAGTAAGAGTAAAGAACGAATTTTGTCTTTACTTGGTTGATTTGAAAAAGCAGTGAACAGACAGATCATGCATGATGCTGTAATTAATTTTGAAAGAAAACAACATCATACCACAACTTGTATTCCATATTACTTAACGCATTCTTTAAGATTAAGATATAAGTAATACTATTAATGTGTATAAAAATGTGTATAAATTAGCATTAATGTGTATGTTTTAATTAATTAGGAGTTAGGACACCATATAATTTTAATTTGAAATAGTATTAATGCGTATAAATTAATTAATCAGATACAATATAATATAATATATGAATTTGAATTATTATTATTATGGAAAATGATTATGTCATGGGACTGTATACATATTAGTCTCACTTTCACCGCATTATTAATTTAAGGGATATGGGCAACCGATTTAGCCTGTTGTATTCAAACTTTGTTTATTTTCAACTTAAACCTCAAAATCTTCATATAACATAAAAGCCCCCTTTTTTATTAGGTCGTAGGCTATATTTTTTACTTATATTTCTTTTCATTCCTTTGGAGGTTGGTTCCTTTGCTAAGGATTAACAATACCAATTATATAAAAAATCAAATGTATCAGAAGTCCACGACCACAATACACCATAAATCTAGTCATTCGTCCATGCATTGCACATCATAAACTGAAATTGTGGATCGAGTTGATACTTGTACGATGTTAAACTAACAATGAAACTTTCAATATTACTTTAACAATGGTCCTGAATGACGTTGCAGCAGAAATAAACAAACACAGAATTTAAGAAGATAATATATTAATATTAGCTTCTGAGCCGTAGGCAAAATACCACAAGGGTTTAACAAAGGTGTTTCTCACAACTCTCAAGTTCCTCACTCTCGAATTACTCGAACTCAACAAAGCAGACAAGAATTGCTATCTTAATTTTAAACCTAGAACTAATCTAACAACTCACAAACTTTGCAAAAGCAAGACAACACTCAACAACTTGTAAATAAATCTCTCGGATTGATTAGCTCTTGTCTTGTGTTTGTCTTGATGTACTTCACACCTATATATAGGTTCTTGACTTAATTAGACTTCTAGGTGTGTTGTACACGGTTGGTAATTCTCCAAGTTTCCTAGTTGAACTCCTCGTCCAAGCTCTCGCAGTCTTTTTTGAATAATAGTTCATTTGTTAGTAAACTAACTAAGGAAAGACTCCTTCTTCAAACCAGGACTCATCTTGGAGTTTTCCTAGTTGCACTCGAACTCCTCTTTCCTTTTAAGTTGTTAACTTAATTAAGGAAACTTCTCATTATGGAAGCTTCGAACGATCAACCTATGTTTAAGTTTGTTTCCTGGATAACAATCAAAGACAATCATAATTGTGGAACTTAGTTAGTTAAGTGAATAAGGCAAAACAATAATTAAACATTAAAAACTTAAGTGTAAGAAAGATTATGTTTTCGATGTTATTCTAACATTGAGATTATGTTCTCAATGTTACTCTAATATTGAGATCTTAATGTTATCCCAACATCACATAATGCTTGCACTTTCAATCTCCCCATTTTTACCTTACTTCACAAAACCCAAGAACATGTTCTAATAGATCAAATATCCAGAATCAAACATAATAAAGCAAAAACAGATTTCAGCAAGTAACTCCCCCTTAATCCAGAACTGTCTAATCTCAATGTTAGTTTAACTTTGATATTTTCAATGTTGTCATAACATCCAACTTTCTCAATGTTAGCCTAACATTGAATCCAGAGAGATGTTCTAACATTGAATTACTCAATGTTTTCTTAACACCAGTTAGCAAACAACACCAGTAGAAGAGTTAGTACTAGTAACAAATAGTTAAGCCTTCATAAGCAGAAACACCAAGTACCAAAATGCAGTAAACTTAATTACATGACAACTATAGCAAGGAACATACTCCTTGATCAGAATAAAATGATTAAAGAGAAAACAGATAAAAATAGTTCAAAGATAACAAAAATAGTTCAAGAGCATATAAGAAACGGAAAATTAAGGCTCATAAATTAAAACTTGATCTACTCCCCCCCCCCCCCCCCCTTTTGTGAGGAAGGCAGACCCTTGAGATGTTTTTTGAGGCTGTCAATCTCCTGAAGCCTCACTTGCTTATCAGCAATCTCCCTCTCAGTGTACATGTACTCTCTGTCCAGTCAGATGAGTGTCTCTTCCACAAAGGAGTTGGTGATCACCAAGCAGTTGTCTCCACTGGATGTAGGGACGGAAGAATAGCAAACTAGTAGGTCTTCTTCTTCTTCTTTCTGCTAGGTCCAGCTCCATCCTTGGGATTCTATGGAAGATCATGGATCCTCACCTGAGTGAAGTAGCTCATAGTGACAGATATCTTGGCTGTCTTCTTGATCCACCCCACAGTCTTCAAGGTTTTGAACCCTTGAGACACCAAGATTCTAGAGATCAGGGGGGATATGGAATGACTCCCTTTGCTTTAGTGGTGTCCTCCCTTATTGCTCTCAACACCTTCTCTCCAATGTTGACACTCAGCCCATTTTTCAGCTTGTACACCAACTTAGCTGACTCATTTGTCATCACTGTGGTGTTTGGAGATGGGAGCCAATTGTAGGTTGAGATCTTGTGCAGCACAACACTAAGAGAGGTCAGCTTTGTTGTGGGGAATCTATCATTCCACTTCCTTGTCAAACCACCAGTGAGATCCGTCATGACCTCATCCATACTAGGGTCATTGGACTCTTCTGGATCAAGTTGTCCCCATGCTTCATTGATGGTGGAGGGCTGATGTCAAAGACATTCTTCCTTACCCATGCTTTCCCATACTTGGGAGACTTCTGGTGGCACACCTACTGAGAGAGATTCATGTAGAATTCCCTTATGACATCTGGAACAAAAGATGAATGGTTCATCACTGAGCCCAACACTCCTCTTGCTTCCAAAAGCTCAAACACCCTGTTATCCTTAAAACTTTCTATCTGCATTTCCCTTTCCTTGTGTATTGCCCTGGCTTGATAAGTTTCACACTGCTCCTCAGCTTCAACATACACATAATAGTCTGAATAAGGGACCTTGTGATACTCTTCTTCTAGCTCATCAAAGTAATCATCAGCATTTGATGTTGGAGTAACATCTGCTTCAGCTGGATCCTCAGCTACCAACTCATCCTCTTCAACTTCCTCCTCTTCTTCCTCCTTCACCTCCTCCTCTTCTTCCTCATTCTCCTCCTCCTCTTCTTCTGACTCAGTCTCAGAAGCAACTACCACATGTTTAGCCTTCCTCTTTCTTGCAGCATTAGCAAGTGCAGTAAGAGTCAGACTCTCTTCTTCCTCTACCCCAACCCCTTTATTACCCTCATCACCCTTATTACCCTCATCAACAACAACAACATAGGTACCCTCAGTAGTCCCATATCTGTAATCATGTCCTCAACCAGATTACCCTCAGCAGCAGTGATATCAACATTAATATTCTCAGCATGTTCAGCCACATTCTCAGACACATTCCCAACATTCTCCTCAGGAATCTCAGGAATAACCTCAGACTTGCCCAAAGCAACAATAAGGGCCTCATTCTCCCCCTTAATACCAACTTCAGCAGTTAAATTTTGAGTAGGGTTAGCCATCATTACCTCGGTTTCTGTGTTAGTGGGTGTGGAGGTATTCTCAGCAGCTTCTGATGTTGCTTTAACATCAGACTTTTCCATTTTCTTTCCCTTGTACCGTTGATAGGTCTCTTTTCTCTTTTGAGCAGCATCGGTGGCGGATTCAGATGGTGCATGTCTGGTATTGTACCTTCGTGGTTGCTCAATCTGCTCAGCAACATCTACAACGACATCAATTGAAGACTTGCGTGCCATTTTTAGAGTAATTTTGAGAAAAAAGATAAAAGAGTTTGAGTTTACAGAGATTCTTGTTTGCAACTAATTTAGAAGGTCTGAAGAATCAACAGAGATTAGGGCAAAATATATAAAAATTGAATATGAAGAGTGGTGTGAGTGGGATTGTAACATGTTACCAAAATAATCGGTCCACTATCACACGTTCCCGCATGTACCATCTTACCACGTGTCAGTGTTAGGTTAACATGTGACCAGAGCGGTTTCCAAACCTGAAAACTTATAAGACATAATGTTAATGTTACAATGTTGTACTAACATTGGCAGATTGTCAGCAGGACAGAAAGTTGGAGGTGCAGGGCTTCATCCAAAACAAATTCATGTGAGAGCGTAAGATATCAGTGAGACTGATCTGAAACTAAATCAATAAGCAAGGTGAGTACTCAAGACATAGCCTTATATCATTAATATGAGTAAAAGACATAGGTAACAGATATCACACAGAGATAAGCAATTATGAATTTAGGGAACAATCCACTCCCGCAGCATAGGAGATCACAAAACCAGTGTGTTTACCTGCAGTATATCACCCAAGGAGTACGACTCAACACATGAATTAGGATTACTACTCCCCCTAAGCCGAAACCGACACAACAAAAAAACAGAACTAGAATGAATGCAACAATGTTAAGTTAACATTGGACGATGGTAACCATGTAATATCAGGTTTATAGACTAGGAACGGATCATGTCAACTCAAATATTTATCAATTATCATAAACTCTATTTGAACAAAAACCAAAGAATGTTTAAAAAGTATAATGACATCACTGAATGAGGGTAGCACAAGACTCCACACAGCCTAGCAATGGCATTATCATAAACAGGTTAGGCAAGTACAAAGGACTTGAATGGAGGCAATACATTTATCATATACCCCAACACTCCAACTCCTCATGCATACTTGTTTACTACCCTAATTTAAAGAGAAATACCAAGTGATCAGTGCTACTGAATGTGAGGCATTCGAAACTCCAAACATCCCAGTAGAAAAGCTAACCCTTATGCATTTCCTTGGCCAATTAATAGAAACATGAACATAGGCACAACTGAATAACACTGAAGTTGTCAGTATCATGTACCCCAACTTCTCTTCATGTCCTGCTAAACCTAAGCATGGATAAGTCACAACTGAATAACACCAGAGTAGTGGACTCTGTGCACCCTAGCTTCTCCTGATGTTAGGTTAACATTCACAGACCAACAATAGAGTTTTTATTTACAAAAAATTTGATATGAATCTATCCACCAGTAAACTTAGCTAATACCACATGTAATCCACACAAACCAATAATAACAAAACAAGGATGAAAGATGCAGGAAAGAAATACAAAAAGAAAAATAAAAAGAATCACAGACACACCACAACCAATAATCAGTGCTAGACAGTGGTGTTATGTCAACACTGGTGATACAACATCTCTACACAATGCACATGCCAAGAGAATTCCTCAAACTGAAGAATCTTTCAGTATCCAAGGGTTTAGTAAACATATCAGCAAGGTGATTGTTTGTCTCAATGTGTTCAATGTCAATTAACTTGTCCTCAACCATGTCTCTTTTCAATATGCTTGGTCCTAGAATGCTGAACATGATTTTTAGATATACTAATAGCACTCAGATTATCACAAAACATAAGAAGGGTATCACTATCCAACCCATAATCTAGCAGCATGAGTTTGAGTCATACTAACTAGGTAACACAACTGCCTGCTGCAATGTATTCTGATTCAGCAGTGGATAGAGACACGCGGTTTTGCTTCCTGCTATACCATGAGACCAAGTTGTTCCCTAGATAAAAACAGCCCCCACTTGTGGACTTTCTACCATTAGCATCTTTTGTCCAATCAGAGTCACTAAAGCCCACAAGATTCGTGTTAGTGTCATAAGAATACCAAATGCCTAAAGATAAAGTTCCAGATATGTATCTAAGGATTCTCTTCACAGCAATAAAGTGAGACTGCTTTGGATTTGCCTGGTACCTGGCACACACACAAATAGAGAACATTATATTTGGTCTAGATGCAGACAAGTATAACAAACTGTCTATCATTGATCTGTACAATGTTGGATCAACATTGTCTCATGTTCCATATTTGGTAATCTTTACTGAGGCAGACATGGGAGTCTTGCAAGGTTTTGAATCAGTTTGAACTCAAACCTTTTCACCAAATTCTTTCCATACTTCTGCTGATTCAAAAGGATGCCAATACATATTTGCTTCACTTGAAGACCAAGGAAGAAATTCAACTCACCTATCATACTCATCTCAAATGTTCCTGTCATAGATTCAACATACTTTTCTAGAAAAGAATTGTTAGTAGATCCAAACACAATATCATCCACATAGATTTGACCAATACATATATCATAATTTTTCCTCAAAACAAACAGTGTTTTGTCTCCATCACCTCTGGTGAAACCAAGACTTAACAGAAATTCTGTAAGTCTTTCATACCATGCTCTAGGTGCCAGTTTTATACCATACAAAACTTTCTCAAGATTGTACACATGGTTAGGATATTTAGGGTCATTGAATCCTTTAGGTTGTTCTACAAATACTTCTTTATCTATCATCCCATTTAGGAAAGCCCCTTTCACATCCATCTGGTACAGTTTAATCTTAAGACAATAGGCAATAGCTAGTAACAACCGAATAGATTCTATCCTAGCTACTGGAGCAAAAGTCTCATCAAAATCAATACCTTCCACATGAGTGTACCCTTGAGCAACTAACCTAGATTTGTTTCTAACTATTACACCTTCCTCATTGCTTTTGTTTTTAAAGATCCATTTAGTTCCTATTACATTTACATTAGGTGGTCTAGATACCAAGTTCCAGACATTATTTTTAGTAAATTGCAATAGTTCATCCTGCATGGCATTAATCCAAAAGCTATCTTGGAGAGCTTCATTCACATTTTTAGGTTAAATGGTAGACAAAAAACATGAGGCATTATCAACTGTACATGTGAAATTCATGCAGACACACAACTTAACCATATATCTGTAATATAGTCAACCCTTGTTCCGGGTCTTCATTCGTTCAGTGGTCTCACCTATTACCTGAGTTGTTGGATGGTCCTTTTGAATCTTAGTTGGGGGATCTCTTCTAGGTTCAGCAACCTCTTCAGTGTCTGAGTCAGAATCTCATGTTGTTAGTCTAACATCCGATCTAGCTGGTGTTAGTCTAACATCAGTTTCTGTCTTCTGTCCAGTATGTCCAGCTTCAGTTTCTAATGTTGGGATAACATTCGTTGTTTCCAATGTTGGATCAACATCAAAAACATCAATGACATTTGTACCTGTATCAAGAGTGAGATCATCAAACACCACATTAACAGATTCTTGAATAGTCTTTAATCTTAGATTATAGACTTTGAAAGAAATATTGTTAGCAGAGTAACCTACAAAAATGCACTTTTCAGTTTTTGGATCAAATTTACTCAGATAATCTATGTCATTCAACAAGTAACAATCACATCCAAATACATGAAAATATGCAATATTTGGCTTCACACCCTTCAAGATCTCATAAAGAGTCAAATTTGTTTTAGGCCTAAGATACACCATGTTACTAATGTGACATGCAGTATTCAAAGCTTTAGTCCAAAGTATTTTAGATGTATCTTTAGCATTAAACATGACTCTGGCCATCTCTTGAAGAGTTTTATATTTCCTCTCAACAATTCCATTTTGATGCGGAGTCCTAGGAGCTGAGTATTCATGGAAAATGCCTTTAGCATTACAGAAATGATCCAAGCTAGCATTCTCAAATTCATTTCCATGATCGGACCTAATCTTGGACACAGAAGAGCCATACAAGTTTTTGATACTAGCACAAAGAATTTTGAACTGATCAAAAGAATCAGACTTTTCTTTAAGAAATTTTATCCATGTATATCTAGAGAAATTATCTAAAATAACAAAGGCATATTTCTTACCATTTAGACTACTTACCTCAATAGGACCCATTAAGTCCATATGCAGTGATTCAAAACACCTACTAGTTCTAGGAGTAACACTTTGTACATGTATGGGTGTATGAACAACTCTAGTTTGTTTACCTTTGAGGCAGTCACCACAGACAAGCTTACCTGGACTCGTTAGCTTAGGCAAACATCTCACAGTATAAACTTTATGTAGTTTCTCCAAGTTCATATGGTGCACATGTCCCAGTTTCCTGTGCCAAATAGAAGCCTCATCTATTTTAGCATGGAAACATTCTGCTTCTTCCTGAGCCAGATAGCAGTTGTCTTTGGATCTAGTACATGTCATTACAAGGACATTGTCACTATCATAAACATCACAAGACACTTTGTCAAAACTAACTAGCAAATCATCATCACAGAGCTGACTAATGCTAATTAAATTTGCTTGTAACCCATCAACCAACAGAACATCGTTGAGTGGTGGAAATCCTTCAACATTGAGTACTCCCTTCCCAATAATTTTCCCTTTAATGCCTCCTCCATAGGTGACAATTCCAACAGTGAGGGGAATCATCTGTTTAAGATTCTCTTTATTGCCAGTCATATGTCTTGAGCATCCACTGTCAAAGTACCACATACCTAAAATGTTAGAGTAAACAGCAGAAAAGACAACATTGCATACAATCTTAATCTTGGGAGATTTCAACTTTTCTATCCATGTTCTACCTTTCTGTCCAGTACCCAATGTTAGACTAACATCAGAAGCAGTTGTTGAGTTAACATTAGAAACCAAGGCTATTTTCTTCCCACTTTCCTTCAAATATTTCTTACAGAATGGTTTAATGTGGCCTGGTTGAAAACAATATTGACAGATATAAGTAGTTTTACATTTTCATGTGTTGATAGGAGCATCACTCAAGTTTTTAGATTCTTTGACAAAGCTAGTTTTTAGGTAGGCAAAATTAACATCACAAGAGGAAGATTTCTCAACAAATCCCAGACAACTTGTACCTGTATGACCCATATTCAGTACCTCATCAAGTTTAGAGGTTCCTGAATTCCATTTGGCAATGATCTGACTATCTTTTTTAAGTTTATCTTTTACCTCTTTCAGTTCAGCTTCTGCTTTGTCAAGATCGCTTTCATAGAGCTTCATCATTTTCTACAAGCATTCAATATCATGCTTCCGGGCTTCATTTCTTTTGATAAGTTTGATGTTCTCTCTCTCCAGTTTGCGGAAGGTAGCTTTCAAATCATCTATGATTTCCTCCTGGAACATTTCTCCTTCAAAGTAGTATTCCTCCTCTAGATCAACTGAGACATGAAAACAATCAAAGACAGTATTATCAAAATCAGAGTGTGTATCATAGTTAACCTTTAGTTTATTGTCATTTCAATTCCCAAAGAAAATCTCCCGTTCTGGTGTGGTCCTGAATGTCAGAATAACATTGGGATCCATTGCAGTTCCTAGAATCTTCTCATGTCCAGTTAACCTGAGTGTATAGCATAGCAGTGTTGATCTCCTCTGATTTTTCATCAGCACTTGATCCAGAGTTGAAATTATTTACACAAACCCAATGAGAGTTCCCTGTTGCTCGAAGGGTGTTAGCACATTCATTTTTAAAGTGACCAAACCCTTTACATTCATAGCACTTGTCATCTTTCAATTTCTCAGCATCTTGAGGAGAGCTCTTTGATGCCATGTACTTAATGAATTTAGGGGGTAATTTCTTATAACCAGGACTAGCATTACAAGATTGCTTTTTTTTTTTACCTTTATCTTTGTAACCTAACTTACTGAATTTCTTAGTAATACTCCCATAGTTAGAAGAAATTAATTCGAACTCATCATCATCACTTCCAATAGTTTCTGAGCTAGCTCCAAGTAAGGCAATAGCAAGTTGTTTACTAGACTTACCTAGAAATTCTAATTCAAATTCCTTTAAAGTGTTCATTAAAATTTGAAAGTCCATGTTGGCGATATCTCTAGACTCATTCATGACAATCCTTTTGACAGCGAATTTAGATAACAGGGTTCTAAAAGCTTTGTAGACCATGGCTTGATTGGATATTACAAAACCTTGGTTCTGACACTGATTAACAATATCAAGCAATTTTTCAAAGTATATCAATGCTTTCATCTTCACCCATCCCTATTTTTTTAATGTCCCTAAGCAATTTCCTATGTTTAGAGTCCCTGACAGCCACATCTCCCTCACAATGCAATTCAAGAATGTCCCATGCAGATTTAGCTCTGTTGCAAGTTTGAATAAGTTTAAACATATGATTACCTACCCATCAGAAAATAGCACTGAGAGCCTTTTCATTGGAGTTGTAGAGAGCAATGTCATTGGCTGTCCATTGTACTTTAGGCTTTGGTGCCAGATCAGCATCTCCATCTCTTGGTAAGTAAGGGATGGTGTAGCCTTCCAGTATAGATTCTCATGCTCTCAGATCAATAGATTTGATGTGAACCCTGAGACTGATATTCCAAAAAGCATAGTTGTTTGGTCCTTCCAATACTGGTAGTCTGCTGGTATTGGGATTGATGTTGTCCATCTTGTCGTATCAACGCCAAACACCAGTGAAGCCGGTGCTTGGCTCTGATACCAATTGTTGTGGATCGGCTTGATACTTGTACGATGTTAAACTAACAATGAAACTTTCAATGTTACTTTAACAATGGTCCAGAATAACGTTGCAACGGAAAGAAACAAACACGAAATTTAAGAAGATAATATATTAATATTAGCTTCCGAGCCACAGGCAAAATACCACAAGGGTTTAACAAAGGTGTTTCTCATAACTCTCAAGTTTCTCACTCTCGAATTGCTCGAACTCAACAAAGCAGACAAGAATTGATATCTTAATTCTAAACCTAGAACTAATCTAACAACTCACAAACTTTGCAAAAGCAAGACAACACTCAACAACTTGTAAATAAATCTCTCGGATTGATTAGCTCTTGTTTTGTGTTTGTCTTGATGTACTTCACACCTATATATAGGTTCTTGACTTAATTAGACTTCTAGGTGTGTTGTACACGGTTGGTAATTCTTCAAGTTTCCTAGTTGAACTCCTCGTCCATGCTCTCGCAGTCTTTTTTGAATAATAGTTCATTTGTTAGTAAACTAACTAAGGAAAGACTCCTTCTTCAAACCAGGACTCATCTTGGAGTTTTCCTAATTGCACTCGAACTCCTCTTTCCTTTTAAGTTGTCATGTTAACTTAATTAAGGAAACTTCTCATTATGGAAGCTTCGAACGATCAACCTATGTTTAAGTTTGTTTCCTGGATAACAATCAAAGACAATCATAATTGTGGAACTTAGTTAGTTAAGTGAATAAGGCAAAACAATAATTAAACATTAAAAACTTAAGTGTAAGAATGATTATGTTTTCGATGTTATTCTAACATTGAGATTATGTTCTCAATGTTACTCTAATATTGAGATCCTAATGTTATCCTAACATCACAGATTGCTTGCACTTTCAGAAACAAACTAAAAACAAACAAGTTAAAAAAACGAGAAGGATAACATAAAAAATATGCAATTATATTCCATTCTATAGAGCGTGTTGTCCTTCTAAAAATCTAATCTGTGTCTGTGCCAACTTCGATATTTTGCTCCATGCCAATCTTTTCACTGTATGATAAAAAATGATACTAATAAATTAGCAAAAATACATAGAACAAAAATATTGAATGATTTTTTATTTATCAATAAAATACTTCGTTAGATAGAGATTTGACCGTTCGTACCTTGTACTTTTGTTACTATCACGAGTTTGTGGTTGTACTGTCATTTAATCATAAGATCCTATACAACAACAAAAATGTAGCGGTATCAAACACTAATAAAAGAAACAAAGAAAAAGTCGCACATCAAGTATCTTATATATTATGAATGAATCTTCACTATAATTTAAAGAAAATAAAGATATTATACCCGAAAAGAGTTCTAGATCTTAAAGTGATATACATTGTGAAGCTTGCAAAAATTTGAATATCAACGGATCATGGAGCGAACTAAACGTACTTGAGTTCTTAAAATCAGCAATGTTTCTTACCAAAAGAGACTGAAACCTACTGGCATCGAAATGTGGATATGTAACTTGCGGCAAATTATTACTGACACCATATTGACAATTTTCTTGAACGCTTGGTTGAACGAGATGTTCTTCTCCTTGAGTTTTGGTACCATCATCCTACAACAACAAATCAATAATAAAATAAAAAACTAAAATAACAACTTATATTAATAGAAGTAAATTTTCTTATATAATATTATAACTAGCACTTTTATATACTTTTCAAGAAAATATCATCACTTTAAAATATAAGAATTATATAAAAAAGTTCCTGATTAATTAAAACTAATAGCTCCACAAATAGTTAGCAACGTAAATTAGTTATATAAATATCCAATGTTTAAGGAATAAGAAAACATTTGTTTAAACAAAAATTTAGTACATACCTTTTTTTTGTTCTTTTTGGTTCCTTTGTAAACTTTTTCCATTTGAGGCTTAAGACGACTACTTTTTGAACGTCCATGTCGTTTTGACTGCACATGATCGCGTACTATTTTTGTCGACATATTTGACAGTTGAACTTCACGTGCACATTCAGAATTCGCACACTCAGTAAGGCGAAGCTTTCTTAAAGACTCATCTAAATCACTTATAGCAACTTCAAAGTGCTTTTTAGACGCAACTCCTTCTTCAACAAGTTGAATAGTACGCATGTGCAATTGATCATACTATCTTCCATTATCATCATAGTTAATATCCATTGACAGACTTTCTTGAAGATATCGCCGCTTAAAGTCCTTTCTCCAACGTAACAAGACATATTGACTTGGTAGCTGCTCGATTCCATTATAATGAAGCACACATAGAGCATGCCTACATAAGTAACCTTTAAAATTAAATAGGTTACAAATGCAAAAAACTTCTATTTCTGTTGCATTGTATAAAACTTCAAAATCTACAATATAACTTTTATCTTCATCATAAGAACGTCGTTCTTTAACTATATAAGTAACAATTGAACCTTTTGATCTCACTTGGGTCACATTGAAACATAAAAAGATCTCTTCCACCTAAGCCTGGAACTTCTTAAATATACCATGAGTATTAACCATTAAGACTTGCTTTTCATAAGCACACTTCGTTCTTATTACGGGTTGTGAGTGTCTTGAATGAAAACCTGCTTTAGCCTCTTTCTCATATTTGTCCTTTAGAGCGAGCGTATATTTACTTGCAAATTCACTTAAAGTTGTTTGGGAGTGTACGTATCCATCAAAAAAGCATTCATACTCTCGCTTCTCTGAGTAGTAGACATCACTGCAAAAAGGTGCCTTTTAAGAACACCGGAGCCCACTTTTCTCTATCATCATAAAGTGATCGAAGTCATTCATTATCTTCCAACCCATAATTATTAACCATTTCTTCCCAAGAAGATTCAAATTCACTTGGTAGCAATGAGTCATAGACCGTTGCTTCTACTGCACACTTAATTGATTTGTACTCACTGTATCCACTTAACTTTTGTGGTAATTTTTGCATTATATGCCACAAACTAAATCGATGTCGAGTTCCTTGAAACACTTGAGAAACTGCATTTTACATAGCTTTACACTGGTCAGTTATTATAGATGGTGGAGCGCGACCTGACATATATGTTAACCATGCTTTGAACAACCAAATGAATGATTCAATTGTTTCATCTACTAGCAGACCACAACCCAAAAGAATTGATTGACCATGGTGGTTAACTCCTACAAACGACGCAAATGGCATATCATATCGATTCGATAAATATGTCGTGTCAAAGGTAATGGCCTCTTCGAAAAATTCATAAGAAACCTGTGATCTTGCATCAGCCCAGAAAACATTTCTCAATCTTTCCTCATCGCCAAAATCCATCAAATACAAGAAATTAGAATTCTTTGTCTGCATACCACAAAAGTATTCATGCATAGCTTGTGCATCCCGTGTGCTAACTTGAGGCGTTTGTACTTGTCAATATAATTTCTAACATCCTTTGCATCGAATGTTAAATTCTCGGGACCTCTAGCTTGAACTATTAGAGAATGATATGACTTATTTGTTTTAATACCTGAGTCAGAATTCAATTCGAGCCTTTGCTTAACTTTTGCACTTATATGCCTATGTGACCTGTAAAATCCTACACTAGATGGTGTAGTGTTGTGATTATGTTCAAGAATAACTTCCGTAACCATCCATTTATGAAGATTGTTCAATTTGATCCTCATTATTGCATCACAATCAACTCTTTTTCCAGGCCTAGGATTACTAACTTCACTATCCATCTTATGTCCATAATGAACACAACAAAATACAACACCTATTTTCTCATGACTAATTTTTTCTTTATATGAATTTCTCACCCCGAACACCAAAGCCTACGTCTTTTGCATACAAATTATAAAAATCATATGCATCTTCATAACTGTCAAATAACATACCTATAGTAGGCGGAATCGGTGACGTCTTAACTGGAGTAGACATATTATTGTTACCAATCTCGTTGTCATCCATCTAAAAAAAGATACAAGTTTTTTGTTAAACATCTAAATATAATAATTAATCCATCTAAAAAAGATACAAGTTTTTTGTTAAACATCTAAATATAATAATTAATCAAGTAACACATAACAAAAGTTTACAAGAAATAAAAATATATATATATATATATATATTTTGTAATTAGTTGAGAATAACATCCTCTGAAAAAGATAGAGATAGTGTTATAGTTCTTTAGTCCAAAGTCCCCAACAAACCGAGATCAATATTGCTTTCAGTTCTTCTTTAACTTTTTCCCCCACAGCAGATGATTTGTTTTGCGTTAACAGGAGATTTCCGCCGTAGCCCTTACCAGCTCCGCAGATTCGTCGTTCTGTCGATGAACGCGAAGCCGATAATCATGGCGGCTGAGAAGCTCGGCGACGCCGCTGTGAGTCTATTGAGAGAGTCCGCGAGGGTCGAGTGCTCATACTTTCTCAGCCATGAGGAGCTCTGCAAGAAGCTCGACTACTGCGACACGCTCATTGTGAGGGGCGGGACTAAGGTGACCCGCGAGGTGTTCGAATCTTTCCCAGCAGGCAAGCTCAAGGTTGTTGGAAGGATCGGGGTTGGGATCGATAACGTAGATGTAGCGGCTGCAACGGAGCACGGCTGTCTTATGGTCAATGCTCCCACCGCGAATATCGTTGCGGCTGCGGAGCATGCCATTGCGCTGCTTACGTCCATGGCGAGGAACGTTGCTCAAGCTCATGCCTCGGTGAAATCTGGTTTGTTAGTTGTTGTTACTCATTTTACGGTGATTTAGTAGTGTCTCACTACTAATATTTCATAATCAGTCCAGGTAAATGGCAGAGGAGCAAATATGTTGGTGTATCACTTGTCGGCAAGACACTTGCAGTAATGGGTTTTGGTAGGGTTGGGTCAGAAGTTGCTAGACGAGCCAAGAAGCTAGGTATGCGCATTGTCGCACATGATCCCTATGCTCCTGCTGACCATGCCCGTGTGATCGGCGTATGATACGGCCCAACAGACTATACCTGTTAATGCTAGGCCCAGTCGTATAAAACATAAGCCCACATGGCTTAGAGATTATGGGAAGTAGTTAATTATGTTATTTTGTTCTTAATTTATGAGTCTTTCTTTAATTATGTTATTTCCTTTTAAGAAGTCTAGGTTTAATTGGGTAAGGATTATTAGTAGTAGTATAAATAGTCTAAGTCTTGTTACTTTTTTATTCATTGAAGAACAATAAATCTTAGTTTAATTTAATTTCGTTTCTCTCTTCTCTCCCAAATATTTCTTGGAGCCCGTTCTAGCTCGAATAGAACCCTAACCCTAACAATTGGTGCTTTCATTGCTTTTTGAATTCATCAATTTTCGCGTGTAATCATGCCTCCTCGAAAAGATGGAACAACTTCATCTGAAGATTTCAACCTCGCTGAGTCCGTTCGCCAAATACAGTCAGACATGGCAGAATTCAAAGCAACATCAGCAAAGGATATAGCAGAATTCAAATCAACATCAGCAAAGGATATGGCAGAATTACGCGCTACATCAGATTCCATGTTCCAGATGCTGGCTGATTTGAAAACAGCCATGGACTAATCGCGGAATACCACTGCCCCACAGGGACCACAACATCAGTCGTATCAGGTTCATAGCCCATCACATTCACAAGCTTTTAATTCGTATGCGCCGAGCACTGATTCGCTGCCAAAGCCACCTAAGGTGCATCTGCCGCCCTTTGATGGTTCCAACCCTAGAGATTGGGTTGCTCAGGCCCAACACTATTTCAGACTGTACCATGTTCCGCCCGAACATCGTATTTCACATATCTCATTCTATATGCAAGGTACAGCCTTGAGTTGGTTTAATTGGCTGACTAATAACGAGATGATCAGTACATGGGAAGCGTTTGTTCAAGATTTATTTTCCAGATTTGGCCCATCATCCTTCGAGAATCACCAGGCGGAGCTTTTTAAACTACGTCAAGTTGGGACAGTAATGGATTATCAAAAAGAATTCGAACAACTGTCTAACTTCGTGACAGGTTTATCCCATGAAGCGCGCATGAATTGTTTTATCTCCGGTTTGCGAACAGATATTCGTAACGAATTGGCGGTTATGAAACCACATTCCATGCATCATGCTGTTGGGTTGGCTAAATTATTTGAGAAAAAAATTTTGGAAAGCAGACCTCGATTTGTTCCAAGGCCGCAAGCAGTTTCGCAACCAATTTTACCTACACCGGCGCTCGCTTTACCCCCACCCCAACCTAAGCCTCATTTACCAATCCGCCGTTTATCTCCTAGTGAGATGCAGGCACGCAGATTAAAGGGCCTTTGTTTTAATTGTGATGAAAAATTTGGACCACTACATCGGTGTAAGACTCCTCAGTTTTTAATGTTGCTGGAGGAGGACGTCCCCTCAGAGGATGTCGTAGACCATGATGGTACTACTGATTCCTTACCAGCGCACGACAACATACATACGATGGTCGAAGAAGCGCCTGTTGGCCAGTTCCACCTGTCACTGGCAGCCTATCTCGGTCTTGCTTCACCACAAACATTGAGTTTAATCGGCTCTATTAAAGGTCAGCCACTAACCATTTTAATAGATACTGGTAGTACTCATAATATTATCCAGCCCCGCTTCGCTACTCAGTTGTAGTTGCCTGTTTTGGAAGCAACTCCAATCAAAGTAATGGTTGGTAATGGAACGTTTCTGCAATGTGAGGGTCGTTGTGCCAACACAAAGCTATGCCTCAAGAACACTGACTTCAATGTTCCTTTACTGGTTTTACCAATCCAAGGTGCAGATTTGGTTTTAGGCATTGAGTGGTTGCGTGAGTTGGGTGAAATCAAGGCCAACTTTGTTGTACCTCGAATTTCGTTTGAATGGGGAGGGCAACAGATTGTCCTCGAAGGACACTCGGCTATTTCAAAAGCCACGCCGCCACAGGTACGTCGCATGCTACAAACCGATTATGTTGCTTCTATTCACATGTTATCGGTGGTTCCCAGGCAAGAGGCTGAGAGTAATCCGCCCAACACAGCCTCACATGTTACACCTGAGTTAGCCAAACTCATTCAGGACTTTAACATTATATTCTCTGAACCTAAGAGTTTGCCTCCCCACCGTATACATGATCATCATATCCACCTTGAAACGCAATCCAAGCCAGTGAACTCCCGCCCTTACCGTTACCCTCATTACCAAAAAGCTATCATGACTGAATTAATTTCAGAAATGCTGGCAGCAGGTCAAATTCGTCCGAGTACCAGTCCATTTTCCTCCTCTGTGTTGCTCGTGGGCAAGAAAGATGGAACATGGCGATTTTGTGTTGACTACAGGGGTTTGAACGCTATCACAATCAAAGACAGGTTCCCTATTCCCACTGTTGACGAATTATTGGACGAATTAAAACGGGCGACGATTTTTACCAAGTTGGATTTACGGTCGGGATATCACCAAATCCGTGTTGCTGCAGGAGACATTCACAAAACCGCATTTCGGACATGTGACGGGCACTATGAATTTGTCGTCATGCCTTTCGGCCTAACAAATCCGCCGTCCACGTTCCAATCGGCCATGAACGATCTGTTCCGTGAGCATTTACGTAAATTCGTTTTGGTGTTTTTCGATGATATCCTGATTTATAGCGACACTTTGGATAGTCATTACCATCATTTGAAATTGGTTTTCCAGCTGCTGTTGACTAACCATTTTTTTGTTAAACTCTCTAAATGTGTGTTTGCGGTTCATCAAGTTCATTATTTGGGTCATATCATTTGTTCTGGTAGTGTTTGTGTTGATCCAAATAAAGTGCATGCAATGGTTGTTTGGCCTGTGCCAACGTCACTCACGGCCCTACGGGGATTTTTGGGGCTTACGGGGTACTATCGTAGGTTTGTTCATCACTATGCTACCGTCGCCGCTCCCCTCACATCTTTATTAAAGTCAGGCGGGTTTACATGGGGTACATAGGCTCAGCAAGCCTTTGACGAGCTCAAACAGAAAATGCAACAACTACCTATGCTAACATTGCCAGATTTTAATACAACTTTTGAACTAACTACTGATGCCTCCGCCGTCGCAGTTGATGCAAGTGCTCTCTTGGCGATATCTTACCCCTCCTCTTCCTTACTCCATGAGTTGCGCCAATTTTTCACATCCTCGTAAGATGCAAAAGGTTAGTCAAGGAGTATGAACAGTTGGCAAACACAGATCTAGCATATAAAGTACATGATGGTTTACTGTTTTTCAAAGATCGAATACTTGTCCCTGAATCTAGTGGCCTTCATCCTACCCTACTTGGTGAATTTCATTCTACCCCCCAAGGTGGCCATTCGGGTATTGCAGGTACGTTGTCCCGCCTTACAGGGGTTTTTTATTGGAAAAACATGAAGAAGACAGTTCAAGCATTTATACAATCTTGCCAAGTGTGTCAACAACAGAAATATCTCACCACAAAGCCCTATGGTCTGTTAAATCCATTGCCAGTTCCAGAACAAGTTTGGTGTGACGTCAGCATGGATTTCATAACTCATTTACCAATGTCTCATGGAAAAACAGCGATATGGGTTATTGTTGATCGATTGACCAAATTTGCTCGTTTTACAGCTCTACCTACAAAATTTACTGCTGCTTATTTAGCTTCCATCTTTTTAACTGATATCTATAGTGTGCACGGTTTACCCCGTTCCATTGTTTCAGACAGAGATCCCATTTTTTTAAGTAAATTTTGGGCAGAACTTTTCAAGTAAATAGGTACAAATCTACATTACAGTTCAACCTATCATCCTGAATCATATGGCCAAACTGAGGTGGTGAATCGTTCTTTGGAATGTTATCTCCGCTGTTTTAGTATGGAAGAACCAAACAGTGGTCGAGATTTCTTCCGTTGGCGCAATTTTGGTACAATTCATGCAAACATTCAAGTACACAAGTTTCACCATATGAAGCACTTTTTGGACGAAGCCCATATACTATTCCGATCTACATAACAGGTACATCTACTAATCAAGCAATTGACACAACACTTACAGTTAGGACTCACATGCTCAACAAAATCAAGAATAGTTTGCACACCGCACAACAACGTATGACGAGTCAAGCTAACAAACATAGATCCGACATAACGTTTGAAAGCGGTCAGTGGGTCTACCTGAAGTTGCGCAGCTACCGACAGATCTCGGTGCGTCGTGCGGACTTTCACAAGTTGTCCCGCCGCTTCTACGGTCCTTTCCGCGTGGTCCGACGCATCGGAGCGGTCGCATACGAGCTCGATTTGCCCCCCGAGTCGCGGGTCCACCGTGTGTTCTACGTGTCACTCCTTCGCCCGCACCACGAACCTCCACCGGACAGCACCTCCGCGCTACCGCCGTTGACCGAGGAGGATGTCTTCATTGCTCCGCCCGAGCAGGTGCTAGATCGAAGGGTGGTATGGCGAAATGGGCGAAAGGTCACGGAGTGCTTGGTAGCTTGGAAGGGCGCGTCTATTGCGGACGCGGCTTGGGTTGTGGAAGGAGATTTGGAGCGGTTTTTGCAAGAGAAAGAGGGCGCAATGGCGGATCGGGTGGAAGAAGATCCTTTAAGAGTGGACATGGAGGTTGGTGGCGAAATGGCGAGGGCGGCTGAGTTGGGTACGAAGGAAAATGGTGAGAAGCGGGTTGAGGAGGAAGATGACAATGGTGATTTGGTGGGAAGTGGTGAAATGAGGAGGGGGGCGGCCGCTGCTGATGATGGAGAAGCAAATGAAAACCCTACAAATGAATCTCAAGGCTTTATAAGGGCGGGCCATGACCTAGTGGGTCGTGCGTCCCTTCAACTGGGCCGAGACGTATTGGGCCGTGATGTTCTTCAACGGGGCCAAGGCAATTTGGGGCTTGAAGACCTGCAATTGGGCCTTGAGGACAAGGCCCCTTCTTCAGGGGCGGTCATTGATACGGCCCAACAGACTATACCTGTTAATGCTAGGCCCAGTCGTATAAAACATAAGCCCACATGGCTTAGAGATTATGGGAAGTAGTTAATTATGTTATTTTGTTCTTAATTTATGAGTCTTTCTTTAATTATGTTATTTCCTTTTAAGAAGTCTAGGTTTAATTGGGTAAGGATTATTAGTAGTAGTATAAATAGTCTAAGTCTTGTTACTTTTTTATTCATTGAAGAACAATAAATCTTAGTTTAATTTAATTTTGTTTCTCTCTTCTCTCCCAAATATTTCTTGGAGCCCGTTCTAGCTCGAATAGAACCCTAACCCTAACAGCGTAGATCTTGTGAGCTTTGATGAAGCTATTGCGACAGCCGACTTCATCTCCCTTCACATGCCACTTACTGCTGCTACATCAAAACTTCTAAATGATGAAACATTTGCAAAGATGAAGAAAGGCGTCAGGATCGTCAATGTTGCACGTGGAGGTTTGATTGATGAAGACGCACTGGTGAAGGCTCTTGATGCTGGAATCGTTGCCCAGGTTTTGGCTTCATTCATTCTCAAAAAAAGAAATAATCATTCACGCGATGATAATCATTATTACGTACTGGGAATTATTGTTAGGCTACTACAATCTATTCTCGTATCCTAATTCAGTAAACTATCATTGCAGGCAGCACTAGATGTCTTCACGGTAGAGCCACCAGCAAAAGAGGTACTACACGAGAATGTAATTGCAACACCGCATCTTGGAGCCAGTACAATGGAAACTAAGGTCTGAAAAAATCCTTCTCTATCTGCTTATATTTTGTTTGCCCGTTTCTAATTCTTGTACATGATATCTTGATGGATTTCCAGGAAAGGCTGGCCATTGAAATATCAGAAGCTGTTCTTGTTAGTTACTGTGAGGGATAAGTAAATCATATATACTCGTAGGGGCCAAATAATTTTTTCTTACTTGTTCTGTCTTGTTACCCTTGGATACACTAGTTTTAAATAAGACCAGACATAATCAAACAGACTTTTGGTTTAGCTCTCAGCTTTACTACTTTGTTTCTTTTACGCCAACCCCCTTTTCCAGTTTCTTTAAACACCCGCTTGACAAACGATCTTAGGAGACATTAGATTGAAAGTATAAATTCTCGGCCCAGCAACTCTAAGTTGTTAAATTTTCAACCTTCCATGGAATTAATTAATATGTTTCTAGTCAACTTGGCATTGCAGTTTCTTTTTATTCTTTAGATCATGCCTTGTTTCTGAATTGAAATCTGTTTTGCCCCAGAACTGGATTTACAGTAGGGATTTAATTTAGAAACTGCTATGTTCTGCAATTTAATCAAAGCCCTTCTTTCAGTATGTGGAAGTTCGTCTTTCTCTTTGTGTAAGAAGTGACTGAATTGTTGAAACTTTTATTGATCAAATCCTTGATTGCAGGTCCTCACTGAATTGAAGCCTTACGTCATCCTCGCTGAAAAACTTGGTAGACTTGCTGTGCAATTAGTAGCTGGTGGGAGTGGCGTGAAAACCATTAAAGTTACATATGCTTCCGCCAGAGCGCCGGATGATCTTGACACACGTTTGTTTCGTGCCATGATCATCAAGGGGCTAATCGAGCCCATCTCAGACGTTTTTATTAATATAGTGAATGCTGATTTCACTGCTAAACAGAGAGGACTCTGCATAACTGAAGAACGAGTTGTGCTAGATGGCTCCCCTGAGACCCCTCTCGAGCTAGTTTTTGGCGATGGCGGAGGCGGGGGAGACGACGATCTCTTCGACGGCGGATTTTGCGATGACGGAGATGTCGCGGCCGGCGGCGGATTGTTGGAGAGCTTGTAGGAGAGAACGGAGGGCGTCATTGGAGCGGAAATCCGCTTGGATCTGAGCGAATAGTATATCCATTTGCGGTTACTGGAATTCAGTGTGCTCAGAATTCAGTCCATTTCCAGCTTGAAGCCATTGCTGCGATTTTCGCTGTTTGTTCAGATGAAATGAGAAAAACGCTACTTGCTTATAATGAGACTAAATTTGCTTTAAAATAAGTATCATATGCTATGATGCACGCACAGGAATAAGTATCATATGCTATGATGCACGCACAGGAACACGACGCCTCAGAGACGACATGCTAATACCGTCACGACGATACGATAAAGCTTAATTAGCCACATGTAGCTTAAGATGCACAAATACTTCAAAGAATCACCGTGTGTACGTATTGGATACCTCGATACACGAATACTGCACTGGTACACTTTAGATATATACCAAATACGTTACACATATGTATCTATACCAAACGTATCGAATATGTGTCGAGGAAAGGCAAAAGGCAAAACTTTATAGGTTTTAGTTTTTTTGGTCAAGAACCAAGTGGTGTTCATGATGTATGATTGCAAATTTTGATTAAGTAACTTTTGTTCTTTGATACTTAGTGCGTCTCCAAATTGTTTTAATTTCAATGAATACTGAAGTTATTTTCGTGAAATTATAATAACTTTGTGATTTACACTTATGTTACTGTATATTATAAGTCAAGTTTTTGTATAATGCTTCACATAAATATTAATATTTATTTAAATCGGTGTCGTCGTAATCTTAAAATAATAGCCTTCACTTTATCAAACCTTACACAATTTCATTTCCATCAACCAAACACAGTTGAAGCGCAGTGAAATCATATCAGAAGTTTCAATTACTTATGTAAATAGAAACTTTGAGCAATGTTTTAACTTTTAAGGAGTTCTTATTTAATGATGTTGCAATGAAGGTTGAACAATTTTTATACTTTAGTTTCAAACGTTTTCATAATTTCAAAATAAAAAATATCTAGAGTCTTTAATCCAATAATTGAAACATAGATTCTTTCTCAACCCAATGGCAGCAATTGCATTAGCTTTGGTTCTTGTGTATAACACCACCTCAACTACTGGTTCTTATTTTTTTTTTTAATTAGAAATTATGCATTCAAAATAACGGGAGATCGGTTACATCATGATACCCAAACAAAGGGTCAAAACAAAAATCTAAACTAAAGATACAACATCTTCGGCCTACTTCAACAAAGAATAAGGAACAATTGGAAATCCGAGAACACGAGACACCGGACAATCTGCAATACCGAAGAAGCAAGCAAATTTTTGGGCTACTCCCTGACGAATAGGGAATAAAGTCCATTAGCCTCTGGAGAATCACCGACTCTAGTAGCTTCCGCTGACAACGCCGGCTTAAAACGAAGAAGTGGCTCCGTAGACATGAATCAATAGTCTCAATTTCGATTAAGACCTCTGAAGAGAACTTGAAAAACCAAATCAAAAGACAGGCAGAGCATAAGCTGTTCCTGCAACCCATGATTCTGCTACATAACAGAAATGTCAAGCAAGAAAAACAGATAAATGAAACATAAATAACTAAGAAACATAATAAAAACATGAAAGTAGAGACCCTCCA
The DNA here is from genome assembly GCA_948329865.1 of Linaria vulgaris. Taxonomy (NCBI): domain Eukaryota; kingdom Viridiplantae; phylum Streptophyta; class Magnoliopsida; order Lamiales; family Plantaginaceae; genus Linaria; species Linaria vulgaris. Next base: position 31,724,959 of record OX415250.1, on the reverse strand, counting down.
TCTCTGGTTTGGTTCAATCACTGGAACAACAAAAAGAGAGATACCAAACTTCAAAGCAAAATCAGAGATATGGCGGCACACTGTCACCCTTACCCTAAACATACGAGCTATAACAGCACAACAAAACATAAACTGAAAATAGAAAAACGACCACCACCATGTCTGGCATGATATTAAACATGGTGAGTCCAAAAATAAAATCAAAGGCCGACCAATCCTTTGAAGTGCAAGACAAAGCATGTCACCCAGTATCAATGATGCCAATACCCTGTGATCTTTGGGCAGATCTAGTTTCACCCGAAGAGACGGAAAATGGGGGAGGTTGGGCGTTTTGGATCTGAGGCACAGTGAAGGAAAAAGGCGAAAGTCGGGTGGTGGTGGCCATGGCAGATCTGAGAAGAAGTGAAAGCAGTTGTGGTATGTGAGTTCTATGGAGAAGAAAGAGAAGCTTAGATCTGGAATCTCAGATCTGAGTTTGAAAGCCAGACCAGTGTTGAAGCCTGGAGGAGGCGGCCGCTATATTAGCGGCGGAAAACCCTAGTAGCAGGGTAGAGAGGAATTCACACGAGGGGTGAAAGAGGTGAGAGGGTGCAGTCCCCAATACAAACAGTCCTACTGGTTCTTATTTACCAAAGTTGAAACAAAACAATCATCTGCAAAATTCACAAATTTCCATCAAATGCCATCACCGGACCATGCTTGTCTAACACTAAGACACTGACTTCCTCAAATAATGAATTTGTAGGAACGGGATCAAAATCATCAAAGTCGAGTCTCTGCTGCCGCTCCCTTCCAAGCTGAATATACATGAAATCAACAGAAGAAATAGAAGCAATTTTAGTCATAACAATGAACAACGAGGGGACGAAACAAGAAAGGGAAAACATAATTTGATGAGATTTTACTTACCTTTCTGATAGGGGTATTTTAGGATTGGCCCAGGACTGGATTGGGCCGGTCCATAACCGTATCGAATTGGGCCAATTCGATGTCTTCAGCGCATCGAAGCGCTCTTATTCGATGCGCGCATCGAATCATGTAAATTCGATGCGGTCCTTTGCAGTTGTATATGGGTCCCACTGAGCGAGGCTTATATATAGGACGTGCCTTCGCATTCCAAGGCAGATCGAACCCGAGTCCCAATCTGACCACATCGAATCTTCTTATTCTATACGCTCCGGTGTTCGACACGTGTCAGAGTTCGACACCAACAGTGTTTTGTCGAAGCCATATCGAATCAACCCTGCATCGAATCAGTGCCGTTCGAGGCGCACATCGAACATCCGCAATTCGATGCGTTGAATAGTTTGTGTTATATGTATATTTAAATCAGTGTAAGATCTGTAATAGATAGTAAGTGTTCTGAACAAAGTTAGTCCGGTTTACTTTATTGGATTAGCATTATTTTGGTTATTTACATTTCGATTGTATTGTTTTACTGTGTTTTATTACCATGACGAAATAAGACCAAAATATTGGCGCCGTCTGTGGGAACACCGTTAACACTGTTTTAGATAGAGTAGCTAGGGTGACAAATAAACGGCGCATGAATGCGGTTGAAAAACGGCAAACAGAGAGAAAGATCAAGACAAAGACAGACCTGGGTCAAGAGCGGATTGAGCCTAAAGAACAGGGGCAAGATAAAATAGAAAGTCAGTTGTTAAAACAATGGCAAGAATGTAAGATGGAGCCTTTAGGGGAGTTCAAAATCGTTCAACTCTTCAAAGAAAGTTCTGAGAAAGTAATAAAGATTGCAGCAGAAATGGACTGGGTTATAGAGGCTGTGTTGGTATATTGTCTTCGGCGTAATTCAGATATATTTGCATGGTCCGATTCTGACCTTCTCGGGATAGATTCTAGGATCATAGTACATCGTTTGAATGTAGATAAGAATGCGAAATCGATACGGCAAAAGAAGCGGAATTTCAGCAAGGAAAATAATGAAGCAGCTGAGAAGGAGGTACAAGAACTTTTAACAGCGCAGCATATTTATGCAATAAGATTTTCAGAATGGTTGAGCAATATTGTGTTGGTCTTGAAAAAAGAAGCTACGTGGAGAATGTGTGTGGATTATACTGACTTAAACAAGCATTGCCCAAGAGATCATTTCCCGTTGCTTCGGATAGATCTACTTGTGGATTCTACAGCAGGATGTGCATTATTGAGCATGATGGATGCGAAGAGTGGTTTCCATCAAATCTTCATGGCAGTGCAAGATCAAAGCAAGACAGCATTTGTAACAGATACCGGAGTATATTGTTATCGGGTAATGCCGTTTGGATTGAAGAATGCGGGAGCAACTTTTCAGAGGTTGGTGGCAAAAATGTTTTACCATCAAATTGGGAAAACAATGGAGGTATATATTGACGATATGTTTGTAAAAAGCGTGAAAGCCGATGAGCATGTGCGGCATTTGGATGAGGCCTTCACTATAATGAGGACATATGGAATGAAACTAAACCCTAAAAAATGCACTTTTGGAGTAACGACTGGGAAGTTTCTAGGATACGTGGTGAATGAAAGAGGAATTGAAGTCAACCCTGATAAAATAAAGGCAGTACTGGATCTACCATCACCAAGAACAGTGAGGGATGTTCAATGTCTGGTAGGCCGTCTGACGGCCTTGGGAAGATTTATATCAACATCTGCGAAAAAGAATCTTCCTTTCTTTAAAGTGATGAAGCGGAACAAAGATTTTATTTGGACGCCGGAATGTGAAGAGGCTTTTAGACAAATGAAGAATTATCTAGTGAGCCCGCTGTTGTTAGCAAAACCGGAGGAAAATGAAATGATGTATCTCTATTTAGCAGTATCCGCAAATGCAATCAGTACAGTATTACTCAAGCAAAAAGGAGCTCAGCAGTTACCCATCCATTATGTGAGTAGAGTACTGCAAGGGGCGGAGAGAAACTACCTGGAGATAGAGTTGTTTGCATTAGCAATTGTTGTTACAGCTAGGAAGTTGAAACCATATTTCCAGTCTCACCCGATTACCGTGGTAACGGACAAACCATTGAAGCAAGTATTGGCAAAGCCAGAAACCTCTGGTCGATTGGTGAAATGGGCAATTGAACTCCGTGAGTTCGGACTGGAGTTTAAGCCGCGAGTTGCAATCAAAGCACATGCTTTAGCAGATTTCATGGCCGAGACTCTGGGAAACAGTGTAACCGAGACCGCAAGCTGTATTTTTTCTATATCAAATCAGGTTGGAACCAACAGGGCTACCTCAACATGGCTATTGCACACAAATGGATCTGCGACCACTCATGGAGGAGGAATTGGAATCCATTTCCTATCCCCGGACCGAACAGAATTTGAATTTGCCCTCAGTTTAAATTACATGGTAACGAATAATGAAGCAGAATACGAAGCAGTGATTGCCGGCATCAAAATGGCGCTCAGACTCAATATTGAACACCTAGACATCTTCACCGACTCCCTTTTGGTGGCTAATCACTTTTCGGGAAAATATGAGACGCGGGAGGAAACAATGAAATTGTATGCTGCAAAGATAAAAAAATTGGCAAAGAACTTCAAATTCTTTGACATTACTCAGATCCCCCGGGATGACAATGCAAAGGCAGATGCGCTCTCAAAATTCGCGAGCTCCTCGGAGATTTTGGTGGAGAAAAGAATCACGCTTATGGTAGCTGATAAACCTTCGATTGGGATATCGAAATATCTTGCCACGGAGGATCGAGTGGAGTTTATACTGGCAATACAAGAAGATCCCTCCTGGAAGGACGAGATCATGATTTATCTTCAGCAAGGCATTCTACCGACAGATCCAAACGCACAGCGCAAAATGCGATATAAAGCTTATAGATTTACTATCAGCAATGGAGAATTATATAAAAGATCTTTTGAAGGACCATTGTTGAGATGTTTGACTCCTACTCAAGCTGAGTATGTTATGGAAGAAATCCATGCTGGATGTAGTGGAAATCATTCCGGGGGACGAGCTTTGGCACATCGAATATTGCGTCAAGGATATTATTGGCCAACTCTACTTAAAGATGCGACAGCCTTCTCGAGAAAATATGACAGTTGCCAATACCATGCTCGTCTCATTCACAGACCGGCACGTCAATTACAACCAATCGACGTGGCTTGTCCGTTTGATCAGTGGGGAATTGATATTGTGGGCCCATTTCCACCAACCAAGGGGCAAAAACGATACTTGATAGTAGTAGTGGAGTATTACACTAAATGGGTTGAGGCAGAACCTATAACGTCAATCACAGAGAAGAATATGATCGAGTTTATCTGGAAAAACATCATATGCCGTTTCGGCATCCCGAGGTCAATTGTGTGTGATAACGGCACACAATTCACCGGAAAGGAGATAAAATCATGGTTTGCGGAATTAAAAATATCTCACAATTTGACATCGGTGTATCATCCACAGTCTAATGGTCAAACGGAATCCACTAACAAAACATTGAAGGATTATCTAGAAAGGAGAGTGAGAAGCACGGGAAAAACATGGCCAGAAGAGCTTCAAGGAATACTATGGGCATACAGAACGACTCCAAGAACATCTACAAGGGAGACCCCATTTTTTCTCGTATATGGTACTGAAGCTGTCCTACCAGCAGAGATCGGTATGCCAACACGCAGGATTACTGATTACGATCCTGAACAATCAGCCCGGTTAAGACAAATGGATCTAGATATGATAGGATCAACAAGGGAGGATGCGTATCAACACACTATTGCTTATAAAGCAGCAATGGCCAAGAGCTATGATAGAAGGGTTCACTTCAGAAATTTTGAAGTAGGAGATTTGGTCCTGCGAAGCATTGCAGCAAAACAACATATATGAAGGCTCGAACCAAATTGGGAAGGGCCTTTTAGAGTCACACGGGCAAGTTCACGAGGATACTATTATTTGGAGACTCTAAGAGGGGTTCAAGTGAAGCGTCTGTGGAATGTGCAGCATCTCAGGCGTTATTATGCATAAAATTGAATAAAATTGATAAAATATTTCCATACATTAACTGTGATTGAGCCTAATCTTTATGAGTTATTCACTACAATTTTTATCCGTTAAAAGACGCAGGAAGAACATGACGGAATGATAAGAAGGCCCAAAGTGGTCCACCCACGCGTGCCAGAAAGAAGAACATGACGTATGAGTAAGAAGGCCCAAAGTGGTCCACCCACGCGTGCCAGAAGGAAGAGCATGATGTAGGGGTAAGAAGGCCCAAAGCGGTCCACCCACGCGTGCCAGAAGGAAGAACATGACGTAGGGGTAAGGAGGCCAAAGTGGTCCACCCACGCATGTCAGAAGGAAGGACATGATGGAGAGATAAGAAGGCCCAAAATGATCCACTCCCTCATGATTGAAGGAAGAACTTAACAATGGGATAAATGGACCAAATGTGGTCCAATTTCTTATGATCGTCGTCGATATAACAACAATGCGATAAAGGCTCCAGTAATCTGATTTCACAGGTATAACATGAATGCCTTAATAATGAGGATAATAATAGCTCAAAAGGCTCATTATCTATAATGGCAAACACAATAAAAATTTCGGATATGCATCGTGACATCAAACACTATTATCGAACGTCAGGAAAATATTGACTCGAAAACAAGCTAACGAATGAAATAACGTTCTTGGGAATGAATTGGAAAGAAACAATATGCCAGAAAACATAAGTCAAAGGTTATCATGCCAAACGGTTGAATCATTCTCATTAATAAGTAACCGCTAGAGAGTTGCAAAACTCTATACAAAACAAAAGGTCTAATATCCACCGAACAACGTAATCTAAATATAACTATTCATTCGATGAATGGGGGGACTCATGATGAAGAACTACACCCACTGAACGCGCAAATTTAGCACAATTGCTTTGAATTTGATCCTCTGTAAGAATCAATTCGTCATTTTGTGCCCAATCATCGGGCAAAACAATTTCAATTCTTTCAGAAGGATCGTTGAGTTGATATCTACTAGGAGAAATCAGATTCTGTGCACTAGGTGATGGATCAGGTACATTACTGGCTAGCACAGAAACCCTGTCACCTTGAGTAGAACGTGTTCCACCTGGTAAGACTGCTTTAGGACCAGAAGTCTTAGGTGCGCTTGTCACCCTATTTCTTTTGTCCGAGGCTGCATGGGGAACATTTTCAAAACCCGTCGTCTTTGGAGGACTTTGAAGAAAAATTGTAGACCTATAAGTTATCGGAGGTAATTTTGAGTCATCATCGCTTGAACCAAAAGCATCGTGAAGAGCTTTTTTGATACTCTCCGAATCCTCCAGAGTAGCGCTATGAATGCTTTTCTCTTTTCCTTTATGAGACAGGGGTGAGCTCGATTTTAAGGAGCCTGAGCCGGTCACATTTGGTTTTTTACGGTCGCGCCACACAGCATAAAATGGATCACCAGGCCTAGGAGTATGTAAATCGTCATTATCATCATCACTGCTACCCTCTAGGATCTCCATTTTTGAGTTACGACTTACATCAAGCATGTCTTTGCGGAAACCCTCTCCGAGATACCCAAGATATCCAGCTTGATCAGCACCGACTTCCATTCCGTATTTCATATCAGCAGCACCGCAAAGTAATTCCAAGAATTTATATACGTTACTTTGCGTAAAATCTCGGACGATTGAACACTTGTAATCTTCAGATTCAAAATACTGAATTCGACGGCGCAAATTGGAAATAGCATTTTCAGCGTCCGTATTTGAAGCATGAAGAGAACAATCCTCACGTTTCAGGGATTCGTTATCCTTTTTTAGCACAATAATTTCAGCGCGCAGAGCTTCAGCATCCTCTTCTATTTTCTTGGCCTTAACTTCGGTATCATGTTTATCCCGGATGGCATTAGACACTTTTGTTTTCGCCTCCCTAGCGCGTTTCAGCGCATTTTGGCGACTATAATTTCCATTACGAATAGTAGTGCGTAGATTATCGACAACAGCATTGTGTTGGCTCTGCACCTCAGCTAAACCACTATAATCCCTACATAGCCGATATACTGCTAAGATGACAGCAGCAAAGAATAGGCGCCCGAAGCGAGCCAAATCCTGATACCCCAACCGATTTATTACGGTACGGCGATCCAATTGAGGCCATAAACTCTGCATTATCTCTCCAGCTTGCTCCTCTCTCAATCTGTATCCGCCCAATGTGGCGCTCAATGATTATGAATTCTCATCATTGAGAAAATCATAATTAATAAGGCTCCCCGGAGGAGCAGGTCTCGGATTTCCTGAAGGTCGACGTCGTCTAGGTGGAGGTGGAGGTATGTCCTGTGCATCGCGAGCAGATTCATCTTCCTCCAATTTTCGTTTAGCGAACGCAAGCCAGTTCTCACCAAAAGAACGAGAGGAGCTTGCTTCATCTACATTTCGCTTTTGCCTAAACATAGGAAGAGCTGCATTAAACCTGGCCAAATTGGCAGCGATTCTCTCGTCTTCTGCATCAATATCCTCCATTATCTTAATTTGGCGATTAGTACCAACTTTTATGCGTCCACCAGTAACGGTTGGTGTCACCACCACTCTCCGTGTATCAACATTCTCGTGGTGTTCAAAATCGCTCACTATGGGCACCCGAGTGCCAACGTTAACACCACCGAGTCTCATAGTAGAATGATTTGGGGGAGATAAATCTGAGTGGACTGCACCCCCAATTAGCGGAAAGATTTCCTGGGGTCGTGCTTGCAGTTTCTTTTCTTGCAAACTCGCCCGAATTTTCTTCTGAGGTCGCACTAGCGGAAGATGGGCCCGCACCCGATGGCTCATTTTGCTCGCTCCTTCCCTGAGCATCATAAATGTTCTCAGGTGACAGCACAATTTTACTACAATTTCTAGATTGTGTACGGGCCATGTCAGCCCAATAGCAAATTTTATATATTTTTGAATATTGACAATAAGTCAGCAGCGTGTCGAATTTCAACGATTCGATACGTATCGTGTCGAATAGCCTCTGTTCGATGCGGTCCAGAAGCAAACAAAAAATCCTTTCTGCGAATAAGAACAAAAATGTCAGACAAGTGGACCCTTATATATAGGCCCATGGGCCGCCGCCTTCATTAACGCATCGAATTTACATGATTCGATGCGCGCATCGAATTCCACAAATTCGAGACGCACAAACATGACGCATCGAACTGTCACAATTCGATGCCCATAATTTTCAATGGTGAATATGATTATTTAAAGTTTGGAAACCGTCATCACTTTGGTAACGTCTCCCAAACTGGGGGGACTATGTGATAGGGGTATTTTTGGATTGGCCCAGGACTGGATTGGGGCGACCCATAACCGTATCGAATTGGGCGAATTCGATGTCTTCAGCGCATCGAAGCGCTCTTATTCGATGCGCGCATCGAATCATGTAAATTCGATGCGGTCCTTTGCAGTTGTATATGGGTCCCACTGAGCGAGGCTTATATATAGGCCGTGCCTTCGCATTCTAAGGCAGATCGAACCCGAGTCCCAATCTGACCACATCGAATCTTCCTATTCGATACGCTCCGATGTTTGACACGTGTCAGAGTTCGACACCAACAGTGTCTTGTCGAAGCCATATCGAATCAACCCTGCATCGAATCAGTGCCGTTCGAGGCGCACATCGAACATCCGCAATTCGATGCGTTGAATAGTTTGTGTTATATGTATATTTAAATCAGTGTAAGATCTGTAATAGATAGTAGGTGTTCTGGACAAAGTTAGTCCGGTTTACTTTATTGGATTAGCATTATTTTGGTTATTTACATTTCGATTGTATTATTTTACTGTCTTCTATTACCATGACGAAATAAGACCAAAATACTTTCCTAGCTAAGCAGGATCATACGACATTGTTTCGTTCATGGAAGTTAGCTTCCTCGAGAGTGTCATTATCCTAAAACGAGAATGAATAGCTCATATTAGCTGTACAAGGATCATGAGAGTAGCAAGCATAATTTCACAATGAGGAACATAAGATTATTGAACTTCGTCTGAGTAAGTATAGATCCATTTTCTTTAACATACACACCTCTGGATCGAAGAGTCGATGCAATCAAACGTCTCACAGGTTTTGTATTGTTCAGGATCTTCCAGGAATCTAACCATTCCATCTTTCTGGTTAATTATTGCATAAATTTCACCAGCCTGGGTCTATTTAAGAAAAGAAACCGTATAATTATGGATACATTATAGGAGACGAGAAATTTACCGAGTGGTCCAAAAACAAAACGAGCAATTTCACGAACCATTTAAAGTACATGCATCTCTGCCTCCTTGGGGCAATTCAGTTGAACGGTGTCGGCAATGTCTTGGAGGTAGAGTGTTAAGTAGGTCGGGGTCAACCTCTGAATGTTCCGTTTATACATAGAAGCCACGACTTGTTTTACCAACCCAAGATTCTTGTCCTGTAATCGACAAAATCCGATTTATGTAAGTGTCAAAAGTGAAGAATTTAAGGAAGCCTTTCGAATGTTATCTGAAATTAAGAAACTCACGCTTTCAAACTTCTCCGCATTTGATTGTACATACGTTTCAAGCTCTAATATTTTTCCAGTACTGTAGCTACTGACCAACTCAAGGTATGGCTGCATGAAAACAAAATAAAAGATAACCACAGAATGAAGAAGGTTACAGAAAGTAACAATTAAAAAGAAAAAAAAATTATGACGTAAATTAAAATTAAATAGTCTGACCACAATAGAAAGGGCAAAATCAAAGAATCAATGGCATACTCCAATGATTTGAAAAGTTAAATTCCACAACTTCAACATGATTCAAACCATATGCAAGAAACTTAGACCATATAAGTAACGGTTCATTGACTCGCATTCAATGTATTATTCACATAATGGACCAATTTTCTTCATTAATCTCGCAGGTCTGAATAAGAACTATTTATCAGTTTCAACTCTAATTTGAATGGTCACCGTGAAGATCCATCGTGCTGTCATAAAGGAAATTAATTATAAGAATTATACCTGGGATAAGGTCTTCAGATTCCTTTGAGCCGCTGAAGAAGTATACTTGGGGAGACCACCAGCGAACTGTCATTGTGATCAACAATGGTAGTGCATTAATTTTCAGTACATGGATGCAGTATGTGTATGGTAAATATGTCAAACCAAATATCACGTAAAGATAATTAAAATTCAAGTTAGTTAACCAGCCAAAGTATGGTTTACTGAGACAAAATCTTTGACGCACCAAAGCAGAAGAACACTTAAACATGTTCACTTCTTGAATACAGACCCACTAAAGAAACCAATGGTTAACACCAAAGCAACAAGTTAATGTCCGCAGACAGGTAAAGCATTTACACCAGTCAATAGGATTAATATATTAAACTTCACCTGCCCAAGATGAATGAGAGGAACCAATATGTATTTCTTGTACGCTTCAACTACTATAGCACTAACTATGGACATCGGTGCAGTCACAACCTAAAACAACCACCAAAAGAAAGATCAGAGAATTGATCCAACAGATTGAAGCCACCTATGGCTACATTTACAAAATAAGCATTGTACACAAAAGTTAGGCAACATTGAGCACAATAAGTTTGACATACATTGTGTAGGAGCTCCAAAGCTTTGCCAAACTTCTTCTGTCCAATGCAAATCATACCCCTAAAGTTGCGCCAAATGTCTGTTTACGTGACAGGGTACTATTAATTTTAATTGAAGCCCATAAGCCACATATATCAAACAAAATCACATCTCAATTCAAAGGTATTCTCCAGCAAGCTACTTACAATAATATTGTGTCGTTAGAAACAAGACACAGTTGTAATGCAGTATCATTGCCCTAAAAAGGACATTATTTTCAATAAATGAATAGAATTTTTCACAGAAAATGTTAAGAGAGTAAACTTACCAAAGTAGTTTAAACAGACCAAATTCAGCAAGTAGGGATGTATTGTTAAAATAATCATTTTGGAAAAAGTATGAAACTCAACCGAAGCCTAACAAGCATAGCTCCAATGTAGCAGAAAATACTTACATTTGGTTAATGTTAGCAGCACGAATTGGATTAAAATTATTTCAGAAGTATCGAACAACATGAAATTTAGAAGGACTATGATAATACTACCTCTAAGATGCCAATGCAGAGGAAGTCAATAATATAAGAAAGATAGAGCAGCGTGTATCATAACAAATGAAGAAAGTTGAAAGGTTGGCACAAAGCATTTCTACAATGAAGTCAATTAAATAAGAAAACAAGAAAAACAAAGCAATAGGTGCCATACATAATCTGATTTATATAATCTAATGTGGCACAGTCTGAAGTCAACTTGAAAGCGGATGAAAGAAGCCTTCTGAAGAGAAGAGACAACTCACCCATAATAGCAACAAAGAAAAAGATCACGGGGCTGATCAACCTCAAATATGTCATCCTCCAAAATGGAAAGACCAGCTTTATAGCACTTTGACAACACACAGAGAAGAAGAAAATCTGAATGTAAAGTTGTCAACTACTCAGAAGACATCCGGAGCTTCCGCAAAGCTGTCAACAACGGGCTCACACCTCGGATGGGGTCTTCAATCAACTGAATATGCTCCTTAAACTTTCTACAGATAGAAATAACTGCAACTCAGATGGGCACCATATTAGTAATGAGTAAGAAAAGAAACCAGAATATCAAACTGAGCAGTTAACAGAGAGAGTTGATACATTTGTCAGGTGCCAATGGAATTTGATCTGCTGCACACAAATTAATAAATCTGGCTACAGAAACAACTAGCTCGCCAGCTTGCTCTTTTGATATCAGAACAGATGTGCATACTTCTCTATCAAGAACAATGCACAATAATTTATAACAGAAAATAATTCAGAACAAAAACTAAAAGTCTAGAAACTTGAATAGTAAATGTTTACAAGTGAATCCATTCACCAATTTGAACAGTCGATACTATGAGAGCTAGCCTAGCAAAACACTAACGAAGAACCCAAACAGAGTTGGCAGCTAATTGCCGAAATTTAGTTCATTCCCACGATAACAGGATTCTGACTATCACTGCTGGACGGTACAAACAGAGGTAAGGAAATAACAAAAGATTCTTCCCTCTAGTCTCATTTTGGAATAACATGAGGATGTTTCGTGCATTACATTGTAAAATATTTACTCGTTCTACTGAGATATTCTTGGAAACATAATATCACCTTAATGATCATTAAATGAAGCGAATATAAAATGTATATCTTGATTCCTAGTGCAATCATAGTAATACTATGGTCTATAGTCTCACTTGGGATGCCTTTTTGTGAAGATTTATAGCTCGAATGGCTCCGTTCAGACATTATCATCGTCTCAAATTTCAGAACCTACGGAGAAAAATTTGGAGAACCGCCTACTTTTCACTTACGATCTAGAAGCCTGAAATGATCAAACAGATAACATCCAGATCCTAGGATCTGATGGAGATCAGAAATATGGGTATCTCTTGATCGAAAATAATCAACCGGAGGTTCAAGCGAGTCGAGTTTTGACCAGAAAGTCAACGGAGCCCGTGTTTGACAAAAGATATCACTTTTTCAAGTGGAAACGGCCTCCTGAGCAAAACATAAAGACTAATTTCTTTACGCCCATGTGATTTTAGGCAAATTTGAAGGTTTAGAGGGTCAAAACTGCAGTTTATTATTTCCAGCGGGATTTTTATGTTTTATTTAGTTATTTTAAGAGTCTTTTGTAATTTTGGCATTTTTCTTAATTAGGGTTTTCACTTTATAAGTTAGTTGTCTTTGAGTCATTGTAGTCAGTTGTTGATTGAATAAAAAAAAATTGAACTTGAGAGTTTTCTCAGTTTTTGTCAATTTCTCGGTATTATGCGGAATCAACGAGCTTTTAATTTCTTGTGTTATTTCATCTTCCCTTATGGCTTCCGCTCGCAACATCAGTTTGTTACAAATATTCCTTGTCCAACGGTTCTTGAAGCTGAAATAGAAGCGATACGTTGAGGGCTTGAGATTGCATGGGATAAAAGGATACACCAAATTGAGGCCGAGACAAACTCAAAAGATGCATACCAGCTCATTATGGACAACAATTTGGCATCGCACGAATTAGAAGAGAAAATTGAGGATTGTCGAAGACTCTTCAACATGCCTTGGAACCACGACTTTAGATGAATTGATAGAGCCAAGAATTCACTTGCAGACGCTATGGCGAAAGTGGCGAACCACACCGATGGGGCAACGAGTGTTCTACTTACACCGCAGAATTTAGTTTCTATTTTAGAACTTGGTGTGGCCTAAGGGTTTTGCTTTCCATGGGTAACAAAAAAAAAAGAAGCAGGAACTTATGTATTTTCTTTAACAAAATTCTAATATAATATGTTAAAAGATATTACGAATTTTTCTTTTTAGAGATAAAAGATATTGTGATTTGCAAATAAAAGAACCCGCGGATTTTGGAAAACGAAAAGAAAAAAAAGGAAAAAAAAAGAAAAAAGAAAAGAAAAGGAGACACCGACCTGTATGTCGTCTTTAGATATTTTTAATTTCCTTTCATAAACTTAGTCATCGTACAGAGTAGTAGAGTACAGTTGTTGTGAATTACAAATTTTGTTCCATTTTCCCCAAATCAAAACCCTAACCCTAATTTTTTTTTTTTTACCGAAGCCTGTAATCTCGTCATGTACAGCAACTACGACTCCAGACTTCACGATGCTGGCTCTTATCGCGAGCGACGAAGGTAATTTCATTGCTTATATAGAAGAGTGTGTTGTATTGTTTTATGCAAAATCCTGCTTACTTGAATTCATCATGTTTTATTTCACTGTAGTGATTTACTGAGGCATCCGCCCCGGATGATTCCGCCCCCTATGCCAGGTGGTGCCAGGGACCGTGGTGGTCCAGCTCCTTTTCCCGTTGGACCCCCTCATATGGTGGGTGGTTCAAGAGTTGGAGGAGCTGGTCCTGGGTATTCTGGGGTTGAACATGATGTTGGAAGAGGCTTTGACTCTGGTCGTGGAGGTGGGTATTACGGTAGGAGGAACGACGGTGGAGGAATGGGTTTTGACGATAGAAGAGGATATGAAGCTGGGAGGGGTTTCGGTGGAGGTAGGAGTAGTAGTGCAGGTGGGCGAGGTGGAGGTAGGGGTGGGTTTGATGGGGGTCGTGGTGGGAGAGGGGGTAGGAATCGGGGCGATGACTTAGATAATATTGCTCTTCCCAAGCAAGATTTTGGTGGCTTGGTCCCTTTTAGAAAAGATTTTTATATTGAGAGCCCTTCAGTGAGGAATATGACCGAGCAAGAGGTTAGGATGTATCGTGCAAGGCGGGAGATAACGGTTGAAGGCCAGGATGTACCCAAGCCAATTCGGATATTTCAGGAAGCAAATTTTCCAGGTATATTTGTAGTTTTAAACTTCTGTTAAGATCTTCATACTCTTAACAATGGTAGCATCATGTACATGATTCCAGTTGCTAATGTATTCGCTGTCAATAATCTCAATTATCCCGCAAGCACTTACAGTTAGTCTGCTCCACCTGAATTGATTTATGCTGTTTTCTTTTTCATTTTCTGAACTTTGTTTACTGTAGGTAGCTCATAGTATTATTTGGTTTGCAGATCATTGTCTTGAGGTCATTGCGAGATTGGGTTTTGTTGAGCCTACTCCTATCCAGTCGCAAGGATGGCCGATGGCTTTAATGGGCCGAGATCTAATAGGCATTGCTGAGACTGGTTCTGGAAAGACTTTGTCATATTTGCTGCCTGCTTTTGTTCATGTTACTGCTCAACCCAGGCTGGGTAAGTTCTTTCTAATATTTATTTGGATATATGTCGTCTCTCTCTCTCTCTCTCTCTCTCTCTCTCTCTCTCTCTCTCTGTATAGTTGATACATTGGCTTTTGATGTAAATCACGTAAATCCAGAATATGGTGATGGTCCCATTGTGCTAGTACTAGCACCCACCAGGGAACTGGCTGTTCAAATTCAAGAAGAAGCTGCAAAATTTGGATCTTATGCAAGCATAAGAAGTACTTGCATATATGGTGGTGCACCAAAAGGACCACAAATTCGTGATCTGAAAAGAGGTAATACCGTTAGTCTCTAGCTTTCTTCTTTCTGCAGTCAAATTGTGCTGATATCTTTTTGGCATTGATTCAACCTCGATTTGATGCTAGGTGTCGAGATTATAATCGCTACACCAGGCAGATTGATTGACATGTTGGAAGCTCAACATACTAACTTGAAAAGAGTGACATACTTAGTGTTGGATGAGGCCGATCGCATGCTGGATATGGGATTTGAACCCCAAATTAGAAAAATTGTTTCTCAGGTATTGAATTATTTTCCACCGGTCACCTTCATTTTAAATTCAGCACCTCTTGTGAAGGAAGTATTCTGAGAGAACCTACTCCCCTTCTTATATGATTGTTGCTGTTGACACGAATGAGTGATTATCGTAATGCACTTCAGGCAGAAATTTGTATCTTAGTGTATAAAAAATTGCGTCATTCAGGGCACTAGTTCAAAATGCGCTTTTCAGAGGATTAAAGAGGAAGATTAATGGGCATTATGAGTACTTTCTAATTATAAACCAAATGATGCTGTGATGCTTATGGCCGAGTGTTTTCTTTTTCTATCCTAATTCCTAAATATGATGTCATAGTAGCATAAGGGCAAGACATTATAAAATTTTAATTCTAAACTTTTTTGGGCCATTTGGGAATCCCTAGTAGTTAGTGATTTTCAAGAAGCTTAATATGATTAGCGTTTCAGCAATAGTTAAAACAGGTTCTTTTTGAAACAAGCGCAGTTTCTTTTCACCTATTTTACTTAGTGAAAAAGTACCTAAACTCCGTTTTGTGCTTTAAATTTTATGTCCTATAAGACTGTACCAACCATACACTAGACCTTTATGAAACAATTACCATTACTTTCCAGTTTTGTCTGGAGAGCACAATTATTGAGCTATGTAAAAGTTCCTTACAGTTGTGCCTACGATGAAATTGCGGTTACTAATATGATGTAATTGCTGTGATATGTACGTATAACATGGCTGGAGAGATTATGAACATATGTAAAAGGGTTATTGACAACCCTAAAGATACTATGTTGCGTTAATTCAAGAACGACTCTGACGAGTGACAGTAACCTGTGCTATTGTTTATTAAGTTTTCATTCTTGCATAGCCATCTCTGAAGACAAAGCATGGTTTTTTTTCACTAATCTCATATTTTGCAAATTAGTTTTTTTTATTCAATATTCTGATCAGTGCATGAATTGACCTTCATGAAGAACCCCAAACTATCCGGTCTGTTGCGTGGTTTTACCTTTATTAAATCTCTGGTTTTGTCTCTTCCCACTTATTTTCAGCCTATTTAGCGTAACATCCTCAATAAGGATGAAGATTTCCATGAGGTCTGTAGATTTGGTGTTGATCAATAAAGCACCAGTTTGCTAGTCCTGGAAAAACCTACCTTATATTTAAGCTGACTTGTAGCTAGTGCATTATACCTCTGATCAGTTGAATGGAAAATTATGAAGGACCTCTGAGCTTAGATTCGTACCTCTAAACTAAAAATGGTTAACGGCTTGGAGTAAAATGGACAAGCCTTGTTTACGCGTGTGAATTGTTTGAACAGAATTCTACAGCTATTGAGAAAGCTTCTACTTCAACTGTCTTTTGTTGATTGGTTAAAAACCATTGTGGCCGTAAATTCTGAGATCTGTTGATATTCTATGATGCAGATTCGTCCAGATAGGCAAACCTTGTACTGGAGTGCCACATGGCCAAAGGAGGTACAAACATTAGCTAGGCAGTTCCTGAGGAATCCTTATAAGGTTCGTTCGAACACTGAATCTAAATATATATGCTAATTGTGGAACGGGCTCAGCTAACTGATGATTATTTGAACTCTAAATGGGTAACGGAATATACGTCTTTGTGGGAACATATATTCACATGCTCCTTCTCTTCTGTGTAACACAGGTTGTCATTGGATCTGCAGAGCTGAAAGCAAATCAGTCCATACACCAAATTATTGAAGTTGTGACTGATTTAGAGAAGTATAACAGGTAACATGGCCTTTTCAAGTTCTGGTCTTTTATGTGTGTGTTTTCTAATACTATATTACTCGTGCAGGTTGATTAGATTGCTGAAAGAGGTAATGGACGGAAGTAAACTATTGATTTTTGTGGAAACAAAGAAAGGTTGTGATCAGGTCACCAGACAGCTGAGAATGGATGGGTGGCCGGCTATGTCCATACATGGTGATAAAAGCCAGGATGAAAGGGATTGGGTCCTGGCTGAGTTTAAAAGTGGTCGAAGTCCTATAATGATTGCCACTGATGTTGCCGCTCGTGGCCTTGGTAGGATTAGTCTTGTGGCTTAGGTTTAGCATCTCGTTTTGGTACTCTTGACTATTTAAGCAAGTCTCCCGGCTGTTCTCCATGTTCCTGAGGTTATTGTGGTTTGGGTGCTGAATGTGTTGCTGTTAGTTTTGTGTGTAGTGCCTTTAACATTACATGGGGAGTCACAAGAGGGATTCAGAGGCTTTTGAGCTTCTTATATCCACCTATAGTTCCCAAGAAATAGCTGAGACACTGCACGGAAAGGCCAGGAGATAAGTGTCAGTGTTCAATTAGAATGTTCCAGATGATTCTTCACTGGCACTACATTTATATCAGCTTGAGTTGTACGTGAGTGAGATGCACACTTGGGAGATGTGCAAATAGCGTGGTTTATGTTATGATAGTAAATCATAGATTATGTTAACTATCATTGAAGTTCATTCTGGAAATATAAACAATATAGTTAGTTGTTATATCAAAAAAAAAACAATATAGTTAGTTGTTCTTCTTTCTGCGTATAGTGTGCTCCTCTTTGCGCCCGAGTAGCATAATTTAAGCAAAAGTGCCCATCCACACTCAGGGAGATGGTTCTCACGACGGCCGGTTGACGTATGCACAATAATTCTCTGATTGGACGAAATATTGAATTTTGTGGCGGACGAAATGCTTCTTATCCCTGCAAAGTTAGGTAGGCACATTTAAAAGATGTGTTTTATCTTGCGTGTGATCTATTTGGATCTCGGGAATGCAGGGATAAGGTGGCTAAATTATACATTGCTTACATTTATGTTTATCTTCTGATGCATATTCTTTTTATTGCTTTGTAGATGTGAAGGACATAAAATGTGTGGTCAATTATGATTTCCCCTCGAGTCTCGAGGATTACGTGCACAGGATTGGCCGAACTGGCCGTGCAGGTGCTAGGGGAACTGCTTTCACATTTTTCACCCACGGAAATGCGAAGCACGCACGGGATCTTATTAAGATTCTGCAGCAAGCTGGGCAAGTTGTGCCTCCTCAACTTGCTGGTTTGGCCCGGTCCGGTGGCTCTAATACTGGTGGTAAGAGTCACGTAGATAGCTATGCTGTTTCATTAAATTCAGAAGTAGTCGTATGGTTATGCTTTCAATGATTTATTTACCCTGCTAAATTACCAATGATGTACCTGTATTATGGTTTGGTCTATATATTTGTAAGAGCTGAGGGAATGTAGAGTATCCTTTAGTATCTCATGAAATAATGTGTTCATTTGATCAAATGGTGTCTCAATTGGCACCAAACTACACTTTTCATTTTTCATTCTATAGATATTTATTTTATTTTTTTGGAGACTTCAGGGGGCAACTTTAGATCCAGAGGGCGTGGAGGATTTGGGAACCGCGGTATGATTTCTGGGTCCAACACAATTCCTATTGGTGGCAGGAGGCCTTATTAGCTTCCATCGAGTGTGGTCAGGAGATCCTCATAGCAGCATAAGAAGAAAAGTATATCATTAATCCCCTAGAATGTTTAATTATGGAAGGATTTGTTGGAGGCTACTTATAGGGCTTTCTTCGCTTTTATCATGTTTTGATTTCTTTTAAGTATAGGTTTTAGGAGATGCACATTTTGTGATTTGTCCGTCGACCTCATCGAGAGCTATGAAAACTAATCTAATTGATAATCAAGGACTTGGGATATTATGATTCTCCGGTCACCTTGTGTGTAACAAGAACATTATAATGTGTTCCACGTAATCTTTCTTGCTGAGCATATATTTGTTGGGTTGCAAATCTACTCTCATCGGGAGAGTGGTCACTGACTTCTCTTTTGAAAGATGTGAAAACTGTTACAGACTGTAGGATCCTTGAGATTTTCTGGTGCATTGATACAGAATGAGCTGCACAAACTGTTTGGCAGGATGCAAGTTTTCGTGGATAATTTTTTGATAATTTAATCAAGTTTAGTATGTTTTGTTTTTTAAACTAATGATTTGTTTCTTTAACAATAGTAAGTGTAAGAGTGAAGTTGTCATCCATGATGTCTCTCTTTGGGAAAATCTTACAATTTGATGAAGAATAGAATTGAACAAGTGAAGTATATATTTTGTAACTATTAAGCAACCATAAAACACAAATCATATAATAATATTAGTATTTTAACAAAAGATTTATCGTTGGAGTTTGCACATTTGATCTGGGGCAATGGGCCAAGTAATACTAGTTGCTCTTCCGTCGAAAATAACAATTTTGCCCCGCTGTTGTTAAATCAGTAAGTGACATAATTCTTTCTATATAATTACAAAACAAAGCGCTTGATATATATATGTGTAATGGCAGACATTATATTGAAGTAATGCAATTTTCCCCAGCAACTAAAAGATCATGGGTTCATAACTTGTGTTTGTCTGTGAAATAAGCAGAAATACGTAATTGACCAACCCTTACTTTCTTAGAAGATATGATTGGGAGGAGCTTTGGAGTTTAAATGCTAAACCATATGCAAAGTTAGTAGAAAAAAAAAAAACTGAGACGTTTCCATTTAAACTATACATATTTGTGCACCACTCAATATTCGATTTATACACATAGATCAAAGTTCGTTTCTAGAGTGTGTTTTGGTCTGTTAATTATTAGAAACTTTTTGCAATGTTTTCGAGATCTTTTCGATATGTTTCGAAAAATCGAACAGATTATAATTGTACGTAACATAGAAACTACACTTGTATTTCGTCTCGATAAAATCAAAACTAGAAACGCTTCGATACTTTTCGTGAAAACGAAAGAAACTTTGATCCATGTATATACATACAATATACGTGCATATATGAATTTTATTACTTATGCTTATAAATGAATTTATCTACAGTTGAGAAAATGAAGGAAAAATTCGAAAAATCATTTCTTTCCATGTTCCCCCTACTAAGTATATCTGTTTTATTTTATTTCTTTTATGAAACAAAGTCATATTTATCAATGTTCCCCTTTCCCCTTCTAAGTCATATCTATTATTTATTATTGTCATTAATATATATATGTGTGTGTATTTGACTAGAATTGTAAAATAAATTAATTTTTCCAATAGGGGCAATAACGTCTTTTAATAAAACCCTCAGCAGTCACTCACCCACACAGTATAAATCCCTCCCCACTCCCATTTCCCAAACCCTAGCTCCCTTTTGCTCCTCCCTCCCGCCGCTGCTCTCACTCTCACTCCCACCCACCTTCACAAAAATGACAACCAGATTCAAGAAGAATCGCAAGAAGCGCGGCCACGTCAGCGCTGGTCACGGTCGTATCGGGAAGCACCGCAAGCATCCCGGTGGTCGTGGTAACGCCGGAGGCATGCACCACCACCGCATCCTCTTCGACAAGTACCATCCCGGTTACTTCGGCAAGGTCGGTATGCGTTACTTCCACAAGCTCCGCAACCAGTTCTTCTGCCCGACGGTCAACATCGACACGCTCTGGTCATTGGTCCCGCAGGAGGTGAAGGACAAGGCCACGAAGGATAATGCGCCGTTGATTGATGTTACTCAGTTCGGGTACTTTAAGGTTTTGGGGAAGGGGCTGTTGCCAGAGGGGAGGCCGGTCGTGGTGAAGGCGAAGCTGGTGTCGAAGAATGCGGAGAAGAAGATTAAGGAGGCTGGTGGTGCTGTTGTGTTGACCGCCTGATTTGATTTGATCTCATCATCAGTTAGGGTTTCCCTTTTTTTTTGTCTCGTTGTCGGTTTATTTTACGGTTTTGAAGAATGCTGTTTTGTTATTATTGGTACTACTGGATTATGTTATATGATATTTTCAATGAATGTTTTGTTTTGGATCATATTCTGTTTGTGTTGGTGATTTTGTTAAGTAGTAGGTAAGAGCTTCTTTGGATTATGCTTTTATGATGTGTGTGATAATTGCATTTTGCAGTAGGTACTTAACCTTAATAATAATCATTGTGCAGCAGCCAGTGAGTTAACAACTTATTTACGAGAAATGCGCGTATCGTACGATGGGAATGATAAGGTGGTGACATTATTCATGCTGTTAAGTTATTTGGTACCACATGTTAGACATGAATGAATTGTTGTGCTAATTTGCTGGACTAGTTATGCATGTCGTTCTTGTGTTTAAGTGTGAATGATAAATAGGTGGATTTACGTAGTGCAGTGCGTCTTAGTTAACTTGTCTCGTTTGTCTTTGCACCCTTTATGGGGCTTATATGGTGGCTGTTTATTTGAGAAGGTTTCCTACTGAGTATGCCTTGTTTAGATATGCTTGATGCTATGTTCAAATGACGCCTGTGTAGTTGTCCACTATATCATGATTTGCTGGTGATATGGCATTTGATGCCTAGCAGTTATCTGTTAGTTTGATTGGTGGTCGTCATAGCTACTTAGTTTCAAGTTGTGGTGGTAACATTTTATGGTAATAGCATGATCCTTTACCCCCTAGTAGGACTGTTCAATGGTTCCACGTTTTGCTTAAACCGTGGAAACCAAACCAAAGTACATATTTGCTACTACAGTTCGGTTTGGTTTTGAACCAAAATTGTTTTGGTTTTGTTGCTAAGAGAGCAAATTAAACAAACAAACCAAACCAAACCATTGAAAAAAAATGTTAATTTATAAAGAAAGAAGCCAAAAATGTCAACACACTTACACACAAACAAAAAAATTACAGAATCCACTCGTCGATTTTCCTACATCCTTAATCCTTAATTTTTCTAAATCCCTAATTATCAACACCGAACCACCTGCACGAAATAATAAACTCCATATTTGACTCTCAAAACCTTGGAATTTGCTTAAAATCACGTGGACGTAAGGACCGTTTTGCTCGGGTGGCTGTTTCTACTTTGAAAAGTGGTATTGTTTCAAAAACGGATTCCGTTGACTTTTTGGTCAAATCTCAACTCATTTGAATCTTGAATATGTTCTTCTCAATCTTGAAATCATCATTTTTCTACACTTCATCACTTCTCGTTTCAAGAAAGTTTAGTTGTATGCTTAATTAATGATCGAATACTCATAAAATTTGCATCTTTAAGCTTGAATCGCAAATGGGTTTTGTGGATTTTAGCTAAAATTTTGAATAATCTACTCTAATCTAATTTTAGTTCAACTTTAATGAAAAAAGAAGGTAATACGATTTTTCTTTTAAAAAAATATGACTTTATTTTTTTCATAATTGAACAATTTCTCGCATTTGTTTTTATTTGGTTTTTTTGGGTTTAATCGAACCGAATCATGAAACCGTTTAAACCAAACCGTACTGTATGGTTCGATTTGGGTTTTCTTATTTGGTTTGGTTTGGTTTGATTTGGTTTATGGTTTTCTTATTTGGTTTGGTGAGAGAGAGAGATTTGACACATCCGTGTGTAAATTATTAATTTTAAATCTAAAATATAAGTGAACATGCGTGAGAATTCCTATTTTTAGGATGTGTAGTTAAGCAGAGTAAGTAAAATGACATTATAAACCATGTTATTCTTTTGTTTGATGAGAGAGAAAATGAGGGTATTTTAGGAAACACAAAAATTGGTATCTCAACTGTCTATTTGTGAGGGTGAAGGCTTTGCCTTTAATATAGCAATATATTTGTTGAGATATAAATAAAAAAATAATGCCACTTCTCGTTCGTTAAGTCCCTGTCCCCCCTACTATGTTATGCACTTTGTCCTTTAATATCTTACCTAAAGTTACATGTTTTGTGTAAAACGTTTTTTTCGCGAGAAATAATGGAATATTTCATTATTAATGACATTACATGATGATTTTTTTTCTCCTTTATCGTATTGTAATTGTTGTCTCCGGTCCCTTTAGACCATTACGTGACATAATATTCCGTCACACTTAGCTGTTGTTTGCAAACTCTAAAAAAAGCTACAATCAGTTTTTTTTTTAATTTAAGCACTTTTGAAGTGTTTGGTTCACAAGCAAATACATGAAAAGTACTTCTTTAAAGCAGATAACTGCCACAATCCAAAAGTTACTCTATACCAGCTTTTAGATTGTGATACAATTTTTAAAATAAATAAAATGACGATTTGACACTTCTACTATCAATAAATCCTTAATCACCAGACTTCCACTCTCAACAACCCAACAACCCCATCATCTCTTTACTTGTGAAAGTGGGTGAAATGGCTATAAATTTTCAAATCCATTCCAATTCTTGCCGTGTTGCCGTGAAGATGGAAAATTAGTATGGGCTTCTAATCAATTTCTTTTCTCCATTAACATCTATCAAATTTCTTCTCTTTAATGATTTTCCTAATGTCTCCCTCTAATAATTTTACATTTTGGTAATCCTATTGATTGCAGGGAGCTGGCGATACCAAGTATTCTGCAATACTCCAATTTCTCATTACTGAAAGTTTGACCTTTTACTGTTTCTAATGCCTTTGATTTAAAAAATTATGTGTGCTATGTGCTTTTACTTTGAGAATTGAAGTGGCCAAATCAATGATGTTAATGGATGTATTACTTCTACCTCCACCAATTGATTTTTTTTTTCCTTTAGCTCAAGATAGTAAAGAACCTCATAATTATGAGCAGATATCATTTATGATTTATGGGGAGTGATTGTGTTGATAATCTACTAGATGTTATTTGACTATATTTGAGAAATGGTGGTGAAATCCTTTTGGGAAATATTTTCATGCTCTGAATCCATATTAATTTTTTAAAACATTTTTATTTGTCTCTGTTTTTTAGCTTTACCAATGTATATAAACAGAGAGCCTGCTATGCACTATCTACATAGGTTTTAAAAGAAAAGTGTTGCTTTGTTTTCATACTTGATCATTGATTGTTTCTTTGTAGTTTTCTTAAAAAAATACTTTCTAATTCAATTCACTTTATGAGAAAACATGGCGAAAATGAATTATAACACTATGAGTAAGTACCATATTTGTGCTAATACTGAATAAATTTGAGGCTTTTAAATTCAATAAGGCTACTTATTTCAGTGTGGAATCTGATAACAACTATCAGTAAAAAGTGATGTTACATTAGATTATATATTTTCTCATTGTTATCTTTAACCAACACTAAACTTATTTCACATGTAATATGTCTACCTACTTCTGTCATACCCTCTGTTATAAGTATTATGATTCAATTCTGAAGTTTAGACTGTTTTGTTGTTGATATAGTTGCTACAAACCTGTTAATGTTTTTTTCCCACAGTAAGCTTCATTTAGTTTTTGTTACATTGTTTACTGTGTTATTGGAAAATCAAATGGATGGTCCCGTGGGATCAAGTACAAATTATGTATTTCAGTCACAATCCTATTCCCAAACATCATATCCAAACATAGAAACATGTAACAAATATGAGGGAAAGAGTGTAGACATGGTAGATAAGGCTGGCTGGGATACGAAGACTACTATGATATTTATTAGACTATGTGTTGATGAGCTAAGGGATAGAAATCGTCCCGACAAATATTTTAACAAGACGGGTTGGGATAGACTTGTGAAAAACTTTTTTAATGCAACCCAACACGACTATAACCGCATTCAATTAAAAAATCGATGGGATGCATTGAAAAAGGGGTTTGGTATCTGGACGAAGTTGTTGCACAATGAAACTGGGATAGGGTGGAATAGCAAGAAGGGTACAGTTGCAGCAAGTCCTGAATGGTGGCAACAAAAGTTACAGGTAATACCCATTTTCTGTTTTTCTTTTTTATGTCATGCATGCTTTTATTAATATTTAACCTATTAACTTGAATTGCAGGTGGTTCCTGAGGCAGCAAAGTTTAGAGAAAGAGGTCCTATAGTGCTAAAGGAACAAGAAATATTGTTCGCCGATGTGGTTGCAAATGGCAACAGTGCCTACACTCCACGTTCGGGTTTAGTCCCACCACATATAGAGAATGGGGAATCAAATGACTATCCTAACAACCACGGTGATGAGTCGGACAATGTTTCACGTCCCAACACCAATGTTAATCAATCAACAACAGATTATATTAATCTAGATGATCAGAGAAATCGAGCGAAGCGCTGTAAAGAATTTACTGCACCCATTCAACATAAAAAGGCGAAGAAAGTATCATTCGCTGAAAAACTAGCAAAATCTCTCGAGCGAATGTGTGACTTAATAGAGAGCAGATCTGCACCGACACCAACTCATGAAAGTCAATTCATTGTTGAATCTTGCTTAGACATATTAGAGAAGATGCCTGAAATAGAAGAAGGTGGCAAGCTATGGATGTATACCACTTGATTGTTTCTTAAACCACCTATTAGAGAACTCTTCATAAAAATAAAAAAAATATCAATTTCGTGTGAAGTGGCTTGAGGAGCAGATGGAAGAAGATTCAGCTCGTAAAGCATTCAGACGCTATTCTGGCTAGCTAGTTGCTTATATTCTCATTAATTTAGATCAAATTTTATTGAATTTGAAGTAAACTACGTACAAACTTTTGTTGAATTGACGTCAGTACTCTTCATTTTATTTCCTTTCAGTTTAGATTTCTCTGTTATGCTACTTGAACATGAACATATTGGTTTTCTAGTGTGTAGCCTGTTTGATTATATATTTAATTCGTTCCTTCTTTTCTTAATTTTTTTTTTCAATATTAACAGAATGGATAACTCCGATTCAGATTCATTTTTGGATTCTCGAAGTAACTCGAAAATCAGTGGAACCTTAGACAATATGAGTAGCGAGTAAGAACAAGAAATATCATCTGCTATAGACAATGACAAAAAGGATTTGGCGCTAAGTGCAATTGCAGTTGGAGTAATGGTATATTACGTGAACTATTTACATAAAGTTACATGTCGTACTAGGCCCTTTGGCGGTTGGGTTGGATTGGTGGATATTTTAAATGGACATCCTATTAGATGTTATCAAAATTACAGGATGAATACTTGGGTTTTTTTACAAGTTATGCCGACTTTTAGTTGATAATTATGGTCTTAAACCTATGAGATATGTAATTGTAGAAGAACAAGTAGCTACTTTTATGATGATTGTTGGAGTTAGGGAAGGGAAAAGGCAAATGTAGGAGAGCTTCCAACGATCAGGTTACACCATTAGTCGTTCATTTCATAGAGTCTTAAAAGCGTGTACGAGGATGGCTATTGGCTGGGTGAGACCATTCAGTGACAACACAATCACACACGACTACATACGGAATAATTCAAAATATTTTCCATATTTTAAGGTAATTGTATATATATAGTTAGTGGCAAACATAATTTTCCTCTAATTGACATTTTATAACCTTTTTTTTTCTTTCTGTTCAACATGATTGTGTTGGAGCAATAGACGGAACTCATATAAAAGCTAAGTTGCCAAAGGAAGATCAAGCACCATATATTGGTAGAAAAGGAGAACCGACACAAAATATTATGGTTGCATGTGATTTTGACATGTGTTTTACATTTGTTTTGGCTGGTTGGAAAGGTAGTGACACGATACCCGCATTTTCTATGATACAATTAGGGATCCTCAAAAAAAAAAATTCCAAATTCTCCCCAGGTATGAATATGTGTACGTGTAGATAATCATTTTAAACAAATATTTTCTATGTTTATTACTAATATCTATATTTTTAATAGGTAAGTATTATTTAGTGGATGTCGGATACCCTAATATAAATGGGTTTTTAGCTCCATACAAAGGTCAGAAATATCATCTTCCGGACTTTCAATGTTCCTCTCAATATAGCAATCATTTTGAAATGTTCAATCATGTCCACTCTTCATTGTGTTTAACAATAGAAAGATCGTTTGGGTGTTGGAAATCTCGATTTTAATTATTCCTGACATCTCGGTTAACTATCATTGGAACGACCAGGTTTCTCTCGTATCCGCTACGATGGCAATTCATAATTTTATTCACAGGACAAACTTGGAAGATGAGACTTTCTTGTATTATGATCGCAATCCAGATTACATTCCAAATCATGATGCTGATAGTGGCGAATCTCACGGCGTTCCGATGGATTCAAATAACAATGAGATGGATCGAGTCCGAGATGATATATGCACTTCGATAGCCTTTGGGAGAATTGGAACACCCACTACCTAGTTGTTGTTTTTTTTTTCATAGACTTTGGACATTAACTTATGTAATTTATTTTAATGATCTATTAAACTTAGTTGAATGAATTAAGATAACAAAAATACCCCAAAAGCTATTTCAATTTATTTGAAAAAATTCGAAATGATATAAGTCCTCGTATAGTAAAAATATAAAGGTATAAAAATTTAATTTAAGTGTATTGCACTTAAATTAGAATTCCCATCTTATAACTTTGAATTTTGCGTCACCGTCACCATCATTGGAACCGTCTCATCGAGACGAAGGTTTTAGTCAAACTTTAAATAATTTTTCCGGTGATTTTTGGTGGAAAAATTGCAAAAAACTGGAAAATGGAGAAATTCGCACAAACGACCAAAGTTTAGGGGGCACTGCTGCTAAAACTAAAGTTCTGACCCTGTGCGGTAAATGACCCCATAGTTTGGGGGGTTTGATAGAATTATCCCTTAATAATATTATATTGGTGTCTTGTTTCTTTCAATACTTGAAGAAGAGATTTGTACATCCAAAATCTTGCATAATGTTTATTTCTTGTGAGATTTGAGTGAATTCACGGTCGGTTTTCAACAATAGGTCATATCATATTAAGGTGTCTGGTTGTAGGAATATGCCAGAATTTGGTGTACATAACTAATGGGGATTTTTAATAGCGTTCTTTTTAGTTTAGAAGTTGTAGGAATTGGCCAGAATTTGGTGTACATTACTAATGGGGATTTTCCATCGTTTTAGGGAATATCTAAAGTGGGTGTTTTGCCAGCGTTTTTTATGCCTGAGCCAGCAATTTAATTATGCTAGGAAAAGATACTGCATATACAAGCGACCACGTAAGTCGCTTGTGAAGGCTTTACCAACAGGCGATTTCTTCACTGCACATCCATTCATGAATAATTGGCGACCATGTAACTAATAAGAAGTGAACTATAGTAAATAAAGTTATATTAATTTTTTGCTTGTTTTATGTTCTCTTGACGTGAATCATCTACCTAGGACTCTATTTACATATTGATTTTGTGAATGCACACAAATCTTATGATACTGCAGAAGTTATAACGAAGTATGATATTCAGTTTACTTTCTTCCTTAAATTTCAGAGAAAACTTTTCATTTTCCTTTTTTGAAAGGATTACCAGAAGAAAACCGCGAGAAACTTCCTATAACGTGGTTTTCACGCGTGTTTCTAGTCTCTATAATTCTAGCATTAGGCAGGGAGTCATGAGCTCCCAAAGATTCTCTGTATACCTGCAAAACTACTACGAACTTTAGGACTCCAAATCGAAACAACTAGGAGTAATCATGTTGCTGTAAACCATAATCTTTCAAAGTGAAACACATCTGCATACTAGACATCTTTTTTCAGGCAGGTTGCAAAATTAGAAGAGAATATATTAATGCTATAATATATATACTATTAAACAACACATCCACATACTAATTTAACTAAGCACCAACTAAATGAAATTGTAATACCTCAATAAGTAAACAATCAATGCTAACGTTCAGAATTCGAACCTAATAAATAAATCTGACTTTATTTTCCCAAAGATGATTTTCCAGCTCAAAACTTACGTATCATAATTTCAACTACGATATCTTTTCAAGCATAATTAAATTACAATCTTCTTCAACGAGCGAACAATTTTACCATTTATAATAGTCATTACCAATTATTAGTTACATTAAGATAAGCATATTTATTCACAAATTAAACTATAATCTTCGTTTTCTTTTTCCACTAAGCTGGTTTTTTTTATTGATAGCACAATGTTTACAGAATCACAACCCCCTAAAGTGATTAGTAGTAATCAGGTTCGGAACTTTTATTCTCTTTGGGGAATTTTGTCGAACAGTTGCAGTACTATCAAAAACATAAAGCAAATTCATTTTTAGTACACGCACGGCACCCATAGAAAACGAGAGGTGAATTCATTGTACTGATCTGAAAGCCCATGGGATAATCTCAAATTAACAACATAATAGAGGAATAATTTGCGCAAAACCCACTACAGGATAATTCGCATTAGGTTATGACTTATGGAATATTTGAATTACTAGTAGTGTCATCAATTCATCATGACCTTTTTGTTTGGATACTTTGATCTGTGAGTGAAAATCTTGATTTGCTTTATCCCAGCGGTGTGCTTTTTCTATCATGCTTGCGTTGTCGTTGAGTATAGTTTGCGTGGAGTTTGACTTTGATTTACTGAAATTTCTGGATTTCCGCTGGTTGAGTGCTCTAATAAGCTCGTCATTGATGGTTTAGATCTGATTCATGAGCTGCCTGTGATTATTGTGGTTATCTGTACTCAACTATCTGCTTATCTGATAGTAAATTCTTTTTTGCTTCGAATGATGGAATTCTGTTTAATATGAAAAATGAGACATTAATTGAATGGTAGGACAGGTTGCATAATTTGTTGTTTATGGCTATAGCCTTAGGCGTTAAGCACCGTTTGTATGTTCAAGTCATAACCCCATTTTTTTACCTATTACCGAGTCACTGTAAGACAGTCTTTAAGGTTACTGTCATTCTATCCCTAGTTGCCGTGCTGTGTTCTTTTTTACTTTTTGAGTTTTTGTCGTAAAGATTGTGTCTTTGTTGCTTCATGTGTGGATTAGTGCAATTTTGTGTTGTTCTCTGATGCACACAAACACATATTAGTGGGTTACAACAAAAATAACCTCAGTATTTGATATGCTGCTACGCTTTGATTCAGTTTGAGGTTCTATCTTGAATAGTGACAAAATGGGAGAGCTCGTAACTGAAAAGCATGTTGAGTACATCATATCGGTCGAAAAGGTATTCCTTTTTCTTGGGTACTTTTTCCTGTCTTGAAATCTATGTGTAAGAAGAACCGATACTTAGCATTACAGAGGAGGTCCCTATCAACATGATCTTTGGGCTTGTTGGATCCAAGTCATGTTTTTGATAGCCGTTGATTGTTTTATTGTCATTCTATTGTGCACTAATTTTTTATGCCTTTCTCAGAAAAAGGACAGTTTTGAATCAGTCGTTATGGAGCACTTAAGATTAAATGGAGCTTACTGGGGATTGACAACTCTTGATATTTTAGGAAAGCTTGATGCGGTAAACCAAGATGAGGTTGCTTCATGGCTCATGCAGTGCCAAGATGAATCTGGTATGATACCCCTTTCTCCCAAATTTGTTGTAATCTAAGTGTTAGCTTGTATTTTTGTCGACATGCTTTGTTGGAAATGAATTAGTTCAATACTTTTGTTTGTCTACCATTGTTCTGCCAATTTTTTCCAATGGGCCGATGCAGTAAATTCTTTTTTGTGTTGTACTTACCTATGAGTTGCTACATTTTTCCGTGACTTAGTTCTGATGAATTTAGCTTATTCTTAGTCCTGTTTTTGACAATGCAGGTGGTTTTGGTGGTAACATAGGCCATGACCCACACATGTGGTATACTCTCAGTGCAATTCAAGTTTTAGCATTATTTGACAAGATAGACGTTCTTGACATTGAGAAGGTCTCAAATTGTATCCTTCAAGTACTAATTTCTTGGATTGTTCTTGAAGTACAATCCTATATGTTAGACTTAGATATCTGAGAGCTCTTGTTGAAGTCTCAAGTTAGCATTATTGGTCATTAAAGTGTTAGATGGCAGCAATTTCTGCACATTTAGTGCCGTTGTGGGTGATTTTCTAATTGCTTCTTGCTCTTATTTTTCACTTCCCCTAATATGAATGAAAATGTTATACGATGTTATATGTGAATTAACTTAACAACTAGCTAGATATTGTCAACCTGCAAAATGAAGATGGATCCTTTGCTGGGGACATGTGGGGTGAAGTTGATACAAGGTATTTATTGGTTTTTCCAATTGTCTTTTTGTGCTTAATTGTTTACCACTAGAGTTGACATTCTTTACCACTCATATAATTTATCTTTGCCTTTGTTATCATCTACTTTGTCTAGACATTTTAACAAAGGTAACATTTTAGGTTTTCATATATTGCCATATGCTCTCTAGCATTATTAAAGCGCTTGGACAAAATTAATGTGGATAAAGCTGTAAAGTACATTCTGAGTTGCAAGAATCTGGATGGAGGATTTGGATGCACGCCTGGAGGGGAATCTCATGCTGGGCAAAGTACGTCTAAGTCCTATGTTGCTTATTTTTTCTACTCGTATCAATCTACGTCAAGAAAATATGCACAAATTGCGTTATGTCCTTACTGATATACATTATTTGTTGAAACGCTTTGAATGAGTGAACTAATTATGATGAAAATATGAAAATGAAAAAGATTCACAAGACTACTAGAGATGAATCTTGAACTTGCATGTCCTGAAACAGTGATTCATAGCTTTTGAAGAGTAATGTGAACATCTAATGTTAAATTGTATTTAAAAACTAGTTAATGGACCTATTTGCACCAGTCTGAACTCTGAAATTTAGTTCAGGATACTGTAACTATTGTGTTGCCAAGCACAAAGTTTTTAGCCTGTTGTGATGCATTTAGAGACAGACATTTGCGCTTTGAGCACATTATCCTAACTGAAAAAAAAATAAAAATCCGAACAAATAAAAGTGGAAGATACTTGATTTAGATATTTAGTCGTTTCATTCAACTGTTACTGCAGTTTTCTGTTGCGTGGGAGCTCTGGCTATCACTGGTTCTCTAGATCATGTTGATAGGGACCTCCTCGGATGGTGGTTGTGCGAGCGACAAGTAAAATCTGGAGGTCTAAATGGGCGCCCCGAGAAGCTTCCTGATGTGGGTCATGTTCTACATACGAGATTCTTTCTATAAGACAATGATTTCTTTTAGTGACAATCCTAATTTAACTATCTTACCAACTCCAGGTTTGCTATTCATGGTGGGTCTTATCTAGCTTAATCATGATTGATAGAGTTCACTGGATTGACAAGGAAAAGCTGGTTAACTTTATCTTGGATTGCCAGGTAAGGCCCATGCTTTAGGACTGGCAAACGCTTTCTGTTTGGTTTTCCAGTATCCAGATCACTCTGTTATTTGTTATGATGAATTGTGTAAGAGCCCTGTGGCTAGGTGATATTACAATGCCTCTACCTTACATTTTACAAGTTGCAAAATCATCCTTCGCAAATGAATAGCACTACACATCTTTTCACTTCTGAGATAAATATGTTCGTGAAAAAGAGAAACTAAGATGTATTAGGATAGTTTAAAGTAAAATCTTTCATTTATTTTTTTAAAGAAGCATTAAACAATTTTAAGATAGTAGTCTTAAGCATTAAATCAAAATTTCCATTATCGTCAAGTTTTATCCAACATTTTCATTCACGGGGAGATTTTGTAATTAGATTTACATCGGCTCATTTACTGATGCAGGATAAAGAAAAGGGTGGGATTTCGGACAGGCCCGATGATGCTGTGGATGTCTTTCACACATATTTTGGTGTTGCTGGTAACACTTGACAACTATTTCCATGTCTACAATACTCCTTATTTATTAGGATGGCAATCCTGAGTTGAATCTGTTGAATTTAGCGTTTCTTTTGACTATCAATTCTTGTCTGGGTGAATTCAGGTCTTTCACTTCTTGAGTACTCGGGACTGAAAGCTATAGATCCAGCTTATGCTTTACCTGTTGATGTTGTAAACCGAATTCTACTTGACAAGTAAATGTAAGCATCTTATAAAAATCTTTATGTATTGACAATAGCACAATCTCATTTTGTTGAGGCAAATTTCGAATATGAAACTTGCGTTGATCTTGTCTAATACCTCCTGATGGGATTCTTTGCATCAAAAGTTGATCGTCAAGTATTCTTATGTCTCGTTCTAAATATTAAGGTAATCTGTCAGAAAAGAAAGTGCCATGATTTTTGGTTTTGCGTGCAACTGACGTTGTGCTCGTATAGTTTGTCTCAGTGTTCAAATTGTGATGGCAAGCAGTTTTTCTGATGTATGCAAAAAGTTCCCTTTTATTAAATTGTAGTTTGTAATTAGTTATACGGAACATTTTGAGTATATAAACATTTGAGTGGTAAGAGGCGATAAATAGTTGTAAAAGAAAAAAGCCCCACGATCTCGTTTCAATTTTCATGATTGTAAGGAAATTACATTTGACAATTTTCACACCCAGTTCTGTAAAATTCCTCGTGCTCCAAAATCCAAATGGACTTTTCTATTGAATAATATTTGGTATTTTTTATGAAAAGTAAATTAAAACTATGTATAAACTAACCCTTCACACTAATCATTATGACACAATTCTACCAAAAATACATGACATCATTTTTCATCTTCAATTGGTAGGTCTAAAATAACTTTAAAAAAAATATGCTTCTTCTTTGACAAGGCGGGAGGTAACTGCAAGCGGAGCAAGATGAACTCATCCAAGGAGTAACACATTGAGAGCAGCAGCTAGAATTTTCTCACGCCTACTCTCAACAAAACTTCTCTGGAAATGTTCAAAACTTCCTTCCCTGATTACTTCTCGTATGATGCGGAAGAATCCCAGATAGTGGTGTGTGTTATGACTAGCAAAATGTTGTAAGATATCATGTTAGCAGTGTTCAGCAGTATAAAACAATAGTACAATGAAAAAATCAGCAGATACATTTCTAACAGAATCAGTGCCAACATTTCGTGAACATTGAACAAATGGTTGATATATGCGTTTGTGTGATTCTGTCATGTATAGCATGTACAACTGTCAAGAATTGGTGATGCATCTTTCCTGCAAAACCAAATCAAGAGTATGAATACAGCTTTTTCACGAATACTGATTAATTCAATGGAGGAAAAAAGGACAAGACTGCGATTGCGAGAAACTCGATTGCGACATTTCAAAAACAAGAGTCAAAGTTCAAACTTTTGCATGACTTATTTCAGCATGCTGCATATATCAACTACCAAGTGGAGGGACATCAATCAAAACTTCCAAAAACACGCAAAAGATTAACCTGTAAATTGTTGCTTTTAAATTAATCTTTGTGCCATCGTTAGTGCCGCCAAGCCAATCACTTGTGTGATCATAAGAACCATTTTTCTCAAACTTGTCCAAGGGGAATGAATATTAGTGCAAAGCCTCCAATTGTAATGTGGTAAATATACCTGTCAAAAGGATTTGCTTATCAGTCCAGATTTAGCCTAGAAGAAAAGATGACATCGTTCAGGTGACAAAGCTGATAATAAATTCTAAACATATTAACATACGTGGAATCAAATAGGTCGATGCCCGCAGTCACACCCTGCAAAACTTCTTCTGCATAATTGAAAGGCAGAAGATATGTAAAACTTACAAAGTAATCCAAGGGTTTACAAGAAACCAAGGGTTGTTCCATACAATATATTCGTTGATCCTAATTCCTAACAAAAGGAACAGGCCTTCTGAGCCATTCAGTGTATCAAGTGCAAAATGGTTCTCATATATCTCACACCAAACGGAAGGAACATAAATAAGGCTCAGATATAGATTATAGCAATTACCTGGAAGTCCAAGGCCACATATGACATATCTGACGTGGCTTCTCTTCTGGTAGGAAAGGGCTTTCCTGATGTTAAAAGATAAGAAACAACTTAGAACATGCAAATAGCAAGTTACGGAATCCATCGAACGCTAGAATATATAATATGCCAGCAAGATATCATTCTAAGTAAATAAGGGATGAATATGAATGAATATCAGTGCAGTTTTTGTCTTTGTTATTCTCTAGATAATCCCTTTCACACTAAAACCTAATTTGCATAACCTTCTTTATCCTGATAAACTTGTAATCTAATCACCGTGGACTTCATTCATCTACAACACAATCAATCAATCACCACAACTAATTAATTAATTAACCAAAAAGAAAGAAAGAAAGTAACTTTAGATGAAAAAAGGGGGTTGGGGTGTACAAGTGAAGTTGGCTGAATTGGAGAGTGGGGTCGGGAGAGAAGAGAGGAGGTCAGGGGAGGGGAGATGAAGGCGGGCAGGCAGGCCCTTGCGGGTACTGATTAAAAGTGCAGGCGTTTCTATTTCCAACGGGCAGCTGCCATTGCTATTGCTGCTCAACTGGAGCACGCCTGCCCGAGCGCCGCCATTGCTCCATGCCTTCAACCTGAATTTCATTTTCCCCGCACCGCCGTTTGCTTGTTTGTTTTTCAGTTAATTCTTTGTGGTGCTGGGTTTTATAACGGGCAAGAAGAAGGAAAGAAATCTTTGGTTGACTGGGAACAAACAAACATATACTGGATGATATAATATGCACAAGAAGAAAATTGAAGAGAACATAAATAAAGTTCACGGCACCAATTACAAAGATGTTGAATTGTTGATATATCATTATATAGATATTTCACTTGCATAATGAATGGGGTAGTCCAAGTCTTCTCATATTCTTCTTCGCGTCCAACTTCCTGGGCTTTGTTGTTAATGTTGTTTTGTTTTTTGAGCCTTTTGGGCCTACTTAGTGTGCTCAAAATTTCTGCTTGTTGGGTTGTTGGGTCTTTTAAGTTAAAAGACACCAAGTCCTCCTAACTCCTAACCCCTAATTTCAACAATGTAATATAAAATGCAAACATAGCTTACCCCAACTATATATTTAATTGATTTTTTTTTTAAAAAAAAACTTTTTTTGATGAAAATGTCATGATACGATTTAATTTGAATGCTTTTGTCGTAAGATAATTATTTTGGCGTAAAATAATGTACAGATATGCGAGATGGGTAGCTGACTTCGTGGTTAGTAATAGTAATAGTTCGGCACTACTTTTCTCACGCCAAGCAAGAATGAAATCTAAGTGTATGAGTTACCCTGAATTTATTGATAACTCCAATAATTTTTGACGCATCCTGATATTTGGAGATGACTTGTGTGATTTTGTCATGCGATGGAACCTGTCCATATATATATATATTATTTTCACCTCATTGCAGTTTCTCCTTATTGCAACATATACACAGAAAGTGCATGGTTCTTTGATTTGTAAAATATAAATTGTTTTTGTAATCTAACTATTAGGTATTGCTGCAGCAGGTTTACTAATTGGCGCTCTTTTCTATCAAAATAAATTATTTTTGGCGCTCTTTTCTTTTCTTGTTTTATCCGTGCAAGGAAAGGAAGCACGAAACGGAAGATTTGTCTACAGTGCCAACAAGGTCCCAATTGATCTTTGCTTTGGCTCAAACAACTGTTGTGACTAATCCAAGAAAGAACCCTCTAGATTCTTCTAATTGGTCTGAGCATGTTATGAGGTTCTTTAGTCTTCATCCATCAATTCTCAAATGTTTTGACCTGTTCAGTTGTACCCAAACTAAAAATTAAATAGGAACACAGAAAAATTAAAATAATGGTGATACAGTCTCAAAGGGGAAAGCAATAGTACATGAAAAGTCTTTGAGATTGATTCTAAATCCAAATATACTTTACGAAAAAATTTTACAGTCGGACATCAAATATTGATAATTGGTGGTAACATGTTGACTAAGGTCTCAACATAGTCCACAACAAACAATTTTCAGTTTACATTGTGTGGTGTGATAATATACTGTGAAGGTAACAATAAAACGTGCACAAAGATTAGCAAGGATATCTTTTTGTGAAAGAAACTTTGAGAGTTCTATCTGATTTGTCTTTTACTTGGATAAATGTATTTTTGTCACATAAACATGGTTGTTTTGTCATTAGCTCTAAGTTAAGACTAATAATATGTTGGTCTTAATAAAGCTTGAAAGAATGGAGTAACATGTTAATGTTGGACATAATATATATACATATTAAATGTACATCATCTCTAACAGCTTAAGCTTTTAGATGAGATGGTAATTCAATATGGTATCAGAGCTCAGGCAACAAGAGGTCCTGAGTTCGAATCCCACCGTCACCCAATTATCAAAAATGTAACACGTGACAGGCGCAACAAAAAGATTTACAACCTGTACGTGAGGGGCGTGTTGAGTTTTTCTTTATATTATGCTCATGTAAAGTGAAGATTTGTGCTCAAGATCAACATAAAAACAGAATTTAAAAAAAAAAAAAAAAAAGGTGAATTATACATATGTTTTGGTGACGTGGGATTTAGCACAAAGAGGGACCGGGGCTCCGAGCATGCTCAAGATACGTCACAATGACTAATAAGTTTAAAAACAAATGAAGTCAACTAATCAATCTTAATGTATGATCATTGATCAGCAACTCATAAATAAATGTTCGAACGACAAAATTACTAATGGTGGACAGCTTTATCACTTGTTTAGTTCACGTTAGTCTAATTGGTCCAGAAAAAGTTCTCCCACAACAAACAAATTATTAATTTCTTTTTCCAGTTCAACTAAGAACGTATCGTATAGCATGTATCAAGATTCAAGAAACCCTATACTATCAAGTGGTTCCAAGAACATATATAAAAGGAAAAAAAAATGGAAACTTAGATTATTACCAACGAAATATCCAGAGAATTGGTATGAATACGAAGGTTACTTAAGAAATTTTTTGAAAGTGTTTCTCTCCCTGGTTAAATTAAAGTTGCGTAAAAGTTAAACGTGAATAGTGTCAGCAAAGTATATTAATAGAATATACTTAAAACAACTTTTTGTTTTTAAAAGCTTCAGCAGTAGTTTTTAGTTGAATGTTATTAACTATGGTTATAATTTATATAATTGAAAAATTATAAATAACTATGTGATGTCCTGTGACGAAATTTGTTTATTCCCATTTTTTATTCTCTTCTCTCTTCCCTAGATTATACCTAGATTATATAATGATACGTGACATGTGTAGGCCCACATAAATTAACTATCCACATTAATTCATCAAATTGATTCAGTTAATCTATGCTATGAAATTAATTATTTTTTCTCTCATATATAATCATGTAAACGCAAATAAATCTCCCAATTAAAGAAATCAAAATCTTTTGCAATAAAAAAAACTTAAGATTGTATAAGTGAAAATAATCTTTTGTTTTAAAAATTAAGTGAGTAATAACATTATCAATATAGTTAATTAATGGCTTTTTATACATGTGATATATCCGTATAACAAGTTGGAAAAAGTATAAAATTGCTCTCTATATATCATTACCCATAAAAAAATAATGAATATATAACATTAAGTGTACACAACATGAAAACAGTTCACACCTATTTGGGAATTAAAGAAACAGTTAAATACGTGATTGAAAATCTTATAGAGATTGTGAAATATACAATTATAAGGCAGTATTTAATTCATGTATTTTTTATTATGTTTTTTGAATGTCATTTTTTTTATTGGAAGAGATTTTGATTTCTTTACTTGGGGGATTTATGTAATTTTATTTGAAGAAAGACAATAATTAATTTTATAATACAGATTAACTGAATTAATTTGATGAATTATTGTGGGATTTAATTTACGTGACCTATATACATGGCACATGACTTTATATAATTGAAGGGAGACATATGAGAATAGAAAATGGAAATAGACAAAATTGGCTCATGTCCAGTTGTCCACATAAGCAACACAACTAATTTCTAGCTAAAGACAAACACAAATAATTTAAATTGCTTGCGTAAAAATCTTTATATACGAAAAGTAAATAATTAAGAAAAATATCGCAGTGGTTAAGACACACAATTATAAAACAACCATTACCTTAACTATCAAAAAAAAAAAAAACCATTACCTAGTATCGCAGTGGATGTCTATTCATTCCACGTCGACAGAGCAACATTCCAGTTGGATTGACCTTGATAATAACTCCTTTTTGTACGGTGATTTATAATAATTGAAATGTTGACGAATGATAAGACTATGAACCTATTGATAGCCACTTTAATTTAATGGGACTTGCTATTATGACCGATGAATGTTGTTCCTTTGTTCAATAATACAGAAATAATGAAATTGAAATGTATATATATATATATATATGTATATATATTTAAAAAGTATGAGTTTTGGTAAACTACCTCCCTATTTTATGGTGAATTGACAAATTACTAAAAAGTAAACTAGCCAAGTATCTCCATATGATCTAAAAAATAAACCCCCCCTCCCCCCATGCGGATAGATGTACATCACTCTTCCATACATTAGTGCGAGAGTCATATTTTTGTTTTGAGTTTATACCCAAATTTTAAGGAATTATGTATATCTTTCATTTAATATATTTAAACTATAAAAAAAAGTAAAATCAAATTAAACTACTAATTTAAGATATATATATATATATATATATATGTGCATGCCTTGTATTTTAAAATTTCATTTAATAGAAAGTAACGTAGAAGAATACATTAAATTATTAATTACACAAAAGAAAACGCCATTGCTAATGAGGGTATTTTGGTTTTATTAATGTAGAATTACAATACAAACCTTTTTTAGGTAGGTGGTGTTGTGCGAGGTTTTGAAATCACAAGGATTATTGACCAACTTATTTTTCACAATGAGGCAATTTATCAATTAGCATAACACATAGAGATAGTTTGCCAAAAATCCAAAATAAAATTATTTCGATGTCATGTAGAACTAAATCGTACCTCGAAGAATGATAGTAAGAATGATCAAAAAAATATAAAATGATTGGTGTCACCTTAACTCTAAAGGTTCACGTTCGAGTAAAGTATAATAGCTATGTTGAGGCGGGGAATGTCAACTCACTTTTGTACGACTTGTGCCCCTAGTTGGTAATTTCAGCATGCAGTAGCACCATACACCACAAGTTAATGCAACAAACCAGCTTATAATGACACTGTAATCTTATTTCTAACTAAAATACAGTTGCATTACTATATAAAAGTAAGCAATTCTTGAACTCTATCCCACATCGCTTGGGTAATAATCTTGGCTTCTACTTATCTATACCCTACGATCTCCCTCTAATAAGGCCTTTCAGGGGGGGATCTAAATTCTAATATGGTATTAAAGCCTACCCAAGTTGATGTGGGTCTTGCCCACTATCAAACCCACGTGTTACGATCTTATGCTCATTTTGACCTACACGTGCGAGTGTGTCTTGAACTCTCTATCCCATCTTGCTTGGGGAATGATCTTGACTTATGTTTATCTATACATTGCTTGTCCCTCTCCCCTAATAAGTTTTAGAGAAAAATACAGGGATCTAAATTCTAATTGCAATGCATCCCGATTATATTTCAATCTTTTTTGTTTCACTTGTTAAGAGTGAAATATATATATATATATATATATATATGTGAAAAACTAATGCTATATACATACTCTTTTCTTAACAGATAATGTACTTAAAAACAATAACTTATGGTTTACCATTTGCCTAAGTTGTAACGCTTTTGAATACTCTCTAAGTCTCCATATTTAATGCTTTGGAGGAGGTCGGATGCATGACCAATAACTTATTATGTAGAAATTCGGATATGAAAATACGAATTTTTGAAAAATTACATATTATGGTACATTGAATATTTTATATAGAAATATATATTTTGAATAACAATGTCAGATAATAGTATTTTTAGTTCACTTACATAGTTTTTCTTTTATCAACCAAAATTTAATTTATTAATCGGGAGTATAATAAATACTTTAAACACGGTACAAGTACAAAAATTAGAGACACATTCTCAGGTGATAACATCAATTAACGGAAGGATAGACAAAGCTTCTACTTTTAGTTTAAATCCATGAGACCATGACCATGATATAATCTTAACGTTGTCCACCATTTTGCCAATCGAAACTTGACCCGCCTTAAAAATGATAAAGTTTCTATTTTTTGTTTTCGTATAGTCCAAACTACCAAAAACCACACCTAACTCATGACTTTTGAGTTGTTACTTGGAGAGAGTAGTCGTAAATGGAGATAATGGTTGTCGATAGTACCGGGGAGAACCGACTGTAATTCCATCCACAAAAGATAGGTGGTTCGACAATGACAAAAATATGTGTTGCACAATTTCAACCTCTGAACCACCAAAAAAAATATTCAAACACAAATATTGTTTTCAATACTAATTCCTCTTTTAAGCATATTATCTTTAGTGGGAAGCTTGTTGAGAATTGCTTTCCAAGCCAATGTTGACATCTTTAATGGTGCACCAATATTACAGTAGGGAGGCAACCGATCATACGGAGAAGAGCGATCACATCCACTCCGACTGAATCGGTTTTTTGGGGAGAAAAAGAGGTGTTGAGACTGACGAGATAGTGCAGCGGTGCAAAAAGCAAAAGACTACGAATGAGATTGAAGATCTAACACAATTGGTGGAGGTTGCCGATGAGCAACCCCGCCACACCCAATGAGTCTCCTTAGTTGGAACTGTCAGGGTTTGGGGAACCCTTGGACAGTTCAAGAATTGAGACGGATGGTCTCACGTATTCACCCCCCTCTGATTTTCCTATGTGAAACAAAATGTCGTAATAGGAAAATAGAGGTTCTCAAGGGTCATCTGGGTTACTTTGGAGTTTGTGTGGAGGCGAGGGGTCTATCAGGGGGATTGGCTTTGCTATGGGCGAAGGATGTGGATATTCGGTTGATCAGCATGTCGCCTAATCATATTGATGTGTTTGTGTTGGGACTTGGGAGTACGGAGGACTAGAGATTTACAGGATTTTACGGGGAACCAGATGGGGCTCTTTGAATGAACACGTGGAATTTGCTTCAGCGACTTAAAGGCGATGTAGGCCGACCGTGGTTGTGTGTGGGTGACTTTAATGAAATCTTAAATCAAGGAGAGAAGCAATGGGATCAACGGAGACCAAATTGGCTGATGAGAAACTTCCGCGAGGTTTTGGTTGAGACGGGGTTGAGTGACTTAGGCTTTCGAGAGCCAAAATACACATGGTGCAAGCGTAACCTGCACCCTCACACCATATGGGAACGGCTGGATCGAGCTTGTGGCGATACAGCATGGAGACATCAATTTCTGACAGCACGGGTAACGAACACACCAGTTGAGCACTCGGAACATCATGCTTTTGTTGTTGACCTTAGATCGGATGTAGTGCGCAGCGTGCGAGGCACGTAATTTCAATTTGAAGCGTCATGGGCACACATGGCTGATTGTGGGGTGTTAATTACGCAATTATGGGGAGAATGAGGGGACGGTATGGTTGGAAAATTGGAGAAGTGTCGCGTCGGACTAATGCAGTGGAACCGAGTAAGTGGGGCTGATATGAAACGGAAAATAAAAAAACTTAGGGCGCGAGTGTTGGAATTACGTGGAGAGGAAATCACGACTGAAACTAAAGAGGAAGAGGCTAAGGTTAAGACAGAATTGGAGGGGTTGCTGGAGATGGAGGAGATATACTGGAAACAAAGGGCAAAGGTACAGTTCTTACTTCCACAACAGAGCGAGCGAGCGGCGGGAAAAAAAATGAGATTCGGGCTTTACAGGATCCAACGGGCGTGCTCAAATCTGCTCCGGGTGAGATAGATTTGATTGCATCCGAGTATTTCACGTCGATCTTTGGGTCCACGAATCCTTCAGACGCAGTGATTGATGAGGTATTACAGGACATTGAAGGGAGGGTTAGCACGGAAACTAATGCATGGCTTTTGCAACAATTTACAGCCGATGAGGTACGTTTGGCGTTGAAAGAGATGTATCCTTGCAAATCCCCGGGACCGGATGGTTTCTCTGTTTTCTTTTATCGAATATTTTGGTCTACTGTTGGGGATGACGTTATTCGTTTTGTGCTTGCTTATTTGAATGATCGTGTTCTTGACCCTGCCATTAATTTTACTCATATAGTCTTGATTCCTAAATGTGCTAACCCTGAGCTTATGACACAATTTCTTCCTATTGGCCTTAGTAACGTGTGTTTCAAGGTTGCATCCAAGGTTCTTGCCAATAGACGGAAACCGTGCTTAAGTGATGTAATTGCGCCGACCCAATCCGCGTTTGTTTCGGGAAGGCTAATTACTGACAATGTTTTGGTGGTGTTCGAGCTTAACCACTTTCTCAAGAATAAGAGGACGGGGAATCATCGCTTCATGACATTGAAACTTGACATGAGCAAGGTGTATGATCGGATCGAGTGGCTCTTCTTGGAAAAGGTAATGATTAGGTTGGGTTTTGCTCCTTATTTTGTGTATTTAATTATGATGGGCGTGCGCTCTGTGTCCTATTCTACTCTTATTAATGGTCGTGAATCAAATATTTTTTTCCCCGAGAGGGACATAAGGCAGGGGGATCCTCTCTCCCCTTCCTTTTCTTATTTGTTTCTGAGGCTTTTTCAGCGCTTATCACCAAAGTGGAGGAAAGAGGGTCGGTTCGGGGGTTAGCTATCAGTCGCATTGCACCGCGGGTATCCCATCTTCTTTTTACTGACGATACTCTCCTATTTTGTGAGGTGACACATGATGCAGCAGCCGGTATTCGGGATCTCCTTAATAAATATGAGACGGCCTTTGGTAAAAAAATAAATTTGAAGAAGTCCGTGGTGGTGTTTAACAAGAATACGAGTCTAAATCAGGCGAATAAGATTGGGGCGATTTTAGGGGTGGCTATTGCAGAACGCCATGAGAAATACCTTGGTTTGCCGTCGGTGGTGGGGAAATCCAAGAAAGAATTGTTTGATTTTATCCGTGAGCGTGTATGGAAAAGAGCACAGGGTTTCAAGGGCAAGCTTTTATCAAGCGCGGGA
The DNA here is from genome assembly GCA_948329865.1 of Linaria vulgaris. Taxonomy (NCBI): domain Eukaryota; kingdom Viridiplantae; phylum Streptophyta; class Magnoliopsida; order Lamiales; family Plantaginaceae; genus Linaria; species Linaria vulgaris. The sequence continues at coordinate 31,681,096 of OX415250.1, read as the reverse complement.
AAGGAGGTACTGATTAAATCTGTTATGCAATCAATTCCGTCATTTGTTATGAGTTGAATCTATTATTTGCAATTATTGGTGGAGGAGTAGTACGCAAAATAAGATTCATTGGGTCGCATGGAAAAAATTGTGTGAAAGTAAAGATGATGGAGGGATGGGGTTCCGTAATCTCAAGGCTTTCAATAAGGCGTTGCTTGCTAAACAAGTGTGGCGAATTTTTACTAATCTGAGCAGTCTTATTAGTCGCATATTTAAAGCAAAGTATTTCCCCTCGGTGGATTTTTTGGAGGCGTGCATCGGTTATGCTCCCTCATTCTCTTGCCGCTGCATTTGGGAGACGATACTAGTAATCCGACGGGGGGTGAGATGATGTGTGGGAAATGGATGGCAAATTTCTATTTGGGAGGATGCTTGGCTGCCCCGCCCAACTTTCTTTCGTCCAATCACTGCGCGGGCGCCTAACGAGGTGGTTGACAAAGCGAGTGACCTCATTGATGAGGATACGAGGTGGTGGAATGTTACTCTAGTTCGAGAGGTTTTTTGGGACGTGAATGTGCAGTGTATTTTATCGATTCCATTGGGAGACTTGGCACATGACGATCGCCAAATTTGGCACTATGCAAAAAATGGTGGTTTTACGGTGCGTAGCGCCTATTACTTGATCCTAACTCAGGGGTTGGAGAATAGTAATGGGGAGGATGAACCGGGGTCGAGTGGAAGCATGACGTGGAAGAGAATTTGGAAGCTCCAGTGCACAAATAAAATTAAAATATTTTGGTGGAGGGTGTGTATGGACATATTACCGACTCGAATGAATTTAGCGCGACGTCGGGTTTGTAGTAAAATTAGTTGCGTCACATGCGGGGAGAGGGACGAGACGACGAGACATATTTTCTTTGAATGTCCCGTGGCGCGCCAAGTGTGGGCGCTAGCCCATATTCCGGTGCTGCTGAATATTAAGGATAACAAAGCGTTAGGCGAGTGGTTTTTGCGGGTGGGACAGCGGACTGGTAAGGAGCAACTCGCAATTATTCTAATTCTTTGTTGGGCGATGTGGAGCAATCGGAATTCAGCACTGGCGGGGGATGGACGGCGGAGTCCGATGGATATTGCGCTGTTCGCGACCTCATACGCACAACAGTGGTGCACGACCGTGGGGGGAATACGAGCAGTTGCGCGGTGGGGCAAAGTGGATTGGGTTGCTCCGGAAACCAGATGTCTTAAAATTAATTTTGATGGGGCGGTGTTTGTGGATGCGGGGGAAGTTGGTTTGGGTTTGGTGGTGCAAAACATGAGGGGACTACAATTGCAACGACACAAAAACGATTTGTTGCTACGATGGATGCGGTGTGTGTTGAGGCGTTAGCCGCACTTTGGGCTATAAAATTGGCGGTGGGAATGCAATGGACGGAGGTCGTGTTTGAGGGCGATTGGCTTAATATTATTCACGACATTATTTACCAAATACGGTCGGAGGCCCGGTGCTTGAATGTTCTTGAGGATTTTGTTCGCCTATTTGGACCTAGAGATGGTTATCGGATCCGTTGGGTGAGAAGGGAAGCAAATGAGATGGCTCATGATCTTGCTTGCATGGCGTTGGGGGTTCTTCTTGTGCTCGATGACCTTAATTTTATTCATTAAGTGATTGGTAGTCGTAGGAAGATATAGTTTGGTCGAATTGGCCGCATTCTTGCGTTTGTACCAACTTATGAAAGTTGCACTTCTCTTAATAAAGTTTTACCTTTAAAAAAAACTAATGAGAAGTGGACGTGCTCTTGCAATGGAGTCTTTATGTTTAACCGCCTTGGCATTCTCCGTGTGATATCATGTTCTTTGATGCGTATTTTGTTCACTTACATAGTGACATATTGATATAAAATATATTCATCTTTAAACACAATAAAAAATACATGCTAATATACAAACAAGAGCGAAGAAATTATTTTACTCTGGGCTACGACGTGAAGATGAAAAATGCTTGTTAAACCACATTGTTTATTCTTTTAATCTATTTAGAATCTTACATATTTCTAAGTCTTTAAATAAAATATAAATAATACGAAGATTTTACAAGATTTTTATTCATTTTGGACTCAAAATAGTAATGGGCTAAAATGATATAAAATACTTTTTGTTGGTATAATTATAAAAAATAGTATAATATGTAATCAACTTGCAAGGTGACCTACTACATAGGTCTGTCCCTATATACAAACTTGAAAAAAACCGTCGGATATTTGTCTGATTCCTTATAAAATATAGTAAGTATGTTAGAATGGAAGTTAAAGAAGGTTTTTATGCTCGCCGAATTCTACATAAATTTAAAATATCAAATAATATAAAACACTCAAATTACCAATGTATCAAACATATTCAACTGAATATTAAAAAACTTTATAATATAATTATATAGATAAAGCTAAAACATCACAATCATTTTTTATTGTTTAACTATGCTTTATTATTTGAAGAATATGTGTCGAACACGTTCTCATAACTTGTGCATGGATTTTTTTTATTATTATTGTGATAAGCCACGTGGCATATGAAATTCGTTCTCGGAGTGTATCCGAGGCATATTCGTATTCAATACGTTTCGAACACGAATACGAGCAACTTTATACCGTACTCATGCATCATTGCCAATAACTTGTTATATTTTAAACGGGCATTCTCAGATGTGGTCTACTTCGTGTATAACCTATGAGGCTTCCACCCTTTGCAGTAGTAGACCTCCCACTTGATGCCTTGATTCTTTAACCTTTTGATTATAGTAGTGAACTATGCACACTTTCTAATGTTTAAACCTGCTAATGGTACGTCTGTTGTTCTTCTCGAATGATTTTAGCTCTAGGAGGAAATCCACGCCATTTCTAAACTTATGATACTTATGAACTCTCCAACTTTAATGACGACCTTGTGGCCAATTGGCCATACTGTTTACCATATGACACTATGTCAAATATTTATTGAGAAACGTTATTATGAAAATGGTCATCTTTTGAATTAAAAATAAGAAAAATCACCGCAAGTTTAGTATCCATTCCCAACATCTTGGCACAACAACAACTATGAATCTTTATTTATATTTCATTTCACATTAGTCATTTTGCTCTCTCTCAATTTCACCTCAACATTTGTAGACAATTCAGGTTGTAATATAAAACAATATCATTTATTACCCAAATTGAGTCTCAGCTCATTTGTTCTCCCCTACATCGGTTCTGTCCTAACTTAGTTCACTTATATTTCTTGTAGTGTATGTGTGTCATAGGATAAAACCTGTTCAAGACTTAGTTGATCGATGAATCGTGTCACGTAGAATGTTTAGTCAGTGTACCAAGTTACCTGACGAAAATACCTACTTCTTTATACATTTTATAAAAAGTTTAAGGGCTATTGCCAATTCTATATGATACTTTTTTTGGCCGATCTCGAATGGTATGGAGCATTAAAGAACAACATGGAGGGTGATGATGTCTAAAACAGTAGCAAATGAGGATTAAGTTTCACCTAAAATGCCTGTTATTCAAAATTTGACGCGAAAGAGATTATTTTCATTGATTGAATAACACAAGGATTTTATTTTAAACTTAAATAGCATAGGTTTGTGGCATTTACATATAGAACATGGATATTTACTATATAATCACAAATCACAATGGATGGATCAAAGTACGTAATCTTCATATTGCAGTAAAATATTTTTACTTGTTTAAATGCTCTTTCATTTGTTTCTCGGTACAATATGTTACGATTCTAACTGCAAGATATGCGCATTAGTTCACATTAATATTGTAAGATATTCGCATGAAGTTTATATGATTTAACCTTTGTCACCTTAATAGCAGTTTTTAGGGCTGAGCTCTCCCAACGTCATATTAATTGATATCAAAACCATATCACTACCCCTTCCCTATTGTAATCGTGTGGGTGGTGACCTCGACATTGTAGAGTTCGATCGGAGCTAGGTTAAGCAGTGCAAAGCCAACCACGTGGCGTCCGGGCTGCGGAGCGTGGCATAATGTTATAATCCTAGTTGCAAAATATAGAATTCCAAATTACTATTATGAAATATTGGTATGTAATTTATACGACTTTGAACTCTCCTACCTTAATTTCAGTTTTTGGGTTTTATCAAAAGAAAAAAAAAAGGTTAGTTTTTGGGTTGGATTCTATTTGAAATCGTATCACAAGCTTACTATCCATATGGCTTTTTGCTCGACATATGTAGAACCATCACAATGTTACATGAGCCATGTCGTCACTTCCGCGATTTAGGCATAAGTTGGTCAACCATAAAAATAAGATATTATATACCTCAAGTATCATGCACATAAATCCATATAACATATTGTTGACCGACGGTTGGATCGGAGAAAATTTCATTAATTTCCAGTGTAGCTGCATTCGGTACTCTTCTCAGGGTAATCTCGTAATATTTTCATTCACGTACAGTTCTGGTACTATTTAACCATAATTACACCGATTGGCACTATTCTAGGGGTATTTCGTAATTACTCATATAATGTTAGATCTCAACGCATGTTTCATTATTGTAGCGGGAAGGAATCAAGAATGTGGACGTGCAGTGGGATCCAGAGGGAATCTTGTAGCTGGGTTTGATATAAAAGAAAATGCAAGTACGCAACAGTACTTGCAACTTGAATGCTTCGTGACGTAGCTAATGTAATTAATTAAGAAGTAACAAAACGTAAGCCAAGTCAGAACTATCTAGAACTTCCTTTAAATAATTAACATTATTAACTAAATCCAACAATCTTATCGGTTTTTCCATTTAGCAAAGATCAGTCATGACTGGAGCAGCGTAGCTTGATGATCTAATTAAATTTTAAAGCGTAATATGGCTAACTGAATATTCAACGTGTTGTGCGAATTACCAATGCAATTACACCTTGGAAGGAATATTTCCCAATATATTTTCATTAAAAAAGAAACTCTCAAAACACCACCCTTCATAAAATAATTTAATCTCGAAACAGTTAAATATACATATAGTTGCCACTTGATATTAACGTTACGTTTTTTTAAGCATGCATGATGTGTTTCAAATTAAAACAATCCATGAGAATTATATCTAAACTCTTTAATTTTAGCTTTTTAGGTCATGTTCTATATGTTTCACTACAAGATTTTTCGCCCTTTCCCGACCGGAAAATCCCGACCGGAATTCGGTCGGGAGCATTCCCGACTGCAATGCGGTCGGAAAAACTTTTCCCGACCGCAATGCGGTCGGTACTTTCTAAAAAATCATTCACGACCGTATTGCGGTCGGGAATAATATTTCCCGACTGCATCGCGGTCGGGAATAATATATTGCGGTCAGGAAAACTCTGGGCGGGAAATTTCCCGCCCAGAGTGTCGCCCTAATCTTGGCCCAGCTGGGCCGAGACTTCCCGACCGCCATGCGGTCGGGAATAATACTAATCGTTGTTATTCCCGACCGTGTGGCGGTCGGGAATATTAGGGTTTAGGGTTTAGGGTTTAGGGTTTAGGCTTATTGACGACCGATTTTCGGTAGGGAATAATATTCATATTCTTAATTTCACAATTTCGCTCTCAATTTTAGGTCAATCGTTCATTTAATGATCGAGTAAATCAATATTAGTTATATATTACTAAAAATCTCAAAAAGAAATTAAATTTAGTTGCACGTTGATGAATCGTTTGAAGCGTCGATTCATATTGTCACTTATAAATAGATTAGTATATGTAGTTGTTAATAATGTAACTACTTGCGATTATGTTAAACAAATGTTAACATATATATCACAATTAGCCTCTCTATATTAACGTTCGTAACAAATGTTAATTGACAATTGTGAACTCCTATATACTACGTATGATTATTATAGGTAAAACTCCAAACTAACTTAACTTATACTCCGATAAACTATACTAATTTAATAATTAAAAGTACATTAAACAAACTAACTAATAGTGCAATTCATGAATTTAATGAGATTCTATAGTTATACTTAACAAACACATCAAGATTTTCCAAAAGATCGAAAAAATGAAAAATTTACTATTTTTCCCGACCGCGTATCGGTCGGGAATTACCATTATTGCCGACCGCATGGCGGTCGTAAATAAAATTTAAAGGTATTCCCGACCGCCATGCGGTCGGGACTAATATTTAAAGGAATTTCCGACCGCGGTGCGGTCGGGAATAAAATTTAAACTTATTCCCGACCGCAGTGCGGTCGGTATGTCGCGAGTTTCTGGGCTACAAAGTATTGCCGGCCGAATTTCGGTCGGTATTTTTTGAAAAATTGGCGGTTTTTTGAAATTTTTGAAAAAATTCAACATTCCCGACCGAATATCGGTCGGGAATAATCGAAAATAATGGCGGGACTTGGTGGGAAATTCAAATTTGACGAAAATTCAAAATTTTTCAACTTTTTCTATAAATACACTTCATTATTCTCCTCATTTTTTCATCTCCACACACTTTGTTCCTCTTCAAAAAAAATTTCAAACACTTTTTTCATATTCATACACTTTTTCAAAACCTTCTTTCTTTCAACTTCAAAATTAAAAATTTTCACTTCTTTATTCAAATTTTCAATAATCAAAAACTTATTTATTTTTTTTGTGTTTTAGACTAAGTAATGAATCAAAAATTTAATTATTGCAAACACAAAAACTAAATAATATTTTTCAAATATTGCAAAATATTAAAAAAATAATATTCCGGTAATTTATTACCGGAATATTATTTTTTTTGTTCTGATGATTATTATTCCCGACCGATATTCGGTCGGGAATAAGATGAATATTTTCCCCGACCGCGAATCGGTCGGGATTGATTTGAATATTATTCCTGACCGGGCCCCGGTCGGGAATAACATGAATTTTAATCCCGACCAATTTGCGGTCGGAAAAAGTCCCGACCGCTACCCGGTCGGGATAAAAATTCATATGATCCCGACCGCATAGCGGTCGGGAATAAAATTCAAGTATTTCCCGACCGCTATGCGGTCGGGAATAATTCCGACCGTTGTGCGGTCGGAATAATCGGTCGGTAAATTTCCGACCGTAATTCGGTCGGGAAATGCGGTCGGGAAAGGTCCGTGCCGACCGGAAGGCGGTCGGAAAACTTTTCCCGACCGAAGCAACACCGACCGCGGTTTCCCGACCACAATGCGGTCGGGAAAGGGTCTTTCCCGACCGCGAAAGGGTTATTCCCGACCGGATTTGCGGTCGGGAAAGACCCAATTTTTTTGTAGTGTTTATTTGCAACTCAATATATATATATATATATATATATATATATATATAAATTTAACTTTCCAAAAATTTTTGGTTGCCGGATTTTATAACTTATGTTATAATTAATGTTGTCCGGCAAAAAATAGTTATTACGTACTTTTCTATATGTGCCTATAGAACACAACACAAAATTCTCAAATAAATTATACCAATCTTTTTATGAACACAAAGAGTTCTTTTGCCCCTCGATGTGCCCCATATCAAGAGGCTCTCCCTTATCAATCGCCACAATTTGGCCCAAACGACACCTAAGGATAAATACTTGGGGCCCCCAATTTGGTCAGGGCAATCAAAACCCAAAGCCTCACGCCCCGGATAAACCATGCTTCATCTAAAGTTGACACCTGGTGCAATCGCCTTCTCTTCTTCCGAGGACGGAAGGTGCTTAGTAAGTCAACTTTAACTTCTATTTCAGCTTATGCCATGTTTTTCTTTCATTCGTCTTACCCTGTCCAATCTGCATTACCGTACCTCAACATAAAACTGTTTGTCTTCCCATTGACAAGGGAAGCCTTGGGATCACTAATTTGTCAAATATGAATGACGCTTATCTTCTTAAATTTGGTTGGCTCCTTCTTACAAATCCGACCACTTTGTGAGCTAGAGTTTTGCAAGCTAAGTATTACTGATCTTCTCACCTCTTCGTGGAGACGTCCTGTCCCACCCATATTTGGGGCTGGAAATCAATTGTATCCGTGTTTCCCCACCTTACCAAATCCCTTCGATGGCACGTGGCTAAAGGGGATCTTCTTAACTTTAGGATGTCTAAATGGATAGGCAATTACACCATTTGGGTTTTGTCCCCAAACATTCCTCCTCACCTCATTACGTTAACAGTTGCCGACATTATTAATCGTGTTACGAAGTATTGGGAATTATGAGTTGCCGCTCGCATTCTTTCTCCCCATCTTGTCCTAACCATCATTGGCACTCATTTACCATTAACAGACCAAGCGGACCATTTCTCCTCGACCTAGACTTCTGATGGCATATTCTCTATTGCATTAGCTTACGCCATGCTCATCAATGAATAATTTGAATCTTTAGTGGAAAATCATTGATAAGCTAATAGTTAATCCTCAAATTAACGCATTCTTCCGGTTGCTCTGTCACGAACGCCTTCCTACCAAGCATTATCTCTACATTAAGCACCTCATGCCTAACTCTGAATGCCCCTATGCGATAACTCCACCGAAACATCCACCCATATTATTTTCAATTGTCCCACTTTTGCATGCCCCCATCATTTAAGAATTGTTGCCTAATCTTCCACCGATCAGTAACAAGCACCCATTTATCCACCTCTTCTTCCTTCCAAATGGTCTCCAAAATTAGTGGTCAATCCTTGCTTGGACTCTTGACATGCTCGTAATAATTTTGCTATCAACAATCAAGCTATCAATCTGCAATTCCCCCAAGTGATGCCTTTTCAGGAGCATAGCATTTCCTATTCCATCCAAAACCCTTATCCTCTCCTTCAACAACAAGCATACACATTCGATGTTAGGTGGCAACCCCCGCCTTCAAACTAAGTTCAATAAAATGTGGACAATTTTTCTCATGGTAACCTAGGTCCTGCTAGTATTGGTGGCATTATTAGGGATTCTGGCGAAATTTTTGTGATTGCATTTTCGGCTTCTATCGATATCAAACAACAATGAAACAGAGCTTTGAGCGACGCCAGAGGGGCTCGTTCTGGCTCACCAACTACAGATTACTCATCTGATTGTTGCTACATATTATCTATTTATGCTGAATAGTCTTAACAGGACACAAGATTACCCAACACATCTTACGGGTCTTATTCGAGATATCAGAGATCGCCTCAGTAGGTTCGTAAGTGTCATGACCACATTATGTTACAGAGAAACTAACCAAACATCAGACCTAGTAGTTAAACTTCGGAGCTCATTAGCACAGTCACCGGAGTACCCATACCACATTTGGCACTTGTGTCCCAATTGGGTATTGCCAATAAATCTTATGTTGTAACTTTACTTCTCGTTCGTTTTTTCCTTGTACAAGTACTTCCATTTAAGTTAATTGAATCCCCGATTATTCCGTTCAAAAAGAAAAAGAGTTCTATATTTATATTTTAAGAGATAAATAATGATTAGAGTTAATAAGCATTTGATAAATAATACATTTTCAGTGACATTTAGCCGTTCAGAAGTGATTTTTTGTGTGAATATAAACGACAAATCTACAACATTTTGTTCCTTGCAACTCAAGTATAAAACTAAATATCAATCAGGCATTGGTGAGAGCAAAAAGGTATAATTGAATTGTCATAATCATTTAATTTGTATGGTATAATTAAGCATAAAAAGGAGTGTATATATATTTATATTTTGAAACATGATTTTTTGGTAATTTTTGTCCGCTGTAAATTTATATATAAAACACCAAATAGTAAACTGAAATCTCAGAGGATGGCAATTATCAGCCGTACATGAAATTAGTTTGATCGAATTTATTAAATGTGCATAGTTGTGGGATATATAAATAACAAGAATAGTATATACACCACGTGAATTTATTTGTTTTACTCGCGTTATCAGCTCGTGGATTAGGTACTATTAAAGTAATCTGCAAGAAGGATTATTAATTACGTAACAATAAAATATTCAAATTCGATTTGATTCTTTCTGAGATCAATTATCATTCCGTATGTAATGGTGAAAGAAACGGAGAAAGTATCAGTTGTAGATGGTAGACGTTAAATGTGATAGAAATTGAAGCTCACCGTTCTCCACTTAAAAGGTCTTGTTAAGTGGAGGAGAAACTTCTCTTTATTAAACATTAATCCAAGACCAAACTCAAGCGATGTGGGATAATATTTCTCAACACGTCCCCTCACGTGTGACCCGGTAATTATCTTCGGTGCCATCACGTGGGTAAGTCGCTGAGCCCAACATACATCTTTGGGTTGGCTCTGATACCATGATAGAAATTGAAGCACATCGTTCTCCACTTAAAAGGTGATAGAAATTGAAGCCCATCATTCTCCACTTAAAATGCTTGTTAAGTGGAGAGGGAACTTCTCTTTATTAACATTAATTCAAGACCATCTCCAAGCGATGTGGGATAATATATTCTCAACACGCCCCCGCACGTGTGGCCCGGTAATTATCTTCGGTGCCATCACGTGGGTAGGTCGCGGAGCCCAACATACGTCTTGGGTTGGCTCTGATACCATGATAGAAATTGAAGCCCATATTATTCCACTTAAAAGGCCTTTTAAGTGGAGAACGATGAGCTTCAATTTCTATAATGGTATCACAGCCAACCCAAAGATGTATGTTGGGCTCAGCGACTTACCCACGTGATGGCACCGAAGATAATTACCGGGTCACACGTGAGGGGCGTGTTGAGAAATATTATCCCACATCGCTTGGGTTTGTTCTTGGATTAATGTTAATAAAGAGAAGTTTCCCCTCCACTTAAAAATGCCTTTTAAGTGGAGAACGATGGGCTTCAATTTCTATCATGGTATCAGAGCCAACCCAAAGATGTATGTTGGCTCAGCGACTTACCCACGTGATGGCACCGGAGATAATTACCGGGCCACACGTGAAGGGGCGTGTTGAGAAATATTATCCTACATCGCTTGAGTTTGGTCTTGGATTAATGTTAATAAAGAGAAGTTTCCCCTCCACTTAACAAAGCCTTTTAAGTGGAGCAATATGAGCTTCAATTTCTATCAAAATGGTAACAAATTTGTGGTACTTAGTAATTAAAGTATATTGTACGGTATTTTTGCCTTATTTTTTGAGGAATATAGTGTGAGAGAACAATTCTTTTTTCCAAACTTGAACATGGATCGGAAAAATATTACTATGATTCGATGAGTGGAAATAATAATAAAATCCATAGCTTTACCTGTATAATAGCTATTTCATATTACGCAAATGACTAATGAGCCACACAAATAGTTTCAAAAAATAAAAGAATGAGCCACACAAATCAATACAAATATGCCTATTCATATTATTATGTTATTTTCATAGTAAATTCTAAAATAGAAGTAAGATAATAAATCCATTACAACGCTAATAACTTTTAAAGTTAAAGAACATATCTATACGGGAGATGATATATATTATATAGTCAATTATATACAGAGCAAATTACTATTGTACCCGACTCATATTAATTGTTGAATTTATTCTCCTTTCTGGTATGGTGTACAATATTCACAATAATCGGCAGAATCCAAGATAACTCACTAAACTTAGTTTAAAGTTTAAACACTTATTTTTCCAATCTTTAAAATAGAAAGATAGTATTTTTTGATAAGAATAGAAAGACGACCTTTCGCATATATATATATATATATATATATATATATATATATGAAAAGATGGTAAATAATTAATCCAAGGCAAGCACAAGACAAATGAGAGTGATTCTAGATTGTCTTAATCTTTTCTCGGCAACCTCAGATCAAAAAGTCAGTTTGGACAAGTCAATTATCCTCTTTTCAGTCAATGTACCGCCTGATGTTCGCCGCAACATCATAGCCATGTTAGGGATTCCTCTTGCCACTTCACTTCGGCGTTACCTCGGGGTTCAAATTTGTGATGGACGTATTTCTAAACCCCTTTTTTTCAAGGTAATTGAACAAGTTGAAAGACGTATGTTTTCTTTGGGCACTAAAGCTTTCTCTATGGCAGGAAAAGATACTCTCATTAAGTCGATCTCGACCTCCATTCCCGCATATACTATGCAAACATACAAAATGCCCAAAGCAATAAATTTGAAGCTGGACAAGATCAACCGTGACTTTCTTTGGGGTAGTAACAATGGTCGAAGAAAGGTACATCTTGTTAATTGGCGTACCGTTTGCCTGCCTAAAGAGCAAGGTGGGCTCGGGCTATCAACCATGGACGACCTCAACAGATCCATTCTCATGAAACTTGCATGGGAGATTCTCATAGGTAAAAACTCTCTTTGGACGAAGATGCTCATCGCTAAATAAGTAAACAACGATGATATTCTTATGGCGAAAAAACCTTCAGCTTGCTCCCCAATTTGGCGACAAATACACGCATGTATTGCTCCACTTTCGCGAGGTATTAAGTGGATTGTTCGAAATGGACAGCGGACTCGTTTTTGGGAAGATTGGTGGGTTGGTCGAGGCCCTCTTATTGATCATGTGTTGTATACTCTTCCGACGGAAACAATAGATCTGAAAATTGTTGATTACCTTGGTAATGATAATGAGTGGTTATGATCTTCTTTTCAGCACTTTTTGCCCTCTCAACAACTTGCTGAAATTGCCAATATCAAGATCTTTAAAGAAGGAACATCACATGACTCTTAGAGCTAGGGCCTTACGAGCGATGGAAATTTCTCTATTAAATTTGCATGCAATATGTCCTACTCCTCAGATCTGCCCCGTAGCTCTATTTGGAATCTTGCTTGGAAACTACGCACACGACAACAGATTCGGACTTTCATTTGGCTCATTCTACTGAACAAGCTTCTCACAAATGAACGACGATTCCAACGACATTTAACCGATGACACCTCTTGTCCACGTTGTTCATGGGAAAATGAATCTCTTTTGAATCTCCTTCGAGACTGTCCATCAAGTCGCTCAGTGTGGATCAAACTCGTTCCGGAAGACCAGACATACCACTTCTTCACTAGTTCTCTTCATGAATGGCTTTGTAATAATCTCTACCAACGAGAAGCTTTATTTGAGAAGGATACTCCTTGGGTAATTACATTCGCCACAACCTGTTGGAAATTATGGGGATGGAGGTGCAAGAAAGTGTTTGAGGATCTGGACTTTGATCCCTCTCGGGTGTCTAATTGGATTCGTCAGTTGGCTAGGGACGATACTTTTGCTTGGGATAAGCTTTATTCCCTAAGATACCCAGGTCGCTCCAAAGTCGTTCGAAGTTTAGGTTGGTCTTTTCCACCACCTGATGTTGTTAAAATTAATGTGGATGGGAGTGCACAGGGCAACCCAGGCTTACTTTCTTGTGGAGGTGTGTGCAGAGACCATACGGGAAATTGGATTTTTGGTTTTTCAGCAAATGTAGGCTTTGGGACCATTACTTTAGCAGAACTTTGGGGAGTTTTTCATGGGCTCTCAGAAGCACTCAATCACGGAATTAAGCACATTTCTCTGTCGTGCGATTCTCAAATAGTGGTCTAGTTGTTGAAGTCATCCATTTCAGTTTTTCACCCCCTTGGCAGCCTCATTGCTTCATGCCAAGAACTTTCTAAACGCTTCCTATCGTGTGGCATAAGTCACGACTAACGCGAAACGAATATTGTGGCAGACAGACTCGCTCACATTGGGCACTCCCTTCCATTCGGCTTGGAAACATATGGGCAGCCTCCTCCTTCTATTTCTCACTATCTTTTGTATGACATTGTTGGTGGTACAAGTCTTCGCTCTGTAGTAGAGTAGAAGTTCTTATTTTTTGGGTTTCCCCCCTTCCGATGTAACAAAAAAAAATTTAATGTTCACTTTAATTATAGATATTTAATTTTTATATGTTTCTCGAAAACTTAATTTCTCACTTGCGCCCTCTCCACCTCCGAACTCCTCCCAATTCTTTGTTGCGCCCCACCTCCCTCTTGACCTTTCCTTTCACCCTCAGCTCCTCCGGCCGGTCGAAGTGGCAGAAACTCGCGAGACGACATTCAGCATAGGCCCCACCAATGTCCCAGGCCCTAATGGGCTCAACGACCATTTTTTCAAGCATCACTAGAGCAAGCTCCAGCCCCACATTGTGATTGTGGTGTTTGATTTTTTCAACACATCCCATATGACGTCTAATATCAATCAAACCACCATTATCCACATCCCTAAAAAGGAACAAACTCACCTACCACACTACTTTCGACCAATCAGCCTCTGTAATGTGAGTTACAAAATCATTTGCATGCTATTTGTAGCACAGCTTCGTCCTGCACTGAATTCCATTATCTCTCCCTACCAAAATGCCTTTATCTCGCACCGCTTTATAACTGACAATGTTCTCATTGCCCAAGACTTGATCCACACCATCAATAGACAGAGTGGGAACTGTGGCCTCCTTGCAATAAATCGGTATGGCTAAGGCCTACGACCACGTGAATTGGTCATGCATTGAGTTCACGCTCACCCAATTCCACTCTCCCCCTACACTCATTACATGTCTCATGGAATGCGTGTTGTCGGTGGAATTCAATGTCAGTGTAAATGGTGCAAGGTCCAAGGGTGGCACCTGAATCGGAGCCTCCGCCAAGGCGACCCCCTTTCCGCTTATCTTTTATATTGTGTATGGAACTCTTCATTAAAGCCTTTGTTCAGGCCACTAAGTTGGGCCTTTTTTGTGCCGCTCGGGCTAGTCAACGGGGTCCACACGTTCCCATCCTCAGCTTTACAGATGACTATTTTATCTTCTCCGAGATCATTTGGGCACTCTTCAACTCTTACTTAAGTTCCTTGACTCCTTTTACGCCATGGCAGACCCCGAGGTGAGCTACGACAAATCTCAGATACTTATTCCCCCCCAACATCCCAAACAAAAGGCCCTCCTCCGCCTCCTCGGCATGGAACCTATGACCAGTCCGAATAAATGCCTCAATATCCCAATATGGAAAGGCCGCTTCCGCTCCGGATTCTTTGAGCCCATTCTTGAACGCTTCGAGCGGCACATTGGTGTTGGACATACGCGGTATCTGCCATATGCGTGCCACCTCCTCCTCATATAATCCACTCTTCAAACAATGTAGGGGTACCAGATGAGCATGCTCGCCTTACCCCGCTCTGTCCTTACTAATTTAACAAAACTATCCAAATCATTCCTTTGGAATACAGACATAGATGGCCAGCGTAAGGGCATGGTGCCGTGGCATATTACATGTTCCCTCACCCGCCAAGGCGGCTGGGATTTAGACACCTTGAACAACTGAATGAGGTGTAAATGCTCAAACTCGGTTGGAGACTTCTCTGGTCTAGACACTCTTTGGGTGCACATCTTGCGTGCCAAATCCTTCCCAGAGCGCCACCCAATTACAACCCCAATTCCCGCCCGCTTCTAGCCATGCATGGAAATCCATCTCCTGTCTTTTTCCTAGTATCCTCACTTCAACGCGGTGGATTGTGGGAACAAGACCTCTATTAACTTCTGGCACTCTCGATGGCTGGGATCTTTTACTTTTGCGGAACATGTACCCTCCATTCCAACCCATCTTTTATCCCATATAGTGCGAGATGTCATTTGTACACCTGGCACATGGGACCTTTCAAGAATAAGCCATCTACTTCCAACCAACATTGTGGCCCACATTCGGGGAATTCCACTACCAATTGACGACCTGCCTGACTTGGCATGTTGGGCATGGAACCATGGAGGAGAATTTACAATCAAATCGGCTTCAAATGGTTAGCTCGGAAAGCTTACGGGACACCAATGCATAGAGTACCTTGGTCGGCTCTCTGGCAAGGACGTGTTCTACCCCACATTAAATTCTTTGGCTGGCTATAGGGACATGATGGTCTTTCCACTCGCGAATGCCTCTCGATATGTCCCCTCCTCTCCCACTTGCCCTCTTTGTCACTCAGCCACGAAAACAACATAACACCTTTTTGCAGCCTTCCCCCTCTTTGCAGATGTTCGCCGTGACTTTCTCTTCTTTATTAACCCCCCCCCCCCCCAGAATGGAAACAACATTATTCTGCACCTTCTTCGCCTTTCAAACCCAGCTGTCACCCTTGTAGGGTGCTGGGCTATCTGCAGGGCTCAGAATGAATTTCTCTTCAGAGGACATTCGATCTCTACGGTACTCATCTCACAACGAATCTCAAGAACCTTGGTGAAAACTCCGTCGGGCCCCCTTCTCGACCCCACAAATCTTAGAGATTATCAATTCGAGGGATCCTACCCCCAAAGAGGAGTCTTCAAACTCAACAAGGAATGTTCAACACTGGCCAACCTAGGCCCCACAGGTATTGGAGGGGTGATACGCAATTTTGCAGGTACTATAGTTGATGTTTTTTTCGAAGCAATAGATGTAGCACCAACAAAATAGCAGAACTCTGGGCTACTCGCCAGGGAATCCTGCTCTCATTACATCTTTTCGTTCCTGCATTAATTGTTGAAACCTATTCAGAGGTCACATTTAACTCTCTCACCAGGATGTGGGGCCGTATGGTCTCGGATGAAACACATGCCCTCCTCCGGGACATACGGAGGTTAGGAAGAAGATGCTCCACATTGTTCATCTCCTTTATATATCGTGAGACGAACATGTTACCGAATGTGCTGCAAAAATAAGGGTCTTACCGTGCTTGTATGGACTGCCCCTTACAACCACCCTTTTGCGCAACCTGGCTAGGTTTCCTGTCCGAATTGGAGGGGTTTATTTTATGTGATATTAGTTGTACATATACGAGACTCTCTCGCCAGCCCCGACTTTGCATCCCGCATTTTCTTGCTTCGGTCTCGTTTATAAATAAAGCAGTTGCTGTATAAAAAAAAAACTTAATTTCTATGACTAATACTAAATAATCCTAAGAAACATTGTTGACAAAAGCTTGACGCAAATAGGTGATATACACATAAATTCTTATTTTATCAATGTTTTCTTTTTTCAGCCACTGTGAACGTTGCATCTCATTCTAGGTGGATTGACACTTGTATGTGATGATTTCTAAGTTAATTACTGAACTATAAATCACACAATCATTACTACTAACTAGAACAAATAATCTATTGGTATATTATTCTTCTTCTTAGTTTGCATAATAATCATATTTCTAAAGTTTGATATATTATTATGTGCTTTATCCCATGAATATATATATATTAATGATAGCTAATTTGAGTATCTACTTAATAATTTTTAATATAACTTTTGAATTTTATTTAATAATATATAAGTATGGTACCGGTTAATTTTATCATGAATCAAGTGTGCAATCCCAATAAATTGGGGTAGTTTATATGAACCATGAGAGAATAATGTCAAATCGTGTACATGAATCCACTGTCTTCTATCGTTGCGATTGAGAAGTAAATCTTCTCTTAGGTCTCTGAGTTTCATGTCGTCTCATATGACCTCCATCCATGTCTTTTTCGGTCTGCCACGAGCTCTAATAAATCAAGATCTTCAACACGTGTTACCAGTGCATCTATGCATTTGCGTTTAACAAGCGGACCCCATAAGTGCGTAACTTAGAACTTTTGACGCAAAAACAAAAGAATTAAAAATTAAAAGGACTATTCCAAAACTTACAGTGGACCCTCACGTTGTTAGTGAGTATTAATCAATTTTATATTAAGTGGGTCACAATTATTTAATACGCATGGATACACAAGTTATTTATTGTTGAAAGGTTATGCCCATGTGGGCTTTGTCTTGTATGATTGAGGATTAGTTGGAAAACCTTTAGCTGGCAGATGATGACAACTTGTATAATTGAGGATTGGTTAGAAAAGCTTCAGAAAACAACCATTCTTTATTGATTAGGCTTCAATGAATTGTCTCCAAAATGAGGCTATAAAAGGGGCTCTCGGCTGAAGCTTCAACACACACCAATCACAACAATCTTTCTCTCTCTATCTCAATATCTCTCTCTCACTAATATATAATATATATATATATTAGTTCGTGTAGTTTTTTCGATCGTCGGGGTTTTTAGTTCGTGGATCGGGTGAATATTATTCTAGTAATATATTCTACCGCCGAGATCGAGGAACGCAAAGGTTTCGCCGCCGGGTTCGACACGGAGGATCAACGACACAAAAGGGACGCTACTATCGACTTACGGAGGTATAAATAATTTAGTGTTTATGTCTCGTAATTCCGCTGTGTAAATTCATTTTGGTAGTAGTATCGACGTTATTATTCATTAAACTGTTGGCGGCGAAGTTGTGGTGTGACTAGTGAGAATACGGTAAAGGCGGTTCTGTCAAAGGTAATTGGTTCTTAAGCGGGACCATTGTGACCCCACCAATTACCTGGGAATCTTGAAATCATGTCTGGTAAGACGAGCTATCTATTTCCGGGGGTTTACTTTGCACGATTCTGATCTACGAAACTCCCCGACTCGCCAGTATAATAGTTTAACGAATAATGACATTGTTATTAAATAACTAAAATATCCAACATTGGTATCAGAGCGTATGGTTATTTTGATCCTACGTTGTACGATATCCGGTGTTAGAATTAAATAAATAAAATGAAATTATTTATTTAATTATGTTGCTAATTATATATTGAGAAATATAATGTGGGATTATAGTGAGCACTATTCCGCGCCGAAGAGCTGTCCGGGTTTAGTCTCCTATAAGTTAATCTGCGCGAATATTAAATTAAATAATTATAATTGGACAATGTGGCGCAAGAGATGATTCTGAAGCTTAGCAATTTTTCGATCTTGCGACGTGTATTAATTATTCTTATTTAATTTTAGATAAACGCGACAAATTATTTAGTGTGTGTATCATATCCCGAATTGTCCATTTATGTAGTGAAAATGGCGTCGAAGGGAATCATTGCTGATTTGAACAAGGGAGACAAATTGGATGGGGAAAACTATGACATTTGGCATCGTAAGATCCAGTATGTCCTGAACGAGCAAGAGGTCCTAGAGACTCTTACCCATACAATTGAGGCTCCTAGTGAATCTGCCCGCACTGCTGAAAATTTTGAAAGGCACCAACAAGACCTTGTCGCCTACGACAACTGGATGAAAAAGGATCGATGTGCGCGCTTTACTATGTTAAGCAGCATGCACAATGATCTGATTGGTGAATTTGAAAATTTCGGCACGGCGAAAGAATTATGGAACGCTGTGAAAACTAGATATGGAGGCACGTCGGCCACCAAACTTCGTGGTTTAACGATGAGATTTGACACATACAAGATGCGCTCTAACCACAACATGAGGCAGCATCTTAGAGCTATGTCGTCAATGATTTGTGAACTAAAGTCTGCTGGTAACGAGTTGACTGACGAACAGCAGGTTCAGGCGGTGATACGTTCACTTCCTGGCTCCTGGGAGACCATGAGCCAAACTATGATGCATAGTGAGCATATCAAAACATTTGATGATGCGGCACGTCATTTAGAGCTGGAAGCAGAGCGCCTAGAGGCAGCTAATGCTAACGGTTCTACTTATGTGGCCGAGTCTTCCAGAGCGCGTGAGGCATTTAGGCCTAGATGCAACAGGCATGCGAAAAAGGCAGAAGTGTGTGCTGGTCAGGTTCAGAAGACCTTCAACACCAACCAGCGCCGGAAAAGGGGTAAGCGTGGTGGTGCAAAAGCTACCAAGGGGGTATGCTTCAATTGTAACAAAGAAGGTCATTTTGCTCGTGAATGCACTGAGCAGAATAAGGTACCTTCTAATTTTTTCCCAAGTGCTTATGTAACTAGTCATGTTATGGTTGCTCATAGCTCTCCTTCGTGGATTGTAGACTCTGGGGCAATCGAGCACATAGCTCGGGATAGAATTGGATATGTGGAGTACTGTCGAGTACCTGTTGGCAGTCGAGACATCAAAGTAGGAAATGGAGCTAGCGTTGCGCTGCTGGGAATAGGCACGTACAAGCTTGATCTGTGCAACGGACACACTCTTTTACTACACGATGTTTTGTATGCCCCACATATTCGAAAAAATTTACTTTCTTTGGTTACGTTGTTAAAGCTTGGTTTTCGCTTTGTGTTTGAAAACAATAATGCTTCCATATTTCTTGGGAACACTTTGTACGGACGTGGTTTTATTCGTGATGGTTTCGTAGTAATGGATTTGAATTACCCTATCATCGATGAATCTATTGTTCTATATGCTATTTCGAATAATGTAGATTCTAACGTGTGGCATGCCAGACTGGGTCATATAGGGGAAGATCGGATGGCAAGATTAGCTCGAGAAGGCCTATTAGGAAATCTCGCCAATGTCTCTCTTCCCACATGCCAGCACTGTCTGATAGGGAAGGCAAAAAGAAAACCATTCGGTAAAGCCAAAAGAGCATATTTTCCTTTGCAACTTATTCATTCTGATATATGTGGACCAATGAATGTGAGGGCAAGACACAGTGGTGTCTATCTCATTACATTTATAGATGATTATTCACGATACGGTCATGTATACTTGATCTCCCATAAGTCATAAGCATTTGAGTGCTTTAGACAATACATGGCAATGGTAGAGAATCAATTGAATTTGAGCATTAAGGCTCTTCGAACTGACTGATGTCGTGAATATTTATCTGAGCAATTCAAAAGGCTCTGTGATGAAAGAGGAATCAAGAGACAGTTGACAATGCCTTATTCTCCGCAGCAAAATGGTGTAGCGGAGAGAAGGAATCGAACACTTCTCGAGATGGTTAGATCAATGATGGCGCATGCTAGTCTTCCAATATCTTTTTGGGGTGACGCTCTTCTAACTGCTGCCTACATTCTTAACCGAGTGCCCTCTAAGTCAGTTAGTTCTACCCCCTACGAACTGTGGACATGCGAGAAACCAAATCTGAGTAACTTGCGTCCTTGGGGTTCTACGGGATACGTTCTCAGTAGTTCTCATAGATATGGGAAACTAGGTCCTAGAGGAAATAAGTGTATCTTTATAAGATATTCTGAACACTCTAAGGGCTATGTTATGCTTGGAGAACGTGAGGATGGTAGTATAACTGAAATTGAATCACGAGATGTGGACTTCATTGAAAATGAATTCCCTAACAGGGGTGATGTTGATAGGAGTCTAGAACTCCAAGAGATTCCAGAGGAAGTGACCCCAAGTCGCCAAGTTGAGAATGGAGAAGAAAATCTTCACACTCCCAGGGACAGTGAGAGTGACTTGACTCCGAGTGGGAGCTTTCCACTTGAAGAGAAATCACAAGTCTCTCAGCTGCGTAGAAGCTCACGTGAAAGTATACCCCGTCGTCGTTTTGAGATTGAAGGGGAAGCTTTTATGGTTGCTCCGCAGGATGATGGAGAACCTATTAAGGAAGTTCTTACATCCCCTGTTAAAGAAGAATGGTTAAAAGCAATGAAAGATGAGATGGAGTCTATGAGGACAAACCAAGTCTGGGACTTGATCGATCTACCACCTGGGCGTAAAGCTATAGGGAGCAAATGGGTTCTCAAGCTTAAATGCAAGTCGGATGGATCGATGGACAAGTATAAGGCTCGATTAGTTGCAAAAGGATATACCCAACAAGAGGGTATATACTACGAGGAAACCTTCTCTCCAATTGTGAGGTTTGCCTCAATTCGCCTAATCCTAGCTATGGTAGCTCACATGGACCTGGAACTCTACCAGATGGACGTAAAGACAGCATTTCTCAATGGAGAACTAGATGAAGAGATCTATATGGATCAACCAGTGGGGTTTGAGGTCAAGGATCAAGAGCGCAAAGTGTGCAAGCTTAAAATATCCATTTATGGCCTTAAACAATCATTTAGACAATGGTACTTAAGATTTCATCGAACTATTCTTACAAATGAGTTTACGATGATTGAAGAAGACCATTGTGTGTATGTCAAACGGTCCAAAGGGAGTTTCATAATATTATCATTGTACGTTGATGATATTCTATTGGCGGGTAATGACAAAGGGATGATTGTCGCCACTAAAGAGTGGTTGTCTTCAAACTTTGAAATGAAAGACATGGGTGAAGCAGAATACATTCTGGGAGTTAAGATCTCTAGAGATCGCTCTAAGAAACTTCTTAGTTTGTCCCAAGAGACTTACTTGAAGAAGGTTCTAGAGCACTTCCAGATGCAAAACTGCAAACCTATCGACACCCCTATCGCCAAAGGTGAGAGCTTATGCTAAGAAATGTGTCCTAAGACTCAATCCAAAAAAGAGCAAATGGCTCATGTTCCTTATGCTAGTGTCGTTGGGAGCTTGATGTACGCAATGATGTGTACTCGCCCAGATATTTGTTATGCAGTTGGGCTAGTAAGCAGATTCCAGTCGAACCCAGGACTTGCTCATTGGAAAGCAGTCAAGAGGATTCTTAGATATCTGAAAGGAACAATGGACTATGTACTTTGCTATCAAGGTTCAGATTTGCAGCTACAAGGTTATAGTGATGCTGATTGGGGCAGCGACCTTGATGAGCGTAAATCCACGTCTGGGTACGTATTCTTCCTGAACAATGGCGCCATTACTTGGAGTAGCAAGAAACAACCTTGTATAGCATTGTCCACTATGGAATACATAGCATGTTCTGCAGCAGTGCAAGAAGCTGTTTGGTTGAGAAGATTCCTTACGCACTTAAATATTGTAACTGATGCCTCAGATCCAGTAACAATATTTTGTGATAGTGTTGCGACTCTAGCCCATGCAAAGGATTCAAAGTATCATGGAAAAACCAAACACATTGATCTAAGGTTTCACTACATACGGGACATGATAACGAGAAATAAAGTAGTCCTAAAATATATATCTACGACTCGCATGGTTGCTGATCCAATGACCAAACCTATAGCTAGAGATGTCTTTCAGACTCATGTTAGAAGTTTGGGATTGCGTAGATTGTTATAGTTGACCTTAATTTGTTTACTTCATTTGGATATTAATGCAATATGATGTTAATTTCAAGTTTGATTCCATATAGCATTTATGTTTATACACACACTGAAGTATGTCAACAGGCATGATCGGCTCTCTCACACGAGCGATCGCCTCTGGCGCGAGGTGAGCGAGCAGAGATGAGATAAATGTGTCCCTTACTTGTCTTGCAGAAGATGAGTTGAGAGGTTGATACAAGTATACATCGCCTTAGTTTGATATTAAGATGAGATCCTTGATGTTAAGGATCAAACACAGATTTCTCCCAAAATCTATGTAGCCTGTGTAGTAAGCCAGATGTGAGATCTCTTCGTCACTATGTGAAGCGGACGAGTGATGGACTCAAGCTAGTCACTAGGGTGATTGGGCTAAGATCTGTGCGGTGTCGATAGACATACACTCTTTTATGCGTAAAGAGTATTCCACCGCAACATGTGTTTCATACTACATGTGCTTGGACGACCATTTGCAAGAGTGAGTGAATAATTCCATGTTTCCTCACTGTGTGAGCTACATATTTTTTAGTGCCCTTATTGACTTTTGACTATGTCATGACATCGAGGATTTGATGCTAGCTACTTTAGAATGTTATCTATGACCATGATTGATCCGGTCTAAAGAGGCATTACTGGGAAAGCAGTCAAACCAAAATCGATTGACATGAGGGCAAAGGAAGACAATTTGATATCGCATCCCTGATAGTGTCCATCGTTAACGAACAATTGCGCGTTAAGTATGCGAAATTGTTATGGAACATATCGTGAGAGTTTGGAGTTAAAGTATGGCCTTGAGGTTCAACCTCTTGAGTGATTAGGCATTCGTTTAACTGATGCGATCAAATGAGTCAAGGGCATATCGAGAAGACTTAGGGATTGTGCTACGCTGGTTTTCTTTTTACAGAAGATTTAGTGTAGTACTCCCAAAGTTGCAGGTGTTCTCGGTGGTCGCACGAACTATTAACTAGTATGAAGATGATAAAAATACACTGAGAGATGCACGACTGGGTTGTGCCCACGATGTGCAAGTGGGAGATGTTGAAAGGCTATGCCCATGTGGGCTTTGTCTTGTATGATTGAGGATTAGTTGGAAAACCTTTAGCTGGCAGATGATGACAGCTTGTATAATTGAGGATTAGTTAGAAAAGCTTCAGCAGACAACCATTCTTTATTGATTATGCTTCAATGTATTGTCTCCAAAATGAGGCTATAAAAGGGGCTCTCGGCTGAAGCTTCAACACACACCAATCACAACAATCTTTCTCTCTCTATCTCAATATCTCTCTCTCGCTAATATATAATATATATATTAGTTCGTGTAGTTTTTTCGATCGTCGGGATTTTTAGTTCGTGGATCGGGTGAATATTATTCTAGTAATATATTCCACCGCCGAGATCGAGGAACGCGAAGGTTTCGCCGCCGGGTTCGACACGGAGGATCAACGACACAAAAGGGACGCTACTATCGACTTACGGAGGTATAAATAATTTATTATTTATGTCTCGTAATTTCGCTGCGTAAATTTATTTCAGTAGTAGTATCGACGTTATTATTCATTAAACTGTTGGCGGCGAAGTTGTGGTGTGACTAGTGAGAATACGGTAAAGGCAGTTCTGTCAAAAGTAATTGGTTCTTAAGCGGGACCATTGTGACCCCACCAATTACCTGGGAATCTTGAAATCCTGTCTGGTAAGACGAGCTATCTCTTTTCGGGGGTTTACTTTGCACGATTCTGATCTACGAAACTCCCCGACTCGCCAGTATAATAGTTTAACGAATAATGACATTGTTATTAAATAACTAAAATGTCCAACATTTATTACTGCTAAACAAAAAAGAATATAGTAGCTAAACTTTTGGGGCAAAGCTGAAAGAATTTAAAAACAAAAGAACCGTTCAACAATTTATAGTGGGACCCATAAACAAATAACACAAAATTTTACGGTAAATTTAAAAGAATTAAAAATTAAGAGGATCGTTCGGCAATTTATAATTGGCCTATAAGTGTGCAACGTAAAACTGGTGAGGCAAGAGCAAAAAATTAAAAACTAAAAAGATTGTTCTGCAATTTATAGCGGAGCCTATGCTATTAAGTGTTATATATTTTGCGGGTCCCAATCGATTAATACTCGCAGGATCACAAGGTATTTATTACTATAAAACAAAATAGAATATAATAATTAGTTGAACTTACAAGGGCAATATCAAAACAACAAAAGGTTAACGACCAAATTTGTTTCCATTCTTATTATAAAGTAGATAGATAGATATATAGAGAGATTATAATATTAATTATATTGATTAATTTAAGATTGCGTATAAATTGATTATGATTTTTCTCATTTCTAAATCGAGAGTATTCTATATAATACATATTAACTACAAGTACAACTAGTAGAGGCATTGCTTAATATAATTGGTCAAGAGTTATTTAGAGAGTAGTAGAATACAAGTGACGAACAAAGGTGGCGACGAACGGCTAGTACGAATAACAACTTCCTATGGCATATGAGATGCAAATCCCCGACTGCTCTAATCCACTAAGTACTAATTCAGATTTAGGCTTTAGATTTATGGCTGAAACGGGTGCACAAAAAAGACTGAGACAAGCGTATGAATCCGTCAATACCAACGATCAATACCAGACTGAGCAGCAAATCCAAGAGCCAATCAAGCATGGTGTAAAACAGAACCACTCATACGCTAGCATGGTGAGGTCAAAGGGCGTATTTATCAATGACGAGAGAATCAGTAAGGCGCTTGAAAAAATGAGGGTTCTAGAGCCAAGCACAAAAATTCCCTTTCCTACTGTGGAATTTGCTGAGGATTTACAAAAATCAATGTGTGATCTCTGGCAGAACACTATACTAATCAGAGTTCTAGGGAAACCGTGGTATTTCCCAAGCCTCGTGAATAAACTGTGTACGATGTGGAAGCTATCAGTGGGCAGCGAAATGGTTGATTTGAGCAACAAAAATTATTACATATGGGGTTTAACGCCACAACAACGCGAACGCATACTCAGCCAAGGACTTTGGCAACTAACGAGAAGTTTTCTCCATGGACGCCCGACTTTGATCCAGATGACGATACCATCAACTGTGCAATCACATGAAGTCGTATTATGAACTACCCCTCGAGATCTTTGGGGAGGCGGCAGTTAAGGCGATTGCTAGCAGCGTTGGAGAGACAATCAAAATCAATGGTAACACATTCATGGTGGCACGGGGAGAATTTGCACGGGTATGCGTTCAGGTCTCGACCGATAAACCTTTGACAAGGGGTATCCACATTAGAGGAAAAGTGTACCAAGTGGTATACAGAAATTTACCATCGCTATGCTACACGTGTGGTAGAGTCGGCCATAATACGAACACATGCAAAGCAAAGAAAACTTCTAATTTGGTTAATGAGCCGGAAGTGCAAATGGAAATGGAGATTAACCCGACACCCATTGCTGCAAAATCAATTAATTGGCTGATCGAAAAACAAAGAATGACAAGTTTGGGGAATGGATGCTTGTAAGTCGAAAAATGGGTGTGAATAAAGGCGGGGCAGCTATGCTGAAAGACAAAAAGATGAGTAGGAAGCTTGAAGGTAAGAAAATCACGATTCTGAAAAAGAATCCAGATGAGAAAAAAGGAAACCTTGAAGCGCTTAGCAAAGAGGGTTACTTCCATCCAGGAAAGGAATCTATGATTGAGAAGACTCCTTATGGAAAAAGAGTTCTACCCCAAACTCTGGTCAATAACAGTAGGAAACTTCCTTTAATAGGAGAAAAGGAACAAATTTGAAGAAGGGGCCGACAACGTTGAGAAAGAACAAAAGCAACAATTCTTTTGCAGTTCTAATCGGCGCCGAGAAGCTCAACGACGAGCAACAAAATTCTATCGAGTTAACATAACATGGCGAGGGAACATCGAAAAGCCGTTTTGATGGACCAAAACGGGGAGCTAAACATCAACATGGTGAATGGCGAGTTTTTAGTACAAATCCACAGGATTTCTGGGAAATCGACACACTGGTGCATTCGTTTGTAGGTCCCTCAAAGATATTACTAATCAATCCGCGAACCATTCACGTGATGGAGATATCATCCATGATCTGGGAGTTTAAGTTCAACACACATAGGATAGAGAGATTCGAGAACATAACCATGTGTGGCAGAAATTCAATTGGACCGAACGGGAACAGAACCGACAAAGCTTTCTGATGAGGGAAACTTTTTGGCAACTAACGCAATAATGGATGGGTTAGAACATTGATAATCCCGTCCATCCAATGCACATCGACAAAATTCCAATGAAAGTAGTAACTTGGAATTGCCAAGGAGCGGGTCATGTTGATTTTGCGCCTAATTTCTGAGATTTAGTAAGAATTCATAAACTCGACGTTGTATTCTTATTAGAGACTCATGTAATACCATAAAGAGCGTACAAAATTGCGCTGCACATGGGGTACTCGGACTATTGCATAGCACCTACCGATGGCATGGACGGGGGAATTCAGATTCTTTAAAATAGTGACAACATTGATGTGGAGATATTGGATGTTGATGACTATGGGATTCATGCAAAAGTTGGCCCAAAAAAACAAACGAACTGGACGCTCTCGGGAATCTATGCTAAATCATACGCCGACGACACATCACGGTTTTTTGGTAAGTTGAAACGTATGGCGCAACACATCAAAACGCCCTGGCTTGTGCAAGGAGATTTCAATGAAATTTGCTATATGCACGAAAAAGGTGAAGGAAGGGTGAACGTTACTGGAGATGTCGCGCGTTCTTGAAGTGTATTGAGAGTTGGAATTTGTTTGACCTGGGATTCAAAGGTTCGAGGTTTACATGATCAAATAGAAGAGAGGGAGGCAGGTTAATTAAAGAGAGGATTGATAGGGCCCTAGAGAATATGGCGTAGATGGAGAAATTTTCGGATAATGAGGTGTACCATCTGCCTTGCACCCATGGGGATCACCACCCGGTGCTCACAAATTGTTTGGGCACGCTGCGGCGTAATATGACATGTTCGTTTCGGTTTGAGGAAATGTGGACTCGACATCCTAACTGCGAGAAGGTTCTTAGAGGAGCTTGGGAGGGCTACGACAACATCATCGAGGCAATTGACATGGTCCCAGAAGTGATGGAATCATGGAACAATAATTGTTTCGATAATATATTCAAGAAAAAACGAGTTCGTTTGAGGCACATTGAGGGTGCACAAAATAGATTGGCAAATGGGTCGAATGCATTCCTAGAAAATCTGGAAAATAATCTCGTGTCCAAGTATAACGAGATACTTCGAAGAGAGAAGATCTTTTGGTGCCAAAAATCACGGATTAAATGGGTAGATGAAGGATATAGAAGCACGACTTTTTCCACAGATCTACCTTGATTCGTCAAAAGAGAAACCGTGTACTCATGCTGAAAATCGACAATATATGGTACTAGGACCAAGATACACTAAAAACACATGCTAGCACATATTTCCAAAAATTGTTCAAAGGATATGCGCATGCCGGCCACGGATTACTGTATTCATGGTTCCAAGTGAAATTATGGTGCGACGAGGTTGATTTTGTTGGACTTGTGGTCACAATGGAGAAATTGAAGGAGGTGGTTTGGCATACTCACCCGAAGAAAGTCACGGGGCCATATGGTATCCAATCTCTCTTTTTTCAAAAATATTGGGAATGGACGCGAGAGTCTCTTTTCAAGTTTGTAATGGATCCGTTTGATACGTGGAGGTTTAATCCTAAAGTTTGCGGCGCGCACCTATGCTTAATACCAAAGGAAACTAATTCGACTTTATATCGCATTTCAGACCTATATCTCTATGTAACGTGATTTATAGGTTCATTACGAAGTGTATTACATTGAGATTAAGTGATTATATGCCTCGAATGATTGCCCCGACGCAATCAAATTTTATCAAGGCATGCAACACCCAAGATAACATATTTGCGGTACAAGAAATATTACATTCACTCCGTGCAGAAAAGAAGAATAAAACGGGGTGTATGATTCTCAAGTTTGACCTTGAGAAAGCGTATGGCAAAATCAGTTGAGATTTCTTAGAAGATACGCTTCATGCTTTTAATTTCCCCACAAATATTATTGAGTTAATTCTTTTTTGTGTTCGAAGTGCGTCAATGAAAGTATTATGGAACGGTGAACCTTTAGAGGCGTTTGAAAACGGGTGCGGATTGTGACAAAGAGATCCCTTAAGTCCTTATTTATTCGTTTTATGTATGAAGCGACTTTCTTACCTTATCCATGAAGCGTTAATGAGGGAGGATGAGAACAGATCATACCGTGTCGAGGTGGATCGCAAATTACACATCTATTTTACGTGGATGATCTCATACTTATGGGGAAGGGTATGATGCATATGGCTAGACGCATAAAGTGGATATTATATGTTTTTGTAGGGCTTCGGGGCTTAAGCTTAATGAACCGAGACCGTAGGTGTATTTTTCGAATGATGGGGGGTGGAGTATGAAAATAAGAATTTACGCGATACTTGGCTTTGCACGCACCACATCCCTCAGGAAATATATTGGCGCCAATCTTGTGCATGGGAGAGTCGGGCAAGAGCACTTTAATGATTTATTTGATAAACTCCCGGCACGTGCAACGGTTTGGAAAATAATCAATTTGTCTCTTGCAGGGAGGGCGAAGCTTATTCAATCCGTGTCAACGGTGATCCCGGTCCATATTATGCAATCTTGTTGGTTGCCAAAAAAGGTTTGTGATCAAATTGACAAGTTCAATCGAGATTTCCTTTGGTCGAATGATCCGAACTCACGAACAATTTACCTAGTGGGTTGGCATCGGGTTCTACAAAGCAAGAAGGAGGGTGGCTTGGGTTTAAGATCGGATCGTTTTAATAATGAAGCACACTTCTCCAAAAATTGTTGGAAAATTCTTCAACATGAAGAATGTATTTGGACCGAATTGATTAAGGCGAAGTACTTGAAGAATGTCTGAATCTCAAAGTATGTGATTAAGCCATATGACAGTAATACTTGGAAGAGTATTATTAAATGTATGCGACTCATCCAACCTTTTATTTGCTGGAAGACTGGGGACGAAATACTTGGCTTTGCACGCACCACATCCCTCAGGAAATATCTTGGCGCCAATCTTGTGCATGGGAGAGTCGGGCAAGAGCACTTTAATGATTTATTTGATAAACTCCCGGCACGTGCAACGGTTTGGAAAATAATCAATTTGTCTCTTGCAGGGAGGGCGAAGCTTATTCAATCCGTGTCAACGGTGATCCCGGTCCATATTATGCAATCTTGTTGATTGCCAAAAAAGGTTTGTGATCAAATTGACAAGTTCAATCGAGATTTCCTTTGGTCGAATGATCCGAACTCACGAACAATTTACCTAGTGGGTTGGCATCGGGTTCTACAAAGCAAGAAGGAGGGTGGCTTGGGTTTAAGATCGGCTCGTTTTAATAATGAAGCACACTTCTCCAAAATTTGTTGGAAAATTCTTCAACATGAAGAATGTATTTGGACCGAATTGATTAAGACGAAGTACTTGAAGAATGTCTGAATCTCAAAGTATGTGATTAAGCCATATGACAATAATACTTGGAAGAGTATTATTAAATGTATGCGACTCATCCAACCTTTTATTTGCTGGAAGACTGGGGACGAAATTTGATTTCGTTTTGGTTTGATATTTGATTTGGAGACACGAGATTATGCGACGTTATTGATGATATAAACCATGGGGATTATGGTCTTTGACTAGCGAACGTGTTGGATGAATTTAGCAATTGGAATCTGGGCGCACTCCGTAACCTTTTGCCACAAGAATGGGATGAAAGAATCCTCCACAATTAGATTATTTTGAGAGATACGGAGGACATACCAATTTGGAGTCACACAACCGATGGAAAATTCACGTGCAAGAGAGTGAATGATGAACTTTTCAAGAACTACTCCGTGACGCCAAACTTGCAGGCTAAGAACGAATGGGTGTGGAACGTTCCGTGTAGTAACAAAATCCGATTTTTATTTGGCTCGCAAGCCAAAACAAAATTCGACAAACATGCTTCGCAAGGAGAGAAAATTCACGGATGATGATAGTTGCGCATGGTGCCCGAATAAAGCTGAATCGACAATCCATGTTCTTCGAGATTGCCTGTTCGCGGTAAAGGTATGGAAAATAATTATCCCTCACGATCGTTGGAGCAAATTTTTCGAGATCGATGATAAGAAGTGGATGAAGAAAAAACTGCGCTATAGGGGCGAGGTGAGTTTATTAATTCTGAAAACTGCTTGGAATGTGATATTTGCGGCTACTATTTGGTGCATTTGGAAAGCTAGAAACACTCGCTTTTTAAGGGAAATACGATCAAGCTTATGCCACGATTTGTCAAGTTAAACAATGCTGCTGGGACTTCGCACTCGCGAAGAAACCGAAAGGGAATGGGCTGGATTTGCGTTGGCACAAGCCGCGTGCGGGATGGCGTAAACTTAACACAGATGGTAGCGTGTTTTAAAAGAGAAATTCTGGTGCTTCAAGAGAGCTTTGAAGGGACGAAAAAGGATACTGGGAATGGGGATTCTTGAGGAAACTTGCTAACCCGACTGTTCTCGAGGCTGAACTGGAAGCCATTTGATTGGGACTAACGATTGCTTGAGAAAGAAGAATACAACAGATTGAAGTCGAGATGAATTTGAAGAAAGCTTTTAATATTATCACGGACGCGTCGATATGAGATCACGCACTCCAAACCACTATCGAAGAGTGACGTTTACTGCTACATAAGCCGCATGATCATTCTTTCAGATGGGTCAAAAGAGATGCTAACAAGGCAGCGGACGCCATGGTGAAAACTCCGGTCACGTTGGAGGAAGGAACTAGACTTATCTTAATCCATCCCCTAGTTTAAAGCCTATTTTGTACGCGGATATTGCCTAAGAGCTTGATTTTTGGATTGATTAAAAAAAAATACAAATAGTAGTAATATATAGTCCTTCACTGATTAGTATGCATGGTAGAAAAAATACAAGTGAAAAATAAAACTAAGTGCATAACGCAACGTTTTACTATATACACTAAATCTTAATCTTGAGGAAATATTCTAAGATTTATTCGACAATCTATTCACACAAGTTTTAATATCTTTTATTTGAAGAAAGTTAATATCTATACTATTATATAAAGAAAGACAAATTGTGACACCAAACTTTTGATTTCCGGTTTTAGCCTTAGAATTTTAGGGCTGAAATAATAGTTTATTATTAAGTTCCTAATCTAGCCTTAATTTAAGTAGAACAATTACTACAATCATTATTGTTATTGGGGATTTTGTTTCCCAAAATTTAGAACTTTCTATATAAATTCTTATTCTCATATATGTAATCTTCACTTATTTAAGTTATTTTTTTCACCATACAAATTAAAATAATTTTAATTACGCGGGGACTGCGTGCCAATATTTCTAGTCTTTTACATAAAGAAAGTTTGTTTTTCAATTTCAGAAATTGAAAATATAAGTA
The DNA here is from genome assembly GCA_948329865.1 of Linaria vulgaris. NCBI lineage: Eukaryota > Viridiplantae > Streptophyta > Magnoliopsida > Lamiales > Plantaginaceae > Linaria > Linaria vulgaris. The sequence continues at coordinate 31,648,749 of OX415250.1, read as the reverse complement.
TAAACGACAAGAGATTTCGTTCAATACAATTATTTCTGATTGAGAAAATAAAAATACATTTGGGAGATGGGAGGCGTTAATTGTGCCTACAAAGTACAAACAAAGACGAAAATACAATGCATTCGAGAAAAAAAGACAAGTACTCCGTATTTGTATGATAAAAAATAATTCGTAAAACGACGCGATTTGTAAGTTAAGGGTTAAATTTATTTCATATAATAAAAACCTAAAATAATGTAGCAACCGTATTTTTCTAATGAAAAATACCAAATTGGTGGTAATCAATTATTGTCGGAAAGAATACTTTTATTGCAATATCCAAGATTTAAAATATCGAAGCCAACTCTGTTGGTGGGGGAGTAGGGTGGAGATTTCATTACGTATAAAAATATCCAAGGTTTTTTTTTTTTGATAGTTGAATAATAGTGCTTTTTATTTCCATATGTATCGGGATTTGATGCGTTACAGAGCTGTTCATTTAAAATGACAACAACTCAATACACACATATAGTTGAAAACTTGAAATCATAATCAATTGTTTCCTTCAATTCGTGGCAGGTTTGTTATAATGACAATGAAATTTTAAAAATTAAAGTATCTTTCAACATATTAGGCTTTTTTAACTCAATCCGTTCACGAAATCGTGTTCAAACTTTATGCATGGCATGTAAATTATCGTGTAATAAAAACAACACCCAAATTGATAACAAAAGTTTGACTTATGTAAAGAAGTTGGCCACGACTTTCATATACGTATTTCTAATCAAATTTGTTACCGTATAATATTTTTACCATATGGTACATACAAGAAGAGTACGGCCACATATATGTATGTATGACTGTATGTATAGCAAAAAAGGAAAGCAATAATTGGCGGAATCCAAAAGCAAAAAGCTCCTATCACTTCACTATCCGCACTTATATAAGCTCATAAATCCAAATAATAACCTAAAAAAAAAAAAAATCAAAATCAAAATCTCCTCCTAAAATAAAAAAGGATTTTAATTTTACACAAAAAGGAAAATTGAGTTAAGGGCCCCACCATTTCACGTGTCATTAGTCACTATAAATGCCCTTCTCCCATACTCACTTTCTCTGCCATTAAAGTTAAACCACTCTCTCTCTCATTTTCTCTCTCTAACAGAGCCATTGTTGATCACACCACAGAAACAAAAAAAAAGCCCTAGCTCAGTATTTTATTTTTAGCTCACACTAACAAAACAAATAGAGACAGGTATTTTTGTATCTATATATAAAATAGGTGGCGTTAGTGAGTGAGGTGTGTCGAGGCGCTTTGCTGTATGTCAGTAGATTGTTTCACGCATTACGGTGGATTCGGTGAGCTCGCTAACCAGTTACAATGGCCACAACTGCGAAAAAGGCGACGGTTTCTTCTCCTCAGAAGGCGCCTGTTTGTTGCGCCCCTGCCTCCGCCGATTCCGCTCCGGTACTGCCACGTCAGGCCGCTGCCGATTGGAGCGCCGATGATCGGAAAACTAAAAAAGTTGCGTCGTTGATTAGGAAGGAACCTTCGTCCAATGCCGCCGCCGGCACTAAAGGTTTTTTTTCCCCCCATTTTCGGTACTGTTGTTGATGAATGTGTTGTGCATTTGATCGGAGATGCTGATTCTGATTCCGATTCTCGATCTCGAAATTAGTTGAAAGTGTGAAATCTAATTGTGTTGTGTTTACGGCTGGATATCGATTAAGTCAACACGTGCTTCGGTATTTTGACATTGCAAAGTATGGCATCTTGTGTAAGTGGAATTTAGGCTGTATGTGTTTTAGTGGCGTGAGTAAGCTCTATGATTTCATTGGCTCCTGAGAATTTGTTGGTTGGAATATGAGTCAGCTGGTTACTTTTGTGACCACTTTTGCTTTAATCATGAGTTTGACTTCTAATAAACTGCTAGTAGCTATTATTATTTTTTGATTCAAAACTCATAGCATATACTTGGTAAGTTGGTACTTTTGTGAAGTACATCATATGTACTTCAATCACATTGTTGGAACTTGGAACCACATGGTCTTTAAATTGAAAAGTGTCTGATTATCATGGTTCCCCTGTTTCTTTGGAAACCTGTCGTTATATAATAAGGTTTTATCTTATTATTTGTCTTGCTTTAGCTCTCAAGTCATTAGTGGTAGTTTTTTAGGTACGTATAGAATGCTGAACTTCATTGGTTATTTCTATATTCTGTTTATGCAGGAGGTAGTTTTTTAGGTACGTATTTGAATGATTGATTATTCATAAACTATGTGTTTTGTTACTCTTAATGTGGTGGCATACATGAATAACTCATACAATCATACAATTATAAGTTCGTGTACGGCCTGTTCTGCATTCTTTCATGCAATTAAGTAGAAAATAGATTTTAGCCTTGAAGTGTCTAGGCCAAAATCACATATGCTTGGTTGCATTCACTGTCCCAGGTTGCTTATCTGCTGGCATTTTCTTTTTACACTTATATTTGAATTTAAAGGAGTAAATGAATCCATAATCAGTGCTTTTTTTTTATTTAGGAATCCAGATCATGCTAAGGGCTCAAACCAAACATCCTTTGGATCCATTATCTGCTACTGAAATATCTGTGGCCGTGGCGACTGTAAGAGCAGCTGGAGCCACCCCTGAGGTTGACATTAGCTGTTTTTTTTATTACTTTCACTTAGGACGGATAGTTTCATGTTTACAAACTTGAGTTGGCAGACTTATTCCAATATTTTTTCTCCTTACCACCTATATTTCATCTTTTTTCAGGTGAGAGACAGCATGCGATTTGTTGAAGTGGTTCTCTTGGAACCTGAAAAACATGTGGTTGCACTGGCAGATGCTTACTTCTTTCCTCCGTTTCAACCTTCTTTACTACCTCGAACTAAAGGAGGACCTGCAATTCCTAGCAAGCTTCCTCCAAGGCGAGCCAGACTAGTTGTGTACAATAAGAAGTCCAATGAGACTAGCGTGTGGATTGTTGAGCTAACAGAAGTGCATGCAACAACTCGAAGTGGACATCATAGGGGAAAAGTCATTTCCTCCACAGTTGTCCCTGATGTTCAGCCACCAATGGTATTTTCATCTCAGACAAATTTAAACTTTTTGTAGATTGGTTTGTTTCTTTTCCGACTCTTCAGGGCGGAAAATCTATTCGTAATTTGTTTGCTCTTTCCTCTTGGAAGATGGGCAGGGGTAAAACTAGAAGAAAAGTTGCTGTATTAAAAACCGACTTAAAAGACTTATCAGGTGCAACGTGTTTCAGGAAGGATTATTATTTGTAGATGCGCTTTTTGTTTTGTTCAGCATCTGAAGCTTGCATTTTTGTTTTTTCCGATCACCGCAAATTTTCAGTAGACTTATGCATGTATATGTTTATTTACTTAGGAATTGCTTGATATTTGTGCTCTTTATAAAATGATCCATATGTTAGTTGATAGGACTTTCTAGTGAAACTGGGGTAAGTGGATACTTATCAGGTTCTTAGAGTGCTTTCTTTTAACTGCTAAGATGGGCCTTGCATGACAAAACACGATGGATCTTTCATGTCAAAACAAGCATGCCATTGTCTATCCTTTTGTCTATCCAATCACCTTATTCATTACAATTGCTCCTAGCTATTATTAAAAAATGACTATTGCCATGGACGACTTTTCTGTACAAAATATTGAACTCTAATGTGGACTTTATTAATTTACATTATAGACTCGATGTACTCTCAGAATTTGTTTTTTCTTAACATTGTTTTGGTGGGTAGCATATTTCTGTTTTGAAATGTTTTTGCACATTTCTTTTGAAGTGAGTACTGATATCAGAAATGAAGTTCATGTGGATTTGTATTATTTGATCTCATTTCTGGTATTTTCTTGTAGTAATTCACCACTCACAGTGTCTTTACCAATTGTAGGATGCTGCAGAATATGCTGAATGTGAAGCGGTCGTAAAAGACTACCCTCCATTTATTGATGCAATGAAGAAGAGGGGCATTGATGACATGGATCTAGTCATGGTTGATCCTTGGTTCGTAAAATATGAAAGATTATGTTTTCTGAACTGTCCATACAATTTTTATCACATATAGATTTCTCATTCATCTAAGTACTTGCTGCAGGTGTGTTGGTTACCACAGTGAAGTGGATTCTCCAAGTCGTAGACTTGCAAAACCACTGATATTCTGTCGAACAGAGAGTGACTGCCCACTTGAAAATGGTTATGCTAGACCTGTAGAAGGAATTCATGTACTTGTTGATATGCAAAATATGATAGTAATTGAGTTTGAAGATCGTAAGCTTGTTCCCTTACCACCTGCTGATCCACTGAGAAACTATACTCCTGGTGATACTAGAGGGGGAGTAGATAGAAGTGATGTGAAACCGCTCCAAATTCTTCAGCCTGAAGGTCCGAGCTTCCGGATTCATGGGAATTATGTTGAGTGGCAAAAGGTACATTCATTTTCTGTAACCTGACTTGTTTTTTTTATCATTATCTATGATTATTTTCATGAAATCTATGGTTGTTGGCAGTGGAACTTCCGCATCGGTTTCACTCCTAGGGAGGGTTTAGTCATTCACTCTGTTGCCTATGTTGATGGGAGTCGTGGTCGGAGGCCTATAGCCCATAGGTTGAGTTTTGTTGAGATGGTGGTGCCCTATGGAGATCCAAATGATCCACATTACAGAAAGAATGCATTTGATGCTGGGGAAGATGGTCTGGGGAAGAATGCTCATTCTCTTAAGAAGGTTTCACTTTTTTCTTCACAGTTCATTGAACTTATTATTAGTTCAAGTAATAACATATTGTGATGAAATACTGCCTTCTCACTAATATTTCAGGGATGTGATTGTTTGGGCTATATAAAGTACTTTGATGCTCATTTCACAAATTTTACTGGAGGAGTTGAAACAATTGAAAATTGTGTGTGTTTGCACGAAGAAGATCATGGGATCCTGTGGAAACATCAAGATTGGAGAACTGGCCTGGCAGAAGTTCGTAGATCGCGGCGTCTCACTGTTTCTTTTATTTGCACTGTGGCTAATTACGAATATGGATTCTTCTGGCACTTTTATCAGGCAAGTGATCTAAATTCATCACTAATTGATTCCTTGAATAATTTTTTTGGCCTTTTTTATCTATTTAATACATCTGAATACAGAATTATGTACTTATAAACATTTAGATTATTGGTCACGTGTACTTCTACATATATATTGATAAATATAGCATGATTTTGACTTGCGATATCCTTGTTGAATACATTGAGAAGTAGATGATTTTAACTCCTATTTTGGGAGGCCGAGAGGCTCGTAATCCACTTAACTGGTTACATTTTATTTGTTTATTTTGCGTTCATGTTCCTGCTTCTGAACTCAGTTTCCTTTGGGTGCAGGATGGAAAAATTGAAGCAGAAGTTAAACTTACTGGAATACTTAGTTTAGGAGCACTTCAGCCCGGAGAATTTCGAAAATATGGTACGACCATTGCACCAGGGCTATATGCCCCAGTTCATCAACATTTTTTTGTTGCTCGTATGGATATGTCAGTTGACTGTAAACCTGGAGAGATGCACAACCAGGTAACCGGTCACTTTTAATTTCAATAATGACGCTGATGCACTCTGTCACTTATCATCAATTTGGTGGTTACTATTACATACTAACCCCGAAGTTGACTTTATTGACTTTGACATCCCATTTCAAAGTTATTTGTTTGTGTATAGCTGCATTACAGTTTATGTTGATTTGGATTCTCTTTTCATAACTCAAATGACTGCTTCATTCGTTTTCTCCTACTGCCTGTGTTACTGTAGGTTGTTGAAGTGAACGTCAGGGTTGAAGAACCAGGAACAAATAATGTTCATAATAATGCATTCTATGCTGAGGAAACTTTACTTAGATCTGAATTAGAAGCCATGCGTGATTGTGATCCACTATCTGCCCGCCATTGGATCGTAAGAATCCTTGCCTGGCTCTTTCCATGTTACTTTGGATATTTTTCTCTTCATCACAAATTTAAGATTTAATGTTATATCACCTTTTTAGTAAGAAGATTTTCACATTATGCTCGAAATATATTCGTATTATCAGAAAATTCAATTGTTTCTATCTTATATAATCTGTTATATTCTCGTGTCCTTTAATCTCTGCTTGTATTCTAGATTATGTGATTCTTTCTCCGCCTCAATGTTGCAGATAAGGAACACAAGAACAGGAAATCGGAGTGGACAGCCAACTGGCTACAAACTGGTACCAGGAGCTAATTGTTTGCCGTTAGCTGGTTCTGAGGCCAAGTTTATGAGAAGAGCTGCATTTCTAAAGCATAATCTTTGGGTTACACCATATGCACGAGGGGAGGATTTTCCTGGAGGAGAGTTTCCTAACCAGAATCCACGTGTTGGGGAGGGTTTGGCTTCTTGGGTGAAGCAAAATCGTCCTCTGGAAGAAACTGATATAGTACTCTGGTTAGTTTTCTTGAAATCATTAACACATGATTTTTTTCCTTCTTTTGGTATTACATTTTGTGATCATAAAACAGAACATTTTATTGTTGGCTGAAGTGGTTGTAATTTGTTTGGTATCAAAGCCATTTCCCCGTCAAGGATTATAGGATGTATTAACTTGAAGTATAGGCTCTAGACCATTTTGTCATGCACTTTTCTAGCTTAGCCTGTTACATTATCATTCACTCGTGACCCAAACACATACTCTGCTTTTGATTTTTCCCTATATTAGTAGCCTCAAAACTTGAACCATATTATTGATTAACAACCTCTGTGAATAATGATTATCGTCTGCCCTTGCATTCTCATATTAAACTGTAGCGTCAAAACATAACGGTGTACCATTACGTTCCCTTGATATCTCTTACTTGGTTAATGTAGGTACGTTTTTGGGATTACGCATGTTCCCCGGTTGGAAGATTGGCCTGTTATGCCAGTGGAACACATAGGATTTGTTCTCCAGGTGTGTGAGATGATATCATTTTGTTCGTACAGTTTTATTTCCTGTTTCTTGTTTTTATATTACAAAATATACCCTTCTATTCCTCAATATAGTTTCAATAATCCTTTTTTCATTATGTTTATTTTGGAGACTTTCAGTTTTTTTCTTCAAATAGCTAAAATAGCTACACTTGATTCAGTCATCGGCAAAATGCATATTATTATTTATCTACAGTTCTCCACTACGTGTTATTCCAAAACTATTATTTATTTATTTTTTAATCTTATGCCTATTCTATGAAGTATGAACCTACTCAAATGAAATGTTTTCCTCAACTCTTTCAAGGCCTTTTAGTTTTAGAGCAATTGGTTATGTATAGCTGTGTTCTGCATTTATTCTTTATAGCGCTTCAGCTGTAACGGTGATAAGTTACCATAGTTCCCTGTGGGTTCTTGTTTCTTTTTTGCTTTTGAAATGCATATGAACAACTGTTGTTATTTTGTGGATGCAGCCACATGGATTTTTCAACTGCTCTCCTGCGGTTGATGTGCCGCCTAGTTGTGAGATCGAAGTTAAAGAGAATGATGTTAAAGAGAATGGTATAGCGAAGTCTACTCCATCTGTTCTAGTAGCAAAGCTCTGAAGGGGACACAAATGTCCATGTTTATTTAAAGTAATCTTGTGATACCTCGGAGTTTCCATTGTCTGTTATAAACTTCCCTGACGATATCCAATCTATAAGTGGTCTGTACATAGTGGATTTAAAACTCTACCTATGTTTGATGGCAATGTTCCGGAATTGTCACTTGGTTGTTTTTCGTTTCTCATTTCATAACATTTTTGCCATTTCTTTACCAAGTAGCTATTCAAGAGGAAGTACCAAGTACTAAAAATAGTTGCTTTTTCTTTATTTAGTCTTTTGGGTTAATCACATTAAGATTTTTACCATGACTGCTATTAGTCCCGCTACAAATTTGTGCTACTCCTGACTTTTCTTTCATGACATGTGGGTATTCGATACGTTGCTTTTATTATAATAAACTCACATGATTCCCAATATGAAAGTTCCAAAGTCTTTACCAAAAAAGAAGTCCTGGTTAAAGTCATTTATCAAAAAATCCTTTCTACAAGCTAAAAAATCTTCTGGATGATTGTTCAGTCTTCATATTCGGGGCCTTTGAATAAACTTGACTTTATTTAAGGTGTGTTTTTATAAAAAAAGTTATTACTTATGACTGCCTTCTTATATCGAGTATGTGAAATAAACTTTTGAAGTTTTTCTTCATTACACTGGGTCACGAAGCTTCATAACAATTGCTAAGTCTTAGTTAAGTTACATTCAATTCATAAAAGGTTTTTCAAGTCAAGAAATGTGGTTGACTTGTAAATTGAGGTCCCAATATGAACCCAGTCAACGTCAACTCAAATATGTTATTCAAATTATTAATTATTTTAGTATGCACTAACTAGTACGTAGTACTATTATCAAATATTATTATTTCATTTATATTCTCCATCTCAAAGCTCAAATTTCCAAGTAGTAAAAACATTTAAATGGCAGCAACACCTTCTTCTGCTTCTGATGATGAAAAATCAATTCAAGAAATACTCTCTCTCCCAATCCTATTAGCCGACCGGGTCATAAAATCCGCCCAAGAATCCGAATCCTTCAAACCCGAAAACTCTGACCTCGCCCGCCAAGTCACCCAGCTCACCCACCTCCTCCGCTCCACCGCCCGCCTCACCTCCGCCAACTCCACCGCCTCCTACCACCGCCCCATACGCCGTGTCACCGCCGACCTCAACAAAACCCTCGACCGTGCCTTAACCCTCGCCCGCAAATGCCGCCACAAGAAAACCAACGTCCTCCGCCACGTCCTCTCCATCACCACCGCCGCCGATTTCAAAAAGGTCTCTTCTTTACTCGATTCCTCACTAGCCGACATGAAATGGGTCCTTTCCATTTTCAACCAAGAGTCGGAAAACGAGGTTGTTAACTTGTCTTTACCTCCGATTGCGAGCAACGACCCTATCTTGGCGTGGGTTTGGTCTTACATAGCTTCTGTTCAAATGGGTCGGGCCGAGGCGGCCGAGGGGCTCGCTAATTTGGCGAGGGATAACGATAGGACGAAGAAGGTTATCGTGGAGGAAGACGGGATACCGCCGCTTTTGAAGCTGCTGAAGGAGACTGGGAATGTGGACGCGCAGAATGCGGCTGCGGGGGCGTTGTCTAATTTGGCGGATACTGGTGAGCGTGTGGGGAGTATCGTGGAGGCGGGAGGGGTTCAGGTGATCGCCAAGGCGATTTCTGAGGCGGCGGGGATGAAGGTTCAAGTGACGTTGGTGAATTTGGTTTCGAGGATGTCGGAGGTGGACGCCAGTGTTCAGGAGGAGTTTGGGAGGGAAAATGTGACGAGGCCGTTAGTGAGTCTTTTGGGGATGGATGTGGATTTGGAAGAGTTTAAGGAGAGTAAAACCGCTAATAACTTGCTTTCGATTGTTCAGATTAATAAGGAGATGGCTAGGAAGAACATCGGTGGGTCTAGTGGCAGTGGTAAGAGTTTTCATAGTAATAGGAAGGAGAAGGATAGGGAGGCTGAGTCGCCTGAGGTGAGGTTGGAGCTTAAGGTGTGTTGTGCCACTGCCTTGTGGAAATTGGCCAGAGGAAGCTTGTCGAATAGTAAGAAGATTACCGAGACTAAAGCTTTACTTGTTTTAGCAAAGATAATCGATAAAGAGAAAGAGGATTTGCAGATTAATAGTTTGATGGTGGTGATGGAGTTGGCTGCTGTGGCAGAATCTAATCCTGATCTTAAGCGAGCAGCTTTTAAGCCGAATTCACCAGCTGCTAAAGCTGTTTTAGATCAGCTTCTGAGAGTCATAAATGAGGGAACAAGCGTGCCTTTACTGATTCCTTCTATTAAAGCTATTGGGTGTTTGTCGACAATGTTTCATGCCAAGGCAAATATAGTAGAGCCCTTGGTTGCTCAACTTGGTAATAGGAATAGTGAAGTTTCTTCTGAAGCGGCTAAAGCTTTGGGGAAGTTTGTATGTGAGGATAATTTTAATCGTAAGGAACATTCTCAAGCAATTGTAGAGTTTAATGGGGTGCCAAAGATCATGAGTTTGCTGAGAAGCCATGATAAGGGTCAGTTGCATTTGCATGAGCTTGCACTGTTGTGCCATCTCGCGATAAATATTGGTAATAGCAAGGCACTTGGACAAGCTAGAGCGTTGCATGTACTAGAGGGAGCCGCTCGACCTGTGATCGCTCAGCATCCTGAGATGAAGGAATTGTTTGCTAAGGCAATTCACCAGCTTCTTCTTTATCAGGCTGGTGCTCATACTCATCATAACTCATAGAAGTAATTAGGCACTATAATTACATCTGTCCGCAGTCATATAAGTTATGACATTTGACCCCTTTGTGATCGATGAAATGGTAAAGATGATTATATTGTAAAATAAATGGACATGTTCATATTAGAACCAAGTTATCGTAAATGATTCTAAATTAATTTTCAATTTCTCGTATATATTTGTGACATATACGACATGCATGGGAAATCTACAATAGACGGCTGATCTTGGGGCATCCTTTTGCACGAGTATCAGCATTTTAAGAGCGCGTTTTCTTGCCCCCAGCATTACATCAGGTTAATTCTTAATCTTGTGACATTTAATTAATATAACGTTTGGATATAAAAAAACTAGCACCTTAAAATGGTCATTATTAGTTAATATGGTGTTTGTTTACTCATATTAACTGATAGTATATATAACATTCCCTTTTCTGCCCCTGAATTATCTAATTAAAAAATTACATTTACCCTTTCTCCTCCTCACCCTCCCCATTCACCCGATCAAAGTTGGGTTTCACCTTCTCCCTTTCACCCTCGCCGTTCACCACACAAAATTACATCTCCTAATGTTCACAGACTTCCGCCATAATATCTAAGCAACTATAATATGTAGGAACCATAGGACTCGAAGTATTGGCCACCATATGTACGAACTATAGTTGAAGTACAATAATTAATGGTCATGCAAGCAACAAAATATAAGAATTGAAAATGACTGAAAATTAACAATATCAACACTTGTAGAACAATATTCCTTACGACTTACGAGGCATTCCAATCAACAACAACAAGCTAACAATTTCATGTTGGCAATTTCATAGTTCAAAATGTTGATTAAGTTTTACAAAATGTAACCATATATTTTAAAATGCACTTACTAACCATAAGACAAGAGTTTGGTAGTGAATAAGGTACAATATAAAGTTTGCTTATACAGAAACTAATGCGCAGGAGTAAGGGAGTTTTTTTTAGTTTCATTTCCCAACATATTTGATGCAGGGTGATTTCGTCTGCTGACTAAGCACTCCACGTCAGACTAACCCAAGCTCCGTACTGGTGTTGGGTTAGCTTTGAGTTCGAGAAACCTGCACTGAAAAACACGAAAAGTATATACCTGAGTGAACTTGGAGTTTGTTGATTTCGGACTGAACTTGGGCTGGGCCAAGCTGCCTACGTATCCCGTATAGGGAATCAAGCCGAACGTAGTTCATTGTTTCTCCGTGATAGCCATTGTTGCGTGTTGGGCTATTGAACCGTGCTGAACGGGTATGCCTTATGTTGGGCTCGAGGCTTGTTGGGCCGTGCTGAACGGGTGTGCCTTGTGTTGGGCTTGAAGCTTGTTGGGCCAAAGCGAGTCAGATGGGCCTCCAATCCGTACTGGATTGTGCGTCCACGAGAGCTTGATGGACCATGTCGCATAAGACGTCGTCGGACCGAGCGGGTCGGACGGAATTTGAGCTCTCAAAGTCTAGAGAGAGAAAGCTCTGACTTAGAGAGAGAAAGTCAGATGTGAATTGTGTGTCTTTTGCATCCAATTGATGGGGTATTTATAGGTACTTCATGGGCTTGTTGATGGGCTTGGCCCATCATTGATGGACTTGTGTTGAACCTGAGAAGGCGATGACCTGAGAAGGCGACAACCCGAGAAGGCGATGACCTGAGAAGGCGACAACCCGAGAAGGCGATGACCTGAGAAGGAGATAACCTGAGAAGGCGATGACCTGAGAAGGCGATGACCTGAGAAGGCGACAACCCGAGAAGGCGACAACCTGAGAAGGCAACAACCCGAGAAGGCGATGACCTGAGAAGGCAACAACCTGAGAAGGCGATGATTCGAGGAGGCGACAACCCGAGAAGGCGATGACTTGAGAAGCCAACGACTTTCACTCCTTATCTCTTTAAGATACTAAAGCAACACCAATGACTTAGTACTTTTACGGAACTTGTCATTTATATACTTCAAGGTGTGACACGTGGTCGAGTGAGAGGTTGCCAAATATCAATACCAAAGTACGGTACAACAGTAATCCCCCCACTTCGCAGTGTGTTATCTGAAGGAGAAGACATTGTGAAGTAGATTAGGCACTCCTTGGTTCATATTTCGCTTATCTTCTTGTTCTTGCTTGTCTTTGCCTCCAAATGTCATTATTTGGTTCTTGTCTTCATGACTTACGATGATGGCCTACCTTAATAGGCTCTTTACCTAGTTTATTTCGGTAGGGCTTACGTTGTTGGCCTACTTTATGGGATATTCGCCCAATAGGCTCTTCACCTAGTTTACTTCGGTAGGGCTTACATTATTGGCCTACTTTATTGGATATTCGCCCAATAGGCTCTTCACCTAGTTTATTTCGGTAGGGCTTACATTATTGGCCTACTTTATGGGATATTCGCCCAATAGGCTCTTCACCTAGTTTATTTTGGTAGGGCTTACATTGTTTGCCTACTTTATGGGATATTCGCCCAATAGGCTTTTCACCTAGTTTATTTCGGTAGGGCTTACATTATTGGCCTACTTTATGGGATATTCGCCCAATAGGCTCTTCACCTGGTTTATTTTGGTAGGGCTTACATTATTGGCCTACTTTATGGGATATTCGCCCAATAGGCTCTTCACCTAGTTTATTTCGGTAGGGCTTACATTATTGGCCTACTTTATGGGATATTCGCCCAATAGGCTCTTCACCTAGTTTATTTTGGTAGGGCTTACATTGTTTGCCTACTTTATGGGATATTCGCCCAATAGGCTCTTCACCTAGTTTATTTTGGTAGGGCTTACATTGTTTGCCTACTTTATGGGATATTCACCCAATAGGCTCTTCACCTAGTTTATTTCGGTAGGGCTTACGTTATTTGCCTACTTTATGGGATATTCACCCAATAGGCTCTTCACCTATTTTATTTCGGTAGGGCTTACATTATTTGCCTACTTTATGGGATATTCACCCAATAGGCTCTTCACCTAGTTTATTTCGGTAGGGCTTACGTTATTTGCCTACTTTATGGGATATTCACCCAATAGGCTCTTCACCTAGTTTATTTTGGTAGGGCTTACATTATTTGCCTACTTTATGGGATATTCACCCAATAGGCTCTTCACCTAGTTTGGCTCGGTAGGGCTTACATTATGTGCCTACTTTATGGGATTCTCACCCAATAGGCTCTTCACCTAGTTTATTTTGGTAGGGCTTACATTGTTTGCCTACTTTATGAGATATTCGCCCAATAGGCTCTTCACCTAGTTTATTTTGGTAGGGCTTACATTGTTTGCCTACTTTATGGGATATTCGCCCAATAGGCTTTTCACCTAGCTTCTCGAGATTCCTTTGTGTCATGCCTTGTTTCTTATCCTCACCATGTCTCTTTGAAGGTGGAGTAGTGATTTGTACGGTTTAGCGATTGCCATCGTAAAGTTGTTAATATCATTGCCGAGAGTGGTGAACGGATATTTTGAAATAGTTGTAGTGATCCTTAACAAGGTGAATGCGTGAGTTATCACTTTCACTTGCATAGCTGCAATAATTTGTGTTAGTTGTTTCACTCATATAAGGAGTCCCCCATTCCATATCGCAGTTGAGTTGATAATGATGGAAGTTCCATGACATTAGCATTTCTACAGCCTCAAGGAGATTTTCATATGTTATTTTACTATAAGCGTAGGATGATCAAGGTTATGTCTTGTGCAATGAATGCGACTGCGCTCTATCACGTTGTGTAGAGTGACGAGGTAGCGAGACACCTCTTGATTGTTGCAACATCGTGTGTTCTGAATTGAGCTATTTTTCTCGAATAGTTGATCATCGTGCATCACTTTGATGAGTTGGTTTATTCTCTGGAACATTATACCCCACTTCTAAGTGTATTATAGGTACTTAAAAGTTGATGTCATAGTAGACGTTCAGCGCCTTGAGAGGCATTCGGTGTTGTGAGAGGCGTTCAATGCCTTAAGAGGCGATCAAGGCCTTAAGAGTTGTTTAGTGCCTTAAGAGGCGTTCTTTTGATGTAGACGCTTCGCGAAGCAATGTTGACACTTAAGTTGTTGAATGAAGCACTATTTTGGCATGAATCATAAAGAAGCATGTTGTTCTGACATAAGTCACTTAATAAAGAATTGTTGATTTGTAAGTAGCTTCATCAGGCACTCTTCGTAATTTGATGAAGAAATGCTAGTTTGAAGCTTGATGTAGTTTGATCCAACCTTTTCTTTTATTCGTGGAGGTAGTTGATCCATCGACATGCAGCAACTATTCCATACTGGCTTTTCTTGAGTTGTGGCACGCGTCTATAATAAGAGCATAAGCGACATCCCTTACTTATTTGCTTCACATCTGGGGGTCGAATTTAATTTTTGATGTGCATGCCCTCTATGAGGTTGAGCTCAATCTTCATTCTGCACATTCTCTTTGCGTCGCATTCATTCTTCAAAAGTGCATACCGCATGGAAGTCACATTCAAATTTTATGAAGCTATTCTTGAGCATCTTGGCTATTGGTTAAGCTAAGTCGTTACTAGTTGAGATTTAGAAAATCTAACTCTTCATGAGCTTTGGAGAATGACAAGTGTTCTTCAGCTTCGGGAAGCTATGCCTTTAGTTCTTGAGCATGACGGTTTAATCTTGACCTCCACTAAGTTGTATTGATTTGACCTTGTATTTGGGCGGTTGTATGAAGGCGGGATCGTGCTGGTCGGACAACTAAGGTCAAAGATTTGGGATCTCAATTGATGGAAAATTTGAATCTTCATCGGTGCGAACTCTCTTGAAGCCGCCTTCAATCTTTAACCGCGCATACCCTCTCGTGATCACATTAATCAGTGATGGTGCTTACCTTCTCGGGGCTAACTTTCAACCTTTATGAAGCTATTCTTGAGCATCGTAGCTTTTGAAAAAACTGAGTCGCAATTGGTTGAGGTTCGAGAAATTAGCTCTTCATAAGCTTGGGTGCCATCATGAACTTCTTGAAGCTTTGTGAAAGAAAATTTTTCATTTCTTGATGAGTCTTCACGAGTTTTTCGAAACCAATAAAAGCTGGAATTATTAAGGAGAGTACTCTGCGCAATTCCAGGAAAATAGACATAACTCCCTCTAGAAAATTCCAAATGACTTCTAGTTTGTTGCATTAACTAGAAGACTCATAGATCTTTCCATCCGTATATGGTGCACTTTCTGGAACTGTTTCAATAGGAGCAGTTTTTCTAAGGAGTGCCAAAGAACTAGCACATGACAGATTGCAAAGCACTTTGCGCAGTCCCACGAGAATAGCCATAACTCGCTCCACAAATTTTCAAATGACCTATGGCTTATTTCATTAGAAAGAAGACTCATAAGGCTTTCTATCCATGTATGGCACTTATTTTTAATCTTCCTCAATTGGAGCAGTTTTGCTAATGAATTTGGGCTTTCGATTGGATCGTACGCTGAAATTTGAATTTTAGTCCCCTCATTTCTCGAAGTCCTTTTTTCATGATTTCGTCTCGCATCAATAGAGATGTGATCTTCAAATCAGCGCATTAGTGCACAAAATACTTTCCTTTAATTTTAACTCTTTCTTCAAGCTTCCATATTTGCACATCCCGTATCTTTTCCCGCAAAGGCCTATGGTGGCAGAGAAAGTACATGTTGCTTTGCATGATGTGCCTCTTTTGGCGGAGGTGGAATGTTAAACTTAGTATAGAGTTGAATATCTACTCTTCAAAAAACAATTGTGGGTCTTTTTGTGAATTGAGAAATTCTTTGAAGGTTCCAGTGTTGCAATATGATTTTGGTGTCCAACTATAGCTCTCAATATTTGATATTGATCTTCCAGTTGAAATATTCATCCAAATTGAATATAGGTCATCACCAATTACAGCATAATTAGAATCACATTAACTTGATTACCGCTGATGGAGGAATTCAATTTGACCTCTACCATTTTCCAAGTTTAAATGTTGGGCACCGTAAATTGCGCCTCCTCTTTATTTTGGGGCTGATATAGTGTTCTTGTGTAGAAACTTGCCGTTTCCTTCTTCTTCTTTTATATATATATATATATATATAGTAGGCCATCCTCATGAATTATTCTGATAATCTGTTCAGATGCACTTGTTTGAAAACATATTTTCGTCCAGGCTTCCTCATGTCGGGCGAAATCTCTCGTTGATTATAATCTTTTTCAATATTATTTTTCCATGCTAGAATATATTGTTCACATTTGGATAACGACTCTTCCTCTTCTTTCTTTCAAAATTGCAGGCGCCTCCAAACAATTCGTCCGAGAGCAGCTCACTGGATGTAAAGCTCGCACGCAGGGAGTTCGCCGGTGCTGGCTGTTCGAAGGTGCTTGGAGTCTGACGCTTCTGTCCCGTCCGTTCAGAGAGAAGGGCGATCGGAGGGGAAGATTTTGAGCAAGCCAATCAGTTTGTATGCTCACCGCGAGATCAGTTTGCAGGCCTGGAGTTCGCACAACGATCACTTTGGTGGGGGAGGAGTTAGTCGGAGGAAGTGCAAATCTGTTCGGTAGTGGCTGAAGAGTACGTGCAAGGAGGTCAGTTCGTGACTTCACGCAGCGGTGGCAGCGGTGAGTTTGTGCAAGCGGAGGAGATCATTTGCAACAGTGAGTTTGGGCAAGCGGTGGAGTTCGTTGGCGGCGCTAATCCGTCCATGCTCGGCGTAGACTTCGGTCTAAGGAGAAGATCGGGTTCCGTTCATATTGCGCTAAAGGAGTTCGTGCACGGCGCTGTTCCGGAGCGGAATACATCAGTAGCGTTGGTGAGTTTGCTCGAAAGAGATCAGTTTGGTGAGGAGTTCGTGTGCAAATATCACCCTTGATCGTGAAAGCGAAGCACTTTTGCGCAGCTGGATTGTGAGGAAGCGTGGTGGCATGTGTGAGATCCGATTGATTCATGGTCGCCGGCGTTGGAAAGCTAAAACAATGATCTGTCATCTGGCGGCAATGCCGTTTCATTATGAGGCCAATAACCATGAAAAATTTGCATATCAGCTGCTGCAATGACAAAGACATGGTGTTGGCACGTGACGTGTAGCAACGATCTTCGAGATGAGCGTGGCGAAGCGTCAAGAATCGGATCAGAGTGTAGTCGGTGGTTTTGGGAACCTAACACGGTCATCTATAAACTAGAAGTGGAAGAAATGTGATTGAATGCTTGCAACTAGGTTGAAATCACGATTCAGCTGCTGCAACGTGAAAGACTCGGTGATGGCGAATGGCATTGAGCAGCGATATTCAAAATGCCCGTGAAAGCACATTTGGAGTCGATTCGAGGCATGGTTGGTACCAACGGAAAGCTGACACAATGGTCTATCAGTTGGTGATGGTGGTCGTCGATCTGTTTTCAGCTAAAAAATATTGTAAACGACAATTTTTGCTGCTGCAGCAACAAAGCGTTCTTGTAATGCGCAACAAACTTTGAAATGTCCGTGAAGGTGCGTGCAGCATTGGTTTGGGGCAAGGCCGGTGGCGTTGGAATCCTGACACAAATATCTATCACTGGTTGCTTACAAAAGGTCCAAAACATAGGCCTAAACCTATGTAAAAACTGTGTTTCCGCTGCTGCAGCGCTAAAAACTCGGTGAGGACGAGTTGCAATGAGCAATGATCTTCAAAATGCACGTACGACAACGTCCGCTGTTGAATTGGAGCGTGGTTGGTGTCGTTAGAAAGCTGACATCAAGACCGATGAAAAGATGTTGACGGAAGTTCCAGGAGAGAGTTATAACTACTCGAGAAATTCATTTCAACTGCTGCACACTTCTTGACAATAGTGTGACAATGAGCATAGATCTTCAAGTTGTTCGTGGTGGAGCATCCAATATCGAAGAAGAGCGCGAAAGGTGGCCTCGGAATGCTAACGTCAAGAGATTTCAAGTATTGGTAGAATCATGGCATCGTGGGCTAGTACAATCTTGGATTTTGTCCTTAATGGAAGTACAATGTTTGATCTCCAGCATGGAGTACCATTCTCTGCTAGCAGAGTCTTGAATTTTCTCTTTCTAATTAAAGTACAATGTTTCATCTCCAGCATGGAGTGGCATCCTTGGCTAGCAAAGTCTTGGATTTTCTCCTTCTCCAACGATAAATCATGCCATGGCTAGCTATTATTGATGTGAAGTAAGGTGCATCTTAAACACCGTGATTGGCGTTGGACTATAGAAATCCGTCAACGTTGAGTTGTGGATTAGTAATGGTGGCATGGCGTCTCAGAATAAAGCATCTTGAAGTTGAATAAAATGTCTCGGAGTCATTGAAGAAATAATCCAGGAACCATTGAAGAAAACACCATGTCAAAGCTTGAATGAGTAGAGCCGCATGTTGTAGTGGTAGCAAATCCTAATGTGGTGCTGATGCAATTGACGACTTGTCGCGGATACAAGTTTTTCCATCAGGATCATTCCAAAGCTATTTGCCAATGAAAAGGTCGTGCAAGGACGTCGTGCTTGCTTCTGTTCGTTGATGTGAGGAAGATCGTCTCAAAGTTGTTTGCCAATGAAGAGGTTGTACATGTCTTGAGTTCGTGGTGCTCTTAGAATGTCTTGCAAAGCTTGAATAGGTTGAGCCACATGCTTCGACGGTAGCAAGTCCTGAAGTAGTCTTGCTGCGATTGTAGACTTATCGTGTGTGCACGTTGCTACCTAAGGATCGTTGCATCAACTTTCTCAGCATCTCTAGCCAAATATCCTTCTTGTTCCTAAGTAATTTGTAGCGGTGTTGGCCCTTGTAGTTGCTTTTGTAAATTGGGCAATGGTGGTGAACACATGTGTTTCTTCTACAGTGCACTTAGCGGTTTCCCACAGACGGCGCCACTGATGCAGGGTGATTTCGTCTGCTGACTAAGCACTCCACGTCAGACTAACCCAAGCTCCGTACTGGTGTTGGGTTAGCTTTGAGTTCGAGAAACCTGCACTGAAAAACACGAAAAGTATATACCTGAGTGAACTTGGAGTTTGTTGATTTCGGACTGAACTTGGGCTGGGCCAAGCTGCCTACGTATCCCGTATAGGGAATCAAGCCGAACGTAGTTCATTGTTTCTCCGTGATAGCCATTGTTGCGTGTTGGGCTATTGAACCGTGCTGAACGGGTATGCCTTATGTTGGGCTCGAGGCTTGTTGGGCCGTGCTGAACGGGTGTGCCTTGTGTTGGGCTTGAAGCTTGTTGGGCCAAAGCGAGTCAGATGGGCCTCCAATCCGTACTGGATTGTGCGTCCACGAGAGCTTGATGGACCATGTCGCATAAGACGTCGTCGGACCGAGCGGGTCGGACGGAATTTGAGCTCTCAAAGTCTAGAGAGAGAAAGCTCTGACTTAGAGAGAGAAAGTCAGATGTGAATTGTGTGTCTTTTGCATCCAATTGATGGGGTATTTATAGGTACTTCATGGGCTTGTTGATGGGCTTGGCCCATCATTGATGGACTTGTGTTGAACCTGAGAAGGCGATGACCTGAGAAGGCGACAACCCGAGAAGGCGATGACCTGAGAAGGCGACAACCCGGGAAGGCGATGACCTGAGAAGGAGATAACCTGAGAAGGCGATGACCTGAGAAGGCGATGACCTGAGAAGGCGACAACCCGAGAAGGCGACAACCTGAGAAGGCAACAACCCGAGAAGGCGATGACCTGAGAAGGCAACAACCTGAGAAGGCGATGATTCGAGGAGGCGACAACCCGAGAAGGCGATGACTTGAGAAGCCAACGACTTTCACTCCTTATCTCTTTAAGATACTAAAGCAACACCAATGACTTAGTACTTTTACGGAACTTGTCATTTATATACTTCAAGGTGTGACACGTGGTCGAGTGAGAGGTTGCCAAATATCAATACCAAAGTACGGTACAACAATATTGGCTCAAAATGGAAGGTTTCACGGAATTATAGTAGTAAGAACAACCGTTCTATGGATTTCCAGCCGATGGATCGAGTGCTCTAGTGACCACCATGCTTATGTACTTCTCGCGACATTGTTTGTCCATCGCCAAGAATAAATCAGTTTATTATGGGCTGTTCACGATCTCGTGTGCCACGATAATGCACAACTGGAGTGGCATAAGACCCATTTTAGCAATAACTTTAAACACCAACTTGCTCTTTGATGTGGGAGCGGGAGGGGGTGGGGGGCCGGTGGTGCAACAGGGGTTGAATCAGCTACGACCTTTTTTGCCATCTCGTCAAGAGTGGCGTTGCTCTTCTCAAATTACTCTCACGTAGAGTTACCAATTGTTCCGGTAAATGGGGTGGTTCGCGTAACTTCCTCTTTCTCTTGTTTCCCTTTGAAGATGTCGAACTCTTTTTGCTGTTCGGATCTACACCGGGATTGTGCGAGGAACTAAATTCTTGAGTGTCCATTGGTCTTCTGCGTCCCTCGGTCTATTATTTGCGGCGAACGTACCCTCGCTTTTGGCCTTTCTCTTTGCATCGCTAATAACATGAACATCATAGACCTCGTCGTAGAGCTCGTGGGGCCTTTCGAGATCGAGGACAACATCAGTGATCCCTTGTGCGTCTTTGCCATCCGCCACGATCATTCCCAAAGATAACCAACCAATCCTCGTAGTATGGTAAGCTCTTGTTGCGAAACGTGACGACATCGAGATGGACCTGTTGAATTTGATCGCATATGTAAGTGTAATATTGACTTAGTGAAACCAAAAATAATAATCTTTATGACTACATAACAAAGAGTGTTGGGACAATTAAACATATTCGAAGTACATAGCAGTATGATTCCATGGTGTTTAGTGCAAGAGTAAACTGCATATACATGTACCTCTTTTCTTGTCTATTTTTTTCCCTGCCTAACTGCATATACTAATTGAATGAAGTGTGGTACTAAGCATTAGTAAATTTCTATGTCCCATATGCCCAAATAATGCAACCTGCTGTTTGCAGTTTTGCACATAACTACAAAATAATTCACAAACTTGACATTGAATTTTTATATATCTTCCAGGATTGCACACTTCAATTTTCGTAAGCAATTCATGTATGAACATAAGCATACATTACATACGAGGTGTACTATAATATAATGAATGTCGTATCTACGAGGTTTACGACCGAATTTTCCAGATTGATATAGGTAGATTAATATCACAACGAAAGCAACAAAACACCCTAAAAACAACTTGGTGCATGGCAAATATATCTTCTCCCTCGGTCCCATAAGTAACTGTGATCACTGTAAATTAATAATGGCGTAAAAAGGATGAATATAAATTCGAAATTTACACTACAAAACCAATTACACACAACTATGGTGAGGGTGAGCATGGACTGTTGTTGGGATCCCTACAATGATTGACAACAAGGTTTTTTTTTTTTTTTTTTCTTCACGAAAAGCACATTTGCAGATTTACTTACCTGAAATAATGAACCTTCGGTGAGAAAGCTGCTAAGATCTGTTCGCCGCAGCTGCAAATAAAAATTCAAAATTACTTAGAATAGAGCAACTACACAATCAAATTAACGAATTCGAGGCAAAAAATAAATATGTGCAACGATGTGAAAACCTTCAAAATCTGGAGCACAATGGGTTGAATAAGCTTCTTGTGGAAACCACACCTTTTGATTTATGCGGGAGAATGAATAATAGTTTGTCCTGGATTCCTCTTTCTAATTTAATTTTAGCGGAAGAATTGACAGATTTAAGAGTGAAAGAGGAATTTAGCATGGATTGAAAACCTGCAACTTGGAATCCGGGGGGTGGATGAGGCGACTCCTACTTGTGAGATAAGGCGAGAATTGACAGTTTTCGCGGGCTTCGCAGCTACAAATCAGCACATCCAAACGCAAGATTAGCCCTGGTTTTGTAATTAATCTGGGGGTTTTGGGGCAAACAAACGTGCTCTAACTCTTTCTGTTGATCATATTCTGGATTACTGAACCTCTCCCCTGCTGCTATTGAACCTTTTTAGGAATGAACAAAAGATAAATAAATTAAATAACTAGAAAGAACGCATCTGAGGCCAAATGCAGATGACCCTTGTGATTGGCATTTGTTTCAAGGGGCATTATTTTCAAGTTGGTCGGTTTTATTCCAAGGGTGAACGTACACAAGAGAACAATTTCAGGTATACTAAGTTATAAAATATTGTATTTCAGTACAAATACTGCATATGTTATGAATACATAGGATGCAGCACACTGTACGCGGTTAGTACGACAGTTGAGAATGATCCAAACGACGAAAACCACATATGAGAAGCATCAACTGCACACTTAATGTGCGATCCAATAGTATCAAGGCCTAAAGGTAATCTAATAGTATCCTTCTACTGTAATTTGCCTTGCTAAATATATGCTTATCTTGTGGAAATGTTTTCTATCATTGCAGCAGCCAGCAGTGCAGGAAAGATCATTATACAAACTTGTTGTACCGTACTTTGGTATTGATATTTGGCAACCTCTCACTCGACCACGTGTCACACCTTGAAGTATATAAATGACAAGTTCCGTAAAAGTACTAAGTCATTGGTGTTGCTTTAGTATCTTAAAGAGATAAGGAGTGAAAGTCGTTGGCTTCTCAAGTCATCGCCTTCTCGGGTTGTCGCCTCCTCGAATCATCGCCTTCTCAGGTTGTTGCCTTCTCAGGTCATCGCCTTCTCGGGTTGTTGCCTTCTCAGGTTGTCGCCTTCTCGGGTTGTCGCCTTCTCAGGTCATCGCCTTCTCAGGTCATCGCCTTCTCAGGTTATCTCCTTCTCAGGTCATCGCCTTCTCGGGTTGTCGCCTTCTCAGGTCATCGCCTTCTCGGGTTGTCGCCTTCTCAGGTCATCGCCTTCTCAGGTTCAACACAAGTCCATCAATGATGGGCCAAGCCCATCAACAAGCCCATGAAGTACCTATAAATACCCCATCAATTGGATGCAAAAGACACACAATTCACATCTGACTTTCTCTCTCTAAGTCAGAGCTTTCTCTCTCTAAGTCAGAGCTTTCTCTCTCTAGACTTTGAGAGCTCAAATTCCGTCCGACCCGCTCGGTCCGACGACGTCTTATGCGACATGGTCCATCAAGCTCTCGTGGACGCACAATCCAGTACGGATTGGAGGCCCATCTGACTCGCTTTGTCCTAACAAGCTTCAAGCCCAACACAAGGCACACCCGTTCAGCACGGCCCAACAAGCCTCGAGCCCAACATAAGGCATACCCGTTCAGCACGGTTCAATAGCCCAACACGCAACAATGGCTATCACGGAGAAACAATGAACTACGTTCGGCTTGATTCCCTATACGGGATACGTAGGCAGCTTGGCCCAGCCCAAGTTCAGTCCGAAATCAACAAACTCCAAGTTCACTCAGGTATATACTTTTCGTGTTTTTCAGTGCAGGTTTCTCGAACTCAAAGCTAACCCAACACCAGTACGGAGCTTGGGTTAGTCTGACGTGGAGTGCTTAGTCAGCAGACGAAATCACCCCGCATCAGTGGCGCCGTCTGTGGAGTTATGACCGTTTTCTTAGAATTGCGCAGATTGCTTCGTAATCCGCCAAGTTTTAATCCATTCGTACTCCTTAATGAATTGCCAGACAGACAAAGAACCATTAAATCAACTTCTCACTGTCTCATCTGCCTGATAACACACCGCGAAGTGGGGGGGTTACTGTTGTACCGTACTTTGGTATTGATATTTGGCAACCTCTCACTCGACCACGTGTCACACCTTGAAGTATATAAATGACAAGTTCCGTAAAAGTACTAAGTCATTGGTGTTGCTTTAGTATCTTAAAGAGATAAGGAGTGAAAGTCGTTGGCTTCTCAAGTCATCGCCTTCTCGGGTTGTCGCCTCCTCGAATCATCGCCTTCTCAGGTTGTTGCCTTCTCAGGTCATCGCCTTCTCGGGTTGTTGCCTTCTCAGGTTGTCGCCTTCTCGGGTTGTCGCCTTCTCAGGTCATCGCCTTCTCAGGTCATCGCCTTCTCAGGTTATCTCCTTCTCAGGTCATCGCCTTCTCGGGTTGTCGCCTTCTCAGGTCATCGCCTTCTCGGGTTGTCGCCTTCTCAGGTCATCGCCTTCTCAGGTTCAACACAAGTCCATCAATGATGGGCCAAGCCCATCAACAAGCCCATGAAGTACCTATAAATACCCCATCAATTGGATGCAAAAGACACACAATTCACATCTGACTTTCTCTCTCTAAGTCAGAGCTTTCTCTCTCTAGACTTTGAGAGCTCAAATTCCGTCCGACCCGCTCGGTCCGACGACGTCTTATGCGACATGGTCCATCAAGCTCTCGTGGACGCACAATCCAGTACGGATTGGAGGCCCATCTGACTCGCTTTGTCCTAACAAGCTTCAAGCCCAACACAAGGCACACCCGTTCAGCACGGCCCAACAAGCCTCGAGCCCAACATAAGGCATACCCGTTCAGCACGGTCCAATAGCCCAACGCGCAACAATGGCTATCACGGAGAAACAATGAACTACGATCGGTTTGATTCCCTATACGGGATACGTAGGCAGCTTGGCCCAGCTCAAGTTCAGTCCGAAATCAACAAACTCCAAGTTCACTCAGGTATATACTTTTCGTGTTTTTCAGTGCAGGTTTCTCGAACTCAAAGCTAACCCAACACCAGTACGGAGCTTGTGTTAGTCTGACGTGGAGTGCTTAGTCAGCAGACGAAATCACCCCGCATCAAAACTATATTGTCTTCTTTTTTTCTTGCGTTCTGCGAAATGCGACAACATTTACTCTGCTTTCTTATTCACATTAAAGGTCAGCATCCAGTAAACTACTACTAGTTCTATTGGTTTTGGGATATTATCAGTATCATTCTCCCTTCTATTGGTCTATGATGTTTTAAAAGTTCTTTGTGATACCAATTTACCTTTTCAGCTTTTCACAACAGCTCTTTCATACTTAAGGACTACTGTGTTCAGCCCTATGCCAATGACTAAACAATCAGATAGACTACAACGAACATTGAACGTTGAGGAAGTATTCTTTATCTAGCTGTGATTTATAAGCCTGTTTATTGGACTATTGTGATCGATATATATATATATATATATATATTGTTTCTGGAAATAGCTACCGAGATTATTTAAGATTGGATGTGAATCTTATTTAGCAGAAAATACTTACGGCCTATGGTTTTAGAATGACGTATTTTGAGGATTTCATTGCAATGCCTTAATTTGTTATCAAGTTAGCTTTTGCAAAAAGATTCTTCTGAATTGAATGTAAGTATCCTATGTAGTTCTGCAAATGAGCTCTTATGTGACATACTTTCAGAAGATGAGTGTTTCAACGCGTATGTTGTGCTGAGCGTATTGTAACACGCAAAGAAATAAGGTGAAAATGAAAATGCAAGAACTTGGTTTATGATGGTTTGGACATGGGAGATTAGAGTTACAAATGCATCATGTAACATGTTGAGAGTCTTATGTTAAGGACAAACATTTAGCTGACCTTTTTCCAACTTCTTTTTTCTCTATTGGCCTCGATTCCAACATTCTGCCTGTTGCAATTTGTACCAGAAAATGAGCCCACCAGAGGTGTCCCAGTTCACACTTAATGGTGAACACAAGTTCACCCAATCCGATTTGGCCGCACCTGCCCATGACCCATTTGTCTTAAAATTGTAAAGATTCACGTTGGTTGATTATTCTCGTAACCTATACCAAACTACCACTTATAAGTTGGGGACGGATTTGGCTATGAAAAGTTAAAATATTCTCGAACTATATTTCTTCTTATATAAGCTAAAACCTATTGAATTTTTGCTCAAAGTTTCAAAAAGATTTGGAGTACTATAAAATCCTCCTACTCTTATATATTTTGTTTTCAAATTTTGAAGTTTATAGTTGTTTATGTCAACTTATGTCTAAATAATTAATTACTAAAATATTGCATAGTTAGTTGCATAAATTGGTTTCATTTCATATTTTCTTCTTTACTTTAAGATCATAACATTTAATAAAAGAAAATAGTAATATTAATTTACTGAAGTCTCAAATGTTTCCTAGTTCATCTCTAGATTAAAATCTCCCCATTTTGCAATGTGCTCGTGAATTACATATATGCACATATGCTTCTCTCAGTACCACATTACATACATCCACTAAAGGTTAAGTGAATTTGAATATACTATCTTTATGGAAAATCAACCTTCATTTCACATATCCTGAAAAAGAGATCCATGGTTTAAGAGAACGTTGCAACACATGGAAAGTAACATGGATTGCTTGTCTCAGGTGTACCAAAACATATGTCAATCTTAAAAGTAAACCAACAACATTGTATGGTTAAGCGCAATGAGAATTATCTCTTTGCCTGAATTAATTAATTGGGGGGGGGGGGGGGGGGGGGGGGTGTAATAGTAAACTCATGATTGTATTTAGGCCGTTTTGTCCCTCCAAAACAGCAGGGAAAACCGACAGTGATACTGCGCAGTTCCTGTCCATGTCAATATCATAAATTAATTAGTTAAATGATGAAGAACAAACCGAATCAAATTAATTTATTCTATTTGCATGCTTGATTCCTTCCGCATGATCCTGTTACTTCATTTTCATGAGTACTTTTGGAAAGATGGAAAGCTATTAGTTGTTCCATATTGTTAATAAAATTGATGATGGGGCGTCAATACAAGAAGTTATATTTATTGACTTTGTATATATTACTCAATTTCAATAGGAAAATATAGTATATAATTTTAGAGAGCGGTAAAAAATATTAAACCCCCACATATTTACTTTCTACAACTTGCCCCAATACCTACTGAAAAATGTATGACTTGTTCGTTCACTTGAACACATTTAACCCGTGTTTGCATTATTGTTCTTAGATTTGCATTGGGAGCAACTTGCACTATTCCAACTTGCACTTCTTTCAATAGGTTGGGAGGGAGGAACAACATTAAACCTCATAGGTTTGGGGTTTAATATGTCTGACTCTTTAAAGAGTTACAAAGGATTTTCATCAAAGTCTCCCATATGTAGGAGAAGTAGGAAAGCAATGGTGGAGTTGGGTTCGGCAACAATGATATCTTCCAATACAAAATCTAGATGTTACCCCACCTGTAGTAGGAGATGTAAGGATTGGTACATAAAATAAATTTTTATTTGATTGGTAGTCATAAAAGACAATATATTTTAGCCATTTGCATCAAACTCAAATTTCCTTCTCGCATACCCCCCTCCCCAAGTGCACACTATAATAAGATGTAAAAATTGATTTGTAATGTACTCAATCAAACATGTGGTCTTTCCCGCTAACTACGAATCCATATACTACCCCCATTATTTATATTTTGGATCATTAATTAATTAATGTGTGCAGTTTTGTAACTTATAATATAGAACATGCAAGATGTATACCGACGAGAGTGTCTCATGTGCATCCATGTGTATACATCCCACACTCACATACATGTAGATCCCATGCGAGTTCTATTGTGATGGGGGCCCACACATGTGTATGTAGAATGTACTATACCTTGATGTACATGCGACATTCTCTATAGGGACTATGCGCGCACGTTGAGGGTGTGGGTTGTGGGGGCACATGAGGTATAATAATGGGAATTTTACAAAGTTGGTCATTTATAGTAACCACGTTTCAAAATTAGTCCTTTATAGTACCTCGGGCCGTTTTTTGTCTTCTAAAGTAACCAAAATTTCATTTTTGGTCCTCTATAGTGTCCTGTTTGGTCATTTTTGCTATGAAATTATGAAATTACCCTTATTTTTTGGCATTTGACTTGCACGTGATCTCTAATTTTGATTTTTTTTCTTCAATTTTGGTACAAATCTTTGAGTTATTATACTTACACCCCACAATTTTATAATAACTATTTTTTTTGATAGTTATGTAATAATCACATTTAACATATTAAAAAGATAAGCCTAAACATTTATTATTGCAACTTAATAATCATAATAATTTTCTATAATTTGTTTTTCCTTTATATAATTTTATCTAAATTTTTTAAAAACCTTATAATTATTATTAAACAAACAAATTTGAAATTATAAATATTAATACTTTTCTCAATTCAAAGTATCATTCATGTTTATCTATGTAAATTGTGAAATTTTATTTGCAAGTTTGATTTAATTAAACATAATTTCTAAATAAATCACATTTGTTTTTGTTTTTAAAGGAAAAAAGGAGTTTTTCAAACGATCATCAGCTTAACTAGCATTTTGGGGGAAAAAGTAACAATTTAAAAAATTAAACTTTATTTAAAATTACAAGTATATAATAATAAAACCCACTATGTGTTTAAATTGTGAAGTATATTATTTGCCATTCTTTTTTAGTTTTCAGGTTATATTAATGTTAATTTTTTACCTTCAAAATTAATAAAAATGTTCTAAGATACAACTGTTAATGCAAATAATAAGTAATAAAACTATAAAATTTCACAGTTGAAGAAAATATATTGTTTTAGTTATTTCAAGATTTTCCTTTTATTAAATTTTTGGAGGTAAAATTATTATTATTATTATTATTATTATAATTATTGTTATTATTATTATTATTATTATTATTATTATTATTATTATTATTATTGTGCTGTTAATGTACAAATTTTGTACAACTAAAAAAGAATTGAAACAATAATGAATTTTTAGGGCTTGTTATAAAATAAGTATAAATATGAATGATCCTTTGTCCCACATTGGAAAACTCTAAGGAACGCCTTCCAAGTCTTTCTATAAATAGAAGGCTATTTCACTCTTTGTAATACACGCTTTGAATTATGGAATAAGAAAGAGTTTGATAAATAATATTACTCTCTTTTATTTTCCTTTGAGTTCTAAACATTTATAATACGTTATCAACACGAGAGACTCGATATTTTGTCGACATTTTCGTTTGAGTTCCAAAAAGAAAAAAGGTACACAATTTGTTATTTTTATTAATTATTACCCTTGTTATAAATAAGGATGGTTATACCTCCATTTATAATATTGCGATTTTTTTTATTAATTATTACCCTTGTTATAAATAAGGATGGTTATACCACCATTTATAATATTGCGGTTATTACTATATTTTTCTTCATGTAATAATGTTGTATTATTTATGAAATATTAAAATCATGATTCTTATGTTATTTTATTTATATTATAGTCATCATGTCAAACATCTCAAACGTAGAATTTGCGCAATTAGATGCATTTGGAGATAATTATTTACAATGGATATTGCATGTAGAATTGCACTTCGATGCTAAAAGCCTTGGCGATGCTATTAAAACTGGTAACACATTACCACAAAATAAAAGGTCAACAACTATGATTTTCATACTTCACCATCTTACTCCAAAATTAGAAGGGGAGTATGTATCACTCAAAGATCCTGCAGAACTTTGGACTTGTCTCAAAGAAAGGTTTGAGCACCGTAAGGCTGTTATCATTCCTAAAGCTCGACATGATTGGATACACCTTCGATTGCAAGATTTTAAAACTGTGGGAGAATACAACTCTGCAGTATGTAAAATTACTCATCGACTGAAATTATGTGGAGAAACTATTACTGATGCTGATATGCTCGAAAAAACGTTCTCTACTTTTCACGCCACAAATATTATTCTTCAACAACACTATCGTGAAAAAGGTTTTAAAAAATATTCTGAACTTGTTTCATGTCTTTTGGTGGCTGAACAAAATAACGAGCTGCTAATGAAGAACAATGAATCTCGTCCTACTGGTTCTGCCCCATTCCCTGAAGTGAATGCAACATCACACAATACTTTTGGCCATGGTTCTTACCATGGTCGTGGTAATGGTCGTGGGCATGGACGTGGATGTGGATATGGACGTGGTCGTGGACGTGGTCAAGGCCGAGGAAGAGGTCGTCATAATCATTTTAAAAATGGATATAACAAAAGAGCATAAAATGAGACCGAGAAAAATGGAGATGATGATTCAAAGAAAAGAGTTCGTGAAAGCACTTGTCACCGATGTGGTATGACATGACATTGGTCAAGAACTTGCAAAGTAGAAAAACACCTTGTTGACCTTTACCAAGCATCAAAGGCGAGGGGTGAAAATATCGAAACGAATTATGTTCAAGATGCAAATGAACACGGACAGATTGACATGGCACAACTTGATGTTGCCGACTATCTTTACCGCCCTGAAGGTGGAATAGGACACATGGTGTTTTCTGAGAATAAGTAAATGGTCTTAAAGTCTAGTTTTTCCATTTCAGCATGTTGTTTCATTTTAAGTTAAGTATTATCTTATATGTACCTTTGTTTGTTGTCGTGCGTGTTTCTGAATTTCATTGTAACCTTTTTCTAAATTCAATAAAAGTTTTTAATATGTATCTTCTTATCCTTTTATTTTTAGAAACATGGAAATTAATTTGGTAACATCTTCAAACAACGAAGGAGAAATATGTCTAGCAGATTGCGCTACTACTCACTCCATATTCAATAATAGGAAATATTTTTCTCACTTAAATATAGAAAGTGCAACTGTCAGTACTATAGCTAGTACTACAAAATTAATTGATGGCTCCGGAAGAGCAACTATCTTACTACCGAAAGGAACAAAATTGGTAATTGAATATGCATTTTTTTCTCGAAAGGCTCAAAGAAACTTATTGAGTGTTAAAGATATTCTTCTGAATGGATATCATATTGAAACACAAGATGAAGGAAATAATGAATATCTCTATATTACTTATACTATTTCTGGAAAGAAACATGTCTTAGAAAAGTTGTCAACTTTGACACCTGGATTGTATTTTACCAAAATCAAAGTTATTGAAACTTATGCCACTCACATGTGACCATCTAGTTAATGCGTCAATCAATACCATAAAGTATCTCCACCACAACGCACAAAGATGGGTCCACAAAGAAGACTTGGAATATATGTTGGATATGAATCTTCATCTATAATAAAGTATTTAGAACCATTGATTGGAGATTTATTTACAGCAAGATTTGCTGATTGTCATTTTGACGAATCTATTTATCCAACATTAGGGGGAGAGAATAAACAGTTGGAAAAGACTATCTCTTGGAAAGAATTATCACTATCAATTCGAGATCCTCATACAAAGCATAGTGAACTTGAAGTTCAAAAGATAATTCATATGCAAAATATTGCGAATCAGTTGCCAGATGCATTTACTGATCCAAAACGAGTGACTAAGTCTTATATACCAGCTGTAAATGCTCCAATTAAAATTGATGTCCCTGAAGGACAACCAAGTATTGCCAATGAGTCAGTAACATGAAAAAAGCAAGGTAGACCTATCGGTTCCAAAGATAAAAATCCTCGAAAAAGAAAAGGAGCACGTGTTGAAAATGATCAAAAAGAGAAAACAACAATTCTCGCAGAACCGGTTGACATAGATGACAAGGTTCCAGAAGAATCTTAGTCTCCAAAACCTTCTGAAAATGAAGAAATATCAATCAACTATGTCACAACAGGCAACAAGTTGAATCGCAATAATATTCACATTGATAAATTTTTGCTTACACTGTAGCGGTCAATATTATGGAAGAATGTGATGATTTTGAGCCTACATCTATTTCAGAATGTCGGCATAGAAAGGATTGACCCTTATGGAAAGACGCAATCAATGTTGAATTAAATTCACTTGCCAAACGTCAAGTATTTGGATGTGTGGTTCGCACACCAAATAATGTACAACCAGTAGGATGTCGATGGGTATTCGTACGTAAGAGAAATGAAAATAACGAAGTTGTGCGATACAAGGCAAGGCTTGTGGCACAAGGATATACCCAAATACCGGGTATTGATTATGACGAGACATATTCTCCAGTAATTGATGCAATTACCCTAAGGTATTTGATTTGTTTGGCAGTACGTGAGAAACTTGAAATGCGATTAATGGATGTCGTTACAGCTTATCTCTACGGATCCTTGGAAAATGATATTTATATGAACGTCCCTGAAGGATTTAAGTTGTCTGAAGCACAAGCTTTAAATCGTAATGAGATTTATTCAGTTAAACTAAATAGATCTTTATATGGATTAAAGCAATCTGGGAGAATGTGGTACAATCGCTTAAGTACATTCTTGTTGAAAGAAGGTTATAAAAATGATTCTATATGCCCTTGTGTTTTTATCAAAAGATGCGGATCTGAATATGTTATCATTGCTGTTTATGTTGATGATTTAAATATTATTGGAACTCATGAAGAGTTATCAAAAGTTATGAATTCCTTGAAAAATGAATTTGAAATGAAAGACCTTGGAAAAATAAACTTTTGTTTAGGTCTTCAAATTGAGCACTTAAAAGACGGAATATTTATTCATCAATCTAATTATACCTCAAAAGTACTTAAGCAGTTTTATATGGATAAAGCTCATCCATTAAGTACACCTATGATTGTGAGATCTCTTGATGTGAAAAATGATCCATTCCGACCATCTGAAAATGACGAAGAACTACTCGGTCCAGAAGTACCATACCTTAGTTCTATCGGAGCGCTAATGTATCTTGCTAATAATACGAGGCCTGATATATCATTTGTGGTGAATTTATTAACAAGGTACAGTTCTTCCCCAACCAGAAGGCATTGGAATGGCATTAAGCACATTTTTCGATATCTTCAAGGAACAACCGATTCTGGATTGTATTATTCATCTTCATCCAAATCGGATCTAACTGGTTATGCAGATGCATGATATTTATCAGATCCACACAAAGCACGATCTCAGACAGGGTATGTTTTCACTTATGGTGAAACAACTATTTCATGGAGATCAGTAAAACAAACCTTGGTCGCTACATCAACTAACCATGCAGAATTATTAGCAAACCTTTGTGTTTGGTTACGATCTATGGCGCAACATATTCTTGGAGCATGTGGTTTGCCGACCAAGCAAGAAGTCCCAACAACCTTTTATGAAGACAACGCAACATGTATAACACAATTGAAGGAATAATTTATTAAAGGGGATAGAACAAAGCACATTTCGCCCAAATTCTTCTTCACTCACGACCTTTACGAGAAAGGCGAAATCAATGTTCAACAAATCCGTTCAAGTGATAACCTGACAGATTTATTCACTACGTCCCTCCCTACATCAACATTTGAGAAACTGGTGCACAAGATTGGAATGCGACGCTTCAAAAATATCAATGGAAGCAATGATCAGGGGGAGTAAATATGCACTGTACTCTTTTTCCCTTCGCTAAGGTTTTTCCCATTGGGTTTTTCTTAGCAAGGTTTTTAACGAGTCAGCTTCTCTCAGCATATTTCTCCTGGGACCGGACATTCAAGGGGGAGTGTTATAAAATAAGTATAAATATGAATGCTCCTTTGTTCCACATTGGAAAACTCTAAGGAATGCCTTCCAAGCCTTTCTATAAATAGAAGGCTATTTCACTCTTTGTAATACACACTTTATATTATGGAATAAGAAAGAGTTTGATAAATAATATTACTCTCTTTTATTTTCCTTTGAGTTCAAAACATTTATAATAGGGCTTATGTTTTAAGATGTTAAATATTATTATTACAAAATTATGAAAAATGGCTATTATTATATTATGGGGGTGTAAATATAACAACTGAAAAGATTTGATTGTAAATTGATGGAGAAAAATTGAATTGGAGGTCATGTGCACATGCTAAAATTAAGGGCAAAATAGTAATTTGATTGCAAAAGGACCAAAAACAAAACAAGGTACTATAAATGACTAATTTTGAAAATTGGTTACTATAAAGGACTATAAAGGACCAATTTTGAAAATTGGTTACTATAAAGGACTAACTTTGTGACATTTTCTATAGAAGCATGTAGCAATGGATAATGATAATTATCTTATGTCTGTGTCACATTTTGTGTTGTAGTGTTATTTTTTCTGATAAATACTGTATTCTAGTGTTCTATTAGTCTATCTATCTTCCATTATGTATTACACTTTGGTCTTGATTGCCTGATTTTAAAACATGGATGGTAAAGAATTATTGGGTCACAAAGTGGAATTCAAAAACTGAGAGATAAGTATATTTGTGAATGGATCCGGGTTGTGCTTTTGAGTTTTGATCTACGTTTGATCTACTAAATTTTAGCTTCTTTAATATATTTTAAAAAGATTCATAAATATTTGTAGTTGCCAAATATGGGAAATACTTGTATAAAAATTCTCTTTTGTTAGAAAAAAAGTAGAAGCATTTCGATATTCTGAAGCTTTGAATTCACGTAGCATGTTTGGATCAACGCGATCCACACTATAGATAGCATAATTTAAAATAAAATAATAATTGAGATAAAAATCTATAATTTATGGAATTAAAATAAAACTTGGGGTGGAGCTTGAATCTGAATTCTTAACTTATTAACATGAGATTGACGGGCTTTGATTATTTATTCCTAATGATGACTTTTAAGAATATATCTAACATTATATATAAAAGTGTATAGATTTATATTTTGTACCGTGCGATCGTATGGCGATTAACTACTCTTTCAGAATCACATAAACAATATATGCTCTATTGATATAAGAAGAATATGCCTAAATGGCTTAACATCGTTATTAGCTTTGAAAGTCTGTTGATAGAGCTCTTAATTCTTAATTATTTCTTGTCATTCCAATTTCTGCTTCTGGTGAATTACTTTTGAGTTTGTTTTCCTGCGAGGTCCAAATGTAGAAGCTAAAATTAGACAAAGGGACAAGCGTTTAGGTATTTCCTAAATACACAAAACACTACAAGAATCCGGGGTCATTCGTGACCGCCGGCTCGTGACCGCCGGGCGGTCGCGAGCATCCGTGACCGCCCGGCGGTCGCGGATGCCACCGTGACCGCCGAGCGGTCGCGGTAAACAACGCCGTGACCGCCCAGCGGTCACGGATAGCCCAGCGGTCACGGACATAATTCTCGTGACCGCCCAGCGGTCACGGGAATCCATAGGCGGGAAACTTCCCGC
Organism: Linaria vulgaris; assembly: GCA_948329865.1. Classification (NCBI taxonomy): domain Eukaryota; kingdom Viridiplantae; phylum Streptophyta; class Magnoliopsida; order Lamiales; family Plantaginaceae; genus Linaria; species Linaria vulgaris. Next base: position 31,613,597 of record OX415250.1, on the reverse strand, counting down.
CTAGTGGCGTCCGCGACCGCTGGGCGGTCGCGGATGCCACTCATCCGCGACCGCCCAGCGGTCGCGGATGCCACTAGGGTCATTCGTGACCGCTGAGCGGTCGCGGATGCCACTAGTGTCATTCGTGACCGCTGGGCGGTCACGAATGACCCTCATTCGTGACCGCCCGGCGGTCACGAATAATATTCATAAAAAAAAATTAATTTTATGGATTCATCTTGATGTGTTTATGATTTTTAACAATAAGTCTCAATACTACATATGAATTGAAGTAATAAATTAGTACAACATTAGTAATTAACATATTAAAATACCGAATTAGATGTGATTAGGCGAGTTATGAACGAATAACCTATTTTATGTTCTACAACTAATTCATCACATACACCAAGTTGTTTTAGATGTAATGTGTCATTTTGTGATAAAATCTATTTTAATTTACTTGGTAGCAACAATTTTATCAATTTAACAAACATCGAACCTTAATTAAACAAACGAAAATCAAAATTATCGAATGAGACTCTTTCGTGACCGCTGGGCGGTCACGAAAGAGGGTCATTCGTGACCGCCCAGCGGTCACGAAGTAGGTTCGTGACCACTGGGCGGTCACGAAGAAGGTTCGTGACCGCTGGGCGGTCACGAATGAGGGGTCATTCGTGACCGCCCGGCGGTCACGAATAATATTCATAAAAAAAAATTTGATTTTATGGATTCTTCTTGATGTGTTTATGATTTTTAGCAATAAGTCTCAATACTAAATGTGAATTGAAGTAATAAATTAGTAGAACATTAGTAATTAACATATTAAAATACCGAATTAGATGTGATTAGGCGAGTTATGAACGAATAACCTATTTTATGTTCTACAACTAATTCATCACATACACCAAGTTGTTTTAAATGTAATGTGTCATTTTGTGATAAAATCTATTTTAATTTACTTGGTAGCAACTATTTTATCAATTTAACAAACATCGAACCTTAATTAAACAAACGAAAATCAAAATTATCGAATGAGACTCTTTCGTGACCGCTGGGCGGTCACGAAAGAGGGTCATTCGTGACCGCCCAGCGGTCACGAAGAAGGTTCGTGACCGCTGGGCGGTCACGAATGAGGGGTCATTCGTGACCGCCCGGCGGTCACGAATAATATTCATAAAAAAAAATTAATTTTATGGATTCATCTTGATGTGTTTATGATTTTTAACAATAAGTCTCCATACTACATGTGAATTGAAGTAATAAATTAGTACAACATTAGAAATTAACATATTAAAATACCGAATTAGATGTGATTAGGCGAGTTATGAACGAATAACCTATTTTATGTTCTACAACTAATTCATCACATACACCAAGTTGTTTTAGATGTAATGTGTCATTTTGTGATAAAATCTATTTTAATTTACTTGGTAGCAACTATTTTATCAATTAAACAAACATCGAACCTTAATTAAACAAACGAAAATCAAAATTATCGAATGAGACTCTTTCGTGACCGCTGGGCGGTCACGAAAGAGGGTCATTCGTGACCGCCCAGCGGTCACGAAGTAGATTCGTGACCGCCCGGCGGTCACGAATGAGGGGTCATTCGTGACCGCCCGGCGGTCACGAATAATATTCATAAAAAAAAATTTAATTTTATGGATACTTCTTGATGTGTTTATGATTTTTAGCAATAAGTCTCAATACTACATGTGAATTGAAGTAATAAATTAGTACAACATTAGTAATTAACATATTAAAATACCAAATTAGATGTGATTAGGCGAGTTATGAACGAATAACATATTTTATGTTCTACAACTAATTCATCACATACACCAAGTTGTTTTAGATGTAATGTGTCATTTTGTGATAAAATCTATTTTAATTTACTTGTTAGTAACTATTTTATCAATTTAACAAACATCGAACCTTAATTAAACAAACGAAAATCAAAATTATCGAATGAGACTCTTTCGTGACCGCTGGGCGGTCACGAAAGAGGGTCATTCGGGACCGCTGGGCGGTCACGAATAATTTTCATGGTGAAAATTTTAAATTTTCAAAAAATTTGAATTTCCCCCCAATTCCAAGGTCTTTCGCGACCGCCCGACGGTCACGAAAGGGTCTCTCGTGACGGCCGGGCGGTCGCGAAAGACCTTGGAATTGGGGGGAAATTCAAATTTTTTGAAAATTCAAAATTTTCACCAAAATTCTATATATACCCACCATTCTACCCATTAATTTTCATTACATTCAAGTTATCTTCTCTAAAAAACCCAACACTTTCTCCTCCTTTCCTCATTTCCTCATTTCCCAATCCAAAACATAAACACCAACATTTTTTCTTCTCCTCTTTTCTTATATCTTCAAAAAACAAAACACCAACAATTTTTCTTCTCCTCTTTCTTTATATCTCCAAAAAACAAAACACCAAACTCTTATTTTCTTCTTTTCTTTACTTATAACACAAATCATTCTCTTAAATGATGTTTATATAAAAAAATCGTCCAACCATACATTATATTCGCAAAAAACAAATATTTATTCCGGTATTTTACCGGAATATATTTTTTTATTTCGTTTAATGTCATCCGTGACCGCCGGGCGGTCACGGATGACTTGAATATCATCCGTGACCGCCCGGCGGTCACGGATGGTTTAAATATTATCCGTGACCGCTTGGCGGTCGCGGATGACCGTCGAGGTCATCTGTGACCGCCAGGCGGTCGCGGGGTTGCCCGCGACCGCTGGGCCGTCGCGGATGACCCCGGGGTCATCCGTGACCGCCAGGCGGTCGCGGTGTCGCCCGTGACCGCTGGGCCGTCGCGGATGACCCCGGGGTCATTCGTGACCGCCGAGCGGTCACGGATGACTGCCGTGACCGCTGGGCGGTCGCGGATGACTGCCGTGACCGCTGGGCGGTCGCGGATGACTGCCGTGACCGCCCAGCGGTCACGGATGACCTCCACGACCGAGGGCATCCGCGACCGGGCATCCGCGACCGCTGGGCGGTCGCGGATGACCATTCGCGACCGGAAATGGGTCATTCGCGACCGCCCGGGCGGTCGCGAATGACCCTTTTTTCTTGTAGTGAAAGAACTATATCTATTCAACCTCACTGGATCGGAATAGCTCACAAGATTAGAAAGTTCACAACACTTAATTAAATGGGATTATTCCAGCAAACTCCTGAACTATGAACACTTTATGGGTTCAAATCATATATTTGTTTTTAGATCCAGTGAGATCAAAACTTTGGTAGCGAATTGCCCCATTTTCCACTTCTCGGCAACTTCTTCACAAAAAATCGTCGAAAAAATAATTTAAAGTTTGATGCGAATCTTCCCCTCATCGAGACGGTTCGGATGGTGGTGACGTTATCGCAAAATTCAAATTTAGTACATGAGATATTTAATTTTAGGGTATTGAACTTAAATTGACACTCTCGTGTTATAACTTTGAATTTTGCAACACCGTCACCACCATCGGAACCATCTCGATGAGAGAAAGATTCTAATCAAACTTTAAATAATTTTTTTGACGATTTTTGAACGAAAAATTGCTGAAAAGTGGAAAATGGGGTAATTCGCACAAACTACCAAAGTTTAAACCTCATTGATCTAAAAATAAAGATTTGACCTTGAATCCATAAAGTGTCTATAGTTTGGGGGTTTGATGGAATAATCCCTAATTAAATATGCCTTTCGTTAGTCGTCATTCGTCAATATAAAATACGGTGGTCTAGGTGTTGACTGATTATGGCTAATAGATTTTGTGTGCATAAGAAAAATGCAAAATTTCTTCATTGTTATGAAATATAATTGTATTGTGAATGTTGTTTGTCCCACATTGAAAAATTGTGAAGACATTCATCCTAGCCTTTCTATAAATAGAAGACGTATTACCTTTGTAATATACATTTTTACGTTATGGAATAAGAAAGAGTTTGATAAATAATATTACTCTCTTTTATTTTCTTTTGAGTTCTAAACATTTATAACACATTATCAGCACGAAAAACTCGATATTTTGTCGACATTCTTGTTTGAGTTCCAAAAAAAAAAAAAAGAAACATAGAAATTGATTTGGCAACATCTTCAAACAACGAAGGAGAAATATGTCTAGCACATTGCGCTACTCACTCTATATTCAATGATAGAAAATATTTTTCTCACTTAAATATGGAAAATACAAATGTCAGTACTATAACCAGTACTACAAAATTAATTGAAGGCTCCGGAAGAGCAACTATTTTACTACCGAAAAGAAATAAAGTTGGTAATGGAATATGCATTATTTTCTCGAAAGGCTCGAAAAAATTTATTAAGTGTTAAAGATATTTTTTTGAATGGATATCATATTGAAACACAAGAGGAAGGAAATAATGAATATCTCTATATTACTTATACTATTTTCGAAAAAAAAAACGTGTCTTAGAAAAGTTGCCAACTTTGGTACATAGATTGTATTTTACCAAAACAAAAGTTATTGAAACTTATGCCACAATAAACCAGAAGTTTACTAATTACTTTCAAATTTGGCATGACCGGTTGGGCCATCCTGGTTCAATAATGATGCGAAGAATTATTGAGAATTCAGTTGGTCACCCATTGAAAAACCAGAGAGATACCGAGAAGTGCGCATTTTCGGTATTTAGGCTCCATACTGCAGATGGATGGAGAGTTAGACGGAGACGTCAACCACCGCATCCAAGCTGGATGGACAAAGTTGAAGAGTGCGACAGGGATCCTGTGCGATCGTAACTTTCCTTTAAAGCTTAAAGGAAAGTTCTATCGTACGGCTATTAGACCTGCTTTGCTTTATGGCTCCGAGTGCTGGGCTATTAAGCAAAGTCATGCACAGAAAATAAACGTTACAGAGATGCGCATGCTTCGGTGGATGTGCGGTAACACTAGGAGAGATAAAGCGCGCAAGGAAGATATTCGGCATAAATTGGGTGTGGCGGCCATTGACAAGAAAATGCGAGAAAATCGTTTAAGATTGTTTGGGCATGTTAAACGCAGACCCATAGATGCACCGGTATGACGAGTTGAAGATCTCGACTTAGGACAGACGGCTAGAGCTCGTGAGAGACCGAAAAAGATGTGGATAGAGGTCATACGGAACGACATGAAGCTAAAAGATCTAAATGAACACATGCTCATCAACCGAAACCTATGGAGGCAGAAGATTCATGTTCACGACTCGACGTGATTAATTCATGGTTCATATAGCCTACCCCAATTTAATTGGGATTACAGGCTTGGTTGTTGTTGTTGTTGTTGTTGTTGTTGTTGTTGTTGTTGTTGTACCCATTGAAAAACGAGAAGATTTTTCAATCTAATGAACTTTTATGTGTTGCTTGCTCTCAAGGCAAACTAATCACAATGACATCACCAGGCAAAATCAAACATGAAAATCCAATTTTTTTGAATGTATTCAGGGTGATATATGTGGACCTATCCATCCACCGTGCGAACCATTTAGATACTTTATGGTATTGATTGACGCATCAACTAGATGGTCACATGTGTGTTTGTTATCCACTCGCAATTTAGCATTTGCGAGATTGTTTGAACAAATAATTTGTTTACGTGCCCAATTCCCTGATTATACTATAAAACAAATTCGTCTTGATAATGCTGGTGAGTTTTCATCCCAAGCCTTCAATGACTATTGCATGTCAATTGGAATAGATATTGAACATCATGTTGCTCATGTTCATACACAAATGGTTTAGCTGAATCGCTTATTAAACGTCTTCAGTTAATTGCAAGACCATTAATTATGAAATCTAAGTTTCCCACTTCTACTTGGGGACATGCTATTTTATATGCAACAACACTTGTACGCATCAGACCAACAAGTTATAATACTAATTCCCCTTTACAAATGGTTTCCAGTCTAGAATCAAGTATTTCGAATCTGAGAATTTTCGGTTGTGCGGTATATGTTCCGAAATCTCCACCACAACGCACAAAGATGGGTCCACAAAGAAGACTTGGAATATATGTTGGATATGAATCTCCATCTATAATAAAGTATTTAGAACCATTGACAGGAGATTTATTTACAGCAAGACTTGTTGATTGTCATTTTGACGAATCAATTTATCCAACATTTGGGGGAGAGAATAAACAGTTGGAAAAGACTATCTCTTGGAGAGAATTATCACCATCAATTCAAGATCCTCGTACAAAGCATAGTGAACTTGAAGTTCAAAAGATAATTCATATGCAAAATATAGCGAATCAGTTGCCAGATGCATTTACTAATCCGAAACGAGTGACTAAGTATTATATACTAGATGTAAATGCTCCAATTAAAATTGATGTCCCTGAAGGACAATTAAGTATTGACAATGAGTCTGTAACATGACAAAAGCGAGATAGACCTATCGGTTCCAAAGATAAAAATCCTGGAAAAAGAAAAGGAGCACGTGTTGGAAATGATCAAAAAGAGGAAACAACAATTCTCGCAGAACCTGTTGACATAGATGACAAGGTTCCAGAAGAACCACAGTCGCCAAAACCTACTGAAAATGAAGAAATATCAATCAACTATGTCACAACAAGCAACAAATGGAATCGCAATAATATTCACATTGATGAATTTTGAAATTGTTGGATCGTGGATTGATACAACAACTTTGAGAGTTAAGCTGTCGTTGCCTTAACTCAATTATGATCTTCTTGATTAGAGTAATATGCAGCGGAAATAAAGAATGCAAGAAGATGTAAATTTCAGAAGTTTTCAATATTATTACAAACTTCGTAGCCTTAGGCGAAATAACTAATAAAGGTTTTAACAAATCGTTCCTCACAACAACTCACTCACGCTCTTTGTTGATCGGACTCAACGAAGCAGACAAGCACGAACTACTTAACTTCTAAGAACTAGACTTAAAGTAGTTATGACAAAAACTTCGCAAAAGCAAGACGAAAGTAATACAAAGAATTAATCTCTTGGATTATTTAGAACTATTGGCTTGTAATCATCTTGATGAACTTCACACCTATATATAGGTTTCTTGAAACTTGCACTCCAATGTGTGTTGTTCACAATTTTGGTAACTCTTGTTGTTTTCTTGTTGAATTGGACTTCCTTGTTCACTCGGTCTCTTTCTTGAATAAGTGTTCCCTTTATTAGAGTTCTAATAAGGTAACACACCATCTTCAATTTGGAGTAATCCTGGAAAGAATCCAAGTTGCAGTGGAACTCCAATTTGTTTCCTTCTTTACAAACCGTGTTGAGTTGACTATTCAACTTAACTTTAATTATGGAAACTTCAAGTAAGGAATCTTCCAAAGCTCTTTCTTATGATTAAGATACCTTCCTGGACATAAACATAAACAACTAAAACCATGGAACTTGATTAATAAGTGAATAAAGACAAAACTCAAATTTAACAAGCTCTCTGGTTTCAATGTTATCCTCAATGTTGTCCCAACATCGCATAACATTGATTCCAGGATACCTTGCACTTTCAATCTCCCCCTTTTTGCCTTTCTTCGCAAAACCAATACCTGTTCCAATCAAGTCTTATATCCAGAAAGTTAGAATCAACAAGAAACAAATTAAAACTACTAAACTGCTCCACCTCAATGCAAACTAACATATTCAAAGTTAAAATAACAAAGACAAGTATTAAGGTCATCACTACATGAGAAGATGTTCAGACTCCAACATTCATCAATGTTGCCTCAACATTGAAACCAGTGAGTTTCGTGCACAAAAGATTAAACAGAAAAACAGTTTAAAATTTGCTTTCATAAGCAACAACAGTCACAACAGTTCAAGCAATAGTCATACTTAGAGTTACAGACCATAGCTAGATATCAAGGACATATTCCTTGATAAAATCAAACCACATAGAGATAATTTACCAGCAACACAAACAAAATAGAAAACTAGAAAACCAAAATTAAAAATTGGAACTACTCTCCCCCATTTTTGTGAAGAAGGGAGTTTCTCCAATTTTCTCACCAAGTTCTCCAGCTCTTCGAGATGTTCCTTATTATCCTCAATCTCCCTCTGAGTATCAGCAATGTGCCCCCTGAACCAGTTCAACAGATGATTCACAAAAGTTGAGGTTATGACCATGCAATCTTCCTCTTTGGACATAGGCACTGAAGTTCCAGTAAACTCCTGAGCCTTCTTCTTCTCTTTGATTGGTCTTACCACTCCTTTTGGGTTCCATGAAAGACCTCTCACTCTTGAACCAGACAAGTAGCTTCGGAGAATTGTAAGTTCACCTTCATTATTCATCCAGCCCACTGTGAAACTTGTCTTTAATCCTTGTTTGATAAGGATTTTGCAGATGAGTGAGGGAAAAGGCAACATGCCATTCTTCCTTCCAGCAACTTCAGACACTGACTTCAAAATCCTCTCCCCCATATTCACAGCTAGCCCATTCTTGATCTTGTACACTAAGATTGTTGATTCCTTAGTCAGTACAGTAACATTCTTACTTGGCAGCCAGTTGAAAAATGCAATCTTATGCAAGACAACACTAAGGGAAGTGAGTTTTGTAGTTGGTAGAGCATCTTTCCAGACTTTGACCAACCCTCCTGTCAAATCTTCAATCACATCATTGTAGTAGGGGTCCTCAGATTCTTCAACAAGTGGGAATCCACAGATCTTATTGATGGTGTAGGGTTCAATATTGAAGACTCTCCCCCTCACCCAAGCTTTTCCATACTTTGGAGATCTGTAATCTCTTATCCACTTGGAGAGATTCAGGTAGAATTCCATAACAATCACATTAGCATAATCACTCAACTCCATCACAGATTGATGAATCCCTCTTGCTTCAAGCAAGTCCATCACTTTGTTTTCTTTAAAGCTGGCCATCTCTACAGCTCTTTCAAGGCGAATTTCCCTTCTTTTGAAAGAATCCCACTTCTTATCCAAATCTTTGGTAAGATAATAGAGGGAAAAGTAGTCCTCCAAATCTTTGAAATCGATTCTACCTGCTTGGATTTCTTTCCCCGTCATACGTAGGGAATCATCTTTCTTTTACCAGCAACTTGAGCATCATTAGATTTTGCAGCATCACCTCAAGTGTGAGAGCAAGTGCGTGCAGCTGTAGGTTCACTGCTTAGAGCAACATCTGCAAGAGTATCCATAGGAGACTTGCTCGCCATTTTTAGTAAGAGAGATTTGCAGAGAAAAATTGAGAGTAAAATTGCAGAAATTCTAAGCACAAATAAGGAAATTAGGGTTATGATTCCTAATATAATCGTGAGTAGTGGAGAGAGAGTGAATGTGAGTGGGTAGTTACTGATATTTAATTAATTAAAAGCATCCCACATTGTTTTCCCGCGCGCACATGTCAATGTGTAAGTAACAAGTAACTAGAGCGGTTTTAAAAAATCTGAAAACTTATAAGTTCCTGTTTTCAGTGTTGGCCTGCGACAATGTACAATGTTTGGATAACATTCAATAACAATCAAACCAGAAGGTGGAGGTACATGCTTCACCAAGGAAAATTCATGTGAGAGCTTGAGATACATCCAAAAATACATCTGAAACTTAACCAATATAGCAAGTGAGTACCTGAGACACAATTTTCAGATCAAAATCATGAGTAAGCAACATAGATAACAAGAAACACACAGAGATAAGCAGTTATGAATTCAAGGAAAAATTCACTTCCACATCATAGAAAGTCACAGAAAAGTGTGTCACCTGCAGTATGTCACCCAAAGTGTATGCCTCAAAACTTGAATTATACTCCCCCTAAGCCTAAACCGACACAACTCAACAACAAGAAAGAAAACAATGCAGTTCTACATGAATGCAACAATGTAATGTCAAATAGGCAGATGGTAAACACTTATGAAGAACTTCTCAAACCAGCACAATTCACATCTCTTTGCAATCTTTATTATTTTCATAACTCATCTTAACCAAAAACTGAAGGTTGCTAAACACAAAGCTAATGTCACAACTGAATAAGGACAACCTGAACTCCACACACCCCAGTAACAACATTAATAACAACAAGTTAGGCAAGTACAAAGGCCTTGAATGTTGGCAATTCATTTATCATGCACCCCAACACCCCAATTCCTTATGCATACTTGTTTACCAACCCGCATTCAAAAGAATTCACCAAGTGATCACTGCTACCAAGTGTATGAAACCTAAACCTCAAACACCCTAGTAGAAAGGATCACCCTTATATGTTCCTTAGCCAAACAAACAGAAACATGTAAATAAGCACAACTGAGTAACACTGAAGCTGTCAACATCATGTACCCAGCTTCTCCACATGTCATGTACACCTTTCATATGAATAAGACACAACTGAATAGACATCAAAGTAGTGAACTTTGTGCACCCCAGATTCTCCATATGTTAGGCTATCACAACCTCAGACAAACAGAAGAGTTTTATTACTTTTTCAAAACAAAGATGTGAAACTCATAACTAGAAAGAGTTGTTAATCAAAGAGTTCAACCGCACAATAAATATGACAAAACAAGGATTAAATGAGACTCAAAAGGAAATAAATTCAACAAAGAAAAACAACAGAATACCTAATACAACACAACCAATATACCAGTGCTAGACAGTGGTGTTATGTCAACACTGGTTTCCTCAACATTCTCACATATTGCACATGCCAAGAGATTTCCTCAAGCTAAAGAATCTCTTACTATCTAAAGGTTTTGTAAACATATCAGCAAGCTGATTTGGTGTCTCAATATGCTCAATGTTGATCACTTTTTCCTCTACCATATCTCTCAGTAATTGATGCCTTATGTCTATATGCTTAGTTCTAGAATGTTGGACAAGATTCCTAGAGATACTTATGTCACTTAGATTGTCACATAACATTAGAAGTGTATCACTATCTAACTCATAATCTAAAAGCATGTGTTTGAGCCATACAAGCTGGGTAACACAGCTGCCAGCAGCTACATATCCTGATTCAGTCGTTGATAATGAAACACAGTTCTGTTTCTTGCTATACCAGGAGACCAAATTATTCCCCAAATAAAAACAGCCCCCACTTGTGGATTTCCTGCCATCCACATCACCTGCCCAATCAGAGTCACTGAAACCAACCAAGTCAGTTTTAGTGTCATAAGAATACGAAATGCCTAAAGGTGAAGTTCTAGAGATGTATCTAAGAATCCTCTTCACAACAATCAAGTGAGATTGCCTTGGCTCAGCTTGGTACCTAGCACAAACACATCTGAAAACATGATATAAGGTCTAGAGGCAGAGAGATATAGCAAACTACCAATCATGGATCTGTACAATGTTGGGTCAACATTGCTGCCAATGCCATGTTTTGTTATCGTCACTGAAGAGGACATATGAGTTTTGCAAGGCTTGGACTCTTGTAGCTCGAATCTCTTCACTAGATTCTTTGCATACTTCTCCTGGTTCAGGAAGATACCATTCTCCAGCTGCTTTACTTGTAATCCCAGAAAGTAGTTAAGCTCACCAATCATGCTCATCTCAAATGTTCCTGTCATTGACTCAACAAACTTGTCTAAAGTAGACTTGTTAGTACAACCAAATACAATATCATCCACATAAATTTGAGCAATACATATATCAGAGCTTTTTCTAAGTACAAACAATGTTCTGTCTACATCTCCTCTATTGAAACCTAGGCCTAATAAAAAATCAACTAGCCTCTTATACCAAGCTCTATGAGCCTTTTTAAGCCATACAAAGCCTTCTCAAGTTTGTACACATGGTCAGGATGTTTAGGGTCAGCAAAGCCTTTAGGTTGTTCTACACAAACCTCTTTGTCAATTAAACCATTCAGAAAGGCACCTTTAACATCCATTTGGTAAAGTTTAATCTTAAGACAACAAGAAATAGCAAGAAGTAATCTAATTGATTCCATCCTAGCTACTGGAGTAAAAGTCTCCTCAAAATCTATACCTTCTACCTGAGTATAACCTTGTGCAACCAACCTAGCTTTGTTCCTCATAATTACACCATTCTCGTCAGTTTTATTTTTGAAAATCCATTTTGTACCGATTACATTCACATGTGAAGGCCTAGGCACTAGATTCCAAACTTTGTTTTTGGTGAATTGTAAGAGTTCCTCTTGCATGGCATTAATCCAGTAACTATCCTTAAGAGCTTCAGTTACATTCTTAGGTTCAATGGAGGACACAAAACAAGATGCATTTTCAATAGTACATGAAGAAGACATACACACACAACCTTACCATATCCTTGTAATTAACTCTTTCTTTGTTGCGTGTTCTCACCCTTTCAGTAATTTGACCAATTACTTGAGTGGCTGGATGATCTCTTTGTATCCTAGCGGGAAGATCTCTTTTGGATTTAGGAACTATTTCATCTTTAGAATCTGACAGTACATATTTTGGCCTAACACTGGGGGTTTCTGGGTTTAAGTCAACATTTGTTCCAGTTTCCAGTTCAGCATCTCCAACTTCTGTGTTCAATGTTTGGTCCAATGTTGGAGCAACATCTGAAACAGTGACTTCTTCAGTACATGCAGAAGTAGTTAAATCATCAAAGATGACATTCACTGATTCTTGAACAGTATGCAATCTTAGATTGTAGACCCTGAAAGCAGTACTATTAGGAGAATAACCTACAAATATACACTTTTCACTTTTGGGATCAAATTTGCTCAAATAATCTCTATCTTTTAGCAAATAGCAGTTAATACCAAACTCATGAAAGTGTGCAACTGTTGGTTTTGAACCCTTCAAGATTTCATAAGGTGTCATAGTAGTACCAGGTCTAAGATAAACTCTATTACTAATATGACATGCAATATTCAAATCTTCAGCCCAAAGTTTCTTAGATAAATTTCTAGAATTCAACATTACTCTAGCCATCTCTTGTAGTGTTCTATTCTTCCTCTCAGCAATCCCATTTTGCTGAGGTGTCTTAGGTGCAGAGAACTCATGGAAAATGCCTTTAGTTTCACACAAATTAGCAAAGCTCACATTTTCAAACTCTTTTCCATGGTCAGACCTAATTCTTCTTACAGAAGTGCCATACAGATTCTTAATACTAGCATGCAAAGTCTTGAATGCGTTGAATGCTTCTGATTTTTCTTTCAAAAACTTAATCCATGTATATCTTGAAAAATCATCAACAATAATAAAAGCATACTTCTTACCATTCAGGCTACTAACCTCAATAGGACCCATGAGATCCATATGTAGCAATTCAAATCACTTATTAGTTCTAGGGTTAGTACTCTGTACCTAGAGTGGTGTATTAACAACTTTGTTTGTTTACCTTTCAGGCAGTCTTCACAAACAATTTTACCTGGACTAGTCAACTTAGGTAGACCTCTTACAACATCTAACTTCTGTAGTTTCTCCAGATTTCTATAGTGCACATGTCCTAACTTCTTGTGCCACATAACAGATTCATCTACCCTGGCATGGTAGCATTCAACTTCATCTTGAGAAAGGTAGCAGTTATCCTTTGATCTTGTACCTGTCATGACACATACATTGTCACTATTAAACACATCACATAAACTTTATCAAAAGTAACTAGCAAGTTATCATCACAAAGTTGACTTATGCTAATTAAATTTGTTTTCAATCCCTCAACCAACAACACGTCTTTGAGTGGTGGAAATCCTTCAACATCAAGTACTCATTTTCCAATGATTTTTCCTTTTGTGCCTCCTCCATAGGTAACTGTTCCAACAGTCAAAAGGATCACATCTCTTAGGTTGTCAATGTTTCCAGTCATGTGCCTTGAATATCCACTGTCAAAATACCACTTACCTGCAAGGTTAAAGTAAACAACAGAAAAGACAACATTGCAAACAATTTTAACCTTAAGAGTTTTTATCTTTGCAATCCAAGTTCTACTTTTATGTTCTTCAGCTTTGTTACCTAATGCTGGGATAACATTCAGATCAGAGGTTCTCCTAACATTTGTACTGCTGTTAATAACTATTTTCTTCTCAATCACCATTTTATATTTTTTACAATAAGGCTTAATGTAACCAGGTTGAAAACAATATTGACAGATAAAAGTAGACATTTTCACAGTGTTGAAAGGAATTTAACAACTCAAGCTATTACTTTCCTTGATGAAACCAGCTTTCAAATAGGCAGAATTAGCATCTTTAGAGGGAGGTTTCTCAACATAGCCCAAACCACTTTTACATTGATTTCCCATACTCAGCATCTCATCAAGATTAGAAGTAGATGAGTTCCATTTGACAATGGTTTGTTCAGTTTTATCAAATTTTACCTTTACCTCCTTCAGTTCAGCCTCAGTTTTGTCAAGGTCTTTCTCATACAGTTTCAGCATCTCCTTCATGCATCCAATATCTTCCTTAAAGCTTTTGTTGCTCTTGATGAGTTTGTGATTCTCAAGCAGCAGTTTACGGTAGATAGACTTGAGGTCTTCAATGATTTCCTCTTGAGACATTTCACCTTCAAAGAAGTATTCTTCATCTAGATCCACTTAGCCATGAAAACAATCAAAGTTAGATTCATCATTGTTAGACACAAGATTAGGTTCAATATTAGCATTATATTCATCCCAATCTGCAAAGAAGGTCTCTTGTTCTGATGTTGGATCCTGAATGTTAGGGTAACATTGAGATCCGAGGCAGTTCAGGGAGTCTTCTGGTGTCCAGTCAATCTGAGTGAGTAGCGCAGCAGTGTGAATCTCTTCTGATTGTTCTTCAGCTTCTCCAAAACTAAAGTCATCTTCATTGAAATCATCTACACAAACCCAATGAGAATTTCCTCTTTTTCTAAGAGTGTTAGCACATTCATTAGCCATATGACCATATCCTTTACATTCAAAACATTGAACATCTTTTAACTTATCAGCTTATAAAGGAGTAGGTTTTGATGCCATGTACTTCAAAAACTTAGGAGGTAATTTCTTATAACCAGGAGAGCTATTACTAAGATTCTTTTCTTTACATTTTCCTTTAAAGTTCAGCTTATTGAATTTCTTAGTAATTTTACCATAGTTTGAAGAAATTAATTCACATTCATCATCACTTTCATTATCAAGACTTGATCCTCTTAAAGCAATAACCCTATGTTTGCTAGGTTGAGGCAAGCTCCATCTCAAATTCTCTAAGAGTATTCATCAAGACTTAAAACTGTAGATTAGCAAGGTTCTTACACTCACCATTGCAATTTTCTTGAGAGCAAATTTAGATGACAATGTTCTCATTACTTTATAAACCATCTCTCGATTAGTCATAGCAAAACCTAGATTTTCACATTGGTTAGCGATATCAAGAATTTTCTCAAAATAACTATCAACACTTTCATCCTCACCCATCTCAAGTTTTTCAAATTGCTGAAGCCGTTGTCTATGTTTAGAATGTTTACAGCAGAATCTCCTTCACAGTGTATTCAAGTATATCCCAAGCATGTTTGGCTTTTGTACAATTTTGGATTAACTTGAACATGTGATGATTAACCCAACTAAAAATAGCACTAAGAGCCATTTCATTTGAGTTATAGAGACTTACCTCTGCTGCTGTCCAATCTGCTTCTGGTTTTGGTACTAGATCACCTTCACCATCTTTTGGTAATGTTGGAAGAGAGTATCCATTGATCACAGATTGCCAAGCTCGAATATCAATAGCTTTGATGTGAGACCTGATCCTGATATTCCAATATGCACAATTGGAGCCATCCAAAACTGGAATCCTGTTCGCGTTAGGATTGATAATGTCCATTGTGTTGTATCACCTCCAAACCACCAGTATAGTCGGTGTTTGGCTCTGACGCCAATTGAAATTGTCGGATCTTGGATTGACACAACAACTTTGAGAGTTAAGCTGGTGTTGCCTTAACTCAATTATGATCTTCTTGATTAGAGTAATATGCAGCAGACATAAAGAATGCAAAAAGATGTAAATTTCAGAAGTTTTCAATATTATTAAAAACTTCCTAGCGTTAGGCGATATAACCAATAAAGGTTTTAACAAAACGATCCTCACAACAATTCAATCACGCTCTTTGTTGATCGGACTCAACGAAGCAGACAAGCACGAACTACTTAACTTCGAAGAAAAAGACTTAAAGTAGTTAGGACAAAAACTTCGCAAAAGCAAGACGAAGACAATACAAAGAATTAATCGCTTGGATTATTTAGAACTATTGACTTGTAATCATCTCGATAAACTTCACACCTATATATAGGTTTCTTGAAACTTGCACTCCAAGGTGTGTTGTTCACAATTTTGGTAACTCTTCTTGTTTCCTTGTTGAATTGGACTTCCTTGTTCACTCGGTCTCTTTCTTGAATAAGCGTTCCCTTTATTAGAGTTCTAATAAGGTAACACACCTTCTTCAATTCGGAGTAATCCTGGAAAGAATCCAAGTTGCAGTGGAACTCCAATTTGTTTCCTTCTTTGCAAGCCGTGTTGAGTTGACTATTTAACTTAACTTGAATTATGGAAACTTTAAGTAAGGAATCTTCCAAAGCCCTTCCTTATGATCAAGATACCTTCTGGACATAAACATAAACAACTAAAACCGTGGAACTTGATTAATAAGTGAATAAAGGCAAAACTCAAATTTAGCAGTTAAATAACAGTTTTCGCACATGCTCTCCGGTTTCAATGTTATCCTCAATGTTGTCCCAACATCACATAACATTGATTCCAGAATACCTTGCACTTTCAAAAATTTCGTTTACACTGTAGCGATCAATAATATGGAAGAATGTGATGATTTTGAGCCTACATCTATTTCAAAATATCGACGTAGAAAGGATTGGCCCTTATGGAAAGACGCAATCAATGTTGAATAATTCACCTGCCAAACGTCAAGTATTTGGATGTGTGGCTCACACACCAAATAACATACAAACAGTAAGATATCGATGGGTATTCGTACGTAAGAGAAATGAAAGTAACGAAGTTGTGCGATACAAGGCAAGGCTTGTGGCACAAGAATATACCTAAAGACCGGGTATTGATTATGATGAGACATATTCTCTAGTAATTGATGCAACTACCCTATGGTATTTGATTTGTTTGGTAGTACGTGAGAAACTTGAAATGCGATTAATGGATGTCGTTACAGCCTATCTCTACGGATCCTTGGAAAATGATATTTATATGAAAAGCCCTGAAAGATTTAAGTTTCCTGAAGCACAAGTTTTAAATCGTAACCAGATTTATTCAGTTAAACTAAATAAATCTTTATATGGATTAAAGAAATCTCGGAGAATGTGGTACAATCGCTTGAGTACATTTTTGTTGAAAGAAGGTTATAAAAATGATCCTACACGCCCTTGTGTTTTTATCACAAGATGTGGATCTGAATATGCTATCATTGCTGTCTATGTTGATGATTTAAATATTATTGGAACTCATGAATAGTTACCAGTAAGATATCGATTGGGGAGAGTAAATAGGCACTGCACTCTTTTCCCCTTCGCTAAGGTTTTTTCCAAGTGGATTTTTCTTAGCAAGTTTTTTAACGAGGCATGTGTCAAACGAACATTCAAGGGAGAGTGTTATGAAATATAATTGTATTGTGAATGTTGTTTGTCCCAAATTAGAAAATTATGAAGACATTCATCCTAGCCTTTCTATAAATAGAAGGCCTATCACCTTTTATAATATACACTTTTACATTATGGAATAAGAAAGAGTTTGATAAATAATATTACTCTCTTTTATTTTCCTTTGAGTTCTAAACATTTATAAC
The DNA here is from genome assembly GCA_948329865.1 of Linaria vulgaris. Lineage (NCBI taxonomy): Eukaryota > Viridiplantae > Streptophyta > Magnoliopsida > Lamiales > Plantaginaceae > Linaria > Linaria vulgaris. The sequence continues at coordinate 31,595,934 of OX415250.1, read as the reverse complement.
ATTCATCAATGAGTTATAACAATTGACTTTTCAAAGGGATCTTATAATGGCAATTTCTTTTTGTCAATTGACAATAGGGCCTTTCTTCTTGGCGTAAACCTAGTTACCTCTCTTTTCCTTAATTTCTTTCCTGAATAGAGAGAAATTTGATGTAACGCAAACAGAGAGAAAATTGATGACACCAAATTTAACAGTCGAGAGGTAATACGTATAGCAAAAAAAAAATTAATATGTTTTGTACTTTGCACAAATAACGGGCAAAAAATTACTTTTGGTCCTTATTGTGGCATAGTTACGATTTTAGTTTCATAATGTGTCATTGTCCACATTTAGTCCCTTATTGTGGTTTTTTGTACAATTTTGGTCCAACGATCAGATTTTGGCCCCCTAAGTTATTTTTATTAGCAAAAAACACCCATGTATTATTTCTAATTAATTAAACGCCCTCGTGTGTTATATATTCTCCTAAAATTATATTTTCTAAGAAAAGCTAAAAGAAAAAAATTTCCTAAGTTACAACATGATTTTTTTTTTAATTATTATAAATACTTATATTTAAAAAAGGACTCAATTATAGAAAAAAACTTCTCCCTCCCCACCCACCACTAACGCCACCGCACAATTTTTGTACTTTTGTTTTACGTCAAATTTATGACTTTTCACTAAAAATAATAATTATTTTTTTCATGTAAAGAAAATAAGATTTATGCACCATGTTTTAAGTAGCTCAATTTTTTAAATAATTTATTATTCTAATTTATTTGAAGTGCTTAACAGAAAAAGAAAAAAAAGAAGAAAAAAAGAACTAAAAAGTCGAGAACTCTTCCCCAATCCTCGGTGAAACCCCACATTCTCAGGGGCCACTTTAAAGCTCAATTACCGACAAAATAATCGGTGTCAGTGAACCTTAGTTTGGATTTTTATGGATAAGTTGGGAGGGGGAAAAGAAAAATAAAATTGGTGGGTGGATCAGAAGGGAGCGAGGGTGAAGGTTTTCTTTTTAAAATTTTGAATATATTTTATTATAGTTAAGTCATTTTTTTTTAGATTTTAACATGAAATAAATAATTTTCTTTTTATAGTGAAAAAATCTTAAATTGAACCAAAAATAAAACAAAAAAGAAGAAGAAGAATATACGTGGTGGGGGCTGGGTGGGGAGGAAGAAAGTTTTTGTTAAAAAAAAGTTTTTAAGTTATTTTATTATAATTAAGTCTTTTTTCTTTTTAAATTTTTGACATGAAATAAATAATTTTGTTTTTCAGTGAAAATCATAAATTGGACCGATAGAAAAAAAGAAGAAGACAAAGAAAAATCTGTGGTGGTGGGGATTGGGGGCGGAGGGAGAAGGATTTTTTTTATTATTATTATTGGGTATTTTTTCTTTTAGCAATTTTAAATATAAATATTTATAATAATTAAAGTTTAATAATAAATATAAGTTTACATTGATTTTTTAATTATAGTTTTTTTCGGTGAAAATATAATTTTAGAAGAATATATAACTTACATGGGTTTTTTACTAATTAGAAAATATACGAGGGTATTTTTTCCTAATAAAAATAACTTAGGGGGCCAAAATCTGACCGTGGAACCAAAATTATACAAAAAGCCACAATAAAAGACTAAATGTGCACAATGCCACATTATGGGACCAAAATCGTAACTATGCCACAATAAAGGACCAAAAGTGATTTTTTTCCCACAAATAACACCCACATTTATACGTTGAAATGGGCAGCTAAGGAAGACGCAAACATGTAAGCGCATGATTTTAGCCAAGTGTTTTTACGGAAGTTTATTGTTTTTCTGGAAATATTATAGCTTATTTATTTATTTTAAAGAGAGTTTTGTATCTTTTATATTTATTTGTTAGAGCTGTAGTTTTGGCTTTACCAGTTAGGAAGTCTAGTGAGAGTTTTTTCTCTCTTTTATCAATATTTTTTGTTGTTATGCGGAATCACTGAGTCTTTATTCTTTTATGCTATTTATCCTTTTTATGAACTTCTACGACTACGTTCCTTCATTATGTTGGCAAGGAGATTCTATAGAGTCCTTGACTTCCCAGTCAAGAAGATTGCATTTATGCTGCTTGGATATCCATCAAATTCGCTAGTTCGCGAGAAACAAAGTATTTGAGAGGACAACAAGCATTGAAAATAAGTATTTCAAGATGAGATTCCAAATTTGTCTAGTAACCTTCAACTTGATGAATCTTTGGATTTTGTCTATGCTGACGTCAACAATATTAAGTATGATGAGGACAACAAACCTTCATACAATTTTATTTATTGCAACGCTGTACGAATTGTGGATGAGTTTGTGATTCTTAGTTAAAAGTTTTTATGAAGAGTTTAGATGAGGAGATCACAAAGAAGCATCCATCGAATGAGATGAAGAAATTGGAAAAATACAAGGTTGACGGAAAAGTAATCTAATGGATGCTTTTCAGAAGGTAAAGAGTTATTTTATGTGTAACAATGGTCAATGACTAAAAGAATGTGGTTGTAGCTATGAGTGCCACAACTAAAGACGTTCACTTTTAGGATTCAAAATTTGTCATTTTAAAAATCTTATTTAGTATTTATTTATTTATTTCTGATAAATAATCGATTGATAAACATGATTCAAATAAAAAATATTTCCATACACGAGGGACAATGATACATTGAAAATAGACAGAAATTTCTTACCAAAAATCATCAGTACTTTAGAGCTAAGATTAGTTGAAGACTAACCTGAAAGTCATCAATGATCGTTGTTTTAAAAGAAAATACAACTTCTACAAGTGAAAACGCCCATGTGATATTAGCCAAGTTTCGCTATTGTGATAGGCCAATATTATTATTTTTACAAGTCTTTTATATTTTTAGTAATTGTTTTGGAGGTATGTTTGTATCCGTATAAGTTGGTCGTCTTCTAGAGAATCAAGTTTATTAATAAAATCTCCGTATCTATCTTTTGTCACTTGTATAGTACTCTGAGCACGTTTTTTTTTCAAATTTTTCTTTTTTAACATAACACACACAACACACACATACACACAACAAGTTATGGCCAAGGCCACATAATATACATTGACCGTGAGGTCAGGGTTGGCGAGATAAGCGCGTATATGTACAATAACTATCAGATAGTCCAAAATGCATCGTGCCACGCGAGCAACCTGTCCAAGCCGCACAAAACAGTGACTTCATGAGACAGTTCACAGGGTCCGGCTGGATCCATATGGGCCAACACATCCGCGAACCTGTTTGCCTCTATATATTTACATGAGACGAACATGGTAGTAATCATTCCTCCTAAAGTCCATATATCATGGAGCAGGGCATGCGAGTCTACCAAGGTCTTAGAGCCCTGCATCTGGGTCAAACTGTAAAGGACAAATTCAGAGTTAGTTTCAATAATGAGGTGTGTCACCAATAGATGTAAGGCTTATGACACTCCTTGGGGGACAACTGGAGTTCAACAATATTGTTAGTGCTACATCATGTGGCCTCGAAAAAGACCCCCACTATCGAACCTACACAGTCACGCAATATTCCACAATACCCGTGGGGCCCGGTTACCCAGGCCCGAGCCATCGTAGTTAAGTTGATGCTCCCATGGGCAGGGGGAGCCACTACAATGAAATGCGATGGATTTTGGGGGGTCTATGTTGAGGGGCACACAAAATGTCAGAAAGTGCGCGAGAAATGAGGGAGATGATCCGAGGAGCAGAGATGGGCTGCTGGCAGAAGAGTAGTTCATTGTAGGCTTGGCCAAAGAGCCCAACACCCAATAAGGGTGGCAGTCGAGTGTTGAGACCCGGGGTGATAGATTAGGAAAGGCATAACGTGGTTTCCAATTCCCAGTGGCATAAGGGGGCAAACTTCAGGAATGGTTATATGCCTACGGCATAGGTAATCTCGAGTGGCCAGCACACCATGGCCCCATAACCAGCCAAATAATTTGATCCGGTGAATAACACGAGTGAGCCAAAAGGCATTCCAAAGGAGGTTGGGGACTTGGGGGTAGCGATTTTGAATGCGGATTTCAAGAACTAGAGATATGCAGATATAAGAGTGAAGTTCCTTCATGGATTCTATGCCCAACATTGGATCTTGGAGATGTCAACTTGGGAAAGAGGGGTTCCACGAATGCGTGTGACTGGGTGCGGGGGGAGAAAATGGCCAACGATAGAGAAATCCCTCCTACCGTGGGGGGTGGGGGGGGGGGGGGGAGATGATGCCGTGAACTCGGAAGTTGGTGAGGTGGAAAGGAATGATGGCCACAAATTAAAAATGGGGGACGTACCGAGCGACGAGTAGTGCCAGAAGTCAATGGAAGCTCTGTTGCCCACGACCCATGTGTGACGGGCACTATTGACCCACATGGAGGATCGTAATAAGGGAAGTATTTAGCACGGAGTACCCGAGCCCAGAGGTAATCGTGCTTGTTAATCAGATGACAACCAAATTTGAGCATGAACGCATCATTTACTTGTGCCACATCGCAGAATCCCACGCCTCCTATGTGAATGGGGGGGGGGGGGGGGGTTACAACCAGTGCTCTATGGAACGGTCTTTCGTCGTCGGCTTAAAGAGTTTGCAATCCAAAGAAACGATTTAGTGAGTTTGGAGAATGAAGTGAGAATGGTCGAGGGAGACGGACCATGCCAATGGTGTAGTAGGGGATGCAGATAGGGTAGACTCGGCGAGGATTTGTCTGTCGGCGTAGGATAGAAAATGAGTGGTTCAGGGCTCGATACGACGGGAGAATCGTTTGACAATGGGGTCGAAGTAGCAAGGCCTGAGCCGGCCTTGCCAGACAGGAATGTCGAGGTATTTGTCTGCGGACAACATGGGTCCTATTTGGAGTTGCTGAAGGACCACCCTTCTTTGATTCTCCTTCGTTATACCACTTTACTATGAGCTTTTACTACATCATGATTATTTTTAGTGACAACTCCAAAAGTTTATCGTAAAGCACATTGTGCCTCATTGATTTTTGTAATATTAGTGTTTCTTCTCTTGATTAAGATCGTGAACACAATTATTAGTTAAAAACAATAATGAATACATTTTCCTCTTTCTCTAAAAAAAATATATATCTAACGAATTAAAAAATTATTTTTATTTGAATTATATAAATAATTTTTTAAACAGGTGTGTGAAGTTTGACAGCCTATATGAAGTCATTTTTCTCAATCAAATAAAATATGGAAATTTCATACGTGCGACTCAAAGTGTTTCACACTTAGTTCAATTAATATATCCATTGAATTTGAATTACATAATTTATTATTATTGTTGATGAGTTATGTGTCGTATGTAACATAACATATGAGGTAATTTGTCCATTTGTTATCAGTTATCACAAAGAGGGACCACAAGGTGGCTTAGTTAGTTAAAGAGGAGGAATATTCTTTCCTTGATCTCTAATTCGATTCCCACAAGGAGCGACTTGATATTGTGTCGTCTAGGTATGTGGTTGTGCACCCATGGTTAGCCTAGACAAAGAGTGTAAATCATATGCGTAAGATATTAGATCTAGGTTACTTGTAATCAGATGCAGTTGCAGTTGACAGTAGTTGCAAATGCACTCGTAAGTAAGACACATAAATTTTTTTAACGTTTGAAAGTTGTTTTACTGTTGCAATTGTGAAAAGATAGTTAAATATAAAACAGTAAAGAACAAAAAAGTTGTAACATGGTTCGGTCCAAATGGTCCTAATCCATTGGGTTTGCACACAAAAGTTTGACTCAAACAATACCCTACTTAAAACCTACAATATAGGTTTTATATCAACCCAAATCTTAGACTCCATCTAATATTTGCAGTTGCAATACCTATCCCTTAACTATTTTCGGTGTACTAAATTAAGTCGAAGAACACATCAAGCTACTCCAGAGTTTCTCTTACTTAATGCTCTTTTCTAAAAGACTTTGACTCGATACATGACTGAAATCACAAACTATCTTTTTCAAAGTATCCTTCAACTGTGTCGAGTCTTCTCCTTATGCAGGCATGAGCAGAATCTTCAGCAGATCTTCAGTTGCAACCCGCAAAATATCTTCTTTCCTTATGTGATAAGTATGCCGATACTTCTGTTGCAATCTGAACAAATCTTTTTGCCTTATCTAATAGATTCTGCATGATCATAAAAGATATCCGACGAATATGCCTTATATTATGTCTAAGTGCATAGGTAGGAGATATAGCTAATAACAAGTAAGCTAATCTTTAAGATAGAATAATATCTCACAACGACATGGTAATATTATCAAGATAATTACCATCTAAGATTTAACTTAACCTAATGATTTAAAACAAAATAATATCAATTAAACCCTAGTTGGGCCGATCAGATCTAAGCCCAATCCGAGTGAGGAAAACGGCCCTAACAATCTCCCCATTTCATTTGTTTTGTCAAAATCATTGACATGTCTGCACAAGAGGTTAGCACAAGTCATGTATCAAAAGAGTTAAAATCTTAACATACAGAAAAGTAGCAGTTCAAAATGTAGTGGTTGCAACATCGGTGCAACCATTCGACAAAACGACACAAAATAAAAATTGTTCAAGAGTTTAAACAAAAATTAAAAACCTTAAGGAGCGCAGAGCTCCCCCTCGACCCGTTCTCCCCCTTTTTGACACAAGAAATCAAGGGGTGCCCGACTGTTGCAATAGGCGGTCTAGTTTGGAATCCATGAGGGCCATTGAGGTGCTCATCACCTCATGCGACTTGCTCAAGCTCTCAACTAGACTATTGAGTCGCGCGAGTTCCATGTGAACCCCATCAAGGCTGGCAGACCCGTCAGGCAGGGATCCTGACCCTTTTTTGGAGGAGCTCCGAGTTGCAACTGGCGTAGGCAGCGACTTGTTCAGGACCTTGGTGCTAGCACGTATATGCTGAACATGAGTGAGTTCCTCCTTCTTTGCCTTAAGGGAAGGCACCTGAGCGACGAGGACCCTGTAGATGAGAGACGGGAACCCAAGCGAGAGATGAAAGTTGGGAAAAGCTTCCCTATAGATACACTCAAAAACAAGTTTGCCCAGATCAATCGCAATACCCGTACCGATACGCTAGAGAACACTTGCAACATCAGCACTCATAGTGTAGGTTTTTTTTCACGACATCCAGTGACAAACCAGGATGCGAAAGAGCAGATTGTACCTGTTGGTGAGCCCGCTGGTGGTGAGGGAGCCTGAGGGACAAGTCCGAGTAAGTCCACTTGTGAGCTCAGTCGCAACTTTGTCCAGATTGCGTTCCAGACGCAACTCGGATAGGTCACCAATGTCCACCTCAGGGACACCCATAGCAGCGGAGAGAATTTCAGGAGTAATTGTGCACACGTTCTTGCGAACATAAATAATGTGGCGCTAAAGAGAGCCCTCAGCATCCAACGGGTGGTCAGGTTGGCATAGAATTCCTGAACCAGCACCTTGCAATAGCTCATTGCCTTCTGAGTTGCAACTAACCAACCATGTTTCTCTAGCGAACTCAGGATATCAGTATTGGCATAAGAATTCTCCTAGAGAGGACGTTTCTCCACAAGAGTACGTTTCAAATACATAGTAAAATGAGCATGGGCCTCACGAGTATAGAATCGATCGGAATAGGCTATGGCAGCCTTCAGAGCAAAGGCAACAGGTGCAACTTCAAGCAAAACAAAAGGATCTACGGTGGCAGAAGGGGCAGCTTTCTTATGAGCGGCGGTGTGCCGGCGCTTCTTGGTCGAAGGCTCGACATCAGTGTCAACTTCAACGGGGTCACCCTCGTTGGGCTCATCATCATCGGAATCCACCACGGAGGTGGATTTCTCAGAGATTTTGTGCAATATCCGTCCCGTGAAAGGTTTCTGAACACAGACCTTAGAGCGCTTTCTGGTTGCAACACCAGGCGCAGCGGTGGCAGGGGCGACATGGGTATCCTTCAAATCGTCCTCTAAGTCGGTCGGAGTGGTGGAGGATTCACCCACCTTGGCTTTTCCTTTGGTCTAAGCGGATGCCTTTGCGGGGGACGGGGTCGGAGACCGAGCATGAGTGAGATTTGAGGAGGGATGATCCTCATCAGGTGGAGGGATGCGAACATCATCGCCGTCGGACTGCATGTCGGTAGGTGGGTCAGTCACCAAAATTGTCTGGATAGGCTTAACGTTTAGAGGCTCGTCGGCGTCAGAAAACATGGTGGTAGGTTTATTTGATGAAGCACACATTTGGATAGAGAAACTCGCAAGAGAGATGAGAGAGCAACATAGAGTAAAGATGAGAGAGAGATGAAGTGGTGAGTGAAGATATAATGGGAAATTAATATATACACCCAGCCCTAGATTTTAGGAGGGAACTTTCCCACCAAAACATAATCTCTAATGACAACCTAATTCAAGCATCCCAAATATGCACAAATCGTGAGATAAGGAAACATAGGGGAGAAGACAGGCACAAATTAGTTGAGATAATAACATGTAACACCCTCTTAACATAACAAACAATAAACAAAATCTCCTAATATCACACGAAAGAAAACACAATCGAGAGGTAATTAGGATCCCAAAAATTACGTAAAATTGAATCCAACTACAGAGAGCCACAAGGAATTAAATTAACCGAAGATAATTACAAATTCCATAATGAAGCTAAGTTCAAAGAGAAAAAAATCGATATCATGTAATCTCCTCAGTTGCAACTTGCAGAAAGTAACACATGCAACTGGTAGCATTCACGGTGACACATCTGTGAACAAGCTAGCCCATTTCAATGAGTAGATGTGTGGGATAAGAATTGATAGCTTTCACACTTGTCTCTTGTAGGTCAGGTAGCTTTTTCTAGTTGCAACTGAACGCTGGTGTGACAAGCTTTAAATAAATCACCATGTGGTGTCTGTCTCCTTCAAATGGAAAGAATTATTTGAGACAAATGCTGTTTTTCTTCCTTTTTTTATGTTTACAAATATTCACTGAGGAGAAAAACTTGTACACCAATTTAAAACAGGGGACTACACTTCATAGTGGAATAAATAATTAAGTCCAGAAAAGTCACCCTTGGTTGAAACAGTGTCTCTGTTGCAATTCACATAAGGCAGAGACCCAACAACTTACGAAGGTGCTCAAATCGTGTAACATCGAGAGCCTTTGTAAAGATGCCTGCAAGTAGAACGTCAGTACACACATGATGTAACTCAACCGTTTTGGCTTCAACTAATTCCCTGATGTAGTGATATCATATGTTAGTATGCTTGGTGCGGGAGTGTTGAATCGACTTTTTAGATATGTTAATTGCACTGGTATTATCACAATAAAGAAGGATTTCATTTTGAGAAATACCATAGTCTTGCAACATTTGTTTCATCCACGCTAACTGGGTACAACAGCTACCTGCAGTAATATATTTAGCCTCTGTTGTAGAAATAGTCATAGAGAGTTGTTTCTTACTGAAAGGTTGGCTCCAAGATAGAAACATCCTTCCGTCGTACTCTTTCGATCATCAGCACATCCAGCCCAATCAGCATCGCTCTAACCTGCAATGGAAAGGTTATCGTTGAAGTTGTAACTGAGAGCAAAATTAGTTGTACCACAAATGTAACAAATGATCATTTTGACAGCCTTGAGATGCGACTCCTTTGGGCCGTCTTGGTATTGTGCACACACTCCAACACTGAAACATATGTCGGGGCGGCTAGCCGTGAGATATAGCAGGCTTCCAATCATGCTTTTGTAGAGGCTGGGATCCACCGAGTTGCAACTTTCGTCCTTACTGAGGCGGTCAGTTGATCCCATGGGGGTCTTCATAGGTTTGGCGACCATTTGATTAGGTTCTTGGCATACTTAGTCTGAGAGATAAATATTCCATCAACCCGTTGCTTAACCTGTAGACCAAGGAAATACGTGAGTTCACCAACCATACTCATTTCAAACTCATTTTTCATGACATATACAAAGTGTTGCAACTCGCTAGGGGATGTGGAGCGAAACACTATGTCATTTACATATATTTCTGCAATAAGAATATGAGTTCCAAAATGTTTATAAAACAGACTCTGATCTACGCTTCCTCTAGTATAACCCTTTTCAAGAAGATGAATGGTGAGTCTTTCATACCAAGCACGAGGTGTTTGTTTGAGACCGTATAGTGCTCTTTTAAGTTTTAAAACATGAGTGGGAAATGGGGATCAATGAACCCTTTGGGGTGTTCAACAAAAACTTCTTCATTGAGAAACCCATTTAGAAAAGCACTTTTGATATCCATTTGAAAAATCTTAAAGCGTAAGACACATGCAATAACAAGTAATAGACGAATAGACTCCAGTCTTGCGACTGGTGCAAATGTATCATCATAATCCACTCCTTCGACTTGAGTGTAGGCTTGTGCAACAAGCCTTGTATGACGACCGTGCCCTATGAGCCATGCTCCGATTCGAGTTGGTTCGGTGGTGATCAGTCACTTTACCCAACTCAGACTAAAGCGTAACTCATAGGAAGGGGTCTCACTTGTTCAGGATCAAAACCATACAAGTTTTTAGAATATATTTTGATATATACATCGGAGGCCTTGTATTACAAACAATGTAACTTTTTAATGATTATGCACTAGTGACAAAACACTAATTTTCCAAAATGCACGCTTGAACAATTATTCACTTGATCTATGCTGCCATGTTGACTTTATCCTGAGGAATGAACAGAAGAAACGAGGAATATGTCTTTAATGACTTAGTGAGATTCATATAAAAGAATTGGTAATGCAAGAAAGTGTGACCTACTGGATACATTTCGAAGAGTGATCTTACCGGTAGAAACAGTTCAACTAGATAATTTGATGTAGCAATGGTACTGGAATTTTCATAGAATAGTTAATGAACTTGTGTGTTTAACAATAAACGAATCCAACCTTAGAGCTTCTAATATTCTACCTCATACCTCCCGACGAGGAGCGACATCGCAAACAATCAAGAGACATGCTCGAGTACATGTCGATCCAGCACGCGGGTTACAACCAACTCCTGACTGCAAGCGGCGCCTAGATAGATGGGTATCAAGCGAAATTACTTAAACCGATAGTCCTTACTGCCCATCAGTAACTCGACTCAATCCGTGTGCCCAACTTCCCAAAGACGTCCCAATGGGTATAACATAAACAAATAAGCTAGTAAACCTGATAATATTCATTGCTCCTTGAGCTACATGTCCCGAACATAGTTTGTTACTCTTTGCACAATTAAATAACTAGAAGATGCGATTAAAATATAGGGAATTACCATGATTAAGAAATAATAAATGATTGGATACGATTTAACGATAAGTAAGAAAATCATGTTATGAGATGAGATTTGAAGAAGTTCTAGTTAAAAAAAGTAGCTAATACTAATTTAAGTAAATAGCACATACCATTGATGAAAATCTTACACGATAAACTTTGATGTCATAAGGTTAAGTTAAATATCAAATATACTTTGTATACATGATTTATATCTCAATATTTATCTTAAGCAACCATATATTTATAATTATAATTGTATTTATAATTTTTCTAATGTTAGAAACTCATTTCAAATGGTAAGTATTCAATAATATCAAGTATAATATGATAAACTATTTAATTTGATGCATAATAAATCTTCAAAATAGATTACTTAATTGTTTTATGGAAAATCGTTCTTTAAGTCTCTAGTACATCCAAAAGAAGCAATCCATTAAATTGTTTAACTTAGTTAATATTATTTTGTTCCATAATTATCTTAAATTACATAACATTGTATTCATTACTTATAAAAATAGTAATACGTAAACCTAATCGAGGTAAATGATCAAAGAATGTTTAAGTTACGATACATAATCATATAAGAGGATTAGACCTCAAAAGTATATATGATAATCTTATTAAACTTATATGTAAGGATATGTTAAACATGACAAATATACTATTTTTATATTATTGAAAAATCTCAAAAATATTAATTCGTGAATACAAATAATATTAAAGTGATTATAATGATTGTTATATCTTATAAGAGTCATGTGTGAGTGATCAATCATGGAATTATGATGATTATTTTCAATGATAAACAAAGAACTTAAAGTACGTAAAATAAGCTGAAAATCGTCGTAGTTTCGAGTTTACCTTTGATCGGATATCCAAGTGAACTTTGTTTTCAAATACTTTTGTGGTAACTGATCCCTAACATCACTAGGAACATGTGTACCTGAATGAGAAGAAAAATCCAAATGTTTGCTATGCTAAATAATTCTTGAAAACATAGAGCCTATTTTTAGATTTTCAGATAGCAGTCTACGGTTTAGGAATTTCGACCTTCTAAATCACATTATATGAAAAACATTTATTCATATAAAAGTTAGAGGACACAATGAGGAATATTTGTCCATTGGCCTTGATCAAAAAGGATTTCTCTACAATTAGTTATGATTTTTCTAAGGTTCATGGCCAAATGGATAATTTATGTGCAATAAAAGTTTTGGCGTATTTTCGGGTAGAGAATGATGAAATAAGAATTTGGGATGAATTTTTCCTAAAAGTAGACTCACTAACTTAGAGATTCATAGGAAGAAAGAAGAAAAAACCAAAATGATTTTGGGTGTAAAAATTGTTGGAAGAAAGCCTACTATTTATAGTCAAAAAATCATGTTAAAATACTTTTAATTAAGGTCTCACTTTGATTATTTTATAATAAATCACAAAAAATCTGAATTTAATCATTCTCTTAAGAATGTCATGGCTTACCTCATCAAAAAGATGCCATGGCTTACTTCATCAATTGGTTAATTGCATGTCAAGTTCCTCAATTATTTATAATTAAAATTCAAATAGGTATAATTAGATTTATTTGTTACATACATATTTACTCATGTAATTTTTCTAGGTAATTCAATTAACTTGGTTAATATTTGAAATTGAAATATATGTTTTAGGATTAGAGACCTATAAATATAATAAAAGACTAACTTTTAAGTTCAGAGGGCTCAAATGCAAATCTTTCTAAACATTTAGGGTCAAAAATGGAAATTTTTAAAAGTTCAAGTACTAAAGTGTAAATTTATTTTTTTCCTAATTTTTGGGGCGTTACACCTTGCTTTATTGCGAACAATATTTCCTAGCTCATTGGTCTTGTTCTTGAATATCCATTTGGTACCACACCTTTGGAGGTCTTGGCACCAGTTCCCAGACATCGTTTCTTTCAAACTGATTTAGTTCCTCCTGGCCTCAATCCATGCTTCTTCCAACAGTGTTACCTTTACATCTTAGGCTCAATTTTGGAAGGGTAACCCACAAAACGTACCATCTGGTCATACCTTTTGCGCGAAAGATCACGAGTTCTTATATCTTCACTCATCTCACCAATGACCGCTTCAGGTGGATGATTCTTCCTAATGTGAGGAGAAGCCTCCAGGTGCTCCGCTCTTTCATTCATCTTTGGCAGAGGGTTAGTAACTTATGTGACCTCGGGGGCAATTGCAACTGGCGATATCACAGGGTCGGTTGCAACTGGTGGAGTAGGTCTAGAAGTCGATGACCTTGACTCGTCCTCTTCCTCTGAATAAAATTGCTTAGTGATTTCAACTTCTGAGGAGGTTGAAGCAAAGTCCCTGTAATAATCAAATTCAACGTTAAATGATTCAACAGCAGTTTGGGTGCGCATATTGAACACACAATATGAGTGATTGTTGCGGGAGTAGCCAACAAAGATACCTAAATCAGATTTCGATTGGAACTTAACTTTAGATTCTCTATCATTGGGTACATAGCAAGCACACCCAAAAATATGAAAGTGGTGAACACTAGGACATTTACCTTACCAGATCTCATAAGTTGTCTTAGTTGTACCTGGGCGTAGATACACACGGTTTGTAACGTAGCATGGAGTATTCACTACGTCTGCCCAGAACTTAAGAGCAAGCTTCTTCGAGTTTAGCATAACTCGAGCCACTTCAACTAGTGTCTTGTTCTTCCTTTCTACTACACAATTTGGTTGTGGTATAATTGGTGATGAGTATTCATGAAATCTTCCCTTATCAGTTGGAAGTTGTTATGAGTATATTGCAGAAGTTGTTAAAGTTGGAATTTTCAAATTCTTTCACATGATCACTTCGGATTGTATTGACTCTTAAATCCTGTTCTGTTGCAACAGTGTTGCAAAGGTTTTTTGAAAAACACAAAAGATTCATTTTTCTCTTTCAAAAATCCAACCTAGGTGAAACGTGAGAAATCATCAACACACACAAATATGTACCGTTTACCAGAGATACTCTACTTCTGGATTGGCCCTACAAGGTCCAGTGAAGAAGTTCAAGGATTCTTGCAGATGGATTGTGTTGCAACACTACATGGCTGATCTTCTTTTGCTTTCCTTCCAGGCATGAACCGCACTTGCCAAGTGGTTTGGGCCCAAGTTTAGGTAGTCCTCTTATGACTTGATTGTTGAAGAGAATGGTGAGGGATTTAAATTTGATGTGTATAAGCCTTTGGTGCCATGGATTTCTCGTGTAGATTGCACCCATATTGTCTAGTGGATCCAGATTATCACTATCTAGTGAGGCGCAATCGGATTCTGTCATGTTCTGGATTACAACAGCCATGTTGCCTCTGGTGAACGGAATGAAGGATGAGAATGGAACATCATCAACTTCTTCCGTGTCTTCCTCGATATCTTCTGATTCGTCATCACTCCATGGGAGTAGAGATCTATGCTTGTTTTTCTCAAGAAGGTTCGCACAGTCTGCTCTTATGTGTCTAAATCCTTGGCATTCCTTGCACTGGATACCTTTTCCAGACCTTTTGTTGTCAAGTCTATTAGTAGCAGAAGGCTTTTTAAAATTATCAGAGGGACTTGCAACAGGACTAGAAGAGTTACCTTTACTCCAGTGTTTGTTCATTTTATTGAACCTTTTGTGAGGAGAGCCAGTGATTGGACCAAGTCGAAGTTATGACTGCTCCGAGGGGAATTTGCTTGTAGTGCCACTCTTTTGGCAATGGTATCTCCTTCTCTCTTGAGTTTCATTTCCCATGCGGTAAGGGAACCCATGAGATCAACAAGGGGTAGAGTGTTAATGTCTTTTGCTTCTTCAATTGCTGAGACCTTCATTGCAAATCTTCCTGGAAGAGACCCCAGAAGATTTAACACAATTCTAGATTCTGAAAAGTCGGCCCCAAGGATGGTGGCTTCACTTGCCAGGTGTCTAAGATTGGAGTGAAACTGTGCAATTGTATCAGTTTCTTCCATGCGCACAAAATTGAACTGGTAGGTCAGCAGTTGCAACTTGGATGCCCGAACTTTTGCATTTTCCTGGTGCGTATTCTCAATAGCCTGTCAAGCATCTCTTGCAACTTCACAGTTAGAAATACTCTTATATTGGTCATAATCAACTGCAACTAAGATAATTTTTAAAGTTGTAGAGTTATAATTTGCAAGGAGTTCCTCTGCATCGGTCCATTTCAGTTCGAATTTGATTCTTCCCTGTTCATCAGTTGGTGGGGTCCATCTTTTTAGGATGTTTTTCCAAGCCTTTTGATCCTGCTGTTTGATGAAGTTTTGCATGTGATTCTTCCAGTAGGAGTAGTTGGTTGCAGTCAGCATCAGTGGCTTTATGGTCGACAGACCTTCCCTCATTTCCTCCATAAGAAAAACACTTAAACAAAACAAAGATCTTTAAAACCAGAATCAACACTATAGAATATAGTAACCCGCTCTGATACCAATTGTAAGATCTTAGATCTATGTTACTTGTAATCGGATGCAGTTGCACTTGACAGTAGTTGCAACTGCACTTGTAAGTAAGATAGATAACAGTTCTTTAACGTTTGAAAGTTGTTTTACTGTTACAGTTGTGAAAAGACAGTTAAACATAAAACAATAAAGAACACAAAGTTTCTAACGTGGTTCGATCCAAATGATCATAGTCTACGGGGTCTGCACCCAAAATTTTGACTCAAACAATACCCTACTTAAGAATTACAATGTAGGTTTTATATCAACCCAAATCTTAGACTTCTTCTAATATTTGCAGTTGCAATACCTATCTCTTAACTATTTTCGGTGTACTCGATTGAGTCGAAGAACACATTAAGCTACTCCAGAGTTCCTCTGACTTAATGCTCTTTTCTAAAAGACTTTGACTCGATACATGACTGAAATCACAAACTATATTTTTCAATGTATCCTTCAATTGTGTCGAGTCTTCTTCTTATATAGGCATGAGCAGAATCTTCAGCAGATCTTCCGTTGCAATCCGCAAAATACATTTTTTTTCCTTATGTGATAAGTACGCCGATACTTCTGTTGCAATCCGAACAGATCTTCTTGCCTTATCTAAGAGATTCTGCATGATCATAAAAGATACCCAACAAATATGCCTCATATTATGTCTAAGTACATAGGTAGAAGATATAGCTAATAACAAGTAAGTTAATCTTTAAGATAGAATAATATCTCACAAGGATATGGTAATATTATCAAGATAATTACCATCTAAGATTTAACTTAACATAATGATTTAAAACAAAATAATATCAATTAAACCCTAGTTGGGCCGATCAGATCTAAGCCCAATCCGAGTGAGGAAAACGGTCCTACCAATATGCTCACATTTTCTTATTTTAAATAAAGGGTTTTCTTTACTGCTTTAACTAAGAGGCGTATTGAATGTAGTTATTGAAACATGACATTTTGTTATTGACATTATACTAAATTTCAGGTTGTTACTTGCTACTATGTTATTCCTATCATTTTTACACAATCATTTCAGATCTAAAAGTCAACACACACACATAACTATATACATTATATATAAGAAGAAAGACGAAAGGAGCGATTGATTCAAGAAGATGGGGACATATGTAAGGTTATGGTTTGACATCAGTTAGGTGCATTAACTTCAATGATATAATTAGGGATTGATTTATACATGACAATGCATTATTAGCATCATGTGGTCATCAATCTTATGATTATGAGATTGAAAATAAGAAAATTGATTGAACGAGAGATCGATCAAATACTGCCCAATAGTAGAATCATATTTATTTCACGACTATCACTCAGAATACAATATTTGAGCAGATTATGGCGAGGATTAACTTTCAGTTCAATTATTATCCATATACTTTGTATTTCTCATAGTACAAGAATATAATTAATTGATCTAGAGATTACAGCTGTAACCAGCACCCCAGTGGTATAGTAGCAGAGTGATTTAACATTCTTATGGGAATTGGAAAAAGAATAATTTTGCATGTCTCCCGTGTATTTGTATAATGTCTAACATACTGCTTATTTCGTACATTTAAATGATACTGCTTTTTACATGAGTAAAATATAATTATAATCTTGTAATATAATTTAAATGACAGTAATTTTATGTCCTGTATGAAGCACAGTAGGTCCACTATCACATGCACGTACGGGCGGACAAGTTGAGTGCCAAGTATTATCTTCTCAATCAACAATTATTTTGGACTATTTTTCATCGTTTTTGCCAATTGCGTTCAATGTTATCACTTTTTCTTCGATAAGAAAATTAATTCTCTCAATAAGGTGAGTCAAAAAATAAGTCGCTATTATTAACTTTGAAGTGAATTGTATTAAGAAGTAATTAATACTTATTTCCCTTGATAGAAAATTAATATCCCCAATACAATATAACGCAAAAATAATTTGGTATCAACTCGCTAATCGACACAACCGTGGTGACCTTTAAAAAGTTAAGGCACAAAAGTTTCCAGTATGGAATTGAATAATTGATATCTCCATTTACAGAACTTAAGCATTTATTTCCAATTTGACATGTTGCAACTTACAACAAGTAATACTTTGACTAGTTATTAAAAAAGAAAGAAGAAAAGCGATACTTCGACTTCATAAGTTCAATATGTTGAACCATAAGTGCTTGTAGTTGTTGCCCACAAAATCTCTTATTCTCATTTTCAGTGAAGAAACAGTGATGAAGATTTTATTGCTTTTTCTTGGCACTATACTATATAAGAAGTCAAATGCACTGTCCCATGTGAAAAAAGATGGCACGTGTAAAACGAATGGAACTGAACCATGTGTAAGAAATTGGGATTAAAGTGAAACAGAATATCAAAAGACAGGAAAAACAAAGGTGATTGAACTGTATTTTTTCTTCTTTTTCTTGCTTTTGCTCTTTCGTTAT
Organism: Linaria vulgaris; assembly: GCA_948329865.1. NCBI lineage: Eukaryota > Viridiplantae > Streptophyta > Magnoliopsida > Lamiales > Plantaginaceae > Linaria > Linaria vulgaris. The sequence goes on along the minus strand of OX415250.1, from coordinate 31,577,790 downwards.
CCTTTTTTTGGGTCAACATTTAAATGTTTGGAAGGTGGTGTTTTCCCATAGTAAGATGTTTCCTTCCTGGAAACCACCCCTCTTAATTTGGTAGTTGGTACATCTCCTTAAAATTCAAAACATATTACATAATTTCGGTATTACTTATCACGTACAATAGATTTATATATAGAGTAAAATGCAAAAAACTACCATGTGTTATTTCTAATTGGCAAAAAAAACCCTGTGTTATTTTTATTAGCAAAACCCCCCTGTGTTATCCATAAATTAGCAAAAACCCCCTTCATGACATATTTTACAATGACAGTACCAATAATTAAGGATTTATAAGTATTACAATTTTATAATAAACATATACTTGTTACAATAAATATTATGCATCGTGTTATAAATTTTTTAGATTTTTTTAAAATTGTATAAAAACATAATAAAATTAGTCGGTACCGTAATTATATTTTTACAGATCTAAAAACTAAGGTTTTCTTCAAAATTAATAAACAAAAATATGCATACAATTTAATTTGAACATTATTAGTTCCATATGTATCAAATACATACAATAAAAATCATATTTTGAGATCAATCTCAGTATGTGCGAATTAATTCAGTGTAGTAGGGGGTTTTTTGCTAATTTTGAAATAACACAGGGGGGTTTTTGCTAATAAAAATAACACAGGGATTTTTTTGCCAATTAGAAATAACACATGGTAGTTTTTTGCATTTTACTCTTTATATATATATATATATATATATAAAAGATAACGAAAGAACAAAAGCAAGAAAAATGAAGCCTTATGGTGGCGGCGTACAATAGATTTATATACTAAAACATGTGGCTATAGTTATTTTATATTCTTAATATTACAATTTAATAATGATGTGTTGTTATCACAACCGCATTATCTATAGACCATGCTAAACTAAGTAAGAATTAATACTTAAAACTTGATACGTTTATTATTCACAAAAAAGATTGCGAAATCCTCGACTGGGACAGAGTATTATGTATTATTTTTTTCATTGTGTAATCTATAATAACAGAGAAAACGTGGCGAGGAAAAGAACAATTCCCTTTGATTAGAAATCAGGTACCAAATATTAACATCATGGTATTAAATCTGAAAAATGTAAATACACTCACGCCACATAATAATAAAAACTAACAAGAGACTCAAGTATCAACCAACTCTCAATTCCAATACAATAAAATGGAAACAGTGAAATACATAACAAGACAAGAACTTTATGCTAAATTATACATATATAAAAGAACAGTAACAAGAATTTCCATCTGATAGCTCCTCTACCTAAATCTGGCAATGCATGTATGTATTTTGTATTCATATACATTTTTTTTTATTAACAGAAAAGAAAACAAGTACCAAAGTGTATTATACCTGGAAAATATCCAGGTTTCCCCCTGTCAGTTCTTGTGACAATGATGCCAATGGAAAGTTACTAAAATCTTCTGAACTTTGGTTCACTTCATGCCATGGCTTTCTTTCTTCAATTTGAATCCCACTGAACTGCATTTGAAACACTGATTCCAACTTGTTTTCAACATTCCACGAAAATGTGCCTGAATTTTGTACTAATAAGCTGTTCACATTTGATGTGTCTTTTGTTTGATTCATCATAAATCCACTCTGTTTTGTATCAGAATAAGGAAGATCGAAATTCGCTAAATTTGGCATCGTGTCGAATACATTTCCTTGAGTGTGGTTCTTCTCACAAGGCATTGTCAAATTTTGCTGACATATAAAACTCGTTGGATCAATAACACTCGCTTGTAATTCAGACAAGAACAGAGGATCATACACTTGTTTGCTGACAAAATTTTGGCTTTGTACTCCATCAGCGCAGAAAAGCCCGTTCAGATTATACGCTGCTTGTCGATCCAAATGTGGAAGGCCCTGATTCGGTATAAATGGAACAATATCTACAAAATCTTTCTCATCCTTGAGTTGTAATATGTCGGTTACCGGCTTGTGAGTGTTGGGATCAATGCCTTGTTTCTTCAGCTTTTTTTTAAGGCTAGAGTTCCAGAAGTTCTTAATCTCGTTATCTGTTCTACCAGGCAACTGTGCGGCAATTTGTGCCCACCTGTCAATTTCCCAACACAAGTCCTATTACTTATCAATGCAAATATATTAAAAAGAATCTACAAAAGATCAATTAAAAATTTCATAAGAGACCTACTTGTTGCCAAGAGCTTCATGAAGACTAATGATGAGATCCTCCTCTTCTTGCGAGAACGTCCCCCGTTTAAGATCAGGCCTCAAGTAATTGATCCATCGTAGTCTGCAACTCTTTCCACACCTTTCAAGGCCTGCATTATTCATCAAACTCGATAATCGAATCTCAAAAGTATGTAAAAACAGATAAAAAGATAATATGGGATATTGAATACTAAGTTAGGACAGGAAAAATAATTACCTGCTAATTTAGGCACAGAGCTCCAGCAACCGACGCCGAATCTTGTAATGTAATTGTACAATTTTTCATCTTCTTCAGGTGACCACAAGCCTTTCCTCAGTTTCTGCTTCACAGAACACGAGTGGCGCCCCATTATCTTTCGATTCTGTTACGTGCCAGAGATATATCAATAACTTTCAATAGCGACAGTAAGATTTATAGCTCAAATGCCATAATATAAATTGCAGTTATGAGCCAAAAGATGAGTAAAAAGGACATTTCATCAGCCAGTTTAAAATGAAAATGCCATAGATGATTAATTTATATGGTTTAAAAGGGTTAAGTTAAACTGGAATATATACTTAGAGTTCAAGTTATGTGAGAGGGTAAGGGTGGGGGGGGTGGGGGGTGAAGCAGTTAAGTGGTTTCTACGCAAATTCTGGTGGAGTTTTTGCATTGAAATGGATTGGGATTTAAGACAACTTTATTTAAAGGAAATAATTGTGAAAGGAAGTATAAGATTAGAACAAGTTTAAGTTCCTGTGTGTGTTATATATGACAATAATAGCATCTTGATGTGGAACTTATACTGTTGTACCAGAATAACATTTATGTACAGGAGAGTGACTACTGCCTTGGCTGGTGTATATTTTTAATACATGGGAATAGGATCAAATTAATTTAACACGACTGGCATGCTAATCACGCTTAGGTCCTTCTCTTTTGTTTGTTTCTTAAACAATCTTCATATTGATCTATTGATCCTTAAAACTCCGGCATGGACTGTGCTTGACACAACCAATTTTTTTAATGGCCTAATTACTAAAAGATCTTTGCTCGTTATTATTTGAAAATTGAACGTTTTAACTATCGTAGCAATGGAACAGTTGGAACATTAAAATAAAGCAGTAAAAGAATACACGAATTTATCTTGGTTAGATCCATAAACCTACATCCACTAAGCTTTCGTCCAACTCAACTCTAAGATTCTTGTACTGATGTGAGAGTTACAACTATAGGATTTGAATCTAACAATAATTTAGACCCCTCTAATTACTTCCAAACACCTATGGAATAACTATATTGTTATAAATATGGTTGGTAGAATATGTCTTGTGACCGTTGTTGAAAATTATGTATAAATACTATTTTATAATAATACTAGTTGTAAATAATGTAAGATATTGGAAACTCTTGCCTATATAAAGAGCCATCAAGATGAGGAGAAAAACACTCATTCACAAGTAATATACTCATTTGCTCTTCTTTTCCTATGTTCTTTTAATATATTGTTATAATTCCCAAATAGTTTTAGTTATTCTATAACACGTTATCAGCACGATAGTGCTCGATCTGGAATTTCCTTTCTTCGTTAGAGAAAACGTTCAACGTAAAAAGGTACGAAAGTTTTATATTTACTTGTTTATCTATCTACATTATTATAGACAATGCGGATTACTGCCAATATATAATTTTATGATTAGATGAATATGTGTTTATAATTTTATTGTTAAAGTTTAATATTTACGTGTTCATCTATCTACATTATTATAGACAAGACGGACTACCGCCTATCTATAATTTTAAGATTAGATAAAAAAAAAACTCTTTATATTTTACTGTCATCTAACTCTAACACTAAAGCTAACTTTAACTTTCGTTGATGCTTGAGTTAACTCCAAGCTAGAAACGACTACTGACAATTTATTATTGCTTATTTTATTCCATAAGCTCATGAAAGTTTTTACATAATAATGTGGCGTAAATTATTTACTCAATTAATTCATTGCAATTATTTTACTTGTTTACATTATTCCATAAGCCCATGAAAGTTTTTACATAGTAATTATGCACTTAATTCATTGCAATTATTTTACTTGTTTACATTATTCCTTAAGCCCATGAACATTTTTACATAGTAATGTGGCGAAAAAAATATATGTATTTACTTATCGTAATATTATTTCATATGCCTATTAAAGTATCACTAATGCGGCGAAAATTATTTTACATGTTATTACAATTAATTTTTGTTGCTAAATTATTAAAGACATTACCGTTCATAAAATATGCCAAAAAATTGATTGTTTTTCTAACGGCTATAAACGGCTACTTACGGATATTTTTCCTCTATAAATATACACAAATTTCATAACACAAACTCCACACAAATCTTCACATTATTTCTCTCATCTTGCAAAATGATCTCTACGACAACAACGATCTTGATCCTCATTTACCTTTCAATTTTTATTTTTATGCTAGTAGATGAAAACACTCATATGTTTGTCCCTATGATATTTCTCCATTTTTATCATAATAATGTTGAGTTCAAGATTTGGCTAGAGATGAGATAATCACATTGTATTATTGTAATAATTGTGCTTCTATGATTATGTGTTAAATAAAAGGTTTCGATCCTAATTATATTTTTTGGTTATGTATTTAGCTGGAAAATGTCTAACCTCATGAGTACAGTTAGTTGTATACTCAATAACACTGGCAAGAATTATAGACAATGGAAATCAGATACAAAATTGTACCTCAGATCAAAGAGTATCGTTGAAACTCTTGCTGCAATAAATACAAATACGTTTCCAGAAAAATGTGAGGTTGTGATCTATATGAGAAAACACTTTCTACTTTTCATGTGTCCATGATAAATGTCCAACAACAATACAGATTGCTGGATATTTCAAAATATCACGACTTGCAACAAAGGTTGTTAATGGCAGAAAGCTACAATAACTTATTGATGAAAAATCATCAATCTCGTCCTTCTGGAACACATGCATTACCTGAGGCAAATGCCATTAATTTTTCAAACTCCTATGGACGAGGTAACAATGATAATGCCAATCGTAGTCGTGGACGTGGTCGAGGTAGTTATCACAACCCTTCGACCAATGATACGGTCCATAACAATAACCATCATAATAAAAGAAAAAAATACTCATAATAAATCTGAAGGTTACTGTTTTAACTGCGGAATGAAAGGACACTGGGCCAATACGTGTCGTACACCTGAACATTTTTTTAAATTGTACCAAGAGAGTAAAGGCAAAGAAAAAGAAGTGAACCTTGTTGAACAAATGCCTAATAATCCCACATATTTAGTAGCATCTGATTTCACGGATGATCATGATGTTACTATGACTTGATATGAGCTATGTGATTCATGTCTGCGTGATTCATGGTTTGATTTGCATTATGTGATTCCTTGTTGTGTGATTTTGGAATTGATATGTATTTGCAATTTCTCTTGTAATGTGTTGTGTTCCATTAATTGTGCTTCTTTATGTATCTTAATGAAACTATTTCCCTTTTCTCAAATATATACTTCGTTTATCGTTATGTCATGTTTAACTCTACTTGTTTGACATGAAGTCAATATGGAGCATACTGGTGATTTTTTGCATCCTTGATAGTTGTACAACTCATACAATTCTCACAAGTAAGAAATATTTTACATATTTAGAACCCTCAAAATTTCAAGTCGATACAATAGGAGGTCCTATTAAATTGATTGAAGGATCTGGTACAACTACTTTTACTTTACCAAATGGAACAAAGTTTATCATCGATGATGCCTTATTTGCCCCAAAATCCAGAAGAAATTTATTGAGTTCTAAAGATATATATCGGCATGGATATGATATTGAGTCAATGAAAATCCAGAATTATTGTCTTTATGGCATGATCGACTAGGTCATCCTGGTTCAACAATGATGCGAAGGATAATTGAAACTACACAAGGACATTCATTAAAATGATCCAAACTCAATCTCAGCAACAATAGTCCATGTAAAGCATGTTCTCTTGGAAAGCTAATTATAAACCATTCACTAGTTAAAATTAAGACAAAATTATCCACATTTCTTGAAAGAATTCAAGGTGATATATGTGGACCTATTCATCCATCATGTGGACCATTTCAATATTTTATGGTATTAATTGATACCTCAAGTCGATGGTCGCATGTCTGTCTATTGTCTACTCGCAATGTGGTATTTGCGAGATTTTTGGCTCAAATAATTAAAATAAGAGCTCAGTTTCCTGACTAAGTCAGACTTGACAATGCTGGTGAATTCACGTCTCAAGATTTCAATGATTATTATATGTCAACTGGAATTACGGTTGAACATAGCGTTGCACGTGTACATACTCAAAATGGTTTAGCTGAATCATTAATTAAACGTCTTCAATTAATTGCTAGACCATTGTTGATGAAGGCTAAATTGCCAAGGTCTCTATGGGGTCATGCAATTTTACATGCTGCATCACTAATTCGCATTAGACCAAGATCGTATCATGAATACTCTCCATTACAACTTGCTTTTGGTCATGAACCTAATATTTCCATATAAAGATTTTTGGTTGTGCGGTTTATGTTCCAATTGCACCACCAAAGCGAACAAAAATGGGACCACAAAGAAGGTTGGGAATATATGTTGGATTTGACTCACCATCAATAATCAAATATCTTGAGCCTCTAACAGGTGATGTCTTTACGACACGTTTTGCCGATTGTCGTTTTAATGAGGCAAATTTTCCAACCTTAGGGGGTGAAAAGACGTAGTTGGAAAAGGATATATCATGGTATAATCCATCTTTGACAAGCTTTGATATGCTAACAAAGCAATGTGATTTGGAAGTAAAGAAAATTTTGTATTTACAAGCTATTACAAATCAATTACCCGGTGCATTTACTGACATAAGCAGGGTAACAAAATCACATATACCAGCTGCAAATGCTCCTGCTCGTATTGTAATTCCAAAAGAAACATCAAATGATGATATCTTTGATATAACTAAGAAACGTGGGCGTCCTACTGGCTCAAAGGACAAAAATTCTCGAAAAAGAAACGGAGCATCAAAACCTAATGATCCTATTATTGAGAAATCTATGCCTGATGAGATACCTCAAGAAGTTATTCAATCAGATCCTATAAATAAAGAGAACATTAAAATCTCTATAAATTATATCGATACATGAATGGTATTGGATCGAAATGAAATGGGAAATATGGATGAAATGTTTTCATATTTAGTCGCTTATGAAATTGAGAATGAAAATGATGATCCTGAACCCAAATCTGTAATTGAATGCCAAAATAGGAATGATTGGGATAACTGAAAAAATGCTATGCAAGCTAAATTACATTCGCTTAATAAGCGAAATGTATTTGGACATTGTTCTCACACCAAAAATGTGAAACCCGTAGGGTTCAAATGGGTCTTCGTTCGCAAACAAAATGAGAAAAATGAAATTGTAAGGTACAAAGCTCTCATTGTCGCACAATGTTTTTCTCAAAGACCTGGAATCGATTATGAAGAAACGTATTCTCCTGTAATGGATACGATTACATTTCGATTCTTGACTAGTCTAGCGGTCTATGAAAATCTAAACATGCATCTCATGGATGTTGTCACTGCTTATCTCTATGGATCACTTGATAATGATATTTACATGAAGGTCCCTGATGGACTTAAATTACCCGCAACATCAAGTTCCAAATCTAGAGAAATGTACTCAATTAAATTGCAAATATCATTATATGGGTTAAAGCAATCAGGTCGCATGTGGTACAATCGTTTGAGTGAATATTTATTAGAAGAAGGATATATAAATAATTCTTTGTGTTCATGCATTTTTATTAAAAAACATCATCTGGTTTTGTAATTATTGCGGTTTATGTGGATGATTTAAATATCATTGACACTGACAAAGAAATTCATTCAACAATGAATTATTTAAAGGATGAATTTGAAATGAAAGATCTTGGAAAGACTAAATATTGTCTTGGTTTGCAAATTGGGCATGTTAAAAATGGAATACTTGTGCATCAATCTAACTATACTAAAAAAATATTGAAATATTTTAACATGGATAAAACAACACCTTTGAACCATCCTATGATTGCAAGATCATTAACTATAGATAATGATCAATTTCGTCCTTGTGAAGAAAATGAAGAAATTCTTGGTTCTGAAATTCCATATTTAAGTGCCAATGGAGCTTTAATGTATCTAGCTAATTGTACTAAACTTCATATATCATTTACTGTGAATTTATTAGCCAGGTTTAGCTCATCACCCACAAAAAGGCACTGAAAATGAATTAAATATTTATTCCGTTATCTTCAAGAAATGTGTATCTTGGTCTATTTTATCCTAGCAATGTGGTACAAGAATTGATTGGTTATGCAGATGCAGGTTTTCTATCAGACCCGCATAAATCCAGATCTCAAACTAGATATGTATTCACGTATGGAGGCACTGCTATTTCATAGCGTTCTCAGAAACAGACACTTGTTGCAACATCATCGAATCATGCTAAGATTATTGCACTTCATGAAGCAAGCAGGGAATGTGTATGGCTACGATCAATGACACATCATATAAGAAGTACATCTGGCTTACCTATTAGAGAGGGTCCTACAATATTATACGAAGATAATTCTGCATGTATTACACAGATGAAAGAAGGCTATATCAAGAGTGATCGAACCAAACACATACCCCCAAGATATTTTGCCTACACTCAGGAACTCGAGAAGAACAAAGAAATTAATATACAATATGTTCAATCATGTGACAATATGGCAGATCTTTTTACAAATGTACTCCCTACTGTAACTTTTAAGAAACGTGTTCAAAGCATTGGGATGCGTCACTTACGAGACTTATGAAGAATTGGAGATGTCAATTTGAGGGGGAGTTCACACGGCTGCACTCTTTTTCCCTTATTAAGGTTTTTATCCCACTGGGTTTTTCCTTATAAGGTTTTTAACGAGACAGCATAAGACGTGTGCAGAAGACGGATCATGTACATAACAAAATCTTCAAATGGCCAAGGGAGAGTGTTGTAAATATGGTTGGTAGAATATGCCTTGTGGCCATTGTTGAAAATTATGTACAAATACTATTTTATAATAATAGTAGTTGTTGTAAATAATGTAAGATATTGGAAATTATTGTCTATATAAGGAGCCATCAAGATGAAGAGAAAAATACTCTCATTCACAAGTAATATACTCCTTATTTGCTCTTCTTTTCCTATGTTCTTTTAATATATTGTTATAATTCTCAAATAGTTTTAATTATTCTATAACATATATCAATATATTCCTTTTGAGTCTAGAGAAAAATTCAAAATAACTCGAAGTTCCATCGAGTAGAAGTTTCTTTCGTGACAATAATTGCTTTTACTCATTAGCAATATCACAATCAATATACAACTGTTAAAATATTCTATTTCAATGCTTGTCTTGAATGTCTTTGAGTCTTGTGATTTTGTAAGATTTGAGCAATGCTTCCTGTCTGCGGTTGCCGGTTGCGACTGACTCATTGCTCGATTGTTGCAACTGATTTGTGGATATCCAAAAATAGACGATCTTGATCTTCAAAGAAATCTGCAATAATTTTCTAATGAAAACAGATATAAAAAAATATATATAATGAAATATATCATAAGAAATAATGTATCGGCTCTCATTTGAAAATAATACGAAATCTACTTATAAGAATAAATTTGAAAATATCACCGAATATTTTTCATTTACGTGTGGTTGACTTCCATGCTTCATAAAATCTTTTGTAATTTGATTTTAAAATTACAATAAATTAAGAGATTACTTAGGCCAGTTAAATCGGTCCTAACAACTAAATTTATTATTTATACCCCCATTGAGTTTGGTTTCATTATGCAAAATCCCAGAGTTGTTTGAATAATGCAAAAGCGCTAATTAAATTTGAAAATGAACATTATGGATTTACTCCAACGAGGTGGAATGATTACGTAGACTGTACCTCACCTTCATACATTTATATCGATTCCAATTTTCTAGTCGGCTCTCTAAATAGACCAAATATGAAGCCAAATAAACTCCTCCAAGATTAAAACTTATTTCTTTTCATTGATTGTGATCATATAGAAAACGGCTTTTGTACTACAATCTCCTTTCGAAACTTTTCGATCAAGGCAAAAACAACTACGTCTTTGCGTCTTTCCGGGTCGTTCCTTAGGGGTTTTACCATTCACACAGAGGTTTGATTCCAGCCTCTTGTAACACGTCGAAGATGAACGAGATTCACATTTTTTTTTTGGTCCGGTCAGTTAGCATTGCTCTACTAAAGCCCAAGTATTAGGATAGTTTAAAGAAACACTACATGTAAATAGGTTTCTTTTAAAAGCTTTAGGGATGTTATAACTTGTTTTAGAGAGCATCTTCGCAATCAAAGCAAAACCCGAAAAATGTACATAATTAGCCCTTTGCTTCTTTGTTAATGTTAGATTCATGTTAATTCATTCATTTCTGTCATATCACATAATTTGTGTGTTGAATTAAGGATTATATAGTTGAGACATGATGCTTGAGACTTCTTCTAAACAAAGTTGCACAAAATTTCTCTAGAACTCACATTGTGTACCGTTAGATACTTGTTGATAATGGATATGAACTGATTATTTACTTATAATTGTCCTATCCGTATATATTCGTGAGATTCACAAAAATCAGCAAGAATTTTCTATTCCCGTTTCCTATTCCCTTCTCTATTCCCTCAATCATATAATGACATGTGACATGTAGAGGCCCACAAAAATTAATCTCTCCAAATCCTTGCCTTTTTATTTGTTTCTTTAATTATCTGTAATTTTGCTGATATTTTACTTAACAATATATGAAATTTTAATTAAGTTGTGTGACTAATTATAAGCATACAAAATATAAAAAGTGGTAATTTAATATTTGAAAAAATGAATCTTCTTGAAGGTGTATGAGTGCGATTTTATGCATTAAAAATCAGTCATATCTTATGTTTGAATGATAGAGAGTCATTTTTGTCACCACTCTATGTAGCTTTATGCCCAAAAACATTCAATAAATATTTAACTAGAAAAAAATGTATCAATTTAATTAGCTTTTAAATATTTTTCTTCACTAGTATACAAAAGAGAAAAGGACTAGCTCTGTAAATTAATCAGCTTTTAGATATATTTTTACTAATATACAAAAAAGAAAAGGACGTGGGCATTAAATTTATTAATGTATCGCATTATAATGTGGTTATTTGGTGAAACTATTTTGCGGATCATTGCTAATTTATTTTGAGAACCATCAATTGAGTTTATATATTGATTTACTAGAATACAATTTTATTATTGATTCTCAAAATAGCAATGATTTTCAAAATAAATTCACCAGGATTTCTCTAGTTATAGATAATTAAAGAAAACAACTAAAAATAATTTTTGAAAGATTAATTTATGTGAGCCTCTACATGCCACATGTCATTATATGATTGAGGGAATAGAGAAGGGAATAAGAAATGGGAATAGAAAATTCTTGCTGCACAAAAGTATTGTGCACTCAATGTATCAAACTCATAATCGATCTTGGCGTCAAGGTTTGTGATATATACCTTATTGAAAATAAAGGCTCCTTTAAATTCTCCCTTAGAAAATATTATTAAGGGGAGAATAAAATTCTACCGATGAACTATGACTAAGAATAAGTTTCAATGGGATACGGAACTATTCAAAAAGACTAAAAGACACGTGAAGATTTGAAGAAAAAATTACTATAGCGATACCCTATGATGCGAGCAAAGCTACGTCACCTATATTTTAGTCGTAATGACGCAAATTATGATATATATATATATATATATATATATACTAGAAACGTTGGCACGCAGTGGCACGCGGTCCCCGCGTGATTAATCGTTAATTTATTTTAAGTACAATATAATAACTTAAACATGGATAGAGAATTTATATATCTTTATATTTTTTTATGCAAGAGAGAATTAAGTTAAATATGGATAGAGAATCTATATGTCCTTATATTCTTTTTATGCAAGAGAGAATTAAGTAATAAATATTTCCTTATGAAAAGCTTTAAATAATAATAAAATTAAATTAAATTACAGTTATATCCCTACTAATAACGTCACTTAATAGTGTATATCTAAAGATAAATAAAAAAAATCAAAAGATTGATCTCAACATAATATTATAGATATGTACTTAATCGAGATAACAAAATTAAAAGCGGCAGCAGTAACTCCAAAGAAATTATTAAACAAAGAGATACTTTTTTCTTCTTTTTTGGGGATAAAGAAAAATAAAGAGATAATTTTACTGCGAGTTACTTTTTTTGTTTGACAGTTTAACGAGTTACTTTTATTGCTAGAGAGACCGTTGATTTTTTTGTCTTTTTCGGGTTTATTAAAGAAGAACACATAAAAGAATTATTAGTATTATCTTACCATACTTTTTTTATTTGGTAAACATATCTTACCATACTTCAAATGCTTATCATTGCAACTCTCCAAAAAAAAATCCGAAAGTCCTAAAACTTTTGCACTCTTGGCCTTGGGAGTATTATTTTATTATTTGATACAGGGTGTCAAATTCTACCGACAAAAGTGTGACGAAAAAGTGTGGAGGCCACATGTAAAAGAAAACTTAAATAATACGTAATAGGAAAAAACACTTAACAAAATGTGAAATGCATGTAAACTGTCTCGTTTGGGATAATGTTGAACTGTGTTAAATATAGACATTTAAATAGATCAGAGAAACGAAAGCGAAATTTAGTTAGAAATGTTCCAGTTTAGCGCATTAATTGGTATACCATGTAAATTTAATTAAGCCACTTTCTTAGTCGTGCCATCGACAAGTATAATTTTTAAATTTCTCAGGTGGGTTCATTGATGATTTTTTTTGTCTGCGACTGATGTGCGAATTTTGTATCATCGTGATAATATTAAGCTTGATAATGACGAATAATAATTCTTTATCAGAAAAAAACAAGGATAATAATTTTAGTACTCTTTAGAGTGTCGAAGTATCACTCACAGTCGCTAATGTTTCATTTCAGTAATATGAAAAGCCTTCTATATCTAACACAGTAAACACAATTATTACTTCCTTTCATTCTTTTAGTTAATATCAAAAAGTTTTTAAAAGGCCATATCTAAAACTAAAGGACAAGAACGTCCTCCAAAACTTGAAATGCATAATGATTAAAATAAAATAGTAAGTCGTGACCCAAATTAAACATAATCCCATTTATTTTTGTCTTTTTTAACGAAAAGTAAATAATAATAATAAAAAAATCATCCATCCCCTTCCTGATCAATCCACCCTAGTCCTACCATACGCATCAAATTCCACCAGTCTTTTTAGCAATGCGGTGAGATATGTCATTTTCTTCGCAATGAATTCCGTACAAAAGGCTTGCAAATAAATTGGGCTCAAATGTCTGGTTCTATATGTAACATTCTCACTAAATGTTACTTTATCAAAAAAAAATATTAAAACTAATATTTTTAGTTTTGGTATGGCATTTGAACTTATTTCTTTTAATTGAAAAATGAGAGGTAATTCTTCTTCCTTTAAACTCAAGAATCGTTGCATGTCCTTCCAATTTCCAAACACTGTCAACACGACAGCCATATAACAAATGGATTCAGAGTTCACTATAATCGACGAGAAGTCGGAGAATTTTATCTATGAGTGGTGTAGTGCCCCACTAAATTAAATCAAGCCGGGAAATTTGAACACCGACTGTGACACGTGGGACGACACATTTCTTAATTGGTATCATAAACGTCAACTCCTTTTCGAGTTATCCCCATATCCCATCACATAATAAGAAAAGTAGAAAACCAGAAAGATGTGTATAAATTAATTAATTACCTTCGTACTAAACTTGATCAAAAAATTCTGTATTCATAAATATATCTTAACTAACATAATCAATATAATTAGTGTTTACTTAACCTTATAACTATAAGCATGTTTTGTAATAAATTGGTCAGCCATTTCAACGGTTCAATAATATTTTGATTGAAAACCATACGTATCTTTAATTTCGATTAACTATGTACAAGAAAATAATCATTTATTTATCTTCTTGCTTTTGCCATTAGCTTTAGAACTAAGCCAATTGAAGGAACCAAATCGATCTTAAAACGCATTCGACGAATATTTCATTTTTTAGAAGTATCTATATGCATAAAAAAGTAACATCCCAAACATTATATTTTGGTTTTATATATATCGAGATGTTGGGAGATATTGTTTCATAATTTATTGGGAAGATTAAAGTTACACCTCTGATGTTTGATGTCATTACACAAACAAGAGTAATTTTAAACTTTATCGACCAATAAATTATTAAGATATATGAAGATTTAGTAATTGAAGTATAGTTCACGGGTGTTAGGGTCGTTTTCTCTCAGATTTGGGCTCAATACAACTCGGTCCAACCTAGGGTTTAAAATAGATATTATTTTATTAAATTATTAGGATAAGCTAATCTTTTTAGATGGTAATTATATTGATTTTATTACCTTATCGTTATTAGATATTATTATATCTTAAAGATTAACTTGCTAGATATAAACTATATCTCATATCTATGTATCCAGACATATTATTAGGCATGTACGTCGGATATCTTTAATGATCATGCAGAATCTATCAGATAAGGCTAGGAGATCGGATCGAATTGCAACAGGATTATCGGCGTGCTTATCAGATAAGGAAAGAAGATATTCCGAGGATTGCAACTAGAGATCTGGTGAGATTCTGCCCATGCCTATATAAAAAGAAGGCTCGACACAATTGAAGGACACTTTGAACAAGATAATTTGTGATTTCAGTATTGTATCGAGTCAAAGTCTTTTAGTGAAGAACTTCAAGTCAAAGGAACTTTGGGTACCTTAATGTTCTTCGACTCAAAGGAGTACATCGAAATTAGTTAAGGGTTAGATATTGCAACTAGAAATTAGAGGGAGTCTAGATTTGAGTTGAAGTAAATTATTTTATTGTAATTCTTCAGTAGGATACTCTTTGAGTCAACATTTGGGTGCAAACCCCATGTACTAGGATCATTTGGACCGAACTACGTAAAAACCTTGTGTTCTATTATCGCTTTATGTTTAACTATCTTTTATTACAATTGCAACAGTAAATTGGTTTTAAAGGTTAAAGAGCTCACGTTTGTCTTACTTGCAAGTGTAGTTGCAACTATTGTCAAGTGCAAATGTATATAATCATTATTGACTTGAACTCACCACCAATCTATATATGTTTCCACAAATATAATTTGTCATTGAAAACTAGTGTAGTAGACATGGACCCCCTCTAACTAATCAAGTTCTAAAATTAATTTTGTCATATCAAACCGAAAAGTTATGAATTAATTATGAAAATGAAACTTTAATAAGTGTTTATAAAATTAATGATGAGACAGAGTGGTGAACTTCTTTTCTCTCTTTTTACTTCCATGATTAGCATTTGATTTAAATCACGGCGATGAAATTTAAAGGGACCGAGGGAATCTTGAAAAATATGACCAAGATAGAAGATTAGAAAAATATAATAACATCAACTAATTGAAGTTACTAACGAAATTATGCGACTTTGATGAAATAATGATCCAACCAACCAACAAGATATGAAGCAAACATTAGCATGTCAATACCAATTGGTCCCACGAAAATTCCATAATCAGGTTCTTGGGAAACGTATTACTTGCTACAGAAAAAAATTACTATTAATTAAGTTAATCATGGTTGAAATTCAAATTGTTTCTTACTTTATGAGAATAAAGATTTGTTAGAAGTACGTTGTACTAAATATCGCATAAATTCATGTTGTGTAAGATGCATGTAATACTAGCTAGACAGTACAATCATGAAAATTGGCATAGAGCATTCGAAAACTCTCTCTTCACTCTGTACATGTAGTTTTATTGATCTCGAAAGTATTATTATGTTCGAACATATAGTAAAAACCCTATGCATATAACTCAATTTTAACAACAAAAATTATTTCTATATCAGATAAATACAACAATGAGCTAGTTTTGTGATCGATTTCAAAATAACCGGATTAATTAAGGGTAGTATATCACTTTTTTTTGCTAGTTTTATAACATCACAAGAATGTTTTTACTAATTAAAATAATACAAAGGGTTATCTGTCAATTAAACGTAACACATGCCTGGTTTTTTCAATTTACCCTTTTAATAAATCATCACAACTTGTAGGCAAACAGGAATATTTCTTCATATGATCCTGTCATATTGAGAGCCAAAAGAACTATAGAGGCATGTTAAATGTAACGAGAATAATTGGATTGAGGTATCATTAAAATTGAGGGTAGAAAAAAAGGGGTCGTCGTCTCTAAGTCTTTGCTCCCTACATTACAATTTACCATCATTACTTTAGAAAGAAGCATCATTGTTGGTAAATTGAGACTTTGAAAAGTCGATATATGCCTTTTATGGGGAAACGCCGCAGCCACTTTTTCAGTGTGAACAACTTGATATATTCTTGTGAGTTTATATGTGTATTTTACGTGTCCGACAGTGGCCTCAAATTAAAGATCTTTACATGATTAAACGATCCAGGATCTTTTGCAAGAATGATCTATATACTCATCAGATATTGAGATTTCAAAAGAAAATTGATGTTTATCGATTTATTTATATTTATGATAAGAATATGCATGTTATGCATGATAAGACGTCAAAAAAGAAAGTTATAATAACAAATGCATTTAGGGCTGTGCAAAAAGAATCGGATCGATCGAATCGGGTGAAAATCGATTGAATGATCCGATCCGAGGATCGGATCGAATATTTGATCCGACTTTTGATTTTTGCCTTAGGATCGAACCCCCATTTGATTCGATCCTCGATTTTAGAGGCTAAGAATCGGATCGGATCGAATACTCATCTTATTTTTTAAAAATAAATAAATATATAATAATATATATAATATTATATTTTTATCTATAAAGCTAAGCCTATTAATGCTACTAAGATATTTCTATATATAATGGTAATATTATATTTTTATATATACACAAACCTAACATCTTTTTCTTGGTCCATTTGAATGCCACGTTTCTGTCTTTGAGAAACATATACAATTGTAAATTTGTAACACATTTCTCTCACCATATGAAAGTGAATTTTGTAATTCAGTAACTCTGTTTTGAATATTGTGGTTGGTCCCATTGATATTAAATTAAATAAGAAAAAAAAGAAAAAAGGATCGAAATCGAATCGAATCGGATCGAAATCGAATGATTTTGGATCGAATCGGACCGTTTTAAATTGATTCGATTTCGATCCTCATTTCTCCAGGATCGAAATCGACTTTCAGCCTCGATTCGATCCGATCCAAATGCACACCCCTAGATGCATTTCACAATTTAGACCTAAATCCACAAATAGAAAGTTTAATGGAGATATCGAAAAATCACTCACCAGATTGATTGGAATAATGGCCGCACAACTCGTTCAGACCCCTCAATAATATGAGATATTATTTGGTACAATCGTTGTATGTGCATCCACTACCAATACACGGTGGGAATGAGATGTTGGGTGGTTATTCCTATAATTTAGGGGTCTCATTTTAATCTCAATCATTGGTTGTACATACATCGGATGTATATAATAATTTCTCCAATAATATGGTCCTAGTAGAAATATATAACTTTAAAAACTAAAATGAATTATGTGGCATATGATTTGGAGTGTTTGGAACTGGGATAACAACATAAGTTATTTGTTGCAATTTGCAAAATATATTATGCAATTAAATAATATATAATATATATAAGGTAATAATTTGGTGTGGGCTTAATAATTGGACCGATATAATGGTTTGGGCAAGCCTACCTAATTAAAGGCTTATCAAGAAGTGTATCGAAACATTGTTTCGATACTCTTCCCTGAAAATTCGAGAAAGAGCCCTCAATCTGAGCCATAAAAATACCCCGGATCCCGAGAAACACGTACGACAATAATACTGTAACTACCCAACGCTCTTGTATCGAGAGGCTATTTCGAGACTATTTTTGAGAGATCACTTTCGAAATACCGATACTTTCGAGACACCTGAGCAAAGAGGAATTCGTATTAAGACCCAACTACACCGAGTTAGGCCCAATTCTCACAGTTGATCATTTCGAGCCAGGCCCAATTCGAGAGACCCGATTTTTTGGCAGCCATCTTCGAGAGTTCAGTATTTCGATACATCGTTATTTTGAGGCATTTGAAGTATTCGGCCCAATTCACATATCGCGGTCCACACTGGAAAATTTTTGAGAATTTATTTTTAGACGACAACCCAGGCTGTGCCAGTGCTATTAAAGGCGCGCCTGGGGTGCGCCTTAGTCAAAAACTATGCTAAAGCGCCTCGAGGCGTTAAAGTGAAGCCCAAATCCAAAAAAATAGCGAGCAACCATTTACTGTACACAATTAAATACATTTGCTTTATTATTTGTCCCAAAAGGGCCACCAATAAGGTAAGGCATATCAATTTTGCATGAAAATTTGAAAAATAAAAGGAAAATGTCCTAAAATGTGGTTATTAGTTTTTTTTTAATTAACTTTTGCTTCTTTGTTGTTTAATTTGATTACGAGGAGTTCAGTATTTTTATATGACCAATTACTTGAAATGAGTTATTAAATTCTTTTAATTTAATATCTAGAACTCTTTGTTTTAGTTATTTTCAATTTATTTTTGTTTTAATGTATATTCATTAACTATATTTTTATTCATATATAAATAAAACATCATTTTTATGAGGCTTACACCTAAAGCCTAAAAGCTTACGCTTCACCTTTAAGTATGTAAAACGCCATTCTTACGCTTTTCACCTTTTACAACATTGGTGGCGCCTGGCAGACGCGACAAGCTGGTCGCTCGTGATCAAAACGCGTTTTTCTGTTACTATTGATTCAGAAATAAGCTTTCTTACCTATTTACTCTCCTTTTCATTTATATTTTAGGATTTTATACATTCGCATGTTTCCTAATTATATTCACTTTGTAAAGAAATGTTTTCTTAGTTCTAAATTTACCTATATGGTGGAATCCTAGTCCATATGTGCCTACATGTATTATTATACTATTTATATGGGTGAATATAGAATTAGGTCATTATTCCACTACACAAATTAAATATCTAGTTGTTCTTCTTCATTATTATTTTCTTCTATTTATCTCCCACACTTGTTCTACTTGTCCAAAGATAACATGACTTTGCAGAAAAATACCAACAAACATCTTAGGGACGTTTCGAGTTCCGATGAGGAGTATTCACCACCATATCTCCATGCACCCAACCATGCAAGAAACAGACAAATGATGATTCACCAACAAGAAAGCAAAAACTCATGAATAAGGCTTTCATCCTTGAACGAGGTCTTGACGTCTTTCACGATAAAATCAATGACATGGGGCGGACGACGTTTGCCAAACAGCCAGGAGAGGTCAACAGAATTATGCTAATAGAATTTTCCATGAACGCAAATGTGATCGTATGGAACCAATTACGGGAAAAAAGGTGAAGCTTTTCGCAGAACTTATCAACAAAATCTACAAGCTAGACATGTAAAAATTTCAGAAGGAGAGCTTCAGAACCGGGAAATTGTCATATCTTAGAGACTAGAGAGCATTAAGAAATGTGGTTCTTCCAGAAACCATTGTCCACGAGTCAAATTCAGCTAGTCTTTTTATCCTTTATAATAAAATTGTGCGAGAATATAAGTCTTGGTAAAATTTTATTATTTCTCATATTTCTCCCATTAACCACATAATAGATGCGCACTAGGATAGAGTAAAATATATGACATGGATCCGCGATGCAGTCAATATCGACGTGGGGCAAGAAATTACGAAATATATTAACACTTTTGCTACAGGAAAAATATCAGGAGCTATCCCACATGAAGGACTGATCAAGAAGATTTATATAGCAGCGGGAGTTCAAGTTAAGCAATCCAACAAGAGGGAATTCATTAAAGATGTCATCACTAAGAAGCAAATTGACGGATGTGCAAAAGCAAAAGGTACTATATCACAAAGGCCGATGTTCTAGAGGAGTTGGTAAAGAACGCAATGTAAGAGCATACGAAGCAAATCAATGATTTCATCAGATCAGAGGTCACACAAGTTCGTAACGGTCTTTATGCTCAATGGGATTCGGTTATGGACAAACGGGACAAACTCAACGGGGAAGTTATTCGACACGCAAGGAGAATAGAATTTCCATGGGAGGCCTCTGCTTTTAATTCTTTTACTTTTTCTTTTTCTGGTCGTCAATGGGGACATTGAACAATTTGAGGGATTTTTTTTTGGGTGGGGGATGCGAATAACTTCTCTATTTAAGTTAGTTTTACTCTATGTTTTTCATTTTTTGGGTCTGTTTTTAGTTTTTTTTTATATAGAGATTGCCTGTTATAGTCAAATTTGTAGTAATAAAAGCATGAAAAAGTTAGGATCTATGATGATATATGTCTAATATAGGAGTACTTGGGAAGAAAGGGATTATGTTTGGATGACAGGAGCACACTTTGTTTAATTTTGTTGAAAGTATGTCAATTTCATATACACCATTCACGATGAGCATGAGTAGAAAATATTGAGATATCTGTATAGGGTTTATGAGAAAATGGTGTGTTGCATAGAAATTATGAGTCTCAAGTAATCTATTACTATTTGAAATAAATGTGAATTTTAAGTGTTGAGGAAATGAAATATGTCATCTTTCTATATTTGAGTTTAGCCTTTCAAGCCAAGAACCCTTTTTGATAACTGAATATCCATTGAACCCCGCTGAAGCATTCTCTATGAGCTTTTGTTTATGAAGCATACTTATATACCCTAAGCCAAGAGGAATTTCTTTTCCTACCCATTTCTAGAGATGAATTTAGTGGATCGAAGGAGAGATAAGGTAGAAGCTCTGAACAAAAGCATGAGCTAAAAAGAAAAATATGAAAAACATAAGGAGGATGAGCATAATAGAGAGCACAAATAGCCCATAGTAAAACTTTAAGTTTGGAAGTGCATATCGAAATCTATAAAGTATATGGTGGTTTGATTCTTGCGCAAATGAAAACTCAAATGAAAAGATGCCAAAAAGAGCCTAAAATGTATGGTCAATGAAGAAGGCACAAAGAAAAATGAAACATTAATGAGTTGATTCAAAATGTACATCTCTAGAACTCATAAATATACTTTTCATGTATAGCCTATAGCCAAGCCTATCATTATAAGCTAATAAAGTCCTAATGAGCCTCAAAAAGAAAAATTTGCATGCATGGAAAATAGTGAGAAAAGTAGAAAGCAAGAGGGAAGTAACTATGTGTCAAACTTCGTGATCTTGTGAATTTTAAATGAAAGTCGTGTGTTCTATACTTGTGATACATGAGCACACCATTATTTTGACAACCCAATTAACCTTGGTGTGCAATGGCTTGATATCCATGATTCTTATTATTTCAATTTCCAAACATAGGTGGCATTCTGAGACGAAATCCTGATTTGAGAATGTTGCTGTTATCAGAATTTGAATTCTTTTGTAGAGTCTTCCTCGAGGACGAGCAATGGTTTAGGTTTGGGGGTATTTGATGAGTGAATTATTATAGCAATTTGAGTACCTGGTTTCTTATACTTCTGTATAATCTTTGTGGCAATTTTACTTGTTTTAGCATTGTTTCATTGTTTTTGTAGTTTTACTCAAGTTGGAGCACAACGTTGCTTATTTGGAGGATTTCAACAATATTTAGTGATACGAGGCAGTAGTGTTACGGCACTACCAATCGCGCCACTATTACAACAGGAAAATAGACAGTAATGCAAGCAACAACTTCACCTCAGGACAACGCTGGAAAGTCACCAGCAGGCGCAACGGTCATGCGCGATGGAACACTGGTCGCATCTGTGAGGCGTGACAGTCACCGCGACCGGGATAAAACAAAATGTGGGTTGGGATTCCAGATACCCTAAAACAGAGCCTAGAGTTGGAAAAACTATAAATATAAGGAGACGCTCAACAATTAGGGCACCAACTTACAAACGCCTGCAAACACTTACAAAAGTTTACAAAGCACTCTAGAGTTGAAGAGCAACAATTCTATCGTTCAGAGTATTGCAATCATTGTTGGAGAGAAAGGTGATCAAGAAGAGTCAGCAATCAAATGAGAGGAAAGCAGCAAAGAGTTAAAACGGGAAGACACGTTGATATCTCACCGAGATCAAGAGTTTAATCTTTTCTTTTCTTTCTTGCATAAATCTATGGCGAGTTGTTATGATATTAACATGAGCATGAGTAGCTAATTCTCTCAGTGTCTGAGAGAGAATGTAGTTAATCTCATATGGATGCACCTTGAACCTATGTTTTGATTAAGTTTATTGATGACTTTGTTTTGTTGGATATTATGTGTTGCTTATGCTACTTGGTATGTTTGACACATGTGTTTCTATAAATCAGTGTAGTGATATTGAGCAACCTTGTATTATGTTGAATTATACATATGTGATTGTTAAAGCAACACTAGCATAGATCAGATAGATAAATATGTAGACCTTCGACATTAACATGTATCGTGGAATCTAGACCGTAGTTGATAACTTTAATTCTCTTCTAAAATGTTGTATGGATCTTATGGCATATTGAACTTTTGGCGAGGAGAAAGTGTTTAACAGTATGGGATTATTAGGAGGTAGAGGGTTCTTTAGTACATACAAAAGGTGGCTAATTTATCACATCAACTTAAAATCAAAACAATCATCAATAGAAAGAGGCTTGCATAAGGATCATTGGTATTTTGTCCATGAAATACACGCATCTCACCATGCTGAATCTTGCAAGATTGTTACAAGATGATTCACCTCCCGTTAGAGAAGAACAATCTTCTACTGCGATTGATGCGTGAAAGCACTCCGACTTTCTTTGTCGAAATCTTATTCTGAACGGTTTGATAAACATGTCAAGTGTAATGCGTAAAGAAAACGTTAAAGGAGTTATGGAAATCATTGGACCGCAAGTATAAACTGAAGATGCAGGTGCTGTGAGATTCCTCGTGGGTTGATTCTTGGACTACAAGATATAAGACTCAAAGAGTGTGATAATTTAAGTGTAAGAGTTTCAATTGATTCTCCAAGAGATTCATGCTGAGGGAATGGTCTTTCCATGTAACTTGTATCATTGAAAAGTTATCACCTGGTTGGAAAGACTTCAAGAACTATCTGAAGCATAAACAAAAGGAGATGAATATTGAAGATTTGATTTTCAGACTTCGTATAGAAAAAGACAACAAAGATGGAGATATAAAGTCTTCCCGTGTTGTTGTTAAAGAAAATACTACTAAGGCAAACATGGTGGAGCATGTTAAAGAGGCTTAAACCTGGGTCAAAGACCAAAATGTGGCATTTCTAAGAAGCAAAAGTTCGTGGAGAAGTCTACAATTGCAAAAGGAAAGGCAAAAGTTGTATGATTGCAGAATATCGAAGAGGAAAGACAAAGAGACTAACGAGGCTAATGTTGTGGACATTGCTGCTCGAGAGGTGTCTGACCTTGACCTATGTGTTGTGGTTTTTGAAGTCAACCTGATGGATGCCAATCCAAAGGAATGGTGGCTCGATATTGGAACTACTTGTTACGTATATGGTACCATATCTGCTTTCTAAGCTGACTCCTTCAGAAACTATGGAGTTCATCTATATTTGCAATTCTATTACCTTTGAGATAAAGTGCAACGAACGGCGCGCCTCAAGATGACTTCTGAAAATGAGGTCAAACTACAAAATGTGTTGTATGTGCCAGAGATTCGTAGGAATCTGAAGTCTGAAACGTTGTTAAGCACTCATCGGTTTAAGATGGTTTGAGTACCAAAAAGTAGTTGTCCAAACATGGTGCTCATGTTGGAAAGATTTATGTGAAAGAAGGGATGTGGAAGATGCATGTAATGCCAGTTAAGTCAACTTCTTTTGACTTTATCAACAAAACTTCTACTTTTGGTTACTTGCTTGAGTCTTCTAATGCTTGCCATGTAGATTTGGATATGTTAATTATGATTTTTTATGTAGATTAATTAACATGAATCACATACCCGGATTTAACATTGATTCCAAAACTAACAAGAACATAGTTTCCAACTATTGAAAGAAACATATAACCCATGATTTATTTTACTACGATGTATGTGATTTAAAATTTGCACAAGGGAAAGGTGGATACAAGTATTTTACAACTTGCATTGATAATACTACAAAATAATAGCAAAGACGAAGCTATAGACAAATTTGTTCTATACAAGCAAGAGGTTGAAAACTAACCTAATAAGAAAATTAAGATGGTTAGAAGTGATTATGGTGGTGAATATGTTGAACCATTTGGTGAATTTGTTCACAACATGGAATTATTCACGAGGCCACTGTGCCATATTCTTCTTAATCCAATGGGATGACTGAAAGGAAAAATTGAGCTTTAAAAGACATGATGAATTCCATGTTATTAAGTTCTAGATTGTCGCAAAATATGTGGTATCGAGCTATTTTGTCGGCGAACTATCTTTTAATTAAGATAATATTAAAAAAAAAAGACGCCTTACGTGTTATGAAAGGTTAGCAACCTTCCCACAAGTAATTATGTGTAAAAATATCTATTTTTTCATTTTTTATTATAAACAACAAGAATAATATCACATCATAGATGAATGGTTTTGAAATCAGCCACATCACTCTTGTGACAATTGAAATCAGATTTTGGTGATGGGTAATTAAAGAAATTAAGGTGGGACCTTAGTTAAATTGTTTGTAACATGTATAAATAAATAAATATGTATTTTGTTTGAATTAGACATATCATATTTTAAGTTATGAAAGAAAAATCAGTCACATCTCCCTATTATCAGATTAGAGTTTTCATTAGGTGGCCAATGATAAAGAAATTAAAGTGGGACCTTAATTAAAAGTATTTTAACATAATTTTTTGACTATAAATAGTAGGATTTCTTCCAATAATTTTCACACCCAAAATCATTTCGGTTTTTCCTTCTTTTATCATATGCATCTTTAAGTTAGTGAGTCTACTTTCAGAGAAAATTCGTCCCAAGTTCTTATTTCATCAATTTCTACCCAAAAATACCCAAACTTTTTATTGCGCAGAAATTATCCATTCGGCCCTGCACCTTACAAAAATCATAACTAATTGTAGATGAAAGTGCAGGTATTCTGGCAATGTTAGATTAACATTGAGAAGTCAATGTTAGAGTAACATTGCTGAAGCCGAATCCGTTTTACGATCTTGTTGTCATTGATTATTATTGTTTTGCCTTATTCATTTAACTAACTGAGTTCCACAGTGGTAATTGTCTTTGAATATTATTCAGGAAACAAACCTGTCATAGGTTGGACGCTCAAAGTTTCCAAGAAGGAAAGTTTCCTTAATTAAGCAAACCGCTCTACAAGGAAAGAGGAGTTCAAGTGCAACTAGGAAAGTTTTCCAAGATGAGTCCTGATTTGAAGAAGTCTTTCCTTAGTTAGATCTCTAACGAATGAACTATTATTCAAGAAGGACTGCGAGAACAAGGAAGAAGAGTTCGAGAAGGAAACGAAGGAGAATTACCAACCGTGTACAACACACCTTGGAGTCCAATTTAAGAACCTATATATAGGTGTGAAGTACATAAAGACAACTAACAAGACACGAGCTAATCAATCCGAGAGATTTACTTACAAGTTGTTGAGAGTTGTCTTGCTTTAGCAAAGTTTGTGAGTTGTTAGAATAGATCTAAGAGTGAGGAGCTTTTTGAGATAGTCGAAGCAATTCTTGTGTGCTTTGCTTAGTTCAATCAATTTAAGAGTGAGGAGCTTGAGAATTGAGAGAACTACCTTTGTTAAAAACTTTACGGGTTATTTTGCCTACGACTCGGAAGTTAATATAATCGTATATTCACTTCTTAAATTTGTGTTTGTTTATTCCCCTGCACTATTGCTCTGGTCTGTTGTTAAAGTAACATCGTCGAATTAACATCATACAAATCTGCTGTTAAAACTTCAGTGTTAAGTTAACAACAACAACGTATCGACCCGATCCACAATTTCAATTGGTATCAAAGCCAAGCACCAACTTCACCGGTGTTTGGCGTTGATACGACAAGATGGACAACTCCAACCCCAATACCAGCAGGTTGCCAGTATTGGAGGGTCCCAACAACTATGCCTACTGGAAGATCAGACTCAGAGTCCACATCAAATCCATCGACCTGAGAGCTTGGGACGCAGTACTAGAAAGCTACACCATCCCCTACTTGCCTAGAGATGGAGATGCTGACCTGGTACCTAAGCCAAGAGGACAATCGAAAGCCAATGAGATTGCTCTCTACAACTTCAATGAAAAGGCTCTCAATGCTATTTTTAGCTGGGTAGGTAATCATATGTTCAAACTTATTCAAACTTGTACAACTTCTAAAACTGCATGGGATGTTCTTGAATTACACTGTGAGGGTGATGTGGCTGTGAGGGACTCCAAATATAACTTTTGAGGGACTTTGAGAAGATAGAGATGAGTGAGGATGAAAGCATTGATAGTTATTTTGAGAAACTTCTTGATATTGCTAATCAGTGTCAAAACATAGGTTTTACCATCCCAAATTAAACCATGGTGTATAAAGCTTTAAGGACATTATCTTCTAAGTTCACTATCAAAAGAATTGCTATGAATGAGTCTAGAGATCTAGCTAACATGGACTTCCAAACATTAATGAACACTTTGAAAGAATTTGAACTAGAATTCCTAGGAAAGTCCAGTAAAAAACTTGCTTTAGCTTTACTAGGTACTAGCTCAGATTCTACAGGAAGTGATGAGGATGAATATGAGTTGATAAACATAAAGAAAAACAAGAAACATTACCAAGAAGTTTAGTAAATTAGGCTACAAAGATAAACATAAAGAAGAACAATCTGGTAATGCTGCCCTTAGTTATAAGAAATTACCCCCAAAATTTGTAAAGTACATGGCATCGAAGAGCACGCCTCAAGATGCTGAGAAATTGAAAGATGTCCAGTGCTATGAATGTAAGGGGTATGGTCACTTTAAACATGAATGTGCTAAAATCCTCAGAACAAGAGGGAATTCTCATTGGGTGTGTGTAGATGACTTCAATGAAGCTGACTTCGAATCTGGAACAAGTGCTGATGAACAATCAGAGGAAATCAACACTGCTGCGCTCTGCACTCGGATCACCTGGTTAGGAGAAGACTCCAGAAACTGCCAAGATTCTCATTGTTACGCTAACATTAGAGAACCAACAGCAAAGCAGGAGATCTTCTTTGGAGACTAGAACAACAATGATACACAGGTTAACTTTGATGCTCTCACTGACTGTGAGGATACTAACTTTTATTGTTTTCATGGCTCAGTTGATCTAGAAGAGGAGTACTTCGATGAAAAAGAAATGTCCCAGAAGGAAATCCTAGATGATCTACATACAACTTTTCTCAGACTGGAGAGAGAGAATGTCAAACTCATGAAGAGTAACAAAGCACAGAAGCATGACATTGAATGTTTGAAGAACATGCTGAAACTCTATGAGAGAGATCTTGACAAAGCTGAAGCTGAGCTGAAAGAGGTAAAGGAGAAACTCAAAAAGGATTCACATATCATAGCCAAGTGGAATGGAGGTACTTCCAAGCTAGATGAGGTACTGAACATGGGTAACACAGGTACATGTGGTCTGGGATTTGTTGAGAAATCTTCCTCTTCTAATGGTAATTTTGCCTATTTAACTACAAGCTTTGTTAAAGAATCTGGTAATATGAGTTCTGGTACCATCAACATAGTAAAGAACAAACCCACTTTTATCTGTCAGTACTGTTTTCAACCTGGCCACATTAAACCATTCTGTAGAAAATTCATAAAAGAATGTGGTAAGAAAACAGCCTTTGTGCCCAATGTTAAAACTTTAACAGATTCTGATGTTAGACGAACATTAGGTGCAGGACAGAAAAGTAGAACTTGGATTGAAAAAGCTAAAACCCCTAAGATTAAAGTTGTATGCAATGTTGTTTTCTCTCATGTGTACTCTAATCTTTCAGGTAAGTGGTACTTCGACAGTGGATGCTCGAGACACATGACAGGCAACAAGGAGAATCTTAAGCAAATGATACCTTTAAGTGCTGGAACAGTGACCTATGGTGGTGGCACAAAAGGAAGGATCATTGGCAAGTGGATACTGGATGTTGATGGATTCCCACCCCTAAAGGATGTGTTGTTGGTAGATGGGTTAAAGGCAAATATAATCAGTATCAGTCAGCTGTGTGATGATGACTTACTGGTTACATTTGAGAAAGTATCTTGTGATGGTTATGATAGTGATAATGTTCTTGTTATGACAGGTACAAGATCCAAAGATAACTGCTACCTAGCCCAAGAGGAAGCAGAGTGTTTCCATGCTAAAATAGATGAAGCTTCTATCTGGCATAGGAAGCTTGGCCATGTTCACTACAGAAACCTTGAGAAATTACAGAAGGTCGATGCTGTAAGAGGCTTACCTAAGCTATCTTGTCCAGGTAAGCTTGTGTGTGGTGATTGCCTCAAGGGTAAACAAACCAGAACAGTTCATGCCCCCATACAGGTACATAATGCTAATCCTAGATCTAGTAGGTGCTTTGAACTATTGCATATGGACTTGATGGGTCCTATTGAGGTAAGTAGTCTAAGTGGTAAGAAATATGCCTTTGTGGTTGTAGATGATTTCTCTAGATACACTTGGGTAAAGTTTCTTAAAGAAAAGTATGAAGCTTTTAATCAGTTCAAAATTCGTTGTGCTAGTATTAAAAACTTGTATGGCTCCACTGTGACTAAGATTAGGTCTGATCCTGGTAAAGAATTTGAAAATGCTAGTTTTGATAACTATTGCAATGCTAAAGGTATTTTCCATGAATATTCAGCACCTAAGACTCCTCAGCAGAATGGGGTTGCTGAGAGATAGAACAGAACTCTTCAAGAGATGGCCAGAGTTATGCTCAATGCTAAAGATGTATCCAAAAGACTTTGGGCTGAAGCTTTAAATACTGCTTGTCACATTAGTAACAGGGTGTATCTTAGACCTGGAACTAACATGACTTCTTATGAACTCTTGAAGGGTGTAAAACCAAATATTGCATATTTTCATGAATTTGGGTGTGACTGTTATCTACTGAATGATAGGGATTATCTGAGTAAATTTGATCCTAAAAGTGAAAAATGCATCTTTGTAGGATACTTAACCAACAGTACTTCCTTTAGAGTCTACAATCTTAGATTGAAGACAATTCAGGAATCAGTGAATGTTGTGTTTGATGATGTCTCACTTGATACAGGTACTGGTGATATCTCTGTTTCCAATGTTGAACCAACAGTGGAAATCGAGAATGTTACTCGTGACAATGTTGCTCCAACATTGGAACTGGAAGCTGGAAGCTCTGAACAGGAGAACGATGTTAGACTAACACCAGCAAGATCTGATGTTAGATTAACAGTAGAAGACTCTGACTCAGAACATGAAGTGGTTTCTGGACCTAGAAGAGATCCCCTAGCTAGGATTCAGAAAGATCATCCAGCCTCCCAGGTAATAGGTGAACTCACTGAATGGGTAAGGACATGCAACAAAGAAAGACTTGATTATAGAGATATGGCTAAATTGTGTGTCTGTATGAACTTCACTTGTACTGTTGATAATGCCTCCTGTTTTGTCTCCTCTATTGAACCAAAGAATGTGAATGAATCCCTCCTTGATAACTTTTGGATTAATGCCATGCAGGATGAACTATTACAGTTTACTAAAAACAATGTCTAGAAACCGGTGCCTAGACCATCCAATGTTAATGTAATAGGGACTAAGTGGATATTTAAAAACAAAAGTAATGAGGAAGGGGTCATAGTTAGAAACAAAGCTAGACTAGTTGCTCAGGGGTACACACAGGTGGAAGGTGTAGATTTTGATGAGACATTTGCTCCAGTTGCTAGGATTGAATCAATTAGATTACTTCTAGCCATTGCATGCTGACTTAGGATAAAACTATACCAAATGGATGTTAAGGGTGCTTTTCTGAATGGGTTGATTGATAAGGAAGTATATGTAGAGCATCCTAAGGGATTCACAGATCCTAAGTACCCCAACCATGTGTACAAGCTTGACAAAGCCCTGTATGGACTTAAACAAGCACCTAGAGCATGGTATGAAAGGCTTACAAAATTCCTATTAAGTCTTGGCTTTGTTAGAGGTGAAGGAGATAGAACACTGTTTGTCTTGAAGAAAGATTCTCATGTCTGTATTGCTCAAATCTATGTAGATGATATTGTGTTTGGCTCAACTAACAATTCTATTTTAGAAAATTTTGTTGAATCAATGACAGGGCAGTTTGAGATGAGTATGATGGGAGAATTAAATTTCTTCCTTGGTCTCCAAGTAAAACAAATAGGTAATGGGATTTTCCTGAGTCAGGTGAAATATGCAAAGGATTTGGTGAAGAGGTTTGAATTGACAGATTCAAAGCCTTGCAAGACTCCCATGTCTTCATCTGTGAAGATATCCAGGGATCTTACTGGTGCAGATGTTGATCCAACATTGTACCGTTCAATGATAGGAAGCTTACTCTACTTGTATACTTCAAGACCTGATATAATGTTCTCTGTGTGTGTGTGTGTGTGCTAGGTACCAGGCATGTTCAAAGTAGTCACATTTGATTGTTGTGAAGATAATCCTTAGATATATATCTGGGAGTTTGGCCCTTGGAATCTGGTATTCTTATGACACTAACACAAATCTTGTAGGTTTCAGTGACTCAGACTGGGCAGGAGACACTGATGACAGAAAGTCTACAAGTGGGGGATGTTTTTATCTGGGGAACAACTTGGTCTCATGGTACAGTAGAAAGCAAAATTGTGTGTCACTCTCCACTGCTGAATCTGAATACATAGCAGCAGGCAGCTGTGTCACTCAGTTAGTATGACTTAAACACATGCTACTAGATTATGGGTTAGACAGTAATACCTTACTTATGTTCTGTGATAATCTTAGTGCTATAAGCATCTCTAAGAACCCTGTGCAACACTCTAGAACTAAACATATTGACATAAGGCATCACTTTCTGAGAGGCATGGTAGAAGATAAGCTCATTGACATTGAACACATTGAAACTAACAATCAGCTTGCTGATATATTCACTAAACCCTTAGATTCTGAGAGGTTCTCCAGTTTGAGGAATTCTCATGGCATGTGCACTGTCTAGGGATGTTAGTACACCAGTGTTGACATAACACCACTGTCTAGCACTGGTTATTGGTTGTGGTGTATCTGTAATTCTTTTTTGTTTCCTTTCTGCATTCTTCTTTCTTGCATATTACATCTTTGTTAGAGATTTTGTTGGGTTGTGTGGTTAATCTGTATAAATAGCTAGGTTGACTGGTGGACAGGTACATATCAAGAGTTTTGTAAAGTAAGAACTCTGTTGTTAGTCTGTGAATGTTAACCTAACATCTGGGAGAAGCTGGGGTACACAGAGCTCACTACTCTGATGTTATTCAGTTGTGACTTATCCATGTTAGGTTAGACAAAGCATGAAGAGAAGCTGGGGTACATGTTGTTGAGAGCTTCATTGTCATCCAGTTTTGCTTATTTTTGTGTTTTGTCTATGGCCAAGGTTATGCATGATGGTGAGCCTTACTACTGGGGTGCTTGGAAGTTTCGACTACTTGCATTCAGGAATAATGTTCACTTGGTATTTCTCTTGTAAATAGGTTGGAAAATAAGTATGCATGAGGAGTTGGGGTGGAGAAGTATATGATAAATGTATTATCTTCATTCAGTTCCTTTGTACTTGCCTAATCTGTAGCTGATGGTTAAGTTGTTGGGGTGTGTGAGGTCTTGTGCTGCCCATATGCAGTGATGAAACTATCCTTTTACATTCACTAGTTTTTGTTCAAAAGAGTTCATGATAATAAATAAAGATAAATTGATTTGTCCTGATCCCAGTCAGTTAAGTTGTTTGTACTTAATTCCATCACCCAATGTTGATCTAACATTGTTGCATTCATTCTTGTTCTGCATTATGTCTTGTGTCGGTTTGGGCTTAGGGGGAGTAGTAATCCTAGGAATCATGTGTTGAGGCATACCTTGTGGGTGACTCACTACAGGTAAAACACTATGTTTTGTGATCATCTATACTGTGGGAACATCTTTTCCCTGGATATGTACATCCACTCTGTGTTTTTCTGTCTGATGTGTTACTTACTCATACTGATGATCTTAATCTATGTCTTTGTACCTATGTACTTAGGTGAGGTTCCAGATCGGTATACAAGAATATCTCACGCTCTCACATGATGTTGCCTTGGATGAAGCCCTGCACCAACAACTTCCCTCCCTGATGTTAACTTGCCAATGTTAGTTCAACATTGTAACATCGTAACTTATAAGTTTTTAGGTGTGGAGACTGCTCTGGTTACGTGTTAATCCAACACTGACACGTGGTAAGGTGAACATGGGTATGATCGTGTGATGGTGGTCCGATTATGTTAGTAACATGTTACAACATCACTATATCTATTCTTTAGCTGATTAATTGTATAATTTGCCCTAATCTCTTCTTACTGTTTACGCGCTCAATTTTTTTGCAAAATCTACACTCTCTGCAAATCAAGTTTCTATTTTTCTTCTCTAAATCACTCTAACAATGGCACACAAGTCTTCCATTGACACTCTTGCAGCTGCTGCTGAGCAGATGGAGCAACCACATCACTGTAGCACCAGACGTGCAACCGCTGAAGCCGCCGCCGCACCAAAGAGGAAATCCACCTATCAATGGCGTAAGGGCAAGAAAGCCGCTAAGGGTGATGTTGATTCAACATCAAAAACTCCTGAGCAAACCTCCACTCCCACCAACCCTGAAAACGAGGTAATGATAGCTAACCCTACTCTGGATATACCTGCTACTACTGTTGTTGGTATTGAGGGGGAGAATGAGGCCCCTGTTGGTGTTGTGGGTGAGTCTGAGGCTGTGCATGAGGTCCCTGAGGGTAATGTTAGGGATGAATATGTGGTTGTTACTGAGGAAGGTGAAAATCTTGAGGTGAATGCTGAGCCGTCTGAGGCTAATGATGTTGTTGCTGATGAGATGGATACTCTTCCTGAGGAAGATGATCAGGTTGAGGAGACTGTGGTTGAGGAGGTTACTACTGAAGGTAACCAAGATGATGATGATGGGGGTGACAATCAACTTGAAGAGTTTGAGAGAGAAAAAGAAGAGTGTCTAACTCTCTCTGCCTTAGCTACTGCTGCTAAGAAAAGAAAGGGAAAGCAGGCGATGGTTGAAACTTCTGAGTCTAAGTTAGAAGAAGAAAAAGAGGAGGAAGAGGATAATGAAGAAGAAAAAGATGAGGAAGTTGAGGAAGAAGACCAACTGGTAGGTGATGACCATGCTGATGTTACTCCAACTTCAGGAAGTGATGAGTACTTCGATTTGCTTGATGAGGAGTACCCCAAAAAGCCTTATTCTGGCTTTTATGTGTCTGCTGAGGCAGAAGAACAGTGGGAGGCTTATCAAGCCAAGGTTATTCACATGGAGAGGAACATTGATGAGGAGATGTTCAAAGAAAATAGGTTGTTTGAGTTGCTTGAAGCTAGAGGAGTGTTGGGCTCTGTGATGAACCAGTCATCATATGTCCCTGATGTGGTCAGAGAGTTCTACATGAACCTCTCTCAGTGGGTGTCCCACCAGGATTCTCCCAAGTATGGTAAAGCTTGGGTAAGGATGAGTGTCTATGACATCAGTCCTGCTATGATCAATGAAGCTTGGGGTCTTCCTGATCTTGAGGAGATTGAGGATCCTAGCATGGATGAGGTGATTACTGACCTCACTGGTGGACTCACAAGGAAATGGAATGATAGTTTTCCAACTATAAGACTGACATCCTTAAGTGATGTACTTCACAAGCTCTCTACATATAACTGGCTACCTTCTTCCAACACCACTAATATGACAAAAGAATCTGCAAAGCTGGTGTACAAACTGAAGAATGGGCTGAGTGTGAATATAGGGGAGAAAGTTCTGAGGCACATGAGGGAGGTCACAACAAATGCAAAGGGAATCATTCCATATCCCTCTCTGATATCCAGCATTCTGGAGAAGCAAGGCTTCAAGACAAAGAAGACAGAAGGTTGGATCAAGAACAAGGCCAAGATGATCATCACCAGGAGCTACTTCACTCAAGTCAGAATCCAAGACTTGCCCTGGAATCCCAATGCAGAAGCTGGTCCAAGAAGGAAAAAGAAGAAGAAGACTATCAAGTTTGCTGCTCCAGTGGCAAGTGGTGACAGCTGCTCTGTGATAGCTGATGCATTTGTGGAGGAGACTATGGTATGGCTTGACAGAGAGTATAAAGATACCCAAAGAGAGATAGCAGACAAGCAAGTTAGGTTGCAGGAGATTGACAACCTCAGGAAGCATTTGAAGGATCTGCCTTCCTCACAAAAAGGGGGAGAATAGATCAAATTTTTAAAGATTCCTGAGAGTTCTGTTAATTTTCTGTTTTCTATGGCAGTATGAACAATTCTATTTTCTTAGTTCTTTTTCTGTTTCATCAAGGAGTGTGTTTCTTGCTACTACTATGGTCTGTAATTAAGTACTTTCTGCTGGTGCTTAGTGTTGCTACTTATGCTATTTGAACTATGGTTACAATGTACTAACTCTATTTTGCAGGTGTTAACTGATCTCTGATGTTAAGTTAACAGTGAGATGTTCAATGTTAGAACATCTGTCTGGTTTCGATGTTAAGCTAACATTGACAAAGATGGATGCAATGACAACATTGAAAGTATCAATGTTAGAGTAACATTGAGTTAGTCCCGCCTGATGTTCAGGGGGAGTGTACTTAGTTTTCCATTTAGATAGTAAAGTTTGTCCGAATAATTTGATCTAGTTAGAACAGGTTCTTAGGTTTCGCGATTAAGGCAAAACGGGGGAGATTGAAAGTGCAGGTATTCTGGGAATGTTAGATTAACATTGAGAAGTCAATGTTAGAGTAACATTATTGCTGAAGCCAAATCCGTTTTACGATCTTGTTGTCATTGATTATTATTGTTTTGCCTTATTCATTTAACTAACTGAGTTCCACAGTGGTAATTGTCATTGAATATTATTCAGGAAACAAACTTGTCATAGGTTGGACGCTCAAAGTTTCCAAGAAGGAAAGTTTCCTTAATTAAGCAAACCGCTCTACAAGGAAAGAGGAGTTCAAGTGCAACTAGGAAATCTTTCCAAGATGAGTCCTGATTTGAAGAAGAAGTCTTTCCTTAGTTAGATCTCTAACGAAGGAACTATTATTCAAGAAGGACTGCGAGAACAAGGAAGAAGAGTTCGAGAAGGAAACGAAGGAGAATTACCAACCGTGTACAACACACCTTGGAGTCCAATTCAAGAACCTATATATAGGTGTGAAGTACATCAAGACAACTAACAAGACACGAGCTAATCAATCCGAGAGATTTACTTACAAGTTGTTGAGAGTTGTCTTGCTTTAGCAAAGTTTGTGAGTTGTTAGAATAGATCTAAGAGTGAGGAGCTTTTAGAGATAGTCGAAGTAATTCTTGTGTGCTTTGCTTAGTTCAATCAATTTAAGAGTGATGAGCTTGAGAATTGAGAGAACGACCTTTGTTAAAACCTTTACGGGTTATTTTGCCTACGGCTCGAAAGTTAATATAATCTTATATTCACTTCTTAAATTCGTGTTTGTTTATTTCACTGCATTATTGCTCTGGTCTGTTGTTAAAGTAACATCGTTGAATTAACATCATACAAAACTACTGTTAAAACTTCAGTGTTAAGTTAACAATAACAACGTATCGACACGATCCACAATTTCAGTAGAAAATCCTTTTTGATCATGGACAATGGATAAATACTCCCCATGATGTCCTCTAACTTTCATATGAAGAAATGTTTTTCAAATAATGTGATTTAGAAGGTCAAAATTTCTAAACCGTAGACTGTTGTATGAAAATCCAAAAATAGGTTTTATGTTTCCAAGACTTATTTAGCATAGCAAACCTTGGGATTTTCCTTCTCGTTTGGGTACACATGTTCCTAGTGATGTTAGGGATCAATTGCCACAAAAATATTTAGAAACAAAGTTCATTGGGATATCCAATCAAAGGTAAACTCGAAACTACGACGATTTTCAGCTTATTTTACATACTTTAAGTTCTTTGTTTATGATTGAAAATAATCATCATAATTCCATGATTGATCACTCACACATGACTCTTATAAGATATAACAATCATTAGAATCACTTTAATATGATTTGTATTCACGAATTAATATTTTTGAGATTTTTCGATAGTATATAAATAGTATATTTATTATGTTTAACATATCCTTACATAAGTTTAATAAGATTATCATATATACTTTTGAGATCTAATACTCTTATATAATTATGTATCGTAACTTAAACATTCTTTGATCATTTACCCTGATTAAGTTTACGTATTAATATTTTTTAAGTTATAAATACAATGTTATGAAATTTAAGATAATCTTGAAACAAAATAATATTAACTAAGTTATACAATTTATTAGATTGCTTCATAAGGTAATTGTTTGATGTCCTGATTCCTGAAATTCTTTGATGTACTAGAGACTTAAAAAATGATTTTCCATAAATCAGTTAAGTAATATATTTTGAAGATTTATTATGCATCAAATTAAATAGTTTATCATACTATACTTGATATTATTGTATACTTACCATTTGAAATGATTTTCTAACATTAGAAAAATTATAACTACAATTATAATTATAAATATATGGTTGCTTAAGATAAATCTTGAAATATAAATTACGTATACAAAGTATATTTGATATTTAACTTAACCTTACGACATCAAAGTTTATCACGTAAGATTTTCATCAATGATATGTGCTATTTACTTAAATTAGTATTAGCTACATTTTTTAACAAGAACTTCCTCAAATTTCATCAACACGAAAGTTGAATAGTACATATGTTTATAGTGGTGAGTTAAGAATATTTAGTTAACTGATATTATCTTAATGTTATTAAAGGTTTGACAAATTAGTCAATGACGCGCAAGATTCTCCATACAAATAAAGGTGAGATTCGATTTATAGTTTTGTTTTAGCCCCATTTGGCATCGGGCCTGAAGAACTTGGACAAAAAAGATATTAATCCATTACCAAATCACGAACAATATATTATTCATCGTATTCTATTTTTTGCATCTCATCTCATAACAATGATTTTCTTACTCAACGTTAAATCATATTCAATCATTAATTATTTATATATGTAAGCATGGTAATTCTTCGATATTATAATCTCATCTTCTGGTTCTTGAACTGTGTAAAGAGCAACGAACTCTGTTCGGGACATGTAGCTCAATGAGCAACGTATATTATATGGTTTACTATCTTGTTTGTTTATCACCCATTGGGACACCTTTGGAAAGTTGGGCCCAGAGATTGAGACGATTTACTGCTGGGCTGTGAGGACTATCAGTTTAAGTAATTTCGCTTAATACCCATTTATCTAGGCGCCGCTTGCAGTCAAGAGTTGACTGTGACCCTCGTGCTGGATCGGCATGTACTCGAGCATGTCGCCTGTTTTGTTTGCGAGGTCGCTCCTCGTTGGGAGGTATATCGTAGTATTTGGAAGTATAAGGTTGATTGGTTTACTATTAATGCACATGTTCATAGATTATTTTCAGAATATTCCCGTACCATTGTTACATCAAATTATCTTGTTAAATTGTTTCTATCGACAATATCATTCCTAGAAATGTATCAATCGAATTACTGTTAATTCTTGCATTGCCACTTGTTTTGTATGAATCTCACTAAGTCATCAAAGACTTATTCCTCGTTTTTTCCTGTCTGTCCATTCCTCAAAATGAGAACGACGTGGCAGTATGGATCATGTGAGTATTCTAACCAATCTTACCTTTTGGAATGTCCGTATAATTGAAAATGTTCGTCAATAGAGCGAAATTAGCAAAGTTATCAACATATTTATATTTTCAAGACTTCTGATGTGTATATTAAAAGTTTTTTTTTATCATAATGTGTATGGTTGATCATGGACAGTGACACCCCTTCCTACAAGATGTGTTTTAGTCTGAGCTAGGTAAAGTGTATAGCAGCACCGAACCAACTCGGATCGGAACACTACTTATGGGGCGCGACCGTCATAGTATGGTATCAGAGCCATATACTAAAAATTATGATATACGCTAATTTCTCAAAGATCTTTTACCAACTATTCTAATGATAAACAAAGATTTTATTGCATCAAGCATGAATAATCATAATTTTACATTAAAACAGTACAACTAGAGTATCGTATTTAAATCTAACCTACGTTTCTTGCTAGTACTACTATTATTACTACTACTGCTGCTACTGCTCCTACTCGCCTCCCCTTGAATCAACGTGGGGTCTACTTTCGACACATATGCTTTAAGTTTGTCGACCAATTCATCGGCAGTATGTGCAGAGATGAAAATTTCACGAGCCGACGGCTTCATAAACTCCTACTCTACGCAATGATCTAAAAATGACAGTAACCTTCATAGAAACCATTAACATTGTACAACCCTATAGGTTTTTGATGCATGTTTAACTGAGCCCATGAGGCAACGTCAGAAATCCCTTCTAGTGTTCATAATCCCCCAGGTAATGCTATAAAAGCATCGGAATTATACAACATAGTCGCTATTCTTTCATGCATGCTAGGTCCAATAAGCTCTTCACCTATAGTTGGACCATCAGGATTAATGTCAGCTAAGGATTCCGGTATGATTCCTAAAACTTTACCGTCGCTACAAAATGCGCTCTTTGCTACACACTCCATTAGCCCTAAATTTCCTCCTCCGTACACTAACTTTATTTTTCTCTCTGCCAGTATGTTTCCCAAGCTGCTTGCTACCTCTAGAAACTCTAGATCTTTTCCGAAACTAGATCCACAAAAGACACAAATAGTATTTATCTCTCGAGTTAAAGATTTTTCCATCTGAAATTATTTTTCTTCCCGTATAATGTGGTATATGTGAGTGTGCAGTTATCATCAGCATACAAAGTGGTATTTATAAGAAAAGATATAGTAAGC
Organism: Linaria vulgaris; assembly: GCA_948329865.1. Lineage (NCBI taxonomy): Eukaryota > Viridiplantae > Streptophyta > Magnoliopsida > Lamiales > Plantaginaceae > Linaria > Linaria vulgaris. The sequence continues at coordinate 31,538,379 of OX415250.1, read as the reverse complement.
GTATGAGGAAAGCTTTGAAAGAAAAGTAAATTAATATAATATATTCAAACAAAAATAACAAATAACTGAATAGCGTATTGTGCCATCTATCTTTTGTAACTTGAAACGTGTCTTCTTAATCAACCTTCACCTCACGCTAGTATATCAAAAAACTATATTAGTATGACTTTAGTTCTTCACTTGAAAGTTTTGCAAAAAGATGAAATAGTTGTGTCAATGAGTTATTTTTGAGAATTTCAAAAGAAACGTGAAGATTTTCAATCACACTTAAAACTTTCAACATTAGTTTATGTTTTTCATCATTTATGTACTCAAGTACATAGATTATATTTTAAAATCTATTTCACAAAATAATCTACTCCAACATCTTATTTCAAAATCCAAAGTAATTTTTGAGAGTGTCGAGGAAGTTTCAGAAGGAATGTGTCTTATTTCAAAAGCTTCTTATATAATTCATATTTTATAGTTTAATTTGACTAATCTAGGTAATGCGACATTCATACCATTTTACTTCATCATATTTTCCTTCTATCGAAATCAAAATATATAAGATCCTTATGTTTTTTTTGGGAAAAAAGCACATCTCCCCCTATTCTTCCGGCCGTTTTGCACATTCCCCCCTTTGCATTGATTTTTTGCACGTTGCCCCTTGCTTTCAACTTATCGAAACGTTGCCCCCCCCCCCCCCCCCCGACGACCTTTTCTGCATTTTTCAACGAATATTCCGTCAAATCTTTGCACGCCTCACTCACGTGCTACTTACGGAGGGGTAATTTAGACAATTTATGGGCGGGTAACGGATCAAACTCCTTTTAGAGGAAAGATGGAGCCAAAATTCACAAAACCCTAAAATTGTTCCTCTCATCTCCACAATCCAGACTTCTAAACTACCCAAACCAAAAATTCAGAGCAATTGAGCGATCCGTTGGTTCATATCCATCCATCTTGCCAAAATGGGGTGGAAATTGCGCACGAACAGTGACATCGTAAATCCTATTTCGATGCATCCCGATTATGGTAAGAACTTTCCCCTTCTCTAACTTATATTGTTATTTCTTGTTGTTTGTGGTTCCTCATCTTTAAAAAATATATTTTTGATGTTTTTGTCATCCTTAGATTAAACATATTTTGGTCAACTTCTGATAATGTGTGTGTTGGGAGGGTTTTGTTGGATGCATGTGAAAAAAATGATGATTTTTATGTCTGTCTAGCGGTGTATGTTGTCACTTTTTTGTTAAAAAAGGATTTTTAAGTTTGTGTGGTCCATAAATTGTACTTGTGTTGATCTTTGTCTGGTAATGTGTGTATAGGCAGTGTTTTGTCATGCATGTTGACAAAGGTTGACTTTTTAAGCTTACCTTGTGTTGTTTGTGATCCCTCTTTCCTTAATATACACTGTTGTCATGCTTTTTATTGTCTTCTTTTGATTGTTTTGTTATCTTGTTAATGACACTTAGTTTTTGTTAAGCATATACACTGTTTGGTTATTGTTGTCCTTTATATTGTCTAAATTCTTCTTCAATCTCAGGTAATAATAGGTCTTTTTTCACCATAGTCATGAACCATTATGGGAGGTTTATGAACTTTGGTACACTGTGTTATTTGGCTGGCAATGTGGATTTTATAGACTATTGTGAAGAAGATGAAATGTCAGCTATAGAGCTGAATCATATGCTTAAGGAGGTTAGGGTTAGGGGTAATGTGGTGCTATACTACAATACTAGTGGATGGGACAACTGTAATGACTTGGTAAGGATAGACGAAGATGAGTGTACATTGGAAATGGCAAGGCATGCTAGTAAAGAAAAAGTTGTAGCAATATTTGTGGCTTTTAGGACAGAGGCCCTTATGAGAATGATAAATTCTTCAAGTGATGATGATTCTAATGATGATGATGGAGAAGATGCAGATGATGAAAGATTATCAGAAGATGAGGTAGAAGTTGATGATGAAGTTCAACATGAAGATCCTCTAAATGCCAACACAAACACTACTACTCAACATGAGGTGCCTCAAAATGCCAACACAGATGAGGTGCCTCAAAATGCCAACATAGATACATCTGCTCAACATGAGGTGCCTCAAAATGCCAACACAGATACATTTGCTCCAGCAGAGGTTCCACAAAACACCCACACAGATACATCTGCTCAAGCTGCAGAGTTGCCTAGTTTCATTAGAGATCAATGCAGTGAAGAGTTAGCCTCTGTAATAGATGTCATTGATAGTGATGATAGTCCAGGTGAGGTATCTCTTGGGGATGATTCAGAATACTCAGACTATCTTATGGACTCAAATAATGACCCTACTGAAGACAACTTGGATTTTGATCAACGTGTTGATAATGAAGTTGAGTGGGCTGGATTACCTGCAAGGAGGCCAACAACTAGATCATGTCATCAACCAGCACCTGATCTTGTTCAACATAAAGTGAAAGATCAATGGCTTTATAATGGATACAAAGTTTTTAATCCAGCTGTTGACATGGATAAAGTACACTTAGAGGGTGGTATCTACTTCACTGATGCATATGTGTTTAGAGTTGCAGTCAGGAAACATGCTATCCAGAACTGGAGGTCTATAGTATTCAAGAAAAATGACAAATATAAACTGATTATTAGGTGCCCGCAGGACCATTGTCCATTCAGGATATATGTCTCAAGAATTCCTGGTGAGGATACTCTTCAAATCAAGAGTTATGTAGGACCGCATGAATGTGCAAGGCAAGACAGTGTAGTACAAGCCAACTCAAAATGGATTGCCAAGGAGTATTATGACAAAATCAAGAGTGATCCAAATTGGCCAGTACAATCAATGCTAACCATAATTGGTAGAGATGCTGCCTTAGACTTCAGTGTGCATCAGATGCATAGAGCTAAGAAAAAGGTGTTGTATGGGGTGAATGGTACAGATGCAAAGCAGTATAATCTCCTCTGGTGTTATGCTGAGGAAATTATGAAGACTAACATTGGGACAACAATCAAAATTAAGTGCAAGTTGGTTGGTGAGGTTGCAAAATTCAAGAGACTATATATTTGTTGGGGTGCTTTAAAAAAAGGATTCTTAAGTGGATGTGGGCCAATCATCTGTCTAGATGGCACTCATCTGAAGACATCAAATGGGGGAGTGATGCTTACAGCAGTGGGGGTGGATTCTAACAACTGCATATATCCATTTGCATATGCAGTTGTTGAGAAGGAAAAAAAGAAGTCTTGGCTATGGTTTTTGTCCATCTTGGTTGATGATCTGCAAATAAAAAATAGTGCTTGTTGGACAGTGATGAGTGATAAACAAAAAGGCCTAATTGATGTTGTTCAACAAGTGATGCCAGACTGTGAGCATCGTTTTTGTGTTATGCACCTCTATACTAACTTCAAGAAGGAGCATGGAGGGTTAGCACTGAGGAAGATTCTTTGGGATGCTGCTAGGTGTACAAGGACTGAAGACTTTGAAAGAGTAATGAACCACCTGAGAGAGAGAGATGAATGAGCTTATACATGGCTCATTGAGAAGCCCTCTGTCCATTGGTGCAGGGCATTTTTCAGAACCCACTCTAAATGTGACATATTATTGAATAATATGTCTAAAAGTTTTAATGCTATGATAGTCAAGGCAAGGTCAATGCCTATAATTGACATGTTGGAAAACATCAGACTCATGCTATTTAAAAGGATTGGGATCAGAAAACAAGCAATGGAGAGGGTTAGAAATCAATTAGTTGAATGCCCTAAAATTTTCACAATCATTGAGAAACTGAAGGAGAGGTCTATGGGATACAAAGCACACTGGAACGTGCATATGAAGTTTGAAGTGCATACTCCAAATGATGATAGATTTGCAGTTCATCTAGATGAAGGGACACACAGTTGCAAGAGATGGGAGCTTAATGGTATTCCTTGTCCTCATGCCATAGCTGGTTACGATGCAATGCAAATGAAGCCTGAGGAATTCATTAACCAGTGATATTCAAAGGAAACTTACATGAGGATATACAGTAACTCTATGACACCAATGCATGCTAAGGAAGCCTGGCCACAACCTAAAACAAATGTAGCAAATATGGTGCCTCCAGCTCCTCAGAGAATGCCTGGTAGGCCTAAGAAAAATGACAAGAAGAAGTCCCCAGAAGAGTTGAAGGAGATCAGGGAAAAAGCCCTTAAAGAAACAGGCAAAGTTGGAAAGCATTGGATGCTTATAAGGTGTTCTTACTGTCAGGAGCTTGGTCACAACTTCAGAGGATGCAAAAAAATAAAGAGCAACCCATTGGCTGCTTCCATGAAGAGGAAAACAAAGCAAAAGAATCCTCAACCACCTCTTCATGTTGATGTAAGTGTGCAAACTCTAATATATGTTATCTGTTTGGGCTTTAATATGTAAGTATATATTGATGCAGGATGGAACTGGTACAAAGAGAGCAGCAACACCACCTCCTGCTGCATCACAATCCCCTACTGCATCACATACTCCTGCTTCAACAAATATTGATGTAAGTGTGATCACTTATTCAAAAATTTGACATGCAAATGTAGTATAATAATGCAGTGCATTAGTTTATTGTTATAGGGTGAATCTGCACATCATGGTGTTTCTGATGTAATTGGTACCCAGGCATCACAAGTTGGAAATCAAGGGAGTGGAGTAAAGCAAAAGAAAAAGCTGCATGTATTTTCAAATGACAGTAAATGCTGGTTCTTCTGGGTTGTTTATGGTTGTTGTTAATCTGACCAAACTTATTGCATCCAAAACAGGTGAGAAGGAAGGGTGCAAAGCCAATTCATGACCCTCCAGTGAATGTTGAAGCAGCTCCAAAGCCTCCTACCAAAGATAAAGGAAAAAGGAAGGTGTCTCAAGTGGTTGGACAATCTAACCATGTCCAAACTAGGAGCTGAACAAGCCCCAACAAAGTCCAGAGGGTAGGAATCACCATCACCAGCACCACCATTTCAGTGGCTTCAACTGACATTCATTCTGCACAGACAGTTGTACCATCAAGGAAGCAGTTTAAACCACCTGGTACTAAGAAGCCTGTTGGAGTACCAAAAACAAAGGTCTAGAGAATGTACACTGGAACTGGGGAGGATGCACTGTTTTAATCAGTTTTGTTGATATTGTTATGGTCTTTTAATTAGTGGAACTGTTCCCTGTTTTGTTTCTGGCATAACCATATTCTTTCTACAAGGGATATGATGATTGATGGTGGTTATGAGGTTTTATTTTGGGTGGCAGTACAATATTGCTCTGTTAGATTGTCAAGCCTCACTTGAACATTTCCTATATTAGGTAGCTACTACATATAAGCAGTGCCTTTTGTATGTAAGTGATGCTTGGTAATGTAACCATGACAGTAAGTATTTTCATGATGTAATGGATATTTCCCTTCGTGTTCTTTTCTTAATTTTGATTGAGGTGTGATCTGATAATAGGGGTTGATCCCCTAAATGTTATGATGATTCATTGTGTTTCATTTTGAGTAAACTATGAACATTATTTTGCAAGTAAACCAAACATAGCACTTCAATCTTCACTAACAACTTTCACAAACATAACATTGCACCATAAGAAACATACTACATTGCACCAAACAGTGTTATACATTGCAAGCATTGCCAACTTACAACTTTGCAAACCATTAACAACACATACACCATAAGAAACATACTATAACTACGCCAATTTTCAGACTACATCAACAACATCCAAATAAACAAGCTACGAAATAAACAAAAACAGAGCACACTAAGTTGCCCCCCTCCATACCACAAACAGAATAACAACCATAACTACCACCAATATCTTCATTCTTCTTTGATTGATCCGAGCCCTTTCAATCTCCCCTTCTAGCATGTTTATCCTCCTCAACAACCCTGGAATAATCATCCTTGATCTTTGACACATTGGGGGGTCAATCCATTCCCAATACCGACATGCATCGGGCCTCAGTCTAAAAAAAAGGTCAATGGCTTTTCTTAATCCATTAACCTAAATTAACGTAATTAAGGTTAAGTTCACAACTTAAGGTAAGTTCACAACAAAAAGTATAATCTTCAACTTACCGGATAAGTGGGGCATCGAACGAACCTACGACCGGGATTGGCGTCGGTCCATGTAGTGATCTCAGTTGCACGACTTCCGCAGTGGCAAATCATACTCAATTCCATCGAAATTGGGTTCCAATTTGGGGATAAAATTAAGCCCTAAAACGAATTTAGGGTTTTCGGGTTTGGGAGTTTTAATTTTAGGGAAAATTTGTGAAGAAACCTTTTTTAATAGGTGAATTTAGCAATATAGCCGTTACCCGCCCATAAATTGTCTAAATTGCCCCTCCGTAAGTAGCATGTGAGTGAGGCGTGCAAAAATTCGACGGAATATTCGTTGAAAAACGCAGCAAAGGTCGTCGGGGGGGGGGGGGGGGTGGGAAACATTTCGATAAGTTGAAAGCAAGGGGGGCAACGTGCAAACAATCAAAGCAAAGGGGGGAATGTGCAAAACAGCCGGAAGAATAAGGGGGGGGGTGTGCTTTTTTCCCTTTTCTTTTATTAAAGAAGAAATGTTTACATAAATTTGAAATATAGACGCTTTTGAGAAAACTGGAATTTGTTACTACCTTATTTTTCTCTTGAGCTTTTTCACTCGGTGAGATTGAAAATTATTCATTAATAAGTAAATTCATAACTTCAACAACTTCTAATTATTTTACAAAGTATATTTTCTCATGTTCTCAGTAGTAGCTGTGATTTTTCGTAACAATAATCATTCAAAAGGAAAGATATCGACCGAAAAGAAATATTTTTTTCTAGTATTTTAAAAGTACTAACTGAAATAATTTCTTGACCACTTTCTAACATGTTCTCGTTTTATAATTTCAAAACATAAATTCATCTTTCTTACACAAAAAAAGATATACTCATCGAGTCTTAATCATCATATTTCAACTTATTAAAAACTTACTTCTATATAAAGAAAATACCTTTCTCTCTCAACAGCTATAAATGGCTACATTGACAATATATTTTTGTATACAAATTAGTTTATATTACAAGATAACACACTTATTTTATTTTCATCCTATTTCTCCCTATATTTTTGTATACAAATTAGTTTATATTATAAGATAACACACTTATCTTCATCCTATTTCTCCCTACCAAAAATGGATTAATTTCATGGAGTTACATAATTCGTGTGGTAAACTTTATAATCTTTATTTGACTTTATTCTAATCGAGAGAAAACACCACCACATGATTTGCTTTTGTATTTTTAAGGCTCGCAACATCTTTTTCTACTTTTTCTTTTGAAATGAGTTTAGAATCGTGTATGCTAAATTAAACTATTGCATCTTGATTAGTAACACATCTTTTGGGTAAGTGTTTTTCTCTCCCTTATAATTATAGCCCTTATAATGTTAAAACCGTCAAAGTTTGATTTACACATTCTTATTTTTAGCAAATGAAATCAAAACAAATCTGACCCTCATATTTTTTAAAGATAAGCATAAAGAAAAAAATATCTTCTACGTAAATTATTTTTGAAATTATAAACATTGACCTTGTAATTTGCATCAACCAAATTTATTTTCTTACTATTGATATTATTTAGATTTATAACTTACATTTTCCTAGTTATAAAATTATTTATTTGAGAGCTTTCAACTTAAATTATAAATATCTTTATTGAGAAAGTATTGATTCGACCAAAGATGTGAGGATTTCTTGTAAATATAGTATAAGAAGAAATTTAATTTTTAAGTTTGAAAAGATTGAAGAATTTATTTAATAGATTGAATGTTTCAAAAGTTCAAAAATCAAATTTTAATATTATAGAATATACTAGCATGAGTCACTATTCCGAGAGAATTACACTGATTTTGAAATATAAAAGATGGAACCATAACACTTTATTTTCGAAATAATCGAAGTAAGAATCTGGGGACCAGATTCTTTTAAGGAAGGGAGATTGTAACGCCCCTGAAATTTGAACGGATATAAAAATTTACAGTTTAGTCCTCAAACTTTTGGAAATAGCATTTTGACCCCAAATATTTGAGAAAATTGCATTTTAGTCCTTGAACGAAAATTACACATTTTTTATTATCTTATATGCTTCAAATATCTTTATTGATTTTGGAGTTTTTTACCTAGAAAAACTCACATAAGTAATTATGTGTAAAAATATCTATTTATTCATATTTGTTTTATTATAAACAACAAGAATAATATCACATCATAGGTGAATGGTTTCGAAATCAGCCACATCACGCTTGTGACAATTGAAATAAGACTTTTGTGGTGGGTAATTAAAGAAATTAAGGTGGGACCTTAGTTAAATTGTTTGTAACATCTATAAATAAATAAATAAATATGTATTTTGTTTGAATTAGACATATCATATTTTAAGTTATGAAAGAAAAATCAGCCACATCTCCCTATTATCATATTAGAGTCTTCATTAGGTGGCCAAGGATAAAAAAAATTGAAGTGGGACCTTAATTAAAAGTATTTTAACATGATGTTTTGACTATAATAGTAGGCTTTTTTCCAACAATTTTCACACCCAAAATCATTTCGGTTTTTCCTTGTTTCTTCCTATGAATCTCTAAGTTAGTAAGTCTACTTTCAAGAAAAATTCATTCCAAGTTCTTATTTCATCATTTTCTACCCGAAAATACCCCAAAACTTTTATTGCGTAGAAATTATCCATTCGGCCTGCACCTTAGAAAAATCATAACTAATTGTAGAAATATCCCTTTTGATCACGGCCAATGGCTAAATACTCCCCATGATGTCCTCTAACTTTCATATGAAGAAATATTTTTCAAATAATGTGATATAGAAGGTCAGAATTTTTGAACCGTAGACTGTTGTCTGAAAATCCAAAATAGGTTCTATGTTTTCAAGAATTATTTAGCATAACAAACATTTGGATTTTCCTTCCTATTTGGGCACATGTACCTAGTGATGTTAGGGATCAGTTGCCACAAAAATATTTAGAAACAAAGTTCTTTTGGATATCCGATCAAAGGTAAAACTCGAAAATACGACGATTTTCAGTTTATTTTACATATTTTAAGTTCTTTGTTTATGATTGAAAATAATCATCATAATTCCATGACTGATCACACACGAATGACACTTATAAGATATAACAATCTTTAGAATCACTTTAATATGATTTGTATTCACGAATTAATATTTTTGAGATTTTTCAATAGTATATAAATAGTATATTTATCATTTTTAACATATCCTTACATAAGTTTAATAAGATTATATCATATACCTTTGAGGTCTAATCCTCTTATATGATTATGCATCGTAACTTAAACATTCTTTGATCATGTATCTTGATTAAGTTTACATATTAATATTTTTATGTTATAAATACAATGTTATGTAATTTAAGATAATCTTGAAACAGAATAATATTAACTAAGTTATATAATTTATTGGATTGCTTCATAAGGTGATTGTTTGATGTCATAATTCCTGAGATTATATTTTGAAGATTTATTATGCATCAAATTAAATAGTTTATCATTCTATGCTTGATATTATTATATATCTACCATTTGAAATGAGTTTCTAACATTAGAAAAATTATAACTACAATTATAATTATAAATATATGATTGCTTAAGATAAATATTGAGATATAAATTACGTATATAAAGTATATTTGATATTTAACACAACCATACGACATCAAAGTTTATCTCGTAAGATTTTCATCAACGATATGTGTTATTTACTTAAATTAGTATTAGCTACCTTTTTTAACAAGAACTTCCTCAAATTTCATCAACACGAAAGTTGAATAGTACATATGTTTATAGTGGTGAGTTTAAGATTAATAGTTAATTGATATTATCTTTATGTTATTAAATATTTGACATATTAATCAGCGACGCGCAAGATTCTTCGTACAAATAAAGGTGAGGTTCGATTTCTGATTTTGTCCTAGCGTCGTTTGGCATCCGGCCTGAGGAACTTGGACATAAAAGATGTTAATCCATTATCAAATCACGAACAATATATTATTCATCGTATTCCTATTTTTTGCATCTCATCTCATAACAATGATTTTCTTACTCAATATTAAATCATATTCAATCATTAATTATTTATCACATATTGAATCATAATCATGGTAATTCTTCGATATTGTAATCTCATCTGCTGGTTCTTGAACTGTGCAAAGAGCAATGAACTTTGTTCAGGACATGTAGCTCAATGAGCAATGGATATTATCCGCTTTAATAGCTTGTCTGTTTATCACCCATTGGGACACCTTTGTATGTTGGGCTCAGGGATTGAGTCGATTTACTGCTGGGCAGTGAGGACCGTGAGTTTAAGTAATTTCTCTTAATACTCATTTATCTAGGCGCCGCTTGCAGTCAGGAGTTGACTGTAACCTGCGTGCTGGGTCGGCATGTACTCAAGCATGTCTCCTGTTTTGTTTGCGAGGTCGCTCCTCGTCATGAGGTATAAGGTGGTATTTGAAGTATAAGGTTGGATTGGTTTATTGTTAACGCACATGTTCATAAACTATTTTTAGAATATTCCAGTACCATTGTTACATCAAATTATCTTGTTAAAGTGTTTGTATCGGTAAGATCACTCCTAGAAATATATCAATTGAATCACTATTAATTCTTGCATTGCCACTTATTTTGTATAAATCTCATTAAGTCATCAAAGACTTATTCCTCGTTTTTTCTTGTCTGTCCATTCCTCAGGATAAGACCGACGTTGCGGTATTGATCATGTGAATATTCTTGCCAATCTTTCCTTTTTAGAATGTCTGTATAATTGAAAATGTTTGTCAACAGAGCGTAATTATCAAAGTTAACAACATATATGTATTTTCAAGACTTTTGATGTGTATATTAAAAGTTATTTTTTTATCATAATGTGTATGGTTGATCATGGACAGTGACACCCCTTCCTACGAGATGTGTTTTAGTCTGAGCTGGGTAAAGTGTCTGGCTAGCACCAAACCAACTCGGATCGGAACACTACTCATGGGGCACGATCGTCACATATATGCTAGAGGTTGAGCCTTGAATGTCTAACGAATTTGTATGCTGTATTGTAGGTCCTTCATGGAAAGAAGTCATAAAAAGTAGATTGATCCCATCTTACACAAGCAACAAGAAGGCCATGATTACTTTGAAACTTATTCTCATCTGACGAGGATAAATTCAATAACAATGATTTTGAAGATTGCCACACTCCAAAACCTATAAGTACATCAAATTGATGTAAATACTGCTTTCTTAAATGAAGATCTTGATGAAAAAATCTACATGGAACAATTTGATGGCCATGTAGCTCTTGGAAAAGAAAGAAAAGTCTGTAAATTGGTGAATTCTTTGTATGGACTAACACAAGTACCAAAACAATGGCATGGAAAAACTGGCACGTCATGATGTTAAATGGTTTCAGAATCATTGAATGCTACAAGTGTGTCTATGCCAAAACTACAGAAGAAGTGTATATGATTCAGCTTGTATGTTGACGACATACTCATTGTGGGAAACAACGACTGAATGGTAAAGTCCATTAAAAATTTTGTTGAATTCATGATTTGATATGAAAAACATGGGATTGGCTGATGTGATCTTAGGAATTAAGATTAAAAAATCAACAAATGGTCTTATATTGACCCAGTCACACTACGTGGAGATGATTCTTGAGAAATTCATCAAAGATAATTTTGGTGTAGCTATAACTCCAATCGACACAAATCAACACTCATCCAAGAATAAGGGATAAAGTGTTGAACAAGTGGAATATGCTAGAGTAATAGGAAGTTTGATGTACTTAATAAGTTGTACAAATAAGATATTGCCTATACAATTAACACGTTGAGTAGACTCACGAGTAACCTAAGGCATGAGCACTGGAAAGCAATTGTGATAATACTTAGGCACTTATCTTATACTCATGACTACATATTGCATTATACCAAAGATCTTGATGTACTTGAAGGTTACACTAATGCAAGTTGAATATCTGATATACAAGATTCCAAAGCAACAAGTGGATATGTATTCACTTAGGAGGTACAACTGTGTCATAGATATCTGAAAAACAAATGGTTATAATCAGATTAAGTGTGGTATTTGAGTTTGCGGAATTAGAAAAATGCATAGCCGAATGGCCATGTAACTTTTTGGAAGATATTTCTGAGTGACCCGAACATGTGCTAGTAATATGTGTATGTTGTGATAGCCAATCTATGATTGAGAGAGCACATAATGTTTCGTACAATAGTAAGTTTGGACATATAAGTCGACTACATAATAGCTTTAGATAGTTGATCTCAACTGGATTAATCACCCTTGACTACCTGAAGTGAAAAGACAACATTATGGATTCACTAACAAATGGTTAATATTGATCAAGTTGAAAAGACATTGAGGGGAATGGGACTTTATCCCACTGAATAATAAGGTTAATAAGAAGGAAAACCCAACCATGTTGACTGGAGATCCCAAGATCTTGGTTCAAAGGGACAACCTAATTGTATAAACCTTGCATAGTCATTGTGGGGACAAATGTTTGTCCATTCCTAGTATAAAACATGATACCCATAATGGAAAGGTTAATCATTGTGCCTTTAATTGTTCTTATGCGTCCGAAATTCGAGCAGAGTACTGCGAGTTACTCTTAGAGAAGAATTCACCTATATGGGAGAGAGGATGGGCCACCTCTAAGGAGAATTGTGTGGGCTGCATTCTCTAGAAAACTCTTGCAAAACTTGGTATGTCCAAGTCTAAAATGGACATAAACCATGAGAATCGTTTTTGTTTTACGGATATACCTTAGTTGAGTTATATCATCGTTTACACAAGCGACAAATAGTTCAAACACATCATGTCATACTAATCTTCTAGAAAAGTAAATATTTCTCAAGAGGAAAGGTTCAAGGGCGTGTCCTACCTATCCTATGCAGGTATAGACCGCAGGACTCTATTACCATATGATGTATGCATGATCATTCAACTTCATTCATGTGGGAAATTATTGGGAAAATGTGTTCAAGGAACAGGGTTTGTACATCTGACTTCGGGTTATATTTTGAGCAGGTCCCACTTTTTATGTTGGAAAGTTCAAGATGAGAAAGCGTTCTCCTCTCTGAGACACGCTCAAAATGGTATGCGGGTGAATGAGAAATTAATGCTCAAAATTGGCTACTCAAAGCTAAAAATATTGAGAAAATAGTTGAAAACCCAAAAGTAAAAGTGGTTATCTCACATAGGAAAAAGTCCCCTTCTTGTTTAGATTTATTTATAAGAAGCTACTCTTAACATTGTAAGAATGTGTTCCATAGATGCTCTCTCTTGCGCGCGCCTCCACATGGGGGGTCAAATAGTGGGCCATAATCCATTGAATTGGGTTGATCCAATACACGCACACACAACGACGTATGCGTCGAATGTCGGTATGTTTGGCATGTTGAGCTCCAACTCGTGTGGGACTTGTTTTGTTTTCAATATTTTTTTTTTAGAAGAAGGGATCTCATTTCATTGAAACTAAGTAACAGAACAGTACACCATAAAATATGCATAAAAATTACAGTAGTTTCACTAAAATCAAACGGTAAATATGTCGTGCCTTCTGAGTCCATAAGAATTTGATATGCCAGCTGATGTGCTATTTCGTTCGATGCACGAGGGATGTGTAATGCCGTGAAAGAGGTAAAGAAAGGCCTCATTTCCAAAATTTCATCTAAGAAAACTCCAATCTCTGCCTTAGTCTTCTCATTGCAATTGATATATTTTATGACGGAGAGGCAATCTCTTACAATGCAAATGTGTCTACAATTCTGATTTCTGGCACAAGTAGTTGATGTATGGGCTGTTGTAGCTTCTGAAATTTTAGCACTCCATCTCCCTAGTATACGCATTCGTTTCCAATACAAGATGTGGTCATTTGAATTTCGGGTCACAACTCCAATGCCACCCAAACTCAACTGATTTCCTATTGTGGCGTCAAAGTTAATCATGATGGTTCTAGGGCTTGGTGGCTTCCACTTCCCTCCCGTTGAATCTGGAGCAGGATATACCAATCCCTTTCTGATAAGACGTGTTGCACAAAACTCCGAAAAGAACTGATTTGCACGTTGAAACAATCTGAGCGGTGATTCCTGCTCATTCTTACGCCATATATTGTTTCTGTTATACTACAATTACCAAAAAGAAACCAATAAAATTCCAAAATCACGCTTATTCAGTCTTTGAAACACATCATTTATCCATTCTCCAATACACTCTCCTGTCAGTTGTGCAATAGGAATATTCGACAGAGCCCAAAACATTCTAGCAAAGTGGTAGTCATGGAAACAGTGGAGAGTTGTTTCCTTTTCTTCATGACAGATGTTACACACCTCAGATTCTACAAAATGACGTTGTTGGAGCGTGTGTATGACTGGTAGAATATTTTTTGTCAGTCTCCATGTAAAATGCTTAACTTTGTTCGTCGTTTGTGCATTCAAAACAAAGTTCCAATTACTCTTTCTCCTTGTGCTACCACCTCCACTGTGACGGTCGCGCCCCATGAGTCGCGTTTCGATCCGAGTTGGTTATGCGTTGGCCAGACATTTTACCCAGCTCAGACTAAAACACGTCTCGTAGGAAGGGGTGTCCCTGTCCAGGATCAACCATACACATAATGATAAAAATTGACTTTAATATACACAGCGGAAGTCTGGAAAATACAAATAATTTAACATTTTAATAATTACGTACGGATAATTAATCATTTTCAATTACATTAATATTCCAAAAGGCAAGATTAGCAAAATTATTCATGTGATCCATGCTGCCACGTCAATCTTATCCTGAGGAATGGACAGACAGGAAAAAACGTGGAATAAGTCTTTGATGACTTAGTCAGATTCATACAAAATAAGTGGCAATGCAAGAATTAACAGTGATTCAATTGATATATTTCTGGGAGTGTCTTACTGATAGAAATAATTTAACAAGATAATTTGATGTAACAATGATACCAGAATATTCTGAAAATAGTTTGTGAACATATGCATTAACAGTAAACAATCCAACCTTATACTTCCAAATACTACCTTATACCTCCCAACGAGGAGCGACCTCGCAAACAAGACAGGCGACATGTTCGAGTACATGTCGATCCAGCACGCGGGTTACAACCAACTTCTAACTGCAAGCGACGCCTAGATAAATGGGCATCAAGGGAAATTACTTAAACTGATAGTCCTTACTACCCGGCAGTAAATCGACTCAATCCCTGGGCCCAACTTCCCAAAGGTGTCCCAATGGGTGATAACCAGATAAGCTAGTAAATTGGATAATATCCGTTGCTTCTTGAGCTACATGTCTCGAACATAGTTCGTTGCAATTTGCACAGTTCAAGATCCAACAGACGAGATAATTAACGAATTACCATGATTATGAATTAATATGTGATAAATAATTAATGGGTTGAGTATGATTTAACAAGGAGTATGGAAATCATGTTATGAGACGAGATAAGATGCAAAAATAGGAATACGGTGAATAATAATTTGTTCATGATTTGGTAACGGGGGTAATGTTTTTTTTGTCCAAGTTCCTCAGGTCGGATGCTAAACTGAGCCAAAACAAAATCAGAAAACGAACCTCACCTTTATTTGTACAGAGAATCTTGCGCGTCGTTGATTAATTTGTCAAACCTTTAATAGCATTAAGATAATATCAGCTAACTGAATAATCATAACTCGCCACTATAAACATATGTACTATTCAACTTTCGTGTTGATGAAATTTGAGGATACTAATTTAAGTAAATAGCACATATCATTGATGAAAATCTTATGTGATAAACTTTGATGTCGTAATTTATCTTAAGCAACCATATATTTATAATTATAATTATAGTTATAATTTTTCTAATGTTAGAAAATCATTTCAAATGGTAAGTATACAATAATATCAAGTATAGTATGATAAACTCTTTAATTTGATGCATAATAAATTTTCAAATTATATTACTTAACTGATTTATGGAACATCGTTTTTAAGTCTCTAGTACAACCAAAAATTCCAGGAATCATGACATGAGACAATTATCTTATGAAGCAATTCAGTAATTTGTATAACTTAGTTAATATTATTTTGTTTCAAAATTATCTTAAATTACATAACACTGTATTTATAACTTATAAAAATATTAATATGTAAACCTAATCAAGGTAAATGATCAAAAATGTTTAAATTACGATACATAATCATATAAGAGGATTAGACCTCAAAAGAATATATGATAATCTTATTAAACTTGTGTAAGGATATGTTAAACATGATAAATATACTATTTATATACTATTGAAAAATCTCAAAATATTAATTCGTGAATACAAATCATATTAAAGTAATTCTAATAATTGTTATGTCTTATAAGGGTCATGTGTGAGTGATCAATCATGGAATTATGATGATTATTTTCAATCATAAACAAAGAACTTAAAGTATGTAAAATAAGCTGAAAATCGTGGTAGTTTCGAGTTTACCTTGATCGAATATCTAAATGACCTTTGTTTCCAAATGTTTTTGTGGCAACTGATCCCTAACATCACTAGGAACACGTGTACCCAAATGAGAAGGAAAATCCAAAGGTTTGCTATGCTAAATAATTCTTGAAAACATAAAACCTATTTTCGGATTTTTCAGACAGTAGTCTACGATTTAGGAATTTCGACCTTCTTAATCACATTATTTGAAAAACATTTGTTCATATGAAAGTTAGAGGACATCATGAGGAGTATTCCACCGTTGGCCTTGATCCAAAATGAGTTCTCTACAATTAGTGATATGGGCATTTCCCGCAAAGTGGGCCTGGCCCAAACCAGTCCCATATTTAACCATATCGGGGGCCACTTTCGACATCATATCGGTGATAATCACCGATATGATACTGTGGTCCCCGAATCCCGAGGTCTATAAATACGTGATGCCCGATTCCCGAAGCGAGCAATTATTATCCCGCAGCTACCACGCATCACATCGAACGAAATCACCGAGCTTATTATCGATATCGTATTCGATATCGAGATAGCCCACGTACTCCACTGACACGTCATACCCACGTACTATCGACATCATATCGAGGGTTATCCCCGATATCACATCGAAGATGGCCACCGATATACATCCGACCTAATTACCGATATACCCCTGCCGTCCAAGCATCAAGGGGTTAGTTCGAGGTGTTCCGGACCAAGCCTAATCGAGACACCTAGATTAGGCCTAGTTTGCTAAGATAGATTCGTTGTAATTCCATTGTACCCCATTGTAACCGACTCATACTTATATAAACGATCTATTATCAAACTAGTGGCGCCATCTGTGGGAACACTAGTTCCTGGACGAGGACGTCAAGATGCAAGGAAGGAGGACACGATCCGAATTTAATAGAGTTATGACTAGAAACACGAGGACTGAGGACACACCGCTCCCCCAACAGCCGACTGACCAAGAACAGACAATGACCCAAGTTGAGATAGAGCTTCCTCCAGCACAGAATGAACCGCGACGTAGGCGCGGTCCCGGGAAGCCATCGTGAGCCACGAATACAGGTCCAACCACATCCCTACCAAATACGGTGGAACCTGCTACTGAGGGCCCGACCACTGAAAACCCGGTGACGGATGTCCCAATGACCAAGACGCTAAACAGAATTTTCCTGGCCCAGAGGAGACGGTGGCTGCTGGACAGAGCGTCGTTCCCCCTGCCGCCATAACCCTGGATATGCTAGCACAGATCAACGCTTCTGTAAAAGTGGCGCTTGACACTACACTAGAGACTTTGCTGTCGCGCATAGCGGGACGAGGGACAAGGGATGTTCAAGAAAGGCCCCATGAATCCAGGGTGGATGAGGGGAGAACAAGGCAAGAGTGGGACGAAGAAAAGATCTCGGAAGGGGGTCGAAGGGACAACACTGGAAGAGGGCATTTGACAAGGGCCAGAAGTGAAGAGAGGGTAGAAGTAAGTGATGATACAGAGAACAACCAGAGAGCCAGGACGTTTGAGGAGGACAGACGTAACATGATAAGGGAGACAGCTAAGGACATGGAAGCCGGGAGAAGGCATCTAAACTGCGGAACGACAGTAGTCGGATACCGATGGCCGTTGACTCCCTTCTGTTGTGAAATCGGAAAAGAAGTGTTGTGCAGAGGAGACAAGATTTCGACTATAAAACCATATGATGGGAAGACTGACCCAAGGGATCACATCCACGCCGTGGAGAGTCCACTTTTCAAGTCATAAGTGAATGAAGACAAGCATGTACCATCTGGAAGCGTTAAAACAGAGAGAGAGGAAAACTCTCGGGGAATTCATGAAAAGTTTCAATGAGGAGCTACTGAAGGTGGACAACCCATACGGAGGACAAGTGTTACAGACCTTATTCAGGGCAACGACGCACAACAGATTTGCCAAAAAACTGATCAAGCTCACAGAACCTACCATAAATCGGATAAACGAGTGGGCACATACTGTAATTTATGAAGACGCCATGATGGCAGCTAAGCTTAGACCCCAGGAATCCGGCAGGGAAAGGGGTAGAGAGGCATGGAACAGGAGCAGGGGAGGAAGAGACAGGTCGCCAATGAGATATACTCCCCTCAACCAGGACATCCGCACTATTTTAGCCGTCGCACAAAGCAAGATTTGGTCAAATGCGCCTCGGAAAATCAAGGAGACGGACTTCACCAAGAAATCTAGGCTCTACTGTGAGTACCACCGCCAGAAAGGCCATGACAAGAAGGATTGCTATGACCTGAAGGATGAGATCGAGAGGTTGATTAAGGACAGGAGGTTAATAGAGTTTGTTAAGGCGAGCGGACAGTATGCTGAATCGAGAGAGCGGTCCCAATCCCCAAGAAGGGAGGGCCTTAAGGCAATTAAGAGTGGACAAGGACGCAATACAATGAATAATGCACCTTCGAGGGGTGATTAATGTGATAAGCGGCGGGACTGCGGGAGCAGATTCCACCAACCAGAGGAAGAAGATAACTTGTGGACTGAACAAGGACTGTTTCGTCAGATTCACAGCGCTAATTAAGGAGCTTCCAGACGAGGTTATTACATTTTCCAACAGGGACCTCTTGGATCTCAGCCCCGAAGCCATCCAGGCAGGCAAGCTCGACTGCCCCTTGGTTGTTAAGCTTGATATCACTAACTACGTTGTACACAAAGTGCTTATAGACAATGGTAGTTCCACCAATGTTATATTTGCACATGCTTTGGAGAAGATGGCACTCGACAACCATGTAATTGAGCAGGTCCATACGCCAATGGTGGGATTCGGTGGAGCAGAAACAATCCCCCTAGGGCAAGTGAACCTTCCCACATCATTTGGACAAGAACCGCACAGGCGAACTATTAATGTTCAATATACGATCGTGGACCAACCATTCTCATACAATGTCATAATCGGCAGGCCGGCCCTGAACGCGATAAAAGCGGTGGTGTCCACATTCCATCAGAAGGTGAAATTCCCAGCAGAAAGAGGGGTCGGAGAAGTGGTTGCAAACCAGGAAGAGGCTTGGTTCTGCTACATCACTTCTCTTACGTTGCCAAGAATTAGAGAAGTAGAGGAAGAAGCTGTCGGGCCAAATCAGGATCAACAAGCTATGGAGTAATTACCATAAGAAACAACCAGTACAATCGTTTAAGTTTCCTTAGTTTTTAAAATCATGCTCGAACAATTAGAACATTGCCCCATCGTGGGTCGGTTTGTAACTTAAAATAGGGGGAACTACGCCGGTCTGATTCCCCACTCAACGGGATACGTAGGCGGGCTAGGGTTACCTGGCCTTCGATCGTTATCCGTCATTACTTTTTATTTTTCTCAACGATATTACTGTATCGTTAAATCTCCCATTTCATGCAGGGGCACATCCTAATCGGATATCATGAAAGTGCAAATTATGGCACATAGCATCGGGGAACTTACCCCGCAAAAATGTATTTGCTATATCACTTTCTTACAGGTACAAGCGTACAACAGGTACTTCAAAACATGCTGCGAGCATGACTTCTGCTCGAAAAATCGAAATTCACAGGTTAAGAGAAAATACGTCGGATAACAAAGCCGCATCATTTCATGCTCTGACAAAAAATGGTACAGTGCAAAACCTATTTTGTCTATGTTATTTTACAGGTGCCTAACGACCTATCATCGTGACAACTACAAAGTCACCAATGGGCATAGACAAAAGGTAGGCTCCTACCCATGAGCGGTAACGGGTTCCCATGTGATAACTGGTGGGGCTCCTACCCATAAGTGGTAACGGGTCACCTACGAAGACAAGGCAGGCTTCTACCCATGAGCGGTAACGGGTTCCCCTGTGATAACGGGCGGGGCTCCTACACATGAGTGGTAACGGGTCACCTACGAAGACAAGGCATGCTCCTACACATGAGCGGTAACGGGTTCCCCTATGATAACGGGCAGGCTCCTACCCATGAGTGGTAACGGGTCACCTACAAAGAGAAAAAGATCCTCTATGATAACGGGGTCGATCCTAAACACATGAGCGGTAGCGAGGTTCCCTGTGATAATGGGATGGGCCCCTACCCACAAGAAAAAGATCCTCTGTGATAACGGAGTCGATCCTAAACATTTGAACGGTAGCGGGTTTCCCTGTGATAACGGGATGGGCCCCTACCCACAAGAGAAAATTCTCCTGTGATAACGGGGGTCGACCCTAAACGTTCGAACGGTAGCAGTTTCCCTGTGATAACGGGATGGGCCCCCACCTACAAAGAGAAAAAGATCCCATGTGATAACGGGGTCGATCCTAAACACATGAGCGGTAGCGGGTTTCCCTGTGATATCGGGATGGGCCCCTACCCACAAGAGAAAATTTCCCCTGTGATAACGGGGTCGACCCTAAACATTTGAACGGTAGCGGGTTTCCCTGTGATAACGGGATGGGCCCCTACCCACAAGAGAAAGTTCCCCAGTGATAACGGGGTCGATCCTAAACATTAGAGCAATAACGGTGTCCCTGTGATAACGGGGTCGGACGCTAAAGAACAGAAACAAAAGCACCTCCTTGTGATAAGGGGGATTAGCCAATATAATCCGATATAAGTGACACAGCAAGGAGGCGTAATAATAAGACAAGAAAACACACCATTGAATACTTGTGAACAAATATAAAATCAGGACACGCAGGAAGGATTGATTGAATTAACGGGTAGACCATCAAGTTATATACAAAAAGAGAAAATTACAAATCCCTAAATTCTCAATCGGGATAACGATGAGCTCCTTTAATATGGATTAACGCCACACTCTTTTGGTCGATAATCTCACGATACTCCACTTTCGGCTCCAGGTCTTCGTCATCACCGTCAGAATCTTCAGGAAATTTTCCATTCGGCCCCTTCAACGGATTTATGGTTGACGGATCATACCCGTCCTTAAAACCACCTTACAGCTAAATTTGACCTATAACGAAGGCTTTGGCCTCCTTCCGCTCGAGCAAGCCGCGCTCACCACATATTATCTTATAAGATCGACTCAGAAGGAATTGTTTGGCCGCACTGGTCAATTGGCTCTTCCTCAGCATCATGCACCGCATGTGCATTTCAGCTTGGGCTAATATGTCCTTCAGAACTGCGGCATCGGCCTCAACTGCCTCCCGTCGGGACGCCTCACTACCAGCAATAAGTCGCGCCTCATCGAGCTCTGCGATTAACCTTTTATTATCATCATACATGCCTCTCACATTACTCTCGCTGGTTTTCAAAATATCCAGGGTTTCGTCTCTCTCGTGCTGGAGCTGCACGGCAGCAACGGGATCGTACCACCTAGCTTTTCGAGCAAACCATTGGTAACCCGGAGCGATTCCGCGTAATCCGATTGGCCCTTGACAGCCATCTCCAAGAAACCTTTTAAAAAGCTCGCCACCTGCACATTCACAATAAGGAATTTACCACTCAATAAAATAAAAAACCCAAAAGAAATACGCATCCAATAGACACAAAGATTACTTACCGATCGGAATAGACCGTTGTGATCCCCACTTGAACTACACGTCTTTTGGCGTATATATATATATATATATATATATATATATATATATACATATATATATATATATATATATATATATGCGAGTGTCGGTTACAAGTATGTGATCTAGCAATACAACGAGTCTATCTCAAATCAGACCTACACTACGTGTGTCGTGTAGGCTTGGTCCGGAACACCTTGGACCCGATGCTTCGATGCTTGGATGAGAGTGGAATATCGGTAGATAGATCGAATGGACGTCGGTGATTGCCTTCGATGTGATGTCGAGGATGACCCCCGATGCGATGTCGAGAATGACCCCCGATGTGATGTTGAGAATGACCCCCGATGTGATGTCGATGATGAGGTGATATGACGTGTCACAGGTGCACGTGGATGTCCCGATATCGAATAAGATATCGAAAGGTATATCGATGATATATTTCGATCTGGCGAGTGGTAGTTGAGGGATAATAATTGCTTACTTTGGGATTCGGGCACCGCGTATTTATAGACCTCGGGACCCGGGGACCACAGTAGCATATCAGTGATTATTACCGATATGACATCGAAAGTCATCCCCGATATAGTCCAAAATGGGCCTGGTTTGGACCTGACCCAATATGCGGGAAATGCCCATATCATGTAGTCCCCCAATTTGGGGATTCTTATCTTAGAGATAAGGATTCGCAAATTTAATTTAAAATTTATAGGTTACCTGTACCCTTCGTCCTGCCAGTTCAAATGACGGAGATCAAACTTGTGGGGAGTGCACTTGTGATGAACGCCGAGTTTGAGGTCCTCGTTTGAATTCCAGTTCCCTTGGTATTTGGGTTCCTTGAAAATTGTGATGGAGTCCTTTACACACGTGTACTCCAAGCGGCGTGGTGAGGGGACGGATGGATCGTTGATGATTACGGACTGAACTCGGGTTATCCCAAGCTGCCTAGGTATCCCTTTGGGGGAATCAAGTCGGACGTAGTTCATTTGTCTATTCTGCACTGCGCGACTTTACGGTTTTGACCATATCTCCTTGTAGGAAGGTCCAAACCTCAAACCTCTTCTTGATATGGAAAGTAGACTCCTTTAGCTTTTCAAGCATATATGTTGAAGGTATGTCGAAGGTATGTCGGGGGTCTATGTCGAATATGGCATATCGGGGATGATATTCGACGTACACTTCGATACAGACATAATGGGGTGATCCCTTGGCGTTTCTCTTGTATTTAATAGAGTTCAATTTGTAGGAACGTCGTCCCGATCTCCTCCGGGTTGGAGCGGAGAGGTTTATGAAAAGCCCGAGCTTCCGAAATCTAGTTTCAAAGGTTCGAGAGACAGCATTCCATGCTTGCGTAGGGCAAGTATTAAGAAAGGACGGTTCCAAGTACTTCCTCGAGTTGAGTGAGTTGAACCCAAGGCATGATTATAAGGACCTGCCGATTGGTGGCCCAGATGAGGTGGAGGATGGCCCGGTCGACCCTGATGTGTTTTCCGAGGTTGTTGAGAAGAAGACTTAAGGGTCCTTGTGGGAGTAGCTATTTTGCTACTTTTACTGTAATTAAAATTTATCCCTTTCCGGACTATTTCAGATTCGTGGTTCTGTGACTGAATGTTTATTTCTCTGTTAACTTCATAATCTGTGAATCTGTGTGATCTCGTTGTCTAAGAACTAGTTGATTTTTATTGTCGTGATGATAGAGTGTGCAGTATTTTGATATTTGACAATGCATTCATTTGGTTCTCGTATCGATGAGATTTCTCTACTTTGCTTGTCGTCAATAAATGATGATTTGAATTCCCTCGGTGTTGGTGGAAAGATGGGTAATCTTCCACCACTCATTGGCGGGAGCCCATCCCGTTATCACCGGGAGACCTTTATTGCTTGAATATTCTATGATCGACTCCGTTATCACAGGGAACTTTTTCTTGGATCGACCCCGTTATTGTAGGGAATTTTTTCTTGAATCGACCCTGTTACCACATGGAATCTTTTCTTGAATCGACCCCGCTATCACAGGGGATTTTTTTTTTTTGGATTGGCCCCGTTATCACAGGGAATTTTTTCTTGAATCGACTCCGTTATCGCAGGGAATTTTTTCTTGAATCGACCCCGTTATCACAGGGGATTTTTTCTTGGATTGGCCCCGTTATCACAGGGAATTTTTTCTTGAATCGACCCCGTTATCACAGGGGATTTTTTCTTGGATTGGCCCCGTTATCACAGGGAATTTTTTCTCGAATCGACCCCGTTATCACAGGGGAATTTTTCTTGAATTGGCCCTATTATCACAGGGATTTTTTTTTAATCGACCCGTTACCACTCATGGGTAGGAGCCCGTCAGTTATCACAGGGGAACCCATTACCACTCATGGGTAGGAGCATTTTCTTTGTAGATGACCCATTATCGCTTATGGGTACGAGCCCGCCCGTTATCACAGGGGAGCCCGTTACCGCTTATGGGTAGGAGCCGTTTCTTTGTGGATGACCCGTTACCGCTCATGGGTAGGAGCCTTTTCTTTGTAGATGACCCGTTACCGCTCATGGATATGAGCCTTTTCTTTGTAGATGACCCGTTACCGCTCATGGGTAGAAGCCAGCCCGTTACCGCTCATGGGTAGGAGCATTTTATTTGTAGATGACCTGTAACCGCTCATGGGTAGGAGCTTTTTCTTTGTAGATGACCCGTTATCGCTCATGGGTAGGAGCCCGCCCGTTATCACAGGGGAGCCCGTTTCCACTCATGGGTAGGAGCCTTTTCTTTGTGTATGACCCGTTACCGCTCATGGGTAGGAGCCTGCCCGTTATCACAGGGGAGGCCTTTACCGCTCATGGGTAGGCGCCTTTTCTTTGTGGATGACCCGTTACCGCTCATGGGTAGGAGCCCGCCCGTTATCACAGGGGAATCCGTTACCGCTCATGGGTAGGAGCCTTTTCTTTGTAGATGACCCATTACCGTTCATGGGTAGGAGCCCACCCGTTATCACAGGGGAGCCCGTTACCGCTCATGGGTAGGAGCCTTTTCTTTGTAGATGACCCGTTACCGCTCATGGGTATGAGCCTTTTCTTTGTAGATGGCCCGTTATCGCTCATGGGTAGGAGCCCGCCCGTTATCACAGGGGAGCCCGTTACCGCTAATGGGTAGGAACCTTTTCTTTGTGGATGACCCGTTTCCGCTAATGGGTAGGAGCCCGCCCGTTATCACAGGGGAGCCCGTTACCGCTTATGGGTAGGAGCCTTTTCTTTGTGGATGACCCGTTACCGCTCATGGGTAGGAGCCCGCCCGTTATCACAGGGGAACCCGTTACCGCTCATGGGTAGGAGCCTTTTTTTTTGTAGATGACCCCGTTATCGCCCATGGGTAGGAGCCCGCCCATTATCACAGGGGAGCCCGTTACCGCTCATGGGTAGGAGCCTTTTCTTTGTGGATGACCTTTTACCGCTCATGGGTAGAAGCCTGCCCGTTATCACATGGGAGCCCGTTACCGCTCATGGGTAGGAGCCTTTTCTTTGTGGATGACCCGTTACCGCTCATGGGTAGGAGCCTGCCCGTTATCACAGGGGAACCCGTTACCGCTCATGGGTAGGAGCCTTTTCTTTGTAGATGACCCCGTTATCACAGGGGATTTTTCCTGGACTTACCCCGTTATCACAGGGGATATTTTTTGCTCGACCCCGTTATCACAGGGGATATTTTTTGCTCGACCCTGTTATCACAGGGGATATTTTTTGCTCGACCCCGTTATCACATGGGATATTTTTTTGTGTTGTAGGCTAGCCTTTGCGTTGTCTTTTTGATTATGTCTCTTGGTGACTCTGTCGTCGTTGAATCTGTAGGTCATTAAGCCCTGTAAAACAGATCAGACAAGAAAAATTTTCGACGTAAAAGCTAATACGAAAGCACGAAATGATGTGCATGTGTTATCTGCGGGATGTCCCCTCAATTTGAAATATCAATTTTATACGAGAGACAGCGTTTCCATTGTGCTCTATCGCGCCTGTTGTACCTGTTTGTACCTGTTGTACCTGTTTGAATAAAAATATAGAATAATCTGGGGCAATGCCCCCTGAATCACCCTTTTAATATACTCTATGTCCTTTTCGGATATAGTAATGGGCGATCCTTTGAGCCATGTACCTGTAAGAGGGAGATGTGCTAAACATATATCTTAGGGGAACATTCCCCGACTCATTGTGCCATTATCTGCACTTTTATATTGTCCGCTTAGGACCTATCCCTGCATGAAATATGAGATTGCGCCAAGCAACAAATAAAAAGGTAATAAAGGATAACGGTCGAAGGCTAGGTAAACCTAACCCGCCTACGTATCCCGTTGAATGGGGAATCAGACCGGCGTAGTTCCCCCTGTTTTAAGTTACATGCCGACCCACGACGGGCAAAATAAGAGATAGCGGATGAGGGCTAGGTAAACCTAACCCGCCTACGTATCCCGTTGAGTGGGGAATCAGACCGGCGTAGTTCCCCCTATTTTAAGTTACATGCCGACCCACGAAGGGCAAAATAAGAGATAGCGGTCGAGGGCTAGGTAAACCTAACCCGCCTACGTATCCCGTTGAGTGGGGAATCAGACCGGCGTAGTTCCCCACTGTTTTAGGTTTACAATTTAATCCACGATCGGGCAATGTTTCAAATGTTCAAGCATAATTGTAAAAAATTACAAAAATCTAAAATATTATCCGTTGTTCCTAATGGTGATCACTTTGTGCGCGGAATGTACTCTTTGGTTGAGCGTCGGTCGGCCAATGATGGTGTGGTAGGGGAACGGGATGTCGACTATCGTGTATTTTATCGGCGTCACCCGAGTGCGTGGGCTTTTTCCAAAAAATGCGGGCAATACCACTTGTCCAAGTGGAACTACCTCTGCTCCACCGAATCCGGTCAATGGGGTGGATATCGGCTTTAGCCGGTCTGGGGCTATCCTCATCTGCTCGTAGGCTTTTGAGAATATCAGGTTCGTGGAGCTTTCGCTATCCACCAGAACTTTGTGCACCTGGTATTCATCCACATTAATAGTAATAACCAATGGGCAATCTAGTTTACCTGTGATCAAGGCCAATGAACTAAGTTGCTCCAAGTCTCTCCTGGTGAAAGAGATCTCCTGATTCAGGTACGCTTCCGGTACGATTGCATTTGAGTACCCAATGTAGGCTCCACCCTGGACTTTTCGTGTTATAGTTTCTCGGTTGCGAGCAGTGTCGTCTCATACGGCTCCTCCATTGATCATGTTAACGACGCCCCTGCTCGGGGCATTCACTATGGTCCTACCATGTTCCTCGGGCACCTCGGTCATCTTCTGCTTTCCCCTCCTGGGTGAGTAATCTCTTCTAGGGGATACAGAATTGTCTGTCCCCCTGGCATCTTCCTTGGCGTTTCTGATAAATTCGATCAATTTTCCTTCTTTAATCAACCTTTCAATTTCATTCCTCAGGTGCGTACAATCCTCCGTCCTGTGTCCAGGCTGACGGTGGTACGCACAGTATTTGCCCAATGACTTCATCCCGAGAGTCTCATTCAATGGCCTGGGTTCCGTCAACCATCTGTTTCTCTTCGCCTCGGCCATCACTTCCAGAATGCCTCTATTCAACGGTGTGTACGTCTTCGGGGGCCTTTTTCTGTTGCGGTTTCTGCCTGCATTCCTATTGGGAAATGAACCTTGACGTGTTGCCATCGCCTCGTCCGAAAACGGGGTCCTGCTGCGACCCTTCCAGTGACTCTGAGTCACCTTCCTCGTCAACTCCGCCCTCTCGCGGTCTAGCTTCTCCATCCTCCTTGAGATTACCCGCAGCATTTCTGCATCCTCATTCTTTGAATAGGCAACCTCGGCACGGTCACGACCGTGTTCCATTCTCCGGACTACTTCCGCCCTCTCGCAGTCGAGTCGTTCCATCCTTCTTGTTATCTCTCGGTCCAGGGTCATAGGGTCCCGTCTCTCCGACCTGGCATAAGCAGCGGGCGATATCTCTCTGAATGGGTCCCATGTATCCTCATGTTCGTCATATCCCCGCCTTGCCCTTCTCTTACCCGATCGAGATTCATTGGGCCTTGCCCGAATGCCCCATGTCCTTTGTTCCGCCAGTCGTGGAAGCAAAGTCTCCAATGTAGTGTCAAGCGTCGCTTTTACAGAAGCGTTGATCTACGCTAGCATCTCCGGGGTTATGGCGGCGGGGTGAAAGGCACTTTGTCCCGCGGGCACTGTCTCCTCCTAGCCGGGAGACTCTGCATTTGGCGCCTCGGTCATTGGAATGTCTGTTGCGTGGTTCTCGGTGGGCGGGCCCTCAGTCTCGGGTTCCGCCGTGTCTGGTGCGACAAGGGTTGGACCTACATTCGTGGCTCGCGGCGGCCACCCGGGCCCGCGCCTTCGTCGCGGCTCGTTCTGTGCTGAAGGAAGCTCCATCTCGGCTTGAGCCACTGTCTGTTCTCGGTCAGTTGGGTGTTGAGGGTTTTGTGTGTCCTCCATCCTGGCGCTCCTAGTCACAACTCCGCTAAGTTCGGATCGGGTCCTCCTCCCTTGCATCTCGGCATCTTTGTCTGGGAACTGGTGTTCCCACAGACGGCGCCACTGATTTGGCAATAGATCGTTATATACATATATATATATATATATATATATATATATATATATATGCGAGTGTCGGTTACAAGTATGTGATCTAGCAATACAACGAGTCTATCTCAAATCAGACCTACACTACGTGTCTCGTGTAGGCTTGGTCCGGAACACCGTGGACCCGATGCTTCGATGCTTGGATGAGAGGGGAATATCGGTAGATAGATCAAACGGACGTCGGTGATTGCCTTCGATGTGATGTCGAGGATGACCCCTGATGCGATGTCGAGAATGACCCCCGATGTGATGTCGAGAATGACCCCCGATGTGATGTCGAGGATGAGGTGATATGACGTGTCACAGGTGCACGTGGATGTCCCGAAATCGAATAAGATATCGAAAGGTATATCGGTGATATATTTCGATCTGGCGAGTGGTAGCTGAGGGATAATAATTGCTTACTTTGGGATCCGGGCACCGCGTATTTATAGACCTCGGGACCCGGGGACCACAGTAGCATATCGGTGATTATTACCGATATGACATCGAAAGTGATCCCCGATATGGTCCAAAATGGGTCTGGTTTGGATCTGGCCCAATATGCGGGAAATGCCCATATCAGGCGATAACCAATTAAGCTAATAAATCGGATAATATCCGTTGCTCTTTGAGCTATATGTCCCGAACATTGTTCGTTGCTCTTTGTACAGATCAAGAACCAACAAACGAAATAATTGATGAATTACCATGATTTATGAATTAATAAGTGATAAATAATTAATGGTTGAGTATGATTTAACGAGGAGTAAGGAAATCATGTTATGAGACGAGATAAGATGCAAAAATAGGAATATAGTGAATAAAGTGTTGTTTGTCATTTGGTAACGGGGTAATGTCTTTTTTGTCCAAGTTCCTTAGGCCGGATGCCAAACTGGGCCAGAACAAAATCAGAAATCGAATCAGTTAACTGAATAATCATAACTCACCACTATAAACATATGTATTATTTAACATTCGTGTTGATGAAATTTCAGGATACTAATTTAAGTAAATAGCACACATCATTGATGAAAATCTTACGCGATAAACTTTGATGTCGTAAGATTAAGTTAAATATCAAATATACTTTGTATATGTAATTTTTATCTCAAGATTTATCTTAAGCAACCATATATTTATAATTATAATTATAGTTATAATTTTTCTACTGTTAAAAAATTATTTCAAATGGTAAGTTTACAATAATATCAAATATAGTATGATAAACTTAGTATAATATCAAATTTGTATAACTTAGTTAATATTATTTTGTTTCAAGATTATCTTAAATTGAATAATATTGTATTTATAACTATAAAAATATTAATATGTAAACCTAATCAAGTTAAATGATCAAAGAATGTTTAAGTTACGATACATAATCATATAAAAGGATTAGACCTCAAAAGTATATATGATAATCTTATTAAACTTAAGTAAGGATATGTTAAACATGATAAATATACTATTTATATATTATTGACAAATCTCAAAAATATTAATTCGTGAATACAAATCATATTAAAGTGATTCTAATGATTTTTCTGTCTTTTAAAAGTCATGTGTGAGTGATCAATCATGGAATTATGATGATTATTTTCAATCATAAACAAAGAACTTAAAGTATGTAAAATAAGCTGAAAATCGTGATAGTTTCTAGTTTACCTTTGATCGGATATCCAAATGAATTTTGTTTCCAAATATTTTTATGGCAAATGATCCTTAACATCACTAAGAACGTGTGTACCCAAATGGGAAGGAAGATCCAAAGGTTTGCTATGCTAAATAATTCTTGAAAACATACAACATATTTTTGGATTTTTCAGACAGCAGTCTACGGTTTAGGAATTTCGACCTTCTAAATCACATTATTTGAAAAGTATTTCTTCATATGAAAGTTATAGGACATCATGAGGAGTATTTGGCCGTTGGTTTTGATCAAAAAGGATTTTTCTACAATTATATATGATGTTTCTAAGGTGCAGGGCCGAATGGATAATTTAATAAAAATCTTGGGGTATTTCGGATAGAAAATGATGAAATAAAAACTTGGAATGAATTTTCTCTAAAAGTAGACTTACTAACTTAGAGACTCATTAGAGGAAAGAAGGAAAAATCGAAATGATTTTGGGTGTGAAATTGTTGGAAGAAAGCCTACTATTTATGGTCAAAAAATAAAATTAAAATACTTTTGTTTAAGGTTTCACTTTAATTTATTTATCCTTAACCACCTAATGCAGACTCTAATCTGATAATAGGGAGAGGTGGCTGATTTTTCTTCCATAACTTAAAATATGATATGTCTAATTCAAACAAAATACATATAAATATATTTATTTATTTATACATGTTAAAACAATTTAACTAAGGTCTCACCTTACTTTCTTTAACAACTAATCACCAAAATCTGATTTCAATTGTCACAAGAGTGATGTGACTGATTTCAAAAGCATTCACCTATGATGCGATATTATTCTTGTTGTTTATAAAAAAATATATGAATAAAAAGATATTTTTACACATATTTACTTAAATATGTACATGTAAAATATATTTCTTAAAGTTATTTGAAGCATATAAAATAATAAAAATGATTAATCTTCGTTCGTGGACTAAAATGCAATTTTTCTCAAATGTTTGGGGTCAAAAATGCTATTTCTAAAAGTTTAAGAACTAAACCATAAATTTATATTTTCGTTCAAATTTCAGGGGCGTTACATCCATGTACATGTTCGTCAGTCTTACATCTTAGTTCCATTGCTAGAGTATGATGTTCTCACCGTATAATCACCATGTTTAGTGTAGTGCTAGATTAGAATGTCTTCATTACTACGGCTGCCAAATGGGATCTTTAAAATTTCCTCAATGTCTTCCGGCCAGAATAGATATTCAAGTATATTAAGGTCCTAGCCTTTAGTAAAATTTCAAACAGAATATTAACATTCAAAGCACCAATGGTATGCAGACCCGTTGTTCGTGGTTTGAAGTTATAGTTCCTTGGAATCCAATTATCCTTCCAAACATTAATTTTTTCCCCGTTTCCGATCCTCCAACTCATACCAGCTTTCACTAATTCACCAGCTGCACATATACGTTTTCATGTAAATGAAGCCTTGCCTTTCGCTTTTGCCTCAAGAATGCTAGAAGTAGGAAAGTCTTTTGCCTTCAATATGCGACTAAATAAAGAATTAGGCTACTGAATAACACGCCAACATTGTTTACCAAGCAATGCCAAATTAAAAGCTCTAAGATCTCTAAATCTCAAGCCCCGTCTCTCTTACTTTTGCATAGATCCTTCCACTTAACCCAATGGATTTCTTTTTCTACCATCTTCCCCCCACCAATAGTTGGAAATCAAACTCTCAATCTCATAAATAAGATAACCTGGAAGCTTAAAACAACACATGACATATGTGGGGATAGCTTGAAGGATGGATTTAATTAAAACTTTTTTCCCCTCTTTCGAGACAAATTTATTTTCAAATGACGTTGATTTACTCCAAACCCTTTCCCTTAACCAATCAAAATCTCTCTCTTACTACGCCCCATGGTAGTAGGTAATCCTAAGTATTTTTCATGTTTAGCAGCAACCTCGACTTGAAGAGTATTTTTAATTTGCTCAACGTAGTCTTTGGGTGCATTGCGACTAACACAACAGTAGATTTTTCCAAATTAATATCTTGACTAGAGGCTAAGCTATATCTATGCAAAATATCTGAGATTGCCATAACAGCTTCCTCTGTTGCTTGACAAAAGATTAAGGTATCGTCTGCAAACAACAGGTGGGAAATTGTCGACGCGGTGGAGCTTATAGTAACCCCTTTCAGAAGACCAATAATTCCGCCTTAGTGATCAGGGCACTAAATGCTTTAGCGCAAAAGTGAAAAAGGTAAGGGGAGAGCGGGTCGCCTTGACGGATCCTCCTCTTCGGATCCAAATTGAGCGCCATTAATCAGAACAAAGTATGTCACAGTACGCAAGCATGTCATAACTATATTAACAAACTGACCATGAAATCCTAATCTATAAAGCATCTTCTCAAGAAAAATCCATTCCACCCAGTCATACGCCTTGCTCATGTCAAGTTTTAAGGCCATATAATTTTCTTTGCCTTTTCTTTTAAGTTTTAAATAATGATTAAATTCGTAAGCAACAAGCACATTGTCGATGATGAATCGGTTAGGCACAAAAGTTGACTGAGTTTCACTAATGAGTTTATGCATACGTGGTTTCAATCTATTCGTATAATAGCTTTAGATGCAATTTTGAAAATTACATTACTAAGGCTTATTGGACGGAAATGTGACATATGCTCCGGGCTTTTACACTTCTGTATGAGCATTATATGAGTGTAATTCATATTCTCAGACAGGATAGAAATGTTAAGGAAATTCAGCACACATTTAACAATGTTATCACCTACCACATGCCAAAACTTGTGAATAAAGAGAGCAGGGAAGCCGTCAGTGCCAGGGGATTTGTGGGGTACATTTGGGATAAAGCGTGCTTTACCTCGGAGTCGATATAATGTTGACAAAGATCCTAATTAAGCTCGGCCGTGACGCGTGGTTCAACAGATTCCAGTACATTAGTGATTTCATCCTCAGTCGGCTTCCTTGAAGTAAAAATGCCTTGGAAATAATCAATACCTATCCTCCCCATTTCTGGTAGTGTATTGAATGACTCCATTTCATCTTTAAGGGATTTTATTTCATTGACCGCTGATCTGCGTAATGCCCGAGTATGAAAGTACCGCGTGTTGCGATGCCCTTCAACCATCCACTCGGATTTTGCTCGTTGTTGCAACATTGCATTTTCACGATCAAGAATTTCCTCCAACTCTTTCTTAAGTTCGAGCTCTCTTTGCTTATTTTCAGAATTCACTGTACCACTTCTCACATTTCAAATGTATTCTCTCAAATTCTCTATTCCCTTCTTTAACTTCCAAATTTCACCCAACTCTAGTTAATTAACCCCGCTCGACATATTTACGCATTTTTCATAAAGCTATCATCAGTGATATGGGCATTTCCCGCATATTGGGCCTGGCCCAAGCCAGGCCCATATTTAACCATATCGGAGATCACTTTCGACATTATATCGGTGATAATCACCGATATGGTACTGTGGTCCCCGGATCCCGAGGTCTATAAATACGCGACGCCTGGATCCCAAAACAAGTAGTTATTATCCCTCAGCTACCACGCTTCATATCGAAAGAAATCACCGATCTCACTATCGATATCGTACTCGATATCGAGATAACCCACATGCTCCACTGATACGTCATATCATCACATTACCGATACCATATCGAGGGTTATCATTGACATCACATCGAAGCTGATCACCGATGTACGCCCGACCTGATTACCAATATACCCCTGTCGTCCAAGTATCATGGCGTTAGTTCGAGGTGTTCCGGACCAAGCCTAATCGAGACACATAGATTAGGTCTAGTTTGTTAAGATAGATTTGTTGTATCTCTCTTGTACTCCACTGTAACCGACCCATGCTTATATAAACGATCTATTGTCAAATTAGTGGCGCCGTCTGTGGGAACACCAGTTCCCGGACGAGGATGTTAAGATGCAAGGAATGAGGACCCGACCCGAATTTAACAGAGTCAGGACTAGGAAGACGAGGATTGAGGACACACTACTCCCTCAACAGCCGACTGGCCAAGAACAGACAATGACCCAAGCACAAAATGAACAGCGACATAGGCGCGGGCCCGTGAGGCCATCGGGGGCCACGAATACAGGGCCAACCATTGCCGCATCGAATACGGCTAAACCTGCTACTGAGGGCCCGACCACTGAAAACCCGGCGGCAGATGTCCCAATGACCGAGACACCAAATACGGATCTTCCCAGCTCAGAGGGGACGAGGGCTGCAGGACAGAGCGTCGTTCCCCCTGCAACCATAACCCCAGAGATTCTAGCGCAGATCAGCGCTTCTATAAAAGCAGCGCTTAACGCTACATTGGAGAATTTACTGCCGCGCATAGTGGAGCGTAGGACAAGGCAAGAGCAGGACGAAGAGGAGATCCTAGAAGAGGGTCGAAGAGACAACACTGGAAGAGAGCGTTCGACAAGGGCCAGAAGTGAAGAGAGGGTAGAAGTAAGTGATGATACCTAGAACGACCAGAGAGTCAGGATGTTTGAGGGGACAGACGTAACATGATAAGGGAGACAGCTAAAATGACTAAGGACATGGAAGTCGGGAGAAGGAACGTGAACCGTGGAACGACAACAGTTGGATACCGACGGCCGATAACTCCCTTCTGTGGTGAAATCGAGAAAGAAGTATTATGCAGAGGAGACAAAATTCCGACTATAAAACCATATGATGGGAAGAGTGACCCAAGGGATCACATCCACGCCGTGGAGAGTCTCTTGAACTTACAAGACTTTTCTGAAGGCATTAAGGCAAAAATAATGGCAATAACACTAATAGGAGCGGCATTAGACTGGTTCAACAGAATCGAAGCGGGATCTATCTCTAGCTTCGAGCAGATGAATGAGAGATTGGAGAACCACTTTTCCATTCAGAAGCGAACGAAGACAAGCATGTCCCATCTGGAAGCGTTAAAACAGAGGGAGAGGGAAACTCTCGGGGAATTCATGAGCTGATTCAATGAGGAGCTGCTGAAGGTGGACAACCCCTACGGAGGACAAGTGTTACAGACCTTATTCAGGGCAACGACACACAATAGGTTTGCCAAAGAACTGATCAAGCTCACAGAGCCTACCATAAATCGGATAAACGAGTTGGCACATACCGTGATTTATGAAGACGCAATGAT
Organism: Linaria vulgaris; assembly: GCA_948329865.1. Lineage (NCBI taxonomy): Eukaryota > Viridiplantae > Streptophyta > Magnoliopsida > Lamiales > Plantaginaceae > Linaria > Linaria vulgaris. The sequence goes on along the minus strand of OX415250.1, from coordinate 31,502,917 downwards.
GGCAGCTAAGCTTAGACCCCAGGATTCCGGCAGGGAAAGGGCTAGAGAGGCATGGAACAAGAGCAGGGGAGGTAGAGACCGGTCGCCGAAGAGGTATACTCCCCTCAACCAAGACATACGCGCTATCTTGGCCGTCGCACAAAGCAAGAATTGGCTAAATGCGCCTCGGAAAATCAAGGAGACGGATCTCACCAAGAAATCTAGACGCTACTGTGAGTACCACCGCCAGAAAGGCCATTACACGAAGGATTGCTATGACATGAAGGATGAGATTGAGAGGTTAATCAAGGACGGAAGGTTAATAGAGTTCGTTAAGGCAGGCGGGCGGTATTCTGAATCGAGAGAGCGATCCCAGTCCCTGAGAAGGGAGGGCTTTAAGGCAATTGAGAGTGGACAAGGACGCAATACAATAAATGATGCACCTTCGAGGGGGGTTATTAATGTGATAAGCGGTGGGACTGCGAGAGCAGATTCCACCAACCAGAGGAAGAAGATAACCTGCGGACTGAACGAGGACCATTTCGTCGGATTCACAATGCTAATTGAGGAGCTTCCAGACGAGGTTATTACGTTTTCCAGCAGGGACCTCTTGGATCTCAACCCCGAAGCCATCCAGGCAGGCAAGCTCGACTGCCCCTTGGTTGTTAAGCTTGATATCGCTAACTACATCGTACACAATGTACTTATAGACAATGGTAGTTCCACCAATGTCATATTTGCACATGCTCTGGAGAAGATCGCACTCGGCCGCCATATAATTGAACAGGTCCGTACGCCACTGGTGGGATTCGGTGGAGCAGAAACAATTCCCCTAGGACAAGTGAACCTTCCCACATCATTTAGACAAGAATCGCACAGGCGAACTATCAATGTTCAGTATACGATCGTGGACCAACCATTCGCATACAATGTCATAATCGGCAGGCCGACCCTGAACGCGATAAGAGCGGTGGTATCCACATTCCATCAAAAGGTGAAATTCCCAGCATGAGGAGGGGTCAGAGAAGTGGTCGCTAATCAGGAAGAGGCTTGGTTCTGCTACATCACTTCTCTTACGCTGCCAATAATTAGATAAGCGGAGGAAGAAGCAATCAGGCCTAATCAGGATCGACAAGCTACAGAGTAATTACCAGGAGAAACAACCAGTACTATCGTTTAAGTTCCCTTAGTTTTTAAAATCGTGATTGAACAATTGAAACATTGCCCCATCATGGGTTAGTTTGTAAATCTAAAACAGGGGGAACTATGCTGGTCTGATTCCCCACTCAACGGGATACGTAGGCGGGTTAGGTTTACCTAGCCTTCGACCGTTATCTTTTATTTTGCCCCTTCGTGGGTCGGCATGTAACTAAAACAAGGGGAACTACGCCGGTCTAATTCCCCACTCAACGGGATACGTAGGCGGGTTAGGTTTACCTAGCCTTCGACCGTTATCCGTCGCTACCTTTTTATTTTTGATTTATGGAATATCATATTTCATGCAGGGATATGTCATAATCGGATATTAAGGAAGTGCAGAGAATTGCACGAAGAATTGGGGAATATACCCATAGATATATGTTTAACACATCGCCCTCTTACAGGTACATAACCCGAAGGATTACACATTACTATGTCCAAAAAGGACATAGGGAATATTAAATCCTCGCTTTTTAAAAGAAGGGATTATGGGGGCATCGCCCCAGATTATTCAATATTATCCATCTAAATAGGTGCAACAGGTACAAACAGGTACAACAGGCACGTTAGAACACAATGGAACCACATTTTCTTTCATAAAACTGTAATTCCCAGATTGAGGGAACATTTCCCAGATAACACATGCGCATCATTTTGTGCTTTCACATAAGCTTTTACCTCGAAAAACCTTTCTTGTCTGTGATGTTTTGCAGGGCCTAACGACCCATAGACTCCACGACGACAGAGTCACCAAGGGACATTGATAAAAAGACAAAAGAAAAGGCTCCTACCCATGAGCGGTAACGGGTTCCCCTGTGATAACGGGCGGGCTCCTACCCATGAGCGGTAGCGGGTTCCCTGTGATAACGGGATGGGCCCCTACCCAAAAGAAGAATATCCCTATGATAACGGGGTCGATCCTAAACATTTGAACGGTAGCGGGTTTTCCTGTGATAACGGGATGGGCCCCTACCCACAAGAAGAATATCCCCTGTGATAACGGGGTTGATCCTAAATATTTGAACGGTAGCGGGTTCCCTGTGATAACGGGATGGGCCCCTACCCAAAAGAAGAATATCCCTTGTGATAACGGGGTCGATCCTAAACATTTGAACTATAGCGGGTTCCCTGTGATAACGGGATGGGCCCCTACCCAAAAGAAGAATATCCCATGTGATAACGGAGTCGATCCTAAACATTTGAACGGTAGCGGGTTTCCCTGTGATAACGGGATGGGCCCCTACCCAAAAGAAGAATATCCCCTGTGATAACGGGGTCTATCCTAAACATTTGAACGGTAGCGGGGTTTCCTGTGATAACGGGATGGGTCCCTACCCACAAGAAGAATATCCCCTGTGATAACGGGGTTGATCCTAAACATTTGAACGGTAGCGGGTTCCCTGTGATAACGGGATGGGCCCCTACCCAAAAGAAGAATATCCCCCGTGATAACGGGGTCGATCCTAAACATTTGAACGGTAGCGGGTTCCCTGTGATAACGGGATGGGCCCTTACCCACAAGAAGAATATCCCCTGTGATAACGGGGTTGATCCTAAACATTTGAACGGTAGCGGGTTCCCTGTGATAACGGGATGGGCCCCTACCCAAAAGAAGAATATCCCATGTGATAACGGGGTCGATCCTAAACATTTGGAACGGTAGCGGGTTCCCTGTGATAACGGGATGGGCCCCTACCCAAAAGAAGAATATCCCCTGTGATAACGGAGTCGATCCTAAACATTTGAACGGTAGCGGGTTTCCCTGTGATAACGGGATGGGCCCCTACCCACAAGAAGAATATCCCATGTGATAACGGGGTCGATCCTAAACATTTGAACGGTAGCGGGTTTCCTGTGATAACGGGACGGTCCCCTACCCACAAGAAGAATATCCCATGTGATAACGGGGTCGATCCTAAACATTTGAACGGTAGCGGGTTCCCTGTGATAACGGGATGGTCCCCTACCCAAAAGAAGAATATCTCCTATGATAACAGGGTCGGACCCTAGATAACAGAAACAGAAGCACCTCCTTCCGATGCGGAGGATTAGCCAATATAATCCGGTACAACCTGATAGGTGACACAACAATGAGGCGTAATGATAAGACAAGCAAACATACATTGAATACGTATGAACGAATATAAATCAGGGCACGCAAAAAGGATTGATTAAATTAACAGGTAAACCATCAAGTTATATACAGAGGCAATGGGGCCAAAAGGAAAAATTTACAATCCCTAAAATCTCAACCGGGATAACTAGGAGCTTCTTTAATATGGATTAACGCCAGACTCTTCTGATCGATAATCTCACGATACTCCACTTCCGGCTGCAGGTCTTCGTCATCACCGTCGGAATCTTCAGGAAATTTTCTGTCCGGCCCCTTCAACGGATTTATGGCTGAAGGATCATAACCGTCCTTAAAACCACCTTCCAGCTGAATTTCACCTATAACGGAGGCTTTGGCCTCCTCTCGATCGAGCAAGCCCCGCTCAACACATATTATCTTATAAAACCGACTCAGAAGGAATTGTTTGGCCGCACTGGTCAATTGGCTCTTGCTCAGCGTCATGCACCGCATGTGCCTTTCAGCCTGGGCTAATCGGTCCTTCAGAATTGCGGCCTCGGCCTCAACTGCCTTCTGTCGGGACGCCTCACTACCAGCAATAAGTGTAGCCTCATCGAGCTCTGCGATCAACCTTTTATTATCGTCATACAGGCCTCTCACATTACTCTCGCTGGTTTTCAAAATGTCTAGGGCCTCGTCTCTCTCATGCTGGAGCTGCACGGCAGCAACGGGATCGTACTCACCCAGCTTTTCGAGCAAACCGTTGGTAACCCGGAGCGATTTCGCGTGATCCGATTGGCCTTTAACAGCCATCTCCAAGAAACCTTTCAAATAGCTCGCCACATGCACATTCACAATAAGGAATTGGCTGCTCAATTGAATAAAAACCCAAAAGAAATACGCATCGAATAGACACAAAGACTACTTACAGATCGGAATAGACCGATGTGATCCTCGCTTGAACTACCCTCCTCCCTCCTTCTTTTTGGGCCCCTGGACGTCCCGGTATCAATGTCATGCTGAGATTGCGAGGCGCCACCCACGGCTGTAGTATTTTCACTTGATGAAGGAGCAATTTTCTTCGCATTCTTGCGTACGCCCTCACGGCCCCTCTTCTTGACGAGTGGAGGTACATCTTCGGCAGTGACGTCGGCCCCCAGCTGTCTACGTTCCGCTATCTCGGCCAGACTACAGTACTCTACCAAATCGGCTGCAAGATACATGAAACATGAGGTCAAGAGATAAATCGGGGGAAAGCTATCGATTTGTAAAGATATAACACTTACCGAGAGTAGAAGGACCGTTATAACATACGGGAGATATCCCACTCGCTCGCAAAGCTATGTCACTACAAAGCAGGGTACCGTCATATGGATGGTTAATCAGATTCCTCATATATTCGAGGCTATGTGCAGTTGTCCCGACAGCGGCTCGTCTCTCATATTTGGTGTCTTCGCACCACACACTAAGAAGCACATCAAATTCATCAGTCGTCCTCTCCTGAATGTACATATACTCACACTTATTACCAAATCCATAACTGGATTGAGTATATTGCACGAACCTAAGACCCTTTGGGCCCGCATACAAAAGAACCCTTTGTCACCGCCCTTCCTATTGACCATAACTAAAGAGTTGTCAGAACTCATTAATTCCACAAGGGGCACCCAAGGCTCTCATAACACAAATGAAAGCCACGATGTACCCCAAAGAATTAGGGGATAGCTGCCCCAAGCAGACCCCGATGCTCGCTATGATATCACTAACCGCATGATCAATTGGGAAGTGCAATTCGTTCTTAAAATGCTTGGCATTAACGGTAACGTAGCCTTTCGATGGAGTATGCATTCGTTGATCCGCATTAGGAAATATGACCTTGTACCCCTCGGGGATGTCATACTCGTCGGAGTAATGACCAGCATGATGAGGAACATGAGACACCATATCCTCGTACTTCTCCGAGGTCTTATATTTCGGGGGGCTGATCTCCAAGCCCCACTGATCAACATTTGGGCCGTCAGCTTCCGACGGAGCAGGAGATTAAACATCAAATTGGTCGCCAGTCAACTGGTCAGACCCAAACATCTCATTTTTAGTAAATTCCACATCGATCCCTTCAAAATCCATATCGGGCAAACCTGAGCCAACATTGTTCCTGGCAAACGACATACTGAGGCACTTAGTGAGAAAAGTCAAGTTGAACGTTAAAGCCTGAAATGAATAAACATGGAAAGGTTAGTTATTTAACTTAAAATATCTAGACACACATATATATACATCGGAAAATAGATCGGGAAAGATATCGAAAATGATATCGAGGGAGATATCGAAAACAAAATTCGACATACTTTTCGGAGGAACAACGAATTTTCGCTAAAAGCCAAAGTGAGTTTCACTTCCCTGGAAGCCCTATTTATAGACATCGGAGATGATAGATCGAAACAAAGTTTCGATCTCACATCGGTACTGATATTCGATATAGACAAAAGGACAGGGGCAAGGAAAGACGCAATGGGCGGTTCACCAAAGTTTATCAAAGGGTGCAATCCCGATAGGTCCGAGGAATTCAGAATCTCGTACGGTGAACGAAGAATTCAAACAAGGACCTCAAACTATGCGTCCACTGCATTAAGGGGGTCCATCGAAGTGCATCACAAAGTGCATTCCCCGCAAATTTGATCTCCATCATTTGAACTGGCGGACGAAGGGTACAGGTAACCCAGAAATTCAAAATTAAATTTGCGAATTCTTATCTCTAAGATAAGAATCCCCAAATTGGGAGACTACATGATATGGCCATTTCCCGCATATTGGGCCTGGCCCAAGCCAGGCCCATATTTAACCATATCGGAGATCACTTTCGACGTCATATTGGTGATAATCACCGATATGGTGTTGTGGTCCCCGGATCCCGAGGTCTATTAATACGCGACGCCCGGATCCCAAAACAAGTAGTTATTATCCCTCAGCTACCACGCTTCATATCGAAAGAAATCACCGATCTCACTATCGATATCGTACTCGATATCGAGATAACCCTCGTGCTCCACTGATACGTCATATCATCACATTACCGATACCATATCAAGGGTGGTCATCGACATCACATCGAAGCTGATTACCGATGTACGCCCGACCTGATTACCGACATACCCTGTCGTCCAAGCATCAAGGCGTTAGTTCGAGGTGTTTCGGACCAAGCCTAATCGAGACACATAGATTAGGTCTAGTTTGTTAAGATCGATTCATTGTATCTCTCTTGTACTCCACTGTAACCGACCCATGCTTATATAAACGATCTATTGTTAAACTAATCAGCCTCCCAAGAATCAGCAACCACCGTGCACATTCATCAGATTTGGTCCACATAATCTGAATTTGTTTCGACGTCGGTGGTTTTGATTCGATGCGGTGGAGTCGAGTGTTAGGAGGAGCGGTCAGTGATTAGAGTATAAGCTCTTTAGGTGGTAGAGTTGGGCGTTAGGGTATGTCATTCTCCAAAAGGGAGACACACAAGCACGATCCATGCGTAATTTAATAGTATCTGGGTCGGGTCTCCTATTTGACCAAGTAAATATGTCTCCTTTGAATCCCAAATCCTGAAGCCCAATTTCATCCAATGTATTTCTGAAGGCCCTAGTATGATAGAGAGGAAGACATAGACCACCAGATTTTTCACTGTTACTTAGAACCTCGTTAAAATCTCCTATACAAACCCACTCACGGCTCGACATGTGGCCCAATCTTTTAAGCAACTCCCATGAAATTTTTCTTTTATTCAAATCGGGTTCTACATAAAAACCAGTGAATCGCCAAGTAAAATCGCTATCCGGAAGTTGAACAAGTGCATCCACGTGGTATTTTGAATAAGATTGCAATTGGACTTGAGTATTTTTAGACCATAACAGAGCGAGTCCCCCAGATATACCTCTTGCAGCAACTGATATACCAAATAAATTAAATTTCAGCTTGATCTTATCAATCTTATGGTTGTTGAACCGAGTCTCCATAAAAAAAATAAAATGGGGATGCTCCTCGGCTCTTGATTTTTCTGAAGAAAAAGAATTTCTTGGTTTATCTTGGTTTTCCGGGCGTCCCCTTTTTTCTAAGTGTTGAGCACATTGGTAATTGGTTGGAGTGGTATAGATTCGATTAAGTATTGGCATCAGGTATCTTAGACATGACAAATGGGAGATTATAGAAGGCATTTACTTGAACAGTTTGTGGGTGGAGAGTTAATGGGGTATTGTTGTATTTATGATTCATATCAGGAATGGTTATTAGTGGTTTGATGTTAATGGGTTTGTGTATTTGGAGTCATGCATTGGGCTCGGGTTGATTGGTTCAAGTGTTCTGGAGTTGACTGGATGGCTTTAGGATTGAGATTATGAGTTTGACTGGCCGTTTCATTAGTCAACAAGGGAAGTGGGCCAATTGACATGTACTGACTTGATGCATACGGAATAAGTACGACCTCCTTTCCTTTCTTATTTGTCATGTCTAACGGATTCTCCACAAAATCAGCCAATTGCTCCTCATCCAAATCTTTTCTTCCATTACGCTCAATTCTCTCTTGCGAGGAACCCGAGATTTGAGTATCCACACTTAGCGCCCTGAAATTAATTTATGTGGTTGTTGGAATCTTTTGCCGCTGCGAATTACTCTGATCGATTGTCGACTGCTAGTCTCATGAGACGTAGATGACGGTGGTGGAGCCACAAAAAACCACCGCTCATATCTTGTTGTGTTACTCGTACCAAAAAACCGTTGCTTTTGCATAATAGGACTAGCCCGCAACCCATCGTCGTAGTCGGTGCTCTGTTCATTAATTATAATCCCAGCAACTTCTCTATCGAACTCCACTTGAAAATCTCGTATGAGATATCCCATAATCCCACAACGGTAGTAGAAATCCGGCAATCTTTCGTAGCTGAACGTAACCATTATATTGTTTCCCTTTGAGTTCTTGACTCTCATGGCCCTTCTCGGCGGCTTTGTGATGTCAATCTTCACCCGAATTTTATGATGCCATTTTCCCCTTGATCCATTTCAACGAATTCCCCAAGGTTTTGGCCTATAAGAGCCGTTGTTGCATTGTGCCTCATAGGGAGTGGTAATCCAGCAACTTGGACATGGAATTCACAGTGATCTAAATAAATTTTCGTTGGATCCTCACCATCTGCCAACTCAAAAAGGATAATCAATTGTTTCTCGAACGCCCACGGACTCATTTTCATGACTTCTCTTATCGAGAGCATGACAAAAATTGAAGATCGGTCTATCTTCCCCTAATTGATTCATTTCCATACCATATTTCAGACTCCAACTATTTGCCATCGTTTGTCTAAATGATTCCATATAAACTGGTTGTTTACTCAGTAATATTCCAACTAAAATGATCTTACAGTCTAACGTCTTCATCGACCACACCTCATCTGTAGCCTCAACCTCTATGGATTCAGTCGATGTCAATTGAAGTTGTCGACTCAGAGCCGTTTCCAATTCTTCATCCATGATGAAATCACTAATGTCCAGGTATCTAGAAAGCCACAACAAACGTTAAGCTAGATCAGGCCTGAAAAGGGAACAAAGGAAAATAGAGGTATATGCTTGGGAGAGAAACAAAGTTACGATTATAAAAAGCTATCAACAAATTGCATTGGAAATATCTTAGCAACAAAAAAATAAACATGAGCATGCGTGCCGATATGTCATGGATCTTCGGAGAAGGTCACTCACTCGATGTGTCTATTAGGGGGGAGTCTCACCGACTTTGCTCACGTATTGTGTGCTTATGAAGAGGATCAAAGATGGTGGTGTATGGGAATATACTACTTCCTATATTAGGGGAAAAAAAGATTTCTCAATCAGTTTTAATAACTGAAATGCGTCCAGATTCATCCCTTATTTTTGCCTTAATTACGTTCCTTGGTGACTAAATTTTTTCTTCCGCCTTCCCGTCACCTAGTCTATAAAAGAGGTCATTCCTCATAGGTTTTGATCATAAGTAAACATAGCATACACACATATAAAATTGACTTTCTGCGCAGTCAAAGTTTGGGCGTTCTAGCATGTTCCTATGACCCTATGGATTCAGGATATGGAAGTTTTGGGGGACTACATTGGGCACATCGTTAAGTCTTCTCGACCGGAAGTAGTGAGCTTTATTTGCACGATTTTTTGGGCTATTTGGAGCAATCGAAACAATATATTAGCTGGTGAGAAGGAACGGAGGGCAGATGAGGTTGCTGGATTTGTTCAAGTGTTCGGTACGTCATGGACAAATCGATACGGAACCAAGGGTCGCGTTGGGCATTATCTGGATGATGCGGATTGGATGGCTCTGGTGGGTGAAGTTATTAAGGTGAATTTGATGGCGCGTGTTTTAGTGAAGATGGGGAGATTGGCTTCGGTTTGGTAGCGCACGATTGTACTGGACAATTAATTGCATGGTGTCAACGAAGATTTGCGTCGTTTATGGACCCAAGTGGGATTGAGGCCACGACTGCGTTGGGGGCGGTGGATTGGGAAATTTCCAAGGGTTGGCAAGAAGTATTATTTGAAGGCGATTGCTTGGGAATTATCCACGATATCATTTATGGCACCGAAGAAAACGCGCATGTTGCTAATATTATCAAGGACGTGCGACAACGGCTTCGGGAGCATATTGGGTTTTTCCTTCGGTGGGTACGACGAGAAGCAAACGCGGTGGCACACGCACTTACAAGGAATGTCGTGAATAATACGGAAGGCTTTGATCCGCCGTGATTCGAAGTTTGTTGATTTGTGCGCATGAGCATTACTTTTTTTGTTTTTTTGGTTGTGATTTTATTGGACTAATTGTGGACATCCTCTGTTTTTTAGGGGCTACAGGTTTTTTGAAGTTATAACATCTTGGTTTCAAAAAAAAAAAACAAAATATTACAATTGTCACTTTACTTGCCTCCAACACTCTATGACCTATTTCTTACAGCAACCTTCTTATGGGTGACCAATAATTTCTTTTTTTAGATGCAAATTCCTACATGTAGGTTGATTTCCTAGGCCCAAATAGTACCATTGAAGCCCAAAAAATAACAAGTTTCGGTAAAGGAGCAAAGCCCACTGCTGTAATGTAATATTTGCAGAAAAGGCCTTCTTAGGATTACTTTAGGATTAAGTATTATTAACTACCGACAATGACACACGTGGTACCCAAATATATAACGATTTATTTGTGTTACTCAATGTACACTTCATAAACATATATTTCTTAGCAGGCAGGAAACATTTTCTGCCGTGCTCTCTCTCCTAGAGCTCCCTTTTTTTAGGGTTGGTGTCCCATCTCCGCCATATTTTCTGTCCGTTGGAATTCTTTCCTCCGTTTTGTTACCGTTATCTCTCATCTCCGCCCCCCCCCCCCCCTCTCTCCTCCCCCCTCCGCCATGGATTCACCAACTCAACCATCACAAACTCCCCTCACCGATCTGTTAAACAAAACTACTATCGACTGCCCCACAGACTGTTCAAAAAAACCCTTACCCTGCTCCGACTTCTCCCTCCTCATAAACATTTTCACTGAAAAACTTCAACCGACTAATATCTTCAAAAACACCATATCCAGAGCTTGGAACCCCAGAAAAAAAATATTTTTCAACCATCTAAACAAAAACCTTTACTCTTGCGTCTTTGAACTTGAATCAGATATGTTACGCGTCCTAAATTCGGCGTGGACATTCAAAGAGCACCAGCTTGTTATAAATCAATGGCCACCAGATAAAGCCCTCTTTGAAATTGATATGACCAAAACTCAATTTTGGTGCCAAATCTCCCATCTCCCTGTGAACTCCATCACAAAGGAGAACGGGAAAATGATTGGCAATACTCTGGGTACCTTTCTTGATATGGAGGAAGGAGGAATAGCCTCCAAATGGAAAAGAAGTTTTCGAATAAAAACCCTTATTTCGATTTCTGACCCTCTCTGTGATAAAATCATCTTTGAATCAAAAAAAGGGATATCTTTCAAAGTTGAAGTTAGATACGAAAAGTTGGGTGAATTCTGTTTCTCATGTGGTCGACTTGGGCACAAAAACCTCCACTGCCGTGAGTTGCCGGAAGCTATGGAGGATCCGTCTCTCCGACGATCTGGCTTATGGGTAAAGGCTGAGAACGAGATGATCCCAAATCCCTGCTTCTCTATTGGCCCGATCAGCCCCGATCCAAACCCTTTCACTCCAAAAACCACCAACAAACATCAACCAATGAATCTTGACCCGACTTCCCCCAACCCTAATCTGAATACCACCCCTACTCCAAGCCTAAACCCAAATCCGCCACCACTCCCAGACACCTTTCAAACTCCGACCACCATCGAAAAGACCGTTACCACCCCTCCTGCCGAAAAAATTTGTACAAATCACCCTACTAAACAAACCGCCGTTTCCTCTCCTCCCTCCCAACACTCCTCAAACTCTCCATCCCCTTATACTAACCTTAAAAGAAACAGGGAAAATAACCAAATCAACCCTTCCATCCCCACTGATGAAAACCCCACCCCCCTCAAGAAACTCAGAGCCCCCCTAAGGGGGAGAAAACCAAATAGTTGTCATTTCAACACCCCATCACCAGTGCCTTATCTAGAGGATATAGAAAAGGAATCAAACTTCAAATCTGGAGACCCCTCGAGTACAGAGGGGTCGAATGCCTAAACCACCATGAAAATCATCGCTTGGAACTGCCAAGGTCTTGGCAAACCCTCGGCAGTCCAAGCCCTTCGATTGTTGCTGCGCAACAATCGACCTGATATCCTCTTTATCTCTGAGATAAAAACCTCAAACTTTCGTTCTCTTCTGTCTGCCCTCTCTGACAACTCTCTCCCAAACAATCTTATTATCCCTCCGCGCGGTTTGGCGGGGGGTATTTGTCTGGCCTGGAAACAAAATATCCCCCTTACCATTACTCACCAAAATCTCTTTTTGATCAGTGCTACTGTCAACAACCCCTCTTGCCCCTGGAACATCACTGGCATCTACTGCCCCCCCTACTACTCTGCCAAAATCCAATTTTGGGATCATCTCAATAACATCTCTCGGTCTACCACCAACCCTTGGGCTATAATTGGTGATTTTAATGATATTTGCAACCAAAATGAAAAAATTGGAGGGAACTCTTTTGCAAGTTCCTCTGCTCACTCTCTCCAAGATGATCTTAATAATCTTTCTCTGTTTGATATTGGCTTTTCAGGAGCTGACTTCACCTGGAATAATGGGCGCCATGGATCACATAATATTCAGCAAAGATTGGACAGATGTGTTGCAAATGCGCAATGGTGTCTAGCTTTTCAAAATGCACATCTTCACCACCTTACTGCCATTGCATCAGATCACAGGCCCATATTGCTTGATACTCTCTCTCAGACTGCAAAGGGTCATAAACCCTTCAGGTTCGAAAATATGTGGCTTAGTGACCCTATGTGTGCGGATATTATTCTTCATGATTGGAACAAATTCACCCCTGGCCCCCCCTTAGTTAAATTTCATGCTAAGTGCAAATCTGTTAAATATGCTCTCAAAAACTGGAATCACATGCATTTTGGTAACATTCATTCTGTCATTAGCTCTATATCCAATGATATCACCAGTGTGCAAAATGGTCCCCAAAGTTGTGATAGTGTTGCCAAAAATATTAGTCTTCAAAAGGATCTAAATATCTGGCTTGGTAGACTTAACTCTTTTTGGTGCCAAAGATCTAGGGATAAATGGCTTAAAGAAGGTGATGCAAATACTAAATACTTCCATGTTAAAGCCTCACTGCATAGGCGCCATAACAATATAAGTTTCATCACTGATTCTCTAGGTAATGATATCTCTAATTGTGAAGAAATTGGAGTCCTTTTTTGTGATTACTACTCTAAGCTTTTCAAAAGTGATCATACTGATGGTCAGCTACCCTTCCCCACTGATTTAGAAAACCTTTTTACCCCTATTATCTCGGATGACGAAAATGCTTGTTTGTGTGCTTTGCCAAATCCTAAAGAAATTAAGTCTGCTCTTTTCTCTCTTGGCACTGATAAAAGTCCTGGCCCTGATGGCCTTCCTGCAAACTTTTATAAATCTTTTTGGAGCATTACAAAATTTTCTTTAATTGCGGCAGTCCAGAGCTTTTTCAAAGATGGTGTTATGCTCAAAGCTTTAAACCATACTCTTATTGCCCTCATCCCCAAAAAAGAAAATGCTCATTTGGTTGAAGAGTTTCGGCCCATTAGTCTTTGCAATATATCCTACAAAGTCTTCTCAAAAATTATTGCCAATAGACTAAAAATTTTTTTGGACCGCATTATCTTAAAATCTCAATCGGCTTTTGTTAAAGGGAGAAATATCAATGAAAACACCATCCTTACTCATGAGATAATGCATTTCATTCACAACCGTAAGGGGAAAAATGGTCTGATGGCTTTAAAAATTGACCTCTCAAAAGCTTTCGATAAAGTGGAATGGGATCTCCTTTGTTTTATCCTTAAAAATCTTGGCTTCAAAAATGTTTTCATTAATTGGATCAAACAATGCATCTCCACCTCTTCTTTCTCTATCATTATCAATGGGTCTATTTATGGTTTTTTCAAACCGACTAGGGGTATTAGGCAGGGGGATCCTCTATCCCCTGCCCTTTTTGTGATCTATACCGAATTACTTACTAGACTCCTGGTTCGTAAAGAAAATTCAAACCAATTAAAAGCAATCAAAATTGCTCGTACTGCCCCTCCCATTTCTCATCTCCTTTTTGCGGACGATCTGGTTATTTTTGGCCATGCTACTAAAACAAATGCGGATAATATTGGCAGTGTGCTTGACAACTTTTGCTCTTGGTCTAGCCAAACTATTAATAAGGAAAAATCTTTTATCCATTTTAGCACAAATTGTGCTCAAGCTGTTAAAGCAGATATCCTTATATCCCTTAATACCAATGAGTGTACTCACAATAATTACCATTTGGGCCTTCCGTTTTGCAAAGCCAAATCCCGAAAAGAAGCCTTTTCAAAACTTGAGCAAAAACTGAAAAACCATTTTTCAAATTGGAACCGCATAAACCTCTCCCAAGCGGGTAAAACTGTTCTCATCAAAGCCGTTGCTCAAACTACTCCGGTTTACCCTATGTCGACCTTCCTCCTCCCAAAAAGTCTTTGCTCTAAAATCGATTCTATCTGCCGAAACTTTTGGTGGGGTGCTTCCGAGGAAAAAAATGCTCTATCTATCTTGGCTTGGTCCGACATCTGTAAACCAAAGTCTAATGGCGGATTGGGCCTTAGACTCACTTATGATTTTAATATAGCACTCATTGCTAAACTTTTGTGGAAAATCGTTTTTAACGAAAAAGCTCCTTGGGCCGATGTGCTGAAAGCCCGCTACGCGAGGACTGAAAACATTTTCACTTTAAAACCCCCGGCCCAAGCTTCTTGGATCTGGCGTGATATCCTCACTGCGCGTGATCTCATCTCCAAAGGACTTATTTACCCTATTCATATCAATTCCAATGTCACTACTTGGGATCAACCTTGGATACCTACTATAAAAAACTTTATTCCTATCCCTATAAATCCCATGACACACAACAGTCATCAAAACTTCCAGGTCCGCAGCCTCATTTCAGAAGATACAAAGACTTGGGATATTGATAAACTTACTACCTGCTTTGACCCTGTTACCACAACTGAAATCCTAAAAATTCAGATTCGGCCGCAGCTTTCTGATAACCAGGATATTAAACCTCTTTGGATCCCCTCCAAGTCAGGGATTTTTTCCACTAAGAGCGCCTATCTCACCAACATTGTTCAGCGCCATATTCCCCTACCCAACACTGATGTTAAGCTGTACAAAAAAATCTGGAGTGCTCGTCTTCATGGTAGACATAAAATTTTTCTATGGAAAATCATCCGAAATATTTTGCCTACTAGAAGTCGTCTCAACATGATTTTCAAAATCCAAGACACCTCATGTCTATTTTGCAACTATAAAGAGGAAACTGTGGACCACTTATTTATCAATTGCCCTTTCATCACTCAAGTGTGGTTACTCTCGGGTTGGCACCTAAACCTCCTCCACTTCCAGGCTTGGACATGCAAAGAATGGATTTTTCAAATCCTTCTAAATCCAGGGAGTATCTTTCAATCGGATATTCTTCGTGATGAATTTTTTGTCTATTTTGCTAACACATGTGAACTCCTTTGGCAGAATAGAAACAAAATCCTTCATGGGCTCACACACCTAAATCCGCAGGAATTATCTAAGCTGGCAAATTGCAAAGGAAAAGAGCACTGGTCAACCCAAAAAGCTGTAAAGATCAACTCCAAGACATCTATGGCTAATAGTTGGAAACCTCCCCCTCGCAGTTGGATAAAAGCAAATACAGATGCCACGTTCAAAAATGGAAAAAGTGTGTCAGCCTTCATCATCAGAAATTCTGAAGGCAACATCCTATTTGCTTCGGCCAAAAGCCATTCTTGCATGGATCCTGTTACAGCAGAGGCTCTCGGACTACTTCGTATGTGCCAATGCCTAAACGCAAAGGAAGTTGATAAGGCAATTCTGGAAACAGACTGTTTGGAGCTTATTTCCTCCATTACCGATCCAGGTAAATTACCCCCGTGGACTGCCCACCCGGTTATCATAGCCATCAAAAAGCTGTGGGATTTTTGGCCTCGATGGCAATTCTCTTTTGTAAATAGGAATGGTAACCAAGCTGCCCACAATATTGCTCTTTGGGCCTCTTCAAATGCTTGGTCTAACCACTTTAATTCCTATAACCTCCCATCATGTAGCTTATGCGATGGAGGCACTTTTGTAAACTCTTATTGTAACTCTTATTGGTCCTAATAATATTCTCCTTATCAAAAAAAAAACATATATTTCTTAAGAAAATATGAAATATTTTCACAAAGTCTTTGTCATATAAGAATTGATTCTTTTTATGGAGTGCAATAAAAATATGAAACGTGAGAGATTATAGGATGATATATATGAGATTAAGGTAAGATCAATTTTTTTTAAAAATCTAATCGAAAATTGAAACAAGCAAAACGAGCCGAAGTGTAAGGGTGTTCATAAGTCCGCTCACCCGCCCGACCCGTCTAAATCTGAACCGCTCAACCCGCCACCTCGCATGTTTTTATTTTTGTAACTTGTATTGCGGTTGGAAAGAATGGCAACCCGCCCTTGAGCGGATGGGTTGTGGGTTGAGTCGTACACCCGCCCGCCCACCCGCATAAGAAATAAAATAGTAAAAATCTTAATTTATTTAACTAAACACTATAACAAAAATGAAAAAAAAAATAGTTGTGCATTATTAGTCAAATAATAAAGATAGCTACACAACATTGTAGTTCATATATAACTTGACAAGTTAATAGTTAGACGCAAATGGAGGGAAAAACTTTATATACGTATAGATGAAACTTAATATTCATTAATATATGAATTTACTTGAATATAGTATGAGCATATGAAAAAAAAAAGCATGAGAAGAAAATGAAAGCATATTTCTTTAATTCGAGAATATGAGACTATTTTACTATCTAACTTGTATGTCTTATGAAATTGTGGATCGGTTTGATACGTTGTTGTTGTTAACTTAACACTGGAGTGTTAACAACAGATTGGTATGTTGTTAACTCAGCGATGTTACTTTAACAACAGACCAGAGTAATAGTGCAGTGGAATAAACAAACACCAAGTTTAAGAAGTGAATATAAGATTATATTAACTTCCGAGCCGTAGGCAAAATAACCCGTCAAGGTTTTAACAAAAGTCGTTCTCTCAATTTTCAAGCTCCTCACTCTCAAATTAATCGAATTAAGCAAAGCACACAAGAATTACTTCGACTATCTCTAACAGCTCCTCACTCTTAGATCTATTCTCACAACTCACAAACTTTGCTAAAGCAAGACAACACTTCAACAACTGTAAATTAATCTCTCGAATTGATTGGCTCTTGTCTCGTGTTTGTCTTGATGTACTTCACACCTATATAGGTTCTTGACTTGGACTTCAAGGTGTGTTGTACACGGTTGGTAATTCTCCTTTGTTTTCTTCTCGAACTCCTCTTCCTTGTTCTCGCAGTCCTTCTTGAATAATAGTACATTCGTTAGTGATCTAACTAAGGATAGACTCCTTATTCAAATCAGGACTCAACTTGTAAAGCTTCTCCTAGATGCACTCGAACTCTTCTTTCCTTGTAGAGCGGTTTGCTTAATTAAGGAAACTTTCCTTCTTGGAAACTTTAAGCGTCCAACCTATGACAAGTTTGTTTCCTGAATAATAATCAAAGACAATCACAACTGTGGAACTCAATTAGTTAAATGAATAAGGCAAAACAATAATAATATATATGAACAAGATTGTAAATCGGATTCTGCTTTAGCAATGTTACTCTAACATTGACTTCTCAATGTTAATCTAACATTGCCAGAATACATGTACTTTTAATATCCCCCTTTTTGCCTTAATCACAAAACCTAAGAACTTGTTCTAATCAGATCAAATTATTCAGACAAACTTCACTATCTATCTCAATGGAAAACTAAGTACACTCCCCTGAATATCAGAATGGACCAACTCAATGTTATTCTAACAGTGATACTTTCAATATTGTCATAACATCCATCTTTGTCAATGTTGGTTTAACATTGAGTCCAGATCGAAGTTCTAACATTGAACATCTCAATGTTAACTTAACATCAGAGAGCAGTTAACACCTGCAAAACAGAGTTAATACTTTGTAACCATAGTTCAAATTGCATAAGCAGAAACACTAAGTACCAGTAGAAAAGTACTTAATTACAGGCCATACTTAGTAGCAAGGAACACACTCCTTGATGAAGAATGAAATAGAAACATAAAAATGAAAAAAAAATAGAATTGTTCATACTGCCATCGAAGACAAAAAATTAAAAGAACTCGGAAATTTTTGAAATTTGATCTACTTTCCCCTTTTTTATGAGGAAGGCAGATCCTTCGAATGCTTCCTGAGGCTGTCAATCTCCTGCAACCTCACTTGCTTGTCTGCTATCTCTCTTTGGGTATCTTTATACTCTCTGTCAAGCCACACCAGAGTCTCCTCCACAAATGCATCAGCAATAACTGAGCAGCTATCACCACTTGCAACTGGAACAGAAGAGGCAGCAAATTTGATAGTCTTCTTCTTCTTTTTCCTGCTTGGACCAGCTTCTGCATTGGGATTCCAGGACAAGTCTTGGATCCTAACTTGAGTGAAGTAGCTCCTGGTGATGATCATATTGGCCTTGTTCTTGATCCAGCCTTCTGTCTTCTTGGTCTTGAAGCCTTGCTTCACCAGAATGCTGGATATCAGAGAGGGATATGGAATGATTTCCTTTGCCTTTGTCGTGACCTCCCTCATGTGCCTTAGAACTTTCTCTCCTATGTTTACACTTAGCCCATTCTTCAGTTTATACACCAACTTTGTAGATTCTTTTGTCATAACAGTGGTGTTGGAAGAAGGCAGCCAGTTGTAGGTAGAGAGCTTGTGAAGTACAGCACTTAAGGATGTCAGCTTTGTAGTTGGAAAACTATCATTCCACTTCCTTGTGAGTCCACCAATGAGGTCAGTAATCACCTCATCCATGCTAGGATCCTCAGTCTCCTCAGGATCAGGAAGTTCCCAAGCTTCATTGATCACAGAGGGGCTAATGTCATAGACATTCATCCTAACCCAAGCTTTACCAAACTTGGGAGAGCCCTTGTGGCACACCCACGGAGAGAGGTTCATGTAGAACTCTCTGATCACATCAGGGACATATGATGATTGGTTCATCACAGAGCCCAACACACCTCTAGCTTCAAGAAACTCAAACAGCCTATTTTCTTTGAACATCTCTTCATCAATGTTCCTCTCCATGTGAATAACCCTGGCTTGATAAGCCTCCCACTGTTCTTCTGCCTCAGTAGACACATAAAAGCCAGGATAAGGCTTTTTGGGGTACTCCTCATCAAGCACATCAAAGTACTCATCATTGCCTGATGTTGGAGTAACATCAGCAGGGTCATCACCTACCAGTTGGTCTTGTTCCTCAACTTCCTCATCTTCCTCTTCCTCCTTATCATCTTCTTCCTCTTTTTCTTCTTCTGACTCAGACTCAGAAGTTTCAATAACCACCTGCTTCCCCTTTCTTTTCTTAGCAGCAGTAGCTAAGGCAGAGAGAGTCAGGCTCTCTTCTTCTTCTCTCTCAACCTCTTCAGGTTGATTATCATCCTCATCATCAACATCTTGGTTACCCTCAGTAGTAACCTCTTCAACCACAGTCTCATTAACCTGATCATCTTCCTCAGGAAGAGTATGCATCTCAACAGCAGCAGCATGCTCAACAACATTAGTCTCAGATGGCTCAGCCTTCACCCCAAGGTTTTCACCTTCATCAGTAACACCCACAGTCTCATCCCCACCATCACCCTCAGGGACCTCATG
This sequence comes from Linaria vulgaris, assembly GCA_948329865.1. Taxonomy (NCBI): domain Eukaryota; kingdom Viridiplantae; phylum Streptophyta; class Magnoliopsida; order Lamiales; family Plantaginaceae; genus Linaria; species Linaria vulgaris. The sequence continues at coordinate 31,483,215 of OX415250.1, read as the reverse complement.
CAAAACCTCAGACTCACCCACAGGAACAACAAGGGCCTCTTTCTCCCCCTCAATACCAATTTCAGCAGTAATATCTTGAGTAGGGTTAGCCATCATTACCTCGTTTTCGTCGTTGGTGGGAGTGGAGGTTTGCTTAGTAGTTTTTGATGTTGAACCAACATCACCCTTAGCGGATTTCTTGCCCTTGGGCCGTTGATAGGTGGATTTCCTCTTTGGTGCAGCGGCGGCGATGGCTTCAGTGGTTGCTCGTCTGGTAATGCGGCGTATTGGTCCTTCAATCAGCTCAGCAGCGTCTACAAGAGCATCAATGGAAGACTTGCATGCCATTGTTAGAGTGATTTAGAGAAGAAAAGTAGAAACTTGATTTGCAGAGAATGTTGATTTCGCAAGAATTTTGAACGCAGTAACAGTAGGAAGAGATTAGGGCAAATTATATAAGTAATCAGCTGAAGAATAGTGATAGTGGTGTTGTAACATGTTACCAAAATAATCGGACCACTGTCACACGATCATACCCATGTTCACCTTACCACGTGTCAGTGTTAGATTAACACGTAACCAGAGCAGTCTCCAAACTTGGAAACTTATAAGTTACAATGCTACAATGTTGAACTAACATTGGCAAGTTAACATCAGGGAGGGAAGTTGTAGGTGTAGGGCTTCATCCAAAGCAACATCATGTGAGAGCGTGAGATATTCCTGTATAGGTACATCATGTGATCTGGAACCTCACCCAAGTACATAGGTACAAAGACATAGATTAAGATCATCAGTATGAGTAAGTAACACATCAGACAGAAAAACACAAAGTGGCTGTACATATCCAGGGAAAAGATGTCCCCACAGTATAGAAGATCACAAAACATAGTGTTTTACCTGCAGTGAGTCACCCACGAAGTATGCCTCAACACATGATTCCTAGGATTAATAGGGTTACTACTCCCCCTAAGCCCAAACCGACATAAGGAAAAAAGATGCAGAATGAATGCAACCATGTTAGATCAACCTTGGGTGATGGTAACCAAGTATACACAGCTTTACTAACTAGGATCAGGACATATCAATTTATCTTTTACTAAAATCATGAACTCTTTTGAACAAAAAACTAGTGAATGTTAAAGGATAGTTTCATCACTGAATGTGGGCAGCACAAGACTCCACACACCCCAGCAACTTAACCCTCAGCTACAGATTAGGCAAGTACAAAGGAACTGAATGAAGACAATACATTTATCATATACTTCTCCACCCCAACTCCTCATGCATACTTGTTTACTAACCTGTTTACAAGAGAAATACCAAGTGAACAATGCTACTGAATGCAAGCAGTCGAAACATCAAAACACCCTAGTAGTAAGGATCATTGTCATGCATAACCTTGGCCATAGACACAAACACAAAAATAAGCATAACTGAATGACAATGAAGCTTTCAACATCATGTACCCCAGCTTCTCTTCATGCTCTATCTAACCTAACATGGATAAGTCACAACTGAATAACATCAGAGTAGTGAGCTCTGTGTACCCCAGCTTCTCCCAGATGTTAGGTTAACATTTACAGACTAACAAAACAGTTCTTACTTTACAAAACTCTTGTTATGTACCTGTCCACCAGTCAACTCAGCTATTTATACTGATTCACACAACCCAACAAGATCTCTAACAAAGAAGTAATATGCAAGAAAGAAGAATGCAAAAAAAGAAACATAAAAGAATTACATATGCACCACAACCAATAACCAGTGCTAGACAGTGGTGTTATGTCAACACTGGTGTACTAACATCCCTAGACAATGCACATGCCAAGAGAATTCCTCAAACTGAAGAACCTCTCAGTATCTAAGGGTTTAGTGAACATATCAGCAAGCTGATTGTTAGTTTCAATGTGTTCAATGTCAATGAGCTTATCTTCTACCATGTCTCTCAGAAAGTGATGCCTTATGTCAATATGTTTAGTTCTAGAGTGTTGCACAAGGTTCTTAGAGATGCTTATAGCACTAACATTATCACAGAACATAAGTAAGGTATCACTGTCTAACCCATAATCCAGTAGCATGTGTTTAAGCCACACTAACTGAGTGACACAGCTGCCTGCTGCTATGTACTCAGATTCAGCAGTGGAGAGTGACACACAATTTTGCTTTCTACTGTACCATGAGACCAAGTTGTTCCCCAGATAAAAACATCTTCCACTTGTAGACTTTCTATCATCAGTGTCACCTGCCCAGTCTGAGTCACTGAAATCTACAAGATTTGTGTTAGTGTCATAAGAATACCAGATCCCAAGGGCCAAAGTGTCAGATATATATCTAAGGATTCTCTTCACAGCAATCAGATGTGACTGCTTTGGACATGCCTGATACCTAGCACACACACAAACAGAGAACATTATATCAGGTCTTGAAGCAGACAAGTAGAGTAAGCTTTTTATCATTGAATGGTACAATGTTGGATCAACATCTGCACCAGTAACATCCCTGGATATCTTCACTGATGAAGACATGGGAGTCTTGCAAGGCTTTGAATCTGCCAATTCAAACCTTTTCACCAAATTCTTTGCATACTTTTCTTGACTTAGGAATATCCCATTACCTGTTTGTTTTACTTTGAGACCAAGGAAGAAATTTAATTCTCCTATCATACTCATCTCAAACTGCCCTGTCATTGATTCAACAAATTTTTCTAAAATAGAGTTGTTAGTTGAGCCAAAAACAATGCCATCCACATATATTTGAGCTATACAGACATGAGAATGTCTCTTCAAAACAAGCAGTGTCCTATCTCCTTCACCTCTAACAAAGCCAAGACTTAAGAAGAATTCTGTAAGTCTTTCATACCAAGCTCTAGGTGCTTGTTTAAGTCCATACATGGCTTTTTCAAGCTTGTACACATGGTTGGGGTACTTAGGATCTGTGAATCCCTTAGGTTGTTCAACATATACTTCCTTATCAGTTAGCCCATTCAGGAACGCACCCTTTACATCCATGTGGTATAGTTTTATCTTAAGACCACATGCTATAGCTAGAAGTAACCTAATAGATTCAATCCTAGCAACTGGAGCAAAGGTCTCATCAAAATCTACACCTTCAACCTGTGTGTACCCTTGAGCAACTAGTCTAGCTTTGTTTATAACTTTGACCCCTTCCTCATTACTCTTGTTTTTAAATATCCAATTTGTCCCTATTACATTAACATTAGGTGGTCTAGGCACCAGTTTCCAGACATTATTCTTAGTAAACTATAATAGTTCATCCTGCATGGCATTAATCCAAAAGTTATAAAAGAGGGCTTCATTCACATTCTTAGGTTCTATGGAGGAGACAAAACAAGAGACATTATCAACAGTACAAGTGAAGTTCATACAGACACACAATTTTACCATATCTCTATAATCAAGTCTTTCTCTGTTGCATGTCCTTACCCGTTCAGTGAGTTCACCTATTACCTGGGATGCTGGATGATCTTTCTGAATCCTAGCTGGGGGATCTTTTCTAGGTCCAGAGGCAACTTCATGTTCTGAGTCAGAGTCCTCTGCTGTTAGTCTAACATCTGATCTCGCTGGTGTTAGTCTAACATTGTTCCCTGACTCCTGTTCAGTGTTTCCAGCTTTCAGTTCCAATGTTGGTGTAACATTGTCAGGAGTAACATTCTCGGTTTCCACTGTTGGTTCAACATTGAGAACTGAGATGTCATCAGTACTTGTATCAAGAGTGAACTCACAACATTCACTGATTCCTGAATTGGTCTTCAATCTAAGATTGTAGACTCTAAAGGAAGTACTATTGGCAGAGTATTCTACAAAGATGCATTTTTCACTTTTAGGATCGAATTTACTCAGATAATCCCTGTCATTAAGCAGATAACAATCCCATCCAAATTCATGAAAATATGCAATATTTGGTTTCACACCCTTCAAGAGTTCATAAGGAGTCATGTTAGTTCCAGGTCTAAGATACACCTTGTTACTAATGTGACAAGCAGTATTTAAAGATTCAGCCCATAGTCTTTTGGATAAATCTTTAGCATTGAGCATAACTCTGGCCATCTCTTGAAGAGTCATGTTCTTTCTCTCAGCAATCCCATTCTTCTGAGGAGTCTTAGGAGCCGAATATTCATGGAAGATACCTTTAGCATTGCAATAGTTATCAAAACTAGCATTTTCAAATTCTTTACCATGATCAGCCCTAATCTTAGTCACAGTAGAGCCATATAAGTTTTTAATACTAGTACAAAGAATTTTGAACTGATCAAAAGCTTCTGACTTTTCTTTAAGAAATTTTACCCACGTGTATCTAGAGTAATCATCTACAATCACAAAGGCATATTTCTTACCACTGAGACTACTTACCTCAATTGGACCCATTTAGTCCATGTGCAGCAATTCAAAACACATACTAGATCTAAGATTAGCATTATGTACTTGTAGGGGTGTATGAACAGCTCTAGTTTGCTTACCCTTGAGGCAATCACCACACACAAGCTTACCTGGACAAGATAGTTTAGGTAAGCCTCTTACAGCATCAACTTTCTGCAGTTTCTCAAGGTTTCTGTAGTGATGTCCAAGTTTTCTATGCCATATAGAAGCCTCATCTATTTTGGCATGGAAACACTCTGCTTCCTCTTGGGCTAGGTAGCAGTTATCTTTGGATCTAGTACCTGTCATAACAAGAACATTATCACTATCATAAACATCACAAGAAACTCTGTCAAATGTAACCAGTAAGTCATCATCACACAGCTGACTGATACTGATTAGATTTGCCTTTAACCCATCTACCAACAACACATCCTTCAGGGGTGGGAACCCATCAACATTTAGGATCCCCTTGCCAATGATCTTTCCTTTGGTGCCACCTCCATAGGTCACTGTTCCAGCACTTAAAGGTATCATTTGCTTAAGATTCTCCTTGTTGCCTGTCATGTGTCTTGAGCATCCACTGTCGAAGTACCACTTACCTAAAAGGGTAGAGTACACAGTAGAGAAAACGACATTGCATACAATTTTCATCTTAGGAGTTTTAGCTTTTTCTACCCAAGTCCTACTTTTCTGTCCTGCACCTAATGTTGGTCTAACATCAGAATCTGTTGTAGTTTTAACATTGGGCACATAGGCTATTTTCTTACCACATTCTTTTATGAATTTTCTACAGAATGGTTTAATGTGGCATGGTTGAAAACAGTATTGACAGATAAAAGTGGGTTTGCTTTTTACAGTGTTGATGGTACCAAAACTCATATTACCAGATTCTTTAACAAAGCTTGTAGTTAAATAGGCAGAATTACCATTGGAAAATGAAGGTTTCTCAACAAATCCCAGACCATGTGTACCTGTATTACTCATGTTTAGTACCTCATCAAGTTTAGAAGTACCTCCATTCCATTTGGCTATGATCTGTGAATCCTTTTTGAGTTTCTCCTTTACCTCTTTCAGCTCAGCTTCAGCTTTGTCAAGATCTCTCTCATAGAGTTTCAACATGTTCTTCAAACATTCAATGTCATGCTTCAGTGCTTTGTTACTCTTTATGAGTTTAACATTCTCTCTCTCAAGTCTGAGAAAAGTTGTATGTAGCTCGTCTAGGATTTCCTCCTGGGACAGTTCATCTTCGTTGAAGTACTCTTCTTCTAGATCAATTGAGCCATGAAAACAATCAAAGTTAGTATCATAACAATCAGAGAGCACATCATAGATAACATGTGTATCATTGTTGTTCCAATCTCCAAAAAAGATTTCCGGCTTTGCTGTTGGTTCTCCAATGTTAGAGTAACATTGAGAATTTTGGCAATTTCTGGAGTCTTCTTCTGACCAGGTGATCCGAGTGCAAAGCGCAGCAGTGTTGATTTCCTCTTATTGTTCATCGGCACTTGTTCCAGATTCAAAGTCAGCATCATTGAAGTCATCTACACACACCCAATGAGAATCACCTCTTGTTCTGAGGGTGTTAGCACATTCATGTTTAAAGTGACCATACCCCTTACATTCATAACACTGGACATCCTTCAATTTCTCAGCATCTTGAGGCGTGCTCTTAGATGCCATGTACTTTACAAATTTTGAGGGTAATTTCTTATAACCAAGGGCAGCATTACCAGATTGTTTTTCTTTATTCTTATCTTTGTATCCTAATTTACTAATCTTCCTGGTAATGTTTCCATAGTTAGAAGAGATCAACTCATATTCATCTTCATCACTTTCTGTAGAATCTGAACTAGTTCCTAGTAGGGCTAAAGCAAGTTGTTTACTGGAATTTCCTAGGAATTATAGTTCAAACTCTTTTAAAGTGTTCATTAATGTTTGGAAGTCCATGTTGGCAAGATCTCTAGACTCATTCATAGCAATTCTTTTGACAGTGAACTTAGAAGATAATGTTCTAAAAGCTTTATAGACCATGGTTTGATTTGGGATGGTAAAACCTAAGTTTTGACACTGATTAGAAATATCAAGAAGTTTCTCAAAATAACTATCAATGCTTTCATCCTCACTCATCTCTATATTCTCAAAATCCCTCAAAAGTTTTCTATATTTAGAGTCCCTCACAGCCACATCACCCTCACAATGTAGTTCAAGAACTTCCCAAGCAGTTTTAGCAGTTGTACAAGTTTGAATAAGTTTGAACATATGGTTACCTACCCAGCTAAAAATAGCATTGAGAGCTTTTTCATTGAAGTTGTAGAGAGCAATCTCATTGGTTGTCCATTGTCCTCTTGGCTTAGGTACCAGATCAGCATCTCCATCTCTTGGCAAGTAAGGGATGGTGTAGCCTTCTAGTACTGCGTCCCAAGCTCTCAGGTCGATGGATTTAATGTGGACTTTGAGTCTGATCTTCCAGTAGGCATAGTTATTGGGACCTTCCAATACTGGCAACATGCTGGTATTGGGGTTGGAGTTGTCCATCTTTTCGTATCAACGCCAAACACCGGTGAAGTTGGTGCTTGGCTCTGATACCAATTGAAATTGTGGATCGGGTTGATACGTTGTTGTTGTTAACTAAACACTGGAGTGTTAACAGCAGATTGGTATGTTGTTAACTCAGCGATGTTACTTTAACAACAAACTAGAGTAATAGTGTGGCGGAATAAACAAACACCAAGTTTAAGAAGTGAATATAATATTATATTAACTTCCGAGCCGTAGGCAAAATAATCCGTTAAGGTTTTAACAAAAGTCGTTCTCTCAATTTTCAAGCTCCTCACTCTCAAATTAATCGAACTAAGCAAAGCACACAAGAATTGCTTCGACTATCTCTAACAGCTCCTCACTCTTAGATCTATTCTCACAACTCACAAACTTTGCTAAAGCAAGACAACACTTTCAACAACTGTAAATTAATCTCTCGGATTGATTGGCTCTTGTCTCGTGTTTGTCTTGATGTACTTCACACCTATATAGGTTCTTGACTTGGACTTCAAGGTGTGTTGTACATGGTTGGTAATTCTCCTTTGTTTCCTTCTCGAACTCCTCTTCGCAGTCCTTCTTGAATAATAGTTCCTCCGTTAGTGATTTAACTAAGGATAGACTCCTTCAAATCAGGACTCAACTTGGAAAGCTTCTTCTAGTTGCACTCGAACTCTTCTTTCCTTGTAGAGCGGTTTGCTTAATTAAGGAAACTTTCCTTCTTGGAAACTTTGAGCGTCCAACCTATGACAAGTTTGTTTCCTGAATAATAATCAAAGGCAATCACAACTGTGGAACTCAATTAGTTAAATGAATGAGGCAAAACAATAATAATATATATGAACAAGATTGTAAATCGGATTCTGCTTCAGCAATGTTACTCTAACATTGACTTCTCAATGTAAATCTAACATTACCAGAATACCTGCACTTTCATCTTAAAACATGAAAAAAACTAAAAGCTTCTATTTTGTGATTTGATATGTAACATAACCCTCTAACCCGCCCGACAATCCACCCACACCCGCCTAAATTGCAATCAGCATGATCTTAAAAATAAACCCACCCACACGGGTGAAAAAATTAGTAACCCGCAAGTATTGGGTATGGTGTATTTTTCAACGACAACGCGCTAAATCCCGCCCGCGAACACCCTTACCAAAGTGTATCTAAACATTACCTAAACCTTTCAAGTATTTGAATTCTTTATCTTATTTCATAAGAAGTAAATTAAGAACCAAATTAGCTTTTCTGTTATAGAATAACTAAAACTGTTGGGGTTTATAACAATATATTAAAAAACTTAGGAAAAGAAATGCAAATATTAAGTAATAGCACTTGTGAATTGGTCTCATTTTACATCTGGAAGAGTGCTCTTTATATAGAGGCTTTTCCAACATAATACACTATTTCTGAAAACGCTAGATGTACTTCTTATATGATGTGTCAGTGATGGTAGGCATACACATTCCCTACTTGCTTCATGGAGTGCAATAATCTCAACATGATTTGATGATGTTGCAACAAGTGTCTGTTTCTGAGAACGCCATGAAATAGCAGTGTCTCCATACGTGAATACATATTCAGTTTGAGATCTGATTTATGTAGGTCTGACAGAAAATCTGCATCTGCATAACCAATCAATTCTTGTACCGCATTGTTAGGATAAAATAGACCAAGATCCACAGTTCCTTGAAGATAACGGAATAAATGTTTAATTCATTTCCAGTGCTTTTTTGTGGGTGATGAGCTAAACCTGGCTAATAAATTCACAGTAAATGATATATCAGGTCTAGTACAATTAGCTAGATACATTAAAGCTCCATTGGCACTTAAATATGGAACTTCAGAACCAAGAATTTCTTCATTTTCTTCACAAGGACGAAATGGATCTTTATCTATAGTTAATGATCTTGCAATAATAGGATGGTTCAAAGGTGTTGCTTTATCCATGTTAAAACGTTTCAATATCGTTTTAGTATAGCTAGAATGATGCACAATTATTCTATTTTTAACATGCTCAATTTGCAAACCAAGACAATATTTAGTCTTTCCAAGATCTTTCATTTCAAATTCATCCTTTAAATAATTCATTGTTGAATGAATTTCTTTGTCAGTGCCAATAGTATTTAAATCATCTACATAAACCGCAATAATTGCTAAACCAGATGATGTTTTCTTAAAAAAAAAACGCATGGACACAAAGAATTATTTATATATCCTTCTTTTAATAAACATTCACTCAAACGATTGTACCACATGCGACCTGATTGCTTTAACCCATATAATGATCTTTGCAATTTAATTGAGTACATTTCGCTAGGTTTAGAACATGATGTTGCGGGTAATTTAAGTTCATCATGGACCTTCATATAAATATCATTATCAAGTGATCCATAGAGATAAGCAGTGACAACATCCATGAGATGCATGTTTAGATTTTCATAGACCGCTAGACTGATCAAGAATCGAAATGTAATCGTATCCATTACAGGAGAATACGTTTCTTCATAATCGATTCCAAGTCTTTGAGAAAAACCTTGTGCGACAAGGCGAGCTTTGTACATTACAATATCATTTTTCTCATTTCGTTTGCGAACGAATACCCATTTGAACCCTACAGGTTTCACACTTTTTGGTGTGAGAACAATGGGTCCAAATACCTTTCACTTATTAAGCGAATCTAATTCAGCTTGCATATCATCTTTCCAGTTATCCCAATCATTCCTATTTTGGCATTCAATTGCAGATTTGGGTTCAGGATCATCATTTCCATTCACAATTTCATAAGCGACTAAATATGAAAATATTTCATCCATATTTTCCATCTCATTTCGATCCAATATCATTCCTGTATTGATATAATTTATAGAGATTTCAACGTTCTCTTTATTTATAGGATCTGATTGGATAACTTCTTAAGGTATCTCATATGTCACATTTTGCTCATTAGGTTTTGATGCTCATTTTTTTTTTAGGATTATTGTCATTTGAGCCAGCAGGGCACCCACGTTTCTTAGTTATATTAAAGATATCATCATTTGATGTTTCTTTTGGAATTACAATATGAGCAGGAGCATTTGCAGCTGGTATTTGTGATTTTGTTACCCTGCTTATGTTAGTAAATGCATCGGGTAATTGATTTGCAATGGCTTGTAAATGCAAAATTCTCTTTACTTCCAAATCACATTGCTTTGTTAGCATATCAAAGCTTGTCAAAGATGGATTATACTATGATATATCATTTTCCAACTGCTTCTTTTCTCCCCCTAAGGTTGGAAAATTTGCCTCATTAAAATGGCAATCGGGAAAATGTGCCTTAAAGACATCACCTGTTAGAGGCTCAAGATATCTAATTATTGATGGTGAGTCAAATCCAACATATATTCTCAACCTTCTTTGTGGTCACATTTTTGTTCGCTTTGGTGGTGCAATTGGAACATAAACCGCACAACCAAAAATCTTTACACGGGAAATATTAGGTTCATGACCAAAAGCAAGTTGTAATGGGGAGTATTCATGATACGAGATTGGTCTAATGCGAATTAGTGATGCAGCATGTAAAGTCGCATGACCCCATAGAGAACTTGGTAATTTAGCTTTCATCAACAATGGTCTAGCAATTAATTGAAGACGTTTAATCAATGATTCAGCTAAACTATTTTGAGTATGTACATGTGCAACACTATGTTCAACCGTAATTCCCGTTGACATACAATAATCATTGAAAGCTTGAGATGTGAATTCACCAGCATTGTCAAGTCTGACTTTCTTGATCGTATAGTCAGGAAATTGAACTCTTATTTTAATTATTTGAGCTAAAAATCTCGCAAATGCCATATTGCGAGTAGACAATAGATAGACATGTGACCATCAACTTGAGGCATCAATTAATACCATAAAATATTAAAATAGTCCACATGCTGGATGAATAGGTCCACACATATAACCTTGAATTCTTTCAAGAAATGTGGGTAATTCTGTCTTAATTTTAACTGGTGAATGCTTTATAATTAGCTTTCCAAGAGAACATGCTTCACATGGACTATTGTTGCTCTGATTGAGTTTGGATCCTTTTAATGAATGTCCATGTGTAGTTTCAATTATCATTCGCATCATTGTTGAACCAGGATGACCTAGTCGATCATGCCATATAGTCAATAATTTTGGATTTTTATTGACTACCATATTTGATTCGATTTCATTAATATATGTATAATGCAACCCTGATGAGATATGGTAGTTTTTCAAGAAAATGTTTCTTTCATGGCATATTCTTAGTAATGAAAACATATTGAGCCTTATTCACAGTCATTGACTCAGTATCATATCCATGACGATATATATTTTTAGAACTCAATAAACTTCTTCTGGATTTTGGGGCAAATAAGGCATCATCGATGATAACTTTGTTCCATTTGGTAAAGTAAAAGTAGTTGTACCAGATCCTTCAATCAATTTAATAGGACCTCTTATTGTACCGACTTGAAATTTTGAGGGTTCTAAATATGTAAAATATTTCTTACTTGTGAGAATTGTATGAGTTGTACAACAGTCAAGTAGGCAGAAGTCACCAGTATGCTACATATCACGCTTCAGTTCAAATAAACAATATTAAAACAAATATTGCAACAAACAGGGTATATATTTGAAAAGAGATTATTTTATTGAAAGCACACAATAGAAATGTATGAAGTAGATAATACAACTTAAAACATAAATCACAATAAGCATATTCAGCCAGAAGATCACATAACACATATTAAGCCAAACGAACATCATAGTCATCAGTAAAGTTTGTCGCCTCCATAAAAGTGGAATCACCATTTGGATTTTTTTCGACAAGGTTAACTTCATTTTCTTTACCCTTCAAACTTTCTTGGTACATCTTACAGAGATGTTCTGGTGTACGACATGTGTTGGTCAATGCCCTTTCATTCCACATTTAAAACAATAACCTTGAGGGTTTTTATTATGTTTTTCTTTGTTCTGGCGGTTATTCTTAAAGACAATGTTGGTATGCGAGGGGAGGGGTTGTGAAAACCCCCTCGACCACGACCACGACCACAACCACCTCTATAGCCATATCCTCCTCTATGACCACCTCTACCTTGACCATGACCACGACCACGACCACGACCACGACCACGACCTTGATTGATATTCTCATTGTTACCTCGTCCATAGGAGTTTGAAAAGTTAATGGCATTTGCCTCAAGTAATGCACGTGCTCTAGGAGGACGAGATTGATGGTTTTTCATCAATAAGTTATTGTAACTTTCTGCCATTAACAACTTTTATTGCAAGTCGTGATATTTTAAAATATCCAGCAATCGATATTGCTGTTGAACATTTATCATGGACACATGGAAAGTAGAAAATGTTTTCTCTATCATTTCTCTATTAGTAAGCTTTCTTCCACAATAAATTAAATCTGAACGAATCTCCATAAGCGCGGAGTTGTATGCGCTTACAGTTTCAAAATCTTGGAACCTTAAATTGTTCCAATCATCGGTGGCTTTCGGCAACATGGTTTTCTTTTGATGGCCATATCTTTCCCGTAGGTTTGTCCATAATTCATGAGGATCGGTAACATCGAGATATTCTCTCTTTAAGGTTTCACCTAGATGTTTTCTCACGTAGATCACAACCTCACATTTTTCTGGATCCGTATTTATATTTACTGCAGCAAGAGTTTCAACAATACTCTTTGATCTGAGGTACAATTTCGTATCCGATTTCCATTGTCCATAATTCTTGCCAGTGATATTGAGTATACAACTAACTGTACTCGTGAGGTTAGACATTTTGTTAGCTAAATACATAACCAAGAAAAACATAATTAGGATCGAGACAAATTATTTAACACATAATCTGTAACGCCCCAACTTTTTAAATCAAATAACATAATTCAACTAAATAATCCATAAAAGGTTTAATAATTCCAAAGGCCTAAATGCGCCAAAATACCATGATAAAATCTAGTCACATGAAAGAAATGTCTATAAACAGGACAGTAAACTAGTTCTCAACATCAAAGTCTCAAAATAAAGAAAAGTATCTCTAACAGAAAAGGTAAAACTTTGCAGCTAAGCTCTATGCTTCCTTGGTCTCCTCTCTCCACTGATCCCAATATTTGCCTACATCAAACTAGAAGGAAGAGCACGCAAGTGAGATAAAAATCTCAGTGGTGTTACGAGTGTGTGCAAGGTGTACAAGAATAAGACAGTCAAATGCAACATGTTAGGCAGTCAGGCACGTACTCACGTTCAGTCATATTAGAAGTGCGTTTACCGTTTGCTAAGTCGTTGACTCATTCCCACCTTATAACACCCACGTTTGTTACCTTGTCACTACGTTCAAGGAGCGACCTTGAAAACGTTCACGCATGTCAAGGTACATGCTCGTTGATCCCCTCAAAAGCAACAAACTCCCGATGCTTATGAGAGAAAGGGGCAAGGCGTCACGAAATCCCACCGACAGTCCGCCGCTGCCCGGTAGTACCCCGTGCTGACCAAGCCGTGAATCCAATCAATACCAAAACGTTCGATACCCAAAATCATGACAGACACACAAATAACAAGTTGTACGAATACAATAACAGACGACCATGATAACGATTGAGCATATTACTACGTAAGTATAAACACATGCAATGCGATCATAAAATATTTAGCACATACCTTCCAGCTTTTTGAAAATGATTTTAGTACGTATATATATATATATATATATATATATATATATATATATATATACACGCACATATTATATATATATATATATATATATATATATATCAGAAAACACCTAATAACTATAATTATACTATTTTAAGTATGCAAGGGCTAAGTAATAAAATAAATATCATATTAATCCACGCAAAAATTTTGGGGCGTTACATAATCATAGAAGCATAATTATTACAATAATACAATGCAATTATCTCATCTCTAGCCAAATCTTGAACTCGAACATTATTATGATAAAATAGAGGAATATAATAGGGATAAACATATGAGTGTCTTCATCTACTAGCATTAAAATAAAAATTGAAAGGTAAATGAGAATCAAGATCGCTGTTGTCGTAGAGATCATTTTGCAAGATGAGAGAAATAAGGTGAAGATTTGTGTGAAGTTTGTGTTATGAAATTTGTATATTTATAGAGGAAAAATATCCGTAAGTAGGCGTTAGAAAAACAATCATTTTTTTTTTATTTTGGCATGTTTTATGAACGGTAATGTCTTTAATAATTTAGCAACAAAAATTAATTGTAATAACATGTAAAATATGCATTAATGATATTTTAACAGGCATATGGAATAATATTACGATAAGTAAATACATATATATTTTCCGCCACATTACTATGTAAAAACTTTCATGGGCTTAAGGAATTATGTAAACAAGTAAAATAATTGCAATGAATTAAGTGCGTAAATGATTTCCGCCACATTACTATGTAAAAACTTTCATGGGCTTATAGAATAAAATAAGCAATATAATAGGAGGTAAAACCTTCCATAATAATTGTCAGCAGTAATAGGAGGTAAAACCTTCCATAATAATAAATTGTTAGTAGTCGTTTCTAGCTTGGGGTTAACTCAAACATCAACGAAAGTTAAAATTAGCTTTAGCGTTAGAGTTAGATGACAGTAAAATATAAAGAGAATTTTCATCTAATCATAAAATTATAGATAGGCGGTAATCCGCCTTGTCTATAATAATGGAGATAGATGAACAAGTAAATATAAATTTTCGTACCTTTTAATGTTAAACTTTTTCTTTAACGAAGGAACTAAATTCTTCCGGATCGAGCACTATCGTGCTAATAACGTGTTATAGAATAACTAAAACTCTTGGAGTTTATAACAATATATTAAAAGACTTAGGAAAAAAATGCAAATATTAATTAATAGCACTTGTGAATTGATCTCATTTTACATCCGGAAGAGTGCTCTTTATATAGAGGCTTTTCCAACATAATACACTATTCCAATAGTGTTTATAATAATTATTATTACTATGCTAAATAGTAAGCCTAAGTATAAGTTATTTCTCACGTTCCACATTCGTGATGTCGATTTCAAATTATCTTAAATAAAAAACTATATACAATATGAAAAATATAATATCAAATAAAACATATTGTATGTCAAAGAATTATTTTTAAATACTTAGCAGATATTTCTTTTTACGTCTAAACAATTTAAAATAAAAGTACATTTTAGATACATATGTAAATTCCAATTATATTCGTTGGTCTCAGATAACTAGACTTTATATGGCTTACAAATAAGTTTATCTAGATTTGCTTAATATTCGTGAGTCGATTGACGTAGTTTCCAAGCTATTGCGTTTGACCGGAGTCTCTTAAGTGGTTGCGGATTCATACATCATCATAGTATGTATATATATGTACACATATTTTTTCTTCACAAAACCCTTGTTACTGAATACTTCCTCCACTACACACACATCTTTAGCCCCAAATCTTCCCTCTAATTTCCTTTTCCTCCCCCAACTTTCCCCGTCATTCCAACCTCAATGGAATCCGGGAGCGGCGCGTCGCTCCCGTCGTCATGCCCCGACGCGCGTAAGCGGCGCGTGTCGTACTTCTACGAGCCGTCAATCGGCGACTACTACTACGGCCAGGGTCACCCGATGAAACCCCACCGCATCCGCATGGCGCACAACCTCGTTATCCACTACGCCCTACACCGCCGCATGGAGATCAGCCGCCCGTTCCCCGCCGCGCCGGAGGACATTCTCGGATTCCACTCGCCGGAGTACGTCGAGTTTTTATCCTCTGTTTCGCCCAACACTCTGCTGGACCACACGCACTCGCGTCAGCTCAAGCGCTTCAATGTGGGCGAAGATTGCCCTGTTTTTGATGGATTATTCGATTTCTGTCAGGCCTCGGCCGGCGGTTCGATAGGGGCGGCGGTTAAGCTGAACAGGCAGGATGCGGATATTGCGATTAATTGGGCGGGTGGGCTGCATCACGCGAAGAAGAGCGAGGCGTCGGGGTTTTGTTATGTGAATGATATAGTGTTGGGGATTCTGGAGCTGCTCAAAGTTCACAGGGTACTTAATACTTTACGTGCTTTTGTTGATATATAGTTCCTGTTTGTGTTGTGCATTCGAACTGGTTTATAAATTAGTTAGTTATCTGGTGTACTGTATATGTATATGTGTGTGTGTGTTGTGTCGGTGTGCACGTAAACGAGGCTTCGGAGAAATGCTTTTATGTGGAAGATTGTGCCTATTGCTTAATGCGGTTATTTACTTGTACCGTCTGTTGCTCCTTTCTGAGCCGTGAGGACAAGTTTGTTAATGTAGATATGAGCTCTTGCCTTTTGCGGCTGTTGTTCACCTTCGTTTTATGTAATTTGAAGAAAAATTAAACTACTTGTTGTTCATGGGTATAGTGTAGACATGAATAGCTGCAGTAATTTATAGTGTAGTTTGTAGTTGAAAACTCTAATTTCAAGAATGAAATCCTTCCCTGATCAGTACAAAACCCGGGTAATTTGTTGTGTTGTTAGACTTGTGAATGCATACTAATTTTATTGAAAAAAATGAAGTTCTTAGCATCATGCATATTATTTATGCTGGAAGATTAGTCTGATCCTAAATTTTGAAGTCTGGAAGATTTGTTTCATGGTATAATTTTTGGTATGCTGCTTGATATCAGGCAAAGTTATCCTATTTCTGTAGTTATTATGGTGGATTCTGATTTTTCATCCTCTTTTGGCAGCGTGTGCTATACATCGATATTGATGTTCACCATGGAGATGGTGTTGAGGAAGCCTTTTATATCACTGATCGGGTAATGACTGTGTCATTCCATAAATTTGGCGATTTTTTTCCAGGAACTGGACATATCAGAGACGTTGGGACGGAGTCAGGGAAGTATTATGCTCTCAATGTCCCCCTAAATAATGGAATAAATGATGATGACTTCCGTAGTTTGTTCCGTCCCATCATCCAGAAAGTCATGGAGGTGTACCAACCAGAAGTTGTTGTTCTTCAATGTGGGGCAGATTCTCTAGCTGGTGATAGATTAGGGTGCTTTAATTTGTCTGTCAAAGGCCATGCAGATTGTCTTCGTTTTTTGAGATCATTCAACGTTCCTCTCATGGTTTTGGGTGGGGGAGGATACACAATACGCAATGTAGCCCGCTGTTGGTGTTATGAGGTTGCTCTCTCTCTCTCTCTCTATATATATATATATACATATATATATTTTGCACACATGTGTTTGTGTTGTACAAGATTCTAACTCCTTTCTAATTTGTTCTGGACATCTTTTTTCATTTATTATTATTTAAATTTGTTCTAGTTTAGTGGAACTGTTAAAACTTTTTATAAGATACATATTTGATATGTAGTTTGTTGCTTTATTGTAGACTGCGGTTGCGGTTGACGTGGAGCCTGATAATAAATTGCCTTACAACGAGTATTACGAGTACTTTGGCCCGGATTACACTCTGCATGTGGAGCCAAGTCATATGGAAAACCTGAATACAGGCAAAGATTTAGAGAAAATCAGGTGAAGTTTGGACCAGACTCCTTTTCATATGTAAATCTGCTTATAGGCTCTTGCAATTTTTATTCTGTTCTATGGAAGTGACTTGGCTGCATAGGAAAGTACCTCTTGTCCCGGCCACGTATGCTTCCCCCCTATCTACCATGACCAATCACCAATCCTCACTACAAATTCCTCTTGTGAGGCCTGTCGACTAGAAATGACAGATTACCACAGCCACCAAAACCATTGCCAAGCTCAGTCATGATACTTATCTACACATTTCGGTAGTCCTTAGTTTTGCATGTATCAACTCACTAGCAACAAAGCTATCCCACTACTTGTATTGATAAATAGGGAATCTGTATTGGGGTGTGTATTACCGTAACTTCTATGTATGGTTTCTTTATAAAAACACAATATATGTGCTCATGTCCCAAGTATATGCTAACACTCTCTGCATACACTACGTGTTTGTGATGCATTAATTGTTCAGTTATGGACCTAAATGTATCAATTCTCCATGAATGTGTCAATTATCCATGATATGTTTGTTCTGAGTTTCGACCTCTGAACAGAAGTTCTATTGTCTTGCATGGGCATAAATGATTGTAATATACGGGTATATTATTGGCTTCCACCTATCCATATTGACATTTTAAGTTAGGTTATTGCTTTCCCTCATTTTATCCATTATTTTCATGATTTTTTAAAGAATTTTCAACTTATTAAGACAACTTTGTACCAATCAAAGCCTCATTCCGTTGTATTTCCCCCTTCTATGTTTGAGTCAAAGATTGAAATTTCACCCGCCCTGGGGGCATTTTTATATTGATACGCATGTTTATCGTTTAGTCAATTATGTGAAACTCGGTCTTTTTAGAGGATTAGCCCGCTTCCATTTTCTTTTTTCGCCCATGGAATGGAATACCAAGTTCTTTTCTTTCTTTTTTTTGGGTGTGCCATGCCTGCGCCGTAGCCCAACACGCAACGGCCCTAATTTCTCTAATAGCAATTTGCAATTCAATGGCCCATAAAGTAGATGTTAAACTGATAAGAAATGTATTACACTTGACATTAGCCAAAAGTCTCAGATTGGTAATACAAAGTTTGAACTATGCACTTTAGTTGAAGTAGTCTAGAAGAGGATTTCACCTATATAAATGCTGATCTTTTTGGTTAGATCCATGATACTTATATTTTCTTATCCTCTCCAAATGTGGTATTGTTTTTTTTTATAATTACAATTGATAAAAAATTAAAGGACGATATTCATGTTGTATGCTTACGGGTTATTTCTAGTTTATCCTCCAACCAAGTCATGTACTTATCCTGTGAAAACTTGTCCGGAGCCAGTATCCTTGGAATCAGTCAGTAATTAAAATTAGGAAATTTGAATCTTTAGCCCATTCCACTGTTAGTTCTATCACTCTTGCAGACATTTTCATTATCAGACTATCATCAATTGGGCCTTTCAAGCAGGCTTTTTGTTATTTTGTCAGAAATTTGACTTGGTCATCTTGGCATAACTATATGATTTCTACTTTTGTATTGAGGCTATCTTCTATGATCAATTAAAATTGCAGAAATATTCTACTCGATCAGCTCTCTAAACTACAGCATGCACCTAGCGTCCCGTTTCAAACAATGCCTTTGACCACTGAAGTCCCAGAAGAGGTTAGTTTGTTTCAGAAAGCACTGAACACTTTCAACTTGCATCCATCACTTACAATTTTTTTGACACCTCTTTCTCTCAGAGGGAAGAAGATATGGAAATGAGATCAAAACCTCGGATATGGCACGGTGAGGAGGATTATGAATCTGATGTGGATGAGGAGGAGAAGAGTCATCAGCGAAGTGTGAACAATGATCCTGCATATGAAACAAGTACTGATATGAGGTAGGGTGGTTATGTGTTTTCAAGAAAATTTATGGTCACGATTAACTATGAGAATTGCTGGATGTCCCGTGGGTCAGTAAATTTATTAGTTTTTGACAGTACATGGTCAGGTTAGAAATATAATCTCATATAGTATTTAATAGCTGGAGGGGAGCCTTAACGCACCGGTAAAGGTGTTGCGGTGTGACTGAGAGGTCACGGCCTCTTGTCAAAATTGACAGGGGAAGGCCTTATACACCCTTGAGGTGGGACCCTTCCCCGGACCCTCGCATTGTGGGGATGCTTCGTGCACGGGGCTGCCCTTTATAGTATTTAATAGCTCTAGATTGCATGCAACTCAGCATCCTGATATCTACTCTGCAACAAAAATGTGTGCTGCAGCTGCATAAAATAAAAAGTTCCGTTAAATACATCTTGACTTAGTTAAATTGATACATTTATCGACAGAATATATGAGTTCATGATACTGTCAAACAATTGCCAGGGGTAGAGTTATAATGTTGATGATGCTAATATGACTATTGCAATCACTCATGATAATCTTTGTTATTGGTTATTTTTCTGCAACAAACACGGAAGGGTATTCAGCTGAGAAAATGATGATCGTAGAGTGATTAGCTGCTTGTGGTTGAACTTTATATGCTGATGCGATTACATGTATCATAGTAACTTCATGTGTAATATATACATGCTTCATATATGATGCTAACGTTGAACTCACACAAGGGGAGTTCCATGGATGTTGAACTTATTTCCAGCTTGTTCCATGACGTTTTCTCCTTTATTCATGCTTCAACTTTAGCCTGAACTCATCTCTAATAAACCTGGTTTATGCAGTCCTCTTATGTTTCTCTAACTCGATTCTGTCTAAAACTCAGGGGTAGCTCCGGATCTGTGAAAGATGAAGATATCATAGACGCAGATCATGAACGCTGATATTTATCGGCTAACTGTGATGGTTCTAGATTGCATGGAGCTGTAAGATTTTTGCTTCGGCTGACTGAACATGTGAAAATGTTATGTTACATTTTAGTAGCCATCCTCTTGCTTGGATGCTTTTGATGGAGTTCCCTCCAAAATATATAGGTTATTTAGTTATTACTGGATCAGGGACAAACAAACAAATGTTTGATTGTGAATTGTGATGATAGTTTTTGTCGATGTTTTATGCATTGCCTCTGATGTACTTGGAGTCTTGGGTGGTTGGACTGCAATTTCTGCAAATTGTAAAGTCTCTCTGTGGGTGGAATTTGAAGCTCTTAGTATAGTGTGTACTTCTCATTGTCTTTTAAAAAAAAAATTCTTGTTAATTGTGGAAACTTTTTGATAAACATTCTGAAAATATCTCCCTTCACATCAAATTATCGCTTATAGTTTACAATACTTAGTAAACAATATTTACTTTTGTTGTCAAGTAACCTAGTTACTAAAAAACTCGAGAAACATATTCTTTCTGCAGTTAGGAAAATACTACCATAAAATCACTGGAAATGGTCTCACATTACCATTTTGTACAGTTTACAGGATTTTATTTTTAGTATAACGCATAGTCACATTATAGTAAAATTCCTTTTTTTAATGTTAAAACGGCATTATGTGCCTTGAATGAATTAAATACTTACTAAATTCAATGAATTGGCTCTCCAGTATCTACGCACTTCTGTTACAGAACTTTACATGAAATTGAAAATTGACAGTGAATCCAATATCGTTACTTTCATAAAATAAATAATCAAAGAAAAATCTTGCGTGCTATTTATTTCTCTACATGTGGCTGATGCTGATAGTGTCGTGGTCTCGTGGATGTAGTCTTAACAAAGTTAAGCACAGTACACCCAAATCGAAACTTTAACCAATGGTGTCATGCATGAGGCGCCACTTGTTTAAATTTTATACGAAAGAAATTGAACATTCACAATTACACATTTGCACAATTAGTTGTGTTAATTTATATGAATCAAACAAGAATCACATTACAAAATAGTACATAATTCTTTCTATCCACGTAAAGCGTATTTTGTTTATTTTTTCTATTTAATTTCTTAATCTTATTGTTATTCCCTATTAACCTATATTCATATTTTCTTTGTTCACTTTTGTGCCCAATTTGGTGGTCGTTATAGAGAATCTGAACTTGCTATTTCAATACGTCTATAAGTCTATTTTCTAGATACTTGGACGATCAAAAGCATATCTCTCGCATCTCGTCAACAATATCAAAAGTAACGTGATCGTGAGCTTTTTTATTTTTTTATTTCAATATATTAACTTTAATTCTTTCGTGATAATATACACTCTATGTAACACCCTCATTTTATCTACACTCATCTTCTAAGCACGATATTACTTATTTTAACTTTATGTGATATAAAATTAGTTTTCTTATCGATTGTTTGAGACTAAATCATTTAGAAAATCAAAAAAGTATCAGGCATGAAGTTACACCAGAATAGAAGTTATCTTAAATTCTGTTACACCAGAATAGCTAGTGATGTACCATATTTCGGTACATGACACTTGGCATTTTTAGACATACCACGTGTCAACATACTCTGGTCAAAGTCCTCGAGATAGGGCGATGGGAGATCAGAGACCCCACGGTGGGAGATTCGAGATAAAATAATAGACGTGTCAACATACGTTGGTCAAAGACCTCGAGATAGGGCGATTGGAGATCAGAGACCCTACGATAGGAGGTTCGAGATGAAATAATAGACTCAGAGGTAGGAGATCAAAGACCCCGAGGTAGATGATCATGTAAAGGCACATTTTCTATGGCCCAAGCCCATCTATGGCCCAAGCCCATCCATGGCCCATGAAAATATCTATAAATACCCCTTTCTAAAATGTTGAAAGGTACCTCATTTTTCACTTTCACTTTCACTTTCTCTCTCTAAGCTAGAGCTTTCTCTCTCTAGACTTTCAAAGTCTAAGTTTTTGACTTAAGCATCGGAGTGCCTTCACGGGGTCAGCCCCCGCCTAGTTTATGTGCCGTGTTTCTAGTGCAGGTTTCCCGAACTCAAAGCTAGCTTGGACTAATCAGGAGCTCGAGCTAGTCTGACGTGGAATGACTAGTCAGCAGACGAAATTACCCCGCATCAGTGGCACAGTCTGTGCGAAACCACGTAAGTGCACTGAGTTAGAAACACACGTGACCACTCAAACATGGTTATAGGCACCAGAGCTCACACTACATCTACTAGCCAGCCGCAAGGCCCTTCGAACCGTGGAGGTAGGGACGACAACATGGATGAAACTTCTGTGACTGATACAACACATGCTCGTAGAAATGTTGCGCCAGTGGAGAACCAACAGGCCGATCTGGCGGTGATACCTCCTCTACCACCACAGCATGTGGAGCAAATAGTACAGACATTGCAACAGTTGGGTGTCATACCACCTATTGCTCCTCAGACCCAGCCATAACTTCAAAGGAGGACCGAATTTCAGGCACAGAACTCACGTTCGCGTGATCACCGATCGGCTGGGGTAGCCCATCGGGGCAGAGGTAGGGAGGAAGATGTGATCTAACGTTCACATAGAGAGACCCGTCAAGCCTCCTCTAATGTTCGCTCATTGAGGCATGCGGGCGGTCCTAGGCCTGAGGATGACATAAGAACCACTGACCCACGCAGGAGGCGTGTGGAGATAGATGATGAAGCAAACTCGTATGATAGAGTTCATAGAGGAAGAGATACCGAGAGAGCAGATAGGCGTGATAGACATTACAGAAGTTTGGAAATGAGGGAGCGCATCAAGGCTCCTCGTGAGTATAGTCCACCGAGATACGAGGATGATAGAAGGAGAACGGGTGGTTATAATCGAAATAACACCAGGGTGTCTAAACCCTCACCTTTTTGTGAGGAGCTACGAAGTGTGGTCCTTGGTAGAGGACAAGATATCCCAAAAATGCCCAACTATGATGGGACTACAGATCCATCATCGCACTTGCATGTTTTGTATGGAATATTGAGCCTGGGAGGATTCGATGCTAGAATCCATGCACGACTTTTCTTGATCTCTCTAGTGGGAGTGGCACAAGAGTGGTTTACGCGTATTCCTGCAGGAAGCATCTACAGTTACGAACAGTTGCGTGACATGTTTAGATCAAAGTTCTCTACACTCTCGGTAGATCCGCTTGAGGCAGATTACCTATGCCGCCTCAAACAAGGCGAGAGAGAATCTATGCAGGAGTATATGAAGAATTTTAATGTGGAGATATTGAAAGTCAAAATGCCAACCCCAAGGGAACTTCGAGGAATCCTTTTCAAGACCTTAGGGAACAGGGCTTTGGCCAATGATTTAGTGCGAAACCCACCCCAGACTATTGAGCTCATCATGGAAAGATTGCGTCGTGAGATGGAGGTGGAGGAATTGAACCTGTATAACAGAGGAGATTATAGAGATCCAGGAAAGTAGAAGATGAATGACACTAGTCGTAACGACAGGCCTTGGAGAAGCGGTCTTGATCAAGACAGAAATGATAAGAGGAGGGGTAGATCACCCGTAAAGTATACTCCATTGAATGCGAGCATCACAGAGGTATTGATGTGGCAAGACAACAAGGGTTGACCAGAAAACCAAACAAAATTAGAGAAACTGAGGGAGCTCGCAAGTCCGAAGAATATTGCAGTTACCACGAGCAGTATGGTCATGACACTTCACAGTGTCGCACCCTCTTCGCATAAATAGAACGTCTGATCAAAGATGGGCATTTGATCCAGTATGTAAGGGATCACAAGAGGGAAAGTCCTTCGAGCAAAAAGCTTAGAACTGATGACTCCAGACAAAGGGATGAACCTAGAAGAATTGAAGCTGATGAACAACCACTGAGAATGGAAAGTGCGCCTCTTAGAGGGGTGATCAATATGATATCTGGAGGGCCAATTGGGGCAGACTCCAACAAAGGAAGGGAGAGAATCATGGGGAAGATAAATCAATTAGTATTCACCAGGAATACATCCCTTGTTGGAATTGTGGAGGATTTGCCAGACTCGATAACGTTTGATGAGAAGGATCGGGAGCGATTAGATCCTCAGATGACTGAGTCCCACGAGCTCGACTGTCCGTTAGTAGTGACTATTGAAGTAGCAAATTATGCAATGAAAAGAGCGTTAATTGACAATGGAAGTTCATCAAACATTATCTTGTATGATACTCTTATGAAGATGGAGTTAGGGCAGCTCTACATGGAAAAGGTAACTACATCGCTGCAAGGATTCGGGGGAGCCACAGTGATACCAATAGGAATAGTAATGCTCCAAACCTCATTTGGGCACAATCCCGCTAGACGAACTCGCAATCTTAAGTACGTAGTGGTCGACACCCCTTTCACATACAATATGATAATTGGAAGGACATGATTGAATGAGTTCCATGCAATAGCATCTACTTATCATCAGAAAGTAAAGTTTCCCACTCCAAGAGGTGTGGGCGAGGTATACGGAGACCACAAGGTAGCTTGGAAGTCATATGTGGCATCATTAAAACCCACAAGGAAGGAAGAAGTCAATATGCTGAACACAGTATGCCAAGAGAGGGAGTTGGTTAATGTTACTGAAATGCAGAAGGAACCTAAGAAGCAAAGATTAGGGGAAGAAGATCCAGAGGGTGTCAAGACATTGATTTCGGAGGAAGAAAAAAATAAGAGGCTGAGAAGGTACAACGCGCAGTTGGCGCAAAACGGCAAAGTTGAGCCACTAGGGGAATTTAAAGAGATATCCCTCGCAAAGAATGACCATGCCAAAACTACCCGAATTGGGACTTGTATGACGAAGGAGGTGGAAGAGCGTTTGATCACGTGTTTACGTGAACATTATGATGTGTTTGCATGGACGGATGAAGATTTCAAGGGGATAGACCCTAGAATAGTCGTGCATAGATTAAATGTGAATCCGGATGCAAGGCCGGTATGCCAAAAGAAAAGGAACTTCAGTAAAGAGAAGAATTTGGCAGCCGAGAATGAGGTAAACCAGAAGTTGTCAGCAAGACACATATACGAGGTACGCTACTCGGAGTGGTTGAGCAATATCGTGCTGATTCCAAAGGCCAATCAAGATTGGAGGATATGTGTAGACTACACGGACTTAAATAAGCATTGTCCGAGAGATCCATTCCCATTGCCTCGAATAGATCTGTTGGTGGACTCTACAGCAGGATGTGCGTTGTTAAGTATGATGGGCGTGCAAAGTGATTTTCATCAAATCCTGATGGCTGCGTATGATATGTCGAAGACGACCTTCGTAACTGATAGAGGAGTGTTTTGTTATCGAATAATGTCGTTCGGACTTAAAAACGCAGGGGTAACTTTTCAAAGGTTGGTGGCTAAGATGTTCTATGATCACATTGGAAAGACGATGGAGGCATATATTGATGACATGCTTATAAAGAGCGTAAAGGCAGATGACCATGTTGATCATTTGCGTACAGCCTTTTCGATCATGCGACTGTATGGAATGAAGTTAAACCCGAAGAAGTGCACCTTTGGGGTTAATGGAGGAAAGGTTTTGGGATACATAGTAAATCAGAGAGGGATTGAGGCCAATCCTGATAAGATTGCGACCATTACTACGTTACCGTCTCCTAAAACTGTGAGGGACGTACAGTGTTTGCTAGGAAGAATGATAGCCTTGGGTCGTTCTATATCAACGGCGGCTGAGAAAAGTCTTCTATTTTTCAAAATTTTGAAGAAGAATAGAAACTTTGAGTGGAGTGAGGACTATGAGAATGCTTTTCAGCAACTCAAGACCTGTTTGGCGACGCCGCCATTGCTTGCCAAACCCGTAGAGGGGGAAACATTGTATTTATATATGGCAGTTTCTCCTAACGCCATTAGTTCTGTCCTAGTACGGTCCCCCGAAGGAAGGGAATATGAGTATGCCATTAGCCTCAACTTCACGGTGACTAATAATGAAGCAGAGTACGAGTACGAGGCGGCCGTAACATGGACTAAAATGTGCAAATCTCCATGTAGCAGTATTCACTAACTCACAGCTAGTAGCTAATCAGTTCGCTGGTACTTATGAAGTAAATGAAGAGAACATGGTGAGATATTTGGCTAAGTTTAAGTAGGGAGCGGAGTCCTTCACGGTTTTTACTCTTAGTCATATTCCAAGGGCAGAAAACACCAAGGCGGGCGCACTTTCTAGATTTACCAGCCCAACTGACATATACATTGAATGACGAGTGGTCCTATTGTCATCTGAACAACCTGCGATAGGCAGAATTCCACGTACAAAGGAGCAAGAGATAGAGTTTGTGATGCCAATTATTGATGAACCTAGCTGGAAGGATGACATTATCAAATTTCTAAAAGATGGGAGTATGCCTACGGATCCTCAGACAGTAAGGAGGTTAAGGTATAGTGCCTCGCGATACGTGATCTTCAATGAGGAACTATACAAGCGGTCTTTTGAAGGACCATTATTGAAGTGTTTATCGACGAATCAAGCAGAATATGTGTTGGATGAAATCCACGGAGGGTCATGCGAAAATCATGCAGGTGGTAGAGCATTGGGTCAGAAGATTATGAGGCAAGGTTATTATTGGCCTACCTTATTCAAGGACGCGATGGAATACGTCAAGAAGTGCGAGAGTTGTCAATTGCATGTTCACTCAACCCATGTACCAGCTCAACTCTTACACCCCATGGAGGCAACATGTCCTTTTGATCAATGGGGAATAAACTTAGTGGGACTGCTACCGGCGTCAAAGAATGGCAAAAGATTTATGGTAGTGGCGCTGGAATATTTTTCCAAATGGGTAGAAGACAAAGCATTAGCAGCAATCACGGAAAGGAGCATGATTGAGCTCATCTGGAGAAATATTATCTGTCGTTTTGGTCTTCCACGGGTGATAGTATCAGACAATGGAAAACAATTCACGGGATCAGAGATTACATCGTGGTGTAAAGAGCTAAAGATAAAACAACACATTTCGGCAGTTTCGCATCCCCAAGCAAATGGACAAGTGGAGTCCACCAACAAGACACTGAAAGACTATATGCAGAAACGTTTGTTTCAAGTGGGTGGAACTTGGCCAGAAACTTTGCCCGAAATTCTGTGGGCTTATAGGACTACACCAAAGAGAGCAACTAGGGAGACTCTATTTTTATTGGTGTATGGGTCGGAAGCTGTCATACCAGTGGAGGCATGAATGACAACGCATAGAATGGAGAGTTACAACCCTGAAGAAGCCGCTCGACTAAGGAAGTTGGATTTGGATATGATAGGTGCAATCAGGGAAGAAGCTTTTCAATGTTCGCTAGCTAATAAGATTGTGATGGCAAAAGATTACGACAAAAAAATACGTTTTAGAGAATTTCAAGTCGGGGACTTGGTGTTAAGAAAGGTTG
This sequence comes from Linaria vulgaris, assembly GCA_948329865.1. Lineage (NCBI taxonomy): Eukaryota > Viridiplantae > Streptophyta > Magnoliopsida > Lamiales > Plantaginaceae > Linaria > Linaria vulgaris. The sequence continues at coordinate 31,455,537 of OX415250.1, read as the reverse complement.
AAGTGACAGGAAGGCATGTTGAAAAGCTACAACCAACATGGGAAGGGCCATATAGAGTCATCAAGGCGAGTACCAAAGGATACTATTATTTAGCGAAACTAGAAGGGAAGATGTTGAAAAGGCCTTGGAACATTCAAAATTTGCGTCGTTTCTACGCATGAGAAATTCACCAAGCGGATGATGGAACACGAATGAAGACAGTTTTAGATTTTCTAGCAAATAAAGCACCTGATGTGCAAGCGCCGTAGATTGGTAGGTTTATTTTTTCTGCAAATAATGAGATCCCGACTTGTGGGAATCAATGCGAGGTTCCGACCTGTGGAACTCGGCGAGATGTAAGCACCAAAATGAACTACGTTCGGTTTGATTACCACTTATAAGGGATACGTAGGCAGCTTGTCGTGGCTGCAAGTGCAATCCGAAATAAATAAAACGTTCTTCTTGGCCAAAGTATACTTGCTTGAAGTGTAATCTACGATAAAGATACAAATATCAAGAAAACAAGGGATGAAGGACTGCAAGTAAGTTAGGTGAATAGCCTATTGGGTGAAATTTCCATAAAGTAGGCGAGCTATAAAACCCCCACAGAAATTAAACTAGGTGAAGAGCCTATTGGGTGAAATTCCCATAAAGTAGTTGAGCTATAAAAGCCCTACATAAATTAAACTAAGTGAAGAGCCTATTGGGTGAAATTCCCATAAAGTAGGCGAGATTAATGATGTACCATATTTCGGTACATGACACTTGGCATTTTTAGACATACCACGTGTCAACATACTCTGGTCAAAGACCTCGAGATAGGGCGATAGGAGATTAGAGACCCCACGGTGGGAGATTCGAGATGAAATAATAGACGTGTCAACATACGCTGGTCAAAGACCTCGAGATAGGGCGATGGGAGATCAGAGACCCCACGGTGGGAGATTCGAGATGAAATAATAGACGTGTCAACATGTGCTGGTCAAAGACCTCGAGATAGGGCGATGAGAGATCAGAGACCCCACGGTGGGAGGTTCGAGATGAAATAATAGACTCAGAGGTGAGAGATCAACGACCCCAAAGTAGATGATCATGTAAATGCCCATTTTCTATGGACCAAGCTCATCTATGGCCCAAGCCCATCCATGGTCCATGGAAGTATCTATAAATACCCCTTCAAATGTTGAAAGGTACCTCATTTTTCACTTTCACTTTCTCTCTCTAAGCTAGAGCTTTCTCTCTCTAGACTTTCAAAGTCTAAGTTTTCTGACTTAAGCATCAGAGTGCCTTTGCGGGTCAGCCTCCGCCTAGTTCACGTGTCATGTTTCCAGTGCAGGTTTCTCGAACTCAAAGCTAACTTGGACAAATCAGGAGTTCGAGCTAGTCTGACGTGGAGTGACTAGTCAACATGCGAAATTACCCCGCATCAGCTAGTGTGAAATTGTTTTATGAATTTGAAGATGTCAATATTAGTCAAAATCAAAATCACAAAAGTTTTGGATAACAGATTAACATACTCCATATCGGCGACCCGGTCCGGGTGACGACTCGGGTCAATTTGTTTCCATTAAAATCTGAAATTCTGTTAGCCTAATTAATATAATAAATAAATACAGAATAAGAAAACAAAACCCACACGCATCATTTCGAGTTTTTGCCTTCATCCTCTCCTCTCCTCCAATGGCTGCTCCGTACAGATCGAGGTATTTAACGAATTTCACATTTTCCACTTTTATGTGCTACTGATCGTGATTTTCCCCGTGAGTTGTTGGTTGATTGTTCGGAATTGTAAAAACAGGGAAGGATTAACCACGAGGCCGGCGGCGTACGGCGGTAATTCTTCCGATGAGATTCAGTTGCGGATCGAACCTGATTTTGAGGACCAGGTCTCCGGCCTTCGCGGACAAGTTCGACGATTACGCGATGTATGTAATGCGCTCTTTTTTGTTATATTGATTGCTTGATGTTTGGAGAGATCAATCATCAGTGTGTATATATTGTGTTTTTGGAACTAGATTGTGTTAATAACATTCGGTATGTTGATGTTTGATTCGAGTTGAAGTTAGCCTGTTAGCGATTTAATCGAATGTTCGTTTTATTCTTCGAAGTATTTGGTGAACTTGAGAAATGTGGATGAGCTTTGCTTGAGAAATGAGTTTGTGTTACCTAGAAAGGTTTGTTGGTGATATCATTTAGAAATGAATCTAGTAGCTGAACGACTAGTCAATTCTTGGTTAGTGCATCTGACATGATTTGCGGGGCTTGATTTCCAAGCATTGACAAAGAAATGGAATCGCAAAATTGAAATGCATCCTTTTAGCATGGACCTTCTTCTTATGCTGGATAAAGAGAACAGACAGAGTGTTTAAAGTTTTCAATAAGAGATCAAAATGACGCGGCATCAAGTGACATTTCTTGCAAGATAAGCTAACATACTGTTCTTGTATTCATTTGAAACCTGTGCTACAGTTTAGATCGCAGTAGTCAAGCTCCTACAATGTTGTCATTTTGGCGTGCTTGGCGTCTCTTTCTACTTCTGTGAGTTTGCTCTGGTATTTTATAATTGTTGTCATTCATGCTCTGATGTTTGAATATGTAATCACTAGCTGATTTTAAATAGTTTTAAAATACACCTGAATCCTGGGCCCCTATATTCCATTAGTCTTTGATAAGGGTGCTGCTCATTAGTGGTTGCTATATGCCTATTGTGACTATTAATAAAGATTTTTTGTTAGTGGCATTCTAATTGTTGGATAGTTTAATTATGGTACCTCCAGATGTGCAAGTATTAACTAACATTCATGCTTTAGTCCCATGTAAGCTTTTGAGATTTAATTATGGTACCTCCAGATGTGCAGATCCTGTCCTATTGTCTGTTATTTTGTTACCATTCTATTTGGTTTCTACTTTCTAGGTGTTTTGTTGACGACAAGTTATTGCAGGTAGCTCAAGAGATTGAGACAGAAGCAAAAGGCCAAAATGAATTCCTCAATCAGCTGGTATGTTATAAACTCTAATCTCAGACCTTTAATTGACCTTCAAGTAGTGATAGCAGGTTGGATATGTTTATGATGGACAAGGAATCAACATGCAAGCCCCTTTCCCCTCCCCCCTCTCTATTTTTTTTCTCCAAGAAGCTTACAGCTAGCTTTCACTTGGAGGCATGTATTTTGAAGGGCTAAAGAAACTATATAGATAGTGGTGCTGAATTCTTATTTGACACTGTCTCAGTCATTTCTCTTTTCCACTCTATGTTTTAAGTGGGTTTCTCCTTTAACTCACAACATCTGATTCCGTTTGTACTCGAGAAAACCAAGATATAATGAGAATTTGTTTCTATCTCGTGATGAAGTGTGTCTATACGGTTTAATACTTGTGCTCCAGTTCTAATACGTATGGCGTATAGGCCACTCTTCTGCTATGTGCTAACCTGGTCTAAAAGTAGAGAAAACTGATACGTGATGAGTGAGCGAGTATGAGTAGTTTATTATCATATCTTTCAAACTTATGTCTATATTATATTATCCTATGCAATGAGAAGTTGGAAGGTTCAGCTATCTTGGAATAATTTAGTTCAGTACCCTATCCATAATTTAGTTCAGGGTTCAAGTCCTGGGAGCGGCCTTTTGTCAAATTTGACAGGGGTTGCCCCTTATACACCCTTGCGGTGGGACCCTTCCCCGGACTCTCGCATTGCGGGGATGCTTTCGTGCACCGGGCTGCCCCCCCTTTTTTTTTTACCCTATCAATAACGAACTTAAATGGATGCAGTTGAAATTCTTAAAGAGAAACACATCAAGCAAGAAGATTCTTGCTTAATGAAACCTGAAGTTTCGCCATAACTGGTTCTTTCGCTGAAGCATGTTTCCAGAATTGCAGTATCTTTTTGAACTTCTTTATGCTCCATTTGATAGTAATTACTGGGAAAGGGAGAGGATGAGAGTCATTAATTTCTGCCCTTTTACGGCATAAAGAGTGTTGTTTTTTGTGTCAATTTATGTTCTTTTGGTAGTAAGATATTGGGCTGCTTGAATGGATAGTAACAACCATAGAGAAATGACATTGGTCTGCTTCATTTGTTTCTACAGCAAATGACATTGATCAAAGCTCAAGCAGGAGTGAAGAACAACGTGAGGCGACTGAACAAGAGCATCATCAGGGAAGGATCCAGCCATGTCATGCACGTAGTTCTATTTGCTTTAGTTTTGTTTTTCGTAATCTATCTGTGGGCCAAAGTTTCACGTAGATGATGATAAAGGAGAAATGTATGGACGTCGGCATCGTGAAAAAATTAATTGCTAATGGTATTGAGACTGGAGCCAGAAGTTGTTTTTGACAGCCAACAAAGCTATTGTAAATACTCACTTTGCCCTATGAATATTGAGAGTTGTCGATTGCTTGATTGTCATACTTGTATGTTTTCTACATTTTTGTATGTGAAGATAACATAGATAACAAAATGTGCATCGTGATAGATATATATATATATATATATATATATGTATATATTCTGGAAAATTATTTGTCAGTGCTTATTATGGCTTGCTCTCTCATTGCATCGCTGGTGAAAGAGGATTCTCTATCATTGATCTAGGGGTGGCTGTACAAGCAATCCTTTCATTCTGACTTGTATTCCAAAGATGTTCAAAAGTAATTCATAGTTCGTTTGGATTTAATTATTTATTTTATATTACATGACATGTTGAACGAATTTTTTACTTTAAAGTCAGAGGTCTGTGATATATCATATATATCAATTTTGTATGTAGAAAATTATGGAGGCTTTTGATTATGGCTAAAGTTGTATTCATTTGAACACTTATAATAGAAGATAGTATCGATAAAATGGTATCGTCGAAAAACAAAACGATTAAATGAACTATAAAAGATAAAGAATAATTTTCTATACAGGCAGCCAACATCAGCTTTATTGTTTGTAAATAGTATATAATAAATCAGATTATTTGATTTTGCACAATGCACAATAATAGATAATCAAAAAAAAAATAAGGGACGTTAATTGAGTAGTATTTACGCATGAGCTAGTACGAGTCTGTTAGAACATCATCAGTGTATGAACAGTTGTTTTGGCAAATGCACATCAACCTTAAAACACTTGTTACAGAACTAACAAAGCCAATTCAGACCATCTCAAAAACCCAGATTCTACACGGATCTTTAATCAAGATCCCTTTATCCCTCGATCCCTTCTACCCCACTAAACTAGTTCGTTTCTACGCCATAAACAACGACATTATTTCTGCTCGCAAGCTGTTCGACGAAACTCCCAAACGAAGCATTTACCTCTGGAACGCCATAATCCGGGCTTACGCGCAGGCCCACAAGTTCCGCGATGCTTTTCGTCTGTTTAAACGCCTGCTGACCTCCGAAACACAGCCCGACAACTACACCTTCGCGTGCATCGTGCGAGCTTGTTCCGAGAGGTTCGACGTTGAGAGTCTGAGACTTGTGCATGGAAAGGTGGTTGTTTTTGGGTTAGGATTGGATTCGATTTGTAACAGTGCTCTTGTGAGCTGTTACTCAAAGCTGGGCCTGGTCGACGCAGCAAGTCATGTGTTCCGTGGAATTGATGAGCCTGATTTGGTGCTTTGGAATGCTATGATTTCGGGTTATGGCAGTTGCGGAAATTGGGAAAAGGGGTTGGAATTGTTCCGTGCAATGCAAGTTACGGGAATCCGGCCTGATGGGTATTCGATGGTTGGGTTGATTATGGGGCTGCATGATCGTAGTTTGCTGAAGTTAGGGGAAACAATTCATGGATTTTGTGTGAAATGCAGTTTGGTTTTAAATGACCACATTAGCAGTGTGCTTGTCAGTATGTATTCGAGGTGTCGGAGCATGGATTTGGCATGTGGAGTGTTTAATAGTCTAGTTCAGCCTGATTTAGTTTCATATTCTGCGCTAATCTCCGGCTTCTCTCAGGCTGGAGATCACCTAAAAGCCTTGATCTTCTTCAGGGAGCTGCTGATGAATGGTGGGAGGCCGGATCCTGTACTGCTTGCTAGTGTTTTGGCATCTTCTGCTCAGATGGCGATTGTTGGACCAGGGTCTGAGATTCATAGCTATGCTATACGGCACGGATGTAATAAAGACATTGCAGTTTCATCTGCTCTTATTGACATGTATTCCAAATGCGGATTCTTGGAAATGGGCGTCAATGTTTTCAGTACCATGCCTAAAAGAAATATTGTTTCCTACAATTCTATCATTTCAGGACTCGGTCTCTATGGACATGCATCCAAAGCCCTTCAATTGTTTGAGGAGTTAATAAACGTAGGATTGCAGCCTGATGAAACTACGTTTGTAGGCGTTCTATGTGCGTGTTGCCATGCTGGTCTTGTCAACAACGGCTGGAAATTCTTCAGAGAGATGGAAAATGAATTTGGAATCCGAGCTAAAACAGAGCATCATGTTTACATGGTGAAGCTTCTTGGAATGAATGGACAGTTGGAAGAGGCTTATGATCTCATTAAATCCTTGCCTGAACCAGTGAATCCTAGTGTTTGGGGTGTACTTTTGTCATGCTGCGATTCTCATAAAAACTACGAACTGGTTGAAGTTATATCTGAGCATCTTTCTGGAGATAAGTCAAAAAGTAGCAGCTACAATGTTATGGTTTCGAATTTATATGCTGGTGATGGGAGGTGGGATGATGTTGAGCGATTGAGGATTGACGCTGGAGGGGCAAAAGGCAAGGTGCCTGGAATCAGCTGGATGGCAGTATAATCATTAAGCTGTGGTATAAATAGAATGATGGTGAGCTGATATTGAACTACGCCATGTTAATTATGCTGGCATATCAAGATATACCAGTCATCGGCAATTTCTTTAAATGATAAAATGCGACATTCATCTTCAGAGCAAGCTAACTTCTTGATGACATGGTGGGCTGTGTGCAAAATGACCTCCCAGCTTATTTACTTCCTTTGGTAATTATCTCTGAAGAGGCAAAGGTGACAGTATTCCCCTGCATTTCCCTGCATTTACTTCTTGATGACATTATTCCCCTGCATTTCCTAGTTCTGGTTTTCTTTGGAGGATCCATGTTTTCTGTGATTGGCCGTTTACATCATAGATCATTTCTTAGCTTTATAATGATCAAGATTTGAGATGGTATTTTTCTTTATAATAAAACACAAGACCTCCGGTTTCATATTCCTACAGTTATTTTCATTCAGTTAATGCTAAATGCCGAATTCTTGTTCAATTTTCACCAATGCACATATAATGCAGCTAACTATTTCATTACGGTATTTAAAGAATAAGTAGGCATAAGCCCGCGAGTGTCTGTATCGATTCTGATTCATGTCTCTAGAAATATCCTTTCTTCAAGTCATGATTTTTTTCTTGTTTTCTTATAGCATCAAATCAAGTTTCCAATTACGGGAGAGAAAGTAAAGAATGGTAGATTTGGCATTGTGATCCATCACCGTTAATGCACACCCAATTGCAAGGCCATCTATTTTAGGTCCGTCGTTTTCAGTTGCTGTCGTCTTGCGGGTATTATTTTTCCTATGTGCTACAAGGTTCTGTGCTGTTTTCAGCCAAGCTCTAACAGGTTCATGGGACACTTGCAGTGTACTGGAGAATTTGGGCAAGTGCTTGTACAAGGCATAATTTATAAAGTTTTGCTCGTATCTTCGAACAACCAGTTTTTGGGGTGTTACACACCGTAATCATATGCCTCTTGTGAATCTTTTTGGACTTTTTTTAATCTCATCATTAGTATGGCTGTTATATACCAAGTCCATAAACTTCCCTGTGTAATATTAGCGACTATAATGCTCGTACACAAATGCGCTCTGGAAATTCTTCATGCAGTTTCAATTTCTTACTCGTTGAATTTTTGCGCTTATTTCTTACCAATTTTGGTCAGCGGGTTGCATAAGTGTTTACTATATTTACTGCTTACATTTTAACCTTGTCATTTCATTTCAAGAGTTACCATTTCTTACCATGTGGGGGACCGATACAGTAGCTTTCTTTTCAGTTACATCAGAACCTAGATATTAAAATATGCTACAGAACTAGGCAGAACCCAACTCTGCACAATGTGAAGTACCTAAAGTGATGCCTAACCTACAATGGGTGTAGCCATGTTAACCGCACTTGGTGTCTCTTTGAGTTGATAAAAGTTTTGTCCATGATACTGTCTGCAGTAGTTAAAGAAAACATGAGTTGTAGTTCTCAAGTTTGGTGAGCTTTTTACCTACAAGTTGTACTGCCTTAACCTATTCTTTGGTTAGAACTATAAACCTAGTTTACATAGCTATATTCTTGGAGGAGTTTGACTGTCACTTTCTGATCAAAAAATTTCACACCGTTCAAAATATTTTAATAGTAAGTCCATGATTTCATTGTGCCTGAAATAAGTCTAGGCATTATTTTTTCACTTTTCCTGAAAACACAAAATTCACGAAGCTGGGTTGGGTATTAGTTGATTGCACGTTTCTCCCAACTGTCCGAAGCCCCTAGCCACCCAAAGGATTGTCGTGCACGAGGTATCGATCGACAATGTTGTGAAAACATTACAAGAAAACATGATCACATGGGTTGACCTAACTTGTTTCTTATTATGTCAACCTTTTGTATTTTTTTTTCTCAATTATATACATCAGTCATATCTCACAGTAATGGTGAAAGTTAAAACGTTGTTATAAGAATTTAGATCCCACAAAGCTTATCGGAATACAGGCCTATTTCTCTTATTGGCAGCCCTTATAAAATCCTTGCTAAGCTTTTGGCAACAAGACTTAGCAAGGTGATCAGCAACATCGTCTCAAAAGAGCAAGCAGCTTTTGTCAAAGGGCGTAACATCCTTGACTGCATCCTTGCAACAAATGAAATTATTGATGATGTTCGGAAGAGGAAAAAGCAAGGGTTGATGCTGAAAATTGATTTTGAAAAGGCTTTCGATAGTGTTAACTGGAGTTACCTCTACAAGATGATGGGATTGATGGGATTCAGCGAGAAATGGAGGAATTGGATAATGGAATGTATGCAGTCAGCGACAGTCTCTGTTCTTGTCAACGACAGTCCTACAGAGCAATTCACGCCCTCTCGGGGGCTGAGACAGGGGGATCCGCTTTCCCCCCTGTTATTTCTCATTGCAGCGGAGGGGCTGAGTATTCTAGTTAAAGCAGCAGTCCGTGAAAATTTACTGAAAGGAATTTCTCTTGGGAATGAGGAGTTGGAGATCACGCACTTGCAGTTCGCGGACGACACCATTCTTTTTTGTGAAAATTCAGTCTCTAATATTATGGTGATCAAGGCTATTCTCAGAAATTTTGAGCTGATTTCCGGATTAAAAATCAACTTCCTTAAGAGCAATATCATTGGCATTAATGTTCAGGATCACGTGGTCAATGGATATGCAGAAATCCTCAACTGCAAAACTTCCAGTTTCCCAATCAAATATCTCGGCTTACCGGTTGGCGCAAACACTAGACGTGCTGAAACTTGGAGATCAGCACCTGTTTCTCTCAACAACAAGCTCTCCAGTTGGACAAACAGCCATGTCTCCTTCGGTGGGAGAATTGTTCTCACAAATTCTGTGTTGGTTAATTCGCCACTCTATTTTCTGTCACTTTACAAAGCGCCAAAGAAAACAATTAAGGAGTTGACAAAAATACAGAGGCGATTTCTTTGGGGTGGAAATGCTAATTCGCATAAAATCTCTTGGATTAAATGGGAGCAATTATGCAAGCAAAAAGATTCAGGAGGTTTGGGTATAAAGGATCTCGAGCAATTTAATATAGCTCTCTTATCCAAGTGGAAATGGCGAATTCTGAAAGGAGAGGAATCACTTTGGCTGAAAATTCTCGAAGCCAAGTACGGCAAAATACTAAAGCCATCAGATTTCAAGCTTAATAGAAGACAGATGAAGAACTATTCGGTTTGGTGGAAAGATTTGTTGAGTCTTGACAAGGGTTGTGTAAATGAAGCATGGTTCACTGAAAGCATTCGAAAGCTTGTGGGGAATGGGAGGGGTACCTCGTTTTGGAAAGATACTTGGGCAAGTGAAGAACCGTTGTACCTTAAATTCAGTAGGTTGTTCAGTATTGCTACTGATAAAGATTCAACAGTGGCGAAAAAGGGCGAGTGGCTTAATCAGAACTGGTCTTGGAAATGGTATTGGAGAAGGGATCTTTTCGAGTGGGAGCTTACATTGCTTGAAGAGCTTCGTTCATTGATATGCGATTTTTGCCCACAGCTTGATAAAGTGGATAGATGGATCTGGACTAAAGGAGAAAATAACGAATTCTCAGTGAAATCTGCTTATTTTTGCGTGTCACGCAATGAAGATTGCCCAGCTGATCCTCTCATTCGTTTGCTTTGGAAATTTGATGCTCCAATGAAGATGAAGGCTCTCATTTGGAGAGCGATTTTTGACAGATTACCGACCAAGGAAAATTTGCAAAGAAGAGGCGTCTTGCAACTGAGTGGTGACTTAAATTGCTCGATGTGTAACGAAGAAGTCGAGAGCAATGATCATATTTTTTGCAGGTGTTCGTTTGCTCATCAAATTTGGTCTGGTTTATTCACATGGCTTGGCATCGTTTCCGGAATGGCGGGAAATCTCAAATCCATATTGCACCAGCTGGTTGGAATCATACCTTGCAAAAGAAATTATAATTTCTGGAGCATTATTTGGATTTTCGCGTTGTGGGAAATTTGGGTCACGAGAAACAATTACTGTTTCAATAATAAAAAAGTCTCTCGTTAGCGAAGTAATTGAGGCGATTAAGGTGAAAAGCTGGAGTTGGATTAAAAGTAGGGAGAGAGGGTTTACGTATTCTTTTTGCGAATGGTCCAACAATCCGCTTGACTGTTGTATTTGATATTTTCTCCGTAGGAGTATAACTTATACTCCTCTCTAATAAAATTTTATTTGCTTATCAAAAAAAAAAAGGTAGAGTATAGATACATAGAAGTTAAAATATCTTCAAGTGATGTCGGATAGAGAATTCAAGACGCCCCTTAACGTTGCAACTGTCGGGCGATCACAAATGTTACTGGCCGTTACCATCAGCAACAGCCGGGCGGTCTCTAATACATGTTACCGTTGCGATTAGCAACCTCCGGGGGTCACTAATTTTGAAAGTAGCTATAAAATTTTAAAACCTTAAATCTTAACAACAGCGACGGCCGGGCGATTGCAAGCTAGGGTCATTTGCAACCGCCAAGGGGTTGCTAATAATATTCATGTTAAAAACTTACGCATTTCACATGATAATTTAAGAGATATTGTTAGTTTAATTATTAATTACAACAATAATAGGTACAAATAAGTTAAATAAACATAAATAATAGGTTTCGATCCACATTCAAACATACTTTATAGTGTCGACTCATAATGACACTTTTAACTAATTGTAATGACGATGCATGTAATGACTATATATATATATATGTTTTAGATGAGATACTAATTAATTATCACAATAACATCTATACTTACATTTGTAACAAATATCAATCGCATATGAGGCGATTATAACAACTTCATATGATTAGTTGTAGAACACAAATGAGTTCAATCGTTAATAGCTTGAATAATTACATATAGGTTAGTATTTTGATAACTCAATTACTAACATACTTTTATATATTACTTCTATTCACATGTATTAAGAAGGCTCTTCATTAAAAATCACAAACACACCACAATTTAATAAAAGAAACCAAAAAAGGAAAAACAAATGTTCCATAACTGCAACCGCCCGTCGGTCTCTTATAATATTCAAAGGTCATTGACTACTGTCGGGCTGTCGCAAATGACATTCAAAGGCCATTATTTGCGACCGCCTAACCGTCGCAAATTTTCTAGAATTTGGAGGAAAATTCAAATTTAAAAAAAATTAAAAGTTTGCGACAACCTGACGGTCGAAAAAGACCCTAAGTTTAGGCAAGTTTTGAAGGAAATTTCAAATTTTTTGAAATTTCAAAATTTTCACTCAAAAATTTATATACACTTCATTCTTCCACCCTCATTTTAAATACATCTAAAATTATTTCATCAAAAAATAACCAACAGGTACATTTCTTTTCTTCAATCATATTTTCGAAATCTCAAACTTTTTTATTTCTTTAAATAATACCAAAACACTTCCCTTCTTCACACTTTCAATCATTTCTCAAAAATCTTCAAACTATTTTATTTTTATAAAAAGTTCTTCATATATTCACAAAACCCAAACACTCTACTTTTTCTTCAAATAATCCAACATTTTTATTAACTTATGTTCATTTCTTCAAAATCTTCTTTGTTTCACAAACATTTCTTTGTATGTGAAACTCTATAATTCTGAACTTGTTCATAAAAAATAATAATATTCTGGTAATTTCAAATTACCGGAATATTATTGGTTTTTTATTCCATTAAACGTTATTTACGACTGCCAAAAGGTTGCTAATTTTTAAACATTATTAGCACCGTCGAGAGTTTGCTAATGTCATCCACGAAATTAGCAACCGCATGACGGTTGCTAAAGACTTACGTCACATTTGCAACCGTTTAGCCGTTGCTAATGACATTAGCAACCGCCAAGCAGTTGCAACATCACTAGCGACCGCTAGGTCATTGCTGATTTTTGCGACGGCTTGGCGGTCACAAATTTAGCCAATACTAGGCCGTCGCAAATAAGCCTATTGCGATCGCCTGACAATCGCTAAAATTTAGTGACGAATGTATTTTTATCGTCGGTTTGCATTCGCCCGACGATCGCAATAGGGTCATCAGCGCCCGCCCGGGCAGTCGCTGATGCAAGTTTTTCTTGTAGTGGTGAACCTATTGTCATCAACCTAACTACATCAATATGAATTAGTCTCTTCTTTTCCTTTTTTTTTTTTCATTTTTAACGAATAACATCTCAACAAGATTACATTTTTTTTTGTGCTCGACCAAGACAAAGGTTCATGGGAGTACAAAAGGTACTCCAAATCCATAGAGATACAAGGTCACCCGCAACTGCAATCTGAAGAGAATTCATAAATATTACAAATTAATAAAGGATTCAAAATGGGTAACTCCCATCGAGATACTTGCTTGGATGTGATTTTCAAATAACTGAGGCATTCTCTATATGACTATATCGGTAAGGGGACGCCAACAACCCAACAACCCAACAACAAAAATATTTATGGAAATTTAATCCACGAGGTTATAACCGCGTCTTGAAGGAGCAGATTAATTAATATGCTACTCTATGTTAAGAAACGTCGCCTCCAATTCAGTTGAACATTGAAAGACATTCAATAGTTCACACAAATGTGTGTTAAATATTCAAATATTTAAATTCAAAATTTCAAATACTTAAAATGGTGAATTTTACTTCCAAACTATATGGGTATTTCCCGTATAGGGCCTGCCATGGGCCAGACCCAGGTTTAACATATGTCGGGGATCATTCCCGACATATATATCGAATATAATCCCCAGTATAGTACATATCACGTGTTATCACGTGAGTGGTCCCCGCATCCCGAGGCCTATAAATACCCGCTTTCCGGTAATCAATGTAAGCTTTAATTATCTGCAATTACTGTTCACCAATATCGAGCATTCCCCGATGGTGAGGGAATATCGTCTGGCCCGTATGGTCGGGGTGTTTGGAGATATTATTACTCAAGTATTTGTGTTCGGAACGCCAATCTTGAGCTTGAGGAAATGAGGCACAATATTTTTATTAAGGACCTTGAGTAAAGTACAAGGGGTCGTGTGGAGTGCACGAGTTAGAGCTAGAAAAATGTGACAGATTCTAAGTACAAGTGGTGTGTATGACAATGGAGAACACTGCTTTTCTCTTGTGGAGTGAATAAGCTTGTGAGTCGTAAAAGTGGCCTCTCTTCTTTGCTGAAAATTTGGGTTATTTATAGTGTAAGCCCTAGGGTCTTTGGCCAATGGGGGCCGGTCTTGCTTCTTTTGCTGGTTCCAATGGTTTGGGGACTTCTGCGCCAATGACCTTCGGAGACAATTTGAACCAACGCATGCGTTTCGCTCTACACCAATGAATAGTCTGCACCAATAGTGTTTGTTGTTTTTTGTCCCCAAGGAATGAATTAGACCAATGGGGGAATGGTCTTTCCTCGTTATCAGGGTAGTCATGGCGTGGGGAGAGCTGGACCAATGGGGGGATGGTCTTTCTTGTTATTAGGGTAGTCGTGATGTTGGGAGTGGTGATGACGAATAATGTGTCCTTCAAGGTGAGTCGGAGGTCGTGGTCGATTTGGACTGTCTTTGCGGGTCGTTCATCGTGAAGAAGACCCGGGGCTATTCTTCGATAATGGACTGCTGATATGAGATTATGGTGAGTCTTTGACAGTGCCTTGTCTTTACTCGTGTCCTTGATGTTTTTTTTTGTGCTTGTGTTTCCTCAATTTTGGCTAAGTGTTGGTGGTGGTTCCTCGGGCGTCTCGAGGGTCGTCGAGGCTTCGAGGAGAGTTGCTCTTCGGGCTGGGGTGTTACAGGGGGATAGTTGTGGGTTCCCTGGTTTTAGTTAGGCTTTGGGTCATTGGAGGGGGGGGGGGGGGTCGTGTGTAAGCCTTTGTGACCACACCGTATTCCCTTAAGAGGTGTTGGTCGGATCCGGGGGTACCCTTGGTGGGTGTTTTTGGGTCGTACTCGCGGGTACCGTCTTAGTAGCCTAGGCCGTTTACCGTCTGGTATGGTAAGGCGGCGAATGGAGTCTACTGCAGCAGCGGGCAGTGCTGTAGCGTCGCCTTCCACTGAGGAGACATTATGACGCTGTCGCGTTGTTTCTAGTACAACAGAAGCTTCCGCTTAAAAGGCGAAAAAGGCGATGGCGGCGGCGGCGGCACCACCTAGGGTTTCGGCTGGTGGTGTACAGAGTTCAGTGAGATCTCTGAATGAGATTAATGCTGAATTTTCCAAGTACGGGGCGAACAGTGATGGTCTGGAGCTCGTGGTGCCCCAGGGTCACGAGAGGGCTACTTTTCCTTGCTCCGGCTATTACACCGCCTATTTCGTGTAGATCAATGCGTGGTTGAGATCTTTCCTCCCTACTTTTTACCAAGAGGTTGTCAAGGCATGCTTTCTTTGTCCGAGCCAACTTCCCCAAACAGATAGTCGGCTTTGGCGGCGTTTGTCTTTATCTGTTTGGCCTACGTGCATCGCTACACGGTGGACAGGTTCTTTGGGGCCTTCGATCTGGAGAGCTCGTCGTCAGACAAGCTCTTTTATACTTTCACTATGCGGAAGTCGACAAAGAGAATTCTTCACGACTTCCCAGGTTTCCACAACAACTGGAAGAAGAAGTTTTCTTCATCCGTCCTACCATAGCGGGTCTTTTGGATGACGTTCCGATGGAGTGGAACTAAGATCCCTGAATTCTTACTAACTTGGACCATACAAAGGCCAAGGAGGAGTTAACGGAAGAGGGGTTCTTTGATCAAGGCTTTAGCTGGAACAAGATGTCCCACGTCAGTGTGTTTTCGACCCTTTACTAGAAGTGTGGCCTGAACAACCTACTGGCTTCGGAGTCATCAAAGGGAAACAACCGCCCTGAGATCAGTAAGTGTTTTTGTAGGTATTTTTTCTTTGGGTTTTTCTTTCTTTTGTTGAATTGGAATCTTAATTCTGCAGGGACTATCATGGAGACGCTGAGGTGCGATGCTCCCCCCCATGAATTTACAAGAAGAAGAAGAAAGCCATTGCTTCCAAGCCTCGGAGGACAGGTGGGTCAATGACTTTTGCTGCATCGACGAACGATCCATTTGAGGAGAAGAGTGCTTCAGCTGAGGCCCCTTCCCATGCGAGTCGGTCAAGCGAGAGGAAGGTCGTCCTGGTAGGGAGGAAGCGGCAACGGGAACAGGCTGAGGTCTCCTCTCAGAACAAGTTGATCTTGCTTCAGGATTCCAAGGATGAGGGTCATATTATGACACAAGTGGGTTATACTCCTACCTCCTCTCGTCTTTCCCCCGTTGGGTCAGAAGCGGTCAGAGATTCGTTCGTAGCGCACTACCTTTCGATAACGTTGGCAGACCTTGGGGGTGTTTCTCGGGGTCAGCCTTCTACTCCTCAGCCCCCGACCACATGAATGGAGTTAGTGGCTGAGAGGTCTTCTTTGCCACTTCCCAAGCGTCGAGAAACAGGACCTTTAGATTTCCAGGTCGCTCTTACTCAGGAAGCCGGAGCTTGGGGTCAGATTACTTTTCCTGCGGTGCAATCGCTTTTGAGGAGTGCTTCAAGCCTAGGAGCTCAAACTGTGGGTTTTGCCGACTAGTTGGCTCGCCTTGGTGCTTCTCCGACCCCTTCCCTGCTTGATGCCCAAGAGTTGGGCTTGGTTGCACAAGTGTGTGCGACCTTGGTAATTCATGTTGTTGGGAATATGCTTTACTTCTTCTCGCATTTCTTTTTACTGACGTTTGTCTCTTCCGACAGGCCCCCGTGGGAGTGAGAGGCCTGTCTCAGTTATACGAGGAGGCAGCCCGAGGGAAGGATGCTCTGAAGGGATCAAAGCAACAGTTGAGAGAGCGCATGACAGCCTCGAAAAAGTCAAGAGAAGCCTTGGCCGGGAGGGAAGCTGAGTTGGTCGGGGAAGCTCGAGGACTCTGAGAAGCTGGTGGCTTCACTTCATGGGCTTGTGGAGAAGACCATAATGGAGCGAGACAAGCGTCTAACTGCTCACGAGAGGGATATAAAGGAGCGACTCGACCCCTTGTTTGAGGGTCACGTTTTGTGGAGTTTCCAAGCTTGCCGACAAATTGGCATTCTGAAGAACTTCTTTTGCCCCGAGGTTGAACCCCGAAGACTGTCCCCGAACTGAATGTTCCGTCCAGAGAAGCCAGAGGATACTCTGAATCTCCTCCCTGGTCATAGTGCGGCGGTGCAAAGCTTTCCTGCCCCTTCCACTATAGCAGGCCCAAACCACACTCCTCATGCGTAGAAAGCTGTAGGGAGTTTTGTGGCCGTGTTGGCCTGAGCTTGTTCAGACTATTTTTTGCTTTTCCTTTTCTGGGGTTGTACCGAGTCGTCCCCGCCCGGAACTCTTGATTATGAATGAAAACTTTTTTGGAAGTCTCTATATGCTATTTCTTTGCGTTTCTCTATGCCTAATCCTTCGAGAAGATTTTGCTTTTGTATTGCTCAGTTTTTCTACACTTACCACGACCATAGGGTTTTGAGTTTGCAATAAGTATCTGCGGTCGTTGGAGCTCGTGGTTTCCATGGTACCATTTTATGCGGCCTATATGAGAGTGTTCCATTTTGTGGGGGTGTCGTTTGAGCTTTCCTCCAATAGTTCACTCCGACAGTTGTTCTGTACTTAGAAAAGTTTTTGAAACTTTCAAGTTGCCCTTGTGGACGTGGTAGGCGTTTTGGGAAGAGGGTGGTCCAACATCGGTGACTGACGGGGTAGTCGTGGATTTGAATTGGCCCACCTTTTTGTCTCCCAACTAGCCGCCTTGGGAAGAGGTGCCTCATTTATTGTGAAAAGACGTGGGTAATTGGTGTGCTTATCTAGCTCCTCTATGGTGATGTCTGACATGATAGGGTTATAGTGATCCGGGGAAGGTGGCAGTTCGTCTAAGTCGTGAGTGGGGAGTCGAATGACCCCACCTTTTGAACCAAGGGCGTGGAAGCAGGATAACTCGGGATACGAACCATCTCTTTTCGCCTATATAAACACGGCCACCTTCATCCTTCCTCCTCATCACTTCCAAACACATATTTCCTTTTGTAAAAAGAATTTCTTTCTTTCTTGGCAATGGTTTCTCAAGCCACCACCTTTTATTCCAGTGATGAAGAGTCTCGTGATTCTTCTATTTCTCGTCCTCCCCCCACATCAGAGAAGTGCTTCTGCTTCTTACCGTAATCGGTGGAGAAGGGCAGCGCGTTCTTCCCCCGTCCGTTCAGACTCACGGCGGCAAGAACGGGGTGGTGATGTTGTCGTTCTGCAGATAACGATGGCGGAACGTATTCTTGCAGTTTTTGATCGTCGGGCTCATTATCAAAATACGGAGGAGGGTGCCATATGACGAAGTGAGCACCTGAACCCAAAGCGCATAACTAGTAGGCTTAGGGTTGGATCCATGCCCTCCGTGTTGAATATAGTGGAAGTCGGCTCTTCACTGGCAGAGTATAACATTCCCCTCGAGCAGTTTCACATCATCATCCCCTCGGAGACTCATTGGGCGTTTGACCCTCCCGAGGGTCACATGACGGTGTATGCGGAGCAGGTGCATTGCGGACTCCGCTACTTCTTCCATCCCACGACGAGGAAGCTTTTTGAGTTTTGGCAATTGTGCTCGAGCTAATTGACTCCGGCCTCGTATCGTCAGCTGGTGGGTTTCATTATCTGCTGCCATTTATTGAACATCCCATGCACTACTGCGACCGTGGCGGGGGTATTTATACTGCGGACCACCAAGACTGGCTCGCCCTTATCCTCTCTCTCGGTGCGGGATAACAAGCGGGGTGTTTCTGACTGTCGCGAGCAATGGTGATTGGCGTCGAAGATACTTCTTCATGGCTCAACTGGGAGAGTCGTCGACTCTTTGGGAAGGCGTACCCCGAGTTTGGGGGTTAGGTTATATTTACCCATCTCTGTCGACAACTTTGGAGGCTGCTTTCTATTTGTAGAAGAGGGGTCTATTCGACAACCTCTATGATGTGTCGTCGATGCTGAACATCCCCATGGTTCTGCTTCTGGCCAGTCTCCAGGACGGATTGGTGGAGGAACGCTCTGAGCCGCTAATGCTTCGACAACACTTAGAGTTTCGTAAGTTTCCTTAAAGATTTTTTTCTGTAATTTTTTTTGAATGCTCATCAAAACCTCTTATGCAGGTATATAAAGTATACTCCCCCTCCTTTTTTATTGACCCTTCACGGTGCTAGTGTATAGGTGCACATATGGCGTCCCATGCTCGTCGACCCTTTAGAGGTGACGTGTTAGCGCTATCCAACAGAGAATCGGAGTCGTCTGCATCGGGGGTTCGTGGCATGACCGCCTCATCGGAGCCAGGTGAGCCCTCGGGTTCTCGAGACAACAAGTATTTCCCCAAGGCTCCTGAGAGCCCATCTTCTGCCGATGCAAATATTGTGATGGCAGAAGCTGACTAGGGTGTTAGCTCTAAAGGTATGCCTCAATCTATGGACCCCGTTATGGCTAAACACTTTGCATCGTATTTGATACCTTCATTTGGCACGAAGCTTGACTTTGGGCCCTTGTCAACATCGTCGTTTAATCTGGCAGACAAGGTGCATGTTGTTGGTGGCTCCTCGAAAAAAAAGGAGGGGGTCGAGATGTAAGCGCGTCTTCCTCGAGAAGGGAGAAGGGGAAATGGGTGATTGATCCCTTATCGGTTATAAAGGACTGCTGCCCCAAGTTTAAGCTCACCCCGGAGGAGGAAGAGTTTCTTCGTACTCCTGTAGTGCCTTCGATTTTTGTTGAGGGGTAAAATGATCCGGATCACTATAGGTCTTTTGTCAGCAGAATTTTGAATCGTGGGGATCGTGAGATCCTAGGAGGTTAAGGTTATGCCGCTCTGTGGGAGCGTTTTTGTGAAAGCCTCTGCGAGGTAACACCCCATATTATTCTTTATTTTGCTTGTGCTTTTCTTGTAATAGTCTTTAGGCTCACGACTTGTTTGTGTTTTGGAGCTCACTGTGCTTGGAGACGCACTTGGCACGTATAAGGCCAGCGTTAGTGTCCTAAAGGCTGTGGTGGAGGAGCGTAATGCTCTCCGAGCCTCACTTAGGCATGTTTGTGAAGAGAATGCATCACTAGAAGCTACCATAAAGGAGACTCGTGGGCGCATGGCAGAGTTGAGAGCATCCTCGGATCGGGACTTGGGGGTCTTGAATGGTTGCCTGAAGAAGGCTGTAGCTAAGTCCGATGCTAAGGCCGCGAGGTAGGAGGAGAGGGCTAAAAAAGCCACCGAAATTGCGGAGGAGGTCAAACCGCTTTGGAAGGAACGAGATCGATTAGCTCACCAACTCGAGGATACGAGGATAGAGATTCAGGTGGGTGTTGCCAGTGCTCGCCTTGACCCGACTGGGGCGCCCCAGAATCATATTATGGCATCCAAGACGAGGGACCTTGTCACGATCGGATACGGTATAGCAGTGTCCTCATTTATTTCTCTCATTGGCGTCCCCCGTGGGCTAGTACTTCCCAAGTTGGAGTTCATATCTACCTCCTCCGGTGCTGCCTCGTCAGACCCTCGTAGGCCCCCTTCCAGAGTGTTGATTATGCCTGACCCGACGAAGTTATCTGCTGAAGAGCGTCGGTCCTAGATCAAGGCCGGAAAGTGCCCGGCAAAGGAGTAGTCATAGCCGAGCGTTGCCCTTGTTTCTTTTTATGTGCCGCTATGGGCGTGACGTAGCTGCTTAGGGCGTGACGTAGCCACTCTGTATGGGCATTTGTTTTTTGTTTTGCCGCTATGTACGAACGAAGTCCCCTCAATTATCATTTTATTTTGTTGGTCGTTTTAGACCTGTTAATGGAAGATTACCTTTTGGGCTCTTTGTGAGTCGTAAGACTGGAACTTTTATCAAACATAATTATTTTATTGCCAATGGTATGTTTTCTTTTTCACGGGTATAACCGCTAAGTCAAAATACAAGCATATTAACTACGTGAGCAAAATTGAGTCGCCGCACGGGGTCAACTACATAGCGCCTTTTAAAGGTAATACTTATGGAGGTTAAGGCTGTTCCAAGCTCGCGTGAGCTCCTGGCCGTTCACGTCCTTAAGTAGATAGGCGGCAGGCCCAAGGATCTTAGAGATCTGATAGGGGCCTTCCCATTTTGGATCCAACTTTTCGACGATCTTGGAGACCTCCCTCTTTCCTTTTAAGGACGATGTCTCCGACTTGGAACGAATGGGGTCGAACTTTGGTGTTGTAGTACTTGGCCATGCGGGCCTCGTAAAATTCCGCATGGGTAAAAGCTCTTATTCGCTTTTCTTCCAAGAGGTCTAGGGCTAGGGCTAGGGTCGGCACTATTTTGGGCTTTCTCGTATTCCTAGACCCGTAGACTTTGTTGCACCACCTCGAAAGGGACTATTAATTCGGTCTCGAAAACGAGGCTGTAGGGGGTTTCACCCATCGCAGCTCGTGGGGTAGTACGATAGGCCCACAGTACACCGGGGACTTCTTTGACCCACTTCGACTGATAATGGTTGAGACGGGCTTTTAACATTTTGAGGAGGGTTTTGTTGGTTACCTCGACTTGGCCGTTTCCTTGGGGGTATTCGACCCCTGTGAAGCGGTGTCTGATTCCCCATTTATCGCACCATTTCTTGATGAGGTCATTGCGGAACTGCAACCTATTGTCGCTCACCAGCTGTTGGGGGACTCCGAATCGAGTCAGAATGTTTCTCCAGAGGAAGTTTATCACCACTTGGCTGGTGATCTTGGAGAGGGATTTCGCTTTGAACCACTTGGTGACGTAGTTGATTGCTACTAGCAGGAACTTCTTTTGCCCTCCTATCAGGGGTCATGGCTCCTATAATGTCGATTCTTCATCGAGCAAAGAGACAAGAGACATTGTCGGGTTCCCAAGGGGCGGTAGGTTGGTGCTTCATGGGGGCGCACTGCTGACATTTTTGACACTTTCGGGCGTAATTTTCACAATATGCTGCCATGGTCGGCCAGTAATACCCTTGACGGATAAATTTGGCGGCCATGCTTCTTCCGTCGGAGTGATTGTCACAGCATTCGCTGTGAATCTCTTTTAGGATTAATTACGCATCTTGCTTGTTTACACATCGGGAGGTCGGATAGCACCACGACCTTCAGAATAGATCACCGTTCTGTATGTAATATCCAGCAGTACACCGATACATAGCGCGTTGCTTGGCTCGATCGTGAGCAAATTTTCCGAGCTTCTTGATGAAGTCGGTGATCTCGGCCATCTAGTCCTCCTCAATGGGGGCTATCATTTGAACCTCCTTGTCTTGGGTCTGTCTTTCAGGCATTGGGGTCGAGAAGAAGGTGATTTTCTGACTGCTGATGGTTTGGACCTGGCGGGCCAGCTTAGAAAGGGCGTCGACATGTTGATTCTCTGATCTCGAGATCTGTTTAATCGAGAATTCTTGGAACAAGGTCGTTCTTGCTATGACCACTTCCAGGCACTTTTTCATGTTTTCTTCACGGGCCTCGTAGGTTCCTTGGATCTGTTGAACCACAAGCTGTGAATTGTTGTGAACCAATATTCTTCGTATTTTTGCTTCGTTGGCTAGGCGTATCCTAAGTTGGAGAGCTTCATACTCAGCCTCGTTGTTGGAGACAGGGTAATCCAATCATACGACGAATTCCAAGATGGTCTCTGGCTCGTCTGGAGCTATTTTCCTGAAGATTATGCCTACTCCCCCGTGGGTGTTAGCGGAGGATCCGTCAATATATATGTGCCACAGGGGTTCTGACTCGTCCTCTTCAGGCTCCTCGTGCATTTCAGTGATGAAATCGACCAACACTTGGGCCTTGATCGGGGGTCGGGGGGGGGGGGAGGAATAAGTGATATCGAATTCCCCCAACTCGATGACCCATTTGATCATTCATCCCGACACCTCTAGGTTGTTGATGATGGTTCGAAGAGGATGCTCTGTGAGGACTGTGATCGGATGGGCCAAGAAGTAGCCTCTCAGCTATTGGGCTATGGATATGAAGGCTAATCCAACTTTTCAATACAGGAGTAGCGGGTCTCGACGTCGAGGAGGGTTTTTATGACGTAGTAAATGGGCAAGTGTTCCCTTCCCTCGACATGGACCAAAACGGCGCTGATTGATTCTTTTCCTACGACAAGGTATATGAAGAGCATCTCATTAGGGACGAGATTTTCACTAGAAGGGGCGGATGGACCAAGTATTCTTTTAGCGCTTTGAAGGCTTCTTCACACTGGTCGGTCCACTGAAACTCCTTTATGTTCCTGGGAATTTTAAAGAAGGGAAGGCCCTTCTCGGAAGAGCGAGAAATGAACCTGCTTAGGGAGGCCATTCTGCCTGTTAGCTTCTGAATGTCTCGCACGGCATTTGGTGACTCCATGTTGAGTATGGCCTCAGTTTTTTCTGGTTAACCTCGATGCCCCTCTAGGTAACCATGTACCCTAGGAATTTTTCCCGTCGGATACCGAAAGAGCACTTTCGAGGGTTGATCTTCATTCCAAATTTTTCCATAATCTCGAAGGCTTGAGCGAGGTCACGAGCGTGATCCTCCTCTCCCTAACTTTCTATGATCATATCATTGTAATAGACTTCCATTGTGTCGCTGATTAATCTCTCAAACATGAGGTTGACTAACCTTTGATATGTGGCGCCGACGTTTTTGAAGCCGAACGGTATGACTAGGTAGCAGAAGGTGCCAATGTCGGTGATGAATCTAGTATTTTCCTGGCCGTGGGTTGCCATCGGGATCTGATTGTAGCCTTGGTCCCCGTCCATGGTGGATAAGAGGGCGCAGCTAACGGTGGAATCAACTAACATGTTGATGCTTGGTAAATGATAGCAGTCCTTTGGATAGACGGTATTGCTGTCGGTGAAGTCAATGCACACACGCCACATGCCTCTTGTTTTTTGGACCAGGACCACGTTGGCCAGCCATTGGGGGTACCTGACTTCACGGATGTGGTGGAGGTCTATGAGCCGTTAGACCTCGGCTCGGATCACCTTATTTCGCTCTGGCCCTATGTTTCTCTTTCGCTGTTGGACAAACTTGGCTGTAGGGTACACATTGAGCTCATGCACACATATTTCTTGGTTGATTCGCCAAGGGGTTCGTTCTTCCAAGCGAAGAGGTGGTGGAAAGACCTGAAGGCGACAACAATGGCCTTTTCAACATCCTCTCCGACTAGGGTACCGATTTTCACCGTTTTTCCCTAGGCTCTTTCCACTAATTCTATCATTTTGAGCTCTTCAGCGGGCTGGACTCGGATTTCCTCCAAGAGGGCTCTCTTGTCGGGGAGCTGCAGCCCAAGGTGACCAGATGTAATTGGCAATGCGTTCATGTGGCATTCCCGTCCGAGGGTCTGATCTCCTTTGAATACTCTAATTCCGGACGTGGTCGAAAATTTAACCTTCAGGTGGAGAGTGGACAGAACGGCTTCGAAGGTTCGAAGGGTGATGGGGCGTCCACTACCCAAAATTTGGCGGGCTCGATACGATGAGTGGCGCCTTCTCCCCACGACATTGGTAGGACTATAATCCCCACGTTTTGGCATTGTTGTCTAGAGTATCCTACGATGGGGACCTCGATCAGATCCATCTGACTTTATGTAATTCCCAGAGCCAGATACGTTCGTAGGAAAAGAACATTAACTGAACTTTTCATGTCTACGAGCACTCTTATGACTTCAGTCCCCAATATGGTAGCCGTGAATATGAGGGGGTCTTCGTGTGGGTACACGATTACCAGGAGATCCTCGGTGCCGAAGGAGATAACTGGTTGGGTAGCTACCTTAGTGGCGATGACTTCTAACTTGTTGTACACATTGCGGGCCTTCCATACATATTTTTGCCTTTGCTCGAGAGTTACGGATAGACTCCACCTTCGATCATATTTACGGTGCGACCTGTAGGGAGATTATCGCGGTACTTACAAGGTGGCGGAGGAAGCTGCTCCTGCTCAGCGGACTCTGAATCATCGTCTTGGTTGGGTGATTTTGACCTCTATTTCTTTTTCTTGGGCGCCTCTTCATGCACTTTCTTTCTTACGAGGTCGTGCTCATCAGACATTACGTGCTTGTCCAAGTAGCCCAGCTTCAGGAGCCTGGCTATCTCCCTTTGGAGGTGGACACAGTCGTTCGTTAGATGCCCGTATGTTGGATGGTACATGCAGAACTTTCCTGTATGCTTGAGCCTCTGGGTGTCCCTCCCGGCCCGATGCCACTTGAAGTAGCGCTCTTCCCCCACGATGGTTATGATTTCTACGGCGAAGTCCCCTAGGAGCAATTCTCGAATGATGATTTCAGAGAGCACTCCTGAGTCAAACCAAACCACTTCCCCTACCGCCTGAGAGAATCGACACATGTAGTCTCGAAGGGGTTCGTCCACGTTCTGTCAGATGTTGAACAGGTGATCGCAAGTCTTTGGGAAGACTCTGTTGCAGGCAAAATGCCTTACAAACATTTGGGTTAACTGGTCGAAACTATGGATGGTACACGGAGGCAGATGAGAGAACTAGGACTGGGCCCTTCCGGTGAGGGTTGTGTGGAAGATTCGGCACATGCCATTGTCCGGGGCTGACGACAAGTACATGCATGCTAGGTAATGGCTGATGTGGTCACGGGGATCACCATCAGTGCTTTCTCCAGCGTATCTCGGAAGTCCGGCAGGCTTCATTGTCAAGGGGACCTGAGGTTCGGCGATGGCGGGCACGAATGACGACCCTCGATAGGCTGGTTCTTCGCCCGAGTTGGGATTGCGACAGAGTTCTCGCAATTCTCTCTACATTTGTTCTATCCTTCCTCGTAACAGGGCATCGATTTTCGGCGAGCGCCATCGTGTTGCTATGGGCTCTAGATAATATGGCTCATGGAGGTCGGGCGCATTCCTTGTTGCCCCTTGCGGATGGGGTGGCCTAGGGGGTTCACCTCTTCGCGGTGCACCGACCGAGGTGGCAGTATCCGATGAGGGTTATCTTATATTGTCGTGGAAGAGAAGCTCATGTGTCGTTTTGTGATAGTCCTTGATCGAGCCCTAGGAGCTGGGGCCGATTGGTGACGTGGGGGGTTTCCCCTCTTTTTGGAGCGTCCCTTGTTTTGAGCCCGAGTATTCTCTGAGGCTGTGGGTTCTCACCAGTTAAACCGAGCGAACATGTTGTGATACATATCTAGGGGCACCTGTACGTAACCCATAGCAGGTCCCATTTCTAGAGGCAATTGTTGGTGGTGCGACGGTACAAGAGCTTCAACAGCAGGTGGTGTCGGGACTTCAGGAAGAGGCACCAGACCATCTAGTCGCGGGACCTCGTTTGGAGGGAGTGGAAGGCTCAACTCCCTCTCTGTTTCATTGTCATGATTCTCCATGGATTCGACTTTGATGTTCGATTGTGAGGACCATGAGGATACTCCAACTGGTACTCTTCTAGCTCTTTTTCTGGCCATGCAACTTTCCTCAAGCTTTTCTCAGAGAACTTTTAAGGCGTTCCCACAAACGGTGCCATTTGGTGAGGGAATATTGTCCGGGCCCGTATGGTCGGGGTGCTTGAAGATATTGTTACTCAAGTATTTGTGTTCAAAACGCCAATCTCGAGCTTGAGGAAATGAGGTATAATATTTTTATTAATTATTTTGTGTAAAGTAGAAGGGGTCGTGTGGAGTGCACGAGTTAAAGCTAAAAAAATGTGACAAATTCTAAGTACAAGTGATGTGTATGACAATGGAGAACACTGCTTTTCTCTTGTGGAGTGACTAAGCTTGTCAGTCGTAAAAGTGGCCTCTCCTCTTTGCTGAAAATGAGGGCTATTTATAGTGTAAGCCCTAGGGTCTTTTCCTAATGGGGGCCGGTCTTGCTTCTTTTGCTGGTTCCAATGGTGCGGGGGTCTTCCGCGCCAATGATCTTCGGGGACAATCTGAGCCAACGCATGCGGTACGGTCTGCACCAATAGTGTTTGTTGCTTTTTGTCCCTAAGGAATGAATTGGACCAATGGGGGAATGGTCTTTCCTCGTTATCAGGGTAGTCATGGCGTGAGGAGGGCTGCACCAATGGGGGATGGTCTTTCTCGTTATTAGGGTAGTCATAATGTTGGGAGTGGGGATGATGAATAATTCGTCCTTCGAGGTGAGTCGAAGGTCGTGGCTGATTTGGGCTGTCGTTGCGGGTCGTTCATCCTGAAGGAGACCCGGGGCTATTCTTCGATCATGGACTAGTGATATGAGATTATTGTGGATCTTTGACAGTGCCTTGTCTTTACTCGTGTCCTTGATGTTTGGTTTGTGCTCCTATTTCCTCAATTTTGGCTAAGTGTTGGTGATGGTTCGTCGGGCGTCTCGAGGGTCGTCGAAGGCTCTGACAGTGCCTTGTCTTTACTTCGGGTTGGGGGTTTTAGGGGATAGTTGTGGGTTCCATATTTTTAGATTGGCTATGGGTCGTTGCGGGGTCGTGTGTAAGCCTTTGTGACTACACCGTATTCCCTTACGAGGTGTTGGTCGGATCCAGGGGTACCTTTCTCATAGCGTTTGGACCGAGTACCCTTGATGGGTGTTTTTGGGTCGTATTCGGGGGTACCATCTCTGGAGTCCAGGCCGTCTACCTCTATCTAGGTGGAGGCGGGTCGTGGCCTTTACATACATACCCAATCTTAGGTACGTCTTAGGTCATTGGGGGGTTGTGATTAATCCTTTGTGACAACACCGTATTCCCTTAAGAGGTGTTGGTCGGATCCGGGAGTACCTTTCTCTGAGAGTTTGGACCGAGTATCCTTGGTGGGTGTTTTCTGGTCGTACTTGGAGGTACCATCTCTGGAGTTCGGGCCGTCTACCTTATCCAGACGGAGGCGGGTCAAGGCCATTACGCACCTTTCTGCAAGACCGTGGAATGTTTTTTGTAGGGTACCCACTTTTTTGCCCTCCCTCAAGAGTGGGGCTGATTATGCATCATCACCTGATATAGTCTTGGACATATTACCCGCTATATATCTCCGATATATATCGCCTACGCCACCTTCGACATAAGAAAGAGATTACTTTCGACGTAGAAGATCCAATGTCATCCCCGACATAATCCTCAACGTCATCTTCGATATATTTTCGACGTCCTCCCTTACATCCGACGTTAGTTCATGGTGTTCCAGACCAAGCCTATTCCAGACTAGCATAGTTAGAGTAGGCCTAGTTAGCGATATACTCATTGTAACACAGTTGTAACCGACTCTATTCTATATATACAAGATATTGTCAAACTAAGGGTGCCGTCTGTGGGAACACCAAGTCCCCGGACGAGGACATCAAGATGCAAAGAAGTATGACCCACTCGCAGTCTACAAGACCAGTGGTTGACAATTCAATGGCAGAAAGTGCACCCCCACCACTTGTTCCGGCCCCTGCACCTGGAGAGGGACAAAATGAACCCATACAGCATCAAGCACCGAGAGAAGCAAAACTCGGGCCTGCGGCACCTACCGCTTTGGCGCCCGTGATCATGGTACAAATCAACGCCACGGTTCAGACCACACTGAAGGTAGCCTTGGAGACTTTGATGTCGCGTCGGAATGGTAGAGGAGCAGGCAACGCGCCTCCGCGACCCCAAAATTTAGGGATAGAGTTTAGGGGTAGAGGTCTTGGATCAGGAGTTGGGGGAAGATCATGCGAGGACACGAGCGACAACACGATGGACCGGCCTAGGTTAAGGGTTAAGGAAAAGGAAATTCCAGGACCAATGATAGAGAGGAGAAACATCGGCAGGAGAATGAAACAACTAGACCATGAGAGAAGGGAGTTCAGTGGGAAACTGGTATTGGCAGAGGGCAACAAGACTCTGACCCCTTTCTGTGAGGAGATCGAGGCAATAGTGCTGGACAAGGGTGATAAGGTCCCCATCATCAAGGCATATGACGGGAAAAGCTATCCAAGGGATGATTTCCATAGTGTTGACAGCGTGTTGAACCTGCATAGGTTCTCACATAGCATCAAGGCAAAGATCTTGGCCACGACCTTAACCAGAGCAGCTCTGGATTGGTTTAATAGGATCGAGTTTGGATCAATCACTAGTTATGAATAGATGAGGCAAAAGCTGGAAAGTCAATTCTCCAGTCATAAGAGGATGAGAACGAACATGCACTAATTGAACGCTATAAAGCAGAATGAGAAAGAGAGACTGGAAGGTGGATGAACCGCAGGGCGACCAGGTGGTGCTCATTTTGTTCAATGCGACGATGCATTATAGGTTCGCAGATGAGTTAATCAAGCTTAAGTCACCCACTATCAATCAAATCAATGATCTTACTCATATTATCATATACCAAGACAATATGATGGAGACTAAGAAGACTCCCTATCACACCAATTGCAATAGAGACAGAGAAGGTTGGAACATAGACATGAATGGCATGGATAGGTCACCAAGAAGGTACACTCCACTGAATCAAGATATTCTAACCGTATTCACAGTAGCTCAGAGGAAGAGGTGGCTGAATCAACCGAGAAAATTGAGAGAGAATGAAGGCACCAAACGATCAAGGAAATACTGCGAGTACCACCATCAGAAAGGACACGAAACTAAGGACTGCATAGATCTCAAGGATGAAATTGAGCGCCTCATTTGGGAGGGAAAGCTCGTCGAATATGTCTGGAACAACAGAGATTCTGATAATCAAGAGGATCGATTCCGCTCCCTTAAAGGGACAAGATGAAGTCCATAGAAGCCCCAATGGGTGTGGGAACACAATTGTTAATGCACCTTCTAGAGAAGTGATCAATATGATCAGTGGAGGGCCGATTGGAGCAGACTCCACCAATCAGAGGAAAAAGATCACAAGAGGACTGGAGGAGGATCACTATGTTGGGTTTATATCGCTAATGGATGAGCTGCCAGATGAGAACATTACCTTTTCAAGGAGGGACCTCATGGATCTGACTCCCGAGGCCATACAGGCAGGTAAACTTGATTTCCCTTTGGTCGTTAAACTTTACATTGCCAATTATGGTGTTCGCAACGGACGCTCCACGAACATCATATTTGCACATGCTCTGGAGAAGATGGCACTGGGCCACCATGCGGTGGAACAAATCATCACCCCTTGATTGCCTTTGGAGGTGCCGAGGTGATACCACTGGGACAGGTGAATCTGTCAACATCATTTGGTGAGGAGCCACACATGAGGACCATCAACATCCAATACACAATCGTGGATCGCCCTTTCGCCTACAACATCAGTATAGGCAGTCAGTTCTCAACGCTATCTGAGCATTGGTATCCACATACCACCAGAAGATGAAGTTCCCAGCAGTAGGAGGCGTGGGAGAAGTCATCGCCAATCACGAGGAATGATGGTTGTGCTACATAACTTTCCTCGCTCTCCCAAGGATCAGGGATGCCCGCTGGAGGAGCTGTGAACGTAATTGACAACCACCAAGCTGCGGAGTGATCAACATAGGAAAACCGTTTGGAACATTTTTGACTTTCAGCAATGTTGAACAGTTTTTAAATTTCCCTAAAATTGCCCTATCGTTGGGATGGAGTTTAATTAAAACAAGAGGGAACTACGTCGCTCTGATTCCCATACAACGGGACACGTAGGCGGGTTAGGATTTACCTAGCCTTCGACCGTTATCCCTTATAACCTCATTTGCATTCCAATCGATATACTCGATTGTGATACATATGCGCGCTTTACTACAGGTACTTACCCTTAGGAGGGAATGATTGACATGTGCAAACATGCACAAATACACTCAAAAATATTATATCATATCATTATCTCTCTGGCATATATACATGTATCTCTTATACATCACATGTACAAACAAATTCTTACCAATAACAAAGACGATACTCTCCGTTCAGCGGGACAGAACATGGAAAATGGATCTCATCCACTCATTATTTATAACATGAAATGATCATTTCTCTGATTAACAACAGAAACAGAATATCGGTGTATTCCGAAACGACCAGGGAGAGTCCATTACCAAGAAAGGATAAAGATCTACAAATGCCTTGGCATAACTCTGCTATCCACCGAGATAGGCAGAAGACAAGGCGACATACGAAACATATAAATGCCTTAGCATAGCTCCGCTATCCACCGAGATAGGCAGGAGAAGACGGCATACGAAAAATATAAATTCCTTGGCACAACTCTGCTATCCATCGAGATAGACAGGAGACAAGCTGGCATACAAAAAATATAAGGGATAATTCTATCAAACCCCCCAAACTATGGGGTCATTTACCGCACAGGGTCAGAACTTTAGTTTTAGTGGCAGTGCCCCCTAAACTTTGGTCGTTTGTGCGAATTTCTCCATTTTCCAGTTTTTTGCAATTTTTCCACAAAAAATCATCGAAAAAATTATTTAAAGTTTGACTAAAACCTTCGTCTCGATGAGACGGTTCCGATGGTGGTGACGATGTCGCAAAATTCAAAGCCAATACACGGGAAATTTAATTTAAGTGTATTGTACTTAAATTAGAATTCCCATCTTATAACTTTGAATTTTGCATCACCGTCACCATCATTGGAACCGTCTCATCGAGACGAAGGTTTTAGTCAAACTTTAAATAATTTTTTCGATGATTTTTTGTGGAAAAATTGCAAAAAACTGGAAAATGGAGAAATTCGCACAAACGACCAAAGTTTAGGGGGCACTGCCGCCAAAACTAAAGTTCTGACCCTGTGCGGTAAATGAACCCATAGTTTGGGGGGTTTGATAGAATTATCCCAAAATATAAATGCCTTAGCATAACTTCGCTATCCACTGAGATAGGCAAGAGACAAGCCGGCATGCGAAAAATAAAAAGGCCTTGGGATAACTCCCCTATCCATTAAAATAGGGATGATATAACCTGGTATACACGAAGAGTACAATGGTCAAAGCATAATCCCCTATCCACCGTAATTGGGAGAAGAAAACCGACATACAGAAGGAAAAGGAAATATCATGAGCAATACCGACAAACAGAGGGCTTCGCTCAACTACAGACAATCAAGAAAATACATTGCTAAAGATCAAGGACACTTGAGTCTTAGAGAAAAATAGTTCTATTACAAGAACGAGAAAGGAGTTTACAGATGCCAAAAGGGGCACTATACACAATACTCTAAAATAAAAAGTAATATTACAATACACCACCACAAACCCTTAGTCGGAATATTTAGGGGCACCCTTGGTATGGATCAGAACTAGACTCTTCTGGTCGAGAATCTCCATTGTAGACATCTTCTACATGATCATCATCGATCTCCACGTCTGAGTCCTGAGAGAGTTTTCCATCAAGGCCCAATAAGGAATCTAGAGGACTAGGATCAAAGTCATCCTTGAATCCATCAAGAAGGCAGATCTGACCGATGATGGAATCCTTCGCTTCCTCTTTCTCTTGTACCCCACGTTTGGCACAGATTTCCTTGAACGTCTCACTCAAAAGGAAGGATTTTGCATTGCGAATCCCTTGCTCTCAAGTGTGCGTCTTGCATCTGTTAGCCTTCTCAACAAGGGCCAACTGTTCTTGCACCAAAGTAAGTTCCACTTATGCCATTTCCCGTTGCTCACTCTCTATTGCAAGAGATACGTTAGCCCCGTTAAGAGCGACTATTAACTCTTGGTTCTAAGTAAGGAGCTCGCGCACATTTACTTCAGTGGTGCTAAGAACGCTGAAGACTTCCTCACGCTCTTTGGCCAATTTGGTAGTTGCAACCGGGTCATAGTCGGCCAAGCTTTCAAGAAGGGCAATAGCTTCAGAGATAAACTCCACCTGGGCGACGTTATTTTTTTACTCACCGTCTTCAAAAACCTAGCAAGAAATTTCCCGACGTAGGAAATAAGAACATCTCAATACCGTAAGAACACCAGAAAAGTACTTTTAATAAGTACATCAATATAACCGTTCGAAAAGAGTAGGTCGCGCACTCACAGATTGAAACAGGGCGTCTTGACCAACGGTAGAACTTCCTCCCTCAGCCTTTTCCTATTATGGGATGAGGCACTAGCGCCAGAGGTCCCCGGAGCTTGACTCCTACTGGGACCCGAACCAGTTCCACTCTGCGAGGGCAGGTTTTCACCCAAAACCGCACCTCCTGTGGCCTCTCCACCCTGCGAGGACCTATTATCGTGCCCACGCTTTTTGATAAGGATTGGAAGCGCAACATCACCCCTGGCCACTGTTCTTGGGACAGCATCGCGTTGGTCAATCACGTCCAGCCTCCGGTGCTCCACGAGAGTAGCTACAAAAAGATAAGACCAATATTATCGTAAACCGCAAGAAATAAAAAATGCCCAAATAGCAATAAGAAAAACCTTTACGAAGGTTATAAGGGCCTCGATAGGGCATCGGATAGATACCGCTCGCGCCAACCACGTCATCATCACAGAGCATGGTAAGATCATAGGGATGATCCGTCACCTTCAGTAAGACCAGCGGGCCTTATATACTTATCGGACGTAGACCACTGCTGCGGGAGCCCATCGAATTCCCTAGCCGTTTTCTCTTTTATATAAAATAATTCATTCTTGTTTCTGAACCTGTAACTAGATTGACCACATGACATGAATTTGCGTCCTTTTTGCGAACGCACGAAGAAAAAACCTTTGTCACCACCCTTCTTGTTGGTGATGACCGTAAAGAGACTCCAGAACTTATTTACGCCATGTGGAACCCCGAGGGCCTGCATAACGCAAATAAAGCCCACAATGCACCCAATGGAGTTGGGTGACAGCTGTCCAAGGTAAACCCTGATCCTTTCCAAAATAGCGGTAACGGCGGGATCGATAGGGAATCGCAGGCCGTTGGAATGATGCTTTGCATGCACGATGATACAACCCTTTGGCGGCATGTGCATCCTCTCATTTTGATCAGAGAATATGATCTTATATCCAACATCGATATGATATGTTGATGCATAAAAACCAGGGTGATGAGGAACACGGGACTCCATGTCCTCGTAATTCTTGACCGTTTTGAACTTCTTCACTTCAGGGGCTATGGGAAAACCCCACTCATCAAACTCTACATGTTGGGCCCTCGAAGGCACACTGGCATCCTCATCTACGCTATCACCAACATCATCCTGAAACAACTCATCTGTCCCGAGATAATCGGTTTCAAAGAAGACAGTTCTGGAGTCTCCAGCCTTCGTATCTTGAGAATCCAAAACCGGTAAAGTCAAAATCATTTTCGTTCACCATGAGAACGTGAATACTGAGAAGAGTGAAAAACTCCGTAAAGGTTAAAACACACAAACTCGAAGATAGCAACCTGAAAAAATAAGAGAAACAAAGGATGAAATTAATATCAAAACTTGTACCGAAAAGCATGTCGAAAAATATATCGAGAGTCATGTCGAAAAATCCCCGACATACCTGAGCGTAAGAGATAACACGTTTTGCTATAAGACAAAATGATGTTCTCTCTATCCTCCTGGTCTGCTATTTATAGACATTGGGCATCAGTCACACATTTATGGCAAAGCATATCGAACTTCAGATTTGACATGCATGTCGGGGGAAGTTCAATATAATATGAAATTTAGAAATTCAATTGAGAACCTCTGAAAATTCGCAAATTGCATTGGGGGTCCACCAATATTTCTTCAAGACACAAATGAAATTCCCGCTTCAGATTTTCGTCATTTGAACTGGCGGGACGAGAGGTACTGGTAATTAAAAAAGTCAAATTTAATTTGCAAATTATTAACTTCAGATAATAATTCCCAAATTGGGGGACTACATGATATGGGTATTTCCCGTATTGGGTCTGCCATGGGCCAGGCCCAGGTTTTAACATATGTCGAGGATCATTCCTGACATATATATCGGATATAATCTCCGAGATAGTATAGCTCACGTGTTTATCACGTGAGTGGTCCCCGCATCCCGAGGCCTATACCCACTTCTCGTAATCAAGGTAAGCTTTAATTATCCACAATTACTGTTCACCTATATCGAGCATTCCTCGATATAGTCTTCGACATATTACCCGATATATATCTCCGATACATATCGCCTACGCCACCTTCGACATAAGCAGGAGATCACTTTCGACGTAGAAGATCTGATGTCGTCCCCGACATAATCCTCGATGTCATCTCCCATATATTTCTGACATCCTCCTTTGCATACGACGTTAGTTCGAGGTGTTCCAGACCAAGCCTATTCGAGACTAGCATAGTTAGAGTACGCCTAGTTAGCGATATACTCGTTGTACCACACTTGTAACCAACCCTATTCTATATATACGAGATATTGTCAAACTACAAACAAAAACTCATACTTTTACTATGTGGTTAATGTTTGTGAGGTTTTGACACATTTTTATCCTTTCGTGTTTTGCCTAGGTTTAAGTTAAACAAATCGAGAGAAAAAAATTCTAAAAATGAGACAAGCACCAATAGCATTTGCATAACTTGATCGAGAAACATGCCACTCTCGTGGTGGTCAGAGGCGGGGTAACATTCTTCGAGAAAATGGGCGAGTGGTGGGGCGGAGCAAAAAACAACCTACCCCCCACAACAAATCGCTCGACCATTAGCAACTCACACGATACAGGCAGAAGAAGTGCATGAGTTAGGGCAACTCCCATGTCCAAAAGTCGAAAATCTAACCCTATTTAAAGCCTCATATAGCCAGATTATTAATAATAGAGAGCCATAAACGTTTGCAATGTCTCTATATAGTAGAACTCAGAAAAGTTATAATTTACTTTATGCGCTTTTGGTTAAGCACAATTGGATAAGGGGTTCTAGTAGAAGCATCAAACAGAGATTAACGTTCCATAGTAGAATGTTGATTCAGAGTCCAGAGATGCTAATCTCTTTGGAGATCTAGTTTATTTTCTCTGTTTTGTCTTCTCATATGTTGTTGATTAATTCTTTTATTAGCTAGTGAACTTATTCTAAGTTAGGTAAACTACTTTATAGAGTTTGGGAGTAGATATGGATTAGACCATATCTTAAATTAGTTTGGCTGCAAAATTGTTGTCCAATGTGAATGAAATTAGTTTTTACTTTTTAGTTATTAGGCATATTTTAAAATTAGGTCTAACTTAAAGGGCATAAAATATATCGATTGTCCTACTTACTGGGCAGATCTATTCAAAAAACAAAACATAAATGGCAGAAATAAAAATAATTTCATTCGCATTGGACACGGGGCAAAAAAAAAATCAGGAAATTGCATAGTTACAGGACATTTCTAAAAACTCGAAACTTGTTGGGCATTTTTCTCAAAAGGGCAAAGTTACAAGGCACAAATAATAATTTGTCCGAAATCTAACGCTAATACATAGTAATTAAGTAAGGCATATAGTTGAATTGCAAAGGTTGAAGTCCGAAAACTCGACACCTTATCCTTTATCAGAAGCTTTTCCTCGTTAGGGATGTTCACTTTTGGGATTTGTCATTGTAATAAATAATGTAATTTACAAAAGGTTCTATCATAGATAGTTTTTTCTCAAGATTAAGGTAGAACCTAGTTTTATTACGATTGTGGAGGTTAATAATTTCTTTTGATAAGCAAAAAAGGATTTATTCAAAAGAGAAGAAACATTGCAAATAATCCGGTACAAGAAGTACACAAACTCAAAAGGCTTAAAGAAGATACTCATGAATTGAGTTGGACCACACGACATACGAATATGCAAAACCTTTAAACATAGCTGAAATTATTGGATCAGAATTGACACAACTTCAAAGCTCAAGTTAAGCTGGCATTGCCTTAACTTGATCGTAAACAATCTTCTTGATAGAGTATAATGTGCATCGGGATTAAAGAACAAAAGAAGATAAGTTTTCAAATAAATAATCAACCACCTGCTAGCCGTAGGCAAACTAACCACGAAGGTTTTAACAAAGACGTTCCTCACTACAAAATCGCTCTCGCTCTTTTGTAGATTGGACACGACAAAGCAGACAAAAATTTTCTCCTTAAATCTAATCATAGACTTAACTCTAAAACTCACAAACTTTGCAAAGCAAGAAACACTCAAGAACTCTAAAGATATAATCTCTAAAATTAATTAGCTCTATTGTTTCTTGTGTCTTCTTGAAGTTCTTCACACCCTATATATATGTTTCTTCAAACTTGATCTCCAATGAGTGTTGTACACAAATTTGGTAACTCATGTTGTTTCCTAGTTGAACTTTTCTTTTCTTCTTGAACTTGATCTCCTTATTTAATAACAGTTTCTTTTATTAGATTGAGTTCTAATAAGGAAATACTTCTTCAATTCAGAGTTAATCCTAGAAAGACTCCTAGTTGCACTTGAACTCCAAGATTTTCCTTCTTTGAACCCGCGTGGGTTTGACAGTTCTTCTCCTCTTGAATTATGGAAACTTCAAATAAGAAATTTGTAATGCACTCTCTTATGATTAAGAGATGTTCCTGGACAGAAACGAAGACAACTAAAATCTAAGAACTTGGTTAATAGGTGAATAAAGGCAAAACTAAAATAACCCAGTTAAAATAGATTGCTAGTAAAGTTTCTGGTGTCAATGTTGTCTTGTAGATGTTAGCTCAACATTCATCCAACATTGCATCCAGAACGCTTTATACTTGTTCTTGAATTAGGAACAATGTTTCTGGTTTCAATGTTGTCTTGGGGATGTTGGCTCAACTTCCATCCAACATTGTATCCAGAACATCTTGCACTTTCAATCTCTCCCTTTTTTCCTTTCTTCACAAAACCAATCAACCTGTTCCAAAACAGATAATATGTCCAAAGATCCAATTAAGCATAACAATTTAAACCTACTAAACTGTTCCCCCTTAATGCAAACTATCAATAATTAATCCGGCATAACATTGATATTCATTAAAGTCATCATCACAGCCCAACAAGTAGTTGTTCAGACTTTAACTCACCAATGTTGTTTCAATATTAGAACCAGAAAGTATTTGCACATAAGTTTAACAGACAATTAGCAGTTCTAAAATATCTTCATAAGCAAAATCATTAAGAATAGTTCAAGACTAAGTAGCATACTTATTACAACCCAAGTAGATACAAGGAACACACTCCTTGATTCAAATCAAACCAATTAAAGACAAGTAACAGCAGTTAAAAAACAACAGTTCAAAGCAGATCAAAAACAAAAACATAAAACCAAACATCAAAAAAGAAAAAAGAAAATAGACCACTCTTCCCCTTTTTGTGAAGAAAGCTCCTCCATGTTCTTAATCAAGACATCCAACTCCTACATTTGCATTTGCTTAAAAGCAATTTCCCTTTGAGGATTGGCATAAGAACTTATATACCAAGTCAGTTGCTGGTCCAACAAAGACTTTGTTGTAACCCTTCTTTCTTCCTCATTAGATTGAGGCACTGAGGCTCCAACAAATTGTTGGGCCTTCTTTTCCTCACCAGGTTCAAATCCATCTTCAGGATTCCAAGGCAAGCCTTCCACTCTTGTGCTATCTAAGTAAGATGGTGTGATGATGAACTTATCCTTGTTCTCTGACATTCCTTCAAACTGCTTCTTGCTCATCTTTTGTTTGAGCAACAGTGTTGTGATCAATGAAGGGAATGGCAGAATCCATTGATTTCTTCCAGCAGCTTCTTGCATAGCCTTCAAAACTCTCTCCCCAATGTGCACATCAAGCCCATTCTTCAGCTTGTAGACCAAGAAAGTTTATTCCTTACTCAAGACAGTAGATGTTAGAAATTATTTATTTAGCCTATTTTTTCTTGATTTATGATTGGGTCGGAACGCCTTGCCTGAGTTCGAGAAAAATAAGAGATGTGAAATGATTCAGAAGTCCTCTCTCCCTTTTATTCCTTTGATTCCACTCTTTTTATAAGAGTTGGGTTGTATACAAGTGGCTTTTATGCATGTATATTTCTTGACAAGTGTCATATGCAAGTAATTTTAAGAGTTGAGTAGCCTTGCTCTATGTTCGACAACTGTATTTTGGGTGCTGACAAGCGTTATTGTCCTGCTGCTCATATGACCTATCGTGCTCCGATACCCTTTCGGAGGGGGAAGCTAGTATTTTTACCTTTCGAGAGCGGGAGATCCTATCGTGAATTTTGGGGCATCTATACCCCTGCGTTGTAGCATATTCGTATCGTATCTTGATAAGGCGACTGCTAGGACATTGTGTCATTATGGGGTATTCGTGAAGTTATCTAAAACCTCTAATACCTCGCGCGTGAGCTGTATTCTGTAAGTTGCTATTGTGATTCGAGGAAAATGAGTAGGGCATCATTTTACAAGCATCGAGTGCGACATCTGAGGCCATCGATACTAGGGTTTAGTGTTAACAGTAGAATAGTGTTGAGGGCAACCAATTGTAAGATGCACATTTGTGCAAAACAACACTTAGGGAAATGAGCTTTGTTGTGGTATTGTTTAACCCAGGTTCTCACAAGACCACCTGTGATATCCTCAATCACCTCATTTGGCCTAGGATCTTCATAATCTTCAACATGTAGAAGTCCCCAAATCTCATTGATCTTTTTAGGGCTAATGTCAAACACCTGACCTCTCACCCATGTTTTGTCAAATTTAGGAAACAGTTCATACCTGACATATTTTGAAAGGTTCAAGTAGAATTCTTGCACAAACTTATGAGCATAATCACCATGCGTCTTCATTGAATTCTGAACCCCTCTTGCTTCAAGCAACTCAAAAACTCTGTTTGCTTTGAAACTGATCTAGTCCATAATCCTCTCTTTATGTTTAGCCCTCTTTCTAAACTCATAAGCCTTAGCCTATATCTCTCTAGTTAGATAGAAACTAGACCTAACAACTTGACCATATCCTTCTCCTCTTCTTTTTCCTTGTCTTCCTCAATATCAATTACCTCAACTTCTTCTTCCACAACTCGTATCCCTTTCCTCACTCTCTCAGCCTCAGCCTGAGCATCAACCCTTTTCTTCTCAAGCCTCTCTCTTTGAGCTCTTCTAGCCTCGGCTCTTTGCAAGGCCAAATTAGACATTGGAAGCGAATTAATTGGTCTTCTCTTTCTATTTTTACCAAAACCAGATCCCTCCCCCTCAATAACATCATTCACAATATTCACAATAGGGTTAGGGTTAGCCACATTTACCTCAGATTCAGATTCATTGGTTTGAGGAGTATGGACTTCTGATGTTGCAGCAACATTTGAGCAGAATTCTCCATTTTTAGATTTCTTTGATCGTCGTTGATAGGGAATAGGCCGTCGTTTTGCAGCAACTTGAGAAGCATGCTATTTTCACCTCCACGTATGTCAAAACTGGTGTGTGGTGTTGTTTGCTCATCACTCAAAGCCATATCTGCAAGTGTGTCTAATGGAGACTTGCTCGCCATTTGTTAATTTGAGAACTGAAAGAAAATTGAGAGAATTTGAGTTAAATTGCATAGAGAAAACAAATTGCACAAGTAATAGAAACTAGGGCAAATTGTGAATTTAAATCGTGTAGAGTGGAGAGAGAAGGGATGAATGTTAGCGGGATTGAGGAATGTGACCAATTAACTTCACCCACTACTCTATTCCCGCGTTAAAAACCCATCATATGTTAATAAAGGAAACAGGTAACCAGAGAAGTTTAAATAAAACAATAAAAACTTAGCTTTTAAAATTTTAAACAGACGTATAAGTTACTGTTTTCAATGTCGAACAGACACTATAAGCAATGTTGGGATAACATTCAGACCGGAGAGTAGAGTAACATTCAAACCAGAATTATGGAGGTTATGGGCTTCTTCAAGGCAATTCCATGTGAGAGCGTGAGATATATCCAAACTTATATCTGAAACTTCACCAATATAGCAAGTGAGTACCACATGCATAAGATTTAGATCAAAATCATGAATAAGCAACATAACAAACAGAAAACACACATATATAAGCAGTTATGAATTAGAGAATAAATCCACTTCCACAGCATAGAAGGTCACAAGTAGTGTGTCACTTGCAGTATGTCACCCAAAGGGTATGCCTCAACACATAAAATACGGTCTATATACTCCCCATAAGCCCAAACCTACTCAAAACAAACTAATGAATGAATAAAAACAATGCAGTTCTAGCATGAATGCAACCATGTTAAGTCAACATTGAAAGATGGTATACACAAGTGAAACACTTCTCAAACCAACAACAGTTCACATCACATCAAATCGATCTTTACTATTTTCATTATCTCTTTAGAACCAAAAACTGAAGGTTGCTTAAAAAATGGTTATGACATTACTGAATGAGGGTAGCGCTAGGCTCCACACACCCCAATAACAACATTATCAGCAACAAGTTAGGTAAGTACAAAGGCCTTGAATATTTACAACACATTTATCATGCACCCCAATACCCCAATTCCTGATGCATATTTGTTTACCAACCTGCATACAAGGAAAACACCAAGTGATCAGTGCTACTAAGTGAAGGCAATTGAAACCCCAAACAACCTAGTAGAAAGAACGACTATTATGTGCCCCTTGGCAAAAAAAAAATGTAAATAAGCACAACTAAATATCATTGACGCTATCAACATCTTGAATCCCACCATCTCCACATGTCATGTAAAACATTTTCATATGAATAAGACACATCTAAATAAACATCAAAGCAGTGAACTTTGTGTAGCCCATCTTCTCCATATGTTAGGCTAACACAACCTTAGACAACTTCAAAGATTTATTATACTTTTCAAAACATAGATGTGAATCTGCAAGCTAGAAAGATTAGTAAATCACAATGATCAACCGCACAACCAAGTGTGACAAAACAAGGATCAATGTTCCTCAAAAGAAAAGAAAAAAACAAAAAAAAAACAAAAAAGTTACAAACTACACAACAAACATTAACAGTGCTAGAAAGTGGTGTTATGTCAACACTGGGATCCTAACCTTCTCACATATTGCACATGCCAAGAGATTTCCTCAAACTGAAGAATCTCTCACTATCCAAATGTTTTGTAAACATATCAGCAAGCTGATTATTTGTCTCAATATGCTCAATGTTAATCACTTTATCCTCAACCATGTCTCTCAAGTAATGATGTCTTATATCTATATGCTTAGTCCTAGAATGATGAACATAATTTCTAGAGATACCAATGGCACTAAGATAGTCACAAAACATGAGGAGTGTATCACTACCTAACCCATAATCCAGCAACATGTGTTTAAGCCATACAAGCTGGGTAACACAACTGCTAACAACTACATTTTCAGATTCAGCTGTAGACAATGACAAACAATTCTGTTACTTGCTATACCATGAAACAAGACTGTTTCCTGAATAAAAATAA
Source organism: Linaria vulgaris (assembly GCA_948329865.1). Taxonomy (NCBI): domain Eukaryota; kingdom Viridiplantae; phylum Streptophyta; class Magnoliopsida; order Lamiales; family Plantaginaceae; genus Linaria; species Linaria vulgaris. The sequence continues at coordinate 31,413,696 of OX415250.1, read as the reverse complement.
CCCTCCCTTGTGGATTTCCTGTCATCTACATCACCTGCCCAATCAAAATCACTGAAACCAAGAAGATTTGTATTTGTGTCAAAAGAATACCAAATGCCCAAAGATCAAGTTCCAAATATATATCTTAATATTCTCTTCATATCAATCAAGTGAGATTTCTTTAGATCAGCTTGGTACCTAGCACAAACACAAACATCAATCATAATATATGTTCTAGAGGCAGAGAGATGCAACAAACTACCAATCATAGATCTGTACAATGTTAGGTCAACATTGTCTCCAATGCCATCCTTAGTAATCTTCACAGAAGAAGACATGAGAGTCTTGCAAGGTTTTGACTCATGAAACTCAAATCTCTTTACCAGGTTCCTTGCATACTTCTCCTGGTTTAAGAACATACCATTCTACAGTTACTTCACTTGCAATCCCAGAAAGTAATTCAGCTCTCCAATCATGCTCATCTCAAATGTTCCTGTCATTGACTAAATAAACTTGTTTAGAGTAGACTTGTTAGCAGAACCAAACACAATATCATCAACATAAATCTAAGAAACACAAACATCAGAACTATTTCCTAGAATAAACAAGGTTCTGTCTCCCTCTCCTCTATTGAATCCTAGACCTAACAAAAGTTCACTTAGTCTTTCATATCGAGCTCTTGGTGCTTGTTTCAAACTATACAAAGCTTTCTCAAGTTTATACACATGATTAGGATATTTAGGATCAGCAAAACCTTTAGGTTGTTCAACATATACTTCTTTATCTATTAAACCATTAAGGAAAGCCCCTTTCACATCCATCTGGTGGATTTTATTAAGACAACATGCAATAGCAAAAAGTAACCTAATAGATTCTATTCTAGCTACTGGAGCAAGAGTCTCATCAAAGTCTATGCCTTCTACTTGTGTATAACCTTGTGCAACCAACCTAGCTTTGTTTCATACAACTACACCATCTTAATTAGTTTTGTTCTTGAAAATCCATTTTGTTCCCATAACATTTACATTAGAAGGTCTAGGCACTAGATTCCAAACATGATTTTTGGTGAATTGCAACAGTTCATCTTCCATATCATTTATCCAATAATTATCTTTAAGAGCTTCATTCACATATTTGGGTTCAACAAAAGAAACAAAACATGAAGCATTATTCACAGTGCAAGTAGAAGTCATGCAGGCACACAACCTTACCATATATGTATAATTTAACATGTCTTTGTTGCGAGTCTTCATGCGTCCAGTAATTTCACCTATCACTTGTGTAGCTGGAAGATCCTTTTGAATCCTAGTAGGGGATCTCTCTTAGGTTCATCAACATTGTCATCCTCTGAATTGGACTGTGGGGATGTTGGCCTAAAAATAGTAGGTGTCAGTTCAACATTAGAAAAAGTCTCAATTTCAGCATCTCCAGCTTCTGCTCCTAATATTGGGACAGTCTCTGTTTCCAATGTTGGCAAAACATCAGAAACATAAACTTCATCAGTACTTGCATCAAACACAACATTTACTAATTCTTTAATAGTCTTCAATCTTGGATTATAAACCCTGAAAGCAGAAGTATTTACAAAATAACCAACAAATGCACTTCTCACTTTTTGGGTCAAATTTACTTAGATAGTCTCTATCATTCAATAAGTAACAATCACATCCAAATTCATGAGAGCAATATTTGCTTTCAAACCCTTCAAGATTTCATATGGTGTCATATTTGTACCAGGTCTAAGGTAAGCCCTATTACTTATATGACATGGAATATTTAATGCTTCAGCCCAAAGTCTATTTGATAAGTTTCTAACATTAATCATAAGTTTGGCCATCTCTTGAAGTGTCCTATTTTTCCTCTCAGCTATGCCATTTTGCTGAGGTGTATTAGGTGCTGAAAATTCATGGAAAATTCCATTCTTATCACAGAAATCACAGAAACTAGCATTTTCAAATTATTTCCCATGATCAGACCTAATCTTGCAAACAGAGGAACCATAAAGATTTTTGATGATAGCATGTAAGATCCTAAATGTTTTGAATGCATCAGATTTTTCTTTAAGAAACTTAACCCATGTGTATCTAGAAAAATCCGCTACAATAATTGTGACGACCGTGCCCCATGAGTAGTGTTTAGATCCGAGTTGGGTCGGTGCTAGCCAGACACTTTACCCAGCTCAGACTAAAACACGTCTCGTACGAAGGGCAATCACTGTCCAGGATCAACCATACACATTAAGATAAAAAAAACAACTTTTAATATACACAACAGAAGTCTTGAAAATACAAATATGTTGATAACTTTGATAATTAGGCTCTGTTGATAAACATTTTCAATTATACGGGCATTCCAAAAGGCAAGATTGGAAAGAATATTCACATGATCCATGCTGCCACGTCGGTCTTATCCTAAGGAATTAACTGACAGGAAAAACAAGAAATAAGTCTTTGATGACTTAGCGAGATTCATAAAAAATAAGTGGCAATGCATATATTAACAGTGATTCAATTGATATATTTCTCGGAGTGATCTTACCGATAGAAACATTTTAACAAGATAATTTGATGTAGCAACGGTACCGGAATATTTTAGAAATAGTTTATGAACATGTGCGTTAACAGTAAACCAATCCAACCTTATACTTCTAAATACTACCTTATACCTCCCACGAGGAGAGACCTCGCTAACAAAACATGAGACATGCTCGAGTACATGCCGATCTAGCATGCGGGTTATGTCTAACTCTTGACTTCAAGCGGCGCCTAGATAAATGGGTATCAAGCGAAATTACTTAAACTGAAAGTCCTTACTGCCAGATAGTAAATCGACTTAATCCATAGGCCCAACTTCCCAAAGGCGTCCTAATGGGTGATAAACAAACAAGCTAGTAAATCGAATAATATCCATTGCTCATTGAGCTACATGTCACGAACACACAGTTCGTTGCTCTTTGCACAGTTGAAGAACCAGCATGAGATTTTATGTGATGAATAATTAATGACTGTATAAGATTTAACGATGCAAAAATAGGAATAAGATGAATTATAGGTTGTTCGTGGTTTGGTAATGAAGTTGTGACTTTTCTGTTAAAGTTACTCAGGGCCAGATGCCAAATTGAGCTAGAACGAAATCAGAAATCGAACCTCACATTTATTTGTGCGGCGAATCTTGCTCGTCGTTGATTAATTTGTCAAACATTTAATATCATTAAGATAATATCAGTTACTGAATAGTCATAACTCACCACAATAAACATATGTACTATTCAACTTTCGTGTAGATTAGATTTAAGGAAGTTCTTGTTAAAAATGTAACTAATACTAATTTAAGTAAATAACACATATCATTGATGAAAATCTTATGCAATAAACTTTGATGTCGTAAGATTAAGTTAAATATCAAATATACTTTGTATACGTAATTTATGTCTCAAGATTTATCTTAAGCAAACATATATTTATAATTATAATTGTAGTTATAATTGTTCTAATGTTAGAAAGTCATTTCATATGGTAAGTATACAATAATATTAAATATAATATGATAAATTATTTAGTTTGATGCATACTAAATCTTCAGAATATATTACTCAACTGATTTATGGAAAATAATTCTTTAAGTATCTAGTACATCCAAGAATTTCAATAATCATGACATCAAACAATTATCTTATGAAGCAATCGAGTAAATTGTATAACTTAGTTAATTTTAGCTTGTTTCAAGATTATCTTAAATTACATAACATTGTATTTAAAACTTGGGATAAAAGCATCAAACTCCCTGAACTATACACGTTTTTACGACTTGCCACTTAAACAAATTTTATCATCACTTTCCCCCCTAAACTATGCACTTTTGTGCGATTTGCCCCCTCGGTGCATTTCCGGCCATTTTTGGCCGGAGTATTCCCTCATACCCGACTCATATGTGCTGTACTAGATGTATTTTAACTGTTGATGATAAAAAGTAGGGAAAAAAACACATCAAACGGGGAGTATTTCGACCAAAAATGCACTGAGGGGGCAAATCGCACAAAAGTACATAGTTTAAGGGAGAAAGTGATGATAAATTTTGTTTAAGGGGCAAGTCGCAAAAATATGTATAGTTCAGGGGGTTTGATGCTTTTATCCCTTAAAACTTATAAAAAATATTAATACGTAAACTGAATCAAGGTAAATGATCAAAGAATGTTTAAGTTACGATAAATAATCATATAAGAGGATTTAGACCACGAGAGTATATATGATAATCTTATTAAACTTATGTAAAGATATGTTAAATATGATAAATATACTATTTATATACTATTGAAAAATCTCAAAAATATTAATCAGTAGATACAAATTATATTAAAGTGATTCTAACCTTTGTTATATCTTATAAGAGTGATGTGTGAGTAATCAATCATGGAATCATGATGATTATTTTCAATCATAAACTAAGAACATAAAGTACGCAAAATAAGCTGAAAATCATTGCAATATCGGGTTTACCTTTGATCGGATATCCAAATGGACTTTGTACCCAAATATTTTTGTGTTTTCTGGTCCCTAACGTCATGAGGAACATGTGTACCCAAATTGGAAGGAAAGTCCAAAGGTTTGCTATGCTAAATAATTCTTGAAAACATAGAACCTATGTTCGGATTCTTAGACAGCAGTCTACGGTTTAGTCATTTCGACCCTTTAAATCACATTACTTGAAAAGTATTTCTTCATATGGAAGTTAGAGGACATCATGAGGGGTATTTGTCTGCTGACTTTGATTAAAAAGGATTTTTCTACAATTAGTTATGATTTTTCTAAGGTGCAAAGCCGAATGGATAATTTATGCGCAATAAAAGTCTTGGGGTATTTTCGGGTAGAATAAGATGAAATAAAGACTTGAAATGAATTTTCCATGAAAGTAGACTCAAAAATGAAGAGATTAGTAGGAAGAAAGCTGATAAAACCCAAATGGTTTGTGTGTAAAAAATGTTGGAAAAAGCCTACTATTTATAGTAAAAAAATCATGTTAAAATACTTTTAATTAAGGCCCCACTTTAATTTTTTTATCCTTGGCCACCTAACGAAGATTCGAATATGATAATAGGGAGATGTGGCTGATTTTTCTTTCATAATTTAAAATATGATATGTTTAATTCAAACAAAACACATATAAATTATTATATACATATTTATTTTTATACAAATTAAAACAATTTAGGTTAATGTCCCACTTTAATTTTTTAACAACTAATCACCAAAATCTGATTTCAATTGTCACAAGAGTGATGTGGCTGAGTTCATAACCATTCACCTATGATGTGATATAATTCTTGTTGTTTATAATAAAATAAAATATGAATGAATAGATATTTTTACACATAATTACTTATGTGAGTTTTTCTAGGTAAAGAAACTCCAAGATCAATATGTACATGTAAAATATATTTCTTAAAGATATTTGAAGCATATAATATAATAAAAAATGGTTAATTTTCGTTCAAGGACTAAAATAGAAATTTTCTCAAATGTTTGGGGTCAAAATGATATTTTCAAAAGTTTGAAAACTAAACTATAAATTTTTATTTTAGTTCAAATTTCAGCTTTTATGAAACGAGAATTAACATTCTTAAAGGTAGGTTTCTCAACAAATCCAAGACCATTTGTTCCCTGATTGCCCATGCTCAGTATCTCATCAAGTTTAGATGTACATGAGTTCCACTTGGCAATGATCTAATTATCTTTTTCAAGCTTTCCTTTTACCTCTTTTAATTCAGCTTTTATCTTATCAAGGTCTCTTTCATACAGCCTCATCAGTCTCACTAGTCTATCAATTTTCAGTTTCTGAGCTTCATTACTTTTGATGAGTTTATGATTTTCTTTCAGAAGATTATGAAAAGTAGACTTTAAGTCTTCAATGATTTCCTCCTAGGATATTTCTCCTTCAAAGTAATACTCTTCATCTAGATCAACTGAACCATGAAAACACTCAAAGTTAGATTCATCATTATCAGATAAAGAATTAAGATCAATACTGGTATCATATTCATTCCAATTCCCAGAGAAAAGCTTTTGTTTAGGTGTTGAGTTCTAGATGTTGGAATGACATTGGGACCCGTAGCAGTTCTGGGGTTCTTCTTCTGTCAAATAAACTTGAGTGCATAGCACAACAGTGTGAATCTCTTCAAAAAAAATCTTCAGCATCAGCAGTTGATCCAGAGCTGTAATCCTCTTCATTAAAATCATCTACACATACCCAATGAGACTTTCCCTTCTTGCGGAGGGTGTTAGCACATTCAACAACAATATGATCATAACCTTTTCTTTCAAAACATTGGGTAGTTTTCAACTTTTCAAGTTCTTCAAGACTAGATTTTGTTGCCATATATTTGACAAATTTAGGAGGTAGTTTTCTATAACCAGTGGAAGTATGAAATAAGAAGAGACCTATTAAGAGAAAGATTTATTCGAGAAAAAATCTTAACAGTTACATCCAATCACAAAATTTGATATTGACAGGTTGTTTCTCTTTAGATTTATCTTTAAAGTTCAACCTACTTAGTTTCTCAATAATATTTCCATAGTTAGCAGAAACAATTTTATCCTCATTCTCACTCTCATGATTTAGATAATTTGTGCCTAACAAAGCAATAACTTGTTGTTTGGTAGTTTTTGCAGGATATTCTAGCTCAAATTCTCTAAGAGTGTTTAATAGGGTTTGAAACTCTATGTTGACAATATCTCTTGTCTTTCAGATGGCAATTATCTTGAGAACAAAACTAGGTGACAAAGCTCTAAAAGCTTTATAAACCATAGTTTGATTTGCAACAGGAAATCCTAGATTTTCACATTAATTTGTAATGTCATGGATTTTCTCAAAATAACTATCAACACTCTCTCCATCACACATCTCAAGTTTCTCAAAATCTTTAAGCAATTGTCTATGTTTAGATTTTTTAACTGTGACGAATAATTAAATTTGTCCCTTATTTTTTTTTCAAAAAGCTACTATGCCCAATTTTTTTGGGCCTTGTTTTTATGCCTCATATCTTTCAAAAAATCTACTAAAAATGTCCTCGCCCCTTTTTCGGGCCAAAATTACCTACGTGGCAGTACAAAATTGCACTTTGCACCCAAAAAAAATTGCACTTTGCACCTCAAAATATTTTACGGTGCAAAATGCAATTTATTGTAGGGTGCAAAGTGCAATTTTGTACCGCCACGTAGGCAATTTTGACCCGAATAAGAGCCGAGGGCATTTTTAACAAAAAAATTGAAATATATGGGGCATTTAAACAATGCCCAAAAAAATTGGGCATATTAGCTTTTTGAAAAAAACATAAGGGGCAATTTTAACAATTCGTCCTTTTAACTACAATATCTCCTTCACAATGAAGTTCAAGGATATTTTAAGTAGATTTAGCTGTGGAGCAGTTCTGAATTAATTTAAACATCTGATTGGTAACATAACTCAAAATAGCATTAAGAGATTTCTCATTGTAGTTGTATAGCGTTACTTCGTTTGCGTCCATTGTGACTTCGGTTTTAGTACAATATATGCATCTCTGTCATTTCCAATCTTAGGAACATAGTAGCCATCAAGGACTACATCCCATGCTTTCATGTCAATGGATTTGATGTGAACTCTGAGCCTGGTCTTCTAGTAAGCATAATTGTTGGAACCTTCCAAGACTGGTAGTCTGCCAGAATTCGGATTGATGTTGGCAATCGCGTTAGTGTAATCGGTGCTTGGCTCTGATGCCAATTGAAATTGTTGGATCGAGATTGACACAACTTCAAAGCTCAAGTTAAGTTGGTGTTGCCTTAACTTGATCTTAAACAACCTTTTTGATAGAGTATAATGTGCAAATGAATTAAAGAACACAAGAAGATAAATTTTCTACGGTGTATTATAAATAATCAACCACCTAACCGTATGAAAAATAACCACAAAGGTTTTAACAAAGACGTTCCTTAGCAAAAAATCACTCTTGCTTTTTTGTAGATTGGACTCAACAAAGCAGACAAGAATTTTCTCCTTAAATCTAATCCTAGACTTAACTCGAAAACTCACAAACTTTGCAAAGCAAGAAACACTCAACAACTCTAAAGATATAGTCTCTAAGATTAATTAGCTCTATTGTTTCTTGTGTCTTATTGATATACTTCACACCCTATATATAGGTTTCTTCAAATTTGGTCTCCAAGGTGTGTTGTATATAGATTTGGTAACTTATATTGTTTCCTAGTTGAACTCTTCTTTCCTTCTTGAACTTGATCTTATTCTGGAATAATAGTTTCCTTTATTACTTCTTTTTCAATTCAGAGTTTATCCTGGAAAGATTCCTAGTTGCACTTGAACTCTAAAAACTTTCTTTCTTAGAAACTGCATGGGTTTGACCGTTCTTCTCCTCTTGAATTATGGAAACTTCAATTAAGAAACTAGTAATGCACTTCCTTATGATTAAGAGATGTTACTTAACATAAACAAAGACAACTAAATTGTGGAACTTGATTAATAGGTGAATAAAGGCAAAACTAAAATAACCGAGTTAAAAATAGATTGCCAGTATAGTTTCTGGTTTCAATGTTGTCCCGTGGATTTTAGCTCAACATCCATCCAACATTGTATCGAGGACACTCTACACTTGTTCTTGAATTAGGAACAATGTTTCTCGTTTCAATGTTGTCCTGCGAATGTTGGCTCAACATCCATCCAACATTGTATCTAGAACATCTTGCACTTTCAGTAGCATTAAACCATGTCCAAGCTCTAGCTTTGATTAGGTTTAGAACTTTTGTTGTATCTACCATAACCCCTTTGAAGACGACATAATTTCTCAATTATGTGGAACATATATACGAGGGTAACTACTATAATTGAGGTAATTATATATATGGATTAAAGCATCAAACCCCTTGTACTATAACGACTTTTGGGCACTACCTCCCGAACTTTACAAATAAGCACTTGGCACCTTAAGATTCACCAACTTGTTCGAGTTGGACCCTCGCAATTTTTCAACCAAAAACTTGCCAGAATTTTAATTTCTTTTTTCAAAATCTTATCCTCGTTGAGACGATTCCAATAGTGGTGGCGGTATTTCAAAATTCAAAGCCATTACACAGGAAATGTAGTTTTAATTTGATAAATTTCCGAAAATTGTGAGAACACCTTCAAGTGTTCTTCATAATTTCCGAAAATTCGACGAATCAAAACTAAATATCCCGTGTAATGGCTTCGAATTTTATGATACCTTCACCACTGTCGAAACTGTCTTGATGAGTGGAAGAGTCGATTTGAATAAGAAAGTTCGACAAAGTTTTTCGGCAATTGGCGGCGGTGTAGTGACGGGTTACTAGAATTTTTTCGTCGGAATTCTTAGAGTCTTCTCCCCGTCGAGACGGTTTCGGTGGTGGTGACTGTATTGCTAAATTCAAAATCATTACACGGGAAATTTAGTTTTAATTCATTAAATTTCCAAAAAATGTGAAGAACACCAAGTGTTCTTCACATTTTTCTAGTGTTCTTCACATTTTTCGAAAATTTCATGAATTAAAAATAAATTTTCCATGTAATGGCTTTGAATTTGGTAATACCGTCACCACTACCGAAACCATCTCGATGAGGAGAAGATTCTGAAAAAGAATTAAATTTTCGACGCTTTTTTAGTCGAAAAATGCCGGCAGGCAACTCGAACAGGTTGACGAAGGTTAGGGGCAAAGTGCTTATTTATAAAGTTCAAAAGGTACTGCCCAAAAATCATTATAGTACAAAGGGTTTGATGCTTTTATCCCTTATATATTTTTTTTTGATCGAGCAAAAGGAGAAAACACTATGAAGCACAAGGGGTGCTTCAACCCCTTACAATGAGAGACAATCCAAAAAAAAGAAAGAGTAATCACCTACTCACACAAGAAAAATTCAATAACCTTTCCAAGCTAAACAAAGTCTAGGATTGACACACCAATCATAAAATGAGAAAGGAAACTTCTTAAGATTAGCATTTGCCCAACTCCATGAATTTACTTGAATCAATTCAAAAGTAGAAGACATTTCGAGGGACTCACATCGAAAAATCTTCATGTTCCGCATCTTCCAAATCATCCACACCACCATGCACCACATGCCTTTCCATAACTTTCTAGTTGTTAATGTTTTCACCAGCTCAGCGTTGGCGCGGAAATGGGCATAAGGATCAGTAGGCAACACCATGACAAACCCGAGCCATCTATAGAATTGCATCCATATTCTGTGAGCAACCTCGCAACTAAAGAACAAATGAGCAACAGTTTCTGTACCACTCCCACAAAGAACACATTCATCATTATCTAACAGCCCTGTCACCCCTCTCCTAACCAAATTGTCTTTCGTAGGAACCCGATTCAAAAACAAACGCCACGCAAACAAAGACATTTTTGGAGGAGCGCTATGAATCCAAAAATCCCGAAAAAACCCGTTATCAGAAATGTTAGGTTGTTGGGAAAGGCAACCATAAGCTGTTTTAACAGAATAGTTACCTGGAGGATCACATTTCCAGCGCCACCCGTCCTCCTTGGATTCCTGCAACTGAACTTGGTGCACGATATTTTCCAGCTCTAGAAGACTTTGTTTTTCCCATTCAAAGAGAGGTCTTCTACACCTAAAGTTCCAAATCCACTGTTCATTATGTCGAGCGGCAAGTGTTGCAATTGGTTTCTCTTTATCCAAAGAAACAGAGTACAACCTTTCAAATTTCTCTTTTAGCGTTTGTTCACCCAACCACTTATCCTCCCAAAAACGGGTCTTCCTTCCATTCCCAACTTTCCTCGACACCTCATCAAGGAACCAATCCCCGCCAGTCGCTGTCACAAAAATTGAAGCAAGGTTCCTCCACCAAACAGATCCACTATGGTGGGAAAATGAAATGCAACGTGATTGGATTTGTCGCACCCTCGCCATATTTAGCAAAAATGATATCTTTCCATAGCGCCTCCTCGTCACTACACAATCTCCATCTCCATTTACCAAGTAAGGAAATGTTAAACCATTTTAAGTTCTTGATGCCCAAACCACCATTATTTTTGTCAAGACACACTTGTTCCCAACTCACCCACGGGATTTTATTTCTATCACCATCTCCACTCCACAGAAAATTCCTTTGGATACTAGTGAGATTCTTAAGAACCTTCATCGGCACCTTATAGAAAGACATGAAATATGTAGAGATTCCTGTCAAAACTGACTTGAGCACGACAACCCGCCCGACTGAAGACAAACGAATGCTAGAATACCGAGATAATCTTTTCTTCAACTTGTCCTCCAAAAATTTCCAATTCTGAATGTGTCTGGGATTCAAACCCACTGGAATCCCAAGATAAATAAATGGAATGTTACATTCTTGACATTTCAAACTCTCAGCCCATTGTGCTGTCCTCCCATCCTCCACATTAAGGCCAATAAGACTACTTTTTTCAAAGTTTACTTTAAGCCCTGACACCAATTCAAAATTGAATAAAATACTCTTGATTGCCATGACATTTTCAAACGATGGTTCACAGAAAATGACGGTATCATCTCCATATTGGACGTGTGTAATTTCCAGCTCTTGTCGTCCGACTTTAAACCCATGGGAAAGCCGAGAAGCAACAGCTTTTTTGATCAACGCACCTAATGCGTCAGCCACAATAAGAAAAAGGAATGGAGAGAGAGGGTCTCCTCGCCTTAATCCTCTATGTAATGCAAATTCCTCTGTAGGACAGCCATTGACCATCACGGAAGTCGTTGCTGACGTGATGCACTCTATAATTCACTTCCTCCATCTGTTACAAAATCCCATTTTACACATCATAGAATCCACGAATTCCCAGTTCACACAATCATACGCCTTCTCAAAATCCACCTTGAAAATGAGACACGGTTTTTTGTACCTAATAGCATCATCAATAACTTCATTCACAACAAGAATACTATCGGTTATTTGCCTTCTGCCCACGAAGGCTGATTGCTCCTTGGAAACAATCTTGTTCATCACTTCTCTCATCCGATTCGCAAGCACCTTAGCAACGATTTTGTAAAAGCATTCGATCAGCAAAATAGGTCTGTATTCACTCAAAGTAAGAGGACTTGCCACCTTTGGAATAAGAACAATAAAGGACGGATTTAGACCTCTTACAAATTTCCCGTTTTGATGAAATTCTTGGAATGCAGCACACATGTCTTCTTTCAAGTCCTCCCAACAACATTTGATGAAGTTAATATTAAACCCGTCTGGACCGGGTGGTGTTTTCGAGCCATCACAACCCCTTACAAAATTATGTATCTCCTCCTCCAAAAAAGGCCTAGACAGAACTTCATTTTCGGCTTCAGAAATCTGCTCGAAAATCACATCTTGCAAAGTTGGCCTATTCCATCGATCTTCTGAAAACAACTTCATATAGAAAGACCTGACTTCCCCTCTAGTCCCTTGGACGTCCACCACCCATCTATTATCGACTCTAATTCCCCTGATGAAGTTTCTGACCCTGTTTCCATTAATACACCCGTGAAAATATCCTGTATTCAGGTCGCCCGCTTTCAACCATTTACACCTAGATTTTTGAGCTAGAATACTTTCTTTTGACTTTAGAGTTTGCATCAGCTCCCCGATCAGTTCTTTCTTTAGAACGATGTCACTCTCTGTCAACACCGAAGATTCACTCTTTATATCCAACTCTTCCACAGATTTGAGGATCGCTTCAGTATGTTTATCTACAAAGCCGAAAACAACTTTGTTCCAAACTTTCAATTTATTCTTCAAAACTTTTAATTTTTCTTTAAATCTGAAAGTTGCCCATCCCTCGATATTATGCTCGTTCCAATGATGTTTCACGAACTGTTTGAACTCCTTGTGATTCATCCAACAATCATGGAATTTAAATGGAGTAGGTCCCCAATCACGACCATCATCTTTAAGTAAGACAGGACAATGGTCTGAAACTGATCTTCTCAATCCCCACTGTGATAAAGATGGCCATGCAACTAACCACTCTTCTGTCAACAAGAATCTGTCCAGCCTGCTCATAACCACCCCATTGCCTCTATACCAAGTGAATTTCCTACCGACCAACGACAAATCCATTAACTCCGCATCAGTAATGAACTTCTCAAAATCATTGCACTCTCCGGAATAACTCCCAGCTCCTACACCCCTGCGCTCACCCACATTTCTAACTGCATTGAAATCCCCGCACATACACCAAGCTCCAGCCCCTACATTTTGTTTCAATTTAATAAGTTTCTCCCACAAAATTCTTTTTTCGATACTACTACAAGGAGCGTAAATGTTGGCCATGTAGCTAAACAATCCACTTTCTGCCCACTGACCTGCTACTACTATAAAATTAACTCCCCCAAATTGATTCGCCATTTTAAAACTCCCTTTCCTCCAAATCGTAAGGACTCCTCCCGCTGTACCTATCGCCCTGCAGAAAGCCCATTCGCAGTCTATTCCTCCCCAGATTTTATGACACAATCTGCTATCCACCTGCTGCTTTTTGATTTCTTGAATGCACACCATATCAACCTCATTTTCCCTGATCATTCTCCTAATAATATATTGATGATTATAAGGTTTCGAGAGAAAAGTGTAAAACATTGTAATTCAAAACCCCTTAACAATAATTGAGTAGTTTAAATTAAATAAAGATCCGTAATACTTACTTAAATTCAAAGTTATCCAAACAAAACAAATTTATTTGTTACTCCATGCATATTTAATTTTGTTCGTAGTGCTTTTTGTACTTGATCAATGGGGAATACAATATTTAATACAGTTTATCATTAAATTTTAATTATATAATGGGTAAATAAAGGCACCACTAGGTTGGCCAAGTTTATTAGCTTAAATAGTAAATACATATTAAAAGTATAAACTGTATTGCAGCATGCATCACAACATTATCGTCACTAATGACGTATAATAGCTTTGTTATTTTATAATTCATATATTTGTATATAATTAATATTGTTGATTCTTCCGATTACCACAGACATTTGATTATCAATTAATGGTTCGTGCATTGCATAATGGAAGCAACTCATGATTTAGGCATAAGAATCCCTCTAGAAATACCACACTTTCTGCACAGTTTCGTGCATTGCATAATGGAAGCAACTCAAATTTAGGCATAAGAATCCCTCTAGAAATACAACACTTTCTGCACAGTTTCAGCACTTTCTCGTAGATTTCTTAAAAGCATAGCTAGTTTGTATAGTTAAGATGCAGAATATATATTCCTACTACTCTTTACACCTGTAGAAATCATAAAAAATTAAGTGTGATCTTGGTTGACAATGATTGGGCATAAATGCCTTTTGTGCAAAGCCCTTACATAGATTCCAAACTAAGAACTGAAAAAAAATTAGTCAATGTTTATATTCTGAAGCACTTTCGACCTCTAAATATTGTAGTTAACATTGACTATCTTTAAACACTAGTCCAATTAAAATATGACTACACGCCGATAATATAACATAAGATATATTTCTTGTAAACTTTGACTATCTTAGTTTCCCAATTCTAAATTAATGATTTTTTTTGGTGCTGATCAGGAAATAAAAACCTATGAAAACACTTGTTTAATTATTTAGTCACAAATTCTATAATAATAGTAATAATAATTATTATTGTTATACATATCTACTATATAATAAGAATGGAAAAGAATTTGACGTTAATCTTTCGTTGTTCCGACTTTATTCTTATAAGTTCAACTAATTACTATATTCTCTTTTGTTATACAGTAATAAATACTTTGTGGGCATGTACTTATTAATTGATTGGGACTCATAACATATAAAATAGGGAAAAAAGCAGATCACCCCCTTAGCTTTCGGTCGTTTTGCACTTTGCCCCCCCAATTTTGTATTCCGTCAAACGTTACCCCCCCACACGAGAATATTCCGTAAAAAAAGAATATTCTATTAAATTTTGACACTTTGCCTCCCTAGCTTTCGACATTTTTAATGGAATATTCGTTTTTTTTAACGGTCATGCTACGTCGGGGGGTAACGTTTGACGGAATTCAAACCTGGGGGGGGGGGGGGGGGGGGGGGGGGGCAAAGTGCTAAAAATCAAAGTTGGGGGGCAAAGTGCAAAACGGCCGAAAGCTAAGGGGGTCTTCTACTTTTTCCCCTATAAAATATCTTAACACTTATTAGCGTCGGGGTCCGCTGTAAGCTGCAGAATAATCATTCTGCTTTTTAATTATTTTGATTTTGCTTCAAAAGTTTTACGTATCGCACTTATGGGTCTGTTGTAAATTGCCGAACGATCCTTTTAGTCTTTTAATCCTTTCGATCTTGCCTCAAAAGTTTTATGCTATTTATTTATGGGCCCCGCTGTAAATTATTGAGCGGTCTTTTAATTTTTTAATTCATTCAGTTTGACCCTAGAAATTTAGTTAATATATATATATATATATATATATATATTTTGAATCAATAAATTAACTTTTGTGTCCGCGTGTATTAAACAATTGTGATCCGCTTAATATAAAATTGATTAAAAACTCACAAACGTGGAGGATCGCTGTAAATTTTGAAACAATCCTTTTAAATTTTAATACTTTCAGTGTTTCCTCGAAAGTTTTACAGTATGCACTTATGGACCTCCTAGTTAAACGCGGACCCATAGATTCACCGATAACACACATTAAAAATCTTGACTTAGGGCGTACGTCTAGAACTCGTGGAATACCGAATAATACATTGATGAAGGTCATACAAAACGACATGCAGCTCACAAACCTAAGTGAAGATTTATTTCTCAATCGAAACGAATGGAGACAGATGATTCATGTGCACGACTCTATGTCATTCTTTAATTGTTCATATAGCTACCCCAATCACTACAAGATTTTAGGTCATTAGCTACCGCATTTTCGGTAGCTAATGGCCCAAATACGATCTCTAATGATCATTACCTACAAAATTATGTCGCTAATTTTTGGTAGCTACTAATCGCGTCGCTAATGAGTCGCTACCGAATTTCGGTAGCTAATAAGTCCTTTTCCTACCGAATTTTCGTCGCTCACATTAGTAACCGAAGTTTCATCGCCACTTCCGTCGCCATAACTTTGAAATTTAGCTACCGATTTTTGGTAGCTACTGTGGAGTTAGCTACCGAAATTTCGTAACTAACTTACAAATTTAGCTTGCCCATTTTAACCTGCATTTGCTACCGACGTTTGGTAGCTAATATTATGAATATTAGTAGCTACCGATTTTCGGTAGCTAACTTTATGAATATTAGTAGCTACCGACATGCGGTAGCTAATAATATTTACAGATCCAAAAAAAATTATTCCCGAAATATTTCAAAAATTTATTGGTTTATTGTTTCACCAATATGAAAACCAATGTTGATTTGTTAATTTAACACTATCAAGCATTTAAATAAACGAAGAATTTTTTTTTAACAAAATGATTGTAAAATAAAAAAGGTTTGGAGTTTGAAGATATGAAAAAAGTGTTGAGAAATGAGAAACATTTTGAAGATTTGAAGAGAGTGTGGAATTTGATTAATGGAAAAAAAATTGGAAGATATGAAGAAATAAAGAAATGATATGGATAGTTTTTTAGATTGGAGAAGTGAGGATTTTTTGATGATTTGAAGAGAGTGTTGGGATGATTTTATAGATTTGATAAATAAAGAAATGGTAGGGATAGTTTTTAAACTGGAGAAGTGTTGGGATTATTTTGTAGATTGAAGAATTGAGGGGTATTTATAATATGAGATTGAAAATTTTAAATTTTCGGAAAATTTAAATTTCCCTCTCTTGGCCGCCGAAATTTTCGACGTTTTGCTACCGAAAATCGGTAGCTAATGGTCAATTTTTTTTAATTTTCCGAAAAGTTGAATCTCCCGCACATGGGCGCATAAAGTTTCAAAATTTAGTTACCAAAAATCGGTAGCTAATTGTCAATTTTCTGGGTTCTATCAGGAAGAATATTTGTAGCTGCCGGCTTTCGGTAGCTAATATTCGTTGAACATTAATAGCTACTGAATTATGGTAACTAATATATGTTGAATATTATTAGCTACCGACAAGCGGTAGCTAATGTCCGTTGAATATTAGTAGCTACCGCTTGGCCGTAGCTAATGTTAAATTCTTTCTATTTTGTATATTTCTTTGTGTGATTTTGATTTCTTTATGTTTTGAGTTTAATAATATTACCAATAATAAGTAAGAATTAACTTATTTGTTAGTAATTGATTTGTTTTTACGATTGATGTATTGTTATGTGACGTATATATTAGTTTTACGTACCTCTGCACTTAATCATGTCTCGTGTATGTGATTGAAATATCGTTGTGACGTGTTGATTGATGTATCTATGAAATGTGATTATTGGTTATGATGTGAAGTTACATTCTTTATTTAACGCTCTATTGGGAGATACATACATATATATAGTATTGACAAACAAACGATATTATGTATCATTTTTATTATGAACCGACATTAGTAATGTCATTTGATTGTGCAATGAAATCATTATTTTATGTTTATTTAGTTAATTATTACTTGTTATTGACGTAATTGATAACAAATAACCAATTATATTTAAAATAATCGTCGAATAATTACAATTTTAAGCACTTAAATATTAGTATCTACAGACTTGCGGTAGCTGATTTAGTCAGTAGCTATGGACTGGCGGTAGGTACTGTTAAGGTATAAATATTAGCTACCGCCATTTGGTCGCTACTGTTAGGGTTTGGATAAAGGGTTTAATCAAATTTTCAAATTTGTGCCAACGGTAAGGACAGTTAGCTACCGCTACGTAGTAGCTAATGTCAACGGTAAGAAAGGTTAGCTACCAATTTTCGGTAGCGAATGTCAACGGTAAGAACCATTAGCTACCGTTTTGCGGTGGCTAATGTCAACGGTAAGAACCATTAGCTATCGATTTTCCGTAGCTAGTTATTAGCTACGAAAATTCCATCGCCACTTGTCCGTAGCGACTGAATTACTGACGAAAATTCCGTCGATAATAAGTGTGGCCACCGATTGGTTGTCGCCAATAATTTAAGCGACGAAAATTCCGTCTCTAAACTTATCAGCTACGAAATTTTGGTAGTTAATTTGCGGTAGCTAATACTGCGGAATCTTGTAGTGAATTTATTAAGATTGTAGGTTTGACTCATGATAAAATTAATTGGTGCAATACTTATACATTATAAAATTGAATTCAAAAGTTAATTATATTAAAATTTGTTAAATAGATATTCAAATGGGCTACCGTTAAAATTACAACAACACTTTTAAAAATGATAATTTCGCAAGGCTAAGTAACTAATATATATATATATATATATATATATATATATATATATATATCGCACACTAATATATGTAGCTAATTAATTAATAGCACGACGAGGCGATGTTTCACTCTCATGGCACTTATTTTCTAGAGGATTTTTTCTTTCATTTTGGAAATTAGCTAGTGATTCTATCACATGAGTAAATAAAATTCCTTAATTAAGACGAAATATTATTGTTCACTATATTTTTTGCTGACCAAAGTTATAAGCGCCTGCTCATATATAGACATTTCCCTAAAACTGTTATATATATATATATATATATATATATATATATATATATATATATATATGGCCCTAACTGTATTTTGTTCATTACATCATCATTTGCAATATAATATTCACCCTTAAATTGCTAGCTGAGCATTCCCGTCCAAGGTAAATTTAATAAATTGGTATAATTCGGTTATTACAGGTCAAGACCTTCATCATTTTAAGTCGTCCGGCTTTGACCCCACAAAGTTCGTGCGTCTTTCCACGGGTATTAATTACTAGTATGTGACCTAATTACTAGTATGTGACGGTCTACGTTGCACGGGTTCGGGTACGGCGGTACGGGTATGGTACGGTACGAATACTCCGATGCAGAATTTTTTAAAAACAACCGATACCGGTACGGCTAGGATACGTCTATATATAAATAATTATTAATATTTATTATATGTAATTTTTTTATTTTTAACAAGCAATAAAATTTAAAACTTAAACAAGAAAAATTAGAAATACACAAAAAATATTTAACATTAAAAAAAGTCATTCCTCAAATATGAAAAAGACATATAAATGTGAATTATTTATGACTAATAAGTTAAACAACAACATAACAAGCTTGAAGATGACGCATGGTGGTGGTGGTGATTATGAATAGAAAAAGAAAAGTATAATTGTGGTGGGACATGGTGGCGGTGGTGATTATGAATAGAAAAAAAAGAATAATTGTAAAAATAAGGAGACCTGAATCGTGCCATTGATAAAGGGATTTTATTTTTTATTTTATTTTATATTTGGTAGAATTTATATTTAAATATTTAACCCATCAAATATTAAAAGTTTAATAAAAAGACCAATAATATTTCCGATACGCCTAAAAAAACGTATCGGAAACATATCGAGATTTTTTTAATTTTAAAATTAAAGGATACGCCACGTGGCGTATCGGATACGTCAGAACCGGTATCGGTATCTGAATCGGTATCGATATGTATCGGGTACTGCATAACCGTCTTGGTATTGGTATCGGTGCATCACAGGTGACCGTTGTTAGTGTTTTTTATTCTTTTTTCTTTTTTCGGTCGGCAAATGAAGTTTATTGAGGACATAGATCTTTTTTTTTATCGACAAAGAAAATTAGAATATATAAATAAAAAACACGAAGCGCAAAGGGCGCTTCAGCCCCTTACAAAATCGTCTCACTCTTTACATTTTAAACATATACGTCGATGAACACTCTAATCATATATTGAGTATTTAACCTCTTTCACTTCCACTCTCATCCACGCCCACGATTTAGTCTTGATTAGATCCACGACTTTTTCAGCATCAAATTGTTTCTCTTGGAAAATAACCTCGTTCCTCATAGTCTATATATACCACACAACAACGCACCTGCATATACCTTTCCAAAATTTACTAAGATTGTTCGCAACCAACTCCGCATTTTGGAGAAAATGAGACTTTTGGTTCAGAATGCAAAGTCATTTGAACTCCAAACCAATTGTACACTTTCATCCATCCCTCATAGGCAAATGAACATGTAAATAAGAGATGTGGCGTATCTTCATTCTAGTATCCACAAAAACAGCAAGCATTTGAAGCATTATTACCCCAACATCCGTGTCTTTCTAAATTAATCTTGTTGGGATTTTGTTCAAAATCAACGTCCATGCAAAAGATGACATCTTTGGGGAAGTCGAGTGATTCCAAAAGATATCAAAAAATCTTTTACCTTGGCCCTCATGAGTATTATTCAAACACTGATATGCATATTTTACAGTATAAGTGTCTCCTGGATCAGCCTGCCATTTCCACGCATCATTATTTGAGTGATTTAATTGGACATATTGAATTATGCACTTCGATTCTTCAAAAAATCTCCTGTTCCCAAATGAAGAAATTTCTTCTCCATGATAGACTTCACGTTCAGGCCCCATTGGTTAACTCACCAAGCTCACTAACCATTTTATTTTTATCACAGAAGATAAGAAATAATCTCCCAAATTTAGGTTTTAAAGTGTCTGCTCCAATCCAAACATCTTCACATAATCTTATATTATTCCCATTTCCTACGATTCTTTTTGATTCCTTGGCAAACCAGTCATTGATCCTCTCCTTCGTGAATACTGATTTAAGATCTCTCCACCAAAGCGAACCACGATCATTCATGCTTTCATTCCGTTGAGAAATGAGATTCTCGACATCATACCCATACTTTGCTTTCAAGACTTTAACCCATGGTGAATTTTTCTTTGTCATTAATCTCCATCGCCATTTTCCAAGAAGAGCTATGTTAAAGTCATGAAGGTATGTGACACCCAAACCCCCTTCACTAGTACTCTTGCAAATCAAATCCCATCGGACCTAAACAATTTTGTTTTCATTCTCTTTTCCTTCTCACAAAAATATTCATTGTAGTTTCGTAATATTTTTAATCACCCTGCTTGACGCTTTGTAGAATGAAAATTGATAAGTTGGAATACCCATGAAGACTGATTTGAGGAGCGTAACACGACCACCAAAACAAATCTGCGTCCCATTCCAACTTTTCATACGGTTTTTCAAAGTGTATTCAAGTGGAACCCAAGACTCAATTCTTCTCGAGTTCATACCCACCTGAACACCGAGGTAATTGAAAGGAACCTCTTCTTTTTTACAATTTAATTATGCAGCCCATTGGTCAACTAGTGAATCCTCCACATTTAACCCCATCACTTGACCTTTTGAATAGTTAACTTTTAATCAAGAAATTAGCTCAAAATTCATTAACAAAGCTTCGTATAGCTCTTACATTTTCTTTTGTAGGTTTGCAACATCGAAATATATATAGTACAAGGGGTACTATATACACTAATCCCGAACATTAAGCTTGTAATATATGCAAATTATATAACAAAATAATGTTCAACTCAATAAAAAGCATTATATTCTCAACAAACAACTTAACGGTTTTGTGTTGTTTAAATTTCTTTTCTTGACTTAATAGGTGTGGCTCAATTAATACACGTCATGTTGAATGCTTTAATGAAACTAAATAAAAATTGAATTTTATGACGTGAGAACCCGTAGTCGCTATCTTTTGGGCGTGTACTCAGTAAAACCGCATGTTGACGCAATAGCCTGCAAATCTCGTCAACCGGGGGAATGTATTAGAAATGGCGGTGATCTTTTGAATTCATTTTTGAGTATCTTTAGTACTCAAAGCTTAGTTTAATAAAATCATATTGCCTATCAAAAGAAAGAAAGAAAGAAAAAAGGGGAGGGGGGGGGGGGGGGACAAACTACTAGATTAACCATGTATGTACGGACCTAGAAGACACAATCAAGTTGCTCCTTGTAGAAATCGAACTCATGTTCACCAAAATCATCTTTGTACCAACAGCTACGTTCAAACATTGCATACATATATACATCGAAGCCTCCAAGTTAAAGTTAATCATATATAAACTTTAAATTGCTAACTGACTCATGAGTTAATTAATTAAGTGATCATCATGTTTATTGTGAGGATATTCACAAGGTGTTTGTTAAAGAGTTAAAGTCAAATCTTGTTTTGGGATTAAATCTAGGCACAAAGATGTTTCGTATTCGTGTACGATATGTAGTGTATGAATCCGATCCGACGTGTTGTCTCGGTAATATTGGTGTTATCTTGTAAACTTTCATTTTTATGGGATTGGAGTATCTCTCGTGCTCTATTTAATACATTTATTTGTCCGATAAAAAGAAATTATCTCATGTTTATTTTCCTTGACCCCCTGATTTGGACTGAATCCGTATGTATAATTCATAATCCGCTTTGCATATGTTTCACATTATTATAATCAGCACATGCACTAAGTGATATATATAAGTATACACAAATTAATTACTTTGAACTAATTAATTATAATTTTATCATTAGGAATGCCATCTAGCTAGTTCCATTTTCTATCAAAGATGTATACAAAAGCAAAGGAATGTTGCAAATTAACTTCACCAATTATAGAATATATTCATCCATTACCAGCCCGCTATTTTTGACCAATTCAATGATTTTCTTTTAAATCAGAAGGCATATATAATGATATATAAATTAATGAACTTAGCTTCTGCTCGCTTCTGATTTTGTATGACTTTTGCTACATTCACATTCCCTATACCTATGACCATATTTTCAAATTGTGGATATTCTCAGCAGTCTACTCCACTCAAACTTGATTTGTACACTTTTAACACTATTTTGAGGATTTCAAAAGTTTGAGGAAACTATAGTCACTCAGTAAGTTCACTGTTGTGCTGTGAATAAGGGTATGGCCAAGAATACATAAAAATGAGTTGGCTAATGTATACTATAGCATTGAGTTTTTTATTATTTATTTTTCCCTTCAAAAAAGGGGAAATTAACAAGAAGATTTTTTGGTCTCCCATTGCATAGAGAAATATAGGGTGCAAGATTGATAGTAAGAAAAGAAAGGAAAAAAAGGTGTGATATCCCCACAGCCATAAAAAATAAATGTCATAACATAATCTTCTTTTCATTATTACTTTTTTGTCTTTTGCCTTCATTCCTTCTCCATCCACTAAATACTCTTTGCCCCCTCACTCATTCTATCTCATTCCACTCTTCTTTCATTCTCTCCTATACAATTAGGGTTTTCAATATTTTCATTGCTTCATAATTTCTTAACATGAACAGATCTCTCATGTGAGTATACTATTTATTTATTGCTAGCTAGCTGCAGTTTGAAGTACTTTTTTGAACTTCGAAGTAGTGGCAAAGAACAGTTTGTTGGAAGAGGTTGCTTGCTCATACAGGAGGAAAAAAGGTAATTTACTTTTTTCTTCTTCTGATCAAAAGAAAAACTATAGACCTCACACAAGGTAATTTTGTGAAGCCCTTTAGCTGCTTTCTTCTGGAAAAGAAAGGTAAAGTCATATTAACAATAGATATATATATATATATATATATTCCCTGATCAAAAAGTCACAGCTGTTGCTTGATCTAGGGTTTTTCTCTGGCTAGCTTGTGCATGATAATCAAATTCATGTCACATTGATTGAAACAAGACATCTTTTGGATCTTATGGCTTTAAACAACCAGATCTCATTTTTCATTTTTTGTGAAACATTAAACTTTTACAAGAGAAAAAAAGGAGTGTGTGTATATGTTAACTCAATTTTTTGGAAAACTAACCTTCAATTTCTCTTTACTTTCTATGTGTTGTTGAAATGCAAATTCATCGGGGCTAAACAAAGATCATCATAAGCTTATAAACATTGTAAACAATAAAACAATAAAAGGTTAAACATGCATATGTATTATCATGTAAAATCTGCATGGAATTCTGGAATCACTCATACCACCTGTAAGGAAATTAAAGTATTGATATACTTCAAATGTCAACAAAAAAAAAAAACAAACCTGGAAAGGATATACTGGGGGCGAAATTGTTGAGTTCTATCCTAGATCCCTTCGGAATTAACTTGAGTTTCTGAATAATAATAATCTGTGCTTCTAATAAGGCTTTTTAGAAAGTAAAAAATATCACAGGAATCTAAAATTCTAATAAAAATTAACTAACAGACATGATGATACACCAATTTTGTTTTCCCTTGCCAAACTTACTCCAAAGTCGGATGCCAGGAACAAGTAGCCTTTGCAGACTGACAGTCACTTAGAAAATCCAAATATCCAAGAACGTATTATTAATAAATTTACTTACTTTATAAATTTTGCAGGAATTTAATTCCGTACAGAAATGGCTTCATCCAGCTCGTACAATTCTCCTTGCGCAGCGTGCAAGTTCTTGAGGCGCAAATGCATGCCGGGATGCATCTTTGCTCCCTACTTCCCTCCAGAAGAGCCTCAGAAGTTCGCCAACGTTCACAAAATCTTTGGCGCGAGCAATGTCACGAAGCTCCTCAACGAGCTCCTACCCCACCAACGTGAAGACGCCGTCAATTCCCTCGCCTACGAGGCTGAGGCGCGCGTCAGGGACCCCGTCTACGGCTGCGTTGGCGCCATTTCTTTCCTTCAAAGACAGGTGGAGCGCCTTCAGAAGGAGCTTGACGCGGCCAACGCGGAGTTGCTTCGTTTCGCCTATAACGAGATCCCAACATCAGCGATGCAGCCGTCCACGCCTTCGATTCACGTCCCACGTCGCGTAGGAGGTGGTGGTGGTGGTGGTGGATACTATCAAAGTACACCTGGATTGATGAATTATCTGTACTCGTTGCCATGGAATGATCATCACAATTATGGAGGAGGGATGGATGGAGGCATTTGATTTTGAAGAGTGATCATCATAATGACCTATCTAGGGTTCATGTATGTGTGATCTCTCTCTCTCTCTCTATCTCTATCTCTATCTCTATCTCAATGGTATGGTTCATGTATCAATTTATCTATCTATTATAGTAGTGATGGTGTTGTTCTAGCTAGGTAGCCTCACATGCATTCTCTAGCTAGAGCCCTAATTTATGTATGATGTGTGTTCCTTATCTCTCTTTCATTTAAAGAACATTAAACCCCATGTATTGTGTGGATCGAGTCTATATATGTGTTGATGAAAGGCTTAATAGAGAGGCCTTAGAGGGAAGTTATTTGAATCACTTTTCATATGAAATGTATCCATGTGAAGAGTAGTACTACTAGCTATTATATTGTTTATTTGTTTGAAGTTGTTAAGTTAATAAACAAAGTGATGATCTTTGTGTGAGTCGTAGATTCTCTACATAGCCTTAATTATCAGTCTGTCTAACTGCAATGTTCTTGATGTGGAGTTGTGGACCACTTATCATTTTATTAAATTAAATTTGCAGTTCCATATGAAGCTGTTCTGTAACTGTGTAGGCTTTATTTTGAAAAGGATCCTCTCCTCTAAAATATATAGTATCCCAACATTAAAGTCTCATATATATGAAATATTGCACGAAAAGAAAAGAAAGGGGGTAGTATACAGGTTCATGTGTGATTGCACTATGCATCTCTTTGTCTTAATAAGGCAATTGTTGATGTTTTAATGAATTGCAAACATTATTAGTACTATACACAGTGATTGGGTTGGAGATACATATAGTACTCCAAATGCATCTTATCTCGTTTCTCAGCTTTGTGCAGCTAACATCTTTGCGCATATGATATATCAGTACTGGTGAGGAACAGGTCTTTTTCTTACTACGGTAAATGATTTATTGCTGTCCGACCTTTGTACTTAACATCTTACAGACTTTCACTCAACATAGACATCAATACACTGTACCTAAGAAAATTTAGAAACCCCACAAAGTAATACTATATTTGTTTTTGATGGTTGTGTGATACTATAATTTGTGGTTTAGATAAGAGATACATATTTGTTGCATAAAGCAACATATATAGGCTTAAGGTTTTAATTAGTCAACAAGTTACCAAAACATCCCGAGGCGTTTAATTTCAGCGTGGCAAGAAAATGGATATGGCTAACTCACGCGTGTCGGATAAATATAAGCAATATGAGACATAGGATGTCTTTTCAACATTAATTGGACAAACAAATAATCCAAGTTAAGTTAATCAGTGGAAAATTATGTGATGTCCAAAAAATATCTCCACCTTTATTAAAATACATTAATCCTTTTTAAAGAGTTTCTGGCGTAATAAATATATATATACCTGGTTGAAGGCGACTCAAGCGAATTTTTCGTACTCTTTTCGGACTGGTGTTGTTGTCCACAGATTTGTCTTGCGGCTGTGTGATTGGTGATTGTTGATAGTTTTTCTTTTGGACAAATTAATATTTGTGCCCTATAAGTTTCTCGTTTTGAAGAAAATGCCCATTATCTATCGAGTTTTTAAAAATACCCTGACTTATGCAATTTCTTAAAAAAAATGCTCACATGCTGCCACATAGGAAAAATTACGCTTACGTGGCTGCCACATGGGAAAAAGACACACGCTATATCAATATATTTAAAACAAAAATATATTTTTTGTGCTATGTGGCTGCCACATGGAATATATAAAACAAATATATATATTTTTATGTATTAAAATATCAGAAGATATATAAATATATATAAAGAAATATATATATCATTATGTATTAAAAACAATATCATATTTATAACTAGAATATATATAAATATATAAAAAAAGAAAAATCATAAATATAATTTTTAGTATTAAACGAAAAATTCTTATTCATATTTAATATATATTTAATCATCATCTTCATCACCACCACCGTTGTGCCGCCGCCGCCGCCACCACCACCATCTTCGTCAAACAGCACCACAAATCGCTTCAAATCGGCGCCACGACCTGCCCAATCGCTTCATCGGCGCCACAAATCGCTTCACCGGATCTTCATCACCTTCCCAACATTTTTCAAATCAAATTTCAAAAACATACAACTTGAATTCCGTCGACCACAACTGCAACAAAATTTCTTCATCCTCCTCTCACAAGTCTGTAGCTATAGTTCGAATTCCGTCGACCACAACGTTTCAAATCAAACTCGAATTCCGCAAATACGCAACCAAATTTCATCACAAGTTAGGGTTTTTGGATTTGGGTGGTGGTGGTGTGCGGCGATTGGTGGTGGTGTTCGTGACGGCGGCGATTTGCGGTGGTGTTTGTGACGGCGGCAACAATGCCGAGGGGGGGGGGGGGGGGGGGGAGCGGGGGTGGGGATGAAGATGATGATTTTTTTTTTTGTTTTTAATTTTAATTTTATATTTTGTTAAAATGTTTATTATTATTACTTATATATATTATTCATATATAAATGTTTATTATTATTATTATTTATATATTTTAATTTTTTTATTTATATTTTTTATTTCATATTTTTGTTTTAAATATATTTAAATGGCGTGTGCCTTTTTCCCATGTGGCAGCCATGTAAACGTAATTTTTCCTGTGGCAGCAGGTGGGCATTTGTTTTTTAAGAAAAGTGCATAAGTCAGGGCATTTCTAAAAACTCGATAGATAATGGGCATTTTCTTCAAAACCAGAAACTTATAGGGCACAAATATTAATTTGTCCTTTTCTTTTCTTGTTTGGTGGTTTTTCTCTTGTTGTGATTTGGAGTTTTGTTTTTTTGATGTTGATTTGTGAGACTCTTTTGCACCTCTGGTGCTTTCTTCAATTTAATTTGCTTCATCCAATATATATATACCTCATAAGTTAAATGAAATAAGTATATTAACTGATTAAAATTTTTTAGAAAGGCAAATTATCAACCAATTAAATGTTTATGTTAAAATATGCACATTATCAAACAAGTTACAAGCTATTGTATTGTGATATTTTATATACACGCAGGGTTGTGCGTTTGGATTGCGTACGATCTTATTGACAATAGTATTCAATTTCAATCCTTGAAAATTGAGAATTCAATTTAATCCAAAACTATTATATTCCAATATTATTTGATTCGATCTGATTTTGAAATTTTTTTATTTTAGTTCTTAATTTAGGTTACAAAACAAATGCTACATACATCTTTATTTTTCATCTAATTAAAATTAGAGGAAACCTGAATTAAATATAATTATTTGTTGGTGTTATGTTGAAACAAACCTAATAATTAATTAGTACTTCATTAGTATTTTATTAATTTTAACAGAATTTAATGTACTAATTTATATTTTTATCTTTTAAAAATATGATAATCATTCAATTCAATTCTCAACCGTGAAATAGAGAATTGAATCGAAGAGGGGTTCGATCATGGACAAAAAGAAGAAATTAGATCAAATATTCAATCCGGTTTATGGATCAAATTATTTGATCGATGTGATCCATTCTGTACACCCATATATATATAGAAGCTTCAAGTTTTTTTTTATATATTAAATATGTTACAATATAACCAACTTTTTGTATACCAAAAAAAAAAAAAAAAAAAAAAAATTTTTGTATACAAGCGTTAATTAGAGGGTAGGTGTACAGCCTTTTAAAATCATTAGGGGGTAATTTACTTACTTCTTACCTTTTTTTGTTAACAGAAAAGATGAAGTAGACACTAGCTAAAATTAGATACATGAAAACCTCTTCCCCCATATGAAAAAAAATAAAAAATAACATTCTTCCAGTAAAACAGAGACGACTCTTGTAACTCAACTCAAAACCAACATGAACTGGCGCACAAAACCCTCTGATTACATACGTACTACTTTTTACATTTGTGGGTGGTGGTGTGCACTATTTACGTAACACAAGGAATAATTCGGCTCTTGTGCTTATATCCCGTAACTCAGGAGTAAAATATTATTATCTCTTTTTTTAATTGTAGTTGGTACGTTGACAAAGTCTGTTAGTATATTATTTTGAAAAATATTTGATGAAATATCTAATTTCAATCAATCAACTTGCCGCTGCAAAACCCACACGGGGTGGTGTCATTATGCATACAAGTTTCAAGAGTGTAAGTAAAGTAAAACCTCAAAAACAAAGAGCAGAAGTTGCTGCCAATTTCTGTTTTTACTCAAATATTTTTGTCAGTAAACTATAGCAAATATTTTCTCACTGCAGTCTGTCTATCTCTGTAGTTCCCATCTTGTCTATCATGCTGATCTTCCAAAAATTTATGGTCATCGAGATCATCAAAGTAATCATGAGCCCATAAGATTCATGTCTGTCGGGAAATTTATCAGTGAAGGATGAAATAATATCTTATAATGATCTGCCAAAGAGTTGTAAGAAAATGTATTACCTTTTTGTACACTTTTTTTTCTGTACGCTATATATAGCTCATTTTCTAGTTTACTGTAGGACTGAAAAAGAAATTATAATAAAAGGGTTAAAAGCTGCTGATACGTGAATATTTCAACATGTGCAAACACATGCATGCGCGCCCCACCACGAACATTGATTGATTGCCTATGATTTGCAGGCATGTGTGATTTTTCTTCCTTTTTGCTGAATCTTTTTTCCAAAATTAGTATCACCCCTATAAAGTTCCGGTAAAATTATTCAAATTGTAATTTAAAACTCACCGTGGCCATTCAGGAAGTAGTTTTTTTTTTTTTTAGTTTTTCTTATCAGAAAAAATTTGGAATTAATTGAAGCACAAGGGGTGTTGAAACCCTTTACAAACCGACACAAAAGTAAAAATTCAAAGACAACGGCTCAAGAAAAACTTCTAGTCACTCATAACATCCTAGAAAATATCTCGTCAAGTTAATACACCAATCCTGAAAAGAATAAAGAAAATTATTTTTCTTGGTCTTAACCTAATTCCACTTCTTCGATTTGATGATGTCCACCATATCGTCGATACTAACTTGTTTTTCCTAAAAAACAACCTTATTTATTGCATCCCAAATCCTTCATACCGCGATACACTACATTTCTTTCCAATAGTGTTTGAATTTCAAAGAAGAAAAAAGTCTAATATGTTAACAAAAGTGAAGGTCGGGTTTATTAATCATGGCTTTTCTCACTTGAACCCATTAATAAATGCGCATCCAACACTACAAGAAAAATGGGTCATTAGGGACTGCTTGGGCGGTCCCTAATGACCCCCCCTGCGGTCGCTATTGACCAATAGCGACCGTCTAACGGTCGCTATATGGCGGTCGCTATTGACAACGGTCGCTTGCCAATAGCGACCGTTAAACGGTCCCTATTGAGGTCATTAGGGACCGCAATTTAGCGACCGTTAAGCGGTCCCTAATGACCTCAATAGGGACCGTCTGGGCGGTCCCTAATGTAGAACATTAGGGACCGCCCAGACGGTCCCTAATTTTTTACAATAGGGACCGCTTGGGCGGTCCCTAATGAAGCACATTAGGGACCGCCCAGACGGTCCCTAATTTTTTACAATAGGGACCGCTTGGGCGGTCCCTAATGAAGCACATTAGGGACCGCCCAGACGGTCCCTAATTTTTTACAATAGGGACCGCTTGGGCGGTCCCTAATGTAGCACATTAGGGACCGCCCAGACGGTCCCTAATTTTTACAATAGGGACCGCTCAGGCGGTCCCTAATTTCTACAATAGGGACCGTCTGGGCGGTCCCTAATGTGCTTCAGAACGTAGCGACCGTTCGACAGTCGCTATATTTCTACAATAGGGACCGTTTAACGGTCCCTACTAATATTCGTAGATTTTCTATGAATATTAGTAGGGACCGTCGAACGGTCCCTAATACCAACAACATGGACCGTTTGACGGTCCCTAATATCAAAAACAGGGACCGCTTAACGGTCCCTACTAATATTCATAGTATGAATATTAGTAGGGACCGTTAAGCGGTCCCTAATGACCTCCAGAAAAAAAAATACAATTATATTCCGGATTAAATCCGGAATATAATTGTTTTACTTTTTGTAAAATTGTAATTTTAACAAGATCAAAACAATAAAATGATGAATAAAAAGTTAATATAATGACAATTGATATGAAAGAATAAAAGAATGTGAAAATATGAATAAAATAAGTAATAATATAAAATGAATGAAATAAAAAACATGAATGAAATCAAAAGTGAAGAATAGTAAATAAAGATCCAAAATAAAAAAAGTATAAGAAAAAAAGATTGTATTGGTCAAAAAAAGAAAATAAAAATCCAAAATAAAGAAATTAAATAAAGAAAATGAAGAAAAGATTGTGTTGGTGAAAAGAAGAAAAGTTTTTGTGTTGGTGAAAAGAAGAAAAAAAAGATGAGCAAATTATTTTTTCTGCCCTTTAATTTCGACTATATTTGCCTTTTGCCCTTTAACTTTTCGGGCTCTACTTTTGCCCTATAATTCTTATATTTTTTACCAAATATGCCCGTTGGGCTATTTTTCAGGCTTTTAAAGGTAACATGTCCAAAATACCCCTGTTATCTTTTTCATCACATATATATATATATATATTTATACACACATATATATATATATGTATTTATACACAGATATATATATATATATATGTATTTATACACACACACATATATATATATATGTATATATACACAATATATATATATATAAACCAGCACAGAATCGCGGGCAGCGTCCCTACCCCGACCCCATGCCGCCGCGTACAGAATCGCGGCGGCGTCACCACCACTGCAGTGGTGGCCGCGTCGATTCGACGCGGCCACCACTGCAAATCGCGGTGGTGGTGGCGTCAAATCGACGCCACCGCCACCATCACCGCGATTCTGGTGTCGGGAGGGATGGTGGGGGTGGGGGCGCTGGTGGTCCGATTGGGTGGTGGGGGTGGGGGTGGTGTTGGTTTTCTCCCAGATCCGAATCGACGCGGCCAGATCCGATTGGGTGGTGGGGGTGGGGGTGGGGGTGGTGTTGTACGACGGCGGCGTGAAATTGAAATTGAAACCGAATTTGCTTTGAAATCGAATTTGCTTTGAAATTGAAATCGAATTTGCGGGCGAGCGTGGTAGTGGTGATGAAGATGGCGACGGCGGCGGGGGGAGGTGGTGGCGGCGGCGCCTGTGGTGGTGGCGGCGCTTGTGGTGGTGAGTTGATATATATTGTGTATATATACATATATATATATCTAAGTCACCTAATCCTCCATGTTTAGAAAGTTGCAGGCGCACCGGTCTCGCACTGGCGACTTCAGTGCCCGTGCTTCGCACTAAGACGCTTTACAAATTCTTAGTTCTCGCACTAAGATTTCTTAGTTCTTATGTATAAATCTAATGAATAATCATAGAAAATTGGTAGAAGATAAACAAAAGAGTGACATTGAAGAAGAGTTGAAGCAAGAGGAGAACAAAATTAAGTCAAAATTTAAATAATTACAAAAAATTGGAAGTGATTTAAGGCTGATACCTTTGTCTTCCCACCATAATAATTTAGAAAATATTATATAAAATGAATAATCATTAGAAGTTATGTATTTTTCTTTATTATAATCCATTTCTTTGTGTGAGAATTTTATACATACTTTTATTTTATATGTTTATAATATACTAGTTTAGGTAATAACTGTTTATTTTTATATATAAGTTATTTTTCTTTTTTTTAGAAGCGCATTATAATGGCGCACTAAGACTGTAATTTTTTAAAATTGCCGCACTGGTGCACCCGCATCGGCACTCGCACCCGCACCCGCATCCGCCTCAGGTGACTTAGATATATATATATATATGTGTGTGTATAAATACATATATATATATATCTGTGTATAAATACATATTCTGTGTATAAATACATATATATCTGTGTATATATACATATATATATATATATGTGTGTGTGTGTATAAATATATATATGTGATGAAGAAGAATAACAGGGGTATTTTGGACATTTTACCTTTAAAAGCCTGAAAAATAGCCCAACGGGCATATTTGGTAAAAAATATAAGAATTATAGGGCAAAAGTGGAGCCCGAAAAATTAAAGGGCAAAGGGCAAACATAGTCGAAATTAAAGGGCAAAAAAAATAATTTGCTCAAAAAAGATAGTGTTTTTGTGTTGGTGAAAAGAAGAAAAAAAGATAGTGTTTTTGTGTTGGTGAAAAGAAGAAAAAAAAAATAGTATTTTTTGGAGATAATGAAATGGGTGTAAGAGTGGTGAGGTTATATATAGGATTCAATTAGTTTTTGTCCGTTGGTTGATTTTAGATGATCGACGGTTTGAGATGGCGATCCGTGTTAAAGACATGATGGGGTACTTATGACCGTAGATTAGGATTTAATCGACGGTTGAGAATTGCTTTGGTGAAATTTAAATTTCCCCCTTATTTCCGCCAAAAAATTTCGCCAAAAATTTAAAATTTTCGATTTTAGGGACCGTTAAGCGGTCCCTAATGTCAAATTAGTGACCGCTTAACGGTCCCTATTGTCAAATTAGGGACCGCTTAACGGTCCCTACTAATATTCATACTAAAAAATCGATTTTTTTTTATTGATGTTATTGTGTTTGTGATTGTAAGCAACCAAACTCATTGTAATATATAAATTGAAGTAATAAATGATTGCAAAACCAACCTTATAGTAGATTAGTTGTGAAGTAATAGATTAATTGCGATTGATCGAGTTATAAACGTTCAAGATATATTTCACAAATGTACAACTAATTAATTATCATTAGTTAGTTGTAATTGTTATCCGTGTTTATGATTTACTTCACAAACGTTAGCATATATACGATTATGAGGCATAATCATTAGATCAAGTATTCATTAATTATACGTATATAGGTAGATCGAATTAATTTTTCATTATGTCATTCGTCGTACAAAATAGTAGGAGAATCTTCAAAGCGGCCCGTTCTCCTTGTATAATGTTTGGATATACAATGTGTCGTTGTACTTATTGTTATTTTAACTATTCCAATGGTTATTATGAACTAAACATACAACGCGTCACCTCGAACCATCGAAAAAATCATAATTTTGATGTATGAATATTAGTAGGGACTGCCAAGCGGTCCCTAATTCAAATTAGGGACCGCTTAACGGTCCCTATTGTCAAATTAGGGACCGCTTAAAGGTCCCTACTAATATTCATACTTAAAAATCGATTTTTGGCGATCCGTGTTAAAGACATGATGGGTACTTATGACCGTAGATTAGGATTTCATCGACGGTTGAGATTTAATTTGGTGAAAATTCAAATTTCCCCCTCATTTACGCCAAAAAATTTCGCCAAAAATTTAAAATTTTCGATTTTAGGGACCGTTAAGCGGTCCCTAATGTCAATTTAGTGACCGCTTAACGGTCCCTATTGTCAAATTAGGGACCGCTTAACGGTCCCTACTAATATTCATACTAAAAAATCGATATTTTTTGATTGATGTTGTTGTGTTTGTGATTGTAAGCAACCAAACTCATTGTAATATATAAATTGAAGTAATAAATGATTGCAAAACCAACCTTATAGTAGATTAGTTGTGAAGTAATAGATTAATTGCGATTGATCGAGTTATAAACGTTCAAGATATATTTTACAAATGTACAACTAATTAATTATCATTAGTTAGTTGTAATTGTTATCCGTGTTTATGATTTACTTCACAAACGTTAGCATATATACGATTATGAGGCATAATCATTAGATCAAGTATTCATTAATTATACGTATATAGGTAGATCGAATTAATTTTTCATTATGTCATTCGTCGTACAAAATAGTAGGAGAATCTTCAAAGCGGCTCGTTCTCCTTGTATAATGTTTGGATATACAATGTGTCGTTGTACTTATTGTTATTTTAACTATTCCAATGGTTATTATGAACTAAACATACAACGCGGCACCTCGAACCATCGAAAAATTAATAATTTTGATGTATGAATATTAGTAGGGACTGCCAAGCGGTCCCTAATTCAAATAATAGGGACTGCCAAGCGGTCCCTAATTCAAATTAGGGACCGCTTAACGGTCCCTACTAATATTCATACTTAAAAATCGATTTTTGGCGATCCGTGTTATAGACATGATGGGTACTTATGACCGTAGATTAGGATTTCATCGACGGTTGAGATTTGATTTGATGAAAATTCAAATTTCCCCCTCACTTCCGCCAAAAAATTTCGCCAAAAATTTAAAATTTTCGATTTTAGGGACCGTTAAGCGGTCCCTAATGTCAAATTAGTGACCGCTTAACGGTCCCTATTGTCAAATTAGGGACCGCTTAACGGTCCCTACTAATATTCATACTAAAAAATCGATTTTTTTTTATTGATGTTGTTGTGTTTGTGATTGTAAGCAACCAAACTCATTGTAATATATAAATTGAAGTAATAAATGATTGCAAAACCAACCTTATAGTAGATTAGTTGTGAAGTAATAGATTAATTGCGATTGATCGAGTTATAAACGTTCAAGATATATTTTACAAATGTACAACTAATTAATTATCATTAGTTAGTTGTAATTGTTATCCGTGTTTATGATTTACTTCACAAACGTTAGCATATATACGATTATGAGGCATAATCATTAGATCAAATATTCATTAATTATACGTATATAGGTAGATCGAATTAATTTGTCATTATGTCATTCGGCGTACAAAATAGTAGGAGAATCTTCAAAGCGGCCCGTTCTCCTTGTATAATGTTTGGATATACAATGTGTCGTTGTACTTATTGTTATGCGCCACCTCGAACAACGAGTCACCTCGAACCATCGAAAAATTCATAATTTTGATGTATAAATATTAGTAGGGACTGCCAAGCGGTCCCTAAATTAACAATAGGGACTGCCAAGCGGTCCCTATTGTAGAAATTAGGGACCGTCTTGGCGGTCCCTATTGTAAAAATTAGGGACCGTCTGGGCGGTCCCTATTATTCCACATTAGGGACCGCCCAGACGGTCCCTATTATCAAAAAGTATGGCGACCGTCAAGCGGTCACTATATTGCGGTCCCTATTGAGGTCATTAGGGACCGCTTAACGGTCGCTGTTTTGCCGTCCCTAATGACCTCAATAGCGACCGCTAAGCGGTCGCTATTGACCAATGCGGTCGCTGAAGACTAGTTTGCGGTCCCTAATGACCCCTTTTTTCTTGTAGTGCAAATATTATATCCAAAAAGGCATTGAACCACAAGATGAGAAAAGTCTACACTTCATTTCCACAAAGATCACACTTAAGAGCATCATTGGTAAAACTAATCCCTCTTTTGAGCAAGTTTTGCTTAGTCGGTATTCTATCCAACAAAACTCTCCACGCGAAGATCAACATCTTTGACGGTGATGAATGCTTCCAAAATGACTTTCACAAATCTGTATTATCGTTATGGCAGACACCGTTCATAACATTGTAGGCTGACTTCACCGAGAACTCTCCCGAGGGGTCAAATTTCTATTTCCACACATCACTTCGATCTTGAGAAAATTGAGTTTGCTGAATTGAGGGCTTATTCCGTCAAACCCGTCAAACTAGGGCACCTTTATCCAAATAATAATTCCAACAGAATAATAAAAAAAATCTTTTTTTTATTTATTATTTTATAAATTAAAAAAAAGACGGGAGAGTAAAAATAATAAATCCAAAATATTAATTTTTTTTCTTTTTTTTATTATTTTATAAATCCAGAAAAAAAGACGGGGCAATAAAATAACAATTCCAACAAAATAATAAAAAAGATCCTTTTTTTGATTTATTTTTTTATAAATCCAAAAAAAATGGATAGTAAAATAACAATTTCGACAAAATAATAAAGTTATTCCTTTTCGGTTTATTATTTTATAAATCCAAAAGAAAAAAGACGGGAAAATAAAAATAATAAATCCGAAACAATGAAAAATCGTTTTTTTTTTCCTTTTTTTTAGATTTATTATTTAAGTGAAGGGACAATTTTACCCACAGGAAAAACGCACGAAACCAATTCGAACAGACTATGATACATTAGGGGGCACTAGTGCGAAAATAAAAGTTCTGACCTCGTTTGGATAAAGGTGTCATGGTTTGAGGGGTTTGATGGAATTATCCCCTGAATTAAATACATAAACTCATTAAAAACCCGCATTTCTCTATCAAAAAGTTCACTTCGCCATTGCAACCTCCAAAAACGCCGCTACTCCTTTCTCCCACCTCCACAATAGCTTTCTTTTATCACATAAGACTAGAATGAAGCCTATTGAATTTATCCTTCAAAGGTTCATCTCCTAACCAAGTATTTTTCCTAAAGAGTGTATCCTTACCATCCCCAACAATTTCTCCAATACCTCTCACAAACCAATCTCCCCCTTCGGTATTAGAAGATATCTAAAGCACATCTTTCCACCATCACGAGCCAGTTGAGAAGTAATGATATTGAGTAATTCATGATCAAACTAAGTTTAATTTTTAGTGTATGTTTCGGTCCCCCAAATATAAAAAGAATAAAATCTTAATGTTTCGAGGTATTTTTGAAATGTTTAAAAGAAGTTGTAAAAACAGTTGTTGAAGTGGACATGAAAAATACTGCAAGTTCCGTTATTTTGACATATTCCAAGATAGAAACGTCTTGACTTTTTGAGAGAACATATTTTGAAATTTCAATCAGTGTTTTGAAATCCGGCCGGGTGACTGACCCGGTGAGGTTACCAGGTAGCGGGTCAACATATCGAACCGGTCAGACCACTAGGTGGACTGGTTTGTTGACTTTAGTCAACATTCAATAATAGATATAATATAAATATTATAAGATTGTGAGAAATATTTTAAGTCACTAATATTTTGCTAAATTAAAAAACAAAATAAGAATATGGTTATCACAATACTAGACTTGACCACGTGACCTCCAACAAAACAAGTTCTTAGAAAGCAGTAGAAACCATTGAGTTATCCAAAAATTTAATAAATAATCCAACTAACTATATATTTAATACAAGCTAAAAGATTATTTTGGATTTTTAAATATTGGCCAACCTTATCACAAAATTCAATATAAAAACAACAATATGTGACACTAAAATCTAGAAATGGAACTTAGCATCGAACGAAATACTATGCATGAAATTTCTGAATACATTCTCGTTTCGCTTCAAACTCAAAGTTATGGAAACAAGGTTTTTTTGAAAAATTGTTGGCCCAAACCGTCGTAGGCTGTATGCGGAAGATAGACCTCTTCGAGATACCCCAAATAAAAAAAAATGCATCCAAAATGGACGCTCCTACGCAAAGTTATGGCCTTTCTAAGTTTTGCATTTTTTTAAAAAAAAATATTCGAGGGAGATTTGTAATTGTCAAAAAAGTAGGGGCTAATTCGCAATTGATAAAAGCCAAAAAAAAGGGACTCAACCGGTTTGCTTGGCGAACCGAGTGACCGGTTTTCTGGCCGAACCGGTCGAAACAGCCGGTTCGCTCGCCACGGCTCTGCAGCCCGTTTTGGGGGCTAAACCGGCCCGAACAAGCCACTGGTTCCCGGTCAAACCAGTCGAACCAGCCTATCCGGCCCGGTTTTCAAAACAGTGATTTCAATGCATGTACGTACTATAATCTAGTTCCTAAAAGGATATGAAAAACTAAAGCATGCAATAAGGGGCAGAGCTAGGTTTTAAAAAAGAAACACCCATGTTCGTGTTTTTAAATACGCATAAAATGTTTTAGAGGAGCGTTGTTCAATTATATAACATACACGATATTTCACCCACTTTTACATATATATCACATGGATATTATTAATTATTATATTTCCTACTTACACTTTTAACCATATAAGCTTCACATTAATATAAGATATTTTTTCTTTAATTATAAATCTATAGTTAGTTTAATCGACAAACTAGACTATACATAAAAATATAACAGTAAATATTTTGTAAAATTGATTATATAAATTTACAAACATATGTATATATTTATATAGATGTAAAATAAATAATTATAATTTATATATATATGTATGTAATATATATACTATAATATAAAGGAAACCATATGTTACACTTATATTTTAATTGTCATATTGACCCCTACAACATACTATTAAGATTTTGTTGTAACAGTAAAATACGTTTATAACTGCACTCTACTTTTACCAAGATTGAAATACTCTCATTAAAGAAAAAACTTATATAAAAAGAAGATAAGATATATAAATTCTCTATCCTTATATATTTCATATTTACTTACTTAAACTATTTTCTCCATCATACATATTAAATATATTACACTTTAAATAGGTTTTCAATCACGTGGGGTCACGTGCCAGCGTTTCTGATTATATATATGGAGGGTGGGGATGAGGTTGTGGGGGCGAGGGCCACCACATGCTTTCTTTGGCTCCGCCCCAACAACTAGCCATCTATACTCGTCAAAATTTAAAATCTGAGTTTAATAATGTATTCTTAAACTTCAGCACATATTTTACGTGAAACAAGAGCTCCCATTTCATTTGTCTCTCCTATAAATGATTAATCATATCACTATAAAAAAAGGGTCATCCGTAACTGCACGGGCGGTCGCGGATGACCATCCGTGATCGGCCGGCTGTCGCCGATGACCAGTCGTAGAAGACCCCAGTCGTGGGTCCTTCGTGACCGCTCAACGTCATTCATGACCGCTCAGCGGTCATTGGTGATCGCCCCACGGTCACGAATAATATTCAAACTATTCGTGACCGCTCGGCGGTCACGAATACCACTGAACAAAAAAAAATTCTGGTAATTTACCGAAATATTTTTTTTTGCAAATAGAATGAATGTTTGGTCCATTTTTTGATATAAAATATCATTTAAGAGAAAAAAAATTGGTTTTTATTTTGGGTTATAAGAAAAGAAAGGAAGAGAATAAGAGAGTTGTTGTTTTGTTTTTTGGGGATATAAGAAAAGGAAAGAGGAGAAAAAAAATTGTTGGTGGTGTTAGGTTTTTTTTAGAGAAGATAATTTGAGTGTAGTGAAAATTAGTGGGTCGAATGATTGGTATATATAGAATTTGGGTGAAAATTTTGAATTTTTGGAAAATTTGGATTCCCCCTCCCCCCCCCCCCCCCCCCCCGGTCTCGCCAAATTCTGATGTCTTTCGCGACCACCGAGCGATCACGAAATATTTGAATTTTAAAAATTTCTGGAATTCCGCAACCGTTTGGCGGTCACGAGGGGTCTTTAGTGACAGCCAGGCGGTCGCCCCATATTCTTCGTAACAGCCCAGCGGTCAGGAAAGACCCATATTCGTGACCGTTGGGTATTGGTGACCGTTGGGCGATCACGAATACCTCTCATTCAATATTTTTTTATTTTCGTTTGTTTATTTAAGGTGTGTTGTTTGTTAAATTGATAAATAGTTACAACTAAGTAAATTATAAGGTTTTATCACACAATCGCATAGAACAATTAAAATAACTTAGTATATATGATGATTAGTTGTACAACATATAATAGGTTATTCGTTCGTAACACGCCTAATCACATCTAATCTACTATTTTAATAAGTTAATTACTAACATTGTATAATTTATTACTTCAATTCACATGTAGTAATGAGACTTATTGTTAAAAATCATAACCACGTCGAGATCGCTCCATAAAATAAGAAAGTTTAAATAAATATTATTAGTGACCGCCCGACGGTCATGAAAGATCCCTCTTTCGTGACTGGTGAGCGGTCACGAACAAACTTTTGTAACCGCCGAGCGGTCACGGCAATGTTTCGTGACCGCTCAACGCTCATGAAAGACCCTTATTCGTGACCGCTCGACGGTCACTAATAACCCTCATTCAAAACATTTTTATTTTCGTTTGTTTATTTAAGGTGCGTTCTTTGTTAAATTGAATAAATAGTTACTACTAATTAAATTATAAGGTTTTATCACAAAATTGCATATAACAATTAAAACAACTTGGTATATATGATGATTAGTTGTACAACATAAAACAGGGTATTCATTCATAACTCGTCTAATCACATATAATCTATTATTTTGATAAGTTAATTACTAATGTTATACTAATTTATTATTTCAATTCACATGTAATAATGATATTTGTTGTTAAAAAGCAAAAACACATCGAAATTGTTCCATAAAATCCAAATATTTTATATAAATGCTATTAGTGACCGCCCAGCGGTCGCAAAAGACCCATCTTTCGTGACCGTCGGGCGGTCACCAACAATATCACGAAAGAATCCGTGACCGCCTAGCGGTCACGAACATTTTTTGCGACCGCTAAGTGGTCACGAAAGATCCTCATTCGTGTGCGCCCAGCGTTCACGAATAAGGCTCAATAGTCTTTTGTTCTTTTTTTGCTTTTAGGTTATTTATTTAAATTATTTAGGTGGTGTTGTTTGTTAAATTGATAAAGTAGACAAAATGAGACAAATTATAAGGTTATTAAAACAACTAGGTATATATGATGATTAGTTGTAGAACATAAAATTGGTTATTCGTTCATAACTCGCCTAATCACCTCTAGTATACTATTTTGATAAGTTAATTACTAATGTTTTACTAATCTATTACTTCAATTCACATGTAGTAATGAAACTTGCTGTTAAAAATCATACACACAAAATCGTTTATATGAATGTTATTAGTGACCGCTCGGCGGTCACCAAAGATGGGTCTGATGTAATTATCCCCTGAATTAAATATATTAACTCATTAAGAACCCGCATTTCTCTATCAAAAAGTTCATTTCGCCATTGCAACCTCAAAAAATGCCGCTACTCCTTTCTCCCACCTCCACAATAGCTTTCTTTTTTCACATGAGACTAGAATAAAGCCTACTGAATTTATCCTTCAAAGGTTCATCTCCTAACCAAGTATTTTTCAAAAAGAGTGTATCCTTACCATCCCCAACAATTTCTCCAATACTTCTCGCAAACCAATCTCCCCTTTCGGTATTAGAAGATATCGAAAGCACATCTTTCCACCATCACGAGCCAGTTGAGAAGTAGTGATACTGAGTAATTCATGATCGAACTAAGTTTTATTTCTAGTGTATGTTTCGGCCCCCCAAATATAAAAAGAATAAAATCTTAATGTTTCGAGGTACTTTTGAAATGTTTAAAAGAAGTTGTAAAAACAGTTGCTGAAGTGGACATGAAAAATACTGCAAGTTCCGTTATTTTGGCATAATCCAAGATAGAAACGTCTTGACTTTTTAAGAGAACATATTTTGAAATTTCAATCAGTGTTTTGGAACCCAGCCCGGTGACTGACCCGGTGAGGTTACCGGGTAGCGGGTCAACAGGTCGAACCGATCGGGCCACTAGGTGGACCAGTTTGTTGACTTTAGTCAACATTCAACAATAGATATAATAAAAAAAAATAAGACTGTGAGAAAATATTTTAAGTCACTAATATTTTGTTAAATTATAAAATAAAATAAGAATATGGTTATCACAATGCTAGGACTTGAATATGTGACCTCCACCAAAACTAGTTTTTGAAAAGTAGTGGAAACCATTGAGCTATCCAATAATTTAATAAATAATCCAACTAACTATATATTTAATATAACCTAAAAGATTGTTTTGGATTTTTAAATGTTGGCCAACCTTATCACAAAATTCAATATAAAAACAACAATATGTGACACTAAAATCTAGAAAGGGAACTTAGCATCGGACGAAATACTATGCATGAAATTCCTGAATACATTCTCGTTCGCTTCAAACTCAAATTAAATATGGAAAATAACGTTTTTTTTGAAAAATTGTTGGCCCAAACCGCCGTAGGCTGTTTCCGATGGATAGATCTCGTCGAGATACCCCAAACAAAAAAGCAATGCATCCAAAACGGACGCTCCTACGCAAAGTTATGTCATTTCTAAGTTTTGCATCTTTTTTTAAAAAAAAAAAATATTCGAGGGAGATTTATAATTGTCAAAAAAGTAGGGGTTGGTTCGCAATTGACAAAGAATATTTTATTAGTTCATAACTCGCCTAATCACATCTAATCTACTATTTTGATAAGTTAATTACTAATGTTTTGCTAATTTTATACTTCAATTCACATGTAGTATTGAGACTTCTTGTTAAAAATCATAAGCACATCAAGATCGTTCCATAAAATCAAAAATGTTTATAAGAATATTATTAGTGACCGCTCGGCGGTCACAAAAAGGGGTCTTTCGTGATCGTCAGGCGGTCACCAACATTTTCTCGTGACCGACGGGCGGTCAGCAACAATATCTCGTGACCGTCTGGCGGTCACGAAAGAATCCGCGATCGCCCAGCAGTCACGAACATTTTTCACGACCGCCAAGCAATCACGAATGATGGGCGGTCACGAATAAGCCTCATTAACTTTTTTTTTTGCTTTAAGGTTGTTTATTTAAGTAATTTAAGCCGTGTTGTTTGTTAAATTGATAAAGTAGTTAAAACGAGGCAAATTATAAGGCTTTATCACACAATCGCATATAACAATTAAAACAACTATGTATATATGATGATTAGTTGTAGAACATAAAATAGGTTATTTTTCATAACTCGCCTAATCACATATAATCTGCTATTTTGATAAGTTAATTACTAATGTTTTACTAATTTATTACTTCAATACACATGTAGTAATGAGACTTGTTGTTAAATATCATAAACACATCAAGATTGATCCATAAAATCAAAAATGTTTATATGAATGTTATTAGTGACCGCTCAGCGGTCA
The DNA here is from genome assembly GCA_948329865.1 of Linaria vulgaris. NCBI lineage: Eukaryota > Viridiplantae > Streptophyta > Magnoliopsida > Lamiales > Plantaginaceae > Linaria > Linaria vulgaris. Next base: position 31,370,198 of record OX415250.1, on the reverse strand, counting down.
CGAAACACCAACAATATCTTGTGACCGCCCGGCGCTCACGAAAGAATCCGCGACCGCCTAGCGACCACGAACATTTTTTCGCGCCTGCTAAGCGATCGCGGACAAATTGGCCACGGCGGTCGCCGGCCGGCGATCACAGAAGACCCCGATTTTTCGTAGTGTACAGATAATTTTACCACACGTCTTGCATTAAATATTAAATAGATGAATGTGTAGAAATCTAAAGACACTACTATTTATTTTTAGATCGGCAAAAAATAGTTTTATTAAAAGGAATAAAAGAAATACTACAACAAAAATCATATCAGAAACAATACTTTAGCGGGTTATTAGACCATTGAAAGGTGAAAACAGTAAGCTACCATTTTTTGAGAGAAGCTTTTAGCCCCTTTAAATTCTCAGTTAATAAGCGCAACACAACCTTCAACAATTAACCTGGCCCAATGATCCAAGTTGGGGGGGGGGGGGGGGGGGAATTATATCCCTGAACCAACAATCCTTAAACCAAGTCAAATCCATGTTTATAATGAATTCATTAAAGTCTCTCGAATCTCTTGAATTTTTTGGATGTCAGGATCCATCCTCTTTCTTGAGCTTGGCACACGCCATTGAATTCCCCTTGACACACCACTTAGTCTCGCAAAATTGTTGTTTCAATGTTAACAAGCATGTCCACCCACTATAAGAAACTAAGCCCTTTTTCGACCGGAAAAGGGGCACCGGACTCCGGTCGGCAGCATTTTCAACCGCTGCCGACTGGGACTCGTTCGCAAATGTTATTTACGATTGGAGCTCAGTTGCCAAGCTGAACTCCAGCATTTACGACTGGACTCTAGTCGCAAATACTCTTTTGCAACTAGAGTCCAGTCGGCAGCCTCTGGCGGGACAAATTATCGCCAAAGTCTGATGCCCTAATCTCGACCCAGCTGGGCCGCGCAGCTTGGCCGAGATTACCGACTGGGTCGCGGTCGGTAATGAGGGCATTACCAACCGTAGCCAAGTCGGTAATAAAAATACCTCCCTCATCTTCCCTCATTCTCACACCTCTCTCTCTCTCTCTCTCTCTCTCTCTCTCTCTCTCTCTCTCTCTCTCTCTCTCTCTCTCATTTCCCACCACCCCAGCCGTGTTAGCCACTGGGTTTTTTTATCGGAAACCCGGATCCGTTAAGTTTTTTTTCGCCTTTTTTCATTTTTTATGTTATATTTATTGTTTTAATATTTATTTTATATGTTAATTTGTTAGAATTGTTAGATATTGTTAGACTTTAGTTATTATTAATGCCTTTAGGAATAGTTAGGCTTTAGGAAATGCTAGACTTTAGTTATTATTTATACCTTTAGAAATTGTTAAGCTTTAGGAAATGTTAGAATTTGGTTATTATTTATTCCTTTAGGAATTATAAGGCTTTAGGAAATGTTATGCAATTAGACTTTAAATATTATGTATTCCTTTATGAATTGTTAGGTTTTAAACTTTATTTATGCCTTTAGGAATTTGTTGATATTGTATAATTGTTAGACTTTCAACATCGTATATGCCTTTTAGAGAATCGATTTATAAATTAAAATTCATGATACTTTTAGGGAACTTCTATAGAGTGCAGATGATTGTACTTTTAGAAATCTCTACTTGTAATTTATGTTTTTAGCTACTCTTGGAATGATGATAGTTTAGGAATCTTTTTTTAGGTAATATGTCTCCAATTTAGTATCTATAATAGTTTATGCCTTTCTTAGGTAATATTATTTATCTTAGAAATGTTTTATTTTCTATTATTTTTATGTGCGTTAATTTAGTTATTATGGCGTTGCCTTTATGAATTGTTGTTAGATATCATAGAACAAATAGTTTTTAAAACATAGTTCATGCCTTTAGGAAAACTATATAACTTAGTAATGATTAAATTTAGGCCATCTCTATAATTAGAAATAATCTAACTTAGATGTTTTTACATAGTACGTAGTACTTACTTGATGACATGTCGGACAATCTTCCACGCTCGTCGCTTGATACCAGCGATGGCCAGCCCTTGAAGAAAGGGTTATTATTGCACGGAGTGCCGGTCCTCGCCCCCGTATAGTTCATTCAGGCACTACACCACCCGCTCATGTCGAGTCCCAGCCACCCGGGCCTGCTGGTGGATCAAGTGCCGGTACTCCACCAGATGTAGTGGTTTCACATCGACGAAATTATCATCACGCAGCATCGATGCCACATACATCATCTGGAATGAGGCATAGGGCACTAGGCCACCATCTGCTGAGTCTACCAGAGCAGGACCCAATACTTTGCCAACAAACGTCGTCGATGCAGGACCATCTACAGGGATGCAGCAGCGATCAGGCCAGGGCCTGTCTAGAGGCGTTCAGGTACCGCCTGACGATAGAGAGCGTCGTAGAATTTATTTAGATGAGCACGGCCTTTTTTTGGATGGGCGCGGGATATCGACGACGATTACCGAGATTATTAGGACCTTTATGACGACTTGTGTTCCTTTGTATAATGCGCTCGAGCAGACGGTTAGAGATCAGATGTGGGTTAATTTTACGGTGAGATTTCAAAACATATATATATATATAAGATTTTTATTTAACGAAACCTTAATTAAACCCATGTTTCAAAATATAAAGACCTTAATTATTTGCAGAACACATATAATATTGATAAGGATGATTGGAGCCTGGCACATGCGGCATATGAGGAGAAGGCTAGGAAGAGGTACAAGGAGGTGGTGTACAATGCGAGGAAGGATGATTTGAAGTGGTCGGGGCGTGTGAAGACTGGGTGGATGAACAAAAAGTTGGAAAGCGAGTTTGTACGTTATTGGGAGTCAGAGGGGCATATGCAGCGATTGGAGAGAGGACAGAAGAACATCATAGGAGGAGAGACCCCTGAGTTGTGCCCACGTCCACGAGGCACTCATGTTAGTGGGTCCATTCGCTACTCAAAGATCCGTTGTAGGATGGTGTGTCTTAATAAATTCGTTCCTATACGAATAACGTTTGTCTTAAATTTATAAAGTTTAACGAAATGTTTATGTCAATATGCAGAGGCGTGCGAGACCTCAGATGCAACCACCGCCTCAACACGATGAGGCATATCGTTTTCAGCATACACATGTTCCAGATGATCTGCGGAATGGAGCTCCACGTTTTCGTGTTTGTCTAGACCCCACATACAGAGCTATCTACTTAAGTATTTGAATTGTAATTTATTTTTTGATTTCTATATTAACATATGGGTTATTAATTATATTCTAATTATTGGATCAAAATGAACAAGAGGCCTACATAGACTTGATGACCGAGAGATACGAGGCGGATCGGGCTAAATGGCCCTTCATCGATTCAGAGTTGTGGGATATGGCTTCCGGAAGAGTGAAGAAGGGTTAGGTTGCGGGCTTGCCTTCAGAGGCACATGCAGATGTTTTTTGTTTCAAGACAAAGAAGGTGCCAGACTTGACATAAGCCTACGCGAGGAGCTTGGAGGGGGAGAATCGTCGTCTTAGGACTTCTACTAATTGGAGGGTTGACGTCATTTTGGATCACATCGAGCACTTAACCCAACATATCACCGACGCGACAGGTACACCTCATTCTCGTCCACTTCCTACTGGATTCATGTCACAGGCTTGTCGAGCCTACCCCAACCCCAGCCCTCGCCCCCACCCCCCGCTCGTGATCCATTTGCTCTTTAATCTTTGGTTGTTTCGATGTATGCGCCTGAGTATGAGGATGACTACGAGGATGACGATCTTGATGACACTCTTGATGGTGATGCTGCTGATTTTGGTGGTGATGGTGACGAGGGTGGTGCAGCCTCCTATCCCAGTACCTTTGGATTTGCTGGTGAGGATTACGAGGACTAGTAGTATTAGTTGTTGTTTTCTATTCTGTAAGAATACTGTGTTATGTAGTTGTTATTTACTCTTGTTGTGTTTATTTAATTCGTTAAATGCTTGGACAAATAACTTTGTGTTTATGTAATTTCATGTTTATTCTATAACGATTTATGTTTGTGTGGATTTTATGTTTATTTGTAATTCATTAATGTTTATGTAATGACTTTATTTGTATATAGATTTCATGTAAATGCTTGTGCATTTTATATTAGTACTAGTTTAATTGTACTTATTAAACACAATTGATTTTAATACACTAGCTAGTTTAATTTTGTAACCAATAATCTTTCGCAACACGAATACAAACTATAATATGAATCAAGCGGATTGAATCCATATAAATTGACTACTAAACTATAATCACACGTTAATCACACATATTATCCTCCCACTCTGAATTGCCCATTCTCTCGTCCTCTTCCTCTATGTCTTCATTGTCCTCCTCCGAACTTCTATCGTCAACTAGATCAAATCCCTCGTCAGCCAATTGGATATCCATATTGAATGAGGAAAGGTCTACACATAAGTTCAACCCTTCAGATGCATTCTCCTATAGCACTTAGTTCGGCATCCCCGCTTCTGATGACATATTGATTATGTGCCTGGTAGGAATGGTGGATACGGCCAACCATCGTAGATAGCCACTGTATTAGCCGGACCAGTGATTAGAGGATCTATTCCTACATTGCTCTCGTAACGCCCACATGAATACATCTGCTTGAGCCATGCCACATACTATTGGTTCCAATTAGATTGTTCTCCATTGGACTGAGTCCACCACACTCCTCTTCTTCAAACAACCTTTAGGGAAAAAAATTTATAAGTTATTATTCTACTCGTCATTAACGCATTTTAATCATGTCATAATAACAAATAACATTAACTTACTCGACCCATTCGTCAAGCTTTGTATAGTTAAGTACCGTGTAAAGCTCTATTTGCTCCATTTCATCGGAAGTCAAGTGTCTCCTTCTATTTAATGGCTCTATTGGCGCCCCTTTCCTATGAAATATTGTAAGATCATCATCCCACTTGGTGCTATCTAACATATCATTCATGTTGAGCTGTTTATATTTAGTCTGAACAGAGACATCCAAATATTGAGAACACAAATTGGACATCTCTACAACTAGGTATGAATTGGCCATAGATCCTTCCACCCTCGCCTTATTCAATACTAAACCCTTCATGTCAAACATCCGCCTAATTTATAGGAATGATTGAATAGATAAAGAATCAATACATTATAAAAGATAACGATTTAAAAAATATAAAACTGTACAACTTAAATGGATACGTCCATCTATAGTGGACTGGACCTCCAACTCTAGCCTCGTACATAAGTTGTATGGCAAAATGCTCCATAGAGTCAAAAAATGAAGGAGGAAATATACTTTTCCATCTTGCACATAATACCAATAAATGATTCCTCTAATCGCTCTATGTCGACGACCAAAACCTCTCAGGCACAAATCGCCCTGAAAAAATAGCTAATCTCTACCAAGGTCCCCCAAATCTCGGGTTCCAAGAAGTCACAGGAGGCAATCGGGACCAGTCTCTGGATAAAGACGTGACAATCATGACTCTTCATACCATACAACTTTCCTTGTTGTTTTTGCACACATCGTCCCAAGTTCGAGGCATATCCGTCAGGAAACTTAAGTTCTGTCAGCCAATCAAGCACCATACTCTTCTGCTCCCTCATAAGATAATAGGTTGCCTTTGGCTTTAAATATTCACTTCCTCTCCCAAGGGGTACTAAGAACAATTCTTTACGATTAGTCGATATCTTAAGATCTTGCCTAGACTTAATGTTGTTCTTCGACTTAGCATCGTCCAACACTGTGTTGATTATGTTCTCAAAAAAGTTCTTCTCACAATGCATGACATTTAAATTGTGGCGAATCAAGTTTGTGGACCAGTAAGGTAGTTCCCAAAAGATGCTTCGACGACACCTATTATGAGTTGTATTAAAACTCGGTAGCTTTGTGGGGTTTGGCCCAAATCCAACCGGTCAAAGCCTATCTACAATTGCCCTCATCTCCGCTCATGTTTTCCTTCGAATAAGCGCTTCAAGTACAATTCAAGTAGAAGACGGTTCTTGTAGAACTTCTCTTGTTGTACCTCCATTTATGATGCTTTGGTAGAAACCGACGATGACAATCGAACCACGAGGCTTTTCCACCATGCTTAATTGTAAAAGAATTTTTGTCACCCATGCAATAAGGACACCACAGCTTCCCACATGTACTCCACTGGGACAACATTCCATAACTAGGAAAATCGCTAATAGTCCACATTAGGGCCGCTCGCATTTGGAAGTTTTCCTTTCGTGAGTTGTCATATGTCCACAAACCATTACCCCACAACCCATTCAATCCGTCAATCACCGGTCTCAGCAAAACATCCAAGTTCTTTTCAGGACTCTTTGACCCTTGTATGATAAGGCTCAAACAAATGAACTCCCGTCGCACACATAAGTCTGGAGGGAGGTTATAGGGGATCACAAACACGGGCCAACAAGAGTAATTCTTCCCAACTTGCCCAAACGGTGTGAAACCATCTGTGCACAGACCGAGTCGGGCATTTCTAGGCTCTATTGGTGGATTGAATAACTTTTTTTTAGTGCCAACAAAGTCCGGATACATACGATCAAAATATCTCCACGCCTCACCTACAGCCAAGTGAATCATTCTATCAGTTGATTGCCGACACTTTAAATGCCAAGCCATATGCTTTGAAGTGCCTAGAGTATAGAACAACTTTTGTAATCGAGGGCCTAGGAAGAAGTACCACAATTTTTTATGTGCGATCCTTGACTTTCTACCGGTCTCTTACCTATCTTTCTTACATATCGGACATGATATGAGATCCTTGTTGGCATTCTCGTCGTATTACAAGATACAAAAATTCGTACAGACATCGATCTTTTTGTACCCTAAACCCAAACCCACGAGCATCTTATTCATGTCGGGAATCATATTAGGTAACAGATTCACAATATCTGAGCCCATACCATTTTTAGAAAACCTTAATTACTTCTCGCAAGTGATATTAGGTACTATGTGCATTGACTTGCACGTCAAGAACTCGGCAAACCACTGCAGTACAGTCTTCGCCTTCTTACTGTGCATTTGTATGCATCCCAAATTCATTAAATTGTAGAACTCCTTCGCGTCGGGACTTGGATCTTTGTTGCACACCTATTCCTCAACAAATTGACCCTCATATGCATCCACCACCACTTCTCTAAACGAAGTATCAATATGAACCAGACTATCCACGTGAATATTAGTGGGCGGTGAATCAGGTACATACGATGTGGATGCCCCGCACGCCTCATCTCCATGCAACACTCATACCCAATATTGATACGTAAAGCCCAATTTATGAAGATCATCTAGACTATGTTTCGATTAAAAAACTTTAAATTGTTGTATTTCTAGCACAGATACCTAATACGGTTGCTTAGATCTAAGTATTTTCTTTGTTGTGAGACATATTGTATGAATGAACGAACCCAAATCACGTAATATTGATTCGAATAACTAGTATTATTATCTATCCTATCGTACATCCAAGATCTGTCGGCAAGATAATCCAATTTTAATCTAAGAAAATTAAAAGAAATTGTCAGAATTAATTTTACCAATCAATATATATCATCTATATTAAATTTCACAAACATGTTATAACACATTAATGAGTACAGAGAAGTGAAGTCAATAATTACTTGTTGTAGCACTGGAAATACTTAGATCAAGTATTGTTTGTACACGCCCCTCGTTGCATTTATCACAATATCTAATAATAAACAAACATACATATAAAAAAATTTATTAGTGATCATTTTAATAAGAAATTATTGAGAAAACTAACACAAAATAATTGTAACAAGGGAAAATCGTGGATACCTTAGCAAATGAGGAAAAATAGAATGATTTCTCAAATGGAATGGGGTGGGTATTAATAAAGCCAGCTGACTCATTTGCGACTGGATAGCAACGGATACTTGTATTAGCGACCGGACTCCGGTCGCAAAAACAAGTATCCGTTACTATTAGCCACCGGAATCCGATCGCTAATAGTAATGACGTCGTTATTAATCATCGGATTTCAGTCAATAATACAAGTATCCGTTGCTATTAGCGATCGGATTCTGGTGGCTAATGATAGAGTTTAGGGTTTAGAGTTTAAGGTTTAGAGCTTAGAGTTTTTGACCATTTGAGACCAGGATCTAGTGGCTATTGCGTGCATTTGCGATCGGAATGCGGTGACTAATAATATTTATATTTTTAATTTAACCATTTTGCACTCAAATATTAGATATATCGTTGGTTTAATGATCAATTACAACAATATTAGTTATATATAAGTTAAAAAATAAAAAAAAATTAATTGTGTTGCACGTTAAAGAATCATTTGAAGCATCGGTTCATAATGTCACTTGTAAATAGATTGGTATTTGTCGCTAATAACTACTTATGATTAAGTTAATTTCCGGTGGCTAAAACTTTGAAGGAATTTGCGACCCGGTTCCGGTCGCAAACACTATTAGCAACCGGATTCCGGTGACAAATTTTACCACCGAAATGCGGTCTCAAAATGTATTAGCGACCGGAATTCGGTGGTAAAATCTGCCACCAAAATCTGGTCGTAAAAAGTAATAGCGACCGAAGTCTGGTGGCAAAAGGTTGCTACGCGACTCCAGTCGATAAAGCCGAGTTGCGACCAATTTTCAGTCGTTAAAACTTTAGCGACCAAAGCAATCACGATCGAATATTTGCGACCAGACTCTGGTCGCAAATGAGCCTTTAACGGCCGGAGGCAAGTCATTTCTGGTCGGTAATGACCGTTTATCTTGTAGTTAACAATACTTTTCCCACGAAAATTGTACACATTGCATTTTTAGAATATATCTGACCATATGATCAAAGTATGTACATGTTGCTCAGAAACGTCTGTCAAGGAGGAACAACTAGCTAGTTTCACAGCTGGTGTATCCATTTCTTGACTTGGAGCCTGGACCACTCGATGTGGTGAATAATTTAAATATATATCACTCATCATATTAGCCCTTTAAACTTATTAATTAGTCCTTCCAGAGCAATTATTGAAAAGAACACATGGATTTAACTATCACTCTTACTAGCCATTTAAGCTTATTTGTCATTCCAGAGTAATTAATTCATTTTCTTCTTAGTGAATCGAGATTGAAAGATCTTAGATATATCCTACTTATTGTAGAACGCAGTTGAACTTGACAGTAGCCGCAACTGCACTCATAGGTAGAACAGATTGTAGTGTTTTTATGCTTTATAACCAGTTTTCTGTTGCAACTAATAGAAGACAGTTAAACATAAAAACAGTAAAGAACACAAAGAGTTTAACGTGGTTCGGTCCAAATGGTCATAGTCCACGGGGCTTGCTCCCAAATGTTTGACTCAAACAGTATCCTACTTAAGATTTACAATGTAGGTTTTACATCAACCCAAAACTTAGACTCCCTCTAATATTTGCGGTTGTAATACCTATCCCTTAACTTATTTTCGGAATACTCGATTGAATCGAAGAACACACTAAGCTACTCCAGAGTTCTTATGACTTAATGCTCTTCAAAAACCTTTGACTCGATACAGTACTCACTCACTAATATCTTTTTCAAAAGTATGTTTCAACTGTGTCGAGTCTTCTCCTTATATAGGCATGAGCAGAATCTCCGCAGATCCTTAGTCGCAACCATCGCAGATCTTCTTTCCTTATAGATAAGCGCGTCTGACTGTCCCGTTGTAATCCGCATTTATTTCCTTGCCTTATCCGAGAGATTCCTGCAAGATATCAATTGTATATGCTACCTAAACATGTCTAGATGCATAATAAGGAGATATGTGTTAGTTACATGGTAAGTTGAATAATATCTTTAGCAAGATATCATCTAATCTTCATTCAATCTTTACCCTAATGATTTAAACAAAACAACATCAATCATTAATTGGGTCGAACGGATCAGAACTTGATCCACGAGAGAATCGGCCCTAACAGAGATTAGTTTTATGTAGGAGTGTGCATTTGGATAAGATCGGATCAGATCGGATCGGATCGAATTGAGGCTGTAAGTCGATTTCGATCCTGGAGAAATGAGGATCGAAATCGAATCAATTTAAAACAATCTGATTCGTTCCAAAATCATTCGATTTCGATCCGATTCAATTCAATTTCGATCATTTTTTCTTATTTAATTTAATATCAATGGGACCAACCACAACATTCAAACAGAGTTACTGAATTACAAAATTCACTTTCATATGGTTCTCAATCACACTTTTTGACACAAAACACAAATCAATTATAAAAGATACACTTTCACAAATTAATTTTCACCATTTTATACTTTTCATTCACCAGACTATGCACTGGCTTATCAGCAGCTTCATTCAAGATTACTCCAGCACTCCCAATTTTGATCAATGTCAGTATCACCAACAACAACAGTTTCATTTGAAGTTATGCCTTCACTCCTAACATCGACCACAATATCACCAACAATGCAACAACAACACCTTCAGCTCCAATCAAAAGAGTTTCCTCTTGACAATTGTATATGTTTCCCAAAGACAGAAATGTGGCCTTCAAATGGATTAAGGAAAATATGTTAGGTAGGTGTATATATAAAAATATAATATTAGCATTATATATAGAAATATCTTATTAGCATCTTAATAGGCTTAGCATTATAGATAAAAATATAATATTATATATATACTATTATATATTTATTTATTTTTAAAAAATAAGATGAGTATCGAATCAAATGGAGGTTCAATCCTAAGACAAAAATCAAAAGTCGGATCAAATATTCGATCCTCGGATCGGATCATTCGATCGATTTTCACCCGATTCGATCGATCTGATTCTTTTTGGACAACCCTAGTTTTATGCGTGTACACGGATGTGGAAGTAGCCGAATGAGTCTCTAGCCTTGATCTAATCATCAATTTCAGTTTTAATAGAATCAATCTCAACGGAATTTTTTTCACGAAAATTATTACAATTATACAATTTATTCACGCACCTCAATAAAATCCCACAGAGCTTTATCACTATATATTAACATTCAATAAAATCCCACAGAGCTTTATCACTATATATTAACATTCAATTAATTAATTTACATCTCAAAACAGTATACGAAATTGCGTCGAAGGATAAGAAAATGCCAATTTCTCTTAATCTTTTGGGTACTTAATGAAACCAATCGAAAATCACTTTTATGTTTTATAGATGCAAATGAGGGAGGCTATTAAATATTAGGGATAAATGCATTAAACCCCCTGAACTATGCACGTTTTTGCGCTTTCGTCCTTAAACTAATTTAATAAGCGTTTTTCCCCCTAAACTATGCACGTCTGTGCGATTTGCCCCCTGGCCGGGTTTTCGGCCATTTCCGGCCATTTATAGTCGGAATATTCCTCTCTACCCGACTCATATGTGTTGTACTAGATGTATAATGATAGTTGATGACAAAAAAAAGGCGAAAAAATACCTCGAACCGGGCATTTTCCGGCCAAAATGTGATTTCGTTTTGGCCGGAATATGCCCCGTTCGAGGTGTTTTTTCGCCTTTTTTTTGTCATCAACTATCATTATACATCTAGTATAACACATATGAGTCGGGTAAGGGGAAAAAATCCGGCCAAGAGTGGCCGGAAATGGCCAAAAACCCGGCCAGGGGGCAAATCGCACAGACGTGCATAGTTTAGGGGGAAAAACGCTTATTAAATTAGTTTAAGGACGAAAGCGCAAAAACGTGCATAGTTCAGGGGGTTTAATGCATTTATCCCTAAATATTAATCATTCACACATCAACCGACTATTTCAATAGAATATTAAACGTCTTCCTCTAGTAAAAAGGGTAGGGCCCCCCAGCAACTAATGACACATCTTTAATTCCGAAAAGGACACAAAGGTCAACATTTAGTCATCTGATTCAAGAAAGAAAAGGAAGGCCAACAATTTAAGATTTAATTGTCACGCGCGATCTGGTGGAGTTACAAAAGAGCCAGCTACTTTACATAGCCAAATTTCTTGTCATTAATTTATGTGTTACTTATGTTTGAATCCTATCATATTAACCTATTTAAATTTAATTCAAACTATACGCTTTCAATTATAACAGACCTGCTTGCAGTAGTTAATTAGTTATATATGTAGTTATTTTTTGAAAAAAACAGTTGAGTTAGTCAGTCAACAATTATTATAATTTATAGGATCGAGTTTGGATATATATATATATATATATATATAGAGAGAGAGAGAGAGAGAGAGAGAGAGAGAGAGAGAGATGTATATCAATTACCTAATACATATTTACAGAATGGAGCTCGTGAGACAACGGACATTACATAAAGCACATTCAATAAAATAACGTGCTATCAATCAAAAAAGAAAATAAAATAACGTGCTTATATGATGTTTCCCCTTTTAAGTACCAAATGGTCTAATTGAAATTAACAATATCATCCTCAAAAGAATAGAAAAGGAAAACTATATCTGGAGGAAAAATTGTCTGATGGACTTATGTCGATCGACAGAAAATGCTGACTTTGTTATATATCAAAACTTAAGCATGAAAGTGAACAGAAAATTGCCAAAACAAATTGTGGATGCGTTTAATTTGTGTTTTCATTATGATTTAATTTAATAGTTTTACGCACGTACAACTTAGAACAGTTGGATATCTAGATGAACCTACTGTTGGATATTCAAAGGGGCGGGCCAGAATGGGTCTCTCTGAAAACTTGTTGGTTTTTCACAGAACAAAAATAATAGAAACAGTAAAAACTCCATGAACAAGCAACCACATCAATCTGCAAGACGTGCAAAAGAAGCAAAGAGCAGGTGGAATTTGGCAGAAATAAAGGTGATTTGTATGGGAATACATTTGTGTATAAATTAATTGGTTTTTACAAAATCATCATATAATTATATGAAGTTCATATTTCTCCACATAAAATGTCTTTTTAAGTAGAGAAGAAAATTATCTTTATTAACAATTATCTAACACCATATCCAAGCGACGTGAGATAAAATTTCTCGATAAATTATGGAAATAGAAAGGTTTTTTAAGGAGCTAATAAGCTCAACTAGGCGTAAACTTTTTTTTTATCAAGTAGTTGTAATATTTTTTAAATATATATCAATAATTAAAAATAATTGAAACTCAAAACATGCACGACGACGAAGCGCAGTGTATGTTTAAATTATTTATTAGGAAAAGTTAGATAGAGTCATAGAAAAATCTAGTTTCCATAAACGCGCTAGCGTTGTCCCACAAATTCATTAAACTCTTGCTGAGCTTCTCGATTTCGGATACATTACTAAGTAACATGCACATGCATGTGGGTATATTAACTTTTATTGTGGTTGTTTTTGCCCTTCTAGTTCCTCGTTCCCCTACCTCTACTTTTTGAATTACACAATCCCTGGCCATTGGATTGAAATCATTGAGGTGCACTGTGTATAAATTCAAAACTCAAAAGCATCCATAAACCCTCATATACTTCATAAATCGTCATGATATAATTAAGTATTTAATGTTTGCTTGAGGTTAAATTCAAAGAAAAATCATGCATTAAGACCTCACTTACCAATCAATGAGTTTAAGCAATATATAAAAACCATCCCCTGCAAACTTACTACCCAGCCATTTCATGTTGACATTTCCGATCCACGTAGTTTTTTGGCATGATATGACGCTAAAATGTAGGATTTCATTAACCATAATTTCAATAAAGTACCTCTTTTTTCTTCAATTTCATCTCAGTTCCTAAAAAATTATTGATTATCGAGAGCAGAGGTTGCAACTAAAAAAAAAAATATTAGAGGTGACTATTTGTGGAAATTGAGTTTTAAAACATGGTGAACTCCCATGTTTATGGTTCATATATATTCCAATGAAAAAAATTCACGCTTTTCATCAACGGTTGAGGGATTAATTGCAACTTTCCTGTTTTTTATAGCACATAGTAAAAAGAGGATAAAATGGAGGGTTTGATATTTCTTATCCAAGAGAAAGGAAAAAACACCCGTTAATTATAATAAGGGATAAAAACATCCGCCTCTCTAACCTATTGTCACTTTTGCGCATTGCCCCTTCAACTAGTTTGATAAGCACTTTGGTCATTTGAACTTAGGGGTGTATGTTCGATTTGCCCCAGTGGTGTTTTCTGGCAAAAAAACGCAGGAATATTTCTTTCATGTGCAACTCACGCACGAGTCAAAAGGGTACTTTCGTCCTAAATTATGGGACGATTTTTTGACAGTATTTTTCCCTCAATCTATTACTTTATGTGTGTTTTGCCCCCCAACAATTTGAATGTGCCCCTGCCCTACTTACGTGCAATTTGCCACCTAAAGTGGCGGGCTTGATGTTTTTACCCCAAATAAAAAATAAGAATAAAACTTTTGTGCGTAATGGTGTAAAATGAATTAGAATAAAACAAGATTACAAACTTGTAACTTAGTCAATAAAGTATATGCATGTAAGTTTTCTTTTCGTAGGAGCAAATGAGAGCATTGTGGTGTTCGACCAATTCCTAAAATAAGTGTTGGCAGCAAGCACGTCTCTCTTTGTTTGTTAAGATCTTGGTTTTCTCGAGTGCAAGCCAAGGTGATGCCAAAACAAGCCAATATCATTACCAACATAGCAGTATGGTTAGCGTGGGGTTCATGTTCACTCTTGCTATGAATATCCCAAGTGGCTACACATGAACTGCATGCAACACTATATAACAACCACTCAACATTCCATTAATGCAAACTATACTTGAGGTGGCAAATCGCACATAAATAACGCATGGAGCATATTCAAATAGTTCGACAGGTACATGTTGAGGGGGAAAGGCTTACGTAAAATTGTCCCATAATTTAGGACATAAATGCCCTTTTGACACGCGGGTGAGTCGCACGTGAAAGGAATATTCTGGCATTTTTTCGCCATAATACACTATTGGGGCAAATTGAACAGACACCCCTAAGATGAGGGACCAAAATACTTATTAAATTAATTGAAGGGACAACGCGTAAAAGTGATAATAGGTTGGGGTTGATGTTTTTATCCCTTATAATAATAATAATACACATATACCCAAAAGAGAGTTTTTGTCTGTAATAACATAAATGAGCAGAAATTGAGTCAATTACCAAAGAAATTTTATAAGTGCAAAGTTGCTTAATGATGACTCAATCCGAATCAAGTAGCCGACGTTGGATAATCCATTATATGATTTAATTAGGTGATATATAACAGCTTTTCTTACCATTCTATATATAAAGAATTGGACAAATTCGTTAGCGCCGAAAAACGGACATGTAATGTTGAAGTTCAGCGCCAATAAACGAAAAAGTTAATTTTGTAAGAGAAGAATGAAGATCAAGATATTACTTTGATTATAATATGTCAGATACGTCTACAATCTCATAAAGTCGGATCATACGAATGTCCGTACATGAATATTTTTTGTTGGAATAAAGTCAAATAACTTAGTAAATATATATTCAATTCCTTGGCAATCCAAAGTATTGAGATTTGTTGTGCATTTGTATACAAATGCTTTTATATTAAACTGATAATGAATCAAATTGCATGCAACAATATCATCAAACATAAGAAACATTCAATTAGACGCAAAGCAACACAATTATAAAATGAATTCTGTTTTTGGCATTATTTAGTAATTTTTGTACTTGTTGGAATAAAATCATCTTTGCTTAGTTGTTAATCCCAGATCAAAAGTTGTAATACAGAGAATATAATAGAGTATCATTCTGATTTTATTCTGATTTTACGGAATAAAACTCAATTTAATCTTAAATCTGTTTTCAAACGACGTTTCCCTTATATTCTTGGTTGACTTGTGTGATCTTGTGATGGAGTTTGGTTAGATATGTCTTTTATGAAAGAGGTTATCTTTGTTTGATTATCAATGATGACGGATGATGGGTGCATGTGTTGGGGCAAACATATATAAAGTCCAAATGAAAAGGTTAAGAGCAAGTTATGGGCTTTATCAGCACTATACACTTTATACTGAATTTAAAGTCCATTTCCTTTTATTGTTTATCATAAGAGATTATGGGGTTATGAGTCAGGACAACTGTACTACGTCTGCTGAATCTTTCATCTACTTCGGCAATTAGAATTGAAAATAGGGAATATAAAAGCTAAGTTTTGTTGGCCCAGCCTAACGTTGCGGACTTATTCTATTTGAGTCGACGAATCTCCGTGCGGCCTAGCAAGTGCGGTCCCTAGGTTTACTAGTCAGCTTTAAAATCTCAAAGAGATTGCGAAGCTCGGAAGAAAAGTGATGGAACAGAGAAAAAGAGAACGTGAGTGAACATAAGTGCTTAAACAACGCTCAATCCTTCAACTCAACGCTCAAGCTTGTTTACAAGTGTTTGCAACGGTGACTCCAATGTACAAGACTCCTGACTTATTTATAGGCACACTAAGCTATTAGTAGATTTCAGCACCTACTCATGATACCATTAACCGACTTACTGTAGCACCAGTAAGGCGGTGTACTACTCTATTCTTATCTAGCCGAATCTCGCCCTCTAAACTCAAACTATTTACAACATGTCCATGAACTTTTGGTGATTACGATTTGACCCACAAAACTAATATGACCCTTAACACTTTGGTCTTGCCCGCGGCCTACCCGAGACTTGCCCAAGTTGCCTGCACATGCATTCGTCCCGCACGTGACCTTCTCGATCCTTTGAGACAAGTCTAGTCCCTTCTCGCGTGTTGAGTCGGTGCCCACACCACCATCGATCATCTCTAGAAGCTTCTCAGTCCTTCTGGAAATATAACCTCCGCGCTCTTTCGCGTTGCGTCCCGAGAACTATAGAACCTTCATGCTCCATCTCGTCCCTTTGTGCTCGCCCCGCGGCACAACACTTAGTCTCATCACGATGCTTGGACGCCCAGCGTCCATGCGCATGCCTCGCACTCCCCTCCTTAATTCTGCGTCCCGCAAACCCGTTAACCATATGTTGCGTCCTTAGGTAAACCTTCTTACGTACAAGAGGGCCAGAATCGCGCGGCCTTAGCGTCTTGGAAACACGTTGGGCGTGACACTAAGGACATGATACATGTAACATGTCACTTTTTATCTCTGAGGATGTTAAGATTTGGTGAGAACCGAAAGGATCGTTTTTATTTATGTATTTCTTGTATGCATTGATTCAAAAGTACAGTATTCTAGGAAGGAGAATAATATAATGGAAAATGCTTTTGTGACAATATATTGTATAGTCACAGACCCATTTCACGTCTTGTTTAATTCAATTGCATATGATCGGCTTACCCGGTCAAGTCCCTACCTCTCTTATTTACAACTAAAGACTCAAATTATGTATATTACACAAAGCCCCCTATTTTATTTTGTTAAACTTTTGTTAGGTTTATGGTGGTATGTTTTGCTTAAATCTTGTTTCCTTGCAAAGGATTAACAATAAGTTTGAAAAAATTGACACATAGTTTTGTTCAACAAATTTTTTTAAAAAAAATTAAAAGATATGAAAATTTGAATCATAAATTTTTTTTATTCTCAAACACACTTAGAAAAATATAATCTAACATTGACCATTATATATCAGAAACAAACAAAACAAAACTGCATAAAAAGCAAACGTCACTGGTACTTTTATATATTTCAAAAAATTATTATCTAATGTGTAAGAAATAAGAAAAAATTATTTGAACAAAAACATTAGTACATAGATTTTTTGTTTCTTTTTTATGGCTTTGTAAATCTTTGTCTTTTGAGGTTTAAGGCAACTTTTTGAACGTCCAAGTTGTTTTGACTGCACATGATCTTATACTATAATCTACCAAAGAAAAAAGGCAAAAAAGAAAATAGTAGTACAAATATCTAAAACAAAAGCACATAAAAACGAGGCTTCATAAGTAGAAATCACAACAAGAATTAGCAGGCTTTCTCGACAGAAAAATACCGACTAGAATTCGGTCGGGAGGCTTTTCGACCGCTGTCGACCGGAATCCAGTCGGTAATGCCATTTCCGACTGTAGTTCAGTCGGAAAATTGAATTCCAATTTTCCTGACCGGACTCCTATCGGGAAAAAGTATTGTCAAACGAAATCCGGTCGGGACACTTTGGCGGGGCAAATTCCCGCTAAAGTGTTGCCCTAATCGCGGCCCAGCTGGGCCGAGTATTACCGACCGTAATGCGGTCGGTAATGAGGGAGGTATTTCTCTAAATACCTCCCTCCTCCTCATTTCTCACACACATCTTTGTCTCTCCTCACTCTCATTTCCGACCACCCAACCCTCTTTTCCTACCAGATTTCGGTCGGAAATCCGGATCGAGTAAGTTTTTTCGTCTTTTCTCATTTTTTATGTTATATTTATTGTTTTAATATTTATTTTATATGTTTAATTGTTAGATACTATAGAAATTGTTTGGCTTTCATTAGGAAATGCCTTTAGGAATTGTTAGGCTTTAAGAAATGTTAGACTTTTGTTATTATTTATGCCTTTAGGAAATGTTATGCAATTAGACTTTAAATATGTTGTATTTTCTTTATGAATTGTTAGGCTTTAAACTTTAGTTATGTCTTTAGGGATTATTTGATATTGTATTATTGTTAGACTTTCAACATTGTTTATGCCTTTTAGGAAATCGATTCATAAATTAGAATTCATGATGCTTTTAGGGAACTTCTATAAAGTAGAAATGAATATACTTTTAAAAATATATACTTCAAATTTTAGCACTGTTTTTATTTATATTATTTTTATATGTGTTAATTTAGTTATTATGGCGTTTCCTTTATTAATTGTTGTTTGATATCTTAGAACTAATAGTTTTTATAATATAGTTCATGCCGCCTTTAGGAAAATTATATAACTTAGTAATGATTAAATTAGGTCATCTCTATAATTAGAAATATTCTAACTTAGATGCTTTTAATTAGTACGTAGTACTTAGTCGACGACATGTCGGACGATCCTCCACGCTCGTCTCGTGATACCGGGGATGACCAACCCTCAAAGAGAGGGTGTGGTGGTGGACGGAGCCGATCCTCGATTCTGTATAGTTCATTCTGGCACTACACCCCCCGCTCATGCCGAGGACCCTACTACCGATCCCGCCGAGGCCCCTTCTACTTCCCATCCACCCAGGCGTACTACTGGATCGAGCGGCGGTACTCCACCAGATAGAGTAGTACCACATCGACTAGATGATGATCACGCAACATCGACGCCATCTACATCATCTAGATCGAGGCGTAGGTCACCTAGGCCACCATCTACTGAGTCCACATGAGCTGGTCTCAGTACTTTCTCGACAAACGTCGCGGGTGCAGGACCCTACAACGATGCAGCAGCGACCGGCCCGAGGCTTGTCTAGAGGCGTTCAGGTACCATCTGACAATAGAGGGTGTGGTAGGCAAGTATAGCCTATTTCATCGAAATTCAAGTATCGCCTATTGTTTAGTGGCCCTATTGGCGCCCCTTTCTTGTGAAATATTGTAAGCTTTTCATCCCACTCTATGCTATCTAATGTCTCGTTCATGTTGAGTTGTTCATATTTAGTCTGAACAAAGACATCTAAATATTGAGAACAAAAATTGGACAGCTCTGCAAGTAGGTATGCATTGGCTATGGATCCTTCCACCCTCGCCTTATTCAGTATCGAACCATTCATGTCGAACATTCGCCTAATTCATATAAATTATTGATTAGACAAGGAATCAATAATGAACAAAGATAATAATTTTAAAAATATAAATCCATACATCTGGAATGGATACATCCATCTATAATGGGTTGGACCTCTCTAATGGATACAAACCGTAGCCTCGTACGGTAGGTGTATGACTAAATACTCCATAAAGTCAAAAAATAAAGGAGGAAATATCCTTTCCATCTTGCACATGGTAACAATAAAATGATTCCTCTAATCACTCTATGTCGACGACCGAAACCTCTCAGGCACAAATCGCCCTAAAAATGACTAATCTCTACCAAGGTCGCCCAAATCTCGGGTTCCAAGAAGTCGTGAAAGGCAATCTAGATCAGTCTCTGGATGAAGACGTGGCAATCATGACTCTTCATACCATACAATTTTCCTTGTTGTTTTTGCACACATCGTCCCAAGTCCGATGTATATCCGTCAGGAAACTTCAGTTCTGTTAGCCAATCAAGCACCATACTCTTTTGCTCCCTCGTAAGACAATATTTTGCCTTGGGCTTTATATATTTAGTTCATCTGCCAGTGGGTACTAAGAATAATTCTTTACGGTTGGTCAACATCGTAAGATCTTGCCTAGGATTAATGTTGTCCGTCGACTTAGCATCGTCCAACACCTTGTTGATGATGTTCTCAAAAAAGTTCTTCTCACAATGCTTGACATCTAGATTGTGGCGAATCCAATTGTGGACCTGTAAGGTAGTTCCCAAAAGATGCTTCGACGACACCAATTATGAGTTGTATTAAAACCCAGAAGCTTTGTAGGGTTTGGCCCAAATCCAACTCATCTTTGCTCCTGATTTCTTTCGAATAGGCACTGCATGTACCTCTTTATCCTTGTAGAACTCCTTCTTGTTGTACCTCTATTCATGATGCTCTGGTAGAAACCAACGATGACAATCGAACCACGAGGCTTTTCCACCATGCTTAAGTGCAAAAGAATATGTCTCACCCATGCAACAAGGACACGCCAACTTCCCATGCGTGCTCCACTGGGACTACATTTCATAAGCAGGAAAAATGCTAATAGTCCACATTAAAGCTGCTCGCATTTGAAAGTTTTCCTTTCGTGAGCTGTCATATGTCCACAAATCATTCAACTCATCAATCACCAGTCTCAGCAAAATATCCAAGTTCTTTCTAGGACTCTTTGGACCGGGTATAATGAGGCTCAGAAAAATAAACTCCGGTCGCATACATAAATCCGGAGGGAAGTTATAGGGGGTCACAAACACGGGCCAACAAGAGTAGTTCTTCCCAGATTGCCCAAACGGTGTGAACCCATCCGTACAGAGACCGAGTCGGACATTTATAGGCTCTACTGTGAAGTCCAGATACGCACGACCAAAATGTCTCCATGCCTCGCATGCAGTCGGCTGAGTCATTCTATCACTTGACTGTCGACACTTCAAATGCTAAGTCATATGCTTTGAAGTGCCTACAGTATAGAACACCTCTGTAATCTAGGGCCTAGGGGGAAGTACCACAATTTCTTCCTTGCGACCCTGGACTTTCTACCAGCCTCGTACCTATCGGCCTTTCATATCGGACACTATGTGAGATCTTTATTGGCATTCTCGCCGTAATACAAGAAGCAGAAATTTCAACAGACGTCGATCTTTTTGTACCCTAAATCCAAACCCGCGAGCATCTTATTCATGCCGGGAACCATATTAGGCAACATATTCTCAATCTATGGGTCCATACCATCTTTAGGCAATCTTAAGAACCTCTCGCAAGCGACGTTACTAACTATGTGCATTGTCTTGCACGTCAAAAACTCGGCAAACCACTACAGCACAATTTTTGGCTTCTTACTATGCATTTGTATGCCTCCCAAATGCATCAAATTGTAAAACTCCTTCGCGTCGGGACTTGGATCTTCGTTGCCCACCTCTCCCTCAACAAATTGACCCCCATATGCATCCACCACCACTTCTCTAAACGAAGTATCAACATGAACCAAACGATCCACGTGAATGCTAGGGGCAGTAAATCAGGTACATACGATGTGGATGCCCGCTTCATGCAACACCCATACCCAATATTGATACGTAAAGCCCGACTTATGAAGATGATCCCAGACTATGTTTCGATCAAAAAACTTTAAATTGTTGCATTTCTGGCACGGGCACCTAATACGATTTCTTAGATCAAAGAATCTCTCTGTTGTGAGGCATATTGTATGAATGAACGAACCCCAACCACGTAATGTTGATTCAAATAACCAGTATTATTATCTATCATATCGTACATCCAAGATTTATAGGCAAAATAATCCATTTTTAATCTAAGAAAAATAAAAATAAATTATTACAATTAATTCCACCAATCAATATCTTTATCATCTATATTAAATTTCTCAAACATGAGTATATAAGTGAAGTCAATACTTACTTGTTGTAGCGTAGAAAATACTTAGGTCATGCCCCTCGTTGCATTTACTGCAATATCTAATAATACACAAACAAACATATAAAAAAGTTAAGAGTGATCGTCTTAATAAGAACATATCGAGAAAACAAACACAAAATAGTTATAACAAGGGAAAATCGTAGATACATTAGCAAATGAGGAAGAATGGAATGATTTCACATATGGAATGGGGTGGGTATTTATAGGGGCATCTGCACACTTTATCGACCAGATTTCAGTCGAAAATAACAACGGATAGTTGTTTTTCGATCGGAATTTGGTCGGTAAAAAGACCGTTGTTCTTACCGACCAAATTTCAGTCGGTAATGATAGGGTTTAGGGCTTAGGTTTATTTTCGGCCAAAATCCGAATGGTAATAATATTCCTATTTTTAAATTAACCATTTCGCTCTCCAATTTTAGATAAATCGTTGGTTTAATGATCAATTACAACAATATTAGTTATATATAAGTTAAAAAAATAAAAAAAATGTTGCACATTAAAGGATCATTTGAAGCGTCGGTTTATAATGTCACTTATAAATAGATTGGTATATGTCGCTAATAACTACTTATGATTATGTTAATTTCAAGTAACATCTAAACACACACACACACACACACACACACACACACACACACATATATATATATATATATATATATATATATATATATATATATGTAGATGTATATCACAATTGTCTTCCATATGCTAACGTTTGTAACGAATGCTAATCGCAAATGGGAGAGTACTATATACTATGTATGATTAATTCTAGTTGAAAATAATATTCATGATTATTTCCGACCGGACTCCGGTCGAAAATAATATTCATAAGCAATTTCGACCGGATTCCGGTAGGAAAATCTGGAAAACAAAATGGCGGTTATCTGAAATTTTCAAATTTCAAACTTTTACCGATCGAAATCCGGTCGGAAAAACTCAAAAATTTAGGCAGGGTTTGGTGGGAAATTCAAATTTTCCGAAAATTCAAATATTTTCTCCAAGTTCCATATATACGCTTCATTTTTCACACAATTTCCATCTAAATACTCTTTCTTAGTTCTTTTCATCTTTAAATACTCTCCAAACACAAATATTCACCAAAATATTTCAACATAAACACTTTTTTGTATCTTTAATTACTCTCGAAACACATATATTCACAAAAATATTTCAACATAAACACTTTTTTCTTCATTTCTCTTCATTTCATCTTTAAATAAACACTTTTTCTTCCTTTCATCATTATAGAAACACGTCTTTCTTCAAAAAAAAATCAAACACTTGTTCTAACATATCTTCCATTAATTCAATAATTTCTTGACTAACAATCACTTTTTATGTTTTATATTGGGTTAATTAATCGAAATCTTTCAAAAAAGTAAAAAATAATAATATTCCGGTAATTATTACAGGAATATTATTTCGTTATTCTGTTGAATATTATTTCTGACCGCATTCCGGTCGGAAATACCTTGAATATTATCTCGGGCCAGAATTCGGTCAGAAATACCTTGAATAATGATTTGGCGATAGATCGTATTATATATGTATGTGTGTCGGTTACAAGTGTATGATCTAATAATACAACAAGTCTATCTCAAATCAGGCCTACACTTTGTATCTCGCGTAGACTTGGTCCGGAACACCCCGAACTAACGCCTCGATGCTTGGATGGCAATGGTATATCGGTGACTAGATCGGTGGTATGTCGGTGATCGTCTTCGATATGATATCGAGGATTCCCCTCGATGTGAGATCGGTAATGTGGTGGTATGACGTATCGGAGGAACACAAGGTAGTCCCGATATCGAATGCGATATCGAGTATGAGATCGGGAATTTATTTTGATGTGGTGCATGGTAGCTGAGGGATAATAATTGCTTACTTTGGGATCCGGGCATCGCGTATTTATAGACCTCGGGATCCGGGGACCACAGTAACATATCGGTGAATATTACCGATATGACATCGAGAGTGATCCCCGATATGGTATAATATGGGCCTGGTTTGGGCCAGGCCCAACATACGGGAAATGGCCATATCATGTAGTCCCCCAATTTGGGGATTCTTGTCTTAGAGATAAGAATTCGCAAATTTAATTTTAAATTTTTGGGTTACTTGTACCCTTCGTCCCGCTAGTTCAAATGACGGAGATCAAATATGCGGGGAATGCGCTTTGTGATGAACTTCGATGGTCCCTCTAATGCAGTGGGCGCATAGTTTGAGGTCCTCGTTTGAATTATGTGTTCCTTGGAGTTGACTTTCTTATAAATATGGGAGTCGCACTTCGAGGCTTTTTTGCGTAATAGGATAAGATATCGGGGTTCATCGTCGATATTATGTTGAAACGCATATTCGATATGATGGCGAAAGTATATTTCGATGATTTGGTGTGTTGTCGTATGCTGATGAAACACTCCCCATCATGCTGATCCTAGGCTGTGCTGAAACCAGCTTTGTCCTTTACACACATGTACTCCAAGCGACGTGGTGAGGAGATGGATCGATCGTTGATGATTCCGGACTGAACTCGGGTTATCCCAAGCTGCCTACGTATCCCTTTGGGGGAATCAAGTCGGACGTAGTTCATTTGTCTATTCTGCACTGCGCGGCTTTACAGTTTTGACCATATCTCTTTGCAGGATGGTCCAAATCTCAAACCGCTTCTTGATATGGAAAGTAGACTCCTTTAGATTTCCAAGCATATAAGGTACATGTTGGGGAGATAAGTATATCGGTAGTGACATCCGATATAAGACCGGGTATTCTGGCACATCGGAGATATGTCAAGGTTCTACCATATCGGTCATATCTCGAGATTGGTATATCGAAACCTCAATCTGCTTCTTCCTATGGGTACCTGATACATGTAGCTTTCCATACATATATTATACATGTCGAATGGATAAGTACGTCGGTAGTTATTTTTGATATAATATCAGGTATTGCAGTATGTCGAAGGTATGTCGGGGATCTATGTCGAATGTGGCATATCGGGGATGATATTCGATGTACATTTCGATATAGACATGAAAGGGTGATCCCTAGGTGTTTTTCCGTGGTCGTTGAGAAAAAGACTGAAGGGTCCCTGTGGGAGTAGCTGTCTGCTGCCCTTATTGTAACTTGAATTTATCCCTTTCCGGATTATTTCCGATTCGTGGTTCTGTAACGGAATATTTAGTTCTCTGTTGTCTTCATAATATGTGACTCTTCGTGGCCTTGTTGTCTGATAACTTGTTGAATTTTTATTGTCATGACGATAGCGTATGCAGTGTTCCGCTATCTGAGCCGTATTCATTTCGTTCTCGTATTTGATGAGATTTCTTTAATCTGCTTGTTGTCAACAAGGAATGATTAGAATTTCCTCGGGGTTGGTAGAAACATGGGTAATCTGCTACTGCTTATGTGTTTAGGATTGACCCCGTTATCACAGAGAAATTGCTACCATTCAAATGTTTATGGTCGACCCCATGATCACAGGGGATGTTTTTCTTGTGGGTAGGGGCGCATCCCGTTATCACAGGGAACCTGCTACCGTTGCAATGTTTATGGTCGACCCCATTATCACAGGAGATATTTTTCTTGTGGGTAGGGGCGCATCTCGTTATCACAGGGAACCCGCTACCGTTGCAATGTTTATGGTCGACCTCGTTATCACAGAGGATATTTTGCTTGTGGGTAGGGGCGCATCCCGTTATCACAGGGAACCCGCTATCGTTGCAATGTTTATGATCAACCCCGTTATCACAGGGGATATTCTTCTTGGATCGACCCCGTTATTATAGGGGATTTTTTGTTGGATCGACTCCATTATCACAGGGGATTTTTTCTTGGATTGGCCCCGTTATCACAGGGAATTTTTTCTTGGATCAACCCTGTTATCACACGAGATTTTTTCTTGGATTGGCCCCGTTATCACAGGAAATGTTTCCTTGGATCGACCCCGTTATCACAGGGGATTTTTTCTTGGATTGGCCCCGTTATCATAGGGAATTTTTTCTTGGATCGACCCCGTTATCACAGAGGATTTTTTCTTGGATTGGCCCCGTTATCACAGGGAATTTTTTCTTGGATCGACCCCGTTATCACAGGGGATTTTTTCTTGGATTGGCCCCGTTATCACAGGGAATTTTTTCTTGGATCGACCCCGTTATCACAGGAGATTTTTTCTTGCTTAGCGCCTAAGTATGTCGTTCGCCGAGAACAGTGTTGGCTCAGGTTTGCTCGAGATGGATTTCGAAGAGATCGGAGTGGGATTTTCTGAGAATGAGATGTTCGGGTCTGACCAGTTGATTGGCGACCAGTCTGATGCTGAATTCTCTTCTCCGCCGGAAGCTGACGGTCCCAATGTAGGTGAATGGGGCTTGGGGATCAGCACCATGGAGAAGTATGAGGACATAACGTCTCACGTTCCTCATCATGCTGGTCATTATTCCGCCGAGTATGACATCCCCAAGGCGTACAGGGTCATATTCCCTAGTGCGGATCAATGAATGCATACTCCACCGAAATGTTGTATTACTGTTAATGCCAAGCACTTTAAGAACGGATTGCGCTTCCCAATTGACCCTGCGGTTAGTGCTATCATAGCGAGCATAGGGGTCTGCTTGGGGCAGTTATCCCCCAATTCTCTGGGGTACATCGTGGCTTTCATTTGTGTCATGAGAGCCTTGGGTGCCCCTTGTGGGGTTAATGAGTTCTGGCAGCTCTTTAGTGTCATGGTCAACAGGAAAGGCGGTGATAAAGGGTTCTTTTGTGTGCGGGCCCAGGAGGGTCTTAGGTTCGTGCAATATACTCAATTTAGTTATGGATTTGGTAATAAGTGTGAGTATATGTACGTCCAGGAGAGGACGACTGGTGAATTTGATGTGCTTCCGAGTGTGTGGTGCGAAGTCACCAAATATGAGAGACGAGCCGCTGTCGGGACAACTGCACATAGCCTCGAATTTCTAAGGAATCTGATTAACCATCCGTACGACGGTACCCTGCATTGCAGTGACATAGTTTTGCGAGCAAGTGGGATATCTCCCGTACGTTATAACGGCCCCTCTACTCTCGGTAAGTGTTATATCTTTACGAATCGATAGCTTCCTCCCGATTTATCTCTTGATCTTATGTTTCATGTATCTTGCAGCCGATTTGGTAGAGTACTGTAGTCTGGACGCGATAGCGGAACGTAGATAGCTGGGGGCCGAAGCCGCTACAGATGACGCACCTCCACTTGTCAAGAAGAGGGGTCCGTGAAGGCGTACGCAAGAATGCGAAGAAATATGTTCCCTCATCGAGTGGTAATATTGTCGGGGTGGGTAGTGCCTCGCAGTCTCAACATGACGTTGATGTTGGGATGTCCACGGCGTGAAAAAGAAAAAGGGAAGGGAGTAGTTCAAGTGGGGATCACTCCGTGCGTGGAATGTATTCTTGGTGTGGGACTTGTATTTCATGTCTTCTTCTGATTTTAGAGTGCTTCAGCGAGTCCACATAGCACATCCATCCTTGTACCTGGTCACCTAGAATTTCGCCGACTCCTTGAGGTGTCGAGAATTTGATCTTCTCGTAATAAGTAGAGACCACTGCCCTGATCTGGTTGAGTGCCGGTCGGCCAATGATGTCGTGGTAGGGGAATGGGATGTCGACTATTGTGTATTTTATCGGCGTCACCCGAGTACGTGGGTTTCTCCCAAACACTGTGGGCAATATAACTTGTCCGAGTGGAACTACCTCTGCTCCGCCGGATCCAGTCAATGGGGTGGATATCGGCTCTAGCCGTCCCGGGGCTATCATCATGTGCTCGTAGGCTTTTGAGAATATCAGGTTTGTGGAGCTTCCACTGCGGTCAGGGCCAACGGACTAAGTTGCTCCATGTCTCTCTTGGTGAAAGAGATCTTCTGCTCCAAGTACGCTTCTGGTATGATTGCATTTGTGTACCCAATGTAGGCCCCGCCCTGGACTCTTCGTGTTATAGTTTCTCTGTAGCGAGCAGTGTCGGCTCCCAAGGCTCCTCCATTGATCATGTTTATAACGCCTCTGTTCGAGGCATTCACTATAGCCCTACCACACTCCTCGGGTGCCTCAATCATCTTCTGCTTTCCTCTCTTAGGTGAGTAATCTCTTCTAGGGGATAAAGAATGTTCTGCCCCCTTAGCATCTTCCTTGTCATTTCTAACAAACTCGACCAATTTTCCTTCTTTAATCAATCTTTCAATTTCATTCCTCCGGTGCGTACAATCCTCCGTCATGTGTCCAGGTTGACGGTGGTACGCGCAGTATTTGTCCGACGACTTTACCCCGAGAGTCTCATTCAATGGCCTGGGTTCCGTCAACCATCTGTTTCTTTTTGCCACGACCATCACTTCCAGAATGCCTCTATTCAACGGTAAGTACGTCCTTGGGGGTCTTTCTCTGTTGCGATCTCTGTCCGCATTCCTGTTGGGAAATGAACCTTGACACGTTGCCATCATCTCGTCATCGTAAACATTTGGTTCGCGAGCATGTTGATCTATGCTAGGGTGGGCTCAGTTAATTTGATTAACTCGTCGGCGAACCTGCGATGGGCCGTACCCTTGAACAACATCATCATGACCTGCCTGCCATGTGGCTCATCCACTTTCAACAATTCATCATTGAACCTCTTCATA
The DNA here is from genome assembly GCA_948329865.1 of Linaria vulgaris. Taxonomy (NCBI): domain Eukaryota; kingdom Viridiplantae; phylum Streptophyta; class Magnoliopsida; order Lamiales; family Plantaginaceae; genus Linaria; species Linaria vulgaris. The sequence goes on along the minus strand of OX415250.1, from coordinate 31,341,458 downwards.
TATTCCCGGAGGTTCTCCCTTTCCCTCTGCTGCACCGCGCCGAGGTGTAAAAGGTTGGTCTTCATTCTCTTTTGGCTAGAGAACTGGTTCTCAAACTTTTCCCTTAGTTGCTCGTAGTCCGTTATGGATATGGCCTCCAACCTAGCAACACAATCTAGTGCAGCACCCGTTAAAGTGGTGGATAGGATCTTCGCCTTTATGTTTCTTGAGTAGTTATGCAGATTCAAAATGCTATCGACCTGATGGAGATGATCTGTACGATCACTTCTTCCGTCGTATGGCTTGATCACTGGGATCTTGTCCCCTCTTTGCAATACCTCAGCCTCTATCTCATTCGAAAACGGGGTCCTGCTGCGACCCTTCCAACGACTCTGAGTCACCTTCCTTGTCAACTCCGCCCTCTCACGGTCTAGCTGTTCCATCCTCCTTGATATTACCTACAGTACTTCTGCATCCTCATTCTTTGAATATGCAATCTCAGCATGGTCGCGACCGCGTTTCATTCTGCGGATTACTTTCGCTCTCTCGCGGTCAAGTCGTTCCATCTTTCTTGCTATCTCTCGATCCAGGGTCCTAGGGTCCCGTCTCTCCGACATGTCGTAAGCAGCGGGCAATATCTCTCGGAATGAGTCCCCCATATCCTCTTGTTCATCATGTCCTTGCCGTGCCCTTCTCTCACCCGCTCCGGATTCATGGGGCCTTGCCCGAATGTCCCTTGTCCTCTGTTCCGCTAGTCGTAGAAGCAAAGTCTCCAATGTAGTGTCCAGCGCCGCTTTCACAGAGGCGTTGATCTGCGTTTGCATCTCTGGGGTTATGGCGGCAGGGTGAAGGGCGCTTTGTCCCGCGGCCATCGTCTCCTCCGAGCCGGGAAGATCCACATTCGGCGCTTCGGTCATTGGAGCGTCTGCCGCTGGGTTCTCAGTGGTCGGGCCCTCAGTTGCGGGTTCCGCCGTATTTGGTGCGACAAAGGTTGGTCCTGCGTTCGTTGCTCTCGGCGGCCTCCTGGGCGCGCGCCTTCGTCGCAGCTCATCTTGTGCTGGAGGGAGCTCCGTCTCGACTCGGGTCACTGTCTGTTCTTGGTCGGTCGGCTGTTGAGGGGGTCGCATGTCCTTCGTCCTCACGTTCCTAGTCACAACTCCGTTGAATTCGGATCGGGTCCTCCTTCCTCGCATCTTGACGTCCTTGCCCGTGAAATGGTGTTCCCACAGACAGCCCGTGAAATGATCTAATAATACAACGAGTCTATCTCAAATCAGGCCTACACTATGTATCTCGCGTAGACTTGGTCCGGAACACCCCGAACTAACGCCTCGATGCTTGGATGGCAATTGTATATCGGTGACTAGATCGGTGGTATGTCGGTGATCGTCTTCGATATGGTATCGAGGATTCCCCTCGATGTGAGATCGGTAATGTGGTGGTATGACGTATCGGAGGAACACAAGGTAGTCCCGATATCGAATGCAATATCGAGAATGAGATCGGGGATTTATTTCGATGTGGTGCGTGGTAGCTGAGGGATAATAATTGCTTACATTGGGATCCGGGCATCGCGTATTTATAGACCTCGGGATCCGGGGACCACAGTAACATATCGGTGAATATTATCGATATGACATCGAGAGTGATCCCCGATATGGTATAATATGGGCCTGGTTTGGGCCTGGCCCAACATACGGGAAGTGGCCATATCAAATAATATTTTCGACCGGATTTCGGGTGGTAAAGATTGAAAGACTATTACCGACCAAAATCCGGCCGGTATACTAATTTTCCAACCGCGTTCTGGTGGTAAAAACGAGGTCAGAAAATTTTCCACCGGAGTACGGTCAAAAAATATATTACCGGCCGAATTTCGGTCGTAAAATTTTCAATCATAACACGGTCGGAAAAAACCGACCGGATCTGGTTGAAAATTTTGCCACGGAAATCCGGTCGGTATTGTATTTTTCGACCAAGTTTCCATAGCAAAAAGTTTCGACCGGAATGCGGTCGGTAAAAGAAAGTTCCGACTGGACTCCGGTCAGTCAAACTTTTTAGACCGAAGCAATCTCAACCGAATTTTTCTGATCGAGTTCAGGTCGGAAAAAGGTCATTGCCAACCGGAGAGGGTCATTTTTGACCGGATTTTCGGTCGGTAAACAACCTATTTTCTTGTAATGAATTCATATCTCAATCGATTGAAGGGCGTACTTTTGTAAATCTAAGAGGGACTTGACTTTGAATTTGCATTCCACGATATCAATATAATTGGAATTTTTTTCCATGAAGTATTGATGGGATATATATATATATATATATATAGATATATCACATGAGTTTTCATGCTCATTTATAAATATATATTACACATAGTGGACTTTTATGTTAGTTTGACTTATAAATATGGTCATTTATGAATTTTAGAAACTAAATAGGATATAGATATCTTAAGCATTTAACTGGAATAACATACATCTAAGACTATGTGACAGTCCAATAGGGCCGAGTGTGAGCCTAGCAAAATCGTAATACAATCTCTCTAGTTTAGCTAGTGTTTTTAGAACCGCATCAGACATAAAAATAGTGATCTAACATGTTCGATCGGTTAAATCGCTAAGTAATCTGGTGAACGTTGTTTATATTAAATTATATATATATATATATATATATATATATTACATCTATTGGTCTTAAAAAGATATTTGTTATTGCCATTAAGTAATATAATCAATTTTAATTATTCAAATAACTCGAAAAATCACATCAAATATTCAAATCTTAAGTAACATGTTAAAATTATAATATACGAATTGGATATATAGGTATCTCATAATTACATATTATAAATATTTATATATGTTTAAAGGGATAAGTCACATAATAAATAAATAATATTAAAGTAATTTTTATGAATTGAACTTAAATCACATAATTATATCTTAAGAAGATTTTTCTATGTAAGTAAACTGACAATTTAATCAAAATCTTGAACGTAAACTAGCAAAATATAATGAATTGACAAGAGACTGAAATGTCTTACGAAATTTGTTTAAACAACCAATTAAAAAAGCAAGATCCACTATTATAAAACAAAAGAGATAGGTCAAATGCCTGACAATTTAATCAAAATCTTAAAAGTAAACTTGCAAAATATTATATATATATATATATATAGAATAATGAATTGACAAGGGACATAGAAGAAGAGAATGTCTTATGAAATATACATAAGCAACTAATTAAAAAGGCAAGACCCACTATTATTAAACAAAAGAGCGCTATTTCTTTCTTTCATCTTTATCTCTCTTCATTTTCTATCTTTTCATTTTATTGTTTTTTTTTTCTTTTGTTCAAGGGTTACTTCTTGTAAAGCTAATAACACTCGTTTGTTAGATCTATCAAAAGCGTCACATAATTGTTGTTCTCCATGTTGCTTCTACTTCTTTCTATTTTTTCCTGATTTTTTGTCTTTGATTTTTTTGAAGAATAGTGGTTCACCGATTAGGAAATAGGCAATTTGTTAAAAAGAAAAATTGAAAAATAGCCTAGGCCGGTTCACGGACTGAGCCGAGTGGCCGACCCACCTCAGTTCAGTTGGGTTTTGGGATGGTTTGACTCGTTACTGAGGAACCGCGGTTTTTAACCTTCCTCCTGACCAGACCTTGGCCTGGTCATCAGTCTAATCGATCAAACCAGCTGGTCCTGTCCGAGTTTGAAAACACTAAGTTTAGCTAAATCAATCCCTTTAAATTTCCTGGTCACTTTTTTTTTTATCTAATCCTTAATTATAGTTTGTCAAATCCTTAATACTCCCTCTTAAGTTGGATCATGAAGATTTGGATACCCAACTTACAAATAAGAGAAAGAAAGTGATCTTTGCCGAGGGCCTTAGCAAAGACCTCGGATAATCGAAGTTTAGTTGGAACATGTGTAGGCTGGATAAGTTCGAACAAAAATCTATCCCGTGTGATGTGGCAATCGATCACGATATGTTTTGTATATTCATAAAACAGATTTCAAGTGATATGCATAGTTGCTTCGTTGTCACAAACTTAGGAATGCATTGAGGATTTAGAATAGTAAGATCATATAAAATATAGGGCATTTTATAATTTCTGCCCGATAACTTTTCCCAAATTCAAGTTTTGCCCTTTTTTAAAACGGGCTCGAAAAATGCCCTGTAACTTTTTTTTTTAATTAATTTCTGCCCGACGGGCTCAAAACCAAGCCCAGTCAATTTTTTTTTTATTTTTAATTAATAACTATATTTAATTTTAATTATATTTTGGTCTAAATCATAAAGAAATTGTATAAAATCAAGTTTATTAAAAAAAATTGCCTTAAAATGTTTACTAAATTTATATTACTAGTAAAAACTAAAAATAAATTATATATATACTAGTAAATTAAAAATAAATTATATATTGATCTAAATCATAAAAAATGTATATATTCAAGTTTATTAAAAAAGTTTATCTTAAAAATTTTAATAAATATACGAACTATACCCATCGTTTAGCCTTTTTTACGAAACTATACCCAACTTTTGAACTTTTGCAATACTATATCCAACCTTTGAAAACCGTAACTATACTATACCTATATTAAATTTCCGGCCAAAAAAACGTCATTTCCAGACAAAGGTTGGGTATAGTATTGTTTTTTGTCTGGAAATTTAGTATAGGTATAGTATAGTTACGGTTTTCAAAGGTTGGGTATAGTATTGTAAAAGTTTAAAAGTTGGGTATAGTTTCGTAAAAAAGACTAAACGATGGGTATAGTTCGTATATTTATTAATATTTTTAAGATAAACTTTTTTAATAAACTTGAATATATACATTTTTTATGATTTAGATCAATATATAATTTATTTTTAATTTACTTAGACAAAAAAATGTCACTTTGTTTGGAAATGTCGTTTTTTGGCCGGAAATTTAGTATATGTATAGTATAGTTACGGTTTTCAAAGGTTGGTATAGTATTACAAAAGTTCAAAAGTTGGGTATAGTTTCGTAAAAAAGGCTAAACGATGGGTATAGTTCGTATATTTATTAATATTTTTAAGATAAACTTTTTAATAAACTTGAATATATACATTTTTTATGATTTAGATCAATATATAATTTATTTTTAATTTACTAGTATATATATAATTTATTTTTAGTTTTTACTAGTAATATAAATTTAGTAAACATTTTAAGACAAATTTTTTTAATAAGCTTGATTTTATACAATTTCTTTATGATTTAGATCAAAATATAATTAAAATTAAATATAGTTATTAATTAAAAATAAAAAAAAATTGACTGGCCTTGGTTTTGAGCCAGTCGGGTAGAAATTAATTAAAAAAAAAAAGTTACAGGGCATTTTTCGAGCCCATTTAAAAAAAGAGCAAAACTTGAATTTGGGAAAAGTTATCGGGCAGAAATTATAAAATGCCCTAAAATATATTTCAACCAAAAGAGTTCACATGTAGCGGTGGCAATGACACGATACTCAGCTTCAGCAGAGGAACGAGTGATAATATGTTGCTTTTTAGTATGCATGAAATGGGACTAGTGACAAGTGAATGAAAACCAACAGTCGAACAAAAAGTCATGGGGCAACTTGTCCAATCATAATCTAAATATGCAGATAGTCGAAGATCACAATGAGCAGGGATGAGACGCCCATGTCCTGGTGTACCCTTTAGATATATCTAAAGAACACGAGTAACAGAATTAAGATGTGTATCTCGAGGATTCTGCATGAACTAGCTTCACAGGTTTACGCTAAACAAAGTACTTAGGTACGTAAAAGTGAGATATAAAAGGCATTCCACCAATCATCCATAGTTACTTGAATCAGACAATAATGTACCATCATTATCATTGAGCTTGTGATTTTTATCCATAGGAAAAGAAGTGGGGCAAGAGACTGAATTCCCTGAGTATGCGAGAATAATAAATGTGTATTCCTTTGACAAATAAAAATGTCATCTTAGGAGCGAGCAACTTCAAGACCAAGAAAGTATAAAACCTAAATCCTTGATTTTAAATTTGCTGTCAAGAAAGTGCTTGAGTTTTTCAACGGCGGATAAATCGTCTCTTGCAATCAAAAGAGAAGCCAATGGTTCAAGTAAAATGAAAGTGATCATCATTGGATTGAAATAACCCGTCGGATAGGAGGACGAAAGATAGCTTGGAGTACCAGTTGCGAGAAGCTTGCTTAAGTCCATGGATCAATTTTACACTAGTGAAACACGCGTATCTCCCCCTATTTTCCATTCCTAGGTGGAAGATTCATATAAACCTTCTCATCTAGGTTACCATGGAGAAAATTATTATTTACAACGAGTTAATAGATATGCTAATTTTGGGTTGCGACAATAGCTAAAACACACTTACCTGTAACCAATTTTGCACATGTGCAAAAGTGTCGTGGTAGTCAAGTACATGGGTGTATTCTTTGGTAACTAGCGGAGCTTTGTATCGTTCAATGGATCTATCTGCATCTATGTACATGGACACGAATACGGGGATTTAGTTTTTTTGCAAAATCACACATTAAGAACCGTCAAATATTTTACATTAATATATATATATATATATATATAATTTGCATAAGAATGTCAAACAATAATATTTTTAGTTCACTTACATAGTAACATACTATTATAAAATATATTCATAACTACGATAAAAAATACAAGCCTATATATAAGAGTATCCACAATTCTGTATAAACTCAAAATACCAAATAAAACACTGAAAGTACTAATATATTAAACATATTCAACAATAACATTAAGGAATTTTATAATATAATAATTTTAACAAAACAAAATTCCTATCACGATCATTTTTTATTATTTAACAATGTCTTATTATTTGACGAATCTGTGTCGAATACGTCATCATGATGTGTCTGATACGTGTCCATGATTTTTTTGTTTAATTTTTAATTAGGATACGACACATGGCATATAGGATACGTATCCGTATCCGATACGTAGCGAACACGGATACAATAAACTTTTGACCGTATTCGTGCAACCAAGATTTGTATTTAATTTTGTGTAGAAAACTCAATTACAACCAATTGCTTTCTTTCCTAAAGCTAGAGTACTAAGAACCAAGTGTGGTTAGTTTCAAGGTTAGTAATCTCACTTTGCATGGCATCACGCCAATGCAAGTGCTTTACAACATGAGAAAATCGAGTAGGATCAAAGTGTCTTATTAAGGAAGGAAGAAAAGTAAAATACTCTGGAGAAAATTGAGAAGAAGATATAAAAGAAGAAAGAGGATAGACCGTACATGAAGAGGTGATTGTGCAACGGAAGAGGACATGATAGCAGTGTTGCAGCCAATAGTTGGACAAACATAGTCATGAAGGTGGGCTGGCTGGTTTTGTGTTCAACGAGGATGTGGGTTTTCAGAGGTTGTAGGTAGGGTTGGATAGGTGTCATGAGATGAGGGTTGATCAAGGATAGGTAAAGGAAGGATGATATTAGATGGATTTGGTGTGGTTTGAAGGGACATGAAAAATATTTTCAATAAAGGTAACATTACCAGATATATGAAAACATTTGCTTTCGAAGTCATATACACGATATGCTCTAAGAGTGGGCAAGTATCTAAAAATGATACAAGGGCGAGAACGAGTTTGAAATTTATTGCGATGGATTGATAGAGTTTGGACATAACATAGAGAACCAAATACGCATAAGTGATCATATCAAGGTGGGGTTTCATATAGTTGGAATTTATTATTTAGGGATGGTGCGGTTGGGCGATTGATTAAATAGGCATTAGTAAGAACACATTCGCCTAAAAGATATAAGGGAAGATTGGCTTGAAATCGTAAACAACGAGCCATATTCAATATGTGGCTATGTTGTTTTTCCGAAACACCATTTTGTTTTTAGGTTTTTCTGCACATTTATGCTCATGGAGGATGCCTGGTTCAGAAACAAACTGTTGGATATTGTTGGTAATCATTGGCCAGTAGTTGTACGAATATGATGATTTTTGGTATGGAATTAGGTATTGGTCATATTAATTTGCGAACGCAAGTTAGAGTTTTAATTTTGAAATGCATAAGGTGCAATATGAGCAATCATGTTGCCCTCATATATTCATCAATAATAGTTTAAAAAGAGTGAGTGCCTAATGTAGGTGTGGAATAACCACCCCAAATATCACAAAATATCCGTTCAAAAGCAAAAGCACTTTTATTAAAAATAGTCTTGAATGGTAGTGGGGTGTGTTTTCCACAAGCACATGTAGTACAATGATTAGGGGAAACGTTACGAGAGGTTTGTAGAATGGTGACGAATCATGGGTGAAGTAATATAGGTCGTCGCGTTCTCTACTCGCTCCAATCAGCTTCTTCGTGGTTAGGTTCTAAAAGATACAAAAATTAGAAGAAGAAAAAACAATATAATAATTTCATAAGCTGACTAACACACAATAAATTGAATTTAAAATCAAGAACTAATAAAACATCAGCAAGATACATATCGGGAGATAGAGAAATATCACCCGTGTTTGAAATCGCCATCAGGTAATGAAATAAAAGATGAAAAATTAGAGTGTTTTTTTTTAAATGGGGTGGGATCCTGTGATATGGTTTCTTGACCACTATCAACAATCCAATTAGAAAAGCCATGGGCATGTTTCTTTCAACCTTGAAATTTAAGAGGGGAATGATTCAAAATTCGAAAGAGGCAAAACTTTTGTTATGTGGTTAGCTTAAGGATACCATCAACAACGTTCGTGGAGGTATGAGGTGGTTAGTGGAGCAGTGGCGGCAGAAAGGGTTCGATTATTCTAAAATGCGGCGACAATAGAGTTGCACTTATTTTTGGACGACCGTCAGTCGGGTAGTCCATGATTTTTAAAAGTGTAAGTGTTCGACACAATATTAGGATAAAAAGTTGCGAAGTGTTAACCCAACACTGAGTATGACACTGTAACATTGCACAATTTGGAAATATTTATGGAATAGTTTTTGTTTCACTTATATTCATACATTAACTTAGTTCCACAATTTTTGTTGTTTATGTGTATGTTCTAGGTTGACGAGCTTTGGCTAAGTTCGAGTTCAAAGTGAATGTTTCCATTAATACACTTTTCTTATTTCTGATGATGTGTGCGATTGGATGAAAATGGAAAGAACGTTCATGAGGAATGCTACAAGGAACGAAGATTCATGATGAAAAATATTTCCTTAGAAGACGTTGACATTGAAGAGGGATATTTCCTTAACTATCTCCAAAGTTAAATAAGGAAACTTTCCTTAAATGAAAACGGAGCTCAAATTGAAAACAAAGAGTTACAAGGAAATTTAAGGTGATCTAAAACGTGTGCAAGTTGATTCAATAAAGATACATCTATATAAAGATATGAAGTACATCAAGAGAAGATATGAGACAAAAGCATAAGAATCCGAGAGATTAGATCTTAATTTGTCGAGAGTCTTTTCTTGCTTATTTTCTGAGTTTTTGTTTAGTGAATCAATTCCAATAGTTTGTTAGAGTTAATGAGTTAAACTTCTACGGAGTTTTGCTGCTCAAATTTTTTTCTTAAGTACTCTTAGTGAGGAGCTTCGAATAGTTAAGAGATATTTTTGTACAACCCTTATTAATTAGAGATTATTTTCACTAAGGCTCGATAAATTATAAAATCAACATCTACTCGTGTTCGTCTTTATTCCGCGTTTTAACTTTCTGGTAAAGTGGGTGTTAGGATAACACTGGTTGAGTTTTACTGCAACACGCGTGTGAAGTACTAAGTCCTTATCCCCACAATTTTAAGTTTGAAGGGGTTGGACGATGGTGGCGGTTCATGGCAGTTATGTAGCAAAGTTTTCGCCGAGACTAACTTCCAAGCAAGAATGGCAGTATCATCGTTCATTGTGAAATTAACCAATCTTAGGGTTTCTTCCTGATGAATGATGGAGTAACATCGTCCAATTGATGTAACAATTCCGACACAAGGAGTTTGTATCTGAGTTGTTGAAAGCTTTCATTCAATTCCACCAAGAATTGATAAACACGATCAACTTCTTCAAGTGAAGCAAGGACAATTCGTCCAAATTTGTTCCAACTCGCCGTAATATGCAATGCCATATTGTTGATCTTAATGGAGATTTGCCAAATATTTTTTAATTTGAAAATTTTAGTACGATTACTTTGCTGAAAATGGGTCTTTATTCTAACTAGAGGTCATTTGGTGTTGCATAATATTGCAGGTTTCCCGCAAGTGAGCGGTCGATGCTACGAAATAGCCATGTCATTATCTTGTCACAACATCGATCTCATGTTCAACAATGTTATCAATTGGGTGTTCGATTGCACTAACGACGAAACCCAGCTTACTTTTTGCATTTAATGCGTGAGTTATTGCTCGATGGCAAGTCATATGGTTATCAGCGGTGAGCGGCACATCGACGAAATATTGATTTAGTTGATCGTATGTATGTATATAGTATGATGAAAGATCAGTGGTGGGTGATTGTTGTGTGGGTGGTGTTTGATGGTAGATTTTTTAGGTTCATTAACCATGTTAAGATTTCCAGAGAATTGAAATGATAATTTTTATTTATGTATTTCTTGTATATATTGATTCAAAAGTACAATGATATATATAGGACACCGAATGAAGTATTTAGGAATTATAGTAATATAATGTTCTTGTTTAGCTAAATCAATCCATCTATGTTTGTTGGTTAATTATTTTGTCAAATCTTTGATTATAGTTAATAAAAGATGTTTGTGTAATTATGGACCTATTTCATAATCACAATACGCAGAGTATTTTTCTCGTGTTCTACATAAAACAACTTAAAATTAGAAATCTCCAATGTCTCCTAAATATTGTACTATATACTATGCTTCATGGATACAAATACAACGATGCACATACTGATAGTACATGCGTGACGATAAGCAATTTAAGAAAAACTATTGATGTTGTTATTATTTAGTGAGAACTAGTAACTTTGACACACACGGAATCGTGTGTAAATTTGATAAATTTTTAAAGATATTAAAATTTAAAAGTGGGTGAGACTTGTTATTTGTAGGTTGTGCAATTGAGCAAGTAAGTGAAATGACATTATAGACGTGATATTTTTCTATTTAAGGAGAGTGAAATGAGAGCATTTTGAAAAACACAAAAGTTAGTATTACTAGAAAATGCAATTTTATGAGTAAGAAACTTTGTTTAATAAATAGATACTTTAAACTTAACACGTGTATCAAAATAAATTTAAAATACACTTGTAACGTTTAAACACAAAATTCATCTTAAGTAGGACATAGAACGAGAGTATGATAAAATACGTGAAGACCCATCCAACATAGCTTAAACAAGGCCCGATGAAATCCGGTGTATCTAACTTGAACGTGGAGCAGGTGATTAGAGTTGGACTTCAACTATCTCATAACAATCCATTTAGCCAAATTCAACTTGTTGTATATGACGATAGGGCTCTTTTTTTCTACTTAAAAATAGAGCATATCATTCCTAGTATATTTAAAATTAATTTCGGAATTAACATCATTTTCAAGTGTTGCACTACTGAAAACTCACCATCAAATAAATGCAATTTTCGGGCTAAGATGTTCAACAATGCCCTAACCAAAAAGTAATGGCCAAGCTTGTTAAGATACCTAATTAGTCACTATCCACTCATTACAAGATTTGGGGGAGATGGGGGGTTTCGCGACCCCCTCCCCCCCCCCCCCCCCTCCCCCTCCCCCGGTGACGGCGGTCACCAGCGTTTTGGTGACCGCCCGGAGCAACAGGGACCGCCCAGCGGTCCCCATCCCAAAAAGGGGACCGCCCAGCGGTCCCTAACCCAAAACGGGTTTTAGGGATCGCCAGGCAGTCCCTAATAACATTCATACCTTTTATTTTTTATTTTATGAAACGATTTACATGTGTTTTTGATTTCTAGCAACAAAACTCATTATAACATGTCAATTGAAATAACAAACGAAATCGTTCCATAAAATCACAAAAAAATATGAATATTATTAGGGACTACCCGGCGGTCCCTAATACCACCTTTAGGGACCGCCCGGCGGTCCATAATAATATTCATACTTTTTTTTACGGAACAATTAAGGTGCCGCGTTGTTTGTTTAGTTGACAAATATCCTAATAATAGTTAAGAGAACAAAATTACAAGGTTTCATACAAATTGAAACAAAATAGGATGATTAAGTGAACGTATAACGTAGAATAGGTTCAACGTTAAAAACTTTCTCAATCTCATTCAATCTACTATTAAATAACTAAATTAGTAGTTTTATGATCGTTTGTTACTTCAATTGACATGTTATATAGAGTTTTGTTGTTAAAAGGGAAAAAGAACGAATTATACCCATCGTTTAGGCTCTTTTATGAAACTATATCCAACCTTTGAACTTTTGCAATACTATATCCAACCTTTTAACGTTGCCAGAAAATTAGTATAGGTATAGCATGGTTACGATTTACAAAGGTTGGGTATAGTATTGCAAAAGTTCAAAGGTTGGGTATAGTTTCGTAAAAGAGGCTAAACGATGGGTATAGTTCATACTTTTTCTCTTGTTAAAAATCAAAAAACATGGAAATCGTTCCATAAAATTAAAAAACAAAGTATGAATATTATTAGGGACCGCCGGGCGGTCACCAATTATCTTTAGGGACCGCCGGGCGGTCACCAATTATCTTTAGGGACCGCCTGCAATTTTAGGGATCGTCGGGCGGTCCCTAATAATATTCATACGTTTTTTTGATTTTACGAAACAATTATGGTGCCACGTTGTTTGTTTAGTTGATAAATATTCTAATAATAGTTAAGAGAACAAAATTACAAGGTTTCATACAAATTGAAACAACATAGGATGATTAAGTGTACGTATAACGTAGAATAGGTCCAACGTTAAAAACTTTCTCAATCTCATTCAATCTACTATTAAATAACTAAATTAGTAGTTTTATGATCGTTTGTTACTTCAATTGACATGTTATAATGAGTTTTGTTGCTAAAAACAAAAAACACATGGAAATCGTTCCATAAAATTAAAAAAAAATTATGAATATTATTAGGGACCGCCGGGCGGTCACCAATTATCTTTAGGGACCGCCGGGCGGTCCCTAATAATATTCATACGTTTTATTTTTATTTTATGAAACAATTATGGTGCCGTGTTGTTTGTTTGGTTGATAAATATCCTAATAATAGTTAAGAGAACAAAATTACAAGGTTTCATACAAATTGAAACAACATAGGATGATTAAGCGTACGTATAACGTAGAATAGGTTCAACGTTAAAAACTTTCTCAATCTCATTCAATCTACTACTAAATAACTAAATTATTAGTTTTATGATCGTTTGTTACTTCAATTGACATGTTATAATGAGTTTGGTTGCTAAAAATCAAAAACACATGGAAATCGTTCCATAAAATCAAAAAACAAAATATGTATATTATTAGGGACCGCCTGGCGGTCTCTAATAATATCCATACTTATTTTTTTGATTTTACGGAACGATTATGGTGCCGTGTTGTTTGTTTAGTTGATAGATATCCTAATAATAGTTAAGAGAACAAAGTTACAAGGTTTCATGCAAATTGAAACAACATTTGATGAGTAAGTGTACGTATAACGTATAATAGGTTCAACGTTAGAAACTCTCTCAATCTCATTCAATATCATTCAATCTACTATTAAAGAACGAAATTAGTAGTTTTATAATCATTTGTTACTTCAATTGACATGTTATAATAAATTTTGTTGATAAAAAACAAAAACACACGGAGATCATTCCATAAAATCAAAAAAAAAGTATGAATATTATTAGGGACCGCCTCGCGGTCCCTAATACCACCTTTATGGACCGCCGGGCGGTCACTAAATATCTTTAGGGACCGCCCGACGGTCCCTAAATGGCAAATGCAGTGAAATAGGCGGGAATGGGGGTCGAAATTTGAAATTTCCGAAAATTTGAAATTTTCACCCTCAATACTATATATACCACCACTCTCCTATCCAATTTTTCAACACTCTTCAAAAACACCCAACTCTAAAATTTCTCTTCTCATTTTTCTCTTCCTAAATCACAAAAATAAAAATCATCCAACAAAAACTTTCATTTGTTCTTTCTTTTACCAAATATAAACAAACACTCTTCCCTTTTTTCTTCAAATCCCAAAACACAACCTTTCTTCTCTTTTCTTTTAACAAATGCCAAGAAAACACCAACAATATGTTCTTCATTTCCTTTTCTTCTTCTTTTTCATTCACTACAAGATTTCGGGGCTTTTCCCGACCGCAATCTCCCGACCGCCATTTGGTCGTGAGCATTCCCGACCGCGCAATAGTCGATACAAACATTCCCGACTGCAGCGTGGTTACGAAACGTTCCAGGACTATTCTCGACCGCGCTGTAGTCAGGAAAACATCTCCCGACTGCAGGGCGGTCGGGAGTGTATTGGGCCGGATATTATCAGCCCGAATTTTTGGCCCAGCTGGGCCGCGCAGCTGGGCCTTAGGGTCCCGACCGCACGGCAGTCGGGAGGAAGACAGACGATTTAGTCGTCTTCCTCCCCCTTTCTCTCCATTTTCTTTTCTCTCACCAAAAAAACCCTAACCGCCGCCTCACCGCTGATGCGCCGCCCCTCTCTCGACCGCAGTTCGGTCGACGCCTTCCTCTCTCCCTAATCTCGACCGCGTTCCAGTCGTCCTTTCCCTCTCTCCTCCTCCAGCGCCGCCTCTCCACCTCCACTCTCTCTCTCTCCGCCACCACCGCGCTCCGCCTCTCCACCTCCAATCTCTCTCTCTCTCCGCCACCACCGCGCACCGCCCCTCTATCCCTCTCCGCGTCTCCACCGCCCCTCTCCACCACCGCGCACCGCCCCTCTCCTCCGCCTCTCCACCGCCCCTCTCCACCACCGCGCACCGCCCCTCTCCACCGCCCCTCTCATCTGCAACCACCCCTGCCTGTCCACCGCCTGTCCACCGCCGCGCCGCCACCTTTCCCGCCTCTCCACCACCGCGTCACTTTCTCGATCCGGTAAAATTTAATTAATTAGTTATGTTTAAAAGTTAATTAATTATGTTTAAAATTTAATTACTTATGTTTAGAATTTAATTAATTATGTTTAAAATGTTTTTATATATACTTATGTTTAAAATTTAATTATTAATTAGATACCCGCGCCTTCTCCCGACCGAACGCCACTTTTCTACACCGAAATTTATTTGGCGACCCCGATCCGGTAAGTTTTCGACTAATCTTGTATTTTTTTATTTGTTTAATGTTAATTTGTTTATTGTTTAATGTTTAATTTATAATGTTTAATTTTTAATGTTTAATGTTTTATTTGTTTAATTTTTAATGTTTAATTGTTAGATATCGTTAAATTTTTTAGGATTTTAGTAGAAATTGTTTTAAGAATATTGTTAGACTTAATATTAGTGGATTTAATTAATATTAGGAAAATAATAGTGCTTTTAGGAAATATTAGGAAAATATTAGTGCTTTTAGGAAATATTAGAAAAATATTAGTGCTTTTAGGAAATATTAGGAAAATATTAGTGCTTTTAGGAAATATTAGGAAAATATTAGTGCTTTTATGAAAACTGTTTAATGCCTTTAGGAAAAAACTATATAACTTAGTGTTTGATTACAATTAGCGTTTTCTTTTATTTAGATGTCTTCCCGTGGTAGTAGTGATCGTGACGAGCCCTTTCCTTTCGTGAGCTGTCATATGTCCATAAACCATCACTCCACAATTGTTTCAACTCATCAATCAACGGCCTCAACAACAGATCCAAGTTCTTTCCAGGACTCTTCGGGCCAGGTATAATAAGGCTCAAAAAAAGGAACTCTGGTCGCATGCATAAATCCGGCGGGAGGTTATAAGGGGTCACAAACACGGGCCAACAAGAATATTGTCTCCCAGATTGCCCAAACGGTGAGAACCCATCTGTACAGAGCCCAAGTCGGACATTTCTGGGCTCCGCGGCAAAGTCCGGATAAGTGCGATCAAAATGTCGCCACGCCTCGCCTGCAGCGGGGTGTATCATTCTATCAGGTGACGCGCGACACTTCAAATGTCAAGTCATATGTCGGGAAGTACCGATGGTATAAAACAATCTCTGTAACCGAGGGCCTAGGGGGAAATACCACAACTTTTTCCTTCCAACCCTCGAATTTCTACCGGCCTCGTACCTATCTGTCTTGCATATCGGACACGATGTGAGATCCGGGTTGGCATTTTCACCGTAGTACAAGAAACACAGATTCCAACATACGTCGATCTTTTCGTACCCTAAACCCAAACCCGCGAGCATCTTATTCATGCCTGGAATCGTGCTCGGTAGCATTTCCTCAATCTCTGGGTCCATGCAATCCTTGGACAACGCTAAGTACTTTTCGCTCTCGACATTTGAGGATTTATGACCCGTCTTAACTGTCAACCACTCGGCAAACCACTGGAGCACAGTCTTAGGCTTCTTCTGGTGCATTTTATGGTCGCCCAACTTCATCAATTTGTAGAACTCCTTTGCATCGCGACTCGGATCTTCGTTGTGCACCTCTCCCTCAACAAATCGACCCCCATATGCATCCACAACCATATCCCTAAACAAAGTATCGGCATGAACAGGACTATCAACGTGAAAATTAGGGGTCGGTGATTCTGGTACATACGATGTGGATGCCTCGTTCGCCTCCTCTCCATGCAAGTCCCATATCCAATATTGATTCACAAACCCCGACTTATGAAGATGATCTTGTACTACGTTTCGTTCCCAATATTTTAAATTTGTGCATTTCTTGCACGGGCACCTAATACGTTTTCCATCTACGTAATCTGTTTGTGCTAATGCAAACTTTATGAATTCACGAACCCCAATCACGTAATGTTCATTCAAATAACCGGTATTACTATTTATCCTATCGTACATTCAAGATCTATCGGGACGATAATCCATTTATAATCTACGGAAATTAAAAAGAATTTGTTACACTTCTAAGAATTTAGCTTGATCTTATAAAATTAAATAGCGTAGGAAAAAAATGCTTACTTGTTGTAGCGTAGAAAAATACTTAGATCAAGTATTTGTTGCACACACATACGCCCCTCGTTGCATTTAATTACCGCAATATCTAAAACAAATCAATAAAAACATTAGTTTCTAAATAAACATGAGCTTAATGGTTATAAAATAGGAAAATTGGGATATAACAAGGGAAAATCGTGCATACCTTAAAAAATGATGAATGTTGGAATGATTTCTAAAGGGAATAGGAGAGGGTATTTATAGGAGATTCGCAGAGTATTCCCGACCGCACGGTGGTCGGAAAAACCAACGGTAACAAAGAGTCCCGACCGCAAGGCGTTCGGGAAACTTTGTTACCGTTACTAGCCGTTACATCTCCCGACCGCCGAGCGGTCGGGAAACTTTGTTACCGTTACTAGCCGTTACATCTCCCGACCGCCCTGCGGTCGGGAAACTTTGTAGCCGCGGTCGGAAAAATAACTTACCGACCAACTTGCGGTCGGGAATGTTAGGGTATAGGGTTTAGGGTTTAGGGTTTAGGGTTTAGGG
Source organism: Linaria vulgaris (assembly GCA_948329865.1). Lineage (NCBI taxonomy): Eukaryota > Viridiplantae > Streptophyta > Magnoliopsida > Lamiales > Plantaginaceae > Linaria > Linaria vulgaris. The sequence continues at coordinate 31,323,881 of OX415250.1, read as the reverse complement.
TTTAGGGTTTACCGCTATTCAGTAACGATTAGTATTCATATTTTCTCAATTATTATTTGATTAGTATTCATCTAGTGTTTTAAACATTGGTGAAATTTTATAAGTGCAATAAAAATATTATATTTTGTTATCCAAAGAATCATGAATCGATTGATCTTGTCATATATATTTACGTAACACTAATAATTCAGTAACGTAACTAATCATCATCTCATAATTTAGTTATATATATATGTGTATACCTCTAATTAACAAATGTGTTCAATAACACAAGTGGCTTATCTTTACTTATCACTAACGATTACAACAATTGTTGATTCCTATATATAGGTAGATAGATATATAGATAGATAGATATATATAGATAGATAGATATACACACGACTAATTAATATATATAGATATATATACATAGATATACACGTAAAACTCAAAGTTACCCCGACATAATATTATTTAACAAATAATTATTAATTTTTTAACTCAAATAAACATTAAACTAGTATTATTATAGCTCAATAATAATTTTTAAAAAATAAAAAATTTATCATTCCCGACCGGCGTTCGGTCGGGAGTAATATTCATATGATTCTCGACCACCCTGCGGTCGGGAATAATATTCATCGGTGTGTTTCTGGGCAAAATAATTGTCCCGACCGCAGGCCGGTCGGAACCGTTAAAAGTTTTGGCGGGGCCGCCAAAAATTTAAATTTTTCAACAAAACAAAATCCAATCTCATCCGTTCATTAACCAAAACAATCCAACGACTCAAACCATGATCCGCGCCACTCACATCCCACCAATCAAAACCAATCCCACAAACCTTATAAATAAACCATACCCCATTGCCATCACTCCACACAATTTTTTCACCAAACACTTTTTCATTTATTTGTTGAAACACCTATCTTTCTTTTTCTCCAAACACTTTTTCTTTTATTTCTTCAAACACTTTTCTTTCTTTTTCTTCAAACACTTTTTTCTTTCTTTTCCTTCAAACACCTTTCTTTCTTTTTCTTCAAACACTTTTCTTTCCTTTCTTTCTTTTTCTTCATAGACTTTTATTTCATTTATTAAAACACTTTTATTTCATTTTCTTCAAACACTTTTATTTCATTTCTTCAAACACTTTTATTTCATTTTTCTTTCAAACACTTTTATTTCATTTTTCTTTCAAACAATTTTATTCTATTTTTCTTTGAAACAATATATATAATAAAGAAACATTAAATTATATTGAGCATATAGATTGGGCTACATATAAAATATAATATTCCGGTAATTTTTACCGGAATATTATTTTTTTTAATTCTATGAATATTACTCCCGACCGCACACCGGTCGGGAGAGTATGAATATTACTCCCGACCGCACACCGGTCGGGAAAGTATGAATATTACTTCCGACCACAAAGTGGTCGGGAATCTTTGAATATTATTTTTGACCAATCGGCGGTCGAGATTTCTTGTAGTTCCCGACCACGTGTTGGCCGGGAAATGCAAATTATTTAAAATATATACGGGATGGTTTCTCGACCAAATTGCAGTCGGGAATATTACTCCCGACCGCCATGTGGTCGGACGCTGGCCCGTAGCCCGGTTTTGCAACCGGGCTACAACCCGACCAGATTCTGGTCGGGAATAATCTCCCGACCGCGTGGCGGACGGGTATTATCCCGACCAACCTGCGGTTGGGAATGGTTTCTCGACCAAATTGCGGTCGGGAATGTTATGACCGGGCTCCGGTCGATATTTTGTGGTCGGGAAAAGTATTGCCGACCGATTGCGGTCGGGAATGTATTTCCGACCAGACTTTATCCGACCGCAGCTTCGCGACCGCCCTGCGGTCGGGAATGGGCTTTTCCCGACCGCAGGAGGGCTTTTCCCGACCCGAGCTGCGGTCGGGAAAAGCCCCGTTTTCTTGTAGTGATTGTTTTTGGTTTATTTTTATAACTATCATTTATTTTAATTTTATTTCATTATTTTCTTTGTTTAATTTTGTTGACTTTCATTTCATTTTACATTTTTATCATTATTTTGTTTGTTTTTGTTCTTGTAAATGTTTGTTACACATATTTATACAAAAAACCCAATAATATTCTTGTAAATTTCTCGAATATTATTGGGTTTTTTTTTCTTCCGCAGACTTTTAGGGACCGTCGAGCGGTCCCCAATAATATTCATAGCAGTAGGAACCGTCGAGCGGTTCCCATCTATGAATATTATGGGGGACCGCTCGGCGGTCCCTAATGCTATGAATATTATTGGGGACTGCCGGGCGGTCCCTAAAGACTTATGGGCTTTGGTGACTGCCAGCGGACCGCCCGGCGGTCCCTTAAATATGCGGTCGCTGAAAATAATCTCCGCGACCGCAAGGTGGTCGCCAAAGGTTGGGGGACCAAGAGTATCTGCGACTGCCTTTTGGTGACTGTTGGATGGTTCCTAAAGGTCTTTAGGGACCGTCCGGAGGTCTTTAGGTACCGCCCGGAGGTCTTTAGGGACCTCCCTGACAGTCCATAAAAACCCCTAAATCTTGTAATGACTGGACATCATTATGCATATTGTCGAATTAGACACGTACATTTTGTCAGGGATACTCTAATAAGTAATAAAGTAGTATGTGTACATTAATGGTTCTCCTTAAATGTTGTCATACAAATCCAACGATCGAGTTGCAATAATTGACAATTTGAATCTATATGTAAAGATAAACAAAAAATGCTCGCTGATGTAAAGATAAACAAAAAATGCTCGCTGACATATCTCACCTAGGGAAATCAACAATTCATATGAAGATTAGATTGTGATAATGATAATTATATAATTCGGTACACTAGTACAAAACGAATTGAACCAAATTCGAGGATCAGATTTTGCATGCCAAGCTCCACAGCTGCATGCTTCACAACACAAACATCTGTCACCCCTCAACTCCACGTGTCCATACTTGATACTCCCCCTCCTCTTTAAGTACACCAACAAAATCACCAACACACATCTCACTAATTTACACCACCACAGCCATGGCGGAGCACCACCAGTACCAACAGCCGCAGCACCACACTACAGACACCATCAAAAGCTTCCTCCCCGAAAAAAGCCCCTCCACACCACAAGTACTCGCCGTTGTGACCCTCTTCCCACTCGGCGGCGTATTCCTCTTCCTCGCCGGAATAACTCTCGCTGGAACTCTCATCTGCCTCACCGTCGCCCTCCCACTCTTCGTCATATTCAGCCCCATTATAGTCCCGGCGCTACTCACGTTAGCGTTGGCGGTCACCGGAATCTTGACCTCTGGTGCTTTTGGCATCACGGCTCTCTCATCAGTTTCGTGGATAATAAACTACATGCGGAGGATGAGGGCAAAGTTGCCGGAGCACATGGAGCACGCGCAGCGGCGCGTGCAGGACACGGTGGGTCATGTGGGCCAGAAGGTGAGAGATGCGGGCCAGAAGACCCAAGATGTTGCGAGGTCTTGAGAGCTTTGGGCTTGAGTTGTTGGGCCTAGGCCCACTTTGTGTATTTAATTGTGTTGGGCTGTTGGCTGATGAACTGATCTGTAGCGGTTTTGTATTTTCAGTTTTCCATTTAGAATGGAAAATGGCGAATAAGTCATGTAATTGTTCTTTATAATAATGATTAATATTAACCTCCTTCTGTGTATCTATATAATATATATATATATATACATATATTTATTGTAAATTTCTTACATGATCTTTAATAATGTGTGCAGAACAGATTAAATTTCTTATTATTTGTATTACTTTATAAATTAAAGTTGATTTTTAATATTAATTTTTAATGTCTGCAGAACAGATTAGTTTTTTTATTATTACATCAATTTCATAAATTATATTAAAATTATGTTACATTAAATATTTTCTGGATGGGGAGGATTATGATCTACTGAACTTACCAGTCTGCACAGAAGAGATTAAAGTCGTTGTCTTTGCAATGGTTTCTCTTAAAGCTCCGGTCCTGATGAACTGCAAGCTCTAATGGACTGCAAGCTCTATTCTACCTTCTCTATTCTACCAGAAAGGATGGGACTGGCTTGAGGAATCTGGCTTGAGGAATCGAGTTTGTGACAAACTGCAATTCAGGAAAAGACATTTGAGAAGCATTTATGTGAAGCCTTCGTCTGTTTGATTCCAAAAGTTTAGGAGGCTGTAAGTATTACTCAGTTCAATTCTACTAGAAATGATGGGACTGGCTTGAGGAATCTACAGAGTTTGTGACAAACTGCATTTCAGGAAAAGACATTTGATGTGACAAACTGCATTTCAGGAAAAGACATTTGACAAGCAATTATGTGAGACAAACTGCATTTCAGGCAAAGACATTTGACAAGCAATTATGTGAAGCCTTCGTCTGTTTGATTTCAAAAGTTCAGGAGGCTGTAAGTATTACTCAATTCAGACCTATTGCCCTTTATAGTTGTTCTTTATAAAATTATTACTAAGTGCATTACTACTAGACTGAGAGATATCATGCCTAAAATCATTGCTCTCATTCATGCTAGTTTCATAAAAAGGAGAAGTACTCAACATAATATAATTGTGCTTCAAGAGCTACTCCACTCTCTCAGAACCAAAAAGAAGAATAAAGTGGGATGTATGTTAATGAAACTAGACCGTGAGAAGGCATATGACAGAGTAAGTTGGCCTTTTTTGAAGAAAACACTTACTGCATTCAACTTTCCCATGGACCTAATTGACCTAATCATGTTCTGCTGCTTCAACTAGAGACTTGTGGAATGGCAGCCCCTGGAAGGATTTGACCACCAATGTGCATTAAGACAAGGTGGCCCCTCTCTCCTTATCTCTTTGTCCTTTGCATGGAGAGATTACCATATCTCATCCAGGAGGAGGTAACTAAGGGTAGTTGGAAACCAATTATCCCTTATAGAGAGGGTCCTCAACTATCACATCTGCTCTTTGCAGATGATCTTATTCTTATGTGGAAGGCTGATGTAAGGACTTCTCAGACTGTAAGGAGGATTCTAGACAAGTTTTGTCACAATTCTGGACTCAAAATTAATCACAGTAAATCTAAAGTATATTTTTCTAAATCCAATGGTTCCAGTCACAAAAGACACCTTTGTCAGATCTTTGGCTTTGGTCAGACTCAAAACATGGACTCAAAATTAATCACAGTAAATCTAAAGTATATTTCTCTAAATCCAGTGGTTCCAGTCAAAAAAGACACCTTTGCCAGATCTTAAGCTTTGGTCAGACTCAAAACCTGGGAAAATATCTTGGAGTTAAATTGGTATAAATCTGGGAAAATATCTTGGAGTTAAATTGGTATTTGGGAGGGTTAACAGAGAGACTCATTCTAATACCTTTGATCAAGTGATGAACAGGTTTAGTACTTGGAAAAGTAAGATGCTTTCTCTTGCTGGTAGAGAAGTTTTGATCACATTGTCTCATCCTCCATGCCAGTGTATTCTATGCAATCATCCTGGCTTCCCCAACATGTATGTGATAAGCTGGATAGAATGAACATAAGCTTCTTGTGGTCCTCTGACATCACTCAGAGGAAACTGCACTTAGTCAACTGGAAGTAGGTGATTCTCCCAAAGAAAGATGGTGGCCTTGGTATTAGGTCTTCAAGAACAAGCAATGAATCACTACTTTCCAAGTTAGTCTGGTAGATCATCAACAAGGAAAACTCTATCTGGACCACTCGCATACAAGCCAAGTATCTGAAAAATAACAGCATGTCCACCTACTAGAAAAAGACTACTGACAGTCCTGTGTGGAAAGGAATTCTCCACTGTCTTGAACTAATGAAGCCATTCCTAAGATGGAAGATTGGGAAAATGGATCAGATATCTATGTGGTTTTATAACTGGATAGGCTCAAGTTGTCTGAGTGATGAGGATTTCACTATTCTTCCTGCAATCTAGAGAATGAGATCTAGAAATCATATCTTCATCTCTACCTCAGGAACTCAAAGAGGACATCCTCAATCGACATATTCTCCTCTCAGATCAGGCAGACACAGTGATCTGGCATGGCACTTCAAATGGTAAGTTTACATGCCAATCAGCATATAAACTATTTCAAGAAGAGACAATGATTAACACTAGAAACTCTAGAGTTCATAGTTGGGTTTGGAAGCTAAATTTAAGCAGCAAGCTCCACCATTTCCTCTGGTTACTTACTCAGAAGAGACTAGCCACCAATCTACTAAGATTCAACAGGCAGATATCTCTCACTGCAATGTGTACTTTTTATGATGAACCTCAGGAAACTGGAATACACATTCTCAGGCACTGTCATGTTGCAAGAGAAATATGGGAAAAGGTCATTGTTCCAGATGATCTTCTTGTCTTTGATGCCATCAGTGATGAGGACTGGCTGAGGGATAATCTCCAACACCTCCATATCAACAACCAGATCAAACCAGAAGTCTCCTGGAATTGGATCTTCATGGCAACATTGTGGACTTGCTGGAGGCATAGAAATGCCAGAGTTTTTCACAAGAAAGAAAGCAGTGTCACATGAAGATTATGTCAGATTAAGCAACTAATCTATGAGCTGTTTGCAGGCAGAAATAGAAGCAGAAGTTTAAATCAGGGCACTGGATGGTCAAAACCAGCTCATGGATGGTTTAAACTGAATACAGATGGCTGCATTTTACATGAACTCAACACAGGATCCTTGGTCGGGGTACTGCGAGATGCATAGGGTAACTGGTGTTGGGGATTCATGCAAAGGCTACAAACTTCAACTGTAGAAGAAGCAGAGCTGGCTGCACTTCAACAGGACCTGGAACTAGCTTAGAGCAGACGCATTCACAATATTGCAGTTGAAGTGGATTCTCAAGCAATCCACAAGATCATTTATGGCCACATTGTTCCAACAATGACTAATGTTTGCATGGTTGAGGAATGCAGACGTTAGTTACGTATGCCATGGAATGTGACGTTCACTTGGGTCCCGAGAACGGCTAACAAAGTTGATGACGCACTGGCTAAGAGTTTTAGATTTATTGATGAAAGAAATGTCTTTTGGGACAATATTCCTTCTTCGTATATTTCTAGTTTAGTTGCTAGAGACTTAATGGAATTGTTATTATTATCTTTATTTACCAAAAAAAAATTGATAATTTATATAGTTTACACGCGGTCTTCGCGTGTGTTCCTGCGTGTGTTAAAATTGTTAGTATATATATATATATATATATATATATATTTATATATATATATGTGTGTGTGTGTGTGTGTGTGTGTGTGTGTGTGTGTGTGTGTATTAATAATATAAGCAAAGCCATCATACATGGCAGTTGTTAGGAGAAATTATTATATACATCGGTTGCATGTAGATTAAAAGAAGATTCTTAAATTGTAAGAATAACCACCAACACCTCATTCTCACCGTGTATTGGTAATGGATACACATACATTCGTTGCACAGCACCAAAGAATCTCTCAGTTGTTAGATCATGGAGACCAAAACTTCTCATTTCCTAATTTTCTCCTCAGCTTCAGATTTAAAAAAAAAAGATAAAACTAAATTTAAACACTACGTTTCAAAAAAAACAAAAAAAAACAACCCTCTTATCCAAAAAAAACAAACACACGTTCTCTCTCTTAAATAAATTCCTCAATCTAAAGGAAGATTAAATATGAAAGAATAAGTTTCTCTCTCTCACATAGTAGAAGTTAATTATATAAATTTACATTAATCTCGAGTTCAGTTTTTTTTTCTCTCACACAAGTAGAAGTTAATTATATAAATTATATTTACGTTAATTTGAATTCAGTATCTACAAAAGTTTTGCAATTCTTACTTCCTAACTTCTCTTCCTTTTTAGTCCGCTCAAATTTGAAATACAAAAATTGTAACTCCTCCCAACTGCCCCACTCCACATTTGAAGGCCACTGTCCTATTTTGTTTTGTCATTGTGATGCTGCGTGACCACTTTTTTCTCTAGAGCAGTTTCAGAAAGTTTCAGATGTTTGATGTTTCACTCTCGCTCTTCCTATCGTTTGTGCTTTTATGAATTAAAGATTTGACTGTATTTCTTTCTTATGTACTCATGTCGTTTTTCAAGTTATGTGACTCTGTAAATATTTGTTAATTCACGCAGTTCGAGATGTGTATGCTTTATTTAATTGTGCTTTTATCTCGCTGCTTCTTAATCGTTTTGGTTGCTGCAGTCAGGGGCGGAGCTAAGGGGGCTTGGGTGGACTCCAGTCTGAGGTCGATTTTTGTTGCCGCCTATGATAAGTATTAAAAAAAAGACCTCTAGATCGAACAAATACTTAGTGTCAAGGAAATAAATATGAACGTAGTCTTGTTGTGGTGGTGATGCTCTACTCTTGCACGCTATAAGTCAATAGCTCGAATCCAGGCTGGAGCAAGTTTTTTCTTTTTTGTTAGACTTTTCCTTAAAGTCAGTATTATTCTTTCTGTTATATTTTTTATTCAATTTCCTTAAAATCAATATCATCAAAATGAAATTTCAATCCATTGTGTTTTTTTTTTTTGCTAGACTTTTCCTTAAAGTTAATATCATTGTTTCTGTTATCAATATAATCAAAATGAAATATCAATTCACCACTATTTACTTTTTTTCTTAAATTTTTCTTTAAAAAGTCCAAATAACTAACAAAAGCAACAAATATAAAAATGAAAGTCCAGCTTTAAATCTCTCTTCTTTCTTTCTTTTTGAAATCGTCCAGCTTTAAAATATCAAACTAGAACCGAAGCTTGAGATTTTTAGTAAGGTGCACTAAATTATATTATTATACAAAGAGTATACTAAATTTGATGTTTATTTTTTCAAGTATGATAGTCTTGTGCATTCATACCAATTTTATTGTTTGTTGGGAGCATTAAAGGAAGACTATTAAAGTTTTTTTATACCTCTATTAAAGTTTTCTTTTGTTCTAATTCTATAGATAAATGGATTTAGTAATTAAAGGAGAAGCACATATAATCCTAACAGCTCGTGTACAAGCGTTGTTGATCCATTTTACTCTTCAAAAAAGTATAGAGTTTAACTTCAATAACATCTTTATTTCGCGTGTACTTTTTATATTTTACTAAACAATAGATATTTTTATTCTGTTTTACAAAGTATATAATATAAGTGTGTGTATATATATATATATATATATATATGAGTTAATAACAGCTTGGGGTCCGAAAAAATTCTAGCTCCGTCCATGGCTGCAGTATTTTAAATTGCTAATCATATTAAAGCAAGAGCAAGAAATGTGGTCAGTTCGAAAGAGGTAATTGCATATTGATTCTAATCTGATTTTTACTCATTATTTTTCTTCCTTTTTTTATTTGTTTTTTTGGGTTTTGTTTAAATATTTGTTTCTATCTAAAATCTTAGTTATATATGATTGATATTGGTTTTTGCAGGTTTTGTTTAAACAAAGATAAGATCTTCGACATTATTTGTTTCAGTCTAATCTTCTATGGTCTTTTTATTTATTTATTAATAAAATCTTCTATGGTTTATATCATTTCTGCAAGTGTAACTATTAAAGTATGCCCCTAAATAGTTAGTTTTACTTTTGTTAGTTACTAACACTAACTTGTTTACATGCATTACTTTGTTTTTATTTCGGAATATTTTTTCACTCTTTTCTTTTCGATTTCAGAATTTAATATATATCTTTCACATGTATTTTAATATATTTTTGTTTCTTTTAATATGCAGTCTTAATGCAAAAAGAAGCAGTTTGAGGAAGTGCTTCAAGGTGAATCAAGAGTTTTGTGGGATGGTGTCACTAATCAGGTTGAGTGGGTATAGTTGAATAAAATGATGAAACATGCAGGAAATTATAAGTTATACTTTTTCAAAACAAAAATTAGTTATATTGGATGCTTTCAATTGTTAAGCACCGCTTTGTTCCATCATAGGTGGCATGGTAAATTTTTTTTATTAAATACGATTTTATTACATTTTTATAGTAAATTGAATGTTACGCTTAAACGTTATTTCTTACGTTGTAATGATGTTCTCCCATGTTTGTTGTGCCCCAATTTCTTGCGCCTTTGCAATATGCTTAACGTTTTCTTATGTTTTAGATTTTGACTTAGAATATATATAAAATGTTTTTTTTTTTTTTGGGAATAGTCATTGGCAAAGAGAAAAAGGATGAGTCAAACCACGTTCTCCAACTATTATAATCACTTGCATAGAATGCGTTTTTAAACTATTGTATAAACAAAGAAAATTATAATTTACATTAAATTTTAAGATATTGATTAAGTCATGATAAAGAAATCACAGGGTTAAATATCTTGGTTTTTAAAACTTCCAACTGTTAAACTCATTGATTAAATAACTGAAACATAACAAACACATACGTCGACTTACACAATCTGACCTACATATTTAAAGATTTTGTGTTATCATAAATACTTTTCCATAAGATATTGCAAAAATTATATGAACAAGGTATGAGAAAACACATCCAAGGTAAGCAAGTTTGAGTCAAAGCTATAAGTGCTACTTTATATGTGAATTTATTTGTATTTATATAAATATAATAATCAACTTACTTACTCAACTTTTATGCGGGATAATTTAACTTAATTGCAATTATATATCCAATCTTAAGTTAGCCACTCAAACTTTTAACATTTCTAAATATTTTGTGTATATATATTTTTTATGTGAAGATGTGCTATATAATTATATCATAAGTTATACCAAAGGATACGTTGCACGCGATCTCTGCATGCACTTGATTGCTAATAAATATATATATATATATATATATATATATATATATATGTCTTAAGTTATTGATGCACCGGCTATTTTTGATGCTCTTAGCCCTTAGGTTTCCGATTAATAAGTTTGGACTAATATACAATATGGATTTAAATTTGTATTCCGGACTAACTACATGTTGCAATGTTTATCTAATATGTATCTACATGTATTCGTCAAATGTATCACAACGGTATTACTGTTTATATAACATTATAAATGTGATGTTTTGGAATCATGACATTATTATTAACAATATTGATATGGGTATTTTCACTATTGGGTCGGCCCATAGGCCAGGCCCATAATTTGTCTATATCGGGGATCTTCCCCAATATTCTTATCGAATGTGAGATTCGATATGGTACTGCTCACGTGTTTATCATGTGTACGGTTCCTGCTTCCCGAGGTCTATAAATACCCAAATTCCGTTAATCAAAGAAAGCTTTAATTATCCTAAAATACTGTACACCGATATCGAGCATCCCCGATATCATATTCGACATAGCACCTGATATATATATCTTCAATATATCATCGACATACCGCTCGACGACATTATCGACATCACTCCCGACATCATACCCGATATCGCATCCAACACTCATCAGAACATCATCCTCAACGTAGAAGGTTCCCGACATCACCTTCGACGTCCTATTCGATATTATCCTCGACATCCGGCAGTGCATCAAATCGTCAGTTTGGGGTATTCCGTACCAAGCCTACTTAGCACTAGCCATAATTGAAATAAGTCTAGTTTGTAATAGCATCATAGCACCACACTTGTAATATATCACCTCGTTGTATAAGTACGATCTATTGTTAAACTAGTGGCGTCGTCTATGGGACCATCACATTCCCGGACGAAGACGACAAGATGCAACGTAGGATGACTCGTTCGCAATCTACAAGGCTAGTTGTTGACAACTCAACAACAGAGAGTACGCCACCACCGCCAGACCAAGTACATGAACCTGTGATGGAACAAAATGAGATTGTGCACTTGCAACCTACGGTGGCACCTGAACACGTGCCCACAAACCCTGCTATCATGTCAACAGAAATCATCGCACAAATCAACGCCACCGTCCATGTAACACTGACCGCCGTTTTGGGGACTATGTTACCCCGCTTACTCAATCAGGGTGCTAGTGACGCATGCCCATAACCCTAGGAATCTAGAGCAAGAGGTCCTGGAGTTGATTCTAGGGCACGTGAGCATGAAGAGATAGGATAATCTAGGAGGGAGCGCCTACAGTCGAGAATTCTCGGGGAGGACAATCCCTACTCAAAAATAGACAAGAGAAACATAACAAGAAGGATAGAGGAGTTGGACCGAGAGAAAGCAGTGGTCGGTCGTAAGCTAGTATTGGCGAGAGGCCATGGGTGGTTGACCCCGTTCTGCGAGGAAATTGAGTCAGAAGTACTGGACAAAGAAGATAAGATCCCTACTATCAAACCATACGATGGGAAAAGCGACCCAATTGAGCGTTTGTACTACGTGGATAGTATCTTGAACATGCACAGGTTCACACGTAACATCAAGGCAAAGATTTTGGCAATGACCCTAACCGGAGCAGCCCTCAATTAGTTTACCCGAATAGAAGTTGGTTCTATAACCAGCTAGCAGAGGCTAGAAAGCCAATTCTCCAACCAAAAGAGAATGAGGACAAATATGAACCACTTGAATGCAATGAAGCAGAAAGACAAAGAGAGTCTGTAAGATTTTATAAAAAGGTTCAACGAGAAGCTCCTCAAAGTTGACGAGCCAAAGGGTGATCAGGTGGTTCTCATCCTATTCGATGCAACAATGCAGTGGAGTTGATTAAGCTCAAACCTCCCACGATTGACTAGATCAATGCACTGGCGTATGACACTGTTTATCAAGATAATATGATGACAAACAAACAAACACCAAATTAAGGGCATAACATGTCCAGTGGCAAGGAAGGTTGGAACAAGCATGGCAGGGATAGGTCCCCAAAAAGGTATACTCCATTGATCCGGGACATTCTTATGGTATTCGCAGTGGCATAGAGAAACAAATGGTTGAATCAGCCGAAGAAGTTGAGGGAAACAGAGGGAACTAAGCATTCAAAGAGATATTGTGAATAGTATCGTCAGAAAGGGCACGATACCGAAGAGTCAATAGATTTGAAGGATGAGATCGAATTGAGTATGTCTGGAATGCTAGGGATTCTAGAGATCACGAGGATAGATCTCGTTCACCCAGAAAGGAAAAGCAGAAAGCCATTGCAGGTCCTGGCGGACGTGGAAGCGCGATTGTCAATGTGCCCTCTAGAGGAGTAATTAACATGATCATTGGCGGACCAACTGGGGCAGATTCCACCAACGGCAGTAAAAGGATCACGAGAGAGGTGCAAGAGGACCGGTACGTCGGTTTTACATCTCTTTTGGACGAACTACCGGACAAAATCATTACTTTATCAAGAAGGGACTTGGCGGACTTGTCACTAGAGGCTATCCAGGTAGGTAAGCTTAATTTTCCCCTTGTCGTTAAGCTTGATGTTGCCAATTACAGTGTTCGCAAGGTTTTGATAGACATCGAAAGTTCCACCGATATCATATTTGCACACACATTGGAGAAGATGGCTCTGGGCCACAATGCGGTGGAGGAAATACGCACCCATTGGTTGTCTTTGGAGAAGCTAAAGTGATCCCGCTGGGACAAGTGAACCTGCCTACATCCTTGGAGAAGAGCCACATAGAAGGACCATCAACGTCCAATACACTATAGTGGATCATCCCGTCGCCTACAACATCATTATAGGAAGGCCTGCCCCGAATGCCATATGTGCAGTGGTATCTACATACCATCAGAAAATGAAATTGCCTGAACATGGAGGCATAGGTGAGGTCATCGCCAACCATGAGGAAGGATGGCTTTGCTACATAATTTCTCTTACACTTCCTAGGATAAGGGAGGCCGAAGGACAAGAGGCGAATGCAGAAGGCAACCCTCAGATGGCGGAGTAACCAGGATCCTTGATATCATTTGAACTTTTGCACTTTCACTGTGAACAATTTATGCTTTCCCTAAACTGCCCCATCGTTGGGCCGGTCTGTAGCTAAACAGGGGAACTACGCCGGTCTGATTCCCATACTACAGGATACGTAGGCGGGTTGGGATTTACCTACCCACGACCATTATCCGTCGTTATTTCTTATCTTCAAATTGACATATATCTGCATTTCAGCATTGATAAAAAATCGCGGGAACATGTCCTACGGGATATGACAAAGAGGTTCCCCGCTAAAGGACCCGAACAAAACGTGCCCAAAGAGCACACAAATTAGGAGACATCCATCATTGGATATCTTATTATTGGAATGCCATGTTATTATATGTTATACAAAATATTGCGGTTTTACCTATCTATGACAGGTACGTCGACGCTTCTTGTCCATATAGGCAAGGAAACAATATATCTCTTACCCATCGCAACACGAAGGAAAAGAAGACAGAGTAACTCTGATGCCTTAACATGAACGGGGAAAAGTGCCTGTAATGGTCAAATACCTGCTATCATACGGAGTACGGTATAAATATGCCCTAGCGCATAGAGGATCCCCTATCCATCGAGATAAGGAGGACAAAAGAATAAAGAAAGATCCCCTATCTATCGAGATAAGGAGGACAAAAGAAAAGAAAAAAGACCCCCTATCCATCGAGATATGGAGGATGAAAGAAAAGAAAAAATTCCCTACCTACCGAAGAAAAAGAGAAGATCCCCTATCCATAGAGATAAGGAGAGCAGTGGATAGAGAAGAAATCCTATTCATCAAGATGGGAACGACACATGATCGAAAATATACATGAAAGAATTAATTCTTCAGAATAAAGAGCGCAAACTGATATTATATTTCATTATCAAAAATTAAAGAGAACATAAGGCAAATACAGGCACAAATTCCTAAGGAAATACTGCAGACACAAGCTTCACCAAAGGTACTTAGGGGCACCCTTGGTATGAATCAATACAAGGCTCTTTTGCTGCAAGATTTCAGCATAGACATCTGGCCCGGAGTCATCATCGTCGTCGTCAGAATCTGAATCTTCGGAAATTTCCCCATTTGGACTAGCAACGGATCAAGAGAGCTAGCATCAAATCCATCTCTAAATTCGTCGCGCAGTCGGGCCTGACCGATAATGGCGGCTTTTGCCCCTTCTCTCTCTTGCACACCTCGCCCTGCACAGATTTCCTTGAACGTTCGGCTCAAAAGAAAACCCTTAGCGATGTTAATTTTCTGCTCTCGTGCGGGTTCCTAAAAGGACGAAACAAGGCATCATTAAAAACATGGCTTTACGAGGAGCCACCTCTAAACAATGGTAAAAAAACATTACCTGACACCGACCGACCCCCTCAGCACGGGCCAGGTTTTCTCGAAGAAGCTGAAGTTCCATTTCTGCGGCTTCACGTTTCTCTCTCTCGACTACAATGGAGACGTTGGCCTCATCTAAGGCTGCGTCTAACTCTCGGTATATGTAACGCCTCATCATGTTCGACTGCTTACCTTGCTGCCTCCGCAAAGTCGTAATTGCCTATGGCTTAAAGATCAGCAATTGTCCGTGCAATGTACTCAACCTTATTGGGATCATTATCGCTCGCTGCCTTCAAAAAATTGGCGATGAATTTACCGGCCTATCACAGGCGAGTTATTAATATCTAACTGCCAAGGCTAAAAAAGAAAAGGGTAGTAACAAACTTATTGATTGAAAAAAGGCACTCCTTCCGGTCCAGGTACCACCGCCACTTAGGTTTGGAATCACCCCAGGACCCTCAGTCCGCTTCCTCTTATTTTGGGAAAGGATCATACCAGGGATCCCCGGAGCTGGGTTTCTACTAGAGCTCGCCCCGACCCTGACCCCGCCTGCGACGGCACATTGCTCCTAGGGACCCCACCAGCCCCACCTTCCGTATACTCCTCACTTTGGGACGCTCCACACGTCGTATTTTTTGAGCAGTGACCCTCTCGTCCCCGTGTTTTAAATACAACGAGCAATAAACCCAAGCTCGACTTCCGCAGCAGCAATGATATCCAACCTTCGACCCATCACGAGTTGACTAGTATACAACAAGTATAACGTCACCAAAAAGGAATGTATTAGGTATACAACTAAGACAAGGAGGGTAACATACCGAGGTCAAACGAGCCTCGATAAGGCACTAGAGACAGACCACCCGTGCGCAACACCTCTTCGTCAGCAAGCGTGGTGAGGTCATACTTGTGGGCCAATAAACCTTCCAAAAGTCCAGCAGCCCACTGAGGCGCGCCCACATAGAGCGTCTTTGGTATTTCTCCATTTTTGACCATTTTTTAGGAAGATCCTTGAACTCTCCAGCAGTCTTCCCTTCGACGTACAAGTACTCATTCTTATTGCCAAAGCCGTAACTGTTCTGGCAAGTTCCGTTCAGATTGAGCTCTGATAAAAAAGAAGCCTCTATCCCCCACCTTTCTCGTTGGTAATAATGGAGAATATAGCCCATAATTTGTTAATCCCATAGGGTGCACCAAGGGCTTTCATGACCAATATGAAGGCCACGATTACACCAAAGGAGTTTGGAGAAAGTTGTGTTAGGCAGACCCCAATACCTTTTTAGAATAACAACAATCGTCAGATCAAGGGGGAAATGTAACCCATTGGCCAAATGCTTCGCATGCGCGGTAATGGAACCCCGAGGAGGCATATGCATTCGCTCATCTTGCCCAGGGAATTTAATCTTATCTCCATCTATATGATACGCAGCAGCATAATAATCAGGATAATGCGGAACATGAGACACTATATCTTCATACTTGATGGCAGTCTTATATTTCTTCACTTCCGGCGACTCGCGGAGACCAAACTCATTGAATCTCACATCCTCATCCCCGCTGGACTCACCATCCTCCCCATCGGATCCATCTCCTACGTCATCGCCAAACAATTCTTCCGTGACAAACATATCAGAATTGATGAATTCAGATTGAGATCGTACGAGTACGACCTCCTCATTCTTTTGTCCTACATCGGATACATTCAATCCTCACGCCGACCATCGTTACTATGAGCAAATGGTCACAACTAAATATGCAAGAACCTCTTCGTAGACGATAGCACCAGGAGAAGCAACCTGAAAAGTCAAATTTCGAATAAAAAATTAAGTTCAAAATATGTTTCGAAATTTATATCGAAAGACGATATCAAATACGGATATCGAATATAGAAAACGCGTGATCATATCGATATGACGATATCGAAAAAGCATATCGGACATTATGTCGGGTATCCTCGATATACCTCAGCAGAAGGATGGCAAAATTTGCTAAAAGACAAATGGCTTTTCTCTCTCCCTCAGACTGCAATTTATAGACACCGAGACTTCGATAACGCATTTATGACGATACATATCGAAGGCGTAATTCAACATGCGATATCGAAAGAACTTTGATGTAGAGTTAAAAATTCTCTATCTCACGGTCACAGGTGAAATTATGTCACGAGAGACACCTACACATGATAATTCAAACGAGGACCTCTCGAATACATCAATTATATTAGGGGTCCACCAACATCTCTGAATGAATTCTCGTATCCGAACTCCGTCATTTCAACTGGCGGGACAAGAGGTAGTGATAATTAAAACTTAGATTTAATTTGCGAATTATTATTTACAATAATAACTCCCAAATTGGGGGACTACATGATATGGGTATTTCCAGTATTTGGTCGGTCCATAGGCTAGGGCCATATTTTGCCTATATCGGGAATCTTCCCCGATATGCATATCGAATGTGAGATTTGATATGGTACGGCTCACGTGTTTATCACGTGGGCGGTCCCCGCTTTCCGATGTCTATAAAAACATGAATTCCGGTAATCAAGGTAAGCTTTAATTATCCTAAGATATTGTGTACCAATATCGAGCATCCCCGATATCATATTTGGCATAACACCCGATATATATCTTCGATATATATCATCGACATACCGTTCGACGTCATTATCGACCACTCCCGACATCATACCCGATATCGCGTCCGACAGTCATCAGAACATCATCCTCGACGTAGAAGGTCCCTGGCATCCCCTTCGACGTCATATTCGATATTATCCTCCACATCCGACAGAGCATCTAATCGTCAGTTCGAGGTGTTCTGGACCAAGCCTACTTAGCACTAGCCATAGTCGAAGTAGGTCTAGTTTGTAACAGCATCGTAGCACCACACTTATAATATCTCACCTCGTTGTATAAATATGATCTATTATTAAACTAATTATAAACGTAGAGGGGTCCTTATTTAGGGATTAATTATTTGGAGCTGACGACTAGTTCTTTAGGGATTAACTATTTCGGGTCTTCGAAGCCTAGAAAATATATGAATGTCACCTTTTACGCCTTAAACTTACAGATTTATGCCAGAGTACTGACATATGTTAATAATTATTGAGTTTATTTACATATTATTTTTCATATAACTAAGTAAACTAAAAATAAAATTATATGCATTTGTTGTATATTTTATAACTTCACATATGGGGAAATGCATAAATCCCCTCTGTGTTATAAAAAAATCTGCATCAAAACTCTCTTGTATTATATTTTTAGCGTAGGGCCTCATATGTTTTTAAAATTCTCGTACCAAACCTCATTGTGTTATTAACGTCACATGAAATTCTCTCGTATTAAAAATACCCTACATCTAGTCCCCTCATAATCACCAAATTTCCTCTTTTTAAGAGGGTAAAACCGACAATTCACATTAAATTAGAGGGTTTGGTACATGGTTTTTAGATCCACGAGAGAGTTTTGTGCAACAAAAATAACACGAGGGGGTTTGGGATCAGGATGGCATTTGGTGCAAGATTTTTGAAAAAACAAGGGTTTCTACGCTAAAACAATAACATAAGTGAGTTTGGCATAGGTTTTTGGAAACGCAGGGAGTGTATATGCATTTTCGCCTCAGATATGTGAATATTTATTTTTAAGAATATAACTTCGTTAAAAAAAAAAAAAAAAAAGGCACTAGGAGTCTATGTCTCGTGCATCTGGGCTTACTCCTCGTCCTATTTACCGGCAAACGGCATGCCTACGTGTGTTGCCTTTAATTACATTGTATATGTCAAAATTATGTGAAAATTATACATGTATATGTCATGATTATGTTATGTAAAAATTATATGAATTGTCTAATCGAATTGGTTATCATTTAAATTAAAACAAAAACAAT
Organism: Linaria vulgaris; assembly: GCA_948329865.1. NCBI lineage: Eukaryota > Viridiplantae > Streptophyta > Magnoliopsida > Lamiales > Plantaginaceae > Linaria > Linaria vulgaris. The sequence continues at coordinate 31,304,892 of OX415250.1, read as the reverse complement.
ACTTTCAAATAACAAATAAATATTGATTGCAATAAAATACGCCCGTATAAGCACGGGTCATTTTTCTAGTCACCATACAACAAATTCTGTGCATATCCTTTCCAAACTTCCATATGATTCAAGGTTTACTTACACCCTTTGTGATGCTTGTATCGTGAGATTCGAACCAATCTCTCTTCATTGGTGATTGTAATTGTCACTTTCATTTCCCGTTCTATGATTCTAACATTATGTAGCCTTATGCCGCCGAAGGTCATCATCCTTAACTGATTGCCTAGCACAACTAATTATTTAATTTAGATAATGTTCTGTTCAAATCATCATCATTCTTCTCATCAACATCTTGTACCGTTGCATCGGGCATCCACAATTCCACATTCGTTGTAAATAACTAATTCTAGAAATATTTACTGCGTATGGAAATTATATAGAGATCATGCCATAATAAGAGTACAAACCATGCTATCTAAAAGCCGCGTATGCCTAACTTTTTTCAATAAAACTAACCCCTTCAGGACCTAGGATGAGCCAATACTAGATAACCTTTCCGTAAACTGATTAAACACTTCATCACGGGGCAAAACGCTGATCCTAACATACTTTGTGCTGTCGCCAAAGTGCTTTCCACTTCTTGTTATTATCTTGTGATCGCGAAGAAAGCTTTCACAATCCTCAGTTTCTCCTTCGCATTTCAACCAAGCAAAAGCTACAAGAAACAAAAATAAGTAACGTTAATCTGTACATGATAAGAATCTCAGTATAAACAATTTGGAGTTGGAAATGCTAAGCAGAAACTGTGAAAGTAGTTAGGAACATTTACCAGGTTGTGAGGCGAAAGTACGGCCAGTGAACGTGCATTTGCCATGGGAGAAGTCCGGCAGACTAAATAGTTTGCTCTTATTTACTGCATCCCTAAGTTGTTTCCACCTCTTTGCCATGGCATTATAGCTATGATCGAAGAATGGTTCAACTTCTTTGAAGTTACTACTGTGTTCGTGTGTGTCAGACACAACTTGTAAGATTTTTGCAGCACGGAGCTGTGATTCTTTTGACACACCTATAGTGCTGAGCACGATAAACTCGGTCATTTTCCTTGCAATCTCCCGGTCTTTAACGAGGGCCCAACTGCAAAATATTAACTGAGAAGTTGTAATGAACCAAATATTCCTCAGAATATGTATGGTCAGAATGTCTTAGTTTTATCCTTACAAGAACTTTTCTGGTTCTATAAATGTAAGGCATGTTCTCAAGGGATTGTATTGCTTACCCCAGGCGCATGCCAGCATGTCCGGTACTTTTGGAAACGGTAAACAGCATGATATCATGATCTGCAGCGGATGGGATTGACGTATACTGTGGCCAGTAGTAAGCTAAGTCGTGAATCAGTATTCCATTCTTCTGGTTGACAACAGCTTCTCTGGATAATCCATCAGGATTGTTGGGGGACGTTACTAGTTCAATATACGGCTGATCACCTTTTCTGAACTTGCGAGCATCACCGGCCCATTTGTAAAGGCTGGACTTCAGAAAGTCGGTGATCAACGGGTACGACTGCAAGTATTTAAAAGCTTTTTTATATACACTTAACTATTATATCTCTTAGATGAAAATGTTCAATTGTGCACACACATCTGTAGAGTAGCCAGTTATTTTAATTGGAAAGCATACATAAAGATTACAAGTGTATTAGTGAAACACAAGTAAACTTTTCCAAGACCATGAATTTTATGTTTCCTGCTATAGGAACATGTCCTACTATAGAGATTGCACCAATGGTTTTTTTCTTGTTGCTTAGTTTTTTCTCTCCACATGGAAAACAAACACATTAAAGAATATAATTCCATCAGGATAAAAAAATTGCCTCTTTTATAGCTTTGGGCATAGGCATATATCTAATAGTCTGACTTCTAGAAGTTCAATAAGAGGAAAGATATTTCTTAGCCAACTCACAGCAGTTAATGGTCATTCAACTTCAAGAGACTAAATATAAATAACTTAATGCAGTTGACTCTTTACACAAGCAAGGATAGGCTGGCTCTAAACATATCAAATATTTATTTGGTTGGGGAAGATCTTCTTCCAATAAATATGGATTGCAACAATCAACTCACGAAATAAAAAAACAAAATCGAGAAGTTGAAAACAGGAACTAAAGCAAGCATTTTTATTACATTTTCAGATTTAGAAACATAAATGTTTAATGTCACATCATAACCTTACTATTTTTTTCTTCAAATTTTACTTTTTGAGGCATAAAATGTAAGGTGCGGTGTGTTTGAGACTTACTAGTACAAAACATGCACTACATAAAATCAAAAATGGTTTTAATACTAATATTGTTGTCAAAATCCTTTGTATTGCATTGCAAGGGGCGGTGTATGAATGACTCAACCACCCTAGCAGTTTGTCCATGCATGTGCACTATCAGCCTTGCAAATCTTTTAGTTCTTGCTCCCACAATTTATGAGTAATGTATCAGGACATACATTTAACCTCCTATTAATAATTGGTGAAAAAAAAAATATCATCCCACTTGATAGAGCAATTAAAAAAGGAGGCAGATTTTTAGGTAAGCAATTATGAATAGATTAGGATGTCTCCCACGTGTTCAACTAACTTGTCATTTACTTGCACCAAAGATATAAACAGAATAATTAGATATGACAATAGTTGGATTGAGTAACAAGCATATGATTACTCAAGATAGCATGCCAATGAGGATGGATTGTAACAAGAATCAAATCCATTCTTATTTTTAGAATATGATAATAGATCTTCTAAGTAGAATAGAAGCTTTGACTTGAAATGCAAACAAGATCAACTTTGACTAAATAGATTTTACCTACTCTTTGATTTAGTAAAAAATATGGTAAAATATTTACGGTGACTTACTGAGTAGAATGGCGCGGCAGACACGACGTTCATTGGTTCCGAAGCATTGGGAGGACAGACTGCGTACAACACGGCCTGAAAGAGCTGTGTCGAACCCGTACCAACCACCATGTAGCGGTTCTCAGTAACAGCGTTGCCGACCAGTTTATGCAATCTGGTAACTGCATTTGCAAATTCTGGCTCTAAAAACCAGCAAAGGTTCTTGACATCAGAAAAATAGCTAATGAATTTCCATCCGGGGATCACAACCGTAGTTTTGTCCCCCATCTCCTGCCAATACTTCTCGTACATCGTTGGATCTCCGCTGAAGTAAATTTAACATAGTGATAATCAGTTCTCAAGATATATCCTTGGATTCTTTTGTCAAATCAGTCCTCAAAATATATTCTTGGATTTTTTTTGTCAGCATTACATCAATTTAAATTACTACAATATGTTTTTTTACCACAAAAGGAACTTAGACTTACCAAAGCTAAAAGTTAACTAGGTTATGAGCTGTTAATATGTTATGTAGCTTTGATTTAACATCACCATAACTCTCAAGGATGGTCCTGACCCACCCCCTTAGGCTTAAATATGGGATGGGAAGTAGGTATGGAAGGACCAAACTAGTGGGGTCATGGTCTATATCAAATGATCAAATGATTGGGTAAATGACAAGTATATGTCAGGTCTACAATCATTCCATACATTAATAGACAAAGACCTAAAAGTGACCTCCCAAAGATTTGTAAGGCTTCAAACTTGAACCATAAAACAGATCTAGTTCACAAATAAATACATAATAAGTTGCTTTAAACTTTATATAATTTTTCTTCCCTTAGATGTTCCCAAAGGACAAAAGGGGATCTGAATTCAGCAAATGCATAAAGCCAATAATGACCCCCGCACAGATGCATCTCATCATACACCAAGTGGCCACAAGGTCACTTTAGGCTGACACTAGCAAATGTGTTGGTTTCAGTTCTAGTAAGCTTTTGGTGCACTATGAATTGTAGTTCCAAATTGTGAAAGGTGTCCGAATCACCAATTTACCTTTAGTTTGCATAACAATAATGTAAAGAGAGGTGGTTATTTAAAGTGGAAGTACTAACTTTATATATATTAAGAAGAGAAAAAGGTTAAAGAGGAAGGGGAATCAGTGTTGTTGCTGAGTGTGACTATAATTAATAAGAATGTCTCTTTGCTACGAAATGTCTCGTTTGACTCAAGAATCAAGATTACTCGATCCCGCAAAATATCTTTCTACTCCACTTCTTTCGTGTACCATATATGTATGATATAACGAGTCTTCGTTTAAATTCCTAGGTAAGAAACTAAATTCTAATTAAAAAGGTCCGGTCCACTAATGAGATAATCAACACGAGAAAGAATGATGATGGCGGTCAACGAGAGAATCTAGAAGGACCACCACCCACTTTGTGGCTCTCATGATGCATGCCAGTGACTAGGAGTACAACAACAAACAACAATCCTTTGAACTTTGGTCTTTGGGAACAACGAGCATAAATTGAATCAAACTGCTCTCTATTTTCTAACACGGGAATTTCAAAGCAAGCAAAAGAATTGTCCCTGTCGCTAGAAACTGACATAACGTGAACTTCCAGGTGCACGTCAGACCAGAGAATCCCACCACCCAGTATCCCAGTGATTCATTCAGACACCATCCACTGAACCAGAATCCCATGTTTCAAAAATTCAACCAATACCATATTAATTTTCTTAAAAGAAGATTAGCAGCAACCCACTTAAAAATCTTTAGCCGACCCACGACCAAAAAGAAAACAGAAATAACTTTTACATTTAAGTAAAATAATTATGCATGTTTAAGACTAAAGTTTGGATTTTGCTTAACTTGAAGTTGAATCTTTAGTGAATCAACGTGATCCAACTCCTGGATAGAGATAGTGGCTTGATAATTACCATCATTACAACTTTACAAGGCCACATAACAATAGCAGGCAGTTATATTTGACCTTTTTCAGTAAATATGAATAAATAAAGTAATCCCAGAGCAAAAATCTGAAACAAGAGCAATGAAGAAGATCTCATGTCAAAACCCAACTAAAGATTCAATTTTTAATTACTTTTTTCTTCTAACAAAATAACACACACAATAACAACAATAAAGAAAAACAGTAAAAACTAAAAGGGACCCTTCTTCCCACTAAACAAACTACAGGTGGCAGAGGTGAAAAAAAAAAGTTAAAATTACTTACTGATCAAGATCAATAACTTCATCCAAAGCCTTTGAACTAGTTGAAGCTTTCGCTTCAACGATAGTAGTAGTGCTTCTGTTGTTTGTGACCAAAGATGATGTAGTGTTCTTGGAATCGCGATTAAAGCTGAAAAACTGATCTGGTGACCTTTGCTTCTTTCCATTGTAGTAATCTTTATACAACAGACCAGCATTTAAGGCCAATGAAACCACCAAAAAATGTCCCAATATCATCGTACGAAGCCCCATGAATTCAGTTTCAAATGTGAAAAAAGAAAGACTCCTCCTTTACGTGTAATAAATCTCTGTGAGAAGAATAAAGAAAGGTTTTTTTAGCATAGCACAAAGCAAATGAACAAAAGTGCACGCCTCTCCTTGGGCAATGATGCTCATATTTATAGGGTCAGAGCAACAAAGTACGGATTTTTGTTAAACAAGTAAATGAAATTTTGCGTATTTAAAATGTATAATGTTGCTTCAATATCTATGCATACACACAAAGCATATCCCAGAAAGGAAAAATCTTGTTCAACCTAAAATAAGGCTACGTAACAAAGTATATATGTATGAAGTGGCATCATTACTTTTAACATAATAATAACATGAATACATACCTGTAGAGAATCTGAAAAGAAATCCCACTTCGAAAGGCTCTTAGGAAATTGAAACAGAGGTTCAGAATCTTTTTCTTAAAAATAAAAGATTGGATTTTTATATCACATTGGTCTTTTCAGAGTGAATAGACAAATGGGCAAAGGTTGAAATGAGTTATATTTGTCAAATAGGGTGAAATTTTGAGTGGAACTTACTGGGGCAAGTAGTAATTCTTTTTTGCATAATAATAACCAATAAATGATATTGGTTGGTTTTAAGTTTTAAGTTCCCAACAAAAGATTTGGGAGGTAGATTTTTTTGTAAGTGTCAGAGTTATAATGGAGGGGGTAGTACTACTACTGTGTGTTTGTGTGTGTGATATTATGGGGGATGGCGAAATGAAACAAAAGCTGCTAAATTGAGGTGTTTCACTTAGGTGGAATGTTGCATTTCCAGATTGTCTCCCTTTATTTCTTTATTACTACCGATGCCAACCCCCTCTTGCCTTTATTAGTACCTTTTTCTTTCTTCACGTATATTTTAAAAAACAAACTTGTGTGTGTACTTATCTTTTTATGGGGTAAATTTTGTTGCAACCTAATATTTGGAGGATCGTCTTGTAAACATGTAACGACCTCCATACATACAAATTCAACATTTGTCAATAATTTAGCGCCATGTTTGATTGTCCGACCCTTGTGGTGGTGTCTATTTTGATCTTTAAACCTCTAGTTCGACCTTCAAATTTATGATTCAACATTTGTTAACCAAGTTTACCATTCCGTGTCCAACTCGATAATTTCATTTATTACAACTTTCAAGATGCATGTGTTGAGCTACAGTAAGCGATGGATCTTCCAACATGTATCTCAACATTAACCTAGAATCATGGATTCATCGTAAAAATGTATGTCTTTTTAGAGCTTGAATTACAATATCTGTTTACTTGAGCTGACTCAACCAAAGTGTTTGAACTTCAGCTCACAATTCAACCTTTAATGAATTAAACTGATGAATTAAACGCATGGGTCGCCCATGTATGCTAAGCCCGATCCGTATTATATTTGAATTTAAATTTTTTTTTTAAAAAGAGAAGTTTTCTCTCTTATAGGAGAACACTTGATGATATCTTATCTCCCATAACTTCCACTCAACAACATATTGAAGAAAATAGACAGAAGTTCGTACAAGGAAAAGGAGAGAAAATAGAAAAACTATATAAGGCTATTTTTCACCATTAAAACCTACAAATTTTGGGTTCTTGGGTTGTGACAATGATCATTTTCCGTTTGTGATTGGAATCTGACCATTTTGGAGCAAGAATAACGCTGGAACGTCATGAATTCGAGTCGGGTCAAAGATCAACATAAATGAAGAATCCATGGGATTCATTGCCAATGGATCCAAGATTAGTGTTTTCGCTAACATTGGTTCGGAGACATTTGGCTCGTTTCATAATGGTTTAAAGCATGAAATAGCATGATATTTATGCTTCATATGAACTACAATGGATTAAACCCATACGAGCATGCTTCCGTGAACATCAATGATGAAAGATTTTTTTTCTTCGTGTTATGCTCTCAATTTTTTACAACATGATGTTCATACATTGATTATAAGATATGCAAAGTTTGATATCTTTTGGATTTTGTGGATTTTGAGTTATAATCAAGTCATTGAATTTTTCCAAAATTTTGACTGAGTGTTGTATATTTATCGTTGTGAATTTCTTAATAAAGCTGGTATATTTAGAAACAACTCGTCAAAAGCTTCCCAACCATATAAAGTACATGAAATTTGGCCAAGAATTGAGAGAGTTATGGCCATTAATTAAAGGTCGAATACTAGGATTTTCAACAAACTTGTGAAGAAGATGAACCAGAGTGCAACACTTGTCATGTTATGGACAAGTTATGTGGTTGCTGTTGGGTAGAGAATTGTGGCATGTCATGGTTGTGCCACGTAACAGCGGTAACACAGTGCAGTGCCAGACATTGCCCATCATAAGCACTTTATCCGTGTTTTGGCTCGTATGGACTCTTCGGTTGTCACATTTTGGGGAAATTAGCACCATTCTTCTCAATATTAATTTATGATAAGATGGTGAATTAAAATTATTCTTTTCAGAGTGAGAAAATATTTTCTTGATTATAGAGTAACTTTTAATTTAAAAATAATGAAAAATATTTTCAAATTTGGGAAATTTTTCAAAAATTTTGCTTATACTCCGGAAATTATGTTCTTGCATATGTGCCTAGTCAGAGTATATGGGCATTTATATGGCCAACAATTAATTTTTAAAATTTGAAGAAATTAGTTTTTTCTTTGATTATTGGTGTAGCGTTAAAAATTCTAAGTCTTTAAAATAAAGACAAGAAAAATCAAAGTACAAGTAAACTTTATTTCTTCAAATGAATATGAGGTTACAATCTCTATGAATTCCTCTGATTCTTTTCTAATCTTGAAACTTGGTTGACTTGAAGGCGGAATTGACTTTGATCGCTTCCACGTGATGTAAGTTGAACGTTAATCCAAGGGCTTTGAGCTTGATCTTGAATTGACAATTGACTTGACATGATATTTGGGGACGAACAATTTGATCTTCGTCTTGACTTCTTGCACTTGTTGAATGTCAATCTTCTTTAGAGAAATATTGATCTTCAAAATGCTTGGATGCTTGATAAACATTGATGCGAGGGCTTGGCAGCTTGATCTCGGATCGAACGGATATTTGATTTGGAATTTGATTTGAAGGTTGATGAAGAACGATATGATCTTCGTCTTCAGTTCTTCGAATATGTGGACTTTGATCCTTTTTGAAAGGGACTTGAATCTTCAAAAACGGTTTTTTCGAGGGTCTTGTGACTTGATCTCGAATCAAACGGACTTTTAACTTGAAGATTGTTGAAGAACGATATGAACTTGATTTGGGTTTGTTGAATTTGTTGAAGCTCGATCTTTCTCGGCACAAGTGCGGTCTTCAAAAACGGTTATTTGATGGACTTGAAGCTTGATGACGGATCAAACAAAGGTTTTCGCGAAGAACGCCTTGAATCCCGCGAAGAACGCTTGAAGATGGATGAACTTGGTGGAGCGAAAAACTTTGAGCTTTTCCCTCTTCAACTTGTGAGTATTTTGTGTGTTCTTTTTCTTTATGAGAGGACCCCTATATATAGTTGTAAAAACCTAGAGCTTCTTGCTTGTGATTGGTCGATTTATTTTTAAGATAAGCATGGATTTAATTTGGCTTGCTTATCAAGAAACACATCATATTTCCACATGTAATAATGTGATTGGTTGAAATACTCCATCTTTTCCACGTGGCTTTATTTGATTTGTTGAATCGCCTCATCATTTTTCCATGTGGCTTTATTTGATTGGTTGCAATTCTCCATCTTTTCCATGTGGCTTTATTTGATTGGCCAATCAAATAGATATTGGAAAATCAATTAATTAACCTATTAATAATTGGAATTTAATTTAGTAAAATTCCAAATTAAAATATAAATAATTAATTTTAATTTCTAATAATTAATTTGACACTTGTCAATACTTAATTGGAGTAGACAAAATTAATTTGTCTACAATTGGTATAAAATTGGGTACGCAATACTCTAATTAGATTAATAAATTTAATTATACATGCGTATAATTGTTCTACAGGAACATAAGTGGTTAAAGAACCACAATAAAGATGTAAATATACTCTGTTGTATTGGATTTTGTTGTTTTTGAAACATTGTGAGTTCTTCTGAAAGAAAACCCCGAGCTTTGTAACTCTTTGTTCAATATGGTTAATGGAAAGCGTAAAATTCCTAAGAGAATATATCGTGCATACTTGATTAGCTAATATTTGGATCGATACAGATTTTGTGCTAGGATTTATTTTAGGGAGATAATTGTATATACATTACATGGACATGCTCACTTATGTTTATCATGTGACATGTTGTAGCATGCATTTAAGAATTGCATGATTATGTTATATTCTTGTTTGTTTGTCAAGAATGCATGTTTATCTCCTTGTGTGCTATTTATCTCAAATGTATTTTTTTTTGTACATGATAAATGCACGTTTATACTAAAACTCTGTGAGAGTTCTAAGGTTGGTAGAATTTGAGAAGTTCTCACCTAGAACTTTAAAGATTTTGTTACTTAAAATTTAAGCTTGTGATAATGAACGTGAGGATATGAATGATGATGGGCCACCTTGTGACCTTTTCGTTTTCATACCTCATGGTTAATTGTCACGAATGTTAATTTGCTAAATTCAAAATTAAAACTTTTATGGTAGATGGACATAAAATAAATATCAGGCCATGGTAACACAATCAATCTATTCACTAAGTGTCTTGTTTGCACTTATTGAAAATTAATATGACAATATGTATTGTTGGGGTAATGATAGTGATAGGATAAGTTAGATGCAACATCAACTAAGTCATTTAACATTCATTTGAAGAGTCAAACTACTCATTCTTTAGAAATAGACCAGAAAACTTGTAGATTACTTTGCTTATGCTGTTTTGTGTTGCTCTATAAAGCCGTGTGTTCATTGATCTATAGATGTTGTACATTTTCTATGAAGAATATATGTATGACAATATGTGTTCAAGATAGTTGAATCACAAATGACAAATGAGTTAATTTAAATTTACCACGACATGAATAAAGTCGAGTGTGATCAACGTATTTAATCGGTTGACACGTTTGTTGATTAGTAGTAAGCTTGAGTCTTAAGCCTAGTAATTCTTTTTTAAACTGATTGGGCCAAATGACGCTCACCATTATACTTGAGATGAGTTAGACTCATTGTTGAGGCGTTTCAGGTTGGGTTCAAGTTTCACCACAACTTGAAAAGAGAACTTATAAGTTCTAGTTGTATGATGTACTCGAAACATAACCTATGATGATAGACTATTTGTATAGTCTGAGTATATATATGCATGTGTTTGATCAGGGATAAACATTGTTGGGGTGACATGCTATTGTTCCATTATTCGTGGTGATCTTTTGATTACACCGATTGGAAAGTAGTCTTTAAATTGATTTCCTAGGGAGTTGTATCATCTTTAGTTAAGTGATGAGTCTTGTCCTTCATGGACTTCATATTTATTTAAATTTGAGATTGGATCGTACACGAGGAAATCTTTTAAGTTTGTTCCATATATAAGTGTTGACAATGGCATACCCATAACGAGTCAATGCATACATATCGAGTTGTATGGGGTTAGGCTTTTCCTTACATGACTTTATATGTGAGATTAAGGAGGTCAAACTTGAGTTAAAGAATTATTTTTCTTCAATTAGTTTGTTGACTTGAAGGATGTTGTGACTTAGTTAAAACATGTTATGAGGTATGGCACATATGTGGTATTAAACATGGAACTCTCTAATCGTGTCAACATGTGACTCTGGAAATATTTTAATTACAACATTGATTTTTAGGAATGACCAATGCACTTCTTGTGTAGTAATAAAAACATGTGTCACATTGGGCAAAAATAAACATAAAGGTTATAGTGTACACCCATGAGGTCTACACTCGGATCTTGCCTACTTTTTGAATATTCTTCATTGAAAATTTTAACACGATAGCCATCTTGAAAGATGGATTTAGACTGAGTTCCACGGGGATAACTTCTTTAAGTTTCTATGAATTAACTGATAAGAAGGCATGGTGTGGAACCATTAACTTCATTATATTTATGGATGATCTTGCACACACTTTTTGTTTGATTCTTAACAAATCTGAGAGACATAAGTATTTTTGGGTGTTGTAAAGTCAAGATTCAATTTGAAATTGTTGGATCGGGATTGATACAACTTTTCCAAAGTTTCAGATCTCAAGTTAAGCTGGCGTTGCCTTAACTTGATCTCAAACAATCTTCTTGATAGAGTATAATATGCAGCGGAAGTTAAAGAACACAAGAAGATAAATTTTCAATGGTTTATTATAAATAATCAACCATCTAGCCTTACGGCAAAATAACCACGCAGGTTTTACCAAAGATGTTCCTCACCACAAAATCACTCTCGCTCTTTTGTAGATTGGACTCAGCAAAGCAGACAAGAATTTTCTCCTTAAATCTAATCCTAGACTTAACTCGAAAACTCACAAACTTTGCAAAACAAGAAACATAGCAACAATGCTTAAGATCTAATCTCTACGGATTTATAAGCTCTATTGTTTCTCTATGTATCTTGATGTACTTCACACCCTATATATAGGTTTCTTCAAACTTGATCTCCAAGGTGTGTTGTACACAGTTTTGGTAACTTATGTTGTTTCCTTGTTGAACTCTACTTTCCTTCTTGAACTCGATCTCCTTCTTGAATAATAGTTCCCTTTATTAGATTGAGTTCTAATAAGGAAATACTCCTTCTTCAATTCAGAGTTGATCTTGGAAAGATTCCTAGTTGCACTTGAACTCCAAAACTTTCCTTCTTTGAAACCGTGTTGACTTGACCGATCTCCTCCTCTTGAATTATGGAAACTTCAACTTAGGAAACTTGTAATGCTCTTCCTTATGATTAAGAGATGTTCCTGGACATAAACAAAGACAACTAAAATCGTGGAACTTGATTAATAGGTGAATAAAGGCAAAACTAAAATAAAGCAGTTAAAGACAGATTGACAGAATACTCTCGGGTTTAAATGTTGTCCTGATGTTGGCTCAACATCCATCCAACATTTTTTCCCGAATATGTTCTCGAATTTTGGAACAGTGTTTCAGGTTAAGAATGTTTCGGCTTTCAATGTTCTCTGGATGTTGGCACAACATCCATCCAACATTGATTCCAGAACATCTTACACTTTCACAATTGTTGGATTATAATGAACCTTAGAATCAAATTAAACGCGCGGAATATGTATTGAAGAAGACATCTCGCTTACAATTTGTGATTTTCTTGCACAAGCATACACATGTTGGTGTTGTTGTGGGAAGGAAAAGAAAAAAATTTAGATGAAAATTCAAAAGAGACTTAAGCTACAAGATTATTGTTGAACGGAGATTCTTTCGCAACTAAAGTCGTCTAATGTGAACATCCGTTTAGTATCTATTTCACTCTTTACATTGGATAAGATTGGATGGAAGTCTCTATCTAATCTACCTTGGGCCATGGAACGAAGAACTTATATCCATGCCCTTTTATTGTGAATTAATAGTAATGCTCCAAATATTAAAGTTGTTTTTGTATGAGATACACCAAGTGGCTGAGGTGTTTGTGTCCATCGTGAACATGTGTAGTAAGAGTAATCCAGAGTAAATCATAGAATCTTATTGTTCAATGTATGGATTTCTTTGGTAGGAAGGATATGAAGAGGTAGAAATCTTGTTCAGTTCGTTGATTCTAGTCATAGTGGATTATTCGTTTAAATTTGAGCATGTCAATGCTTTTTGGCTCAACTGGGAGCCAGTGGTGATAAATCAATCGTTTCATGACTGAATTAGCGAATTGAACAAGCTTTCTACCTCTTCATATTCTTCATACCTATGAAGTCCATACCTTGAATAATAAGACTTTATGATTTACTCTAGATTACTCTTACTACACATGTTCACGATGGACACAAACACCTCAGCCATTTGGCGTATCTCATACAAACACACCTTTAATATTTGGAACATTACAATTAATTCACAACAAAAGAGCAGGAATACAAGTTCTTCATTCCATGGCCAAAGGTAGATTAGATAGAGACTTACATCCAATCTTATCCAACGTAAAGAGTGAAATAGATACTAAGGCGAATGTTCACATTAGATGACTTTAGTTGAGAAAGAATTTTTGTTCAACAATAATTTTGTAACTAAAGTCTCTGTGGAATCCTCATGTTAATAATTTTTTTCCCTTAACACCAACATGTGTATGCTTGTGCAAGAGAATCACAAATTGTAAGCGAGATGTCTTATTCATTACATATTTAAATGCAGTTTAAGTATTGTAGAAGATTTGCTCAAGTAGGTGTTTTACGACATTAGAGAAATGTCTATTTTCTTTATTTGTTTCGAGGAGATAGATGGAATTCAAAGAATAAGCAATGCCACATCTTGTCCTGTCTTACTAGGTTTGCTCAAGCAACATGAGATGTGACAAGTTTTCTTTCGAGTATGAATGTCTGATCAAGTAAATGTATTCATTAACTTACGATTAAGGACTAGGATATTTGAGAACTAATGTGAATACGTTATTATACTAAAGATTGTAAAAATCTGTAAGAAATATTAAGTTTTATTTCACCTAAAGGGAATATGTTGTGTTTTGGACAAGAACTTATTCCTCTTTTGGAGGTGAAACTATATTGTCTCATCGTTTGTTGATAGATATGAGTTTTGTGTATTTAATATGAACATTGAGATTGCACTTCTTGATGGACATTTAATTACAGAAATCTATGTACAAGTTTCTAGATTTCACACCATATGCATATAAAATAGAGTTTAAGAACTTTATGTTGGTCTGTGGCCTTACACAATCTTTTATACTATGGTTTATCAGATTTACCGAAGGGCAATCTCAATAAACTTTGTTAGACGATGTTCTTACATTAGCATCATTGACGGACGATCATATATGAAGTTCACTAAGGGCGGTCAATGTCTTTATAATGAAAAGTTTATCGATATTTTATATTAGATTATGGCTAGCGAGAATCATTTTGAAGGTGAACTCATTCTCTTTCTCTTTGAAAGTGTTAGACCATTATCTTTAATCAAACTACGCTGTCTATGAATCATACTGGGGTGATTTTATTTGCTTTGATCATGAAAAGACTTGATAAGTGTTTAAAAGTTTGAGTGGTACCCTGGTTATTGGGGTTGTCAAGAGTATACTTCAATCATTTAACAATGTTTATTCTTTTATCATTAGGATAAAGAGTGAAATTGAGGTAAATGTACCTCTTATGTCCAAGTTCGTAGAAAGCATCCCATGTGTTGATGTTTTGCATCTTGATCTATATGGAGTGATTTAGAATAAATTTTGTAAAAACTAATACTCATGAGGGTGATGAATATCTTAAGCCTTGGAGTCTGTGAAGACTCTAGTAAAAAGATGTCCAAACCAGTGTTTTGTAAAATCTCTCAAAAATTTGAGTTTTTTTTTTGTGTTACACGCTCGTCATGATGATTGTGATGTCATTGGTCCGGTCAATAAGTATAGCCGAATTCTTAAGAGTAGAATTTGGACAATACTAATATAGGATTTCGGACTCCTATATTCACTGCATACTCATCAAATCAATCATGTATTTGGTTATCATTGAAAAGAATACTCTCATGGATCATCAAGATGTGTTGTGACTTGAAGTGCATCGACCTCTAAGTTCTCTAACTAATGGTTCTATTTGTAAAAATAACTAAAATCAAACGAGTTGTATTGATGTGTGTTTTATATAAGACTTGATAACGCACATGTTTTTGTAGTAATGTGGGTTTGGTTGAAGTGATTAATCTATCATTGGAGATTGTAAGGCAAGTTGCAGTTATAGTGTGCATTATGGTGATTTACATCAATTGCTTACAATATAGTCTCAAAGTGATAAAACCATACACACTCACGAAATAGAGGTTTTGTAAGAGATATATGTGCAAAAAAAAAAATGAAGTAACTTTGTAGTACTTATCTATGCATAATGATGGTTAGTTTGGTAACTGAACGTAAAATCTAAAGATGTATCCATGGGCAATTTGGAATCTTAGGATTAGCATAGTATCTAGTCTAATTGGACTAGATAGTGTCCAGTTAGTTATGTCCATACGTTTAAGACTTGAATGTTGAGCACGCGGTTGCTTTTCTAGTAAAAACATCCAAAACCTAAAGGTATGTCTGACAAGTGAAGATTGGCTCTCTTAAACGAGAAATCGCCTGGGTAGTGTGCAGAGATGAGACAATTACGATTTTGTTAGGATACAAATTCATACTTATATCAACATGTAACATTTATTGATGATTAAGATGAGATTACTATTTAAGTAATCGATATGGATTCCCACCATTTATTATACTTGTCTAACAACTAGATGTGAGTTTTGTTGTAATTTGTGTTTGTAGAGGACTAGCAACAAGAAAACTCAAGTGAAGTGTTAGTGGCACTTGAACGAAGATTTGTAGGATGTGTATTACTACTAAATTTTAGTGAATTGATCCTTGTTAGGGGTGCTTGAACAAAGATGTGTACGATGTGTATTACTATTAAGATGAGTGAATTGTTCCTTGTTTCCACATTGTGTAAGACCCACGGGTTTAAAACGACTCATAAATATATCCTTATGACTTTTGACTTTTTCTCGAGGCTTTATTTTGGTGTTGCTATTTTAGTTGTTACTAATAGTCATGAAAAATTCGGCGATGCGGTGCATGTCTAGGAAATCGGCCACTATAATGTTAAGAGGTTAAAGTTAGAAAGGAAGACTGTTTATGACTGGCCTCTATCTTGTATTCACCGTGTGCACAATTGTTTCTAACTATGAGGTTTGGACATAATTGTGAATACAATGTACAGTTAAAAGAGAGTACGCTACTTTTATAACAAGGAATTGGAGATATTGTAGTTGATGCAAGTAAGTGAAGTCTTGGGTATAGCGAGATACATTGTCCTCGTGGTGAATAAGTTAAACTGTTATATATCCTTAATCGGTGTATAGCCTTGTGCTTAAGTTTTGAGTTTCTATATATCTTTAACCAGTGTATAACATAGAAGCTCGGTATGTTCGTTGCTCACACAATCCATATGCGTGTATGAAATTGATGAGTAGTTCATATGTTCTAACTAGACTGGATCTAGCCCTCATGTGCGAGTGAGAGATGATGAGTTAAACGGATGAGTCGCTCATGTGGGCTAAACCCAAAACATATAATATTTTAATTTAAATTAAAAGAAGGAGAAATTTCCCTCTTGTAGGGGAAAATCCTCAACTCTCATAACTTCAATGCAACAAAATAATGCAGAAAATGAAGAAAAAGTCGCAGAAGATGAGGAGAAATATAAAAGCCATAGAAAGCCATTTTTCACCATTATAACTCACAAATTTCGGGTTCTTGGAGTGTCAACGATCCCTTCCTGTTTGTGATTGGGATCCGACCATCTTGGAGCAAGCATAACGCAAGAATGTCATGGATTTGAGTCGAGACAAAAATCAACATATGAAGTATTCATCTGATCCATTTTCAGTGGATCCAAGGTTAGTGTTTCTCAACATATATAATTCAACATTTTGCCTAATTTGCATACTAATCCGATTACGCCATCGAAATGACAAAATTTTATTGTTTTATATATCAAAGGGTCGGATTACATTGTCTAATAAAAAAAGAGAGTCTACGTTGTGTCTATCTTCGACTCAGCTCACGTACAATATTCGAGTCTACATATTTCTGGATTTAAACTGATTAAATTACTTTAATGTGATTATGATTAGTCTTATACGTTGAAAATTTGGTCACCTTACCAAGATACCCCATTTACTATAAAAGTTAGCAAATTATATTTTATCGAGAGGTACACTATTTAGTAAATTTGTATATGTTATAATCTTTTTATAATTAGTTATAATTCTTCTAAACAACATAATATTGTAAAGTCCCTCCAATCAATGCATACATTTTGTATGATACATGTAACAATATACTCCTAGTAAAGAACATAATGTTGTTAAGAAAACACCGTAATATTGCGTAGCAGCGAGCATCAAACTTCTCAAGATGATGCAGCATATATCAGGGTTGAATATTTTCTTTTTTCTCGGTTAGAAGCTTTACTATGTTTACATTTTCCATTTCATTCTTTATACCCTTATATATGGCATATTTGCGCATGTGCGATCTATGCACGATTTCTAACTTATTTATGTAATGTAGTTGTCCTTTGTCGCTATATATGCAAGCAGTTTTCTTAGGGATGGATTGTGAGGAAATTTTCGATATTAGTCAAACTAAATTAACATCCTCACAAGTTTGAGATATTGGACGTTTGAGTTAGAAAGGTTTACTTTATTTTTATGATGTGAGAACCCACAAGCAGTATTCTTCAGGAGCGCATTAGATTATCCTTAAGTTGATGCAATAGTTTAATGCAAGCTTTAGGAACCGAGCAAACTGTATTAGATTAGCCATTTGCGATAAGACACAAATCTCTATAATGTATAAAATCAAGATAATCCTTGTAAAATTGAACTTGAGAGGAAATAATTTCTTATGTGTAACAAACTAGGTCGCATTTGCTATTTTTTTTTAAGAACACTAATTAATTATCAAGAACTTAAATCATTTAAGCAAAAGTTTCTTTATAGTCATTAATATGAAGCATATATTTATTAGGAAAAAAGTAGATCACCCCCTTAGCTTTCGGCCGTTTTGCACTTTGCCCCTCCCCCCCCCCCCCCCTCCCAGCTTTGATTTTTAACACTTTGCCCCCACAACTTTGTATTCCGTCAAACGTTACCCCCCACGGGAATATTCCGTTAAATTTTGACACTTTGCCCCTCCCCCCCAACTTTTGGCACTTTAACGGAATATTCATTTTTAACGAAATATTCATTTTTTAACGGCTATGCTACGTCGGGGGGGGGGGGGGGGGGGTAGGGCTGTGCAAAAAGAATCGGATCGATCGAATCGGGTGAAAATCGATTGAATGATCCGATCCGAGGATCGGATCGAATATTTGATCCGACTTTTGATTTTTGCCTCAGGATCGAACCCCCATTTGATTTGATCCTCGATTTTAGAGGCTGAGAATCGGATCGGATCGAATACTCATCTTATTTTTTAAAAATAAATAAATATATAATAGTATATATAATATTATATTTTTATCTATAAAGCTAAGCCTATTAATGCTACTAAGATATTTCTATATATAATGTTAATATTATATTTTTATATATACACATACCTAACATCTTTTTCTTGGTCCATTTGAAAGCCACGTTTCTGTCTTTGAGAAACATATACAATTGTAAATTTGCAACACATTTCTCTCACCATATGAAAGTGAATTTTGTAATTCAGTAACTATGTTTGAATGTTGTGGTTTGTCCCATTGATATTAAATTAAATAAGAAAAAATGATCGAAATTGAATCGAATCGGATCGAAATCGAATGATTTTGGATCGAATCGGATCGTTTTAAATTGATTCGATTTCGATCCTCATTTCTCCAGGAACGAAATCGACTTCTATCCTCGATTCGATTCGATTCGATCCGATCCGATCCAAATGCACACCCTAGGGGGGGAGGGGTAACATTTGACGAAATTCAAAGTTGGGGGGGCAAAGTGCTAAAAATCAAAGTTGGGGGACAAAGTACAAAACGACCGAAATCTAAGGGAGTCGTGTGTTTTTTTTCCCATATTTATTCATCCCCAATTGTTAGAGCATTTTATGTACGTCTTTAAAGAAAAGTGAGCTGCAAGGTAAAACGGCACATAAATGCATGTAGACTTTAGTTTGGAGCTGGACGTTCTGTTACAATAAACAACGGGCATATGATACAAAAATTAATAACTTTATTTATTAGAAAGAAGAAAGGATCTTTTACAGAAAACTTTCAGCTTTTTATCACCCGAAATATTCATAAAAGAAATTGAAGTTGTTGAAAACCAATTGTCTTGCTTAATAAGTATAATGTTCACTAAACCCCAACTAATACGTACCTTGTTTTATTTGTAAGAGAATATGCAAATTACTAATTAAGGAAGTAGAAGATCATTTGCTAGTTTTTATGCTTCAATTCACATGTTGATATTTGCTAATAAAATTAATATTATACATATGCTCTTTGTAATTAAAAGTATAAAAGGGTTCAGAGGGTAAGCAATCCATTCGATTGAAAAATAAATAATATATATTTAATTTTCTTGTTATTATCATTATTATTTTTTTTAACAAAATTTTATTGTTTTACTATATGTTATTTTTGCAGAAAGCGTTAGGCATGTACTGATGTACACCTGGTCTTGTCTTGATATCAAATATCAGGTTTTCTACTTTTGTTAGTTCTTTTAGGGTTTAACGAAAATGTACAATGAAAGGGATGAGACCTCAAATCCACCATTAGTTGTCCACATCCTATATGTGGAGCTCTAGCAGGCTATACTGAAACAATTGGAATATTATTATGCATTGATTCTTCTTTAACTTAAGGACCACTGTTCGGTAGATGAGAGTTCAGTCATACTAATCTCTTTCCTGCATAAAGGTGTTGTGTACCATACTAAATTGATACCACATATTCTTTTCTTTGTTTACGAGGATATATGTGTAGCGTTAAAAATTCTAAGTCTTTAAAATAAAGACAAGAAAAATCAAAGTACAAGTAAATTTTATTTCTTCAAATGAATATGGGGTTACAATCTCTATGAATTCCTCTAATTCTTTTCTAATCTTGAAACTTGGTTGACTTGAAGGCGGAATTGACTTTGATTGCTTCCACGTGATGCAAGTTGAACGTTAATCCAAGGGCTTTGAGCTTGATCTTGAATTGACAATCGACTTGACTTGATATTTGCGACGAACAATTTAATTTTCGTCTTGACTTGTTGAACTTGTTGAACGTCAATCTTCTTTAGAGGAATATTGATCTTCAAAAAATACTTGGATGCTTGACAAACGTTGATACAAGGGCTTGGCAGCTTGATCTCGGATCGAACAGAAATTTGATTTGAAGATTGATGAAGAACGATATGATCTTCGTCTTCAGTTCTTCAGTATGTTGGGCTTTGATCTTCTTGAAGGGAGTTGAATCTTCAAAAAAACGATTTTTCGAGGGTCTTGTGACTTGATCTCGAATCAAACGGACTTTTGTCTTGAAGATTGTCGAAGAACGATATGAATTTGATTTGAACTTGTTGAATTTGTTGAAGCTCGATCTTGCTCAGCAGAAGTGTAGTCTTCAAAACGGTTATTTGATGGACTTGAGGCTTGATGACGGATCAAACGGAGGTTTTCGCGAAGAACGCCTTGAATCCCGTGAAGAACGCTTGAAGATGGATGAACTTGGTGGAGCGAAAAACTTAGAGCTTTTCCCTCTTCAACTTGTGAATATTTTTTGTGTGTCTTTTTTTTTACGAGAGGACCCCTATTTATAGTTGTAAAAACCTAGAGCTCCTTGCTTGTGATTGGTCGAATGTCGATTTTATTTTCAAGATAAGCATGGATTTAATTTGGCTTGCTTATCAAGAAACACATCATATTTCCACATGGCCTAACATCATTGGTTAGAATACTCCATCTTTTCCACGTGGCTTTATTTGATTGGCCAACAATATATATTAGAAAATCAATCAATTAATCTATTAATAATTGGAATTTAATTTAGTAAAATTCCAAATTAAAAATAGAAATAATTAATTTAATTTCTAATAATTTAATTTGACACTTGTCAATATTTAATTGGAGTAGACAAAATTAATTTGTCTACAAATGCCCCCTTGCGACTTGTCACGAATAGCATTGTGTAATGTGTATTGGAGTGAATATGTCGCAACATTTTTTTTTGTGCCATCAATGAGATTAATAGAAGATTGTGATTTTACTTTTAAAAAAATTAATTTTTAGTGGGCCTCCATGTTAATTCACTTGAGGTCAGGGAGTGAAATGAAATTTAGGTGTCAACCCCACTTTTCCTTATGCACACACGTGAATGTTTCCTTTTTTTTTCTTTTTTTTGTGGTGCATGTAAACCAAATACATGGTATGATTTCTCATGTCTCCTTCTCCAAAGAAAACTGTGTACTGCGGATCAGACCCCTGCAAATTTGTTCCTTCCTCAACTTGATTTCTCCTTTAATTAAATCAGTGGGAGAAGAATTCTAATACAACTACAACTATAAGGTGTTATAGTTTTAGTAGGATTTAATCTTCTCGATGAGAAATCTATATAAGAGACCAAGACCATCACCTTTTCTTCATCCCAAATTTGTTAAATCGAGCAACCGAATTGCAGGACTTTAGGCGAAATTATCAGCTCTTTTGACATCAACTTGCAAGGTTTCTTCTTTTTCTCTTTTCAAGATCCTTCTTTCTTCTTCTTTCCATTCTCTTATTCTCGGGTGCTAGTTTTTTTTTCTTTTTCTTTTTTCCTTTGATGTTGACATCTTCTTTCTTTAACTCTCTTCTTTGCAGCAGGTGCCGAGGTTTTGTTAGAGGACGCGGAATTGTCAATCATCGAATTCTCCACTTTTCTTTTGATCGTTGCTGATACTTCTTCTTTTTGTTTTGTTTCCTTTGTTGCAAGGATTGAGCTCTTTTTTTTATTGGAACTGCCGACCTCAGATATAATTATTTTTTTCTATCCTTGTTCGCCCAATAACTCTTCTTTTTAATCCTATTCAAACACAGAATTTCTTCTCTTTAGGTGGCATGAAAAATTTATTTATCATAGGCCACGAAGACCAATCAATAAAAACCCGGCGCCCACTCGCATCATCACGCTCCAGCCGTTGAAAATCATGTGAAGTTGTGGCAAATATTGACAACTTGCGGGCCATTGATCTTTCCTTCGATACTTTGGGGCGACGCACTGCCAAAGGAGATGCCACATAAAGAAGACTTTCTCAGTTGGTGCAAGAGCAAACGACTTCCTCAAATATACATGACAATCCACTCGTTCTTATTCACATGAACTGCAACTTGGAGATCATGAAAGCTTTATGCGTGCAACAATACTTGACAAATTTCGAATCTCTTGCAAGGAGAGGAGGAGCACACTCAAACCTTAATGGACACAACATCATTGGTAAGCTTGAAGGATGAGACAACTCGGCATCAAGAAAACCTTGAAGGAGACATTATCCTCAAGACTTGGCTTCAAAAGGCATCCGAAAAGAAGAGACTTGCTTTTGAGACTTGGTGTCAAAGACATTCAGCAGGAGCAGACTTGTTCGCGAGACTTGGCATCAAAGACATTCAGCAGGAGTGGACTTGTTTTCAAGGCTTGGCATCAAAGACATTCAGCGGGAGTGGGCTTGTTTTCACAACCCTACATCAAAGACATCTTGAAGAAGGAGACATTGTTTTTCATGACTTGGCATCAAAGACGACTTCAATGATGAGACTTGGCTTCAAACACATGCGCACTCATCTTGTTGGTCATACTCATGTGTTCTTCCCATTAAAGTTGTCGGCTTCATTCGTCAAAGAAACATTCAAGATGACTAACCTTTTGAAGAACTTCGCAAATTCTCTTTGTTGGGCAAAGCGGAATGACATACTTGTTGCACTCCACCCTGATTTTTCAAAGAGCCTCGCCGATATAGGAGTGGTCAAATGACATACTTGTCAAACTATGTTCCATCTTCTTAAAGGACTTTTCTAGTTAAACATGCAGGGCATATCCTTTTCGTAGTTGGAATGGTAGTTTGGAAGTATCGACTTTGATCTAACAACATAGAAGTGTCTAGTCAATGATCAAGTGAGCTTGGAACAAGATTGCAGCTATCCTCTTGGAGCAAAGTGATCGAAGACTGGAATCAAGGCGCACATTAAAGCATCCTATTGAACTTTGCAGTATCAACTCAAGAAGCGCTCAAAAGCTTGAAGCATGATTTCGCGGTCAACATTTAAAGCATTGGTGTTCTTTATTTCCTACTTGACATAAGCTTTACTCCTCTTATCAACACATCATATCTCAAGGAGTCTCATTTAACATCTTCAACTCAAGATAACTTGGTGAAAAGATATGACTGAACTCAGAAATTCTAAGATGCCTACGTATCCAACAAAAGAATCAAGTCACAACGTAGTTCAAAGTATATCAAATTTGATTTAGAGATGGTGCAATTTATACTCATGCAAGCCAGGAGTACCGTGCAGTTTAGACTCGTGCGTCATGGAGCAATTGACTTGAAGACTTGGACACTTGAAGAACATGCAGACCTTTTTGCTCGTGCCTAGGAGGACTTGAAGACTTGAAGGATTTGTAGACCTTCGACGTGTCTAGAAGACTTGCGCATTTGGTTTGAAGACTTGAAGGATTTGTAGACCTTTTGGCTCGTGTCTAGGAGACTTGAAGATTTAAAGGATTTGCTTGAAGACTTGGATTTCAAGGATTTGCAGACCTGTTGGCTCGTGTCTAGGAGACTTGAAGACTTGGATATTTACTTTGAAGACTTGAATGTTTACTTTAAGTTCACATATGTAAACAGTTTATACTCGTGTTAAGGAGAATGTTGATAGTTTATACTCTTATCAAGGAGTACATGATTTGACACTTAATTTGAAGATTTTAGACAGTTTAAGCTCGTATCAAGGAGCATATTGGCTGTAATAAAATTTGACGTCGCGCCCTCTTCATCGTCGGTGTCATCCGTATCATCACCTTCAGTATCAGGGACGTGGGTTGAGCTTTTTTCTTTAGTAGATTTCATACTTGAATACAAATCTCTATGGCTAAAGTTTCAGACAATTTCTCTTTGCAGCTTAAGGATAGATTTCTCCATGTATTGACGTACTCAATCACTGGCTCATCTTCTTGTTGATGTGAATTCGCAAGCTCTATCATGCTCACAGTGCGTCGAGTGCTATAAAAGCGATTGAAGAATGCACTTTGTAGATTTTTCCAGTTGTCAATGGAGTTTGGCTCGAGACTAATATACCAATCAAAAGCGACGTCTTCTAAGGATCGAACAAATTGCTTGACTAGAAGATCTCCATCAGTTCCGGCACTACTGCATGTTTCGATGAAGTGAGCAACATGTTGCATTGGGTCTCCTTTTCCATCAAATCTTTGAAACTTTGGAGGTTGATAGCTTTCCGGCATTTACAATTGCTCGATTCGTTGAGTGTAAAGCTTCATATAAGATTTGAAAGACTTATGTTGAGCTTTATATTCCTTGGCAACTTCTTCGATGAGCTTCTTCAATTGACCGGTAGAGACGTGACCCTGTGAGGATACTTGAATTTGTTGGCTTGAGGATTTAGAAGGTTTTCCAACTTCAGCATCTTGAAGGGTTTCTTCAAAAGATTTTGTGTGCATCATGACGTCTTGCTCTTCCTTCCTTGAGAAATTTGACTTGTGGAAAAGAGAAGTGGCTCGAATTCCTTCACTTAGGACTTCACCAAATTCTTGAGCTTCAATGCCTTGAGTAGCCAATGCATCATACTTCGATCGTTGCTTGTTATGTGTTCTTGTTTTGCAAGAAGAGTGGCAGTTTCAACTCCTTTGCTCGAAGGTTTGCTGCATCCTTGAACTTCGACTTTGTCAGCGACTTCTTCAATGTTGTGATTTCTTTCTTGGATATCTAGCTTTTGGAGAAGACAATTCAAGCGCTCTTCACGTCTATGCACTTGTGTTGTAAAGCTCTCAATAGCTCTCGCCAATGCAACAACTCGCTCTTTCATTGAAGATGCTTGAATCTTTTCTTTAGCTTCATGTCTTGCCCCCGGTGTGAGTGTATTTTTCATCATCGGTTGCGAAGAACCTCCGCTTGTTGCCCCCATTGACTTGTCCATTGTTGAGCAACGCTGACTCCTTGTGACTTCAAACTTGCACACGTGCTAGAAAAGAGATGAGAGGTAGAGATGGTCCCACTGGGCGTGCCAAAATTTGTAGCGTTAAAAATTCTAAGTCTTTAAAATAAAGACAAGAAAAATCAAAGTACAAGTAAACTTTATTTCTTTAAATGAATATGGGGTTACAATCTCTATGAATTCCTCTGATTCTTTTCTAATCTTGAAACTTGGTTGACTTGAAGGCGGGATTGACTTTGATCGCTTCCACGTGATGCAAGTTGAACGTTAATCCAAGGGCTTTGAGCTTGACCTTGAATTGACAATCGACTTGACTTGATATTTGCGACGAACAATTTAATCTTCGTCTTGACTTGTTGAACTTGTTGAACGTCAATCTTCTTTAGAGGAATATTGATCTTCAAAAAATACTTGGATGTTTGACAAACGTTGATGCGAGGGCTTGGCAGCTTGATCTCGGATCGAACAAAAATTTGATTTAGAATTTGATTTGAAGATTGATGAAGAACGATATGATCTTCGTCTTCAGTTCTTCGGTATGTTGGGCTTTGATCTTCTTGAAGGGACTTGAATCTTCAAAAAAATGGTTTTTCGAGGGTCTTGTGACTTGATCTCGAATCAAACGGACTTTTGTCTTGAAGATTGTCGAAGAACGATATGAATTTGATTTGAACTTGTTGAATTTGTTGAAGCTCGATCTTCCTCAGCAGAAGTGTAGTCTTCAAAACGGTTATTTGATGGACTTGAAGCTTGATGACGGATCAAACGGAGGTTTTCGCGAAGAACGCCTTGAATCCCGCGAAGAACGTTTGAAGAAGGATGAACTTGGTGGAGCAAAAAACTTAGAGCTTTTCCCTTTTCAACTTGTGAATATTTTTTGTGTGTCTTTTTCTTTATCAGATGACCCCTATTTATAGTTGTAAAAACCTAGAGCTCCTTGCTTGTGATTGGTCGATTTTATTTTCAAGATAAGCATGGATTTAATTTGGTTTGCTTATCAAGAAACAAATCATACTTCCACATGGTCTAACATCATTGGTTAGAATACTCCATCTTTTCCACGTGGCTTTATTTGATTGGCCAACAATATATATTAGAAAATCAATCAATTAATCTATTAATAATTGGAATTTAATTTAGTAAAATTCTGAATTAAAAATAAAAATAATTAATTTAATTTTTAATAATTTAATTTAACACTTGTCAATATTTAATTGATGTAGACAAAATTAATTTGTGTACAATATGAATGTTATAAATTCATACCACATTACTGCATTTACTATAGACTTGACTAAATCCAAATTAAATGGGGTCCACTCTGAGGACAAAATATATTTATTTTTTGGCAACCGTTTAATTAAGAGACTAAATTTTGTGAAATATACAATAAGGTTGGATCTCAAGTTGCCTAGCTAGAGGTCTTTACTAGGTTTTGCACATTGTAGTTGTTTCCTGTCAGTCATTACGTTGACAGGTCGTCCTAGCTACAGTGATTACTAGGTTCTTCTTTCTTTTCTTTTTTTAGAGAGGATAGTAGCAAAGGGTTAATTTGGACATATAGTGTGCATGGCTCATGTTTGTGACACTCGTACGTTGAAGATTTTGTATTTAGTTTAAGTACCAGTTTCCTAAAGTATATTGCAATTCTTTTCTACTACCATTAACTATGGTATAATTTATAAGACTTAAGTGTCGAACGTAACAAAGGTCACTTCTATGTGCATGGCCGACCCCTAACATGGATTAAAACTTCTATTAAAAAATATTGGGACGTTTATCTTTTTGACTTAATTAGCGGAAATTCATAATTATTTCCCCATTTTTTTCTTAACATCACAAAATGCTTTCAGAAGAGTTTACCAATGATTCACTCGTGAATCATAAAAGCAGCCATTGTAAAAAATTATTAAAGAAATCAACGGCAAAATCAAGCCAGTAAAAAATTTGGCGGGTCGTGTTTTCATCTATTCAATTTCGCTAAACTTTTTCTTCTTTGTATTTTATTTGTTAAAAAACAACACAAGACAAATTAATACCAGACACATCTTCCTATAACATAAAATCTTCTATTCACACTTTGGCTCACATAGAAAGTTACGTTGTACATGCTTAAAATCTAGGAACTCATTTATATTCTAATTTGTGTCGGCGTATTGAGTATGATCTATTCTATTTAAAAAAAGAAAAAGAAAAATTGTCATGTATGGTTCTCTTAGTATGTACACACGTTTCAAAGTAAGAGGGAAGCCTAAGGAGCGTATTAAAATTAAACACGTGAAGACTTTGCAACAGAGATCATGTTTTACAGTTTCTGGCTTATTTTTAGAAATTTTATATGGAGACGAAATATTAGAAGCAGAAAATTTAGCTAGATTGGTATTAAGGGTTTGACAATTTACAAAATATTGGTAATCATTTGCGACAAATAGGCCCTTTCTGAAAGTGGGCTTTCGTATAATAATTAGCACACACTGTAAAATCTGGTCGGTAAATGCGTAGTAAAATTTTATAACAAATGGGCTGGTGATAAGAGCCCAATCTATATAGCCATATAAGCTGTTTTTCGCACTTTTGTGCTTTGTAAAACCTAGAGAAAATATCGTGACTTGTGTAGAAACAGGAAACACGATAACGGATAAAATAATTTAAACAAAGAATCTCAAGGAAATTGTGTATATATAAAACGTATTCAACCTTGTATCTCCTAAACTTTCAACCTTATACCACCTTACCACACAACGACTTCGCAACAAATATAGGAATATGCTTGAGTACATGTCAATTTAGTACACAGGCTACAACAAACTATTAACTGTACATGGCGTCTAGACATATGTGTATTGAGTAAAAACACTTAAATTGACAGCCCATGTTGTCGAGAAGTTAATCAAAACAATCCATGACCCACTTTTCCAAAAGCGTCCCAATGAGTTAAACAATATTATCACATGAGCTAGTAAGCTAGATATAATCGGTTCCTCTTTATAAATACTAAAATAGTTCTGTGTTCGCTGCACAATTCAAGAAAGAAATGAATAATTATCACATAGAACAGTCGAGATGATTAGGGATCAATATGTGATAGAAGAGTAACAATTTAAATATAATTCAACGATGGAAATAAAATCGGATTATATGATCGATAAGTAATATGAAATACTAAAGAAATTGACGCCAAAGGGAAGCGTAAATAATCAAAAATACCAGCATATAATCGAAAAGATAATTCTGGAGTCCACCAGAGTTGGAATAAATTTCGTTTTATTGAATAAATCAAAAGATAATAATAAGAATGTCTTACACAATAATGAAAAGGAGCTATATATAGCTCAATAAACCTAAACAAAAAGGAATTAGACTCAAACTAGGAAACAAAGCCTAAAACGAAAAGGAAACAAACTTCTAATAAAAAAGGAAACTAGATAACTTGCGCAACAAGATAGATTGACTACACTGACGCTCTAAACGGACGTTTTTAGGGTCTGCGACTCTTTGGATGTAGGGAACTCAAAGATATTATGGGCCAAAAACGGATTAACGAGTCAAAAGTTATGGTTGTTGCAAGCCAGACCCGAAATCTGGTCGCGAAAACTGCTATTTTTGGCCAAATCTCTTTCTATCAAGCTTTTCCTCAAAATCTAATGCTTCTTATCCTACATCAGTCTCCCCTACTTGAGAAAAATTCGACCTCGAGTTAACATCGGGATATAAGGGAATGTCGTCATGGAACTCATGTAGATCAGACACGTTGAACGTCTTCAAGATATTCATGTTGCCCGGAAGATCAACCACATAAGCATTGTCATTAATTTTCTTCAAGATCTTGTAAGGACCATATTTCTTCGGCTTTAACTTGTTGAACGTCCCCACGGGAAACCTTTCTTTCCTTAGAAATACCATCACTTGATCTCCCTCCTTGAAAAGCTTTTGTCGCCTCTTCAAATTTGCCGACTTCTTGTACTTCTCGTTTCGTGCTTCAAGTTTCTCTTTAACTTCAGCTTGTACATCACGAACTTGAGTTGCTAACTTCTCTGCTGCTGCATTTGACCCCGCCACTTTGGGTAATTTTGCCAAGTCTAGCGCATGCCTTGGAGGTTGCCGATAAACCAACGAAAAAGGAGAGTGTCATGTAGAAGAGTGAATCACATTATTGTAAGCAAATTCTGCTTGTGCTAATGCCAAATCCCAATGCTTCGGTTTGTCACCACAAATACTACGAATCAAGTTCCCCAAAGTACGATTCAGGTTTTCAGTTTGGCCATCGGTTTGAGGGTGCACTGTGCTACTAAAATTCAAACTCGTATCCATGCGACGCCACAAAGTAACCCAAAAATGGCTAAGAAACTTAGAATCTCTGTCGGAAGTGATTGACTTCGGTACTCCATGCAAGCGAACAACTTCACGAAAGAACAATCGTGCCACGTGAGATGCATCTGAGGTCTTTTTGCAAGGAATAAAGTGTCCCATCTTTGAGAACCTATCAACACTAACAAAAACAGAATCCACTCCACGTTGAGTACGTGGCAAACCTAAGACAAAAATTCGGTAGTTATTGGGCAGATTCATCAAAAGGGTAAACTTACAGGACAGAAATATTAATTTGTCCATCAAATTTTACTTGTTACCGTAACTTGTCATCGAAATGACTCTAACGTGAATACTCACAGTCATAAGTTTGAACATATGGTTGTTTAAGATAATTTTGAGTTATCAATAAGGTTGTTAAGATAATTGATATTTGATATTTAATTTAACCTTACATTTGCCAACTCATCATCTAAAATTTTCATGTTTAGAGTAATGACATAAATTAAGCTTATGTGTTATTTACTAATATTTACATTGTAACTAGCATTCTTAACCAGAACGTTCTCAATTTCACTGACATGAGAATTGAAGAAAAAATACTAATATTTGTTGTGGTGAATTATAAATTCAGTTGATTAATATTATTTAAATTTGTTAAAGGTTTGACGAACTAATCAACTCCATCAAGGTTCCCCATACGAGTTAATGTGAGGTTTTACTTCTGATTTGTTCTAGCCCCGTTTGGCATCCGACCCTGAGGAACTTGGACAGAAAAGTCACTACTCCATTACCAAACCTCGAACAACCTATATTTCATCATATTTTTATTTTTGCATCTGATCTCATAACATTATTTTCTTACTTGTCCTTAAATCATATCCAATCATTTGTTAATCATATTGATTCATAATCATGGTAATTCTCTGATATAATCTCATATGTTGGTTCTTGAACTGTGCAAAGAGCAACAGACTGTGTTCGGGACATGTAGCTCAAAGAGCGACGGATATTATCCGGTTTACTAGCTTATTTGTTTATTTGTTATACCCATTGGGATACCTTTGAAAAGTTGGGCTCAAGGATTGAGTCGAGTTACTGCTGGGCAGTAAGGAGTAAGGATTATCGGTTTAAGTAATTTTGCTTGATACCCATCTATCTAGGCGTCGCTTGCTGTCAGGAGTTGGCTGTAACACGCGTTCTAGATCGACGTGTACTCAAGCATGCCTCTTGATTGTTTGCGAGGTCGCTCCTCGTCGGGAGATATAAGGTAGAATATTAGAAGTCATAAGGCTGTATTTGTTTATTGTTAAGCATAAGTTCATTAACTATTCCATGAAAATTTCAGTAAGATCAATTTGTCTAGTTGAACTATTTCTACCGGTAAGATCACTCCTCGAAATGTATCCAGTAGGTCACAGTTAATTCTTGCATCACCAGTTCTTTATATGAATCTCACTAAGTCATTAAAGACTTATTCCTCATTTCTTCTGTCCATTCCTCAGGATAAAATCAACATGTCAACATGGATCAAGTGAATAATTATTCAAGCGTGCATTTTGGAATATTCATGTTTTGTCACTAGTGCATAACCATTAAAATAGTCACATTGTTTATAATAACAAGACTTTTGCTGTATATATCAAACTATAATTTATAAAACGTGTATGGTTTTGATCCTGAACAAGTGGACCCCTTTCTATGAGTTGCGCTTTAGTCTGGATTAGGTAAAGTGGCTGGCCACCACTGAACCAACTCGGATCGGAGCAAGGCTCATGAGGCGCGGTCGTCACACAGTGAATCCTTCCAGGTTGCTACTATGATAGAGAAGTTGTCGTCGTCCTGGAAGGAGTTCAAGAATTATCTCAAGCACAAGCGCAAGGAGATGAATCTTGAAGACCTGATAGCCAGACTTCAGATTGAAGAGGACAATCGAACGTCTGAGGCTAAGCCAAATCAAATGCAAATGGAGGCTAGAGCCAACGTGGTGGAACACAAGCCCAACAAGAAGAGAAAGAATCAAGGCAACAATGGAGGCCAACATAAGAAGAAAAATAAGTTCAAAGGGAACTGCCACAACTGTAGAAAGCTGAACCACATGGCTAAAGCCCGCCGACTCCCAAAGAAAGACAAGCAGAACCAGTCCAACCAGGTTGTTGTGGTTCGGGACAATAGCGTTCCGATCGACATGAGTGATCTGATGCTTACTATAGTTGTCTTCGAGGCCAACATGGTGGACCATCCAAATGAGTGGTTTTTTGACACCGGTGCCACCCGCCATGTCTGTTCTGACAGAGGTATGTTCTCTACATACTATTCATTCAACAATCGAAAGTTGTACATTGAGAACTCTGCAACGTCAAACATCATCAGAAGTGGAAGAGTGGTGCTGAAGATGACTTCAGGCAAAGAGATAACTTTGATTGATGTACTACATGTTCCAGATATTCGAAAGAATTTGATAACTGGTTATGCACTTGATGCAAGTGGTCTTAGACTAGTGTTTAAGTCTTCTAAATTGGTGCTCACTAAGAATGGGTAATTTTTTGGTAAAGGTTACACGGTCAACCGCATGTACAAGATGAATGTAATAATTGTAAAACATAACCTCGAAAAAGAATAATAAGACTATTACTTCTGCTTACTTGGTTGAATGTTCAGATTTATGGCATGTTAGATTAGGACATGTTAACTTTAATACTCTACGAATACTAGTAAGCTTAGAGTTATTACCTTCATTTAATATCGAATCTCAGAATAAATGTGAGATTTGTGTAGAGGCCAAATTAACCAAATTACTGTTTCCTTCCGTTGAAAGAAGCACTAAACCTCTAGACTTAATTCACACCGATATATGTGACTTAAAGATTGTGCAAACTAGAGGTGGTAAAAAGTAATTCATTATTTCTATTGATGGCTGCACAAGATATTGCACAGTCAACTTACTAAGAAGTAAAGATGAAGTTTTACAAGCTTTTAAAAACTACAAACTTGAGGTTGAGAATCAACTTGGCAAACAAGTAAAAACAATCTGAAGTGATAGAGGTGGAGAGCATGGAGTTCCATTTGAAGAATTTTGTGATTCTTCAGGCATCATTCATCAAACAACAACTCCTTATTCACCACAAGCAAATGGAATTTCTGAACGCAAAAATCGTACTCTTAAGGAGATGATGAATGCCACGTTGATCAGTTCTGGTTTACCACAGAATTTGTAGGGGATGCAATCCTCTCAGCAAATCATATACTAAACAAGTTACCTAATAAAAGTAGAAATGAAACCCCTTTTGAGTTATGGAAAGGTCGAATGTCTTCCTATAAATACTTAAAGTGTGGGGGTGTTTAGCAAAGGTAGAAGTGCCTAAACCTAAACAAGTAAAGATATGACCTAAGACCATTGACTGCATATTCATTGGATATGAGCTTCTCAGTACATAAGTCTTCAATTCCTGATATTAATGAAAATATGATCATTGAATCAAGGAATGTAGTATTCTTTGAAAACATATATCCTTGCAAAGAAAGGAAAGAATCTGGTTCCATTAAAGAACCTATGAAACTGCAAGAGATAATCATGAGAAAGATGAAGAACCCAGACGCAGTAAAAGGGCTAAAACAACTAAAAGTTATGGTCCTGATTTTCTAACTTATATGTTAGAAAACAAACCGAGGACAATAAGCGAAGCCTTGTCCTCTCCGGAAGCTCCCTTTTGGAAAGAAGCTATCAATAGTGAAATAGAATCTATTTTGCACTACCACACGTGGGAGTTGGTTGATCTCCCAGCGGGTAGCAAACCTTTGAGATGCAAATGGATATTGAAGAGAAAGTATAAAGCAGATGGATCTATTGATAAGTACAAGGCTAGATTGGTTGCTAAAGGGTTTAGACAGATAGAAGGCCTTGACTTTTTTGACACGTATTCACCTGTGACTAGAATCACATCTATTAGAGTGCTCATTGTTATTGCTGCATTGAAATGTCTAAAAATACATCAGATGGATGTCAAGACAGCATTTCTAAACGGTGAATCAGATGAAGAAATCTATATGGAGCAACCTAAATGGTTTGTCGCTTCAGGAAAGGAGAAAAAAGTGTGTAGACTCATTAAATCATTGTACGGGCTTAAAAAAGCACCAAAGCAGTGACACAAAAATTTTGACAGAACGATGTTGTCAAATGGTTTCAGAATGAATGAGTGTGATAAATGCGTATACGTAAAAGGCACACCTAATGATTACATGATCGTCTATCTATACGTAGACGATATGTTAATCACGGGAAGTAATCATGACATAATCATGAATACCAAGAAAATGTTGACCAAACATTTTGACATGAAAGACTTAGGGGTCGCTGATGTCATATTAGGGATTAAGATCTCTAAGACATCGAATAGGATCATGTTGTCACAATCTCATTATATTGAGATTGTACTTAGGAAGTACAATGCATATGACGGTCCTCCGGCTAAGACGCCAGTAGACTTGAGTTTACACTTAGGCAAAATTCACGGCGAATCTATCTCTCAAGTAGAATATGCCAGGATAATAGGTTGTCTCATGTATATCATGAACTGCACTCGTCCGGATATTGCTTACTCAGTTAATAAGTTGAGTAGATTTACGAGTATTTCAAACAAAGATCATTAGAAGGCGTTACTTAGAATACTTAGGTATTTAAAATACACATTAGATTATGGATTACATTACGGTAGATATTCAGCTATATTAGAAGGATATATTGATGCAAACTGGATATCAGACTTTAACGACATTAAATCTACCAACGGTTACGTCTTTACCATTAGAGGGGGAGCTATGTCGTGGAAGTCTTCAAAACAAACATGTATAGCTCGCTCCACGATGGACTCCGAGTTTATTGCCTTGGATAAGGCTCGTGAAGAGGCGGAATGGCTTCGCAGCTTTCTTGAGAACATTCCTTGTTGGAATAAGCTAGTGCATGCAATTTTAATACATTGCGACAACCAATCAGCTATTGGAAGGGCACAAAGTTGCATGTATAATGGTAAGTCTAGACATATACGTCGTAGGCATAATACCATAAGGCAGTTGATCTCTAATGGTATCATTTCCATTAATTATGTAAAATCAAAGGAAAACTTATCGGATCATTGACTAAAGGCCTACCAAGAGATCAAACATACTGCTTATCGAGGGGAATGGGTTTAAAACCCAACACTAAAGAATCTTTACGATAGAACCCAACCATATAGATTGGAGATCCCAAGATCTTGGTTCAATGGGACAACGAAATTGTAAGAATTCAGAAATAACACCTTGGAGTAAACTCCAACTCATTCCCGTGTACGATGAATATGCTACCTGTA
Organism: Linaria vulgaris; assembly: GCA_948329865.1. Taxonomy (NCBI): domain Eukaryota; kingdom Viridiplantae; phylum Streptophyta; class Magnoliopsida; order Lamiales; family Plantaginaceae; genus Linaria; species Linaria vulgaris. The sequence goes on along the minus strand of OX415250.1, from coordinate 31,270,059 downwards.
GAAAGGGTAAGATTAAGGTTGACTTTTAATGATTCTTAAGCTTAAATAACCAGGGCATGACATGATACTCTTTCAAGGAGTTCACCTATGTAAGTGTGAAGTTTGGCCGCTTCATAAGAAAAAACTTATGAACCCAAGAGCTGTCGTGGGCCAAAACGGACACAACCATGAGAACTAAAAATTGTTAGGGGAGTTACTGTGTGGATACAGTTGTATTGCTTTACACCAACAACTGAACGGTTCAAGACATCACGTTCATTGATCAGCTAAATAAATCCAATGTATTTCACTAAGGAATGTTCAAAGCCAAAAGCTACCTATCCTGATGCAGTAAGATATCCGCTTGAACTCTCTCGAATGTACACATTGAATTTTCATTCATGTGGGGGATTGTCGAAAAATTATGAATTTCTCATGATTTTGATAATTTATTTGAGTAGGTTCCTCTTTATAAAAGTGAAACTTCTTTAGCTTAATGAAATCTACGTTTCGAGTAGATGAACCAAGTTTATTTAAATATTCAAAACCAATGTGGGATAAATGAGATATTAAATGAACTAATTGAAATAAGTTATCTTGAAGAAATGAAAGGAAATGGGTGAGAAGGTGAAAAATCACCACCCCACATGGAAAGTTTGAGCTAAACTAGTACACCTAATAAGTTGCTTTTTTGCATAAGGGTTTTGACCATTTGGGGTACCACAAGTCTTTGAAGGGGGAAAGACCTAGATGGGTCATACTTCAATTCAAGTCCCCGCGCGTGCACCACCCATTCGGACCGGACCCAAACCTGGGTCGTGGGCCGCGGGCTTGGGCTTGGGCTTGGGCTTGTGTTTGAGATTGGGCTTCCCTATCAAATACTTATCTTTTTGGACAAAGTTTAATTAGAGAATTAATTAAATGTCTAAAAATTAATGAGCAACAAATTAAATAAATTAACCGTGATTAGGTGTAAGAATCTAGCCGATTCGGTGTGTCCAGTGGCTGAAAATCTGGCGGAAAAGTCTAGTTAGGGAACAGTCACTTACGCACCTAGTCAGCAGAAACCATGCCACATTTCATTCGAATATGTGCACAATCAACCGAAATAGTGCAGATTATGGCGGGAAAGTCCTGACGTGGAAAGGACATGTCCGTCTAGTCAACCCCAAGGCCAACTTTCACAATCTATAAATAGACCCCCCATACTTCTTCATTTTTGATTCAATCAAAAATATTCTTTCTTTCTGTCTATTTTGTTCCGAGAGTTCAAAACAATCGTTTAGTTCGCCGTTTCTTAATATTCGAAGTGTTGCCATATTAAGAAGATAGTCGTTGCATCTTGGTAAGCGATTGTCGATCAAACCGTAAGCACCGAGCGGGACAAATATCGTTTTAAATAGAAAGAGTCCAACTCTTGCATCGACTTTAAATATTGGTTTATTTTCTATTTTACACCTGTTACTATCAACAGACCTTGTGACTGAAAAAGTATACGTATCCCGTCATGTCGTCTTTAATGAGCATTTCTTCCCATATTCCTCGCACCAGTCCAAATCCACTACTATTCAGTCGATTTCCCCAACTAATATTTCCCAAATTCCTCATCACGTCCCTATTGTTCTCTTAAATCATTCGCGTCCCTATTGTTCTCTTAAATCAATCTGTTCAAAATTGGCAACCTATGCCAACGCTAGACTAGGACATTGATCAAGTCAAAATGTTGTTGGGTGTAGGTAGATGTATAAAGTCAAGAGGCGAGATGATGGTGGGATTGAAAGATATAAGGAATGCTTGGTTGCTAAAGGATATCACCAACAATGTGGCATCGACTTCTCTGAAACTTTCAGTCACGCGGAAAAGCAATCCTCTATCCGTTTGGTATTGTCAATTGTTGTGTCTCGTAGCTGGAAATTATGACACATTGATGTGCATAATGCGTTTCTCCATGGTAAACTTGAAGAAGAAGTTTTTATGACACAACCATAGAGATTTGTTCATCCCCAAGCTCCAGATTATGTGTGTCAACTTCAGAAGTCATTATATGGTCTTCGCCAAGCTCCACGACAATGGTTTGCAAAACTATTAGAAACTCTACAGCAACTTGGGTTCAAAGGCACTAAATCAGATACTTCTTTATATATATCATAGTCATGCTACTGTCATATACATTCTTATCTACATGGACGACATCATCATCATAGGGCCTAATTCTAACTCTGTAAACTACCTGATCAAGCAACTACATCAGAAGTTTGCTTTGAAAGATCTCGGCGACTTGTCTTTGTTTTTGGGGGTCGAAGTCATCCATGCCAAAGAGGGAATTTATCTTACTCAAAGACAGTAAATTGTTGACCTTCTGAAATGAAATAACATGGATAAAGCAAAGCCGTGCCTTCCACCTCTTGCTACAAATATGAACCAGCCTTCACCCGAGGAAGACGACTTCAACGATCCCTTCTTATATCACAGTATTGTTGGCGGGTTACAATATTTGTCCTTCACATGTCCCGACATTGCTTTCGCAGTTCACCAGGTTAGCAAGTTCGTGCACCCTCTTAACATATCTCACTAGCAAATTGTAAAAATAATTATGCGTTTCTTGAAGCATACTGTCTCAAATGCCATACTTTTCTCACGCTCACATAATCTTCAATTTCAAGCCTTTTCGGACACCGATTGGGCTGCTGATAAAGATGATCGTCGTTCTATTGGAGCATATTGTGTGTTTCTTGGCAATAACTTGATCTCTTGGTAGTGTAAACGACAACCAACCGTTGCTCATAGCAGCACCGAGGCATAGTATAAGTCTCTAGCAAACACAACATCTGAATTGTTATGGCTTCAATCAATTACGAAAGAACTTCATCTCTCCCTTACGCGGCCACCAATCCTTTGGTGTGATAACATTGGAGCTACGTATCTCACTGCCAACATGCTCGTATAAAACATATAGAGATAGACATTCACTTTGTGCGTGATCTCGTCGCATCGAAATAACTGTTAGTTAAGTTCATCTCATGCCGTGATCAACTTGCAGACCTCTTAACAAAACCGCTTGGTGTCACACGTTTTGCTACACTTTCATACAATTTCAGTCTTTGTATCCTACCCCTGAGATAGCAGAGGCGTATTGAAGCACAATTATCTGATTCTGCTGAACCACCTGATAAGTAGGAGAAGATAATGTTGATCCTATCTTTTGTATTCAAATTCAAATATGTGTTATATTAGATTAAAAAAGCTATATATATATATATCTGATGTATGCGGTTGAGTTAAAAGCATCAATATAATATATTTTCCCAAATCTACTGGTTCTTAAACTTTACAAAGAGGAAACGAGGAAGCGCAACAAGACTTTTATTTTTTATTATCATTTAATACTCTTCTGAATAGAACTTACTATATGATTGTTTCTGCTTCTTAGCAAGATACTAGAAGTTACTATATGGTTGTTACTATATAAGTGTCCTTTTAATCTCATCAATCAATAGAGAAGGTTTCCTGGTTAAACTTATGTATGTTTAGTCCAGCTCTGACTTTCACCTGGCAATTTTCCAGTCACAAGTCAAGTTAATAGTAGAATTATTTTATTATTTGATTTAAGTATCTGAATCATGATAGGAGGATATTATATGAAATTACTGTAAGCTGTAATTTGAGAATATCATATGCATCAAGACCTAGCATCCTCGAAAAGGTAACAAATGGAGATTTCAGGATACAAGAACATAAAATTTGTGAAAGAATAGGAATCCTCATCACTTGAGGATACAAGGTGAGTGTGGGTCGTGGGAAAAGATAGTGAATACTATAGAGAGAGATGTGTTTGGATTTACTTGTCTTTTGATTTGAGTTGTATGGACAGAAAACTGAAATAAACATGAGGACCTTGTGACAAAACGAGGACTACATGTAATTTGTGAATCATGCAAGCTTACAACGCGTAGGTTTCTTACAAGGACATATATACTTTTAGGCATAATATTACATAGACACAATTAAAAGTTGGTTATTACATAAGTTGGTTATATCACAAGCGATTATTTACAAACACTTTATTACATTTATCATTTTAAAAAAAAAACTTAAAACCAAAAACGGCAGTACTTGGATATATAAATTTACGGACGTGGAGTTGTGTCCAACTTACGTTTCTTACTGCTGTTACTGGAACCATTATCCTCACCCTTCTTAGTACTTCGTGAAAAGGACGAACCCGACTTACGCAGTCGAGTTTCATGTTGGTTAATTAGTTCTTCCACACTTGAATTGATAAACAAGATTGGACGATTCACCAGTTTGATAAATTCTTGTTCAATACAAAAGTCCACAAAATAAATTAGTTCATCATAAAAGCCTTTTTTAAATTAGGCAATGATTGAATGAGCCCACGATACTATACATAGTATCTGCTCAAGCTTTGCTAAACCTCCTGGGAGCGCTATGAAAGCATCGACATTAGTCAACATAATCGCTATTCTTTAGTGCATGCCAAGTACCTTTAGTTCATCACCAAATATTAGACCTTCTGGATCTTAATCAACTAAAGGCTTCGATGTAATCCCAACCACTTTGTCGTTGTTCAAAGATACACTCCTTGCAATGCATCCCATTAATCTCAAATTTCCTACCAGTTTAATATTCTTTGTAGCTAACAGATTACCGAGACCACTTGCGGTTCTCGCATACTCTTCGTCTTTTCCTGAACCAGGACTACCGAGAACACAACCGTTTTTATATTTGGACCTTTTGCTTCCATCTCAATATTTCGTTGCAAATATCGTCGATCGCAATAATTTTGCTCACTCGAAAATGTTTGCAATCCCATGTTTATTCATCCATTAAGTCTAAAGTCTTCAAACCAAATCCATGTTTCTTTAAAATGACTTTTGTTTCTGTTTGCAATAATCAATGCTTATTTAAATCTTTCAAGTTTCAATACTGTGAAGCTGTCAAATTCCAAGGTAGTCTTGTTTGGTAGCCATCTGCAGTGACCTGTGGCTCATTTATCCCACTAATTCCAATGTTATTTTTCTCAAGATTCAAAAACTTATAATTCACAATTTCACATATATAATGTTATCTTTTTTTGCTCTTTTGTTTTATATAAATTAATAGCGTTGTTGAAATAATATAAAATAACATTTAAAGAATAAAATTTTGAAAATATATTATTTATACTATAGTATAAACACGATAATGCACAAAATAATACATAAGTTATTAAAAACTGATAGTTAAAGATGTTGTGATAATAAAGACTCTCAAATAAAAATATATATTTTGGAGCTTTATTACAACAATTTTCAAATTAGGAACCCCAATTCAGTTGACACGCCAATTAGGGTTTTAGCATTCAATTCCACTGCGCACAAATTATCTGAATCCACTGAAATGAGCAACACGCTGTCGTTTTTGAGCCTCCAGCGCTGCTCGCTTCCGCCGCCGGCCGCGCTCTTGCCACTAATCCACCAAGAAAAAGTTCTTGTTTCAGGTAACTTGAAGTAGCAAGCATTATAATTTAAGATCATAATGTTGAATTATTTTTTGATAGTTGGAGAATGTAGGTAGTTAAAGATTTGTGCGCCGGTTTAATTTTTGTATGTTTGAATTGACGCCACAGTTGAGGTTTTTACTAAAATCTATTCGTATTTGAAGATCTGGTGTATGTTGATTTAAATTCGTTCGTCAGTTTACTTCAAGGTTTTGCTCTTTCGGGGTGTATCGTGTGTAGAATGCCTGAAACGGACAAGTATGAGCTAGCTGGATGATCAGTTTCTTTCTTGTGGACAATGTTGAGCGTATATGTATGTATATGTGATACAGGTAGTATAGTCGAAAGAGTTGGTTTTTGCAAGACCTTTATATTTCTAACAGACAGTTCTGATATTTTTAGTTTCTTTGCCTGTCTCATTTCTTTTGTAATTTGTAGATGTGTGGGTGGAAAAACATGATATTCTTTTGTTCTGGCAAGTATGCATGTGCTGATCTGTTTCCTCTATAGCACTCTGCGGTTTCTTCAATTGGCTCAAGACGTGATCCTGGGGATGGGAAGCGAAGCGGGAAACATGTATCATTTAATTAAAGTTATTATTAGCATGAGTTTTCCCCCTTTGGTCATTTTGATAATGCTATACTCCATTATTTTTTGCACAGTTAGCTCTTGATATAGTATATGCCATGCTACTTGCTAATGATGGCTCCTATTATGCTGCATTTTACAAATAAATTCCTAAAAGTTTTGGGTTTTAGTAATTTTCCAAAAATATAGTTAGGGTGTTAACAAGAAGAATGATGGTTTCTAATCACAGATGCGTGGGAGAAGTTTCCATATGGAGGTGAATGATGTCATTTTCATTCCACGGGAGAACACCTACCTGCAATTCTTACTGTGATCAGGAATAAGCTGCTTTTCAAATATACATGATTTTTCCCCACCTTTTAAGTTATAACTCGGAGTGCCAAAAAATCAAGTAAAATTAAATGTAATCTTCATTCTGATTTGACTTATAAAGTAGATGCACGGATAATTTTAACATGATGCTATGCAATAGGAATTTATACTTTCCAGGTAGTTATTTTCTTTTTTTGTAGACCTTGGATTCCCATATGTCAAAAGTTTTTTGAAATTATTGACCAATAGCCACATAACTTCATTTAGTGCATTATATTGTTTAGTGATCTGCAGTACTTTTAATACATCTCGACTCTGTGACAAGTTTCTTATTGTCTATTTTCTCATATTTTATTAGTTCCGTAATCATATTCCAATGGGTTGCTGATCCACTTCTCAAATGGTTCTGCAGTATCATACTTCTTCATGGACCTCCAGGCACGGGCAAGACAACGCTATGCAAAGCACTGGCACAAAAGCTCTCAATAGGCTTTAGCTCAAGGTTGTTATAAGATCTGTGTTAAGGCTGTCACACTTTACGTAGTTTGTGATTATTATATATCATTTCATATTTTCGGCTGCTCTTTTTCCCATGTCAGATACCCGCAGTGCCAGTTAATCGAAGTTAATGCACATTCTTTATTCAGTAAATGGTTTTCTGAAAGTGGCAAGCTGGTATGCGACATCACTTCATTTACTTTTCCAATTCATCTTATTTTTGGTTACAATCAACTTGGTTGGTTTATCAATGTACTGCTGACATGGAACATTGAACTTGGTTTTTGAGCAAGTATTCCTTTTTTGCTAGTCCTTAACTTAAGTAATCATGGTAATTTGCAATGCAATTTCAGGTTGCAAAACTTTTCTCCAGAATTCAAGAAATGGTTGGGGAAGAAAACAATCTGGTATTTGTCTTGATAGGTGAGAATTTTGTGGGTGGCAGAAATTTCTCAAGTTCCTGGTCTAATTGCCTGTTAACAAACATAACCTTTAGCCAAACACTTTTGTAGATGAAGTTGAAAGCCTTGCTGTTGCGAGGAAGGCTGCTTTATCTGGCTCTGAGCCTTCAGATTCTGTAAGGGTAATCTTTCCAGATCTAAGACAGAATAAATTAATTTACTGAGCAAACGTGCTTCTCCTTTAATTCTTGAGAAAATCTCAGCGTGATCTCCAGGTTGTCAACGCCCTCCTGACCCAAATGGACAAGTTGAAGTCTGCACCGGACCTAATGTAATCATTCTTACTACATCAAATGTAACTGCTGTTATTGGTAAGTTATCAGTTTCTGTATTTAAATGTATTTATTACTTTATATTCGGTCAGATATATTTCTTCCTATTAAACTTCGTTTTCCTGCCCTATTACTGTGTTACTGAAATGGAATTATAGCTTTACTTTCTGGTGTACAAGAAATCCTCAAAAGAAATGATATTATTGAGCATCTGTTACACGGTCCGAACAAAATTTCAAACCACCAATTTTAAAAGTCTATGGAAGAAAGAAAAAAGCCAGGCTGCCTTAATGATTTTGGGAAGGGAATAGGTTGCTCTATAGAGGGGGGGTGATAGGTTGTTTGTGTCTCAGCTGCTGGTTTCTGATCTAATAGAAATAAAATTAACGTTCTTTGCAGTTTTCATATTTGAGACATTACAGCATCAACTCTATAAAACATTGGTTGCACATGCGTAATATCTTATAATGTGTAGTAACGACTTATTCTTCGTTGGCCCTGTGTCAAATTACTATTTGAAGCGTTGAGTAGTTTACACCACTTACGTGCAGTTCTTCAAGGTGTTGTTACACTAGCTTTGATTCTTTTAGCGATTAAAATAAACAGAACACAGGAAGCACTACTTGAACAGATTTCAGTTCTAGAAAAACTTCCACAAGATATGTAGATGCAGGTGGTCTTAACTGTGGAAAGTCAGTCAGGATCTGGTATAAGTTGTTATGAGACTTGAATTCTTGCCTTTTCATCCTTCATGAATTAGGTTCTGTAGAGGGAGTTGTATACTGTATCTGGCCTCCTTTAACCTTTTCCACTGAACAATCATAAAGTAAACTGATGTCGAAATTTCTGACATCTTTAATGCAGATATAGCTTTTGTTGATCGAGCTGATACAAAGGCATATGTGGGTCCTCCAACTCTTCAAGCGCGTTATGAAATTCTAAGATCTTGCCTTTCAGAGCTTCTGAGAACTGGAATACTATCAAATTTTCAAATGCAGGTATCTGTTTGTTGGTCTCAATGCCTCTTTTGTTTATATTATTGACGATTTGCAATCACGGATAAGAATCGTCCCAGTAACTGCCAAGCTACTGAAAGTGACTCCTATGCGGACTTTGAGACTAATTTTGTATATGCAGGTTTTGATGACCTTTCCCTTCCATATTTGACAGTCTGAAAGAGCAACTGAATACAACTGTAGAACCTGAAGCTGAGCCTAATTAAATCTTGTTAAACAATTGCTTTATGTATGATAACTCAAATCAATCGAGCTCTATGTATGCTAATATAATGTTCAAAAAACGAATGTGGGAAACATATTGTACGTATCAGTTAATCAATAAAGACCGGCTTGAGTCTCTAGCTTGTTGGATTTGGTAGGTTACGGAGGACATTTGTTATGGTAGATACTATTCTAAAAGAAAAAGAAAAATTTAGCATTCACTTACAACAACAAAGAACTTGTACTCGATGCATGCAGTGATCTTTCGTTAAGATAATGCTCAGAGTTATTATTTTTAAAAAATAGATTATTATTAATTAAACTAAATTATTTTTTGAAATATATTTCAAATAAATTGAATTTAGGTTTCAGTAATTTATAACTTTTTTTAAAGAGAAAGATACTAAGAAACAAAAAAATATATAGTTATAAAACAATAAACATAAAAAAGAACCTTAACAGATCATTTGGTCATCCAAAATTTAAAATTCTCGCATAAAAGTTAGATTGATACGTGTCACAAATCACAATTATCAACACAAAAGTTATAAATTGTACGTGATTCACAAATTAAGGAACTGCCCTCTAAAATGTGATATATACTTTTTAGTTTCATGAATTTCAAGAATAGAAGTACTTTGTAATGTCTCGAGATCTTGTTTTCATGTTTAAAAAATTCGTAAAAATTAAAAATAGGTTTGTTTTTTAAAGTTCAAAATAAAAACATTTTTGTTATTTCCGAAGAAAAACCTCTTGAAATTTTGATCTACGCATTTTGGTGAGACCCAATAAAAAGCTATTGTCTATTAGACAATTTGATGGCAGTATAACATGATAACACACACCTTCTAATGTAATCATTAGTTTCTGAAAAAGAAATATTAAAAAAGAAAAAATCTCTTCACGAAAACGCTTAATCGCTCTTCATTAACTCCTCACTTTCTCTCTCTCGCGCTCTTCACTTTCTTGATTCAAATTGCTCTCTCTCTCTTCATTCATCTCTTCACTTTCTCCTTCTCTTTTTCACTTTCTTGTTCAAATTTCTCCCCCCCCCCCCCCACTCTCTCCCTCTTTCTCTCTCTCTCGTCTAGATATTCTTACTGATGGAAGTGCCTCTTCCCTTCTTACTTAGAGGAGAGTTTCAAAAAAGGAATACACAAGACTTATTGCTTCGCGTGCAACGACAAATTCGATGAAGAAGCCATAATTCATCATTTTACATGAAAACGTTCATCACCAACATGCAAGGACATATGATGCAACAATGATGTTCGCGTCGGGTTGGCCCTTCGACGATGGGCGTTCCTTCTTCCGTAATAGGACATATTTTGAAAAAGGAAACTACTTTCACATACTGTTGGTATGGTGCGACCAGATATCCTACTTTACTCCAAAGGCGTAAAGACGGCTTGGTGCTAGTGGTATGGCCACGACACCATCGACGATGACATGTATTATCAGTTCGAGGACTCGAATTCCGCGGTTATCTATTTCAATTTTGACGAGGGCCTAGGTTCGCATGATCTGAGTTGTGATCCGTGTACGGCGGCTCATGTCGTGTGTGAGATATGTGAAAAAATATGCGTATCGGGACAGATGTCGGAACCCTCTTTAACAAAAAGACAAACCGATTTGTGTGTACGTATTTCGAACCCGTACATAAGGTAAATTTCGATTTTATTCTTGTTGAATTTAGAATATATATATTGTGATTTCTCTTCGTATGGATAGTAAAATCTAGTATTAATTTGCTATAGGTTTTTGATTTGTACCACATTTCGTATTTGATTCACTGGATGGTTAACCTTGTGATGTTGAGGAGGACGTCAAAAGAAAAATCCTTAAGATTTTGTCCCCAATGCCATGGACAGGATATGAGCCGAACCTGAACATACAACCTTTGTCGCTTGCTGAGGTCTGTGGATACAATGATACAATAACAGATGCGCGTGCAAGGTGGTTGACACAACCAGATCTCATATCATGGACGAAGATAGATCATTGCTCAATGGGGTTGGATTACAATGATCAATATAATGCAATGGAGATGCCACATACGTTGTTGGTGCCCTTCTACCGAGTTGTCAACTAAATGCAAGGAATTTGTTGGGAATGTTTGATTTGTTTAGTTTGAGATATATTATATTTGCTTGATGATTAGGTTTGGTTTAAGGAACCGATTTTACTATCATAAGAGAGTTTTTTACGAGAGAAAAATGTTGATTACCACATTCATAAGTTGGACGTGGGAGCAACATTATTGATTAGAACAAATGGGATGATATATACTGGGTTTCCTAGACGGGTGTAACCGTTGCTCATTTCAATAAGTTTGTGATCTAATGTGGTGATATATACTGGTACTACTAAGTGTGCTTATTCTAACATTCTCTTAACTTATATACAAGAAAGTCGTGAGGTATATATACAAGGAGTTGATCTCAATGCACGACTCAAATCAATCTAATCTAATGACTAAAAAGGCTAAAGAAATGTTCTACACTCTTCTTACGATAAAATGCTTTGGCCACCCTCTAAAGAATTCTAACATTATTATATAAAAGGAAGAATTTAGAGTTAGCCTATCTACATGACATAACCTAAGTGTTGAAAAATTTTTCGAAGAAGCCCTAGAACTCCCATCGTTTGATCAGTTAGCCAAAGTGTGGGGTGCTTGTGCATGCTTCACGCGCGTCATTTTGTCTACTTGCGTGTCTGGCACGCGTTGTTGGTTGAATAATGCGAGCTCGTGCTCGCCGAATCGAGCAAAAGTGTGGTCACCCGTGAAATCCTCCCCCACCTGAATGGGCGACATCCCGGCGCTTGAGAACTCCGAAACACTTGAACCTCCTCTTGAGAATGTCATAACTCGTTCTCGGTCTCCCAACTCGCCTCTATCTTCGACAGTCTGTTGCATCAGATTAAGTATTCTCGCCAAGGCTTGATGGTTCACTCGACGAGGATATGACAAATTGTGGCCATGGTGCAACAGTAAGTAACGTTACCATTATATTTCATAGGTCATGAGTTCGAAACTTGGTAGCAACAATTAATTTTTTTTATTCGATTTTTCCTTAAGAAGTCCTAATAACCAACAAAATCAATATCTCCAGATGATATCGATATATCCATCACTAAATGTAAAAAAATGTTCGTCTTTGAATTCCTCTACACTTTTAAAAATACTCATGTGCCTTTCAAACGTTCAACATCAAATCTTGAGACATTTAGCATGTTGTTCGAAATTACATTATTATATACAAATAGTATAAAAAAAATTTGTTTAATGTTATTTTCTAGCAAATGATAGTCTTGTGCATTCAAACTAAACTTATTATTTTGTTGGGGCTTTTTGTAATTCTATAGGTAATCAAATATTGTGATTGAAGGAGAAGCATATTCCAAATCACATGTTTACAAGTGTTATTGATCAATTTTATTTTTCAAAGAATTATAGAGCTTAACTTCGATAATATCTTCATTTAACCTGTAATTTTTATCATTTTGTACCAAATGATAAATATTTTTCATTATATATATATATATATATATATATATATATATATATATATATATTATATAAGTTATTGTGGTCCGGCGTCCAAATAAATCCTAGTTCCGCTCCTGATTGAGTCGCCATGGCCTTTTGACGATGGTCAGTGGTTCTTCCCCCGCGGTGAAATCGTACCACTACAATCGAAGACCGACTTTGTATACCCGATTATAGGCTAAGTTGGAAAAGAGAAATTATGTTCTTGGGTGTCGGTCGAATCCGATATACTCTTGGCCTGTTCCAGAATAGACTTTTCAACACTGGCGTACAAAGTGCTTAGTGTGAATGGCACATTCACGAATTCGATCCCGATGATGGCTATAACGAGCTCGAGGAGTCGGATTTTGCCATTGTTTGTTTCTCAATGGATGGCTAAAAACTCTAGTATCGTTTGCTACAGATGTTTCATGTGTTCCACGTGTCGTGTTTGATAAATTGTATTGTTCAACTTGTGATCGAGAAGAGGCAATCACAAGAAATACCTGCTGGATTTTGCGCCGATTGTTATGGGACTGGAAATCTTCCAAAGATAACCATTTTGTCTTCTGCTGAGGTCTTGTTTTTACTAATTGTTTAAGTTTTTTTTTTTTTTTTTGGTTTTTCTCGATTGTCTAATGTTTGCATTAATTGATGTCAGATCCGTGGAATCAAGCGAAAAATAAGCGATGCCCGTGCCCAGTGGATGGAACAAACGGATTCCCCATCTTGGTTGAAGTCAAAGAATTGCTTAATCGGGCTAACGTACAATGATGAACTTCATGAGGCGTAGATGCCTCAAAGATATTGGTGCACTTCTACCCCGTCTTCAACTGAGTTTTCTAGACGAGTGTAACCCATGCCAATTTTGAATAATTTCGTTTCAATTTGGTTCACTGATTGCGCGAATTAATGTGGAATACTGGTACTGAATTGCAGGGAACTTGTTGAGGATATCTTTGGTTGGTTTAAGCTTAGATCCGTGACAGTTTTTTGATGTTTAAGTTTGATGTAAGGTTCTACCAAAAAAAAAAAATTTGATGCAAGGAACTGAATTTTGTGTCATAAGATAGTAAGGAACTGAATTTTGTGTCATAAAATATTGGTACTAAGTTGCATGGGATTTGTTGAGGATATCTCTGACTGGTTTAATTTTAGATCTATGACAATTATTTGATGTTTAAGTTTGGTGTAAGAAACTGAATTTTGTGTCAATAAGATAGTTTAGTGACAATTCTTTTCCTAACCTTTGCATTAATTAATGTTAGGTTCGTGGAATCAAGGGCAAAATAAGTGATGACCGTGCCCTTAGTATGGGACAGCCTCATTAAAGAATTGCTCAATGGGGTTAACGTACCATGATAATGAACTTAATGAGGCGAACGAAGACTCTTGCTCTTGGAAGGGATAGTGGTGCACTTCTACTGCGTTGGCAATTGAGTTTTCTGATGGTGAGATGGAAACACTTGCATGGACTACGACGACGTGTAGAGGTGATGAACTTCATGAAATCCTCTAGACTAAATTTCACGCACGAAAATGTAAACACGTGTCCAAAATGAACGGTTGATCAAGGGTTAATATGGGTATTATCAATGCTTTGAGGGATATAATGCTAATTGTAAAATATTAAGGGCCAACGTGAAAAACACAACATATGTTAAGGGTTTTAACAAGATTTTCCCTTTTTAATAATCCACTTCAAGTTTTTTTAGGACACATGGGTTGAATCATGAATGATAAGTTTAATGTTATAAAACGTCACCGCATGCAGCAAATAATTTATAGTTTAAACATGAGATTTTTGACTTTATAGTCCTCTATAGTAACCACCTTTCAAAACTAGTCCTCTATAGTGCCAACGGCCGATTTTGGTCCTCTAAAGTCTAAAGTAACCAGAGTTTCATTTTTGGTCCTCCGGTGACGGAATATTCGTTTCTTTCTCGGAATATTCGATTTCTACCTCAACTGTGCATGTGACATGCGCGTGACTCTTAATTTATCCCCCAAATCTCTTATATAATTACAGTTACGCCCCAATTTGTTTTATAAATAAACACATTTCATATTAAAAATAATCTTGAAATGGTATATATTTTATCTGCATTAAAAAAAATCTTAATTACTTCTCAGAAAAAAAAAACATAGTAATTTCTGTTACTGAATGTAATAAAATCATTTTGAGAATAAGATTTGTATTGTTTTAATTTGACTAAATTTACTTTTTTATTAATAAGAAACCAAAAAACCAAAGCCCAATACGTCTTCTTCCTCAGCACCCCGCGCCGCCGCCGTTGACGAAGAACCTCCACTCCGTCGTCATCTCCGGTGACCTCCACAAACAACTTTTCATCACCAGCACCAAAAACCTCCAAACAAGTGCTTGATTCTGCCGTATTTGATGTTCGACGGCGGCGTGGTGAATTTGAGAACGCCACGGTGATGGGTCGGGTGAGAAAATGGGGAGACAATGATAATCGATTCGAACCTCATGTTCAATTCCGCGTTTGTATATGTGGTGATGGATGGGTTTTACTTTTTATGATTCGAATCCTGTAAATCGGAACGGGAAAGGGAATTCGTGGTGGTTGAATGTAGTAGCCACGAGATCCGGGTAATGCCGAACTCGGGTCGGAAAATGATATCAAATTGAACCTGATGGGGGCTGGGGGCGTTGAGGAAGATGAACAGTATGGCACTGTTCATGTCAAAGCCCTTAATTAAAAAAAACAAATTTAATTAAACTTAACCATTACAAATTTTTATTACTAAAATAATGTATAATAAAAGTAAATCGTATCTTTAATTAAGAAAATATATTATTTCAAAGTTGTTCCTAATTTTAGGGTAAATTAAGAAAATATATTATTTCAAAGTTGTTCCTAATTTGAGGGTAACTTTTAAGATTCTTTAAGAAAATGTATATTATTTCAAGATTTTTTATAACGTAACTTTTAGTGTAAAATTGAGTTTAATAAAAATTAAGATAAAATTAAAAAGTACAAATTGAAATCGCCAAAAATGTAAAATAAAACTTAAAATATTTGTTAATTAAGAAAATATATCCTATTTTGAAATTATTTTTATTTTTCAAAGTGACTTTTAAGATTGTTTAAGAAAAAACATATAATATATATATAATTTCCATTATTTTATTTTATTTTGTACGGTAAAGTTTATCATTAAATTGGATTTAATAAATATTACGAAAAAATTATATAATACAATAGTAAAATCGACAAAAACAAAAGAGTGCAAATATTTCAACTAATTTTGAAGTATCATAAATTTTAAAATATGTATATATAATTATTCTAATATTTTTGGGGTGTAAGTGAAATTATATGAAGTTTTTGGTCAAAGCCCAGTCAAATTAGTCAAGAAAATTCGTCGGAGGACCAAAAGTGAAACTCTGGTTACTTTAGAGGACAAAAAACGGCCATTGGCACTATAAATGACTAATTTTGAAAGATGGTTACTATAGAGGACTACAAAGTCAAAAATCCCCGTTTAAACAGTGTATAGTATCTAACAAAAATAATTTATATTAATTAATCTTGATTATTAAATATAATTCCGGTGTTCTGTGAAATCATAGAAGTCTACGAATGCGTGGGATACTTACAAATTCACATTCATAGTACACCTGTCAAATGCTCGTCTTTTATTGTAGATAAACTCTGGGGTTTGTTTTATTTTTTATTGTAGACGATTCAGTCATGAACTCGATGGTTTGTACTGGTCTTTGAGATTTGATTTTTTTTTCTTTTCTTTTTTCTTTTTAGCATCCGATGATGAGAGTTGTGGCACCAAATTTATTTGAAGTACTAGATTTTAATTGAAATGCCACTGAACTTGCTACTTTTATGATTAGTACATCGACAGTGAAGTAATCGGGGTAGGCATGTCAAAGGTAATAGTTTCCAAGAGTACCAATTTGCCATACGCCTTGCCAGCTGTCCGATTCACTTGCCAAACCAAAGTGAGATAAGATATGGTAACGTGAATATGGAAATTATGGTAAGGAGATATTGATGCACATGGTTATTGGCTTTACTTAAACTACTATCAAGACCGACATAAAATTTTTGAGACACTAAGGAAACCAGTTGAGACAACTGCAAAGTGTGAATTACCAACAATTGCAGAGAGGCAGTACGCAAATCATATCAAGTTTGTTGAGTATTTTCAAGGACCCATCATGAATTACATAGATACAGTTGTGAAAGTGCTATTAATGGATGCAATCTGTCATAGATAACTAACATACTTGTTGCAACGCTGGTAGCTTTCACTCTGACTCATTTGTGGGTGAGATAGCTCTTTTCAATGTCGTGACGCGTGCGATAAAAATTGAAAGCTTTCACACTCGCACCTTTTAGTTAAGATAGTTTTTTCCAGAACAAAATGGATGGTCATTGCCATTTGAGTAGGAACAAAATTCGTACTAGACACAAGATCAATGCACCGTGATAAGAAACAAAGATTGCGGACACGAAAGACACATTACAACTTACGAAGTAAAACATGAGGAGATGAAACTTAAAATTCAATATATCTGTGTTCATCCTCTATTGCAACAGCACAAAGTTACGATTCATAGGCGACATTTGTCCATTCATTTCCTAAGGCTCTCAAAGCGTACATTGTCAAGTGCCTTAGTAAATATGTCAGCCAATTGATAGTCTGTTCCCACATGTTTTAATTTTTAACTACCTTTTCCTCCACAAGATCACGAATGAAATGATAATGTATCTCAATACGTTTGGTTCGTGAGTGTTGGACAAGATTTTTGGCAATATTGATGGCACTCGTGTTGTTAACATATTATGAGTAATACAATAATTAGTTACCATTTGTTTCATCCAAAGTAGTTGGGTACAACAACTACCGGCAACAATGTATTTTGCCTCAGTGGTGGACAAGGTGACTGAGTGTTGTTTCTCGCTAAACTATGAAACAAGGTTGGTACCAAAGTATAAGCAGCCACTTGTTGTGCTTTTTCCATCATCAGCGCATCCAACCCAATCCGCATCATTGTACTCTACAAGATGAGAGTTAGTTTCAGAGTTGTAGTATAAGCCAAAATCAGCAGTTCCTGAGATATATCATATGATGTGTTTGACAGCTTTGAGATGTGATTCTTGAAATCGTGCACAAACACCGACATTGAAACATATATTGGGTCTGCTAGCGGTCATGTACAAGAGACTCCATATCATACTCCGGTACAAACTTGGATCAACATCTGGGCCGATGTCATCTGTCGTGAGGCGTTAATTTATTCCCATTGGAGTTCTCATAGAGTTTGCTTCTTCGAGACCAAATCCGTGGACAAGATTCTTCACATATTTTGCATGTGAGATGAAAATTCCATCTGGTCCTTGTTTAACCTGAAAACCAAGAAAATATGTAAGTTCTCCGACCATACTCATTTCAACCTATGTTTCTATGACAGAAATGAACTGTCGCAAATTGACATCAAAGGTAGAGCGAACTACCATATCGTCAGCGCAGATTTGAGCAATGATAAGATTTTTTATTTTAATGTTTAATGAAGAAAGTTTTGTCAACACTACCTTGAGAGTATTCTTTATCTAGAAGGTCTTGAGTAAAACGTTCATACCAGTCCCGAGGTGCTTGCTTAAGTCCATATTGAGCCTTCTTATGTTTGAGTACATGATGCAGTTAGTAGGGGTCCACGGCCCCTTTAGGCAATTCAATGTAGAAAGACACTTTTTACATCCATCTGAAACAGTTTAAAGTGCAAAAGACACGCAATTGATAGTAGTCTAATTGACTCTAGACGTGCGATAGGAGAAAAAGTTTCATCAACGTCTATTCCTTCAATTTGTATGTAACCTTGAGCCACAAGTTTGGCTTTATTACGTACTACATTACCAAGTTAATCTGTTTTATTCTTATAAATCCATTTGGTACCTATGATGTTGGTATGCACGGGTCTAGGCACTAGTTCCCATACTTGATTTTGCTCGAACTGGTTTAATTCTTCTTGCATTGCATATACCCAT
The DNA here is from genome assembly GCA_948329865.1 of Linaria vulgaris. NCBI lineage: Eukaryota > Viridiplantae > Streptophyta > Magnoliopsida > Lamiales > Plantaginaceae > Linaria > Linaria vulgaris. The sequence continues at coordinate 31,251,668 of OX415250.1, read as the reverse complement.
GCCTCCTCAAGGACTGCTTCTTTTACATCTTTAGGTTTGATTCTAGAGGTATAACATACATGGTTTATCATTTCATCATACCTTCGTCCGAGTGTGTTTCTAGTTCTTATACCTTCATTTATGTCTCATATGACTACCGTGACATGATGATTCTTCTTTACTCTCGAGAAGGGTTCCCTTTGAGATGGGTCATGGATGTCTAGTGAGTTGAACTCCTCGATTGCATTAGGATGGTTATGTTCATCATCAATGTTTGGTATAGTCACTTCGGTTACTGTCATGGTAGGTCTTCTTAGTGGTGGGTCACCCTCATGATTGAAGACAGTACTTAATGCAACTAGATCAAAAATTTTATTTTCGTTGAGGCTGCAGCGAAATCTCTAGAATCATCAAGTTCAACGTTGGAAGACTCAATAACAGTTTGGGTTCTCATGTTATATACTCGATAGGCCCGACTGTTACGAGAGTGGCCAACAAAGATTCCCATATTACATTTTTACTGAAATTTACCTTTGGGTTCTTTGTCATTCAAAACATAACAGGTGCATCCAAAAATATGAAAGCGTTGCACACTAGATTTCTTACCTAGTCAAAAGTAGAATCGATTGGTTATGTAACAAGCTGTGTTGACTGCTTCAGCCCAGAAGCGGATGGCTAACCTTTTTGAACTCAGCATGACCCGGGCATTTTCAGAATAGTCCTGTTTTTCCTTTCCGCCACACCATTTTGTTGCGGTGTTATTAGGGCTGAAAATTCATAAAAAAATACCTCTCCCATTGCAAAAGAAATTAAACATTGCATTTTTGAATTCCTTTTCGTGATCACTTCTAATTCTTTCAATGTTTAATTCTTTATCTATTACGACAATATTACATAAGAATTTGAAGGCGTTAAAAGCTTTACTCTTTTCTCGTAAAACATCGACCCATGTAAATATAGAGAAATCATCAACACAAATAAAGATGTACTTTTTACCGATGATGATTTCCTTCTGAATTGGTCCTACGAGATCTATGTGAAGAAGTTTTAAAATGCGAGTTGAGGGAGTATGTTGCAACAACACGTGACTACTTTTCTTTTGTTTTCCTTGCATACATGCTTCACACTTCACTTCATTGCGAGTGCCAACATGAGGCATTCCTCGAAGGGTCTTTGTTTTAGATAGCTTGGAGAACATTTTGTAATTGACGTGTCCCATTCTTTGGTGCCACAACTGGGTCTTTGAGGTAATACCAAAGTGATACAAAATAATATTTGTTGATTCATTGTGTTTGGTCAATGTATAATAGTTATCTGCATTTCTCAACCCCTGCAAGACAGACTTGTATTCTGTGTCAGTTACTTCGCATTCATCTTTAGGAATCGTACAAATAGGTCCTGATCGCACAATTGACTTATGCTGATTAAATTTGTATGTAATCCTTCTACATAGAAGACATCCTTTAAACGAGAAAACCCTTTGACCTTCAGAGCTCCTCTTCTGACAATTCTTTCTTTGTTTCCACTTCCAAACACCATGTCTCCCCTTATTTCATTCACAAATTTGCTGAGAATGTTTTTGTTGCTGGTCCTATGGCGGGAGTAGCCACTGTAAAAAAAAAAACCCAAGACTTAGTTGAGTTGAAAGAAGAAGATTTATTACTAATGAAGCAATTGACATTTGATCGTTGAACCCATATTTGTTTTTGCGGAGTGGTTTTGTATTTTAGGTAGGGTGTGTTGCAATAGCTGTTTTTGGACTTCTTTGATTCGGGACATTATTCCCTCCATGTGTTGCTTGATTTTTCCATATTTGGAAGCAGAAGGCTCGTATGTGCCCCTTTTATTCCACAGTGATGACATACTGTAAAAAATTTTGAACGTTAGTGAAGAAGGATTTATTTGAGAAGTTTTGATTTATACCATAGTATCTCCATGAGACGGTCGAATCTTTATTCCCTTGCAGTTGTCCAAAGTCTCCCTCTGGATATACATAATGGTATTAATTTCCTCTTCTTTCTTTATTTTGGGTTTTGACATCCTCTTGACATGATTGATATGGTGTCTTTCTATGTGTTTCCTGATGCAACCCATTAAGGAAACCAAATCCAGCGTGACTGGTGTTGGGTCTTTGTACATCTAAGACTTCACTGAGTTTGTTTGTCCCTGAACCTAGGATTTTGACATTAGTCTTGATTTACTCAAGGTCATTCAATGTGTCGGTAAACTTTTGTTGTGCTTCTTCGGCGAAGACTCTTGCTTGTTTCAATTCTGAGGAAAGATTGTTGTTGTTTCTCTTGAGTGAATTGATTTCATGCACGAGAGTAGATGCATATGAGGTTCTTTGTGATATAGAAGAGATCAATTTTCCTTCGAGTTTATATTTCTTCTTATGACAAATTTACATTTTGCAAGTGTAGCATTTATCTCATTGCAGTAAGATGTTAGTCATCTGTTTCTGACCCTTCTTTAGATTTTGTACGAATGCTAGTTGCATTAAATAATCCATCAGATGCAACATGCAAAGTCGACATATGAGAAATTCTTACAGTGAGGGCCACATCTGGTGGAGATTCTTCTTTTTCATGTCTCATCTGAGTCATCATCACTCCAAGTTGTAACAAGAGCACGATTTTTATTTTGTTCAAGTAGATTTGCACAATTTTCCTTGATGTGCCCGAACCCATGGAATTCCCAGCATTGAATACCTTTATCTTTTCTTTTGGCATAAAGATCATTAGCAGTGGAAGGATTTTTGGTAAAATCAGAGTTAGATGTGCTAGGTGATAAGAATTTACCTATAAATTTTGATTTGTTCATCTTCTTGAGTTTTTTTTTATAGGAGGGCCATCGATTTCATGAGATCCGTTCCTTGCTCATTATGTGTGATTGATGTCGTTGTGAATTTCATTGCAATACTTTTGGCAACATTGTCTCCTTCTTGCTTTAGTTTCATTTCATATGTTGCAAGTGATCCAATAAGAATTTTCAGAGGCATATTGTCCGTGTCTTTGGCTTCTTCAATGGTCTCAACTTTGATTTCAAACTTTTGTGGAAGAGATATAAGTGTTTTTTGAACCAATTTTGCTTCACTGTATTCTTCACTGAGCAGAGCTGCTTCTGTTGCGATGGGTCGAAATTTTGCATTTTATTGAGCTATAGTTTCAGTTTCCTGCATTTGTATGTTCTCAAATTGAGTAGTTAGCAGTTGCAACTTAGATCTGCGAACACTTGTGGTACCTCATGAGCAACTCGTATAATATCCCATGCTTTTTTTGCATATACACAATTAGAAATGATATTGTATTGATTCATGTCGACAACACTTATAATAGTATTAAGAGCAGTATACTTTTTGTTCAGCAAGAAGGTATCCTTCATTTGACCAAGTGAGTTCATTTTTCGCCTTAACTTCTTCATTAGTAGGGGTTGACCAACCTTTTAGAATGATTTTCCATACTTTCTGGTCCTCTTGTTAGATGAACTTCTTGAGACGATTCTTCCAATACGAGTAGTTGCTGCTTGTGAGCATTGGTGGTTTGTTTGTTGACAATCCTTCTTTGATTTCTTCCATCCCTAAAAAATAAGATCTCTTTCAAACAAACCAGAATCTCACTAAAAACAAACGTTGGTGGCTACTCTTGATGCCACTTGTAAGACCTTAATTACTTACTTGTTACTTATTCCTTTCGTTGGTGGCTACTCTTGATTCTTAAGGCAGCTTGCAAACCTTCCTTAGTTCATCCGATTCGATGTTAAACAAGTAAACAAAATATTCCAATGTATGCATATATATTATTCAGTCCAGATTCACTTGGAATAAAATCGGATCATACAAAGACAAATGAAATACATAACCTTGTTTCCTTAAATAATCTGACGCAACAGAATCTAAACCAACAAAGAAACTTTAAGATCCAGAATCTCACAAATCTTACTTCCTAAAATAATTGCTACGATAGGATCTCTAAACTTAAGAAAAGAAACATAACAACATACTTGCTCAAATATTACAAAACATAAATAAAACACATTTAATTAACTAATTAATTAAGCATACTTAGTTCAAAATACTCGGTCCTAACAAAGAACACCAAAGGGAGAATCACGCGAGAGAACTGATGTCGGAAGTCTGTTGTAAGGATACACCGCAGTGGCAAAGACCGAATCCTATAAGGATAAAGGGTAGGGTCGATTGCTAAAAGAGAACGTGTCCAATCGTTACAACATGTCGATGTTGTCGTTCTACAGTACCATTTTGTTGCGGTGGTGAGGTGCGGTAGTAAGCTAACTAATACACCGAAGAGCAACAAATTCGCCCCCATTATGAGAGTAGAATTGTTTTATAATAAAACCAAACTTATTTTCAGCCAAACAATGAAACTGGCAAAACATTGTAGCCACTTGAGATTTATGAGTCAAAGGAAATAACCAACAATACTTCAAAAAGTGATCAACTAATATTAGATAATAGCGACCATCCATAGAAGGCACCGGCGAGGGACCCCAAATATCAGCATAAATATATTCCAACAGATGAGTAGAAGTATGAGAAGTGACAACAAAAGGTAACTGGGTACTCTTATTAGATAAACAAAAACGACAAAAATGAGCATCCTTGGAACAATTTGAATTACATGGTAAATGAAAAGTCTTAACTAAAAAGAAACTAATATCTGGAGATGGATGACCTAAACGACTATGCTAATTTTCTTTGTTGGTACGAACATCAAGAAACGCCAAAGGCGTTGGAGATTGTCATGGCTGCATATCTAAATGGTAGACTGTGTTAGTGCACTCCCCTCGCATTAGCTTCACCCCGTAAACCATTCCCTTACAAATAAATGTAAAAGATGAAATTCAAGAGTAACATTATTCAACGAGGAAAATTGATCCACCGACATAAGATCCATTTAGACAACAAAACACATAACACAAGGAAAAACCTATATTGACGAGTAGAAGAATAACTGAAAATTGAGCCAATGTGGGTGATAGACACACCTGAAATATCGGTAATGACAACCTCATCGATGCCATAACACCCAAAGTGAACCTTTAGGTTCTGAAGATCGAACATGAGGTTGTGAGAAGCCCTAGAGTCAACTAGCCACGTGTTGTATTCCAGTGGCATAGAAGAGGAAAAAGTCGCAACATTGGTAATAGGTTGTTGAAGGCGGCGACAAGTACATGCACCATGACCATAGATACCACAATTCTAACATGTGGTAGTGAGCCGAGTGTTTGGACCCTGCCGATGGTTCTGACAGTAATTTTGCAAATTAGGGTTGCCACTTCGGTTGAAAGTGTAAATATGTGGATCGGGATTGGTACAACTTTTGTAACTCAATGCTGGTGTTGACGCCTAGTGTTGAGCCAACACTGGTTTTACTCAGTGTTGTCCTAACACCTGCTGACATGGTATAAAGCACACGTTGTTAAGTTGAATGTTTTGATAGAGTAAATTGTGCACAGCGGAGTTTAAAGAACATAGTAGGTAACTTCTTAGCAGATTATATGAATATAATTTGCCGAGCCCATAGGGCGAAATAACCATTAATGAATTAATGATTTTACAAAAAAAAAAAAAAACTGAGTAAGGAAAGAAATCCTAACAACCTTACTCACTACAAGCTATAGAGATTATACCTTTCACCCGTTAGGTAAAAACTGAGAAAAAGAAGACAAAGACACCCAACAATAAGATTTTCCTCTCGGGATATTTTCACTCTAGTCTTCGTCTCTTCTTCTTGATGCCCAACATGTCTATTTGTAATATATTATTCCTTGAAGTCCAATACATGTTGTGCACATTGTTTTGATTGCTATTAGATCTCCAAGATCATCTCTAATTTCGTTCTTGAACTTATCATCTTCTTTGTCCTTATCATTAGATGAATCTAGACGCTTTTCTATTTAAACTCTACCTCTTCAATATAAGATATCTTCTCTTGATCGAACTTCTCTTTTGATAGACTTCTAATCTTCCAAAATCTTCTATCTTTTTCTTGAAATTCGTTCAACTTATCACTAATAAATCTTCCATCCTGATCTTGCAAATCCATCGCCTTTATATTCCAAAAATTCTTCTTATGATAAGTAAACCACTTGGACTCTTGATTTGGCCTTATCCTGAAATATAAACAAGTTAAACTACAAATGTGGAACTAGATTAGTCTGTGAATAAAGGCAAAATAATTATTATAATATAAAAATGATTGTGACTACCTGACATACGCTACCAGACTATTAACATTAACCCGAAAACGAGAGTAGTGTTTGATGTAAACCTCAATGTTGGGTTAACATTATTTACCATACTGTTGGACCAATATTTTGCTCCGACACTTGCACTTACAGAAAGAGTTATAGCGACCATTAGAGCAACCTGAGTTGATACAGTCATTGGAACCGCGGCCGCCACAATGCCTAGGGTTTTGAGGATATGCGACAACGTTGGCAGAGGTCACAAGGGAAGCAGTCTGAGACTCAAGACGCTTGACATAGGTCTCATGAGCAACCAATTTGTCATGCAATGCTAGAAATGAGAGAGCACTATTGCAAGAATTGATTTGTGTCACTATGTCACAATAGGGTGCACCCAAACCATTCAAGACATAAAGGGTAACGTCATCGTCAGAGAGGCGTTGATCAATGATGGCGAGTTCATCAACCTTCATCTTGACTCACAAATAGACTTGGAGCCGATCGTCATCTAAGATAAGGAGTCCTTCAATTACATGACCCGCGAACGGGGTTTGTTAGCAAACATGCTTTGCAGGGTTTGCCACATAGCAGCAGACGTTTTCTCACTGGACATGAGGGGTATCACGTCGAGCGAGATTGAACCAAAAAGGACGGATACGATAAGACCATCCTAACGTGTCCAATGAAGGAACACGACAATTGATTCAGGTGAATCTCCGCAGGAAGAGCAGAGGGTCGTACCTTCCAAGTAGCTAAGAAGGCCATAGCCATACAAAAGATGGAGAACATGTGCGTTCTAGGATGTTTAGATTCCGGAGTTCAACTGCAGAGGTAGATGAGTGAGTGCATTGATGGGCACAAAGGAATAACCACCGAGGCCATTTGGTGGGATAAAGGGCGAAAGTAAAGATGCTGCTAATGGGAGCGGGGAGGACGACGCCATGACCGACATCGAGGAGGATACAGTGACCGACAGTGAAACAGAGTCGACCGGTTGCGACGTGGCAGCCAAGAAGGCGGCGATGCTAGGGTTTGCAGAATAGGAAGACATAAGGATCGTGTTTTCTCGTTATAGAGATTTTCCTGCTGAAACTATATAAAATTTATGAAAGTGAAAATTTTACTAACCATAAAGGTGCTATATATATTTTACAATAAATCTGAATAAGGTAATTAGATAATTAGAAGGAATATATTTTTTACATTTTTTGAAACCAAAAAGCTTTCATTCATCCAAAAAGCAGACAAAAACCAATGTTCAAACAATAAACTCCAGCGGCAAAACCTGCTGCTAACACAATGAAGAAAAAATAAGAAAAATAGGAAAAAACAAACCCGACTCAAACATCATAAAATTAAAATACATCCACATCCTCGATCGCGTTCTGAGCTAACTTATGTGCCACCAAATTTGAGTTACGACACACCCAAGAAAATCCAAAGCCCGGCCTAATTAAACGACATATGTCGTTGAGAATATTTAAATGTCGAACATCCGTAATGCTATCTTATATGGACATTTCCCGCATATTGGGCCAGGCCCAAACTAGACCCATTTTGGAGCATATCGGGGATAACTTTCGATGTCATATCGGTAATCATCACCGATATGTTACTGTGGTCCCCGGATCCCGAGGTCTATAAATACGCGGTGCCCGAATCCCAAAACAAGTAATTGATTATCCCTCAGCTACCACTCGCCATATCGATATACATCACCGATGTCTCTTTCGATATCTAATTTGACATCTTGACTACAACACACGCCTGTGACACGTCATACCACTTCATCACCGATCTCACATCGTGGGTCATCCTCGACGTCACATCGAAGGCGTTCACCGACATCCATTCGATCTATTTACCGATATTCTGCTCCCATCTAAGCATCGAGGCGAAGATCCGAAGTGTTCCGGACCAAGCCTACACGAGACTCGTAGTGTAGGTCTGATTTGAGATAGGCTCGTTATATTACTGGACCACTCACTTGTAACCGAGACTCGCATATATATATATATATAAAACGACCTATTTCCAAATCAGTGGCGCCGTCTGTGGGAACACTAGTTCTCGGACAAAGACGCTGAGATGAAAGGAAGGAGGATCCGATCCGAAGTTAGCGGAGTTGTGACTAGGGGCGCCAGGATCGAGGACACACCGCCTCCACAACACCCAACCGACCGAGAACAGACAGCGGCTCAAGCCGAGATGGAGCTACCTCCACCACAACTGCAACGAAGGCGCGGGCCCACGAGGCCGCCGCGAGCCACAAATGCAAGTCCGACCCTTGTTGCACCAAGTGCGGCATAACTAGAGACTGAGGGTCCGCCCATCGAGAATCACGCAACTGACATTCCAATGACCGAAGCGCCAAATGCGGATTTTCCCGGCCAGGAGGAGACATTGCCCGCGGGACAAAGCACCGTCCATCCCGCCGCCATAACCCCGGAAATGCTAGTGCAGATCAACGCCTCTGTAAAGGCAGCGCTTGACACTACACTGGAGGCTTTTCTTCCACGACTCGTTGAACACAGGACGAAGGACGCTCAAGCGAGGCCCCATGGATCCAGAGCGGGCGAGAGAAGGGCAAGGCAAGAATATGGTGAATATGAGGATACATGGGACCCATTTAGAGAGATATCGCCCGCTGCTTACGTCAGGTCGGAGAGACGGGACCCTAGGACCCTGGACCGTGAGATAAGAAGAAGGATGGAACGACTTGACCGCGAGAGGGCGGAAATAAGCAGGAGGATGGAACAACTAGACCGCGAGAGGGCGGAGTTGACGAGGAAGGTGGCTCAGAGTCATTGGAAGGGTCGCAGCAGGACCTCGTTTTCGGACGAGGCGATGGCAACACGTCAAGGTTCATTTCCCAACAAGAATACATGCAGAAATCGCAACAGAGAAAGGCCCCCAAAGACGTACACACCGTTGAATAGAGGCTTCTGGAAGTGATGGCTGAGGCGAAGAGAAACAGATGGTTGACGGAACCCATGCCATTGAATGAGACTCCCGGGATGAAGTCATCGGGCAAATACTGCGCGTACCACTGTCAGCCGGGACACGAGACGAAGGATTGTACGCACCTGAGGAAGGAAATTGAAAGGTTGATTAAAGAAGGAAAACTGATCGAGTTTGTCAGAAATGCCAAGGACGATTCCAGGGGGACAGACAACTCTGTATCCCCTGGAAGAGATTACTCACCCAGGAGGAGAAAGCAGAAGATGATTGAGGTGCCCGAGGAGCATGGTAGGACCATAGTGAATGCCCCGAGCAGAGGCGTCATTAACATGATCAATGGAGGAGCCGTAGAAGCCGACACTGCTCGCAACCGCGAAACTATAATACGAAAAGTCCAGGGTGGAGCCTACAGTGGGTACACAAATGCAATCGTACCGGAAGCGTACTTGAATCAGGAAATCTCTTTCACCACGAGCAACTTAGTCCATTGGCCTTGATCTCAGGTAAACTAGATTGCCCATTGGTTGTTACTATTAAGGTGGATGAATACCAGGTGCACAAAGTTCTGGTAGATAGCGGAAGCTCCACAAACCTGATATTCTCAAAGGCCTACGAGCAGATGGGGATAGCCCCGGATCGGCTAAAGACGATATCCACCCCGTTGACCGGATTTGGTGGAGCAGAAGTAGTGCCGCTGGGACAAGTTATATTACCCACCATGTTTGGCAGAAGCCCACGCACCCGGGTAACACCGATAAAATACACGATTGTCGACACTCCGTTTCCCTATCACACCATTATTGGCCGACCGACGCTCAACCAGATCAGGGCAGCGGTCTCTACTTATTATCAGAAGATTAAATTCCCGACGCCTCAAGGAGTTGGTGAGATTATAGGTGACCAGGTACAGGGATGGATGTGCTATGTGGACTCGCTGAAGCACCCAAGAATCAGGAGGAGACAAGAAATACAAGTCCCACACCAAGAATACATTCCGCGCACGGAGTGATCGCCATGAGGAGCAAACAGAACAATATTTTAAATTTCAGTAGTTTTTAAACTATGTTCGAACAACGGAAACATTGCCCCAACGTGGGTTGGTCTGTAAACTTAAAACAGGGGGAACTACGCCGGTCTGATTCCCCACTCAACGGGATATGTAGGCGGGTTAGGTTTACCTAGCCCTCGACCATCATATCTTATTTAGGCCCTTCGTGGGTCGGCATGTAACTTAAAATAGGGGGAACTACGCCGGTCTGATTCCCCACTCAACGGGATACGTAGGCGGGTTGGGTTTACCTAGCCTTCGATCATTATCCGTTATTACCGTTTTATTTGTTGCCTGGCGCAATCTCATATTTCATGCAGGGATATGTCCTAAGCGGACATTATAGAAGTGCAGAAAATGGCACAAAGAATTGGGGAATGTTCCCCTAGATATATGTTTAGCACATCTCCCTCTTACAGGTACATGGCTCAAAGGATCGCCCATTACTATATCCGAAAAGGACATAGAGTATATTAAAAGGGTGATTCAGGGGGCATTGCCCCGGATTATTCTATATTTTCTATTCAAACAGGTACAACAGATACAAACAGGTACAACAGGCGCGATAGAGCACAATGGAAACACTGTCTCTTGTATAAAACTGATATTCCCAAAATGAGGGGACATCCCGCAGATAATACATGCACATCATTTCGTGCTTTCATATTAGCTTCTACGTCGAAAATGTTTTCTTGTCTGATCTGTTTTACAGGGCTTAACGACCTACAGATTCAACGACGACAGAGTCACCAAGAGACATAGTCAAAAAGACAAAGAAAAGGCTCCTACCCATGAGCGGTAACGGGTTTCCCTATGATAACGGGCGGGCTCCTACCAATGAGCGGTAACGGGTCATCTACAAAGAAAAAGCTCCTACCCATGAGCGGTAACGGGTTCCCCTGTGATAACGTGCGGGCTCCTACCCATGAGCGGTAAAGGGTCATCTACAAAGAAAAGGCTCCTACCCATGAGCGGTAACGGGTTCCCCCTGTGATAACGGGCGGGCTCCTACCCATGACCGGTAATGGGTCCTCTACAAAGAAAAGGCTCCTACCCATGAGCGGTAACGGGTTCCCCTGTGATAACGGGCGGGCTCCTACCCATGAGCGGTAACGAGCCATCTACAAAGAAAAGGCTCCTACCCATGAGCGGTAACGGGTTCCCCTGTGATAACGGGCGGGCTCCTACCCATGAGCGGTAACGGGTCATCTACAAAGAAAAGGCTCCTACCCATGAGCGGTAACGGGTTCCCCTGTGATAACGGGCGAGCTCCTACCCATGAGCGGTAACGGGTCATCTACAAAGAAAATGCTCCTACCCATGAGCGGTAACGGGTTCCCCTATGATAACGGGCGGGCTCCTACCCATGAGCGGTAACGGGTCATCCACAAAGAAAAGTCTCCTACCCATGAGCGGTAACGGGCCAATCAAAAAAAAAAAATCCCCTGTGATAACGGGGCCAATCAAAGAAAATCCCCTGTGATAACGGAGTCGATTCAAGAAAAATTCCCTGTGATAACAGGGCCAGTCCAAGAAAAATCTCCTGTGATAACGGGGTCGATTCAAGAAAAAATTCCCTGTGATAACGGGGTCGATCCTACGTTAGGAGAAGAACCTATTGGGTGGAAATCCCATAAATTACGTTAGGTGAAGAGCCTATTGGGTGAAAATCCCATAAATCAAGCTAGGTGAATAGCCTATTGGGTGGAAATCCCATAAAAATGCTAGGTGAAGAGCCTATTGGATGAAAATTCCATAAAGCAAACTAGGTGAAGAGGCAGGTTCTATGGGCCCCTAACCACAAGAAAAAATTCTCTGTGATAACAAGGTCGACAAAAAACATCGCAACGGCAGCGATTTCCCTATGATAACAGCCCGCACTTTGACACTTCAAGGAGAGGCAACAGTAACAAAAGCAATCATACCAGGGAATATGTATAAACCAATATGTATCAGGACACGCAGAGAAGATTGATTAAATTAACGGGTAAAACTATGAGTCATATTACAGAGGCAGCTGCGCCGAAAGAAAAAATACCGACTCCTAAAATCTCAACTAGGATAACGAGGGGCCCCTTTGATGTGGATTAACGCCAAACTCTTCTGCTCGATAATCTCGCGGTACTCCGCCTCTGGTTCTAAATCCTCGTCGTCATCATCAGAATCCTTAAGGAATTCCCCATTCGGCCCCTTCAACGGATTTATGGCCGAAGGGTCGTAACCATCTTTGAAACCACCTTCCAGCTGAATTTGACCTATGACAGAGGCCTTGGCTTCCTCCCGCTCCAGCAAGCCCCGTTCAGCACATATCATCTTATACGACCGACTCAGAAGGAACTGTTTGGCCGCACTAGTCAATTGGCTTTTACTCAGCGTCATGCATCGCATGTGCCTTTCAGCCTGAGCTAATTGGTCCTTCAGAACTGCGACCTCAACTTCAAGTGCTTCCTAACGAGATGCCTCTTGACCAGCGATAAGCCGAGACTCATCGAGCTCTGCGATCAACCTTTTATTATCATTCAACTGGCCTCCCACATTACTCTCCCTGGCCTTCAATATATCCATGGCCTCGTCTCTCTCATGCTGGAGATGTACGGCAGCAACGGGATCGTATTCGCCCAATTTCTCGAGCAAACCATTGGTAACTCGGAGCGACTCGGCGTGATCCGATTGGCCTTTAACGGCCATCGCCAAGAAACCTTTCAGAACACCAGCCACATGCTCGTCCACAATAAGGACTTGATCGCTCAATCAAATGAAAACCCAAAGCAAAACAGTGAATGACATAAAGACTACTTACAGAGCGAAAGAGACCACTGTGATCGCCACTCGAACTACCCTCTTCTTTCCTTCTCTTTCGCCCCATGGACGTCCCAACACCAACGTCAGATTGAGATTGCGAAGTATTACCCACCCCAGCAGTATTTTCACTCGAGGAGGGCACATATTTCTTCGCATTCTTGCGCACGCCCTCACGACCCCTCTTCTTGACGAGTGGAGGGGCGTCATCCCGTAGCGGTTTCGGCCCCCGGCTGTCTACGTTCAGCTATCGCATCCAGACTACAATACTCCACCAGCTCGGCTGTGAAACACACAAAAGAGAGGATCAAGAAATAAATCGAGGAGAAAATATCAATTTCCAAAGATATAACACTTACCGAGCGTAGAGGGACCGTTATACCGCACGGGAGATATCCCACTTGCTCGTAGAACTATGTCACTACAAAGCAGGGTACCGTCGTATGGATGGTTAATCAACTTCCTCAGAAACTCGAAGCTATGTGCAGTAGGCCCGACAACGGCCGGTCTTTCATATTTGGTGTCTTCACACCACACGCTAGGAAGCGCATCAAACTCACCAGACGTCCTCTCCTGGATGTACATATACTCGCACTTATTTTTGAGTCCGTAGCTAGATTGAGTATAGTGCACGAACCTAAGCCCCGTCTGGGCTCGCACACAGAAAAACCCTCTATCACAACCCTTCCTATTGACCATAACGCTAAAAAGCTCCCAGAACGCGTTAGTTCCACAAGGGGCACCCAACGCCCTCATAACACAAATGAAAGCTACAATGTAGCCCAGAGAATTGGGGGATAGCTGTCCCAAGCAAACCCCGATACTTGCTATAATAGCACTAACCGCAGGATCAATCGGGAAGCGCAACCCGTCCTTGAAGTGCTTGGCACTGACAGTAATGCAGCCTTTTGGTGGAGTATGCATTCGTTGATCGACACTGGGGAATATGATCTTATACCCCTCCGGAATGTCATACTTATTAGAATAATATACGACATGATGAGGGACACGAGACTTCATATCCTCATATTTCTCAGAGGTCTTATATTTCGGGGGGCTGACCTCAAAGCCCCATTCATCCACATCAGGGCTGGCAGCTTCGGGCGGAGCAGAAAATTCGGCACCGCCCTGTTCACCAATCAGTTGTTCAGATCCAAACATCTCATTTTCGGAGAATACGACTCCACCCTCTTCAAAATCCATTTCAGGCAAATCTGCACCAACATTACCCCCGACAAACGACATATTTAACGCTCTAAAAGGATGAAAGGCAAGATCGAAAGTGATATCGGGAAAAGTATCGAATTCGATATCGAAAATTCAAATTAAAGATAGATATCGAAAGCGAGGTCGAAATCTATATCGGAAGTCAAATTCGATTTGTCTTTCGAAGGGACAACGAAATTTCGTTAGAAGCCAAAATGGGTTTTTTACCTTCCTGACGACCCATTTATAGACATCGGAGATACTAGATAGAAACTATGTTTCGATATAACATCGGTAAGTATATTCGATGTAATGAAGAAAATGGAGACGGACAGGTGTGCAGGGGACATCACCCTACCAATACACAGACGCCTTACTACATCGAAATACACATTCGACATCAGATCGAATATGTGTTTCGACATAAGATCGAAGCTAAAACCTGACATCATACCCGACATCTGTATCCAATAGCTCTTCAAGTTGCACCATGACGCGTTTCTCCTCACCTTTAGTCGTGGACGAGATCTGTCCCGTACGCAAATCCACCAGCTTCTTCCTCATCAATCGAACTCGCCTTTTTTATATCCGCACCATTCACATTTTTTTTACTGTAATAACCCAACGCGACATCCCTCAAGCTTATCTTGTAGCGGCTGACAATCGTTACTCGACTTAAATCGATTAATCACGTCTTCACACCCCTCCTTCCTAAGCCACGTGGCCTCGAATCGATACTTCACTTTACCTCGCGAGCGACGTGGTTGGCTCGTAAAGTCGAGCACTATTGCATGGTGATCCAAGTGTAAAGTAGCAACGTGCTCCATCCTAGCATTAGGGAAACAATCCCTCCAATCCGATGAAGCACACGCACGATCGAGCCTTTCCCATTCCATGTTCAGACCTGGCCAACAATTGCACCAAGTAAACCGAGGCCCAAAAAACCTAAGTTCACTAAGTTCCGTATCCTCGGGAGCATCTCTAAAATTCCTAATAAGCAATTTGGTCTTTGCGTGCCCCCATGTTTGTCTTCTTGTCGCAGGATTTCCTTGTAATCTCCCATACAAAGCCATGGAAGAGATGAAACCCCACTAATATCATGCAGAAGGTTCCACGTTCACATTCTTTCCGCACCATTTGGCTTCCCATAAAACCTTGTGAAACGCCAAACTTGTCCGCCCTCATTTCCTTCAACCAATGCATCAATGTGATTATCCGACATATTAAGTAGAGTTACAACCAACGTCTTATCCTAGAGTAAAGCCAAATCCTATGATAACTCTTTCACCTCAGCACATACTCCAAAAAAATTCAACTGATTCTTCACAACCTGTATTTTCCTTGTACGAATTTTAGTTTTGGATAAGAAAACTAGAAGGGGTGATAGATGGAAACTAACTCTTTTAGTTCCCGAACTGTCCAAGGGTTCCCCAACCCCTAACAGTTCCAACAAAGGAGACTCATTGGAAGCGACGGGACTGCACCGCAGTCGCCGCCAAAAGTTTATCAAGATCCTACAAAAGCTCCTCAATCGTTACCTTCTTCCCTATGACAACCGCATCTTTCGCACCCTCCTCGGTTGCACGACGTTTGCCTAATTTAATTTTCTAACGCAAAAACTGAGTATCCATAATCCCTTCATGACGAGTAATTTGCACTTAGTTCTGTTGCTTCTGACTTATGACGTCAATTCGACTCTCCAAAGCCGTCGTGATGCCCATCGATTCGGTAGACTCTGATCCACGCGGATGTTCCAAATCACAGACAATTTGTTGACATACGTGATTAACCCCGACCTCCTGCTCTTTCCCAACCCCCTCATTCATGGTCTCATTTCCCTGCATGCACATGTTTATGGCATCATCACTTGTATGGGTTGCACGCAAAAATTTAATAAGCTCTTCGTTCGTACTTTCAGCTGAATCCACTATGAATTGTTGTCGATTCGTATGCCATGGGCAATCAAAATCTAGGAACCTGGGCAAAAAGAATGACCCGCGACCACCGCATATAAATCAACCTCTTCCTGACGTAAAAGAAGTTGCGTGAGCTCCTCCCCTATCCGTAAACCGTTGACTAATAACTGAACCCGGTCGACCCGCGGTTTCCCTAAGCCATTTCCCATACGGCAGTTGTGTTACATCCGCTTCCTCATCAAGGTTATATTTAGCCTCACAATCGGCCATAATATGGCCCATCATTTCGCATAAGTAACAAAAATTCAGAAGGTTCTCATATTTGAATGAAACAAGCATCTCTTGACCATCGGATACCCACACCTTCATGGCCCTAAGTAACGGCTTACATTAACTTGTACCCATATGCGCATGCTTACGCCCTACAATTCCGCTAAATTAAACTCTTCAACTATTCCTAATATATTTTCGATTCCGTTCGTTGTGGCCCTAGTTTGGCGAGGCAGCTAGATGTCATTGATGCGCAAGTAAAAACTGCAATAGTTTACCTCCATAGAAGTCGAGTTATCATTCTGAGAGACGTTGCTAAGAACTAACACGTTCTTATTGAATGACCATGGAAACCCTTTCAATGCACATTGTTTATCCAGTTTATGGAAGAACTGAAAAAACATCCTATGCTCAGTAATTCTAGTGATTTCAAGCCATTTCCCTTCCTTGAAGAGGGTCTTGATCATTGACTCCACCTTAGCTACTCTCATAAACCACTCGCCAATTGATTCGTGCCATTTTAACCATAATGAGACCGAAAAATATGTCAATGCCAAAACTTGCCGCGCAACGGGACATTCTAAAAAACAATGTCGTGCTATTTTGGTCACCCCGTTACATATCCTATCCGATATTATTTTCCGACGCTCTAACTTCTACCTTTTAGATAAGATGTCCATACAAGTTTGCCAAAGAAAAAGTTTAATTTTCCACACACACTCCATGTTCCATGTTTTATTCCATGACGGATGCGATGCAGAGCTTGACGTGGCCACGTTCTCGTTTTGGAATAGGCCTTGTGCAACAATAAGGTGATACGCGCTTCGAACCCTGAAGCGCCCGTTCTTTTCATAGTGCCATACCCGACTATCCTCGATTTCGTGACTTCCCAATGGAAACGATAGGATCAGCTTTGCATCCTCGTCCCAAAAAAAGTCCCGCACCAACGCCACATCCCCTCAGCCCGTGGCGTTATCGATTAAATCGCTAACCATAACAAACGACGTTGTCACATTAGGGGGTGTAATCGGCCTAAAAGTGGCTGGTCGTGGCAGACAACCGTCGTGCCACACCTCAATTTTTTTTTCGTTGCCCACATGCCACCGTATCCCTCGTTTAATAATAGCAATAGTCTCCCAAATACATCTCCACAAGAAAGACGGTGCAACCCCAAGAGGCGCCTCTAAGAAATCACTATTATGAAAATACTTAGCTTTAAGAATTCGACTAACCAAGCTCGTCGGGTCTTGCAAAATTCGCCATGCTTTTTTAGCAAACAATGCCAAATTAAAAGCCTTTAAATTGCGAAATCATAGACCGAACTCCTTTTTACGCCTACATAATTTATCCCACGCCACCCAATGAATCTTACTTTGCGCCCCATTATTCCACCAATAATTTCTAATGATAGATTCAGTCTCCCTTATCAAAGTATCGGGTAAGCGAAGACAACTCATAATAAAAGTAGGTATAGATTGCATAACCGCCTTTATAAGGACTTCCTTGCCTGCTCCCGACAATGTTTTACCTTTGTACCCTTGCGCCCTTTTCCAAACCCGCTCTCTAATATAATCAAAAAATTCCCTTTTTGACTTCCCCACCACTAACGGCAATCTAAGATATTTTTCATGATGATCCGCCACCATAAATCCAAGTAATGCGCCCACTTCGATCCTCCTAGCTTCATCCGTGTTCTTACTAAACACCACCACCGATTTCTCGAGGTTTACTTTTTTGCCCCAATGTCATCTGAAACCTTTCCAAAATATTACGAACACACCTTGCCGTATCCTCATTCACATTACAAAACATAAGGGTATCATGAGCAAATAAAAGGTGCGACATAGATGGTGCATGACGACTAACTTTTACACCCCCGAATTTCACCCCGCCCCTCCGCTTTAGCAATTAGCGCTGAAAAAACCTCGAAAACCAATTAGAAAAGGTAGGGGATAATGGGTCCTTCTGCCTTATACCCCTTTCAGGGGGAAAAACACTCGACTCATTGCCATTCAAAAGGATAGAATAAGATATATTTCGCACACCCATCATAACAAGAGACACAAAATCCAAAGAAAAACCAAGTTTGAGCATTACTTTCTTCAAAAAGGGCCACTCGACGCGGTCATAGGCCTTACTCATATCCAACTTCAACGTCATATGACACCGCTTCCCCGTCCTCTTATTATTCAAGCAATGGTTTATTTCAAATGCCGCAAGAATATTATCAGTGATAAGACGGCCTGGAACAAAAGCAGATTGAGAGGACGAGATAATAGTGGGAGAAATAATTTCAACCTATTAGCAATAGCTTTAGATGCAATCTTGAAGCTCACGTTGCTAAGGCTAATTTGTCGAAACTGTGTCATTAAGTTAGGTTTAGGACATTTAGGAATCAAAACAATATGAGTAAAATTAACACTAGAGTCCAAAACTCGATCATTAAGAAATGCGAGAACAAAGGAAATAACATCAGGACCAACGATATGCCAAAACTCTTGATAGAAAACAACTAAGAAACCATCAGGTCCCGGGGATTTAAAAAGACACATATCTTTAACTGCCCTATGAATCTCATCTACTGTAAAAGGTTGGCTCAAGCTTTCGTTCACCTCAGGGCTAACCCGCACGCCGACATCTTGCAAAATGTCCTCAATAGCTACATCCGTGAGACCACTGGACCGAAAAATATTCCAAAAATAATCCGTCACGACAAGGTGTATCTCTTCGACTTTTGTTTGCAGTACACCCCCGTCATCCCTAATTCCTTTTATTTCATTCTTTGCTTTCCTCTCACTAGCGCGTTGGTGGAAATAGGTGGTATTCCGATCACCCTCCTACAGCCACTGAACCTTAGCCCGTTGCTTCCAATAAATTTCCTTTGTATCCAATAGCTCTTCAAGTTGCCCCATGACGCATTTATCCTCACCTTTAGTCGCTGACGATATCTGTCTCGTACGCAAATCCACCAGCTTCTTCCTCATCAATCGAACGCGCCTTTTTATATCCGCACCATTCACATTTTTTTCACTGTAACAACCCAACGCGACATCCCTCAAGCTTATCTTGTAGCGGCTGACAATCGTTACTCGACTAAAATCGATTAATCACGTCTTCACACCCCTCCTTCCTAAGCCACGTGGCCTCGAATCGATACTTCACTTTACCTTGCGAGCGACGTTGTTGGCTCGTCAAGTCAAGCACTATTGCATGGTGATCCGAGTGTAAAGTAGCAACGTGCTCCATCCTAGCATTAGGGAAACAATTCCTCCAATCCGATGAAGCACACACACGATCGAGCCTTTCCCATTCCATGTTCGGATCTGGCCAACAATTGCACCAAGTAAACTGAGGCCCAAAAAACCTAAGTTCACTAAGTTTCGTATCCTCGGGAGCATCTCTAAAATTCCTAATAAGCAATTTGGTCTTTGCGCGCCCCCATGTTTGTCCCCTTGTCGCAGGATTTCCTTGTAATCTCCCACACAAAGCCATGGACGGGATGAAACCCCACTAATATCACGCAGAAGGTTCCATGTTCACATTCTTTCCGCACCATTTGGCTTCCCATAAAACCTTGTGAAACGCCAATCTTGTCCGCCCTCATTTCCTTCAACCAATGCATCAATGTCATTATCCGACATATTAAGTAGAGTTACAACTAATGTCTTATCCTAGAGTAAAGCCAAATCCTTTGATAACTCTTTCACCTCAGCACATATTCCAAAAAAATTCAACTGATTCTTCACAACCTCTATTCTCCTTGTACGAATTTTAGTTTTGGATAAGAAAACTAAAAGGGGTGATAGATGGAAACTAACTCTTTTAGTTCCCGAACTGTCCAAGGGTTCCCCAACCCCTAACAGTTCCAACAAAGGAGACTCATTGGAAGCGACGGGACTGCACCGCAGTCGCCGCCAAAAGTTTATCAAGATCCTACAAAAGCTCCTCAATCCTTTCCTTCTTCCCTATGACAATCGCATCTTTTGCACCCTCCTCGATTGCACGACGTTTGCCTAATTTAATTTTCTAACGCATAACCTGAGTATCCATAATCCCTTCATGACGAGTAATTTGCACCCAGTTCCGTCGCTTCTGACTTGTGACGTCAATTCGACTCTCCAAAGCCGTCGTGATGCCCATCGATTCGGTAGACTCTGATCCACGCGGCTGTTCCAAATCATAGACAATTTGTTGACATACGTGATGAACCCCGACCACCTGCTCTTTCCCAACCCCCTCATTCATGGTCTCCTTTGCCTGCATGCACATGTTTATGGCATCATCACTTGTATGGGTTGCACGCGAATATTTAATAAGCTCTTCGTTCGTACTTTCAGCTGAAACCACTGTGAACTGTTGTTGATTCGTATGCCATGGGCAATCAAAATCTAGGAACCTGGCCTAAAAGAATGACCCGCGAACACCACTTATAAATCAACCTCTTCCTGACGTAAAAGAAGTTGCGTGAGCTTCTCCCTTATCGTAAACCGTTGACTAATAACTGAACCCGACCGACCCGCGGTTTCCTTAAGCCATTTCCCATACGGCAGTTGTGTTACGTCCGCTTCCTCATCAAGGTTATATTTAGCCTCACAATCGGCCATAATATGGCCCATCATTTCGCATAAGTAACAAAAATTCAGAAGGTTCTCATATTTGAATGAAACAAGCATCTCTTGACCATCGGATCCCCACACCTTCATGGCCCTAAGTAACGGCTTACATTAACTTGTACCCATATGCGCATGCTTACGCCCTACAATTCCGCTAAATTAAACTCTTCAACTATTCCTAATATATTTTTGATTCCGTTCGTTGTGGCCCTAGTTTGGCGAGGCAGCTAGATGTCATTGATGCGCAAGTAAAAACTGCAATAGTTTACCTCCATAGAAGTCGAGTTATCATTCTGAGAGACGTTGCTAAGAACTAACACGTTCTTATTGAATGACCATGGAAACCCTTTCAATGCACATTGTTTATCCAGTTTATGGAAGAACTGAAAAAACATCCTATGCTCAGTAATTCTAGTGATTTCAAGCCATTTCCTTACCTTGAAGAGGGTCTTGATCATTGACTCCTCCTTAGCTACTCTCATAAACCACTCGCCAATTGATTCATGCCATTTTAACCATAATGAGACCGAAAAATATGCCAATGCCCAAACTTGCCGCGCAACGGGACATTCTAAAAAACAATGTCGTGCTATTTTGGTCGCCCCGTTACATATCCTATCCGATATTATTTTCCGACGCTATAACTTCTACCTTGTAGGTAAGATGTCCATACAAGTTTGCCAAAGAAAAAGTTTAATTTTCCCCACGCACTCCATGTTCCATGTTTTATTCCATGACGGATGCGATGCAGAGCTTGACGTGGTCACGTTCTCGTTTTGGAATAGGCCTTGTGCGACAATAAGGTGATACGCGCTACGAACCGTGAAGCGCCCGTTCTTTTCGTGGTGCCAATGGAAACGATAGGATCAAGTTTGCATCCTCGTCCCAAAAAAAGCCCCGCACCAACGCCACATCCCCCCATCCCGTGGCGTTATCGATTAAATCGCTAACCATAACAAACGACGTTGTCACATTAGGGGGTGTAATCGGCCTAAAAGTGGCTGGTCGTGGCAGACAACCGCCGTGCCACACCTTAATTTTTTCTTCGTTGCCCACTTGCCACCATATCCCTCGTTTAATAATAGTAATAGTCTCCCAAATACATCTCCACAAGAAAGACGGTGCAACCCCAAGAGGCGCCTCCAAGAAATCCCTATTATGAAAATACTTAGCTTTAAGAATTCGACTAACCAAGCTCGTCGGGTCTTGCAAAATTCGCCATGCTTTTTTAGCCAACAATGACAAATTAAAAGCCTTTAAATTGCGAAATCATAGACCGCCCTCCTTTTTACGCCTACATAATTTATCCCACGCCACCCAATGAATCTTACTTTGCGCCCCATTATTCCACCAATAATTTCTAATGATAGATTCAGTCTCCCTTATCAAAGTATCGGGTAAGCAAAGACAACTCATAATAAAAGTAGGTATAGATTGCATAACCGCCTTTACAAGGACTTCCTTGCCTGCTCCCGACAATGTTTTACCTTTGTACCCTTGCGCCCTTTTCCAAACCCGCTCTCTAATATAATCAAAAAATTCCCTTTTTGACTTCCCCACCACTAACGGCAATCTAAGATATTTTTCATGATGATCCGCCACCATAAATCCAAGTAATGCGCCCACTTCGATCCTCCTAGCTTCATCTGTGTTCTTACTAAACACCACCACCGATTTCTTGAGGTTTGTTTTTTTGTCCCAATATCATCTCAAACCTTTCCAAAATATTACGAACACACCTTGCCGTATCCTCATTCACATTACAAAACATAAGGGTATCACCAGCAAATAAAAGGTGCGACATAGATGGCGCATGACAACTAACTTTGACACCCTCGAATTTCACCCTGCTCCTCCGCTTTAGCAATTAGCGCTGAAAAAACCTCGAAAACAAATTAGAAAAGGTAGGGGATAATGGGTCCTTCTGCCTAATACCCTTTTCGGGAGAAAAAACACTCGACTCATTGCCATTCAAAAGGATAGAATAAGATACATTCCGCACACCAATCATAATAAGAGACACAAAATCCAAAGAAAAACCAAGTTTGAGCATTACATTCTCCAAAAAGGGCCACTCGACGCGGTCATAGGCTTTACTCATATCCAACTTCAACGTCATATGACATCACTTCCCCGTCCTCTTATTATTCAAGCAGTGGTTTATTTCAAATGCCGCAAGAATATTATTAGTGATAAGACGGCCTGGAACAAAAGCAGATTGAGAGAACGAGATAATAGTAGGGAGAAATAATTTAAACCTATAAGCAATAGCTTTAGATGCAATCTTGAAGCTCACGTGGCTAAGGGTAATTGGTCGAAACTGTGTCATCAAGTTAGGGTTAGGACATTTATGAATCAAAACAATATGTGTAAAATTAACACTAGGGTCCAAAACCCGATCATTAAGAAATGCGAGAACAAAGGAAATAACATTAGGACCAACGATATGCCAAAACTCTTGATAGAAAACAACTAAGAAACCATCAGGTCCCGGGGATTTAAAAAGATACATATCTTTAACTGCCCTCTGAATCTCATCTACTGTAAAAGGTTGGCTCAAGCTTTTGTTCACCTCAGGGCTAACCCGCACGCCGACATCTCGCAAAACGTCCTCAATAGCTGCATCCTTGAGACCACTGGACCAAAAAATATTACAAAAATAGTCCGTCACGACAAGGTCTATCTCTTCGACTTTTGTTTGCAGTATACCCCCGTCATCCCTAATTCCTTTTATTTCATTATTTGCTTTCCTCTCACTAGCACGTTGGTGAAAATAGGTAGTATTCCGATCACCCTTCTACTGCCACTGACCCTTAGCCCGTTGCTTCCAATAAATTTCCTCTGTATCCAATAGCTCTTCAAGTTGCCCCATGATGCGTTTCTTCTCAGCTTTAGTTGCGGACGTGATCTGTCCCCAACGCAAATCCACCAACTTATTTTTCATCAATCGAACTCGCCTTTTTATATCCGCACCATTCACATTTTTCCACTATAATAACCCAACGCGACATCCCTTAAACTTACCTTGTAGCGGCTGACCATCGTTACTCGACCAAAACCAATTAATCACGTCTTCACACCCCTCTTTCTTATGCTACGTGGCCTCGAACCAAAAGCGCGCTTTACCTCACGGTCGACGCTCTTGGCTCGTAAAGTCGAGCACTATTGCATGGTGATCCGAGTTTAAAGTAGCAACATGCTCCATCCTAGCATTAGGGAAACAGTCCCTCCAATCCGATGAAGCGCACGCCCAATTGAGCCTCTCCCGTACCATATTCGAATTTGGCCAACAATTGCACCAAGTAAACCGAGGCCCAAAAAATCCAAGTTCACTAAGTCCCGTATCCTCGAGAAAAACTCTAAAATTCCTATTAAGCCAATTTGGTCTTTGCGCGCCCCCATGTTTGTCCTCTTGTCACAGGATTTCTTTGTAATCTTCCACACAAAGCCATGGAAGAGATGAAACTCCACTAAGATCACGCAGAATGTTCCATGTTCGTATTCTTTCCGCACCATTCGGCTTCCCATAAAACCCTGAGAAACGCCAATCTTGTCCGCCTTTCTTTTCTTCAACCACTGCATCAATGTGATTATCCGACTTACTGAGTAAAGCTACAACCAACGCCTTATTCCAGAGTAAAGCCAAACCCCCTGATAAACCTTTCACCTCAGCACATACTCCAAAAAAATTTAATTGACTCTTCACTGCCTCTATTTTCCTTGTACGAATTTCAGTTTTGGATAAGAAAACTAGAGAGGTGATAGATGGAAACTAACTCTTTTTGTTCCCGAACTGTCCTAGGGTTCCCCAAGCCCTGACAGTTCCAACAAAGGAGACTCATTGGATGAGACGGGACTGCACCGCAGTTGCCGGCAAAAGTTTATCAAGATCCTCCGAAAGCTCCTCAATCCTTGTCTTCTTCCCTATGACCACCGCATCTTTCACACCCTTCTTAGTTGCATGACGTCTGCCTAATTTAATTTCCAAACGTAAAACTTGAGTATCCATAATCCCTTCATGATGAGTAATTCGCACCCAGTTCCGTCGCTTCTGACTTGTGACGTTAATTCGACTCTCCAAAGCCGTTGTGATGCCCATCGATTCGTTAGACTCTGATCTACACGGCTATTTCAAATCACGGACTATTCATTGACATACGTGATGAACCCCGACCACCAGCTCTTTCCCAACCCCCTCATTCATGGCCTCCTTTTCCTGCATGCACATGTTAATGGCATCATCACTTGCATGGGTTGCACGTAAAAATTTAATAAGCTCTTCGTTCGCACTTTTAGCTGAATCCACTATGAATTGTTTTTTATTCGTGCACCATCTGCGATCAAAATCTAGGAACCTGGGCTAAAAGAATGATTCGCGACCACCACCTATAAATCGACCTCTTTCTGACGCAAAAGAAGTCGCGTGAGCTCCTCCCCTATCCGTAAATTGTTGACTATTAACTGAACTCGTCCGACCCGCGGTTTCCCTAAGACATTCCCCATACGAGAGTTGTGTTACATCCGCTTCCTCATCAAGGTTATATTTTGCCTCAATCGACCATAATGTGGCCTAGCATTCCACATAAGTAACGAAAATTCAAGAGGTTATCATATTTGAATGAAACAAGCATCTCCTGACCTTCGGAGCCCCGAACCTTCATGGCCCTAAGTAACGGCTTTGTAACATTAACTTGTACCTGTATGCGCATGCTTACACCCTACGATTCTGCTAATTCAACTATTCCCAATATATTTTCAATTGCGGTCACTGTGGCCCGAGTTTGGGGAGGCAGCGGGGTGTCGTTGATACGCACGTAAAAACTGCAATAGTTTAGCTCCATAGAAGCCTGATTATCATTCTGAGAGATATTGCTAAGAACTAACATGTTCTTATCAAACGACCATGGACACCCTTTCAATGCACGTTGTTTATCCAGTTTATGGAAGAAATAAAACAAAATCCTATCCTCAGTAATTCTAGTGATTTCAAGCCATCTCCCTGCCTTGAAGAGGGTCTTGATCATCGAACAGAACGATGGAAAGTGGAAGTTTTTGGCGGTAAGGAGTTGCCCTACCAAGACCAAATCTGATGCCGTATTATTCGCCTGCCATGTATCGTCCAGTAAAAGAAAACCCTATCCAACCCCTTCCTCATTAGTCAGGGACAGACCATCTCGTAATCGATTACACTCTTCGTCCATTATTACCACAGTACCATGCTTCTGAAGGCGCGTTGCGGTGAGTTACGGCCGAATCAGCCAAGCGGTGAGCCTAGTCCCGTTGAGCGAACGATTTACACCGGAAAAAATAGAGAAAACAAAAAGGTTAGTACCTTAAAAAAACCCGACACCTACTGGAAGACACGAAACAAAAACCCTGATGAAAAGAAAGAGAGAAAACGAAAAAATAAATAAAAGACATGCGACGCAAGCAACTCAAAAAAACCTTCGAATGATGCTAATAAGAACCAGGAAAACGCACGGTAGCAGAACAAAATTCTGGGAAAGCGATGTCAGTACGCGTGGAGATCCGATTGTGATGCACTGCCGCGATCCAGAGGACGTTTCTCAAGAAAGTTTTTTCTACCTTAATTTTGATCGTTCGTAACCTAACCTGCAGGTAATGTATAGAATCTATCCATATTCCATCACATGAGTAGGTCATAAACTAACGTAGTTAGTATATGTAATGTATGGACCAGGATTGGTACCCTTTTGTTTGATTCACACACTGTGTGTACACTAAATGTTGTGCCAACACCAATCGTATTCGGGGTTGTCCCAACACTCGTTGTAGAGTAATAATGTAGCGAAATAAAGAACACAGTGAGATGAATTTTAAGCAGGTTATATGAATATAACCGTGCAGCCTTACGGCCAAATAATCACTAAATGTTACTTTAATGATCTTACCAAATACAACTGAGCAAGGAACCCAATCATAACACTAACTAATAATATGAGCTATAGTTTAGCTAGATAAAACTTAGTAAAACAAGACCAATACAATACAAGAATTTCTTCTACTCTTTCAGAACTTAATTCTAGTCTTGCTATTGTTCTTGATGTCGAGCACGCCTTCTTATAGGATTTGATCGTCCTTGTTCTATGGCGTGATAGGCACGAGTTGGTGATCGTTCTCTTCTTCATTAGATAACTCTGAAATCTCCTTTGGTGTTATCTTCATAAGATCTTCAAATATTATCTTCAAATATCTTTGAATATCTTCGGCTTATCCCTTCGTTGCTAGCATAGATTTGCACGATCCTTAATACCTTGAAATAATCACAGATAACTACAACTCGTGGAACTAGGTGAGTTTAAAAATAAAGGCAAAATAAAATATTCAACTTAAATAAATCGAACAGAGCAGTATTGAGTTTAGTGTTGTGCCAACATCTATTTTCAGAATGTTGGATCGACACTTTCTGACAACACGTGCACTTTCAATCTCCCCCTTTTTGCCTTTCTTCACAAAACTCCACCTGTTGCCAATTTTGCTTAAGTACATGTATTTCAGAATATAAAAATACCTACTTATTCTAATTTGCTCCCCTTTAATCTAAGAATGAAGAACTGCAATGTTGAGCCAACACAGTTAACATCTGTGTTGTTCCAACATTTCCATCTGCCATTTCAACACATGCAGTTAGTTTAACAGTACATACCAATGCTAACTAGAATAACTAACAATGTGCAGAACAATATTCAGATTACATCCCATCAGAAACAAAACAGACAACATGCTCTTTGTGCCAAAACATTAATTGTTCAAAAAAACTTAAAAGTACAAGAAACAAAAATTGGTGGCACTCAATCTCCCATTTTTTGTGAGGAAAGCACCACCAACAAGTGCTTCTTGATGGTGTCCAACTCTTTGATCTCCTTCTCTCTGTCTGCAATCTCCCTTCTTTTGTCAGCAACCATCCTATCACACCACTCCACCTTTTCCTAAATGAAGGCAAAGATGATAACCACAGAAGGGGTAGAGTCATCCTCAGCAATTAAGGCAGTGATGAAGTTGTGTGCCTGCTTTTTCCCATGCTGTGCACCACTACTTTCTGGAGCATTTGGATCCTTCCATGGGAGATCATTGATTCTTTCTCCTCCAAAGCAGTTCTTGGTGATGGCAGCTGTCCTTTCTTGTCCATAAAGGTCTCATTTTCTCCCTTTTTAAATCCTTGATCAGTGAGAATCTTGTCGATCAAGGAAGGGAAAGGCAAGATTGCATCCTTGTTGTGCGCAGCCTCAGCAACCATCCTAAAAATTCTCTCCCCAAGTTCACTAGATGACCTTTTGCAGTTTATATATCAACACGGCCATCTCAAGAGTGAGGATTGTATAGTTAGTTGAGGGTATCCAGTTGAATGAGGCGGCTTTACACAGAATGGCAGTAAGAGATGTGAGTCTAGTCACCTTCTGCTTGTTCTTCCATTTCTTCTCAAGGCCACCTGTTAATTCCTTCATCATGTCATCATCATCAATTTCCTCCTCTGTTTCTTGTCCTCTAGGCATCCTCCAAGTTTTGTTAATGATAGTGGGATTGAACTTATAGAATCTCCCTGACATACACTCTCCCATACTTTGGGACCCTTTAGCATTCACAAACTTGGACAAGTTATAGTAAAATTCCCTAACTACCTCAGAGACATAGGGGACACCATCAATCAACGAATATAACAGACTCCTAGACTCAAGGAATATAATAGACTCCTAGACTCAAGGAACTCAAACACTTTGTACTTTTTGTAGTCATCAACAACAATGTTCCTATCAGCCCAAATCTTCATAACAGTAATAATATCATAGTTATCACTCGTAGTTTTGGTCAAGAAATACCTAATATGACGCCCAATAAGAAAATCAGCCTCGGATGTTTCTGGGGGTTCAGGCTCAGACTCTTCCCCAGACACCAGTGTTGTGTCCACATCCTCCTCGACTGGTGTTGGATCAATATTCTGATCAGTGGGTGTTGGTCCAACATTGCGCCCAGCCAATGTTGGCGCAACATCAAGCTGGTTCTGGTCCTCAACTTCCTTCTTCCCCTCAGTTTCTTCATCATCCTCTTCCTCTTCGTCCTTAGAGCCCTCCTCCTCATCCTCATCAGCATAATCATCTTCTTTAGAAGATTCTTCTTTAGAAGATGAGGATTCTTTTTCTTCAGCAGCAGCATCTTCCTCTGTTGCTTCTTCCTCAACAACTTTCTCATGATTTTGTGCCTGTTCGTCTTCCTTCTTCCCCTCAATTTTAGAAGGAGGAGCAGGTGGTTGACTCTCCTCAGGCACCTCTGCCTCTGGAATCACCTGTTCATCTGTCGGGGGAGTTGATTATCCCTCTCGAAAACGAAGATTTGAAGTGGTCTATAATTTACTGAGTACGCGGTATAACTCACGCATTCGTGTACAAACTAGTGCAGATGAAGTAACACGAATATCTCTGGTAGTAAGCCCATTTCCATCAGCTGGCCGGTGGGAGCGAGAAGTTTGGGATATGTTTGGTGTTTCTTCCATCAATCATCCAGATCTACGTCGTATATCAACAGATTATGGTTTCGAGGGGATGGGGCTGAGCTACGCCGTAAATGTTTTGATGTGATGTGATAGAAAGGGGAAACCGTATCCAAGCTCCGTGAAAGCAATAAACTATCGAATTCAAATTCATATAGCAAGCATGGGCGATAAACGCATTTTTTAATGAAATATTAGATCGATTCCAGAGGTCGGTCTTCTGTCTGATGAGAATAGGCTCAGGCTCTGTACGGCCATTTTAGTATTGTATTTTTTTATGGCGCGAATCCGTTAGAGAATGTTGCTGGTGAATCTGCACCCGCTGGAACTTAATAAGAAGGATCCAGAACTGGACGAACCAGAACTTCATCGTATATAACTAAATCTCCTGCCTTCGCCTCCGATGCTACCTCGACTCCTGCTTCCACTTCCTTCCCATCTTCTGCAACCTTTGCCTTCTTCTTCTCATCTTTTTTCTTTTTAGCTCCAGGGTAACCTGTGGCTGGATTGAATCCTTCGTTTTGAAAGTGAGAGTGAATTGTCTCTTTCGTTGCAATGAAGTTCCCAAGGAACGTGAAAGTGGGAACTTTTGTCTTTAATAACGGTCATTGCAGGCAGCTGCGGGAGGGGGAATCAAGGAAGGAACGATAAACCTAGAAAACTCCGGATGTGATGAGCTTAAGCCTCTTCCTATCGGTCGAGTGAAGACGCTCTATGGAGTAAAGGGAAGATGCATCTCCTCCGGCTACTAACTATGGGCTTCTAACTCAACTCGAAACGCTTACCCCTCCTATAGCTCTTAGGAAAGGACCGGTCAAAGGAATTCCAGCAAGAAAGGGCCTTACATCCTCAGAGATGTTGGGTGGGTTCAGAGTTGCCTCTATGTCTGCAGATTCCTGTGTGGTGACAACATCCTCTGGTGCTGGTGCTGTGACCACATCAGTGGGTTTGTGTCCTGTGGCAACATCCTCTGGGACTGGTGTTGACTCAGCACTAGTAGTAGCACCCTTTTTCGACTTCACGTTTCTCTTGGAATAGACAAGAGCCACCTTTATTTTGTGTGGTTCAGGTGCCACCACAATGTTGCGGGTGTGAGAGCTTCTACGGGGTTAAACTCTCCCTGCATCTGACGACATAGCAGATGCAATGTTAGCAAGATCAGAAATTGTTGATTTTTTCCCATTGTAGCCTTCGTGAGTAAATTAGGAAGAAAGTAGGAATCTAGGGTTTAATTGATTTTGCAGAAATTAAGCTCAAATATAAATAAGTTGAATAAGGAAAATGGGGATTAATAAGGAGTAACAAGCGGGTAAATATTGAGAACGTGTGCCATTCCCGCCATGTTGAGTCAACACATGCTGAACGTGTTGTCATGACACGTGACCAGAGCAGTTAATGCGTATAACTTATAAGTCACAGTGTTGTGGTGAGTGTTGAGACAACATTCGAGAAGAAGTGTTGGCACAAAATTCAAAAACAACATTTTGTACTGAGCCAAATGTTTGTGTGGTCAAGGTCTTACCAGGCTTTTCTTCACATGCTAGCATAAACAGAATCTGAGTAAGATACCTGGAACTTCAAAAGTTAGAAAAAACCAGTAGCTTGCCTTAGATCTAAACGGAAGTGGGAGTTAGATACTAGAAAAACACACTAAGTAAACAATAAAGAGGTTAACATCTCAGGGATAATTAAGCTCCTATAGTCCAATGAGAAACAGACTTGTGTGTTATTGGCAGCTAACAACCCAGGAGATATGCCTGGCATATGACATTTATTAACAAAAGAAAACCAAAGCGATACTCCCCCTTAAGATCATGACAACACAGTAGGATAGGCAATCAAATAAGAAATATGTGAAGATGAATGTTTGTCCAACATTTATGAGCATAATGTTATCCCAACACACCATATCAGCAGTCACAGACAGAAACTCTTTACTTATTTCATTTTCAGACCTGTAAACGGAAATAACTTTCAAGCATAACACTTTGAGGCAGGAAGGATCATGTCTTCACTGAATATAGGCAGTAGCAAGACCCCTAACACCCCAGTGGCAACACAGTCAATGCAGATGCACAAGCAAGTACATAGGGCTAGATGTAGGCAGTTCAGGACCCAAACACCCCAGTTACCTAGCACATACTTGTTTACTGAGCACCAATAAGAAGGTTTTAGCACAAGTGAGAAAATATGCATGTAAGGCAATACAGGACCCCAGACACCCCAGTATAAGAGTTCACCGTTATATGCCCCTTCTGCAAGCAAAACAACATAAATAAGTCACAACTGAATACAACATAGTTGTCAACTCTGTGCACCCCCAGCTTCTTTATATTGTTTTGTGTGTCTACCACCTGAATAGGACACAACTGAATACAATATAGCAGTCAGCTCTGTGTACCCTAGCTTTTCCAAGTGTAGACACTACCTCAAAGTCAAGAAAGTTTTAACAAAGAAATCAGAAAGGATTTTGAAAGAGTTAGCTATCTAATCATGCTGACAGGCTAGTGAGACTTCACATGGTTCAAGAATGCAGACAAGCAAACATGAGATATATAAGGAAATCACAAGAATTAACCACACAAACGAGAGAACAATCTGGGTACATCACAATCAGTCACTGGTGTTAGCCTGTGATGTTAAGGCAACACATGTATGTTCAGTGTGTTCACAACACACTCATGCCGAAAGCCTTCCTCAAACTGAAGAACCTCTCACTGTCTAAAGGTTTTGTGAACATGTCAGCCAGTTGGTTGTTGGTTTCAATACGTTCAATTGTGATTGTTTTATCTTCAACTAAATCTCTTAAAAAAGTGATGTCTAATGTCAATGTGTTTGGTTCTAGCATGCTGCACGGGGTTTTTAGATATACTAATAGCACTCATGTTATCACAGAACATGAGAAGAGTATTACTAGTTAACCCATAATCACAAAGCATATGTTTCAACCATATCAGTTGGGTTACACAGCTGCCAGCTGCAATATACTCTGACTCTGACTCTGAAGTAGACAAAGACACATAATTTCGTGGAACTAGGTGAGTTTAAGAATAAAGGCAAAATAAAATATTCAACTTAAATAAATCGAACAGAGCAGTGTTGAGTTTAGTGTTGTGCCAACATCTCTTTTCAAAATGTTGAACCGACACTTCCTGACAACAACATCTCTTTTCAAAATGTTGAACCGACACTTCCTGACAACACCTGCACTTTCAGTATCTTTATGATATTATTAAATAACTTAATTTGCTAGCCCCCTCTATTTTGTAGATCTTCGATCAATGCATATAATTCTGCGTACAATTGAGGAAGCAGAAAGGATATATGGTGGTGATTTGGTTTGTCCGACTTGGCATATATAATCGAATATTATAATATTGCACCTCAACGCATTATGTCACTACTGCTTTTATTTAAGTATGTATCAAAAAGGCAGAACACATTTTCCTTGATTGGCTCATCTCTCCTACGAGTCCAATTCTTCTGTACCACAAATTGTGTACCAAGTCCTGAACCACCAATTGGTTCATGACACGTGTCCATTAAATTCAGAGTTCACGCGCCCACTTATTCTTTGTTTCTTCTTTATCACAAAGCTGAACCCCAGATTTATTTTTTATTCGTATAGCGCCCCAACTGTAAAATAAATCTAATTATCAGAAAGAAAAAAAATAGTAAGACAAAACGCTGAATATACAAAATAAAATACCTTTTCTCGTTTCTCACTTATGACACATTCTCTTCTGCAGTGTTTTTTTTTTAAATTAATGCTACGAATTTAATGAAAAGGTTATTATATGATTATGACAACATACATGCTATGGATTAAAAAATTATGTGATTAGGACAATGTATGCTATGGATTAAAAATTAGAAGGCTCTCCTACGAAAACTCCAAAAAACTTTGGATTTGTGGGTGGACGAAATAAAATTGCTCATCAACTTTGAAATTATGTTGATACGTTTGAAAGGATAGATTTTACTTTTGTTCCCACGAAACTTAAGGAAACTCAGATTTACCAAGAATTTTATATATGAAAAGTGAGTCATTCATTCTCCCACCCTGAATTTCGGATAGTTTTT
Source organism: Linaria vulgaris (assembly GCA_948329865.1). Lineage (NCBI taxonomy): Eukaryota > Viridiplantae > Streptophyta > Magnoliopsida > Lamiales > Plantaginaceae > Linaria > Linaria vulgaris. Next base: position 31,218,080 of record OX415250.1, on the reverse strand, counting down.
ATTTTTTTATTTTTGAAATCGAATCTGGATACTTACACTTATCGAATTCAGAAGTAAATACTATGTCTAAGCAGATTATTTCAATTGTATATATTTATAAAACCAAAACGTCATGTTCATAATAACTTCTAAAATATAACACATATGTGATAATTTTGGATACTAATTATTTTGGTCTAATTTCGTCCAGATTACAATACACCTGGAACTGTTACAAAAGGTCCAATAGATACCAAAATAATGCTAATAGAATGTAAATCGGATTAGCTTGGTCCGGAACACCTAATACAAGTTGACTAGGCAATACAAATAAAATTACAATATCTTAGATGTAGATCGAATTGCTGAGGTTCGATCTACTAAATGTCGAATCAGGTTGCTTCGATACATGGTATGTCGAACTGGCCTATGCTGAATCAGGACGCTTTGATATAGGAATGGTTGAACTTGTTGTGTATCGAATTGGGATGCTTCGATCGAATGATGTGTATCGAATCGAGATGCTTCGATCGAATGAGGATCGAACTACAGTGTATCGAATTCAGGCGCTTCAATATTGAGTAGATGAGAGTTGGTCTTCAATGCGTGCTAATAATGTCATAGGACGGGGTATTTATAGACCCCATCCTGCAGGCTCCAATGGTAGTTCGGGAATGAGTATCGAATCGGGCTGATTCGGTCTATCTCTTAGATCGAATCCTGCGGATTTGATACTCATTTAACATCGAATTCCTCATGTTCGATATACAATTTTATGGGTCTTTCTTTGTGGGCCGGCCCAAAATTTATATTGGAAATTTCCTAAAATACCTCATCACTACTAAGTAGTAGCTGAGAGTTACTAAAAAATTATTAGGTGACTAGTAAATATATATTGTGGTGCATTATTTTAATTATCTTGGTATTTTTTTTCTGAATTTTTTGTGTTCTTTGACTGAAATTTTGGTTTCGAAATGCCTTAGAAACTTCTTGAAAAGTTTAAAATCTCACAATCCCAAATTCACTATCGAATCAAAATTTTGATCCAAATAAAATACAAAGCTAAGAAATAAGAATTTTTTTTTGTAAAAGAGCATGACATGCAAACTAAAACTATTTTTAACTAGACACACTAAATTATTTTCTTTTTGTTAAAGCACATCATTTATTAGGCACACAATAATTATTTCTTCGTTTAATGATAAGATATACGGTCATATGCATGCATAAATAGTAAAAGCTTCCTGCTATTTATTGAGATTAACTTACTTATGTGTTTACGACTTTATGTATATATGCATAATTGATCAATAAATTTTTTCGTGCAATTAATTGAAGTTAAAATTACCTATGAGAAGTGTTTTCTGTTATTGGGGCGCTAGAAGAATAAAAAATAAACTTGGGGTTCAGCTATGTTATTAAAGAAGAAAAAACTGAAATAAAAGGCGCGTGAACTCTGAATTGTTAGTGTACAGGTGTCATCAATCAAATGGTGGTATAGGACCTGGTACACAATTATGTTACAGATGAATTGGACTGCTCTCCTACATACATTAGGAAAATGAAAACAATATAATAGTACTATATACTATGTAGGGGTCACCTTTCTCTCAGTAATGTAACGTTGCACGTGAAGCGACCACTAAATATATAATGTGGTTTATGCTAAATTACTATATTCTTGTGTACCTTCATTAATGATATTCCAAGTTTGAATGATCTTTAGTTCATGGTGGACGGCAAGAAACTGTATAACGAAATTATTAATCAAATAGTATTGAGCATTTCTTTTCTTGATTGATGATTCAGGTGAGAAACCAATGCCAGGCAAATAATATATATATATGTGTGTGTGTGTGTGTGTGTGTGAGTGAGTGTGTGTGTGTGTGTGTGTGTAGGGGTTCATTAGAAAAAATCCTATTCACAAAATCTTAGTATGATCTAGACTTCTGTAGTTTTTCGCGCTCTACATTTGATTTACTAATTAAATTAATTATAATACAAGGTGCAAATTATTCCAGGTTATGCTATACCGGGACATAGCTCAAAGCCACTACCTACAAATCATCAGTAAATTATTAATTATTAAGCAAATGTGACTTTAGTTTGGCTTAATAAGTCTTAATTACAAACTAATTCTGATGATAATGATTGATAGTTCCTTAAACTTTCTATTTGAAATATGAGAATTCCTTTTTGACTCAATAAAAACTATATAAGATAGAATATATGTATGAGTTCGATGAAACGATTATTTTTATATAAATAATATCTTTTGCGCGTATAAGGTGGAATATTTTTACTTTTGGATTGTAAAGTGTCAAAAGATAGTGTTTTATGGGCAAATGTTACGTCACATATCCTTTTATAAATTGAAATGGAGCTAAATGTTGTGAAAATTTAAACACTGGGACTACATATGAACTTTTAATTTTGATCATGTGGACGATATATATATGTTGTTTGATGTGGGCTTATTATCCGGTAATATCATGGTGATAATTCTATACGTCGACGTCAACATAGTAATCAATACATTGTTGATTAGTTAATGTTTCACCTACTACGAAAATTAAGAAAATAACATAAAAACGAGATACATTAGTCACTTTTCTGTGACAAGTCAGCAACCATGTGCTTGACTAGTAGTAGTTCATGATCACTACCAATTTTTACTCTTACTGTGAAATTTATTGTTGGTAATTTACTTTGATATGGAAGAAATCATAATGGTTAAGAAATTCTTCAGCAATTTGTCCATAAAATTAAACAAGTGGTTGCTTTAATTTCTTAGATTGATTAGGTATAATCTCATGTCATTTGCATCTAATGATGTGATTTGTCGGCATATCAGTGTGTTATAATTGAAACTTTAAAGTCAATTAATCGAATTATATTACGAGAGAGTTAGTGGAAAACTTGATGGAGACAATTAATGATCGGATTTCCATGTAAGAGCCCATCAGCTTTTTCCCATATTGTTGGTTGGCATTTGGCAATAATCTTACAGATCAGACATACACACAAAACAACACCAAAAACAAACTTGTCATGTTGCTACTTAATTGAAAATTGCTACGTCTATTTAATTAAGGGATAAATGCATCAAACCCCCTGAACTATGCACGTTTTTTTGCAAAATTGTCCTTAAACAAAATAAATAAGCGGTTTGCTTCTTAAACTATACCATTCTGTTCGATTTGGTCCCTGACCGGGTTTTCGGCTATTTTTGGTCATTCTTGGCCAGAATTTTTTCCCTTACCCGACACATATGCGTTGTACTAGATTATTTTACTAGTTGATGACAAAAAGTAGGAGAAAAAATACATCGAACGGGACATATTCTGGCTAAAATGTGATTTCCTCTTCAGTGTATTTTAGCCGAAATTTGTCCCGTTCGAGGTGTTTTTTCGCCTACTTTTTGTCATCAACTACTAAAATACATCTAGTACAACACATATGTGTCAGGTAAGGGAAAAAATTACGGTCAAGAATGGCCAAAAATAGTCGAAAACCCGGCCAGGGACCAAATCGAACAGAATGGTATAGTTTAAGGGGCAAACCGCTTATTTATTTTGTTTAAGGACAATTTCGCAAAAACGTATATAGTTCAGGGGCTTTGATGCATTTATCCCTTTAATTAATTAGCTACCCGTTGAATAAGAGAAGTTAATTCAATGATCTTAATTTAGCCGACACTCTTACCAATTCCATGACCTCTATGTTATGGTAAATTAAATGGTCGAGTTGTCCACTTGTGAAATGTAACAATATATAACAGTTTTTCAACTATATATATATATATATATACACACACATATAACAGACTATGTAGTCATTAAACAACAATATTACATCAACTTTACCTTCTTCTATTTAGGAAATATACACATTACACTTTCTTAATGTTAACATGTTTGTTATTTTAACCTAATTAACGAGATTATAGTATTAACAGGTTTGTTATTTTAACCTAATTAACGAGATTATAAGGGTTGGAACGCCTTGTTCGGAAGTTCAGAATTATGCTTATGACGAAAACATCCCTTTTTTATTCACTGTGAATTGTATGTATTGTTTGTGTTGAGTTGAATTGAGTGTGTATTGGATTGACAATGAGGTACCCCTTATATAGAGGTATTTAGGGACATGTGTTACTATACATGAATTTAGTAAAGTACAGGTGTCGCAATGTGCGTGAATGAATAAATTATACTTTATCTCTGGGTCATTTATCTACTAGGACATGACTAGAATGAACTTCTATCCTTTCTGATGGCTTTCAGAGGGTTTTGATAAGGAGATTCTTGAATTCTTTCTCCGATAGGCTAGGGCTCTCGAGAGGGCTTCATAGGTGAGGCTGGATGCTCGTCCGATATCTTTTTGATCCTGATAGGGGTCCATTTTTGTGTTTTAGTCTTCGTAGTATGTACTCCGATGGTCCGTGACGCTCGGGTTTCTCAGTGTGGGGATGTTCTCGTATTCGGGGACTCGGGGTCCTTATATTTGCAATGGTCCCTCTTGGCGTCTTTGATGGATATCGAGTTCTCGCGGACTCATCGTGATTTATTCTTTTTCCGATGCCGTGTGGATATCTTATTTTTAGTCATCATGACTTTCCAAGGGACACATAGGTGCCTCTTTGCGGGTGTCGCTTTTTACCACTTTGGGTTTGCGGCACTCGGTGTTCCCTCCCGATACTATGTGGCATCTGGAGTTATGTGATGGTAGTACCATCCTTCGGTAATCTCTATATTATTTTTTAGGGTTAACACTTAGCTTGGAGCATTCATACAACTTATTGTTGACATTTATTAGTGCACTTGGAGAGACAGTTACGTGTAGCATGAATGAACACATTTTGTGGATTACAAAGCAATCAAAGATTTCTTCCCACGTCTTATATATATTAAGAAAAAAGATATATTAAACACATACATTCAAAAGTTAATTAAACAAAAATAGAAAAATAAAGTTAATCGAACAAATGCATATAAAAGGTAGAAGATAACCATATGAGACGACTATATGCATTAGAACGTCTTACGAATTTAGTATTATATTGATGAGTGATGTGCACCAAATGGGGGACCAATGGGTCCAATGTGCTCATCTCCATTGCTGAGGAGTCAACCTCAATGTTCTTTCCGACCCCTCAAATCTCCGGCATGGATATGATCATTTTCTAACATGAAAAAAGAAAACTCGTTTAATTAGTAAAGGGCCTTTATACATAAATTTTTAATCAATTCCGTTTTGCACGCACGCAACGAAAGTAATTGACCTCGAAACGCAGTATTTCAGTCTACATTATTATTAACAATTCTCGAGTAATTCTAAAGTTATAATGTTAAAGGAATTCAGGTTTATCTGATTGAAATTAAAGTAAAGTTAATTAGCTATTATAATTATATTGTATCATACAGTTAGTTATCTAAATAAAAGATAATATTACTCCATTATTTAATTCACAAAATGGAAATATTTATGTATAACTAATTAAGCTTTGTATTTGGGATCACAGGCAAAACGACGAACTCTGATCTATTGCCTTTTTTTGCCTCATACATCTTCTTTTGATTTAAGGGAGAACACATAATTATGGGTTATCTAGATGAACACGTGTGAAGGGTAAGTGTTGCACCCACTCTTCTTACTTTTTATCACACATTATCATTTTGTCAATTTCGTAGACTTTTTCACTAACTACTCGAGTAAAAGTCGAAACAAGATTAGAAAAGAAATATAAAAACCATAATGGCAGATGATATTTTCCTACAACTTTTTTCCATGCTAAGTTTGTTTTGTAAGTTACCCAGAGTTGAAATATACATCGCATGTACACCATGAGCCTAATGCAGCCCGTGAAGCTATAATGATTTTTGATTGTCCTCTATGTTTGAAAAATCTTCTGGAATATATACTTGTAATCTCTAGTTTTGAAACCTTATGTAGGATCAACTAAATAAACAATTAAATTTTTTCCCTAAGGATCAACCTCACAAGTCATTAACTCTATTTTCTAATTATGCAATATAATCCCATGGAATTTTGGAAATATATGAGGGTTTTTTTTATCGGTGAAAAGAGATTTATTATAAAGGAGAATAGCTAATACTCCAAAAAAAATTGCATCAAATACAACAATCTAGGGGGTGGTTATTAGACCATTTAGAAAAGTAATTCACTAAACATCTCTCCTCTGATTTTATTCAACTCTAAACCTCTACTTGATCACCATGATTTTATTCAACTCTAAACCTCAACTTGATCACCATTGCAGCTGGAGATGTGTTTTCTACTAAAAAACCAACTATTTCTTGTCATGCATATATTCCAGAAAGCAAAAGTCCAAACGTAACTCCGATTACTGCATTTTTTTTACATGAGTTCCTTTGTATTACCAACGTGAATCTTGAGGCACCACCAATATTATTCGTTGTATGTGGATTTTCCGTCATAAGTTTCACTCTGATGGTACTTTTGAGTGGTATAAGGCTCGTCTTGTAGGTGATGTATGTCATGTCTCAGCAAGTTGGAGTGGATTGCACGGAAACATTCAGTCCCGTGGTGAAACCAGCGACCATCCGTACGGTCCTTAGCATTGCCCTTTCGCATTCTTAGCTCATTCACCAATTAGATGTCAAGAATGCGTTTTATTAGGACATCTAGATGAAACTATTTACATGCATCGGCCTTTGGATTTTCGTTATCCCTCTTTTTCGGACCACGTATGTCTCTTGAATCGGTCTCTCTATGGTCTCAAGCAAGCCTCTCGTGCTTGGTACCAACGGTTCGCTGATTATGCCGCCTCTATTGAATTTTTTTATAGCACATCAGATCACTCTCTCTTTAGCTACTATCATGGGAAACACACGACCTATCTCTTGCTATATGTGGATGACATATTACTCACGGCCTCGTCTTCTTCTTTGCGCACCTCTACCATGCGTCGTTTCTCATCCGAGTTTGCTATGAAGGATTTAGGTACGTTGAGTTATTTTCTTAGTATTGATGTGACTCGTAATTCTCAGGCCTATTCATTTCTCAACGCAAGTATGCTGAGGAAATTGTTGAGCGCGCGGGCATGAGCTCGTGCAAACCTAGTCTCACACATGTCGATACGAAGCCCAAAATTGGCAACATCGAGCCCTATGATGATCCCACTCATTTCGTCGTCTCACCTAGGCTATGACGACCGCGCCCCAAGAGTGTGATCCAATCCGAGTTTGTTCGGTGGTGATCAATCACTTTACGCAACTCCGATTAAAACGCAACTCTTAGGAAGGGGTGTCACTGTCCAGGATTAACCATACACATTATGATAAAAAGAATAACTTTTAATATACACAGTGGAAGTCTTGAAAATACAAATAATTTGAGAACTTTGATAATTACGCACTTGTGATAAAATATTTTCAATTATACAAACATTCCAAAAGGCAAAATTGGCAAGAATATTCACATGGTCCATGCTGCCACGTCGGTCTTATCTTGAGGAATGGACAGATAGAAGAAACGAGAAATAAGTCTTTGATGACTTAGTGAGAGTTATACATAACAACTGGCAATGCAAGAATTAACATAATTCAGTTGATGTATTTCTAGAAGTGATCTTATCGATAGAAACAGTTTAACAAATAATTTGATGTATAGTAGTACGAGAGTATTCTCACAATAGTTTATGAACATGTGCTAAACAATAAACAAATCCAACTTTATGACTTCCAAATACTGCCTTATACCTCCCAACGAGGAGCGACCTCACAAACAAAACAGGTGACATGCTCGAGTACTTGTCGATCCAGCATGCGGATTACAACCAACTCCTGACTGCAAGCGGCGCCTAGATAAATGAGTATCAAACAAACTTACTTAAACCGGTAGTTCTTACTGTCCGTCAGCAAATCGACTCAATCCCGGGGCCTAATTTCCCAAAGGCGTCCCAATGGGTGATAAATTAACAAGCGAGTAAACCAGATAATATTCGTTGCTCCTTGAGCTACATGTATCAAACATAGTTCGTTGATCTTTGCACAGTTCAAGAACCAGCATATGAGATTATAATAACGAAGAATGACCATGATTATAAATTAATATGTGATATATAATTAGTGATTAGGTATGATTTAACAGTGAGTGAAAATCATGTAATGAGATAAGATGCAAAATAGGAATGTGATGGAATTATAGGTTGTTCGTGGTTTGGTAATAAAATTGTGACTTTTCTGTTCAAGTTTCTCATGTCGGATGCCAAACTAGGATAGAACATAACTAGAAATCGAACTTCGCATTTATTTGTACGAAGAATCCAGCTCATCGTTGATTAATTTGTCAAACCTTTAATAACAATAAAATAATATCAATCAACTCAATAATCATAATTCATCACAATAAACATATGTACTATTCAACTTTCGTGTTGATGAAATTTGAGAAAGTTCTTGTTAAAAATAGTAACTAATACTAATTTAAATAAATAGCACATATCATCGATGAAAAATATTATGTGATTAACGTCGATGTCATAAGGTTAAGTTAAATATCAAATATCTTTTATATATGTAATCGATATCTCAAGATTTATTCTATCATAAAAAAAAAAAAGATATCTCAACATTTATGCTAAGCAAACATATGTAGAAATGTATAACTATAATTGTCTATACTTTTTCTATTGTTTGTAAATCATTTCAGATATCAAGCAATAATATCAAGTAAAATTTGATAAACTGTCTAATTGATGCATAATTAATCCTTAAAATATATTACTTAACTACCTTTATGAAAGAGCCTATAATTAATCCAAGATTTTTTGTAATCACAACATCAAGAACCTATTCAATGAAGCAATGCCTTGAAATATACAACTTAGTTAATTAATATTTTGTTCCACAATTACCTTAAATTACATAATATTGTATTTATAACTTATAATAATATTAATATGTAAACCTAATCAAGATAAATGCTCAAGGAATGTTTAAGTTATGATACATAATCATATTAGATTATTAGACCACAAAAGTAGCCATGATAATCTTATAAAACTTATATAAGGGTATGCTAAACATGATAAATATACTATTTATATACTATTGAAAAATCTCATAAATATTAATTCATGACTACAAATTATATTAAAGTGATTCTAACCATTGTTATATCTTATAAGAGTCATGTGTGAGGGATCAATCATGGAATCATGATGATTATTTTCAATCATAAGCTAAGAACATAAAGTACGCAAAATAAGCTGGAAATCAACGCAATATCGGGTTTACCTTTGATCGGATATCCAAATGAACTTTATACCCAAATATTTTGTGTTTTCTGGTCCCTAACGTCATGAGGAACATGTGTACCCAAATTGGAAGGAAAATCCAAAGGTTTGCTATGCTAAATAATTCTTGAAACCATTGAACCTATTTTCGGATTTTTAGACACCAGCCTACGGTTTAGGCATTTCGACCATCTAAATCACATTATTTGAAAAAAACATTCTTCATATGAAAGTTAGAGGACATCATGAGGGGTATTAGATCGTTCACCTTAATCAAAAAAGATTTTTCTACAATTAGTTATGATTTTTCGAAGGTGCAGGGCCGAATGGATAATTTCCACGCAATAAAAGTTTTGGGGTATTTTTGGGTAGAAAATGATGAAATACGAATTTGGGATGAAGTTCTCCTGAAAGTAGACTTAAAAAGAAAGAGATTGGTAGGAAGAAAGAATGTAAAAACCGAAATGGTTTGGGTGTGAGAATTGTTGGAAGAAAGCTTACTATTTATAGCCAAAAAATCATGTTAAAATACTTTTAATAAGGTCCCACTTTAATTTCTTTATCCTTGGCCATCTAATGAAGATTCTAATCTGATAATAGGGAGACGTGACTGATTTTTCTTCCATAGCTTAAAATATGATATAGATCAATATATACATATTTACTTTTTTATACATGTTAAAACAATTTAGGTTTATGTCCCACTTTAATTTTTTAACAATTAATCACCAAAATCTGATTTCAATTGTCAAAAGAGTGATGTGACTGAGTTAAAAATCATTCACCTATGATGTGATATTATTCTTGATGTTTATAATAAAATCAAATATGAACAAATAGATATTTTGCATATATTTACTTATGTAAGTTTGTCTACACATGCACGATCCTCGCTTGGCCCACATGCAAGCTCCCAAAAGGATTGTGCGGTACGTTCAAGGGACGCTACATCTCGGCCTTCACCTTTTTCCATCTTCTCTCACTCGGCTTATTTCCTACACGGATGCTAATTGGGAGGGCTGCCCTGACACCCGCCTTTCGACTTCGGGTTATTGTGTTTTTCTTCGTGACAATTTGATCTCTTGGTCTTCTAAACGACAGCCCACCTTATCTTGTTCTAGCGTCGAAGGCGAATATCGGTGTCGCCAATGCTGTCTATGGATCCTGTTGGCTCAGTAATCTCTTGTTGGAGCTTCATCATCCAATACCGTCTGCTATATTGGTCTTTTGTGACAATGTAAGCGTAGTTTATCTTTCAAGAAATCCGGTTCAGCATCAGCGTACTAAACATATAGAGAGACATACATTTTGTCTGGTGGCCCACGGCCAAGTACGCATCCTCCATGTCCCGTCTCGTTACTAGATTCCCGATATATTCACAAAATGTCTTCCTCGTGTCTTGTTCGATGACTTTCGGTCCCATCTCAACGTTTGGGAACCTTCCGCTTCGACTGCAGGGTTGTGTTAGAATAGATTTGTATAAATATGTTAATATTATCTTTTGTATAGAGATATGACAAGATATAAGCCTTTGATTATATGTTCCTTATAGATAGGCTCCTTGTACTAGTATATATACTCTTCATTCATTAATGAAAAACCTATCCAGGAATATTATTTTTTACTTTGTGTTAAAAAACCTTCATTACTATACGTTTTCATTTTTTTATTTCAATTTAGGACGAGGATATTTCTTCCTGTTTAGCAAAGTTTATAGTCAAAAGTTCCAGCACGTGTTTCTAAATTCTGGTCATTAGTTTCCCAAATTAAAAGATCATCAAATTGGCACCACCCCACTATCAAAAAAATAACTGCCGCAACAAGCTTACACATACTACTACTTATATATTGCCCTTTTATCAAGAGCCATTATCCATATTCAACTCCTTTAATTTCCAGTGTTGTTTTGTAAAAATAATTGTGGTTTAACAATAGATCGTATATATATAAAGAGATGAGTATTACAGGTGTGATGCTCGATTTTATTACAAACTAAACCTACTTCGACTATGACTAGTGCTATGTAGGCTTGGTCCGAAACACCTCGAACTGACGGTAAGATGCTTTGCTGGATATCGAGGGTGATGTCGAACTGGACGTCAAAGATGATATCAGGATGATATCGGGTACCTTCTACATCGAATATGGTATCCTAATGTATGTATGGGGTGACATCGGGTATATATGTCGAATGATATGTCGAGGGGTGTATCGGTGATATATATCTAAGATATATATCGAGTTCGATATCGGGAATACTCAATATCGGTGTAGAGTATCTTAGAATAATTGATTAGCAGATCCTGGTAATTATAGACATCGAGAAGCGGAGACCGCACACGTGATAAACACATGAGCCATACCATATCGAATGTCACATTCGATATGTATATCGGGGATGACCCCCGATATAGGTAAAATATGGGCCTTGGGCCAGGCCAATACGGGAAATACCCATATCATGTAGTCCCCCAATTTGGGAGTTATTATTATAAATAATAATTCGTAAATCAAATATGAGTTTGAATTACCAGTACCTCTTGTCCCGCTAGTTCAAATGATGGAGCTCAGACACGGAAATTCGTTCAAAAAATGTTGGTGGACCCCCAATGCAATTGGCGTAGTTGAGAGGTCCGTGTTTGAATTATCAGGAAAAAGTGTGCTTCCTTCTTTTCTAAGGTATGTTGCGACGTCGAATTTGTTTTGACGTCATATATCGAATTTGAGATTCGATGTGGCCGATAATAAATGTGTGTTCGTAAGGTTTGCAGTCTATAAATAGTAGCTCCGAGAGGAGAGGAAGGGTAACTTTGTCCTCTAGTGCTTCCAAGCTCCTTGCCAAAAAGGTAAGTCGATATAGTTTTGATGTGGATCTATCGATATCTGCTTCGACATGTGCCTTCGATATCGGTATTGACACGCACCTTCGATATTGAATTCGATATGTATTTCGAAATCTTTTTTCGACACAGATTTTGACATATTCACTTATGGATTTTTGATGTGATATCCTTATAATATATATATATATATATATATATATATATATATGTCCCTGAGAAATATTCTTGCGTGATACTGACAATTGTTACTCTTTCGTTCGATGCTTATGCATATTTATACGTCTCTAACCATTTTTTTCAAGTCCTTCATCCGAAGTTATGGCTGGTATTTGTGCGCGTATGATGCGGGTTGCTGCCGAACATAGAGTAGCTGAGGCAGTGAGAGCGAATGCCCCAGAAGGGATGGTTACTTTGACCAAATCTGTTTCGGTGGCTAGCCCAGCATCGACTGTTGAGGTCGGGGTGACAGATCTGTTGGAAGTGGTTGCTTCCGTAGAAGATATGGAAAAAATGGCTTCGGCCGTTTCTATATCTTAGGTGGCCCATGTGGCTCAAGCTGTTGCACCAGGTGAGGTAGTGACGCCTATTTCTCACGCGTCGGTTGTAATTGTAGGTGAGGGGCTCCTCGAAATTGTCGGGGGTGTGGCTAGCGAGGATGCGCTATTGAAGGTTGTGTCGTCGACGCTTGGTGTCGCAGAGACCGGGAGGTTTTTGGCTCCGCGAGTGGTTGAAGGTCAAGTCCCCTCTTCTACCGAGAGTAAGGAAGTGGCCCCGAGCACTGCTCCAAGGCCAGTACCAAGTGGTGATCATGTCGTGGATGGACCCGCTAGTGTAGGAGTTGCAGCTGGGGTTGTGCCCTCAATTTTTGCCAGCAACAAAAGAACGGGAGCCTCTTTGGAGGTCCCAATAAGGTTCGATGATGAGGTTTCTGCCCCTGTATCTACTGCTTCTAAAGGAAATGAGGTTCTTCAAAGTGTTGGGTCGAAGATGCCTCAAGGTCAATGGGTTAAAGGTAGTTGTGTGCATAACCTCACTACATCGTCTGCTGAGACGTCCGGCCAATCTGGTCAAAAAAGGGCACAAAGTGAGGGTTCGTCGATCCCTCTACCGGCGTCCTTGCAGGAGCGTGCTAGGCTCGAGTCTAGTATTAACTTTAAGAATGCAGCGTTCAGTGAGGCCGACGCGATTCGTGGCATGGCGCAGACATTTCCTCTCCCGGTTAGGACCTCTGTTCTAAGTGAACATGATTGGGCGCAAAACGTGCGTCGCAATGTGCATGTTTTCCAGACTGTAAGTAATCGTGGTCCTGCCTTTTCTGTCTTGTATGCAGCATTTAAGAGTGATTCTTACTAATCATGTGGCATGTATAGTTTGGGAAGTTGCTGGCTACCTCCATGAGGATTGTTAATCAATCTATAGGTGATAAAGATGTTATTATTGCTCAGCTCGAGGTTGACATCGAGAATATGGGTGATTTTAATCCAATAGCCATAGAGAAGCAGAAAGCTTAGAAAGAGGAAGCCCGATAGCGGTGCTGGGGTGCTCAAGGATGCATATGATGAAAGTTGCGTTGAGAATGAATGACTTGTCAATCGGCTAACCAGCTCAAAGCGCACGCTCTGAAGGAGCAGAATGATCGTCGTTTGGTTGAACGTGAGCTTGAGAAGGTGAAAGCAGAAAATGAACGTTTGTTGGCTGATCTTGCCAAGGCTCGGGCTGACTTAGAGAATGCAGTATGCAAGCATTTTCTACCCTGTGGTTTTGCTTTTAAGGTCCATTTTAATAACATTTGACTGATGTAGAATGAGTCCCCTAAACTAATGGTGCGTATCGTGAAGACATTCCTTGTGAGCGATACTTATCAAGAGTTTATCACGGAGCATGCCGTTATGGAGAGGGGGGATGCCATGAATTCAGTAATCGGGCAGATTACGTCGAAGAAGGGCTTCAAGGATAGATTCGACTTTATGGGTTTAAATGTCATGTGTGGACCGGACGATCTACCTCTTGACGATGGTGAGCCCTCGGATGTTGATGTTGAAAAGCCTGGTCCGTTCTCATCTCTTTTGAAAGGGAAAGATCCTGCCTGAGTCGCACTTGTCTGTTATTTGGCAGCGTTGCACCGCCTTTTATTCTGTGGTTATGTAATAACTCGTTGGATAATGTCACTTTGACTTTCTCATTTCTATTGGATTTTTGGATTGTTTTCCTGTTGATGTGGCTCTTTTTGGGTCTCTTGTGGTTTCTAGGAGTTTTCTCCAATTTTTGTTGTTTTTGTTTCCCCAATGAGAGGTTGAGGCCTCGTCGTTGGGTCCTTTCTCTTAGTTGATTGGACTCCCAGTATCTCGTAGGATATGTAGACATTTGCCCCTTCCGGATGCTCTCCTCCGTATCTCGGTGGATAGGGGAGTTATGTCCCGGTAGGATTTTGTCGATATTCGCCCCTTTCAGGTGCTCTCCTCCGTATCTCGTGGATAGAGGAGTTATCCCGTAGGATTTGTAGATATTCACCCTTTCGGGTGCTCTCCTCCGTATCTCGGTGGATAGAGGAGTTATCTCGTAGGATTTGTAGATATTCGCCCATTTCGGTTGCTCTCCTCTGTATCTCGGTGGATATGGGAGTTATCCCGTAGGATTTATAGATCTTTCTCCCGCTTAGGATTGTCGATATCCCGTAGGATTTGTAGATCTTCATCCCTTGTAGGGTGGTCGATATCCCGTAGGATTTGTAGATCTTCATCCCTTGTAGGGTGGTCAATATCCCGTAGGATTTGTAGATCTTCATCCCTTGTAGGGTGGTCTTGGTTGGTAATTTCCTGTCATTTAGACAAGATAACACAATATGCATTGATAAATATTAATTAGATAGAAATTTGGAAGGCAAATTCTAGTTTATTCATCCTTTTCCCTATAGGTAGGAAATGTATCCCTCATTGTCCATCGGTAGGGAATATTATTGTACCTGCCATAAATGGGTAAAACGGCAATATAAGCACAATACCTAATAACATGACATTCCCATAATAGGATATCCCATGATGGATATCTCATAATGTGTATGCCTCTTCGGGCATGTGTTGTTCGAACCCCTCAGGGGGAACGTCTTTACCATACCCTGTAGGATATGTACATGCAGATAGTTATCGATCCTGAAATGCAGATGTATAGCAATTTAACAAATAAGAAATAACGATGGATAACGGTCGAGGACTAGGTAAATCCTAACCCGCCTACGTATCATGTATATGGATATCAGACATGCGTAGTTTCTCCTACTTTAATTACAGGTCAGCCCATCTAATGGGGTAACTTAGGTAAATAACATTGTTCGAAAAACAGAAAATTAAAATGTTCTGGAAATAACAAAACACAATTTTGACCAAAGGCTTTGGCTCTTAATCGTTTGTGAAGCAATCACTTCGTAATTGGCATGTATTCTTACTCAGCTGTTTCTATCTCTTGCACCTCCCTAATCTTGGGAAGTCTAAGTGAGGCCACGTAGCACATCCAGCCCTCCTTCTAGTCACATAAGAGCTCTCTGATCCCCCTTTTTGTAGGAAATTCCATTTGTTTGTGGTAAGTAGATACCACTACTCTCATCTCATTGAGGGTGGGACGCCCAATGATTATGTTATAGGGGAAAATGAGGTCAACCACGGTGTATTTGACCTTGATTGTCCTTCTGTATGGGTCCTCTTCAAAAGATTTGGGTAGTATGATCTGTCCAGTTGGGATCACCTCTCCGCCACCGAACCCAGTTAATAGAGTGGAAACTGTTTCAATCATATTTTGGGCCACCGACATTTTCTCCATGGCATGTGCAAAGATCACATTGAAGGAGCTTCCATTGTCGATAAGGACCTTCCATACCTGATATTCAGCTATATTAATTTTAACAACAAGTGGGCAGTCGGGTTTATCTACCTCTAGTGCTTGCGGCGTGAGCTGCTCCAAGTCCTTCTTGGTGAAGGATATCTCTTGGTCCAGGAATTCTTCTTCCTCTACTAAGGTTATAAAACCCACGCATGTCCCTCATTTGACCGAGTCAGCACCTACTGTCCCTCCATTGATCATGTTGATCGTTCCTCTATACATAGCATTGACAATCTCCCTTCCACGCTGAGTAGGAGCTTCGATGGCCTTTTGCTTACCCCGCCTGGGAGAGCGAGGATGATCCCTGGGGGCGAACGGGATCTATCATCCCTGCTATGCTCATCCTTCGAGTTCCTCACAAACTCTACCAATTTTCCCTCTTTGATAAGCCTTTCGATCTCATTCTTGAGGTCAGTACACTCTTCCGTGTTATGTCCAGGTTGCCGGTGATATTCGCAGTACTTCCTAGAGAACCTTATTTCCTTGCTCTCTTTCAGTTTCCTCGGCTCATTGAGCCACCTGTTCTTTTGCGCCATGACAAATATCTTTAAAATTCCTCTATTTATGGGGGTATATCTTTTCGGGGATCTATCCCTGTATCGCTCATTTCCCTGGGCCCTGCTCTGTGACTGATGTGGGCTCTATTTTGTCACCATCATGTTATCCTCGTAGACGATATCATAAGCGAGTGCATTATCTGTTTAATTGTCGTCGATCTAAGCTTGATCAACTGTGCCGCGAATCTTTTATGCGTTGTCGCATTAAACAAGATGAGGACAACCTGGTCCCCCTTCGGCTCGTCAAATTTGAGCAGCTCATCATTAAACCTTCTGATCAAATCCTCAAGGCTCTCATTTTCCCTCTGTTGCATCGCGTTCAAATGATTCATGCTAGTCATCATCCTCTTTTGGCTGCAGAATTGGCTCTCCAATTTCTGCCTCATCAGCTCGTAGCTTGTTATAGACCCAACTTTTATCCTGGTAAACCAATCCAGGACTGCCCCAGTCAGGGTTGTAGCCAAGATTTTTGCCTTAATGTTGCGTGAAAACCTATGCAGGTTTAAGACATTATCGACACAGTGGAGATGGTCGCTCAGGTCGCTCTTCTCGTCGCATGCTTTGATGGTAGGAATCTTATCTTCTTTCTCCAGCACCTTTGATTCAATTTCCTCGCAGAATGGGGTTAAACTCATGTGACTTTCTGCCAACGCTAGCTTTCGTCCAACCTCTATCCTCTCGTGGTCCAACTGCTCCATCCTTCTTGTTATGTTCCTCTTGTTCCATCCTTGGGTCAGGACCTTCTTCCCTGGGAACTCTCAACCATGGACGATCCCTTCTGGACTCTCCTGTATCCTCGCGTTCATTTGCCCTACGCCCAATTCTGGAGTTTCTGGTTCTCGATTCCTGTTGTTGCGGCGGCGCGTCGCCCGCTCCTCGGTTGGTCAAATGCGGTAGCACGGTTTCCAAGGCCGCATTTAGTGTTGTTTGAACGGTGGCATTGATCTGCGCCATGACTTCGGGTGCCAAAACCGTAGCTGCTACAGGTGCGGGCACGGGCACCATCGGCGGTTGAGGCTGCACGGATTCATTCTGGTCCTAGTAGATTGCGAGCGGGTCATCCTGCGTTGCATCTTAACGTCTTCGTCCGAGAACGTGGTGTTCCACAGACGGCGCCACTGGTTTAACAATAGATCGTATATATATATATATATATATATATATATATATATATATATATATATATAACGAGATGAGTATTACAGGTGTGCTGCTACGATTCTATTACAAACTAGACCTACCTCGACTATGACTAGTGCTAACTAAGCTTGGTCTGGAACACCTTGAAGTGACGGTAAGATGCTTTGCTGGATATCGAGGGTGATGTCGAACTGGACGTCGAAGGTGATATCGGGTACCTTCTACGGCGAATATGGTCTCCTGATGTATGTCGGGGGTGACGTCGGGTATGATGTCGAATGGTGTGTCGAGGGGTGTATCGGTGTACAATATCTTAGGATAATTAAAGCTTACCTTGATTAGCGAAATTCGGGTATTTATAGACATCGAGAAGCGGGGACTGCACACGTGATAAACACGTGAGCCGTACCATATCGAATATCACATTAATATGTATATTGGTGATGACCCCCGACATATGTAAAATATGGGTCTGGCCATGGACCAGCTCAATACGGAAAATACCCATATCAAATTGAATAGATCTATTCTTTTCAAAATCGATCTAACAATTCGATGTTATGAAACGAATTGAATCTTTGCTTCGACTTTTGGTCGCGGTCCGTTAATATCATGTTTGTGATTATATAGGTTGATTCTCGAATCTAATAAACACTGAATATGCTAGTGAGCTGAGCCTAATTTGATTAGAACATGGAATTGAGAGTTTTTTGTTTTGTTTTTTGTAGATTGCGTGGCGTGATGTGGCTTAACGTTTTTAATTTTAATGTAGTATGTTTGAATTCAATATATTATTGTTAGTGAATTAGTTGTCTTCAATTTAATTTGGATTTAGATTTGTGAACTTATATATATGATTCTATATGAATGTTTGTGTTGCAAGGATATGATTCATGGATTTAATAGTATTATTTGTGTAGTATTCGTAATATGTAATTCTTAGTTTCAAGTGAAAATGTGAGTAAATTGTAATTTCTTACCTAGTAGAATAAAGTAAAAAAGCTCACGACCATATCAGCTCAGATCGTATCATTTTTTTTATTTAATCGATTAGATTCGAATCAAATAGTTCAATCGATTTGTTCTCTTGATTGTCAAATAAGCTCAATTTACTTATTAATTGATTAAATCTGATTTAACCGAACCGCACGCAAATTCCTTATAGTATTACAATAAATTCAATTATTATGGCTATTATGCCCCGAATAAAAAGACATTGTCCATATTTAACTGCTTTAATTATGCTTACAAGAAAGTATGCACGCTATTCATTGTTTTGGCAAAGTGCACACGAACAAAACTTGCAAGAAACAAAAGTGCAAAAGCCAACTGTTATTCGTGCTTATCTTTATTATTTTCTCCTGAATTTTGTAATTATAATTATTCGATAATTTTTAATTTCGGTACCTATTTTGTCGTCCATTTTGTCCTCAGTAATGCATATCGACAAAAATGATCTGGAACAGTAAAATGTGCCCTAAAACAATAATCTCCACACCCCACACCAAAGAAGAAAGACACCTAGTATGGGGAGACAACAATAATTACCACTAGAAAAAATTGATGACCACATATACACAAACAGACACTCAACTTTCACACAAATATTACTCACACGCTTATATATAAACCCATCAACTAGTCAATATAATGGACCACCTACCTTTAATTTGGTTCCATTCTATATTTCTTTCTACAAATTCTACCTCCCCTCCAACAACTCAACAATATATAGGATTTCTCTTTGCATTCTTCTCTCCAAAAGAGAAGAGATATAAGTGTATATATAATATAATATACTGAGAAATTATTTAATGCACTAGGCTGTACGTGCATGGGCATGGAATTAGTAGAAAGTTGATGTCTATTAGTTGTATATATATTTGGTTTTCCACCATAGTTTTTATTTTGAAGTTTAAGGTTGTTATAAATTTGGTTCGCCCAATGAAGGAAACTCTCAAGTATTTGGCAGGAATTGCCGGCCCAAGTGGGTACAGTTCTAAAACAACTGCAGAGGAAGTTGCCCAACATTGCTTCAGATCAAAATTACCAAAATCTCATCACCTCACTGCTATTGTCACTGGTTAGTTACTCTTAACTAATTTTTATCTTTCATTAGAGTATCAAGGTATATATATACTAGCTGTACTTGTGATGAATTAGTCTCTAAGGGGGATAGATTATAATAATTATGTTCAGGTGTTATCGTCAATATATCAATTTGGTAAAGCATGCTGTATTTTATTATTATATATGGGTACTTTCTACCATGCATTTTGATTCTGCTAAGATTTGGTTTTGTCTCTACTAGCTATATAGTCAATCTAAGATGATCATTGGATCATGTTAGAAAATTCTTAATGGACAGTGATAAGTACCA
The DNA here is from genome assembly GCA_948329865.1 of Linaria vulgaris. Classification (NCBI taxonomy): domain Eukaryota; kingdom Viridiplantae; phylum Streptophyta; class Magnoliopsida; order Lamiales; family Plantaginaceae; genus Linaria; species Linaria vulgaris. The sequence goes on along the minus strand of OX415250.1, from coordinate 31,198,025 downwards.
CTAATCATACCACCTTTTATATTGAAAAAGGAGTTACATGTAATACTAACAAATGTATTAAAATTGAAATCTTATACACCGTATATGTATTATTAATTATTGGATCAAAATAATTAAGAAATTATCTTGAAACCCCATATAATTAACATGACAGATCTAATTTCTGGTTTTCTTTTTTTAACTAATAAGGTGCGACGTCGGGCATTGGTGCGGAAACTGCGCGCGTGCTGGCGAAGAACGGTGTACGAGTTATAATTCCGGCAAGGGATTTGAGAAAAGCAAAGGAAGTGAAGGAGAATATACAAAATGAGAGTCCAGAGGCAGAGATTTTGATATCAGAGATAGACATGAGTTCATTTGCTTCAATCCACAGATTTTGTTCTCACTTCTTATCTTTAGGACTACCCCTTCACATCCTCATGTATGTATTTTATATTAATTCATACGTTTTTGTTACTTTTATGTTTGTCTTTTCCAAAAAAAAAAAAAAAAAATGATTGGAAGATTTGAACAAATTCAAATACCCTTTTGCAGAAATAATGCTGGCAAATATTCACAGAAGTTGGAATTTTCTGAGGACAAGATTGAGCTGACTTTTGCCACTAATTACTTGGGTACTCATCTCATTATTCTATTTCTACTATTTATATAATAATAATTAAATTAGAGGTAAAAGTCCTTATAATAATGCAATCAAGAAATAATGTGTCCTGTTTCTTGTTTGGAAGGTCATTATTTGTTGACAGAAATGCTGTTAGGCAAAATGGTGGAAACAGCAAGAGAGAGTGGGATCCAAGGGAGGATAGTGAATGTTTCTTCTGTAATTCATAGTTGGGTGAACAAGAAAAACTTCACCTTCAATAAACTGCTTCACCCAAAAAGGTATGGTATGAGACCCCTGCCCCATGTCAATTATTATTCATTGCCATCATCATGAAATGTTCAATCAAAAGATAAACCATAGATCTAATATAATCATAAGTTACCTATAATCTAAAATTATTAGCTCACTTCATATACTTAACAATTTTACCTTATGTACTAGCAGCTATAATGGGACACGCGCTTATGCTCAGTCAAAAGCAGCGATCATATTGCATGCCAAGGAATTAGCAAGGCAGCTCAAGGTAATTTCATTCTTGATTTGCACTAAATTTATAATAAATAAACAAGGAAAATGATTTCCTCACAGGACTGTAGATTTACAGTCCCTTTTCCGTGACAAAATTATTTGATGAAACGGGTAACCTGCTTATAAGGTTGTGATTTGATATTTAAAAAGAAAGAGATATTAACTATAGATTCCATATTATTTGGAGAAATATGAATATTATTAGCAAAGAAGTGACGGAGTTAGGACCACGTCCATATAAATATAGTATATAAATTTGAAGTTGGAAAATGTCGAAAGTGCTCCACGCCCCACGGACAAGAAACAAATCAATTGTTGTCAACCTTCGAGAAAAAGCAAAAGGAACAAAAAACTTTATGTGACGATAATGTTGTTAATTGGAATCTAACAGGCAAGAAAAGCAAACGTAACAATCAACGCAGTGCACCCAGGGATTGTGAAGACTGGAATAATCAGAGATTACAGAGGCTTTGTCACAGGCATGCACTTCACCACTATTTTATTTTCTTTTTTCGTTTACCTTTTTCAATAATCCAATAGAATGTAGTTAAAACCCATATTGCCCCTTGTTTTGTTGTTTTCTGACCCAACAGATTCTCTGTTCTTTCTGGCATCAAAGTTGCTGAAATCAACATCACAGGTTTGTCCACTCATCCTTGTTTTGTCCCTTTCAACATAAAGCTCCATGTTGATGATGTATGTCCTATAATGTTCAGGGTGCAGCTACAACGTGTTATGTTGCATTAAGCCCGAAAACGGAGACACTGAGTGGCAAGTACTTTGCAGATTGTAATGAGAGTCATTGCTCGTCCTTGGCAAATGAAGAAACAGAAGCTCGGAAACTATGGAAGCAAACGCGTGCTTTGATACACAGGCGGTTGCTTCAGCCGGTAGGCCAAATGGTTGAAGTATCCGCGACAGATTAGTCCTTATAAGTAGTTTTATTTTATACATGTAAATAATACCCAAGGAGTAGAGAGCAGTCGGAAAAGCAGTCTACTTTAGACTCGGTTAAACAGAATTCACGACAATAAGCGGCAAGCATATAACGTATTTCAAGTGCAATAAATAACATTTAGCGCAAACGTCATGAATCCAGCTTCGCTTGCTGAAACCAATCTCGATCAGCAGATTTACGAGGCCTACAACACAAGATTAACAATATTAGCATCCCTCATTCATCGTTTTTGGTACAAGATGTGTTCCTTACAGTGCGTGTTTTGATTTTTCGTATAAATCTGCTAGGAGACTTGCTCAATCTCAAAAACTATGTCATCGGTGTCGAATAAAAGTCGAACCATTTCAATGTCGAACTTTGGTCTAAAGTAGATGGGGGATCCTTAAATTCCATAGAAACTTAACCTCAATAAATAGAGAAAAATATCAATTCAATTAGATTAACAAATTACAGGCTAAAACAGTAGCGCTTCGATGAGTTGATACTTGATACACACCGCATTATCTACCGAAAACTAACTGCCTAACATTTAACAATTGGTGCACATAGCATGCAATACCGTGTATCAATACCTAGGCTAATTGGTAATTCAAAATTAAAGGATGGGAAACGAACTACATAGTATTTCCTATCATATTCAATCTGACCATAGAACGGAGGAGCGCAATAGGGATTGTCTGATCTTACATCCTATAAAACTGGAAGGAAATTGTATAGCATTGCTATTAGAGACCTGTTTCACTATATATTCCAAATGTTGGGTCCTTGAGCAGTACCTCGCTAAATAGAAAGATGAATGTGGCTGAAGTTAATGCGATAACACAAGAACAGATAAGGTGAAGTATTCGCACCAAAATAAGGATAGCCTTCACTAATGACAATATGCAAGAAACTGCGTATAATGATCATACATGAGACTAAGGTTCGGTAGACCCATAGGTGCACAAACACTAACCACCCAAAATCTCGAATTAAAACAAACAAATAAAGAACGAGAATGACGAAAGAAAGAGGTCACAGAAAACAATAAAATTATCAAGAACTACGTACTCGACCGAGATTAGCGGAGCAAGAAACTTATGTATTCAACTCGTAGTGGTTCTTGTTTGGATCACGTAGCATGTCCAATAGGAGTAGATTTAGAGGGTTGATTGTCGTCGAAATTATCAATATCTAAGGCTGTTGACATCTTTAGACTGTATATCTGACGAGGTAGATAAAATGGATGCAAGTCATAGTTCTCATGATCCCGTTTACTCCTGTTTTGCATTGCCAAACACAACGCATAGGATCACAACACTTGTATCAAGAATATGTTGCATTAACGAACTAAATTTTCAGAATATGTAACTAGCTAGTTTACCTCTAAGAGAGTCTAGCGTATGTATGTGTACCTTGTCGTTTTCATTGTACAATGTCAGATTTATATATATGCTTAATGAAGCTCAGGATTTTATCTACCGCAATACATTAGTTAAATTATCAAGAGAAACAATACATGAAAATGGCTTGGTAAGAAAGATACATTTTACACCTTTTAATAAGTGCAGACTGGGCATCAAGTTGCTTAAAATCATTCAAAAAACATATACAAAGAACTTATTCTGAGAATCCCCCAGCAAAGTGTAACTGATTTTCTGAAAGATATAAGTGTTTAAGTGGAATTTTCTGAAAAGAATGTCAAAAAAGACCAACAAATATTCAGCCAACTGTACTTTAACCAATCTGCCGCATCACTGAGTAAAAATTGAAATGTGAGGCCCAAGTACTGAATTCTTCAGGCCCGTTGGTAATGTTCAAACTTTAAAACATTACAAATCTTTTTTAACTTTTTTTACAAGCACGAATTATTATTTCTCGCCTATAACTTTGCCTAAAATTCTTAAATGTCTTTTTTAGTTTCTGGCTGAAAAAAATGCCCCGTAAGTTCGTTTTTTTCAACTAAAAATGCCCAATTGCTCGGGCTTTTTCGGTGATGCAGCCGTCACATCATCGCCACGTAGGAAATAATAAAGTTTTTGATTTTTATTTTTATTACATAGTCACTTTATAATTATATAAAAAAATCAAAAACTACTCTTATATTTTTTAAATTGCACTTGCACCCCAAAAAATATAAAAAAAGGAAAAAAAGTAAATTTATAATTTACTTAAAATTTTATATTTATATCTTAAAAACTAAACTTCTAATATTTTATATTTATGTTCAAGACTTTCAAAAAATATTTTGTATCCTCAAACCAATCTAATTTTATTATTTTAAAATTTAAAATTAACTTATTACAATTTTTAAATAAAATCACATTTCCTTAATATTTATTAAAATATATAAAATACTTTAATAATATTTCAAATAGAAATTATCAAAACAACAATAAGCAAAATTCACCTATATCCTCCTCCCCCCACCCCAACATCACCATCACCACCACCACCATTATGAGGCAAAATTCTTATATAATACCAAAATTTATCTTATCCATCTTAATCTCGTCACCACCAAACCACCACTAACACGTCTTCTTTCACCTCAAAAATCACAAACCCTTCGAACAATGAAGCAAAAACTGAAAACGGACCATCTTCTTCCTTTTTTCGACCTCCCATCCGACGCCCACTGATATGGGCTACGCACAACTTCAGCCCAACAGTTTATCTCGGTCCACTCGTCATTCAGTTAGGCCCAGCAAGTTTAAAGATTATTATGTTTAATATATGTTATTATCTATTTTTTGTAATTAATGTAATTTCTTAATCAATGTAGTGGGTAGTTTGTGCAGTTATAATTTCCAGTTTTTAAGTGTAGGTTGAACGTTTGTAAACACTATTCAGAAAATTATCAAGTTATAGATTCTCTCTCTAAATTTTCTTGGAGAAAGTCCTATCTCGAATTTGGACAATCGTTGATTCACTTTAATATTTAAGGTGCATCATTTGGTGCTTTCATTATTACTATCGCACCTTGAAATCAATCACAAAATTCTAGAAACGATGTTTCGTTCGCTGAATCGTTGCATCAAGTTTAACAGGAATTGGCTGAAGTTTGATTGGCTCATGATCAACAAAGGGAAGATTCCGCTGTTGAACGGGCTGAATCTCGTGAGGAATTTGCCAGAATTCGTGCATAAACTCGCCACTAATTAGATGACTTACGAGTTTATATGGCGTCATTACTGCAGAAACCACCAGTTGTTGAAACAGCTCATAATCCAACACATTCGAATACTATGAATCAAATGTAATCCAATTACAAATTTTGATCTTTCAATGCTAGTTCTACCTATTGAAAGGTGCAGACATTGTACCAGGAATTCAGTGGATAGGAAGTTTGGGAGATATCACAACGAATTTTCAATTCCACGTTTGAGTTTTATGGCTAGTATTCAAATTGTGACTCTTATTGGTGAATCAGGCTTGGAGCCAGTACTCCTAGTCAGTTAAAACGTATGATGCAAACTGACTCGATCTTGTCCATGCACGCCATATATGTTGACTATGTTCCTACACTACTCACCTTACCACATACGACCACCCACTCCAATAACCAGATTCAAAACTTGCTTGACAAACATAAAACTATTTTTGTCGAACCCACAACCCTTCCACCCTACAGATTACATGATCACCACAAATATTTAGACTCAAACACTAAACCAGTAAACATTGATTAAACCTTACCACTATCTTCATTTCCAAAAACCCATTATAACTCAGATGATTACAGATATGCTTCGTACAAGACAAATTCGGCAGAGTACCAGCCCACTTTCTTCTCCAGTTTTGCTGGTTAAAAAGAAAGATGGGACTTGGCAATTTTGCGTAGATTACAATGAAGTTACAATCAAGGACAACTTTTCGATTCCGACCATGGACGAACTTTTGGATGAGTTAAAAGGCGCTACAATTTTTCCAAAGTTAGATCTACGTTCGGGTTATCATCAAATTTGAGTTGCACAGAAAGACATTCATAAAACAGCTTTCCGTACTTGTGATGGACATTATGAGTTTGACGTCATGCCCTTCGGTCTGACAAATGCGCCATCTGCTTTCTAGGAGGCTATGAATGGCTTACATTGTAATCCTTTACGTGAGTTTGTTTTGGTGTTTTTTGATGATATCTTAATCTACAACAGTTCAGAGCATGATCATTTGCAGCATCTTGAGGCTGTTTTGTCGTTGTTGGCAGAAAATTATTTTTTTTGCTAAGTTATCTAAGTGTGTTTTTGGTGTTGATTAGGTGAATTACTTAGGGCATGTAATTAGTGCGGCTGGTGTATCTGTGGATACTAACAAGATTGATGCCATTCTAAAATGACCAGTGCTATCGTCGATTTGTTAGCCACTATGTTACTATCGTCGCTCCGCTCACCTCTTTATTAAAAGATTGGTCTCTTACATGGGGTATATTGGCTCAACATGCCTTTAACGAATTAAAGAACAAAATGATAAATCTTCTTATACCAATTCTCCCAGATTTTGGTGCCCCGTTTGAGCTTACAACATATGCATCTTCAGTGGCCATCGGCGCTGTTTTATCTCAAAATCAGCACCCATATGCTTTCTTCAGTAGCAAAATGTCTCCCCGTGTGAGCACAGACTCTGTGTACAACAAAGAATTATATGGCTTAACAGAAGCGGTCAAAAAGTGGCATCATTATTTATTGGGACAAAAATTTATCATATACATAGATCAACAAAGTCTTCGCCATTTGTTAACACAAACTCTCAATACTCCAGAACACCAAAAATGGTTGATAAAGTTATTTGGTTATGACTTTGAGGTGAAGTACAAACCTGGAAAACTGAATGTCATGGCAGACGCACTATCCCGTGTTGATCAATCCACATATTTGGCCGTCACTGATCCATCTTCTCCTTTGTTGCCATCGCTCCAACAAAGTGCGCAAACCTCGCAAGAAATGCAAACACTGATTCAGAAATGCAATACTCCATCGGGAATCCCAAATCATCATACTCAACATGATTTATTATACTACAAAGACAGATAATATGTTCCCAATGATGATGTTCTTAAGCAAAAGATTTTGTATGAGCTTCATGCAACTTCTACCAGGTGTTAAAGCGGCTCATGCAAGGATTTCAGGAGTGTTTTACTGGCCAAAGTTCAAGCAATCAGTGATCAAATATATATAAGCTTGTACAGTTTGTCAACAACAAAAATACCTCACAAATAAACCATATGGGCTGCTTTCACCCCTTCCCATACCATCACATGTTTGGATCGACATCATAATGGATTTTATTACACACCTTCCATTGGCATAAGGGAAAACACCCATTTGGGTTTTGGTTGACAGACTTGATAGCTTTGCCCACAAAATACACAGCCGCATATTTAGCCAAAATATTTTCCTCATTGAAATATATAGTGTCTATGGTCTTCCCAAGTCTATTGTATCTGACAAGGACACTATATTTTTAAGTTGTTCAAAAATTTGGGAACTACTTTACATTTTAGTACAGCATATCACCCGCAATTGGATGGACAAACGGAAGTGGTGAATCGTTGTTTAAAATGTTATTTAAGGTGCTACACTATGGATCGACCAAATAAATGGGTTCGTTATCTACCATTAGCACAACAGTGGTACAACTCGACTCTATCACAATACCATTAACACTTATCCTTATGAAGCACTTTTTGGCAGAAAAATTAGTCATTATATCGAAACCTCAAGCACGGATGGTACAACAAGCAAATAAACATCGATCTGACAAAACCTTTACCGTTGGAGAATGGGTCTTCGTGAAGTTGCATCCTTACCGCCAGTTGTCCATCCGTGTCGTGAAGTCGTGTTACCAAGTTGAGCCGCCGCTACTATGGCCCATTTCAAATAACGAAAATAATCAAAATAGTGGCTTATGCACTCCACTTACCAGCGACAACAAGGATTCACAACGTTTTTCATGTGTCCTTACTGCGTGCCTGTGTCGGAGATCATAGGTACATTGGTATATCAATCATTGCCGGATGTTTCTAGTGACGGGGTGTTAGTGGTTCGACCGAAAAATGTCACGAATAGAATAGTGGTGTTGAAAAATGGTGTTTTGGTGAGTGAAAGTCAGGTGAGATGGTTAGGGTTGGGTGTTGAAACTTGAAAGTGATAGAATATCCTGATTTGGAGGGTCCAAATCAGTCTGCAAAAACAATAGTGGAGATCAAAGTGTCGTTGGCTCATTCCCAACACTTGGAGTCTTTAGGAGGGAGTATTGATATGGGTCATGCACCACTTCAGCCCAACAGTTCATCATGGCCCACTCGCCATTCAGCTAGGCCAAGCAAGTTTAAAGATTATTTTCTTTAATAATATATGTTATTATCTATTTTTTGTAATTAATGTAATTTCTTAAGTAAAGTAGTGGGTAGTTTGTGCAGTTATAATTTCCAGCTTCTTAAGTGTAGGTTGAACGTTTGTAAACATTGTTCAAAAAATTATCAAGTTATCTCTATTCTCTCTCTAAATTTTCTTGTACAAAGAAAGTCCTTTCTCAAATTTGGACAATCGTTGATTCACTTTAATTTATTTAAGGTGAATCATTCACTGTCAAATCTGAAATTTTTGCTGCCCCCTCAAGTCTCAAGAAAAAAAACCAAGAACCATTTCGTCGTCTCAAAGTGAAGAAAATGTTGTTGTTGAAGTTTCCTTTTGGAATCGACGGCCAACGTATTCTGCGGCAGTGGGAAGCGATCAACTACTGTAATTATGCTCATGATATTTGTTTTTTTGGTCTGTTCTTTCCACCTTTTTTTGTTTTTTGTTTTTTTTTTGTATTGTAACAATAAACATATTATCAGGGGTAGTTTTTAAGAATAATGATTATTTTGCTTCTCTTGTTTAATTTATATATATTTTGGGGGGCAAAAGTGCAATTTTTATTATGGTTGCTAGTACATATTTAAAATTATAAGGGTTTGGGTTAAAAATATTTTTGGGGGTAATATTATGACGTGGAATGGCATTTAAATCTAAGTGCAGTGTCGTTTTATTGACTAGGCAACCACATTAGCCAAAAAGTCAAATAAGGACAATTAGGCATTTTTGGTAAAAAAAAAAAAAAAAGAAGAAAAGAAAAACGAATTTACGGGGCATTTTTATAAGCCCGGAACTAAAAAGAGCATTTAAGAATTTTATAAAAAGTTATAGAGGAAAAAAAATAATTCGACTTTTTTACAAATATTTTGTACATGTCATGAGATAGTTGGTGTAATGCGCGCGCGAGATAACTTATGTAGTTTGAACAGAAAACAACTATAAGTTTAATGGAAAAAAAGATTGTCAATATATGAAACGTTCAATACTTTTCTATCAACAAATGTTTCAACTTTGCCAAAAAAATCGGCTCGTTATGATTGTCGTGTCGTGAAGGTAATACTTCTCTAATTTTACATCTTTTTTTAAGTATAAACATATAAAACAAACCATAATATTTTGAATAAGACTCTAGCAAAAATGTGTACACTCATTAAAACACGATTATTTTTTATTTTGTTTTTGCTATTCGGTTAACAAAAAAAAAGATACATTATCTATGATTGACATGCCACACGATCGTTATTTAACGAGTTTTTATACATCGTTCTTAATTTCTTGAAGGCGCCAATATTTGTTAGAAGTAAGGAATTTAGCGCCAATATTTGTTAGAAGTAAGGAATTTAACTGATCTTAATTCATGTTAATTAAATACAATAATGAAAATATACTTGTAAATTTACACCATATTTGGACAAAAATATTGATGTATTTGACTTATAAGTCTTCTTCAGTTTTCACTAATATAAGTCAATTATTTTGCTTCTTTTCAACATTGGTCAACCTTGCCCTGCAATTCCAATTATTTCTAAAATATGAATCCCTTCCACGTCTTAACCATCTTACTAGAGCCTAAAGTGAATACTAGGACTTACTCTAACCACAACATATTTCACTTCTATCTTGGGCCCATTCTTCCATCGACCTGATCGTTGTGCACACTTTTTTTTCTCGTCGTGCACACTAAGTTACTACGAATTGCACAACATCTATTAGACAATGGCATATAACAACACTCACTCTCGATTCGTTCAGAAAATGTAGTTATATATATGCACACATATGTTACATTGCTTTTTGATTGCACAAACTCATCTCGTTGAAATCATCGTACGATACCTAGGTGATGGAGCTCGGTCAGGTTCGATTATGCTCATGTGGCTAGCAATATATATGATCAATGGGAGATTTTGGAGCAGTTTCACTATTTGAATTCTCTTAAAGTTTATCATGTAAATATTGTATTTTAGAACCTTTAACTCGGTGTGTAGCATAGCTTAAAGAGGTCTGATATTGTTATAGAAACGTTTAGGACTGCGAAGAGATTTAGAGCAAAATTGACAAATCAAAATGATCCTAATCGTACGTTAAGACCGTTCACACCTATAAATAGGAACTTTGCACTTTTCAAAAGCAACAATCAGTATTTTCAAGCTCAAGTGTTCTTTTGTGCCCCCGCATCTTGTCTCTTTCTTTAGCAACACCATCACTTAAGTACTACATGCTATCTCGCTAGGACACGAGGGTTTTTTAGCAAGGCCGCACAAGCAATATTTGGGGTAAAGGAAGTTCACACTTGACAATCCATCATGAAGAAAAATCTTTGAGTAAATCATGCGTGTCCGTCAAATTACCCTCATGAATATCTATCAAATCCAATTCATTCAAAACAAAAGATATCTAAACTTATACAAACAAATAATTCACTGCAAAAACAATTAGTTAGACGTCGAAAACTTTCACACTAAAATATGTCATTTTCACGCTAAAAGACTTAGGTGTAAGTAGCTTTTTTTTCAAGAGGTGTACCTTTTAAAAAATATATTCAACTAATTTTCACCCCACAGCTTTTTTGAATATTCCTTCCCGGTTTCTTTTAGATTGTTTTGTTAAGTTCAACTATGGACATTGGTCTTTATGACGATAAATACATTTTGGCACCACACAAACATTTAAGACAAATTGTAAGTAAATAACAATGATTCATGCTAAAAAGAGCGTGATCAACTGAAAAAATGCTTAATTACACCATTTTGTCTTCACAAAAGTCAATTATTTCAAATAGTGTGAAAAAAAAATGATATTATGCTTAGTTTCTACGATGCAACAAGCTGCTTAGACTGACACAAAACTCAAATCTCAAAGTCTTTTTTGAAATATCTACCTAAGTAAGACGAATATCGTAATGTTACTTAAGTATTAGGTAAAACCAACAAGTAAAACCAACAAAACCTATCTCAACAAAATACCCTGAAATTCCCCATCTATTATTATGTTTTGGTATTATATTTAGGATGAACCTCATATGAGCCATGAATCCAAAAATTGAGCAGAAGAGAAAAATACTTCCTTGTTCTCTTGTTCTAACTCATTTCTTCAAACTTTTCAACCTTCGTACGTCAATATTGATGTATGGTTAAATAACACATAAAAAGAAAATGTGAGTGAATAAATGAACTTAATGTAACAAAGATATATTTGTTTCAACACGTCCTCTCCAATTAAATTAAAAGAGCTCTATATAGTATAAGAAATTGTCAAAATTTAATTCAAACTTTTTCATTCGTCTTTTTTGTATTTTGTCTAATTTCTTCAATGTTATAGTAAAGATAATAAAGTAACGTTTTACAATGTGTAGGACACAGTGTGACTTGTCCTCACTAGGAGTTGGGTATCGAATTTGTAATTTAATTTTATTATTAACTAGATATATACTACCACGTATTTCTCGCGTGATTAAATGTTTATTTTAATTTTTATAGTGAAAAAAATAACTTAAATGAATAAAGATTAAATATACAAGGATATATAGTGAATTTATATATATATTACCTTCTTTTCATATAACAGAGAAGAGAATTAAGTACTTGTTGTTAAATTCAGTGAGAACATTTCAACTATGATAAAAATAAAAATTTACCATTATAACTGTATTTTAATAACTACAACAAAATTGGTGTAATTTATGCTTCCTTTACATAATAGTAGTACAGATTATTACAGAATACATGTTATATGTAGATAGGCATGTTGTGGGCCGGAGACCCGCCGGGTCGGGACCCCGTCCAACGGGTTTTCACGGGGCGGGAGCTACAAGTAGCTCCCGTTGTCTCCCGCCGGGAGAGGGGTTCCCGGCGGCCGGGAGTCCCGGCTGGGACGGGAAATACCAGAATCCCGGCGGACAGTCCTTGGAAGGCTTGGGGCTGGAAAATTCCAGCCCCTTTTTTACCAGTTTTCGTCAATTTTTTTTTTATAATTGTTGGTGGTGGTGTTGCAGCGGCGGTGGTGGTGAGTGTGTGTGTGTGAGGGTGTGTACTATGTGCGTGAGTGTGTGTGAGAGTGTGCGTGAGACTGTGAGAGTATGTGTGTTCTGTGTGTGGTGTGTGTTTTGTGTAGGAGAAGAAGTGAAAAAAAAGTGTGTTCGGTGATTCCCGGGATCCCGCAGGAGGTAACGGGATCCGATTTGGATCCCGTTATCTCCCGGCGGGACCCAGGCCGGGAGTAAAATCCCGGTCTGACCGGGAGAAAAAAGGCCGGGTTTTTCTCGGTCCGGGAAAAACCCGGCGGGTCGGGTGAGAATCCTTATTCCCGACCCGGCCCAAACACCCCTATATGCATGTAGATACATCATACATATGTAAAGAGTGTCCAACACATGCCGGGCCTTATGTTGATTTATAAAAGTATTTCAACAATACAGTAGCACATATTCCCCTGAATCCTGATCATGCCACATAATTCTCACGCGACCACCTGATATCATTGTGAGGCGTTCAGCCCAAACAAATGGAAGGCATACAACTTACAAGGACTTAATTTATTAACGGCCCAACTTGGTCAAGGAGAAATAGACTTAGGCTTGATTACCATTTTCACTTTTAGAATATTTCTCACCATCACAAATCCTTGTTACTAGTCGTGAAAACTAATGAATAGTAGGTTAGGAAGCTTGTACATGGAAACATGCTTTACGCTATATACTTTAATTTTCAAGAAGTTTAACCATTACATACAAACAATCGTTGTATAAAATTAGACACACTTTCTTTTCTTTCTGAAAAAGAAGGAAGAGTTTCGGCTGTTAATACTTAATAGCGTCCAGGGCTTTGAAACTTGTATCTTATTATATTATTATTAGAAAGTGAACCTTTTTTTTCTTTTTGGTGGGGTGTGCCGTAGTGCAAGTGCAACGAAATGGCGACGAGTACCGGTCATTTGCATAATTGTTTTTTTAAGAAAATAAAAGATTCAAACAGTTCTGAAGGTATAAAGAAGTTTAATCGACTACAAGGTAAAATGTACTAGATAAAAGTCATTAGTTATTCGATGTGATGAAAAATAATGTCATGGCCGGTACTATTTGCTTAGTTTATATATTCTAAATTAAACGAAGTAACCGTTAACCAAAATAATATACGAGCATCAGTTCAGGTAAAAATAGCAAATGAATGCTCATCGCAACTCACCTTAAAAAAAATTGTGTTATTTATATGAATTAATAAATTAATTAGATGAGATCACCTTAAAGTCAGAAAAATTAAAGGAGAAAAAAAAAACTTGTGATGGGACTTGGGAGAAATAATATTGTTTGAAAGTTTCTGTGAATTAACTGGATGGGTGGGTCGGGGTGATTAATCTGAAACTAAAAGAGATAAATAACTAGGGAGCTAAATTTCAAAGTTTAAGGTAATTGTGTTTTTACCATTTTACTTTTTTATTCTACAAACTTATGCATCTTCCTTTTTTATCTTTTGAAAGAAGAGGCGATCACTGGACGTAACATGAGAAAATGTATAACTGGTTTCTTGATTGGATTTGGGTACTTTGGCTGCATGAGTGAAAGCTAAATTAAAGCAGCATGAATCCTTCAATAATTGCAATTAGTGCATGTTAGTGTTCCATAAACAAACCAAAAAGCCACAGACTCTCCCTTAAAAGAGGGACAAAAGAGTACACAAACATAAAAGAGAGACCCAACTGTGAAGAAAAGAATAGCTTTCGTTTGTCATTTTACTCATAACTATAATATAAAATATAACAGTCCAGATTAAATTAATTAAATATTTATTGGTGGTATCCACTTAGTTGTTAATCATCCATGCTAGACGTAGATAAAGTCTTAAAGCCAGAGAAATTATGACGGGATCGGAGAAATAATATCGTTGAACATTTAAAAATGTGAATTGTATGTGGATTAATGGGGGCGGTTTATCCCATTTTGATTTTTGAGCGAATCCAAAATTAACTTGAAACTAACTAAAGATACCAAGTTTTACGAATATTGAAGATCAAATATATATAAATTCACTGCATCCAATGACGTGGTGTGCCTGCATATCTGAATTCTTATCCTGCATACTTTCACCAACTGATCTTGCATGCTTTCATAACCTGTATAGAAGTAGTTTCAGAAAAAAAAATGTACATCATTAAATTGGGTGAAAGTTGTAAGTACCAAGAAGCTATCTATATCCAATGGAGTCTATTTAGTGTGTTGGCTGACTAACATATATGATGTTACTCTTTATTTCTTTTCTGCATTGAAACTTATGTACACTACATTAGAAACATTTTATTAATATTCGGTGGATGGAATTTTGAACTGTATTATTGCTGAATTCTATCCCAACATCTTTTGAAAATGAGCTTGGACTTTTGTATTGCGTTCTTTTTTCTTTTCTTTTTTTTAAAGGCTTTTTATGGTGAAATATATGAAATAATTTAAATTTACTATTACAGCAAAACTACTCATGTCAGTATTGGACTTGTGCACAATCTAACACACTCTAAAAAGGCGAGAATATTCTATTTTTTCATAACTAGCAAAAATACTCAGCTTTGAAATGCAAGAAATATATCTATATGTCTCCGCAAAATAAGAATGGTGAATTTCTCTCTTCTTTCTGTCTTACTTTTCTTCTCTGAATTTTTACCTTAATTTATGAACGCAACAATAGACAATGCCCTACTTGGAAAGGCATTGTGAGATGCATGGAATTGATGAAGCCTCATGTTAGATGCAAAATTGGGAGGGGTACTAAAATCTCCTTTTGGTTTGACAACTGGAGAGGGATTGAAAGTCTGAGTGAGGAAAATGTGGTGATTCATGAGTCTGAAAAGAATCTGAGATTGAATATGGATACCAACAGTGAGTGGAAATTAGATAATTTAGTTTATGTTATCCCACAGGAGATCCAAGATGATATTATGAAGAGAAATATTTTCTTGAATGAGCAGGAAGATAGTTTGTTGTGGAATGGGACTTCATGGGGGTCCTTTACTTGTCAATCAGCCTATAAACTTTTCCAGAAGAGACATGAAGTCCAAGTAAGATCTCCAACCTCTACTCATTGGGTCTGGAAGGTTGATGTGAGCAACAAACATCAACACTTCTTGTGGCTGCTAACTCAGGAAAGGTCAGCTACTAACTCAACGAGGATCAAAAGACATGCAGCTCTAACTGCTATGTGTACTTTGTGTAATTAACATGAAGAAACGGGTGTTCATCTTCTAAGACGCTGCAAGGAAGCCAGAGATCTCTGGTTACAAATCATTCACCCTGATGATATGGCTACATTGAAGGTATGGGGATGATCAATGGCTGCAGGCAAATCTAGAGAAACTTCAACTAAGAAATTTAATCAGGCCTAATTCTCAATGGAAATGGATATTTATGGCTACTATATGGGTCTATTGGAAACACAAGTATGACATGGTTCTTCACAACCAGGAAGTTAATGTGCAAGGTAGACTATTTCAGATCAAGAGTCTTAGTTGGGAGCTGTTTGCTGGGAGAATGAAGTGTCTCCAGGTCCAGAAAAAGTTCAGTGGAGTAAACCATAACAAGTTTGGTACAAGCTTAACACTGTTGGAAGTCTATTCAGTCTTCAAATACTGGGAAAGCTGCTGGTGTTCTTAGAACAGATGAGGGACACTGGTGTTGGGAATTCTCCAAGGGCCTCACATCTCCTATTGTGGATGAAACATAACTAATGGCACTTAAGCAAGGCTTGGATATTGCATGGCACAAGAGAATCTTGAATATTGAAGTGGAGATGGACTCCTCAGTTGTCTTCAAACTGATCTCAGGGGAAACAGAACCACAGCCAAAGTTCATGAACTTGGTTGATGAATGCAAGATTTTGTTAAGGATGCCATAGAATTATACCTTTAAATGGATTCCAAGAGTAGCTAATGGAGTTGCTGATGCATTGACTAAAGTGCATAGTGATTGTAATGAAGAGTTAACCTTGTGGGATTGTCCTCCTTCTAACTATATTAGTTGTCTAGTAGTTAAGGATATGATGTAATTTTATCTGATATTCTTATTCTATCAAAAAAAAAAAAAACAATAGACGATGCCACGATGGTAAACGAAAATTGCCTTAGTTATGTATATAAGAAATTAAACTTGATATCTCCCAAGTAATTCTTAATTTTTATTTTGGACATACCCATATGAACGAACTCATCAGTTTTTTTATACCGAGAAAAGGTTCTTCCTTCTGTGATTCGGCAAATTGATTTGACGGATAAGAATGTTACGTTGCATGTACAACGGGTTGATTTACAAAATAATGTTAGGATATATTAAGGGGGCGTTTGGTATCGTTATTAGTTAGTTCCACTTAATTCGAGTAGTTACTAAAAGTCGCCAAAATTGGCGAAGACTGTAGTAACTGCAATATTGTAACACGTATGGCTATGAAAATTTGAACGATTATTATTTTAAAACTGAGTTTAATAACCCCTTTGGTTTGTACGACAACTGGGCAACTCATCTAAAATGATCTGAATTGGCAATAATGCCCCTCTTACGAGTTACTTTATTTGTCTTTTTCATCTATCCATTTCCCTCAAATTCAAAACATAATTTAGCTCCGGCGAAACCCTAGAGACAAAGGGCCAAACTTTGTACCACCGCGATCGGGTCGAATTCCACGAAAAAGAACCACTCCTCCTTCTGAATTGGTAATATCTTCTCCTTGTTAGTTAAATTTACTTTGAATTTTAATGTTTTCAGATTCCATCACCTACTCTGTCAATTAACCGCCACATACTTGCAATAACTACCTTTCATTTGTATGCCATCTTACATGAACCCTAGTTAATTATTGAGTTTTGGGTTTGAAATTACTATTAAAAACTTCGATTACTTTAGTCTGCGAGATAATGGTTGAGTCATGTTGTTGTACTTGACTACTGTTTGGGTTTTAGGACAGGGAAAAAGTGTTTGTTGTGTTCAACTATTATTTACATAATTGGAAACTGTAATGTCATTTGAAAAAAAATAATAGAAGTATTCGAGTTTGACTAGATATATTCTCAATTAGTCCAATATAGATGGCTGACCCGTTTGTTGTGCCATGTACCTGTGGACAAGGTTCGATGCTCGGGCTAGCAGTACTTCAACCAGACCTGGCTGTTTTTACTACAAATGTCTTGCATACCGTGATCACCCCTATTCATTTATTTGGGAGGATCGTCTTAATCTACGAAAAAACGCTCATATCCAGAGGTTCTCTAATTCGAACTTGCGCCACAACTCACAGAGTGGTAACCGACCACCCACCTCTACCACACAACCATTGTACCACAACGTCCACGAAGAAACATATAGTGCGGAGAGTCAATCTGTTGAGCACATGGGTGCTATGGCAACGAGAATTCCTAGTTATTTTCAAAATGTTGATGATAGGGTTTCAACCAAAGCGGCTATGATATGTTGTTGTTTCACCTGGCTACTTGTTTTTTTCCGAGCATTGGTTGTTATTCTCTTTGTGATCTTGTATGTGAAGAAGTGATGTTTAGATAGTAAAATCTATAATTGTAATAATGTTGTGTCTTGTGACTATTTATCTGTTGGGGAGTTAAAGTGGGAACTCCTACTTCCTTGCGTTTCAAAATTGTAATCTTGACTTGTTGTGGCTATCCTCTTCCCTCAATAATAATGTTGAATATCATAATTATGCATATGTGTCTCTTAATATTTTAATGTGATCATTATGACAGATTTGCGTTTGGAAATGGTTATTTTAACTCAGAATCAGTGGCTAGTCAAAGTTTCTGAGGAGCCTAACCTAGGAAAGGATGGAGATTTGGGTGTTCTATTGTTTCTCAAAGGATTAGGTGAACACATGGACCTCTCTGATTCCACTACAAATGGAGAATGCTATCATTCAAGTGTCTCTAGGCACGAAGAAAGGGGCTCTTGGAGATGAGAGGTACATCGTTTCGGAGGTGAGGAAAAAGGTTGCGGCTCTACGACTGCGGTTCAAGTTGTTTGAAGAATTTGTTACTCTGCCTGGTGTTAACTTTGACCCTGACTCAAAGCATTTGGTCACTTTGGCCAGTGTACAATCATCTAAAGGAAAAGGTATAATGCATAGAATGATTGTTTATTACAGCTTTCATAAGATTTCTCAAACTCTAACCAATGTTTCTTTGCGTACTTTAAGGAGAACTTCATTCATCATCACTTTCGATTGAAAGGATTCCTTTATGCTGATCTGTGTTATGTTGTTTTCAAGACGTTGGGTGCTGCCTTACTACCTGAGGAGAAGAGTGGTACAATCGAACTACCACCATCACCCCGTGAAGATTGGGAGCATCTAAAAAACCTATTCCCGAGCCACAGTTATGCTAGAACTAGTGATATGGAGTTTGTCACCAAGGACTGCACCTATGTTTACCTCACTTGAATAATTGCATGTTTAAGTAATGTTTTGTGTTTGGGAACAATGTTTATTTTGTGAGTTATTGCTATTTTGTTGTGAGTTTGGGATTTACTATACACTTTACCTAAATCAGGTTTATGTTTAATTGCTTATGTTGATGCAAAGCATAAATTGGCAGGTTCTCTTAAAGATTGAATCCAAAAAGTGTTCACGTTGCATCCAAAGAGTGTTCACGTGCGAGGATTTTAGTGACATGATATGAGTATCTGAAAAGTTGATTTTGTAGCACGCTCATTTGTACTTTCTTGTGATTATATTACATGGCTCTTCCATTTTTTGTTGTTTTGTGGAATGCTTTGTTGAAAAAAAAACCAATTTTGATGACCCGTGACTCTTCTCCTACACTTTCGTACATATCCTCCTATTTATAGAAGTTATCTAAGCAATAATGTTCATTCCCAACATTATCTTCCAATGGCTAATTTAAACCATCATACTGCACTTCAATCAACTAATTTCTACATCCTTGACTGGGATGAGGACCTAGATCGCCTACTAATAGTGCTACTAAAGGCTGAGGCAGCAGCATCAACTGGTTGTATCCCCCTGACTAACTATAGATTTATGTAAATGATCCTCAACAACACTACTGATCGCATTAACTACACAAAGTAGAAACATTTCAACAACGATGAAATTTTGTATTGGTTCGAATGATTGACAGAGCGTCATTTGTGTTTTAGGACTATACTTTACCTAAATCAGGTTTATGTTTAATTGCTTATGTTGATGCAAAGCATAAATTGGCAGGTTCTCTTAAAGATTGCATCCAAAAAGTGTTCACGTTGCATCCAAAAAGTGTTCACGTGCGAGGATTTTAGTGACATGATATGAGTATCTGAAAAGTTGATTTTGTAGCACGCTCATTTGTACTTTCTTGTGATTATATTACGTGGCTCTTCTATTTTTTGTTGTTTTGTGGAATGCTTTGTTGAAAAAAAAAACAAGTTTGATGACCCGTGACTCTTCTCCTACACTTTCGTACATATCCTCATATTTATAGAAGTTATCTAAGCAATAATGTTCATTCCCAGCATTATCTTCCAATGGCTAATTTAAACCATCATACTGCACTTCAATCAACTAATTTCTACATCCTTGACTGGGATGAGGACCTAGATCGCCTACTAATAGTGCTACTAAAGGCTGAGGCAGCAACATCAACTGGTTGTATCCCCCTGACTAACTATAGATTTATGTAAATGATCCTCAACAACACTACTGATCGCATTAACTACACAAAGTAGAAAAATTTCAACAACGATGAAATTTTGTATTGGTTCGAATGATTGACAGAGCGTCATTTGTGTTTTAGGACTATACTTTACCTAAATCAGGTTTATGTTTAATTGCTTATGTTGATGCAAAGCATAAATTGGCAGGTTCTCTTAAAGATTGCATCCAAAAAGTGTTCACGTTGCATCCAAAAAGTGTTCACGTGCGAGGATTTTAGTGACATGATATGAGTATCTGAAAAGTTGATTTTGTAGGACGCTCATTTGTACTTTCTTGTGATTATATTACGTGGCTCTTCTATTTTTTGTTGTTTTGTGGAATGCTTTGTTGAAAAAAAAAAACAAGTTTGATGACCCGTGACTCTTCTCCTACACTTTCGTACATATCCTCCTATTTATAGAAGTTATCTAAGAAATAATGTTCATTCCCAGCATTATCTTCCAATGGCTAATTTAAACCATCATACTGCACTTCAATCAACTAATTTCTACGGCCTTGACTGGGATGAGGACCTAGATTGCCTACTAATAGTGCTACTAAAGGCTGAGGCAGCAGCATCAACTGGTTGTATCCCCCTGACTAACTATAGATTTATGTAAATGATCCTCAACAACACTACTGATCACATTAACTACACAAAGCAGAAAAAATTCAACAACGATGAAATTTTGTATCGGTTCGAATGATTGACAGAGCGTCATTTGTGTTTTAGGACTATACTGGTTTTGGATTCTGCTACTTGGGATCTCAATGACAATACGATTCACATGCATGATGATCTGTGGGACTCCATTTGTGACGTATATATTTTTTACTTTTTATTAGACATTTGCATTATCTGTGATTGTTGAAAGAACTCTAAGCGTGGATGCGTAGTAAGACACATAGATGGGGTTGCTGTTATAAAGAAAATGGTGAATTTGCATGGTGGGATTTGGCTTCTATTTTCGGCAAACCCACAATTGAAGCTACTGTGATCCGCAAAACTCCTGTAAGTCGGCCGTTACGAAGAACTACAGAGATCGTTGATTTAACGAGTATGTTTCATAACCACATTCTTACATATTTTGTGTCACGTGGTTACAAAATTTTTCATATCTACATGCCAAAAACAGGAACAATGGGAACACCGCCAAGGTTTTCAATAGAACCTCACCCCGGGGTAGCCCCAGACAGCTGCTCAACAACAGATGTAGGTCAAAGTAGGGTGGTTCAGATCAAAAATGAACACAAGGGAGAAACAAAGGGAAATTGTGGCAACATGAGCTCAGTGTCTTCTTCGTTCGAGAAATCGACCGAGTTTTAGGCCTTGTTGGGTAAATTTCATGTATTTGAAATGGCTACTCTATTATTAGTATGATCTGCTATTCCCTGTAATAAATCTGGATGCTAATGTAAGGGAAAGAAAATTGAATCAACCAATGCTTTCAAAAGTAGGTAAATGAGAATGCATAAGTATAAGTAGTGCATCCAAAGACTAGTTTTAAGTTAGTACAAGAACTAGATTCACCAAAATATAGGGAACCCATACTAGGGTTCTGACCACCCATCGAAGCTGCTAAATCACAAAAAGGAGTGTGCACTCATCGAACCTGCATTTTTCACAAAAGGAGTGCACACTGCCCATCCACAAACATTGTTGCTACATCAAATAAGACTAAAACAACTTAATATTCAGGCAATAACATCCAACATAGTTCAAAACTAATAAATATTTTTGTTATCCAATCCTCCCTCCCAATTTTCCAGCCTTCTTCTTCATTAGGACCTTAATATAGCCAAAACGTGCATTTGGTGGCAACCCTGTAAAGCCATCAACATCCTCCTTTGAGTGAGCAAGCTTGTGCAACATTTCAATCCTCTCCTCTTCCCCCAGCCCTTCCACTTCCTACAGCATTGTGAATAGCCCTTTGCGCTGGGTTGAGGAGGGATCTTCCTTCACCACAACTGGTCGCACCACCAATTTTGCAATCCTCTCAACAACACCGTCTAACTTACTCATAAAGTCATCGACATACGCGACATGGGTTATTGTAGCAGCACTGGTCGCCCCTGATTCTTTCCTAACTCTCTTCAGACCCTTCTCCTTATTTATCCTCTTCAAGAGATGCTTGGGTGTGGACATGCCTCCAAGGGATGACTTAGAGTGACCTGGAGATGACCTTGAAGGACCAGACTTGGAAGGTTCATGGCTTTCAGCCCCACCTTCATCCATGTCAACGTCAACATAGATGTAATCTGTATGGGAGCTTCTAGTCCCTCCAGGTGCAGTCTGATAGCTTGATGTCCCGTTACTTTGGTTGTTGAGGACATCTTGAGCTGCGACGTTGATGTCCTCAGCCCCATTCCCGGTGGCTCTGTCCTTTGCATAGATCTCAGCCCAGTCATCGAAGAACCTTAACGGTATGTTAACATAAGTCTCATAGTATGGGTGTACCTGCAATTTTATGTCGTAGGTTTTAGTTAACTTTCAAACACCATAGGCAAATAGTGCACGTCATAACGGTGATCTGCTCGCCAGTCATTCCACATGCGCATTACAATTTCATCTCTAAAATTGCCCCAAGCCGGGATGTTTTGCAGACCCTCCACGAAGTTGGTAGGAGGGTCAGTATCATCCTTTCTGTTGTCCTCGTCATCTAACGAAAATGAACTTACTTCAGGATCGTAAGTCATCTGCTGTTTGATGAAATTCTTAAGGAGAGCTCCCGCCATAACACATCTATTTTGTATTTTCAATGGGTATTGTGATTGCCTTTTCAAGATCTTCCACCTATTCTTTAACTTAGCAAAAGACCTCTCTATTATACTACGTGCTCTAGCATGCCTCATGTTAAACAACTCCTCATGATCTTGTGGCACAATGCAACCGTCCCCCCATTATTTCAAGTGGTACCTACAACCTCTATACAGGGCTAGGAAGCCATCGCAGTTAGCGCACCCATCGTCCACTAGATAGTAGTTACCTATATTAGACGTGGAGATGTTAATTGTTTAAAAATCTCAATAATCCCAAAAACAAATTTGGAATAGTATAATTTCAAGCTTTGATTTTATCTAGAAATATACCTTGTGGAACTCGAAATCCATTTGGAGGAGGCCTAAAGAGAGCATCTCGTAGCACCCTACCATCAGCCGCAGATCCTTCCCACCCGCACAGAAGATAAATATATTGCATCTCGGTATCCCAAACAGCCAATACGTTTGTTTAAATCTTTCCTTTACGAGATCGGTACTTTATTTGATCGACAGTAAGAACTGTGGCGTCTATCATCGTTCCATCCAATGCTCCAAGACAATCCTGAAAAATCAATTCAAATAAGGATTGATGAAATGTTTAATAGATCCTTAATAAAGCAGAGCAAGTCAGAATTGTGATACCTTGAAATACGACCATGGCTCGTAACAATTATCATTCTCCTCCGATATGGGTACTGTCTACACCAACATTAGATTGTTGCACTTCAATATAGCATCTAGAGTCCGCCTGAAATACCAACTAACAGTTTGACCAGATCGCTTCCAGTTCATCGACATATCGCAGTTTGTGTCATGGTGTGCCAATACCTTTAAAAATATCGTAACTTTTTCACGGAGACTAACGAACTTCTCTTCGTGCAACCCACCAACCTCTCTCAATAACCAACACAACTGCAGGAAGCAGTTTCGACCCATTCTTACTTGTGTTATACAGGTAGAATCGCAAGCAATTGTTATCTGATTTTGATACTTCTCAATTTTGTTCATCTTTTTCAATAAGCTGTAACAAATTCCCGTCCGACGCGCGTAACCACTCCTCGACTCATGAAGATGCACCAAATGCAGGAACAAAAACACATAAGCACGCAAAAGAACAAGTTGCAACAACAGTAATATCATTTTTCTCCTCCATTGCTCCATCTGACAACCACCAATTATCAATATCACAAATCCATTCAAGCATACAACATGTAATACACCTTCAATCGTTTTTTTTTTTTCAAAAAGAGGAAACATATCATAACGGCATACATTTTGTACGCGCAACCATATAAGCACATTTTAACAAATGGAGCTTAGTACACCATGATATGTGCATGAATACCTGCTCAATTGAATGCATTCTCAGAATTTAAAGAGAGCAACCATAATGAAATGAAATCTAACCTTAATCTCTGTTTGAAGTGATGAATTTTGTTACAAAGGCCCCAACTTTCCTCGGATTAAACTCCTGCAAAAATGCAACACGAAGTGATAAATCAACATTATCTTAAACTCAGACACACGTCAGCATAGTTAAGCAGTCTATTATGTTTATGTTTTACGACAATTTTGAAAAACCCCCAAATCAAAACTAGAAACCCTAATTTATGAAATCAGAGTTTCAAACACTAAAACGCATATGAAGCACAATAGTGTAGAGAATCGATATGTACCTACCTCAAATCGCCTGCTAATGATGTAGAACAAGATAGTGAACGAGGATTATTGTGTTTAATCTATACAAAATAAAGGGAAAACATACATCAGTGTTATCACCTTGCACGGCTAAAATCACTTTTTTTTTAAAAAAAAAAGGAACAAGGAAACTAGAAAAATCGGCAGAAAAAAAAAATTAGGGTTCTACTGTATTACCTTTGTGTTGAGCGCGCACAATATTTTTGCGAGAGTAATAATTTCGGAGGGAATGAAGTTGGTGGTAAATTCAGACAACTTAAGTACGAAAATGAAACAACACTTTCATAAGTTGTCAACGCGTTTGTTAAAAGCAGAGGTAATGTAGTATTTTCGCATGGGGTGATTTAGTAACCCGAGCTCAACTTATATAATCGCTGGGGGGTAGCGATTACTATCCAAGTTATTAGCATGAACAGTAGTGGGCCACCAACTTTTTGGTCAAAGCCCAATTTATCTATCGCACGAGCCAAACGGCGTATTAAGTCAAATAAGACCCTTTATTTCACCTAATATGCGAAACCAAACCTCCCCTGAGAATTTCTACTGATTTAGTTTTGAAGTATGTTATTGTGTGAAATATTATTTCTTGTCACATATCATAATTCAGACCTAAAGAATATTATCATAAATATGTCAATTGACAAGAATTAGGAGGCTTATGTAATTTATGACGTGTTCCACCACTACAAGACTGGGCGGTCAATAGGGACCGCCCAGTTAGCGACTCACCTTGAGTCGCAGAACATTTCGAGAACAACAGCGACCCACATTGAGTCGCTGAAACAAATACACGACTTTCAGCGACCCACGTTGGGTCGCTGAACTAAATACGTGACGTTCAGCGACCCACGTTGGGTCGCTGAAATCCTTTTTTTACGTGGGCCACACAATTCGACCCAAAATTGGGCCAAATTGTGGGCCTCGTCCGCCCTAATTACCGTGGAAGCAATCAACGACTCAGAAGCGGTCGCTGATTGCTTCCTATAAATTGAAAAAAAAACATTTTTAACAAAACGCGAATATCCGTCTCCTTCACCCGTTTTGCGACCCGACCCGCTTCGGATTTTCGCCATTAGCGACCTATTAGGCGTAGTTGCGACCCAAATCGCGTCCCTAACCCAACCAAACCCAACCCCGCTCGTTTCTTCCGATTTCCGCCTCAAATCCGCCGTGCTCCGCCTCCATCGCCGTCGTGCTCCGCCTCCATCACCGCCCCTTTGAATTTCCGTCCATTTCCGCCGCCGGTGCTAAGGTATAGCTTCGGTTTTCATTTTTGTTTTTTTTTTGTTATTTTTGTGTTAAATCCGAAAATTGTGTTAAGAAATTGTTATATTGTTAATTTTGTGTTAATATTATTGTGTTAATCTTGTGTTTTTATGTTAATTTGTTAATTTTTTGAATAATTATTAGTTAATATTGTTAATTAGATAGTTAATTAGTGAAGAATGTTAGATTGTTAGAATAAATTAGTGTATGATTAAGGAAAAAAATATATTTGTGAAATTAGATTAGTGAATGATGAAATAAAAATTTAGTGAATGATGAAATAAAAATTTAGTGAATGATGAAATTAGATTTAGTTAAATTTAGTGAATGATGAAATTAGATTTAGTTAAATTTAGTGAATAATGAAATTAGATTAGATTAGATTAGTTTATAATTAGATTGTGAAAATTGGATTATTAAAATTTAATTAGTAAAACTTGTTAATTAGTGTTAATTTGTAAGATTATATTAATTAGTGTAGATTATATTTTTTAGATTATAATTTGTAAATTTTGTAATTAGTGTAGATTTGTAAATGTTGAATTGATATTTAATTTTTTTTACAGTACATATATATATTCGGCATGTCGTCACTTAAGACCCCTAGCGGTACTGGAGATCGAGGTCTTGGAGGTCGAGGTCGTGGTGGGGTATCGGGTTCAGGTAGTGGTAGTGTTGCTCGTGGAGGTGTTGGAGGTAGTGGAGCTCGAGGTCGTGGTGGTGGTACTGGTAGCGTTGGACGTGGTGGTGGCAGTGGTGGCGGGAGTGGTGGTGGCAGTGGTAGCGTTGGGCGTGGTGGTAGTGGTAGCGGGGGTCGAGGTAGTTGCCGACCTATACGGGTTGTTCGATCGGGACGTGGTGCAGGGCCGAGCCATCCAGCCGAGCCGTCTGTCCCGCTACCTGGGTCAGGTGACGGATCTACATCGACGACACCTCCACTACATCGGCAGTTATTTGTAGACGATGAGGTGGCCATCTCCGGAGCGGGTGTTAGACCCCGATCATCAGAGTCCACCGCATCCCAGGTGGCACGACCACATACTTCGGATTCAGTTGGGACTCACGTGCCCCCATCAGTCGAGTCTAGCAGACTTCAGACTCCACCGCCTACAGTCGACACCGGAGCTGGACCGAGCCAGAGGTCGACCGGTACTCCAGGTATGTTTTGTTAAAATTATATATTTTATTTGTAGTTAAATTTTAAGATTATTGTTTATTGATTAGTTTAAAACAATGTAATTTTAACATTTAAAAAAAAGAATTATAACCAAATATTACTTACAATTTGAAGGAGAGGAATCAGCCCAACCGCACCCACCCTATCAGGCACGACGAGATTTATAAGGCAGGACATACGAAGAAGGTGGCGGGGACTGGCAGAGGTACAGGCGTACCCTTGAGGCGGGAGTGGAAGTCTGAGACTACCAGACTTATTTACGTAAGTGTTTTAAATTTTCTACTCGTTTTTAATTATCTTTGTTTTAATTTAATTTCTCTTTTTTAATGATATTTGAATATTCAACAGAAGACTTATAAGAGGGAACTGAGGAGGAAAAATCCGGATGCAGTGGAAGATAAGGACTTGCCTGACTGGGACGTCGATTCGTGGAAGAAGGCGATAGGGAGTATCAAGAAGGGGAAGGCACCGGGTTTACCGAGCTATGCTGATCCTCGAGACTTCGACATGGAGGTCGGGAGGGAGCCAGACTACAGGCGGGAGTTGCTCAGGCAGCTCCTGGAGGAGAACAACGAGTTGAGGTCGACAAAGGACCCGAGAGTCGACTCCATGTTGTCCTGGCTCCAGTCTTTTAGAGAGGACATGCAGAGGGATACAGGCCGACCAGTGCGAGAGCTTCCGTCAGACTTGTTCATGGGGAACTCTATTAGGAGCGGAGGCGCATTTCGGGTTCCGAGGCCGATACGTGAGAGACCAGATCCTTTTGCTCCAGGTACTTCCAACCCCACCGAGTATGTCGATGATCTTGATATTGATACTGATGAGTCGGAGGGTGATGATGATCTTGGTCTGATGAATGTTGAGGCAGAGGACCTCGGTGAGGGTGAGGGGGTGTTGGAGTTGATGAGGGTGGGGTTGGTGTTGATGATGATCCACTGGTGCCCCTGGATGAGATGTATGATTTGGCGGAGAGTTCTGGTGATGAGGGGGTCGTGTATCCGCCTAGTGATGATGAGGGGGGTCAGTGATCTTGTTGCGAGTATTTATTTGTAAATATGGATTATGATATTTTGGAACATATGGATCATTTATGGTGTAGTTGTTTTGTATGTATGGTTTGTGGTTGGTATGGATTATTCATCATTTTGGTTCTTTTTGTTTATATGGTGTTGATGGTTGGTATGGAATATTAATTATAATGAGGACATGTATGGGGTACCAACATTCAAAAAAAACGCATAGTCATAGTCATATTGAAAAATCACATAGTCATAGTCATACTGAAAAAAAAGAAAGAAAAGAAAGAAAGCACTAGTCTTCTTCTGAATATGTAAACTCATAGTAATATTCATTTGCATCACTATCTACGCCTTCTGCTTGTCCATCATCGTCCTCGTTACCACCTAGTGCATCAACGACCTCGAACTCACCTCCACCCAACTGAATATCCATGTTGAACGAACTCAATTCTACAAACATATTAAGACATGCTGATTCGTTCTCTTGAAACACTGTCTCCGGAATATCTGGGCCATCAGGGGTAGAATCATGAATTGTGAGTGACGACATGTCGATAATGTGTCTAGCTAGAATATGTGATACTGACAACCATCCTTTTCTCCCTGGCCTTCCATTTGGTAGAGACGGATATGGGGTGTAATACGCCTGCATTGCTTGATTAGCACAAATAAATGGTTCATTGGTCTGCAGTTTTTTAGTAGGGTTAATTTCCACCATTTTGAATGTCTCGTGGACATTTGTGCCGCTCGGTCCAATATCATACCACAAACACTTGAAGAAGACAATGGACAGTTGTTTTCCAGTTCTACCTCCCCAATATTCCACTTCCAATATCTCCTTTAAAGTCCCGTAGAAATTGGTTGAAGTGGTGTCTCCCATGTCACCCTTCACGTAAACCCCACTGCAGTCACTCTTCTTGGGCCCAATTTCGTATCAATGTGGAACCTAAATCCATTCACAATGTATCCATCGTACGTGATTGCATCGTTCAGTGGACCGTTGAGCAACGGCAGTACCCTATCGTCTATCATGTAATTTCCGCTGCGGTACTCTTGCTTAAACCAGGCCACATACTCCTCGTTCCTTTTCGTTTGCACCTCCATGGCATTCAATCTACCGCACTCCTCTTCTATGAACAAACTGCATGTTACAAAAAAATAGTTAGTACTAACACATATAAAAGAAGATGATACTAGATGAAGAAAATTGTAGTAGACTCACTCTTCCCATCCCTCCAATTCTTCACAGTTAAGAAGTGTGTACAATTCAATCTGTTCTATTTCTTCCCCCATTAACTTCTTCATCTTCGCCGATGGGCCAAGCGGTCGTCCCTTCTTTCGGAACAATAAGAGCTCTCCATCCCAATCCGTGCTTTCCAAAGTCTCGTTCCTGTTAAGTCGTCGGTGTGTAGCACCAGGGGTTACATCGAGATACTGGGAAATCAAATTTGATATCTCCGAATTTAAATAGGCATTGTCCATGCATCCCTCGGGCCTCGCTTTGTTCCCCACTGACTGCTTTAAATCAAACATTTGCCTGATATACACAACAAAAGGAACCATCTTACATTACAAATAAAATAAATTAAAGACAATCATCAATATATACACCAAAAGTGATTTACCTCTCGAATGGATACATCCATCTGTAGTGAACTGGACCGCAAACTCTAGCCTCATACGGTAAGTGAATGGCCAAATGCTTCATAGAATCGAAAAAAGAAGGAGGGAATATTCTCTCTAGCTTGCACATGGTGACAATAATGGATTTTTCTAGTCCCTCCATAGCCTCTACCGATACCTCTGATGCGCAAATTGCCTTGAACAACAAACTAATCTCCACAAGTGTTTCCCATATGTCTTTCTTAAGGAAATCACGAAAAGCAATTGGAATCAATCTCTGCATGAAGACGTGGCAATCGTGACTCTTCATTCCGGACAACCTCTGTTGTTGCACATGTACACACCGTCCCAAGTTAGAAACGTATCCATCTGGAAATTTTAGCGTACCCAACCATTCTAACAAATTTCTCCTTTGATCTTTTGAGAGACAGTACAATGCCTTTGGCTTCTTCGTTCCCCCCCCCCCCCCCCCCATCGGGATGTTGAATCTAAAAATAGCTCACTACGGTTGGTCCAAAGTCTCAAATCTTTCCGTGACTTGATGTTTTCCTTTGTCTTAGGGTCATCCAAAATCGTGTTGACGATGTTATCGAAAAAGTTTTTCTCACAATGCATGACATCTAGACAGTGACGAACCAAGTTTGTGGACCAATAAGGCAGTTCCCAAAATATACTCTTTCGCACCCAATTATGATTTTGGCCAAAACCTGGGAGTGGTCTGCATTGGGTACCGAACCCCACATTCCCAAGGCCATTAACAATTTCCAACATTTCAGCACCAGTCTTTCTACGAATCGCGTCTTCCTCCCGAATTTCCCCTTTTTTAAAGTTATAGTCATCGTATCTCAAGGCATGACCTTCAGGCAAGAATCGGCGATGGCAATCGAACCAACTTGGCTTACCCCCATTCACCAACGGAAAGGATTGAGTGTCACTCATACAATAAGGACACGAAAGCCTTCCGTGCGTACTCCATCCCGACCACATCTCGTAAGCGGGAAAATCGCTAATCGTCCACATGAGAGATGCACGTAATATAAAGTGTTGCTTCCTCGAGACGTCGTACGTCTCGACGCCAGTGCTCCATAAAAGCTTGAGATCATCAATAAGTGGCCTAAGAAAAAGATCCAAGTTCTTTGTTGGACTATATGGCCCGGAAATGAGTAGACTCAAAAAGATGAACTCTTTCTTCATGCAAAGATCCGGTGGAAGGTTATAAGGGGTGACAAACACCGGCCAACAAGAGTACGTCTTGCCAGACATTCCATAAGGTGTGAATCCATCTGTGGACAAACCAAGTCTTACGTTCCGTGGCTCCGCTGCAAAATCTGGGTGTGTCCGGTCGAAGTGGCTCCATGCCTCCCCTGAAGCTGGGTGAATCATTTGGTCATTAACCCCATTACACTTTGTATGCCATGTCATATGTTTTGCAGTTCCTATTGTATAATACAACCTCTGAAGTCGAGGAGCAATAGGAAAATACCACAATTTCTTCTTCCCAACCTTAGATTTTAGTCCATCCACGTATCTACCTGTGAGGCATATCGGGCACTTATCGTAGTCCTTCGTCTCCTCTCCGTAGAACAAGAAACATTGTTTTGGACAAACATCATACGTAACGTACCCTAACTCTGACTGCAGCATTTTACGGAACCCTTTCGTGTTCTTAGGTAATAACATCTGCACCTCAGGCGTGAAACCTCTCTTCGCCAAATTAAAAACCTTATCAGAATAAATAGTACTAGCCTTGTGCTGTGTCTTGTACTCCAACCACTCCGACATCCACTGAAGGATACTTATATCTTCACCCGAGTCGGAATCCGGATACATGGGTATATTTCCTAGGTGCATCAACTTGTAGAACGCATGTGCTTTTGGGTTGGGCTCCTCGTTAGTTGACTCGTCCTCAAATGATCGACCTCCACGTGCATCCACGACCATGTCTACGAATGGCACATCAACATATACTGGGTTGTCGGGAATATCGGTGTGTGACGAGCCGGGGGAATCGGGCACATACGACGGTGTAGTATCTATTGACGTTTCCCCATGAAAAATCCACTCTAAATATCCATTTGTAAATCCCGACTTATGAAGATGATTCCGTACAACCTTTTTATCGAAAAATCGTATATTATTGCATTTCATGCAAGGACACCTAATTTCGCCTCGTAGATCTACGAATCTAGGACCTTGTTGCGTAGCATATTCAATGAAAGCCCGAACCCCAAACACAAATCTATCGCTCAAACAACCATCACTATCATACATAGCATACATCCAAGATTTATCTACTATATAATTCATTATTTATCTAATAAGTTGTAAAATATAAAACGAATAATTACAAATAATATAACAAGAATTTTAAAGAGCTAAATAGAATGATCAACGTACTTCTTGAAGCGTGAAAAAACGCGACGCGAGAATGTTTTGTACACCACGATTACTCTCGGTGTGTGTAATATTACCTATCACCAAATAAATAAATTTAAGTTAGAATAATTAAATAACAAATTACATTGAAAATAAACATTTGGGATAGTGTAAGGCAAAAAAGCGTGCATACCTTAAGGATTAGTAAAGGATGTAATGAATTTTAGAGGAGAATGGAGTGGCCTTTTTATAGGCCACTAACAGTCAATAGGGACCGCACTTAGGTCACTATTGGCAACGGTAAGTATCAATAGCGACCGCAGTTAGGTCCTTATTGATACTAACCGTTGTTAATAGCGACCTACATGCGGTCACTATTAACAATAGTCGTTGTCAATAGGGACCTAAATGCGGTCCCTATTGACAACGTCGGTTGTTATTAGTGACCAAAACGCGGTCGCTATTGACAATAGCCGTTGTCAATAGCGACCGCAACTAGGTCCCTGATTTGTCAATAGTGACCGCAGATCAGGTCCCTATTGACCCAACAGGGACCTATGTGCGGTCCCTACTAATATTCATACTTTAAAATCATTACTTTACGATGATTTGAGGTACATCGTGGTTTGTTTAGTTCATAATTACTACTGTAATGGTTAAAATAACAACAATTCACATGTTGCAATGTGTTTGGTTGTTTGGAATCACAAACACACAAACATCAATAAAAACAAAATCAAATTTCAAGGATAAAGATTAGTAGGGACCGCTCATAGGTCCCTAAAACCGAAACAAGGACCGCTCTGCTGTCACTATTAAATCTTAGTGACCTAAATGCGGTCCCTAATTATTAATAGTGACCGCAGTTAGGTCACTAATTTTTAATAGTGACCGCAATGCGGTCCTTATTTCCTTATTAGGGACCTAAGTGCGGTCCCTACTAATATTCATCCTTGAAATTTGATTTTTTTGGATTGATGTTGGTGTGTTTGTGATTCCTAGCAACCAAACTCATTGCAACATGTGAATTGAAGTAATAAATGATTGCAAAACCAACCTCATAATAGTTTAGTTGTGAAATAATAGATTTAATAAAATTGATCGAGTTATGAACGTTCAACATATATTTCATGTTCTACAACTAATCATCAATAGTTAGTTATAGTTGTTATTCATAGTTTAATTTTTTTGTTTAACAACTACAAATAACATGATTAGTTGATTAGTTAATAACTACAAACAACTATAATTAGCTATTGATGATTAGTTGTAGAACATGAAATATATGTTGAACGTTCATAACTCGATCAATTTTATTAAATATATTATTTCACAACTAAACTATTATGGGGTTGGTTTTGCAATCATTTATTACTTCAATTCACATGTTGCAATGAGTTTGGTTGCTAGGAATCACAAACGCACCAACATCAATCCAAAAAAATCAAATTTCAAGGATGAATATTAGTAGGGACCACACTTAGGTCCCTAATAGGGAAACAGGGACCGCAGTGCGGTCACTATTAAAAATTAGTGACCTAACTGCGGTCACTATTAATAATTAGAGACCGCATTTAGGTCATTAAGATACAAAAATTTGAAATTTTGGCGAAACTTTTAGGCGGGATTGAGGGGGAAATTTGAATTTTACGAAAATTTGAAAATTTCACCCTCTTCTCTATATATACTCACCACTCTTACACATCAAATTTACTTAATCTCCAAAAAACACCCAACACAAAAATACTATCTTCTTTTTCAACACCAAAACACTATCTTCTTTTCTCCAAACACAAAAACTTTTCTTCTTTTTACCAACACAAATCCAAAACAAAAATCACACAATATAAAAAACAAATCACCAACTCAATCTTTCATTGTTATTATTTTGGATCTACACTTTCTTTTGTTACTTTTCTATTATTTTGGATCTACACTTTCTTTTCTTACTTTTCTTTTATTTTGAATCTACACATTCTTTTCTTATTTTTCTATTTTTTTGGATCTACAATTTCTTTTATTTCACTTGTTTTTTTATTCATTCATCTTTTTGTTTTTATTCATATTTTATATTCTATTATTAGTCATATTTCATTCATTGTTTTACATTTTAATACTTTCATGTCATTATATTAAATTTTTCTTTATTATTTTATTGTTTTGATCTTATTATAATCATATTTCAACAAAAAAAAACAATAATATTTTGGAATATTTCCGAAATATTATTGTTTTTTTTGTCGCAGACTATTAGGGACCGCAGTTAGGTCCCTAATAATATTAATAGAGTTCAATGAATATTATTAGGGACCTAATTGCGGTCCCTAATAATCGTAATAGGGACCGCAGTTAGGTCTCTACTAATATTCATAGAGTACCCTTTGAATATTAGTAGGGACCTAACTGCGGTCCCTATTGCAATTATTAGGGACCGCAGCTAGGTCGCTACAAATATTCATAGAGTTTCTATGAATATTTGTAGCGACCTAGCTGCGGTCCCTAATAATTGTAATAGGGACCGCAAATAGGTCGCTAAAAATATTCATAGAAACTCTATGAATATTAGTAGCGACCTAGTTGCGGTCCCTAATAATTGTAATAGGGACCGCAGTTAGGTCCCTTCAAATATTCATAGATTACTCTATGAATATAAGTAGCGACCTAGTTGCGGTCCCTATTAATATTATTAGGGACCACAATTAGGTCGCTAATATTTATAATAGCGACCACAATCAAGTCGCTATTGTTTTTCGACAATAGGGACCTAATGACAGTCCCTATTGTTTGAAAAAAATAGTGACCCAAAAACACAATAGGAACCGGCATTAGGTCGCTATTGTTTAAAGTATCAGGGACCGGAAAGCGGTCCCTGATACTCCGGTCGCTACTTCCCTCATCAGGGACCTAACATCGGTCCCTGATGGCAAGCGACCGAGGTCAATAGGGACCGCACAATAGCGACCTACGTGCGGTCGCTATTGACCTTTAGGGACCACTGGGGGGTCAATAGGGACCTAATTTTGGTTCTTATTGACCCATTTTTCTTGTAGTGCTCCCTAAGAACTTCAAATTAACAACAAGTTATATTTTAAAAAGAATAGAATTTCAAACTAAGCTATTTTGAAGTAATTGTGAAATATTATAAACAATGAGAGAAATTGATTTACCACATACGAAAAATATCAACACTTTGAGCTTGGCTCTTTGGGTAGTTCTTTCATTGAGAATTTATCATTATTTAATTAGTGTAAGTTCAACAACTATATACAATAACAATTATCAACACATTTTTGATGGTTAGTTCCTATATTATATGAAAATGTATAATAGAATAAATCGGGATCATTATAACTTCAGCAATCCAGGTCTTATAAAATAATTTTTTGTTGGCATATGCCTCATGTTACAAAACATCTATCAAAATAATGATTTGGCTCAATCTACATCCAAAACGTATGGGTGGAATTTATGATGTTTTTTTGATCGGCAAAGCAAATTTATTAAAACGGGCACAAGAAGTACACCGAGAAAAAAAAATACAATGAGTCTTGACCATGGAAACTATTGAACCATATACACATTGGACTACATACACATCAGGGACTGAACGAACCAGACATTAAAAGAAAAATCAAACGCATAATTTTTTGTTTTTAACCACCTCCAACTCTTAGCCTTAATGATGTCAACTTCTCTATCAATGTTAGGAGGAGCCTGAGCGCTAAAATGAAGACGGTTTCGCATGTAATTTGGCTTGTTGGAGGAAAGATAATTTGGCCCTTTAACTTAGTACCAAATCAATTTCGGTTCTTTAATTTGAACCTACTAAAACTTGATTCTTCAATTTGGTGCTTATTCGTGTCCCATTTAGTCCTTGGTCACTGGAATTTTTGACTTTGGCTTGTAATTGAGCATGTGCATATCTCGTGAGTTTAGATTTCTAGGCACTTTTATATCACTCGCGACACTTGGATCAATCAGGGGGTTTTTACTTTTTATTTTTATTTTTTGTACGTACATCATACTATTTTTATAAACTCAATTAACTCTTAATTATTTATATTATATTCTTGAGAAGTCGAGCGTTAACAAAGTGTTATTACAAAAAACATTATAATATTCTTCTTTTTGATTTGAAATATATCAAAACATCATTTGGATTGGATAGTATTACCAGCGGAGAAATTTGATATTGACTGAATTAATCGCGAGGCTAATCAATTATCATGTCCAAAAAGGTTTGATCAGTGTAATTATAATTAATATTAATATAGCTAAAAACAATCTCTAATTAGTCTCAAATTTTGTTGATATATTTAATACTATAGTTCAATTTGATAGCGCTTGTGTGAGTATTTAAAAAATGTTTAGTTTGAAGAGTCTTAATCAGTTAATTGTGTGAGATGCCATCAAATTATTTGATTGTATCGAGTGCGTAGGACCAATCGGGTCTAAACCGATATTCATGGCCTAACTTGTAACAGAAATGTAAAATAATATATCCAGTAAAACCCATTATTTTTCTTTTTAAATAATAGATAGAATACAAGTATTAGTAGCGGTAACAATCATAGAAAACGAGAAGGATGTTTATTGGATGCAATGCAACGCTTCATGGCCACGTTAATTAAGAGCAGAGATAATTTGATAACTGTAATGTGTTATAAAATTAAAGTTCAGCTTTTGATATGATGTACTTGTCTCGTTCCCTATACCGTTGGGTAAAAGTGAAAATATTTAAACAAAGACTTAAAGTTTATAGTAAAAAATATACAAAAAATAATAACACCATAAAAATATCCTAAATCTGGTGCATGTAGACCGATGTACTGTATTAGAAATTAGAATACTAGATGATTTTGTAGTCAATTCATTGAGCACATGATTAACCACATTTGAATAAGTCAAATCTTCTCTAACTTGGTGTACTAGACCGCGTCCGCATACAAATAAAACTTAATTCGATTTTATGAGGCTATAATATTAGAACTGATTAATCCTTTTTTGATGTCACAAAATCATGTGCAACTCCCTCGGCTCGTGCTTAGATTCTTAATCGACATACTTGTAAGTTAATTTAAGTATAATAATGTCAATTACATGCCAAAGTCACGAGCCTACCAACATGTGGAGGAAATCCAAATGATATGCTCAACATAGCCTGCTGTCACGCGACATCACGTGATTCCACAATATATTTATTTGGAAAAAGAAAATCTTAGGTGACAATTGGTATTCTAAATGTGCCTTCTGATTTAATGCGTTATTATGTGCCACCAGTAGCAGTAAGTCAAGATGGGCAATATTTTCTTTTCAAAAATTACACTATGGAGGCCTGCCTCTCCACTAATGGTGTATCAGAAAAATGAATTAAAATAGACTGTTTAATTAATGGCTTCAACCAATAAATGTCAAAAATCATCTCATCACCTGACAATGATTTTACCCAAGTAGAATAAAAGATGATATTGATTAGTAACTTAAATGGTGTCATAGATCTGGATGTGCAGCTAAATGGAGATGAATCCCCAGCCGTATATTTAATTTTACTTGATTTAGATCTAGATCCAAATCACATCACTTCCATGTACTTTTTACAAACTATGGGGTTTAAAATTTGGTCATAGTCTTATTTTGACATTTTTGTATGTCACTATGTGTAAATGACAAAATGTTTATGAGACAAAATGCTAGAATCACTAGAGTCGTTGTCTGATTTAGAAAATATTGAAATTAGTATTAGTCTATATATTTTGATAATCACCCTAACCTTCTTTTTTTTTTTTTACTTATAATCACCCTAAACTAAACTTATCAATCATATTATTTTTGCTAGAGATATAAACTTAAAACAGCCACACGCAAAAAATATATCCGGAGATGAATATTGATCTAATCAAACTGAAATCCCATACAATGGAGAGGTTATTTGGTGCAGCCGTTGAATGTGCATCCACTACCAATACACGGTGGAGATGGGTTGTTGGGTAGTTATCCCTACAATTTAGGGATCTCATTTTAATCTCAATCATCGGTTGTGCATACAGCGGATGTATATAATAATTTCTCCGTACAATGGCAGCTAACGATAAATTGCAAACAAATGGTCCAAGTAACTACTACGCATGGATTATAGTTTCGGTTTCGGAATAGGTTTCGGTCAACTAAAAATTAGAAATGTTCTGTAATATTTCGAGAACTTTTCGGCATGTTTCGAAGAATGAATAAAAATTGTAGCTATAGCTAACATGTAAACTAGATATATTTTTCGTTCGATAGAGTCAATGAAGAAAACATTTCGTTATTGTTAACTGTATAAAATAAATACGAGATTAAAGAGAATATTAGTCCTAAATAAAGAAGATTAATAAAGGGACAATATTATTGTCACGAGTACCTCCGATGAGTTGTACCCACTCCCAACGAGGAGGCCCGTCGGGTGTAACCAATACCGCTCAGATACTAACCCAAAGCGGTATGAGTGGCCATCCGACGAGGGCACCTAGCGTCCCTCGGAAAGTCACGATGAATCAAGACCAGATATCAATGCGGCATCGGATAAAGAGCAAACCCGGATGGATCCGCCTGATTCAGATATCCATCAAGACGCCGAGCAGGGCCCCAACGGACTCCCGTGTCCCAGAACCTTGACAAGAACGCTTCCTTGCTATGCACTCCTAACACAAATGCCCTCGGAGCAATGCCCCAGACGACCAAAGAATGAAAACACACATTGATGCAAGAGCCAAAGAACAACACTTTCCGGGTACTTGGAAAGAGAAAAGCCTATCCACGAAGTCTAAAACACTCATCGGAGTTCAACTCACGGGTGAACACCCCCTCGGAGAAAATGTCCAGAATCACTTACTTCGGGATACCCCCCTATCGGAGCAGCATTATCACTAAGAAGACACCCAAACTTGGCCCTCAAGTCAATACCAGAAGCAAAAAGCCCTCGGAGAAGAAGAAGGTCGCCAGCCACCTATCGGAATGAAGACGAAACCCCTCGGAGAAAGATCAAACAGCACAGTCAGCACTTAGTAGATCAAGATAGACATTATCTTATTGATTAGTGTACCTTGTAACACGTGTACTCATCTTAACACATGTCAACATGCATAAAGACACCTGTCCCCAAAAAATTCTATATAAAGGGAGGTGATCAATTGAAGAAAAATAACTCAAGAAACACACACACAACATGAGTGAAATATAGTGAATAAAGGAAGGAATGTTCTTGTCATTTTGTCTCTTTTAAAATAGCATTTAGCTTTTGAACCACGGGCAAGGGTGTTCCAACCCAAA
The DNA here is from genome assembly GCA_948329865.1 of Linaria vulgaris. Lineage (NCBI taxonomy): Eukaryota > Viridiplantae > Streptophyta > Magnoliopsida > Lamiales > Plantaginaceae > Linaria > Linaria vulgaris. The sequence goes on along the minus strand of OX415250.1, from coordinate 31,158,707 downwards.
TAAATAATTCAGTTAATTAGGTCATAATTCCAAACCTGTTAACAGTTATTTTTCGAGAAAACGCGCAGAAATTTTGATTCATGCGCTACTACGTGGCATGGCATATTTTTCGTTCTTCATCACTAGTTTAATTTAGTATCCTCTAAATTTTTATATAGCTAAGATTTCAAAAATATCAAAGACAAGGGAAGACGATGTTTGTAATTAGACCAAGCCTCGGTTGTGTAAATGGAAATATGCTTTAATCTAACCCTATGAAGCACCCACACTTCAAAATATCAGTCGTGTTCGTATTCGACACATACACTCATCTGGCAGTCCTCTGACACGTATCGGACACGTCACGTGGCGTGTCTCAATTAAAATAAATAAAAATTAATCTGACACCCGTGTCTTACACCTTAGCATGCCGTGTCCGACATAATAAGAGTGTGTCCAACATGTTTTAGACTTGTTCAAGAGAAATTATATATTTTAATTATTTGTGTTCTAAAATTTATTTAAAATCGTATCATAAATTGACAAATAAGAGATAAAAGAGTTAGAAAATAAATTGTTAAAACTTAAATAACTAAGCAAAAGGCGTAAACTTAAACGAATTTCAATTAATGCATGATTTGATTTTAGTTGTATGTATGTTTTTGAGTATTATTACTAATTTATTTTGGTTTATATCATTGCCAAGCAATGATAGTTGAAATTAAGTAAGTGTTTCAATTGAATTATTTTTTGTTATTAAATCATTTTACTTGAATTTAAGTATGTTATGAGTTTTACTTGGATTTAGAGATATTAATTTTATAAGTTTTACTGGTATTTAATATTTTTTGATTATAAAAAAATGTATTTGTGTCTCGGCTGTGTCAATTTTTTGAAAAATCCGTGTCCATGTGTCCTTGTCGCCGTGTCCGTGTCGTGTTGTGTCCGTGTCCATGCAAGATAGATCTAACCGCACAATGGGATTATCTAGTGCACCTTTGCGTATCTCATGCATGAGGTATTCGGGAAAAGAAAGAAAAAAGTATATTACAAAAAGTAATATAGCGGTCGGTTTGCAATTTCAAGAATTAATTATCTTGTCCGACTACTTTTTAGCTCTCTATATACATTTCGATAGATATCATGCAAATTAAATTAGATACCCAAAATATTTTTTCTCCAACTTTCGGTCCATAAATTAAAATAAGCCAAAGTGTCAGTTGGCAAATCAACACTAAAGATTATGGGGAAGGGACAAATTAAACAAGCCAACAATTTGATTGAAAACGATGCGACTGTAAGTAAATTGGAACTAAACTATTCTTTGTGTGAATAAATCCGAGAGAAAATCAAACCATGAAAAGCTTACAACTTATAAAGGTCACATGTAAAGTGATAAAAGTCCCCCATACTCCAAATAAAAATAATAATAATAACATCAAGTGCAGATTCATTCATCAGACCCCATAACTCTTTCCTCCTTTCATTTTCCTTAACTAAATTTTAAAAAGCACAAAAAAACACACACAGTCACACATTGCCATGTCTGTGCCCACAAACAACCTCATCTGATCTCCCCCACCATAAACAAATCCCCATCTAAAATTCCATCTCAAAAAATAAACAAACATAATGGCCTAGCTGTATTTTTATTAATTCTTGGATCCGGAGATTCTGCTCTCTTTTAAAAATATAAGTATATAAAAGTCCATATTATATTTAATTAATTAATTTGCACACAAATCTATCAATCCATTCATCCCCTTGTTTTCATTTATATTTAAATAAAACCCCACAAAGAAATGATTTGCCTTTCCTCCCCCCAATGCTCAAACACCTTCTCAAACCTCACAACATTGGAGTTTGCATCACAACAAACACCAATATAGTTTTTTTTTTTTTTTCCCATTCCTCTTGTAATGCCTGTTCTTTTACTATCATCATGGAACCTGTTTCTCTTCTTTTCTTCTTGCCTACTCCTCCTTTTCACCTCCCCTGTTTTCGCCCTGAATCCACAAGGCGAAGCCCTGTTATCATGGAAAAAAACCTTAAACGGATCACTCGAGCCACTCAACAACTGGGATTACACCGAGGAATCGCCCTGCCGATGGTTCGGCGTAACGTGCAACTACAAAAACGAGGTTGTCGAGCTCAACTTGAAGTACATCGACTTACTCGGACAGGTCCCGAGTAACTTCACTTCCTTACAATCCTTAAACAAGTTGGTCCTGTCGGGGACCAATCTCTCCGGCACCATACCTCCAACAATCGCAATGCTACCAGAATTGAATCTATTAGACTTGAGCGAGAACGCACTGACAGGCCTAATCCCATCGAGCCTCTGCCACTTGCCGAAGCTGGAACATCTCTTCCTCAACACGAACCAATTGGAAGGCGCGATCCCAGCTGAGCTCGGCAACTTAACCAGCCTGGTGGAACTGACCATCTACGACAACCAGCTCAGCGGCGGAATTCCAAACACTATCGGTAACTTAAAGAAGCTCCAAGTTATCCGAGCAGGCGGGAACAAGAATCTGGCGGGACAAATACCCCCCGAAATCGGAAACTGCACGAGTTTAGTCATGTTGGGATTGGCGGAGACCAGCATTTCCGGGTTCCTGCCGTCTTCTCTAGGCATGCTGAAGAAACTACAGACGATCGCGATATACACCGCGCTTTTGTCGGGACAAATCCCGCCCGAGATAGGCGAATGCTCGTCGTTACAAAACGTTTATTTATACGAAAACTCGTTGTCGGGCTCCATCCCGACTAGTCTGGGGAGGTTACAGAATCTCCAGAATCTTCTGCTCTGGCAGAACAATCTTGTAGGCGTTATACCTTGGGAACTCGGGAGCTGTCGACAACTCCTGGTGATCGACGTGTCCATGAACTCGCTAACGGGCTCGATTCCGGAGTCTTTCGGGAGTCTGAGGCTGTTACAGGAGTTGCAGCTGAGCGTGAACCAGATATCGGGCAACATCCCGACAGAGCTCGGGAACTGTACGGCTCTTACGCACATTGAGCTCGACAACAATCAGATCACGGGGAGTATTCCTTCCGAACTAGGGAATTTACCAAATTTGACGCTGTTGTTTTTATGGCAGAACAGATTGGAGGGTAATATTCCGGCATCTTTGTCATCCTGTCGGAGCCTCGAGGCCGTTGACTTCTCGCAGAACGCGTTGACCGGCCCGATACCGAGCGGGATTTTTCAGTTGCAGAATTTGAACAAGCTGTTGCTGCTGTCGAATAATCTCTCCGGAACGATACCGCCCGAGATTGGGAACTGTTCGTCGTTGATCCGGTTTCGTGCTAGTAGTAACAAGATTACGGGTAATGTCCCGCCTGATATTGGGAGGTTGAAGAATTTGAATTTCTTGGATCTTGGAATGAACCGGATTTCAGGAATCATACCTCCTGAGATATCCGGGTGTCGGAATCTGACGTTTCTTGATCTGCATTCGAATTCGATAACTGGGAATTTGCCCGGGAATTTGAATCAGCTCGATACTCTGCAGTTTATCGATGTTTCGGATAATTTGATCGAAGGTACGTTGAGTTCTGGTATCGGTTCGTTGAGTTCGTTAACGAAGCTGATCCTCGGAAGCAACAAGTTGTCTGGTTCGATCCCGACTGAGCTTGGTTCGTGTTCCAGGCTTCAGTTGTTGGATTTGAGCAATAACGAGCTCGAGGGTCAGATTCCGGTGAGTTTGGGGAAGATACCGGCATTGGAGATAGCGTTGAATTTGAGCTGCAACAAGCTTTCCGGTGGGATTCCGGAGGAATTCACCGCGTTGGACAGGCTGGGAGTATTGGATATTTCTCACAACCAGCTCTCCGGGGACCTACATTATCTTGCCGAATTGCAAAACTTGGTGGTCCTCAATGTGTCCCATAATAACTTCTCAGGACACGTGCCGGACACATCGTTCTTCGCTAAGCTGCCGCTTAGTGTCCTTGCTGGAAATCAGGAGCTCTGCTTTGCCGGCAACAAATGCTCTGCGGATGAGGGCGGAGGCCCCGGACGGGGAAGAGCCGCAAGGGTTGCAATGGTGGTGCTGCTTTGTACGGCTTGCGTGTTGCTATTGGCTGCGCTGTACATTATCCTAGGGGGGAAGATCCGGGGCCGTCGGGCCCACGAGTGCGACTTGGACAACAAGGATGACGCTGAGTTGTCTGGCCCGTGGGAGGTCACGGTGTACCAAAAGCTCGACTTGTCTATTACCGACGTGGCTAAATGCTTGACTGCAGTCAATGTAATTGGTCGTGGTCGATCGGGGATGGTGTATCGAGCAATAATCCCATCTGGAACAACGATCGCTGTAAAAAGGTTCCGGTTGTCGGAAAAGTACTCGGCCGTGACATTTTCGTCGGAGATCACGACATTAGCCCGAATTCGCCACCGGAATATTGTTCGACTCTTGGGATGGGCGGCTAATAGAAAGACTAAGTTATTGTTCTATGACTATTTGCCTAATGGTACACTAGGTGAATTGCTGCACGAGATGCGTGTGGATCGAGTAGAATGGGATGTTCGGTTCAAGATAGCGTTGGGCGTAGCAGAGGGATTGGCGTACTTGCACCATGACTGTGTGCCACCCATCCTCCACCGCGATGTGAAGGTGGATAACATACTATTGGGTGACCGGTACGAAGCCTGTATAGCTGATTTTGGGCTCGCACGTCTGCTTGAGGACGAGTCGGGTTCATTCACGGCGTATCCGCAGTTTGCAGGATCATATGGATATTTTGCTCCTGGTAAATTTCTCTCAACTGTTTTCTTACCTTTTAGTTAAAAATTGAACTGTTTGGAACCTTAGTGGTGTAGTTTTTTGCACCTCCACAGCAATTTGGAACATGTCATACCTCAGTTTAGTTTTTCCAAAAATAGTCAGTAAACAGAATAAAAGAACACTTTTAACCCATAATCTAAGGTGCTCATATCTTGACAGATTAGTTGTGAAGTGCAATTGATGTTACTTGTACCTTAATTAGCTTGTATGTGTCATTACACAGTAGTAATATGCATGTGAAGTCATGTAATTGTTCTACGACGCCCAAACCATTAGTTTGGCCTAATAACTTGGCTGGATTCTGTATAGAGATATGTATATGCTATTTTTCTCTTTGTTGCTATTTGACATGAAAAAGTTCCATCTTCTATTTTTCATTTCAGAATATGCTTCCATGCTAAAAATCACGGAGAAGAGTGATGTCTATAGCTACGGCGTCGTCTTACTAGAGATCATTACTGGCAAAAAACCGGTCGATCCCTCGTTCACAGATGGACAGCATGTGATTCAATGGGTGCGCGATCACTTGAAGAGCCAAAGGGACCCTGCTGATATAATTGATCAAAAACTCCAAGGCCTTCCCGACACTCAAATACAAGAAATGCTCCAAGCTCTGGGAATAGCCCTCTTATGCACGAGCAACCGTCAAGAGGACCGCCCGACCATGAAAGATGTGGTGGCCTTATTGAAGGAAATCAGGCACGAGCCAGTGCCAGGAGGTGATCAAGGTCAAAAGCCGGTGAGTAAGTCATCAAGGAGTACAGATCAAGTTTCGCCACATTCTTCATCGTCAGTGACCCCGTCTCAGTTGTTGCGCCTCCAAGGGTCACCGGATTCTTCCCTTGGTTACTCGTCGTCGTCCACGAGTTACAACCCGAGACAACATTGAATCGCCAAAATCCAGAGAGACGTTTGTTTTTAGGTGTAGGAAGGTAATTAGTTGGCGATGTAAAGAGTTAGTTTTAGTTTATTTAATTTGATTTGATAAGTACTGAAAATCAAAGGAAGTGCTGGCGATTTTTGCCTAAGATCTAATTCTAGCGTTAGTTGATAAATAAAAGTTAATGGTTCAATTCTTCACGGATCAAAGATTCCATAAATTCCTATGAAAAGTATTAAAATAGGTTTTATTTTTAACTCAAAAGATGCATACATTTTTTACTCTCATCATTGCAGCTATAAACTTTAATTCACGTGTCTCATTAATTTGAACGCGAGGGATGTCCTGTTGAATTACGATTTTTTTTTTTTGTTATGTATACGATTGTCACAATACTTGTACCCCTTTGAGATTTAGACTAATTACACAAGTATATATTTCATATTATTTCTCAATTAATTGTTATTAGCACGCGTCGAGCTTCATAAATTGATAATTATTCTATTGCTCAATTACGTACGCCAAATAATTCTTATCCTCGGGTACATGTACAGGGAGCGTCGGGGCTGCACTTAAAGGTGGTGCAGCCAGCTCCCCACCATAATTTAAAATCCTTACAACTAAGGCCTGAGACTTATCTTCTTCTAAATTCAGGCCACAAACTTAATCTTATGCTAATATTTTATAAAAATAAATAAAGTAAAATCTCTAAGTTAATACTTATCACTTTAAGATTATTTTTTTAACCACCCCACTAATAATCAAAATTATACATTAAATACAAATTAATTTTGTGTCTTGATTTTGTTAGAAAAATCCTTATCAAACGCCTGCCCCATAATCAAATCAGTATTATGACATGAAAAAATAAAATCTCTACAGTTATGACCCTATATTTTTTTCTTTCCTATAATCAAGGAGTAAAATAAGATCTTTTATCTTTTTGAAGTATTTTCTTTTGAGATCTCGTCTTTTTGAAGCATTAGTAGTATGCGATTATTTATTTTACTTGAACACATATAAATTCTGACTTCTTTATTTTTATTTTAAGGTAAATTAATGATGTGGTTTGTCTTTGAGAAATGTCTATAAAATGTAGGTCAATGAAGAAAGTCATGATGTTTAATGAAAATCTGTAAAAGAAGGTATTCAAAAATAAGAGAAATCACGTCGATAAATTATTGAGCAAATTACTCACCAAATTTGTAAGTTGTGGACTGATAAGTTAGAACTTGATCATATTTGATCTTTATATCATAATTTAAACTTCTTAAAAATATATCGTAGAGATTTGTACGCTTTTCTAAGAATATGAAATCTAGAATTAAGTTTTGTATAAACAGTAATATGGGAGCGTTAGAAATTAATCTTAAATTCAGAAATATTGATTTATTTAATATTATATATATACTAGTATAAAATAAATAACGGGGCTTGATTTGAGGAGATGCTAAAATCATGGGGCCTTAATTGTAGGATATTCAAATTTTATCGGAGTTTGATAAGGCTTTTTCTAACAAAATCAAGATAGAAAATTAATTCGTGTTTAATGGATAATTTGTATTATAAGTGGTGTGGTTAAAAAAAATATTAAAGTGATATATTATTATTAACGTACAAATATTACTTTATGCATTTTTATAAAATATTAGCATAAGATAGAGTTTGTGGCCTGAATGTAGAAGAAGATAAGTCTCAGGGCCTTAATTGTAAAGATTTTAATTATTGTGGGGAGCTGGCTGCACCACATTTAAGCGCAGCCCCGACGCTCCCACATGTACATGTTAGTGACGCCTTTGAAAATGCACAAAAGTAATTAAAAAGACAAACATATATAGACGATGGATAATATACTAATAGCAAAAACAAATATAAGTGGGGATTGGGGAATACATTCAGCACACTGCTTATTGCTTATGGACACTGACACTTTACTAGCGCTCTGTACCATCGTTCTGTTCCCTGAAGGGTTTTCAATATCTTCTTTTTATATTATTTCAAGAAATTAATAGACAAATAAATTGGATTTTGATTAACTTAATATAACTTGAAAAAATATCTGATCCACCCTAAGCATATTCTTGAACATTTGATTAAATAATAAAATATTTTATTACATGTGATTGTTCACTGTTTCACATTTTTAAATTTGGCTGCAATATCATGTACAATATGAATAGAAGAAGACATTCTATCTGGTGCAGAAACTTCTGAATCAACAATAATTGGGAGTTGGGACTTTTTTAGAGATTTGTTAAATTGATTTGCTAAGAAGTCATTTTCAATCTTTTCGAGTAGAAGTGGCACAAATATGCCTCATATTAATGTACTTATAAAATAATTAAAGCAATTCGAGGATGATGCTTCTCCTGCACCAAAAGAAGTTAAAGTTTCCAGCTACCATTTAGGGGCTCTAGGTACCTTAGTAGTACTATATCCCTTAGTAGTGCTATATATAATGTTACACCGCAATCTGAAGAAAAACAAATTATATTGCACGAAAAGTAAAAAGATATAAGATTTTGTTGATTCAGTTGAGACTTGAGTGTATCATGTATGACTCTTTTTAATTTGTCGACTTCGAGCCAGAGTTTTCACTCTATTATTATCATATTACAATTGGATTATCTACAAGAATAACCGTATAACAAATTTTATGTGAACTATTCACGAAATTTTGGGCTTGATTTATAGTACTTCATCATGCTCCTCAACACAATATATATACATATATAATTCATGCACACTCTTGATGAACTTGTCGCAAAAAGTGTTGATAGTACATGAGGGTATTTTTATTATCATTTGTAGCAAGACTATGTAAAAAAGAATAATTCTTTGTCGACCCACTTAGCTTTTCATACCCACCCCCATACCATATATATGGCTTCAAGCTTATTACAATTGCATGCAACTCTAGCTAGCACATGCAGGACCCCCAGTCCCCACCATGTGATAGCGATATGTCCAAACGTCGCTTCATACAGTTAAAGATGATGACATTTAAATTGATGCATGGCTCCAATTTCGCCAGACTTTTTTTGATAAGCAAATTATGTCTTATTATGTAGCATGACATATATCTTTTTCCATTGATTTTACTTCTCAAAGCATGGAAAATTAATAAGAATGCTTGAATAGGCAATTGGAGACATGATAAGGTACTAATCAGTGTCGGCTAATTCATAAGAAAAACTGCGCCACAAAATAAATTTCAAGATATATGTTTGGGTCCCTCTATTGATCATATCCATTCGTACATTTTACGTAATAACGAAATTAAAGTTGATTTTGTTCAATTGAAAGTGGTAAAGTATGCATAATGCATTTGTGTGAATAAAGCCAGTACAATCCTTAATTGGATTGGTGGAACTCCACAATGCTCTATCATATGTAGGTTTCAGGTGGTTAGTTGCCTTGCTTACTTCAAGCAAGTTGATATTATCTAGTTATTCGGTCCTATATTCTGAGTCTTGTCAAGTTGAAGTCATGTATCTTAAGTGATCTAAAATTACATGTTTTATATTATTTCCATATTTAGTAACTTTTCATAATTCTGGTAATTAGTTACTAACTACTTATTATATCGGGTAAGTGTGTTTATTAGTTCACTAATAATCTTGACTAGTTGTAAGTACAAATAGGACTAGTTGTAGTTATTTTCATCTCATTAGATTACATTCGGAAGCTAAGAAGAAGACAAAAACACTTTTCTCTCTCTAAATTGTAACAACAATCTTTCGATTTCAATCTTTAATGAATAAAATGTTGATTCAACAGTTCTCAATTCGTTGGGTTAGAATAAAATGAATAAAATTGTTGGGTTAGAGTCAATGAGCTGATTTTTTCTTGGCTGAGTTACTCTGTTACTAAAGAACTCTGCAATAGCTTGATGTTCTACACTTCTGAATGTGACTTGTGGAATGAGTTGAAAACAAGGTATGCAATAACTGATGGTTCGAGGGTGTATCATCTTCCAAAGTCCTTCTCCCCTATTTTACAAGGGGCTAGATCCATTACTGAGTACTATCACTACTTCAGGGCTATATGGGATGAGTACAATAGCTAGCGACCTATTGCCCCTTGTTCTTGTGGGCTATGTACTTGCAACCTGAATCACGCTATAATGTACCATCAACAGTATGATTGTGTTATGAAATATTTAGTGGGTTTGCGTGATTCCTAATCTGTTGTGAGTGGTGAGATCCTCTTGATGGTTCCTTGGCCCTCTCTTATCAATGTGTATTCCTTGATTCTTCAAGAAGAGAATCAAAATGATCTCTACTCTATTGCTACACCTATGGATGCAATGGCTCTATTCACCAGACAAAGGAACTTTGGAGACTCACAAACTATGCCTAATATGCAGAATGCTTCAGGTGCAAATGCTCCTTACAAGCCTCATCTCTCTAAGCAAGAGAAAAAGAAACTGAAATGCACTCATTGTGGCTATAGTGGTCACACTGTAGACAAGTGCTTTCAGATCTTTGGTTATCTTTCTGTTTGGACTGGTCCTACTGGTAAAAGACAGCCACCACAGAGGTCAGCCAATTCAGTAAACAACTCACATAACTCCAATGAGCAGACTAACTTGGTCATGTAGTTTCTGAGCAACATCAAAAGTCATCCACTCAAGAGTTGTTTGAATAGTTTCTTACTTATCAACAAGCTCAAGAACAACTCAGAACAACCAATGCTCTCATAGAAGGTTCACATCACTATGCTGCTGCTGCCAACACTGGACAACAACCCCTCTATGTTGCTACTACAGTGTCTGGTACTCTTGAACACTTTGCTTTTAACACCCACTCACATGCTAATTTTGATCATTCAAAGATCTGGATTATTGATACATGGGCTACAGATCACATGATATGTGATCTAAATCATTATTATAGCACTCTTGTTCAAACTAATACTATTATGCACTTGTCAAATAAGAGTTACATTGTTGCAACACATATAGGCAATGTATTTCTTTTTCGAGAAGTTATATTAATAGGTGTCTTATTTGTTCATTCTTTCTCTCATAATTTGTTATATGTATCTAAACTAACCAAGATGACCAATCTTATGATAACTTTTATGTCTTCTGCTTGTGTGATTCAGGATCCAATCACCAGACAGATGATTGGTTCTGCTAAGTTGTTGAATAGCCTATATATCTTGAAGTTTTATGATCATTCTATTCATCATTACTCTTGTAATAATGTGAACTCTCATGCAAATCTATGGCATATGAGACTGGGACACCCCTATAGGGAGAAACTTATGTCTATTCACTCTATCGATGCCCATTCTTGTAAAGACACTCACTATGATGTATGTTCTTTATCAAAGCAAAAAAAACTTCCATTTCCTGTTAGTCAATCTCAATCTCTTGCAGCTTTTGATCTTATTCACTGTGATGTATGTGACCCCTTTTATGTGCATTCACGTGATGGTTTCATATTTTTTCTAACTATTTTTGATGACTATTCTAGATGCACTTGGATTTATTTAATGAAACACAAATCTGAGGTTAGACAACACATTATTCACTTTCACAAATCTGTTTTAACTCAGTTTTCTGTTTCTATCAAAAGTCTAAGGACTGACAATGGATCTGAGTTTCTCCTTAAGATTTCTATAAGTATAATGGGATACATCAACAGACCAATTGTGTTGAAAGTCCACAACAAAACGGTCGGTGGAAAGAAAGCATCAACACCTCTTACAGGTTGTTAGATCACTCAGATTCCAATCTCATATCCCTGTTGAATATTGGAGTAATTGTGTCTCTACTTCTAGTTTTTTTGATAAACAGGTTACCTTCTAAAATTATAAACAACAATACACCATATTAGATGTTTTTTCATAAGCCTCCTGATTACTCTCTTTTAAGAAATTTTGGTTGTTTATGACATGCCTCTACCCTCATAGCTAAAAAACAAAAAAAATTGATGCAAGGGTTGTACAATGTTGTTTCATTGGCTATCGTTTGGGCACCACAGGATACCAACTACTAGACTTATTAAATCACAAAATATTTATTTCAAGGAATGTTGTATTCCATGAAACTATATTACTTTTTCACGAATAAGTAGAATGCTTTACATGACCTTGCACCTCCTACAAGCACAAATTTGAAATACTGACCCTTTTATTGCTCAGCAAAGTTTACGTACTCAGATTGCTACTCAGCCTCAACATGATCCCCTGATGCCAGCTAAGTCATATTCAATACCATCAGGATTGTCAGCTACTCCTGACATTCAACCCAATCCTATGGATCAAAACAGCTCTTATGAACCTTCAACTAACTCTTTTGAACATCAAGAAATCACAAGTGTGCAACAACCAGTTGCACCAGATATTTTTAATTCTCAATATACTCCCTGAGCAGAGAAGATTTACAAGATCTATCCATCCTTCTGCCTATCTAAAAGTGTATGATTATCAGTTGCCTAATTTTATTCATAAGGCTAACTATTCTAACGCTATCGACCTTAGTATTCTTAAAATCATAAAACAAAGTATCCTATCAGTATGTTTCTTAGTACAGATAGACTTAGCTTCTCTCACAAAGCTTTTACTTCTGATGTATCTCATTTATCTGAGTCAAAAATATTTAAACAAGCTAGCACTTCTAGTGAATGGAAGAATGCAATGCAGACTGAAATCAATGCACTAGAAAAGACTAATACATGGATCATGACAGAGTTACCTCCGGGATATCATTGCATAGGTTGCAAATGGATTTACAAGATTAAACTAAAAGCTGATGGCACAGTAGAAAGGTACAAAGCAAGGTTGGTAGCAAAAAGCTATACTCAAGAGGAGGACCAGGATTATTTTGACACTTTCAGCCATGTTGCAAAACTCACAACTGTGAGAGTGATAATAGCCTTAGTTGCTTCTCAAAACTGGTTTTTTAGGCAATTTGATGTCAATAATGCTTTCTTACATGGTGCTTTGGATGAAAAAATATATATGACCCCCCCCCCCCCCCGGCTATTGTGATTCGAAAGACACAAGGGTGTGTTTATTAAAGAAAAGTCTATATGGGCTTAAGCATGCATCTAGATAGTGGTATACAAAATTAACTAACAGTTTGTTGGCTTATGGTTTCACACAAAACATCTTTGATTGTTCACTATTTGTTGTTACTCATCATGGTTCTATAACTACTATTTGCATATACGTAGCTGATGCGATATTAACATGGAACAACCTTACAGAGATCAACAAAATCAAAATCCATCTTGATGAACAATTCACCATAAAAGTTCTAGGTGACCTCAAGTACATATTGGGCCTTGAAATTGCTAGATCATCTAAGGGTATTTCTCTTTGCCAGAGAAAGTATGCCCTAGACATACTTACCGAGTCTGGATATTTGGCAAGCAAACCTACTTCAATACCCATGGAAATCAAAACAAAACTTCAACAAGCTGATGTTGAATCTCTATCTGATCCTTCAGTATACATGAGGCTTGTTGGAAGATTACTTTACTTAACCATTACTAGACCTGATTTATGCTTCTCTGTTCAAGCTTTAACTCAATATGTGTCCCTTCCCACTGTTTCACATCTTGCAACAGCCATAGGGTACCAAGATACCTAAAATCAACATTAGGTCAGGGGTTGTTTTATCCAGTCAAAATTGATACTAATCTCAAAGGTTTTTGTGACAGTGACTGGGCAGGCTGCAATGATACCAGAAGAAGCATAACAGGATACGCTATATACCTTGGTGATTCTTGGATCTCCTGGAAGGCCAAGAAGTAACCAACTATCAGCAAGTCATCCACGGAAGCTGAGTACAGAGCAATGGCCACTTCTACATGTGAAATGATCTGGCTCACTCAACTTCTATCTAACCTGAAGATCATACCTACCAGAATTCCTCTCATGTGCACTGATAACAAAGGTTATGAGGCTATTGCACAAAATCATGTCCACCATGAGAGGAAAAAACACATTCAGATCGATTGTTATTTTGTTAGAGAGAAAGTGCAACAACAACAACAACTCAAAGTCATGCACATTTTCAACACTATCCAGCTGGCATATATTTTGACAAAACCTTTGCCTATTCAGACCTTCATTCTAATGACTTCCAAGATGAGCCTGTTGGACATCCATGACCCTCTTTTTTTGGGGGGGGTGGGGGGGGGGGGGTTCTTAAGTGGTCTAAAATTACATGTTTTATATTATTTCCATATTTAGTAACTTTTCATAATTTTGGTAATTAGCTACTAAATACTTACTAAATCGGGTATTCTTTCTATTTGTAGTTATTTTCATCTCATTAGTTTACAATCAGAAGCTAAGAAAAAGCATTGTTTTGAAACCCGGTGCGGTGACTGACCCGGTGAGCCTACTAGACTAGGTAGTGGGTCAACATGTCGAACCGGTCGGACCGTTTGTTGAAAAATAAGAATATGGTTATCACAAGACTATGACTTGAACATATGACCTCCTACAAAACAAGTTATTGGGAAGTAGCGGAAACCATTGAGCTATCCAACAATTTAATAAATAATCCAACAAACTATATATTTAATACAAGCTAAAAGATTGTTTCGGAGTTTTAAATGTCGTATTTTCATTTTTAGACAGTTGGTAAGAGTCGTCGCATGTTTGCTTTTGATTGGCAGACTATGCATGTGTTTTTTTGACTTTTAGGAGTACTATCTTTCTGTTATTTCTTTGGAATTAATAAGAACTATAGTCTTTTTCTTTTTTTCGTCTTGCATTATTTAGATGATTATGGTTCCTTGATTTTGAACTCTTTCTCATGGCCTTATGATAGCTCTGATGAATAGATGCATCTCATATGAGTTTGAACTTTGAACTTTCTATATTTTCTGCTTTAAATCATCTTTTTACAGAATTCAACACTATCTTGAATTTGTCAAAGTGCAACTTTAAAGATTCAAGCGTTTGTTGATTCAAAAAAAGAAAAAAAAGAAAAAAAGAATCAAGCGTTTGCACTGGATTTGTAAAATGACTTGAAGAAAAACGAGTATCTTGAATCTTATGTGTTATTAGTCACTTTGATATTGAAGTCTTGCTAAGGAGTCAAGAAATTGATTAAGGGCATTTTGGTATTTCAAAAAATTAATAAGTCGGGATTCAAGTTTAGGTAAGATGTATCAAATGAATTATCATATATGAGATCTAGACATAATTTGTGTTACCAAATATCTTTGTAATATGTCGGTCGACCAATTATAATCCGTCTTTGATTTAATCTAGCGCTAATCTCTCACAGCCTATCATACGGACCTTCGTCAATTAGTTTGTCTAAATGTTGAACCTTTGAGTTGAGATGGTCTGAGTGTCCTCATACAGATATACATAAACGTGGTGAGCGGCTTTTCACCATTTTTGCTTAAAATTAGTTTTTGAATGAAAATCCAGAATATATCAAACCATTTTGAACTCACAAACACTTAAAAATGGTTTGAATTACTTAGAAATCAACATATATGCACTTCAGGATTTGGACACTGGCCCTGTATCTTTGATATTATATTATTTTATTTTATTACATATTATTTGTCTTAGATAACCTGTTATGATAGCTACACCTAGAAAGCATATCGGATCGCCCTTAATTTTCATCCGCCCAAGAACCTCTCCACGTTATGAAGTGAAGGTGGAATTTGCAAGGGTTTATAAGCCAACTTTTTCACTACTTTCCTTGGAGCAATATAATACTGTATTACTGTTTGATTAGATATTTTTTTTGATAAATAGTTTGATTAGATATTAAAAGTGTCTGCAACTATATCTTTTGAGAAATTCTCAAACTCATAAATGAGTTATCAAGAAGTTTCTAAAATGTATTTTTTCTTTGAGGGTTCCAAGAACAAATATTAAAAAAGCAGTTTAGTTTTTAAATTCAACTAGCTAGCAGGAAAGATGCATATATAAAACCTCATGTGCTATAAAAAACTTGGACCTAATTTTTAATGGATTTTTTCATAGAATTCCCATGTGTTTTTTCATAGAAATCCCATGTATTTGTAAAACCATGTACCAAACTCTCGCTCCTTTTACTTCAACTTGGGGTGTGCAAAAATAATCTAAATCGATGGGATCGCTCATAATTGTACAACTTTTTTTTTTTGATCAAAAAATGAAAAATTTATAAAAGACTGGAGTAAACAATACTCTAAATCAAATGTTCAGAAGGGGATACAAGAAAGGGGGGAGGATGACCATTCAAAGAAAGAATACATAAATGACCTATTCTTAGATTTAATCCAACTCCAAACTTTTACTTTTATAGTCTCAACAACGTCCTCTAAACAAGGTTGGATTCCATTAAAGCACACATTATTTCTCATAATCCAAATTTCCCAAAAGATAAAAACCCATAAGTTGTTCCATTTACTCCTCGCTTTTGAAGACGGTATGATGCCACAAAGTTGCACAAGAAGACATTTTGCATTTTCACTAGTCGATGTGGCAATTCCAAGCCAATTTAGAATATAATTCCAGATCCGCGCGGAGATAGGACACTTACAGAAAAGGTGCTCAGAGTCTTCGACATGACCACGACAAAGAACACAATTAGTGTCGCCACCAGGAAGAGATATACCTCTTTTAGCTAAGTTGGTTTTTGAAGGAACCTTGTCAAGTATCACTTTCCAGGTAAGAGCTTTCATCTTCAATGGTGCCTCGATATTCCATAGCAATTTGAAGCAAGGATCCTCCGTTGTGCTCTCAGGTGGTGTAAGCATTTTGTAGGCAGATCTGACAGTAAACTCGCCACTTTCTTCACCTTTCCAACGCCAACGATCACTTTTTTCAAGTTGAGGCATGAACGATTGGATTAATTATTGAACAAAGTTCGTCAAGTAATCTAAATTGATAAGAATCCTTTATCAAATAATCTAAATGATCCGATAAACGATCTGTAAAATATCGAATTATAATTTGATACGATATTTAGTTTTGTATTTCGATTATTGAATTGCACTGAATTACCGAACTATATATATAATATTTATATATTAAAGTCAGAGACTTTAACCCTTTTTCTTCACCATTGAGTAGTTATCATTAATTAAGTAAAGTAATTAAGTAATTTAAATAAAATAAAATAATTAAGTGATTTAAATTTTAGAGTGTGCACACCTATATTTAGACTCATTTAAAATTGGAGAATAAACATTATTGTCTATGAAAAAATGATGAACTTATTATATCTTGATTGTGATAATTTCATGCTTTCTTTTTTTTGCTGATGAATGTCATGTGATACTTATACTGTACTGATGTTAAAGTGTAGAGCTTTTGATGAATGTCATATGAAACTTATTACATTTGTCATATGTTTAAGTCAATTCGACTGGTAATTTTAGAAACCGTTGTAAGGATGAATTTTTTCATACTTATTTGTTTTGTTTTTGCAATGACAAAATATTCAAAAAAGTTTGAAAAATACCAATTGATCGAAAGTACCGGACTCATATTCAATAATTATCGAATTGTATCGAAGTAATTTGATTCGACAAACGATTCGTGCTTAGATCTACCGAGTAAAACTATATATCAAAATACCAAATCATTGATACAATAATATCGTTTTGTACACTCCTAATTTCAATCCCGAACTTCATAAAATCTCTATCAAATCCCTTGTGTTATTTGAAACATGCAATGTGCACCTTGCTTCCTCATGTTATCTATAATTTGCATCAATGTTAGGAGGATAAAATTATAAATTCATGTTCAGTTAAAAATTCCATGTATAATTACTAAAACCACGAGAGAATTTTGCGCATGAAACTAATACGTAGAAACTGGGTAGATTTTCTAGGACATGGCATGGTGTGCTTTTTCCCCGTCAACCACCACCAAAGAATTAATGGCTGTGTCCAACAATGCACCACAAAGTAAATAGAAACAGTACAATCTCAATAACTACAAGAAGCCAGAAAGGAGGACTATCATATTCTATCCTACTGTTGCATCACAGATTTGTCAAGCAAAATTAAATTCTACTTCTCCATTGTGTCTTTGCACTCAGGTGAATCACAACATTTAAAAACAAACACCAATTTAACATAGTACACACCGTTTGTCCTTTGGACACGAAAAAGGACCCCCACATGATGATAAGATATATAGCATCTGCCAAATTTAACAGGTATTTACTGTGATCCAGAATTCTACTGTGGGAGGAGCCATTTGTGGAGAGAAAAAAAGGTGTAGCAGAATGATTCCCTACTTAGATCACAAAGTACACTATACTCTTAAATTTTCAAGATCCCACCTCACCATGAGTTAGTGGACACTCACATGGCACAAAAAACGTCAATTTTTCACATGGCACAAAAAACGTCAATTTTTTTCACCTCGCCGCGGTAAAACTTACATAATGAGCTGCTTTAAAAGCTAAATTACTTTGATAGACATGGTCAACGTTCAAAACAAGGGAATTGCGTGATCTGTTACACGGTGAAATGGTACATGTAACGTACAATCTTCCACAAAGCTCTTGGCAAAATCAAATTCTTACCCTTCCTCATAATCCATACCATTACTCACAATATGGTGAAGCTAAAATTATTTTCTTGTCCTTACGCACAATCCAACCATACTCACGTTTCAGTGAAGAAAATCATTTTCTTATCCTTGCAAACTAAACATCGTACTCACATTTTGGTATAGCTCCGACTTGCGGACATCTCCACCCAAGCTGTATCATTTTCTGGTCCTTAGTAACAAGTTAGGCATGATGGACCTTATCTTCTACAACTACATTTCTTTTGTTTTTGTATAAGAAGAGGATTTTGTTTGTGGAAATATGACTTGAGTTATTAGCGGACAAAAAATGAGTTGAGCCAAGTTAAATATCTTGATCCCTTAGTCATGGTCCCAGAATCCCGAAAACTAACTTACGTTCATCCTTGAGATCAATCCCTCATGTTACATGGGAAAGTGGCAAGTAAACTAGCATAAGAAATCCATGTAAAAACTCATATCTGCAAAAATCCACATAAAAAAAGCCCATAATCTTATTGTTCTCATCACTGCCACAGAGCTACATGTGGTTTGAGCTCCAGCAAGAGCACGCATTTATTCTGAGAGAGGAAGTATTAAGCAAACAACATGTACATTGTACACAAGCAGGAGGAATATATACATATACTAGTCAGATACTTAGCTGTATAAGTCATCCTCATCTCCAGCACCGCCAGTCGCAGAGGAAAACGGGTCCGAGGCCCCAGCATTGGTCGTTTCTGAACGATCTGGGAACCTAAATTCAGATCCAATACCACGAGATTGCTGCAGCGTCTGTGCAAAAAGCTGATACTTCCTAATGTCGGCATCGCTCACACTTCTTCGAGCAAATTTCATCGACTCCTCAAAGTGTGCTGCCTTGATCTCAGAAACATCATCCACGTCATCTTCTTCCATGGCCTCAGGGTTCTCAGCTCTTTTCTTTTCCCTCTCGATATCCTGCCATTACCAACGCGTTGAACATCAAAGAGTACTCGAAGCATAGATACTAAAATATCAGACACAGTATACAAAGATTTGTCCTTTAAAAATATGAGGAGAGTGCGTAAGAGTATTTTTAGAAAATAATAGGGATAATTAGAGATGCTGATATTACTACAAACACTTCTTCTAAAGTTCAAAAGTTTACAGTAAGTTTTACTAGAAAATCATGGTGTCCATTTAATCAGCAACCGTTTCCAGCCTTACGAGGAATCTTGTCACAACTCAAACCTCGTAAAAACTAACATATCTGTACGTGTTCCTAACTGTCCAAGGATATGCTAATTTCTGTATCCAAATACAGGACAGATCTTCATGCTCATACGGTTATACCCAACCTCATGTATAAGACAATCCAAAACAATATTGTTACCTCCAATGTTCATTGCGAAAAAATTCATTGGGAAGGTAAAAGTTCCTTACAAATGGTGTGCCAATCAATCCAACACCAAATACTCACTTGACTAAAGTCTTGATTTCTTCATTCGAACATAAATGCTTATTTGTAGTCCTACCCACAAAAGGAAGGTGATTTAGAAGTGATACCTTTTCAATGTTTTCTCGAATGGCATACTTGCAAGCACGCTGACATATTTCGGTTATATCAGCACCGCTAAACCCGTGAGTGTGTCTCGCAAGGGCAGCTAGATTGACTTCCTTAGCTAGAGGGGACTTCCGTAGGCATGCTTTGAAAATCTGAAGACGTGAACCTTCATCTGGTAGGGGTATATAAATCAACTGGTCCAAACGACCCGGCCTCAGCAACGCAGGGTCAATGATATCTGGCCTATTTGTCGCTCCTATAATAAAAACTGTTTTCTTCGCAGTCATTCCATCCATTTCGGTCAGCAATTGATTAAGTACCCTATCGGCAGCTCCACCAGCATCTCCCACTGAACTTCCTCGCTAAAGATGATATAAACATAGAAAAAATACAAATATTATAAGTCATGTCTCGAAGTTCGGCCTATTCAGAGAAAAAAAACCTCATGGTATGAATAATTACAGACACATTTTTAAGCTCTGAAAACATTAATTAAGGGGTATATCTATGACTTCACGAAGCGCGTAATAAGGCATATTCTCTAATGTTTATAAATTTGCAGGGATGTTCATATAAATAATCTGACAATAAAGATAACAATGTGTTCATAATTAGACCAGACTCAAGGGGTGTGTATCTGATTCAAGCATGACGTTATTATTGCATATAACAGGAAATCATAAAAGTAAGGGCTCGGTAATAAGTACCTGGGTAGCAATTGAATCTAGTTCATCAAAGAAAAGCACACAGGGAGCAGATTGTCGTGCTTTGTCAAATATCTCTCGAACATTTGCTTCACTCTCTCCAAACCACATTGTCAGCAACTCAGGCCCTTTCACACTTATGAAGTTGGCTTGACACTCATTAGCAATGGCCTTTGCAAGCAACGTTTTGCCGCAACCAGGAGGTCCATAGAAGAGAACCCCTTTAGATGGTGACATACCAAACTTCTCAAACTTCTCAGGATGTTCCACAGGGTACTGGACGGTCTGTTGAAGGCCAAGTTTTTTTAACAAAGTAAGGGAAAATTCCAAAAGAAAATTAACTGAAAGCTAAGACTTAAGAATTTCAGATCAAAAAACAAATGAATATTTGGGATAACAGAGGTGGATGATGCATCAATTTAGACAGACTTTGTGACAATGTCCAACACAACAATGATATATGCAAGAAAGGACAAATCGTTAAAGATGTGCCTGAATTAGAAGATACAACGTACCTCCTGAAGCTCCCTCTTGACATTATCCAGCCCACCGATATCATTCCAGGAAACATTAGGAACTTCCACGACCTACCAACCAATACAATTGACGGCCATAAGCAAAGGAGCTAGTAATTAAAGCAAGGACCATACATTGACAGTAGTTTAGCAATCCGCTATACCAATCGACCAATCTTGTAGTCGAAGTACTTTTGAACAAGATCGTAAAACTATCATTGTTGTCCACGATCAAAATTGAGAACATTTAAATTATTATTTTATATACTATTTTCTTCATAAGATATAATATCAAATTAATTGTTAATCACCATGTTTCTCAGCCTCCAAAAAGGTTTTGGATAAAGGTTTAAATTCTCTAGTTTCTGTCTTGAACTAATTATTAAAAACAAACATACCGTTTCACGCAAGGCTGAAGGGTTAGAAGCACCCAATGCAGTAATGAAGTGATCGTTAGTCACGGCCATTGAATTCAGTACTTCAGCATCAATATTCTCATCCTCCAAGTCAATCACGTCCATTTTCTCCCTTATGCATTGGAGAGCAGCTTCCGTGCAAAGTGCCGCAAGATCAGAACCCACATAACCATGTGTATCTTTAGCAACTCTCTCAAGATCAACCTGCAAAGATATCAATAAGAAATCAAAAAACAGACAAGACAGCAGTTTCCACTGACGAGAAGTATATGAACGCACATCTTCCGCAAGTTTCATATTCTTCGTGTGGATTCGGAGGACTTCCAGCCTTCCCACTTCATCTGGCACTCCAATATCAATTTCTCGATCAAATCTCCCAAATCTCCTTAAAGCAGGATCGATACTATTTGGTCGGTTTGTCGCCCCCATGACTATGACATGAGCACGGGACTTGAGGCCATCCATTAAAGTAAGGAGTTGCGACACTATGCGCCTTTCGACTTCACCATGTGTTTTCTCCCTCTTTGGGGCAATAGAATCTAACTCATCAATAAAGATTATTGATGGTGCATTCTTCTCAGCTTCCTCAAATGCTTTCCTCAAGTTACTTTCACTTTCACCAGCCAGTTTTGACATTATTTCAGGCCCATTTATCAAAAAGAAAAACGCGCCCGTCTCATTAGCTACGGCCCTTGCAATTAGCGTCTTTCCTGATCCAGGTGGTCCATAGAGTAAGATGCCCTTTGGTGGCTTCACCCCAATGGATTTAAAGAGCTGCGGATGTCTCAAAGGAAGCTCGACTAGCTCACGGATTTGAGCCATTTGCTTTCTTACACCACCGACATCATCATATCCAACTTCATTTAATCTCTCCTCATCTTCACGCTTGATTGGCTCTCCCTCACAAAATATCTCAGTATCAGGTGCAACAACACAGTATTCGCCAGGATCGGTTTCGACAACCTTGAATTCAACACTTCTCATGCCACCTCTAACCTGAAACAGGTCACCTTTCCTGACGGGACGATATGCATCCAGGAAATAGGCTGGTCACATCAAATTAAAACATATGTATGTTCATAAATATACCCCTCGTAATTAAACGTTTGAACTCAAAATGCTGAAACATTTCGATTCTAAAATACAGTGCAAATGAAAGTCAAAGATATGTGCATAATAATGTTTTGAAGTATTTTGAATAAATATCTCCAGAAATCGCAAACAATTAATATATTCAATAGGCCAAAAGATAAGACCAAAATCACTACTTAGTCCACTATATTATGAGCTACATCTCAAAAAAGCACAACATACAGCATATATATAATATAAATAGCCCCTTACGTTTCAAGTAGACGTCAAACAGATTTCCGGTGAGACCCTCGACTGAGTCATCAAAGGGAAGGATATGAACACGCTTTCCATACTTCACGTCAGGGCACTGGTGCACCGACACCATATCGGTCAGACGTACGCTAAGATTTGCACGGACAACTTTGTTCATCCTTATTTTGGGCTCTTCACATTGGTCGTCAGCAAGAACAATGCAAACTGTGTCTTTTCTCTTTTTCCCCTGCACCACACAATCACATGCATGCATTTCGTTGAATACATCATCAAGTACAAGAAAAGCCAATTATTAACCGAAATGACTAAAGATTATTACCCTGATCAACACGGTATCCCCTCGAAAAAGCTGAAGTGCTTCCATTCTTGAGGGATGCATTGAAACAACAGAGTTATCATCATTAATGGCCTCATCTACAATAAGGCGATTAGGGGCCTTTTTCTGTTCTAGTATGGCAGTCGAATAGTCTTTTTTTTCACCTTTCCTGGATCATAATAATGAATAATTCAAACAATAATCATTTATTTCTTTATTTAAAAAAAAATACACAAGCAAAGGAAGTGTAAATTGTATTTAATTTATTGGAGAGTTTAATAATAAAGTTAACTAATAACTATACTAGAAATTTTAATAACAGTTAAGAAAAATGAAACTTCAAAGAAAAGGTGACAAACAAATACGCATGATTCCAGAAAGTGTTATATTATTCTAATGATCAAAAAAAAAAAAAAAGTTCACCGAAACCACTGCACAAAATAAAAAATAAAAAAGAGAAAGAAAACGAGGATCATAATTCATAGAGAGAACTGACGAGTCGGAGGTTTGGCCTGAAGAGCTTGCTGGATTATTAGTCATGATGCTGGCACAACAAGCAGAGCACAGAGTACTACTACAGTTACTTCTTCTGTAAGGCGTAAAGCGGTGGCGTGTGTAAGTAAATGTGTAATTGCAGTTGGTAAAGTGAACGGGGACTTCAACGTGTCCTCTTCTCCTGGAAATATCTAGGCATCTGTGATTAAATAAATAAATATATATGTTTAAACTTTTATAAACCAAGTGGGATTTAATTTAAATTTCAACCATGGTTTATTTAAAAGTTCACTTCTGGCCCCTCATAGACTTGTAACAATTGTTGGTAAAGTCACTTGTTGGTTAAATTGTTATGTCAGGCCCATTGTGGAAATAATACCCACGACATATTAACTAGGTTCCGGAGCCCTAACTATTTAATTTTTGGGCTATAAGCCTTATAATACAAATATATGTTGTTATATGTTTTTTGAGAAAAATAAATACTCGACTTCGTGGGGCGTCCGGTAGGGGTGTTCGCGCTCGAATTTTGGCGGGTTGTCATAAGAAAAGACATCATACCCAACACTTGCAGTTTACTAATTTTTTCAACCGGACGGGTGAATTATTATTTTGAAGACCATGCGGGTTGCCGGTTAGACGGGTGTGGGCGGATCGGTGGGTAATGTATTGTACATCAAATCAAAAAATAAATAAAAAATACATGTTTTAAAACACACCAAATATTATGCGGCAATGATCCTATATTATTCGTATTAAGAAATATCATCTCATTATTTTCTTGTTTTTTCTTTCATATGTTTATACTATTTACAAGTTCAATTTATGCATTACTATTATCGAGTTTCAACTATATGAATGAAAAGTATTTCCTTAATACACATCAAATAATTAAATTTTTACGTCATAGATGAACTAGAGTGTTGTGTAATTATCTTTATTTTATTGTTAATACACAATTACTTTATTTCCTCATTGAAGTGTTTAGAGAAATGAACTAATATATTTTTTATTTTCTTTCATATGCGGGTGGGCGGATGGCAGGCGGGTGTACGTCGCAAACCACAACCCAACCGATCAAGGGCGGATTGCCATCTTTTTCAACTGTGACACAAGTTAAAAAAGTAAAAAACATGCGGGTAGCGGTTTGTGCAGGAAGCGTTTAGGCCGATTGGGCGAGTGAGCGGGTTTATGAACACCCCTAGCGTTCGGAAAGTGCCATGGCTACTCCATGCGCCTTTCACAACATTGGTTGTGACTTTTGAGTTTTGACACAAGCGAATTATTATATCTACTACTATCTATAAGCCGCTAAATTGTTAGCACTTGGTTAATTGCAAAATAGTCTATGTGCAGAAAGATTTTGTCTGACCTTATTAACCAAATAATATGTTCCTTATTATGGTTATTTATTTTCAAAGACCCTAATCTAGAACTATTTACTAAAAAGTTATGGTTACTAAAAAAAAAATCAGCACGGTAATACTGCTTAAGAGCTTTGTTTGTGATATTTCAGCACATGCACAACCAAAATTTGCAATACGTGCTTAATTCAATGATAATGCATAAATACATTAGGCTCGAAAAAAATGCCAAAATATTCGCAGGCCGCAAAAGACGCATCAAAAAAAGGCCCTTCGTACAAAGTCTCCTTATTCGAGGACCTGACACTACCTCGTGTAGATGTCCATCCCGCACAAAGAGTGATCTTAAGTACCACCTCGTGTAGATGTCCATCCCGCACAAAGAGTGATCTTAAGTACCATCAGATGCCTTAACAATCCACTTGGAGGAATCACGCGTGTAATAAAGGATTGACAACCATAATCATCACAACTACCCTTAAAACCGCTTGATCTATATTAAACATTTGTCAGCAGACTCATCACACACGAGGCGACATTAATGGAGACCCATCTCACTGCATTAAAGTCGACCAAGTTGATGACTATCCCTAAGACCCTATAAATGGGAAATGAATTCACCATTGTAACCAACTCATATTCATGTAACACAATGTATTCTAGTTTCGGTTAAGCAATATATCTCTTTAGCATTCTCTTTTATTTTGTCTGGTTATATATACTTAGAGGGCCTTCATAATTCGAAACATTGTCACATAAGATATTTTTCCTAAGAATCACCGGAATCGCGTTTCAAAACAACATATATTCACCATAATTAAGGAATTACCCCATGCGGAGAATTCTGTGTCATCATTTTGGCATCGTCTGTGGGAACACCATAAGAAAGATTCCTTGGGAACCATTCGGAAAGATTTATATCATTTACATAAACTCAGCAATATTGATCTACATGATAGAAGAATGTAGATCCACTCCAGTCCTAATGAACCAAAAAAGACGTAAGGGAACCCGCAGAAGCAAACCCACTAGAGCTATCAAGTCTAACCATCAATTTTGGGCTAGATGATATGATGAGAGTCGTATATCATCATGAAGATCCCATAGTCATGCATGCGCTCATACGGAGTGTGAATGTGCCCAACATCCTCATAGACACATGTCGCACATTCAATATCATGTAGTGGTGCACAATCCACTCCCTGTGATTCTCCATATCTCAAACGAAGCCCTTACAGATATTGCTTCGAGGATTCTCGAGAAAACAGCTCTTTACGAAGTAACCCTCTCTCTTCCCATGATATGGGGGACAAAACCACTCCAAAAAGTAGAAACCTACACCTTCCATATACTCAAGGCACCAGTACAGCCGTACAACATCATCTGTAGGAGATCAGCTCTACAGGGCTTTGAAGCAATACCTTCCACCATGTACCTTAAAATTAAGTTGAAATAAAAATACAGGAGCTCCATTCCCCCAACACGCCCCTTGGAACACACATTGCCATCAATAAGAATGCACAAACGGCCAAAAATACAGGAAATAAAAATGAAGGTTGCCGCAGAACTCTAGATGGTGGAGATAGTACCTCATCAACCCCTTACAAAAGTGCAAATGGGAACGGAGATAGCATACACAATGGAGCAAGGGGTCACAATGGTCCTCCCAAGTGACGCCCATGTATTCGTATTCGCATGTAAATTGGGATGCACATTTGGATCGAATCGGATAAAATCAGATCAAATCAACACTAGTATTTGATTTTGATCTTGGCAAAATGCAGATCGAAACCACATCAATTTAAAATAATTCGATTCTATCCAAATTTTTTTATTTTGATATGATTTTATTCGATTTTGATCAGTTTTTTTTCTCTCTTTTTCCTTTTCATTTTAATATTAAAGAACAAACATTATAAAAAATTTCATTTTGCATATAGAATTTAAGAAAACTTGAATAAACATAAATACAATGATAACAAATTCACATGCATTAGTGAATTTCTTGCCAAAAAGATAAAACGTGGGTAGTGTTTTTTGGTAAAAGAAAACGCGTGAAGTGTTAATATTTTAGTTAATATATTAAGTTACTTAGTAGCATTTCATTAGCATTCTATATATTTTATAATTTTGTAACTTTATTCAGTCTACTATCATATATTTCTATGTTTTTAAAAAATAAGATGAGTATTCGATTCGATCTGACTTTTAACCTCTGAAATCGAGGATCAAATCAAATGAGGGTTATGTCCTTAGGCAAAAGCCAAAAGTCGAATCAAAATTCGATTTGATTTTTTAGATCGGATCATTTAATCAATTCTCAACTAATTCAATTTCTTCTGCACATCCCTACTTGGGAAGGAGAGCCCTCGAAAAGATTAAGCCCCCAAGTATGTGAGCACAAGTTAAACGTGAAGCCTGAGGGGCATCCCGTAAGGCAAAAGAAGAGAAAGATAGGATCTGAGCGAGCAAAGATCATCAAGTCGAAGATAGTTAGGCTTAAAAAGCTCGGACACATAAGGAAAGTCGTTTACCCCGAATGGTTGTCCAACATTGTCTTGGTCCCGAAGACTAACGGAAAGTGGCGGATGTGAATAGACTTCACGTATATGAATGAAGCTTATCTTAAGGATTTCTACCCCCTGCCCAATATCAATCAATTAGTCGATTCCACAGTTAGATGCAAATTACTCTCCACGATGGACAAAGACCAGGGGTACAACCAAATATTGATGGCCCACAAAGACTGCAAGAAGGCCATCTTCATAACTGACTACGTGGTATTCTGCTACCTCAGCATACCCTTTAGGCTAAAAAATGCTAAAAAAATGTAGTCGCCACATACTAGATATGAGATAATTGCATCATACGATTGTAATAATTATGCTTATGTGGTTGCGTGTTAAATAAAAAATCTTGATCCTAATTATGTTTGTTTTAATGTTCATTTAGTTGCAATATGTCTAATCTCTCGAAAGTAGATTTTACTGAACTCACTGTCGATGGGAAAAATTATATGCAATGGGAATCAAATGTGAAAACGCATCTTACTGCGAAATTTCTCGCGGAAACAATTGATGAGGAAAATGAATGTACTGACCAGCAACGATGCGAGGCAATTATATTCATGCGTAGACATTTAGATAATTTCCTACAAACAGAATATCTCGATATTACAGATCCTTCTGAGCTATGGATTAATCTGAATGAAAGATATGGCCAACAATGGGAAACAATGCTTCCAAAAGCCATAGTGGAACACATTAAGGTTCCAATATTTTACATCAGTAAATGATTACTCCTCTGCCACTCATAATATCCGACAGACGCTAAAATTTTCGGGGACATAAATTACTGATGAGGAAATGATTGAAAAAACTCTTTCTACTTTTTATGTCAGTCATATACTCATCCAAATGCAACACAGACTAGTCGGATACACTAAGTATCACAAACTAGAGAGGGTGTTGTTAACGACAGAAAATAGTAATAATATATTGATTAAGAATTTTGGGTTACGCCCAACTGGAGCATAGGCATTGCCAGAAGCACATGCCATAAATTTTTCAAACTTCCGTGGGCGAGGAAATTACAATAATGGTGGTTGAGGCAGATGCCAATATCAAAGTCGGGGTGGTTATAGAGGAGGATATGTTTCTAGAGGTGGTCGTGGCCATAGAGGTGGTCGTGGTCGTGGTCGTGGTCATGGACGTGGTCGAGGTAGTTATCACAACCCTTCGACCAGTTATACGGTCCATAACAATAACTATCATAATAAAAGAAAAAAAATGCTCATAATAAATCTGAAAGTTACTGTTTTAACTACGGAATAAAAGGACACTGGGCCAACACGTGTCGTACACCTGAACATATTTGTAAATTGTACCATGAGAGTAAAGGCAAAGAAAAGGAAGTGAACCTTGTTGAACAAATGCCTAATAATCCCACATATTTAGCAGCAGTTGATTTCACGGATGATCATGATGTTACTATGGCTTGATATGAGCTATGTGATTCATGTCTCCGTGATTCCTGGTTTGATTTGCATTACGTGATTCCTTGTTGTGTAATTTTTGAATTGATATGTATTTGCGATTTCTACTTGTAATGTACCATGCTTTCATTGATTGTGTTTCCTTATGTGTCTTAATGAAACTATTTCCCTTTTTTCAAATATATGCTTCATTTATTGTTATATCATGTTTAACTCTACTTGTTTGACATGAAGCCAATATAGAGCATATCGGTGATTTTCGCATCCCTGATAGCGGTACAACTCACACAATTCTCACAAGTAAGAAATATTTTACGTATCTAAAACCAACAAAGGCAAAAATCAATACGATGTCAGGTCCTACTGACCTGATTGTAGGATTTGGTAAAGCTAGTTTATTTTACCAAATGAAACGCTATTTATCATCAACCAGGCCTTATTTGCTCCAAAATCCAGAAGAAATTTATTGAGTTTTAATGATATATATCGTCATGGATATGATACCAACTCAAAAACTGAAAACAAAACTAAATATCTTTTTATTATTAAGTATATATCAGGAAAGCAACATATATTTGAAAAACTACCAAAACTCTCATCAGGATTGCATTATACATATATTAATGCTATCGAGTCAAATATGGTAGTCAATGAAAATCCTGAATTATTAACTTTATGGCATGATCGACTAGGTCATCCTGGTTCAACAATGATGCGAAGAATAATTGAAACTACACATGGACATTTATTTAAAGGATCAAAACTCAATTTAATCAATAATAGTCCATGTGAAGCATGTTCTCTTGGAAAACGAATTATAAAGCATTCACGAGTTAAAATTAAGACAAAATTACCAACATTTCTTGAAAGAATTCAAGGTGATATTTGTGGACCTATTCATCCATCATGTAGACCATTTCAATATTTTATGGTATTAATTGATGCCTCAAGTCGATGGTCACATGTCTGTCTATTATCTACTCGTAATATGGCATTTCCGAGATTTTTGACTCAAATAATTAAAATAAGAGCCTAATTTCCTGACTATACGATCAAGAAAGTCAGACTTGACAATGCTGGTGAATTTACATCTCAAGCTTTCAATGATTATTGTATGTCAACTAGAATTACTGTTGAACATAGTGTTGCACATGTACATACTCAAAATGGTTTAGCCGAATCATTAATTAAACGTCTTTAGTTAATTGCTAGGTCGTTGTTAATGAAAGCTAAATTACCAACTTATGTATGGGGTCATGCAATTTTACATGCTGCATCACTAATTCGCATTAGACCAAGCTCGTATCATGAATACTCCCCATTACAACTTGTTTTTGGTCATGAACCTAATATTTCCCATATAAAGATTTTTTGTTGTGCGGTTTATGTTCCGATTGCACCACCACAACGAACAAAAATGGGATCTCAAAGAAGGTTAGGAATATATGTTAGTTATGACTCACCATCTATAATCAGGTATCTTGAACCATTAACAGGTGATGTCTTTACGGCACGTTTCGCCAATTACCATTTCAATGAGACAAATTTCCCAACCTTATGGGGAGAAAAGAAGCAGTTGAAAAAGGATATATCATAGTATAATCCATCTTTATCATACTATGATATTTTAACAAAACAATGTGATTTGGAAGTTAAGAAAATTTTACATTTTCAAGATATTGCAAATCAATTACCCGATGCATTTACTGACATAAAACGGGTAACCAAATCACATATACCAGCTGCGAATGTTTCTGCTTGGGTTGAAATTTCAAAGGACATATCCAACAATAATAAAATAAATGCACATAAGAAACGTGGTCGTCCTGTTGGTTCAAAAAACAAAAATCCTTGAAAAAGAAAAGGAGGAAATATTATTAACTCCATTATCGAGGAAACTATTCATGATGAAACAGAAAATGTGACAAATGAGATAACTCAAGAGATCATCGAACCAAATCCCAATACTGAGATCTCTGTAAATTATGTTAATTCAGGAGTTATTTAGAATCGAAATGAGATGAAAAATATAAGTGAAATATTTTCATATAATATTGCTTATGACCTTATGAATGAAAATGATGATTCCGAACCACAATATGTGGATGAATGCTAAAATCGGGACAATTAGGTTAAATGGAAAGAAGCTATGCAAGTTGAATTGAATTCCCTCAACAAACGAAAGGTTTTTGGACCTATTGTCCTCACACCTAAAGACGTGAGACCTGTAGGCCATAAATGGGTCTTCGTTTGAAAAAGAAATGAGAAAAAAATGAATTTGTAAGATACAAAGCTCGACTTGTAGCACAAGGTTTTTCTCACAAGACCTGGGATTGATTATGGAGAAACTTATTCTCAGTTATAGATACAATTACTTTTCGATTCTTATGAAAACTTAAGTATGCATCTCATGGATGTTGTCACGGCTTATCTTTATGGATCACTTGATAATGATATTTATATGAAAGTTCCTGAAGGACTTAAAATGCCTTAATCATCTAGTTCTAAACCTAGAGAAATGTACTCAATTAAATTACAAAGATTGTTATATGGTTTAAAACAATCAGGTCGCATGTGGTACAATCGTTTGAGTGAATATTTGTTAAAAGAAGGATATATAAATAATTATTTGTGTCCATGTGTTTTTATCAAGAGAACATCATCTGGTTTTGCAATTATTGCGGTTTATGTAGATGATTTAAATATCATTGGCACTGACAAAGAAATTCATTCAACTATGAATTATTTAAAGAATGAATTTGAAATGAAAGATCTTGGTAAAACCAAATATTGTCTTGGTTTACAAATTGAGCATACTAAAAATGACATATTAATGCATTAATCTAATTATACCAAAAGGATTTTAAAACGTTTTAACATGGATAAATCAACTCCTTTAAATCATCATGTCATTGCTAGATCATTT
Organism: Linaria vulgaris; assembly: GCA_948329865.1. Classification (NCBI taxonomy): domain Eukaryota; kingdom Viridiplantae; phylum Streptophyta; class Magnoliopsida; order Lamiales; family Plantaginaceae; genus Linaria; species Linaria vulgaris. The sequence goes on along the minus strand of OX415250.1, from coordinate 31,126,928 downwards.
ACTAAAGACAAATATCCATTTCGTCCAAGTGAAGAAAATGAAGAAATTCTTAGTTTTGAAGTTTCGTATTTAAGTGTCATTGGAGCTTTAATGTATCTAGTTAATTGTACTAGACCTGATATATCATTTACTGTGAATTTATTAGCCACGTTTAGCTCATCACCCACAAAAAGGCACTAGAAATAAATTAAATATTTATTCCGTTATTTGCAAGGAATTGTGGATCTTGGTCTATTTTATCCTAACAATGCAAAACAGGAATTGATTGGTTATGCAAGTGCAGGTTACCTATCAGACCCACATAAATCCAGATCTCAAACTGGATATGTATTCACGTATGGTGGCACTGCTATTCATGGCGTTCTCAGAAACAAACAGTTGTTGCAACATCATCGAATCATGCTGAGATTATTGCACTCCATGAAGCCAACATGGAATGTGTATGGCTACGGTCAATGATGCATCATATAAGAAGTACATATGGCTTACCAATTAGAGAAGGTCCTACGACACTATACGAAGACAATTCTGCATGTATTACACAGATGAAAAAAGGCTATGTCAAGAGTGATCGAACCAAACACATACACCCGAAATATTTTGCCTACACTAAGAAACTCGAGAAGAACAAATAAATTAATATCCAATATATTCAATCATGTGATAATATGGCATATCTCTTTACAAATGCACTCCCTACTGTAACTTTTAAGAAATATGTTCAAAGTATTGAGATGCGTCACCTACGAGATTTATGAAGAATTGGAGATGCCAACTTGAGGGGGAGTTCACACAGCTGCACTTTTTTCCCTTATTAAGGTTTTTATCCCACTGGGTTTTTTTCTTATAAGATTTTTAACGAGGCACCATAAGACGTGTGCAGAAGACGGATCATGTACATAACAAAATTTTCAAATGGTCAAGGGAGAGTGTTATAAATATGGCAAGTGGTCATTGTTAAAAATTATGTACAAATACTAATTCAGAATAGGAGTAGCTGTGGTAAATGGTGTAAAATAATGGAAATTATTTCCTATATAAGGAGCCATCAAGATAAAGAGAAAAACACTCGTTCACAAGTAATATACTCCTTATTTGCTATTCTTTCTCTATGTCTTTTTAAATATATTGTTATAAACCCCAATAATTTACTTTTCTATAACAACATGTTCAAAGATGGTCAAATCACAAATGATATTGGGTTTCTTTCTTTTCTTTTTTTCTTTTTTTGAGAAAACAAGTGACATTGGTTTGTACAATTTCCAGAGTTTCCTTGGAATATTTTCCTATACAATATAGTTACTTCTTTTTTTCACCAGAATCTTTATTTTATAATTTTCAATCTCCCTAAACTGGAATCTCGTCTATCTTAGCATATCGATTGACTACAACATAGTTACTTCTTTTTTTCACCAGAATCTTTATTTTATAATTTTCAATCTCCCTAAACTGGAATCTCGTCTATCTTAGCAAATCGATTGACTATTTGTTGGTTCAATTGTTTGACTTCTGAACCAAGCACACATTTCAACGTGCTGCATGTCAAAGAAGAGAGGTCGGTGTAACTTGGTGAGCAAAATCCAAATTTGCCTCTTTGAGAACTACAAGAAAACATTAATTTAGTAGAATTGACTAAAACAGCATCTTGTTAAGGGAAAAAAAAGTATAAGTAACCTAGGAAATTGCATGGACCAGGACCATCATGAATGCATGGTCTTTCTGACCATTGAATTGTGTGTGATGATATATATGATCTCTACCAATGGATTGTAAAGCTGAAGAACTGCTGAAAATTACTTTGGTCAGGCGGGTATTTAGGAGCAATCGAGACTTTCTGGTTCCAAGAGTACTATTCCGGCGGGTACTTACTTAGTATATAATTCCAAGCTGCAAAAGAAGTTTGATCTTTTTTTTTTTTTTTTGGAAAGGAATATTTATTAAAGATGCTACTTTAAAATTAAATAAACATGTTAATTAGTGAGCAGTATTGAACATAAAAGTACTTAACACTGATAGAATCACACTCCTCTTTTTTATGTAATGACAATTAAATTTCTAAGAGCATTCAAAAAAATGAGCATTGGGATGAATCTTGTGTTAATCATCTATATCATTTTTATGTGTAAGCGTGACCCGTCTTCTAAATTTTTGTACAATGCATGGTTGACTACACACAAAATGTATAATGCACAAAGCTTCATGGTTTTGTAATGGAAGACAGAACGATCCTACTAATCCGTGTCTAAATGCATAATAAGTATTATTATCGAATTGGGTATTGATAAAATCCATGTTCTTGGATTTGTTCGAGAAGGTTTGCCAGTTATATAATCTTATAATTATAATCTTGTTGCTAGAGTTGACTGTGCTTTAATAATTTTGTAATAACAACAAACCAAAACGCATTGGTGGCCTAACTCATGCGATTATTTATTTTTGACTTGCCTTGGCTTTTGTTATATAGCTGGATTTTTCCTTCCTTGACTAGAAAAAATGTCCTGAAGTACCTCTTAAGTATTAACGTGTACTATAATGTTCGAGGAGATTCAAGAAAGAAAAATAGTTTTCCAAATATGTTACACGTGTCACTCGATTTATCCATGGTCCCCGTGCGATGAAAAATGTTATTATGTATTTATTCTATAATTTAATTATGAAGTTTTTAACTAGCAAAATTTAGTTGTATTTCCACTTGACATGTGCTAGCCTAGAAATCATAAGCGCACTTAAATGGTAAAGTGTGAGGATAAATTAGTAATTTAATTGTTACTTGAGCAAATTGCATTATCATACAGCTCTATATAGATAGATCATACATGTTGCATTGTAATTTCACAAAATTGTTCACAACTAAAATGTTTTGGTACACTTTATATGACAACTCGTTTAGCACCATAATTTATTCGTTGTTACAATTACACAATATATTTCACAACATATTTTACAATATATTTAATATTGTAGTTTCTTGAACAATTTTACAATCGATAAATGAGTTAATAACTATATTATAAATTCATAAGTAGAACAAATGTAGAGAAAAAAATACAACCTTGTATACTGTCGGTCCTTAACTAAAAATTTACATTACATATAATAGGGAAACAGGGAATCTGTTAGAAAGATCAAAAACCCGAAAGCATTTTTCTTTTCCAAAAAAGAATCAGAATGTGACCCCACTTTTGCCTAGTGTGACAGTAAATGAGATCCGAAGAATCAAAAAAAGAAGTACAAAAAAGCACCCAAAAAGTGAAAAAACACACAATTAAATCTCTACATAACTATATCACAATTTTATATTATTTTATTCATGAACACCTGGAATTTTTTCCGGGACCTCCATAATAAAAATAATTCCCCCAAACACTATTTTTACCAGCTCTTATATCATAACAATTGGGATGATCAGCCAATAAATGAAGATTGTTTAGAGGGATCAAACTGTTATCCCAGTCAACCACTTGCAAATTTCTGAAATAAGAGGCCTTTCGAAACCCTTCATCAGCAAAATGACCACTACCCATTTGCGTTGACGTGTGAGATCCCATTGATCTAGTGTTGACTATTTCTCCTCCAAATTGTATCATACTTGCATGGCTTTGTAAGTGGCTAAACAAGAACGATGGCCAGTATCCGACTAGCAAACCCGGCCCGAATTCCAGCCACCAATGTCCGTGCTTCGGATCCTGGAAAATGGACCAATGAGTGTTACAAAATGCGAGTCATATGGATACTACTTAACAAACCAGGTCTACAGATCGTATGGTTATAATTGTCACATCATCTAGAAACTGTAAAATACATAGATGAATTGTGACCATAAGTTTTTAACATATAAGTCAAGTCACCATATACTTGACCTACCTTAATATTTTCAAAATCATACTAAGGAGATAATTATATACTACATAATTATTATCACATGTATGTATCCAATGATGTTTGGTCCAAATATGAATTATTATACTACTTAATTAATCACTGAAACACAATTTGAAATTTAAAAGAACAAGAGTCTTTCATGGAAGTATGAATAAAACTTAGGTGTCATATTTTTTTTTAGGAGACCCGATTATAGTTTAATCAATAATGTTAAATTAGATAAGAGGGAAAAGAAGGTGGATACAGCCTTGTACTTAGGTAAGAGGAGAATCTAATTTATTTTATAGTCTTAAAAGTTAAAACAAAATAGGAAAGCAGAGTGTCGTGGGCTATAAAATATTAACCTATAGGTTGGTAAATCTGCTAAAATGTCGCTGTACATAGCATCATTTCGTCCTTGTTGACTAAACAATTAGTTCAAGTGTACAACTAATATTGATACCAGACAAGCTCTACAGTCAGTACTAATTAGTAGGATGTTTACCTGAAAAACTATCAATTAACTTTACTTAATTACACGAGAATCAGTAAGTTCGATTTTAGTTTATTTCAATATAATATATGAACTTGGAAAAGAAGGTTGCATTGCATACCTTCCAGATCATAATGCCAATATCAAACTGCCTGCCAGTGTAAGATGACCTTGGAGATATAGCTGCCCCAATGGCAATCTTGTTGTTAATTTGGACAAATCCCGAACACAGTAAATTGTAGCATCCCGTCGCTTGATATGCATCGGTCTGTCGTTTAACAGTCGATTAGTCAGTCGTGTATATGAGTAAAAATCCTCTGTTTTGTGTCCTTTAGCGTTTATTCCTAAATATTATTTAGAGTAGAATGTTGATATATATAGTAATTAGTATAGTATACTAACCGTCCAATATGTAAAGAACCTTGGATAGTTGTCTCCATATAATTCTGGGCTGACCTGAAGGTGTTTGCACATGGTAGTTGTTAGTTCATTGCCAACCCAAAATCTCACTTAATAAATTAAACAACAAAAGGTCATTCTTTAGTACTGACACTTATAGATAATAGAAGATACATGTAACATACTCTTTTCCCAGATTTCATTCAGTTAAATCATAAATGGGTAATCTTATTTGAATGCAAGAGAAAAATAAATGTGACAGAAGGTCTTAAATGTTACATACTAATACAGGTAACGAAATTATGTGCACAAACCTGCCAACCAGCTTCAATGGTGTTAAGGTCATTGCCAAATGAGCCAGAAATGACCCATAGCTGTGACAGGCTGAATTCATATTGGTCCGTCACACGAGGTGCCCACACATTTATGCTCGCTTTAGCTCCATAGTACTGCTCTCCATTCACAAAAGCCACTGCATGCTGTAAATCAAAACCATCAAATGTGCTTTAGTACTTAAAAAATCAAGTTACTAATTTGATGTCTTAATCTTAAAAATAACAATTTGAATTGGACATTACTTTTCAGGACTTAATACCTTAGCAATAGCAGCTCTTATTTACTATAGCAGCTGCGAGTTCCCGCGTCATAAAAAAATAAAATGTCTAATTACTAACCTCATGATCAGTGCTCATTGTGTCCCTCCGAACACCACGTCTGATTTTTCTGCCGAATCTGCGTAAAGAACTTGCTCTTAATACGTCTTTCTCTCTTGTTCGTCTGATCGGAATGCTACCATCAGGACACGGTTCACCGGCATCCATCCACGACTTGAAGCTGTCCGTGAATGAGTCAACTGAATCATGTCCCTTTGGCCTCTCTGGTGGTTCCTGCATTTGTACAAACAATCTTATAAATTATGACAAAAGAAAAAAAAATCATAAATTAGTCAAAGCAGGGGAAAGATGTTAGTTTTAAGTACCAATGGCTTCTGCCCTTTTAGCTGTGGATGATCAAAGGCTGGTTGGAGATGAGTTTCCACACAATCTATTATATCACCATATGGACTCTGCAACATTATAACATTTAAAATAAAATAAAATCAGCTTCATGTGACCTTAAGAACATAGTATCTCACATATTGATATATAATGCACAAGGACTTCTCTTCAGAGAGAGAGAGAGAGAGAGAGAGAAACCTGAATTGTTTTGACGGCGGGCTTATTGATCTTACTCAAATAACTTCTTAATCTCTTCAAGTCTTGTCGCGGCCTGAACGTTTGATTCGCCTGATGAAGACTACTATCGAGGGGTTCGGACAAAACAAGGGTGGTTGATGAGGAAGAAAGAATCAAAAAGAAAGCAACAAATGTGAAAATGATTGTGTTGTTTGGTTTGTAAGAAGAAGAGTCCATAATGTTTTTTTCCCGGACTAACAATGTTGTTGTTGTGTCGGTATGCATTTGTACTGTCTTGTAACAAAACTCAGCTGCAAAGGGAAACAACAAGAAAAACAACCGCTTTCATTCGATAATTTTGTCATCTGCAACTATTGGTCGAATCCATCCAAACACAAAATGGCAATGGAAAAGTTAAATTAAGCACAGTACTCACCATTTTCGACACTATTTTATTGACCCCATCAACTTTCTTTAATCACTCTCTCTCTCTCACACACACACACACACAAAAAAACACGCACGCCTTAACTGGGATTCTTGTGCGTTGGGTTTGCGGTCTGACAAGAGGGGAACTTAGAGAATGGAGCTTTACTTATTAAAATAGGTGTCTTAAAAAGAGAGGAGATTTTTAAGTGTTTAACTATAAAGGGTCGTGGTCAAAAGGGTCTTATTCTTTTTAATTTTTGCAAGTTTTATAGGCGAAGGGACAAAATGATAAATTATGGTTTAATGTCACTGCCTCACTGGTCCATATCTGCATTTATTTTTCTGGTTTAGACACAGATTTTACAGGCTGTGTTATATATATATAGTGTAAGAGCAAGAATTACCAAATTTGTTAAAATGGAATATTGGTTGCCTGTTTTAAACAGTTTGGCGTAACAAAAAAGTTATTCTATGTCGTAACGGTAGAAGTCACGAAGGCATTTGCTTTACGTTTTTTCTGTGGTTCTACTAAGATGTTGATAAGAAAAATAAACTGGAATTTGTACTAGTTGATGTACTATTTCGAATCATTTGACACAAATTTTAGGGTGTTATCTTTTTATTTTTTTCAAAAGTGTATGCTTTAATTACACGCTTATATAATATAATATAGTCAGGGAAAAGGAGGAGGTAATCTTACTAAAGTGTAATTCATCAAAAAAAATCTTACTAAACTGCACCCTTTTTGCGAAAATATTAAATTATAGTAGAGCGGTAAGGGTGGACCATCTTTCACACAGTAGTCAGAACATGGTTTAACAGTTCTTAAATTCATAAATAAATGAAAGATAGACACAATGATGATATTGGTGATGATTAAGGAAGACCACAGATAAAATTTTAAATTTCAGGCCATTATTGTCACTAATTAATGACCCTTATTGAGTGATCAACAAATATCAATGCAAGACATGTTATAAGGAACATGTGGGAATTATTGATTTTGGCTATTTTCATTATTCTATTATCTTGAACTTAGTTACAACTATGGTAGTTTGAGTAGCAGTGAAAGCTTGTATAGCTGTTGCAACTGAATGAGCGACTATTACAACTGGGCGGCGAGAGTCAGATTAGGGTAGGCAGTTAATTCAGTGGGCCGTGGACCTCACGCGAGTTAGTTATAACGGCCTCAGTATATATAATCTGTTACGCAGCCAATTTCACAACGGTTTTTTGACACAACTTTGTACTCTTCAAAATCAATACAAATTGGACCTCGATTTCTCCCTTGGATTAGGTTTCTTCATCACATTGATGCTAGAACGCCAAACCAAGTAAAATGCGTGTGTTGTTCGTGATTGTTTACTTTCTTTGCTGCGATTGTTATTCGGATTTTGTTTGTTCGATTTGTGCGATTCAATTGTGATTTGATTCGGTAAATTTTGCGTTCCATTGAGCGATTTTACTACAAATTGGTTGATGCACTGGATGAGACGAACATTGATAAGGATCTTGATGAAAAATCAAAGAAGGTTATGATGGAGAAGGCTCATAGTGTTGTGATCCTGAGTTTGGGTGATAAGGTGTTGCGACATGTCTCGAAGGAGAAAACTGTTGCTGGTGTTTGGTTGAAGCTTGGAAGCTTGTACATGACCAAATCATTGGTAAATCGTTTGTATCTTAAACAGGCTTTGTATTCTGCTAAGATGCATGATGACAAATCGATAGAGGAACAGATTGATATGTTTAACAAGTTGATTCTGGATCTTGAGAACATTGATGTTGCAATTGATGATGAAGATCAGGCTTTACCATTGTTAAGTGCTCTGCCAAAATCTCATGCTAACTTTAAGGAAACTCTTATATATGGAAGGGATTCTTTAACACTTGATGAGGTGCAATCTGCTCTAAATTCCAAGGAATTGAATGAGAGAGGGAATGCAAAGAAATCACAGAATGGTGAGGGACTAATAGTGAAGGGACAGAATCAGAAAAAGGAAAGTAGTAAGAAGGAGAAGAAGTCCAAGTCACACGGAAAGAATGGGAAGAAACCATTCATTTGTTACCAATGTGAGAAAGAGGGTCATACCAGGAAGTTTTGTCCTGAGCGACAGAATAATGGTGGTGACAAGACTAAGGTGTCTGGCACTGTTGCAAGTGTACAAGAAGGGTATGAGTCTGTTGATGCTCTAATGGCTTCTGTTAGGGATCCAGATAATGTGTGGGTGTTAGATTCTGGTTGTTCCTTTCACATGACTCCACATCGATCTATATTTGAAGAATATGAAGAGGTTGATGGTGGAACAGTGTACTTGGGAGATAACAAACCTTGTAAGGTGAAAGGTATAGGATCTGTTAGGTTCAGCCTCCACAATGGATCTGAGAAACTGTTGAGATTGGTGAGACATGTCCCTGATCTCAAGAGAAACCTGATATCTCTTGGTGTATTAGAGAAAACAGGGTACAAGTTCTTGGGAGAGAATGGTATGGTAAAGGTTCTCAAAGGATCCCAGGTGGTGATGAGAGGAGCAAGGGAAAATACCCTTTACATACTAGAAGGAAAGCATGTCATTGGTATAGTTGCAACTGCAGCTATTCAGGGGACTGTTTCTAAGTCTGAATTGTGGCACAAGAGATTAGCACATGTGAGTGAAGGAGGTTTGTTAGAGTTGGGGAAGCAAGGTCCATTGGGAGCTGAAAAGTTGGAGAAGATTAGCTTTTGTGAACATTGTGTTCTTGGTAAAGCTCATAAGGTTAAGTTCAATGTTAGTCAACAGAGAACTAAGAGAGCTTTGGATTATGTTCATGCTGATCTGTGGGGACCTTCAAGGACTACTTCACATTCTGGAGTAAGATACTTCTTGTCACTTATGGATGATTATTCCAGAAAGTTGTGGCTATTTGTGTTGAAGACTAAGGACCAGACATTTGAAACACTCAAAAACTGGAGGACCATGATAGAGAAGCAAACTGGATTGCAACTGAAAAGACTGAGAACAGACAATGGTCTGGAGTTTTGTTCAGCTGAATTCAATGAGTATTGCAAGGTAAATGGAATTGTAAGGCACAAGATTGTTGCTGGAACTCCACAACAAAATGGATTAGCTTAGAGATTTAATAGAACCATACTTTAAAGGGTGAGATGTATGTTGCTAAGTGCTAACCTTCCAAAGATTTTCTAGGCAGAGGCAGTTGCAACAGTTGGATATCTTATTAATAGATGTCCTTCTACAACATTAAATATGAAGACACCAGAGGAAGTATGGTCTGGTCACAAACCAGATTTGAGTCATCTGAGAGTGTTTGGATATTCTGCTTATGCACACATCAAACAGGATAAGCTAGAACCAAGAGCACTGAGGTGTATGTTTCTTGGATATCCAGAAGGAGTGAAGGGCTGCAGATTGTGGTGTCTTGAACCAAGTCACAGGAGGTGCTTTATAAGCAGGGATGTAGTGTTCAATGAGGACACTATGGCTCTTAAAGAAACTGAGGATTTACCTATGCAGGCTGTTGAGATTGACAAAGGTGTTAACTCAGGAAATGAGGAAGATAGTGGTTATCAGCTTGAGGTGGAGCTTATGGCTGACAATGAACCAGATCATCCTGGAAATTGGTTACTTGAAGAAGAGCCAGTTGCAACTGGCATTGAACCTGTTGATCAAGAGGGTGATCAGGTTGTGGAATCCAACTATATGCTGACCATAGATAGAGCTAGAAGGGAAACTAAAGCACCAGATATGTATGGTTATGCAGACTTGCTTGCTTATTCCTTGGTAACAGCAATTAGTTTATTGGAAGAGGAACTAATTGACTACAAGGCTGCAGTGAAAAGCAAGGATAGACACAAATGGCTTGAGGCTATGTCTGAAGAAATGAAGTCTTTGAAGGATAACAATACTTGGGATCTTGTTGAAAGACCAAAGGGCTCTAGGTTAGTTGGATGTAGATGGATCTTTAAGCAAAAGGAAGGAATCCCTGGTGTTGAGAAGGGAAGGTTCAAAGTAAGGTTAGTTGCAAGATGGTTTACTCAAAGGGAGGGCATTGATTATAATGAAGTTTTCTCTCATGTGGTAAAACACATGTCTATCAGAATATCGCTTTCTCTTGTGGCAAAGTATAACCTGGAGTTGGAACAAATGGATGTTAAAACTACATTTCTATATGGGAACTTGGATGGGATCATTCTGATGAAGCAACCAGAAGGATTTGAGATCAAAGGCAAGGAGGATCATATGTGTAAACTCAATAAATCTCTATATGGTCTGAAGCAATCTCCAAGACAGTGGAATATGAGATTTGATGAGTTCATGATGAAGATTGGCTTTGTGAGGAGTAAGTATGACAACTGTGTCTACTTTAAGTTCAAGGATGAAAAGCATTTTACATTCTTGTTGTTGTATGTTGATGATATTCTGATCATCAGTAATACCAAGATCGAAGTTGCAACTGTGAAAGCCAAACTCAAATGAGAGTTTGAAATGAAGGATTTAGGAGCAGCTAAGAAGATTCTGGGTATGGAGATAAGAAGAGACAGATCTAAAGGTTTGTTGTACTTGACTAAGGTGGAGTATCTTAAGAATATACTAGAGAAATTTGGAATGTCTGAAGCTAAGGGAGTTACAACTCCATTGTCTTAACAGTTCAAATTGAGTGTTGATCAGTGTCCCAACACTGATGAAGATAAGGAGTTTATGGCAGAAATTCCTTATGCAAATGCTGTTGGATCTTTAATGTATGCCATGGTCTGCACTAGATCTGATTTGGCTTACTCAGTTAGCATGATAAGTAGGTTCATGGCTAATCCTGGAAGGGTGCATTGGAAGGCATTGAAATGGATTCTGAGATATGTGAAACACACCATCAACAAAGTTCTGGTGTTTGGTGAGTTGCAACATCTGATGGAGAATCAGCCTCACATTCAAGGATTTGTGGATTCTGATTATGCTGGATGTTTGGACTCCAGAAAATCACTTACTGGATATGTTTTTACAGCATTTGGGACTGTTGTTAGTTGAAAGGCTAGCTTGCAAAGAGTAGTTGCATTATCAACTACTGAGGCAGAGTATATTGCACTGGCAGAAGCAATCAAGGAGGCTCTATGGCTAGATGGGTTTGCCAAGGAGCTGAAGATTCAAGATGATGTGATCACAGTTCATTGTGACAATAAGAGTGCAATACATTTGTCGAAGAACCAAGCTTATCATGAAAGGACTAAACATGTGGGTATCAAACTTCACTTTATGAGAGAGGTGATAACATGTGGCTCTGTGATGGTAAAGAAGGTTGCAACTGAGGAAAATCCAGCAGATATGATCACCAAAGTCTTGCCTAGCAGCAAGTTTGATCATTGCCTGGATTTGATTCAACTGAAGAGTTGTTAGTCCTGGTGTTCAGGACTGGTTGGAGGAGTTGATTTGCGGATTTTGTGATTGAGGTAGAGTTATAGAAATAGGTGGAGAATCGTGGGAATTATTGACTTTGACACAGTGGTATTTCCATAATTCTACCATCTTGAACGTAGTTGCAACTGGGGTAGTTGAGTAGTAGTGAAAGCTTGTATAGCTGTTGCAACTGAGTGAGCGACTATTGCAACTGGGCGGCGAGAGTCAGATTAGGGTAGGTAGTTAATTCAGTGGGCCTTGGGCCTCACGCGAGTTAGTTATAACGGCCTCAGTATATATAATCTGTTACGCAGCCAATTTCACAACGGTTTTTTGACACAACTTTGTACTCTTCAAAATCAATACAAATTGGACCTCGATTTCTCCCTTGGATTAGGGTTCTTCATCACATTGATGCTAGAACGCCGAATCAAGTAAATTGCGTGTGTTGTTCGTGATTGTTTAATTTATTTGCTGCGATTGTTATTCATATTTTGTTTGTTCGATTTGTGCGATTCAATTGTGATTTGATTCGGTAAACTTTTGCGTTCCATTGAGCGATTTCACTACAGAACAAAAGAACGTTTTTTTATCAACCGAATGATTCACAAGAGAGTTACTCTTCTGGTGATATGAATGTGAGAGATTACAATTTGATCAAGTGTTAAAGGACAATGTGCTATATATTCAGGGGGTGAGGATAGCCATCTGATCGACTTAAAGAAGCTCACACAGATACACAATGAACTGCAATTGAAAACTAACAACAAACTTAAAAAAAAAAGGAAATTTGTTACTTAACTAACTAACTAACATTTGAAAACTTACTAAATATAGAAATTGATGTTAAATATAATTTTAAGACTCCCTTGCTAGAGCGGTGTAGATATCATCAAGCCCATCTTGAAGTTCATGGTGTTGAAAGATGGAGAGACATGGGCTTGGTTAGAATGTCTACAATTTGATGCTGATTTGAGATGTGAATAACCTTGATCAACCTGAATTGAACCTTTTTCCTTAAAAAGTGGCAAATGTTTAATTCTCTCGTGGTGTACATGGTTGTTGGCTATGCAATAAGTACTCATGTTGTCATATCAAGGGTATTTTTGTCCGTTGAATGTTGAGGTCTTCAACGAGTTGATTCAACCAAATCATTTCACATGTAGTAGTTGGGGGGAAAAAAATCATATTTGGTACCTTATTTTGGCATTTGTTTACTTTTGGTATCTCAATTTGTCCACCTTCCAAAATGGTACCATAAGTTTCAATTTTTCATCTAATGTAGGACCTTCCCGGCGGAGCCCCAAAATTGCCGCCCCAAATGTCTATGTGGACCGCCGTTGACTTGTCAAATTCCAATTTTTACTTTTTCTTACACATGGCCATGCGGCCTGGAAAATTATAACACATAAAAAAAATTAGTTTAGCAGGTATTCCTAAATGATAAAACAATTAGAAACTTATATTTATGTTGCTAAAAAATATTATGAATTCTGAAATATTTATACTTTTGTTCATTGAAAACAATTAATTATTATTTATCTTTATATTCATAAAAGATTAACCTATTAAATTTTAAATATACTTTTTCACATTCCTAAAAAATGCATTCTTCTCCATTTGCATTAATATCCCATAAAATCTATAAAGTAACTTTTAAGTATTTACAATAGTATTTACAAAAATAAAACTATTACCAAAATAATAAATAATATTAATCGATTTTGTTAAAAGATAAAAATAAAAAAAATAAGAAAAAATATTTTTTCTTCTTCTCCAACCCCAACAACCCGTCACAGCCCCCCCCCCCAACCCCACTACCTCGAAAGACGACGACACCATCCTACATCCACCTCCTCCAAAGTTACCACACCACCTAATTGTAAATTCTACATACCCGTATCTCAAGACGAATTGCTTTGATCGACGAGAACGGATCGCCGCTCTCCGCCGCCACTACTTCTCAAAACCCATGTTTTCTGACGGTTGAGTTTAGAAACCCATGGAGTGCGGTGTTGGGTGGAGCAGAGTGAAGTTGAGATGGGTTAGTGGTGGGGAAGGTGGGTGTCGTTGGTGTGTTGAAATTGGGTGGTGGGTGACAATGGTGTGGTGAAGTTGGGTGGTTGGGGCTGCGTGAGAGGGAGGGGAGGGGGAGGGATTGGGTAAGAAGTTTTTTTTTTTTTTTTTTGGAAAGAGCACTTAATGTAAATTAGTTTTATTATTCAGTTAAAGAGTTTTGTTTTAACGATACAAATACAAATATTGGAGTGAATTAATTTATCTTGTAAATATTTGAATTAACTTGATTTTTATTTTTTACGTGTTTTAATTATCCAATCAGCATGGCCATGTGTCAGAAAAAGTCAAAATTGGGATTTGACGAGTCAACGGTGGTCCACGTAAACATTTGAGGCGGCAATTTTGGGGCTCCGCCGCAGAGGTCCTACATTAGATGAAAAATTAAAACTTAGGGTACCATTTTGGAGACATGTCTAATTAAGGTACCAAAAGTAAACAGAGGCCAAAATAAGGTACCAAGTATGATTTTTCCCATAGTAGTTGCAACAACTTTATACTCTACTTCAATTCATGATTCATTTCTTTGTTTTTAGGAGATTAAAGAGTCCCCTAGATAGATTGCATAACCTGTAACACTTCTTCTAGTATCAATACATGAGGCCCAATCACTATCACAGAAGGCCATCAAGTGGTGGTCTGATGAAGATGGATAAAATATGCCATTTCCAAGGCATGATTTGAGGAATCTGAGTAGTCTGTGAATTGCAGCTAGGTGGCTGACTATAAGCTTAAACATGTGTTGTGTCAGAGTTTGAATGGTGAAGTTAGATCATGTCTTGTTATAGTTAAATAGAAAAGTTTGCTAATGACTCTTTTGTTTACTATGGATCTTCAAGGAGAGAAAAGTCTAATACTTTGAGTTTTGTGGAGGATTCCATTGGTGTAGTGATTGTTTTACATCCAATGTATCCTAATTCATTTAAATGTCAAGGGCATACTTCATACATAGTGTGATGCATTTGCTGTTTCTTGCAACTTCAATTTCCAGGATTTGTGGTTCCTTAAATCCTTGAGCTTTGAGTTGTTGAATTTCATTAAGATCACTGCTTATAAGTATTATATCATATACATAGACACATAGTAAAATGATTGTAGAGTTAGCTTTCTTAACAAATAGGGAACAGTAAGAAAATGTTTGAGTGTAACCATAGGAGATATCATAGGTTGTCAGCTTGTTGTACCACTGGCGAGATGGCTATTTAAGACCATAGATACTATTTTTTAGGAGACAGACTCTTTAATCACCTGGTGCACAGTAACATAGGGAAGGAGTCATGCATGTCTATTCATCAAGGTCTCCATGTAACAAGGCATTGTTGACATTAAATTAATGTAAATGCTGCATATTTGATTATGCAAAGGCTAAGAGAACTCTGATTGTTGTCAGTTTAGCCATTGGAGTGAAAGTCTCTAAGTAGTTAATGCCTTTGCTACAAGTCTTGCTTTGTAGCATTTAATATATCCATGAGACCTTTTACTTAACCTTGTATACCCACTTACAACCCAATGAAATGGTGATTTGCTGGAAGATCGGTTATGATCTAGGTATTTGTTTCTATAAGGCCTTGATTTATTTCTGCATTGGTTCTTTCCATTCAGAAACTTTGTTATCTTGGTTGAGAGTTCTTGGTTTAGTGATTTTGGAGACTGTGAAGTGAACACTTTATGAGAGGCAACCAATCTATCATAACAAATGAAAGACTCTATAGGATATTTAACAGATACATTTGCAGAATGTGATGAGTTAGGGAGAGAATATTCATATGATTTCAAATAAGCTGGTGGAGCAATGGTTCTTATAAATTCTTATTGGAGCATTCTCCATCGCTTGAGTAGTCTCTACTAGTGTATCATTGTGAGTTGGCGTTGGAGGAACAGTAGATGTGTAAGGATCAATGGGAGAAACATAATTACTTGATGATTGTAGAGTTCCAGACTCTATACTTTGAGTTGAGTCAATAAGATCCATTTTGTTGTATATGTCTGGTGTCTGAACTTGTGATAGCACATCATTGTTTTGGTACTGCGTGATGATCTGTAGGTGGATGAGGTGGAGGAATGACTTGAGGTTCATGCACTAATACAAATGGATATGTGAATATAACATTATATGTTTGTTTATATTATGATGTTGAGCATATGATTTTTCCTTAAAGGGAAAAATGTGCTCGTAGAATACAACATTTCTGGATTTCAAAAGCTTCATAGTATCTAAGTTCAACAGAAGATACTTCTCATTTCCTATAGGATAACCTAGTAACATACATCTTTGAACTCTAGCATCAAACTTTTGTCAATAACTTACATGTCTTGAAGCATAACACATGCATCCAAAAACTTTGAGCATATCATAGTCTGGAGTCTGTAAAAAAGCATTTCGAAATGAATCTTATTTTGTATGATTGTAGAGGGCAATCCATGTATCAAGAATGATGGAGAAGCAACACACTGAGGCCAATACTCAATAGGTAAGTTGGATTGAAACTTGAGGGATCTGGCAACTAAGTAAATGTAGGTGTTTGCTCTCAGCTAATCCATTTTGTTAGGGGTTTCAACACGAGTAGTTTGATGTTCAATACCATTTGCTGCATAGAAGTGTTTCAATAAGAATTCAGTTCCATATTCTCTTCTTATAGTCTTTACTTTAACTGAGATTTGATTGTTAATAAAAGTAGAGAAGAGAGTTCTTGTAACGCCCCAAAAATTAGAAATTTTTTTTTTATACTTTAGTGCTTGAACTTTTGAAAAATTATATTTTGACCCTAAATGTTTAGAAAAAATTGTATTTGAGCCCCTAAACTTAAAAGTTAGTCTTTTATTATATTTACACGTCTCTAATCCTAAAGCATATATTTTAATTTTAAATATTAACCAAGCTGATTGAATTATCTAGAAAAATTACACAAGTATCAATATGTATGTAACAAAGAAATCTAATTATACCTATTTGAATTTTAATTATAAATAATTGAGGGATTTGATATACAATTAACCAATTAATGAAGTAAGCCATGACATATTTTTGATGAGGTAACCATGACATCTTTAAGAGCATGCTTAAATTCAGACTTTTTGTAATTTATTATAAAATAATCAAAGTGGGACATTACTTAAAAGTATTTTAACATGATTTTTTGCCTATAAATAGTAGTATTTCTTCCAACAATTTCACACCCAAAATCATTTGGGTTTTTCCTTATTTCTTCCTATTAATCTCTAAGTTAGTGAGTCTACTTTCACGGAAAGTTCATCCCAAAATCTTATTTCATCATTTTCTACCCGAAAATACCCCCAAAACTTTTATTGTGCAAAAATTATCCATTTGGCCCTATACCTTAGAAAAATCATAACTAATTGTACAAAAAAAATCATTTTTGATCAAGGCCAACGGCCTAATACTCCTCATGATGTCCTCTAACTTTCACATGACGAAATGTTTTTTAAATAATGTGATTTAGATGGTCGAAATTCCTAAACCGTAGACTATTGTCTGAAAATCCGAAAATAGGTTCAATGTTTTCAAAAATTATTTAGCATAGCAAACCTTTTGATTTTCCTTCCCATTCGGGTACACATGTTCCCAGTGATGTTAGGGATCAGTTGCCATAAAAATATTTGGAAACAAAGTTCATTTGGATATCCGATCAAATGTAAACTCGAAACTACGACGATTTTCAGCTTAGTTTAAGTACTTTAAGTTCTTTGTTTATGATTGAAAATAATCATCATAATTACATGATTGATCACTCACACATGACTATTATAAAATATAGCAATCATCATAATCACTTTAATATGATTTGTATTCACGAATTAATATTTTTGAGACTTTTCAATAGTATATAAATAGTATAATTATCATGTTTAACATATCCTTACATAAGTTTAATAAGATTACCATATACTTTTGAGGTCTAATCCTCTTATATGATTATTTATCGTAAGTTAAACATCCTTTGATCATTTACCTTGATTAGGTTTATGTTTTAATATTTTTATAAGTTATGAATACAATGTTATGTAATTTAAGATAATCTTGGAACAAATGATATTAACTAAGTTATACAATTTTATGGATTGCTTCATAAGGTAATTGTTTGATGTCATGATTCCTGGAATTTTTGGATGTACAAGAGACTTAAAGAACGATTTTCCATAAATCAGTTAAGAAATATATTTTGAAGATTTATTATGCATCAAATTAAATAGTTTATCATACTATACTTGATAGTTTATCATACTATACTTGATATTATTGTATACTTACCATTTGAAATGATTTTCTAACACTAGAAAAATTATAACTACAATTATAATTATAAATATATGGTTGCTTAACATAAATCTTGAGATATAAATTACGTATGCAAAGTATATTTGATATTTAACTTAACCTTACGACATCAAAGTTTATTGCGTAAGATTTTCATCAATGACATGTGCTATTTACTTAAATTATTATTAGCTACCTTTTTTAACAAGAACTTCCTCAAATTTCATCAACACGAAAGTTGAATAGTACATAAGTTTATTGTGATGAATTATAAATTCAGTTGATTAATAGTATTTAAATTTGTTAAAGGTTTGATGAAAATATTAACGCCATCAAGGTTCACCGTATGAGTTAAGTTGAGGTTCCATTTCTGATTTGTTCTAGCCCCGTCTGGCATCCGGCCCTCAGGAACTTGGACAGAAAAGTCACTACTCCATTACCAAACCTCGAACAACCTATATTTCATCATATTTCTATTTTTGTGTCTCATCTCATAACATTAATTTCTTACTCGTCCTTAAATCATATCCAATCATTTATTAATCATACTGATCATGGTAATTCTCTAATATAATCTCATATATTGGTTCTTGAACTGTACAAAGAGCAAAGAACCGTGTTCGGGACATGTAGCTCAAAGAGCAACGGATATTATCAGGTTTACTAGCTTATTTGTTTATCTGTTATACTCACTGGTATGCATTTGGGAAGTTGGGCCCACGAATTGAGTCGAGTTACTACCGGGCAGTAAGGACTGTCGGTTTAAGTAATTTCGCTTGATACCCATATATCTAGGCGCCGCTTGCAGTCAGGAGTTGGCTGTAACCCGCGTGGTGGATCGACACGTACTCGAGCATGTCTCTTGATTGTTTACGAGGTCGCTCCTCGTCGGGAGGTATAAGGTAGAATAGTAGAAGTCATAAGGCTGGAATTGTTTATTATTAAGCATAAGTTCGTTAACTATTCTATGAAAACTCCAGTACCATTGCTACATCAAATTGTCTAGTTGAACCGTTTCTACCGGTAAGATCACTCCTCGAAATGTATCTAGTAGGTCACAGTTAGTTATCGCATTACCAGTTCTTTTATATGAATCTCACTAAGTCATTAAAGACTTATTCCTCGTTTCTTCTCTCCATTCTTGAGGATAAAATCAACATGGCAGCATGGACCAAGTGAATAATTGTTCAAGCGTGCATTTTAGAATATTTGTGTTTTGTCATTAGTGCATAACCATTAAATAGTCACATTATTTGTAATACCAAGACTTTCGTTGTATATATCAAAATGTAATTTATAAAACGTGTATGGTTTTGATCCTGAACAAATGAGACCCCTTTCTATGAGTTGCGCTTTAGTCTGGATTGGGTAAAGTGGTTGGCCGCCACTGAACCAACTCGGATCGGAGCATGGCTCGTGGGGCGCGATCGTCACAATTCTTGTAGTCTTTACTTTAACTGAGATTTGATTGTCAAGTAAAGTAGAGAAGAGAGTTAGTTAAGTGTTGTAGGAATTTCGCCTTGTGCTTCATAAAGTAAATCCAAATGCAACGATAGTAATCATCAACATTAGTAAGAAAGACCCTAATAATATCAATGAAAGGTGTGGAGAAGGGACCCCACACATCACAATAAATTAATTCAAATATGCAACTAGAACTAGAGTGACTAATAGAAATTTTATTTTCTTCTACTTTGCCAAATAGCAAGCATCACACCGGTTACAAAATTGAGATATACAAGAAAGTTTCTAACTAGATGGATGTCCTAATCTAAGGTGCCAAACATCGGACTTTGTAGTAAGAGAGTGAAGAGCAACATCGCAAGATGAAGTAAGAGAATTATCAAGAATGTAAACGTCATTCTTTACTCTAGCATAACCAATCTTTTCAGTGTTCTTGTGTCTTGCATAACACAAGAGGATGTTAAAAACTGAAAAATGATATTAGATTTATGCGTTAACTTGGATACCAATATCAAGTTATATGTAAATTTAGGAACATCTCAGTAAGCATGAGTTTTGGTGATAATCTTATAGAACTTTTATGTGAAGCAAAAGTCAACTTATTGTTGGATAAATGAATAGAAATAGTTACATTTTGGTGTGAAACGGTGAATAGAGTTATTTTATTGTGATATGATTAATGGCTCATGTATCTAACACAAGACTCTTTGCAATAGACTGGATGATAAAAGACGGTGATGAAAAATCTTACCACCAACGGTGGTTGTTGCAAATTGATTACCAAAATCAGCATGAGTCTCATTATTCTAATACAACCTAGTAAAGGCCAAGAACTGTGGAAACAATGTCTATTTGGATCAATATGTGTATATGTGGCTTCTGGAGCACTTTGATCCTCTTGAGCAGAAGCCATACTGGCAAAATGAGAATTTGGTGAAAATCTTCGATTTGTTGGACCCTCCCATTTAGGGGCATATCCTATCAGCTAAAAACACATGTCAGCGGTATGACCATTGTAACCACAGTGAGCGCACTTCAATTTCTTCTTGTCTTTTCCTTGAAGATTCCTTGAAAACTTGTTTTCAGGGTTATAATTGATGTTGAACCCTTCTGAAATTGTTCTTGTCCAGACTTGGCTCTTGTAAACATGGTAAGTGGGTCTAAATTGGGACCAAAATTATGTAGAGAATGTTGGTTCTCTTCTTGAAGCACCATTGCGTATACTTTTGACAGTGATGGTAGTGGAGTATTCAGCAGAATCTAACTTCTCATGACTCTATATGAATCATTTGGTACAACTATAAAGGATATTACACAATCTGATTGTAGCAACTGCATTGTAACGCCCCTAAATATTCATAAAAAAGATAATAAATTTTTATTCACATTTTAGCCCCCTTACTTTTGGAAAATTATTTTTACCCCCAAAAGCTTTGAAAAATATTATTTTAGTCCTTCCAATTTATTAATCAATAAAAAAGTCATTAGTTGTCTTATCAAATCAGATTATATTTAAATAGTAGCTATTAGGATAAAAACAACCAATTGGTAGGCTAGAAAGTCCAAAGTGGGACCAATTCGTTTAATATTTATTTTGGAAAATTTGTAGTTTTGCTAAACCTAACCATAAATATGTTTGGCTAAAAATTGAGACGCCTCACTCCATCTGAAAATGTTGAATCATTCATGCATATTGTCATAAAATAACAAAGTTGGTTATGTATTTTAATCACCCCAATTGGACAAAATTTTCCTATAAATAGTAGGCATTTCTTGTTGATTTTTCACACCTCAATCCACTTTGAATATTTTCTTAGTGCCTTCAACAAACTTCTTCACTAAGTCCTCTTTCATAAAAAAAGTATTCCAGGGGTTGGTCAACTCAAAACTTTTGAGAAAAGGCAATATTCCCGAAACTGCTCTTAAAAAATAGCTTTCGTGCAATTGTTTGTAAGATCCGAGAAACATAGTAAATCTCATTAATTTTTCGAACCCTTTTAACCACATACTCCCGAACGTGTCTAGAACCAAATTTAGTCGTTGATTTCTGAGCTTGGATAAAGTACAAAGTTCGTTTGAGATAAACCTGGAACTGCTGCAGATTTTGACTTTAATCTGCATACCCTATTTTTTACTTTATTTTAACCTATTTATAATCACTCAAAAAAACAAACGTGATCATCAACATAACTTAATAGCATCCTAAAGATAATTGAACAACTGTATTTTATAAGTTTTAACATGTATATGCATCATTTGTGATTTTATTTAATTTACATAGATTAGGAAATATGCCTCATGCTTAAATTCTATTTTCTTTAATTTCTCTCAAAGTATTGCAACTATAGTATGATCTAATCATATAACTTAAATGACCAACTCAGTAGTTATGTTTCATCCTATACTAATCTCATGAGTTTCATGTGCTTGTAATTTTATGAATTTTGATACGTAATATGTGTAATATTAAGTAATATTAAGAGCTTTATAAGTTATATAAACCTTATCTATAGATGAAATACCTATTATTGTTCTAACTTACTTACATAGCTCTAAATAATAATCTAGTTGTTATGAATAGTTTCATACACATACTTCTAAGGAAATTAATAACTCTACGATAAAACTACATAGAATAAGGTAGAAGTTAATATTATTTTCTTGTGATATTATTATTGTGACTCATTAATACTTAAATGTTGATGATGATATTGAACAAATATGTGAAACCATAACAAAAGATAATTATATAATCTATTAACATATCTAATTTATATAAGAAACGATATCGACTATCCCAAGGAAGAAGTTACTACACAAGGTGAGGTTATAATATTTATTCAAGCCATTTGGCATCCGGCCTAGGGAACTTGGACAGAATTGTTGTGGTTCTTTCTTTCCGAACCACAAACTACCTTAATCTAACAGTTTTCTTACAATAATATTTCATCACATAAAATCAAGTATCTTGTTATTGGATTCGCATATTGATTTTAACCACTTACCGATTCCTCGTTGTGACAATTTCTCGATATGATATATTTTTGTTGATTCTTGAACCGTGCAAAGAGTAACTGACTATGTTTAGATATTTAGCTCAAAAGCAACAGATATTATCCGGTTAACTAGCTTATATGTTTACTTGTTTATCCATTGGGATGCCTTTGGGAAGTTGGACCAATGATTGAGTCGAGTTACTGCCGGGCAACAAAGGGTTGTCAATTTAAGTAAATTCGCTTGATACCCATTTATCTAGGCGCCGCTGGCGGTTATGAGTTGATTGTAACCCGCGTGCTAGATAAACATGTACTCGAGCATGTCTCTTGATTTATTTACGAGGTCGCTCCTCGTAGGGAGGTGAAAAGTAGTATATTGGATGAAATAAGGTTAGATCTATTATATGTAAAGCACACATTTATTATCTTGTTTCACTTTTTGCTTTTCTTGGTCTCGTTCATTTTAATCTCTTGCAGACATTTCATATCATATAATATTTTCATCTACGCCTTATATATTTTAATGTTGCTAAAAATCTCACTAAGTCACCAAAGACTTACCTCTCCCTTCTGTTTTCTCTGTCCATTCCTCAGAGTATGCGTGGGTTACAATGCAGCTGAATCAGAAACTACCATGGACGTGTGAAATTTTAAATAAAAGTTGAACGTGTGTTAAATAAATTCTTCTAACTATCGTGTGTCTTCATATGAATTATTAAGTATATTGCTTTTGTTTTGAGTGTGGTGTGAAATTGTAATATAACCCATATAAACTTGAAAGCTTCCGTTGTAATAAATAAATTTTATGTTTGGCTTTATTATGATTACATTAAGTGAGCCTCTCTGAAGTAGCATTGAAGTTCGAATTGGAAATTCAGAAATCCTATTTGGGCCTAAATGAGATTTTAGAGTTTGGGACCTCACATGCATCATTTGCATGTTCACTTGGCATGTGAGATTACCACAAGTACATGCCACAATTGGCCTCTGACTGACAATTCATCCCACATACTCATGAAATTGTTGTAGAATCCAGTAACTGGGAGCGACCCTTGTAAAATTGTTGCAAAAGACTTTTGAAGATGAAAAACCCTTGAACCATTTGTTTTTGCACACCTTGTTTTCAATTATTGCCAAATCTCACACGTATTTGTGTATAACAACAAGCTCTTATGAATCTCTTTACTCATAGAGTTCATAAGCCAATTAAAAACTAGAGCGTTTGCTCTAATTCATGCAGTGAGTGTAACTACATCAGTACTATTAGCATAGGTGCCATCAACAAATCTGATTTTAGTTGTTGATATTGAGAGCCATTTCAATTCTCTTACTCTAACAAATATATTTTTTTACCATTCAACAACCCACTGACAATAGTAGATCATGTGAAGTAATGTGTACCCAGAAAATAAACTGGTGTGGAGCCATCACTAGGGTTCTTATGGGGATTTGGGAGTGAAGGGCCACCAAGGGTTATTGTGTTGTATGAACAATGACTAAACGAAACAAATTAATAGTCCACCCCTAACCTGTTGGATTGGGTGGCTGAGACCAAAACAAAGAACGGACAATGTGATCAAACTTGTGATCATCATAAAAACTTAGTCGAATTCTGATTTTGAACTCGAAATAGATTGAATCCACAACAAATGAATTCACCAAAGAGTAGCACAACAAAATTAGATCATGAGCTTGACGAATGATACCATATAAAGAATTAAAGAACGATACTTTACTAACCAAACAATTCACAAGAGAGTTAAAGTAAGGCCACCAAGGGTCGTCATGTTGTATGAACGATGATCAAACTTAACAAATTAATGACAAGAACATAGAAGAGACAATGTGACCAAACATGTGATCACCAAAAAAACTGAATCGAATTCTAATTTTGAAATCGCAGTAGATTGAATCCACATCAAATGAAGTTATAGAAGAGTAACACAACTGAATTAGATCATGCACTTGGCAGATGACACCATATAAAGAATAAAAGAACAAAACTTTACTAACCAAAGATGCACAACACAGTTAAAGTATCTTCTTGCGATATGAATGTGAGAGGTTATAATCAAGCGTGTTTCCTAATTATCAATGTGCTATATATACAGGTGGTTAGAAGCGTCTAATGACGTGAATCGCCATCCGAATTGACTTATAAAAGCACACAAAGAAACATAATGAACTCAAAGTGAAAACCAACAATACGCTTTAAAAAAGGAAAGGTTGTTACTTAACTAGCTAACTAACATTTTAAAACTTACTAAAAATGGAAACTCGTGGTAAATATAATTCAAGACATGTTCTAAATCATTTTGAGCTAGTAATATCATCAACCTTTTGAAATTCCTTTCTCCTTTTCTATATCCATCTAGAGATTTGCATCCGTAACAAAGTTCTTTGATTCTTAAGGTTTGTTAAGCAGTTATGACAATATATATAGTTTTCTTGTTCAAACAAGTATTTTATAGTTTTATAACTCAAGAAACATGTTTTATACTGAATTCTATTTCTTGTTAGAAATTAGAGCCCATATTTCTCCACTTAAAAGGCCTTGTTAACTAGAGGGTAACTCCTCTTTATTAACAATAATCCAAAACCATACCAAAAAAATGTGGGATAATATATCTCAACACGCCCCCTCGCGTGTGGCCCGAAAATTATCTTCGGTGTCATCACACGGGTATGTCGCGAAGCCCAACATACGTCTTGGGTTGTCTCTGATACCATGATAGAAATTGAAGACCATATTTCTCCACTTTA
This sequence comes from Linaria vulgaris, assembly GCA_948329865.1. Taxonomy (NCBI): domain Eukaryota; kingdom Viridiplantae; phylum Streptophyta; class Magnoliopsida; order Lamiales; family Plantaginaceae; genus Linaria; species Linaria vulgaris. The sequence goes on along the minus strand of OX415250.1, from coordinate 31,101,612 downwards.
AAGGCTTTATTAAGTGGAGGGGGTACTTCTCTTTATGAAGTGTATTCCAGGACCATGCCCAAGCAATGTGGGATTTCTCTCTCAACACGCCTCATCACGTGTAGCCCAATATTATCTTCGGTGACATCACGTGGCTAGGTCAGGATCCCACAAGTGGAAGGGATGGTTCTCTTGAGCGACATAAGGCTCGTTTGGTGGTTTTCGGCAACCATCAAGTGGAATTGATTGATTATACGAAGACTTTTGCTCCTACAACCAAAATGGTTATTGTACGTACTTTTTTTGCTATAGTCGCGGTCAAGGAGTGGGAGTTGCATCAGATGGACTTTCACAATGCGTTCCTACACGGGGACCAAGATAAGGAGGTATATATGCGATTCCCTCTGGGTTTTCCGTCGCCAGGCATGGCAAGTTTGCTGCTTGAGAAAATATTTGTATGGTCTTTGTCAAACGCTTCGATGCTGGTTTGCTAAACTTGGACATGCGCTCACTCGATATGGCTTTATTCAGTCTACCTCGAATTATTCTTTATTTACTTATTTTACGTCAGGAGTGCATCGCAAAGTCCTCATTAATGTTGATGCTTTGGTTATTAGTGTTCATGCTTTGGTTATTAGCGGTGACAGTAGCGACGTTATTCAGTGTTTCAAAACGTATTTTTGTTCTTGTTTTCATATGAAGGATTTAGGGAAGCTCAAGTATTTCTTGGGCCTCGAGGTTGGTCGTGCTGCTACATGGATTTTTCTTAGTCACCAAAATATGCCCCCGATATTATTTTGGAGATGGGACTATTGGGCTCTAAACCAATTGGCACTCCGATTGAACAAAATCATCGCTTAGCTATAGCAGATGGTTCGGATGTGCTCTCTCCTGAGCATTATTGTTGTTTCGTTAGTCACCTTATTTATTTGACCATCACTAGACCTGAGTTGACATATTGTGTTCATATCATGTCCCAAATCATGCGGCAGTCAAAGGAGGCTCATTGGGACTCTGCTTTGCGAGTTGCCCGTTATTTGAAACTTAATCTTGACCAAGTACTTTTTCTATTTTTTCTCTCAAGGCATTTAGTGACGCAGATTGGGCAAGTTGTCCCTTGATCTGTCGATCTTTGACGTCTTATTTTATTTTTCTATCTCGTGGAAAACAAAGAAGCAGCCGACTGTCTCGCGATCATCTACCGTAACCACGTGTGAGTTGAAGTGGTTGCTAGGGCTACTGCGTACTTTGGGGATCACTCGTTCGACTCTTATTCTTGTTTATAGCGATAGCCAATCGGCTTTACACATTGCTCATAATTCAGTTCTTCATGAACGCACCAAATATATCGAGGTGGATTGTCATTTGGTTCATGACGAGGTTCGGCGTGATTTCATTATTCCCTCACATGTTTCCATGACGAATCAACTTGTCGATATTCTTACGAAGGCTCTCGGCCAACATTAGTTCGAGACATTGGTAGTCAAGTTGGGCATTTGGAATCTCTATGCTCCAACTTGAGGGAGGTATTAACGTATATATTTATATATTATATTTTTCTTAATTAGTTTGAACTTGATATGGAAAGATATCATTACCTTGTATGTAGGAGAAAATTGGGCTCAAGTTTTTTAGGTCAATTTTGTTGTATAAATATGTAGCACTTTTGGTGAGAATAAACAACACAATTTGGATGATTAAACCAATTGTTCTTATTTTTAAATTTCTCATTTGGAAATGAAATTTGACTTTTATGTAATAATAACCTGCAACATTTTTTTCTATAGTCAATTCAAATCGATGATAAGTTTGCTCGATATCTAGCACACGTAATATGATTCAATGCACATTCTGACTCACACATTATGGAACATTTTCAATCTTATCTTACATCAGCTGAGAATAAATACTATATTTGTCGTCTTACAAAAATATGAGAGGAACTAAATTCTAATATTTTATCATGTTCGCAAATCGCACGCTACAATGTATACTACATAATAACAAAGGTGAGGCATAAATATAAGTAATTTCTGCTGCCCTCTTTGATATATGTAAACTAACGTTATCACATCTGAGCATATTATATGTATAGTAACGACTAATACATGACTTTATTTTTCCCTTATAATTTGACTCTATCTACGTGGTTACATTTAGGTCAAATAATCCTTCACATCGTCAAAGTTTTCTGCGCACCGGTCTCGCACTGGCGCATTCAGTGCATGTGCTTCGCACTAAGACGCATTATAAATTCTTAGTCCTCGCACTAGTATTTCTTAGTTCTTTTATTCAAATTTAATGAATAATCGTAGAAAACTTGTAAAGAACGAAACAAAGGAATGATAATAAAGCAAATGGAGAACAAAACTAGATTAAAAATAAAATAAATATAGAATATTGGAAGTAATTTAAGACTTATACATTTGTCTTTCCACTATAATAATTTAAAAAATATTTTATAAAATTAATTATCATGAGTAGTTATTAAATAATATAAAAGATATACAAAATTATACATCAATATTTAATATTAATTATACAAAATCGTGTCCTACGTAGCAAAATTGCGTCCAACGTGACAATTTTTTATTACACCTGGAATCTTAAAAAAAAAAAAAAAAACAAACTTAAAACTTAACAATTAAAAACTTAAAAAAAACACTTAAAAATAAAAAAAATAAAAGAAAGAAAAAAAATAGTCGTCTCTTCCACACCCCCCCCCCCCCCCCCCAACCAAAATTTCGTCGGCGCACCTCCACCCCACCCCCACAACCGCCAGGGCATCCCCCCCCCCCCAAATCCCGCCCGCACCTCCACCCCCACAATTTTAATCGTATCTTGTATTTTAAAATTTTATTCCTTGTATTATTTATCATGTTGAGGTAATCTTAGCATACATATTGAATGAAATTTGTTATCAAAGGTAGGGGTAGTGACGCCGCACTTGGAGGTGATGGTGGTGGGTTGGGTGGGGGAAAGTGACGAGGTGGTGGTGGTGGTTGGCTGGGTGGGTTGAGGGGGATGTGCGGCGGCTGACTGTGGGGGTGGAGGTGCGGCGGGATTTGGGGGGGGGGGGGTGTTTGGGGTGGAAGAGACGACTGTTTTTATTTTTTTATTTTCAAGCTTTTTTTTAAGTTTTTTAATTGTTAATTTTTAAGTTTTGTTTTGTTTTTTTAAAAGATTCCAGTTGTAATAAACAAAATTGCCACGTTGGACGCGATTTTGCCACGTAAGACACGGTTTTATGAGTTGGCAAACAAACAGTGGATCATGCATTTTTGTAAAAGATAGCGGGCATTTTCGACGACTTTAAATGATAAAGGGCAAAAACTAAAGTTGGTAAAAGATAACAGACATTTTGACATTTCTGCTTTATTTTTAATAAACGCATTAAGGTGCATTGAAATTTAAGTATTTTTATATTTGACGAACTGACGCACCTTCATCCTCCGAGCATTCGCTTTATGTTACTAAGGGTTACATTACATCCAAAAATTGACATTTCAAACATTTGCACGGCGGGAATAGTTTGGAAACGTCCGCTACACGTTTTCAAACAAGAAAGTAGAAGCACGTACGATATCAGATTTTCATCCAAAAGATGTTTTTAATTAGGACGAGAACTCCAGAGTGTACATTACGCGTATTCATACTTACGTAGTTGTGTGTGTACTACATATTTAATTATCCAGATTTCCTAAAATTGTTGTCCCCATTCTGGCCTGACGTCATGATCAACGATGCGTGATGGAATTTTCGGGGGACAGAGTCCGAAGATTGTGACAGCCTGGCAACTAACAACCAAATATTCATTGAACAGCCCTTTCCATTTTACAATTAACTGGCTAAATGATTTCAAACGTAAATTAGCTTAATCTATTTTAGTGCTTAATCAATATCAATTCTTAAACTAGGCTTGACCTGGAAAATCAAAAATAATTATTTTAAGCATAGCTTATACGTACCCAGGAGTGTTTTTAATGTTTATATAAGTTTTTTCTTGCTTGAATAAAGATCTTTAGATCATAACTATAATCTTAATGTGTAGTAAAATAAATGGCATAAAGTGCATCAAATAAATCTATTTACAAATGTTCTAAATAAAATATGTGCTTACTAGATTAGAATATAGACCTTATAGATGATAATTCTTATCCATACCACATCTTTAGACTTTCTAACTAGGCATAATTTTATCGCATTGTTCAAAATCTGGACTTTTTTTTTATTCTTTTCACAATGATGATGTTTAGTGTGCGTGTGTAAGCATAATTGTTAAGCGTTTAGCGTAAGCATAGTGTTTTTTTATAGTTAGAGACGAGACGTAAGTCATGCGCCGTTGGACGTAAGCCCAATAAATATTTTTATTTTGATTAATTTTAAGTGATTCGATTATTGTTACTTTTGATAGGAAAACCATTTGATTAATCAATTTAGTGTGACATAAACAAACAAATGTATTATTTTATAGATATAAATGCATCAAACTCCCTTAACTATGCACATTTTTGCGAAATCGTCCTTAAATTAAATAAATAAGCGGTTTGCTCCTTAAACTATACAATTATGTTCGATTTGCCTCGTGGCCGGGTTTTTGGCTGTTTTTGGACGAAATATTCCCATTCGAGGTGTTTTTCACCTACTTTTTGTCATAAACTACCAAAATGCATCCAGTACAACGCATATGAGTCGTGCATGAGGAATATTTCGGCCAAAAATGGCCGAAAATACACTAAAGAGGAAATCGCATTTTAGCCAAAATATGTCCCGTTCGAGATGCTTCTTCGCCTACTTTTTATCATCAACTACCAAAATACATCTAGTACAACACATATGAGTCGGGTAAGGGGAAACATTACAGCCAAGAATGGCCAAAAATAGCCGAAAGCCCGGCCGGGGGCAAATCAAACAGAATTGTATAGTTTAAGGAGCAAACCGTTTATTTATTTAGTTTATGACGATTTCGCAAAAGCATGCATAGTTCAAGGGATTTCTTGCATTTACCCATATTTTATAATTCTATGCACTATGGTGTTAATTAAGAGTGTGTTGATTCGTAGACATCTTAATTGCAAAAAAGTACAATATATATATCACTATAATGTTGCAATAGTATAGTATAAAATCTCAATTTAACATTGTCGAGCCCTATCGAGTAAGCAACCATATCTTTCTCTTTTCTTCAAAATTAAACACATAATAGAATAAATATTTTGGTCGCTATTTTGTCTTCTTTGTTAAAATTCGCATTTTTTTTTTCTTTGATATGGAAGAAAACGCATGTTGTTAAGCACTAGTTGTTGCTAGTACCACAAAGGTATGGGGGTCCCTAAAATAGGTTCTCTCTTTTTAGGGTTGTGGAGCAACGGTGCTTCCCACTTTTACATGCCACCCTTCCTCTTTTTTGCTATTAATAATTACCTTACTTTTGAAAAATATTTAAAATTTAATCTCTTCTTTTCAGAATGACCCACTCAAATTTTAAGCCCACCTCTGATGCAGAGGAAATAGGAAATGTTTAGGAATATTGGCCCATAAAGTGTCACTCTCATTGCCCAAATACATAGCAGAGTATTTAAGTTACTTTATTTATTTCTGAGTGGAGACATGAACTTTCTGTAAAGTTGGCTGGCCATGAAAGAACAGATTCCCAATTACAATCAAAGACAGAGAATATACACTTTATTAATTTTGAACGTTAATTATTATAGGTTATTTAGGGGATGGGAGGATGAAAAATCTTCTCAAAACTTGTGTTAGTGACACGAAATGTTGTGGTGAGCATGTGTGATCTAGTGTAGTTCCCTTTTGATGGTATTTAATTTATCGTACCATTTCTTTTCAGAGATAAAGTGGTAAAAGGCTGTGTGCCAGCTGCTTATGCTTGATTTTTGGTGTGTGGCATATAAATTTTTTGGGAGTAACGCGTTAGTTTTTGAATCAATGCTAGGCCTAATGTTATTTTACATGATTAGAAAAAAAAATTACATTGTCTTATAATTGTAAATAAAAATCTCAAACTTGCTATTGTTTCGTTACTATATATTAATACAATTTGATTTCATTTTCAAGAATGCTTTTGATATGTTTGAAAACACTAGCAACGTGTCAGTCTTTTTGAGTGGCTCCTTCAACTTATTAGGTGCATACAATCTAGAGTACTAAATTTATCATTACAATCACCAAGTTATGATGTTGGAGACCTCGGATTCCAGAGAAAATTAACCATGTACCAAGCTATAATGAGAGGATGATGTGCAATTGGATGGTGAACTCAAGAACAGTCTAAGACCTATATTCTTCACCTATGGACTATGGAGGTATGAACATTGGGAAAAGCATGAGATCTTTACTTTAGAGATTTTGAGGATAAGGGATTCTATTCTAGTTACCATTTTCTAGTTAAAAGGAGCTGGACTAGGCGTGCTTGTCCATAACAGTATATTTCTTTACTTTTATATTGGACAAGGTTACGTTCCGCCAATTTACCTTCAAGATAGAGTATACTTCACTATTTTCAAAGCTATGATGCATGGTAATGAGAATTAAGTTGTTCACACTAGTTAAGAGAATGATGTTTGCAGATTGCAAGTTGTAAGTTTATAATTTAAATTAGTTTTAAAATAGGGATAAAAACATCAGACCCCCAATCTACTGGCTCTTTGCGACTTGTCCCCTGAACTTCATATCTCTTGTTCGATTTTTCCCACAAGTGTATTTCCGTCCTGTTTTAGCCGGAATAATTTTAGTTTGAGGTGTTTTTTCACCTATTTTTTGTCACCAACTATCAAAACACATCTAGTACAACTAATATGAGTCGTGTGTGGGGAATATTTAGGTCAAAAATGGCAAAAAAATGCAATAGTGGGGCAAATCGAACATATCACACAAAGTTTAGTGGGCAAAATGCCGATAAACAAAGTTCATAGGGTAACTCGCAAAAGCAGCAATAGGCTTGGGGTTTTGATGTTTTTATCCCTTTAAAATATTGTTATTTAAAAGTTAGTGTTGTAAAATAATTTATGATGTAGGATATACTCTCGCCAGCTATCTTGATACTTCACGTTAGAGTGACCCAAGTCCAACTTTAAGTTGAATATACTGCGGTCATATATTGCATGCAACCTTAGACAAGAGTTAATCTGATGTAGATCCTTTGATGCCTAAGTTATCAAGTTGTCCTTTGATGCCTAAGTTATCAAGTTGTGGAGAACTATATGTGAAACAATAGTTAATCTAAATAAAGGTTGACTGGATTATCGGATTGAAAATTAAGCTTTAAGAGTTCAAAATGAATCTCATTCTTGTGTTGTACTTGTGGCATTATATGTGATTAGCTCAAACTTCATAGATTTCCGTAGGAAGAACTAAGACTCTTTCGTAATCCAAAACATGTATCTTTTGTCCATTGAGAAGCATAAAACAGTCGAAGGGAAGGTCAAACAGCCAAACATGGTCTTGGATGGTTGACTAAGGTTGAATATTGTTCATTAGAAGGTGATCTTTCAGGTGAAGGCTGAATAAGTTAGAGGGTCGAATCAAGGATCGAACTAGAGATCAAAATAAAAGCCAAATTAGAGAGCCAATTCATTTAGACGGGCTACCAACTCAAGCATGATGAGTTATTAACCTACTTCAAAATGTTTGATTTATTAACTAACTCAAACATGTCTGAATCATTCGTCAACTCATTCATGCTAGACTTTCCCGGGAAGCATATCGCCATATTATAACCCATATATGTAGCATTAAAAGTTTCTCATTTGGAGTACGCTTTAGGACACAAGTGTACTTCAAAGTTCATAAGGTGCCACAAAGTTAGGTTATTATGTTGACAATGTTAGTATCTTTAGGCGGTTGCAAGCACTAATGTAAGTCGGTTGCACTTTATAGTTGCCCATTTAAATCTCATAAAAAGATAGGCGGAGGAATCGATTCACTAGCTTCAAAAACATCATCAAGGGACATGATGGATCACGAGACACATGCAACTACTTTGTTACATTAACTCATTAACACGTCTATTTAAATTGTTATTCGCCGGCTCTACGACCTTTCACCACTAGACAATCTCGTTTAACTTAGTGTTCTTAAAATCAGACCGATCACTAAACCGGTGAAGCTACTAGCTAGTGGTTCAACCGGTTGAACCAGTTAGTCAACGGTCAATGAAAAATGTAATTCAAACTTCAATTACATAGCAAAATACTCAATTTGCATAACATAGTGAGAAATATTCTAAGTGACCAATATTTTGTTATATTATAAGAAAAATAAGAATATGGATATCACAATACTAAGAGTTGAACACGTAACTCCCAACAAAATAAGTTTTTGTAAAGTAGATAATCCATTGAGCTACACAACAATGTAATAAATAATCCAACAAACCATATATTTAACAAAAGCTAAAAGATTGTTTTGGATTTTTGAATGTTGGCCAACCGTATCAAAAAACTCAATACAAGGGCAACAATATGTGACACTAAAATCTAGAAAATAAATTTCGCATCGAACGATTTTCTAGGCGTGAAGTTGTAGGATGCATGCTCGTTTTGCTTTAAAATGAAATTAAAGATGGAAAACGGCCTTTTAAAAAAAAAAAAAAAAAACTTGTAGCCCAAATCACCGTTGGCAGTTTGCTTTCAAAATCAAAAAAACATTCGTCCAAAACGGATGATTCTACGCAAAGTTATGGACTTTCAAAAATTTGCTTGTTTTTTTCTTATTTTTAAAAAATCTTAAGGCATTAGTAATTGGCAAAAAAATTAGGGACGGGTTCACAATTAACAAAAAGGCAAAAAAAAAAAAAACAAAAAAAATACCAGATCGGTTTGTTAGCTGAACCGATTGACCGGGCGAATCGGTCCGATCGATAAATTCGCCGGGTCAGTCACTGAAGCTCAGCAACCCGAAAATGAAGCAATCGAACCGGCAAGGCCAACGGTTCCCGGTTGATCCATTCGGTTCTGAACAGTGGTTAAAATATAAATGCAACTTGACAATTTCGTAATTTAGACATTTTCTTTTTAAACTATCAAAACCTGCTAGTACAAGGGATAATTCAGTCCCATATTACAAAAGTTCAATCACCAGAAAGAAGAACTCGGATTAAATTAAACAATGCAGATGCGCTATAGATTTTCATAGTTTAATCGAATTGGCGTAAATTAAATTAGTCATATCTACCAGTAAAATAATATAGACTTTAAGTGAAGTCCAAGTTGAGGCCCAATTCTCAGGCCCGCTAACCACCTTCTATTGCATACACAAAGAAAAATAAAACATTAATTAAAGTCAATACAATTAATATAAAATTTGAACACAGAATTACAGTTCTAGTGATCAAGATTTACCAAAAAAAAAAAAAAAATTGATCTAGTAGTCAAGAAGCCATATCTGGCAAATAGCTAGCAATTCGTTTAGGTGGACAATGGAATGCGCAGATAAAATTCTCAATTTCTAACTAGAAAAAAATTATGTAACTTATTTTATTTTATTTTTAATTAATGAGCAATTTATGCACTTTTTTCTGTTTCGTGAATATTAGTAAAACCCTACTTCTTGTAGGGGCATAGTAGCAAAAAGGCTAGTTCTTGTCTTATAATGAAGTTCTCATATTCACACTTGTCTCCGCAAAGTATCAATAATCAACCCAAAAGTACAAAAGATAAGCACTAATTAGAGCCATCATATCGAACATCAGCACGCCAAGAATTTGGATATATTAAAGTCACCTGAGTTCCGAGCAGAATTGCGCACTAACAAAAATATTTTGTGGGAGTAGGATTTTTACATAGTGGCATGTAGATACCAGCTGTAAGCCCTTAAAATGGTTGCCATCGATCTACTTCGACTAGTACTAAAGATTGCGATGGCTTAACTGATTCAAGCATTTGCGGAAGCAAAACCATGTGAAATATATAACTTTTGCGCATATGTAACACATATGACATAACCCCCACCACCTCCAATTGGTACAAGAAAAGTAAGTAGATAATGTGGTAAGTGGTAACTGTTGTCTTTTGTCAAAAAGATATATGGGTACTGAAAGCAACTGCTCGATATACCATTATTCATGACTCCTTGCAAAGTATACCATCCACTGTTTGTTAATTTGTTTGAACTTGAAGAAAAGAAAAAAGAAACTTGGTCGATCATTTGGAGATATGCTAAAAGAAATTTCACTTTTCAAACACTCTTACTTTTGTTGCACGAAAAGATCAACAACTTGCCATGTTGCACTTGCCAGAGTTAATGGATTAAAAGTTTTGAGGCTCGAAGCTGTTTATATCTGCAGTTTGCTTCTCTAACTCTTTCGGATTTTAGCAAATTCTCCGTGTATGAAAAATAATTAGGCAAGTTATCCCTGTCATTTCAAAATCTTGGGCGGGGAAATGCATAAAACTTCTATATGGTTTTAAAAACATGTACAAAACCCCTTCCAAGTTTTGTTGGACGGAAAAAAGGATTTTGTGCAGGTTTATGAAATCACGATTCACAATGGGTTTTGTACAGAATCTTTGAATCACATGACAATTTTGTGTGGTTTTTAAATCGCAAGGGAATTTCGTGCAAGTTTTTGAAACCACAAGAGATTTTATGCATTTCCCCAATTTTTTTTTGGATATCACCCCTGAATAATTTTGTATTCTAGTTTTTTTGATTGAATGGCCAAAATACCATTGGGTAGTATTAGATTTAGAAGCCGTTTGGTTTCAAAGATGAATTTTATCTAAAAAATATGGTATAGATTAGAAATGAGATAAAAAAATCAGGATTTCTGTTATATCTAATATGTGTCACTTGTTTGGTTGATAACATTAAGTGTCAAGATAAATGACTATCTCAATAATATTTTGTTTGACTTGGGTCAATTAACGTTCAACTAACCCTTTTTCAAAAAAAAAAAAAATCTTTATTTTAAAGTGGGAACATATTGTTGTTTTCAACTCAAGAACATATTATATATTTTTCTCACAAATATATATTACCAAAAAAATATATAAAATAAGTTATGACAATAAACGTATTTTTAAAATATGGGTGATAAGGTTGAGTAAGAGAAGAAAGGGAAGTTAGAATCTTTTTCATTTTCTATTTTGATTTTACGAATCAATAATAATTTTTATTATTATTAAAACAAATTAAATAGTTTCATAAAGTTTTGACCTATTTTTATTAGAATTTAATCACCTTTAAAGAAGAAAAAAACTAAGAGAGACTAAATTGAAAATTTTGTTACATGTGATTAAATACTAAAAACCCGAAAACTATCAAAAGTGTAAGTGTGTGTGTGTGTGTGTGTATGTGTGTGAGTTTTATATATTTGGTCAATAAACTATAAAGTTATTGTCCATCGGAATCGTATAAATATAATTTATAAAAAAATTGTTCAAAATTTAAATTTGGTGCTTTAATAAATATTATATCTAATTACTAATTATGTAATGGGGAATTGAAGTAATTTACAAATTTATAGAAGGTTTAATGGAGAATCTCAACGAACATTAAAAATGAGGGAAAATCAAGACTATTTATCTTAGGGGTAGAGCTGAGATTATTTATCTCAAATTTTGACATAAAACAAAAAAATTCAGGCATATCTCACTTATGCGTGAAAAATCAATCTAGAGATAAAGTGAGATAAACTAAGATATCTCACTTTATCTATAAAACCAAACGGCTTCTTAGTATATATTTGTAGATAGTTAGAATATCTTGGAGATCAAGTTTGTATTTATCTCTTACCAAAACTCTATCAATTGTATATGTATTTATGTGATTTAAGTTCAATGAGAATACACGAAAAATATTATCTATTTCATCGTATCAAGCCTCCTTATTTTTTTCTCTATAACTAACCCTATCGATTCTACACTAATAATACCCACCACCTCCACCTCCACCTCCAAGCAGCTTTCTTCCATCCGCGCAACCAAAAATCTTCCATGTCTTAACAATCACCAACATCAAAAAATTTATTTTAATCTCATTGGATATCGAGAACGGCCAATATAATTTTTAGTCGGAATTATTCAAGATTCATGCTCGAGCCTACCAAATGCTCGATCACATACTTCTCCCGAAGAACGAAGACTCCCCCTCTTAAGACGCTGAATTTGAGGTTGACGTCTAAGATTGTCTGGATGCTATTTCCCTTCAATGGATCTACGACACCATCTCCAACGACCTTCTCCGCACCATCATTAAACCCGATTCCACTGCTATGGGCGCTTAGAATCGTTTGGCGGATATATTTCAAGACAACAAAAACTCTAGAGTTGTTCATCTTGAACACCAAATTTCTCACACTACTCTCGACGAGTTCCCTGTTGTTGTTGCGTATTGTCAAAAGTTGAAGATGCTAGAAAATCAGCTTTGCCACATTGGCGCCCCGATGACTAATCAGTGCCTCATTCTCCAACTAGTTGTGGGTCTCAATGAGACGTTCCATGGTGTCGCAACTCTCATCCAGCGACGTGACCCTCTTCTTCTTTTCTTCAAGGCCGGGTCTATGCTTAGTTTGGAAGAAATGAGTCTTGCCAAAAGAGTCATGGGTCAAGCCGAATCCGCTATCCTCTATAATTCTCATCCGACTTCTGCAGACGGCTCTCCAACGCCGCCGTCCAATCCGACTCTTCCTCTCGTTCGAACAACTCGTGCAACAACAGTCGTGGTCGTGGATCCTACTCAAGCAGTCGTGGTGGTCGAAATCAGGCGCGTGATAATCCCACTCTGTCATAACCCTCATGGCCTTGGCCTTGCCCTTAGAACGCATATGCACCGCAACCGTGGATGATACCACCTTCCCCATATCCCACGACATCATGGTCTCTGCACTATCCACCCGCTCCGTGACAGCCATGAATTTTGGGTCCTCGTCTGACTCCTGCAAATCATGCCGTAACCGCCCCTTCCATTACGGGCTATGCTCCTACAAATATTGATGCTGCTTTCAACACCATGTCTCTCAATCCCCTGATGGCAACTGGTACATGGACACATGTGCGACATCCCACATAACGGAGAATCACGGTACTCTTTCGTTTTATTTTAATCTGAGCAATTGTAATGGTATTACCGTAGGCAACGGTCACACTATTCCAATTCTTGGCTCGGGTAATACGAGTATCCCTTCCTCATCCGCCTATCTCTCTTAAATAATGTCCTTCACACTCCAGAACTCTTTACTGCTGATATTTATGTGTTTATTGAATTTGATCTTTTTTTTTCTGTGAAGGATCTACGGACGGGAAAACACATGATAAGATGCAATAGTTCCAAATACCTCTACCCGCTCTTCCTTCTTCCACCTCTCGTTCTTGTTCTCACTCATTCTTTGCTGCGATTTCTTCCAATCTATGGCATGCTCGTCTCCGCCACCCCGACTTTGCCATCCTTACTTCTCTTCGCCGCACCAATGTCATTACTTGTTCACGACGCCATATAATTTTTGTCATTCTTTTCCACTAGGGGAAACACATTAAATTACCTTTTATGTCGTCCACTTCTAGTACCGTTTTACCTTTTGACATTGTTTAAAGCAAACTTTGGTCATCACATGTTTTGGGTTCCTCGGGATATCGCTGCTATGTTTTGTTTTTAGATAATTTCTCTAATTATTTGTGGACGTTTCTATCGCACATAAATATCAAATTTATTCTACTTTCTTATCTTTGATCTTCATGCCGCTACTTTTCAATCTCCTATCCTTAGCTCACCCTCCGTCGCCTTATCCGATCCTAATTAAAAGTTGGTTATGCTTGATGAATACAATCCTCTTATTAAAAATAATACGTGGGAGTTGGTGTCTCGTCCGTCTAGTGCCAATGTCATTCGTTCCATGTGAATTTTTAGGCATTAATTTAACTCTTTCGGTTCTTTTGAGTGACATAAAGCCCGTCTTGTTGGAGATGGTAGGTCGCAACAGATTAGTGTTGATGTGATTAGACGTTTAGCCATGTGGTGAAATCGGCGACCATTCAGACTGTCTTGAGTATTACTCTTTCTAAATCTTGGGATATCGGTCAACTTGATGTCAAGAATGCTTTCTTACACTGTCACCTTCATAAAAGCGTGTACATGAAACAACCTATGGGTTTTTGTGACTCTTGCTTTCAGAATCATGTTTTTATTTCTTAAGAAGTCTCTTTATGGTTGGAAGCAATCCTCTCGTGCTTGGTATCAACGTTTTGCTTATTATGTTACTACTATTGGGCTCTTACATAGCACATCTGACCAATCACTGTTTATTTATCATCACATGGGTGATGTGGCGTATTTGTTATTGTATGTGGATGACATCATCTTGACTGCCTCACCGCCAACACTTTGTCAGTCCATTATGACACACCTCGGGTCGGGATTTGCTATGAAAAACTTGAGCTTGCTTAGCTATTTCTTGGGGATTTCAGTTTCGCAGGCTTCTCGTGGCTTCTCAACGGGAATATGCGAGAGTATCATCGAGCGTGTTGGTACGTCTTCTTGTAAATCGTACGCAACTCTAGTGTATACCAACTCTAAATTAGGCAGCACCCGTAATAATCCTCCTTTCTCTGATCCAACGCATTTTTGCAGCCTTGCGGGTGCGTTACAATATCTCACTTGCACCCGGCCTGGTATCTCTTATTTCGTTCAGCAAATCTGCTTATCCATGCATGATCCTCGAAAAGTTCATATGCAATCTTTGAAACGAATGCTTTGTTATATTCAAGGAACTCTAGATCACGACCTTTCTCTATCTCGATCTTGTCTTTTGGTTCTTAACGCATACTTTGACGACGATTGAGGTGGCGGCCCCGGATACTCGGTGTTCCACCTCGGAGTATTGTGTTTACTTTGGTGATAATTTGGTGTCTTGGTCAGCTAAACGCCAGCCTACTCTCTCGCGCTATGGTGCTAAAGTTGAATATCACGGCGTCGCCAATGTGGTTTCCGAAGCATGTTGGCTTCGTAACTTGCTTTTTGAACTTTACTGCCCAACCACCAAAGCCACACTCAACTATTGTGATAATGTGAGCGTTTTTTATTTGTTTGGTAATCTAGTTCAACATCAATGAACCGAACACATTAAGATGGACATTCAATTTGTCAGCGAGAAAGTGGCACACGGTCACGTTCGCGTACTTCACGTTCCATCTCGGTACTAAATTGCAGATAACTTTACCAACGACCTTCTTTGCGTACTCTTTGATGATTTTCGAGCCAGTTTCAACGTTTGCCCTCCTCTTGTTTCGATTGCACGGGTGTATTACATTTAGTATATCTTTGTAGATAGCTAGAATATCTTTGAGATCAAGTTTGTATTTGTATCTAACCAAAACTCTAGCTATTTTACATGTATTTATATGTGATTTGCGTTCAATGAGAATACACAGAAAATATTATCTCTTTCAGGTATTGTACATGTATTTATCACTAGCTAATATTTTCTTTTATTTAATTAGAATTCAATATTAGTACTTTTTTGTACTTAATGTTATTTTAAATTTGTAACTCAATTTTTATATTATTTTTCACTTGTTTCATTAGGTAAATCTTTAAAATTAAAATATATGATAAATACGGCATAAGAATCTATCTTTCGAGTAAATATTCTAACCCCCGGCCACTATCGCAGTGCTTTAACATAACACAGGGTAATTTGACAAAAACCTTTTACCTTTAATTTTCACTAAAATATCCAAGCAAGGTAGAGTTAAATGCATTTTTGCTATGTCTACCAACTAGACTCAACCGATTACCACGTCGGCGAGCTATTTTGAACAGAGAATATTTGTAAGAGAAGGGGATGAGGAGTTGGATAGAAAATGAGATGAGATTTTAGAAACGTTAAACTTCCTTCATAATAATTCTTCCCTTGCAAGTAGTGTTTTGAAACCCCATCCGGTGACTGACCCGCTGAGGCTACCGGGTAGTGGGTCAACATGTCGAACTGGTCAGACTACTAGTTGGACCATTTTGTTGGCTAAAGTCAGCATTCAATAAAATATATAATTATGAAAAATAATTGTATACAAAAATGATAAGGTTGTGAGAAATATTTTAAGTCACTAATATTTTGTTATATTATAAGAAAAATAAGAATATGGTTATCACAATACTAGGACTTGAACATGTGACCCCCAACAAAACAAGTTCTGAGAAGTAGCGGGAACCATTGAGCTATCCAACAATGTAATAAATATTCCAACAAACTATATATTTAACACAAACTAAAAGATTGTTTTGGGTTTTGAATGTTGGCCAACCGTATAACAAAGTTCAATACAAGAACAACAATTTGTGACATTAAAATGTAGAAAATGAACTTAGCATTGGACGAAATACTATGCATAAAATTCTCGAATGCATGTTCGTTTCTCTTCAATATCAAATTAAGGATGGAAAACAACGTTTTTTGAAAATTTGTTGGCCCAAACCACTGTAAGCAGTTTACAGTGGATAGATCTCGTCGAGATACCCGAAATCAAAAAAACGCGTCAAAAACAGATGCTCCTACGCAAAGTTATGGCCTTTCAAAGTTTTGCAATTTTTTTTTTCATTTTTTTAAATTCTCGAGGCAAGTTTGTAGTTGTCAAAAAAACATGACTGATTTACAATTGACCGAAAACCAAAAATAGGGAAAAAAAGAGCAATGCCCGATTCACGAGCGGAACTGGGCGACGGGGTCGCCGGTCGAACCGACCTAATCTGTCGGTTTGATCCTTGGAGCTTGCAGACCACTCCTGATGCAGAACTGGCCCGGAGAAGCTACCGATTCTCGGTCGAACCAATCGGTCCGGGCCGGGTTTGAAAACCCTGCTTGTAAGTCTGTTACATAAGTAAGAAACTATGTTGCACGGGTACGCGATACGGCGATACGGATACGGTACGGTACGAGTACGGCGATACGGATTTTCAAAAAATAGGGGATACGGATACGGCAAGGATACGTCTATATATAAATATATTAATATTAATATTACAAGAATTAAATGACACGTTCATAGTAAGTAAGAATTGATACAAAAAGCAATTAGTTCATAAAAGTGATTATAACAATATAGTGAATTATGAAGGTGGTGGTGAGCGAGTAGAAGGTGGCCACAACCATGGATTTGGTGTCTTGGTGGAGGTGGATTGAGAAAGAAGAAAAATTGATTAGAAGTGAGAAAAGTGGAATTATGATCATGAGCTAGTTAATTACTAATTAGATTAAAAGATTTTGTTTTAAGTTTTAATTGTACGTGGTATTTATTGATGTTGCCATCAATTTTAAAACTTATAAAAAAGACCCAAAATATTCCCGATACGCCTCAAATATGTATCGGATACGTATCGGAAATTTTTTATTTTCTTTTAATTAACCGATACGCCACGTGGCGTATCGGATTCGTATCGGTAGTGTATCCGTAGAGTATCGGTATCGGATACGTATCCGATACTGGTACGCTAGTTTTTTAGGTGTATCCGTGCATCATAGGTAAGAAATAAGACTTCTAAAAAGGAAATAACAACTAATAATAGTGTTGTTACAAAATGCCATTAATAGAAATGGACTAAATAAAACGTAATAGAAATTAGAAAAGTGCAATACTAAGAAGCAAGACTAATTGAAGTGTTTAAAAACCTAAGTCCCTTTCACTTTCATTTCTGCATGTAATCTTCTCTTTCCTTTTTTTTGCTATGCTTTTTTATGATTTTCTTTTTTCTTCACTAACTCCTCATTTTTCTGTTTCCATGTGTTAACGATTGTTTCTTCAGTTAACGGTAGTCCCTCTTTTCCTTCAGAACTTTCTTTCTCATTAATTCACTGCAAGTCACTTTGGCCTTTTGTGTTGGTGTGCAAAGGCGAGCTCTGCTCTTCAGGTTGGTCCCCATTGCTGACTTGGTTGTACTGCTCAGAATTGGTAAACCCCCCCCCCCCAATTGCCCTTGATTGTATTCCCAAATTAGGATTAGGGTTAGTTTCACCCAATTCCCCAATTTCCCCAATTGAGTTATGTAATTTAGGGTTTCCAATTTCTTCAACTGATAACTGTAATTTATTTTCCCTAAATGAACTTTGTGAATTAGGGTTTCTCATAATTGCTCGAGTTACTTCTTCTTCTCTTTGTATAATGCCAACATTCCCCCTGGATAACTTGTCCCTTGACTCCAAGGGTTAAATTCCGGGAATTGTGCTTCAATATAAGCATCGTCTTCCCAGCCCCCAGGTTGCTTGTTCTTCATTGGAGTTAATCCATTGAACCAAGATTTGTGACACAACAATGTTACCTCTCTTAATAAGCCTCTTTGCCAATACCCTTGAAGGATAAACTTTAATAGCACCATTAAGATTAGTGATAAGTAGTATAGGGATGGGTAGATATTTATCACTGATTTTCTTCTTCAATAATGATACATGAAACATAGGGTGGATTAAACTACCCCGAGGTAGCTCAAGTCTATAAGCTACCTTACCCACCTTCCCTATCACAGTATAGGGTCCAAAATACTTGTAACTCAGTTTTAAATTCCTCATCATGGCTATTGAGTTCTGTCTAAAGGGTTGTAATTTCAAATACATCTGATCACCAATTTGAAATTCATTTTCTGTTCTCTTCTTGTCTGCAAACATTTTCATTATGTCTTGTGCTTGCAATAAATCTTGTCTAACAGGTCTACTAATTCTTTGATTCCAGTTGGTAAGAGGAATTTTTAACTAAGAAATAGACCCTAGAAGCTAAAAAAGGGTATCCTAAGCAATTGCAATAATCTTTTTGAGTGAGTTTCACCCTTTATTGAATCCATTCCTCTGTCAATGCATGTTGGGTCTCCAGATATGGCCCAATTGACATGTGAGTGGGTGGGTACCCATATAAAGCCTCAAAAGGGGTTAGTTTAAGGCTGGTATAAAAGTTGGTATTGTACCAATGTTCTGCCAGGCTAAGCCACTTATTCCAGGCTTTAGGTTGTTGATGCACCATACATCTCAAGTAGTTCTCTAAGCATTGATTGACTCTCTCAGTTTGCCCATCACTTTGAGGGTGGTAGGCAGTACTATAATGCAAATTTGTTCTTAGGACCTTAAAGAGCTCCCTCCAAAACCCACTAGTAAAGATCTTGTCCGTGTTAGTTACAATACTAATAGACAGTCCATGCAACGTATTGACATTTTCTAGGAACAATTTAGCTATAGACTCAGCAGTAAAAGGGTGAGAGATATATAGAAAGTGGACATATTTAGTAAATCTGTCCACAACCACCAATATCACTTCCTTGCCTTCTCACTTTGGTAAGCCCTCAATGAAATCCATAGACACATGAGTCCAGGCTTGATGGGGGTACTGGTAGAGGTTGTAGAAGACCAGGATAGGGAACATGTTCACTCTTAGCCAACTTTTACACACATCACAAGCTCCCACCATTTTAATGACATCCCTCTTTAATCTAGGCCAGTAAAACAAACGTTTTGCTCTCTGATATGAACCCAGAATACCTGAATGTCCACCCACTGCAGAGTCATGAATGTGTTTCAAGATAGTATTCATCATGTCATTTGATTCACAACACACATTATGTCCTTATATCTCAATATTCCTCCCATGTAAGTATACTCCTTTAATTCTATCTTGTTCACTTTTTTTATTATTGGCAAATAACTTTTATTGAAAGAGAGTATCAGGAATACTCCCAAAAGAAACAGACAGCGTACAAAAGTTACAAGCACATAAGAGGTTGACAGCTCCAATAAACAAAAGGGTAAATGAATCATTTTTCCGCCCTTTAATCAAAAGCCAAGTCTTGATCTTCACCGCTTCCGTAACTTTATCAATGTCCATTTGATCCTTCAATATAGGGGACTTAGTTGCATCTTGAGTGAGTGTACCTTCCGTAACCATCTTCTTGCTTTCTGTAGCTCGAACATTGGCAGAAACATTTGCTATAGCAATACCATGAATGAACTTGCTGAATGATGCTTTTTCCTTTTGCTTCTGAATAACTTTCTTCTCTTTGAGCTTTTTCTTGTTTTTATCACCTGTGAGCTTTTTCCTTTCTATTTTGTTTAGCATATTATTTGCTTCACCAAGGTTTGGGCAAGTATCCTCTTTGGGTTCTGCAAATTCGATCCGGCCCCATTCAATAATTACTTCACTTTGTTTAGTCTAGGTCACCCCAACTTTTGTAGTGGATGTATTAATTTTCTCCATTATAACAAGCCCATTTGTAGGAAACAATGGATTTTGGCAAATGTTTGGCCCAACCAAGCCTAGAATAAGGTTGACTTCATTCTTTTACAGGTTCTTCTCACCTTTACCAAGCTCTGCGTTTTTTTTTTTGTTTCAAATTGTCGACACCACCAATCAGTTCGTTTGCATTTACACAAGTATTGTGATTCCACGTGTCCTCCACGTAATCATCTTTGAATACTCTTTGCATCATAGCAAGGGCTAAATTTGGGACGAAGCTGTCGGTGGTGACGCTGGTCTCAGAGGTTTCTAACACGACTGATTCCTTATCCAAATCCTTGGGCCGATCTGATACATTTGGGAACAATGATACTGACGCTGAAATCTCTAGCGTCAATCTTCAATTTTATAATCTTGTTGATCCACTCCGAGGAACTAGTTTCAGTGAGAATTATGGAGAAACTCAATCTACTTTGGTTTTTTATAGCTTCATCCATTTTGATGAATTTACCAACGTCTCAAGAGATCATGCAAAAGAATTCACTTGACCAGGCATGAATCGGCGCGTCGATACATAAAATTTACTCTAACCTATGATTAGTGGTGTAATCTTCCGTCCAAGGAGATATATCGCTAAAGAAGTTGGACCACCATGACTTGTAGTTATCTATGAAATCCTTAAGATTTTCAGTATCCTCGGACAAGAGAAGCACTCGATTTCCTCATAGATATTGTGAATTGATGGCAAAGAGTCCCTCCTCAAGTTTCTGCTGTAACAGGAAAATATCCTCATGGTTTTTCAGTGTACCTATATATTTTCTTGTGAACCATTCTTTATTTTCTTTCTTTGATAGATAGCTTAAGCCCCTTCATTTTTCTTCACAACTGTCTCCGTTCCTCGTGCTCCCTGGCCTAGAAGCTGTTGCGACCACTTTTCGATTGTCCCTCTTGACTGCCTCGGCATAGCTATAGTCCCTTTTAGTGCTCTATTTATGTGTCCTTTGGGTTTGAAAGACATGATTGGCAATGGGCGATTTCTAAGAAGAAACTCAATACTTGGAGATGTTCACCCTCATCTTGTAGCTGCCAATCCAAATAGCATCCAAAGATTTTTCCATAGTCCCAGCATTCTTGACATATAAAAACCGAACGAATCCAAATCTAAATCCTCTTTTATCCAATATGGTTGGGATGAAGACGTCAAAAACCTTCCAATATCTCGAGAAAAGCCTCCACAAATCTTGTGATGGCCAACTCGTCGAAAAGTTTGCAAAGAATAAGGTGAAAACTGGTCGCATTGTTATACTTTTGCGCTTTTGCGTATGGGACATACATATAATTTTTTTTCACTAGAAACTCAATTGTGAGAAAAATAAAGGCTTTATAAATATAATATGAGCGTTATACAAACCCGGTCAGAAAGGAGTGGCCAACCATATCTGACCTGTAAAACAAACCATAACTACGAGGGTTTAAAAAGATGCCCCCAAGCACACGAGGGAGTAAAGTCTAGGTTGTAAGCATGTCCCACGAGTAGGGGTGGGTTCGGGTAGGAAAATATCGGGTATCGGGTATTTCAGGTAGGGTACCCGTATACTCGGATAGGGTAAACCCCCTACCCGATACCCGCATGAATTTCATGGTACCCGATTTCATTCGGGTACCCTACCCCAAACTTTGGGTTTGGGGTACCTGCAACCTATCTAGTGGTCGAAGATGGCCACTGGATATTTGTGGTACCCGATTGGGTGGGGTACCCCAAACCTGGGGTACCCAAAATTTGAGTCTGCAAATGTGTAAATTAGCGTGGTCACAAAACTAATTGTGTTGTGGACAGTAAGGAAGCTCTCACAACGGGAATAACTAAAATCTTCAATAAAAAATACAACACTTAATGTAAAATGCATACAACACTTCTCTGCAAAGGAAAAAACATAACAGTGTTGTCTTGATGCCTTTTTGCTAGTATCTTCTTCATTCCTTCAAAGATTTTCAAGAGTCGCAACAAATTCATGATTGAAAATGATTTGGACTTTTGGAGCAAGAAATTACAACAAAACTCCAGTCATCTGCCATCAGGAGGAGGAACTTTTCATTAACCATAACTAATCTAATTGAGTCACCACACAACTCCAATTGAGTCTAGTTGAGTCACCACACAATTCATATAACACAATACATATCAATTAAAAGATTAATTTAGAATTTAGGATTTACCTACTTTTTTAATTTTGAGAGAGAGAGAGAGTCGGAGTGCGCGTGCTGATTGAAGAGAGAGAGAGAGAGGGAGAGAGAGAGAGAGAGAGAGAGAGTCGGAGTGCGCCGGTGTCGTCGGGGCCGGAGTCGGAACCGAAGTCAAAGTCAGAGTGTGCGCGCCGGAGAGAGAGAGTGAAATTTGAAAGAGAGTGAGTGTGTGGCTGTGTGCTCTGTTGTGCGAAAGAAAGAAAAGAAAGAGGAAAGAAAGAAAGAGAGAAAGAAAGAAAGAAAGAAAGAAAAAGAAAAAGAAAAAGAAAAAGAAAAAGGAAAAAATTTGAGATAGTGAAAACGGGTATTCGGGTATCATAATTAAGTGGCATATTGCTACCCGAACATGTACCCGAATTACCCTATTCGGATAGGGTACCCGAATTTTCGGGTACGGTTCGGGTAGAGATACCCAAAATTTGGGTATTACCCGACCGAATCGGATAGGGTACCCGAATTTCGGGTATGATTACCCACCCCTACCCATGAGGGCGTTGCGGCCATGGATCACACCCAAAGATGGAGTGTGCAACAAGGACGCAAACTCTCGCACAGGGACCGAGTTGCAACTTTTAAAATGACTAATCCGAGTACAAATACAAGTAAGAGCATACCTCAAAATGTGGTACCTCATGGAAAAAGTAATATACATAGTGACATCGAGTAAACTTAAAAGAAATTAATAATACAATAGTTTTAAAGCAAAGGGCAAGATATACAAATAATATATAGTTCAACAAAGTGAGCCTGCATTAGCGTCCCAATATCTACGTCCTAAAAGTAACTAGTAGGAAAGTCAATTGGCAAATCTTTCTTCCCACTCCACGACCTTCAACCGGTCTTTGCCAACGGACCATGATAGGTACCTTTGCAATCGGGTGAGAAAGGCGAATAACCCAATCAACGACCACATCTTGATTTCTTTTACAATACTTCGCATCACAAGGAGAAAGAGCGAAAAGATTATGAACATGACGAATAACTTTTGAAATAATCCTCGCAAAGTTCATAAGAATCCCACGATGCCTCGTATCATTTCTTGTTGTCCAAATAAACCACAATACAAGAATAGGAATAATAACATGAATATGTCCAGGTATTGTGTTCCTTCTCGCCCCAATCCAAAACATAATGATATGCTTCCAATGTATAAAAAGTGTCTGTTTAATGTGAAAAATATCAAATAAATACTTCCATACCTCCCGAGCAAGGTTGATCGACCAAAATAAACGATCCATTGTTTCAAGGTTGCGGCAGCAGTTGCATTGAGAAATAATCACTATTTTCTTGGACATAATTATCGTCTAATCCAATGGAATAAGATCTTGTAGATATCTCCAAGCAAAAAAAGAAATATTCGGCATAATATGATTGTGCCAAAGAAAGGGGAAAAATCCTCGTGGCTCATAAGGTACTTGCAAAGATTTCCAGGCGGATTTGGTAGAAAAGTGCCACTCGGGTGCAACTTCCAAAACATAAGTTGATTTCCCTCTTTCCAAATAGGACGCTCAAGTACATGAAGTGTATCATTTGCATCAAGCACCTGATCTAATTTAGGTAGATCCCACTCTGTATCAAGCCAATAATCACTGACGCGTTCGAACTTCAACATCCACCCTCGAAATCAGGGGATTTCCCTTAAGCCAGGAATCAAACCAAAAGAATGTGTCCCCATTTTTAAGGTGCCAGTATATATATGGTTGTGTAATAGATGCAGCCCTTAGAACCCGTTTCCAATCTGGAGTCTCCCACCTAACAACCTCTAAACCACGTGGTCGTGTGGTATAACGACGCATCAGATATCTCGCCCACGGAGATTCCTGTGAGCAAAATCTCCACCACAATTTTATTCCAAATGTC
Organism: Linaria vulgaris; assembly: GCA_948329865.1. NCBI lineage: Eukaryota > Viridiplantae > Streptophyta > Magnoliopsida > Lamiales > Plantaginaceae > Linaria > Linaria vulgaris. The sequence continues at coordinate 31,077,370 of OX415250.1, read as the reverse complement.
GTAATCATATCCGCCAAAGATTTAACATTAAGACCCCCATTATCATAGGGCTCACAGATTCGCGCTAAACTGCGCCAATGTAACATGCGTCTTTCATCAGTCGTACCCCAAAGAAATTTGGCAAACAATATTTCAATATCCTCAATAACCCCCTTCGGAGGTTCCAAGACTTGGCACAAATAAATAGGGATAGCACATAGCACACTTTTAATCAGAGTAAGACGACCCCCAAAATTCAAGAATTTCATTTTCCAACCGCTAATAAGAGATCTTATCTGATCATTCCACATTTGAAAATAACTGCACAAGATTCGAACACGAATAAGTTGAGCACCAAGATAAGTAAGAGGGAAAGTACCTCAAGAGAATCCTATAAGATTAATGATATTCTGATTGTACCCAGCAGGAACAAAGTTGGAGGCGATGAAACAGCTTTTGGCTGAATTAATATGTTGCCCAGAAACCATCTCGTAGAGGTTGAGAAACTCCATCAGAATAGCCATATTTTCCATCGTACCTTGAATAAAAATAATGCAATCATCGGCATAGGCAAGATGAGATGGTGGTAGGCCGCCAGCCGTATGAAGAAAAAGTCTCATGTTCTGATCATAAAGGCGGTTAAGTCCCCGTAAGAGAAAATTTGCGACAATAATAAAAAGAGAGGAAGAAATTGGATCCCCCTGTCGCACCCCGTGCTTTGATTCAAAGAAGCCATTGGTTTCTCCATTAACAAGAACAGTGAAAAAATGGGTTTCCACACAATTCTTCATATGCCAAATCCAAGATCGAGAAAAACCAAACTTCGCCAAGCACTAATAAAGAAAAGACCAATCAAGCCTATCGTAGACTTTTTCCATATCCAACTTTGAAATTGTGGATCGGGTCGATACGTTGTTGATGTTAACTTAACACTGAAGTTCTAACAGCAGTTTGTATTTGCTGTTAGTTCTACGATGTTACTTTAACAGCAGACCAGAGTAACAGTTTGCAGCGGAATAAACAAACACGAATTTAAGAAGTGAATATAGGATTATATTAACTTCCGAGCCGTAGGCAAAATACCACAAGGGTTTAACAAAGGCGTTCTCACAACTCTCAAGCTCCTCACTCTCGAATTGTTCAAACTAAGCAAAGCACACAAGAGTTGCTTCGACTATCTCTAAAAGCTCCGCACTCTTAGATCTATTCTAACAACTTAAAAACTTTGCTAAAGCAAGACAACACTCAACAACTGTAAATTAATCTCTTGGATTGATTAGCTCTTGTCTCGTTGTTTGTCTTGATGTACTTCACACCTATATATAGGTTCTTGATTTGGACTTCAAGGTGTGTTGTACACGGTTGGTAATTCTCCTTGTTTCCTTCTCGAACTCCTCTTCCTTGTTCTCGCAGTCCTTCTTGAATAATAGTTCCTTCGCCAGTGATCTAGCTAAGGAAAGACTCCTTCTTCAATTCAGGACTTTCCCTTGGAAGCTTTCCTAGTCGCACTAGACTTCTTCTTTCCTTTTATAAGCCGTTTGCTTTAATTAAGGAAACTTCTCATCTTGGAAACTTTGAGCGTCCAACCTAATGCAAGTTTGTTTCCTGAATAATAATCAAAGACAACTACAACTGTGGAACTCAGTTAGTTAAGTGAATAAGGCAAAACAATAATAATAATAATAACTAGATTGTAAAACAGTTTCTGGACGTGCCATGTTACTCTAACATTGAAAATCTCAATGTTATCCTAACATCCAGAAAACTTGCACTTTCAATCTCCCCCTTTTTGCCTTAATCACAAAACCTAAGAAACAGTTCTTATCAGATCAAATTATTCAGAAAAACTTCATTATATCATAACAATGAAAAACTAAGTACTCTCCCCCTGAATATCAGAAGGAACTAATCCAATGTTATTCTAACACTGGTACTTTCAATGTTATAACATCCAGCTTTATCAATGTTGGTTTAACATCAGAAAGTTAACACCTGCAAAACAGAGTCAGTACCAGTAATCACAGTTCAATAATAGCATAAGCAGAAACACTAAGTACCCAAAATAAAAAGTACTTAATTACAGTCCATACTAGCAGCAAGGAACAGTCTCCTTGATCAGAATAAAAAGAAAACAATTGTTCAAAAAGCATTAGAAACAGAAACTAAAGAAACTTGCAGGAAAATTTGAAAATTTGATCTACTCTCCCCCTTTTTGTGAGGAAGGCAGATCCTTCAAGTGTTTCCTCAAGCTGTCCAGTTCCTGCAGTCTGACTTGCTTGTCAGCTATTTCCCTCTGGGTGTCCTTGTACTCCCTATCCAGCCAGACCAATGTTTCCTCAACAAAAGCATCTGTAATCACTGAGCAGCTGTCACCACTGCTCACTGGAGCTGAAGAAGCAGCAAACTTGTGTGTCTTCTTCTTCTTCTTCCTGCTGGGACCAGCTTCTCCTTGAGGGTTCCAAGGCAAATCCTGGATCCTCACATTAGTGAAGTAGCTCCTGGTGATTGACATTACAGCCTTGTTGCTGATCCACCCTTCAGTCTTCTTGGTTTTGAAGCCTTGCTTCACCAATAGACATGAGATCAGTGAAGGATAAGGAAGGATTCCTTTGGGCTTCATAGTGACTTCCTTCATGTGTCTCAGCACTTTTTCACCAATGTTTACACTCATTCCATTCTTCAGCTTGTACACCAACTTTGCTGACTCTTTGGTCATCACAGTAGTGTTGGAAGAAGGAAGCCAATTGTAAGTGCTGATCTTGTGAAGCACGGCACTAAGAGAAGTCAGCCTGGTTGTGGGAAAGCTCTCTCTCCATTGCCTAGTGAGGCCACCTGTAAGATCGGTGATGATCTTCTCCATAGTCGGATCCTCAGACTCTTCAGGATCAGGAAGACCCCAAGCCTCATTGATCATGGCAGGAGTGATGTCATAGATCTTCTTCCTAACTCAAGCCTTCCCATACTTAGGAGAATCCAGGTTGATCACCCACTCAGAGAGATTCATGTAGAACTCTCTCACTACATCAGGAACATATGCAGACAGATTCTGCACAGACCCCAAGACTCCTCTAGCCTCAAGCAACTCAAACACCCTGTTTTCTTTGAAAATACCCTCCTCAATAGCCCTTTCCTTGTGGATTACCCTGGCTTGGTATGCCTCCCATTGCTCCTCAGCATCAGGAGACACATAGAAGTCAGAGTAAGCTTCATGTGGACACTCTCTCATCATTAGATCAGTAAACTGATCATCATCTGATGTTAGAGTAACATCAGCTTGCTCTGGCTCATCAGCCACAAGCTCTTCTTCCTCAACTTCCTCTTCCTCTTCCTCCTCAATCTCTTCTTCTTCTTTTTCTTCTTCTGACTCATCCTCAGAAGACTCAGCCATCACCTCCTTACCTTTCCTCTTCCTGGCAGCATTTGCAAGGGAAGCCAAGGAAAGGTTTTCATCCTCATCCTCTTCTTCTCCTTCAACCTCAGCTGGTTGGTCACTCACAACAGCTTGGTTACCTTCAGTAGTAACCCCATTATTTACACCAAGATTGCCATGAGCAGCAATCTCCTCAGACAAATCCTCATCATGCTCACTAGTAGCATGTTCACTCTCCTCAGCAGCAGCAAACTCATCATCATTAGCCTCATTAGGCTCAATAGAACTAGCCACAATTGGCTCCACCACTTCCTCAACCACATTACCCAACCCAATCACAGGGGCCTCATTCTCCCCCTCAATACCAACATCGACATCAGCAGTTATACTCGGAGTAGGGTTAGCCATTGTTACCTCGATTTCAGGATTGGTGGGAGCAGGGGCTTGCTCGACAGCATCTGATGTTGAACCAACATCTTTCTTTGAAATCTTTTTGCCCTTGCGCCGTTGAGTGGTAGCTTTCCTCTTTGGAGAGGCGGCGACTGTGGTTTCAGCGGCGGTGCGTCTGGTACTGCGTCGTGGCGCTCGCTCGACTTGCGCAGCTGCTTCTGCAAGAGCATCAATATTGGACTTGCGTGCCATTGTTAGAGTAACTTTGAGATAAAAAGATTGAAGATTTTGAAAATTTAGAGAGTAATTTGCTTTGCACAGTTGTTAGCGTTAGAATGAAGAAGAAATTAGGGCAAATTATATATATGATTCAGATGAAGAGCATGGAATAGTGGTGTTGTAACATGTTACCACAATAATCTGACCACTGTCACACGTCCCCTACATGTTATTCTTACCACGTGTCAGTGTTAGGTTAACACGTAACCAGAGCAGTCTTCATTCCTGAAAACTTATAAGTTACAATGTTACAATGTTGGACTAACATTGGCAAGTTAACATCAGGGAAGGAAGTTGGAGGTGCAGGGCTTCATCCAAAGTAGCATCATCTTGTGAGAGCGTGAGATATTCCTGTACTAATCCGAAGCTTCAACCAAGTACACAGGTACAATGACACAGCTTAAGATCATCAGTATAAGCAAGTGACAAATCAAACAGAGAAAAACACAGAGGATATACTTATCCAGGGAAAAGATTTTCCCACAGCAAGAAGATCACAAAACATAGTGCTTTTACCTGTAGCTGGTCACCCAAGAAGTATGCCTCAACACATGATACTTAACTACTCCCCATAAGCCCAAACCGACAAAAGGAAATATGCAGAACTAGAATGAATGCAACCATGTTAGATTAACATTTGAGAGATGGTAACCACATACAAACCGCCTTGCTAACTGGGATCAGGACATATCAATTTATCTTTAACTTTCACTATTTTTAGAAACTCTTTTGAAAAAAAAACTGATGAATGTTAAAGGACAGTCTCATCACTGAATGTGGGCAGCACAAGACTCCACACACCCCAGCAACTTAGCTATCAGCTACAGATCAGGCAAGTACAAAGGAATTGAATGAAGACAACACTTTTATCAAATATTTCTCCACCCCAACTCCTCATGCATACTTGTTTACTAACCTGTTTATCAAGGAAATACTAAGTAATCAATGCTACTGAATGCACACAGTCTAAACTTTATACACCCCAGTAGGAAAGATCACTATCATGTAAAAACCTTGGCCATAGACAAAAATATGAAAATAAGCACAACTGAATGACAATGAGGCCTTCAACATCATGTACCCCAGCTTCTCTTCATACCTTGTCAAACCTAACATGGATAAGACACAACTGAATATCATCAGAGTAGTGAGCTCTGTGTATCCCAGCTTCTCCCATAATGTTAGGTTAACATTCACAGACTAACATCAGAGTTATTTCTTTCCAAACCTCTTGATATGTACCTGTTCACCAATCACCTTAGCTATTCATACAGGTCAACCACACAACCAACAGTTTCTCTAACAAAGATGTAATTTGCAAGAAAGAAGAATGCAAAAAGGAACAAAAAAGAATTACAGCTACACCACAACCAATAACCAATGCTAGACAGTGGTGTTATGTCAACACTGGTGAACTAACATCTCTAAACAATGCACTTGCCAAGAGAGTTCCTCAGACTGAAGAACCTCTCAGTATCTAATGGTTTAGTGAACATATCAACTAGCTGATTGTTAGTTTCTATATGTTCAATGTCAATAAGCTTGTCTTCTACCATGTCTCTCAGAAAGTGATGCCTAATGTCTATATGTTTTGTCCTAGAATGCTGAACATGATTCTTAGAGATGCTTATAGCGCTAAGGTTATCACAAAACATAAGTAAGGTATCACTGTCTAACCCATAGTCCAGTAGCATATGTTTGAGCCATACCAACTGGGTGACACAACTACCTGCTGCAATGTATTCAGCCTCAGCAGTGGATAGTGACACACAGTTTTGCTTTCTACTGTACCATGAGACCAAGTTGTTCCCCAGATAAAAACATCCTCCACTTGTAGACTTCCTGTCATCAGTATCACCTGCCCAGTCTGAGTTACTGAAACCTACAAGATTTGTGTTAGTATCATAAGAGTACCATATGCCAAGGGCCAAAGTGCCAGATATGTATCTAAGTATTCTCTTCACAGCAATCAGATGTGACTGCTTTGGACATCCCTGGTACCTTGCACATACACACACAGAGAACATAATATCATGTCTTGAAGCAGACAAGTATAACAAGCTTTCTATCATTGAACGGTACAATGTTGGATCAACATTGACACCAGTATCATCCCTGGATATCTTCACAGATGAAGACATGGGAGTCTTGCAAGGCTTTCAATTTGTCAATTCAAACCTTTTCACCAAATTTCTTGCATACTTTTCCTGACTTAGGAAAATACCATTACCTGTTTATTTCACTTGAAGACCAAGAAAGAAAGTTAATTCTCCCATCATACTCATCTCAAACTGCCCTGTCATTGATTCAACAAAATTTTCTAGAATAGAATAGTTAGTTGAGCCAAACACAATATCATCAACATATATTTGAGCAATACAGACATGAGAATCTTTCTTCAAGACAAACAGTGTTCTATCTCCATCACCTCTAACAAAACCAAGACTTAAAAGGAATTTTGTAAGCCTTTCATACCATGCTCTAGGTTCTTGTTTAAGACCATATAATGCCTTTTCAAGCTTGTACACATGGTTTGGATACTTAGGATCTGTGAACCCCTTTGGCTGTTCAACATATACTTCCTTATCAATCAGCCCATTCAGGAACGCACCCTTTACATCCATTTGGTATAGTTTTATCTTAAGACAACATGCTATGGCTAGAAGTAACCTTATAGATTCAATCCTAGCAACTGGAGCAAAAGTCTCATCAAAATCTACACCTTCAACCTGTGTGTACCCCTGAGCAACTAGTCTAGCTTTGTTTCTAACTATAACCCCTTCCTCATTACTCTTGTTCTTAAATATCCACTTTGTCCCTATTACATTAACATTAGGTGGTCTAGGTACAAGTATCCAGACATTGTTCTTAGTAAACTGTAATAGTTCATCTTGCATGGCATTAATCCAAAAGTTATCAAGAAGGGCTTCATTCACATTTTTAGGTTCTATGGTGGAGACAAAACAAGAGGCATTATCAACAGTACAAGTGAAGTTCATACAGACACACAGTTTTACCATATCTCTATAGTCAAGTCTTTCTCTATTGCGTGTCCTTACCCGTTCAGTGAGTTCACCTATTACCTGGGATGCTGGATGGTCTTTCTGAATCCTAGCCGGGGGGGTCTCTTCTAGGTTTAGCGGCACCTTCATGTTCTGAGTCAGAATCCTCTGATGTTACTCTAACATCTGATCTCGCTGGTGTTAGTCTAACATCGTTCCCTGACTCTTGTTCAGTGTTTCCAGCTTCCAGTTCCAATGTTGGTGTAACATTGTCAGGAGTAACATTCTCGGTTTCCACTGTTGGTTCAACATTGGGAACTAAGATGTCACCAGTACCTGTATCAAGAGTGAAATCATCAAACACAACATTCACTGATTCCTGAATTGTCTTCAATCTAAGATTGTAGACTCTAAAGAAAGTACTATTGGCTGAGTATCCTACAAAGATGCATTTTTCACTTTTAGAATCAAATTTACTCAGATAATCCCTGTCATTCAGTAGATAACAATCACATCCAAATTCATGAAAGTATGCAACATTTGGTTTTACACCCTTCAAGAGTTCATATGGAGTCATGTTAGTTCCAGGTCTAAGATACACCCTGTTACTAATGTGACAAGCAGTATTTAAGGCTTCAGCCCAGAGTCTTTTGGATAAGTCTTTGGCATTGAGCATAACTCTGGCCATCTCTTGAAGAGTCCTGTTCTTTCTCTCAGCAATCCCATTCTGCTGAGGAGTCTTAGGAGCTGAAAATTCATGGAAAATACCTTTAGCATTGCAGTAGTTATCAAAATTAGCATTTTCAAATTCTTTACCATGATCAGGCCTAATTTTAGTCACAGTGGAGCCATACAAGTTTTTAATACTAGCACAAAGAATTTTGAACTGATCAAAAGCTTCTGACTTTTCTTTAAGAAATTTTACCCAAGTGTATCTAGAGAAGTCATCTACAATCACAAATGCATATCTCTTCCCACTGAGACTACTTACCTCAATTGGACCCATTAAGTCCATGTGCAGCAATTCAAAACACCTACTAGATCTAGGGTTAGCATTCTGTACCTGTAGGGGTGTATGAACTGCTCTGGTTTGCTTACCCTTGAGGCAATCACCACACACAAGCTTACCTGGACAAGACAGCTTTGGTAAGCCTCTTACAGCATCAACTCTCTGTAATTTCTCAAGGTTTCTGTAGTGAACATGTCCAAGTTTCCTATGCCATACAGAAGCTTCATCTATTTTAGCATGGAAACACTCTGCTTCCTCTTGAGCTAGGTAGCAGTTGTCCTTGGACCGAGTACCTGTCATAACAAGTACATTATCACTATCATAAACATCACAAGATGAACTGTCAAATGTAACCAGCAAGCCATCATCACATAGTTGACTGATGCTGATTAAATTTGCTTGTAGCCCATCAACCAACAACACATCCTTCAGGGGTGGAAATCCATCAACATTCAGTGTCCCCTTTCCAATGATCTTCCCTTTTGTACCACCACCATAGGTCACAGTGCCAGTACTCACAGAAACAATATTCACAAGATTGTCAATGTTGCCTGTCATGTGTCTTGAACATCCACTGTCGAAGTACCACTTACCTGAAAGGTTAGAATACACAGCAGAGAAAACAACATTGCAAACAACTTTAATCTTAGGGGTCTTAACTTTTTCTACCCAAGTTCTACCTTTCTGTCCTGAACCTAATGTTGGTCTAACATCGGAAACTGCTATTGTTCTAACATTGGGTTCAGTAACTGTTTTCTTACCACATTCTCTTATAAATTTTCTACAGAATGGTTTTATGTGGCCTGGTTGGTAACAGTATTGACAGATAAAAGTAGGTTTACTTCTCACAGTGTTGATGGTACCTAAACTCTTAGAATCAGATTCTTTAACAAAGCTAGAAGATAGATAGGCAGAATTTACTATAGAAGAGGAAGGTTTCTCAACAAATCCCATACCACATGAACCTGAATTTCCCATGCTAAGTACCTCATCAAGTTTAGAAGTACCTGCATTCCATTTAGCTATGATCTGTGTGTCTTTCTTGAGTTTATCCTTTACCTCTTTCAACTCAGCTTCAGCTTTGTCAAGATCTCTTTCATAGAGTTTCAACATGTTCTTCAAACATTCAATGTCATGAGTCAGTGCTTTGTTTTTCTTTATGAGTTTCACATTCTCTCTCTCAAGCCTGAGGAATGTGGTGTGCAGATCATCAAGAATCTCCTCCTAGGATAATTCTTCTTCTTGGGAGTACTCTTCTTCTAGATCAACTGTACCATGAAAACAATCAAAGTTAGTATCATCACAATCAGAGAGTTCATCAGAGATAACCTGGGAATCATTGCTGTTCCAGTCTCCAAAAAAGATTTCCTGCTTTGCTGTTGGTTCACCAATGTTAGAGTAACATTGTGATCTTAGGCAATTTCTGGAGTCTTCATTGGACCAGGTGATCCTTGTGCATAGCGCAGCAGTTTTGATTTCCTCTGAGTGTTCCTCGGCACTTGTTCCAGATTCAAAATCATCTTCATTGAAGTCATCTACACAAACCCAATGAGAATTCCCTCTTGTTCTGAGGGTGTTAGCACATTCATGTTTAAAGTGACCATACCCCTTACATTCATAACACTGGACATCTTTCAATTTCTCAGCATCTTGAGGAGTGCTCTTAGATGCCATGTATTTTACAAACTTTGGGGGCAATTTCTTATAACTAACAGCAGCATTACTGGGTTGTTTTTCTTTACTTTTATCTTTGTAGCCCAATTTACTGAACTTCCTAGTGATGTTACCATAGTTAGAAGAGATCAACTCATATTCATCCTCATCACTCCCTGTAGAATCTGAGCTAGTACCTAGTAAGGCTAAAGCAAGTTGTTTACTGGACTTTCCTAGGAATTCTAGTTCAAATTCTTTTAGAGTGTTCATTAATGTTTGAAAGTCCATGTTGGCAAGATCTCTAGACTCATTCATAGCAATTCGTTTGACAGTAAACTTAGAGGATAATGTTCTAAAGGCTTTGTAGACCATGGTTTGATTAGGGATGATAAAACCTAAGTTTTGGCACTGATTAGCAATATCTAGAAGTTTCTCAAAATAACTATCAATGCTTTCATCCTCACCCATCTCTATCTTCTCAAAGTCCCTCAAAAGTTTTCTATATTTAGAGTTCCTCACAGCCACATCACCCTCACAATGTAATTCAAGAATTTCCCATGCAGATTTAGCAGTAGAACAAGTTTGAATCAGTTTGAACATATGATTACCTACCCAGCTAAAAATAGCATTGAGAGCCTTTTCATTGAAGTTGTAGAGAGCAATTTCGTTGGCTGTCCATTGTCCCCTTGGCTTAGGTACCAGATCAGCATCTCCATCTCCATCATTACGCCGCAAACCATTCCAAAGAGAGAGTTTAAGGACACGAGATTCCTCCGCATGAACAAAAGTACACATAATAGGTTGCAGTAAAGTAACGGAAGTGATGGAACAATGAATAAATTGCTCGTCATTCTCAATGACCTTAATACCAATATCAATATCACCAAAAACCCAAATAATATCATTCACATTACCAAACACTTTGTAATAACGAAAAAGACGCAGATATTCAGCTTTATCTTTCTCCAAACCCATCATAGGTTCAATAAGCACCAAAATTTTCGATTTATGAATTAAAACCAAATTTTGCACAATATCACGAGCATTATCATTACCAATACCTCGAACATTCCAACATAAAATCAACATAATCAACGACGGGGGGTGGGAGACGTACCATCACGGCTTCGCAGACTGCGAGCCAAATTTTCAACATTTTTTGTTGTACGTTTCTTTGGCAAGGAAGTATTTCTGGTCATGCCAACTGGAACTTCCAAGTAATGATCACGTGATTTAATCGGAACTTTAAGTTGAACCTCCTTCGGCTGGCTAAGTTGAGGGCAAGCCTCATTTTCATCGTCACCATCCGAGTGATGACTTTCCTCCACGACACCACTAACAGATTGCCATAATTTACCAAGATTAGCCCCCGGGTGATTCCGACGTATCACAAGAAAAAGGCTCTGCATCAATAGATTTAATCTCAGACAAACGCGTAGATAAAACACGAGATCTCTGCTGAATATTAGAATCAGAATGTTGTGCATAATCATCATAAGTATCTTTCAAAATATCATTCTCTAGAGCATTTGGATCAAAAGAAGTATCAACAATGGTAGACACCAACGCCATAGATGTTTCTTTAGTATTCGTTGACGAAAAAATAATATCACCATTAACCACATTTATTCCAACGTCAACAAAATCATGAGAAACATTCACAACAAGAGAAGTAGTAGCCAGATTATCACCATCCAAGTTACCAACAAGATTATGCGAATCATCAACATCAACATCATTAGACACCAAAATAGTTTTTCCTTTATCAATTAAAGTCGTACCCTTCGGGTTGACATCAGACACAATATTAATCACCTCAACACAGTCAATCTGATCGTTCCATTCATCATTAACAAGAGCATCAAAAGAATTTTTAATGATTTTAACTGGAGAAGATGGGCCCCTGCCATTCGCATTCACTGCTTTCTTACCATGAACCAAAGCCCAAGCTTGTTTCGAATTTCATATTCTCTTTTTTAATAGGCACTTCAGCAATTTGTTCAATCTTTTTTCAGCTTTTTTCTCAACGGCGCAATAATCCATGGGGTGGCCCAAACGTTGACATTTTTGATATACAACTTTTTCATAGACAACTTTTTGTCTAACATAAGTTAATTTATTGCCCACTTCAACACCCCATTCGATTTCATCCTGAATTGGCTTCAATAGGTCAATTCAACACAAACACGAGGATAATCCGGGTGAGACAAAGTAGCAGACACTTCATCTAACCGCAATGTTTTGCCAATATATTATGCCAAAGACATAAGCATGCTGCGTTTGCAGTATCTCAAATTTAGACTCGAAAAACCTATCCAAACATGCGCAATTGGTGGTTCTGATTCTGGACTGAAAGAAGGCGTCCATTAAACACCTTAGCCATAACACCTTGGAAATCAATAGAGTTCTTCATCCATAACCTCTTATAATCCTCCTCTTTATCGAGTTTAAGCATTACGTGACGCGGACCAATTGGGCCAATCTTGTATGTTCCTTTAAGACCAATTTTTTCTATCATACGGTGCATGAAAAAATATATTGGTTTAGCAATCGGAAACCGAATTAAGTCTAGTATCAAGTTCTTTAATCTCTGTTTCTTCAAAGACTATCATCGGTTTGCCTTTGATATTATGAAACATTTTTTGGAACAAGTAATGGATCATCAACAAGGGATCGATTAAGATCGTAACTTCTATTAGGATCTACCATTTCAGAAAGCGAGGCCCCTTTCAAAGGTTGGCTTAATTGAAAAGGTCGCGGGTTTGCCGGAGTCGCATTCAAATGAATTTGCTTAGTTATGGTTGCATGCTCTTTAACCGGCAGAACTAACGGAACAAGGTTAACGCAGTACAAAATTAGATAAGATTGACATGAAGAGATCCTTACCATGCAACGAGGGGGCTGATAATGGAACCTTAGAGATGTTTGTGGCACGATTTTTGGGTTGCATGGCATTCTTATCCTCCAATTCACGTGCAACACGATCGAAAGCAACCACCGGCTCTGCAACGGACTTGGGTGGTTCAACGGCGGCGTGACCATTGTTACCATCATCAATATTACCACTTGCATACATCAAGGAGGTTGGAGGGCAGACAGTATGTGTAGAGGGGTGGTGCCGCCGCGGCGTTATGGCCATGAAGCTCAAAATGTCCCAAAACCACTTCCAAACTTGGTGAGAGCAAAAACAAGGTTGTGTTGTTGAGGAATCAAGCCAAAAAACACCAAATGCGACCAAGAAGGCCAAGAACAAGACCTAAAGAACCTTGGAAAGCAACCAAACAATCCAAATATCAACACAAGGTGTAAGAATCCAAACCAAAGCAAGGAAGATCCGAAGACCGTTCCAAGAGGTTTGCGAAACTAACACTATAGTGCGAATCTAAAGAAAGTGACCAAGCTTCCACAATCTTACAAAGGAGGATAATCAACCAATTTCCAAGAAAAATACTAAGATTTGAAACCAAAGATAAGCAAAACCTACCCCAAATCTGTGAGATCAAATTTCAGCATTCAATCCAGCAAGAATCCCAACTTCATACGAAAAACTGCTATGATTGGTAAGGACCCAGAAGGCATGGCATATATGGTTGGAAAGCCCTACGAGTTCTCTTTCAAATGAAACAAACGAGAGTTCATTTAAAAATTCCTAGAGAGAGTTATGATCGATTTACCGAGACTACACAAATAGCTCCCAAAAATCCGCGAAGTAGAGAGAGGAGAGAGCGTTTTAGAGAGAGAAAAATGGATTGACTTTTTTATGCGTGCATTTTTCTTGGGATTTTCAGCAACTTAGTTATGATAGTGGTGAAGTGAGAGTCACCATCATATCTAGAGTGTATATTTATAGCCCATCTATGTTGTATAGTAGTGATAGCTGCAACTTCTCCCTCTTTTAAACCTCTTATTGACAAGGCATCTGCTGCCTTGTTCTCCACTCCCTTTTTGTATTGTATCTCATAGTCCAATCCCAACAATTTATAAACCCATTTATGTTGCAAGGTAGTTTTGATTCTTTGTTCCAACAAGTGCCTCAAACTCTGTTGGTCAATCTTAATAATAAAGTGATGACCTTGAATATAGTGCTTCCATCTGGTAATAGCCATCGAAATGGCGTAAAATTCCTTCTCATAGATGGATAGGCCCTAATTCTTTATTCCTAGTGACTTGCTTAAGGTAAGCAATGGGACTCTTACCTTGCATTAGCACTGCTCCAATCCCCTTGGAGATGGCATCGGCCTCAATAATAAAAGGTTGTGGAAAATCTAGTAATGTTAACGCTGGTGAAGCTACCATTGTTGCCTTAGGTTTGTGGAAGGAAGTGCTGGCTTCTGGACTCCACTTGAAGCAATCCTTCTTCAATAAATCTGTCAATGGTTTGCTGATCAAACCATAGCCCTGAACAATTTTTTTGTAGTATCATGTTAACCCCAGAAAACCCCTTAGTTGTTTGATGTTGGTAGGAACATGCCAATTAACCATGCACTCCACTTTGGTAGGATCAGTGGCAACTCCTTCCCCACTGATGGTATGTCCTAAGTATTCTATACTTCTTTCACCAAAGCTGCATTTACTCATCTTAGCATAGAGTTGGTTCTCTTGTAACAATGCTAAGGTAATCCTCATGTGCTCAATATGACTCTCCAAGTCAGGGTTGTAAATGAGGATGTCATCAAAAAACACTAACATAAATTTCCTAAGAAATGGACCAAAAACTTGGTTCATGAGGGACTGGAATGTTGCAGGAGCATTGCATAGTCCAAATGGCATGACAAGGAACTCAAAATGCCCATGGTGGGTGCTAAACCCTGTTTTATGCACATCATCATCTCTCATTCTAATTTGGAAATATCCAGATCTCATATCAATCTTAGAAAAATAGGTGGCTCTATGTAGCCCATCCAAGAGCTCATCATTAATAGGAATAGGAAACTCATGCTCAATAGTAAGTGAGTTAATATACCTACAATCCCCACACATCCTCCAACTCTAATCCTTCTTCTTTACCAACAATACAGGTGAAGCATATGTGTTAGTGCTATGCTATATTATTCCAGCCTCCATCATCTCTCCAACAATTTTCTCTATTTCAGTTTTAAAAGTGTGAGAGTGCCTGTATGGTGCTTGATGCTTTGGCATAGCTCCAATTTTAAAGTTTATTTGATGATCTACTGCCCTCTTGGGTGGTAGCTCCTTTGGTTCCGTGAATACAGGTTCAAACTCCTCTAAGACCCCATGTATCTTAGATTCTTCCACATTGTCCTTCTGGTCCCCTTGAATGGAACAAAGTTTTCCCATGATGCCATACTTACCTTGGTGCCATAATTTCTGTAGAGTTTTTCCAGAAATAAGCATGCACTCAAGTCTCTCAGACATGGCATGTAATACCAAGTGCTTCCATTGTATAGTCAGCCTAACCGTCATCTTCTCATAATCAAATTCTACTGGTGAGTAAGTCTTAAACTAGTCTCTTCCCAAAACCATATTACATCCTTCCAACCTTAGAATCTCACTGAAAACTGAAATCTCTCCTCTTGAACTTCCCACTTGAAGTCAGTTTGTTAGGTCCTACACCTTCATCCAGGAAGCTGTGTGTACTTCCTGTGTCAACAAGAATTCTGAGCATCTGGTGGTCCACTCTTCCTTGTAGTTTGAGGGTACTTCTCCTGCCTCCTCCAGTTAAGGCATGTACTGAACTCCTCATATCCTTAGGGTCCTCTTCATCAGAATCCTCTAAAGATCCACCTTCTTCCTCCTCATTCATGATCATATACAAATTGGTTCATTTTACATTTTTGGCCTATTGTATATACTTCATCACAATTGAAACATAGATTTTTCTCTGTCTTGGCACTCATTTCTGCAGGAGTGAGTAGTTTTCTAGCTGATCTACTTCCTTCAGTAATGTTTCTAGGTTTCATATTATCGGACCCTGATACATTAGTGTATGTTATGGAGGTACCTTGAGTAATCATCTTGGGGTTTTGTCTGAACCTTCTCCCCATGGCTTCAATGGACTTCTCTTGCTCCTTACTCAAGTTCATGGTCTCCGCTAATGAGGTGGGGTGGAAAGAGGAAAGTGCAAGTCTTAGTTCTTCCTTTAGTCCACTAAGAAAGCTACCAAATTTGTAACGCCCCCAAAATTAGAAAGAAAATAAATTTATACTTTAGCCCTTGAACTTTTGAAAATTTCTATTTTTGACCCTAAATGTTTAGAAAAATTTGCATTTGAGCCCCATGAACTTAAAAGTTAGTCTTTTATTATATTTACAGGTCTCTAATCCTAAATTATATATTTAAATTTTAAATATTAACCAAGTTGATTGAATTACCCAGAAAAATTACATAAGTAAATATGTATGTAACAAAGAAATCTAATTTTACCCATTTGAATTTAAATTATAAATAATTGAGGGACTTGATATGCAATTAACTAATTGATGAAGTAAGCCATGGCATCGTTTTGTTGAGGTAAGCCATGACATCCTTGAGAGCATGATTTAATTCAGATATTTGTGATTTATTATAAAATAATCAAAGTGAGACCTTAATTAAAATGTTTTTTACATGATTTTTTTGCATATAAATAGTAGGCTTTCTTCCAACAACTTTCACACCGAAAAGCATTTTGGTTTTTCCTTCTTTATTCCTATGAATCTCTAAGTTAGTGAGTCTACTTTCAGGAAAAATTCATCCCAAGTTCTTATTTCATCATTTTCTACCCGATAATACCCCAAAACTTTTATTGCGCAGAAATTATTCATTCGGCCATGCACCTTAGAAAAATCATAACTAATTGTAGAAAAATATTTTTTGATCACGGCCAAAGGCCAAATACTCCTCATGATGTCCTCTAAATCTCATATGAATAAATGTTTTTCAAATAATGTGATTTAGAAGATCGAAATTCCTAAACCGTAGACTAACGTCTGAAAATCTAAAAATAGGTTCTATGTTTTCAAGAATTATTTAACATAGCAAACCTTTGTGTTTTCTCAAAATCTTGGATACACACATTCATCATGACATTATGAATCAGAAACCATAAAATTATTTAAAAACCAAGTTCAGTTGGATGTCCGATCAAAGGTAAAACCAAAATTGCGGTGAATTTTCAGTTTATTTGGCACAACTTAATTTTCTTAGTTTATAAGTTAAATCACCATCACAATTCATGTATTTATCACACACATGAACTTAACATGATTTAGAATTCGTTATAATCAGATTATTATAATTATAATCATGAATTGATATTTTTGTGATTTTATTTATATCATTTGAATGGTAGATTTATCATGTTTAACATACTACTTTCATAAGTCTTACAAGATTATTCTTGCCACTTCATAACGTAAACATCAAATAAGATTATTTATCATAATAAACATTCCTTATCACCTGTTTTGATAAATTTCCCATGTTATATCTTTATATTTAAGTTATAACATAATTATGTGCATTTTAAACTTACTATGTAAAATAAAGTAATAATCGACTAAGTTAGAACTTTTAAGGTGTTACTTTATATGATACTTATTTGATGTGTAGTTATTAAAATTTTGAATTGATTAAAGGCAAAAAGACGAGTTTTCTTAGAGTTGGTTAAGTAATATATTTTAAGGATTGATTATGCATCAAATTGGATAGTTAATCAAATTTTACTTATTACAGTAACTTGTCAGCGAAATGACTCTAACGTGAATACTCACAGTCATAAGTTTGAACATATGGTTGTTTAAGATAATTTTGAGATATCAATAAGGTTGTTAATTGATATTTAGCTTAACCTTACGTTTGTCAATTCATCATCTAAGATTTTCATGTTTAGAGCAATGACGTAAATTAAACTTATGTGTAATTTACTAATATTTACATTGTAACTAGCATTCTTAACCAGAACGTTCTCAATTTCACCAACATGAGGATTGAAGAAAAAAATACTAATATTTGTTGTGGTGAACTATAAATTCAGTTGATTACTATTATTTAAATTTGTTAAAGGTTTGACAAACTAATCAACGTCATCAAGGTTCCCCGTACGAGTCAAGGTGAGGTTCCATTTCTAATTTGTTCTAGCCCCGTTTGGCATCCGGCCCTGAGGAACTTGGACAGAGAAGCCACTACTCCGTTACCAAATCTCGAACAACATATATTTCATCATATTTCTATTTTTGCATCTTATCTCATAACATGATTTTCTTACTCATCGTTAAATCGTATCCAATTATTTATTATTTATCATATTGATTCATAATCATGGTAATTCCCTGATATTTTAATCTCATCTTCTGGTTCTTGAACTGTGCAAAGAGCAACGAGCTATGTCTGGGACATGTAGCTCAAGGAGCAACGGATATTATCCTGTTTACTTGCTTATTTATTTATCTGTTAGACCCATTGGGATACCTTTGGGAAGTTGCCGGGCAGGAAGAACTGTCGATTTAAGTAATCTCGCTTGATACACATCTATCTAGGCGCCGCTTGTAGTCAGGAGTTGGCTGCAACCCGCGTGCTGGATCGACATGTACTCGAGCATGTCTCTTGATTGTTTGCGAGGTCTCTCCTCGTCGGGAGGTTAGAATATTATAAGTCATAAGGCTGGATATGTTTATTGTTAAACACAAGTTCATTAACTAATCTATGAAAATTTCAGTAATATTGCTACATCAAATTGTCTAGTTGAACTGTTTCTACCGGTAAGATCATTCCTCGAAATGTATCAAGTAGGTCACAGTTAATTCTTGCATTACCAATTCTTTTATATGAATCTCACTAAGTCATTGAATACTTATTCCTCGTTTCTTCTATTCATTTCTCTGGATAAAATATACAGGCAGCATGGATCAAGTGAATAATTGTTCAAGCGTGCATTTTGGAATATTCGTGTTTGGTCACTAGTGCATAACCATTAAAAAAGTCACATTGTTTGTAATACAAGACTTCCGTTGTATATATCAAAGTATATTTTATAAAATGTGTATGGTTTTGATCATGAACAAGTGAGACCCCTTCATATGAGTTACGTTTTAGTCTAAGTTGGGTAAAGTGACTGATCACCACCGAACCAACTCAGATCGGAGCATGGCTCGTGGGGCGCGGTCGTCACAAATGTAGTACGCCTTAGTGTGTTGCTCTCCAAACATCTCAAGCAATGACTTGAGTTCTTCAAATCTTTCAGTGTTGTGTTCCAGAGATTGACTGTATTGGAGCTTATTAAACTCCATGACTACAGTTTCCAACTTCAAACCATCAAATCTGAGAAAAACATCCTTCACAAAGTGTTCCCACTTACTGTATCCTTTTCTTTCAACAAAACCATTATACCACAAGTTAGCCTTACCTTCAAAGGCAGGTAATACTTGTTGTTAGATCCAGTATCTGCTTTGTGCCCTCCTGGTCAAGAACCTCTGTTGGTTTGTTGAGGGTGATAGTGGGTCTAGATTCAGTAGATCTGGGTGTAGCCATGTTGGTGTTGCTGGTTTGAGTGGACCCTTTTGCCAAGCATGATTTATTTTTGTTGTAAAAGGCCACCTGTTTTGATATTGTAGTCAACTGGAGTTGTATATTTTACATAGACCTCTGCATATTGTTGATATCCCCCTGCATCTGCTCACTGTTGTTAGTGAGGTAGCCATTTGTTCCTGTGTCTCTGTATTTGTGAACTGTTCATGCATTTTCCGTTGGCTTTCTTGAAGTTCTCTCATTCTTGCTGGGTCAACCATCTCACCAGAGTGTTCACACGGTTCAAACCTGGCTTTTGATGCCAAATTGTTATGTCTACCACCTCGACTCAACCGATTGCCACGTCGACGAGCTATTTTGAACAGAGAATATTTGTAAGAGAAGGGGATGAGGAATTAGATAGAAAAAGAGATGAGAATTTAGAAAAGTTAAACTTTCTTCATAATAATTCTTCCCTTACAATTCGGTTACATAAGTAAGAAATAAGACTTCTTAAAAAGAAAATAACAACTAATAAAAGGGCTTTACAAAATGCCATTAATATAAATGGACTTAATAAAACGTCATAGAAATTAGAAAAGTGCAATACTAAGAAGCGAGACTAATTGAAATGTTTAAAAACCTAAGTCTCTTTCACTTTCACTTCTGCATGTAATCTTCTCTTTTCCTTTTTGTGCTAAGTTTTTTCTGATTCTCTTTTTTCTTCACTAACTCCCCATTTTTTTTCAATTGTTAACGGTTGTTTCTTCAGTTAAAGGTGGTCCCTCTTTTCCTCGAGGACTTGCTTTCTCATTAATTCCCTGCAAATCACTTTGGCTTTTTGTGTTACTGTGCAAAGGCGAGCTCTGCTCTTCAGGTTGGGGGTCCCCACTGCTGACTTTATTGTATTGCTCAGAATTGGTAAAACCCCCAATTTCCCCTGATTGTATTCCCAAATTAGGATTAGGGTTAGTTTCACCCAATTTCCCAATTCACCAAGGGGATTATGTAATTTAGGGTTTCCAATTTCTTCAACTGAATTCTGTAATTTATTTTCCCCAAATGAACTCTGTGAATTAGGGTTCTCATAATTGTTCCAGTTACTTCTTCTTTTCCTTGTATAATGCTAACAATTTTCATGAAAGTTAAGCGGTGCAAAGCAATTAACTAAAGTTAAGTGGACGAGCTATATGCATCGCCGGCTGATTATCAATTTTTAAGAACATAGGTATTCAGAAACTGAATTTAGGTTTTACAGTTACGGAATTAATAGTATGTTCGCTTTCCATTTTAGTTACATAATTGTTCACTCGGACACTACTAATTAATGGCTACACATGCATACTGAGGGATACAATCGCCATGAGGTATATTGGTTTCTAATTTCTATATGTTGGCAGGTATAACAAATTTAGTCCACCTGTTACCTTGATCGATCATATCTAGCAGTGGAGGAGTCAGGCTTAGAAAGCTGAATTCTTCTGCAACACTCGATTGAAGAGAACTTCCTTTTTTTAGTCAAGGATAAATTGAATATGTGCTCCTCCAACTTTAATTTTATTCAAGATATGCATGGCTAAATGATAACAAGTTGAACAATCATAGTACTGCATAAATCTAGATCAGTTAAAAAATGCTAGCTGCAAACAACTTGTTACGTAAATAAATTACTATACTATTGCCTGTATATTTTCCCTGGAAAAAAATTTCAAAAACTTGCAACCTGTAGTATATTTCCATTTGATTTAAGTAAACAAATAAAAAAGGAACAGGTGCATTGTAATCTGGAGTTTGATCACCTCAGCCACGACTGGAACTACTAAATTTATCAGAATTAACTGTCCCAAACACCCCTTCTCTCTTTAACTTCTCTTCCTTTGCTTTCCTACAAAAAATGACCCATGAATTCACTTCCAATGCAATACAAACACCTATCAATGATGACAAGCACAAACAGTACACCAGTTTAGCATAAGATCCACCCTCTCCCATCACTTCAAATCCCTGAAATACATTCACAACTCCCAATACCACACATGCATATCCCACAAAATGATGGTATGATTTCCAATACTTCCTAAACTTGTGTGTAGTCTTAGGCCTAAACAGGAGTGCCAATGTTTGTAGCCATCCCAAACAAAATGCTGCGAAGCCGAGCTTACGGTGAAGCCCATAAACTCGTCCGGGGGATAGTTCCCCTAGTTTTACCCCAATGGAGAATCCAACCGTTCCTAAAAAGATAGCGGAAACTTGTATTCCAGCATGCGCGTAGAACCATGCAGGGCCTATGGCTTGGATGTGCCTTAGGTAACGGGCGGTGACTGCCCCTATTGGCAGCAAAATGCCCCATGCTACCGCTTGTATGACTCCGTGCATTGTTTTAAGTAGCATTAAGTTGTTGTGGGATTTGGCCGTTGTGCCTGACAAAACATCGATTGTGACTATTGATGTGAGATCGTTTACGCTAGTTGGATGGATGGTTGGAGAGTAGCCTTGGACGTATAGTCCGTGGTTCCACACGAAATGGATCTTGGTTTTGTTGGAAACGAGTTTTAACGTTGCGTAAATCTGAATGGTGGCGCCGTTGTGTATAGTGGCCATACGACCGCCATACATGGTGGCAGAGGAGGAGATGACGTGGATGTCGAGTGGACGAGAGAGGAGGGGACTTCTTTGTAATTTGACCGTGGGGTCGAGAATGTACGGTAGTAGGACTAGTTGACCCGAGTTGGGATCCGGGAATGCAATCAATGCTCGTGTCCCGGTCATCTCGGGTGATGTAGGGTTGATACCCCACCCTACCCACCCGGATGGGGAAATGAAAGTACCGAAAAAGGCAAGATCAAGTGTCGCATTGTGAGCACTGAATGACCAAGCTATGGAGGCTTGTTGAGTAGGGAGCGTCATGCATC
Source organism: Linaria vulgaris (assembly GCA_948329865.1). Lineage (NCBI taxonomy): Eukaryota > Viridiplantae > Streptophyta > Magnoliopsida > Lamiales > Plantaginaceae > Linaria > Linaria vulgaris. Next base: position 31,055,332 of record OX415250.1, on the reverse strand, counting down.
GTTCGAAGGTTCTTGTTGCGGTAGTAGTGGTGCAATGAGATGAAGAAACTCCGTTTGGATTAAAGGATAGAAAAATGTGCAAGAGCAAGATCAGAAGCATGATTGATGCTAAAGAAACAGAGGAAGATTGAAATTGTGTAGTAGTGTTCTCAACATATATCTGTCATCAACATGAGTATCAGTTGAGCATGCTTCTTATTATCTTTATTAATTTGGTCCATATGGTTTTAATGATTGAAAAAATAAATTTGTATGCTTACCTTTGAAGAAAGGCAATGTTTACATAATTACTATATCTATCAGTTTGTCCAAATCTTGGATCATATAATAGAAAATTTCATATTGCCTTGCTAACTACGCATATATTGCAAGTCAAAAGTGATGTTAGTGCATTTTAGTAGAATATGAAAGTTTGCTTGGCTTTGAAGCTAAGGCATAATCAAAGAAGTGAATTTGGTTCTATATATAAGAAATAAGTCACTTCTAATTATTACAGTTTCATGTCATAATTTAGCACATTAAGTCGCTAAAGAACAGAAAAGGCTTACACTTCAAGTCATCATTTGGTCCAGTAGTTACAGTTCTACGTAAAAAAAAGACTTCACTCTGAAATGATTAGGCCTTCCCTTTTGAGTAGCAATCCAAGTTCTATTTGTTAAATATAATTTTACATAACTTTAATCGTTTTGAACTACATGACGTCACAAATAGATTCACACGTAAATAGAAGAGAAGAAATACCTTCGTTCATTGTGTCGTGGTAGAAAACAGCAAGGCGTGAGCACGAACCGTCAACGAACAATTGATAGGAAGTCTTGGTTTCTCTCTTCTCCCTATACACCTTATTTATGTGTTTCTTGAGTATTTCTTAAGTATGTTTTATGATGGCCTAAAGACATAATATATATAGGAGAAGAGAGGACCAAATTCCAGTTAGGGTTTTATTAGGACTTAATCTCGACCGTCCATCACGGAAGAGCTTTAATAGGACAATAACTCTAATTAAGTAACTAGAATTATAGAATTAACATGTTTCCTTTAAAAAACAAGAATTCCTATTAGACCACAATTAGGGAAAAGATAAATACCATAATTGATTTATCTTACAGTCTTCCACTTGGTTGTTAGGAATACTCATTAATGTTTTCATCAAGAATCATAAGGTATGCATAAAATGTTAATACTTTTCTTTAACTAGTTTTCATAAGTGCCTTGATTAATCAAGTAGTTAATAAGAGTCATGGCGGGCAACAATATTTTGCAACATGATTCCTTCCATGTACCACAAGATTAACGACTATTATAACTAGGTCATTAGCAAGAGTTTTCATAATGGTCCCATAATGTCTTGAACAAAGACAAGTTCTGTTATCATGCATACAAGAATAATATGTATACACAATGGAAAAACAGAATATAATAGATGTAGAAGTACATTAAGAGCTCAATGACAATTCTTTCTCTTCTAACATCTTGTTCCAATAATCAATATTTAAGGTTCATGTGTTTTGATCCCTTAAATATTATGTCATAAATGGAGAATTTGATTGCGACTTTATTGTCAAATTATGCAATCATGCTCCCTAAATATAGCCTCAAAACATGTCACAAATTCAGCTTTAACAGTAAATGTGTAGAGCAACTCATGATTTATGGCTTTTCCAAGATGTTACATCTCTAATCATGAGATGAACCTAACCAAGAGTGCAGTCCTTAAGTTTAAACATTTACTTTCGTCTAAATCTTAAAATTCAACCATCTGTGGATGTGTTGATTTTCTATAAATGAGCATGTGATTTCTTAATATCTCAATACTTTACTATGTTCCAATTCATTAGGCGGGTGTAGACTAAGGCTAAGCTTGTCTTCTTTGTGCAACGGAACAACATTAGAAAAACATGTCATAATACCAAGTATTTATGAACTTTATAAGTTTGTGCTTTATAAGGCATTCCCAAAATTTAAAGTGATATATCATGAAATAGCTTTATTTCAATCACATAGGATGCCTAATCACATCTTTTTTTTAAAGTTCTCACATAAACGATTCTTAGTCTATTGTAAAAGATCTCGCTATTGGCGAATATATTGTTATGCATAAAAAAAGTCATGAACTGACTCCCACTGATTTTAAGGTATATACATGAACCAAAAATACTTTATTTAGAACCAAAATACATAATGGTTCCCCTAATGTGAAGTTGTGTTCCGTGAGAAATGGGATATACGACATAAATGATGACAAAACAGTAATGGCATTATTGAAATATAACATAATTTAAGGCATTGAAAGAACATAAGCAACACATAACATAGAATATACACGACAAGAAAATATAGTGCTCATGTGGGTAGTCACCATAAATTCTACAATTAATACCATTAGAAGTCGTAATGTTCAACGAGCACAATTCAAGTAATATATCTACTTTGCATAAACACATAAGAAATCTGTGGATTTTCTTAGTCTACAAGTTCATTACTTCTTTATGTTTGATACAAAATATGATTTTAATTGCCTTAGGGTTAACCACGTAATTCATATCTAGATCGAATGAATCATAATAATGGTAAATAAAATCCTTCGCCGATTAAGACTACTACGTTAATTTCTAACTTGATTATACATGCATCAACAGATAAACATAAACATAATGTACCATAAAGAATTCACGTAATTGTCTTAATCCATACATATTTACTAAGCAAACGTGAGCCTCCTATGGGTTAACTCTTATGATTTACAAAGTAAATTAATTTGCCTATTACTTTATTGATGAGTTATGCAAAAATCTTTGGAACTCAATGGTTAAAAATCCTAAAATGTGAATTTTGTCCAAAATTATGCAAAATCATCATATGCCAACATGTCATGTAAGAGACAATTTGATAACAAGTAAATCACATTACTTAAGTGATGAACAAGATAATATATCAAAAATGCATTCTTCATATTGTACAATTCATTATTTAGCACTACACATGTCATCATGTGCTTAAAATTTTAATAGACAATAAATGTAATTCAGGGAAGATAGATTAATCAAAAGTAAATGCACAATATAATGAATTCATGTAATATTCATGTATATTACACTTTGGCGTACTGCTTAATGTATGTCTAGAAAAAAAAAACATACTTTGAGCAAAATTAGTATAATTAGAAGAAATTTACAGACAAAATAATTAGACTAATAGCATATACTTCCATCCGTTTTTTCAGGCGAATTATGGGAGTACTGATTCTTGATTTCGATGTTTGACACGAAAATTATGGTATATTCAGCCAAAAGTTCCATATTTTATTCATGTAATCTTTTTGATTCTTTCATTTTAGAGTTTAGCTGATATATGGTACAGCATTTTCTCTTTGAACTCAGCAGAAGAGAAAAGACAAAGTACATATCTGAACTATCCCATGTTCAATAATCTCTCCTCAGTGTGAACTTAACTTTGACTAAAGGAAAAACAACAACATTGATAAAGTTGATTATGACCTCAACAGCATCTTTGATAATGCAAAGCTCATGTCACATTTGGTTCATTAAACAATCCTTGGATTCCTTTCCTGGTAAAAACTAAAAAGTAAAAACACATTTGATTAATCCATTTCCATTAGGGATCACTACATTTCTACTATCTCAAGAAAGATGTCATCAAACAGGAGGGATGCTGCAAGAGCAATGGGAGAGGCATACATCAATGGATTTGTTCGCCGAATGGCTAACGTCCCTCGAACCTTACTAGGAGGATTTTCAAGAGCCATGAATCAAGGAATAGACCTTATCGAAAACGGAGTAGGAAGAACAAACTATCACCACCACCCTCCAAACTACCCTTTTCAAGAATCGCCGAACTTCTTACCACAGCAGCCCCCTCTAGTTCAAGAAGAATGGGCTTTTCTTGCAAACTTCGAGCAGCAACACGGTACCGTGCACCCCTTTTTCTACGCTTGCCGGTTTGCGGATACATTGAAGATGGCTGGGGATGAGCATAAGTTTGTGTTCATGTACATTCATTCGCCCGAGCATCCGTTCACTTCCTCTTTTTGTAGGGAGACACTTTGTTCAGAGGTGGTTGTGCAGTTTCTTGATGCAAATTTTGTTTGTTGGGGTGGACTTGCAAGAAGAGGTGAAGGTCAGCAAATGGCTGCATCTTTGAGAGTTTGTAGCTTTCCATTTTGTGCAGTTGTGGCTCCTTCTTCTGGTGATAATTTGGCTGTGCTGCAACAGGTAAGTACTTAACCAATATTAGTAGTATCTCATGAGTTTGCAAGCTAACAACATTTTTTCATCCGATTAGATTTACATGATTTAAGCAGCGGGGTTGTGTATGTTTTACTTAGTAAGTGAAGATAGTGAAAACAATTGTTTCTTACTAATTTTCTTTCTTTTTGTCTTGCAACTATTTTGGCAGATTGAGGGACCAGTGTCACCTGCTGAATTAGTGGAGATTTTACAAAGGACAATGGAAGAACAAGGATTGGCATTTGGGAGTGGCAGGAACAAGAAAAAGGAGAAGAAAGCGGCGGATGATCGTCGGTTGAGGGAAGAACAAGATCTTGCTTATCTTGCAGCTCTTCACATAGATCAGGTGCACACCAACTCTTAATGCCCTTGTCCAAATAAAAAAGGAGAACAAAAAAAAGAACAATCTTAGTAAAACAAAATTTGTCTTTAAGTAACTATGATTCTCTTCCATATAGGAGAAAGAAGTAGTCCAAAAGAACTCTAGTTCAGATAACAAAGTCCAAAAACAAGAGGAAGCTGAACAAAGTTCAATGGCTAATAACCAACCAAACAAAACTAAAGCAACGTCCACTAGCACAGCATCTCCCCAAAAAACAGGTACAAGTGGAGGAAAAAAGACAGAAACAACTCAGGTACAAATATCCTATTGCTTAACTATATCTTCCATGAACATTTTATTCTGCATTTGTCTTAACAACTTATCCACAACAATGCTGATTGAATAAACAGATTTTGATCCGTTTTCCGAACGGCGAGAGGAGGCAGCAGAGCTTCTTGTGTAAAGACAAGATTGAAGCAATTTATAGTTATATTGATTCACTAGGCATTGATGGAGTTAATGACTACAGGCTCATATCAAGTTTTCCTAGAGTAGTTTATGGCTCATGTGAGAAGAGAATGACTCTCAAAGATGCTGGCTTTCATCCTAAAGCAAGCCTCTTTCTGGAGATTCTTTAATTGACTAGTATGAATTTAAGGGATTGGATTTAGTCAAATCCTGTTCATTGCATTTCAGCTGGTATTGTAATTGTTATTTGGTTTTTAGTGTACTTTTTTCTTTTTGGTAGTACTAGATCTGTTGTGGTCTAAGATAGTAATTATGTGATCTGGTTTGAGCACTCAACATCAGTTCATGTGAAAGCAATATTCTGATTTTAATTTGATGTCCAATGTACATACTTGTTATCTAAGTGACTATGATATGTGTAGGTTATATATTTTGGGAGACTTTCAAAACTTGAGCACTGCGAAAGAGACTCTCACTAATCCACAAATTATATAGTTTGAACTTTGGACAGCGGTTATTATTGTAGGAAATAAACATTGTCTATTTCATTCATCAATTGTAGTTTATATACAACTTACAAGAAAACCTAATTAAAGTAAGATACCTAGTCTAGTCTAGCACCATAAGAAAGATAAGATACCTAGTCTAGTCTAGCACAATAAGGAAGGTAAGATACCTAGTTTAATCTAACACAATAAGGAATGTAAGATACCTAGTCTAGTCTAACACAATAAGGAAGGTAAGATACCTAGTCTAATCTAGCACAATATGGACTATAATTATATATAATAATTACTTAGTCTAATACACCCCCGCAGTCGAAGCGAGAGGTTCACGAACGCTAAGACTGGATCTAAATTCGTCAAACAAAACCCGAGGCAATCCCTTTGTAAAGATGTCCGCAACTTGGAAACGGGGCGGGACGTGAAGAATGCGGGCTTAATCGCGCGCGACATTTTCTCGAACAAAATGGATGTCAAGTTCAATGTGTTTAGTGCGTTGATGTTGAACCGAATTTTTTGATAGATAGATAGCACTAACATTGTCACAATGAACAACTGTGACCGTGGAAAGGGGAATTCGAAGCTCCAATAGAAGATTTCTTAACCAACAAGCGTCAGAAACCACATTAGCAACTGCTCGATATTCGGCCTCAGCACTGGAACGAGATAAAGTCGCTTACCGTTTAGAAGACCAAGAGATTAAGTTATCCCCCAAAAAGACACAATATCCCGAGGTAGACCGACGAGTATCCGGGCATCCTCCCCAATCATCATCAGTGAAGGAACGAAGAGAGTTCACGGTTGAACGGGACAAGTGAAAGCCGAAGTGAAGAGTACCTTGGACGTATCGGATAATGCGCTTGAGGGCAGCCATGTGTCCTTCCTTCGGACTATGCATATAAAGACACACTTGTTGTACGGCATAGGACAAATCTGGACGTGTAAAGGTAAGATACTGCAGTGCACCAACCAAGCTTCGATAGAGAGTGGGATCGGAAAAATCCGAGCCCGAGGAAGAGCTAAGTTTCGACTTGGTGTCGACTGGAGTTGCTGAAGGTTTGCAAGAAGCCATCCCTGCACGAGGCATACTTGCTTTGAGATAAGAATAAACCATCAGCAGTGCGTGTGACTGCAATCCCCCAAAAAATAGCACTAAGGGCCGAGATCCTTCATTGCAAATTCTGTGGCTAATTTGGAGATAATAGACTGGCGCAAAGACTCAGAGGAGGCAGAGTACGATATCATCAACATATAATAGAAGATAAGCAATATAAGTACCATGATGATAAACGAACAGAGAGTGATCGGTCTTGCTATGACAAAACCCGATAGTGGCGGCAAATCCGAAAAGCGTTGGTACCAAGCACGTGGGGCTTGCTTACGACCATAGAGCAAACGCTTAAGCAAGCAAACGTGACCGGGCCGAGCCAAATCCCTAAAACCAAGAGGTTGGTGCATGTAAACTGTCTCATTGAGATTGCCGTATAGAAAGGTATTCTTAACATCCAACTGATGGATCGACCAAGAACGAGAAAGGGCAATACTGAGAACGATGCGAATAGTGACCGGTTTGACCACGGGGCTGAAAGTATCATAGCAATCCACTCCAACCTGCTGAGACCGGCCACCACCAACAAGACGAGCCTTATGGCGCTCAAAAGAACCAGCAGCAGGAAACTTATGTCGAAAAATCCACATAGAATGTATAATATTCACATTAGATGGACGAGGCACTAACTCCCAAGTATTATTCATAATTAAAGCATTATACTCATCATGCATGGCCAGTTTCCAATTTGGGTCAGACAATGCGACCTTCGAATCATTAGGAAGAGGGAGTAAGAAGTAGTCGAGGAAAGATTGAACGGACGCTTGGGGATGAAGAAACCACTCATGTTGCGAGTTGTAATGGTTTGTGAGGGTGGAGGTGGAGTTGGCGTCGGACCAGCCACAGTGGGTGGCAGTGAAGGAGGAGATGGATTCAGGTCCGCAGTCGACGACGGAGTTGTGGGCGAGCCCACGGGCGAAGTGCTGCGCGAAGAAGTGCGCACGGGAGAGGCCGCAGTTAGAGCGAGGGGCGGCTGGAATGGGGGCGTGGAGTCGACTGAGTGAGGGAGAAAGAGAGGATGGATGGGTTCCTCTAAGAAACTATATGTGCGTGAGGCGGGAGAGGATAGAACGGTGAATGGGAACTTAGTCTCATCAAAGACAACATGGCGAGAGATGATTATTTTATGTGACGTGAGGTCAAAGCACTTGTAGCCACGATGGTCAATAGGGTATCCCAAAAACGCGCAAGGAGTAGAGCGTGGAAGGAGTTTATTTATAGAGGTGGCCGGATAGAGAGGAAAGCAAAGACATCCAAAAACTCGAAGATGTGTATAGGAAGGAGTGCGATTATAGAGGAGTTGAGTAGGGGAAGAGAGGCGAAGTATTTTGGATGGAGTGATGTTATGTAGGTAGGTGGCCATATATAAGGCGTGATGCCAGAAAGTAGGAGGGACGGCTGAGTGAGTAAGAAGAGTTCTAAGAATATTATTTAGAGTGCGTAGTTTTCTTTCGGCTTTGCCATTTTGAGGAGAGGTATGAGGACAAGAGAACCTGAATGAGGTATCCATTGTTTCACAAAACGCGTGAAACTTAGCATTATCATATTCCCCACCATTATCGCATTGAAGATTTTTAATTGTCATGCCAAAGTGTGTTTTTATATGCGCACAAAAAGACACAAAAATATGTAGACGTCGGACTTTTTACCAAGGGGAAACGACCATAAAAAATTAGTATAATCATCCAAGAAAATTAAATAATATTTGTGGCCGGCAGAGCTAAGAATGGGTGAAGTCCAAACATCACTATGAATAATATCAAACGGAGATAATGTGCGAGAAGTCGATAAAGAAAAGGGGAGTCTAACATGTTTTCCCAAAACACAAGAACTACAACTAGAATCATCAAAAGAACTAGTACAAGGAATTAAATTATTCTTGCCAAGATAAGAAAAAATAGTGGATCCGGGATGTCCTAAACGATGATGCCAAAGAGATGGAGTGATGGCGGCGAGAGAGCAGGGAGACGAGGCACGTGAGGGTGATTTTGTGGTGAGAGGGTAGAGGTCACCGGTACTATTGCATTTCATAATAATGGTCCCCGTCTGCAGATCCTTCACAGAAAAACCAAAAGGATCAAACTCAATGGAAACAAAATTATCGGTGGTGAACCGACGGACATAGATTATATTTTTTATGAGTTTTGGAGCATGTAGGATATTAGAGAGACGTAGAGGAGGGAGAGGGGAGGGAAGCTTTGCGGGGCCTTGACCGTGAATTGGAATATGTTGACCACTACCAACAAGAATATTAGAGTGCATGCTTTTCTTAGAATAAGACTTAAGAGTACCTTGCGACGCCGTCATATGTGAAGAAGCTTCGTTGTCCATGTACCAATTCGGATCCGGAGGTGCAAGAGACATAGAGCTTATAGCGGCATCAAGATTTGTGGGAGTGTAACCCGCGGGTGTGGAACCCTGAACTGCATAGGCTTGCGCGGGTCGGCTACCAAGTATCCCTTGATGATTGGAAGTCGGAGGGCGCTGCCACGACGAGGTGGGATAAGGACATGGAGGCGGGGTCCATGTCTGGGGCTGCCATGATGGGTAGTAGGTCCACGAGGCAGCAGGCGGTGCGATTGGCCGAGGAGCAAATGACGCGGGGCTAGGATTTGAGATATATCGACCACGTCCCCTATTTCCGCGTTCACGGTTGCGACCGCGACCGCGTGACTGCTGAGATGACCTCGAGATTGGCTGGTCCCACGACCAGCTGACGAAGAATCCAGTGGAGGAGCCGCGGCAATGAGGGCGGCGCTAGCGGATGAAGCGGGAGCGGAGGCTTACTTTGCTTTGCGAGTTTCCTCAAGAATCAAGCGAGAGCGAGGCTCGTAGAAAGGTGGAAGAGGATCGCTTTGTTGAATGTAAGTAGCTACCCCATCATAATTCTCATTGACACCCGCAATGAGTTGAAGAACCAACCGTTGATTGGAAACTGGTGCGTCAACGTTTACCAATTGATCAACAAGCATCTTCAATTCCTGGCAATACGCAAAGACGATCGGAAAATCGTCCATATGAACACGAGTGAAGATATTTTCAAGGTTTACGGCCCTTGAGTATTTGTTATCCTAGAAAACCCCTTGAAGACGTGTCCATGCTTGGTGCGCGGCAGAGTCCTCTTTCAGTATGGTATGCATAAGATCGTTGGAGATCGTACCATAAATCCATTGAAGAACAATGGCGTCAAGTCGCTTCCATAGAGGATCATCGGAGGGATCCGTGGAAGGGGCAGTGGGCGCGACGGAGGACTCGGTTGGGGACTTGTCCGACTTATCCGCTTTGTCCAACTTTTCCGTATCGATGGACGGAGATTTGGAGGTGGACGGCGGATTGGTGGTTTTTGGAAGATGAGGGATTATATGGTCGATAACGTCATACGCACGCCAATGTATTTTGAAAAGTTTCGCCCAAGAAGAGTATTGGCCCGTCTCGATCTCGAGAGTGAGTGGGATTAAGGTGCGGACATTGGAGACTGCGAGGGCCGAATGGAATTTTCCGTCAACCATGGGAGATGCTAGCGGTTTGATGCGTGAGGCAGAAGGGAAGAAGAGGGGTGACTAGGTTATGACTATTGATACCATATAGAAAATAAACCTTGTTTATTTCATTCATCAATTGTAGTTTATATACAACTTACAAGGAAACCTAATTAAGGTAAGATACCTAGTCTAGTCTAGCACCATAAGAAAGATAAGATACCTAGTCTAGTCTAGCACAATAAGGAAGATAAGATACCCAGTCTAGTCTAGCACAATAAGGAATGTAAGATACCTAGTCTAGTCTAACACAATAAGGAAGGTAAGATACCTAGTCTAGTCTAGCACAATAAGAACTATAATTATATACAATAATTACTTAATCTAATAATTATAACGTGTATGAGTTATACGACTAGAATTAAATAGGCATAACCAATAAAACTAGCATATTACTTCACTAAAATAAAATAAAAAAAAAAACATTCATGTGTTACCTTGAATATGACATATTATCTCTCCTGGACAAAGATTAAGTAATTACTCATCCATAAATGATAGATAAGACATGTTAAAAAGTTGCACATCACCTCCACATCCATTTGATAAAGAATGAATACATAGACAAATCAGATACCTTATTTAACATTAGGGTAAATCCTGTTAAGTCGTATATTGTGTTTTTCACTTTGTCTCTTAAGGTTTTAAAATTAGTGATGTGTCTCTTAACGTATGTTGAAGGCCACATTGGACTATGCGAACAAAAACATTAACATGTGTCCACAACGAGTGACCGATGAAAAGTATTATCAATAGCTTGAAGGAGACCGTGCAAATTTTAAAACCTTTAAAAACAAAATAGAAACACATTATATGTTTGGGGGTTTAAAATTTGTTTAGTCATTTGATTTGACTACCTCACCATTTTCGTCCCTCAATTAGGCAAGTCGCCAAAAACGTCCATTACGTCGGTAAATTTGTCACTTTCCTTTGTCATTGGTGACCAGAAGTAAAGGCAAGAAAGGAAAATGAGTTCATGAAATAGAGAATGTTGGGCAGAGTGAGAATGCAACAGTTAATGCAACACAAAGTAGAAAGAATAGTGTTGTCCTAAATGACAATGACAAAGGGAAATGGCCAATTTACCAATTTAATGGACGTTTTTTACGATCTGTCTAATTGTAGGACAAATATAGTGAGATAGCCAAATTAAAAGACTAAACAAATTTTATTCCCACGTTTAACGGAATTTATACAAAAGAATAACCAGGTACCAAAAACCCTAAGTCCATATATATCGTTACATGTGGATAAGAAAATCCACGTGTTCACACGATTTTCATGTCTAAGTCTAACTGACAGTCCCACACATTTTATTCTTTCCAATATCAAAGCTAGTTAAACGTAAACCTCTCTTATGATGCAGACGAAAATGTTTAGATTATTAAAAGAGAAAAAGGGAGTTAGTTAAAAATAAGATTACAAGGTGTTTGATGAAATGACGGAGTGCTTCAGACTCCATCGTCCGCTCCTCCACCGTCTCCACGCAGTTCCGCTCAGTTCCAAGAAACCCACTAGCAGCATCAAGCTCCGCATCAGGGGTTGTTCGGTACAACCACAAAATGCACACAAGGTGCTCGCTTTATTCTCCCACTTAGTCTATTTATGTAAAATCTTGTTAAACGCAAATTTATGTGTAATGCCCACTTTTCGCCATTAGATGCTGGAGTATTATTGAATTCTTTTTGTTGAAATTGAGACTTGAGTTGTGGTGTAGTGTAGTGTATCTTGAAAAATATGATCTTGATCACTAGGTCTATTATGGTCAAATGAAAAGAGAGGAAGAGATTATTTTGCCTCACTTATGACACGTTAAGGTATGGGGGGTTGTCGTATTATTGACTTAGGAGATTGACTGAAGTTCTTATTTTGCTTACACCAACTTGTTGTGAATGGTTGGGGGCTAGAAACGGCATTGAGCAGCTCAACCCCTGTAAAAGCCAGCTGAAATCCACCCAAAGATATGTAATTAGGATGGGTTCAATAGGAGGAATTTTTGTGCGTGAATCCGTATGTTGTTTTTGGTAATTTTTGCGATTGCTGGGTAAGGACAGTGGGACTCTTTTCTCCGAGTATAGCAGCTTTCCTCAACTAGCTACTAAATCCTGAACAATCTTTTTGAGATCACCATTATCTGGATAATGTTTTGATGTCTATCCCGCTCATTAGTTTGGTCCCTTAGCCGAGATCTCATGGCATCTCAATAAGGGGCGTCTGTCATACGCCTCGAAAAGGTTCTATGCTTCTCAGTAGATCCCTTTGGTATGGATGTTGCCTATACAGATAACCATTCCCCCCTGAAAGAGTTGTGCCAAGTATGATTTAGATAGATTAAGTCGCCTTAGATTTCCAGAGCGCTGATGTTTAAGGAGACCTTTACAGATAAATCAATACACCAAGAAAAGTGCTACTGGCCCTCATGATTTTTAATATGGATTTCTTTACTAATGTTCGGTTGTTTCTTCTTGAAGTGAAATGAGAAACCGAAAGAAATAAAAATATGCACTGTTTACAGAGGATCTTCTGTTGATCTTTAGTTGTGGTCCATCGAATTTGGTTCTACAAATTTCTTTTGTAATACCCACAAAGAAATATACTTTGTAGCTTTGCATGATTTGCAGGTATATGTCTGGTTAATCAGTTCTTTCATCTTGCAGTTAGTGGCAGAAGTCAAAGAGAAGCTAGAAAAAGAGCACAACAATCTCCCAGTGGGCCCAAATGGAAGAGATGATGAAGAAATGATCCTTTGGTTTCTGAAGGACAGGAAGTTCTCTGTGGATGATGCTGTCTCCAAGTTGACTAAAGCCATAGTAATCATGATTTTTTAGCCTTTGATTATTTTGCCGCACATAGTTTTGAACTCCATGGCTTGGTGCTTTTGGAGGCAATAACCTAGACTCATTCACTTATCGTATATTAAATCTTTTGCTGCTCGCATTAAATCATGGTTCATATCTTAAAAGTAATGATGGCTAGCAACGATAGGAATTGTCTATAATACTCAGGTTCTAGAAAGAAAAAACGGTTACTGACACTTACACTTTTCCTCTTTATCCAAACAGAGATGGCGCCATGATTTTGGTGTATCAAAATTGTCAGAAGAATCTGTCAAAAGTGTAGCAGAAACTGGAAAAGCTTACGTCCATGAATATCTTGATATATATGGCAGGCCAGTGTTAATAGTGGAAGCCGCCAAACATTATCCTGGGGTATGTCTGCTTGCAGAGCTTCAGGCTATATTCGTTATGCTTTCGACCAATTGTCTTTGATACTAGCTGTAGATCAAGAAAAATAAGGCAACATACTAAAGTTTCTTCTTATACAGAGTGAACACTTTTTGGAATGTTGTTCTTGGCCTACTTGATTACTTTTCTTAGGCCTCGAACTGGTCCTTACGCAAAAACATCTCTAGTTGAAACCTCCGACATGCTCAAAATGGACAGTTACCAAAAATTATGTTGTTATCAAGTAACATAGTCTTTTGTGTCACCTAAGAATTTATCTCTTATGATTAACTATGGTATATAATCACTGATGGCATTTGCTTTGTGATTGTGAAATATATTTGCAGTTCATTTCTGCATTAAAGGCTCTTTTATGAGTAGTGCTTCAATGCCAGCAGTCTCAGGATTAATAGTTTACTCAAATCTGACATTATGTTATGTTTGTTTATTGCCCATTGTTTCTAAAATAAAGAGGCAAAGGCCTACCCTTATGTTCTCGATGGAAGAATTGATTCAAATTTTTGTTAATGGACCGGTTGCCGCAATGCAGATGTCAGTGCAAAACATAGATGGATGGAGGGGCACTAGTGGGGGGCTGTGGCCGACAACCTCCCACTGTGATGTACTCCATCTTTAGTCATATATGATGTTTATATATGTATCAATACTTTTACCTGTACATAGTATGATAAGTAGATGATGTATATTATCAAGTTAAGTCGTATGCTTCAGTTCATCGACAAAAACTTTATTCGGTTCTAGACAAATATTACATCAAGACGGAATGACATTTGCATTGTAGGACGCCTAAGTTTGATAAACAGATAAAATGCTCTCCAACTTGTTCGGCGCATTTTTTTCCTTGTTACTGTGCCTGGAAATTATCGAGCATTTTACAATAATTTTGGCATTTTCTTACAAATGCGTTGAACAGGCTTTATGAGGTAGAACAGCTTTGTGCTGCTTGGTTCTCTGATTGAAAACAAATCGGTGGGCCTTCAGTTTCATTGTGCAACACCCTTGGGATCAAAGAATTCATCGAGTCCATTCTAAAGTGTTGCTAAAAATACTTAGTTAAAGTGGTTTCATCTTTTTTTCTCTCTTTACTTCAGTTTTTTGTTTTTTTTTTTTACCCTAAAACTCAACTTCTATTACTTAAGCTGAGTTTGCCGCTACATATTTAGTTCTGCCTCCGCCGATGGTGTCAACATAAGCAACGTCTTTATGATTACTCATTAATTTTTTACTAGGAGTTTCACCACAAACCCATCGGGATTCTTTATTTATTGAAAGTTACTTGAAGACGTTAGCATATGCACTGGTTCTCTATTCTAAATTTAAGGTCCAAATTGAATCTTGGGTTGAATATATGAGCTTGTTTATTTGATGGTATTCATCATATTCATCTATGCAGGTGTACAATCAATATGAAGATGAGAAGCTCTGTGTCTTTATGATTGAGAAAGCACTGAACAAAATTCCAGGCGGAAAGCAAGAAATACTTGGCATAATTGATCTTCGAGGATTTCGTGCACAAAATGCTGATATTAAGTTCGTAACATTTGTGGTGAATTCCTATCTCTGTTCTCTAAATTTGTGACATCTTCTTGTCGATCTTTTCTTTCTGTAATAAAGGTTACATGTGGAGGAACTGCCTGAGAAAAACTATGACTTTTTGTATGGATAGAGACATGTTTTACAACAACAACAACCAAGCCTGTAACCCCACTTAAATTGGGGTATGCATAGAGACATGTTTTACAAAAATGATAAAATTGTGATTCCTTTGGTTCCTTTCATTGTTCTTCTAAAATCTTTCAGAAAGTATTTTACTTTATTTCTTCCATAAATTTCTTTACTGTGATTCATTATTGACACTATTCCTCAATCTCTACTTTTTATTTTTTTGATCACATGCCAATCAAGTTAAATTTTGAACAAAATTGTTGTGTGTGTCTGTATGAGGTTCATCACTAATAACCAGTAATGTTACTACTATTGCGGATAGTCGTTTGGAAGCTGTTGCTTGAGTTGTTTTATTTGTCCTCATAATGGATATTATTTTCTGACTCTTCATACTAACGGAAGGTGACTAGCGTAGTTAATATTACACGTCCCAATACCATAGTAGTAGTTTTAAGTTTCTGTCATCCTTGTTGCAGTTTGATGCATTTTATTGCTACTATCCAAGGCGGTTGGGTCAAGTAATTTTTGTGGATGCACCCTTCGTATTCAAGCCCGTTTGGCAGCTCATCAAGCCCTTGCTAAAATCATATGCCTCTCTGGTAAGCGTTTTCTATGATACTCTTAGATTGTTGAACATCGTAGCGTTAAGTGGCAGCTTTCTTCCACTGCTAATTTCTTCTACTTTAGGTTAAATTTTGCTCTGCGAAGGCCGTGAGAGAGGAGTATTTTACGACAGATACTGTTCCAGCTAACTTTAGGGACTGAAGAACTTAAATTTTGGTGATTCATGGAAATACTGACGTATAGATTCAATACCTCATTTGTATATTACTATTATAATGCAAAAGTTTTTTCTGTCCCAAGTGAGAAGTATGCATAGTTCTTATTTGCTTTTCACTAGCTAAATATCCTAATTGTTTTAATAAATGCATGCATGCGATGTCGCTACAAAAAGTCTAGTCCTAAAATTTGAAACATGGTCAATGGTTATGTTTAATTTAGTCGGTTCTTAATTGTTAAGGTATGGCGCAAAATCAGGATTTTGAACTTCTCTTCTCTTGGATAAACAATAGAACGTTCATAACATTTTGACAGCATTGTACTTGATTATAATCCATAAATGGTTATACATTCTGAATTAAATTTTATCAAGTAACTTAACTTATATTCATATAAAGAAGGCAATCATTTTATTACTTTATAAATTGAAACAGAAGTGTTTTAATATTGATAGCCTAAATTTTGCAAAAATGAGGTTTATTTTTATGCTAAAAAGTAAAAACGTCGACATTGCGGTTCCAGCGTGATTAACAATTTATTTTAAATATAATATAATTAATTTGTATAATAAATATTATAACTTAATATTGATAGAAAATCTATATATTTAACCTTCTTTGTGAGGGATGAATACGGATTTGTTTTTAATGAGAATGTTTAGATACCGTTAAAGCTAAAATAAATTACACTTTTATCTCAACTAATAAAAAAAATTAATAGTATGTGGAAGGGTCGATAAGAAAATCTAAAGATTTGTGTCAACATAACTTCCTTTATATAATAGTATACAAGTGACATAATAGTCGACAATAAAAATTGATCTGTAATTAGGAATTTTTTCTCTGCCTATATTATTTCTCCTATTTAATTATAAACTAGTAGTTTTGACACACGCGCGGGACGTGTGCAAATTATGTTAATTTTTAAAGAAATAAAAAGATTAAAAAATAGGTAAACATGGGTGTGAGTCGCTATTTTGCAAATTGTGTTAATTTTAAAGAAATAAAAAGATTAAAAAATAGGTAAACATGGGTGTGAGTCGCTATTTTGTAGGGTGTGAAGTTGAGCAAAGGAAGTGAAATGACAATATAACTTTTCTATTCTTTTGTTTGATGCTATAGAAAGATGGATATTTTAGGAAACACAAAAGTTTGTATCCAAACTGCCACTTTAAGACTAGTGCGCTTTATATTTAATGGACTCGTAATTTTGACACACACTAGACAGCGTGTAAATTATGTCGTTCTTAAAAAATAAAAAATAAAAATGAAAAGTGAACATCTGTGAAAAATGCTATTTTTTGGTGTGCAGTTATTCTTTTGTTGGAGGAGAGAGAGTGATATTATAGGAACACAAAATTGGTATCCAAACCATATTATAAGTAGAGAATGTTGTGTTTAATACAGTAGTAATTGATAATAGATTGTTATTTAAGGTTGACTTAACTGTATTCTTTTTAACAAGATAATACCGATTGGAGATGAACTCTAATTGGAACAATTGTTAAGAAGCACACTTGAAGTACCTAAGAAATGCATAAGGGGGAGTACTGAAAAGAAGATGCATTTTTACATTGTTTTAGAATAATCTAAGCAATCATGAGTGTTGAATGTATCCTTTTATTGAAAAGCTGAAGAATAAGATTGAGCAGATTAAGTGAACAGTACTAGAGGCAAAAGTTGAAAATTGTAAGTAGTACAACAAGAAGTTAATTTACAGAAGCAGGCTCATACATCAATGAGCAGCATCTTCTTCTTCACAGAACTTTGTGTACTCTTTGGAACCCATTAAAGACTCCAATTCTGAAGGATCGCTGGGCTTCACTTTAATCATCCATCCATCTTCGTATGGCCCCGAGTTGATCTTCATTCGTTGCAAAACGAAATACGATCATATTATAGAACAAACTAATTGTAATAATACTGGAATAACATTATCGCGTTTCGGTATAATAACTAGAAATATATTGTGCAAGGATTTCATTTCATTGATTAGGAGGAATAATTACCAGTCCTGGAGTTTCACTTAGCTTTGAGTTGACTTCGATAACCTCGCCCGATATGGGAGAGTTGATATCACTGGTGGCCTTAACACTCTCCACTGCCCCAAAGCTCTCGCCTTTCGTCACGGACTTCCCAGCCTCCGGTAGCTCCACAAACACAACTTCTCCCAGATGGTCCTGAACAAGTAACATATGTTATTGATTGTAAATCTCATCTAGTACTATTGTTTCGACTAAAGTTTTGTTAATCGTCAACACGTTCGTTCCATGTAAAGAGGAGGCCACATTAATACAAGTTATCTAACTATTTATGAAACTTTTCCGTACTTCCTTAATTACCCCTAAGTACAGGTTTCTAAGCTTCTAAGAACGATTAACAGACACTGATGATTGTAATGGATTTTGTTGGCCAAGAAAATGCCTTTGTGAAATTTACAGGGGAGTTTATGTGTATCACAAGTCACAAACAGAACTAACGGTCGAGTAGGTATATGGTCATCAGTAATTTAAGTCGTGTTGTTGCTAAAACCGCACGCGCATTATCAAATCTACCTCCAAGTATGCCCAAATTTGATGCAACAAGCATGCTCAACATTGCATTTTTCTTAAATGGTTCAAATTTAAATAAAACAAACTCACACTTTGAAGCCACAGTTTATAGCTAAATTGTGATAAGTGATAACATAGTACACCCAAATTTCATAGACCAGAAAGATTTTAACTTTGCTCCATAAAATATTTCTAAATAAATGAAACACCATGAACTAAATCTTGTAGCAATGTTATTTATCAGAGCAACAAGTATCCATAACAACTGAAATACAGAGCTAATTAAGACAAAATTTTACCTGAGCGTGGTCCGTAATTCCAAAGGTAGCGACACCGCCGTCGTGCTTCACCCATTCATGGGATGGAGCATACTTGAACCCCTCCAACACTGCAAATAGTAGAACAATTATTTCTCTACTTCACAATTCATTATTTGCTCATATTATATAACTATACATATATATATGTGCTATACTATTTTCATTTGACTAATACCAGTGGAAAAGCATCTGGAGAGTGACAAGGCAGGAGCAACAAGAGATGATTTTGATGCATTTGTGGAGATTTTTAGAGCATTGGCTGTTGAAGATGCCCACATTCTCAGTGCCATTTTTGCTCTATAATTATCTGCTCACTTTTTTTTTTTTTCTTCTTCTTCTTCTTTACTTGTTAGTGCAACAAAAAAGCAGAAAAGTGGATGCGATATAGTTTGTTTTTTTCTATTATCTTTGATGGATGGTGGATATTGAAAGCCTCATCCTTGTAACGAGAACTACCGCCAAGTACTTTTAAATAATGTTTTTAAATATCATTCTTTGTGTTATACTACTTTTTTATTGTTATACGGCCTTTGTGCTACTAATTACATTACTTATATACTTAACTGTTCATGTACTTTTATCAAAAAAAAAAAATATATATGTTCATGTACTCCCAATTTTATTTATATTTATAAAAGAGATCTATAGACCCTACGTCCCTATCATATTTAAGTACGATGTTATCCTACACTAAATTGAATTGGCATACTACGTACTTCCATCATTTTATTTGCCTTCATTTCCTTATATTTAGTCTTTTGTGATTATTAGCGATGATTACATCCTAAAATTGTTACAAGTAAAATTATATTCGTACTCAATTATTTTAAGGCGGAAACTTGAAGGTAACAATTTTATGTATGGAGTTTTACCAAAACTGTTGGGCCAAATAATATTGTTAATAATCATGTTGTACCGAAACGATACAAGTTGTTGGATCATCTTTTTATTGGTCCGCTTTATTAACGGGTGGAAGCAAACAATCCATCTCAAATATAATTGAAGTCCTTTTAACTTCTAAGCATTATCCAGACTTGCAAAACGCAGTCTAGGACATAATCGGTTGTTTTAGAACATGACTCGTAAAATTTGTCGCATGTTGAGTATATTATTTTAAGGAAGAATTGCACAAATTACCCCTGAACTATATGGATAATTACACAAACTACTCCTCTTGTTTGGAAAACTACACAAACTATCCTTATGTAAAAAATTTAAAATAACTAATACAACCTTACAACTTCAAATCATAGCAGACACTAAAATCCGCCAATTATTTATTTTTACTTTCAAGATATTATTTGTTTTAATTTTTTTGTCTTTCTAAACGAGATAAATGAAGCTTAATGCAGTAATTTTGGTTTTTGTGTCTTTTGTGCAAAATAAATGGGGAGCATGAATTTATATTCAATAACATTTAACATTGTTTATACAAAGAAATCATCCATAAGGGTAGTTTGTGTAATTTTCTAAACATGGGGTAGTTTGTATAAATACGCCATAGTTCAGGGATAATTTGTGTAATTTTCCCTTATTTTAATAAACTTATTTTTTATCGAAAATATGGAGAACAATGGGTCCTCCAATCTCTATGTACATACTCATAGAAACGACCAGCCAAAGAAATTTAAATCAAGCAAAGAGTAGAGACTGAAACTAG
The DNA here is from genome assembly GCA_948329865.1 of Linaria vulgaris. Classification (NCBI taxonomy): domain Eukaryota; kingdom Viridiplantae; phylum Streptophyta; class Magnoliopsida; order Lamiales; family Plantaginaceae; genus Linaria; species Linaria vulgaris. The sequence continues at coordinate 31,034,924 of OX415250.1, read as the reverse complement.
TTAGTGAAAGAAAAAATGAAGGCTTGATCCTTGACTTTTTTCCAATTCCATGGCTGGATGAAAATAGATTCTGCGATTTTTTCCGGATTAACTTTCTCGTTTCTTAATATCCTCTTATTCTGTTCCCACCAAATATTCCAAATAACAATTCCCCATACTCCTTTCCAAAACTTCAAGCTCTTCTTATTGATAATCATAGCGGAATGTTGAGAAAAGAGGAAAAATTGATTGTTAGGGAGCGCTGTCACAATGCCACATTTTCTATAAAAACTCACACATAATAAGTACGAAACCTTTCACTCGAAGAAGAGATGGCACGAAGTTTCCACTGATGCATTACTCAAAATGCATACCAAAGAGGATTCACCCAGAATAAAACCCCTCTGATGTAAGTTGTAGAGTGTGGGGATTCGATCAAAAAACACACGCCTACAGAATAAGGTAATTTTCAATGGGGCGAATTGCTTCTAATAGGGCTTGTAACAAGGTTGTACATCGTCATTTTGCTCGTTCAACATACTTTTACATGCAGTGTCACAATATACCTATTATTCTTGTCTTTAACTCACTTACATTGATCAGTTTCATGGGGAGAAAGTTGAACTCTATCAATCTCATGAACCAGATTGCTCAATAATTCTTTTTCTCATTCAAATAATTCTCTTCTTCATGTAACAGAACAGCTCCACTGACCGTCAATCCAAGAACCGCAATCCGCCACGTTAGCATTGTTGTTATTACTGATCTGGAAAAGTCTTGCATAAACACATTTAAGAGATGAATTGCTTACCCACTTATCCAATCTAAATTTTGTATTACATTCATTCCCATGCTTCGTAAAAGGTTTTCAACGAACCAACCTTGAGAAGAATTCAATTTGCGAATATTAAAAACAGTCTTCCACCAACTTGACTTGATTTCTTCTAGTATCAACACAATGCATCAAAGAATTCACATCAAAGTAGCCAAATATAGCAAAAAGAATTTCTTTTTTCACATTCCTCCCTCGTCCATAATCAACTTTCACAACCACTTACCAATGAGTGTGTTATTGAACAACCCCAGATTTTTAATGTTGGGGCCTCTATTATCTTTACTTTCACAAATAACGCTCCATTTAACTCATGCCATCTTATTGTTTTTCGAAATTCCTCCCCCACAAAGTTTTTCTCTAAATTTTGACAATCAAGTTGATCACTTTCTTTGGAGCTTAGTAACAGAGAAATAATAAGTAGAAATTCCAGAGAAGACAAACTTCAATACACGACCCATCCACCGAAAGAAAGAGGATTATTTTTCCATGACATCCAACGATTCTCAAGAGTATCAGTTTATGGAAGCCGAGTAGTAAGTCTCTGAGGGTTAGCACCAACCAATACACCAAGATATTTGAATGGTTCGCCAATTTTGCAATTCAACTGATTAGTGTAGTGGTTATCTGAATTCATCCCATAAAGGCAACTTTTAGCAAAGTTGATCTCCAAACCTCACATAATTTCAAAAATCATCAACATGCCTTTTATAATAAAAATATTATCAAGGTTTGAATCACAAAATAAAATGGTGTGGTCTGCAAACTATAGGTGAGTAAGCTCCATCATAGGGTTGCTAATTCGAATGCCTTTGAAAAAACCCAACTTTGATGACTTTTTGATGATAGCGCTAAGACCCTCAGCGACAATAAGGAAGAGGAACGGGGCAAGCGGGTCACCTAATCTTAAACCTCTACAAAGCTGGAACTCTTTCGAAGGACTACCATTAATTAAAACTATTATCGTAGCCATTTGATTACGTTCCTCAATCCACTTCTGCCATTAGAGCCAAACCCCAACTTATCCAACATGTGATCTAGGAAGTTTCAATTAACTCGATCGTGTGCCTTTCTAAAATCAACTTTGAAGATAATACCATCTTTTTTTCTTCTTTTCATCTCTTCAATAACTTTATTAATTGTCACCATACTCATTATGATATGACGCCCACAAAGAAATGCACTTTGCTCCTCGAAAGTCATGAACTTCATCACTTTGCTAATACAATTAGCAAGAGCTTTGCGAGGACCTTATACATGCACTCGATCAATGAGATAGGACGATAATCATTGATACAAATTGGGTCAGGGTTTTTGGGAATGAGAACAATATGAGAAGTATTTTGATGCGTAATTCAACTATGTGTTATTATTCAATCACACACATTCGCAAGTATACGAGTCAAGCGATAATAAAATGAAAAGTATAGTTACTACCCAAGTATCGAATCCCAAGAGAGTAGATATTTGTAATTTAGAAATTGTATTGTTGCACACTAAATGAATTGATTTCTTTTTTCTTTTATCATTGAATAAATAAAACAGAGAAATGTAAATTAACTAACTAACAACGAAAGATCTAAACTGGAATACTGAAGTGAGATTAACTAAAGATTATAATCAGAGAGATTTATTAAAGAAATAAAGCTAAGTTAATCAACTAAAACAAAATTTGATTGATTGATTGATTGATTGATTTCTATCTAATATTGTAAAACATATTGATTAAAAGGTATCTAAGAGATGGATTTAATTAACCTTGAACGCATGTATTTTATAGACAAAATACCAATAACTCCTATGAAAGACTCTGTTTATTAGTGATTCTTTTGTTTTCAAGTTAACGTAGTAAATTAGTCACCTTAGATGTACTAAAGAACCCTCTAATCCCTAATGATATTAGGCCGTTAAGCACTTTCCCCTCCCTCACCAGAAGCACCATGTCATAGGATCCATATAGCATTTTAGAAGTGAATTAGAGTTACCAACTATGAGTTAGATTCCACGAACACGCTAATGTCGAAGGTCTGAAGATTTATATGTCTGGTCTACTATGCTAGTGTTGTGTTAACAATCTTATATGCATAATTTAACATAAAACAATGTTGTTCAATGTCACTACTTTTCCCTCATAGAAACGCTGCATCAAACAAACCAAGTAGCATAAGCAACAAATAATATCCAACAAAACAAAGTCATCAATAAACATAATCAACATAAAGGTTTAAGGTGAATTCATATGAGATTAGCTACATCCTCCCACAAATACTGAGAGAATTAGCTACTCATACTCATATTCATATGACAATAATTCATCCTAGATTGTTTAATAAGGAAAGTGATTGTAATTGATGATAAAGCTCTTGTAAACATGTTGAGTTAGCTGATGAACGTAGCCTCATGTTTATAGTTTTCTTTGCTTGTGGGCTTTGTTTTATGGTTTCTGGCATTGGCACATTTTCCGACATGATCGCGTGCCACATGCGCGATGCGCCGCTGATCGTGCGCCTCCCTGATTCTCAAGTGTTCTCCCGCGATCCTACTCGTGCTCGCTCTGTATTTTGTTTTTTTGTTCCTTTAATAGCGTGGTTGGTAGCGCCGCGACTCTACTACTCCTTACTACTAAAAAGTGCTGAAATTCTCCATATAAGCATTGTTTTGCTCCGACTCGACTCAAATTACAAAAACATATAAATAATACTAAAACAAGTAAAATTTCCACAAGGATTGTACAAAAAGCATAAGAAATCAGGCACTTAAATCACTATAATAGTTCTCTTATCACATTCATACCCTTAACCAGTTTGTTATTAACTTGAAAATCTCCCAGAATTCGAAGGAAACCAGCCTTGATGTCTTCCCAAAAGTCTTCAAGAACTTGAAGTTCGCACCATCGGGGTTGAGGCTTTTACTATCATTGCATCTCTAAACCGCATCCTTAACTTCCTCCTTTGCAAAGGGTCTGGTTAACGCATGAACTTCATCTCTTGACACTTGTTTAAGCTCCACATTATCAAACACTGGATGCTACCAATCATACTTGGAAAACATCTCACAGAATTGGTCCCTAATCTTATTCTTGACCTCCGTAACATCCCCAACCCATCTATTGCCAACTTTAATTAAGTGAATAGAGTTAACATTCCTTCTTGTTTTGATACTTCTATAGAAGAAAGCTAAAACTGCATCACCCTCTTGTAGCTATTTAACTTGGGCCTTTTGAGCAAGTAGACTTTCCTTCCTTCTCAGAGCTTGCCAAAAACCTCCCAAGCACTTCACTCTTTGAAGTGCTTGTTCCTCATTGAGGCTAAAAGGCTCATTTTTCATTTTTAAATCATGAAGTTCGCCTTTAGCCTTCTCAATATGTTTTTTGAGATATCCAAAGACATCTTTGTTCCGTTTCTTTAGGTCATTCTTCAAATATCTGAGTCTTTCCTTAAGGATATTAGCTCCCCATCCAGTAACATTATAGCTCCTCTACTTACTACGTACAAATGGCTCGTAATCATTATTTTCCAACTAGCAACCGAGCACCCTAAATGCCTTAGGCCCCCAATCCACAGTCGGTGTTTCAAGAATAAGGGGATATTGATCTGATATAGTTCGTCTAAGCCCTCACCGTATCGAATTTGGCCAAGTGTGAATCCAGGTATCATCAAGTAGGATGCGGTCGATCATACTCATAGATGAGCCATCGGGTGGAAGCCAAGTAAATCTCTTGTCCACTATAGGAAGGTCCACCAAGTCCATGTATGGGATGAAATTTTTGAAGTATGTGATCTACCTTTGTGCTGATGAAGTATCTCTACCCTTTATTTTCTTATTAGACATTAACGCATTAAAGCCCAAATATTCGTTGCTTCCATTTCACAATCTTCTCTAAGAAGGACATTGTTCCTATTAGCAAGATCGTGGTCGAAATTAATGTCACAGAGAGTTGGATTGCCTGAATCATTTGAGAAATAAAAATCTTTAGGGAGTATTCTTGGCTTAGACTTGGATTTGCTACAATTACCTTCAACATCCGATTTTCTACCAGTCTTGTTCTTATTCTTTCACTTAGAATTGTTGCAAGATTTCAATATATTGGTACATTTAGTTACAAGCTCCATTCCCGTACAAAATTCCTTGAAATTGCACGAATCAGCCTAGTTGAGACCAACTTTTGCACATTTCTTATTGGATTTTATGACATCAACAGTGGCATCTTGGTTGTTGCAGGGGTTGTGTTGGAAAAAAAATTAAAATTCATACCATAACATGGTAGCCTTCCAACTTTGGTAGCATAAGTTGGCATCTATCAAGATTGTTACTCCAAGTTGACATTTTGCTGAAAAGTTGATACACTCACGACGAAGCTCTTTAATCGTTGCCCCTGATTACGGTCATTGACTCTCAATTTGGGGATTTTGACCAAATTTAAACACTGGGATGCTGACATGTCATTCTATATTTATTTTTGTAAAGCACAACTTATTTTCCTTAATAATAATTTAATTAAATATTTTTTATATTTATATCACTGAAAGATACATTTTTTAATTTAAAAAATATATATTCTTAAAACATAATTAGGCTATCCCTAAAATTTATATCCTTACAAAAATCAATTAAGTCTTAAGTATTATTTACTTCTAAAAACAAACAACAAAATTCTTAATTTTTTTTTTAAAATTACAAAAGTTGTCTTCTTCTCCAAACTACCCCCACCCCTCCACCCGCCACCAACACCCACCCCAAGTATGTATGTTTTTCTTAGGAACTGGATGAACACCAAAACGACGCCATATGACACGCGGGAGATTAAAACCTTTCCATTGGAGCTGTGCTGCTTCAGTACTCGAGCATCTGCGACAACGATACCTACATGATTCAATCACACACACGTACACACATCAAATCTAGCTCAATTATTAGTATATATGCGCGATCTTTGTAAAATTATAAAAATCGAGGTAGTACTAGAATATTGGAGTGCGCTGAAATTTGTTTACAGCCGGAAGTGACGACGTGAATGGGCAAATTCTGGCATATCTATGGCGCCGGCGAACAGAGAGGCTGATGTCGATCATAACTTTATTTCGTTGGAGAGTACTTTCCTCAGTTGGACCATCGTTGAGCTTGATCAATGTTGCAAATGATGGTTGATTTTTATTTTTACATTTCTTTTGGGTAATGGAGTAATGTGAAGTGTGTGTAGGGCAACAAATTGCACATGTGTGTCATCGCACATGTGGCAACTAATTGGTCAAAATTCCCAAATTTTGAGTTAACAAGTGTGAATCGGGGGCGGCGACTAGAGAGCTCCGCGAAGGGGGTATAAACTTTTAGGCAAAATGTCAACTTGGGTACCAATCTTGATAGGAGTTAAGTTATGGTATCAAAGTTGGGAGGCTTCCAAGTTATGGTATAAATCTAGATTTTTGTTTTCTAGTTGTTTTCAGTAAGAAGTAAGTTACGGCCTCCCAGGCCAAAATTTTAATTGACTTTGGGCATAGTTGAGAGGAATTGATCCTTAATTGGGTCTTGTGGAGTTATGTCCACCGCTGAATGGGGCGATTTAGTTTGCCCATGGGCCTTTATAGTTGTGTCGTTTAGGCCCACTGTTAACTCCTCATATGTAGTTTTATCTTCAAATTAGGCCCACTACTTCGTAGCGGGCATGTCCTTCTCTTGCTCTTTGTTGGCTTCATTAAGTAGGTCATCATTAGGTAAAACAACCTACTTAGTTTCAATTTGAATTCCTAGGGTGTTCAGTTTCTCCTCTGACTCGCGTTTTCCCGACTCTTTCTCGAAATAATTATCATTAATATCATTCGTAGTTCCAATGACCGTAGCAGGCTTATCGATGATAGTCTCAGACACCTTCTTCGAGAGCCAATCATCTTCTGCAACAAAGTGCAATCGAATTTCGGAGAATCAGTGATCCAATCTTTTAGGAACTTTTTGTTACTCCATAAATTTGTAGTTTTGGGATGATTAACAGGTGGAAGCAATTCGTCAATGATGTGAATGGTATTAAGATTCCATTAATGCGAACATGGAAAGACTTATCAATCATCTTAAAATATGGGGTTGTGATCATCCGTCTTGGAGAATCTGTTTAGACTTGGTTTCCTCGTCTAGCTTATAAACTCTCCAAACTCTTTCGTGATCTTTCGGAAAAGACTCTCCTGCCAAGCGTATGGGGGAGTTCCTTGACAAATAACCATGTTGCTCTTTTACTGAAAACTTTATTGAGGGACCATTTCGTAACCGACACAAAAATACCCGACCATAAATCATTACATTCTTGAAACTCTTTCACCGTATTAGAGTTTCTGATGGGGAGGAGAGTGACCATAACGCCTTCCGCATAAACCGCTTTAACATAATATCATCCTAGATCCCATTGCCTATTTTGACCTCTTTGTCGCTAATACGGTGAAGAAAGCCATCACAAGTGTCGTAGATCCACTCCATATCCTTATTCTCAACAGTGTGCTCAATAGTGATCTTCGAGGCTTCAGTTTGGACGCCTACTCCTGTACCTTTCTTTCTCAACATATATGCGTATGTTAGCTTCACCGGATGAGCTTTAGGAACCCATTGACTATCCCCATAAGAGGAATACCCGACTATCTCCTATTGATTTTCTTTGAATCTTGCCACATTTATTCTTACTTTGTAGCCCCCGATTCTAAGTGATTTCAATTTCTTCTCAAGTTGTCTAATGTGATCTGTCCAAAACCTAGCGAACCCAAAGCCTAATCCCTCTCGTGAAAGCCATCTTAAGAATTACCACATCTCCAACTTTCCCAAATCTCTGAAGTGTTTGCCATAGATCCAAAGCTTGCGAATCTGCTGAGAAGTTTGTGTAAAAGAAGGAGCAGAGTTCGCTCATGTTGGGGATTATGGAGTTGTTATTGCATAGTATAATAACTAATCCAAATACTTTTCACCGTCTTTTGTTATTATCGTTATTGCTCTAGAATAAACTATGACAAGTATTTCATATAAAATCAAAATATAGCACACTTTTGTTTAAAACTTTCAAGTTATACATAAGTTTGTAGCATTTTACTTTCTTTTGACTTTACATTTGGTAATTGGGTACCTCCCTATTTGATTATAATAATGCGTGGCATAATTTCTGACTGCATGCGTATACAATATTTTAATTGAAATTGTGTTTCTTTTTCTTATCAACATAATGCTACAAACACGTATCCAAGACATAGTCTTAGAAGCAAAGTTATTATGTGCAATCGTTATATGAATAAGATATCTCATAAGACGTCCAACAACTTTTTTCTCTTGGACCTTAAAGCAGATTTTTATGTACAGTCGTTATATGAATATGATATCTCATAAGACATACAACATCTTTCTCCTCCAGAGCCTCAAGGTGTAGTCGCTTTTTGTTTTAAGTTTGAAATTGTATTAAAATATAAATGAAATAGATAGGGTTTTTAGGTGTGTCCAAATCCAATTGGTGTACTTTTGGTATTACAACTTTAATTAACTTTAGACAAACTTGTACAAACTTATTCATCGATTAATATTAATCTCAAATTTAAATATGTCACATAGCTTCACGTAATAAAAAGCTTGCACCAGATTAATTACATTTCACATAAATTGAGCTACCTCGGATGACAAAATTATTATCATCTAAGATATGTATGAGAATTCAATGACAAGTTTCTGAATTTGTGGTGGTTTGACACATGTCTTCCCTATTATAATTGGCTCACACAAGGATCAACTTTAAGCCATCTCTGTTTTTATTGCAATAGATGAAATCACCAGGACCATGTATCATGGTGTATGTTGTTTGCAGAAGATATTGTTCTCATCGACGAGGCGAGATCGGGAGTGAATGACAAATTAGATTTATGGAGACAAACTTTAGAAGCTCAATGTTTGCGACTAAGTAGAAGAAAAACATAGACCTTGAATGCAAATATTGCAAACAACAAAGAAGCGGTGATGGTAAGTTCAATTGGATGGTCAAGAGATACCCAGAAGCTCATATTTTTCATATTTGGGCTTCTCAATGTCACGACTATTCATGGAACACGAGAAGCATTCATATTCCACCATTTTTAAGGGTTCTTTCATTTTCTTCGTAAGAATGGAAAAAGACTTCCATCTCAAAGTTTAACTCAGACGTAACTCCTTACTTTTTTTGGATATGTAGCAGAAAGTGTAGTCAGTATCGATGTATACCAACTAGTTCAAAAACTTGGAGCAGAATTCAAAACAAAGGAACTTTATGAAGTTGGGACAACTCGTGACTTGAGAGCTCTACAAGAGCCATTCAACAATGACCAGCTTATTCTGGAAAGAGTTCTATATTCCAAGAAATGTCCTCTTGTCCATGTAGTCGTAATGGGTGGAAGCCTAGCGTTTCTTAACGAAGTTTTAGAGAGCCATGTTGCTTTACGGTTTTGGCTATAAGTTCTTCTCCGAATGTTGGAATCTAGATATGTTTTGAGAAATACGATCTTTCTCCGCATTCCTCTTCACTCTCTTTTTTTCAATAGTAAAAAAGAGAAACATGCCACGTGGATTGGCCAAGGTCTTCTTCGGATAATGAGACCTCGATCCCGAAGACTTTAGAGCCTTTTTGAATTCATTTCGATAAGAGCTAAAGGAGCGTAGATTGACTGAACGCAAAAAACCTTCCATGTTAGAAACTAGACATCCGTAGTTTTCCAATGGTGTATGTCACATAATTACAGTTCTTCCTCCATTCTGTCACCATGTCTTTGAAGCAATTGCTTCATTATGCTTTTCCTCATTATGTAACTTTTGTCGCATTGGCTAGTTCTTCTTCGCTCCTTGCCCGAGTTACTCGTCGTTTCATCCATTTGACTCTTCATTTGATTATCCTTTTATAGCCTTGTGTGCATCTATTCCCTTTTAACTCGTTTTTTCACTAAAATCTCTATTTTCACCCACATACTCTTAAAACACGAAATACATAAAAACGAAATAAAATATACTTATTACCTACAGAATTTGTCGTTAACTCGTGATGATAAGGTCTAATTGAGTGCTTTAGAGAGTCGTGAAAGATACTTGTCACAAATTGGGTGTAGCACATATCGACGAGAAGATGTGAAGATGGTTTGAACATGTTAAACGTAGACCCATGCAGACACCGGACATACACGTCGTAGAAGACGTGGATGAAGGTCATATGAAACGACATGAAGCTCTGATACCTAAACAAATATACACTCATCAATCAAAACAAATAAAGACAAAGAATTTATGACTCAACATGATTCACTTATGGTTTATATAACATATTTCATTATTGAGATTACATGCGTCGTTGTTATAGAATAATAACCGTGAGGTGAATTTGTTTTTTTCATTCTATAACATGTTTTTAAATATTGAAAATTAGAGAATGATTTAACCATAGGTGTTATCTTTAACAATCCCAAAACACTTTTCAAAAAAAAAAAAGAACAATCACAAAAGAAACCTAATTCAATTCGTTTTGAAACTACAAATACTCAGTTTATTTACTGGATGAGAGAGTTACACGCAGGCTGCCAACAAGGTGTATTGTATTATAATATAAAATAAATATTTATACATTATATGAGCAAATTAAATTAGAAACAAACGAAAAAACCCTAATTACATTAATAATTATTTATTTAATTTTATCTATTTACCAATCCCCTTTTCTGTTTCCCTATCCAAAATCTCCAGCTCTCTTCTGCGAGGAAACCTTTTCCTCTTTTCCTCGAAAGCTCTCTCATTACTCGCAGGTCAGCATCAGATTCTTCCAATTCTCGCTGTATTTACATACATACATATAATATATATATATATATATCATATCATATCATGTATTCCAATTTGAGCAAGGTTTAATAGTTGTACTTTGTAAATATCGTGAGATTGGATGACTTGTAATTTGAGTTCTGAAATTAGTTTTTCTGAATTTGACAGGGTTTGCAATTGTGATTTTTCGGGTCGAGTATGAATTCATTGGGAACTGGTCTGTAAATAATGGCGTTGGCAACTTATCAGTTGCAGGTAATCATAAAAATAAACAAACCCTAATCTTTAATGATGAATCATGAATGCATTGATACTGAGCCGCTCGTATCGTTATTGCGTCCAAGATTAAGTTATTTTTTTCTTTCCAGAATTGTTTAATTTTTATGAGATTGTATTAGAGGTTGAATGAGTTCTCTTAATTGTGATGAATGTCTGATTGGCAATACGTAACTTAAATCAGATTTATCTCCCCGTGGTAGTTAGTATCAGGGTATAATCGTGGGATTTGCTGAAGTGTTATGAAGAGAATCTGAGTATTTGAAGTTAGAGAGGCTTTGCAAATGGATAGAATGGTGTGCATGGGTTGAATATCTGTTGAGCTTGTATAAGATTGCAGATAAGTGATGAAGAATCAGTGGCTTAGTACCTTGCCATCGAATAAGAATGACATCAGGGCGTGGTTGTTGTTGTATATACTAAAGCAGATTAGTAACATTTGATAAAATCAGTGTAAGATGGCTGAAGTATCACTTCCTTAGTACCTTGCCACCAAATAATAGCGTGATCCGGTTTGGTGTAGCCATCTATTGTAAAGTGGAACTGTTGAAGGATTAGGATACATTAATATGATGAAATCCACATGGATGATGCAATGCGTTTTATTTGAAGGTTCCTAGCAATTGGCCTTTGCAAGAGTTTTTACCAAGAAAGAACCTGTCTTGAGCTTCAATTTAGGTATTACGGTTAATATATGGAAGAGCGGAGTAATGGCAGCATTTGACACCTGCACCGATTTTGAAACTTGTCTTTTCAATCACTATTGGACTGAATTACTGATTTATTGGGAGCCTATTCTTATTTTTCATAATTATGAATGATCTCATTAAGCTATTTAGAATGAGGTACCTTGGTGTGTGCTTTTGCCTTTTGACATTTTCTTGATAATGAGACTAAAGTAACTGCTAAAGACTTCTAGTGTTCTAAAGCAAGTTTTAGGATCTTAAGTTTTGGATTAGGTTGATCCAGACACAACTTTCAGAGTGTAATTTCATAAATGGGCCTTTTGAGACTACCGTGTAACAATTTGACAAACAAAGGCACTGATGAACACTCAACTCAAACACCCGGGTTTGGGTTTCAAAAGGATGGATGATGAAATGGTGATATTAACCGAAGAATTCACTCATTTTTTTACTCAATGAACTGGTGTCATAATATATTCTAATAAGACTACATGAGATGTTTTGTAGGACTATTATTAGACAAACATTAGTATGTGATACATAAATCTGTTCTTAAGAGACTGAAATTATGTCATGGCTGTGGTGCAAACATTTCGTTTGATGCTAATATCTGGAGAGATATGGTAACTTAAAGATACTTTGGTTGGAACGCCGTAGTAAGTGTAGGTGAAAGAAAATTTAATGTGGTTGTTATGTCATGTGAAGTATTGGCCCATGGATGCACCAGTGAGCAATTTTTTGATTCAGAACCAAGAGGTGATATGTGAAATATGGTTGCTATGTAACTTAACTAGGATACTTCTTTCAAATGCAATTCGCAGAGAAGAAAATTCACGTGCTTGACTTGTGGGATAATCATTCTTTTTTTTCCATGTAATCTTCCGTATTATTTGGGATTAAAAGCTTAGTTATATGTATAGCTGTTTGCTCGTTGTTGCTACACTCGTGAACTTGCTCTTAGTAAACTGCCTATTCTTGTCTCATCATGTCAAATATGATCCCCTGCTTTAAACCTTTGTCCAGTGTCAGTTTTCATTGGGACTTTCTGTTTTATTCCTTTTTTCTCATGTAAGAACTAGTTTGACCTGTGTTCTTATTATCAAATATTGTCCATTTGAACCATAGGCAACAGATGTCATGAAATATTTTCAAGATTTTATCTGTGATAGTTTAACTGCTTTCATCTTCTTCGTTTTTGGTTCTTATTGAGTTTTTATTGGAACATGTTGTAGTTCATGCCACCTTATTGTACATGTGAAGCCTAACGTATGACGAATATCTACAAATTTTACATATGGATATGCCCTATTTAAACAATTACAGTCGCTATTGGACTTCAGTTCACTTACAAAGTTCAAAATGGAACTTTTAGGTAATCATTTTCTAGAAAAATTGCATTTAACTATCCATTATCGACACCATATTAGGCATTGAGGTTCCAAGGTAGTAGCATGTGCGAAAGTGTTTTTGGCAGATTATCTTACACCTGTTTCATATAAATTACTAAACGGCTGGTTTGTCTTAAACCTCATTGTTTTAAAAGATCTTTCTGAAAAAAAATCTTACGTCTATTATAAATGATCGTTACATCAACCAAGTCTACTCACATGGATCTTTGATCCCTTAGGCTTTTGATTGTTACGTTTACTTCCATGTTGCAAGTTCAGGTGTGTTCTTAGTTTTGAACTGATAATCCTCCTCCAGGGAGGGTGGTTATGGCTGGTTGGGCCCGTGTGCAATTTTTTTGTCTTTGCTTATGAATGTTTGTAAGTGATTTGAATCACACAAGCAATGATTTTTTGCATGTATTGTATTGATCTTGTTTAATAAGCCAGATTTTTTAGCAGAGATAATTATCACGGGATAAGGAATGTTTTGTGTGATTTAGAACAATAAAGATTTTAAGGAGTTGTATATGAAGTTTGATAGTTTTGTGCAATTGCATCTGGATTTGCTTAAAGAGTCGTGCAATGTCGCCGTCTGGTTGTCCAAAAGATTTTATTTATTGTCTATGATGGCATATCATGCACTTGAAAGTTGTTCATGATAAAGAGGCTTTTGCTGTGGCCATATACTCTACTTTGATCGGCACTGTCTTCACATGTTCTTATTTTCTTGATGTAAACATCTCACATTTTGTTTTATCCAATTTAAAAGATAAATAAATGAAACTTTTTGTATTCTCTTCAGGGTTCCTCTAGCTCTTTTCCGTCTGTGTCTTCTTCTTGGAGCGGGGGAAGCAAACTAAAACATTCTCTGCCAACATTGCATGCAGTTGGTGGAAAACAGAGGTTTATCTCTTTGAAATGCAGATCATGTTTGAGGTGAGCTTTTCTGCATGTGTGGCTCTAAATTTCAAGTGTATTTTTGGAAAATTGCATCCCCGTTAAATGAGTTTCAATTAGCATTTGTATTTCCAGAAAGGTTGTTGTTTCATAACCTGGAGGGTTTCAAGGATGCCCTCTTTGGTTGGTTTTCTCTTCTGCATATATATTTTGCATTTTCTGTTAACTTTAGTGAAATTTTTCTGGGTTGTGAACGTTTTTTACTTTTCACGACGTCAGTAATTTCGGCAACCAATTTTGGTTGATATTTGAACCTTCCACTTGTCTTTTTGTTACTGAAGCTGATTAATACTTGCTTCCAGTGTAGGAGCTTCTTTTGACCTTGGGCCTAAGTCAAAATTATTTAAAATATCAGCTTTTAAAGGCAGCCGACATGATGATTCTGGGGGCAGAGCTAATGGCACAAACTCGTTAAAGAAACCTGCTAAAGTTTCTTATTTGCAACATGAAGGTGAAGATTCCTTGGTGGAATCTCCAAAGGTCCAACATGTTGCTCCTGCACCCTACACATCAGTAGATGAGACAACAAGCAGGTCACGTGCTATACAAAAATTATTTAAGCACTGGTTGATGTTATTGCGTACCTCACCACAAACGGAACCAGTAGATGAAGTTCTTGAAGAACCTTCTTCAACGGGAACATCTGAAGTGGTGGACACTGTACAGAATCAAGAAAGAAACGTAATTCCGAAGTCAGTTTGGAACTACTTTCTTGATTTGGATGCGACGATAAAGATACCCTTGTTGATATTGTAAGTCTGGTGTACAACTTTCTCTCATTGCATGTGTGTGTCAAAGTGTGTTCTGTGTTGGTAGACCATGGTATATATATTTAGGTGTGTTGGTTGACCTTACTATATGTATGTGTGTTCTTGTGTATTGCTTTAGAAAACCGACAAATAAAAATTGGGTTGCAGAGCATGTCGTAAAGTATGCACTACAGAATATGGTTCTTGCTCTCTTCAAATGGTTTAGTACTGTTTAGTCTTGAGGTTTTTGATAATTTTTTTTTCTTTGTTCATTCAACTTCTGATTTTATGCAATTACTAGAGGTTTGTGGTCGAAAATCTTGTTGATATTCTGCGATACCTTATCATGTTCCTATCATTTATTTCAAGTGGTATTTCCAGGATATTTGTTAAGGATTTTGTAAATTTGACTGAAGCCCTTTCTTTTAAGCTTACGATAATATGCTGAAATCAAAGAAGTAAATGAGTGTCACATGAACAATCAGGCTAAAGTTATTGGTTCTTAAATATACCATTATTATGACTGGTTTATACTTTACATGCTAAGCAATCAGAGTAATTGTGGTCTGTGGAAGGTGTGTAATTGTGACTTTCCAAAGTTCCTAGTTTTTATTTGTGTAAATTGTTTTCAATTAATGGTTTTCTGGTATGTAGCATCTGTCAAGATCAAGTGTATTTGTTTACATGTGATGATGCTGTTTTGATTCTTACCCCAGGATGCATTAACTTGCTATCTAACCACCACCAGTTGCCTCTTTATTTTTGCAGCACGCCCCTATACCTTGCCGTTAACTTTTTATATGGATCTGAAGTGTCGAAAGAATTGACCCCCCTCTGGATTGTTGGGCCATTGGTTGTGGCTCTCTACATTAAGATATTTCACGCAATTTGCAGCCTCTATATATTCAGCTTTAAGCAGACGGTCAAAGTAGTTAGAAACCTGCCGACTTACTATTCATTCTTACAAGATTGCATTGCTGAAGGAAAGCTAAAAGAAACTATGCAGAAACATATATGGCAACCTTTGGAAGATTTAAAGAACGCGAACTACAAAAAGCTAAGTCTGAGGATAATGAAGGATTTGCTAGGCTGGTTGGTGGAGAGATACCTGGATTTTGTCGAATCAATATGGCCTTATTACTGCAGAACAATCAGGTTTTTGAAGAGAGCAAATTTCATATAGCTTAAAAACCTGGTAAATCGGCAGGCAAGATTAGGGATTCTTTTCGTTTCTTTTTCTTTTTCGGGCATCTCGTTATTATTTTTAGAAAAAATGAATCCAGGCACAATTGCTGACCCCTTTTTGGACTGGGGTTCTTCCCTTGAGGAATTATTTGAGAAAACGCAAAAGTAGGGTTCCTCAGTTGATTGTATTATTTTTTATGTGAATACATATATAAATCCATATGTATCCCTTTCTGTGAGAATATCCCTTTCTGTGAGAATGTCCGTTGCTGTGAGAATGTCCGTTTCTGTTTTTTTTTTTTTTATAGGTTTGATTGAGAACAATTTCTGGTTCATATTTCTCAATCTGATGCTTGAGGAAAAATCTTCACACTTCCTGTAACAAAGAGTCACACTACACCCTCTATCCCCTTCTCAATGCGTAAAAGAACACAAAATCTTGGAGATAACTAAACGATCATGTGCAAATGTTAGGAAAGTATTGATCTGTATTTTCTAAAGTGCGCGAAACAACTGGTTTGTAATATATTTCATTCGACAGTTTATACAATGGGAAACAAGATGGAAGTTTGATTGAGTTTATTCATCAATAAAAGTTGAATTGTACGATTCACTAATCCAGTCGATGTTATAAAGCAATTCTTTACAAACTTCAGTTATTCGTCGAACAATAAGTGAAAAACGAACAATCAATCCAGTCGATATCGTATTCTCTTGAGTACCATTTCAATGGAGGAACTTAGGTTGGAACCACCGATCACCTGATCAAACTGTAAGCTCCACCTATTATTGCATCCCAATTTTTAGCTCTTAATTTTAATTTGACGTGAAGTAGCAAGTAGATGCGTATTTTGGTCTTATTTCGTCAAGGTAATAGAACACCGTAAAACAGTACAATTAGAATGTAAATAACCAAAATAATGCTAATCAAATTTATTATCGGACTAGCTTGGTCCGGAACACCTATTACAAGCTTACTAGGTTAAACAGGTAAATTACAAGATTTGTATTGCGTATCGAATTTAAGGCGTTCGATGCTGACGTGTCGAATAATCGTTGTTCGATGTTAGATGCATAGTTGGGGTCCTGTGTCGAATTCAGGTATATCGAATCTGAGAGATTCGAAGCTGCCTTCTGTATCGAATTAGATGTCATTTCCTCTATCTCGTGTCAAACGCACCAAATTCGGTCTAGATGAATGTCGAATGCAGTGTGTTCGATCTAGTTCAATATCGAATGCTTTGTTGTTCGATGTTGACTAGCTCAAAGTAATTATCTAATCGGAATGTACACGGACTACAAGGGGACGGACTATATATAACAACCATCATGTGGGTCCCATTGACAACCATAGAATGCGCATCGAAACAGATTGGTTCGATGCGTGCATCGAATATGATTCGTTCGATGCACATCAAATATGGAACATGCCCTGTTCGATGTGCTTATGGGCCGGCCCAATATGCAGCGTTAGACCAATCCTAAAATATCCCCATCACATAGTCACCCCAGTTTGGGAGACGATATCGAGTAGAAATCGCCTTCCAAACTTAAAAAATAAGTCTCGGACTTGGAAGCGATCAACATTGTACTACCTTGATAAGGTTTTTTGCACTATTTTGAGATATTCCTAATCATATGTTACTTATGAACGGATTGCAATTAAATAGTTTGCAATTGTTATTGAAAAATGATGATGCGCATCGAACAGAGTGTGTTCGATGCTCGTGTTACAATGCATTGAATGGCACGCGTTCGATGCCCTCGTTCGATGCGTAATATGATGTGGGCCTGATGTGCCTTCTGTTGCCTATTTAAAGGACGGAGTTCTGCGGGAAGCTCATTCTGCTCCTTGCGAACTTGCTCTCTCAGGTAAACCACATCGAACGGGACCTATTCGATGCGGTCTGCATCGAACACAATCGGTTCGATGCTCTTGGCATCGAACAGACAGCGTTCAATGCATTGCCTTAGAATATTTTTGTTGCTTTAGCTTGATACACTGATATTATTGTTGCGATTTTAATATTTTCCATCTTGTTTTCGTTTATCAGGTCAATCAATCGAATAAGTGTTGCTACTTCCGCAAATTCAACCATGGTAATTAACGAGCTCTCGTTTTGTGAGATTTTATACCTTTTCAATAAGTTGCCATTTTATGCACGTTGTGAGAGTGTTATGAGAACTGAGAGTGATGTATTCACCCGCAGTCATCTTTCGTTTATTTTTAATTTATTTCAGTTCTTTCTCGTCAACGATGGTGAATACTGAATTAAAATCTGGGAATGAATCGAGTAGTGGCTCAAGCTCTAGTTCGATAAACTCTGTGGTGGGCCCACCTAATGCTCCCGCAGGCTCGAATTCAGCCGCCGTAAATGAAATTGAGCTAATTGATATAGAAGCCATTGGTTCACCAAACGCTGAGCATGCGGCGCCTCAGGCTGAAAGCGATAATTCTCAAGCGTCATCATCTTGGGATAATCATGCCCCCAGCGAGGCCGACGAAGACGTTAAATACATCAACAATGAGTTTGATGATGACGTCGAGTTTACAGGGATGGCATATGATATGTACGTGTATCGTCTCCAAGATAGTCGTAAGGCACTCCACGAGAAATTTGACATACCTAATAGGTATAAAATTGTACTCCCCGGGCCAAATGACCGTATGCACACCCGTCGCCCGGGCATATGACTGTGTTCGTAGGCCAGTTGTTCAATGGGCTTCACTTCCTAATTCCATTAGAACTTAGAATGCTCCTTAGGACAATGGATCTCGTCGCAGGACAACTGACCCCGAATTGTTATGGAAGTATGATAGGCTTTATTATAGTCTTGAAAGCGTTGCGGGAACCTCAAAGTCCCAACGAGTTCTACGCTTTATTCGAGATTGCGAGGCGGAAGGAAGCGTTCTATCACGCTAAAGCGCAATGGCACTGCAAGTTCCTTAATGGCGAAGCCACGGGGTATGGAAAAGAATGGAAAAAATGATATTTTAATATCGAATAAAGCTACGAGGGTGAATTCAGGCAATATCGCCGCGATTGGTATACCGGATCAAGGTTGGCGATACCCCTCGATATATCCGCGACTGCATGGGATTGCGAATTTATCCCAAATTTAGTGAAACATCAACAATATGATGTTAAGAAACTAGTAGAATGTCGAGTCATATCATTAGCTGGTTTGTCCCCGGTTTCGTATAACGGGAGATTTGCCCTTGGTATAATTTCGCATATTTTTTGATATTTTGACTTGTTTTAATAAAATGAATATTCTAATGATGTGATATTCTCGCAGGCGAATTTATTATGGATCGCCACGCCCGGATGAACCGAGTCGTTGCTGCTAACCAGGCTAGCTCACAAACCAACACTGCTCGGAAGATTCCTCCTCCAAGTAAGAGGAAGAACGAGGGCAAGAAAAACATTGATGAGCCCTCAACTACTGCTGCTACCGATTCTAACGTTGATCCTTTTGAGGATATTATGGGAGAGAATTATAATGATACGCCAGCTGCTGATGAGGCTTCTGATAGCATGGCGGCTGGTCCGGGTGACAATACCGAAGGCGTTGCCCAGACCAAGAGAAGAAGAGTTCATCAGACCCGCTCTGCTGATCATGTAGGTGGTCCGAGCACTGCGAGTGGTCCTGCCTACGCAATGGGGCCAAATGTTGGAGTTGGGTCTAGCCAGAGTCCACGTGCCCATGTTGGGGGATATGAAATTTTAGAGGCTGCATCTATCAATATTCTGAAGACTCTTCTCCCCAACCTTGCCGTGCCTCATTCGATCTCCACCGAAGAGAGGAGAATGGTAGAGCGCAACACTCTTCACTTTTTGATGGCAGTAAGAAAAACTTCTTCCTGAATTAATTATTTTTGTGGCCTGAAGTGTAAATGTTGATTTGTTTGCTCATTATTTTAGGGTGGCGGGATTGTGGACGCCATGTTTGTTGCGCTGGTGCAAGCCCATGAAGCGGCCTCAAGTGGACAGCCACAGAACAGAAGCGAGCTTCATGGTGTAGATGTTGAAGCCTTAAAGGCTGCCCTCGATGCAAAAGAGAAGGCCTTACAAAAGGTCAAGGAATATGCCGCGAAGGCCAATGCTGATAGGGAGGCATTGAAAAAGGCGCATGAGGCTACCGCTCAGCTCAAAGAAAAGCTGACTAAACGAGTCACCGAACTCGAGGTGGAGGTGGCGGTGGAGAAGGAGAAAGCTTACCACTCCGATGGTGCTGGATATTTGTGCGGCCTTAAAGAGGTAAAGAATCTCGACTCTTTGCCTTTTGTGTTCTTTTTATATTCTTTCTTGTTAATATCCATTGTGTCCATACAAGTTTCTGCTCAGCAGAAGGTGGAGATCGCCGAAGAGTTCCTTCGGAGCAACACATTCCAAGAGATTAGTGCTCGCCGATGCGATCTCGAGGCTCGCAATGCTCAGGTTCTGACTATCCACCAATTTTATAATACGCAGTATGTTCGTGGTGGTTTCAAGCTAGAATGGTTGGATCTTTGTTTGGGACCTAATCTAGAGACTCTGCAGCCCACGACGAGTTGTCAACCTGAGTCTCCTGACGAGTTTGACGTGCTGCTCGAGAACGAAAACCTTATCCTTCACGGACTCTCGTCTCCACCATTAATGCCTAAACCGTATTCCTCCTCCGATGACGAGGATGAAAATTGAGGTTGTGGTTTGAAGGCCTTTGTATTTGTTTCTTTGGTTGTGGACAATTTTTAATTTGCTTTTTATTTGTGGCGTTGCGTTGCCTTTTTATTTGTTAAACAATCCGATGACTAGCATGGTTGCGTTTTATGAATTTTCGCATTGATTTGCTTAATTTAACGCTCATATTTGTTGTCTTTTCTTTCAATTTCCTGTGTTGATTCTTTACTTTATTTTGACAACCTGAGGATTCTTCTATGTTCGTGGAAAATAGTTCGTTTTGCGACAAGGCATAGGATAGTGTTCTCTCTACCAGGGTTATAATCGTCCCGCTTAGTGTTATTTCCCATAGGGATATGTATGGTTTGTCGTTTTTTGACAAATTAGTTTTATTTCTTGTACTTTCGTTCAGTCGTTATTATTCGCCTTTTGTATGTAGCGGTCATATCTTTTTCTGAATTGCGGGTTTCAAATAGCACTTACAGTTTCATATGTAGTGTATGTCCCTTTCTTCTTTTCCAAGCATTCACGGTAATATTTGCCACTTTGGAAAGAACTTATGTCCCTCATCTTTGTCTGTGTGGGATTATCAGTGTCTCATGCCATGATGGACAGAATTTTCGTCCTTCCTTAGCGTCTTTTGGGATCTGCGGTATCTCGTTCCACGATAGACAAAGTTTTCGTCTCTCTTGATTGTCTCTTAGGGATTTGCGGTATCTCGTGCCACGATGGACAGAGTCTCCGTCCCTCTCGTTGCCTTTTGGGGATTTGCGGTGTCTTGTGCCACGATGGACAAAGTTTACATCCCTCTTTGTGGTGTCTCGTGCCACGATGGACAGAGTTTCCATCCCTCTCGTTGCTTTTTGGGGATTTGCAGTGTCTCGTGCCACGATAGACAGAGTTTCCGTCCCTCTCGTTGCCTTTTGGGGATTTGCGGTGTCTCGTGCCACGATGGACAGAGTTTCCGTCTCTTTCGTTGCCTTTTCAATGTTATGTCCTGCATATAGTTTTGATCATGCAGGTTAGATAGATTTCATGTAGAACGATTAATCAAAAGGATTTTTCTTGGAAAGAGAATCAAATTATGTGAGTAGATCAGAGCTTGATTCATAGCTCATTTTGCCCTGTTCTCCTGTGTTGCCTTCCGGACTCACGTTTCTGGTGTTCCTGTTTTAAGTTTATACACGTTTGCCCTTCATGCTTGTCATGGAAGAGGGGACGAATAAATATTATTAAAAATATTCAAAATACTAATGACTCTTATAACTCGAACTAGAATTCTTCAAGCAATGTGCTCTGCTCGCATGGGAGCCGGTGCCCTCGCGACGTTTTTTTCCTGTTGCGGCCGCATTTGGAGCGAAGTCACGTAACACTTCCAACCTTCAATATGGTTTGCTATTACTTCGTCTGTGCCGGCAGGAGTTGGAAATTTCACCATTTGGTGGTAAGTTGATGGTAACGCTCGAAATGCATTGAGCGCATGCCTTCCTATGATTCTGTTGTATGCGAAATGCATGTCAACAATCACATAGTTTTCGAGAATTGTTTTTCTCTTCGGCGCTGTACCCATTCCGAGAGGAACTATCTCCGGACTCCCCGAATCCGTGAAGCGATGTTCTCACTGGTTCCAATGTCTGGTTGTTCAGTCCCATTTTGGCCAGTATAGAACAGAACAGCACGTTAACTGAGCTACCGTGGTCTACCAACATCTTCGTGATTCCATAATTTGCTATGTCCACAGTTATTACCAAAGGTCAATTTAATTTTGACATTTGAACGACTTGTGCGCTCAATTTCTGGAGGTCTACTGCTGAGAACGTAATTTTTTCATGCGGCATCTCTTAGATCCTAAGTATGCTAGCTATATTGAAGAAGTTATCCGATTCAATGAGCCTCGAGATCCTTCTCCGTCCGTTGGTGGAATCCGCTACCCCTGGCCCTTCTGATATCATGTTGATCATGCATTTTCTGACATTTCCATCTTCAATCTGAGGATACTCGAACAAATGTGGTTCATCGACCATTCTTTGCTTATCCTTCTTGGGCGATGGAGTTCTCTTCCTGTTGGTATTGTTTTCTTGTTCTTGAACCATTTTTACAAACTCCACGAGTTTGCCATCCTTCAATAATTGTTCAATCTCATTCTTGAGATTCATGCAATCTTCAGTTTCGTGTCCCTTCTGAATATGGTACTTGCAGAATTGGGTCAAAAACCTCGTAGCCTTGGATTCCTTCATCTGTCTGGGCTCTTTCAGCCAACCTTTTCTCTTTGCTACCCCGAATACTGTCATGAGTGAGCATTCAGAGGCGTGTACCTCCTGGGTGAACTCTCAAAGTTTCTGCTCATGTTGTTGTTGTTATTGTTGTTGTTTCGGTTTTGATCTTCTCTGCTTTGTTCCTTTTCTTTTAAGGGTGCAATAACGGGTATTTTGGTCGCCATCATCTCCTCAAAGTGAACCACCTCCGACGCTATTTTATTAATTTCTTCGATAGCGGTGCATTTGAGTCTGAGTAAGCCCCCGCTAAAGACTGTGTTGATGGTTGCTCGAAAAAGTATGCTCATGATAGTCTCTCCAGACGTGTTATCTATCCTTAGCAGCTCCATATTGAAACGTCTCATAAAGTCCTTCAGACTTTCATTGGTTTCTTGTGTCATGGTATAGAGATGAGAGTGATCCAAAACCAAACTAGCTTGAATCGAGAATTGATCTTCAAACATCTTCCTCAGTTTCTTGTAGCTTTTGATTGATCCTGGAGTAATCTGATTAAACTAGTACATGGCTGCTCCTGACGGGGTTGTTGCGAATATCCTGGCTTGGATATTTTCTTTGAAGCCGTACAAAGACAATTTCCTGTCCAGGTGAAAAAGGTGATCGCGGGGATCAGACTTGCCATCGTAAGTTTTCAGATCTGGGATCTTTTCCCCCAATCCTAAGATCTCCGCTTCTATCGCTTCAGAAAATGGGATGTTGTTAGAAGTATCGTCCACCTGTGCCATCCGACCTTCGATTACTGCTTTCTCTCTCTCAAGCCTCTCTATTTTTTTGGTCATTTTGTCATGCTCCCTCATGGAGTCATGACTATCCGAACGTCTCTTGTCGTCCTTATCCTCTCTCCTTCTTGGTTCATCTCTTTGGCTTCCTTCCTCGTCATGTTCCCTTCTAGAGTCATGACTCTTCGGATGTCTCATGTCGTCCCTATCCTCTCTCCTTCTTGGTTCATCTTTTTGGTTCCCTTACTTTTCTTTCTCTCTCTTCTCATGGTGCCTTCTTGATTGCACCTTGACTGATTTTAACTTCCTTCTCTGATCATCTCGAGTCGATTTTACTTTGCTTTGTGGTTCTTCTGATACGGGTTTACTTCTTCTGTCATCCTATCGCGATTTCTCTTTCTCCTCTCCTCTTGGTATTCTGGCCACGGAACCTTGTTCCCTTACAGCCGCTGGATGTTCAACAGGCGACGGTGACAGTACTGGCGGTGCAGGAGTCAGCACTTCTGCCAGTGCGGCCTTTACCATTGCCATGATTTCATTCTTCATGGTGTTTGGAATTGAAACAGTCGTCGCCGTTACCCCAGTGGTCCCTGCTTCAGTTCTCGGTGCCTCTACACCTTGAACTCCTTGCATTTATTGCCTTGCGGGTGTTGGTACCCCCGTGGGTACTGCTGACGGTCCCACATTTTTAGGGATAATCTGGTCAGGAGTTATCCGTTCAGACTCTTCATTGGGTCCCTCTACAGCTCTACTGCGAGAGCTGGTAATCTTGGAAGTCATGCCTAATAAACTAATAAAAATTTGGTGTTCCCACAGACGACGCCAATATTTTGGTCTTATTTCGTCAAGGTAATAGAACACCGTAAAACAGTACAATTGGAATGTAAATAACCAAAATAATGCTAATCAAATTTATTATCGGACTAGCTTGGTCCGAAACACCTATTACAAGCTTACTAGGTTAAATCGGTAAATTACAAGATTGTATTGCGTATCGAATTTAAGGCGTTCGATGTTGACGTGTCGAATAGCCGTTGTTCGATGTTAGATGCATAGTTGGGTCCTGTGTCGAATTCAGGTATATCGAATCTGAGAGATTTGAAGCTGCCTTATGTATCGAATTTGATGTCCTTTCCTCTATCTCGTATCGAACGCATCAAATTCGGTCTAGATGAATGTCGAATGCAATGTGTTCGATCTAGTTCAATATTGAATGCTTAGTTGTTCGATGATGACTAACTCAAAGTAATTATCGAATCAGAATGTACACGGACTACAAGGGGACGTGCTATATATAGCAACCGACCCGTGGGTCCCATTGACAGCTGTAGAATGCGCATCGAATTAGATTGGTTCGATGCGTGCATCGAACATGATTCGTTCGATGCAAATCAAATATCGAACATGCCCTGTTTGATGTGCTTATAGACCGGCCTAATATGCAGTGTTGGACCAATCCTAAAATCCATCACAATGAGTATGTATTGGGTGAGTATATATTGGGTGGGAGGACCGCTATTGCATGGGGTGGTACCTTAAAAGTGTAGTTCACTGCTTATTTATTTAGCTGTTTTTGTTCAAAGATAGTTGAAATTCAGTGTCAACTTGTGGCGTATGCGTCCATTATAAACAAACAAATACTTTAGGTGCTTTAACGAAGTCAACACCTACTTCACTAATTCGATTAGTTACAATAAGAACTGATTAAAAAAAAAGCTTGTTCCTTCTTTGTAGCCGTTTGCTATTCAATATCAAAGGCAATGTTTTGTTCCTCGATCCCATTAGAGTAATATAAATGTTGCATGGTCTTTTGGGATCATTTAAAAAAAGAAAGAGATATTAGATATGTAATATAATTGTATCTATAGTTTTCAATATAATTCACGATCACAAGGTCTAAATTAAGGCTTCTACCTTATTAGATTTCTAAGGGGGATATGTTTGAATGTTATATACAATTCCATATGTTGCTGTCAACGGTGTTCCTTAGGGTGTCAATAATGTACCTTCTCCTTTGGATTTTTATTCCTTAATCTATTATTCCGTGATTTATTTGCTACTGACAAGTCAAAGCTCAATTATGTTGTTGTTAAAAAAAAAAAGCTCAATTATGTTCTCAATGAGTTATTAATTTGGGAGTTGGTATAATTAATCTGACTACATTCTGTTTGTTTCATTATGAAACATTTAACAAAAAGGCTGATTAGGTGGAGTAGAATGAAGACGCAGATCATGTCCTAATCGTTAATTGTGTCACGGGAATCAATATGACAAAACGATTTCTCTTTTTTTTTTTTTTTTTGTTGTTTGCTATAAGATCGATAATGATTCACATAACCCTCAGATTAACAAGTAAAAGTTACATGAACGAATAAATTTGATTACCGCGTACAGAAATATGCATGACGTTTTTCTCATACCTTCTTTTTTGAGCTATTAGCAAAAACTACCATGTGTTATCTCTAATTGGCAAATAACCCATGTGTTATTTTAATTGGCAAAACCCCCCATTTTAATAAAAAATTAGCAAAAACCCCCTTCATGACATATTGTATAATGACAATGCCAATAACTAGAGATTTACAAGTATTATAATTTTATAATACACGTATACTTATTACAATAAATATTATAAATCGTGTTATAATTTTTTATATTTTTTTTTAAATTGTATAAAAATATAATAAAATTAATCGGTACCTTATATTTTTATAGATCTAAAAACTAATATTTTCTTCAAAATAAATAAATAAAAATATGCATACAATTTAATTTGAACATCATTAGTTCCATATGTATCTTTCTTTCTTTTTTTATATGAAAACGGTTGTATTAGTAATACGAATGATCCAACAATGGGAATCCTCCGCGCAATTTTTTTTTACAGGGATCTCAAAATAAGGAACAAACCCCTGCCAAGTTTGTTCCCAGTCCCACGCGGCGAGGTGGTGGACTGCAAAATTAGAGTGGCGAGGGACAAAACGAAATTTTCATTTTGGCCATATGTTCCAAAATCCCTTAATACTATCAACAGTATGTTTGACGCTCCAATCAATAACAAGATCCGGGTTGAACATCATACGGATCACAACTTGGGCGTCGGTTTCAAAAATCGCTTTTTGAATTCGTCGATCGTGAGCGATTTTAACTGCTTTTAATAATGACAAAGCTTCTGCCATTGCGCCTTGCGGGTGTAAGACAATCGGTAGTTTTAGCAAAACACATCAAAACTGATCCATGGTTGTTCCTTGCTACCACACCAAAAGCTAGGGGTGTTCGCAGTGAGTTTTGGCGGGTGCACACAAAAAAAATCCACAATACCCAAGTTTAGTGGTTTACCATCTGTCAAACCGTGCATGTGCATTTATTTTGCAACCCATGCGGATTACAATTGAATGGGTGGCAGTCGGATAGTGGGTAGGTGGCGGATTTTAAGGCTAAAAAAACTCAAAAGTATGAAGAAAAAGTTCATATGATTAATATTTATGAAAAACAATCATGTAACACTAAAAATAAGTACGCACAAGAAGAAAATTATAGTATTTATATCTTCTATATTTAGAATATGACACAATTATTTACTAATATATATATATATATATATATATATATATATATATATATAACTAGACATGAATGAAAATTTACATCTTGACTCTTATCATTCAACTATGTTCAACTAGTAAATTTTAAGACATCCATTAGCAATTGAAATATAAAAGATTTAACATGATATATTAGGCATAGAACTATAAAATCAAATACTCCCTTTAACAAATTAACTAACATATTTATTGAAATTTCCACCTATCATTTATTTACTATTGGAATCTTATAATAAAAAAAATAAGCGGGTGGCGGGTGGGTGACGAGGTAAACCCACCACCCGACCGACGATGGGTGGGTTGCCACAAAACCAACCTGCATACATGTGCAAAAAAATAAAATCATGGCGGGTACGGGTGCGGGTGAGAACGGACGGGTGCAGGAAGTTCGCGCGGGTGAGTGGATTTTTGAGCACCCCTACCGAAAGCTGCTCCTTCATCATTGAATGCCACGTCTGAGTTGAACTTCATCCAGTTTTGCGGCAGGCTTTTTCAGTGGATTTGTTTGTTCTCGGTTGACTTTTTTCCTTTTTCGATCAAAACTTTCTTTCATGAATTCTTCCACCTTTTTGTTGATTCTAAGAAGAGTTTCCTTCGGATTAAGGGGTTGCTCAAGATGAACCTGCTGATTTCTTTGGAACCAAATTGATGCCATTGTGACTGCTGCAAATGTGAGGTATTCTAAGTGGTTTAATTCTTGTGGAATTTGCTCCTTCCTACTGTAGATAAATTAATTTTGTGTCTAATTTAAATTAAAGAATGGCAAGTCTTAAGATACGAGAAATACAAAATATATATTATTTAATCCTAATATTTTAAAGGATTAAAATAAATATATTCATCAAATCTTGAGACAAGAAAATAATTGCTCATCAAATCTCATGACATGAAAAACCTTATTCTCCAAGTCTGAATATTAAAGAGATGGAAAGAAGATTCTCTCATATCAATTCTTCGAAATCTAGAAATAGTGGGACGCAATCACAACTGTTCATCTCATCAGGAAATTCTTGTTGAGATTCTTTGTACAACTATAAATAGAGGTGCTCTTGAAGAAGTAAAAACACAATCAACAATCAAGAAATCTTAGAGCAACGTAGTTCTGTAAATTCTCTCCATCAAGTCCATCAATCTTCAAGGCGTTCTTCACGAAAAGCTCATTTCAATCCAGCGTCAAGCTTCAAGTTCATCAAATAACCATTTTTTCAGAACGTGCTTCCGTCGAGAGAGTCAAACTCCAACATATTCAAGAAATTTGAGACCAAATTCGTACCGTTCTTCAACAATCAGCAAGTCAAAACTCCGTTTGATTCGAGATCAAGTCACAAGACCCTCGAAAAATCATGTTTGAAGACTGAAATCCCTTCAAAGAAGATCAAACCCAACAAATTCGAAGAACTGAACACAAAGATCATACCAATATTCATCAATCCTCATATCATATCACCGTTCAATTCGAGATCAAGTCCAAGTACCCTCGAATTAACGTTTCTCCAAATCCAAACCATTTCGGTGAAGATCAAATTGAAGATTTCCACGATAAGTCTTTAATCATTCAAGATCGTTGTTCTTGTTGAAAAGAACGAGAGGTATAATAGAGATTGTAACTTATATTTGTTAAAATTGATATGAAATTCATCTGTAATAATTTTTTCTTGTCTCTTATTTTAAGGACTTAAAATTCCATCGCTATAAATTTGGCATGCCCGGTGGGACAATCTCTACATCTCATCTCGTTTTGCGTTAAGTCCTCAAATTTGAAGTCACGAGAAGTCATTTTTTTGTCAACAATGACCAAGCCGATGGGGGCAACAAGTGAAGGTTCTTCTCAACTGATGATGAAAGCTCCACTTGTACCAGGGGCAAAGCATGAAGCTAAAGAAGATGATCAAACATTCTCAATAGAAGAAAAAGTTGCGGTGCTTACAAGAGACATTGAGAATCTTACAAATCAAACTCATAGACGTAATGAAAGTTTGAATCACCTTCTTTAAAAGATAAAGATCCAAGAAGGAGATCAAAATACTAAAGAAGTCGCCAACAACATAGGAGTTCAAGTATGCATCAACACTACAAGTAAGGAAATTGAAGTATCCCCTCATCTCCAAAAGCAAGAACTCGTAAAAGCGACGATCAAAGCATTGCGAATGAAAAGGCTACTTAAGCAGTTAAAGCTCAAAAAATTGATGAAGTCCTAAGTAAAAGAATCCAAGCCACTTCTCTTTTCCACAAGTCAAATTTCTCAAGAAAGGAAGAGCAAGGCGTCATGATGTACACAGTTTTTTAAAGAAATCGTTCGAGAGCTTGAAGTTGGAGAATTTTCTAAGTCCTCAAGCCAACAAATCCATGTTTTTTCACAAGGTCTTGTCTCTACTGATCAATTGTAGAAGCTCAGTGAAGAAATTGCAATTGTTCATAAAGCCCATCACAAAACTTTCAAATCTTACACAATGCCCTACACTCAAAGAATTGAGCAATTACAAATGCCTGAAAGCTATCAACCTCCAAAGTTCCAAAGATTTTATGGAAGTGGAGACCCAAGGCAATATGTTGCTCACTTCATCGAAACATGCAATAGTGCTGAAACTTATGGAGATCTTATAGTCAAGCAGTTTGTTCGGTCCTTATAAGACTTTGCATTTGATTTGTATATAAATCTCCAACCCAACTCCATGGATTGTTGGAAAGATTTATAAAGTGAGTTCTTCAATCGCTTTTATAGCACTCGATGTACTGTGAGCATGATTGAACTTGCAAATTCCCATCAACAAGAAGACGATTCGGTGATCGAGTTCATCAATAGATGGAGAAATTTGACATTAAGCTGCAAAGAAAATCTGTTTGAGCTTCAGCCATTGAGATATGCACTCAAGGAATGCACTGGAGCCTTTCTTACATACGTCAACCCAGTTGAAGAAGCACGGATCCAAAATCTCGATTTGGTTAGATCAACGTCCTCAAATGCCTTTTTGGGGCTCCATTCCTTGACCACAACATGGTATCCACTGAAATACCAGGGAGCTTGACTGATAACTCTGTCTTTTTCTTGACTAGAGTCGAGGATTACTACAATCATATTTTCCTCGATAAAATTGACCTCGTACCTTCCTCGTATTCCCCATGCTATAATAAGAGTATCTCTGATAATGCGTGAGCTCAATTTTTTTGATGAGATGACTTTCGCCAGAATTGTGTCTGACCCACGTTGGGGAGGACTATTGGGATTTCATTTTGTTGGATAGCGTTTAGATTTTGCTAATTTTCGTTATGATTCATGGTGGGGGGTGTGATGGGAAGGTGGGGAAGAGATGAAGGGGAGGCGAAGAGAACAAGAAAAGAGACAGGAAGGACAAAGTGACTCAGCACTATCTCTCAAAGAAGAGAAGTTCCAGTCGAGGAGAGAGAACAGAGAAAAAAAATTACACAACAAATTGGTGAGTTCCATATGTATCAAAGAAATACAATAAAAATCATATTTTGAGATCAATCTCAATAAGTGCGCATGAATTCAGTGTAGTAGGAGGATTTTTGCTTATTTTGGAATATAACGCATGCGGTTGCTTGCCAATTAAAATAACACAGGGGGTTATTTGTCAATTAGTGATAACACATGGGTAGTGTTTGCTATTTATTCACATGAAGGTTTATATAACACGTGGAGGGTCAAAAGGCTGTTCTGTAAAAGTAGTTTAATGTCTCTCCTTTTCTAAACTTTCTTAAGATGATTTAATTATTTATTTTTATCTTTTTTTGGTAAACCATAAAAGTAAGGTTGAATAAGAAAGTGTTCTTCACAGTTTTTGTTTTCTCATAAGGGTTATTAATGCGCTTAATATATATATATATATATATATATATAAAAGAATGTAATTAGTAATATCGTATAACGTATAAGCTAAATAATGCTTATAGCATTTTGTCATAGTATTTGGATTTTGGAACATGAAGCGATCTCCTTTGTCTTTACATATTTGTTCTATTTCAGCTTGGATTCCCCATCAAAAAATTCTTACTTCTTCTTAAAGCTTTGGTAGGTTAAAATAGACATATACATGTTACCTCTTTCATTAGATTAGAGTATAACTCCACATGGGTTTTGGTTTTATCTTTGGCATTGCCTATTAAATATAAATTTATTTCCTGTGGGGGAAAAGAAAGTAAAATGGACAGTTTCTCTATTCTGTTTTTTACTTGTATTAAATTGGAATTAGGTAACATTTGGTACTGAATAGAAAGACCTGATTAGAATTAAACCATTCCAAGAATATTTGACTTGCTCATATAAAACAGAAATTAGTTGAAGTGTTGGGGAATGTTATATCCATATACAAGGGTTTTCTTTATTAGTTTATTTATAGGATTCGCGACTAAAATTTGAAGTTCCTATTACTCTCTTGAAATGAATCTTATTACAAGTATAAAATAGGAAATTAAATAAACCTTTTTACTGAATTCGTCCTCGGTTGTATATTGAACCATATAGTAATATCGTGGAATTGCATTGAAAGTAGTGGTTACATTTTTTCATAAAATCACGTCTCTTCCAGCGATGTTAATTACTTTTTTAATTTTAATATATGAAAGAGTTGTGTGCCCATAATTCTTCCTGTACCTAGTATAAGTGAGAATTTTCGACCTTAAACTCTCTGTGTTTTAATGAATTTGCGGGATTTAAATGAAGAAGTAAACGTGTGACACTATCATGACATATACTCTTGTGGGGGCATTATACAATCTTCCAAAGACAATGACACAGTGGATTTATACCTATATATATTAAGTTGACAATTGCTGAAGCTTATTTGACCACATCTATTAATTTTAAAAAAGAAGAAGAGATTATGCTCAAATTTTCATTATTCTTTTGTAGAGTATACACATGAATCTTGTAAATATCCAATCTGAATATGACACCACCTAGACATATAAAAGATCCCCACCTAATTTTTTGAATTTTGTAGCATGACCTTGTGGGTCTCAACTATGGTTCTCTGTACTAAGTTTTTTTTTTTTTTTTTTTTTGCCAGCACTCCATCTTATCTTCATACAATTCTTTTACCTCATGATCTGATAAAAACATGTTCCATACTTCTATGATTACTTTGAGACCACTTGAAAAGTATTATTCTATCTTTACCAAAATGTTATAAAAGGTTAAGAGGTGAAAAACATTTAAAAGTTATTTAAACCAATAAAGTTTGTATATCTTTCCTACTCAAACTAATGAAAAGGTGACCTGGCAAACTATTTCCCTGAAACTATATAATCTAAGCCATTCATAGTTTCAAGTAGTTCTGATATCATATACCAGCTTTTTCTTCTTCAAATTCTAAAAACTTTGCAGTTTCCCTTCACCAAATCTTCGCAGAAAATCAACCGGGGATTTAGCTAACTCATGTCTTTTATATATCTGATATTTCCATCTGAAATTTGTTTTTGTTTCAATTTCTGAAATGAAAACTCTTCATTTCTCTCATTTGATGCTCTTTTCCTTAGTTTTTATAGCTTTTCTTGATCCCATTCTAGGCAATAATTCGTCTGATAATTCCTTATTGCTCCTTCGAATAAAATCAGAACTCGTTGATCCGTTTAACTTTCTCGACAACTGGTCTCAAGAAACTAGTGTATGCACATGGAATGGAGTCACATGTACAGAAGATCAAAACCATATTTTGTCACTAAATCTCACAAATTCTGGGCTACAAGGTTCCATATCTCCAGAACTCTCAAAGCTCACATTTCTTGAAAAACTCGATTTATCAGCAAACTCTTTAACAGGCGTCATCCCTCCTGATATTGGAGGCCTTCAAAATCTGAAGGAACTTCTACTCTTCTCAAATGCTCTCAATGGCACCATTCCTCATGAACTTTCCCTTCTGACAAAATTGGAAGTGCTCAGGATAGGAGATAATTTGCTGACAGGAGAAATTATACCGAGCATCATCGGTAACTTGACCGAGTTGCAAAACTTGGGCCTTTCTTATTGCCAGCTTACTGGAAGTGTACCAAAAGAGATTGGAAGCTTGAAAAAGTTGAAGTTTCTTGATTTGCAAGCGAACAATCTTGGTGGGGTGATTCCTGAAGAGATTGGCGGCTGCGTTGAGCTTCAGAAATTTGCAGCATCGAACAACCGGATTGAAGGGAGAATTCCTACCGCAATAGGTAATCTTCCGTCACTTGAAATCTTGAATTTAGGCAACAACAGTCTCTCAGGATCGATTGCTGTCGAGTTGGGCCGCCTGGTGAATTTGTACTACTTAAACTTGCAAGGTAACGAGTTAAGCGGCGAAATTCCGTTGGAACTTAACGATATGGTTCAGTTGCAGGAGCTCGACTTGTCGCGAAACAATCTCTCGGGGGACATAAACCTCCACAATACTCAGCTAAAGAATCTTCAAGTTTTAGTCCTCTCCCAGAATCATTTCACAGGAACATTTCCAGGAGATATTTGCATCAGAAATTCGAGTCTTCTTCGCCAGCTTTTCATAGATCAAAATGATTTATCTGGTAACTTCCCAACCGAGTTATTGAGCTGTTCATCCCTACTGCAATTGGACCTCTCCGGGAATAAAATCAACGGGGCTCTGCCGCCGGAGATCGACAGGCTGGAAAGCCTCACCGATCTCCTGCTCAACAACAATAGCTTCACAGGAACTATACCACCCGAAATTGGAAACTTGAGTAATTTGGAGGGTCTTTTTCTCTTGGGAAACATGCTGACAGGTGGCCTTCCAGCAGAAATCGGAAAGTTGCAGAAGCTACGTACGTTGTTTCTCTACGACAACCAAATGTCGGGAAGCATTCCAGTAGAGTTAACAAACTGCACGAATTTGGAAGAGATCGATTTCTTTGGAAACCATTTTTCAGGAATCATTCCTCCATCAATTGGAAAGCTCAAGAACCTCGTCACGCTTCAGTTAAGACAAAACGAACTTTCTGGTCCAATTCCCCGGAGTTTAGGCAACTGCAGGAAACTCCAAAGACTAGCCTTGGCTGATAACAAGCTGACTGGATCAGTGCCATCGACGTTTGAGTTTCTTTCTGATCTTTTTATTGTTACTCTTTACAACAATTCGTTATCAGGGCCACTTCCTGAATCCCTTTCGAATCTCAAAAACCTCAGCATCATCAACTTTTCTCATAATCGGCTAACTGGGAGCATTTCTCCTCTTACCAGTTCAAGTGCTTTAACCGTTCTTGTCCTGACCAACAACAGTTTCTCAGACAACATTCCATCTACACTAGCAATGTCCAAAAGCCTTAAACGTGTTCAACTTGCACACAATTTTCTGACAGGTAACATTCCTTCTGGAATCGGCCACCTCAGTGAGCTTCAGTTTCTCGATTTATCATTCAACAATCTGACGGGGGAGCTTGAAACCGAGCTTTGGGACTTGACAAAACTCGGTCACCTTTTACTCAACAGCAATCAGTTCTCTGGTAAGATTCCTACGTGGTTAGGAACCTTTAAAGAACTAGGCGAACTAGATCTTTCGTTCAATAACTTCAATGGAACAGTGCCATCAGAAATTTGGAGCTTGTCGAGATTACTCAAACTTTCTCTTGGCAACAACAAACTATCAGGTGTGATCCCAACAGAGGTAGGAAATCTCAACCTCTTAAACGTCTTAAATCTTCAAAAAAACAATCTGTCAGGCCCCATTCCTCCCACGATTCAGCAGTGCAAGAAACTCTACGAGCTCAGGCTTTCTGAAAACGGTCTAACCGGTTCAATACCACCCGAGATAGGCACGCTCAACGAGTTACAAGTCATTTTAGACCTGAGTTTCAATCATTTTTCAGGCGAAATCCCGTCTTCCATTGGAAACTTAGTGAAGTTAGAAAGATTAAATCTTTCATTCAATCAATTAAGAGGAGAAATTCCGGATTCGCTAGGGAAGCTATCGAGCCTCCACAGACTTAACCTGTCGAGCAATCATTTCCAGGGCCAACTCTCTTCTGCCTTTTCAGGATTCCCACTAAGTTCTTTCCTAGGTAATGATAAGTTGTGCGGCCCACCGTTACCTTCATGTTCGGAATCATCGGTACATGGGAGAAAGTGGCTGTCAGAATCTCAAGTGGCGGGTATTATAGTGGCTATTGTGTTCACATCCACTTTGATATGCTTGTCATTAATGTATGTCATGCTGAGGATATGGTGGAACTGGCGAAAAGTGGCGGTTTCGTGCTCGGAAAAGGATGGATTGGAGGAGCATGTTATGAAGAGTAGTGATCATCAGTTTTGGAATTCAAACTCTGTGGCAATGGTGCCATCAACGCAAGGCAAAGGCAATGAAGAAGATCAAACTCGCATTTTTCACTTCAAGTTGAGCTCATCTAGTACTACTACTAAGAATTCAATGGTTTGAGCCTTTTGTATATTATTCTTACATGTCACAGTCAGTTAATGATATTTTTTGCATGGGTGTTTGTTTTCAGTTTAAAATCAAATATTTGTTCTTTACATTTTGCATTTGTATGCATATGTTTGAGGAAGGTTGTAATTGTATAGCGAAATTTCCTGGTCCGAAGAGAATCTTCTACTTTGTTGAAAGACATTTTTTTTCGGCTCATCATCATGGTACTATTATTTTCTTGTACATAAAATTAATATGGTTTAAATAAAGTGAATCTGACAACTTCGATTATTTCACGTAACACAAATAGAATTTATAGTTAAGTTTATTGAATTCAATTGGTGGACTAGTTAAAACCTATATCTTCCTTATACTCCACACAAATAAACCAGTAATAAATTTTTAAGAAGATTTTAGTCCATCCAATTGTAAAATTCTATGTAGAAAATAAAGGAATAATAGGGATTTCAAAGGAAATCAACTGATTTCATGATCTCACTGTGTTGAAAAAAATAAAAAAAAAATGCTAAAGTAAACTTAAATTAATTGCTAAACTTCTCAGTACTATCTTAGGGAAATATTTTAATAATAATTACACATAATTAGTTTGTTACATATTCATTAGGGGTATAAACTCGTCCACCCGCCCGACCCGCCTAAACCCGATCCACACAAACCGCCACCCGCATGTTTTTATTTTTCAACTAATGCTACGGTTGGAGAAGATGGCAACCCGCCCTTGAGCGGGTGAGTTTCGGTTGAGATGTACACCCGTCCTCCACCCGCCCACCCGCATATGAAAGAAAATAAAAAATAATATTAGTTCTTTTCTCTAAACACTTCAATGAGAAAAGAAAGTAATTGTCTACTAGCAAAATAATAGAGATAACGACACAACACTCTAGTTCATATATGGCGTGATAATTTAATAATTTGATTCGTATTAAGGAAAGACTTTACATACATATAGTTGAAACTCGATAACAATAATGCATAAATTGAACTTGTAAATAGTATAAACATATGGAAAAAAACAAGAAAAGAATGAGATGATATATCTTAAATACGAATACTATAGGATAATTGCCGCATATAATTTGTGTGTTTTAAAACTTGGAGGTTTTTTTTTTTAATTATGATTTGATGAATAATATAACCAGCCAATCCGCTCGCCAACCGCTCGCACCCGCCTAACCCGCAATCAGCATGGTCTTCAAAATAAATCCACCCGTCAGGCATTGAAAATTGGTAAACCGCAAGTGTTGAGTATGATATATTTTCTTACGACAACCCGCCAAAACCCTACCGCGAACACCCCTACTTTGATCAAAGACGACATCTATACAAGATCTGCCAAACAACTCAAGAGGAGGACCTAACTGTTTATACCGTCAAATAAAATATTTTTTGCAGTTTTAAGTAAATCGTTGTAAATTATCTATCAAAAAAAAAAAAAGTAAATCGTTGTAAATTACTTGGGTCTTAAGTTTGGGCTGAATTAGATTAAAACATTTTATTTCAAGAGCCGCAATGGGGCTAAATATTCGTCATTGGGCTTAGAATTCTATTTCAATGCATGGCTGAATTAAATATATCCATCTTCGTAAATTAGAATTTAATGAAAGTGTGAAATGTCAACTCATCTTAAATTACGAACTTTTGTTTTACGAAAAAAGTTTGCAAATAGTTATTATGGGTAAAAGTAGACGTATGTTTAGGTTTGCGGCCCGAATATAAATCACATACTAACTTAATAAATCATACAATATAAAAATGTCACTGTTGCCAATTAGAAATGTCAATAATTTTGTGACCATTTTGAACATGAACATTTATTTGATACTAGTAATTTGGCATTTGTAGTATTTCTTTTGCAACTTTAGTCAAAATTAATTGTTTCAGGAGATAATTATTACTAGTATCGACCATTGTACACTTGCTAAAATTAAGAGAATCTTGAGCATAGCTTGAAAATTAAACTGTTGTATGTATTAGAATGGCCGGGCCGGGCAGCAACTATTTAAAAATAAGGTGGGCCTGTTTTTTCTGCTGAGCCCAAATATCTGGGCCGTAACAAACATTGAGCTAGTTATTGAGTATTCATTCCTAATTCCTTCTCCTTCTCGGCTTCGATTTCAGTAAATTAGGGGTTAGCATATCAATCATCATTCCTTCCGGCTTCTCCTTCCTCACCAACGGCAGCAATCAGGTGCGTTTTGCAGCCTTTCTTTTACTCTTTATGTGTCTCTGTATGAAAGTCATTTTTACAATTTTAGTTATTAAAAGTACGCTTGAAAGTATATAGGAGGAGGCAAATATATCTCATAAATTCTATTATATTAACAGAACGCGACTATTAATTATCAAAAAAAGAGAAAACCCTAATACATGCTAAGTATCAAGTTTCGTGGGTATCGTTATATTACTTCCGTTTCAAGAACCAATCGAATCGAGTTCACATGTCATACAAAAATTAGGGTTTCTAAAAATCTCAGTTTTTTTTTTTTATCATCATTCAAATCAATCAGCTGCGTTTTGTGTGGTTGAATTTGATCAGTCGATGTATTTATTGATTAATTTATTATATTCGGATGCAGATTTGCTTGTCTAGTTAGAGTATTAAGAGCTAACTTATCACTTTCTCGCAACAAAAATGGCGTCAAGATTTTGGACTCAGGTTCGTTTCTTTTTTGTTTTTTTTCAATTTACATATCCGAATTCGAATTTATATAGGGTTGTTAGGTTAATTTTTTTATTTTTGTTTTTTTTACTATAGGGTGGTGACAGTGACACCGAGGAGGAGGAGAGTGATTACGATGAGGAGATCGAGGCGCCCGCCGTTGAGGCCACCGCTGCAACCGCTGCCAGCAGATATTATTCCGGAAATGCTAGTGATAGTGACGACTCCGAGGGACAGAAGCGTGTCGTCCGACGTGTCAAAGACAAGCGGTTTGACGAGATGGTTGCTACCGTTGATCAGATGAAAAATGCCATGAAGATCAATGACTGGGTCAGTCTTCAGGAAAGCTTTGAGAAGATTAACAAGCAGTTGGGGAAGGTTATGAGGGTTACGGAGTCGGATAAAGCTCCCAATCTTTACATTAAGGCTCTGGTGATGTTGGAGGATTTCTTGAATCAGGCTTTGGCTAATAAGGAGGCTAAGAAGAAAATGAGTAGTAGCAACGCAAAGGCTCTGAATTCCATGAAACAGAAGTTGAAGAAGAATAATAAGCTGTATGAGGAACTGATCAACCAGTGCAGGGAGAAGCCTGAACTGTTTGAGGAGAAGGTTGAGGAGGAGAAAGAATCCGAGGATGAGGATGAAGACGATGACGATGATGATGATTTCAGTGATGACCCTGCAGCTGTAGAGTCCGAGGAGAGTGGTGACGAAGTAGAAGGAGAAAAGGAGGGTGGTGAGAGTGGACCTGGATGGGAGAAGATGTTGAGCAAGAAAGATAAGATGATGGATAAACAATTCAAGGACCCTAGCCAAATCACATGGGATACCGTTAACAAAAAGTTCAAGGAAATTGTTGCTGCTAGGGGTAAGAAGGGAACAGGAAGAATTGAGTTGGTGGAGCAGCTCACTTTCTTGACAAGAGTTGCCAAGACGCCTGCCCAGAAGCTTGAGATTCTCTTCAGTGTTATTTCTGCTCAGTTTGATGTTAATACTAGTCTGAGCAGTCACATGCCAATCAATGTGTGGAAACAATGTGTCCGTAATTTGCTTACCATACTTGATATTTTAACCCAGTACCCGAACATAGTGGTTGATGATATGGTAGAGGTTGATGAGAATGAGACCCAAAAAGGAGCTGATTATGATGGTACAATTAGGATTTGGGGCAATTTGGTGGCCTTCCTTGAAAGGGTGGATTTGGAGTTTTTTAAGAGCCTTCAGGTTATTGATCCGCATACCCGTGAGTATGTTGAGAGGCTTAGGGATGAACCTAGGTTTTCGATTCTTGCTCAAAATGTCCAGGAGTATTTGGAACGTGTTGGGGATACCAAAGGTGCATCAAAGGTAGCCCTTAAACGCGTTGAACTCATATACTACAAGCCCCAGGAGGTATACGATGCTATGAGGATACTGGCTGAGCAGGATAATGGAGGTGAGGCCGGAGATGAAAGCAAACCCGTTGAAGAAAATAGAGGGCCTGCCTCCTTTGTTGCTACACCAGAGCTGGTGGCTCGCAAAGCTACTTTTCCAGAGAATAGCAGGGCATTGATGGACACCCTTGTTTCGCTCATATACAAGTATGGTGATGAGCGGACCAAGGCCCGTGCAATGCTTTGTGACATATACCACCATGCCATCTTGGATGAATTTACCACATCGCGTGACTTGTTGCTTATGAGTCATCTGCAGGACAGCATTCAGCACATGGATATTTCCACCCAGATACTTTTCAATAGAGCTATGGCTCAACTTGGTTTATGTGCATTCAGGGTGGGACTTGTTCCTGAGGGGCATGGTTGCCTAGCGGAGCTGTATTCTGCTGGCAGGGT
Organism: Linaria vulgaris; assembly: GCA_948329865.1. Taxonomy (NCBI): domain Eukaryota; kingdom Viridiplantae; phylum Streptophyta; class Magnoliopsida; order Lamiales; family Plantaginaceae; genus Linaria; species Linaria vulgaris. Next base: position 30,994,953 of record OX415250.1, on the reverse strand, counting down.
GAAGGAATTGTTGGCACAAGGTGTCTCTCAGAGCAGATATCATGAGAAAACACCAGAACAGGTAATATTATTTGTCTGTTGATTTGGTCTTCAGTTTCCCTATGTATCAGCTGTAGTTCTTCTTAGATACTTTATTATACATTACAGTGTTCGATTAGACTCGGAATTAATACTATGCTGGTCTAAGTTCCCATGCGTATGCTAAATATCGTACTGGTCTAAAATGAAAGTCACCTAATGTTTGAGCTGCTGTTGATTTTTTATTTCATGTTTATGTTGCAATTTCATTAATTCTAGCCGGTTCCTTTTGTTTGGAAAATGAGAACATTTTTGTACTGTTTTCTCTTCTATCTACAAAAGAAGAGTGCTTTTTGAAATTATCTATTTGATCAAATAAAACTCATTTTCACACATCTGGTCTCATTTCTTATTAGATTTATTTTCTGGCACAATTATGGCTGACAGTGAATGTTTCATTTGTATTGTTTAGTCCTGAATACCTTCCTAAAGAAACACAAATTGAATCATCAGTTTCATTATAGAAAAAATAAACTGGAAATAACATATAACACTACCAAGGAGACAGATGAACATTAACAAATCCATGCCATGCAATGTATTAGGATAACAGTTGAAATTTAGCTAAAGATAGAAGACCACACTGAACAATTGAGTAAATATCTACAGAATGAAACTGTGATTCAAATGTTTGAATCTTCATCTAAAACATTGAAATTACTAAACTACATAATAAATGAGTTATAAATTAAATAACTGTGGCACAATTCGGATTACCGCAAGGATACTATTTTTTTTATTATCATAAAAGAACATCAATCTTAACCATGCTTAACAAATATATATACTAATCCAATAACAAAATAATCTGAATTAACCAGTCTCTAGATCAATTCATTAGTCTAAGTTTTGGGTTGTGAGTTTACGTTATACTATATCCCCTACTGTCATAGTTGCGTCAGTATTTAGGCCAAACTAAAGTGCACTTTTATTCTGGCACTTTTAGTAGAATTTTGCTTGCCCTAAAAGTTCGTTCTTGGTTTATTGCATGAAAGATACGATTAATTTGCCTCCAAGTTTCACCTCTGGTCTTTTTGAATACGAGTGATTGATGATAATTTGTGTTGTTTTTAGGAACGTCTTGAAAGGAGGCGCCAGATGCCTTACCACATGCATATAAATCTTGAGCTTCTTGAAGCTGTACATCTTATTTGTGCTATGTTACTGGAAGTCCCTAACATGGCAGCCAACATCCACGATGCCAAGCGCAGGGTCATAAGCAAGAATTTCCGGAGATTGCTTGAAGTGAGCGAGAGGCAAACTTTCACCGGTCCTCCCGAAAATGTCAGGGACCATGTAATGGCTGCCACAAGGGCCCTCCGTCAGGGAGATTTTGAGAAGGCTTTTGAAGTCATCAATTCTCTTGATGTTTGGAGGCTGCTCCGCAACAAAGATAAAGTTCTTGAAATGCTGAAGGCTAAAATAAAGGAAGAGGCGTTGAGGACTTATCTTTTCACTTATTCCGCTTCTTATGAGTCCATAAGCCTCGACCACCTGTCTGAAATGTTTGACCTTTCTGATGCTCAGACTCATAGCACCGTTAGTAAAATGATGATCAATGAGGAGCTGCATGCGAGCTGGGACCAACCAACTCATTGCATTGTCTTCCATGACATTGAGCACACTAGACTACAGGCTCTGTCTTTCCAGTTGACTGAAAAGCTCGCTATCCTAGCGGAAACTAACGAAAGAGCGATTGAGGCAAGGATTGGTGGTGGTTTGGAAGGTGGTCTCCCTAGGCGTAAAGATGGGCAAGATTATGCGGGGGCCGTGGGCGGCGGCGGTAGGTGGCAGGAGTTTTCCTTTCAACAGAGGCAAGGCAGTAGCGGTGGTAGAGGCTATAATGCTGGTGGTGGACGAGGAGGTTTCATGAGAGGGGACCGTCAAGGTCGTTCTGGCCGAGATGGGGGCATGGGGAGAAATTACCAGACAGGTTCAGCAGCAAGAGGGGGTCAGATGGATGCTTCTACTCGGATGGTTAGCCTTAACAGAGGAGTTCGCGCATAGAGTGAGAACAATAGACACACAACCTATTCAATTTTTAAAGTTTCCATAAGCTTTTTGTTGTTTTCTGATAATTGTCTGGTGTTAAATTTGAACTATATAACCAGTTGAGCTGTGTTTTCATTCATAAATTTTAGACGTTTGTTGTGGGTGATTGCACTGTTATGTCAGACTATGCAAAGATTTGGCACCTTGATTTGTTCATCTTTTACTTTTAGTATTAGAATCTTTTGGTTGGTTCGTCCTTAGCTTAACAAAATGTGTATGTCTCGTCTGGTTAGTAACTTGGGATATGAATAGAATCAGTGATTGTAAGTACATTCATTGCGCAAGTAAATTTGTAGTCAACGCCTGATGTTGGCAATTAGTTTTTTCATGTCAACTATTTTGTTATGAAAAATACTCGGAAAATGTAAATAGGGATGAATCCGAGAACGGCACCTTAAAATTTAGAGCATCAGTAAGTTCACGTGATTCAAACGAGTTGGCATACACCTTTTTGGCTGCTGTTTTCAATATAGTACGACCAGAGACACGCCTATCAAAATACACACTCAGTTTCTGAAGATCGACGATTTGCTTGAGTAAGTGTTATTCTAATATCAAAAGCCTCCAGAACATACGGTGTAAGTTCACGGTGTATTTGTGATTGTATTTCGCGTAATTCACTTTTGTAGATTTCTTAAACCCCACCAATTTGAAAGTCTGTTTAGTAAGCCTTGTGAACTGATTAGTATTCGTATTAATGTATTATGAGATATTCTTAAGTAATAAAACCGGACTATCAAGGAAACAAAGAGAATCCCGTCATACAAACAGATACGTTTTATTCAACTCCATATAAAGGAAAGTACAAAAGGAGCACATACAAAAGGTAATTCATTTTGAACTGAAAAGACCTAATGTTTGAATTTCATCAGTCTTCAGGAAAAGAAGGTATGCATTTAGAGAATTGCGTATCACCGATACTCTTGATAAATTGGAGAGTACATTGACTAAATAATTCCTTCTTGTGCATGAATGGTTAATATAATTATTGTTCTATTATCGTTTGGTTGAAGATTACCCCTTTTTACAAACTGCCCCTAAGGCCTAACTCTAACTGGGCAAAAACGCAAACGCATCCAAATTGAACAACTAATTGACAACTTGGGAATAATAATAAATGAAAAAAGAAAGAAAAGAAGAAAAAAAAAACCTTGCTAAAATCAATAAATTGAAAGTTTTTCAAGCTAGGTTTAGAGATGAGATAACAGTAAACCCCTATTATTTTGTTATTCAAGTTATAAGAGTTAAAGGACTATATGGATATTTTATATTTACACGATTGTGCTTTATATGTACCTATGCATATTTGATTATTGACTAAAAGTTATTAATGAGTTCTGAAATGAGAGCTGCAACCGGTGTTTTCGTTTTAAAACTGAGGCGACCACCTCATTTCGGTTTTGATCCAAGTTGCAATGAGATGAAAAGAAGAAAAAAGCAAGTCCATAATTCTTTTCTCAAGTAGACATCATATTACAATATTACATCAATACATTACATACAAGAAAAAGACAAAATTGCATGCAGGAAACCAAAAAAGATGAAACATAGCAAGTTGACAGGCCTAAGTTGGTGGTCTATTTTCACGTTTAACTTTCTCCAGCAACTTTGATTCTAGCAACAATCGAGCATACTCACGTTGTGTATGTCGTACTTCTGCCTGGAGTCGTGTCACCTACACAAATAGGCATTACAAACATTCAAACTTTTGAGCAATGGAGACTACTAAAGAAAAGGATAACTTCATTTGACAATCCGCAAAAGTTCTCAATTAACTTCAGTAATCTACATTTCTAGGAAAAGAAAAACAAAAGCAGCAAACATCGAAATGATTGCGGTATAAACGAACACTTCCGCCAAAAAATCCATGCCCAAACTCAAGTTTCATTTTAGTCCAAGTGACAGATGCAAATTAGGCAATTATTACACCGATTAAAGTTTTTAATAAAGGTCAACGGGACTACTCCAGAATCTTTCTATGTGAGGATACTTCATATCATAGTGGTTATATAAAAGACTTAGAATTCTATCTCAAACCAGTAGAAAATTCACGATATAAAGGCGTACCTTGAGATTGAGTTCTTCCTGAGTCTTCTCATATTCCTGACATCTGAAGTACAAAAATATGCAAACGTTTTAGTCTAAGGGAATGTGTCGATCAATAAAAGATATTCATAATCAAATGCTCATGTAATTTGATAGAAGGCAGATGCCATTGTTCCCAATGGTCTAAGCATCCTTTCATAGGCATCGAAATAAGACATTGTAAGTTATGAACTTACTCAACATGTAGCTTTTTGTTTTCTTGAATAATGTGGAAAGCTTCTTGATTTTCCCTCTGAGTACCAGGATCAACGGCATGCTACAGGGATAACAAATCATTCATGAGTAAAAAGATTTTCACTGGGACAAGGGTGGTTATTACATGGAGAAAAGAAATGATAATCAATATTAATGCAGAAGAGACCGACACCTTTACTACTCTGACATGTACATTGTCAGTTGTTCTGGGTCCAGTGACACCCATCCTCTTCATCCTTCCATGATCTAGGACATTCTCGTGAACTTTCCTTTTCAAAAGTTCCCCTGTGCAATCATAGTGCAGGGTATCTTCAAGTTAAAAGGGCAAGCTACAACTTGGTCGGCTCTTAACATACTCCCACAACGAAAGAATACAAAAAAACTGAAGGTCAGGTCAGTAAACAGCATCACTTCTTTACCTTGAGAACATTGATGAATGGGTTGATTTGAGATTCTTGGATTTGCTGCCAAATGAGGTGCTGGGGCACTGATTCTGTGTTGAATAGCTCCAGCTGCTACCGATGGTTTTGCACCAAATGAATCAGGACACAGCGAAACGGGCTGATATATACCATGATCTTGTCTAGAATCAGGAGAGGCGCGATGTGCCATTGTTGCTCGAGGTTTTTTCTTAACTTGATAACCAATGAGTCCACAATGATAATCCCTGTCAAACTTCAACAACTGTTGTGAGCATGATTTCATCATATTAAATGATCTACAGATTGAAAGCTGCGACATACAGATAACTACGACACATGCAGAATTCATTTTAAAAGACATTACACTACAATTACAGAAGAGACAAATACGCAAGTATTTTAGAATGTCTATGAAGCTCATATTGTTTCCTCTATGAAGCTAAAATGATTAGTTAAACGTTTATCCTTTATCCTTTAAGTAATAGTCTTCCAACAATCACTTACCAGTATTCCTGTGTCATTTCTTTCAGACGATTTTCAAGCTTTTGGAAAACTGGAGTTTTCTCAAAGTCTTGTTTGTTGTGAGTAGGCTCAATAAAATTTGCTTCCAAAACCCCTGGCATCCCAGTGACACAGTGTCAGTTCATACAACAATAAGTAAATGAGAATCAGTAAAATATGACAAGGTGCAGCAATATACGGAATTCGTACCCACAACCCCTCTGCCTCTGCTATCAGCATAGGCAACAACGTGCCAAAATGGCTGCAAAAGGAAAATGTGATAGGGGCAAAGTTAGAAGTGAAATGTAGGTGAAAGGAAAACATAAGATGCTAAAATATACTCTTTCTCGTTCTGTAAGGGCTAGGCCCTTACGGACAGAGAACCTAAAGCAACCGTTGTTATTAATATGAAAACAAAATTTGACCATATTATCATGATAATGTAGCTATCTATATGAACATAATTAACAACTTGTCTTCCTACCATGATTCAAACATAATCTAACAAAATTTTAATGAAAAGGCCTGACAAGATTATTAAAGCTTCAATATATACATAAAAAAAGGCTCACCAAATTACCGTATATACATTGATCGTAATATCGTGAATCGGTTAAGGGAAGAAAAAACTATTGCATGTAAACTGTGATAAGCAGACATGTATACAGAGCAGAACAGTATAATCGTCAACAATCAGGACGTCTGAACGTGAGACCAATCAGTGCAGAACAAACATCAGCTAAAGCAAATCAATTCATGGGCACATGCTCAATATAACAAGAAATGCATCAAAATTAGACAACTATCTGTTAATAGCAGTTGGAATCAATTTCACCGAGTTAGGAGTTAGACTGATCAGTTACTAGTAACTCCCCTTAAGAGAATGTTTCTATCATCCAAACATAGATCTTCTCACTTTGAAGAGCGTAAAACTCTCTCAGGCATGGAGCAATTCTGACAGTACAAACCCAGTAGCAAAGCAGCAAAAGAGTAAAAGATCAGGGTAAAAGTTAATCACCAGTATCAATCTATTCTTGTGGTAAACATTGAAGCCATGTACATTCACCACTGGAGCTTCCTTCAGAAAACCAATTGCTGTGACAACTGAACCCTGCCACGTATGACAATCACTAAATTGTACCAAAGAGCAATAAATTTTCTTATACGTATATAAAGTAATATACACATAATATTCGATTCTAATAACTAATTTTTAACTTCAGAAAAGGTTCAAGTATCATTTATCTTTGATGCTAAGGAACAGTTCATATTCGCAACTCAAATAACTTATGTAGCAATAAAATCCAAAGAACTTGACAATTTGAATTAGTTTTTTAGGTTGACATTATAGGTCAAGTGTCTATGACAGTCATCTTCCTGAAACTTGTATCTACCTCAACATTTTGAGGTTTATAGTTTATGAATTCCGGAAATTTGAGATCATTTGCAATGTTATGATATTCAACCACTCGTCCACGCAATATTAAGCTGAAGTTCTCCAGAGCTCTCAAGTACAAAATAGATAAATATGCCTGCAATTGTGAGAAAAACAGACATTAGCCAGCTTATTGCCTATCCATTGATGCTGATAGATTACAATGTTTTTTAGAAAACTCACCCGAAGTGAATACTGAAGACGGTTTGCAAGATGCTGTTCATTAACATCCTCACGAGATCCACTTTTCACAGTATCTTTGCCTTTCCTAGATATACAAATATCCTGAGACCATTGAACTAACTGAAGCTTATATCGAAAGTTGTGAAATATGATTATCCATTTAGGAATTAGTCGATAAAAGGAACTGTTGTAGTAACTTCGGATTAAGCACGAACCTCTGGATCGGACTCAAAATCAAGCTCCAAATTCCCTTCATCTTTATGCCATAAATTGTATATTATTATTTTGGTACCATGAGAACCAATGTCATCACACTGCAATGGAGGGAAAAACAAACATTACTCCTTACACCATGACAAATCAAGGAAAAGATTATCTTAAGCAGAATGTAAAGACTGGTTTCATGGAGTAAAACACACTTGCTCCATGAGTTCAGCTTCCAATGCAAATGGACTCCACTGTAGCAAGATTGAAAGATTGGTCTTAAGATGATGCTCGTTGTGTAAAGCATCCCACGTGCCAGTTTGTGCGTTGAACTGATAATCAACCTGCACCAATGTAAAGAGAAGCTTGGACTTTTGCAGAATGTTCAGCCATTACAAATCTGAAAAAGAAGCAATCTGCCATAATGTGAAAAACCCCAACCCCCCAAAAAAGGCAATGGCAATTTCAATCTCGAGATAGAGAAGATTGAAACTGCAACTGGTATCTATGTGAGAGAGAAGATAGGGAAGGATTAACTGAAAACACAAAATGTTTCATAATCCTTCATGTGACCACTCTAGAAGATACCGATATGAAAACAAAGCCAATATGCAAATTCACGATTTCAATCAATAATTTTTGACCCTAAGTTTAAAAATCAAAACAATGTTAGTGATGGTCATTATTTATTGCTCCAAAGAAAAAGACAAATGGGTCACAAAAGTTGGGTTTCACATGTTCCAACTTAGAATTTAACGTTCTACAAGTTTCTTGCACACTTTTAACCACAATATCAAACATAATATTTGCCGATTCATCCTGTCATCTAACAAAACTCAAAAGCATTACACAGGTTATCTTGAATGTGAAATGCTTGTCACCAAACTGTCTGATAAAACTGTGCACATAGGACTTTTGAGAATTCAAAATACAAAAAAAATTAACATATTCTAACCACTATAATTTCTGGCAAAAGGAAATCGCTAATAAAGAATTCAAACTTATGCAGCCATTTAGATCAAGAAACTTACCATAGGAACCACTATTCTATCTTGCCGTGTTTGCATTAAAAATGTATAAGATAGTAGACCAACACTTTGGGTCCATTTCCTGGTCAAGAAAAAGGGTGAGTAATAGCAAAGGCAATGCGCAAGAGAGTCTAGGGATAGACAAGTAACTATTCATGGTTAGCAAAACACACACGACATAAAAACTTTTTAAGCGAAAAACAAAAGGAAAGGAAGAAACCTGTTCCTCATGTTGCGGCTAAAGACAACAACATCAGCTCCAAGCCTCATAGAACTAGTTTTAAATCCATTTCCATCTGAAAGCATACATACAAGTCAATTTTCCATAATGAAACACCAAAAAAGGAACAATAGTATTATTCTTACACTGTCCAATTGCCGTTTTAGACTTTTTATCTGAAAACCCAAAACTCATGCAACGGCGCATTGCATCTGGATCCATTCCACCACCATCATCTAAGAGAAGAAAATCATAATTGACAACTTCTTAACTTATACCAAATATAGAATGTCAGATAAGAATTGTACTGTCATAATTGAAATATTTAGAAGTTTTTTGTACCTTGGACTAACAAAGCTGGAGTTCCATCCCTAGAGTTTGATGTTTTATCTACAATGACAAAGGTGGCCCCATTTTGTATCTGACAATAATAAGAGACATATATATAATCAAAAAAAAATTACATTAAACTGTAAGCATATTAACTTAAAACAGAAGTCTACAAGACATCATCATGCAAAAACTTAACTCACATCTTACAAACACTCTTGAGAAAGTCAACTCCCATGAGGTACAGTGTCAGAATACACATTAACCAAAAGAGAAAGTTTGATAAAAATAAAAAAAGCTCACATACAAAGTGCAATATAAGAAGTTAATAAGGTAATACGATGGCGTTTTATCAAAACTTTAGCACCAAAGAGTAGCACATAAACAAGGAAAAAGTAGCATCCAGGTTTTCCACTATACTAAACAACAGAAAAGAAATAGGGATAAAATACGTCATATAATATAATTACCTCGTCAATAGAATTATCAAGCAGTTCTGCCACGGCTGTTTATCATTGACGAAGCAAAAGAGGGGTAGGGTAAGAAGATATATATATTTTATCAATATTAAAGGAGCCTAATCAAACGAAACCCCCGTAAACGTACCACCAAAGGCCCATTTATGTGAAGTGGCATTTGAATGAAGAAATTTGGGATGAATGCGCAAATAGCTTGAGCCACCTATCATCAACCAAAGAGATAATATAATGTCAAGACTAAACAAAAGGCACCAAATAGACAATGTAAGAAAACTGATAAACCCAGCCAGAACATAATAAGGCAGCCAAGCCAACTGATAAAAGTAGATAAACAAACAAACAGATTTTGTTTTAGAATGTCATGGTCGTTCATAATAAATAAGATCACGAATAAAACATACATACATTGAGAGATTGGGTTTGAATTATTAAGCCTCCTGTCATCATAATTTCCCGCTTTCCAGAACTGTCTCGAGAGTGGGGCAGGAGACACTGATGATGTGGAGCAGAGGACTGAATCTGAATCATCCTTCCGAGACTCCAAGGCATTATTTACACCACTACTTTGGTTAGGAGTAGTGATTATTGAGTGTGGATTTTCTTGCGAACATCTTCTTCCATTCAGATTTTGCTCCAACTTAACAGCTTTCAGGCCAAGCTTTTCAAGATCCCTTAGGTTGCTACTTGAGTTGGGGGCGTTCATCCCTTACTTAGGGTACTACTGCAAGGGAAATAAATAAAAGATACACCAACCAGAGTTACCAATGAAATATTATAGCGATCTTTTAAAGGAGGAAACGGACACTTCAAGAAGCAAATTGGGATTTATTGGTACAGAACAAGAACAGCAGATGAATGAAAGGGAACCAAACAAGTTTTAAGTAAATTGCAAAACTACTAATATGTTAGTTTATACTGAAACAACTGTGATTTAGACAGTGAACACTGCTGCAAATATGTTGTTGAATCAATAAACGCTATATTAAGGTACCGATCATCAAAAACATATCAAAAACTCCAAAACAATAACAGAGTTAGTATAATAGATGATTACACATGCATTCAAAATCTGATTTTAATATTTAAACATTGTCTTTTAACAATGCAGTCGACTAAAAAAGATAATGAAAAGATTATTTGCTTATTGTTAAAAATCTCACGAGGTTCATTTCAAAAGGATGCCAATTAATTATAACAATACAGCTAAATTTTGCTGAAATTACATGAAAATACTGTATTCATCAGAGAGCTAAATAGCAAAGGTAAATTTCACTTACTTGTTCAACTCTCAGGTACCTGAGATCTTCTTTCCACCCTTTTTTTTTTTTTTAACCCTAAATCAGATACTTGAGGGTTCAATTCAAAAGAGGGGAGGAATCTTCTTCCAATACTGCCTCCTCTTCTTTCACAAACAAATTGAGTACTGAATCTTCCCCACACTCAAAGTTGGAAATCACAAAATTGAATCCAATTTGTAAAATTGATAATTGCTAAACCCTAGACACTAGAAGGTTGAAGGGTGCCCCTTGGAGATGCCAAAAGCCAAACACTTTTATTTTGGGTAAAAAGTGAAATTGATCATATGCTAAATGGGTTGGTAGATTTGGAAAAGATATCAAAAAAGATTTGAATTACTATAATTAAAAGTTATAAGTTAAAGGTAGTGAAGCAATCTTATCAAGTGGGGAAGTAAATCTTTAGAAGATCTCAATGGAAAAAGACTCAAATTTCTTTGGTAGTGGGCCAGGATGGATTTTAATGAATACTTATAGAAACTTTAGGTTTAGACATATCAAATACAAATAAAAGATATATTAGAGTGAATTAAATAATTTATCTTAATTATGGGGTAACTACATAAATTACACCTCATGTAGTCATGTAAGGAAAATTAGGATTAATGTATCAATTTTGATTTATTTCTTGTTTTTGTGCAAGGTAAATGAGGACTTAAATCCAATAAAATTTAATAAGTTTTATATGGAAAATCGGCCATAAGGATAGTTTCTGCAATTTCTTAAAATGAAGGTAGTTTGTATAATTACCATATAGTTCAGGAGTAGTATGTGTAATTATCCCACGTATAAATCTCTTATCCCATAATTCAGGAGTACTGTGTATAATTTCTTTATAGGAAGTGAATGGGTGGGTGGTGGCCTCTTTAGATGCCAAAAGGCATAACACCTTTATAAAAATGATCAAAGTTGGTTTTGTTTAGTAACTGCCCCTAAAGATTAGGAAAAGATAATTAATAAATATTTAAAATACTATATCCAAAAGTTGAAACTTATGACCAACATTCTATAGTAAAAAAACTGAATCTTGAAAAAACTAAGCGAAAAAGAGATTTAAGTTTCTTTGGCAATGGGCGCATAAGAAAATGGAAAATCTTGGATCGAAACATACACAAAAAAAGAAGTACAAGTTCTTCTTTAAGAATGCATGATTCTAGTATTTGTCTTTTATTTGTAGGGTTTTTTTTTTTTTTTTTATCTTTAGTCCTGCATTGATAACCTTCTTATCAAGCTTCGTCCTATGGATCCTTTATTTTTCGAATTTTGTAATTTTTACTCCAAATCTTTTTAAAGTTTGTATAAGCATCCATAATTTTTAAGAAATAATTATATTTATAGTCTAATAAAAAAATATATATTACAAAGTAATTAAGTAACTATTGCATGATAAAGTTGATATGAGCCTTTTTAGTAGCCCAATAAGTCGGTCCATAAATTGTTGGACCAAGCCCGAAGATCTTGATGTACAGGTGTATGTTGGGCATGAACCTGGTATATCGAATGTATGCATTCGATATGCTTACCTATATCAAATGTCCGCATTCAATATAGTACAACTGATTCTTAAAATTATGGAAGTGGTCTCTCGCTTCCCGAGGTCTATAAAAAATCCCGTTCTGCATCCTAAGACACGTTCATTAATTACCCGCACTGTTCACATATCGATATTGAATATATGACATCCAACATCCACATCGACACTCGACATACAATTTCATCTGACACAGACCCTTACTCGATATGGAGACAATACCCGACATCTTCTGAGTTCGACATACACCATGCCCAATATCCAAGATGCCTGACATCCTCTAGATTCGATATCCTTCATATTCGACATCCATCAAACCCAACGTCTCAGATCCTCGACATGCTAGAAGTGTTTCTCTAGGCTTAGTCATTTGGAGTTCCAAACGAAGTTAATCTAGATACTTGTATTAGTTTGTATTGTTATTCATGTAATTTTGCATTATGTCTGTAATCTACGAACTTGTATCAAACTACTGGTGTCGTTTGTAGAAACACCGGTTCTATTAATGAGCGTAGGAGCGACAAGACACCACCATGAAGAGATCACATGGTGACAGCACAACGGATCACAACATGTCAACGAAGATTGTCAAACAAACACCGGATGAGAATTTGGCGGAAGTGCGCACGGTAAAGAAGACGCTTCAAGCTTATGGAGTCGAACCAAAGATGGAGCCCTTAGGCGAGTTCATCCCCGTCAGCCTCGACCCAATGAATTCTGACAGAGTGGTTCAGGTAGGCTCGGCCTTGTTAGCCAACATAAGGAACATGTTGATAGAGTGCTTGAGAAGAAATGCAAACATCTTCGTATGGTGGGACTCGAACTTGAAAGGGATAGACCCGAGGATCATACTGCACCGATTGAACGTGAATCCTGCGGCTAAGCCTGTGAGGCAGAAGAAAATGAGCTTTAGCAAGAAGAAAAACAATCCGGCATAAAAGGAAGTGATCGAGAAGTTGGAGGCTCGACACATCTATGAAATACGATACTTCGAATGGCTCAACAATATTGTCCTAATGCTCAAGAAGGAGGTAACATGGAGGATGTGCGTTGATTATACTGACTTGAATAAGCATGGCCCCCGCAATCATTTGCCTAGGATCGATATATTGGTGGATTCGACTGTAGGATGCGTGCTATTCAACTTCATGGATGCCAAAAGTGGTTTTCACCAGATATTCATGGCACTGCTTGATCAGGCTAAGACTACATTCGTCACAAACACTAGAGTGTACTACTATCGAGTTATGCCCTTTGGATTGCGCAATGCAAGCGCAAGTTTTTAGAGGTTGGTAGCTAAAATGTTCTACGACCTCATCGAGAAAACTATGGAAGTTTACATAGATGGCATGTTAGTAAAAAGTTTAAAGGCAGAGGATCATATTAAGCATTTGGAATAATCCTTCAGGATAATGACGAATTACGATATGAAGCTCAATTCTAAAAAGTGTATATTTGGGGTTACAACATGGAAGTTTTTAGGCTATGTGGTCAACGAGAGGGGCATAGAGGCCAATCTGGACAAAATACAAGCAGCCATGAATCTATCGCCCCAAGATCTATCAGAGATATGCAGTGTTTGTTCGGGCGCATTACAACTCTGGGGCATTTCACAACCACGTCAACAGAAAAAATCATACATTTCTTCAAGTTCATGAGGAAGGCTACATATTTCCAATGGACAAAGGAGTGTGAAACTGCCTTCCAGCAGCTTAAAAAATATTTGATGTCCCCTCCGCTTCTGGCTTAACCCGAACCACGGGAGATGCTTTATCTATACTTGGCAGTCTCAACTAATGTTGTTAGCACAATCCTTGTCAATGAAGTAAAAGACAAGCAGTTACCTATACAGTATGTCAGTCAAGTATTGCAAGGAGCTGAAAGGAACTACCTGGAGATTTAACTCTTAGCGCTAGCAATAGTCGTAACGGTTCGGAAGCTGAACCATACTTTCAGTCTCATCCAACAACCATACTGACAGATAAGCCGCTCCAGCAAAAAATGTTTCGCGCGGACACCTCGGGGCATTTGGTCAAATGGGCGATTGAACTGAGCGAATTTGGATTGGAATTTCGTCCTCGGGCTGTTATCGAGGCTCAAGTGTTGGCGGATTTCATGGCAAAGACTCTGGAGAATAGTGTTGAACATTTGGCTAATCTTATTTTTAACATAGCACAGGACCCCCGCCCCAACTAACAACACTCGACTTCGCTCTTGCATGTGGACGAAATATACAACCGTGGAAGTCTTTATCGATTCCCAATTAGTAGCCAAGTACTTCTCAGGATTATTTAAGGCCAAAGAGGATACCATGGTATTGTATTTGGCCAAGCTAAAGGCACTAGTAACGAAATTCAGAGTGTTTAACCTATCACGGTTTCCAAAGTCAGAGAACACAAAGGCGGATGCACTCTTAAATTTCGCTAGTTCATCGAAATCTTTTGTAGAAAATAGGATTACTCTACTGGCCACTAGCAGGCCAACAATAGGAATCTCCAAATTCAGTAAGGTGTGGAATTATGTGGAGTTTATCTTCCCGATACAAGAAGCTCCAAGATGGAAGGATGAAATCTTTCAATACCTACAAAGTGGAGCCAGAGGACGCCAATGCACGACACCCTCTCAAATACATGGCATATAGGTTCACCATCCACCAAGGAAAGTTGTATAAACGATCGTACGAGGGTCCATTGCTTAGATGCTTATCCCCTGATCAAGCGAATTATATTATGGCTGAAATCCATGGTGGTAGTTGCGACAACCACTCAAGAGGGGGCGCTTTGGCCTTAAAGATCTTAAGGCAAGGGTATTATTTGCCAACTCTATGGAAAGACGCTACACAATTTTCTCGCAACTGTGAAAGTTTCCAATACCATGCTAGGCTGATACACCGGCTTGTGGCACCTATGCGACCATTAGAGATCAATTGTCCTTTCAATCAATGGGTATTGACATAGTGGGGCCTCTACGCATAGCTAAAGGTTAGTAGAAGTTTTTTCTAGTCGCAGTCGAATATTTCACAAAGTGGGGGAGGCGAAGGCTCTTGTAACCATTACTGAAAACAACATGATAGAATTCATTTGGAAAAATATCATTTGTCATTTCGGCCTACTGAGAGTGCTTGTGTCTGATAATGGAACACAATTATGTGGAAAGGAAATTGTAGAGTGGTGCAAGGAGCTAAGAATTAGCCAACATTTTGCGGCAATGGCTCCCCCCTCAGGCAAATGGACAGGTAGAATCCACTAACAAAACTCTAAAGGAGTACTTGGAGTGGTGACCCCACGCTACATGTAAGAGTTGGATTGATGAGCTTCAGGGTATCCTTTGGAAATATCGAACCACACCCTGCACCTCTATAGGTGAGGCACCATACACTTTAGTATATAGCTCAGAAGTAGTCGTACCAGCGGAAACTGGAATGCCCACTTATAGGATCACGAAATATGACATTGAATAATCAGCGCGACTACGTTAAATGGACCTAGACAGGATTGGTACCATAAGAGATCATGCATACAAAAATACGTTGGCCTTTAAAGTAGCCATGACCAAAACTTTTGATAAACGGGTACATTTACGCAACTTCCAAGTTGGGGACTTGGTTCTTAAAAGCGCTAGGGCCAGTAAACACGTGGAAAAACTGCAACCAAACTGGGAGGCGCCTTACTGAGTCACACACGCAAGCACCAGAGGCTATTACTACTTGGAGTACATGCACGGACTTGGAACCCACAACATTTGCACCGATATTACAGTTAGGTTATGATCAAATGTACTAGAACTATGTGAAGCTTGATTCTCGGTTGGGATACGTAGGCAGCCAACACCACGGCCCAACACTGTTAAAATTATAATATCTTCTCGTGGTCAACTTGAAAGAAGATTCATACTCATGCCCATGGAAACATGCTAGAAATGGCAGATTGCTATACCCTCGCGGTAGAATGCCAGAAATGGTTGATTACTATACCCTCGCGGTAGAATGCCATAAATGGAAGATTGCTATAACCTCGCGGTAGAGTGCCAAAAATGGCAGATTGTTATACCCTCGCGGTAGAATGCCATAAATGGCAGATTGCTATACTCTCGTGGTAGAATGCCAAAAATGGCAAATTGCTATACCATCGCGGTAGAATGCCAAAAACAGCAGATTGCTATACCCTCGCTGTAGAATGCCAAAAATGGCAGATTGTTATACCCTCACGGTAGAATGCCAGAAACGGCAGATACCTATACCCTCGCGGTAAAATGCCAGAAATGGAAAATTGTTATACATTTAGTGCAACGCGCCTAAAACAGCGAACTTCGAATACCCTTAGGATAAAAGCCACAAACACGGCGAATTTCATATAAACATGTCAATTACGACAGGAAATAAAACGAAAGAAGTAACATGGAACAAAAACTTTAGCACAACAGTAAGGAAGTCATAAAGAAATGCATTTCACATGTCACGATTCAACTCCAATAATGTTAAATCAAATTTGGTACGCCAATTCTCATAACATGACAAGTCGTGAGTACTTAACTCCGGTACAAAATTACAGTCTTAACTCATAAGAGGTAATCACTAAGTTAATCCTCAAATACTTCTTCACGATATTCTGCATAAAGGTCGACATGAATCTCCTCCGCCGTCACGTTTGTCAAACACGAATAGCCGTAATAAGAACACAATATAGAGAGAGAAGTCAAAAATATTTTGAAGTGTGGATGGTATGAACATGGGATAAGAGCATGAAGCACTTATTATTTGAATGTAAATTTGCACATAACGGCGGATGGAATTGTATGAATGGTGGAGTGTAAGGATGTGATGAAAAACTCACCAATGAGCACTTTGAACAACACAACAAAGTGATTTGAGGTAGAAGAATACATGCATTGTGGGAAATATTGTGGTTTATTGTTTATTGGCAATTTGGTGAAGTAAAAACATGAAAGAGTTTCCAAGACAAAGTGAGACGGTACAACCGATTGTTGATGGTGTTACGATGAAAGTTTGGGTTTGGATTCAACTAAGTGTCATGCGCTATCTTTTTTCGTGTTATGAATGGATGAACAATCCAAACCTCTATAACATTTGCAGTTTGTAACCAAGCGAGTACCTTTTGTACTCAATCTATAAAATAACTTTTTTCCTGATCAAGAAAAAATTATGACAATTAAGTTATTATTTTAGTTTGACAATGACTCTTATAATGGATGCAATTATTCAATGTTATCCTTTAAAGTTTGAGGCTTACACCCGTCCGCGATCCACATACTGCATATGAAAAGATTTTTTTTATTCATTTCACTAGATACTACAAAAAATAAGAAGTAATTGTGTACTACCTAAATAATAGATAAAGCTACACAACATTAGTGCATCTATAATGCGACAAGTTAATAATTTGATGGATACTTAGGGAAAACTTTATCTACACATAGTTGAAACTCAATATTCATAATGCATAATTAACTTGAAAATAGTATAAGCATACGAAAAAATTTCTTTAATACAAAAATAATATATAACTATCGAGCCATAAAACTTGTGTGTCATAAAACATGTGTGTCTGAAAACATGATAACTTTTTTTTTTCTTTTGTGATTTAAAGTATTCCATAACCAGCTTATTTGCACGCACCAGCCTAACCGACAATATGTATGGTCTTAATAATAAATCACTCTCACTGTTGTAAAAATTGATAACCTGTAAGTGTTGAGTACAATGTCTTTTCTTATGACAATCCGCCAAAACTCGCCCATGAACACACCTAAATGGCATACAAGAATTTTCAGTCTTTGACCTTTTTTTTACTAAAAATAATCTTGATTATAGAAATGTGCCAATATGATCCTGCATTTTTTAATTAAACGCGGGTTTCATGGGTATATGTATTATTAGATGTGGGAGGTGACACAGATACCAAGGCTTTCACCCTCATACTAAAGAATCCGATGGGTGTGAGAATTAAGGTCATATCATTTGATAGTCTTGTCTAGAGAAGTATGAACAAGGGTGATAACATGTGGTGTGAACTCCAAACCTAGATGATATTTGAGGATTGGGTCGTTATCATGGCAACAAACTTATATATTTTGTAAAATATATATTTTTAGCCTTTATAACAATATTTAGGTCAAGACTAGTGTTGCAAAACACTTCTTATATATGACACAACTGTAACCAAAATAATATTATTGCTCGAAATTGGTATACAAAAAATAAACCAAAAGCCGATGCATTTTTCTTGTCAAAACATAAGATTTGAATCCTCACAATTGATGAATTGAGTTTTCTGAAGAAGAAAATATTTCCAGGTAATCAATCAGACAAAACCGCTTGACATATCAAAGTACGTTCAACGTCGAGTATTAAAAATATTAATATGCACGCTATTAAATCGTGCAACTACTCAAATAAACGAAATTCCAAATCGTTACCCGTCTGAATAGTTGTAAATTTGACTGTTAGCTCTAAAGCTGGCATTTGACCTCTCGCCTTGTGTCCTTTGAACTTTTATGAAGCAACACCATGAGCTTTCTTTCATCTCTAACTATGAACATCAACACTCTTAATATTTGACCATGCATAAGTTTTTCTTACAATTTTTCTTTTTATTAGAAGAGATTTTGAGCACAAAAAACAAAATCTAATAGGAGAGATTGAGTGGATGCTTGTACATGTATTTAAAAATAGGGACAAAGATATCAAACCCTCTAACCTATTGGTCATTTTGTGACTTGGCCTATGGAGAACTTTTTACACCACTATACCCCTAACCTTTGTCAGGTTGTGGCAATCACCCCACAAGTGTATTTCCGACAATTGTTGGCCGGGATAATTCCGATTTGAGGTATTTTGTTCGCAAATTTCTTGCAACCAATTGACATAATGTTTCTAGTACAACACATATGAGTCGCATCTGGGTGAATATTTTGGCAAAAAATGGCCAAAAATACACCGGATGGGCAAATGGCACAAGCTGGCAAAGGTTAGAAGGTATAGTGATGAAATTTATTTTCTCTAGGGGGCAGTGTCAAATATCCTCCATATGTTAGGGGGTTTGATGTTTTTATCCCTATGATGTTTCTTTGAAAAAAGTCTTATAATCATTTTTCTAATTAGATCCCCAACAACTAGAAACTTTCCTTAAGTAAATCTTTGTAGATAAGTAAATCAAGTTTATCCTAACATGCATCCATATTAATTATCTGTTCAATTCGTTGTCATCCTGTGCTATAAGCAACAAAGGATAAGTCAGTTTTCCTGCTTCGAACACGAGAGCGCCTAGCTCCTAGAAAAGCAAAGCTAATTTTCCTTTCACGGTAAAATGAGGCATAACTCTTTATTAAGCTATATATCATTAACCGATCTTCTGCTCTACACCAATCACGAGTTTTCTTCTATCCATCTCGTATATCACCGTAACGCCTCTAATGTTAGGTTTTGAAAAAGGCTTTTTCGTGTCATTCCCATTTAGGCCTGAGTGAAATCCCTACGTTGTTTCCTTTTCCTTCCTTACTTTTCCTCAAAATGAGAAAGGATATGGTTTTCGCTATCTTATTCTATTATATCCGCTACATGATTTTGAGCAGCTAAGCTAATTTACTCTTATATATTCACCGCTCCCATCCAAATAAAATAGTTAAATAAATATGTTATGTTCAACATTACTGATTTTGTAGATATTTATGTAAGTTATAAGATCTAAATTAATTTAACAAATCTCTCCTCGTACTAAATTATGAATCCATTTATTTATTTCACGAAAGGTAAAATCTACGTAACAATTGGATTTAATACTAACTTTATTTCATGGTATTTTACATCTTAATCAATCTTATCACTTGTGATATTCGTAATTTCGTATTCAAGTAATAAATTAATTAAAATTAGTGATTATTAAGTTTCTATTAGACGTGCTTATCAAATATGATTAATCCAAGTATTATTTTTAAGTAAATAAAATTAGGGTTCAATGAGTCACGTAATTCATACATGAAATCAATATGGGAATGGAGCTGACCCATTAATAAGAGCTCGAGTCTTCTCACATTTTTTGTTCTATCAACTTATTCCTAAGTATTCGGACATTGTCACTCTGATTTTAAAAAAAATAAAATAGGACATCGCCACTGAATATTTGATATTTTTATTTTTTGGTGAACAAAAAACGACATAACAAGTCCTTAGACCCATATTTTTGGCTAGTGTACTAGCTATAAACCGGGGGGGGGGGGGAATAGTCATCTCTCCCTAACGTGGAACCTAGCATTTGTGATTCCGTCTGCGACATTGTTGCCAGATCTTGAAATCCATGCGAACTTGTGATTCCATGGCTTGTGTAGCAATTCTTTGCACGCACTAATCAGCGTGGCATTGCCTCATTGTGGTTCACATTCGCCCATGATAAGTTTGTAAACGGTAAAGGAATTCATTTCTATCTCGATGTTTTGCAACCTTCTGTTCCATGCAATCTCCAACCCTTTCTTCAGAGCCTCCAATTCGGTTTCCTCAACCGTAGGCAAAGTGAGAACTTTCGCAAATCTCCAAAGCCAATGTCCATCTTCGTCCCTTAGTACCCCTACGGCTGAGCCTGAATTGTTTTGCGTGGACAGGCTTCCGTCCACATTCAATTTTACCCATCCTTTGGTAGATGGGGTCCAACTCACTTCGGTATTTTTCGTGGACCCTCGCCTTTGTCTCCCTTTTAGTCTTTGCATAGCATACAGATTTGTATCAGCTTTCCTTGAATATTTGACACCGTATTTCGAAAGACTTTCGTGTTTATGTGTTTCCAAATAATCCATAGGCTTGCCACAAAAACTTATTTCCAATTCGCGTCTCCCCATAATTTGTTGACAAGCTGAAGCTTCGTATTATTCACCTAGAACCAATCTTGATCCTTCACCGCATCGAACATCTTCAGTTTATCATACGACAACAACCTTGTCCATATGTTTCTTGCGGCCTTGAAATATCAAAAAATATGCAACTCTGTTTCATCTGGGCTTGTACAAAAGTTGCATCCAGTCGAATCTATGATCTTCTGGGTTCGACGAAGATGATTAGTTGGGAGTCTCTTATGGATCACTAACCACAAGAAATGCTAGAGTTTGTTATTTACGTCGACGTCCCAAATCCAGTTGGCCTTATCCGTGCTCGGCATGTCACTGGAGTATAATCTTCGAAAGGCCTTGTGGGCCGATTGGCAAGTGAACTTTCCATGAGAGGTTTCGTTCCATACCAGCTCTTCATCCACGTCAGTAAGCTCAAATGTTTTACCAAGGATGTCGTTCAGCATATTGATCATAATCTACGTGTTAAGAGATTCCAGCCTCCAATTTCCCTTGGTATCGATCACGTCACTCAAATGTAGATTCATGTCCGAATTATCAATTTATGGAGCTTCATCGCACAACCGCCATTCCCCTCTCCAGTTATCATACCAAAGGGAGACTTTCGTGCCCCGACCAATCTTCCAACGAATACACAATTTCATCAAACTTGACATTGTACTACGCCCTTGCACGTTGGACTATCTGTGGACTTGGGAATATAGTTGAAGAGATCCTTAATTTTGAGATATTTGGCCTTGACCAGTTCGCTCCAAATCGTATTCTCATTATTCATAATTTTCCACGCCAACTTTGATAGCATTGCTTCATTACATGTTCGCGTCGTGCGAATCCCAATTCCGCCCTCTTCATTAGATTTGGTGACCGTGTTTCACCCAATTAGGTGAAGTCTTTCTTGAGTGATATCCGATGAACTTAAGAAGTCTCTGTTGAGTTTTTCTAGTTTTGCACACACGTGTTCCGGGAGTCACGTTGATTGCATCAACTAGATGGGTAAGGCTGACGAAACTGACTGAATAAGCATCGCGCGACCCGCCAAAGATAAGAGATTTCTCTTCCAATCATTGAACCTCCCTAAAACTCTGTCCAAGACTTCCGCGAACGTATTGTTGGTGATTCTCCCATGTAGTAGCTTCACTCTCAAGTATTTTTCGAGGTTCCGAGTTTGACCAAACCCAAGGATGTTTGCAATGTTTCGTTTTAGCCCCAAACCCTCAATCTTCGAAAAGAACACATTCGATTTCTGGTGATTAAGGCGTAATCCTGATGCCGAACAAAATTGATCCAAAATCCGCTTGATGATCTTTGTTGTCGTGACCGTGGCCTTTCCCATGAGAATGAGGTCGGCGGCGAAAAGAAGATGAGAAATATTCGGCCCCGCTCGTCAAGGGACAATATGATTCCACATCTTTTTTTCCACAACATCATTAATCATATAAGACAATCGCTCGATACAAAATACAAATAAATAGGGAGATAGTGGATCCCCCTTGCCTAAGGCCACACTTATGTTTGAACGGTGCAAGAGGCGTTCCATTCCATGAGATACGTATTGAGGCATTGCGCACACAAAATATAATAAGATCAATAAGACTTGTTGGGAATTGGAAAACATGTAGAGTTTCTCCAAGAAAAATCCAATTTACCTTATCGTAGACTTTCTCAAGGTTGAGTTTCACGACCATGCATCCGACTTTATTTTTCCTCTTCGCGCATAGTAAGTGAGAATCTCTTGCAAGACAAAGATGTTATCTTAAGTCCCTCGACCTTTGATGAAACTCGCTTGGGTGGGAGAAATGATATCCATCATGATATCTCTTAGTTGAGTCGTGATGCATTTTGTAATAATTTTGCATAAAACATTACATAATGAAATCGGTCTAAACTGGGAGATGCATTTGGGGTTTTGAATTTTCAGAATTAAGGACAAGAACGCATCGAACAATCTTTCATCAAAAGCACCCAAGTTAAAAGCATCCTCGGCATAACGGATGATCGACGTTGTAATAACGCAAAATTTCTCGTAGTCTCCCATTTATTTTATTTCGCTCCAAACTTATTTGAATTTTCCTAATTTAGTGAACATGAATAAAACAAACAATGAATCGTTTAAAATTAGTAGTTACATGTATTACTAATAGTGAAAGCTAACCCAGAGTAACACTCAAGAATCAGTTGAAAGTCCTTAAAGTTCTAGTGCATCATATGCCAAAGTAACAGAAGAGGATAACTCTACTGGTTTCATTGATAATATCAAACAAAAAACTATTGTCCTCATTGAAGATTCTGATCTTAAATAGATTGAACTCAAATCAGTTCATAAGTAACTGATTTTTGTATTACAAGTTATATAAGGATTAAAGGATAACAAGCAAAGGATAAAATAGTAATTAAACATCTATTACAGAGGCCTTTTGGCTTGTTGAAGATAAATAACAACAAAAAGTTCCCTTTTTCGCATATTAGCTCCTTGTTTGGGCGTATGTACATCAACCCTCACCTAATATAATACTCTACTAATTCTACTTTATTTGGCAACTTTTTTTTTTTGAAGGTAAATAGCTGATCTTATTTAATAAACCAGAAGGCGCAGACCGTTTGATTACAATGCATAACATGAAACACAAATCTCATCAAAATTAAAACTCTTAAGCTGCAATAATGAGATCGGGAGGATCAAAAGTCTCGCCCACTACCGTCCGTGCTAGAGAATGCGCCATATGATTTGTGTCTCGTCCAATCCACCGGATTGTAAAGTCATCACTTGGTGTGAATAAACGGAGGAAGTCTGCCACTATATTCCCATAGTTAACATCACTTGGAGCCCGATGAATAATATCATGAATAATGTACAAGCAATCACCTTCAAAGATAACGTCGCGCCAACCCATTCCCACGACAAGTTTAATTGCCCAAAGGGATGCCACAACGTCAATACACACCGGAGTAAGAGTCGCCACAAATCTTTTTTGAGCGCGAGCGATCATGTTACCCTCATGATCACGAGCCACCACGCCAATTCCTACCACCATTTCTTCTTCAAATGGCGCGCCAACAAAATTTATTTTAAGAGCACCTTCTCGTAGAGCTTCCCATTTGTTACTACCAACGTGCGTAAGGTACCGTTAAATTCTGTCCAATATTGTTCCATGTCACCACATACGACAAAGCCATATCAACAATCTTCACTGAATTATATTGGCCCTCCCCCGCGAGTATTGATTCTGATTAAACCACATCATCCAACATAATGTAACTGCGGTCTCCGTTCTCTCCTTTCCCAATTCCTTCAGCAATCGATGAAACCACCCGATCAGTCCCTCCGTTTCCCGTCGCATAGAGTACGTGGCAAAATTTGCAACCACCCAAACTTGACGTGCAATATGACAATCGAACAGAACATGAGTCGTAGTTTCGTCCAGCTCCTCACACGCTACACACAAAGAAGAATCACCCAGGCGCCATCTCGCCAAATTAGACCGAGTAGGCAAGATATTCGAACACGCACTAATTTTATTTTATTCGCGCACCCCAGTCGCCACAGCTTTTTCCAACCCGCTTGCTCACTCGATGTCGTGACTTCCCAATTCCCGCGCGCTGTTAGGCCTTGTGAACGGATCATGTGATAGGAGCTATGTACCGAAAAACGACCGTGCTTCTCATAATGCCATAAATGTTGATCCTCTCAGTCCAAAAATCCCAATGGTATAGCGAGGATAATATTTGCGTCCACTTCCCAAAAGATTTATCGAACCAAGTCGACGTCCCACCAGCCCGTTACATCATCAATCAAGTCACGGACTCGCTCCGCAGTTGGTTGGGAAGGACGCGATGTTATTGGCTGAAAAGTAACGGGTCGAGAAAGCCACGCGTCATCCCAAATTGCGATTGTGTTGCCATTCTCCACGCTCCACCGAATCCCTCTCTTAATCACTACTCTCGCTTCCCAAATACATCATCACGAGAAAGATGGATTATTTCCAATTCTTGAATCCAAAAAAGAAGAATTAGGAAAATATTTGGCTTTCTACAATCGGCTCACCAAACTCTTCGGGTTATGAAAAATACGCCAAGCTTGCTTCGTGAGCAAAGCCAAATTAAACGCCTTGAGGTCCCGGAATACCAAACCACCATCTTCTTTTTTCCTACATAATTTATCCCATGCAATCCAATTTATTTTATTCCTTGTACCACTTCCCCACCAAAAGTTACTGAAGATCGTCTCAATCTCCTTAATCAAAATATTCGGCAAGCAAAAACAACTCATGACAAACATTGGGATGGACTGCAAAACTGCCTTAATTAACACCTCCTTTCCCGCCCCCGACACTTACTTTGAGACAGGAAAATAAGAGGGGGGTGTAGTTGCGAGACCATCTGTCTCAATTCACGAACTGTCCAAGGGTTTCCCAAGCCCTGACAGTTCCAACAAAGTATACTCATTGGGATTGGCGAGGCTGTGTCGCAGTCCCCACCAAAAGAATGTCGCTTTCTACCCTGTCTAGCTTTGTGCCACCCCTAAACTCCTTCAAAGTCTTTCCCGTTTCTGTCTCAATCTGGGAACCGATCCGTTTGCACCCAACACTCGAGCTCCCAGTCATGTCATCCGTCACCCCATTCCTTCGATGAACCCAAATCATGCAATTTTTATATTTCTCTCGTTGTGCTATAAATTCCGACGTCACCGTTCTCTCCGACCCGCTATCCTCCCCGTGTTCTAATCCATGCAGACCCGTAACATTCCATATCACCTCAATTGGAATAACTCGACGAAATGGCTGATATGTTGCTAGTTCCATGCCCGTTTCACCCGTAGTTTTCGCTGATTGTCCCCAACCGTGCATCTCTCCATCTGGTTTTCGGCGCTAGCATTCGCCGACTCCACATGTGAAGGGCAGCTTGACGACCTGCGCCATGGCTGGTCAAGATTTTGGACGGTTGCAGTCGCAAATCCCCTCATAGGCGTCCCTCGATCCGAAAACAGTTGTCGAGCGTTCCCCTGAGTTAGCTGTTCCCTCAACCACGGTCCGTATGGGAGGTTAGTGGCCTTTAATTATGATGATTGATTGTATTTCTCGTCATAGTCTTCTAAGATATGTCCCAGAACTCCGCACAAATAACAGAAATTGGGGAGATGTTCATATTTGAATGTAACCTTGAATTCTTGCCCCCGGTGCCCCTAACTATCATGAATCGCGCAAGAGTTTCGTGACGTCAAGCTTGACTCTGATTCGTATAGAGACATCCTATGCCTCGCTTAGCTCGACATCCTCCATCAATCCCAATCGGTGTCCAATGGAGCTAGCAAGATCTTTTGTTTGTTGTGCCAGCGGTAGATCGTATATTCGCACGTAAAAACTGCAGAGGTTCAAGTTGATCGTCGTAGGGTTATCATCCGGGCCAACCTCGCTAAGGATGAGAATTTGTTTATCAAACGACCATGGGCAGCGTTCAAGCGCTTTATTTTTATCGATAATGTGAAAGAACTGGAATAACATGCGGTCTTCCCCAATACGAGAGATTTCGAGGCCCTTGTTCGCCTTAAATAAACCCTTAATCACCGTACAAAAAGCCGTGAAGTTGAACGTTTTCCCTGGCATCAGCCGACCAACCAATACAAGTTTCGATGATGTAGTGACGTTATGCCATGCAAAATTCGAAATCGTAATCCCTTCCTCTACATCCGTAACAAAAAGGCTCTAAGAGCTGAGGGTTGATATCGTCCATAACCCTGCAGAATGACGTGCGCTGAGGCACGAGCGTGTTAGAGCAGGTCGTAAAAGGAGTCCTTCAAGCAACAATCTGTAGCAGGCCAATCACGTAAAGTTGGAAAATGTAAAGAACCCTAATAAGCAAAACCAAAAAACGTGAGCAACAAGGAATCGTAGAAGTAGAAGAGAGAAAATGGCAGGAAAAAGAGAAAACAAAAAAGAAAGAACGAGGAACCCTAGCCCCCAACTTGTGGAAACACAGGCGGCTGGACCGTGGCTGGCTGCGAATGATGCTCGTGGAGACGCGATTGTGATGTCACTAAAACCAACACGAACACAAGAACAAGCTCGAAGAAGGCCTTCGCGGAAAGACAGTGAACTCCTATGGAGGAGTCCTAAAACTCTGAGAGAGAGACTAACTCATTCATAGCTAAGCACATCCCTATTTTACTTTATTTGACAAGTTCATACGTGGTTAATCTTATAAATTTTGATTTGGCACACTAAGTAATAATAGTAGGAACTGTTTTTGCCATATTAATCTACTAAGAGACATGATTTGGTTTCTTATAAACAATAAAATATTGAGGGTTTAGTTAGTGGATAACTTGTAAATTCATTTAAGGGTTGAAGCATGATGAATATGTGTATGTGGTGTTTACGTGTAGGTTTAATATAGTTTTCATGTAATTACTAATGTGAGCATATGTAGTGTGTATAAGAGATTATTAAAAGTGTGACCTTGCGTAACTTTAATTGATGTTATTTGCTAATACATATCAAGCTTAATATTACCTATTGAGTGCGGTATAATACGTACATATGATTATTATCTTACATTAAAATCCGTGAAACATTCTTTGAAATTCAGAAAATTGACATTATAAAAAAGGTTATAAGGGTAAATGTGGATGTTCATACATATTAACTATTATGTCTTTTATATATATAAATATATATATATATATACACGTGTATTTGAAAATGTGTGTAATTAATTGGTAAAGGGATATATAACGTATACTTGGTAATTATAATTAGGAAACATGACCAACTCTGTGTTTGACTAGGACTGAAGCATGAACGGTATTTATTAATGTCCGATTTAGCTAATTAGTAGTCAGACCCACCATCTTATCGTGTCCTTCTTGAAAGTCGTTAGTCAGGTGAGTGTTCTTAAACTCTATTATAGTCGAAACTGGAAGGAATACATGCATGTATATCTATATTTATATACATTAATGTAACCAT
Source organism: Linaria vulgaris (assembly GCA_948329865.1). Classification (NCBI taxonomy): domain Eukaryota; kingdom Viridiplantae; phylum Streptophyta; class Magnoliopsida; order Lamiales; family Plantaginaceae; genus Linaria; species Linaria vulgaris. Next base: position 30,967,079 of record OX415250.1, on the reverse strand, counting down.
GATTCCCTGTATATTGAACTGTCATTTCTTCAAAGAAAGTTATCGCGAATAGGGTAATTTGAATTGTTCACTTCTTCAAAGCAAGCTTTTTAGGTAAATTGGAATTCGAAAGCAAGCTTTTTGGGTAAATTGGAATTCGAACTGTTCAGTTGTTCAAAGGAAGTTACTTGTATCTTGGTTATTTGAAAGTATTGAAATTGATATGATGAATGTTGTCCCGTTGGTTTACTTGGTCCCGAATCGGTTCTGCAGTTGGATCCAACTTGGCGTGGGAGTGTAGGGGTACCGCCGGGCGGCGACGGGCTTGCCGGTATGGGCCGTTGTCCTCATTGGCCTATTCCTCTTAGGCGTAGCAGAAGGTTGTTGTGTCTTTATTGAGTATACTATTTTAATCAGGGGCGGAGGGAGTGAGGGTGCAGTGGGGGAGACTGCACCCCCTCAGTTTTCTATAATTATCTTATTAGCACTATATATGGTTGAAGATATTGTACAACAAATTTTGCATTGCCTGATTCGCACCCGCAAGGCTTTGAGTCAACCATATAAATGCTCACCCATCCCAATAAAATAAAGTGTAACTTATTGAATACATTGACCCACTAATATATTTACCTGCAATCCTACCATTTTAGGCGCATAGATGTAAAATATTGCATACTCCCACACTAATTTATTAATATATTATTGCACATGGACATTACCACAAATTAAATAAAAAAAGAAGAATGAAAACCAGATGCAAATCATATGTGAGTCAAATTCTTCATTCTTTTGACATGTTGAGGCAAGTCAGAATATCAAAGCTAAGGCAAGTCAGAATATCAAAGCAGGCTTGGCTTTTTTACTTTTTTGCAGTCAAGATTCCTACAAAAAGTTTAAATTTTTTTGGGACTTATTTGTTTGTATCACATGGCAATGGCAGTGAACAAATGCCACAACACCATGTCATCACAGAGCATATAGTTCAAGGACAGTGCATATCCTATATAAATCATAACATTCCAGCTGCAATTGTTCAACACATAAGTTTTCTCTCTTTCATTTGCCCTTCCACTCCCTGCTGAATCCAGTTTTATAATTAACTAACTTAGTCTACCATGTTTAATCTCAAGGCGACAGACTACCAGAAGGCGATCCTGTACGAAGGAGGCTGGGACGAGAAGTGTGACGAGAGTCTGATTGAAATCCTGAAGGAGGAACGCTTGACTGATCGTGGCTGTGTCCCGCTAAATAATTCCAAGTTTCTGGAGATGATTATCGATAACGCGGCTGAATATGTTAACTACAAGAACAAAACCTCGTTCACCTCGAACGATATACTGTTTCGATTCGAACACCTAGCGGAACGCCACTATTGCTTTCGAACGGTCCTTGGATGTGAAGATGCTAGGTGGGACCTGGAAACTAACATGTTGTCCACACCGGCTAGTTTGTGGGAAAAACTCGACACGGTAAATCAAAAGACATTATTTCATTGTTTAAAGTAATCTCATTTTTAAAATAAGTTACTTTTCTGTTACATGCTTGTTTAGGTACAATTTTCGATGGCTAGGGCATACATTGAACATGGTGAATTTGCTTGGACTGACTTGGTCAGGCTCTTCGGTAAGGCAAAGATAAGGGCTCAGGTACAGGCGCCAACAGCACGCCGTGGACGTCTGCGTACGACCGATGAGATTATAACTGCAATTCGTAAGAGTTCTTAGATATTATATGCTCACTTTTTCCTAACTACTTTGCATTACCTAGGCCTGTTACAACACAAAATTAATAGAATCTCGTATCGTATTTATAGGTTCCAGGCCCCCTCCCCCATCGGGGTTATGAAACGAAGACGATAGTGGTTCCATTCCAGATAACCTGTCGAACACCGATGACGTTGCTCGTAGGATTCCATCTCTGAAGAAGAAACCTCCTGCTACGATCAATGACTACTTCGCAGAACCAGCCGTCTCCGTTGCATCGTGCTCTGCTAGGACAGTCGATTAACATGCCCTCGTCGATTAAACTTCCGTATTTTCATGTTTCGGACGCCCCGTTAGCTGTCCTAATTAGAATCATTAGTCTTGTTCCCCTAGTCGGTCGCACGTTTGGTTGTCCGTCTCTTTGCATTTTATTTGTCGTAGTTAATGTCGTTTTGTCTGCTATTGATTCGGGCGCGTTGTACGTTGTCCTAATTCGAATCATAGTTCACGTTTCATCGAGAGGCTTGTATAACATTATGCTTGGATTATATATCTATTATCAATATTAATTTTTGACGTTCTTTCGTTGAATTTCTCTAAAATACGTTTGGTTCTCCTGTACTTGTGTGGTTTTACATCTGGTAATAAAGCATGATAGATATAAATTTAGCTTGATGTTGATTTTTGGAGATATTGTTTATTTTGGCTGACTACTACATATAGGTATAGATATGGACATGATAGAAATATAGGCACATTGTGGCCTGAGTCAAGATGGCACCAACAATATATGTGTTAGATGTAAAGAACTTAAACAATACTTCATTTTAACACTGGTAATCAGTTTAGGGATCAACTGGACAGAGAAAAAAAAGCAGAGAGTTGTTCATGTGATCTTAAAATATAACTATTTTTTCAATTTATAAATGACATGCTCTTTTTGAACACAATAGTCTGACAATAAAGCACAAGACAATAGTTTGATTTACAAGCACCTAGACAATTGATACAACTTCATAAATAAACTCATGAACTATACAAAAGTCTTCTACTAGCATAATAACATGTCCATGGGGATCTCATAAGTTTAACATGCGATCGCAATTCGTACAAATACCAACGAAATAAAATATCAGTTTAAGCTAGCAAAAGTACACCGCAAACCCACAAAAGTACACCACATCCAAGAATGTGGTATTATGCAAAATAAGTTATCATTGTACAATCCAATGATTCCAAAAGTAGGGCATGATGTTTAAAAATCAAGTAAATAGTACACCGAAACACGCTTCCGACCATACTGAAAATGTGGAAAACTTCACTTGGTGTTCTTCTTCTTCTTCAGAAGTACCCTCAAGTACCTGAGCTTCGACGCGGCCTGTGGAAGTGCTTAAAAAACATCACAGTCTTCTTTGGAGTAAGCCAACAGGTGCATCAGCCCAAACCTCTCCTCCTCTTCAAGTTCCTCTATCTCAGCTAGTGCAGCATACAAACCTTGCCTTTGAATAGTTGCGTTGTCATCGGGGGCTGCCTTCGGGGGCTCATCCAAAGAAATAGCAATCCTCTCCATTGTCTCATTAGTCTTTTTAACCAACTCATCAACATAGGGTGGCACTTCCATAGTAGGTGCTTCAAGTTGATCAGAGTTCCTTTTCCTCTTCAAGCCCTTCTCCTTTTTAATCCTTCTCAGCAGCTCATTTGGATTCATCTTTGAGGTGTCTTGAGGCAGGGGCATGTTTTTATCACCAACCACCTCTTCATTGTCGAGGTCAATGACTCGCGCAGACGGCGAGCACACTCCAGCATCAGGGTTCCCTCCAGTTGAACCATCATTGTCGTGGTTGTTGATGACATCTTGGACCGCAACACTTATGTCCTCAGCTCCTGCTCCGGTAGCACGGTCCTTTCCAAAGAACTCACCCCACTCCTCATAGTATGGGAAGGTCTTCTCACGGTAACCGTGGACATACGGATGAGCCTAATTTAATTTCAAGAAACAAAGAAATTCAGCACATATAGTAGACAGTACCTTTCAGAATTATCAATTCAATAAATTAAGTTATCCTTACCGCGAGGTAATCTATCCACCAGCTTTCAGAAGCCACCTTGATTGTATGGGTAAGGGGACACAAAGAAGCGCAACCGCCAGTACCGTTCAACATAGCATACAAGTACCCATGAACCTTCTTCCATACGGTCATCTTAGATTTAATCTGCGGATCATGGCGGATGTCGGAGTTAGGCAGAATTGTCTTGAATGCCTTCTCAATCTGCATTAGGTATCCAGCTCTGAATGTGTTGTCAACTTTCAAGCCGTTTCCTTTGACCTCACGTAGTGCGTGGATCAGGGCAGCCTCTTCTGCCTTAGTCCAGACTTGGCGTGACTTCTTCACCTTTGGAACAGATTCAACGGGGGTTGAGTTGCAACTAGAAGATGCCATTTCTACAATATCAACAGTTCATTAGTAATAAACACAAACTAAGCAATAGCAGGAAACTTCCTTCATACAGAAATCTGAAAATTACTTCAAATTTCAAACCTCAAGAATGGTAAATAATTAACAAGTCAGACCTAATTGAGCAACATTAATTTATCATCAAGGGCTGCCTTAACACACACATATATGAAACACATAGCCTACTGGCAAGCAATTAGATCACATAATCCCATTGCATAAAAAAGCACATGAATATTGTTCAACTTAAACTTAATCATAAATCTAAAAGTCACTGGAAATTGCAACTTGAAGCTGCAAACTTCTACAATTTCAGGCATCTAAATATGAAATGCAATTGTTCAAACTAATTCATGGGGACTGAAACTAATATTTAGAACTCCGATGCATCCGGACAGTTATCCTTCAATTACGACGACGACGAGCCTCACGCCAATCATTCCATATTTCTAAGGCAATTTGATCCCTATAGTTAGTCCAGGCAGTTGTGTTTTCAAGTCCCTCAACGAATTCGGTCGGAGGTGGGTCGTCATCATTAGACGAAGAGCTATCGGAAGAAGAGGAGGAATCGTCGAACTGGTAGGTAGGCATTTGCTGCTTTATGAAGTTATTGAGTAGTCCGGCAGCCATTATGCATCTGTTTTGAATCTTCAGAGGGTAATAGGATGGTCTTTTTAGGATTTTCCATCTATTTTTCAACTTGGCGAAGGCACGCTCAATGATACTCCTAGCACGCGCATGTTTCATATTAAACATTTCTTGGGGGTCCTGTGGTTGCAAAGTCCCTTCCCCCCACTCTTTGAGATGATAGCGTCGTCCTCTGTACGGAGCCATGAAACCATTGCAGTTTGCGTATCCGGCGTCAACGAGGTAATAGTTGCCTGATTCACAATAAAAATAAAAATCACAAGTGTTTGAAGGTAATAAAAACAAATCATGTACATCTTAATGAATAAAGGAACTGTTTTACTAGCTTAACCTCGTGGGACACGAAAGCCGTTCGGATTCTGTCTATAGAGTGCATCCCGTAGCACCCTGGCATCGGCGGCTGACCCCTCCCAACCACATAGCATGTAGACAAAATTCATCTAAATGTCACAAACACCAAGCACATTAACCGACACCCGACCCTTCCTCGATCTGTATCTATCCTGTTCCGCCATAGGTGTTGTTACATCAACAAGTGTTCCATCCAGCGCACCGAGACAACCCTTCATTCAATGCAGAGACTAATTAGATAGAATTATACATGTCCAACACAAAGCAGAACTAAAATCATTATGTGAAACATAGAAAACTACCTTGAAATACTTCCAAGGCTCATCACAGTTGTTATTAGCCTCGAAGACAGGCTTGGGAGTGACAAGTAGCAGCTCACTAATCTCCAGTAAGGCGTCGAGGGTTCTCCTAAAGTAACGGCTCACCGTTTGACCAGATCTTTTCCAGTAGAAACCAATCGTACGATTCGTGTCGTGGTGAGCCAGAACCTTGATAAATAAATATAACCTCCTTAAGCAAATTTTTCATCGCGCAGTCCCCCTACCTCCTTAAGCAGCCAACATAACCTCATGAAACAATTTGTGTCCATTCTCAAGTTAGCAATACAATCAACATCGTTGAGTGTAGTCAGGTTTTGTATGTGCACATGTATATCACCTATCTTATTCAATAGACTGTATCAGATCAATCTACGTTGGTGGGCTAATCTCAACCTCCTTCGGTGATTGTGTAAGAACACCAGAATCATCACAATGTTCACTCTCAAAGCAAGAAATTGTAACAGAACTAGGACCAATTTTTTCCTTCTCTGATCCATCTGGCATACATAGTGTATTTTACTAGTCATCGTACGTGAAGAATAGTACGTGCAGTTATCATACCACTACAACAATACCATGTATTGACATACTATAATTCATACCTAATTGTTATTAAATACAGTACAAATAAACATGAATCCCTACTCAATTCAAGACCTCAAGCATACAAATAGTAAAGCATATTTATTGGCAATTTAAGATATATGAGCAAGTAAGGCATGAAGAAAGACAACATCATAATATTTTCAAAGAATTAGCAGGAATTGCAATGATACACTGTAGTAACATGTCGAATATATAATATATTCAGAGACACTCATTTCTGACTAAAGAATCATACCTGCAAGTTATGTCGACTCCCGAAGAAAATTATAAAGTGCAAGCAAGTGCAGTATAAATCCACTGGAAAAAATATAGCAAACATCATCAATTATCATATCCACATCACTCTTCAATTTAAATGTCTGATTTCTGCAGGTTAATGATATACAAAACTCAACCAACCAAAAAATTCATGATTGGGATTAAGTAGGCAACACATATCTTTGACATCAAACTGCCTACCAACCTTCTCACAAGTTTTGACAGAGCCAGTTATTATTGGCAGAAATTAGGCTATGTGGTAATAAAAGGTTAACATGCGATTAGAAATCAATACGTCAAGCATACATATCAGTAAACAACACAGAACCCTAGATTAACACCGCATGCAAATAACAGAGTTGATTTATTGCAGAAACCCTAAAATCAATAAAAATATAAAAATAAAAATTGCAGAAAACTCAAAAATCAATAAAAATTAAAAAAAAAAATTGCAGAAAACCCTAAAATGAATAAAATCCCCAAATTTAAAAAAAGGCCCAAATTTAAAAAATTGCAGAAACCCTAAAATCAATAAAACATAAAAATTAATTGAGAAATCGTTGAAAAACAATAAGTACAAGGAAGATAGACAACAAGATTCATGCATTTAAGAAAGACGAGGATGTCCGAATTGGACAAATGCTAAGAGATAACTCCGACAAATACGAGGAAGTCCGAATTCGCGCGTGATTTTAGAGGTAGACAAGAAATTCAGCGATTTGCGTGTAAGAAAAGTGAATGAATTTCGGTGATTTATCTTCAATTGAGGCGGCGCAAATTCTAGGGTTCTTTAAACAGAGGTAGTAATTAGTGGAGCTGAGAGTGGAACGAAATGATGAATTGTAGGCAACTAGTCAGCAATAAGGTTAAGGACTGGAATTTTGATCCAAAAAACAAGGGTAGATGTGTCATTTCGTGAGGTGAGTAGGCTGCCTTAAAACTCAGACAAAATAATAACAGGGGGTAGTAGAGATTATTTAAGTTGGATAAGTGGGTTGTGGAGCGGGCCTCAGCTATTAAATCAAAAAGTCCGTTTACATAATCATTCAAACCAAACTGGTTTTTAAGTGAGATGAGGGTAGTCATCTATCCTCATCATTGCAACCAAACACGCCCTAAAGGTAGTAATTAATATATAACTGAAAATTAGTGTTATATGTTCTCATTATATAAATAATATTGATATTGCCTTTAACTGTTGTATTGTTCTCATTGTAATTTTTTTTATCTAGGATTAGTAGCAATTAATTTGTTTTGTCGAAGTTTTTTTATTTAAGTAGTCTAATAATATACGAGAAACAAATTCGTGAGACTCTTAGCATCAACTATATGAGTTTTGTCATATAACAATATGTAGGTTACAACTTAGATTGATTATACAATATACTTTTATGCCTCGAGTATATTGTTCAAATATTAGTATTGGTTAATCGTTATACGGATATTCATCTCATACTATTTTATTTTATCCTCTTGATGTAATTAGATTTTATTATTATAAAAAAGAGAAGAAAAAAAGACACACATTGCATTTGTTTAGTTAGCGAGTACATTATATTTTAAATGTTAGAGCTAATACGTCCTTTATATTTCAAAAGTTAGAACACATATATTTACTCAATATGTCTTTTATTTGAAAGTGATTTTCTTTCTTTTTTATTATCCATTACTTTAACGAGAAATAACTAGGTCGGTTTTTTTTTTGTTTTTGCCAAATCTTGCACCCCCACCTCTAAAACCCTGGCTCTGCCCCTGGTTTTCATATATACTATGGTATACATTATTGATTCCAAGGTCGCTCCTTGGACGGGAAAATAAGAACTGTCTGTGTGGTGATATAAGGTTGACTGGCATCGACAAAAAACACGGACACCGATTACGTGGTTTTGTTCTTATAGAAAAAGGGTTTATTAAATCTGATTTCACGATACTCTTGCATTACATGTGTGTACTTTTACGTTCTTTTTCTAAACTGTTTTCAAAAGAAAGTTTTTTCCAAGGAAAATATTATTTCTACAATTGCACACAAGCATGAGCACTCATTGAGATTTTTATCTCACGTAAAATTTTTGTTTTTCTTTTCTTTCCCTCCAGATTAAGATGAACTAGGTTACTAAAGTATCAGAACCTGGGTGTCTTTGGCATTGGGGAGCGTTCAGAGTTCACTAGTGTATTGTGTTAGTTAAGTTTATGTTTTCCTTTCATTAGTTTAGTAATTTGGGTGTATTCGGATATTTAACCTTTAGATTGGTAATAATTCTCTGATATTGTTCTATTTATATCGAAATTTTCGGGTTGCTACATTGTTCATCTTTGAGCAAGAATCTAAACAAAAGAAAGCAAGTTCTAGTAATTAATAACAACATGCGTATGTTAACATTTCGTCTTAGAATGCCACATATGCCTGGAAGTTGGAGTAGTGAGAACATGAGTTAAGTCATTGCACACCAAGGTTAATCGAATTGTCTTCATGTAGGATTTTACTGTGCATCATGGTGTGCCCATGTATGCATAAGTATAGAATATAAGACTCTCATAGAAAATTCACAAAATCATAAAGTTCTACACATAGTTACTGCGCCCTTGCTCTCTACTTTCCTCAGTATTCTCCATCCATGTGAACTTTTCATGTTGAGGATCTTTAGGACTATTGTATGCACGGGTATGGGCTATAATGAAAAAAATATTTATGAGTTCTAGAGATGTACATAGTAAATCAACTCATTTGTTTTTTTTATCCTCCCTTATTTGTACAATTATTCTCTTGGCCATCCATCTTTTAATTTCTTTTTCCTCCCTTATCTGTTACAGGCGTATGAATCCAATCCCAACTCTTCTGATAAAATTCCGCTTGAAGGCCGTTTGGACCCACCCAATGCCTTTAATGGATTCATACTGTTGATCGTATTCTTGAGTTCTTGCCCGCCAACCTGCCTAGCGAGCTCCTTTATTTTTCGGATGAGATGACTGCCTGAAAATTTGAGTGGGGCAGCCGCGCCCTAGAATTATCGTCCAGTTCATCCGAGAATAGGTTCATGTAGAAGGCCTTGGTGTGTTCTTGTAGAATTAATTCATCCTTCATCCAAATTTCCTCCACCTTTAGCGCGGGAATTTTGTTGCGCCTTCCCCGCACCATTGTCGACCTATGAAAAAATTTGGTGTTACAGTCACCCTCTTTTATCCACTCGACACGCGACGTTTTGAGCCAAAACAACTCTTCTCTATTCAAAATTAAGTTGTACTCCTTTGTGAGATCATCTCCCAATTTCGAGAGGAATTTACTTGGCTAGACACTTTCAACACTCTCTGAATTGACTATCATCATCATCGTAAATGTCTAGTTACTAAAGTCATTTATGTGTGTTGACTAATATAGTCGATAAAGTCAAATCGATGATCTTTACTACGACCCATGATGCATTAGATAAAATTTTGTTACTTTATTAGTCAAATGGTTACCATATTCATAACAATGAACTAGGTCCTCCTATCTGCACGTAAGGTCGCTAACTTTAATAAGAAATCCACATTCCAAGATTCATTGAATCCAATCAATCTAATTCTCACCTTAATCCATCTAACTATCTAAGATAGGATGCTCTATGATTTAACAATTGTGAGAACGTCATGATGTCTAAATCAAAAAGAAAAAAAAAAAGCTCTATGATCAATTGCATATGAAAGATGCCAAATTGGAACCCCACGGGCCATTGACCATCAATTTGACGAATTAAAAACCTTGATTTCATGAGTTTTTTGCCTTCCTAACTTCCTTTCTGTTTCAATTCACATTCCGCGTTATTTACTCTTCGCTCTGTATTTTTGTATCATTTCCTTCCACCTCTTATTTTGGGGTAATTGCAAGAGATTTTATAAATTCCTTATAGACTACTGCTTTTGTTTCACCTTCTCTTAAAAAAGTCAAAAAAAGAGAAGCACAAAACAATGTCATGAGGTGCTTCCATAAGGATCTTCTCTCACAAATCTTGGTGAATATCTTATTTAAACTTATCAATCCCTTAAATTTCTCTAAATATCCAATTTTACCCTCAAGTAAATCCCATGATTTCTCTCTTTTCTTATCAAAGCAATCCTCTTTAGAGTAAAAAAATAATTAACAAAAGTAATTAAATAAAAATAAAAGGACAACCCGATACACGAAAGCATCCCCGCAATGCGAGAGTCCGGGGAAGGGTCCCACTGCAAGGGTGTATAAGGGGCAAGTCTTTCCCAGTCAAATTTGACAAGAGGTGCCTCCCAGGACTTGAACCCGTGACCTCTCAGTCACACAGCAACACCTTTACCGGTGTGCCAAGGCTCCCCTTCCAATTAAAATAAAAGTAATAATGAAAATAGTTAAAAAATCTTTAAAATAATTTACTTAATAACAACATATGCGACATTATTTTATTAACATCTTTTAGATATAATTATTATTTCTAGAAGATATATGCGTGATGTAATCATCATAAATAATATGTATATTGTTATGTAATAAATAAATAAATAAATAAATATAAATATATATATATATTGATTACACTATATTAAATTTAAACTATTTTAGTTTTTATTTTTTAGTATATAGCTATCCACCTCATGATTGTGCAAATGTGAGTGAAGGATTAATATTTCTATAATTTAAATAAGAATAATTAAATATTTTTGTATATTAATTAAAGTTCAAAAGCCGATTCTTTCTAGTTATCGCAAACACCAGAATACTATTTTTTTCTGCTTTGGGTTACTTTCAAAGAAGAATTTGCAAACGCTCATAGCTTTAAATCAAACACAACTTTAAGTAGATTTTAATAGAAGCTAAGAAGAAGGAGCTTTTATAAGCTCTTACAAACACCTCTACTTCTTCACACTTTGTCTGCATGCTTCACTGTTAAGGTCGAAACACAACGTGAGCGTGACTTAGCAGAAGCTTATAGAGAAGATTGAAATCACACACGTGGATCAAAAGACTCGTTAATTCGCGCAAAATATTGAGAATTTGACACAAGTAGAGAGAAACACTCAAGAAGTTTATTCAATATACAACTGAATGTCTTTCTAGGGTTTGCACATAATACATGCCTTGAAAATACAAGCAAACAATAAAAAAATACTATAAAACATGTTTTTTTTTCAAAATGGAAAAATGAAAATAAAATGCAGAAAATAAAAGTGTTAAGCACATGAAACACGCTCTAACAAGCGGAATACAATCACGAGTTCTAGGGAAAAAATATATGACTAATATTTCTTTTACTAAAAACGGCAAAACTTCTTTTCATCTTGAACTCCTTCTCTATTGCATCAAAATGTGAGAAGACCACGACTCGACAATTTAAACATCCACCCAACTTGGCGTGTATTCAGTTCTCAATCACTTTAGATTCACCCCAATTATTTTCTCCATAGGAGACCGTTGATAGAGATGGACGTGACTGCCCGTACTAGCTAGTTGCGGTCGGCCCAAAATTGAGAGCAGTAGACTTAATTGAATGATGAAATATTTTGAGACCAATTAAAGTTGAAAGTGCATGTGTTAGCTCGAAATGTTAGTCGAACATTGTTGTAAACAATGTCAGCCTAACATTGTATTTGACACAAACACTGCACAATATGTTTTATAATATATAATTAACGTTGCCTTTATTCACTAACTTATCTAGTTCCACGAGTTGTGTTTTTCTTTAGTGTATTTCAGGATACTAAAGGAATTAGGTTTGGAGAGGATTAAGTGTGAAGATTAGAAAATCGAGCTAAAGAAGATTAGAATAAGTATGGAAGATCTCTAAAGATAAGGCGTGGATATGATAAGAGAGCCTTCCAAAAATAAAGATAATCTCGAAGAAGATATCAAGACTGTCCAAGAGAATCTAGAGCAATCCAAGTCGTATCTATCCTTCTAGTTACGGCCGTGAAGATCTATAAGAACAGTGATTGACTTCAGCAGAAACAAAAGACTTGCACACAGAATTCTAAGCGAATGAATATTTAGTGTTTTCTGTCTTGTTGTACTGAGACCGAGTCTAACTAGTTAGAGCTATAATCTTCATAGATCTAGATAGTTAGGTAGAGAAGAGTGATATCCTTTAAGCATTCTCAATTGAGTTTTGTAAAATCATTAAGTAATTAGTGATTATTTCGCCTTGAGGCTGGGCATATTATATTCATATAATCTACTTAAAATCCATATGCTATGTCTTTATTTATCCCTTGTGCAATTTACCGAGTCAGTAATGCTAAGGCAACATTGAGTACTTCAATGTGGGCGTAACATGCATATTAAAACAAAGTGTGAATTAGGGGTGTATGCGGGTGGTAGTGGGCGGATTTATCCAAAAAAATCACCCACCCACACTGCAGCGGGTGATACAATTTACAAACCATACAATTGGTTTCTTTTTTATCAAACCATGCTGGTACGGATTTGATGAGTGCGGGCGGTTTGCGGGCAATGGCATGTTATCCAACGAGAAAAAAAAATCATACATTTTAGTCTTAAAATAACAAATATACAACTTCTAAGATCCCAAAATATTAACAAAAGCTAAAACATCAATTTAAGTTTCTAATAGTAAATGCAAAACATAGTTTCAATAGCATCAAGCCATGAAGTTTTATTATAAAGCATTAAAATACCATCTGTAACATCATAATTCTGCCTCTAAGGGTTTCTTTTCTCTTTTTTCTTAAGTCTTAACAATATAAAATTATGATTAATAAGTATTAAAAATACTCAATTTGTTTTTAATAGTTATGCGGGTGGGTGGTAAACGCGGGCGAAACAATGTCTAAACCCGCCACCCACCCATTTTCTTTGCGGGTTACAAAAGGACCAACCGCATGTGAGTTTAAAAAAGAAAAACCCCATGGGTGCGTGCAGGTTTGCACGGGTCGGGCAGGTTTGCGCGGGTCACGGTTTTTTTGTTCACCACTAGTGTGAATTCAAAGAGTACAAATCCCAATCCGTACATTCTCAATTAGCGTCAGAGACCGACTACACTGGTGTTTTAATTTGGTACTAAGAAATGGACAACACGAATCCCAACAACAACATGTTACATGTGCTGGATGGACCCAACTATGCCTACTGGAAGATCATGCTCAGATCATACATCAAGTCCATTGACCTGCGCACATGGAAGTCAATTATTAATGGATACACTCCACCAATGACAGATCAGGATAATGATCATGATGTGAATCTAAAACATAAACCTGATTGGACTCTAGCAGAAGTCAATAAGGCAACTTAAGAAAGCTCTTAATGCCATCTTTAGATGGGTGGATACTCACATGTTTAGGTTAATTCAAAATTGTTTTACTTCTAAACAAGCCTCGTTGTTTTTGCAAACTCACTGTGAAGGTGACGTAAGTGTTAAAGAATATATCCTTCAAATTGCTTTACATACGTTTGAACATTAGGATGAGTGAAGATGAGAGTATTTCTCTATACTTTGAAAAATTAATGGATCTTGCAAATGAATGTCAAAGTTTAAGTGATCCCCTCTCTAACAAGCAACTTGAATACAAAGCAATGAACTTTAGCAAAAAGGATTGAAGTTAAAAATACTGAAATGCAAGAAGCTAGACATATGGCCACTTTTGATTTCAATACGCTTCACAATGCTTTAAAAGAGTTTGAAATGAATCAAGAACCTAGTAACAAACATAAAGGACTTGCTCTAAAAACTACAAAGGAAGATCTAAGTGATGAAACAGAGATCAATGCCTATATTGGCATAGTTGTTAGGAAGTTTAATAAACTTTCTCTCAATGATATAGTTAGAAAAGAGAAAAACATTCCTTATGGTCTAAGAAAGGGTTTTCCTGAAAAAATAGTCAAATATACTTTCAAAAAGCCTGCATGAAGTGACAATAAACAAATTAAAGACATTCAATATTTTGAATGCAAAAGGTATAGTCACTTGGCTTATGAATGTGCAAATAACTAGAATCAAATGAAGTTCTAACGAAGTGTGTATAGATGATGTTAATGATGAGACACGTATAAAGGAGATATCTGATGAACAAGAAACAACGTCTGAAAAAATACACACAACAACTCTATCTGCCAAAGTAGAGTGGGTCGAGACAGAATGTTGGACAACATCATTGTTTAGTGTGTACCCAACATTTAGACTAGAGCAGAATATCAAAAAGTGTACTTTGATAGCGGGAAGGATGACAACACAATTTTGATCCCAAATGCTTAAATACTAAAATAAACGAGTTTCAAGAGTTCACTAACTTTATTTCATTTGGTGGTTCTGTAGATTTTGATGAAGAGTATTATTTTTAAGGGAAAATGGATCAAAAGGGTATCATTGATGAACTAAAGGGGATCTACAAAGACTTATTGGTCAAGACAAACAAAATGAGCAAAAGGGAAAAGGAATTTCTCAAGGAGAAATGAGTTTCTAATTGAAACTGTGACTGAACTTGAGATGAATCTCACTAGAAAGTAAGCTCAACTTGATAAGGTATTGGTAAAACTGAGGAGGCAGAACAACACATTTCCAAATTGAATTCAGGTACACGCAAACTGGATGAGATATTAACTGTAGCTAATTAAGGTACAACTGGCTTAGGTTTTCAAAGATTAATGAAAACCTTACTAGTGAAACTATTATTCCAGATTTTGTCAAAGCTAAAAGTATTGCTTGTAAAACTAAGAAAATCACTTATATCAACCAATTTTGTTATCAACCTGGTCATTTGAACCTTACTGTTTTAAGTACAGAAGGTTTTGTGAGAAGGATAAAAATGGTATTGTTGCTAATGTTGAGCCGACACAGGAATCCGATGTTGACTCAACATCTAAAAATGACATTGTTGGACAAAACAACAGTTTGAAGAGTAATAAACTTTGGTCTCCCAAAAGCAAAATCATCTGTAATGTTGTCTTCTCTGCTACTCACATAAATCTTACTGGTAATTGGCATTTTGACAGTGGGCGTTCTAGACATATGACAGGTATAAAGACTAATCTTATGAAGTTTGTACTTTTGACTATTGGTACAATCACATCTAGTGAAGGGAGTAAACGGAAGATAATTGGAAAGAGGGTTTTGAACGTTGAAGGTTTTCCACATGTGAAGGATGTACTACTGGTTGAAGGAATGTGTGCTAATCTCATTAGCATCAGTCAACTTTGTGATGGCAACTTACGTGTAAAATTTGATAAACATTCTTGTGACGTGTTTGATGACACTGATACTTGTATCATGACACAAAATAGATCAAAAGACAACTATTATCTAGAAGATGAAGAAGCGCAGTGCTTCAATGCTAAGGTGGATGAGTCAGTTGTGTGACATAGGAGGCTTGGTCATGTTCACTACAGATATCTGGGAATGATCATCAAACTTGAAGCAGTAACAAGCATTCCTAAGCTGACCAGTCCATGTAAGCTTGTTTGTGGTGTCTGTTTGCAAGGAAAAGCAAACCAAAGTCTTCCATACTCCTGTAAAAGTCAAAACCCTAGAACTACCAAATGTTTTGAACTCTTACACATGGATCTAATGGGTTTAAGGTTTGCAATCTTGCAGGAAAGAAGTACATATATGTCATTGTGGATGATTTCTCTAGATACTCCTTGGTCAAGTTCTTGAAAGAAAAGTCATAAACTTTAAAGATATTTAAAATACTAGTTGCTAGTATAAAGAATCTCGATAATGCATGTTATATTAGAATCAGATATGACCATGTTAGGGATTTTGAGAACAAAAGATTTGATGAACTGTGTAATTCTAATGGCATATCATATGAACACTCTGCACCTATAACTCCACATCAGAATGGAGTAGCTGAAAGGGAAAATAGAACTTTACCGGAGATGGCCAAGGTAATACTAAACTCTAGAAAAATAACAAAAAGACTTTAAGCTGAAGCCTAAAATACTTTTTGTCATATTTATAACAAGGTTTATCTCAGGCAAGGAACAACCATGACTTCATATGAAATACTAAAAAATATAAAGCCTAATCTGAGTCACTTTCATGAGTTTGGTTGTATGTGTTACATTTTGAAAGACAGAGAGTATCTGGGAAAATTTGATGCTAAAAGTGAGAAGCGCATTTCTATTGGATATTATGGGAATAGTTGTTCATTTAAGGTGTTTAATCCTAGGTTAAATATTGTTCATGAGTCAGTTAATGTGGTCTTTGATGATGAATCGGACATTGTAGGTATTAATGATGATCAATCTAGTGGACCTTTGGAAAACATTGTTGAACCATCACCCTCGACTGACTGACTGACAATGATGACCCAACACAGGGTGCTGATCATGAACCTGCACCCATAACTGATGTTGTGCCAACATTTCCCATTCTGAATGTTGACTCAACCCCATAACAAGATTTTGACACTGATGAAGTTGATGGTGAAAATGTGAGAAGGGGCACCCCTGCTAGGATTCAAAGAAACCATCCAACTTCACAAGTCATTGGTGAGATCAGTAAAGGAATGAAAACTAGGAAGAAATATAAGGTTAATTACAGGGACATGGTTAGACTTAGTGTATGCATGTCTGCTACTTGTGATATTTTTCATGATTTGTTTCTTCTATTGAACCCAAAAATGTTACTGAAGCTATAAAAGATACTGGATAAATGCTATGCAAGAAGAACTTATACAATTCACCAAGAACAATGTTTGGAAATTGGTTCCTATACCTGCTCATGTTAATGTGATAGGAACTAAGTAAATTTTTTAAAATAAAAGTGATGACAATGGTGTTATAGTGAGGAATAAGGCACGGTACAACGTACTGATTTTGATGAAACATTCACTCATGTGGCTAGAACTGAATCCATTAGACTACCTCTTGTTATTGCCTGCTTTCTTAAGGTTAAATTATCTCAAATGGATGTTAAAAGAGCATTTCTAGATGGTTATCTTGATAAAGAAGCTTATGTTGAACAACCAAAAGGACTCCCTGATCCATATCTACCTGGCTATGTGTATAAACTTGAGAAAGAACTGTATGGGTTAAAACAGGCTCCAAGACCTTGGTATGAAAGGTTGACTAAGTTTTTGTTAAGTTTTGGATTCACAAGAGATGAAAGAGATAGAACATTGTTTATTATGAAGAATAGTAAGGACGTTTGTATAGCTAAAATCTATGTGGATGATATTATTTTTGGACCTACTAACCAGCTCACTTTGGACAAGTTTGTTAATTCAATGACATGTACTTTGAGATGAGCAAAACTGGTGAGCTAATTTTTTTTTTTTGGCTTACAAGTGAAGTAAGAGGAGAGTGGGATGATTCTGTGCCAGGAGAAGTATGCCAGAAACTTAGTGAAGAGATTTGGCATGTTAGAGTCTAAACCTAGCAAAACGTCTATGTCTACAACCTTGAAGATTGAAAGACATAAAGTAGAGGAGAATGTTGACTCAACATTGTACAGATCAATGATTGACTGCTTGTTGTACTTATCAGCCACAAGACCTGATATCATGTACTTTGTCTTTGTATGTGCTAGTTATCAGGCGACTCCTAAAGCCTCTTATTAAATTGCAGTTAAGAGAATCTTGAAATATATATCTGGAAGTGCAGAATTGGGAATTTGGTTGCGCATGATACTACCTCAATTTTAGTTGGCTTTAGTGATTATGATTGGGCTTGAGACTTAGATGATAGAAAATCAACAAGTGGGGGTTGTTTTATTTAGAAAATAATCTTGTTGTGTGTCACTTTCTACTACACAATTTGAATATGTTGCAGCATGCATCTTTGTTACCTAATTAATATGGTTAATACACATGCTACATGACTATGAGTTAACTAGCGATACACTCTTGATGTTTTGTGACAACCTCAGTGCCTTCAGTATGTCTAAAAATCTTGTTCAACACTCCAGAATTAAGCACATTGACATTAGACATCATTTTCTGAGAAATATGGTTGAGGATAGTACTATCACCATAGAACACATTGATACAAATAACCAACTAGTATATATGTTCACTAAACCATTAGATAGTGAGAGATTCTCTAGTTTGAGGAAGGCTCTCGGTATGTGTGTGTTGTGAGCACACTGTGCATACATGTGTTGCGTTAACATCACAGGCTGACATTGGTGACTGATTCTGGTGTCAGTAGATTGTTCTTTGTTTTTTTTTTGTTGATTGTCTTATGTTCTTCTATCATTATGTTTGTGTGTCTTCACTCTTGAGTTGAGGTTAGTCTAACAGGTCTGGTAATAGCTTACTGGTTGTGTTCTCTTTACGATGGGCTTCAAAGGCTTAATCTAACTCTGTTTTCTCTGAGGTAATCACTTAATTATGGAGAAGCTGGGGTACACAGAGCTGGCTACTATGTTGTATTCAAATGTGTCTTATTCAGGTTTAAGTTACACAAAACAATATGGAGAAGTCGTGGTACACGTCAAATGTATCTTATTCACGTCAAATGTGTCTTATTCATTTGTGTCTTATTTATATTGGTCTGCTTGCGGAAGGGGCATAGGATGGTGGTTGTTAATAATGGGGTGATGGGTCATGTGTTGCCTTTCATTCAGTATTAATATACACTTGGTGCTAAAACCTTCTTTATGATTGCTCAGTAAACAAGTATGTGTTAGGAACTGGGGTGCTGGGGTCTTGTGCTGCCTTCATCCAGACCTATGTACTTGCATGTGCATCTGCATTGATTGTGCTGCAACTGGGGTGTTAGGGGTCCTACTATTGCCTCATTCAGTGAATGCATAATCACATTTGCCTTAGAAGAAGAACGTGTTTGAGAGTATGTGTTAATTGTTGTTTCTTCAAGCAAAACTGAAGAGAAACTATTATTAAGCTATTACAGGACTATGTTAGGAAAACATTCTTCTCATATGTGTTGACATAACATCATCTTATGTTGCTCCATACTCTGGTATGAGTGGTCTGGTCTAAGTGGGAGTTAACTTTTAATCATGTTTTCATGTGAAAAGCATATTCCTTGGGTATCTTAACTGCCAGTAACACACACAATTATTTTTTTTACCATCCACAGAAGTTGATTATCTCTGCGAGTTTGACTTCTTACCTAACAACGATGTGTTTCTTGTCATCTAAGTTCTTATGTCTCTCAAGATCTGAGCTACACTAAATTCAAAAGGTGCTAATCGTATCTTGAGTTTTAGATATATGTCTCAGGTTTTCTTATGCATTTGAATGAAGAGGATCTGAAGGTAAGACTCATACCACATAGACACATGATTCAGTGTTGAGTTGATACTGACAACTATGTTTTGCCAACATTGGTCAGACGAGTGTTGCCTCAACATTTGGTTCCAACACTGTGACTTATAAGTTATTTCAATAACTGCTCTGGTCACCTGTAAGGATAACACGTTTGCACGTGTTGACTCAACAAAGGGGAAACACACACGTTCACATCAATCACCCGTCCACTAATCCTAATTCATTTCCACTTTCTTATTTTTCTTCTTATGTTAACGCGGTATTCTGTCGGTTTCATTAAACGCTAATTTCCTAATTCCCTTATATACCTCCGTAGATTACAACATCGTAAAGAAATCCTCTATTGTTGATGTTGCCAACATTGTCATCTACATGTACTCTGATTGTGACGACCGCGCCCCACGAGCTATGCTCCGATCCGAGTTGGTTCAGTGGTGGCTAGCCACTTTACCCAATCCAGACTAAAACGCAACTCATAGGAAGGGGTCTCACTTGTTCATGATCAAAACCATACACGTTTTATTAAATATATTTTAATATATACATTGAAAGTCTTGGTATTACAAACATTGTAACTATTTTAATGGTTATGCACTAGTGACAAAACATGAATATTCCAAAATGCACGCTTGAACAATTATTCACTTGATCCATGCTACCACGTTGATTTTATCTTGAGGAACAGACAGAAGAAACGAGGAATAAGTCTTTAATGACTTAGTGAGATTCATATAAAAGAACTGGTAATGCAAGAATTAACTGTGACCTACTGGATACATTTCGAGGAATGATCTTACCGGTAGAAACAGTTCAACTAGACAATTTGATTAACAATGGCACTGGAATTTTTATAGAATAGTTAATGAACTCGTGCTTAACAATAAACGAATCCAACCTTATGACTTTTAATATTCTACCTTATACCTCCCGACGAGTAGCGACCTCGCAAACAATCAAGAGACATGCTCGAGTACATGTCGATCCAGCATGTGGGTTAAAGCCAACTCCTGACTGCAAGCGGCGCCTAGATAGATGGGTATCAAGCGAAATTACTTAAATCGACAGTCCTTACTGCCCAGTAGTAACTCGACT
The DNA here is from genome assembly GCA_948329865.1 of Linaria vulgaris. Taxonomy (NCBI): domain Eukaryota; kingdom Viridiplantae; phylum Streptophyta; class Magnoliopsida; order Lamiales; family Plantaginaceae; genus Linaria; species Linaria vulgaris. The sequence continues at coordinate 30,946,469 of OX415250.1, read as the reverse complement.
CAATCCATGAGCCAAACTTCCCAAAGGCGTCCCAATGGGTATAACAGATAAACAAATAAGCTAGTAAACCGGATAATATCTGTTGCTCTTTGAGCTACATGTCTCGAACATAGTTCGTTGCTCTTTGTACAGTTCAAGAACCAGAAGATGTGATTAAAATATCGGGGAATTACCATGTTTATGAATCAATATGATAAATAATAAATGATTGGATACGATTTAACGATGAGTAAGAAAATCATGTTATGAGATGAGATGCAAAATGGGATTATGATAAAATATAGGTTGTTCGAGGTTTAGTAACGAAGTTGTGGCTTTCTTATCCAAGTTCATCAGGGTCGAATGCCAAATAGGGCTAGAACAAATCAGAAATTGAACCCCACCTTAACTCGTACGGGGAACCTTGATGGCATTGATTAGTTCGTCGAACCTTTAATAAATTTAAATAATATTAATCAACTGAATTTATAATTCACCACAATAAACATATGTACTATTAAACTTTCGTGTTGATGAAATTTGAGGAAGTTCTTGTCAAAAAAGGTAGCTAATACTAATTTAAGCAAATAGCACATATCATTGATGAAAATCTTACGCGATGAACTTTGATGTCGTAAGGTTAAGTTAAATATCAAATATACTTTGTATACGTAATTTATATCTCAAGATTTATCTTAAGCAACCATATGTTTATAATTATAATTGTATTTATAATTTTTCTAATGTTAGAAAATCATTTCAAATGGTAAGTATACAATAATATCAAGTATAGTATGATAAACTATTTAATTTGATGCATAATAAATCTTCAAAATATATTACTTAACTAATTTATGGAAAATCGTTCTTTAAGTTTCTAGTACATCCAAAAATTTCAGGAATCATGACATCAAACAATTACCATATGAAGCAAGATTATCTTAAATTGTATAACTTAGTTAATATTATTTTGTTATACATTAAATTGTATAGCTTATGCATTATTATTTTGTTCCAAGATTATCTTAAATTACATAACATTGTAATCATAACTTATAAAAATATTAATACGTAAACCTAATCAAGGTAAATGATCAAAGAATGTTTAAATTATGATACATAATCATATAAGAGGATTAGACCTCAAAAGTATATGGTAATATTATTAAACTTATGTAAGGATATGTTAAACATGATAATTATACAATTTATATACTATTGAAAAATCTCAAACATATTAATTCGTGAATACAAATCATATTAAAGTGATTCTAATGATTGTTATATCTTATAAGAGTCATGTGTGAATGACCAATCATGAAATTATGATGATTATTTTCAATCATAAACAAGGAACTTCAAGTACGTAAAATAAGCTGAAAATCGTCGTAGTTTCGAATTTACCTTTGATCGGATATCCAAATGAACTTTGTTTCCAAATATTTTTATGGCAACTGATCCCTAACATCACTAAGAGCATGTGTACCCCAATGGGAAGGAAAATCTAAAGGTTTGCTATGCTAAATAATTCTTGAAAACATAGAATTTATTTTCGGATTCTCAGACAACAGTCTACGGTTTAGGAATTTCGACCTTCAAGATTACATTATTTGAAAACCGTTTCTTCACATGAAAGTTAGAGAACATCATGAGGAGTATTTTACCGTTGGCCTTGATCAAAAAAGATTTTTCTACAATTAGTTATGGTTTTCTAAGGTGCAGAGTTGAATAGATAATTTCTGCGCAGTAAAAGGTTTGGGGTATTTTTGGGTAGAAAATGGTGAAATAAGAACTTGGGATGAATTTTTCCTAAAAGTAGACTCACTAACTTAGAGATTCATAGGAAAAATAAGGAAAAATTGAAATTATTTTGGGTGTAAAAATTGTTGGAAGAAAGCCTATTATTTATAGGCAAAAACCATGTTAAAAAGGTCCACTTCGATTATTTTATAATAAATCACAAAAAAATCTGAATTTAATCATGCTCTTAAGGTTGTCATGGCTTACCTCATCAAAAAGATGTCATGGCTTACTTCATTAATTGGTTAACTGCATATCAAGTCTCTCAATTATTTATAATTAAAATTCAAATAGGTATAAATAGATTTCTTTGTTACATACATATTTACTTATGTAATTTTTCTAGGTAATTCATTCAACTTGGTTAATATTTAAAATTGAAATATATGTTTTGGGATTAGAGACCTGTAAATATAATAAAAGACTAACTTTTAAATTCAGGCGCTCAAATGCAATTTTTTCTAAATATTTAGGGTCAAAATGGAAATTTGCAAAAGTTCAAGGACTAAAGTATAAATTTATTTCTTCCAAATTTTTGGGGCGTTACAATCCACTCTCCTTAAAGGAATCTGGTCCCCAGATTCTTACCTGAATTATTTTGAAGATAAAGTATTACGATTTTACCTCTTTTTTTTCATCGGGATTTCTTTTAATTAGTGATCCGTCCTGATAAACCTGCAGCATAAAAACTTTTAGGTCTTTCTAATTTATGTAATCACAAATTATTAGAACCTATGAAAACCCAATAAACTTATTCCATATATATATTTCTGTCTTCTCAAACTTATTGTAAATTTCACCCCAAATTATCAATCTTCTCTTTAACCATTGCTTCAAGAATCCTCATATCTTTAATTGAATTAATACTTTGACAATGAATATATCCATAACTTGACTCGCCTCTAACTCAAATTTATAATGTCTTTTCTAAAAGATTATCAATCCACTCTCAACGTGTGAATATCTAATAACCTCAAAATCACCTAGATAATTATTCGCTTAAGGTTTTAATCCATTCCCTATGTCTCAAATTTACCTTTCACCTTCAAATTGTTAGTCTGGTATCCACTACTTAAATTTACCAAACTTATTTTCATTAACTAGATCGGATAGTCAATCTATATTCCAAAGTGAATATCTCTTTGTAATTGATACCTAAAAGTCCATCCTTCTTTTTTGATTTTTCGAACAAGACTAACGTATCCCAAAAGAGAAGTTCTAACCGTTATTTCGATTAATTTTATCCTTAAGGACTAACACTTAACACCATAGGAAGTCGTAAACCCATTTTCTCGGAAGAAGAAAATTAACCTCTTATGATTCTTGTCTAATAATAACCGAGAGTTTAAAAGTTTTTTTATTATTTTCTTTAAATTAGCTTAATATAATTATGCAATTCAAGTTTTGACGTTTCACCCATTAAACAACTACATAGGTAAAAGAAGACTACTCAAATAAATGTCTTATTATCCAAGATGCAATATTTCAATTGAACTTACATAATAGCAGTAAAATCATACCAAGAGCAAGAAATTGGAAAGGTATTGCGAATCCTAAAAATACAATAGCAAATTCAAATGATGTTTCTTCATCATTTAGAAGGTAAAAAATAAAAATAACAAAAATGGTTATTATTTGATTTCTTTGTTACATACATATTTACTTATGTAATTTTTCTAGAAAATTCATTCAACTTGGTTAATATTTAAAATTGAAATAAATGTTTTGGGATTAGAGACCTGTAAATAATAAAAGACTAACTTTTAAGTTCAGGGGCTCAAATGCAAATTTTTCTAAACATGAAATTTTCAAAAGTTCAAGGACTAAAATATAAATTTATTTTCTTCCTAATTTTTGGTGCGTTATGAGGATTGGTAACATCTGCAGCATAAAAACTTTTAGGTCTTTCTAATTTATGTAATCACAAATTATTAGAACCTATGAAAACCCAATAAACTTATTCCATATATATATTTCTGTCTTCTCAAACTTATTGTAAATTTCACCCCAAATTATCAATCTTCTCTTTAACCATTGCTTCAAGAATCCTCATATCTTTAATTGAATTAATACTTTGACAATGAATATATCCATAACTTGACTCGCCTCTAACTCAAATTTATAATGTCTTTTCTAAAAGATTATCAATCTACTCTCAACGTGTGAATATCTAATAACCTCAAAATCACCTAGATAATTATTCGCTTAAGGTTTTAATCCATTCCCTATGTCTCAAATTTACCTTTCACCTTCAAATTGTTAGTCTGGTATCCACTACTTAAATTTACCAAACTTATTTTCATTAACTAGATCGGATAGTCAATCTATATTCCAAAGTGAATATCTCTTTGTAATTGATACCTAAAAGTCCATCCTTCTTTTTTGATTTTTCGAACAAGACTAACGTATCCCAAAAGAGAAGTTCTAACCGTTATTTCGATTAATTTTATCCTTAAGGACTAACACTTAACACCATAGGAAGTCGTAAACCCATTTTCTCGGAAGAAGAAAATTAACCTCTTATGATTCTTGTCTAATAATAACCGAGAGTTTAAAAGTTTTTTTATTATTTTCTTTAAATTAGCTTAATATAATTATGCAATTCAAGTTTTGACGTTTCACCCATTAAACAACTACATAGGTAAAAGAAGACTACTCAAATAAATGTCTTATTATCCAAGATGCAATATTTCAATTGAACTTACATAATAGCAGTAAAATCATACCAAGAGCAAGAAATTGGAAAGGTATTGCGAATCCTAAAAATACAATAGCAAATTCAAATGATGTTTCTTCATCATTTAGAAGGTAAAAAATAAAAATAACAAAAATGGTTATTATTTGATTTCTTTGTTACATACATATTTACTTATGTAATTTTTCTAGAAAATTCATTCAACTTGGTTAATATTTAAAATTGAAATAAATGTTTTGGGATTAGAGACCTGTAAATAATAAAAGACTAACTTTTAAGTTCAGGGGCTCAAATGCAAATTTTTCTAAACATGAAATTTTCAAAAGTTCAAGGACTAAAATATAAATTTATTTTCTTCCTAATTTTTGGTGCGTTATGAGGATTGGTAACATCGAGATATTCTCTCTTTAAGGTTTCATCTAGATGTTTTCTCATGTAGATCACAACCTCACATTTTTCTGGATCCATATTTGTATTTACTGCAACAAGAGTTTCAACGATACTCTTTGATCTGAGGTACAATTTCGTATCTGATTTCCATTGTCCATAATTATTGCCAATAATATTGAGTATACAACTAACTGTACTCGTGAGGTTAGACATTTTGCTAGCTAAATACATAACCAAGAAAAACATAATTAGGATTGAGACAATTTATTTAACACATAATCATGGAAGCATAATTATTACAATAATACAATGCAATTATCTCATCTCTAGCCAAATCTTGAACTCGAACATTATTATGATAAAAGGGCGAAATATCATAGGGACAAACATAGGAGTGTCTTCATCTACTAGCATAAAAATAAAAATTGAAAGGTAAATGAGGACCAAGATCGTTGTTGTCGTAGAGATCATTTTGCAAGATGAGAGAAATAAGGTGAAGATTTGTGTGAAGTTTGTGTTATGAAATTTGTGTATTTATGGAGGAAAAATATTTGTAAGTAGCCGTTTATAGCCGTTAGAAAAACAATCATTTTTTTTTGTATTTTGGCATGTTTATGAACGATAATGTCTTTAATAATTTAGCAACAAAAATTAATTGTAATAACATGTAAAATAATTTCCGCCGCATTAATGATATTTTAACAGGCATATGGAATAATATTACGATAAGTAAATACATATATATTTTCCGCCACATTACTATGTAAAAACTTTCAGGGGCTTATGGAATAAAGCAATATAATAGGAGGTAACACCTTCCATAATAATAAATTGTCAGCAGTAATAGGAGGTAAAACCTTCCATAATAATGAATTGTTAGCAGTAATAGGAGGTAAAACCTTCCATAATAATAAATTGTCTGTAGTCGTTTCTAGCTTGGAGTTAACTCAAGCATCAACGAAAGTTAAAATTAGCTTTAGTGTTAGAGATAGATGATAGTAAAATATAAAAAGGATTTTCATCTAATCATAAAATTATATATATGCGGTAATCCGCATTGTCTATAATAATGGAGATAGATGAACACGTAAATATAAACTTTCGTACCTTGCAACGTTGAACGTTTTCTTTAACGAAGGAACTAAAATCTTCTGGATCGAGCACTATCGTGCTGATAACGTGTTGTAGAATAACTAAAACTGTTGATGTTTATAACAATATATTAAAAGAATTAGGAAAAGAAATGCAAATATTAAGTAATAACACTTGTGAATTGGTATCATTTTATATGGAAGATTGCTCTTTATAGAGAATTTTCTAACATAATACACTATTTCAATAGTATTTATAATAATAATAATTATCTATACTATTATATAAAGAAAGGCAAACTGTGACACCAAACTTTTAATTTCCAGTTTTAGCCTTATAATTTTAGTGTTGCACAAAAAACTTATTATTAAGTTCCTAATCTAGCCTTATAATTTAAGTAGAATCATTAATTACAATACTTATGGTGATTGGTGATTTAGTTTCATAAAAATTGAATCTTTGTTTATAAATTATATATCCTTATATATGTAGTCTTTTCTCATTAAAGTAATTTTCTGTCCTACACAAATTAAAAATATATTCACGCGGGGACTGCGTGCCAACGTTTCTACTACTTATATAAAGAAAGTCGTGTGAAGGCATGTTGACACCAATCTTTTGATTTTTTTATTATCCTTAAAAACATTTAGTGAGGATATAATTGTCATTTATTTTAGTTTTATTATTATTCAAATTTTTTCATTCAAGTAAACAATTATTACCTAATTCTCTCTTACATAAAAGAAGATTAAAATATATAGATTCTATATACATATTTAAGTGATAATCTTAACAACACAAATTAATTATATTAGACTTAAAATAAAGGTTAATTACACATTCTAGAATAAGAACAAGGAAATGTGTGAGACAACCTAAAGAAAAGGTATAGGGCTTGGAGCAAATATAAGATTGGGCTAACAATTAGACCAACTTAAAGCAACAATCTCTCCATTTGACCCAAGATAGTACATTAGGGAATTGGGAACTGAAGGACTCATCATCGTCAGGACACCTGAAAGTTTACATATAAAATGCAAGTGACAGTGGATGACACAAACAATATACACCTAACCATACAGATCAAAACATGTAATCACCACCTAGGCAAGCACACAAACAGACAAGTAACATATATTACACATATCGCGTAAATTATCCTAAGCTAAAGTTCAAAATTCGTTGACACGAAATAAACTTTTCAACAGACAAACACTTAGTACGTAGAAGGAATTCCGTTAACTAATTTAACTTTCGGGAAAAATGCAAATACCTATCCAAACTTTAGCCCTTTTTGTACTTACCGATCCAAACTTTCAATTTTGTCAATTACCGATCCAAAGTTTCAAAATTTGGCAGTCGATGGTCCCAAGTCCCAACTTTCATTCCGACCGATCTCCGCCCAAAAACGTCACTATTTGACTTAATGACATCATGTCCACGTCATCCGAGAGGGGTAAGATCGGTAGTTCACTTTTATTTGATAAAAAAAAATAAAAAACAAATACATAACACCCTCCCCCCCAGCCCGCCCTTTTCAATTACTTTACCTTTCTCGACCCGCCAAAACTAGAAACCCTAATCCCAAAATCAAACTCGAATCTTTCAAATTGAACCTCAACCTCTTGCATACGCTACACGATTCATATAATCTGATAATGGGCTGGAAAGTTAGAGCACTAAGCGACGTTATTTTTAGAAGGTTCACTCACGCCCGATTATGGAAGAAACTATACTTCTTTAAATAACAAGGCTAAGTATAAGTACAACAATTTCGGCCACATGTATGTATTATTTATACCATAAACTATAATAACTTATAAATATCATCCAAAGAAATTAATACATTTTTTTTTTTGATGACGTGGGAACCCTCAGCCACTACTCTTCGGGTGCGTACCGGGTAAACCCACGGGTCGACGAAATAGCCTGCAAACCTCGCCAACCAGTTGGGGATAAACACTAGGCTAACCATGTGTGACAGGCCCAGACCCAGAAGGCTGAAAGAAATTAATACATTTGCCATAGCCTTAAGAAATATATAAATCGATGTTGCTAATTCACAATTGAAAAAAAATCAAACATTGAATTAAATCTTTACAGTGATGGATCAAAAGCGGCATGTGTTCTCCGTGGACTTGCTGGAGCGGTACGCCGCGAAAGGGCGGGGAGTGATTACGTGTATGGCCGCCGGTAATGACGTCATTGTCCTCGGAACCACCAAAGGCTGGCTCATTCGCCACGATTTCGGCGTCGGCGATTCTTTTGGTGCGATTACCTTTTTTCGTTCTTTCTTTCCATTTAATTGATTAATTACCTAGTTCGCATTTCGTCCAATTTTAGCTCGTGCCTGTGTTTTTGTATGAGCTTTCGATGCATTGTGTGTGGAAATTTAGCATCGTCGTATCGTATCGTGTTTCGTAGATATTGATCTCTCGGCTGGTAGAGCTGGGGAACAGTCGATCCACAAGGTTTTTGTTGATCCTGGTGGAAGTCACTGTATTGCTTCTGTAGTTGGTGGTGGAACTTCCGATACGTTTTATACGCACGCCAAGTGGGCTAAGCCTCGCATTTTGCCCAAACTGAGAGGTCTGGTTGTGAATGATGTTGCCTGGAATAAGCAGCAGATTACGGAAGGTTGTTAGTAGTTGATAACTTGATTTCGTATGTTGCTTCTATTTGGAGACTTGAGCTGAATATCGAGTTTTGTTTTCTGAGCAGCTTCCACCAAGGAAATTATTATTGGTACAGACAATGGCCAGCTTCATGAACTTGCAGTTGATGAGAAGGATAAGAAGGAGAAGTACATCAATTTCTTATTTGAACTGAATGAACTTCCTGAAGCTTTCACCGGATTGCAGGTTCGATGTGTAGTTATTTATGGGTGTTCATCACCTTTCATTTTCCGCTGTTTCTCTAGGTAGGTTTATATGCACAACAAGTCATCATGTGCTAAAACTTTTTAAGCTAGGGATATCTTAGGTGGAAACTGAATAGTGTTGAAACTATGATTAAGTTAGAATTATGCATGTAGAGTAGTGTAATTTCTACATTTTTCTGGAAATTTAGGGTCAAGTCTATAATATTGGATAATCAGTCAGTAACTTGGTATGCTAGAGATATTTGTTAACTAATAAATTATTTGGCTTCTTTTTTAGCAAGAGGCTAGGTTTGAATTGATAATTCGAGTAAAGGTGTAGGATATGTCATATTTTCATGGGTCTTTGGCTGGGGAAAACATGGGGGGCTTTCAGAATGATGTGCCTGCGCATTTTAGTGTTTGATTAATTGAGGTTGAATGTCGGGAAATCGAAATAGTCTATTATGCCTTTCCCCTTTTCTCGCATTGATACATGTACGTATCGTTTAGGTGCTGAGGTGTGATCATTAATGAGATTAGGGAACATGTTAGTTTGTATGTGTTCCCCGTACCCTAGGAGAAAATATCCCTTTCTCTTTTTTAGTTTTCCATGTTTTTTTGTTCTCATTATCAATGGAAATGTTGTGAGCTTTTTTATGTCCAATTTGTAGATGGAAACAGCTATCATGGATAGCGGAACTAGATACTATGTGATGGCAGTTACTCCAACACGACTTTATTCTTTCACAGGAATAGGCTCTCTGGAAGTAAGTTTAAGTAGATGTGGCTGCTTTCTGCTTCAACTTTGCTGTCCTTCTGCGTTTCAGATGTTTAAGATTTTGCGTGAATGTAGATATTGGAACTACTATTTAATGCTATTTACTCAGCCGTATTGATTTTCATAGGTTTTACCCGTAATATGTTTTAGTGGTTGTTATTAGTATACAATGCATAACTTTGTGGTTTACTCTGCTACCAGTAACATATGTTTCTTCTCTTCACTTTTCCATTAAGAGTTTAAAATTTCTGGAAAGCCTAACTATCCTTTAATATATTTTCATTACAGCCTTATGGCGTTTTATTTGATTTTCGTGCAGTCCGTTTTCTCTAGCTATGTAGAACGTGCAGTTCACTTCATGGAACTTCCTGGTGAAATTCCCAACAGGCAAGTTGCAGCTAATGTGACTTGCTATTGAGTATTGATACCTTGTTTAAAATTTCCTTAGTATAAGCTGTAAATCTTTATTCGGACTGTTCCACCTTAGAATATTGAAGAACATAAAAATTGTATATTTCCTGAGGTAATGATTAGTACGTGCGTAGGTCGTGTCTTTTTGACCTCTGGAAACCTGCCTTTAAAATATACCTAATGCTTTAACCACTGACTGAACTTCATATATGGAGCTCATTCCTCTTGATCCACCAATTAGAAAATTTGACTAGCCATGATAATGTGCTGTACGCCTGTACCTAATTAGGATTTATTTCCTGCTTTAGGATTTTCTCATTACAGGAAACAGCAGGAATTTTAGGGCCTAGATTAGGGGAAGACCTGAGGTCTATGAGGGTAAATTTGTGGCAGTCTTAAACTTAGAAAAAGTTGCAGCTGCTCGATAGTTCTCGCTCTTAAGATTTTGACCTTGATACCGGATAATCATCCGTATATTACAGGAGTTCTCGTCATCAACAGAAAGGATTTTAGTGACTAAGAGTGGTGGAAAAATTCATTATTTCGTTATTAGTAACTGCTACTTTTAATTTTCAGTTTCAAGGATCATACTGTCCAATTTTATGTAGTTACTTGTCAGTTTTGTTGAATGGAAGAGTTATTGATGAGTTGTTGAGTTGCTCTTAATTGAAGGGTTATATTATCTTCTTTTGCTTTTGTGATACTAAGAAATGATTCTTTCTGTGGTGCTATCATTCAAATTGAACACTAGGGTTAATGATCAGGGTCGTTGTCACTATATATGAGCATCTTGCTTGCTCTTGTGAGAAGTGAATTGACAGTTGATGCGCACTTCTTGCAGTGAGCTGCATTTCTTCATTAAACAAAGAAGGGCGATACATTTTGCCTGGCTATCTGGAGCAGGAGTCTATCATGGTGGCCTTAATTTTGGAGCACAACACAGGTGAACACCAACTTCACGTCTTAAAGTGATTTCTAGAACAAGTCTACCATTCCTATAGTTGATCACTAACGTGTTAACACTTTGCGGTAGTTCACCAAACGGGGACGAGAACTTTGTGGAGAACAAGGCTCTCTTCGATTACTCAAAACTAGGTGAAGGTGCTCTTGTCAAACCTAGTTCCCTGGCAGTGTCCGAGTTCCATTTTCTTCTTCTTGTCGGAAACAAGGTTAAGGTGTGTGTACTGTAGTTCTTTATTACCTTTGTTTGTTAAAAATTATCTGATGAAGTACAGCAAATTCTTTGAATATCATATAAGGCCAAAGCGCGTAGCTTACACTTACTTCACCTGAGGGGTTTCCAGAAGTTCTCATTGAAGACGGTCATATTCTGCAAAGAGGACTGATCGCCAGGGTTAATTGGACTGCAGATTACTGCAAAAACTCTTTTCTAAAAGTCACTTTTCTGTACATCATCCATCAAGAGCGAAGGCCAATTGTTATGCAGCAGTTTTTCGTTGGTCATTTTCATATGTTATATTCAGTTTATATGACCTAAAGTGTTGAATTAAGAAACTCAAATGTTTACTACCTTTCTGATACTAACTCGCACTCCAGTTTCCTGGATAAGAGTGTATAGAGGACTGAACAACATATTTAACTCATAATCTATAGGGTGTAGACAGAGTGTCCTGGTTAATTCCTTTCCTACAGCGAGCCACCTGAGTTACTTTTTTTTTTTGGACTTCTTAAGGATAAAGATCCAGTTGATCTTACTTATATTTTCAGCTTCTTGTGGGCAGCCCTCTCTGTACTTATGGTGTCCTGTTTTTAATATATTTCTATTTTACCATTAAAAGAAGCATGTTTTCAGCTTCTTGAAAATCTGGTACTACCCTTTTGACCATTTTCATTTGTTAACAACTCTGAACTATTTTATAATGTTATCCTGTATCCCTTTTTGACCAAAAACTAATATTGTTCCACTTTCCATGTATATTATTTTGATTTAATTTTCCAATTCTCTTTAACCTGTCGGATAACACCTCCTTGTCCCGACTTTGATCATTCCGAGTTTTTCTACAATATTTTGTAGGTTGTAAATAGGATTAGTGAACAAATTGTTGAGGAGCTGTATTTTGATCAAACTCCTGATGCAGTTTCAAGGGGAGTTCTAGGTTTATGCAGTGATGCATCTGCTGGGCTTTTCTATGCATATGACCAGGCTTCCATCTTTCAGGTGGACTTTTATGACACTTTTGAATGTGCTTGTCATGTGTCAGTATACTTTAGGTGTAACATTTCTTTATATGAGAATGTTAATTTAGGTATCGGTGAGTGACGAAGGCCGAGATATGTGGAAAGTCTATTTAGACCTAAAGCAATATGCTGTGGCTTTGGCCAACTGCCGTGATGCTCTCCAGAGAGATCAAGTTTATCTGGTGCAGGTCTGATGTTTAATCTGGTATATTTGAACTTTGGGTTGTCCTTCATAGTGTTACAAGCTGGTACAAATTTTTACTCAGCATTTATAATTTTGTGTATAACACAACATTACGACTGAAACATTGTGATGCAGGCTGAAGCTGCTTTCACTGAGAAGGATTTTCTGAGAGCAGCTTCCTTTTATTCGAAGGTCCGATAACATTGCTTACCCTGTTGGTATAGTGGTCATGGATGATAAATGTATTTCTGTCTGTTGGTTAAATGAAATCCAGTCAGGAAAAGCATACCTGTGTTACTTTCTTACATCAATCATGATGTCCTCTTAACGCTGCAAACTGCATTTTGCTGCAGATTAACTTTGTTTTGTCGTTCGAAGAAATTACTTTGAAGTTTATTAGCATAGGTGAACAGGTAATATCTGTCGCCTTGCACATCTTTAAGGAAATCTCATAAACAATTCGGTTGTAGTTACGTAGTCTTTTTGGTTATTCACATGCTATAATTTTGTTCAACGGTTGCAGGATTCTTTAAGGACCTTTTTGTTGCGGAAACTTGATAATTTTGCGAAGGATGACAAATGCCAAGTTACAATGATTTCCACGTGGGCAACTGAATTGTATTTGGATAAGGTGTGTTTGCGGCTTGCTGGCTGGACAAGTAAATTTCTTCATTTGAAATGCTTGAGTTTCTTTCTGCAGAGTTTTTCTAGGGCTCTCAACTGCCACATAACAGGGCTTCATGTTATTTGACTTGTTAGACTTCTTATGTCATATTTCTTCGTTAATGCAAACTCATCCAAAGGCCCTTTTGACCTTAAGTCTCGAAAGGGTCGATATATGAATAGACTTGATATTTTTATCTTATTGTTCGAGATCTTGCTTGCAGAAATTTTTAGTAGGGAATTATGCAAAATCCCATATTTCTCTGCTAGTCTAGTTGAAGATGTTAATCGTAGCTTTAACTTTCTTCAATAATGTTAGGCGTTGACCAATCATAAAGAATATGAGAAAACGAGGGATACTCCTTTATAGCTTTGCTATGCCCTTTGATTTTTATTCTTTATTGAGGTCATAGATCTTCTCATTTTAGTCTAGATTTCATTTTCAGGCTTTAGTATGCCAGCCAGTTTTGATGGGAGATTTTGTTTATATCATGGGCATACCGATTTTGGTATATTAGTGTTGGTGTATAAAACTGTGATACTCTTTAATTTTATGGCTATGCATTTTGTTCATTTGGTGTCAGATTAATCGTCTACTTTTAGAAGATGATGGGGCCTCTGAAAATGTTGGTGTAGAGTACCAATCAGTCATTTCAGAGTTCCGTGCCTTCTTGAGTGACTCCAAGGATGTATTGGATGAGGCTACTACCATGAAACTGCTTGAAAGGTCTTTCCTTTAGTTAGTTTTGACTTTTACTTGTAAGTTGTAATGTAACACTATCTCTCAAAAAATAAAGTTATTTGCTGACTTCTTGATGTCTGGTCTGATAATAAAAAAATCGTATTATTTAAAGCTTTACTACAATTCAAGTTTGGAGAGTGCTCATCTTTAAAACACCTATACCGTGACCTCAATCTGTTACTCACTTGGGAGAACTGTTGGAAAACAAAAACCTTTTATTTGATGCATTGATATGTTTGGATTCTTTGGTTATACGTTGTTGAAAATGTTCCAGAGAAGTATATTTTAACATGCCTATTGTGAAATCTTGCAGCTATGGTAGAGTTGATGAACTGGTGTTCTTTGCTAGTCTTAAGGAGCAACATGAGATCGTGGTTCATCATTATATTCAGGTGCCTTTTCTTGGTAGTTTTTTTTGTCTCTCATTTTCCATTTATTCTTGCCATCATTTGTGATAATTATCTGTAATATACCTCTAAATTTAGTCTCAAATGTCACATTGACTCATTTTCTCTTTCAAATTTGTGTATATTTCTTGGATGTGAATTCATTTCTATATCCAAAGCTATTTATAGACCTATCCAAAGTGATTTAAATAATTAATCTTATATTTGTGGCGTTGGCCTTATGTTCCTCTCTCAAGATATTAAAGAAATCATTATTGCTCTTGATGATGTTGGAGGAAGGGAAATCTCTCAACTTCTAGAGAATCATACTGGCTACACTTCCTTACCTTCCTGTTAACTGCTGTTGATGAGTCAAGAACATTTTATTGTTTTAGCTTCATATGATGTTTTTTTGTCATAAAACTAGGTATGAGCTATTTCATCTTAAAAGCTTGACATTTATATAATGCTTTTCTCTCTAAAAAGAGAATGGAATTCCCTTTGATTTTTGATCGGAAGATTCAAACTGTAATCTATTGACTGGTGCCTTGGACAAAACTTAATGCAGAACCTTCTGAAACCTAAAGTATTTGTGTGCATCACAACATTACTGGGATTCTTGAGTTGTTATAAGTTCTGGTGCTTGTGCAAAGCTAACATAGTTAGCAAACGTATGTAATATATTCCTATACGAGGTGTCGTACCTGACTGTATCTTGTTGATATCTATGCTTATAGTGAGAAGGAATGTTTAATAGTGTTGAATTCTGTGTCATTCTCTTTGACTTTGTATAGCTAGGAGAAGCAAAGAAAGCATTGAGAGTTCTTCAGAAACCAAATGTTCCAACAGAACTTCAGGTATGAAGTTAGAAAGATAACTTTGCTTTTATCCATTGTGTTATTGATTGGAAGTGGCATTAACCTTCTTTCTTACTCTTTGTATTTTTGAAAGTCTTTGAATAAGGAGTTTTTCCAATGGCATTCTTGGAGTTGGGGTATATCATAGAAAATTTCTCTTATTTTTGCAGTACAAGTTTGCTCCAGACCTTATCATGCTCGATGCATATGAAACTGTTGAATCATGGATGACTACGAAAGATCTGAACCCAAGAAAGCTCATTCCTGCAATGATGCGTTATTCAAGCGAACCACATGCAAAGTAATGTATATCTGTGCTCTTTTAGTTTCATGTGCGTTGTTTTCTTTCTTTTTTTTTGGTATTTCTTTTTCATTTGGAGTGGCAATATGCCTGTGAGTAAGCATCAAACAGAGACTGAGGTGTTTTATTTGTACTTTTGTTGGTTGCCAATGAATGTTGCTTACAGAGAATGTAGTTCATAATTTAGCTGTCTATTTTGGTCCTGTTTTGATTCTCTTATCAAGATATCTTCATCGAATCGTGGAATTGTTATTCGTTACTTTTCTCATTTTACAATTGCAAATGAAATAAATGACTAAAAGATGAAATAGTATAATAGTGAGACATATTCAGATTCCTATCAAAAAAATAAATGAAATTTGAGACACATTCAGATGAAAATGAATAATAAATCATAATGTGAACCTCACCAAAACCTATTATTACTGAAAGGGAAGTGACATTGCAGTATAAATGCCATTTTTTTCTGGTAAGATTACCATGAGATGACAAATTACAGTCATGATGTTGTATCTTCATCAGATAAGTTGTACACTTGAAAAGACTGGATAAATGATTCTTTCCTAATAACTGGAGATGAATTAAACCAACTAATCACTTAATTTATGTATTTTGTTGCTTAATGAGGAAGTTGTACTATGTCAATTAGGATTGGCGGTAGTTAGAGTCGTTAACAGTAATTTGAAACTGAATGCTGGTGATTGTTATTATGATTATATAGTTTGTTTATGCTCTTAGTGAAAATGTTTGTGCCAACTATTTTATCGAAATACATCTGCAGGAATGAAACTCACGAAGTTATCAAATATTTGGAGTATTGTGTTCATCGTTTGCAGAATGAGGATCCGGGTGTTCACAATTTGTTGCTCTCTTTGTATTCCAAGAAGGTCAGCTTGTTATAGGACAAGAATATTATTATGCAAATTGGTGAAAATGTTTCTTCATCGACAATCTTGCCTTGCATATCTGAGAAACTCCGCACTAGTAGCAACTCGAGATCTTAATATTGGGTGATACTAAGCATCTCCTCTTGTCATTTTGTAAAACATAATTGGCTAGTTTGCTGACAATTACCCAACGAAGCAACTCCCACTACTTTTAACATATCCTTAAAATTGATCGATAACTTTCTCTCATATTTCTGCTGTATAATTTTATATGTTGTACTTAATTATTCTTTCTATGGTCCACATATTTAGTTTGTTGCCCAACTTGGTGTACTTGTAAGTCTTTTGGTATAAAGATGAATTAGCTGCTGAGAGTTCTGTAACTGTCAATGTATATTTTCATACTCACAGCAATAAGAATGGCAGCTACAAAACCCATTTCAATTAATTAGAGTCGGTTATGTTAACCAAATAATAATGACATTGGGAGAAGCACACTATTTCTTTAATTCCTCTCAAAATTGACGAATCATCTTACTGAAGACTTAACTCTTGATGCATAATCTTTTACCATGATCAATAACAGCGGATAATTCATGTGCACTGGATTAAGTTTCATATTTCTGGCATTTGACTCAAAGACAGGACATCTCAAAGTGTTTTCCTTTTTTAAAGCTTATTGTTAAGTCTGTCTATGCTTATCTTAGGAGGACGAGAGCACTCTTCTACGCTTCCTGCAATGCAAGTTCGGGAAGGGGCAGCTAAGTGGTGGCCCAGAGTTTTTTTATGATCCAAAATATGCGCTACGTCTTTGCCTAAAGGAAAAACGAATGCGAGCCTGTGTTCATATATATAGTATGATGTCTATGCATGAAGAAGCAGTTGCTCTTGCATTACAGGTGATACTTTGCTGTTGATAGAGTGGGTGGTGATCTCTATAATTATACGTGTTATCTTTTCAGTTTTGTGATGTGAAGTCTTCCATCAATTTCTGAAGCACTTCTGTATATAAATACTGTTTATGTGTACTGCAGGGAAGCATTTTTGGTGCACAACTGTATCTATCTTATGTTACTTAGTTACTTTTTAGCATGGACCATGTGTATTTGTTAATGTTAAATCATCAATAAGCGAAGCTAAACTTCTAAGCTAAGGTGACATCAAGTGCTAGGAATAGACATGTGGTGAGAGATTGTTCCATTTTATTGATAGGTTGATCCAGAGCTCGCTATGGCTGAAGCTGACAAGGTGGAAGATGATGAGGACTTGAGGAAGAAACTTTGGCTTATGATTGCTAAACATGTGATTGAACAAGAGAAGGGAACAAAGAGGGAGAACATCCGAAAGGCAATAGCATTTCTCAAGGAAACTGATGGACTTCTAAAGATCGAAGACATCTTACCCTTTTTTCCAGATTTTGCACTGATTGATGATTTCAAGGTTGGTTTCTTCTTCTACATACGTTACGAGGGGTTTGTCTAATAGTTTGGTGGCAACTTCTTGTATAAAAGGTTATTTCTTGCATTTTCACCAATTGAAATGGTGGAGGTGGGGGCAATTTTGTAATCTGCCTGACTTGATTTAAAAATAAATGCAGGAAGCAATATGTTCATCTCTGGAGGATTACAATGAGCAAATTGAGAAACTTAAACAGGAGATGAATGATGCTACCCATGGTGCAGACAACATAAGGAACGATATCAGTGCGCTTGCACAACGATATGCTATCATTAAGCGGGATGAGATATGTGGGGTAATGATCTGATACTGTTTCTTGCTAAACTTTGAAATGGTTTACTGAATTTCTGTAGACATGAGTTTAATGCTTGAGTTGTCCACAGATATGTTTTTTTTACCTCTTACGGCTAAATGAGTTAAATGTTGACCTACTCTGGTTCTCATCATTGGTGTTGACAGGTTTGTCGAAAGAAAATACTAAACGTTACCGATGATTACCGGATGGCTAGAACCTATACTTCAGTTGGATCAATGGCACCTTTCTATGTCTTTCCCTGTGAACATTCCTTTCACGCACACTGCCTGATTGCACATGTGACTAGATGCACTACTGAAGCTCAAGTAAGTTCAGGAACATGTATACTACTCGTTTTGGAGATACTAGCTCTTAGTTAACCTTTGTGAAGGAAAAAAAAAAGAAACATCTATTTGAAAGTTAAGATGGATATGATTTTGTTGATCCGTCACCTGGGACTTGCGGTTCTTATATTCTTATGGGTCAGTAATGAACTTATGCAAAAGCATAGATTGACAGAAGGTGGTAGACATTATTGAGATATATGAAGGGATTTTCTCAGCCGTTAAAATCTGAGGAGGAAGGTGGTAAATAATTTAGGGAGCCTTGCAATTTTGAACTTGATTTTGGCCTTCAACCAACAGCTACCTTTGTTGTGTGTACGGCAATGATGTGACTATATATTTGGGTAAAAGATATAGACTGATGAAAAAAGGATTTTCTGTAGAAACACACATACTTGTTTGTAAACCATGAACCTATCTCTGTGACAGTTAGTTACTGCTTAGGTTTTTCCGTCATCACATAAATAGGGATTTGAGAGCTTCACTAGGTGTATTTGTGACCTATAAATATGCAAATACTATTGAGCTTGTTGTGGTTTCACTATAGATGACCATACGCCGGTTCTGGAGATTAATTGCTGCAACACCTTTATCATCAATATTTTGTTTTCTATCATTACAGGCTGAATATATACTGGACTTGCAAAAGCAGCTGACTTTACTGGGTAATGAACCAAGGAAGGAAATGAATGGCAGCTTATCGGAAGAGGAACCAATTACAAGCATGACTCCTGCAGATAAGGTCTGAATGATTTGCCACATCTGAGGCATTATCATAGGTTCTCTGTGTGGCTTCAAGATCTAGCAATTTTTTTATTAATTTTATCAAGGATAACATTGATCATGCCTTTGCCGATTTCCATAACATTATATTTTTATAAAGGAACATTCTTTTGGTATCGTAACAAGAAACTGCATTAAGGATCATAAATAGCCATCCTCTCCAAAACCGTTTGTCCCCTTGACCGAAAGGCCATGAAAGAACACGCATTAAGGTGAGGTTGTGAAAGGGGTGGGTGGGTGAGGGTGGTCTTCTTTCACATATTAAATGGAACCCGGTTTACCCTTACTAATTTAGTTAACCATTTGTATTAGTTTTACCCTTACTTGAACAAAGGACAGGCTCTACTTTCACCAAACTCAACTTTTTTGCCAACGACAAGTGACAGTTAATGGTGTCAGTTGTGGTTTATTGTACTAAGATAAACATAGAGTGTGCAATAATATTATGTTTTGATTTCTTAATTTTTACTTTTCACCTCTTATTAGTACTGAAACTGCTTAGAAGTTCCTTCCTTTCATGTTACAAAAAATAATGTTGTGTTGGTTGGTTGGTTCTTTTGTTTCTCTTTTCACATTTGAATTGTGAATTTGTACTCCAACAATTTGGTTTGTAATCTATTAGTTTCTGTTAGAAGTCTCCAGCGAGTTCTGATTACAATTTAGTAGACTCATCCCTGCTTGTGCCCTCAAACTCCACCCTATCCTGTTTCTTGGTTGTATAATGAAGCTTCTGATGCACTTCTCTCTGCAGATTCGTTCACAGTTGGATGATGCCATAGCAAGTGAATGCCCTTTTTGCGGCGAGCTAATGATACATGAGATATCATTGCCTTTCATTCTTCCAGAGGAAGAGAACGAGATTGAATCGTGGGAAATAAAGCCACTTAACCTCGGAACTCAGAAGAGCATATCATTAAGTGTGTGATTAGATCTTCATGCACATGCATTCAGAGGCGCTTGTAACCTTTTAAATGCTCTCATCGTTAGAGCTGAGATCCATGTGAGGCCTATAGTTATTGTTTCATAATAGGCTTGCGAAGAAACATTTGGTGGTTATTTTTGTAAGTAAATTTTCTTTTCATTTTTTTTTCTTTCTTCAGTGTGGCTTTCGTGCTATCCTGTGTCGTGCTGTTCCCATTACCCATACTAGTACATAGGCGTTAGCATAAAGGTTGATTTGTTGTATGTTATGTACAATTTTATGTAATTTATGTTTTCTGTACGGTGTTTGTGCGTTTGCAATATACACCACATTGTATTTGTACATTAGTTTTAAGGGGGCTATTTAGCCTTCTGAATACGGAACATTTTCCACTGGAAAAAAATCAATCAAATTGAGTGTGATTTTGACTGTAAATCATTTTTACAGATGTACCTGAGACTTAAATTTATCCTATCATAGTATGAGGCTGAACCTTAACAATATACATCAGGAGATCTTTGCAAGAGTCTGTTACCTATGCTAATAAACTTCCCTGTCTACTCCGTTTATCCAATGGTTACTATATCTCAAAAGACACGGGAACACGTTCATTCCTTATTACCTGGTTTGTCTTATGTAGTTCTCCTATTGGTGGGTGCAAAATGGGGTATAATATTGCAAATTCGCAATGAGACGAGCAATCGACCAATGCAATGCAACTCTAGGCACATCTCATGAAGTTACTTGATCGGGATTAATTTTCTCAACCAAATTATATCAGGATCAACAAATTATTATGGTAAGTGTTCAAAGAGGACAGGCAGTTAGCATTATACTTTAACTGCAGCAAGTGCTGCCAGCCCGACTAAGAAACTGGCAGTGCAACTCATTTGAAATCTGAAACACAATTCTTAGTTTGGTCAACCAATGGGCTCAAACTGTTGACCATTAACTTTTAGGTCGCATGTGGCAAGGCTACGAGGAAGAAAGCTTTTGCAAAAGTGAAGAAGATGGGATATCTGTTTCAATTTACATAATGCATATATCAGATTATCATCATGACATCAACTTAACAAGTCAAATCCATGTCTGCACTAAAACTCACGTATCAACTTGCTTTGAGTTTTTTTTTGATCTGACAGTCCATGTGACATCCGGTGGAAATCCAACATGTAATTACAGTTCAGGGGATGCATGGTCATCAGCCTGGAGGTTCGTTTGAGCTGGAACTATACACACTATGTAGAGAACGTATAAGACAAAAAACAAGCCCATCTATACTAGGGTCTAGGAGTTCGGTGGAGTCTGTACAATTTGATTCAGATCAGGCATAATACATAAGCAAGCTGTTTTTGGCAGTACAGGCAATCAAATTGGTTGTAGGATGCCAGGCAAGATGCAGCAACTTGGAGTCATAATCGTATGAGTACTCGTCTCCTACAGCTCCAGGATTATCTGTTCCTGCAAATTTAGGTCAATGCAAGAATGGAATAACAATGGCGTAAAAAGGGAGAAATTAGTAAGAAAAGTATGACGCAATAGAGCACCTTGACGGTAAAATCCCCTAGCCAAATTGCTCAAAGATGACCGTCGGCGTCTTGTGGTGATTTGAGCGTAGGGCTTCCTGCAATTACATGTTAGGTAATAAACTGGAGCAAGCTGAAGCAATGAAGAAGTAAAAGGAATCAAATATTCTGCAACTCCATGAGCAGGAATTCAGATTTATAATGAATGCGTACCAAGTTAGATCGTTCAAGTTTATTATGCTTACAAGGAGAATTTTCCATCAATACTCAGTTGAGAGAAACTAGTATTAGTTCAAAATTTAGTATAAACAAGAAACATTTTCTAAACCAATTCACGTGGAACAGTTTTGCTTAAGATGACAATGTGACGGCCTTCAGTTTTTTGAGGTGACCATATTCCTTTCTCACACTATTATATAGTGAGATATCACCCACAAGTGTTGATTCCCTAAAATGTAATAAACCAAAACAAGGTGTTCAAATTCTTAGAAAATGTACAACTTAGAGATACCTGTCCTGATATTTACTGGCTTCAATAGTTACTCCTTCCGCCTTCCCAATTCCATTAGAAAATACACGCAGACGATTGCTACAAACAATAAAACATCAGAATGAAAATACACACAAAACCAAGGCTGACAAACAATCCTGTCATTTGAATAGGTATTGCCTCAACATTAAGGGGAAGAACTTACCTATAGGATCCAGTTGCAAAGGTAAGCCGGTCTCCAGCAACACAGCAGTCAAATTTATCAAAAATTGCATCATTGTTATACAAATCACCCAGCTGTGCAGCACAATGTAATGTGTCAGCCATAGATAAAAAGTAAAACAGTTGTGGTAACTGTAATATTGTAATTGTAGTTGTACGTAAATTAACCAAAATGAAATCCCCATTGGCTCAGCTAAATCACATAGATACTGCACAAATAAAAGACGCCTAAGAAAGTGCAGGATACTTTTCATTTTACGTTTTCGCTTGAAACAGAAATTTAGCTTGTGTAAGGAAGCTATGGAGCATCAGGATTTGACAGACCTATCACCAAGGTGTAAACTCTCATCCTAAATTATTTTCATGAAATGCAATACTAACATATAATAGAGCCTTGACCATTTACCATCCTTTAAATATAGACTGGAAGCTGAACTTCAGTTTTTCTCGATGGTAGCTTATTCATGTAGATAAAACTAGAGCTTAAGAATATATGTAAGTGAACTATGAAAGACGATCATAGGAAATAAGTTTTGTTGTAGGCATATTAGATAACTAACATGTGTAACTGTAACTTCATGGTGCGAAGGATCATTTAGTCTGGACTCAGTGACTTACAACGTCCGTACCTTGGGCCGTAGGTTCTCATGAATACTGAATGTTGCAACCGGGGAGGTGTCCATATGCATATCCCATAGCTGGAGTAGAAAAGGAAAAGCTAGAAGTTAAGATCAAGACAGTGTTTTGTTTGATCGCGCTGCTTCGGCAATAAATGATTGCAGCTAGACGTGAATGTGAAGAAAAGACTACACCCATTTGCACCCAAAAGAGAAAAAGAAAAAAAGACAGCAGCATGAGGACACGCATGTATATTGATTTTGAAACAAAAATACTCCTGTATAAAGAGGGCAGTACTGATGTAGGAAGGCATATGTGTTTAACGATAAGATGAGTTCTAGTGACTTTCTGACAAAGGAAGTCAGAGTGTCAATAGTCAAAAGAGGAACTAATGTTTTTGACAAATAGATAAGTAAATTACTCCATTCCATAGACATACAGAGACAAGAAGATTTAGAATGTGGCAGCAGAAGCTAAATGTGCACAATCAGAGTCCTAACAAGGATCAACAGTGATTAAAATGATATTGGTGGCTGAGAGACCTTCACAGTCATAAAGTCACGGCTTAAAATGTGCCTTCCATCCTTTGCAAACTTCATATCAGTTATTGCTGCTATGATCTCAGTGAAGAATGATTTTGGCCAATTGGATTCCTCATCTTTCAACCTATACCAGTCAAATTTTTTATGTTACAGAATGAAAAATGATAAGAGCGACGGTGAAATGTAATATAAACGTTAGAGCAGCTAACACTCACACCCTTGCACTTTGATCACATAGAGCTGATTGTCTCATGTCTACAAGCCGAATAAAGCCTCTTGAACTACTGTAAGCCAGAAGATTGCAATGAATTGGATGGAATGCTGTGGATGTTATCACCTCTGAATGTTTCAGGAAGACCAAGTTAAATCTCTAATCTGAATGGTTAAAACACCAGAATACTATAATCAGTATCACATGACTGCCATAAATTCTTCCCAAAGCATGTTCCTCTAATCACTCAGTAGTCGTATTTGTGTGACTTCGCGATGAAAAGAAGTTTTCGTTACCTATTGCTCTAATTCAAAAACTCGAGCAAACTCGAACAATATATACAAACATGAATGAACATCCCCAGAGACAAAGCCAGACAGTGTTGTCAGTCAGATCAAAAGTGCATATGAATAATAAGTTATAATCAGATAGAGTATGTGTAACACGGTTACACACTTTATAATATATGTTAGAATATAAATTAAATATAGAATAGGTGTAGTAGGTGTAGTGGGTGTAGTAGGTTAGTAGCGATTCCTTCCCTATTTATGTATGTTTCATCCATGTCAATCATATCAAGTTATTTCCTTCTCTTCTATTATTACATGGTATCAAGAGCCAAGTTGTTATAAGGAAAAGATCCGGTGACCTTAGCGCCGCCGCGGCGCCGCCACCTTCAACTCGCCGCGGCGGCTATTCAAAGTTCAATTTTTTTTTCCTTTTCTCCCCACTTCAGTTTTCTCTCTCCCCTTGTAAAAAAAAAAAAAAAAAACCAACTTTTTTTTTTCTCCAAGCACAAGATCTGCCGTCGCCGCTTTCCGCCACTGTTCTCCGACGCCACCGCTAGTCCAAGAGTCCAGTTGTTAGTTTGTCGAATCGGGGCCGATTTGATTTGGTACAAAACAATTTGAGTCCGTTATTTTTTTTCTAGCAAAAAAAAAAAAAGTTCATGAAATTTGTCCGTTATTCTTGTTTTTCGAGCAACTCACATAGTGTGTTGCTCAGGGGGAGTAGGGAGTCTGTTAATGTATTTTTCGTTGTTGTTGTCTTCATTTGACTACATATTTGGGTTTACAATCTTATGGATTGATGTGTTTCTGGTGTGGAAGCACACGTTTGGGCATTAAGGATATTAATCTATCGCCTTTGTTGACGCACTTGTAATTCGCTTTTGTTTGATTGGTATAGCCAATCGTTGCGTGAGGTGTTTGTCGTCAATGGAGCTAGTGATCCACGTTTGTTGATTGGTATACCCAATCGTTGCCGTAAGGTGTTTCGATGACGTTTCTGGTGGACTTGGTGTTCCACGTTTGATTGGTATAGCCAATCGTTGCCATAAGGTGTTTCAATGACGTCTCAGTTGGTGGAGCTAGTGATCCATATTTGTTGATTGGTGTAGCCAATCTTTGCCGTAAGGTGTTCTGACGAAGATTACATCCAGAAATGTCAAGATGGGTTAGAAGTCTTGGTCGCACTCGCTTTCTATCAAGTATTGTACCTTATTATGTAGTTAAATTACTTTCAATTATGTGTGTTATTTGTAACAAGCTTAGAGCGTAGTACGCTCTAGCTTGAGGGGGAGTGTTAGAATATAAATTAAATATAGAATAGGTGTAGTAGGTGTAGTGGGTGAAGTAGGTGTAGTGGGTGTAGTAGGTTAGTAGCGATTCCTTCCCTATTTATGTATGTTTCATCCATGTCAATCATATCAAGTTATTTCCTTCTCTTCTATTATTACAATATATATGCTAATAAGTTCACAAAATCAATCTACTACACAAAAGTTTAGCTCCTTCTCAGATTATTATCGCTGAAATTTGGGCCCTTATAATAATAGAAGATGACTACCATAGTCAATAAGTCTGAGAAATCACCTATAAGATCTTCCATTCTTGCTGGCTTCATATCAATGATATTGAAACACTGATTATTAACGTCAAGGTTCCACAAGTTTATTCTAAGGTCATCTCCAGAAAGAAACGTCTCGCCATCGCTGCAGGACAATTATATGAAACTGAGTTATCTTAAACTGCTGCTATAATAATCTTACACCATTAAACTCACTAACAGTATCCCACTAATGTAGTATAAGAGAAAAAGAAAGAACCAACATGTCTGCAAATTAAGAGTACACACTATTTTGTCATTTTAATTTTCTTTGACAGCTCCAATTACAATTTGTGGAAAATGATAGGATAAAATAGACAAATATAAGTAAAGAAGAAAAACAACTACCTATTCATTGAGATAGAGTTGATATTGAAGTCATGAGCATGTGCATACACTTTTCGACATTTCGCAACACTAGCATCTGCAAAACCGGCTCCCTAGATACAAAACAAACCTTACCATAATTAAGGCCAAACATGCACTCTCTCGTTGCAAAGAACGGAGCATGTTACAAGTTGAAACTGTAGACTGATACCTTGGGATGTCCACCATTGTATGACGTTAAACCATTTTCTACGTTCCCTGTCCATTCTAGGAGGTAACCATCAGTTGCTTTTTGCCCATCAATAAAGCTTTTTTCAGCTAACAGTGAATTCTCTGAAGATACAGATGGCCTGATATCCATTTCTTGGACTTGCTTAACTTTATGTTCCTTGACCTGCCTTGGGCACCCGTTAACATAATCTTAGAATCAGATGCAAGATGTAATAGCACAAATGAAGTTTCAACATATCTATAAATAGTTATAAGTCATTTTCCTTCTAGCTTAATCAGAACACATGTCATGCTAAGATTTGATCATAACATCATATCTTGTACATGGTCACATTTCTACAATTATGAATTTCAAACATTATATCAGATTTAGTGAAGGTTCCGTAATCAGCAGTTATTCAATATCAAAAGAAAAATCGCCACATTTTCCATTTATAGGATTTACTCATAAACTTGTAGTGAACCCAGTAAGCTTTTGTTCCTTTTTCTGGTGGCGAGACGGGAGTACCTTGGGATTCTATTAATGCCGTCACTTATAGTAGCAGAATACAGCAATTACATCCCAAACAAAAGGACATAAACAAAATGAAATTGAAAGCAGTACCCCAAATAGCAGGCAAAATTAGATCAGACCCATTTGGAGAACAAAACAAAACGCCGTACCTGCTAAATAAGGCAAGATTTTATAACAACATGATTTCAAACAAGTCTGCGATTTCCTAACACGTGACATTTTGGCCTGACCTAACATTATTAACTCAACATGCACAATTTTCAGAAACTTATGTCGAAAAATTCAAGACATACGAGCAGCCAGATGCCCAAGATAGGCTACTATATCAATGCGACAGTTTTAGAACACATCACATCTCCAAAAGTTTGTGTATCTTCTTTCGTTCCTATAACAGAATAGATACAGAAGCTCGTACCTTCCACAGTTTAATAGTCTTATCGTTTGCCGAAAGAATAGACAAGGATCCACTCTGTGTCGAAAACCACTCCACTTTATTAATCTTTTCTTCGATCTCAACACTCCTCAATGAATCAAACTGTAAAAGAAATTCATAATCAAGATCTATCCACTAGCGAAAGCACATTACAGAGGTCTTCAAAGTTGGGGAGCAGGTACCTCCGGCTCATGACTTTGGAACTCCGTCTTGTACTGAAACGTCGGATGCTTCGCAACAACGCTATCAGCTCGCTCCAACTCACTCCTCGAAGCGCTCTCCGGTAAATCCTACACAATCAACACTAACGCACAATCACCAACACAAACAAAGAATTAAGAGGCGAAATAGCAAGTCGTACATCGTTTCTTTGAAAAATGACGACACGACCGCCGCGATCCGCCACCGCAAGGTGATTTCCGGTCTTGTCGAACTCAATCGCAGAAATGATATCGCCTACAAACAAACACAAAATCGACACATTAACTTCAAAACTGAAACAAGTTCGGAATATGGAAAGTATTTGATTGCTTACAGTCTTCGACATCTTCGCCGGGTAACTTGTCGCCAAATGCCTGAGAGAATTTCCAGTCAAGAGCGGCGGGAGAAGACGAAGTATCTATGGAGCTCAAACTCATCTTTATTCAGTTGTAGAGGCCATTGCGGTAGCTGCTGAAACGACGGCGTTTGGTTCCGGCAACCACCAACAGCATGGATTTTCTGTGTGTGTGTGTGTGACTGTGTGTGAGAGAGAAGGGGTTCTGTTTTGCCGTTATCCACTTAAAATCGGAAAATGTCAATTTAACACAGACTTTTTTCTTTTCCAGTTCCTTTTGTATTATAAACTACAATTTAGATCCTTCAAGTTTGAATAATTGCATGAAACCCCCCTTAAAATGTGAAAAAGGCGTAAGACAGGTCTTAGTCATTACTTAAGCCCTTTATCTGTTTAAAAGAACATTAATATTAAACACGAAGATAGAAATGAAAACGAGAAACACAAAATATTATGAGTAAAGATGTTATTAAAAGATGGTAAAAAGCTAGTGTGAAGAAACGAAATGAAAAAATAGGTACTCATATAATGTACTTCATTTTACTTGATTGTTATGTCAGTTTTATAAATAAGGCAAAAAGCATGAAAATATTTACATATGTAAGTAAATAATTATTTATATATTGAGTCGCAAGTTTAATATTTGGGGCGTAAAAAGCGTGTCTTTTGTGCTTTAGGTATAATATCTATTAAAGTTAATTCTCAAAGAGTTGTCTTAGAGCATTTTACAGTTAAATTGGCTGAGACCGACTAAAGAAAAGATTATCGTATACATCTCTTGTATTGGTGACGTGGTGCAATCAATAATTCAGATTTAATACATGTTTAATTTATTCTATAATTTAAGAAATGACTACCTCCATCACCTCATTCCAACCGTGTATTAATAGTGGTTGCACCATGTTAGCAATATAACTGATGCATGAAATAATTTCTCCGACCAGAGGCCCTTGACGAGTGTTTATAATTTGAATAATTATAAAGACACTCCTTGAAATAAAATAAATCGTAGACAAACGCTTTATTTTATGTTCTTTAAGTTTTGTGGGGGTGTCCCTACAATTATTAAATATATAGAAAACATTTTTTGTAGTTTGACCAAACTTCAGGTATGTAGATGCAACTACCCTTTCTTTTTTTGTTTTCTATGGAGAGGGACGCCACAAACAACAAATAAGTTTATGAATGACGTTGTTTGTCTTGTCTTTGTGCATTAAATTTGTGGTTTCAACTAGAGCGTATATGGTTTTATATTACGTGGTACTAAAACTATAATGTATACGTTTGTAAAAACCAATACAAACTTGCGAAGAAAGTTCCTTAAGGAGATCATTCATGATAATTAAAATTAAGAACATTTATTGGTCACATGTACGAAAAAGGTTTGTGAATGTTCGTTCATAGGAAAACTCAAACTTTATGATATCTTGATTTCAATCCTAACTATGAAAAGTGGTTGCACCGTGTAATTCGTTAATTAAATTATTCATCCTAGAGATATAAAAACCATCTTAAATAGGGGGAAAGTGCATAAAACTCCATTTGATTGTAGAAACCTACACTAAACCTCCTTGAGGTTTAAAAATTTCACAAAATTTTTTTGTCGTTTTATAAAGCTTGTACGATTTTTTCATCAAACTCACTTGGAGAGTGATGTACGCTCACGATATATGAGACTGGGCTTGACTTTTACGTATTTTTTTACTTATAAAAAGTCTATTATATCATTTAGAATGTTTAACACAAAACTCCATGTGGTTTCACGAAATTCCTAATTTTAATTATTTATTATAAAATCAAATGTAGTTTTTTAAAATTGGTTTATATAATTACAAAAATCTTAAGCATTGACCTTTTTTACAATAAATAAATAAATAAAATGTTTTACAAATATAGCATATTTATAATAAATTATGTAAGAAAAAATTAATCATTTAACAGAAAAGTTAACGAAGTTACCTTAAACTTAACAGAGTGGATTTAGAGAAATTTCGCATTTGACGTTCTTTATGTTACTAACTTTTCAGAAAAAAGTCCTCTATGTTGATATTTAGCAGAAAACGTCATATATGTTGAAATAGTTTTCAATTTTCGTCATTCTTCGCTAGAGTTCGGTGGAGAAGGACGAAAAATGAAAATTATGCCAACATATAGGACGTCCAGTGAGAAATTAAGTCCACCGGACTCCGACGGAGAAGGACAAAAAATGAATATTATGCCAACATATAGGACGTCCATTAATAGATTTTCATTAAGGGCGGAGAAGGACGAAAAATAAAAATTATGCCAACAAATAGGACGTTTTCTGCCAAATCTCAACAAAGAGGACCTTCTTTGAAAAGTGGTTAACATAAAAGAAATTAAACACGGAATTCCCGGAATTTAGTGCATGGTATTTGAAATCACAAGGGATTTTTCGTGTAAATTTTCGAAGCCACAAGGAAGTTTTATGCATTTTTCTTCTTAAATCGTGATATACCATTCAAAGTTCAATAGTCATAGCAAAGAGGCAAAGCCCGCCTTTCTGTCACATACCTGCAAGGAGAAGAAGGAGAAGAAGAAGAATTAGTGAAGAAATCAGATGCAGAGGGAAAAGAGATGAAGTTAGGGTTACGAATTGAATAACTCACCTAACTGCAAAATAAGAGTTTCAAATCATATTTGTTTGGAAGGAAACGCAGCCATTGAACA
This sequence comes from Linaria vulgaris, assembly GCA_948329865.1. Lineage (NCBI taxonomy): Eukaryota > Viridiplantae > Streptophyta > Magnoliopsida > Lamiales > Plantaginaceae > Linaria > Linaria vulgaris. The sequence continues at coordinate 30,916,195 of OX415250.1, read as the reverse complement.
AGCCAAGAAGTGTCAACGTTTTAATTAGAATCGCATTTTACATTTTAGCTGAGCGATTTTAATATTATGATTTTTTAAGTATTTCATGCTTACGTCATGGTAGCACATGTGGTGCACATGAGTTAGTTTTGCTTTTTGGACTCAGTATCTTGGGTCATGCAGAGCATTTTCTTTCCCTTTGAGGTTACTGAAGATGGGGGGCAAACTCATCTCTTTTTGAGGAGATTTGTTGGAGTTGTACACTCCTTTCATTTTGGATTACAAGTTAGCACAATTTTGAGGATGGATTTCCAGGCTATAAAAGGAAAAGGTTCTTGTCAGCTCATCACTGCAGCTTCTTTACATAAGTTACTTCAGAACAAAGATGGAGAAGTGGGATAATTGTTTGCCATTACTGTGATTGGTGATACAATTGAGGAGAATCCTGAGTTTACTTATTTGTTAGATAGGTACCAAGATATTTTTTGTAGAACCTACCAGGCTGCTACCTGATAGAGATATTGAACACCAAAATGTGTTAAAGGCATGGAGTACACCTAGGCATCAAGACCCTCATAGGTACTCCCATGCGCACAAAGATGAGATTGAGAAAACTGTGCAGGAGTTAATAGCTTATGATATGATACAATCAAGCAAGGGTGCTTTTGCATCTCCTGTTATTTTGGTTAAGAAGAAAAACTTCACATGGAGGAGGCGTGTGGATTATAGGTTTTTAAACTCATTAGTATCCTATTCCAATAATAAATGAGTTGTTGGATGAGCTTTTTGGTGCTATATTATTTTCTAAAATTAACTAGAGGTCTAGTTACTTTCAAATTAAAATGAAGAAAGAAGATGTCCACATGACTACCTTCCAGACACATCATGGACATTTTGAGTTCAAGGTGATGCCATTTGGGCTTTGCAATGCCCCTGGCAACTTTTAGTCCCTTATGAATCAAGTTTTTTCTTCTTTTTTGAGGAAATTTGTTTTGGTGTTCTTTGATGATATACTCATCTACAGTAAGAGTTGGAAGTACCATTTGATCCACTTGGATGAGGCTTTGGAATTCTTGAGAAAAGAGACATTGTATGCCAAAAGGTCAAAGTGTGATTTTGGCAAGGAGAGCATAGATTACTTGGGACACGTTATTAGTTTCAATGGTGTTTCTACTGATAAGTCTAAAATCTCAAGTATGAATTCTTGGCTTGATCCTGCATATGTGCCTTAAGAGATTTTTAGTTCTCACTGGCTACTACATGAAGTTGTGAGGGACTATGTTAGCATAAGTAAACCCTTGACCCAACTTATGAAGAAAGATGGATTCAAATGGAATTTAGAAGTTCATGCAACTTTTAATAAATTGAAGCTCTATGACTAGTGCCCCTATGTTGGCTTTACCAGATTTCACCAAACCATTTGTGGTAGAAACTAATGCCAGTGGCATTGGTATTGGGGTTGTAGTAATGCTAGAATCCAGACACATTGACTTTCTTGGCAAGATTCTATGTCCTAAGAATCAGCAGCTCTATATATATGAGATAGAGCTTATTGCTGTCTTTTCGGCCATTTAGAAGTAGAAGCATTACTTGGAGGACCACCACTTCATTATTAGAACTGATCAATAAGCCTTGAAGTACTTGCTTGAATAGAAGGTTACCTCTACTCTTCAACATAGTTGGATCACTAAGTTATTGGGGCTAGATTATGATATCTAGTACAAAAGAGGGACTGACAATAGGGTTGCTGATGCATTGTCAAGAAGGGGGCCTGATGGGAAATGCCTTGCTTTATCTGTGGTTCAACCTACTTGGGTTCATTTAGTGGAAACCAGTTATCAAAATGATCCATTCTTCTTAAATATCATTGCTATCAAGGCTGTGGATCCTACCATGTTTTCAGATTTCTATTATACTAATGGAATTTTGAGGTTCAAATGGAAGATTTGTGCTGGTCAGGATGCTACACTCAGAACTTAAATTTTATCTACTATGCACTCATCTTCTTATGGAGGTCACCCTGGCATACAATACAAGGTACTTACATAAGTTGAGAGCTATTTTTTACTGGCCTAAGATGAAGGAGGAAGTGGTTACTTTTGTACAAGGATGCCACACTTGTTTGCTTAACAAGTCTGAACACACTCCATATCACGGGCTTTTGCAACCACTCCCTATTCATGAACAATCCTGGACCATGTTTCCATGGATTTTGTGGAGGGTATCCTTAATTATGAAGGTATGATAGTTATCCTAGTCATTATTGACAATTTCACCCAATATGGGCATTTTATTGCTATGTCTCACCCCTACACTGCAACTAAGGCTTCTAGGCTGTCTTAGACACTGTGTATAAACTACATGGTTTACGCATAAGCTTAGTGACTGACAAGGACAAAGTATTTACCAGTGGGTTTCGAAAGAATTTTTTAAATTGATTAGCACCAGCTTAGATATGAGTTTAACTTATCATACTCAAACTGAAAGACTCAATCAATGTCTTGAAGCTTACCTCAGGTGCATTGTCAGTGATGCACACACGAAGTGGATTAAGTGATTATCTCTAGCTGAATTTTGGTATAATACCAATTTTAATACGAGTTTGAAGATGTCTCATTTTCAAGTTCTCTATGGTTATTCTCTACTCATTTTCCCTTCCTTACTTGGATAGTCCAAACGAGGAGGTTAAAGATGGGCTAACTAAAATAAATAGGATCAATCAGTTGGTTAAGAACAATATATCTAAAGCACAACAGAGAATGAAGTTCTATGTTGATCAAAACATAGTTGAAAGGTCCTTTTAGGAGGTTTACCTAAAGCTCCAACCTTTCAGACAACAATCAGTTCAACTGAGAACTAATTCGAAACTGTCTTCTAGATACTTTGGGCCCTGTAAAATCGTAGCCAAAGTTGGAGCAGTTTTCTATAAACTTGCATTACCTCTAGTTCTCTAATTCATCCAGTTTTCCATGTCAGCCTATTGAAGAAGAAACCTAAAACAAATGCTATCACCACAACAGATCTACCAGCTACTGACACCAATGGACAATTTTAAATTGAACCTTTAGTGGTCCTTAACAAATGTTCAATTTTAAAAAGAGGCGGCAGTGTACCTAAAATTCTGGTGCAATGGTCCACTGACGGCCCTGATAAGCGTCTAATTAGCGTGATTTAAGTACATATTTACTTTAGCTTTTGAATACTTATGATGGCATATTTATTTATTTTAGTATTGTTTTGTGTCTTCTTAGGAATTTATGGAGTCAAGACGAAAAAAGGCTAATAAGGACAAAAATGGATGTCTTGAGAAATGATTAGTCAATACACTATTTTGGAATTTTCAGGCGCTACGGGAGCGCTACGACACTACAAAAAGGCGAAATACCGAACATAGTGCAATTGAAGAGGAAGAAAAAAAGAGACAACAGAGAGGACATCAGAATGTCGTGTGAGTAGCATCGTGTCGCGTGTCTGGTGCACAATCAAGAAGAAATTTGGGCTGAAAGTTAGAAAACCTAAAATGCAGCCTAGAGCAGAGAAAAACTATAAATAGGTTGCCAAGTTCAGCAGTTAGGTGACAATTTTCATAGCATTCACAATCACTTACAACCACTTTCCAACAGAGAAAACCTGAGAGTTTGTCACCAGAGAGAAAACACCATCAAAAGTCTTGTTCTAGTTTAGTAGAGTCATTGTTTGAGAGGAAATAGTTTATGAAGAAGAAGATAACAAAAGGGAGTGAGAAGAGGGTCAATCAACGACATTCCAGCGGATCCAAGAAGCTTTTATTATCTCTTTACTTTGTCTATGATGTTTACTTTGTTATTGATTGTTGAACTCATGGCTATGAGAAGCTAATCTACTCGTTGTTAAGAGTAGGGGAGTAACTCTTATTTATGAATATGTATATTTTCTTTACTTAATGTGTGTTTGGTGATCTTGAATATCTAGATTGAATAATTACGTTTGTTGTGACAATGACCGTACTCTTGTTGAGAAAACACAGAAGCACTCGTGCGGGGCCTCCTGAAGTGTAGAATGCTAAGGATAGTTATATATATATATATGTACATACTTATATATATATATATATGCATATGTGACTTTGGATTTGCGAAAGCAACTAATGTGCAACCTTTAGATCACACTATATCAATATTGACTAAGTACATTTTATTAACACGATTCAAATGAGTTAATTGGATTGCAAATTTGACATCTCTTCTAAAATAACTGACAAATAGGCTGATCCGTTAACACAGTAGGTTATTAGAGACTCATAGGTGTATAGTTGGGATAACTCCTCCCATATGTCATGGATTCATTAGACATGCAAACATCAAATAAATATCAAGTACAGTAAGTAGATATATGTATTTTGTCTATGAAGTATTATGGTTAAATTATTGTGAAACCCGACCTCTAAATAATTTTTTGTAATTATTGTTTACAACTATGATCAATCAATCAATCATTAAATTATGTTCTTTAGTTTAGTTAAGTTAGTTAATCAATCTTTCTTCAATATTCTTAGTTTAAATGCTTACTACTTTAATTAGTTTAATTGCTTTAATTGTTTTCTTGTGTTCAAAACCAAAAATCTAAAAAGATATTTAATTACTATTTCCGCATTCTTAGATTAATTTCTATTGCATTCTAGATCAAACATTCTTAGAGGAAAAAGCATTCAAAGCGTCTTTAGTATAAAAAGCATTCACATCATTCATAAGCATTCATTATATCTTGCAAACACAAGCGAAAAGATCGTGAAAATTGTTAGTGTTTTGCATTTAAGTGATTCATACATTCATCCAACACTCCCTTGGGATACGATACTTGATTCATAACTATACTTACCATTTTGTTAATAATTGATTCGTGCACTTGAGACAAAGTGGGATTTAGGCGTAACATTCTCGTGTTGACTTATATTTTATTTTATTACATTCTACACGTCCATCAAGTTTTTGGCGCCGTTATCGGGAAGTAACTACACTATAATTGTTTTGTGTGAGTCATCAAGCTTATCTATCAAAGTACTAACTTTTTCTTGTTGTTAGGAATAACACATGGATAGAATCAGAAAGTCAGCAGCAGCACCACCACCATGGGGAAGCAAGATGAGGTACGACAACATACATGGACCACTCATGCAACTACCATACATGGTAGGACAACATCAAGCCAACTAGTACGCTGCAAAGTACACGGAGCACACAAAAAATTTGGTCTGCCACGTCCAAAATTCGACATCAATATCGTGGATGAAGAATTGATAAAGGTGGTTTGGAAGGAGAAATTTGAAGGAGAACCATCTGACAACCCTCACATACACGTTGAGGAATTCAAAGAAGCATGTAAGTTCTTTGATATTACGGAGGAATACAAGATGACAAAATCTTTTTCTCATTCATTGACAAGAAAAACAAGGGAATGATACGATACTGAAGTCAAATGAAGAGGAGATTGGACTACAACAATCAAAGAATTCAAATTTAGATTTTGTGGACGAGTGCACACAAAGCCGTGGAAGGAGAGAAACTTGAATTTCAAGCAAAAATGAGGTGCAACATTTGTTGAAGCTTGGATAGACTTTCAACTTCAAGAGATGCTAGGAAAAGCACAAGATGACTACCTTGAAAGAGATAATACTGAATTTGATGTGTTGTGGTTAGAAGAGAAACATGTGAATGACATCTATTATTGGGGGTTAAGTATAGTTAGCGGCCATGTCATGGATAAGCTGGGTGGAGAACTAAATGGGTAAGGATTTCAACGGTTACCACATGATGCAACATTTCAATTGATGTACGATGGCTCAAGAGCCACAAAGGAACAAGGTGTCCTGACAGCACACATGCAACTTTCAACATTGTTAATGGACTCTTGTAGATAACCATGAAAGAAGAGGAAAGAGTGAAGAAAGGAGAAAATGAGGAGAAAGACCACGGTGCATCCGGTGCACCAAAGAACTCCCGATTCTCCACAAAAATTGTAGAGCTAACCGACAATGAACTCCGCGTTGTGTGGAAGGCAACCCACAATAGTAAGTTTTTAATTATCGAGTCTTTAATTTATATATGTTTTGAGTCATATATAGCACTTTATTTCAATTTCTCGCTGAGCTAAACATTGAGATAGGAAAAATGAAGAAAGTGAAAGAAACCATAAGTGGAGAGACGAACATAACAAAAGCAAGACAATATTGGTTAAAGGAAAGTACACCACAAATCAGAGCACACATAGTAGGTTTTCCAGTAGCACGAGCGATCACTGTTCACATCGCACCTCACACGCGCGATTATGTGGTACCAGAATTCCAGAAGACACCGCGTCCAATAGCACATAAAAGTTTACCTCGCACCTCAGCCGCATAATCAGGGCGCCCGATGGCCACATCACTCCTCAACTTTTTCTTGTAGTACACGTTGCTCAGTTCGAAAGGGAATATGAGACATGTAGAAATTAGATTCTACGGAGTTTTACTGAGCAATCTCAATCTTCACCTTTCCTACCATACTTATATTTCCTTTATGATTAAATTCCATTGATACATGAGTTCTTCCCATTGTGGTTTTATTTATTATGGAGAGTTATACAACTTAATGAAAAACTTCCAAAATTCTAATTAAGAACTCTCTTATTTATAACTCTAACCACTTTTACAATTCTATTTTCTCTCTATCTATTTTCTATCAAGGAAATTTTATTTTTGTTCTTTGTAGAAGAACATGGCATCTGATCGCTACTATAAGATTGATCCAAGGACAAGAAGACCAACAATATTGGAGAAACTTAGCATAGCACAAACGAGCAACGATCTGACGAAATTACATCAAGAAGGTGCTATGAGAAATACATCCAGTTGTTGCAAAGTGATTTTTTGGATGCGCGATCTTTTGTAGCCCAGGGATTAGCATGAAGAAAATCAACTTCGATCAAGTTGCACTAAGAATGGGGATTGTCAATGAAAATCTAGTACGTGAGTTTTACATCCGCTATGATCATAGGGAGCCATCGACTATCATCCAACTTCATGAGGCCCGTTTCACTGCACAAATAAAAAACGAACATTATGACATAATGAATGACATAAAGAAGAAATCCATGGAGATGTGGAGCGCTTACTGGAAAATAACAAAGGAGTTCGCATTAGAGGAGTTGGCTACAAGCAAGAGGCATTTCAATTCAACCACTAAGGGAAGCTTGAAGCTGACTATGGGTCACTTAAAGCTTGTTACAAAGAGCTTTATTTATTTGTAAGTTCAAGGATTCTACTACTTGTCAATGTAGGAAAAGTTTCATGGGAACAAGCAAAAATTATGATTTGCATAAAACGAGGACACACTCCAAAAGTAGGGGAGATCATTATTAAAGCTATCGAGGATCACACCATCAACAATCCTCCACGCTTTATGTATTTTGGAGCACTCATAACGGCACTCTGTCTCAAAGAAGGTTGTCCAAAGCCTGATACAGACATCTATCACCGATATACATATCATATCAATCACATTGAAAGGCAAGTGATAGAAATTACATTCCACACTAATGAGTTATCAACAATAGTGTCAATTGAAAAAACTCTATCACCTTAGCCGAAGAGACAAAAGACGGCGCACGAGCAATTGCAAGAGGTGAAAGAACGACATGAAAAGGAAAATATTGGGTTAATGAGTCAGTTGGAAGAAATCAAGGAGCACTTCTAGAACAACAACACTCTCAATTGGAGAGAGTTGAGGGAAATTGAGGAGAGTTTTACAAATGGAGAAAGCAATACCACCACCAGTCCAACGAGTGTCCTTTGAGCTCGATAGAGGAGTCCTCTGATCTTTACTTTAATTCTTTTTATTTTATGTAATGAGGACATCGCATGATTTTAAGTTTTGGGGTGGTAGCTACACTGTTTGTTTTGCTTATTTGCTATATATTTATCCTTAGAGTCTGTTTTAGAGTCTAGTTTGTTTGTTTGTTTATTTTTATTTTTCAAATCTTTAGAATGGAATTTGAAGCATGAAAGCATGAATAAGTAGGAATGTATGATAGTATATGCATAATATTGTACGAATTTGAGATGAAGGAATACGTGAATACCATTGGTACATCTTGCGTAATATGGTCAAAAGCATGTTTTAGTTTCATATACATCTTTCAATCTACTGTTGTGTATAATTGTTAAGAAGATGTTGCTTATTTATGAGAATATAGTAATGAACCATGTGATTATGAGTCTTGAAAAAATTGCTTGAGATAATGGTAGATGTAATTGTGTTGAAAAAATGAAATAGGTCAACGTTTCAAAAATTTTAGTTTTAACCTTTCAAGCCAAGAACCTTTATGATCATAAGATCATTCACAAAACCCCATTGAAGCCTTTTCGATGAGCCTTTGTTTATGAATCCTACTTTCCTACTATGAGCCACAAAATAAAAAAAAGTATATCTTACCCATTTCTAGAGATGAATGTAGTATATCGGAGGAGGAATAAGGTAGGAGCTCAAAACAATAGCATGAGCTACAAAGAAAAATCTAAATAGAAAAAGAGGATGAACATAATAGAGAACACAAATAGCCCGTGCAAACAACTTTAAGTTTGGGGGTGTTTCTCAAAAAATCATGATGTATAAGATGGTTTGATACTTACGAAAATGAAAACGCAAATGAAAAGATGCCAAAAAGAGCTTAAAATTTATGGCCTATGAAGAAGGCACAAATAATAGAGGAAAGAGTAATACATGAGTGGTTTAATACATACATCTCTAGAACTCATATATGACTTTTCTACTATATCCCACCCGAGCCTAACATTACAAGCTTATAAAGTCCTAAATGATCTTCAACGTATGAAATCTACTTGAGTAAATGGTAATAGAAGAGTGAATAGTGAAAAGTGAAGTGATTATATGTTAAGAGCTATGCTTTTATAAGTTTTCAACATGAAAATAACTCTTATGCATCAACAATAGTATCTCACACACTATTAGAGCACATGAAACATATATGAAGATGATTGTATTAAACTTGATGTGCTTGTGTTCATTTATTCTATCTCATCTCTTGTTTTGACCATAAGTTGCATTTTAGGAATTCTCGCTTATGCATGTTAGCATGTCAAAGATTACATTGTAATTTAGATCGACTCATTTAAGTAAGTTTTCTTGAGGACAAGTAAATGTTTAAGTTTGGGGTATTTAATGAGTGTCTAATTAGCGTGATTTAAGTATTTGTTTACTTATACCTTTGAATACTTAGGATGTAATATTTACTTGCTTTAGTATTGTTTTGTGTTCTCTTAGGAATTTATGGAGTCAAGACGAAACAAGGCTAAATAAGGCCAAAAATGGATGTTTTGGGTGATAATTAGTTAATACACTATTTTGGGATGTTCATGTGCTACATGAGCGCTATGGCACTACAAAAAGACGAAGTATCGAACATAGTGCGATTGAAGAGGAAGACACCAGAAGACCTCATGGAGGAAATCAGAATGTCGCGCGACCAGCATTGCATCGCGCAGGTGGCGCGCGATCGGATGGCGAGCAATCAAGATGGAATTTGGGCCAAAAGTTAAAAACCCTAAAACGCATCCCAGAGCAAGTAAATATGACACCCTAAGTATTCAAATGTAAATAGGACACCATCATAAGCAAGTACACCATTTTCATAGCCTTCACAATCACTTACAACCACTTTCTAACAGAGAAACCCTGAGAGTTTGTCACTAAAGAGAAAACACCATCATATGTCTTGTTCTAGTTTAGTAGAGTCATTGTTTGAGAGAAAATAGTTTGTGAATGAGAAGATAACAAAATGGAGTAAGAAGAGGACCAAGCAACCACGTTCCACCGGATCTAAGAAGTTTTTATTTATCTTATTACTGTGTCTATGATGTTTACTTATTTATTGACTGTTGAACTCATGACTACGAGGAGCTAATCTACTAGTTGTTAAGAGTAGGGGAGTAACTATGATTTATGAATATGTTTATGTCATTTACTTGATGTGAGTTTGATGAGTTTGATGATCTTGAATGTCTAGATTGAAATAGTTACTTATGTTATGTGACTGACCTTACTCTCGCAAGGAAAACATGAAAGCACCCGTGCGGGGCTGCCCAAAGTGTAGAATGCTAAGGATAGTTATATATATACGCGATTTGTGACTTTGAATTTGTGAAAGCAACTGATGCGCAACCTTTAGATCACGGGATCAGTCTTGACTAAGTATGTTTTGTTAACACGATTCATATGAGGTAATTGGATTGAAGATTTGATATCTCTTCTAAAACAACTGACAACTGGGCTGATCCGTTAACGTGGTAGGTTATTGGAGGCTCATAGTTGCAAGGAGAAGAAGAAGAATTAGTGAAGAAATAAGATGAAGAGGGTAAAGAGATGGAGTTAGGGTTACGAATTGAAGAACTCAATCCTAATTGCAAAATGTGAGTTTCATATCATATTTGTTTAGAAGGAAACGACCCCGTTGAAGAAGTCAAGATGCGCCAACGTTTTAATTAGAATCACATTTTACATTTTAGCTTAGTCTTTTAAAATTATGCATTTTTAATTACGTCTTGCTTATGTCATGGTGGCACATGTGGTGCCCATGAGTTAGTTTTACTTTTTTTGTCTCATTATCCTATATGTAAACCGTTGAGAAATTCATTCCAGCATTATGAACTATTCTCTGAAATCCTCTATCTCTCTCAATTTTCTCTATTGATCATTATAAACCTTATCAGTATACAACACTTTCTTGCTAACAAGTAAAGCTACCGAAGAGGATGAGTCAGTGCTTACTGAGTCTTGTAGCATTTCACTTAATAATTATGTCATATTTGTCCCTTGAAAATGTTGGTAGTGGTAAGAATGAACATTAATATGTACTGAATCTTGTAAAAGAAATATATGGTGGTCGCGGGCTGGTATTGTGTAATATGTTCTTCGAAAAAAAGTAACTGTTTTTATATATAATATGATGAGAAGGACTTTATTGAAGAGCGAGGAAAATAAGTAGATATGTCTAAAAAAAGTAGAGGAATTGATATGGGTCTAACTATTAGTTATTAGATAAATTCATGGGAAAAAAGCATCAAGCCCCCTAACCTATGGGGTGTTTTGCGCTTTGGTTCTTAACCTCAGTTTATCAGTTCTTTGGTCCTTAAACTATAGGGTGTCTGTTCGATTTGCCCCGGTTTTACAGTTCTGGTCTTTAGTGGCCGAAATATTCCTCCCTTTGAGTTATTTCTTTTGTCTTTTTTTTTCACTAAGTACTATTATACATCTAGTATAACACATATGAGTCGGGTAGATGGGAATATTCCAGCCAAAAATGGCCGAAAATGGGCAAATCCCGTGGTGCCTTCGCGGTCTTTTTGTGGCCGAAATATTCCTCACTTGGGGGTGTTTTTTGTCTTTTTTTTCACCAACTACTATTATACATCTAGTACAATAAATATGAGTCGGGTAGAGGGGAATATTCAGGCCAAAAATCGCCGAAAATGGTCGAAAATGCAAAACTGGGGCAAATCAAACAGACACCGTATAGTTTAGAGACCAAAGTGCTGATAAACTTAGGCTAATGACCAAAGCGCAAAACACCCGATAGTTAGGGGGCTTGATGCTTTTATCCCTAAATTTATACAATTTTAATATTGTTAGCTATTAGTTATTTGATATGTTGTATATCAGGTAATTAATATTAAATATGTGGATGATAAGATTATATACTTGTAAAAAATGTTTATACATATTGTGAAAAGGAAAGAGAAAATTAAGTAACTTTATCTTAATTCAGGAGTTTGTTCCATACTCGTATTAGAATATCTGATAGGATGTTATGATCTAACATAGGTATTTTAACTGATAGAACTCTAAGACTTCTTAAAATAGAATTGTAAATGCAAAATTAAATGGATGAGTTGTTCTCCACAATGCAAATATACATGGAGGTGTTGTTCGCCAAATGGTTGGAAATTTTTAAAGCAACGAAAATCCACAACGAGGATATGTTCACCAAATTGACCTTGTGTCTTGCATATTTTCAAAGCTTAAAAGAGACTTGAGTGAAAGTTCCAGATGGTCCTATTTCAGATTTATTTTCATCTTTTAAAGACAACTTCACTTCTAAAGCTTGCTCAAGTGAAACCGACGTCTTTCTTTTCATTCTTTGCTCGTGAACTTCCAAGCTATTTTGTAGTTGATCAACTGTCATATCATTGGGATATTTTGATTCTTCTATGGATGCAACAACATGCTCAAACCTTGAGGTTAAGGACCTTAAAATCTTTACAATGACTTGAACATCATCAATTGGTTCTCCATGTCGTCTTTGCATTTCATTAACAATAACCAATGTTCTTGTAAAGTAATCTGAATTGGACCCAGATTCATTCATGCTCAACGCTTCGAATTTACCTCGTAGAATATGTAGTCTAACTCGAATCGCTTTGTCCATACCCGTAAATGATTTTTTAAGATTTTCCAAGGCTTGTTTTGATGTGGTTGCCGCTAAAATTTTCTCGAATGTTGTATTGTCAATTCCTTGATAAATAATGAGCAACGCCTTTTTATCCCTTTTTCGAGCATCTTTCAGAGCGTTCTTCTGATTGTTGTTTAGCGCATTGTCTTCTTCTTGTGAATCAGGTTCATTATACCCAAGCTCAACAATATCCCCCAAATCTTGTGATTGCAGCAACAAATTCATTTGTATGCTCCGATTCCCATAATTATTCACCTACTTGATGAAAAGATTGGAAAGAAAGTGAATAGTGCTTCAACAATCTTTCTCTCAACACCAGAACGTTTTTTTTTCTCTGCTTTTTACACTACCTTATGTTCTATTTTTAAACAAGAAGGCACAAAATATATTTTACAATACATCCACTAACTTAGATTAATTATAATTCTAGAAACTTCCTAATTATATCAAAAAACTCCAAAGTGAAATGACATTTCTACCCTAATTGAGTTTAATATATTCAACAAATAGAAGCTTTCAATGGGAGGCGGAAGAGATATGGAAGTCTGGGTTGAGAATTGGAATAATGGGTAGAGGTGATAAGAAGGAAATCATCAACAAATTGATGGAGTTAGGAATCAGAGACAAGGAATTGAAAAAAAAAAGTGATGTTCAGCTAACTAAGGAAGGGGTTGCAGTAAGTATACAATGATTATTGCGTCTTTAAGTATTAGAGGGCTTGGTGATAGAGCCAAGAAAAGGGGGCTAAATAAATTGATTGTAAGTTGTAAAGTTGATGTTCTTTGTCTACAGGAGACGAAAGCTGAAGGTGTAACTAATGAAGATTGATTTGCAATTTGGGGTCTGAGGACTGTTTCTGGAAGGTTAATCCTTCAAATGGTTTATCGGGGGTTTATTGAGGATTTGAAAAAAAATAGATTGGAGGTTGATAATTGTAATTGTGTATTGGGTGATAGATTCTCTTGTCAGGAATTTGGAAACTTAATCACAGTGTGTGGTTTTATTATATTAAATTTTCACTTATCTTCTTTTTAAAAGTTAATATGCTTTTTTCGGGCCTTGAATAAATGGCTCATATTTTTTTTTATAACAAAAATGCCCTTGCCCTTATTCAGGCCAAAATTGCTAAGTGCCTGTACAAACACAGTCAACAAGTTGTCAATGCCACGTCATATGTTTCAGCCAAAAAATGTTTTTTACACAAACGCTTGTAATTTTAAATATTGTATTTATACCACAAAATAAATTGCACTTTGCACCCCAATATATATATAATAATAATTATAATAATAATAATAATAATAATAATAATAAATGTAGTCATGGCAATTCAAACTTAACTTGTGAAATCAATGCATTTTTTTGCATGATACATCACTGTAGAAAAGGAAACTAAAAAGTAGCAGCACCATTATTAAACCAGTGTGCATTATTAAACTACAAGAAAGCTGCTTGATGAAGCAAATATTAACTAAGGCCTTCCACAATTTACATAACCAAAATAATCTCAAGCTTAACTTTTTTCTAGTTACGTAGAAACATATATATATATATATTATGAGTATTCTATATTATGAGTATACATAGAAGCTTAGCTCATCCAACATCCTATAGTACTACTAACTATTCATCATTGTCATCACTAATCCAATCTTCAACAGGAACTTTATCGCAGTCTATATATACCATTTTCTACGCCATAATAATCGGCATGGTCATCGCCTCTCTCCTTATTGGTATCCTCATTATCCCCTTCTCCATTGTCGATCGTCATCATCGTCACTATCACTGCTTATGATAATTGGTACATGACGATCTCCTTCATCCCCGCTCTCTTCCTGCATCTCATCATGTCTCAAGACATGTAATTTGAACTCAAGTTCATTGGGGCAATATTTCAATACTTGAAACTCGAGTTTATCGCCCTCAACCAAGTTTTCTCCATCGACGACCCATTTCCACTGTCCTATGCCAAACGCCTTTTCTTTCCTTTCTCCATATAACTTAACCTGATAGGGTTCTCCTGATGCGCACCTTATAAGTACTGTCATATTCTTTGAAGGCAACATTGAAGCCACCCGAGCTTGGAATCGCTGGAAACATAAACAGTAAAACAACAAATCTATTAATTGATATGTTACAAATTATATGAATTGTCAAGAAAATTCAATCTTAAACCTAGGTTGATATATTACATAAAATATAATAAATATTAATAGTCCTATAAAAGTCGTCATAGATAAATCTTTTAATAAAAATTAATCCCATGTTGCAATGGAATAAAATATAGTAAATATTTGTTTTTGCACGATAGGTTAAAATATAGTAAATATTGTTTGCAAAGTAAAATAATTACCAATAAGTAAGTAGGTTTGACTGCAGCTTTTGTGAGAACCATTTTGAATGGAGGAATATTATCACTGTAATTAGGCGTGTTCTCTTCTAAATTTATTGGATGTGTGCGCCTTCCTGCTTGAGCAGATGATCCTCCATTTGAGGCTCTCGGTCGCCGATCACTCATCTAGATAAAAAAAAAACAAATTATGCGGCATGAATGTTGTATAATTTATTGGATTCTTAAAGTAATGTCAGACACTCTATATAGTATTTTGATTAAAACATCTGAAATTTATGCCCTTAGTTTTCTAGTAAAACTCGATTGTGATTGCTAATTCATTAATGTAAATACACAGGTATATATTTATATATTTATAATATATATACCTTTATCCTCGTATGACTATCGTCAACTACTCTATTGGTTCTCCTCGTACGACTTCTGCACTATATTCATGTTGTTATATGTAAATATTTAAGTATTCCTCACCATTTCGTACACACACACACACATATATATATATATATATATATATATATATATATATATATATATATATATTCCTCACCATTTCTTAGCAATTGGTATCATACCAAAATTGTGAATCCCATTCATAATCACAAGTTGAACTATAATTCCTAACAGACACAATTTCTGATTAATTATAAACCCTTCTCCAGAGAATGTTGGGACTGGAGATCTTGAACTTGAGCTAGCCATTATATAAGTTTCCTCTTGATTCTACAAGTTAATTAATATATATGCAGAACAATGAATTTACAATTTAGATTCTACAAGTGCTATAAATTATCATATACATAGAAGGATTAATTAAAGTGATAATCAACTAGTATTCTGTTCTACTAAAACAACTTTACAAACTTAAATTAGAAATTATACTTAAAACAAAGTTTGTCACATCGTTTGCGCGTAAACTGCGCCGTGCTATTTAGACATAGGACCCATTAAACCCAATTTTTCTTTGGTTAACGAAAGTGAAAAAATAAGGAAAAATAATCAACCTTTTAGTATTTCATAGATTTACTATTCTTCCTTTAACATTTGGAACCCTAGCTAGAGCAATTAATATATATATATATATATATATATGTATATATACCTACTAATTAACAAATATAGATCAAATCAAATTATCAAATAAATTGTTAAATATATTTATTCAGGATGTGATTTTAATTTAGCACGCCGAGTTATACATTATTGTTCCTCCTAATTTAAGATGAAACACCATTGACTATAAATTAACATCATTGATTAAAGTAATTAAGATTTGGATTATGGGGAAATGACGCGTTTATAATAATAGATTTATATATATATTATATATATAAATGGTACCTATAATTTCAATTAGCTAGATGAACAAAAGAAAAAAGAAGGATGTAATTCACCTTGGGGACGATGAACACGGATTGAGTGAGTTTCTACTGAAACAAAATGAAAATCAGAAGCAAAATATTATTAAAAAAGTTGAAATGTAGGAAGATTGGAAATAATTAATTCGTTACATTTCGGAAAATAGAAGTGCTGTCACGATTTCCGACCAGGTTGAGGTACCTCGTGATTTCCGCAGTCAGCCGCCTTGTCTACTCTGATTTTGTAGGTCTGTCTATTTCACACAAACAGACGTTATATAAATATATATATATATATATATATATATATATATATATATATACTAGCTAGCTAGGTCAAAGATTTTCTAAACGTCATATTATTATTGCTTTTAATAGTTGTCAATTAACTATTCATGAAAATAATAGTTGTCAATTAATTTTCTTTTTAAGGCCATATATATTTTACACGGACCCCCAATCATTATTAATTAACGTGTCTTTTATAACTTCGTGATTTTACAACTAATGTAACTTTTGTTAGTGTATCGCCGATTATTGTGAGAAATAAAATGATGTGGCGGAGAAGACTTAAATAAATTACATTTTTACATTTATTATCGCAATCTTACAACGTAAAACTTTAAAATACTTATCGTCGCATGCACAAACACGGAATAAATGCACATACAAAATGGTGCGACAAAACAAAAAAAATCTCGTTTTATTCGTATCTAGTGGTGATTATAAAACAGCTTTAAAAATCGATTGCATTATAAATCCATATGATTTTATATCTAATACAATATAATTGGAAACTCTTTGGAAAATTTTAAGTGGTATCGTTGTTTATTCACGTTGTTTATCAATTTAAAAGTAATTGACTGCATTTTAATTCTCTTTATTGGTAAAGCAATTAGCTCTGTATTGATAATTGTTGTGTTTTATTGATTTATCGCAATAATATGACATAAAATGATGTGACGAGACAAAACTTCGTTACGGATGGCCGTATAAATTGTAAAATATATTTCATCACATGCACAAGCATAGCCCAATTATTTTTTTCGTAACTTTTAGTTTCTCACAAAATAATAGTTATTTATTAGAGGAGAAATGGTGTTGGGTAAGTGAATCTATATCAGGCTCGGATAACTTACTAAAACTAGTGGATTCTAAAGCTCATTTTAATTTTACTTTAAGTATATATTTGAAAAGATGTTATATAAAGTGTGTTGTACAATATAATTATCTTTGAGAGAATTGGTTTACAACACTTCAACCTTGACGTCTTTGATTTCAAACAATACCTTACATTTAACCTTGTGAAATTTCGGTTCAAACAATACCATACCGGCCACTACAAGATTTGAGGGGTTTTTGCGACCTCCACTGTTGACCATCAGGCGGTCCCCAAACTTTCGACGACCGCCCAGAGCAATAGGAACCGCACAACGGTCACTAATACTTGTTTTAGAGACTGCCCGGCGGTCCCTAATTCCCGCCATTGGGCCAGGGACCGCCCAGCGGTCTCCTTAGTGGGCAATCCCTAAAAGTCATTTTAGGGACCGCCTGACGGTCCCTGATAATATTCATACCTATTTTGATTTTATGGAACAACTGAGGTGTCGCGTTGTTTGTTTAGTTGATAATTATCCTAATAATAGTTAAAAGAACAAAATTACAAGGTTTCAAACAAATTCAAACAACATATAATGATTAAGTGTACGTATAACGTAGAATATGTTCAACGTTAAAAAATCTCTTAATCTCATTCAATCTACTATTAAATAACTAAATTGGTAGTTTTATGATCATTTGTTACTTCATTTGACATGTTATAATGATTTTTGTTGCTAAAAATCAAAAACACATGGAGATCGTTCCATAAAATCAACAATAGAGAGTATGAGTATTATTAGGGACCGCCTGTCGGTCCCTAAAATGACTTTTAGGGACTATCTAGCGGTCCCTAATAATATTCATACCTTTTATTTTTTGATTTTATGGAACAATTAAGGTGCGGCATTGTTTGTTTAGTTGATAATTATCCTAATAATAGTTAAGAGAACAAAGTTACAAGGTTTCATACAAATTCAAACAACATATGATGATTAAGTGTACATATAACGTAGAATAGGTTCAACGTTAGAAACACTCCCAATCTCATTCAATCTACTATTAAATAACTAAATTAGTAGTTTTATGATCATTTGTTACTTCAATTGACATGTTATAATGAGTTTTGTTGCTAAAAACCAAAAATACATGGAGATCGTAATATAAAATCAAAAAAGAGTGTGAATATTATTAGGGATAATATTCATACCTCTGTTTTTTTGTTTTTATGGAATAATTAAGGTGCCACGTTGTTTATTTAATTGATAATTATCCTAATAATAGTTAAGAGAAAAAATTACAAGGTTTCATGCAAATTGAAACAACATATGATGTTTAAGTGTACGTATAATGAATAATAGGTTCAACGTTAAAACTCTCTCAACTCATTCAATCTACTATTAAATATCTAAATTAGTAGTTGTATGATCATTTGTTATTTCAATTGACATGTTATAATGAGTTTTGTTGCTAAAAATCTAAAACACATGGAGATCGTTCCATAAAATCAAAAAAAGGAGTATGAATATTAAGGCGGTCCCTAAAACGATTTTTAGGGATTGCTCGGCGGTCAACAAATATCTTTAGGGACCGCCCGACGATCCCTAACTGCACTGAAATAGGCGAGATTGGGGGGGGGGGGGGATTTGAAATTTCTGAAAATTCAAAATTTTCACCCTCAGTACTATATATATACCATCACTCTCCCATCTAATTTTTCAACACTCTTGAAACACCCAACTCCAAAATTTCCCTTCTCATTTTTCTCTTCCTAATACCCAAAAATAAAAATCATCCAACAAAAACTTTCATTTCTTCTTTCTTTTACCAAATATAAAACAAACACTCTTCTCTTTTTTTTCTTCTTTTTCTTCAAATCCCAAAATACAACATTTTTTCTCGTTTTTTTTAACAAATGCCAAGAAAACACCCAACAATATTTTCTTCCTTTCTTTTTCTTCTTCTATTTTTATTGTTGTTGGTTTATTTTTATAACTATCATTTATTGTAACGTTTATTTCATTATTTTCTTTGTTTTAATTTGTTAACTTTCATTTCATTTTATTTTTTTTATCATTATTTTCTTTGTTTTGCTATTGTAAATGTTTGTTGCCCATATTTACATGCAATTTATATAAAAAATCCAATAATATCCAGGTAAATTACCGGAATTTTTTTTTCTTTCGCTGACTTTTAGGGACCGCCTAGTGGTCCCCAATAATGTTCATAGCATCAGGGACCGCCTAGCGGTTTCCATCTATGAATATTATTGGGGACCGCTCGGCGGTCTCTGATGCTATGAATATTATTGGGGACCGCTTGGCGGTCCCTAATACTTCTTGATTCTTTCGGGACTGCCCAGCAGTCCCGAATACTTCTTGATACACTGGGGACCGTCCATCGGTCACCAATTCCCAGAAGTCTTTAGGGACCGCCTAGCGGTCCCTAATGCTGCGGTCGTGGAAAGTGAGGGCCGAGATCGCAAGGCAGTGGCCAAAACGTAAGGGACCAAGGCTTTCTGCTACCGCCTTTTGTTGACCGCTGGGCGGTCCCCTAAACGTCTTTAGGGATCGCCCAAGGGTCTTTAGGGAATCTTGTAGTGAGCTTTAACATTGAGATATTTGGTTTTCAGTCAGTACCAAACCCTTAACTTTGAGATATTTTCTTCCAAACGCTTCCATACCTTTAACCTTATGATCTTCATTTCCAAATAAAACGATATTTTAATCTTGAAGTTTTTGAATTCAAATCATAACCATGGATTAAAATTTCTTTTCTTTTCTACGAATAGTACAGAAATATTTAAGTTTTTGGTTCCACCAAAACGACATGTACAGATATTTTCCATGTTATTAACTATTATAATTTTTACGAATAACCTGAAACATGTCGAAAAGATCTTGACACATTGTGAGAAGTATCAGAATTTTTGGAGACCAAAACTCTCTATAGAAACAAAACTTTGATCCATGATCATAAACATAAAACTATGCTTTGGAACCTTTGGATCCTTGTTTTTCGATTGAGTCCAACATTGAATATTTGAAACACATAAATAGTCAAAACGTTTTGGGACACCCATGAAAGACGATTTTTGCAACCTTTTAAGCGAGTTTCATGCTAGCAGAAAGTTGGTGCGAGGCGTGAACCCTTATTTCATCACTCTTATTGCAAAGGTTCATAATCCTCAAGTCCTGAACGAATTTCGCCTGAATTTCATTAGTCGGTTGTATGTACAAGGTGTTTGCAAAATTATTGGCAAATTGTATGAAGAAGGTGATCAGTTTAGTCATATCCATGGAGCAGTCAGAATTCTTGGAGGGTTGTAATATTTTGGATAGCATCCTTTCTGCCTATGAGGTGGTAGACGAAGTGAGAAAAAAATTCCTAGCATACTCTTTAAAGTAGACTTTGAAAAGGCGTACGATAGGGTTTGCTAGAACTTTTTGGACCTCATGATGAAGAAATTGGATTTTTGTGACAAATGGAGAAACTAGTTTATGGTGTGTGTTGGATCAACAATTTCTTCAATTTTTGGTTAATGGAAGCCAAAACGATCCTTAATCGCCGTTTCTCTTTCTAATGGTGGCAGAGGGTTTAAATAATGGTATGATCAAGAAATCTGTTCAATTAGGATTGTTTCAGGGTATTAGAATCAGAAGGTCAAATTTTGTGCTTTCTCATAGCCACTATGCAGATGATACATTGTTGTTCTGCAAGGCAAGCGAAAGTAATGTTTGGGTGATTAAGTGTTTAATTGTTGATGAATTTGAGTTAGTTTCTTGAATGAAAGTCAATTGTGGTAAGAGTCAACTAATCGGTTTAAATGTGGAGGAGGAAGTTCTAAATCTTTATGCGCATCGGTTGAAGTGCAGAAGAGGTTCACTATGTTTAAATTATTACGATTGAGATAAATCCAAGGAATCTCAGAGCATGGCAACCTGTCTTGTATGCATTGAAAAAAAAGGTTATCAAGAAGATTATAAGAATTCAACGGGAGTTCTTATGGGGTGGAAAAGAAAATACTAAGAAAATTGTGGGGGTCAATTGTAAGGAGGTTTGTAAAAAAAAAGGAGAACGAAGGTTTGGGTGTGAAAGACATGGATGGTTTTAATAAAGTTTTACTTTGTAAGTGGATATGCACATTTTTAAATGAGGAAAATACATTGTAGGCATCATTGTTAAGAGCCAAGTATGGGAATATGACGAGTTGACTGGAAAGCTATGAGAGTGGATGCAATTTGGCAAGTAAGTCACAATGGTGGCTAGATATCATGAAATTAGAGGGGCGAACACCTGGGAGAAATTGGTCCAGGGAAGGATTAGAAAAGAGAATCGGAAATGGGGCTTCAACACTTTTTTGTAAAGACATTTGGTGGACTCTCAACCTCTTAGTACAGGGTTCTATAGACTCTATCGAATTGCAATTAATAAACACATGTCCATTGCCAAGAAAGGTGAATGGAGAGAGGGGAGGTGGATCTCGGAATGGCATTGGAGGAAGCCATTATTTCATTGGAAAAATGAAGAGGGATTCAGTTGGAACAAGGCAAAAATGACAGTTGGAGGTGGAAGTATGAAGCAAGCGGGTCCTTTTTGGTGAAATCGGCATATTTAGCTATTGTCAATGAGGAAGCTTCCGAGGATCGCATAATTTTTAGAAGTATATGGGAAGCTAAAGCTCCAATTAAGATGGTTGCATTTGCTTGGAGGGTGTTCCTTTAAGTATTAGGGGGTTTGGTGATAGAGCCAAGAAAAGGGAGCTGAATAAATTGATTGTGAGTTGTAAAGTTGATGTTTTTTGTCTTGTCTACAGGAGACGAAAGCTAAAGGTGTAACTAATGAAGATTGATTTGCAATTTGGGGGTCTGAGGACTGTTTCTGGAAGGTTAATCCTTCAAATGGTTTATCGATGATGTGGAAAAAAAGTTAGATTGGAGGTTGATAATTGTAATTGTGTATTGGGTGATGGATTTATTCTCTTGTCACGAATTTGGAAACGTAATCACATTGGGTGGTTTTATTATATTAAATTTCAACTTATCTTCTTTATAAAAGTTAATATGCCCTTTTTAGGGCTTTGAATAAATGCCCCATATGTTTTAAATTTCTTAACAAAATTGCCCTTGCCCTTATTCGGGTCACGTCATGTTTTTCAGCTAAAAAATATTTTTTACACAAACCCTTTTAATTTTAAATATTGTATTTGCACCGTAAAATAAATTATACTTTGCACCCCATATATATATATAATAATAAATGTGATCATGGCAATTCAAACTTAACTTGTGAAACCAGTGCATTTTTTTGCATGTACATAACTGTAGAAAAGGAAACTAAAAAGTAGCAGCACCATCATTAAACCAATGTGCATTATTAAACTACAAGAAAGCTACTTGATGAAGGAAATATTAATTAAGGCCTTCCAGAATTTACATAACCAAAATAATCTCAAGCTTAACTTTTTTCTAGTTAAGTAGAAACACACACACACACACACACACACACACACACACACACACATATATATATATATATATATATATTATGAGTATACATAAAAGCTCAACTCATCCAACATCCTATAGTACTACTAACTATTCATCATTGTCATCCCTAATCCAATCTTCAACATGAACTTTATCGCAATCTATATATACCATTTCTACGCCATAATAACCGGCATGGTCATCGCCTCTCTCCTTATTAGTATCCTCATTATCCCCTTCTCCATTGTCGATCGTCATCATCATCACTATCACTGCTTATGATAATTGGTACATAACGATCTCCTTCATCCCCGCTCTCTTCCTGCATCTCATCATGTCTCAAGACATGTAATTTGAACTCAAGTTCATTGGGGCTATATTTCAATACTTGAAACTTGAGTTTATCGCCCTCGACCAAGTTTTCTCTATCGACGACCCATTTCCACTGTCCTATGCCAAACGCCTTTTCTTTCCTTTCTCCATATAACTTAACCTGATAGGGTTCTCCTGATGCGCACCTTATAAGTACTGTCATATTCTTTGAAGGCAACATTGAAGCCACCCGAGCTTGGAATCGCTGGAAACATAAATAGTAAAACGACAAATCTGTTAATTGCTATGTTACAAATTATTTGAATTATCAAGAAAATTCAATCTTAAACCTAGGTTGATATATTAAATAAAATATAATAAATATTAATAGTCCTATAAAAGTCATCATAGATAAATCTTTTAGTAAAAAATAATCCCATGTTGCAATGAGAATAAAATATAGTAAATATATATTTCTTTTTGCGCGATAGGTAAAAATATAGTAAATATTGTTTGCAAAGTAAAATAATTACCAATAAGTAAGTAGGTTTGACTGCAGCTTTTGTGAGAACCATTTTGAATGGTGGAATATTATCACTGTAATTAGGCGTGTTCTCTTCTAAATTTATTGGATGTGTGGGCCTTTCTGCTTGAGCAGATGATCCTCCATTTGAGGCTCTCGGTCGCCGATCACTCATCTAGATAAAAAAAAAAATTTATGCGGCATGAATGTTGTATAATTTATTGGATTCTTAAAGTAATGTCAGACACTCTATATAGTATTTTGATTAAAACATCTGAAGTTTATGCCCTTAGTTTTCTAGTAAAACTCGACTGTGATTGCTAATTCATTAATGTAAATACACAAGTATATATTTATATATGTATAATATATATACCTTTATCCTCGTATGACTATCGTCAACTACTCTATTGGTTCTCCTCGTACGACTTCTGCACTATATTCATGTTGTTATATGTAAATATTTAAGTATTCAAAGACTATATTGCCAATTTGACAAAAGCTGATAACATCATATATACACTTTCCCGTATCATCCACCATATTCCTCACCATTTCTTAACAATTAGTAACATACCAAAATTGTGAATCCCATTAATAATCACAAGTTGAACTATAATTCCTAACAGACACAATTTCTGATTAATTATAAACCCTTCTCCAGAGAATGTTGGGACTGGAGATCTTGAACTTGAGCTAGCCATTATATAAGTTTCCTCTTGATTCTACAAGTTAATATATATGCAGAACAATGAATTTACAATTTAGATTCTACAAGTGCTATAAATTATCATATACACAGAAGGATTAATTAGAGTGATAATCAACTAGTATTCTGTTCTACTAAAACAACTTTACAAAATTAAATTAGAAATTATACTTAAAACAAAGTTTGTCACATCGTTTGCGCGTAAACTGCGCCGTGCTATTTAGACATAGGACCCATTAAACCCAATTTTTCTTTGGTTAACGAAAGTGAAAAAATAAGGAAAAATAATCAACCTTTTAGTATTTCATAGATTTACTATTCTTCCTTTAACATTTGGAACCCTAGCTAGCTAGAGCAATTAATGATATATATATATATACATGTATATATACCTACTAATTAACAAATATAGATCAAATCAAATTATCAAATAAACTGTTAAATATATTTATGGGCTTTTTATAATTTCTGCCCGTTAACTATTCCCAAATTCAAGTTTTGCTCTTTTTTTAAACGGGCTTGAAAAATGCCCTATAACTTTTTTTTTTTGAATAAAAAATGCCTG
This sequence comes from Linaria vulgaris, assembly GCA_948329865.1. Taxonomy (NCBI): domain Eukaryota; kingdom Viridiplantae; phylum Streptophyta; class Magnoliopsida; order Lamiales; family Plantaginaceae; genus Linaria; species Linaria vulgaris. The sequence continues at coordinate 30,891,326 of OX415250.1, read as the reverse complement.
ACGGGCTGAAGACTGGGCTTTTTTTTTTAAATTAATAACTATATTTAATTTAATTATATTTTGATCTAAATCATAAAAAAATTGTATAAAATCAAGTTTAATAAAAAAAACTGTCTTAAAATATTTACTAAATTTATGTTACTAGTAAAAATTAAAAATAAATTCATAAAAAATGTATAAATTCAAGTTTATTAAAAAAGTTTATCTTAAAAGATCAATATATAATTTATTTTTAATTTTTACTAGGAACATAAATTTAGTACACATTTTAAAACAATGTTTTTTAATAAACTTGATTTTATACAATTTTTTTATGATTTAGATCAAAATATAATTAAATTAAATATAGTTATTAATTAAAAATAAAAAAATAGTCCAGTCTTCAACCCGTCAGGCATTTTTTATTCAAAAAACAAAAGTTATAGGGCAATTTTCAAGCCCATTTAAAAAAAGGGCAAAACTTGAATTTGGGAATAGTTATAGGGCAGAAATTATAAAATGCCCTATATTTATTCAGGATGTGATTTTAATTTAGCACGCCGAGTTATACATTATTGTTCCTCCTAATTTAAGATGAAACACCATTGACTATAAATTAACATCATTGATTAAAGTAATTAAAATTTGGATTATGGGGAAATGACGCGTTTATAATAATAGATTTATATATATTATATATATATAAATGGTACCTATAATTTCAATTAGCTAGATGAACAAAAGAGAAAAGAAGGATGTAATTCACCTTGGGGACGATGAACACGGATTGAGTGAGCTTCTACTGAAACAAAATGAAAATCAGAAGCAAAATATTATTAAAAAAGTTGAAATGTAGGAAGATTGGAAATAATTAATTCGTTACATTTCGGAAAATAGAAGTGCTGTCACGATTTCCGACCAGGTTGAGGTACCTCGTGATTTCCGCAGTCAGCCGCCTTGTCTACTCTGATTTTGTAGGTCTGTCTATTTCACACAAACAGACGTTATATAAATGAGCAAATTATTTTTTCTGTCCTTTAATTTTAACTATGTTTGCCTTTTGTCCTTTAACTTTTCGGGCTCCACTTTTGCCCTATAATTCTTATATTTTTTACCAAATATGCCCGTTGGGTTATTTTCCAGGCCCGATTACTATTTGGCTGACGTGGACGCTGACGTGGACGCCACTGGACTGACACGTGGCGCCACGTCATTTATGTATTTTTTTTACTGGATTTAAAGGTAAAATGTCCAAAATACCCCCGTTATCTTCTTCATCACATATATATATATATATATATATATATTTATACATACACACATATATATATATATATATATATGTATATATACACACAGATATATATATATACACTCACACCCACAGGCGCCGCCACCACCACCTCGGGTAGGGCCGACACCACCTCACGTCACCCCATACGTTCGTAATTCGCTTTCCCATCGAGTTTACGCAAGAGCACAAGTATCAGCCACGCCGTTCGCGTAGTAATCGCCGCCGCGGAAGGATCCTTGCCGGCACCGGAGTTATCCTTCTGAATCGCCGCCTCGAATTGGCTAAGCATCGCCCTCACCGCCTCGCCGAGCTTCACCATCGATCCCCGCCACGGCCTCAGATCTGACCCAACGGGAAAATCAGATCTGACCCAACGAGAGCGATTCGGAGGAGAAAATCGATTCGATCTCCGGCGGTTTGGGTTGTGATGAATTTCCGGTGGTGATTCGTGGTGGTGGAGGCGGCGACGACGGTGATTCGTGGTGGTGGTGGCGGCGACGGTGTGGGTGTGAGTGTATATATATACATCACCGCTCATCTTCGCCTCCCCCCGCCGCCGTCTGCCCCCCAACCCCGCCACCATCTTCATCACCACCTCACCACCACCACACTCGCCTTCACCCCACCCTCTCTTTAAGTCACGATTTCGAATCTCGCCGCCCTCCTACCCCCACCCCGTCGCCATCTTCATCACCACTACCACGCTCACCCGCACCCTGCCCCTCTTTAAATCACGATTCAAATCTGAATTCGATTTCAATTTCAAATCTGAATTCGATTTCTATTTACCGCCGGTGATGAGCGGTGATTTCGAAGGGGATGGGGTAGGGTACGGGAATCACTACATTGCAGCAGGGGTGGCGAAGATGAACGGTGATGTACGGGAAGCACTGGTGGTAGGGGGGGGGGAGGAAGGGATGATTTTCAATATTTATTATGGGGTGCAAAAAAATACATAAATGACGTGGCGCCACGTGTCGGTCCAGTGGCGTCCACGTCAGCCAAACAGTAATCGGGCCTGGGAAATAACCCAACGGGCATATTTGGTCAAAAATATAAGAATTATAGGGCAAAAGTGGAGCTCGAAAAGTTAAAGGGCAAAAGGCAAACATAATCGAAATTAAAGGGCAGAAAAAATAATTTGCTCTATATAATATATATATATATATATATATATATATATATATATATATATATATATATATATATATATACACTAGCTAGCTAGGTCAAAGATTTTCTAAACGTCATATTATTATTGCTTTTAATAGTTGTCAATTAACTATTCATGAAAATAATAGTGGTCAATTAATTTTCTTGTTAAGGACATATATATTTTACACGGACCCCCCAATCATTATTAATTAAGGTGTCTTTTATAACTTCGTGATTTTACAACTAATGTAACTTTTGTTAGTGTATCGCCGATTATTGTGAGAAATAAAATGATGCGGCGGAGAAGACTTAAATAAATTACTTTTGTACATTTATTATCGCAATCTTACGACGTAAAACTTTAAAATACTTATCGTCGCATGCACAAACACAGAATAAATGCACATACAAAATGGTGCGACAAAGCAAAAAGAATCTCGTTTTATTCGCATATAGTGGTGATTATAGAACAACTTTAAAAACCGATTGCATTATAAATCCATATGATTTTATATCTAATACATTTGGAAACTGTTTGGAAATTTCTAAGTGGTATCGTTGTCTATTCAAAGTTTATCAATTTATAAGTAATTTTGATTCTCTTTTACGGTAAATTAATTGGCTCTACATTGATAATTGCTGTGTTGTATTGATTTATCGCATTAACATGACGTAAAATCATGCGACGAGAAACTTTGTTTCAGATGACCATATAAATTGTAAAATATTTTTCATCACATGCACACGCAGCACAATTATTTTCTTGGTAATTTTTGGTTTCTCACGAAACAATCGTTATTTATTAGAGGAGAAATGGTGTTGGGTAGGTGAATCCATGTCAAGCTCGGGTAACTTACTAAAACTAGTGGATTCTAATGCTCGATTCAATTTTACTTTAAGTATATATTTGAAAAGATATTAAATAAATGGGAATATCGCAAAAATGAATTTTTATAGCAACCACGTTTCAAAATTAGTCCTTTATAGTGCAAATGACAGTTTTTGGTGCTTTATAGTAGGCCTGTTGTGGGTCGGGGATCCGCCGAGTCAGGACCCCGGCCCATGGGATTTCACTGGGCGGGAGCTACAAGGTAGCTCCCGTTACCTCCCGCCGGGAGAGGTGCTCCGGCGATCGAGAATCCCGGCCGGGACGAGAAATACCCGAATCCCGGCGGACAACCCTTGGAAGGCTTGGGGTTGAAAAATTATGACATGATGCATCTTCACAAATCCGTTAATGTGCATTTGTACATCATGCATGTGTTCTAAAAGAAAGGTAACAAAGCACATAATGAGACAACACACGGTCTAAACAGACACAAACATTAAACCTTAGAAACTAAAGACAATACTAAAGCTAGGCCTCTATATCCCCTGCCAGGCTAGAAACATTTGTCCGACTGTAGTAAAAGCAAACCGACTGTTCTAACATGAAAATGGTTGATAATTACCACTGCACAATTGGCACCTTAAACATAAATATACATCTTATGCAAGATGATCCTGAATTAGTGTAGTCACATCCTTCATAATGGAAGTTTCATTATCAAGTTACTACGTAAAAGCCATCAACGAAAACAGAAGGACGACAAACAATCTAACCTTTTCTCTTGCTACTGCTCGAAGTATAGCCAGTAGACATACTATTGACGTTGTCCATTCCATAATCAGGGAGCTCTTTTCTACCAGAGTTTTGGTCTCCAAAACACCGAAGATCGTCAAATTCACAATCACTCAGGCCTTACCCATCTAATGTACCCTCTGATCCAGGGTGAAGGCAGTAAAGCTGCTCATTACGCTGCCCGGAACATTAGGATTAACGACGTTTTGGTAAACACCTCTACTCTTCGCGGGTTTCTGGTACGGAAAAGAACCAATCTCTCCTTCAATCCTCCCCCTGATATCCACGAGCAAGCACTTCAACCTAGCTACCTCGGCCTCAAGCAAAAACAGGGCTGGTTTTTTTTTTTTAAGTAGCAACAAGGGGTTTTTTTTTTTTGAAATTACATTATGTCTCTCTGGATCCCGCTGGAGGAAATAGGATCCGATTCGAATCCTGTTTCCTCCCGGCGGGATCCGAGCCAGGATCGTTTTCCCGGTTCGACCGGGAGGAAAAATAGACGGGTTTTTCCAGGCCGAGAAAAACCCGTCGGGCCGGGCGGGAATCATGGATCCCGACCCAGCACAAACAATCCTACTTTATAGTGTCTTACTTGGTCCTTTTGCAATTTAATGATCAATTTACCCTTAATTCTGGCATGTGATATGCACATTACCTCCGATTCAATTTTCTCTTTTCAGTTTAACCTCAAATCTTTTGAGTTATTATATTTGCACCCCCAATTTTAATAATAACTATAGTTAACAAATTTTAAAATCAAATCATACTTTAAGTTATTCTATGTTGAAATAACAAAATATAAATTAGTTTAAATATAAATATAAATTAGTTACACAAAATAACAACAAAAATTGAAAAAAACTCCAATTATACTATATATTAGTTCAAATAAAAATAAATATAATTTCAATTAAGTTAAACTTAATATTTTCAATCCATAAGAAACTTTTTTATTTTTACTTATTAACTAAATATCAAAAAAGAAAAAAAATATCAATTATAATGAGTTAATAATTTAATCTAAGTTCACATTTTTTCCATTAGGTGATAATAAGGATTTATTAATAATTATTTTAAATTATAAAGAGAATAATTCTATTTAAGAAAATAAGATAAAAAAATAAAAAAGAAGAATTCTTCTTCTTCTTCTTCTTCCCCTTCACCACCACCCAACCCAACCCCATCACCTTAAACCGCTGCCCTTCAACCCCACTACCGTAACCCATGGCCCCTCCCCTCCCAACCAACCCCACCACCACTCAACCCGCAACCACCTCCACAAAACCCAATTAACACCTAGATTCGTCGCCCCCATCCCATCTCCGAAGGTCATGTGAAAAATTAGAGAGGGCGGCATGTTTGAGGTGGTGGGGTTGGGGGCGGCGTGTTTCGGAGGAGGTGACGATGGTGGTAGATGGTTTGGGTTTTGGAGGGGATGGGGGGTGAGTGGGGTGTGCGGGGGTTGGGGTGGGGGGGTGGGGGGGTGTTGAATGGGAAGAAGAAGAATTCTTCTTTCTTATTTTTTTATTTTGTTTTTCTTAAATAGAATTATTATTTTTATAATTTAAAATAATTATTAATAAATCCTTATTATCACTTATTGAAAACAAAATGAACTTAGATTACATTAGTAATTCAATATAATTGGATTTTTTTATTCAATTAATAAGTAAAGATAAAAAAAGTTTATTTATGGAATGAAAATATTAAGCTTAACTTAATTATGTTTATTTATATATAATATAATTGGAGCTTTTTTTCAACACTTTTTGTTTGTTTGTGTAATTAATTTATATTTAAACTAATTTATATTTTGTTATTTTTCTGCATAAAATAATTTAAAATAGATTTTTTAAAAAAATTGTTAAATATAGTTGTTATTAAAATTAAGGCTGCAAATATAATAACTCAAAAGATTTGAGGTCAAATTGAAAGGAAGAAACTGAATTGGAGGTCATGTGCATATCACATGCCAAAATTAAGGGTAAATTGGTCATTTTAAGGAAGAAACTGAATTGGAGGTCATGTGCATATCACATGCCAAAATTAAGGGTAAATTGGTCATTTTATTGCAAAATGACCAAGGAGAACACTATAAAGAACCAAAAAACGGTCATTTGCACTATAAAGGATAAATTTTGAAACGTGGTTACTATAAATGATTTACTTTGTGAAATTGCCTTAAATAAAGTGTGTCGTACAATTATCTTTGAGAGCACTGGTTTACGACACTTCAATTTGTCGCTTTTGATTTCCAACAATACCTTATATTACAACCTTGCAATCTTTCGTTTCAAACAGTACCATATCAGCTTTAACCTTGAGATATTTGGTTTGCCACTAGGACCAATACTTAACTTTGAGATCTTTTGTTTCAAACAATACAATACCTTTAACCTTAAGATCTTTATTTCCAAATAGAATAATATTTTAAGTTTTTGATTCCAAATCATAACATACAAAAGAGCTTTGGAACCTTTTGATCCTTGGTTTTCGACTGAGTCCAATATTGAATTTTTTAAACATATAAATAGTCAAACTAATCAATATTTTATAGTGAATTACAAAATTATAGTATAATAATATTTTTATTGGAATTTTTCATTCCTTACTTTGAAAATATATCGCTCCACTTTGGTAAGGCATTTTCTTATCGAAACCCCAACACAGACACTAATGTTGACAATTAGGTGAACTATGTTCCTTTAAATAATAATGTTGCTCCGAACAATCAGTTTTGTCCCAATGTTGGATACACTAACTTTGGTGCCTAAATTGAAGTAGAGAAGAAATGTGGAAAACATATGGACAACATTAGAAAAATCACTGGCATGAAGTCATTTCACGACCTTGCAGAAGACATAAACAAACACAACTTTGTTGATATGAGAGTCTTGATGCCGTAATTTAATCTGTAGCCGTAACCTAATTAGACAGAATGACCGTTCACTCCTCGTCAAGTGCGATCAAGCAAAATCGTGCCCCAATGACGCGCCACATATGTGATCATTGTGCCATCGCCCCTCAATCGCGTTACTCTTTGTTTCTGCCTGCGGTTTTCTGATGTTCTCCTATTGCATTCGCTACATGCTGTATTTGCAGTGCCATAGCGCTTCCATAGCTCCTAAAAATCCCTAAGTAGTGTCTCGACTCTTTTGTCCCAAAAGACATTAATTTTGGCCTCCTTTAGCTTCGTTTCGTCTTGACTTTTAAAATTCTCAAAAAACATGAAACAATACTAAAACCAATAAATATGCAATAAGAATTATACTAAAGCGTAAGGAAACGGACACTAAAATCACACTAAGGGAGTGTTATTTGCAAATACTTTTAAAAGGAGCTTATGGGCTTTTTGCTATAGAGAAGCCATAAAATAGTGTTTGACAATTAGGCTTTTGCTTCTCCTTCTCTTAAAATAAGCAAAAAAACAAAAAGCACAAGCCCAAAAGCTGGGTAGAGGGTGCTTCTATACGGAGCTTTTAATTACTATTACTTTTTACATATTTTTATCTCCTAATCCCCTTCAAATATACATTTATACCCCTAGAATTAGGAAACAAGATCTTCTCTAATCTTTGAAATATAATGAGAATAAAAAAGTATTAAACAATACTTTCAAATAATAAAAAATATCTTGGACCCCAATTTACTTAACCACAACATATAGACATTAAAACGTTAATATCTCTAAATAACATGGATTTTTTTTAAGAATATAGAATACTTGAATGTAATTATATAAATTATTATGCATTTTGATGTAATGATCAAAATATTGATTAAATTATATCAAATGGTTTATTGTTTTACTTTTAAATATATTTGTTAGAACGTATACATAAGGGTATTTAAGTCTTATTGCATTGTAAAAACTGTTTCTCACTTATTATTGTAAATACTACAAAATCAATTTACACTGCTTTAAGCAGCTTTTTAAAGATGGTTCACAAACGCTCATTGCTTTAAGTTAAAATGAGCTTTAAATGACTTTAAGTAAAAGCTTGGAAGAAGGAGCTTCTATAAGCTCTTGCAAACACCCCCTAAATAAACGCTCAGCAATAAGATATGACAATCTTGGAGTTTTAGGTTCTAAGACCACATTCAACATGAATAGAGAATGAGTGGGTAAATCAACATTCACATAATAAGATTTACATACTATTCATTCCAATTTTTATGCCAAGTGAAATTTTGTGCATGATTTTCTCATATGGTCGAGAAAAGAATCGTGGTAAGAACATAATTGAATACATAACCTAAAGTAGTGTGATTGGGACATTTATAAAAATGTTTATAACAAATTACCCCCAACAACATCTATATTTTGTTGTAGTGACTTCTTTTATACGCATATATTTTAAAAAGTTAATTAATCAAATGTTAAAAAATAACTTTGTATATGTATTCTTATAGTTCTATATTTTAGAAAATTAATTAATAAAATCTTAAAAATAACTTTGTAGAAAAAATCAATCAACTATCAAATATTCTTGAACATATAATATCTCAAGAAAATAATTAACATATAATTAGAAAAACATAAAACATCAATTAAATTAGTAAATATTTTTTTGTTGTTTTAAAAGGGAAATCATCATGTTCCTCGTCGGCCCATCCACAACAACAGCAACACCACACAACCCCCCACCTCTCCAAACCAAACCAAACCACCAATTCAACAGCACATGTGGACGAAATATCCTTCAAAAACTTCGCCTCTCCATCCCAACTTGAATAGATGATTAATGGACGAGCAGTGCTGCTTCCTTTTCATCCGATTCTGATCGAATAGTAGTAGGACGACGAAGGTGGACGATGTCATTTAAGATGAGTTTGGTGGTGTGGTACGAACGACAAAAGAAGGAAGAAGGAAAAGTACTTGTAGAAGAAGAAATAGAGAGGAGAGAGGAATTAAAATTGTAATACTTTTCTTAATGAAAAGATTCCTCACGATGGGGATTACCTAGCCTGCTCCTGACGTCACATAGGCATCAATATTCGAATAGTAAAAATAACGTGCAAAGGAAATTACCTACGAAATAAACGCACGACAAAAAAAGGGTAAAAAGGAAATTAACATGCGGCTAAAAATCTAAACGACGGCGTTTCCCTCTTATGCCAAAACGATGCCGCTTTCTTCCAAATCCTCTGAACTTCAATTGAAATCAATTCACAATCCTCATTTCATCTTCTCCAAGATCGCATTTTTAACATTGCCCTCCCCTTCTGAAAAGCTTGTGCTCAAGCTTTAAGGTTTGGAAATTGAGCTTGCACCCAATCCCAATCCTCCTTTGCCTCTTCCTCCGGGAAATGCAGCCATTTCACCAACCACTAAGCCATAACAGCATTTCCCCGCTTCACAATTCGTTTTGCCAAAATCCTCTCTGCCTGTCGAGTCACTTTCCCGTCTTCATCCATTAAGGGTAACTCAGGGGACACCAAATCCCTCACCCCGATTTTCCGCTTGAGCACATACACGGGAAAAACCGGGCGCACCTTCGCCGTGGGTGGTAGCTTGAGGTGGTACGCCACCTCCCCTACACGCGCCTCCACCTGATAAGGTCCGGTGAACTTTGGGCTGAGCTTCCAGATTGGGCTTTTACGCACGGTCAACTGATGATAGGGTTTCAATTTAAGGTAAACCCAATCCCCAACGTTGAACTGTCTATCAATTCAATTTTTATCTGCATTGATTTTCATTCTATTCTGAGCAGTAGTCAAATTATGTTTCAATTGCATGGTAATTAGTTGCCTGTTCTTGATCAAATCCTCCACCTCTAGGACCTTAAAATCTTGAACCAGATCCATCCCTACTTGAGGTGGCTCGTAGCCATAAACAGCCTCAAAGGGTATCATCTGAAGAGCTGAGTGGAAACTGGTGTTGTACCACCACTCAACTAACCCTACCCATCTGGCCCAATGTTTGGGCCGGTTCCTCACCATGTAACGCATATAACCATCCAAATATTGATTCACACGCTCTGTTTGCCAATCAGTCTGAGGATGGTAAGCAAATATCAAATGCTGCTGCACTCCCAGTGCAGTAAGTAATTCCCTCCAGAATCCACTCACAAAGATCTTGTCCCTATCAGTTGTGATTCTCTGAGGGAGCCCATGCAACTTGTACACAGTGTTGAGGAAAGTAGTAGCTAGGCTAGAAGCACTGAAAGGGTGAGAGAGAGGAATGAAGTGTGAATACTTAGTGTACCTGTCAACCACCACCAAAATAGTATCAAAACCCTATAACTTAGGAAGTTGCTCTATAAAATCCATTGTAAGGCGTTGCCAAGCCCTATTAGGTAAGTCCAGTGGCTACAGTAGTCCAGGTGACCAATTCAGATCATGTTTACATTGTTGACACACAGGGCACTCAGTCACATATTTTTTGACTTCCATTTTAAGCACTGGCCATGCAAAGATCAACTGAACCCTTTGGTAAGTAGCTAGTACTCCAGAATGTCCCCCTGAGCTGCTAGAGTGTAGCATTTCAATCACTTTCTGCCTCACCCCTCCAGTGGTACCCACAAACAGCTTCCCTTTAAACTTCAAGAGTAGATCTTCATAGTCAAAGTATGACACATCATAGGGCTGAAGTAAGCATTCAGTGATATCCTGAGTTGCTATCTGATCATCCTCTTAACCGCCTTGGATCTCTTTCATCCACTCAGGCTGAACAGTAGTCAGAGCTGCACATTCAGCTGACTCTTCCCCTCCTGTGACTTCCCTCCTAAACAGAGCATTAACTGCTCTGTTGTCTCCACCACTCCTAAACTCAATCTTGTAGTATACCCCAATAGTTTGGTCATGTACCTCTATTGTAATGGGGTTGAAATCTTCTGTTCAAGAAGATACTTCAAACTATGCTGGTCTGTCCTTATGACAAACTGCCATTGTATCAAGTATGGCCTCCACTTCTCCACTGCAAGGAGAATTGCCAAAAACTCCTTCTCATACACTGATAACCCCAAGTTTTTGGGTCCTAGAGCCTTACTAATATAGGCAATAAGGTGCTTGTCTTGATTCAATATGGCTCCAATCCCATAGTAACAAGCATCTGTCTCCACCATAAATGCATTGTTAAAGTCAGGAAGTTGGAGGACTAGGGCAGAAACCATAGCCTCCTTCAATTTTTCAAAAGCCTCCAATGCCTTCTCATCCCATTTGAAGGCTCCTTTCTTAGTCATGTGAGTTAGGGGTCTGTCTATTATCCCATAATGCTTGATGAACTTCCTGTAGTACTCAGTCAATCTTAAGAACCCTCTTAGTGCCTTCACATTCTTGGGTTGTGACCACTCCTTCATACACTTTAGCTTTTCAGGATCAGCTTCAACCTTTCCTCCTCCAATAATGTGCCTAGATACTCTACTATTTCTTGCCCAAAGCTACACTTAGAAGCTTTAGCATATAGTGAGTTCTGGGTTAATTTGCTTAAAACTTCCCTCAAATGAACTTGGTGATCTTCTTGGTTATTGCCATAAACTAGAATATCATCAAAGAACACTAGCACTGTCCTCCTTAAGTGTTCCTTGAAAACTGAACTCATTAAGCCCTGGAATGTTGCTGGGGCATTAGTAAGCCCATAAGGCATAACTCTGAATTCATAGTGCCCACTGATAGTCACAAAAGCAGTCTTTTGTATGTCCTCCTCCTCCATCCTAATTTGATGATAACATACTCTCAAATAAATTTTTGAGAACACTCTAGATTTTCCCAACTCATCCAGCATGTCCTCTATGAGTGGTATATGGTAGCTGTTCTTGATAGAAATTGCATTTAATCTTCTGTAGTCTACACAAAACCTCCAGGTATTGTCTTTCTTCTTAACCAGCAACACTTGAGAGGAGTAGGGGCTGTCACCGGGTTGAATAACCTCTGCTTCCATCATCTCTTGCACCAGTTTTTCTCTTTCCTCTCTCTGGATATAGGGGAATCTGTTAGGAGACTGTTTGAAAGGCTGGGCTTCTGGGATCAAAAGAATGAAGTGTTCCTGTCCCCTAACAGGGGGTAGATCAATGGGATTCTTGAAGAGTGCCTGAAACTCTTGCATGACTCCCTTCAAATACTCATGAGTTTCTGGAGGAATGTTAGGTTTCTCCTCACTAATCATGTGTATGAATCCTAGGAAAATTTGTTCCTCCCTTTCCATTGCATGAACCAGTTCCTTATCTCCCAACATCCTTACTCCCTACTCAGCATGTATCCCATACAACACTTGCTTCTTGCCTTCATAACTGAACATAAACCTCTGCTCATCAAAGTTCAAGGTTACATCTCCCAACCTTCTCATCCAGTCCACTCCCAACACCATATCATATCCTCCAATATTGATAATCCTAGCCTCAGCAACAAACTCCTTACCACCCATTTCCCATTTAAATTCCTCTCACATGTAGTTGCAGCCCAGTTTCCCTCCACTGGCAACAGTCATAGTCATAGGAGTGGTTCTCTTCATTTCACATCCCAATTTCTCAGCTACCTTGGTATCCAGGAATGTATGGGTATTCCCAGTGTCTAGAAGAATGGAGAACCCCATGTCTCTTACTAATCCCAACATCTTAATGGTGTCTGGGCCCTAGTGCCCTTCATAGCATGCCCTCAGATTTGATAGAACTTCCCTCCCTCCTCAGGTTCTTCTCTTATCTCCACTTCCTCTCATTCTTCATCTGCCATCCCCCAGATCACAAAGAGCCTCTTACATTTGTGTCTTAAGTGGTATGTTTCATCACAATTGAGACATAACTTCTGCTTCCTCCCTTCTTCCATCTCTTTTGGGGATAGCCTTTTAAGTGGTGGGAATTTGTTTTGTGTTGGTGGTGTAGCAGGGGTGGGTTTAGGTCTGTACTGAGTCTGTTGGTTCTTGTTAAACCCTTTCTGTTGCTTATTCAGTGCCTCCACCATCACCTCTTGCTTTCTAGCTAGGTGCATGGCTTGTACCAGGGTTTCTGGGTTGAACATGTCTACCATCACTCTCGCTTCCTACTTCAATCCACTGTTGAAACTCTTGACAAAATACTCATCATTCAGAAACTTATTCTGTTGCAACATATAATTCTTTAATTCCTAAAACTTTTCAATGTAGACACCCACATAACTCATCTATTTCAGCTTATTGAATTCTCCAATTAGGTTACCCTCATCAACTGGGGTAAACCTCTCACATAACAACCTCACAAAGGTATCCCAACCCATGCTCTCCCTGCCTTCAATTACATCCAAATACCAGTTTTCAGCTGCACCCTCCATGTGCATACCAGCTGTGAGAATTTTTTCAAAGTCAGACATGATGTTAATCATGAAATATTTCTTACATTTTCTCACCCAGTCCCTCTGATTAGTACCATCAAAGTGAGGGAACTCGATTCTGGGTGCCCTCACTGCAGATCCATCAAATTTTGAGTCAAGGGAATTAACCACTCCTGGATCTGAGCTATTGCGTGTTACAGAAGGTGAAGACCGCACATGATTTGCGGATCCACCAGCCTGATTGCAGCATTTGTGCCATCATGGCTTTCAATTCTTGCATTTCAGTTTTTAGCTCATTTGTAATATTTTTTAATTCATTTTGCCCATTGATAAGTTCGATTATTGTGGATTCTAACTCATCAATTATGGATGTGTTGTTATTAGGTTTTGTCATTGTGAATCAGAGTAGACGCCTGGAATGATGGCTCTGAGGCCAATTTTACGAACGACAAAAGTACAAAGAAGGAAAAGTACTTGCAGAAGAAGAAATAGAGAGGAGAGAGAAATTAAAATTATAATATTTTTCTTAATGAAAGATTCCTCACGATATTACCTAGCCTGCTCCTGACGTCACATAGGCGTCAATATTGGAATAATAAAAATAACGTGCAAAGGAAATTAACTACGAAATAAATGTGCGACAAAAAGGGTAAAAAGGAAATTAACATGCGGCTAAAAATCTAAACGACGACGTTTCCCTCTTATGCCAAAACGACGCCGCTTTCTTCCAAATCCTCTGAACTTCAATTGAAATCGATGCACAATCCTCATTTCATCTTCTTCAAGATCGCATTTTTAACATGGTGGTGCAGCAAACACTAGTTTTTTTAAGCGATTTAGGATTCCGATTGGCGGCGGAGGAGGTGATACCTTTGGTGATGGTGAAGCAGACACGCGATCCGTACGAAGATTTTAGATTCCATTCGACGGTGAACTATGACGAAGGTTGGCAAGGGTGATTTTGGTGATTTTAGGGGGTAAGATGATGGACATTGGGTGGGTTGAGAGGTGGGGTATGGGTGGGACGAAGTTCTTTTTAGTCATTCTTTTTTCTTTTATTCACAAATTTATTAACAAATTTTTAGTAATTTTTCCATTTTTATGAATTTGTGTACTTTGTTCTTAATAATATAAAATATTTAAGAAGTTCTTATTTTTTTGTGTAAAAATATATCCTATAGAATATGAAATAAGTTATAGTTTTAAAGATATAAATATAAATATTTAAGTAATGAATGAATTTTTTTTTTCTTCCTTTATCTTTTTTTATGTTTTGGTAAAAATGCCTTGTATCTTTTACTCTTAATAAGGAATTAAGATATATGTCAAAACTAACGTATATATAGCTCTTTATTAATGTATAGATAGCTCTTTATTTTTGCTCATAATCTCGAATTTCATATAAGTAAGTAAATTATCAAATGAGGCGCTACAATGCGGATATCCGCGCTAGTGGGAATTGTTTTACCATTTCCATTCTCCCACATTGCCGGTTCCCGCATGTGGGTACCCACGCGGACGCGGTACGGTAGCGGGTACCCAGTTTAATCTAATTTTCATACATAATTAATTCGATTTATAAAAATATAATACAATAGAAAAAATAGGAATATTTTAGTTAATTGAAGTTACTTAAGTCTTAATTATAAAATATCTAATCTTAATAAATATGCCATGTTTCTTGAAATTAGTATAGTATTCGTATAAGTGTATATATATATATATGTGTGTGTGTGTGTGTGTGTAAATTTTCTTTATTGAAGAGACAGGCGGGTATCCATACGGGTGCGGAAAATTAATAATATTACCCATTCCCGTTCTCGCTTTGAAAACTAAAATGTGGGTACCCGTTCCCACTTTACCCACTCTAAACGGAAAATACCCAAACGGGAGTGGTACGGGGGGATATCCACTTTAAATGCCCACCCCTAGGTATGGTTATGCCATCGCATCATAACTTTGCTAATTTGAACAACATTAATGACAACAACCTTAACCCTAACCGTACTTTCATTAATCCTCCCTGGATATGATCCTGTTACTGGATCCGTAATGATTGCGCATCCATCGAGTTCTTATGATCCAGATTCTTGTTTAAATATATTTACTTTTATGCTCACGCCTTCAATTTCTCAAGTTGCTTCAGGATTTAGCAACAATAATTGATTTGGTGGATTTATTTCATTTACTTTTCCATTGTGAAATTTTAGTTATTTCAAATGAATGTTGTATATGTGACATTATTAATGATGGCTCTTCCAATAGAGTACTGTATTTATTGTTGCAAGATTTCTTTTTGTGCTTACTACGCTATGTGTAGACAAATTAATGTTGTCTACTCTAATTAAATATTGACAAGTATCAAATTAATTATTCAAAATTAAATTAATTATTTCTATTTTTATTTTGAAATTTTACTAAACTAAATTCCAATTATTAATAGATTAATTGATTGATTTTCTAATATATATTGTTGGCCAATCAAATAAAGTTACGTGGAAAAGATGGAGTATTCCAACCAATGATGTTAAGCCATGCGGAAATATGATGTATTTCTTGATAAGCAAGCCAAATCAAGTTCATGCTTATCTTGAAAATAAAATCGACCAATCATAAGCAAGGAGCTCTAGGTTTTTACAACAATAAATAGGGGTTCTCTCATAAAGAAAAAGGACCCACAAAATATTCACAAGTTGAAGAGGGAAAAGCTCTAAGTTTTTTGCTCCACCAAGTTCATCCATCTTCAAGCGTTCTTCAACAATCTTCAAGGTGTTCTTCGTAAAGAACTCCTTTCAATCCGCCGTCAAATCTTAATTCCATCCAAAAACCATTTTTGAAGATAGCACTTCTGTCGAGGAAGATCAAACTCCAAGAAGTTCAACAAATCCAAAACCAAGTTCATACCGTTCTTCATTCGTCTTCAAGTCAAAATTCGTTTAATCCGAGATTAAGTCCTAAGACCCTCGAAGAACCGGTTTTGAAGATTGAAGTCTATTCAAGAAGATCAAAACCCAAAAAATCCAAAGAACTGGGGACAAAGATCATACCAATCTTCATCAACCTTCAAATCAAATTCCAAGTCAAGTTTCTGTTCGATCCGAGATCAAGCCGTAAAACCCTCGAATCAACGTTTGTCAAATATCCAAGTACATTGAAGATCAAGATTCCTCCAAAGGAGATTGGCATTCAACAAGTTCCAGACGAAGATCAAATTGTTCGTCGCAAATATCAAGTCAAGTAGATCGTCAATTCAAGATCAAGCTCAAAGCCCTTGGATTAATGTTGAACTCAAATACACGTGGAAGAGATAAAAATCAAATCCACTCAAGTCAACCAAATCTCAAATTCATTTATTTGAGAAAAGAATCAGAGGAATACTAGAGATTGCACTACAATTGTACTTTAAATTTATTCAAATTTACTTTGTAACCTGTTTTGTCTTTTAATCTCAGAGATCAAGAATTTGTCATTACAAATTTGGCACGCCCGGTGGGACAATCTCTACCTCTCATCTCTTTTCCAACAAGTATCAAATTTTAAGTAACAAGAAGTCAGTGTTGCTCAACAATGGACAAGTCAATAGAGGAAACATGCGGAGACTCTTCGCAACCGATGATGAAATATACACTCTCACCGAGGACAAGACATGATGCTAAAGAAGATGATCAAGTATCCTTATTAGAAGAGCAAGTTGCGGCGCTTGCAAGAGCCATTGAGAATTTTACAAATCAAACTCATAAACGTGATGAACATTCGAATCGCCTTCTCCAAAAGCTAGAGTGCCAAGAAGGAGTTGAAAATTCCAAAGTGGTCACCAGCAATATTGGAGTTCAAGGATGCATCAATACTACAATCAACGAAGTTGAAGTCTCTCCTCATCTCCAAAAGCAAGAGCTCGTGGAAAGCGGCGATCAAAGCATGGAACATGAAAATGCCACTCAAGGAGTTGAAGCTCAAGAGTTTGATGAAGTCCTAAGTGAAAGAATCCAAGCCACTTCTCTTTTCCACAAGTCAAAGTTATCAAGGAAAGAAGAGCAATGCGCCATGATGCACACAAAGTTTGCCGAGAAAAACATTCAAGATGTTGAAGTTGGAGAAAATTCTAAGTCTTCAAGCAAACAAATACAAGTTTCCCCGCAAGGCCTTGTCTCTTCCGATCAATTGAAGAAGCTCATTGAAGAAGTTGCAAATGATCATAAAGCTCAACACAAGACTTCCAAAACTTACACGAAGCCTTACACTCAAAGAATTGAGCAATTGCAAATGCCAAAAAGCGATCAACCTCCAAAGTTTCAAACATTCAACGGGACTGGAGACCCAAGACAACATGTTGCTCACTTCATTGAGACGTGCAACGGCGCTGGAACTTATGGAGATCATCTAGACAAGCAATTCGTTCGATCCTTAGAAGACTTTGCCTTTGATTGGTACATTAATCTTGAAACAAACTCCATTGACGGTTGGAACAATCTACAAACCGAATTCTTTAATCGCTTTTACAGCACTCGACGTACTGTAAGCATGATTGAACTTGCAAATTCTCATCAACAAGAAGAAGAACCAATGATTGAGTACATCAATAGATGGACAAAACTATCCTTAAGTTGCAAAGAGAAACTGTCTGAAACTTTAGCTAGGGAGATTTGCATTTTAGGGATGAATTGGAGTCTCTCTTACATACTTCAAGGAATCAAACCAAGAAACTTTGAAGAGTTGGCGACGCGAGCTCATGGCATAGAGACAAGTGTAAACTCTATTAAAGAAGAGAGCTCAACTCATGACCTTGATATTGAAAGTGATGATACAGACGACGACGATGACAATGAATAGGGCGCACCGTCAAGTTTTTTTCCCACCAATATGCTCATTGATACGAGCTTAAACTATCTCAAATCCTCAAATTAGGTGCCAAAATATATGCTCCTTGATACGAGCTTAAACTATCTCAAATCCTCAAATTAAGTGCCAAAATATATGCTCCTTGATACGAGCTTAAACTATCTCAAATCCTCAAATTTTGTGCCAACCAATATACTCTTTGATACGAGCTTAAACGATCTCAAACCCTCAAATTAAGTGCCAAAACATATGCTCCTTAATACGAGCTTAAACTATCTAAAATCTTCAAATTAAGTGTCAAATCATGTACCCCTTGATAAGAGTACAAACTATCAACATTCTCCTTAACATGAGTATAAACTGTTTGCATATCCAAACTCAAAGAAAATTCTTCAAGTCTTCAAAACAAATTTGCATGTTTTCTAGACACGAGCCAAAAGGTCTGCATATCCTTCAAGTCTTCAAAATAAATGTACAAGTCTCCTAGACACGAGCCAAAAGGTTTACAAATCCTTCAAGTCTTTAAAGCAAATGTACAAGTCTTCGAGGCACGTCCAAAGCCTGCAATTCCTTCAACTCTTCAAGTCCTCCTAGGTTCAAGCCAAAAGGTGTGAAAATTCTTCATGTGTTCATGTCTCCTTGGCACAAGCACAAAAGTTTTTCAAGTCAATTGCTTCATGACGCACGAGTCTAAACTGCACGTTACTCTTGGCATGCATGAGTATAAAATGCACCACCCCTAAACCAAATTTATGTAATTTGAACTACGTTGTGACTTGATTCCTTTATTGGATACGTAGGCAGCTTAGAATTTCTGAGTTCAGTCATATCCTTTCAACAAGTTATCTTGAGTTGAAGATATTACATGAAACTCCTTGAGGTATGATATGCTGATAAGACGAGTAAATCTTCCGTCAAGTAGGAGATAAAGAACGTCAATGCTTTCAATGTTGACCTTGAAGTCATGCTCCAAGCTTTTGAGTGATTCTTGAGTTGACACTACAAACTTCAATCGGATGCTTTATGTGAGCCTTGATTCCAATCTTCAATCGCTTCGCTCCAAGAGGATAGTCGCAATCGTGCTCCAAGCTCACTTGATCATTGACTTGACACTTTTGTGTTGTTAGATCAAAGTCGATACCTCCAAACTAACATTCCAATCATGAAAAGGATATGCCTTACATGTTTAACTAGAGAAGTCCTTTAAGAAGATGGAACGTAGTCTGACAAGTATGTCGTTTGACCACTCCCATATCGGCGAGGTTCTTTGAAAATTCAGGGTGGAATGCAACAAGTACGTCATTCCGCTTTGCCCAACAAAGAGAATTTGAGAAGTTCTTCAAGAGGTTAGTCATCTTGAATGTTTCTTTGACGAATGAAGCCGACATCTTTAATGGGAAGAATGCATGAGTATGACCAACAAGATGAGTGTGCATGTGTTTGAAGCAAAGTCTCGTCATTGAAGCCGTCTTTGATGCCGAGTCATGAAAACAATGTCTCCTTCTTCAAGATGTCTTTGATGTAGGGTTGTGAAAACAAGCTCGCTCCCGTTGAATGTCTTTGATGCCAAGACTTGAAAAAAAGTCCACTCTTACTAGATGTCTTTGATGGCAAGTCTCGAGAACAAGTGCGATCCTGTTGAATGTCTTTGACGCCAAGTATCGATAGCAAGTCTCTTCTTTTAAGATGCCTTTTGAAGCCAAGTCTTGAGGATACTGTCTTCTTTAGGATTTCTTTGATGCCGAGTCGTGAAAAGAATGTGTCCTCCTTCAATATCACCAATGATGTTGTGTAGATTAAGGTTTGAGTGTACTCCTCCTCTCCTTGCAAGAGATCCGGAATTTGTCAAGTGTTGTTGCACGCATAGAGCTTTCATGATCTCCAAGTTACAATTCATGTGAATATGAACGCAAGGGTTGCCATGTATCTTTCTGGAAGTCGTTTGCTCTTGCACCAATTGAGAAAGCCTTCTTTCCATAGCATCTCCTTTGGCAGTCCGTCGCCCCAATGTATCAAAAGGAAGATCATCATTTGATACTCGGTGGTGAGGAGACCGGAGCACGAATGACATAAGAGATCGATTGGAGGACTTGGGAAACTCTTTGGTCCAGTCTTTAGGTTTAATGGTGTTAATCAAAGTGGGCAATCGACTTGTAAAAATTCCGGCAAGAGGGGTGCCGACTTCCAATATTGTGTCCCGCTGGGTCGATTGGTTTTCATCGCCGGTGATGGTTAGAGTCTCAATTCCCTTCGAATTATATGCATGGCCGAATTTCACTATTGTGCATGAACTGTCAACGCAAAGAAGCAAACAAAAGAGTAAGAAAAAGGGGAAATATAAAGAAATATTAGCCAAAATTCGGATATGAGTAAGAGTACAAATAAGGTATATGTAGGTTTGGCAATTCTTGTGAAAGTGACTCTTTTGATCCTTAAACCTGGTGCAAACAAAAAACGAAGGGTGAGATCATAAATAAAAAGAGAAAGAAAGAAGAAGAAAAAGAAGAGAAAGAAAAGAAAAGAAAAGCGAAAGAAAGAGGACGAAAAAGAAAGAAGAAGAAAAAGAAAAAAAAAAGAAGAAGAAACAGAAAGAGAGAGGGACGAACAAGAAAAAAGAAGAATAAGAAGAAGAAAAATGATAGAAAGAAGGAAAAAATAGAGAGAAAGAAATCAAGAAAGAAGCTTACAATTTGTTGCTAACTCCTGAAGATTCAGAAGCTCGCTGCCCGATATCCCGCACTTGTTCGTGCGATTGAACGAGTTTGGAAAGAAGTAAAGAAAAAGGACGATGAAGAAAAGTGGTGGTCTTAGTGTCTTTATATAGAATTTCAAGGGGAAGTTTCAATCCTATTGAAACTATAAGTCTTGTAGTTATAGTGAGATTGCAATTCTTGATTTATGGAGAAATTAAGTTATAAAAAACAAGAGGGTGCTGATTGCCGGGTCTCTGCAATCCTAGTTGCAGAAGAAGACTGGAAATTATCCAGTACATTAGGTCTACGTAGACCACCAGATTAAAAAAAAATAAACATTCCCACGTGCCTTGCTTAAGGAAAAGGGTTTGGTCCTCAATAGCAATATAGTTCCTACTCATATTTGACATGTAGGTCCATTAAAGTTTGATTTTTAAAGTGAAGTACACTATTTTCTATCAATTACGTTGATGACACGAAAGACAATATATTGCGACAAATCCACTTCAATACGCATTTCACGATGCTATTCGTGACAAGTCGCAAGGAGGCATGTGTAGACAAATTAATTTTGTCTACTCTAATTAAATATTGACAGGTATCATGTTAATTATTAGAAATTAAATTAAATTATTTATATTTTAAATTTGGAATTTTACTAAATTAAATTCTAATTATTAATAGATTACTTGATTGATTTTCTAATATATATTGTTGGCCAATCAAATAAAGTCATGTGGAAAAGATGGAGTATTCCAACCAGTGATGTTAAGCCATGTAGAAATATGATGTGTTTCTTGATAAGCAAGCCAAATCAAGTTCATGCTTATCTTGAAAATAAATCGACCAATCACAAGCAAGGAGCTCTAGGGTTTTACAACTATAAATAGGGGCCCTCTCATAAAGAAAAAGGACAAATTAAATATTCACAAGTTGAAGAGGGAAAAGCTCTAAGTTTTTCGCTCCACCAAGTTCATCTATCTTCAAGCGTTCTTCAACAATCTTCAAGGTGTTCTTCGTAAAGAACTCCTTTCAATCCGCCGTCAAGTCTCAATTCCATCCAAAAATTATTTTTGAAAATAGCACTTCTGCCGAGGAAGATCAAACTCCAAGAAGTTCAACAAATCCAAAACCAAGTTCATACCGTTCTTCATTCGTCTTCAAGTCAAAAATCCGTTTAATCGTATCTTTTAAAATTCTATAAAAGATACGCTTTTCTCTCTTTTACACCTTCAGTAGGTGCGATTCGCACACAGTAAAAGGGGGTTTTTACGATCGAAATTAGGGCTTTCCTCGGACAATCATGTCGGAGAGGCGAATTCAGGCGGGAAATCAGGTGGTGAATACGACAGGAAAGGCAATAACACAGAGAAAGCAACTGGAGAAGGGAGGAGAAGAAGAAACAACAGGTGATGAGGAAGAAAGTGAAAGAATTGAAATGGAAAAGGGGGCAGAATCAGAAGGGGAGAAGGAACAAAGCAGATCACCGCCGCCAGTGAGGGACATCGGCATCAACCAACCGCGTAACACGAAGAGGTATAATGAGTTGTTTGCGGGGAACAGAAGAATTGAAAATGGGGAAACAATGATCTACACACCTCCAACAAACAGAGAAGTGCTAGAATTCACAAATGAGGATGTGAGTGAGGCATCTGATTTCTGGAAGTTTGCTCTCATTGGAACAGTTGTAGGGCTGAAGCTTCCTTTTGAAGCAATTCAAAGATATGTGAACAGCAGATGGAGAATCAGTCCACACATTCATGTAGCACAAGCTGGAGTGTTTGTATTCAGATTTGAAACAGAAGAGGACATGATGGAAGTGTATGGTGGAGGCCCATGGATGGTGAAAGGCTCTTTTCCACTGACGCTTCACAGATGGTACCCTGGGATAAAGCTGGACCCAGGTAAATTACAAAACTACCCAGTTTGGATACAGCTACCAGCATTAGATTTACTCTTTTGGACCCCAAATATGATAGGAAAAATTGCAAGTCTAGTAGGGAAGCATGTCTGCATTGATAAAATGACTGCAACTAAAGAAAGATTGGCATATGCCAGAGTTTTTGTAGAACTGCAGAATGGTCAGAAGCTTATAGATAAGGTGAGTCTGAAAGGGCAAGGTGGAGAAGTGTATGAACAAAGGATTGTGTATGAGAAGAGACCAATGCAATGTTTCAAATGCCATAAGTTTAGTCACTTAGTCAGAAACTGTGGGGGCTTAAAGACTGTATGGGTAGCACAAAAGAAAGAAGGAGAAGAGCAAGGTAAGGAGACAAGTCAGAAGGATAGGAAGGAGGAGGAAGTAAAGACACAGGGACGTGAGGAAAAGAGAAGGAAACCAGAGGAAAAAAAGGACAACCATGAAGAAACAGAACAACAGGAGAAGAACAAACCAGTAGAGGAAGCAAGAGTTGAGGAGAGTGGAAAAGGTCAACAACTCATAGAAGGAGGGAAACTGACAGTAGTCCTCCACATTGATAATGAGGACAACACAGAAGAAAAGTAAACAAAACACATGCAGAAAAGAGTTGAGAGTGTTAGGAGAGGCTCAGAGAGACAAGAAGGGAAGGAAGAAGAATGGTGCAATGTGATAGACAAGAGAAAATCCACAAGGAAAGGAAAAGACAACACAGAGCAGAGGGGGAAAACAAAGAGGGGCATAGGCCCACATGGATAGAGAGATTAATATTGGAGTATGGAACTTGAGGGGGATGAATGACCTCCTCAAGCAAGCAGCTTTAAATAACTTTCTAGGTAGAAATAAGTGCTCAATAGGGGCCATTGTAGAAACTAGACTAAGAGAGAATAAGTTTGATGAAGTCAGAAATAAATTGGAAAAAGATTGGGAGGTGGCTAGCAACATTAGCTATGACAAGAACTGCAGAATTCTTCTCTTGTGGAAAGAGAATGATGTGGATTTGAGAGTGGAAGAGCAAGGGGACCAGTTCATACATACAAGTATACAAACTAAAGACAAGAAATGGAAAGGGAAAGCAACATTGCAGAAATGTTAACATTTCTCCATTATATTAACATTTCTCCATTTCTACATTTCTCCATTAATATTTTCTACTGGAGTATTATTTCTCCATTATATATACTTATAATGTTCAATTGAAAACTATTAAAACAAATAATAATATGAGCTCTGGCAAATCTTTGACCTAGCTAGCTAGTACATATATAACATCTGTTTGCCTGAAATAGGTAGCCCTACTTCAGGCATCTCTACAATACTTTATTGCCATGACAAAAGCTGATAACATCACCTGTACATATATTACTTCAGGCAGCTCTACAATACTTTATTGCCATGACAAAAGCTGATAACATCACCTGTACATATAGATATATGATACTTTCCAGTATCATCTTCTAAATTTCACACCAAGTATCATATAAAAATTGTGAATCTCATACATAATCATGCATCTCATGATTAATTAGATATGTGATACACGATTAAAAAATAGGGCCAAAGCAATGAAACCGTTCCATGTGAATATTTATAGTTTTAACTGCAAAATCTCAATGAGACCGTTCCATGCATATTTGGTTGTCTTAGCATTGCGAATTCTATGAGAAAAGGGCCAAAGCAGCCTCGGCACACATCAGAGTGAACACTCGTTGGTCTATTTGGTTGTAGTCGTCTTTTTAGAAACGCAACACCATGGCTAGTTTCATCATCTAATCTTTCTCGCTTGTTTTGTTTTCGTTTGTCCCTTTTCGTGCATTGGGAGGAGAATCATATTAAATAATGACGCGATTTACATTGTCAGAAAATAGAAATTTTACATTATTGCATCATTTTAATATGTGCACTTTTGCAATGTACGTATCTGAAAACTATATTTTGAAATTAATGAAATAACATTATATACACATATATACATATATATGTGTGTGTGTGTGTGTGTATATAGGGCAAAATATTTTTTTGTCCTTTATTTTATGCTAACTTCAGGTTTTGCCCTTTAACTTTTCGGGCTTAGAAAATGCCCGCTAACTCCTTACTTTTTTATAAAAAATGCCCGGCGGGCTCAAAAACTGGGCTGGGCTGGTTTTTGGTGACGTGGCATCTGATTGGGCATCCCAGTCAGACGCCACGTCATTAATATATATTTTTTTTTATGTTGTTGAATGGAAACAAATAAACAAACACACACATATATATATATATATATATACGTTTATACATATATATATATATATATATATATATATATATATATGTTTATACATTAAACATATATTTACATTAAAAACATAAAAAAAGAAAAGAAAAATTGGTTCAGATATATATATATAGGTTAATTCAATATATAATAAAATTAGATATAATTTTGAATTAAAAAGAGAAATTTAACTAAACACTAAAAATTTGTATAAATTCAAGTTTAATCGAAAAACAAAAAAAAAAGAATAATTCTAGCATTTTCACTTTTTCTATATCTACAAATTTATAATAATTATAAAAATTATAATAAAAAAGTACATTCAAAGAAAAAAAATTATATCATCCACACACACATATATATGCAACTTTTATTTTATTTTTTCCAATTCCTTTTTATATTCTTAGTAACAATTTATAAAAACTATTAAAATTATAAAAAACAAAAAAAAAAACAATTTTTTTGAAAACTTATCTTCCTCACGCACACCCGAGCCCCCCCACAGAAGCCCCCCCCCAAACCAGATCGAAAAACCCCCCAGCAGGGCCCCCTCACCCCCGCCCCCACACCCACCACCCCCGACTACCCCTACCCCGCCCCCACCCTGCCGCGTCGATTTGACGTCGCCACCGTTGCAGTGGGGGGCGGCATCGGTTTTGACGCCGCCACCACTGCGATCGCGGTGATGGTGGCGGTGGCGTCGATTTGACGCAACCACCACCGCGATTTGCAGTGGTGGTGGCGTCAAATCGACGCTGCCACCATTGCAGTGGTGGCGGCGTCAAATCGATGCCGCCACCACTCCGACGTCGCCACCACTGCAACGGTGGAGGCATCAAATCGACGCGACAGGGTGGGGGCGGGGTAGGTGTAGCGAGGGAGGTGGGGTGGAGGCCGGGGTGGGGTAGGGTTAGCGGGGGGAGGTGGGGGGTTCGGGGGGTGGGGGGTTGGGGGGGGGGGCTGGGTCGGGGTTTTTGGGGTGGGGGGGGGTCGGGGGTGCTGGGGAAGTTTTTTTTTTCTTTTTCAATAATAATTTTATATATGTTAAGGAATATATAAATGAATTACATTTATTATTGTTTTTAAGATATATATTTTTAATAATATATGTTTTTAAGATATATGTTTTCAATAATATATGTTAAGATATATATAAAAAAGTTGTGCATATATATATATATATATATATATATATATATATATGCATGTATATGCGAAAAAAAAAATTTAATGACGTGGCGTCTGATTGGGATGCCAAATCAGATGCCACGTCACCAAAAACCAGCCCAGCCCAGTTTTTGAGCCCGACGGACATTTTTTATAAAATAGTAAGGAGTTAGCGGGCATTTTCTAAGCCCGAAAAGTTAAAGGGCAAAACCTGAAGTTAGCATAAAATAAAGGGCAAAAAAAATATTTTGCCCGTGTATATATATACACTTGGCGGACTATGCTTCCATGAAACAGGTTATGCGCGATTTTATCGAGATCTCCATGCGAGGTACCAGAAAACCAGGAACGGTTAGAGTCAGGAAGGTGATCCAAGTGCAGGCTCTGCCGCCTCCGCCAGGAACGTTAGATAACTTTGCTCCTTCTCCGCCTCCTTCACTAGGGCCTTTCCATAACTAGGCTTCTCCTCTACCGGTGGACCCGAATTATTCGTCTCCCTTAGGAACTGAAGTTATGCTGAAGCCTACTAAATTTGTGACTAAGGATTATCTGTTCCTAGCCAGCATATTTCCTTAAAATCATACGGTGCCATTTGCACAATCATACTTTTTGGCTCCAATCCCTCATGCGGCGACAGTATAATGGAAGGTGTAAAAATAGGGTGGGATGAGGGTACAGTATTGCCATTGTATCATAACTTTGCTCATATGAACAACGTTAATGATAACAACCCTAACCCTGACAGTTATTTCATCAATCCTCAGAGATATGATCCGCTAACTACATCTGTCTGTCATGATTACAAATCCTTCGAGTTTTTATGCTCCACCCAGATTTGGATTTGATACAGATTCTTTTTTAAATCAATTTACTTTTATGCCCACGCCTTCAATTTCTCAGGATGCTCCTGGATTGAGCAACAACAACTGACGTGGAGGATATGTCCTACTTACTTTTCCTTCGTAATATTTTAGTTATTTTACCTACCCAAACCGTTTCTTAACTCATTTCCGAAATTACTTTTTCCCAAACACCGCAAATAGACAACGATACCACTTAGAAATAACAAAAGAGTTTCCACATGTATTGGATATGAAATCATAATGGATTAATATTGCAACTAGTTTTTAAAGTTGTATTTCATCACACAAGTTTCGTCTTGTCGCACAATTATGTATGTGCATCTGTTCAATGTTTGTGCAAGCGACGATGTGTATTTCAAAGTTTTACATTTAGGGATTGCGCTGATAAAATGCAAAAAAAAAAGTAATTTATTAAAGTTTGTCGGCCTCATCAATTTAGTTCAAAATATTCTGCTAAAAACAACAACCAAACAACAATATCATGTTACATTAATAAAATTTCACTACAAGAAAACAGGTCCAATAGGGACCGCCTATTAGGAACCGCATCGCGGTTCCGAACTATCAGCAACCGCGTTGGAACCGCATTGCGGTTCCTAAGAAACTGGAACCGCGTTGCGGTTCCAATTAACCATTGGAACCGCAGCGCGGTTCCAATTTCTTCCATTGGACCATTTGGAACCGCAACGCGGTTCCAACCCACCTAACGTTGAAATTGGGCTCTAAATTGGAGCCCAATTTCAACAAAACCATTAATCAAATACGACTTTCTGCAACCGCGACGCGGTTCCAGAAAGTCCTATAATTATATAAAAGTGCTGCAAATCGCGATTTAATCGCGATTTACAGCTAACCCTAGCCCAAAACCGCCGTTTCGCCGTCGTTTCGCCGCCTGCTTCCACCGCTCATAATTAGAACCGCATCCCGGTTGTTGTCCTTCTTACTAATTTTCTCTGAAAAAAAAGGATGCAATATTCTTGTTTAAAAAAATGTGCAATATTCTTGTGCAAAAAAAAAAGGAATATATATTCTTGATTTAAAAAAAAATGTGCAATATTCTTGTACAAAAAAAAAAAGCAATATTCTAGGAAAAAAAAAGGTGCAATATTTTTGTATACAATAAAAGGATGCATTATTCTTGTAAAAAAAAAAAGGATGCAATATTCTAGGAAAAAAAGGTGCAATATTTTTGTATACAATAAAAGGATGCATTATTCTTGTAAAAAAAAAAAGGATGAATAAACTCTAAAATATCAATACATCGTAATAAAAATCTATTCTTCATCCGATGAATAATAATACTCTTCCTCCTCCTGAATATTCGATCCCATGTCGTCATTTTCTTCTTCTCCTCCAACTTCTTCCTCGTTTTCTTCAAGATTATTGACGACCTCAAACTCACCAACGGCCAATTGAATATCCATATCAAATGGCGCCAAGTCTACAAATAAATTGAGCCCCAAAGAGTTGTCCTCTTGAAGAATTTGCTCCTCCGGCCCTGCCGATTCTGTTTGATTAGGATCAGTAACAGATGACATGTCAATGATGTGCCTTGCGGTAATATGAAATACTGACATCCATCCACCTTTCCCAGGCCTCCCATTCGGTAATTTCGGATACGGCGCAAAATAAGATTGTAGGGCTTGGTTCGCATTAACAAATGGCTCGTCGGTTGACAATGATTTTTTGGGGTTAATATCAATCAGATTTTATGTCTGGTGGACCTCCGTGCCCCTTGTTGAGATATCATACCACTTACACTTGAAAAACACAATGTACAGTGGTTTTCCAGTTACGCCTCCCCAATATTCCACTTCTAAGATCTCTTTCAAAGTGCCATGGAAGTTGGTGGACACGTTATCTCCCATCTGACCCTTCACGTACACCCCACTGCAGTCACTCTTCTTAGGCCCCAACCTCGTATCAACATGGAATCAGAACCCATTGACAATGTAGCCTTCGTACGTCCACGCGGTGTTGAGTGGACCATGAATCAACGGTGAAACACGTTGGTCCGACATGTACTTTCCACTGCAGTAAGTCTGCTTGAACCACGCCACATACTCTTGGTTCCTCTTTGTTTGAATCTCCTCATCATTCAATCCACTACACTCTTCTTCAATAAACAACCTGCAAGTCACAAAATCAAACGAGTTAGAATGCTAGCATAATTCAAAAACTATGTTATAAAAAATATAGAGAAATTACTCACTCTAGCCACCTGTCCAACTCCTCACAGTTAAGAAGTGTGTATAGTTCCATCTGCTCCATTTCTTCCGACGTTAATGTCTTCGGTTTGTTCGTCGGACCAATAGGGCGCCCCCTCTTCCTAAATAACAAGAGCTCCTCATCCCACTCTGAACTATCTAAAGTCTCGTTCCTGTTTAGTCTTTTATGACTCGAACCATACGCTTTATCAAGATATTGGGAACACAAATTTGACAGCTCCGCCAATAAGTATGCATTGGCTATGCACCCTTCGGGCCTCGCTTTGTTTAGAACAGCTCCCTTAAAATCAAACATTCGTCTATGCAAAAAAAAAATAAGAACAATAAGACAATGATAAGAACAATAAGACAATGATAAGTACATTAATACGTAAAATAATTACCTCTCGAATGGATACATCCATCTGTAGAGTACCGGACCACAAACTCTAGCCTCGTAAGGTAAGTGTATAGCCAAGTGCTCCATAGAGTCGAAAAAGGAAGGTGGGAATATCCTTTCAAGTTTGCACATTGTGAGAATAATTGATTTCTCCAATCCACCCATAGCTACAGCCGACACCTCTGAACTGCAAATGGCCTTGAAGAATAAACTAATCTCCACCAATGCGCCCCAAATTTCGGGTGTTAGGAACACACGAAAAGCAACTGGGATCAATCTCTGCATGAACACGTGACAATCATGACTCTTCATACCAAACAACATTTGTTGTTGCATATCTACACATCGGCCCAGGTCTGAGGCGTATCCATCCGGAAAACTCAGCTGATCGAGCCATTCTAACACCCTTCTCCTTTGGTCCTTCTCCAAACAATAGCTTGCTTTTGGCTTTATCGACTCTCCTCCTCGGGGACCGGGTTGTAAAAAAAGCTCTGATCGAGTAGTGTAGAGCCTTAAATCTTTCCTAGCCTTGAGGTTGTCCTTCGTCTTGGAGTCATCCAACACCGTGTTGACGATGTTATCCAAGAAATTCTTTTCGCAGTGCATGACGTCAAGACAGTGACGAACCAAGTTTGTGCACCAATATGGCAATTCCCAGAATATGCTCTTCCGCACCCAATTATGAGTTGTACCAAAGCCCGGTAGGGGCCTGAATTTTGTACCAAACTCGACGTGCCGTAAGCGATCCACAATTTCCCGCATTTGGGCGCCTGTCTTCCGAGGAATTGGTGCTTCACGTGATTTTTTGTTTTTTTCTGAAATTAACCTCGTCGTTTCTCAAAGCGTGTCCCCTAGGCAAGAAACGACGATGACAATCGAAAAAGTTCGGTTTAACCCCATTTTCCAAAGTAAAGGACTTCGTGTCACCCATACAATAAGGGCACGATAACTTTCCGTGCGTACTCCAACCCGACAACATCCCGTACGCCGGAAAATCGCTAATCGTCCACATGAGGGCTGCTCGCAACTGAAAGTTTTGCTTTCTAAAAGTGTCGTATGTCTCGACCCCAGTGCTCCATAATAACTTCAGATCGTCGATCAGTGGCCTCAAAAAAACATATAAGTTCTTTGTAGGACTATAAGGCCCTGAAATTATTAAACTCAAAAATATGAACTTCTTTCTCATGCACATATCCGGAGGAAGGTTATACGGTGTGACAAACACTGGCCAACATGAGTAATTCTTGCCAGATGCTCCGTACGGAGAAAAACCGTCTGTGCACAAACCAAGCCTGACATTACGGGGCTCTTCTGCAAAATCTGGGTGGGTATTGTCAAAGTGTTTCCATGCCTCCGCTGCCGCTGGGTGAATCATGCGATCACTCTCCCCTTGACAATTCAAATGCCATGTCATATGCCTTGCAGTTCCTATGGTATAAAACAACCTTTAGAGACGAGGAATAATAGGGAAATACCACAACTTCTTCTTCCCAACCTTGGATTTAATGCATGGAATATATCTCTCCGTTTCGCAAATTGGGCAAATTTCTAAGTCCTTACCCTCACCGTAATACAAAAAACATTGTTTTGGACAACAGTTGTACTTAACGTACCCTAACTCTGTTTCCAACATCGTGCGCATCCCTTTCGTGTCATTTGGTAACAACTTCACTGTCTCTGGCATGAAACCTAGCTTCGCCTTGTTAAAAGCCTTATCAGAGTAAATATTACTCGCCTTGTGATGTGCCTTGTCCTCCAACCATTCCGAGATGAACTGAAGAATACTTATTTTTGAAGTTGGATATAACTTCACATTTCCTAGGTGCATCAGTTTGTAGAACTTCTTTGCTTCCGGATTGGGATCGTCGTTAGTAGCCTCGTCCTCAAAATAACGACCTCCGCGTGCATCTAGGATCATGTCTGTAAACGGCTCATCAACAAAGTCTGCCGTGTCGGGAATCACGTTATTCGGTGACGTGGCATCTTCGGTTTCGGGCAAATAGGACGGTAAGCTCTCTTTGAAGTTTTCCCCGTGGAATATCCATTCCGAATATCCAGGCGTAAATCCCGACTTATGTAGATGATCACGTACATCGTATTTACTAAGAAATTTTAAATTATTGCATTTCTTGCAAGGACACCTAATTTGTGAGTGTAGATCTATGTATTCGACTTGACTCGAAGCGTAGTCAATGAAGTTCCGGACCCCGAACACAAATTCCTCTCGCAAATAACCATCACTATCATATCTATCATACATCCAAGCTCTATCCGCTTCATAATCCATTATTTATCAATCTAAGTAGTAAAATATAAAACAAATAATTACAATTTATAACTCTAATCAAGAAATATCATGCAAGACTAAGTTTTAAAACCGCTACAATTTACAACTTACTTCTTGTAGCGTGAAAAGTGATCTTCGAGAATGTTGCTTAGCTTAAACCACGAACACTATCGGTGTGAGTTCCATTTATCTAGCAACAAATAAATAAACAAAACTTAGAATTAAATGAACAATTATAATATAGAAAATAAGAAATTTAGATAGATAAGGGAAAAAACGTGAATACCTTAAGTAAGAGTGGAGATTGGAATGAATGTTTGAAGAGACGGCAATATTCTTTATATAGGCAAAATTTCACTTTCTGCAACCGCCACGCGGTCCCTGAAACCAACGGTAAACATCTTTTGTAACCGCGGCGCGGTTGCAAGAAACAATGACGTTACTGTTTGGAACCGCGTTGCGGTTCCAGAAAGAAGTATACGTTGGTTTCTGAAACCGCAATGCGGTTGCGGAATTCCGACCGTTACTGTTTGCAACCACAACGCGGTCCTTGTACATGTTTTTGAGACCGGACTGCGGTTGCTATTACTCTTATTTGTAACCGCGCTGCGGTTCCTATTAATATTCATAGGTCAAAGAGACGTATTTGTGGATGATTTGAGTTACCACGTTGTTAATTAGTTCATTGACTACCCTAATATGAATAGAAACAGTATTAATTTCATTGTTCGGTTGAAATTCGACCATTATATATGTCAGACAAGAAATTAAGAAGATTCTCTCTACTTCGAAATACAATCAAACCTAGAATAACGAACATAATGGGTAATGTGTAACATGATATACTAATTGAAACAATCAAGGATGTTGATACTTTCATTAGTGAATTAAATCACAAATGCAAAGCAACATAGGTGTGTTTGATGGGAGTACGTAGTTGATATATTGATATACAATAAGGTAAACACTAATGACTCGGACTACTAGTTCTCTTCTAATTTACTCTTACATTCCTCAATTACTTGTTTTTTAACCATTTATTAGTTCATTACACATGTATTATTGATACATATGGATAATAAACCCTAACGCAATGAGATAGTTCAATAAAATAGCGATTTTGAAGTATGAATATTAATTGAGACCGCAAGGCCGTCCCAATTAAGGTCAATTGCAACGGGGACGCGGTTCCTATAAGGACCAATTGAGACCGCGACGCGGTTCCAAATCATATTCATAGTATTAGGGACCGCTTTGCGGTTCTTAATAAAATTCAAACGCGACGCGGCCTCAGAACTTTCAAAAATATTTTTAAAAACTTTCAGAGACTGCATTGCGGTTGCAAATACTTCAAAAATTTCAAAATTTTAGGCGGGATATGGGGGGGAATTCAAATTTTCGTGAAAATTTGAAATTTCATACCTTTTCTATATATACCCACCTCATTTTTCATACCTAAACCCTAAAACCTTACTCACCTCACCAAAATACACAACTAAAAAAATATTTTTTCTTCTTTTTTCTTCATCTTTTTTTTTTCCCATATCTTTTCTTCTTTTTTCTTCATCTTTTTTTTTCCCATTTCTCTTCATCTTTCCTATTTTTTTTTGTTTCTTGTTCAACATCTTTTTTCTCTTTATTTCATTTCATTCATAATTAATTTTGTTCTTCATTTTTATTACATTTCTTTCATTACTTTTCATCTTTACATTAATCATTCATTTCATTGATTTATTTGTTTTTATATATTGATTTGCTATATACATAACTAATTTAAATTGATTTACAGTCATCTCTAATTATTAACAACAACCAATAATATTCCAGTAATTTGCTGGAATATTATTGGTTTTTTTTTTTTATTTCGCTTGAAGAGTAATAGCAACCGCGACGCGGTTCCAGTTTATATTCATAACAATTGGGACCGCGCTGCGGTTCCAAAGTTTTGAATATTAACTGGAACCGCTTTGCGGTTCCTGCCTTAGTTTTGC
Organism: Linaria vulgaris; assembly: GCA_948329865.1. Lineage (NCBI taxonomy): Eukaryota > Viridiplantae > Streptophyta > Magnoliopsida > Lamiales > Plantaginaceae > Linaria > Linaria vulgaris. Next base: position 30,857,412 of record OX415250.1, on the reverse strand, counting down.
GTTTCAGAGACCGCGACGCGGTTACAAGCTATTTTCAAATTTTTTTTTGTGTTTTAAAATATTGGAACCGCGTTACGGTTGCAGTTGTTTTAGGAACCGCGTTGCGGTTCCAGATAACGTTAATATGGTTGGAACCGCGTTGCGGTCCCTATTGGCAGTTGTTTTAGGAACCGCGTTGCGGTTGCAGGTTTTGTCGGTCGCTAATGCTCTTTGCTGGAACCGGCATGCGGTTCCTGTTGCGAAGTGACCGAGCTCTTTTGCAACCGCGTATTTGGAACCGCGTTGCGGTTGCAAATAGCCTTTTGCAACCGCATCTGGGGTATTTGGAACCGCGTGGGCGGTTCCAAATAGCCCTGTTTTCTTGTAGTGTTTACATTATTTTAAAACTGGAAAATTTATAATGGAATCAAAATACGGTCTAGGTTTTCAAGTAGCATATGTTCATCAATATTTGTATAACACCAAGTATCATATTAAAATTGTGAATCTCATACATAATCATGCATCTCATGATTAATTAGATATGTGATACACGATTAAAAAATAGGGCCAAAGCAATGAGACCGTTCCATGTGAATATTTATAGTTTTAACTGCGAAATCTCAATGAGACTGTTCCATGCATATTTGGTTGTCTTAGCATTGCGAATTCTATGAGAAAAGGGCCAAAGCAGCCTCGGCACACATCAGAGTGAACACTCGTTGGTCTATTTGGTTGTAGTCGTCTTTTTAGAAACGCAACACCATGGCTAGTTTCATCATCTAATCTTTCTCGCTTGTTTTGTTTTCGTTTGTCCCTTTTCGTGCATTGGGAGGAGAATCATATTAAATAATGACGCGATTTACATTGTTAGAAAATAGAAATTTTACATTATTGCATCATTTTTATATGTGCACTTTTGCAATGTACGTATCTGAAAACTATATTTTGAAATTAATGAAATAACATCATATACACATATATACATATATATATATATATGTGTGTGTGTGTGTGTATATAGGGCAAAATATTTTTTTTGCCCTTTATTTTATGCTAACTTCAGGTTTTGCCCTTTAACTTTTCGGGCTTAGAAAATGCCCGCTAACTCCTTACTTTTTTATAAAAAATGCCCGGCGTGCTCAAAAACTGGGTTGGGCTGGTTTTTGGTGACGTGGCATCTGATTGGGCATCCCAGTCAGACGCCACATCATTAATATTTTTTTTTATGTTGTTGAATGGAAACAAATAAACACACACACACACACATATATATATATATATATATATATATGTTTATACATTAAACATATATTTACATTAAAAACATAAAAAAAGAAAAGAAAAATTGGTTCAGATATATATATATATAGGTTAATTCAATATATAATAAAATTAGATATAATTTTGAATTAAAAAGAGAAATTTAACTAAACACTAAAAATTTGTATAAATTCAAGTTTAATCGAAAAACAAAAAAAAAAGAATAATTCTAGCATTTTCACTTTTTCTATATCTACAAATTTATAATAATTATAAAAATTATAATAAAAAAGTACATTCAAAGAAAAAAAATTATATCATCCACACACACATATATATGCAACTTTTATTTTATTTTTTCCAATTCCTTTTTATATTCTTAGTAAAAATTTATAAAAACTATTTAAATTATAAAAAACAAAAAAAAACAATTTTTTTGAAAACTTATCTTCCTCACGCACACCCGAGCCCCCCCACAGAAGCCCCCCCCCCCAAACCAGATCGAAAAACCCCCCAGCATGGCCCCCTCACCCCCGCCCCCACACCCACCACCCCCGACTACCCCTACCCCGCCCCCACCCTGCCGCGTCGATTTGACGTCGCCACCGTTGCAGTGGGGGCGGCGTCGGTTTTGACGCCGCCACCACTGCGATCGCGGTGATGGTGGCGGTGGCGTCGATTTGACGCCACCACCACCGCGATTTGCAGTGGTGGCGGCGTCAAATCGACGCCGCCACCACTCCGACGTCGCCACCACTGCAACGGTGGCGGCATCAAATCGACGCGGCAGGGTGGGTGTAGGGTAGGGGTAGTCGGGGGAGGTGGGTGTGGGTGTGAGGGCGGGGGTGAGGGGGCCCTGCTGGGGGGTTTTCCGATCTGGTTTGGGGGGGAGGCCTTCTGGGGAGGGCTCGGGTGTGCGTGAGGAAGATAAGTTTTTAAAAAAATTGTTTTTTTTTTCTTTTTTTATAAGATATATGTTTTCAATAATATATGTTAAGATATATATAAAAAAGTTGTGCATATATATATATATATATGCATATATATGCGAAAAAAAAAAATTTAATGACGTGGCGTCTGACTGGGATGCTCAATCAGATGCCACGTCACCAAAAACCAGCCCAACCCAGTTTTTGAGCCCGCCGGACATTTTTCATAAAATAGTAAGGAGTTAGCGGGCATTTTCTAAGCCCGAAAAGTTAAAGGGCAAAACCTGAAGTTAGCATAAAATAAAGGGCAAAAAAAATATTTTGCCCGTGTATATATATACACTTGGCGGACTATGCTTCCATGAAACAGGTGATGCGCAATTTTATCGAGATCTCCACGCGAGGTACCAGAAAACCAGGAACGGTTAGAGTCAGGAAGGTGATCCAAGTGCAGGCTCTGCCGCCTCCGCCAGGAACGTTGGATAACTTTGCTCCTTCTCCGCCTCCTTCACTAGGGCCTTTCCATAACTAGGCTTCTCCTCTACCGGTGGACCCGAATTATTCGTCTCCCTTAGGAACTGAAGTTATGCTGAAGCCTACTAAATTTGTGACTAAGGATTATATGTTCATAGCCAGCATATTTCCTTAAAATCATACGGTGCCATTTGCACAATCATACTTTTTGGCTCCAATCCCTCATGCGGCGACAGTATAATGGCAGGTGTAAAAATAGGGTGGGATGAGGGCACAGTATTGCCATTGTATCATAACTTTGCTCATATGAACAACGTTAATGATAACAACCCTAACCCTGACAGTTATTTCATCAATCCTCAGAGATATGATCCGCTAACTACATCTGTCTGTCATGATTACAAATCCTTCGAGTTTTTATGCTCCACCCAGATTTGGATTTGATACAGATTCTTTTTTAAATCAATTTACTTTTATGCCCACGCCTTCAATTTCTCAGGTTGCTCCTGGATTGAGCAACAACAACTGACGTGGAGGATATGTCCTACTTACTTTTCCTTCGTAATATTTTAGTTATTTTACCTACCCAAACCGTTTCTTAACTCATTTTCGAAATTACTTTTTCCCAAACACCGCAAATAGACAACGATACCACTTAGAAATAACAAAAGAGTTTCCACCTGTATTGGATATGAAATCATAATGGATTAATATTGCAACTAGTTTTTAAACTTGTATTTCATCACACAAGTTTCGTCTTGTCGCACAATTATGTATGTGCATCTGTTCAATGTTTGTGCAAGCGACGATGTGTATTTCAAAGTTTTACATTTAGGGATTGCGCTGATAAAATGCAAAAAAAAAGTAATTTATTAAAGTTTGTCGGCCTCATCATTTTAGTTCAAAATATTCTGCTAAAAACAACAACCAAACAACAATATCATGTTACATTAATAAAATTTACATTATTTTAAAACTGGAAATTTTTTAATGGAATCAAAATACGGTCTAGGTTTTCAAGTAGCATATGTTCATCAATATTTGTATAACACCGTGAAGTCACCAGATGAATTACCAAATAGATCAACTTCTTTGGTGATATAATATTTGGTTACAAAATACTTTTTTTAAGCACCTAAATTGGAAATATTAGTAATGGGTGCCGATAATTAAGCATCATTTAGGAATAATATGAGGGTCCCGTGTAATATACATATATAGATATTGATGAATATTTATTTGAAAACTATTAAAATAAATAATAATATGAGCTATGGCAAATCTTTGACCTAATTAGCCAGTATATATATAACGTCTGTTTGCCAGATATAGGCAGCCCTACAAAACTTTATTGCCGTGACAAAAGCTGATAACAACTCCTATATAGATATATGATACTTTCCAATACCATCTTCTATATTCCACACCAAGTATCATATTAAGATTGTGAATCTCATACATAATCATCTCATGATTAATTATATATGTGAAACACGATGAAAAAGTATTTATAGATGTAACTCCAAAATCTCATCGAGACTGTTCCATGCGTCTTTGACTGTCTTAGCATTGTGAACTCTATAAGAAAAGGACCAAAGCATCCTCGACACACATCAGAATGAAAGCTCATTAATCTATTTGGTTGTAGTCGTCTTTTAGAAAATGAAACACCATGGCTAAATTGATCATCTAATCTTTCTAGCTTGTTTTGTTTCTACTTGTTCCTTTTCGTATTGGGAGAGGAGAATCATATTAAATAATGAAAAGATTTACATTGTCAGAAAATAGAAGTTTTGCATTATCGCATCATTCTTATATGTGCACTTTTGTGATTCATGTATCTGGACAACTATATTTTGAAATTAATGTCTAAAGACTTCAAAAAAAAAAAACTTTATATATATATATATATATATATATACACACACACACACACACACACACACACACTAGGCGGACTATGCTGTCATGAAATAGGTGATGCACAATTTTATTGGAGATATAAACGCTAAATACCAGAAAACCAGGAACGGTTAGAATGAGGAAGGTGATCAAGTGCAGGGTCTGCCGCCTCCGCCAGGACCGTTGATATATTTGCTTCTTCTTTGCCTCCTTCACTAGGGCCTTTCCATAACTAGGCTCCTCCTCCACCGGTGGACCCAAATTATTTGTTTTCCCTTGGGAACTGAGGTTATGGTGATGCCAACTAATTTTGTGACTAATGATTATTTGTTTATAGCCAACATATTTCCTGAAAATCCTATGGTGCTATTTGCACAACCATACTTTTCGGCTCCAATCCCTCATGCGGTGAAAGGAGTGTGGGTGTAATGGAAGGTGGAATACTAGGGTGGGATGAGGGTACGGTTGTGCCATCGTATCCTAACTTTGCTAATTAGAACAACGCTAATGATAACAAGCCTAACCCTAATAGAAAATTCATTAATCCTCCAGGATATGATCCTGTAACTAGATTTGTCATGATTGCGAATCCATCGAGTTCTTATGCTCCACCGCGATTTGGATTTGATCCAAATTCTTTTTCAAATCAATTTACTTTTATGCCCACACATTCAATTTCTCAGGTAGCTCCTGGATTTAGCAACAACAAATGAGTTGTAGGATTTATCCTATTTACTTTTCCTTAGTGAAATTCTAGTTATTATACCTACCCGAACAATTTCTAAACTCCATTAGGAAATTGATTTTATTCCATCCTCTCGTTTTTTTTTAAATAAGACAATAAGAAATAAATTGAATAGAAGTAAGAGGGGAACTCCAAACCCATAAAGTTCACCAAAATGCTATGGATCCAAACTCATTTTGGAAAGACAAACGTTAGGGGAGTTAAACCTATCAGAAAAGAAATATGAAGCTTGAGGAGTTTTTGCTTTGATCCACAACCATGCCTCACCATTATAAATTTCACCACCTTGCTCGCTTTATCCCTAGATACACTTTTTGTAATATCTTCTTAAGTATATACTTAAAGTAAAACTTAAAACGAGAATGAGAATCCACTAATTTTAGTAGGTTACTCAATTTTGATATGGACTCCCCTACCCAAACCATTTTTTCTTCTATTTGTTCCATGAAAACCCAAACTTACAAAGAAAAAGAAATGATGCAATGCATGCATAAGTAATGAAGTATGTTTTACAATTTAAGTATTACCATCCGAACCCAAGCTTTGTCTTGTCCCATCATTTTATGTCATTGTATTGCGATCAATAATGAAACGACAATTATCAATATCAATTACTTATTCCTAAACATCGCAAATAGACAACGATACCACTTAGAAATTACAAAAGAGTTTCCAATTGTATTCGATATGAAATCACAATGGATTAATATTACGACTAGTTTTTGAAGTTGCATTATAATCACCACACAAGCTTCGTCTTGCCGCACCATTCTGTATGTGCATGTGTTCAATGTTTGTGCCAGGGACGATGTGTATTTTAAGTTTTACATTTTGGGATTGCGCTGATAAAATGTAAAACAAAAAAGTAATTTATTAAAGTTTGTCTGCCTCATCATTTTAATTCAAACTAATCGGCTAAAAAACAACAACTAAACAACAATATCATATTACATTAATAAAATTTACATTATTTACAAACTGGAAAATTTATAATGGAATCAAAATACGCCTTAGGTTTTGAAGTAACACATGTTCATCAATATTTGTATAACACCGTGAGGTCACTAGATGAATTGCCTAGTAAATAGATCAAATTTTTTGGTTATATAATAGTTGGTTATAATTTTTTTTCTTTAAGCATCTAAATTGGAAATATTAGTTATGGGCGCGGTAATTAAGCATCAATTAGGATTAATATGCAGGTCCCGTGTAAGATACACACACACATATATATATATATATATATGTATATTTATGAATATTTATTTGAAAACTATTAAAATAAATAATAATATGAGCTCTGGCAAATCTTTGACCTAGTTAGCCATTATATATATATAACGTCTCTTTGCCTAAACTAGAGAGCCCTACAAGACTTTATTGCCATGACAAAAGCTGATAACCACACCTATTTACATATAGTTATATGATACTTTCCAATATCATCTTCTATATTCCACACCAAGTATCATATTAAGATTGTGAATCTCATACATAATCATCTTATAATTAATTATATATGTGATACACGATAAAAAAATATTTATAGATTTAACTCCTAAATCTCATCGTGATTGTTCCATGCGTCTTTGGCTCTCTTAGCATTGCGAATTCTATAAGAATAGGGCCAAAGCATCATCGACACACATCAGAGTGAAAGCTCGTTGGTCTTTCGTTGTAGTCGTCTTTTTGAAAATGCAGCACCAATGCTAAATTGATCATCTAATCCTTCTCACTTGTTTTGTTTCTGCTTGTTACTTTTCGTGCTAGGGGAGGAGAATCATATTAAATATTGAAAATATTTACATTGTCAGAAAATAGAAGTTTTGTATTATCGCATCATTTTTACATGTGCACTTTTGCTATTCACGTATCTGAACAACTATATTTTGAAATTAATATCTAAAGACTACAAAATATATATACACACACACTTGGCGGACTATGCTGTCATGAAACAAGTGATGCGCGACTTTATTGAAGATCTCGACGCTAGGTACCAAAAAACCAGGAACGGTTAGAATGAAAAAGGTGATCAAGTGCACGCTCTGCCGCCTCCGCCAGGACCGTTGGAAAACTTTGCTCCTTCTTTGCCTCCATCACTACAGCCTTTCCATAACTAGGCTCCTCCTCCGCCGGTGGACCCAAATTATTCGTTTCTCTTGGGAACTTAGTTATGGAGAAGCCTACTAATTTTGTGACTAATGATTATTTGTTTATGGCCAACATATTTCTTGAAAACCCTATGGTGCCATTTGCATAACCATACTTTTAGGCTCCAATCCCTCATGCGGTGACATGAGTGTGGGTGTAATGGAAGGTGGAATACTAGGGTGGGATGAGGGTAGAGATATACTGTCGTATCCTAACTTTGCTAATTAGAACAACGTTAATGATAACAAGCCCAACCCTAATAGTACTTTCATTAATCCTTCAGGATTTGATCCTGTAACTAGATTCGTCATGATTGTGAATCCATCGATTTGGACTTGATCCAAATTCTTTTTTAAATCAAGCTACTTTTATGCCCGAGCCTTCAATTTCGAAGGTTGCTTCTGGATTTAGCAACAACAACTGAGTTGTAGGATTTATCCTATTTACTTTTCTTTTGTGATATTTTAATTAATATACCTACCCGAACAATTTCTAAACTCCCTCAGGAAATTGATTTTATTCCATTCTATGATTTTTTTTTTTAAATCAGACAATAAGGGGAATTCCAAACCCATGAAGTTCACCAAAATGCTATGGATCCAAACTCAATTTGGAAAGACAGACGTCAGAGGAATTAAACCTATAATAAATAAATATGAAGCTTGAGGAGTGTTTTCTTTGCTCCACAACCATGCCTCACCATTATAATTTTCACCACCTTGCTCGCTTTATCCCCATATACAATTTTTTGTAATATCTTTGAAAATGCAAGTATTCTGGCAATGTTAGAAGGTCAATGTTAGAGTAACATTGATTGAAAAAATATGTTTTACAATCTTGTTATGAATATCTTTATTTATTGTTTTGTCTTATTCACTCGACTAATCTAGTTCCACAGTTGTGATTGTCTTTGATTATTATTCAGGAAACAAACTTGTCATAGCTTGATTACTCAAAGTTTCCATAAAGAAAAGTTTCCTTAATTAAAGCTAGCCGTTTAACAAATAAGGAAGGAAGAGTTCGAGTGCAACTAGAAAACTTCCAAGTTGAGTTATGATTTGTAGAAGGAGTCTTTCATAAGTTAGTTCACTAACAAAGGAACTATTATTCAAGAAGAACACCGAGAACAAGGAAGAAGAGTCCGACAAGAAAATTGGAGGATTTACCAAACCGTGTGCAACACACCTTGAAGATCAAGTCAAGAACCTATATATAGGTATGAAGTACATCAAGACAAACACGAGACAAGATCTAATAATCCAAGAGATTTATTCACGAGTAGTTGAGTGTTGTCTTACTTTTGTAAAGTTTGTGAGTTGTTCAATTAGTTCTAGGCTTAGAATTAAGAAAGCAATTCTTGTCTGCTTTGTTGAGTTCGATCAATTAGAGAGTGAGGAGCTTGAGAGTTCAGAGAAACATCTTTGTTAAACTCTTATGGTATTTTGCCTACGACTCGGAAGTTAATATTAGTATATTCACTTCTTAAATTTTGTGTTGTTTATTTTCCGCTGCATTGTTATTCTTGACATTGTTAAAGTAACATTGAAAAGTTAACAACTGTCCCATATCAACCGATCCACAATTTCAATTGGTATCAGAGCCAAGCACCAACCTCACCGGTGTTTAGCATTGATACGTCAGAATGGACAACTCCAACCCCAATACCAACAGACTGCCAGTGTTGGAAGGACCAAACAACTATGCATATTGGAAGATCAGACTCAGGGTCCACATCAAATCCATTGACCTAAGAGCATGTGAATCAGTTCTGGAAGGCTACACCATCCTCTACTTACCAAGAGATTGAGATGCTGATCTGGTGCCTAAACCCAAAGGACAATGGACAACTAATGAGATAGCTCTCTACAACTTCAATGAAAAGGCTCTCAATGCAATTTTCAGCTGGGTAGGTAATCATATGTTTAAACTTATTCAAAACTGCACTACAGTTAAATCTGCATAGGATATTCTTGAACTTCATTGTGAGGGAGATGTGGCCGTGAGGGGCTCTAAACAGAGGAAGTTGCTTCAGGACTTTGAAAAAATGGTGATGGGTGAAGATGAGAGCATTGATAGCTATTTTGAGAAACTGCTTGATATTGCTAACAATTGTCTAAACATAGGATTTGTTATTTCTAATAAAACCATGGTGTACAAAGCTTTCAGATCCCTATCTACTAAATTCACTATCAAAAGAATAGCTATGAATGAGTCTAGAGATCTTGCAAACATGGATTTTCAAACTTTAATAAATACTTTAAAATAATTTAAGCTAGAATTTCTAAGTAAGTCCAGTAAACAACCTGCTTTAGCCCTACTTGGAACTGGTTCAATAATGTCAGAAGTGATGATGATGATGAGTATGAATTGATCTCTTCTAACTATGGAAACATTACCAAGAAGTTTAGCAAATTAGGCTTCAAAGATAAAGGTAAAGAGAAACAATCTGGTAATGTTAATGCTGGTTATATAAAGCTGCCTCCTAAATTCATAAAGTACATGGCATCAAAGAGTGCTCCTAAAGATGCTGAAAAACTAAAAGATGTCCAGTGCTATGAATGTAAAAGGTTTGGTCATTATAAACATTAATGTGCTAACATCCTCCGAGCAAGAGGAAACTCTCATTGGGTTTGTGTAGATAATTTTGATGAAGCTGATTTCAACTCTGGATCAAGTGCTGATGAACACTCAGAAGAAATCAATACTGCTGCGCTCTACACTCAGATTAACTGGTCAGGGGAAGATTCCAGGAGCTGCAATGATCTACAATGTTACTTTAACATTGAGGAACCAACAACTGCACATGAGATCTTCTTTGGAAATTGGGACAACAGTGACTTAAAGGTTAATTCTGATTTTACTCTGATTATAATGATACTAACTTTGATTATTTTCATGGTTCAGTTGATCTGGAGGAGGGATACTGCTTGGATGAAGAACAATCTCATGAGGGAATCATAGAAGAGCTTCATTCCACATTCATCAAACTTGAGGAAGAGAACATTATGCTCATAAAAAGCAATAAAGCCCTGAAATTTGAGATTGAGTGTTTGAAGAACTTGATGAAACTCTATGAAAGAGATCTTGACAGAACATAAACTGAGTTGAGAGAGGTAAAAGAAAAACTCAAAAAGGACACAAAGATCATTGCATGGTGGAATTCAAGAACCTCCAAACTTGATGAGGTACTGAACATGGGAAACACATATACAAATGGTCTAGGTTTTGTTGAGAAAGACTCTATTGAGAAATCTTCTAATGAGAAGTCTTCCTACCTTAAAACCAGTTTTGTCAAAGAATCTTCTAAATCGAGTTCTGGTCTAGTCAACATAGCAAAAAGAAAACATACCTTTATCTGTCAATACTGTTTTCAACAGGTCACATTAAACCGTTTTGTAAAAAATATGTGAATGTGAGTGGTAAGAAAACAGCTTATGTAGCTGCTGTTAAACCAACAGCTGTTTCTGATGTTAGTCCAACATTAGGTTCTGGACAGAAAAGTAGAACTTGGGTTGAAAATGTAAAATCCCCTAAGATCAAGATTGTGTGCAATGTGGTTTTCTCTGCTGTTTACTCTAATCTTTCAGGTAAGTGGTACTTTGACAGTGGATGCTCAAGACACATTATAGGCACCAAAGAGAATCTTAAACAGGCGGTTCCCCTAAATGCTGGAACAGTCACCTATGGAGGAGGCACCAAAGGAAAAATCATTAGAAATGGGACACTCAATGTTGAAGGATTTCCACCACTAAAGGATGTTCTGTTGGTAGATGGGTTAAAAGCAAATTTAATTAACATTAGTCAGCTCTGTGATGATGATATGCTAGTTACTTTTGATAAAGTCTCTTGTGATGGTTATGATAGTGACAATGTTCTTGTTATGACATGTACTAGATCTAAAGACAACTGCTATCCGGCTCAGGAAGAAGCTGAATGTTTTCATGCCAAGATAGATAAAGCCTCTGTTTGGCACAAGAAACTGGGACATGTGCACTATAAAAATCTGGAGAAATTGCAAAAAGTTGATGCTGTAAGAGGTTTGCCTAAACTATCCAGTCCATGTAAGCTTGTATGCGGTGGTTGTCTCAAAGGTAAGCAAACCAGAGCTGTTCATGCTCCCCTACAGGTACAAAATGCTACTCCTAGAACTAGTAGGTGTTTTGAATTGCTGCATATGGACTTAATGGGTCCAATTGAGGTAAGCAGTCTGAGTGGAAAGAAGTATGCCTTTGTAATTGTATATGATTTCTCTAGATATGCATGGATAAAATTTCTTAGAGATAAGTCAGAAGCTTTTGACCAGTTCAAAATTCTGTGTGCCACTATCAAAACTTTGTATGGTTCTACTGTGTCTAAGATCATGTCTGATCATGGAAAGGAATTTGAGAATGCAAGTTTTGATAACTACTGTAATGCTAAAGGCATTTTTTCATGAATACTTAGCTCCTAAAACACCTCAGCAGAATGGCATTGCTGAAAGAAAAAAATAGAACTTTTCAAGAGATGGCCAGAGTGATGTTCAGTGCTAAAGATCTATCTAAAAGACCTTGGGCCGAAGCTTTAGATACTGCCTGTCACATTAGTAATAGAGTGTATCTCAGACCTGGAACTAATATGACTCCTTATGAAATCTTGAAGGCTGTATAGCCAAATATTGCATAATTTCATGAGTTTGGATGTGACTGTTATTTGCTAAATGACAGGGACTATCTGAGTAAATTTGATCCTAAAAGTGAAAAATGCATCTTTGTAGGCTACTCTCCTAACAGTGCTTCTTTTAGAGTCTATAATCCTAGATCAAAAACTGTTCAAGAGTCTGTGAATGTTGTGTTTGAGTCAGTTTCTAATGTTGAACCAACTTTGGAAACCGAGAAGGCTATACCAACATTGGAGCTTGAAGCTGGAACCACTGAGCAGGAGACAGGAACAGATGTTAGACTAACACCAGCCAAATTGGATGTTAGACTAACAACAGAAGAGTCTGACTCATAAACTGAAGGTGGCACTGAATCGAGTAGGGATCCCCCTAATAGGATACAAAAAGATCATCCAGCCTCCCAGGTAATAGGTGAGATCACTGAACGGGTAAGGACACGCAACAAAGAGAGACTGAATTATAGAGATATGGTTAAAATGTGTGTCTGTATGAACTTCACTTGTACTATTGATTATGCCTCTTATTTTGTCTCTGCTATAGAACTTAAGAATGTATCTGAAGCTTTACTAGATAACTTTTAGATTAATGCCATGCAGGATGAACTATTACAGTTTGCTCAAAATAATGTCTGGATCTTGGTATCTAGGCCACCTGATGTAAATATAATAGGGACTAAATGGATCTTTAAAAACAAAAGTAATGAGGAATGGGTAATTGTTAGGAACAAAGCCAGACTTGTTGCTCAGGGTATACTCAAGTTGAAGGTGTAGATTTTGATGAGACTTTTGCTCCAGTTGTTAGGATAGAATCTATAAGGTTACTTCTAGCCATTGCTTGCAGTCTTAAGATAAAACTATACCAGATGGATGTAAAGGGTGCTTTCCTGAATGGGTTGATTGATAAAGAAATGTATGTATAACAGCCTAAGGGATTCACTGATCCTAAGTTCCCCAATCATGTGTACAAGTTGAAGAAAGATCTGTATGGTCTTAAACAGGCTCCTAGAGAATGGTATGAAAGACTTAATGAGTTTCTTTTAAGTCTTGGTTTTGTTAGAGGTGATAGAGATAGAACACTGTTTGTTTTAAAGAAAAATTCTGATATATGTATTAGTCAAATCTATGTTGATGATATACTGTTTGGTTCCACTAACGATTCTATTTTGGAAAATTTTGTTGAATCAATGACAAGAACATTTGAGATGAGTATGATAGGAGAATTAAGTTTCTTTCTTGGTCTCCAAATATGACAAACATGTACATGCATATTCTTGAATCAAGAGAAGTATGCCAAGAATTTGGTGAAAAGGTTTGAACTTGCAGATTCTAAGCCTTGTAAGACCCCTATGTCTGCCTCAGTGAAGATCGCCAGAGATGGGACTGGAACCAATGTTGATCCAACATTGTACAGATCAATGATAGGAAGTTTACTTTACTTATCTGCTTCTAGGCCTACCATAATGTTCTCCGTTTGTGTATGTGCGAGGTACGAGGAATGTCCAAAGCAGTCTCACTTGATTGCTGTGAAGAGAATACTTAGATACATACCAAGAACTTTGTCTCTTAGCATCTGGTATTCATTTGACACTAACAAAAATCTTGTGGGTTTCATTGACTCAGACTGCGCAGGTGATGCTAATGATAGGAAGTCCACAAGTAGAGGATGTTTTTATCTGGGGAACAATTTGGTCTCATGGTATAGCAGAAAGCAAAATTGCGTGTCTCTATCCACTGCTCAATCAAAATACATAGCACCAGGTAGTTGTGTCACCCAGCTTGTATGGCTCAAACACATGTTTCTGGATTATGGGTTGGATAATGATACTTTACTTATGTTCTGTGATAATCTTAGTGCTATCAGTATCTCTAAGAATCCTGTCCAACATTCTAGAACTAAGCACATAGACATAAGGCATCATTATCTGAGAAATATGGTTGAGGACAAGTTAATAGACATTGAGCACATTGAGACAAACAATCAACTTGCTGATATGTTTACTAAGCCCCTAGATTCTTAGTGGTTCTTCAGTTTGAGGAATTCTCTTGGCATGTGCATTGTGTAAGAATGTTAATCCACCAGTGTTAACATAACACCACTGTGTAGCACTGATTATTGGTTGTGGTGTGTTTGTAATTCTTTTATTTCTGTTTTTTGTATTTCTTCTTTCTTGCATATTTCATCTTGGTTTGTCATTATTAGAGTTTTGTGGTTAACCTATGCTATTGACTGGCTTGACTGGTGAACAGGTTCATTTCTTAAGTTTTGTAAAGTAAGAAACTCAGTTGTTGGTCTGAGAATGTTAACCTAACATCAGGACAAGCTATGGTGCACAAAGTTCACTACTTTGGTGTTATTCAGTTGTGACTATGTTTAGGTTAAACAGAACATGAAGAGAAGTTGGGGTGCATCATGTTGAGAGCTTCATTGTGATTCAGTTGTGCTTATTTTCATGTTTTTGTTATATTTGGCCAAGGAAATGCATGATTGTGATATTTTCTACTGGGATGTTTAGAGTTTCGGTTGCCTCACATTCAGTAGCACTGATTACTTGGTGTTTCTCTTGTAAACAGGTTGGTCAACAAGTATGCATAAGGAGTTGGGGTGATGAAGTATATGATAAGTGTATTGTCCTCATTCAATTCCTTTGTACTTGCCTGATCTGTAGCTGATAATTAAGTTGCTGGGGTGTGTGGAGTTTTGTGTTGCCCACATTCAGTGATGAGATTATCCTTGTTTAACCATTCTCATCTTTAGTTCTAAAAGAGTTTCATGTTAATTGTAAAAGAATTAAAAGTGATATGTCTTGGACTCAGTTAATACAGTTCTTAGTACTTGGTTACCATCTCTTTATGTTGATTTACCATTGTTGCATTCATTCTTTCTTTTCTGCATTTTATTGTTGTGTCGTCTTGGGCTTAGGGGGAGTAGTCATCCATGTAATCCAACTTCATGTGTTGAGGCACGCACTTTGGGTGACTAGACTACATGTAAACACACTGGATTGTGATCTATTATGCTAAGAGATTGAATGTCTTCTGGATATTTACATCAACTATCTGTGTGTTTCTTGTCAGAAGTGTTACTTACTCATATTGATCATCTTAAACTATATCTTGTGTACTCATATGCTTTGATGAAGTTTTCAGATATGTGTTTAGTAATATCTCACGCTCTCACATGAAGCTGTTTTGGATGAAAGCCCTGCACCTCCAACTTCTTGACCTGCTTTTAACTTGCCAATGTTAAGCTAACATTGCAACGCTGTGACTTATAAGTTTTCTATTAAGAAAACTGCTCTGGTCACGTGTTAATCTAACAACGACACGTGGGCAAGGACTGTACGCGGGAATGTGTGTAAGTGGTCAGATTATTTTGGTAACATGTTACAAATCCACTAACACCACTCTTCATAATCGATTGCCTTATATAGTTTGCCCTAACCTCTTCTAATTCTTCACGCGTTCAGAATCAGAATTGTGCAATTAAAATTTTCTGTGATTAAGCTCTTTTTCTCTCAAAAAATCACTCTAACAATGGCCCGCAAGTCTTCGATTGATGCTTTTGCAGATGCTGCTGAGCAGATTGAGCAACCAAGGAGGTACAATACCAGGCATGCATCTACGAAATCGCTCGTCGCCGCAGCTGCAAAAGGGAAAACTACTTATAAATGGTGCAAGGGAAAGAAATCAGCAAAGGGCAATGTTGGTTCAATATCGAAATCTGCTGTGAACACCTCCACTCCCACCAACACAGAAAATGAGGTAACAATGGCTAACCTTACTCAAAATTTACCTGTTGAAGTTGAAATTGTGGGGAGAATGTGGTTTATGTTGTTGATGTGGGTGAGTCTGAGGATGTTAAGGTGGTTGCTAAGTAGGATGTTGCTAGGTTGGATACTACTCAGGGTATCCTTGCTGATAATGTTGATGAGGATAATGTGAGTGAGAAGGGAGAAGAGGAGAGCCCTACTCTGACTACTCTAGCCACTTCTACTAGAAAGAGAAAGGCCAAGCAAGTGGTGGTTTCTTCTGAGTCTGAGTCAGAAGCAGCTGAGGAAGAAGGTGAAGAAGAAGAAGAAAAAAGAGGAACAGGAACAGGAAGAAGAGGACCATGAGGAAACTGGGGATGAAGAAGAAGAACTTGTGGCTGAAAACCCTGCTAATGCTGATGTTACTCCAACATCTGATGATGAGGAGTATTGTGATGTTATGGAGGGAGAATATCCAGAGAAGCCTTATTCTGACTTCTATGTGTCTATGGAAGCAGAAGAGCAATGTGAGGCTTATCAAGCAAGAGTGATTCACAAGGAAAGGGAAATAAAGGAGGAAGGTTTCAAAGAAAACAGGATTTTTGAACTGCTCGAAGCCAGAGAAGTGCTTGGGTCAGTGATGAACCATTCATCTTATGCCCCATATATCATCAGAGAGTTCTACATGAATCTCTCTCAATGGGTGTGCCATCAGGATTCTCCCAAGTATGGGAAGGCTTGGGTTATGAAGGGTGACTTCGACATTAGCCCCTCCACCATCAATGAAGCATGGCGACTTCCTGATCCAGAAGAGTCTGAGGATCCAAGCATGGATGAGATCATCACTTATCTCACTGGTGGGCTGACCAGGAAATGGAATGACAACTTTCCCACAACAAGGCTAACCTTTCTGAGTGCAGTACTACACAAGATCTCTACCTACAACTGGCTACCATCTTCCAACACAACAGTGATGACTAAGGAGTCAGCAAGGCTGGTGTTTAAGTTGAAGAAGAGTCTGAGTGTCAACATAGGGGAAAAGGTGCTGAGATCAATGAAGGAGGTCAAAACCAAGTCCAAGGGAATCATTCCATATCCCTCTCTGATATCTAGCATACTGGTAATGCAAGGGTTGAAGACTTCAAAGATAGTAGGGTGGGTCAAGAACATGGCTAGAATGCATATCACCAGGAGCTACTTCACACATGTGAGGATCTAAGATCTTCCATGGAATTCTGAGGATGCAGCTGGAGCAAGTAGGAAGAAGAAGAAGAAGAGGGCTCACAAGTTTGCTGCCTCTTCAGTTCCAATAGCCAGTGGTGACAGCTGCTCAGTGATTGCAGATGCTTTTACGGAAGAGACCCTCAAGTGGCTGGACAGAGAGTACAAGGACAGGCAAAGGGAGATAGCTGGAAAGCAAGTTAGGCTGCAGGAGATATACAGTCTCAGAAAGAACCTCAGGGATCTGCTTTCCTCACAAAAAGGAAGAGAGTAGATCAAATTTAAATTTCGGAGTCTTAAGTTTTTTGTTTTTTTTTTGCCCGTTCTAAAATTATTCTGTTTTTGCATGAACTGTTTCTATTTTCTTTATCTTTCTTCATTTCATCAAGGAGTGTGTTCCTTGTTACAGTTATGGTTAGTAATTAAGTATTCTGTTTATTGGTACTGAATGTTTTTACTAATTTTGTGACTAATGATTATTTATTTCTAGCCAACATATTTCCTGAAAATCTTATGGTGCTATTTGCACAACCATACTTTTCAGCTCCAATCCCTCATGCGATGACAGGAGTGTGGGTGTAATGGAAGTTGGAATACTAGGGTGGGATGAGGGTACGGTTATGCCACCGTATCCTACTTTGCTAATTAGAACGACGTTAATGATAACAAGCCTAGCGCTAATAGTACTTTCATTAATCCTCTGGGATATGATCCTGCAACTAGATTCGTCATGATTGTGAATCCATCGAGTTCTTATGCTCTACCGCGATTTGGATTTGATCCAAATTCTTTTTTAAATCAATTTACTTTTACGCCGAAGCCTTCAATTTCTCAGGTTGCTCCTGGATTTAGCAACAACAACTGAGTTGTAGGATTTATCCTATTTACTTTTCCTTTGTGATATTTCAGTTAATATACGTACCCGAGCAATTTCTAAACTCCTTCAAGAATTTGATTTTATTCCATTCTACGATTTTTTTTTAAATCAGACAATAAGGGGAACTTCGAACCCATAAAGTTCACCAAAATGCTATGGATCCAAACTCAATTTCGAAAGATAGACGTCAGGGGAATTAAACCTGTCACAAATAAATATGAAGCTCGAGGAGTATTTGTTTGATCCACAACCATGCCTCACCATTATAATTTTCACTACCTTGCTCGCTTTATCCCTGGATACACGTTTTGTAATATCTTATTAAGTATATACTCAAAGTAAAACTTAAAACAAGAATGTGAATACACTAATTTTAGTAGGTTACATGATTTTGATATGGATTCACCTACCCAAACCATTTCTTCTCTCATTTGTTCCATGAAAACCCAAACTTACGAAGAAAAAGAAATTGTGCAATGCATGCGCATGTAATGAAGTATGTTTTAAAATTTAAGTATTACCATTCGAACCCAAGCTTTGTCTTGTCCCATCATTTTATGTCATGGTATTGCGATCAATAACAAATCGACAACTATCAATATCAATTACTTATTCCCAAACACCGCAAATAGACAACGATACCACTTAGAAATTACAAAAGAGTTTCTAATTGTATTGGATATGAAAACTCAATGGATTAATATTGCGACAAGTTTTTGAAGTTGCAGTATAATCACCACACAAGTTTTGTCTTGCCGCACCATTCTGTATGTGCATGTGTTCAATGTTTGTGCAAGGGACGATGTTTATTTTAAGTTTTACATTTTGGGATTGCGCTCATAAAATTTGAAAAAGAAAAATATAATTTATTAAAGTTTGTCTGCCTCATCATTTTAATTCAAAATAATCGGCTAAAAAACAACAACTAAACAACAATATCATATTACATTAATAAAATTTACATTTTTTACAAACTGAAAAATTTATAATGGAATAAAATTAGGCCTTAGGTTTTGAAGTAGCATATGTTCATCAATATTTGTGTAACACAATGAAGTCACTAGATGAAGTGCCCAATAATTATATCAACTTTTTTGGTTATGGGTGCCGCTAATTAAGCATCATTTAGGAATAATATGCGGGTCCAGTGCAATACACACACACACACACATATATATATATATGTGTGTGTGTGTGTGTGTGTGTTTATAGATGAATATTTATTTGAAAACTATTAAAGTAAAAAATAATACGAGCTCTGGCAAATCTTTGATCTAGCTAGCCAGTATATATATAGCGTTTGTTTGCCTAAACTAGGCAACCCTACAAGACTTTATTGCCATGACAAAAGCTGATAACAATAGCTGTTTACATATAGATATATGATACTTTCGAGTATCATCTTCTATATTCCCCACAAAGTATCATATTAAGATTGTGCATCTCATACATAATCATCTCATGATTAATTAGATATGTGATACACGATAAATAAGTATTTATATATTTAACTCCAAAATCTCATCGAGATTGTTCCATGCGTCTTTGGCTGTCTTAGCATTACGAATTCTATAAGGGGCCAAAGCAACCTCGACACACATCAGAATGAAAGCTCGTTGGTCTATTTGGTTGTAGTAGTTTTTTTGAAAATGCAGCATCATGGCTAAATTGATCATCTAATCTCTCTCACTTGTTTTGTTTCTGCTTGTTCCTTTTTGTGCTGGGGGAGGAGAATCACATTAAATAATGAAAATATTTACATTGTAAGAAAATAGAAGTTTTGTATTATCTCATCATTTTTATTTGTGCACCTTCGCGATTCACGTATCTAAACAACTATATTTTGAAATTAATGTGTAAAGACTGCAAAAAATAATTTTATAATTATATATACATTTGGTGGACTATGTTGTCATGAAACAGGTGATGCGCGATTTTATTGGAGATCTCAACGCTAGGTACCTAAAAACCATGAATAATAAGAATGAGGAAGGTGATCAAGTGCAGGCTCTGCCGCCTCCGCCAGGACCGTTGGATAACGTTGCTCCTTCTTTGCCTTGTTCACTAGGGCCTTTCCATAACTAGGCTCCTCCTCCTTCTCCGGTGGACCCAAATTATTCGTTTCTCTTGGGAACTGAGGTTATGGTGAAGCCTACTAATTTTTTGAATAATGATTATTTGTTTCTAGCCAACATATTTTCCTGAAAATCCTATGGTGCCATTTGCACAACCTTACTTTTCGGCTCCAATTCCTCATGCGGTGACAGGAGTGTGGGTGTAATGGAAGGTGGAATACTAGGGTATCATGAGGGTACTGTTATGCCAACGTATCCTAACTTTGCTAATTAGAACAACGTTAACGATAACTAGCCTAACCCTAATAGTACTTTCATTAATCATCTGGGATATGATCCTGTAACTAGATCTGTCATGATTGCGAACCCATCAAGTTCTTATGCTCCACCGCGATTTGGATTGAATCAAATTGTTTTTTAACATAATTTACTTTTATGCCCAAGCCTTCAATTTCTGAGGTTGTTCCTGGATTTAGCAACAACAACTGAGTTGTAGGATTTATCCTATTTACTTTTCCGTTGTGAAATTTTAGTTAATATACCTACCCGAACAATTTCTAAACTCCATTAGGAAATTGATTTTATTCCATCCTCTGATTTTTTTTTTTAAATCAGACAATAAGAAATCAATTGAATAGAAGTAAAAGGGGAACTCCAACCCCATAAAGTTTACAAAAATGCAATGGATCCAAACTCAATTTGGAAAGACAAACGTTGGGGGCATTAAACATATCAGAAAAGAAATATGAAGTTTGAGGAGTTTTTGCTTTGATCCACAACTATGCCTCACCATTATAATTTTCACCACCTTGCTTGCTTTATCCCTAGGTACACTTTTTGTAATATATACTTAAGTATATACTTAAAGTAAAACTTAAAACGAGAATGAGAATCCACTAATTTTAGTAGGTTACTCGA
Source organism: Linaria vulgaris (assembly GCA_948329865.1). Lineage (NCBI taxonomy): Eukaryota > Viridiplantae > Streptophyta > Magnoliopsida > Lamiales > Plantaginaceae > Linaria > Linaria vulgaris. The sequence continues at coordinate 30,836,470 of OX415250.1, read as the reverse complement.
TTTTGATATGGATTTACCTACGCAAACCATTTCTTCTCTCATTTTGTTCCATGAAAACCCAAACTTACGAAGAAAAAGAAATTGTGCAATGCATGCGCATGTAATGAAGTATGTTTAAAAATTTAAGTATTACCATTCGAACCCAAGCTTTGTCTTGTCCCATCATTTTATGTCATGGTATTGCGATCAATAACAAATCGACAACAATCAATATCAATTACTTATTCCCAAACACTGCAAATAGACAACGATACCACTTAGAAATTACAAAAGAGTTTCCAATTGTATTGGATATGAAAACTCAATGGATTAATATTGCAACAAGTTTTTGAAGTTGCAGTATAATCACCACACATGTTTTGTGTGGCCGCACCATTCTGTATGTGCATGTGTTCAATGTTTGTGCAAGGGACGATGTGTATTTTAAGTTTTACATTTTGGGATTGCGCTCATAAAATGTGAAAAAGAAAAATATAATTTATTAAACTTTGTCTGCCTCATCATTTTAATTCAAATTAATCGGCTAAAAAACAACAACTAAACAACAATATCATATTACATTAATAAAATTTACATTTTTTACAAACTGAAAAATTTATAATGGAATAAAATTACGCCTTAGGTTTTGAAGTAGCATATGTTCATCAATATTTGTGTAACACAATGAAGTCACTAGATGAAGTGCCTAATAATTAGATCAACTTTTTTGATTATGGGTGCCGCTAATTAAGCATCATTTAGGAATAATATGCGGGTCCAGTGTAATATATACACACACACACATATATATATGTATATATATATATGTGTGTGTGTGTGCACGCGCGCGAATTGATGAATATTTATTTGAAAACTATTAAAATAAAAAATAATACGAGCTCTGGCAAATATTTGATCTAGCTAGCCAATATATATATATATATATATATAGCGTCTGTTTGCCTAAACTAGGCAACCCTACAAGACTTTATTGCCATGACAAAAGCTGATAACAATAGCTGTTTACATATAGATATATGATACTTTCGAGTATCATCTTCTATATTCCCCACAAAGTATCATATTAAGATTGTGCATCTCATACATAATCATCTCATGATTAATTAGATATGTGATACACGATAAATAAGTATTTATATATTTAACTCCAAAATCTCATCGAGATTGTTCCATGCGTCTTTGGCTGTCTTAGCATTACGAATTCTATAAGGGGCCAAAGCAACCTCGACACACATCAGAATGAAAGCTCGTTGGTCTATTTGGTTGTAGTAGTTTTTTTGAAAATGCAGCACCATGGCTAAATTGATCATCTAATCTCTCTCACTTGTTTTGTTTCTGCTTGTTCCTTTTTGTGCTGGGGGAGGAGAATCACATTAAATAATGAAAATATTTACATTGTAAGAAAATAGAAGTTTTGTATTATCTCATCATTTTTATTTGTGCACCTTCGCGATTCACGTATCTAAACAACTATATTTTGAAATTAATATCTAAAGACTGCAAAAAATAATTTATAATTATATATACATTTGGTGGACTATGTTGTCATGAAACAAGTGATGCGCGATTTTATTGGAGATCTCAACGCTAGGTACCTGAAAACCATGAATAGTAAGAATGAGGAAGGTGATCAAGTGCAGGCTCTGCCGCCTCCGCCAGGACCGTTGGATAACGTTGCTCCTTCTTTGCCTTGTTCACTAGGGCCTCTCCATAACTAGGCTCCTCCTCCTTCTCCGGTGGACCCAAATTATTCGTTTCTCTTGGGAACTGAGGTTATGGTGAAGCCTACTAATTTTGTGACTAATGATTATTTGTTTCTAGCCAACATATTTTCCTGAAAATCCTATGGTGCCATTTGCATAACCTTACTTTTCGGCTCCAATCCCTCATGCGGTGACAAGAGTGTGGGTGTAATGGAAGGTGGAATACTAGGGTAGGATGAGGGTACGGTTATGCCAACGTATCCTAACTTTGCTAATTAGAACAACGTTAATGATAACAAGCCTAACCCTAATAGTACTTTTATTAATCATCCGGGATATGATCCTGTAACTAGATCTGTCATGATTGCGAACCCATCGAGTTCTTATGCTCTACCGCGATTTGGATTGAATCAAATTGTTTTTTAACATAATTTACTTTTATGACCAAGCCTTCAATTTCTCAGGTTGTTCCTAGATTTAGAAACAACAACTGAGTTGTAGGATATATCCTATTCACTTTTCCGTTGTGAAATTTTAGTTAATATACCTACCCGAACAATTTCTAAACTCCTTTAGGAAATTGATTTTATTCCATCCTCTGATTTTTTTTAAAAAAATCAGACAATAAGAAATCAATTGATTAGAAGTAAAAGGGGAACTCCAACCCCCTGAAGTTTACAAAAATGCAATGGATTCAAACTCAATTTGGAAAGACAAACGTTGGGGGAATTAAACATATCAGAAAAGAAATATGAAGTTTGAGGAGTTTTTGCTTTGATCCACAACCATGCCTCACCATTATAATTTTCACCACCTTGCTTGCTTTATCCCTAGGTACACTTTTTGTAATATATACTTAAGTATATACTTAAAGTAAAACTTAAAACGAGAATCAAAATCCACTAATTTTAGTAGGTTACTCGATTTTGATATCGATTCACCTACGCAAACCATTTCTTCTCTCATTTGTTCAATGAAAACCCAAACTTACAAAGAAAAACAATTTGTGCAATGCATGCGCATGTGATGACGTATTTTTACAATTTAAGTATTACCATCCGAACCCAAGCTTTGTCTTGTCCCATCATTTTATGTCATGGTATTACGATCAATAACAAATCGACAATTATCAATATCAATTACTTATTCCCAAACACCGCAAATAGACAACGATACAACTTAATAATTACAAAAGAGTTTCTAATTGTATTGGATATAAAATCACAATGGATTAATATTGCGACAAGTTTTTGAAGTTGCAATATAATCACCACACAAGTTTCGTCTTGCCGTACCATTCTGTATGTGCATGTGTTCAATGTTTGTGCAAGGGACGATGTTTATTTTAAGTTTTACATTTTGGGATTTCACTGATAAAATGTCAAAAAAAAGTAATTTATTAAAGTTTGTCTGCCTCATCATTTTAATTCAAGATAATCGGCTAAAAACAACAACTAAACAACAATATTATATTACATTAACAAAATTTACATTATTTACAAATTGGAAATTTATAATGGAATCAAAATACGCCTTAGGTTTTGAAGTAGCACATGTTCATTAATATTTGTACAACACCATGAAGTCACTAGATGAAATTCCTAGTAAATAGATCAACTTTTTTGGTTATATAATTTTCTTTTCTTTAAGCACCTAAATTGGAAAGATTAGTTATGGATGCCGGTAATTAAGCATCATTTAGGAATAATATACAGGTCCGTGTAATATACACACACACACACATATATATATATATGTGTATATATTTATGAATATTTATTTCAAGACTATTAAAATAAATAGTAAAATGAGCTGTGGCAGATCTTTGACCTAGTTAGCCAGTATATATATAACGTCTGTTTGCCTAAACTAGGGAGCCCTACAAGACTTTATTGCCATGACAAAAGATGATAACAACACCTATTCACATATAGGTATATGATGCTTTCGAGTATCATCTTCTATATTCCACACCAAGTATCATATTAAGATTGTGAATCTCATATATAATCATCTTAGGATTAATTAGATATATGATAAAAATGTATTTATGGATTTAACTCCTAAATCTCATTGAGATTGTTCCATGCGTCTTTGGCTCTCTTAGCATTGCGATTTCTATTAGAAAAGGGCCAAAGCATCTTCGTCACACATCAGAGTGAAAGCTCGTTGGTCTATTTGGTTGTAGTCGTCTTTTTGAAAATGCAACACCATGGCTAAATTGATAATTTAATCTTTCTCACTTGTTTTGTGTCTGTTTGTTCCTTTTCGTGCTGGGTGAGGAGAATCATATTATATATTGAAAAGATTTACATTGTCAGAAAATAGAAGTTTTGTATTATCGCATCATTTTTATATGTGCACTTTTGCTATTCACGTATCTGAACAACTATATTTTGAAATTAATGTCTAAAGACTGCAATATATATATATATATATATATATGTATGTATGTATACATTTGGCGGACTATGCTGTCATGAAACAGGTGATGCGCGACTTTATTGGAGATCTCCACGCTAGGTACCAGAAAACTATGAACGGTTAGAATGAGGAAGGTGATCAAGTGCAGGCTCTGACGCCTCCGCCAGGACCGTTGGACAACTTTGCTCCTTCTTTACCTCCATCACTACGGCCTTTCCATATCTAGGCTCCTCCTTCGCCGCAGGACCAAAATTATTCGTTTCTCTTGGGAACTGAGGTTATGTTGAAGCCTACTAATTTTGTGACTAATGATTATTTGTTTCTAGCCAACATATTTCCTGAAAGTCCTATGTGCCATTTGCACAACCATACTTTTCGGCTCCAATCCCTCATGCGGTGACAGGAGTGTGGGTGTAATGGAAGGTGGAATACTAGAGTGGGATGAGGGTATGGTTATGCCATCGTATCCTAACTTTGCTAATTAAAACAACGTTAATGATAACTAGCCTAACCCTAATAGTACTTTCATTAATCATCCGGGATATGATCCTATAACTAGATCTGTCATGATTGCGAACCCATCGAGTTCTTAGGCTCCACCGCAATTTGGATTTGATCCAAACTCTTTTTATAATCAATTTACTTTTATGCCGAAGCCTTCAATTTTTCAGGTTGCTCCTGAATTTAGGAACAACAACTGAGTTGTAGGATTTATCCTATTTACTTTTCCTTTGTGATATTTTAGCAAATATACCTACCCGAACAATTTCTAAACTCCCTCAGAAAATTGATTTTATTCCATTCTATTATTTTTTTTAAAATCAGACAATAAGGGGAACTCCAAACCAAACTCAATTTGGAAAGACAGACGTCAGGGGAATTAAACCTATCATAAATAAATATGAAGCTTGAGGAGTGTTTGCTTTGATCCACAACCATGCCTCACCATTATAATTTTCACCACCTTGCTCCCTTTATCCCTAGATACCCTTTTTGTAATAACTTCTTAAGTATATACTCTAAGTAAAACTTAAAACGAGAATGAGAATCCACTAATTTTAGTAGGTTACTCAATTTGATATGGATTCACCTACCCAAACCATTTCTTCTCTCATTTGTCCCATGAAAACCAAAACTTACGAAGAAAAAGAAATTGTGCAATGCATGCGCATGTAATGAAGTATGTTTTACAATTTAAGTATTACCATCCAAACCCAAGCTTTGTCTTGTCCCATCATTTTATGTCATGGTATTGCGATCAATAACAAATTGAAAATTATCAATATCAATTACTTATTCCAAAACACCTCAATAGACAACGATACCACTTAGAAATTACAAAAGAGTTTCCAATTGTATTGGATATGAAATCACAATGGATTAATATTGCGACTAGTTTTTTAAGTTGCATTATAATCACCACACAAGTTTCGTCTTGCCTCACCATTCTGTATATGCATGTGTTCAATGTTTGTGCAAGGGACGATGTGTATTTTAAGTTTTACATTTTGGGATTGCGCTCATAAAATGTAAAAAAAAAAGTAATTTATTAAAGTTTGTCTGCCTCATCATTTTAATTCAAGATAATCGGCTAAAAAACAACAACTAAACAACAATATCATATTACATTAACAAGATTTACATTATTTACAAACTGGAAAATTTATAATGGAATCAAAATACGCCTTAGGTTTTGAAGTAGCACATGTTCATCAATATTTGTACAACACCATGAAGTCACTAGATGAATTGCCTAGTAAATAGATCAACTTTTTTGGTTATATAAATTTTTTTTCTTTAAGCACCTAAATTTGAAATATTTGTTATGGATGCCGGTAATTAAGCATCATTTAGGAATAATATGCAGGTCTCATGTAATATACACATATATTTATATATGTGTGTATATTTATGAATATTTATTTGAAAAATATTACAATAAATAATAATATGAGCTGTGGCAAATCTTTGACCTAGCTAGCCAGTATATATAACGTCTGTTTGCCTAAACTAGGGAGCCCTACAAGACTTTATTGCCATGACAAAAGCTGATAACAACACCTATTTACATATAGGTATATGATGCTTTCGAGTATCATCTTCTATATTCCACACCAAGTATCATATTAAGATTGTGAATCTCATACATAATCATCTTATGATTAATTCGATATGTGATATATGATAAAAATGTATTTATAGATTTAACTCCTAAGTCTCGTCGAGATTGTTCCATGTGTCTTTAGCTCTCTTAGCATTGCGATTTCTATTAGAAAAGGGCCAAAGCATCATCGACACACATCAGAGTGAAAGCTCGTTGGTCTATTTGGTTGAAGTTGTCTTTCTGAAAATGGAACACCATGGCTAAATAGATCATCTAATCTTTCTCACTTGTTTTGTTTCTGTTTGTTCCTTTTCGTGCCGGGTGAGGAGAATCATATTATATATTGAAAAGATTTACATTGTCAGAAAATAGAAGTTTTGTATTATCGCATCATATTTTATAAGTGCACTTTTGCTATTCACGTATCTGAACAACTATATTTTGAAATTAATGTCTAAAGACTGCAATATATATATATATAACTTGGCGGACTATGCTGTCATGAAACAGGTGATGTGCGACTTTATTGGAGATCTCCACGCTAGGTACCAGAAAACTAAGAACGGTTAGAATGAGGAAGGTGATCAAGTGCAGGCTCTGACGCCTCCGCCAGGACCGTTGGACAACTTTGCTCCTTCTTTGCCTCCATCACTACGACCTTTCCATAACTAGGCTCCTCCTTCGTCGCTGGACCAAAATTATTCGTTTCTCTTGGGAACTAAGGTTATGGTGAAGCTTACTAATTTTGTGACTAATGATTATTTGTTTCTGGCCAACATATTTCCTGAAAGTCCTATGGTGCCATTTGCACAACCATACTTTTCGGCTCCAATCCCTCATGTGGTGACAGGAGTGTGGGTGTAATGGAAGGTGGAATACTAGGGTGGGATAAGGGTATGATTATGCCATCGTATCTTAACTTTGCTAATTAGAACAACGTTAAGATAACTAGCCTAACCCTAATAGTACTTTCATTAATTATCTGGGATATGATCCTGTAACTAGATCCCTCATGATTGTGAATCCATCGAGTTCTTATGATCCACCGCAATTTGGATTTGATCCAAATTCTTTTTAAAATCAATTTGCTTTTATGCCCAATCCTTCAATTTCTCAGGTTGTTCCTGGATTTAGCAACAACAACTGAGTTGTAGGATTTATCCTATTGTGAGATTTTAGTTAATATACATACTCGAACAATTTTTAAACTCCATTAGGAAATTGATTTTATTCCATCCTTTGATTTTTTTTTTTTTAAAATCAGACAATAAAAAATCAATTGAATAGAAGTAAAAGGGGAACTCCTAACCCATAAAGTTCACCAAAATGCTATGGATCCAAACTCAATTTGGAAAGACAAACGTTAGGGAAATTAAACCCATCAAAAAAGAAATATGAAGTTTGAGGAGTTTTTACTTTGATCCACAACCATGCCTCACCGTTATAATTTTCACCACCTTGCTCGCTTTATCCCTAGATACACTTTTTGTAATATCTACTTAAATATATAAGTAAAACTTAAAACGAGAATGAGAATCCACTAATTTTAGTAGGTTACTCGATTTTGATATGGATTCACCTACCCAAACCATTTCTAAACTCAATTAGGAAACTGGTTTTATTCCATCATCTATTTTTTTTTAAATCAGACAATAAGAAATCTACTGAATAGAAGTAAAAGGGGAACTTCAAACCCTTAAAGTTCACCAAAATGCTATGGATCCAAACTCAATTTGGAAAGACAAACGTTAGGGGAATTAAACCTATCAGAAAAGAAATTTGAAGCTTGAAGAGTTTTTGCTTTGATCCACAACCATGCTCGATTTATCCCTAGATACACTTTATGTAATATCTTCTTAAGTATATACTTAAAGTAAAACTTAAAACCATAATGAGAATCCATTAATTTTAGTATGTTACTTGATATTGACTTACCTACCCAAACCGTTTCTCCTCTCATTTGTTCAATGAAAACCCAAACATACGAAGAAAAACAAATTGTGCAATGCATGCGCAGGTAGTGAATTATGTTTTACAATTTAAGTATTACCATCTGAACCCAAGCTTTGTCTCATCCCATCGTTTTATGTCATGGTCTTGCGATCAATAACGAAATGACATTAATCAATATCAATTACTTTTTCACAAACACCGCAGATAGACAACGATGCCACTTAGATATTACAAAAGAGTTTCCAACTGTATTTGGATATGAAATCATAATGTGTTAATATTGAGACTAGTTTTTGAATTTGCATTATAATCACCACACAATTTTCGTCTTGTCGCACAATTCTGTATGTGCATGTGTTCAATGTTTGTGCAAGCGACGATGTGTATTTTTAAGTTTTACATTTTGGGAGCACTGATAAAATGTAAAAAAAAGAGTAATTTATTAAAATTTGTCTGCCTCATCATTTTAGTTCAAAATAATTGGCTAAAAAGCAAGAACTAAACAACAATATCATGTTACATAAAATTTACGTTATTTACAAACTGAAAACTTTATAATGGAATCAAAATACGCGTTAGGTTTTGAAGTATCATATGTTCATAAATATTTGTATAACATCGTGCAGTCACTAGATGAATTGCCCAGTAAATAGATCAACTTTTTTGGTGATATAATAGTTGGTTATTTAATTTTATTTTTTTAAGCACCTAAATTGCAAATATTAGTTATGGGTGCAGGTATTTAAGCATCATTTAGGAATAATATGCGGGTCCCGTGTAATACACACACACATATATATATATATACATATATATATTAATGAATATTTATTTGAAATCTATTCAAATAAATATTAATATCAGCTCTGCCAAATCTTTGACCTAGCTAGCCAATATATATATATATATAACGTATGTTTGCCTGAAATAGGCAGCCCTACAAGACTTTATTGCCATGATAAAAGCTGATAACAACACCTGTTTACATACAGATATATGATACTTTCTAGTATCATCTTCTATATTCCACACCAAGTATCATAATAAGATTGTGAATCTCATACATAATCATCCAATGATTAATTAATTAGATATGTGATACATAATCTCATCGGGGTTGATCCATGCGTCTTTGGCTTTCTTAGCATTGCAAATTCTATGAGAAAAGGACCAAAGCATCCTCGGCACATGTCAGAGTGAAAGCTCGTTGGTCTCTTTGGTTGTAGTCGTCCTTTTGAAAACGCAACACAATGCTAGTTTGATCATCTAATCTTTCTAGCTTGTTTTGTTTCTGCTTGTCCCCTTTCGCGCATGAGATGAGAATCATATTAAATGATGAAAAGATTTACATTGTCAGAAATTAAAAGTTTGGCATTATCGCATCATTTTAAATGTGCACTTCTGCTATGCACGTATCTGAATAACTATATTTTGAAATTAATGTCTAAAGACTGTAAAAATAAACATTATATATATATATATATATACACACTTGGTGGACTATGCTGTCATGAAACAGGTGATGCGCGATTTTATTGGAGATCTCCACTCGAGGTACCAGAAAACCAAGAACAGTTAGAATCAGGAAGGTGACCAAGTGCAGGCTCTGCCGCCTCCGCTAGGAGCGTTGGATAACTTTGCTCCTTTTTCGCCTCCTTCACTAGGCCCGTTCCATAACTAGGCAATGCATGTGCATGTAATGAAGTATGTTTTACAATTTATGTATGACCATTCGAACCCAAGCTTTATCTTGTCCCATCATTTTATGTCATGGTAAAGCGGTCAATAACGAAACAACAATTATCAATATTAATTACTTCTAACAAACACCGTAAATAGACAACGATACCACTTAGGAATTACAAAAGAGTTTCCAACTGTATTGGACATGAAATCATAATGGATTAATGTTGCAACCTGTTTTTGAAGTTGCATTATAATCACAACACTAAATGTGGATAAAATGGCAAAGTTTTGTCTTGTCACACAATTCCGTATTTGCATGTGTTCAATGTTTGTGCAAGCGACGATGTGTATTTTAAAATTTTACATTTTTGGATTGCGTTAATAAATTTTAAAAAAATAATTTATTAAAGTTTGTCTGCCTCATCATTTTAGTTCATAATAATCGGCTAAAAAACAACAACTAAACAAAATATATATCAAGTTACATTAATAAAAGTTACATTACTTACAAACTCACAAATTTATAATGGAATTAAAATACGCCTTTGGTTTTGAAATAGCATATGTTCATCAATATTTGCATAACACAGTGAATTCACCGGATGAAATGACCAGTAAATAGATCCACTTTTTTGTACTTATTCCTCTAAAAATAAAAGGATGCATGCAGGCATATTTGGTAAGTGAGATTTGTGGTGAGCTTTTGCACCAATTCTACAATATGTAATTTTTTAAAATAATAGGATGCATGTCTTATATTTTCTTCTCATACAACTCTCCAGATAATGCCCCCGCGGGACTTTTGCATTTGTTTTCATTTATTTAGAGATCTTGTCCATTCAGTCCTTTTGCCATGCCTTCTCCAAATGGTATTGTTGTCATCAAATATTTTAAATATACATTTTCCAATATTTCACATGTTCAATGAAGACCAATATCATTGGTAACTTGTAACCTGAGGGCAAGTCATCCTAGGGGAAGAAAAAAATTGCTCATCAAAAGATCCTGCGGAGGTTTTAGCGTATATTAGAAGAACGTAACCAGGGAGGTATTCGCTATAAAAAAATAGCTTAATGCGCTTTTCGAATGACTTGGGTCCAATACCAATAGCACAAAGATCAAAGAGTCACAAAAAGGGAACTGCTAGGACTACACAAATTAAGCTCGGAAAGATCCGTGATCCCAACAATTAATAGTCCCAACAACGATAGTTTGAACACGGCTACCACTTCACTCTCAACATTCAGAGATTCTTGTATATGTGACCTCCGATTTTAAAGACAACGACGAACAACGTAATCGATCTAACAAGACATAGAGAAGAAGCAATCAAGGGTAGAAACATAATTAGCTAGTTAAAAAAAATGGGAGATCACACATAGAAAAAGTTGTGCAAAATGGGAAGAACAAACACTACAAGATTTGGGGGTCAATAGTGACCCCCCAGTTGTGACTCAAGTTGAGTCACTTGTCTTCAGTGACCTGCGAAGATAACTGCGACTCAACCTGAGTCGCAGATTTGTACGAGGACAACAGCGACTCAAATTGAGTCGCTGTTGACCTCAAGAAAATTCAGCGACTCACATTGAGTCGCTGAATTCCATTATATGACTTGGGCCACACATTTGGCCCAATTTGGGCCAAAATGTGGGCCAAAGATATTGGACTCAAATGCGAGTCCAATATCCGGAAGCAATCAGCGACTCGACTTGAGTCGCTATTGGTAATGGCCGTTGTCAATAGTGACCGCTTTGCAGTCACTACAAAACATTAGTGACCGCAAAGCGGTCACTAGTGACATTTGCGGTCACTATTGACAACGGCTATTGTCAATAGTGACTGCAAAAGTCAATAGTGACCGGTTTGCAGTCACTACAAAAGATTAGTGACCGCAAAGCGGTCACTACTGACATTTCCGGTCACTATTGACAATGGCTATTGTCAATAGTGACCGCAAATGTCAATAGTGACCGCAAAGCGGTCACTATTGACAACGGCCATTACCACAATATCCGTTGTCAATAGTAATAGCCGTTGTCAATAGTGACCACAAAGCGGTCACTATTGACATTTGCGGTCACTATTGACAATAGTCGTTGTCAATAGTGACCGCAAATGTCACTAGTGACCGCTTTGCGGTCACAAATGTCAATAGTGACTGCAAAGCGGTCACTATTGACAACGGCTATTACCAATAGCGACTCAACATGAGTCGCTATTGAAGTTGGCCGTTATCAATAGTGACCGCTTTGCAGTCACTATTGACATTGGGCGTTATCAATAGTGACCGCTTTTCGGTCACTACTAACATTGGGGAGTCAATAGTGACCGCTAAGCGGTCCCTAATGACACAATAGTGACTGCATTGCGGTCCCTATTGAATCAACAGGGACCGAATTGCAGTCCCTACTAATATTCATACTTTAAAATCGATATTTTAAGATGGTTCGAGGTGCCGCATTGTTTTTTTAGTTCATAATAACCATTATAAGAGTTAAAACAACAATAATTTCAATGACGCATTGTAAATCCAAACATTATGTAAAGAGAACGGACCACTTTGACGATGCTCTTATTATTTTGTATGACGAATGTCATAATGACAAATTAATTGTATATACATATAAGTATAATGATTACTTGATGTGATGATATATACCTCATAATCATATATATGCTAACATTAGTAAAGTAAAGCATAAAAACGAATAACAACTACAAGTAACTAGTGATGATTAGTTGTAGAACATGAAATAGATCTCCAACGTTAATAACTCGTTCAATCTCAATCAATCTATTAATCCACAACTAAACTACTATGAGGTTGGTTTTGCAATCATTTATTACTTCAATTTACATGTTACAATGAGTTTGGTTACTAAGAATCACAAACACACCAAAATCAATTAAAAAAAATCGATTTTAAAGTATGGGAGACAATAGTGACTGCGACGCAGTCACTATTGAGTCAATTGGGACCGCAAAGCAGTCACTGTTGACTCAACAGGGACTGCATTGCGGTCCCTATTGACTCAACAGTGACCAAATTGCGGTCCCTACTAATATTCATACTTTAAAATGGATGAATATTAGTAGGGACCTAATTGCGGTCACTGATATGGCAACAGTGACCGCATTGCAGTCACTACAAAATATTAGTGACCTAATAGCGGTCCCTAATATATATTAGTGACCTAAATGCGGTCATTGAAATCCAAAAATTTGAAATTGGGCGAAAATTTTAGGCGGGATTGAGAGGGAAATTTGAATTTGACGAAAATTTGAAATTTTCAACCTCCCCTCTATATATACTCACCACTATTACACATCTAAATTTCATTATCTCAAAAAATCACCAACATAATTAACAACACTCTCTTCTTTTCTCCAACACACCAACACACCAACACACCAACACAACAACATAAATCCAAAAAATCACTTTCTTTTCTTTCACTTTTTTTATTTTAGTTTTGATCTACACTTTATTATCTTTCTTTCTTTATTTTGGATCTACACTTTATTATCTTTCTCTATTTATTTTGGATCTACACTTTATTTTCTTTCTTTCTTTCACTTTTTTTTTTGTTTTGGATCTACACTTTATTTTCTTACTTTTCTTTCACTTGTTGTTTTATTCATTAATCTTTTTGTTTTCATTAATCTTTTTGCTTTCATTGATCTTTTTAATCATTCATTTTTTTGTTTTCATTCATATTATAGTTTCTATTATTAGATATTTTTTTAATCTTTTTACATTCATGTCATTGTATTAACATTTTCTTCATTATTTTATGGTTTTGATCTTGTTAAAATCATAATTTTACAAAAAAAACAATAATATTCCGGATTAAATCCGGAATATTAGTGTTTTTTTTTTATTTTTCGTACAGGTAATTAGTGACCGCAATTTGGTCCCTACTAATATTCATAGATATCTATGAATATTAGTAGGGACCGAATTGCGGTCACTGTTCTTAAAATTAGTGACTTGAAAGCAGTCACTAATGTTTTAAAATAAACAGGGGCCGAAAGGCGGTCACTAAATTTCCGGTCACTATTGACCCTCATCAGCGACCTAATTGCGGTCACTGATGGAAAGTGACCGAGGCCAATAGTGACCGGTCATCTGCAACCCAAACGCGGTCACTATTGACCATCAGGGACCCCAAGGGGGGTCAATAGTGACTGCATTTCGGTCACTATTGACCCCCAAATCTTGTAGTGAAAGTAATTGAATTGGAAAATAAAAGTAAAGTAGCAAAAGAGGTCGACAATGGGAGAAATTGACGAATTGTTACGGACAATGGGAGTAACAGAGGAAACATGTAATGTTAATAAGCTGTTGAAGGAACTGTCTAATATGCAGCAGGCGGTACAACCTCATGCACTCACAGCGACGTGGGTCCCATGTGGGCACATGTGTGTGGGGCCCACATCGCTATAAGTGCAGGCGGTTGTGCCGCCTGCTGCATGGTAGATGCTCCCCTGTTGAAGGGTGGAATATAATCCTTGTAATCATTCTTTACTCTAGCTAATATTGTAGGTGTCTCTATTTCTGACAAGCATACGTCATATAAATATACTAGCTAGCTATATCAAAGATTTGTTCGTCATCATATTATTTTTTCGTTTCATAATTGTCGATTTTGATTGTCCTTTTGTAGCCACACACACACACACACATATATATATATATATATATATATATATATATATATATATATATATTGCAGTGAAATGTTAGTCCAACATTCTGGTAACAACAAATGTTGGCTCGACATTGAACTTAACTCACTTAATTATCAGATTAATATTATTTGATATATTAATTTAGTTTACCTTTTATTCATGATCTTATCTAGTTCCACAAGTTGTGGTTATCTTTGATGTATTTCAGGATATCGAAAGACCTAGGATAGAGCATCAAGAAAAAAGATAGAGCGTAAGCTGATTATGATGAAGATAGAAGATCTTTCGAAGATAATCACGAGGAAGATTTCAAGACTATCCAAGAAATCAAGGGACAATCAAATCGTGTCTATCACATCTTCGAGAAGTAACGAGCAAACACTATAAGAAGAGTGATTGACATCAAGCTAAAATACGAGACTAGAGCATAATATTCTAAGTGAATAAAAACATTTGAGTCAAGTATCTCACTCTTGTTTTGCTGGGTTTTTATCTAACAAGTGAAAGCAATAATCTCTATAGCTTGTAGTGAGTTAGGTATTAGGATTAGATTCCTTGCTTAGTTGCATTTTGTAAAATCATTAAAGTTATTTTAGTGGTTATTTTCCCGTAAGGCCCGGCAGGTTATAATCACATAATTAGCTTAAAAACTCATACAATGTGTTCGTTCTGTTTCGCTGCACCTTACACTTTAGTGAATGTTAAAACAACATCAAATACAATCAATGTTGGCACAACATTCTAAATTAACACAGCGTGTAAATCAAAAAAAGTATCAATCCCGATCCATACATTTACAATTGACGTCAGAGCCAAGCACCTACTTCACTGGTGTTTGGGTTTCTTACTAAGTCATGGACAATGTGAACCCCAACACCAATACTAGGCTACCAGTGTTGGATGGGACCAACTATGCCTACTGGAAGATCAGGCTCATATCTTAAATCCAGCCCATAGATCTGCATGCATGGAAATCAATCATTGATGGTTACTCTCCACCGATGACGGCAATAATGACAATGATGTTAATCTGAAACCTGAAGCTGATTGGACTCTAGCAGAAATCAAAGAAACATATTTCAATGAGAATGCTCTCAATGCCATCTTCAGCTAGGTTGATCCACACATGTTCAGACTGATTCAAAACAGCACAACTTCCAAGCAAGGCTGGATGTTTCTGCAAACCCACTGTGAGGGCGATGTAAGTGTTAAGGAATCTAGACTTCAAACAGCTTTACATAAGTTTGAAAATATTAGGATGAGTGAGGATGAGAGTATCACATCTTACTTTGAGAAATTAATGGATACCTCAAATGAATGTCAAAGTCTGGGTGATCCCTTAATTAATAAACAACTTGTGTATAAATCTATGAGAACACTTTCTCCAAATTTCGACGTTAAGAAAATTGCAATGCAAGAAGCGAGACACGTGTCTACTCTTAATCTTCACACTCTTCTAAATGTCTTACAATAATTTGAAATGAATCTAGAGCCCACTAACAAACAGAGATGACTTGCTCTAAAAGCTTGATACCTGTAAATTGGACAAGTGAGTAGGAACCACAAAGAACACTGAATAAACACTATTTACTCAATGAAAATCCACCAAAGAGTGTAGAGCCACTCGTTGGCTTAAGGAATCCACCAATTAGAATAAGAGTTTAAGGAAGTCTAAGACTTTATAAAGAAAGTTGATATTTTATTCAATCTTAGTTGTTCCAAATATTACAAGTACATGTACCATTTATAAGGATCATTCTCATTCTAGAATGATCTCTTGACCCTTCACACTTTTTATGCATTAACCAACATAAATTCACTCTTGAAAATACCAATTCAGGCTCTAAATAGTGATAAGAATGAACATAACTTAAAGACAATCAAAAGTAATAGCACAATTTATTAAGGGATATGAAACGACTCAAACTAACCCGAATTCAAAGCAGCCTGTGTAGTCACAGTAACATCGTCATAACTCTCTCCAGAAATATCCAAATGATCTATAGGTTTCTTTCTTAAATAGAATACTTGAAGAGCTTTCCAATTATATATCACACGTTTTTTGGAACCTTCCTAATCAGAACAGTTTTACCAAATAAGTTGGGCTACTTCTTGGACCAATTGCTGAACAATTAATTGTTATCCACTGAATCTATGAAGCCCGTTATTCCATGATTTCTTCCCGCATCAAAGCTACCTAGGAGGAAGTAAGTGATGAAACTAAAAATTAGTGCTTAATCATATTCTATTGTTAGGAAGTTCAATAAAATTTCTTTAATTATAGAGTTAGAAAAGAAAAGAATGTGTATGCCAATCTGAAAAACAGGTTTTCAGTTAAAATGGTGAAATACACTTTCAAAAAGCCTTATAAGAGTGATACTAAGCAAATGAAAGAAATCCAGTGTTATGAATGCTAAGGCTTTGATCATTTGGCCTATGAATGTACAAATACACTAAGAATCAAAGGAAATTCCAACTGGGTGTGCAGAGATGATATTGATGATGAGACAGGTTTGGAGGAAATGCCAAATGAACAGGAATCTGCCTCGAAAGAATTACACACAACAACTTTATCTGCTCAGGTGAACTAGATCGAGTATCAGGACAGCATTGCTACAAACCGATGTTGCTCAACATTTAGACAGAAGTAGAAGAGCAGAAAGAGTATATTAATTGCTAGGAGGATGAAAACTCAATATATGACTCTCAATACTTAATTACTGATTTAAATGAATATGAGGAACATTGTAACTTTACTTGTTTTGATGGTTATGTAGATTTGGATGAAGAGTACATTTTTGAAGAAGAAATGGATCAAGGAGAAATCATTGATGAACTGAAGGTGATCTACAGAGAAATACTAGATGAAGTAAAGAAGATTATCAAAAGGGAAAAGGATCTCATAAGGGAAAATGGATTCCTTATTGAAATTGTGACTGCACTTGAAAAGAATCTCACCGAAAAAGAGATTCAAACTAAAAAGATACAGATAAAGGTTGAAGAAGTAGGTTGAATGAAATACTCAGTGTTGGCAATGAAGGTACGATTAAGTTAGGATATCATAAGTGTTCAAATAAGTCTGAAACTGTTATTCCTGATTTTGTTAAAGCTGATTGTAATTCTCATAAAACTAAGAAAATGACCTATATCTGCTAATATTGCTATCAATTGGGTCATTTGAAACCATACTACTTTAAGTACAAAACATTGATGTTGTTTCGGATGTTAGTTCAACAACAGTGAAATCAGATGTTGGCTCAACAATAAAAAAATAACACCATTGAACGGAAAAACAGTTTTAGAAATTGTAGACTATGGTCTCCTAAAATCAAGATTATCTGTAATGCTGTTTTCTCTGCTACTCATACTCTTACTGGTGATTGGTACTTTGCCAGTGGTTGTTCTACACATATGACAAGTACAAATACTAACCTTATGGAGTTTGTACCTTTGACCACTGGTACTGTCACATATGGTGGAGGCAGTAAATGGAAGATAATAGGAAATAGGGTTCTAAATATTGATGGTTTCCCACATCTGAAGGATGTACTCTTGGTAGAAAGGTTGCGTGCGAACCTCATCATCATTAGCTAACTATGTGATGACAATTTAGTTCTTAAATTTGATAAATACTCATGTGATGTTTTTTATAAGAATGATGCTTGTGTTAGGACAAGAAAGAGATCAAAGGACAACTGTTACTTAGTGGATGAAGATGTTCGGTGTCTTCATGCTAGAGTGGATGAGTCAGTTGTATAGCATAGGAGACTTGGCCATGTCCACTATAGGAATCATGAAAAGATCATTAAACTAGAAGTTGTAAGAGGAATACCTAAACTTATCAGCCCAGGTAAACTTCTATGTGGTGACTATCTGCAAGGTAAGCAAACAAAAGCTACACATGCTCTAATACATGTAGAAGGAAAAGTATCTAGAACTTCTAAATGTTTTGAACTTTTTCACATGGATCTAATGCGTAAGGTGGGAGTGGGATGGGTATCCAAAAAACGGGTACCCACGTGCGGGTAACAAAAAATTCTATCCGTCTCTCGTCCCGCTATTTTGGGAACCCGCTAAATGGGTTCTCAGATATTCTGGGTACCCATAATTTTCCAGTGGCTTAGGGAGAACAAAACATGCATTCTAGAAATTTCTGGGGACCCAAAATTATGGGTGCACACAAATTTTCACAATGTATTTTTTGTTCTCCCACTCCATCAAAATGAATTTTTTCATGCAATTCAATCAACAAAATAACTCCATCAAAACAAAACGAACACATCACACACTAACTACAAAATAACTCCATTCAATCAACACCATTCAATTAAAACAAACCATTAAAACAAGTTAACACAAAATCAACAATACACCATCGGTCCATGTCCATCACCAATTAACAACAGTTCAACTTTAAGTCATAGTTCACAACTAAATTGACATAATTCATAAACAAAACAACTCAAGTTAAAATAACAATATTCAACTAACAAAAGAAACAACAAACAAGTTTTTTCGATGAGCCTCCATTCTTCAAGCCGCTTAACTCTTAAGTGTATTACTCCTTAGTTCTTACCAAGTCCAAATTTGTTTAATTGCAACAATGAGTCAAATATATTAAATAATTTCAAAACCAACCCTATATTTATTATATTTTATTTTTTAGTACGGGTACCCGTTTCTCACGGGTATCCAAGACGATTCTCGTCTCCCGTCCCATATAGTTATGATGAGAGGCGAGAATTCTCAATTTCCCACTTTGTCAAATTGGAAATTCCCAATTGGGAAATACCCATCGGGAATGGGACGGGTACCCAAATTTCATTACCCACTACCACCCCTACTAATGGGTCCTATTGAGGATTGCAATCTAGCAGGAAAGAAGTATGTCTATGTCATTCTGGATGATTTTTCTAGGTACGCATGGGTAAAATTCTTGAGAGAAAAATTTGAGGTTGTAGAGACGTTTAAGATACTATTTGATAGTATAAAAAATCTCTATAATGCATGTATTATGAGAATGAGATCTGATCATGGTAGAGAATTTGAAAACAAGGATTTTGATGATCTGTGTGATTCTGGAGGTATCTCTCATGAATATTTTGCCCCTATTACACCTCAAAAAAATGGAGTAGCTGAAAGAAAAAATAGAACATTGTAAGAAATGGCTAGGGTGATATTAAACTCCAGAAAAATAACAAAAAGACTTTGGGCTGAAGGTTTGAGTACTGCTTGTTATATCTCAAACAGAGTATATCTTACACCAGGTACAACGATGACTCCATATGAAACTATTAAGAAGATTAAGCCTAATCTGAGTCATTTTCATAAATTTGGTTGTACATGCTACATCTTTAAAGATAGACACCAACTAGGCAAGTTTGATGCTAAAAGTGAAAGATGCATATTTGTTGGATACCTTGTGAACAGTAGTGCTTATAGAGTGTTTAATCCCAGATTAAACACTATCCAATAGTCAGTCAATAGTGTGTTTGAAGATGAATCTGTTGTTGCATGTACCTGTGATGATCAGAATGTTTTGCCCCTAACAGGATATGTTGAGCTCGCATCATCCACTGACAATGTAGACTCAACATCGGTATCTAGTTAAGATTCAGCTATGGAACCAGATGTCGAGCCAACATTTGCTACTCCCGATGTTGTCGCAACACTATAGTACACATATTCTTGACATTTAAGAGTTTGTTGGAGAAAATGCGAGAAGAGACACACCGGCTAGGATTCAGAAGAATCACCCTTATTCACAGGTTATAGGAGAATTCTCAAAGGGAGTAAGAACTAGAAATAAAGACATGGTTAACAATAGAGATGTGGTTAAATTGAGTGTGTATATGTCTTCTGTTTGCCACAATCTTCATGTGTCTTGCTTTGTATCTACTGTTGAACTTAAAAATGTGAAAGAAGCTTTGAAAGACACATTGGATTAATTTTATGCAAGAAAAGCTCATGCAATTCACCAAAAATAATGTTTGGAAACTAGTCTGTAGGCCTGCTCAGCTAATGTAATAAGAACTAAGTGGATTTTAAAAAATAAAAGTGATAAAAATGGTGTAATTGTTAGGAACAAGGCTAGCCTAGTAGCTCAAATGGAGTCTATTAGGTTTCTACCTATTATAACATGCTTTCTGAAAATTAAATTGTTTCAAATGGATGTAAAATGAGCCTTTATAAATGGTTACATTGACAAAGAAGCTTATGTAGAGAAACCCAAAGGGTTCATTGATCCTTACCATCTTGACTATGTCTACAAACTAGAGAAAGCACTTTATGGGTTGAAACAAGCTCCAAGAGCTTGGTATGAAAGATTAACTAAGTTCTTACTGTGTTTTGGTTTTTCTAGAGGTGAATGGGATAAGACACTTTTCATTATGAAAATTAATAAAGTTGTTTGCATTACTCAGATATGTGTAGATGACATTGTATTTCGTTTCACTAATTAGTCCACTTTGGACAAAATTGTGAGTACAGTGAAAGGTACATTTGAGATGAGTACGATTGGGGAGCTCACCTTCTTTCTAGGACTGCAAGTAAAGTAGAAGAAGAGTGGAATGTTTCTATCTCAAGAGAAATATGCTAGGAACTTGGTGAAGAGATCTAGTGTACGGGAGGTCAAAACCTAGCAAAACACCAATGTCCACTACTGTGAAGATTGAGAAGGATGAAGTTGGAGAAGATGTTGACTCAACACTGTTTAGATCAATGATAGGCAATCTACTATACATATCAGCAACCAGACCTAACATCATGTATTCAGTATGTGTGTGTGTCAGGTACCAGTCATCACCTAAGGTTCCTCATTTAAACGCAGTCAAGAGAATTCTGAATATATATATCTGGTATTCACATGACACCAATTCTCATCTGGTAGGCTTTAGTAGTGACTCTGACTAGGATGGGGACCTAGATGACGAAAAATCTGTTAGTGAAGGTTGTTTCTATCTAGGGAATAATTTAGTATCTTGGTATAGTAAGAAACACAATTGTGTAGTTCTTTCAACTGTTGAATCTGAGTATGTTGCAGCTGGCAGTTGTGTTACCCAACTGATATGGCTAAAATATATGTTACATGATTATGGGATGACTAGTAATACTCTTTTAACGTTCTGGGACAACCTGGTGTCCCATGTTCAGCACTCCAGAAATAATATCAAAAAATAAGTATATCAAAAAATCATGTATATCAAAAAATCATGTCCAGGTAAGTATATCAAAAAATCCTGTTCAGCACTCCAGAAATAAACACATTGGTATAAGACATCATTTTCAGAGAGATTTGGTTGAGGATAAGACTATTATGATTGAGCACATTGAAACAAAGGGAAAAAAACAATTTTGGTCCATTAACTTGGCCTCTTTTCGTTTTTCATCCGTTAACTTGGCATGCCTCGATTTTGATCCCTCAATTTGGCACTTTTACTCAATTTTAGTCCCTCATCGGCCCAATTTGAAATCCCCACCGCGAAAAGCCCACGTGGCACCCGTTGACCCAATTTTCGGCGATTTTGACCAAAATCATCTGAGGTGGCTGCCAAATAATATTAAAAAAAACTTTAAAAAAATATAAATCAGTTAAAAAATTAAAAAATGAAACACACAGATCCCAGCCCCCCCCCCCCTCCCCTCGCCGGCCATCCCCCGTCGCCGGTGCAGCAGCTGCTGCAACCGCTGCAACAGTTGCAGCAGTTGCGGTTGCAGCAGTTGCAGTTGCAGCAACTGCTGCAGCTGCTGCAACAGTTGCAGCAGCGGTTGCAGCAGTTGCAGTTGTAGTTGCAGCAACTGCTGCAGCTGCTGCAACCGCTGCAACAGTTGCAGTTGCAGTTGCAGCAGCTGCTGCAGCTACTGCGACGCCGGCGACGGGGGGAGGGATGGCCGGCTGTGGTGGCGACTGGGAGAGAGAGTACCTGCTGCAGCAGCTACTGCGACGCCAGCGACGAGGGGGGCAGCTACTTGCGACGGCGGCGACCGGGGGGGGGGGGGGGGGGGGGGGGCAGCTACTTGCGACACCAGCGACGAGGGGGGGGGGGCAGCTACTTGTGACGCCGTCGACGGGGGGGGGGGGGGGGGGGGCAGCTTCTTGCGACGCCGGCGACGGGGGGCGGCGGCTACTGATTTATATTTTTTTTTTAAGTTTTTTTTTATATTATTTGGCAGCCACCTCGGATGATTTTGGTCAAAATCGGTGAAAATTGGGTCAACGAGTGCCACGTAGGCTTTTCGCGGTGGGGATTTCAAATTGGGCCGATGAGGGACTAAAATTGAGTAAAAGTGCCAAATTGAGGGATCAAAATCGAGGCATGCCAAGTTAACGGATGAAAAACGAAAAGAGGCCAAGTTAATGGACCAAAATTGTTTTTTTCCCTTGAAACAAACAAACAACTTGCTGATATGCTCACTAAACCACTAGACAATGCGAGATTCTTCAATTTTAGGAAGGCTCTCGGCATGAGCGTGTTGTGAGCACATTGTGCAAACATATGTTGCCTTAACATCACAGGCTAATACTGGTAAATGATTGTGATATCGAAAGATGGTTCTTTTATTGGATGGATTGGGTTGTGTTCTTCTTATCCACACATGTCTGTGATTCTTCATATCTGAATGATTGCATGTTCTACTGGTCAGTCAGTGTGTGATGGATTCTTATCTCTCAATAAATATTACTTAAAAGTTTAATCTAACTCTATTTACTTTGAGGCAGTAACTTGACACGTAGAAATTGGGGTACACAGAGCTGACTTCTATGTTGTATCCAGATGTATCTCTAGCCCAAACAAACACTGATTTTTCCTTCATTCGGTGGGCCGAGTGTTGGCAAGCTGGGTTTTATATCTTTTTCTTTTTGATAGTTAGAACTTAGAACTCAGAACTAGGTTCCATGTCAGAAAGTTGTAAACATAAAAAAGTAATAAATTAGTTTATCATAAAGTTTTTAGTATATGAGCAATCCAAATGCAGTCAGACCCTCGGTTGAAATCTCAAGACTCCTTTTGATAAAAATGAAAAATAATAAATAAATAAATAAATAAAATAATCTCAAGACTCCTTTATGCATTGATATTTCGCACGCCGACGCTAGAGATTCTTCTCACACGTCACAACACGTTTGGTCTTAGAAATATAATAATATATCGAAAACAATGAAAAGCTTTTGGATAGTTTATGGGAAACGTAGTTAGTGGACACATATAACTTAAATATTGTTTAGTTTTATACATCGGGTTTGGTTCATCAGATTGCTTGTTAGATAGATTGAAATGATAATATAACGCAAAAAAAAAAAAGTTACGTAGACATATTTGAATCATCTTGATAACCATGATCTTCTATTAGATGATAATTAACAAGTTTAATTTATTAATAATCACTTGCCGAAAACAGAAACTTTCATAATAGCTGCGTTCATTTCCGTTTGTAGAAACTTTTTCTCCTTTTAGAATTTGACCGTTGAGGCCGTTAGTATATAAATAGATTGTTCGTGTATTTTCACAATTACTTTTTCCGATTTTCTTTGCTCCAAGTTTTGTAACAAGAGGCGATTATCACTTCGATGATGTCGATTCCTCTTGGATGATTACAACAGCCACCTTTCGATTTGATGTTAAAGGTTAATAATGAAGGTTCTTCAATTTCATTCGTTCGATTAATGTGATGTTATCAACGTGTCAACTTGTTGAGTTTCAAATGGTATCATTCGCTAGTTAGATTCGATCTTTGTTACTTGCCGTTGTGATTCATGAAATTTGCGTTCGATTTTGATTCGCGCACTTGAATTTCTGGTTGTTTGATTACTCTTGTGTTGTACTGCTGGATTGAGTGTTGATTGGCTTCAAAATCACTACATTGCACTAGATCTGACGTTTTCCCGAATTTTCAACGTCAAAATCCTAATTTATCACTTAAAATTAATTTGTGGACATGACAACTCCTGCTCTACTAGTACCCTTGCTGTTTCTAAGAATCCATCTGAGGATTCTACTTCACCATACTCTCTTAGTTCTCATGATTTCACTGACACTTCTATAGTTGTTGATAAATTGACTGGTATAAACTACTTAGCTTGGAGTACGAGTATCTTTGTTGGGAAAGGGCTAATGGTCTTGTACTTACTTGGATTATGAATTCTATTACTTATGAGATCAAGCCAAGTCTGCTGTTTCATAATTTTGCTCTGAAGTTGTGGATGATCTAGAGACTAGGTATGCTAGGACAGATGGTTCAAGAGTTTACCATCTTCAAAAGTTCTTGTCTACCCTTGCTCAAAGCAACAATTCAATGAACTTTAGGATCAATCTTAATAATTCAATGAACAGATGGTACTCTTTTTCCAATGTTATGATACCACTGGATACGATGTTATCTTAACATCCGTTAACAGCAGTTAACGCTAGGATCAATCTACTTGACATAAAATATAACGCAGCGGAAACGTAAAGAACACAAGTAGATAATTTTAAGAAGATTATAAGGGTTTATAATCTTCATAGCCTTAGACGAAATAACCCCTATCGAAATAATGATTTTAACAAAAGTCGTCCTCTCAACTCTCAAGCCTCACACTCTCAAGTTGTTTGAACTCAACCGAGCAAACACAGATCAACTACTTAATTCTAAACAGGACTGTTAGACTCAACTCGTTAATCTCAAAGCTCGAAAAAACAAGACAAAGACATTGGACTCTAATAATTTCCTTACAGGAGATTTTCATTCTTGTCTTCATGTCTTTTTCTTGATGTCAAACATGCCTATTTATAATGTAGTCTTCCTTGATGTCCAAGACATGTTGTGCACGTTTTTTATTGATGTTAGATCTCCTTGTATGACTCTAATTTCGTTCATGGCAAGTCTTCTTCAATATGGAAAGGTTTCCTTGTCCAACTCGAAGTCTTCAATGAAAATGTTTCCTTCTTTGACTGAAAGTCTTCTAAGAAAATAATCATTTTCCATCTTGTAGTCTTCTTAGGAATGAATCCTTCTCCATCTTGTAGTCTTGTATGGAAAGAATCCTACTGCACCTTGTAGTCTTCTATGGAAAGAATTCTACTGCAAGTAATCTTCTTTCCTTCTTGCAAATAATGCGCCTTGTTCTTTCCATTGCAGCGCATGCAGCTTTTCTTCTTGAATTAGGAAATGTTTATTTCTTTAACTTGAATTCTTCTAAGGGAAGTTTCCTTCTCTTTATAGAAGTCTTCAATTGAAAGGATTCTCCTCTGGAAATCTTCATTCCTAATTCGCTCTTGTTATTTCCTTTCTTTTCAGCTTGCACGCGTCTTCAATTAAGAAAAGTTATTCTTTTGAAACTTATCTTTGAATGACAACTTTTCTTTAAGGAAATAAATCCATCATTGAAGTCTCTAGACCTGGAGCACATAAAGCAAAACCAAAATACAACAGTAAGTTTTGAAACTAAGTTAGTAAGTGAATAAAGGCAAAACCAAAATACAACACTTAAAGCACAGATTGCCTGCAGGTTCTTTGGTTTCAATGTTATCCTTAATGTTGTCCCAACATCGCATAACATTGATTTCAGAATACCTTGCACTTTCACAGTGATTGGAATAACCGCCACAGAAGTTTGAGCATATAGGCGTCGTTGAGCATATAACCGCCACCTTTTTGGTTTCTTTGGCCGCTTCCCTCGGTTAATGGCATGTCAAGACGGCGAGTCAAGTCACAACCACATCTATTTTATTCTCTCAGCATCCCAAAATTGATGTACACTTTTCTTAAAATCCAAAAGAAAATTCATTATATAAATTGCATATATAGTACATGATTTTCACATTCACGCTACCTTAAATACGTGGACATTTCAAAGAATAAGCGAATTGCAGTTGAGAAATAAAATTTATCATTATTTTGTGAATGTTTTTTTTTTTTTTTTGGTAAGACATTATTTTGTGAATGTTTCGACCACTAAAATTACAAAATCACTAGTAGATAATTTGGATTTTGGAAAACCTGTTTTACGTGTAAGATGCACGTAAATTGAAAAAAAAAAGTAAGAAAAAACTGGATCACATATAGAGACAGATAGAGTACTAGTAGTAAAGGTTTATGGTTTTAAAAGCTGGTGGCCTCAAACGGCTTATCACAATGGGCTTCTGAATCATTTTATGGGTCATGTAATTCGAATTTCCCCTTGTCCTCTTCTGTTTTCTGTGAATTTTCTCTTGTATTATTTGAATAGGCTTATTTGAAAATCCTCATATAAAAACAAAAACAAATCTGTAGAAAGTTTTATGATTATGTTCAATGAATCAACATACTTCACAATTCCCTTTAACACCCAAGAAGCTGAAAAAAATATACTCCTAAGTCTCTTTTCTTACAGACGATGAACATAGAAGTGAGGAAATAATGTTGTATCACTACAAGATTTTTCGCCCTTTCCCGACCGGAAAATCCCGACCGGAATTCGGTCGGGAGCATTCCCGACTGCAATGCGGTCGGAAAAACTTTTCCCGACCGCAATGCGGTCGGTACTTTCTAAAAAATCATTCACGACCGTATTGCGGTCGGGAAAACTCTGGGCGGGAAATTTCCCGCCCAGAGTGTCGCCCTAATCTCGGCCCAGCTGGGCCGCGCAGCTGGGCCGAGACTTCCCGACCGCCATGCGGTCGGGAATACCCTTTTTCCCAAGGGATGACTAATACTCCCGACCGCTCTGCGGTCGGGAATAATACTAATCGTTGTTATTCCCGACCGCGTGGCGGTCGGGAATATTAGGGTTTAGGGTTTAGGGTTTAGGGTTTAGGGTTTAGGGTTTAGGGTTTAGGCTTATTGGCGACCGATTTTCGGTAGGGAATAATATTCATATTCTTAATTTCACAATTTCGCTCTCAATTTTAGGTAAATCGTTCATTTAATGATCGAGTAAATCAATATTAGTTATATATTACTAAAAATCTCAAAAAAAAATTAAATTTAGTTGCACGTTGATGAATCGTTTGAAGCGTCGATTCATATTGTCACTTATAAATAGATTAGTATATGTAGTTGCTAATAATGTAACTACTTGCGATTATGTTAAACAAATGTTAACATATATATCACAATTAGCCTCTCTATATTAACGTTCGTAACAAATGTTAATTGACAATTGTGAACTCCTATATACTACGTATGATTATTATAGGTAAAACTCCAAACTAACTTAACTTATACTAATTTAATAATTAAAAGTACATTAAACAAACTAACTAATAGTGCAATTCATTATTTTTTTTTAGATTCTATAGTTATACTTAACAAACACATCAAGATTTTCCAAAAGATCGAAAAAAAGAAAAATTTACTATTTTTCCCGACCGCGTATCGGTCGGGAATTACCATTATTGCCGACCGCATGGCGGTCGTAAATAAAATTTAAAGGTATTCCCGACCGCAATGCGGTCGGGAATAATATTTAAAGGAATTTCCGACCGCGGTGCGGTCGGGAATAAAATTTAAACTTATTCCCGACCGCAGTGCGGTCGGTATGTCGCGAGTTTCTGGGCTACAAAGTATTGCCGACCGAATTTCGGTCGGTATTTTTTGAAAAATTGGCGGTTTTTTGAAATTTTTGAAAAAATTCAACATTCCCGACCGAATATCGGTCGGGAATAATCGAAAATAATGGCGGGACTTGGTGGGAAATTCAAATTTGACGAAAATTCAAATTTTTTCAACTTTTTCTATAAATACACTTCATTATTCTCCTCATTTTTTCATCTCCACACACTTTGTTCCTCTTCAAAAAAAATTTCAAACACTTTTTTTCATATTCATACACTTTTTCAAAAAATTCTTTCTTTCAACTTCAAAATTAAAAATTTTCACTTCTTTATTCAAATTTTCAATAATCAAAAACTTATTTATTTTTTTTGTGTTTTAGACTAAGCAATGAATCAAAAATTTAATTATTGCAAACACAAAAACTAAATAATGTTTTTCAAATATTGCAAAATATTAAAAAAATAATATTCCGGTAATTTATTACCGGAATATTATTTTTTTTGTTCTGATGATTATTATTCCCGACCGATATTCGGTCGGGAATAAGATAAATATTTTCCCCGACCGCGAATCGGTCGGGATTGATTTGAATATTATTCCCGACCGGGCCCCGGTCGGGAATAACATGAATTTTAATCCCGACCAATTTGCGGTCGGAAAAAGTCCCGACCGCTATCCGGTCGGGATAAAAATTCATATGATCCCGACCGCATAGCGGTCGGGAATAAAATTCAAGTATTTCCCGACCGCTATGCGGTCGGGAATAATTCCGACCGTTGTGCGGTCGGAATAATCGGTCGGTAAATTTCCGACCGTAATTCGGTCGGGAAATGCGGTCGGGAAAGGTCCGTGCCGACCGGAAGGCGGTCGGAAAACTTTTTCCGACCGAAGCAACACCGACCGCGGTTTCCCGACCGCAAGGCGGTCGGGAAAGGGTCTTTCCCGACCGCGAAAGGGTTATTCCCGACCGGATTTGCGGTCGGGAAAGACCCAATTTTTTTGTAGTGTATATCGCACTAAGCATTTGTGAATTTCTCATGTCGCCACATGCTGAGCTTTACATAAACATGCATATAGGCTTTCTGAGAAATTAGAGTGTGTATGGAACAACACCTTAAACAACACTATTATTTATCAAATTTTAATATTACAAACTAATGCTCATAAAGATAATGCTTTACTAAAAATTAAGAAAATAGTCACATGTAAATTTCTTTCAAAGTGGAAAGTGCAAAAGTCATGAGTGTCCCACGGAGAAATCTCTCAGCATGTGAAATTGCACTTAAATAAAACAGATGATAAATGTGTATTAGACCTACTGACGTATAATCATAATACGTAAATGCAGCTACTAATACTATTTTAATTTTGCTGGGCACTGGTAGAACTAAATTGAGCCGATTTCATGACAAAAACTTCCTTAAATTTGAAAAGATCCATGTCACGGCAGGCCTACCTATGCCATCTTTAGCATGTACGTGTTATGTTGAATTTTCTACCTATTTATGCAATGTTGTAGGTGACAACTGAGAACTATCATACCTTTCATCATGAACTTGTCAATATTAAATGGTTAACTGATTTATTAAATTTATTTAAACAGGTGAAACATTAACAACTCTATTAAATAACTAATTCATGCATGTGAACCTAATCATTTTGTACTTTGGAATAAGCTTGTAAACAACAATATACTCTCTTATATATGTATGTAAATAAGTACCAAGCTAACTATAGCTAGCGATTTTCAGCAGGTTAGAACATATATATATATATACACACGAGTTTTGAACACATAATTTCGAAATGTCTTTTTATCTATTTAACAATGTGCTTATCCCATTATCTGCATTTAAATATTCAGCAAAAAATAGCCCCCCCCCCCCCCCCCCACAAAAAAAAAAAAAAAACCAACAATTGTATATTGAAATGCCAATAAAAGCATCACTATCTTTGCACACATTATTTCCAGATTTTGTCAAACGTATTATTTGATGCTTAACAAGTCCCTCTCACATCCATGGCCAAATATTAGAACTATTGTCCATATATGAAAGTATGAATCATCTCTCTTCATTTAATGTGAACATTTTTGCATTTGCACTGTCAGTCTCATGTGCTCTATCCTTCATCAGCCACTAATATCACTCTATCTATTTAACTCTCTTCCAACTCACTCATTTATTTTATTATTTTCACTCTCTTTCACACACACAATATTCATTTCTGTGTGTATACACTATAGTACCAGTATCAGAATATTACTACTCCCCACACTTCTCAAGTCATTAATGCATTGCAAAATTAATAATGGCCTACTAAATCTGCTCTGCTTATAAAAAAAACAAGAAAAAAGACAGCTCTTTTCTCATGAATTTAGCTACATCATACAGCTGAGTGATACTTCCAGCCTGTATGGTGAAATGGGCTTGGAGGGATTTGCCTCATTTTTGGTTCTGCATTGTTTGTTCTTACTAGTTTTGAGTTCGGGAGTTCATTGTCAAGATTCTGAGATTTCTGTGAAGCTTGTGAGGACCCCTCATGCAATCTCAAATAGAAACTCAGCCTCTTTTGCTTTTCAAGTTTTACTTGGTGCCAATGGCAACATTTGCAGTAACTGTTCCACTACTTGCAAGGTTAGTTCAAAGCTGTTGTCGTTTCAACTGATTAGTGGGATTTGTCTCTGAGTTTTAGTTGGTAGTGTGTAATTTGGATATGGTTTATACATTTCTTGGATGCTTTTGAGATCCTTAAAGTCATAATTAAGTTTTAATCATCAGGAATCTGGAAAAATATTTACTCATTTGTTTTCATTGCATGTCCCTAGGAAAATTTTATTAATGGAGTTTCAGTTTCTTTAATACTTTCCCAGATGCTGTTACTAGAGATAGCAGTATCTGTTGACTGATGTTGTTGTCGTTGCTAGAGATTATAATTGTATAATTATATCTGAACAGGCCATGTGGGGAAATATTTGGAATGGGGATCTGTTTCTGTTTTAAAATATGGTATTAAATCTATCTTTGCACATGCTTATCTGCAAAAAGTGTACTTGATGTTTTCTTTTAGCATGATGGTATCTCTATGGTAGTGTTTTAATAAGATTAGAAGACTAGATTTGGTTCTTGATCCAATTTTAGTACCTTATGCAGTAATCTTTTAGAAGAAAATTACTTTTCGTCGTTTCAAGATTGCCATGGCTATACATTTTCTAGATATTTTATTCAGACTTTGCAAGAAAATAAAACATATTTGGAGTTTTTTTTTTCCTTATTCTTTTTTTGGTATTTGCTAATTGGTTTCGGATTCTGGTTAGCTTAATAATTTTCACGTATTCCATATGTGCAGCTGGATAATGGAATACCGGCAGCTTGTGACAATAGAAAGATTTCATATACAACATTGCTAGATGGGAATCATTCTTTTGAGGTGTGCACCAATGGGTCTCCTGGAGTTGCTTGCGCGAGCTATAATTGGACAATTGGTTAGGCAACTCCCATATTCTAAGCCGCGTTGGTGCTATTAGAGAATATGACATGAACGATAATCATATTTCCTTAATCAAGCTGCTATGAATTCTTATTATCCTGTAATATGGTTGATTCTGGACTTCGACTCTTGATATGTCGATAGGTCGAATGCACATAATAGATATGAGAGATATACTTATGAAAGAAACAGCACTGCACCATGTAACTGGTCATGATTTTTATTTTCGTACGAAGATTTTAAAAGATGAATGGCAGTTAAACTGAAAATGCATATAGAATGCAGTTCTTGAAGAGTTCTTATCGATTTAGACTACAAGTTGATTGGTTTGCTTGCTCGTGTTTCTCTGCAGACAGAGTTAACCCCACAGCATACATTGAAGCTTCAACATTCTTCACAAGTGCTTCTCATGTGTCTGTTAACATTACATTCAGTGAACCCTGTATTGGCAATGGTGGTTTCAGATGTTCTTCCATTGATGACTGCAACGTGAGTATATGGTCAACCATAGTTTGACCGAGGCTCTTATTCATTTTCTTGTACATGCTAGTAGCTTATACATTCAACTCCCAAAATGAGTTGGATATTTGTCATTTTGTTGGTTTCCTTCCATTTGCTGGTACTTAAGAAGTTGGAATAGTCAATATCTGTTCTGGAAGTTTCTAATTTGCAATTGTTGGCAGCTTCTTGTTTACGGTGCTGGTGCGGTCATGCCAAATACTCTTAAAGTAGTCCAACCGAACTTGAAATACTCTATTACTGTCAGCGTGTCTGAAAGAGATCCGTATGGACGTTTGGTGTTGGTAATGGATAAGAACTTCTGTACAGACTCTGCTGGGAACCAATTTACAAGGACAGAAAACTCAAGTTTTTTCTTACATTATGGTGAGTCAGCCTTTTGATCTCGTCTGCCTTACTCATCAATGTTTCCTCCTCCTTCAACGTGTGGTCAGATTATTTTATATAGCTTATTACTGTTATTTGAGATAAAAATTAAAACATGAAAAAAAAAATGCCATCGATATGACTTTACGGAAAAAGGTTGGACGTGTTCTTTGGTTTTCGTCGTAGAAACTAGTAGTCGGTAATCTTTTAATGTTGGATTTTGCAGATAGAAGAAGCGTATTTGTAAATTTGAGGACTCATATACCGGAAAGGCTACTTCAGATCGACACTGAAACTAGAACCGTACTGGCAACTAACCAGAATAGGAGTTTAGTGGTGTATCTATACTTCACAGAACCTGTCATGAACTCGTCAACTGAAATTTTGAATGCTCTCAATGCAAATCAGGGGTCTATCGTCCCTATCAGTGGGAATAGTTTTGGACAACGTAGATTTGGCTATCAGGTTGCTACAACGTCTTCATGTAACTATATATTATTATCTGATGGAACTGATGTTAACAAATACATATAGCCGAAAACGTTAGTATTTCTTCGGTGGCTTTGCAGCTTATGAATATAGCAGAGGTGGCTGTTGTCACAATAAGCTTGCACTCAGACCTCGTAATAACCAGACAGGGGACTCCAGTTGCCCCAGTATCTCCAGTCACCTTCCTCTATGGTATGTACGCTGTGGCTCGGCAAGAAACTTTTGAGAAAATACTGACTAACAAGGCAGAGAGGTATCAGATCATTTATAGGAATAACGCTAAAATGTGCGCCTGATACTTTGTAGACTTCAAGAACTTCTGTATCAAATATATCTACTAAATTTAGTTAATAGATGGAAAGATATATCGCAATGTTTTTTGTTTACAAAGTAATTTTGAATATTTAAGGATATCGGTGTGAGCAGTCAAGGATGAACTGACCATATATATTAGAATGAACTACTAAAAGGATGAACTGACTGGAGAAACAAGACTAGTCTAACTCTCATTCTTCTACCACGTAACTTCTAAAGAGTAATTTTCTGTCTTGTATTACTTCTAAGATTCTCAGAGACCTGCTGTCAGACTGAGCACCAGGAATATGCGGACAAAAGAAAAGAGCATTCTTGTTCTGATCAAATTCATTAAGCCTGTCTTTGGTTTTAATTCGTCTCATATATCAATCTCTGGCGCCCATTTGCAGAGGTTAGTATACTATTCACTCTTGAAAATTATCCAACAATCATTTGGATCAAATTCCTTACAGTAGATGAGTTTTCTCCATCTATGCATTCTTACAGCTTCCAGGAGACGAGTAGAAGCAGCTACACGGTGCATTTAGAAGCAGCTCATGATGTCATATCTATTTATATACCGGAAAATGTAACAACAGATGTATCCGGAAACAGGAATAGAGCATCCGATACTCTGCAAGTCAAGCACTGTAAGTAATCTATTCTCTTAATATCCAACAAATCTTTAGTAATACTATTTTAATTATCTGACATCTTTTAGTTACTTTTTTGAACTTTGTTTTGCAGATTCTGTACCTATTGAATCTTTGGTGCTTTCATCCATTGCAACTGCTGTTTTCGCATTGACAACTTTAGTTGCTGGGTTTCTCACTGTCTCAACTACAAGCCTGATATCTGTTGGAGCGTTCTCTAGACCTAGTTCAATCTTAAGCTATGACCCTGCAAGAAACCTTTTTGTAATGTCCCATTTCTAATCTATTATTTTATCTGCATAACTGAAGTTTTTTGGTACATGCAGATCACATAAATAACTTTATTGCTCTTAAAACTTATTATATATCTTGTCTTTGTTACTTTACGCAGAGAATCGCGTCCCATATTCAGGTATTTGCTCTGTCAAGATGGTTGGCTGTTACCTGGCCAGTTGAGTACTATGAACTTGCAAGAGGCTTGCAATGGAGTATTCCTTATTTTAATCTCCCTTGGGAAAGAGGAGACAATCATTTTGTTATGACAGGGTCAAGTTCTCCGATGAATCGACAATTTCGTATTTCTGAAGTTCAAGATTCATTATTTTTCGAGGGTGTTAAACCAAAAGTTGATGTTTTGGATTCCGCAGCTAAGGTTTATGGGTTGCCTCTAACTGCTATGGAGTACAGATCATATTTTGAGGTTAGGTTTTGTTACTTTTGCTTGTAACTTGATATTCACTTCTAAATTTTTATTGAGGGTATTTTGCCACGGCAGAGCCAGAGTATAATGCCAGAAGCTCAGTACATTTTTGATCCGCAAAGTTCCCATGGGTAAGTACCTCATAAGTACCTCTTCTGCTCATCTACTTTCATAAAGTGAAATAGTTTTCGTCGTCTTTGGCCATCATTAAATATTAATAGCCATATAAAAATAATACCGAGTTAGGCAACTGCAAGATCATCAAATACTCAGACATCCAAAATATATCAGCAACAAGAAATTCTGCAGTCTGATCAGCCTATTTCTTGTATAGGTGGAGAGATTTCAGCCGAAGCATGTTCTGGTTAGCAGTAATTGGTGGGAGCCTGATACTATTGCATCTTATACTACTCATGATCCTCAAACTCAAAAAGAAGAACGATGGAACACGAAAATATGGAGCTCTTACTTTCCCAAGATTTGAGATCTTTCTTGTGATACTTGCATTGCCTTGCTTCAGTGAAGCCTCAGCAGCTTTAGTCAAAGGTAAACCAAACGCTTAAAGTTCGCCTTAAATTTTTCTTTCCTGATAGTGTTATTATGGTATGGGTTTTTTCTGAAAAAGAACTACAATCTTATTTACGTGTTAAGGAGGTACGTCTTCTGGAATGGCGGTCGGAGTTCTTTTACTCAGTTTAGTAGCTTTTCTACTGCTATCTTTGCTATTGTTCCTGTCATTTGGAATAACATGTGGCAAGCTACTTCAGTACAAAGAAATACACAAAGAAGGTCAAAAGTTTCACTGGTATCACGAAATTATTCGGGCCACTTTAGGTCCTGGTAAAAGAGGTCAATGGGCGTGGAAAAACCGAGCAAGTTCCATATATCTAACAATCTTAGGCCCTTTATTCGAGGATTTGAGAGGCCCCCCAAAGTACATGCTGTCCCAAATTTCTGGAAGTAACCTGAAGGAGTCAGGTGACAGGATCATTGCCTCAGACGACGAGATAGAAGATTCTGAACCACCCTTCATTCAAAAGTTGTTTGGGATTCTTAGAATTTATTACACATTACTCGAGTGCCTCAAACGTGTAGCTTTGGGGATCTTGGCTGGTGCGTATTTGGAAAACTGGTCTTCAAAGACCCCAACGATAGCACTGCTTTCCATAACTTCGTTTCAACTCTTTTTCATGGTTCTAAAGAAGCCCTTTATAAAGAAAAAGGTCCAGTTAGTGGAGATCATCTCCATTTCCTGTGAAGTCGCCATTTTTGCTGTTGCTTTTGTTCTCTTGGATCGAGAGTTTTCAGTCAAAGACGAGAGGATAATCGGAATTTCCATGCTTTTAGTGTTCTTATTATCGTTTTCAGTCCAAATGATCAACGAATGGTACTCTTTATTCAGACAGATCAAACATCTGGATCCTGTAAAGAACTCGTTCTTGTGCGGTCTATTAACGGCTTTAATTGGATTCCTATTGTTTTTTGCGCCTCCTAGTTTGATCAAGAATATGGAGAAAAGGTTCCCCATCGACAGTAATGGTGAAATGGGAGACCCTTCGTCTTCCACTGACAGGGCTAGGAGTTCCGGGGATAAGCCATGGCTAAAGCAAATAAGAGAACTAGCGAGGTCGAGTTTGAGTAAAGAAGGAAGCAAGACTACATCGAGTAGTGATCCTTCGACTAGTAAACCAAGGTGGAGTGGATTTTTGAAACCTAAAAGGAGCGGAAGCTCATCCGCGTCTACTTCTGCCGATTTCAAGGCGAAACCGAATGGATTGTACAAAGAGTTGGAAGACATTTTTGCACACAAATGAGATGTATATCGTTTGACATAAACATGGAAGTTGCATGAGCATGAAAGAAGTGTGAATAATTGGCAATATTTGGGGAGAATTCCATTAGATGTGCAGCCTTGTATATTGTTGAAAACTGAATAACTGTTTATTCTAACGTATAAGTGATAAAACTACAGTATGGTATCATATTATCCTGATTCCTTCTTTCGATGATAGCCAGGTCACATAAAACTCAAACTTAACATTAAAGCGTAATTTTTTTTTTTGTAGAAAAACGAAACACATGTCCTTAGACGACATCCATCGAGATAATCGATAAAAGTTCAGGGGGAGGGATATGCATAAAACATAATCCATTCATGGTCCCCTTGTGTTTAGCAAGCGCATCCGCCAATTTGTTTACCGATCCATTGGAATTCTGTCGTCCATGGCAAGCGAAGCAACCTACGGCATTCTTCATTTTTTTCTTGGAGATTCTCTTCCCGTCTTGTCTCGTCTTTGATCAGTTCGTACGCGTCCTTATAATCCGTTTCAATAACTAGCTTCATAATCCTTTTCTCCCATGCTAAAGTGAGTCCCCTTATTATGGCCTCCAACTCCCCCTCAAGAACCGTAGGGCTGCTCAAGGTCACATTAAAGCCCCATTGCCACACTCCCAACTCATCCCGTAACACACCTCCAATAGCCCCGAAGTTTTCTTGACCACGGACACTACCATCTTACGTTTAACTTCATCCACCCCTTTCTTGGGTTTGTCCACTTCTCCTCACGTGTTTTATGAAGTTTAGACTTTAGCGAGGCTAAGTCTAAACTCAGTTGTTTAATATGGCAAACCGAAGAGAAGGTGGATTCGGTCGTATTCTTGAAAATCTTCGAATTTGTTGCTTTCCAAATGGTCCATATTCCAGCCGCAAATATAAAGCACCATGGGACGTTCGACAAAATTGAGCTTTCACACTCGGTGTCCATCAAATTCTTCTTAAGCCACACCTACTTAAACACATTGGTGTGATGTCTATTTCCGAAAGATTGAAAAAAGAAAAGAACTTCCTTCCTATTACTGAAAGATTATAAGTTGGAATATCATTTACCCAATTCAAGAGGACATATATTTTGAATATTTTCATTGGTTGATTTTATCAAAATTATAAGGGTGTTAATTTTATTCTTCACACTTCGGTGGTATTTATATACTTGATACAAGTTACAATTATGTAAGGAGATAAATACAAAAAAAAAATCCTTAATTACTAAAGCAAGAGACTATTGTCTAAATGTGCCCCCACAAAATTGGCGTCCCATCAGCAATGGCAATTTTGGATCTAAGCAAAAGGAAGCGAGAGCGATGAAGCGGCTTCGTGAGAAGATCTGCTAGCTAGTCCGTGGTACTAATGTAAGAAACACTGAGAAACCCCTTGTTGAGAAGATCACGGACAAAATGAAGATCAATAGAGATATGATTTATGCGAGAGTGCAATACTAGATGAAGAGAGAGAAGGATTGCACCCAACTTCTCGTACAAGACGCGCGGGGTGGAAGGCAAGGACACACCAAGCTCACCAAATAGATGTTGCAAGCTACGAATCTCGGTAGTAACATTCGCCAACGCCCGATACTCTAATTCAGTGGATGACCGCGAGATAGCACGTTGACAACGGGAAGACCAAGAAATAGGGTTAACGCCAAGAAAAACCATGTAAGCTGAGGTGGAAGCCACGGTAGCCGTGTCACCCTCCCAATTCGATTCAGAGAAACCCGTGAGTCGCATAGAGGAGGATCGACGAAGAAAGAGGCTGTGAGACGGCGTGCCTTTCAAGTAGCGTAGCACACGCTTCAAGGTTGATCAATCGACCTCAGTGGGACTGGACATGCATTGGGCTAAGCAATTGACGACAAAGGCATTATCAGACCGAGTCAAAGTGAGATATTGCAGGCACCAATGACATTACGATACTCTGTGGCATCCGTCAATGAGGAGGTCAAAATCGATGTCGAGGCCATAAGAGTCTCCAAAGGTTTAGCACTGTCCATCTTTTGACGAGCAAGAACATCACACATATTTGTGTTGCGAAAGAAAAAGACCTTCCTTGTAGGAAAAACTTCAACTCCAAGAAAATAGGACAAGGACCCCAAATCTTTAACCGCAATCTGTCGACCAAGATGTGTAATAACACAAGAAACAAGACTGTCATCGTCGCCCGTAACGATAATATCATCCACATAAACAAGAATATAGATAATCGTACCGTTTCGAGAGAAGATGAAGAGGGACGTGTCGGACTTTGACTACAAGAACCCAAAAGAGCATAGGCATCACTGAGCACAGAAACCAAGCTCGATGAGCTTATTTCAAACCATACAATGACTTCTTAAGATGACAGACATGATGAGGAAATGAGGAATCAACGAAACCCTGAGGCTGAGACATATAGACATCATCGTCAAGTTTGCCATGTATGAAAGGTGTTACTAACGTCAAGTTGACGAAGACGCCAACCGCCATGACCGCTAGTGACAAAACGGTGCGAATAATGGCCGGTTTGATGACCGGACTAAATGCCTCCTTAAAGTCTAAGCCTTCACGATCAAAGCCTTTAGCGGCGAAACGTGCCTTGTACCGCTCGATGGAACCATCTGGGAGACGTTTGATGCAAAATACCCACTTGGACCCAATCACATTCTTTCCAACTGGAGACGGAACCAAATTCCAAGTTCCATAATGCATGAGGGCAATGATCTCTTCAGCCATGGCAACCCGCCATTGAGGATCCTTCAAGGCTTGAGAAACACAGGAGCAATAGGGCCAAGAACCAGATGTTTAGAAGCCAAGTGGAGTTGCTTAGGCTTGAGATGTTGCTCATGGCCCGTGTAGTCATACCATGAGTGTGAGAGGTAGGCTCCAGCCCGGGAGATGCGAGAGGGGTAGTAGATGACGAACCGAATCAAGCGGCAAAGTGGAACGCGAGGCGGAGCTACGAGGCGCAAGCGCGAGCAAGGCCTCAAAACTACCGCACATAGGAGAAGATGGGTCGGAGTTAGTGAAACCTAGACCATTGACTGACTGTGGGGCCTCATGGGCCATGGGGTTGGATCCACGGGCCGAGGGGTCTGGTCAGTGGGCTGAACACTAGTCGGAGCGGGCAAGGGTAAAACCCTAGGCCGATCACTCAACGGATAAGATGGGCCCGAGACGGGAAAACTTGGACCGCTAGCTGGTGGGTGGGTTGCACGACCTTGTAGGCCTGACCCATGAGGAGAAGGGTCGGGTCCATGAGGTAGAATAAGGAGCGGGGCGGAAGCCTTAGACGGCGGGTTGGGCCTAGGGCGGTCCGAATGAAGACGAAACCCTAGAAACTCACAGTCCACAAACCAAACATGCCAAGAGACGTAGAGGCGGTCCGTCTTAGTGTCCAAATAGCGATATGAACTTTGAGATGAACTGAAGCCCACAAATACCCAAGCCCGAAAGGGATGTGTTAGCTTACCTAAAGATAAGGACGAAGCCATGGGAAGCATAGACACCCAAAAGTCTGTAACTTGAGATAGTTGGGAGAGCGCCCAAATAATATAGAGAACGGAGAGGTGCGGCGAAGAACGACCGTATGTAGGCGGTTGTAGAGATAAACTGTCGTAGAGAAAGCCGAGTCCCGAAAAGAAGGAGGTAATGCCAACTGTTGTAAGAGAATGTGCCCAAGAGTGAACGTTCAATAGTACCATTCTGCTGCGGGGTATGAGGGGCGGTGGAGTGCCAACTAATACCATGGTCAGATAAATAATGACGTAAGGCAATGAACTCGCCCCCATTATCAGAGTAGAAGTTCTTGATAGAGAACCCCAAATTATTTTTCAACCAACCGATGAAATTGGCAAAACACTGTAGCAACTTGAGACTTATGAGTCAAATGGAAGAACCAGCTATACTTTGAAAAATGAACAACCAATAAGAGGTAATAATGACAACCATTCATAGAGGGAATCGACGAGGGACCCCAAACATCACCATAAACATATTCCAACAGATAAGTAGAAACAAGAGATGTAATAGTAAACGAAACTGAGTACTCTTATTAGCTAAACAAAAACGACAAAATGTTGAATCCTTTGAATGATCCTAATTACATGGTAATTTAAACGTACGAAACAAAAAGGAACTAATATCCGAAGAAGGATGACCTAAACGACTATGTCAATTATCTTTAGTAGTGTGAACACCAATAAACGCCATTGGATGGTGAAGGTTGCCGCTGCTTCATGCACAAGTAGTAGGCTCCCCTAGTGCATTCACCTCGTATGAGTTTCGCCACCGTGACTCGATCCTTAACAAAAAAGTACCAAGAATGAAATTCAATAGTAACATTATTCGCAAGACAAAATTGGTGCACGCAAGCTCCTTTTAGACGAAGGAACACACATTACGGGAGAAACAACAAAGTTACGAGCATTGGTAGAAATAAAAATAGAGCCAACGTGCATGATAGGAAAACCTGAACCATAAACAATAACTACTTCATTTGTGCCATGATACTCAGAATGAACAGTGAGGTTCTGAAGACTAGAGGTTAGATTGTGTGAGGCGCCAGAGTCAACAAGCCAACTGTGGTTATCGGACGGAGTAGGAGGCAGCATGGAAGCCAAGTTTGCAATGGGCTGCTGAAGGCGACGGCAAGTACGAGCACCATGACCATACATACCACAAATTTGACAAGTGAAATCAAGACGAGGATTAGAACCAGTGCGATTGTTGTTGCGGTTGTTCTGAGAATTATGGTTACCACCGCGGTTGGAGGAATTGCCACGACCATAGTTGCGACCCGAGTTGCCATGCCAATTGGAGTTGCCACAATAGCCATTGTTGCCGCCACGCTGTCCTGAGTTGTGTGGATAGGTGACGACGTGAGCCGAGGCAACAACAGAGGCGAACTGAAACTCCAAATGCTTGACGTAGATTTCATGAGCAACCAACTTGTCACAAAGGGCTACAAAAGAGAGAGCATGATCACGAGCAATGGATTTGCGCCGCAATATCACGATACAACGACCCGAGACCGTTTGACATAAAGAGTGTGACGTCATCATTCAAGAGACGATGATCGATGATTACATGTTCATCGACTTTCACTTTGACAGTTGAAGGAATTCAGACACGGATTTGGAGCCGATGGTCATTTGTGACAGAAATTCCTTCAACTACATGACACGAGAGCAAGATTTGTTAGCAAACGTGTCTTGTAGTGTTTTCCACATAGCGACCAATGTCTTCTCACTGGAGATGAGATTCATGGCATCTGGGGAGAAAGAACCAAAGAGAGCGAGAACATGGAGAGCATCCTGACGCGTCCAATTAACTAATGCAGCAATTGATTCAAAAGAATCACCTGGAGGAGGGCAGGGAGTCCTACTGTCCAAATAGCCAAGAAGGCCATAGCCATAGAAAAGGTGGCGAACCTGTGCATTCCATGAGGTCTAATTTTCGGAGTTCAGTTGCAGAGGTAGATGAGTATGTGCATTGATGAACACAAGAGGGGGACCACTGAGACCATTAGGTGGTATTACGGGCGGAAGCCTGGATCCCGCAAGGGGTAATGGAGTCGAGGACGACTGCATGACCGAAGCCGAAGAAGAGGCGACCGGTGTCGACGTGGCAGCTGAGGCGACAGAGTCGCTAAGGTTTGCATAGGAAGACATGAGGATCTTATTTTATCGTTAGAGAGATTTTCCTGCTGATACCATATAAGAATTATAATGGTGTTAATTTTATTCTTCACACTTTGGTGGTATGTATATACTTGATACAAATTATAATTAATTAAGGAGATAAATACAAAAAAGAAATAATTACAGGTAATAATTTTCTTAATCACTAAAGCAAGAGACTATTGTCTAATACATTTGGCCTATACACACCCCGTGGTAGTGTTTGGTTGTGGAGCTTAAAATTACTGTTGAGCCAGTTCGATACTATATATAAATTCAAGACAACTTTTTGTGAGTCGTTATAAAATTTGTATTAGGAGTCCGTCTAATATAACAAAATAGTCTTATTTTGTTATTGAACCATATATACGACAAAAAGGTCCTACAAATATTTACTGGTTTTATTATTATTTAAAATAAATATAAAATTACAAGGAAATAAAAAAGGTAAAATTTCATATCAGAAGAAAAACTTAATATTTACTTGATCAATTGAGATACCCTATAAAGTCTATTAATAAGTCTGCTATGTAAGCAATCTAATTTTTATTTTGTTGACGCATGTAACTATCTTCATTAATTTGGATGATAAGAATGACAAATGAAACTAATGCATAAAAAGAGAACTAATGACTCGAGTTGACTATGCATAAAAACCAGAACTAATGACTAGAAAGAGCAAACCGAGTCTCTAACTTTCTGAGCAAGATTTGATGTTATTAACCTAGAGAAGTTTCAAAACCATTAATTAATTACATTATTACCTTTTCTTTTTTGGATTTTTAATTTTTATTCATGTGCAGTGGTCGACCGGCCTATTTTTTCTCAAATAGCCTTTAATATGTCCCTAGGGTCGCCCGGCCACACCCGCATACCACAATACTATATTCCAAAGATATTGTGACACATGTAACGATCTAATATAAATTGCTTCCGGCTTCACCTGGCTTGATTTATTGCATCACACTGGAATAAAAAGTCATACTGCTAAATTCTGTTGAGCCCTCCCAAAGAATCTTTTATATGTTGCTTATAACAAAGACAAGCAAGATTCTTTCATTAGAAGAATTAGTCCCGCCTTCCTATTCCTCAACGGCCAAAAAAGAAAAACAAAAAAGAAAAAGGAAATAGATTTAGTAAACTCTCCAACTTATAGTTTTTTCTATTAAAAGTACTTCCAAGCGTACAACTAGTAGTTACATTAAACCCGAGTTCCAATCTATTACTTTGTAAAGTTTTGCTTCCCAATTTATTAATCTCGGTACTTCAAAAGTTAAAGAAAACAATGGCGATGAACGCATGCGGCGATTCTCTACAAAAACAACTTGAGGCACCAACAAAATGGGTAGGCATGTACATTGCCTTAGCTTCCGCAATCTGCACGCTTGCGATGGCTGCAGACGTGTTTCATGGCTTGAAATCCCGAAGACTTTGGTTTCCATGCAAATACTTCTCTCTGAACGCCGCTTTTTTAACACTTTTAGCTGTGGCGATGAAACCTCCAATGGACCTCAGCGACGAGTTGTACAAAGATGCGGGGTATCTTCTCAAAAGTAGCAGCCTCACTTTCATGTGCACGGCTATGACCAACTCCCTTTCGTCTGTAGGATCCATGAACGATCACTCGCTCGTGACAAACACGGTGGCCTTAGGTATTCTAGTACTCACAATTGTTGGGAATATTTCGATTCAACTTGTTCAGCTGCACTGCTACTTCCCTTTTCCGCGTAATACTGAATTCTTTCATCCCACAGCTTTCATTGTTGGTTTACTTTTTCAACTGGTTTCTTCTGCTGTTGCTGTTCAAAACATCAAGAGGAGCCTTGAAATGAAGTATCACCAGCTGCACAAAGCCGCTTTGATGGAAGACCTTGTGATGCAGAGGACGGAGATATTCACAATTGCCAATCAAAGTAAAAGGATGAAGAAATATTGGGTGATGGCAGAAACTAGTAACCTTCAATATGTTATAGCACGTTCGGTGGTTTCCACGGCTTCAAGTATTATTTGCTGGATGGCTACCTTCATCCTTGGACAACATTTCTCCTCACATTTCGCTTGGATGCCTGTCAGAGGGATAGTAAACTCGGCCACTGGGACTGGTGTGTCAGCGTATAAATGGTCTAAGGGATGGATTCTAGCAATTCAGTCCATTGGTGTGTTTATCGGCCTAATT
Organism: Linaria vulgaris; assembly: GCA_948329865.1. Taxonomy (NCBI): domain Eukaryota; kingdom Viridiplantae; phylum Streptophyta; class Magnoliopsida; order Lamiales; family Plantaginaceae; genus Linaria; species Linaria vulgaris. The sequence goes on along the minus strand of OX415250.1, from coordinate 30,792,217 downwards.
TCTCCCACACTCAGATGGTTTAATAACATCAGTTACAAGTACTCAACCATAAGCTATAGAAGCCTTCAAAAGGAATTCAACGTCGAGAACTATTGGACCCAAACTCTAATACATTGGAGAGACAACTCATTAGCTAGACAAATTCGTAATGATTTCTGTAGAAATTGTTTTCATGGCGCAAACTGGCTGGTCCTGAATATTTGTATTGGGGTTCAAATTCTTCTGGTTCTACTCAGCAAGTTAATTGTCTTTATTTCTGTTGTAGCCCTGACTCCGTTTGTTGCATGCTTTATTCACATCAGGAATTTAAGGACTCCACGGTTACCCAATGCTACAAACTCAAATGATCATGTTGGGGTTGACATAGGTGATGAAGGGGCGCTAAATCCGATCAGCAGTTATGTTCTTCTTCTTGAAGGCGAGGCGCAGCTGCCTGAATCAACAATCAAAATGATTTGCCGTCAGGCTGACAAAGTGATCGAAACAGGTACAAAACGGCAACCACAAGCTCTAATTAACTTCCTCAGAAAATCTACTGACTTTCGTGGTGTAAGAACATTTGACAATGTCAACGTTGAAAGCCTCATCGAACCTGAAGAACCTCTAAATTGCTGGACTTTACCATTGGTCACACTTACAACTGTTGCAATTGGTCTTCAGAATGTAGCAAATCACAAGGCTAAGCAATTAATGAAGAGTGTGAGTGAAGGCATGTACTTTGCAGAGCTTGTAGATGAAGCGTCAGATGCAAAAGGAGAGCTAGCAAACATCAGAAAAGCAGCAGATACCACTTGGACAGGAGTTGCACTGCACCATAAATGGCAAGATATCGATCTACGAAATCCAGGTCACAGACGCAAAAATCCGAAGGATATATTACAGCTCCTCTCCGAGAAATCTGGAGACATTATCAGGGAAAATCCTCTGAACTGGTCGGTTAGAGTCATAGCTGCTAATTCAATGTACAGGGTATGTCAAACCATTTTACTGTCCAACACACCGGAGAATGAACCAACTGAGGAAGAATTGTTTGACAGGTTGTCGGTGATGATTGCAGATGTATTTGCAGCTTGTCTCACAAATCTACCGCACGTGATAATTACCATGTGCCACCAGCATGCGATTGAGCAACGAGAGAAGAGTGTTCGCGAAGCGTTTCTTCTTTTGGGTAAAACAGAAGGGATTCTTAAAATTCTTCAGCCACATGGATGGCCATTTATGGGTCCGACCTATAATCCGTTGTACATTGATGAGTGGCGTGCTTTCTTTGATCAACACGATGATGAAAACAGAGCGGCTGCATCAGCTTCAAGCAGTGAAGCAAAGACAAATCAGTCGTCAGTGGAAGAAATTTCGACTTCTAAGTAATAAAATTGAGACAACTCATTCATCCAGCGAAGAAAATTTGGATGTGACTGGACTGTTATGTGTTATCACAACTCATTGTTTTCTGAGTGTTCCAAATCACGTCCAAATATAGCATTATTATTATCTATTGTCAACGTTTCATAGTAAAACCTTATTAAGTGAGGTGGTGTACTACCAATTTACGAATTATATACGAGCATGGAATAAAGCGTTAGTCCGCATGAATCTCTCTTTATGATGTGGGTCTGATCAAAAAGAGAGTGTGCCAACGTTCAACCTAAAGCAAGTGTTCATTACTTTGGGGGTCCCCGTCTACTTCTGTGAATTTTAAGGCAAAACTGGGGGGATTGTACAAATAACTGGAAGACATTTTTGCACACAAATGAGATTTGTATCGTTTGTTTGACATCACATGGAAGTTGCATGAGCATGAAAGATCAGTGAATAATTGGAAATATTATGGGAGAATTTAGATGTGCAGCCATGTATATTGCTGAAAGCTGAAGTTTGATGATTGTATATGTGATAATAATCAGTTAATGGTATCATAGTATCCAGATTCCTCCTTTTGATCCTGTTACTAGAAGATCATTAATTTTGTTTCATTAATATGGTTAGTCGCATAAAACTCTCACTGAGTAAATTGTTCAACTTAAACAAATTGTATCATTTTTCAATTGAAATAAGAAATTCCCAACATAGTTCATCTATTTCCAAGAGATGACAAAAACAAACAAATTCAATGAAAAATGATCGGCCTCCTAAGTCCTAATAATTAAAAGGCGAGTATTCAAAAGTTTTTTTTTTTATATTGATTTATTATACCTTGATATCATCAAAAACGTACTTCTCTAATGAAAATAATTTAAATTAGCAGTCCACATTTGTAAGTTAAATATTACGGCGGGCAAAACAGAGCTGGCTTAATGCAGCATATTACAAGAAATCAACAAAAGCTTAACTTTCTGCCTATAACTCTTCTAAAAGAGCTTTAAGCAAACTCATTATCTCTCGTGCATGAAAGCTTAAAGAAGATTTTCCCAATGGACGATGACGTAACAAAACTCCTCGATGCACCAACTAAATGGGTAGGTATGTACACCGCATTAGCTTCTGGGGTGTGCATGCTTGCAATGGCTGCCGACATATTTCATGGACTGAAAAACAAAAAGTTTTGGTTCCCTTGCAAATACTTCTCTCTCAACGCCACTTTCTTGACACTATTGGCCGTGGCAATGAAGCCGCCAATGGACCTCAGTGATCAGCTGTATAAAGACTCAGTGTATTTTACCAAGGTTAGCAGCGTAACTTTCATGTGCATGGTAATGGTTAATTTTATGTCGTCTTTGGGATCCATGAATGATCAAGCCACTCTAACGAATACTATAGCCTTGGGAATTCTAGCACTCACGATCGTTGGGAATATGTGGATTCAAGTTATTCAACTGCTCCCTTACCAAGATTTTAGTTACGAGTTGTTTGCTCCTACCATTTTCCTTCTCATTTTGCTTGTTACGCTAGTTTCCTCGACTCTCGCAGTTCCAAACATCAAGAGGAGCCTGGAATTGAAGTACCAAGAAATGCACAAACTCGCGTTGATCGAAGAACATGTAATAACAAGGAGTGGGAAATTCACAGTTACTAATCAAGTAGAAGAAATGAAGAAATATTGGGTAATGGCTGAAACTAGCAGCCCCCAGTTCGTCATGTCACGGTCAGTAGTTTCTACTACTTCAAGTGCAATTTGTTTGCTAGCTACTTTCACAGTGGCAAAACCTTCTCTTCAGTCTTATATTTGGATGCCGCTAAACGGGATGGGGTTGTTGTGGTTTCCAGACACGCATTCCGCATACAAATGGTCAATCAAATGGATCATAGCCATTCAGTCCATTGGAGTAGTAGTTGGTGCTATTGCTCCCACACTGAGGTGGTTTAACAATGTCCGCCAAAAGTGCTCAACTATGAGTTATAGAAGCATTAGAGAAGAATTCAAAATTGAGAATTATTGGACTCAGACTCTAGTTGATTGGAGAGACGGCTCACTAGCTTTACGTATTCATCATGTTAAGTGCAGAAAATATTTTCACGACGCAAAATGGTCGAATCTGAACGTATGTATTAAGATTCAGATTTGGGTGGTTCTACTAAGCAAGATACATGTTATTCTCTTCGTCTTACTCACGACTGCTTTCACTGCATGTTTCACTCGTATCAAAAAGTCGTTTGTCCTTCTCTTTGTATTACTCGATACATATGTCATACACCGATCATCTAACGGTGTCAACTCAAGTAATCCTGCAGGAACTGAATTACGTGATGACATAACACAGAATCTCAGTCGTTATGTTCTTCTACTTGAAGGTGAGCAAGAGCTGCCGCAAACCATTTTGAAGAATATCTGCGACGAGGCTGATAAAATTATCCAAAAGGGTAAAATGCAGCAACCAAAAAATCTTATTAACTTTCTCGATAAACTTGGCTACTTCTATGGTCTAAGAGAATTCGATAGTGTTCAAGTTCCAAGCTTACATTCTCAAGAACCTGCTAATTGCTGGTCTCTTCCGGTTGTGACTCTTACAACCATCGCAATTGCACTTTCAAATGTTGCAAACAACAACAAGGCTAAGCAGCTATTGAGCTGTGTGGGTGAAGCCATGCCTTTCGCAAAACTTGTGGATAAAACTTTGGATACAAATGGAGAACTCAAAAACTTGAGAAGAGCGGCAGATGTTTCCTGGATCGAAATTGTACTGTACTGGAAATGGCAAGACATGGATCTCCACAATACATCTTATAGTTTCAAAAGTTCGAAGGCGATACTACAAAAACTCTCCAACAAAGCCAAATCAATCGTTAGAGAGTTCAAGAGAGAAGTCAAAGATACTTTCATGCAAAATCCTCTTTGCTGGCCAGTTAGAGTCATAGCTGCCAATTCAATGTACAGAATATGTGAGACCATTTTATTGTCCATGGCAGGGGAGAATGAGTCAACTGATGAAGAATTGTTTCGAAAGTTGTCTGTGATGATTGCAAACATATTTGCAGCATGTTTTACTAATTTACCACATGTTATAAGTACCATGTGTCGCCAAAGTGCTATAGAGAAACGAGAAAAGAGTGTTCGCAAAGCGTTTTCTCTTCTTGGGCAAACAGAAGGGATTCTTGAGCATATTCAGCAACGTGAAGGACCACCTTTTGTTCCTGGTTTAAAAGTGTTGTATATTGATGAGTGGCGCGTTTTTTTCCAGCATGATCATGAAAATCCAGCGGCCTCGACTTCAAGTAATGTAACAGTGACAACGCAGTTATCTGGAGATGAAAATTAAGTTGTGCAGTCGACTGTTGATTGCGGAGGTGATACATATTTGTTGAGTTTTCAAAACCTATCTGCATCTAACTATATTAATTAGTTTGTAATTAACATTTCGAGTTTATGTTATAATATAATGCTCGTAAACATTTCCTACTTGGGAATGAAAATAATAGTTTTCTGAATCTCTTTATAATCACATTGGCATACAAAAGGGGGTGATGTTTTACATCTTTTGAGGTCTTAAACATTGGTACTTTTTCAAGAGTACTTTGTTCTACTACATGAGTTGTTTAAACGATTGATGTTAGGATATTATTTCACGTAATGATCTCACAGTCATGGCTCAAACGGTAAAAATAGTGAAAAAGATATATATTTCTCAGCAGATAGCATTTTTACCTTGTCATAAAGCAACTTAGCAGTATCATACTTTTGTTTCAAAATCTTAAACAGAACTGCCTAAAGCAAACTAAAGCAAGAGACAAGCTCAAAAAAGTGAGCTCAAATCTACTTAAAGAAACCATAACACCTCCCAAAAAGAAAAAAGTAAATAAATGATCATAATAAATAATTCATTCAGATTCTTCAACACTATACATCATGTGATTAAAGAAAGGATTCCCTTTTATTTAAACTCTTATATGCATTCCCATACTATTAACCATTTATACAACTTCCCAAGCAAAGTATCATCAAATCCTTCTATCTCAGTTCTACTCTTCCTTATTCAACCAAAACCCAAATCTTTATCACTTCCATCTTATGGCTTGCCTTCTTCACCTTGGTACCTTATTTATTGCATTTCATGCACTAGTTCCGTTGATACATAGTTATGGCCACGCTAACTCGTGTCGTTCCTTCTGCGGAAACCTCACGGTCGACTACCCTTTCGCCATCCAACCGGGATGCGGCCATCATGGCTTCCGAGAGCTCCTATATTGCATCAACGACGTCTTAATGTTGCACATTAGCTCTGGTTCTTATCGCGTGCTTGACATAGACTATGCATACAACTCCCTCGTGCTACATGACCCTCACATGTCCACGTGCGACTCCATCGTGCTAGACGGGCAGGGGAACGGGTTCGTGGTGGAGTCATGGCGTGCCCCTTACTTGACCCCGACCACTGACAACGTGTTCATGCTATTGGGCTGCTCCGCCCAATCACCGCTCTTTCAAGGCTTTCCGGGGAAGCACATGCCTTGCCGAAATGTGTCGGGCCTGGGCTGCGAGGAGTACTACAGGTGCCCGGCCTGGGATACACTTGGGCGGAGACAAGTGGGCCTCGTGTACGGGTCCGGCCCACCCGACTGTTGCGCGACGGGGTTTGAGACCATTAAGGATATGAATCTTTCGAAGTTGGATTGCCAGGGGTACAGCAGTGCTTATAGTCAGGCTCCATTGAGAGTTAGTGGGCCTGATGAATGGGCTTATGGGATCCAGGTGAAGTATTCAATGCAGGGTAATGAGTCATTTTGTAGGGCCTGTGAGGCAACTGGTGGATCATGTGGCTACGAAGTTGATGAACACAGTAATTTGTGCATGTGTGGAACCTGGAATTCAACATCTAATTGTGATTCAGGTGATAATTAATTATATTTTTCTCTCAATTCACTAGTACATTTGTTTGATAGTTTGAACTGTAATGACAAATGAAGTTGTGTAATATATGCAGTTCGTTCAGATGCATCTTACCGAAAAAAATGGTCATTGGAGGTTGCATTAGCCGGTAATAAATGTAACATTATCCAACGTTCTTTTTCTTTTTATGTATTTTATCTAGTAATGACTAATTAAAAAACCAAAAATCACCAGCTGACCAAATTAGCCTATTATTAGCACGATCAGTTTTCTGTAAATGGACTATATATCCGTGTCCTAGTTATTTGTTTCTTCACGTACATATATAATTACATAGACGATTATTTGGCCATTCTTTTTTCTATGCTAGCTTGATTTTCTAATCCAAACTAGAAATAAATAAACAAAAAATTACAATAAGCGACAACAAATGTGACATTTTCTCTTAAAATCAAGGGAAAAAGGCGATACTAGACCCAATCTATTAGCGTTTTTGCGATGTTGTACCCAACCTTTCATTTTTTACAACGCTGTACCCAACCTTTCATTTTTAAAACATGTTGTACCCAAACTAACTTTCCGGCCAAAAAACGTCATATTCTGATCTTGTGACATCGGCAATCCGATTTGCACGAGGGCAAAATAGTCATTTTATTTATTTATAATAAAAATTAATAAAAAATAAGAAAAAGCAAAAAACCCCCCCACCCACCCCCCTTCCCCGTCGCCCCCCCCCACCCCACCCCACCCCACCCCACCTCCCCCACCCCGATTTTGCAGCAAAACCGCTGCAAATCGCGGTGAATCACCGCGATTCGCAGCGGTGTTGCTGCAAATCGCGGTGATGACCGCGATTTGCAGCCGTGGTGGCTGCAAATCGCGGTCACCACCGCGATTTGCAGCGGTGGTGGCGCGATTTGCAGCCACCACGGCTGCAAATCGCGGTCGTCACCGCGATTTGCAGCAACACCGCTGCGAATCGCGGTGATTCACCGCGATTTGCAGCGGTTTTGCTGCAAAATCGGGGTGGGGGAGGTGGGGTGGGGTGGGGTGGGGTGGGGTGGGGGGGGCGACGGGGAAGGGGGTGGGTGGGGGGGTTTTTGCTTTTTCTTATTTTTTATTAATTTTTTTTAATTTTTGAGTGTAGTACCGATTTTACCCCTGCAAATTCCCAATTTTGGCCGGAAAATTAGTTTGGGTACAACATGTTTTAAAAATGAAAGGTTGGGTACAGCGCGGTAAAAAATGAAAGGTTGGGTACAACATCGCAAAAACGCGATAGTTTGGGTCTAGTATCCCCGTTTTCCCTAAAATCAAATGGGGTAAGTTGTTTTTTGCTTTTCACGTGAAGATAATTTATTCAGCCCATATGATTTGCTATTAGCTTTACATTTTAAAATTTCCCCAGTTAATATCTCAAATTGCCATTAGATTGTACTGATGATCCTTTTTAAACTTATTTTCTCAGGATTCATTATTAACACAATTATTTGGATGATTGGACTATTGGATATTCAATCATGAAATGACGACACTGAAGATTACGTACTATCTGCAGCCTGATAAACAATCTTGAATCCCACTGTATGTTCTAATACAAGCGTTTCTTATTCCATTATTTTCATCATTTTTTCCACATGTATAATTGTGTCAAAATTAAACACAACACCTTATCCAATTATATAGATTTTTTGAGTTGGATACCTTTGTCACTGGAACAAAAATCACAATATATGTGAACTCTTTAACTTTACTTGGTTGGTTTTAATAGGCCAAATCACAATAGCATGTAATATGCCTATTTAACATAACATAAGTGATTGTTGCTTATTTATCTTCACGGTGTTGTGCCAAAAACAAAAAAATAAATTACATCACATAAGCAAAAATCAAAAGACCTGCAGATAACACAACACTTCTCCTCTAACATGTTTATTTTGATACAAAAACCAGCCATGAGGATTCCTGGATATAAATATCACTGCATTAGAATGCATACTTTCAGTTACCCAATTAAGAATAAATAATCAAAGCTTCTTAACAAAATTTGTACATGAAGTTGTTATGATGCATCAAAACTTGTCTAGACGGTGTCATAATGATCCCTCCATCACTGTAATAGCTACATGATCTAGCTCTGCTTTCACTTGAAGAATCTCCGTCGTTGCTACTAGTCGAAGATGTTGCGCTCAAACTGATCCCATTTCCTGAACCCATGAATGCCCGCCACTCATCAATGTACACACTTTTTCTCCTTTATAGTCAGTACTATTCGGCGCCGAAGAGCTGTCCTAGTTTAGTCTCCTATAAATTAATTTGCGAATATTAAATTAAATAGTATAATTAGACAATGTGGTGCAAGAGATGATTATGAAGCTTAACGGTTTTTCAATCTTGCGACGTGTATTAATTATTCTTATTTAATATTAGATAAACGCGACAAATTATTTAGTATGTGTAGCATATCCCATATTGTCCATTTATGTAAAGAAGATGGCGTCGAATGGCTGATTTGAACAAGGGAGACAAATTAGATGGGAACAACTATGACATCTAACATCATAAGATCTAGTATGTCCTGAATGAATAGAAAGTCTTCGAGACTCTCACCCATTCACTTGAGGCTCCTAGTGCAGCTGCCTGCATTGCTGAAAATTTGAAAGACACCAACGAAATCTTGCCGCCCACAAAAACTTGGTGAAAATGGATTGTTGTACGCGATTTACCATGCTAAGCAGCATGCACAATGATCCTATTGGTGAATTTGAAATTACGACATTGCTAAAGAACTATGGAGCGCAGTAAAAGCTAGATATGGAGGTACGTCGGCCACCTGACTTTGTGGTTTAACGATGAGATTCGACACGTATAAGATGCGCTCTGACCGCAACATGAAGCAGCATTTTAGAGCAATGTCATCAATGATTCACGAACTAAAGTCTGTTTGGAACGAGTTGACTAGCGAACAATAGGTTTAGGCGGTGATACGTTCAAATTCTGGCCTCTGGGAGACCATGAGCCAAAACATGATGCATAGTGAGCACAACCAAACATTGATAATGTGGCACGTCATTTAGATCTGGAAGCAGATTTCCTAGAGGCTGCTAATGCTAGCAGTTCAGTTTATGTGGATGAGTCTTCCAGAGCGCATGAGGCATTTGGGTCCAAACGTAACAGGCATGTGAAAAAAGCAGGAGTCCATGTGGGTCAGGTTCAGCAGAATTCCAACATCAACCAACATGTAAAAGTGGCAAGCGTGGTAGTGCGAAAGATACCAAGAGGGTATGCTTTAATTGTAGAAAACAAGGTGATTTTACTCGTGAATGCACTGAGTAGAATAAGGTACTTTCTAAATTCTTCCCAAGTGCTTATGTAACTAATCATGTTATGGTTGCTCATAGCTCTCCTACATGGATTGTAGACTCTAAGGCAACCGAGCACATATCTAGGGAAAAAATTGGATATGTGGAGTACCGCCGAGTACCTATCAGCAGTTGAGACATCAACGTATGAAATGAAGTTAGCGTTGCGGTACTAGATATCGGCACGTACAAGCTAGATCTACGCAACGGTCGCACTCTTTTACTACATGATGTTATGTATGCCCTATATATGCGACGACATTTACTTTCTTTGGTTACGTTGTTTTTGCTTTGTGTTTGGAAACCATAATGCTTCCATATTTCTTCGGAACGCTTTATACGGACGTGGTTTTATTCGTGATGGTTTTGTAATATTGGATTTGAACTACCCTATCATTGATGAATCTATTGTTCTATATACTATTTCAAATAATGCAGATTCTAACGTGGTGCATGCGAGAGTGGGTCATATAGGGAAAGATCGGATGGCACGATTAGCTCGAGAATGTCCATTAGGAAATCTCGCTAATGTCTCTCTTCCCATATGCCAACACTATTTGATAGGGGAAGGCAAAAAGAAAATCCATTCCTAGGTACATATTCTTGCTAAATAATGGCGCCATTACTTGGAGTAGCAAGAAACAACCTTGTATAGCATTGCCAACTATGGAAGCTGAGTACATATCATGTTCTACAGCCATTGCAAGAAGCTATTTGGTTGAGAAGATTCCTTACGCACTTAAATATTGTAGTGCATGCCTCAGATCCTGTAACAGTATTATGTGATAGTGATGCGGCTCTGACCAATGCTAAGGATTCGAAGTATCAATGGAAAAAACAAAACATTGATCTAAGGTTTCACTACATACGGGACATAATTGCAAGAAATGAAGTAGTCCTAAAATACATATATGCGACTCGCATGGTTGCTGATCCAATGATCAAACCCATCACTAGAGATAACTTTCAGACTCATGTTAAAAGCTTAGGATTGCGTAGATTCTTTTACTTGACTTGAATTTATTTACTTCATCTGGATATTAATGCAATATGATATTCATTTCAAGTTTGATTTCATGTAGCATTTCTATTTGTACAAACAATGCCAACATGCATGATCGACTCTCTCACACGAGCAATCGCCTCTAGCGCTAGGTGAGCGAGAAGAGATGAGATAAATCTGTCCCTTACTTGTTTTGCAGAAGATGAGTTGAGAGGTTGATATAAGTATAAATCTCCTTAGTTTGATACTAAGATGAGATCCATGATATTAAGGATGGAACATAGACTTTTCCCAAAATCTCTGTAGCATGTGTAGTAAGCCAGATGTGAGATCTATTTGTCGCTATGCAAAGCGGATGAGCGATGGACTCAAGCTAGTCACTAGGTTGTGACTGGGTTAAGATCTGTGCGGTGTCGATAGATATACACTCTTTTATGCATAAAGAGTATTTTGCTGCAAAATATATTTCATACTACATGTGCTTGGACGACCATTTGTAAGAGTGAATGAATGAATCCCTATTTTCTCATTGCGTGAGTTACATATCTTTTATTTTCCTTATTGAATTTTGACTATATCATGATATCGAGGATTTGATGATAGCTACTTTAGAATGTTATAGATGACCATGATTGATTTGGTTGAAAGAGGGATTACTAGGAAAGCAGTCAAACCAAAATCGATTGACATGAGGGCAAAGGAAGACTATTTGTCACCGCATCCCTCTAGTGTCCATCGTTAACTAACATTTGCGCATTAGGTATGCGAAATTATTATGGAACATATCATGAGAGTTTGGAGTTAAAGTATGGCCTTGAGGTTTAACCTCTTGAGGGATTAGACATTCTTTTAAATTGATGCGATCAAATGAGTCTAGGCATATCGAGAAGACATAGAGATTGGGCTATGCTGGTTTTCTTTCACAAAAGATTTGGTGTAGTACTCTCGATCTTGCAGGTGTTCTCGGTGGTCGTACAAACTATTAACTAGTATGAAGACGATGAAAATACACTAAGAGATAAACAATTGGGTTGTGCCCACTATGTGCGTGTAGCAGATGTTACCAGCCTAGATGTATGGCACGCCCATGTGGGCATTGTTGGCTGAATATTATTGAGAGACAAGTTGATTACTATTGATTGTGTGCAAAAATGTATTGATTGAATACTAATTTCTTGGCCAATCTCAAGACTAATTTATTGAGAGACATTGTTGGCTGAATATTATACTATTTTCTTGGCCAATCTCAATCCTATTAATAGCTTCCTCCTCTTCAAGCTAAAACACACGAAAAAATCACAAATCATATTTCTCTATCTCTAATATATATGTGATATATATTAGTCTGCTTAGTTTTCGGTTGTCGGAAATTTTAGTTTGTGATTCGGTTGAACATTATTCTAGTAATAGATTCAACCGTCGAGTTCGAGTAACGCAAAAGTTTCTACGCGGGGTTTAACACGAAGAATCAACTACATAAAAGCAACACTACTATCGACTTACGGAGATATAAATAATTTATTATTTATCTCTCGTAATTTCAATGCGTAAATTTATTTCGATAGTAGTAACGACATTACTATTTGTTTAAAATGTCCAACAAAGTTTGATAGACCTATTTAGGAGGAACAAAGGTCGTATCAGACATTTGTGAAAGATCATTACATTGACAAGCGGGTATTTTTCGTACTCCCTAGTTGCGAGGTAGCAAAGACGATCACGTCCCTCATTAGATAGTTTATTACATCATTTTGGCCCTCCTACTTGCAGATGCCCGAGCCTACACGACAACAGATGTGGATCAGATTTACGGTGAGGAATTATTACACGGTAATATTATTTAAATTGGTGAATTAATAAATAAATGGAGAAAATACGAATAATCTTAATATTTTAATTATATTGTAGAAAACCTATGTGGTCCATCGGATAGATAGGGAGCAGATACAGAAGGCCTATATTAAGAAGGCGAAGGGGGTGCTACAAGCATTTGGGAACAACACGAAGCCAATTTACTTTAGGAATGTGGATAAATCGGAGTACAGTGGGAAAGCGAAGACGTGGATGAACACTGCGTTGGAGGCGGTGGTGATAGCACACTAGGGGACCGCCGATCATCAGGCATATTCGGAGAGGACACAGATCACTAGGCGAGGAGGGCGTAATCCAGCCGATTTGGATCTGCGACCGCCAAGCAGTCGCAAAAACCACGAACCGTTGGTTTTTGAGACCGTCAGGCGGTCGCAATTATGACTAGCCGTTGCAAGTTGGGACGACCGAGTGGTCGCAAATGCACGTATTTGTGACCGTCGTGCGGTCACAAATAATATTCATACTTAAAAATGATGTGTTTTTGATGCTTTGAGGTGGCACATTTTTGTTTAGGTGATAATTACCCAGGTAACAGTAAAAACAACCATAATTACAATGTTTCGTTGTGAATCCAAACATTATATATAGGGGACAGTCCGTTTTGAAGATTCTTACAATTTTGAATGAAAATGGTCATATATATAATGCCCAGATACATATAGATATACACGTAATATATAAGATGATCCACTAATTGAACTGCTTAATGATATTTATACTTTAATTTGTGAAAGAAAGCATAATAACAAATAACAACAAATGTGTGTATGATGATTAGTTGCAGATAGAACATAAAATAAGTTTAACATTAATAACTCGCTCGATCACATTCAATCCACTATTTGATTCCTCAATTATTTTATTTTCAAGCATTTATTAGTTCATTTCACATGTCATATTGAGGTTTGTTGCTAAAAATCACAAACATATCGAGATCATTCCATAAAATAACGATTTTTAAGTATGAATGTTATTTGTGACCGCCTGGCGGTCGCAAATACAAGCATTTACGACCGCTTGGCGATCGCTACTGAACCTGAAATAGGCGGGTTATGAGAAAATCTTGAACTTTTCCGAAAAATTAAATACTCACCCTATCTACTATATATACCACCACTACTCTCTCAATTTTTCAATACTCTCCAAAAACAACCAACATAAACAACCAAACAATAAACACACTTCCCTTCTTTTCTTTTTCAAATCCAAAACAAAAACCTCAACACAAACTTTTATTTTCTCTTCTTTTCTTTTCCCATTTCATTTATTTTATCTTTCATTTGTTTTTTGTTCATCTATTTTTTGTTTCTTCATTTTTGCAATATTTCTTCATTTATTAATCATTTCATTTCATTTTATTAATTTCCCTTCATTATTTACTTTGTTTTGTTCTTGTATTACTTCTTACCAATTCTTAATACGTAATTTCTACAAAAAAACCAATAATATTCCAGTAAATTACTAGAGTATTATTGGTTTTATTTATTTATTTTGTAAGCAGATTATTTAGGACCGCCGGCCGATCGCTAGCTATGAACATTTTATGCGATCGCCCAACGGTCGCGATTATCCTTTTAACTCTCGTGACCACTAGGCGGTCGCTATTACTCTTAAAGGTTCTGTGACCGCCGGGCGGTCCCAAGCGACTAGTTGGTCTTTAGCAACCGTTTGGTGGTCACGAACTCTCATACACATTCTGTGACTGTCGACCGGTCGCCAAAGACCAAGTGGTTATTGGCGATCACTCAGCGGTTACGAAGTCTCATGGGGTACATAGACATCATCACGGACTTCTAGGCGATCGCAAGAACTATTTGCGACCGCTAAGCGTTCGCATGTGTAACGGTTGCAGACCAGGTCAACTGCGACCGCCTGTCGATCGCAGATGAGATACGACCGAGCTCATCTGCGACCGCGTTTTTGCGACTGCCAGGCTGTTTTCTTGTGGTGATTGGTAAAGTACAGTCCGAATAGAAATGCTTTATAGAGACTTCCAAAAAGTTTTCGTACGTTTGTAAAATAGTTAGCTTACGAAACAGATTAGGCTAAATAATAGGTTATTGGTACAAAATCTTTGTATAAAAAAATTTAGTACAACCAACTCTATGCCCATATTTATTGGCATGAGTGCGGTAAAGATACACATTGTTTTTCTTTTTGGTAATTGTTGTATAGATAGACTTTGGCACGTACAATTTTTCAGTACTTATAATCTTATGGGAGAATTATTATTTCTGCCCTTTAACTTTGCCTAATATTATTTTGTGCCATTATTTTTCGGGCCGACTTTTTCTACCCCGTTAGTTTTCAAAATTCGATCAAAATTGCCCAATTTCTCTCAATCGGGCTAAAACACTGACATGGTTGTACAGTCAAGAAAGTACTCATCCAATCAATAAGTTGCTATAGCCAAGTCGGATTTCTTGAGCTAAAAAAATGTTTTTAAAACAACATAAATTATTACACAACTTAACCAATAGCCTTTTAAAATTACACTTGGACCCCAAAAAAAATAAAAATAATATCATCTTCTTCTTCTTCCTCGCACACGTTACCCCCCACCTCTTTCACCACCACCAACAACAAAAATGGACGCAAATCGATTTTGATTTCGAATCGGTTTTGATTAGGACTCGGAGATGAATGAATTAAGCTGAAAATCCTCTCAATTTTTGATGGAGTTCGAAGCGGAGTCGCCGCAGTTTTCTATTCTTCTCGGAATCGCGGTTGTCCGATTTAACATTAATAAGGGGTAGTGGTGGGGGTCGGCACGAAATCGGGCGTGGTGATTATGAAATTGGGGGTGGTGATGAAGCTAATTGACATGTAATTGATAATCTATAGTGAGGTGCTGATGAAGATGGTGGTGGCGACGGGGGCGAGGGGTACGGGGTGGGGTTTGATGATGATATTTTTTTCTTTTTTTTAATTATTTTTTTCTTTTTATTTGTTTTTTTACAATTTTTAGAAATTATTAAAATATTTATTATTTTTACAAATAGTTTTTAAGATATAAAAAATGACTATATGTTATATATATAAACATATATATATATATATATATATATATTGGGGTGTAAAGTGCAATTTATTTTGGGGTGCAAGTGCAATTTTTAATATTAAAAGGATTAGTCCAAAAAATGCTATTTGGGCTGAAAATATGACATGCCGCGGTAACTTATTGACTGGGCAACCACATCGGCAATTTGACCCGAATAAGAGCAATTGGACATTTTTAGTCGAAATTTTGAAAATTGTGGGGCTAGAAAAAGTCGGCCAGAAAAAGAAAGGGCACAAAGTAATATTAGGCAATGTTAAAGGGAAAAAATAATAATTTCCCCATATTGGTATAAGTCACATACATTTAGGTAGAATTATATTCTCTACGTAATTTAAAATATTTTAGTGAATCCTCACCAAGCAGATTTACATAATCTTGTAGAAAGAGAGAAATAAGAAAAGAAAAAAGGCAATCCTCTGATCTAGTTTGTTTCACAAATTATTGTATGGGTAATTGGGGTGTGGTTATAACAAAAGTTAGAGAACATGAACCAAGTAAGATGGATTTAATAATCAAAGTTCTCTTTTTGTTGACCATGTTGGTCGCCTTCACGTCTACCATGTCATCCATGCCACCACCAAAAATTTACTTCCCTTAAAAAAAGTAACAGGTATAATCCAAGGTGATATACCAAATGAAAGTGTTTTGACTCATTGTTATTATTCTTCAGAACATGATCTTGGGTGCACAATATTGCTTATGGAGAGAGTTTTATTTTTCACTTTCGCGTGAATTTGTCGCGTTCTACCAAGTTTTATTGTTATTTTCTGGACAAATATGAGTCTGGACTTTATGGTGTTTAATTTTTACCCGAAATTTATCAGACAATCATTGTGGTTATTATTGTCATTGGGTCATTCAAAAAGATGGACCATGTGTGCAAGTGAAAGACGGCTCTCTATATGGTGCCAAAGTTGGGTGAAGTCCGGAAAAAAATCAAGCATAATCCTTATTGTGGCATAGTTACGATTTTGGTCTCATAATGTGGCATTGTCCACGTTTAGTCTCCTATTGTGCATTTTGTACAATTTTGGTTCCATAGATAGGTTTTGGCCCCTAAGTTATTTTGATTAACAAAAAGCACTTCCATAAGTTGTTTCTAATTAATAAAAAACCCCTTGTGTTATATATTCTTCTAAAATTATATTTTCACCCAAAAAAATAAAAAAATAGGTTACAATGTAAAATTAGATTTTTTAATAAACTTTAATTATTATAAATATTTATATTTAAAATTTAAAAAGAAAAAAGACCCAATATAATATATTAATAATAATGATAATAAACTATGTTGCACGGATACTCCGAAAATGGCTCCGTATCCCGTATCGGATACTAAAGGGATAAGGATACGCCTCGGATACGCCTTGGATACATGTCGGATACGCCACGTGGCGTATCCTATTTAAATATTATTTTTTTAATAAATCAGATACGTATCGGATACTATCCTAAGGCGTATCCGATACGTGTCCTCAATAAAATAGGTTATTTTATTGTTTTTGAAAATTTTAGGGTTGAAAAAAATAATTTATTTATACTACAAACACCAAAATACAATGTTCTAATTTATTAATTCATTTAACTCATATAATAGTTCATCATTTTCACTTGATGAACCCGACTTTGAGTTGGTTTCGTTTGTTGATGATGTTGTTTAACAATAAATAAGTTATTGCAATATTAATCTTTGTTATATTATGAAACTTTGTAATATTCGAGTTGAACATATTTATCAATTAATATTTGAGTTTGTGGAATGGTGGATCTTTGTATATGACTATATGTTGATTCTTTTTTGAATTTTATAAGTGTTTAATATTCATTATTTTATATATTTACTTAAATGGTATATATACATATATAATTTTTTAATATTAAATATTCGACGTATCCTTGACGTATCTCAATATTTAATTTTAAAAAAATCAGTATCTTGTCCGATACGTGTCCACGTATCCGTGTCCGTGCAAAGTAGATAATAAACCTTCTCCTCCACACCCAACCCTTACCACCACCGCCACCATCTTTTTTTTTTCCTTCTTTTTTTTTTCGTTCATTTTTAAGTGAAAATTTAAGATTTTTCACTTAAAAAAAGAAAATTATCAAAAATTCAGATCTAGGTACCTTTATTTTAAGTAACTCAAATTATTCAATTATTTATTATTCTAATTTTTTTGAAGTGCTTAACAAAAAAAGAAAAGAAAAAAAGAACAAAGGAGCGATAAGTCTTCCTTAATTCTGGGTGACCAACCACACCTTCTCACGCGTCACTTTGAAGCTTACCGATGAAATAATCGGTGCCGAGGACCTTAACTTAGTTTTGTTATGGATATGTTGGGAGGGAAAAAACAGTAAAACAAAAAAAGATTTTGGGTGGTGGTGGTGGTGGGAAGGGGGTAAGGGAAGAGAGAAGGTTTTTTTTTTTAAAAAAAATTGAGTTATTTTATTATAATTAGGTCTTTTTATTTTTGAGCTTTTGACATGAAATAAATAATTTACTCTTTTAGTGAAAAATATAAATTAGACTGAAAAAGTAATAAAAAAAAGAAGAAAAAATGGGTGGGAAGGGAGTGAGTTTTTCTTAAAAAACTATTTTC
Organism: Linaria vulgaris; assembly: GCA_948329865.1. NCBI lineage: Eukaryota > Viridiplantae > Streptophyta > Magnoliopsida > Lamiales > Plantaginaceae > Linaria > Linaria vulgaris. Next base: position 30,774,057 of record OX415250.1, on the reverse strand, counting down.
AATTATTTTATTATAATTCGGTCTTTTTGTTTAAAATTTATGACATATGATAAACAATTCTCTCTTTTTTTTTTTAGTGAAAACTCTTAAATTATACCCAAAAATATAAAAAAGAAGGAAGAAAAAAACATTGGGTGGTAGCGGTGGTGGTTGGGGCTGGGTTTGGAGGGAGATTTTTTTGCTAAATATTTAATTATAATTGGGTCTCTTTTTCTTTTCAAACTTTTATTTATATTTAGAATAATTAAAATTTATTAAAATAATCTAATTTTACATTTTACTTAGGAAATCTTTTAATTTAGCTTGTTGTAAGTGAAATCTTAGGAGAATATATAATACACATTGGCTTTTTACTAATTATGAATAACATATTGGGGTGTTTTTTGATAATACAAATACCTTATGGGGCTAAAAACTGGCCATGTGACCAAAACTGTACAAAAAGCCACGATAAAGACTAAATGTAGACAATGCCACATTATAGTACTAAAATTATAACTATGCCATAATAAGGGACCAAAAGTATTTTTTTCCCTGAAGTTCGGTCCTCATTCCGAAGAGCCATCGCCCACAATTCTGTCCCCTCTAATTTAAGAAATTACTAATTAAACAGTTACTTAGCTTATGATTGCATTGCAACCTACATTAATATTCAAAGGCATTACATACATGTTGGAACATTTGATTATCTATGTTACTATTTCAATTAAGGTCTCGCCAAGTTTCACAAATAAATGAATTACTGAGGCAATAATTCAAGAATTTTTTACTTTAAACTTTAATCCTTATAAATTCTACCATGTCTATACGTGAATTATAATGTACATATGTTTAATATGTGCCTTTTTCAATATACCCCCTCTAATGTTCCCTTGAGGCAAGTTATATTGTACAACGCTCCAAAGGTTAAAGGGTAAGCCGCTAAAAAAACATGGGCAGTCTACTGTTAAACATGTCATAATACAGATTTTTGATGCTTTCATCCTTATGTATAAAAGGATTCGTAAATAATGGCTTTGTTTTCGAAATAGGAGATTTTAGCAAATATTGCTGATTTCGATAAACAGTATGGACTACATGTCAAATATATAGCTTGTCAAAACTATATAAACAAATATGTATTAAACTAGCAATCAACAATTCATTGTCGCAATACAGTACTCTTCATCAGACGTCTTAGTAGGAAATTTCACGTTCTGGAATAGTTCAGAAATTATTATACCCAAAAGGAGAAACGCTTCGCGAGCGCTCTTGTCTCGTTTCTCAATGGTGCTCTGGTGACACATGTATTACTATTCTAACATGCGGTAAATTCAGTGAGAGAAGCTGCATACATACATACGCGATCAACGCAGACAATTTTTCAAACAATTTTGAGTTGGTTCATTCACCTATATGATGGACAATCAAATGGTTTCACATACCTTGTACACTGAATTTGCAGCAATGACTCTAAACACATGCGGCTAAGGCTATTATATATTTATTATTCAGATGTTGTATAACACATATTAGAGTTTTCTTAATTAATTAGGACGAATTATTAAATTTGCCCCTTAACTTTTTGTTTAAAAGTTAATATGCCCTTTTTTCTCGGGCTTTCTTTTTATGCCCCATATCTTTTAAAAACTTTTCTAAAAATGCCCTCGGCCCTTATTCGGGTCAAAATTGCCTACGTGATGGTACAAAATTGCACTTTGCACCCTAAAATATTTTGTAGTGCAAAGTGCAATTTATTTTAGGCGCAAAGTGCAATTTTGTATCGACACGTAGGCAATTTTGGCCCGAATAAAGGCCGAGGGCATTTTTGATAACTTTTTTTAAACATATTTTGGCAAGGCTAAAAAAAGGGCATTTTAACTTTTTGAAAAAAGATAAGGGAAGGTCAGATTAGAGGATGTAAAATGTTTCAGTTGGTGAGTAAACTCAGAAACCTAAAGGGCAAGATGAAGGAACTAAATGTTAGAAAATATCAGAATTTGGAGAGTCAAGTTCATGATAAATACAAGGAGTTACAAGAAAGCCAAGAGAAGCATATGAAGAGCCCAAAAGAGGATCAGCTTAAGGAAAACACCCTTAGAAAGAGAAATGAATATGTGGAGCTGCAACAGATTCTCAACAAGCAACTCCAACAACAGGCAAAGGTGGAATGGCTTGAGGAGGGAGATGCTTGTAGTAAGAGATTCTTCCAACATATAAAGGCCAGAAGGAGACAGAACAGTATCCTCCTTTCAACAAAGCGTGATGGCACTATCTTAAATTCTAGAACTGATATAACTGACCATATTCTTGATTTTTATTATGAGCTATTTGGAAAGGAAAAGCAGATAAGCCCAGTGGAGCCAGAACTGTTCAAGGAAGGTCCAACACTGACTGAGGAGATGAATGAGTCACTGAAACAGCCAATCACGAAAGAGGAGGTAAAGAAGGTCATTTTCAGCATGGATGACAATAAAAGTCCAGGCCCTGATGGATGGAATGCATGCTTCTTCAAAAAGAGTTGGACAATAACATGTAACTTGGTCTATGAGGCCATAAGAGAGGTTCAAACATCAGGTAAAATGCTGAGGCAAATTAATACTACTTTAGTTTGCCTGATCCCTAAGAAGAATAATGTCTCTGTTATCTCAGACTATAGACCTATTGCTTGCTGTAATACCATTTACAAAATCATGACTAAAGTAATAGCAAATAGAATTAAACATATACTGCATGATATTATCAATAACTGCCAGAATGCCTTTGTACCTGGTAGGGATATGTTTCATAATGTCTTTATTGCTCAAGAGATAGTCAGAGGGTATAATAGAGGCAATGTTTCCCCAAGATGCATGTTGAACATAGACTTGAGAAAAGCTTATGATACCATTAATTGGACAATCTTGAAAGAAGCTCTTACTGGATTTGGCTGTGATGCAGGATTAATCCAACTCATCATGCTTTGTGTAACAACAACAAGTTTTTCCTTCAGTATCAATGGGAGGCTGGAGGGAAACATGCCAAGAAATCAGGGTTTGAGACAAGGGGACCCAATGTCCCACCTATCTTTTTGTCATATGTATGGAGTACCTAACGAGACTAATAAAGAGAAATGTGAAGGATCATAAAGGATTTAAGTTTCACCCTAAAACATCTAGAATTAATCTAACACACATCTGCTTTGCTGACGATCTTCTGCTGTTTTGTAGGGGAGATAAGAAATCCATGGAAGTGTTAAAAAGCACAATGGATCAATTCTCACAACAGTCAGGTTTAGAAATCAACAACAGTAAGAGTACAATATTTCTGGCTGGAGTACAAGAGGAGGAAAAAGAGAATCTGATGGACATCTGGACGTTCCCTCAAGGCCAATTCCCAGTCAGGTACTTAGGCATTCCACTGAGCCCAAGGAAGCTGAAGAACAAAGAATATGAGGAGCTGGTAAAGAAGATAAGTGGCAGAATCATGAGCTGGAGCACAGGACACTTAAGCTATGCTGGTAGGGTGCAGTTGGTGAAGTCAGTCCTTAGAGCTATACAAAGATTCTGGTGTCATATTTTCCCCATCCCTACTGGAGTGGTGAAACAGATAGAAGGGATGTGTAGGAATTTCTTGTGGTCAGGAAAATAACAAGGAAAGAAGAGCTTAGTGGCATGGGGAAGAGTCTGCCAGGAGCATGAAAATGGTGGATTACAAATGAAGGAGATTCTAGGATGGAATAAAGCTCTCTTGTGTTCCCAAATCATCCACATCACTCAAGTGTAGACAAGACCAACCATTTGGAATACTTGGGTGAAAGCTTATAAGCTAAAGAATGAAGACATATGGAATACTCAAGTGAGGACAGGAGATTCCCCATGGTGGAGAACTCTCTTAAAAATCAGGGATGAGATGAGAAAAAAGCTACCTCAAATGCAGACAAGTGAATGGGAGAAGACACCACTGAACAAGGTAATTCAATTGTGTTATCAAGTTTTCCATTCTAACAATGCTAAAGTGGGTTGGAGTGCACATGTTTGGAACAATTTTTCCACACCTAGAGTAGCTTTTCAGAACTGGCGAGTGATGCACATGGGTATAGCCACCAAGGTAAGACTAGCAAAATATAAAATTGTAACTGACCAACTGTGTAGCATGTGCATAAAGGAGAACCTGTCTTAGTAAACTGTGGGGATTTATTCTTCAAATGCCCAAAAGTAGAACCTGTCTTAGTAAGAATGATGAGGACAGTGGGGATGCAAGCAAAAGAGAGGCATATAGAGGAATGGAGTAACATGTTTAGTAAATCTAACAAAAAAGAAGAGCTTGGTTTTTCAGGTGAGAGCAGCAATGCTGGGCCATATCATAGCAGGCATTTGGAGATGGAGGAACCAATTGATTTTTGAGAAGAAGGACATTCCAGAAACAACTCTGTGTAAGGATATTGCCTATGAAATTATGGTAAGAATCAGGTACAAGATAGGTAATAAGCCTAATAGGTTTATAAAGAGTGTACTGGATAAACTTGAAAGAATATAGGAGGTATATCCCTCTTATTGTTAAATGCTGGCATATGGGTATTATAATTGATCTTAGCAGATAGCCAGGAGGAAAAGCAGGATACATGGAAGCTGGTCAGAAGGCTGCTGGAATCACCACCACATGTAGTACTCTAAACTGTCCCTCCCTCCCTGAAAGAGTGAAGATCAGTACAAGAGCAGCTGCTTTGGAGGCAACCATGATCTACTGGATATACCGGGGTGAGTACAATCACATGCATTGTTCTGGAGCTGGAAAGGAGAGGGTATATCTATAGAAGTGAGGAGGAATAATGTATATGGTAGGGCTTAGAAAAGGGTCATAGTCCTAGGCTAGAGCCTTTTTCTTTCCTTGGCCTGGCAGTGTACTGGTTTGTTGATAGAATGCTATGAGTGTCAAAGTTGAGCTCAATCTTGGGGTATGCCCCTCGTACGTTGTATGGCACTCTTTCTGGGGTTATAAATATTTACCTTTCGTGCGAAAAAAAAAAGAAAGATAAGGGGCATTTTTAATAATTTGTCCAATTAATTATTTTTTTTTTGATAAATTTGTCCAATTAATTATTAGCTTATTAACAATCATTGTTGCAAGCCTACATTTGCAGGGTTTTTTTATTAACACATACATTTCTAGTTAAATAATGGACGAAATATTAAAAATGCCCGCTAACTTTACAAGAAAAGTTAAAATGCCCATTTTTTTCGGGCATTGCCAAAATGCCCATTTTTTTCGGGCCTTGCCAAAATGCCCTGTATATTTTAAAAAAAGTTTCAAAAATGCCCGATGACCTTATTCGGGCTAAATCTACATACGTGGCGGTACAGTGGCTGCCACGTCAATTAACTGCCCCGCCACGTCATTTTTTCAGTTTAAAAATATTTTTTAAACAAACCCTTCTAATTTTAATTATTGTATTTGCACCCCATAGTAAATTACACTTTGCACCCCCAATATATATAATTATATGTTATATATATAACCATTTATAAAAAGAAAACACATATATAAATAATAATAATAAAGATATATATAACTATTTATAAAAATATCAAACATATATATATATAACTATTTATAAAAATAATAAACATATATATAAATAATAATAATAAAGACATATATAACTATTTATAAAAATATCAAACATATATATAACTATTTATAAAAATATTAAACATATATATAGATAATAATAATAAACATTTATGTATAAACAATAATAATAAACATATATATAACTATTTATAAAAATAATAAAGATATTTATATATATATAATAAACACACACATTTATGTATAAATAATAATAATCAACATATATATATATAACTAATAATAATATAATTTTCACAATATATAAAAAAACAAAAAAAAATAAAAATAAAAATTATTCATCATCACCGCCGGTCAACCCCCCCCCCCCCCCCCCCCCCCCCGTCGTCGTCGCCACCGCTGACCCCAAACGCGATCTTCACCACCACCACCACCACCACCAGCTATCTCCCCCCACGCCGGTCGCGACCACCACCACCAGTCCACCACCTGCAACACCACCAACTTTGAATTCTTGCAGAGATTTGAGCTCGGAATTGGATAGATCTGAAAGCGGAGAGAAGATGGGTTCTCTTCTCCGGCGGGTGACGGTGACGGATCTGAAAACAGAGAGAAGATGGGTTCTCTTCTGCGGCGGTGACGGTGACGGATCTGAAATCGGAGAGAAGATGGGTTTTCTTCTCCGGCGGTGACGGTGACGGATCTGAAATCGGAGAGAAGATGGGTTCTCTTCTCTGGCGGTGACGGTGACAGATATGAAATCGGAGAGAAGATGGGTCTCTTCTCCGGCGGTGACGGTGACAGATCTGAAATCAGAGAGAAGATGGGTTCTCTTCTCCGGCGGTGACGGTTACGGTGACGTGCTCCTCCGACAGAGGAGATTCCAGCGACGGTCGACTGAAGCTAGCGACGACTCGGGTGGTGGTGTTTCTTGTTCCGGCGCCGGAGGAGGAGCGGCGGAATCTGGTTGTGTATGGCTACATCTGCCATTTTTTTTTGGATTTTTTTTGTTTTTCCTTTTTTTTAAGTTTATTATTTGTTGAAAATTAAGTTTATTAAACCTTTTCAGATAATTTTTTTTTTATTAATTTTATATGTATTTTATGATTTAGATACTATATAATAAAATTAAATCGATTTTTGAATTAAGATTTAAGTTTTTATATATGTTTTTATTTTTACAAAAACATATATATATATATATATATAAGTTTGTTACAAATTATTAAAAATGCCCTGTAAGTCTTAATTTTTTTGCTTTTTGCCCTGTAAGTTTTCGGGCCGCTGAAAATGCCCAAAATACTCATTTTTCTGTCTAAATATGCCATGTAAGTCTTTAAACGGGCTTATTGTCAAAAATGCCCTGTAACTTATAGTTAAAGGGCACTTTTAGTAATTAGACAATTTTTTTTTTTATTTTTCTATTAAATCTTAAAACTTATAAACACTTGTTAAATTATATAATTAATTATCTAAATTGTGTTAATTCTAATTATCAACTTTGAAAAATATTAAAACATGTGTTTTCTACATGTTATTCAAATGAATTAGAAATAAATTCTGAAATGATAATTAAAATATATTTTCAATTCAAAAATAAAATAAATTTTACCATACCAAATGTAGGGTGTAAAGAATTATTTCCCCACTTACCCCACCAAAATTTTAAATAAAGTGGGACATAAAATCATTCTTTACACCCTACATTTAGTATGATAAAATTTATGTTATTTTTGAATTGAAACTATATTTTAATTATCATTTTAGAATTTATTTCTAATTCATTTAAATAACATGTAGAAAATACATGTTTTAATATTTTTTTAAAGTTGATAATTAGAATTAACACAATTTAGATAATTAATTATATAATTTAACAAGTGTTTATAAGTTTTAAGATTTAATAGAAAAATTAAAAAAAAAATTGTTTAATTACTAAAAGTGCCCTTTAACTATAAGTTACAGGGCATTTTTGACAATAAGCCCGTTTAAAGACTTACAGGGCATATTTAGACAGAAAAATGAGTATTTTGGGCATTTTCAGCGGCCCGAAAACTTACAGGGCAAAAAGCAAAAAAATTAAGACTTACAGGGCATTTTCAATAATTCTGCCTTGTTTTTATATATTTGTGTTTTATTTTTATAAATGGTTATATATATAACATATATATATATATATATATATATATATATATATATATATATATATATATTGGGGTGCAAAGTGCAATTTATTTTGGGGTGCAAATACAATGTTTAAGATTAGAAGGGTTTGTTTGAAAAACATTTTTAAACTGAAATTATGACGTGGTAGCCACTGTACCGCCACTTAGGCAGATTTAGCCCGAATAAGGCCATCGGGCGTTTTTAAAAGTTTTTTTAAAACATACCGGGCATTTTTGCATGGCCCGAAAAAAACGGGCATTTTAACTTTTTTTGTAAAGTTAACGGGCATTTTAATATTTCGTCCTTAAATAATTACATAAGTGAAAAACTATTAAAAATTTGTTGAATAAATGTATACAAGTGTGTCTAAATTGATGTTTCATTTTTGTTCAAAATAAAAGAGCGTGCTAGCTATCACTTCGCACACGTACTAAACACCACAAAGATTTTTATTGCACACATGTATTTTCTCGTTTGTTTCGGCTTTAGGACACCCAAAGCAAGACGCGAGGAACATTGAGAGTTCATGGTTTATGTCGAGTAGTTGATTAGAGTATGTGAACTAAACAGCGGCTCCGTATTTGAACACTTTTTTTTTTTTTTTTTTTGGTAGTAAAGAAGATCAAAAAAGTTACATGTCCTTAGACAATATCGCTAGCTAAAAATTGTCTTGGAGTTGTACAATTAGTTATTTAGTATGGTTGTTCCTTACTCTGATATCGTATTATTGTTTAGCTATTGGCCTGTTACAGGTTTCACTAACATATTTTGGATAAGTAATCATATATTAAGTGCATAATAATCAAGTATTGGTTTATTAATTAAATTTTTAAAAATCATAATGAGTTGAATTAACCTGTATAAGTAGTTAAATCATAAATGTGCTCAGACTCGTTTATTATTCAAATATTGGGTAACTAATAACATATTAGCATTTTAGAAATCCACTCTTGGCATTTAAATCATTTATTAGTCTAAATTATATATCAGTAGTTATGATTATACACCGTTAAGAGTATCATAAATTAGCTATATAATTATATATATATATATAAGTGTTTTAATTCACATAAATTTGTTTTGATTTGAGAATAGATCGTATTATATATATATATATATATATATATATATGAGTGTCGGTTACAAGTGAACGGTCTAGCAATACAACGAGTCTATCTCAAATCAGGCCTACACTATGTATCTCGCGTAGACTTGGTCCGGAACACCTCGAACCAACGCCTCGATGCTTGGATAACAGTGGGATATCGGTGACTAGATCGGACGTACATCGGTGATTGTCTTCGATATGATATCGGTGATGCCCACCGACGTGATATCGGTGATGTGGTGGTATGACGTGTCAAAAGTGCAGGAGATAATCCCGATATCGAATGCCATATCGAGAGTCAGATCGGTGATGTATTTCGATGTGATGCGTGGTAGCTGAGGGATAATAATTGCTTATTTTGGGATCCGGGCGCCGCGTATTTATAGACCTCGGGATACGGGGACCACAGTAACATATCGGTGATTATTACCGATATGACATCGAAAGTGGCCCCCGATATGGTCCAATATGGGCCTAATTTGGGCCAGGCCCAATATGCGGGAAATGCCCATATCATGTAGTCCCCCAATTTGGGGATTCTTGTCTTAGAGATAAGAATTCGCAAGTTTAATTTTAAATTTCTGGGTTACCTGTACCCTACGTCCCGCCAGTTCAAATGACGGAGATCAAATATGCCCTAATGCAGTGGGCGCATACTTTGAGGTCCTCGTTTGAATTCTGTGTTCTTTGGAGTTGAATTTCTTATAAATATGGGAGTTGCACTTCAAGGCTTTTTTGCATAATAGAATGGGATATCGGGGTTCATCGTCGATATCACGTCGAAACGCATATTTGATATGATGTCGAAAGTATATTTCAATGTAGTTAAGGACTCCGTCTATAAGTAGGGCTTGTAAGAGATTCTGAAGGTCATAGTTTTCTGCGTTTTCTCTGTCGTTTAGTCTAACCACATCGGTATGTATATCGGTAATCATATTCGATATATTCCCCGACGTGTGTTTCGACCTCGTCGTCGTTCTTGAATTATTTATTATTATTTTCTCATGCTGATACTCTGATTATTCTGCAGGTGCATTACCTTTTTCTGAGATACTTCGTTAGAATGGGGTTTAGACAATTGATGCGTAAGCTTCAGGCCGATCGTGATGCTCAGAAAGCTGCTGAAACGGCTGCAGTCGCGGTGGCGCCTGAAATAAGGTCTGCGTCTAGCTTTGACCTGAATAATGCAGCCGCTGAGTTTATGGCAGAGGCGTCGGGAGTCGAGCAACCTCCCCTAGCACTGTAGTGCCTGAACGTATTAATGAAGAACGTTTTAACAATGTTCCTGCAACGTTTGGGTCCCTTAGCCAGGACATCCTTGATGTGGTGGGCGGCCCGGATGGCGCGGCCACCCTCTTTGAGGTGTTGACCTCGAAACAGGAGGGTGTGGTTCCTTCGCCTGACAAGGCTGTATCGACAGAGAGACCAGTTGCGAGGTCTCCGTCTGGTGAATACGTCGCTCTACGTTTTGAGTGGTTGGCCAACATTCATTTGACCGAGAACGTTGGAGGTTTGGAATCGAATACCCATGTCAAATTGGTTGACTATGTGGATGCGCCTTTCACTGTGGGGTCGAGTTCTTCCAACCCGAACCCTATTAGTGGCAAGGGAAAAGCAACCGTTTCTGGTATGACCAACAAGGGTAAAGGGCCACTGCAGGAGTCCTAGACATTGGGGGGCTTTCCTCCTATTTTTCCTGGGATTCCGGTTACGAAGCCTGCCGTTGCTGACTAGGATATCAGGCAATAAACGGTCTCGTGAGGGGACTGCCCACAGTATCCACTCGTCTTCGAGTTCGGGCCCTCGGAAGGCGGGTACCGTCAAACCCTCAAGGCGAGTAGAATTCCCTGAAGCAGATGTTGTACGGGGCATGATGCGGGCTTTTCCTCCTCCTGCGAATGTGCGGGTGCTCACAGAATTTGAGCGGGCCCAGAATATACGCCGCAACACTCACCTGTTCCAAAGTGTACGTATCTAAACACGCCTTCGATTGTTTTTATTTGAATGTTTAGCATAATGTTATGTATTGTATTGTGCAGACGGCCAAGATGGCGGTCTCGTGTCTGAAGACCATTCACGAGTCCAAGGGTGACCCTGACGATGTTGCTGCCGTGCTCGAGGCTGATATCTTGAGGATGGGGGAGTTCAACCCCATGGTGTTGGAGAGGTTGGAGGCTGAAAAAGAGAATGCGCTGAAGACATGTCGTATGCTCCGGGAGGAGTATGATTTGTTGAAGGGCAACTTCAAAACATTAGTGACTGAGATCGACCAAGGAAAGGCGTGTGAATTTGCGGCCAACAAAGAGCTGAAAACACTGAAGGCTGAGGTGGCGGCGGTGAAGGCTGCTAACGAACGTCTCTCGTTGGAGCTCTCCACTGCCAAATTAGCTCCCTTGGACTTGGTATGTATCTTGTGTACGATATCTGTTTCTATTTTTTATCCTCTTGTATTTAATAGAGTTCAACTTGTAGGAACGTCGTCCTGATCTCCTCTGGGGTGGGGCGGAGAAGTTTATGGAAAGCTCGAGCTTCCGAAATCTAATTTTGAAGGTTCGAGATGCAGCATTTCATGCTTGCGTAGGGCAAGTATTGAGAAATGACGGTTTCAAGGACTCCCTCGAGTTGAGTGGGTTGAACCCAAGGCATGATCATAATGATCTGCCGATTGGTGGCCTAGATGAGGTGGAAGAGAGTCCGGCCGGCCCGGACGTGTTTTTCGAGGTCGTTGAGAAGAAGACTGAAGGGTCCTCGTGGGAGTAGCTGTTTACTGCCTTTATTGTAACTTGAATTTATCCCTTTCTGTACTATCTCCAATTCGTGGTTCTGTAACTGAATATTTATTTCTCTGTTGTCTTCATAATATGTGACTCTTCGTGGCCTTGTTGTCTGATAACTTATTGATTTTTTTATTGTCATGATGATAGAAAATGCAGTATTCCGATATCTGAGCCGCATTCATTTCGTTCTCGTATTTGATGAGATTCGTTTAATCTGTTTGTTGTCAATCAAGGAATGATTAGAATTTCCTCGGGGTAGGTAGAAACATGGGTAATCTGCCACTGCTTATGTGTTTAGGATCGACCCCATTATTACATGGGATATTCTTCTTGTGGTTAGGGGCCCATAGGGCCTGCCTTTTCACCTAGTTTGTTTATGGAATTTTCACCGAATAGGCTCTTTACCTAGCTTAATTTATGGGATTTTCACCCAATAGGCTCTTCACCTAGCCTGATTTATGGGATTTTCACCCAATAGCTCTTCACCTAGCGTAATTTATGGGATTTCCACCCAATAGGCTCTTCACCTAGCTTGATTTATGGGATTTTCACCCAATAGGCTCTTCACCTAGCTTAATTTATGGGATTTCCACCCAATAAACTCTCCACCTAGCTTGATTTATGGGATTTTCACCCAATAGGCTCTTCACCTAGCGTAATTTTATGGGTTTTCCACCCAATAGGCTCTTCACCTAGCTTGATTTATGGGATTTTCACCCAATAGGCTCTCACCTAGCGTAATTTTATGGGATTTCCACCCAATAGGCTCTTCACCTATCTTGATTTATGGGATTTTCACCCAATATGCTCTTCACCTAGCGTAACAGTTCGCGTGGGTAGGGACCCATCCCGTTATCACAGGGAACCCATTGCCGTTCAAATGCTTAGCGTCGACCCCATTATCACAGGGGATATTTTTCTTTTGGGTAGGGGCGCATCCCGTTATCACAGGGAACGCTACCATTAGAATGTTTATGATCGACCCCGATATCACAAGGGATATTTTTCTTGTGGGGAGGGGCGCATCCCGTTATCACAGGGAACCCGCTACCGTTGAAATGTTTATGATCGGCCCCGTTATCACATGGGATATTTTTGTTGTGGGTAGGGGCGCATCCCGTTATCACAGGGAACCCGCTACTGTTGAAATATTTATGATCGACCCCGTTATCACAAGGGATATCTTTGTTGTGGGTAGGGGCGCATCCCGTTATCATAGGGAACCTGCTACCGTTGAAATATTTATGATCGACCCCGTTATCACAGGGGATATCTTTGTTGTGGGTAGGGGCGCATCCCGTTATCACATGGAACCCGCTACCGTTGATGGGTAGGAGCCTTTTCTTTGTCTTTTTGTTTATGTCCCTTGATGACTTTGTCGTCGTGGAGTCTATGGGTCAATAAGCCCTGTAAAACATCACAGACAAGAAAAAATTTTCGATGTAAAAGCTAATATGAAAGCACGAAATGATACGCCTGTGTTATCTGCGGAATGTTCCCTCAATCTGGGAATTTCAGTTTTATGCAAGAAAAGGTGTTTCCATTGCGTTCTAACGGGACTGTTGTACCTGTTTGTACCAGTTGTACCTGTTTAGATGGATAATATTTCCGATTAGGACATATCCCTGCCTGAAATATGAGATTCCACAAAGCAACAAATAAAAAGGTAATGACGGATAACGGTCGAAGGCTAGGTAAACCTAACCCGCCTACGTATCCCGTTGAATGGGGAATCAGACCGGCATAGTTCCCCCTGTTTTAAGTTACATGCCGACCCACGAAGGGGCAAAATAAGAGATAACAGTCGAGGGCTACGAAAACCTAACCCGCCTACGTATCCCGTTGAATGGGGAATCAGACCGGCGTAGTTCCCCCTGTTTTAAGGTTACAGACTAACCCACGATGGGGCAATGTTTCCATTGTTCGAACATAATTTAAAAACTACTTGAAATTTAAAATACTGTTCTGTTTGCTCCTCATATGCGCGGAATGTATTATTGGTGTGGGACTTGTATTTCTTGTCTTCTTCTGATTCTAGGGTGCTTCAGCAAGTCCACATAGCTGCAACTTGCGGGTGCAGCGGGGGGGGGGGGGGGGGGGGCTCTATTTTTTTTTTATTTTAATTTTCAGTAATAAAAAATTGTATTTGTGATTTTTTCTTTTTTTAATATATTTAAATATATTTTAAATCATAAAGATATTTTTTATATATATAAAGGATATAAATATGTTTTTGTTTATATATTTATATATATAAAGGATATAAATATATTTTCGTTTTAAATATATTCCATGTGGCAGCCATGGCGTGTGCATTGACATCCACATCGGCTGCCACGTCTGCGATTTTTCTGATGTGGCAGCGGGTGGGCATTTGTTTAAAGAAAAAGTGCATAAGTCAGGGCATTTTTAAAAACACGATAGATAATGGGCATTTTCTTCAAAAACGTAAACTTATAGGGCACAAATATTAATTTGTCCAATTTAAATATACATGCTTTTTATATGTGCAATGCATTTTGTTAGGTACATACTTTTTAGTTAATAAATATATATACACACACACACACACACACACATATATATATATATATATATATATATATATGTGGGTATAAATACATCAAACCTCGTCGTATGACCTGTTTCGCGACAATAGACCAACAATAAGTTTGTTTTTGAGTACTTTGCCCCATTCTGAAAATGGTAAAAAAAATCTCTGACACCATGTGCCACTTACGTGCTTCACACGAGGATATTCTTGTCCATAGACAACTGTAGCATAGTAACACTACCCTCCAACCTATTATTTTGTGCAAATTACTTCATTGTACAATTTGCTTTTAAAATCTCAAATAAATTTAATTTTTGAAATAGTTAGATCGCGATAATACTAGGCAGATGAATGTTATCGAAACATCAGTTAACAACAGTTAACTCCAAATCTACTTAATTTGTTTCACTCGATCTTGTTTCACTCCAAATCTATTTGCACCAGTTCTCTCAATCTTGTTTTACTCTACCTGATAAGAATGAATATTCATCTTCCTCTGAACGATGATTTCTTGTTCTCTTGTTGATTCTTCTTGATCTCAGTTACATGGTGTAACATGCAAGGTCTTCTCTTTTAAAAACTATGGTGGTGGAATGGTGCAATTGATGTGTCTTTGGCTGTTGCGCGGTTCTCTTCTTTTATAATATATTCTTGGCCCATTAGGTTAGCGACCGCATGGAGAAGCCCTACGTCAAGTTCCTTCACGTGAGATTAGCCACATCGCGCGCCTCAGGCACCATCAGAATTACATCGCGCCTCAGATCGCGCTTCTTTCTGCATTCCTTCTGCGATGATCTTTTGCGTCCACCGCTTGCTCGTGCCATTCTCGGGCCTAGATTGCACCTCACTCATTATTTCGTATCTCACTTGTGCCGCAGCGCTCTGATAGCACTATCCTTGTTATCTTTTGTTTTTCCCGTATTCTCCAAAACTGTTTAATTTCAACTTAATATTGCAATGTTTTGACTGAACTAGCTGAAAACCTCAAATAGCAAAATGTAACTAAAATGTACAAAACTACCAAGAATTGAGCATTGTATCGTTCATAATTAAGGGTCAAATACAGATGTTTTACACACGTATCAAATACCACCACATTAAGATTTTTTGCTCGTCCTCGAATAACATTACTTACCTTACCTTTGGAATACCAATTTAACTCATTTAAACAACATCGAGTTTCAATTTCAGAATGCAACCTATAGTCCTCATATGATAAAAGATTCCACCATTTCAACTATCATACACCAAACTCAACTTCTTCAAATTCATGTACCATCTCATTCTTATAGATGTGTTTCATCCCAAAATAGCATAGTTTCATATGCATTCACTTCACTATTTGTTATCATTCTCCTACCATGTTTAACTCATGTAACTTCCTTATGTTGAGGATTTTCAGGGCTTTCTCGGTAATATATGGCTCCTGAAGGTGATATGTGTGCGAAAAGATCTATATTTAGTTTCTAGAGATGATTCTCGTTAAACCATTATTTTATTTGTTTCCTTCCTCCCTTTGTGGTGTTCTCAGCCTTGTGGGTTTTGGGATTCCCTTGATATTTTAAGACCCTTCTTGCATTTTCATTTGTGCAAGGTTCACATCACTCTATACTTCTTAAGTTTTACAGAGACATCCCACACTTTACATTTTCATGTGTGAGTTATTAGTGCACTCATACTTAAACATACCTCCTTTAAATAATATGGCCTTATATATATATATATATATATATATATATATATATATTGGCTCATACTTAGTGTTTTCCACACTGGATCCTTATTTCTCCTCAATTTTCTTTCAATGAATTTACTCAATTCATCTCTAGTAAAGGGTAAGGTTTTGACTCATTTTTCGGCTAAACGATGATTTGTGTGTTATTCATAAACGATTCATCATAAAAGGCTTCAGCATGGTTGTAAGGATATTTGAATAAGTACGGGTTTATTGGTCATGAAAAGGCTCAACCTCGAGAATATACCAAACAGTTGTCTGATTCATTTTATCAACACTTAGAGACTACAATTATTTCCCATAACACTCCAATAAGTTCCTCAGGATTCAAAAATAAAATTCCATGCTTTTATGCCCCGTATCCTCAACTATTTTACATATTTTTATGAATATGAGATAAGAACTCATTTGTCAAAATAAAGTTAAGCTACATTACAGTCTCCATCGTGTCTCCTTATTCTCACAAACTCGCATATTATGCATATATCATCATTAATCTAGGCTTGTGGTTGTTATCATAATATAAATTCGCAATTAATCATAAACATACAGACACTAAAAGTACTAGTTTAAAATACTAACTCTAAATAAACCATAAGCTCGAAAGCAAAAGAACTCCATATTAGACTTAACACTAAAATAAGACATAAAGTTAAAATAAATAGATTAAACCATATTAAACCATAAAAGGCACATTAAGTACAACCTACCCCCCCTCCCCCCACTTAAAATCAACATTATCATCATTGTGGAGGTGATATAACTCAAAATAAAATAAAATCATAATAAAATAATAATAAAAGAGAAATTGAACATCCCTGACACTCAACGCTTGCTCGTGCTTGCTCCACCTGCTAAGAAGCTCTAAATATCTATAGCACAATTTGTAAGTGGTATATCTAAATATACATGGATCGTTCTCATGCCAGATTATCAAGATTAACGAAGAAGATTAGGACGGCGTACCTTGATCTATACAGTTAAGCTTTTAACGGGAGAACGGTGGGACTTTGATCTTCCACAGACTAATCTATCTCTCTTTACGGGTCTCTCTCTATTGATGGGAATGGAGGAGAAGAGTAGTCATAAGATTAGCCTTGGGGACCAAGACCCTATAACCTTATATAGTATTCTAACTAGAGCCCCATAAACCCTAGTTAGAGTACAACAGGGAATTACACATTACAAAGCCCATACATATTAAGATACTAATTGGACTCTTTAATTAGATCACTTAATTAGTCCAATATAAATAATTAGCCTTTTAATGTAATTGTATTAATTTGTAAAGCCCACGTATTAGATTATTAAATATAATCTAACAATCTCCCACTTGGGCTACAAATTAAATCCAAACGACAATTACATCTGATAACCTTAGGTGTACACAAACTTTGCTAATTGCCGAAGTATCTTCCTTAAACAATCTTGTCCATCTCATATACCAACATGGAACCAAAGCGGCCTTTGTTACATTAATCGTAACTCGACCCTCAATGATCACACATACCAAATATACTCAAATGACATAGATCATGTATGGATGTGTAACATGGAAATTACATGCAATGTGATCATAAACATGCCTATTTCCAATTGGTCCTAAATCTTTCGTGAGATCAGCCTTAGTCTTTCAAACCTTATGTCAAACCACAATGAAAGATAAAACAAATAAAATATTCAGAGTTATAATAAGAAAACCATCAACCTTTTCTGCAGAAAACTGAAAATACATAAACCAATGTATCGTGTCAATAAATGAGCCAAACACATGAAACAAACTCCCACTAAAACTGCATATCATAAAATAAGACAACACTCGTGTAAGCATTATGCTCATGAAAGACCTTGAGTGTCAAACCTTTATAAGTGGGTAAGCTAGCATTACGTTTGTTTTTATACGCTCATTAAACTCTAACCGACTCTGAATTCTCTTATAACAATTAGGTACTTCAATGTCTATGTGGCTAGAATTTGAAGAACTCTTATTGTTCAAACATATAACTGTAATATATTGTCACCATAAACCTTTAGTGGTCTTTCAAAACTTATCCACAACTTGCAGCCTTGTGACAAATTTCACAGTCATATCACAAAATTGGTTACCACATGACAAGTTATAAACTATAATGCTATCCTGAAAGAACCTATAAGTGTCTGCTGAACACCTTCCCAGAATATAGCTTCATTTGATAGCATATAGAAATAACAAGAATTGGATCCTTTGGCAACCCCATATTGTAGTCAGAATACCAAATGATCTCCTAATTTTCTGACTTACAATTGATGAGCATGTAATCTTTTATTCTTTAAGTACCTTATAACCCATTTGGCTGCAATCCAACGATCCATACGGGTTCACTTAAGTAATTGCCCAACATATCAATTATGTATGCTAAATCTAGATGCATACAAGCTTGAGCATACAAAAGTTTCAATCTCCAAAGAAAAATGAATCTTTTGTATCTCCTTTATTTAGAAAAGGATGTCATTAACACCGAGCATTAGGAGTATAAATTACTCCCACTGAACTAATGATATACACAAGTATCAATTGTATTATACTTAAAATTGCACGAGGCAATTACTTGATGATACTTGTGGTTCCATTGACAGGAATACTTATTTGTATCACATAAGTGACACATCCTGTTGAGGTTGTTGTGTTTGCTCTTTTGAAGCAATCTCTAGATATTGGGCAGAGATTACCATAGGTGAGACCTCATTGTTGTCTTGCAAAGACACCACTATCTCCCCCTTCAAATACAACATCCTCAAGATATCTCAGATTTGTTGTCTCAAAGAAGGACTTATTTATACTACATAATTTTAGTGCCTCTTGATTTTATTTGCAGGGTTTTATTAGTTGAAGCAATTGTTTTAGCATACATAGTTTATCAATCAAGGTACTAGTCACAACCAAAACAGAATTAAGTAAAAGACTAAATTTATTATTTCTAAATGAACAAGAATTACCAAATTTGTCCAAAAGAAATAACCACACCCGTCTAAATGACAGAACTACATAAGTCTTTCTTAATTCAACTAAATGACTAGTCTCAAAAGATATTCTAAGAATGCCAATTTCTTCAACTAAAAACTGTTTTGTCATCGCCCCATATAGATGATTCTTTCATCATCACTTGACGATAGACTCTGAATGCGACCATTTCTTTGCATGCCATAAGACGTATTTGACATATTTGGAACAATCCTTCTTCACATGCCCAAGTGTCTCGCAAAAGAAACAAACAAAATCTTTATTTTGAGTCTTGGCTTGTGAAGTTCCCACTGTAGTAACCTTATTTCCAGTCCTCTTTTGCTTAAGGCTCTTGGAGGTAAATTGCAACTCGAGAACCTTTAGTCTTTTCATGCTTCAATCTATCCTCTTCTTGCACAGAATATAAATGAACTATTACGAGTCCATTTATCCTTATTAGTATTATAGTTAAACTATAAAGTGACCAAAGTGTGCAGGTAAGTACCAAATGCACAAGCAAGTGATCAAGAAGATCAAGCTAGTGCCTTAATTTGAAGCAATGTTAGACATCTCCGAAGTGCGCTCACTAATGTTTCCTTCATTCTTATACTTTATGTAGACAAGTTTAGCTAAAAGCTTGCTTGTCACAACCCTTTCATTCCTTACAGAACATTTTTATTTTCTTGAAGGAAAACATTCACAAATATCACATATGGCATACCAAACCTAAATACTGCTGGAACACCGCGCTTTAGTATATTCAAACTCAAGTGATTAGAACTTTCCCACTTCTCAAAGTTCACTTTAACTTGAATGGAACTTGTCTCTTTAAGAGAAGTCGGTTGTTCTATCCTTAACACCAAGTCTAAATTCATGCAATAGAGAACTAACAGAATGCTCTATTTCCAGCTCTTAAGTTATGTCGTTAAGCACCAGAATTTAGATTATGTCGGCAATAATATTGACAACATAAATTATAACTAATAAAAGACAAACAAATTACATAAGCTCCCTTTATAGAAATTTATATCATCACATGCAAAGTTTACTAAAATAATCATGTAAGACATAAATTTCAATCAACCGAAGTGTGGTGGGCCCATTGAACAAGATACCTAGCACAACATCGAGGTTTAGTCGTTGGACAGAAAGCTCACTTTGAAAGTGGTACTCTCCATGCAGGAATCAAATGCTAATAATAAATCCTGTCAGACAACAACCTTCCGTTGGGCCGATATGTTATCCACATGGAAACCTTATAATTATTACACATCATTCCTGCAAGTGCATCCCTTATTTTGCCAATCAAAGACCTTCCGTATGGCCGATCATCAACCGCATAAACAAGAAACAGACACATCCTATTATCTCAAAATAAATAAATTAAAACACAAGAGGCTACGTTGGCAACATTCTGTTTAAATCCATCTATTTCAAAATAAAGGACACAGGGTTTTAAAGCAAGTGCCCAATCCAAGAGTTTGCCATATTATGACCATATATAAATATAGTCATGCACCAAAAACATACCATATAACTTCATACATAAATGAACGAGGTAATTCATATACTAATAAAAGCACGCACTATAACAAAACACCTAATGAACATTATACATGCATCATCATGAAATTTGGCTGATACACCAAATACATAATTATAAGTTAAAACAAGTCACATGCTTTTATACACGTAAAAAGGGCACTTCATATAAAGAATATAAGTTAACTTTATTTTCATGCAATTCCATAATGATAACACCAATGATTTAAATTATGTGAAGAACTTAAATTAGATGAATCCTCACAAGATACCAAACACAACCTGAAATTTCGTCTTTAGATAAAAATAACAGTTGTAAGTGGTGCTCTCATATAAGAATAATAAATATTGATAACAATTTTCTGCCAACAATACACCTTAATTACCACATATTGTAAGTGGTGCTCTCATATAAGACCTTAATTACCACATATTCATTATTTACCGTTAATAATTACTGGACAATAAAATCCTGCCAATAACATAAGTTCCTATAGGACGAAATATTATATGCATGAATAAATCATAACTCGTCAAATTTTCATTAACTAATGTCGTTATCTGGCTAAAAAATTAACCTTCCGTTGGGCCGATTAATCTCCGCATAGATTTTAGACATTACACATAAGTCACATAATTAAATCAACGAAACCCCAAATTTCACCAATATAAAGAACTTTAGAAACTTTGGGCTGAAAGTCTGGATAAAAGACTGTTGGGCTTGAGGTTTTCTGAAACTGGGCTTTAAATCCGATTTTTTAACAAAGTAAATTGAATTAGCTTCTTTAAAATACTGAAACTTGGACCTTAATATTTTCTTTTAAAACAACAACCTTAGCAACCCAACAAAATAATAATAATAAAAAGGCCCAAGTCAAAAGAAGACCCATCCCATTCCTTTCATCTTCTTCATCATTAACACCGCCGGCAAGGGAGACACGCCGCCATCAACGTAGCGGCGTCACAAAGCGCTGAAATAAGCGTAGATGAAACGCGCCGCCGCCAACGCAACGGCATCAACCTTAGTCAGTAAACCACTGATACCGTAGAGGCATGACCCGTACGGAAGCATTGCAGCCGACGAAGCAAACACCGTCCAATCTCAAACAACGAGGTTGTTCCCTCCATTGATCTTCGCCTCCACCATCACTACCTCAAGTCGCCGTCGATCAAAAAAAAAGATCCCTCAATATTCAGCCAAAGACAAAACGGGAGCGACAATTAGTGACAACGACTGACTTGCCCCACGTGCACCTCTCACCGGATTTCGGTCACCGAAACCTGATGGTGACCGAATATAGCATAGGCGGTAAAAGTCAGCCGATGTTGAGTGGCGGTGAAGTTCTTGAATCCTTAGAAGAAGAAGAAGAAATCTTTTCCCATTTTCTATTATATTAAATTGGCTAATTAATGAATAGTGCCTCCATAAGTTAAAATTAAATAGGACCCCTTTACGTAAAAGAAGAAACTGAAAATCAACTTCCTTTTATATTTAAAGAACTTTCCTTCTACAAAACAAATCGTAAACAGTACCGAATTTTATAATTAAAATTCCCTTTCCAAAAGAGTTGCTTATATTTCAGCGAATTTGCAATGAGAAGGTAACCAATTCTGATTTGTAATCTTCAACTTTAATTGGGCATAGCGATAGAATTCAAAAGCATGATACCTTATTGTAAACTAAATAATAATAGAACTGCACCGATCATGATTTGAATGGTAATTGGACAAGAAGCCTTAAATTAATCATTAAGCAACTAAAATAATGTGCTTATCATTTATGAAAAACTAACATGCATCTGAAAGTGAAATTATTTCCTCAAGTCAAATGTGGTTAATTAATTACCATATTATAATGATCAAACTAAAGGAAAGAATTCTAATCCCACACGTAATTTACAACATGCTTCAGAATTATATTCCCAGATTAATCCTGATATGGAGGTTTCTAGCATTTGGGCCTATTCTGGGCCACGGCCCATGAACGAGCATATCGGGGATCAACCCCGATAAGACATCGAATGAATGATTCGATATTGGCCAGCCGCGCCTATAAATATCTCGCCCCGCACACCGAGAAAGGCGATCAATTCCTTACCTCGGTTCACCCGCATTACATCGAATAGCAATATTCGACATTATACCCGACATTATACACGACATGGTTTAGTCCTCGACCTCACTCAGACTCCTATGATGACCTGATTACCGATATCACATCGAGGCTAACCTCCGATATCACATCGAGGCTCACCACCGACATCACATCGAGACTGACCACCGATATACTCATCTTCGATATACGTTCGATTCTCAACACTGAGGTAGCGTCATTGGGTAGTCTGGTGACGCCCCGACCTCGAGCAACAGGTTCCGGACCAAGTCTACACCAAATACCTAGTGTAGGCCTGATTTAAGATAGACTCGTTGTAATACTAGACCATTCACTTGTAACCGACACACACACACACACACACAGATATATATATATATATATATATATATATATATATATATATATATCACACGATCTATTGTCAAATCAATGGCGCCGTCTGTGGGAACCAAGGTTCTCTAGATCGGGAGCTCATCAGAAGAGATGTCAGGGAAGAGACAGCGAAGTGTCGAGGAGCAGGAACCGAACAAGGCATATACCGATATGACGAGGAATAGCAAGAGGGCGAGGATCGATCAAAAAGGGCAATGCACCGAGATAGCAGGGGCGGTGATTCCCTGTCATAATGAACCGAGAATGGAACCAGTGGGAGATTTTATCACGATAGGGATCGACCCGGGGCGACCGGAGCACACGTTGAGGATATGAGCTACTATGTCGCCTGATATCCGAAAGGCGTTGATGGAATGCTTGAAAAGGAATGTCGACATATTTGCCTGGAGCGATTCTGACTTGATTGGGATCGACCCAAAGATTATATAGCATAAGCTAAACGTCGATCCGCGGGCCAAACCGATACGACAAAAGAAAATGAATTTTAGCAAGGAGAAGAGCGAGGCAGCAGAGAAAGATTATCTGCAAATCGAACTATTTGCCTTGGCCGTTGTCATGACGGCTCGTAAGTTGAAGCCCTATTTCCAGGCTCACCCGATAGTGGCCGTGACAGACAGACCACTCCGCCAAATCATGGCCAATCCGGATACCTCAGGGAGATTGGTAAAATGGGCTATAGAATTAGGCGAATTTGGGATCGAGTATCGTCCCCACACGGCTATTAAAGCGCAGGTCCTAACCGACTTTATGGCGGAGACACTAGGCAACAGTTTAGACCATTCGTGCCACCATATATTTCCTATAAGTCAGGACCCCGGTCCCAGTTCGAGACCTGCGGCTTGGCTACTTCACGTGGATGTCTCTTCCACAGCAAACGGTGGCGGAGCAGGCATTCACCTGGTGTTCCCAGATCGTAGGGAATTTGATTTCGCTAGCAGTCTGAACTTTCCTATAACGAATAACGAGGCGGAGTATGAGGCAGTCCTGGCAGGCGTCAGAATGGCTAAGACCCTCTGTTCGGATCATCTGGAAGTCTTCACGGATTCGCAGTTAGTAGCTAATCATTTCTCCGGATTCTTCGAAGCGAAGCAGGAAACAATGGTTTTGTATTTGGCAAAGCTGAAGGAATTGGCGGCCAAGTTCACTGCATTCAATTTGACGCAAATACCTCGATCGGAAAATGCAAAGGCCGATGCTTTATCAAAGTTTGCTAGTTCCTCATTCGTTTTTGTGGACAAGCGTGTGACCTTGCTGACCACCTCTAGGCCTGCAGTTGGAGTAACAAAAGCCAACAAAAAATGGGTTGACATTGAGTTTATCTTTCCTATCGCGAGTACACCGTGTGGGAAGGATGAGATATATAATTACCTTGCAGACGGAGTACTCCCGGCCGATCTCAATGCACAAAGAGGACTGAAGTACAAGGCGTACAGGTTTACCATTTACCAAGGTGAACTCTATAAGAGATCTTTTGAAGGCCCGTTGCTGAGATGCGTATCACCAGTTGACGTCCAATATATACTGAGGGAGATACACACAGGTAGTTGCGGAAATCATTCTGGAGGGAGGGCTTTAGCCCAGAAAATACAGAGACAGGGATATTTTTGGCCAACGGTACGACAAGATGCAACTTTGTACTGCCGCAATTGTGAGAATTGCCAGTACCATGCCAAACTTGTACACAGGCCAGCTGTACTGATGCAGCCCCTAGAGATCACTTGCCCATTCGATCAGTGGGGAATCGATATAGTTGGTCCCCTACCAATGGCCAGAGGTCAGAAGAAATTTCTTTTAGTAGCGATAAAATACTTTACGACATGGGTGGAGGTTGAGGCTTTGATGCACATCAAGGAGAAAAATATGATACACTTCGTCTGGAAAAACATTGTATGTCGATTTGGACTACCCCGAGTGTTGGTATCAGACAATGGTATCCAATTCAGAGGAAAGATAATGGTTGCATGGTGCAAATAATTGAAAATATCCCAGCATTTTGCTGCGGTATCTCACCCACAAGCAAATGGACAAGTGGAGTCCACTAACAAGACTCTTAAACAATATTTGGAGCGGCGACTGCACGCCACCGGAAGGAATTGGATTGACGAACTCACAGGGATTCTATGGGCATATAGGACTACACCCAGAACATCAACATGAGAGACACCATTCACTCTAGTATACGGGTCTGAGGCAGTAGTCCCGATTGAGATTGGCATGCCAACGTACAGAATAGCGGAATATGACCCGCAACATGTTGCACGACTACGAAAAATGGACCTAGAGATGATTGGTTCCACAAGGGAGCAAGCTTATCAACGGACAGTGGCCTTCAAAGCGGCAATGGCCAAGAGTTTCGATAAACGAGTGCACCTTCGAAGCTTTCAAGTAGGTGACTTGGTGTTGAAGAGTGTCAAAGCAAGTAAACACGTTGGGAAAATACAAGCCAATTGGGATGGACCCTACAGGGTTACCCATGGCAGCGCAAAAGTTTATTATTATCTCGAGGACATGTACGGCGAGCCCCTACCAAGGCCATGGAACGTGCAACACCTTAGGTGTTTTTATTCTTAAAAATTCAGTATTTTAACTACTATTAACAATGTAAGGAACTACGCGAGGCTTGATTCCCTACACGGGATACGTAGGCAACCGGATACGGTTCAGCTCCAATATATTATGAAAACTAGCATGTCACATGCAGGCACACGAAGTTAACCAAACGCAGCCCAGGAAAAAGATGCATCGAAGCCAACCAGACAAAAGGCAGGCTCTTACCCATGAGCGGTAACGGGTTTCCCTGTGATAACGGGGTCGATCCAAGAAAAAATACCCTATAATAACGGAGTTGATCCAACAAAAAATCCCCTGTGATAACGGGGTCGATCCAAGAAAAAATTCCCTGTGATAACGGGGCCGATCCAAGAAAAAATCCCCTGTGATAACGGGGTTGATCCAACAAACACAAAAAATCCCTTGTGATAACGGGGTCGATCCAAGAAAAAATTCCTTGTGATAACGGGGCCAATCCAAGAAAAAATCCCCTGTGATAACGGGGTTGATCCAACAAAAAATCCCCTGTGATAACGGGGTCGATCCAAGAAAACATTCCCTGTGATAACGGGACCGATCCAAGAAAAAATCCCATGTGATAATGGGGTTGATCCAACAAAAAATTCCCTGTGATAACGGGGTCGATCCAAGAAATAATTTCCTGTGATAACGGGGCCGATCCAAGAAAAAATCCCCTGTGATAACGGGGTTGATCTAAGAAAAAATCCCATGT
Organism: Linaria vulgaris; assembly: GCA_948329865.1. Lineage (NCBI taxonomy): Eukaryota > Viridiplantae > Streptophyta > Magnoliopsida > Lamiales > Plantaginaceae > Linaria > Linaria vulgaris. Next base: position 30,747,853 of record OX415250.1, on the reverse strand, counting down.
GATAACGGGGTCGATCCAAGAAAAAATCCCCTTCGATAACGGGGTTGATCCAACAAAAAATCCCATGTGTTAACGGGGTCGATCCAAGAAAAAATTCCCTGAGATAACGGGGCCGATCCAACAAAAAATCCCCTGTGATAACGGGGCCGATCCAACAAAAAATCCCATGTGATAACGGGGCCGATCCAAGAAAAATCCCCTGTGATAACGGGGCCGATCCAAGAAAAAATCCCCTGTGATAACGGGTTGATCCAACAAAAAATCCCCTGTGATAACGGGGTCGATCCAAGAAAAAATTCTCTGTGATAACGTGGCCGATTCAAGAAAAAGTCCTCTGTGATAACGGGGTCGATCGTAAACATTTGAACGGTAGCGGGTTTTCCTGTGACAACGGGATGGGCCCCTATCCACAACAACAATATCACCTGTGATAACGGGGTCGATCGTAAACATTTGAACGGTAGCGGGTTTCCCTGTGACAACGGGATGGGCCTCTATCATCAACAACAATATCACATGTGATAACATGGTCGATCCTAAACATTTGAACGATAACAATATCTCCTGTGATAACGGGATGGACACCCACTAACAAGAAAATCATACCCCGTGATAACGGGAGGGCTCTCACCCATGAGTGGTAACAAACCATCTACCATGGATAAGATAATCACCAGTCTATCACATCTACTACACGACAAGGATAGAATATTCATGATCACAGAAAGAATTGCACAAGGTAGGACTTCTACAAATAAAACACCTTTCATTAAACGTCTTAAAAGTGACTTTCAGCCAATGGCACCAGGCACACATTGCATAAAAAAAAAAAAAATCCGAGGAAATAACTGCTACAATATCAAAAAATCTCACTAGCCGACAACGTCACTACATATCATAAAGAAACTCGTTATTCTCAAGATCAATGAATAATTCAGCCCAAATATCTTCCTGATGAAAGGGCCCAAGCCCGGATACATTCATTTCAGATTCTAGGAACTTCCAGGGCTCATCACAAATATCGTCAGCAAGTTCGTCCATTCCCCGGTGGGACAAAACCTCTGGATATTTATTCCATTTTGGACTCCTACTTTCCGGATCAGGTGACAACCTGGAATACCGCATCGCACGGGGGACCCTATAACGTTCCCTAACGTACGGTCCTGCGACAGCCCAAACGAGCACCCTTCCGCCATAAGGCTTGACAGCCCCATGCATATCAACACCAGAAAAGGGTGCTAACCCGTCAGGATCGAGCTCCTCACTCCCGGCACCGGGTCGACCCCGCGAAATAACGCGGGTCAGAATGAAAACTTCCCCCAAGCCCCCTTGCGACGCTTCAAAGCGAGCCCGAGCCCGAGGGTGTCAATAATTAGCTGGTGCGCCTTCCGGCGGCAGAGTCATTTTGACCCGTGGAGGGTTAGCGGCCATGCGTTGATGAGAAGCATGATCCGCGGTAATAGCGTTAATCCTATCCTCTTCTAACCGAATACCTTCCGCTATGGCAGCGCGATCTCCAACAATGACACTGCCACCATAAATATTTGGCTGCATTACGAGATACTTATCAGTGAACCGAGAGTTCCGTTCATGAAGACAGACTCGAGATAACCTTAGATTGGCAGAAATTCCGGAAACTCGCACCAAACCGTCATCTAATGACGCATTCCTCACAGAAGTTTCAGAATCAGAGGATTCGTCGTCCGACACCACAAAAGCATTCCACCTAGCAGGACCATCTTCATAATACTGCGGCGATACAACAAGTTTTTTCTTTGGAGATTTTTTACCACGAACCATCCTTAGGCAAAACAATTAAGGCAAATTATTGCAAAAACGCGCAAAATATCGGAGCAATGTCGAAATACAGATCGAGCGCGAGATCGAAGAAGATATCGGGGGAAGTTACCGACATCAAATTCGACGTGGTCCCGACAGTGACAACACGAGGGCAATAAAATACTGAAGGATGACCCAGCAGGGACCGACTTTTATAAGCAAACAAAAGCAGCGTTAAATACGCCTTATCGGGGATTACATCGAAACTCATATTCGATATGACTTTCGACATGAGATCACCGTACCAGCAAGATACGGCACTACGCCTGACAGAGGTTCCAACCAAACTTAGAACTACAAAAAATTGAGGACCATCATACGCTTTATACTCTTTTTCCCGTAGTGGCAAGATCGCGTCTTTTAAACAATTTAGAGTTCAAACGAGGACCTCATGCAATGCATTAACTGCACTGGGAAATCGCACACAACTAGTTCTAGGTGCACTTCCCACATTTTCGATCACCGTCCTTCGAACTGGGGGGACGTGGGGTACAGGTAACACGAAAATTTAAAACTAAATTTGCGAATTCTTATGCCTAGGATATTAATTTCCAAATTGGGGGACTACATGATATGGAGGTTTCTAGCATTTGGGCCCATTCTGGGCCATGGCCCATGAACGAGCATATCGGGGATCAGACATCGAATGAATGATTCGATATAGGCCAGTCGCGCCTATAAATTTCCCGCCCCGCACACCGAGAAAGGCGATCAATTCCTTACCTCGGTTCACCCGCATCACATCGAATAGCAATATTCGACATTATACTCGACATTATACCCGACATGGTTTAGTCCTCGACCTCACTCAGACTCCTATGATGACCTGATTACCGATATCACATCGAGGCTAACCTCCGATATCACATCGAGGCTCACCACCGACATCACATCGAGACTGACCACCGATATACTCATCTTCGATATACGTTCGATGCTCAACACTGAGGTAGCGTCATTGGGTAGTCTGGTGACGCCCCGATCTCGAGCAACAGGTTCCGGACCAAGTCTACACCAAATACCTAGTGTAGGCCTGATTTGAGATAGACTCGTTGTAATACTAGACCATTCACTTGTAACTGACACGCATATATATATCGCACGATCTATTGTCAAATCAAATCCTCAACCGTAATTCATGACAAAGATCGCACCGCTATCGTGAATTAAACTAGCAGTCATATATAGCATGATTAAACAAAAAATATATCCTTCATTTGTACAATGTGGCTACTGGAAAGCATGCATATACTTGATCCGCGATGTATCCAACAATAATCATATAATTATGATTATCCAAAACACACGTAACATGAATAAAATCCCAAAACATAATACGATGAACACACCAAAGTCATCACGTGCATAGAGTTCGATAACCACGATAAATATGATCAATCCTAATAATCTAATGATACACCTTAATTACTAAGATGAATCAAAAGTTGTCCTAATTCGAGATTGGACTTTCTCCTCACAAACAAGATGAATAAAATTCTGGATAATTGATTTTCATCATTGCTACAGTACGAATTACAACATAATTATAGTACTAAACATAACTGCTCACTAGAAACTACCCACTAATTAATAATATGAATAATAGCATTTACTTAATAAACTACTACATCATCATATACTAATATAATTTACATATGATAATCCTTGTGCCAAATAGGCCTGTTAGTGGAGCGAATGGGCTTAGTCTTGCTGTTGGGCTGAAATAAAGGAAGGTCCGTATCAATGCCGCCCGGTGAGACTTGGACCTTGTCCTCAAGGTCCGATAAGTGCGATCCAGCCCGCGAAGAAAAAGAATCAGGAGAAAGCTGCTGATCTGCACCGTTCATTTCAGGGTAAAGATCCGTACCGTTCATTTCAGGGTAAGCAGCCATAAAACCCTCATCCTCCAACCATTCTGCCTCTTCACTTCCAAACCCTTTCCACTTAACCAAACACTGCCGCACCTCCGCCCCATTTTCACTGACCACGCGGTGATCGAGAATCATCTCCGGTAAAGTAATCACCTCACCCGCGGCGTTGAGATCCAGAAAAGATGGAGAGACCACCGTCGGATCGCCATGGCACAAACGAAGCAAGGAAACATGGAAGACATTATGAATCCGCGCCGGCTCCGGTAGCTGTAACTCATACACCACCGATGCAATCCGTCGCACCACCTGAAAGGGTCCATAATAACGGCGACTCAATTTGTGGGCTGCGCGTCGAACACTCAACTGTCGGTAAGTGCAAAGCTTCACATTAACCCAATCTCTCGCGTTGAAATTTTTATCAGATTTGTGCTTATTTGCCCGAGAAACCATGCGTTGTTGTGCACGGGCCATATGAGTTTTGATATCTGCTAAAAGTGTTTCTCTGTTAGTTAGCGTCGAATCAATACTCGCATTATTTGATGTTCCTGGAATATAAGTAGGCATCGGAGTAACAGGCCGTCCAAATAATGCTTGAAATGGTTTGGTTTTAATTGAACTGTGGTAGGAAGAATTATACCATTGTTGTGCTAAAGGTAGAAAACGAGTCCACTGCTTAGGTGTATCCATGGTATAACAACGTGAGTAACACTCTAAACAGCGGTTTACCACCTCTGTCTGCCCGTCCGACTGTGGGTGGTAAGCCGTGCTAAAATGCAAAGAAGTGCCAACCCATTGTGAAAGTGCAGGGTTTTCTGGAGTCAATGTTAGACGATGCAATGTTAGACGATGTTGGGTTAACATTGAGGATAACATTGAAAGCCGAGAGCTTGTGCGAAAACTGCTCTTTAGTTGCCAAAATTAAGTTTTGCCTTTATTCACATATTAACCAAGTTCCACGGTTTTAGTTATTTATGTTTATGTCCAGGAAGTATCTTTATCATAAGGAAGAGCTTTGGAAGATTCCTTACTTGAAGTTTCCATAATTCAAGCTAAGTTGAATAATCAACTCACACGGTTTCAAAAGAAGGAAACAAGCTAGTTGTTCTCTGCGACGCGATTCTTTCCAGGATTCTGCGAATTGAAGAAGATGTGTTACCTTGTTAAATCGGTAACAATGGAAACACATTCTCAGGAAAGATATGAAGTTCACAAAGAAGGCAAATTTCAACAAGGAAACAACAAGAGTTACCAAAACTGTGAACAACACATCTTGGCGTTCAAGACTCAAGAAATCTATAAAAGATGTGAAGTTCATCAAGATGAAGACAAGACAATCGTGCTAAACAATCCAAGAGATTAATCATTCTTTGTATTGTCTTCGTCTTGTTTTGCGAAGTTTTTGTATCAACTGCTTAAGTCTAGTTCATAGAAATTAAGTAGTTCTTACTTGTCTGCTTCATTGAGTCCGATCAACAAAGAGCGTGAGTGAATTGTTCTGAGGAACATTTTTGATAAAACCTTTATGGTTATTTGGCCTAAGGCTCGAAAGTTTTTAATAATATTGAAAACTTCTTAAAATTATATCTTCTTGTGTTCTTACTTCCGCTGCACATTATTATTATTATCAAGAAGATCAAAATAGAGTTAAGGCAATTCCAGCTTAACTCTCAAAAGTGTTGTGTCAATCCACAGTCCAAAATTTTCAATTGGCGTCAGAGCCAAACACCGACTACACTGGTGGTTTGGAGGTGATACAACACCATGGACAGTGTCAATCCTAATACCAACAGGATTCCAGTTTTGGATGGCTCCAATTATGTATATTGGAAGATCAGGATGAGGTCTCACATCAAAGCTATTGATATTCGAGCCTGGCAATCCGTGATCAGTGGATACTCTCTTCCAACATTACCAAGAGATGGTGAAGGGGATCTAGTTCCAAAACCAGAAGCAGACTGGACAACAGCAGAGGTAAGTCTCTATAACTCTAATGAAAAAGCTCTTACTGCTATCTTTAGTTGGGTTAATCATCACATGTTTAAGTTAATCCGGAATTGTACAAAATCCAAACATGCTTGGGATATACTTGAACTACATTGTGAAGAAGATTCTGCTATAAAAGATTCTAAATATAGACAACTGCTTTTGCAATTTGAAAAACTTGAGTTGGGTGAAGATGAAAGTGTTGACAGTTATTTTGAGAAAATTCTTGACATTGCTAACCAATGTGAAAACCTAGGTTTTGCTATGACTAATCAAGAAATAGTTTATAAAGCTATGAGAACACTGTCATCTAAATTTGCTCTCAAGAAAATTGCAATGAGTGAATCTAGGAACCTTGCTAATCTACAGTTTCAAGTCTTGATGAATACTCTTAGAGAATTTGAGATGGAGCTTGCCTCACAACCTAGCAAACATAGGGTTGTTGCTTTAAGAGGTTCAAATCTTGACAATGAAAGTGATGATGATTTTGAAATAATTTCTTCAAATTATGGGAAAATTACTAAGAAGTTCAATAAGTTGAATCTTAAAGGAAAGGTAAAGAAAAGAACCATAGTAATAGTTCCCCAGGTTATAAGAAATTACCTCCTAAGTTTGTGAAGTACATGCATCAAAACCTACTCCTTTAGAAGCTGATAAGTTAAAAGATGTTCAATGTTTTGAATGTAAAGGATATGGTCATATGGCTAATGAATGTGCTAACACTCTTAGAAAAAAGAGGAAATCCTCATTGGGTTTGGGTAGATGATTTCAATGAAGATGACTTTAGTTCGGGAGAAGCTGAAGAACAATCAGAAGAGGTTCAAACTGCTGCGCTACTCACTTAGATTGACTGGATGACAGAAGACTCCCTGAACTGCTTCGGATCTCAATGTTATCCCAACATTCAGGATCCAACATCACAACAGGAGACCTTCATTGCAGATTGGGATGAATATGATACTGATTATGAACCTTATCTTGCGTCCTACTTTGATGAATCTAACTTTGTTTATTTTCATGGCACAGTGGATCTAGATGAAGAATATTTCTTTGAAGGTGAAATGTCCCAGGAGGAAATCATTGAAGACCTGAAGTCTATCTACCACAAACTACTGCTTGAGAATCACAAACTCATCAAGAGCAACAAAAGCTTGAAGGAAGAGATTGGATGCATAAAGGAGATGCTGAAACTGTATGAGAAAGACCTTGACAAAACTGAGGCTGAGCTGAAAGAGGTAAATGTAAAACTAAATAAAGCTGAACATACTATTGACAAATGGAACTCTTCTATATCTCTGCTTGATGAAGTGCTGGGTATGGGAAATCAAGGTAAAAATGGTTTGGGCTATGTTGAGAAACCTCCCTCTGAAGATGTTAACTCTGCCTATTTGAAAGCTGGTTTTATCAAGGAAAGCAATAACTTGAGTTGTGAAATCCCTTCCAACACTGTGAAAAAGCCTACTTTTATCTGTCAATATTGTTTTCAACCTGGTCACATTAAGCCTTATTGTAAAAAATATTAAATTGTGATTGAGAAGAAAACAGTAATTAATTGCAATACCAATGTTAGGAGAACATCTGATCTGAATGTTATCCCAACATTAGGTAACAACGCTGAAGCACATAAAAGTAGAACTTGGATAGAAAAGTTAAAAACTCCTAAGGTTAAAATTGTTTGCAATGTTGTCTTTTCTGCTGTTTACTCTAACCTTGCAGGTATGTGGTATTTTGACAGTGGGTGTTCAAGGCACATGACTGAAAACATTGACAACCTGAAAGAGGTTATCCCTCTGACTGTTGGAACAGTTACCTATGGAGGAGGCACAGAAGGGAAAATCATTGGAAAGGGAGTACTAGATGTTCAAGGATTTCCACCACTCAAGGATGTGTTGTTGGTTGAAGGATTGAAAGCAAATTTAATTAGCATAAGTCAACTTTGTGATGATAACTTGCTAGTTACTTTTGATAAAATTTCATGTGATGTGTTTAATAGTGACAATGTCCGTGTCATGACAGGTACAAGATCAAATGATAACTGCTATCTTGCTCAAGATGAAGCTGAATGCTACCATGCCAAGGTAGATGAATCTATCATGTGGCACAAGAAGTTAGGACATGTGCACTATAGAAATCTGGAGAAACTACATAAGTTAGAGGCTGTAAGAGGACTGCCTAAGTTGACTAGCCCAGGTAAAATTGTTTGTGAAGACTGCCTGAAAGGTAAACAAACAAAAGCTGTCCATCCACCACTTCAGGTACAGAGTACTAACACTGGAACTAATAAGTGCTTTGATTTGCTACACATGGATCTCATGGGTCCTATTGAGGTTAGTAGTCTGAATGGTAAGAAGTATGCTTTTGTTATTATTGATGATTTTTCAAGATAGACATGGATTAAGTTTTTGAAAGAAAAATCAGAGGCATTCAACACATTCAAGATTTTGCATGCTAGTATTAAGAATCTCTATGGTACTTCTGTAGGAAGAATTAGGTCTGACCATGGAAAGGAGTTTGAAAATGTAAGCTTTGCTAATTTCTGTGAATCTAAAGGCATTTTCCATGAGTTTTCAGCACCTAAGACACCTCAGCAAAATGGGATTGCTGAGAGGAAGAATAGAACACTTCAAGAGATGGCTAGAGTTATGTTGAATTCTAAAAACCTATCTAAGAAACTCTGGGCTGGAGCATTGAATATTGCATGTCATATTAGTAATAGAGTTTATCTTAGACCTTGTACTACTATGACATCTTATGAAATCTTGAAGGGTTCAAAAACAACAGTAGCACACTTTCATTAATTTGGTATTAACTGCTATTTGCTAAAAGATAGAGATTATTTGAGCAAATTTGATCCCAAAAGTGAAAAGTGTATATTTGTTGGATATTCTCCTAATAGTGCTGCTTTCAGGGTCTACAATCCAAGATTGCATACTGTTCAAGAATCAGTGAATGTCATTTTTGATTTAACTGTTTCTACAGGTACTGAAGAAGTCACTAGTTCAGATGTTACTCCAACATTGAACACAGACGTTGGAGATGCTGAACTGGAAACTAGAACAAATGTTGACTTAACACCAGAAACCCCCAATGTTAGGCCAACATCGGTGCTGTCAGATTCTGAAGAAGAAGTGGTTCCTGTATTCAGAAGAGATCCCCCTCTTAGAATACAAAGAGGTCATCCAGCCTCTCAAGTAATTGCACAAATTACTGAAAGAGTTAGAACACGCAACAAAGAAAGGGTCAATTGCAAGGATATGGCTAAGTTGTGTGTTTGCATGTCTTCTTCATGTACTATTGATAATGCATCTTGTTTTGTGTCCTCCATTGAACCTAAGAATGTAACTGAAGCTCTTAAGGATAGTTACTGGATTAATGCCATGCAAGAGGAACTCTTACAATTCACCAAAAATAGAGTTTAGAATCTAGTACCTAGGCCATCACATGTGAATATAATAGGTACAAAATGGATTTTCAAAAATAAAACTGATGAGAACGGTGTAATTATGAGGAACAAAGCTAGGTTGGTTACACAAGGTTATACTCAGGTAGAAGGTATAGATTTTGATGAGACTTTTGCTCCAGTAGCTAGGATAAAATCAATTAGATTACTCCTTGCTATTGCTTGTTGTCTTAGGATTAAACTATACCAAATGGATGTTAAAGGTGCCTTTCTGAATGGTTTAATTGACAAAGAGGTTTATGTAGAACAACCTAAAGGCTTTGTTGATCCTAAACATCCTGACCATGTGTACAAACTTGAAAAGGCTTTGTATGGCTTAAAACAGGCTCCTAGAGCTTGGTATGAGAGGCTAACTGATTTTCTGTTAGGCATAGGTTTCAATAGAGGAGATGGAGATATAACATTGTTTGTCCTTAGAAAATGCTCTGATATATGCATTGCTCAAATTTATGTGGATGATATTGTATTTGGCTCTACTAACAAGTCTATGACAGGAAAATTTGTTGAGTCTATGACAGGAAAATTTGAGATGAGCATAATTGGTGAGCTCAACTACTTTCTGGGACTACAAGTTAAGCAGCTGAAGAATGGAATCTTCCTGAACCAGGAGAAGTATGCAAGGAATATGATGAAGAGATTTGAGCTACAAGAGTCCAAGCCTTGCAAAACTCCTATGTCATCTTCAGTGAAGATAACAAAAGATGGCACGGGCAGCAATGTTGACCCAACATTGTATAGATCCATGATTGGTAGTTTGCTATATCTCTCTGCCTCTAGACCTGACATCATGTTTTCAGTATGTGTTTATGCTAGGTACCAAGCTGAGCCAAGGCAATCTCACTTGATTGCTGTGAAGAGGATTCTTAGATATATCTCTGGAACTTCACCTTAGGCATTTGGTATTCTTACGACACTAACACTAACTTGGTTGGTTTCAGTGACTCTGACTGGGCAGGTGATGTGGATGACAGGAAATCCACAAGTGGGGGCTGTTTTTATTTGGGGAATAATTTGGTCTCATGGTATAGCAAGAAGCAGAACTGTGTTTCATTATCAACTGCTAAATCAGAATATGTAGCAGCTGGCAGCTGTGTTACCCAACTTGTGTGGCTCAAACACATGCTTTCAGATTATGGGCTAGATAGTGATACACTTCTCATGTTCTATGACAATCTAAGTGCCATAAGTATCTCTAGGAATCCTGTCCAACATTCTAGAACTAAGCATATAGACATAAGACATCATTTCCTAAGAGATATGGTAGAGGACAAAGTGATCAACATTGAACATATTGAGACAACTAATCAGCTTGCTGATATGTTTACAAATGTTTTAGATAGTGAGAGATTCTTCAGTTGGAGGAAATCTCTTGGCATGTGCAATATGTGAAAATGTTGAGGAAACCAGTGTCGACATAACACCACTGTCTAGCACTGGTATATTGATTGTGGTGTAGTAGGTACTCTGTTATTTTCCTTTGTTGAATTCATTTCCTTGTGAGTCTCATTTCATCTGTGTTTTGTCATATTTGGTTTGTGTGGTTGAACTCTTTGATTAACAACTCTTTCTAGTTATCAGTTTCACATCTTTGTTTTGAAAAAGTAATAAAACTCTTCTGTTGTCTGAGGTTGTGATTACCTAACATATGAAGAAGTTGGGGTACACAAAGTTCACTACTTTGATGTTTATTCAGTTGTGTCTTATTCATATGGAAGGTGTACAGGACATGTGGAGAAGCTGGGGTGCATGATGTTGACAGGTTCACTGTTACTCTGTTGTGCTTATTTACATATTCCTGTTTGTTTGGCCAAGGAACACACGAGGGAGATCTTTTCTACTAGGGTGTTTGAGGTTTAGATTTCTTACATTTAGTAGCACTAATCACTTGGTGATTCTCTTGAATGCAGGTTGGTAACCCAGTATGCATCAGGAATTGGGGTGTTGGGGTGCATCATAAATGAATTGCCAACATTCAAGGCCTTTGTACTTGCCTAACTTGTTGCTGTTAATGTTGTTACTGGGGTGTAAGGAGTTCAGGCTGCCCTCATTCAGTAGTGACATTAGCTTTGTGTTTAACAACCTTCAGTTTTGGTTCAGATGAGTTATGAAAATAATATAGATTATAAAAGAGATGTGAACTATGCTGGTTTGAGGGGTTTTTCATAAGTGTTCACCATCTACCTCCTTGACATTACATTGTTGAATTCATGTAGAACTGCATTGTTTTCTTTCTTGTTGTTGAGTTGTGTCGGTCTAGGCTTAGGGGGAGTATAATTCTTGTGTTGAGGCATACAATTGGGTGACATACTGCAGGTGACACACTTTTCTGTGACTTTCTATGCTGTGGAAGTGAATTTTTCCTTGAATTCATAACTGCTTATCTCTGTGTGTTTCTTGTTATCTATGTTGCTTACTCATGATTTTGATCTGAACAATATGTCTGAGGTACTCACTTGCTATATTGGTTAAGTTTCAGATGTATTTTTGGATGTATCTCAAGCTCTCACATGAATTTGCCTTGGTGAAGCCTGTACCTCCATCTTCGGTTTTGAATGTTATTGAATGTTATCCCAACATTGTGCACAGTCGTAGGTCAACATTGAAAACAGGAACTTATAAGTTTTCAGTTTTTTGAAAACCGCTCTAGTTAACTGTTAATTAAACATCAAAGCATGTGCGCGTGAAAACATAGTGGGAAAGTTTACTTGGTTCAAATTTGGTAACTGCCCATTAACATTCATTCTCTTTCCTTATTCACGGTTATTTCAAAAATCAAAACCCTATTTCCCTTAATTGTGCTTGCAATTTTCATATTTGTGCTTACTTTGCAAAATTTCTCTCGCAACTCTCAAATTCTCTCAATTTTCTATGCGATTTCTTTCAAAACTTCTCTACTAACTATGGCAAGCAAGTCTCATATGCAAACTTTTGCAGATGTTGCCCTGGGAAGTGAACCCACTGCCGCACGCACTCGGTCACACACTAGAGGTGCTGCTGCAAAGACAGTTGATGCTCATGTTGCTGCTAAAAGGAAGGCTATTCCCTATGTGCGACGAGGGAAGAAGTCCAAACAGGGTGAATCGACCTCCAATGTTGAGCTAACTGCTGATTCAACCACTCCCATCACCAATGAGCCTGAAATTGAGGTAAACATTGCTGAACCCACCACTGAACTTGATGTTGACTTAACTGTTGAGGGGGAGGGTAGTGGTTCGGTTGAGAAAACTGTGGAAAAATCCATGGACAAGTCTGTGGACAAATTGGTGAGGAAGTGGATTAGGGCTCAAAAGAAAAAGAGCAAGGTTGCAGGGGATAAGTTGAAAACTATGTCTGAAACTGCTAAGACAAGGGCTGAGGCTAGAAAGAGACAGGTGGAGAGGTTAGACAAGAAAAAGGCTGAGAGGAAAGCTGAGGAAGAGAAGAAGGCTGTTGCTGCTGCTGCTGCTGAGAGAAAGAGGAAAGGAAAGCAAGTAGTGGATGAGGAAAGTGAGGTAGTAGATGTTGAGGATGAAGAGGAAGAAGAGAAGAAGGAAGAGGAGACTGAAGAAGAGCAGGATGTTGCTGCTGATGTTGGGGCAACATCAGGAACAGAGGTGATTTGGCAATAGATCATAGTATATATGTATGTGTATCGGTTACAAGTGTATAATCTAATAATACGACGAGTCTATCTCAAACCAGGCCTACACTATATATCTCGTGTAGACTTGGTCTGGAACACCCCGAACTAACGCCTCGATGCTTGGATGGCAATGCTATATCGGTGACTAGATCGGTTGTATGTCGGTGATCGTCTTCGATATGATATCGAGGATTCCCCTCGATGTGAGATCGGTAGTGTGGCGGTATGACGTATCAGGGGAACACAAGGTAGTCCCGATATCGAATGCGATATTGAGAGTGAGATCGGTGATGTATTTCGATGTGATGTGTGGTAGCTGAGGGATAATAATTGCTTACTTTGGGATCCGGGTACCGCGTATTTATAGACCTCGGGATCCGGGGACCACAGTAACATATCGGTGATTATTACCGATATGATATCGAAAGTGGTCCCCGATATGGTCAAATAGGGGCCTGGTTTGGGCCAGACCCAATATGCGGGAAATAGCCATATCATGTAGTCCCCCAATTTGGGGATTCTTATCTTAGAGATAAGAATTTGCAAATTTAATTTTAAATTTATGGGTTACCTGTACCCTTCGTCCCGCCAGTTCAAATGATGGAGATCAAATTTGCGGGAAATGCACCTTGTGATGAACTTCAATGGGTCCCCTAATGCATTGGACGGCTAGTTTGAGGTCCTCGTTTGAATTATAAGTTTATTGGGATTTGAGTTTCTTATAAATATCGGAATTGCACTTGTGACGGAGTCCTTTACACACGTGTACTCCAAGCGACGTGGTGAGGGGACGGGTGGATCATTGTTGATTCCGGACTGAACTCGGTTATCCCAATCTGCCTACGTATCCCTTTGGGGGAATCAAGTCGGACGTAGATCATTTGTCTATTCTGCACTGCGTGGCTTTACAGTTTTGACCATATCCCCTTGCAGGAAGGTCTAAATCTCAATCCGCTTCTTGATATAGAAAGTAGACTCCTTTAGCTTTCCAAGCATATAAGGTACATGTTGGGGAGATAAGTATATCGGTAGTGACATACGATATAAGATCGGGTATTCTGGCACATTGGAGATATGTCGTTGTTCCACCATATCGGCCATAACTCGAGATCGGTATATCGAATCCTCGATCTGCTTCTTCCTATGGGTAGCTGAGACATGTAGCTTTCCATAAATATATTATACATGTCGAATGGATAAGTAAATCGGCAGTTATTTTCGATATAATATCAGGTATTGTAGTATGTAGAAGGTATGTCGGGAATCTATGTCGAATATGGCATATCGGGGATGATATTCGATGTACATTTTGATATAAACATGATGGGGGATCCGTAGGTGTTTTTTCCTCTTGTATTTAATAGAGTTCAATTTGTAGGAACGTCGTCCTGATCTCCTCCCGGTTGGAGCGGAGAGGTTTATGGAATGCTCGAGCTTCTCAAATCTAATTTCAAAGGTTCGAGAGGCAACATTTCATGCTTGCGTAGGGCAAGTATTGAGAAAGGACGGTTTCAAGGACTTCCTCGAGTTGAGTGGGTTGAACCCAAGGCATGATTATAACAACCTGCCGATTGGTGGCCTAGATGAGGTGGAGGATGGTCCGGTCGACCGTGATGTGTTTTCCGAGGTCGTTGAGAAGAAGACTGAAGGGTCCTTGTGGGAGTAGCTGTTTTGCTGCTCTTACTATAATTCAAATTTATCCCTTTCCTGACTATTTCAGATTCGTGGTTCTATAACGAAATGTTTATTTCTCTGTTATCTTCATAATCAGTGACTCTGCGTGATCTCGTTGTCTAAGAACTTGTTGATTTTTATTGTCGTGATGATAGAGTGTGCGGCATTTCGATATCTGACAATGCATTCATTTCGTTCTCGTATCGATGATATTTCTTTACTTTGCTTGTCGTCAATAAAGGATGATTTGAATTCCCTCGGTGTTGGTGGAAACATGTGTAATCTGCCACAACTCATTGGCGGGAGCCCATCCCGTTATCACAGGGAAACCGCTACCGTTGAAATGCTTACGGTCGACCCCGTTATCACAGGGGATAATTTTCTCGTGGGCAGGGGCGCATCCCGTTATCACAGGGAACCCGCTACCATTGAAATGTTTACGGTCGACCCCGTTATCACAGGGGGTATTTTTCTTGTGGGTAGGGGAGCATCCCGTTATCACAGGGAACCCGCTACCGTTCAAATGTTTAGGATCGACCTCGTTATCACAGGGGATATTCTTCTTGGATCGACCCCGTTATCACATGGGATTTTTTCTTGGATCGTCCCCGTTATCACAGGGGATTTTTTCTTGGATCGACCCCGTTATCACAGGGGATTTTTTCTTGGATCGGCCCCGTTATCACAGGGAATTTTTTCTTGGATCGACCCCGTTATCACAGGGGATTTTTTCTTGGATCGACCCCGTTACCACAGGGGATTTTTTCTTGGATCGGCCCCGTTATTATATGGGATTTTTTCTTGGATTGACCCCGTTATCACATGGAATGTTTTCTTGGATCGACCCCGTTATCACAGAGGATTTTTTCTTGGATCGACCCCGTTATCACAGGGGATTTTTTTTTCTTGGATCGACCCCGTTATCATAGGGGATTTTTTCTTGGATCTACCCCGTTACCACAGGGGATTTTTTCTTGGATCGGCCCCGTTATTATATGGGATTTTTTCTTGGATTGACCCCGTTATCACAGGGATTGTTTTCTTGGATCGACCCCGTTATCACAGGGGAGTTTTTCTTGGATCGGCCCCGTTATCACTGGGGAGTTTTTCTTCGATCGGCCCCGTTATCACAGGGGATTTTTTCTTGGATCCGTACCGTTATTACAGGGAATTTTTTCTTGGATCGACCCCGTTATCACAGGGGATTTTTTTCTTGGATCGGCCCCGTTATCACAGGAAATTTTTTCTTGGATCGACCCCGTTATCACAGGGAATTTTTTCTTGGATCGACCCCGTTATCACAGTGGATTTTTTCTTGGATCGGCCCCGTTATCACATGAAATTTTTTCTTGGATCGACCCCGTTATCACATGGAATTTTTTCTTGGATCGACCCCGTTATCACAAGGGATTTTTTCTTACTTATCGCCTCAGTATGTCGTTCGCCGAGAACAGTGTTGGCTCAGGTTTCCTCGAGATGGATTTCGAAGAGATCGGAGTGGGATTATCTGAAAACGAGATGTTCGGGTCTGACCAGTTGATTGGTGACCAATCTGGTGCTGAATTCTCTTCTCCGATAGAAGCTGACCGTCCCAATGTGGGTGAATGGGGCTTGGGGATCAGCCCCCCGAAATATAAGACCTCGAAGAAGTACGAGGATATGACGTCTCATGTTCCTCATCATGCTGGTTATTACTCCGACGAGTATGCCATCCCTGAGGGGTATAAGGTCATATTCCCTAGTGTGGATCAATGAATGCATACTCCACCGAAAGGCTGCATTACTGTTAATGCCAAGCATTTTAAAAACGGACTGCGCTTCCCAATTGATCATGCGGTTAGTGCTATCATAGCGAGCATCGGGGTCTGCTTGGGGCAGCTATCCCCCAATTCTCTGGGGTACATCGTGGCTTTCATTTGTGTCATGAGAGCTTTGGGTGCCCCTTGCGGAGTTAATGAGTTCTGGCAACTCTTTAGTGTCATGGTCAACAGGAAGGGTGGTGACAAGGGGTTCTTTTGCGTGCGGGCCCAGGCGGGTCTTAGGTTCGTGCTATATACTCAATCAAGTTATGGATTTGGAAATAAGTGTGAGTATATGTACATCCAGGAGAGGACGACTGGTGAATTTGATGTGCTTCCTAGTGTGTGGTGCGAAGTCACCAAATATGAGAGACGAGCCGCTGTCGGGACAACTGCACATAGCCTCGAATTTCTGAGGAATCTGATTAACCATTCGTACGACGGTACCCTGCGTTGTCGTGACATAGTTTTACGAGCAAGTGGGATATCTCCCGTACGTTATAACGGCCCCTCTACTCTCGGTAAGTGTTATATCTTTACAAATCGATAGCTTCCTCCCGATTTATCTCTTGATCTTATGTTTCATGTATCTTGCAGCCGATTTGGAAGAGTACTGTAGTCTAGATGCGATAGCGAAACGTAGACAGTTGGGGGCCAAAGCCGCTACAGATGACGCACCTCCACTTGTCAAGAAGAGGGGTCGTAAGGGCGTACGCAAGAATGCGAAAAAAACTGTTCCCTCATCGAGTGGTAATACTGCCGGGTGGGTAGTGCCTCGCAGTCTCAACATGACGTTGATGTTGGGATGTCCACAGGGCGAAAAAGAAAAAGGGAAGGGGGTAGTTCAAGTGGGGATCACTCCATGCGCGGAATGTATTCTTGGTGTGGGACTTGTATTTCATGTCTTCTTCTGATTTTAGGGTGCTTCAGCGAGTCCACATATCACATCCATCCTTGTACCTGGTCACCTATAATTTCGCCGACTCCTTGAGGTGTCGGGAATTTGATCTTCTGGTAATAAGTAGAGACCACTGCCCAGATCTGGTTGAGTGTCGGTCGGTCAATGTTGGCATGGTAGGGGAATGGGATGTCGACTATTGTGTATTTTATCGGCGTCACCCGGGTGCGTGGGTTTCTCCCAAACACTGTGGGCAATATAACTTGTCCGAGTGGAACTACCTCAGCTCCGCCGGATTCGGTCAATGGGGTGGATATCGGCTCTAGCCGTCCCGGGGCTATCATCATGTGCTCGTAGGCTTTTGAGAATATCAGGTTTGTGGAGCTTCCGATGCGGTCAGGGCCAACGGACTAAGTTGCTCCAAGTCTCTCCTGGTGAAAGAGATCTTCTGCTCCAAGTACGCTTCTGGTATGATTGCATTTGTGTACCCAATGTAGGCTCCACCCTGGACTCTTCGTGTTATAGTTTCTCGGCCGCGAGCAGTGTTGGCTCTCAAGGCTCCTCCATTGATCATGTTTATGACGCCTCTGCTCGGGGCATTCACTATAGCCCTACCACACTCCTTGGGTGCCTCAATCATCTTCTGTTTTCCTCTCCTGGGTGAGTAATCTCTTCTAGGGGATAAAGAATGTTCAGTCCCCTTAGCATCTTCCTTGGCGTTTCTAACAAACTCGACCAAGTTTCCTTCTTTAATCAATCATTCAATTTCATTCCTCAGGTGCGTACAATCCTCCGTCATATGTCCAGGTTGACGGTGGTACGCACAGTATTTGTCCGACGACTTCATCTCGAAAGTCTCATTCAATGGCCTGGGTTCCGTCAACCATCTGTTTCTTTTTGCCATGGCCATCACTTCCAGAATGCCTCTATTCAACGGTGTGTACGTCCTTGGGGGCCTTTCTCTATTGCGATCTCTGTCCGCATTCCTGTTGGGAAATGAACCTTGACGCGTTGCCATCATCTCGTCCTCGTAAACATTTGGTTCGCGAGCCTGTTGATCTATGCTACGGTGGGCTCAGTCAATTTGATTAACTCGCCGGCGAACCTGCGATGGGTCGTACCCTTGAACAGCATCATCATGACCTGCCTGCCATGTGGCTCATCCACTTTCAACAATTCATCATTGAACCTCTTCATATATTCCCGGAGGTTCTCCCTTTCCCTCTGATGCACAGCGCCAAGGTGTAACAGGTTGGCCTTCATTCTCTTTTGGCTAGAGAACTGGTTCTCAAACTTTTCCCTTAGTTGCTCGTAGTCCGTTATGGATCTGGCCTCCAGCCTAGCAAACCAATCCAGTGCAGCGCCCGTTAAAGTGGTGGATAGGATCTTCGCCTTTATGTTTCTTGAGTAGTTGTGCAGATTCAAAATGCTATCGACCTGATGGAGATGATCTGTAGGATCACTTCTTCCGTCGTATGGCTTGATCACTGGGATCTTGGCCCCTCTTTGCAATACCTCATCCTCTATCTCATTCGAAAACGGGGTCCTGCTGCGACCCTTCCAATGACTCTGAGTCACCTTCCTCGTCAACTCCGCCCTCTCGCGGTCTAGTTGTTCCATCCTCATCGATATTACCTGCAGTACTTCTGCATCCTCATTTTTTGAATGTGCAATCTCAGCGCGGTCGCAACCGCGTTCCATTCTCCTGGTTATTTTCGCCCTCTTGCGGTCAAGTCGTTCCATCCTTCTTGCTATCTCTCGGTCCAGGGTCCTAGGGTCCCATCTCTCCAACCTGTTGTAAGCAGCGGGCGATATCTCTCTGAATGAGTCCCCCGTATCCTCATGTTCATCATATCCTTGCCTTGCCCTTCTCTCACCCGCTCGAGATTCATGGGGCCTTGATCGAATGTCCCTTGTCCTTTGTTCCGCCAGTCGTGGAAGCAAAGTCTCCAATGTAGTGTCAAGCGCCGCTTTTACAGAAGCATTGATCTGCGCTAGCATCTCCGGGGTTATGGCGGCAGGGGGAATGGTGCTCTGACCTGCAGCCATCGTCTCCTCTGAGCCGGAAAGATCCACGTTTGGTACTTCGGTCATCGGGACATCCGCCGCCGGGTTTCAGTGGTCGGGCCCTCAGTAGCAGGTTCCGCCATATTTGGTATGGCAGTGGTTGGACCAGAATTCGTGGCTCGCGGTGGTCTCCGGGGCCCGCACCTACGTCGCGGTTCATTCTGTGCTGGAGGAAGCTCCATCTCAGCTTGGGTCATTATCTATTCTTGGTCAGTCGGCTGTCGAAGGGGTGGTGTGTCCTCAATCCTCATGTTTCTAGTCACCACTCCATTAAACTCGGATCGGGTCCTCCTTCCTTGCATCTTGGCGTCCTCGTCCGTGAACTGGTGTTCCGACAGACGGCGCCACTGATTTGGCAATAGATCGTATTATATATGTATGTGTGTCAGTTACAAGTGTATGATCTAATAATACGACGAGTCTATCTCAAATCAGGCCTACACTATATATCTCGTGTAGACTTGGTCCGGAACACCCCGAACTAACGCCTCGATGCTTGGATGGCAATGGTATATCGGTGACTAGATTGGTTGTATGTCGGTGATCGTCTTCGATATGATATCGAGGATTCCCCTCGATGTAAGATCGGTAGTGTGGTGGTATGACGTATCAGAGGAACACAAGGTAGTCCCGATATCGAATGCGATATCGAGAGTGAGATCGGTGATGTATTTCGATGTGATGCGTGGTAGCTGAGGGATAATAATTGCTTACTTTGGGATTCGGGTACCGCGTATTTATATACCTCAGAATCCAGGGACCACAGTAACATATCGGTGATTATTACCGATATGATATCGAAAGTGGTCCCCGATATGGTCAAATAGGTGCCTGGTTTAGGTCATGCCCAATATGCGGGAAATGCCCATATCAAGAGGAGTACACAGATGGGCTATATGTGGTGTATCCTGATGATGAGGGGAGCTACTTTTCTCCTTACTATCTCTCTCAAGAGTTGGAGAAGAAGTGGGATTCCTTCAAAAGAAGGGAGATTCACACTGAAAGAGCTATAGAGATGGCCAGTTTCAAAGAGAACAAGGTGATGGACTTGCTTGAGGCAAGGGGGTTGCAACAATCAGTGATAAAGCTGAGTGACTATGCTCATGAGATTGTCATGGAGTTCTACCTACATCTCGCAAAATGGATCAGGGACTACAGATCTCCAAAATTTGGAAAGGCTTGGGTGAGGGGGGAGAGTCTTCAACATTGACCCCTACACCATCAACATGATCTGTGGATTCCCTACTACTGATGAATCTGAGGACCTCTACTACGATGATGTGATGGAAGACTTGACTGGAGGGTTGGTTAAAACCTGTAGAGATGCTCTACCAACCACAAAACTCACCTCCTTGAGTGCTGTCTTGCACAAGATAGCTTGCTTCAACTGGCTGCCAAGCAAAAATGTCACTGTTTTTACTAAGAAATCAGTAATCTTAGTCTACAAAATCAAAAATGGGCTAGCTGTGAACATGGGGGAGAGGATTGTGAAGTCTGTCTCTGAAGTTGCTAGAAGGAAGAATGGCATGCTGCCTTTTCCCTCACTCATCTGCAAAATTCTTAGCAATCAAGGATTGAAGACAAGTGTCACTGTGGGCTGGAGGAAGAATGACACTGAACTGACAATTCTCCCAAGCTACTTGTCTGGATCAAGAGTGAGAGACCTTCCATGGAACCCAAAAGGAGTGGTGAGACCAAGGGCTGAAAAGAAGAAGGCTCGGGAGTTTGCTGGAACTTTAGTGCCTATGTCCAAAGAAGAAGACTGCATGGTCATAACTTCTGCTTTTGTGGATCATTTGCTGAACTGGTATAGGGGGCAGATTGCTGATTGTCAGAGGGAGATTGAAGAAAGAAAGGAACACCTGAAAGAGCTGGAGGGCATGCTGAAAAATTTGGAGAAACTCCCTTTTTCACAAAAAGGGGGAGAGTAGTTCCAATTTTAAATTTTAGTCTTCTGGTTTATGTTTTTTGTCTACGAACTGCTAATATCTTTGAACTGCTAGTACATTAATCTCTAATTGGTTTTATTTGATCAAGGGGCTTGTCCTTGATTTTTTGCTTTGGCCTGTAACTCTAAGTACTACCGTTGAACTACTTTAACTTCTGTTACTTATGAAAGTACATTTTGAACTGCTTGTCTAGTTAACCTTCTGTGCAGGAAACTCACTGGTTTCAATGTTGAGGCAACATTGATGAATGTTGAGGTCTAAACATATGTACATATCTGGATGTAGTGATGACCGTAATGCTTGTCTATGTTAATTTAACTTTGAATTTGTTTGCTTGTATTGAGGGGGAGAAGTTTAGTAGTTTAGTTTGTTTCTTGTTGATTATAACTTTCTGGATATAAGACTTGATTGGAACAGGTGTTGGTTTTGTGAAGAAAGGCAAAAAGGGGGAGATTGAAAGTGGAGGGTTTTCTGGAGTCAATGTTAGATGATGCAATGTTAGACGATGTTGGATTAACATTGAGGATAACATTGAATGCCGAGAGCTTGTGCGAAAACTGCTCTTTAGTTGCCAAAATTAAGTTTTGCCTTTATTCACATATTAACGAAGTTCCACAGTTTTAGTTGTTTATGTTTATGTCCAGGAAGGTATCTTTATCATAAGGAAGAGCTTTGGAAGATTCCTTACTTGAAGTTTCCATAATTCAAGCTAAGTTGAATAGTCAACTCACACGGTTTCAAAAGAAGGAAACAAGCTAGCTGTTCTCTGCGACGTGATTTTTTCCAAGATTCTGGGAATTGAAGAAGATGTGTTACCTTGTTAAATTGGTAACAATGGAAACACATTCTCAGGAAAGATATGAAGTTCACAAAGAAGGCAAATTTCAACAAGGAAACAACAAGAGTTACCAAAACTGTGAACAACACATCTTGGCGTTCAAGACTCAAGAAATCTATAAAAGATGTGAAGTTCATCAAGATGAAGACAAGACAATCGTGCTAAACAATCCAAGAGATTAATCATTCTTTGTATTGTCTTCGTCTTGTTTTGCGAAGTTTTTGTATCAACTGCTTATGTCTAGTTCATAGAAGTTAAGTAGTTCTTACCTGTCTGCTTCGTTGAGTCCGATCAATAAAGAGCGTGAGTGAATTGTTGTGAGGAACATTTTTGATAAAACCTTTATGGTTATTTGGCCTAAGGCCCGGAAGTTTTTAATAATATTGAAAACTTCTTAAAATTATATCTTCTTGTGTTCTTACTTCCGCTGCACATTATTATTATCAAGAAGATCAAAATAGAGTTAAGGCAATTCCAGCTTAACTCTCAAAAGTGTTGTGTCAATCCACGGTCCAAAATTTTCACGTTGAAATAGTTCACGCCAGAATGAACTAAGGAAAATAGGGTCACGGTCTGACACGATACACTTAGGCAGTCCATACACACTATAAATATCAGTTAAGAACACCGAGGCCAAATAAGTTGCTGAATATTTAGGTGGTAGAGCAATAAAATGTGCAAACTTACTCAAGCGGTCTACCAACACTCAAATGGCTGATTTTCCATTAGATAGTGCAAATGTGTTATGAAATCCATAGAAATATCAGTCCACACTTGAGTCGGAACAGGTAAAGGTTGTAGTAACCCGTATGGCTTAGAAGTGACATACTTCTGTCAACGACAGATTGCACATTTTTGAATGAACTCTGCAACTGATTGTTTAAGACTAGGCCAAAAAAATATCGAAGAAATTCTCGCCAAAGTCTTTTTATTACCTGAATGACCGCCAACAGGAGAGGAATGGAACTCAGTTAATATTTGTTGCCTTAAAGAACTGTCATCTGGAACATACAACCTGTCTTTGTAGTACAACATTCCATTCGTCATTATGTACTTAGCATGCATGCCTATTTTATCCATGTTTTGAATAATCTGCTTTGCGTCTTGTGAGGTGTGCATAACCTGTTGGAGAGAGAGGATAAAATGGTAGCGGAAGAAGCAACAATGTTCAAACAAGTAGGGGTGACAACTCGGGATAAGGCATCAGCGACCTTATTCTCACATCCAGGTTTGTATTGCACCTCATAATCAAACCCCAGTAGTTTAATCAGCCACTTTTGCTGTTCGGGTGTATTAAATTGTTGCGTCAAAATATATCGAAGGCTTTTTTGATCTGTGTAAATAGTAAATTTCCTTCCCAATAAATAGTGTCTCCACCTTGTAACTGCCTCAGTTAATCCAACTAATTCTTTGTTGTAGGCTAAATCAACTTGCATACGCGGCGACATTTTTCGACTGAAAAATGCAATGGGATGCTGATTCTACGACAAAACTGCTCCAATGGCAATGGCCGAAGCATCCGTGGTCAACTCGAAAGGCGCGTCAAAGTCGGGCAAAACTAGTGTAGGAAGTTCAGTCATGTATTTCTTTAATTGCTCAAAGGCTGATTGAGCCGATGTACCCCATGTAAAACACTGAGATCTTAGTAAATGCGTGTGAGGAGCGGCGACAAAACGCCGATAGTAACCCGTCAAACCCAAAAAACCCCTTAGGGCCGTGAGAGAAGTAGGCACATGCCATTTTAGAATGGCTTCAATTTTATATCCACATCCACCGAAACACCCTCAGCACTGATAACATGACCCAAATACTGAACCTTAGCCACCGCAAAAACACACTTCGAAATTTTGGCAAAATACTGATTAGATGCCAATAAAGCCAAAATAGTACGTAAATGACCCAAATAAGTAGGAAGATCACGACTGTAAATGAGAATATCATCGAAAAAAACCAACACAAAATCACGAAGATACTCACGTATTTGTTAAGCCAAAAGGCATCACGGCCAATTCATAATGTCCATCACAGGTGCGAAAAGCTGTTTTGTGGATATCTTTGGAAGCAACGTGGATCTGATGGTATCCCGAACGCAAATCAAGCTTAGTGTATACACGTGCACCTTTAAGCTCATCTAACAACTCATCGACAGTAAGGATAGGAAACTTATCCTTGACTGTGACAGCATTAAGTGCTCTGTAATCCGCACAAAAATGCCAAGTGCCATCTTTCTTACTCACCAATAACATTGGAGATGAGAACGGACTAGTACTAGGCCGAATATGTCCAGCTCATAACATATCTTTGATGTGTTGCATCATGATTGGTTTTTGGTAGTGCGGATAACGATATGGCTTAATGTTAACTGGTTGAGTGCTAGGTTGTAAATGAATATGGAGATCATGTACTCGATGAGGAGGTATTGTCTGTGGTTCCTCAAAACCCGTTGAAAACTCCTTCACCAATTAAACAACTTCTGAAACTTCGTGGATGAAATTATCTGCTGTTATCGAATGAAAAGTAGGCTCATACGAAACATAAACGGCTTGCATCGATAGTAATGAGCCTGTTTCTAACATGCGCTTCATTTGAGACGGCGACCCACACGAGAGCCCTGACTCTCCCTTCAAAGTTACAATTTTATTGCCTTACTGAACCGTAATTTGAGGAATCTCATATTTTGAAACATAATCTCCAAAACTTTTCAACCACTCCACTCCTAAAACAATCTCAGCCCCGTGAATGGGTATGGCAAACATCGACATAGTAAATGCAGTACCTTGTAATTGTATTTGAACATCCTGACAACGTCCTAGGCATGGCAGATGTTGTCCATTGCCAACCATAACTTCAAATGCATACAATGAGAGAATAGGTAAACCGCACATATGTGCAACTCTCGGCTGAATAATATTGAAATTGCTTCCAGAATCTACCAATATTGTAACGGCACGACCCCTAACCATACCTCGTAACCGTAGTGTTTGAGGCATATCAATACCCATGTATGCATCCATAGATAAGTGAAATTCGCCCATGCCAGAGGATCTAGGACACAAAAAATGTGGTGGGGGTGGTGGCAGAGAAGGAAGGTGACCCTCTTAGTCAATGTCTTCTCCCACGTCACCTACATCGGTTACACGTTCCTCCAAAAGTAACTCATCGGAAATTACACTGAGAAATTGCGGGGATTTACAGCAATGCCCTGGAGAGTATTTCTCCTCACAATTAAAACAGAGTCCCTTGGAGCGCCGCTCTTGCATTTCAGTTTGAGTTAACCGACGGATGGGTAACGAAGTAGGTTGTTTCGTTTGTATGGGCTAAACTAGTGATGTACCAAACTAGTATCAGTACGAAACTGAGGCGAAGGGCGGACATAAGATGTCCGTGCGCGAGCCGCATTGTTTCTAGTTTCAACCAAAGTCGCCAATCCAATGGCATGATGTACATTACTAGGTTTGAGTATAGCTAACTCATGGTGAATATCAGCGCGCAATCCGGAAATAAAATAATTCTTAACGGCTTCTTCCGATAATCCATGAACAAAGTTCCCAATTCGTTCAAATTCTTTTTGATAATCTGCCACTGTTCCAACTTCGCGTAGTTTGAATAATGTTGCCTGATGATTATCATAGGACGATTGTCCAAATCGTAACATTAAAGCACGCGCGAATTCATCCTAATTAGTGACCCTTTCGTTGTTCGACATCCATGTAAACCAAATAGCCGTTGTCCCCTGCATATAAAACGATGCAAACGGAATCCGATCCTCGGGGGCAATTTGATATAATCGAAAATAACGTTCTGCACTTGCAACCCAGTCCATTGCATTTTCACCATCAAAAATGTTTAAATGGATAACATGAGGCTTACAAGTTATGTTTGATGTTGATCCACCAAATAAAGGATTAAAATTGTTGGAATGTGCTGAATTAAAACCGAAATTTGGTTGCGCCATAAGTGGTTGTGTGGTCTGAAACTCGGCATCAGAATGTGTCGGTTTCTGCATTAACCCCGTCATCCAAACGCGCAGTTCATCAATCTGATTCCTGTGCTCTATCCTTTGCTGATCGCTGGTGGTTTGCAGGGCAACCAATTCATCACGCAATTGTTGTAACGTCTCTGCCATCGAACCGTCATCGGCCACTGTTTGATCGGCTTTTGAAGATTGATTTTGGGAGCCATTGTAACAATGAAAGCACCTAATTGATACACCTGAATTACTAAGATGAATCAGAAGTTGTCCTAATTTGAGATTGGACTTTCTCATCACAAACAAGATGAATAAAATTCTGGATAATTGATTTTCATCACTGCTACAGTACGAATTACAACATATTTATAGTACTAAACATAATTGCTCACTAGAAACTACCCACTAATTAATAATATGAATAATAGCATTTACTTAATAAACTACTACATCATCATATACTAATATAATTTACAAATGATAATCCTTGTGCCAAATAGGCCTATTAGTGGAGCGAATGGGCTTAGTCTTGCTGTTGGGCTGAAATAAAGGAAGGCCCGTATCATATAACATGAATCATAGCTCTGATACCACTTGTAAGTGGTATATCTAAATATACATGGATCGTTCTCATGCCAGATTATCAAGATTAAGGAAGAGGATTAGGACGGCGTACCTTGATCCATACAGTTAAGCTTTTAATGGGAGAACGGTGGGACTTTGATCTTCCACGGACTAATCCATGTCTCTTTACGGGTCTCTCTCTATTGATGGGAATGGAGGAGAAGTGTAGTCATAAGATTAGCCTTGGGGACCAAGATGTTGTAAAGTGGACCCTTCGGATATAGCGGAAAAACACGGCAATAAATGAAATACTAGAAACGACTCACAGATTTACGTGGAAAACCCCAAATTACTTTAGGGTAAAAAACCACGGGCAAGGTAGAAGAACTTCACTATGAGTGTAAAATAGGAATTACAACTCTCCGACTTTTACCGTAGTAAAGTCGCACAAACTCTTTATTTTACCTCACACTTACAACACACTAACAACACTCTTTTTATTAATTACACTTAATTATAAGAGAAGAATTGTATGTGTTTTTTGTTGTGTTTGATTCGAGTAGGAGGCTGCAATTTATAGGAGAAGAAAAACCATGTTCATCATTTTTTTTTATTCCCACCAGTTATCCCACCAGCTATAATGTTGCACCAGTTATCCCACCTGCTATAATGGTGCACTTATGAATAATCAAATCAACCGCCCCATCAATCTCCCACTTGAACATTTGATTAGGGACTAATCAGATCTTCACACCATTCTTTCTACCTAGCCCTTCATGTTGCCTACGTTTTCACCAGACCACACGAGGACCTACACTGAACAAACTTGTCAGCATTAACACTCTTCGTCACGAAATCCACTATGTTATCTTTAGTGTGAATCTTCTGCACATCCACAGTACCCTCCTCGACTTTCTCACGAACAAAGTGATACTGGACCCGAATATGCTTTGTCTTGGAATAAAACGCTGGATTCCTTGCAAGATGCAAAGCACTCTGACTGTCACAGAATAGAGAAATACTCTCTAGTTTGTGCCCGAGTTCCTCCAGAACCATTTTCAGCCAAATCGCCTGTGTAGCTGCCACATATTCAGCCTTCGTTGTTGATGTCGCAACAATTGACTGTAACTTTGAAACCCAACTCACTGCACCTCCAGCAAGAGTAAACACATATCCTGTTGTGGACTTGCTTTTGTCAAGATCACCTGCATAGTCAGAATCAACTTAGCCCTTGACTGTAAAACCCGATCCTCCATAACATAATGCAACATCTGAGGTTCCCTGAATGTATCTCAGAACTCTCTTTACTGTACTCCAATGCTCTCTTCCCGGATCCGTCATGTATCGACTAACCACTCCCACTGCATGTGCAATGTCTGGTCTAGTACATATCATAGCAAACATTAGACTTCCCACTGTTGATGCATACGGTACTCGAGACATCTCCTTCCTCTCTTCTTCATTGTTAGGACACATACTTGAGGATAACTTGAAATTAACAAGAAGAGGGGTAGAGATTGGCTTACAATTTTGCATACTGAACCGCCGCAAAATCTTCAACAGATAGTTCATCTGAGAAAGCCAAATCTTCCTGCTATTTCTGTCTCGGTGGATCTACATCCCTAGAATCTTGTTTGCTGGTCCTAACTCCTTCATTTCAAATTCCCTAGCCAGTTCAGCCTTCAATTCTTCAATACGAGTTTTGTTGGGGCCTGAAACCAACATGTCATCAACATACAACAGTAAAATAACAAAGTCATCACCAAATCTCTTGAAATATGCACAAGGATCTGCATTCAGTCTGTTGTATCCAATGCTCATTATGAATGAATCAAATCTTTTGTACCAACACCTCGGCGCCTGTAAATTTCTTCTTCAAGATCACCATGAAGAAAAGACGTATTTACATCTAACTGTTCAAGATGTAAATCAAATGTAGCACACATCACCATTACCACCCGCACAGTTGTCATTCGGACCACCGGAGAAAATATTTCGTTGAAATCAATCCCCTCCTTCTGAGCATATCCTTTTACCACCAATCGTGCACGATACCTTTCCATTTGGTCATCACTATTACGTTTGATTTTGTACACCCATTTGTTTCCAATGGGTTTCCTCCCTTGTGGTACACACACAAGTTCCCACGTCTTATTCTTATGGAGTGCTTCAATTTCCTCCTGCATTGCTGCCATCCACTGAGCTGCATCTGAACTACTCATTGCTTCCTGGAGAGTTGATGGCTCCCTATCCTCAGTTAAAAGACAGTACGCAACATTGTTCTCCATTGAAAAGTCTGTGTGCCAGCCTCGTGGTTTCTTATCACGTGTCGATCGACGTATCCCCGAGACTCCAGACTCCGTTGTCTCCTCAGGTTCATGCTCTGGTTCAGCAGGACCCTCCTGCTCGGCATCCTTCTCGACTACTACTGTCGCAGTTTCTGGATCTTCTCTTGTGCTACTATCATTTCCTTTCTTATCTTCCGTGAAGATAACATCCGTGCTTACAACAATCTTGTGGGCAGTGGGGTCCCACAAGCGATACCCCTTCACACATTTAGCATACCCTAAGAACAACACTTCCTGGATTTTGGGTCCAGCTTTGTTTTCTCTTGAGTATTAAACATAACATAAGCGGGACTCCCAAATACATGAAGATTAGAATAATCAACTGGTTTACCTGTCCACACCTCCATTGGTGTTTTCAGCCCCAGTGCTGTTGACGGAGATCGGTTCACCGCATAACAGGCGGTATTGATTGCTTCTGCTCAGAACGACTTTTCTAAGCCTGCAGCAGGCATCATGGCTCTTGTTTTATCCAACAAGGTCATGTTCATCCGCTCTACCACCCCATTCTGCTGCGGAGTGTTTGCCGTAGTAAACTGCCTCTTAATCCCATCATCTTTATAGAAGTCGTCAAACTCCTTGCCAATATATTCCCCTCCTTTGTCAGATCTAAGGCACTTGATCTTTTTCCCAAATTCAAGTTCCACCAGCGCTTTGTACGTCTTGAACATCGAGAACACCTCGGCCTTACTCTTGATCATGTACACCCAACATCTCCTGGAATAATCATCTATAAAAGACACAAAATACTTTGCACCTCCAAAGATAGTATTGGTGCTTGCCACACGTCAGAGTGAATCAATTCTAGAATGACTTTATATCTAGAATCTGAACTACTAAACTTTATACGATGTTGCTTGCCAACAACACAATGCTCACAAAAAGCTAAAGATACCTTTGTGAGGCCTGGAAGTAGTTTCTTCTCTGCAAGAACCTTCATGCCTTGTTCCGACATATGCCCGAGCTACTGATGCCAAATCATTGATGATTTCTCAATCGACTCAGATGAAGCCACTGACGCTTCTCCCACTTGCAGAGCCCTCCCCTGTACCATATATAAGTTTACGGCAATCTTGTCCGCTTTCATCAGTACAAGCGCACCCCTTTTAACTTTCATGATCTTGTTTCGTGACCTAATCTCACAACCAAGATCATCTAGTTGTCCATGAGACAACAAATTCTTGCATAATCCCTCCACGTGTCAGACATCTCGAATGGTCCGAACAATCCCGTCATGCATCTCCAGCTTGATCATTTTTAAAGGTTCATTTTTACAGCTATACACAGATCCTCCAGCGATCGGTGTATACTCATGAAAGCACTCCCTCCGGGGAGTCATATGAAAACTGGCTCCTTAATCAATAAGCCATACATCATCGAAGCCACGCGTACCTCGAATAGCTGTTGCTGCTTCACAGCATAGTACATCACCATCATCTGAAGTGCTAGCAACGTTCCCCTGAGGATCAGAACTCTTTTTGTTCGAATCCTTAAGATTCCAACAATCCTTCTTCAAGTGACCTTTCTTGCCACAGTGCCAACAACTGCCCTTGGTCTTTGACTTGGATCTCCCATGTTTCTTACTCCCACTTGCACCGCGCTCCGTCGTTCTCCCTCTTGTTACTGACAAGGCACCTGCTTGTTGCGAACCTGCCTCCTTGTCTTCTCTGTTCTTGCGCCGACTCTCTTCTTCCAGAATAGCGGCTGCAATTTCGTCGAAGACCAAATAATCCGTGAAGACATTATTTGTTAAGTTGATGACAAGCTGGTCATACGAATCGGGCAGACTTTGCAACAGAATTTCAGCACGTTCAACCACTTCTATTTTATGACTCAACGACGTCAATTGAGAAAATAGAGTATTCAAAACATTGAGGTGCTCAGTTACCGGGGTAGATTCATCCATCCTCCGTGTGTACAATTTTCGTTTAAGGAAATTTTGTTGTGTAGGGACTTCGCCTCATACAGCTTGTTGAGATGGTCCCATATCTCCTTACCTGTCATCTTCTCCTCAACGCTTGACAACACGCCATCACCTAATGCCAGGTGAATATTTGCGATAGCGTTGCCGTCCATCTCGTTCCACTTCATATCATCTATGATTTCCACCGGCCTGTCACTGATTTCCGCGAGACACCCATCTTTCCGCAAGATGGCTTTGATCTTCAGCTTCCACAACGAGAAATTACTCTCGTTGAATTTCTCGATCTCGAATTTCGCCGTCATTGCTTCTATCAAGTACTATCGTCACTGAAAAATAATTTCAGTACGATACCCACAGATATCACCGAGACCCTGGATATGAACTGAGGCTCTGATACCACTTGTTGTAAAGTGGACCCTTCAGATATAGCGAAAAAACACGGCAATAAATGAAAGACTAGAAACGACTCACAGATTTTACGTGGAAAACCCCAAATTACTTTAGGGTAAAAAACCACGGGCAAGGTAGAAGAACTTCACTATGAGTGTAAAATAGGAATTACAACTCTCCGACTTTTACCGTAGTAAAGTGGCACAAACTTTCTATTTTACCTCACACTTACAACACACTAACAACACTCTTTTTATTAATTACACTTAATTATAAGGAAGAATTGTATGTGTTTTTTGTTGTGTTTGATTCGAGCAGGAGGCTACAATTTATAGGAGAAGAGAAACCATGTTCATCAAATTATATTTTTATTCCCACCAGCTATCCCACCAGCTATAATGTTGCACCAGTTATCCCACCAGCTATAATGTTGCACTTATGAATAATCAAATCAACCGCCCCATCACAAGACCCTATAACCTTAAATAGTATTCTAACTAGAGCCCCATAAACCCTAGTTAGACATTACAAAACCCATACATATTAAGATACTAATTGGACTCTTTAATTAGATCACTTAATTAGTCCAATATAAATAATTAGCCTTTTAATGTAATTGTATTAATTTGTAAAGCCCACATATTAGATTATTAAATATAATCTAACACAATCACGATTCCAATCGCCAACCATAACATCATGCTGCTGACATATCTCTCTGAGCTCTGCACATGAATCTGCATTCTTCTGGCTTGAAGCAGTATCCTGTGAGTCTCTCGACTACCACGAGGAAGCTCTCATTCGTCTCCGACATGTGTGCGCCTCCTCCTCTTCATTAAGAGGTGCGTCTTTTGGTGTGGTCTCTGGTGCGTGTGTCCGACCTTGTGGGGGCTTGTCAATCCTAAGTCTATTCAACAAGGCTGTGTTGATTGAGCTCGTCCTCCGTCTCTCATATTTATCCCCAAGCCATATGGGGACACCAGCTGCGAGGCACAATTTGGTGATTGAGCCTTCGAAGTAAAGTCTGACCGTAGTCTTCCCATGTACATTCTGGTCCATGCCCTGCCTCAAAACCTTGCTTGGGTTGTATTTGTGCCTACGTACTAACCGATAGAGAAGTTGTGTGCGATAAGGGGTGATGAACTTAAAGTTGGAGGTCGACAAAAGTCTGTTGCTCGTAAACTTGTACCAGGCCTTGTGCTTCGTCGTCATGTCCATTTAATGTACCTCCTCCTCACCACTATCCGTGTAACATAGCCAGTAGTCAGAAGCCACAAAGAAAAATTATCATATTTCTCAACGAAGGCTGCGCCACAAGCAGTTCAGGTGTTGTTGAAGAAACATCGTGGATGAATAATCGATCTATGTCATTCGGCTAACAAGGGAACATAGTTCCTGGATCCCAAACGTGTGTCTACCTCTGCATGGTGTTGTAGTGAGCATAGAACTTACGAACCCTGTCCTTGGAGACCTCACTCAAGTCTGCCATAACAAAGTGGAGCAGTCACACTCTCGTTAACTCTTTAGTGAACAACATCATAGGCCGCTCCTCATGAATCTTTGTGTCCCTAGTATACTAAATTAGTCGCCTCAGCTGAATGAAATCCCTCTTCATGGTACTTGTCATCCAAGACGTACTTGTCATCCAAGACGACGACTGGCTTACCATGGATCCATACATGTGCAACATGTAAATCACAACTCCTAGTAATCCTGGCAACTAAAATGGAAAGAACTAAAAAAATCGACACCATAACCTCTATAAAATGTAAATATCTGAGTTTCCCAATACCAAGGAATTAATAATCACGTAGCTACTCAAGTTATTTCAACGCTCTAATGTCTTACGCAATTTATAGATCACTACCAACAATAAAAATGTACTCTATCTAATGGCATATTTCAATATAATGGCACAACTATAAATCATGACTAATATTAAACTCAATAATATATCATAATTATGAATTTTAATATAGAAAATTAGAAGAGATAAATAAAATTGTAAAATACATTAAATGTGGATTGGAGTTGATAGAAGAAGACTTAGGAAAGAGATTTAGAGCGGAAATGGAAGTTGAAATTCAGAAAAATATTGAAATGGCAAAAACAACAGCAAAACACACATATTTATAGGTTGGGGGGGAGGGGCGATTGGGGATTTGGAATATCGCACGCAATATTACGTCACCAGACCGTGCATTAACATCATAGTTTTTTATTTTTTTATGCACTACGGTGTAATAAGTTTTAACGATGGCAATAATAGGCATACATTTTAACATAAACAAGATAAATCAACTAATGAAAAATAAATATGAAAAATGAATAGAATAATGGGTTGCCTCCCATTCAGCGCTTGTTTTAGTGTCATCGACCTGACATGTGTTTCTATCTAGCGAATAGAGTCCAAAGTGTCATTGTCGTTGGACATGCAGGAATCCAACAAACCCTCACACGTCAATCACCACTCAACACCGCTTTGTACGCAATGCTCAAGAATATAAGTCGAGTTAACATCCTCTCGCAATGGTAAACTAGTCGTTTGAGAGTGATAATACCCAACAAGCATACCTAAACACGTCCCAATAGGCACGATAGAAAATCTATCTAGGAATACTTAAGACGGAATGCTTATCTTTATTGTTGTGGATCAAACAATTGACACCCCTTCAAATGCCTTTGCATGCAACGCACATGCTTGCAAAGACAATAAATGGAGCGAATTGTTTGACAGTAGACAATAAAGATAAGAACACGTGGCACAAATGTTAATAATTTTTTGACTAATAATCATAATTATTAATCAATTTGAAAGTAGTGATTAATTCATTGATAGATTGTTTGCACACAAATATTAACACTTATTAAACGATGTTGATTACCTTCTAAAGATACAAACACATGGCACAAATGTTAATAATTATTGGTATAATTATCCTATGTACTAATCAATTTGATTGTATCAGTGTCATCCACCTGACATCTGTTCCTTGTATGACTCGAATTTTCTTCATGAGCAATTCTTCTTCAATAAGGAAATATTTTCTTGTCCAACTAGAAGTTTTCAATATAAATGTTTCCTTCTTTAACCTCAAGTGTTCTAAGCAAAGTATCATTCTTCATCTTGTAGTCTTCTATGAAAAGAATCTTACTACATGTAATCTTCTTTACTTGTTGCAATATACACATCTTGATTCAAATATCTTTAATCATGGGAAGTTCTTCTTTGGTAACTTTTCTTTGAATGACAACTTTTCTTTAAGGAAATAGATTCATCATTGAAGTCTCTTGACATAGAGCACATAAAAATACCAACTACAACTCGAGGAACTAAGTTAGTAAGTGAAAAAGGTAAAATATAATATAGCAATACATCTTGAATATTCAACGTTACACTATTATCCTCAATGTTGTGATAACATCACAAATGCAATGTTGTCATAGCATTGGATCTAACACATGCACTTTCAATCTCCCCTTGTTTGGCTTTCTTCACAAAACAAAACATGTTCGTAACTCCTTTGATGCACAATGCCCTTGTAGTCATGATAGTCTCTCCAACAACTGAAGTGTTCTCCCCCCTCAATCAAATCATTATTATCAATAAGAAATTCCTCAACCACAACCCGTGTCTCCTCAACCGTGTTTGAAGTACCAAAACCCAACACCACATGTTCTTTAGTTTAAACTTGTTCTGCCTTAGCAACAATGTCTAGAACATTTGTTGTACCTGCAATAAATAACTACATGAGTAGGAGTGGGGTTATGTCCTTGATTCTCCTTATCAAGGGCCACATTATCTAGATCAGATTTAGATGAATGTATGATGGGTATTATAGATGTTTTCTTATTTATTCTTAATACACACTATATCGCAAGTATACGAGTTCAAGTAATATAAAATGAAAAGTAAAAGTTACTGCCCAAGTATCGACTCCCACGAGAACTATAATTACATTGCACACCTAGATGTTTCACTAATTTGTCACAAATAAAATATTTTGCCTTGATTAAACTAATTGTTTAATAAACTTAATTAACTAATCTAATTATTTTAAACTACTTATAACTACCTGATAAGGTTTAATTGATTTAATTGGATCAGTTTAGATTGTAAACTATAATAAATAAAAAGCTTAGATGTTCAAGTTCATTGGGTATTCACTATGTTCTTACAAATGTGTTGACTTCCTTAATTGATGTGTATAGTCATTGCCTCTTTCGATGCCACAAGTGGATATGGTCCAGCTTATCTTTTCCACACACTCACGGGTTCACTTACCTACATTACATGCTATGTGGCTACACTCGCTACTTCCTATAACTTCAAATCAGTATTATGTTAATCAAGCATAATAAAACAGTGGGCATAACATAAATAAATAAACGTAAATCGATCAACCAATAGAAATCAACTCACATTGTAATACCCTCAATTTTCATACTCTCATTTTTTATTTTTACACTACACCGAATTTATTTCAATTCTCATAGTTTATTGTGTACAAATAAAAATTAGATATTAATTCACAAGAAGAAACAAGGGTCAATAGGGACCGCAAACCTATTACTTAAAAACAATAGGGACCGCAGTGCGGTCCCTATTGTCTTTCATGCAATAGGGACTGCGTTGCGGTCCCTATTTTAGTTTATGAATATTACTAGGGACCGCTCGGCGGTCCCTAATAATATTCATAGAAAATAAACAAAACAATAATATTCTCAAAATTTTCCAAAATATTATTGTTTTTTTTTGTAGAAATATTATTATAAGAATATCAAAACAATAAAAGAATAAGGGAAAAGTTAATATAAGGACATGAAAGTATTAATAAATATAAAAATATGAAAAAATGAGTAATAATAGATGAACAAAAAATAAATAAAAAACAAGTGAAATAGTAAAAGTATATCGAAAAAAATAGAACAGAAAGATTGTGTGTAAAAAAAACAGTGTGTGTTGTGGTTTTTTTTTTTTTGGATTTGGAAAAAGAGAAGAAGAAATTTTTTTGTTGGAGAAGAAGATAAGTGTTTTTGTTGAAAAAGAAGATAGTGTTGGTGATTGTTTTTTTGGATTTGGATCAAGAAAAGAAGAAAAGTTTTTTGTTGGAGAAAAAGATAAGTGTTTTGGTTGGAAAAGAAGATAGTGTTGGTGATTTTTGTTTTGGATTTGGAAAAGGAGAAGAAAAAAAGTTTTTTGTTGTAGAAGAAGAAAAGTGTTTTTGTGTTGGGTGTTTTTTGGAGATTAATGAAGATTTATGTAAGAGTGGTGAGTATATATAGAGGTGAGAGTGAAATTTTTAAATTTTCGCTAATTTCAAATTTCACCCTTAATCCCGCCTAAAATTTTCACCAAATTTTCAAATTTTTGGATTTCAGTGACCGCCGTGCGGTCACTAATATTAAATAGTGACCGCCCTGCGGTCACTATTATGTTAATAGGGACCGTAGTGTGGTCCCTACTAATATTCATCCTTCAAATTTGATGTGTTTTTATTGATGTTGATGTGTTTGTGATTCTTAGCCACCAACCTCATTGTAACATGTGAATTGAAGTAACACATGATTGCAAAACTAATAGTTTAGTTGTGAAATAATTGATTGAATGAAATTGAGCGAGTTATTAACGTTCAACATATATTTCATGTTCTATAACTAATCATCACTGGTTAGTTGTAGTTGTTATTATTTTTATGCTTTACTTCACTAATGTTAGCATATATATGATTATGAGGTTCAATCATTAGATCAACTAATGATTATGCTTATATATGTGTGTATATATATATATATATATATATATATATATATATATATATAAGATGTAAGCATTATGACATTTGTCGTTATAGTAAAAGAATCTTCAAAGACGGTCGTTTCTTCTACATAATGTTTGGATCTACAATGCGTTATTTTAATTATTGTTATTTTAACTATTACAATGGTAATTAGGAACTAAACAAATAACGTGGCACCTCAAATCATCATAAAATCACGATTTTAAAGTATGAATATTAGTAGGGACAGCTTAACGGTCACTACTGCGCAACAGGGACCGCACGACAGTCCATACCAATATTCATACTCTAAAATCGTGATTTTACGAATTGATTTCGACATGTTAGTGGTTCTTAGCAACCAACCTCATTGTAACATGTGAATTGAAGTAACACATGATTGCAAAACTAGTAGTTTAGTTGTGAAATAATAGATTGAATGAGATTGAGCGAGTTATTAACGTATATTTCATGTTCTACAAATAATCATCACTAGTTAGTTGTAGTTGTTATTCGTTTTTATGCTTTACTTCACTAATGTTAGCATAGATATGATTATGAGGTTTAATCATTAGATCAACTAATCATTATGCTTGTATATGTGTTTATATAAGTTGTAAGCATTATGACATTTGTCGTTATAGTAAAATAATCTTCAAAGCGGACCATTCTCTCTAATAATGTTTGGATTGACAATGTGTTGTTGTAATTATTGTTATTTTAACTATTATAATGGTAATTATGAATTAAAGAAACAACGAGGCACCTCAAATCTTCATAAAATCACGATTTTAAAGTATTAATATTAGTAGGGACCGCCAGACGATCACTATTTAGTCAATAGGGACTGCCAGGCGGTCCCTGTTGGGTCATTAGGGATTGCTAGACGGTCACTACTGCCGCAACAGGGACCACCCGACGGTCCCTACTATTAGTAGGAACCGCCGAGCAGTCACCAATATGGCCAATAGGGACCACAAAGCGGGTCCTATTGTTAACGGCTAGTATCAACATTGACCACTAAGCGGTCATTGTTGTTACTTACCGTTATCAATAGGGACCGTCGGGGGGTCCCTATTTACTGTTAGTGGCCTCTTAAATGGGGTGGTTTCACATTTTCAAATTTTTCCTCCTCCTCAATAAGTGACAAATTACTAGTAATGTCATTAGACTCTAGAATGTTATGAGACTCCAGAATGGGGGGCATGGGCATGGGCATGGGCATAGGGATAGGAAGCATGGAAGGGTAGGGAATAAAACTCGCCGCATGGTGATGCGAGATCACCGCCATATGGTTATAACAGTAGTACTACACCGAAATTATCACCGACATCTAGTTATTATATTCTTTTGACATTATCACTCTCTTTTTATCTCTTTCTTTAAACTTTTTCGAAACTTTTCTCTCTCTCTCTCTCTCTCTCTCTCTCTCTCTCTCTCTCTCTCTCTCTCTCTCTCTCTCTCTCTCTCTCTCTCTCTCTCTCTCTCTCTCTCTCTCTCTCTCTCTCTCTCTATCTATCTATCTCTCTCTCTCTCTTTAACCTGACAAATGCATATAATAATATATAATAATATCTATCAATAAGTTATCAAAAAAAATATCTATTAATAATATAAGTAAAACAATACTCTTTCACAAAATGGTGGTTTGTTACACCAAGTCCAAAACTTCCCATTACATTAAATTTCTCAACTTCAACTTCTTGGTGAAAAAAAGAAAAAGAAAAATAAGAAAGATAAACTTAAAATTTAATTGGCCATTTACTAAAACCCGACAAAAACAAAACAAAAAACTAATAGTTGGACAAAACAAATACTCCAATATTAATAAAATTAATAAAAAAATCTAACATTAATAGTTAAAAGTTCAACATTAATAAACTAGTCATACACTAAAAAAAGTACAACATTAATATTTAATAGTCCAACATTAATGAAAAAATAGTCCAACATTAATAAAAACAACTACCCGCTACATGATCACTGCCCCCCCCCCCCCCCCTCATCATCACTAGGCGGATACACGACCCCCTCATCACCAAATCCTACATATCATCCAAGGTAGCCAATGGATCATCATCTTCACCACCACCACCACCATCACCACCATCATCAAGTCCATCACCACCATCAACACCAACATCATCATCATCAACACCAAGGTCCTGGACCTCATCACCCATCATATCGGCATCATCATCACTCCCCTCATCATCACTATCAAAATCATCGACATACTCGGTGCTAGTAGAAGTACCTGGAGCAAAAGGCTCTGGTCTCTGACATATCGGCCTCATAATCCTAAATGTGCCTTCGCTCCTAATACTCCTCATGAACAAGTCTGACAGAAGCTCTCGCAATGGTCAGACTGTCTTCGTCTGCATGTCCTCTCTAAAATCCTGCAACCAAGCAACTCCCGCCTGTAGTCTGGCTCCATCCCGCTCTCAATGTCAAAGTCCCATGGATCAGCATAGCTCGGTATACCTTGTGCCTTCTCCTTCTTGATCCTCCCTATGACCTTTTTCCACGAATCGGCGTCCCAATCGGGCAAGTCCTTGTCATCTACGGCGTCCAGATTTTTCTTCCTCAATTCCTTCCTGTAAGTCTTCTGTTGAATTTTCAAAGACTATTAAAAAGATAAATTAGAATCAAAGATAATTTAAAAGATAAATTAGAATCAAAGATAATTAAAAAGATAAATTACAATCAATAATTAGATTATAATAACAAAGTGTAATGAATTCATAAGTGGTAAACGAGTACAAAATTTAAAACAATTATGTAAATAAGTCTGGTCGCCTCACACTCCCACTCCCGCCTCAAGGGTATGCATGTACCTCTGCCAGTCCCCTCAACCCTCTTCGTATGGTCTGCCTTGTAAATCTCGTCGTGTCTGATAGGGTGCGTGCGGTTGTACTAATTACTCTCCTTCAAATTTAAAGTAATAGTTGGTTAATTTTTTTAAATGTTAAAATTCTTTTTCTTTAACCTAATCAATCAATTATTTATTAAAAAATAAACAATAATCTTACAAATTGACATTTTAAATACAAATAAAATATTTAATTTTAAAAAACCATACCAGTCGCCGCCTAATCTCCTCGTAGTCGATGGAACCACCGTAAAAGGTGGCGGGCGCATCGCCGTCCTCCTTCCTGCCTCTCCTGGCTTTCTTTCCCTTCTGAACATCTTCTTATGCTCATCCGTGTCCCAGTGTGCTGCCGCCTCAGCCTCCAAAGTTTCGCTCATCCACGACGTCTTTCTCTTGCCCCGATACTTCTCCTTGTCTTTGTTCCTAAAGTACTGCTCCTTCGTCCTTTTCATCATACGCTTGTAAATCCCCCCCCCCCCCCCCCGCCTTCAGCTGGTATGCTCTATGTACTTCTGCCCTCTCTGACCGCCGGATCCCTTAGATTTTCTACAAAAAAGTTAAATATTAAACAATAAATTAATACACTAAATTAATAAACTAAATTAAACAATATTTGAAAAATATTATATTGAATGCACCAAATTAACAAATATTAATAATTCATTAAAAATTTACCGTAAATCTAGCGTACATCGCTTTTCATACTTCCTCAGGTATCCGCAAGTAGGAGGGCAAAAAGTCGTCATAAACTGTCAAAGGTGATATGGAGGTTTCTAGCATTTGGGCCCATTATGGGCCACGGCCCATAAACGAGAATATTGGGGATCAACCCCGATATGACATCGAATATAGGATTCGATATAGGCCAGTTGCGCCTATAAGTATCCCGTCCCGCACACTGAGAAAGGCAATTAATTCCTCACCTCGGTTTACCCGCATCACATCGAATAGCGATATTCGACATTATACCCGATATAAGTACCCGATATGGTTTAATCCACGTCCTCACTCAGACTCCTACGACGACCTGACCACCG
Organism: Linaria vulgaris; assembly: GCA_948329865.1. Taxonomy (NCBI): domain Eukaryota; kingdom Viridiplantae; phylum Streptophyta; class Magnoliopsida; order Lamiales; family Plantaginaceae; genus Linaria; species Linaria vulgaris. The sequence continues at coordinate 30,706,971 of OX415250.1, read as the reverse complement.
GTATCACATCGAGGCTCACCACCGATATCATATCGGGACACACCACCGATATCACATTGAGGCTCACCACCGATATCATATCGGGAAGCACCACCGATATCACATCGAGACTCACCCCCGATATCTTATCGGGACTCACTCTGATATACGTTCGATATTCATCATGGACGTAGCATCAGCGGGCAGTCTGGTGATGCCCCGACCTCGAGCAACATGTTCCGGACCAATTCTACACCAGATACCTTGTGTAGGCCTGATTTGAGATAGACTCGTTGTACTATTAGATTATTAACTTGTAACCGACACTCATATATACATAATACGGTCTATTGTCAAATCAGTGGCGCCGTCTGTGGGAACCAAGGTTCTCTAGATCGGGAGATCATCAGAAGAGATGTCGGGGAAAAGGTAGCGAAGTATCGAGGGGCAGGAACTGAACAAGGCACATACCAGTATGGCGAAGAGTAGCAAGAGGGCGAGGATCGACCAAAAGGGGCAATGCGCCGAGATGGGAAGGGCGGTGATTCCCTGTCAGAATGAACCGAGAATGGAGCCAGCGGGAGATTTTATCGCGATAGAGATCAACCCGAGACAACCACAGCATACGTTGAGGAGAGGAGCTACAGTGTCGCCTGATATCCGGAAGGCGTTGATAGAATGCTTGAAAAGGAATGTCGATATATTTGCCTGGAGCGATTCTGACTTGATTGGGATCGACCCAAAGATTATAGAGCATAAGCTGAACGCCAATCTGCGGGCCAAACGATACGACAGAAGAAAAGGAATTTTAGCAAGGAGAAGAGCGAGGCAGCAGAGAAAGAGGTTGTGGAAAAGCTTAAAGAATGACATATTTATGAATTACGTTATTCGGAGTAGCTCAGCAATATCGTCCTAGTTCTGAAGAAAGCAGCAGAGTGGAGAATGTGCGTGGATTATAAAGACTTGAACAAGCATTGCCCGCGGGACCCTTTCCCATTGCCAAGGATTGACCTTCTAGTAGATTCAACGGCCGGGTGCACCCTATTGAGTTTCATGGATGCCAAGAGCGGTTTCCACCAGATTTTTATGGCGACGGAGGATCAATCGAAAACAGCCTTTGTTACGGACACGGGCGTGTGCTGTTATCGTGTAATGCCTTTTGGTTTGAGGAACGCCAGAGCAACGTTCCAGAGATTGGTGGCGAAGATGTTTTATAGCCTAATAGGAAAGTCGATGGAGGTATACGTGGACGACATTTTGATCAAAAGTTTGAGGGCGCATGATCACGTGGAGCATTTGGAGAAATCGTTTGCCATTATGAGAAACTATGGGATGAAGCTAAACCCCAAGAAGTGTACCTTCAGAGTGGCAGCGGGAAAAGTTTTGGGATATATGGTTAACGAGCACGGAATTGAAGCCAACCCAGACAAGATAGAGGCCGCGTTGAATCTCGCTTCCCCACGCTCGGTACGGCATGTGCAATGCCTTTTGGGATGTATAACAGCCTTGGGACGTTTTATTGCGACCTCGGCAGAACGGAGTATTCCTTTCTTCAAAATATTGAAGAAGGCCAAGGACTTCTAGTGGACCGAAGATTGAGAAAGAGCGTTCCAAGAAGTATTTGGTGGCACCACCACTCTTGGCGAAACCAGATCCAGGGGAGACGCTTTATCTATATCTGGCGGTCTCCGCCAACGCCATTAGCACAGTATTAGTAAAAGAAGCAAACGGAAATCAATCTCCAATCCATTACGTCAGCCGCGTTCTTCATGGTGCAGAATAGAATTATCTACAAATCGAACTATTTGCCTTGGCCGTTGTCATGACGGCTCGTAAGTTGAAGCCTTATTTCCAGGCCCACCCAATAGTGGCCGTGACAGACAGACCACCCCGCCAAATCATGGCCAATCCGGATACCTTAGGGAGATTGGTAAAATGGGCCATAGAATTGGGCAAATTTGGGATCGAGTATCGTCCCCGCACAGCCATTAAAGCACAGGTCCTAGCCGACTTTATGGCGGAGGCACTAGGCAACAATTTAGACCATTCATGCCACCATATATTTTCTATAAGTCAGTACTTCGGTCCCAGTTCGAGACCCGCGGCATGGCTACTTCATGTGGATGGCTCCTCCACAGCAAACGGCGGCGGAGCAGGAATTCACCTGGTGTCCCCGGATCGTAGGGAATTTGATTTTGCTATCAGTCTGAACTTTCCTATAACGAATAACGAGGCGGAGTATGAGGCAGTCCTGGCAGGAGTCAGAATGGCTAAGACCCTATGTTCGGATCATCTGGAAGTCTTCACGGATTCGCAGTTAGTGGCTAATCATTTCTCGGGATTCTTCGAAGCAAAGCAAGAAACCATGGTTTTATATTTGGCAAAGTTGAAAGAATTGGCGGCCGAGTTCACTACATTCAATCTGACGCAAATACCTCGATCGGAAAATGCAAAGGCCGATGCTTTATCAAAATTCGCTAGTTCCTCAGATGTTTTTGTGGAAAAGCGTGTGACCTTGTTGACCACCTCTAGGCCGGCAGTCGGAGTAACAAAAACCAGCAAAAAATTGGCCAACGTGGAGTTCATCTTTCCAATCGCAAGTACGCTGTGTTGGAAGGATGAGATATATGAATACCTTGTAGACGGAACCCTCCCGGCTGATCTCAACGCCCAGAGACGACTGAAGCACAAGGCGTACAGGTTTACCATTTACCAGGACGAACTCTATAAGAGATCTTTTGAAGGCCCTCTGCTGGGATGCGTATCACCAATGGACGCCCAATACATACTGAGGGAGATACACGCAGGTAGTTGCGGAAATCATTCAGGAGGGAGAGCGTTAGCCCAGAAAATATTAAGACAGGGATATTTTTGGCCAACGATACAACAAGACGCAACCCTATACCGTCGCAATTGTGAGAATTGCCAGTACCACGCCAAACTGGTACACAGGCCAGCTGTACTAATGCAGCCCCTAGAGATCACTTGCCCATTTGATCAGTGGGGAATCGATATAGTTGGTCCCCTACCAATGGCCATAGGTCAGAAGAAATTTCTTTCAGTAGTAGTAGAATACTTTACGAAATGGGTGGAGGCTGAGGCTTTGATGCACATCACGAAGAAAAATATGATAGACTTTGTCTGGAAGAACATTGTATGTCGCTTTGGATTACCCCGAGTGTTGGTATCGGACAATGGTACCCAGTTCAGAGGAAAGACAATGGTTTCATGGTGCAAAGAATTGAAAATATCCCAGCATTTTGCTGCGGTATCTCACCCACAGGCAAATGGACAAATGGAGTCCACCAACAAGACTCTTAAACAATATTTGGAGCGGCGACTGCACGCCACCGGAAGGAGTTGGATTGACGAACTGCCAGGGATTCTATGGGCATATATGACTACACCAAGAACATCTACAGGAGAGGCACCGTTCACTCTAGTATACGGGTCCGAGGCAGTAGTCCCAGTTGAGATTGACATGCCAACATACAGAATAGCAGAATATGACCCGCAACACGCTGCACGACTATGAAAAATGGACTTAGAGATGATTGGTTGCACAAGAGAGCAAGCTTACCAACGGACAGTGCCCTTCAAAGAGGCAATGTCCAAGAGTTTCGATAAACGAGTGCACCTTCGAAGCTTTCAAGTGGGTGAATTGGTGTTGAAAAGTATGAAAGCAAGTAAACATGTTGGGAAACTACAAGCCAATTGGGATGGACCCTACAGGGTTACCCACGCCAACACAAAAGGCTATTATTATCTCGAGGACATGCATGGTGAGCCCCTTCCTAGGCCATGGAACGTGCAACACCTTAGGCGTTTTTATTCTTAAAAAATTAAGTATTTCAATCACTATTAGCAATGTAAAGAACTACGCGGGGCTTGATTCCCTACACGGGATACGTAGTCAACCGAATACGGTTCAGCACCAATGTATCGTTAAAACTAGCATGTAAAAAAAAAGCTCCTACCCATGAGCGGTAACGGATCAGCCACAAAGGAAAGGCAAGCTCCTACCCATGAGCGGTAACGGGTCCCCCTGTGATAACGTGAGGGCTCCTACCCATTAGCGGTAACAGGTCACCTACGAAAAAAAGGCAGGCTCCTACCCATGAGCGGTAACGGGTCCCCCAGTGATAACTGGAGGGCTCCTACCCATGAGCGGTAATGGGTCACCTACGAAGAAAAGGTAGGCTCCTACCCATGAGCGGTAACAAGTCCCCCTGTGATAACGGGAGGGCTCCTACCCATGAGAGGTAACGTGTCACATACGAAGAAAAGGCAGGCTCCTACCCATAAGCGGTAATGGGCCCCCCTGTGATAACGGGAGGGCTCCTACCCATGAGCGGTAACGGGTCCCCCTGTGATAATGGGAGGGCTCCTACCCATGAGCGGTAACGTGTCACCTACGAAGAAAAGGCAGGCTCCTACCCATGAGCGGTAACGGGTCCCCCTGTGATAACGGGAGGGCTCCTACCAATGAGCGGTAACGGGTCACCTACGAAGAAAAGGCAGGCTCCTACCCATGAGCGGTAACGGGTCCCCCTGTGATAACGGGAGGGCTCCTACCCATGAGCGGTAACGGGTCACCTACGAAGAAGAGGCAGGCTCCTACCCATGAGCGGTAACGGGTCACCTACGAAGAAAAGGCAGGCTCCTACCCATGAGCGGTAACGGGTCCCCCTGTGATAACGGGAGGGCTCCTACCCATGAGCGGTAACGGGTCACCTACAAGAAGAAGATCCCCTGTGATAACGGGGTCGATCCTAAATATTTGAACGGTAGCAGGTTCCCTGTGATAACGGGATGGATCCCTATCCACAAGAAGGAGATCCCCTGTGATAACGGGGTCGATCCTAAACATTTGAACGGTAGCAGGTTCCATGTGATAACGGGATGGACCCCTATCCACAAGAAGAAGATCCCCTGTGATAAAGGGGTCGATCCTAAACATTTGAACGGTAGCAGGTTCCCTGTGATAACGGGATGGACCCCTTTCCACAAGAAGAAGATCCCCTGTGATAACGGGGTCGATCCTAAACATTTGAACGGTAGCATGTTCCCTGTGATAACGGGATGGACCCATATCCACAAGAATAAGATCCCATGTGTTAACGGGGTCGATCCTAAACATTTGAACGATAGCAGGTTCCCTGTGATAACGGGATGGACCCCTATCCACAAGAAGACGATCCCACGTGATAACGGGGTCGATCCTAAACATTTGAACAGTCGCAAGTTCCCTGTGATAACGGGATGGACTCATATCCACAAGAAGAAGATCCCCTGTGATAACGGGGTCGATCTTAAACATTTGAACGGTAGCAGGTTCCCTGTGATAACGGGATGGACCTCTATCCACAAGAAGAAGATCCCATGTGATAACGGGGTCGATCCTAAACATTTGAACGGTAGCAGGTTCCCTGTGATAACGGGATGAACCCCTACCCACAAGAACATACCATGTCTTAATGGGAGGGCTCTCACCCATGTATGGTAACAAGTCACATACCAAAGATAAGGCAATCCCATGCCAATAACGCCAGACAATCATCAGGCTATCACAACTACTATACGACAAGGATAGAATATTCATGATCACAGAAAGAATTGCACAAGGTAAGATTTTTGCAAACAAACACCCTTCATTAAACATCATGAAAGCGGCTCTCAGTCAATGGCATGGGGCACACTTTGCATAGAAAATTTTTCCCGAGGAAACAACTGCTACAATATCAAAAAATGTCACTAGCCGACAATGCAACTACATATCATAAAGAAACTCGTTACTCTCAAGATCAGTGAATAACTCGGCCCAAATATCTTCCCTATGAAAGGGCCCAAGCCCGAATACATTCATTTCAAACTCTGGGAACTTCCAGGGTTCGGCACAAATATCGTCAGCGAGTTCATCCATTCCTCCGTGGAAACAAAACCTCTGGATATTTATTCCATTTTGGACTACTACTTTCTGGATCAGGTGACAACCGGGAATACCGCATCGCACGGGGGACCCTATAACGTTCCCTAACGTACGGTCTTGCGACAGCCCAGACGGGCACCCTTCCGCCATAAGGCTCGATAGTCCTATGCAAATCAGCACTGATGGGGGTACCACCATATGATGGGGGAGAGCTATGCGCTGGAGCAGGGACTTCGACATTAAAATCACTATCCCTTATAGAGCCACAAATACCTGGCTTGGTATGAGGGGAAGATACGATTACCCCGTTGCGAGCTAAAGTTTTGGTTAATTTCGCATTCTAAATTTCCAAGTTTTCGAGGGACTCTCGATAAGGGTTGCGTTCACGCTCTAACCTAAGATTATTGGCACGCAAGCGTTGGGTCTCAGCCTGGCTTCTAGCCAGTTCCTTCTTCATCTCTTCTTCAGCGACTAATGCCTTCCATGCCTCGCCACGAGCAATGAATTTCTGAGTCTCAGCGGCACGAGCCCGACTGTTAGCACGATCACGACTAATCTCGCTACGCACAATCATCACGCGCGGTTCCTTTACCAAAGCATCATGACGAGTCTGCACCTCCCCAAGTAGCATGTAATCTCTGCACAGTTCATGGAACGTATGCCCAAACTGTCAAGGAAACGAATAATCATTAGTAAAGAATAGGAGGGATGAACATTAGTAACACCCAACAAACAACATGGCAAGCTTCTTACGGTATATATCAGCATCATACATATGTGCGGTGCTAATTCCACCCCCAGATCTCGGCACAACTCAGAAGGATCAAAATTTCCATAAATAGTTTCCAGGCCTCGGATAGCATCCTCTTCACGGATATTATTATTCCCAATCCGCATAATTAACCGTTCCGAAAGGGGATCACGCAGAAAAGAGTAATCTTCCCTCAATGGCGCCCTACTTTCAGATGGCTTCTCAGTATCATTATTACCAGGGGGTGCCGCAGTACGCCTTGGGGCCGAAGTAGACGAGCTCGGAGCGGCGGACACAGGGGAAACCTCATCAATATTTTCTTCGCCAACACCAGAAAAGGGTGCTAACCCGTCAGGATCGAACTCCTCACTCCCGGCACCAGGCGACACTGCGAAATGATGCGGGTCAGAATGAGAACTTTCCCCAAGCCCCCTTTGTAACGCTTCAAAGCGAGCCCGAGCTCGAGGGTGCTAATAATTAGCTGGTGCGCCTTATAGCGGCAGAGTCACTTTGACCCGTGGAGGGTTAGCAGCCATACGTTGATGGGAAGCATGATCCACGGTCATAGCTTTAATCCTATCCTTTTCTAACCGAATACCTTCCGCTGTGGCAGTGCGATCTACAACAATAACACTACCACCATAAATATTTGACTGCATCACGAGATATTTATCAGGGAACCGAGAGTTCCGTTCATGAAGACGGACTCGAGATAACCTTAGATTGGCGGAAATTCCGGAAACTTGCACCAAACCATCATTTAATGACGCATCCCTCCAGAAGTTTCAGAGTCAGAAGATTCGTCGTCTGACACGACGAAAGCATTTCGCCTAGCAGGGTCAGCATCATAATACTGCGGCGATACAACAAGTTTTTTCTTTGAAGATTTTTTACCACGAACCATCCTTAGGCAAAACAATTAAGCCGATTTATTGCAAAAACGCGCAAAATATCGAAGCAATGTCAAAATCTAGATCGAAATCGAGATTTAAAAAGATATCGGGGAAAGTTACCGACATCAAATTCGACGTAGTTCCGACAGTGACAACACGGGGCAATAAAAAGTGAAGGATGACACAGCAGGCACCGACTTTTATAAACAAACAAAAGTTGGAGCCCGCAGCATTAAATGCGCCATATCGAGGATTACATCGAAACTCATATTCGATATGAATTTCGACATGAGTTCACCGTACAAGCAAGAAATGGCACTACGCGTGACAGAGGGCTCGACCAAAACTTAGCACTACAAAAATTGAGGACTATCATACGCTTTAAATTCTTGTATCCGTATTTGCAAGACCGCGTGTTTTAAACAATTCAGAGTTCAAACGAGGACCTCATACAATGCGGTAACTACACTGGGGAACCGCACAAAACTAGTTCCAAGTGCACTTCCCATATTTTGTATTTCCATCCTTCGAACTGGGGGTACGTGGGGTACATGTAACCCGAAAATTCAAAACTAAATTTGTGAATTCTTATCCCTAGGATAATAATCCCAAATTGGGGGACTACATGATATGGAGGTTTCTAGCATTTGGGCCCATTATGGGCCACGGCCCATAAACGAGAATATCGGGGATCAACCCCGATATGACATCGAATATAGGATTCGATATAGGCTAGTCGGGCATATAAGTATCCTGCCCCGCACAATAAGAAAGGCAATTAATTCCTCACCTCGGTTTACCCGCATCATATCGAATAACGATATTCGACATTATACCCGATATAAGTACCCGATATGGTTTAATCCACGTCCTCACTCAGACTCCTACGACGACCTGACCACCGGTATCACATCGAGGCTCACCACCGATATCATATCGTGACGCACCACCAATATCACATCGAGGCTCACCACCGATATCATATCGGGACGCACCATCGATATCACATCGAGACTCACCCCCAATATCTTATCGGGACTCATCTCTGATATACGTTCGATATTCATCACGGACGTAGCGTCAGCGGGCAATCTGGTGATGCCCCGACCTCGAGCAACAGGTTTCGGACCAAGTCTACACCAGATACCTAGCGTAGTCCTGATTTGTGATAGACTCGTTGTACTATTAGATTATTCACTTGTAACCGACACTCATATATACATAATACAATCTATTGTCAAATCAGAAGGAGTGAAGTGATCGACTTCGCAATCTCACGACTGGGGTTTTGAAAAACAACCATGCTTCATTTCCACGAGCTTCTTCTTCTCCCAAGGCCTAACCGTAGTAACCCCTACATTTGGTCCCCTACTCGGTCGAGTCTGTCTCAGTCCTGGAGTCCCGGTCGATCTCTAGCTCGGTCCAGCTCCGGTGTCAGCTATAGGTGGTAAAGTCTGAACTCTACTAGACTCAACTGATGGGGGCTCGTGAGTCCCGACGGAATCTAAAGTATGTGGTCGTGCAAGCTGATATGTGGTGGACTCTGCTGATCGAGCTCTAACACCCGCTCCGTGGATGGCCTCCTCATCGTCTACAAAGAACTGACGCTGTAATGCAGATGTCCTCGATGTAGATCCGTCACCTGATCCGAGTGGCGGGAGGGATGGCTCTGCACCATTACCCGATCAGACAATCCGTATAGGTCGGCAACTACCTCGACTACCACCACCATGCCCAACACCTCCACTACCACTAACACCACCAGGACTAACGCTACCAGTACCACCACCACGCCCAACACCTCCACCAACACTTCCACTACCACTAACACCACCACACCCAATCCCTCCACTACCATGGTCAACACCACCACGCCCAACACTACCAGTACCTGATACACCACCACGACCAACGCTACTAGTACCACTAACCCCACCACGACCAACACCTCCATGACCTCCACTATCACCAGTAGTCTTATGTGACGACATACTGAATATGTGTACTGTGAAAATAATAAATATAGCATTTAAATATCAATTCAATATTTTAATTGTGCATTTAATACACATGTAAAATTATAATTTAAACTAACACATGAAAATTCTTATTCACTTTTAACTAATCAATTTTTTTTCCCTTTAAACTAACAATCTAATCAATCTTTAACCTAGCAATCTATATTTTTTTCCCTTTAAACTAACAATCTAATCAATCTTTAACCTAACAATCTATATAATCTAATAATCTTACAAATTAAAATTTAACAATCTAATTTTCACAATTTAATTATAAACTAATCTAATCTAATTTAACAATCTAATTGTCACAATCTAATCTAATTTAACAATCTAATTTTCACAATCTAATTATAAACTAATATAATCTAATTTAATAATCAAACAAACTAATAATCTTACAAATTAACATTTAACCCATTAATTATACACTAATCTAATCTAGTCTAATCTAATCTAACAATCTATTAATCTTCACTAATCTAATCTTTTTTTAATCATTCACTAATCTAATCTAACAATATTCACTAATCTAATCTTTTTTTTTAATCATTCACTAATCAAATTTAACAATCTAAAAATCTTCACAAATCTATTTTTTTAATCATACACTAATCTAATCTAACAATCTATCATTCTTCAATAATTAACAATCTAACAATCTAAGAAGTTAACACAAAATTAACATAAATTAACAAAGTAACACAAATTAATAATCTAACATTCTTCATTAATCTAACAATATTAACTAATCTAACAATCTAACAAATTAACACAAATTATCAAATTAACACAAATTAAAATTTTAACTAATCTAACAATCTATCAAATTGAGAAAATAAACAAAAATTAACAAAACCCAAAGCTACCTTCGTGTCGGCGGCGACGAGACAGCGGAAAGCGACGGAGACGAGCGGAGACGCACGAAGACGAGCCGAATTTGGCGGAGAAGAGTGGAAATTGGCGAAGAAACGGAGTGGGTGACTAAATTTAGGTCGCTACTCGCTCTTGGGGTCGCTGAAAATGTCGGGTCGGGTCAGAAGCTTCATAAACGGGCAGAGATGGTGAGGAAATAAGGAAATAAAAAAAGTTTTTTTTTTTATTTATACAAAGGCGGCGACCTAAATGCGGTCGTTGATTACATCCGCCAAAAATTAGGGCAACAGGGCCCTGATTTTGGCCTGTATTTTGGCCCAACTGTTCATTTATTGAAAGGAAGTTTTCTGTAAACTTGGTTAATTTCTTTAAATGATTGGAACCGATATGATGAATGGTGTCCCGTTGGTTTGTATTTGGATTTGATTCGTTACTGGATCTAGTGTTTGGCGTGGGAGTGCAGAGGGTACGGCGGGCAGCGGTGGACTTGTCGGTAGGACCTTTTTCCCCCATGTGCCTATTCCGTCTCAGAAATAACATGAGGAGGTTGTGTCTTTGTTGGGTCGTAGGATTTTCGTATGTATCATGATTACGTTCTTGATTCCAAGGTCGCTCCTTGGACGGAGAGATAGAGAACTGTTATGAGGTGATAAGGTTGGCTGAGTCAGTAGGAGAATAACATGGACACTGATATTGTTCTATTTATCTCGAAATTATCGGGATTTAGAGTTGGTATCAGAGCTTAGGTTAATGTACCTAGGATGCTAGGCTAAGTTCTTTGGACTATGGGACTGGTGGGGGTAATAAGTTTGGTGAGCTTGCTTAGGCGCTTAAGTTGTGATGCATTGCTCTTGGGCGACCGACCAATATGTAATTCCTCGTATACTGAAGTGTTGAGCAGGTGAACATAGGTGAGTGGGCTAGTGTCCAGTCAACCTCCCGTGTCATGTTTCATTTGGTGATATATAAGTTAAGCATCCTAGCAACCATTTAGTCTGTTATTTTTGAAAGTGCAAGCGTTGACAGGAAGTGTTGGTCCAATACTCTGGAAAGAGGTGTTGGCACAACACTGAACTCAACACTCTTCGGTCCAATTTAATTATATTAAATATATTGTTTCTCCTTTATTCGTAAACTCACCTAGTTGCAATTATCTGTGAATATTTCAGAGTATCAAGGAACGTGCAGAACATTGCTAAGGAACGAAGAGATAAAAGCCAAAGATTGACAAAAGATCTTGAAGATAAGAGTTGAAGATTTTATGAAGATAATGCTGAAGAAGATCTCGGAATTATCCAAGTGATAAGAGAGCAATCAACAACTCATGTCTATCACGTCATTTCTCACGGACAATCATATCATATAAAGAGGCATGCTCGACATCAAGAACAACAACAAGACTAAAATTTAGTTCTGAAAGCGAAGAAGCAATTCTTTTATTTTGTTGGTCTTGTTTTACTTAGTTTTATCTACCTAAACTATAGCTCATAAGTTAGTTAGTGTCAGGATTGGGTTCCTACTCAGTTGTATTTGGTAAAGTCATTAAATTAACGTTTAGTGATTATTTGGCCGTAAGGCTCGGCATGTTATATTCGTATAATCTACTTAAAATGCAACTCACTGCGTTCTCTGTTCTGCTGCTTAAATACTCTACAACGAGTGTTGGGACCACACCGAATATAATCACTGTTGGCACAACACTCAGCGTACATATAGTGTATGCATCATAACAACAGGGTACCAATCCCGGTCCATACATTAATAATTGGCATCAGAGCCAAGCACCTAATGCAGTGGTGTTTGGATTTGGTACCATACCATGGATAATGCGAACCCAATACTAACAACAGGTTACTAGTGCTGGATCGGACACATTATGCTTACTGGAAAATCAGGCTCAGACAATACATCAAATCCTTGGATCTCAGAGCGTGGAAATCAATCATTGATGGCTACACTCCACCAATGGTAGCCAAAGACGATGACAATGATGTACACTTGAAACCTGAAGCTGACTGGGCTCAACCAGAAGTCAGTGAAGCAGTGAACAATGAAAAAGCACGGAATGCCATCTTCATCTGGATTGATCCTCATATGTTCAGGTTAGTTCAATTGTGTACAACAGGCAAGCAAGACTAGTTGCTCCTACAAACTCATTGTGAGAGAGATGTCAGTGTTAAAGAAGCTACACTTTAAATTGCTCTACAAAAATTTGAAAGAAGTAGGATGGGTGATGATGAGTCTGTTACTTCATACTTTGCAAAACTAATAGATTTATCGAATGAATGTCAAAGTCTAGGTGATCCTCTAACTAATAAACAACTTGTTTACAAAGCTATGAGAACTCTGTCCCCTAGGTTTGAGGTCAAGAAGATTGATATGCAAGAAGCCAGACACATGTCATCACTTAACTTTCACACTCTTCTGAATGTACTTCAAGAATTTGAAATGAACTCAGAACCAACTACAAAACACAGAGGTCTTGCTCTAAAAGCCACTGAAGAAGAAGTAGATGATGAAACTGAAATAAATGCTTTTCTAGGGTATGTATTAAAGAAGTTCAATAAAATTGCTTTAAATGATAAAGTCAGAAAAGAGAAGAATGTGCCTCCTAATCTAAGAAGAAGTTTTCCTGGTAAAATGGTCAAGTATTCCTTCAAAAAGCCTACTGAGAGTGACACTAAGAAATTGAAAGAACTTCAATATTTTGAATGTAAAGGCTTTGGACATATGTCCTATGACTGTGCTAACACCTTGAGAACCAAATGTAGCTCTAACTAGGTATACAAAGATGATATTGATGATGAGTCAGGTTTGGAGGAACTATGAGAAGAACAGGTGTCTGAAGAAGTTCACACAGCAGCCTTGTTTGCCCAAGTCAAGTGTACCGAGTGTCAGGACAACACCAGGTCAAATGGATGTTGGCACAATGCTCAGACGGAACCAAAGTTCAGAAAGAATATTTTGACAATTGGGAGGATGGTGATTATATTGCTTACCCTCAATGTTTTATTTATGAAATAAATGAATCTGAGGAACACTCTAACTTTGTTTGTTTTGGTGGATCTGTAGATTTGAATGAAGAATACTTCCTTGAACAGGAAGTGGATCAAGACAAGGTAGTAGATCAGCTGAAAATTGTTTATAGAGAACTGCTGGATGAGGTAAAGAAAATCATAAAAAGAGAAGAGGAACTAATTAGGGAGAATAGTTTTTTTATTAAAACTATAACTGAACTGAAGAAGAACCTCACCAGAAAGGAGTGCCAAATTGAAAAGATGGAGATAAAGCTTGAAGACGCAAAGAGGACCATTGCCAAGTGGAACTCTAGCATAAGCAGGCTGGATGAAGCAGTGAACATCGGGAATGACGGGACTACATGTTTAGGATACCATGAAAGGTCAAAAACACATGAGAATGTCATTCCTGGCTTTGTAAGGGCTGGCTCTAACAGAAATAGTGGTCACACTAAACAGTCTAAAAAGGTAACTTACATGTGTCAATATTGTTTCTAGCCTGGTCACTTAAAACCATAATGCCATAAGTACATGAAGTTTTGTGAAAAATATAAGTACAATAGCAGTGTTGCATCGGGTGTTGGGACAACACTAGGACACTCTAATGTTGGCTCAACATTCCAAAGCAACACCAGGGAACAAAACAACTGCTTTGAAAAGAATAGACTTTGGTCTCGAAAACAAAAATTGTTTGTAATACTCTTACTGGTGACTGGTACTTTAACAGTGGTTGTTCTAGACATATGACAGGTAACAAGGAAAATCTTATGGAACTTGTACTTGTGTTCACTGGGACTGTTATATATGGTGGAGGAAGAAAAGGTAATATTATAGGGAAAGGGGTTCTCAATGTTGATGGTTTCCCTCACCTTACTGAGGTTTTGTTAGTGGATCGTCTAAAGGCTAATCTCATCAGCATCAGTCAGCTCTGTGATGATGAATTAATTGTGAAATTTGACAAGTATTCTTGTGATGTGTTTCATGATTCTAACAACTGTGTTATGTCAGGAAAAAGGTCAAAAGACAACTACTACTTGGTGGATGATGATGCTCAATGCTTACATGTGAAGGTTGATGAATCAGTAGTATGGCATAGAAGTTTAGGCCATGTCCACTACAGGAATCTTGAGAAGATCATCAAGTTAGAAGCTGTGAGAGGCATACCTAAACTTTCAAGTCCAGGTAAACTAGTCTGTGGTGATTGCCCGCAAGGTAAAAAAAACTAAGACTACACATGCACCCATACATGTGGATGGTCAGATCTCTAGAACCTCTAAATGCTTTGAACTGTTGGACATGGATCTGATGGGTTCTATAGAGGTTTGTAGCCTTGCTGGTAAGAAGTATGCTTATGTGATTGTTGATGACTTCTCTAGGTACACTTGGGTTAAATTATTGAGGGAAAAATCTGAAGCTGTAGAGACTTTCAAGATACTATATGATAGTATTAAAGTGCTCTATAATTCATGTGTTATTAGGATTAGATCAGATCATGGCAGGGAATTTGAAAATAGAAAGTTTGATGATCTGTGTGATTCTAGAGGGATCTCTCATGAATACCTTGCCCCTATCTCTCCCCAGCAAAATGGAGTTGTAGAAAGAAAAAATAGAACTTTGCAAGAAATGGCTAGGGTTATGTTGAACTCTAGAAAAATAACTAAAAGACTTTGGGCTGAAGCACTTAGTACTGCATGTTATATTCCAAATAGAGTTTATCTTAGACCAAGCACAACAATGATTCCATATCAGATTATCAAGAAAGTTAAACCTAACTTGAGCCATTTTCATGAGTTTGGTGGTGTGTGCTATATTCTGAAAGATAGATAGCTATTAGGAAAGTTTAATGCTAAAAGTGAAAAGTGCATTTTTGTTGGATATTCTATGAATAGCAGTGCTTATAAAGTGTTTAATCCTAGATTAAATACTATTCAGAAATTTGCAAATATTATGTTTGATGGTCAGGATGTCCCTGCATGTATCACTGAAGGTCAACTAAGATTACCACAGACTGACGATGTGGTGCCAACACAGCAGGAGACAATGTGGACCCAACACCTTAGATTGACACATAAGACACTGGGAAGGATGATGTTGAGCCAACATCGGAAGATGCTGATGCTGGACCAACACTATAACACACAGATTTTAACACTGAAGACTTTGTTGGAGAAAGAGTTAGAAGGGGCACCACTGCCAGAATACTGAGAGATCATCCTACTTCTCAGGTTATAGGAAATCTTACCGAAGGAGTAAGAACCAGAAACAAAGAAAGCGTAAACTATAGGAATATGGCTAAACTTAGTGTTTGTATGTCATCTGTGTGCAACTTTGTTACTTTCTTTGTCTTTGCTCTAGAACCTAAGAATGTTAATGAGGCCCTTAAAGAGTCTCACTAGCTAAATGCTATGCAAGAAGAACGCATACAATTCTCTAAAAATTAAGTGTGGAAACTAGTTCCTAGGCCTTCTCATGCTAATGTAATTGGAACTAAATGTTTATTTAAAAATAAAAGTGATGATAATGGAGTGATAGTGAGGAACTGTAACGGCCCGATAATTTCAAGATAAACAGAACAATACCATAGCAACTATTACATGTCTAACCGATAAATATCTGAATCAAATGTACTAAAAGTACTAAACTAATAAAAATAAATAAACTCAACTAACTCAATACCCTACTAAACTTTGAATGCTCCCCAATGCCAAAGGCTCCCATGTCCAGACACGGTAGTAACCTAGATCGTCTTAATCTGTAAGGAAGGAAAGGAAAAATAAAATTTTACGTGAGATAAAAATCTTAGTGAGTGTTCATGCGTGTGTGCAAGTGTAGCGTTTTCTTTCCATAACTTTCTTTTGAAAATAGTTTAATAAAAGGAACTTTAACGCATACAAATGTCATGCAATAGAATCGTGAAATCAAAAGCTTTTGTGGTTTAATAAAAACCCTTGAACAAAAAAACAGATTCACGTTTGATGATCGGTGTCCACGTTATTCTCCTGCTGATGCAGCCCCACCTTATCACCTCATAACAGTTCTCTATCTCCCCGTCCAAGGAGCGACCTTGGAATCAAATAACGTATGCCATGGTACATACGGAAATCCTACAACCCAACAAAGACACATCCTCCTCTTGTTATGTCTGACAGGGAATAGGCACATGGGGACAAAAGGTCCTACCGGCAAGCCCGCCGCCGCCCGGCGGTACCCCCTGCACTCCCACACCAAACACTGGATCCAGTCTAATCAATTCCGAATACAAGCCAACGGGACACCATTCATCATATCGATTCCAATCATTTACGGCAATTAACCAATGTGCGGTTAACTTGCTTTGATAAAACTAAACAAGTCAAATACCCAATTTACAGAAACTTTCTTTCAAGAAATAAACACTTTCAAAAACAACTTTCTTTGAAGAAGTGACAGTTCAATATGCAGAGAGTCATGATTACATATATATAGATATAGATATACATGCACACATTCCTTCCAGTTTTGAAAATAATAGAGTTTAGGAACACTCACCTGAAAAATGACTCCCAAGCGACAAATATCAGATATCTACTGAAACAACCTATGAACCACAATAATAATAGTGAGAAACTATTCACTTTCTTGTTCTATTACAGCAAAACAAAAGTTCAAGTAACACTTACTAATCTTAATATACATTCGCCCTAAATATAACATACATATATACACCAAGTATCAAAGGGTACTACTTAATTTTATTCACTAATTCTTGATTCTAATAATTGCTAACTATATGCAGCAAGCAAATTAAATGAACACTTTGTCAATCTAATCATCATGATATCAATCATTCACAAATTCCCATTTACACTACACGTTTAGATATCGGACGAATTATCAAAAATGCTCGCTAACTTTTGTCTTTAATCCTAAATGCCCGATATATCCAAACTTGCTGAAAATGTCCGTTAAGTTTTAAATTTTCTAACAAAAATGCCCAATTTTAAAAATTCAAACTTTTTATCTGACGTGGCATCCGAATCAAAGAGACGCACTGCTGAATCAAAAAGTCGCGTTTTAAACTTCGGGCATTTTTGGTAGAATTTTAAAAGATACAGGTCATTTTTAGCATTTTTTTAAGACAAAAAAACGTTTTTTTTGTGCTTATTTTTCATTTCGGGCATTTTTAGTAGAAATTTTAAAAAATACAGGCCATTTTTAGCATGTTGGGAAACAACGGGCATTTAGGATTAAAGGCAAAAGTTAGCGGGCATTTTTGATAATTCGTCCTTAGATATCACACTATAATAACATATCCAGTAATTATTGTGTGGTAGGCTTCACAGTTGGCTTATATTCATCGCCTCGCCTAATTACGGTAACAAACTAGTAAACTCATAGTTTAGGACTCGTGGCTATAGTTATAATATTAAGTTCTTGTTCCCTTCTAACTTATTAATCCTTAATCGCATATGTTAACTCCTGGTTCAATCATTTGTTCTGTACTGTCTATTTATAATCTACAGTTATGAGTCTTATCGTTTAAAACACCTAACAACACAAATATAGATGTAAAAGTAAATGAAGCCACCGTTTCCAGCTCAGGTACTGTTTCAAGGTTTCATTCAAGTACTTCTTTACGAAAATTATATCTATTGTTTCTTATTTCTTCAGCGAAGATAGGATCACTAAACTAGAGTTCAAATATCAAACTTAATATTCATTTGAAGTTTAGACAGGGGTTTATACGTGCATGTCACGGTCAATATGCGGTTCTGATCTCAATTAATTATAGAGTAAACTATCTTAATCACGTCAGTTAGAAATTCTCAAGTAATGAAATACAATTAGCAGGGACTACACTTCATTATACATTCACTTTGATTATTTATATGCCTCTTAGCCATTATTTATGAACTCAAGTTTAGTTAAAATATTGCATAAACCCTCCAACACTATCCAATTATTAGTTTACTTATAAAATCAATGTTTGTTTGGTGGCTTCAATGGTTCTATCAGTAGCAAATTAAGACTTACTGATAGTACTAGTTAGCTATTTGGATAATTGGTGATATAAAAGTTCAACTACAATTCCAAAAAACTATAAAATTGGTATATCACGGTTAAGGTGCTCATCAACTTGTTTGTTCACCGAACTCACGTCGTTCTTTGTTAATAGCGTTTCTTATAAATATTTATGGTGATAGCTCACGTCGTTCTTTGTTAATAGCGTTTCTTATAAATATTTATGGTGATGAAAGCACTAATCTAAAACATAACCACATATTGTTAGTCTCCATAACCCTTCTACTTATTATACCTCTTTTTATTTATAATTCGATTGCTACGAAAAGAAGAACACGACTAAAGTTGGCTTAATCACTTACTTAAGAATTCTCGTCCAAGTTAACTACGGGGTCAGTATTTTACAAGTTCAAATCATGATATTTAATTTGCTGGACTAATATTTCAAGAAGTAGATATATAAACTAGTTAACATTACCTATAAGCTCTGTTGTATGACTTCATTGTTGCATTTGAGAAAAAAGTACTTGGAAGATGGAGGGAGAATGAGAGATATGAGGACTTTCGATGTGTTCATTCACAAGTTCCAAGAGCAAATAAAAGTAGTCCGTTATTGTTGCATGCATCACAAGTATATACTCATGCTATATATAAGTTTTTTGAGAATGAACCTACTTATAGTAGCTTGAGTTATAGCAGTGTGGAAATTCCTCTTGGTGGATCCCAATTCACTTTTGAAGTTTACAAAAAGATAAACCAAACCCGGAAAAGGTAAAAATTGTCTCTATAGACACAGCTACGTTGGAAGTAAAATGCCCGTGCAAAAAGTTTGAGTCGACTGGTATATTATGTAGGCATTCTTTGAGAGCTTTAGATATGAAAAATGTTAGTAGAATTCCGGAAGAATACATTTTGAGGCGATGGCGAAAAGATGTAAAAAGTTCAACTTATGTTAGAGATGTTGAGTCATGCAACTTGACGAAAGAAATTGATGAGCCAGATTGCGTTTATCGTAATCGTGCAGCGAGATTTGCTTATGATATGATTCTGAAAAGCCAGTGTTGCAAAGAAGCAAAATCTATCATTTAGGAATACTTCATGAATGCAAATGACAAAATAAACGAGTTGTTAAGAGAGAACGCACTTGATGAGTTTCCACCAAATGTACATAGCGGTCCACCTCACGTTAATGAAAATCTTGTACTAGATCCGCAACGTGTACGACCAAAGGGTGGAAAAAATCAAAGGAAAAAGTCTTACTTGGAGAAGAAAAGGAAAATCAAGACAAAGCCTGATTGTGCTTCAGGTACTTACTCTTTGTGAATTTGGTTAAACATTGTGCTATATCTTATATTTAATACAATTGTCTTGTGGATTTTGGATAGGAAAAGAAAAGAGAAAGAAGGTTGTGCCGCCACCACCGGAGCCAACAATGCAATCAACAATTTGGCCAGATGCATTGTTGTTTCCATCTTTTGAGTAGTTCCTTGGTGCCATTTGTTCATAAATTCAACTCTGGAAATGTTATAAGACTTTTTATGTAACTTCCTGGCTGGTTTTGTAGACTGATTACTTTATTAGTGTTACATATTTTCTGTCATTTTAATTTTTGAATGTACTGCAATGCTAAGAAAAACAGAACAAAAAAACATTTACAGGTATATATGTACACTGAGCCGGAAATTATAATATGTATTTTAGTGATATTTGACAAAATCTGTTTTAGTTTTTGTATCTATGCTTCATGTTTTGTAAACAGGTTGAGCATAAAAGAAAGCTGGTAATAAAACTGATTAACAGAGATGTTTACTGATTTTTGCTCTGCCAAATGAACAATGAAGGTTTGACTACACAGTACATACCTCAAACAAAAATAAATAAAAGAAAACTTGACTAATAGATTTATTCAAAAGGACAATTTCCATGTTATAACCACTGGGTTGTTAAGATCCAGTTCAACCAAAGAGAAATAATATGTAAAACATTCTAATTAAGCCACAAGACATGCAACATAATTGTGCATTATCAGTATAATTCTCATGTAAGATTTTGTTCCGTTGTGGTCTCGAATAGAGCAACCGCTGCCGTTTTGCCATTTCTCGAATGAGCCCATGACTTTATCAAGAGCTAAGTTTAATCAAATCTGAATTCCAACAATTACCTGAGGAAAGAAACAAATCACCAACAACTTAAAAAACGCTGGACAAATTTTTCCATCTGTTAAAAAACACTGGACAAATTTTCCATCTGTTAAAGATCACAAATACACATTAGGCTTTTTTGCTTCTTCCATGATTCAAAGATGATGAATCATGATTCATGAGTGACCAATGTAAATGCCTAACCATCTTTTTAGAGGGCTGCTAACAAGAGGGATGCTTATTCCTAAACGCCTAATCATCTTTTTAGATCTGTAAACCAACGTGATTTTCTAACAGCCACAAAGAATTGGATTCAAGATCTTCATACAAATGAAAACAATTTTAAAAACGCTACAAAACATTAATACATGGAAGGTAATGGTTCAGTAACCTTATGAAGATTCACTAGAATTAACATCACAATAAGCTAATGTTGAATTAAAGAACAGAAAAATGCGGTAAAATTCAGTAGCTTTAATAGCGGATTTCAGGAAACTTCATTGCGGCATTTCATCGAACATTTGACCTTCAAAATATATTGCAATAGTAAACTTGCTAAAATGCATCAAAACAAACTAATGAGGATTCAAGATCACAGAGAGCAACAACTAAGAAAAAAGAAGAGTGACAATTGCAGAAAGTAAAAGGAAAAATAAGACGCTCGACCGTGAAAAGGAAACATACACAAAAAATGACTACATGCGAACGTTGAATCGTAAAATTGGAACCTTACGTTGATGAGTTCGATTACGGAAAGATTATTTGGAACAATTTGGTTCAATTTGCAGCTGATACACGTTTTTCCCCATTAAAGTAGCAGAAATAGAAAAACCTAAAAAATAATATTTTTTGTCCAGCGGAGGAGCGGGAAGAGAAGAATGGAAAGTTGTTCTTACTTTTTAATTTTTTAAAAGACTTAACTTAACTGGAGTTTGGGTGATGGGTTAAGTGTTTCTACTTTCCTTTTTCCTTTTTTCTTTTTCTAAAATAGTCAGATTAATTTTGAACCACAAGGTCCATAAGTTAGATATGGACCTGGTTCACTTAAGTTTTTTCCGCCCAAGGGTATATACAAGTAGAAGGGATTGATTTTGATGAAACATTTGCTCATGTGGCTAGAATAAAATCTATTAGACTACTTCTTGTAATTGCATGTTTCTTAAGAATCAAATTATACCAAATGGATGTAAAGGGTGCATTTTTGAATGTGTATATAGACAAAGAAGCCTTTGTTGAGCAAACTAAGGGATTCACTGAACCCATCACCCTGACTATGTATACAAACTTGGAAAAGCCTTATATGGATTGAAACAAGCTCTGAGAGTTTGGTAAGAGAAGTTGACTGAATTCCTACTATATTTTGGTTTTACTAGAGGTGAGGGTGATATGACACTATTTATCATGAAAAATAATAAGGAAGTCTGTATTTCCCAAATCTATGTTGATGATATAGTATTTGATTCCTTTAACCAGTCCACCTTTGACAAGTTTGTGAATGCTATTTGAAATGAGTATGATATGGGAGCCCACCTTCTTCCTATGACTACAAGTGAAGCAAAAGAAAACGGGGATGTTCCTGTCTCAATAGAAGTATGCCAGGAATTTGGTGAAAAGATTTGGGTTGCTGGAATCCAAACCATGCAAGACACGAATCTCCACTACAGTGAAGATTGAAAGGGATGTAGCTGGTGAAGATGTTGCCTCAACAATTTACAGATCAATGATTGGAAGTCTCCTATACTTGTCAGCCACGAGACCAGACATAATGTACTTTGTGTGTGTCTGTGCCAGGTATCAGGCAGCACGAAAGGTATCTCACTTAACTGCAGTAAAAAAAATCTTAAGATACATCTCTAGAACGGCTGAGTTAGGAATCTGGTACTATCATGATACAAATTCAAACTTGGTTGGCCTTAGCGATAGTGACTGGGTAGAGGACTTAGATGATAGAAAATCCACAAGTGGGGGTATTTTTATCTTGGAAATAATTTAGTTTCCTAGTAGAGTAAGAAACAAAATTGTGGCTCTTTATCTACTGGTGAGTCAGAGTATATTGCAGCTGGCATCTGTGTAACCCAGCTGATATAGTTGAAACATATGCTTTGTGATTATGGGTTAACCAGTAATGCTCTGCTGATGTTCTGTGATAACTTGACTGTTATTAGCATTTCTAAAAATCTTGTGGCAAATTGTACAGACGCGCACAAAGGTTTTGTGGACAAAAATATCCTAGAGTGCAACACGTGAGTGGCACATGTAGAGTATATGCCAGTCTTTTTTGACCAAAGAAATTGACTATGGCAAATCGTAGAGACTTGCACAAAGGTTTTGTGACAAAGTGCTAAAAAACAAACTTATTGTTGTATGTAGCATAATATGTCATAAGTTGGGCTTTTGATATATTTATTCCATATTAATATAACTTTACTTTAATCCTTATTAATTAGCACAATATTATATATTATAACTCATTTATGGAGTACTTTGATGTCGTCATATTATATACATTTTTTTATGAGTACTATGCTTGTGTCTCACCCTTTAATAACATTCCATCCTCGATCATAAAAAGCTTGCTAGAAGCGCCCAACCAGTATTCACAGAGAGTCTAAAGGTTTCACAGGGAAAAGTAATGGGCTTAGCGTTTGAAGAAAATGTCTATTGTGGAAGGAAGAAAATAAAAGAGGAATACGAGACGTGAATGTGGAAATGTGCGCGAGTTCTGTATTTTTTGCCACTGAGATATAATTTTGGAAAAGGAAAAGTAATAATTAAAGATAACATCGAAAAAGAAATATACGGTGACATCCAAACGACCAAAAAGTGTAGTCAAATTGAAGTACATGTGTCAATGCTTGAGAGCTGACCATTGAAATGGTACAAGTACAACCAACTGGTAGAGAAGATTTGGACCAGGAAACCCATTCCTGTTGGGATGTGTTGTGGGGATAAAACCTTAAGAATCTAGTTTGAGCTTCTTTATGTCAATCCGCACTAAGCAGATTTGCATAATCTCATAGAAAAGAAAAAATCAATTAATTTCCTAGCCCACTTTGTGTGTAGCACTATATTGTTATAATGACAATAAACTTTTAATATAGGGAAGGGCAGTTACATGAGACACAATGTAAGACATCACATTTTTACCTATAAATAAGTGCGTAATTATCAAAACACTTGTATCACAAAACTTTGGGAGAAAAAAAATTAAACAAGATGCACTTAATAGTAAAAGTTCTCTTCTGGTGGACCATGTTAGTCACCTTCACGTCTACCATGTCATCAGGCACCACACCTCCACAAAATAAGTTAACGCCATTGAAACCAGTAACAGTTGTAATCCAAAATGATATACCAAATGAAATTGTGGTGGCCCATTGTTATTCATCCGATATGATGATCTTGGCTACCACAATCTTTCATATCGAGAAACTTTTATTTTTCGCTTTCGCGTGAATATCTCGGGTTCTACTAAGTTTAATTGTCAGTTCTTCACCACACACGGTTCTGGGGACTATGGCGTTTTTACCAAAAACATATCAGACAAGTTTTGTGGTTATTTTTGTCTTTGGTTAGTACAGGATCGTGGACCATGTGTGCGAGCGAAAGACGGCAGACTATGGTGTCAAAGCTGGGACGGATCTCGTCCTCAATCCCTAGGGCCATCTCCCACAATTCAGCCTTCTATATATAGTTTAAACTCATAACAATCATTTAGGATTTGCGACCTTTATAAATAATCAAAGGGAATTCATATATGCTGGAACATCGGTTTATATATGTTACTAATTTAATTAAGGGCTTTAAATTTTACAAATAAATGAATTGCTAAGGCGATGAGTTAAAATTTTCATATTTCATGCGTCAATCCACATGTATTACAATATACATGTATTTTATATGTGCAATATAATGCATTTTGTTTGGTACCTACATATTTTTTGGTTAGTATGTATGAAATGTACGTAGTGAATCGCAAAATGCATAACTCATCAAATATATAATTGTAGTGAATCTTACAGATGACGAAATGCAAGACAAGTCGCATACGTACAATCGCTGATCAAAAACGAATATAAAATTGAAACGAGGATAATTGAACGTACGAAATCAAAACAAAATCAAATTGTAATTTACTTGGTTCGATTAAGATCTAAGTATTGATCTTAACCAACATGCAAGTAGCAAATGCGCACTACAAGAAAATTCCCAAATTACCGACCGAAAATCCAGTCGGTACCCTCTCTGGTCGGTAATGACCCTTTACCGACCGAAATCTAGTCGGGAAACTCTGGTCGGGATTGCTTCGGTCGAAAAAGTTTTCCTGATCGGAGTCCGGTCGGAACGCACTTCTACCGACCAGATTCCGGTAGCAACTTTTTGCCACCGGAGTCCAGTTGGTATACTTTTTCTGACCGGACTCCGGTGACAAAATTTTCCGACCGGACTCCGGTCGGTATTATATTTGCCGACCGCATTCCGGCCGGAACTAATATTTAAGTTATTTTCAACCGGAATTCAGTCGAAAATAATATTTAACAGATTAAAAAACATTCTGGTAATAATTACCAGAATATTATTATTTTGCTTTTTTGAAAGATTTCAATTTATCGCCCCAATCTAAAAAAAATGATTGTTAGTCAAAATATTTTTGAATTAATGGAAGATATGTTAGAAAAAATGTTTAAAAAAAGAAATGAAAATAAAAGTGTTTATTTAGAGATGAAATGAAGAGAAATGAAGAAAAAAGTGTTTATGTTGAAATATTTGTGTTTGAAAAGTATTTAAAGATGAAAAAAATGTTTATGTATTTAAATATGAAAAGAAGAAAGAAAAAAAGAGAGAATATTGTGTAAATTAGATGAAAATTGTGTGAAAAATGAATTGTATATATAGAAATTGGAGAAAATATTTCAGAAAATTTGAATTTCCCACCTAAATTTTCGAGTTTTTAAGATCGGATTCTGGTCGATGAAAGTTTGAAATTTTAAAATTTTAAAAAACGGGCCATTTTTTTTTAGGTTTTCCCGGTAATTTCTTTCGGCCCAAAATTCGGACTAAAATTTCTTTCGGCCCAATTTACTGACCGGGTTCCGAACGGAATTGGTCATTAATATTATTTTGGATTCAAGTCCGAAATAAGCATTATTCCGACCGGAATCAGGTCGGTAAAACTTTAAATATTCAATTTTTTGCTTATTCTTAGAAAAATCTTGATGTGTTTGTGAGTTTAACTATAGAATCTTAATAAATACATGAATTGAACTAATATTTAGTTAGTTTAATGTTCTTTTGAACTAATATTTAGTTAGTATTTAATAACATTGTAAGTTTACTATTAAACTTGTTTTAAGTTTTACATATATTAATCATACGTAGTATAGAGTACTCTCTCATTTGCGATTACAAGTGACAATATGAACCGACGTTTCAAATGATTCTTTAACGTGCAACAAAATTAAATTTTATTTTTTATTTTTTAACTTATATATAACCAATATTATGTAATTGATCATCAAACCAACGATTTATCTAAAATTGGAGAGTGAAAAGGTTAAATTAAAAATAAGAATATTATTACCGACCACATTTCGGTCGAAAATTCAGGCATTACCAACCACATTTCGGTCGCAAATTGTCCTAAACCCTAAACCATAAACCCTATTCTTACCGACCGTAGGATTTCGGTCGGTAATAGCGCTATTGTCGACCGAAATGCGGTCGAAAATATTCCTGCCAACGGCTCCCGACTAGATTCCAGTCGGGACTGAAATTTCTTTCGGCCCAATGTTATTCCTGACTGGAGTTTGATCAGGAATTATATTTCCCGACTGGAATCCAGTCGGGAACTATATTATCGACTGGAATCCAGTCGGGAATACTGGAATCTAGTTTACCTATTGGATTCTGGTCGGTAATGAGGGTACCGATCGGATTCCGGTCGGCAGCGGTCGGAAAAGCTGACGAACGAATTTCGGTTGATATTTCCCAATTGAGAAGGGGGGAAGATTCTTGTAGTAATCAGAATTTTATTATGACTGAACTCACCAATTTTAGAGGAGAAAGGATCCTCCAAAATTTGGATTTGTAGATGTGGAATCGCCTTCGAGGTGGTAGGCCTCTTATGAGACAAGTTCGACCGGACCTGTACACTAACCCATTTGAAAACCACAAAGCACATTTGATGGTGTACGTTCGAAACCCAGAGTGTGTCTGGTGCGGACCTGCGAATATTTACCATGACCCGTCCGTTTTTCCCCCTTAAGTTTTGTTCTTTTTTTGCATGAAGTCTTTCGTGGTTTCTCTTCCCTTTTGATTGTATTTGTCTTTTTCTTTGGGTATCCTTTGCATGTTCCTTTTTTTTCTATTTTCTTTGAAATATTAGTCATGTATCGAGTCAAAGTCCTTTAGTGAAAAACTTCAAGTCAAAGGAACTTTGGGTTAATCTTGATGTCTTTCGACTCAAAGGAGTATACCGAAAATAGTTATGGGTTAGGTGTTGAAACTGTAAATTAGAGAGAGTCCATATTTACTTTGAAGTAATTCCTATCATTGTAATTCTGAAGTAGGTATCTTGTTCGTGTCACAAATTCAGGTGAAAACCCCGTGGGCTAGGATCAATTGGACCGAACCACGTTGAAAACCTCGTGTTCTTTATCGCTTTATGTTTAACTGTTCATTCATTACAATCGCAATAGTAAAACTGGTTTTAAAGGTCAAAGAACTAATATATTTAGTATTTGGGATAAAAACATCAAGCCTCCCAACCTATGGGCACTTTTGCGCGTTGCCCCTTAAACTAATTTTATCACCACTTTGGTCCTTAAACTATATGGTGTCTGTTCGATTTACCCCAACTGTGCATTTTTTGGTATTTTTGGCCGGAATATTCCCCTCTACCTGACTCATACATGTTGTACGAGATGCATAATAGTAGTTGGTGAAAAAAAAAACAAAAAAAATACCTCCAAGTGATGAATATTCTGGCCACAAAAAGACCGGGAAGGCACCAAGGGATTTGCCTATTTCCGGCCATTTCTGGCCATTTTTTGCCGAAATATTCCTCTCCACCCGACTCATATGTGTTGAACTAGATGTATAATGGTAGTTGGTGGCAAAAAGAAAGCAAAAAAATACCTCAAAGGGAAGAATATTCCGGCCACAAAAGACCGGAAATGCACAACTGGGGCAAATCGAACAAACACCATATAGGTTAAGGACCAAAGTGGTGATAAAATTAGTTTAAGGGGCAACGCCCAAAAGTGTCCATAGGTTGGGGGGCTTGATGTTTTTATCCCTTATTATTTTTAGGTACAATTGCAACTACTGTCAAGTTCAACTGTGTCAGTTTACAAGTAATATAGATCCAAAATCTTTCACAACTAAGTCGAAAATCTCATCCCACCACTTCGCATTATTATGTCGCAACTCTTCGATATTGATGTTATCGTACGAAGAGAGAAGGATAAATTTACCACCCATAGGGATCGCGTTTAAACCATCACGATCCAGGACATCTCTGATTCGACTTTCATCTTCTATCATTCTTAAATGACCCACGTAATTACCTTAAAGCCAAGTAGTGTTTTCCTTGTTTTTGTAATACTCAACTTCTTTTCTGGTAATTTCTTCATCTGGACTTTTGGTATCTACCCTCTTAATGTTTCGTCTAACAACATCTGCATAGCTTAGAGTCCCCTTTCCCGTCTAGCTTGATTTAGATACTGGATAACTCATTTGATTTGGTCTTGTGTATACAAATGGCCTATGTGCTTTGTCGAACTTGGGAAGATTAACACGTAACTTCATACCTCCAATCCTGATATTATCTAACTTCTGTTCTAAGGTTTTGACATTTTCCACCTCTTTGAACGTGCAAAACCAAATATGCGCCCCCTTATGCATACCTCTGCAACTTTTCCGTATCTAAGTAACAGCTCCCTAAAGGATCTCATTATCTGTACTATTGCAGAATAAGAAATAAAATTTACTTATTCTGTGTGTGTAGTAGACAATATTTTGTGAAGTATCTGTGACTAAATTTGGTTTGATTAACTTAATGTATGCATGCAAAACATACAGTAACAACATCAGAACTTTTGCATGGTTCAGTCTTCAGCCTAATGCACCCTAATCACGCATTGTTTTTCTCGAAGTACAAAAAGCAATACAAACAATAGACTTAAGTAAAACATGCACTCTTTTCTTCTTATTATAAACGTCGCCGATGCACCACCTTGACCTTCTAGTTGTATGTTGAGCCTCCCGGATGGAATGTCGCTCGAAGCACTTTAATTAGATCACAATTATAAAAAGAGAATAAAAGTTAGTTTAATTGAATGTGCCTGTCATTTTGCATCTATAAATATGGATTAAAAAGATATATAGGATCAGATTGGAAAATACATTTTAGGAATTTTATGGTTTGTATGTAATTATACTACTTAATCAATCAACCGTATAAATGCTACTCATCACGTGGCAATCCTCACGTACTTGTTAAATAAGAGAATTTATTATCGAATTGGGGGTCGAAGAATGAAACCTGAAATGAAGTTAACCAATAAAGGACTAAAAAATTGTCAGAAATACACTTAACCAGCAAATCGATATTCGGCCATTTTTTGTTAGAATACCCCGTTCGAGGTGCTTTTTCCCCAACTTTTTGTCATCAACTAGCATAATAGATCTAGTACAACACATATGAGTCGGGTAGGAAAAAAATATTCAGGAAAAAAATGACCGAAAATCCACTGAAGAGGCAAATCTAAGAGACATGCATGGTTTTTGATACAACTTGAAGTCAATAATGATTTCTTACATGGGAATTTAGATGAGAAAATTTACATGACACCTCCCCGTGGTTACATGAAGCCAAATGACAAAAGAGAATGACTTCTAAAGAAGAGTTTATATGGGTTCAAGAAGGCATCAAGACAATGGTATCACAAGCTTACCACATGTCTTCTTGATTATGGCTTCCATGAAAAAGCTTCTAATTGCTCCCTTTTCACCAAGTCTTCATCCAGTTCATTTATAACACTATGCATATATGTTGATGATTTTATTTTGATAGGAAATAGCATGGATGAAATCAACAGAATAAAGAGTCACTTGGAGAAGAAGTTCACAATCAAGGATCTTGGTTCTCTCAAATATATCTTAGGAATTGAAGTGGCAAGATCTAAGACTGTAAAAAGCTTATGCTAGAGAAACTATGCTCTCTATATACTATATGAGACGGGACAGTTAGGGTGTAATTGTAAACTAGTAAATACACCAATGGATCATTCTACAAAATTATCTTCTACTGATTCTCCTCTATTAAATGATCAATCTGTGTATAGAAGGTTAGTAGGTAGATTGATGTATCTAACCATTACTCGACATGATCTCAACTTCTACATCCAATGCTTAACTCAACACATGGCAAAGCCAACAACAGCTCACTTAGCAGCAGCTCAAGGGATCCTCGGATACTTAAAAGCATCATCTGGAACAAAAAAAATTCTCTCACCAAACTCTGATCTTCAACTCAAAGCTTTTTCAAACAATGATTGAGCAGGATGTGTAGATTCAAGGCACAACATATTAGGATATGCCATCTTTTTAGGGAACTATCTCATCTCTTAGAGATCCACGAAGCAACCAACAGTTAGCAGAAGCTCAACAGAAGCTGAATATAAAGCCCTTGCCATCACAGCCTGTGAAATAGTGTGGTTATCTCAGCTGCTCAAAGATATTTTAGTGGTTGCAACCAAAATTCCCTTACTCCTTATTGACAACCAAAGTGCCTTTGCAATAGCCAGCAACCCTGTTCACCATGTGCGCACAAAACACATCCAAATCAACTACTTCTTTGTTAGAGAGAGGTTCAACATAAAACATTAAAAGTCCTACATATCTCCAATGATCTTCAATTAGCAGACATATTCACTAAGCCTCTACCTTCTCAAGCTTTCAAACAACTCACATCCAAGTTGGGCCTCCTCAATGTACATGCACAACTTGCGGGGGAGGGGGTGGTTAAACTATACATTTCAACAATAGTTTCCATTTCTAGAAACTACTAAATATTTAGTTATTTAGTTAGTTGTTATATTTCTAATATATAAATTGTTAGTTGTTAGTTTATATTTGTAATTATGACTCTAATCCTCTTGTAATTAGGAGAAATTATGCTCAATATAAACAACTCAAATCTCACACACTCTCATAAATAACAAATTTAGTCACAATTTAGACTCTAGATTTTGCATTTCTAGAGATGAACGCGTGGTGTGTTAACCCTACTGCATGTTGAATTATCAACTAGGGGTACAAAGCGTCTTAAAGGAAGCCGACGTAATCCGCGCATGAGTTGCGCATTTATACTTTACATTCAATGTGAGCCTTTGAAGTTAACGTAAAATTGTTCTTTATATTTTTGTTAGTAATGTTTGTTATCATCGTTCGAGGTCGACGTGGAATCTAGGTAACATTATTTTATTTATGTATTTTTATTTATTAATTTTTTATCTGATAAAGAATTCACTAAATTTGGAGCATAAGGGGTAGTCCAATCCTGAAGGAAGTCAGTATAATCCAACACTTATCAAGCAACTACAGGTTCATCATGTTAATCCACAAAAGAATATGAACATTTATATATCTAGCTTTAACCCACATCCAAGATCTTGTTGTGATTACGCCCATAACCCCGATAACTTCGTCTAAAATAGCTCTAAAATATTTTTGCTTCTCACCTCCCAAATTGCCCAACACAAATACAACCAAAGATCAAACCACGTGTCATTTCCGTTTTGTTTCTACCGCAAACCTTCATGTTGAATAAAGTGCATCTTGGGATCAATCGTAAGAAATTGTAGTGACTCGGAACCACCGATAAAACTCCATCCAAATGAGATGCGCGGACTTGTAGTCCAAGAAAAGGTGAACTACTGTTTCTTCATGAGCCCCACACAAAACGCAGGAAGTGTCTTCATTAGTCCACTCCTCTCCTGGTCAAGTTTTCCTTGCAACTATTCTATTTCACCTGAATTTCCAAGCCAAGGCGGACATTTTTAATGAAACCTTAAGTTTTCAGAACTTCTTGAAAAATGAGAGTCTTGCTTTCCTCTTATTAGGAAATAGCATCTTAAACTGACTTAACGAAGTACTTGCCGTTGGTTTCGAATTTCCACGCCCAATTTAAACTTCAAATCTTGATAGCAAGTCATTGAGAGTATTTTCTCCCACTCGTAAAGGGGTCTTTTGCAATCCCACACCCATACGAACCGTCTATGTACATTCCTTTTTCCTGCTATTGTCGCATCTTTATTATCTATTAAGTCTAAAATCGCCTTTCAAAGCTAGCATTCAATAGTTGAGAATCCACCCACTTGTCTCTCCAAAAAGAAGTCGTAGTGCCATTTTCCAGCTTTCTAAATATACCATGTGAAAACCTTTCATTGTTCCATTGATCATACTCTATGTTCTGGAAATTCCTCCACCAAAACGATCCTTTAACATGACGTCTTCTGATCATGAGTTGATTTTGCTAAAAAAAACAAATTCCTATACTTTGCTTTTAAAATTCTACACCATAGTGTATAATATTCTGCTCCGTCAAAATTCTCCACTTTACTTCCACTTCTGACTTCCCCAACAATTATAAATTAAAATGGTCGAGCCCCCGTTCTCTATTTCCTTACACATCTCCGACCATTTCACCCACTAGGTCATTTATTAGTTTTAATTCCCTCTCTCACAAAAAATCTCGTTGAACCTTCACAAGCATCTTTAAGACTCTTTTTGGGCTTTATAAAATGAGAAGAGGTAAATGGTGATGCTGAAAAAAACGAATTTCAGAATCGTAATTCATGCGCCAAAAGAGAGTGAGTTATTATTAAAAAGTAAGTTTTTTGTTTAATGCCTCAATCACCGAAATTCACAAAGTCCAAAGCCGAGTTGGATCACATCCCATTTTGATGACCAAATAATTCATAGGAAGAAATTCAATCCTACAATTAAGGAACCGAGAAAAACTGGTCAACACTTTATCCTCCACATTGATTCCAAGCAAATATCTTTCGAAATAATTGACTTTCATTCCGTGCACTAATTCAAAAATTTCAGTATACATTTCATAGCCTAACCCTCACTCCATTTTGCCCCTAAACAAATAAGAATGTCGGTGGCATATTGAGTCTGAGAAACTTTAGAACTCAAATTTCTATTATGATACCAGATAACTTCAAATGATTTCCTATCAAACCATTCAGTCCCTCCGCCACAATAAGATATAGAAATGGAGAGAGGGAGTCTCATTTTCTAAGACCTCTGTATAAACTGAACTCCTCGGTTGGACTTCTGTTAACCAAAACAAAAGTCGAAGATGATCGAACACTTCCTATAATCCAACATTCGCTTTGATTAAAACCCCAATTTCTCCATCATAGACTACAGGAAATCCCAACACACCATGTCATATGCCTTTTCAAAATCAACGTTGAACAAAGCACGAGGAGTTTTGTTCCTCTTTACTTCATCAACAAATTCATTCGCAATGAGGATGCTATCAAATATATGCATGCTAGAAACAAATGTGGATTGTTCTTCTCATATTATTTTACTCATCACTCTTTCAAGCATTTTGCCAAGATCTTGGTAAGGACTTTGTATATGCACCCGATAAGGGAGATTGAACGAAATTCCCTCGAATCATGAGGGTTGTTAGTTTTAAGAATCAAGGCAATGAAAGAAGTGTACATTCCTTTTACTTGAATCCCATGAACATGAAAATCACGTAGAAAAAAATTAAGAAATTTGCTTTTATAGTCTTCAAGAATTCTCTAACAAACTGTAAATTAATGTTGCCGGCTCCTGGAGCCTTTTTACCATCGTACCTCCAAACCGCTTCCCTATCTTCTTCTTCCGTAAACTCGACAACAAGTTGATTATTTTCCTCCATACCGATCATTTGAAACTGGATATTAGAAATATACAAGTGAAGTAATGATGTAATTATATATTTATTTATAGTCTGTGATTGTTCTTATGAAGTTGTTATCATGACTTATATGTAATTGATATTCGTTACAATGTGCAAGTATAAATGTCTTGACGTTTAATTAGTATTTCATATAAGTATATTTGTATAGTCATTACATACATCATTAAGTAAAAGTGTCATTATGAACCTACCTTATAAATGATGTTTGATTGTGCAACAAAACCTATTTGTGTTTATTCAACAAATTTGTAGTTATTATTGTCGTAATTGATAGTTAAACCACCAATATACGTTTAACAATCATGTAAAATGCATATATTACGGAGTTGAATAATATTACCATCGACTGTCCTGCGATCACTAAAGACTCATAGTTGCGACGGCTAGGCCATCACTAATGTTAGGATTTAGGCTTTAACGTTTATGGTTTATGGTTGAAAAAAGTTACTGTTAGAATGGGGTGATCCAAGTATGAATCAAGTCCATTTATCAAATTATATGTAAGGAAACAAGTCCAAGAAAGATATGGGTCCTAACATGATATTTCAGCATTCGGTCCAACAAGAAGCCCAACTTATTTTGTAAAACTACTCTAATTGTAAAGGTTCAAGAAGGTGTGCGACCTATTGTTGGAAAGCTCTACGAGTCTTCTTTTTAGTAGTGAAGCAAACGAGAGGTCATTTGGAATTTTCTAGAGAGAATTATGGCAGTTTTACTGAGATTGCGCAGACTGCTTCGCATTCTGGTGAGTTTGATTCATTTCACACTCCTTAATAATTTCAACTCTTACATTTAATTGTCTTTAAGTTAGTGCGTTTCTTATCACCTTTTAGAATTTGGGTTTGTATTTTCAAGAGTTAATTTATGTTGGTTAATACTTAGGAAGTTGGAAGGGTCAAGAGATCATTCTAGAACTAAATTTCTCTTATAAATAGTGCATGGTCTTATAATGTTTGGAAGAATTCAGATTGAAATAAGATTATAAATTCCTTAATAAAGTCAAGACTTAATAAATTTCTTTTCGTGAATTCTTTAAGACAATGAGTGGCTCTACGCTATGTGGTGGATTTCCATTGAGTAAAGAGTGTTTTGAGTGTTTCCTCCTCACTTCCAATTTATCGGTATCAGAAGTGGTATCAAAGCCGAGGTTTATGAAGACCCTCTTCGTAGAATACTTCCAGACGAAGATCCAAAGGGTGAACATGTTCTTCGTGATATCGAGTTGGAAGACTTGAGGAGACAAGTGCAAAAACTCCAACAACGCTTAGCTGAGTGCGAAACTTTAGAATATGATGTGTCGTAACATAATTCAAAGGGTGATGATAAAACAGATGAAAAGGTGGACAACCCCTTTCATCATCGTCGTGGTTCGAGTATTAGTTCACGCGGGAGACAAAGTGCATCACGTGGCAAAGATTTCAGAATCACTTCAATGTGAAAGTTGATGTTCCAGTGTTCGAAGGAAGAATGCAACCAGAAAACTTCGTTGATTGGCTGCACTCGCTCGAGAGAATTTTTGATTTTCTTGAAGTGCCGAAAGACCAAAAAGTGAAGTCGGTGGCGATGAAGCGTACTAAACAAGATTTGATACGGTGGGAAAATTATAAAAAACAACGACTTTGTGAAGAAAATGAGCGTATTGTTAATTGGGAAAAGATGAAAAAGATGATGAAGAGAAATCCTTACGGGATAACTACCGACAAGATACTTTCCTCAAACTCCACAACTTCAAGACACAGAAAAAATCCGTCAAAGAATATACAACGAAATTTAACCATCTTTTGATGAGATGCAAAATTGTTGAACAAGAGTAACAAACAATAGCTCATTATCTTGGTGGATTGCGCGTTGAAATTTCAAATGTCGTCCAATTTCAGCAATATTGGACCTATAACGATGTTATCAAGCTCTCATTGAAGGTTGAAAAGCAACTTAAGAAAGCACCTAAGATTACTTCTCGCTCATGGAATAAAAAAGTATATTCCAACAAAGGGACGACATCTACCTCTGATGCATTTGCCTCAAAGACAAACCCATTGAATGCACCTCCCAAAAAATGAAATGGTGAAGTCAAACTCTCATCTATGTTTCATATGTCATGGATTTGGGCATTTATCTGCTGATTGTCCGAATAGATGAATTGTCTCACTTGTTGAGGAAGATGAACCACTTGAAGAAGAAGAAGAAGAAGAAGAAGAAGACGAATCTCTTGAAGAAAATAAAACTGAAGAGATCACTAATGCAGATCAAGGAGAAAGTATTGTGGCTCGAAGTTGCTTAAGCATTTTCCAAGGAGAAAATTGGCTTCGACACAACATTTTCCACACTAGGTTCACATCAAAAGGAAAATTTTGCAATGTCATTATAGATGGAGGGAGTTGCGAAAACATGGTGGCTGCAAAAATGGTGGACAAGTTTCGACTCAAGACGGAGGTATATCCACATCCTTATAAGCTTTTATGGCTTAATAAAGGAAATAAAATAAAGGTGGATAAAAGGTGTTTCTTACATTTTTCGATTGGAAAGAATTACCAAGATGATTTTTGGTGTGATGTTGTGCCCATTGTACATCAATATTTTCTAAGATTGATCTTTGAAGTGGATATCATCAAACTCGAATGAGGACCAGCGATGGATGGAAAACTGCATTCAGGACAAGAGATGGCCTTTACGAATGGATGGTGATGTTGTTTGGTCTTTCAAATGCACCAAGTACATTCATGAGATTGATGAATCAAGTCTTCAAAACTTACACTAGTAAGTTTGTGGTTATCTATTTTGATGATATCTTGAATTTTAGCAAAAATGATAGGCAACACTTGGAGCATCTTTATAAAATTTTCAAGACACTGAGAGAGCAAAAACTTTATGCTAACTTGAAGAAGTGTGAGTTCTTTGCAAAAGTATTGTCTTTTTAGGCTTTATCCTATCCGGTGAAGGTATCAAGGTTATTCCTAGCAAAGTGGAGGCTATTGAAAGTTGGCCGATTCCGGCAACCATTCGTGACATACAGAGTTTTCATGGCCTTGCATCATTTTATCGTTGATTTATCAAATAATTCAGCACTATCATGGCTCCCATCACTGAATGCTTGAAAGGAGGAAAGTTGCAATTGTCAAACGAGGCACAAAAGAGCTCTTATCTTGTGCAAAGAATGATGACACAAGATCCTAATCATGCACTTCCAAATTTTGACAGAGTATTTGAAGTTGATTGTGACGCTTCAAATGTGAGAATTGGTGTGGTGGTTAGCCAAGAAGGTAAGCCTATTGTTTTTTTTAGTGAAAAGCTTAATGGGAATAGGCAAAATTATTCAACCTATGATAAATAGTTCTATGCAATTGTTAGGGCTTTAAGCCATTGGAATCATTATCTTATTTTGAAATAATTTCTTTCTTTTTTTTTTATCACGAGGCTCTCAAGTATATTAATGGCCAAAATAATCTTAATAGTCGACATGCAAAGTGAGTTGAATTTCTTCAATATTATACTTTTCATATCAAGCACATATCGGGCAAGCAGAATTAAGTGGCGGATGCGTTAAGTAAAAGACATTCTCTACTCTCCATGTTGCAAGTATAAGTTTTGGACTTTGGTATTCTTAAGGAGAAATATAGACATGATGCTGATTTTGGAAAGATATGGAAGGATTATTCAAATGGTCTGTTTAATCATTTCTTGTTGCAAGACAAATTTCTTTTCGAAGATAGTCAACTTTGCGTTCCCCAAGATTCTTTACGATTGGTGATTGTTAAAGAAGCTCAGGGTGGTGGACTTGCTGGGCATCTTGGAAGAAACAAGACGTTGGCACTTGTCAAAGAAATTTTCTATTGGCCAAGGATGGACAACAATGTCGCAAGGTGTGTGGATCAGTGTCGAGTTTGTCACATAGCAAAAACTCAAGATCAAAACACGGGCTTATACACTCCATTACAGGTCCCTATGGGCCATTGGGAAGATGTAAGCTTGGATTTTGTCGTAGGATTGCCCAGAACTCAAAGGAACAAACACTCCATTATGGTGGTGGTTGATCGATTTTTGAAAAGGGCTCATTTTCCTCCTTGTAAAAAGACAATGGATGCCACAAAGACAATGGATGCCACAATCATTGCTGATCTTTATTTTCAAGAAATTGTTAAGCTCCATGGTATTCCAAAGACTATGGCATCAACTCGAGATTCCAAATTTATGTGTAATTTTTGTTTCACTATTTGGCGAAAGATGGGAACGACAGTGGGGTTTAGTACGTGATGCAGTCGAGAAGGTGTTTGAGTTTATGGATAAACTGGATCATCCCAAGATTAGAGGCTGATTTTCACTCGGTCCGTTTTTACGTGTGATTAGTCCAATTGCATCCGAAACGGGCCAACAAACAGTAGCGATCATCTAAATATCATTAAGGGATCGAATTTTAGCCAAATTCCATCGTTTAGGCCCCGAAAAGACCATTTTTGCCGTTTTTAGTAATTTTTAGTTTTATTATATCTTTTTTCTAGAACTCAAAATTGCATTCCGCTTATTGGAGCATGTTCCACATGAGTAGCAATTTTAATTTAGGCTTTTATTTTAATTTTTTCTGATTTAGAAAGAAAAAATATTTTTTAGTATTTTAATTATGTTTTACGGTATATATTCAATGTAAACCCTAAGAAGACAGTTTAGTTGGTTATTGAATAAAAAGTTTGAGAGTTTCTTTTTTTTTGCATCAGTTCATTGGCATTCTTTACGGAATCAACAAGTTTTTTATTATCGTGACTTGTTCTAATATTTCCTATAGGCTTCCGTTTTCACGGTTTCTTATCACTCTTTAGAGTATGAGTTTGTATTTTCAAGACTTTATTTATGTTGGTTAATGCTTAAGAAGTTGGAAGGATCAAGAGATCATTTTAGAACTAGATTTCTCCTATAAATAATATGGTCTTGTAATGTTTGGTAAATATCAAATTGAAATAAAATTATAACTTCCTTTATAAATTCTTAGACTTTTGTTAAAATCTTATTCCTTTTGATGGATTCCTTAAGGCAACGAGTGGCTCTATGCTCTTTGGTGTATTTCCATTGCGTAAAGAGTGTTTTGAGAGTTCTCTTTTGTTTTCTCCTCACTTGTCCAATTTACCGGTATCATTGGGTATTATCGATTGTTGACAGTCACAAAGGTAACGGTAACATGTAATATCGACCGCTAGGCTGTCGTAAATGTTACATTAGAACTCCAGTCTTCAATATCAGGTAACTGTCTTTATAGTTCAGGCTCCACAATCCTAACATGTACCCCCCCCCCCCCCCCAAATAGTGACGGTTTGGCGGTAATGATTGCCTAAGGGTCGTTATTGGGGCGCAACTGGCCCCATGAAATTAGGGTGACCGCCGATAGCCCTAAGGTCATTTTGGCGGAATTTTTTCCCGTCAAAGTGTAGCGACAACCTGCAACCGCCCAACTCTCTGTAATGGGCGGTCGTAAATAATTACTTAAAGCCTTGGGGTGGTGAACTATTTTCTAGATATATTGTGTGTATTATGAGCTTTTTGTGTATGCATATATGTGTATTTTTAGGTAATACAAGTGCATAATATGTTTTTACTACAATACAATTTTAGGACGAAATATTAAAACTGCCCTATAACTTTTTTTCAGAACTAAAAATGCCCGTTTTTTTCGAACCTTGTAAAACTGCCCCGTAAGTCTTGAAAAATCTTGCAAAAATGTCCGATGGCCTTATTCGGGCTAAAAATGTCGATGTGGCGACACAGTCAACGCCACGTCATAAAATAGCTCTGCCACGTCATATTTTCAGCCAATAATAATAA
The DNA here is from genome assembly GCA_948329865.1 of Linaria vulgaris. NCBI lineage: Eukaryota > Viridiplantae > Streptophyta > Magnoliopsida > Lamiales > Plantaginaceae > Linaria > Linaria vulgaris. The sequence continues at coordinate 30,667,564 of OX415250.1, read as the reverse complement.
ATATATATAAATAATAAAGATATATATATAAATAGTAATAAACATATATATATAATAATAAACACATATATATATATAATAAAGATATATATATATATATATATATATAAATAAAACAAATAACAATAAAACACAAAAAAAATAAAAACCTACCGCACCCCCCCCCTGACCCCCCCCCCCTACGCCCCCCGCCACCCAACGACCACGATTGCAGTGGTGGTGGCGTCGATTTGACGCCACCACCACTACAATCGTGGTCGCCACCACTGCGATTTGGCAGTGGTGGTGGCGGGGCGGGGAGGGGGGGTGGGGTACCGGCGATTCGCAGCGGCGGGGGTGGGGGAGGGGGTGTGGTGGTGTGGGGGTGGGGGGGGGGGTAAACCGCGGGGATGGAATTTTTTAAATTTTTTTTTTTGTTTTTTATTTATTTTACATAATGTTAAAATATTTATTATTTTATAAATTAGTATAAATAATAATATATGTTGATATTATTATTTATATATAATATATGTTTTACTTTTACAAATGATTATATATATATGTTATTATTTATATATATATATATATATATATATATATATATATATTGGGGGGCAAAGTGCAATTTATTTTGGGGTGCAAATACAATATTTAAAGTTATAAGGGTTTGTGACGTGGCAATGACAACTTGTTGACTGTACCGCCACGTAGGCATTTTTAGCTCAAATAAGGCCAACGGGCATTTTTGCAAGATTTTTCAAGACTTACGGGGCAGTTTTACAAGGCCCGAAAAAAACGGACATTTTTAGTTCTGAAAAAAAGTTATAGGGCAATTTTAATATTTCGTCCACAATTTTAATTAGGTGAGTTAGTCGCAGTGGCAGATCTATGTAGAGGCTAGGGGGCAGTAGCCCCCCCTCCCCCCATTTGTGTTAACATATTTTATATATATATATATATATATATATAGGTGTATTGTGAAAGCAAAAGGGAAAAAAAGCTAACGGCATAATTATTGGCATATGATTAGAAATCTATCTCAGTTTAATAAAGATAAGAACAAATTAATCCCTGCATATAATTAACGCCATATTTATCTGCTCATTATTTGAATGTGAAAGTTCTAAGATATAGTGATAAACAAACCTCTATTTCTGTTAAATCTTTAAAAAATTAATCCTATTTGTTATTTTAAGTAGCAAAAAATTCTAGTGTTATATATACTTTCATTGTACATTAAATAATCCACACATGTTGAATTTTATAACAAAAAGGATTTGACCTCTATTGTATTTGCTTGAAACATAAAAAATTAATTATGTTCAAATTAAATATATGCTTATATTTTATCGTATTTTTGAAAAAAATATTAGTCTCGACCTATGTAAAAATATAATACAATGTGGATTAACATAGTCTGAAATATTACTTTGATAAATATATATATATATATATATTTAATAAAGATTGCAAAATATGGCTTTGGTTATCGATATCATTGATTTTTGGTTTTTTTCTTTAAAACCGCGAAAAGAGGATTCTACACAACAAGGTTTTTCTTCACTTACTATTTCGGTCCTTTCTCCTGTTATTTCCTCCCTGTTGATTTTTTTTATTTAGCCCCCTATTTTCGAATTCTGGATACGCCACTGGTCAGTCGTAATTGTTTAACGTGAATTGAGGTAGGAGTACATAGGGTGAGTAATGACTAATAATGAGTATGCTCATATTATCAACCAGTTCTTTGCAGGTTGGTGCGATGGGTAGATTATGTATAGGTAAGTCATAAATGACTGAGCAAATTTATTGATTAAATAAATAAATAAATCAGCTCTCTAATAGTTTATGTTTATATGGTCTCTTCATTTAGATTCTTATTCTGTGTGTGTAGACTGTAGAAAATAGTTTATGAAATATCTATGACCTAAGGAATGCACGCAAAACGTACAGTAACAACATCAGAACTTTTGCATGGTTCAGTCAAGCATCTTTTCCTCATAAGTACGAGAAATATTACAAACGTACAATAGAGTTAAGTAAAACACGCACTATTAAGTAAAACTTGCACTATGGTTCAGTCGCCGTTGCACGACCTTGACCTTCTAAGTGTATGTTGAGCCTCCTGGACGGAATAGCCTTTTCACTCAAAGCACTTTAATGAGTTCTCAATTATAATACGAGAATAAAAGTTAGTTTGAATTTCTACATGCACGCGATGTGCCTGTCATTTTGCATCTATAAATAAAGGTTAAGAAGGAATTTGGGATCATATATATTGGAGATTACATTTCCGGAATTTCATGGTTTGTATATAGTTATACTACTTAATCAATCAACAGTATAAAATGTGACTCATCACGTGGCAATAATTCGCACGTAGTTGTACATACTTGTCAAATAAAAATATTATTTGATTTTGGGCCGGATAATGAAACCTAAAAAGATGTAATTAATCAATAAAGGACTAACTTGAAAAGGCCATTAAAAAAAAAAAAACTAACCGAGCATCATTAGAGGACGATTAGTAAGTACTTAGCTTTTTCCACTTTTGAAACATATGTAGATAACTAAAAGCCTGGTACAATAACTTATGTACCATCTCTTTGGTAATATTTTTGTGAGTTTGGTACAACCAATTCCAAGCCCCATACCTATTGGAATTTGGGATGGACTTTGGGTACAACTTTTTAGTACCTGAAAATCTTACGTGTAGGTATTACATACATTTAGGTAGGAAATCTTTCTTATCTCATTGAAGTTTTTTTTTTTTTTGGTGAATCCTATACTAAGAAGATTTATATAATCCCACAGAAAAGAAAAGGAAAAAAAAATCGTTCCCGTTTGTGGTACACTATACTGTGTCATGGAATTTAATACATAAATATGGGTGGTTCTATAAAACGTAAAGACACGAAATATTTTGGCCTGTAAAGGTACATTAATCCTCCAGTACCCCCAAGTACTATCACCCACAATTCAACCTCCTCTAGCTAGTTTAAGAACTTGAGCAATCATTTAGGATTGCAGCCTACATTAATTATCAAAGTCATGCATTTCATATGTGTTTGATTTGCTTCTTATGTTAGTATTTAAGGTCTTTATATGTCACAAATAAATGAACTACTAATTCAGGCAATTACTCCAAATTATCTTAATGTATGCGTCAATTCACATGAAGAATGCGATGTCAATTCGTGAATTATAATGTACATGTGTTTGACGTGAAATGCAGCTTTTTGGTACATTTTTTTCTGTGTAGTGTATATATTACTTTACTTTGGTGCTGTTTGGTTGGTGTGACGAGGAGAGATGAGGAGGTTTAATAACTTAAAAACTTGTTTGGTTTGAGTGATTATGCAAATGGGCTTTTTGATTTAATAGCTGAGGCCCGCTCCTTAACTCACTTACTCAACTTATTTAATATCTACCCCCCCTGTTATTATTTAATCTCACTTTTTAGTCATCCAGCTCACCCGACGAAATGACTTATTTACCCCTGTTTCTTCAATTTTAATCTTTTATGCAACAACAACAAGGCATAATTAAAAAATATAATTAAAAAATATAATAAAAAAATGTAATTAAAAACGTAATTAAAAAAATGTAATTAAAAAATGTAATTAAAAAATGTAATTAAAAAATGTAATTAAAAAAATGTAATTAGAAAATGTAATTAAAAAATGTAACTAAAAAATGTAATTAAAAATGTAATTAAAAATGTAATTAAAAAATGTAATTTAAAAAATATAATTAAAAAAATGTAATTGAAAAATGTAATTGAAAAATGTAATTAAAAAATGTAATTAAAAATATAATTAAAAAAATGTAATTAAAAAATGTAATTAACAAAATGTAATTAACAAAATGTAATTAAAAAATCTAATAAAAATGAAATTAAAAAATGTAATTAAAAAAATATAATTAAAAAATATAATTAAAAAATGTAATTAAAAAATGTAATTAAAAAATATAATTAAAAGAATGTAATTAAAAAAATGTAATTAACAAAATGTAATTAACAAAATGTAATTAACAAAATGTAATTAAAAAATGTAATAAAAATGAAATTAAAAAATGTAATTAAAAATATAATTAAAAAATGTTATTAAAAAACGTAATTAAAAAAATTTAATTAAAAAATGTAATTAAAAAATTTAATTAAAAAAATGTAATTAAAAATGGGGGCAATAAGGTAATTACTGCAATATCCAGAAATAGTTGTTGCACATAACATGAACCAAACACGTTTTATAAATTAAGATAAAATAGTAACTTTATTCAACTCTCCAACCAAACACGGTTACTGTTACGCATATGAAATAAAAGACTATTTTAACTGAGTAATAGTTAATCTACATATATAACTGTCTCTGCAACCAAACGGCCCCTTTGTGTTTTTCAGTGGTTTAGATACATTGTGTGATTTTTGATGTAATAATAAGGTATTTTAGACCATAGCTTATTTTCTACTGTAGTTAAGTTTACGTCGGAGATTAATATCAATCGTCTACTCATTGGCTCAAATTCGCCATTAAATTTTTGATCTAGCACCCTTGTGCATGTGACCTAGAAAGAGAACAAAGGGAGCTTTTTTAATTAAAAATCACCCAAGCCTCCTACATCTTTTCCAATCCTCACGTAGACAATGAGAAAACAAGAAGAAAAGACAAAATAAAATAAGAATAACACAAAGGCTGGCAATGGCCTTTTCTCTCCTCTTTTTCACTCTAGCCGCCCACACGACATACATATATATATAATATATATAGTTGGTGGGTGTGTGTGTGTGTGTGTAAATATAAGTAGGGTAAAGGCAACCGAGAGCTACAAAGTAGGTGGACTGCAAGTGTATTTTATTGGGTCGGCCATTATTATCTAAGTGGGCCTTTGGGCCAACTTATGAACAAATTGGTGTGTATATCTAGCTTAAATATAGTATGTTATTGTTAACCTCAAAACAAAATAAAAAAAAAAATATATATATATATATAGTATGTGTGTCTTTAGGTTCATTACTAGTAGTGTGTGCAGTTTTAGGAGTTTTACTCTGAGATTTTCCGGTATGGTCTTTGAGTTTCTAATGAATTTTAAATAAATTTTTTTTTTAGGAGTGTATTTTTTTATGGGATTTATATAGGTGTAATGTGTAGTTACACGTAACATGTGCCTTTTTTATATGTTTTAGGTCGTGTTGGTGTGTTACGTTAGCGAGTATACGTGTTTTCTAGGGTTGTGAGAAATTATTTAGTGCATCCTGCTGCACACCAATACTGAACAGACAAGTGGAATAAGAAATTCCATGTAATCATCTTTTCGATTAATTTAATCGCTGGAAGAAAAACGACGCCCTTTTAACATTTATAACAGCCCTTGATTCTCTCTCCTTTTCTTCTCTTCTATCCCATAAATCTAAATCTTGGAAATTAGTTTTCTCCTTATAAATCTAATTTCAAGTTCTGCAAATCGTTACTTGCTGCAACTTTTTTAAAATGAAAAACATGAACTGTCGTGTTACTTTCACAAATTAAGGGAAACAAAATTTGAAGATACACTAATCCAGATCAAGAGGAAAAACAAGAATTCAGAAAAAGACCTGGGATTTCATAATTTACAGAGGTGTGCTCGAAAGGTTAATAAATACAATTTTTATTTTTTTTTATTTAAAACTGAGCAATGGAAGGAAATTAAATGAGAAGCAAAATGAAAAAAAAAAAAAAAAGAAGAAGAAGAAGCATGAAGTAGATCTCCCTGTGCTTGTTGGGCATCACAAATTCGTATTTTTAATGGCTGAAATCCGTTCGTGGGTTTTTACGGAAAGTTCTTGTGTGTTGAATGTGAGAGAGAAAGTCCTAAAATCGGTCTTCTTGTGTAACTCGTAATTGTTCTGCAAAATTCTCAAATCTCCATCGAAAACGAAGAAGATGATGCTGTGCTGTGTGTATTTTCTTACGTGGTAAAATTTGATATAAGTGCTATTTAGTTTATTATCTAACTAACTGGATTTTAAATTTTCCAAGTGTAAAACAATTATTGGAGTGCTGTGCAGCGGATACACTAAATAATTTCTTGTTTTCTAGATATAATAGGTGAATGAATTAATTCTTAAGCTTTTGGGTTTATGTATGTGTATTTTACTATTTTTAGATAGTGCAGGAGCATAATTATTATTTGGGATAAATGCATTAAACCCCCTGAACTATGCACGTTTTTGCGTTTTCGTCCTTAAACTAATTTAATAAGCGTTTTCCCCCCTAAACTATACCAGTCTGTGCGATTTGTCCCCTGGCCGGGTTTTCGGCTATTTTTGGCCATTCTTGGACGGAATTTTTTCCCTTACCCGACACATATGTGTTGTACTAGATGTATTTTAGTAGTGGATGACAAAAAGTATGCGAAAAAACACCTCGAACGGGAATTTTTCCAGCTAAAATGCATGGAAGAGGAAATCACATTTTAGCCGGAATATGTCCCGTTCTAGGTGTTTTTTTGCTACTTTTTGTCATTAACTACTAAAATACATCTAGTACAACACATATGTGTCGGGTAAGGGGAAAAATTCCGGCCAAGAATGGCCAAAAATAGCCGAAAACCCGGTCAGGGGGCAAATCGCACAGACTGGTATAGTTTAGGGGGGAAAACACTTATTAAATTAGTTTAAGGACGAAAACACAAAAACGTGCATAGTTCAGGGGGTTTAATGCATTTATCCCTTATTATTTCTTAGAAAAGTGCAATTTAGAGGTTATTTTGGCGTAACTTTTTTACGTGAATTGAGGTGATTGTTGATAGGTTGGTAAGGGAGCCGGAACACATAAAACTAGGATATTTTTCATCCACCTCCCCTGAGGTTTGGCCTTTTGGCAAACACCCCCGTGAGGTTTGGTACTTTTTTAAAAACCCCCTTCTGTTAGTTGACCAGTTAGTCAACAGTTAAAAAGAAGGGCAAAAATGTCATTCATCATTCACTTCAAAACAAAAAGTTATTTACTATATATTATAATCTTCATTATTTTTATTCACATAAAAAAACAAAATCATTAGTAATTTAATGTAAATATTACTGCTTTTCCCTTCTTAATTCTCAAGGTGTACATTATTATTATTATTATTATTATTACTATTATTATTATTATTATTATTATTATTATTATTATTATTATTATTATTACCTATGGTTGTTGGTGGGTATTGTGGTGGTTTTATACCAATATATAACTAAATAATGTATCATTTTTAAAAATCAATGGGAGGTTTACTATGGTGATTTTCAAATAATAAATGTAATAATTAAGAGATTTTGTGATTTATATAATGTCCTTAAAAAAAATCATTTCAGAAACAAAACTACCATGTATTGTACCATGAAAAGAAGTTGTACTAATCTATATATATATATATATATATATATATATATATATATAATATTAGAGAACAAACGTAATATTATTATATCATTTCAGAAAATTACCAACGATTTGGTTTTACCGTGTTATATCATTTCCTAGTTAACATTTCGTTAATTGACTACTTTTACCACGTTTGTTTTTTAAGGCATTAGAGATAAGTAAAGATTAGTCCAGTTTCTTTCCATTATTTTTTTTCCTGTTAATTTCTATCATTTGGTTACTTGTCTCATTATTTTATTTGGTATATTGGGATACGATACATACACAGTAAAAATTAAAAATATCACTTACCTCTAATTTGTTGACTACAATTTTAGTTTTAGTATTTGAAGTGAATTATTTAGTGACGTTAATATAAATTTTAATTTTTTTATGTGAATAAAGATAATTAAGATTATAATATATAGTAAATAACTTTTTGTTTTGAAGTGAATGATGAATGACATTTTTGCCCTTCTTTTTAACTGTTGACTAACTGGTCAACTAACAGAAGGGGGTCTTTAAAAAAGTACCAAACCTCAGGGGGGTGTTTGCCAAAGGGCCAAAACTCAGGGGAGGTGGATGAAAAATACCCCATAAAACTACACATGTTCTCCAACACACCTACATGTTTGTCATGTGTCTAATTATTTATTTGCTAATTCTTGTCTTGATAATTTCCTTGATTTTCTCTCCTAATATCTTTGTAAAAAATATTTCCTCTTAAATTAGGAAAGAAAAGTTAGAATCATTAACCGCACAACTTAAATATATTTAGAATATATACATGGAACAAAATGTAATTTAGTTTGTGTCATGTTTAATTTATCTTAAAATAACAAGTGATCCATAATGTCTCACGAGACGTATATGCTGAGTGATAAATGACCAAAAAAAATTAACGAATAAATAACAAGTGATCCATAGTGTTTACATTTATGCTTTCTACGTTAATCAGATCTTCTTCATTTAATTAGATTCTTATTCTGTGTATGTGTGGATGATAATTTATGAAATGTCTATGATGAAAGGATTTATAAAAGGATTCGTATATAAATGACTTTCATTTCCAAATAATGATTTCAATAGACAGTATGGCTTATGAAAGCTACAAAAAGTATGCATTAAACTAGCAATCAACAATTGACTGTCACAACAAAGATTTCCTCATTAGACATATGAGTTAGTCTTACTTGCACTCGAACCGAAGGCAGCTGAATTTACATCATCCTGCTGATGGGAAGCACGCCAATCATCAAAATACAATACTCTATAACAAGAATCAAGAAATGGAAATTCAAGCTGCGGAACAACTTCAAGAATCTCTTCTGTTTTACCCAAAAGAAAGAAACGATTCGTGAACACTTTTCTCTCGTTTCTCTATGGCGCTCTAGTGACACATTGTACTTATCACATGCGGTAAATTTGCGAGAGACGCTGCAAATGTCAATATTCTATATCTATTACTATATTAAAAGAAAAGCCCTTCCACTAAAAAAAAACAGTTGGGATACCAACTTTTGATTTTCCAAAAATACCCCTACTCCTCTCAATTCAAATAAAAGAATAAAATAACTATATTATTACTTTAATCACTTTAATCAACTGCAATCCTAAAAAATAGATATTAACGTAATATTTCAAATTTTTATTTTTTAAAAATTAAAATAACTTGCACGCGGTCCCCGCGTGTGTCAAAATTTCTAGTTCTATATAATGTGAAGATTGTAAAGAGAAAGGATGATTTCTTCAGCTGAAGAAGCATACATATATATACATGAAATTGAACCTAAGGTAGATGATGAACCCGTGACTCTAATAGCAACCCGTGACTCTCTAATAATGATATACCAACTATATTATTCTATTCGTTGATTCTATCCGTTGACATCCCCCCTCAAATTGATGGTGGTTGTTCAACAAGCATCAATTTGCCCAAAAAAAATTGATGACGTTGCCGACCTAAAGCTTTCGTAAACACATCGGCAGTCTGAAGCGTAGACGAGATATGTGGAAGAGTGATAATATTATGATCAAAAGCCTCCCTGATAGAATGACAATCCACCTCAATATGTTTGGTACGTTCGTGAAATACTGGATTAGTGGCTATTTGGATGGCACTAGTATTGTGCGCATGTAATGGAGTTGGTAAATTTTGAGAAAAACCAAGCTCAGATAGTAGACCACGTATCCAGATAATTTCAGAGCAAGCAGATGACATAGCGCGGTATTCAGACTCAGTAGAGGATTTAGAAACACGATCCTGCTTCTTACTCTTCCGAGACACAAGAGAGTTGCCAATAAACATGCACCAACCAGAAATAGAACGTCGAGTGTCTGCACAGTCGGCCCAATCAGCATCACTATACGTTGTCAAGCTAATAGAATCGTTGATAAGAAAGAAGAGACCACGGGTGCAAGAACCCTGCAGATAACGAATGATACGACGAACACTGGCTAAGTGAAGATGTGTCGGGGCCTGCATAAATTGACTCACTTGCTGAACAGCAAAAGCAATATCTGGTCGAGTAATCGTCAAGTAGTTGAGACTCCCCACCAATTGTCGATACAAAGATGGATCAGAAAGAAATTCACCGTTTTCACGTTGATACTTTGTATTGACCGCCAAGGGCGTATCAACTGAGTGACCATCTTGAAGACCAGCCAACTTAATTAATTCATGAGTGTACTTATGCTGATTTAAGAAAGTACATGCGGCAGATGAATGCACTTCCAAACCCAAGAAATAGTGTAAGGGACCCAAATCCTTCATGTGAAAAGATTTCTGAAGATGCCTCTGAAGATTAGAGATCAAGCTAGTATCATTTCCTGTTATAACAATATCATCAACATAAACTAGCAACAAAACAATCCCAATAGAAGATTTGCAAAGAAACAACAAGGAGTCATAATGACTCTGCACAAAGGAGAAGCTAAGAAGAGTAGCACGAAACTTGTCAAACCAAGCACGTGGAGCCTGTTTTAGACCATATAAAGAGCGTTTCAACTTGCAAACATCTGGAGACGGGATCAAGAATAACCCTGGTGGTGGGGTCATATAAATTTCTTCCTTAAGGTCACCGTGTAAAAAGGCATTTTTAACATCCATTTGTAATAGATGCCAACCTTTGGAAGCAGAGATAGCCAAAATGAGGCGGACAGTGGTCATCTTAGCAACTGGAGCAAACGTCTCATTGTAATTGACCCCATATTCTTGTCGATTACCAAGGGCTACTAAACGTGCTTTGTAACGATCAAGAGACCCATCAGACCGTAGTTTAACAGAGTAAACCCATTTGCAACCTATTGGTTTAATGCCTATTGGGCAAGTGACAATTTCCCAAGTGTGATTATCTTGAAGAGCCTGAAGTTCTTCCCGCGTTGCTTTCTCCCAACAAGCTTCTTTAACCGCCTGAGAATAAGAATTAGGAATTGAAATAGAATTCAAAATCGCAGAGTAACCATACCGATCAGGAGGACGAATTCCACGAGTGGATCGCCGAAGAGCGATATGAGCATGATCAGGAGAAGCAGAACTAGGAGCAGGGTCTGGATCAAGCAGGGAGGGGTGACGATGGGGGGGTATGTCTTCGATGATAAACATTGCTTGGTTTAAAACGCTCCACAGATGGAGATAAGCTCTCAAAAGACGGTAGTTGAACACTGTCAGTAGATACTACATGCTGCTGAAAATAGTACTCATGTTCGAAGAAAGTGACATTTCTCGATATGCGTATGCGATTAGAAACAGCATCATAACATATAAACCCTTTATGCACACTACTATATACCAAAAATGCACATCTCACTGATTGTGCAGACAACTTGTGGCGATCATGTGGGGGTAGTAAGACAAAGCAAACACATCCAAATATACGGAGACAAGTGTAATCTGGAGATGTCTCATAAAGACGATAATAAGGTGACTAAAAATCCAGTTGTTGGGAGGGTAAGCGGTTAATGAGATACACAGCAGTGGACGAGGCTTCTACCCAAAACACAGAAGGAACAGATGATTCAATAAGTAACGTGCGAACCATATCTAACAAGTGGCGGTTCTTACGTTCTGCCAATCCATTCTGTTGAGGTGTATAAGGACATGACTTCTGCGAGATAATTCCTTTTTCTTGTAGAAAATCTTGAAATGATTTTGACACATACTCGCCGCCATTATCAGAGCGAAGAACTCGAATAATGGCAGAAAATTGTGTCTCAATGTAAGTCAAAAATTTCTGAAAAACAGCGAACACCTCTGATTTGGAACGAAGAAAATAAATCCAAGTAAAACGACTGTAATCATCAATAAATGTCACAAAATACTTATACTGACCATGAGAAATAATAGGAGAAATACCCCAGACATCGGTATGGATAATCTCAAAACATTTAGTAGCACGACTACCATTAGTAGGAAAAGGTAGAGTTTTACTTTTGCCTAGCCGACAAGCAGTACAATCAAAAGTAGTGGAACAATGTTGTTTGTTACCCAACATGTCATGTCTTAACATATGAGATAAAATCACACTATTAGGATGACCTAATCTCCGATGCCAATCCTCAGACTTATTGCTAACCTTCAAGTATGCCAAAGACAAGGAACGAGGAACAGAAAACTGCAAAGGAAACATTCGGCCCACCTTAGGCCCCCTCGCCACTACCTCCCCGACACCTGATCCTGCACAATACAACCACTATGAGAGAAGTGTACGGTACAACTGTTATCTACTAATTGGCCCACAGAGATTAAACTAGTAGATAATGCAGGAGAGATGAACACATCACGAAAAAAAGGTCCAAGATCACCGATTTCTTGAATAGGGAGAACGCTCCCATTAGCAATCTGAATAGTCTGTGTACCGGAATATTTCCTCAAATTATGCAAAGAGTGGGAAGTACCTGTCATGTGATTTGACGCACCAGAATCGACTAACCAAGGATCAGAAACAATTTTACCTTGGCCTTGAAGTCCAAGTGCAGAGAATGCCGAAAGAATCATCTGTTGCACCACCTCTGGAGTAAGAGCAATTTGAGTAGGAGTTGTAGGTTGACTTGGAGGAGCAACAGCCTGAAATGCCTGAGCACGACGATTGTCAGGTCGAATCCGACAGTTTTGGATGAGATGACCACTTTTCTTACAATACTTGCAAATCATCTTTGTGCAAGTGCGAGCAATATGACCAATCTCCTGGCATTTATAACATTTTCTGGTGTCTGGTCCTTTGCTACTCCCTTGTGCGGCATAAGCAACATTTATCACCTCTGAGATCTCGGAAGGAATTGCCATTTAAAAACATTTTTAATTGAAATTCCCATGCGGCATAATTTCTTCCAGTAAATTTAATCGAAAATCCTTCAGAAGCCATTATAACTCAAGAAAAAAAATTATCCACCAAATCTCAAATGTAATCCCAAATTGAACAAAGCAAAAAAAATTCAAGGACTCATTTGAGAATAAACAAACTCTCACCCCAATATGCAAATAACCAATTTGCAAATATCCACAAAAGGACAAATGTGCAATTAACCAAGATTAACAAATTGCAAAACACCAGTCGTCCAGAATTGAGAATTGGGAAACAGTGGATCGCTCGACTCTCTGCGATCGATTCAGCCGATTCAGCCGCTGAAAAGGAAGACGCCTCAACCACTGCGTCGAAGAAGAAGAAGGAGCCGGTTGTTCGTCGCCGGAATTCCCAGAAGCGGAGAGTTCTACCTCCAGTGTCGTCGAATCGAATCCGTCGGCGCGCGCGCACAACCGTGTGCAATTGAAGCGGAGATTTCTTCCTCCAAAACCCAAACAGAAACGAAAAGAAAAAAAATCAGGTACTGCCGAGTTGATGGCTCGATACCATGTCAATATTCTATATTCTATATAATGTGAAGATTGTAAAGAGAAAGGATGATTTCTTCAGCTGAAGAAGCATACATATATATACATGAAATTGAACCTAAGGTAGGTGATGAACCCGTGACTCTAATAGCAACCGGTGACTCTCTCCCGTGACTCTCTAATAATGATATACCAACTATATTATTCTATCCGTTGATTCTATCTGTTGACAGCAAATACATCTGCGATGATCGCAGACAACTTTTCAAACAATTGTTCCTCAGTTGGTTCATTCTCCCCTATGATGGAGAGCAATATGGTTTGACATAGCCTGTACATTGAATTTGCGGCGACGACACTAACCGTCCAGTTAAGAGGATTCTTCATGGAAAGATCTTTCTCTTCACTTTTGAACTCTCTTATTATCCGTTTGGCTCTAGTTGAGAGTTCTTCTATTATCTCCTTTGAATTTTTGCAACTAGAAGATGTTTTTAGGAGATCCATGTCTAGCCACTTCCGGTAGAGTGTAACTCTTGTCCAAACAACATCTGCTGATTTTCTCGAGTTTTTGAGTTCTCGATTTGTATCCAAGGTTTTATCTACAAGTTTGGCTAAAGACATGCCTTCATTCACACTGTTAAATAGTAGTTAGCTTTGCTATGAGTTGTAACATTTGGAAGTAAAATTGCGATTGTAGTGAGGGTCACCAAGGAAAGAGACCAACAATTAGACGATTCTTGAGAATGTAGGCTTGGATCTTGAATGTTATCGAATTCTGTTACACCATGAAGGCCGCTAGTGTTATGGAGAAGGTTAATAAGATTTATCGGTTGCTGTTTTTGACCGGTTTGGATTGCTTTATCTGCCCGCTGGCAGATCCTCTTCAAAGCAGTTTTAGGCAGCTCTGGCTGGCCATCAAGTAGAAGAACATAACAGTTTGAGATTCGACTCCATATTGTCGCTTAATTCAATTCTTGTAGTATTATTCGAGTTGCAACTTCAGATGAATAATGATTCACGTGGTTCATGAGTATTGTGGACATATTGGCAAAAAATCTCCTGATTAGGGTGAAACACGCAATGAAAGGAATCAAAAGTAACACAAAGAGAACGACAAGTATTTTGCTGAGTAGAACCACCAAAATCTGAATCCCGATACATGCATTCAGAATCAACCATTTCATGTCGTCAAAACATTTCTTGCAGTTATCATGACGGATTCGTAAAGCTAACGAGTTGTCTCTCCAATCTACTAGAGTTTGTATCCAATAACTATCAACTTTGAATTCCGCTCTCATATTTTTGTACCTCATTGTTGAGCACTTATCTCTTATGTTAACAAACCATCTCAAAGTAGGAGCAGCGATGCCAATAACGAGCCCAATAGATTGAACCGCTAGAATCCATCTTGTGGACCATTTGTATGCAGACTCAGTACTTATAAACGCTGCCCCAAATCCACTTAGAGGTATCCAATTGAAATATCTATAGTAAGGCACTTCCCATGGAAACATAGCCAACAAACAAATTGCACTAGAAGCAGAGGAAACAACTAAACGTGCCATAGCAAATTGAGGGCTGCTAGTTTCTGCCATCACCCAATATTTCTTCATTTCTTTCCTTTGATTAACAATCGCCAATTTCCCATGGAAACATAGCCAACAAACAAATTGCACTAGAAGCAGAGGAAACAACTAAACGTGCCATAGCAAATTGAGGGCTGCTAGTTTCTGCCATCACCCAATATTTCTTCATTTCTTTCCTTTGATTAACAATCGCCAATTTCCCACTCCTTTTTATGATTTTATAGTCTTCTCATAAAGCAACTCTCTGCATCTCTTGGTACTTCGCTTCAAGGCTCCTCTTGATGTTCCACTGCAGTAGCCGAAGAAATCAGTGTAACAAACAAAACAAAAACAAAAACGGTGGAATCAAGCATTTTATCACAATTTATTAAAACATCGCGCAACAGAACAATTTGAATCCATATATTCCCAATAACCGTGAGTGTTAGAATCCCTAGAGCAACACTATTCGTTAGAATTGCTTGATTGGTCATGGATCCCAAAGACGACATAAAAGGGCTTTCACTCCTCGATACAGGATATATACAAATCATGAGTTGTATTATACATGTACTTGTGATTACAATTAACATAATACACTTCATATGTGATAGTAAATATGTAATATACAACAATCTAAAGTCAGTTGTCCTCACTTGACGACTGCGTTGTCAATGTTTCATTACTCGAAACTGAAAAGAAGCTCACTGAATCTTCATCATTGTGCTGAAAGGAAGCACGCCACTCGTCAATGGACAACACTTTATAACCAGTACCTGAAGATGGCCATTCACGTTGCTGAAGAAGTTCAAGAATGCCTTCTGTTTTACCCAACAGAAGGAACGCTTCACGAACACTCTTCTCTCGTTTCTCTATTCTGCTCTGATGACACATTGAACTTATAACATTAGGTAAGTTTGTGAGACAAGCTGCAAATACATCTGCAATCATCACAGACAACTTCTCAAACAAATTGTCCTCGGTTAGTTCATTCTCCCCTGCAACTGACAATAAAATGGTTGCGCACATTCTGTACATTGAATTAGCAGCTAGAACTTTAACCGGCCAGTTAAGAGGATTATCCATGTAAGAATCCTTTATCTCTCTCTTGAACTGCCTAACAATGAATTCAGCTTTCTTGGACAGCTCTCCTATTGTCTTATCGAAATTCTGGAGACTACAAGATGATTTCCGAAGATCCAAGTTTTGCCATTTCCTGTATAAACTAACACTTGCCCAAACAACATCAGCAGCTTTCCTTGGGTTTGCAAGTTCTCCATTTGTATCCGATGCTCCATCAATAAGCTTCGCAAGTGACATGCCTTCACTCACGGTGCTCAATAACTGCTTAGCCTTGTGGTTTGCAACATTTGGAAGTGCAATAGCAATGCTTGTAAGTGTCACCAAGGCAAGAGTCCAACAACTACGAGGTTCTTGAGAATGTAGACTTTGAATTTTGATATTATCGGATTCTTTTACACCACTGAAGTTGCCAGATTTACGTAGAAGTGCAATGAGATTTGTTGGTTGTTGCTTTTTACCTATTTCGATAACTTTATCTGCTCGGTGGCAGATTTTCTTTACCGTTCCTTCTGGCAGCTCTGGCTCACCTTCCAGTAGAAGAACATAACGACTGAAATTACGAGCTATGCCATCACCTAATTCAACTCTTACGTGATCATTTGAGCTGATAACTTGGGATGACCGCCGCATCACACAAGTCATGAGTAATACAGAGAAGAACACATAAAAATTCCTAATGTAAATGAAGCACGCGACAAATGGAGTCATGACTAAGAAAGAGACAAATACAACTACCTTGCTGATCAGAACCACCAGAACCTGAATTCCAATGCAAATATTCATTATAAGCCATTTTGCGCCATGGAAATATTTCCTGCAGTTTTCATTATGGATTTGTAAACCAGATAAACTATCTCTCCAATCTATAAGAGTCTGGATCCAATAACTCTCGACGATGAATTCATTTCTAAAACCTTTACAGCTCATAGTTGAGCACCTGTGGATTACATTATTAAACCACCTCAGTGTGGGAGCAACTAAACCAACAACCATTCCAAGTGACTGAAGGCCTAGAATCCAATGGGTCGACCATTTGTATACGGACTTAGGGTGTTGGAACGTTGCTACCATTCCTTTTATGGGTATCCAATTATTATATCCGTCAGTGGGCATTCCTAACTGAAAAGTAGCAAGCAAACAAACTGCACTTGATGCGGTGGAAACAACAGATCGCGCCATAACAAATTGGGGGCTGCTTGTTTCTGCCATCACCCAATATTTCTTCATCTCTTCTATCTGATTAGAAATCGTGACTTTCTCTACTGCATTCTCTTCTCTCAAAGCGAGTTTGTGCATCTCTTGATACTTCGATTCAAGGCTCCTTTTCATGTTTGGTACAGTGATAGCCGAAGAAACTAATGTAACCAGCAAAACAAGAACAAAAATTGTAGGATTAAACAACTCAGGAAGAAAACCACGATAAGGAACCAGCTGAACAACTTGAATCCACATATTTCCAGTAACCGTGAGTACCAGAATCCCTAAAGCGGTTGTATTTGTTAAAATCGATTGATCACTCATGGATCCCAAAGACGATGTAAAATTAGCAATAGCCATGCACATAAAAATTACACAGCTCGTTTTGGTAAGATACGTTGCACTCTTATACAACTCATCACTGAGGTCAACTGCAGACTTCATCGCCACGGCCAACAGTGTTAAGAAAGTGGCGTCGAGAGAGAAGTATTTGCATGGGAACCAATACCTTTTGCTTCGTAACCCATGATATACGTCGGCAGCCATTGCGAGTACACAGACCAACGAAGTTCCTGCAATATACAGTCCTACATATTTCAATGGTGCATCAAGTTGTTTTTTTAGAATATCTTCGCCTTCGCTCATTGTGAATTCGAACTTCGCGTAGAAGAGATAATGTGTTTGAATTAAGTTTTCTATCAAGAGCTTTGGGGCAGGAATGAAGCTTTGTGAGACTCGGTTTTTCTTGAACTCTTCGTACACGTACAGAGGAGTTGACAAATCTGATGCAAAGAGTTGAGCTTTTCTCGTCTTCTACCATTTCAAGAATTTAACTATTTGAGTGAAAGGGACCGTAAGTAACTTAATAGCGGAAGACTTTTGTTAGTCGGCTTTCATCTGATAAAGAATGGAAAAGAGGATTTTATAAATAAGCTTAAGCAGAATTTAACTAGGTGCCATGTCACTACTGAGCTATATAAGGATTCATTCAAAAGGGGAACCCAATATTTTCACGGAAAGGTTGCAGCTTCAATTCGTTTGTTTTGGACAGAGAAAGCACATTAAATATTCAAAACCAGTTTAACCGTAGCACCAGGAACTAGTCTAAGATGTCAAAGAGGATTAGAGAAAGCGTAGATACATACACAACTACTTACATATTTCTTTTTCTCCTCGTCATTGATTTGGACACAAATGAGTCACAAAAATAGAACATCTATTCAAAGAAAAACTCTATCATGGGTGCGCTTTTAATTAATTTGACAGATTATCACCTTCATCCAACATAATAGCTTTCGTATCACTTTGGTCCTATTCAATTTTGTTAAAACTAAATGAACATCCAATCATTGAAAAGCCATCCAGACTATATTAAAAGATAGAACGAATTATTATTTGTGCCCGGGATGTTTCACTTTTTGATGAAAATGTCCGATATCTCTTGTAATTGTAACCCTACAACATAACACATAGTGAAAATCATGACTTGGTATCGCCCCAGATGTAGGCAACGAACTGGGTAAACAAATAACGTGTCTTTTCTTGCTTTTCATTTGTGTATGATTTTCTGTTTATCGTATTAAGCAGGGAAATCAATCGAGAAGTTTGATGGGTCTGATTACGGGTTTTGGAGGATGCAGATTGAGGATTACTTGTACAGCAAGGATCTCTGGAAACCTCTGAATGATAAACCGACAGACATGAAAGATGACGTCTGGAAGGTTCTGGACAGGAAGGCGATGAGCGCGGTGAGGTTATCGTTGTCGCGAAACGTGGCGTTTCACACTGCAAAAGAAACAACTACGAAGGGTGTGTTGAAGGTTCTGGCAGATATGTTCGAGAAGCCATCAGCAGCCAACAAAGTAAATCTGATGCGTCGTCTGTTTCATCTTCAGATGACAGAGACAACTGCGGCGTCTGATCATCTGAACGAATTCAGTTTAATTACACAACAACTGAGTTCGGTAAATATCGAGTTTGATGACGAAATTAAAGCCCTAATTTTGTTGTCTTCTTTACTGGAGAGCTGGAGTGGGACAGTAACGGCTGTTAGTGCCTCCGCGGGAAGGGTAAAGCTGTAGTTTGACGAGGTTAGAGATCTGATAGTTAGTGAAAAAATTCGCATGAGAGAGTCAGGTAACTCGTCGGGAAATTCTGCAGGCTCTGTTTTGAGTACAGAAATCAGAGGCAGATCAGATAATAAAAAGTTAAATTCGAATCGGGGTAGATCGAAGTCGAGGAACAGAAAGTCGACGAAGGACAAGAGTTCCATTGAATGTTAGAACTACGGGAAAAAGGGTCATTACCAGAACAAGTGTCAAGCACCAAAGAAAGATGACAGCTCAGCAAACGTGACCACCGAAGATGATGGTGAAGCACTAATTTTGACCGCATGCAGTCCAATAGAGACTTGGGTTCTGGATTCTGGAGCATCGTTTCATGCTTGTCCTGACAAAAGTTTGATGATGAATTATGTTGCTGGGTATTGCGGGAGAGTCTATATGGGCGACAATTTTCTTTATGATGTTGTGGGGAAGGGAGATATTCGTGTTAAATCTCCTAATGGATCCGTTTGGACGATGCGTAATGTGAGGTACATCTCTGGTCTTAAGAGAAATTTGGTCGATGTAGGGCAGTTGGATGATGACGGTTATGATGTTAAATTCGATGGAGGTGCTTGGAAAATAGTCAAAGGAGCTATGGTGGTAGCTCAGGGTTTGAAAAAGGGCACTCTGTATATGACCGACATCAAACATGATAGCATTGGAGTTGCTGCAGCACATAGTGACGCTAATTTATGGCATTGTCGACTAGGCCACATGAGTGAAAAAGGAATGAAGCATCTGTGTTCGAAGGGTAAGCTGTCCGGTTTGAAAACAGTTGATATAGGTCTTTGTGAGGACTGTGTGTTTGGAAAACAGAAACGGGTTAGTTTCGCAAAGGGTGGCAGAACTCTGAAGGAACATAAGTTAG
Source organism: Linaria vulgaris (assembly GCA_948329865.1). Taxonomy (NCBI): domain Eukaryota; kingdom Viridiplantae; phylum Streptophyta; class Magnoliopsida; order Lamiales; family Plantaginaceae; genus Linaria; species Linaria vulgaris. The sequence goes on along the minus strand of OX415250.1, from coordinate 30,647,549 downwards.
AGCTGGTGCACAGTGATTTGTGGGGACCAGCCCCTATCACGTCTCTCGGTGGAGCTTCATATTACATGACTTTCATTGATGATGCAACAAGAAAATTATGGGTATACTTCTTGAAACAGAAATCTGAAGCGTTTGAGGTTTTTAAGAAGTGGAGAGCACGTGTTGAAACTGAAACTGGTATGCATGTGAAGTGTCTGAGATCTGACAATGGTGGTGAGTATGAACTTGCAGAGTTTAAGAAGTATTGTGCAGATAATGGCATTCGCATGGAGAAGACAGTTAGAGGAACACCGCAGCAGAATGGGGTTGCAGACAGAACTTTGAATGAGAGGGCTAGATGCACGAGGTTGAAGTGTGGGTGTCCCAGGAGTGAACGAAAAAGCGGGCGAGCTCCGACTTAAGAAGATGATCACAGGTGGTGAGGCCGTCGTGTTAAGGGGAGGCTCGGAGATCCTTTGTTCAAGGGAAGAGAAAAACGTTTGTTGGCCAAGAACAATATCCTGGGAGAAAAACTAAAGAAGGAGACGAAGTCCGAGTCACGTGAGGCGCACGTAGGGACAGTTCGGTGGTCCTTTGTTTGAGAGGAGGATTGTTGGGGCAAACAAGAGCCCCACATCGGAAATATAAAGGAGAAATCTCAATTGGTATGAGGCCTTTTGGGAGTTGGACCCAAAAAATAAAACCATGAGGACTTGGGCCCAAAGTGGACAATATCATACCAATGTGGAAATTTCAATGCCTAACATGCCTAACATACTGAGCTATATAAGGATTCATTCAAAAGGGGAACCCAATATTTTCACGGAAAGGTTGCAGCTTCAATTCGTTTGTTTTGGACAGAGAAAGCACATTAAATATTCAAAACCAGTTTAACCGTAGCACCAGGAACTAGTCTAAGATGTCAAAGAGGATTAGAGAAAGCGTAGATACATACACAACTACTTACATATTTCTTTTTCTCCTCGTCATTGATTTGGACACAAATGAGTCACAAAAATAGAACATCTATTCAAAGAAAAACTCTATCATGGGTGCGCTTTTAATTAATTTGACAGATTATCACCTTCATCCAACATAATAGCTTTCGTATCACTTTGGTCCTATTCAATTTTGTTAAAACTAAATGAACATCCAATCATTGAAAAGCCATCCAGACTATATTAAAAGATAGAACGACTTATTATTTGTGCCCGGGATGTTTCATTTTTTGATGAAAATGTCCGATATCTTTTCACTCATATATGTTGTACTAGATGTATTTTGGTAGTTGATGACAAAAAGTAGACGAAAAAACACTTCGAACTGGGAATATTCCGGCAAAAAAAGGCCGAAAATCCATTGAAGGGGCAAATCGAACAGACGTGCATAGTTTAGGGGGCAAAACGCTTATTAAATTTGTTTAGGGGGCAAGTCGCAAAAACGTGCATAGTTCAGGGGGCTTGATGCTTTTATCCCTTTTAATAAATATGCCCTTTAAGTTTAGAAACAGCTTAAAAATGCCCGTCAATTTATGCTGTCAAAAATGACGATTTTTCCAACTGTCACACGCCTCATCCACGCTGGAGGCCACATCGACTGATTTTCACAGTTGACATACATCACAGGCACACATAATAATTCGTCCTAACAGTTACTTTATAACCACACCCGGCGATGAGGTTCAGACACAATGGGTGATGGTCATGCTTGGTCACAACGTATAAACTGCCCAGGTGCAGGGAGCGCAAGGCTAGGAGCTATTTCTTTTTCTCGAGAAAGATGCGGAAAATCTAAAAGCAATGTTCGAGACCAGGTTGAAGTTGAACAATGACATGGGTAATAATGCGTTGTTACAATGGTATGTCTTCCCTGAAAATAATTAGTCCCGACATCCCAAAAACATATATATATATATATATATATGTGTGTGTATGTAAAAATAAAATAAAACACAGCCAATGTTTTCTTCATACAAACCTGTTCTTTTCCCGCGAAGCTTGTGTAGATTAGCAAACATCATGAGCGTTGAGTGACATTTTCATAAACATATCAAAGGTTTAAGGAACAATGAATAACACTACTCAAAAGAAGCACTAAACCCCACGCCACAAAGATTATCACGTATATAGATATGGTTTTTCAAATGTAGGTTACACAGTAATACCAAAAAGGCATTAAAAAATAAAGGCAGAAGTGCTAAAAATGCCCTTTATCTTTGGGTCACTTGAGTTTTTGCCCTTTATCTTTTTTCCTTGCTTAAAATGCCCTTTATCTTTTTCACTCTCTAAAAATGCCCTTTATCTTTCTAAAAATGCCCTTTATCTTTAAAATTCCCTTTTGCTTTTGCAATGCAATTTTGACCTGCCAACTGGATAATTCCTGGTCTACGTGGCAAAATTGGTGTTGACACGTAGACATTTAAAAAATAATTCGAAAAAAAAATTGAAATTCAAAAATAACATATCCATTTATATTTTTATATGGACAAATATATATTAAAATATATCAAATATATATAAATATATATAAAAAAATACAAAAATTATAAATATTATTTTTATTACTGAAATAAAATATATATATATATATATATATATATATCAAATATATATAAAAAAGGGAAAATTAAATTTTATTACTAAAATAAATAAATAAAACTATGCAACCCTCACCGTTGCAATTGCAGTGGTGGCGGCATCAATCGGCGCCACCACCACTGCAACTCGCGGTTGCAGCAGTGGTGGCGGCGTCGATTGACGCCACCGCTGCAACCGCGAGTTGCAGCCGGGGTTGGGGGGGTTTTCGGGGGTGGTGGGGTGGTCATTTTTTTTGTTTTTTTTTCATTTTAGTAATAATAAATAATATATATGATTTTTCCATTTTTTATATATATATTTGATATATATATGTTAATTTTGAAATTCAATTTTTTATATTTTTATTTTTGTAATTATAAATAATATATATGATTTTTCTATTTATATATATATATATATATATATATATTTGATATTTGATATATTTATGTTAATTTTGAAATTCAATTTTTTTTTTTAAAATTTCAATTTTTTTTAATATCTACGTGTCCCCACATTTTTTGCCACGTAGACAATGTTTTATCTAGTTGGCAGTGCAAAATTGCATTGGAAAAGTAAAAGGGCATTTTAAAAGATAAAGTGCATTTTTAGAAAGATAAAGGGCATTTTAGGAGAGTGAAAAAGATAAAGGGCATTTTAAGAGAGTGAAAAAGATAAAGGGTATTTTAAGAAAGATAAAGGGCATTTTAAGCAAAGATAAAGGGCAAAAACTCAAGTGACCCAAAGATAAAGGGCATTTTTAGCACTTCTGCGAAAAATAAACAACCCTCATATTCAACAGACCAGAAGTAATGCATCCAGCGACTGACATACATGCCTAAAATCTCTCGCCGCACCTTTGTTTCACTTCAAAAACTCAAGTTTTTTTCATCTCTGGTTCAATATTTGTCTTGGTGATATCCAACAGACTGCGAAAGCAATGAACACCCGCAGAATGGCTAGGAACGTGACGAAATCATAAGGTCTCTTATGACTCTTTGTCCCCTGTATTTTCATCCAGCAGCAATTAGAATCAATCAAAGCTGCCAAAACTATATGGTAACCGGTAAGGCAAAACTATGTTTTCTGAGCAAAACTCTATTGCAAATCGAAAGAATTTCACGGTGGCGGTGTTGTAGCGACGAAGCATTGTAGAGAGAAGAAGAGAGAAGAAAAATAGGGTTTGTTGAATTGTAAAATAATGAATTGAATTAATGAAAAAATACAAAAATAAGTATATATATTTACAAGGTTGGATATCCGAATCCACTCCCTCAATCGGGTTAAGCCCATTCAGACTGACCTAGCCCAAAGACAAAAAATAAAAGAACAGAAAATATAAAAGTTACAATGTCTATAATATTGGGCTTGAATAAAAACGACCCAATATATTCTAAGACCCCCCCCCCCCCCCTCAAGTGAGGCATGAATATCAATCAGGCCCAACTTGGACGTCTTGGTTTGGAAAGGCAGTAGAGAAAGCGGTTTCGTTAAAATGTCTGCGACTTGAAGCGTGTTGCTGATGTGAACGAGTTTGACGAGCCCCAAGTGCACCTTTTCGCAGACAAAGTGACAGTCGATTTGGATGTGCTTGGTACGTTCGTGATGAACGAGATTGGAAGCAATGCAAACCGTGGTTCTGTTATCAGTGAAAAGTAGTGGTGTATGTGATGAAGGAACAGAGAGATCACGGAGGAGTTGTTGTATCTAAAGCAGTTCGCATGTTGTAGAGGCCACGGTGCGGTATTCAGACTCAGTGGACGAACGGCTGGCCGTAGGCTGCTTTTTTGACTTCCAGGAGATCAAGGACTGACCAATGTAGACAGCATAGCCAGTCACACTGCGGCGCGTGTCGGGGCAGCCAGCCCAATCACTGTCACAAAAAGAAGACAAGTTAGTATTCGAAGTATAGGGATAAAACAACCTCTTTCCTGGGCTGGACTTTATAAACCGCAGGACCCTATGTGCCTCAGCTAAATGGGACTCAGTAGGACTCGACATATGTTGAGACAGACTTTGTATACTAAAGGCTAAGTGAGGACGAGTAATAGTTAAGTACAACAAACGACCAACCAACCGACGGTAAAGGCTAGGATTAGACAAAGGAGATGAATCAGAAGTGCGGAGTTTAGTGGAATGATCCATTGGTGTAGATGATGGTTTGCAACCAATGTACCCTGACTCCATAAGGATGTCCAAGGCGTATTTTCTTTGGCAAAGAAATATGCCTTTGTGTGTGCGTGCAATCTCAATACCTAATATGTACTTGAGGGGACCTAGATCTTTAATTGTAAATACAGCATCCAGATGATGTTTAAGAGCCTCTATTTCAGGTAAACTATTTCCAGTCAAAATAATATCATCAACGTAAACACATAAGGCAGTAAAGCAACCACGAGATTTCTTCACAAATAAGGAACTGTCAGATATAGTCTGAGTGTAACCAAAAGCAAGCAAACAAGTTGTGAGCTTTTGAAACCATTGCCGTGAGGCCTGTTTGAGGCCATAAATACTTTTCTTTAAAAGACAGACACGGTTATCATGTGCATGAAGGTAACCTGGTGGGGGTTTCATATAGATGCACTCATCAAGATCACCATGTAAAAATGAGTTATTTACATCAAGTTGGTGTAAAAACCAGTTTTGAGAAGCAGCAAGGGAAAGAAGCACACGCACAGTAGTTATTTTGGCCACGGGGGAAAAGGTGTCGAAATAGTCAAGACCCTCCTCCTATGTATAGCCTTTTGCAACTAAGCGTGCTTTAAAACGTTCAATAGAACCGTCGGATTTGTGCTTTATTTTAAAAACCCATTTTGAACCAATACAATTATGGCCAGGTGGCAAATCACATAAAGACCAAGTATTAGTGTGTTCTAAAGCAGTTAATTCTTTTTGCATGGCAGACTGCCACTCTTTGAATTTAACTGCCTGTGAATAGGATTTTGGTTCACAAGCAGTTGAGATGGCAGCTGTAAAGACTCAGTGAGATGGTCCTAAATTAGATGTGCAAAGATGAGCATGAATAGGATATCTAACAGAGTTACAAGAGCTATCAGGATGATACACTGAGTCAGGTAATTCACACTGGTAAATGTCTAAATATGCAGGTGGCTTAACAGGCCTAGAAGACTTTCTCAACACATGATCATGCACAGGCACAGAAACAGGCAAATTATCATGAACAGAACCAGAAACATCAGTAGCATGTAAACTGTGAAGAGAAGGGGAAGGGGAGGGGGAGAAGAACCACTGAAAGAGTTAGTGGATTCTGTTACTGAAAGAGAAGGTGACTGATCAAGGTGATAGGCCAGATCAGGGGTGGACACATCTGACTGAGAGGAGACTGGAGCTGGTGGAGCAACCACAGGAGCAGGGACAGCGTCAGCAATCTGCAAAACAGTGAAAGGATCTGTGCAAAAGCTTGTATTCTCAACTGGAGAATCAGGGGTTAGTTCTGTGAGATAAACATCAGCTTTAAAAGGAAAGACAAATTCATGAAAATTAACATTTCTAGATATAAAAACTTTGTTAGATGAAAGATTGAGAAGCAAATAACCCTTAGTACCCATTGGGTAACCAAGGAAAACACATTTTGTAGCTCTTGGATCAAACTTGGATCTATTTGCATGTAAAGTAGAAGCAAAACAAAAGCAGCCAAAAACCTTGAGTAAAGAATAGTTAGGGTCCTTATTATAAAGCATCTCATATGGAGTTTTATGTTGCAGAACAGAGAAGGCAACCTATTTATCAAAAAGGCAGCAGTAGAGACACAAGCAGTCCAGTAGGGGAGGGGAATGTTAGAATGAAATTTTAAAGCTCTAGCAATTTGTAAGAGATGTTGATGTTTTCTTTCAACAATGCCATTTTGCTGGGGAGTCTCAACACAACTCCTCTGATGGATAATACCATTTTGAGAAAAAAATATCCTTCATAAAAAATTCAGGACCATTATCAGTCCTCAAAATCTTTATTTTCTTTGAAAATTGAGTAGAAACAAAGGTGTAAAAAAGAACCATATGATGTTCAACTTCAGACTTACGTTTTAAAAAGAACACCCAAGTACATCTGGTAAAATCATCAACAATAGTGAGAAAAAAATTATTTCCATCATAAGAGGGGGTGGAGAAAGGGCCCCAAACATCACAGTGTAAGAGTTCAAAGGGCTCAGAAGAACTAGTAATACTAACAGGAAAAACAAGCTTCTTTTGCTTAGCCAGATGGCAATCATCACAAACAGGGAGTTTAGTAGTAGAAGGGACTGAGATACCCTTAATAGCAGAAAGTTTAGAAACATGAGGGTGACCAAGCCTCAAATGCCATAAAGAAGCACTAGAATCAGTTTTGAAAACAGAGTTACAAACTGTAGTTAAAAAATTCTTTAAGTCCAGTTGATAAAGCCCTTTGTCTGCCTTAGCAAAACCAATCATCTTCCTCATGTGAGTGTCCTGCAGAACACACACAGAGGACCAAAAGTGGAGGGAGATGGTGGTAGTGCTGGCTAATTTGGAAACAGAAATAAGGTTGTAAGTAAAATCAGGGACAAATAAAGCATTGTGCAAGTAAAGAGAATCAATAAGTTGTATATCAGTCATAGCAGGAGAAAAAGTGACAATTTTATTTGGCAAATGAATAGGCACATTAACAGAGCAGGCATAAGAGAAATAATGAGGTTCACAAACCATATTGTTTGTGGCCCCGGTATCTAAAATCCAAGGCCTATTCACAGGAGTAGACAAGCAAGTATAAGAGGAGTTGGAGAGTATACCCTCATGAGAAGTGGCAATAGCTGCAAAGGAAGGTGCAGAGGAAGGAGTGGCACTGACAGCTACAGGATTCTGACCCTTGGTGAAAGCAATGAAAGACTCAAAGAGTGCCTGCTGTGAGATATCCAGAGGAGCAGATACAGTGCCTTGTGGCTGAGGGGCATGCTCAAATGCAGAGACTGTGTTGGCAGAGGAAGAGTTGAAACCAGGAGTCTGTCTCCGACCCCTAGGGCCCTCCCAACCCGGGGTGTATCCAAACAGTTGGAAGCAGGTATCAACCGTGTGACCATCAAAATCACAGTGGGTGCAGTGCACCTTTTTCTTGCCCTTAGGACCAGGGTCCTTAGAAAACCGAGACTGGTTGGGGTTCTGAGGGAGAGGGGGCGAGGTGGGTTGCTAAAGGAAGGGATTGACCGAGTAAACATGGCAAGAGGGTCAGGTATGTGGGTGAAGGAGGGCTGGAGTGAGCGCTGGTGCTCTTCTTGCAACAACATCGAATACACACGTGATAGGGAGGGGAGGGGTGAGATGAGTAAAATCTGGCTACGCAAGGCAGAATAAGAATTTTTGAGGCCAACAAGAAAAGACAGGACGCAATCAGACTGCTGAAGATCAAGCATGGCAGTAGTAATATCACAAACGCATTTTCCACACTTGCAAGCAACCAAAGGGCGCTGCCCCACATACTCATCCCACAAGGTGCGAAAGGAGTTGTAAAAACTGGTGATGGGCTGGTTACCTTGAGAAATCGTGGCAAGAGAGTGGCGGAGGTGAAACACACGAGAACCGTCAGTGCGAGCGTACCGTGTGCGTAACTCATTCCAAACGGCACACGCAGAAGTGTAGGACAGCAAGGTCTGATGGATCTCATAAGTGACGGAGTTCATGATCTAAGACAGAACCAGGTTGTTCGCCCGGATCCAACAAGTGTGCTCCACTGATCTCGATCGGAGGGAATCGGAAGACTGCCATCGATGAACCGCATATTATTCTTGATGTTAAGGGCCATCTCAATACCCTTGGACCATGAGAGATAGTTAGAGTCGTTAAGCTTCTCGGCGACGATAGAGGAACCGGTAAAATCATGGGATCCGAGAAAATAGACGGATCTGGAGTCTTCGCTAGGGTTTTTACCCGTTGAAGAAGGAGAAAGAGATGTAGAGGAAGTTGACGGTGAAGTCATCGGAGAAGAGGATTTTAAGCGGCAAAAAATAGAAGGAAACGAAAATTAAGGGAGGGGAAAAGGAGAGGAGGTTACAGCGGAAGCAGATCTAAAGAAACTGGCGACTGATACCATGTAAATTGAGAGGATTTCACGGTGGCGGCGTTGTAGCGGTGGAGCATTGTAGAGAGAAGAAGAGAGAAGAAAATTAGGGTTTGTTGAATTGTAAAATAATGAATTGAATTAATGAAAAAATACAAAAAACAAGTATATATATTTACAAGGTTGGATATCCGAATCCACTCCCTCAATCGGGTTAAGCCCATTCAGGCTGACCTAGCCCAAAGACAAAAAATAAAAGAACAGAGAATATAAAAGTTACAATGTCTATAATATTGGGCTTGAATAAAAACGGCCCAATATATTCTAAGATCTATTAAGATAAGGCTGCAAAACAATGTCCCCTCTATTTTTTTTCAAGCAGCAACAATTAGAATTCCATGAAGTTACCATTGTTGCCATTCACCATTGTTTAATCTAAGGGAAAAAGTACGGACTATACCCATCGTTTAGCCTCTTTTACGAAACTATACCCAACCTTTGAACTTTTGCAACACTATACCCAACCTTTGAAAATCGTAACTATACTATACCTATACTAATTTTCTGGCCAAAAAACGTCATTTCCAGACAAAGTGACATCATATCTCGGCAAGTGAGGAGTAATATAGTCTTTTCGGTATATTTAAATAAAAAAAAAAAAAAAAATCATAAATAGAATTTTTTATTACTGAAAATTAAAAAAAAATAAAAAAAACTAAAAAAAAAGAGCTCCCCCCGCTGCAACCCCCTACCCCCCCTGCAGCGGTGTGAGGGTGGGTGGGGGGGTAGGGGGGCTGCAACCCGCTGGTGCAGCCCCGTGGGGGTGGGGGGTAGGGGGCTGCAACCCGCTGGTGCAGCCCCGTGGGGGTGGGGGTGGGGGTAAGGGGGGAGCTCTTTTTTTATTTTTTTTATTTTTTTTTTATTTTCAGTAATAAAAAATTCTATTTTTATGATATAGTATAGTTGATACCTATTTTACCCCTCAAAATTTTGAATTTTGGCCGGAAAATTAGTATAGGTATAGTATAGTTACGATTTTCAAATGTTGGGTATAGTGTTGCAAAAGTTCAAAGGTTGGGTATAGTTTCGTAAAAGAGGCTAAACGATGGGTATAGTCCGTACTTTTTCCCTTAATCTAATTCCGACACATACTTTAGCTTTATAAGAAAAACCATGTTTAACATTGTTTAAATGATGATAAGCAAATAAATTAGAGCGATGTCAAATATTTTTAATATGTTCTAACACCATCATGCATGATGAATCCACATGAAAAAAGATGTATATTGATTGATTACTCTTGAAGATTTTGATGCAATCCATTGTCTGAGCATCTCTTGTCGTTTGAATAAAACAACGTACATGAATACTTTTTAACATAATATTCTGCTAATATGACCATATAGAGCAACCAAACAAAGTACCTTGAACCAGCATATGTGCCAGCACAAACTGTGGACTCCTAGTTCTTGACAGATACAACCAGGGGCAGAGCTAAGTAGAGGGCTTAGGTGGGCTGTAGCCCGGGGTGAATTTTCAGGATCAAGATATATAAATATCGGTAAGGTGGTAATGGTGAAGAAGAGAAAGTGGAAGGAGGAGAAAAAATGAAGAAGAACGATAAAGAGATAAGTGAAAAAGGAAAGTTAAAATGGAAAGAAAATAACTTACTCGTACCTTGGAAGTTGTGAAACCGCATATCAAAAGGAAAGTTAAAATGGAAAGACAATAACTTACTCGTACCTTGGAAGTTGTGAAACAACATATCAAAAGTCAAGATATTGAGAATTTGAAATGAGTTATAAAAAAAAATCAAGTCATGGGGAAAGTGTAATTAAGTTACCGATTTTGCACATAGAAAAACTCAAGTTTTAGTTATTGAATATAGGCGCACATAGAAAGTTTTAGTTACATATTTTGCACACAAAGAAAGTTCTAATAACATTCTTTCATTACCACTAAACATATTTAGTTTTTATTTATTTTAGTGCACGCACTAAAACACTTAACAACTAAAATTTTAAATTAACGAAAATTAAAATTGCAAACTATTTTTTATTTATTTTTACATAGAAGATGAAATCATCACCCAATTCAAGACCCTCCCAATATCTAAATTTTCACAAAACTAAATTTTTCGTTAGAAGTTCCATTGTTACTAACAAAGGATAAGTACGATTATCGTATGTTACGTTCAAATCTGACTTGTACATACTACATATATCAAAATAAATAACATTTTTTGTTGTCACAATGCTTTTCAATTATAACTTGATAGGTGCACTTGATAATATGTGCTAACAACTTTTTACTACATACATCCATTAAAAAAAAAACTTTTTAATACTTATACCTAAAGACTGATCAAGTCTCAATAGCATATCTGAATTCATTTATTTTAGTTGATCAAATATCAATCTTTTTTCTTGAGAAGCAATCGATAATCTCATTAATGTCTTTGTTGTTTTGCATTTATAATTTTATTTTCTTTATATTAGTAGCCCGGGGTAAAAAAAAATCCTGGCTCCGCCCCTGGATACAACGTCAGACTAGTATAGCATTCGACAGGGAAATCTCCAAACAAGGGAGCCACTAACCAAAAACTTTTATTTAGGATCCGTTTAAGAGAAATTGACCGCCTTTGCAACCTTGCAGATGCAAGACGTTGATATAGTACTCGTTAGCCGTGAATTGAATCCCTGCACCAATCTTCTCTTAACTTTTGATTATCCTGCAGCAGTTTCTTCTTTACACGCTTGCTTATTATAAAGAGATTCAGAAAATGGCTTCCACTCCTAAATACGGGATGTATAAAATGAGTTGTAGATACATGTACTTTTGATTACATCAAACATAATACACTAAATATCTGACAGTTTTTGAAAACTTAATAAAGTATGTAATACTAGCTATAACAATCAGAAGTTGTCAGGCATAGATAAACTTTCCTCACTGGACAACTGCGTTGTCAATGTTTCATTACTCGAAACTGAAGAGAAGCTCACTGGATTTTCATCATCATGCTAAAACAAAGCACGCCACTCGTCAATGGACAACAATTTGTAACCAGGACCCCGAGATGGCCATTCACGTTGCTGAAGATGTTCAAGAATGCCTTCCGTTTTACCCAGAAGAAGGAACGCTTCACGAACACTCTTCTCTCGTTTCTCTATTCCGCTCTGGTGACACATTGAACTTATAATATGAGGTAAGTTTGTGAGACAAGCTGCAAACACATCTGCAACCATCATATACAGCTGCTCAAACAAACTTTCATCTGTTGGGTACTCGTCTTCCCCTTTAATGGACAACAAGACGGTTTGACAAATTCTATACATTGAATTAGCAGCTATGACTTTTACAGGCCAGTTTAGAGGGTTTTCCATGATAATGTCCTCCACTTCTCTCCAGAGGTAACGTGTAACAATTAATTCTGCTTTGTTGGACAGATTTCGTAATATCTTTTCTGAATTCTTGCAACTCAAAGATGATTTATGGAGATTTATGTTTTGCCATTTCTTGTATAGTACCACACTGGCCCAAGCAACATTTGCAGCTTTTCTCACGTTTACTAGTTCTCCGTTTATATCCAATGCTTCGTCTATAAGCCTTGCAAGGGACATGCCTTCATCCACACTACTCAATAACTGTTTAGCATCGCGATTTGCAACATTTGGAAGTGCAATAGCAATACCTGTAAGGGTCACCAAGGGAAGAGTCCAACAATTATGAGGCTCTTGAGAATGTAAACTTGGAATTTGGAGACTATCGAATTTTCGTACACCGCTGAAGTTCCCAAATTTACTTAGAAGTTTAATTAGATTTGTCGGTTGTTGCCTTTTACCTAGTTTAATAACTTTATCTGCTTGGTGGCAGATTCTCTTCACCATCATTTCTGGCAGTTCTGGCTCACCTTCAAGAAGCAGAACATAACTACTCATGTTACAGGGTATGTCGTCACCTAATTCAACTGCACCTTGATCATTTGAGTTGGTCACTTGGGGTGAATGTTGCATTACATATGTCGTGAGTAATACAAAAACAAACACCAAAAATCTCCTAACGTGAACAAAGCACGCAACCAATGGAGTCATGAGTAAGACACAGATAAATACAACTAACTTGCTGAGTAGAACCACCAGAATCTGAACCCCGATAACCATGGTCAGAACCAACCATTTTGCGCCATGAAAGTATTTTCGTAAGTTGCAAAAACTAATCTGCAAAGATGGTAAATCATCTCTCCAGTCTACAAGAGTTTGAATCCAATAACTCTCAATGTTGAATTCCTTAATTAAGCTCGTATATCTCATAGTTGAGCATTTGATGCGTACATTATGGAACCATCTCAACATAGGAGCAACTAAACCGATAGTAATTCCAACGCTCTGAATTGCGATAATCCAACTACTGGACCACTTGTACGCGGACACATTTTGTATATATGCTGACATCATTCCCATCGATGGTATCCAACTATAAATTCCATATACTCGTTTTGCTATGTAAAATGTAGCTAGTAAACATATTACACTTGAAGTGGTAGAAACTACAGAACGCGCGAGAACAAATTGAGGGTTGCTAGTTTCCGCCATCACCCAGTATTTCTTCATCGCTTCCTTCTGATTAGAAACTGTAAATTTCTCATTCCTTGTCACTCCATGTTCTTCCTTCAAAGCTAATTTGTGAATCTCTTGGTACTTCAATTCCAAGCTCCTCTTGATGTTTGGAGTCGTAATAGACGCAGAAACTAGTATAACCAGCAAAACAAGTACCCAAATCGTCGGACCATAAAGTTGTTTATGCAAACTTACAACGTTGACCAATTGAATAACTTGAATCCACATATTTCCGACAACCGTGAGTACTAGAATCCCTAGAGCAATTGTATTTGTTAGAATCTCATGATCACTCATGGATCCCAACGATGAGATAAAATGAACCATAGCCATGCACATGAAAGTTACACTGCTAACCTTGGAAAAATACCCGCCATCTTTATACAACTGTTCACTGAGGTCCATTGCTGGCTTCATCGCGACGGCTAATAGAGTCAAGAAAGTAGCATTGAGAGAGAAGAATTTGCTCGGGAACCAAAACTTTTTGCTTCGCACCCCGTGAAATATGTCGGCAGCCACCGCAAGTACGCAGGCTACGGAAGCTGTTGCAATATACAATCCTACCCATTTCGTTGATGCATCAAGTTGTTTTTGTAGAATATCTTCGCGTTCACTCATTATGACTTAATAATTTGTTTGATTTGGATTTTATTGTCTTGTGCAGGAATGAGGATTGGAAACTTATAATTTCTTCAACTCTTGTGATGTACGGAGGAGTTGACAAATTTGTTGCAATGAATTCATTCCAATCGAACCCCAAAAAGATAGAAGAGCAACTTCCATTCTTCGTTGGTTTTGACTTTTGATAGAGACAGTACGTTAAATATTTCGAAATTGTTATATCAAGTCTTACATTAACGTAGTTTAAGCATTGCCATTGACTTGAACATACATAATATTCATCGATAAAAATGAAATATTTACTATTTCAAAATGTGCTGAGCATGTTATTTTCATTAATATACGAAAGGTTTAAGGAACAACGAATAACTACTTACTCAAACGAAGCACTGCCCCATGGACCATTTTGGTAATTGTACACACTTGCTAATGATCATAAAGAGATTCAGAAAACGGCTTTATTCACTCCTAAATACGGGATGTATACAAATGGGTTGTAGATACATGTACTTTTGATTACAATAGACATATACACTCAATATCTGATAGTTTTTGAAAAAACTTAATATGTAACATTATAACAATCAGAAGTCTGGCATAGATAATCTTTCCTGACTGGACAACTGCGCTGTCAATGTTTCATTACTCGAAACTGAAGAGAAGCGCACTGGATTTTCATCATCATACTAACAGAAAGCACGCCAATCGTCAATGGACAACACTTTATATCCAGGACCCGTAGATGGCCATTCACGTTGCTGAAGAAGTTCAAGAATCCCTTCCGTTTTACCCAACAGAAGAAACGCTTCACGAACACTCTTCTCTCGTTTCTCTATTCCGCTCTGGTGACACATTGAACTTATAACATGAGGTAAGTTTGTGAGACAAGCTGCAAACACATCTGCAATCATCACAGACAACTTCTCAAACAAATCGTCCTCGGTTAGTTCATTCTCCCCTGCAATTGACAATAAAATGGTTTCGCACATTCTGTACATTGAATTAGCAGCTATAACTTTAACCGGCCAGTTAAGAGGATTTTCCATGTAATAATCCTTTATGTCTCCCTTGAACTGCCTAACAATGAATTCAGCTTTCTCGGACAGCTCTCGTATTATCTCATCGAAATTCTTGCAACTACAAGATGATTTCTGAAGATCCAGGTTTTGCCATTTCCTGTATAAACTGACACTTGCCTAGGGGTGGGAACGGGTATGGGAAATTCCCTTACCCGTACCTACCCACGGGAAATGTTCCCGCGGGAAACTTTCCCGCCACACTCCTTCACGGCGGGACTACGAGGGACGGGATTCACTCCAGTCGAGGGACGGGAACGGGAGTCATTCTCCGATTCCCACGGGAGGAGGGAATCCCACCATTTCTTATAAGCTATAATTACTAGGTTTATTGGGGGTTTAGTTGCAAAATAAAAAACACATGTGATGTGAGTGCGTATGAGAAATATTAGGAATTGGACAACGTTTTATTGCTAATTATTTAAAACTGTGATATTTATTTATTTGTAATGATTAGACCATTTGTGACTTGTGTCTTGTGAGTTTTGAGCCGCGAAGGTTTTTTTTTTTTTGGAATTTGTGATAGCGGATTGCGATTTTTGAATGTGATTCGGGCTAGTTATTAGATTGTGATTCGTGTTAACAGGTCGGTATTCGTTATTAATGTCGAAAAGAAGACAACTTCAAAAGATGAAATATTCGGGGGGAAAAGTGGAGAAGGAGAAAAAAACACACTTTTTGTGCTAGATACAATCTAGAAATCGGAGGGATTCCCGCGGGAATCCCTCCTATTGTTAAAAAGTGAATTTTACGAGACTAAAAATGGCGGGATCCCTTGGTGAGGGATCCCTCGGCAAGGGATCCCTCGGCGAGGGATCCCTTCAACTGGAGGGACGGGAACGGGAGTGAGTTTTGGAATCCCACGACGTGGGATCCCTTGACGTGGGATCCCACGTCGTGGGATCCCATCCCTTCCCTACCCCTACACTTGCCCAAGCCACATCAGCAGCTTTCCTTAGGTTTGCAAGTTCTCCATTTGTATCCGATGCTTCATCCATAAGCTTCGCAAGGGACATGCCTTCGCTCACACTGCTCAATAACTGCTTAGCCTTGTGGTTTGCAATATTTGGAAGTGCAATAGCTATGCTTGTAAGGGTCACCAAGGCAAGCGTCCAACAACTACAAGGTTCTTGAGAATGTAGACTTCAAATATGGATATTATCGGATTCTTTTACACCACTGAAGTTGCCAGATTCACATTGAAGTCCAATGAGATTTGTTGGTTGTTGTTTTTTTACCTATTTTGATAACTTTATCTGCTCGGCGGCAGATTTTCTTCACCGTTCCTTCTGGCAGCTCTATCTCACCTTCCAGTAGAAGACCATCCTAATGTAAATGAAGCACGCGACAAATGGAGTCATGACTAAGAAAGAGACAAATACAACTAGCTTGCTGATCAGAACCACCAGAACCTGAATTCCAATGCAAATATTCATTATAAGCCCTTTTGCGCCATGGAAATATTTCCTGCAGTTATCATTACGGATTTGTAAACCTGATAAACCGTCTCTCCAATCTATAAGAGTCTGGATCCAATAACTCTCGACGGTGAATTCATTTCTAAAACCTTTACAGCTCATAGTTGAGCACCAGTGGAGGAGCAACTAAACCAACAACCATTCCAAGTGACTGAAGGCCTAGAATCCAATGGGTCAACCATTTGTATACGGACTTACGCTACAACAAAAAGCTGTTTAGAGACACAAAAATGTGCCTTTATTGGTGCCTGTTGAGGCACTTAAAGTCTTTGGGGCACTTAAATCATTAGTCGGATAAAACCTATATCGCGATAGAATTAGTAGCTTTAATGACACTTTTTATGTGCCCTTTCAAATCTTTTTAGAGGCATAAAATTATGCCCTAACAGTCCTTACATATGCCTCATAAAGTTGTTTCAGAGACAAATACAAATGCCTTGATAATGTTTACATTTACCTCAAGATATAAAATTAGAGATAGATATATGTGCTTCAACAACTCTTATATGTGTCCCAAGATGGTCTTCTATTAAGTAACATATCTCCTCTCATATGAGTTTTATTTTTTGATGTACCACACAAAATTATATTTTTCCTCCAATTTCACATCTCTTACAAGATAATACCTAAAGACAATAACAATATTAAAATCAAAAAACAACTTTATTAAAAATTTATTCAATCATTACAGCTAACAATAATTGGTACCAAACTATAACGTCAACTGACCAACTAAATATTTCTAAAATCAAAAAAATAACATATACCCACCAGTTAACAAGTCACGAGGCTATTATTAGAAATATAGTAGCACATAATCTCCTACTACAACACTATCCTTGTCTTGATCCTAGTCTCAGTCCTCATCCAACGCAATATGTGCAACATAAAACGTCTTGGTTATGATCAAAACCATGCTTAAAGACCACCAACAATCACGATTTTATATATAGCTTTCAGATTCTGAGAAAAAAGATGAGATATAATTAGTTATACAGAGAAATATCTTATGATCCAATTACCATTTTTGGATCATTTATACTATCAACAATGTTAGTAACAATCAACAGATATATTGTTAGAATCTTTGAGCTGCATTCGATATAGGCTGCTGCACCAATTTGTTTCCTCAGCCCCTCCCCTATATTAAATCCACAGTTAGCCGTCAACAAAAACCAACAAGTATAAGCTAACATAACTAGACGAATATACGCACTTGTGAGGTAGTAATGGTGTTAGATCCCATATGATCAACTAGGTATCCTCTGTCTTCTCTAAGATCTACAATGCCAAAAAAAGACAAATCATGATCTCATTCAGCCAGTGAGTGCATAGAATTACAGTTGTATCACTTCAAAGTCTCACCTAACTTTGTTCCAACAAGTACAATTGAAACGTTTGGCGCAAACCAGCGAAGCTCAGGCATCCACTGAAATAAGTATCCAAACAAATTTTGATACCTTAAGGATGTTAATAAAAACTCTTGAAGCAAATGTGTAAACTTTATGAACACAACCACTTAACAAAAAGAAAAAGATATGTAATTATTCTTCTTTTGAATTTGACAACTCCAAAAGCAAGTTCATCATAACCTAATGAGAAAGCTAGTAGTAAATTTGTACCTTCTTAAGGACATTTTCATCGCTTGCCCTTCTGATTAAAGAGAAATCCAATACAAAGATATCAGCACCTCTGTAACTCAGTGGCCTTAACCTGCTGTAATTTTCCTCACCTTTAAAACAAATAATATGAAACATATTTAGGGGGAAAAACTGTCAACAAAAAACAGTTAGCAGACAGAGCCTAATCGGGAAATTAGAAATCACAATGACACCATAAATCAACTCTTACCAGCAGTATCCCACAGTCCCAAGTTGACTATGTTGCCATCAACAGCCACATTAGCACTAAAATTGTCACACACTTGGAATGTAATCCTGCCATAAAAATTCACAATAAAAAACTTATTAATTAGCTTTCGCAAAATTTAAGAACTTTAACTAGTGTGGGAGACGAGTAACTTTTTTACCTCGTCATCGAGATCAAAATGTAATTCATTCGAAGAATATTTCTCTTATGACTTATTTTGTCCAATAATTTCTACAACTCGATCAAGATACCTACTAGCCACCACCATTGGTTTGTGGAAGAAAATGAAAAATATTTGTTGACCCCAAAATATATGCTTTCCAATTCTTTACACATTCATACATAGCAGACAACACAAACGTACATGTAGCTTACCTTTACAGTATTTAGAAGGTCTTCAAGCTTCTGTTTCATATGATTCAACTGCCAAAATCATTTAAGTAGAATTGATAAGCAAACGCTTTGTTACTGATAATAAATCAATTTACGCATAACAAGAATAGAGCGTTATTACAACATTGATTTCTCCATTAAGAACAAGTTTAGCTCAACAACCGGACATATCCATAAACTTTACCGGAAAGAGCAGGAAAATATAATCGTAGGTTCATACCTCAATAACTTTTGTGGCAGTTTCCTTATCAGAATCTGAATTAGATCCATTCTTCTCAAGTCCATATCCATTGCCAGGACGCTGGATATTCAATAATATAATAAGTCACTGGCATTAATAATGGAAAGCAAGAATAAGGCAGTTTCATTGATTGAACATTTTCTTATATTTAGGTTTCTAGATTTATTAATTCGTTTTCAGATTTATTTTATCTTCGTTATACTCTTTGAGGCTTTATACTGTGTTTTGGTCTTATTTTGTCACAGTAACAGAACACAATAAACAATACAAAATGAGATCAAACAATGCTATCCAATATTATTAACGGACTAGCTTGGTCCGGAACACTTAATACAAGCTTTCTAGATAGAATAACTAAATTACAATGTTAATAGAACGTATCGAATTGCAAGTATTCGATATTGACGTGTCGAATGAGGGTCTGTTCGATGCTGAATAGATATCTGCAGGAGAAATCAATCTGGAAGGTATCGAATTCGATACGTGCTGTAGATGTCGAATTCGATGCGTACCAACGTATCCAATGGAGGTACGGTATTATATGCGTATCGAATTATAGTTAATTCGATATGATTCGTGTCGAATGGAGCAAGTTCGATGCTGACTGTGCAGAGCTGGTTCAGATCTCAAAAAGTCCTCCTAGAATACAAGGGGACGGGCTATTTATAGAACCCGTCCCGTGGAGCCCACATTCCAATATAGAAAGGCGTATCGAATCATCATTGTTCGATACGCGCATCGAATCAGGTATATTCGATGCGCTAATGGGCTGACCCAATAAATAAGGCTTACACTGTTGATTCGATGCGCGCATCGAATTCTCTGTATTCGATGCGCTTTTGGGCCGGCCCAATAACGTTATATTGGGTCAATCCTAAATCACACCCATCATATAGTCCCCCCAGTTTGGGAGACGATATCGATGTAGAGATCGTATTCCAAACTTTAAAATATATTCATACTGATTTGGGATATTCCTATTCATAGTAAAATCAGAACAGTTCACAGTACTTGTAATAGAACGGTAGATTTTGACGCATCGAATTGTTAGCCATTCGATGCGTGAAAAGGTACGCATCGAATCATAGCTGTTCGATGCGGTTATTCGATGCGGCACTGTAAATGGGCCTGGTGGGCCTCACGTCCCCTATATAAAGGGGGGTCTGCAATGATCAGCTCATTCTTCAGGCAACAGATTTTTCGCTTCAGGTAAGACGCATCGAATGTGTCATTCGATGCGAGTCGTATCGAACACTCAGGAATTCGATACGATCAACATCGAATTCAGAAAATTTGATGCGTTTAATATATCTGTTTCTCCTCCTTTTTCCAAGCGTTCCGTTGCTTATCTCTAACTTGCTGTTATTTTGCGTTGGATATAGACAACCAAGCAAGAACTTCTTTATCGAGAATATCTTTAAGGTAAAATTTTCGATTTTTATTTTGCTGGGTTATTCAGTTTTTTAACATGTTCAATGTTACATATATATGAATGATATACGAGAGTGTGGAGTGACGTATGCGTCCTTAGTCAGTCTCGTTTTTAATTTATTTCAGTTTGTTATCATCAAAGATGGTGAGCGGTGGATCCACTCATGGAAGTGAGTCGAGTAGTGGTTCTAGTTCCAGTTCCATTAATAAAGAAGAGCCTCTGGTTGCACTCACGGGCCCAAATACGGAGATTAATAAAGGGGAACCTTCAGTTGCACCTACGGGGCCGAACACAGACGATGCTGATCTATTCGATTTAATAGATATAACAACGGTAGATCCACCCGCGGTTATCGCCCCCGCGGCAAACACTGAGCCTGCAATGGCCGAAGAAGATAGTGATGACTCGTATACGTCATCTTATAAGGATAACCGCGCTCCAAGCGAGGGTGAAGAGGACGTAGAATATATTAATAGGGAATTTGACGATCATGTCGAGGTCCCAGGAATGACCTTCGACCAATATACCTCTCGCCTTCAACATAATCGTAAGGGTCTTCGCGTTAAATTTGACATTCCTGACAAATATAAAATTGTTCTTCCGGGACCAAACGATCCAATGCATACCCCGCCACCCAAACATATGACTGTGTTTGTTGGACAACTTCTAAATGGTCTGCGCTTCCCGATCCCTTATGAGGTAAGATGGATTATACAGAAAATAAGCGTCGTTCCCGCTCAACTCACGCCAAACTCATACGGGAATATCATTGGTTTTATCATAATTATGAAGGCTCTGCGCCAACTACAAAGTCCCAATGAGTTTTACGCGTTATTCGAGATTGCGAGGCGCGAAGAAGGATTTTACCATATCAAAGCTCAAACGAATCGGAAGTTCTTAAACGGTGGGGCGACCGGATATGGAAAAGATTGGAAAAGGAGATACTTTTTTATCAAAGAAAGTTACGACGATGAATTCGATCAATTTCGTCATGAATGGTATACCGGGGCAAGGGTAATGATTCCCAGCGGAGTTGATATAACCCTGTGGGATTGCAACTTTATCCCCAATCTAGTTAGAGAACATCAATTCGATGTTAAAAAACTAGTTGAAAACTGGGTCCTCTCTTTAGCTGGGTTGTCTCCAGTTAAATACAATGGAAGGATGACCCTTGGTAAATTAGCATGACCTTATTAGGATTTTTGATTTATGCTTGTTGTGGTTCTAACGATTTATTTTATTTGC
The DNA here is from genome assembly GCA_948329865.1 of Linaria vulgaris. Classification (NCBI taxonomy): domain Eukaryota; kingdom Viridiplantae; phylum Streptophyta; class Magnoliopsida; order Lamiales; family Plantaginaceae; genus Linaria; species Linaria vulgaris. The sequence goes on along the minus strand of OX415250.1, from coordinate 30,625,993 downwards.
AGACAAGTTCTTCATGAGTCGACACGCAAGGATGAATCGGGTTGTTACTGCGGATATGGCAAGCTCCCAGACCGACACTGTGTCTGGAATTCCTCCTCCTCGGAAGAGAAAAAGTAAGGGCAAGAAGAAGGTTTCTGAACCCTCAACTGCTACTGCTGCTGCTGCTGCTAGTAATCCGCCAGTTGATCCTTTTGAGGAATTACTGGGGGATAATCCTGAGGGAATTCCAGGCGGTGGTGAAGCGTCGGAAGGCAGGGCAACTGAAACCGGCGAGGATGCCGGCAATCTCGTCCAACGTAAGAGACGAAGAATGCCGCAAAATCCGTCGCAAACCGCAGGGGTTGCTTCTACGATTGGCCAGACTAACAGGCCGAGTGCCTCTAACCCTCCTGCCGGTGCATCTGGGCCAAGTTACATGGCCGGACCTAGCCAGGGTCCTCGAGCTCGAGCCGCTGGATACCAACTCTCGGAGGCCGAAGCCATCGAGCATTTAAAGGCATTATTGCCTGGTTTGTCCGTCCCTCTTCCAATTTCTGACGAAGAGAGGAAAAGGCTGGAGCGAAATACACTGCATTTGCTGTCAGCGGTAACGATTTCCTTATTTGACTTACATTTTCTGTGAATTTTCTTTGTAAATTTTGGTCTAACCGTTCGTTTGTTGTCAGGCGGGCGGTTTCGTGGATGTCATGGCCTCAGCCTTAATGGATTTCAATGAGACTGCCAGTAATGCTGATAATTCTGCACTTCAACCTGCCCTTGACGCCAAGGAAAAAGCTTTGCAAATGGCCAAGGAGGCTCAAGAGGAAGCTGAAAAGCTCAAAGAAGATCTCAATCAGCAAATTACTGCGCTGAAGAAGGAGGTTGCTGCAGCCAAGGAGGAAGCCCACAATGCTGACTTCAATGGCTACATTCGAGGCCTCAAAGATGTAAAATATATTATTCTTATAATTTGGCACCTATTCTCTTATGATTACTCTCATTAATATCTTTCCCCCCCTTTTTTTAAAGGTTTCGCCTCAGCAAACATTGGAAATTGCTGGAAGGTTCCTCCAGGGCAATACGTTTCAAGAGTTGCGCACTCGTCGAGATGATCATGTGGCTCGAAATGCTCAAGCTCTTACGGTGCATCAGTTCTATGCTACAACCTATGTTTGTGGCAAATTTAAACCAGAATGGTTAGACCTGTCCCTGGGGCCAAATTTAGAGAAACGTCCACCTCGTCAAACTTCTGAAGCTACAGAACCTGATGAGTTTGCCCCTCTGCTGGATAAGGAGGATCTCGTTCTCGGAGGATTATCACCGCCGCGAGAAATGCCTAAACCATATCCCTCATCAGAGGATGAAGAAGAAGACTGATTGTTGCCAAGGCTTTTTACAATTTCTTCGTTTATGAATAATTTTCATTCGTAATTTAATTTGTGTGTGGCGCTGCGTCGCTCTAATGTGTTTGAAACAATTTAGTATCTGTTGCTTAACTTTTTGGGATAATAACTGTTGTCTTTTATTTCAATTTCCTACCTCAGTCGTTTACTTTATTTTGACAACTCGATGATTTCTTACTGTTCTTTGAAAATTGTTATACCATTAAGAAAGGATATTATATTCGTCGCTTTGGACATAATATTTTTCTTTTTCTTATAATATTTTTGCTTTATCATTGTTAATCTTTTGAGAGTTTGTTTATGTTTTCTGAAACATAGATTTTATAACGCTTACCATTTCATATGTAGTGTTTATTCGTTACCTTTGGAGCATTTTTACTAAGCTCCTTCTTATTTCTCGCCCTTGGCCTCATTCGGTATCTCATGTTACTTCTGGGTTGAGTTTCCATTTCTTACGTCGTCTTTGACTTCTTCCGGTATCTCATGCCACTTTGGGGCAGAGTTTCCGTTTTCTTGATTTCTTTAGGGATTTTCGGTATCTCGTGTCACTCTGGGACAGAGTTTTCGTCCCTGTAACTTCTTCTGGGATTTTCGGTATCTCGTGCCACTTTGGGGCAGAGTTTCCGTTCTCCTAGTTTCTTTAGGGATTTTCGGTATCTCGTGCCACTTTGGGGCAGAGTTTCCGTTCTTCTGATTTCTTTAGGGATTTTCAGTATCTCGTGCCACTTTGGGGCAGAGTTTCCGTTCTCCTGATTTCTTAAGGGACTTTCGGTATCTCGTGCCACTTTGGGGCAGAGTTCCCGTTCTCCTGACTTATTTAGGAATTTTCGGTATCTCGTGCCACTTTGGGGCAGAGTTTCCGTTCTCCTGATTTTTCAGACCTGCACTGATTACATTATACAAAGTAGATAAAATTCACGCAAATCAAATAATCAGACATAATCTTCTTTGAATAATTCAAATTAGCTTATGTAAATAGAACTGAGCTTTGATCATCGCTCGTTTGCATGACTTCCAGTGCTGTCCTCCAGATTCATGACTTGGGGTACCTGTTTTAAGTTCATACATTCTTGTCTCTCATGCGTGTTATAGCAGGGAGAACGAATAAAAACTTGTTCAAAATATTCAAAATGCTAAAAAACATTGGTAAATTGAAACAGAATCTTTAATCGATATGCTCCATATGCCTTGGAGGCAATACCATTGCCGCTGCATCTTCTTGTTGTGGCCCAGTCCTGAGTGAAGTTACGTAGCATTTCCATCCTTTGATATGATCTGCTATGACCTCTCCTGTGCCGCTAGAAGTTGGAAACTTCACCATTTGATGATAAGTTAAAGGTAACGCTCGGAAATTATTGAGTGCAGGTCTTCCTATGATACCATTGTATGCAAAATGCATATCAACAATCACATAATCTTCCATAAGCGTCTTCCTCTGTGGTGCTGTTCCCAATGATGTTGGTAGCTTGAGCATTCCAAGTGGTATTATTTCTGGACCTCCAAAACCATGAAGAGATGTCCTTACTGGTTCTAGCGCCTGATTATTCAAGCCCATTTTGATCAGCGTAGAATTAAACAACACATTTACTGAACTACCATGATCAACTAACATCTTAGTGACTCCATAGTTAGCTATATCCAATGTGATCACCAAAAGGGCAATTCAAATTTGACATCTGTATAGCTTGTGGACTCAGCTTCCTCAAATCTGTTGTAGAAAATGTGATTTCTTCATGCGGTATCTGCTCGATTCTCAGTATATTGGCCATGTCCACAAAATTATCTGATTCAACCATTCTTGTGATCTTTCTTCGGCCATTGGTGGAATCTGCACCCCCAGGACCTCCTGATATCATATTTATCATCCCTTTCCTGGCGTTCCCATCTTCAATTTGAGGGTATTGGAAAAGTTGCGGTTCATCAATCATCCTTTGCTTATCCTTCCTAGGAGATGGAGTTCTCTTCCGGTTGAAATGGTTCTCCTGTTCTTGTACCTTTTTAACAAACTCCACGAGTTTGCCATCCTTTATTAGCCGTTCTATTTCATCTTTCAGGTTTATACAATCCTCTGTTTCATGTCCTTTCTGATTATGATATTTGCAGAATTGACTTGAAAACATCGTCGCTTTAGATTCCCTCATTGGCTTGGGATCCTTCATCCATCCTTTCCTCTTAGCTGCCCCAAAGACTGCCATGATGTTAGCATTCAACGGCGTGTACCTTCTAGGTGAACTATCCCTTCTGTAATTTCTGTTCCTGTTGTTGCTGTTATTACGATTATGATCTTCTCTGCCTCTCTCTCTATCTTTCACAGCCACACTATTAGGAACTTTGGTTGCCATCATTTCCTCGAAATGAACCACTTCTTGGGCTATTTTGTTGATTTCTTCAACTGTGGTGGGTTTTCGTTTCAGTAAGTCTCCACCAAACATGGTGTTGGTAGTTGCTCGAAAAAGTATACTTGCAACCATTTCTCCCGTAGGGCTATCAATCCTTAATAGCTCTGTATTGAAACGTTTCATGAAGTCCTTTAGACTTTCATTAACTTCCTGTTTCGTTGTATATAGATGGGAGTGATCCAAAACCAGTCTAGATTGACTAGAAAATTGATCCTCGAACATTTTCCTCAACTGGGCGTAACTTTTAATCTGTCCAGGAGGAATACAATTAAACCAATCAACAGCCACTTCTGATAAAGTTGTTGCAAATATTCTGGATTGCATATTGTCCCTGAAATCGTAAAGGGACAATTTTCTAACCAATTGGAACAGGTGATCTCGGGGGTCAGATTTCCCATTGTATGTTTTCAGTTCCAGAATTTTATCTCCCTGCCCCAGAATCTCCGACTCTATCTCTCGGCAAAAGGGACTATGATTCACAAAATTGTCCTCCCTTGGTATTTGATTCTCGGCTGTTGCTTTCCCCTTTTCCAACCTTCCAACATTTCGGCTCACTGTGTTATGCTTGCCACACAAATCATGACCTCCTGACTGTCTTCTGTCATCTTTATGTTTTCTTCTCCGCAATTCCTCTCTTTGATTCTCTTCCTCATCTCGTTCCTTTCTGGAATCACGGCTTTCTGAACGTCTTCTTTCCTCTCTTCTTGTTCGCTCAGCAACATATTCTGCCTCTTTTTCCTTTTGTCTCTTCTCATGATGCCTTTTTGATTGTATCTCAACAGATACTAGCTTCTTTCCCCGTTCTTCATGAACAGATTTCCCTTTGCTCTTTACTCCCTCCGAAGTATGTCTACTTCTTCGGTCGTCTTGCTGAAACTTTTCCTTTTCTATTCCCTTTTGCTTTCGGATAGCTGAACCTTGTTCTCTCAAGTTCTCAGAAAATTCAACAGGAGATGGTATCATAGCGGGAGGTGCTGGAGTGAGTGCTTCAGTCACTACGGCTTTTATCATTGCCATTAATTCATTTTTCAATTTATCTGGAATTGCGGCACTCGTCGTTGATGCTCCAGTTACATCGGCTTCGTTATTGGGTATTTCCTCAGCTTGAGGTCCTTGGTTCTCTTTCCTGGCCGGAGTTGGTACTGCTGGGGGTACTGTAGATGGTCCAGCAATATCTGGCATATTCCGTTCAGGTGTATCCGGTCGATCTTCTCCCGTATTTCCTTCTATAGCTTTACTCTGGGATTTGGTCATTCTAGTCATACTGCCTATCAAGCTAATATAATTTGTGTTCCAACAGACGGCGCCAATGTTCTGGTCTTATTTCGTCACAGTAACAGAACACAATAAACAAGACAAAATGAGATCAAACAATGCTATCCAATATTATTAACGGACTAGCTTGGTCCGGAACACTTAATACAAGCTTTCTAGATAGAATAACTAAATTACAATGTTAATAGAACGTATCGAATTGCAAGTATTCGATACTGACGTGTCGAATGAGGGTCTGTTCGATGCTGAATAGATATCTGCGGGAGAAATCAATCTGGAAGGTATCGAATTCGATACGTGCTGTAGATGTCGAATTCGATGCGTACCAACGTATCCAATGGAGGTACGGTATTATATGCGTATCGAATTGTAGTTAATTCGATATGATTCGTGTCGAATGGAGCAAGTTCGATGCTGACTGTGCAGAGCTGGTTCAGATCTCAAAAAGTCCTCCTAGAATACAAGGTGACGGGCTATTTATAGAACCCGTCCCGTGGAGCACACATTCCAATATAGAAAGGCGTATCGAATCATCATTGTTCGATACGCGCATCGAATCAGGTATATTCGATGCAATAATGGGCTGGCCCAATAAATAAGGCTTACACTATTGATTCGATGCGCGCATTGAATTCTCTGTATTCGATGCGCTTTTGGGCCGGCCCAATAACGTTATATTGGGCCAATCCTAAATCACACCCATCATACTGAATTATTATTAGGATTTAATGTCATCTTTGAATTTATGGTTACAGAACTTTTAACCAAGAAAGTATTAACAAAATGAACAAATTTATTTCTACTCCACTCCATAAACTGAAAGTCCAGACCACGTGTTCATTTTGGTGGAAACATATCTATTAATATAATTAGAAGTCGGAACCAAAACTAATTAGTGATTTTCCCTGTTCATAGATTTATGTTACTACAATTAGATTCTTAGGAGACTATTGCACCGTGAAGTAAAAATGAATGGGCACATATTCTGCATGATTTTGCCGCAAATAATAAGACTATATATGAATATTTTTAGTAATAGCCATGTCTACTGTCATTCATTGATATGGGCATTTCTCGCATATTGGGCTTGGCCTAAACCAGGCCCATATTTAATCGTATCGGAAATTACTTTCGATATGATATCAGTAATTACCACCGATGTGGTACTGTGGTCCTCGGATCCCGAAGTCTATAAATACGCGGTACCCGGTTCCCAAAGCAAGCAATTATTATCCCTCAGTTACCACGCATCACATCGAAATAAATCCCCGATCTCACTCTCGATATTGTACTCGATATCGGGATAACCTTGTACTTCACTGATACGTCATACCACCACACTACCGATATCACATCGAGGGGCGTCCTCGATATTATGTCGAAGACAATCACCGATATACCACTGCCGTCCAAGCATCAGGACGTTAGTTCGAGATGTTCTGGACCAAGTCTACGCGAGATACATAGTGTAGAGAGATAGATTCGTTGTATTATTAGGTCACTCACTTGTAACGGACACACATATATATATAATACGATCTATTGTCAAATCAGTGGCACCACTTCACGGACGAGGACGCCAAGATGCAAAGAAGGAGGACCCGATTCGAATTTAACGGAGTTGTGACTAGGAACGCGAGGATGGAGGACACGCAACTCCCTCAACAGGCGACTGACCAAGAACAGACAGTGACCCGAGCCGAGATGGAGCTTCCTCCAGCACAAAATGAGCTGCGACGAAGGCGCAGGCCCAGGAGGCCGCCGCGAGCCACGAATGCAGGTCCAACCTTTGCCGCACCAAATACGGCGGAACCCGCGACTAAGGGCCCGACCACTGAGAACCCCGCGGCAGACGTTCCAATGACCAAGGCGCCAAATGCGGATTTTCCCGGCTCGGAGAAGACGATGGTCGCGGGACGAAGCGCCCTTCCCCCTGCCGCCATAACCCCGAAGATGCAAGCGCAGATCAACGCCTCTGTAAAAGCGGCGCTGGACACTACATTAGAGACTTTGCTTTCACGAATGGCGGAATAAAGGACAAGGGACATTCGGGCAAGGCCCCATGAATTCAGAGCAGGTGAGAGAAGGGCAAGGCAAGGATATGATGAACAGGAGGATACGGGGGACTCATTTAGAGAAATATCGCCCGCTGCTTACGACAGGTCGGAGAAACGGGACCCTAGGACCCTGGATCGAGAGATACCAAGAAAGATGGAACGACTTGACCGCGAGAGAGCGAAAGTCATCCGGAGAATGGAACGCGGTCGCGACCGCGCTAAGATTGCATATTCAAAGAATGAGGATGCAGAAGTACTGCAAGTAATATCAAGGAGGATGGAACAACTAGACCGCGAGAGGGCAGAGTTGACAAGGAAGGTGACTCAGAGTCATTGGAAGGGTCGCAGCAGGACCCCGTTTTCGGATGAGATAGAGGCTGAGGTACTACAAAGAGGGGACAAGATCCCAGTGATCAAGCCATACGACGGAAGAAGTGATCCTACAGATCATCTCCATCGGGTCGATAGCATTTTGAACCTGCACAACTACTCAAGAAACATAAAGGCCAAGATCCTCTCCACCACTTTAACGGGCGCTGCACTGGATTGGTTCGCTAGGCTGGAGGCCAGATCCATAACGAACTACGAGCAACTAAGGGAAAAGTTTGAGAACCAGTTCTCTAGCCAAAGGGAATGAAGACCAACCTGTTACACCTCGGCGCAGTGTAGCAGATGGAAAGGGAGAACCTCCAGGAATATATGAAGAGGTTCAATGATGAATTGTTGAAGGTGGATGAGCTGCATGGCGGGCAGGTCATGATGATGTTGTTCAAGGGTACGACCCATCGCATGTTCGCCGGCGAGCTAATCAAATTGACTAAGCCCACCATAGCACAGATCAACATGCTCGCGAACCAAATGGTTTACGAGGACGAGATGATGGCAACGCGTCAAGGTTCATTTTCCAGCAGGAACGTGGACAGAGATCGCAACAGGGAAAGGCCCCCAAGGACGTACACCCCATTGAATAGAGGCATTCTGGAGGTGATGGCCGTGGCAAAGAGAAACAGATGGTTGACGAAACCCAGACCGTTGAATGAGACTCCCGGGATGAAGTCGTCGAGCAAATACTGTGCGTACCACCGTCAACCTGTACACAGGACGGGGGATTGTACGCACCTGAGGAATGAAATTGAAAGATTGATTAAATAAGGAAAATTGGTCGAGTTTGTCAGAAACGCCAAGGAAGATGCTAGAGGGGCAGAACATTCTTTATCCCCTAGAAGAGATTACTCACCCAGGAGAGGAAAGCAGAAGATGATTGAGGCACCCGAGGAGCGTGGTAGGACAATAGTGAATGCGCCGAGCAGAGGCGTTATAAACGTGATCAACTGAGGAGCCTTGGGAGCTGACACGGCTCGCGGCCGAGAAACCATAACACGAAGACTCCAGGGTGGAGCCTACATTGGGTACACAAATGCAATCATGCCCGAAGCGTACTTGGAGCAGGAGATCTCTTTCACTAGGAGAGACTTGGAGCAACTTAGTCCATTGGCCTTGACCGCAGGTAAACTAGATTTCCCATTGGTTATTACTATTAATGTGCATGAATATCAGGAGCATAAACTTCTGGTGGATAGCGTAAGCTCCAAAAACCTGATATTCTCAAAAGCCTACGAGCAGATGAGGATAGCCCCAGACCGGCTAAAGCCGATATCCACCCCATTGACCGGATTCGGCAGAGCAGAGGTAGTTCCACTCAGACAAGTTATATTGCCCACAATGTTTGGCAGAAGCCCACACACTCGGGTGACGCCGATAAAATACACAATTGTCGACATCCCGTTTCCCTACCACGCCATTATTGGTCGACCGGCACTCAACCAGATCAGGGCAGTGGTCTCTACTTATTACCAGAAGATTAAAGTCCCGACACCTCAGGGAGTTGGCGAAATTCTAGGTGACCAGGTACAAGGATGGATGTGCTATGTGGACTCGCTGAAGCACCCTAGAATCAGAAGAAGACAAGAAATACAAGTCCCACACCAAGAATACATTCTGCGCACGAAGTGATCACCATGAGGAGCAAACAGAACAGTATTTTAAATTTCAGTAGTTTTTAAATTATGCTCAAACAATTGAAACATTGCCCCATCGTGGGTTAGCCTGTAAACTTAAAACAGGGGGAACTACGCCGGTCTGATTCCCCATTCAACGGGATACGTAGGCGGGTTAGGATTACCTAGCCTTCGACCGTTATCTCTTATTGTGCCCCTTCGTGGGTCGGCATGTAACTTAAAATAGGGGGAACTACGTCGGTCTGATTCCCCATTCAACGGGATACGTAGGCGGGTTTGGTTTACCTAGCCTTCGACCGTTATCCGTCACTACCTTTTTATTTGTTGCTTTATGGAATCTCATATTTCATGCAGGGATATGTCATAATCGGACATTATGGAAGTGCAGAGAATTGCACGGAGAATTGAGGAGTATTCCCATAGATATATGTTTAACACATCGCCCTCTTACAGGTACATAGCCCGAAGGATCACACATTACTATATCCGAAAAGGACATAGAGAATATTAAACCCTCGCTTTTTAAAAAGGAGGGATTCAGGGGGCATTGCCCCAACTTATTCAATATTATCCATCTAAACAGGTGCAATAGGTACAAACATGTACAGCAGGCACGTTAGAACACAATGGAAACACCTTTTCTTGCATGAAACTGAAATTCCCAGATTGAGGGAACATTCCGCAGATAACACATGCGCATCATTTCGTGCTTTCATATTAGCTTTTACATCGAAAAATATTTCTTGTCTGTGATGTTTTACAGGGCTTAATGACCCATAGACTACACGACGACAGAGTCACCAAGGGACATAGACAAAAAGACAAAGAAAAGGCTCATACCCATGAGCGGTAACGGGTTCCCTTGTGATAACGGGCGGGCTCCTACCCATGAGTGGTAACGGGTCATCTACAAAGAAAAGGCTCCTACCCATGAGCGGTAACGGGTTCCCCTGTGATAACGGGCGGGCTCCTACCCATGAGCGGTAACGGGTTCCCCTGTGATAACGGGTGGGCTCCTACCTATGAGCTGTAACAGGTCATCTAAAAAAAAAGGCTCCTACCCATGAGCAGTAACGGGTTCCCTATAATAATGGGCGGGCTCCTACCCATGAGCGGTAACGGGTCATCTACAAAGAAAAGGCTCCTACCAATGAGCGGTAACGGGTTCCCCTGTGATAACGGGCGGGCTCCTACCCATGAGTGGTAATGGGTCACCTACAAGGAGTAGAATATCCCCTGTGATAACGGGGTTGATCATAAACCTTTTAACGTTAGCGGTTTCCCTGTGATAACGGGATGGGCCCCTACCCACAAGAAGAATATTTCCTGTGATAACGGGGTCGATCCTAAATATTTGAACGGTAGCGGTTTCCCTGTGATAACGGGATGGGCCCATACCCACAAGAAGAATATCCCCTGTGATAACGGGGTCGATCCTAAACATTTGATTGGTAGCGGTTTCCTTGTGATAACGGGATGGGCTCCTACCCACAAGAAGAATATCCCCTGTGATAACGGGGTCGATCTTAAACACATGAGCGGTGGCAGATTACCCATGTTTCTACCAACACCGAGGAAATTCTAATCATTCCTTGTTGACAACAAGCAGATTAAAGAAATCTCATCAAATACGAGAACGAAATGAATGCAAGGTCAGATATCGAAATACTGCATACTCTATCATCATGACAATAAAAAATCAACAAGTTATCAGACAACAAGGCCACGAAGAGTCGCAGATTATGAAGACAACAGAGAAATAAATATTCAGTTACAGAACCACGAATTGGAGATAGTCCGGAAAGGGGTAAATTCAAGTTACAATAAAGGCAGAAAATAGCTACTCCCACAGGGACCCTTCAGTCTTCTTCTCAACGACCTCAGAAAACACGTTTGGGTCGGCCGCACCCTCCTCCACCTCGTCTAATCCACCAATCGGCATGTCGTTATGATCGTGCCTTGGGTTCAACCCACTCAATTTGAGAGAATCCTTGAAACCGTCATTTCTCAATACCTGCCCTATGCAAGCATGAAATGCTGCTTCCTAAACCTTCAAAACTGAGTCTCGGAAGCTCGAGCTTTCCATAAACTTCTCTGCTCCAACCCGGAGGAGATCAGGACGACGCTTCTACAAATTGAACTCTATTAAATACATGAGGAAAAAATAGAAGCAGATATCATAAACAAGATATATACCAAGTCCAAGGGAGCTAATTTGGCAGTGGAGAGCTCCAACGAGAGACGTTCGTTAGCAGCCTTCACCGCCACGACCTCAGCCTTCAGTTTCTCCAGCTCCATGTTGGCCGCAAGTTCACGCGCCTTTCCTTGGTCAATCTTAGTCACTAATGTTTTGAAGTTTCCCTTCAACAAATCATACTCCTCCCGGAGCTTACGACATGTCTTCAGCGCATCCTCCTTTTCAGACTCCAACTTCTCTAACACCATGGGGTTCAACTCCCCCATCCTCAAGATATCAGCCTCGAGATCGGCAACAACAGCGTCAGGGTCACCCTTGGACTCACGAATTGTCTTTAGACACGAGACCGCCAGCTTTGCAGTCTGCACAATACAATACGTAACATTATGTTAAACAACCAAATAAAATCAATCGAAGTCGTGTTTAGATACGTACACTCTGAAACAGGTGAGTGTTGCGGCGTATATTCTGGGCCCGCTCGAATTCTGTGAGAACCCGCACATTTGCAGGAGGAGGAAAAGCCCGCATCATTCCCCGTACAACGTCTGCTTCAGGGAATTCTACTCGCTTTGAGGGTTTGACTGCACCCGCCTTCCTGGGGCCCGAACTCAAAGACGAGTGGACACTGTGGACAGTCCCCTCACGAGACCTTTTATTACCTGATGTCCTAGCCAGGTCAACGGCAGGCTTCGTAACTAGAATCCCAGGAAAGATAGGGGTAAAGCCCCCCAATATCGAGGGCTCCTGCAGTGGCCTTTTACCCTTGTCGGTCGTACCTAAAACGGTCGCTTTTCCCTTGCCACTAATAGGGTTCGGGCTAGAAGAACCCGACCCCACAGTAAAAGGCGCATCCACAGAGTCACCCAATCCGAACCTCCAATGTTCTCGGTCAAAGGAATGTTGGCCAACGACTCAGAACGTGAAGCGACGTACTCACCAGAAGGACACCTCGCAACTGGTCTCTCTGTCGACACAGCCCCGTCAGGCGGAGGAACCACACCCTCTTGTTTCGAGGTCAACACCTCCAAGAGGCTGGCCGCGCCATCCAGGCCTCCCACCACATCAAGGATGTCCTGGCTAAGGGACCCAAACGTTGCGGGAACATTTTTAAAACATTCTTCATTAATATGTTCATGCACTACAATACTAGGGGAGGTCGCTCAACTCTCGATGCCTCTGCAAGAAAATCAGTGGCTGCATTATTCAGGTCAAAGCTAGACGCAGACCTTATTTCAGGCGCTACCGTGACTGCTGCCGTTTTAGCAGCTTTCTGAGCATCACGGTCGGCTTGAAGTTTACGCATCAATTATCTGAAACCCATTCTAATGGAATATCTCAGAAAAAGATAATGCACCTGCAAAATAATCATAGTATCAGCATGAGAAAATAATAATAAATAAATCAAGTACAACGCCGAGATCGAAATACACGTCGGGGAATATATCGAATATGATTACCGATATACATACCGATGTGGTTACACTAAACGACAGAGAAAACGCATAAAACTATGACCTTCAAAGTCTCTTACAAGCCCTACTTATAGACGGAGGCTTTGACTACATCAAAAGATACTTTCGACATCATATCGAATATGCGTTTCGACGTGATATCGACGATGAACCCCGATATCCTATCCTATTACGCAAAAAAGCCTCCAAGTGCAACTCCCATATTTATAAGAAATTCAAATCCAAAGAACACAGAATTCAAACGAGGACCTCAAACTATGCACCCACTGCATTAGGGGGCCCATCGAAGTTCATCACAAAGTGCATTCCCCGCGTATTTGATCTCCGTCATTTGAACTGAGATAAGAATCCCCAACCAAAAATTTAAAATTAAATTTGCGAATTCTTACCTCTAAGATAAGAATCCCCAAATTGGGGGACTACATGATATGGGCATTTCCCGCATATTGGGTCTGGCTCAAACCAAGCCCATATTTAATCATATCGGGGATCACTTTCGATATGATATCGTTAATTACCACTGATGTGGTACTGTGGTCCCCGGATCCCGAGGTCTATAAATACGCAGTACCCGGATCCCAAAGCAAGCAATTATTATCCCTCAGCTACCACGCATCACATCGAAATAAATCCCCGATCTCACTCTCGATATCGTACTCGATATCGGGATAACCTTGTACTACATTGATACGTCATACCACCACACTACCGATATCACATTGAGGGGCGTCCTCGATATTATGTCGAAGACAATCACCGATATGCATCTAATCTAATCACCGATATACCACTGCCGTCCAAGCATCAGGGCGATAGTTTGAGGTGTTCTGGACCAAGTCTACGTGAGATACATAGTGTAGGCCTGACTTGAGATAGATTCGTTGTATTATTAGGTCACTCACTTGTAACCGACACACACACACACATATATATATATATATATATATATATATATATATATATAATACGATCTATTGTCAAATCATGCATAATACATATAGTCTTTTTGTACTGAGGTCTGACAACATAAGTTTGCAGACTAGACACTTCATTTATGCACCGCCACGAACCTAAAGTCGGGAACCCCACCACGAACCTTTTCAGTTAATGCTAATGCCAACTGACTTGAATGAGATATAATACACAGATAGTCAGTTAATTTTGCATTTCATGATTTCGTCCATTGTTGTCTAATTCAATTTTTCCTCTCTTTAGAAAGTTGCATTGTACATAGATTCCCCTCTATCTCAGAGAAAGACTTAACCAATTAACATAAACATTAAACAAGCATTAACCAAAAGGATTCAGAACAATGGTGCAACACCAAAACATTACATGAACTCCAGTTGACCCAAGCCGTCAAGTCCCCGCACCATGCGCTTAACCGCTTCATTCTGGTTCCTCCACCAGCGCTGGAAAAACGCCTACAAAAATGTGCCAAAATTCAGTTAGTCATCTCCTCAGACGTTGTAACAGTAAACATACATGAGCTTGCTATCCATTTATAAAAGATGTAGCAGGCAACATATATGAGGCATTACTTCAAACAATTAACAAGCAACATATATGAAGCATTTGTTCAAACATGTAACAGGCATTTGTTCAAACATGTAACAGGCATTTGTTCAAACATGTAGCAGGCGACAAATATGGCATATCAAATTTATTGAAGAAACTAGTAAAAACATAGTTTTCACAGTGAAGCTAAAAAATGAAAAAAGCACGCATTATAAAATTGAAAATGAATAACACCTGAACTTCACCTAATCTGGCACCTGCAATCGCTCGGCGTAATTTCTTAAAGGAATAGAGGAAAGAGAACCAATGGATAACACAGGGAAGAGATGCGATGCGAACGGATAACACATAGTGTTTAGTTCTTTCATGAAACGCTGGATTGGTTGCAATATGAGTTGCAGCTTGATTGTCACAATATATTAGTCCTGGTTGCTCAGGCTTATATCCGAGATCATCACAAAAGTTTGTTGAAAAACAAGTTTCATTGCGAACAATGTAAAATAAGCTTTTTCTTCGTATACTTTACCTAGACCTAGCGAAGAATTCACTTCTATGAAAGAGTTTCACGGGAACTGTCTTGATCATCGGATATCATGAAATCTTGGTGATCTTCTCTATCTAATGAACATGGAGTCTTCTATAAAATCGCCCGCCCAGCTCACTGGTAGGGGTCCGGACCCCCACAAAGGGGGAGGGAGTCGAGTGAACATCTCAGCAATTGGCGGGATTGTTTTAACCACACTATCTCACAAACAATTAATGCCAAAGCTCTATATTCAGCTTCAGCTGATGATCTGGAGACCGTTTGTTGCTTCTTAGACTACCAAGATACTAAGGCATGACCTAATAACACACAATATCATGTGGTAGATCTTCTGGTGTCAACCTATTACCCCCAATCAACATCACAGTATGTTTTAATATGTATTTTGTTAAAAAATAGACCAAGCCATGGTGATTTTTTTCAATACTTCACTACTCTGAGTGCTCCCTCCATGTGTTGATCCTTGGGATCTACCATATGCTGACTTAGAGTTTGAACAGCATATGATATGTCTGGTCTAGTTACAACCAGATATAGTAATCTCCCAATTAACCTTCTCAACTTTGTAGGATCAATCATGTTATCTCCCCCTGATTTGGATATTTTTATATTCTGTTCCACTGGAGTAGCTATTGGTTTTATCCCAAGAAGTCCACAATCTTCTATGATTCCCAAAGCAGATTTCTTCTGATTCACATATATCCCTCTCTTGTTTCTTACAACCTCAAGTCCTAAGAAATACTTCAGTACTCCCAAATCTTTGAGTTTGAAGTTAGTCTGCAAGTATTTCTTTATCTGTTTAACTCTTCTTTGTTATTTCCACCCATTATGATGTCATCTACATACAATAGGATTGCAGTAGTGTTTCCATTAGAATGTCTAAGAAACAAGGAGTGATCAGCATGTGACGAAATAAATCCTTGAGCTATGATCACAGAAGTCAATTTGTGGTTCCATTGTCTGGATGCTTGCTTGAGTCCATAGAGAGACTTGTGCAAGTGACAATAAACCTTTTCCCCCTTAGTTGCAAGTCTTGGAGGTGGCTCCATATAAACATCTTCCTCTATATCCCCATAGAGGAAAGTGTTATTCACATCAAGTTGTGAAAGATGCCAATTGTGAGCGGATGCATAAGCTAAGAGACATCTAACAGTGGTAATCTTTGCTACTGGAGAAAAAGTCTCAAAAAATCCCAACCTTGCTTTTGATTGTAACCCTTGTCTACTAACCTAGCCGTTTATCTTTCAATTTCACCAGTAGAAGTATACTTGATTTTATACACCCACTTAGAGCCAATGGATGTCTTTCTATGAGGTAATAGAACCAAGGACCAAGTGTGATTCTCATTCAAGGCATGGATCTCAGCATCCATGGCTTCTTTCCACAAGGGATCAAGCTTAGCTTGTTCATATGAGGTAGGTTCAGTGTGTGAAGAAACATATAATATGAAGTTGAGATGAGAAGGTGAGAAATGATGAAAACAAAGTTGTAGAGGGTGATCAGTATGAACCTACCGGACTCACCACATACTCCTGATATTCACTCACCCTCCTCTCTAGAAACTCACTCACATACTATGTCTGGTCATGCTCCTTCTCCTGCGCCTAACATAACTGAGCCAAGAAGATCGACTAGGGTTATACAGATACCTCTACATCTCCAAGATTATCAGTGTAAGCAGGTTACATCTCTCAGCTACAACAATTGATCTCAGACTCTTGCTAAATGTTGGATGTAGAAGTATCATAAGAGGGATCAGAATCAAGAAAAGAGGGAATAGGAAGAATGTGATCATTAGGAGTGGAGGTAATTTGTGAATTTGAAGAGTATGGAAAGATTTCCTCATAAAAAATGACATCTTTTGATATGAAAACATGTTTAGTCTATAGATTATACAGCTTGTATCCTTTGATATGAGTTGGACAACCTATGAATATGCACTTTGAAGCTCTTGCAAGCATTTTGTTGTGTGGTTTTGTAGATCTGTTGCATAGCATAGGCATCCAAAGGTCCTTAAGTGTTGATATTGAGGGTATTTTGAGTGAAGGTGATAGAAGGGTGTAAGGTTGTTTAACAATGGTGTAGGTGTTTAGTTTATCAGATAAGTAGTTGTGACAACACAGTCTCCCCAGAATGATAGAGGTAAGTTAGCTTGTATGCGCAGTGATCTTGAAACATTCAACAATTGTCTGTGTTTTCTCTCTGCTACTGAGTTCTATTGAGGTGTATAGGTATAGGTTTGCTGGTGTATAATACCTTTGGCATTATAAAACTCAGGCATATTGAATTCCTGACCTTGATCTGATGTAATGGCTTTGATTTGTTTGTCAAATTGAGTGAGAGTGTATTTGTAGAAGTTGTGCAATATCTGTCTGGTTTCTCCTTTATTTTTCATGAGAAATGTCCATGTGAATCTACCATGATCATCTACTACAGTAAGAAAGTAGTGTGATCCATTTAATGATGTAACACTGTATGGTCCCCATATGTCAGCATGAATCAAGTCAAAAATGAAGTCACTTTTATGAGGATTTAAAAGAAAAGGTACTCTCGTTTACTTTGACAAATGACATGTGTCACAAACTGTTTCATTGAACTTCAGTGGAAACTCCCCACTTGTGGAATGAAGTAAAGATAATCTAGCATTAGATGGTTGCCCTAGTCTATTTTGCCACAGAGCAGGAGAAGAAGAAGAGGAAATAGAAGAATTAACAGTAGTTGTAGCTAGATGACTACTTAGGTTAGAGGAGCATTCATCTATTTTCATATAGTATAAGCCATATACCTCATCAGCCATCCCAGTCATTCTCCAGCTCTTGGTGTCCTGTATGGCACATAGATTAGACCAGAAAATGAGTGAGCAGTGACTTTGTTTGATAAGCTTACTAACAAACATAAGGTTGAAAAAAAAAGATGGTACATAGAGAACATGTGTTAGAACTAAATCTTTGTTGTACTTCATAGTCCCTATCATAGTGACTAAAGCAGTTTTGTTATTTGGTAATTTGACATATGAGTTATATGTTAAGATATATGAATCAAGTAGCTTTGGATCACATACTATGTGATCTGAAGCTCCTGAATACAGAATCCAGTTGGGAGAATTGAGAGAATGATTCAATGAAAGTGGTTCAAAATTTGCTAAAACAACAGAAAGGCAAATAGATTTTACTCTTTTACCTGAGTGTTTTGTTATCAAATTGTTTGGTGGTTGAGTGTTTGTCTTAACCTGATTGACCAAGCTTGTGTTACCTTGAAAAAGACTACACAAATGCTGAAATTGTTCTTGTGATATAGGAACAGAACCATGCCCTGCACTTGAAGCAACTTGAGCTAATTGATTCACATTACCAGTGAACTCTCTGGTATTTTGAGTAGTAGCACGTTTGAACTTAGAATATTTATGACATGGAGGATATCCAAACACCTCATAACAGTTATCAATTGTGTGGTTTATCTTTCCCCACTTGATACAAGGTGGCTTGTTCTTACCACCATTGAATTTGTTACATGACTTTTGTTGCTTTTGAAAGTTTTCAGTCATCATAGTAGCTTGAGTGTTGACTTGTAAGTTATTCTGAGGAATGATCTGTGTTTTGACTGTCATAGCAGCTGTGTCAATAGGTGAGTGGTGATAGCTTGATAACTCTATTTTACTCATCTTGCAACACCAGACCAAAAACGTCATCTAACAAGGGGAGGGGATCCCTTAGCAGTATTTGGGTTCTAACCAAAGAGAATGAGTCATCTAACCCCATCAAGAACTGCATTACTCTATTATGCTCATTCTTTTTGGTTAAGACAGCCATAACACAACACTCAGAGTTGGTACAAACACATGGAACTTCATATTGATTTATCTCATCCCAAATGGACTTTAACTTAGAGAAATATAAAGAAAGTGCAGCTCCTTCTTGATTAGTGTTAACAAGTTGTTGTTCAAGCATATATATATATATATATATATATATATATATATATATATATATGCGGTTATTACTAGATCTCCAAAATCTCTTCTTAATATCGTTTCATACTTGAAATGCAGAATCAGAGAACATAGTTGGATCTCCTAGCAGAAATCCACCCCAGGACAGTGTAGTAGCAGCGCATCCATTTTGTGTAAGATGCATCAGTAGCTGTTGGTTCTGGGTAGGTTCCATCGATGAATCCAACTTTGTTCTTTGCAAGTAGAGCCACGTACATGGCATGGCTCCAGCGATGATAGTTATGTGTTGTGAGCTTTTGACTCACCAGTGAGTTTGCTGTATTTTCAGCATGATGCACAAAGAAGGGATCAAAATGGTCATCTTGTGTCATGGTGCTTTGTTTGTTTCTCTCCACCACAGGTGTAGGAAGTGTAGGTGAATCTTTTGGATTTGTCATGGATCTCAACAGAGATGTGGTGTGAGAAAGATGAATGACAACGGAAGTGTGTTTAGATCAGTACCTGAGCTAGTGACCGAGTCATTGCTCTGATACCATTTGATGATTGACAAAAAACATGGGATTTTATTTTCTCCATTTGATGGTAATGGAGCTTATAAATACTAGCTAATTTGAGGTCCCTAAACACACTCAAGCATTTAGAAAAATACACCATCTAAAGTAAAAGTAGTGTTTAGAAGAGCCGTCAAAGTCCGCCGGAGTCGAAACGCTAGCCGCTGCAAATCCGAAACAATGGCAGGAGGTAATCAAATCCTTCGCTTACGCATTTATATGTTCGTGTTGTTTAGAACACATGTAATTTATGTAAATAAATTTACATTTGGTATCAGAGCTATTATGCCTCTGCCTTGCTTCTTTTTGATGCCTCTGTATTATTTTAGTTTCATGATTTTTGATACTGGTCGAGTAAACTACGATTATGAATCCATGTATACTTGTTTTTTGTTGATTCTAAATCATGAAATTTTGGTGAAGAGATGGTTAAAGAGTTATTAATATTTTAAGTATGAGTCCACTGTTCATTTCTGACAAAAGAGACGACTTGTGCAGTATTAAGTTTTTAATCATACTTAGTAAAACTAATTATATGCAACCCTCTGATGTCTGAATCATATATGTAATCCATTTATATATTGTTTATTGGTATGACATAGTTGACCAGTCAATGAATTGGGGTAACTTTGACTATAAAAAACAATATATTGCCTCGTCCAATTTTATAATTGGGTATGATTCGGTCCTTATGCATAATTTATTCATTTTTTTTGTTTGGAAATCAGATTCCTATGGCATATAGAAAAATAAAAAGATCTCATTATGTATTATTTTAATAAGTTGATGGTGTCCAATGAATGAAAGTAAATTCTTAGTTTTGGATTATATACTGTTCCTTTTATCCAAGTATGTTTGATTTTCTGCTTTATTTTCTGTGATGGTTAATGAACATACATTGCGGATCCACATGCCTTTAACTTATTTGTAATGTTTAGAATTCATGGAAATGTTAACTTCAGTTGTGTTAATTTTTGAAAGTTATGTGTTAAATATTACAATTTTATGACCAGTAATATGCGCATGACCTTTAAAAATGATATACGGTATAAACCCTTTATTGGAATAATTAAGAACATAATTAACTTTTGATGATCAGTGATTTATATGATTTATTTTGATTATAGAGTATCCACAATATCTATGATTAATTAAAATCATATATTTAAGAATTAAGATCACATAAATAATTATAGTTGATCATATAAAATATTATGAAATCTACCCACACGAATTTTGTGAAATTGTTTTTGATTAATTAGGATAAAATGTCAAACTATATTTCCAAATTAACCCACATGTATTGGCAAAAGCTAAATGTTTGATAGTTTTATCATGTTGTTATGAATCAAGTTGAATTAAAATCTTTAGCCTACATGCAAGTTTTATGTCTTTAGATTTATTGGATGAAATATGTTTGCATTGGTGACATATGATATACCTGTTAGCCTTTAGAACAAATTTAATAAGCATGTTTATTTATAAATTGCAATTACTCAATCTGTTGGTTTCTCTGATGTGAAGTGTGATGTTCCTGAACTCAATGGTGACAATTTTAAGGTTTGGAAGGAACGAGTTCTCCTTCATTTGGGTTGGATGGACATTGACTATGACATAAGGAAATATTAGCCTGCTGCAATTACTGCAACGAGTACCCCAGCAGAGAATAACTTTATGAGAAGTGGGAGAGTTCTAATCACATCTGCTTCATAAAGACTAAGATATCTGCTGGGATTAGGGGTTCCATTGATCAATATGACAAAGTCAACGACCTAATGAAAGCCATAGATGAACAATTTGTCACTTCGGATAAGGCTTTGGCGAGTACTCTTATCATGAAGTTCTCGTCCATGAAGCTTATCGAGATAGGAGGGGTGCGTGATCATATCATGTGCATGAGGGATATTGCGGCTCAACTTAAGGCCCAAGAGGTTGACATGTTGAAAATATTTCTCGTTCACTTTATTTTGTTCACTCTACCCCCGCAATTTGGCCCATTTAAGATCTCTTATAACACATATAAATACAAATGGTCAATCAATGAACTCTTGACCATGTGTGTGCAAAAGGAGGGAAGGCTGGCTATGGAAAAGGGTGAGAAAGTGAATCTGGCGTTTTTGGAAAGGAAAAAGAAGGATCATGCTAAAGACAAAGGCAAGATTCCTGCCAAATTAGACATTAAGAAAGAGTCAAAGTGTTTCTTTTGCAAGAAAAAATGACACATGAAGAAAGATTGATCTAGTTCAATGTTTGGCTTGAGAAGAAAGGTATTAAACTTTCGTTTGTATGATGAATATAATCTAACTAATGTTGGTCATACACTTGGTGGATTGACTCTGGTTCTACAATCCATGTCTCAAATACTTTGCAGGGTATGCAAAAACTTTGAAAGCCAGTGGAAAATGAGCAATTTATCCTTTCAGGAGGGAGAATGAGCTCACATGTGGAGGCTATTGGTTCTTGTAGCTTGGTGTTAAGCAATGGATTTATTTTGCATTTAGAAAAGACTTTTTATATTCCTAGTTTTTCTAGGAATTTAATTTCGATTTCAAGACTTGTACCTTTTGGTTTTGAATTTCCTTTTTCGGATAATGGTTTTACGTTATTGAATAAATCATAAATTATTGGTTATGGTACATTGTCTAGTGGTCTTTATCCAATTATTTTGCAAAATGATCCTGCTTATAACTCATTGAATACCATTGTTGGGTTAAGACGTTGTGTTATGAATGGGAATTCCTCTTTATTATGGCACCGAAGATTGGGACATATCTCTATTTTGAGAATGAAAAGGTTGGTAAATGAAGGGGTGCGTAGTGCTTTAGATTTTACTGACTTCGAAACTTGTGTGGATTGTATTAATGGAAAGCAAACCAATAAGTCTAATAAGGGTGCAAAGAGGATTAATGATTTGTTAGAAATTATACATACAGATATATCTTGTCCTGACATGGATGCTAGTAGTCCAAAACACTTTATCACCTTTATAGATGATTTCTTACGATATATGTATCACTATTTACTTCATTCTAAGAACGAAGCTTTGGACGCCTTTAAAGTTTTCAAGGCTGAAGTAGAGAAACAATGTGGTAAACACATTAAGATAGTGAGATCAGATAGAGGTGGAGTGTATTATGGTAGATACACCATGGGATTGTTGCCCAATAGACCATGTCTGGTTCTCCAAATCAGAACGGTGTAGCAGAAAGAAGAAATCGAACATTAATGGACATGGTGAGAAGTATGAGGAGTAATAAAAATCTTCCTCAATCGTTGTGCACTGAAGCCTTAAAGACAATTGCGTATATATTGAATTGGGTTTCAACAAAGGCCGTTTTAAAAAGGCCCTTTAAGTTATTTAAAGGATGGAAACGGAGTTTGCGACATATATGCATTTGGGGGTGCCCGTCTGAAGTAAGAATTTATAATCCACAAGAAAAGAAACTAGACCCTAGGACTATTAGTGGGTATTTCATTGGATATGCCGAAAAGTCTAACAGTTATAGGTTCTATTGTCCATGTCACGGCACTAGGATTGTGGAATCAAGAAATGGAAAGTTTCTTGAGGATGATTTGATTAGCGGGAGTGATGTCGTACATAAATTTGTTTCTGAATTGGATCATTATGAAGCTCAATCATCTACTTCAAGTGACATGTTAATCATAGTACACACGCCTCAAGTCCAAATGCGTGTAACGCAACCTGTTGTAGAAGTTCCACAAATTGATGATGTTGATATTGTAGATCAAGTTGTTAATCATGATATGTTGAACAACCAATTGAGCAACCGATTCAACAACTTGTCCCACAAGAAAATGATGAAGTAACATTAAGAAGATCTGCTAAAGTTAGAAGATCATCGATTCCTAGTAATTATGAAGTGTATATGCAAATAATGGACTACAATGTTGGAGTCGAAAATGATCCTAAAACGTTTTCACAAGCTATAAGTTCTAAGGAATCAAACTTATGACATAAAGCCATGATTGAAGAGATGAACTCAAATGCATCTAATCGAGTCTGGGATCTCGTCGAGTTGACTGATGGTGTAAAAGCCATCGGATGCAAATGGGTCTTCAAAATAAAGAAAGACTCACAAGACAACATTGAGAGACATAAGGCAAGACTTGTAGCCAAAGGGTTTACTCAAAAGGAAGGAATCGACTACACGGTGACTTTTTCTCATGTATCAAAGAAAGATTCACTTCGTATAATTATGGCACTAGTAGCTCATTTTGATTTTGAGCTACATCAAATGGATGTGAAAACGGCTTTCCTGAACGAAGATTTAGAGGAAGAGGTTTATATGAAACAACCTGAAGGACTCTCCTCTAGTGATGGTGAACACTTAGTTTGCAAGCTTAATAAATCCATCTACGGCTTGAAACAAGCCTCGCCAATGGTATTTAAAGTTTCATGATGTAATCACATCATTTGGTTTTGAAGAAAATGTCATGGACCAATGTATATACCACAAGGTTGGTGGGAGTAACATATGTTTCCTTGTTTTATATATGGGTGACATTCTGCTAGCAACTAATAACAATGGATTGTTATACGAGGTGAAATAATTTCTCTCCAAAAACTTTGATATGAAATATATGAGTGAGGCTTCTTATGTCATTGGAATTAAGATCCATAGAGAAGGATCACGAGGCATTTTAGGTTTGTCTCAAGAGACCTATATTAATAAAGCTTTGGAGAGATTTTGGATGCAAGATTGTACACCGAGTGTAGCGCCCATTATAGTTTGGACCAATGCCCAAAGAATGACCTTGAGAGGGAAGAAATGAAGAATATTCCATATGCCTCCGTTGCCGGAAGCCTTATGTATGCTCATGTTTGTACTAGACCTGAAATAGCATATATTATTGGAGTATTGGGTAGATATCAAAGTAACCCATGTATTGAACACTAGAAAGCTGCAAAGAAGGTAACGAGGTACCTTTAAGGGACGAAGAATTGCATGCTTATGTATAGACATACCGATGAGTTGGAGGTGAAAGGCTACTATGACGCTGGCTTTGATGGCTGCATAGATTCAAGGAAATCCACCTCATGATATATCTTTATCCTAGCTAGTGGAGTCGTGTCTTGGAGAAGCATGAAGCAGACTTTGACTGCTACTTCCACTATAGAGGCTGAGTTCGTATCTTGTTTTGAGGCTACATCATATGGTGTATGGTTGAAGAGTTTCATTAATGGGCTTAGAGTCGTAGACTCCATTTCTAGGCCATTGAAGTTGTATTGTGACAACTCAACTGCTGTTTTCTTGGCAAAGAATAACAAAAGTGGAAGTTGAAGCAAGCACATCTACATCAAGTATCTAGCCATAAGAGAACGAGTTAAAGATGAAAAATCAGTCATCCAACATATCAGCACTGATTTGATGATTGTTGATCCTTTGACTAAGGGCATGCCACTAAATAAATTCAAGGATCATGTTGAAAGTATGGGACTTGGTTCCACAATGTAATATTTTATCATATGGAATATTTGGATTTTTATAAAACTCTTATTAAGTTTTTGATATTTCTCATATAATTGTGCACATTTAAATTTATTGAGAGATGTCGTTCGCGTGGACCTTAGAATAAACATATGGTTTATTCATAAAGATTAATGGGCTATTAATTAAGAGAATTAATATATTGTGATACACGGAAGATAGTACTCGCTTATAGAGAACATGTCGCCATGATCCATATATTTTGTTTCTTTTTAAATTTAGTGTCCAGTTATATGAACCAAGTGGGAGAATGTAATATTTCTTCTCCTAAATCTTCTCCAAAACATATGTGATTGATGGGAAAATCTTTCCATAATTGTGGTCTACGGTAAGTTTGACCCACTAATTCGTCAATCAATTTAGAGCCCAAAATTATAGATGATTGACAAAAATCATGGGATTTTGTTTCCTCCATTTGATGGTAATGGAGCCTATAAATACTATCTAACTTGAGATCCCTGAACACACTCAAGCATTCAGAAAAATACACCATCTAAAGTAAGAGTAGTGTTTAGAAGAGCCGTCAAATTCTGCTGGAGTCGAAACGCTAGCCGCTGCAAATCCGAAGCAATGGCGGGAGGTAATTGAATCCTTTTTGATTATGCATTTATGTGTTCATGTTGTTTAGAACACATGTGATTTATGTAAATAAATTTACACCGTAAGGTTGTTTGTTCCTATTCGATTCAGAACTGGACTCCAAAGAAATCCAAAGAAATACGAGAAAATATTTGATGCAACGGTTGCACCACGTCAATTGTCCTACGTGGTGCAACCATCCAGTAATCTCCTTGCACGTGTATAGTAATCCTTGTCAGTAAATAGAGTAAGTTTGATCATCATTTTAATTTTCTTTTAATCTAGAATTGCAAACCGAAAAAGAGAAAACCCCAATCGTGGGTTTCCCACGTCTGAGGAGAGATGAAGATGATAGTTTCTTTCATCAATTTGCAGGAGTTTTTCCGATTTTTGAAATGTTACAAACACACCCATCTCATTTTACATCACAATTTGCTTGTTAAAGTCTCACATGATTGCTCTAGGTTCAAAAAATTAACATTTGTGTTGCTACACTCTCGAACACATCTTCTAGAATGGTGATTGATCTGAAAAAAAAACATTGATTTGGATGAAGTTATGTTATGTTTCATTTCTTTTCCAAAATTTGTTGTCCCTTTTCTTTTAAAAAGGGTATTTTTTTTGCAAGAAGTTAAAATATTATTGAAGCTCAAATCAGAGTAATTTACATGAGGTAGAAGGGAACTTCCCAAATGAAGCATTACATATAATATCAATGCTGACCTAACCAATTAGCTAGGGAGTTTCTAAGCTCTGGACTAGGTCCATGACTCTAGAGAACTCCCACTAAGCTACTAGCACTCTCACCCTACTCTAGTGCCCTTACATGCAACCTGAGCTATAATAGCCTATTCTCCTATATGGATCTAGTCTAAGACTGTGACCAATCCACTAGCTATCATAGAGTAGCTTAGTTCAGCCCCTTGTAATACACGTTGGTATGCTTCCATAGATCAGCTGACTCCTTTTGGGGGCTTGGAGAAAATGAGAAAAGAATACATTTACCAAAATTATGTATGTTGAATGATCATCGATTTGCTGTACCTGCAGGATAGACACACTCACACCATCTGACCAAGACAAGTCTGTTAGTAACCATGCAATATCTAAAGTTGTTCAAATTTACAAGTCAATATTCTAGTTATTCTATTTTGTGATTTAGCTCCCTTCATTTGAATTATGCCTGCTAGAATGATACCAATATTCTTACTTGCCTGCTGGGGTGTGTGCCCCTTACCTTCAAATACAGTATGGTTTTAGGCTTTCCATATGGCAATCACCACCTCCCCTACCATTGCTGCTCTTATGTTGAATAGCGCTTTCTTTGTATGTCTTGATTGGTGGAACAGCTTAATCCAGCCTTTCAATTCCCCCTGCCACCCTCCATTCCTCACTTTCATTCATGTACATTTCATCACTCTAGACAGAACATCAGTAGACCAAGGGCATTTGAAAAATAAATGTTCATGAGTCTCCAAATCTTTCTCACAAATAACACAGTTATACTCAGTTTTTATCCCAAACTTTCTTAACCTATCATTAGTAGCTAGTCTACCTTGCACAGCCAACCAATTGATAAATATTGTTTGGGGGGGGGGGGGGGGAAATCTTCTTCCACCAGGGAGAGTCACTGCCTTTCTTTTCCACTTCCCACATATTTCTACCATTCAGCTTGTAGGCCATGATCCATTTTTGCCACATAGTTTGCCTTCCCTCTATCCTACGCAATATCATCAGTTGCTTTGCCATACTTCCCTTATTCCAGCTCAACGCCTCTTTTATATGTAATCCTCCATTCTTGTGTTCTTGACAAATAGTCTTCCAAGCCACCAAATTTCTTTTTCCTTCCTCATTCCCTGTCCACAAAAAATTCCTGCAAATACTTTCTATTTTCCTAATTACACCAACAGGTATCATAAAGATGTGACACCAAAAGTTCTGTATGCTCCACAACACTGCTTTTAATAACTGAAGCCTTCCTGCATAACTCATATTTCTAGCCTGCCAGCTTTGGATTTTTCGTATCATTTTCCTGATCAAGGAATCATACTCTACTATCTTTAGGTTCTTGGGGCTCAATGGGATCCCCAGGCACCTTATAGGGAAATTGCCTTCCTGGAAACCCAATTCCTGCATTATTCTTTCCTTTTTCATCTGTTCTCACCCCTGCCAGAAAGATGTTGTTTTTAGCAACACTGATTTGGAGTCCAGACATGCTTGAAAATTTATGTATTGCTTCCTCCAAAATTTGCATAGACTCCATGTCCCCCCTTGCCAAACATCAATAAGTCATCAGCAAAAGTCAAATTGCATATATTAATTCTACTGCATTTAGGATGAAAGTGAAATTTCTTGTTTGTTTATGTCCTATATTTAAACAATCTTGCAAGGTAATCCATACAAAAAAAAAACAAATATGGGGAGAGGGGTCCCCCTGCCTTAGTCCCTGTTTACCTTCCATGTTACCTTCAAGTCTCCTATTAATACTAAAAGAGTACTTAGGGCAGGTAATGCATAGCATAATGAGGTCCACACATTTCTCATCAAAATCATAACTCCTAAGCACACTTTCAAGAAATCTCCAATTCAGATTATCATAGGGTTTTTGAATGTTTATTTTGAGCATACATCTAGGGGAAATATTCTTCCTACCATATCCTCTTACTAATTCTTGTGTAAGAAAAATGTTTTGATAAAGGTCTCTACCCAGCACAAAAGTTGATTGGCTATTAAGGATCAAATCAGGCATCATATATTTTATCTTGTTAACAAGAATCTTAGTAATAGCTTTATATATGATATTACAACAAGAGATAGGTCTGTATTCAGAGATTCTAGTAGGATGCATGATTTTATGGATAAGACAAACAGAAGTGGTGTTAATCGGCGTTAACAACTTCCCTGAACTGAAAACTTCCTTCACATATTAGGCTTCCTGTCACACTCTAGCTGGCTTTATAGAAACTGAAGCTCATCCCATCTGGCCCAAGACTTTTGTAATCATTCATACTAAACATGACTTTCTTGATCTCTTCATTCGTACAATCTATTTTAAGCTCCTCATTCATCTCATATGTCACTCTAGGGCCTTGCATTGTAACGGTCTTATCAAACTCAGTAATCTGATGCTCTGTCCCCAAAAGCTCAGTGTAGAAATTAATAGTATGCTGAACTATATCCACCCTTTTAGTGAGCAGATTCCCTGTTGTGTTCTGAAGAGCAAGAATGCTATTACTTTGCCTTCTTATTTTTATGCTGCTGAAAAATAGCCTGGAGCAGCTATCTCCATCCTTCAGCCACTCCATCTATGTTACTGAGTAACTTGACTCATCAGCTTCCTCTGGATATCTTCATACTCACCCCTCAACTCCTTTAAGTTCTCTTGGTTGCCTCTAATAGTGGGATCCTGCAGATCCTTCACTTGATTCTCCATTAAAGCTCTCAGACACTTATATGCATTCTTCTCCAAATCCTGATATTTTCTGCTGTTTAGCTTCTTCAGTTGCTCTCTCACTTTCTGGATCTTCTTAACTAACCGGTACATGTAACATCCATGTACTTCTTCTCTCCATACCTGTGTAGCGAGAGGAAGAAACTCCCTGTCTAGTGCCCAAGCATTCTTAAATCTGAAGGGAACACTTTGTTTTGTATTAGTGTTTGTCATCCTTATATTAGCTAGTGCATGGTCTGATATTCCTGGTGGTAGGAAAGCACCACTAGAGTCCCATTGGCCCATCATCCACTCTTGATTGATTGCAACCTTGTATAGTTTGCAATAAGTGTGGCCATTGGTCCAGGTGAACCTTGGGCTACAGTACTGGTGATCTGTCAACTTCAACTTCTCTATGACTTCTTTCAGTTCATCACTCATTGTCTCATCCCCCTTATTTTCATTCAATTTCTCTTCTTTACTTAGCACCACATTCCAGTGTCCTATAAGGATCTAGGGTGAGCTAATGTTCTTCTCTAATGTCTCTAAATATTTCCATAATTCTTTCCTTTCATCCATTTTGTTGTGTGCATAAATGAAAGTGCAAAGAAAATCCCATTTCTTGTCCCTAGATGTCACTTTACTATGAATAATCTGATCTGTCTTCCTGATTATCTGCATATCCACCTTGTTATCCTCCCACACCAACAACATTCTATAGTTTTTTGCTAGCTCAATATTACTCTCTCAAAGTGCAAGTATTCTGGCAATGTTAGAATGTCAATGTTAGAGTAACATTGGCTGACATAATCTATTTTACTATCTTGCTGTGAATATCTTTATCTATTGTTTTGCCTTATTCACTCGACTAATCTAGTTCCACGGTTGTGATTGTCTTTGGTTATTATTCAGGAAACAAACTTGGCATAGCTTGATCACTCAAAGTTTCCATAAAGAAAAGTTTCCTTAATTAAAGCTAGCCGCTTAACAAATAAGGAAGGAAGAGTTCGAGTGCAACTAGGAAACTTCCATGTTGAGTTCTGATTTGAAGAAGGATTCTTTCCTAAGTTAGTTCACTAACAATGGAACTATTATTCAAGAAGAACGCCGAGAACAAGGAAGAGGAGTCTGACAAGAAAATTGGAAGAGTTGCCAAATCGTGTGCAACACACCTTGAAGATCAAGTCAAGAACATATATATAGGTGTGAAGTACGTCAAGACAAACACAAGACAAGAGCTAATAATCCAAGAGATTTATTTACGAGTTGTTGAGTGTTGTCTTGCTTTTGCAATGTTTGTCAGTTGTTCAATTTGTTCTAGTTTAGAATTGATAGAAAATTCGTGTATGCTTTGTTGAGTTCGAACAATTCGAGAGTGAGAACTTGAAAGTTGTAAGAAACATTTTTTCATAAACCCTCGTGGTATTTTGCCTACGGCTCGGAAGTTAATATTAATATATTCACTTCTTAAATTTTGTGTTATTTAGTTTTCCGCTGCATTGTTAGTCTTGACGTTGTTAAAGTAACATTGTGAAGTTAACAACTGTCTCGTATCAACCGATCCACAATTTCACTCTCTCTACTCCACTGAGTACCAAAACTCTTTTTCACTCTTTTCAGTCATTCTTTTTTCAGTCTTGTTTCCAAAATTTCTCCTAAGCTACATTTATTCTCCCTCATAGCTTGTTTCCAAGCCCCCTACTTGAGAGGATCATTCAATCATCTCAAGTTCCAGCCACAAAGATTCAGGCTATCCATTGGGGCCTAAAGCCCTTTTGGATGTTATTCCACTATTTCCTTGGTTTTCTTTCCCACTCCTCTTTGCCTTGTGCTCTGACTTGTAATTCTCAATTCTTTTTTATTTCTTTGTTGTAACTTTACTCCAATCCTCTTCCTGTTGTGTGTCTTTATTAGTCCCCTATTTTCCTCTCCAATTCCTTATGTTTCTGATCTCTTCTCTCTACTCTGGTCTATCTCTTAGTCTGTTGGTTTTGTTTGTATGTTCCTCTGTGATGATTGCTGTTTTTCTTCCACCCTTATGTCTATTATCACTTGCCCAGTCTCCAATTAACTTACTGTCTCTTTTGCCCTCACTTCCTTAATAGTCTCCATTTGTTATTCTGTTTGCATATTTTCTGGTGTTATTTCTCCTTTTATTCCTGTCTCCTCTTTATCTTTTTCTGACCCACTCCTTCATTGGTATGCATTCTCTTGCTCCATGGACAAATTTATGGCACTTGAAGCATTGGAATGGTTTCTCTCATACACCACTTTCTGATCATAGACCTCTCATGTTGGTCCTTTTAGTTGTATCATCTCCACCAGTTTCTCCTCTGTTTGTAGCTCCACCATGACTCTAGCATAAGCTAGTATGTCCTTGTTTTTAGTCAATTTATCAATGTAGCAGGGTTTGCCTATAAGGCTTGCTATTTTACCTAACATATATGGTGACCAAAACTGCAAATCTAGTCCAGGTAGTTGAATGCACATGGGGTAATTCTGCAATGTACTAGGATCAAGCAGTTGCCCCGGTTCCCATCTCTTCAACATTAGCAAATAATTCCCCTTAACCATCCACGACCCCCCTCCAAATACCTCCATCATATCCCCTTCATTTTCAAATCTAAACACAAATATTCCCTTATCAGCTACATGAATGGACGGCTTGTGAGGCCAACGAGCTTCAACGTACCTTTTCATTGCGTCAAATGATATGTGCATGCCAATAATTTTGCCATAGAGTGAAAATTACCAATACTTCCTAGTTTTATGCACGTCTTCTATAGTAAATTCAAGCATGGTACGGTCCATTGGTTTTGTGTACTCGATCCTACACCCGTTCTCTGGCCGTCGGTTTCCGGCGTACAACTCATTCCACCTCTTCGTCATTCTCTTTGGGTGAGCTCCAGTGTCATTTTTTCCTCTCGAATCCAGGTGAATGTCCTGGAAATCATTCTCAATTTTCTGTTCTACTAGCCCCAATTCCTCTTGTTCCAGTTATAATTCGTCTTCTTCAAGCCCCAATTCCTCTTCCTCAATCCCTAATTCCTCTTCCTCACACCCTACATCGTCCCCTGCTGTTGCCATACTCTGCTTTTCTATGTCTCGTCCCTCTCTGAAATCTCTATGTTCTCGTTCAATCCCTTCATTTGTTCGCTTCTTCACCATTTCTCGCGGAGGAAAATTGTTCCCATCAAAATCGCACTCTAATCGCACCTCTGTGTGTGTTTTTTAGATACAGAAGAATCTTCCCCCATTCCCTATGTTAAAAAGTTTTCTCTATTATTAACATTACTATGCACTTTAAATCTTTCTGCTTTTTAACTAATATCCACCATTTGTCTCAATTATATCAACTGATTTATCATTTATTACGTATTACCACCAGTTGAGGAACTCCCGGTTGCAAATTTGTTTGTAAAATTGTATTTTCTTTTTCTCTTCGGAGACCCAATATTGGTTGAATATTGCATGTATAGTATACTGAGAATGTTTGAAACGGAAATAAAGAAGACTTATTCATGTATACATGTTCCTTAAACTTAATCAACATTACTGTTTTTTTGTAGTTATTGACTTAGATGGAGATGAAGAAATTCATAAATCACCTCTATCCAATGTTTTCATTACTGACTTGGATGAAGATGAAGGTCTCACCAAAGCCAAACTCAGAGTCGTTCGACCTTTTTGCAATGTGAAAAAGGTGAGTTTCAATTGAAAATTGGCATGATAGTTCACAGTGAAGAGGAGGCTTATGATCTTTACAATAAACATGATTTGGAAAAAGGTTTTAGCATCCAAAAAAATCTGAAAAGGTACAAATACGACACTAAGGAACTTCGGGAACAAACTTTTGTATGTTCTAAAGAAGGATTTGGAGACGATGATAAAGATTGTGAAATCAAACTAGGAAAACATTTGCAAACTAGAATAGGATGCCTTGCTAGTATTTCATTTAAGGTAGAAAATACAGTTTGGGAAATTGTTTGCTTTCGTGATGAGCATAGTCATTCTTTGGCTCCACCCGAGCAAAAGCAGTTTTTGAGGTCAGGCAGAAATATACCTAATGTACTAAGGGTGTTATTAAGTCGTTGGTTGATGTGGGCACTGGACCAACAAAAGCACGTTCATATATTGCAAAACAGGTCGGGGCGTGAAAAACGTACCTTTTACTACAAGAGATTGTTTGATTTATGTGCAATCATGAAGACTAAATTGATTGAGCCGGGGGATGCCCAATCACTTATCAACCATTTCAAGCTTAAGAAGACAAAAAGACCCAATGTTCTTCTATACAATGCAGTTAGATGAGGAAAATCGATTGACGAATTTCTTTTGGAAGGATGGTGTATCTAAATTAGATTTTGACTATTTTGGAGATGTTGTAGTTTTTGATACTACATTTCTCACCTATAAGTATAACATGGTTTGTGCTCCATTCGTTGGGATAAATCATCATTGGCAAAATGTTATATTTGGTTGTGCATTTCTTTTGGGTGAAACTACAACTTCCTTCGTATGGGTCTTCGAAGCGTTTTTAGAAGCAATGGGAAAGGCATCACATACCATTTTTACTGATCAAGATCAAGCTATGGCAAAGGCCATTAAACAAGTCTTTCTAGAAACATGTCATAGATTATGCGATAAGCATATATCAAAGAACGCTGCTCTGAACATTCCTCATCTTTTTGATTAGTCTAAATTCAAAGATATGTTTTTCAAGTGCTTCCATGGTTGTGATACTGAAGAAGATTTTGAATTATCTTGCAAAGAGATGATAACACAATGGAATGCCTCAAATAATAAGTGGTTAAACACACTTTATGGCCTTAAGAGAAAGTGGTCTCCAGTTTTCAGCCATGGTTTCTTTTCTGCCAGTATGAAATCGACACAAAGAAATGAAAGTATGAATAATGTTTTCCATCGTATCACACGGAAGACAATGACTCTCATTGAATTTGTTAAACACTACGAGGAAAATGTGAAAAAACAGCGTGATGCTGAGATAAATGAGGATTTTGAGATAATTGAAGATTTTCGTAGTAATCAAGGGAAGCCCTATATGTGTGTATGTGTTGGAATTTTAAATTATGCTGCCAATATTTATACATGCAAGTTATTTGGTATGTTCTTCAAAGAATTCGAGAATGCAGCAGCTAAGAAAATTGCAGATCACTTAAATAATGATGAGATTGATTTGTATACACTTTTGAAAGAGGGTTCTCAAAAAAAACATATTGCTCAATTCAAGCCATCCAGCTTGACTATTTCATGCAGTTGTAAGAAGTTTGAAACCATGGGTATATTGTGCTGCCATAGTTTGCGAATATTGAATGTGAAGTCAACTATATGTTACATTCCTCAACAGTATATTGTGAAAAGGTGGACAATAGCTGCTACGGATGGAATGACTATCGACAAGTGCAAAGAGCCGATTCTGAAGAACTCTAAAGAATCCTAAACTATTTTTCTCAACAGATTGATGCGCAAGGCATTTTTTTGTCATGAATTTGGCTGCATTCGATGATAAGACTCTTATAATGGCTGAAGAAAACATGGAACTTCTATCTCAAAACATTACCAAGTACAGAGGTTCCATTGGTGTTTCTTGCAATGATAGTGATTCCTTTACTACACCCTTACATGAGGTTATGTCTGATAAGATAATTGTTCGCAATCCTCCATTATTGAGGGCAAAAGGAGAAACAAATGCCAGAATCAAAAGTCAAAAGGAGAAACAAATGCCAGAATCAAAAGTCAAAAGGAGAAACTTAGAAAGAAAATAACCAAGAAAACAAAGGGAGTGTCAACATCTCAGTCTGATGCACAGACTGCATGTAATTATGAATATTCATTGCATCTTTATGTTCTTAGTTCATATTCTTATGTTGTTCTTGGTTTATTGTACAACTCTGGAGTAGGTCAAATTGAAAAATAAACCAGCAGGGTTTGTTCTAAGGTACTATCTACTGTTATATGACATAAAGATACTGTAATATGTCATAAAGATATCTCTTCTTCTTTTTAGTATTACTAATGTTTTTAGAATGTGTATGTGTATTTTAATGTCATTTGATTAAATTTTAGACTTTTACCACTCCTCAAGAATCATTGAAGTATAATATAGATGAATTTGGTTGCAATTATAAGCATTTATATGTGAGGTTTTGATTCTAAATTATATATAGCCAGTATGTGATATGAATATTTGTTACTTCATCGTAGGCAAACTTTTCTATGTCATACATTGCACTCTCTAATACACCTTTCACAAGTATACGACCACGTAGCAGTTTCCTCCCACCTTCAAACCAAGTATTATCATGATTTATGTTTATACACGTTCAAGATAATGATCTCTAATATTAACAATTGTCTTTCTCATGATGTTAGCAGACAACAATTCACCCATCTCTGGAGAGCCGAGAGTCCAGTAATTTGAAGAATTGAGAGTTTGTTCTCTTTTTCTAGATTGAGTTAGTAGTTAAAGTTGCAGTATGGATAATATCATTTTCTGTTTATGTTATGATTAGTACTTTCTTAAACAATGGTTTGATGGTAATGGTAGTTTTAATATTGCAATGGATTTGATGTCATGTTCATAAAGTTTTGAGGTTTGGTTTTCTTTCCGTAGCTTGGTTTAGTTGTATCTTTGTACACAATTTCTTATTTTTCTGATTCAGTATTTTTGTTTATAAGCATATCATTTCTCTTACAAATTACAATATAGCAAAAAGTACAATATGGGGAAGAAGCTTTCCATGGTTCACTTTTGTAAGCACGTGAATTGCATCAAGCTATTGAACTATGTTTTTTTTTGTAAGAGAAAATTCATTGCATGAGCACAAGGGGTGCTCAACCCTTATATAACATCAAACTAATCCCATACAACTCGTTGGATTTAAGTACCAATCAGTATAGGAAAAAGAAAATGAATTCATTTTTCGCTTTTATCCAAGGGATAAAAGCATCAAACCCCCTGAACTATACACGTTTTTGCGACTTGCCCCTTAAACAAATTTTATCATCACTTTCCCCCCTAAACTATGCACTTTTGTGCGATTTGCCCCCTCAGTGCATTTTTGGTCAAAATACTCCCCGTTCGAGTTATTTTTTTCCTTACTTTTTGTCATCAACAACTAAAATACATCTAGTACAACACATATGAGTCGGGTAGGGGGGAATATTCCGACAAAAAATGGTCGAAATATACTGAAGGGGCAAATCGCGTTCCCGACCATTTTTTGTTGAAATACTCCCCGTTCGAGGTATTTTTTCCTACTTTTTATCATCAACAACTAAAATACATCTAGTACAACACATATGAGTCGGGTAGGGGAGAATATTCTGGCCAAAAGATGGCCAAAAATGGCTGAAAATGCACTCAGAGGGCAAATCGCACAAAAGTGCATAGTTTAGGGGGGAAAGTGATGATAAAATTTGTTTAAGGGGCAAGTCGGAAAAATGTGTATAGTTCAGGGGGTTTGATGCTTTTATCCCTTTATCCAAATCCACATCCTAATTTTCACAAGCTCCACGACATTTTGGATATCCATCGCGCCTCTTTCTTTGAGAAGTCTATTTCAAGCTATTGAATCATTGAAGTTTCATAAATTGCCATTTTTCAATTGAGATTGAAACAACACCAGTTTTCTAGGATATAATTTCTTGCGAGCATAGGATTTGTTTACAATTCATTTGTCCATCGTTCATCACTTCATCTCAAACTCAAATTCTCAGGATACAGATGATACGAAAATCACCAGTATTTCTTTGCGTGTGTGTAGTAACGTTAAAGTTATCGTTAACGAGTAAGTCCACAATGCCTTCAAATTAAAGTACGAGTGATAGAAGAATAATATATGATCAGTGTTACATATTTACACAATAATATAGGCTTAGAGGTCTTATTATTGTGAAGGTTTAACATATTAAACAAAGTGAAATAGCTAGGAGCCTGTTTTGAGTTATATTTCATTTTTTCACGAATACTTTAGTTTTGATAACACGAGAACATAAAATTACAATTTATAACACAAAAACCAACTTTGGCGTGAATCTCGCTTTTCCATTATCCTGGTTATGCTAACAACATTTTCCATTAACTAAAAGAAACATGCAATTACTACTAAAATCCAATATATAACATTAGGAGAAAGCCACAAAATACTACCAGCTCCACAAGCCATCACCAAAATTAGTTTCACAAGGACAAAAGGAAAAGAAAATTTGCATTTTTCAAGATACTATCATACTTGAACCTATGTGCATGTTGGCAGGAGTTCTTTACTAAGAGGATCCATATCAAAATAATAGTTTAAATTCTACGATAAAACCCTGCGATCCTTCGAAGCAATACCCGTTAGGCCGTTACACAATAAGAAAGTTGGGTAAAAAGTAAAAACACACGTAAAAAAATCAACACAAAATATTAAATGACATAAGCTATTTTTCTTTTTTATGAATTCATAAGCTACTTTACATCACCCTCGGGCTAACTGATATTATGCATTCCAGACAAAGATTTTAATGTGGGAGATTGAGTGTTGGTTAGCACAACAAAATTCATTCTCTAGCTCTTTCTCTTTTTGACGCTAAAACAACAGAAAATCGATAAGATATTGAAGAACAGACAACTCAACTTTTTAAGAACAACATACATATGTTTATCTGAATATATATATATATATATATATATATATATATATGATAGCTCTAAACTAAAAGGGATAGGTGATAGCAAAAAAACCAGATGTTAAAAGCTTCATTCACCATGAAAACAACTATAGAAAACACCAAATATTTCCCAAACAAAACCAAAATGTAGTTTAACACATCAGTATCCTTAGTATCCTTAACATCATGACGGGCTTAGTAGTGTGTGATCCACGGATATCCTTAACATCAAGCCACATATGCTTACCAAGTAGTAATAATTACTCCTACCAAATTAAAAAAAAAAGTTGCTAATTAGAAACTCCTGTAATATGTTGCGAATGAAAAGGTCAAACTCACATGGTTTGTCTACATATATATATCGATCCTCACTTGCTGTACAGAAATCGGGCCGACAATGGTTTTACTAAATCTGACACATGAATGTGAGAAATTATTGGATGAAAAGTAACACCATTGTCTCTTAATTTTGTTGTAGCGCATTAAAGAACAAGACCAAAACCAATGCCATACTGCGAAATGCAACACCTTTTTGAAGATAAATTAATGGAAGTTTACATAAAGTACCATTGTAACAGCAAGACAAATGAAATTAAAACTTTATAAGCTAAAATTCCAAAAATATAATCAGCCAGTGGCAATGGAAACGAAACGGATTATGGAAAATTAATGTTTAACCGGCAAGTTGATGAAGTAAACTATTACCTTCATCTCTGAGATCTCCTCAGACGT
Organism: Linaria vulgaris; assembly: GCA_948329865.1. Taxonomy (NCBI): domain Eukaryota; kingdom Viridiplantae; phylum Streptophyta; class Magnoliopsida; order Lamiales; family Plantaginaceae; genus Linaria; species Linaria vulgaris. Next base: position 30,587,704 of record OX415250.1, on the reverse strand, counting down.
GGGTAACCCACGACGACTGGGGTTTTCTCTTTTTCGGCAATTTTAGATTAACAAAAAATTAAAATGATGATCAAACTTACTTTATTTGCTGACAAGGATTTCTATACACGTGGAAGGAGATTACTGGATGGTTGCACCACGTAGGACAATTAACGTGGTGCAACCGTTGCATCAAATATTTTCTCGCCCCATAGAAGAGAGAGACTTTTCTTTACTAATTTTTTTCATAATACTCTTGTCTATACAAAAAAATTATATATACTTGAAAAGATAACTTCTAATAACTGCTATGAATTATCTAAAATTAACTATCTTAACTTCCCACTACTTTCATTAATCCTAGTATATAATAAATATAATACATACATTAAATAGATATATAATATAATTGCTAATGAGAACCGTATCATTTTACTTCGTAAGCCATGAGATATGTTGGCAGCCATTGCAAATGTGCAGACCGCCGAAGCTGCTCCGATATACAATCCTATCCATTTCAATGGTGCATCAAGTTGTTTTTTTAGAACATCATCGCCTTCGCGCATTGTGAATTCGAACTTTGCGTAGAAGAGAGAATGTGTTTGAATTAAGTTTTCTATCAAGAGTTTTGGGGCAGGAGGAATGAAGCTTTGTGAGACTCGGTTTTTCTTGAACTTTTAGACATGTAGAGAGGAGTTGACAAATCTGATGCAAAGAGTTGAGCTTTTCTCATCTTCTACCATTTCAAGAATTGAAGTGAAAGGGACTATAAGTAACTTAATAGTGGAAGACTTTTGTCATTGGCTGTCATCTGATAAAGAATGGAAAAGAGGATTTTATTAATAAAGCTTGCGAAGAACTCAACTTGGTGTTATGTCACTATTGAGCTATATAAGGGGAACCCAATATTTTCACGAAAAGGTTGCAGCTTCCATTCGTTTGGTTGGTTTTGACAGAGAAAGCACATTAAATATTCAAACTTATTTTACCCAGCTTAACCGCAGCATCAGGAACAAGTCTAAGATGTCAAAGAGGATTAGAGAAAGTGTAGATACACGCAACAACTTACATATTTCTTTTTCGCATCGCCACTGATTTGGACAAAAATGATATACGTCACAAACATGAACATCTATACAAAGAAAAATTCTGTCAGGGGTGTGCCTTAATTTGACAGATTATCACCTTCGTCCAACATAATAGCTTTCGTATCACTTTTGGTCCTATTCAATTTTGTTAAAAACTAAAGGGATAAAAGCATCAAGCCCCCTAACCTATGGGGTGTTTTGCGCTTCGGTCCTTAATCTATGTTTATCAGCACTTTGGTCCTTAATTAATAGGGTGTCTGTTCAATTTGGTCCGCTGGTGGTTCTCGGCCAAAATTCGGAGGAATATTCCATTCGCGTGCGCCTCACGCGCTTGTCAGAAGGGCATTTTCGTCCAAAAATATGGGACTTTATTTTGTAATATTTCACCCCTCAACCTATTAGAATATGAGCGATTTGCCCCCTGAACCTATTAGAATATGAGCGCTTTGCCCCGTGAAACAAGGCTAGACACTAATTACTTTTTCATGTCACTTATAATGTTATGTGTATCACTTTTACTTTGTATAACCTTATTGAATGAACATGTTGCAAAATTGATGAAATTCCAGGATTTAAGTCATTGTCGCGAACTTCCTCAGAACTCATGATCTATCGGGTCTTCCTAATCTTGAAAAGTTGATTCTTGAAGGCTGTATAAGTTTATGTGATGTCCACAAATCTGTCGGAAGTCTCAATCGGCTTTATATGTTAAACCTGCAAGATTGCACAGCACTGAGAAAATTTCCTGAAACCATTACCAAGTTGAAACATCTCGAGGCCTTAATCCTCTCTGGTTGTTCTAATATTCGTAAGCTTCAGAAGGAAATAGATAAGTTGGTCGCCCTTAAAGTGCTCCTTGTTAATAAAATTGCTAAACGATAAGTAATGTCAACAAATGTATACACGACTTCTTGGCATGCACATATCTTGTTAAGGGTATTCAAACTTAAAAGAGGTTTTTCTGTCCCATGGTTCTCGTTTCCGCCATCTTTAGGTAGCCTAGATATGTCATACTCCAAGATCACAGTGAATACTTTTCCAAAAAATTTAAGTTACCTCGTCCTCTTGGAAGAACTGAATTTATGCTGAAATCCACTGCTTCGTCTACCTAAAGGCATCAAAAATCTTTGATCTATTCAAGATTTGCCTGATGTTAAAGACAATGATAAATGGTTGCAAATCTTTAGAAACAATAACCCATGCTTCGGAGTTCTCTAAGTTACAACAGATGGAATACAATGGTTGTGAAAATTTGGTAGAGATTCAAGGCTTCTTCAATTTAGAACCCAAAACAAAGCTTAGTCCGCAAACACTCAAGGTTTTAGTAAGTCAGGATCAATGGAAATATCTGAGGTAATGATTCAAGATGGAATAGCATTCAATAACAAGGGAGCATTTAAATAGATGAAGGGGGCAAAGCGCTCATATTCTAATAGGTTGGGGGGTGAAATGTTACAAAATAAAGTCCCGTGTTTCTAGACAAAAATGCCCCTTTGACACGCGCGTCGGGCGCAAGTGATCGGAATATTCCACCGAACTTTGGCTAGGAACCACCATTGGGGCCCAAATCGAACAGACACCCTATAGCTTAAGGACCAAAGTGCTGATAAACATAGGTCAAGGACCAAATCGCAACACACCCCATAATTTAGGGGGTTTGATGCTTTTATCCAAAAACTAAATGAGCATCCAATCACTAAAAAGCCATCCATACTTCTGTTCCCGGTTGTGAGAATCAGACACAATGGGTGATGGTCATGCTTGGTCACAACCTATGCGCAGCCTAGGTGCAGGGAGCGCAAGGATAGGAGCTCTCTCTTTTTCTCGACAAAGATGGGGAAAATATAAGAACAATGTTCGAGACCAGGTTGAACAATGACATGGGTAATAATGCACATTGTTACAATGGTATGACTTCCCTGAAAATAATTAGTCCCCACATCCCAAAAATTTATATATAAAAAATACAAATAAAAACAGCCAATGTTTTTTTCATACAAAATAACAAAACTTGTTCTTTTCTCACGAAGCTTGTGTAGATTAGCAAACATCATGAGCGTTGAGTGACATTTTCATAAACATGTCAAAGGCTTAAGGAACAATGAATAACACTACTCAAAAGAAGCACTGGAACCCCCCCACCACACAAAGATTATCATGTATATAGATATGGTTTTGCAAATGTATGTTACACAGTAATACCAAAAAGGCAGTAAAGAATAAAGGGAAAAAGTACGGACTATACCCATCGTTTAGCCTCTTTTACGAAACTATACCCAACCTTTGAACTTTTGCAATACTATACCCAACCTTTGAAAATCGTAACTATACTATACCTATACTAAATTTCCGGCCAAAAAACGTCATTTCCAGACAAAGTGACATCATGTCTCGGCAAGTGAGAGGGGTAATATAGTCTTTTCGGTATATTTAAATAAATAAAAAAAAGAAAAATCATAAATAGGATTTTTTATTACTGAAAATTAAAAAAAAAATTAAAAAAAATAGAGCCTCCCGCTTACCCCCCCCCCCCCACCCCCCACACCAGCGGGTTGCAGCCCCCTACCCCCCCCCCCCCCCCCCCCACACCGCTGCAACCGCGAGTTGCAGCAGTGGTGGCGTCGATCGACACCACCACCGCTGCAACCCGCTGGTGGGGGGGGGTGGGGGTGGGGTAGGGGGGCTGCAACTCGCTGGTGTGGGGTGGGGGGTAGAGGGCTGCAACCCGCTGGTGTGGGGGTGGGGGGGGAGGGTTGCGTGGGGGGGGCTCTATTTTTTTTTTTATTATTATTTTTTTTTAATTTTCAGTAATAAAAAATTCTATTTATGATATAGTATAGTTGATACCTGTTTTACCCCTCAAAATTTTGAATTTTGGCCGGAAATTTAGTATATAGGTATAGTATAGTTACGGTTTTCAAAGGTTGGGTATAGTATTGCAAAAGTTCAAAGGTTCGGTATAGTTTCGTAAAAGAGGCTAAACGATGGGTATAGTCCGTATATTTTCCCAAGAATAAATAACCCTCATATTCAACAGACCAGAAGCAATGCATCCAGCAACTGACAAACATGCCTAAAATCTCTCCCCACACCTTCACTCACATCAAAGACTCGAGTTTTTTTTCATCTATGGTTCAATCTTTGTCTTGGTTGTATATACTTGGCGATATCGAAGAGACTGCAAAAGCAACGAACGCCAGCAGAATGGCTAGGAACGTGACAAAATCATAAGGTCTCATGACTCTCTGTCCCCTGTATTTTCATCCAGCAGCAATTAGAATCAATCAGAGCTGCCAAAACTATATGGTAACTGGTAAGGCAAAACTATGTTTTCTGAGCAAAACTCTATTAAGACAAGGCTACAAAACAATATCCCTCTATTTCTTCATGCAACAGCAATTAGAATTCCAGGAAATTACCATTGTTTTCCATTCAGCAGTGTGCTTTTGTGCGCCTTTATAGCCATCCGTTTTACACTCTTAGCTATAATTTGGAACAATTAAGAGTGAAGAAAGTTCAAGGGAGAAAAATAAGCATACAAAACAACATATAAAGCATTGCATTCACATCAAGTTTATACCTCATCTTAGCAAAAACATCTAGTACTTTGAGGAAAATTACGGAATATAATTGAGTGAAATAACTCTTCTACCTACAGTTTTATCATCGAAACCACAGACAGTAGGCTGAATACATATAATTGGGTTGCGGATTTGATATCTCTATTAAAACAACTAACAATTGGGATGATTACATTAACATGGTAGATTATTAAATACTCATAGGGGTGTGGTTGGGATAACTCCTGCCATATAATGCAAATCCATTAGACGTGCACCATCAAGCAACTACCAAGAACTAAAACTGAAATATAGGAAGAGATCATAGTGAAACCCGACCTCTAAACAATCTTTCTTTATATTGCTTACAAATTCAGTCAATTCAATTATGTTCTAGTTTAGTTAATTTAGTTTAATTCAAAGCTTTCCTAGTTTAATAGGTTTAATTGCTTTCTTAGATTTATTACCTTTTATCAGTGCTTTGAAAACTGGAGCGGCCGGTCCAACCACTGACCGGCACTTAGTCCAGTCCAGAGCACCACAAAAACTCGTGGTTCACAAATAGCGGTTCAACTCGTTGAAAACCTATTATGTGAGTTTTACACTCACTATGATCGTAGGGAAACATCAACCATGATCCGACTTTATGAAGTTCGTTTCATTGTACAAAGAATCAACGAACACTATGGTTTGACAAAGAAATCCATGTAGATGTGGAGTTCCTATCAGAAATTATAAAAAGAGCTTGCATCATAACAGCTAAGCACAAGCAAGGAAGCGTTTCAAATCAACCAAGGGGGGAAGCTTGAAGTTGATTATGGATTACTTAAAACTCGTCTAAAGGAACTTCATTTGTTCGTGAGTTCGAGAATCTTACCGCCATATTATAAAGGAAATGTTTGATGGGAACAAGTTAAGATCATGATGTGCATTAAAAGAGACGATACACCAAATATCGGAGAAATCATAATTAAAGGTTTGAAGGAATACACCATCAATGGTTCTCCACGTTTCATGTATTTTGGAGCACCCATAACTGCTATTTGTATCAAAGAAGGATGTCTGGAGTTTGATACAGATATACGCTACCAAAATACATATCTCATAAATCACATTGCGAGGCAAGTGATTGAAACAACTCTCAACACTAACGAGTTGTCAACAATAGAAACAATTGAAGAAATTCTATCACCCTTGCTCAAGAGACAAATAGCGGCATATGAGAAACGGCTAGAGGTGAAAGAATTGTTAGAGAAGACTAATGCTGCGTTAGTGAATCAATTGGAGGAGATCAAGTACCAGTTCAACAACATCCGCAATCTCAACTGGAGAGAGATGCGAGAGACCGATGAGTGTATAACAAACGAAGAAAGTCACACCATTGCAAATTTGACGAGTGTCCTTTGAGCTCGATCAGGGGAGTCCTCTGATCTTTACTTTAATTCTTTCTATTTTTTATGCAATGAGGACATCGCATGATTTAAGTGTGGGGGGAGAAGCTGCGCTTTGTTTGTTGACTTAATTGCTATGTATTTATCTTGTTTTTAGAGTTTTTAGTGTAGGGCCATTTTTTAGTCATTAGAATGAAAATTTTAAGCATGAATAAGCGTGAATCTATGATAGTATATTCATAATATAGTATGAATTTGAGATGAAGGAAAATATGAATACTTTTGGTACATCTTGTGTAATATGGTTAAAGCATATTTTAGTTTCATAGAGATTTTTCAATCTGCTGTTTATGTATGAAAGTGAGACTAATGTTGCTTATTTATGAGAATATAGTAATGAAACATGTAATTGTGAAACTTGAACGAATTACTTGGCTATTATTTGAGATAATTGTAGATGAAATTGTGTTGAGGAAATGAAATAGGCCATCTTTTCTATAGACTGAGTTTGAGCCTTTCAAGCCAAAAACCTTCATGAAATATAACAATATCCACAGTACCCCATTGAAGATAGTTGTTATGAGCCTTTTGTTTGTGAAACCTAATTACCCATCCCGAGCTGAAAAAGAAAAATCAATATCATACCCATTTCTAGAGATGGATGTTGTGGATCGTTGGAGGACAAGGTAGCAGCTCAAAGCAGAAGCATGAGCGATAATCAAACATTTAAATAATAAAGGAGGATGAATAGAATAGAGAACACAAATAACCCATGCTAAAACTCTAAGTTCTGGGGTGTCTCTCAAAAAATCATGAAGTATAGGTTGGTTTGAATACATGCGCAAATAAAAACTCATATGAAAAGATGTCAAAACGAAAGCCCAAAATGTACGGCCAAAATCAGAGGATCACGCAGAAGAAGCAGAGATCAGCGCAATGAGAAGAGCGCTGGAAAGGCAGCTCGTGCAACAGCTGGCGATGTTAGATTGCTCATCTATCGGATGTTGGACTAGAACGACAGAAACCCTAGAATAAGCCCAGAACGTGAAGAAAAACTATAAATAAGAGGGTTCGCTAGCAGCTCAAAGTGTGACACAACCACTTACAGTAGCATACATCAACTTTCCAAACAGAGAAACCCTAAGAGCCGCCAGAGAGAGAGAGAGACCACCACAAAGTCTTAGTTTAGTAGAATCATTGTGTGAGAGAAAGCAGTTTAGAAGAAGAAGAGTCAAGCAACGAAGTTCCACCAGATCCGAGAAGCTTTTCTTTACCCTTTTTATCTTGTTTATGTTGTTTACTTCTTTGATAATTGTTGAACTCATGACTATGAGGAACTAACCTATTGAGTGACTCGGATTAATGAATATATTTTAGTCATTTTATGTGGTGTGTAGTTGGCGTTCTTGCATGTTTAGATAGAATAATAGTATAATGTGTGACTAACCTTACTTTCGCTGGGATAAAAATGGAGGCACCCGAGTGCGGTCGCCCGGAGTGTAGAACGCTAAAAGTTGACATATATATATTTGATTTGTGACTTTGGACTTGCAAAAGCAACTGGAGCGCAATACCTGGATCACATTATATATTTCTTAATTATATAGGTTTTGTTGACGCGAGGCTGATGAGTTAATTGGGTTGCAGATTTGATATCTCTACTAAAACAACTGACAATTGGGTCAATTCCGTTAACACGGTAGGTTATTAGAGACTCATAGGGGTGTGGTTGGGGTAACTCCTAGCATGTGACGCGGATCCATTAGGCGTGCACCATCAAGCAACTACCAAGGACTAAAACCGAAATATAGGAAGAGATCTTGGTGAAACCCAACCTCTAAACGATCTTTCTTTATATTGAGTATAAACTCAATCAATTCAATTCAATTCTAGTTTAGTTAATTTAGCTTAAATCAAAGTTTTCGTAGTTTAATAGATTTAATTGCTTTCTTAGATTTATTGCCTTTTATTGTTATTTTGCATTCAAAACCACAAAACCATTATTTACTGTTTTCTTGCATCTTAGATAGAATTCATTCTTGCATCCTAGTTATTAAGCATCTTAGATAAATCAATCTTAGTTTAAACACATTCATAGCATTCTTAGATTAAATAGCATTCAACCTGCAAACACAAGAGACAAAAGTGACAGCAAATTAGTATTTTACATCTAAGTGATTCATTTAACGGCCCACCACTCCCTTGGGATTCGATACTTGATTTGTAACTATACTTACCATTTTATTATTACTTAATTCATGCACTTGCGACACAGTGGGACTTAGGTGTGAGAATTCGTTGTTAGATTATTTTCTATTTTGTATCACACTAAACACTGCCCATCAGGTAGCTCCTCACATTCTTCACTCACGCGGCTTTCACACGTTCATAAGCCAGATTTGTGCCCTAGTTTTCCTTATTTTGTTCGTGATTCCTCATAACTTCTGCAGAATTGCCTTTGTTTTTGCTGAAATTAAACTTTTCTCTCCAAAATTACTGTAACAACGGCACACAAGTCCTCAATTGATGCTCTTGCAGAAGGTGCTCTCACCAGTGAGTAAACTGCAGGCCAAACTCGGCCTAGAAAGTACAATATTCGTTTTGAGGGTGCATAATTCACTCCTCTAGTTGCAAAGATAAAGGCCGGAATCACATACCAACGCCGCAAAGCAAAATCCAAGAAGAGAGAGGTGTCCAACAATGTTGCACCAACATTGGAGACAGAGGAAACCATTGCTCCTACCACCACTGAACCTGAATCTGAAATGAGGTAAATAAACCTAACCCCACTCATGTGGGTATTGCAAATAATTATTTTGAGGGGGAAAGGTATGAGTCTATTCATAGGTTGGTGGATGAAGGGGTATTGATTGTGGTGGTGAGATTGAGTCTGAAAATCAGGTTGTGAATGAGCGTGTTGATGTTGAGATTGAGCCATCTGATGATGTGGTTGTGAGAAATAGAAAGGGGAAAGAGGTTATGACTAAGGAGTCTGAGTCTGGGGAGAAAGCAGAGAATGAGGGGGAGAAGATGAGAGAGGAAATGGAAGTGGGGTTCTGGATTCTATGGTAAAGCTGGAAGGATATGCTCTTGACATTATCAGGGAATTCTATATGAATCTGTTTGAATGGGTATGTTTGAAGAGGTCTCCCAAGTATGGGAAAGCTTGCGTTAGAGGGGTTGTTTATGACAATAGCCCTTCTACAATAAATGACGCTTGGGGACTTCCTTATCCTGAAAAGTCAAATTATCCAAAGCTGAATGATGTGATAGATGACCTGACTGGTGGATTAGCTGAAGTTTGGAAAGGTGGCTACCCAACCACAAGATATCCTCCCTTGGTGATGTGCTTCACAAGATTGTTACTTGCAACTGGTTGCCTTCATCAAATTCAAATGTTATGACCAAGGAGTCAGCTATCATGGTGTATAAGTTGAAGCATGGGTTTGATTTGAACATGGGAGAGGAAATATTAAAGCTTATTCGTATAGATGCTAGAAAGCCAAGAGGAATTCTTCCATATCCTTCACAAATCTCCACTATCTTGCTCAAACAAGGTTTCAAATCTAAGAGGACTGTGGGGTGGATAGTTAATAAAGCTGAGATGTATATCACTGCTAGCTATTTCACTAAGATTAGGGTGATGGATTTGCCATAGAAGCCTGCTAGTGGAGCTAGTCCCAGCAAAAGGAAGAAGAAGAAGAAGAAGAAGAAGGCACAGAAGTTTCTACGATATGCTAAACCTCTGTCAAATGAAGATGACTGCAAAGTTATTACACCTTCCTTTGTTGAGCAACAACCGATTTGGCTCAGACAGACCTTCACTAAAGGGCTCTAGTTTTTTTGATTTTTCTGCTTTTCATTATCTCTTGAAAAATTTATAGTTTCTGTTTTGTTTATCTGCTATAACTTTTCTTGTTTTGTTGTTGCTTTATTTGATCAAAGAGTATGTTCTCTGTTGCTTTCCTGGGTTTGTAAAATCTAAGTACTGATAACTACTACTTTAACTCTGCTTATGAAGACTTTTTAGTTCTATTGGTTTTTGTTAATTTCCATTTTGGTTTCAATGTTAAGACAACATTGATAAACATCAATGTTAGAACTACGGTCTGGTTTCATTGTTAAGTTAACATTGAGGAAAGTCTAATGTTATGACAACATCGATAGACATCAATGTTATGCCAACATTGAGTTTGGAAATATGCATTAAGATGGAACAGTTTCAGTAGTCTACTTGGTTTTTGAACTTTGTTTTGGAACATAAGTTATTTGTGAACAAGTTTGATGGTTTTGTGAAGAAAGGCAAAAAGGGAGAGATTTAAAGTGCAAGGTGTCCAGTCAATGTTAGTTTAACATTGAAACTCAAATGTTAGCTTAACATTGGGTTAATGAAATGTTAAGGTAACATTGATCTTAAAATGTTACTTTAATATTAAATATTGAAACACTTAACTATCTCAGTTTTGATGTTATAATATTTGTTTTGCCTTTATTCACCTTAATCTAGTTCCATGGTTTTAGATGACTTAGTATATTTCAGGATCAAGCTTAATCATAAGCTAAGGCATCAAGTTCCTTGTTCAAGACATTTTCTTATTAGCTGAACGCGTTTTCTAAAGAAGGATATAATTGGAGTTCTAGTGCAACTAGGAAACTTTCTAGGATGGTCTCTGAATTGAAGAATGAGTTTTTCCTAATTAGAACTCGATCTAATTTGGAAACTTTATTCAAGAAGGAGTCTAAGACAAAGGGAAGAAGAGTTCGACAAGGAAGTTTGAAGAATTACCAAAACCGTGTACAACATACCTTATCAAGTGTCAAGACTACTATATAAAGGTGTGAAGTACATCAAGACAAAGACAAAAGACAAGAGAGCTAAATAATCTAGAGAGATTACATCAATTGTTCTTAGGTTTTTGTCTTGCTTTGCAGAGATTTGAGATTCACAAGTTAAGTCTAGTTCATAGATAAAAAAGAGTTAGTTTTTGTTTGCTCCACTGAGTTCGATCAATTTGAGAGTGTGAACTTGAGAGTTTAGAGAAACGCTTTTGTTAAAATCATTATTTATTGTGACTATTTTGCCTAAGGGTTGGAAGATTATAACTATTGATAATCTTTTTAAATTTGTGTGTTCTTTATTTTCACTGCAATATATTATGTGATCAATGTTAAAGCAACACTTGCTTTTAAGTGTTGGTTTAACATCATGCTTAAAATGTATCAATCCCGATTCTACAATTTCATATAGTTAGACACTTATAATGGAAATGTATCCAACAAACAAATCGCACATGAATCAAAGGAACAACTCAACGTGCCATAAAAAATTGAGGGCTGCTAGTTTGTGCCATCACACAATATTTCTTCATCTCTTCCCTTTGATTAACAATCCCGAATTTCCCACTCCTTTTTTCTGATTTCATCGTTATCTCTTAAAGAAACTTTATGCATCTCTTGGTACTTCGCTTCAAGGCTCATCTTGATGTTAGGAGCCGCAGTAGCCGAAGAAATCAATGTACCAAGAAAAACAAAAAGAAATGTGGTGGAATCGATCATTATGTTACTATTTATTAAACCACCGTGCAACAGAACAATTTAAATCCATATATTCCCATATATCGTGAGTGTTAGAATCCTTAAAGAAACATTATTCGTTAGAATTCATCGGTCATGGATCCCAAAGATGACATAAAACTAGCATAGTAGTGCACATGAATATTAAGCTGGTGACCTTGGTAAATGATCATGCATCCTTGTACAACTGATCGCTTAGATCCACGGTTGGCTTCATCGCTACAGCCAGCAGAGTCAAGAAAGTGGCATTAAGAGTGAAGTATTTGCTCGAGAACCAAAACTTTTAGCTTCGTAAGTAGTGGAAAAGGTCGGCAGCCATCGCTAGTGTGCAGACTGCAAAAGTTGCTGCAATTACAAGCCTACACATTTCGTTGGTTCATCAAATATTTTTTGTATATCACCATCGCTTTCGTACATGACTAAATATTTCTTGAATTTTCAACCTTTGGGATATGTCTTAACTTTCAATCTAAATAAATTCGTTGTGCATTGTTCCAAACCACCTCTTGTATAATGTTTATGTATAACAAGAATATAATCTATAAATTAGAGCAACACTCTCGTGCTTACTTAGTAATATAATTTTCTCATTCCAAAAGTCAAATTCTCCTCGAATTAAAGATATGTAAATTGAAAAAAAAATATTCTTAAATCCTGCAAATTAACAACAAAACTGAAAACTTTCCATTTTAGGAAAGTTTTCATAATTCTGTTAATTCAGTTGGTAACCACCTGCCATTTCGGGAAAGTTCTAGTGCAGCTCACATCACATTCTGCACCAAATTGACGCTCCTTTCAACTGATTTATGTTGTAGAATAGTTTAGATTTGTTGTATAAATATAGGGTAGAGCTCACATTGTACTTTACTCAATTAACTTCATCACTTTTGTACTTGAGATCAAGATTCAACATCAATAATATTTTACAAGTTTTCTTTTATTTTCAAAGCTTTTAAATCGGTTTTCATGGTATCTTTCACCAAGTTCCAATCAACTTTTCCGCTGCAATCCTTCTGCTAAATCTTGATCAGATTTTTGCGCATTTTGCGATCTAGTTGGATTACATTACTCTATTTTTTCTATGCACACCGCCAGTTTATGAAAGAGGGTGTGTGATCAATCATGACAAATCCTGATAACCCCGTCAACAACTCCGGCAATAATTTTGGCACTACTTCTGGTGTTACAGTGCAACCTACGAAGAACCCATCTAAGGATTCGACTTCGATATAGTTTCTTGGAAGCCATGACTTCACAGGGGCATCCATTGTAGGAGACGGGTTTAATGGTGATAACTATATTGCTTGGAGCAAAGGAATTGAGATGGCCCTCAATGTGAAGAACAAAATGGTATTCTTTGATGTGACTTTACCCATTCCAGGAGATGATGATCTAGTTACCAAAACCTGTTGGGTAAGAGCAATAACCTTGTCCTCTCTTGGTTGTTGAATTCTGCCACTACTGATATCAAGAGCAGTCTGTTATTTTATAAAACTATAATTGATGTGTGGCAAGAATTGAAAATAAGGTGTGATAGAAGAGATGGATCATTTTTGAACTACAAAAAGCCTTAGCCACTATGGCACAGGGCAATCAATTTGTCACAATGTTTTACAATACTTTTAGAAGAACTTGGGATGACTTTGTAACTCAAATGCATGTTGTACTTGTTCATGTGGTTTCTGTGTTTGTCAAGTGAATCAAAATGTGGCTGCTCTTCAGCAATAAGAAGGCAGATACTCCTAGTTTCCCTCTTGCCTTCTTTGTCAAAAGTGTATTCTCTTTTGTTACAAGAGGAACATCAAAGATCTCTACAAGCATCTAGTTCTATTGTTGATCCACTAGTTATGTTCACAAGAACAAGGCAACCAGATGGCCAACAGAGGTTTCAAGGCAATGGTCAATCTAACAACCAGGCAAGATTCAATAAAAATAGAGCCAGACAAGAAGAAAGTGAAGTGCACACAATGTGAATACACAGGGCACACTGTTGATGGGTGTTTCCAGATAATAGGTTATTTCTCTGGTTGGGATGGACCCACAGGCAAGAGAAATGCTTCAAATTTTTCTGCCAATATGGTTTCCATTAGGAAGAACCACACATTGCATAAGTCAACTACACTAATCCAGTGATTCTTCCTACTCATGGTGATATGGACAACAACCAGGCACTTTTTGAACAGTTCCTGGCATATACCAAACAACATGCTCATGCTTCCAACTCTGAGAAGCCTCATTATGCAGCCACAACCACCCTCTCATCTGGTATATCATTCCCTACTTATATCTCTTTAAATGCATATACTAGTAAGATGAATGGTCCACTGTTGGTGTTAGATCAGGAGCCACAGATCATATGATCTGTGATAGGTCATACTTTAGTAATTCTTGTAGAAAAGTAGATATTAACATTTCCTTACCTATAAATAGTACCACTCTAGCTACTATGGTAAACAATATTATCTTGCATCCTAAGATGGTTTTGCAAAATACCTTACTGGTTCCTGATTTCTCATTCACTTGGATATTTGTATCTAAACTAGTATAAACATATTATCTTGTTTTGCTATTCTAACGTATAGGTTGTGTTCTGCAGGACACAACAACAAAGAAGAAGATTTTTATTTTTTTTTTGGCTAACGAGAGCAATGGTTTATATGTGTTGGATACTGCTCAATTTCAAAGTGATTCTTTACCTGATTACAATGCTGTTGATTCTGATATATCTGTTTGGCACTCTAGACTAGGACACCCTGTAGACAAAAAAATTTGTCTACTTCAATTAAATATTGACACGTGTCAAATTAAGTTTTTAGAAATTAAATTGATTATTTCTATTTTTAATTTGGAATTTTACTAAATTAAATTCCAATTATTAATAGGTTAATTAATTGATTTTCTAATATCTATTTGATTGGCCAATCAAATAAAGCCACATGGAAAAGATGAAGAATTGCAACCAGTCAAATAAAGCCATGTGGAAAAAATGATGATGCGAGTCAACCAATCAAACAAGGCCGTGTGGAAAAAATGATGTATTTCAACCAATCACATTATTACACGTGGAAATATGATGTGTTCTATATATTTCTTGATAAGCAAGACTTAATTAAATCCATGCTTATCTTGAAAATAAAACCGACCAATCACAAGCAAGGAGCTCTAGGTTTTCACAACTATAAACAGGGGTCCTCCCATAGAGAAAAACACACAAAAAAATATATTCACAAGTTTGAAGAAGGAAAAGCTCAAGTATTTTCTCTCCATCAAGTCCATCAATCTTCAAGGCGTTCTTCGCGGGAGTCAAGGCGCTATTCGCGAAAACCTCCATTTGATCCATCATCAAGCTCCAAGTCCATCAAATAACCGTTTTTGAAGATCGCACTTCTGCCGAGGAAGATCGAGCTTCAACAAAGTCATCAAATCCAAGTCACGTTTTTACCGTTCTTCAACAATCTTCAAGCAAGAAAGTCCGTTTGATTCGAGAATAAGCTGCAAGGCCCTCGAAAAACTGTTTTTGAAGATGAAGTCCCTTTCAAAGAAGATCAAAGTCCACATATCCGAAGAACTGAAGACGAAGATCATATCGTTCTTCAACAATCTTCAAACCAAATTCGAAGTCAAAAGTCCGTTCGATCCGAGATCAAGCTGCCAAGCCCTCGCATCGACGTTCGTCAAATATTCAAGTACCTTGAAGAAAATTGAAGTGAAGATTTCCTTCAAGATTTTTTTAAAGTTCAAGTTATTGTCCTTGTAAAATCGAATTAGACGATCAAAGAGATTGTTACCCTATAAATTCATTTCATTTGTTCAACTATTTTTCCGTCTTTTATTTTTAAGACTTAGAAAAATTTGTTGCTACAAATTTTTGGCACGCCCGGTGGGACTATCTCTACCTCTCATCTCTTTTCATCAAGGACAAGAAGACGCATCCACATGAGTTCAATAAGGACTCGCTCAAGGACTCAATCAAAGGAAGACCAAAAGGCAAAGATGACGGATGAGTTTGCACGCGACGATGATCAACGCGATGAAGCTGCTTTTCTTGAAGAGTCCAACAAGGATGAACAATCTCCTCCAACATCTCCACACACTAAGTCAAAAGCTCCTACCTTGGCAGATGTAGCACCCGCCATGAAAACAAATGCTACAACTTTGGAGAAACAACTCGCAGCAATAACGAAGGCAATGGAGTGGCTTACGAGGCGTACTGTTGAGCAAGATGCCAAGATTGAGAAACTTCTAAGCAAAGAAGAAGTTGTTGAGACAACTGACGTAGCACAAAAGCGCCCGCAACATCTCGAGAAAGGGGAGACGTCTATCAGGCGCAGTACCATTGAAAAGGAGAAGTCCACAAGTAAAGAGCTCCAAGTCTTTCCCGGCGACATGATTCACGCTGCGCAGTTGAAACAGTTCATCATGGGAGCAATCAAGGAAAACATTGGAGGAAGTTCTAAGTCCTCATTCACATACTCAAAGCCGTATACTAGAAGGATTGACATTCTGAAGTTGCCAAGTGGATATCAACCCCCAAAGTTTCAACAGTTTGATGGCAAAGGCAGCCCTAAGCAACACGTTGCTCACTTTGTGGAGACATGCAACAATGCGGGGACTTACGGGGATCAATTGGTGAAACAATTCGTCCGATCACTCAAAGGGAATGCATTCGACTGGTACATTGACTTAGAAGCAGAGTCCTTTAATTGTCGGGATCAATTAGAGCAATAATTCCTCAACCGTTTCTACAGCACTCGAAGAACTGTCAGCATGGTTGAACTCACAAGCGCTCGTCAATGGAAGGAGGAACTCGTCGTTCACTACATCGACCATTGGAGAACCTTGAGCCTTAATTGCAAAGATCGATTATCCGAGTTCTCGGGCATTGAGATGTGCATCCAATGAATACATTGGGGACTTCGGTACATACTTCAAGGTTGAAGAGCTGGCAACTAGAGCACATGACATGGAGTTTAGCATGACTGCAAGTGGAGCTGATGGGCCGCTCATTGGTGACCCTACCAATGCACAAAGTAAATCGGAGCCAAGGAAGGGGGACAAGTTCTTTGCTAAGGCACCATCCAAAGACTCCATGCCCGTGGCTACCGCACCTCTCAAGATTTCAACTAGGGCAAATGAAGGAAATAAGTCATATGTGACATCTGAGAGGAAGAATTCCTTGCAAGACAAGGAGCAAACAAAGTTGACTCTGAAAGATATGCAATCAAAAGAGTATACATTCCTTAACTCTGATGTTCCTGGGATTTTTGACGACTTACTTGGATCTGGTCTTATTAAATTGCCCGAAATGAAGAGACCCGAAGAAGCTGGACGTTCAAGTGATCCAAAGTATTGCAGATATCATCGCCTTCTTGGACACTTGATTGAAGACTGCTTCGTGTTCAAGGACAAAGTTATGCGATTGGCTCGTGACGGAAAGATAACACTAGAGGAAGATAAGGCGACCGCAAATCTTACAACAATCCCTCTCGAGACTTTGGAGGATGAAACAAGCAAAGAGAAGGAACTAAGTTGGTTTTGTGAAGAAGACATTGGCAAATCATGCAATGTGACTCACGTACAAGATGCCTTATAAAATGAATCATGCCTAAAGACCTCCATGAATACCAACCAATGTGCGGCAACAATTTTCTTTGGAGATGAAGATATTTTACTTGGTTCGAAGCCCCATAATAGGCCATTTTTCGCGGCTGGATTCAGTCGTGAGCAAAGGGTTAATCGAATCTTGATCGATGGAGGTTCAGCCGTCAACATATTACCCTTGCGTGTGATGAGAAAAATGGGAATACCAAATGAAGAGCCCACAAGTAGTCGCTTAATGATACAAGGCTTTAACCAAGGGGGCCAAATGGCTATAGGCATCATAGGACTGGAGCTGTTAATGGGAGATATGTCATCAAGAGCCTTATTTTACGTCATAAATGCCAAAACTTCATATAATATGCTCCTTGGACGATCTTGGATACATGAGAACGGTGTTGTCCCCTCAACTCTACATTAATGCTTTCAATATTGCCAAAACGGGACAACAAAGAAGGTGCTCGCGGATGGCAAGCCGTTCACTGAAGTTGAATCTCACTTTGTTGATGCCAAGTATTATCTTTCACAAATGAATGCGCCAAAGGTTGAAGCAAGATCATTTCATGAGGAGTCCAAGAGGACAGGCGATCTGGAAAGTGAAAAGAGCAATAATGAAACTCATTCATTAGACGGAAGCCCTGTGCAAGGCAACGTGTCCTCTCATGAAGAT
This sequence comes from Linaria vulgaris, assembly GCA_948329865.1. NCBI lineage: Eukaryota > Viridiplantae > Streptophyta > Magnoliopsida > Lamiales > Plantaginaceae > Linaria > Linaria vulgaris. Next base: position 30,569,844 of record OX415250.1, on the reverse strand, counting down.
GTCTCATCGGAAGATTTGATTGTGCCTTTAACAAAGCTTGACATAAATACACCATATTCTCCTCTTCCTCTTAAAGGTTTTGTCCGCCCAACCAAAGGCCCTCAAGTTGAACATGATCCTTCAATCGCGAAACAAGTGGGAAAATGTTATGATGCAAAAGCATTTAAACTCTTAATTAAGGATGGCTATAGTCCTCAAGAAAGATCGCACATGGGAAAACTTCTGTTATTCCAAATCCTCGAGAAGGTCTAGGGTTTCCTCCGCGAGAGCCTATGCGTATCACCATGAAAAGAGCCAACGCCAATTACATCGGTGAAGAAGAGAATTTGTCAATAATTGAAGGGAAATTGACGCAAGTATCAGTCTTTGATAGACTTGGCCCATTTTATAAAACATCATCTAGAACTTCGGTCTTTAAGAGACTTGGTCCTCGCAAAAGACCAGTGCATCAAAGGTTGGGACCCTCATGTTCATCAAGGGGTCGAAAGAGCAATCGTAATCCATGTTTTCCTGAAAGACTCCAAAGTGCAATTCCTTCTCGCATGAGGTGCCATGATGAGTTGATTATATCACATGATAAATGCATGAAAGTTAAGTGGCAAACAATTGTACTTACGCAAGCTCAACGCAAGAAACAAGACGATGAGGAGAGCGTAGGATCATCACACCATATAACTCTGAAAGATGGGGACATCGAAGAGGAAGATGCCGAAGAAGCACCCCTAGAGCTTGAGGAAGGCTTCAAGAACACAGTTGACGAACTGAAGGAAATCAACCTTGGCGATGAGAATGATCCTCGACCAATATATGTCAGCGCATTGTTGAAAATGGAGGAAGAACAAGCATATGTTACCCTGTTGGGAGAATTTAAAGATGTCTTTGCTTGGTCTTATAAGGAAATGTCGGGTCTAAACCCAAAAGTTTATGTCCATCAACTAGCTGTAAAAAAGACGACACGTCCAATCAAGCAAGCTCAACGAAGGTTCTGCCCCGAGTTGGTCCCTTCAATTGAAGTTGAGGTGAATAAACTCATTGAAGCTGGATTCATTCGAGAAGTTAGATACCCGACGCGAATATCAAGTATAGTCCCAGTGAGGAAGAAGAATGGGCAAATTTGGGTTTGCGTCGATTTTAGGGACCTTAATGTTGCATGCCCCAAAGACGACTTTCCATTACCAATCCCAGAATTGATGATTGATGCCACCATGGGTCACGAAGCCTTGTCTTTCATGGACGGCTCCTCCGGCTATAACCAAATCCGCATGGCCCCAAAGGATGAAGAGTTGACAGCATTTCGAACTCCAAAAGGGATATATTGTTACAAGGTGATGCCGTTTGGACTAAAGAACGCCGGTGCTACCTATCAAAGAGCCATGCAAAAGATTTTCGATGACATGCTACACAAGAAAGTCGAGTGTTACGTCGATGATTTGGTCGTGAAGTCAAAGACAAGAGAAGACCATCTCAATGATTTGAGAAAAGTGTTTGAGCGGTTGCGAACATATCAGTTGAAGATGAATCCTTTGAAGTGTGCCTTTGGCGTGATATCTAGAAAGTTTCTTGCCTTTGTTGTTCGTCAACAAGGAATTGAGATCGAGCAAGCTAAGATTGACGCAATCCTCAAGATGCCAGAGCCACGAAACATACATGAACTCAAAAGTCTTCAAGGAAAACTAGCGTACATCCGACGGTTCATCTCAAATTTAGCCGGTCGATGTCAACCGTTTAGTCGTCTCATGAAGAAAGACGTTCCGTTCAAGTGGGATGAGGCATGTACCAATGCCTTTGAGCGTATAAAGTCATATCTGATGAAGCCACCCGTGTTGGTTGCACCAGTGTCCGGACGCCCATTAATTCTATACATTGCCGCCCAAGAAAGTTCCGTAGGGGCATTGCTAGCCCAAGAGAATGATAGCGGGAAAGAGAGTGCATTGTACTACTTGAGTCGAAGGATGACACCAAATGAGTTAAACTATTCCCCAATCGAGAAGTTGTGTTTGGCTCTTATCTTCGCAATTCAAAAGTTGAAGCACTACTTTCAAGCTCACAATATTCGTTTGGTCTCTAAAGCTAATCCATTGAAGTACATCATGTCAAGGTCGGTACTCTCTGATCGACTTGCTAGGTGGTACTTGCAAATGCAACAGTTCGAGATAACATACATCCTTCAAAAGGATGTAAAGGGACAAGTGTTGGCCGACTTCTTAGCTGGCCACCCAATTGTTGCTGAGTGGGAACTAGTTGATGATTTGCCCAATGAAGATGTGCTCCTAGTTGAAGTTACTCCACCATGGAAGATGTACTTTGACGGAGCCGCTCATCGAGGAGGCGTCAGCGCAGGGATTGTCTTTCTTACGCCTGATGGAGAAGTAATGCCCTATTCTTTCACCCTTACACGAAAGTGTTCCAACAATGTTGCAGAATATCAAGCTCTCATATTGGGATTGGAATTAGCAGTTGGAATGGAGCATTTGAATCTTGAGGTATATGGAGACTCGAAGTTGGTGATCAATCAAGTAATTGGTGATTATAAAGTGAAGAAGCCTGAATTGCTTCCATATCGTGACTACGCTCGAAAGTTGGTTGAGCAACTTGGGGGCATATCAATTGAACACGTACCGAGGGGAAAGAACGGACAAGCAGATGCATTAGCGAAATTACACTTCCGAATTAAGAGGATAGGATATTACTGGCCCACGGTGGTCATTGATTGCATGGAATACGCGCGCCGATGTCAACCTTGCCATTTCCACGCAAATTTTATTCATCAACCACCAGAACCTTTGCATCCAACTGTAGCTTCTTGGCCTTTCGATGCATGGGGATTGGATGTCGTCGGTCCCATGACTAAGTCTTCCGGTGGACATTTGTACATCTTGGCCGCCACTGACTACTTCTCTAAGTGGGCTGAAGCGATACCTCTCAAGGAAGTAAAGAAAGAAAATGTTGTTGACTTTATCCTCAATAATATCATATATCGATATGGAGTTCCGCGATACATCATCACTGAGAATGGGACACCGTTTTGCAATAGCGTCATCAACAAGCTTTGTCAAAAGTTTGAGTTCAAGCAAAGAAAAAGAATGACTGGCACGAAATAATTGGAAAAGCTTTGTGGGCTTATAGAACAACTTATAGGACACCGACTCAAGCAACTCCCTACGCCTTGGTATACGGAGTTGAGGCGGTACTCCCTCTTGAGCGATAAATCCCATCTCTCAGAATGGCGATACAAGAAGGCCTTACTGAAGAAGAAAAAGCACGTTTGCGATTGGCAGAATTGGAAGTGCTAGATGAGAGAAGATTGGAGGCGCAACAAAGATTGGAGTGTTATCAAGCCCGCATCTCAAGAGCATTTAATAAGAGGTTCGCTTGCCATCATTTCAAGTTGGTGACTTGGTGCTCGCTGTGTGAAGGCCTATCATCATCACCAATCGCACTGGGAAGAAATTCACATCAATGGGATGGTCCTTATGTGGTTCAAGAAGTCTACACAAATGGCGCATATAAGTTGATTGCTGAAGATGGTTTAAGAATTGGCCCGATAAATGGGAAGTTCTTGAAAAAGTACTACCCTTGATGATTGAAGCATGCTCCATGACGCACGAGCTTAAACTGCATGTTACTCCTGGCCCACATGAGTATAAAATGTGAATGGCACTCACTTTGTCCGAAGTAATTAATAAATGGATACTCCTAGCCCGCATGAGTATAAATTGTGCACGACACCCACCAATGGTATATTATGTGGTTAAAATGATAACTTACCCCACTAACGGTATTTTATGTGGTTAAATTTTAAATACCCCACTTTGTTCAAAGTGGTTAAAGAATGAATACTCCTGGCCCGCATGAGTATAAACTGTGCACGGCACCCCCCCCCCCAAATCAATCTTGATTTCTTTTGAACTACGTTATAACTTGATCCTTTTATTAAGGTACGTAGGCAGCTTAGAAGTTTTCTAAGTTCAGTCATGAAATTTTCTTAAGTTGGTTTTGTTGCGTTATGCTACATTACTCATGGAAAATAAAGATGATGCCAAATACGAAAGAATAATTCAAAGCAAGATAAATAAAGGAAAATCTCTTATTAAATCTCAAAGTTCGATGATACTACGAGTCCAAAGAAAAAGTAAACAAATAAAGAACAAAGTAAAAGACTCAAGCAAAAGGTCTCGCATCCCTCAACTCGCGTTGCGCGGCTTCCAGCTCCGCTCTCAAAGTGACCAAGTCTTCATTATTAATCTTGTCATCAAGTACCCTCAATTCTTCTTCAAAGGTGGAGAGGTCACCCGTGGCAGCGCTAAACAATTCTTCTTGGCGTTTCAAACAAGAGTTGAGCTTCTTTTGCTTCTTCTTCAATCCTTGCAACCTCTTTGTGACGCTTTGAAGCTCATCTTTGGTAGATTGGATGTGGATTGCTTCTTTTTCTTTCCTTTTCGTGGCTCCTCGAATAGGGTCTTTAACTTCACCACGTTGCACCTCGACTCGCTCAATGGATGTGGCGTTCTCCTTGTCAAAAGCAACAGCTTTCTTGACTAAAGGTTCCAATAAAGCTTCCAAATGAGAGATGTTTATGCCCTTGGTCTTAAGTGAGTCAAGAAGAAATTGAAATTCACCCTTCATATAAGAAATAGCTTCAATGGGGGTACGTGAAATCCTCTCACTTAGGCGCTCCCACAAACCAGCGGCATACTCCTTGTCGTAGTCGCTTAGAAAACTCCTACCATCAAAAACCAAGGCAGTGGGAATAGGAGGCGTGTGTTTCCTCGCCGGGACATGTTGTTCATCACCAATGAAGATAGTTTCTTCCTCCACCTGCGACAGACAAGCCCGAGAACTTAGAAAGAGAAGCAAAACGAAAATCAAGCAAAGTTCAACCAAATACCTTTTCAGTCGATATTGAATTTGCAGTACGAATGGTCTTGCTAGAGGCATCATTCTTCTCTTGTCGTGATGAACTTAAGTCCCTCTTGGATCTTTTCCAATGGCGATCGGCATTGCTGCTACCACTCTCTTTGGGGGTACTTTTCCTCTTCGTTGAGTCTTCCACCTCAGTATGTGATGAGTCTCGCATGCTCTTTTTGGTAGAAATGGCTTGCTTGTCAACACTTACAGCAACTTCTTCAACCCCACCAAGTATCATGGGCTTTCGTGGAGAAAGCAAAGAGTCAACATTGTCCTCGAGGTAGCTCACTTGGATCTTGACCAGCCATGTTTTGTAATCCTCCGTGCAAGACCTTTTGGCGCTAATAGGAACACCCGGAACACAAGCTTTTGAGCAAGTCTAAGACGAAGTACTCATTCTCCAATAACGAATTCCTTTCGCTAGAGTAGCCTCGCGTTGGTCATGCTTAAGTACGCCTGGGACTTCTTGATAGTATCCAAATTGCCGACTAAATCGATGTGGACTGTATGGCTCAATGTCAAAAGTCTCGCCTTGCCTCAAAGTAAGATAGCACGAACGAAAGTTGATGAAGTAGTCGCGCTCCGTCTCGTTAATGCTGCCATTCTCCACAAGCGTAACGTCCTTGATATGCGAAGGAACGTTGCATACCCAATTGGCATAGTCGGTTCGATGAATCCTCTTGCAGGCTTCCCTAGGATCAAAACCCTTTGCGCCACCTTCTCTAGAATATGAAGTCATTCCAGGCCCGCTCAACCCTTGATATGTAGTAAAATGAGTCTTGAAGTATTGCGCCACCCAGCCATAGACGAAGTGGATTGGAAAAATGATGTAATTGTAAGAAGGTTGTGTAGATATTGATATTGCGTTGAGCCCTTTGTAGATGGATGCTAAAACCGGAATTGCGAGGCCTATACGTTGATTATTTGCCATGAATCTCGCCATCTTGAATACGCCGGGACGGATAAAGCCTACATCTTTGATAGGGAGAATGAATAGGCACAACCAGCATGCCAAGTGCGCGGCTAAATACGTCTCTTCCTTCAAGCCTTCTTTGATGTCAAGCCGTGAAAATAACGTCTCTTCTTGTGACGACCATTTCTCATAGGATCCAAGGTTGCCAAGAGGGTTGTGTGTTTACATGGGCCGACGTGCACTCTTTGTTATCTTTCTCTCTTTGCGAGTTGGAGGTTGTTTGTATTTGATACCCTTCTTTGACCACAAGTTGATCCACTCCTTGATTGACACTCGAGAATCATCATCGCCGTCTGCTCGAAGCATGTGGAATGCGTGGAACAAGGCTTTGCTTGATCTTGGAATGTACGGATCTCTTTTTGCGTCTCTTCTGCATATCTCCCTCTCGCTGGGCACGACCTCATCGTATATGAACCCGCGCAATGGTAGACCGCTAAGGAATTCCAAGTCCCATAACGAGATTGACAGCTCGCCGAGTGAGGTGAGAAGAGTGTTTGTTGAAGGAGACCATGCTTCGCATAAGGCTTTCATGATTTTTGTGTTGCACTCGTACGTGAAGAGAGACGCGTAGACTGAGTTGTATATCTTTAGGGATTGAAGTGTTGTCCTGCACCGAACAAGGATGTCTTATGTCCACTCACAATATCCAGGAAAGAAGCGAACTTCGCCAGGAATGTGAAGAGAGGCATCTGTCCAAGTAGTGTCGCCTTGCATGATACATCGTCCCAAAGTGGAAAGAGGCGTATAGTCGGGTGATGGTTGGTGATGCGCGGCACGGAGCACCAACAGTCGGGAGGATCTACTCGAAGACCGGGGATATTCTTCAGTTCACTCCTTCAATTGACCGTTGTTCGTCAAAGTTGGCCACGGGTTCGCATAATATCCATCAATCAGAGTGCCCACCTTCAAGATTGTGTCTCGTCTAGTTGGTCGACTGTGATCGTCAATAATGACCAAATTCTCTGCGCGCCGGATGAGGAAGAGCCTTTCTTGACTGAAACCATTGTAAGCGATTCTGAAACGACAAGAGAGACAAGTTAGCAATTTGCGAGGAAGAATAGAGCAAATAATCAAAAGAAAAAGGCATCAAAAAAAAGGGTGAGAAATAATAATACGAGAAATTTGTGTCTTTTTTTGCAATTGTGTGAGCTCTTTCCAAATCCAAAACCTGTCTGCTGCGAAAACAAAAACAAAAAAAAAATTGAGGTTAGCAATGGAATAAAAAAAAAAAAAAAAAGGAAAAAAAGAGAAGAAGAAGATAACGGACGCTTCAAGTTTTCTTGCTCGTCGGATTCCGGTTGATACTTGTCTCTGTCGATGACGGAACGGTTAGAAGAAAGAATTGGTGTTTTTCGAAGGTCGTTGATCAAAGATTCACTGCTATCCGCACGGAATTCGCTCCTCTGCGTTTTGTTCTTTTCTTTTCCTGCTGATGGGTTGCGTCCGTTAAATAGAGTTTTCTGGGGAAGAGTTTCAATTCCAATAGAACTCAACTTATCAAATTGCAGTTGAGTTATAATTAATTTCCGAAGTTAGAGTTATGTTGAAATTGTTGAATCCTAATTTAATTAAGGAAGGAGAGCAGCAGTCCGCCCATGGCTGCAATTCAATTTGGAAAAGGAGACTTGGAACTATCCTGCGCGTCAGGTCTACATGGACCAAGCCTTAAAAAAAGGAAAAAAAAAAAGAGAGAAAAGGGAAAAATGTTACGTGGGGTATGCAAAAAAAAAAGAGAAAAGGAAAAGGAAAAATGGTTTGGTATACAAATCACATTTTGGTCCTTCAAGAAATTTACATAGAAGTCCCTAAATGTTGATCTTTTCCAAATGAAGTACATATATTTTATCAAATCTTAGTAATGGCCCAAAAAATAAATATGTTGCGACATATTCACTTCAAGACGCATTTTTACGATGCTATTCGTGACAAGTCGCAAGGGGGCATTTGTAGACAAATAAATTTTGTCTACTCCAATTAAATATTGACAAGTGTCAAATTAAGTTTTTAGAAATTAAATTGATTATTTCTATTTTTAATTTGGAATTTTAATAAATTAAATTCCAATTATTAATAGGTTAATTAATTGATTTTCTAATATCTATTTGATTGGTCAATCAAATAAAGCCACATGGAAAAGATGGAGAATTGCAACTAGTCAAATAAAGCCACGTGGAAAAAATGATGATGCGAGTCAACCAATCAAACAAGGCCGTGTAGAAAAGATGATATATTTCAACCAATCACATTATTACACGTGGAAATATGATGTGTTCTATATATTTCTTGATAAGCAAGACTAAATTAAATCCATGCTTATCTTGAAACTAAAATCGACCAAGTACAAGCAAGGATCTCTAGGTTTTTACAACTATAAATAGGGGTCCTCCCATAAAGAAAAACACACACAAAAATATATTCACGAGTTTGAAGAAGGAAAAGTTTAAGTATTTTCTCTCCATCAATCTTCAAGGCGTTCTTCGCGGGAGTCAAGGCATTCTTCGCGAAAACCTCCATTTGATCCATCATCAAGCTCCAAGTCCATCAAATAACCATTTTTGAAGATCGCACTTCTGCCGAGGAAGATCGAGCTTCAACAAATTCAACAAATCCATGTCAAGTTCATACCGTTCTTCAACAATCTTCAAGCAAGAAAGTCCGTTTGATTCGAGAATAAGCTGCAAGGCCCTCGAAAAACTGTTTTTGAAGATCAAGTCCCTTTCAAAGAAGATCAAAGTCCACATATTCGAAGAACTGAAGACGAAGATCATATCGTTCTTCAACAATCTTCAAACCAAATTCGAAGTCAAAAGTCCATTCGATCCGAGATCAAGCTGCCAAGCCCTCGCATCGACGTTCGTCAAATATTCAAGTACCTTGAAGAAAATCGAAGTGAAGATTTCCTTCAAGATTTTTTTAAAGTTCAAGTTATTGTCCTTGTAAAATCGAATCAGATGATCAAAGAGATTCCCTTCTGATACTAAATGTGCATGTATATCAGGATTAGTAGTAAATAAATGTAATAAAACATATGATTGTAACACTTTCCATACGGCAAAGCAAAAGATATTATCATTCAATAAAAGTACATCTGCTTCAATTGCTCCCGTTGATATGATCATTGTGATGTTTGAGGACCTTTTTAGTAATTTCTTAGGATGGTTTTACGTTCTTTTGGACTACAGTAGATGACTATAGTAGATGCACTTGGGTTTACTTCCTAAAGCAAAAGTCTGATGTTCAAACCTGCTGAACACAATTTTACAAATTGATTGAAACTCAGTTCTCCCTTAAGATTAAAGTATTAAGGTCTGATAATGGAACTGAATTCACTATGCATAATTTCTATAGATCTATACGCACTATTCACCAAACATCTTGGGTTGAAACATTTGAACATAATGGCCTAGTGGAAAGGAAGCACCAACATCTATTGCAAGTAGCTAGAGCACTGAAATTCCAATCCAACATTCCATTGATTTATTGGACTAATTGTGTAGCTACTGCAGCTTTTCTTAAATATACTTCATTCTCTTGTCATTCACAATCAAACACCTTTTGAAAGACTTTTCAAAAGAGCTCTAGATTATTGTATTTTGTGGAACTTTGGATGTTTGTGTTATGCTTCCTCTTTAACTACACATAAACAAAAGTTTGATGTGAGAGCTCATAAATGTGTTTTTCTAGGATATCCATTTCGTGAGTTAACTAACAATTGTGGGAGTTAGTGACTTAGGCTCAGTGGTATTTCCATAATTCTACCAGCTTGGACGTAGTCGCAACTGTGGAAGCCTGTATCGCAGTCAAAGCTGGTATAGTTGTTGCAACTAGGCGATTGTTGCAACTGGGCGGCGAGAGTCAGATTAGGTCAAGGAGTTAAGCTAATGGGCCATGGTCCTTATGAGCGGTTTTAACATACTGCCTATATATACTCTGTTACGCAGCCGATTTCATAACGGTTTTTTGTTACCCTTTGTACTTTGATCTCCTCAATAAAAATTGGACCTCTATTTCTCCCTTGGATTAGGGTTCTTCATCACATTGATGAGAGAACGCCGAACCAAGTAAATTGTGTGTTGTTCTTCGTGATTGTTTACTTTTCCTGTTGCTTTGTTACTCGAATTTGTTCGTTAACTCTTTACGATTTGTGCGATTCAATTGGCGATTGAATCCGGTAAATTTTGCGTTAGATTTGACCCGATTTCACTACAAATTGGTGCAGTGAACGTGGATTTGGTCATGGCGACGACAAAATCTGATGTTGAGAAGGTTACAGGGCTAAACGATTTTGGAGGTGTTTGGTTGAAGCTTGAGAGCTTGTATACAACCAAATCGTTAGTAAATCGTTTATATAAACATGCTCTATTTTCTTTTCGTATGCATGATGATAAATCGATAGAGGAACAAATTGATATGTCTAACAAGTTGATTCTGGATCTAAAGGACATTGATGTTGAAATTGATGATGAAGATCGGGTGTTACTGTTGTTAAGTTCATTACCTAGATCTCATGCTAGGAAGGCATTAAAAGAACAATTAGGTGGTGTTCTAACAGTAAGTGGACAGAATCAGAAAAGTAGGAAGGAGAAGAGGTTCAGGTCGCAGAGTATGAATGGGAAGAAACCGTTCAGTTGTTGCAATTGTCAACAGGAAGGCCACACTAGAAGGTTTTATCCTAAAAGGCAGAGTGGTGGTGGTGACAGGACTGAGGAGTCTGTCAGTGTTGCAACTGTGCAAGAGGGGTATGAGTCTGCTAATGCTCAAGCAGCTCTTATGAGAGATTCAGAGAATGTGTGGGTGTTAGATTCTAGTTGTATAGGATCTGTGAGGTTCACCTTTCAAATTGGATCTCAGAAATTGTTGAGATTGGTGAGATATGTCCCTGGAAAGTTTGTCATGGGTATAGTTGCAACAGCAGCTATCCAGAAAGTTATTTCCAAGTCTGGTTTGGAGCACAAGAGATTAGCACATGTGAGTGAAAGAGGTTTGTTAGAGTTGGGGATGCATTGTCTGTTGGGAGCTGAAAAGCTGGAGGAGATTGGTTGTTGTGAACATTATGATTATGTTCATACTGATCTGTTGGGACCCTCAAGAACTACTTCAAACTCTGTTACAAGGCACTTCTTGTCACTTGTGGATGGTTATTCCAGGAAAATGTGGCTATTTGTGTTGAAGACCAAGGACCAGACTGTTGGAACATTCAAGAACTGTAGGACCATGATGGAGAAGACTGAATTGCAACTGAAAAGACTGAGAACAGACAATGGTCTAGAGTTTTGTTCAGCTGACTTCAGTGAGTGTTGCAGGGTAAATGAAGACATTATGGTTGTTAAATGCAATGGTCATTTATTTGGGCAAGCTGTTGAGATTAACAATTGTGTTAACTCAGAAAATGAGGAAGATAGTGGTTACCAGCTTGAGGTGGAGCTTATGGCTGTTAGGGAACCAGATCATCCTGGCAATTGGTTACTTGAAGAGGAACTAGTTGCAACTGAGCATATGGATCAGGCTGAATTCAACTACATGCTGACCAGAGAAAGAGTTGGAAGTCAGGGTAAAGGACCAGTGAAGTATGGTTATAAAGACTTGTTTGCATATTCACTAGTGACAGTGAGAAGTGTATTGGGTGACGATCCAAATGACTACAAGGTTGTAGTGAATAGCAAGGATAGACATGATTGGCTGGATGCTATGTCTGAAGAAGTGAAGTCTTTGAAGGATAACAATACTTGGTATCTTAGTGAAAGACCAAAGGGCTCATGGTTAGTTGGATGTAGATGGATGGAGTTAGAACAAATGGATGTTACAACTATTTCCTTGTATGAGAACTTAGTTGAAATCAAAGGCAAAAAGAATCATATGAATAAATCTCTGGATGGCCTGAAGAAATCTCCTAGGCTCTTGAAGTTAAGATTTGATGAGTTCATGATGATGGTTGGCTTTGTGAGGAGTAAGTATGACAATTGTGTCTACTTTAAGTTCAAGGAAGAAGAGCAGTTGACATCTTTGTTTCTAGAAGTTGATGATATTCTGATCATCAGTTATACCAAGATCGAAGTTGCAACTGTGAAGTCCAAACTCAAGGTGGAGTTTGTAATGAAGGATGTAGGAGCAACTGAGAGGATTCTGGGTATGAAGATAAGAAGATGCAGAGTTGAAGAACTGATGTGCTTGTCTCATGTGGAGTATCTTGAGAAGATACTGAATAAATTTGGAGTGTCTCAAGAACTGGGAATTGCAACTCCATTGTCTCAAGAATTCAAATTTGGATGTTTGGGCACCAGGGAATCAGTTACTGGGTTTGTCTGTACAACATTTAGAACTGATGTTAGCTGGAAAGTTAGGGTGCAGAGAGTAGTTGCAACATCAACTACTGAAGCAGAGATTATTGCACTGGTAGTTGCAATAGTGGAAAATTCGGCAGATTTGATCAACATGGTTTTGCCCAGAAAGGTTGATCCTTGTCTGGATTTGTTACAACTGAAGAGTTGGTAGTCCTTGGGACTATTTGGAGGAGTTGAGTTGCTGGTTTTGTGGTTGAGGTAGAGTTACAGAAATAAGGTGGAGAATTGTGGGAGTTAGTGACTTAGGCTCAGTGGTATTTCCATAATTCTACCAGCTTGGACGTAGTCGCAACTGTGGAAGCTTGTATCGCAGTGAAAGCTGGTATAGCTGTTGCAACTATGCGATTGTTGCAACTGGGCGGCGAGAGTCAGATTAGGTCAAGGAGTTAAGCTAATGGGTCATGGGTCTTATGAGTGGTTTTAACATACTGCCTATATATACTCTGTTACGCAGCCGATTTCATAACAGTTTTTTGTTACCCTTTGTACTCTGACCTCCTCAATGAAAATTGGACCTCTATTTCTCCCTTGGATTAAGGTTCTTCATCACATTGATGAGAGAACGCCGAACCAAGTAAATTTCGTTTTGTTCTTCGTGATTGTTTACTTTTCATGTTGTTTGTTACTCGAATTTGTTCGTTAACTCTTTACGATTTGCGCGATTCAATTGGCGATTGAATCCGGTAAATTTTGGGTTACAATTTGACCCGATTTCACTACAACAAGGAACTGACCACTACATGATCAGTTTCAGACACTGTTATATGCACAGACCCCTTCATTTCTTTGCAGGAAACTCCAGCTCAAACACATAGAGTGGTTCATGAAGGAAACCAGGAATAACAAGACATACACAAATCATTCATGAAGATGTGCTCAAATTACAACACCAGATATCAGCAATCAACTGGAGATAGATACTTTAGCAACAAATACTGAAGTGACAAGTAACTCTAATACTTTAACTCACGCGGATACTTCTGATAATAGCAATTTAAAAACTGTTATACCTACTAGAAGGTCAACTAGGAACATAGTTCCACCTGATTATCTAAGTTCTTATTATTACTCATTAACTAATTCCATTCATAAAGTGAATGCAACTACTCTGAAGTATCTTATTGAAAAGCATATATCCATTGAGAGGTTGGGTAACTCCCATAAAGCCTTTGTAGTTGCTATCAGTAATGACATTGAACCCAAAACTTACAATCAAGCCAAGAAACATGAAGTATGGAATAATGAAATGCAGAAAGAAATAGATGCTTTAGAAAGAACCAAAACTTGGGTTCTAGCTGAACTACCTCCTGGTCAAAATTGTGTAGGATGTAAATGAGTCTATAAAGTGAAACTTAAAGCTGATGGAAGCATAGAAAGGCATAAAGCTTGATTAGTAGCAAAGGGATATACACAAGAAGAAGATCTTTACTATTTTGACACTTTTTCCACCTGTTGCAAAATTAACTACAGTTAGAGTTCTGTTATCTATTGTTGCATCTCATAATTGGATCTTATATCCGTTAGATGTAAACAATGCCTTCTTACATGGAGATTTGGATGAACCAATCTACATGACTCCACCTCCAGGTACTGCTCTCCTAATGAAAAAAGAGTCAGTCTTCTGCAAAGAGTCTTTATGGACTCAAACAAGCTTCAAGAGAGTAGCATACTAAACTAACCACATACTTACTTGAATTTGGATACAAACAAAGTATCTATGATGTCTCTCTCTTTACAAAACAGCCAGGTACTTCATTTACTACTTTATGTGTGTATATATAATTCTAACAGGGAACAACATGGAAGAAATCAACAGCATAAAGAAATACCTTGATGACAGATTCACCATCAAGGATTTAGGAGATTTGAATTACATTATGGGTATAAAAATTGCAAGAAGAAGAAAAGAAATAACCCTTTGCCAGAAAAAGTATGCTCTAGACATACTAAATGAAATAGGATATCTGGGATGTAAGCCAAGTCCCACCCCATGGATGCTTCAACAAGATGGAAAAACAATGACTCAACTATGCTTGATGATCCTGCAATTTACAGAAGATTAGTGGGAAGATTACTCTATCAAACCATAACAAGACCAGATTTAAACTATAGTATCCAATGTCTAACTCAGCACATGTCAAAGCCAACCATATCACATCTTGTAGCAGCACATAGGGTCAAAATACAACTAACTTCCTGAGTAGATCCACCAGAATTTGAACCCCAATAACAATGGTCAGAATCAACCATTTTGCGCCATGAAATTATTTTCATAAGTTGCAAAAACTAATCGGCAAAGATGATAAATCATATGTCCAGTCTACAGAGTTTGAATCCAATAACTCTCAATGTTGAATTCCTTAATTAGGCTTGTATATCTCACAGTTGAGCATTTCATGCTTACATTATGAAACCATCTCAACATAGGAGCAACTAAACCAATAGTAATTCCAACGCAGTGAATTGCGATAATCCAACTACTGGACCACTTGTACGCGGACTCATTTTGTATATATGCTGACATCATTCCCATCGATGGTATCCAACTATAAATCTCATATAATCGCTTTGCTATGTAAAATGTATTAGGAATAAGAATAGTTAGAGGATCTTTATTATCTATTTAAGTAAGATATATCAAGAGGATATTTCTGTATCTATGTTAGGAAGATATATTGTTAGAATCTTTCCTTATCGATCCTCTCCTCTCTTGTATATAATATATTTGAGTTTTTGGCATAATACCCCCCTGTAATATGAGAAATAGGCGTATTACCCCCCTGTAAAAAAAAGAAAGGGCATATTACCCCCCTGTGATATACGAAATAGGCATATTACCCCCTTGTAATAATAAAATAGGCAGATTACCCCCCTGTGTTATGTTTAATAGGCACATTACCCCCTTGTGTATTTTCATACGGTGCAAAATACCTCCTTTTTATACACGCGTACTAAGGGGATAATGTGCAACTTTTTAAAAATTATAGGGGGGTAATGTACCTATTTCATATATTACAGGGGGGTAATTTGCCTATTTATTTTTTACAGGGGGGTAATGCGCCTATTTCGTATATCACAGGGGGGTAATATGCCATTTCTTTTTTTACAGGGGGTTAATGCGCCTCTTTCCTATATTACAGGGGGGTATTGTGCCAAAAACCCAATATATTTTAGCATTGTTGTATACCTTAAGAATGAAAATATATTGATTTCTACATGGTATCTTCGTAGCCAGGATATCAAACGATATTCCATACCTAATATTTCGCTGCACCACCAATCCGCCGCCCCACCATGTCTGAAGTTCAGTTCTCCGATCTTGGTGCCGCCGTCTCACCACCACCATCTTTCGCACTTCAAAAATCACCCACCTCTCTCGACATTGTCACGGCGAGTTAGAATTTTCCTCTTAAACTCACGCCCACGAACTATCTTTCGTGGCGTCTACAGATTGTTATCCAACTCAATGGCGTCAATCTCCTTGGCTAGCTCCAGGGCACGTTCCCTTGCCCCGATAAGTCCGACGCCGTCGCCCATACTCTTTGGTTTCACCAAGATCAACTCCTCCTTGGGGCTCTTGTTGGATCCATATCGAATGAGTTACTCCCCATCATTCACTCTGCCACCACATCCTCTACCACCACGTACCAGAATAAGAGATTTTGGATCCATAGGACTTCGGAAGTGGTAGACGCCAAATCTCTTATCCGAGCTTTGGGTTACACTTCCAATCAAGCCTCTCACATTTTGTGACAACATTGGCGCCACTCACTTGTCACTTCATCCCGTTTTGCACTCCCGAATGAAGCACATTGCCATAGACATCCACTTTGTTCGAGATGTTGTTAACAAACGCCTCGTTTACGTCTCTCACATCAGTACCCGAGATCAATTGGTTGACTTACTCACCAAAGCATTGCCTCGGGCTGGTTTTCTCTCCTATGTTTCAAAATCGCCTTAGCCGATGGAACGGCAATTTTGAGGGGGCGTATTAGGGATAAGAATAGTTAGAGGATCTTTCCAAGTTCCCCAACAGGGAGAGCCCTTTCGACTTCTATTTTTGTTCCTTGGCCGGATGCATGTAAGATATATTTAGAGGATCTTTCCTTATCTATGTTAGGAAGATATATTGTTAGAATCTTTCCTTATCGATCCTCTCATCTCTTGTATATAATATCTTGTATCATTGTTGTATACTTTAAGAGTGAAAATATATTGAGTGAATTATTTCTACAAAATGTAGCTACTAAACATATTGCACTCGAAATTACCGGGAAAAAAAAAACTATATCAAGTCTTACATGTACGTAGTTAAAGCATTGCCACCGACTTGAACATACAAAAATATTCATCGATAAAAATGAAATATCTACTATTTGTGCTGAGCATGTACTTTAACTTTGTATCACTTTTGGTTCGATCCAATTTTAGTAAAAACTATATATATAGCTTCCCAATAACGAAAAGTCCTCCAGGACATCTTTTTCAAAAAAAAAAAAAAAAAAAAAGAACTACCATCCAGTCATGGCCTGTTAGTGAGGCTCAGACGAACAATGGTCGTAATGAGGTGCGGGCAAGGTTATTATATGCACAATGTTGGCCACCAGGTCAGACAACGCCATGGCTAAAAATGCAATGGAATGTTTTCTCCAGAAAATACTTAATCTCAAAAACACATAGAGAATCTGATGTTCTCTTCATACAAAAGCTGTTCTTTGCTCATGAAAACAATGTAAATTAGCAAACATTACGAGAGCTAAGTAACATTTTTATTAATATATATACGAAAGGTGTAAGGAACAACGAATAACTACCTACTCAAACGAAGCACTGCACTGCCCCGTGGACAATTTTGGTATTTGTAGACACTTGCTGATGATCATAAAGAGATTCAGAAAACGGCTTTATTAACTCGTAAATACGGGATGCATACAAATGAGTTGTAGATACATGTACTTTTGATTACATTAAACATATACACTCAATATCTGATACTGTTTGAAAACTTACTAAGTATGCAATATTATAACAGTCAAAAGTGGGTTGGGATAGATAAACTTTCTTCACTGGACAACTGTGTAGTCAATGATTCGTTACTCAAAACTGAAGAGAAGCTCACTGGATTTTCATCATCATACTAAATAGAAAGCACGCCAATCGTCAATGGACAACACATTATAACCAGGACCCGGAGATGGCCATTCACGTTGCTGAAGAAGTTCAAGAATCCCTTCCGTTTTACCCAAAAGAAGAAACGCTTCACGAACACTCTTCTCGCGTTTCTCTATTCTGCTTTGGTGACACATTGAACTTATAACATGAGGTAAGTTTGTGAGACAAGCTGCAAACACATCTGCAATCATCACAGACAACTTCTCAAACAAATTGTCTTCGGTTAGTTCATTCTCCCCTGCAATTGACAATAAAATGGTTTCGCACATTCTGTACATTGAATTAGCAGCTATAACTTTAACCGGCCAGTTAAGAGGATTTTCCATGTAATAATCCTTTATCCCTCTCTTGAACTGCCTAACAATGAATTCAGCTTTCTCGGACAGCTCTCGTATTATCTCATTGAAATTCTTGCAACTACAAGATGATTTCCGAAGATCCAAGTTTTGCCATTTCCTGTATAAACTAACACTTGCCCAAACAACATCAGCAGCTTTCCTTGGGTTTGCAAGTTCTCCATTTGTATCCGATGCTCCATCGATAAGCCTCGCAAGGGACATGCCTTCACTCACAGTGCTCAATAACTGCTTAGCCTTGTGGTTTGCAACATTTGGAAGTGCAATAGCAATGCTTGTAAGGGTCACCAAGGGAAGAGTCCAACAACTACGAGGTTCTTGTGAATGTAGACTTCGAACTTGGATATTATCGGATTCTTTTACACCACTGAAGTTGCCAGATTTACGTAGAAGTCCAATTAGATTTTTTGGTTGTTGCTTTTTACCTATTTCGATAACTTTATCTGCTCCGCGGCAGATTTTCTTCACCATTCTTTCTGGTAGCTCTAGCTCACCTTCCAGTAGTAGAACGTAACGACTGAGATTACGAGCTATGCCATCGCCTAATTCAACTCTTACGTGATCATTTGAGCTGATAACTTGGGATGACCGACGCATCACACGAGTCGTGAGTAATACAGATAGAGACACGGAAAATTTCCTAATGTGAATAAAGCACGTGACAAGTGGAGTCATGACTAAGAAAGAGACAGATACAACTACCTTGCAGACAAGAACCACCAAAATCTGAATTCCAATACAAATATTCATTATAAGCCATTTTGCGCCATGGAAATACTTCCTGCAGTTGTCATTACGGATTTGTAAACCTGATAAACCGTCTCTCCAATCTATAAGAGTCTGGATCCAATAACTCTCGACGATGAATTCATTTCTAAAACCTTTACAGCTTATAGTTGAGAACTTGTAGATTACATTATTTAACCACCTCAGTGTAGGAGCAACTAAACCAACAACCACTCCAATTGACTGAATTGCTAGAATCCAATTGGTCGACCATTTGTATACGGACTCAGTTTGTAGGAACGCTGATGCCATTCCTCTTATGGGTAGCCAAATAAAATATCCGACAGTGGGCATTCCTAACTCAAAAGTAGCAAGCAAACAAACTAAACTTGATGCGGTGGAAACAACAGATCGTGCCATAACAAACTGGGGGCTGCTAGTTTCTGCCATCACCCAATATTTCTTCATCTCTTCCATCTGACTAGAAACCGTGAATTTCTCACTCCTTGCTACTGCATGCTCTTCTCTCAAAGCGAGTTTGTGCATCTCTTGGTACTTCAATTCAAGGCTCCTCTTGATGTTCGGTACCGTGATAGCCAAAGAAACTAATGTAAGCAGCAACGCAAAAACAAACATTGTAGGAAAAAACAACTCATGAACAAGACCAATGTAAGAAACCAGCTGAAAAACTTGAATCCACATATTTCCAATAACCGTGAGTCCCAGAATCCCCAAAGCGGTTGTATTTGTTAGAATTGATTGATCACTCATGGATCCCAAAGACGACGTAAAATTAACGATAGCCGTGCACATCAAAATTAGACTGCTTGTTTTGGTAAGATACCCTGCACTCCTATACAACTGATCACTGAGGTCAACTGCAGGCTTCATCGCCACGGCCAACAGTGTTAAGAAAGCGGCGTTGAAAGAGAAGTATTTGCACGGGAACCAATACCTTTTGCTTCGTAAACCATTAAATATGTCGGCAGCCATCGCGAGTGTGCAGACTGCCGAAGCTGTTGCAATATACAATCCTACCCATTTCATTGGTGCATCAAGTTGTTTTTGTATAATATCTTCGCCTTCGCTCATTGTGAAATCAAACTATGGTTAGGAGAGATAATATGTTTGATTTAAGTTTTCTATCAAGAGTTTTGGGGCAGGAATGAAGCTTTGTGAGACTCAGTTTTTCTTGAACTCTTAGACATGTACAGAGGAGTTGACAAATCTGTTGCAAAGACTTGAGCTTTGCTCGTCTTCTACCATTTCAAGAATTGAAGTGAAAGGGACTATAAGTAACTTAATAGTGGAAGACTTTTGTTATTGGCTTTCTTCATCTGATAAAGAATGGAAAAGAGGATTTTATTAATAAAGCTTACGAAGAATTCAACTTGGTGTTATGTCACTACTGAGCTATATAATAATTCTTTCCAAAGCAGAATCGTTTGGTTGGTTTTTGACAGAGAAAGCACATTAAATATTCAAACTTATTATACCCAGTTTAACTGTAGCATCAGGAACTAATCTAAGATGTCAAAGAGGATTAGAGAAAGCGTAGATACACAACTACTTACGTATTTCTTTTTCGCATCGCCATTCATTTGGACACAAGTGATATACGTCACAAAAATTAGAAATCTATTCAAAGAAAAATTCTATCAGGGGTGTGCTTTAATTTGACAGATTATCACCTTCGTCCAACACGATAGCCATCCAGACATATTAAAAATTACTTTATAACCACACCCGGTTGTGAGGTTCAGACACAAAGGGTGATGGTCATGCTTGGTCACAACCTAGACACAGCCCAAGTGCGGGGAGCGCAAGGCTAGGAACTATCTCTTTGTCTCGACAAAGATGCTGAACATCTAATGTTAGAAAATACTTACCCTGAATCCATCGAAAATGGATTCCATGGATGCTCCATTTTATCGATCTTTTACTCAGCTTGTTTTTATGACATTTTCTACATGCTTTTGTACTCCAAACTAGTCTGAATCCGATCACGAACGGAAGGAATTCGATTGCCACAATCCAAGAGCCAATTTTAATGAGTTTTGATGGTGAAAAATGGCTACAAAAGCCTTTTCTTTTTACCCTCAATATTGTGTACGAAAATTAGATATTTTTCATGTGTTTATTATTATTTTCTTTCCTTAGAAAATCTGGAGATAACTTCCCTTATAAGAGGGAAGAGTTGGAAGGGAAAATGGAGAAATTTCTCCATTTCAAATAAGAGAAACTACTCCCACCAATTTTTGATTTCAAACTAAATGGGTCGGGTCTGCCACATGGACGACCAGTATCTCAAATTCATCATCTCCCGCTCGCACATGAGGGTTGGACCGATGTCCAAAAATATCATATCAGCATACCCATCAATTTCATACAGGCAAATGGATTGTGTGACCAGCGAGCATATTGAGCATTAACGCCATACACATGTTAAGAATATATGGCAGCTCATCTACTTAAGCCCAGTTGTACACCAATTAAGGATATACAACAACTTAACTTCTTCACCACCACGAGGACAATGTATCTCGCTATACCCCAAACTTTAGTTACTTGCATCAATCAGAGTATCTCCTATTCCTTGTCATAAATGGAGCACACTCACTATACATTGTATCCACAATTACATTCCAAACATCAAAGTTTGACATAATTGCACGTGCGGTGAATACAAGATAGGCGCAAGTCCTAGACAGTCTTCCTTTCTAACTTTAACCTCTTAACACTAAAATGGCTGTTTTCATAGACATGCACCACATTGCCGAATTTGTCATGGCTATTAGAAACATGCTAAAGTAGCAACACCAAAGTAAAGCTTCGAGAAAAAGTTAAAAAGTCATAAGGGTATAATATGAGGTCTAATAAACATCTGAGTCTCACACAATGAGGAAACAAGGATCAATTCACTCATTACTTCAACGGTCACAAAAGCATATGTGGTATGAAACACATGCTACGATGCTTTTCTTCCATCTCGGAAGCGCATGTCACATTTAGTTGTAAATGCATCGTAGAGATCTTAGTTCAAGTGTCTCTAACACTTAACTTGAGTTTTCTTCTTGTTAGTCCTCTATAAACATAAATCACAAGAAAACTCACATCTGGCTATAAGACAAGTATCATGGATGGTGGGAATCCATATCGATTACTTGACATTACGATAGTAATCTCATCTTGATCATCAATCAAGGTGAAATGCCAATGTAAGTATGAATTTGTATTCAAACAAAATCATAATTGTCTCATCTCTGCACACTACCCAGTGTCAAAGGCAATTGCTCGTGTGAGAGAGCCAATCTTTGCTTGTCAGACATACCTTTAGACTTTGAATATTTTTACCAAAAATGATTACTTACATAACATTCAAGTCTCACACTCATGGACATAACTAATTGGACATCAGCTAGTCCAATTAGATAAGATTCTATGAAAACCTCGAGATACTAAGCAATCCACGAATACATCTCTAGGTTCAAGTTAAGTTACAAACTAACTATTATTAATGCATATATAAATATTGCAAAGTCACTTCTTTCTTTGCACATTTATCTCTCACAAAAGCTTTATTTTGTGATTATGTGTTTGGTCATATCACTTGAGACTCATGTGTAAGCAATTGTTGTCACCATAGTGCACACAAACAACTCCTATTTGCATTACTGTCTCAAACGATAAATTGCATCTCTAACTAAACACCTTATACTGCAAAACAAAGTTCCACTAAGTCTCATTTGATAGGCACATAAATACACCCGTTTGCTTTCAGCTATTCTAACAAATAGCATCAGTTAGAGAAGAGCAAACCCAGAGGTCGATTTACCCCAAGTCAAAATCACCTCTTGATTAATCATTGGTGTATTTTCATTAATAATGACTTAGTCAATTATTAAGTATGCATTATCTATAGGAGTTCGAAATCCTATATTAGCACTAGTCCATGTTCCATCCTTAAGAATTAGGCTATACTTATTGACCATACCCATGGCATGACAACTATCAGGACAAGTGTGTAGCTCAGTAAATCTCAATCATTGAAGAGATTTAACAATTTGTAGTTTAGACATATTTCTAACTAGAGTCTTCATAGATACTAAGACTTAAGATTTCACCATTCTCAAGAGTAATAGTTGCTCCATAATTCATTCTAAATCTTTCATACATTTGCAGATGCAAAACATCAATGGATTGAACGATTTCCATGAATTTGAGCACGTAAGGTACATTAACCTCATGTTCACTCTTTATCTCAACGATACAAGAATGACCATCGAAATGACTCAATCATACTCTTCATAATCTCAACCATCGGGATATTGTTAAGATAAAATAAATAGAGTTATTACTTTAAATGAACAGCTCGAGTGTTTAGACAAAGATCTTAGTCTTGCGTGATAAAAATAAACGAAGTCACTTCATAGTGATTCACAAGCACCAAAGTTTGATTTAAAAACAACGGTTTGACACTTTCACAATGAATGGTAATGAGACCATCTCTAAAACGATTCTCACCAACCATAGTCAAATCAAACGCACGCCTAGTAACTTTTTATCATCAAGACGAAGATTATCTCAAGTGAACTTTACATATAACATCTCTCTATGTTTTTAATGCAAGTACACCCTCTAGCAAAGATCGTTTGAGATAACTTTTCGGTGAATCTTATAAACCACCATCTAAGAGATTGCTTAAGGCCATATACCACCATAAAGTCTCAGAACTCAATTTTCTATGCCTTATGAAATCTATAAACTCATATATAGATTTATATTCTCAAAATATCCATCGAGAAAAGCATCTCATGGTTCACGTCAAGTAATTCAAAAAAAACTCATATATCTCAATGAATGGTAAATCAACAGATTTTAATTTCCAAAAAGCAAATAAGTTATTGTCAAAAGTACAATAGATATTCCCTTTTAAGTGAAAAATTTTATACATCTAAAGATTTATACAATCTTTAAGTATAATTTTGAGAATTCATTAATTCTCAAATATCTCGCGCCTTAATCTAAAGCCAACTAGTACATGTACTTGGTTTAACCTACAGACTCGTAATTATTTCATCCCACTTATTCGGGGCAACCCTCAAGATAGGATATGGTATGGCTTGTCATTTAAATTTCGTTTATCTCCTCGAGATAAAAGAAAAATATTAATGGTACTCTAATGTTGTTAGACACATACTTGAGCCCATCTGCTACAGTACTTATACTATATTTAACTCATTCACGACATTGACTCATTTACCCCCTATAGACTCCCACTGAAGTCATGGAGTGCGAAACATGCTTGGACTTGAAAAATGAATCAACCATGATGATTATCAACTAAACATACAAGCTTCTCATGGATTTATATCCTAAAATTAAGTTTAAGGCCTCGAATTATACAATTCTACGATTCAATTTCAATTACCCTTACTCCACTTGTTCATGGTGAACACAACGACATCATGTCAGCTGGTATATCCCGGACATACCTTTAAGATTTGGAACGTCTCTTTTCAACTCGCAATGAAAAGATCATGAACGTAAGTTCATCGTCCCAATATCCTGATAAAACTGAGTCTTTAATCCAATCTTATCAAAAGTGAAGAGTAAAAAAAATAAAAAATACTAAGGCAAATTATTAATCATATGGACTTTAATTGAGAAAGCATCTCCGTCTAAGGAAAGCAATCAGATAACTTAAGTCTATAATGACCTTCTCTTTAATAACAGTTTTATATTCCCTCTCATAACAACCATTTCGTAACGGTAAGCGAGAAATCAAAGAACTGTTAAAGAGAAGTCCTCTTCATTACATATCACACACATTCTCTCCAACTTAAAGGATAATTACAATCCTACAAATTGGATTTTAACACTCAAGATACTCATGTATCTCAGATTTGTTAATAGTTAAATAGAAAAGGAATGTGCAATACCACCAACAAATGTAATGAAACTAGTGGCTCCAAGCCATGCCTTTTGTATAAGTCAAATCATAGAAAATTAAAGGGAGTTATCATCGTGGGAATTCTGTCTATATCCATGTATCAAGATGGCTATCATGTCAAGTTTTTCTATGAAAAAAATTCAAGGGTAAAATAAGAATATGGATCTCATCGGTATGACACTATAATCTAAGTTTTTTATTACCCAATGTGACTCAGATGGGCGTATCAGGTACACAACATCAATGTTTTATTACTATCCGAAAGGCGTATTGACCGTTCTCATCAATCAATACAGTAATTGAAACATTTATATAGTCACAATTGACACTATAAGAAATAGTCTGATGTCTAACACCACAATGTGCTACCTCTAACAAGGTTTTTGTTTTTAAACAAGACAAAACATCATTATCAAGCCAAGAACTCATCGAAGAAATATGCTTCTTTGTCTCAAGTCTAACCTCTTCATCCCGTTTTTGAAGCATGTAGGTGAAAGTTCAGAAGTCATACAACTCAAAATGTATGTATTGACTCTTTCTAGGTATGCCATTGCATAACATCCTACATATTATCAACACCTATACATGAGAGTAATCAATAGATTTCTTTAAGTATGATCCAGTCTCAAGTTCTTGTAAATCTAAAAATCCACATAGGACAAAGATCTATCACTCAACTATAGAGACGATACAACTTCTTAGGAAATCATCTATGTAAGTGCAATTTCCCAAACGAGGCAATCCAAAAGACCAGCACTTAGAATGGAACAATTGCAAAGTTACTCCAATAGTGTTTATCCCTGATCAAACACTTACGTTTGTTCTCAAACTATACAAATAATTCACTCATCTTTAGTCGCGTTTTAGTTCATCAGACAACCAGAACTTACAAGCTCTCTTTTTAAGTTGTTATGACCCTAGAACCAACTAAAAGAAAAATTAAAACATCGAGTCTAACAACACAATGTTGTTTATCTCGAATTTCAATATTGGGTGACATTTGAATTTATCAATCTCAAATAAATTGAAACTCAAATGAATTGATGAAGATAATAAAATGAGGTTAAGACTCGAGCTCACCACATTATCAAAATAGACATATTAGCCGGCTAATAAACATTGATCACATTTAACTTGAGCCAAAGTCCAAGTCAATATTGAATTACCAAATATGTGGTTTAGTAGTTATGTATTTTGACCAGGTATTTGACGTACATATATGCTTCACATATAAGTGTACACCAACTACAGATCATTACATACAGGCTTCACAGAATACCATAAGCAACGGAAGCTAATAAATTCTGTAAGCTCTTTGATCTATATCCTAAAATGAGAAGTTTGACTTATAGCTAAATGATATAACTATCTAAGTTAATGCTCCTCCAAGCATCTAACTTGTCTTTTCCATTGTGAATCTAAAGTGATCTAATTCAAGATCAATTCACAATTAGTGCAAACAAAGTACAAGTCTGAACGATCACTATGATCGATTCGATTGCCATGGTCTGTCAATCTTGAGATATCTATTATTTATGTTCATCTATTATAAATATTTGATTTTGGATTTAGCAAATCGACATTCATAACAATTCACCATAAGGTACAGAATCGAAAAGGTCACAAAGTAACCCATCATCATCTATATCCTCACGTTCGTCATCATAAGTTTAATCTCTAAATCAAAAAATTCACAAAGTTCTTGGTGAGAACCTCTCAAGTTCTACCAACGATAGAACTCCCACTCAACTTTGGTATATACAAGCATTTATCATGTATAAAGCAATATACTTAGATAAATAGCACTTAAGGAGATAAGCATGCATGATATATCAAAATTAAATCATGCATCTTTCACATCACATACAACTATCACGGGAAGGGAAGTAAAGACATGTTAAAAAGCTAGATTAAGCTAAACATGCTTAGGTGTATGATTAAATATCTCCTTAAAACAATACAAACATTGAATCGTTATCGCATCACTTATTGCTTTTAGATCCCCGATATGGATTTTAACTAATCAAGTATGCAACAAGATTTCGTTCAAAATGTTTAACGCTTTTCAACAATCATACCGAACAACGAGCTACCAAGCTCGAGGGTTTCATTCGAAAGATATCATAGGCCAACAAAAACGTTCAAATCTCAACTCAAAAGAGAGAATTTATGACTGAAAAATGGTTACCAAACCATTATTAGGTCTTAGGGACAACTCAAAACGTTCATCATGGCATTCATTACCATAAAGAAGCATTCCATTTAAAAGAAAATTCTAGTTTTCCATACTTTACAAAATTATGTATGGTTCATATGAGTGCCAATTTACTCCAACTAGGCTATAACACTTAAAATATAATTTTCAGATTCCAGAGAAAAAAAAAATAGACTTTTCCCAATTTAAAAGGAATTTTCCATAATTTCCTTAACTAAAAATAACCCAAAATTGAGAAAATAGTTTTTTTAATCTAAAAAAATATAATAAGCCATTACATCGGAAATTTAATTTCTGAGAGAATGGTATGAAATTCGTCAAAATCCGACCACCGTAGCCCTCACACGGGAGTAAATAAGTTTTGATGATGTGTCACTCTATTAGCCTGCTACATCTCCCTAGCAGTTGACTAGTCAAACAGTCAGTCTAATGATGTCATCAATCGCATCACGATGATGTCACCCGTACTATTCATCATCTTCTTTTCTTTAGAAACCCATAATTTGGGTCTTAAAATAAAATTGGCATAACTCTCTCAATTCTAGGCCAAATTTTACGTTCTTTATATGGTTGGAAAGCTCTCGACGAGATATATTCATTAATGTTACAATTACAACGAAATATGTAACACAAAAGATGCAGTAAATTGAGAAAGATTCTGCAACAATGTTAAGAACATATCATGCAATTCTAAGCATGTATTTGGCATGAAAAACACATACATTCATGCTTAAACATCAGAAAATGAGCCTTAGGGCTTTGATACCAATGTTAGAAAATACTTACCTTGAATCCATCGAAAATTGATTCCATGGATGCTCTATTTTATCGATCTTTTACTCGACTTGTTTTCATGACATTTTCTACATGCTTTTGTACTCCAAACTAGTCTGAATCCGATCACGAACGGAAGGGATACTATTGCCACAATCCAAGAGCTAATTTTGATGAGTTTTCATGGTGAAAAATGGCTACAAAAGTCTTTTCTTTTTACCCTCAATATTGTGTACGAAAATTAGATATTTTTCATGCGTTTATTATTATTTTCTCTCCTTAGAAAATATGGAGATAACTTCCCTTATAAGAGGGAAGAGTTGGGAGGGAAAATGGAGAAGTTTCTCCATTTCAAATAAGAGAAACTACTCCCACCAATTTTTGATTTCAAACTAAATGGGTCGGCTCAGCCCACATGGACGACCCGTGTCTCAAATTCATCATCTAAGAACAATGTTGAGACCAGGTTGAACAATGACATCGGTAATAATTCAATGTTACAATGGTATGTCTTCCCTGAAAATAATTAGTCCCGACATCCCAAATATATATATATATATATATATATATATAAACAGCCAATGGTTTCTTCATACAAACATGTTGTATATCTCACAGTTGAGCATTTGATGAGTACATTATGAAACCATCTCGACATAGGAGCAACTAAACCAATAGTAATTCCAACGCTCTGAATTGCGATAATCCAACTATTGGACCACTTGCACGCATGCCCATTTTGTATATATACTGACATCATTCCTATCTATGGTACCTGAAATTGTGGATCGAGATGATACTTGTACGTTGTTAACTTCACAATGTTACTTTAATAACGTTACAGAATAATGGTGCAGCGGAAATAAACAAACACAAGATTTAAGAAGTGAATATATTAATATTAATTTCCGAGCCGTAGGCAAAATACCACAAGGATTTAACAAAAGATGTTTCTCACAACTCTCAAGTTGCTAGCTCTCGAATTGCTCGAACTCAACAAAGTAGACAAGAATTGCTTTCTCAATTCTAAACCTAGAACTAATTGGACAACTCACAAACTTTGAAAAAGCAAGACAACACTCAGCAACTTGTAAATTAATATTCCGAATTTATTAGCTCTTGTCTCGTGTTTGTCTTGATGTACTTCACATCTATATATAGATTCTTGACTTGGACTTCAAGATGTGTTGCACACGGTTGGTAGTTCCTCTAGTTTCCTTGTCGAACTCTTCTTCCTTGTTCTCGCAGTCCTTCTTGAATAATAGTTCCTTTGTTAGTAAACTAACTAATGAAAGACTCCTTCTTCAAATCTGGACTCATCTTGGATGTTTTCTAGTTGCACTCGAACACTCCTTTCCTTATATGTTGAGCGATTAACTTTAATTAAGGAAACTTCTCATTATGGAAACTTTGAGCGATCAACATGTGGTAAGTTTATTTCCTGAATAATAACCAAAGACAATCACAATTGTGGAACTAGATTAGGTAAGTGAATAAGGCAAAACAATAATTAAGATATTAAAAACACGATTGTAGAAAAGATTCTGCCAACCAATGTCACTCTAACATTGAACTTTCAATGTTATCCTAACATTGCCAGAATACTTGCACTTTCAATCTCCCCATTTTTGCCTTACTTCACAAAATCCTAGAACCTATTCAATCAGATCAAATATTAAGAACAAACTAATCAACCTTGTGGCAACTGTTGACCAAGTAACTCCCCCTTAACATCAGAAGAGTCTAACATGATGTTATTCTAACATTGATATTTCCAATATTGTCATAACATCCATCTTTCCCAATGTTAACTTAACATTGGCTCCAGACAGATGTTCTAACATTGAATTTCTCAATGTTATCTTAACAACAGATACCAGATAACGCCTGCAAACAGAGTTAGTACTTGAAGCACCAGTTCAAGATTCCATAAGAAAAATCACAAAGAACCAATATGCAGAATACTTAATTACATGCCATAACTGTAACAAGGAACATATTCCTTGATCAGAATAAAGATAAACAAGAAAAATAGAAACATTTCAAACAAAAACAAAAATAGTTCACATAAAGATAAGGAAAATAGAAACATTCTCCCCCTTTTTGTGAGGAAGGCAGATCTTTCAGATGTTTTCTGAGGCTGTCAATCTCCTGTAGTCTAACTTGCTTGTCAGCAATCTCTCTTTGAGTGTCTTGTACTCTCTGTCCAACCAAATGAGTGTCTCTTCCATAAAAGCATCGGCTATCACTAAGCAGTTATCCCCACTGGAAATAGGGACTGAAGAAGCAGCAAACTTGTGAGTCTTCTTCTTCTTCTTTCTGCTTGGTCCAGCTCCATCTTCAAGATTCCATGGAAGGTCTTGAATCCTCACCTGTGTAAAATAGCTTCTGGTGATAGACATATTGGCATTGTTCTTGATCCACCCCACTGTCTTCAGGGTCTTGAACCCTTGTTCCACCAGAATGCTAGATATCAGAGAGGGACATGGAATGATTCCCTTAGCTTTTGTAGTGGCCTCCTTCATTGCTCTCGGCACCTTTTCCCCTATGTTGACATTCATCCCATTCTTCAACTTAAACACCAGCTTTGCAGACTCCTTAGTCATCATTGTTTTGTTGGAAGATGGAAGCCAGTTGTAGGTAGAAGTCTTGTGCAGAACAGTACTCAAAGAAGTCAGCTTTGTTGTGGGAAAGCTGTCATTCCACTTCCTTGTTAGTCCACTAGTGAGATCTGTGATGATCTCATTCATGCTTGGATCATTTGATTCTTCTGGATCAGGAAGTCCCCAAGCCTTATTAATGATGGATGGGCTTATGTCAAAGATACTCTTCCTAAGCCAAGCCTTTCCATACTTGGGGGTTTTTTGGTGGCGCACCCATTCGGAGAGGTTCATATAGAAATCTCTGATGACATTAGTAACATATGATGAGTGATTCATCACTAATCCCATCACACTTCTTGCTTCCAGCAGCTCATAGATTATGTTCTCCTTAAGAGTTTCCTCTTCTATTTCCCTTTTATTATGGATTACCCTGGCTTGATAAGCCTCCCATTGTAAATCTGCTTCCACAGACACATAGAAGTCAGAATATGGCTTCTTGGGATACTCACCCTCCATTTCATCAAAGTACTCCTCACTATCTGATGTTGGTGTAACATCAACTGGATCATGAGCCACAAGTTCATCTTCATCCTCAGTTTCTTCCTCCTCTTCTTTTTCCTCTTCTTCCTCTTTTTCCTCTTATTCTTCTTCTTCTTCTTCTTCTTCTTCTTCTTCTTCTTCTTCTTCTTCTGACTCAGACTCATAAGCAACCATCACTTGCTTAGCCTTTCTCTTTCTAGCAGCATTAGCTAGAGCAGTAAGAGTAAGACTTTCTTCTTTTTCTCTCTCAACCTCTTCAGGTTCCTCATTACCCTCATCAACATTATCAACAGGGATACTCTCAGTAGTACCCAAATCAGCGACAGTTTCCTCAACTAGATTACCCTCAACAGCAGGGGTATTCTCCTCAAGATTCACAACCTGCTCATCATTCACCTCAAGGTTTACACCCTCCTCAGCAACTACCTTAGACAAAACCTCAACACTCTCCTCAGGAATTTCAGGAATAACCTCAGACTCACCCACAGCAACAACAGGGGCCTCATTCTCCCCCTCAATACCAACCTTAGCAGTTAAATTTTGAGTAGGGTTAGCCATCATTACCTCGTTTTTTGTGTTGGTGGGAGTGGAGGTATTCTCAGCAACTTTCGATGTTGAACTAACATCACCCTTTGCTGATTTCTTTCCCTTGTGCCGTTGATATGTAGTTTTCCTCTTTGGAGCAGCAGCGGCGACGGATTCAGTTGATGCATGTCTGGTATTATACCTCCGTGGTTGCTCAGTCTGCTCAGCAGCATCTACAAGGGCATCAATTGAAGACTTGCGGGCCATTGTTAGAGTAATTTTGGAGAGAAAAATAGTGTTTGAGTTCAAAAATTTTGATTGCACAAATTCGATTTAGAAAGCGTAAAGAATTAGAAGAGATTAGGGCAAAATATATAACAATCGAATATGAAGAGTGATGATAGCGGTGTTGTAACATGTTACCAAAATAATCGGACCAGTGATGATAGTGGTGTTGTAACATGTTACCAAAATAATCGGACCATTGTCACACGTTCCCGCGCACAGTACTTACCCACGTATCAGTGTTAAGTTAACACGTGACCAGAGCAGTTTCCAAAATTGAAAACTTATAAGTCACAGCGTTACAATGTTGTACTAACATTGGTAAGTTAACACCAGGATAGAAAGTTGGAGGTGCAGGGCTTCTTCCAAATAACTTCATGTGAGAGCGTGAGATATTACTGACTACTGATTTGAAACCTCATCAAAGCACATGAGTACACAAGACACAATTTAAGATCATCAGTATAAGCAAGTGACACTTTTGACAGAGAAACACACAGATAGTAGATATGAATATCCAAGGAAGAATTTACTCCCTCAGCATAGAAGATTACAAACCAATGTGTTTACCTGCAGTATGGTCACTGAAAGTGTATGCCTCAACACATGAATTAGGATTACTACTTCCCCTAAGCCCAAACCGACATAACAAAAACATGCGAAATATGAATTATTGCAACAATGTTAGATCAACATTGGAAGATGGTAACCAAGTACAAACAGCTTCACTAACTGGGATCAGGACATATCAATTTAGATCTTTCACTATTATCATAAACTCTTTTTGAACAAAAACTGAAGAATGTTAACAAAGGATAGTTTCATCATTGAATGTGGGCAGCACAAAACTCCACACACCCCAGCAACTTAACTATCAACTACAGATTATACAAGTACAAAGGAATTGAATGAGGATAATACACTTATCATATACTTCATCACCCCAACTCCTCATGTATACTTGTTGACCAACCTGTTTACAAGGAAAACACCAAGTGATCAGTGCTACTGAATGTGAGGCATTTGAAACTCCAAACATCCCAGTTGAAAGGATCACCATCATGCATTTCCTTGGCCAAAAATAACAGAAACATGAACATAAGCACAACTGAATAACATTGAAGCTCTCAACATCATGTACCCCAGCTTCTCTTCATGTCTGTTTAACTTAAACATGGATAAGTCACAACTGATAACACCAAAGTAGTGAACTCTGTGCATCCCAGCTTCTCCTGATGTTAGGTTAACATTCACAGACCAACAACAGAGTTTTTACTTTACAAACCTTTGATATGAACATGTTCATCAGTCAACTCAGCCATTCATATAGATTAACCACACAACCCAAAAGATGAAAAATGAAGATGTAATATACAAGAAAGAAAGAATGCAAACCAAAAAAATAAAAGAATTTCAGACACACCACAACCAATAACCAGTGCTAGACAGTGGTGTTATGTCAACACTGGTGTACTAACATTCTTACACAATGCACATGCCAAGAGAATTCCTCAAACTGAAGAACCTCTCAGAATCAAAGGGCTTAGTGAACATATCATCAAGTTGATTGTTTGTCTCAATGTGTTCAATGTCAATTAACTTGTCCTCAAACATGTCTCTCAGATAATGATGCCTTATGTCTATGTGCTTAGTTCTAGAATGTTGCACAGAATTCTTAGAGATACTTATAGCACTAAGATTATCATAGAACATAAGTAAGGTGTCACTATCTGACCCATAATCCAGTAGCATGTGTTTGAGCCATACAAGCTGGGTAACACAACTGCCTGCTGCTATGTATTCTGATTCAGCAGTGGATAGAGACACACATTTTTGCTTTCTGCTATACCATGAGACCAAATTGTTTCCCAGACAAAAACATCCTCTACTTGTGGACTTCCTATCATCAACATCACATGCCCAATCTGAGTCACTGAAACCCACAATGTTAGTGTTAGTGTCAAATGAATACCAAATGCCAATGGACAAAGTTCCAGATATGTATCTAAGAATTCTCTTCACAGCAATCAAGTGAGACTATTTTGGGCAAGTCTGGTACCTTGCACACACACAAACAGAGTATATTATATCAGGTCTAGAAGCAGATAAGTAAAGCAAATTGCCTATCACTAATTTGTACAATGTTGGATCAACATTGGTTTCAGTGTCATCTCTAGTGATCTTAACTGAGGCAGACATGGGAGTTTTACACTGTTTTGAATCTGCAAATTCAAACCTTTTTACCAAATTCTTTGCATACTTCTTCTGGTTCAAGAATATGCATGTACCTGTTTGTTTTACTTGGAGACCAAGGAAGAAATTTAATTCTCCTATCATACTCATCTCAAATGTCCTTGTCATGGATTCAACAACTTTTCTAAAATAGAATTGTTAGTAGAACCAAATACTATGTCATCAACATAAATTTGAGCTATACAGATATCAGAACCTTTCTTCAAAACAAACAGTGTTCTGTCTCCATCACCTCTAACAAAGCCAAGACTTAAGAGAAATTATGTAAGTCTTTCATACCATGCTCTAGGAGCCTGTTTAAGACCATACAGAGCTTTCTTAAGCTTGTACACATGATTGGGGTACTTAAGGTCAGTGAATCCCTTAGGTTGTTCTACATATACTTCCTTATCAATGAGCCCATTTAGGAAAGCACCATTCACATCCATCTGATATAGTTTTATCTTAAGACAGCAGGCAATAGCTAGAAGCAACCTAATAGATTATATCCTAGCTACTGGAACAAAAGTCTCATCAAAATATATACCTTCAACTTGTGTATACCCCTGGGCAACAAGCCTAGCTTTGTTCCTAACAATTACTCCATCCTCATTACTTTTGTTTTTAAATATCCATTTAGTCCCTATTACATTTACATTAGGTGGTCTAGGTACCAAAATCCAGACATTATTTTTAGTAAACTACAATAGTTCATCCTACATGGCATTAATCCAAAAGTTATCTTGGAGTGCTTCAGTCACATTTTTAGGTTCTATGGCAGAGACAAAACATGAGGCATTGTCAACAGTACATGTGAAGTTCACAAAGACACATATATCAACCATATCTCTAGAATTAAGTCTCTTTTTGTTGTGTGTCCTTACCCGTTCAGTGATCTTACCTATTACTTGAGATGTTGGATGGTCTTTCTGGATCCTAGCAGGGGGATCTCTTCTAGGTTCAGAACCACCTTCGTTATTTGAGTCAAGATTCTACTGTTATTAGTCTAACATTCGGTCTGGCTGGTGTTAGTCTAACATCTGTTTTCGTCTCCTGTTCTGTGGTGCCAACTTCAAGTTCCAGTATTGGAGTAACATTCTCAGTTTCCAATGTTGGTCCAACATCAGAGACTTAAATGTTACCAGTACCTGTTTCAAGAGTGAAATCATCAAATGCTACATTCACAGATTCCTGAATAGTCGTTAATCTAGGATTATAGACTCTAGAAGTATTGTTGGCAGAGTAACCTGCAAAGATGCATTTTTCACTTTTTGGATCAAATTTACTCAGATAGTCCCTGTCATTTAGCAGATAACAGTCACAACCAAACTCATGAAAATATGCAATATTTAGTTTCACACCCTTCAAGATTTCATAAGGAGTCATATTTGCTCTAGGTCTAAAATACACCATATTACTAATGTGACATGCAATATTTAAAGCTTCAGCCCAAAGTCTCTTAGATATGTCTTTAGCATTCA
This sequence comes from Linaria vulgaris, assembly GCA_948329865.1. NCBI lineage: Eukaryota > Viridiplantae > Streptophyta > Magnoliopsida > Lamiales > Plantaginaceae > Linaria > Linaria vulgaris. The sequence goes on along the minus strand of OX415250.1, from coordinate 30,534,760 downwards.
ACATAACTCTGGCCATTTCTTGAAGGGTTCTATTTTTCCTTTCAACAATACCATTCTGATGAGGTGTCTTAGGAGTTGAATATTCATGAAAGATACCTTTAGCATTACAGTAGTTATCAAAACTAGCATTCTCAAATTATTTTTCATGATCAGACCTAATCTTAGACACAGATGATCCATACAAAGTTTTGATGCTAGCACAAAGAATTTTGAACTAATCAAAAGCTTCAGATTTTTCTTTAAGAAACTTTACCCATGTATATCTAGAGAAATCATCTACAATAACAAAGGCATATTTCTTACCACTCAAACTACTTGCCTCAATAGGACTCATTAAGTCCATATGCAGTAATTCAAAACACCTACTAGTTCTAGGAGTAACACTCTGTACCTGTAGGGGTGCATGAACAGCTCTGGTTTGCTTTCCTTTGAGGCAATCACCATACACAAGCTTACCTAGACTGGTTAGCTTAGGAAAACCTCTTACAGCATCAACTTTTTGTAATTTCTCCAAGTTTCTGTAGTGCACGTCCCAGTTTCCTATGCCATGGAAGCTTCATCTATCTTAGCATGGAAACATTCTGCTTCTTCCTGAGCCATATAGCAGTTGTTTTTAGATCTAGTACATGTCATAACAATGACATTGTCACTATCATAAACATCACAAGACACTTTGTCAAAAGTAACTAGCAGATCATCATCACAGAGCTAACTAATGCTAATTAAATTTTCCTTTTACCCATCAACCAACAGAACATCCTTGAGAGGTGGAAATCCTTCAACATTGAGTATCCCATTTCCAATAATTTTTCCTTTGGTGCCTCCTCCATAGGTGACAGTTCCAACTCTAAAGGGAATCATCTGTTTAAGATTTTCTTTGTTGCCTGTCATATGTCTTGAGCATCCACTGTCAAAGTACCACTTACCTGAAAGGTTAGAGTAAACAGCAGAGAAAACAACATTGCATACAATCTTGATCTTAGGGGATTTTACCTTTTCAATCCAAGTTTTACTTTTCTGTCCAGAACATAATGTTAGACTAACATCAGAAGCAGATGTTGGTTTAACATTAGACACAGAGGCTGTTTTCTTTCCACTTCTTTCAAATATTTTTTACAAAATGGTTTAATGTGGCCTCGTTGAAAACAGTATTGACAGACAAAGGTGGGTTTACTTTTTCCTGTGTTGATAGGATCAGAACTCAATTTTGAAGATTCTTTGACAAATCTAGTTCTTAGGTAGGCAGAATTCACATCATAAGAGGAAGATTTCTCAACAAATCCTAGACCATTTGTATATGTATTACCTAAATTCAGTACCTCATCAAGTTTATAAGTTCTTGAATTCCATTTTGTAATTATCTCACTATCCTTCTTGAGTTTTTCCTTTACCTCTTTCAGCTCAACTTCTGCTTTGTCATGATCTCTTTCATAGAGTTTCATCATATTCTTCAAACACTCAATGTCATACTTCAAAGCTCTATTACTTTTGATGAGCATAATGTTCTCTCTTTCCAGTTTGATAAATGTAGAATGAAGATCATCTATGATTTCCTCATGGGACATTTTTCCTTCAAAATAGTATTCCTCCTCTAGATCAATTGAACCATGAAAACAATAAAAGTTAGTATCATCAGAATCAGAATATATATCAGAGTTAACCTTTAAGTTATTGTTGTCCCAATTTCCAAAGAAAATCTCATGTACTGTTGTTGGTTCCTCAATGTTAGAGTAACATAGTGAGTCATAGCAGTTTCTGAAATCTTCTCCTGACCAGTTAATCTGAGTGTAGAGCGCAGTAGTGTTGATTTCTTCTGAGTTTTCATCGGCACTTGATCCACAGTTGAAATCAGCTTCATTGAAATCATCTACACAAACCCAATGAGAGTTCCCTCTTGCTCGGAGGGTGTTAGCACATTCATTTTTAAAATGACCAAACTCTTTACATTCATAGCACTGGACATCTTTCAATTTCTCAGCATATTGATAAGTGCTCTTTAATGCCATGTACTTTATGAATTTAGGGGGTAGTCAACTAGCATTACGAGATTGCTTCTCTTTGCCTTTATCTTTGTAACCTAATTTACTGGATTTCTTGGTAATGTTTCCATAGTTAGAGGAGATCAATTCATACTCATCATCATCACTTCCTGTAGTATCTGAGCTAGTTCCAAGTAAGGCTAAAGCATGTTGTTTACTAGACTTACCTAGAAATTCTAGTTCAAATTGTTTTAAAGTGTTCATTAATGTTTTAAAGTCCATGTTGGCAAGATCTTTAGACTCATTCATAGTAATTCTTTTGATAGTGAATTTAGTAGACATGGATCTAAATTCTTTGTAGACCATGGTTTTATAGAAATAACAAATCCTAGGTTTTGACACTTGTTAGCAATATTAAGAAGCTTCTCAAAATTGCTATTAATGCTTTCATCTTCACCCATCTCTATTTTTTCAAAGTCCCTAAGCAACTTTCTATGTTTAGAGTCCCTCATAGCCACATCTCCCTCACAATGCAGTTCAAGAATATCCCATGCAGATTTAATTATAGTGCAAGTTTGAATAAGTTTAAACATATGATTACCTACCCAGCTAAAAATAACATTGAGAGCATTTTCATTGAAGTTGTAGAGAGTAATATAATTGGTTGTCCATTGTCCTTTGGGCTGGCTTAGGTACCAGATCAGCATCTCGATCTCTTGGCAAGTAAGGAATGGTGTAGCCTTCCAGTATTGATTCCCATGCTCTCAGATCAATAGATTTTATGTGGACCCTGAGTCTGATCTTCCAATATGCATAATTGTTTGGTCCTTCCAACACTGGAAATCTATTGGTATTGGGGTTGGTGTAGTCCATCTTGTAGCATCAACGCCAAACACCGGTGGAGTTGGTGCTTGGCTCTGATACCAATTGAAATTATGGGTCGGATTGATACTTCTACATTGTTAACTTCACAATGTTCCTTTAACAACGTTCCAGAATAATGGTGCAGCAAAAATAAACAAACAGAGAATTTAAGAAGTTAATATATTAATATTAAATTTCGAGCCGCAGGAAAAATACCACAAGGGTTTAACAAAAGATGTTTCACACAACTCTCAAGTTCCTAACTCTCGAATTGCTCGAACTCCACAAAACAAACAAGAATTGCTTTCTCAATTTTAAACCTAGAACTAATTGAACAACTCACAAATGTTGCAAAAGCAAGACAACACTCAACAATTGTATACATGTTCTTGGCTTGGACTTTAAGGTGTGTTGTACACGGTTGGTAATTCCTCTAGTTTCCTTGTCGAACTCCTCTTCCTTGTTCTCGCAGTCCTTCTTGAATAATAGTTCCTTTGTTAGTAAACTAACTAAGGAAAGACTCCTTCTTCAAATCAGGACTCGTCTTGAATGTTTCCTAGTTGCACTCGAACACTCATTTCCTTATATGTTGAGCGGTTAACTTTAATTAAGGAAACTTCTCATTATGGAAACTTTGAGCGATCAACCTATGGTAAGTTTATTTCCTGAATAATAACCAAAGACAATCACAACTGTGGAACTAGATTAGTTAAGTAAATAAGGCAAAATAATAATTAAGATATTAAAAACACGATTGTAGAAAAGATTCTGCCAACCAATGTTACTCTAACATTGAACTTTCAATGTTATCCTAACATTTCCAGAATACTTGCACTTTCAGTATCCAACTATAAATTCCATATACTTGTTTTGCTATGTAAAATGTAGCTAGTAAACATACTGCACTTGAAGTGGTAGAAACTACAGAAATGCGAGAACAAATTGAGGGTTGCAAGTTTCCTCCATCACCCAGTATCTCCTCATCGCTTCCTTCTGATTAGAAACTGTAAATTTCTCATTTCTTGTCACTCCATGTTCTTCCTTCAAAGATAATTTGTGAATCTTTTGGTACTTCAATTACAAGCTCCTCTTGATGTTTGGAGTCGTAATAGATGCAAAAACTAGTATAACCAGCAAAACACGTAATCAAATCGTCGGAGCATAAAGTTGTTTATGCAAACTTACAGCCTTGATCAATTGAATAACTTGAATCCACCTATTTTCGACAACCGTGAGTACTACAATCCCTAGAGCAATTGTATTTGTTAGAATCCCTAGAGCAATTGTAAAGTTTTGTGGTACCCTTTTGTATTTTTTGTACTGCGAAGAGAAGAATATGATAGAGAGAGAAGTACTGAGAAGATGAGATAAGAAAATAGAACTTTTTGCTCAATGAAATAGTAGTTTCCCCACAGCTAGTACATATAACGTGCCTTATCAGAATAAGACAAAAACCCCTAACAACATGGGGGTAGAATAGTCCTTACACCACTAATTAAAATTGATATAAAATATAATGTTGATAAAATACTAAATAAGACAAGGCAATCTGGATCTCAGCCACGTGTCTTAATCTGGGTCGTTGCTTCTTGCCCACCAAACGACGCCGTTTCTTCTTGCCTCAGATCCAATTAAGAATCGATTTTCAGATCCCCTACGTTTTTCTCAAAGGTTGAGTCTTTACTCTCTTCAATCAAATTTGCCTTCTTAATCTTTTGGTTCCTAAAATTGGTCGTTCTAACTTGTTCTTCATCTCTCAGGTTCATAACATTACCCCCGGCAGCAGTTGATCCTTGTCCGCAAGGATCAAACGACGGAAATTTGGATGCGACAAAGCTGTAATCTTCCCAAGTCGCCGATTCTGGGCCGAAGTTCCCCCATCGCACCAAGATTTGAGGTACACCGATGTTTCCCCGCTTAATGAATTGTTTGTCGAGAACCGACATAGGATAAACCTTAAAATTGCCATATTTGTCTTAAAATGGTAGTTCTGGGCTAGGAAATACTTTAGAACTAAGCTTCTTCTTTAGTAGTGACACGTGGAACACTGGTGAATCTGAGCCCCATGTGGTAGTTCCAGTCTATAAGCCACCTCTCCAATTCTTTCAAGGACTTTATAGGGACCATAGTACATGCAGCTCAGCTTAAGGTTCTTGCGCGGACTAACTGAGTTATGTCTCAAGGGTTGAAGTTTGAGGAAAACTTCATCACCTACTTCAAAAACCCTCTCAACTCTACCCTTGTCAGCATAGTGCTTCATGCGATGTTGCGCTTTCAAGAGGTTCTCTTTTAGCAGAGAGTTCAACTTCACTCTCTGAACTAGAATATCCTTGGCTTATGTGTGTTGTGTCTCCTCAAATGATTCTATTGCCAAACGGTCAGGGACATAACCATATAAAGCTTGGAATGGTGTGAGCTGCAAGCTGGAGTGATAATTGGTGTTATACCAATATTCAGCATATGGTAACCATTTCACCCAAAGCTTAGGATTCTCAAAGACCATTCCTCTCAAATAATTCTCAAGACATTGGTTTAACCTCTCAGTCTGTCCATCTGGGGGTGATAAGTTGAACCCATGCTTAAAGAAGTCCCCACCAATCCAAAAAACTCCTTCCAAAACAAACTTGTGAAGATTTTATCCCTGTCACTAACTATACTTGTTGGCATTCCATGCAACTTGAAAATATTCACCATAAATAGTTGAGCAATATCCTTAGCACTGTAGGGGTGTGATAGTGGTAAGAAATGGCCATACTTAGTAAACATGTCTACTACTAGTAGTAGTATGATAGATTTGCCCTCTGACTTTGGGAGCCCTTCTACAAAGTCCATGGCAATATGAGACCATACTTGATCTGGTATGGGCAAGGGTTGTAGTAATCCTAGGTATGCATTGTGTTCAGCTTTAGTCATCTTGCATACATCACAATTCTGTACAAATGTAAAAAAACTCCTCTTTCATCTTAGGCCAAAAGAATAAATATGTAACCCTCATATAGGTCCCCCAAGTTACCAGAATGACTTCCAATAGCTGAGCTATGCAAAGTGTGTAGGATCTGTTCTCTCATCTCAGTGGCCTCCCCCACACAAATCCTCCCCTTAAACCTCAGCATCCCACTCTTCACACTGAAATCAGAGAAAATTGAGGGATCTAACACTTTAGTTGCCAAAATGTTAGTGAAAAGACTATCATCCTCATAGCTCAACACTACCTGATATAACCATAGTAGTTGCACAATGGAAATGGCATGACAGTCACCCCCATCTATAAATTCCCTGGATAATGCATCTGCAACTTTGTTTTCACAACCCTTCTTATATTCAATACTGTAATCCAGTCCCAGTTGTTTTGAAATCCACTTTTTTTGGAGAGTATAAGTAATCTTCTGCTCCAGCAAAAACTTCAAGCTCTGTTAATCAGCTTTGATCATAAAATGTGAGCCTTGCAAATAGTGTCTCCATTTCTGTATTGCTAGCAACACAGCCAAAAATTCCCTCTCATAAATAGAGAGAAGTTGATTCTTAGAGCACAAAACTCTACTGAGAATAGCTATAGGTTTATTTTCTCGCATTAGAACAGCTCTTATCCCCTTGCCACTAGCATCTGTCTCCACCACAAAATCCTTAGAAAAATAAGGTAAGGCCAGAACTGGTGCCTTAGTCATAACCTCCTTAAGCTTCTCAAAGGCCAGAACTGCTTCCTCACTCCACACAAAGTCGTCCTTCTTAAGCATTTGTGTCAGTGGTCTGCTAATAAGGCTATAATCCTTAATAAGTTTCATGTAATAACTAGTTAAACCCAAGAATCCCCTCAAACCCTTGACTGTTTTAGGCTTAGGCCAATTAACCATTCCCTCCACCTTACTGGGGTATGTGGCTACCTCTTCCTGAGTGATAATATGGCCCAAATATTCCACTTGAACCTTGCCAAACTCACACTTACTTCTCTTGGAAAATAACTGGTGTTGTCTCAGAAGTTGCAACACAGTAGTTAAGTGAGTAATATGTGCATCCGAGTCATTGTTGTAAACTAGTATATCATCAAAGAATACTAGAACATACTTCCTCATTTCCTCAGCAAATACCTGGTTCATTAAGGACTGGAAAGTGGTTGGTGCATTGCAAAGCCCAAAGGGCATCACCAAGAATTCAAATTGCCCATGATGAGTTTGGAATGATATCATGAACCTATCGTCCTCTATCATTATAATTTGAAAATACCCTGACCTCAAATCAACCTTTGAGAAATATTTAGCTCCATGTAATTCATTAATTATTAGCATAGGATATCCATGCTTAATGGTGAGTGAATTTAGGTACCTGTAATCAATGCATAACCTCCAAGTAGAGTCCTTCTTCTTAACCAACAGAACAGGAGATGCAAAGGGGCTCATACTGTGTTGGATCACCCCTTCTTTGAAAAGAGTCTTCACAATATTCTCAATCTCCCCCTTCTGATCATGTGAACACCTATAGGGACATTGCTTCTTAGGGATACTACCTTGTTTAAGCACAATCTGATGCTCCACTTCTCTAGCAGGTGGGAGCCCTTCTGGCTCCATAAAAACATCCTGAAACTCCTCCAATAGGCAGGTGAGTTGACTATTTTCCTCACCCTCCCAAGGTAACATGGTGATGGCAAAGACATTACCCTCTAACACCTCCCCTTCTGACATTAATAGCTTGGAATGCAACCTTTTCCCCATGTAACCTGGCACTAAAAGTCATGTTCTTGTAGTCAAGCTTGATGGGACAGTGTTGTCTCAACCAATCTCCTCCAATGATCATGTGGTGGCTACTCATATTCAGTAATCTGGTGGAAAAGGTACAAGTGTGTCCTTGCATATTCCACTGGAAATCTAGTACCCTCTGAATGCTTATCAACTTCCCACTGTCAACTACTTTTAACAGCATGGGTGTAGTAGAATCAATGCTACACCCAAACTTATTGGCTAATGAGGCATCTAAGAAGCTGTAACTAACTCAACATTCAATGAGTGCAAGTAGAGGTTGCCCTTTATACTCTCCAAACAATCTGAATGTATTTGCAGTGGCTTCCTCTTTGATTGCTTGGACAGTGAGCTCAGCAACATCCCCAGTAGCCCACTGTACTCCTTCCCACACTTCTTTCAGTGAATACATATATGCCTCCTCTTCCTCTTCACTAATCAGTAAGTAGAATTGCTTAGTCTTACACTTATGACCAAAAGTATAGTGGTCATCACAGTTAAAACACAAACCCTTAGCTCTCCTAGCCTGCATTTCAGCAGCAGTAAAGGGTTTTCTAGTGTTATTAGTAGCTGGTGGAGTGAATGATTTGACAGGTGGTACTGTCACTTCATTGGGCCTCTTGTGGTTTTGATAGGGCAATGTATATGGCTTAAGTTTGAACCTCTTGGCCGTTTCATTCACCTTGTCTTGTTTGCTAGCTATCTTCATAGCCTGTTGAAGGGTGGTAGGGTTAAACAAGGAGATTTGTGACTATAGTTCTTCACTCAATCCACTCACAAAGCATGCCACATAGTACCCCTCATCAAACTCCTTGTTAGACACGATCCTCATATACAACTTCAACTCCTTAAACCTCTTTTTGTACTCCTCCAATGAGTGTGTATGTTTAAACCTATTAAAGTCAGCAATGACATTAGCTTCTTTAAGCTCCTCAAACCTCCCAGTAACCTCCTTCAAAAACTCTTCCCAACTAATCCCAAAGAATTTGGTTCTATGATTTTGATACCACACAGCAGCCTTCCCTTCAAAGTGTAAAGGGGCCATAGTTACCTTCTGCATATCAGAAGTACTTGGCATCAACTCAAAGTAACCCAAACACTTAACCATCCAATCTATAGCCTTACTACCATCAAAACGTGGAAACTCAATTCTAAGGCTAGGCAGAGTACCCTGAAATGAGGGTTCCTGAGATCTGTTGTTAGGTCTGTCAACATTCATATTGAGATTCATGTTTTGAGAGTGACTCTCATAACTCTTATTGGGTGGTGACCCTCTAAATATGGGGATGGGTTGATCCTTACCCAAAGTATGGTTCATCATAGCCATCATTTTTGACATTTGATTTTGCATACCAATAAGTGTAGCATTAAATTCTGTTTGTTCAGTATGTATAATTCTTTCATGCATTTTTTTCATTAAGGGGTGTTTATTTTTCATCCAGGTGGCGGATGTGGTCATGGGTCTGAGTGTTAATCAACCCCATTTGCTCATGTATACCTGCTTCCACTGCCATACGCCTGGAATCTTCATCTTGAAATTTTTGGTTCATTTGTTGCTGTGATTCTTGTAAATCTTTGAGTCTAGTATCAACCATGGTGCCCAAAATAGATATAACCTAGCTCTGGGATACCAAATGTAAAGTTTTGTGGTACTTTTTTTGTATTTTTTGTACTGCGAAGAGAAGAATACGAGAGAGAGAAGTACTGAGAAGATGAGATTAGAAAATAGAACTTTTTGCTGAATGAAATAGTGATTTCCCTACAGCTAGTACATATAACGTGCCTTGTTAGAATAAGACAAAAACCCCTAACAACCTGGGGGTAGAATAGTCCTTACACTACTAATTAAAATTGATATAAAACATAATGCTGATAAAATACCAAATAAGACAAGGCAATCCGGATCTCAGCCACGTTTGTTAATCTGGGTCGTTGCTTCTTGCCCACCAAACGACGTCGATCGATTTCCAGATCCCCTCCATTTTTCTCAAAGGTTGAGTCTTTACTCTCTTCAATCAAATTTGCCTTCTTAATCTTTTGACGACCAATTTAATCTTTTGATTCCCAAAATTGGTCGTGCTAACTTGTTCTTCATCTCTCAGGTTCATAACAAGTTGTTTATGCTAACTTACAGCGTTGATCAATTGAATAACTTGAATCCACCTATTTCCGACAACAGTGAGTACTAGAATCCCTGGAGCAATTGTATTTGTTAGAATCTCATGACCACTCATGGATCCCAACGATGAGATAAAATGAACCATAGCCATGCACATGAAAGTTACACTGCTAACCTTGGAAAAATACCTGCCATCTTTATATAACTATTCACTGAGGTCCATTGCCGGCTTCATCCCGACGGCTAATAGAGTCAAGAAAGTAGCATTGAGAGAGAAAATTTTGCTCGGGAACCAAAACTTTTTGCTTCGCAACCCGTGAAATATGTCGGCAGCCATCGCAAGTGCGCAGGCTACGGAAGCTGTTGCAATATACAATCCTGCCCATTTCATTGATGCATCAAGTTGTTTTTGTAGAATATCTTCGCGTTCACTCATTGTGACTTGATAATTTGTTTGATTTAGATTTTGTTGTCTTGTGTAGGAATGAGGATTGGAAACTTATAATTTCTTCAACTCTTGTGGTGTACGGAGGAGTTAACAAATTTGTTGCAATGAATTCATTCCAAACGAACCCCAAGAAAGATAGAAGAGCCACTTCCGTTCTTCGTTGGTTTTGACTTTTGATAGAGACAGTACGTTAAATATTTCGAAATTGTTATATCAAGTCTTACATTAACGTAGTTTAAGCATTGCCATTGACTTGAACATACATAATATTCATTGATAAAAATGAAATATTTACTATTTCAAAATGTGCTGAGCAAGTAATTTTCATTAATATACGAAAGGTTTAAGGAACAACGAATAACTACCTACTCAAACGAAGCACTGCCCCATGGACCATTTTGGTAATTGTACACACTTGCTAATGATCATAAAGAGATTCAGAAAACGGCTTTATTCACTCCTAAATACGGGATGTATACAAATGGGTTGTAGATACATGTACTTTTGATTACAATAGACATATACACTCAATATCTGAGAGTTTTTGAAAAAACTTAATAACTATGTAACATTATAACAATCAGAAGTCGACTGGCATAGATAAACTTTCCACACTGGACAACTGCGTTGTCAATGTTTCATTACTCGAAACTGAAGAGAAGCTCACTGGATTTTCATCATCATACAAGCAGAAAGCACGCCAATCGTCAATTGACAACACGTTATAACCAGGACCCGGAGATGGCCATTCACGTTGCTGAAGAAGTTCAAGAATCCCTTCCGTTTTACCCAAAAGAAGGAACGCTTCACGAACACTCTTCTCGCGTTTCTCTATTCTGCTTTGGTGACACGTTGAACTTATAACAGGAGGTAAGTTTGTGAGGCAAGCTGCAAATATATCTGCAATCATCACAGACAACTTCTCAAACAAATCGTCCTCAGTTGGTTCATTCTCCCCTGTAATGGACAATAAAATGGTTTCGCATATTCTGTACATTGAATTAGCAGCTATAACTCTAACCGGCCAGTTAAGAGGATTTTCCATGTAATAATCCTTTATCCCTCTCTTGAACTGCCTAACAATGAGTTCAGCTTTCTCGGACAGCTCTCGTATTATCTCATTGAAATTCTTGCAACAATAAGATGATTTACGAAGATCCAAGTTTTGCCATTTCCTGTATAAACTAACACTTGCCCAAGCAACATCAGCAGCTTTCCTTGGGTTTGCAATTTCTCCATTTGTATCCGATGCTCCATCGATAAGCTTCGCAAGGGACATGCCTTCACTCACAGAGCTCAATAACTGCTTAGCCTTGTGGTTTGCAACATTTGGAAGTGCAATAGCAATGCTAGTAAGGGTCACCAAGGGAAGAGTCCAACAACTACGAGGTTCTTGTGAATGTAGACTTCGAACTTGGATATTATCGGATTCTTTTACACCACTGAAGTTGCCAGCCTTACGTAGAAGTCCAATTAGATTTTCTGGTTGTTGCTTTTTACCTATTTCGATAACTTTATCTGCTCGGCGGCAGATTTTCTTCACCATTCTTTCTGGTAGCTCTGGCTCACCTTCCAGTAGTAGAACGTAACGACTGAGATTACGAGCTATGCCATCACCTAATTCAACTCTTACGTGATCATTTGAGCTGATAACTTGGGATGACCGACGCATCACACGAGTCGTGAGTAATACAGAGACAAACAAAGAAAAAATCCTAATGTGATTGAAGGACGCGACAAATGGAGTCATGACTAAGAAAGAGACAAATACAACTACCTTGCAGAAGAGAACCACCAGAATCTGAATTCCAATACAAATATTCATTATAAGCCATTTTGCGCCATGGAAATATTTCCTGCAGTTGTCAGTTCCGATTTGTAAACCAGATAAACCGTCTCTCCAATCTATAAGAGTCTGGATCCAATAACTCTCGACGGTGAATTCATTTCTAAAACCTTTACAGCTCATAGTTGAGCACTTGTAGATTACATTATTAAAAAACCTCAGTGTAGGAGTAACTAAACCAACAACTATTCCAATTGACTGAATTGCTAGAATACATTGGGCCGACCATTTGTATACAGACTCAGGACGTAGGAATGTTGATGCCATTCCTATTATGGGTAGCCAAATAAAGTATCCGATAGGGGGCATTCCTAACTCAAAAGTAGCAAGCAAACAAGCTGCACTTGATGTGGTGGAAACAACAGATCGCGCCATAACAAATTCGGGGCTGCTAGTTTCTGCCATCACCCAATATTTCTTCATCTTTTCCATCTGATTAGAAACCGTGAATTTCTCACTCCTTGCTACTGCATGCTCTTCCCTCAATGCGAGTTTGTGCATCTCTTGGTACTTTGATTCAAGGCTCCTCTTGATGTTTGGTACCATGATAGCTGAAGAAACTAATGTAACCAGCAAACCAAGAATAAACAATGTAGGTTTAAACAACTCATGATGAAAAACAATGTAACGAGACAGCTGAACAGCTTGAATCCACATATTTCCAGTAACCGTGAGTCCCAGAATCCCTAAAGCGGTTGTATTTGTTAGAATCGATTGATCACTCATGGATCCCAGAGACGACGTAAACTTAACGATAGCCATGCACATAAAAATTAGACTAGTCGTTTTGGTAAGAAGCTCTGCATTCTTATACAACTGATCACTGAGGTCAACTGCAGGCTTCATCGCCACGGCCAACAGCGTTAAGAAAGCGGCGTTGAGAGAGAAGTATTTGCATGGGAACCAAAACCTTTTGCTTCGTACACCATGAAATATGTCGGCAGCCATTGCAAGTACACAGACCGCCGAAGCTGTTGCAATATACAATCCTACCCATTTCATTGGTTCATCAAGTTGTTTTTGTAGAATATCTTCGCCTTCGCTCATCGTGAAATCAAACGATGCGTAGGAGAGATAATATGTTAGATTTAAGTATTCTATCAAGCGCTTTGGGGCAGGAATGATGCTATGGGAGGCTCAGTTTTTCTTAAACTCCTAATACATGTACAGAGGAGTTGACAAATCTGTTGCAAATAGTTGAGTTTTGCTCGTCTTCAACCATTTCAAAAATTGGAGTGAAAGGGACTGTAAGTAACTCTATGGTGGAAGACTTTTGTTATGGGCTTCTATCTAACAGAATGGAAAATGGATTTATCGACAAGTTTACGAAGAATTCAACTTGGTGCCATGTCACTATTGAGCTCTAAAATAATTCATTCCAAAGCGGAACCTTATATTTTCACGAAAAGGTTGCAGCTTCCATTTATTTGGTTTGTTTTGACTTTTGACAGAGAAAGCACATTAAATATTCACATATTACTATACCCAGTTTAACCGTAGCATCAGGAACTAGTCTAAGATGTCAAAGAGGATTAGAAAAGGCGTAGATACACAACTACTTACATATTTCTTTTTCGCATCGCCATTGATTTGGACACAAATGATATACGTCACAAAAATAGAACATCTATTCAAAGAAAAACTCTATAGGGGTGTGCTTTAATTAACTTGACAGATTATTCGTATCACTTTTGGTCCTATTCATAAACATATCAAAGGTTTAAGGAACAATGAATAACACTAATCAAAAGAAGCACTGAACCCCCCACCACACAAAGATTATCACGTATATAGATATGGTTTTTCAAATGTAGGTTACACAGTAATACCAAGGCATTAAAGAATAAACCACCCTCATATTCAACAGACCAGAAGCAATGCATCCAGCGACTGACAAACATGCCTAAATCTCTCCCTGCACCCTTGTTTCACTTCAAAAACTCTTATCATCTCTGGTTCAATATTTGTCTTGGTTGTATCTGCTTGGCGATATCCAAGAGACTGCGAAAACAACGAACACCAGCAGAATGGCTAGGAACGTGACAAAATCATAAGATCTCATGACTCTTTGTCCCCTGTATTTTCATCCAGAAGCAATTAGAATCAATCAAAGCTGCCAAAACTATATGGTAACTGGTAAGACAAAACTATGTTTTCTGAGCAAAACTCTATTAAGACAAGGCTGCAAAACAATTTGTCCCCTCTATTTTTTCATGCAGCAGCAATTAGAATTCCAGGAAATTACCATTGTTGGCATTCACCAATGTGCTTTTCTGCGCCTTTATAGCCATCCGCTTTACACTCTCGGCTATAATTTGGAACAATTAAGAGTTAAGAGAGTTCAAGGGAGAAAAATAAGCATACAAAACAACATATAAAGCATTGCGTTCAAAGCAAGTTTATACCTCGGCTTAGCAAAAACATCTAGTACTTTGGGGAAAATTACGGAATATAATTGAGTGAAATAACTCTTCTACCTACAGTTTTATCTTCGAAAACACAGAGAGTAGGCTGAATACATATGCAAACACTTGGAGTCTTAGACCCAAACAGAATGAGGAAGGACCACTCTTGCGAGAGAACAATCCAATTATTTTAATGCCACATAAAAAAAACATGGAATTCATCTTCCAGTGTCACAAATAACTGCATGATTTATAGGGGAGGTCAAAATACTTGGACCATTAGAGGAAGAACAAGAACCAGGAAATTCACAAGTATCCAAGGGAAAATTTAATTTGCTCTCTGAGCTTTTTCTGGAATTAAAGTTTGCACCACCTTCACCATTCTGCCTTGGGAGAGCGAGCTATAAGCGCAAATGAGGATATCAGAAACCCACCAGGTGAAGGTGATGTTACAAACAGATCTTATCGGTTCTCATAAGGTAAAGAGAAAAATCCCCTCTTCAAAAAAAAAGCTTTCTAAATTTAGCTCACATCATAGAAGCCATATTTTTTTCACCTTTAAATTTCCTTTTTTTGTTTGCTCTTCTCCTCTTCCTCTCCGCCTGTGTTAGCTCTATTTCCTCTTTAATGTCTCCTTTCCCAGCAAACACTTCCTCAGGAGCGAGCATAGCTGCATCAGACACAGCCAGAGGTGCAATCTACAATAGAGAACATGTTACTAAATGATTCTTGTAGTAGATCTATTATTGCATCAGAGCAACAGTGATGAGTCAGATAGTTTACTTCTTCCATTGCCAGCGCAGGAACATTTGCTTGTATAGACATATCTTCGATAACCTGCTCAAATTCACAGATTAAATATCGGTCTGACAATGTCCTTCCGTGGTCCACAAAATTCTGGAACAGAACTCAAGAAGCTTACCGGTTTAGGAGTGAAATGGAAATGAGACAGAGCATCTAACTTCAAGCACAACCTCTTGAATATTTGGGTTGCCTGAAACAGACGAAAATGTCAAATCATTGCATACCTTCATTAATTTTAAAAAATTACATCACTTTGGTGAAAATGATCAGACAAGCCATTATTGACATGAACGCTTTATATGGAGACAAATTAACAAGCACCAATTAAAAACAAAAATATTAGTAATTAGTGCACGCACTTCTTTCTTTTGTTCATCTGAGAAAGTCAGGGCAGTTGACACGAGGCCCGTCTTCTGGGCATACTCATCCTGCATAAAAAGGGAGGAAAAGATTGTTCAGTGTCTCTATCATGAGCAAGACCAGTCACGAGGTTGAAACACAATTACCCAATAAATATTAACTCAAAATATCAATGAATAGAAAGTACCCAAAAGATAGACACTCACCTCATACAGTTCGGCGAGACCCTTTTTGCTCTTATTCTCATCCTGCAAACATCTAGTTGATTAAATTGGAGGGAATTATGTAACTCAAGAAAAAGATGGCGTTAAATGTGCTAAATAATTACCATTTCCACTTTTTCTTTTGGTGCCTTGTTCAATAAAGTAGGTGGCTTCTGGACATCATCAAATCGCCCCTAAACATGGTAAACAAGGAATGTTTAATTGGTACCAAACTTGAAATAAAGACCATATGGCGTGATAAAATGAGAACAATATCTTTACTGTAACAATGAAAAACTTAATGCACGAGCTTTATCAAAACACAAGAGGTTGACCATCAACGCACATATCAGTGCGTGTCCACAAGAACGGAAAATCCACTGTGAAACAAAATCATCACCATTCATCTTCACCCAGCAAACATAATAACCATCAAAAGTCACAATAAATATCATAATCACCAACTATTTCCATTTCACAAGACAGGGAGCTAAAGCCAAGCGAAAATGTCAATTTAAGATCATATTCAGTGTTTTAAAAACCGGACCGGACATCGACCCGGCAACCTTACTTGTTCAAGGTTCGATCGGTTGAATCGGTTAAACCACTGGTTGAACCGGTCAAAGTATATTGAAAAATCTGATACATACATACATATATATATAGTCAGATTCTGATACATATACATATACATATATATATAATCTGATACATACATATATATAATCTGATACATATACATCTGCACTATATATATATATATATATATATAGTCAGATTCTCATACATATACATATACATATATGTATATATATATATATGTATATAATCTGATACATATAGTTTGTATCTATAAAATATAAATCAATTTCAGTGTCTTACGTGTGTATACCTTTGCTGCAAATTAGGTTAATTTTTAAATGTAGGGACCAATAAGTCATTTAGCCTTAAAAAAAAATGGATCGGTTCACTAACCGGTCCGGTTGACCGGTTCGACCGATTGACCCGGGTTTTTGGGCGGTTCAACTCGACTGAAATGACCCGCGGGTTTTTCACTTCAAATGGCCCGGAAAAGGTGTCGAACCGCGGTCGGACCGGTCCGACCGGCCGGTCCGGTCCGGTTTTCAAAACACTGATCATATTGGTTTCAAAGCAAGCTATCAAGGAGACAAAAGAAGGGAGGAAATAATTTTCTCTTCTGATCTATGCTATCCTCTTATCCATACTTTGGGTTACAAATGACAAATCTATGACAACTGTTGGCTTTCAAAAGTCCCAGAAAGACTCGGTTCGAAAAGTACCACAAACAGGTCCAAGTAAAGTGAGTCCCGCGCTTGTAGAGCACTCCCTAAAAGAAAGAGGGCAGCCACAACTTGTTTTCTGTTTGTGTGAAGAAACGACTGACTGTCCTTCCATTAAACCTACCTTTCTATCTGTGACATTTTCTCCTTACTAAAACTTCCAGCGAGATCACGATGAAGGCCTTGGCCCTCAGAATACGTAAGTGATTCAGCCAATATTACCTAAAAAAAATGATTCAGTATCATACATCACAAATCTAATCCAATTAGGGCAACTACGATGTGAAAAGTTTCCATCGCCCCTGCTCCATGCTTTCTTAAAACATACATAACATGCCGGCAGTTGCACTGGTCTCATATCTAAGCATTTGGAGGCATTAATGCAGTAACTGCTCTTGGCCACAAACGATATGTCCTAACGACCTTGCTCTATACTTTCTTACAAGATAAGTAACCTCCTCCAGCTGCCCTTCTTGTCTCAAATGTAAGCATTTTGAGGCATTAATGCAGCAACTGCCCCTAGCGACAAATGATATGTCTATTCATGGTTCTATTCTTTCTCCCATTTACCCCTCGCCCCCTACTCTTTAAGTGCTATGGAGAAAGAAAGAAAACAGTCATAGTACAAGGCGAAGGTATCCTCTCTTCCAAACAACTTCTGATTTAGAATAGATCATTTTAATCCAGGAAGGGGCCCGTGGATACCTTGACCTTATCTTTTGTACCCAAACAAGAATAATAAAGGACTCTTTTCCCTTTTCCATTTTTCCACATAGTCGCCCTAGCTAATCATTTATGGAAACGAATATCGTGATAATCTAATAGCTCATAAGAACTACTTTAATTCTGAGATAGTTTAGGTACACAGGACAAAAAAGGAAATCGTTGAATACATAACAAAATGTAGAATAATCAAATGTTGGAAGTGTGCAGATTTACCTCAAGGACACGTTTCTGAATTAACTCTTCAAGAGATGCAGTGACTTCTTCTGTGATTACAGGAGCAGGCCTCACGTTGTGCTCAAAATCTAAGTCAACTTCCAATGCACTATTTCTAGGTCTTTTTGCAGCAGTGACCTGACATCGATAACATGGTTAGCATCCAGAACAGTAACCTACACAGAAACATAAATAGAAAAGAAATGAAATTTAGAACTGATATATATTACCTCACCCTGCATGGTCCAGGTCTTTGGTTCTAAGTTTGCTTTCTCCAAATTCTCTATCTCAGCATGGAGCTTTTCCTGCTCTTTTTCATGGGTCGAAAGACTTTGTTTCTTCTGTGAAAGAATCGTCAAAGTCATGGTTTAGAAAGAAGCTAAGCAC
Organism: Linaria vulgaris; assembly: GCA_948329865.1. Taxonomy (NCBI): domain Eukaryota; kingdom Viridiplantae; phylum Streptophyta; class Magnoliopsida; order Lamiales; family Plantaginaceae; genus Linaria; species Linaria vulgaris. The sequence continues at coordinate 30,516,375 of OX415250.1, read as the reverse complement.
AAAGCATCATTTAGGCTTCTTTTCCTCCTCACGGCTAAACCCACATATTGCAACGTGAAAGGAGATAGGTTAGGTAGCGAGGAAACACAAATAACCTGATTGCCGTTATCATTGTTTGGTTCATCATCCATGTCAAAGTCATCTGGTCTCCTAAATTGTTTAGATTTTTTCGTCTGGGCAGTTGTTTTACCACCAAAAAAGTCTTCATATCTGAATCCATATATAAAAAGATGTGATGTCACAAAAATGGCAGAATGTACGAAACCAACAGACAAGAAAATCAGACTAATGTTTAGGCTGAACCAAAACAAAAACATAAAACTACAAGTAAATGCAGAAAAATACGGGCTTTCGCCACATATGGCAACGGATACAAAAGGCAGAAGCTCGACTACAATTTTAAAACATAGCGAAGCAAGGAAAAGAGGACGAAGCAAGTCCATCATAATATGAGGTGAAAATATGAGTTTTCTGAAAGTTCTCTAGAACTGCTCTTGGGGAGACATTATCGGTCATGATGTAGAAAATGGAAAACAAGTAGAGTTTGCAGGTAATAGTGGTAATTCACTCTTGCTGGGACACATAAGAACTCATAAAGACAATTTTTTGTGAAGCAGATTCGTTTGGGATGAGTTGGAAGTCCAAACATCATATAGGGGCAGTTGGAGTTATCTGATCACTTGTATTTTGGCCACAATTTGAATGCATAACCAGAGCTGCATTAAACAACTTACAAGTGTTTAAGCATTATCTGAAATGCTGGAGATATGCTAACAACCAACTCTTCCAAATCAAATCGAAAACTAATCTCATAGAATCTAAAATTGTAAAGCAGGTTATGATTGTGAACTTCAATATCAAAAATCAAACAGTAGAAGAGACCTCCCCACCAGCTTAAGTCACTTTTCCAATATAATGGGTGTCTCTCTCTTTTACTTTACATCTGGAAATATGCATTTATTCACTTGTTTTAAAGTACACAAACAAATTTCAGGCCCTGTTGCATGAACTGGAGAAAAAAGAAATACGTAAATGTGCACTCTTGCACACACACACACACACACATATATATATATAAATATTTATATATATATATAGAGCGAGAGAGAGAGAGCCACCTTGCATTTGCAAGCTCGTTACCATCTTCATCATTATCATCAAGCCCCAAAGCTTCAAGCTGAAAAAGGCAAAACACATTGCCATAGACATCTTACAGTTAAGCCACTAACAGAAAGATCTTCAGTCGATAATCAGATAAAAATAAATAAAGATAATCTGATAATAATCCTATAACCCAAACCATACTTCATTTACAAATAAGCCGAATCCCCTAAATGACCACTACTTTCAAAGCATTACCTCCTCATCTTCGTCATCCTCGTCCTCGTCTTCATCGCCCTCACTTTGGTTTTCACTATCGTCATCCTCGTCTGTATCATCTTTACGTCTCCTGTTTTTCACCGTCTTTTTCTCCTTCTTCAATCCATACTCCCTAGCCTCGTCGTCCTCTAAATACTCCTCCAATTCCTTTATCTTCAAAAACTTATCCTCCACTCCATTCCCATTTTCCGTATCTTCCCCACCCTCATCATCATCTTCATCACTACCTTCATCATCATCTTCTTCTTCTTCTTCATCCTCATCTAGACCCTCGCTTTCACTGTCGATATCTAAACCCTCGCTCTCGCTATCATCATTTTCATCCTTAGTCTCATTCTCTTCTTCTTTTCCGCCAACCTTCCCCAAATTGAACTGCTCTGCGATTTCCTGTGGATTCTTCTCGAAGGTTCTGACGTGGCGGCGGAGGGAGGACAGCAGAGGTTGCGACTGAAGGTCAATTTGCTGCCATATCTGCTCGGCGTCGAAGCCGTCGGTGAGGAGATGAGAGAAGGGAGATTTAGGAGCGAAGGGAGTGAGAGAGGAGAATAGTTGCTGTGAGGCTAATCTCGCGGCTTTCGAAAGCTCCGGCGACGGTGTGAGGTACAGCGGTGGTTCGGTAGATTTTAAGCGGTGGAGCGCTGCAAGACCATCGGCGGCGGCGGCGGTGGTGGTCATGGCGGAGGAGAGAGGAATTAGGGGTTTAGGGTTTAAGGATGAATTGTAAAAGAATTATTATGTAGTTGCGGAAATTGAATACAAAATAGTATAGTGACTTGCATTATTATTATTATTATTATTATTATTATTATTATTATTGTTTTCCTTTATTAAAGAAAGCATTACAAAATTATTATTGTTGTTGTTTGTTGTTGTTGACTTGTTGTAGTATTGTTGTTATTTACTATTTCGTGAAATTGAGAAATTAATGGTAAATATCTAATTTTTTTTATCAGTAAAATTCTAATACTCGCCACATAAAGTTGTCATTTTAATATGAATCTGATAGTTAAACTCCGACAAATGATATAGACAGAGCAAAATCGTTCAATACAGAGCAATATATTATTGTTCTCTATTATACCCTTCCAAACCAATATAGGAAGATCTATCTTCCTTTTTTGTTGGGTATGAAATATATATATCTAAAGATTCTTTGAATCTTGGTATAAGATATACTTCCTATTTTAGGAGATGAATAAAGCATATTTTTTTCTGTTAATATAAAGGTAAGTATAGAAATAAGTTACTTGATTAAAATATTTCAAAAACTAAATCAGACACTGAATACAAAATGCGTAGTCACTATTAAATTATGTTTAGTCTCAATAGTCCATAAGATATCCATTTAAAATAGAAAGACACAGAATATAAAAATTTACAATTAATTAAGAGTTTTTTAGTGCAATTACGTTTTATTTGAATTGTCCAAAATATATTTAGATTTGAAAAACGACAAGAAGAATAATTTGCTAAAATCTTAGTAAATTATGAAAGAACTGCACCTTCATTTTCACCCTATCAATTAGAAGTAAGAACATTTTGCAATCCAAAGAATAATAAAATTATTATAATTTAGTGTAAATAAAAATATAGAACTAATATTTTCGTTGGCAAAGTTGTTTACGGTGGAAATAAATTATATATTACGTAGTTTGGTTAGTTTAAAGATAAAGTAAAGTTAAAAATATTAAATATTAAATATACAGTAGTTTAATTTATTTTATCTTAAGATAAATAAAAACTTTAAAAATCATATATATACAGTAGTTTGGTTTGTCTTAAGATAAATAAAAACTTTAAAAATCATATATACAGTGGTTTGGTTTATGTTTATTATAATTAAATTAAAACTTAAAAATATCAAATAGAATTATTTCTTAGTTTTAATTTGAAACATGAAAAATTGAGCAAAAAAAGAATTACTTGTAGAAAAGTTAAGTCAATATGCAATTAGTTATGTAGAAAAACAAATCTTAGAATTATGTAAATAAAATTAATATTCTTTCTGAATATAGGTGAGAGAATATAAATTTTACTTTCTTTGTTACGGAAAGAGAATCAAATCATAATTTGACATAGAGAATACCAGCTTCCGTGGTTTACATAAAAATCTGAAAATATAATTAAAAATGAAACTGAACAATTAGCTAGATTATTGGAAAGGGCAATATAGTAAAATAACAAGATTTTGCTCTGTGAATAGGGATCTTGCTCTGGATATATCAGCTCCCTTAAACTCCAAACCTTACCCGTGGAATGAAGAATTACACTCTTTAAACTATAATTTCTACTTAATTAATTTAATTTAAAGTTATATATAAGCTTTGAAATTTTCATATGGATCACTAACATATTTAGAGTACTTTGAACAAAAAATAAATAGAAAACATGGTTAGATGGTATTATAATCACGACTTTACGAACAATAACTCAAAATCCAGATCCAAACATCTTACAAATTGATTCTCATCAATCAATTGTTATCATCGTCCATCTGCTTTTTATTTATTTCAATATTTTTCTGAAATCAAATCTCGATGATAAGCGAAGAGAGCATTGCGCTGGAAGTACCATTGTCTCTCTCCCTCACCTCTCCGCTTGATCCATCATCCGTCGATCGACAATCTGATGGTGGTAATAGCTTATCCCACGACTTATCATACGGAGGTGAAAAGAAGTTTGACGCTTACTGTAGTGCAAGCTTAATGATGGACACTCCTACTTTTTGTAGTACTATTTCTCTTCTAGATTCTAATTTCGAGTCATTTAAGAGCTTCGAACATGGCGACGAAAATGCCATTTTTAACAGTTTGGGGCTAAAATGATTTCATCGGGATTCATGGCACATCAACTACGTAGGTTTCCAATTTCTATGATTTCCATGACATCACTAATTTCTTCAACGTCGTGAATATATAACATAACGAGAGATCATGTTGTGCAACTTTAAGAAGGAAAAAAACTCACGCTAAATTATCAAAGCCCATAAACAATTATGCATGCATACACTGGCGAAGGGAGAGCGGATGCTCTGCAGTCTGCACCCCCTCACTTTTTGTATTTATATATATACATATTTTTACGTACATTATATACTATGCTTTTGTAAACATTGGTATACATATATGTAGTTAGATATAATTTTATACTCTTACTATATTTCTATAATTGCTTGATAATTAGTTTTTTGCTAACCTTTTTCTTTAATTTAATACTTAATTTTGTAGTAATTTATTAGACCTTACGAATTACTCTATAGATTTTAGTTTTATTTTTTCTGTTGTTCTACATGTAATAAAGAAATTAAATATACTAATTATAATGAAACTTGGAACGTATATTTATAAAATATTTTATACATGATAACTTTTGCTAGTTTTTAGCAGATGCTTTTTTAATTTTTAGTTTTTTTTTTGAAATTATTGTGCATATATGTATTCTCTTGAAAGTAATTATGTATGTATTGACGATAAAATTATACACTCTGTAACGAAATTGGTAATAATAAATTATAGCAGTTATACTTATAAATATGAAAAAAGTCTTCACTAAAATTTTGCCCCCCTTAAAAATAAGTTGCTGCCTCCGCCCCTGCATGCATAATAACTTTTATTCCTTTGAAAACAAAAGTTGCAAGTCACGACCGAATACATCACAGCATCGACTGTGCATTATTTAAAAATTAGCAAAATTGACTTATTCAGTTCCTATATGAGGATAGCAAGATTAAGACAAATATTAGCAAGCTTAAGCATATCATGATTCCTCTTATACAGGAGTTGTCGACCTTTTGTCATACTTTGTATACATTTTCGCACACTACGGTCGATATCAATCGCATGTCTAATCAAGAAGCCATACAATTGATCATCCATATCACTCTGTTGTGCATCGATAGCCAAAAGCACCTCCTCATAGTATCCTTTGCATTTCTTTAGACCAGCGACAACTTGAGGATCTTTGATGCAAGTTGGTGATTTGATGGCATTCAATTCTGAATCGATGTAATTTTTGGTGTTTGTCGCATTGAATTGAGTTTGAGTAATGGCTAAACTGTTGAGAACATATTTGTCGTTGAGGTCATAGTTTGGATAGACGGAAAGGATGGCATGACAGAAGGCAAAGTCTGTGGTGTTTTTGCAAACTTGGTCAATCAATGCTTCGGCCGCAACGGTGTTGGGGAGAGGTGAGGAGTTTAATGTGGATATTATGATGAGGACGAGAATGCTTGTAGAAGTTTGATACATTTTCAGAGGTGGTCTTTTGAATCTATGTAAGCTTTGTATTTCATAGATGGTTATATTTAGTGTGTGTGGTGCATGTAGCCATAATGTATATTAGGTAGAGTAATTAGTAGTGATGGTTGTATATATGAGAGGAAATTCAAAACGGGATAAAAGTTCACGGAAAAAAATCTTGGGAAATATTGCATGTTGCAGTGCCTCATCCATAGATTGCTATAATCTCTAGATGGTAGAGTACCAACGTCCTCGTTATTATATTTCAGTTGTGCATTTAATTTACATTGTAATCTAAGTGTGAGATTACATCCCACTTCCTAAGAATTGCATGAATAAATACGTGTTCCTTATAGGGGTTTTCACAAACATCATTACGTGGATGAATTTGTTTTTCTTATGTCATGAAAGTTTGAACTAGTCGAAGATACCCAAGTTTTCTAAAACTTACTTTACCAATATTTTAATTCTCATTGTGACATAAAGATGCATTAACGCAAATGTACAGTTTAAAACTAATCATATGTGCTTGAGTTGAGAATTTAGGCTAAAATTTATTAAATATTTTTAAATTATGTCAATTTCCGCGTGGCCATTTGAAATTGTAGTTGCCATCTTCTATATTTTTCTTCAATGGCTGCATGTGATGATGTGGGTTTGAAAATTTACTATTAAGCAATGTGATTTATATATAAAGATAAATGCTAATCCATATACAAAGTGAAAAAAGATACTCCAGATGTACAATTATCAAATAGTACTAAACATTACTATTAATGTTTGGACCAGAAGTCTTTACAAAGGTAAAATATGAAATGAAAAAAATTTGTCTAACAGTGAATAAGAAAAATGGAATGAAGTGTTCGGGTGTAGGACCAGAGTGTATGATTTATGTACAAACAATCACTCACTTTATTTTTTATTATTGGCTTTCTTTGAGTTGTGTAATTTAATGTAGAAACTCTATGCTATTTTAACAAATGTTTCCAAACGTGAAACACAATATGAAAAGAACCCTGCATTCTTATCATACAAAATGTATGCATCAAAGGTAAAAATTGACAATTACATATACTTTTGCAACAACAAGAACAGACATTTTAAAAAGCTAAAATAAAACACAAAAAACCTTACATCTTCTAACTCTATCTAAAGAAGATGCTTACTACATTCATTGGGATACTCGAAATTGGACATTGGTTTGACGACCAAATCGCCGTAACAAAAAAGAAAAAACCTGATTCCTCTGATATAGTTATCTTGATCCTTAGGGTCCTTAAGAACACATGATTAATGTACGTACTCGAAGGATTATAATGACAGACTTAGCGCGTATGGTCTTTATGGAATGGTTACAACTGTAAAAGATTAAATTTTTCTTCTTTATGACGCGAAAACTCAAAGCCGCTATCATGCGGGTGTGCACTAGGTAAACACGGGGGTTGGCGCAAATGATGTGTTTGAAAACATATTTATTGGCAAGTAGACATTGGTAGCATGTTTTAAGTTTAAGGCTACCCATACTTGTAATACTTGTGCAAGCATTTGAATGAAGAGCTTGCTCCACGAAGAAAACACCCCTCCTATGGAAATTGTCAAAGAGCTGAATAGGAATTCAAAAAATATTTGCGATGTTTCAGAAAGAGACGTTTTCAAGGAGTTATGATTAGTAGCATCGTTACCTAAGAAAAAGTTGAAAACACACCATAAGGTAAGAGGGACAACAACTTAGAGAATACAATATCGTTTATAAGAATAATGGAAAGTCGTGATACTTTTAGTAAATATACGACCTATACAAAACAAAGTAGAATGTTAAATGGATTTCGTATGATACATGCCTACACTGAAACACAAAGTTGAATCCTAACATTATATTGGTGTAGTTGAGCTTTGTTTATAGAGTCGTGCATTCAAAGTGTAATATTCAACACGATTATCTATCTATATCTAACGAATGGAGTTTTCTTCTCAATGTGACGTTCTTCACCAGTCTCAAGATCCTTGAAAATCTCTTTCCTAACAATTCTACAATATTATATGGTTTTTCAACTTTTCATAATGCACTAGTTAAGACATAATGTAAGAATATGTCTATAATTCTATATTCTTGTACAAATACCTAACAAGGCAAGTCTCAAAATGATGCAATGAGGAGATTTTAGACATCTTTTGTAAATCATCTCAGAAATATTTGAAGAATACAACATAATTTGAAGATGAGTACTCCATTCTCAAAACACTTTTCACTTCATGTTGTTTACACAATCTAAATAACTTCCTCATCTACTACTTCATCAGCACCAGTAACTCCTCTATTTTTTAACAGAACTCCATGGTCGTTCATGCAGATGCAAAGCTTAAACCTATTGCTCATTTTGTCAATCTACCACAATAAGAAATTGTATATATACATGTTCGCACTTATTATGCTTGATTTTGTATCACAACTCCATGCTCGGTAGATATAGAACTTCGTTCGATTAGTTTCATCAATGTGGATTCTCTACTTTTTAAGGGAATCCGCAACTAGAATTTTTGGTCCAAGGAGCATAGTCTTTCCCTGTATGAGCCCATAAGGTCGTCTCATTAAGATTTTGATAGAAATATAGACTATCGATATAATATTATTTCCTAATTTATTAAATCTTGTGTCTAGTAATATAGTTGTTAGATGTAATTGTCGGTAAGTATAGGGATTCTAAGTTATTTTGTTGCTTTTATTAAGAACTCTAGTTATGGTAGGTTTTTATACTTAGCCTATAAATACGAGGCTAAGGTGTATTATTGAAGACACGTTTTATAATTATTGATATTGAATTGTCGATTGTAATTGTTATCCTTCTCTTGTTCTAATTTCTTTTCATGTTCTGAAATCTGAAATCCCCGATCTCTATCAAATTGTCACCAAGGTCGAGATTTTTCCTTGTTTTTCCGCAATACATTCATCATCAAATTCCAAATTTTCGAGTCAATTTTCAGTTTTCTCAGAGTTTAGGGTTCCGTTTGCAATTTCCGTAAGGTCGTCTCATTAAGATTTTGATAGAAATATAGACTATCGATATAATATTATTTCCTAATTTATTAAATCTTGTGTCTAGTAATATAGTTGTTAGATGTAATTGTCGGTAAGTTTAGGGATTCTAAGTTAGTTTGTTGCTTTTATTAAGAACTCTAGTTATGGTAGGTTTTTATACTTAGCCTATAAATACGAGGCTAAGGTGTATTATTGAAGACACGTTTTATAATTATGGATATTGAATTGTCGATTGTAATTGTTATCCTTCTCTTGTTCTAATTTATTTTCATGTTCTGAAATCTGAAATCCCCGATCTCTATCAAATTGTCACCAAGGTCGTAAGATTTTTCCTTGTTTTTCCGCAATACATTCATCATCAAATTCCAAATTTTCGAGTCAATTTTCAGTTTTCTCATAGTTTAGGGTTCCGTTTGCAATTTCTGAATTTCTCATGAGGTAGTTAGAGAACTCGCCGGACTAGAGGCCGAGTGCTAATATATCCGATAACATCCGATGGTCGATGTGGGGGACATCTATGACACCATCGGAGAATCTTCTCATGGAGTCCTAGAGATGCTCGGCTTTGGCTTGCTTGATGTTGAAGAGGAATTTCGTGGACTTTGGGAAGCCTCGATGTATGAAAATTGCCTTGCGAATATTTGAGTTAGTTGTAGATAGACCCCGTGGAGAGCTGGGAGGACAAGGCATGCGCTCGTCCCGTGAGGGTAGTGCAAAATATTCAGCACAAGGCGTGGTCAGAAGTAGCCACCAAGATCATTCTGACCATGTACTAATTGATGTGATCGTGATGGTCTCGGTCATTCTTTTCGTCGACATAAGTGGGCAGCCTGCAGGTCTCATTCCGGAGGGAATCTGAGCTTGTGCAATGAGGCGCGAAGGGGAGCCTTTGAAGGCAATCTCTTCGATGGACTTCAAGTTGCGTCTAAGCTCGTGCAACTCCCTCTACATTTATTCCATGATTATCCATACAGATCCTTCAGAGGTTGCGGGTTGGCGATGACGCATAGGGTCGTCCTCGCAGTTTTGTCCCCTTTCGCCCTTTGCCCTTCTCTGAGGGAGCTGGTTAGGCACTTGCATCCTTCGGCAGTTGTCTTCAGTTGCATCTGAGTGCTGAGAGGCACCCATGTTCTTCGGCGAGGATGAGGGTTTCCTCGAACTCCGCTGAGGTTGGATCTCGTCGATCTGGTCTCTCGTGATGTGGGTGAGAATCGGCCCAAGCATAGTATCCTTCTTCTCTTGTGACCCTTTCACCCTGTTGAATGATGATGTGGATCAAGTTATCGTACATATCTCCCGGGATGTGCATGTATTCCACCCGGGCTCTTTCCCAACGGAGGGTGGAGGTGGAGGTGTCGCGGTATGATGAGATTGAGCTGGCTGTACTTAAGGGATTTCGGGGGTAAGAGCGTGATTCTCCAATTTTTCTAACACTTAGTAGACTCTGATAGCTCGTATTTCCTTCTTTTCCCAGTAACTTTACGTCACCAGAGTTTGGCGCGCTTCTCTCAAGCTGTCTCAGGGATTCTACAGCATTTGCATAGACGACGCCATTTAATGTTGCAATATCGTCTAACCCCCGGGGAGCAGGGGCAGATGCAAGATTTAGAAGGAGGGGGTGTGACATTATCTTACATAAGTTTTTGTTTGATTAAAATAATAATTCTATATACGAAATAAAAATTATCAACAAAAATATATTAGCTTTAAGGGAAAACATGTACATTTTTGGGCTAAAAATGTACATTATTTTAAATTGTGGTGCATTTTAGTGTAAATTGGATGATTTATGGAGTCCTTATATAATAATATATACTAGTAATTAATCAAAATAAGGGGGTGCAGCTGCACCCGTTGCACCCCCTCTGCCACTGCCACTGTCGGGGAGTGTATTTTTGGTATATTGATCGAGTGAGTTTTTTGGAACGCTGGTCCCAAGCCTATGAAAGGTAGCTGTATTTTATTGATATTTTGAGAGAGAGAGAGAGAGAGAGAGAGAGAGAGAGAGAGAGAGAGAGAGAGAGAGAGAGAGAGAGAGAGAGAGAGAGAGAGAGAGAGAGAGAGAGAGAGAGCTACAAGTGGAGGGACTTAATTGAAAATGAGGGATATTGCCGAAAGTATGGAAAGTAAAGTACAAGAATGATGAAAATAAGTATGTCATTCCGCTGAAAGTTCTGTGCTAAAGTGTTGTCGAAAGTTGTGGGAGTGCTAACAAGTCTCATATTTATAGGACTTCCAGGGAGGCCGAGAACCAATCACTTTCAATCTTCTATTGAGAGTTATTGTGGGGGTCGGGTCAACCAATGAGGTGGTATCCCTTCTGCATGAATGATAGCTTCTGACGAGGGTGGCCTATCGTGAGGTTTCTCCTGCACCAATGATGATTGTTGGTTGGGGGAGCCAATTAGGGGAGACTCTTCTGGTCCAACGACTGTTGGTTTGCATACTGAGCCAATGGGAGTTGTCACCTTTAGGTCCAATGACTTGTCTTCTGTGGGGTGGCCAATCAGATGTGGTCTTATCCTCATTTATGGTGGGTAGTTGGGAGTTTGTGTCTTCGTGGTGTATTTATATTGGGTTCCCTCTCGTAGCCTCTCGTTTGGCGATATCGTTGCCATTCTCATTCATGCTAAGAGTCAACAAAGTATAGATGTATAAGTGTTAGTGGCATATTTTTCTAAGTGTTGGTAGGGTAACAGCTTGTGGTGAGGTTAGGGCTATCAAGAGTTTTATCCGGGTGAGTTGCTCCGAGGGAGACTCACATAAAACTATTTAGAGTTATCTCTATTGTCATTGAGAGACTTGTGTGAGACTCGTCCAAAGTTGTTTAGGGGCGTGGGCCTTTTCCAGATTGACTTTGATCCCTTTCACAGTCACCAGGTAGCCCAAGAATTTTCCGCCTTGGATTCCGAAGGAGCACTTCCGAGGGTTGATCTTCATCTCGAACCTTTCTATGATTTCAAAGGCTTGTGTGAGGTCATGTGCATGATCCTCAACCTTCTTGCTCTTCACAATCATATCGTCCATGGTTTCTCCGATGACTCCCTGGAACATGACGTTGACCAGCCTCTGGTAGGTAGCTCCGACGTTCTTGAGTCCAAATGACATGAACAGTTAGCAGAAAGTCCCAACATATGTGATAAAGCTAGTATTTTCTTGGTCTCTCGTGGCCATGAGAATTGTACCCTTGATCTCCGTCCATGGTGGAGAGTAGGATGCATCCAGCGGTCGAGTCTACGAGCTAAGTGATACTCGGGAGGGGGTAGCAATCTTTAGAGCAAGCGTCATTGAGATCGGTGAATTCCACGCACATGCGCCACCATCCTCTGGTCTTGGGCACGAGGACAACATTTGTCAACCCTTATGGGTATCAGACTTCCATGATCAGCTTGAGGTCGAGGATTCGTTGGTTTGGCTGTCAGATAGACGTTGAGCTCGTGCTGGCATACTTCTTAGCTGATCCTGGTCACCTTCCTAGACAAATATGTGCTGGAACTGCTTGAGGGTGTTGGAGATTCCTTTCTCCATGTTTTCTTCAATGTTAGTTCCTATTCTTACGATATTTTCATGGCCATTATCCACTAATTCTATCATCTTAAGTTCCTCAGCTGGTTGGAACCTAGCCTCCTCAATTCGAGGCTTCTTGGTTGTGAGTTTCGGGGACGTTTCTCTGCGCCCGTCCGGTAGGGCATTCATACGGCATTCCCGAGCCTTAGTTTGGTCCCCCCAGACTTTTCCTATTCCCGAGTCTCTTGGGAATGTTACTTTTAGGTGCATCGTGGAGGAAATGGCTTGAATGCTTGAAGCAAGGGTCGACCACAAATGGCATTGTAAGTTTTAGATGGGGCGTTAACTACTCAGAACTTGATAGCTTCAATACGCCACGTAGTGCCGCCTCTCTAATATATGGGTAGCGTGACCGTGCCGAGTGTCTGACAACATTCTTCTGAGACTCCTACGAGCGGCACGTCAACAGGCTCTATCTGATCTTCTGTCAATCTGAGGGTGGGGTACGCGGGGTAAGGAAAGGACGTCCATCGAACTTCTTGTATCTATCAAAATCCTTCTCATTTTAACGCCTAGCACCGTGGCTTGGATCACCAGCAGGTCTTCGTGGTGGTAAACGATGCCTTGCAAGTTTGTTGGTTGAAAGGTGATCGCGGGCACGGTTTGTGTTTGGGCGGCGTATACCTGTAGCTTCTAGTCCACCTTCTGAGCTTCTTTGATGAACCTTCGTTTGTGCCTGAAGGAATAAACGAACATGACACCTCCCTCAATCATGTTCGCAGTTCTCTTAAAAGGCGAATTATCACAGTACGTGTGAGGTGCGGGTGGTGGCCAGGCTTCTTCATGGTACTCGAGAGAGACGCGGTATTAGTCGATCGTCTTCGAACGGGGTCTCTTGTCGACATTTTTGCCTTCTTCTTCATGTCCTTTATGGTTCGTTCGACATAACCCTGCTTGTAGTCGCGTATCACGTACTTCTGTAGGTAACCCAAACTTAGGAGTCGATTTATCTCGTTCCTTAAGTGGATGCAATCGTCACTAAAGTGTCTGTAGGTTTTATGGTAGATACTTTATTTTCCCGAGCTCCTATTGTTGTTGGGATCTATGGCAAGTTGTGGATAATGAAGCTCTCTTCCCATGATGTTCACTACTTTGGTTATTGACACACTCACGAAGGGACGTGGGTTTGGCTCGGGGTGCCTTTTTACCTTTTATTCTTTTTCTACTTGCCTCTTGTCCTCATTTTTTCACTTTGCCTTTCTCTCCCTAGGTGCTCGCGGCCTTAGTTGAGTCAGGTTCTTCCATTGCTTTGCGAGTCTCTTCCATCTGCATGAAGGACTCGGCCCACTACATCAGATCGTCGGGGTCCTTCACGCGCTTTCTCATGGTTAGAGAACTCCCCGGGCCAAAGCCCGACTTCTAAGATATCCAACAACATCCGATGGTCGATTTTGGGGACATCTATGACACCGTCGGAGAATCTTCTCATGAAGTAGAGATACTCGTCTTTGGCTTACTTGATGTTGAACAGGAAACCCGAAGACTTTGGGAAGCCTCGATGCATGCAAATTGCCTTGCGAAGATTTGAGTTAGTTGCTCAAATTTGTAGATAGACTCCGTGGAGAGCTGGGAGAACTAGGCATGCGCTCGTCCTGTGAGGGTAGTGCGAAATATTCAGCACAAGGCGTGGTCGGGAGCAACCACCAAGATCATGCTGGCCATGTAATGATTGATGCGATCGTGAGGGTCTCGATCATTCTTCTCGTCGACATAGGTGGGCAGCATGTGGGTCTCATTCCGGAGGGAATCTGAGCTTGTGCAATATGAGGCGCGAAGGGGGAACCTTTGTAGGCAATCTCTTCACTGGGGTTCAAGTTGCATCTAAGCTCGTTCAACTCCCTCTGCATTTATTCCATGATTATCCATACAGATACTTTGAAGGTTGTGGGTTGACAATGACACATAGGGTCGTCCTCACAATTTTGTCCCCTTTCGCCATCTGCCCTTCTCCGAGGGCGCTGGTTAGGTGCTTGCATCCTTCGACAGTTGTCTTCAGTTACATCTGAGCGTTGGGCGGCACCCATATTGTTCAGCGAGAATGAGGGTTTCCTCGGGCTCCACTGAGGTTGGATCCGGTCTCTCGTGATGGTGGGGTGAGAATCGGCCGAGGCTTAGTATCCTTCTTCTCTTGCGACCCTTTCACCCCATTCAATGATGTTGTGGATCAAGTTGTTGTACATATCTATCGGGATGTGCATGTATTCCACCTCTGGATCCTCCCCAGCAAGGGGTGGAGGCAGATGTGTCGTGGTATGATGAGATTGAGTTGGCTGTGCTTCAGGGATTCCAGGCGTAGGAGCGTGATTCTCCATTTTCTTCGACACTCTTAGTAGACTCTGATGGCTTTCCTTCTTTTCCCAGTAATGTCACGTCACCAGACTTTGACGTGCTTCTCTCAAGCTCTCTCGGGGATTACGCAGCGTTTCCACAAACGACCTTGTTTGATGATGCAATACTGTTTGACCCCCGGGGAGCAGGGACAAAGGCAAGATTTAGAAGGATGGGGTGCGATATTATCTTACATAATTTTTTGTTTAATTAAAATAATAATTCTATATAAGAAATAAAAATTGTCAATACCAATATATTAGCTTTAGGGAAAAAATGTACATTTTGGGCTAAAAAAGTACATTATTTTAAATTGTGGTGCATCTTAGTGTAAATTGGATGATTTAGGGAGTCCTTATATAATAATATATACTAGTAATTATAAAAAATTTTAAAAAAATGAGGGGGTGCAGCTACACCCCTGCACCCCCTTTGTCCCCGCCATTGCCGGGGAGGGTATTTTTTGGTATATTGATCAAGTGAGTTTTTTGGGCCTCTGGTCCCGAGCCTGAGAGAGGGAGCGGTATTTTATTGAAATTTTGAAAGAGAGAGAGAGAGAGAGAGAGGGCTACAAGTGGAGGGACTTAGTTGGGGAGAGGGATATTGCCGAAAGTTTGGCAAGTAAAGTACAAGAATGATGAAAACAAGTATGCCATTCTGCTGAAAGTTCTGTGCTAAAGTGTTGTCGAAAGTTGTTATTGTGAGAGTGCTAACAAGGCTCCTATTTATAGGACTTCCACGGGGGCCGAGAGCCAATCACGTTCAATCTTCTACTGAGAGTTATTGTCGGGATCGGGTCAACCAATGAGGTGGTGTCCCTTCTGCGCCAATATCTGACGAGGGTGGCCTGTCGTAGGGTTTCTCGTGCGCCAATGATTGTTGTCGGTTTGGAGAGCCAATCAGGGGAGACTCCTTTGGTCCAAATAGTGTCGGTTTGCATAATGAGCCAATGGTAGTTGTCGCCTTTGGGTCCAATGACTTGTCTTCTGCTGGGTGGCCAATCAGATGTGGACTTCTCCTTATTTATGGTGGTAGTTGGGAGTTTTGGTGTCTTCGTGGTGTATTTATATTGGTGTCCCTCTCGTGGCCTGTCGTTTGGCGATATCGCTGTCCTTCCGTAAGAGTCAACAGAGTATAAATGTATAAGTGCTAGTGGTATATTTTTCTAAGTGTTGGTAGGGTAACCGCTTGTGGTGAGGTTAGGGCTATCAGGAGTTTTATCCGGGTGAGTTGCTCCGAGGGAGACTCATAAAACTAGTTAGAGTTATCTCTGTTGTCATTGAGAGACTCGGGTCAGACTCGTCCAAAGTTGTTTAGGGGCGTTACCTGACGGGTGTGTGTTAGGGGCATTATTTGAGGAAAAACAATGATATTTAATAATAATAATAAAATAGAAAAAAGTTGTCATCGTAGTAAAACTTCAGTACAATAAAAATATATTTCCTGTAATAATAGTATTTTTTTTACGAGAAAATATGATTCATTAGTTTTTTAATAATAATAATAATAATAATATTTTATCGAATTATAAATCTGTATTAAGTAGAAGGGATAATAATCACGACTCTGTGAACAAATCAAATTCGAGATCCAATAAAATTTTACAAAATTGATTCCCTCAACTTTCTCTTTATTTCATTTTTTCCCCGATGATTAGCGGAGAGAGGGCTGAGGAGAAAGCATCATCATCATCTCTCTCGGTCACCACCTCTCTGCTTGATCGAGAATCGGACGGTGGCGATGACTTGTCCCACTACTCATCCTGCGGCGGTGAATCCGAGTTCTGTAGTGCCAGCTCTATGATGGGCACCCCTACTTTTCGTAGTACTACTTCTCTTCAAGATTCCGAATTTGGGTCTTTTAAAAGCTTCAAACTTGGGGGCGAAAATGCAATTTTAAAGAATTCTGGGGCTAAAAAGATTCTATCTTGCACGCCAAGTGAACCTTATTCTGATGAAAAGGATTCAGGGTTGTTGAATTTGAATAGGGGGAGTGAAGGTTTTGATGTGGGTGGTGCTGATTTGATGGGAAATTATGATTTGGATGATTATTGGGGAACTGGGAGTGTGAATGAGAATGGAAATATGGATTTGAGTAAGGGAAATGGCAGTTATAGGGGAGATGAGGGAGTAGGGTTGGAGACTGATAGGAGATTGTCGGATGATGGTGAGGAAGGTAGGTCGAGTTACGAGCACTCGGAGGGTGAGGATTCGATGTATGGATGTGGTAGTGACGACGAGAGGAAGGGAAGTTCGTATTACGGGAGAAATGTGCGGTTTCATGGCGAAGAAAGGGAGAAGAATGAAAATCGGCTTGTTATGAATTCGGCAGTGGCATTTGGTGAAGATGATTGGGATGATTTTATGCATGAAAGTGGGGAGAATTCTATGGCTCCATTGCATCTGGATGCTCGGGTTGAGAAACAGCAATTGACTGCGGTTGATTATAATACATATCCTAGTGTAAATCTGGAAGTACGACGGGGTGAGGTCACAAGTAATACCGAAACCCACAATCAAGTGCAATCAGGTGGTAAATTACCAGATATGAATGTTAGTAGTTTATCTTCAAACTTAACCAATCAGGTGAAGCTTGATGCTCCGGTCGAGCGTGTGAGATCAGTGAATGTTTTGAGCAATGAAGTCACTGATATGGATGAACTGGAGAATCTCGGGTGCAGTTCAGTTTACAATATATTTGAAACAAGGAAGGATACATCAGCAAAAGAAGCCCCAGCAATTGCAGAATTTGAACCTTTGGAGGTTAAATCAGAGGCAAAGCATCAAGATACAAGTACCAGTAAGGTCATGTCCAGTTCTCATGATTTTGTGTCGAAAAACGGGGATTTCGAGAAATCAAACACAGAATCAGACCCATTATCTGAATCTCTGGTAGATCACAGTCGTCTTGTTCCAGTGAAAGATAAGCAAGATAGAGAGACTAATGTATTTAAAGGTATCAATTCATTTCCTATATCGTCGTCAGCCAACACCAACTCAAAGACCACTTTTGAGAGTTATGTATGTTCATTTGATAAAATCGAAGATCATTTTGTTCCAGTTAAGGTAAATTTCCCTCACTTACTTTAGAAGTATAAATAGTGTATTCCCGTATGTGTTTGTCTTTGCTCTGTGTTATTTCTTTGCGTCTTCATTCCTTTGTATTCAGGACAACACTACTGGTAACTTCTCTCAGTGCTGGCAGTTTTCAGCACAGTTCCTAAGACATAGTTAAAAATTAATGGGATCGAGTATGACAGTTTACTTGTGGCAAGAGGGAGGGTGGCAGGGTATGCAGAAATTGATTGCCTAGAAAAAATGACAGCTGCTTATTAAGTCTTGTTTTGTTAAAGATCATCATGATTAAGTGTGTGGCAGTTACAGTGCTCAAAATAGTGGGAAGGATACAGATCTTATTCCTTAGTTTGTACCGAGTGCATGAAGTCGTGTGGCTAGCCTCTATAGTATCATTGAACTATAACTTGTTGATTAAGTTCTTGCGTTGATTATTGTATTGTGAAAAATAAATAAAAGTCTGCGTTTAGAAACTATTTTTCTGTGATATATGTCAAGTGGTCAATGGTTTCAAATCCTGACAACTTTGGGTGAATGATAAGTTAGACATATAACAAGTGTATTCTTTATGCAACATAAGGCAGGGAAACATGAAACCGTTTATAATATTTATCAAACAATATTAAGGGGAAATGTTACAAATTGCTTAGGGAGATTTTTGAGAAATTGGTCCATTTGTAATATTACAAGTTGTAATAAATGGACCAAATGTTGAGTGTTGTAATATTTGGTCCATTTATTGGCTCATAATTTTTTCTTTCATTTCTTATGGGGAATTCTGTTATATAGGATATTTCCAATATCTTATTAAATTCTTGTAGGGATTTGTCTAGATTACCTGGTGCCTATGCTCAAATTATAAGCTTTTTATTTGTATGATTTCTCTTTCTGTTCGGAGGACCTTTATTTCGTTTCCACATGTATCTCTCATGGATTATATATTGTTACATATAAGAGGAAATGGGTTGAATATTTGAGAATGCTTCATTTCATTGTAGCTTGTCAGTGACACTCTGCTATCTTGTTAAATTAGTTTATTGCAAAAGGCGGAATTGTGTTTGGTTTATCTTTCTCAGTTGCCATGGGAATACATTTTGTTCCATGTTTCTAATGTTGACTTAAGTGATTGTAGCACTTCGTTTGCAAGCCATTTAGACATACAAGTTATTACAAGGATTTGATTCTTACATTGGATTTGATCTATCTATTTCTCTCTCTCTCTCGCTCTCTCTCTCTACATATATATATATATATATATATTGCAGTTTTGGTCATATTCTATTGTTTGGTGTCTAACTGATCACTCTCAAGTTTACATAAGTTTGTTTAGTTCTCCAATAGAGCTGCACAGGAAATGCTCTAGTGTTCTCGATTAATACGTGCCTACTGAAATCATTTGAGAATATTTAACTTAGAATTTTGGTGATTGGATTTCTTTCAGTTTACAGAGCTGTCGCGTGATTGAATGTTTCCCAGTTTTAGAAAGGTTTATTTAACTTTATTCCATAATGTTTTGCAGGCAAGGGACTTTGAGTTGAATGATGTTTATGATGACATTGTTAATGATATGGAAGACATACTATTCGACTCAGGTGAGTCTCCTCGATCTGGGTTCACCCAAGTTACTAGGATGCATACCTCCCATTTACATCGGCCATCAAGAGATGGTGGTTCTAGTGCGTCGACATCTGGCACTAATTACCCCCGTAACTTGATTCAGCAACCTTTTAGAGTTGATCGAGTTGAGGTGGTTGGTGCAAGGCAAAAGATGGGGGACGTTTCTCTCAGTGAACGACTGGTCGGAGTCAAAAAATACACAGCCTATAATATAAGAGTTTGGAGTGGAGAAAATAATTGGGAGGTAGAAAGACGATACCGTGACTTTAGTACTCTGTATCTTCGATTGAAGAAACTTTTTGGTGATCATGGTTGGACTTTGCCTTCGCCCTGGTCCTTTGTCGAAAAAGAATCTAGAAAGCTTTTTGGTAATGCTTCTCCAGATGTCATTGCAGATAGGAGTGTTCTCATCCAAGAGTGTTTACAGTCTCTTATCCATCCTAGATTCTCTTCAAACTCCCTCGATGCTCTCGTTTCTTTCCTCTCTCCATCAGAAGGGTTTGTTGATTCTCCTGCATCCAGTACAAGTGGCACCCAGTCACTTTTTCCCAAGAGAGGAGGACATACGGAAGATTTTTCGACAATGGGAAAGACCATTTCCCTTGTGGTTCAAATACGCCCCTTCAAATCAACAAAACAGATGCTAGATGAGCAGCACTATAGGTGTGCTGGCTGCCGCAGAAATTTTGATGATGGAATAACAAGAGTGCAGGAATTTGTAATGGCACTAGGATGGGGCAAACCTCGCCTATGTGAGTACAGTAACCAGTTATACTGCTCTTCATGCCATAACAATGAGACTGCTGTCTTGCCAGCCAGAGTTCTGCATCATTGGGATTTTACTCGATACCCAGTATCACACTTAGCTAAATCATATTTGGATTCTATTTATGACAAGGTGATTGCAAAATAATCTTCCAAAATGTTTTGGCTATGATGATTTCTTTTTGAATGAAGAAGCTAAAAGTTACAGCAAATATTTATAAGAAATTCTTTTTTTTCTTTTATACTTCTCCTCGCTCATTCCTTGTGTCTCCTTGACCTACACAATTTATCTCTTTCGCACTTAACATTAGTTACTTTGTCCATGATATAACGAGATTGTTCATTTCATTTTGTTTGCTTGATAAGCTTACTCCTAATCTAGACCCTGTAAGGCACTCTTCTAATTTTGTTTTGTTTTCTGCAGCCAATGCTTTGTGTCAGTGCTGTTAATCCGTTTCTACTACCAAAAGTTCCAGCGTTACAACACGTCGCGAATATCAGAAGCAAAATTAAAGCAATGCTGCCATATGTACATTGCCCATTTCGTGGATCAATCTATAAAGGTCTTGGATCTCGGGGATATTTCCTTGACAGCAATGATTTTTTCGCTCTAAGAGACCTCATTGATCTATCTAAGGGAGTCTTTTCAGGTGAAGTTAGAAGCAATTATTATCGAATCCCAAATTTGAGAAGTGACTGCATTAAGCGTGTATAGTGAAACCATTTCATTGATTAATATGTATTAGTATACATGCTTTACCTCAAGATGTGGTTGTGCTAAATAAGCTAGAGCCTGATTGCAGTTTGAACATCACATTATTTGCAAGCATAACATAAATCTTTGGAGGCTCTTTTCTGTATTCTTGTTTTACCGTTCTTTCCAACTTTCCTTTATTACTCTTCTCATTGATTGGCAATCATTTTCTAGGAATAGTTAAGAGATCTCTAAGTTTCTATATACTTGTCACAGTTTTGTGTAATTTTTGTTATTACAGCTTTACCAGTGATGGTGGAAGCTGTGTCACGAAAAATTCGAGAACATATTACCGAGCAGTGCCTTGTGTGTTATGATTCTGGCGTTCCGTGTGGTGCTCGAAAAGCCTGTGATGATCCGCTCTCTCTCATTTTTCCTTTCCAGGCAAGTGACTCTTCCATCTTTACCTAGTCTTTTCATTTAATTTTCTGGAATTTGAATAAGTATGCCATGATTGTTGATCAAAGTTAATGTAAGGAAACTCATGTTACATTGTGGTCTATTTGGAAAAATTTAATAGTATTTGAAATATGCCCTGATCGAAACACAATT
The DNA here is from genome assembly GCA_948329865.1 of Linaria vulgaris. NCBI lineage: Eukaryota > Viridiplantae > Streptophyta > Magnoliopsida > Lamiales > Plantaginaceae > Linaria > Linaria vulgaris. Next base: position 30,495,063 of record OX415250.1, on the reverse strand, counting down.
TAATGTATAGGATGGAGAGGTCGAAAAATGTAGATCTTGTAAAATGGTTTTCCACAAGACCTGCTTCAAGAAAACCGCAACTTGTTCTTGTGGTACTCATTTTAAACAAAAGCAAAGTGGTGATGAGAAAATCGTTAGTTTGAATAGCCGTACGAATTTACTTACAAGAACGCCAGAGCCACGTACTGTGGATAGCGATATGAATCTACTGGCTAGAGGGGCAGAGCCTAGCACTGGATCTGGACTTCTTGCTGGATTGTTTTCCATGGTAATTCCTCAGAAGTCACGAGTTCGTAGAAGACAGGAACCAAAAGATGTTGATACGGTTATTTTAATGGGTTCATTGCCCAACAATTCACTTTGAGTGTTATCCAGACACGTGTTGTTACACACATGGTTCTAAAGGGTATTGATGTCTTACATACTTATTCTTTATATGATTGTTCTTTTCTTTCTTTTTTCCTTTTGTAACATAGTCGAAAGATTATTCTTACAACCGTGTATACTCTCTGTATCATAGTTTTGGATTAAGTGTGATTCTTTTTTATTCTTTTACCCTGTATAAGTCTGTAAGGAGTACATTCAAGGTGGATGTGTTGAATTCTGAACATGTCCTTGTAGAAATATAAAGAAGATGATAATGTTTTATGTTGTGTATGAAACTTTGACTATTGGTGTTTTATATAGGCAAGCACTTTTGCAATGATTATTACAAATTTCAATTTGCATTAATCTTCTCTAGATCTGGGTATAGTGCATGGGAGCCAGCTCCCTTTCTCATTATTTGTGGTTGGATACTTGGATTGTGTCATCAGAAAGTGAGAAAGTACAACAGAACAAAGTCAGGTGGAATGAGTTGAACAGAAATGCTAAACTTGTATTTTGAAAAGCAGCAAAAACCATTATAGACAGAAATCTAGAAAGATAATGCGAATATGAAAGAAAGGAACACTCATGGCTGCGGATAAATTCAATTTTAACACCCCTTTTCATATCTATATATAGTTACAAGTATCGCCTCAAACTTTTGATAACATTACAGAACCTTATCAGCTTTACATCCTTCAAAATGTAGTCGAACTTTTAGGTAAATCGTTTATGACGCTGATATCATGGATGGTATTGAAGCTTGCACTAAAGTATTTACTCGAAATCAACAAACATTCTTCTGTACAAATTGCGGTCGAGAGTATCAGCATCCGCCTGAAACTTTCATTTGAAATTCAGCAAGAACTACTTCGCCTTCGCGTATCTGTAAGACTGAGGAAACCATTTTGAAAGCAGAGAGTGCTTTGCCTTCATTATAAGCACAAAAATTCCATAACACGGTATGTGCATGAATGCTACAGTTGAATACCTGTAAAGAAGAAGAAACGATCGTTAGCACTTTCTAAAAGTGGAAATTGTAAACCGAGTATTAGATTATTATGTGCAGCAACTAATAAAACTTAAAATGACCGGCGTTGATAAAAGCTGTAAACACTTCGAAAATTAATGGTGGAAGTCATAATGTTGATAACATAAGCATGGAAAACAGCAAAAATCAGACATCTTCATGCGCCAATATGCAAAAAACTTTGAGATTACAGTGCCGGAGAATATAAGACAAGGAGGAGCAAAGGGTACCTACCATAATGGAGCAAATGAAGATGACAAATCAAGAAAAGGGTAAGGCCACCTGTTTCAGAAAAGAGAAAAAAACACTGCTGTCAAAATGCAGAACATAAATTTTTGCTTAGCAACTAGGATTGGGAGATGAAGCTGTACCAGATAGTATGACAAGCATGGACGATCCAAAGGAAAATAACATAAACAGCTGTCCAGAGGAAAAAGTAGCCAATTCGAAACCAAGGGAACCGCTGAAGTAGAGGAAAACAACAGTGTTACAAAGCTTGATATTTGAACTATAGTAAAATAAAAACATGATGTGGTTCAACTTACCAAGCTGTTTAAGGAAGTGTCGGCAAGAAGAAAGACCGCATTGATCGAGTGCATGTTTATAATCAACTGCAAGACAGTTTTTATATGTATTGTTCAAACACATGGAAAGCAGACTTGAACAGTGAAAAAATATAACTTGAGAGAACCATAATTTGGGATAAAATGCTGCAAAGCTGATAAGAGATTTTATTAAAAAATGGGAAGCATCATATAGAATTGATTCGGCGACCTTTTTCGGGATGATATACATGTTAATTATAACAAGCAAGCAAAGGTAAGGTTGAAGCTATCTTGATCAGTCTAGCAGCAATGCTGCATACACATTTCGGAGAGAGAGAGAGACAGAAGAATACAGAAAAACTTAGGATACTTACAAAATTCAAGTTATAATCTCTAATGGCAAGAAAGGGAACGATGATGAACCAAAAGACAGTGTCTGTCAGAACCACAGCTCCAGCATTCATCTTAAGTAACATAGGGTTGGAAAAATTGTTAGCGCCATTTTCTTGAATAAGGACGAAACAGTCTGTATATAGAACCATTTGTGAGATTTACCTGGAAAATAATTTGAAAGACATAACCCCAGAATCCAGCAACTTTTCGAGCATTATGATCTTGTTCTAGATTCAGGTTGTTGACTTTTGTAGAGTTAGGTGCATTAGATCCATGAGATCCTTGTTCGGTGTCGAAATGCTCATTTCCTCTTTTGCTATACAGGTAACATCCATGCATGGACAGCAATGATCCAAGCTGCAATAGATTTCAATGTCAATTTCTTTTTTTTCTTATACTACGAAAAAAACTAACAGCATTAACCAAATGATTACTTACCCCAAAATAAATGGTAATGAGCGCAAAGGTCCACCTGCTCAGCATTATCATGAAATGTTAAAATATGAGGATAGTTTCAAATTTTACAAGAGCAATAGTAACATTCATTGTGAAATGATGTGGATAGAAATTCTTGCATATCACGTAAATTACATCTATCGATTACAAAAACAACGAAAGAAGCATTTTCTTAGATGAAATTATCAACTACACAACAGAAAGCTAAAATCAGCAAGAAAATATTGAACTTAGCAGATGAATTTAAAGCAATGCAATAGTACGACTTACTGAGTATAGAAGAAGAAAATGCTCCCACCATCAACAGCAACATTGAGTATTAGCATCAACAGAAGCACAACAAAGGCAAATATTCTGAACACGAGTAGATAAGCCGGATGTATACTTCGAAGACACGGTTTCCAAACTTCGTCTTCATATAGAACTCCGGGCGTTTCTCTCTGTTGTTGGCTTTCCGTGGTTTCTTCTTCTTCTGAATTTCGACGACATTCAAATTTTGTAATAAGAATAGATGCAAACACCATTGATGCTAATATCCATATTGAACATAGCACAACTCTCCAATTTAGCCAGTAAGCTGAATTTGTCGTGTTTGCGGTCAGGGGAGGCTGCCATGACTTTGTCGATCCTGTAATAAATGTCAAGAAATTCATACTGTCGATCGAACTTTTTCGGCTACTTTTCTCCTCAATATCAGCTGATGAAATAGTGTTTGAAGAAAGGAAAGTTCTTGAAAAAACTAATAATTAATAAGGTATGAAAGAATGAAAAAGAATGAAAAAATGTTTCCTTGTGAAGGGATTTCTTAGTCGAATTCGACTAAAAATCGAAGATGAAAGAATTGATGGTAAGAAACTAAACAGGATGAATGAACTTCAGACAGCAAAGTTGCAATGATCTAAAATGTCTGAATTTATTTATGTTACAAAAGAAAGAATAAGCTTTAATCACTAAAAAAAATCAAGATTCGGACAAAATCTTGAATTGTGAATTAATACATCAAATCCCATGAGAGTTCAGACAAGAGTAGTTCAAAGCTCTAACACATTCATTCATGCAGAACAAGAATTATATCGAGTCCTCTAAATAACAGAGAATAGAAGCAATGATGATGTTTTTTTAAAAATAAAGTCTGAAATTGACCAACAATAACGTCACAAGTAAGCAGAGATTCCAAACTTTAAGGGAGAATTTGCACAGAAAGACATGAAAAAAAATAATAATTAATGAAAATGGGAAAAGAATATTAACAATGTTGTTCTTAATTGCAAGCAAAGAAAAGTTGGAATACTTACATGAGAAAGAAACCAAGCCAACAGTGTTTGATGAGTAAGAAGAGATGCTTTGCTTCTTTAATTTACTTTGCAGTGAAAAACTAAAAATAAAATAAAGAGAATAAAATAAAGAATGGTGTGTGTGTGCTTTCAGCATAAGCTCCCACTTTTTCACTTTTATTATCCCCATAAGATCTTGAGAAAAAAATAGGGATTAGCTTAGTCAGAAATCTGAATTGTCACGATCATATATTCCCATGCAAATATAATAATTCTTAAAGAGTAAGTGTTATAAGTTAGGATATGTGACCTTTTATTGCACAGTGTAACACAGTCTTGATTCGAGCCTTTATAAATTCTTGGGATTATTACATGACATCCACATCACATGATATTCATTAATCACAAAAAGCTTCGGTTGAATTTGAGTTGTACCTAATAATCTCATTATTCTTGTCTGAAATGTACTTCAAACTTTTCAAAGCGTCTATGTAATAATTTAAGAATAAGCCTCAAATAAAAAAAAAACCAATTTATAGTACTTTTAAATCTTTAATGAATAATTTGTAATTATTGGAGTAGTTTATATTATTGTTGTTGTTGGATAATTAAGAGTTTTTAACAGAGAAATTTATGCTTCTTAATTATTATCAGCTTGTAACAAAGGAATAAAATGGCTCTTAATTATATGTAACAAAAGAAGTAAAGCTGACATGCATAAGCCCCAAAATCGAAAGATGTCAGCTTTGGAGGCATCTTCTTTTACCCCCAACAAGATTTTAAAATATATATATATATATATATATATATTATATAATTAACTATGGCGCCAAGGATTCTACTTGGTTAAAATAGATCAGCTTTGGGCCCACCTTTTTCTCTTTTCTCTTTGAGTTTGCATTGAAAATATGGAGATTACCTTTCTAACAGATCGACCCTCTTCTTTATTAGGAGCTAATGATAAATTACTCGTATTAAGTTTATTTGAATTCTTTTATACAAGCTAGTAAGAGATAATTCATTTATAATTGTAAAATGATACCTCAAGTACATAAGCATTCTATAACTAGAAGTTTGAAAGAGTTATAAGCAAAATACAATAGAAATTGTCAATAAATTACTTTACTGTTCTAAAACACAAAGGGTATTATATGTAATTATAATTTTGATCTCCCCAGCGCAACAAAATTTCCTATATATATTGTCTTTTCATCTTTCTTAAATCCTGTGTTCCCAAAAGTACGAACCAATTGTCTTTGCTTAAGCATTGACCGACACTAAACTTGAAAAAGAAAAGAAAAAGAGCTAGGATATTGTTTGTGAATTCATTGTAATTGCACCAAAGCTTTTCTTTTAGTTTATTATAGTACTCACAGATACTACAAAAATATTATATTCTACAATATTCGACTTCTTTATTTCGATATAAGTTTTTGGATTGCATTAATTTGGGTCAGTTTTTAATTTCATAAACGAAGGTAGACGTCTCAAGTGTAAGGGTATTGTTATAAGAACAAATAAATACTAGACCATTATAAAAATAAAGTTTTAATTATTAAAATGTATTAGAATGTATCATCAAGATTTGTTTCAAGGATATATACTGAAGTCATCAGATGGTAATTTCAAAAAGAAATTGCTTTCCTAATGAGAATTTTTGTAAGTGCTGTAAATGCGAACTTAAAGAGAAGAAATGAAAAGAGTCTGACACCAAATGCAATTCGTTTCACAAAATTATAAATTAAAGTTAAGGACTCAAAAATATAATAAATAAAAGGCTGCCGCTGTCTTTATTTTTCACATTAAGATTAAATATTAATGTCATGGTAAAAATGTAGATCAACTTATTGACCCTTTCAAATAAAGATCTGATCAACTTATTTAATTCCCATGAACGCGCAGTACTCTGCGAGACAGCCTAGCTATTTATAATAATTATTATTAATAATAAAAAAATCATAAGAGAATTTTGTGGCACCGACGTGAACATGATAATGTAACAACTAACAAGTCAAATTAATAAATTTTGTCCCTTAATTGTCAACGCGTGATCCCTAAGTAAGGGCTGCCCAATAAGCTAAATTAATTCGGCACGCAACAACATCCGATCGATATATAGTTGTCACATTCTTGATTAGCTAGCTGGGGGCACGTGACCCATTGACGTTGATGCCCAAATCACTACAAGTCTACAACCTTCTTTATATACACATGACATATAATATATGCATGTATACTGATCAAAGACATGCAAAAAGAAAATAAAATTACGAATTGAATTATTCTTCAGTTCAAGAAAACTACCATATATTGCCAATCCTCTCAAACGGTAAAAACATAAATGGGTTTTTAATTACGCCAAACAATCCCGACCTATGAATTTACCTATGTACTTTGAACGAGCAAATTACCGCGTCAGAAATCAGTGTCATGTACTTCAGCTTATTACAACTTTCAAATTGAGAATGATCTTTATCCAAGTAAGGGCAACTCCGATCTTCCTATCAACAACCCAAAGAAAAAGGTCTAGCCTAAGAGCTAAAAAGTTTTACTACAATATTTTTGCATCATAATATACCGGGATGTTTCTAGACTTAATGTTAAAAAATAATATAGAAAGGAGATATTATTACTTCCGGTGGGGGTATTTTAGGAGATCATGAAGAAAGACCCATTAAGTTGTATATCGAACAAGAGAAATTCGATATTGAATGAGTATCGAATGCGCATGATTCGATATAGAAGATAGATCGAATCAGCTCGATTCGATACTCACTCCCCAACTACCATTGGGGTCCGCGGGACGAGGTCTATAAATACCACGTCCTCTGACATTCTCGGGACGCATTCAAGACCAGCTCTCACCTACTAACATCGAAACTTCAGCATTCGATACTCACCGTTCGATCGAGGCTCCAACATTCGATACTCACCGTTTGATCGAGGCTCCAGCATTCGGTACTCATCATTCGATCGAAGCTAAACAATTCGATTCACATCAAACTCAATCATTCCTATATCGAAACATCAAGGTTCGATATTCGGCAAATTCGACATTCACTACACCGAGATTCCCCGATTCGATACTCTCTAGATCGAATCTCAGTGGTTCGATATACTTTTAAGATACTGTAATTTTGCTTGTACTGTCTAGTCAGCTTGTAACACGTGTTCCGGACCAAGCTAGTCCAATTTTTATTCAATTAGCATTATTTTGGCATTTAACAGGCCCATTGTAACAATTTACAGTGTTTTGTAATTCAGGCGAAATAAAACCAAAATATTGGTGCCGTCTATGGGAACACCATTTGTTTCCAGTTTATTAGGCATGACATCTAGAGTTACCAGATCGTGAAATAGAGCAGCGGAAAGCAACAATGCTGAAGTTGAACGAGCTACAATAAGTCAGACTGTTCCGGTAGCTGATGGACCAACAACGTTACCCGTTGGGGTACCAACGCCCGCGAGGCGGGAGATGCCTGGACCACAAGGAAATGACATACCTACGCCAGACGCAGGCGCGACTGGGGCGACAGCTACGACAATTTCATTTCTAAATAATTTGAGAGATGAAATTATGGCAATGGTCAAATCCGAGGTGGCTGCGGCACTGACCCCCGCACCACCAATGCAAACACCGCCGTCAATGGGTCGCACAGAGGCTTTGCGAGAATAGGGTTTCGCTGCCAAAGGCCCAGATGGAGGGAATAAGGAAAAATCTCATGTGGATGATCGAAGAGGCAGACCTAACTCGGTGGAGGTACAATCAAAGAGGCACCACGCCACAAGGAGGAGAGAGGAAAATCGAGAAGACGAATCGAGAAGGCAAGAGGATAACAATGAGGGAAGACGCGGGGAAAGTCGCGAAAATGACTCCAGGAGGGAACATGGCAAGGTAACGAGAAAGATAGAAAGGCTCGAGAGGGAGATAGTAGTAGTTGAAAGCCGAGTGGAGCGCTTGGGAAGTGCTCTCCGGAGTGCCCCCTTTTGTGAGGAAATAGAGGCAGAAGTTCTGGGGCACGGGGAGAAAATCCCCGATTTGGAACCTTATGACAGAAAGACAGATCCCCACGATCATCTTTTCCAACTAGACACCACGCTGACCCTATACGGGTCAAGGAGAACGTGCATGTCAGAATTTTTGCCACTACCTTGGTTGGGGGTAGCGCTGGACTGGTTCACCCGAATTGCTCCGGGATCGATTAAAACCAACAAGCAACTGAGAAGAATGTTCGGAGAACAATTCTCAAGTCAATCAAGATTTGTGCTGGACCATTCCCATTTATACTCCCTCAAGCAAGACACAAAAAGAAACTCTGAAGGACTTCATGAGCCGCTTCAACACAGAATTGCTAAGGATAGACTGCCCCAAAGGGGAAATGATCATGAGCATAATCTTCCGTGCAACCAACAATGTGGCCTTTAGCGAGCATTTGCTCAGGTTGCAACCCAAGACTATTGAAGAGATAAACAAAATTGCGCAGAAAGTCATGCACCGAGAGGAGATGATGGCCACCAAGGCAGTGGTTGTCGCACCCCCAAGAGAGAAGGAGAGAGGAAGAGAGGATCAAAACCGCAACAGGAACACAACAACATGTATAGGGATACATCGCCAAGGCGATACATGCCCCTGAATGCTAGCATCATGATAGTGTTCAGGACGATGAAGAGGAAAGGTTGGCTGAAGGAGTCGAGACAAATGAGAGACTCCAAGGCAACCAATGTCAATCCATTTTTGTAAATACCACAAATAGAATGGCCACGAAACCGAGGATTGCAAAGATTTGAAGGACAAGATCGAGCGACTGATAAAGGATGGCAAACTAATGGAGTTTGTCAGGAAATTGAAGGAGTAGGAAGACAACGCTGACATGGATAGATCCCGCTCGCCAAGAAAGGACAAGCAAAAAGCAGTTAACACTCCGCATGTGCTGGATTATCCCCAAATCACAGACAACAACGTGAGAAGAGGAATTATAAATATGATTTCAGGAGGGCCGGTTGGGCGCATATTCAGCAAATGGCAAGAAGAAGATCTCCACGCTTGTTGAATTGGACCATTTTGTCGGTTTCGTTGACTTATTGAGAATCGAGGAAATGCCGCAGGAAGAGGTTACTTCCTCAACGACAGATATGCCCAAGTCGAGCGCCCAAGCCATTCAAACATGAAATTTGAACTCTCCGTTAGTGATAACGGCGGGCATTGCCAATTTTGGCATAATGAAAGTGTTGGTGGACCAAGGCAGCTCCGTGAATGTTTTGATGAGGACAACTTGGGAGAAGATGGGGTTGGGCGACGAGAGATTACAACCGATCCAAACCTCGCTTCATGGTTTCGGGGGCCCAGAGATAGTGCCCTGTGGAATGGTTTCACTCTCGACTTCATTGGGAACTGCGCCTCGAAGAAGAACACTGCTGGCAGAATATGCCGTGATTGACATGCCATTTTCATACAACGCCATTCTAGGAAGGCCAACGTTGAATGCATTCCGGGCATTGCCATCAACCTACCATCAAATAACAAAGTTTCTCACTCCTATCGAAACATGTGAAGTCATAGCGAATCACATAGAAAGTTAAAAATGCTATGTGGGATCGCTCCGATTGCGACCACATGAGGAGCAAGAAGCAATGGAAGCTCTGGGATCCATGGAGATGGAGCAGATCGATTGAGTCGCTCTTGTCTCATTTTTTGCAAGTCTTTAGTCTTCTGAATATTTTGAATAACTTTTATTCGTCCCCTCTACCCTGACAAGTATGAGGGGCAGACACGTACTAACTTAAAACAGGGACACCAAAGACTTGAGCCCCGAGGACTGCCTCGGGGAACATAGAAGAACGGGCTTGGAAGTAAAGCTCTGACCTATTTTTTTTTGTAATATGATTATGCCTCACGTGGAGACACTTTTGTTTTATCTGTTATATTACTGTCTTAGCACATGCAAAAATGCAAAACACCTTATAATGCGGTGAAGTACATAACATTGATAAAGTGCAGGACCTAAGAAGGTTCGGCCAATGAACGAGACGGACACTCTGTCCAAAGTGGCAAGTGATAACCGCAAATCCCAAAAGATGAAGAACGGGACGGACACTCTGTCCAAATAGTGATAACCACAAATCCCAAAAGATGAAGAACGGGACGAACACTCTATCCGAAGTGACAAATGATAACCGCAAATCCCAAAAGATGAAGAATGGAACGAACACTATGTCTAAAACGACAAGTGCTAATCGTAAATGAGAGATGAAGAATGGGACGAACACTTTGTCTAAAAAGACAAATGCTAATCGTAAATCCCGAGAGATGAAGAATGAGACGAACACTATGTCTAAAATGACGAGTTCTAATCTAAGATCCCTAAAGACAAAGGCAAGGGACGGACACTCTGTTCAAAAAGACAAGTGTACTGTAAATCCCAAAAAGAAGATACAATGGGTAAACACTTTGTCTAAAATGACAAATGGTAACTATAAAACCACTAAAAAAGCAACCACATGAATTCTGTATAAAAAGACAAAAGCATGTGGAATATCCAACAAACTAATTGGGAACACATAACAACCGACCGATGCGGATGGTATTAACGAAAAATGTACGATCCTCCGCAAACGTAAAACGGCATATGAATTGTCAAAATAAAAGTAAAATGCGACAATAACATTTGAAAAAAAAGGCAAACAAATATAAACCAAACAAGCGAACAAAGTATCACAAGATTAAACGAGAAAAAGAGACATGAGTTCAATTTATCAAATTGTTCGACATAAAAGGGCGACGCTGTGCCAAACCAAATTAATATTGGTCATAAAGACAGAAAATTAAGACCGAAGCCCTTAGACTTCGGCATCATCCTCATCCTCAAAAGAGGCATAAGCAGGAGGCATAGAAGGAGGCGGACACATTCCCCGGAAAATGAGATTCTCGCTCTCAAGCAGACTAGCAAATTCATCTGCGGCAGCAGGTTGATCATCGGCAGCGGCCAGAAGAAATTATGTGTTAGGCCCCAGCGAGAGGTCCAGCCACTGCGGGTTAAAACTGCCATAGAGATATTTTGTGCTATGGATTTGCTGAACAGTAAGCACTTGGGCTTTCCTAGCATCCCGAGCCCCTCTCCGAGCGCTGATCTCTTCGAAAGTGTTGCTACGGAGAAACTCCTCGACAATTTCCACCCTTTGCTGCGCAGTAGGAACCTGCTCGCGTAACAACACAAGATTAACAAGGAAGAATAGAAAAATAATATTAAAAGGTCATATAAAAGACATTACGTGGCTTAGACCTCGGGCATATCCAATCTCCTCAGCCTGTGCATTCTTTTCCTTCTAGGCGGCGAGCTCCGCAACCCACTTTTCTAGCACAACCTTACTAGACAAAAGACTGGTGAACTGCAACTCGAGCCGATAGATGGTCTCCTCTGCGAGCTTCACCACATCCCTATCCTAGGCAGCCCGGGCAGCGTAATCCCTCACCTACTGCATAGCCTTCTCCTTCTCTTCCAATGCCGCTCTTAGGGCATCAGGATTACTATCCCATAATTCAGCCCTCAAGCACTCCTGCCCGCTCACCCTATCCTCGTGAGCCCGAGTTAATCCCTCAATCATGGCATCCACAACTCCTCAAGTCTGAAAGAAATACATAAAAATGGTTCAATGACTAATCATAAATAAGATATTATATCCAACGAATATAGCATTACCGTGCAGACCATGTAGACCACATTCTGCTCTAACATCTTTCTCTCATCGACAGAAGCTGCGTAGGGAACTACAAGATTCGGGAGAAGGACTTTCAGAGCGTTGATCGCATCCTCCTCAGAAAGATTGTAATTTGGTACGCGGGCCCGCGTACCATGGCTTAGCTCAACCCTAACACTCACCCCGTCAACGGGAGCCAAACCACCAGTAGGTGCCGGACCAGCCGTGCGCGGCGCAAGAGGGATAGCACCCCTGGTTTGAGAATGAGTTTGGGGAACCTTTATTTGTTTAGCACGCGCTACAACCTAGGCATGCTCTCGCTCTGATCTGCAGCAACGCCGGCAAAACCTCCCGCTTGACTGAATTCCGAAGGGGGAAGGATTATTTTCACGACCCTCGCCCACAAGATCCTTGAAACGACCGAGCGGCGCGTCGGCTTGGGCAGATGCGGAAACTTCCCCTGTAGTTTTCTTACCCTTGTTATTTCTCTTCCTAGGGGGGGGGATGACACTCGAACAATGGCAGTGGTTTGAGAACCTTCATTCTCCGTGACCAACACTCGACTCATGCGGGCATGACGGTTCCTAATGAATTCGCCTGAGAAAAGTATAACCAATATTAATAGCGTCATAAAATTGAAAATAAGACAACATCATCAACTAAAGGCACATAATCTATACCAATCGAAAATCTCACATTATACCGAATTGGAGACAACCCAGTTATGGACAACATACGATTTTCTACAAGCTTTTTAAGGTTAAACTGGTGGTCACGAACTAAGTTCGCAACAAAATTACAATCCCACAGTAGAGGGCCTACACCCCGAGGAATCGCAACTTTTGCACCATCAAACCAATCATGATGATACGCATCAAATTCACCCTCATGGCTCTCCTCGATATACAAGTATCGTCTTTTCCAGTCTTTCCCGTAACTAGAGGCCTCGCCTCTCAGAAACTTGTGATGTCTCAATGCTTTAACATGATAAAGCCTACTTTCCTCTTGCAAACCTTGAAGAGAGCCCAAAACTCATTGGGACTGTGCGCATGACCTAAGCCATTCAGAATGGTAATGAAACCAACTATATGACCGAATGAGTTCGGTGTCAGCTGACTTGGCACAAGCCCGATAGACCTAAGGATGCGTTTAACTTTGACATGCATGGGAAACCGTAACCCATTAGCCAACTAACCCACGAACACGGTAAGATGACCTGGGGGGGAGGGGGGGGGGGGTGGAGTATCCATGGGCTCGTCCGGACCGGGGATTACTAACTTATAATTATTTTCTATATTGTACGTTTCGCGCAAAAAGGCACGACTATGTTGTAGCTGTGACACGTAAGCATTGTACGCCATCCCCGGGACCACATAGTCATCAATCTCCCTACTGATGACTTCATTTTCTTCGCTTGCTTCACTGGCGGCACGATTATCCTCAATAGAGAGAGAAGCAAATCATCTTCCCCAACTTGCGAGGACGGTAGGTCATCATTCTCGTAAAGACGATCACCCCCCGCCAAATCAGCTGAATCTATGTCAAATGCGTCATTATCATCTCCTCGGGGTATATTCGAACTCGCGGGAGCACCTGGAGGATCCACTAAAGAGTTGATAGAACTGGAGCTTGAGCCGCTACTAGACTCACTCCTTGACGTAGATTTAGAACTCACCATCTTGATCGACACAAACTAAAATAAAATAAGAAAGAAAAGAAAGCTGAATACGCATATACGTCACTCTTGACACTTACGGCAGCTAGGCGATATCTTAAAGCACCATTAACTAAACAAGAAAATAACGATACGCAAAAGTAAATAATTAACCATTTACCTTGATTATAGCTGAAAACTCAACTAATGACGGTGAAAGAAACTGCCTACAAAAGAAGTAGTAGAAAAATGAAGTTAGAAGCAAAAAACTACATTTTCAACGAAAAAGTAAGAAAATTTCTCTAAGGCATTAGATCGAATGATCTCTGCTCGATACACCCAACATCAAATCAATCACATTTGATGCTTGGAGTGTCGAACCGTACCCGTTCGATGTTACTCACTTTAGAGCCTGAACTTTGTGGAAGGAAGAATGATCTCTTCAAACCCTTCTCCCCTTTATATAGAATTGAGAAAAGCCCACTAGGCCCATCAAAACGAATATCAAATCAAACTGATTCGATATTGCTGGCAGCATCGAACGACGACAATTCGATTGACTCCAGAAAAAAGGCAAAATGAAGATCGAATCCCCGTCGTTCGATATAGAACATAAATCAAATACAAGCCATTTGATTGATAAATTCAACCTAAAAAATAGTATATACATTTAAATATCCTTAATGCATACATGTGAAGTATCACTGCAAAACCGAACAAGAATATTTTAGAATAGTTTAAGGTCGAATTCAGTAGATTCGAAGCAAATATATTTGGGAGCCACGCTCTCCGCATCCTGGCTCCCAATCGGGGGCATGCTTTTCAACATTATCAAGACCGAGAAACATGCGGCGACTTAATCAAGGTATAATCTTAAAAGTTTGGCACCCGTTCTCTGGTCGAGACCGTTTCCCAAACTGTGGGGGACTATATGGTGGGGGTATTTTAGGAGATGCCCAATATAAATGTTGGGCCGGCCCACGAAGAAAGGCCCATTAAATTGTACATCGAACATGAAAAAATCGATATTGAATGAGTATCGAATGTGCAGGATTTGATATAGAAGATAGATCGAATCAGCCCGATTCGATACTCACTCCCCAACTACCACTAGGATCCGCGGGACGGTGTCCACAAATACCTCGTCCTCTGACATTCTCGAGACGCATTCAAGACCAACTCTCACCTACTCAACATCGAAGCTCCATCATTCGATACTCATCGTTCGATCGAAGGTCCAGCATTCGATACTCACCGTTCGATCAAGGCTCTAGCATTCGATACTCACCGTTCGATCGAGGCTCTAGCATTCGATACTCACCGTTCGATCGAGGCTCCAACATTCGATACTCAACATTCGATCGAAGCTAAACAATTCGATTCACGTCAAACTCAATCATTTCTATATCTAAATGTCAAGGTTCGATATTCGGCAAATTCGACATTCACTACACCGAGATTCCCCGATTCGATACTCCCTTGATCGAATCTCAGTGGTTCGATATACTTCTAAGATACTGTAATTTTACTTGTACTGTGTAGTTAGCTTGTAATAGGTGTTCCAGACCAAGCTAGTCCGATTTGTATCCGATTAGCATTATTTTGGCATTTAACAGGCCCATTGTAACAGTTTACGGTATTTTGTAACCCAAACAAAATAAAACCAAAATAACTCCACTATAAATTTCTTCACGCTACTACTTACCTTAAGTGGTTGCTATATATATATATATATAGTTGCATAACATAGAGTCTCAAACTAAGATAATATTATACAACCTACGTTACTAATTAGTCATGTCATACACTCAACTACACAAGACAACTTTGGCTGATTATAACATTTCTAATAATAGTTTATCATTTGCTTGCAACCATTGGAAAATCCCTCGAATTCAGACAGTTTAATTAATACCATAAATGAAACATAATTTATCTTAAAATTCGTCCTCCCGATATCGTGTCCCTATTTTGTTTAAGTGTATCGCGTGAAATTGTGGATCACAAAACTTGTTACGTATTCCAACGCCAAAGAGAAATATGCTTTAGGTACAAAGAAAACATCATCGGCTAAGAAAATGATGTCCACGATCCGCTTTGTTGCCTGCAAATGAGTATTATGTGCCTTTCGCTATAAATACTTGCACCTACATATATTGGATTAAGTGCGTTGCGGGGATCAAGTTTTAAGTTTTTAAAGCCTACACAATGCTATAATTTTGGGCAATATATAGGTGTCATTCGTAAAAATGTTTTAATATTTTATTCAAGAATTAATTAGCTGGTAAAAAATAGAAGCAGCTAGAGGGGTTTGCCGAGTACTCAAAACAATTATATAGTCCACAATTGTTTCAATAATCTAATTATTGTGTATCATTAAGTTATATACTTCAGGTAATAATATATTTAAGAAGCTAGCAACCAGATGAAATTTTGCAGACCTTCTCTTTTAATTTCTTTTCTTTAAGGACAAATAAGAATATAAACATGTAACTGAAATAATTTTTAGAAAAATTACGCAAGTCTAGAAACTCTTAATTAACATTTGCAAACACTGAAACATTATCACCATAATGGAGCACAGGATCAAGAAAGAAAACGCGGGGACGACAATGGACCAAATATTAGTGGCTTTAGAAGCATTAAAGGCTAAAGCGGCATAAGATAGTTTTATTAATTAGATTTTGTGTCAAAATAATTTAAAAAAGTAGAACCTCGCAAGTCATGTATACAGTCTGCTCGTTCCATAAGACCATAACTCATAGTTTCAAAACCTAATGAAAAACATTATTACCATAATTATATTAATGTGAGAGTGAGATGAAATGTTTGGGAGTTTCGAATAATTTAGAAAGCTCATGAAATTTGAGATTTTGAGCCTTTTATTGCACCGCGTTATGATGTACTGGTTGTAGCCATATAGTGGTGGTTGGCCAAAATGGGCTAGCAAGGACCATCACAAATAAAGCGAAGAAAAAGTATTATACATAGTCAGTAGTCACGACTTAAGGCCCGTTATTGCATGCTAAGTTACTTGTGAAATCTTCAATGTAGTGAAAGCACAAAGTGAAATGATAATTATTTCTTAACAAAAACAGGTTATGAGCGGTCATAAAAGCTGCTTGGAGCACGTTTTTCACGGGAAGATAAAAAGTATCCTTACCTCATTTTCGGTGTTCACTCACTTTATTCAGAACAAACATTTCTCTCTTTAGCAACATTTAAACAGAAGTAGAGGAAAAAGAGCACCACTCCGTGTCACGCTATGGATGCTAGATATGTTTAATTAGTTGGCAACCATAATCAAACGCATGAACCAACAAATGTCAATCACACTCAACTCAACTGCATTCCTAAATAAACTAAGGCTTTTCTTATTTAGTTCTGTCTTGCCTATAAAAAAAAAGGCTTTTCTTATTTTGTTCATATTTTCTTTATTTCTTACCATTATGGGAACATAATGTAGCACAACAATGTCTAAAGGTCATCGCATGAGGAAGATAACAACATGCTCTCTATTGAATAAGTTCCACATACATTTACAAACTTGAGCTTGTAAAAAAGGACAACCACTTCACATTTATAGCCTGAACATGCACAATATGATCACATGTATGTTGCAATCATTATTGCGTGAAACCTAGTACGCGCGCAACTTTTTATTACTGGAAGGTGCTAACAGTCGGAGAAGAGACTTTGACAATGTATCGAATATATCTACTTCATCTAACAAGTTTAAACTAGAAGAGAAGAGTATTTATAACATCTAACACGTTTGATTTGCCTGTAATTTTACCACGGCATATGATGAATACAGACACCATTGTATCAAATGAAGAAAGAGGTTGTCACCTTTCCAATCACAAATAAGAAAAACAACAAATATCCTAATAAAGAGTCAAAAAAAATGAGAGATAGGTCTTCACATTCAATGAAGAATCTAAGCAAATAATTCATTAAACTAAGCAACGTCAAAACATTTATAAGTGACGACACAGGAGTAGGACTTAAAAATCCATTGTACTGTTATGCACAATGACAACCAAATTTGGTACAATTTAAGAATATTAAGCCCCAACTCCGGATAAATAAAAAGTTGAATATGACATGAAATCTTAGTCCAGATTTTAATCAAGGAACGGCAAGAACTCATGAACCACGGGCAAGTCTAGGAAACGGCATGCAACACTAATCTTAAACATGTAGAGATCGAAATAGTAAGACCAGGGAAAAGATACACAACCACATATACATATACATGTAAAGAAAACCAAGGTTAGCAAGAGGACAAACCTGCAGCCCTTAAAACCATCTTGCTACGTGAGGTGAGATCCAGCTATAGCTTAGCTTCTGAAATTAAGTTCAGAAATAAATGAGCACTGATATCTATATATGTGTTGTTTCACAAAAAAAACTTGCTCGTAAAGCTAACTACTCTTGCATTAGTTAAATTACCGCCTTTATATATACCATGTATAATTAAAATACTTATAACTAAATTCTAAATAGAACGAATGGAACGTGGATTACTTAATTATATCAAACCTCCTTTCCTTTTAAATTTCACTAGAAACGCTGGCACGCGGTCCCCGCGTGATTAAGAATTTAATTTGATTTATATGATGAAAGAATAATTTGAATAAGTAAAGATCAATAAATAAGGATAGAGAATTTATATAGAAAGTTTTAAATTTTGGAAAACTAAATCATCAATCACCATATTTACTATAGTTATTGATTCTACTTAAATTATAAGGCTAAATTAGGAACTCAATAATTAAACTATTGTGTTAACAATAAAATTATAAGGCTAAAACAGGAAATCAAAAGTTTGGTGTCACAGTTTGCCTTTCTTTATATAATAGTATAGATATCAATAAGTATATGCGTATACATACTAACTA
Source organism: Linaria vulgaris (assembly GCA_948329865.1). NCBI lineage: Eukaryota > Viridiplantae > Streptophyta > Magnoliopsida > Lamiales > Plantaginaceae > Linaria > Linaria vulgaris. The sequence goes on along the minus strand of OX415250.1, from coordinate 30,476,746 downwards.
AACTCGAGAGAATAAATTGTTATATTAGTGAGGCGAATGTAATATATATATATATATATATATATATATATATATATGTGCGCATTATAAAACTCATCGTTCGTTATAAATATTTTCACGCTTGTGTACGTGTTATAAATTTAATATGTTTGGGTTTCTACAACTTTAAGTTTCAAAGTGGCTTGCCCAACGTACTAATTCATCAAGCCAAATATCTAAACCGTTAATACTTACATTGCTTTGTTTGATATAATATGGATTGGAGTAATTAATTAGACAGCGCATAGATATCCAATGACAAACTTGTGTGTCAAATTAAAGCCTTGGCATATGTACTGTGGAGATTAAAACATACATTGAGTATATATATGCATTTGTTAAAAAGTAAAACAATAGTTTTTTCACTTATTATACATAATCAAAAAATCAAACAAAAACAGTTTTTCTACTAGAAATGTGTCGACATATTTTATTATTATTTCGTAAATGCTACATAAAATTATAAGTTATGAAATAAATTTTAATGAGTAATTAATAGAAGATATCAATTTTTATAATGAAAAGTAAATAATTGCTAGTTTTTATCTATCATAAATACTTGGTAGAGGTCAATATTATATAATTGAACTGCAGAAAATGTAATTCAAAAAAGTTGATTAAATATGCTTTTACCTCAGATGGACTCAGACATATTAAAAATTGTTCAATCGGCAAGCTAGCTAAATGTACAGACAAGAATAAACAGATTCTTACTAGAGCATTAGGTAATTGCCATCAATCATATCCTGAATGTATCGATTGCTCTCTGGCGAAAAATAAAAAAAGCGAGGTGGCACCGGTGAACCACGAGAACGAACATCAATTCCGCATGGCATCGGAGATGCAAATCTCTGAATGCCCTGAACAAATGGAAATAATCCGGAATGAGGATTCGGGGATGGGTTTTATGTTCATGGCTGTAGCGGGGGCACGAAAAAAAACCTAGACAATCGTACGAACCCGAAATCATCAATTCACAACGACAATCTGATCAGCCGACCAGTGAGAAAATCATGCATGGAGTCAAACCTAATCAATCATATGCAAGCATGGTCAAACCTAAAGAGAAAGAGAAAGATTGGGTATACGAAGGTGTTGTATATCTCCACGTTTGTTTGCCTTTCTTCAGGGATTACGGAGAAAGAGAAGTTTTGAGCAAGGGGGAGCGCTCGCCCCTACATGTAAAGTCGTTTCAAGGAATGATCCTGACGAGCGATAAATCGTGTTCCTCTTTTAGCAAGAGAAGAAATAATTAAGTAAAGTTGGGGCTGGAGGGGGAGATTGTTGGGTGTGAAATTTCCAACCGCCAACTTTGACAACTATTCCTTTCACGGCTCCAACTATTCATTTCACGGCTTCAACTATTCCTTTCACGGCTTCTCCAAATTCAGTGCCTATAAATAGCAAAGGTCCTCAGTAGTGAAATGTATCCCTTCAGAGTTCTTTTCTTTTCTCTCTAATTATACAATGTAGTATTTTATACACCGGGAGAGTGTAGATTAGGGAGTGGTGAGAGTGAAAAAGATCTGTCGGGGTCGTCGGGTCGAGTGAGAATTATATAATTGTACGAGTTTTGTACATAGTGAATTTTGTTCGGGTCCCCGTGGTTTTTCTTCGGTGAAGGAGTTTCCACGTTAAATCCTTGTGTTGTTACTATCGTCAATATTATATTCGTATTGCTTCGTAATTACCTCATGGGCAAATCCTGGGGGCGGTATTTGAGGCGGTTCAAATACCCAACAGATGTCTACATCGATGATGAAAGAATTAATGAGGCAATGGAGAAAATTAGGGTTCTTGACCCTAATAAAGAGGTCTCCTTTTCAACTGTTGAATTCACAGAAGATCTACACAAATCAATGTGCGATCAATGGCATAATATTATTTTGATCAAGGTCCTAGGGAGATCTTGGTATTTCCCAAACCTTGTGAATAAATTTAGTACCATGTGGAAGCTGTCGTCGGGAGTAGTTACATTCTCAATCTAACCAACGGGAATTATTGCATACAAGGGATGTTGCAAACGCAGCGGGAAATCATCTTTACTCAGGGTCCTTGACAATTGGTAGGGAGTTTTCTATACATCCGCAATTGGACACCAGATCTTGATCCGAATGATGAAACCATTAACTGCGCAATGACATGGATTTGTATTGTGAAACTCCCTCTGGAAATATTCGGAGAAGCGGCTATTAAAGCGATTGCTAGTAGTGTTGGAAAGCCCATCAAAATCGATGGCAACACATTCACGGTTGCGAGAGGAAAATTTGCTAGAGTATATGTGCAGGTTTCGACCGCTAAATCTCTGGTTAGGGGGATCCACATTAGGGGGAAAATATACCAAGTGGTATATGAGAATTTACCCTACACGTGCAGTAGAGTTGGACATACTACGAATACATACAACGTGAAGAAGTCTTCCGATTTGGAGAAGGGTGCGATAGAGCAAATGGATACGGAGATAATTCCAGCACCCAAGACTACAAAACCTATCGATTGGTTGATTGAAAAAACTTAAGAACGATGAATTTGGGTAATGGATGCAAAGTTAGTTGGAAAAAAAATGTCCATTATAGAGGGACTGAATTACCGAATTCCAAAGAGATGTGTAAAAGGCTGGAAGGAAAGAAGATTACAATCCTTAAAAGAAATCCGGAGGAATATAAGGAAAATATGTTGTGCCTAGTAGAGAGGATAACTTCCATCTGGGTAAGGAAGTTGAGTTGGATAGAACTCCTAAAGAAAGGAGAATCCTACCCCAATCAGTGGTGAGTAATAGCAGGAATCTTCCTCTAATAGGAAAAAGAAACATCCAACCATAAGGAAAGGCCAATAGCTGAGAAGAAGAATAATAGCAAAAATCCGTTTGCGGTGCTGATAGACACAGATAATTACGAAGAAGGTCCTCAAATATTTATTGAGAAAGGGACTTTTGGGGTAGAAGCGAAGAACAATAGCTTGTATGGATCAAAACAGGGAACTTAACATCAACATAAAGAATGGCGAGTTGGTAGTTCAAGTATCGCCGAATTTTTGGAACATCGAAACACTAATGCGCTCGTTCGAGGGACCCTCGAAGATATTACTAATAGACCCGAGAACAATTCAAGTAATGGAAATCTCATCAATGATCTGAGAATTCGAAATCAATACGCATGTGATAGAGAGATTCGTGGATGTGATAATATGTTGGCAAATTTGCCCGGAGCGCTAAGGAACAGAACCGACAAAGCTATCTGATGAGGGGGGAAGCATAATGGCAACTGACGCAGCAATGTGGCGAATGTAATATGTATGTATTATAAAATTCGTCGCTTTTTTAACTTATAAATATTGTCAAGCTTGTTACGCTCTCAGAAAGAACCCTGTCAAATTATCAGTTATATAACAACATAAACTGCAGCAGACAGGTACCAATTGATAGCCAAAATACCGCATTGTATAAATTTTTATTTCACGTATTATTCCAATAATAGGTCGAAGACACCAAATAAGTGAGTATCTTATTTGGTGATAATCAAACTACAACTACCATTCTAAATTTATAAAGAATTACTTACACTAGTTCGGGAACATATACAGGTTTAACATTTCAAAAAAAAAAAAAGAAGGGGTATATTTATCCAGTATAACAATGTGAAATATACAGTATAAACCAGGTCTTATATCAGCATCTTGTATGCCGGAGGTAATCTGTCAAATAACATCTGCGCCATCTCCGAAGGTGGACAGAGAAAAGGGCGCAATTGCCACATTAAATGTCCGAGCACCTACTTTATCAATATGCTTCATCTCAAAGTCACCCTCCTACAAAATGATCAAGAAATGAAATCAACTGTTTCGAGTATCACTAGGACGAAAGTAAGATAAAATACGTCATGAAACAGAAGGGTATCTCCACAATTGTTTTCAGACATTAGTTAACTAAAAAATATTAGCATGTGTATATGCCACCGGAGATTCTCAACCGGAGATTCTCAACGCAATGTAGTTGCCAAATGTCATAAATGACGATACACTAACTAAGGATGTTCATTGGTCCCGAACCAAACCAAAACAAACCAAATAAGAAAACCATAAACCAAACCAAACCAAATAAGAAAACCCAAATCGAACCATACAGTACGGTTTGGTTTAAACGATTTCATGGTTCGGTTCGGTTAAACCCAAAAAAACAAATGCGAGAAATTGTTCAATTATGAAAAAAAATAAAGTCTTCTTTTTTTTTTTAAAGAAAAATTGTATTACCCTCATTTTTCATTAAAGTTGAACTAAAATTATATTAGAGTAGATTAATCAAGATTTTTAGCTAAACCCACAAAACCCATTTGCGATTGAAGCTTAAAGATGTAACTTTTAGTGACTATTTGATCATTAAGTAAGCATACAACTAAACTTTCTTGAAATGAGAAGCGATGAAGTGTAGAAAAATGATGATTTCAAGATTGAGAAAAACATATTCAAGATCCAAATGAGTTGAGATTTGACCAGAAAGTCAACAGAGTCCGTTTTTTACAAACGATACCACTTTTCCAAGTAGAAACAGCCTCCCGAGCAAAACATAAGGACTTTGTCCACGTGATTTTACGCAAATTCCAAGTTTTGGAGGGTCAAATATGGAGTTTATTATTTCGTGCGGGTGGTTCGGTGTTGGAAATTGAGGATTTAGAAAAATTGGGGATTAGGGATTTAGGAAAATCGACGGGTGAGTTCTGTGGTTTTTTTGTTTGTGTGTAAGCGTGTTGACGTTTTTGGCTTCTTTCTTTATAAATTAACATTTTTTTTGTTTTTTTTCAATGGTTTGGTTTGTTTGGTTTAATTTGGTCCCAAAACAGTTTTGGTCCGAAACCAAACCGAACAGCATTAGCAAATATGTACAATGGTTCAAACCAAACTGTCTTGTTTGGTTTAGTTTCCACGGTTTAACCAAACCGTGGAACAATTGAACAGTCCTAACATTAACTACTTACGCTCAGAGTTGGAGTGATGTTAAAAAACTCTAAAGAAGAATGAACACGTCTTTCTGCGCATATTGTGCTGGTGAAGCTCCATATTTTAGTTCTTATAGGCTACAATGAATTGAATAACTTAAACATGTTCAAGGGTTACAAATATAGCATTCAACCTCAGACATAGTTGTCCAAAACCAAAAACCCTCCAGTAATATGTTTTTTAGAGGTAGTGCCAAAGTTTGTTGGTGCAAACAATGGTGGCGACTTTCTAGTAGCTTTATAAGCATAACTTGATAAGATTCAGGAGGACAAAATGTTCAACAAGACAACTTGATGCAGGAAACGTTGCTGAATCAAAGGGGCGGGATAAGGATCTCACCATTCTGCCACTAGGTGTGCTTAGTGGACATGCTGATGAATACTCAAAACCAGTATTGGGAAGTATAACTGGTTGTTCGCCAATAACTCCGGTACCCCTGGTCAAAAAAAATATTCAGATCAGTACAAGCACGAAACAATTTAGTCATCAACTAAAGAAATTTGTCAAGAAACAGTAAAGCTCTATCTGGAGATCACACCAGCTCCTGTGCATGGCTGTTAAAGAAACAAGGGAAAAGAAAAATAAAGTAAAGTTGACGACTTACTGGACGCTCTCTGTTTTCCCGTTGGCATCAGTGATGATCCAGTGCCTTCTGAGAAGCTGTACAGGACGATCTGAGTTGTTGGTGATTCTGATCCTATAAGCAAAAAAATAAATACCTTTGGAAGGCTGACTCCGACCTTCAATATAAACACTCCTAACTTGAACCCTAATGCCCTGGAAAAGAGATGATTACTGGTTACTGATGATTCGTAAATTACAAATTGGTGATTCTTGTTACTACTATACATTAAAGAAATATAAAAACAACCAATGTAGTACATACACACATATATTAGACACACACACACACACATATATATATGTATATAAGCGTACTACTATTATACATACGTACGTACATGCATACATACATACATACATTCATACATTCATACATACATACACACACACACATACATATTGTTGCGGTCACGATGTGCTGAGTGTGAGTTAAGAACTAAGGACGGATCAACCTATAATGCAAAACTATAAGGAACTAGCTGTCATTAAAAAAAACGTCCTGCTTGTCGGAGGGACCATCACTTATAACCCCTAATCGAACTATCTCATGCCTATGTTCAACTCCGCGGATCATACTTGCCCCAGAAAAATAAAAGTGAGGGTTAATTGATAACTACTAGAATACTTGATTATTTATAGGAGAATTCATGGAAAAGGAATCGTAAGAATCACATAACGAATAAAAGAAAATGAACCTGCATTATACTAGACTTACTTCCATATATGCAAACTAGAATACGTGTTGCCTTGGGACTCATACCTTGAGATATCCAGGATCCTAATCTTTAAAGATTGCACTATTTCACTTATCGCATACAATATAGTAGTCATGAGTCATGACAGGGTCTTTCTTGCACAAAATGGTTTGCATGTTCGCATAAATCTTACGGGGTGAATCGCATTATGAGATACATCACTCCTATCACATATATTTAAAATATATTGTAATAGTTATCTGCAATTTCATTGAACTGACACACCCCTCAACATTTGGGCATACCTAGTTTCAATAACATTTATACCTATACAATTACATTCCACCTAACCCATTGTCCCCTGTGTGCGCGCGCGCGCGCGCCTAGACTTAAATCTGAAAACATGATTATTTAGTCATAACCAATGAAGGTTCATCAACTATTTTGAAAAACCAAGGAGAAGAGTTATGACAAGACCTAGCTTTTGGAAATTGGAAATTTCTAAAGGCACTGATATTCCTGATCTCTCCATGGAAAGCATAATTGGTTTAATCATTACCAGACCATCTAAGCACCCATCACAGTCAACGCTGAAAGTTCCTACACATCACGTAGCTAACTATCTCAAAACATCCAATGAACAAATTACACATAAATCTTTTCATTTTTTTCCAATCATTCCAACATGTTCCTGACCTAGTAAGGAAGTAAGGATCGACAAAGTTTCCTCCATAATAGTCTAAAGTTAAGCCACAAGGAAGATTCACAGACTAACATAAAATTTGCTGCTTATGAAAACTTAAATCAACAACCATAAGAAAGAGATATAGCACCACCAAGCAGATTAATAAGGAATGACACTGAAGTTTTTTTCATACCAAAGTAGTTGCATCACTTGAGCACTTCAAAAGACAATGAGGAGCAATTTCCTTTAGCTCATCACGGTACCTAGCCGCTTCCTAGCGAAATGCAAATGGAGAAACATATAAAAACAAACAGAATCAGAAAAGCTGTTCAATGCGAGCAACCTACCACAAATTGAGAAATCAGAACAAAATCAAATCGATCATAAGTTCAGTTCGGCATATGCTCTTCGCACACAGATCTCACTTAAGCAAATGTGCAAGTCATAATAAGTTCATATTAGGCATAAGCATAACTAGAAAACGCATTTCATCATAACCTATATAACAACCGCCATACCTCAAATCTCTCCTGCGAGATAGCCTCCTTCAACAATCTCCGAAGACGCAAAATCGGCTCCTCCTCCTCAAACAGTTTCAACGAATCACGTAGCCTAGCCGCCTCTTTGTAATCCTAAATTGAAAAAAAAAATACATAAATAAACACCTTATCCACAAATAAATCATAAGTGTTGATCAAAATCACAAATCATACCTCCGACTTGGCCGCCACTTCCAATTGCTGCTTCAACAAGGCATACGTTTCGGTCCGCGAGAAGGACGAACTCTGCCCCGACGTACTACTGCAAGCAACGATTCGACACGGCGGCCGCAAACTACTGAATCGATTCGGCAACAACAGCGAGTTGAAATTCGTAACGGTTTTCAGATTCAAGCAGTGCATTTTTATCAATTTCGATTCGTATTGGAAAAAAGAAACAAAGGTGGTTGTGAGTGAGTGATGGTGCTAAATGTTAATCTTTTTTTTTTTTTTTTTGTTAAAGTCAGTTATTATCCGTTTAAGAGAAATGGTGAGGGTAAAAGTGGGAATTCAGAGTAGTGGCAGAGTTTTCAATGGCTGAGAGGCATTTGAGAGGCAAAGAACAAGGTGGAGCAAAGAGAGGAGATTTTTCCGGGTACACGTGGCGGGTTATTATGGTGATTTTATGGATGAATTCCATGCTGGTAGCCGACTAGCCGCTACCATTTTACATTAAAATTTGAATTAAGGAGCAAATTAGTTAATTAACTTAATAATTGTTACGTTAATAAACTTCCATCTATGTTTGTTTACATATAGTCTCTTCTCATCATAAGAATTCTGAAGGAAAACAGTTATCTTATTATATCTTCCAACATTACAGTTAACTAAATCATTGCATTTTTATTTATTTTTATTAAAGTAATATTTTTGATTCTATGCATTTTTAACTTTCATTTTTTATTGAATATAAAGTATTTGCTTGCATTTTTCTTTTATTCCTTAAAAACTAACCTATTTTTAAACAGTGATTAATATAGGATGAGTCCCAAAAACAATAAATATATATATGTATAAAAACCATTTTCGCACTTTACAAGATAAAAGTAGAGTAAAAATTACAATTTGGGTGGCAGCCGAGAAAAATGAAGAGAAATTAAAGAATATTATATAAGTTAATAAGTACTTCAAATAATAATATAAAAGAAAATTTGGATGGCAGCAATATGAAGAGACTCTTTCTCTCAAAATGGGACACTTGTCATGTTTTGAGCTGGTAGCACTAGCAAACTCATCGATTTTATGTACATGGGCTTTGGATTTTGTCGGCCTTTAAAAGGCCCATCAAAATCACATTGTCGGCCCTTATAAAGAGAGGCCATGTCACCTTTTTTTTTTTTTTTGTTTATAATTACACAAACTACTTCTCATTGAGAAACTATATAAACTAATTACACAAATCACTAGGAAAGTTATATAAATTAACCTTATGTGAAAATAAATTAAAATAATTTTACAACTTTAAATCATAGCACAAAGTTAAAATCCAACATATTTTAATATAAACTAATGCATAACTCGCACAATGTCATCCACTATTAATTAATATAAATTAATACATAATAAATATCTAACACATAATTTACTATTAAATAATAATTACAACATGCATAATCTAATTAGGCCTATAACATTCCTTTCTCCTTAAAGAGAGTCTTGTCCACAAGACCCAAACGCATGTCGAAGCCTCGCCAATAAATCAAGAGTTGGGGGGCCAATGAGTAAATGAGAACAAATGAGGATGAGAATTGCAAATTCCCTCTCAGGTCACGATATCCATCCGCCATTTTTATCTTGTGTAACAGCAAATAATTTGTGACTCCATTTGTACAACCAATTAATACGCAGAATGAGTCTTTCACTCAAATGGCACAAGTGTAGATATAGCCCACCTTATGTTAGCATATTAATATATTTGTATATTACTTGTTTTAAGGGTAGTTTAGTCTTTTTAGTCTTTTAGTTGTCTTGTATATATATTCTTTCTCTTGTAAGCCCTATGTACTTTTGATATTCATTCTTTTGTAATATTCTCCCTTATCTTGTAAGATTATGACTTCTTTTCATGAATGTTAACATGCCATCATAGCTAAATCTCTAACACAACCGGTAGGCAAACATGACCCCACGCCGATCGAACTCACTGTTGAGTTCGACGATTTTTTTTGGGTTTTTCGTCTTCGTATTGCTACTGATTTCCAGTAATCCATTGCACTCTCTGAAATTGTTGGTGTGTTAATTTAGATTTTGATTTGTTGCCCCGATTCTGTTTCTAGGTTAGTCTTGCTTTGTGTTTGGTGCACTTTTCGATTTTTGTTATCATGATGTGAGGGATAATTCGTTGTAGTCGATTAGTGTTCGTTTTGATGGAAAAAACTATGGGTATTGGAGTTATGTTATGTAAAACTTTCTAAAAGAGAAGAAGATGTGGAATTATATTTCTGGTGTTTTGTTTGCTCCTAAGGTATATGATGCTAATTTTGTTGAGTTATTGGATGTATGGGATACCAATAATTTTAGAATTATTACTTGGATTAACAATTCTGTTGAACATAAGATTGGTGTTAAGTTAGCTAAGTTTGATACTGCGAAAGAAGTTTGAGACCATTTGTAGAGGTTGTATGTGAGGTCCAACTTTGTTGTTCAATATCAACTTGAAGGAGAAATTTGTGCTCTTACACAGGCCGATTGAAGTATTCAAGAGTTTTATTCTGAGATGCTAAACTTGTGGGATCTGTTGGCTATGACGAAATGCGCTGAATTGAAAGCATTTGGTTTGTATATTGAAAGGAGGGAACAACAACGTTTGGTTCAACTATTGTACAATCTTCACTCTGAGTATGAAAGCATTCGTGGATCAATTCTGCACCGTACTCCCTTGCCCTCAGTTGATTCAGTTGTGCGTGAATTGTTGGCGGAAGAACCCCGCCTCAAGACTCAAATTGAGAAGTCCACTCATGTTGGTTCTGTTTTGGTTACTCAACCTAGTCATAACTAATCTAAACAAAAGAGTTATGATAAGGATGAGTGTCGCTATTGTCATAAAAAAGGTCATTGGAAGAATCAGTGTCATTTATTGCACCAGAAAGCCAAACCACAATAGGAATATGGAAAGAAGTGAAGTGACAAACCTTCAAATTCTCAGAATTCTTGTTTTGGAGGGTAGCCTAATACGGCTGTTGTCATGCCTACATTGGATCCTTCTTCTGTCGAGTCATCTTTGTCAGACAATGCATCTTTGGTTAATCTATTGCAGAACCTTCTTCAGGCAAACAAAAACCAGTCTCAACCATATGCAATATGTTCCATCCACGTCAAGTAGAAACTCGTCCATATGGGTGTTGGATTCTGGAGCATCTCATCACATGTCTCCTGATCGCAACTTATTTGTATCTATGTCTCATGTGTTATCATCTACATCTGTTATGACTGCTGATAGCACTCATATTCTAGTAGTAGGTGTTGGTACAATTCAAACAGGAAATTTCTCACTACCTAATGTTTATTGTATTCCTAAATTGGCTATGAATCTTATTTCTGTTAGTCAATTGTGTGATCATCTTGATGTTCACTTTTTCTCTACTTCTTGTCATGTGCAGGATCCAAAATCAAGGAGAATACTTGGGACTGGAAGTAGGGAGGGGGGACTGCATGTTTTGGATGGCATGAAGGTTTATGGTCAGTTTGCAGCTACGAATATTGATCTATCTACCTTTCATTTAATTTTTCTTCTTTGAAGTATTACATATGACACTCTAGACTAGGTCATGTATCTGGATCTTGTTTGAGGTTTTTATGTAATAGTAGTGTTTTGGGAGACTTGCAGTCTCAGGATAGATCTGATTGTAGTGGATGTAAACTTGAGAAGTTTTCTGCAAAGCCATTTAATCATAGTACATCCACTTTTTTTGCACCATTTGATTTGATTCATTCTGATGCTTGGGGACCTGCTCATATTCCTATAAAGGGGGAGGGGGGTCACGATATTATGTTTCTTTCATTTATGACTATACTCGTTATTGTTGGGTTTACTTGATGAAAAACCGCTCTGAATTCATTGAAATTTATGCTCACTTTGTTGCCTATATGAAAACTCAACACTCTAAAGTCATAAAATGTTTTAGATCTGGTTTGAGTGGGGAATATACGAGTAAGGTACTCTCTGGCATTCTTCTTAGTGATGGTAATGTGCACCAATCCTCTTGTACATACACACCTCAGCAAAATGGTGTGGCTGAAAGAAAACATAGGCATATTGTTGAAACGACACGTTCTATGCTTTTGTCTGCTAGTGTACCTAGTGAGCATTGAGGAGAAGCAGTTCTCACTGCTGTTTGTATCATAAATAGAGTTCCAACTCCGTTGGTCTCTCTCCATATGCTAAGTTATTTGGTCAAACTCTTGATTATTCTCATTTGCGGGTTTTTGGGTCCACATGTTTTGTTCTTCGTTCACATGTTGAGCGAACTAAGTTATCTTCACGTGTTGCAATATGTGTCCTTTTGGGATATGAGAATGGTCATAAGGGTTATCGGTGTTATGATCCATTTGCTAAAAAATTGTATGTTTCTCCTCTTGTTCACTTTATTGAGCATATTCCATATTTTTCTGTTCCCATAAGCTCCCATAATGTGACATGGTCTGATATTATTCATATTGACCCATTTACTCTTGATGGTTTTGATATTGGAACTAATGACCCAATTGGTGAGAATATTGGTATTGGTGATGTTGTTGGGGATGACAATATTGGTGTTGGTGATGGAGATGACTTGGGTGCTGCTGAAGAGTTACTCCCTCTTGTCCCTTCTCTTACAATTTCGGATCCAGATCAGGAGCGGTATCCCAGGCGTACTCGTAAGTCTACTCAACTGCCTAATTTCATTTACTCTTGTTATTCTCAGCTTTTTGTTTCCTTTTGGCATATGTTTGGCCTCTTTGGGAGCGTACCTCTTATTCTTAGGCGACACAATATATTGTTTGGCAAGAGGCTATGACTGAGGAACTAACATCGTTGAACAAAAATCACACTTAGGACTTGATTCCTCTTCCAGTGGGGAAAAAGTCAATTGGTTCTCGATGGGTCTATAAAATTAAAACCAAAGCTGATGGTTCAGTTGAACGATATAAAGCTCGTCTAGTGGCAAAAGAATTTGCTCAAAAATATGGCATGGATTATGAAGAGACATTGCTCATGTTGCTAAGACGACACCTGTCAGAGTTTTTATTGCAATTGCATCAGTAAGACAATGGTATATTTCACAGATGGATGTGAGAATTTCATTCTTGAATGGTGATTTACATGAGAAAGTATACACGACACCTCCTCCGGGTGTCCCTCATGAAAAAGGGTAGGTGTGTAGACTTAAGAAAGCATTATATAGGCTTAAGCAAGCTCCAAGAGCTTGGTTTGAGAAGTTTTCCACAACTATTTGTTCTCTTGGCTTCTCCTCTAGTCCTAATGATTTAGCCTTATTTGTTAAATGCAGTTTTGTTGGTCGCATAATACTTTTACTGTATGTTGATGATGATTATTACAGATGACGATGTTGAGGGTATCAAGGTGTTGAAACACACCTTATCTCTCTTGTTTGATATGAAGGATTTAGGCCCTCTTCGTTACTTTTTAGGTATTGAAGTTGCCTCATCTCCAAAAGGCTATATTTTGTCTCAATCGAAGTATACTTCAGATATTTTAGAGCGAGCTCGTCTTACAAACACTCGTGTTGCTGCTACTTCTTTAGAGGTAAATGTTCGGTATACTCTGACTGGCGGCACACTTCTTTCGGATCCCACTTTGTACAGGTCTATTGTTGGTAGCTTAGTATACTTGACTATTACCCAACCGAATATTGCTTATGAGGTCCATGCTTTTAGCGAGTTTGTTGCTGCACTTACCTCTGATCCTTGGGCTGCTGTTACTCGCATTCTTCGTTATCTTCGTGGAACAATTTATCATAGTCTATTGTTTCCTTCAAGTTCTTCCTTCGAACTTCGAGCATATATGGATGTAGACTAGGCTAGTGATCCATCTGATTGAAAATCTACCACTGGATACTGTGTTTTTCTAGGTGATTCTCTTATCTCTTAGAAAAGCAAGAAACAAGATGTTGTTTCTCGCTCTTCTACTGAGGCACAATATCGTGCTATGGCCTCCACCACAACTGAACTTGTTTGGTTACGACGGTTGTTAGGTGATATGTGGGTGTTTTTGTCATCCCCCACACCTATGTATTGTGATAACAAAAGTGCTGTTCAGATTATTCATAACTATGTTTTTCATGAGTGTACCAAACATATTGAGATCGATTGTCATGTGACTCGACATTATTTTCAGCATAGTGTTATCTCTCTACCGTTCATCCCGTCTTTGAATCAAAGAAGAGTGGGGAACCTCTCGCTGGTTTTTGGAATTCGACATCAGGAAGTCTTTTGCAATTGACTGACTTCTTTACTAAGACACATACGATTCAGCGACACAACTTCTTTGTTGGCAAACTCTCGTTACTTATTGCAGTACCTTCTCGAGTTTGAGGGGGGGGGGGAGTGTTAGCATATTAGTATATTTGTATATTACTTGTCTTAAGGGTAATTTAGTCCTTTAGTTGTCTTGTATATATATTATTTCTCTTGTAAGACCTATGTATTTTTGACATTCATTCTTTTGTAATATTCTCATTTGTCTTGTAAGATTATGGCTTCTTTTCATGAATGTTAACACATGAAATATTTGCAACTGTTTTTGTTTTTTGTTTTTTGTTTTTCGTTCCGACTCTGTTCTCACCAACTGAGTTGCAATCATGACGGGACGACGACCATAGCGTTGAGTCTGCTGATTTCCATGTCGCTACGATGAGTGGAATTTCTTCCTCTTTCTCCAATTTAATAGCATATTCGCTGCACTTGCTTGGGAGAATCACAGATGTGTAGCTTTGAGTTGGAACAGAAAGTTGGAGGGTGATGATGAGGTGTTGTCGCCATGGTGGTTTACGCCTAACGCATGATGGAGTAGGTAACAAATAACATGGTCAACGTAGTGGCAGCACCAGAGTTTTGTGAACACCGTTCCTAATTGTTGCGTACGATTGTGAAACTGCATAGGGTAGTCCAAGTTGCCATTTGCTGTAATAGATGGAAAAGTGTGGTATGATTTGGTTAGGGACAAAACTTTCGGGAAACTTTTGGAGGGGTTGGGAAGAACGTATGATGGAGGTGGTGGGGCAGAGGTCAACGGCAATTGAGTTAAAGTCGTGATTGTTTCCCGGCATATAAGTGGTGAGTCATTTTGGGCCAATTGTAATTTCATTTCGGTAAGAGTAAATTCTTCTAAAAAATGGCGATGTTCAGCGCGAATTGCTTCAATGTCGTTTTTAATATGTCGGAGAGATTTTGCCATTGATGGAGATGCCAATGATGATAAAAATGAGTGATTTTGATTGGATTTGAGAGGCTTTTGCGAGTTCAATGATGAAAGCACCATTGTTAGAGTTCTAATTCGAGAGAGGACGGATCGATCTCCTAAGAATTAAAGATGAGAAGAGAATTAACAATACCAAAAAATATTCTTCATTCGTTATTCTCCTACTACACAAATACGTTAGATTTATAAACACATAAATTAACTAGATAACCTCCCGCTAATATGGTTATATAACTACCCACAATCTTACCCACTAAGCCTAACACAGTCATATCTAAAATATAATATATTAATACGAATACAAATAATAATAAAAGAATTTAATAACAACTATTACATAATTAGGCCCGTAACAAGAAAGCTAAGGTTTATTTAGTTCAAAGAAAGAATTATACTATAATTAAAATAAACCAGTTGTTAAATCAGAAAAGAGAGGTAGACAAATTCGAATCAACAATAATGTCTTTTCTTACAACTAATTATACTATAATTAAAATAAACCAGTTGTTAAATCAGAAAAGAGAGGTAGACAAATTCGAATCAACAATAATGTCTTTTCTTACAACTAATTATTAAGTCATCATCGTCACTATGATTTCTTCCTTCAAACATCCCAAAAGACTGAACATAATAATATGAATTCGTATATCTTTACTTAATTCTCATAAGAAATATAATATATATAGTATTAGAATCCTCGCATGCAAGTGTACTCAGCTCAAGCAATCATATCCATAAGCTCCACATCCTTATTGTTCATCAACGGCGACACATGATCAAACGCTTCCGGTGCACCAAGACCACCCGGTATGTCATCCATGAAAGACTCCATATTACTCCCTTTGAACAAGTGATCATCATCCAATGTGAACTCAGGTATCTCATCAAAGTCATAGTCCGGCACCATGTGATCATCAAACTCCAAATCCTGTGGTCCACAAATATCCTTTCCGGTATTTTCATTATTGGTTGGTGTAGGTGCGGTGTTTTTCGGTTTGTTGGTGTTACTGGCGGTTCCTTTTTCGAAATGTAGGCTTTTGATGTAGTTTTGGAGGAGGGAGCTGGGCCTGGGCCATTTGGTGCGGCATTTGCGGCGTGAGAATTGTCGTCGCTTGGTAGCGTTCCAGTGGTTCTTGATGGAGTTCTCCGTTCGGCCTGGAAGGCGTTTGGCAATTTCCGCCCATTTGTTGCCTACTTCCGCGTGGGCGGAGATTAGGATCCGGTCTTCTTCTTCCGTCCATAAGTCCTTCTGGATATCCATATAAAAGAACAAAAAATGATAGACATGAATCATTATTTAATTAAATTGGCCAATAGTCTAATACGTATCAAAGTTGGAAACGAGGGCATATATAGTCAGCATATTTCCCCTATATGCATGATTCAAGAATGACACAATATGCGACATAAATTCGAGCAAATTAGAGGGAAACAAAACCTGTGTTATATGTGTAAAAGAATTTTTACATATACTTGATAAATTAAGCTTTATAGATCCTTATACCTTAAAAATAAAGGGCAGTTTTCTTTTTCCTTTTTTACACTAAACAAAACACAAAATAGTATATATATAAGTAATGACATAAATTACCAAAATTTTCAAAGAAATGAAACATGGCAACTAACAGTTAGCAATAAGATGTGTCTTTTGGTACTAATTTTTTTAATTCGGGACAGTGAAAAGGGATATTTGATAAGTTAAATAAGGCCGATATATACAAGAGGTTCTAATATACATAAATTGTTAGGAATTTGAATCTAATCCACAGGCTCTTAATAAAACTAATACTAAATGGATAAACTATAAGAACAAATAAAAAAAAGAAAGTATCTTTATCTTCATTTTTTGGCATTGGGAGACCGATATAAACTATATCCCTGCCACCTTTTCATTGTTCATATAAAGTGAAAAAGAAGCAAGAGTGGCCCTAAAAAGTAAAAACCAATAGAACCAAATTACTCGTGATAATTGTGATTTTATAGGAACTTATACGTTGATTGAGTATCCTAAATGCTATGCATAATGTTACTGAAATCATAAAATGTAATATACTAGCTAGAGGCTGATTATTGACAAAATGAAATAAAGACAAAAGTATATGTATTGTTAGAATCTATAGGGAATTTAGGAATTCAAACTTTAATATCAGGCCTGAGATGGTTATGCCATCTCTCTCTGCACTGCTTGCCAATCCTCCCTTTCAGCATCTGCGCAATGTGCGACCATTTTCTTATTCCATATGTCTCCACAAGATGGATCAAAACTCTGCAAATTATAAGAAAATATTATAAATCAATCAAAAATATTAATTAAAACAAATAACACACATATATAAATAAACGTTTAATTTTAATTTATAGAAAAGGAAAATCACCTATCCTCTTCAAATGTCCACTGCCCCTTTGCTGATTTCGACTTCTTCCGGACTCTACCGGACTTTTTGTTAGACGTATTCTCCCAATTACCATTTTTGCTTAATTTCGCCGTGCCATCTTTTTTGTGACATGCCATGTTGTCAGCCGTAACACATGAACTTTCATCAGGGATGACATAGCTCAAAGGATTTGGCTCATGAAAATCCAAACCTTTCTCGATTTCCATTAATGAATCTAATTTCTTGTTGTTAGAAAAACTCAAGAATTCACTACTATGTATAGTTGAACCATTTTCTTCAAAAGGCTTAAACTCATAATAATCGATAGAGGGAAAGGGATCGAAAGGATCTTCAAAGACGTTTGCTTGGAATCCAACGGTCTGGTTAAACGAAGAAAACTGATCAAGATGATGAAAATCATGAAGATAACTCTTTGATGATGAAAATTTGTTTATGCAAAAATCATCATCTAGTATTTCGAGTTTCAAGTTGTTGTTGGACAAGCCTATTGGTAGAGGATCATCAAGGGCATCATGGTCATTTTCTCTCATTCTGTTGAAATCCATTGGAGGAGTGAAAAATATGAGAAATGTAGAGGAAGAGATGAAGTTGAATAAGATGAGAATAAGGTTGAATACTATTGTGAAAATCTTTGTCGGGGTCTTCCATATTTCAGTTAAACTTTGTATTTATTAAGGTAGTAAAGGCATTAAATGTGTTAAAATTCATCTAGAGTGTCAATTAGTCGGTTGATCCGATGGATGGATTTGCATTTGAAAGAAATTCAATTTAGTCAAAGTTTTTTTACTTACCATAACTAAGAGTGCTGCTAATGATTTACTTCAAGTTTCAATGTTTATTCTTGTAATTTGTTAACTGCATGACATCAAATTGCAGATTAAGTAAATCACATGGAAAAACCTTAGCAACCTAGATGACGACATAATTTGGTCACTGTTCATGCATATAAGTTCTTTTTTAGGAGTGTAGAAGAATTTCAGAAATTACTACAATTTTAAAATTGTACTTTAATTAGTTTGATAGTCAACAACTGGCAATTTAATTACCTTTTGTGCTTATAGTTCGGACATTGATTTGGCCCTATTGAATTTGACAGATAGAACACACACAGTTGATAGTATTATTGCAATATATAACCTTAGTTAGAATTCGCAATTTTTAGAATTTCATATTACTAATAGTCTCAACTGTAACATCTATAAACATGTCCCTTCCCAAACATTGCACATATATATTCCTCGAATAAAAGGACTCCTTTTTTCTGAAATTCCATTTATTTGCTATATGGACATAATATCTTGAAATATAGTCGCTAACTTGTTTTGTCATCCTTTAAAGTTTTTCGTTGTAATATAAGATATCCATGGTTAATTTCGGTCGCTAGCTAGTAGCTAATTAAATAGTTAGGCAGAAATGAACTAGCTTATCATCTGTTTTATCTTATTATGTAATTTGTCTTTCATTTGAGTTTACATTAAAAGAGAAGCATACACATTATATTTCATATTTATAATCTCATGTGAAAAGAGCATATTTTTTTTCATGTCTATCAAACTTATTATGCTTGTATAGCAGCTAGTTCTTTCTAAGTTACGTCACAAAGAATGCAGAAAATTCCAAAGAAAAACATTTTGTCACTTTGAGATCCAAAAAGAGTTACCCCTTAGCCCCTGTTTGATTTTCATTTGAGAAATAATTTTCAGAAAACAATTCATTTTGAGAGATATTGGGCTTCTTAGAAAAAATAATTTAGGCCCATTAACAACATTTTTAGGAGGCAATTGAAATTAGTTGAATAAAAAAAAATGAAAATTGAGGGGAAAATGTAGGGTTTTGCCAAAACCAAGGTGGGGCTATGACATAAAGCAATTGATAAAGCTGTTACTTTATTTAGGTAATGATTACATATCTAACATGAATTTAATTTAAAAAACGGTTTCCTCCATTTTTTAAAAAATAACTGTCACTTTTGCCTCCATTTTTTGAATGCCATTTTAAATCTACCACTTCACTCTCTGCAACATTTTTTGAAATTTTCCTGCTTGTGTTCATGCTTGAATATTTAAATAATGAGCTAATCAAAATACACTGAATACAATTGTCTCCAAAATGTAATATTTATAATCCGCTGATTTCATATTATGTATGGTACAAGCAAGCAAAGTTTAATAGATACATATATATCACCATATGTACAGCAAAATTCTTCTATGGCAATGCCTATGGCATTCTCTATGGCATCCATAATTTTATGCCATGTGTCTTGTGGGCCATATAGAATACAAGACATTGTTTGTTAGCAAAATATATATGATGGTGTATTTAAAATAGAGATTTTCATCCGCTTTCTCCCAAAAATAAGGAAGGACAATAATTATTTTTTCTATTTATTATAACTCCAGTAATATTTAATTTTCGTAAATAATAATAAATAACTACTGTAAATGTCACTTTCATTTTTCTTAACAGTTGGCCAATGATGTTCTCCATTTTGAAGCGTATGGGGTTCCAACAATACTTTTTTTAGTACTACAAAAATTTTACGTATTATTTATTTTTCTTTAAATCTCGTTTGCATATTTCAAATCTATATGGTGTGTGTGCAGATACTAAAAATATTAATTTATGCCATATGCTAAAGCCTTTATATCTATAGTGTTATAAATAAAAGTTAATTGTTCCGTGTCATTTACTTTTCTTAAAATTTTGTTTGCATATTTTAAATGTATAAGATTAATGTGCAGATTATACAAGTTTTAATTTATGCTGCATATATATGATAAACCCTTTATATATATCATAAAGGTTTACTGTCATTAAATTAAATCATATATTCTACACCAACATATTTCCTAAATACAAGATTTTTATTTTTATTTTTTGAGAATCACAATTAATTTGTGCATAAAAGTACCAATGTATGTGTAAATTTGAGAAGGAAACAGACTCTATATAAATTTAATTTTCAATTGGTTTCTCTTTAAATATAAAACATTCATGTATTTTAAGTGGGATTTTTTTTTACACAGTGAGATAACACGTTCATTATAAAAAGAAATTTTCATACTTCAAAATATTCAGCAGATATTAAGGATAGATAACATTTTAATATATATATATATATATATGTGTGTGTAAATAATATCTCTAGAGATTATTATTTTTTGGCCATAAGAATCTTCACTAAGCTAATAATGTATTGTATTTACAAACAATGTCTTATGTTCTATATGGCCCACAGGACACATGGCATAAAATTATGGATGCCATAGAAAATGCCATAGGCATTGCCATAGAAGATCGTTAATTCCATATGTAACAAAACAAACATAATTTATATTATCCCATTACTCATATATTGAGTTAACGTTTATCACAACACTAAATTAACTATTCCAAAAACTACATGCCATATTTAGACTTGATCTCCTCAAATTCCATATCCTCGTACCATCTGTGCCTCTGCCTTATCATTTTCTCTAGGGCAATGTAGGCGCATTTATCGCCGAATATGGATTCCATCAACTCGTAGAACCCGTAATTGCGGAAGAATTTCCTATCGGCGTATTCCTGCACGTTTATTTCAAATCACGAGTAGACATCGCTGGCATGTATAACACATTTTACTTATCAAAATGAGTATACGGGGCGCCAGTACACACCTTCAACCCGTGCGACAATTCGTATTCTTTTGTTGTGCTGACCCGCTTTGTTTGTCGGTTGAAACTTACCTCGGGCAAGTTTATGAACTCCATAAAATCTTGGTATCGCATTCAAATATTCTGGTACTGTCTGTAAACTAACATATAGTTTATTCCAGCGAGCGGATGAATCTCGCATAGAATGAAGTGGATGCGATCTAAAGCACTTTCAAGACCGTCCGGGGTTGAAATGTCAATCTCTTTGGCTACGCTCGCTAACGTTCTTATGTAGCTCTCGTCCAACGAACGGTACCAAAAACCTTTGTATATAGATAGATGGTCTTCCCATTTAAGTTGAGCGCCCGTCTGAATTTGTTGTATATATAGACATGATTCAAAACTACATTAAATGTTTTTGATCAAAGTAAAGTTTACTGGAAACAATGTTATATCGATGTTTAGCCAACATCCCGCCAACATTGAAAGCAGAATGTTTCCCAACTATTATTGTAACTATATTTTAGAACTTTGTGTTGACTGATTTAATCATATTTGAACATGATCAGAGGTCATGAAGAATATCGTTACTATCATTTTAAATTTAACTACAATACTACACGCCAAAAAAAACGAATTGTAAACGTTAACTTTTCTCCATATAATAAGCTCACGGTTGTCGGTAAAAGAAGCTAAATTATATTAAAATTAAAAAAAGGGGGACCACACAATAACACACCAGCTACTACTCCTCTTTCCTTTATCCCCACCCAGCTGAACAAAAGGAGTATCTCAAATTTCAAATTGTCTACTCCTTTTTTTCTTATCTCAACTCCTTCAACTTCATTCTCTCAACATCGTTTGGAGATTTTAATTCACAATTCACACCGCCGGCCTCGACCACACTCCCTCTCCTCAAACGCTACCACCACCGTCGGCAAAACCACCAGACCCCGCCCCTCCGAGTACGACACGAGACAAACATCGCAAATTAAAATAGTAGAAGGGAATAGACACGTGGTGACCAATTTTTTTTCTCCAATTTCTTATTCTATTTTCTTCCTCTCTTCTCCGATCTACTACTTCTTTTCCTTCCTTCTCTCTTTCTTCTAACATTAGTCTTTGAAATGAAACTCAAATCACAACACAGATTAATTCGATCAAATAGAATTTATAGTTACACTGAGAAATTGTTATATATATATATAGTGCATATTTTCATTTTTAATTTTGCGCGGCCGGTAATGGTGATGTTGAGGTTATGTGAGAAGACGGTGGCAGTCGGTTAAGCAGCACCACCACCTCCCTTGACTTCCACGATCCCCCCGTTCTCAAAAGCTCCTCGACCGCCGCTACTATTGGTTAATAATTATAAACTTAAATGAGGAGATTAAACTAGAACCACATGGGCCATAGTCTTTTTGTATGGACCAGGCACCCGGAATAATTCCCCATAACATGCGAGGGATAAAGTAGATGAGGATTTTGGAGCATAACGTGAATGAGGCATTAATTTTTTTTTTACATCATTCCGTAGCATATATTCGTTTACATATAAAAAAAATAGCATCTATTCATTCGGTCTTTTGGCTTGCATATCTTGTGGTGAAAAATGCTATGTTCGATTCATCCAATGAGACTGTGCAAGATAATGATTACTATATATCCTTCATATATTACGTGACGGGTAATGTCAGAAGTGCATATGTACTTTATATTAAAAATAAGAAACAATTTTCATTTCGATTGTCTTGCATTGGTATGCTATATAAAGGCTTGAAAACCAGTGTTGTTATATATATATATATATATATATATATAGTTACATCTACCACTCATGATTATTTCTAATTTAGCAACCAATTAGATTATAAACCTTTATGTCTCTTAAACGAGTCTTTGTTGACTCTTCACGGATTGTCATCAACTTTTAATCAAGTCTTTTAAATTACAAGTTGTTAGTTACTTTAATCCCTCTATGATGAAATACCTTGAATGTATATGTTAAATGAGATCAATCTTTCTAATTTACAGTAAATACATTTAGATCAGAATTGCATGTGCACAGATTATGACGGCATACATGTATATAAAAATATACTTAAGCTAACTAACGTGCGGATTCCGATATAATTATTTGGCCATTTGTTAGGATAAAATACAAAAGTCAACAAGTCAACAAGCTACATAATGCAATCCCCGGGCAAACGTGGTTAGGCATACTTTAATACAAATATACAATATCATAAATAACTAATCACTAGTCAATGATACGAGAACAAACCAACATCAATTACGCGAGAAAAATCACACATCAAATACGCGAGATAAAACCCATATCAATTAAGCAAGAAAAATCCCACATCAAAACATTTTATAGTCAAAGGTGCTACAAGTATTGAGCAACCCACATTCATAACAAAACAGGTTACTTACCTGTGGACCATAATATGTTATTTTATTTTAAGATCTACGTATATTCATGTGGGTCGTGTTGTTGTGAACACTGTAAAACGTACTGGTTAAAAAGTTATATTGATGTTGGCCCGACATACATACAACATCAATTCCATGACGTTTGACTCTAACTTACTCGTAAAGTATAACGCCTATAACCAAGACAAAACGAATGAAGAATAAAGATTAATTCTTCATACAGAACATATATTATTCTTTAGTATTAATTATACACTTATTTATAGAATAAAAATATAGTCGTATTTAATTATTGTTAAATTTTCAGCAGATTAAAAGGGCGATAAAAAATTGGTACAATAAGGATGGTAGCGAACAACGAGAGCCGCAATTGCGTTTGGCAGAAATACCCTATAGTAGTTTATTTCCCTCTATGTTAGATCCAGTAAATATATATATCTAACGACATTCATCATAATAATTTTATACTTTCAAATCTAACATTATCCTTGTTGACAAGTATATGTTTATTTTACAATAATTTTTGCATCAAACATGTGTTTGTCTTACGGACGTGTAATCAAATGGCGTGGGATAAATAATGGCGCATAAGTTTTTTTATAACATGTAGTTTTAATAAACATTTTTTGGTAGGGTATGTTTGAAACCAACTGTCAATGGATGCACCTTGCATATTATCATTTAAATTTAAATGAGAAAAATGCGGCGTCCATTTCCCATACATGCTCCTTAATTCATTTTAATATTAAACAGCCTAACATAGAGTGCCGATTTTTTATTTGTTCCATATAACAACAAAATTATGCCTTCGTCAAGTGTCTATTGGGGACTTTAAAAAGAGGCTTTTTAGAAAAAAAGTAATATGACACTCGCGCATGGGAAAGACATTTTATATGCAATGTGCTGAATAAATAATAACCTCTAAAGTACATAAGTAGTACCATTTGTACGGCCACTCTAGTGTGGTTGCTCGTAATCATTGGGACGCGGATAAAGAAGTCTTTGTCCGGTTCGAATTTTCTATTCCATTTTCTCTATTTCAGTTCCTGTGCCACCAGTTGTAATTGGACACGTGGCGTGACAGCCCAAAAGAGAAGCACTGAATAATCCCTCGCTTCTTCGTTCTCACGGAGGAAAGAGAAAACTGAGAAAAAAAACAAAAAAAACTTATTTCTCTCTCCAATTTTTTTGGAAGAAATCTCCATGGTTTATCGGTCCCATTCGAGATGCACTGAAACATACCTACCTTCGTCGTTCTCATTCGAGAAAATAGAAAGCTGGGGAATTTGGAAAGAAAAAAAAACCATTGCTCTATCGCCAACCTATGAATGATAAGAAAGAAAGAAAATAAAGTTTGTTATTAAAACATAAATGGCAAAATAGAATTAAAATTAACTTGACTTTTTTTGTCCTCCATAACTCTCCAATCTCCATCTTCATTTAGCTTTTTTTTTCATCATTATTATTATTATTATTATTATTATTTTTGGATGAAAAAAATAGCTAAAGAAAATAACAATGGAGCTTATTTTGTAATGCAGTAACCGAAACAATCTTAAGACTTCATTTCACGGCACTACATTTATTTCATATTCTTTTAATTTAGTTGTTCAACTTAATATAATTAATTCTTTTAATTTGTTCTAAATAAATAGTAATTAAGATTATGATTTTCTAGTGTTACTTTTATGGAAGATTTCAGCAAAAGGAAATCATGGAGAGAGAGCATGTGTTTTTTTTTGTTGTTTATTTGTTCAGTTTCCAATTTTCTCTTTCCTCCACGAAAACGAAGAAGTGTTTCTCTTTCCTCCATGAGAATGAAGTACGGAAATTATTTAGTGCATCTCTCTTTGGGTTGCCACGCCACGTGTGAAACTTTTATCGGTGGCACATGAACTGGAATAGAAGAAGTGGAATAGAAAATTCGAACCGGTCTTTGTCACTACACAACGGTGATCCTGCACATAAGATTTCCAACTAAAGCCATTGAAACATGGATGTACCTATATACGATATGTGTCATTTTACTGTGCCCAATAATTATGGTACCAACTCGTAATTTATAATCTAGCCTTGTACATCAATTGGAAAATATTTCTATTAGTCATAGTTGTGAGAGTGTTTGGTATATTAGTAAGGACTCTATTGCTTCCCATCACTAGTATATTTATATATTATTAAATGCAGATAGTCTCATGCATGGTTACAATTTACACAGTTCCAAATCCAGTACTATTAAACAGGTGGACTTTGGCCTGTTTAATAATCGTTATATTAGTGAGTGGTGAAAAATCACATAATTGTCCCTCTTCATAACGTAACATAATTTATAAATTTGGCAAATATAGCCATATGCTGCCAATTACAGAACAGTCATTTTTGTGAACTTCTTAAGGTAAATTATAAAATATCCAATGATATAAATTAGTGTAAACTCTTTCTATTTTGTTATATAGATAACCAAAATATTTTCATAATAGAAATATTGATTCCTATATATCATTCCTTAACTGTAGGAGATAAATTAGGAGATTACATAAAAAGTATATATAGCTTTTACATAAAATCTCTGCGCTATACCTCAATATTAGGAGGTTGATTAAAACTAACTAAATAATATCATTATCATGTTCATTGTACTCCTTTATACTATGATGTCGATTATATTATCATAATTACCAAATAAAAACCTATCTTTATAGTTCAACTTTCAACAAGTGCAGTTAAATTTTAATGTTAACGATATAATAACCTCTTAATAATGAAACAAAAAAAAAATCGAGTTAAGCCATTACAATGGAGTAGCTACCTATCTTAGAATAATACAATGAGAGTTAATTCTTAAATTAGCTGGGATTTAAAACTAGTTGCAATTATTTAGTAGAAACGAGAAAAAATATTATTAATGTATCTTTAAGTATATATTATTATACACGAGAGCTTCATAGTTTATAATGTTAAGTTGTTGAAATGAGCTGAAGGGGGATTGGGTGAAACGGAGTTGAGGATCAAACTTGTTTGAATAAAGATAACATTTTAAAGGGTAAGTTTGAAACTTAGGTAGAATTAATAGGTTATATTGTTAAATGCGAAGGAATTTAGTATATTAGTGATGTCATTTTACTAGCGGGGGTTTTCTTAATTTTCAAAGCTAACGAGTACTAAATAGATTAATAAGGGCAATTATGAATACCACCCAACGTGTAATTTCATCTAGATATTGTGTCATGTAATTTTTCTAACATTCGACAACTACACGATAGGAGGTAATTTACATGAGCAACACAAAGCGAGCCGTGTGGATATCATTAGAATACAAAATATATTTTTCCGACCGGGTGACTAAGTACAAATTAATTATATGTGTTTAATAACACATTTAATTAAAATCGGAATAGTAATATGCACCCAAACACTTTTCTAAGTTATTCGTGGACACGATTTAGACAAATAATGTTGTTAGTTTGATCATAATTTAACAACGTCAAAATAATTACAGTGATTTCGTAAAAGGGGCCAACTATTGTGTAGGAGATATGACTTTGCAGCCGATGTGTAGGGGCCAACTCCTGCTATTGCTGTCGTCCCTTCCAAATATAAAAGATCGAAACGATCCAGAACCTTGCTTATTTGATGATAGAATAGGATTGTTTGATACTCGTCCAACAAAAGATGACTGCAGTGAAAAAACAAGAAAACACACTCAATTGATAATTTATTTATTTGTGCTCTAAACTTAACAGTGCATTTTGAGGTTCACCCACCATCATATGAGATTAAAGAACAGAATACTATGTTGCACAATTTGGCATGCAAAGAAAATTTCCTGAAAGTAAGGGTGACGTGTTGTTTTGCACAAACAGTGAAGGGTAGTCATGAAGTCTAGGGAATTTCCCAAGGCTTTATAAATGTCAAAAGTACAAAGACTAAAAAAATCAAAGTTCTCCTGCCAAATGCACACTCCACCTTCAACATTACGGAGTTTGAGTAAAAGGTGACAAAACAACTGTATTACAATTTCTTTCATAATGGAACTGACAAACGACAATTTCTTTCATAATGGAACTGTATTACAAGAAGGTGCTCTCCAGATGAAGACTGCAGATAAAATTTCTTTCATAATGGAACTGACAAACGACAATTACAAAGCAATATCAAGTTATACCCAGTGGCGCAGAACTCACCCTTGAGGAGCTGTTGCTATTTCCACCATTCAGCACCGAATCAAAGAATGCTGCAAGTTGATAGCTGACAAATAAGGGACAAGATACAAAGGAAAGATAACATGTATTGACAACTAAAGAGAATGTCTTACATGAAGTTTTGGGCTTTTTCTTACTATCGGAGACAATATTAAGCTTCTTAATAAGCCCAAAGACTTCCCTTGTAGTTTCATGCGTTGCAGGGCAGCTTATCAAAAAAATCTGAAACCAACATGGTAAAAGAGATGTCCAAAGACCAATTACCTATCATCCACAAGAGCAGAATCGAAAGTCAAGTTCATAGCAGGTAAAGAAGGAACAAATTCTTCTTCCAAGGGACTTTGTGGTTGTTCAGCTGATGTGACATTTGGTTCGAAGTCATCAAAAAGATCCTGCGTTCAATCTCAGTCAGCATTTTATCCCTTAATAAACATCAAGTAACAGTAGAAAGCACAATTCAGCGAGTAACCTGGGTATCGTCGCATGGTGCTCGGAAAGCAGGTGTAGGCACTTCATCATGTGACTGCAGCAAAGAGGTACCAATGGTTACTTGAACAATAAATATTTATAAGCAAAAGGGCACAATCTCCAGAAGCAAGATTGTTTGAGCTTGGTTATTATCTTCTGTGGATTGCATTAATATCAAAGTATTTCCAAAATCAAGCATCAAGTGATAAACGCTCCGCTTGGTCCTGGTCACTTTCGAGGCTCTGTTTTGAAGCATTTGTGAAGCCATCCACTTTGAGAGCATCCAAAATATTTGCATCTTCCTCACAAGCTGCAGCTCTCTTCTCTTCCACTGTTTTTGGCGGAGCTTCTTCTCTTCTCTTTTCATCCGAGACGTCAAGGTCCATTTTATCTCTTATACCATTGTTCTCCACATAACCATAACTACGGCTATTTGCAGTTAGAACCCTGCCCACAGAAAAGATGATATAACAATTCAATGCCATGCCATTACAAGCATTACATATTGTGAAAATAAAAAAAAACGACAACGGAACGATATGATCTACCTACTTTTTTGAGATTTCTAGTTTTCGCTTCCGAATTTTCTCCAGAACTGAAGAAATAGGCTTATGCACGACGGGTATCGGTTTAAACGCTGCATTGCTAGTTTCTAATCCAACACAGATTAACAAAAGATAAACATGAGAAGAGCGCAAAAGGATATTATATTAACTGAATAGCAAAAGGCTTGCGCATAGTATCAAGTAAATGGACAAACCTCGTAATAGCCTCTGTGATTCAGCATGAAGTTCCTTAAGGTAAGCTTTCCGCTCCTGCAAATACCCACCATACAGGAAGATCCGAAATCCAATCATAAGTACACAAATAAAATTTAACAATAGTAAATTGTGATAATAAATGAATAGAAATAGTAGTCACAAATAAAACCTACTACCTTCTCCTCTTTCTTTTTGTTGGGAACCCGTGCTTTCTTCTGATCGGTCTTCAACTCACCGCCTCTATCGCTCTTACTTCTCTTTTTCTTCTTTTCCCGTGCTCTCTCTTCTCGATCAAATCCTCTTCCCCGCTCTTTTTCTCGATCTGTTCGAGCTCCAAATCGACATTTTCTTCGTCAAATCCATCAGTAGGGGGAGCATCGTCAAACTCCAAAACCCGCTTAGTTTTCTTAACCACTTATCAGGAACCAACTCCTGTGCCACATTCCTCTTCCTCAACACCTTGTGGCAGAGACTCCTGAGATGAGGGAACAAGATCTTCACCCGAATTCGAATCGCTGAAATCTAGGGTTTCTGGTCCGTTCTCTAACGCCTCCAATTTCGCAAAATCGACTGAATTAAACAAGAGAGAATCGTTTATTGGATCGGGTAAGGACCTCCTGTCTGGGGACTTGGATTTGGATTTCTTCAAGCGCTTCAGCCGCCGGTAGTTGACCTGCGGCGACTGTTCCTTTGGAGGTGAAAATGACATGAATTCGTCATCGCTGCTCATTCCCGGAAATCGGAGATGAAAGGAAGGAACAGTGTGATGCGGATCTGAGATTCTGAATTATGGAAAGAAGAGCTTTGCTGGCACCTGCAACGCCAAAAAATAATCAAATGAGTGACGCATGATGAACAAGAAGAGCAATATATATGAGATTATGAAGTGTAAGAACTGTAACAATTTTCCCCACCTTAACTAACAATGGATGATGCTTTGGAAAATAAGGAGAGTGAGGGTTGTAATTTATAGGAGATTATTGGGGGAAACGAAAACTTTCGAATATTGGATGTTTTGTAAAACAAAATTTTGGATTTAATGAACAATGGTGTTATTCCTGAATTGGGGAATTTTGGAGGGAAAAGTTGCCGCAATTTTTATGAACAGTTCATAGCATTTGGAGCTTTTTTGGTGAATAGTTCACATCTTTTCAGAGTTGTCACCTTTTGGAGGCTGTCATAGCTGACACTATAGCAAAAAGGTAAAGCTATTTTGTAGCCTAATTTTGATTTAATTTAATCCTGAGTTTTGAGACCAATAATGGGCCATTTCCAATGCTAGTTGGGCCGTCTCAGGAGTTCTAAACCAAACAGATTTTTGTGTTTCTGAAACAACTTTGAGATCTTTGAAATGAAAACCAAACATGGGCTTAGTCCCTTACTACCTGATGACCAAAATAATGACTGCTTTCTTTTCAAATTTTAAAAAGAGTACTAGCTAGATGTGTGGCCAAGAAAATGTGCTAGCTGATATCATTTTTATGTATTCTCTTTTTGTTGAAATTATTAAAGCGTTATTCATTTAAATAAGTTCTCTTAAAAGTTGATTGCTATAAAACCCAAACTCTGAGATAAGTGCTTGTCTCCATATTTCCAATTTCTATTACATACAAAATACTCAAACTATAAAACAACGTGGGAAAACATACAAAATGTACACATGCACAATATTTTTAAGCAAAGAGGAAAATCACATTCTTCTTTCATAGAGGTATTTTTTCACAACACTTTGCAGAAACATGTCATTTCAAATGGTTTTCTTCAATAATTAATTAACGGCACATTTGGATCCCATAATGGTTTTTCTTCAATACACACATTATTTAATATCATGATTAATATATAAATAACACATTAGTATAACGTTTGGATGCAAAGTGAAACCCCAAATTATCTCCACTATCTTCCTTAAAACCATGTTTGGTAGCATATAGAAACTAACATAACATACCGAAATTACTCAACTGCCCTTAAGTTGGTAAAGATTTTGGTAAAGCATGGGCATATTTGGAATTTTGCGTGGTGGTTGTTGTGGGCTTAAATAATCTTAGGGAGGGGGAGGTATGATAAATTAATATGAAAAAATGTCATTCTTAGCCCACAATAACGGTCTCCCACTAGTTCCCATTTGCTATCCAAATGTGGTATTAAACCCTACTATTTAATTAATAACCCCTATTAAGGTCATCCAAATGTGCTCTAACATTAAAATAAAGGCCAGCCGCCAACAAGTCAAACAATGGCTTAGTTTAAAGGGATAAAAGCGTCAAGTCCTCTCAACTATACACGTTTTTGCGACTTGCCCCATAAATTAATTTAATAAGTGTTTTGCTCCTTGAACTATGCTCACCTATTCAATTTGCCCCTTCGCCAAATTCCGTCGAATATTCCTCGGAATATTCTATTCACGTGCGACTCACGTGAAGGTCAGAAGAGCATTTTCGGTACATATTTTGGAGTGTAAAGTTCATGGAAATTCCCCCTCAAACTATGCTTTTAAGTGCGGTTTGCCCCTTAAACTATTGTAAAGTACCCCATAAACTATTGTTGTGCGATTTGCCACCTGAACCGTATTTTGGACAGCATTTTGGTAAGAAAATTATTATTTTTGGCCATAAGGGTCTTTGTTTACCATTTTTGACGGGGCAAACAAAAACATCACATTCCATACTTAGCCAAAAATTTGCAAACAAAGAAATTAGGGTTCTTCATCCAATTTCTCTCTCAAATCACATCAAATTCGTCCAAATTACTAGCAACCCACGCGAAATCGACACATCCCGGGTTCGCAACAGCGATTTTCGAGCACTTTCACGGCTAATAATCGTTCGTTTCAAACTTTAGTTGGTGGGTTAGGTCTTCGAATTGATCGAGTTCGTTAATGGATGCAATTAGAAAACAAGCTTCCTGATTTCGAGACGCCAAGCAGGTACTTTGTATCGTAATACGCATATGTGAATAAGATGTATATGTATAGTTCGTGTCTGTATACTTTTTTCGATGATGCTTTGTACAAATTTACGTAATCAGATCAGTGTCACACTGTTGAGAATTTGGAGATTGGTCTTGTTGAATTTTGTAGCTTATTGGAGTTATCTGTGTATGAAATTTTAACTATTCGCATTGAATTAGGTTTTCGAGAGATCGATTTGTTTAGATGAAATCAAATATTCAGCTAACTTCTGATTTGTTACAGTGAATGAAGAGCAATAGCATTCCCCTTGACAAAGTCATTGCTTCCAAGCTTAAGAAATGAAGACCTCATTAGTGGCCATTAGCTAGCTTGTTTTTATATTATGGAAAATATTTTGTAATGATTTTGATGTACTGTATCTGGTGAATATTTTGTCAATGTTCTAAGCCATCAATTTTGGTGTAATATATAGGATATACTAAGGCATTTGGTGAATGTAAACTGGATTTTTTGCTGAAGTGAATGAATGCATTAGAGTAATGGTTTATGCTACTCGATCTTAAAAGAAAAGAAAAAAAAAACAGTTTATGCTTCATATTAGAAGTATTTTATGCTTCATAAAAAAAGTAGTTAATGCAAAAATGGTAAACAAAGACCCTTATGGCCATAAATAATAATTCATTACCAAAATGTTGTCCAAAATACGGTTTAGGGGGCAAATCGCACAACAATAGTTTAGGGGGTACGTTACAATAGTTTAAGGGGCAAACCGCTCTTAAAAGCATAGTTTGAGGGGAAATTTTCATGAACTTTACACTCCAAAATATGTACCGAAAATGCCATTTTGACCCTCACGTGAGTCGCACGAGAATGGAATATTTCGAGGAATATTCGGCAGAATTCGGCGAAGGGGCAAATCGAACAGATGAACATAGTTCAAGGAGCAAAACGTTTATTAAATTAGTTCAGGGAACAAGTCACAAAAACGTGCATAGTTCAGGGGGCTTGATGCTTTTATCCTTAGTTTAAAAACAAAACATACAGTTTTTTCATTTAAAATAATATGCCCAGCATTTTGTTGGGGTTTTCATTATTTAGTCGAAAGGAATATATTTTTTATGGATTTAGACTTGTATTTGTACACTTTTTTTAAAACAATGTTAATTTATCCTTACTGAATGTGAAAGGATACTGTATGTTTTATAACTATATTGATAGTTGGATACTTGGATCTCATTCTCTATACCAGCATGTCCAGTTTCTAATTTTGAAATACTTTCTAAGAATTCCTGAATACAACATGAAAATAAAACAAATCATATTTTGACACGGTCAACTCTTTTGTTGTTTTTTCTTAATTACCAAATAAATGACAAAGTTAACAAAGCCTTAATGGCTTTCTCTATCTACATTTAACTTGGCATTAATAATTGTTTTCAATATCAATTAACTAATTCTGAAATCAATGCAGCAGAAGGGATATATGCTGGCAAAGATAAGTGTTGCAGTTACAAAATATCATTACTTACTAAATTGAAGTTATACCAAAATAACTTGGATTACTCACTCGTCTCGTCAATATGTGATACAATAAAAGTCAGGCTAAAAGATACAAAGAGCTTTTTCTAGTCACAAAAACTACATATATAATTAGGTATTCTCTTATCGACAACAAAAATAATAATAGATCGTTTCGCTAAAAAAGATAGACTGCAATTGTATTGATAAATTTCAACCAAAATCCAATGTAATATTTTGTACCGTAAAACTTAGTAAACAAGTGCGATATTCGACTGAGTTTTAAAAGTCGTTACTTTTTTATGCTAACCAGTGTTCAAAAACCAAAGTTTTCCACTAAAAACGAGTTTCGCCTATGACACATTAAGAATATCGTTTCAGTAGATTTTGGAATTCAGAATGACATTAATCTGACAACTAAAAATTGTATCATATAGCGGGACATTGCTGCACAAAGGCTTTTTCAGGGTTGTTCCCATCAATTTCAGATTGTGGAGGGAAATCATACGGCAGATCTGAGAACCCCGCTCCATCAAAGATTTTGACCACTTCTTGGAAGACCACCGCGTTTCCTTCAGGTGTCAGGTGCAAACCATCACTGTGAACAAGTATTCATAGAGATAAGATCAACAACTCTTATAACTCGACATCCAAAATATTTGATTAAGCATACATTTTGCTATAACTATGAAAGTTCTAACGTTTTCTTATTATTTATCTATAAGCATGACATATTTCACACAAGTGTTCAACTCTCTACTACCTATTCTCTTTGCAACTCATTATCCGATGCCAAATTCTTAGTGTTACTGATTACCTCAATCACAGACCACCAAATAAGATGCTTTAATCTAAAGTGAGTCGACAGTATTTAGACCAACAAACCTGAGGAATTTATGCCAATCCTCATGTTCCTGCATCTTGGACCATAGGTTGATTGAAGGGAGACCAAGTTCTTTGGCTACAGCCACACAATGCTCTGCATATAATCCAGTCTCTTCATTTGTCCTATCAGGTACTTTGGAGGCTTTGTCTCCGTACATAGATCTGATTGAGTTATAAAAGAGACACTGTTAAGTTTTATATTACAACTTCAGATGAGATAATGAGATAATCTAAGCCATACAATTTCAGAATTTAACTATAGACATGGGACAATCCCGTTTAAAGTAATAAATTACGATATAAGGATTTCACTTTTAAAAATAAAATAGGTCATTCTACAAAATCCTAAGGTTTGGGCGTGTTACGATGCGGTTATGCATACAGTCGCATTTCAAGTAGGTTTACAGCAATGAGGCCAGAAGCAAGCAACACAGGCACACCATGACCAAAACATTTATGACAAAAGTAGATGATTGTAATCTGATAGCCTGCCCTAGGATTTATATGGATCCACTTCACTGAATTCTAAATGCCGAGAACAACGAAAAACATCAATCCAACCTTGAATCCAATTCATTGGAATGGGCAACCTATGACAACCATAATCATAACAAACCTTGAATTCGGTTAACTACAATAGGCTATGAGCACTAAAACGAAAATTATATAGACTCAAGCAAATGAATTCTCCTTTTACAAAATAGAGACTCATTAAATTCTTAGTCATAAAGATTCTGCATCAGTTTAATCCAAGCTTTTTTCAATTCTGTTCCATCATTCTTTCTTTTTAAGCTGAAAAGTTATACACAACGTATATCATAACAAACTATACGGAGCATTAGTTTGAATAATTGTTAGCAGGCCAAACCTATGTTAACGTAGTTGTGCACAATCCATCATTTCTCATGTAATCTCTTATACACATATCAAGCATGTGATCCACATCTCAGCTCATGAGCTTTTAAGTCCAATATTTTGTACCATCATAGGGCTAATAGCAGTGCTATAAAATCTTTAGTTAAACCAAAACGATGGAGTCAATAACTCGCTGCACCTCCCTCTTCCTCCAACCATCTTGAAATCAACTTATCCATCCTTCCCGAATAGAACACTTAGGTAGCCAAACTGATTTTGTGAAAATATTTGTCAATCATCTACCCTAAATGATACCTACTTAAGCTAAAGGCAGACCAAAATCATACTTTACAAGAGATTCATGAAGGATTATGCCAATGGGAATGAAAGAAACATGATAGTCAGAATAACATATCATGAGCCACGAGGTGTAAGTCCATGAGGGTTATTTTCATCAAAGACAACTGAGCATACAGTCACTTTTGGCAGGTTGCGCGAAGAAAAAAAGATTGTGAAACACACATTGAGTAACCTACGAGAACCTAGAGGCAAAAATTACCAAAAGAAAATAGATTATACCTAGCATGTTCTTCACGGCCTCGGCGATCAATTGGAGGTGGAGTTATAAGCACAATGACCGCTTTGGGGGAACAGTTCTGCAATTTTAATGAAAACTCTATGTAACAAGTGTAAAAGAAAGTCGTTACACACGCAAACTTGGTTTTAGATTCTTTAGCAGCTATGAAAACGCAACAAATTTTAATCAACATAATGATGTAAATAAGAAAGGAGGGACAGTAACTGAAATTTCACATTTTCCTATACAAAGTTAAACAATGAAGAAATACATGTCAAGAACCGAAAGATTGATGTATGCACTAATCATAATGGATAAACGACAAACGGAAAGGGAATAGAAGAAATAAGCAAAGGTAGTAAGTTCAGAAATTTTTCATGTATGAGATAGTCAGAATTACATATCATTATGCAACCCAAATCATCGCATTTGTTACGCAATAAGAGACGTGGGATATTCCATTTCACAATTCCCTTTTACCTTAGTAACCGATGGACAAGTATTTGATATCCAATACAATTCAGAGTATAAACCTTAATATGTCGAACTATTTTTCTCAAATTATCCTTGTATTCTTCGATAGGGACGTGTTGCCTTTGACCGGTGCCATCTAAAAGAGCAGCATCGTTAGCACCAAAGAATATAGTAACCGCAACCGGAGGCGTTGCGGATCCCTGCTTGACAACAGGCAACAACATAATAAGAATAGCATCACATTCACAACTAGAAAACCAAGAATCAGATCCAACTGCCATTGACACAACATAAAGAGAATTGAAGTTATTTTGTACCCACCAATGGGAAAAGGTGATTCAACAAGAAGAGAGCCCATCTGGTGTTGTACCCACCATACCCACGAAGTACAACATCAGCCTACTCAAATATAATCAAATACAATATGTATAATCAAACACAATATGTATAATCAAACACAGATACACACATTACTAAATACAGAAATAAATAAATAAAAAAAGATCCAAAATTATGACCTTTCTGGAGTAAGTGTCGGCAATGGCAGCACCCCAACCGCCGGAGCTAAAGGATCCCTGTGTGATTGAGTCCCCAAATAGTACTATTTCGGGCCTCATCGCTCTTCCTCTTTTGTACTGTGGCAACTGGCAACAAATAAAATGTGATTAATATTGTAATGAGTTGCAAGAATAAGGGTGAATTATACAAACTACCCATCAAGTATGAAGTCATTACACAAACCACCTCTCATGTTTGAGAAATTTATACAAACTACCCTTATGTAAGGAAATGTTTTTAAATGATTAACGCAGCAATCTTAGGATTTCAAATCATAGCCGACAAAAATATCTGCAAACAATTTAATTTAACTTTCAAGATATTATTTGTTATGACTTTTTTGACTTTTCAGGGAGGCAAATTTTATTTATTTATTATTTATTGTGTAAAATAAATGAGAAGCATGAGTTTGCATTCAACAAAACTTAAAAAAAAACACATTTACAAAAAAAAACGGCCATACGAGTAGTTTTTGTAATTTCTCAAACATGAGAGATAATTTCTGTAATTACCTCATAGTTTAGGAGTAGTTTGTGTGATTCCTTTTTTTTTTTTTGCATGTTGTTTGACAATTTGTGAATAAAGACAATTAAACAAATGGAAAAATTAGCCTTTTTCCTAAACAGTAGGAGGAAAGGATATCATAAAGTAAGAGATTTTGAAATCTTATCTTTTTTCATTAAAAATAGATGTGAAAAATATCGGATTTAAAAGAAGAATCCAATCTTGATTATAAAAGAAAAAAAAAATACTTTTTACATATATGAAACGAAAAGACTTTAATTCAAAGTCTCTCTATTACTCGATAGCATTAGCACAATAGTTTTCATATATTTAATATAAACTAGTGTATGACACATTTGCAAACTCTTCAAAAAAGTTATAATCAGCTTTTAATTGAATAAGTGATTTTGGGGTGTTTGCAATTCTAGTTTTTTCGGTTATCAAACTTTTGTTAAGCTAAAAAAAAAACTCCCACAATCTTAAGCTGGTATGTGGATGTTTTTGGCTTATGGTGAGTATTTTTAAATAAAATAATTAAATATATTCAAATTCAATATTATCTTGCAAACACTCTCAACTTTTAAATTTAACTGTTTTTAAAGCTTAACTTAAAATTATGAACTTCTACTTTTTCACTAGAGTTTGCAAACACCATCTTAATTAAGTTAAGTGCAAACTGCAAAGTCTTGTGTAGGGTTTGTTATAGAAGTTGTGTATAGAATTTTTTAGAAAATGATTCAAGACAAACTTCGAAAATAAACTATTTAAGCAGTTTAATGGAGTGTCTATTTTGGATATTAGTTTACCACATATTACTAGGTTTTAAATTTGAATCATGATTTTAAAGGTTTAATAATAAATTTCAAAATCTTTGATAATGATTTTCCAAAAAAGGAGTATATAAAGAAAAATACTACTTTCCATCAAAGTTTTCCTTTTACTTGATTTCTCCTCAGTAATTTTGTTTTGGTAATAACTAATAAATTATAAGGTCACCAGTCACGACTAAAAAATATTTAAGACACCTTGCTTTTCAATATATGAATTTTGTTTTA
The DNA here is from genome assembly GCA_948329865.1 of Linaria vulgaris. Classification (NCBI taxonomy): domain Eukaryota; kingdom Viridiplantae; phylum Streptophyta; class Magnoliopsida; order Lamiales; family Plantaginaceae; genus Linaria; species Linaria vulgaris. Next base: position 30,438,511 of record OX415250.1, on the reverse strand, counting down.
TGTCATAATTTCGAGCCCAGGTCCATTGAAAAAATTGACACATATGAGCCTAGATTTATTTTTAACCCGTATTATCGGATTAAAGGCCCGGGTTTAAGAATATAACTTGCAAAAGATTTTTTTGGCATAACACCCCCTTAATATGAGAAATAAGCACATTACCCCTGTAAAAAAAAGGACATATTACCCCATGTGATATACGAAATAGGCATATTACCCCATTTTAATAATAAAATAGGCAGATTACCCCCATATGTTATGTTTAATAAGCACATTACCCCATTGTGTATTTTTATACGGTGAAAAATACCTCATTTTATACACATCTATTGAGGGAATGTTGTGCAACTTTTAAAAAATTATAGAGGGTAATGTACCTATTTCATATATTACAGGGGGTAATTTGTCGATTTACCGGGGGTAATACGCCTATTTTGTATATCACATGGGGATAATATGCCTGTTTTTTAGAGGGGAATAACGCACCTCTTTCCTATATTACAAACGGGTGGTGTGCTAAAAACCCTTACAAAAAGATGGACATTTACACTTTATGTAACGTCCCAAAAATTAGGAAGAAAATAAATTAATACTTTAGTCCTTGAACTTTTAAAACTTTTTATTTTGACCCTAAATATTTAGAAAAAATTGCCTTTTAGTCCCTGAACTTAAAAGTTGGTCTTTCATTATTTTATAGGACTATAATTTCAAGACATATATTTCAATTTCAAATATTACCCAAGATGACTGAATTACCTAGAAAAAATTACATTAGAAAATATGTATATAATAAAGAAATCTAATTATACCTATTTGAATTTTAATTATATATAATTGAGAAACTTAATATGTAATTAACATAATTGATGAGGTATGTCATGACATCTTTAAGAGAATGATTGAAATCAGATTTTTATGATTATAAAATAATCAAGGTGTGACATAAATAGTTACGATTAAACTACTATTTTTGCCTATAAATACTCATCAGTGTTCAACATTTTATACAACCCAAAATAATCTGATTCTGCAAAAATCCCATGAAATAAGAGTTGTTCCTTTTTGTGTTTCCATTTGAAAAGTAAGTTTTCCAGATTTTTATCTTGTTATTTCTACCCAAAAAGACGCCAAAATATTTACTGCGCAGGAAATGTCGATTCTGCCCCTACGCCTTAGAAAAATCATATCAAATAGTATAAACATTATTTTACTACCTATTTCGATATATATATATATATATATATATATATATATATATATATATACTCTTATTGGTGTCCGATGTCTTTTGTATGAGACATCTTTCCCAAATAATATGATCTAGGAGGCCGTAATCCATAAACCGTAAACTGCTGGCAAGAAATTCAATAGCAACTCTTATGTTGCAAGAATTAGTTAGTATAGCAAACATTTGTATTTTCACAAAATCTTGGATACACTCATTCATTATGACATTATGAATCAGAAACCATAAAAGCATTTTGAAAACAAAGTTCATTTGGATGTCCGATCAAAGGTAAAACCAAAAATGCGGTTATTTATTAGTTTATTTGGCACAACCTTTATTTTCTTAGTTTATAAGTTAAATCACCATCATAATTCAAGTATTTATCACACATGTGAATTTAACATGATATAGTATTAGTTATAATTAGATTATTATAATTTATGATCATGAATTGACATTTTTGTGATTTTATTTATAGCATTTAAATGGTAGATTTATCATGTTTAACATACTACTTTCATAAGTTATACAAGATTATTCTTGCCACTTCATGACCTAACCATCAAATAAGATTATTTATCATAATAAACATTCCTTATCGCATGTTTTGATAAATCTCCCATGTTTATATCTTTATATTTAAGTTATGAAACAAGTATATGTATTTTAAACTTACTATGTAAAATAAAGTAATAAATGACTAAGTTATACCTTTTAAGGGTTACTTCGTATGACACTTATTTGGTGTGTGGTTATTAAAAGTTTGGAATTGATTAAAGACTAAAAAGACGAGTTTTCTTAGAGTTAGTTAAGTAATATATTTTTAAGGATTGATTATGCATCGAACTGGACAGTTAATCAAACTTTACTTGTTACCGTTACTTGTCGTCGAAATGACTTTAACATGAACACTCACAGTCATAAGTTTAAAAATATGGTTGTTTAAGATAATTTTGAGAGATAAATAAGGTGATTAAAACAATAGATATTTGATATTCAATTCAAGCATATATTTTTTCCTTAAATTCACCATCTAAGATTTTCATGTTTTGTGTAATGACATAAATTAAGCTTATGTGTTATTTACTAAAATTTACATTGTTACTAGCATTCTTAACCAGAACGTTCTCAATTTCACCAACATCGGAACTAACGAAAAAGTATTAATATTTGTTGTGGTAAATTATAAATTCAATTTATTAATATTATTTAAATTTGTTAAAGGTTTGACAAACTAATCAACGACATCAAGGTTCCCCGTACGAGTAAAGGTGAGGTTCCATTTCTGATTTGTTCTAGCCCCATTTGGCATTCGGCCCTGAGGAACTTGGACAGAAAGCCCACTACTCCGTTACCAAACCTCGAACAACCTATATTCCATCATAATATAATCTTGTTTTGCATCTCATCTCATAACATGATTTTCTTACTCATCGTTAAATCGTATTAAATCATTTATTATTTATCATATCGATTCATAATCATGGGAATTCCTCGATATTTTAATCTCATTTGCTGGTTCTTGAACTGTGCAAAGAGCAACGAACTATGTTTGGGACATGTAGCTCAAGGAGCAACGGATATTATCCGATTACTAGCTTATTTGTTTATCTGTTATACCCATTGGGACGCTTTTGGGAAGTTGGGCCAAGGGATTGAGTCGAGCTACTGCCGGGCAGTAAGAACTGTCTGTTTAAGTAATTTTGCTTGATACCCACCTATCTAGGCGCCGCTTGCAGTCTGGAGTTAGGTGTAACCCGCGTGCTGGATCGATATGTACTCGAGCATGTCTCTTGATTGTTTGCGAGGTCGCTCCTCGTTGGGAGGTATAAGGTAGAATATTAGAAGTCATAAGGCTGTATTTGTTTATTGTTAAGCACAAGTTCATTAACTATTCTATGAAAATTTCAGTACCATTGCTACATCAAATTGTCTAGTTGAATTGTTTCTACCGGTAAGATCACTCCTCGAAATGTATCCAGTAGGTCACAGTTAATTCTTACATTACCACTTCTTTTATATGAATCTCACTAAGTCATTAAAGACTTATCCCTCGTTTCTTCTGTCCACTCCTCAGGATAAAATCAACATGACAGCATGGATCAAGTGAATAATTGTTCAAACGTGCATTTTAGAATATGCGTGTTTTGTCACAAGTGCATAACCATAGTCACATTGTTCGTAATACCAAGACTTCCGCTGTGTATATCAAAATATAATTTATAAAACATGTATGATTTTGATCATGAACAAGTGAGACCCCTTCCTATCAGTTGCGCTTTAGTCTGGATTGGGTAAAGTGGTTGGCCACCACTGAACCAACTCGGATCGGAGCATGGCTCATAGAGCGCGGTCGTCACAGTATGGTATCAGAGCCATTGGTTAAAATATTTGGACAAACATTCATCACTCAAAGATATTTTCACTAAATTATTCATATATATTCAAACATATATTCTTATATCAAACATTGATCAACATAAAAGAGTTACAATCGAAGTGTCGTATCTACATCTAAAACACATTTCATACTACGACTATTGTCACTACTTGTTTGACATTGTATTTGTGACAATATAGGATCTACTTTTGGAACATATGCTTTAAGTTTTTCAATCAATTCATCTGTAGTATGTGCAGAGATTAAAATTTCACGGGCCGACGACTTCATAAAATCTTGCTCCACGCAACGATCCAGAAAGGCCAACAATCCATCATAGAAGCCATTGACATTGTAGAGCCCTATAGGTTTTTTATGCATGTTTAACTGTGCCAATGAAGATATGCAGAAATTTTTTTCCAGTGTTCCTAACCCCCAGGTAATGCAACAAAAGCATCAGAATTATACAACATATTTGCTATTCTTTCATGCATGCGACGTACTATAACCTCCTCCCATAAGATTGGACCATCAGAATTCATGTCAGCTAAGGCTTTTGGTATGATCCCTAACACACTACCTTTATTTAAAAATGCACTAGTCGCAACACACCCCATCAACCCTAAACTTCCTCCCCCATACACCAACTTAATCTTTCTCGCAACCAATATGTTTCCCAAACTACCTCCAGAAACTCTAGATCTTTTTCTGTACTAGACCCACAAAAGACACAAATGGATTTTATTTCTCAAAATGGATATTTTTCCATCTCAATTTTTTTTCCTCTGATAATGTGGAATGTGTCAATATGTGATCTTCGATATCATAAAACCGCTATTTATAAGAAAGCATAGTAGGCGTACCGAGGAAGCTTTTGAAACAATAATAATACAACATCTTCAAAAATAATAATTAATTAAATAGAGTTGTAAAAGAATGAAAATATGAAGAAAATAACATAAATAAAAAATAAAGAGATGACAAATGAATGAAGAAAAAATAAATGAAAGGAAAAGAGATGAAACCATTAATTAAAGAGAAAGTAAAGGTGTTGGGTGTTTTTTTTGGATATAAGAAAAGAAAAGAAGATGAGAGAAAGTTTAGTGTTGTGTTTTATTTTTTTGGATTAAGGAAAAGAAAAGAAGAGGAAGTGTTGGGGCTTTTTTTTTTGAGAGTATAATTTTAGTGTATTGAAAATTAGAGGAGAAAATGGTGGGTATATATAGATTTTTGGGTAAAAAGTTTGATTTTTCAGAAAATTCTAACTTCCCCCCGAATCCTACCCACGACGATCGCAGTAGATTCAAATTTTGAAAATTCAAGACATTTGCGACCGTTTGGCAGTCCCATTTGTCCCATGCTCGCAACCGCCTCGCGAGCATCTGGCGACCGCCAGATGCAGGAACTTGTCAACATCGGTCGCTCATGTACACGGACGCCAGCATCGGGGAACACTTAGTTCGAATACTTGTCGATACTGGTGCAACAAATAATTTTATTGATGACGAAGTGGCGTGCATTGTCGGGCTAAGCATAATCGAGGCGAGTGGTTTCATTAAGCCGACCAACAAAAGCGAGGAGTTGATTGTTGGCAAGGCAAGGAACATTCACGTGAAGATGGGGCCGTGGCAGGGATCGACCAAGTTCACGGTTGTCCCCTTGGAGAACTATGATGCTATCTTGGAACTCGAGTGGTTCGACAATGTGCGTTCCTTGGTAATGCCCTTCTCAAATTCATTACTTGTCTTTGGCAACCAACCTTGCACGATATCGGTCACAAGAATGGCAACTCGGGCATCAACCATCTCTTCCATCACCTTGCTCGGGGAGCAAGTTAAGCCGGAGGCATGCATTAACCAAGAGGCAAAGCGTGTGAGGAGGCGAAGGAACATATGAAGGCGCAGGAGGCGCACGGGAGTCCGTAGTTCCAACGTCACAGAGGACGTGAGAATGTCACGCCTGGCGTGTTTTCAGGACACAACGGCCGGATGGTGCCGACGCACTTGTGCTCAGGGAGGTTCAACCACGGGCGCAACAGCCGGCTAACGAGCGGTCATGACACATCATTAAGAATACTTAATTACGCCTATATTGTTAATTTTAATAAAGCATACCATCCGACCTTTGATCTCCTCTAAGTCGATGGATCCACCAAAGAAAGGTGGGAGGTGCCTTCTTCATAACCTCTGGGGCCACATCTCCTATCTTGTTGATCTGCATCCTCCGCGAAACATCCTAATGCGCTTCGGACACCTAATGCTTTATCGCCTCCTTCTCTAATGCAGCGTCGGATTCCCATTATACCTCGGATCATCCTTCCTCTCCATGTATTGCCTCTTCGTGTTGTGTATCAAATACTTATATCAATTCTTGGCCATTTTTTTGTATGCCCTATGTACATTATACCAATCTGTCTCTCGAATCCCATATATAGTCTACAAAGTAATTAAGTTTACAAGATCATTCATATTATGTCTTTTGGTTTATTAATACACTAAATTAAATAATATATTTATGTAATAATTCCTCACCGTTAATTTAATCCACATATCTTGTCGCACATCCTCAAGCATCGCCGAGTATGAGGGCCAAAACGTCTGCATAAATTGTCTGATCAAATCTGTGATCGTCGTCGCAACCTCACCCCTAAGAGAAGACGTAAATAGGCCCCGATCCGACAATCTAATGATCTGTCTTTGAGACTGATCCTTGGGTACCAAAGCACCTCTGGAGGGTCCTCTACCTGGGGGCTACTGCGTTCTTGTGCATGCTCCTGATATTAGAGTCTCGGTCGGCCTCCCACTCGGTCCAACTCATGTGGACTCTGCAGATGGTGTTCTATGAGCTGAGCTAGACTCTGTAGATCATGGTCTTTGTGTTCCGGTGGACTCTGATGATGGTGGTCTAACCCTAAATCCAAACGATGTACGGGGCGTCTGGCGCGACACTGCTGCAGTGGGCGGATTAGAGTCCTCGAAAGAAAGGCGACGCTGTAATATAGGAGTCAGCGTGCAAATCCCTCTTGCGGCCCACGAGACCGGCCTGGACGGATGGCTCAGCTGGAATGCTAGGCTGAGCAGCGGCGACATACTCACTCGCGGCGGGGCGCATGGCACCGCGACCCCTTGGGTAATAATGATCTGAGGTCTAAGACTACCTCGACCACCACCCGGAGGGGGGGGGGGGGGGGAGGGGGGCATTGCTAGTTGAACATGGCCGATCGTCTAAAATGATGAATAAACGTGTACTACAAAACTAAGGAAAAATATCTAAGTTAGATGATTGATAGGTTATATAGAGATTCCCAAAAATTCAATCTTACTAAGTTGTAAAGATTCCCTAAATTAAAGGCATCGTCTTGTAGAAATTCTTAAAAATAACATTATTTCTAAGTCATAGAAATTTCCTAGAGGCATCGTCTTTTCTAATTTTAAAAGATTCTAAAAGATCATTTGTTCTAAGTTATGTAAACATTAAACATAAAACATATAAAAACTAATCAAACAATACTAAACTAATTAAACTAACAATTTAACATTTAAACCAACACATGTAAACTTTAAACTAATAATTTAATATTTAAACTAATAATAATACATTAAATAAGTTAAACTAATAATTTAATATTTAAACTAACATATGTCGACTTTAAATTAATAATTTAATATTTAAATTAATAATAATGCATTAAATAAGCTAAACTAAAAATTTAACATATACAAATACTATAAAATATTAAATATAAGACATAAGTCGTGAAAAAAAGAAAAAAACTTATAATTATCCGAAGTCTCGACTGTCGAGCAGTTGCGAAAGAAAAGGGGGTAGGGGGCGGGCGGCGGTCACAAATGGGGTGGGGTGAGAGTAAAAAATGAGAGGAGAGAGAGCGTATTTATAGGAAATACCTCTCATCCGCGACCGCTGGGCGGTCGCGGATGCAGCGCCCAAAATTAGGACGACATGCCCTAATTCTGCGGCGCCACAACCGTTGGACAGTCGCAACAAACATGTTGCGACCGCACAACGCTCGCAACAACCCCCCTTTAGCGAGATTTTTCCCGTCAAAGAAATTCGCAATCGCTTGGGGCGACTGCCTGGCGGTCGCGAGGCTGTCGTAAGAGCCTGACGGCCTCGAAACGGTTACGAAAGAGGCGATTGCAAAAGCCCCTCAGTCTTGCAGTGACCAAAAATGGACCACTGTTAAGTGCACATGTTTATAATCAAGAATTTTACTTCATTAAAATATTTTCTGCGTTCATCACAAACAAATTTACAAAGTAACCAGTTGTCTCTCCAATCCACAATATAATTCTTGATGCCTTTATAACTCGCGGCCACGGACCATATTGCAACTTGGAATAACACAGATTACTTGTGTTCATCTTTTCTGAATTATAAGGTTAACATATTGTACTTAAAAAATTAACAACTTATCTGCACAACAATCGAAAACTTGACCCATCCATTGCATATGGAATATCTAAGTTGACGTTCCACTAACCCTGTAAAATAATAAATTTATTATACGAAACCTCCAACGTGAACATAACATTTGAGAGTAAGTATAATGTATTAGTTAAATATGTATTCTTGTATTTTCCATATTAGGTTGTGTAATTGTAATTACGTAACTAGCCTTAGCTTGTATTTATTTAAGCAAATTCGTGATGAATTTAAAGTCATTCATTCACAATTATTAAACCTATCTCTTATATGGTATCACGAGTCCCTACTCTCTAACGAGATTCTCGATCCATGAAAAACCCTAGTGACACATCCGATGGCTCGCCATCCCTCGATGTATCCTCGGCGTTGCAGTCTGCCGCTTGCTCCGGCTCCATGACTCCGCCCTCGTTCAGTGGTGCTGCGATCATCCCGATCAATGCGCACCAACAGCTTTCACTCAAGCTCACCGACGATAACTTCCCAACGTGGCGATCTAAAGTTTGTCACTTGTTCTTTGGGTATGGACTCTTTGGCTATCTTGATGGTTCTATCGCTCGTCCCGTGTTGGATGACTCCCCCACCTCCATGGCTGCCTATGATCATTGGCCTCGTCAAGATTCCTTGAATATATCCGCTCTCTTCTTTTCTTGTTCCAATGGCATCGCCCCTCTTATTGCCAATGAGCCCACTTCTACCGTCGCTTGGGAAACCCTACACCGCACGTATGTGAATCGATCTCGTTCGTGCGTCATGAAATTGAAGGATGACCTTCATAACCTAAAGCTTGGCTCGCGCTCTGTCTCAAAATTCCTGCAGTTGGTCAAAGCCAAGACCGACGAGTTAGCCCTCATTGATGAACCAGTCAAGGTCAACGACCTTACCTTGCATGTCCTCAATGGAATGGGCCCTACGTATCGCGACATAGTCGGTCCAATCTGTGCCCGGGAGAATCCCATTCAGCTCATGGAGTTGCATGACTTGCTTGTGGGTCAAGTGTCTTATCTCCGTCGCATGGAATCCGAGAGTTCCATTCTTGTTGCCACCAGTAATGTCGCCTCGTCTCAGCCTCGCTATCACAACCATGGCAACCGTGGCAATGGTGGTAACCGTAACCAAGGAAATAAAAACCACGGTGGTAGTGGTTTCTCTAATCAGTAGCGCTCCTCTAATAGCGGTGGCTACACCAACCACCCCTCGGATCAGTCCTTGCGGCCTCCCATCACATGTCAACTTTACGGTGCTAACGGACATGGTGCTCGTACGTGCCGACGCGACCCTGTCCCAAATGCCAACTTTGCTTCTCTGCTTACTACATCCGACTCTTAGTGCACCGAGTGGTTAGTCAACTCGGGGGCGTCGCACGCTCTTATGTCTGACCTTCAGAATCTATCCTTCTGAATACGAGGGTGTAGATGAGGTCAACAACGTTGGTGGCACAGGTTTACCAATTACTCACATTGGCCCCTCTCGTATTGCTTGTCCTACTCACACATTTACTCTTGATAATGTTTTATGGAACTTACTATCTGTTCACCAGTTTACTAAGGCCAATCATGTTTCTATTGAATTTTTCTCATCTCACTTTTATGTGAAGGATCTACTTACGGGAACTAGGGTGCTGCGTGGAGAATGTGTTAATGGAGTCTACTGTGTTACTCTTCCTAGGGCTACTGCGTCCTCAATTAGTGCTTATGTTGGTGAACGTGTCGGTTTGGACCGTTGGCATGACCAGCTCGGTCACCCCTCCACGAAGATTGTTTCTTTACTTTTTTGCAAATTTAAGCTTCATGTGTCATCCGGTATGTTGGATTTGAGTCATTGTAATCCTTTCTTATTAAACACGAGTCAACAATTAGCTTTTCGTGATTCGACGCATGTGCTACAATACGTTTATGGTGATGTTTGGGGGCCTTCTTCCGTCACATCAGTTAATGAATGTCGTTTTTATTTAATATTGGTGGATCACTTTACTAGATATGCTTGGTTGTTTCCTTTGTCTGAAAAGTCTGATGTACACAACGTGTTTGTTCAGTTACCGGTTATGGTTGAGAAACAATTTGCATGCTCTATTCGCAGCTTCTATTCGGATAACGGGGGCAAATTTCTTGCCTTGCGCCAATACTTGTCCTCTTATGGCATCAGTTAGCTTACCTCATCCTCTCACATTCCACAACAGAACGGTCCAAGTGAATGGCGGCATCGCACTATTGTCACTATGGGTCACACGCTCCTTAATCATGCGCGTCTCCCTCCCCCCCCACGAATATTGGGAATTTTCATTTTGCACGACTGTCTATCTCTATAATCAGCTCCCCACGGTGGTCCTTAATTATCATTCCCCATTTGAGGCTCTTTTTGGGCGGACGCCCGATTATCTCACTCTTTGAGTTTTCAGATGTATTTACTATCCACATCTACGTCCTTATATACCCGAAAAGCTCTCGCCTCCCTCTCGAGAATGTCTCTTTATTGGCTACTCAACCTCCCAAGCAGCTTATAAGTGTTTGTATCTTTATAAGTGTTTGCAGATTTTGATGAGCTTGTACTTCGCATGTATCAATTGAACGTGTAAGTATAATAAAATTAATTTAAAAATAAGTTTACGGGATTCAGCCGAAATAGGACGAAAATTGCAAATAACGCCAACATACACGACTTTTTTTTGCAAAATGTCAATATAAAGGACCTTTTTTGAAAAGTGGTTAACATACATGCCGTCCGTTGCAAAATTTCCCCTTGACTTGGGTCAAACTGCTCGTAAAGTAGCCCACGTGATCGGCACGTGCATTTTTTCGGGGAATATTTGGATATTCTCTCGCCGGAGGACGAAAATTGCAAATGACGCCAACATATAGGACTCTTTTTGCAAACTGTCAACAAAAAGGACCTTTCTAGAAAAGTGGCTAACATACATGACGTCCCTTGCAAAATTCCCAACTTTTAACATTCAACTGTTAGCTTCTTCGCATTCCTATGTCAATAAGATTACGTATTGTTTGACATATGAATGGATAATATTAGAATTTTCCAGGTCCCACATCACTTTCGCGCGAACATATCACACGTTTCAAAGTGTTTCAAAGTTTCCAAATATCCCTAAAATCAATGAAATTATTCTCCGAAATTGTTCCCCAAGATTCACGTTGCATGATGTACATTTGGCACTCCTTTGGCGCTTTGCGTAACATTACTCTCTTTCTCATGGGTTGGGGTAAGGTGTCCGGGGTGAGAGGCTGCATTATAAGATAATGAATCAATAAAATAATTAGATACATCAATCAATAAAAAAATTGGATACATGTTAGCTTAAAACTGATAACTTTCACCATAGGAATCCTAATCAGTTTAATGTAAGCTTGTTGAAGGCTTTGACTTCCTTTCCTTTGATTGCACACTATACATGCAACTACTTTATTTTCCCAGGTGTCTTTTCCATCTTTGGATTTAGGGTCCACATAATCAATGGTCAAATCCTCTCCTCCAAAAAAATCAGTACCTTTCCAACACATAAATTATAAATTTAACAAAGAAACAAACAATCAAACTTCCATTCCAAATGAACAAAAAAAAAAGAAGGTTTTTTTAACGCTTACATGCACATATACCGGTCACTCAAAAGAATATTGCTTTTTGTAGGCTCAAGATAAGATGTCATAACATTATAAACTCGATAAGGATTCTGCCCAAATATTATAAATATATAAGTCATAAAGTATGGTAGAAATAGCAACACAAAAAAAGAAGAAGAGAAGCTAGAATTGAAAAAAGATTATACCTGCACTACTGCTATAATACCTTAATCATAGTATTCTAAAGCACGCAACCGTTTAAAGGAGGAAAACATGATAGAAATTGAAGTTTATCTATTGGGATGATAGGAACCGTTAAACACATTTAAAAAAAGAATATATGTTTCTATTTATTCATATTATATTATAAAGCAAAAGAAAGCACGTTTTGATGAGCTTGTACTTCGCACGTATCAATTGCACGTGTAAGTATACTAAAATTAATTAAGAAATTAGTTTACGGGATTCAGTCGAACAGGACGAAAAATCCAAATAACGCCAACATACATGACTTTTTTTTGCAAAATGTCAATATAAAGGACATTTTTTGAAAAGTGGTTAATATACAGGACGTCCCTTGCTAGATTCCCAACTTTTAATATTCAAATGTTAACTTCTTCGCATTCCTATGTCAACAAGATTACGTGTTGTTTGACATACAAATGACTAATATTATAATCTTCTAGTTCTCACATTACTTCCGCGCGGACATATCACACGTTTCAAAGTGTTTCAAAGTTTTCAAATATCCCTAAAATCAATGAAATTATTCTCCGAAATTGTTCCCCAAGAGTCACACTGCATGATGTACATTTGCCACTCCTTTGGCGATTTGCGTAACATTACTCTCTTTCTAATGGGTTGGGGTAAGGCGTCCGGGATGAGAGGCCGCATTATAAGATAATGAAGCAATAAAATAATTGGATACATCAATCAATAAATTAATTTGATTCATGTTAACTTAAAACTGATAACTTTCACCAGAGGAATCCTTATCAGTTTTATGTTAACTTGTTGAAGGCTTTGTGTTCATTTCCTTTGATTGCACACTATACATGCAGCTACATTATTTTCCCAGTTGTCTTTTCCTTCTTTTGATTTAAGGTCCACATAATCAATGGTCAAATCCTCTTCTTCAAAATAACCGCAATACCTTTCCAATACATAAATAAAAAATTTAACAAAGAAACAAACAATCAAACTTCCATTCCAAGTGAACAAGAAAAGAAAATCTTTTTTAACACTTACATGCACATGTACCGGTCACGCAAAAGAATGTTGCTTTTTGTAGGCTCACGATAGGGTATCATAACATTATAAACTCGATAAATATTCTTCACAAATATTATAAATATATAAGTCATAAAGTGTGGTAGAAATAGCAACACAAAAAAGAAGAATATAAACTAGAATTGAAAAAAGATTGTACTTGCACTACTCCTACAATACCTTCAGCATAGTATTCTAAAGCACGCCACCTGTTTAGAGGAGGAAAACATGATAGGAATTGAAGTTTATCTATGAGGGATGATAGGAACCGTTAAACATATTAAAAAAATACATATATTTCTATTTATTGAAATTATATTGAAAGACAAAAAGGAAACACGTTTTTGATGAGCTTGTACTTCGCACGTATCAATTGCACGTATAAGTATAATAAAATTAATTAAAAAAATTAATTTACGGGATTTCGCTGAACATGACGAAAAATCCAAATAACGCCAACACACAAGACTTTTTTTTTGCAAAAGGTCAATATAAAGAACATTTTTTGAAAAGTGGTTAACATACAGGACGTCCCTTGCAAAATTCTCAACTTTTAACATTCAACTGTTAGCTTCTTCGCATTCCTACGTCAACAAGATTACGTGTTGTTTGACATACAAATGGATAATATTAGAATCTTCTAGTTCTCACATCACTTCCGCGCGGACATATCACACGTTTCAAATTGTTTCAAAGTTTTCAAATATCCCTAAAATCAATGAAATTAATCTCCAAAATTGTTCCCCAAGAGTCACACTGCATGATGTACATTTGCCACTCCTTTGGCGATTTGCGTAACATTACTCTCTTTCTAATGGGTTGGGGTAAGGCGTCCGGGATGAGAGACCGCATTATAAGATAATGAAGAAATAAAATAATTGGATACATCAATGAATAAATTAATTGGATTCATGTTAGCTTAAAACTGATAACTTTCACCAGAGGAACCCTATCACTTTTATGTTAACTTGTTGAAGGCTTTGTCTTCCTTTCCTTTGATTGCACACTAAACATGGAGCTACTTTATTTTCCCAGTTGTCTTTCCCATCTTTTGATTTAAGGTACACATAATCAATGATCAATTCCTCTTCTCCAAAACAACTGCAGTACCTTTCCAGAACATAAATTAAAAATTTTACAAAGAAACAAACAATCAAACTTCCATTCTAAGTGAACAAGAAAAGAAAATATTTTTTTAACACTTACAGGCACATGTACTGGTCACGCAACAGAATGTTGCTTTTTGAAGTCTCACGATAGCGTGTCATAACATTATAAACTCGATAAATATTCTTCACATATATGATAAATATATAAGTTATAAAGTGTGGTAGAAATAGCAACACAAAAAAGAAGAATAGAACCTAGAATTGAAAAAAGATTGTACCTGCACTACTGCTACAATACCTTCAGCATAGTATTCTAAAGCACGCCACTGTTTAAAGGAGGAAAACATGATAGGAATTGAAGTTTATCGATTGGGGATGATAGGAACCGTTAAACATATTAAAAAAATACATATGTTTCTATTTATTGAAATTATATTGAAAAACAAAAAGGCAACACATTTTTGATGAGCTGTACTTCGCACGTATCAATTGCACGTGTAAGTATAATAAAATTAATTAAAAAAATTAGTTTACGGGATTCCGCCGAACAGGAAGAAAAATCCAAATAACGCCAACACACAAGACTTTTTTTTTGCAAAATGTCAATATAAAGGACATTTTTTGAAAAGTGGTTAACATACAAGACGTCCCTTGCTAAATTTCCAACTTTTAACATCCAACTGTTATCTTCTTCGCATTCCTATGTCAACAAGATTACGTGTTGTTTGACATACGGATGGATAATATTAGAATCTTCCAGTTCTCACATCACTTCCGTGCAGACATATCACACGTTTCAAAGTGTTTCAAAGTTCTCAAATATCCCTGAAATAAATGAAATTATTCTCCGAAATTGTTCCCCAAGAGTCACGCTGCATGATGTACATTTGCCACTCCTTTGGCGCTTTGAGTAATATTAACTATTTTTCATGGGTTGGGGTAAGGCGTTCGAGATGAGAGGCCACATTATAAGATAATGAATCAATAAAATAATTGGATACATCAATCAATAAATTAAATTGATTCATGTTAACTTAAAACTGATAACTTTCACCAGAGGAATCCTTATCAGATTTATGTTAACTTGTTGAAGGCTTTGTCTTCATTTCCTTTACTTGCACGCTATACATGCAGCTACATTATTTTTCCAGTTGTCTTTCCCATCTTTTGATTTAAGGTCCACATAATCAATGTTCAATTCCTCTTCTCCAAAACAACCGCAGTACCTTTCCAATAAATAAATTAAAAACTTAACAAAGAAACAAACAATCAAACTTCCATTCCAAGTGAGCAAGAAAAGAAAATATTTTTTTAACACTTACATGCACATGTACCGGTCACGCAAAAGAATGTTGCTTTTTGTAGGCTCACGATAGGGTGTCATAACATTATAAACTCGATAAATATTCTTCACAAATATTATAAATATATAAGTCATAAAGTGTCGTAAAAATAGCAACACAAAAAAGAAGAAGAGAAGCTAGAATTGAAAAAAGATTGTACATGCACTACTGCTACAATACCTTCAGCATAGTATTCTAAAGCACGCCACTGTTTAAAGGAGGAAAACATGATAGGAATTGAAGTTTATCTATTGGGGATGATAGGAACCGTTAAACATATTAAAAAAATACATATGTTTCTATTTATTGAAATTATATTGAAAAACAAAAAGGAAACACGTTTTTCATGAGCTTGTACTTCGCACGTATCAATTGCACGTGTAAGTATAATAAAATTAATTAAAAAAATTAGTTTACGGGATTTCGCCTGACAGGACGAAAAATCCAAATAACGCCAACACACAAGACTTTTTTTTTTTGCAAAAGGTCAATATAAAGAACATTTTTTGAAAAGTGGTTAACATACAGGACGTCCCTTGCAAAATTCTCAACTTTTAACATTCAACTGTTAGCTTCTTCGCATTCCTATGTCAACAAGATTACGTGTTGTTTGACATACAGATGGATAATATTAGAATATTCTAGTTCTCACATCACTTCCGCGCGGACATATCACGCGTTTCAAAGTGTTTCAAAGTTTTTAAATATCCCTAAAATCAATGAAATTAATCTCCAAAATTGTTCCCCAAGAGTCACACTGCATGATGTACATTTGCCACTCGTTTGGCGATTTGCGTAACATTACTCTCTTTCTAATGGGTTGGGGTAAGGCGTCTGGGATGAGAGACCGCATTATAAGATAATGAAGAAATAAAATAATTGGATACATTAATCAATAAATTAATTGGATTCATGTTAGCTTAAAACTGATAACTTTCACCAGAGGAATCCTTATCAGTTTTATGTTAACTTGTTGAAGGTTTTGTGTTCATTTCCTTTGATTGCACACTATACATGCAGCTACATTATTTTCCCAGTTGTCTTTCCCATCTTTTGATTTAAGGTCCACATAATCAATGGTCAAATCCTCTTCTTCAAAATAACCGCAATACCTTTCCAATACATAAATAAAAAATTTAACAAAGAAACAAACAATCAAACTTCCATTCCAAGTGAACAAGAAAAGAAAATATTTTTTAACACTTACATGCACATGTACCGGTCACGCAAAAGAATGTTGCTTTTTGTAGGCTCACGATAGGGTATCATAACATTATAAACTCGATAAATATTCTTCACAAATATTATAAATATATAAGTCATAAAGTGTGGTAGAAATAGCAACACAAAAAAGAAGAATATAAACTAGAATTGAAAAAAGATTGTACTTGCACTACTCCTACAATACCTTCAGCATAGTATTCTAAAGCACGCCACCTGTTTAAAGGAGGAAAACATGATAGGAATTGAAGTTTATCTATGAGGGATGATAGGAACCGTTAAACATATTAAAAAAATACATATATTTCTATTTATTGAAATTATATTGAAAGACAAAAAGGAAACACGTTTTTGATGAGCTTGTACTTCGCACGTATCAATTGCACGTATAAGTATAATAAAATTAATTAAAAAAATTAATTTACGGGATTTCGCTGAACATGACGAAAAATCCAAATAACGCCAACACACAAGACTTTTTTTTTGCAAAAGGTCAATATAAAGAACATTTTTTGAAAAGTAGTTAACATACAGGACGTCCCTTGCAAAATTCTCAACTTTTAACATTCAACTGTTAGCTTCTTCGCATTCCTACGTCAACAAGATTACGTGTTGTTTGACATACAAATGGATAATATTAGAATCTTCTAGTTCTCACATCACTTCCGCGCGGACATATCACACGTTTCAAAGTGTTTCAAAGTTTTCAAATATCCCTAAAATCAATGAAATTAATCTCCAAAATTGTTCCCCAAGA
Source organism: Linaria vulgaris (assembly GCA_948329865.1). Classification (NCBI taxonomy): domain Eukaryota; kingdom Viridiplantae; phylum Streptophyta; class Magnoliopsida; order Lamiales; family Plantaginaceae; genus Linaria; species Linaria vulgaris. Next base: position 30,421,189 of record OX415250.1, on the reverse strand, counting down.
GTCACACTGCATGATGTACATTTGCCACTCCTTTGGCGATTTGCGTAACATTACTCTCTTTCTAATGGGTTGGGGTAAGGCGTCCGGGATGAGAGACCGCATTATAAGATAATGAAGAAATAAAATAATTGGATACATCAATGAATAAATTAATTGGATTCATGTTAGCTTAAAACTGATAACTTTCACCAGAGGAACCCTATCACTTTTATGTTAACTTGTTGAAGGCTTTGTCTTCCTTTCCTTTGATTGCACACTAAACATGGAGCTACTTTATTTTCCCAGTTGTCTTTCCCATCTTTTGATTTAAGGTACACATAATCAATGATCAATTCCTCTTCTCCAAAACAACTGCAGTACCTTTCCAGAACATAAATTAAAAATTTTACAAAGAAACAAACAATCAAACTTCCATTCTAAGTGAACAAGAAAAGAAAATATTTTTTTAACACTTACAGGCACATGTACTGGTCACGCAACAGAATGTTGCTTTTTGAAGTCTCACGATAACGTGTCATAAAATTATAAACTCGATAAATATTCTTCACATATATGATAAATATATAAGTTATAAAGTGTGGTAGAAATAGCAACACAAAAAAGAAGAATAGAACCTAGAATTGAAAAAAGATTGTACCTGCACTACTGCTACAATACCTTCAGCATAGTATTCTAAAGCACGCCACTGTTCAAAGGAGGAAAACATGATAGGAATTGAAGTTTATCGATTGGGGATGATAGGAACCGTTAAACATATTAAAAAAATACATATGTTTCTATTTATTGAAATTATATTGAAAAACAAAAAGGCAACACATTTTTGATGAGCTGTACTTCGCACGTATCAATTGCACGTGTAAGTATAATAAAATTAATTAAAAAAATTAGTTTACGGGATTCCGCCGAACAGGAAGAAAAATCCAAATAACGCCAACACACAAGACTTTTTTTTTGCAAAATGTCAATATAAAGGACATTTTTTGAAAAGTGGTTAACATACAAGACGTCCCTTGCTAAATTTCCAACTTTTAACATCCAACTGTTATCTTCTTCGCATTCCTATGTCAACAAGATTACGTGTTGTTTGACATACGGATGGATAATATTAGAATCTTCCAGTTCTCACATCACTTCCGTGCAGACATATCACACGTTTCAAAGTGTTTCAAAGTTCTCAAATATCCCTGAAATAAATGAAATTATTCTCCGAAATTGTTCCCCAAGAGTCACGCTGCATGATGTACATTTGCCACTCCTTTGGCGCTTTGAGTAATATTAACTATTTTTCATGGGTTGGGGTAAGGCGTTCGAGATGAGAGGCCACATTATAAGATAATGAATCAATAAAATAATTGGATACATCAATCAATAAATTAAATTGATTCATGTTAACTTAAAACTGATAACTTTCACCAGAGGAATCCTTATCAGATTTATGTTAACTTGTTGAAGGCTTTGTCTTCATTTCCTTTACTTGCACGCTATACATGCAGCTACATTATTTTTCCAGTTGTCTTTCCCATCTTTTGATTTAAGGTCCACATAATCAATGTTCAATTCCTCTTCTCCAAAACAACCGCAGTACCTTTCCAATAAATAAATTAAAAACTTAACAAAGAAACAAACAATCAAACTTCCATTCCAAGTGAGCAAGAAAAGAAAATATTTTTTTAACACTTACATGCACATGTACCGGTCACGCAAAAGAATGTTGCTTTTTGTAGGCTCACGATAGGGTGTCATAACATTATAAACTCGATAAATATTCTTCACAAATATTATAAATATATATGTCATAAAGTGTCGTAAAAATAGCAACACAAAAAAGAAGAAGAGAAGCTAGAATTGAAAAAAGATTGTACATGCACTACTGCTACAATACCTTCAGCATAGTATTCTAAAGCACGCCACTGTTTAAAGGAGGAAAACATGATAGGAATTGAAGTTTATCTATTGGGGATGATAGGAACCGTTAAACATATTAAAAAAATACATATGTTTCTATTTATTGAAATTATATTGAAAAACAAAAAGGAAACACGTTTTTCATGAGCTTGTACTTCGCACGTATCAATTGCACGTGTAAGTATAATAAAATTAATTAAAAAAATTAGTTTACGGGATTTCGCCTGACAGGACGAAAAATCCAAATAACGCCAACACACAAGACTTTTTTTTTTTGCAAAAGGTCAATATAAAGAACATTTTTTGAAAAGTGGTTAACATACAGGACGTCCCTTGCAAAATTCTCAACTTTTAACATTCAACTGTTAACTTCTTCGCATTCCTATGTCAACAAGATTACGTGTTGTTTGACATACAGATGGATAATATTAGAATATTCTAGTTCTCACATCACTTCCGCGCGGACATATCACGCGTTTCAAAGTGTTTCAAAGTTTTCAAATATCCCTAAAATCAATGAAATTAATCTCCAAAATTGTTCCCCAAGAGTCACACTGCATGATGTACATTTGCCACTCGTTTGGCGATTTGCGTAACATTACTCTCTTTCTAATGGGTTGGGGTAAGGCGTCTGGGATGAGAGACCGCATTATAAGATAATGAAGAAATAAAATAATTGGATACATTAATCAATAAATTAATTGGATTCATGTTAGCTTAAAACTGATAACTTTCACCAGAGGAATCCTTATCAGTTTTATGTTAACTTGTTGAAGGTTTTGTGTTCATTTCCTTTGATTGCACACTATACATGCAGCTACATTATTTTCCCAGTTGTCTTTTCCATCTTTTGATTTAAGGTCCACATAATCAATGGTCAATTCCTCTTCTTCAAAATAACCACAGTACCTTTCCAATACATAAATTAAAAATTTAACAAAGAAACAAACAATCAAACTTCCATTCCAAGTGAACAAGAAAAGAAAATCTTTTTTTAACACTTACATGCACATGTACCGGTCACGCAAAAGAATGTTGCTTTTTGTAGGCTCACGATAGGGTGTCATAACATTATAAACTCGATAAATATTCTTCACAAATATTATAAATATATAAGTCATAAAGTGTCGTAAAAATAGCAACACAAAAAAGAAGAAGAGAAACTAGAATTGAAAAAAGATTGTACATGCACTACTGCTACAATACCTTCAGCATAGTATTCTAAAGCACGCCACTGTTTAAAGGAGGAAAACATGATAGGAATTGAAGTTTATCTATTGGGGATGATAGGAACCGTTAAACATATTAAAAAAATACATATGTTTCTATTTATTGAAATTATATTGAAAAACAAAAAGGAAACACGTTTTTCATGAGCTTGTACTTCGCACGTATCAATTGCACGTGTAAGTATAATAAAATTAATTAAAAAAATTAGTTTACGGGATTTCGCCTGACAGGACGAAAAATCCAAATAACGCCAACACACAAGACTTTTTTTTTGTAAAAGGTCAATATAAAGAACATTTTTTGAAAAGTGGTTAACATACAGGACGTCCCTTGCAAAATTCTCAACTTTTAACATTCAACTGTTAGCTTCTTCGCATTCCTACGTCAACAAGATTACGTGTTGTTTGACATACAAATGGATAATATTAGAATCTTCTAGTTCTCACATCACTTCCGCGCGGACATATCACACGTTTCAAAGTGTTTCAAAGTTTTCAAATATCCCTAAAATCAATGAAATTAATCTCCAAAATTGTTCCCCAAGAGTCACACTACATGATGTACATTTGCCACTCCTTTGGCGATTTGCGTAACATTACTCTCTTTCTAATGGGTTGGGGTAAGGCGTCCGGGATGAGAGACCGCATTATAAGATAATGAAGAAATAAAATAATTGGATACATCAATGAATAAATTAATTGGATTCATGTTAGCTTAAAACTGATAACTTTCACCAGAGGAACCTTATCACTTTTATGTTAACTTGTTGAAGGCTTTGTCTTCCTTTCCTTTGATTGCACACTAAACATGGGGCTACTTTATTTTCCCAGTTGTCTTTCCCATCTTTTGATTTAAGGTACACATAATCAATGGTCAATTCCTCTTCTCCAAAACAACTGCAGTACCTTTCCAGAACATAAATTAAAAATTCTACAAAGAAACAAACAATCAAACTTCCATTCTAAGTGAACAAGAAAAGAAAATATTTTTTTAACACTTACAGGCACATGTACCGGTCACGCAACATAATGTTGCTTTTTGTAGTCTCACGATAGGGTGTCATAACATTATAAACTCGATAAATATTCTTCACATATATGATAAATATATAAGTTATAAAGTGTGGTAGAAATAGCAACACAAAAAAGAAGAATAGAACCTAGAATTGAAAAAAGATTGTACCTGCACTACTGCTACAATACCTTCAGCATAGTATTCTAAAGCACGCCACTGTTTAAAGGAGGAAAACATGATAGGAATTGAAGTTTATCGATTGGGGATGATAGGAACCGTTAAACATATTAAAAAAATACATATGTTTCTATTTATTGAAATTATATTGAAAAACAAAAAGGCAACACATTTTTGATGAGCTGTACTTCGCACGTATCAATTGCACGTGTAAGTATAATAAAATTAATTAAAAAAATTAGTTTACGGGATTCCGCCGAACAGGAAGAAAAATCCAAATAACGCCAACACACAAGACTTTTTTTTTGCAAAATGTCAATATAAAGGACATTTTTTGAAAAGTGGTTAACATACAAGACGTCCCTTGCAAAATTTCCAACTTTTAACATCCAACTGTTATCTTCTTCGCATTCCTATGTCAACAAGATTACGTGTTGTTTGACATACGGATGGATAATATTAGAATCTTCCAGTTCTCACATCACTTCCGTGCAGACATATCACACGTTTCAAAGTTTTCAACTATCCCTGAAATAAATGAAATTATTCTCCGAAATTGTTCCCCAAGAGTCACGCTGCATGATGTACATTTGCCACTCCTTTGGCGCTTTGAGTAATATTAACTATTTTTCATGGGTTGGGGTAAGGCGTTCGAGATGAGAGGCCACATTATAAGATAATGAATCAATAAAATAATTGGATACATCAATCAATAAATTAAATTGATTCATGTTAACTTAAAACTGATAACTTTCACCAGAGGAATCCTTATCAGATTTATGTTAACTTGTTGAAGGCTTTGTCTTCATTTCCTTTACTTGCACGCTATACATGCAGCTACATTATTTTTCCAATTGTCTTTCCCATCTTTTGATTTAAGGTCCACATAATCAATGTTCAATTCCTCTTCTCCAAAACAACCGCAGTACCTTTCCAATAAATAAATTAAAAACTTAACAAAGAAACAAACAATCAAACTTCCATTCCAAGTGAGCAAGAAAAGAAAATATTTTTTTAACACTTACATGCACATGTACCGGTCACGCAAAAGAATGTTGCTTTTTGTAGGCTCACGATAGGGTGTCATAACATTATAAACTCGATAAATATTCTTCACAAATATTATAAATATATAAGTCATAAAGTGTCGTAAAAATAGCAACACAAAAAAGAAGAAGAGAAGCTAGAATTGAAAAAAGATTGTACATGCACTACTGCTACAATACCTTCAGCATAGTATTCTAAAGCACGCCACTGTTTAAAGGAGGAAAACATGATAGGAATTGAAGTTTATCTATTGGGGATGATAGGAACCGTTAAACATATTAAAAAAATACATATGTTTCTATTTATTGAAATTATATTGAAAAACAAAAAGGAAACACGTTTTTGATGAGCTTGTACTTCGCACGTATCAATTGCACGTGAAAGTATAATAAAATTAATTAAAAAAATTAGTTTACGGGATTTCGCCTGACAGGACGAAAAATCCAAATAACGCCAACACACAAGACTTTTTTTTTGTAAAAGGTCAATATAAAGAACATTTTTTGAAAAGTGGTTAACATACAGGACGTCCCTTGCAAAATTCTCAACTTTTAACATTCAACTGTTAGCTTCTTCGCATTCCTACGTCAACAAGATTACGTGTTGTTTGACATACAAATGGATAATATTAGAATCTTCTAGTTCTCACATCACTTCCGCGCGGACATATCACACGTTTCAAAGTGTTTCAAAGTTTTCAAATATCCCTAAAATCAATGAAATTAATCTCCAAAATTGTTCCCCAAGAGTCACACTACATGATGTACATTTGCCACTCCTTTGGCGATTTGCGTAACATTACTCTCTTTCTAATGGGTTGGGGAAAGGCGTCCGGGATGAGAGACCGCATTATAAGATAATGAAGAAATAAAATAATTGGATACATCAATGAATAAATTAATTGTATTCATGTTAGCTTAAAACTGATAACTTTCACCAGAGGAACCTTATCACTTTTATGTTAACTTGTTGAAGGCTTTGTCTTCCTTTCCTTTGATTGCACACTAAACATGGAGCTACTTTATTTTCCCAGTTGTCTTTCCCATCTTTTGATTTAAGGTACACATAATCAATGGTCAATTCCTCTTCTCCAAAACAACTGCAGTACCTTTCCAGAACATAAATTAAAAATTCTACAAAGAAACAAACAATCAAACTTCCATTCTAAGTGAACAAGAAAAGAAAATATTTTTTTAACACTTACAGGCACATGTACCGGTCACGCAACATAATGTTGCTTTTTGTAGTCTCACGATAGGGTGTCATTACATTATAAACTCGATAAATATTCTTCACATATATGATAAATATATAAGTTATAAAGTGTGGTAGAAATAGCAACACAAAAAAAAAGAATAGAACCTAGAATTGAAAAAAGATTGTACCTGCACTACTGCTACAATACCTTCAGCATAGTATTCTAAAGCACGCCACTGTTTAAAGGAGGAAAACATGATAGGAATTGAAGTTTATCGATTGGGGATGATAGGAACCGTTAAACATATTAAAAAAATACATATGTTTCTATTTATTGAAATTATATTGAAAAACAAAAAGGCAACACATTTTTGATGAGCTGTACTTCGCACGTATCAATTGCACGTGTACGTATAATAAAATTAATTAAAAAAATAGTTTACGGGATTCCGCCGAACAGGAAGAAAAATCCAAATAACGCCAACACACAAGACTTTTTTTTTTGCAAAATGTCAATATAAAGGACATTTTTTGAAAAGTGGTTAACATACAAGACGTCCCTTGCTAAATTTCCAACTTTTAACATTCAACTGTTATCTTCTTCGCATTCCTATGTCAACAAGATTACGTGTTGTTTGACATACGGATGGATAATATTAGAATCTTCCAGTTCTCACATCACTTCCGTGCAGACATATCACACGTTTCAAAGTGTTTCAAAGTTTTCAAATATCCCTGAAATAAATGAAATTATTCTCCGAAATTGTTCCCCAAGAGTCACGCTGCATGACGTACATTTGCCACTCCTTTGGCGCTTTGAGTAATATTAACTATTTTTCATGGGTTGGGGTAAGGCGTTCGAGATGAGAGGCCACATTATAAGATAATGAATCAATAAAATAATTGGATACATCAATCAATAAATTAAATTGATTCATGTTAACTTAAAATTGATAACTTTCACCAGAGGAATCCTTATCAGATTTATGTTAACTTGTTGAAGGCTTTGTCTTCATTTCCTTTACTTGCACGCTATACATGCAGCTACATTATTTTTCCAGTTGTCTTTCCCATCTTTTGATTTAAGGTCCACATAATCAATGTTCAATTCCTCTTCTCCAAAACAACCGCAGTACCTTTCCAATAAATAAATTAAAAACTTAACAAAGAAACAAACAATCAAACTTCCATTCCAAGTGAGCAAGAAAAGAAATTTTTTTTTTAACACTTACATGCACATGTACCGGTCACGCAAAAGAATGTTGCTTTTTGTAGGCTCACGATAGGGTGTCATAACATTATAAACTCGATAAATATTCTTTACAAATATTATAAATATATAAGTCATAAAGTGTCGTAAAAATAGCAACACAAAAAAGAAGAAGAGAAGCTAGAATTGAAAAAAGATTGTACATGCACTACTGCTACAATACCTTCAGCATAGTATTCTAAAGCACGCCACTGTTTAAAGGAGGAAAACATGATAGGAATTGAAGTTTATCTATTGGGGATGATAGGAACCGTTAAACATATTAAAAAAATACATATGTTTCTATTTATTGAAATTATATTGAAAAACAAAAAGGAAACACGTTTTTGATGAGCTTGTACTTCGCACGTATCAATTGCACGTGTAAGTATAATAAAATTAATTAAAAAAATTAGTTTACGGGATTTCGCCTGACAGGACGAAAAATCCAAATAACGCCAACACACAAGACTTTTTTTTTTGCAAAAGGTCAATATAAAGAACATTTTTTGAAAAGTGGTTAACATACAGGACGTCCCTTGCAAAATTCTCAACTTTTAACATTCAACTGTTAGCTTCTTCGCATTCCTATGTCAACAAGATTACGTGTTGTTTGACATACAAATGGATAATATTAGAATCTTCTAGTTCTCACATCACTTCCGCGCGGACATATCACGCGTTTCAAAGTGTTTCAAAGTTTTCAAATATCCCTAAAATCAATGAAATTAATCTCCAAAATTGTTCCCCAAGAGTCACACTGCATGATGTACATTTGCCACTCGTTTGGCGATTTGCGTAACATTACTCTCTTTCTAATGGGTTGGGGTAAGGCGTCTGGGATGAGAGACCGCATTATAAGATAATGAAGAAATAAAATAATTGGATACATTAATCAATAAATTAATTGGATTCATGTTAGCTTAAAACTGATAACTTTCACCAGAGGAATCCTTATCAGTTTTATGTTAACATGTTGAAGGTTTTGTGTTCATTTCCTTTGATTGCACACTATACATGCAGCTACATTATTTTCCCAGTTGTCTTTTCCATCTTTTGATTTAAGGTCCACATAATCAATGGTCAATTCCTCTTCTTCAAAATAACCACAGTACCTTTCCAATACATAAATTAAAAATTTAACAAAGAAACAAACAATCAAACTTCCATTCCAAGTGAACAAGAAAAGAAAATCTTTTTTTAACACTTACATGCACATGTACCGGTCACGCAAAAGAATGTTGCTTTTTGTAGGCTCACGATAGGGTGTCATAACATTATAAACTCGATAAATATTCTTCACAAATATTATAAATATATAAGTCATAAGGTGTGGTAGAAATAGCAACACAAAAAAGAAGAATAGAAACTAGAATTGAAAAAAGATTGTACTTGCAATACTGCTACAATACCTTCATCATAGTATTCTAAAGCACGCCACCTGTTTAAAGGAGGAAAACATGATAGGAATTGAAGTTTATCTATGAGGGATGATAGGAACCGTTAAACATATTAAAAAAATATATATATTTCTATTTATTGAAATTATATTGAAAAACAAAAAGGAAACACGTTTTTGATGAGCTTGTACTTCGCACGTATCAATTGCACGTGTAAGTATAATAAAATTAATTAAAAAAATTAGTTTACAGGATTTCGCTGAACATGACAAAAAATCCAAATAACGCCAACACACAAGACTTTTTTTTTGTAAAAGGTCAATATAAAGAACATTTTTTGAAAAGTGGTTAACATACAGGACGTCCCTTGCAAAATTCTCAACTTTTAACATTCAACTGTTAGCTTCTTCGCATTCCTACGTCAACAAGATTACGTGTTGTTTGACATACAAATGGATAATATTAGAATCTTCTAGTTCTCACATCACTTCCGCGCGGACATATCACACGTTTCAAAGTGTTTCAAAGTTTTCAAATATCCCTAAAATCAATGAAATTAATCTCCAAAATTGTTCCCCAAGAGTCACACTACATGATGTACATTTGCCACTCCTTTGGCGATTTGCGTAACATTACTCTCTTTCTAATGGGTTGGGGTAAGGCGTCCGGGATGAGAGACCGCATTATAAGATAATGAAGAAATAAAATAATTGGATACATCAATGAATAAATTAATTGTATTCATGTTAGCTTAAAACTGATAACTTTCACCAGAGGAACCTTATCACTTTTATGTTAACTTGTTGAAGGCTTTGTCTTCCTTTCCTTTGATTGCACACTAAACATGGAGCTACTTTATTTTCCCAGTTGTCTTTCCCATCTTTTGATTTAAGGTACACATATTCAATGGTCAATTCCTCTTCTCCAAAACAACTGCAGTACCTTTCCAGAACATAAATTAAAAATTCTACAAAGAAACAAACAATCAAACTTCCATTCTAAGTGAACAAGAAAAGAAAATATTTTTTTAACACTTACAGGCACATGTACCGGTCACGCAACATAATGTTGCTTTTTGTAGTCTCACGATAGGGTGTCATAACATTATAAACTCGATAAATATTCTTCACATATATGATAAATATATAAGTTATAAAGTGTGGTAGAAATAGCAACACAAAAAAGAAGAATAGAACCTAGAATTGAAAAAAGATTGTACCTGCACTACTGCTACAATACCTTCAGCATAGTATTCTAAAGCACGCCACTGTTTAAAGGAGGAAAACATGATAGGAATTGAAGTTTATCGATTGGGGATGATAGGAACCGTTAAACATATTAAAAAAATACATATGTTTCTATTTATTGAAATTATATTGAAAAACAAAAAGGCAACACATTTTTGATGAGCTGTACTTCGCACGTATCAATTGCACGTGTAAGTATAATAAAATTAATTAAAAAAATTAGTTTACGGGATTCCGCCGAACAGGAAGAAAAATCCAAATAACGCCAACACACAAAACTTTTTTTTTGCAAAATGTCAATATAAAGGACATTTTTTGAAAAGTGGTTAACATACAAGACGTCCCTTGCTAAATTTCCAACTTTTAACATCCAACTGTTATCTTCTTCGCATTCCTATGTCAACAAGATTACGTGTTGTTTGACATACGGATGGATAATATTAGAATCTTCCAGTTCTCACATCACTTCCGTGCAGACATATCACACGTTTCAAAGTGTTTCAAAGTTTTCAAATATCCCTGAAATAAATGAAATTATTCTCCGAAATTGTTCCCCAAGAGTCACGCTGCATGATGTACATTTGCCACTCCTTTGGCGCTTTGAGTAATATTAACTATTTTTCATGGGTTGGGGTAAGGCGTTCGAGATGAGAGGCCACATTATAAGATAATGAATCAATAAAATAATTGGATACATCAATCAATAAATTAAATTGATTCATGTTAACTTAAAACTGATAACTTTCACCAGAGGAATCCTTATCAGATTTATGTTAACTTGTTGAAGGCTTTGTCTTCATTTCCTTTACTTGCACGCTATACATGCAGCTACATTATTTTTCCAGTTGTCTTTCCCATCTTTTGATTTAAGGTCCACATAATCAATGTTCAATTCCTCTTCTCCAAAACAACCGCAGTACCTTTCCAATAAATAAATTAAAAACTTAACAAAGAAACAAACAATCAAACTTACATTCCAAGTGAGCAAGAAAAGAAAATATTTTTTTAACACTTACATGCACATGTACCGGTCACGCAAAAGAATGTTGCTTTTTGTAGGCTCACGATAGGGTGTCATAACATTATAAACTCGATAAATATTCTTCACAAATATTATAAATATATAAGTCATAAAGTGTCGTAAAAATAGCAACACAAAAAAGAAGAAGAGAAGCTAGAATTGAAAAAAGATTGTACATGCACTACTGCTACAATACCTTCAGCATAGTATTCTAAAGCACGCCACTGTTTAAAGGAGGAAAACATGATAGGAATTGAAGTTTATCTATTGGGGATGATAGGAACCGTTAAACATATTAAAAAAATACATATGTTTCTATTTATTGAAATTATATTGAAAAACAAAAAGGAAACACGTTTTTGATGAGCTTGTACTTCGCACGTATCAATTGCACGTGTAAGTATAATAAAATTAATTAAAAAAATTAGTTTACGGGATTTCGCCTGACAGGACGAAAAATCCAAATAACGCCAACACACAAGACTTTTTTTTTTGCAAAAGGTCAATATAAAGAACATTTTTTGAAAAGTGGTTAACATACAGGACGTCCCTTGCAAAATTCTCAACTTTTAACATTCAACTGTTAGCTTCTTCGCATTCCTACGTCAACAAGATTACGTGTTGTTTGACATACAAATGGATAATATTAGAATCTTCTAGTTCTCACATCACTTCCGCGCGGACATATCACACGTTTCAAAGTGTTTCAAAGTTTTCAAATATCCCTAAAATCAATGAAATTAATCTCCAAAATTGTTCCCCAAGAGTCACACTACATGATGTACATTTGCCACTCCTTTGGCGATTTGCGTAACATTACTCTCTTTCTAATGGGTTGGGGTAAGGCGTCCGGGATGAGAGACCGCATTATAAGATAATGAAGAAATAAAATAATTGGATACATCAATGAATAAATTAATTGGATTCATGTTAGCTTAAAACTGATAACTTTCACCAGAGGAACCTTATCACTTTTATGTTAACTTGTTGAAGGCTTTGTCTTCCTTTCCTTTGATTGCACACTAAACATGGAGCTACTTTATTTTCCCAGTTGTCTTTCCCATCTTTTGATTTAAGGTACACATAATCAATGGTCAATTCCTCTTCTCCAAAACAACTGCAGTACCTTTCCAGAACATAAATTAAAAATTCTACAAAGAAACAAACAATCAAACTTCCATTCTAAGTGAACAAGAAAAGAAAATATTTTTTTAACACTTACAGGCACATGTACCGGTCACGCAACATAATGTTGCTTTTTGTAGTCTCACGATAGGATGTCATAACATTATAAACTCGATAAATATTCTTCACATATATGATAAATATATAAGTTATAAAGTGTGGTAGAAATAGCAACACAAAAAAGAAGAATAGAACCTAGAATTGAAAAAAGATTGTACCTGCACTACTGCTACAATACCTCCAGCATAGTATTCTAAAGCACGCCACTGTTTAAAGGAGGAAAACATGATAGGAATTGAAGTTTATCGATTGGGGATGATAGGAACCGTTAAACATATTAAAAAAATACATATGTTTCTATTTATTGAAATTATATTGAAAAACAAAAAGGCAACACATTTTTGATGAGCTGTACTTCGCACGTATCAATTGCACGTGTAAGTATAATAAAATTAATTAAAAAAATTAGTTTACGGGATTCCGCCGAACAGGAAGAAAAATCCAAATAACGCCAACACACAAAACTTTTTTTTTGCAAAATGTCAATATAAAGGACATTTTTTGAAAAGTGGTTAACATACAAGACGTCCCTTGCTAAATTTCCAACTTTTAACATCCAACTGTTATCTTCTTCGCATTCCTATGTCAACAAGATTACGTGTTGTTTGACATACGGATGGATAATATTAGAATCTTCCAGTTCTCACATCACTTCCGTGCAGACATATCACACGTTTCAAAGTGTTTCAAAGTTTTCAAATATCCCTGAAATAAATGAAATTATTCTCCGAAATTGTTCCCCAAGAGTCACGCTGCATGATGTACATTTGCCACTCCTTTGGCGCTTTGAGTAATATTAACTATTTTTCATGGGTTGGGGTAAGGCGTTCGAGATGAGAGGCCACATTATAAGATAATGAATCAATAAAATAATTGGATACATCAATCAATAAATTAAATTGATTCATGTTAACTTAAAACTGATAACTTTCACCAGAGGAATCCTTATCAGATTTATGTTAACTTGTTGAAGGCTTTGTCTTCATTTCCTTTACTTGCACGCTATACATGCAGCTACATTATTTTTCCAGTTGTCTTTCCCATCTTTTGATTTAAGGTCCACATAATCAATGTTCAATTCCTCTTCTCCAAAACAACCGCAGTACCTTTCCAATAAATAAATTAAAAACTTAACAAAGAAACAAACAATCAAACTTACATTCCAAGTGAGCAAGAAAAGAAAATATTTTTTTAACACTTACATGCACATGTACCGGTCACGCAAAAGAATGTTGCTTTTTGTAGGCTCACGATAGGGTGTCATAACATTATAAACTCGATAAATATTCTTCACAAATATTATAAATATATAAGTCATAAAGTGTCGTAAAAATAGCAACACAAAAAAGAAGAAGAGAAGCTAGAATTGAAAAAAGATTGTACATGCACTACTGCTACAATACCTTCAGCATAGTATTCTAAAGCACGCCACTGTTTAAAGGAGGAAAACATGATAGGAATTGAAGTTTATCTATTGGGGATGATAGGAACCGTTAAACATATTAAAAAAATACATATGTTTCTATTTATTGAAATTATATTGAAAAACAAAAAGGAAACACATTTTTCATGAGCTTGTACTTCGCACGTATCAATTGCCCGTGTAAGTATAATAAAATTAATTAAAAAATTTAGTTTACGGGATTTCGCCTGACAGGACGAAAAATCCAAATAACGCCAACACACAAGACTTTTTTTTTGTAAAAGGTCAATATAAAGAACATTTTTTGAAAAGTGGTTAACATACAGGATGTCCCTTGCAAAATTCTCAACTTTTAACATTCAACTGTTAGCTTCTTCGCATTCCTACGTCAACAAGATTACGTGTTGTTTGACATACAAATGGATAATATTAGAATCTTCTAGTTCTCACATCACTTCCGCGCGGACATATCACACGTTTCAAAGTGTTTCAAAGTTTTCAAATATCCCTAAAATCAATGAAATTAATCTCCAAAATTGTTCCCCAAGAGTCACACTACATGATGTACATTTGCCACTCCTTTGGCGATTTGCGTAACATTACTCTCTTTCTAATGGGTTGGGGTAAGGCGTCCGGGATGAGAGACCGCATTATAAGATAATGAAGAAATAAAATAATTGGATACATCAATGAATAAATTAATTGGATTCATGTTAGCTTAAAACTGATAACTTTCACCAGAGGAACCTTATCACTTTTATGTTAACTTGTTGAAGGCTTTGTCTTCCTTTCCTTTGATTGCACACTAAACATGGAGCTACTTTATTTTCCCAGTTGTCTTTCCCATCTTTTGATTTAAGGTACACATAATCAATGGTCAATTCCTCTTCTCCAAAACAACTGCAGTACCTTTCCAGAACATAAATTAAAAATTCTACAAAGAAACAAACAATCAAACTTCCATTCTAAGTGAACAAGAAAAGAAAATATTTTTTTAACACTTACAGGCACATGTACCGGTCACGCAACATAATGTTGCTTTTTGTAGTCTCACGATAGGATGTCATAACATTATAAACTCGATAAATATTCTTCACATATATGATAAATATATAAGTTATAAAGTGTGGTAGAAATAGCAACACAAAAAAGAAGAATAGAACCTAGAATTGAAAAAAGATTGTACCTGCACTACTGCTACAATACCTCCAGCATAGTATTCTAAAGCACGCCACTGTTTAAAGGAGGAAAACATGATAGGAATTGAAGTTTATCGATTGGGGATGATAGGAACCGTTAAACATATTAAAAAAATACATATGTTTCTATTTATTGAAATTATATTGAAAAACAAAAAGGCAACACATTTTTGATGAGCTGTACTTCGCACGTATCAATTGCACGTGTAAGTATAATAAAATTAATTAAAAAAATTAGTTTACGGGATTCCGCCGAACAGGAAGAAAAATCCAAATAACGCCAACACACAAAACTTTTTTTTTGCAAAATGTCAATATAAAGGACATTTTTTGAAAAGTGGTTAACATACAAGACGTCCCTTGCTAAATTTCCAACTTTTAACATCCAACTGTTATCTTCTTCGCATTCCTATGTCAACAAGATTACGTGTTGTTTGACATACGGATGGATAATATTAGAATCTTCCAGTTCTCACATCACTTCCGTGCAGACATATCACACGTTTCAAAGTGTTTCAAAGTTTTCAAATATCCCTGAAATAAATGAAATTATTCTCCGAAATTGTTCCCCAAGAGTCACGCTGCATGATGTACATTTGCCACTCCTTTGGCGCTTTGAGTAATATTAACTATTTTTCATGGGTTGGGGTAAGGCGTTCGAGATGAGAGGCCACATTATAAGATAATGAATCAATAAAATAATTGGATACATCAATCAATAAATTAAATTGATTCATGTTAACTTAAAACTGATAACTTTCACCAGAGGAATCCTTATCAGATTTATGTTAACTTGTTGAAGGCTTTGTCTTCATTTCCTTTACTTGCACGCTATACATGCAGCTACATTATTTTTCCAGTTGTCTTTCCCATCTTTTGATTTAAGGTCCACATAATCAATGTTCAATTCCTCTTCTCCAAAACAACCGCAGTACCTTTCCAATAAATAAATTAAAAACTTAACAAAGAAACAAACAATCAAACTTACATTCCAAGTGAGCAAGAAAAGAAAATATTTTTTTAACACTTACATGCACATGTACCGGTCACGCAAAAGAATGTTGCTTTTTGTAGGCTCACGATAGGGTGTCATAACATTATAAACTCGATAAATATTCTTCACAAATATTATAAATATATAAGTCATAAAGTGTCGTAAAAATAGCAACACAAAAAAGAAGAAGAGAAGCTAGAATTGAAAAAAGATTGTACATGCACTACTGCTACAATACCTTCAGCATAGTATTCTAAAGCACGCCACTGTTTAAAGGAGGAAAACATGATAGGAATTGAAGTTTATCTATTGGGGATGATAGGAACCGTTAAACATATTAAAAAAATACATATGTTTCTATTTATTGAAATTATATTGAAAAACAAAAAGGAAACACGTTTTTCATGAGCTTGTACTTCGCACGTATCAATTGCACGTGTAAGTATAATAAAATTAATTAAAAAAATTAGTTTACGGGATTTCGCCTGACAGGACGAAAAATCCAAATAACGCCAACACACAAGACTTTTTTTTTGTAAAAGGTCAATATAAAGAACATTTTTTGAAAAGTGGTCAACATACAGGTCGTCCCTTGCAAAATTCTCAACTTTTAACATTCAACTGTTAGCTTCTTCGCATTCCTACGTCAACAAGATTACGTGTTGTTTGACATACAAATGGATAATATTAGAATCTTCTAGTTCTCACATCACTTCCCCGCGGACATATCACACGTTTCAAAGTGTTTCAAAGTTTTCAAATATCCCTAAAATCAATGAAATTAATCTCCAAAATTGTTCCCCAAGAGTCACACTACATGATGTACATTTGCCACTCCTTTGGCGATTTGCGTAACATTACTCTCTTTCTAATGGGTTGGGATAAGGCGTCCGGGATGAGAGACCGCATTATAAGATAATGAAGAAATAAAATAATTGGATACATCAATGAATAAATTAATTGTATTCATGTTAGCTTAAAACTGATAACTTTCACCAGAGGAACCTTATCACTTTTATGTTAACTTGTTGAAGGCTTTGTCTTCCTTTCCTTTGATTGCACACTAAACATGGAGCTACTTTATTTTCCCAGTTGTCTTTCCCATCTTTTGATTTAAGGTACACATAATCAATGGTCAATTCCTCTTCTCCAAAACAACTGCAGTACCTTTCCAGAACATAAATTAAAAATTCTACAAAGAAACAAACAATCAAACTTCCATTCTAAGTGAACAAGAAAAGAAAATATTTTTTTAACACTTACAGGCACATGTACCGGTCACGCAACATAATGTTGCTTTTTGTAGTCTCACGATAGGGTGTCATAACATTATAAACTCGATAAATATTCTTCACATATATGATAAATATATAAGTTATAAAGTGTGGTAGAAATAGCAACACAAAAAAGAAGAATAGAACCTAGAATTGAAAAAAGATTGTACCTGCACTACTGCTACAATACCTTCAGCATAGTATTCTAAAGCACGCCACTGTTTAAAGGAGGAAAACATGATAGGAATTGAAGTTTATCGATTGGGGATGATAGGAACCGTTAAACATATTAAAAAAATACATATGTTTCTATTTATTGAAATTATATTGAAAAACAAAAAGGCAACACATTTTTGATGAGCTGTACTTCGCACGTATCAATTGCACGTGTAAGTATAATAAAATTAATTAAAAAAATTAGTTTACGGGATTCCGCCGAACAGGAAGAAAAATCCAAATAACGCCAACACACAAAACTTTTTTTTTGCAAAATGTCAATATAAAGGACATTTTTTGAAAAGTGGTTAACATACAAGACGTCCCTTGCTAAATTTCCAACTTTTAACATCCAACTGTTATCTTCTTCGCATTCCTATGTCAACAAGATTACGTGTTGTTTGACATACGGATGGATAATATTAGAATCTTCCAGTTCTCACATCACTTCCGTGCAGACATATCACACGTTTCAAAGTGTTTCAAAGTTTTCAAATATCCCTGAAATAAATGAAATTATTCTCCGAAATTGTTCCCCAAGAGTCACGCTGCATGATGTACATTTGCCACTCCTTTGGCGCTTTGAGTAATATTAACTATTTTTCATGGGTTGGGGTAAGGCGTTCGAGATGAGAGGCCACATTATAAGATAATGAATCAATAAAATAATTGGATACATCAATCAATAAATTAAATTGATTCATGTTAACTTAAAACTGATAACTTTCACCAGAGGAATCCTTATCAGATTTATGTTAACTTGTTGAAGGCTTTGTCTTCATTTCCTTTACTTGCACGCTATACATGCAGCTACATTATTTTTCCAGTTGTCTTTCCCATCTTTTGATTTAAGGTCCACATAATCAATGTTCAATTCCTCTTCTCCAAAACAACCGCAGTACCTTTCCAATAAATAAATTAAAAACTTAACAAAGAAACAAACAATCAAACTTACATTCCAAGTGAGCAAGAAAAGAAAATATTTTTTTAACACTTACATGCACATGTACCGGTCACGCAAAAGAATGTTGCTTTTTGTAGGCTCACGATAGGGTGTCATAACATTATAAACTCGATAAATATTCTTCACAAATATTATAAATATATAAGTCATAAAGTGTCGTAAAAATAGCAACACAAAAAAGAAGAAGAGAAGCTAGAATTGAAAAAAGATTGTACATGCACTACTGCTACAATACCTTCAGCATAGTATTCTAAAGCACGCCACTGTTTAAAGGAGGAAAACATGATAGGAATTGAAGTTTATCTATTGGGGATGATAGGAACCGTTAAACATATTAAAAAAATACATATGTTTCTATTTATTGAAATTATATTGAAAAACAAAAAGGAAACACGTTTTTCATGAGCTTGTACTTCGCACGTATCAATTGCACGTGTAAGTATAATAAAATTAATTAAAAAAATTAGTTTACGGGATTTCGCCTGACAGGACGAAAAATCCAAATAACGCCAACACACAAGACTTTTTTTTTGTAAAAGGTCAATATAAAGAACATTTTTTGAAAAGTGGTCAACATACAGGTCGTCCCTTGCAAAATTCTCAACTTTTAACATTCAACTGTTAGCTTCTTCGCATTCCTACGTCAACAAGATTACGTGTTGTTTGACATACAAATGGATAATATTAGAATCTTCTAGTTCTCACATCACTTCCCCGCGGACATATCACACGTTTCAAAGTGTTTCAAAGTTTTCAAATATCCCTAAAATCAATGAAATTAATCTCCAAAATTGTTCCCCAAGAGTCACACTACATGATGTACATTTGCCACTCCTTTGGCGATTTGCGTAACATTACTCTCTTTCTAATGGGTTGGGATAAGGCGTCCGGGATGAGAGACCGCATTATAAGATAATGAAGAAATAAAATAATTGGATACATCAATGAATAAATTAATTGTATTCATGTTAGCTTAAAACTGATAACTTTCACCAGAGGAACCTTATCACTTTTATGTTAACTTGTTGAAGGCTTTGTCTTCCTTTCCTTTGATTGCACACTAAACATGGAGCTACTTTATTTTCCCAGTTGTCTTTCCCATCTTTTGATTTAAGGTACACATAATCAATGGTCAATTCCTCTTCTCCAAAACAACTGCAGTACCTTTCCAGAACATAAATTAAAAATTCTACAAAGAAACAAACAATCAAACTTCCATTCTAAGTGAACAAGAAAAGAAAATATTTTTTTAACACTTACAGGCACATGTACCGGTCACGCAACATAATGTTGCTTTTTGTAGTCTCACGATAGGGTGTCATAACATTATAAACTCGATAAATATTCTTCACATATATGATAAATATATAAGTTATAAAGTGTGGTAGAAATAGCAACACAAAAAAGAAGAATAGAACCTAGAATTGAAAAAAGATTGTACCTGCACTACTGCTACAATACCTTCAGCATAGTATTCTAAAGCACGCCACTGTTTAAAGGAGGAAAACATGATAGGAATTGAAGTTTATCGATTGGGGATGATAGGAACCGTTAAACATATTAAAAAAATACATATGTTTCTATTTATTGAAATTATATTGAAAAACAAAAAGGCAACACATTTTTGATGAGCTGTACTTCGCACGTATCAATTGCACGTGTAAGTATAATAAAATTAATTAAAAAAATTAGTTTACGGGATTCCGCCGAACAGGAAGAAAAATCCAAATAACGCCAACACACAAAACTTTTTTTTTGCAAAATGTCAATATAAAGGACATTTTTTGAAAAGTGGTTAACATACAAGACGTCCCTTGCTAAATTTCCAACTTTTAACATCCAACTGTTATCTTCTTCGCATTCCTATGTCAACAAGATTACGTGTTGTTTGACATACGGATGGATAATATTAGAATCTTCCAGTTCTCACATCACTTCCGTGCAGACATATCACACGTTTCAAAGTGTTTCAAAGTTTTCAAATATCCCTGAAATAAATGAAATTATTCTCCGAAATTGTTCCCCAAGAGTCACGCTGCATGATGTACATTTGCCACTCCTTTGGCGCTTTGAGTAATATTAACTATTTTTCATGGGTTGGGGTAAGGCGTTCGAGATGAGAGGCCACATTATAAGATAATGAATCAATAAAATAATTGGATACATCAATCAATAAATTAAATTGATTCATGTTAACTTAAAACTGATAACTTTCACCAGAGGAATCCTTATCAGATTTATGTTAACTTGTTGAAGGCTTTGTCTTCATTTCCTTTACTTGCACGCTATACATGCAGCTACATTATTTTTCCAGTTGTCTTTCCCATCTTTTGATTTAAGGTCCACATAATCAATGTTCAATTCCTCTTCTCCAAAACAACCGCAGTACCTTTCCAATAAATAAATTAAAAACTTAACAAAGAAACAAACAATCAAACTTACATTCCAAGTGAGCAAGAAAAGAAAATATTTTTTTAACACTTACATGCACATGTACCGGTCACGCAAAAGAATGTTGCTTTTTGTAGGCTCACGATAGGGTGTCATAACATTATAAACTCGATAAATATTCTTCACAAATATTATAAATATATAAGTCATAAAGTGTCGTAAAAATAGCAACACAAAAAAGAAGAAGAGAAGCTAGAATTGAAAAAAGATTGTACATGCACTACTGCTACAATACCTTCAGCATAGTATTCTAAAGCACGCCACTGTTTAAAGGAGGAAAACATGATAGGAATTGAAGTTTATCTATTGGGGATGATAGGAACCGTTAAACATATTAAAAAAATACATATGTTTCTATTTATTGAAATTATATTGAAAAACAAAAAGGAAACACATTTTTCATGAGCTTGTACTTCGCACGTATCAATTGCACGTGTAAGTATAATAAAATTAATTAAAAAAATTAGTTTACGGGATTTCGCCTGACAGGACGAAAAATCCAAATAACGCCAACACACAAGACTTTTTTTTTGTAAAAGGTCAATATAAAGAACATTTTTTGAAAAGTGGTTAACATACAGGACGTCCCTTGCAAAATTCTCAACTTTTAACATTCAACTGTTAGCTTCTTCGCATTCCTACGTCAACAAGATTACGTGTTGTTTGACATACAAATGGATAATATTAGAATCTTCTAGTTCTCACATCACTTCCGCGCGGACATATCACACGTTTCAAAGTGTTTCAAAGTTTTCAAATATCCCTAAAATCAATGAAATTAATCTCCAAAATTGTTCCCCAAGAGTCACACTACATGATGTACATTTGCCACTCCTTTGGCGATTTGCGTAACATTACTCTCTTTCTAATGGGTTGGGGTAAGGCGTCCGGGATGAGAGACCGCATTATAAGATAATGAAGAAATAAAATAATTGGATACATCAATGAATAAATTAATTGGATTCATGTTAGCTTAAAACTGATAACTTTCACCAGAGGAACCTTATCACTTTTATGTTAACTTGTTGAAGGCTTTGTCTTCCTTTCCTTTGATTGCACACTAAACATGGAGCTACTTTATTTTCCCAGTTGTCTTTCCCATCTTTTGATTTAAGGTACACATAATCAATGGTCAATTCCTCTTCTCCAAAACAACTGCAGTACCTTTCCAGAACATAAATTAAAAATTCTACAAAGAAACAAACAATCAAACTTCCATTCTAAGTGAACAAGAAAAGAAAATATTTTTTTAACACTTACAGGCACATGTACCGGTCACGCAACATAATGTTGCTTTTTGTAGTCTCACGATAGGATGTCATAACATTATAAACTCGATAAATATTCTTCACATATATGATAAATATATAAGTTATAAAGTGTGGTAGAAATAGCAACACAAAAAAGAAGAATAGAACCTAGAATTGAAAAAAGATTGTACCTGCACTACTGCTACAATACCTCCAGCATAGTATTCTAAAGCACGCCACTGTTTAAAGGAGGAAAACATGATAGGAATTGAAGTTTATCGATTGGGGATGATAGGAACCGTTAAACATATTAAAAAAATACATATGTTTCTATTTATTGAAATTATATTGAAAAACAAAAAGGCAACACATTTTTGATGAGCTGTACTTCGCACGTATCAATTGCACGTGTAAGTATAATAAAATTAATTAAAAAAATTAGTTTACGGGATTCCGCCGAACAGGAAGAAAAATCCAAATAACGCCAACACACAAAACTTTTTTTTTGCAAAATGTCAATATAAAGGACATTTTTTGAAAAGTGGTTAACATACAAGACGTCCCTTGCTAAATTTCCAACTTTTAACATCCAACTGTTATCTTCTTCGCATTCCTATGTCAACAAGATTACGTGTTGTTTGACATACGGATGGATAATATTAGAATCTTCCAGTTCTCACATCACTTCCGTGCAGACATATCACACGTTTCAAAGTGTTTCAAAGTTTTCAAATATCCCTGAAATAAATGAAATTATTCTCCGAAATTGTTCCCCAAGAGTCACGCTGCATGATGTACATTTGCCACTCCTTTGGCGCTTTGAGTAATATTAACTATTTTTCATGGGTTGGGGTAAGGCGTTCGAGATGAGAGGCCACATTATAAGATAATGAATCAATAAAATAATTGGATACATCAATCAATAAATTAAATTGATTCATGTTAACTTAAAACTGATAACTTTCACCAGAGGAATCCTTATCAGATTTATGTTAACTTGTTGAAGGCTTTGTCTTCATTTCCTTTACTTGCACGCTATACATGCAGCTACATTATTTTTCCAGTTGTCTTTCCCATCTTTTGATTTAAGGTCCACATAATCAATGTTCAATTCCTCTTCTCCAAAACAACCGCAGTACCTTTCCAATAAATAAATTAAAAACTTAACAAAGAAACAAACAATCAAACTTACATTCCAAGTGAGCAAGAAAAGAAAATATTTTTTTAACACTTACATGCACATGTACCGGTCACGCAAAAGAATGTTGCTTTTTGTAGGCTCACGATAGGGTGTCATAACATTATAAACTCGATAAATATTCTTCACAAATATTATAAATATATAAGTCATAAAGTGTCGTAAAAATAGCAACACAAAAAAGAAGAAGAGAAGCTAGAATTGAAAAAAGATTGTACATGCACTACTGCTACAATACCTTCAGCATAGTATTCTAAAGCACGCCACTGTTTAAAGGAGGAAAACATGATAGGAATTGAAGTTTATCTATTGGGGATGATAGGAACCGTTAAACATATTAAAAAAATACATATGTTTCTATTTATTGAAATTATATTGAAAAACAAAAAGGAAACACGTTTTTCATGAGCTTGTACTTCGCACGTATCAATTGCACGTGTAAGTATAATAAAATTAATTAAAAAAATTAGTTTACGGGATTTCGCCTGACAGGACGAAAAATCCAAATAACGCCAACACACAAGACTTTTTTTTTGTAAAAGGTCAATATAAAGAACATTTTTTGAAAAGTGGTCAACATACAGGTCGTCCCTTGCAAAATTCTCAACTTTTAACATTCAACTGTTAGCTTCTTCGCATTCCTACGTCAACAAGATTACGTGTTGTTTGACATACAAATGGATAATATTAGAATCTTCTAGTTCTCACATCACTTCCGCGCGGACATATCACACGTTTCAAAGTGTTTCAAAGTTTTCAAATATCCCTAAAATCAATGAAATTAATCTCCAAAATTGTTCCCCAAGAGTCACACTACATGATGTACATTTGCCACTCCTTTGGCGATTTGCGTAACATTACTCTCTTTCTAATGGGTTGGGGTAAGGCGTCCGGGATGAGAGACCGCATTATAAGATAATGAAGAAATAAAATAATTGGATACATCAATGAATAAATTAATTGTATTCATGTTAGCTTAAAACTGATAACTTTCACCAGAGGAACCTTATCACTTTTATGTTAACTTGTTGAAGGCTTTGTCTTCCTTTCCTTTGATTGCACACTAAACATGGAGCTACTTTATTTTCCCAGTTGTCTTTCCCATCTTTTGATTTAAGGTACACATAATCAATGGTCAATTCCTCTTCTCCAAAACAACTGCAGTACCTTTCCAGAACATAAATTAAAAATTCTACAAAGAAACAAACAATCAAACTTCCATTCTAAGTGAACAAGAAAAGAAAATATTTTTTTAACACTTACAGGCACATGTACCGGTCACGCAACATAATGTTGCTTTTTGTAGTCTCACGATAGGGTGTCATAACATTATAAACTCGATAAATATTCTTCACATATATGATAAATATATAAGTTATAAAGTGTGGTAGAAATAGCAACACAAAAAAGAAGAATAGAACCTAGAATTGAAAAAAGATTGTACCTGCACTACTGCTACAATACCTTCAGCATAGTATTCTAAAGCACGCCACTGTTTAAAGGAGGAAAACATGATAGGAATTGAAGTTTATCGATTGGGGATGATAGGAACCGTTAAACATATTAAAAAAATACATATGTTTCTATTTATTGAAATTATATTGAAAAACAAAAAGGCAACACATTTTTGATGAGCTGTACTTCGCACGTATCAATTGCACGTGTAAGTATAATAAAATTAATTAAAAAAATTAGTTTACGGGATTCCGCCGAACAGGAAGAAAAATCCAAATAACGCCAACACACAAAACTTTTTTTTTGCAAAATGTCAATATAAAGGACATTTTTTGAAAAGTGGTTAACATACAAGACGTCCCTTGCTAAATTTCCAACTTTTAACATCCAACTGTTATCTTCTTCGCATTCCTATGTCAACAAGATTACGTGTTGTTTGACATACGGATGGATAATATTAGAATCTTCCAGTTCTCACATCACTTCCGTGCAGACATATCACACGTTTCAAAGTGTTTCAAAGTTTTCAAATATCCCTGAAATAAATGAAATTATTCTCCGAAATTGTTCCCCAAGAGTCACGCTGCATGATGTACATTTGCCACTCCTTTGGCGCTTTGAGTAATATTAACTATTTTTCATGGGTTGGGGTAAGGCGTTCGAGATGAGAGGCCACATTATAAGATAATGAATCAATAAAATAATTGGATACATCAATCAATAAATTAAATTGATTCATGTTAACTTAAAACTGATAACTTTCACCAGAGGAATCCTTATCAGATTTATGTTAACTTGTTGAAGGCTTTGTCTTCATTTCCTTTACTTGCACGCTATACATGCAGCTACATTATTTTTCCAGTTGTCTTTCCCATCTTTTGATTTAAGGTCCACATAATCAATGTTCAATTCCTCTTCTCCAAAACAACCGCAGTACCTTTCCAATAAATAAATTAAAAACTTAACAAAGAAACAAACAATCAAACTTACATTCCAAGTGAGCAAGAAAAGAAAATATTTTTTTAACACTTACATGCACATGTACCGGTCACGCAAAAGAATGTTGCTTTTTGTAGGCTCACGATAGGGTGTCATAACATTATAAACTCGATAAATATTCTTCACAAATATTATAAATATATAAGTCATAAAGTGTCGTAAAAATAGCAACACAAAAAAGAAGAAGAGAAGCTAGAATTGAAAAAAGATTGTACATGCACTACTGCTACAATACCTTCAGCATAGTATTCTAAAGCACGCCACTGTTTAAAGGAGGAAAACATGATAGGAATTGAAGTTTATCTATTGGGGATGATAGAAACCGTTAAACATATTAAAAAAATACATATGTTTCTATTTATTGAAATTATATTGAAAAACAAAAAGGAAACACGTTTTTCATGAGCTTGTACTTCGCACGTATCAATTGCACGTGTAAGTATAATAAAATTAATTAAAAAAATTAGTTTACGGGATTTCGCCTGACAGGACGAAAAATCCAAATAACGCCAACACACAAGACTTTTTTTTTGTAAAAGGTCAATATAAAGAACATTTTTTGAAAAGTGGTCAACATACAGGTCGTCCCTTGCAAAATTCTCAACTTTTAACATTCAACTGTTAGCTTCTTCGCATTCCTACGTCAACAAGATTACGTGTTGTTTGACATACAAATGGATAATATTAGAATCTTCTAGTTCTCACATCACTTCCGCGCGGACATATCACACGTTTCAAAGTGTTTCAAAGTTTTCAAATATCCCTAAAATCAATGAAATTAATCTCCAAAATTGTTCCCCAAGAGTCACACTACATGATGTACATTTGCCACTCCTTTGGCGATTTGCGTAACATTACTCTCTTTCTAATGGGTTGGGGTAAGGCGTCCGGGATGAGAGACCGCATTATAAGATAATGAAGAAATAAAATAATTGGATACATCAATGAATAAATTAATTGTATTCATGTTAGCTTAAAACTGATAACTTTCACCAGAGGAACCTTATCACTTTTATGTTAACTTGTTGAAGGCTTTGTCTTCCTTTCCTTTGATTGCACACTAAACATGGAGCTACTTTATTTTCCCAGTTGTCTTTCCCATCTTTTGATTTAAGGTACACATAATCAATGGTCAATTCCTCTTCTCCAAAACAACTGCAGTACCTTTCCAGAACATAAATTAAAAATTCTACAAAGAAACAAACAATCAAACTTCCATTCTAAGTGAACAAGAAAAGAAAATATTTTTTTAACACTTACAGGCACATGTACCGGTCACGCAACATAATGTTGCTTTTTGTAGTCTCACGATAGGGTGTCATAACATTATAAACTCGATAAATATTCTTCACATATATGATAAATATATAAGTTATAAAGTGTGGTAGAAATAGCAACACAAAAAAGAAGAATAGAACCTAGAATTGAAAAAAGATTGTACCTGCACTACTGCTACAATACCTTCAGCATAGTATTCTAAAGCACGCCACTGTTTAAAGGAGGAAAACATGATAGGAATTGAAGTTTATCGATTGGGGATGATAGGAACCGTTAAACATATTAAAAAAATACATATGTTTCTATTTATTGAAATTATATTGAAAAACAAAAAGGCAACACATTTTTGATGAGCTGTACTTCGCACGTATCAATTGCACGTGTAAGTATAATAAAATTAATTAAAAAAATTAGTTTACGGGATTCCGCCGAACAAGAAGAAAAATCCAAATAACGCCAACACACAAAACTTTTTTTTTGCAAAATGTCAATATAAAGGACATTTTTTGAAAAGTGGTTAACATACAAGACGTCCCTTGCTAAATTTCCAACTTTTAACATCCAACTGTTATCTTCTTCGCATTCCTATGTCAACAAGATTACGTGTTGTTTGACATACGGATGGATAATATTAGAATCTTCCAGTTCTCACATCACTTCCGTGCAGACATATCACACGTTTCAAAGTGTTTCAAAGTTTTCAAATATCCCTGAAATAAATGAAATTATTCTCCGAAATTGTTCCCCAAGAGTCACGCTGCATGATGTACATTTGCCACTCCTTTGGCGCTTTGAGTAATATTAACTATTTTTCATGGGTTGGGGTAAGGCGTTCGAGATGAGAGGCCACATTATAAGATAATGAATCAATAAAATAATTGGATACATCAATCAATAAATTAAATTGATTCATGTTAACTTAAAACTGATAACTTTCACCAGAGGAATCCTTATCAGATTTATGTTAACTTGTTGAAGGCTTTGTCTTCATTTCCTTTACTTGCACGCTATACATGCAGCTACATTATTTTTCCAGTTGTCTTTCCCATCTTTTGATTTAAGGTCCACATAATCAATGTTCAATTCCTCTTCTCCAAAATAACCGCAGTACCTTTCCAATAAATAAATTAAAAACTTAACAAAGAAACAAACAATCAAACTTACATTCCAAGTGAGCAAGAAAAGAAAATATTTTTTTAACACTTACATGCACATGTACCGGTCACGCAAAAGAATGTTGCTTTTTGTAGGCTCACGATAGGGTGTCATAACATTATAAACTCGATAAATATTCTTCACAAATATTATAAATATATAAGTCATAAAGTGTCGTAAAAATAGCAACACAAAAAAGAAGAAGAGAAGCTAGAATTGAAAAAAGATTGTACATGCACTACTGCTACAATACCTTCAGCATAGTATTCTAAAGCACGCCACTGTTTAAAGGAGGAAAACATGATAGGAATTGAAGTTTATCTATTGGGGATGATAGAAACCGTTAAACATATTAAAAAAATACATATGTTTCTATTTATTGAAATTATATTGAAAAACAAAAAGGAAACACGTTTTTCATGAGCTTGTACTTCGCACGTATCAATTGCACGTGTAAGTATAATAAAATTAATTAAAAAAATTAGTTTACGGGATTTCGCCTGACAGGACGAAAAATCCAAATAACGCCAACACACAAGACTTTTTTTTTGTAAAAGGTCAATATAAAGAACATTTTTTGAAAAGTGGTCAACATACAGGACGTCCCTTGCAAAATTCTCAACTTTTAACATTCAACTGTTAGCTTCT
Source organism: Linaria vulgaris (assembly GCA_948329865.1). Classification (NCBI taxonomy): domain Eukaryota; kingdom Viridiplantae; phylum Streptophyta; class Magnoliopsida; order Lamiales; family Plantaginaceae; genus Linaria; species Linaria vulgaris. The sequence continues at coordinate 30,391,953 of OX415250.1, read as the reverse complement.
TCGCATTCCTACGTCAACAAGATTACGTGTTGTTTGACATACAAATGGATAATATTAGAATCTTCTAGTTCTCACATCACTTCCGCGCGGACATATCACACGTTTCAAAGTGTTTCAAAGTTTTCAAATATCCCTAAAATCAATGAAATTAATCTCCAAAATTGTTCCCCAAGAGTCACACTACATGATGTACATTTGCCACTCCTTTGGCGATTTGCGTAACATTACTCTCTTTCTAATGGGTTGGGGTAAGGCGTCCGGGATGAGAGACCGCATTATAAGATAATGAAGAAATAAAATAATTGGATACATCAATGAATAAATTAATTGTATTCATGTTAGCTTAAAACTGATAACTTTCACCAGAGGAACCTTATCACTTTTATGTTAACTTGTTGAAGGCTTTGTCTTCCTTTCCTTTGATTGCACACTAAACATGGAGCTACTTTATTTTCCCAGTTGTCTTTCCCATCTTTTGATTTAAGGTACACATAATCAATGGTCAATTCCTCTTCTCCAAAACAACTGCAGTACCTTTCCAGAACATAAATTAAAAATTCTACAAAGAAACAAACAATCAAACTTCCATTCTAAGTGAACAAGAAAAGAAAATATTTTTTTAACACTTACAGGCACATGTACCGGTCACGCAACATAATGTTGCTTTTTGTAGTCTCAAGATAGGGTGTCATTACATTATAAACTCGATAAATATTCTTCACATATATGATAAATATATAAGTTATAAAGTGTGGTAGAAATAGCAACACAAAAAAGAAGAATAGAACCTAGAATTGAAAAAAGATTGTACCTGCACTACTGCTACAATACCTTCAGCATAGTATTTTAAAGCACGCCACTGTTTAAAGGAGGAAAACATGATAGGAATTGAAGTTTATCGATTGGGGATGATAGGAACCGTTAAACATATTAAAAAAATACATATGTTTCTATTTATTGAAATTATATTGAAAAACAAAAAGGCAACACATTATTGATGAGCTGTACTTCGCACGTATCAATTGCACGTGTAAGTATAATAAAATTAATTAAAAAAATTAGTTTACGGGATTCCGCCGAACAGGAAGAAAAATCCAAATAACGCCAACACACAAGACTTTTTTTTTTGCAAAATGTCAATATAAAGGACATTTTTTGAAAAGTGGTTAACATACAAGACGTCCCTTGCTAAATTTCCAACTTTTAACATTCAACTGTTATCTTCTTCGCATTCCTATGTCAACAAGATTACGTGTTGTTTGACATACAGATGGATAATATTAGAATCTTCCAGTTCCCACATCACTTCCGTGCAGACATATCACACGTTTCAAAGTGTTTCAAAGTTTTCAAATATCCCTGAAATAAATGAAATTATTCTCCGAAATTGTTCCCCAAGAGTCACGCTGCATGACGTACATTTGCCACTCCTTTGGCGCTTTGAGTAATATTAACTATTTTTCATGGGTTGGGGTAAGGCGTTCGAGATGAGAGGCCACATTATAAGATAATGAATCAATAAAATAATTGGATACATCAATCAATAAATTAAATTGATTCATGTTAACTTAAAACTGATAACTTTCACCAGAGGAATCCTTATCAGATTTATGTTAACTTGTTGAAGGCTTTGTCTTCATTTCCTTTACTTGCACGCTATACATGCAGCTACATTATTTTTCCAGTTGTCTTTCCCATCTTTTGATTTAAGGTCCACATAATCAATGTTCAATTCCTCTTCTCCAAAACAACCGCAGTACCTTTCCAATAAATAAATTAAAAACTTAACAAAGAAACAAACAATCAAACTTCCATTCCAAGTGAGCAAGAAAAGAAAATATTTTTTTAACACTTACATGCACATGTACCGGTCACGCAAAAGAATGTTGCTTTTTGTAGGCTCACGATAGGGTGTCATAACATTATAAACTCGATAAATATTCTTCACAAATATTATAAATATATAAGTCATAAAGCGTCGTAAAAATAGCAACACAAAAAAGAAGAAGAGAAGCTAGAATTGAAAAAAGATTGTACATGCACTACTGCTACAATACCTTCAGCATAGTATTCTAAAGCACGCCACTGTTTAAAGGAGGAAAACATGATAGGAATTGAAGTTTATCTATTGGGGATGATAGGAACCGTTAAACATATTAAAAAAATACATATGTTTCTATTTATTGAAATTATATTGAAAAACAAAAAGGAAACACGTTTTTGATGAGCTTGTACTTCGCACGTATCAATTGCCCGTGTAAGTATAATAAAATTAATTAAAAAAATTAGTTTACGGGATTTCGCCTGACAGGACGAAAAATCCAAATAACGCCAACACACAAGACTTTTTTTTTTTGCAAAAGGTCAATATAAAGAACATTTTTTGAAAAGTGGTTAACATACATGACGTCCCTTGCAAAATTCTCAACTTTTAACATTCAACTGTTAGCTTCTTCGCATTCCTATGTCAACAAGATTACGTGTTGTTTGACATACAGATGGATAATATTAGAATCTTCTAGTTCTCACATCACTTCCGCGCGGACATATCACGCGTTTCAAAGTGTTTCAAAGTTTTCAAATATCCCTAAAATCAATGAAATTAATCTCCAAAATTGTTCCCCAAGAGTCACACTGCATGATGTACATTTGCCACTCGTTTGGCGATTTGCGTAACATTACTCTCTTTCTAATGGGTTGGGGTAAGGCGTCTGGGATGAGAGACCGCATTATAAGATAATGAAGAAATAAAATAATTGGATACATTAATCAATAAATTAATTGGATTCATGTTAGCTTAAAACTGATAACTTTCACCAGAGGAATCCTTATCAGTTTTATGTTAACTTGTTGAAGGTTTTGTGTTCATTTCCTTTGATTGCACACTATACATGCAGCTACATTATTTTCCCAGTTGTCTTTTCCATCTTTTGATTTAAGGTCCACATAATCAATGGTCAATTCCTCTTCTTCAAAATAACCACAGTACCTTTCCAATACATAAATTAAAAATTTAACAAAGAATCAAACAATCAAACTTCCATTCCAAGTGAACAAGAAAAGAAAATCTTTTTTTAACACTTACATGCACATGTACCGGTCACGCAAAAGAATGTTGCTTTTTGTAGGCTCACGATAGGGTGTCATAACATTATAAACTCGATAAATATTCTTCACAAATATTATAAATATATAAGTCATAAGGTGTGGTAGAAATAGCAACACAAAAAAGAAGAATAGAAACTAGAATTGAAAAAAGATTGTACTTGCAATACTGCTACAATACCTTCATCATAGTATTCTAAAGCACGCCACCTGTTTAAAGGTGGAAAACATGATAGGAATTGAAGTTTATCTATGAGGGATGATAGGAACCGTTAAACATATTAAAAAAATACATATATTTCTATTTATTGAAATTATATTGAAAAACAAAAAGGAAACACGTTTTTGATGAGCTTGTACTTCGCACGTATCAATTGCACGTGTAAGTATAATAAAATTAATTAAAAAAATTAGTTTACAGGATTTCGCTGAACATGACGAAAAATCCAAATAACGCCAACACACAAGACTTTTTTTTTGTAAAAGGTCAATATAAAGAACATTTTTTGAAAAGTGGTTAACATACAGGACGTCCCTTGCAAAATTCTCAACTTTTAACATTCAACTGTTAGCTTCTTCGCATTCCTACGTCAACAAGATTACGTGTTGTTTGACATACAAATGGATAATATTAGAATCTTCTAGTTCTCACATCACTTCCGCGCGGACATATCACACGTTTCAAAGTGTTTCAAAGTTTTCAAATATCCCTAAAATCAATGAAATTAATCTCCAAAATTGTTCCCCAAGAGTCACACTACATGATGTACATTTGTCACTCCTTTGGCGATTTGCGTAACATTACTCTCTTTCTAATGGGTTGGGGTAAGGCGTCCGGGATGAGAGACCGCATTATAAGATAATGAAGAAATAAAATAATTGGATACATCAATGAATAAATTAATTGTATTCATGTTAGCTTAAAACTGATAACTTTCACCAGAGGAACCTTATCACTTTTATGTTAACTTGTTGAAGGCTTTGTCTTCCTTTCCTTTGATTGCACACTAAACATGGAGCTACTTTATTTTCCCAGTTTTCTTTCCTATCTTTTGATTTAAGGTACACATAATCAATGGTCAATTCCTCTTCTCCAAAACAACTGCAGTACCTTTCCAGAACATAAATTAAAAATTCTACAAAGAAACAAACAATCAAACTTCCATTCTAAGTGAACAAGAAAAGAAAATATTTTTTTAACACTTACAGGCACATGTACCGGTCACGCAACATAATGTTGCTTTTTGTAGTCTCACGATAGGGTGTCATTACATTATAAACTTGATAAATATTCTTCACATATATGATAAATATATAAGTTATAAAGTGTGGTAGAAATAGCAACACAAAAAAGAAGAATAGAACCTAGAATTGAAAAAAGATTGTACCTGCACTACTGCTACAATACCTTCAGCATAGTATTCTAAAGCACGCCACTGTTTAAAGGAGGAAAACATGATAGGAATTGAAGTTTATCGATTGGGGATGATAGGAACCGTTAAACATATTAAAAAAATACATATGTTTCTATTTATTGAAATTATATTGAAAAACAAAAAGGCAACACATTTTTGATGAGCTGTACTTCGCACATATCAATTGCACGTGTAAGTATAATAAAATTAATTAAAAAAATTAGTTTACGGGATTCCGCCGAACAGGAAGAAAAATCCAAATAACGCCAACACACAAGACTTTTTTTTTGCAAAATGTCAATATAAAGGACATTTTTTGAAAAGTGGTTAACATACAAGACGTCCCTTGCTAAATTTCCAACTTTTAACATTCAATTGTTATCTTCTTCGCATTCCTATGTCAACAAGATTACGTGTTGTTTGACATACGGATGGATAATATTAGAATCTTCCAGTTCTCACATCACTTCCGTGCAGACATATCACACGTTTCAAAGTGTTTCAAAGTTTTCAAATATCCCTGAAATAAATGAAATTATTCTCCGAAATTGTTCCCCAAGAGTCACGCTGCATGACGTACATTTGCCACTCCTTTGGCGCTTTGAGTAATATTAACTATTTTTCATGGGTTGGGGTAAGGCGTTCGAGATGAGAGGCCACATTATAAGATAATGAATCAATAAAATAATTGGATACATCAATCAATAAATTAAATTGATTCATGTTAACTTAAAACTGATAACTTTCACCAGAGGAATCCTTATCAGATTTATGTTAACTTGTTGAAGGCTTTGTCTTCATTTCCTTTACTTGCACGCTATACATGCAGCTACATTATTTTTCCAGTTGTCTTTCTCATCTTTTGATTTAAGGTCCACATAATCAATGTTCAATTCCTCTTCTCCAAAACAACCGCAGTACCTTTCCAATAAATAAATTAAAAACTTAACAAAGAAACAAACAATCAAACTTCCATTCCAAGTGAGCAAGAAAAGAAAATATTTTTTTAACACTTACATGCACATGTACCGGTCACGCAAAAGAATGTTGCTTTTTGTAGGCTCACGATAGGGTGTCATAACATTATAAACTCGATAAATATTCTTCACAAATATTATAAATATATAAGTCATAAAGCGTCGTAAAAATAGCAACACAAAAAAGAAGAAGAGAAGCTAGAATTGAAAAAAGATTGTACATGCACTACTGCTACAATACCTTCAGCATAGTATTCTAAAGCACGCCACTGTTTAAAGGAGGAAAACATGATAGGAATTGAAGTTTATCTATTGGGGATGATAGGAAGCGTTAAACATATTAAAAAAATACATATGTTTCTATTTATTGAAATTATATTGAAAAACAAAAAGGAAACACGTTTTTGATGAGCTTGTACTTCGCACGTATCAATTGCACGTGTAAGTATAATAAAATTAATTAAAAAAATTAGTTTACGGGATTTCGCCTGACAGGACGAAAAATCCAAATAACGCCAACACACAAGACTTTTTTTTTTGCAAAAGGTCAATATAAAGAACATTTTTTGAAAAGTGGTTAACATACAGGACGTCCCTTGCAAAATTCTCAACTTTTAACATTCAACTGTTAGCTTCTTCGCATTCCTATGTCAACAAGATTACGTGTTATTTGACATACAGATGGATAATATTAGAATCTTCTAGTTCTCACATCACTTCCGCGCGGACATATCACGCGTTTCAAAGTGTTTCAAAGTTTTCAAATATCCCTAAAATCAATGAAATTAATCTCCAAAATTGTTCCCCAAGAGTCACACTGCATGATGTACATTTGCCACTCGTTTGGCGATTTGCGTAACATTACTCTCTTTCTAATGGGTTGGGGTGAGGCGTCTGTGTATGAGAGACCGCATTATAAGATAATGAAGAAATAAAATAATTGGATACATTAATCAATAAATTAATTGGATTCATGTTAGCTTAAAACTGATAACTTTCACCAGAGGAATCCTTATCAGTTTTATGTTAACTTGTTGAAGGCTTTGTGTTCATTTCCTTTGATTGCACACTATACATGCAGCTACATTATTTTCCCAGTTGTCTTTTCCATCTTTTGATTTAAGGTCCACATAATCAATGGTCAATTCCTCTTCTTCAAAATAACCACAGTACCTTTCCAATACATAAATTAAAAATTTAACAAAGAAACAAACAATCAAACTTCCATTCCAATTGAACAAGAAAAGAAAATCTTTTTTTAACACTTACATGCACATGTACTGGTCACGCAAAAGAATGTTGCTTTTTGTAGGCTCACGATAGAGTGTCATAACATTATAAACTCGATAAATATTCTTCACAAATATTATAAATATATAAGTCATAAGGTGTGGTAGAAATAGCAACACAAAAAAGAAGAATAGAAACTAGAATTGAAAAAAGATTGTACTTGCATTACTGCTACAATACCTTCAGCATTGTATTCTAAAGCACGCCACCTGTTTAAAGGAGGAAAACATGATAGGAATTGAAGTTTATCTATGAGGGATGATAGGAACCGTTAAACATATTAAAAAAATACATATATTTCTATTTATTGAAATTATATTGAAAAACAAAAAGGAAACACGTTTTTGATGAGCTTGTACTTCGCACGTATCAATTGCACGTGTAAGTATAATAAAATTAATTAAAAAAATTAGTTTACGGGATTTCGCTGAACATGACGAAAAATCCAAATAACGCCAACACACAAGACTTTTTTTTTGCAAAAGGTCAATATAAACAACATTTTTTGAAAAGTGGTTAACATACAGGACGTCCCTTGCAAAATTCTCAACTTTTAACATTCAACTGTTAGCTTCTTCGCATTCCTACGTCAACAAGATTACGTGTTGTTTGACATACAAATGGATAATATTAGAATCTTCTAGTTCTCACATCACTTCCGCGCGGACATATCACACGTTTCAAAGTGTTTCAAAGTTTTCAAATATCCCTAAAATCAATGAAATTAATCTCCAAAATTGTTCCCCAAGAGTCACACTACATGATGTACATTTGCTACTCCTTTGGCGATTTGCGTAACATTACTCTCTTTCTAATGGGTTGGGGTAAGGCGTCCGGGATGAGAGACCGCATTATAAGATAATGAAGAAATAAAATAATTGGATACATCAATGAATAAATTAATTGGATTCATGTTAGCTTAAAACTGATAACTTTCACCAGAGGAACCTTATCACTTTTATGTTAACTTGTTGAAGGCTTTGTCTTCCTTTCCTTTGATTGCACACTAAACATGGAGCTACTTTATTTTCCCAGTTGTCTTTCCCATCTTTTGATTTAAGGTACACATAATCAATGGTCAATTCCTCTTCTCCAAAACAACTGCAGTACCTTTCCAGAACATAAATTAAAAATTCTACAAAGAAACAAACAATCAAACTTCCATTCTAAGTGAACAAGAAAAGAAAATATTTTTTTAACACTTACAGTCACATGTACCGGTCACGCAACAGAATGTTGCTTTTTGTAGTCTCACGATAGGGTGTCATAACATTATAAACTCGATAAATATTCTTCACATATATGATAAATATATAAGTTATAAAGTGTGGTAGAAATAGCAACACAAAAAAGAAGAATAGAACCTAGAATTGAAAAAAGATTGTACCTGCACTACTGCTACAATACCTTCAGCATAGTATTCTAAAGCACGCCACTGTTTAAAGGAGGAAAACATGATAGGAATTGAAGTTTATCGATTGGGGATGATAGGAACCGTTAAACATATTAAAAAAATACATATGTTTCTATTTATTGAAATTATATTGAAAAACAAAAAGGCAACACGTTTTTGATGAGCTGTACTTCGCACGTATCAATTGCACGTGTAAGTATAATAAAATTAATTAAAAAAATTAGTTTACGGGATTCCGCCGAACAGGAAGAAAAATCCAAATAACGCCAACACACAAGACTTTTTTTTTGCAAAATGTCAATATAAAGGACATTTTTTGAAAATTGGTTAACATACAAGACGTCCCTTGCTAAATTTCCAACTTTTAACATCCAACTGTTATCTTCTTCGCATTCCTATGTCAACAAGATTACGTGTTGTTTGACATACGGATGGATAATATTAGAATCTTCCAGTTCTCACATCACTTCCGTGCAGACATATCACACGTTTCAAAGTGTTTCAAAGTTTTCAAATATCCCTGAAATAAATGAAATTATTCTCCGAAATTGTTCCCCAAGAGTCACGCTGCATGATGTACATTTGCCACTCCTTTGGCGCTTTGAGTAATATTAACTATTTTTCATGGGTTGGGGTAAGGCGTTCGAGATGAGAGGCCACATTATAAGATAATGAATCAATAAAATAATTGGATACATCAATCAATAAATTAAATTGATTCATGTTAACTTAAAACTGATAACTTTCACCAGAGGAATCCTTATCAGATTTATGTTAACTTGTTGAAGGCTTTGTCTTCATTTCCTTTACTTGCACGCTATACATGCAGCTACATTATTTTTCCAGTTGTCTTTCCCATCTTTTGATTTAAGGTCCACATAATCAATGTTCAATTCCTCTTCTCCAAAACAACCGCAGTACCTTTCCAATAAATAAATTAAAAACTTAACAAAGAAACAAACAATCAAACTTCCATTCCAAGTGAGCAAAAAAAGAAAATATTTTTTTAACACTTACATGCACATGTACCGGTCACGCAAAAGAATGTTGCTTTTTGTAGGCTCACGATAGGGTGTCATAACAATATAAACTCGATAAATATTCTTCACATATATGATAAATATATAAGTTATAAAGTGTGGTAGAAATAGCAACACAAAAAAGAAGAATAGAACCTAGAATTGAAAAAAGATTGTACCTGCACTACTGCTACAATACCTTCAGCATAGTATTCTAAAGCACGCCACTGTTTAAAGGAGGAAAACATGATAGGAATTGAAGTTTATCGATTGGGGATGATAGGAACCGTTAAACATATTAAAAAAATACATATGTTTCTATTTATTGAAATTATATTGAAAAACAAAAAGGCAACACGTTTTTGATGAGCTGTACTTCGCACGTATCAATTGCACGTGTAAGTATAATAAAATTAATTAAAAAAATTAGTTTACGGGATTCCGCCGAACAGGAAGAAAAATCCAAATAACGCCAACACACAAGACTTTTTTTTTGCAAAATGTCAATATAAAGGACATTTTTTGAAAATTGGTTAACATACAAGACGTCCCTTGCTAAATTTCCAACTTTTAACATCCAACTGTTATCTTCTTCGCATTCCTATGTCAACAAGATTACGTGTTGTTTGACATACGGATGGATAATATTAGAATCTTCCAGTTCTCACATCACTTCCGTGCAGACATATCACACGTTTCAAAGTGTTTCAAAGTTTTCAAATATCCCTGAAATAAATGAAATTATTCTCCGAAATTGTTCCCCAAGAGTCACGCTGCATGATGTACATTTGCCACTCCTTTGGCGCTTTGAGTAATATTAACTATTTTTCATGGGTTGGGGTAAGGCGTTCGAGATGAGAGGCCACATTATAAGATAATGAATCAATAAAATAATTGGATACATCAATCAATAAATTAAATTGATTCATGTTAACTTAAAACTGATAACTTTCACCAGAGGAATCCTTATCAGATTTATGTTAACTTGTTGAAGGCTTTGTCTTCATTTCCTTTACTTGCACGCTATACATGCAGCTACATTATTTTTCCAGTTGTCTTTCCCATCTTTTGATTTAAGGTCCACATAATCAATGTTCAATTCCTCTTCTCCAAAACAACCGCAGTACCTTTCCAATAAATAAATTAAAAACTTAACAAAGAAACAAACAATCAAACTTCCATTCCAAGTGAGCAAAAAAAGAAAATATTTTTTTAACACTTACATGCACATGTACCGGTCACGCAAAAGAATGTTGCTTTTTGTAGGCTCACGATAGGGTGTCATAACAATATAAACTCGATAAATATTCTTCACATATATGATAAATATATAAGTTATAAAGTGTGGTAGAAATAGCAACACAAAAAAGAAGAATAGAACCTAGAATTGAAAAAAGATTGTACCTGCACTACTGCTACAATACCTTCAGCATAGTATTCTAAAGCACGCCACTGTTTAAAGGAGGAAAACATGATAGGAATTGAAGTTTATCGATTGGGGATGATAGGAACCGTTAAACATATTAAAAAAATACATATGTTTCTATTTATTGAAATTATATTGAAAAACCAAAAGGCAACACGTTTTTGATGAGCTGTACTTCGCACGTATCAATTGCACGTGTAAGTATAATAAAATTAATTAAAAAAATTAGTTTACGGGATTCCGCTGAACAGGAAGAAAAATCCAAATAACGCCAACACACAAGACTTTTTTTTTTGCAAAATGTCAATATAAAGGACATTTTTTGAAAATTGGTTAACATACAAGACGTCCCTTGCTAAATTTCCAACTTTTAACATCCAACTGTTATCTTCTTCGCATTCCTATGTCAACAAGATTACGTGTTGTTTGACATACGGATGGATAATATTAGAATCTTCCAGTTCTCACATCACTTCCGTGCAGACATATCACACGTTTCAAAGTGTTTCAAAGTTTTCAAATATCCCTGAAATAAATGAAATTATTCTCCGAAATTGTTCCCCAAGAGTCACGCTGCATGATGTACATTTGCCACTCCTTTGGCGCTTTGAGTAATATTAACTATTTTTCATGGGTTGGGGTAAGGCGTTCGAGATGAGAGGCCACATTATAAGATAATGAATCAATAAAATAATTGGATACATCAATCAATAAATTAAATTGATTCATGTTAACTTAAAACTATTATTTTTCCAGTTGTCTTTCCCATCTTTTGATTTAAGGTCCACATAATCAATGTTCAATTCCTCTTCTCCAAAACAACCGCAGTACCTTTCCAATAAATAAATTAAAAACTTAACAAAGAAACAAACAATCAAACATCCATTCCAAGTGAGCAAAAAAAGAAAATATTTTTTTAACACTTACATGCACATGTACCGGTCACGCAAAAGAATGTTGCTTTTTGTAGGCTCACGATAGGGTGTCATAACAATATAAACTCGATAAATATTCTTCACATATATGATAAATATATAAGTTATAAAGTGTGGTAGAAATAGCAACACAAAAAAGAAGAATATAACCTAGAATTGAAAAAAGATTGTACCTGCACTACTGCTACAATACCTTCAGCATAGTATTCTAAAGCACGCCACTGTTTAAAGGAGGAAAACATGATAGGAATTGAAGTTAATCGATTGGGGATGATAGGAACCGTTAAACATATTAAAAAAATACATATGTTTCTATTTATTGAAATTATATTGAAAAACAAAAAGGCAACACGTTTTTGATGAGCTGTACTTCGCACGTATCAATTGCACGTGTAAGTATAATAAAATTAATTAAAAAAATTAGTTTACGGGATTCCGCCGAACAGGAAGAAAAATCCAAATAACGCCAACACACAAGACTTTTTTTTTTGCAAAAGGTCAATATAAAGAACATTTTTTGAAAAGTGGTTAACATACATGACGTCCCTTGCAAAATTCTCAACTTTTAAAATTCAACTGTTAGCTTCTTCGCATTCCTATGTCAACAAGATTACGTGTTGTTTGACATACAGATGGATAATATTAGAATCTTCTAGTTCTCACATCACTTCCGCGCGGACATATCACGCGTTTCAAAGTGTTTCAAAGTTTTCAAATATCCCTAAAATCAATGAAATTAATCTCCAAAATTGTTCCCCAAGAGTCACACTGCATGATGTACATTTGCCACTCGTTTGGCGATTTGCGTAACATTACTCTCTTTCTAATGGGTTGGGGTAAGGCGTCTGGGATGAGAGACCGCATTATAAGATAATGAAGAAATAAAATAATTGGATACATTAATCAATAAATTAATTGGATTCATGTTAGCTTAAAACTGATAACTTTCACCAGAGGAATCCTTATCAGTTTTATGTTAACTTGTTGAAGGCTTTGTGTTCATTTCCTTTGATTGCACGCTATACATGCAGCTACATTATTTCCCCTGTTGTCTTTTCCATCTTTTGATTTAAGGTCCACATAATCAATGGTCAATTCCTCTTCTTCAAAATAACCACAGTACCTTTCCAATACATAAATTAAAATTTTAACAAAGAAACAAACAATCAAACTTCCATTCCAAGTGAACAAGAAAAGAAAATCTTTTTTTAACACTTACATGCACATGTACCGGTCACGCAAAAGAATGTTGCTTTTTGTAGGCTCACGATAGGGTGTCATAACATTATAAACTCGATAAATATTCTTCACAAATATTATAAATATATAAGTCATAAGGTGTGGTAGAAATAGCAACACAAAAAAGAAGAATAGAAACTAGAATTGAAAAAAGATTGTACTTGCATTACTGCTACAATACCTTCAGCATAGTATTCTAAAGCACGCCACCTGTTTAAAGGAGGAAAACATGATAGGAATTGAAGTTTATCTATGAGGGATGATAGGAACCGTTAAACATATTAAAAAAATACATATATTTCTATTTATTGAAATTATATTGAAAAACCAAAAGGAAACACGTTTTTGATGAGCTTGTACTTCGCACGTATCAATTGCACGTGTAAGTATAATAAAATTAATTAAAAAAATTAGTTTACGGGATTTCGCTGAACATGACGAAAAATCCAAATAACGCCAACACACAAGACTTTTTTTTTGCAAAAGGTCAATATAAAGAACATTTTTTGAAAAGTGGTTAACATACAGGACTTCCCTTGCAAAATTCTCAACTTTTAACATTCAACTGTTAGCTTCTTCGCATTCCTACGTCAACAAGATTACGTGTTGTTTGACATACAAATGGATAATATTAGAATCTTCTAGTTCTCACATCACTTCCGCGCGGACATATCACACGTTTCAAAGTGTTTCAAAGTTTTCAAATATCCCTAAAATCAATGAAATTAATCTCCAAAATTGTTCCCCAATAGTCACACTACATGATGTACATTTGCCACTCCTTTTGCGATTTGCGTAACATTACTCTCTTTCTAATGGGTTGGGGTAAGGCGTCCGGGATGAGAGACCGCATTATAAGATAATGAAGAAATAAAATAATTGGATACATCAATGAATAAATTAATTGGATTCATGTTAGCTTAAAACTGATAACTTTCACCAGAGGAACCTTATCACTTTTATGTAAACTTGTTGAAGGCTTTGTCTTCCTTTCCTTTGATTGCACACTAAACATGGAGCTACTTTATTTTTCCAGTTGTCTTTCCCATCTTTTGATTTAAGGTACACATAATCAATGGTCAATTTCTCTTCTCCAAAACAACTGCAGTACCTTTACAGAACATAAATTAAAAATTCTACAAAGAAACAAACAATCAAACTTCCATTCTAAGTGAACAAGAAAAGAAAATATTTTTTTAACACTTACAGGCACATGTACCGGTCCCGCAAAAGAATGTTGCTTTTTGTAGTCTCACGATAGGATGTCATAACATTATAAACTCGATAAATATTCTTCACATATATGATAAATATATAAGTTATAAAGTGTGGTAGAAATAGCAACACAAAAAAGAAGAATAGAACCTAGAATTGAAAAAAGATTGTACCTGCACTACTGCTACAATACCTTCAGCATAGTATTCTAAAGCACGCCACTGTTTAAAGGAGGAAAACATGATAGGAATTGAAGTTTATCTATGAGGGATGATAGGAACCGTTAAACATATTAAAAAAATACATATATTTCTATTTATTGAAATTATATTGAAAAACCAAAAGGAAACACGTTTTTGATGAGCTTGTACTTCGCACGTATCAATTGCACGTGTAAGTATAATAAAATTAATTAAAAAAATTAGTTTACGGGATTTCGCTGAACATGACGAAAAATCCAAATAACGCCAACACACAAGACTTTTTTTTTGCAAAAGGTCAATATAAAGAACATTTTTTGAAAAGTGGTTAACATACAGGACTTCCCTTGCAAAATTCTCAACTTTTAACATTCAACTGTTAGCTTCTTCGCATTCCTACGTCAACAAGATTACGTGTTGTTTGACATACAAATGGATAATATTAGAATCTTCTAGTTCTCACATCACTTCCGCGCGGACATATCACACGTTTCAAAGTGTTTCAAAGTTTTCAAATATCCCTAAAATCAATGAAATTAATCTCCAAAATTGTTCCCCAATAGTCACACTACATGATGTACATTTGCCACTCCTTTTGCGATTTGCGTAACATTACTCTCTTTCTAATGGGTTGGGGTAAGGCGTCCGGGATGAGAGACCGCATTATAAGATAATGAAGAAATAAAATAATTGGATACATCAATGAATAAATTAATTGGATTCATGTTAGCTTAAAACTGATAACTTTCACCAGAGGAACCTTATCACTTTTATGTAAACTTGTTGAAGGCTTTGTCTTCCTTTCCTTTGATTGCACACTAAACATGGAGCTACTTTATTTTTCCAGTTGTCTTTCCCATCTTTTGATTTAAGGTACACATAATCAATGGTCAATTTCTCTTCTCCAAAACAACTGCAGTACCTTTACAGAACATAAATTAAAAATTCTACAAAGAAACAAACAATCAAACTTCCATTCTAAGTGAACAAGAAAAGAAAATATTTTTTTAACACTTACAGGCACATGTACCGGTCCCGCAACAGAATGTTGCTTTTTGTAGTCTCACGATAGGGTGTCATAACATTATAAACTCGATAAATATTCTTCACATATATGATAAATATATAAGTTATAAAGTGTGGTAGAAATAGCAACACAAAAAAGAAGAATAGAACCTAGAATTGAAAAAAGATTGTACCTGCACTACTGCTACAATACCTTCAGCATAGTATTCTAAAGCACGCCATTGTTTAAAGGAGGAAAACATGATAGGAATTGAAGTTTATCGATTGGGGATGATAGGAACCGTTAAACATATTAAAAAAATACATATGTTTCTATTTATTGAAATTATATTGAAAAACAAAAAGGCAACACGTTTTTGATGAGCTGTACTTCGCACGTATCCATTGCACGTGTAAGTATAATAAAATTAATTAAAAAAATTAGTTTACGGGATTCTGCCGAACAGGAAGAAAAATCCAAATAACGCCAACACACAAGACTTTTTTTTTTGCAAAATGTCAATATAAAGGACATTTTTTGAAAAGTGGTTAACATACAAGACGTCCCTTGCTAAATTTCCAACTTTTAACATCCAACTGTTATCTTCTTCGCATTCCTATGTCAACAAGATTACGTGTTGTTTGACATACGGATGGATAATATTAGAATCTTACAGTTCTCACATCACTTCCGTGCAGACATATCACACGTTTCAAAGTGTTTCAAAGTTTTCAAATATCCCTGAAATAAATGAAATTATTCTCCGTAATTGTTCCCCAAGAGTCACGCTGCATGATGTACATTTGCCACTCCTTTGGCGCTTTGAGTAATATTAACTATTTTTCATGGGTTGGGGTAAGGCGTTCGAGATGAGAGGCCACATTATAAGATAATGAATCAATAAAATAATTGGATACATCAATCAATAAATTAAATTGATTCATGTTAACTTAAAACTGATAACTTTCACCAGAGGAATCCTTATCAGATTTATGTTAACTTGTTGAAGGCTTTGTCTTCATTTCCTTTACTTGCACGCTATACATGTAGCTACATTATTTTTCCAGTTGTCTTTCCCATCTTTTGATTTAAGGTCCACATAATCAATGTTCAATTCCTCTTCTACAAAACAACCACAGTACCTTTCCAATACATAAATTAAAAACTTAACAAAGAAACAAACAATCAAACTTCCATTCCAAGTGAGCAAGAAAAGAAAATATTTTTTTAACACTTACATGCACATGTACCGGTCACGCAAAAGAATGTTGCTTTTTGTAGGCTCACGATAGGGTGTCATAACATTATAAACTCGATAAATATTCTTCACAAATATTATAAATATATAAGTCATAAAGTGTCGTAAAAATAGCAACACAAAAAAGAAGAAGAGAAGCTAGAATTGAAAAAAGATTGTACATGCACTACTGCTACAATACCTTCAGCATAGTATTCTAAAGCACGCCACTGTTTAAAGGAGGAAAACATGATAGGAATTGAAGTTTATCTATTGGGGATGATAGGAACCGTTAAACATATTAAAAAAATACATATGTTTCTATTTATTGAAATTATATTGAAAAACAAAAAGGCAACACGTTTTTGATGAGCTGTACTTCGCACGTATCAATTGCACGTGTAAGTATAATAAAATTAATTAAAAAAATTAGTTTACGGGATTCCGCCGAACAGGAAGAAAAATCCAAATAACGCCAACACACAAGACTTTTTTTTTTGCAAAAGGTCAATATAAAGAACATTTTTTGAAAAGTGGTTAACATACATGACGTCCCTTGCAAAATTCTCAACTTTTAAAATTCAACTGTTAGCTTCTTCGCATTCCTATGTCAACAAGATTACGTGTTGTTTGACATACAGATGGATAATATTAGAATCTTCTAGTTCTCACATCACTTCCGCGCGGACATATCACGCGTTTCAAAGTGTTTCAAAGTTTTCAAATATCCCTAAAATCAATGAAATTAATCTCCAAAATTGTTCCCCAAGAGTCACACTGCATGATGTACATTTGCCACTCGTTTGGCGATTTGCGTAACATTACTCTCTTTCTAATGGGTTGGGGTAAGGCGTCTGGGATGAGAGACCGCATTATAAGATAATGAAGAAATAAAATAATTGGATACATTAATCAATAAATTAATTGGATTCATGTTAGCTTAAAACTGATAACTTTCACCAGAGGAATCCTTATCAGTTTTATGTTAACTTGTTGAAGGCTTTGTTTTCATTTCCTTTGATTGCACGCTATACAGGCAGCTACATTATTTCCCCAGTTGTCTTTTCCATCTTTTGATTTAAGGTCCACATAATCAATGGTTAATTCCTCTTCTTCAAAATAACCACAGTACCTTTCCAATACATAAATTAAAAATTTAACAAAGAAACAAACAATCAAACTTCCATTCCAAGTGAACAAGAAAAGAAAATCTTTTTTTAACACTTACATGCACATGTACCGGTCACGCAAAAGAATGTTGCTTTTTGTAGGCTCACGATAGGGTGTCATAACATTATAAACTCGATAAATATTCTTCACAAATATTATAAATATATAAGTCATAAGGTGTGGTAGAAATAGCAACACAAAAAAGAAGAATAGAAACTAGAATTGAAAAAAGATTGTACTTGCATTACTGCTACAATACCTTCAGCATAGTATTCTAAAGCACGCCACCTGTTTAAAGGAGGAAAACATGATAGGAATTGAAGTTTATCTATGAGGGATGATAGGAACCGTTAAACATATTAAAAAAATACATATATTTCTATTTATTGAAATTATATTGAAAAACCAAAAGGAAACACGTTTTTGATGAGCTTGTACTTCGCACGTATCAATTGCACGTGTAAGTATAATAAAATTAATTAAAAAAATTAGTTTACGGGATTTCGCTGAACATGACGAAAAATCCAAATAACGCCAACACACAAGACTTTTTTTTTGCAAAAGGTCAATATAAAGAACATTTTTTGAAAAGTGGTTAACATACAAGACGTCCCTTGCAAAATTCTCAACTTTTAACATTCAACTGTTAGCTTCTTCGCATTCCTATGTCAACAAGATTACGTGTTGTTTGACATACAGATGGATAATATTAGAATCTTCTAGTTCTCACATCACTTCCGCGCGGACATATCACACGTTTCAAAGTGTTTCAAAGTTTTCAAATATCCCTAAAATCAATGAAATTAATCTCCAAAATTGTTCCCCAAGAGTCACACTACATGATGTACATTTGCCACTCCTTTGGCGATTTGCGTAACATTACTCTCTTTCTAATGGGTTGGGGTAAGGCGTCCGGGATGAGAGACCGCATTATAAGATAATGAAGAAATAAAATAATTGGATACATCAATGAATAAATTAATTGGATTCATGTTAGCTTAAAACTGATAACTTTCACCAGAGGAACCTTATCACTTTTATGTAAACTTGTTGAAGGCTTTGTCTTCCTTTCCTTTGATTGCACACTAAACATGGAGCTACTTTATTTTTCCAGTTGTCTTTCCCATCTTTTGATTTAAGGTACACATAATCAATGGTCAATTTCTCTTCTCCAAAACAACTGCAGTACCTTTACAGAACATAAATTAAAAATTCTACAAAGAAACAAACAATCAAACTTCCATTCTAAGTGAACAAGAAAAGAAAATATTTTTTTAACACTTACAGGCACATGTACCGGTCCCGCAACAGAATGTTGCTTTTTGTAGTCTCACGATAGGGTGTCATAACATTATAAACTCGATAAATATTCTTCACATATATGATAAATATATAAGTTATAAAGTGTGGTAGAAATAGCAACACAAAAAAGAAGAATAGAACCTAGAATTGAAAAAAGATTGTACCTGCACTACTGCTACAATACCTTCAGCATAGTATTCTAAAGCACGCCATTGTTTAAAGGAGGAAAACATGATAGGAATTGAAGTTTATCGATTGGGGATGATAGGAACCGTTAAACATATTAAAAAAATACATATGTTTCTATTTATTGAAATTATATTGAAAAACAAAAAGGCAACACGTTTTTGATGAGCTGTACTTCGCACGTATCCATTGCACGTGTAAGTATAATAAAATTAATTAAAAAAATTAGTTTACGGGATTCTGCCGAACAGGAAGAAAAATCCAAATAACGCCAACACACAAGACTTTTTTTTTTGCAAAATGTCAATATAAAGGACATTTTTTGAAAAGTGGTTAACATACAAGACGTCCCTTGCTAAATTTCCAACTTTTAACATCCAACTGTTATCTTCTTCGCATTCCTATGTCAACAAGATTACGTGTTGTTTGACATACGGATGGATAATATTAGAATCTTACAGTTCTCACATCACTTCCGTGCAGACATATCACACGTTTCAAAGTGTTTCAAAGTTTTCAAATATCCCTGAAATAAATGAAATTATTCTCCGTAATTGTTCCCCAAGAGTCACGCTGCATGATGTACATTTGCCACTCCTTTGGCGCTTTGAGTAATATTAACTATTTTTCATGGGTTGGGGTAAGGCGTTCGAGATGAGAGGCCACATTATAAGATAATGAATCAATAAAATAATTGGATACATCAATCAATAAATTAAATTGATTCATGTTAACTTAAAACTGATAACTTTCACCAGAGGAATCCTTATCAGATTTATGTTAACTTGTTGAAGGCTTTGTCTTCATTTCCTTTACTTGCACGCTATACATGCAGCTACATTATTTTTCCAGTTGTCTTTCCCATCTTTTGATTTAAGGTCCACATAATCAATGTTCAATTCCTCTTCTACAAAACAACCACAGTACCTTTCCAATACATAAATTAAAAACTTAACAAAGAAACAAACAATCAAACTTCCATTCCAAGTGAGCAAGAAAAGAAAATATTTTTTTAACACTTACATGCACATGTACCGGTCACGCAAAAGAATGTTGCTTTTTGTAGGCTCACGATAGGGTGTCATAACATTATAAACTCGATAAATATTCTTCACAAATATTATAAATATATAAGTCATAAAGTGTCGTAAAAATAGCAACACAAAAAAGAAGAAAAGAAGCTAGAATTGAAAAAAGATTGTACATGCACTACTGCTACAATACCTTCAGCATAGTATTCTAAAGCACGCCACTGTTTAAAGGAGGAAAACATGATAGGAATTGAAGTTTATCTATTGGGGATGATAGGAACCGTTAAACATATAAAAAAAATACATATGTTTCTATTTATTGAAATTATATTGAAAAACAAAAAGGAAACACGTTTTTGAGGAGCTTGTACTTCGCACGTATCAATTGCACGTGTAAGTATAATAAAATTAATTAAAAAAATTAGTTTACGGGATTTCGCCTGACAGGACGAAAAATCCAAATAACGCCAACACACAAGACTTTTTTTTTTTGCAAAAGGTCAATATAAAGAACATTTTTTGAAAAGTGGTTAACATACAAGACGTCCCTTGCAAAATTCTCAACTTTTAACATTCAACTGTTAGCTTCTTCGCATTCCTATGTCAACAAGATTACGTGTTGTTTGACATACAGATGGATAATATTAGAATCTTCTAGTTCTCACATCACTTCCGCGCGGACATATCACACGTTTCAAAGTGTTTCAAAGTTTTCAAATATCCCTAAAATCAATGAAATTAATCTCCAAAATTGTTCCCCAAGAGTCACACTACATGATGTACATTTGCCACTCCTTTGGCGATTTGCGTAACATTACTCTCTTTCTAATTGGTTGGGGTAAGGCGTCCGGGATGAGAGACCGCATTATAAGATAATGAAGAAATAAAATAATTGGATACATCAATGAATAAATTAATTGGATTCATGTTAGCTTAAAACTGATAACTTTCACCAGAGGAACCTTATCACTTTTATGTTAACTTGTTGAAGGCTTTGTCTTCCTTTCCTTTGATTGCACACTAAACATGGAGCTACTTTATTTTCCCAGTTGTCTTTCCCATCTTTTGATTTAAGGTACACATAATCAATGGTCAATTCCTCTTCTCCAAAACAACTGCAGTACCTTTCCAGAACATAAATTAAAAATTCTACAAAGAAACAAACAATCAAACATCCATTCTAAGTGAACAAGAAAAGAAAATATTTTTTTAACACTTACAGGCACATGTACCGGTCACGCAACAGAATGTTGCTTTTTGTAGTCTCACGATAGGGTGTCATAACATTATAAACTCGATAAATATTCTTCACATATATGATAAATATATAAGTTATAAAGTGTGGTAGAAATAGCAACACAAAAAAGAAGAATAGAACGTAGAATTGAAAAAAGATTGTACCTGCACTACTGCTACAATACCTTCAGCATAGTATTCTAAAGCACGCCACTGTTTAAAGGAGGAAAACATGATAGGAATTGAAGTTTATCGATTGGGGATGATAGGAACCGTTAAACATATTAAAAAAATACATATGTTTCTATTTATTGAAATTATATTGAAAAACAAAAAGGCAACACGTTTTTGATGAGCTGTACTTCGCACGTATCAATTGCACGTGTAAGTATAATAAAATTAATTAAAAAAATTAGTTTACGGGATTCCGCCGAACAGGAAGAAAAATCCAAATAACGCCAACACACAAGACTTTTTTTTTTGCAAAATGTCAATATAAAGGACATTTTTTGAAAAGTGGTTAACATACAAGACGTCCCTTGCTAAATTTCCAACTTTTAACATCCAACTGTTATCTTCTTCGCATTCCTATGTCAACAAGATTACGTGTTGTTTGACATACGGATGGATAATATTAGAATCTTACAGTTCTCACATCACTTCCGTGCAGACATATCACACGTTTCAAAGTGTTTCAAAGTTTTCAAATATCCCTGAAATAAATGAAATTATTCTCCGTAATTGTTCCCCAAGAGTCACGCTGCATGATGTACATTTGCCACTCCTTTGGCGCTTTGAGTAATATTAACTATTTTTCATGGGTTGGGGTAAGGCGTTCGAGATGAGAGGCCACATTATAAGATAATGAATCAATAAAATAATTGGATACATCAATCAATAAATTAAATTGATTCATGTTAACTTAAAACTGATAACTTTCACCAGAGGAATCCTTATCAGATTTATGTTAACTTGTTGAAGGCTTTGTCTTCATTTCCTTTACTTGCACGCTATACATGCAGCTACATTATTTTTCCAGTTGTCTTTCCCATCTTTTGATTTAAGGTCCACATAATCAATGTTCAATTCCTCTTCTACAAAACAACCACAGTACCTTTCCAATACATAAATTAAAAACTTAACAAAGAAACAAACAATCAAACTTCCATTCCAAGTGAGCAAGAAAAGAAAATATTTTTTTAACACTTACATGCACATGTACCGGTCACGCAAAAGAATGTTGCTTTTTGTAGGCTCACGATAGGGTGTCATAACATTATAAACTCGATAAATATTCTTCACAAATATTATAAATATATAAGTCATAAAGTGTCGTAAAAATAGCAACACAAAAAAGAAGAAGAGAAGCTAGAATTGAAAAAAGATTGTACATGCACTACTGCTACAATACCTTCAGCATAGTATTCTAAAGCACGCCACTGTTTAAAGGAGGAAAACATGATAGGAATTGAAGTTTATCTATTGGGGATGATAGGAACCGTTAAACATATAAAAAAAATACATATGTTTCTATTTATTGAAATTATATTGAAAAACAAAAAGGAAACACGTTTTTGAGGAGCTTGTACTTCGCACGTATCAATTGCACGTGTAAGTATAATAAAATTAATTAAAAAAATTAGTTTACGGGATTTCGCCTGACAGGACGAAAAATCCAAATAACGCCAACACACAAGACTTTTTTTTTTGCAAAAGGTCAATATAAAGAACAGTTTTTGAAAAGTGGTTAACATACAAGACGTCCCTTGCAAAATTCTCAACTTTTAACATTCAACTGTTAGCTTCTTCGCATTCCTATGTCAACAAGATTACGTGTTGTTTGACATACAGATGGATAATATTAGAATCTTCTAGTTCTCACATCACTTCCGCGCGGACATATCACACGTTTCAAAGTGTTTCAAAGTTTTCAAATATCCCTAAAATCAATGAAATTAATCTCCAAAATTGTTCCCCAAGAGTCACACTACATGATGTACATTTGCCACTCCTTTGGCGATTTGCGTAACATTACTCTCTTTCTAATGGGTTGGGGTAAGGCGTCCGGGATGAGAGACCGCATTATAAGATAATGAAGAAATAAAATAATTGGATACATCAATGAATAAATTAATTGGATTCATGTTAGCTTAAAACTGATAACTTTCACCAGAGGAACCTTATCACTTTTATGTTAACTTGTTGAAGGCTTTGTCTTCCTTTCCTTTGATTGCACACTAAACATGGAGCTACTTTATTTTCCCAGTTGTCTTTCCCATCTTTTGATTTAAGGTACACATAATCAATGGTCTATTCCTCTTCTCCAAAACAACTGCAGTACCTTTCCAGAACATAAATTAAAAATTCTACAAAGAAACAAACAATCAAACATCCATTCTAAGTGAACAAGAAAAGAAAATATTTTTTTAACACTTACAGGCACATGTACCGGTCACGCAACAGAATGTTGCTTTTTGTAGTCTCACGATAGGGTGTCATAACATTATAAACTCGATAAATATTCTTCACATATATGATAAATATATAAGTTATAAAGTGTGGTAGAAATAGCAACACAAAAAAGAAGAATAGAACCTAGAATTGAAAAAAGATTGTACCTGCACTACTGCTACAATACCTTCAGCATAGTATTCTAAAGCACGCCACTGTTTAAAGGAGGAAAACATGATAGGAATTGAAGTTTATCGATTGGGGATGATAGGAACCGTTAAACATATTAAAAAAATACATATGTTTCTATTTATTGAAACTATATTGAAAAACAAAAAGGCAACACGTTTTTGATGAGCTGTACTTCGCACGTATCAATTGCACGTGTAAGTATAATAAAATTAATTAAAAAAATTAGTTTACGGGATTCCGCCGAACAGGAAGAAAAATCCAAATAACGCCAACACACAAGACTTTTTTTTTGCAAAATGTCAATATAAAGGACATTTTTTGAAAAGTGGTTAACATACAAGACGTCCCTTGCTAAATTTCCAACTTTTAACATCCAACTGTTATCTTCTTCGCATTCCTATGTCAACAAGATTACGTGTTGTTTGACATACGGATGGATAATATTAGAATCTTCCAGTTCTCACATCACTTCCGTGCAGACATATCACACGTTTCAAAGTGTTTCAAAGTTTTCAAATATCCCTGAAATAAATGAAATTATTCTCCGAAATTGTTCCCCAAGAGTCACGCTGCATGATGTACATTTGCCACTCCTTTGGCGCTTTGAGTAATATTAACTATTTTTCATGGGTTGGGGTAAGGCGTTCGAGATGAGAGGCCACATTATAAGATAATGAATCAATAAAATAATTGGATACATCAATCAATAAATTAAATTGATTCATGTTAACTTAAAACTGATAACTTTCACCAGAGGAATCCTTATCAGATTTATGTTAACTTGTTGAAGGCTTTGTCTTCATTTCCTTTACTTGCACGCTATACATGCAGCTACATTATTTTTCCAGTTGTCTTTCCCATCTTTTGATTTAAGGTCCACATAATCAATGTTCAATTCCTCTTCTCCAAAACAACCGCAGTACCTTTTCAATACATAAATTAAAAACTTAACAAAGAAACAAACAATCAAACTTCCATTCCAAGTTAGCAAGAAAAGAAAATATTTTTTTAACACTTACATGCACATGTACCGGTCACGCAAAAGAATGTTGCTTTTTGTAGGCTCACGATAGGGTGTCATAACATTATAAACTCGATAAATATTCTTCACAAATATTATAAATATATAAGTCATAAGGTGTGGTAGAAATAGCAACACAAAAAAGAAGAATAGAAACTAGAATTGAAAAAAGATTGTACTTGCATTACTGCTACAATACCTTCAGCATAGTATTCTAAAGCACGCCACCTGTTTAAAGGAGGAAAACATGATAGGAATTGAAGTTTATCTATGAGGGATGATAGGAACCGTTAAACATATTAGAAAAATACATATATTTATATTTATTGAAATTATATTGAAAAACCAAAAGGAAACACGCTTTTGATGAGCTTGTACTTCGCACGTATCAATTGCACGTGTAAGTATAATAAAATTAATTAAAAAAATTAGTTTACGGGATTTCGCTGAACATGACGAAAAATCCAAATAACGCCAACACACAAGACTTTTTTTTTGCAAAAGGTCAATATAAAGAACATTTTTTGAAAAGTGGTTAACATACAGGACGTCCCTTGCAAAATTCTCAACTTTTAACATTCAACTGTTAGCTTCTTCGCATTCCTACGTCAACAAGATTACGTGTTGTTTGACATACAAATGGATAATATTAGAATCTTCTAGTTCTCACATCACTTCCGCGCGGACATATCACACGTTTCAAAGTGTTTCAAAGTTTTCAAATATCCCTAAAATCAATGAAATTAATCTCCAAAATTGTTCCCCAAGAGTCACACTACATGATGTACATTTGCCACTCCTTTGGCGATTTGCGTAACATTACTCTCTTTCTAATGGGTTGGGGTAAGGCGTCCGGGATGAGAGACCGCATTATAAGATAATGAAGAAATAAAATAATTGGATACATCAATGAATAAATTAATTGGATTCATGTTAGCTTAAAACTGATAACTTTCACCAGAGGAACCTTATCACTTTTATGTTAACTTGTTGAAGGCTTTGTCTTCCTTTCCTTTGATTGCACACTAAACATGGAGCTACTTTATTTTCCCAGTTGTCTTTCCCATCTTTTAATTTAAGGTACACATAATCAATGGTCAATTCCTCTTCTCCAAAACAACTGCAGTACCTTTCCAGAACATAAATTAAAAATTCTACAAAGAAACAAACAATCAAACTTCCATTCTAAGTGAACAAGAAAAGAAAATATTTTTTTAACACTTACAGGCACATGTACCGGTCACGCAACAGAATGTTGCTTTTTGTAGTCTCACGATAGGGTGTCATAACATTATAAACTCGATAAATATTCTTCACATATATGATAAATATATAAGTTATAAAGTGTGGTAGAAATAGCAACACAAAAAAGAAGAATAGAACCTAGAATTGAAAAAAGATTGTACCTGCACTACTGCTACAATACCTTCAGCATAGTATTCTAAAGCACGCCACTGTTTAAAGGAGGAAAACATGATAGGAATTGAAGTTTATCGATTGGGGATGATAGGAACCGTTAAACATATTAAAAAAATACATATGTTTCTATTTATTGAAATTATATTGAAAAACAAAAAGGCAACACGTTTTTGATGAGCTGTACTTCGCACGTATCAATTGCACGTGTAAGTATAATAAAATTAATTAAAAAAATTAGTTTACGGGATTCCGCCGAACAGGAAGAAAAATCCAAATAACGCCAACACACAAGACTTTTTTTTTGCAAAATGTCAATATAAAGGACATTTTTTGAAAAGTGGTTAACATACAAGACGTCCCTTGCTAAATTTCCAACTTTTAACATCCAACTGTTATCTTCTTCGCATTCCTATGTCAACAAGATTACGTGTTGTTTGACATACGGATGGATAATATTAGAATCTTCCAGTTCTCACATCACTTCCGTGCAGACATATCACACGTTTCAAAGTGTTTCAAAGTTTTCAAATATCCCTGAAATAAATGAAATTATTCTCCGAAATTGTTCCCCAAGAGTCACGCTACATGATGTACATTTGCCACTCCTTTGGCGCTTTGAGTAATATTAACTATTTTTCATGGGTTGGGGTAAGGCGTTCGAGATGAGAGGCCACATTATAAGATAATGAATCAATAAAATAATTGGATACATCAATCAATAAATTAAATTGATTCATGTTAACTTAAAACTGATAACTTTCACCAGAGGAATCCTTATCAGATTTATGTTAACTTGTTGAAGGCTTTGTCTTCATTTCCTTTACTTGCACGCTATACATGCAGCTACATTATTTTTCCAGTTGTCTTTCCCATCTTTTGATTTAAGGTCCACATAATCAATGTTCAATTCCTCTTCTCCAAAACAACCGCAGTACCTTTTCAATACATAAATTAAAAACTTAACAAAGAAACAAACAATCAAACTTCCATTCCAAGTTAGCAAGAAAAGAAAATATTTTTTTAACACTTACATGCACATGTACCGGTCACGCAAAAGAATGTTGCTTTTTGTAGGCTCACGATAGGGTGTCATAACATTATAAACTCGATAAATATTCTTCACAAATATTATAAATATATAAGTCATAAGGTGTGGTAGAAATAGCAACACAAAAAAGAAGAATAGAAACTAGAATTGAAAAAAGATTGTACTTGCATTACTGCTACAATACCTTCAGCATAGTATTCTAAAGCACGCCACCTGTTTAAAGGAGGAAAACATGATAGGAATTGAAGTTTATCTATGAGGGATGATAGGAACCGTTAAACATATTAGAAAAATACATATATTTATATTTATTGAAATTATATTGAAAAACCAAATGGAAACACGCTTTTGATGAGCTTGTACTTCGCACGTATCAATTGCACGTGTAAGTATAATAAAATTAATTAAAAAAATTAGTTTACGGGATTTCGCTGAACATGACGAAAAATCCAAATAAAGCCAACACACAAGACTTTTTTTTTGCAAAAGGTCAATATAAAGAACATTTTTTGAAAAGTGGTTAACATACAGGACGTCCCTTGCAAAATTCTCAACTTTTAACATTCAACTGTTAGCTTCTTCGCATTCCTACGTCAACAAGATTACGTGTTGTTTGACATACAAATGGATAATATTAGAATCTTCTAGTTCTCACATCACTTCCGCGCGGACATATCACACGTTTCAAAGTGTTTCAAAGTTTTCAAATATCCCTAAAATCAATGAAATTAATCTCCAAAATTGTTCCCCAAGAGTTACACTACATGATGTACATTTGCCACTCCTTTGGCGATTTGCGTAACATTACTCTCTTTCTAATGGGTTGGGGTAAGTCGTCCGGGATGAGAGACCGCATTATAAGATAATGAAGAAATAAAATAATTGGATACATCAATGAATAAATTAATTGGATTCATGTTAGCTTAAAACTGATAACTTTCACCAGAGGAACCTTATCACTTTTATGTTAACTTGTTGAAGGCTTTGTCTTCCTTTCCTTTGATTGCACACTAAACATGGAGCTACTTTATTTTCCCAGTTGTCTTTCCCATCTTTTGATTTAAGGTACACATAATCAATGGTCAATTACTCTTCTCCAAAACAACTGCAGTGCCTTTCCAGAACATAAATTAAAAATTCTACAAAGAAACAAACAATCAAACTTCCATTCTAAGTGAACAAGAAAAGAAAATATTTTTTTAACACTTACAGGCACATGTACCGGTCACGCAACAGAATGTTGCTTTTTGTAGTCTCACGATAGGGTGTCATAACATTATAAACTCGATAAATATTCTTCACATATATGATAAATATATAAGTTATAAAGTGTGGTAGAAATAGCAACACAAAAAAGAAGAATAGAACCTAGAATTGAAAAAAGATTGTACCTGCACTACTGCTACAATACCTTCAGCATAGTATTCAAAAGCACGCCACTGTTTAAAGGAGGAAAACATGATAGGAATTGAAGTTTATCGATTGGGGATGATAGGAACCGTTAAACATATTAAAAAAATACATATGTTTCTATTTATTGAAATTATATTGAAAAACAAAAAGGCAACACGTTTTTGATGAGCTGTACTTCGCACGTATCAATTGCACGTGTAAGTATAATAAAATTAATTAAAAAAATTAGTTTACGGGATTCCGCCGAACAGGAAGAAAAATCCAAATAACGCCAACACACAAGACTTTTTTTTTTGCAAAATGTCAATATAAAGGACATTTTTTGAAAAGTGGTTAACATACAAGACGTCCCTTGCTAAATTTCCAACTTTTAACATCCAACTGTTATCTTCTTCGCATTCCTATGTCAACAAGATTACGTGTTGTTTGACATACGGATGGATAATATTAGAATCTTCCAGTTCTCACATCACTTCCGTGCAGACATATCACACGTTTCAAAGTGTTTCAAAGTTTTCAAATATCCCTGAAATAAATGAAATTATTCTCCGAAATTGTTCCCCAAGAGTCACGTTGCATGATGTACATTTGCCACTCCTTTGGCGCTTTGAGTAATATTAACTATTTTTCATGGGTTGGGGTAAGGCGTTCGAGATGAGAGGCCACATTATAAGATAATGAATCAATAAAATAATTGGATACATCAATCAATAAATTAAATTGATTCATGTTAACTTAAAACTGATAACTTTCACCAGAGGAATCCTTATCAGATTTATGTTAACTTGTTGAAGGCTTTGTCTTCATTTCCTTTACTTGCACGCTATACATGCAGCTACATTATTTTTCCAGTTGTCTTTCCCATCTTTTGATTTAAGGTCCACATAATCAATGTTCAATTCCTCTTCTCCAAAACAACCGCAGTACCTTTTCAATACATAAATTAAAAACTTAACAAAGAAACAAACAATCAAACTTCCATTCCAAGTTAGCAAGAAAAGAAAATATTTTTTTAACACTTACATGCACATGTACCGGTCACGCAAAAGAATGTTGCTTTTTGTAGGCTCACGATAGGGTGTCATAACATTATAAACTCGATAAATATTCTTCACAAATATTATAAATATATAAGTCATAAGGTGTGGTAGAAATAGCAACACAAAAAAGAAGAATAGAAACTAGAATTGAAAATAGATTGTACTTGCATTACTGCTACAATACCTTCAGCATAGTATTCTAAAGCACGCCACCTGTTTAAAGGAGGAAAACATGATAGGAATTGAAGTTTATCTATGAGGGATGATAGGAACCGTTAAACATATTAGAAAAATACATATATTTATATTTATTGAAATTATATTGAAAAACCAAAAGGAAACACGCTTTTGATGAGCTTGTACTTCGCACGTATCAATTGCACGTGTAAGTATAATAAAATTAATTAAAAAAATTAGTTTACGGGATTTCGCTGAACATGACGAAAAATCCAAATAACGCCAACACACAAGACTTTTTTTTGCAAAAGGTCAATATAAAGAACATTTTTTGAAAAGTGGTTAACATACAGGACGTCCCTTGCAAAATTCTCAACTTTTAACATTCAACTGTTAGCTTCTTCGCATTCCTACGTCAACAAGATTACGTGTTGTTTGACATACAAATGGATAATATTAGAATCTTCTAGTTCTCACATCACTTCCGCGCGGACATATCACACGTTTCAAAGTGTTTCAAAGTTTTCAAATATCCCTAAAATCAATGAAATTAATCTCCAAAATTGTTCCCCAAGAGTCACACTACATGATGTACATTTGCCACTCCTTTGGCGATTTGCGTAACATTACTCTCTTTCTAATGGGTTGGGGTAAGGCGTCCGGGATGAGAGACCGCATTATAAGATAATGAAGAAATAAAATAATTGGATACATCAATGAATAAATTAATTGGATTCATGTTAGCTTAAAACTGATAACTTTCACCAGAGGAACCTTATCACTTTTATGTTAACTTGTTGAAGGCTTTGTCTTCCTTTCCTTTGATTGCACACTAAACAACATGGAGCTACTTTATTTTCCCAGTTGTCTTTCCCATCTTTTGATTTAAGGTACACATAATCAATGGTCAATTCCTCTTCTCCAAAACAACTGCAGTGCCTTTCCAGAACATAAATTAAAAATTCTACAAAGAAACAAACAATCAAACTTCCATTCTAAGTGAACAAGAAAAGAAAATATTTTTTTAACACTTACAGGCACATGTACCGATCACGCAACAGAATGTTGCTTTTTGTAGTCTCACGATAGGGTGTCATAACATTATAAACTCGATAAATATTCTTCACATATATGATAAATATATAAGTTATAAAGTGTGGTAGAAATAGCAACACAAAAAAGAAGAATAGAACCTAGAATTGAAAAAAGATTGTACCTGCACTACTGCTACAATACCTTCAGCATAGTATTCTAAAGCACGCCACTGTTTAAAGGAGGAAAACATGATAGGAATTGAAGTTTATCGATTGGGGATGATAGGAACCGTTAAACATATTAAAAAAATACATATGTTTCTATTTATTGAAATTATATTGAAAAACAAAAAGGCAACACGTTTTTGATGAGCTGTACTTCGCACGTATCAATTGCACGTGTAAGTATAATAAAATTAATTAAAAAAATTAGTTTACGGGATTCCGCCGAACAGGAAGAAAAATTCAAATAACGCCAACACACAAGACTTTTTTTTTGCAAAATCTCAATATAAAGGACATTTTTTGAAAAGTGGTTAACATACAAGACGTCCCTTGCTAAATTTCCAACTTTTAACATCCAACTGTTATCTTCTTCGCATTCCTATGTCAACAAGATTACGTGTTGTTTGACATACGGATGGATAATATTAGAATCTTCCAGTTCTCACATCACTTCCGTGCAGACATATCACACGTTTCAAAGTGTTTCAAAGTTTTCAAATATCCCTGAAATAAATGAAATTATTCTCCGAAATTGTTCCCCAAGAGTCACGCTGCATGATGTACATTTGCCACTCCTTTGGCGCTTTGAGTAATATTAACTATTTTTCATGGGTTGGGGTAAGGCGTTCGAGATGAGAGGCCACATTATAAGATAATGAATCAATAAAATAATTGGATACATCAATCAATAAATTAAATTGATTCATGTTAACTTAAAACTGATAACTTTCACCAGAGGAATCCTTATCAGATTTATGTTAACTTGTTGAAGGCTTTGTCTTCATTTCCTTTACTTGCACGCTATACAAGCAGCTACATTATTTTTCCAGTTGTCTTTCCCATCTTTTGATTTAAGGTCCACATAATCAATGTTCAATTCCTCTTCTCCAAAACAACCGCAGTACCTTTTCAATACATAAATTAAAAACTTAACAAAGAAACAAACAATCAAACTTCCATTCCAAGTTAGCAAGAAAAGAAAATATTTTTTTAACACTTACATGCACATGTACCGGTCACGCAAAAGAATGTTGCTTTTTGTAGGCTCACGATAGGGTGTCATAACATTATAAACTCGATAAATATTCTTCACAAATATTATAAATATATAAGTCATAAGGTGTGGTAGAAATAGCAACACAAAAAAGAAGAATAGAAACTAGAATTGAAAAAAGATTGTACTTGCATTACTGCTACAATACCTTCAGCATAGTATTCTAAAGCACGCCACCTGTTTAAAGGAGGAAAACATGATAGGAATTGAAGTTTATCTATGAGGGATGATAGGAACCGTTAAATATATTAAAAAAATACATATATTTCTATTTATTGAAATTATATTGAAAAACCAAAAGGAAACACGTTTTTGATGAGCTTGTACTTCGCACGTATCAATTGCACGTGTAAGTATAATAAAATTAATTAAAAAAATTAGTTTACGGGATTTCGCTGAACATGACGAAAAATCCAAATAACGCCAACACACAAGACTTTTTTTTTGCAAAAGGTCAATATAAAGAACATTTTTTGAAAAGTGGTTAACATACAGGACGTCCCTTGCAAAATTCTCAACTTTTAACATTCAACTGTTAGCTTCTTCGCATTCCTACGTCAACAAGATTACGTGTTGTTTGACATACAAATGGATAATATTAGAATCTTCTAGTTCTCACATCACTTCCGCGCGGACATATCACACGTTTCAAAGTGTTTCAAAGTTTTCAAATATCCCTAAAATCAATGAAATTAATCTCCAAAATTGTTCCCCAAGAGTCACACTACATGATGTACATTTGCCACTCCTTTGGCGATTTGCGTAACATTACTCTCTTTCTAATGGGTTGGGGTAAGGCGTCCGGGATGAGAGACCGCATTATAAGATAATGAAGAAATAAAATAATTGGATACATCAATGAATAAATTAATTGGATTCATGTTAGCTTAAAACTGATAACTTTCACCAGAGGAACCTTATCACTTTTATGTTAACTTGTTGAAGGCTTTGTCTTCCTTTCCTTTGATTGCACACTAAACATGGAGCTACTTTATTTGCCCAGTTGTCTTTCCCATCTTTTGATTTAAGGTACACATAATCAATGGTCAATTCCTCTTCTCCAAAACAACTGCAGTACCTTTCCAGAACATAAATTAAAAATTCTACAAAGAAACAAACAATCAAACTTCCATTCTAAGTGAACAAGAAAAGAAAATATTTTTTTAACACTTACAGGCACATGTACCGGTCACGCAACAGAATGTTGCTTTTTGTAGTCTCACGATAGGGTGTCATAACATTATAAACTCGATAAATATTCTTCACATATATGATAAATATATAAGTTATAAAGTGTGGTAGAAATAGCAACACAAAAAAGAAGAATAGAACCTAGAATTGAAAAAAGATTGTACCTGCACTACTGCTACAATACCTTCAGCATAGTATTCTAAAGCACGCCACTGTTTAAAGGAGGAAAACATGATAGGAATTGAAGTTTATCGATTGGGGATGATAGGAACCGTTAAACATATTAAAAAAATACATATGTTTCTATTTATTGAAATTATATTGAAAAACAAAAAGGCAACACGTTTTTGATGAGCTGTACTTCGCACGTATCAATTGCACGTGTAAGTATAATAAAATTAATTTAAAAAATTAGTTTACGGGATTCCGCCGAACAGGAAGAAAAATCCAAATAACGCCAACACACAAGACTTTTTTTTTGCAAAATGTCAATATAAAGGACATTTTTTGAAAAGTGGTTAACATACAAGACGTCCCTTGCTAAATTTCCAACTTTTAACATCCAACTGTTATCTTCTTCGCATTCCTATGTCAACAAGATTACGTGTTGTTTGACATACGGATAGATAATATTAGAATCTTCCAGTTCTCACATCACTTCCGTGCAGACATATCACACGTTTCAAAGTGTTTCAAAGTTTTCAAATATCCCTGAAATAAATGAAATTATTCTCCGAAATTGTTCCCCAAGAGTCACGCTGCATGATGTACATTTGCCACTCCTTTGGCGCTTTGAGTAATATTAACTATTTTTCATGGGTTGGGGTAAGGCGTTCGAGATGAGAGGCCACATTATAAGATAATGAATCAATAAAATAATTGGATACATCAATCAATAAATTAAATTGATTCATGTTAACTTAAAACTGATAACTTTCACCAGAGGAATCCTTATCAGATTTATGTTAACTTGTTGAAGGCTTTGTCTTCATTTCCTTTACTTGCACGCTATACATGCAGCTACATTATTTTTCCAGTTGTCTTTCCCATCTTTTGATTTAAGGTCCACATAATCAATGTTCAATTCCTCTTCTCCAAAACAACCGCAGTACCTTTTCAATACATAAATTAAAAACTTAACAAAGAAACAAAGAATCAAACTTCCATTCCAAGTTAGCAAGAAAAGAAAATATTTTTTTAACACTTACATGCACATGTACCGGTCACGCAAAAGAATGTTGCTTTTTGTAGGCTCACGATAGGGTGTCATAACATTATAAACTCGATAAATATTCTTCACAAATATTATAAATATATAAGTCATAAAGTGTCGTAAAAATAGCAACACAAAAAAGAAGAAGAGAAGCTAAAATTGAAAAAAGATTGTACATGCACTACTGCTACAATACCTTCAGCATAGTATTCTAAAGCACGCCATTGTTTAAAGGAGGAAAACATGATAGGAATTGAAGTTTATCTATTGGGGATGATAGGAACCGTTAAACATATTAAAAAAATACATATGTTTCTATTTATTGAAATTATATTGAAAAACAAAAAGGAAACACGTTTTTGATGAGCTTGTACTTCGCACGTATCAATTGCACGTGTAAGTATAATAAAATTAGTTAAAAAAATTAGTTTACAGGATTTCGCCTGACAGGACGAAAAATCCAAATAACGCCAACACACAAGACTTTTATTTTTGCAAAAGGTCAATATAAAGAACATTTTTTGAAAAGTGGTTAACATACAGGACGTCCCTTGCAATATTCTCAACTTTTAACAGTCAACTGTTAGCTTCTTCGCATTCCTATGTCAACAAGATTACGTGTTGTTTGACATACAGATGGATAATATTAGAATCTTCTAGTTCTCACATCACTTCCGCGCGGACATATCACGCGTTTCAAAGTGTTTCAAAGTTTTCAAATATCCCTAAAATCAATGAAATTAATCTCCAAAATTGTTCCCCAAGAGTCACACTGCATGATGTACATTTGCCACTCGTTTGGCGATTTGCGTAACATTACTCTCTTTCTAATGGGTTGGGGTAAGGCGTCTGGGATGAGAGACCGCATTATAAGATAATGAAGAAATAAAATAATTGGATACATTAATCAATAAATTAATTGGATTTACGTTAGCTTAAAACTGATAACTTTCACCAGAGGAATCCTTATCAGTTTTATGTTATCTTGTTGAAGGCTTTGTGTTCATTTCCTTTGATTGCACACTATACATGCAGCTACATTATTTTCCCAGTTGTCTTTTCCATCTTTTGATTTAAGGTCCACATAATCAATGGTCAATTCCTCTTCTTCAAAATAACCACAATACCTTTCCAATACATAAATTAAAAATTTAACAAAGAAACAAACAATCAAACTTCCATTCCAAGTGAACAAGAAAAGAAAATCTTTTTTTAACACTTACATGCACATGTACCGGTCACGCAAAAGAATGTTGCTTTTTGTAGGCTCACGATAGGGTGTCATAACATTATAAACTCGATAAATATTCTTCACAAATATTATAAATATATAAGTCATAAGGTGTGATAGAAATAGCAACACAAAAAAGAAGAATAGAACCTAGAATTGAAAAAAATTGTACCTGCACTACTGCTACAATACCTTCAGCATAGTATTCTAAAGCACGCCACTGTTTAAAGGAGGAAAACATGATAGGAATTGAAGTTTATCGATTGGGGATGATAGGAACCGTTAAACATATTAAAAAAATACATATGTTTCTATTTATTGAAATTATATTGAAAAACAAAAAGGCAACACGTTTTTGATGAGCTGTACTTCGCACGTATCAATTGCACGTGTAAGTATAATAAAATTAATTAAAAACATTAGTTTACGGGATTCCGCCGAACAGGAAGAAAAATCCAAATAACGCCAACACACAAGACTTTTTTTTTGCAAAATGTCAATATAAAGTACATTTTTTGAAAAGTGGTTAATATACAAGACGTCCCTTGCTAAATTTCCAACTTTTAACATCCAACTCTTATCTTCTTCGCATTCCTATGTCAACAAGATTACGTGTTGTTTGACATACGGATGGATAATATTAGAATCTTCCAGTTCTCACATCACTTCCGTGCAGACATATCACACGTTTCAAAGTGTTTCAAAGTTTTCAAATATCCCTGAAATAAATGAAATTATTCTCCGAAATTGTTCCCCAAGAGTCACGCTGCATGATGTACATTTGCCACTCCTTTGGCGCTTTGAGTAACATTAACTATTTTTCATGGGTTGGGGTAAGGCGTTCGAGATGAGAGGCCACATTATAAGATAATGAATCAATAAAATAATTGGATACATCAATCAATAAATTAAATTGATTCATGTTAACTTAAAACTGATAACTTTCACCAGAGAAATCCTTATCAGATTTATGTTAACTTGTTGAAGGCTTTGTCTTCATTTCCTTTACTTGCACGCTATACATGCAGCTACATTATTTTCCCAGTTGTCTTTCCCATCTTTTGATTTAAGGTCCACATAATCAATGGTCAATTCCTCTTCTCCAAAATAACTGCAGTCCCTTTCCGATACATAAATTAAAATTTTAACAAAGAAACAAACAATCAAACTTCCATTCCAAGTAAACAAGAAAAGAAAATATTTTTTTAACACTTACATGCACATGTACCGGTCACGCAAAAGAATGTTGCTTTTTGTAGGCTCACGATAGGGTGTCATAACATTATAAACTCGATAAATATTCTTCACAAATATTATAAATATATAAGTCATAAAGTGTCGTAAAAATAGCAACACAAAAAAGAAGAAGAGAAGCTAGAATTGAAAAAAGATTGTACATGCACTACTGCTACAATACCTTCAGCATAGTATTCTAAAGCACGCCACTGTTTAAAAGAGGAAAACATGATAGGAATTGAAGTTTATCTATTGGGGATGATAGGAACCGTTATACATATTAAAAAAATACATATGTTTCTATTTATTGAAATTATATTGAAAAACAAAAAGGAAACACGTTTTTGATGAGCTTGTACTTCACACGTATCAATTGCACGTGTAAGTATAAAAAAGTTAATTAAAAAAATTAGTTTACTGGATTTCGCTGAACAGGACAAAAAATCCAAATAACGCCAACACAAAAGACATTTTTTTTGCAAAAGGTCAATATAAAGAACATTTTTGAAAAGTGGTTAACATACAGGACGTCCCTTGCAAAATTCCCAACTTTTAACATTCAACGGTTAGCTTCTTCGCATTCCTATGTCAACAAGATTACGTGTTGTTTGACATACAGATGGATAATATTAGAATCTTCTAGTTCTCACATCACTTCTGCGCGGACATATCACACGTTTCAAATGTTGAGAATATATTATCCCGCATCGCTTGGGTATGGTCTTGGATTAATGTTAATAAAGAGAAGTTCCCCCTCCACTTAACAAGGCCTTTTAAGTGGAGAATGATGGGCTTCAATTTCTCTCATGGTATCAGAGCCAACCCAAGACGTATTGTTGGGCTCCGCGACCTACCCACGTGATAGCACCGAAGATAATTACCGGGTCACACGTGAGGGGGCGTGTTGAGAATATATTATCCCACATCGCTTGGGTATGGTCTTGGATTAATGTTAACAAAGAGAAGTTCCCCCTCCACTTAACAAGGCCTTTTAAGTGGAGAATGATGGGCTTCAATTTCTCTCATCAAAGTGTTTCAAAGTTTTTAAATATCCCTAAAATCAATGAAATTATTCTCCAAAATTGTTCCCCAAGAGTCACGCTGCATGATGTACATTTGCCACTCCTTTGGCGCTTTGAGTAACATTAACTATTTTTCATGGGTTGGGGTAAGGAGTTCGAGATGAGAGGCCACATTATAAGATAATGAATCCATAAAATAATTGGATACATCAATCAATAAATTAAATTGATTCATGTTAACTTAAAACTGATCACTTTCACCAGAGGAATCCTTATCAGTTTTATGTTAATTTGTTGAAGGCTTTGTCTTCATTTCCTTTACTTGCACGCTATACATGCAGCTACATTATTTTTCCAGTTGTCTTTCCCATCTTTTGATTTAAGGTCCACATAATCAATGTTCAATTCCTCTTCTCCAAAACAACCGCAATACCTTTCCAATACATAAATTAAAAACTTAACAAAGAAATAAACAATCAAACTTCCATTCCAAGTAAACAAGAAAAGAAAATATTTTTTTAACACTTACATGCACATGTACCGGTCACGCAAAACAATGTTGCTTTTTGTAGGCTCACGATAGGGTGTCATAACATTATAAACTTGATAAATATTCTTCACAAATATTATAAATATATAAGTCATAAAGTGTGGTAGAAATAGCAACACAAAAAAGAAGAAGAGAAGCTAGAATTGAAAAAAAATTGTACATGCACTACTGCTACAATACCTTCAGCATAGTATTCTAAAGCACGCCACTGCTTAAAGGAGGAAAACATGATAGGAATTGAAGTTTATCTATTGGGGATGATAGAAACCGTTAAACATATTAAAAAAATACATATGTTTCTATTTATTGAAATTATATTGAAAAACAAAAAGGAAACACGTTTTTGATGAGCTGTACTTCGCACGTAACAATTGCACGTGTAATGATATTATAAAATTAATTAAAAAAATTAGTTTACGGGATTCCGCCGAACATGACGAAAAATTCAAATAACGCCAACACACAAGACTTTTTTTTGCAAAAGGTCAATATAAAGGACATTTTTTGAAAAGTGGTTAACATACTGGACGTCCCTTGCTAAATTCCCAACTTTTAACATTCAACTGTTAGCTTCTTTGCATTCCTATATCAAAAATATTACGTGTTGTTTGACATACAGATGGATAATATTAGAATCTTCCAGTTCTCACATCACTTTCGCGCTGACATATCACACATTTCAAAGTGTTTCAAAGTTTTCAAATATCCCTGAAATAAATGAAATGATTCTCCGAAATTGTTCCCCAAGAGTCACGCTGCATGATGTACATTTGCCACTCCTTTGGCGCTTTGAGTAACATTACACTCTTTTTCATGGGTTGGGGTAAGGCGTTCGAGATGAGAGGCCACATTATAAGATAGTGAATCAATAAAATAATTGGATACATCAATCAATAAGTTAATTTGATTCATGTTATCTTAAAACTGATAACTTTCACCAGAGGAATCCTTATCAGTTTTATGTTAGCTTGTTGAAGGCTTTGTGTTCATTTCCTTTGATAGCACACTATACATGCAGCTACATTATTTTCCCAGTTGTCTTTCCCATCTTTTGTTTTAAGGTCCACATAATCAATGGTCAATTCCTCTTCTTCAAAATAACCGCAGTACCTTTCCAATACATAAATTAAAATTTTAACAAAGAAACAAACAATCAAACTTCCATTCCAAGTGAACAAGAAAAGAAAATATTTTTTTAACACTAACATCCACATGTACCGGTCACGCAAAAGAATGTTGCTTTTTGTTGGCTCACAATAGGGTGTCATAACATTATAAACTTGATAAATATTCTTCACAAATATTATAAATATATAAGTCATAAAGTGTCGTAAAAATAGCAACACAAAAAAGAAGAAGAGAAGCTAGAATTGAAAAAAGATTGTAAATGCACTACTGCTACAATACCTTCAGCATAGTATTCTAAAGCACGCCACTGTTTAAAGGAGGAAAACATGATAGGAATTGAAGTTTATCTATTGGGGATGATATGAACCGTTAAACATATTAAAAAAAATACATATGTTTCTATTTATTGAAATTATATTGAAAAACTTGTACTTCGCACGTATCAATTGCACGTGTAAGTATAAAAAAAATTAATTAAAAAAATTAGTTTACGGGATTTCGCCTGACAGGACGAAAAATCCAAATAACGCCAACACACAAGACTTTTTTTTTTGCAAAAGGTAAATATAAAGGACATTTTTTGAAAAGTGGTTATTATACATGACGTCCCTTGCTAAATTCCCAACTTTTAACATTCAACTGTTAGCTTCTTCGCATTCCTATGTCAACAAGATTACGTGTTGTTTGAAATACGGATGGATAATATTAGAATCTTCAAGTTCTCACATCACTTCCGCACAGACATATCACACGTTTCAAAGTATTTCAAAGTTTTCAAATATCCCTAAAATCAATGAAATTATTCTCCGAAATTGTTCCCCAAGAGTCACGCTACATGATGTACATTTGCCACTCTTTTGGCACTTTGCATAACATTACTCTCTTTCTCATGGGTTGGGGTAAGGGGTCCGGGATGAGGGGCCGCATTATAAGATAATGAATCAATAAAATAATTGGATACATCAATCAATAAATTAATTTGATTCATGTTAACTTAAAACTGATAACTTTCACCAGAGGAATCCTTATCAGTTTTATGTTAACTTGTTGAAGTCTTTGTCTTCATTTCCTTTGATTGCACGCTATACATGCAGCTACATTATTTTTCCAGTTGTCTTTCCCATCTTCTGATTTAAGGTCCACATAATCAATGGTCAAATCCTCTTCTCCAAAATAACCGCAGTACCTTTCCAATACATAAATTAAAAACTTAACAAAGAAACAAACAATCAAACTTCCATTCCAAGTAAACAAGAAAAGAAAATATTTTTTTAACACTTACATGCACATGTACCGGTCACGCAAAAGAATGTTGCTTTTTGTAGGCTCACGATAGGGTGTCATAACATTATAAACTCGATAAATATTCTTCACAAATATTATAAATATATAAGTCATAAAGTGTGGTAGAAATAGCAACAAAAAAAAGAGAAGCTAGAATTGAAAAATGATTGTACCTGCACTACAAAAACAATACCTTCAGCATAGTATTCTACAACACGCAACCGTTTAAAGGAGGAAAACATGATAGGAATTGAAGTTTATCTATTGGGGATAATAGGAACCGTTAAACATATTTAAACAAATATATATGTT
This sequence comes from Linaria vulgaris, assembly GCA_948329865.1. Taxonomy (NCBI): domain Eukaryota; kingdom Viridiplantae; phylum Streptophyta; class Magnoliopsida; order Lamiales; family Plantaginaceae; genus Linaria; species Linaria vulgaris. Next base: position 30,350,309 of record OX415250.1, on the reverse strand, counting down.
TCTATTTATTGAAATTATATTGAAAAGCAAAAGGAAACACGTTTTTGATGAGCTTGTACTTCGTACGTATCAATTGCACGTGTAAGTATAATAAAATTAATTACAAAATTAGTTTACGGGATTCCGCCTGAACAGGACGAAAATTGCAAATAACGCCAACATACACGACTTTTTTTTGCAAAAGGTTAATATAAAAGACCTTTTTTAAAAAGTGGTTAACATACAGGACGTCCCTTGCAAAATTCCCAACTTTTAACATTCAACTGTTAGCTTCTTCGCATTCATATGTCAGCAAGATTACGTATTGTTTGACATATGGATGGATAATATTTGAATCTTCCAGGTCCCACGTCACTTTTGCGCGGACATATCACTTGTTTCAAAGTGTTTCAAAGTTTCCAAATATCCCTAAAATCAATGAAATTATTCTCCAAAATTGTTTCCCAAGAGTCACGCTACTTGATGTACATTTGCAACTATTTTGGCGCTTTACGTAACGTTACTCTCTTTTTCATGGGTTGGGGTAAGGCGTCCGAGGTGAGAGGCTGCATTATAAGATAATAAATCAATAAAACAACTAGATACATCAATAAACAAAATAATTGGATACATGTTAGCTTAAAACGGATATCTTTCACCAGAGGAATCCTAATCAGTTTCATGTTTGCTTGTTGAAGGCTTTGACTTCCTTTCCTTTTATTGCACACTATACATGCAGCTACTTTATTTTCCCTGGTGTCTTTTCCATATTTTGATTTAGGGTTCACATAATCAATGGTCAAGTCCTCTCCTCCAAAACAAATGCAGTACCTTTCCAATACATAAATTAAAAATTAACAAAGAAACAAACAATCAAACTTCCATTCCAAGTGAACAAGAAAATGAAAGGTTTTTTTAACACTTACATGAAGATTTACCGGTCACGCAAAAGAATGTTGGTTTTTGTAGGCTCAAGATAGGGTGTCATAACATTATAAACTCGATAAGGATTCAGCACAAATATTATAAATATATAAGTCATAAAGTGTGGTAGAAATAGCAACACAAAAAAGAAAAAGAGAAGCTAGAATTGAAAAAGATTGTACCTGCACTACTGCTATACCTTCAGCATAGTATTTTAAAGCACGCCACTGTCTAAAGGAGGGAAACATGATAGGAATTGAAGTTTATCTATTGGGGATGATAGGAACCGTTAAACATATTTAAAAAAATATATATGTTTCTATTTATTGAAATTATATTAAAAAGCAAAAGAAAACACGTTTTGGATGAACTTTTACTTCGCTCGTATCAATTGTACGTGTAAGTATAATAACATTAATTAAAAAATTAGTTTACGGGATTCCGCCGGAATAGGAACAAAATTGCAAATAATGCCAACATACATGACTTTTTTTGCAAAATGTCTATGTAAATGACCTTTTTGAAAAGTGGTTAACATACACGACGTCCCTTGCAAAATTCCCAACTTTTAACATTCAACTGTTAGCTTCTTCGCATTCCTATGTCAACAAGATTACGTGTTGTTTGACATATGGATGGATAATATTAGAATCTTCCAGGTCCCGCATCACTTCCGCGCAGACATATCACACGTTTCAAAGTGTTTCAAAGTTTTTAAATATCCCTAAAATCAATGAAATTATTCTCTGAAATTGTGCCCCAATAGTCACGTTGCATGATGTACATTTGCCACTCCTTTAGCGCTTTGCGTATTACACTCTCTTTCTCATGGGTTGGGGTAAGGCGTCCGGGGTAGGAGGCTGCATTATAAGATAATGAATCAATAAAAAAATTGGATACATGTTAGCTTAAAACTGATAACTTTCACCAGAGGAATCCTGATCAGTTTAATGTTAGCTTGTTGAAGGCTTTGACTTCCTTTCCTTTGATTGCACACTATATATGCAGCTATTTTATTTTCCCTGGTGTCTTTTCCATCTTTTGATTTAGGGTTCACATGATCAATGGTCAAGTCCTCTCCTCCAAAACAACCGCAGTACCTTTCCAATACATAAATTAAAAATTTAACAAAGAAACAAACAATCAAACTTCCATTCCAAGTGAACAAGAAAAGAAAATGTTTTTTAACATTTACATGCACATATACCAGTCACACAAAAGAATGTTGCTTTTTGTAGGCTCAAGATAGGGTGCCATAACATTATAAACTCGATAAGGATTCTGCACAAATATTATAAATATATAAGTCATAAAGTGAGGTAGAAATAACAACACAAAAAAGAAGAAGAGAAGCTAGAATTAAAATAAAGATTGTTCCTGCACTACTGCGACAATACCTTCAGCATAGTATTCTAAAGCAGGCCTCTGTTTAAAGGAGGAAAATATGAGATGAAAAATTGGGTTAGGAGGAAAAATGTAAAAAAAAAAAAAATTAAACATGGCAACAAACTTACACCATTACTAACTTTATCATGTCCATCCCCCTGCCAACATATATTCATAGGGCTGAATCACAATAATAACTTTAAATTAGCTTCATAACAATTTCACATTCACATAATTAGTGAATCCTTACTAATTTTAGCATTAGTTATAGACTTTCGTTATAAATTTAAATTGGGGACCTCAATGAAATTAAATATAATGGAAAAACAAGATTGGGGGCCTTAATGAAATTAAATATAAGTTGTTGGGGGCCATAATAAAATTATTAATGAAATTAAATAAAAATTGTTGGGGGCCTTAATGAAATTAAACATAAATTGCTGGGGAGAAAAATAAGATTGGAGACCTTAATAAAATTAAATATAAATTGCAGTAGAAATTAAATTTAAATTGCACAATAATCGAGAAACAAACAAGGGAAAATCTACGGCGTGGAAGCTTAAAATCCACAGATTCATATATAAAAAAAAGTAAAAAACCAGTAAATAATACTTACTTCTTGTTTACGTCAACGATCATAACTTTAGGATTCTGAGGTTCAAGTTGACTTTTATTTTGAATCATAAAGAGACCACCATGATCAAGCTTTAGCTTTGGAGAAAGAGAAAGGCCATTATACTTGTTGTCGCACTTTAGTCCTAAATTATTTGAAAAACTCACAGAGCAACTTTGACCACATGAAATGTTAATGTTGTGAGAACCATTAACGGCTAATGGTAAACAAATGTCTTTTTTGTTCCATTTTTTCTTCATTTTCATTTTGTCCATTTTGTTTTATGTATCTCATATTTTGAATGAGAATGAGAATGGTGAACTTTTGTTGATTTCTTGTATGCTTTTTTTAAGCATTAGTCTTATTTTCGCCAGAGTTCAGGTTCAGTACAATGCTCTGTTTAGGTGTTTTTTCTCTTTTTGCAGCTTGTGTTTACAATCCATTTTAAGCATTAGCACCATTACATTTCTCTCCTTTTTTTGCAGGCAGTTCTCTCTTTTACAATGCTCTGTTTTGGTGTTTTTTTCTCCTTTTTGCAGCTTGTGTTTACAATTCATTTTAAGCATTAGGACCATTACATTTCTCTCATTTTTGCAGGTTATAGGCTTGCTTGTTTGGGAGGACGAGCTACAGTTAGCTGTACATACAGCTAAAGGCCCACGTGAACAAATGGCAAGTGCCCATTGGCTCGTTCTTTCTCTTTGTAACTTAGTAAATTTTTGAAGGCCCTACATTTTCTCTAAATCAAAAAGGGTAACAAGTTAATTTCCTTGTAATTAAGCTAATTTTTGCATTTCTCAATTAATCACCCTAGTCTCATCCAAAAATCCGTAGTAGTACATAAAAAATTTATGGAATCTTTTAGTTGAATATCCTTTTCTTTAAACTCATAAATTAAATTTCAAGTAATACGAATTATCTATAATAATAGTCATAATCAATACTACAACATGCTCCTTGATTCTTTGGTTTTGATATGACTTTTTAAAGGGATTTATTTTGGATAATCAATACTACAACATGCTCCTTTTATACTGATTTATTATTAGAGAATACTTGGGATTTATTACTTTTTACATATATTTTGCATTCTTTGTGCGATTTGTGTAACAAGATCAGAAGATAGTGACGAAAATTAGCTTTATTTTTGTAAGAAAAAAATATTATTTAGAAGTGCTAACTGCTGATTTGGCAATAGATCGTTTTATATATATATATATATATATAGATATATATATATATATATATATATATATGCGTGTCGGTTACAAGTGTATGGTCTAGCAATACAACGAGTCTATCTCAAATCAGGCCTACACTACGTATCTCGTGTAGACTTGGTCCGGAACACCTCGAACCAACGTCTCGATTCTTGGATGGGAGTGGAATATCGGTGCTAGATCGAATGTACGTCGGTGATTGTCTTCGATGTGATATCAAGGATGACCCCTGACGTGATATCGGTGATGATGTGGTGTGACGTGTCAGAGCTGCGTGAGATGATCCCGATATCGAAAGAGATATCGGAAGTTATATCGGGGATGTGTTTCGATATGATGTGTGGTAGCTGAGGGATAATTATTGCTTACTTTGGGATCCGGGCACCGCGTATTTATAGACCTCGGGATCCGGGGACCACGGTAATATATCGGTGATTATTACCGATATGACATCGAAAGTGACCCCCGATATGGTCAAGTATGGGCCTGGTTTGGGCTTGGCCCAATATGCGGGAAATGCCTATATCATGTATTCGCAAATTTAATTTTAAATTTCTGGGTTACCTGTATCCTTCGTCCCGCCAGTTCAAATGACGGAGATCAAATTTGCGGGGAATGCACTTGTGGTGAACTTCGATTAGTCTCCCAATGTAGTGGACGCATAGTTTGAGGTCCTCGTTTGAATTCTAGTTCCCTTGGTATTTGGGTCCCTTGAAAACTGTGATGGGGTTGCGGGGGTAGTTGTTATATTATCGCGGCTCTTCGCGTAGTAGGGTAGGATGTCGGGTTTCATCCTCAATATAATGTCGAAATGCATATTCGATATGATGTCGGAAGTATATTCCGATGTAGTTGAGGCCTCCCTCTATAAGTAGGGCTTGTAAGAGACTCTGAAGTTCATAGTTTTCTGCGTTTTCTCTATCGTTAAGCGTAACCACATCAGTATGTATATCGGTAATTATATTCGATATATTCCCCGAAGTGTGTTTCGACCTCGCCGTGGTACTTGAATTATTTATTATTATTTCCTCATGCTGATACTCTGATTATTCTGCAAGTACATTACCTTTTTCTGAGATACTTCGCTAGAATGGGTTTTAGACAATTGATGCTTAAACTTCAAGCCGATCGTGAGGCACAAAAAGCTGCTGAAATGGCGGCAGTCGCGGTGGCGCCTGAAATAAGGTTTGCGTCTAGCTTTGACCTAAATAATGCAGCCGTTGAGTTTCTGGTAGAGGCGTCGGGAATCGAGCGACCTCCCCCTAGCACTGTAGTGCCTGAACGTGTCAATGAAGAACGTTTTAACAATGTTCCTGCCACTGTTGGATCCCTTAGCCAAGACATCCTTGACGTGGTGGGAGGCCCGGATGGTGCGGCCAGCCTCTTGGAGGTGTTGACCTCGAAACAAGGGGGTGTGGCTCCTCAACCTGACGAGGTTGTGGCGAGAGAGAGACCATTTACGAGGTCTCCTTCCAGTGAGTATGTTGCTCCACGTTCTGAATCGTTGGTCGATATTCATTTGACCAAGGACATTGGAGGTTCGAAATCGAATACCCCTGTCAACTTGGGTGATTTTGTGGATGTGCCTTTTATAGTGGGGTCGGGTTCTTCACGCCCGAACCTTATTAGTAACAAGGGAAAGGCGACCGTTTTAGGTATGACCGACAATGGTAAGGGGCCACTGCAGGAGCCCTCAATATTGGGGGGTCGTGCCCCTATTTTTCCTGGGATCCCGATTGCGAAACGTGTCGTTGACCTGAGTAGGATATCAGGTAATAAAAGGTCTCGTGAGGGGGCTGTCCATAGTGGCCACTCATCTTCGAGTTCGGGCCCTCAGAAGGCGGGTACAGTCAAACCCTCAAAGCGAGTAGAATTCCCTGAAGCAGATGATGTAAGGGGCATGATGCAGGCGTTTCCTCCTCCTGCGAATGTGCGGGTGCTCGCAGAATTTGAGCGGGCCCAGAATATACGCTGCAGCGTTCACATGTTCCAAAATGTATGTATCTGAACATGACTTCTATCATTTTCATTTGAATGTTTAGCATAATGTTATGCATTGTATTGTGCAGACGGCCAAGCTGGCGGTCTCGTGTCTGAAGACCGTTCGCGAGTCCAAGGGTGACCCTGACGCTGTTGCTGCCGAGCTCGAGGCTGACATCTTGAAGATGGGGGAATTCAACCCCATAGAGTTGGAGAGGTTGGAGGCTGAAAAAGAGGATGCACTGAAGACATGTCGTACGCTCCGGGAGGAGTACGATTTGTTAAAGGGAAACTTCAAAACATTAGTGACTGAGCTCGATCAAGGAAAGGCACGTGAATCTGCGGTCAACAAAGAGCTGGAAACACTGAAGGCTGAGGTGTCGGCGATGAAGACTGCTAACGAACGTCTCTCGTTGGAACTCTCCGCTTCCAAATTAGCTCCCTTGGACTTGGTATATATCTTGTGTACGATATCTGTTTCTGTTTTTTGTCCTCTCGTATTTAATAGAGTTCAATTTGTAGGAACGTCGTCCTGATCTCCTCCGGGTCGGGGCGGAAAAGTTTATGGAAAGCTCGAGCTTCCGAAATCTAATTTTGAAGGTTCGAGATGCAACTTTTCATGCTTGCGTAGGGCAAGTATTGAGAAGTGACGGTTTCAAGGACTCCCTCGAGTTGAGTGGGTTGAACCCAAGGCATGATCATAATGATCTGCCGATTGGTGGCCTAGATGAGGTGGAAGAGAGTTCGGCCGACCCAGACGTGTTTTCCGAAGTCGTGGAGAAAAAGACCAAATGGTCCTCGTGGGAGTAGCTGTTCAGTGCCTTCATTGTATCTTGAATTTAACCCTTTTCGGACTATCTCCAATTCATGGTTCTGTAATTGAATATTTATTTCTCTGTTGTCTTCATAGTATGTGACTCTTCGTGGCCTTGTTGTCTGATAACTTGTTGATTTCTTTTATTGTCATGATGATAGAATATGCAGTATTCTGAAATCTGAAGCGCAGTCATTTAGTTCTCGTTTTAGATGAGATTCGTTTAATCTGTCTGTTGTCAATCAAGGAATGATTAGGATTTCCGTGGGGTTGGTAGGAACGTGGGTAATCTTCCACTGCTTCTGTGTTTAGGATCGACCCCATTATCACAGGGGATATACTTCTTGTGGTTAGGGGCCCATAGAGCCTACCTCTTGACCTAGTTTGCTTTATGGGATTTTCACCCAATAGGCTCTTCATCTAGCGTAATTTTATGGGATTTCCACCCAATAGGCTCTTCACCTAGCTTGATTTATGGGATTTTCACCCAATAGGCTCTTCACCTAGCGTAATTTTATGGGATTTCCACCCAATAGGCTTTTCACCTAGCTTGATTTATGGGATTTTCACCCAATAGGCTCTTCACCTAGTGTAATTTTATGGGATTTCCACCCAATAGGCTCTTCACCTAGCTTGATTTATGGGATTTTCACCCAATAGGCTCTTCACCTAGCGTAATTTTATGGGATTTCCACCCAATAGACTCTTCGCCTAGATTGATTTATGAGATTTTCACCCAATAGGCTCTTCACCTAGCGTAATTTTATGGGATTTCCACCCAATAGGCTCTTCACCTAGCTTGATTTATGGGATTTTCACCCAATAGGCTCTTCACCTAGCGTAATTTTATGGGATTTCCACCCAATAGGCTCTTCACCTAGCTTGATTTATGGGATTTTCACCCAATAGGCTCTTCACCTAGCATAACGGTTCGCGTGGGTAGGGGCCCATCCCGTTTTCACAGGGAACCCGCTACAGTTCAAATGTTTAGCGTCGACCCCGTTATCACAGGGGATATTTTTGTGGGTAGGGGCGCATCCCGTTATCACAGGGAACCCACTACCGTTGAATTGTTTTTGATCGACCTCGTTATCATAAGGGATATTTTTGTGGGTAGGGGCGCATCTCGTTATCACAGGGAACCCACTACCGTTGAATTGTTTTTGATCGACCCCGTTATCACATGGGATATTTTTGTGGGTAGGGGCGCATTCCGTTATCACAGAGAACCCGCTACCGTTGAATTGTTTTTAATCGACCCCGTTATCACAGGGGATATTTTTTGTGGGTAGGGGCGCATCCCGTTATCACAGGGAACCCACTACCGTTGAATTGTTTTTGATCGACCCCGTTATCATAGGGGATATTTTTGCGGGTAGGCTAGCCTTTTCGTTGTCTTTTTGACTATGTCTCTTGGTGACTATGTCGTCGTTGGATCTGTAGGTCATTAAGCCCTGTAAAACAGCACAGACAAGAAAAAAAATTCGACGTAAAAGTTAGTACGAAAGCACGAGATGATGTGCATGTATTATCTGCGGGATGTTCCCTCGATTTGGGAATATCAGTTTTATACTAGAAACAGCGTTTCCATTGTGCTATGTCGTGCATGTTGTACTTGTTTGTACCTGTTGTACTTGTTTGAATATATAATATTTAATAATCTGGGACAATGCCCCCTGAATCACCCTTTTAATCTTCTCTATGTCCTTTTCGGATATAGTAATGTGCGATCCTTTGAGCCATGTACCTGTAAGATGGCGATGTGCTAAACATATATTTATGGGAGCATTCCCCAATTCTTTGTGCCATTCTCTGCACTTCTATAACGTCCGCTTAGGACATATCCCTACATAAAATATGAGATTGCGCCAAGCAACAAATAAAAAGGTAATAACGGATAACGGTCGAAGGCGAGGTAAATCTAACCCGCCTACGTATCCCGTTGAATGGGGAATTAGACAGGCGTAGTTCCCCCTGTTTTAAATTACATACCGACCCGTGAAGGGGCAAAATAAGAGATAGCGATCGAGGGCTAGGTAAACCTAACCCGCCTACGTATCCCGTTGAGTGGGGAATCAGACCGGCGTAGTTCCTCTTGTTTTAAGTTTACAGACCAACCCACGATGAGGCAATGTTTCCGTTGTTCAAACGTAATTTAAAACTGCTGAAATTTAAAATATTGTTCTGTTTGCTCCTCATGGTGATCACTCCGTGCGCGGGTTGTATTCTTGGTGTGGGACTTGTACTTCATGTCTTCTTCTGATTCTTGGGTGCTTCAACGAGTTCACATAGCACATCCATCCCTGTATCTGGTCACTCATAATCTCGCCAACTCCTTGAGGCGTCGGGAATTTAATCTTCTGGTAATAAGTAGAGACCGCTGCCCTGATCTGGTTGAGCACCGGTCGGCCAAGGATGGCGTGGTAGGGAAATGGAGCATCGACAATCGTGTATTTTATCGGTGTGACCCGGGTGCAGGGGCTTCTGCCAAACGTGGTGGCCAATATAACTTGTCCAAGCGACACTACCTCTGCTTCACCAAATCCGGTCAACGGGGTGGATATCGGCTTTAGCTAGTCCGGAGCTATCCTCATCCGCTCGTAGGCTTTTGAGAATATCAGGTTTGCAGAGCTTCCGCTATCCACCAACACGTTATGCACCTGATAACCATCCACATTAATCGTGATAACCAACGGGCAATCTACATTTCATGCGGTCAAGGCTAATGGACTAAGCTGCTCAAAGTCTTTCCTGGTGAAAGAGATCTCCTGCTCCAAGTATGCTTCCGGCATGATTGCGTTGGTGTACCCAACATAGGCTCCACCCTGGAGTCTTCGCGCCATGGTTTCTCGGCCATGAGCCGTGTCAGCTCCCAAGGCCCCTCCATTGATCACATTTATAACGCCTCTGCTCGAGGCATTCACTATAGTCCTACCTCGCTCCTCGGGTGCCTCAATCATTTTCTGCTTTCCTCTCCTGGGTGAGTAATCTCTTGTAGGGGATGAGGAATGTTCGGCTCCTCTAGCATCCTCTCTGGCGCTCTTGATAAACTCGACCAGTTTCCCTTCTTTGATCAATCTTTTGATTTCGTTCCTCAGGTGTGTGCAATCCTCCGTCCTGTGTCTGGGTTGGCGGTGGTACGCGCAGTATCTACCCGATGACTTCATCCCAGGAGTTTCATTCAACGGCCTGGGTTCCGTTAACCATCTGTTTCTTTTCGCCACGGCCATCACCTCCAGAATGCCTCTATTCAATGGGGTATACGTCCTTGGGGGCCTTTCCCTGTTGTGGTCTCTGTCTGCGTTCCTGCTGGAAAACGAACCCTGACGCGTTGCCATCATTTCGTCCTCGTAGACTATTTGGTTTGCAAACATGTTGATATGTGCTATGGTGGGCTCAGCCTATTTGATTAGCTCCCCGGCGAACCTGCGATGGGTCGTACCCTTAAATAGCATCATCATGACCTTCCCGCCATGCGGCTCGTCCACCTAAATTCATCGTTGAACCTCTTCATATAGTCCCGGAGGTTCTCTCTTTCCCTTTGCTGCACAGCACCGAGGTGTAGCAGGTTGGTCTTCGTTCTCTTCTGGCTAGAGAATTGGTTCTCGAATTTCTCTCTTAACTGCTCGTAGTCCGTTATGGATCTGGCCTCCAGCCTAGCGAACTAATCCAGTGCAGCGCCTGTTAAGGTGGTTGACAGGATCTATGCCTTTATATTTCTCGAGTAATTGTGCAAGTTCAGAATGCTATCGACCTGATGGAGATGATCCGTAGGATCACCTCTTCCGTCGTACGGCTTGATCACTGGGATCTTGTCCCCTCTTTGCAATACCTCAGCCTTTATCTCATCCGAAAACGGGGTCCTACTGCGACCCCTCCCCTTACTCTGAGTCAACTTTCTCGACAATTTTGCCCTCTCGCGGTCTAGCTGTTCCATCCTTCTCGAGATTACCCGCAGTATTTTTGCATCCTCATTCTTTGAATATCGGCGCGGTCGCGACCGCGTTCCATTCTATGGACTACTTCCGCCCTCTCGAGGTCAAGCCATTCCATCTTTCTTGCTATCTCTCGATCTAGGGTCCGGGGGTCCCGTTTCTCTACCCTGTCATAAGCAGCGGGCGATATCTCCCTGAATGAGTCCCCCGTATCCTCTTGTTCGTCGTACCCTTGCCTTGCCCTTCTCTCACCAGCTCCGGATTCATGGGGCCTTACCCGAATGTCCTTTGTCATTTGCTCCACTAGTCGTGGAAGCAAGGTCTCCAATGTGGAATCCAGCACCACTTTTACAAAGGCGTTGATCTGCGCTTGCATCTCCGGGGTTATGGAGGCGGGGTGAGAGGCGCTTCGTCACGCGGGCATTGTCTCCTTCGGGCCGGGAAAATCCGCATTTGGCGCCTCGTTCATTAGGATGTCTGCTGCGGGGTTCTCATTGGGTGGGCCCTCAGCCGCGGGTTCCCCCGTACTTGGTGCAACAAGGTTCGGACCTGCATTCACAGCTCGCGGCGGCCTCCCGGGCCCGCGCCTTTGTAGTGGCTCATTTTGTGGTGGAGGAAGCTCCATCTCGGCGTGAGCCACTGTCTGTTCTTAGTCAGTTGGGTGTTGAGGGAGTTGCGTGCCCTCCATCCTGGCGCTCCTACTCACAATTCCGCTAAATTCGGATTGGGTCCTCCTTCTTTGCATCTCGGCGTCCTTGTCCGGGAACTGGTGTTCCCACAGACGGCGCCACTGATTTCGCAATAGATCGTTTTATATATATATATATATATATATATATATGAGTTTCGGTTACAAGTGTATGGTCTAGCAATACAACGAGTCTATCTCAAATCAGGCCTACACTACGTATCTCGTGTAGACTTGGTCCGGAACACCTCGAACCAAAGCCTCGATGCTTGGATGGGAGTGGAATACCAGTGCTAGATCGAATGTACGTCGGTGATTGTCTTCGATGTGATATCGAGGATGACCCCCGACGTGATATCGATGATGACGTGGTGTGACGTGTCAGAGCTGCCCGAGATGATCCCGATATCGAAAGAGATATCGAAAGTTATATCGGGGATGTGTTTCTATATGATGCGTGGTAGCTGATGGATAATGGGCATTGTTTTGTAATTGTTTTGTAATTGGCATCCCTAGCCACTTAATTCCTAACTCTTTCTTTGAGTGATGGGGCCATGGGGTATCTTTAGCATTTTAATAAATTTCTAATTCTATCAACAAAAAAAAAAATAGATAACAAAGAAGCAGTGTAGGCCCTTGGCATGGATTAAAATTTATATTTCGTGTTATGTTTCGGTGTATCAAATATTAGAAACGTTTCGTAGAATTTCATAAACGTTTTGAAGATGTTTCGTAAGCAACAATAAAAAATAATATATCATATAGAATTCATTAAATTATTCAAAAGCCACTATATTTTTATTAATTAAGAGCCAATACTTATCATACTTTTATGAAACACTTACCAATTCATTTTATGAAATAGACAATTAAAAGTAAAGTCCACATATCAATAACATACCAGAAAATCATATTATTAAATTTACAGTTTTGCCCAGTTATATCATAATATTTTTCTTGATTAAGAGATTGGAAAATAAGACAAGAATAACTAATATTTGGTCTTGTTCCTATATAAATCACATTAAATCGAGAAATCAATAATAGAGTTCATATGTTCTTCCTTAAAGTCTCAAAACTGCATATATTCTTGCACATCCAAGAGTGTTCATATATTTACATGAATTGGTGAGCTACATGGATTAAATAACAACGTTTCCCACAAGTCTTCTAGGACCTTTAAGTTCTAAACTCATTAGCATTTAATATTTTCAATTTGATAACCCCCCGCCAACCTCGTCCAGTCACCATGAAATGGTCATGCATGCAAGAATCTCGTCTAAGACATATGAGATTGACATTGTTTTAGAAAATTTGGCACAAACAAGGTAGGTGGAGAGTGAAACTAAGATAAATTATTAGGTGCAATTGACTTGAGTATTTTTATTAATATTTCACTATATAAAGTTGATTATTTTTTTGGCGTGTGTAGTTATTTTCATAATCTACACTTTTCTTTTGTTCGGTATTTCATAAGAAGACACAAAGAAATTGAAAAGGAGCTATTCAAAATCTAAACCATAAGTTACCAATTCACAAGAAATACAATTTTCGAGTCTAACTCATGATCAAGCTATCATCTAAAAGAGGGGATGATCCAACTCCTAGTATACCATTTTATAAGAAATGAAACCCAACACTCGCATGAAACCCAATATTAGATATAATAGGACCTAAGAATGTACGAAAGCATTGAGATATAGCAAAAACTAGACCTCCCTATTTACCACTTTGCTATGGAAACTTAGTGCAAAATAACTGTTAAAATTTGGCTCGATGTGTATCGCTTTCCTTTAATCACCATCGTTATAGTAAAACGCACTAAAACGCACTACAAAGACTATTGAGTTCAAAGTCAACTCGCCCATACCCAACTCCAAGTTATTTATAATACTCATTATGAATGGGAACTGAATGTCCTTTATTTTATATTGCATGATCCCATTAATTACTAAACAAAATCAATACATATTCCTCATAAGCGACGACGAAGTGAGAGGAGTTTTATTAACATTCTGATTCTTGACACATACATTTAATGATCATTGTAAGAAACTTGATTGAGAGAATTGTGCTAAATGATTTGGTTGCTGGACCTGCTCAACATTAAATGATACAATCTTCAAAAGTTGTGGGATATAGGATTGAGTCAATGTTTGCTAAAGTAAAAAAAATTAAGACTTGCTTGCTCATTGATATATTTCTTTAAAGGATTTGCGCAATATTTCATGCTAAGTTGTGAACAATTTAAAATTTTGAATTAAATGATTATCCGACTTATTGCAAATTTCATCGGCTAACAAAATGACACTTTTGGCATGCACCCAATATTTATTTATACAAAAATAATTTTGTTGATTAATTATTAATATGCAATTATAATAGGTATAGTAATTAGCATGCAATCCCAGAATCTGTAACACCTCTTCTTGTTTTCTCAAACTCATTACCACCATCGCTACTGCAATGCGTGCAGGCTACTCCATTTCGAGGAGAAATTATTATATACATCCGATGTATGTACATCCGATGGTTGAGATTAAAAGAAGATTCCTATATTGTAGGAATAACCACCCAACACCCCATCCCCACCGTGTATTGGTAGTGGATGCACATACAGCGGCTGCACCAAATAATCTCTCCATTTCGAGCCTTAAAATCATTGATCACAAATACTAGTAGTGTTAGGGTTTTTAATCTGATTTGGTCGATTGATCGGTTCTGTCGAGTACAATCAATGGGCGAGGAGGAGGGTGAGTCGATGAGCGGAGAGGAGGTGAATATCAACATTCGATGCTCGAACGGCTCTAAATTCGCCGTGAAAACGATCACGGTGCTGGAATTCAAAAAGATGTTGGTGCAGAATTGCGATGCTCCAGCTGAACGTTAACATCAGCCTTTGATTTACAAAGATTGGATCTATCTTGAAGGACGGTCAAATCCTAGCTAGCTATGGTAAAACACTATTCGCTCTTTCACAGTTTTGGCCCTATTTATTTGTTGTGTGCAATTAAATTTGAGTGGTGTTGTTAACTAACCGGCTTGTTTATTTTTTGAAGATTGTGAAATAGAATGGATGTGAAAATATTAAGCACTAAGAATTGAATGTTATCCAATGGAATCTCTGAATACTTGCCTTTGTAGCTGGTAGGGTGCTGGTAAAACCATTACGGCATATCGGAATGACTGCTATCTCTGAATGATTGTTGTCGTCATTCGACCGATATTCCAGTGTCCATTTGCGGATTGATAAGAAGCTTCCCGCAAATTGCCAAGGTCCTTGGGCAGTGGCGTATCCAGGATTTGAATATAGGGGAGGCTAGAATTTTTTCTTTTTAAAGAACAATAAGCAAGAATCTAAAGAGAATTAAGAGAAAAGACAATGAAACAATACTCCAAAAAAATGAATTTTGAATAGATTTTTGAAGCTTCTAAAGAAGATGAACGTTTATAGAGCTTTTATTTCTTGCGAAAATTCTTTTAATGAAATTTTACCCAACTCTATCGATGACCAAGAAATCTTTTGTTTTTTGTTTCTTGCATTACAACTTTTATAAAATATATATTTACTAAAATAAATGACTTAAACTATGTTAAAACTCTTTCACATTTTTCTTGGAATTAAAACATCATAAAATTATTGTATATTACACTTACAGTTCTATAGATTTAGAAACTAATGGTTTTGTAAAAAGAAAATAAAGAACATGAATATATAACTAAATCTTAATAACAATAATTCTTTATGTACCAAATAAAAACTCAAATCAAGATTAGTGATTTCCTTACATTTGAATTAATTAAACAGTGAAGGTTTTTATTCTAGTTTTACAACAGTAATACAACATTAAGACTTTTTGCTAATTAAAAATAACATATGGGGTCATTTTGCGAATTGAACATAAAGCATAGTTATTTTTGCAATATTTGATTCTAGCTAGTGGATTCCTACCTTTTTTCGTGTGCAATTTCATTTAAAGGTTTATACTCTATTAATATTATACTAACTTAAAAAGAATCTCACTTATATATACCTAGTGTATAAAAAATAATTCAAAAAAATAGGGGGGCTACAGCCCCTCCCTCCCCCCAGCCCCTTAATAGATCCGCCCATGTCCTTGGGTAAGAATGCGCTCGTGTTGGGAGGGCGTAACTACCAAATCCGAGGTCGTTCAATTCGCTACCTTCGGCGAGATTCCACATCGTACTAAGTTTCATAAAGAGATTAGGATAAAACCATGGTTTCCCCAAAATCTTGATTATGATTGCATTCTTCCATGTATCAAATAGTGAGTTTTTCAGCTCCTCCGACAGTTCAATCATCTTGTGCGGCTTATTATTCGTCGGGGTAGAACCCTAGCCTTTCCTTGTACATTCGCTGAATTGGATTCATTCACTCTCACTTCCTGCGGTTTAACCTTACTCACAAAAGTTGGTTTCTATGATTGTCAATTTCCATTCAGATTCTATGCTGGAAATGGATCCACTCTTTTTGTCGTTAATTCATACGCTTTTCTTGGGCATTTCAGTGAATTCGCGTCACTCTCGATACTCCCTACATGGAATTGGATCGATTCCAGATTCATGATCAGAGGAGGTTCGGTGACAGAGTCTCCGTCGTCATGGGGCGGTGCCGGTAAGGGTGTGACGGAATCGCTGGCCGAATCGCTTGGTCCGGTTATTTTAGGAAACAAAATCTCTCTATTACTGGTTCCTAATACTATATGTATTGCTTGCATATTCAATAGTTTATCGGATAATGAATGGTTGAAGAAAAATATTCAAGTGGATAAATTGAATGTGACCAAATGTCGAATGTTGCATAGCACTAGATTTTTGGCGCCACAATCTGGAATGTATGGAAAGCTCGCAACTTTTGGATCTTCAAGGGGAAGTCATGAACGTTAATCGCAGTATGTTCTTGATTAAACTTAACGTGGATGACATCCTTAACACGAGGATGAATGCAGCAGCAGTCAGAGTTGCACTCTGGTCAAAAATATGAGGTTGGGTTTGGGGATTTATAAAGAAGACTGATGCTACGACACTGAACGAGAGGGAACGAGTAGCACTCAAACATAGATTGGAATTAGCATGGGAAAGAAGAGTGCCACAACTTGAAGTGGAAATCTACTCGACATAAATTCTTGATCTTGTTTGAGGAACAATCGGACCAACCTAGTTTGATAATAGATCGTTTATATAAGTATGGGTCGGTTACAATGGAGTACAAGGGGAATACAACGAATCTATCCTAACAAACTAGGCCTAATATAGGTGTCTCGATTAGGCTTGGTCCGGAACACCTCGAACTAACGCATCGATGCTTGGACGACAGGGGTATATCAGTAATCATGTCTGCGGTATATCGGTGATCATGTCTGAGGTATATCGGTAACCATCTCCGATGTGATGTCGGTAGTGCAAAGGTATGACGTGTTAGTGGAGCACGTTGGTTATCTCGATATCGAACACGATATCGAGAGTAAGATCGGTGATCTCTTTCGATGTGATGCGTGGTAGTCGAGGGATAATAATTGCTTATTTTGGGATCCAGGCATCGCGTTATTTATAGAACTCGGGATCCGGGACCACAGTACCATATCGGTGATGATCACCGATATGATGTCGAAAGTGATCCTCGATATGGTCAAATATGGGCCTAGTTTGGGCCAGGCCCGGTATGCGGGAAATGCCCATATCATGTAGTCCCCCAATTTAGGGATTCTTATCTTAGAGATAGGAATTTGCAAATTTAATTTTAAATTTCTGGGTTACATGTACCATTCGTCCCGCCAGTTCAAATGACGCAGATCAAATTTGCGGGGAATGCACTTGTGATAAATTTTGCTGGAATCCCCATTGCAGTGGATTTCTAATTTGAGGTCCTCATTTGAATTCTTCGTTCCCCGTACGAGATTTTGAATAATTCGCACATATCGGGATTGACCTCTTTGTCCTTTTGTCGATATCGAATATTAGTACCGATGTGAGATCGAAAGATTGTTTCAATCTAGCACCTCCGATGTCTATAAATAGGACTCCCAGGGAAATGAAACTCACTTTTGGCTTTTAACGAAAATTCATTGTCCCTCTGAAAAGTACGTCGAATTTCACCTTCGATCTCGTTTTCAATATCTCTTTCGATATCACGTTCGATTTGATTTTTCTCCTTTAGCTCGTCAGTATGTCGTCTGCCGGTAACAATGTTGGCTCGGGTTTGCCCGAGATGGATTTCGAAGGGATCGAAGCGAAATTTACTGAAAATGAAATGTTTGGGTCTGACCAATTGATTGGCGACCACTCTGGTGTTGAATTCTCTGCTCCGCCGGAGGCTGACGACCCAAATGTAGATGAGTGGGGCTTGGGGATCAGCCCCCCGAAATATAAGACCACGGAGAAGTATGTGGATATGATGTCTCGCGTTCCTCATTATGCTGGTCACTACTCCGACGAGTATGACATCCCCGAGGGGTACATGGTCATATTCCCTAGCGCGGATCAACGAATGCATACTCCACCGAAAGGCTGTATTACTGTTAACGCCAAGCACTTTAAGAACGGACTCCGCTTCCCAATTGATCATGTAGTTAGTGCTATCATAGCGAGCATAGGGGTATGCTTGGGGCAGCTATCCCCCAATTCTCTGAGGTATATCGTGGCTTTCATTTGTGTTATGAGAGCCTTGGGTGCACCTTGTGGGGTTAATGAGTTCTGGCAACTCTTTTGTGTCATGGTCAACAGGAAGGGCGGTGACAAAGGATTCTTTTGTGTGCGGGCACAGGGGGGTCTTAGGTTCGTGCAATATACTCAGTCCAGTTATGGATTTGGTAATAAGTGTGAGTATATGTACGTCCAGGAGAGGACATCTGGTGAATTTGATGTGCTTTCAAGTGTGTGGTGCGAAGACACCAAATATGAGAGACGAGTCGCTGTTGGGACAACTGCACATAGTCTCGAATTTCTGAGGAAGTCGATTAACCATCCGTACGACGGTACCTTACTTTGCAGTGACATAGTTTTGCGAGCAAGTGGGATATCTCTCGTACCTTATGACGGTCCCTCTACTCTCGGTAAGTGCTATATCTTCACAAACCGATATCTTTCTCCTGACTTATCTCTTGACCTTATATTTCCTTGTATCTTGCAGCCGATTTGGTAGAGTACTGTAGTCTGAATGCGATAGCGGAACGTAAACAGCTGGGGGCCGACGCTGTTGCGGAAGATGCACCTCTGCTCGTCAAGAAGAGGGGCCGTGAGGGCGTACGCAAGAATGCAAAGAAGACTGCTTCCTCGTCGGATGGGAACACTGCAGCCGTGGGTGGCGCCTCGCAATCTCAAAATGATGTAGATGTCGGAATGTCCACGGGCCCGAAAAAAATGAAGGAGAATGGTAGTTCAAGTGGGGATCATAGCGGTCTATTCCGATCTGTAAGTAATCTCTGTGTCTTTTGGATGTGTATTTCTCTTGGGTTTTTTATTCAATTGAGTATCTAATTCATTATTGCAAATGTGCAGGTGGCGAGCATTTTGAAAGGTTTCTTGGAGATGGCTGTTAAGGGACAATCGGATCACGTGGAATCGCTCTGGGTTACCAACAATCTGCTCGAAAAGCTGGGTGAATACGATCCCGTTGCTGCCGTGCAGTTACAGCACGAGAGGGGCGAGGCCCTGTATATTTTGAAGACCAGCGAGAGTAATGTGAGAGGCATGTATGACGATAATAAAAGGTTAATCGCAGAGCTCGATGAGGCTAGACTTATTGCTGGTAGTGAGGCGTCCCGACGGGAGGCAATTGAGGCCGAGGCCGCAGTTCTGAGGGACAGATTAGCCCAAGCTGAAATGCACATGTGGTGCATGACGCTGAGCAAGAGCCAATTGACTAGTGCGGCCAAACAATTCCTTCTGAGTCGATCTTTCAAAATAATATATGATAAGCGCGGCTTGCTCGAGCGGGAGGAGGCCAAAGCCTCCGTTATAGGTCAAATTCAGCTGGAAGGTGGTCTTAAAGATGGTTATGATCCATCAGCCATAAATCCATTGAAGGCGCCGGACAGACAATTTTCTGAAGATTCCGACGATGATGACGAAGACCTGAAGCCGGAAGTGGAGTGTCGTGAGATTATCGACCAGAAGAGTTTGGCGTTAATCCATATTAAATGAGCTCCTCGTTATCCTAGTTGAGAATTTAGGGATTTGTAACTTCCCTTTTGTGATAATAATAATAAAATTGTCTATAACTTGGTGTTCTATCCGTTAATTCAATCAATCCTTCTTGCGTGTCCTGATTTTATATTCGTTCATACGTATTCAATGGTTTGATTGCTTGTCTTATTATTACGCCTCCTTGTTGTGTCGCATGTCGGTTATACCGGATTATACCGACTAATCCCCCTCATCGCAAGGAGGTGATTCTGTTTCTGTCCTTTAGAGTCTGACCCCGTTATCACAAGGAAACAGTTATCGCTCAGATGTTTAGGATCAACACAGTTATCATAGGGGATTTTTTCTTGTGGGTAGGGGCCCATCCCGTTATCACAGGGAAACCCGCTATCGTTCGAATTTTTTGGATTGACCCCGTTATCACAAGGGATTTTTTCTTGTGGTTAGGGCCCCATCCCGTTATCACATGGAAACCCGCTACCGTTCGAATTTTTAGGATCGACCTCCGTTACCACATGGGATTTTTCTTGTGGGTAGGGGCCCATCTCGTTATCACAGGGAAACCGCTACCGTTTAAATTTTTTGGATCGACAACGCTATCAGAGGGGATTTTTTCTCTTGTGGGTAGGGGCCCATCCCATTATCACAGGGAAACCCGCTACCGCTCAAATTTTTAGGATCGACCCCGTTATCACAGGGGATTTTTTCTTGTGGGTAGGGGCCCATCCAGTTATCACAGGGAAACCCGCCACCGCTCAAATTTTTAGGATCGACCCCGTCCTTTGTCTGTGCCCCTCGGTAACTTTGTAGTTGTCACGATGATAGGTCGTTAGGCACCTGTAAAATAACATAGACAAAGAATGTTTTGCACTGTACCATCTTATGTTAAAGCATGAAATGATGTGGCTTTGTTATCCGGAAAATTTTCCCTTAACCTGTGAATTTTAATTTTTTCGAGCAAAACTGATGCTCGCAACATGTTTTGACGTACCTGTTGTACGCTTGTACCTGTAAGAAGGTGATATAGCAAATACATATTTGCGGGGTAATTTCCCCGACTCTATATGCCATGATTTGCATTTCCATGATATCCGATTAGGATGTGTCCCTGCATGGAATTGGAGATTTAATGATACAGTAATATCGCTGAGAAAAAATAAAAAGTAATGACGGATAACGGTCGAAGGCTAGGTAAACCTAACCCGCCTACGTATCCCATTGAATGAGGAATCAGACCGGCGTAGTTCCCCCTGTGTTAGTTACATGCCGACCCACAAATGGGCAAAATAAAAGATAACGGTCGAAGGCTTGGCAATCCTAACCCGCCTACGTATCCAGTTGAGTGGAGAATCAGACCGGCGTAGTTCCCCCTGTTTTAAGTTACAACCCAACTCATGATGGGGCAATGTTCTAATTGTTCAAGCATGATTTTAAAAACTAAGGAAACTTAAAAAACCAAGGAAACTTAAACGATTGTACTGGTTGTTTCTCATGATAATTACTCCATGGCTTGTTGATCCTGATTTGGCCCGATTGCTTCTTCCTCCGCTTCTCTAATTCTTGGCAGCGTAAGAGAAGTGATGTAGCAGAACCAAGCCTCTTCCTGGTCAGCGACCACTTCTCCGACCCCTCCTCCTGCTGGAAATTTCACCTTCGGATGGAACGTGGACACCACCGCTCTTATCGCGTTCAGGGTCGGCCTGCCAATTATGACATTGTATGCGAATGGTTGGTCCACGATCATATATTGAATATTGATAGTTTGTATGTGCGGTTCTAGCCCAAATGATGTGGGAAGGTTCACTTGCCCTAGGGGGATTGTTTCTGCTCCACTGAATCCCACCACTAGCGTATGGACCTGTTCAATTACATGGTGCCCGAGTGCCATCTTCTCCAAAGCATGTGCAAATATAACATTGGTGGAACTACCATTGTCTATAAGTACTTTGTGTACAACATAGTTAGCGATATCAAGTTTAACAACCAAGGGGCAGTCTAGCTCGTCGACCTGGATGGCTTCGGGGTTGAGATCCAAGAGGTCCCTGCTGGAAAATGTAATAACCTCGTCTGCAAGCCCTTCGATTAGCGTTGTGAATCCGACGAAACGGTCCTCGTTCAGTCCACGGGTTATCTTCTTTCTCTGGTTGGTGGAATCTGCTCCTGCAGTTCCGCCGTTTATCACATTAATCACCCCCTAGAAGGTGCTTTATTTATTATATTGCGTCCTTGTCCGCTCTCAATTGCCTTAAGGCACTCCCTTCTTGGGGATTGTGACCGCTCTCTCGACTCAGCATATTGCCCGCTCGCCTTGACGAACTCTATTAACCTCCCGTCCTTAATCAACCTCTCGATCTCCTCCTTCAGGTCATAGCAATCCTTCGTGTCATGGCATTTCTAGCGGTGGTACTCACAGTAGCGCGCATATTTCTTGGTGAAATCCATCTCCTTGATTTTTCGAGGTGCATTTAACCAATTCTTGCTTTGTGCGACGGCCAAGATAGTGCGGATGTCCTGGTTGAGGGGTGTATATCTCTTCAGCAATCTGTCTCTTCCCCCCTACTCCTGTGACATGCCTCTCTACCCCTTTCCCTGCTGGATTCCTGGGGTCTAAGCTTAGCTGCCATCATCGTGTCTTCATAAATCACGGTATGTGCAAACTCGTTTATCCGATTTATGGTAGGCTCTGTGAGCTTGATCAGTTCTTTGGCAAACTTGTTGTGTGTCGTTGCCCTGAATAAGGTCTGCAACATCTATCCTCCGTAGGGGTTATCCACCTTCAGTAGCTCCTCATTGAATCTGTTCATGAATTCCCCGAGGGTTTCCCTCTCTTTCTGTTTTAACGCTTCCAGATGGTACATGCTTGTCGTCATTCGCTTCTGACTGGAGAAGTGGTTCTCCAACCTCTCCTTCATCTGCTCGAAGCTAGAGATAGATCCCGCTTCGATTCTGTTAAACCAGTCTAACGCCGCTCCTATCAGTGTTGTTGCCATTATTTTTGCCTTAATGCCTTCGGAAAAGCCTTGCAAGTTCAAGAGACTCTCCACGGCGTGGATGTGATCCCTTGGGTCAGTCTTCCCATCATATGGTTTTATAGTCGGAATCTTGTCTCCTCTGCACAACACTTCTTTCTCGATATCACAACAGAAGGGAGTCAACGGCCGTCGGTATCCAACTGTTGTTGCTCCCCGGTTTATGTCCCTTCTCTCGGCTTCCATGTCCTTGGTCATTTTAACTGTCTCCCTTATCATGTTATGTCTGTCCTCCTCAAACGCCCTGACTCTCTGGTCGTTCTCTGTATCATCACTTAGTTCTACCCTCTCTTCACTTTTGTCCCTTGTCAAACGCCCTCTTCCAGTGTTGTCCCTTCGACCTCCTTCAGGGATCTTCTCTTCGTCCCACTCTTGTCTTGTCCTCTGCTCATATACCCTGGATTCACGGGGCCTTGCTTGAGCATCCCTCGTTCCTCGTTCCACTATGCGTGGCAGCAAAGTCTCAAGTGTAGCATTAAGCGCCGCTTTTACAGAAGCGTTGATATGCGCCAGCATCTCCGGGGTTATGGCGGTAGGGGGAACGACGCTCTGTCCTGCAGCCATTGTCTCCTCCGAGCCGGGAAGATCCGCGTTTGGCACCTCAGTCATTGGAACACCCGCCGTTGGGTTTTCAGTAGCTGGTTCCGTCGTATTTGGTGCGGCAGCGGGTGGGCATGTATTCGTGGCTCGCGATGGCCTCCAGGGCCCGCGCCTGCTTCGCGGTTCATTCTGTGCTGAAGGAAGCTCCATGTCGGCTTGGGTCATCGGCTGTTGGGGGAGTCGTGTGTCCCCAGTCCTCGTGTTTCTAGTCATAACTCTGTTAAATTCGGATTGGGTCCTCCTTCCTTGCATCTTGACGCCCTCGTCCGTGAACTGGTGTTCTCACAGACGCCACTAGTTTGACAATAGATCGTTTATATAAGTATGGGTCGGTTACAATGGAGTACAAGTGAAATACAACGAATCTATCCTAACAAACTAGGCCTAATCTAGGTGTCTCGATTAGTCTTGGTCTGGAACACCTTGAACTAACGCCTCGATGCTTGGACGGTAGGGGTATATCGGTAATCATGTCTGAGGTATATCGGGGATAATGTCTGAGGTATATCGGTAATCATGTCTGATGTATATCGGTAACCATCTCCGATGTGATGTCGGTAGTGCGAAGGTATGACGTGTTAGTGGAGCACGTTGGTTATCTCGATATCGAACACGATATCGAGAGTAAGATCGATGATCTCTTTCGATGTGATGCGTGGCAGTCGAGGGATAATAATTGCTTGCTTTGGGATCCGGGCATCGCGTTATTTACAGACATCAGGATCCGGGGACCACAGTACCATATCGGTGATGATTACCGATATGATGTCGAAAGTGATCCTCGATATGGTCAAATATGGGCCTGGTTTGGGTCAGGCCCGGTATGCGGGAAATGCCCATATCACAACCTTTCATACACGATTGCAAGAAGTTGCTCCATCTTCCATGGGACGTTAGATTAAATGAATTCCCAGAACGACGAATAGAGTGACGAATAGTCTTGTGCATTAACTCATCGGAAAAGAGTTTTTTTTTTTTTTGGATAACCGCCTGCCTAATGTAGTTAATTAAACCCTTAAGTTTTGACATGGTCAAAGAACATAACTTCCTTTTATTACCAAAATAAATAAATAAAAATAGTTGATAGCTGCCTTTAGTACTATTGGTTTTATTGGCATACAACAAGTATTCTAGCCATTTTATAATTAAACAACGTGAGATATTTTGGAAACAAAATATGATTTGGTACTTATTCTTCAACCGGAACGCGAACTTAGTGTTTACAATTTTTTTCGTGACAATGAACGCGAGTTTTAGAATTTGAAGCCCAATTCAAAACACACAATTATCAATGATGGACTTACTTGAAAGAGTAATATAATGCGGCTTTAATAATTAATAGTAATTAGTAACAAAACTTGTTTTGCAGTACATATGAAGTAGCAATTCTGGTCCTCATATTTTATTTTATTTTTAAATTTGATCTTGTACCTATCATGGCTGACAAATTTAGTGCTTTACAATATGCTATTGGAAAAGTTAGGTTCATGAACTAAGTAAACCATTAATATTTACTAATACAAGGATATATTAGCTAACAAACAAGTTAATTTGGAGGATAAGCAATAATTGGACAACTTAATAACGAATTAAAAGCAAAATGAGATGTTTTGTAATGTTACATTTATTATTTATATGAGGATTTTAGACACTTATCCACAAAGGGTAGTGATATCTTAAATTAATATTCAATCGGGTATTATGAACAAGGCCGAAAAACATAAATGGGTTGATAGGATCCTAAAAGTTGGCTTTCTTATGTACGATTCGTATGGGCCTAAGTTCATTTTCAGCTCGCATATAACCTACAAATGATGGACCTTTAAATTAGAATTGGAGTTAATTAAGGCTGTGAAATGCGTCTTGAAGTTTAATCATCTAAAAATAAAAGGTCTCTGACTTTTAGACATTTCGGTAAAAAGGTAATTATATTTCTTTAACATAAAATTTAATATTAATTAATAATGAACACTCTATTGAACCTATATATCAAAAAAAAAAATCTCTATTGAACCTTACTTACAACCATTTTTATTTGAATTACAAAAATCAACTTTAGCTATTTAATTTAGTCATAGCTAATTCAATTTTATGATTATTCTGCACGTGTATGTATATATATATATATAGAACAGCTTTAGATGAACACAACATCGTCTTCGACAGAGAGAAAGAACTTTTGGATACAAGTCGATACAAGTGAAATACGCAATGATCGATGACACGTGTAATAAGAACATAATAACTATATGTTTCTTAGTAGTACCACAAAAAAGTGAGCACCGACCAGTGTACGTGTGTTAAAAAACTTAAAATCAGTCATTTCAAGTCGTAATAATATTTCGGCAGTTATTGCGAATAAATTTACAAAGTAATAGTTTGTCTCTCTAATCCAAGAGTTGTATTCCTCTTTGATGCCTTTATATATAACTCACGGTATGTCGGTATGAGTAGACCTGACATTACACAAATTAGTTCCTTTCTTTATGTTAGATTATTTTACTAAAATAATATTATTTAGATTTATGTTAACTCTAAAATAGTTTTCAATATTTAATGAAATTATGATACATGGCATTTAAATCATTATGGCAACAAACGGTCACAGAGACTTTAGTATCAATTCAATTGTTAATCATTATTATGCAACGTTCAAGTCATCAATTTCATTAGTAGAGCCGTTGCCTGTAGGGGTGTGCATTTGGATCGGATCGGATCGAATCGAGGCTGGAAGTCGATTTCGATCCTGGAGAAATGAGGATCGAAATCGAATCAATTTAAAACGATCCGATTCGATCCAAAATCATTCGATTTCGATCCGATTCGATTCGATTTCGATCATTTTTTCTTTTTTTTCTTATTTAATTTAATATTAATGGAACTAACCACAACATTCAAACAGAGTTACTGAACTACAAAATTCACTTTCATATGGTGAGAAAAATGTGGTACAAATTTACAATTGTATATGTTTTCCAAAGACAGAAACGTAGCCTTCAAATGGACCAAGAAAAAGATGTTAGGTAGGTGTATATATAAAAATATAATATTAGCATTATATATAGAAATATCTTAGGAGCATTAATAGGCTTAGCTTTATAGATAAAAATATAATATTATATATACTATTATATATTTATTTATTTTTAAAAAATAAGATGAGTATTCGATCCGATCCGATTCTCAGTCTCTCAAATCGAGGATCGAATCAAATGGGGTTCGATCCTAAGGCAAAAATCAAAAGTCGGATCAAATATTCGATCCGATCCTCGGATCAGATCATTCGATCAATTTTCACCCGATTCGATCGATCCGATTCTTTTTGCACAGCCCTAGTTGTCTGCATTCTCTTGATATAACGGACACATAATTATTTATCTTTAATGAGGTGATTACATTGGCACTTATATATTGTGGTGTTGCCATGCTTTAAAAAGAGCTGATGTGATGGAGAGAAGAGAAAAAAATGAAAGTGAAACAGAGTTATTATATATATCAGCAAATCGTTTTGAGAAAATATATAAATATATACTATGAGCAAAAGAAGTGTTGTTTCATCTTATTTCTAAGTGTGCAGTTTAGAAATAAGAAACAACAGTGTTGTTGGACTGTTGCATCCTGGAGACGACGCGTTGTGTGACCTACTCCATGTTGAGTATTACCAACTAGGGACACGAATCGTCTTTAAGAGAGCTGACACAGTACACCCCTCAGCCCAGTGTTCATACTTCACACTCGACGTGAACTGTTGGAGTTACGGTAATATCGTCACTTATTTTTGGTTGTTAATATTCTTGATTATCGTTCCAGCTAATATCATATTTTTTACATATTTCTTTATTTAATTATTGTGAATTTTTAAATAGAGGAGCAACACTTTATCCTTATTGTTAACTCATCGGAGTAATTTTTGTATTCTTTTATTCGAGGAACGCCTTGCCCAAACAGTCAGTAAGTGAACTTGCACAAGAAGCGAATCAATATGATACTTTATTAATATTCTTTCTTTGGACTACAGATTAAAACTCCTCCCCCCTTTTCTTTACCAAATGAGGGTATTTATAGCCCTATTTCCATTGCATGCCCCCTATTGGGTGGCAGATCAGGGTTGTTTTTATGCTAACTCAGCTGGTTGTATGACTGACACCTAATTTCTTCAATGCTGATACCTGATATTGATGATGACACCTGTTTAATTTGGGGCTGATACATGACTTTGCTGACGACACTTGGTCCCTGCATGGCAGAAGCAACTCGAAGGGTGACACTTGGTTATTATTCTAGAAACACTTCTCTTGCTTGCCTTCGTACGAACTTATTTGCCATCGGGAGGATTATTTTGGCCATCGGGTTATTCTGACCCATATGGTGCCATCGAGTAATTTTGCTATTGTTATGCCTTCGGAGTATCTCTCCCCCGAGTGGTTGGGAGATATATCATGGTATCAGGTATCCCTCGAGGGGGAACCTGTTTATTGTGTTAATGTTCCTTAGGACTGTCCACTGGCAAAATCATCGGCGATTGTTAGGCATCGTAGAGTCATCCAAGACTGGTAGTGCCTTTAGCATCGGATGCTCTGTGAGTGTGGTAATCCGTGCGCCATCGGAGATAAGTTACCGAGAAGTAACTTATCTTCCGATGGTAAATGTTTTATTTGTTCTCTCGACGGCCATATATCTCGATGACCTTAAATTTCCTCTTAGGGTTTACACCAGTCCCCCCAGTTCCTGGTGTATTATAGGTAATCAGTAGGATCTTATAGCGAAGTGGTCATCGGATATATAGCCATCGGAGAACGTGGGGAGTTGATTAGTTTTGCATTGATGAGAGAGAATTTCAAGGGTTTGTAAAGGTCCTTAATTCTAGGAGGTCGTGCTCTTTAATGTGGGCGTGCATTAATTTCCCGCCTTTTCTGGCGAAACTTCTTTTATAAGCAGCCCTTCTCCATTTTTCTCCTCTTTACTGCTCTTCGCCTTCTTCAAGCTTCTTGCCTTATTCCAGCAAAGAAAGCCCTAATTTCTTTATCTTTTTTCTTCCCTTACTATGGCTACTGAAACTTCCGCCGCCATGCTCCCTCTGGCCACCACCATGGTGGATACTTCTGACGTTCTGCTCGCTCCTCCAACGGAGTCCGTCTCTGCTCCGATTGCCTCTTCGATTGCTGCGGAGGACGCCACCGCTGTCATGGTGGCAGCGTTACCGGAGAATAACCCCTCCGGTATCGAAACTTACCGTCGCAAGAGGAAGGGTAAGGCTCATGTTGCCAAGGACGGTGAACCAGCACGAATTTCTAAGCGATCAAGGAAATCAACCGTCACTGCTGACGCTCTTGTTGCCCTAGAGAAGGCGAAGGGCAACCGCCGTTACAAAGAAGTGGAAGAGGTCGTAAGCACAGCTACCGAGGAAGAGGTTGACAGCTTCTTTCAGGACTTCGAAGTATCGTCTCTGAACATTCGTTGGGAGATTCCCTCGAAGGATGATAGAGGAAATGCTCCACCTGAGGGCTACGTTACACTCTACCTGGTTCAGGTACGTGCAGGCCTCCAATCCTTTTATCCCCCTTTCTTCTGTGAAGTGTTCAAAGCATGCGATGTTTGCCCTAGCCAGTTGACACCAAATAGCTTTACTATTTTATCCTCCTTCGTATTCTGGTGCCTATCGAGGAGACTTGAGTGTACTGTGAGGAGGTTCTTTTCCCTTTTTACCGTTAGCGTCTCCTCCACTGGTCACCCATCGTACTTTTTTGCTCACCGAGACCCTGAGAAAAAGGTAGTCGTAGGAACTACCTTGTCCTATAGCAGCTGGAAAGACAAATTTGTTTTCATCAAACCCGTCGTGGGCCAGTGGGATTTTCCTTACTCCTGGCGTCAACCCGAGGCTCCTTCTTATAAGATAGACTCATCTACTTCCTTTGCTTTAGCCCTTGATGCCTCTGCTTTGTTGAAATCCACTCACTACCTGCCTCTGTACGACGCTGCGGGGCTGAACACAACGGCTCCTTTGGAGGCTTCCCTCGTGGGGAAAACACTCATCTGCCTTTCCGATGAGGAAAGGCCTACATTTGGTGAGTTACACCACAACCTTCCTGTTTAAACACTTCTCATCGATACCTTGCTTTTTCTCACTTGCCTTTCTCTTATGCAGTGTCTTACTTGGAGGAGCATGAGAAGGATGTGAGCGATATTCCTCGTCCCACTGCTTCACGCGCGAAGGGTAGAGGATCCAAGAAGATTGTGCTGCCCTCAGACAGCGACTCTCATGCACCTGATGAGAATTCTGACTCCGAGGACTCCCGCGGGGCCAACTCTCAGAAATCCGCAGAACCAGGTATCGAGGATGAGAACCTTCAAAAGGATGCTCCTGACACTGCCATTGTTCAGGAGGTGCTCGAGGCTCCGATTACTTTTGACGCCTTATCCTCCTTACCCTCGCTTTCAGCTCCTCCTGAGAAAGCCATGGAAGATGCCCTTCTTCTCTCATCGCAGCCCGTGGAAGATCCTTCCATGCATTCACAGTCACCTCCAGGCGTAAATAATGCCCAGGAAAGGCCCGACCCCACCCCGGTTTCTTCTCCTTCAGGTATTCATCAAAGATTTTATGTTTTTACTTTTCCTTTTTCGCAGCGTGTGGCTTATTTTCTTTGTTACAGCCAACAAAGAGAAGGTCATTCTGATCGAGAGCGAGGACGAGGGCGCTCGAACAGGTTAACCCATTTTGTCCACTATCTTTTTGTCTGTTTTTATTTTCTGCTCTTAGCGTGCAAGCTTACTTTTGTTTACCTTCTTAATCAGCTACTCCGCCCTCGGACACTCAGAAGCATCTACCCTTGGTTCATCAAGATTTATCAGTTGATGACCTCTTCTCCTCCAAGGGTCGAGTTCCCGAAGGCAATGCTTACGATCCTTCTTCTTCAGCTCCTCTTCGCTCAGTTAACTTGGAGCTATTGGATGAGTTGCTGCCATCGTTGGTGAAGAAGCACGTGTGGAATGCCCCCTCGGAAGCTCCTACCGGTACTTCTGCGATGTCTCCTCCTCACTTCGAGGGGAAGCCTTTTTCCAGCCGTTTTACCCCGACTGGCTCCCCTTTCTTTATTCACCCTACTGGGGCTGGAGCAGAGTCTAGCACAAGACCGAGTGGCTCGGATCTAAGTACGGCCCTCGAGGTCATCACCCGATATTTTAATGCCACCTCGGCGGCCACTTCCCATGATGAACATACTGCTCGACTCTTTTCCGAGCTGATGGTTGCCATGGTAAACTTTTTTGGTTATCTTTCTTTGTTATGACTGCTAGATTTCATACTTATGGACTTATCCTTTATATCTTCGCAGGTTCCTAAGATCATTCCCTTCATCTGGCGAGAGGTGGATGCTGCTCAAGCTATCGGGCAATCATCTATGGAGGAGTTGGCTGCTCAGAACGTGGCTTTGAAAAAAGCTGAGGACGAACTGAAGAACCTTCGGGAGGCTTTTGCTCAAAGTCTGGTGAGGGAGAAGCTGTTAGAGACGAAGTTGGATGAAACGACCAACGCTCTATCGGAGCGCACTTCCGAGTGCAAGGAGCTGAAGGGCGAGGTATCTATGCTATCGAGGGAGAAAAGTTCATGGGAGGAGCTAGAGCGTAACTTGAAAAAGGAAGTTTCTACTCTCCAGGTCCAATACAATCGGCTCAAGGAAGAATTGAAGAGGTCGCCTCCCCCTCCCTCGGGTTTTCTCTCCCCCGAGATACTGGAAGAGAAATTGTCTGGGCCCATCCTTCTTACGAAGGATGAAGTTCAGAGGCATTGCGAGGAGAAGTATCAACAAAGGCATCAGAGTCACCTCCTGTGTAACTTTCTACTTGGGTACCTTGGCTGCATCAACCAGTGCCGTGAAGATAGACTGTTCTCCCATCCAGAGAATTGAAGGAGATTGAATCCGCAGGCCTTGATGATGCGCCCACCTTCATCCCAGGAAGCTTACGATGCTTATCAGAAGTTATTGGGTCGCGCTCCTTCTCCCGCCCCTTCTACTGGCTTTCCATCTTCTTCGTCTCGACCATCGGACAAACGTTTTTAGGCTATCCTTTGTTTTTGTAACTTCTTTATTTTATCCTTGTCTTTTGACTTGTAATCGTATTTTGAACAAGTTTTTTATCTCATTGTATGAGTGTACGAGTATTTGCTGACTTATGAGTTATCAAGCAAATTTATTGTCCTCGTCTTTTTTACTCTGCCGTTTTTGTCTTTTCTTGCCACTTTCTGCACTGTTTTTTATGTCTGGTGTCTGCCATTATTACTAACATTCTTCTCACGTGTCTTTATCCTCGTTTGCATATACCTTGAGGGTTCTAGATGTCATTTTTATTTTGACACGTACCCCATTGTTGTCTTCAGGTGCTTCTATAAATTGTCTTCTCATCCTTTCCTCAATCCATCCTTCTCAACTAACAGCATTCTCTGCAGAATCTTGCTTTTGTCACTTTACTATTCTCGGTTTGCTTTGCCCTTTATCATAGCAAATATAACTCCTCCACTACCTTCTATATTTTGCCATAATGCCTTCTCCCATCCGTGGGTCATCATCATCTCCTGAGGAATCCTCTCCCATGCATGCTCGAGGTGAACCCTCGAACGGAAATGCAAGGGCTAGGCCTACCGTGGGCGGCTTGTCCCTAATTTTTAGGAGTTCTCCTGCTGTGCATCGAGCACCAGTACCTCGTTCTGGCTCGAGCGTAGCGGATTCCCTGCATCTCACATTCCTCCGTCGGGAACCCTATCTCCCTCCCGATAGCCTTTCTATTTTTAATACTTCTTCCCTGAATGTTAGTGCTATGATCGGAGGAAACAGGGTGGGTTCTTGTCAAAACATCGAATCGCAAGAGTCCATCTTTCGCATGCTGCGCGAATATGGCCTGAATCCGGATGAATACAGTATCATCGTTCCTCGTCCTTCTCATAGGGCCTTCGAGCCCCCCTTGGGTTATCTGACCATTTACTCTGAGCAAATTCGTTGTGGCATGCGCATGCTCTTCCATCCTTTCATGCATTCATTATTTCAATACTGGCAAATTTGCCCTAGTCAACTGACCCCTAATTCACTTCGTCATTTGGTGGGCTTCATTCTCTGTTGTAACCTCGTGAATGTACCCTTAACTCCGTATCGGGTAAGTGCTGCTTTCATTCTGCGCCCGTGTCCTAATGGCCTTCCCTATTTTAGCTTGGTCCATCGCGATCAACAAAGAAGCTTCAACATACCCCGACGCCTGGCCTTTGTAGTGGACTGGAAGAAAAGATACTTTTTTATCAAGCCGAGAGATTCCCCTGGGGATACATGGAGTGTACCTTTGCGATGGGGTTTCGGGTACGTGATCCCTCGTCCTGAGATTGCGGTGCAAGAAATGGCGTATCTAACTTCCACTGGCCTATTTTTGGGTAGTTATGGCGTGTGCTCTATTCTGGCGAACTCGTCAGCTCTAACTATGGCGGGTTTACAACACGGAGTAGAGCAGCTGAATATTCCTCCGATGCCCTTGCACTCAAATCCTGCCTTTCGTAAGTCAATCTTCTTGATTACTTCTGGGGTATCATTTTTATGTCCTGATGATTAACTTCTGATTGTTTCCCTAGGATATGAGATGGAATGATTCGTCATCAGGCGTTATCCTGAAGAGATGCTCGTCCCTCTGGGTTCTTTCCATGCGTACTCGGATAGCTCAAGTTCGTCCGTCGAGCGTATTTCCCTCAATCCTTATCTCGATTCCGATGACCTCCTGATGGCCCCGCAACCCGATTTTTTTATGGAACTCTGATGTTCCTTCTATTGACGCACTTTTTGAAGATCCTTCCCCACATGATTCAAATGTGGATCTTAACGCTCCGTCTCCTCTTACCTTAGCCGTCCGATCACCCCACGACCCTTCAGTCAATGTCATAGATGGTGATAATACGACTGTGCCACTTATAAGCCATGTTGATGTGATTCCTTCCCCTCCTAGAATGGTTCCACCTTCTGGTGAGGGCCCGAGTGGTGTAGCTACAAGAGATTTTTGCGATAGCTTTCCTGTGTTGACTTCCGATGCTTCTTACTACCGGCACTTCTTAGGCGGCTTGTTGAGTCAGGCTAACTGCGAAGCTCTTGGCTTGGTTCCTATGGATATTCTCCAGGACAGATTATGCCACAATTTATGTGAGGTACATCACGTTCATGCTTCTTTTCGTTGTGCCTTCCTTCTAGTTCCTTGATTTCCTCTTATCTCTTGCAGGTGTTTTTGATTGCGGATACCCTTAGTTCGCAACATGCGTATCCTTCCAACAATGCCGGCTTCTTGTATCGATACCTAGCCGATCTGGAGAAGGACTTAACCAGTACACGTAACCAAATTGCCAATCTACACGCTCAATATGACTCCGACCAAGAAGTTTTGGAATCCTTGGTAAAGGACGCCCAAGATACCATCTTGGATATGAGACAACTGGTTACCTTGGAGCGGGATCGTGCCAGAGAATTGGAGGATCGTATAAACAACTTGTTGAGTCAAAGTCATTCTTCCGATGTATTGATATCCTCTATGTTGGACGAAAGGGATTTGCTAGCTACAAAGTTGTCGGATTTAGAGAAATCTCACGAGGTAGATGTGTTGATTACCCGTGCCGAGGCTACTTTGGCGGCTCCCAGTTTGGAACAAATAAGGGCAACCTTGCGCGTGGAGATGCGGGAGATGGTTTTGATGGGTTTTCAAATTTGTCGGGAGGCTGTGAGGGCACTCCCAAGTTTTCCTCCACATCTGGATCTTCAAGATCTTGAAATCATTACCTCCTCTAGCCCTACAGTTCCTTCTGTGCCTCTCCGAAGATCTATAGTTCCATCAGTAGCTATTATGGATCCCGTTGGTCTTTCAGAGGAACAACGTCGTCGCTTTATCCGAGAGGGCAAGCGTCCTATGCAGAACTAACCTTTTCTTGCATATATTATGTATGTGAGTGCACATGTAAATCGAACTACGAGTGGCTTGATTCCCCTTATACGGGGATACGTAGGCATCTTGGAACCTATTCGAGTTCAGCCATATTTATATGTGTGTATGCAAGTTAGTCGGGTTAGATGGCTGTATCGGAATGAATCGCGTTTTGTGACTATGTACGAATTCCATGTATATAAATAGAAGCCATCTTTATTCCACCACGACTTTATTTACATGTACACTGGCGTGACTCCCCTAATTACATTATATTTACAAGATATTAAGCATAATGCTTTCTAAGATTCAGTGCATTCCAAGTTCGGGTAAGCACGATACCTTCAAGAGTACTTAGTTGATAAGTAGCGGGTCCAATTATTTTGTTCACCTTGTACGATCCTTCCCACTTGGGCTGCAATTTAGCAACACTCTTTGATTCTTCTACTCGCTTGAGAACCAGATCTCCAACTTGGAATGTCCTAAACTTGACATTCTTTTTGTAGTGTCTGGCCATTCGAGCCTTATACCCTTCCATCCGAATTGAGGCTCGATGCCTCTTTTCTTCCAACAAATCTAGAGCTAAGGCTAGATTAGAGTTGTTACTAACCTCCTCATACTCTCGAATTCTCCAACTTTCCGTTACAATTTCTGGCGGGATTACAGCTTCACAGCCGTAGGCCATGCTGTAT
The DNA here is from genome assembly GCA_948329865.1 of Linaria vulgaris. Taxonomy (NCBI): domain Eukaryota; kingdom Viridiplantae; phylum Streptophyta; class Magnoliopsida; order Lamiales; family Plantaginaceae; genus Linaria; species Linaria vulgaris. The sequence continues at coordinate 30,315,351 of OX415250.1, read as the reverse complement.
GGTGTTTCTCCAGTGGCGGAGCTAGGAGTCGTGCGGTATGCCCACAACACACCTGGAATTTCTTCCACCCATCGTTCCTTGTGGTGGTCCAACCTCGCCTTAATGCTTTTCAGTAGAGTTCGGTTAGTTCTCTCAACTTGCCCGTTACCTTGGGGATATCCGACGGAAGCAAAATGATGTTTAATTTCCCAGTGCTTGCACCAATCTTCAACCTTCTGGTCTTCAAACTGTAGCCCATTATCGCTTACAAGGTATCGAGGAATTCCAAATCGGCATAGTATATTTTGCCATAGGAAATTGATAACAGCGCCAGCTGTAATTCTGGCCATCGGCTCTGCCTCCACCCACTTTGAGAAATAATCTACTGCTACTATCAAATATCGTTTCTGCCTTGGATTAGGCATCAAAGGTCCGACCAAATCTATCCCCCATTTGGCGAATGGGCATGCTAGCAAACTTGGTTCCCATAAGGTTGTGGGTTGATGGATCTGTGAAGCGTGGGCTTGGCACGCTGGACATTTACGCGCGTATTCTTGACAATCTTGAACCATCGTGGGCCAATAGTACCCTTGTCTTATGATGTGATTGGCCATACTCGCACCTTGCGTGTGTTTTCCACATGTTCCCCTGTGCATTTCTTCTATCACCCATAACGCCTCCTGCTCACTTAGACATCGAGTATGAGGGTTAGAGTAGCATCGTCGAAATAACACTCCTCTATGCAGGAAGTAACGTGATGCTTTCCTTTCTATCCTCTTCCTTTCTCTGTCGTCATCGTGATATTGCGTAGGATCCTCTAGGTAAGCAACAATATCCGACATCCATCCTGTTGTCACCGGGGCCACAATGGCATTGGTGCCCTCATGAGGTTCTTGCTTTTCTCAGACCATAGCTTGTAACAAAGTAATCCGTCGTGTTCCGACCACAGATTGAGTTGCTATCTTGGATAACGCATCAGCTTCTTGGTTCTCCAGCCGAGGAATTTGTCTCAATTGGAATTCCTCAAATAACTTTTGCCTATTTCTAAATGTTTGAACATAGGCTTTCAACCGTTCTTCTTTCACTTCGAACTCTCCTATCACTTGTTGCACTATTAGTTGTGAATCACTGTGAACCACCATTCGACTGATGCTTCCTTCCATGGCTAGCCTCATTCCGATCAAGAGGGCTTCGTACTCTGCTTCGTTATTAGACAGAGGATAATTAATTCTGACAGCAAAACACAGAGTTTCCCCTTCCTCGTAGTTCTTTAGGACTATTCCAGCTCCACCGTGTGTTCCGACGGACGATCCGTCTACATGCACATGCCATAGCGTGGGCAGCTTCTCATCTTGCATTTCTTTCATTTCCACTATGAAGTCAGATAGAACTTGTGCTTTGATGGCCGGACGTGGGGCATATGACAAACTATACTCGCTTAATTCTATTGCCCATTTTACCATTCGTCCTAATGTTTCCGGATGATTGAGTATAGCTCTTAATGGGTATTTGGTAAGTATCGTCACATGATACGTTAGGAAATACGACCTTAGCTTTCTAGCTGCTGTTACGAGGGCTAGTATCAGCTTCTCTGTCTGCACATAATTCTTCTCCGCGCTCTGCAAGGTCTTACTGACATAATACACAGGACGATGATCGCCTCCTTTATCCTTCACCAACACCGCACTTACAGCTTCTCCTACAGCCGATAGATACACAAATAACTTGTCTACAGGCTCGGGTTTGACTAGCAGTGGAGGACTCACCAGATAATTTTTCAAGTTATTGAAGGCTTCTTCACAATCTGGTGTCCATCGGAAATCTTTCACATTCCTTAGTATCTTAAAGAATGGTAGACCCTTCTCCGCTGATCGCGATATGAATCGGCTGAGTGACGCCATTTTTCCTGTTAGCCTTTGCACTTCTTTTATCGTGCTGGGGGATTTCATTTCTACGATGGCTTTGGCCTTCTCTGGGTTGACCTCTATTCCTCTCTCCGTTACCATATATCCCAGAAATTTCCCTCCTCTGATCCCGAAAGAGCACTTCTTGGGATTGATTTTCATGCCAAACTTATCCAGGATGACAAGGGCTTGTCGCAAATCTTTCGGGTGATCTTCCGCTCTCTTGCTTTTCACGATCATGTCATCCACGTAAACCTCCATCGTACTTCCGATGACATCTGAGAACATCAAGTTCACCAGCCTTTGATAGGTGGCGCCAGCATTTTTGAGCCCAAACGGCATTACCATGTAGCAGAATGTGCCGACGTCAGTGATGAAGTTGGTTTTCTCTTGATCCTCTTCCGCCATCGAGATCTGATTGTACCCTTGGTCTTCATCCATCGTGGATAACAATGCACATCCCGCCGTTGAATCTACCAACTGGTCGATGCTGGGTAAGGGGTAACAATCCTTTGGGCAGACATCATTTAAGTTGGTAAAATCTACACACATCCGCCATCGTCCTTCTGACTTGGGTACTAATACAACGTTGGACAGCCACTCAGGGTATATAACCTCCCTTATTTGTTGTAACCCGAGAAGTCGCAGTATTTCCGATTTGATAATCTCATTCCTCTCTGGGCCCATGTTTCTCTTCTTTTTCCTGATGGGTTTGAAGAGGGGATTGACATTGAGGTGATGCTGACATATCCCTGGACTGATTCTTCTAGGAGGGCCTCCTTCCCAGGCGAAGAGGTGCATGTATTCCTTTAAGATGGAAATGACTTCTTCTTCCACCGTCGAATTCATTCATGTTCCTATTTTTACCTTCTTATTTTCTTCTCCTAGTTCTACCACTTTTAACTCCTCTACCGGTTGGACTCGTATCTCCTCCATTTTCTGCTTCTTCCCTGGATGGCTAAGTTCTTCTTCTACACTTGTCGGTAGGGCATTCATACGATACTCCCTAGCCTTGACTTGGTTACCTCGGATTTCTCCAATTCCTAACATCGTGGGGAACTTCACTTTGAGGTGAAGTGTAGAGGGTACAACCTCGAAGGCATGAATGGATGGCCTTCCACATATAGCATTATATTTTCGTGTGGATGCTTCTATGACCCAGAACTTCACGTGCTCAGTACGTCTCACCGCTCCTTCGCCCCAAGACATCGGAAGTATAACGGTACCCAAAGTCCGGCTGGTTTTTCCCGAGAAGCCTACTAAAGGTATCTTTGTGGGGGTCGAGGTGTATTGTTTTTAATCCCATAGCTCCGAAGGTTGGGGTAAACAACACATCCACCGAGCTTCCAGTATCCACCAGGATTCGTTGTATCTCAACGCCCATCATGGTTGCTGTCACTACCAGCGGGTCTTCATGGGGATATACTATTCCCTGAAGATCTTCAGGCCCGAAGGATATCGTTGGCAGCTTTAACCCTTGCATCGCACAAACTGACAACCCTTGTCCTACGCTTCTGGCTTCTTTGAGATATTTTTTCTTTTTTTCGGTAGGGGACACGGATATATCTCCTCCTTCGATCATGCTGATAGTTCTTCCTGATGGGGGATTATCTTGATATGTATCTGGTGGTGGAGGTAATCGTTGATCAAATTCATACTGTGCGGCTTCCACCGGGGGGAGTTCAGCGGTAATTTCCCCTTCTTCATTCCTAGCTTTCTTCTGATCCATCGATCGGTCCTCTCTGTTGTTGCTCAAGTAATCTCTCAGATATCCCAAGTCCAGTAGCCTATGGATTTCGTTTCGTAAATTCTTGCAACAATCGGTCGTGTGACCATATGCCTTATGATATTTGCAGAATTTTCCTGAGTCCTTTTTCTTGTATGGTTGTCTCACTGGCATAGGCCAAGAGAAATCCTTATTTCCCCGCATCACATTTAATACCTCCGACTGGGTGTTGGTCAAGGATGGCAACGACATCGGCTGAAGATGCATTTTCACCCCTGCGGGATTGTCTTTTCGAGGCGGGGGACCATTGGATTCCTCTTTTTCTTTTGATCTTGCATTAGCATCGGCGCTTTCTGCTTTCAGCTTGGATTTTTGTGCTTCTTCCATCAGGATATAAGTTTCTGCTTTCTGCATTAATTCATTCATATCCTTCACTCGATTTCCTACCAGTTATCGGAAGAAATTCCCTGATCGTAATCCCTGGGCAAGGATGTCTGCTTTCATGGTCGGATCCACATTAGGAACATCTAATACTTCATCAGAGAAGCGTTTCATAAAGTCTCTCAAGGATTCATCTTTTTGTTGCTTTATGGTAAATAAATGGCATGCAGATTTTGGATAACGTCTATTACAGGCGAACTGTCGTACAAACAGGCTGGCCATCTTGGAGAAGTTGGATATGGTGCCTGGCGGTATTTGTGTAAACCACGATTGCGCTCTTCCGGTCAGTGTAGCTCGGAAGATTCGACACAACGCGTAATCCGGGGCTGATTGCAGATCCATCGTTGCGATATACTGGTTGATGTGATCATGTGGGTCTTTGCCATCTTTTTCTACAGAATACATGGGCAAGTTAACTGCTCTTACGTGAGCTGGAATCGTAGCTTGTGCAATATCCGTTATAAAAGGAGATCCATGGTATACTGGTTCATCTTCTGGTGTGATGGCCCTTTTCATGCTAAGCATTTCTCGTCTTAGATGATTCATCATTTCCCAAATAGCTGGTTCGTTGCTTGAATGAGGAAACATGTTTGGACGGTAGGGGGCATTCTGTCCTCGAAACCGTTCCTAGGTGGATGTATTCCTCCTGGATACCCTTCTTGACGATACCCTGTTTGTGGTGGTGGCATTCGCTCTTCCACCCTATATATTTCCCCGTAAGGTAGTATGGATTGTGGTTCTGGGGGTCTTTCATTTGCTCGAGCTTTTCTCAAAGCTGCTTCCACTAGATCTTCAAATACTGCCCTCGGAATATTGATATAATCAGCGTTTGGTGGTGGGAGATTTTCGGGGGAACCATTCGAAGATTCTTGACGTATACTTTCATTGTAACTGGCTGATCGGCGCTCGGATGAAGGCGACCTTTCCATCCTGATCTTGACTGTGCTAAATGCAAGTTTTACTGACGCAACTCAAAGGCAACAGTATATGGCGTTCCCACAGACGGCGCCATTTGTTAACTCATCGGAGTAATTTTTGTATTCTTTTATTCGAGGAACGCCTTGCCCAAACAGTCAGTAAGTGAACTTGCACAAGAAGCGAATCAAGATGATACTTTATTAATAGGGAGAATTACACAAAGTACCCCTCAACTATGGGTAAATTACACAGAGTACCCCTCCTCTTGAGGAAATTACACAAACTACCCTTATGGTCAAAAAAACTAAAATAATTAAGACAACCTTTCAAATTCAAATCATAGCATAGACTAAAATTCGCAGATAATTTATTTTTTTTCTTCAAATAAATTATTTGTTATCAATTTTTTTGCCATTTTAAACGAGATAAATGAGGTTTATGCAATAACTTTGACTTATTTTTTGTTTTTTGTGTAAAATAATTGAAGAGCATGAATTTACATTCAATAATTTGAAATAAAAAAATTACGAAAAATCGATCATAAGGGTAGTTTGTGTAATTTCCCAAAGAGGAGGGGTACTTTGTGTAATTTACCTATAGTTGAGGGGTATTTTGTGTAATTCTCCCTTATTAATATTCTTTCTTTGGACTACAGATTAAAACTCCTCCCCCATTTTCTTTACCAAATGAGGGTATTTATAGCCCTCTTTCCATTGCATGCTCCCTATTGGGTGGCAGATCAGGGTTGTTTTTATGCTAACTCAGCTGGTTGTATGTCTGACACCTAATTTCTTCAATGCTGATACCTGATATTGATGATGACACCTGTTTAATTTGGGGCTGATACATGACTTTGCTGACGACACCTGATCCCTGCATGGCAGAAGCAACTCGAAGGGTGACACTATGTTATTATTCTAGAAACACTTCTCTTGCTTGCCTTCGTACGAACTTCTTTGCCATCGGGAGGATTATTTTGGCCATCGGGTTATTCTGACCCATATGGTGCCATCGAGTAATTTTTCTATTGTTATGCCTTCGGAGTATCTCTCCCCCGAGTGGTTGGGAGATATATCATGGTATCAGGTATCCCTCGAGGGGGAACCTGTTTATTGTGTTAATGTTCCTTAGAACTGTCCACTAGCAAAAGCATCGGCGATTGTTAGGCATCGTAGAGTCATCCAAGACTGGTAATGTCTTTAGCATCGGATGCTCTGTAAGTATGGTAATCCGTGCGCCATCAGAGATAAGTTACCGAGAAGTAACTTATCTTCCAATGGTAAATGTTTTATTTGTTCTCTCGACGGCCATATATCTCGATGACCTTAAATTTCCTCTTGGGGTTTACACTTATTAATTTGTATGACTCAAATATATACAACTTCTTGTTTCAAGAAAATATATATATACACAACTTGTCTGCAGCATAATCGAAAATCCGACCAACATGCTTTGTTTATGGGATATTCTTAATTAAAGTTCCACTGACCCTGTTAAATTATAAATATATACAATATACGAAACCTCCAACGAGAACATAACATTTCAAAGTAAGTGTAGTGGAACCTAATTTTAAAAGCTATCTCACTTCAGGCTGTCTATTCTTGTTTCTACTGAAAGTGACACTAATTAGGTGTCCAAGTCCTAAATATAAAAAAATCTAAAAAAATGTTACATAAATATCTTCTAAAGATAGTACTTTGGCCACTGGTAACGTCAGACCTTAAGGTTTATTATGAATTATGCATCTGCAAGGAAACCAATCCATGATATTTTATAAGGTGTCGCAGGCAGAGCTTTTCAACTACTTTGGTAATTATTATTTTATGTGTTAATGATCAAGCTTTGCACACAAAATAATATAGGTGATAAAATTTCCTATGTGACAATATCTTTTACGGTTTTACCCCCATATGTAGTTTTTTTTTTTTTTTGTGCAATGCATATTTGGTTTAATAAATTGTATAGTTGAATCTTATGTTATAATTTGAGTACATAGTATCTTTATCTTACACCACAATTGTTTCAACTTTCAACATATAAATATCAGTTTTTAATCGTACTAATATAAGTTAAGAATTAGATTCTTGAGTCACAAGGATAGATTTATATTGTAACCATAAACAAATCGGAACATGAAATATGTACACGTCTCCAAATAGCAGATATAGATATAACTTAATCAACTAGAAATCATTTCAAATTGTTATTAATTTGTGTTCCTCTTCATCAATATTGAGACATCTGTTAGTGAAAGATACTCCTGCTGTGGAAATGAATACAAGTAGTACGCGTGTACTAGTATAGAAGCTATAGCTTCTCAGAAAGAGAGAACGACGGGGTTCAATGAAATCTAATCATGCCTGAAATGTTGCACATTCCATGGGCGTTTCTGTTGTATTCCTCTTAGAGTCTCCAAATAATAGTATCCTTGTAAATTTGCTCGCGTGACTCTAAAAGGCCCTTCCCATTTTGGTTCAAGCTTTCCGATATGCTGTTTAGCTGCAATGCTTCTCAGAACCAAATCTCCTACTTCAAAATTTCTGAATTGAACTCTTTTGTCATAACTTTTGGCAATTGCTGTCTTAAAGGCAATAGTATGCTGATAGGCATCTTCCCTTGTAGATCCTATCATATCCAGATCCATTTGTCCCAGCCGTGCTGATTGCTCCAGATCATAATCAGTAATTCTGCGCGTTGGCATACCTATGTCTGCAGGTAATACAGCTTCAATGCCATAAACAAGAACGAATGGAGTCTCCCATGTGGATGTTCTCGGAGTCGTTCTATATGCCCATAATATTCCTTGAAGCTCTTCCGGCCAAGTTTTTCCTGTACACCTCACTCTTCTTTCGAGATAATTCTTCAATGTTTGTTAGTGGATTCTGTTTGGCCATTGGATTGTGGATGATATACTGAAGTGAGATTGTGTGATATCTTTAATTCCCCAAACCACGATTTTATCTGCTTTCCAGTAAAATGCGTGCCGTTATCACATACAATGGACCTCAGTATGCCGAAGCGGCATATGATGTATTTCCATATAAACTCGATCATATTATTCTCCGTGATCGACGTTATAGCTTCCGCCTCAACCCACTTAGTATAATACTCAACTTCTACTATTAAGTATCGTTTTTGCCCTTTGGTGGGTGGAAACGGACCCACAATATCAATTCCCCACTGATCAAACGGACATGCCACATCGATAGGTTGTAGCTGACGCGCTGGTCTATGAATGAGACGAGCATGATATTGGCAACTATCACATTTCCTTGAGTAAGATGTTGCGTCTTTAAGTAGAGTTGGCCAATAATATCCCTGACGCAGTATTCGTTGAGCTAAAGATCGTCCCCCAGAATGATTTCCACAACAACCTGCGTGGATTTCTTCCATGACATACTCAGCTTGAGTAGGGGTCAAACATCTTAACAACGGTCCTTCGAAAGATCTTTTATATAGCTCTCCATTGCTGATAGTAAATCTGTAAGCCTTATAACGCATTCTGCGTTGTGCCTTCAGATCTGCTGGTAGAATACCCTGCTGAAGATAAGTCATGATTTCGTCCTTCCAGGATGGATCTTCTTGTATTGCCATTATAAATTCCATTCGGGAATCCGTGGTATTATATTTCGATATCCCAATTGAAGGTTTATCAGCAACCATAAGTGTGATTCGCTTTTCCGCCAGAATATCTGAAGAACTTGCTAATTTGGAAAGTGCATCTGCTTTTGCATTGTCGTCCCTAGGGATCTGAGTTATATCAAAAAAATTTGAAGTTCTTTTCCAATTCTTTAACCTTAGCGGCGTATAACTTCATAGTTTCCTCACGTGTCTCATATCTTCCCGAGAAATGATTTGCCACCAAGAGTGAATCGGTGAATACGTCCAGATGTTCAATGTTGAGTCCAAGTGCCATTTTGACCCCATCAATTATTGCTTCGTATTCGGCTTCATTATTTGTTACCATGTAATTCAGGCTAATAGCAAACTCAAATTCCCTTCGTTCTGGGGACAGAAAATGTATCCCAATTCCCCCTCCGTGAGTTGTGGCAGATCCATCAGTGTGTAGTATCCACGTCGACGTTGCCCTGCTGGTTCCAACTTGGTTTGATATAGAAAAGATACAGCATGCCGTTTCGATTACACTGTTTCACAAGGTCTCAGCCATGAAATCTGCTAGGGCTTGTGCTTTGACTGCAACTCGTGGCTTAAACTCCAATCCGAACTCACTGAGTTCGATTGCCCATTTCACCAATCTACCTAAGGTTTCTGGCTTTGCCAACACTTTCTTCAATGGTTTGTCTGTTACCACGGTAATTGGGTGAGACTGGAAATATGGTTTCAACTTCTGAGCTGTAACGACAATCGCTAATGCAAACAACTCTATTTCTAAGTAGTTTCTCTCCGCACCTTGCAGTACTCTACTCACATAATGTATGGGTAATTGCTGAGCTCCTTTTTGCCTGAGTAAAACTGTACTGATTGCATTTGCAGATACTGCCAAATAGAGATATAGCATTTCATTTTCCTTCGGTTTTGCTAACAACGACGGGCTTACCAAATAATCCTTCATATGTCTAAAAGCCTCTTCACATTCCGGCGTCCAAATAAAATCTTTGTTGCGCTTCATCACTTTAAAGAAAGGAAGATTCTTTTCCGCATACGTTGAAATAAATCTTCCCAAGGCCGTCAGACGGCCCACCAGACATTGAACATCCCTCACTGTTCTTGGTGATGGTAGATCCAACACTGCCTTTATTTTATCAGGGTTAGCTTCGATTCCTCTTTCATTCACCACATATCCTAGAAACTTCCCAGCCGTTACTCCAAAAGTGCATTTTTTAGGGTTTAGTTTCATTCCATATGTCCTCATTATAGTGAAGGCCTCATCCAAATGTCGCACATGCTCATCGGCTTTTAGGCTCTTTACAAGCATATCATCAATATACACTTCCATCGATTTTCCAATTTGATGGTAAAACATTTTAGCCACCAACCTCTGAAAAGTTGCTCCAGCATTCTTCAATCCGAACGGCATTACCCTATAACAATACACTCCGGTATCTGTCACAAATGCTGTCTTGCTCTGATCTTGCACTGCCATGAAGATATGATGGAAACCACTCTTTGCATCCATCATACTCAGCAATGCACATCCTGCTGTAGAATCCACAAGTAGATCTATCCGAGGCAACAGAAAGGGATCTCTCGGGCAATGCTTGTTTAAGTCAGTATAATCCACACACATTCTCCATGTAGCTTCTTTTTTTAAGACCAACACAATATTGCTTAACCATTCGGAGAATCTTATAGCATAAATATGTCGCGCTACTAAAAGTTCTTGTACCTCTTTTTCAGCTGCTTCATTCTTTTCCTTGCTAAAGTTTCGCTTCTTTTGCCGTATCGGTTTCACACTCTTATCTACATTCAAACGATGTACTATGATCCTAGAGTCTATTCCGAGAATATCAGAATCGGACCATGCAAATATATACGAATTACGCCGGAGACAGTCTACCAACGCAGCCTCTATAATCCAGTCCATTTCTGCTCCAATCTTTATTACTTTCTCAGAACTTTCTTTGAAAAGCTGAACGATTTTGAATTCCCCCAAAGGCTCAATCTTACATTCTTGCCATTGCTTTAACAACTGACTTTCTATTTTATCTTGCCCCTGTTCTTTAGGCTCAATCTGCTCTTGACTCAGATCTGTCTTTGTTTTGACCTTTTTCTCGGTTTGTCGTTTTTCAACCGCATTCAGTGTTATCTAAAAACAGTGTTAACGGTGTTTATTTGTCATCCTAGCTGCTCTATCTAAAAACAGTGTTAACGGTGTTCCCACAGACGGCGCCAATATTTTGGTCTTATTTCGTCGCGGTAATAGAACACAGTAAAACAATACAATCGGAATATAAATAACCAAAATAATGTTAATCCAATAAAGTAAACCAAACTAACTTTGTCCGAAACACCTACTATCTATTACAGATCTTACACTGATTTAAATATATAAATAACAAAACTGTTCAACGCATCGAATTTCGGTTGTTCGATGCACGCCTCGAACGGTATTGATTCGATGCAGGGTAGATTCGATATGACTTTGACAAAACACTATTGATGTCGAATTCAGGTACGTGTCGAACAGTGGATCGTATCGAATAAAGGAGCGTATCGAATAGGGTGATTCGATGTGGTCAGGTTGGGACTCGGGTTCGATCTCTCTCTGAATGCCAGAAATCGGGATATATATAATAGCCGCGTTTTGTAGGGCCCATAGACAACTGTATAAAGCGCATCGAATCACTTCGATGCGATGCGCGCATCGAATGAGGACTATTCGATGCGCTGAGGGTATCGAATTTGGCCAATTCGATAGGTATTGGGCCGGCCCAATTCACAATGTTGAGCCAATCCTAAAATACCCCTATCAATATATGAATTAATTAAGTGTACTAAAATAAATAAATAAATAACTGAATAATGAACAAAATTACAATGAAGACCTGATTCTTTCATTTATATATAGACTATTTCTGATTTTGAATGAGGAGATCGTTGAGTTTCAATATTTTTTTATTTAAGTTAGTTTTTTTTTTCAGATAATATAGACCAATTACTGAAAAGCCTTAATCGTTTTAGCAATTTGAGCTTCAATTTTGCAAATTTGTTGTTGTTGTTGTTGTTGTTGTTGTGTGTGTGTGTGTTTGTTGTCTTTCTTTGTGTTTTTGTTTCTAAAATCTTCTAACTACAGTGTGCATGTGAGGCCTTCTTACTTAATTTAAGTAAATTATTCAAATTAAGTGTAAGAAAAAGTATATATACTGAAAATCCAAGTATAGTACTGCAATTACCAAAAGGAAAAAAATGGTTATTTGGTCACTACTCATTATTACTTGTGAATGACAGTTGATGGTTTTCGTAGTATGTTTTCCACTACGTTGTGTGTCCTAGGCGGCATATACATGTCCTTTCTAAACTATTTTTCATATGATGAATAAATGTAATCAGCCTCATGATATAAAGCACTCATATGTTAATTGCCAGACTTGAAATTACTTAAAGTTGTGGGCGATGTTTAATTTAGATTATGAAAATACATGATTATTAGTTTAATCACACACACGTGGAAATGTTGACGTGGGTCTAGATATGGTTTTCTTTTCTTGCTTTTTTATGTTTGGAATTTTGGATTAAGGTGGGTGTAGATGAGTTGAACTTAGGTCAAAATAAAGAATTAATCGGCTATGCGTGTCACGAACTGCATGGCATAATAATAATTTATATATTAGTTTAAAAATAGATTGATACGTGAATCACATCAACGTTACTTATATATCATTATCACTTAATAAAACAATCAAGATCTTTATACAAAGAGTTAAACCACGAGCTAGTATCGAGAATAATCGACATATAGGAGGCCGGGTCGGAACTTCTAAAACCTTGCATAAATTGACAATTTTCTTTTGACAACTTATAGAAAATAAGTGCCTTTTTTCTATTTAAATTCACTCCACCTATAATATGAAGCTTACATACAGCGGATTTCCTATTAATAGGATTAAGTATTGGTGTGAGGTTTATATAGTCTTACGCTCTTTCACATAATCGCGTCGCAGTCGTACGCTCTTCGTGTTTCAATCGCACATAGCTTCAATGGACGTTCAAGGAAATTAGTGCGACTATCCAGGTTTTTCCAAGGAAACGACTCAAAGTAAAGTTCAATTGTTGTCTCAACTCATTTGCTATTTCTGATGTAATGAGAGAGCAAAAAGAGACTTAACTAAACTTGAAAAAGGATGAGCTTTGTATATAAGTAATATTTGCTATATCATTATTCAATCTCCTGCCCAGGAGAATCAAAGGTACAACAGAGTGACAGTGAAAAAACTAAAATATACGATTTTGAAATGTTAGACACGAAGTACCTAAAACAAACAAACTGTAACACTATATAAGACCTCTCGAGCACCATATCACGAACACTAGAACTTTGCGTCATGCAGACGATGAACCCCGACCACTTGGACTCAGTATAGATAGACGGGGACTGGGACTTTGCTTTATTTCCACTCCTTTTCCGTTTGATTTGGGGCTTATTTCCGTTCTTATTTCATTCAAACGAGGACTTTTCTCCATATGAGACAATTGGGAGCAGTAGATACCTTTCATTTGATCACGTGGAGATTGAGTGGAACTCCTGACCTTTGGACTACAAGCATGGCGGATCTCCCCACGACCTCTTGTGATAATTTCATCTAACACTTCACTGCTGTCGATGTTGGTAATTCGTGCGGGATTACCTGGGTCCTGAAGATCAGTACGGCACGAAAAGTAAGAAAAATATATGTACAGGCAACTAGAACCAGGTTTGATATTGTACGACGATAAGTGCAAACTCGAAGAAACTTACTTCAAAGGATAAATTGTAAGTTATGGCAGGGGCATCTTCATACTCTGCAGCATCCAAATCTTGTAGATGCGCACCTTTGAAAAACTTGGGAAGCAAATATTGTCGCACTGGGACCAGAAGCATAATCAATAAAGGGAAAAGGACGCCAGCCATAGGGATCCATGTTATGCCAAAGCACATGAGCAAGTAAAACGTCTGAAAGAAGGTGAAGAGTGCTATTGCCTTAAAAGGTACTGTCTCCACAAAAGTCGCATGATTCTCCTCCAAGACCCTGCACACAGTTTAGGAGTCAAATATCTTCAGTTGCTAAGCAAACAGTATAAGAAAAGCAGAACGAGCGAATCAGAGAAGTAGAGAGGAAATCTTTACCAACAAAACTGAAGTTTTAGCAGTACTAAACGACAGGGTACTTACTTATATCGTCGACTGGGAGCGGTGAAAATCAATAGGATTCTCTCCCAGAACTGATTTCCTGGCAAACTTTCAATAGCCATGAAAGCAAAGTAACCCCATAGGACCGAAGTTGGGATTTTTTTTAAAAGAGGCATTGCGGCAACACAAGTTCCAACCATTACAGCCTGAAGCAGATTGCTAACTCGCTGTTCTTTCACTTCCACGGGTAAAAGATCATCAATATCTTTGTCCACATCAAAAACAGTCTCATCAACCGGAGCATCCATGTAACCACTACAAGAGGCTCGTTCGACTGTGGAATCCTTTAGATCCTTCAGCCCCTGTTTCTATTTTCAACAAATTAAGAAAATGAAGTAGATAAAAATACCAACCCTTGACTATAATGGAAGAATGTTATGATTACATGATAGCCTTGGATGACAAAACATACCAGAGTAGATGGGGTTTGATAAACAAGTGGGGTCTGCATTTCTTTGTACGCATCTTGCATGCTTTGGTATAACTGAGATAAATTTGCATTTTTTCGTATGCTACTCCGTGCAGTTGACACAAGCTTGTTTCTTAAAAGCTGTTTCAAAAAGACAAAAACTGTTATGGTAAAGGAAATTATCAAGAACACAAGAAACATGTGCTCCAGTTAACCAGTATACCTGATGTTTCAAAGTGGCCAAACTTTTTGTATGCATTGGAGACTGTGGAATAACTCCATTGGCTGGAGGAATGCCGATAAGACCACATAACATTACCTACACAGTGAGAAATAGCTTAGAGGGCTTTGAGAAGTAAAGTGCCTCAATGCATTTAGTAGCTTATTAATTAAATATCTGTGAATTGGAAAACAAAAACCATCATTTAGGAAAGTGTCCAAAATGAAACTTCTGAAAATTACCAAAAATCCCAATAGAAGGAGGTCATAGTGATAAGATGAGGGCTTTTTCAAATTGAATTCCTGTTGCTGGGCAAGTTGAGATGCAACACTGTGATCAAAGTAGTAAAGAACGGCGATCATTGTGGCCGGAATAAATGCTCCAATGATATAGAGTGTAGGCACATTTAACATATCCTGTTACCAAATATTTGTCATATTTTTCAAAACTAAATATCCAAAGAAAATGCAGCAAAAATGAATAAGAGAAAATCCTCTTCATCCTCAAGGCATCACAAGTCATCTGGTATTGAAGCAATAAGGATGTGGAAGTACCTTGATGACAGTCCAGTTTGAGTATGCACCAGCAGACCATGGATTTGGGCTAAAGAGTCGACGTGGTATTCCGTGTGGGACGTCATTCACCGGTATATAGGATACAGCAGTCCATACGAGCACCATCAGTGGGACACCATAGTCAGCAATAAACCCTCGAAACCATCCTTAAGATTTCATATATATATGTTAGCGCAATGGGCTCGTATCAAAAGAAAAAAGAGATGGCCTCCAGCAGAGAAACCAGTTTCTGTATATGCTTTTTTCTGTTACCTGTTCCATAGCGCCAGGATCTAGCCTTACGACTCTTCAATGCAGTAAGAAGAAGGCCAAATGATAGTACCAAAGCAAACATTCCATTCCCAAAGCGCCAGGACGGTAAAAGTGCAGTCTTGTTGATATTTTCTCTCTCAGGAATGCCAAACTCCTCCACAAGTCCCTAAAAGAGAACTTACAGATAATATAAGCTTCATAATGTCACATGGCACGAAGCATATGCAAGTGAAACAAAACTACTACCAGAAAATGATATCAGTATGAAAAGACTGAAAAAGTAAAAAATAGACTTGCACAAATAACAAATAGAAGCAGTCGGCCAGAAATTACAGCTCCTAGAGTACTAGCGTCAAACTTAGGACACTGATCACAGATTGTCGAAAAACTAATATTTTTAGAACTGGGATAACAATGACTTTATCTGCAAAAGGAACATGAGAGTTTCATTCTGCTAACGAACATCCTTTAAACATTGGTTCTTCCAGGAAAAGAACGTAATGGCAAAAAGAATATAGCTGATCATACTCACACGTATCGCCTGCTGCATGAAGAGCATTGCAATCAAAAGACCAAACAATTCACCAGCCACGCGTGTAAATCGATTGATAATGGAGCAAGCACCCAAGATGGCCAGTAAGAAGAGCAAAGCGGCTGTCCATACACAAACCCTGAAAACCACAATGCTAAATTTCAATACTTAAAAATAAAATGCTTTGAGTTAATTTTACAAAAGTCCAAAAGTTTATACCATCCTGTCCAGGCCAAGAACAGCTCCTGCCCCAAATCTTTTCGGTCTTTAGCAAAATTAAACATGAATGTGTACATTAAGACCGTGGGCTCTGCTACTCCAAGGATGAGAAGCGGTTGTCCACCGAAAATAGAGTGGATCACACCACAAATTGCCGTTGATGCAAGTGTCTGTACTGCAGTTAAGGTTCCATCTGCAGTACAAGCATTGAGTTCCAGACAAAATACTTTAGATACTGGTAAAAATAACTAAAATTTGAGAAAGAAGAAAAAAACAACAAAAAGGAGACTAACATGTATCTCTTTCTAACTGCTCCCCGAAAGATATAACAGGAATTGCTGATGCAAAGAATATATATGTTGTTGGAGCCAAGATCCTGCAAAAGGATTGAATTCAAGAAGCGTTATTGTGCCAACATAAAACCTTTTGGATGTTCTAAAAGACATGAAAATCAGTCATATAATTCTCATACCATCGCTCCCATGCAAATATTATTACATTAGATAAGAAAGAGTACCATCTTAATGTATTTAACTTTGAGGAGTGACAAAAGACACAAACCTGATACCCGCGCGTAATCCACCACTCCAGTCTTGTTTGTAGCATTGAAGCCTGGCTTTGAGATCATTTTTAATTCCACGGAGTGGAACAAAAGTTTCCTCCATGACAATTTCACAGTTATCCAAACTAGACAAATCTTTCACTTTTTTTTTTCTTTTTTTTTTATGACAGAAGGAGAAGTTGAGTGACAATCAACTTAGACACAAAGGTGCTCGAGAGGCCACGGTTAAACGACAAGACTCAAAGTTTTGGGCAGAAGAACTATAACTACTTGATTCGCAAACCATGTAAACTACGAATTATTACAGTATACTCAAGACCTTTCAAGAGGTCCATTAACAATAACTGATCTATCGTTAAAGAACTTTACATTTTACGAAATTCGGAAAGAATGGTTTTCAGTGTCTAACTAAAAGAAGCAAAAAGAATTGGTCAGCAATAAAATCAGCGTCGGTTAAAGAATGTAAAGTATCTCTCGTTCCACCTCTACTTGCACTCCATGTTTGCATAAAATCACGTATAATTTTAACGAAATGAGTCCATAACTGCTAGTGATTCAGATTAGCGAAACAAAGAGATTCTCTCCATGTGAGATCTTCAACTAACGGTTGGGTTCAAAAAGGCTCAGATCCATCATACCACAACACCTTTCTTACATTAAAAAAGAAACTTCACCTTAACTACTTTTCACCAAAAAAAGTAACACGCAAAATGAAGGCTTAAGATCAGTTACATTACATAGTAAGAATTATATTCCCAAATTTCAAAATCTTAAACTTGACAATTTTTTTAAGAATAGGAGATATTTAGCGAGACCCCATTTTGTTTAAAACATACTCTGCTCTTCAGTACAAACTCAGGGTAAAAATTTCCACAATACAATAATATTAAAAATTAGCGAGAACCCATGATTTATAAAGTGGAAATACAATGATTAAATGGGCTTAGAGCAAAAGGGCATTGAAGAAAGTCACAAAGATTGTACCTTTTTGCACCAAAATACACAAAAAAACAGAGCTTTTATGAAAATGGCAAATCTTGGTTGCAGAGAGAGAAACAAAACAAGAGAGAGAAAGCTGGTGCAGTTACAGAGAGGAAGGAAGGACAAATGGTGTGAGTTGAGCAAAGATAGTGGAGCGGTGAGTAAGCATAAATAACTGATTCTGGTGCCTGAAATAAGCAAGCAAACAAAACAAATAATTGATGTTTGTAAAAAAAAAGTAGTACTCTATATTTTTGGAAAGAAAAGGAAAATGGCGTGTGAAAAATGATGTAATGATAGTTGTTAGTAGTTGTTATACTTACTTATACGCCATGGTGTAAAAGAAGAGGAATATACCTGGTGCAGAGTGGATGCATTAGAAAAGGAGGGACACTGGTGCACCAAATCTAGCCTGAGCCTTTCCCCATAGTATCTCCTTAAATTTAAGTAAACTATTTTTTTAATCGAGATTCCAAAAATTTACACGTGTTGTGACGTGTCAAGTCGTGTCGGCGTACCTAACCTGTGTAGTAAAAGTTTATTAGTGTCACGGTGTCCGTGCATTGTAAGATATCACTTTTTGGAGAAATTATTACGTGCAGTCGTTGTACAATGAAGTGGCATAGACCGGCTTTTGCTATTAATACACAGTGTGGATGGGGTGTTGGGTGTTTCCTATAAATCAAGAAATTATTTAATCTCAATCATTAGTTGTACCACTTTATACACACAATGGTTGTACGCAATAATTTTCCCACATTTTGGGCCAGAGAAAGACAATGTGATTTTTGAAT
Source organism: Linaria vulgaris (assembly GCA_948329865.1). Taxonomy (NCBI): domain Eukaryota; kingdom Viridiplantae; phylum Streptophyta; class Magnoliopsida; order Lamiales; family Plantaginaceae; genus Linaria; species Linaria vulgaris. The sequence continues at coordinate 30,296,988 of OX415250.1, read as the reverse complement.
CAAATTGCCTCGAGATCGTTCGTTTCGTCAATAACCACTACTTTGATGGCTTTTGGAGCCTAACTATTTTTTGCTTGAAATCAGACGTTTTTGGTCGTTGTGATCTAAATGGCATTTTCGTTTTGTTGACAAAGTAAACAATTCAAGCCACTCACAACTTAGTGGCTTCGGCACAATTACATAACTAGACGAGTCATGTGTTATTTTGTGATATTCATGTTAATATCTTATTTTACGACGGGACTACCCTTTAATAGCCTCCACGTTGTGGCCATTTTATGGGATTTTTCTCATAACAAATAACCATTTCTTATTTATTTATTTATGTTGTGCAACAATACGATTACAATAAATCATAAACAAAAAGTAATAAAAACGTAAAGATTGGTAAATTATCCAGTTCGTCGTAGACTACATCTGATGGGGTCGTCAAGCCAAGACTTTTCATTATAAAGATGAATCCAACTATCAATTACATATCAGTGGTTTATTTATAATAATGACTCGCTCCTAATTATATAAGTACTCTAAGGGCGTGTTTGGTTCGAGTAACGGGTTAGTAAGTAGGGATAGACAGATACAATTTATCAGTCACACTCACACATAGTAATTGGTTTACTTCACAATATTAGATCGCTGTTTCAAGTTTGGTTCTAGGGTTTGTGCGACAGACTATAACTTAAAATACCTAAATTACCCCTCGTGCCTTTTCGATTTCTAAGTTTGGATATTCAATTTCATATTTTCACAAACAGACTCATTTTCCTTTTCACTCCAACCGTCAGAATCAAAAATGCAAAAAAGCCAGAGCAGATTCCTTTGGATTCCGTCAATTTTCGCCTTTGAAATTTGTTAGTTTGATAATGTTAGTGACTGCATGTTCCTATTTTCACGTTTTCCCCTTTTTCGGAATGATTCTAAACCCTAATTTTCCAAATTAGGGTTTTGTTACTGTAGAAATTCTGACATTGCTATGGTTTCACTTGACTATGTTGATTATATATAATTGATGGGTGGATTAGGTTGCAATGGAGTGCACAATATGGTTCTCTTCAACAAGTAAGGTATAAATTGCTTCTACCTTTTTTTTATGGAATTCGCAATGTGTTTTCGTATGTTGCTGGTATTCTTTGTAGGGTGACTTTAGTTTGTTAAAATCCCATGTGCCAAGACCCCCATTATCATGTGTTAATGTTTTACAATGATATACTATGTTTGAATACTTGGTGGATAACACTTATGATCTGTTTGATGAATATATTTTTGGACTCTTAAAGGTCATGCTGACATGTTCCTTTTTTTTTATGTGTGTCTGAAACGTTGGGTGAAAGCCTTATCATATGCTTGTTCTGGTTTTAGACTGCCACTGATAATGCTTCTTTTTGAATGAGGTATGATTAGTGCATGTGAATATAGATAGATAGGATCCATGAAATTTGTTGTGGTTTGACATAGAGTAATGCTTGTTGCATACCTCATTCCATGACATTCTCATATGGTTAGTAGCATGCTTAAGTATTTGCATACTTTAGGTCCCTAACTTTAGCTAGAATGTTATATTTATTGAGGCATAAATGCATTTTAGGTTTGTTGATAGTAGGGGTATATTCACTTATGTAGATGGCCATTCACCTTGTAGTACCTTGCATGTGTGGCTATGGTCCAATGATGCACCTCCTTAGTGGTCCTCGTTACACTCATTCTGGTTCCTTTTACTACCTATACCTTAGAAATCGTAGACACAAATCAAATTTCATATAGGTCGATGACCTTCAAAACCCCTCATAAACTGCTAATCTAGATTCTCAATATCGCACACCACGTCTGCAAGCAATGACTCAATCCTACGTGTCCCGAAGAACCGAGAGTGCATATGAATCCAACAACAACCAAACCTCTGCAGATAGCAGCCACATAGCCCCCCATGTTGCCACAAGCTCTATCCTTCTGCGCCACGATTCTGTTAAAAAAACCCGGCTTGATTTCAAGGCTTATGAGTGGTTAGGAGTAGAGAACAAGACAATAGCGATTGTTGTGTTATGTTGTTCTCTAGGATGGGTCATGTTCATCATTAGGTTTCTTTTGGTTTTTGTATGTCTTTGATTAGGAACAATTTGTACTGAAGGTAGTTTGTGTCTCATTTCATGTCTTTAATTTATTATGCAAATGATGTTGATGGAATATAGGTACAAACTTCTTTTCCATGGTTAATCAAATATATTTTATCACAAGTTATGATGTGCATAGTTAACTTTTGATTTCGTGATTTGTATTAATGATGGATACTTGAAACATGAGGTCATTAACACCTGCTGAACATATGGTAGATTGAACATGGTCTACGTCTGCTAATTTTCAAAATTTGACATGTTGTCTTGTTTGAAGGATGGTCTTAACAAGGAAGTAGAGGCTAGATACAATTTTAAAGGATGACTTCTTAGGACATAGAGGAGAGTCTCTTATACTCTAAACCCTAAAGGAACTTGCTGGTAGGAAGGATCTCACTTAACCCAATCTTCATAAAATGGAAACTTCTTGTTGCGGTACGTTTTGATGTATTCATGCACCTGATATAAAGTGGAGACTCAAAATAGTCACGTCTCAATAAAAACTGTCAGACATCAACAAAAAATGAGCAAATGGGAATGCAATTTACAAGTGAAAAATAGATATGTTGTTACCCTCTTGTGCTCGGTCCACCATGTTTTGTCGTTGCATTTGATCCTTTGAGTAACTAGGCCGTAAGAAACGAAGCCTCCAGTGAACTCAAACATGGTGTTCATGTGTCCATAGAACATCTTCCATACAGTGATTCTGGATTTCACTTGTGGATCACAAAGGATATCTGTGTCGAGGAAGGATTTCCGTATGTAATCCTTCAAGTCCTTTAGATACCCAGGCTTGAAGTTGTCAACTATATTTCCAGTAGCCTTGTACTCATACAGATCATTGATCTGAACTCGCTCCTCTTCCTCAGTCCAAAGGCGTTTGGCGTTCCCTTCGATTTTTTTCCCTTTCCCTTTCACTCCCTCCCCTTTTTTCTTAGCTTAGGAACTGAACTGCAGCTCAACGCCTCCATTCCAAACTTCAGAAACCTATCACATATACAAAACATCCAATTAGGTTGCGTTTTAGTACATGTGTACAAGTTTCATCACAATTATGAAAAAGATAATCACAAATAGATGAAATGATGGGAAATGAACATAGCAAGATTGTACTCAGGTCCACACATAACTCATTAAAGAAGATGAGAAGTCAATATCAAGCAATAAGTAAGCCAACATCACTACCATAAACACAAAAACACATTCATTTTAGCCAGCAAGAAACAATTGTACACATGCTATTGAACTTTCTAGGCCATCAACGCAATCATGAGGTGGGTTGTCACCATCGTCATCATCATCGTCGAATTCATCATCACTTGAGTCAACGAAGGGATTGTTAGGCATGCACACTTAATGAAGTTGTTCAACAAAGCACATGCCCGATTTTGGATCTTAATGGGGTAGTATGATGGTCTTTCCGGAATTCTCCAACGATTCTTCAGCTTACAAAATGCTCGCCCAATGACGCTATGTGCCCTACTATGATTCATATTAAAAACTCTTCATGGTCTTGTGGTGCAACCCTCTGTTCTGCCCATTCCTTCACATGATAACACCTTCCTCGGTATGGAGCCAATAATCCCTCGCAGTATGCATACCCCGAGTCTACCAGATAGTAATTGCCTGCAAATGTTGGTAAAAAAACTTATTTTAATAACTTGATCATCCATATTATAATATAGTCATTACATGCACATATATTTCAATCTGGATGTTTAACTGGTAATACTTTGTGGAACCTTTAGACCATAAGGCGTTGGCCGAAACATTGTGGTCCTCAAAACCCTAACGTCTGTAGCAGAACCCTCTTACCCACACAACAAGTAAAAAAAACCTCAATTTACATCACAAACACCAAGCACATTAACGTAGATACCCCTTCCTTGATCTATATCTAGGTTGGTCTGATAGAGGAACTGTCACGTCGATTAATGTACCATCTAACGCACTGAGGCAACCTTATTCAAACAATATGAGCAAATGTGGAGGGTTATTGAGATATCAGTTACATGTCTTAATTTAAAGGAATAATCTATTTTAATTGAAGTATGTCCATGGCTCGTGGCAGTTGTCGTTGTCCTCGGCCACTAGTTTCGATGTCACCAACGTTAGTTCAATGTCCTTCAATAGCGCATTCAATGTTTTCCCAAAGTATCAACTTATAGCTTTCCCCGACCGTTACCAGTAGAACCCCATAACGCTATTGGTGTCATGATGAGCTAGGATCTTAATGAATAGGGTAACCTGCTCCCTCAAGCTCACAAACTCCTCATCATTAAACCCTCACCTTCCGAATAACCTAACATAGTCTCTCAAAACAATCACGATTCATCTTTAAATGTCTAATAAAATCTACATCATTCCCGACAGTTATCTTGTTCATATGATCTTTGATACTAAGAATCTTATTCAATAGACTATAGCGCACGACTTGTTGTCTCCGTAGGTATCTTGTTTTAATTCGTCATTGGTGCATTATAACCATAAACATGAAACTTCGCACCCTCAAAAGTAAAATCTTTCAAAACACTAACACAAGCACTCGCCTCCTATGATCCATCTGATCGACACACAATTTCACAGAGTAATTATTGGTTTGTGTTAACAAAATCACTTTGGGTTTGAGTTCAAGGTTTAAGGTTGTTGTAATATCACTGTACAACAACACACATGAAGGAAGAACACTAGTCAACACTTGAAAAACTAACCACAAAACATGTACCAAAACACAGCTCACACACATAGACCACATCATTTTGGAAAGAAACTAAATAAAAGAAAAAATACAAAGAGCCCTAAGCTATTGCCTCGAATCTTCAGGTATCAACCTAGGTACATACAAAAAAAAAATTTACGTTACCAATAGCACACGACATCATAACATGCAGTGTCACATTGAAAAGTCGTAGCATCCTATTTCATAGACACACTTCCCAAATAGAGAGGAAAAAAGTCTTAAAAAAAGTTGAGAACATGAAGATTTATACCTGCAAACGGTAAGATTTGGTTGATGATTTCTTGATCGAGCTTTACGAGTCGAATACTCATGCAACGAGAAACATAACTACGTTAGTGACAACGTTAGACTGAAATGCAACTACAATACTGTAATGGAGGACAAGAAAATTAGACTTGCGTGCATGGTGGTGAAGACCGCCCGTCGCGCCAAATTTTATCTACTGTGAGGTGTGAGAGTGGTGAAGTATGGAACCCTAATTTTTGAGACTTTGCTGGAGGTTTTTTTTAGGGAGAACTAAGATATGAATAAACGCACTAACAATTTCAAGAAGCGTGTATCAACAACCAAAAAGCAGTGGATAAGTGCCCTCCGTACTGGGCTCAACGGTCTGAGACTAAAGTCCGCATTGAGTTATAATCCAAACCAAACACGCACTAACTCTACAGTTCCAAGTAAACTAAATTTCTACAGTTCTCAGTTTAACTGGGTCTTTACAATTTCTTGGCAATTCATGCTCCGCAAAACTTAATAATCTCCTACATGGAGACTGGCTTCATATGTAATTCAATAGAGAATAATCCACACTTAACAACGACAACAATCCTCGATCTCTTCACGTTCCAAGGTTCGTTGAAGCCATGCACAACTTCCATTTCACTAAGGCAATGACCGTTGACAACAAATCATCGAACTCTTACTTGCTTGAATTCTCGCTCATGTGACAATGCCCATATTACCACAAACATGCATCAATTTCACCACAACGAATGATGTAATCTTGGTGGACTTTTACACCGCCAAAATCAATGCTATCTTGAGTAACACTTATGAGATACAAAGTTCTCTGCTTGAACCCTCGAGCCAACACCAAGGTCCATGTGGTTATGCTTTCTGTAATGACCAAAAGCTACGTTCCTCAACAAAGGAAAACGTACGATACTCATCACCTTCCTATCTAACACAACCCAATCTTCTTCTTTCACATCCGTCAATTTATCCATTATAGGTTCTCACTAATCATCACCATACAAGTAATTCTTGATCTGAATCCTCCATAACCCATAATCCGACCCATCAAACTTTTTGATCAATAATTTTCTATGATCACTGTATCTACTCCCACTCAACCTGAAGCTCTGATACCACTTGTTGCACAACAACACAATGACATAAAATTATAAAACATGAAAAGCAAAAAAGACATGAATATTTGTTTACCCAGCCCGTGAACAGATTATCATTTTGGGCTTCGCCGATTCAGGTGCAAACAACAATTACATATCAGTGGACTATTTATAATTAAGATATACTTCTAATTATACAATTACTCTAACTCTGCAGTTTCCAGTAAATTAGGTTTCCATGACTCTCAGTTGAACTAGGTCTCTGCAACTTTTTAGTAATTCAAGCTCTATAAAACCTAACAATTTATTCTATAACAATGGTTTCCAAACCTAACATCTAATTTGTTTACTTTTTATTATTGGATCAAAATCATTTAATTGATGAAATATTATGACCATGAGTATCTCTATTAGTGGTAAAAATAATTCATGCAATCTATTTGTTCCCAACATAGTGCAACTAACAAGCAAAGCACAGTTTAGAACTTTTCCTTACCAATATTGTCTCTACGTAACTGGTTAAGTTACCTCACCGAAGCGGAGTGAGAGTATTTCTTTTGTACCAAATAGTGATATTAAAATGTGTACCTGCATGGATCAAAATTTAGTTTGCTAAATGTTCGAAGAATTTACAATGTTTTGACATCTTTTTTGCCATGTTTTGAAAAACTTGCCTTAAGCTCAATCTCAAGATCTACCTTGAGATTTTGACTACTAAACAATCCCATCTTTAAAATTTCTTTTACTTGGCCTTTGGCTACCACGCAACTAGAATTACTCATTACTATAACTATAACCATTCACCTTGATAGAATTCTTCATAACTATAACTATAATTTTCATTATAGAGAATTGTTATCTTTCGCTATAAAGGATAACTACTAAGAATATGCCTACTCTTAATATCTTAATTTGTCCGTGTCGAAAACAATCTTATCGATAATTGATGCAACTCCATATTTGGCTTTGTCGAAAGTCACCAACCATCTACATAAAGTTTACCATACAACTTGCGTAAACAAACACAAATGCTCGTGTGAAAACCACGACTACAAATATCAACATCACAGAAGCTTTAGTCATTATACCATCAAGATGTGCATGTCGCTCATAACACATAACCCATGTAGGAAACGTTCATTGCAGCACCAATGTCTCTGTATTCCCAACTTATAGCATATCATTGAGCTGACTCTATACCTTCTACGAGCTTTTTACGCGTTGGGTTGTTTGTACCCTCAATCGAGTTTGTCTTTATTCTATCATAAGTTATCATTATCATCATTCTCACTAAGCATTCTCTCTTTAAATATAGGCTTTCAGTAATTTCTAAAAAGTTTATTTTCTCTTTCCCATGATATAAGATTTGTTTGTGCTCATACAAAATATGAAAGAGACCAGATATAGCTAAATATAAAAAATACGTGGAGTTTTTAAATTCACAAAATGAACATAATTCGTTACATTGGTAATGATTTTGCTTTGGTGAATTGTAGTAATCAAGAACTTAATGAGCTTAATGGGAGTGTTTTAGAAAACTTGTCACAGGGCTAGCCTAGGGATTTTTTGCCTAAAAAAAGGTCTTAATGTCAATCTTAAGACATAACTTTCAATGAGACCACGACTCATGACTAGGGGCATGCGCTCAGAGGTAAAAAGCACGTTGTTTGCTCCCCAAGCTACTAGGCTTGCCCGAAAAAGAAAAAAAAAAAACAAGGAGTTTATCTATTTAATTACAGTTTCCATCCTTGTATTTCCTTGAGATTCAAAGTTCAGCTTACGCACACACTTACACGGTGCTTTCGAAACTCAAAGTTTAGCTTTGTATAGGTTTTAGAAATCGAAACATGTATTATCATTCTTTTGTGGTTTTGTATTAGTTACTTAGGTGGTGTTTGCAAACTCTTGTAGAAAAGTAGAAGTTCATAATTTTAATTTAAACTTCAAAAGCACTTAAATTTAAAAGTTGAGAGTGTTTGGAAGATAAGATAATCTTGAATTTGAACTAATCTAATTATTTTATTTAAAAACACCCACCATAAGTCAAAAGCGCTCACACACTAGCTTTAAGATTGTGGGGGTGGAGGGGGGTGTTTAGCTTAAAAAATGTTCTATAATCGAAAAAGCTAGATTTGCAAACACCCTATAATCATTTATTCAACTAAAAAGCTGATTATAGCTATTTTTAAGAGTTTGCAAATACCACCTTAAACTTTTATTGTTCGAGTTCTCTTGATTTTATATTTGTACTCCATTCCAACATACCAATAAAATGTCGTTATTCCTTTAAACTCATTACCCACTTCCCTTAAAAATGTTAGACACTTGTTTGTGCGCCTCAGCGCCTCATCATGCTTTTGCAATGGATGTTTTTCTCTTAATTTTGGTCTCTTATTCATTTGGTTTGTGTTAGTAATAGTATTATATTTAATTATCAGACTAATTCAATATTTTGTGCTCTTTATGTTTCCTCTTGATGGGGGTATTTTATGATTGGCCCAATACTAATATTGGGTCGGCCCAACTAGAACGGCCTACTAAAACAGTACATCGAACGTTACGAATTCGATACAGAACGAGCATCGAATCATCCCGATTCGATGCACTTTCCCCAACTATCAATGGGGCCCGCGGGACGGGGGTTATAAATACCCCGTCCCCTCACATTCTCGGCACGCATTGCATACACACTTAAACCTACTCAATATCGAATCCTTTGTGTTCGACACGTCACTCGATCGAACTCTCAGCATTCGATACAGAACTCTATTGAAGACCATGAGTTCGATACTCAGCCTAACATCGAAGCAGGTCAATTCGATACACAACAACACATCGAAGGACCACAGTTTGATACACAACCAGATCGAATGACCTAGACTCGATACAGAACCACTTCATCTCGCCCAGTATCGAACAACCCCGATTCGATACGGCAACATCGAATTTGCTCAATTTGATACGCTATTTTGACCTTGTAATTTAATTGTTTTACCTAGTAAGCTTGTATTAGGTGTTCCGGACAAAGCTAGTCCCATTATTAATTGATTAGCATTATTTTGGCTATCCATAAGATCTTTATAACGTTTTACGGTGTTTTGTTACCCGGACGAAATAAGACCAAAATATTGGCGCCGTCTGTGGTAACACCACAGTTTTTTCTAGTTTACTGGGCATGACTTCTAGAGTTACCACCAGGTCTCGGAGTAGAGCTGTAGAGGGCACAAATGAAGAGGTTGAGCGGGCAACCACTAGCCAAACTATCCCAGAATTTATGGGACCATCAACAGTGCCCGCTGGCGTACCTACTCTCGCGAGGCGAGAGATGTTGGGACCGCAAAGAGAGGAGGTACCTGGAGCAGAGGCAGGTGCAACTTGGGAAACGGTAACCACTGCTTCTATCCCAAATAATTTGAGAGATGAAATTCGGGCTATGGTAAAGTCTGCACTCGCGGAGTTCCTGACAATCGTTCCACCGATGTAGACGTCGCCACCGCTGGGATGCGCAAAGGCTTTGAGGGAGCAGGGTTCCGCGGCCAGAGCTTCTGAGGGAGAGAACAAAGAGAAGTCGCATCAGGAGGACGCAAGGGATAAACCAATCTCGGTGGAAGTGCAAAATAAACAAAAATCACACTGGGATAACCGAAGAGGCAGACCCAAGTCCGTGGAGGTGCAATCAAGAAGGCACCGTGATGCAAGAAGAAAAGAAAGAGAGGAGAATCAGAAAGATAAACCGAGAAGACAAGAGGATAACAATGAGAGGGAGCACGGCGAAAGTCGCGACTCAAGAAAGGAACACGATGAGGCCGTAAGGAAGCTGGAAAGGCTTGAAAGGAAAAAAGCAGCAGTCGAGGCCAAATGGGAAGTGTTCTGCGGAGCAGCTAGTTTTCTGAGGAAATAGAGGCAGAGATCCTGGGGTACGGGCAGAAGATCCCCGATTTGAATATTTATGGTGGAAAGACCGATCCCCCGCGATCATCTCTTCCATTTGGACAGCAAGCTGAGCTTGTATGGTTTCAAGGAGAACGTGCATGCCAGAATATTCACCACTACCCTAGCCGGGGTAGCAATGGATTGGTTTACTCGAATCACTCCGGGCTCCATCAAGACCTACAAGCAGCTGAGGAACATGTTCGAAGACCAATTTTCAAGCCATGCAAGACTGGTTTTGGATCATTCCCATCTATATTCAATGAAGCAGGAAACCAATGAAAGTCTGAAGGATTTCATGAGGCGTTTCAATCCAGAGCTGTTGAGGATTGATAGCCCAAGTGGAGAGATGTTGATGAGTATACTCTTCCGAGCAACCACCAATACGGTCTTCAGTGAATACCTACTCAGGCGGAACCCCAACACTATCGAAGAGATAAATAAGATAGCACAGGGGGTGGTCCACCGTGAAGAGATGATGGCAACTAAGTTGGCCATTATCGCACCCTCGAAAGAAAAGGAAAAAGGAAGGGAGGACCAGAACCGCAATAATAACAACAACAACAGAAACATGAACCATAGGTACCAGGACACGTCGCCAAAGAGAATCACGCCTCTGAATGCTAATATAATGACAATGTTCGGGACGACAAAAAGGAAAGGATGGCCGAAAGAGCCCAGACAGATGAAGGACTCGAAGGCAACTAGGTATGCAACCCACTTCTGCAAGTACCACAATCAGAAGGGACATGAAACCAAGAATTGCAAGGATCTCAAGGACGAGATCGAACGACTATTGAAGGACGGCAAACTTGTGGAATTTTTCAGAAAGATGAAAAAGCAAGATGACAGCGCCGAGGAGGATAGATCACCATCACCCAGAAAGGATAATCAAAGGATGATTGACCATCCGCATGTGTTGGAATATCCTCAGATTGGAAACGACAACGTTAGAAGGGGAATGATAAATATGATATCATGAGGCCCAGTGGAGGCGAATTCTATGAACGTTAGGAAGAAGATTTCGAGGCTCGTCGAATCAGACAAGTTTGTCAGCTTCGCTAACATATTAAGGATCGAAGAGATGCCGCATGAAGAGATCACTTTCTCAACTGCCGATCTGTGTAAGCTAAGCGCCCAAGCCCTCCAAATGGCAAATCTGGACTCCCCGTTGGTGATAACGGTGGACATAGCCAACTTTGGCGTGACAAAAATTCCACCTTGGTAAAAATTGGGCTAAATGGGGAGACATTGGAGCCAATTAGAACTTCGCTTCATGGTTTCGGAGGCCCAGAGATAGTGCCTCGTGGAATGATTTCGCTCCATACTTCATTGTGGACCGAGCCTCACAGAAGAACATTGTTGGTCAATTACGTTGTTGTTGACATGTTGTTCGCATACAATGGCATTCTTGGACGGCCAGCGCTGAACGCATTTCGAGCATTCTTACCACCAAATGGTGAAATTCTCCACTCCTGTCGGAACTGGTGAAGTAATTGCAGATCACATTGAAGGCTGAAAATGCTATGTAACGTCGCTTCGGTCGCAACCACATGTGGAGCAAGAAGCACTGGAAGCGCTAGTTCCCATGGAAATGGAGCACATTGATTGAATTGCTATTGCTTAATTTTTGCAAGTCTTTATATCCCCGGACATTTTGAACAACTTTTATTCGTCCCCTCTACCCTGACGAGTATGAGGGGCGAACACATGTACTAACATAAAACAGGGACACTGAAGATTTGAGCCCCGAGGGCTGCATTGAAAAACATGGAAAACGGGATGTGAAACCAAGCTCCGCCCTATTCTCTTTATATGATTTCTTTTCCAACATAAACTCTTTTGACTTATCAATCATTATTATTATCTTTTCAAATTGCATAATATCAATTTTATGCAGGACCTAAGATGGTTCACTCCAATGGTAAAAGGACGAGCATTCTGTCCAACATGGCACTACAGGACCCAAGACGATTCGCTCCAACAAAAAGGGACGGACACTCTGTCCAAAGTGGCAAGTGATACCGCAAATCCCGAAATACGAAAAAAGGGACGGACACTCTGCCCAAAGTCGCAAGTGATACCACAAATCCCAAAATACGAAAAAAGGGGACGGACACTCTGTTCAAAGTGGCAAGTGATCCCGCAAATCCCAAAATACGAAAAAAGGGGACGGACACTCTGTCGTCCAAAGTGGCAAGTGATCCCGCAAATCCCAAGATACGAAAAAAGGGACGGACACTCTGTCCAAAGTGGCAAGTGATACCGCAAACCCCCAAATATGAAAGGGACAAACACTCTGTCCGAAGTGACAAGTGATACTGCAATCCCCGAGAAATCATAATAAATGGATTGACATCTATTTCAATCAAATGAAATACTAGTTCTATAACTCGGAGCAAAACGGATCACCTTCAAGTAAAACGCAACGATAGGATTGAAAGAAAAGGCCATGAATACGAGCCAACAATCAAACAAACCATCAAAAAGTTCATGAAAAACAACCATGCAATTGTTCAAATTATTCAAATCATTAAAGAGTGACGCAGCGCAATAAAAGCAGAATAGAAATTGTTCGATACGGAATAAAAATAAAATCGAAGTCCTCACGCATCGGCGTCATCCTCATCTTTGGAGGAAGGATAGACAGGAGGCATATGAGGCGGTGGAGAAATTCCCCAAAACACGAGGTTGTCACTCTCAAGCAACACATCGAACTCATTAGGAGAAGCTGGTTGATCGTTGACGACGGGCGGCAAAACCTCTATATCAGGTCCCAACGAAAGATCGAGCCAACAAGGGTCGAAGCGCCCACGAACGTACTTGGTGCTATAAAGTTGTTGCACCGTGAGTACCTGTGCTTTACGGGCTTCTCGGGCACCCCTCCGAGCACTTATCTCTCGAAAGGTATTGCTTCGGAGGAACGCCTCAACGATTTCCACTCGTTGTTGCGCGGAAGGAACCTGCACAAGGAAAAATGAGATTAACAAGGTAGAATAAAAGAATACAGACTAATAGTCATGTAAAAATACTTTACCTCGTTGAGACCGCGAGAATAACCAGTCGCCTCGGCCCGTTCATTCTTCTATTTCTCAGTCGCAAGCTCCTTCTTGAGTTCAACAACTTGTTTCGCCAACTCACTCTTGCTAGACGAAAGATTAGTAATTTGCGATTGAAGCTGATCAACGGTCTACTTTGCGAGCCTCACGATTTCTCTGTCACTGGCTGCTCGAGCAGTATAGTCCCTCACTTTTTGCAGGGCTTTATCCTTCTCATCAAAAGAGGCCTTCAGAGCGTCAGGGTCACTACCACGAAATTCGGCTCCAACCTGAGGTTGTCCGCCCATCCTTCCTTCGTGAACCTGGACCAGAGCCGCAAATATAGTATCCACAACTCCACCACCCTAAAAGACGACAAACCAAGGAGTTAGTGATTATACAATAATCCGCCCACAAATGCATTCAGGGAAGACAAAATATTACCAAAGTTAATATATAAAGAGCACTCCGCTCAACTATTTTCCTTTCCTCGGCAGAAACTGCATGAGGTACTGATAGATTGGGAAGAAGAGCCTTCAGGGCGTTAATTGAATCCGCCTCAAAAATTTCATACCCACCAACTTGGGCACGTGGACCGTGGCTAGGTTCCGCCCTAACACTTGGCCCCTCCGCAGGAGCATGGCCAGTCCCAGCACTCGGACCAGACGTCCGCGCTGCAGGGGGGATCACTCCCTCGGTTTGAGAACGATTCGGATGGACTCTTCTCCGTTTCGCTTGAGCAGCAGCCTCGACACTATCGCCTTGCCCAACGCCAACACCTTCAGAACCCCCTACTTGGCTAAAGTCAGCTGGATGAGGAATATCTTCCCTTCCCCGTCCCAGAACATCCTCGAAAGGATCAGCAGGCGCCTCAACATGGGCGGAGGCCAAAGTTTCGACAGCGGCCCTCTTCCCCTTGTTCTTTATCTTCCTTGGGGAGGGTATCGGGGGAACGACGGTGGTCTGGGAACCTTCCTACTCCGCAGCAATGGCTCGGTTCATACGGGTATGGCGATCCATGATAAAATCAACTACGAAAATATCACAATATTAGTGTCATTATAATGATAAACAAAAACAGAAAGTCAACTAAAAACGTAGAACTATACCAAGTGTAAATCTCCCTTTATACGGAACCGGGGACAACCCTGCTAACGACAAAACACGATTTTCCACCAAATTTTTAACGTCAAATTGGTGGTCGCGCACTAAGTTTGGAACATAATTACAATCCCGCGAAGGTGGTCGAATACCAGATGGTATCGCAACTCTAGCTTCATGGAACCAATCGCAGCGATACGTTTCAAACTTGCCCTCATAGCTCTCCTCAATATAGAAATAACTTTTCTTTCAGTTTGTTTTCGTAGCCAGTGGCCGCCCCACTAAGAAACTTACGATTCCTTAACGCCTTAACATGGTGAAACCCTTCCTCCCTCCTAGCGACTTCAAAAATAGCCAATAACTCGTTGGGACTATGAGGCTCACATAGGGCCTTCATAAGAATGATGAAACCGATGATATAGCCAAATGAATTTGGCATAAGCTGACCCGGTACAAGACCAATGGACCTCAAAATTATATTCAATTCAACTGGTATCAGGAATCATAACCCATTCTGAAGTTGACCTACAAACACTGTAAGATGCCCAGGTGGCGGCGTATCCATGCGATCGTTCGGGCCGGGAATAACCAACTTGTACCTATATGGTATATTGAATCTTTCACGAAGTTGACGGCGGCTATGTTGCAAGCGCGACACATAAGTATTATATGCCATCCCTGCAACTTCCGCATAATCATCAATCTCCCTATTGGTGAGCTCAATATCTTCGTCATCGCATGCTTCGCTAAAGGCCCGATTGTCCTCAGTCAAAAATGATTGTGAATCATGGTCCTCACCTTGACAGGACGACTGACCAAAGTTGACACCTGGATGAATATCCCTGGGTGAATCCGTAGAATCTATATCAATTGGCTCGTCGTAACCCCCTCGAGGTATATCCGAACCCGCGGGAGCACTTGAAGGGCCCACCACATAGTTGACTGAACTAGAGCTCAAGTCGCTACTCGACTCACTCCCAGAAGTCGACTCAGAATTCACCATCTTGATCGACAAAAAAACTGAAATAAAAAAAAGGTTGACTACGCGCGAATACGCCACTCTCGGCTCTTACGACATCAACGCGACATGTTTAAAATAACTATTTACTAAGCAATAATAACGCGACCTAACAAGTAAGCACATAATGGTTTACCTTGATTACAGCTGGAAAATCGACAAATATTGTTTAAACGAATTGCCTGAAAAAGAAGATAGAAAAAACAATGTTAAAATAGAGGCAAACTCTACATATCGCGCTAAAAACATTAGATTTATGGCATTAGATTGAATGCCCCTCATTCGCTGCGTCCAGCATCGAACAAACGGCACTCGATGCAACCTGCATTGAACCATGCCAGTTCGATGTAACTTACGTTTGCGCGTGAGTTTGGTAGAAGCGAAATGAACTTCTCAATGGACCTCCCCCTTTATATAGGCGATGAAAAGGCCCATCAGGCCCTTCAAAACGAGCATCGAATCGCGACAATTCGATACAAATTTCAACACCAAACGCCATTGGTTTGATCTACGGTTAACATGGACGAAATCCGCATCGAACCATCATCATTCGATGCAGGAGAAAAATCGAAAACAACACATTCGATCGACAACCCAAACATTAGTTAAGAAGATTACGAATCAGTAAAATGGGATTCACCTCTTAGAGGCCGCCTCCCAACCAGGGGCATGATTTTCACCGAAAAACGATAATGTCTTTGAAGCATGGAACCCGATCTCTGTTTGAGACCGCCTCCCAATCGGAGGCATGATTTTCAATAGGAAAACGGTAATGTCTTCGAGCCTTGGAACCCGATCTCTGTTTGAGACCGCCTCCCAATCGGGGGCATAATTTTCAACATCAAAAATATATGGGCCGACAAATCAAGGACAAAATTTCATAAGTTTGGAAGTCGTTCTCTCACATTCTCGGCATTCATTGAATACACACTTGAACCTACTCAATATAAAATCCTTTGTGTTTGACACTTCACTCGATCGAACTCTCAGCATTCGATACAGAACTTTAAAGACCCTGAGTTCGATACTCAGCCTAACATCGAAGCAGGTCAATTCGATACACAGCAATTACTTACGCACTCACATCGAAGGACCACAATTCGATACACAATCAGATCGAATGACCTAGACTCGATACAGAACCACTTCATCTCGCCCAGTATCGAACGACCCCGATTCGATACGGCAACATCGAATTCGCTCATTTCGATACACTATTTTGACCTTGTAATTTACTTGTTTTACCTAGTAAGCTTGTATTAGGTGTTCCGGACCAAGCTAGTCCAATTATTAATTGATTAGCATTATT
The DNA here is from genome assembly GCA_948329865.1 of Linaria vulgaris. NCBI lineage: Eukaryota > Viridiplantae > Streptophyta > Magnoliopsida > Lamiales > Plantaginaceae > Linaria > Linaria vulgaris. The sequence continues at coordinate 30,280,398 of OX415250.1, read as the reverse complement.
TTGGCTATCTATAAGATCTTTGTAACGTTTTACGGTGTTTTGTTACCTGGACGAAATAAGACCAAAATACCTCTCAATCTAAAAAAAACACCGTAGTCCATGAAATCTCTTCGACATTAGCCCTAATGGCATTTATTTTAGTGGTACTTTAGTTCTTAGACATGCAGAACTTGTTACGACATGTATAGTCGAGCATGTCTAAAAACTTAAATAAATAGTTGAAGCTTACATAAACTTTTAAATAGTGCAGATAACTTCATCACATCACATGCTTCCACAAAAATACCACTTGCATCTCCTTAAATATATTTCCGTAAGCGTTATCCTTTCAATGAAGCAATAGTACCGACACCCTCTTGATATATTTTTTTTCTTTTTCTAAATTCTTACTGTCGTGATGACTTCAGCCATCTCCAACATTTATTATGGGAACAGAATAATCCTTCTTTGGTAAAAGAGAGGGACAAGAAAGGATAGAAGAGAAAAAAGGGAAACTGCCTAGTATATGTTGAATCACAATGTTGTAGAATAAGCATCCTTCACAAAATTAAAAGGATTGAATTCATTCGATGACGATACATACATGGTCATTTACCGCATTGATATGATGTAACATGTTTGATTATTTAGGTCACGCTTTAGCTTGCCTCTTTTATATTAATGATCGGTATTAATCGAAATTAATTTATCCAATTAATACTCAATCGGTACCTCATTTGGTACAATTGGCATGAATAGCTCAAGAAGTCCATCGCAGCTATACTTTCTAAAATATCGTATAATTATTCAAATCGGTCGTCTGGTGAGATTTGAAAATTTTATAGACACCTCAAGTCTCTGCAAGACACCACATCTTTTCATGGTTTCAATGGTTTCTAAACCTCACCACGCACGACACCACATCTTTCCATGGTTTCAATTCTACCGCTTCACCCACGCCCTAGCCGCCCCACCATCCATTTTTTCTCTGAAATCCCACTCTGGCGCCCAGCTTCCTCTGCCATAATGGTTGAATCAATTTTTTTCCAGCACGTCGCCACCAAGCTCCCACCACCATATCATACGGCTCAGGCGATGCGCACAACCACCACTACATTCGGCCCCTTCGATTGCGCATATCATCACCGCCACATCACACGCCTCCAACGAGGCCCACCAGCACATTCTACGCCACAAAGTCTACAGTTGCGGGCACCTCTTTTCTTGGCGTTGGAGCTTCAGTAAATTGAAAAATAATTACATGAAATAACATGGGCAAACTATGGGCATAACAAATTACAGGACTAAAATCGTAGCAATTTATAGATATCAATATAGTACATAGATAGACATAATATGACAGAACATAGTAATTAGTTGAACTTACAAGGGCAAAACTGAAACAAAGAAAGATGGACGACGAAATGAGCTAAATAACAAAAACTTTTGGTGCAAAAATAAAAAAAAATTAAAACTTGAACGACTGTGTTACAATTTACTATGGGGCCCAATAGCAAATAACAGGAAACTTTAGGGGCAAAAGTAAAAGAGGTAAAACCTATAATGATTATTTTGCAATTTACTGTGGAGCCCAAAAGCAAATAATAATAAACTTTAGGGGCGAAAGTGAAAGAGTTCAAAGGCGCAAGGATTTTCTGAAATTTATAAGTCAAATAACAAAAATCTTTGGGGGGGGGGGGGGGGAAATAAGAAATCTAAAATTTAAAGGGTTGTGTTACAATTTACCATGGGGCCCAAAAGTATATAATAAAAAACTTTATGGGTGAAAATAAAAAAAGTCAAAACACGGGGACTATTTTGCAAATTACCAAGTGAGAACAATTCTCCCCTTTATAGATGGGAATTTTGCACCGGACATCCTTTATGTTAACCACTTTTCAAAAAAGGTCCTCTATGTTGACATTTAACAGAAAATGTCCTATATGTTGACATCATTTGCAATTTTCGTCCTATATGTTGACATTAACAGAAAGAGTCCTATATGTTGACATCATTTGTAATTTTCGTCCTATATGTTGACATTAACAGAAAGCGTCCTAATTGCATTTTCATCCCTAAATAATTTATATAATTGCACTCACACTTAAAATTTTAAAAATTTCAACAAACTTAATTGCATTCTTTTAAGACACATTCTTTTAAGAAAAAATTGATGATATTATATTTTTAGAAAATAAAAAATTTCAACAAACTTAATTAATAATTTCTTAAGCTTGATTTTAATAATTATTTGATAATTTTAAATTTTTTTTAAAAAAATTATCAATTTCGAAAATTGCTACCCAAAATCGTTCGAAATAGTTTGAAAATAAAAATTATCAATTTCAATTTTTTTAAAAAATATTATCAATTTAGAAATCTTAATATTTAAAAAAAAATCGAAATTGATAATTGTTTTTAAAAAAAAATCGAAATTGATAATTTTTATTTTCAAACTATTTCGAACGATTTTGGGTAGCAATTTCCGAACTTGAAAGTAAAATCTTTTTAAATTTTCGAAATTTATAATTATTTTAAAAAAAATCGAAATTGATAATTTTTTTCAAACTATTTCGAACGATTTTGGGTAGCAATTTTTGAAATTGATAATATTTGTTTTTTTTAAATTTTCGAAATTGATATTTTTTTAAAAATTTTAAATTATCAAATAATTATTAAAATCAAACTTAAGAAATTATTAATTGAGTTTGTTGAATTTTTTAAATTTCTAAAAATATAATATCATCAATTTTGTTTTTAAAAGAATTTGTCTTAAAAGAATGCAATTAAGTTTGTTGAAATTTTTAAAATTTTAAGTGTGAGTGCAATTATATAAATTATTTAGGGATGAAAATGTAAATAGGACACTTTATGTTAATGTCAACATATAGGACGAAAATTACAAATGATGTCAACATATAGGACGCTTTCTGTTAATGTCAACATATAGGACGAAAATTACAAATGATGTCAACATATAGGACGTTTTTTGGTAAATGTCAACATAGAGGACCTTTTTTGAAAAGTGGTTAACATAAAGGACGTTCGGTGCAAAATTCCCCTTTATAGATAGTAGTATATATATATATATATATATATATATATATCAAAGAATATGCCTTTGTAAACTTTGGTAGATATCTTTTGTAATTAATTATTCAAATGTGAGAAATTCTTGTTTTATGTTCTTATACACAAAGCTTTTAAATCATAGTCCACCGCATTTGTATCCATGCTAGATTTTAATGTGACTTTTTAGATTACAGGGAATAAGAATGAATTTTTATTTTATTATTCAATAACACGACCCATCCCGCTCGAAATAGATAGTACAACTTACAACTAGACGACCACTAAGAATAAAAGAATTAACATTGATTTTGTCGACATATGAAAACTAATCAATGATTCGTGTTTAACCCTTTTCATCCGCCTGGGAGAAATCTTTTCATCTTGAAAGAAGATTTATATATTCCTTTTTAGATTGTGATTAGGCTTTTTACTATTCTTCCCATTAAAATATACAAATCTAACACACCCAAAGACTTTTAATATGAAATTGGATATATATCACAATCGTAAGAAGATCGATTGGTGTACATTTTAATGTATTTTATCTTAATTACTCGCATATATATATATGCTTGCTGATGAAGTTTCGGGTTAGGAAAAAATTGACTCTAGTTGGCTATTCGTAAATACTAATACAGTGCAATCTTTTTATTTTTTATTTTTTATTATTATGGTATAATGCATGCCCACTTTATTCTCAATTTCGTGAAGAAAAAAAAAAGTTTATTCTGAATTCTTGGCATATATAGCTGTAACCGGCACAAAATCTGCATATTATGTGATGCTCGTCAGCCTTAATAAACATGCAAGTAATTCGATTTCGATCATGAATAATCTCCTAAAATAATAAATTAGCATGTACGGGTTTGTAACGAAATATGTTGATAAATACTTATATAGAGACAAATAAATTGAAGCGTCATTATATATACTCTTATAAACTATTAAAAAATCAATCATATCTGATTAACTGAAAAGATAAAAACTTTAAAGCTCTAAACATTTAGCGAGGGTTTCTATAATAGTACCTAACTTTATGGGTTCAATCTATAAACTTTTATCATAATTCTATAAATAGTAATATATATGTGATTTTGTAATTAGTTTAAAACTCCCGATATAAATATAACTATCCCTAAAACGAAAATTAAATAAAGAAATATATATTACCTACTTTGGTAGAAACTAATGTGATTTGGCAAAACTAATGTGATTGGGCAACAAGCACAGCCAAGTGACCGGAAATTTTGGCTAATTGATCGCCAAGTGAGAAAGCCTTTTTATATTATTTTTCTCAATATATTTTACTTAATCGATCAATTAGCCATATATATGATCGTATAAAGGCATTCTTATAGCACGTGTATTCTGTATATATTACGTTCTAAATTTGTTTCTTTTCATTTCGACTTTTTTTATTGAACAGCACACACAGATTTATTTACTTATGTAGGTTGATGCCGAGGATGCAAGGTCGTGGTTGATGCGATAGTCGCGAATATGTAGAAGTACTATCACACATGACAAAATGCTCCATCTCGGGCAGGCAACTTGTTCAAGCCGCGCAAAAGTGGTTGGGTTGGACAAATCCACCAAGGCCCAACTGGATCCCCATCGGGACAAGAAGTCCGCAAAAATATTCGCCTCCCTATATATACATGAGACGACCAGTTGTGTAAAGTTACTTATGCACTTCCATACCTCCTGAAGGAGAGGATGCATCACGATCGAGGCCATAGGGCCCTGCGTCTGGCTCAAGCTATGGAAGATAAACTCAGAGTGAGTTTCAATAACAAGTTTAGATATTCATCAAAAAAAAAATAACAAGTTTAGAAAATGAAATTTGTAAAGTAAAAAACACTCCCTAGCGAATACCTTGGAGTTCAGCCATAGAGTTAGTGTTGGTTCCAGCGACTTCTGAAAAAGCACTAACTCTATGGCTGCAAAAAGTGTTAGTTACCTGCAAAATACGTAACACGTATGCAATACATGCACGTCCTGGCTTTCCCGAGGAAGATCCATCACATTTAAATTTTATAATCCCTTCCAGAGGTGGGTTACATTAAAGTGATACGATGTGTGTTTTAGGTGGCTTAAGGGGAGAAAGAGGGGTAATTCGCGAAGAGCATTTGTGATGTATGCGATGATGCCATGGGCCGAGAGTAGCTTATGGTAGAAGACAAGTTTGTTTCGAGCACGCCAAATCGCCCGACACCCAATAAGGATAATGGTTGGGGACTTGATGCGGCTGAGGTGGGGAATAATATTAACGCCTATCGGTGTCGTGGATAAGTTAGGGAAGGTCGTTTGTAAAGTCGAGAAGAGAGGGTATTCCCAGAAGAGGTGGTGAATGGACTCAGTTGCCAAGTCGCAGAGGGAACATTGATCAGATATCGGCACGTGCCAACGACGCAAGAAATCTCGAGATGCAAAATTGGAGGAATTGTAACAAATTGTATTAAGCAAACTGAACAAAGAAGTGTACAGTTACACACATATATATTGCAGCTAGCTCAACTAACTAACTAACCTGAAGAAGCTATTTACATAAAGGGGCCTATACAAATCAATAATTATAGTACGACCCCAAGAGTTAGTTAACAACAAACATACTAACTAACTCTACATCCCCCTCTCAAGTTGGATAATGGTGAGATTCACCCAAACCCAACTTGGAAATCGAATGGTGAAAAGTATGAGGGGGCGGTGTGCTTGGAAGAGGGGTAATGCTGAGGTAAAAGAAAGTCATTCTTGAAGCACTAGCGCACCACATAACAGTCAATGTTAAGGTGTTTGGTGCATTCATGTAAGACTGGATTGTGTAATATGTAGATGGCAGATTTGTTGTCTCAATATAGTGGTATTGACAAAGATAGAGGCACCTGAAGTTCTTGAAGGATACAAGAATTTGAACTTCATAAGTAGTGGAAGCCATGCTCTTGTACTTTGCTTCAGTGGAACATCTAGAGATAATGATCTGCTTCTTAGTTTTCCAGCTGGGAAAAGAAGCACCCAGGTAAATGCAATAACCAGTGAGTGATTTGCGGGTATCAGGCAAGAAGCCCAATCTGCATCAATGTAAGTAGAGAGCTGGAGAAGAGACTTGGTTGAGTAAAATAGACCAAGAGAAGGACAACTCTTTAAATAAAGGAGAACCTTGAGGACAACAGACCAGTGTGCTTGGCTATAAGAATTTATGAATTGACTAAGTTGATTAACAACATAGCAAATATCAGGTCTGGACATATTTCGGTAGAGGAGTCTGCCAATAAGTCGCATGTACTTCTTAGCATCATCAAGCAGATGACCATAAGAGGAGACCTTAACACCATTATGACAAGGAATAGAAACATGCTTAGCACCTGAAAGGCCATCATCAACAATGATATCCAGTATATATCTCCTCTCGTTGATAAACATTCCATCATGTGTCCTTACAATTTCAAGGCCTAGAAAGTACTTAAGCAACCCAAGTAGTTCTAGTGTGGTCATCAACAACACTAAGCATATGGTGAGCACTAGACATTGTAGGTACTTTATATGGTCCCTAGAGGTCTATATGCATTAAATGAAAAGGACTTGGGCAAGTAGTGTTGCTTGGTAGAAAACAAAGCTTGGGCTGCTTGGCTTTATGACAAATATCACAAGTTGAAATGGACTATAAAAAGTGTGTATAGTTAGACAAACAAGAATTATGTTTTATTGCATTTTATACAGGATGCCAAATCTGTTATGCTAAAGCATAAGTTCATTATTACAATGTGCTTTATTTACTACAAAAGAGGAATCAACAGGTAAATGAATAAAAGGTAAATGCATAAAAGTCATAATGAACTGAACCAGGAAAGGGTTACATTAAGATACACTGAAATGGAAGGGGAACAATCATGTGGATCAAAGATGTAAATGTTTCCTATCAAGTGTCCAGCAGCCAGAACCTCATCAGTACATAGGGCTTGCAAAAGATAGTGAGTAGGGAAGAATTTAAATGTCAACTTGGTGTCATATGTAAACTTAGATATAAAGAGCAAATTGAATTTGAACTCTGGGACATGAAGGACATTTTGCGGCAGAATAGATGATGTAAGTTGGATATTCCATATAGTTCTGAAAAGTTTTAATGAACCATCATGGAGATATACATGAGATGGTTTAACCAAGGTCTTAGTGCACTTAAGACACACATCATTAACAACCATATGATTATGTGTCAATGATCCAGTGATGATGTTGGATAGAAGTAGTAGAAAGGAGAGCAAGAGTGGTACCATCAAAGTCTCCAAACTGAGCATAGTTCATTCTCCCCACCTCAGGATACTTGGAAGTCTAACCTTTATCCCGATTCATGAAACACTTCATCATAGCCATGAAATCATTCTAGAAAGCAACACTTGGCTTATCAGAGACACCTACAGAGTTAGAAGAGGAAGTAGTAGCAGAAGCAATAATGGAATCAACCATGTGAGCCATCTACTTACCCTCTTGTATACCTTTCTTTACTTTGAGGTCCTTGCACCAATCAGGCACCCCAACCAGTTTAAAAAAAGTATCACACAAATGTCCTTTCGCATAAAAAAAATCACACACCCTATTTGCATTCTTCCTTTTTAGAATCCTTAGAGTCCTTAGGAGCAAAAGATCTAGTGTGTTGGTGATTCACAAACATAGCACTATTCTTCTGATTATCGTGGTAAGAGAGGTGGGTATCCTTTATGGGATGTTTATTTGGTGCAAATAGAATAGGATAATTTCAGCACATAAGTATTACACCTAAGTCCCACAATATTGCAGGTGTACAAATCAAGTAATAATAAAAGAGAAAGCAAGATTACTACCCTATAAGCGAATCCCAAGAGAGTAGATATTTGTGATTTAGCGATTATATTGTTGAACCCTCAATGAATCAGTTTTCTTTTCTTTTTGGTTTTATTGTTGAAGAATTAAACTAAGACTATGAACTATTGCTTAACTTACTAACTACTACCTAGATGTCTAAACTAGAATGCCGAGTGAAACTAACTAACTAGAGATCGCAGTTGGAGATATTTCTAAAGAACTAAGACTAAGTTATATAACTAATTAGAATGGGGTTTAATTGATTTATTGATTGATTGATTGCTATCTAAGATTGTAAATCAAATTGGTAAAAGAGTATCTAAGAGATGGATTTCATTGATCTCGGACACATGTACTTCGTAGACAAAATACCAATGACTCATGTGCAAGACGTTATTTATTGATGGTTGCTTTATTTTCGTGTTGATGTAGCAAATTAGCCACCTTTCGATGTACTAAAGAACGCTCTAATCCCTAATAATGTCATGCCATTAAGCACTTTCCCCTCACCAGAAGTTCACCATGTCATACGATCCATACAATATTTTATAAGTGAATTAGAGTTATTGAAGACGATATAGATTCCACAAGCACGTTAATAATCGAAGATCTAAATATTTATCTGTCTGATCTACTATGCTAGTATTGCGTTAACAATCCCATGTGTATAATGCAACGTAATACAAGGCTATTCAATGTCACTACTTTTCTGTCAGAGAAACGCGTGCATCAAATAAACCAAGTAGCATAAGCAACAAATAATATCCAACAAAACAAATTCATCAATAAACATAATCAAAACATAGGTTCAAGGTGCTTCCATATCAGATCAACTACATCCTCCCTTAGATACTGAGGGGGTTAGCTACCAATAACCATAATCAAATCACAACAATTCATCATAGATTATTCAAGTAAGGAAAAGAAAAGATTAAACTCCCGATCTCCTTGTTGCATTCCTCTACTCTGATTGTTGACCCCTTCAGTTCACCTTTCTCCTTCAACTATGAATGTGGTGCCACGAACGGTAGAATTTCTGCTATTCTCTAACCCTAGAATACTTTCTAACTCTTTTTAGTGGTGTTTTTTGCTCTGAGAAACGGTACCCTAGTTGTTGAAGGTAGCCTCTTTTTTTATAGTTTTTCTTCGTCCTGGGCTACGTTTTAGGATTTCTGGCATCGGCCCAAAGTTACATCTAATCGCATGAGATGTGATCGTTTTTTTAGGTTCCTTGCGCGATTGCCCTCGTGCTCCCCCTGGATTTTGTGTCTTGGTTTCTTTAGTAGCGTGGTTGGTAGCATCATAGCTCTATTCCCCGTAGTTAAAAAGTGCCAAAACCCTCCAAATAAGCATCATTTTGCTCCGACTCTATTCAAACTGCAAAACCAATGAAATGACACTAAAACAAGTAACATTGCGACAAAAATTGTACAAAAATCTAAAAAATCAGGTACTTAATTCATTATAATTCTCCTCTTATCAATCCTTATGTTTCTCCACCCTCAGTACCATAACATAAGCCTTCTCCACCAAAGGAAAAGGATCATACCAAGAATCTGAATCCTAACAGTGTCCAAATCATCATTCATGCCCATAAGAAACCGCATAAGCTTGGTAAGTGACCGTGAGTCCAAAGCATGTTGAGCAAGGTTACAACTGCAGAGTGGTAAAGCCTCAGAGTGACAAGATACAGTGGGAACCAAACAATCAACTTCATCCTATAATTGCTTCAACCTAGTGTAATATTGAGATACATAGTTAGAACCTTGAACAATTGAAACCACAAATCTCTATAATTGATAGATCAAAGGACCATTGTTGAGTCCAAAGTGAATTTTTAGTTGGCGCCAAAGTGGACCAGTTGAGCTAGAGTACACAAAAGCTTTTGACAAGCCATGATCAGTGGAGGGGAGTAGCAAGGAAGTAACTCTACTATCCACCCGCTCCCAATCATTAAACGAAGGATCATCGAGTGCAGGTTTGACACTCGCACTAGTAATTGAAGCAAATTTCCTTTTAGTATGCAATGGGATCTTCACATATTTGCTCCACGGCAAATAATCCAAAATCTAGGCTAACGGAACAAAGATAAGGTTTAAACCTGGATGATCGGAGCTCTGTAATTGCATCGATTCGTGCAATTGAGTCACTCGGCCATTGTTGTCAGAGATATCTGAAGCAATAGGAGTAGGATTCGAAGTCAAAGCAGTACTCACCATCGAAAAACAATAGCAAAGTGGCAGTAGGTAACAAGAAGAGTAACGGAGTGCAAAATTTCGATAATCGCTGGAAAAAATGGCGGTTCAATGGCGAAAAGCGACGGAAAGATCATCGACGAGTGATACTATGTACGGATTGGAGGAATTGCAACAAATTGTACTAAGCAAACTGAAATGAGAATTGTAATTATACCACAATATAGGATTCGGAGGACGAGTCAAAGGGGCACCTATATGTTGGTACAAACTACATATTGTACTATATTAAACGATATTACATATCATATTATATAACTATTCTATAAGTTTATTGTTAATTATGGTTAAATATTCTGAGATTCTATTTCTTATAATTTTGTTACTGATCAATATAAACATCTTTTTAAATACATTTATGAATCATGACGCTATAATTTTAGAAAAGCTTCAAATCTCATGTTAAAATATATATAAAGCATAAAATGGAAAATTAAAATACCTTGTTAATTAAAAACCTGCTTATTTTCGTCAGCAGCAAGTATAAATAAGAGCATTTTCTTAATTACGGACTCAAATAAATTTAAAAATCAAGAGAGGGTAGAAGAAGCTTTCATTTTCTTTCTCCTTCTGGCAAACAAAACATTACATATATAAGACTTAAATCAATGTAACGAGTTGCGTGTTTTATGAACATACGCATGAGATAATGTTCTATTAGCTAGCTTGTTACTTAATTACAAATAAGCTTACGTAAAGAACTAGTAACTTTACAAGCTTTAATTTATCTATTCTGTATCAAATCACTACATTCCATACTAACGAGGTGGGACCGTGTGAGTTACTTTAAAAGTTCCGAAAATATCTAAGAGTTAGTGTTTGATTAGTGAATGAACAAAGATTTTGACCTAATTAATAGTACTTGAATGGTATTGAATAAGCATGAATAACCGAAAGAAGAAGGCATAAGATAAGATCAACAAAGGAAATCAATTGTATTAGAATATATAGATGTGCTAAATCCCATATTTAAGTAATATGTATTAGATCGTATTGCAACCTACTTTAAAAATCTTCTCTAGAAATCCTTGCGTTTAGAATTTGGACGCAAGTATGGAACATGTAAGCACTTTTTGCATTAAGATAATCTTTTCTTCTGGTAGGTCTTGAACTATAAATCTCCGGGTATGTTTATATACAATTGGTACTTTTGGAGAACAAATTATTATTTAATGGCAACCTTCAACTAGTGGATCGAAAATGGGTAGCCCAGAGGAGTACATACGTAGTTCATGAACCAATGTTAGTTTAGTGAAATTCAAAAGTTTTAGAATGATTTGCATCCTGTTTTTGTTTCTATGAAGAATTTGCATCATATCCCGGTTGGATTACTGTGATGCATGCTTTTTTTTTTTTTTTATTTATCATGAATACATGCTTTTTCTTTTATATTAACTATGGTTCAAATCATACGACTTTCCAATTAATCTCACACAAAGACGACTTCTTATTTTTCTCTGGTAACAACAAATGCCTATAGTCGAAATATATATGTTACAAAATTGGAAGTCCCGGTCCCCGTCTGGTTGGCGTAAAAAAATTTCCAACTAAAACTGCGACACGTCACGCTTGTCTTTTGCAAAAGTTGTTTAAGTGCAACTTTTAATTAGGTTGTAAAGTAGTGTTAATGGAAAGTTAGATGGATGGGATAGATAGCACAAGCTGTCACATTTACTCCGCCAGGTAGAAGAAAAGGAATTGATATACCTAATAACTAAAGTACAGATTACAATGGGCCAAATTCTGTTGCACCGATGCTTTAAAATACCAACTGTATTCGTGTTCGACGCGTATTCGACGACATTTGTTGTCGGACACGCTACGTGGCTCGTCTAAATATAAGTAAATAAAAACTAATTCTGACACTCCTCCGACGTCTGTCTGACATTTGAGAAGGCATTCTCTAACATATATTAGACATGTTTGAAATAAAATAATAAATTTATTGAAAATAAAAAGTTTCTAATTTGATAATTAAAAGATAAAAAAATGAAAAACAAATTTCTAAAAATTATATAACTAAGTAAAAGACATAACCAGAAATTATTTTCAATTAATGCATTATTTAAATTGAGCAGTATTTTAAATTTATTAGTATTCTATAACTTTGGATTATTATTCATTTTGGTATATATTCGTGTTTGAAACCAATACGCGAATTTAAGCGAGCGCCTTGTTTATACTTTGTTTTGGTTGATAGATGGTGAATGGTAAGTGGTGTCTTCATTTGAATTTATATATGTTATGAATTTTTACGTGGCTTTTGAGATATTGATTATATATATATTTTAATATAAAAAAATTATGTCGCGTCCCGGCGGTGTTGGATTTTTTAAGAATTTGTGTTGCCGCATCCATGTCGATGTGTCCGTGTCCTGTCGTGTCTGTCGTGTCCAAAGTGAAAAAAATAAGAAACCTATTGAACTTTTATAATATGGTAATGTAGTACAGTCTTTTAACCTAATTAATTCCTTAACGGACGAGTGAAAAATTTAGTAGACAGTGACAGTATGTTCTAATTATATTATTGCTTACACCACTAGTTTGGAGAAGAAGAAAAACTATAGACGTAATGCAATGTAGTTTGAAAAAAAAAACGATAATCATGGCAAACTCCTGAATTCTATGTGATTTATAAAGTGCCTTATAGCGTTTAAAAAATGTATGGCGCAACCATGGGCCATCTTACGTGAGACTTGGGTCCTCCCTCGTGTCAAGATCTTTGGATGGCTATGGGTCCTCTAAGCCTTAGCCACCCGAGACTTCCTTTGTCGTCGGCACGTGCCGATTTCTGATCAATGCCCTCTTTACCACTCTGTAAATGAATCTACTTATCACCTCTTCTGCGATTGCCCTCTCATCTCGGAGATTCGGACGACCTTCCCTGACCTAGCCCCACCCCCGACAGATTTCAATATTACTCTGCATCTCAGGCCCATCAAATCCCCAACCGTTACCCTCGTTTTGTGCTCGACAATTGGCGCGCTCGAAATGACTTGTCTTCTGGCATAAGCCAATATCAGGTCCTTGCATAATCACGTACATCACGAATGTCCTTCGTGAATTGCCCCCTCCCTCCTGATAAGCCACCTAAAAGACACGTACTTTCATTGAAATTGGACCCTCTCTGGAGGGGTTCATAAAACTTAACTGCAATTGTTCTCCTCTCGAAAATCCAGGTCATGTAGGTATTGGAGGCATGTTACGTGATTTTACATGTACGACAGTTAGTGCTTTTTTCGAAGCCACTGGAACAAGCACTAACTCTATGACTAAACTCTTGGCTATCCGCCAGGAAGTACTTTTTGTTACAATATTTTGTTTTTAAAATGTTCTTGAAACTGATTATGAGTTTGTATTTTACAATCTGACTCAGACACGAGGCTCTATGGCCTCAACCACGATGCAGCCTCTCCTTCAGGAGGTATGGAGGCGCTCGACTAGCTTTACACAATTGGTCGTCTGATGTATATATAGAGTGGCGAACAATTTCACAAACGTGCTCGCCTAATAGGGATTCAGCCAGGCCCTAGTGGATTGTCCGACATAGCCCGGTATAAATCATTTTGCCATGTGTGATAGGGTTTGTACATATTCGCAACTATTGCGCTAGCCCCAACCATGCACCCCATTGTACATTATATGACCTCGGCCTATGTGAATAAATAAAGCTACGTGTATTGTTCAAGAAAAAAACATTAATAACCGCATACTAATAAATTGTCCTTTTTCATGAAAATTTGATAGTGTATTGCACCCTTGTTGCATAAAATAGATAAAGTTACAGAAAAAATACAGGTCACTAAGTTACATGTACATTAAGTTACATTACATGTATAAACGTAATGTGATTGAAACAAAAAACGTTGCATAATGTAATCAACAATGAATCATGTTTCTCATTTGAATCTAACATGCTTTTATAATTTTTTAGAAGTGAATTCTCATCATGATTCCACAAGCTTTTTCAAATTTTTTGTGGTGAGATATTTCATATAATTCTTCCTCATGTTGGGTATTTGAACCGCCTCAAATATCACCACCAGAATTTATCCACGGTAGAAATACGAAACAACACAAATAAAATATTGATGATAGTAACAACACAATGATATAACGTGAAAACTCTAAAACTGGTGAAAAAATAACAAAGACCCGAGCAAAGTTCAATATGTAAAAATTTAAACAACTACATAATTTTCACTCGCCTCCAACGACCTCGCAGAGCATTTCTAAAATTGTAGTCGTGTTAAAATTGCGGTTCGTTTAATCATCAAGGACTCCCAAATACACAAATTCTCTATTATATAAATTGAATAGGAAACAAAAGGCTTGCTATTCAACAATATAACATGACTTTCATATTGTGTCAACTTGTTACAATAACCATCATTCCATCAAGATCTATCTTAATTTCTTGTAAAAAAATAAAATGGATTACAAAAGGAAAATATAGATATCCACAAATAGTCTGTGAATTTGTATTTCTAAATCCTTTTTATTAGTCTTAGGTTCATTTAAAATCTCTTAGCCTGTTGAGCCTTCAATTCTTAAATGTAAACTTTACTGAGGCTCATCATCAACGTGTACAATAGCAAGATAACAAAGCATCTATTTTGATCTTATTTCGTCCGTGTTAAAATACACCAAAGATAATTACAAACGGGTCTGACAATACCAAAATAATGCTACTCAAATATAATAAACGGACTAACTTGGTCCGAAATACCTACTGTCTATTACAAGTATTGAATTGCTCTAGATATGCTAACAAGACAAATAAACGTGTAGATCGAATTGGGGACGTTAGACGTGCGCATCGAACGTGGCTGGTTCGATACTGTTGTAGATCGAACTGGATCGATTCGAGAGCGTAGACAGTCGAATTAAAGGAATATCGAATAGTCCCAGTTCGATGTGGTTGTGTCGAACTGTAACAATTCGATACTGCTAAACCTCGAATGGGGCTGGTTCGATCTTAGACAGAATTAGTGAGGTCAATATCGAACACTAAGTAGTATCGAACAGTAAAGTAAGTCGAATCAAGGCGTTCGACGTGGTAGCAGTTTATGTCGCGTGTCCTTCTCTTTAGAAGGTCAAGGGGCGGGGTATTTATAAACCCCGACCCGTGGGACCCTCCAAACGCATGAGAGTCAGCATCGAATAGGTGTGGTTCGATGCGGAACCCGCATCGAACCTCTTCCATTCGATGCTCTCGTACCAATGGGCCTTGCTGCTGGGCCGGCCCAATCTTAGATTTGGGCCTACCTTAAATCATCCCCATCACATAGGCCCCCCCACTTTGGGAGACGGTGTCGATGAGGGAGCGGTTTCCAAACTTAGAAATCTTTGCGTTCTGCTCTATATGGAGTGGCAAAATTTTTGAGGGTGTCGAAATCTAGCCGTTCGATGCATTTGAGTGCATCGAACGAGTGCAGTTCGAAGTACGCATGTGTACATGTCGAATCCGTTGAATTCGATGCGGGCGCATCGAACGCTATCTGTTCGATGCTGATGTAACGGAGCAAGAAAAAAAGGCCCTGGGCGGGCCAATATAATGGGCTAATATCCACCTCATTGTTATTTTCTTTTCCAGGGGAATTTTTTAGCTGCTCTTCAGTCCGCATCGAACAGTGAGGGTTCAACTCACTTAACATCGAACCGTCAGCGTTCGACCTTCCCAATTGCATCGAATTCCAGGGATTCGATGCTCATATAATTACTTTTTTCTTGCTACACCCATCCAGATTTCGTTCCATAAGTGACCTGAAATGGCAAGGACAAAATCTAAAAACCAGAGTAAGCCTGTTGTGTTACCTGAGAATATCTATGGTGATGAGAGAAGGAACGAGGAAAAGGAGGACTCAGATGTGCGCCCATTATTTGCTAGTGTTTCTTCTGAAGGAAACCTACGTGAGGCCGCAAGAACCGAATCTGCGGTTAGGGCCCTTGGAGCTTTATCCGATAATTGGGGTGTAAGTCACTCCGATGCTCCTCCAGTTGATCGTTCTACCATGAGGCTCGGTGGCGTTAGCTCTGGTACTCGGGTGCCTATTGTGAGCGACTTCGAGCGTCATGAAGATTTTGCCCCGCGAAGATTGGTGATGACGCCAACTGCCATTGGTGGACGCGTTAAGGTTGGGACTAATCCTTAGATCCAGATTATGGAAGAAATTGATGCGGAAGATGAGAGAATTGCTGCCAATTTGGCTAGATTCAATGCATCTAATCCCACGTTCAGGAGCGTGCGAAATACAGGTGGAGCGAGTTCCTCCTGTTCCGGGGATGAGCATTGGTACGCCGCCGCTAAGAGGAAATTAGCTGAGAAAGAGTCTGCTCGAGAAGCTCAAGACATCTCTCCACCCCCGTTTAGGCGACCTCGACCTTCAGGTAATCCGAGACCGGCCCCTCTTGGGAGTCTCGTTCATTATGATTTCCTTAATGACGAGAATTCAGAATCTTTGAGCGTTACTTTGGGAGGATATCGATTGAGGGAAGAACAGGCGGCAGAGATTATGCGGAGCCTATGGCCTCAACTGGATCGTCAAGCCGTAATTGATAGGTTAGGATACCGTGATCTAGCATGCTTTGGGCGCTTATTTTTTGCTGCTATTACTATAGGAGTATATCGACTGTGCTGGGACTACAGTGGTTTGATTGAGGTACAAGGTCAACATAATTATGTCGTTGCCAGGCTACGCGCAAATATTCGTAGCGGTGATCACAACAGACACAATGCACTGAAACACACCAAAGAATCTGAGAAGGTGGCTGCTAAGGCTACTCGTGATGCCCACGATGCTGGAGTGATGGCCAAGAAAACCGAGGAAATTGTTGCCGCATTGCGTGCAGAAATAGCTGCATTGAAGATAGAGAATGACTCTTTGAAGCGTGAGAATTCTTCTCTTAAAGTGTCGAATACCGCCGCGGATAGTGTCATGCTGATTTGGGCCACCGAGTTTGACACTTCGAATCGGAGGATTACAAGTGCTCCATTGCTAAATCTTTCATGCAGAGTAATGTTTATAAATTGCTTGAGTTACTTCATGGTACAGTGGACATGAAATATGGCATGGAGCTTGGGGTCGATCATGCTGGTTATCTTGGATATCTTGGGGAGGGTTTCCGAAAAGATATGTTGGATGCTAGTCGTGGCCCTAGGATGGAGATCCCGGAGCCTAACAGCGATGACAACGACGATTTACAGGCCCCTAAGCCCGGTGATCCATTTTACGCCATATGGCGTGATCATAAGGGCAAGAGTGCGACTGGTTCCAGTTCTTTGAATCCGAGTTCGCCTTTAATGCAGAAGGGAATAGATAAAGGTGCTCCTAGTGCTGCTTTGAGTGAGTTAGAGACGGTCAATAAAGCCCTTCAAGACGCTTTTGGTCAAAGTGATGATGAGGTTGAACCAGTGTTCTGAAACCCGGCCCGGTGACTGACCCGGTGAGGCTACCGGGTAGTGGGTCAACAGGTCGGACCGGTCGAACCACTGGTTAGACCGATTTGTTGACTTTAGTCAATATTTAATAAAATATATAAAAAATATAGTCAACATGTACAAAATGCCTTGAAAAATTTAGTAAATATGTTAATGAGTTCAAGCCCAATTAAAGTGGGATGACTAGGCCTAAAAATTGTTGAAATCTTATTAATATAAAATAACTAGGCCCAAAACATATTAAAGTCTTTTTAATAAAAATAGAAAGAAAACCCTAATCAAAGTCATCCTCCGCAACTTTCTTCAACTCTCATTTTTGTCATTTATTTTTTCAAAGACTCTCTATGGCAGCAAATTATTTTGGCAAAATACACAAAGGAGGGTGACATTATGTCTGCTAAAAAATTGACCACTTTCTCACCTATGTGGAGATAAATATTCAGTTGCATTGGTTTAATAAACAATGAATCAAATGGGTATTTTGCACAAATCTTTTCCCCAATCGTGAGCTGAAAGATGGAGGTTAGAGACATGAGCTTTTTTTTTTTTTTTTCCTTTTATTAAAGGCTGACTTTCAGCTGTAAATTCTATTTTTTTTTAAAAAGGGGGGTTGAACCGGTTCGCAAGCGGAACCGGTTCAGCGGGTCGCCGGGAGAACCAACGATGTTTGCCGGTTCGCCCACTGCAGCGTGCGACCCGCTATAACAAGAGAACCGGCCTGGACAAGACTCCGGTTCCCGGTCGAACCGGCCGGTCCGGGCCGGGTTTCAAAACACTGGGTTGAACTGCCTCCAAAAACGTCCAGGTCTACGATTTTTCTGTGGAGTCCTCCTAAGGCGTCGAGTTTTTGACACATGCCTGGTGTGGCTATGGATAAGAGAAAGAAGGTTATGCCCGTGTACAATATCCCTGGTCCGACAATGATTTTGCCAACTGGAATGTACCCTCCTCGAGATCCTTCCGAAGATCGTGGAACTACTGCTACTGAAGTTGTCGTGCCCGAACGATCATTAAATGACCAACTAATGATTTCTCCCAGCAGATATCAGCTTGGCGAAGCCTCCGAGAGAGACAAAGTTATTTTGCCCGAAGGTTGGGCACAGTCAGAGGAATTGGTGCTCACAGAGGATCAAATTCAAGGAAATTGTGCTAATTATGCACGTTCCGTGGGTGTGATCCTTCGTCCTGAGTCCCCCTAGTCATCAACTGAGTAGCGATGCCTAGGTGATACCATTTTGATGATATTAGGCTTTTTGTTTTGTAAACAATTTTTGCATATCACTTGGAACGGTTCTTGAATGGTACCGATTTTGCGGCTTGATATCATAGTTTTTTTATTTATACTTTATTTGTGTAATTCATTCCCCTTGTGATCACGTTAGTACATGTTTAGTTGGTTTTTGCCTGTTGTTTCTTTCATATTTGTGTTGTGTCTTATAATCATTATCAATCTCGCGTTGCATCTCCGTCACGACGCTCGTGTCGTACATGAGGGGTTTAACCACTTTGGACGATTTGTACTGCCGTCATGACGCTCGTGTTTTGCATTAGGGGTTTTACCACTTTTGGGAGATTTATACCGCCGTCATGACGCTCGTGTCGTGCATGAGGGGTTTTGCCACTTTTGGGCGATTTATACCGCCGTCATGACGCTCGTGTCGTGCATGAGGGGTTTTGCCACTTTGGGCGATTTATACCGCCGTCATGACGCTCGTGTCGTGCATGAGGAGTTTTGCCACTTTGGGTGATTTATACCGCCGTCATGACGCCCGTGTCGTGCATGAGGGGTTTGGCCACTTTTGAGCGATTTATACCAGCGTCATGACGCTCGTGTCGTGCATGAGGGATTTGGCCACTTTTGGGCAATTTATTCTAATAAGACTCCACGTTCTTCCATTTTGCATGTACTCAAGCCTTCGCAGTTCATACAAGTGTCTAGTTGTCGGGTGGTATTGTTTCAACTCCTATGCATAGTAGCGTCTAAGATGTTGCACATTCCATGGACGCTTCTGCTGAACACCCTGCATAGTCTCCAAGTAATAGTATCCTCGCGAACTTGCTCGTATGATTTAGAAAGGCCCCTCCCATTTCGGTTCAAGCTTCCCGACGTGCTGTTTTGCCGCAATGCTTCTCAGCACCAAATCACCTACTTCGAAATTTCGGAACTTAACTTTTTTATCGTAGTTTTTGGCCATTGCTGCCTTAAAAGCTAATGTGCGTTGATACGCATCCTCCCTTGTCGAGCCTATCATATCCAGATCCATCTGTCTTAAGCGGGCCGATTGTTCGGGGTCGTAATCGTTAATCCTGCGCGTCGGCATTTCTATTTCTGCAGGAAAAACAGCCTCGGTGCCATAAACCAGAACAAATGGAGTCTCTCATGTCGATGTTTTTGGAGTTGTTCTATATGCCCACAATATTCCTTGAAGCTCTTCTAGCCATGTTTTTCCTATGCTTCTCACCCTCCTTTCAAGATAATCCTTTAATGTTTTATTGGTGGATTCTGTTTGACCATTTGACTGGGGATGATAGACTGAAGTCAGATTGTGAGATATCTTTAACTCCGCGAACCAAGATTTAATCTCATTTTCGTTGAATTGTGTACCATTGTCACATATAATATACCTCGGAATTCTGAAATGACATATGATGTATTTCCAGATAAACTCAATCATATTCTTCTCTGTGATCGACTCATCCATAGCCTGTGCTTCGACCCACTTGGTATAGTTCTCAACTGCCACCACCAAATATCTCTTCTGGCCTTTAGCTGGGGGAAAAGGTCCTACAATATCAATTCCCCATTGATCAAATAGACACGCCACGTCGATGGGTTGTATTGGTTGAGCGTGGTACTGACAGCTGTCACATCGCCTCGAAAAAGCTGTTGCATCTTTCAATAGAGTTGGTCAATAATATCCCTGGCGTGAAATTCACTGAGCCAAAGCTCTTCCTCCGGAATGATTTCCACAACACCCTGCATGAATTTCTTCCATTACGTATCCGGCCTGGGTTGGAGTCAAGCATCTCAGAAGTGGTCCTTCGAAAGATCGTTTGT
Source organism: Linaria vulgaris (assembly GCA_948329865.1). Lineage (NCBI taxonomy): Eukaryota > Viridiplantae > Streptophyta > Magnoliopsida > Lamiales > Plantaginaceae > Linaria > Linaria vulgaris. The sequence continues at coordinate 30,259,757 of OX415250.1, read as the reverse complement.
AGAGCTCTTCATTCTGGATAGTAAACCTATAGGCCTTATATCACATTCTGTGTTGTGCATTTGGATCTGTCGGGAGGATACCCTCCCGAAGATAAGTCATAATTTTGTCCTTCCAAGATGGGTTTTCCTGTATTGCTATTATAAATTCCACTCGCGCCTTCATGGCGTTATATTTCGATATCCCGATTGAGGGTTTGTCGGCGGCCATAAATGTTACTCTCTTCTTTACCAGGATCTCCGACGAACTCGCGAATTTAGAGAGCGCATCGACTTTCACATTGTCGTCCCTCGGGATCTGAGTGATATCAAGGAATTTGAAACTCCTTGCCAATTCTTTTACCGTTGCGGCGTACAATTTCATAGTCTCCTCTCTCGTCTCGTATTTTCCCGAAAAATGATTAGCCACTAAGATCGAGTCGGTAAATATGTCCAAATGTTCAACGTTGGGCCTGAGAGCCATTTTGATATCGGCAATAACTGCTTCGTACTCGGCTTCGTTGTTTGTCACCATGTAGTTTAGACTGATAGCGAATTCAAACTCCCTTCACTTTGGGGACAGAAAATGAATCCCAACCCCTACCCCTTGAGTGGTTGCAGACCCGTCTGTATGTAGTATCGATGTTATGGTTGCTCTGCTGGTTCTGGCGCAGATCTGATATAGAAAAGATACAATTCACGGTATCGGCCACACTGTTTCCCAATGTCTCAGCCATGAAATCCGCTAAGGCCTGCGCTTTAATCGCAGTTTGCGGCTTGAACTCCAATCCAAATTCACTGAGCTCAATTGCCCATTTAACCAACCTGCCTGAAGTTTCAGGCCTTGCTAGCACTTGTTTCAAAGGCTTATCTGTCACTACCGTGATTGGGTGAGATTGAAAGTATGGTCTCAATTTTCGTGTTGTGGCCACGATTGCCAGTGCAAACAGTTCAATCTCCAAATAGTTCCTCTCCGCCCCCTGCAAAACTCTACTCACATAGTGAATGGGTAGCTGCTGAGTTCCCTTTTGCTTGACTAGTACCGTGATGATGGCATGTGAGGATACCGCTAGGTATAGATATAACATTTCATTTTCCTCCGGTTTAGCTAACAGTGGCGGGCTCACCAAATAATCTTTCATTTGCCGAAAAGCCTCCTCACACTCCAGCGTCCAAGAAAAATCCTTGCTTCTTCTCATGACTTTAAAGAAAAGGAGATTCTTTTCTGCAGAAGTCAATATGAACCTTCTCAGGGCTGTCAGTCGCCCCACCAAACACTGCACGTCCCTCACTGTTTTTGGTGATGGTAGATCCAACACCGCATTTATTTTATCTGGATTGGCTTCGATTCCTCTCTCATTCACCACATAGCCTAGGAACTTCCCTACCGTCACTCCAAAAGTGCATTTCTTGGGGTTCAATTTCATTCCGTAGGTTCTCATGATGGCGAAAGTCTCATCTAAATGACGCACATGCTCCTCATCCTTGAGACTTTTCACGAGCATGTCCTCGATATATACCTCCATTGACTTTCCAATTTGATGGTAAAACATTTTGGCCACCAATCTTTGAAATGTCGCTCTTGCATTCTTCAATCCGAACGGCATTACCTTGTAACAGTACACTCTTGTATCCGTGACAAAAGTTGTTTTGCTCTGATCTCGCACTGCCATGAATATCTGGTGAAATCCACTTTTCGCATCCATCATGCTCATCAGTGCACATCCTGCAGTCGAATCAACAGTAGGTCTATCCGAGGCAATGGAAAAGGATCCCTAGGACAGTGCTTGTTCAAGTCCGTATAATCCACGCACATTCTCCATGTGGCTTCTTTTTTCATAACTAAAATGATATTGCTTAACCATTCTGAGAACCTTATCGCATAAATGTGATGTGCTGTTAAGAGTTCTTGTACTTCTTTTTCAGCGGCTTCATTCTTCTCCTTGCTAAAATTCCGCTTCTTTTGTCGTATCGACTTTGCGCCCTTGTCTACATTCAACCGATGTACTGTGATTCTGGAGTTTATTTCGAGCAAATCGAAATCAGACCATGCAAATATATATGAATTGCGCCTGAGATAGTCCACCAAAGCTGCCTCTGTTACTTGGTCCATTCCTGCCCCAATTTTTATAATTTTTTCGATGCTCTCCCTAAATAGCAGCACAATTTTGAATTCCCCTAAGGGTTCTATTTTACATTCTCTCCATAGCTTCAATAACTGACTCTCTGCTTTCTCCAGCGCCTGCTCCTTAGGCTCGGATCGCTTTTCATTTTCGTCTGTTTCCATTTTGATCTTCCTCCTTACTTTCTTCTTTTCACCCGAAAGCGTATGATGTTTCTTTGTCATCCTAGCTACTTATATCTAAATACAATACAAACGGTGTTTCCCACAAACGGCGCCAATATTTTGGTCTTATTTCGTCCGAGTTACAATACACCAATATAATAAACGGACTAACTTGGTCCGAAACACCTATTGTCTATTACAAGTATTGAATAAACGTGTAGATCGAATTGGGGACGTTCGATGTGCGCATCGAACATGGCTGATTCGATACTGTTGTAGATCGAATTGGATCGGTTCGAGAGCGTTGACGGCCGAATTAAAGGAATATCGAATAGTTCCGGTTCGATGCGGTTGTGTCGAACTGTAGCAATTCGATACTGTTGAACCTCGAATGGGACTGGTTCGATCTTAGACAGAATTAGTGAGGCCAATATCGAACACTAAGTAGTATCGAACAGTAAAGTAAGTCGAATCAAGACGTTTGATGTGGTAGCGATTTATGTCGCGTGTCCCTCTCTTTAGAAGGTCAAGGGGTGGGGTATTTATAGACCCCGTCCTGTGGGACCCTCTAAACGCAGGAAAGTCAGCATCGAACCCGCATCAAACCTCTTCCGTTCGATGCTCTCGTACCAATGGGCCTTGCTGCTGGGCCGGCCCAATCTTAGATTTGAACTTACCTTAAATCATCCCATCAACATCTTCATCTTGACTTTATTGGGAATTTGTTACAAGATTTCCATGAGAAATCTATCAAATAATGACAATGTTATTAGATCTATAGAAACTCCAATATTAAATAAATCTTATTATGATTACACGCTCGAAAATTGAAATCTAGATGTTACGGCCAGAAAACTATGACGACCCTAAACCACCAAGTTGAAAAGGGACTACATAAATATATAGATAAAGTCGAGGCACACAAACTTTATATTACATCAAACTTCAACTTGCTTGCTGAGTAGAAATCAATTAACATATCTAATCAAAAAGAAAACAATGAAAAAATCAATTAACATTTTCGATAGTATACTTCCAACGAAGCCCTCTACGGAAAAGAGGGGTACCCTATTCGTTGTTTGGTAGCACTGTACATTGTAATCACGAAATTAGGTACAAGAATTTAGTACATATTATAATTTACAAAAAAGTTCACTTTTCGATATATTCTGTCGCAAACATGGACTATGATATGAGGGCAAGTTAATTGTACGGATTATAAGGAACATTTGGGCCCCACAACTTCTCATTCTAAAGTCCAAAGCAACTAATAGCTAATAATATCTTCACTTTGCACCATCACTATAAAGTATAAACCTTTTCACGATTAACTTATCTAGATTGATGGAAAAGACGACGTATAAGAGTTGAGATGATGAACGTGGAGCATAAATAAATAAATCTGAGGGGCCTAATGAAAAGTGAGAAGATGAAAGATTATAGACAACACAACGGTTTAGTCTAAAATTATTAATTTACATTGGGTCGAGCAACTGCTAAATAGATTTGTTGCACAAAGAGAAATTTAAAATATAGATGGTCTAAATTATTTGATTTTATGTAAGTTGGTCGTTTTAATAGTTTACTTTTTCATAGAATAAAGTTTCTCGATCAAAATAAATTGCTTGTTATTAATAAAACCCCTCTCGTTAAAGTGTTTTGTCTTATAACTTAAGTAACACCCATGCAAGCATAAAATGGCATCATATATACATATATAGGGATGATTTAAAAAAAATTAAAATATAAACGTAACGCTGTCAATCTTTTCTCCTAAAAATCTATCAAATCTGATTTTGAGCCCAAACCTAACCAAGTCATAAACTGACTAAAAGTTGATTATGACTAATCCACACTGACATATATTTTGCTGATACTCTTGGCCCAAATCAGAATTACACATTAAATTAAATATTTAGAGGTATTATATACCTACTAGTATAACTTAACGTAAATTGGTCATGCTTTGTCTTCATTCTTTGTTCACATTCTCAATTATTGGTGACTGGACATGCACCAAATTGATCTTTGTGTTTTGGGCTAAACAATTCTGATCAAAAGTAAATACGGAATATTATATATATATATAATAATATATATGTGATCAAACAACTGAAGGAAAAAGTATTCTGTGGATGTTAAATAGACGAGTCATAGACAAGGGAAAAAAAAAAGCGAGATTAATAGCAAATATGGTTTTAACTTTTACAAGCAAATACATCAAGTATCACATGATGTCGAAGCAAAAAACGATTATCTTAATAGCAAACTTTTGATTAAATAGGTGTGTTTTAATTTGGAGTAGACCGTGGATCATTTTCCGTACATTAAACACATTTGACCCATAAGTAAATGGAAAATGTCAACACGCACTTCATATACATGAACCATTCCCAATTATTGACCATAAAACAAATTGAAATCATTGTTATCTATTATTTTCACAAGAACTAATCAATAAAATTCCCAAACTACATGAAAGAGGCCTCGTCACCTGTGCCTTCATATATTGGAAAAATACACAAAAGAAAATAGATGTTACCTACAAAGAAGCGGGCATTTGTGAAGAATCTAAATGATTTATTTCGTACTAATCAAAACTAATTGATTTGCTTTGCACACCAATTCAGTTAGATGGCAATTTTTGGCAGCATTCGGTTTGGTTATTTAATCGATCGATCATGATACAGGTAAAACAGATACTTGTACTTCGGCGCATTGAGTTTCAATATAATTCAATTTGGTCCATAAACAATTACAGCGTCTTTGTGGGCATTAGAAAATGAACTATACTTTCCAAAATGACCAAAAATCAAACCTAGGATAAGAAATAAAATAAAGTAAATAACCATGTACTGTGCAAAGTAATCGTGTAATTATGTAGTAGAGTTCTGATCAGTGTTTTAAGAATTGAATTGGACAATGAATCGGTAGTTTTACTTGTAAATGGTTGCATTTGTTCAGTCGACCCACTGGACCGATTGGACTAGCGCACGCTCTTTATTGGTCGAACCACTGGCTAATCACTGCACGTAAGACTAATTCAAACTTTTTATTGGTCATGAGCTAGCTTTAAGTTCGAAAAACTTGCACTAGAAACACGACACGTGAACTAGGCTGGGGTTGACCCATCGAAGGCACTCCAATGCCTAAGTCAGTATTTGACATGTGATGGGATGGGCCTATAATACAAGTTATAGGCCTCAAAATGTATAAGCCTCGAAATGTAGAAATATCGCAATAAAACGTGAAAATGGGCCACTACTTTAAACTGTTTCAATTCGAATAAAAAAGTAGTTTCAGCTTGAATGGAAAATAGTTTCACCTCAAATTATCAAGGTTGTCTCTCAAGTCGTACCTCACTAATGATGAATAACTGAGTATTTATAAGCTTAATTATTTCTTAATTATCAGAGTGGGCCTAGTGGGACCCGACCTTTGCGGGCATGCCTCGCTAGATAATTCTTCAACTCGTATAGAATTCAACTCATCAACTCGAACTGAATTCGACTTATTAACTAGAATAAGCTTCAACTAGCTCCAACTCGAATAGGGCTTCAACTTGCCTCAACCTGGATATGGCTTCAATTTGCCTCAACTCAAATTGAGCTTCAATCTACCTCAACTAGAATTGAGCTTCAATGTGCCTCAACTCAAATTAGGCTTCAACTTGCTTCAACTCAAATTGGGCCCATGAGTTGAAATTAGGTCTAATTCGACTTGTTTGGCTGAAATTCAATTTTTTGGTCTTTTTTCTGTCGATACGAGGCCAGTTGTCATGATTTGATTGGCCGCATATATTTTGGTATAACATAAGTCCCCCAGTTTATAAGGTGTTCGTAGCACACGAGCGCGTTGCAAACTTGAACTGAGACTCGCAACCATGGCCTAACTAAGAGGGCCTTTTGTCATTTTTGGCTAGAAATATTTGCAAATAAGTCGAACTTGGCACAGAAATAACTCGAATTGGCCCCAAAAATGACTCGAATAGGACAAGAAATAACTCAAACTGGTCCCAAAAAATAAGTTCGACTTAGATGCTTTCTTGCATTAATCGAGTTAATAGCATAGGCTCACGACCCAGAAAAATTGCTCTAGAGGCATAGGAAATATTGTGCGGGGAGGTCGCTGGTTAGGCTGCCAAAGCCAAATAAGGAGCTCGAAGCTACTCACGCCGAGCTTGTTAGACTGAAGATTGATCATCAGTCGGTTGTTGATCATCTTGGTAAGCAGGATAAATCCCTTAACAAATATCGAGCGACCCATAAGGCCTATGTGGAAGAAGACCAAAAGTCAAAGGAGATCATTGCGGCTTTGAAGGATCAACTTGTGAAAGCTGTTATTGCTGCAGACTAGGCGAGTTATCATCGTGGAAAAGCCTAGGTTGACTTTTATTACCATTGTTTTTTGAATTTTGTTTCTTGTATTTGCTTTATGATCCTCTTTTTTGCCCGCTTCTTTCTTAGACTCCTACTGATGCTCAACGTGTATTTTTTTTTTTTTTTTTTGTTTTGAAAGACTTCTTTGCTCCAGACACTTGGGCCTACATGACTCTGAGGCGCGACTCAAAAGACATAAAGCAGGGGTATGAAGATATATCTCCATGCAGTCGAGAGATGTCCATGACTTCTTGAGTTTTCCTCTTTTGATAAGGAACCAAACTCCTCGTCGTGAGGATGCTTCAGCCGAGTAGCCCTCAGAGTTGGCACATGTTTGTGGTCTTTCTTACCCAACTGATGCATATGCTCCCTTAGTAGAGTATCTTCTATATTGGATGGGAGACTTGATGGAGCCTGATGAGATTGCGGAGTATGGGGGGAAGGTGAGTAGTATGAGGAGGACGAGGAGTATGACTAGGACGATGCTACTATTGATGTTACCTTTCTTCTTGTTGATGTCACGGTATCTGACAATGCTGCTCTTCCTATTGTAGCTTTGAGATTATGATCGCTATTGCCCGTTCAACCGTTGTTATCACGGAGACAGCAACTACAGTGATTCCACCCTTCACTATGCCTGAGATAGTCGCTGTAATAACCAGAAAAAAAAAATAGAGAAAAAGGGAAAATTTAATAAATAAAATAGTCTAGGTACTTAGTACGTAGTATTTTTCTAGACATTTAAAGTATGAATAGTTAGACACAAATTGTGAAGTGACTTCCTTAAGTATGAATATCAACAAATTAAGGACCAAATTGTAAATTGAGAAAACCATAGGGGATAAGTTCTCTCATCAGATAAATATTCATAGTTTCACCACAAATACATTAAGTAAGTTATCACACGTGGAGAAGCTATAGGCCATTCAGGATACGTGTAACCTTTTCAATTAATTACAAAAAGAAAAAAAAAACTCAACTATATATATATATATATATATATATATATATATATATATATGCACATCAGAAGTACTAGTTTAGTTAGCACAAGTGAAAGCTTCCAAGAGCAGGCAAGTATTTGAACTACATATTTCCTTTAATCACGTTAGTTTGTTTTAATGAAATATATATCACACTTCCGAACTGAATTTTATATATGTTGCTGTTAGTGTTAATTCATCTTAGTTAATTGTTAGTTTTAAGTCATCTTAGTTAACTGTTAGTTTTGAGTCATCTTAGTTAATTGTTAGTTTTAAGTCATCTTAGTTAACTGTTAGTTTTGAGTCATCTTAGTTAATTGTTAGTTTTAAGTCATCTTAGTTAACTGTTAGTTTTGAGTCATCTTAGTTAATTGTTAGTTTGAAATCATCTTAGTTAATTGATAGTGTTAAGTCATCTTAGTTATTTGTTCCAAGCAAATTAAGTAATATATGTTTCTTTTAGGTACCATCTGTATATGTCGTGGCCTACCAAATTTAGGAGGAAATGATAACAAGGGGTATACTTGAATATAAAAAGAGATATGATCTGGTGAAAATGTTGTTATTGTGAGGCTACGCTATGATATTAGAAAATCCTTGTAAACACTGAACTATGCTATTAGTACCTTTATTTATTAAAAACAAAAGGGAAAGATGGTAATATGTGAATATGGTTATTACGTAGTTTGCTGAAAAGATGTAGCTAAATAAGTTATTGTAGTCGTGATATGTTCTATTACAGTTTGTATTGATAAAATCATGACTAATCAAACAAATTCACGTTCGACGTATTGGACCTAAAGAACGTGTAGTTGTTGTGTCCAGGAAAATAGCATTTCATAAGATTCATAGCGGTTTTATGATAATTGTGTAGGTGAGTTAGAGGCACGTAGCGAGTTGGAAGCAAACAATAACACGAACGGTTCGGACGATCTCGAAACAGGTGGGGTTACAAAAATCATATATTTTACCGTCGCAAAGTTATAACTTACTTATTTATAAAAAATGTGTTTTCTCAGTTATGGTTTACATTCTATTTAAAGCATGCCTGTATTGTACATGTATTAGTTTCATGATTGTCAAATTAAAAAGGCCACTTCATATGGCTATTATTTTGGGCCCTGGCATAGAATTGTGGAATTTTCCTGGATAGCATAGGGCTATCAGTGCAACTTTCACATTCTAGCGCCGCTTTGAGCAAACTCTATTCTACGTCTGGGATGGGACGTCTCAGCGGGGTGAATCTGAGTTGAGGCGTGTACCTAGGCACGTCCTCGTTATTTTCCGGGTCGCTCCTGGATGGGAGGTATAAGGAAAGTAGATACAAGGCTGGATTGTTGTGACATGATTGATCTGATATGTGTTATGATATGGCATGACAGTTTTACGAAAATGAAATCAAATATTGGCCCTAAATGTATTTTGTTAAAAACCAATCCCTTGCTTTAAGCCCCACTGAGTTCTTTTGACTCACCCCTATTTTTAATAAATTATATTTCAGCATAATTATCATCGAAAGGGAGTACCAAGGGAGAAATATGCACGAGATAGATCAAACGTTCACTAAAGGACCATAGTTTTGGGTTGTACATAGTGTGTAGTTGGTGTGTACCATGGTTTGTAATAATCTAGACTACTTGTGAGTCGAGGTGATGTATTTTGTACAATGCACCAGGACGTGTAAATGAGTATCTGTAAAATAATGTGAGTTTGGTTGTGTGAAACAAATAGCTTCCGCTCTGTTATTATTTTGAGTTAGTGTATCGCTAAGTTTGGGGCGTTACAAATATGGTATCAGAGCCGGAATGGGTTCTAGGAATATAAGATACCGTACTTAGAAGATGGTTGTCATGTTAAGTGGAGAAATGTTTACATAGGGAAACGCTAAACTATAACAAACCACTACTGGGATGTACAACCAGATTGTGGTCTGTTATTAGTTTGATACGGAACTATGTGAGTATTTCCAGGTGAAGAGACATACTTTAGTTCCTTATTGTCAAGGTGTAGGAGTTATTTAAACTATGTATTTATATTGAAATGTGAACTAATTAAGTATATAATGTGACGCAGGATGGCACAACATGATAATAATTACATAAAAGATCTTACCACTCACACATATCAAAATGGAGGTTTTGACGTGTTATATATATATATATATATATATATATATATATATATATATATATAACCTTGTGTAGAACAGCTCTTACTGGATGTTCATTGTATATATTATAATGATGTATCTAGAAAAAAAAAATGATGTTAAAATGAGTGAAATATTAACTTTTATGTCTTAGGTTATCGTTATTTTGTTTTGATCCCTATTTCATTCTTCTAGAATGGTAAACCCTAGGGGACGACCAAGGACACGATCCCATGACTCACGAGCCACACCACCACCTTTAGATAATAGATCTAACCCACGTACCACTCAAGGGCGAGAATCTAGAGGCAAGAGACCAATTGAGATGACAGAACACGAGGGATCAGGTGACCCTCGAAATAGTGAACCTCGAAATAATGAACCCCAAAGGGAGCGTAACTTTGAGCTTGTAGAGGAATTCCTTCAATTCTGTCAGCAGAAGATACAACTAGCTTCTGGGTCTAGTCAACAACCTATTAGGGGTAATGATCAAGACTTTGAGAAATTTTTGCGATTTCAACCCCCAAGGTTTTTGGGAGAACCAGATGATCAGAAAGCTGAAGCTTGGCTGGAGGAGATAGAAAAGATTTTCAAAGTTTTAAGGTATGACTCGAAACAACAAATTGACTATGCATCCTTTAAGCTTGAGGGAGACGCTCACCACTGGTGGAGGATAGTCGAGCATCGTTGGGCGAGAGACAACACTCCACAAACTTGGGAGAACTTTGTGAAAGAATTCACTGACAAATACATCCCTGAGGTTGTAAGGGACCGAAAAGAGAGAGAATTCATGAGCTTGATTCAAGGAACAATGACTGTAGCCCAATATGAAGCCAAATTTAATCGACTTATTAAATACGCTCCACACTATCTAGACGATGAAGCGAGACGAGCTAAGAAGTTTGTTGGAGGACTGAGGTTGAAAATTCGATGGGCAATTATTGCTACAGACATTTCTAGCTACACTCAGGCTGTTGAAAAGGCTATGCATGTGGAATCTAGTATCCAACAACTTGAAGTTTTAGAAGGATACACCAGAAGAACAAATCAAACCAATCAATCGTGGCACACGGGAAAGTCTTCAGCTCCACCAACCAAAATCCAGAGGAAAGATGTGGGAGGACAACATGATAAAATAGTGATGCGGAATCAAGATGGATATCAGATGGCAAATCAACAAACTTCTACGTGTAGTTTTTGCAATAAAACAGGGCACGAGGAGGCTAATTGTTGGAGGAAAGCGGGGAAGTGCACAAGATGTGGTAGTGACCAACACCCAACAAAAGAATGCCATAAATGGAAGTCTCCACTTAATGCTCAAGGAAGTCGTAACTATTCAAACCCTAAACAAGCTGGAAAGGCACATGTACAGGCTCGCGTGTTTGCACTAGAAGAAGGCAGCGAACCTGACTCTACTGACGTAGTTGAAGGTAACATTTTTATTTTGGGTAAGGAAGGAAGAGTTTTATTTGACCCTGGTGCTACACATTCGTTGGTATCCACGAATTTTTGCATGGGGTTAAAACTAGAATCTACTAAGTTACCATACTACTTCGAAGTTAGTACTCCTTTTGGTAAGACAATAACCTCAGATATCATGATTAAGAATTGCAAGGTTAAGATCAAAGAAAAAGAATATCTTGCTAACTTAATCCAGATGCCTATATCAAGATATGAGGTTATACTGGGGATGGATTGGTTGTATCAGTATGGAGCTTGTCTTAATTGTCGCGATAAAACTATAATCTTGGAGGAGTCACCCCCATTGAATTCTCTTTCATCAGGTGCTAAGAACGAAAAGGTACCCCTCATATCCGCTCTTAAGGCTAGAAAAATATTAACAAATGGTGGACAAGGCTACTTAGCATACCTCATAAATAAACCTAGTGAGAAGATGAATATAGTAGACGTACCTGTAGTGAATGAATTCCTTGAAGTGTTCCCTGATGAATTAAATTCATTGCCACCCGATAGGGAAATTGAATTTGCAATTGAGACCTTTCCCGGAGCAGCTCCCGTGTCTAGAACCCCATATCGTATGGCACCTGCAGAATTAAAGGAATTGAAGTTGCAACTACAAGACCTTCTAAATCAAGGTTTTATTCGTCCAAGTACTTCCCCTTGGGGTGCCCCAGTACTGTTTGTGAAGAAAAAGGACGGTTCTTTAAGAATGTGCATTGACTACCGTGGACTTAATCATGTTACCGTGAAAAATAAGTATCCCCTTCCACACATAGATGAACTGTTTGATCAGTTACAAGGGTCAAAGATCTATTCGAAGTTGGACTTAAGACAAGGGTACTACCAGCTCCGAATAAAGGAAGAGGATGTCCGAAAAACGGCCTTCAACACTAGATATGGGCATTTTGAATTTGTGGTTATGCCTTTTGGGCTAACCAATGCCCCAGCCGCCTTTATGGATATGATGCATCGAGTCTTCCAGCCTTATCTTGATCAATTTGTGGTGATATTTATTGATGATATACTAGTGTACTCGAAGTCCAAAGAGGAACATGATCACCACCTAAGGATTGTCTTGCAAACACTTAAAGCTCATCAGTTATATGCAAAGTTTAGTAAGTGTGAATTTTGGATGGACCGTGTAACATTTCTGGGACATGTGATATCAGAAAAGGGAATTGAGGCCGACCTTGACAAGATTGAGGCTATTAAGAATTGGAGAAGGCCTGAAGATGTTACTGCTATACGAAGTTTCTTGGGATTAGTTGGGTACTATAGGAAATTTATTAAGGATTTTTCAAAAATAGCAACCCCTTTGACTGAGCTAACCCAAAAGAAGAGCGAGTTTAAGTGGAATGAAAGTTGTGAAGCTAGTTTTCAAGAGTTGAAGAAGAGGTTGATGACAGCCCCAATCTTGACCTTGCCAGAAGGGACCCAAAATTTTATTGTGTACACTGATGCTTCTAAAGAAGGGTTGGGATGTGTGTTGATGCAATATGGGAAGGTTGTAGCTTATGCTTCGCGAAAGTTAAAACCCTACGAGCAAAATTATCCTACCCATGATATGGAATTGGCTGCCATTATATTTGCTTTAGCTAAATGGAGACATTACCTTTATGGTGCGACCTTTGAGATTTACACAGACCATAAGAGCTTAAAGTATCTTTTCACCCAAAAAGATTTGAATATGAGGCAACGAAGGTGGATCGAATTTTTGGATGACTATGATTGCACCATTGTCTACCATCCGGGGAAAGCTAACATAGTGGCTGACGCGTTAAGTCGAAAGGGTGGAATAGCTCACATGTTCAGAGGAAGCCCCTCAAAAGGATCGAAAACCTTTTTGTATTCAGTACATGTATCCTCCCGACCACTAATTGCAGGGATGCACATACAACCTGAATTACACTCCAAGATTAAAGAAATCCAAGAGAGGACAAAGGAGGTAGGAGAGCTAAAGGAACAAAAATCAAAAGTCCCAAACATCGTAGGTGAAGACGGGATTTGGAGATACAATAATAGGATTTTTGTACCTAGTGAACTAAGGCAGGAGATATTGGATGAGGCACATAAAACGAAGTACACAGTACATCCGGGTGGGACAAAAATGTACAGAGATTTAAGGTGTGTATTTTGGTGGCCTGGAATGAAAAGAGACATCGCAAACTATGTTCAGCGATGCCTGACTTGTCAAAGAGTGAAAGCAGAACACCAACGCCCCTCAGGGCTTTTGCAGCCACTCCCTATACCTAGTTGGAAATGGGACATGATTACAATGGATTTTGTTCTTGGCCTACCCAAAGTTAGGGGAGGATACGATAGCGTATGGGTTATCGTTGACAGGCTTACAAAATCTGCACATTTCCTTCCAGTTAAGACCACTTATCATGTTGAGGCTCTAGCTGAGCTATATCAAAAAGAAATCATCAGATTACATGGGATACCAGTAAGCATCGTTTTGGATCGAGATCCTAAGTTCACAGCAAGACTCTGGAAGCAACTCCAACAAGGTTTGGGCACAAGGTTGCATTTCAGCACAGCTGCCCACCCTGAAACGGATGGTCAGTCAGAGCGTACGATCCGCACATTAGAAGATATGTTAAGAGCATGTGTCCTTGACTTTAAGGGAAGTTGGATTCAATACTTGTCTCTAATAGAGTTTGCCTATAACAACAGTTATCAGTCTACCATCCAAATGGCGCCATACGAGGCTCTATACGGGAGAAAGTGTCGATCGCCCCTACATTGGGATCTAGATGAATGGAAAACTACCTCAAAGGATCCCCAGGGTACACTACGACCGGAGATAATTCAAGATGCGATTACCAAGATCCAGCTCATAAAATAGAGAATGAAGACAGCTCAAAGTCGACAAAAGAGTTATGCAGACCATCGATGGAAGGACTTGGAGTTTGACGTAGGCGACCAGGTTTTCCTCAAGGTAAGGCCAAGAAAAGGATTTCAGAGAGTTGGGAAGAGCAACAAGCTAAGTCCTCGCTACGTCGGTCCTTTTGAGATTTTAGAACGAGTTGGAAACACAGCATATAAAATCCATCTCCCTATAAATGTTTTCAAAATACACGATGTCTTTCATGTGTCTCAACTAAAGAAGTACCACCCACACCCCTCTCACATCATTCTCCATGAGGATATAGAATTGGAAAATGATATGACTTATGAAGAGAAACCAATCCAAATTTTGGATAGGAAGTATCAAGAACTGCGCAATAGGAAGATACCTCTACTAAAGATCCTTTGGCGAAATCAAAATGTTGAAGAAGCCACATGGGAACGAGAGGAAGAGATGCGCAAACGCTACCCAGAGCTTTTTAACTTCGGTAAGAATTTGGGGACCAAATTCCTTTAAGGAGGGGATATTGTAATAACCAGAAAAAAAATAGAGAAAAAGGGAAAATTTAATAAATAAAATAGTCTAGGTACTTAGTACGTAGTATTTTTCTAGACATTTAAAGTATGAATAGTTAGACACAAATTGTGAAGTGACTTCCTTAAGTATGAATATCAACAAATTAAGGACCAAATTGTAAATTGAGAAAACCATAGGGGATAAGTTCTCTCATCAGATAAATATTCATAGTTTCACCACAAATACATTAAGTAAGTTATCACACGTGGAGAAGCTATAGGCCATTCAGGATACGTGTAACCTTTTCAATTAATTACAAAAAGAAAAAAAAAACTCAACTATATATATATATATATATATATATATATATATATATATATATATGCACATCAGAAGTACTAGTTTAGTTAGCACAAGTGAAAGCTTCCAAGAGCAGGCAAGTATTTGAACTACATATTTCCTTTAATCACGTTAGTTTGTTTTAATGAAATATATATCACACTTCCGAACTGAATTTTATATATGTTGCTGTTAGTGTTAATTCATCTTAGTTAATTGTTAGTTTTAAGTCATCTTAGTTAACTGTTAGTTTTGAGTCATCTTAGTTAATTGTTAGTTTTAAGTCATCTTAGTTAACTGTTAGTTTTGAGTCATCTTAGTTAATTGTTAGTTTTAAGTCATCTTAGTTAACTGTTAGTTTTGAGTCATCTTAGTTAATTGTTAGTTTGAAATCATCTTAGTTAATTGATAGTGTTAAGTCATCTTAGTTATTTGTTCCAAGCAAATTAAGTAATATATGTTTCTTTTAGGTACCATCTGTATATGTCGTGGCCTACCAAATTTAGGAGGAAATGATAACAAGGGGTATACTTGAATATAAAAAGAGATATGATCTGGTGAAAATGTTGTTATTGTGAGGCTACGCTATGATATTAGAAAATCCTTGTAAAAGTTGAACTATGCTATTAGTACCTTTATTTATTAAAAACAAAAGGGAAAGATGGTAATATGTGAATATGGTTATTACGTAGTTTGCTGAAAAGATGTAGCTAAATAAGTTATTGTAGTCGTGATATGTTCTATTACAGTTTGTATTGATAAAATCATGACTAATCAAACAAATTCACGTTCGACGTATTGGACCTAAAGAACGTGTAGTTGTTGTGTCCAGGAAAATAGCATTTCATAAGATTCATAGCGGTTTTATGATAATTGTGTAGGTGAGTTAGAGGCACGTAGCGAGTTGGAAGCAAACAATAACACGAACGGTTCGGACGATCTCGAAACAGGTGGGGTTACAAAAATCATATATTTTACCGTCGCAAAGTTATAACTTACTTATTTATAAAAAATGTGTTTTCTCAGTTATGGTTTACATTCTATTTAAAGCATGCCTGTATTGTACATGTATTAGTTTCATGATTGTCAAATTAAAAAGGCCACTTCATATGGCTATTATTTTGGGCCCTGGCATAGAATTGTGGAATTTTCCTGGGTAGCATAGGGCTATCAGTGCAACTTTCACATTCTAGCGCCGCTTTGAGCAAACTCTATTCTACGTCTGGGATGGGACGTCTCAGCGGGGTGAATCTGAGTTGAGGCGTGTACCTAGGCACGTCCTCGTTATTTTCCGGGTCGCTCCTGGATGGGAGGTATAAGGAAAGTAGATACAAGGCTGGATTGTTGTGACATGATTGATCTGATATGTGTTATGATATGGCATGACAGTTTTACGAAAATGAAATCAAATATTGGCCCTAAATGTATTTTGTTAAAAACCAATCCCTTGCTTTAAGCCCCACTGAGTTCTTTTGACTCACCCCTATTTTTAATAAATTATATTTCAGCATAATTATCATCGAAAGGGAGTACCAAGGGAGAAATATGCACGAGATAGATCAAACGTTCACTAAAGGACCATAGTTTTGGGTTGTACATAGTGTGTAGTTGGTGTGTACCATGGTTTGTAATAATCTAGACTACTTGTGAGTCGAGGTGATGTATTTTGTACAATGCACCAGGACGTGTAAATGAGTATCTGTAAAATAATGTGAGTTTGGTTGTGTGAAACAAATAGCTTCCGCTCTGTTATTATTTTGAGTTAGTGTATCGCCAAGTTTGGGGCGCTACAGTCGCCGTCTCTGAGGCAACATTAATTACTGCTCAAATTTCTTTTGTTCCACAATTTGATCCCTTTGATCCTGTTTTGACAACTTCCATGAGTACGGATACTTTAATGAAGGATCTAAAGGCGACTAGTCAACCACCTAGTGTGAACCTTCTCGCTAGTGCTGGCTTGCATTTCAAAGACAGTTAAGTTGGGTTCATGTTGGGGAACGTGCACACCATTGATAAAGAAGATGAAGAATGATGAACGTGCACAACATTAATTTTGTGTCTAATTAAATTAAATGATGGTAACTCTTAAGATGCAAGAAATACAAAATATATTTTATTTAATCTTAATATTTTGAGGGATTAAAATAAATATATTAATTAAATCTTAAGACAAGTGAAAGTGCAGGTATTCTGTCAATGTTAGTTTAACATTGAGAAGTCAATGTTAGAGTAACATTGCTGAGCAGAATTCGATTTACAGTCTTGTTTATATTTATTATTATTATTTTGCCTTATTCATTTAACTAATTAAGTTCCACAGTTGTAATTGTCTTTGATTATTAATCAGGAAACAAACTTGTTATAGGTTGGACGCTCAAGTTTCCAAGAAGGGAAGTTTCCTTAATTAAGCAAACCGCTCTACAAGGAAAGAAGAGTTCAAGTGCAACTAGGAAAGCTTTCCAAGATGAGTCCTGATTTGAAGAAGGAGTATTTCCTTAGTTAGATCACTAACGAAGGAACTATTATTCAAGAAGGACTGTGAGAACAATGAAGAGGAGTTCGAGAAGGAAACGAGGAGAATTACCAACCATGTACAACACACCTTGAAGTCCAAGTCAAGAACCTATATATAGGTGTGAAGTACATCAAGACAAATAATGAGACAAGAGCTAATCAATCCGAGAGATTTATTTACAAGTTGTTGAGTGTTGTCTTGCTTTAACAAAGTTTGTGAGTTGTTAGAATAGATCTAAGAGTGAGGAGCTTTTAGAGATAGTCGAAGCAATTCTTGTGTGCTTTGCTTAGTTCAATCAATTTGAGAGTGAGGAGCTTGAGAGTTGAGAGAACGACGTTTGTTAAAACCTTAACGGGTTATTTTGCCTACGGCTCGGAAGTTAATATAATCTTATATTCACTTCTTAAATTCGGTGTTTGTTTATTCCGCTGCACTATTACTCTGATCTGTTGTTAAAGTAACATCGCTGGATTAACAACATACAAAACAGATGTTAAAACTCCAGTGTTAAGTTAACAACAACAACGTATCGACCCGGTCCAATTTCAATTGGTATCAGAGCCAAGCACCAACTTCACCGGTGTTTGGCGTTGACACGACAAGATGGATAGCTCCAACCCCAATACCAGCAGGTTTCGAGTATTGGAGGGTCCCAACAACTATGCCTACTGGAAGATCAGACTCAGAGTCCACATCAAATCCATCGACCTGAGAGCTTGGGACGCAGTACTAGATAGCTACACCATCCCCTACTTGCCAAGAGATGGAGATGCTGATCTGGTACCTAAGCCAAGAGGACAATGGACAGCTAATGAGATTGCTCTTTACAACTTCAATGAAAAGGCTCTCAATGCTATTTTTAGCTGGGTAGGTAACCATATGTTCAAACTTATTCAAACTTGCACAACTGCTAAAACTGCATGGGAAGTTCTTGAATTACATTGTGAGGGTGATGTGGTTGTGAGGGACTCTAAATATAGAAAAGTTTTGAGGGACTTTGAGAAGATAGAGATGAGTAAGGATGAAAGCATTGATAGTTATTTTGAGAAACTTCTTGATATTGCTAATCAGTGTCAAAACTTAGGTTTTACCATCCCAAATCAAACCATGGTCTATAAAGCTTTTAGAACATTATGTTCTAAGTTCACTGTCAAAAGAATCGCTATGAATGAGTCTAAAGATCTTGCCAACATGGACTTCCAAACATTAATGAACACTTTAAAAGAGTTTGAACTAGAATTCCTAGGAAAGTCCAGTAAACAACTTGCTTTAGCCTTACTAGGAACTAGCTCAGATTCTACAGGAAGTGATGAGGATGAATATGAGTTGATCTCTTCTAACTATGGAAACATTACCAAGAAGTTTAGTAAATTAGGTTACAAAGAGAAAAATAAAGAAAAACAATCTGGTAATGCTGCCCTTGGTTATAAGAAACTGCCCCCAAAGTTTGTAAAGTACATGGCATCAAAGAGCACGCCTCAAGATGCTGAGAAATTGAAAGATGTCCAGTGCTATGAATGTAAGGGGTATGGTCACTTTAAACATGAATATGCTAACATCCTTAGAACAAGAGGGAATTCTCATTGGGTTTGTGTAGATGACTTCAATGAAGCTGACTTCGAATCTGGAATAAGTGCCAATGAACAATCAGAGGAAATTAACACTGTTGCGCTTTGCACTCGGATCACTTGGTCAGGAGAAGACTCTAGAAACTGCCAAAAATCTCAATGTTACTCTAACATTGGAGAACCAACAGCAAAGCAGGAAATCTTCTTTGGAGACTGGAACAACAATGATACACATGTTAACTATGATGTACTCTCTGATTGTGATGATACTAACTTTGATTGTTTTCATGGCTCAGTTGATTTAGAAGAAGAGTACTTCAATGAAGAAGAAATGTCCCAGGAGGAAATCCTAGATGATCTACATACAACCTTTATCAGACTTGAGAGAGAAAATGTCAAACTCATGAAGAGTAACAAAGCACTGAAGCATGACATTGAATGTTTGAAGAACATGTTGAAACTCTATGAAAGAGACCTTGACAAAGCTGAAGCTGAGCTGAAAGAGGTAAAGGAGAAACTCAAAAAGGATTCACAGATCATAGCCAAATGGAATGGAGGTACTTCCAAACTTGATGAGGTACTAAACATGAGTAATACAGGTACATGTGGTCTGGGATTTGTTGAGACACTTTCCTCTTCTAATATTAATTCTGCCTATTTAACTACAAGCTTTGTTAAAGAACCTGGTAATATGAGTTCTGGTACCATCAACACTGTAAAAAGTAAACCTACTTTTATCTGTCAGTACTGTTTTCGACCAGGCCACATTAAACCATTATGTAGGAAATTCTTAAAAGAATGTGGTAAGAAAACAGCCTATGTGTCCAATGTTGAAACTACAATAGGTTTTGATGTTAGAGTAACATTAGGTGCGGGACAGGACAGTAGAACTTGGGTAGAAAAAGCTAAAACCCCTAAGATTAAAATTGTATGCAATGTTGTTTTCTCTAACCTTTCAGGTAAGTGGTACTTCGACAGTGGATGCTCAAGACACATGATAGGCAGCAAAGAAAATCTTAAACAAATGATACCTTTGAGTGCTGGAACAGTGACCTATGGAGGTAGGACCAAAGGAAAGATCAATGGAAAAGGGATACTGGATGTGGATGGATTCCCATCCCTGAAGGATGTGTTGTTGGTAGATGAGTTAAAGGCAAATCTAATCAGTATCAGTCAGTTGTGTGATGATGACTTACTGGTTACATTTGACAAAGTATCTTGTGATGTTTATGATAGTGATAATGTTCTTGTTATGACAGGTACTAGATCCAAAGATAACTGCTACCTAGCCCAGGAGGAAGCAGAGTGTTTCCATGCCAAGATAGATGAGGCTTCTATATGGCATAGGAAATTTGGACATGTTTACTATAGAAACCTTGAGAAATTACAGAAAGTCGATGTTGTAGGAGGCTTACCTAAGTTGTCTTGTCCAGGTAAGCTTGTGTGTGGTGATTGCCTCAAGGGTAAGCAAACCAGAGCTGTTCATACACCCCTACAGGTACAGAATGCTAATCCTAGATCTAGTAGGTGTTTTGAATTGCTTCACATGGACTTGATGGGTCCAATTGAGGTAAGTAGTCTCAGTGGTAAGAAATATGCCTTTGTGATTGTAGATGATTTCTCTAGATACACTTGGGTAAAATTTCTTAAAGAAAAGGCAGAAGCTTTTGATCAGTTCAAAATTCTTTGTGCCAGTATTAAAAACTTATATGGCTCCTTTGTGACTAAGATTAGGTCTAATCATGGTAAATAATTTGAAAATGCTAGTTTTGATAACTATTGCAATGCTAAAGGAATTTTCCATGAATATTCAGCTCCTAAAACCCCTCAGCAGAATGGGATTGCTGAGAGAAAGAACATGACTCTTCAAGAGATGGCCAGAGTTATGCTAAATGCTAAAGATATATCCAAAAGACTCTGGGCTGAAGCTTTAAATACTGCTTGTCACATTAGTAACAGGGTATATCTTATACCAGGAACTAACATGACTCCTTATGAACTCTTGAATTGTGTGAAACCAAATATTGCATATTTTCATGAATTTGGTTGTGACTGTTATCTGCTTAATGACAGGGATTATCTGAGTAAATTTGATCCTAAAAGTGAAAAATGCATCTTTGTAGGATACTCAGCCAATAGTACTTCCTTTAGAGTCTACAATATTAGATTGAAGACAATTCAGGAATCACTGAATGTTGTGTTTGATGATTTCACACTTCATACAGGTACTGGTGACATCTCAGTTCCCAATGTTGAACCAACAGTGGAAACCGAGAATGTTACTCCTGACAATGTTACACCAACATTGGAACTGGAAGCTGGAAACACTGAACATGAGACAGGGAACGATGTTAGACTAACACCAACGAGATCTGATGTTAGATTAACAGCAGAAGACTCTGACTCAGAACATAAAGTTGCCTCTGAACCTAGAAGAGATCCCCCAACTAGGATTCAGAAAGATCATCCAGCCTCCTAGAAAAATTTGTTGAATCAATGACAGGGCAGTTTGAGATGAGTATGATAAGAGAATTAAACTTCTTCCTTGGTCTTCAAGTAAAGAAAACATGTAATGGGATATTCCTAAGTCAGGAGAAGTATGCAAAGAATTTGGTGAAAAGGTTTGAATTAGCAGATTCAAAGCCTTGCAAGACTCCCATGTCTTCATCAATGAAGATATCCAGGGATGTTACTGGTACCAATGTTGATCCAACATTGTAACGTTCAACGATAGGAAGCTTACACTACTTATCTACTTCAAGACCTGATATAATGTTCTCTGTTTGTGTGTGTGCTAGGTACCAAGCATGTCCAAAGCAGTCACATCTGATTGCTGTGAAGAGAATCCTTAGATATATATCTGGCACTTTGGGCCTTGGCATCTGGTACTCTTATGATACTAACACAAACCTTGTAGGTTTCAGTGACTCAGACTGGGCAGGTGATACTGATGATAAAAAGTCTACAAGTGGAGGATGTTTTTATCTGGGGAACAACTTGGTCTCATGGTACAGTAGAAAGCAAAATTGTGTGTCACTCTCCACTGCTGAATCTGAATACATAGCAGCAGGCAACTGTGTCACCCAGTTGGTTTGGCTTAAACACATGCTACTGGATTATGGGTTAGACAGTGATACCTTACTTATGTTCTGTGATAATCTTAGTGCTATAAGCATCTTTAAGAACTCTGTGCAACATTCTAGAACTAAACATGTTGATATAAGACATCACTTTCTTAGAGACATGGTAGAGGACAAGCTCATTGACATTGAACACATAGAAACTAACAATCAGCTTGCTGATATGTTCACTAAACCCTTAGATTCTGAGAGGTTCTTCAGTTTGAGGAATTCTCTTGGCATGTGCATTGTCTAGGGATGTTAGTTCACCAGTGTTGACATAACACCACTGTCTAGCACTGGTTATTGGTTGTGGTGTATCTGTAATTCTTTTATGTTTCTGTTCTGCGTTCTTCTTTCATGAATATTACATCTTTGTTAGAGATTTTGTTGGGTTGTGTGGTTAATCTGTATAAATAGCTGAGTTGAATGGTGGACAAGTACATATCGAGAGGTTTGTAAAGTAAGAACTCTGTTGTTGGTCTGTGAATGTTAACTTAACATATGGGAGAAGCTGGGGTACACAGAGCTCACTACTCTGATGTTATTCAGTTGTGACTTATCCATGTTAGGTTAGACAAAGCATGAAGAGAAGCTGGGGTATATGATGTTGAGAGCTTCATTGTCATTCAATTGTGCTTATTTTTGTGTTTTTGTCTATGGCCAAGGTTATGCATGAGAGTGATCCTTACTACTGGGGTGCTTTGAAGTTTCGACTGCTTGCATTCAGTAGCATTGTTCACTTGGTATTTCACTTGTAAACAGGTTGGTAAACAAGTATGCATAAGGAGTTCGGGTGAAGAAGTATATGATAAATGTATTGTCTTCATTCAGTTCCTTTGTACTTGCCTAATCTGTAGCTGATGGTTAAGTTGCTGGGGTGTGTGGAGTATTGTGTTGCCCACATTCAGTGATGAAACTATCCTTTAACATTCACTAGTTTTTGTTCAAAAGAGTTCATGATAATAGTAAAGATAAATTGATATGTCCTGATCCCACTCAGTAAAGCTGTTTGTACTTGGTTACCATCACCCAATGTTGATCTAACATTGTTGCATTCATTCTAGTTCTGCATTCTTTTCTTGTCGGTTTGGGCTTAGGGGGAGTAGTAATCCTAGGAATCATGTGTTGAGGCATACTTCGTGGGTGACCAACTGCAGGTAAAACACTATGTTTTGTGATCTTCTATGCTGTGGGAAAATCTTTTCCCTGGATATGTACATCCCCTCTGTGTTTTTCTGTCTGATTTGTCACTTACTCATACTGATGATCTTAAACTATGTCTTTGTACCTATGTACTTGGTTGAGGTTTCAGATCAGTATACATGAATATCTCACGCTCTCACATGATGTTGCTTTGGATGAAGCCCTGCACCTATAACTTTACTCCCCAATGTTAACTTGCCAATGTTAGTTCAACATTGAAACATGGTAACTTATAAGTTTTCAGTTTGGAGACTGCTCTGGTTACGTGTTAACCTAACACTGACACGTGGTAAGTTAAACATGGGTGTGATCGTGTGATAGTGGTCCGATTATTTTGGTAACATGTTACAACACCACTATCACTATTCTTCATCTGATTGCTTATATAATTTGCCCTAATCTCTTCTTACTTCTTACGCTTTCAAAATTATTGTGCAATCAACATTCTCTGCTAATCAAAATTCTTCCTTTCTTCTCTAAAAATTACTCTAACAATGGCACACAAGTCTTCCATTGATGATCTTGTAGATGCTGCTGAGCAGATTGAACAGCCAGTACGCCGCAGTACCAGACGTGCAATTATTGAACCCACTGCTGCCACTCCAAAAAGGAAAGCCACCGTTCAACGGTGCAAGGGCAAGAAATTCGCAAAGGGTGATGTTGGTTCAACATCAAATACTGCTGAGCAAACCTCCACTCCCACCAACACTGAAAACGAGGTAATGATGGCTAACCCTACTCAAGATATAACTGCTAAAGTTGGTATTGAGGGGGAGAAAGAGGCCCATGTTGTTGATGTGGGTGAGTCTGAGGTTTTGCATGAGATCCCTGAGGGTGATGTTAGGGGTGAGCCTGTAGTTGGTCTTGATGAAGGTGAAAACCTTGAGGCTAATTCTGTTGAGCATGTTGTTGCTGCTGAGGTGGATACTCTTCTTGAGGAAAGTAATCAGGTCGAGGAGACTGTGGCTAATGAGGTTACTATTGAGGGTAACCGAGATGTTGTTGATGAGGGTAACAATCAACCTAACGAGGTTGAGAGAGAAGAAGAAGAAGAGAGTCTGACTCTTTCTGCCTTAGCTACTGTTGCTAGGAAGAGAAAGGCTAAGCAGGTGGTTCATAAAGCTTCTAAGTCTGAGTCAGAAGAAGAAAAAGAAGAAGAAGATGATGAGGAGGAAGAGAAAGAGGAAGTTGAGGAAGAAGATCTGCTGGTAGCTGATGACCCTGCTGATGTTACTCCAACATCAGACAGTGATGAGTACTTTGATGTGCTTGATGAGGAGTATCCCAAGAAGCCTTATTCTGACTTCTATGTGTCAGCTGAGGCAAAAGAACAGTGGGAGGCTTATCAAGCCAGGGTTATTCACTTGGAGAGGAACATTGGTGAGAAAATGTTCAAGGAAAACAGGCTGTATGAGTTACTTGAAGCAAGGGGTGTGCTGGGCTCTGTGATGAATCTGTCATCATATGTCCCTGATGTGATCAGAGAGTTCTACATGAATCTCTCTCAGTGGGTGTGCCACCAGGGTTCTCCCAAGTTTGGAAAAGCTTGGATAAGGATGAATGTCTACGACATTAGTCCTTCGATGATCAATGAAGCTTGGGGACTTCCTGACCCTGAGGAGACTGAGGATCCTAACATGGATGAGGTGATCACAGACCTCACTGGTGGACTCACAAGGAAGTGGAATGACAGCTTTCCAACTACAAAGCTGACCTCTTTAAGTGTTGTGCTACACAAGCTCTCCACCTACAATTGGCTGCCATCTTCCAACACCACTATTATGACTAAAGAATCTGCAAAGTTGGTGTATAAGCTGAAGAATGGACTGAGTGTGAACATAGGGGAGAAAGTTTTGTGGCACATGGAGGAGGTCACAACAAAGACAAAGGGAATCATTCCATATCCCTCTCTGATATCCAGTATTCTGGTGAAGCAAGGCTTCAAGACCAAGAAGACAGTGGACTGGATCAAGAACAATGCCAAGATGACTATCACCAGGAGCTATTTCACTCAAGTTAGGATTCAAGACTTGCCATGGAATCCCAATGTTGAAGCTGGTCCAAGCAGGAAAAATAAGAAGAAGACTCTCAAGTTTGCTGCTTCTTCTGTTCCAGTTTCAAGTGGTGATAGCTGCTCTGTGATTGCTGATGCATTTGTGGAGCAGACTCTGGTTTGGCTTGACAGAGAGTACAAGGACACCCAAAGAGAGATAGCTGGCAAGCAAGTTAGGTTGCAGGAGATTGACAGCCTCAGGAAGCATTTGAAGGATCTGCCTTCCTCACAAAAAGGGGGATAGTATATCAAATTTCAAAATTTCTGAGTTCTTTTAATGTTCTGTTTTCTATTGAAGTATGAACAATTCTGTTTTCTTTGCATTTTTCTGTTTCTGTTTCGTTCTTCTTCAAGGAGTGTGTTCCTTGCTACTTAATATGGTCTGTAATTAAGTACTTTTCTAGATTGTTGCTTAGTGTTTCTGCTTATGCTATTTGAACTTTGGTTACAAAGTACTAACTCTGTTTTGCAGGTGTTAACTGTTCTCTGATGTTAAGGTAACATTGAGATGTTCAATGTTAGAACGTCTGTCTGGACTCAATGTTATTCAATATTGACAAATATGGATGTTATGACAATATTGAAAGTATCAATGTTAGAATAACATTGAGTTAGTCCCTTCTGATGTTCAGGGGGAGTGTACTTAGTTTTCCATTGTCATAAGATAGTGAAGTTTGTCTGAATAATTTGATCTGATTAGAACAGGTTCTTAGGTTTTGTGATTAAGGCAAAAAAAGAGAAGATTAAAAGTGCAGGTATTCTGTCAATGTTAGTTTAACATTGAGAAGTCAATGTTAGAGTAACATTGCTGAGCAGAATCCGATTTACAGTCTTGTTTATATTTATTATTACTATTTTGCCTTATTCATTTAACTAATTAAGTTCCACAGTTGTGATTGTCTTTGATTATTATTCAGGAAACAAACTTGTTATAGATTGGACGCTCAAGTTTCCAAGAAGGGAAGTTTTCTTAATTAAGCAAACCGCTCTACAAGGAAAGAAGAGTTCAAGTGCAACTAGAAAAGCTTTCCAAGATGAGTCCTGATTTGAAGAAGGAGTCTTTCCTTAGTTAGATCACTAACGAAGGAACTATTATTCAAGAAGGACTGCGAGAACAGTGAAGAGGAGTTCGATAAGGAAACGAGAAGAATTACCAACCGTGTACAACACACCTTGAAGTCCAAGTCAAGAACCTATATATAGGTGTGAAGTACATCAAGACAAATAATGAGGCAATAGCTAATCAGTCCGAGAGATTTATTTACAAGTTGTGAGTGTTGTCTTGCTTTAGCAAAGTTTGTGAGTTGTTAGAATAGATCTAAGAGTGAGGAGCTTTTAGAGATAGTCGAAGCAATTCTTGTGTGCTTTGCTTAGTTCAATCAATTTGAGAGTGAGGAGCTTAAGAGTTGAGAGAACGACGTTTGTTAAAACCTTAACGGGTTATTTTGCCTACGGCTCGGAAGTTAATATAATCTTATATTCACTTCTTAAATTCGGTGTTTGTTTATTCCTCTGCACTATTACTCTGGTCTGTTGTTAAAGTAACATCGTTGGA
Source organism: Linaria vulgaris (assembly GCA_948329865.1). Lineage (NCBI taxonomy): Eukaryota > Viridiplantae > Streptophyta > Magnoliopsida > Lamiales > Plantaginaceae > Linaria > Linaria vulgaris. The sequence goes on along the minus strand of OX415250.1, from coordinate 30,232,800 downwards.
TTAACAACATACAAAACAGCTGTTAAAACTCCAGTGTTAAGTTAACAACAACGTATCGACCCGATCCAATTTCAATTGGTGTCAGAGACAAGCACCAACTTCACCGGTGTTTGGCGTTGATACGACAAGATGGACAGCTCCAACCCCAATACCAGCAGGTTGCCAGTATTGGAGGGTCCCAACAACTATGCCTACTGGAAGATCAGACTCAGAGTCCACATCAAATCCATCGACCTGAGAGCTTGGGACGCAGTACTAGAAGGCTACACCATCCCGTACTTGCCAATAGATGGAGATGCTGATCTAGTACCTAAGCCAAGAGGACAATGGACAGCCAATGAGATTTCTCTTTACAACTTTAATGAAAGGGCTCTAAATGCTATTTTTAGCTGGGTAGGTAACCATATGTTCAAACTTGTACAACTGCTAAAACTGCATGGGAAGTTCTTGAATTACATTGTGAGGGTGATGTGGCTGTGAGGGACTCTAAATATAGAAAACTTTTGAGGGACTTTGAGAAGATAGAGATGAGTGAGCATGAAAGCATTGATAGTTATTTTGAGAAACTTCTTGATATTGCTAATCAGTGTCAAAATTTAGGTTTTACCATCCCAAATCAAACCATGGTCTATAAAGCTTTTAGAACATTATCTCTACCTCTCATCTCTTTTCTAGCAAGTATCAAATCTCAAGTCACAAGAAGTCAGTGTTGCTCAAGAATGGACAAGTCAATGGGGGCAACAAGCGGAGGCTCTTCTCAAACGATGATGGAAGATACACTTGTATTGGGAGAAAGTCACGAAGCAAAAGAAAATAATCAAGCATCCTCATTGGAAAAGCAAGTTGCGGCACTTGCAAGAGCCATTGCGAATCTCACAACTCAAGCTCAAAAACGTGAAGACTACTTGAATCGCCTTCTCCAAAAGCTAGAGAGCAAAGAAAGAGTTGAGAGTTCCCAAAAAGTCACCAACAACATTGGAGTTCAAGGATGCATCAAGACTACAATCAACGAAGTTGAAGTGTCACCTCATCTCCAAAAGCAAGAGCTCGTCGAAAGCACCGATCAAAGTATGACACATGAAAATGCTACTCAAGGAGTTGAAGCTCAAGAGTTTGATGAAGTCCTAAGTGAAAGAATCCAAAGCCACTTCTCTTTTCCAAAGCCAAATTTATCAAGGAAGGAAGAATAATTCGCCATGATGCACACCAAGTTTGTCGAGAAAAATGTTCAAGATGTTGAAGTTGGAGAATATTCTAAGTCTTCAAGCAAACAAATCCAAGTTTCTCCGCAAGGCCTTGCCTCTGCCGATCAATTGAAGAAGCTCATTGAAGAACTTGCAAATGATCATAAAGCTCAACACAAGACTTTCAAATCTTACACGAAGCCTTACACTCAAAGAATTGAGAAATTGCAAATGCCAAAAAGCTATCAACCTCCAAAGTTTCAAACATTCGATGGGACTGGAGACCCAAGACAACATGTTGCTCACTTCATTGAGACATGCAATAATGTCGGCACTGATGGAGATCTTCTAGTCAAGCAGATTGTTCGAACCTTAGAAGACTTTGCATTTGATTGGTACACCGATCTTGAGCCAAACTCTATTGACAATTGGCACGATCTACAAACCGAATTCTTCAATCGCTTTTATAGCACTCGGCGTACTGTGAGCATGATTGAACTTGCCAATGCTCATCAACAAGAAGACGAACCGGTGATTGAGTACATTAATAGATGGAGAAATCAATCCTTAAGTTGCAAAGAGAAACTATCTGAAACTTCAGCCATGGAGATTTTCATTCAAGGGATGAACTTGAGCCTCTCTTACATACTTCAAGGAATCAAACCAAGAAACTTTGAAGAATTGGCGATGCGAGCGCATGAAATAGAGAAAAGTGTAAACTCTATTAAAGAAGAAAACTCAACTCATAGCCTTGATATTGGAAGTGATGATACAGATGACGACGATGACAATGCAGAGGGCGCGCCGTCAAGTTATGTTCCAACCAATATGCTCCTTGATACGAGCCTAAACTATCTCAAATCTTCAAATTAAGTGCCAAAATGTATACTCCATGATAAGAGTATAAACTATCAACATTCTCCTTAACACGAGTATAAAATGTTTACATTTTGAAGTCAAAGCAAATTCTTGAAAACCAAGTTTTCAAAGCAAAAAGTCAAAGTCATCAAGTCTCCTAGACACGAGCCAAAAGGTCTACAAATCCTTTAAGTCTTCAAAACAAATGTGCAAGTCTCCTAGACACGAGCCAAAAGGTCTACAAATCATTCAAATCGCTAAGTCTCCTAGACACGAGCAAAAACGTCTAAAAATTCTTCAAATCGCCAAGTCTCCTAGACACGAGTAAAAAGGTCTACAAATTCTTCAAGTCAAAGCCTCCTAGATATGAGATAAAACTGTCTAAAAATGTCCAAATCAAATGCTCCATACTATTAAAAAGTATGTTTCTTTGAATTTCATCAAAAACAAAATTACGAAAGACAATAAACAAAAATTTAGGGGAGACAAATTCAATTAATCAAAATTTGTAAATTCCTTAATCTATAACAATCATCCGAAAAATAAAAATGAAAATAAAAATAGCTTGGCTACAGATTTTTCCGTAGGCAATGGCTATTGGCTCGGATTGTTCTGTAGCCAATGACTATTACCTAGGGATAATTCCGCCGCCCTAGTTTTTTTTTAAAAAAAAAATTCATTATTATTGGCTACAGGTAGCCGTCGCCCTTGACCAAGGGCTACGATTATTTTAATCGCCAATAGTCAAGAATATTCAAGAGATGGAAAGAATTCCCCACCAAATCTCAACACAAGGAAATAATTCCCCACCAAGTCTCAATCTTCAAGAGATGGAAAAAATATTCTCTTAGATAAAGTCTTCCTTATCAAGGAAATGTAGACGCGATCACAACCTTTCATCTCATCAGGAGATTCTAATTGAGATTCACTCTACAACTATAAATAGAGGTGGTCTTGAAGAAGAAAAAACACACAAAATATTTACAAGTTGAAGTGGGAAAAGCTCTTAGTTTTTCGCTCCACCAAATTCATCCATCTTCAAGCGTTCTTCGCAGCATTCAAGGCATTCTTCAACAATCTTCAAGGTGTTCTTCGTAAAGAACTCATTTCAATCCGCCGTCAAGTCTCAATTCCATCCAAAAACCATTTTTGAAGATTGCACTTCTGCCGAAGAAGATCAAACTCCAATAAGTTCAACAAATTCAAAACCAAGTTCATATCGTTCTTCATTCGTCTTCAAGTAAAAAAATAGTTTAATCTGAGATCAAGTCCTAAGACCCTCGAAAAACCGTTTTTGAAGATTGAAGTCCATTCAAGAAGATCAAAACCCAACAAATCCAAAGAACTGAAGACGAAGATCATATCTTTCTTCACCAAACCTTCAAATCAAATTCCAAATCAAATTTCCGTTCGATCCGAGATCAAGCCGTCAAGCCCTTGAATCAACGTTTGTCAAATATCCAAGTACTTTGAAGATCAAGATTCCTCCAAAGAAGATTGACATTCAACAAACTCAAGACGAAGATCAAATTATTCGTCGCAAATATCAAGTCAAGTAGATCGTCAATTCAAGATCAAGCTCAACGCCCTTGGATTAACGTTCATCTTAAATACACGTGGAAGAGATCAAAATCAAATCCACTCAACTTGAGAAAAGAATTAGAGGATAAGATAGAGAGATTGCACCACAATTGTACTTTAAATTTATTCAAATTTACTTTGTAATCTTTTCTTGTATTACAATGTTCTCCCATTTTTTATTAGTCTCTATAGATTTAGATAAAATAATAAAAGATTTAGAATATATGTTGTCATTAGTACGTAGATATTGCTGTAATTTTGTTGATATCTTTTAGATAAGATCCAATTTTATAGGCATGGTTGTATTTTTTGATTCAATGAAGAGAATAGTTATTCTAGAAAACAGCATGGTATCATCGACCTAGGGTTTTTTTCTAGAAAAACTACTCAATTTTTTGCTATTTATCTTTTTTCTGTCGACATGTTTTACATAAATCCAACGTTTTCCTACTATAAATGTGGCTGATTTAGATAATGACATTAAAAATGTTTAACTTCAAATCAATACAACACATAATGAATCTACCACAACTACATATCTTTCTTTTTATTGATAGATCTAAAAAGAGAATTAGAAAGTGTACTATTAAATATCTGATAACTAACTATGTCTCGCTTTAAACCCTATCTCCTTCATTTTCTTGTTTATCTCACATCTTAATCATGTTGAAGTTTCAAAGTCTAAACAAGCAACTTTACAGAACCTTGAATGAAAGGCAATGGTTTTGAAAGGAATGCCCTCAAGAAGAATAAGACATGAGTCAAAGTATCTCTCTTGGAAGGGAAGAAGTTGGTTGGGTGTAGATGGGTTTTCACAATTAAATACAATTATGATGGAAAGCTCGAAAGGTATAAGGCGAGACTCATATCAAGAGGTTTCACTCAGACTTATGAGATGTGTGTAGTTAAACATTTACCTGTTATAAACTGAAATCTCCACATTAGTATGATATTACCCACTTTGGCCCAATCCCTCATGGTTTTGTTTTTGTGTCCAACTCCATAAAGTTCTCATATGAAATGAGATATCTCTAATTATATAAACCCAGATCAACTCCTTCATCTTCCCAATGTGGGACTCTTATTTGCACCAACAATCCTCCTCTTAAACAAAGGACCACCGAATTGTTCCTACGCGTGTCTCACGTGTATGGGACTTCACTTTCTTTTTCAGTTAGCTCTGAGGATATTGTTATTGACCCAATAAACTTTTTTCTCCCTTAAACAAAGGATTTATGAGCCTCCCCTTAACCCAACAATTCGCCACTTGTGATCACCTCTTTATGCAAAACCTCACTTCATTTCTCGTTCACTCAAGGGACACCCACACGAATTTGGAGGATTGGCTATGATACCAATTGTTAGAAATTGAAATCTCTACATTGGAATTATATCGTCCACTTTGGGCACAAACCCTCATGGTTTAGTTTTTAGGTCCAACTCCCAAAAGGCCGCATATCAATTGAGATGTCTTCAATTTTATAAACTTAAATCAACTCCTTCATCTTCCTTATGTGGGACTCTTATTCGCCCAAACATTGCCTCGGTGGTAATCTTAATACATTACAAGTTTTATTACATGTCGTAGTAGACTTAGACTGGCCTCTACACCAACTAAATGTGTAGAATGCTTTCCTTAATGGAACATTTGAAAATGAGGTATATATGGAGCATCCTCTTGGCTTTGAGGCTTAGTATGGATCCAAAGTATGTTATATAAGAAAGACTCTATATGGCTTGAAGCAATCAGCTCAAGCTTATTTTGGAAGATTTATATGTTAGTGAAACAACAAGAATTTTTTCAAGGTCAGATATATCACACGCTATTCAATAAAAGAAATAAAAGTAAGAAATTGATTGTTCTACTAGTATACGTGGATGACACCATAGTTGCAGGTGAGGATTTTGAAGAAATTAACAAGTTGAAGGTGAAATTAGCACAATCATTTGAGATCAAGTACTTGGGACCACTGAAGTAATTTTTTTTGGAAATGAAAGTTGCTAGATCAAATAAGAGCATCATTGTAAGCCAACAAAGTATGTGCTTGATCTTCTATCTAATACAAATATGACTTGTTGTAAGCCAGTTTATACTTTTGTAGATCCAAAAAAGACTTACTTACGTTGGAGTTGATTCTATTGATGTTGGGAGACATCAAAGATTGGTTGAGAAGTTTGCTTGTCTCATACAAGATCTAATATTACTTTCCTTTGTTTGGTCAGCCAGTTTATGCATTCTCCTAAGAAAGTTCATTAGGAAGAAACTTATCGTATACTAAAGTACCTTAAGGGATATCCGAGACGAGAATCATTATTTTAAGAGAAATTAAAGGCTCAAAGAATGATTTAAGTGTTCAAGGTTGCAGATTGGGCGGGTTTGGTCAGTGACAGAAGATCTACTAGGGGTTATTGTTCATTTGTCTAGGAAAATCTAGTGACATGGTGGAGTAAAAAATAATATGTAGTAGCTCGTAGTAGTGCTGAAGTAGAATTATGTGCTATGGACAATGGAGTTTGTGAATCCATTGACTTAAACAAGTATTAGAGGAGCTCCAATTACCATTAGATGGTCATGTGAAACTATTATGCGACAATAAGGTTGTTATTAACATTGCCAACAACCCCCTGCAACATGATAAGACTAGACATGTATTAATTCACCTTCATTTCATTAAAGAAAAGTTAGAGGCTACAATAATATGCATGTCGTATGTTCCATCCACACATAGCTATCCTCACAAAAGGATTTCCACACTTTGATGAGATTCTGAGCAAGTTGGGTCTTGATTGGGGGGGGGGGGGGGGATTGATTACCTCGATGTAACTCACAAAGAATATAAGTTAACAATCAAATGTTACATCTAAGTTCTCCTTTGCGCAAGTGCACGAATCAAACAACAATAAAATGGTAAGTATAGTTATGAACCAAGTATCGTATCCTAAGGGGGTGGATTAATGTGTAAATCACTTAAATGCAAGACACTAACGGTTGTCACGATGTTTTCTCTTATGTTTGCAGGAGGTGGTGAATGCTTGAAAATGCTATGAATGCAGTGAATGCTTTTATTATACTAATAATGCAAAGAAAGATTAATCTATGATGCAATGGAAATCTATCTATAATGAAGAAAAACAATAAATCTCAGGTTTGTGTTTTGAATGCAAGAAACAATGAAAACAATTAAACAATTTATACTAATGAATGCAAAAGAGAATTGATTATACTGAGGCTAAACTAACTAAACTAAACTAAATCAGAATTGGATGATTGATTAATTGAATGTGGTTGTAAACAATAATTGGAAATATTGTTTAGATGTCGGGTTTCCCAATGACTTAACCATAGTAGTTCATAGACAAACTACCAATATTTACTAACAGTGTTTGATGATAATTTAATGTTTGCATGTCTAATGGATCTGTGACCTATAACAAGAGTTATCCCAACCATAAATCTATGAGTCTCTAATAACGTACCGTGTTCACGGATCAACCCAATTGTCAGTTGTTTTGGAAGAGATAGCAAATCTGCAACCTAATTAACTCATATGAACCGTGTTAACAAAACATATATAATTAATATTGTTCTATTGTGATCTATGGGTTGCGCATAAGTTTTGTTAGCACACCAAAGTTATATATATATATATATATATATATATATATACACACACACACTCCAGGATGCCATCAATTGAGTGCTTTCGTTATTCCCAGCGAGAGTAAGACTAATTATACAACATACGTAACTATTCAATCTAAACACGTAAGATCATCAAACGCACATCAAGAAAAACAAATAAACATATTCATAAATCAGAGTTACTCCCCTACTCTAAACAACGAGTAGGTTAGCTCTTTATATTCATGAGTTCAACGATCAATAAAGAAATAAATAACATAGACAAAGTAAAAAGAATAACAAAAGCTTCTCGGATCCGGTGAAACTTCGTTGCTCGACTATCTTTTTGACTCATTTTTGCTATCTTCTTCTCTGCAAACTATTTTCTCTCAACAAAACTAGAACAAAACTTAATGGTGTTTTCTCTCTAAAGAAAATCTCACAGAGTTTCTGTAGACTTTTGTAAGTTTTTGTAGGCTCTTGTAAGTTGTTGTTGTCGTTGTTTTTTGTGTTGGTCGTCCCCTTTTATTTATATAAGAGTCTTGATGCCCCAATATCATCAACTACTGTAACCTAATTAAACAGGATGACCGTTCAATCCTCGTCAGGCGCGATCATGCCATATCACGCCCCAAACGCACTTGCTAGGTGTGATCATTGTGCTAGCATGCCTCAATTGTGCCACTCTTTGTTTCTGCATGTGGTCTCCCGATATTTTCCTTTTGCTCGCGCTACATTCGATATGTACATTGTTACGACGCTCCCGATACATTGAAGTAGTGTCTCGACTCTTTTGTCTCCAAAAATATCCATTTGACCTCTTTTAGCTTTGTTTCATCTTAACCCGATAAAATCCTAGAAAAACATGAAACAATACTAAAACCAATAAAAAAATGCAATAAGAAGTATACAAAGGCATAAGGAAATGGATACTAAAATTACGCTAAATAAACGCTCATCATGTCTTATAAACACACATGCCCTAACTTGAGGGGAGTACTTATTTAGATAAAATAATAGAAAATTTAGAAAATGTTTTGTAATTAGTACGTAGATATTGTTGTAATTTGGTAGATATTTTTTATTTTGTTTCTTTTTTTGTAGGGATTTGGTTTATTTTAGATAAGATTCAGTTTTGTAAATTATAAAAGAGTCTGTAACTTTTTTTTTTCAATAAGAGAATAGTTATTCCAGAAAACTACAATATTTTCACCTCAATCCTCTAAAACTTAGAAGACGTTTGTGGCCTTTTGCATTGAGGTTATGATACAAACTAAAGTCCTCTCATAATTTTACAAAATAAGTAAATGGCATAATACATTTTTACGATATAAAATGCATAATAAATGAAATTCTTTATTTTAGTTGATCCTGATCACGATTTGTTTTTTCTACTCAATTTCATCATTAGCACATAAAAAATAAGCTTAACAATATTCTACTACCTCAACCCTTTTTTTATATATACGATCTTTGCTCCTCGAAGGGTAATCAAAGCCTAGGAAAGCATCATTGATGTACAATAATGAGAAAATAACTAGTTTAGAAAGAAAAAAACCTCCATTATTCTCTCCAAGATTATGGAGATACCTTTTTTGGTGAGTTGGCAAGGGGTTATCTTGAGTCATGGCCTTGAGCGTACCATATGGATTTTGGTCGAACTAGGTCGATCTGCGAGTGTACCATAAGGATTTTGGTCATAGGTCGATCTTCGAGCTAACTTTTAGTTAGGAGGATGAGTTTGGGTTGGATTGGCATTAGGCAGTTGTCGAGCAATTAGTCTAGACTAGTTTGTTTTGTGTTGAATTTGTCCTTATTGGTTTGGCTGCATGGGGTGAAATCCTTTAAAGTCATTGAAGTATTGTTATGCCAAAAGGCATATTCCTAGCTAGGTGTAAACAATATTCTTAGATGACAACTTGGTCTAGACTAGTAATTGCTCAAGTATATGAAATTCTAAGGCATCTGACTAGGTTATATCCTAAATATTTTGATGATTCTTTTGTTATTCTTAAGCAACAACATAATAGATTCCCTCCCAACTAGAAGGTGATGCAAGGTTCGTGAGGATTCCTTGTTGTTTATTGTTGTTGATGCTCTCTTTCAGTAGGGCTCTTTGATCTCACCATAATATTATTGATAAATGTGTTAATGGTTTTCCACAAACGTACCACTTATGGGATGTTTTATTTGACTACTTAACTTTGTATGTTCGATCTAAATCATCAAATTGGCATCTCCACAAGAAAATCCTCAATTTTTTATTTTTTTGCAGAAAGTTAAATAATTTAGAACCCAAATCGGAATGTTTACAGAATAAGAGGGGCAAGCCCCAATTGAGAACCAAGAAACAAAAATCAACTGGTTGAACCATCAAACTCGGGAATATCTTATCTCTAGACTAGGTCTATGACTAAACATAAAGCCCACAAAACTACTCCACACCAAACTCCAAGAGTGTCCAATGAATCAAAGACTAAGATAGCCAACCCTTCAATGGACTGTGACCACTCCCTAGGACTATCTCAGTGTAGTCTTTCTTAGCCTTGTATTGATGGTCTGCTCTCTTGCGACCGGTGCGAACTCTTTTTTTGGGGAAATGAGGTGCATAGAAGAGAGAAAAACCAAACCTATGTAACAAGGCACTTCAATGGAGTTGCCTCCAAACTCTTCTGTCTCTGCATAATTCAAAAAATACCACTTCCTATACAGGTAAAGTTAGAGATAAAAACCATAGTAACAAAATCAAATGAGATCATGCACAAAATTAAATATGATCAAGCTTTATACAAATGTCTTTAATAATTCTATTAGACTTTTTACCTCTCCTCTCGAGCCTTTAAGACAAGATGCTTGCTATTTCTCTGCTAGCTTGTTTCTCCTTGGTAACTTTTCCTTCAAACAATTTCATGTTCATAGCTCTCCATATTGTTGCCATTGTTTCCCCAGTACAGCTGCTATGACTTGATATATTGTTGAACCCTTAGCTCCTGACTTGTGGAAAAGTCTAGTTCATTCATCCATGCTATCTGGGCATGTTCTCATTTCTGTGCAATTCATCATTGTACGTAATACTGAATAAGCCTAAGTACACAAGAAATATAAATGGTTATGTGTTTTAGCCCGATTTCCACACAACACACAACTAGAGTCAGTAATATTGACAAGTTTGCGCAATTTATCTTTAGTTGCTAACTTATTATGGACTGCCATCCAGTTAATGAATTTAGATTTAGAAGGAGAGTAGATAATCCAAACATGTCGCCACCAGTGTACCTCTGGTTTTGGAGTCACAAAACATGAGTACATGGAGTTTGTCCCCTGCTTTGATCCAATTCTAAACTCTCCTATTTTCTGCTTTGCATTGGTAATCTTTAACAAAATCTGTCAGCTCCAAAAGTTTTTCCACCATGGGAATCATTGATTTTTTTGCTCCACTTCCCATATTTTTTTCTTTCAGTTTGTAATTCACTACCCATTCTTGCCAGATAGTTTGAGGTCCCTCTGTGATATTCAGCCTCAACATTTGCATATCCTGGATGGTTTTGTTCCACCCTAGCATTTCCTTAATATGAAGACCTTCATTCTAGTATTCTTGACACACTGTCTTCCAGGCTATAACACTCTTTTTTCCTTCCTCTTTGCATGTCCAAAGATAGTTTCTACAGATTTTCTCAATTTTCTTAATCACTCCAATGGGAAAGGTAAAGATGTGACTCCAGAAGTTTTGGATGCTAAGGAGCACAACTTTAACCAGTTGCAGTCTTCCTGCATAGCTCAATTTTCTAGCTTGCCAGCTTTGAATCCTTGGCACCATCCACTGGATGAGTGTATCATACTCTGTAATTGTAAGGATTTTTGAGCTCAGAGGAATGCTTAGGTATCTAATAGGGAATCTTCCTTCATTGAAGCCCCAAACTTTTTGCATCTCCTCTTTGGTCTCATTTTTCACTCCTGCCAGAAAGATATTTCTGTTTTGCTGCACTGATTTTTAGCCCAGACATTCTCCTGTAGGATATTCATAGAGCTAAGACCCCCCCCCCCCCATGCTACACTTAGGGTGGTATTTAAAGTTCTTATTGTTCTCAGTCCTACTTTTAAGCATTATTGCCAGATAGTCTATACAAAAAACAAATAGGTAAGGGGATAAAGGGTCTCCTTGCCTCAAGCCTTTGTTTTCCTTCCATGTTACCCTCCAAACTTCCGGTCACACAAAATCAGTACTCAGGGGAAGTGACACAGAGCATAATCAAGTTAACAAAGTGTTCATCAAGGTTATATAATCTAAGAACTTTATCAAGCAAACTCCAGTTCACAGTGTCATATGCTTTTTGAATATCAATTTTCAGCATGCCCCTAAGTGATATGTTTTTCCTCCCATACCCGCTAACTAGTTCTTGAGCTAGGAAAATATTTTGAAAGATATCCCTACCATGCACAAAGGCGGATTGACTAGAGAGGATAATCTCAGGCATCATGCTTTTTAAGCTATTAGCTAAAACTTTAGTAATAATCTTATATATGACATTACAGCATGCTATAAGTCTGAATTCAATAATCATAGAGGGGTGCATCACTTTAGGAATCAAAGAAACAACAATTGTATTAATTTGTTTAATAGCTTCCCTATTTGGCAGATCTCCTGGATTGCTGCACAAACAAGTTCTCATGTGATACTCCAGCTTGTTTTGTAGAAAACTGAGTTCATACTATTTGGGCCAGGACTCTTCAGATCATTCATTTGAAATAATACTATTTTGATCTCCTCTTCATTTCATTGTTGTCCAAGCTTTGCATTCATATCTTCAGTTACAGTGGGTCCCTCATGGATCACATTTCTATCTAGGTCCTCCACCTTGTGAGTAGTACCCAACAGATTAGTGTAGAAGTCCAGGATATGGGAAAATATGTTGGTTCTGTCAGATAGCAGAGTGCTATCAGAGTTTTGTAAGGCTATGATGTTGTTATTCTTTTTTCTGGCCTAAACACCATTAAAGGACAGTTTGGTACAACTGCCCCCCTCTCTGATCCAATCTAATTTAGTTGTTTGAGAAATTTGGCTCATCAAACTCCTTTTGTTTTCATCATAATTCCCTTTGAGAGCTCTAACTTCACCTTGTTTGCTTCTATCCTCAAGGTGGCTAAAAAAATCTCTTGCTGGTATTTCAGTTCTTTTAAGCAGGTCTCTACCTTGTCCTCTAGGTCTTGGAATTTCCTGGAGTTTAGCTTTTTCATCTCCTCCTTAACTATTTTCAGTTTAACCAACTGGAACATCTTGCACCCATGCTCTCTGTTGCTCCATGCTTTCTTAACAAGAGGGAGATACTCTCTGTCAGTGGTCCAGAGGTTCTTGAATCTAAATGGTATGTTTCTCTTGGTTTTCTCATTGAACATACTAATGTAGCCCATAGAGTAATCTGAGACTCCAGAAGGAAGGAAGGCTACACTAGAATCAAAATTTGCCAAACCCCAAGCTCGGTTAATCATCACTCTATCCAACTTGCAGTAGGTATGACCATTGGTCCAGGTATACTTAGGTTCATAGTATTGATCGTCTTCCAGATTGGTGCTTTTTCATCATCTTCTATAGCTCATCCCCCACAGGTCTTTCTCCTCTATCCTCATTTCATCTTTCCTCTTGTTTCAAAACAACATTCCAATTACCCATCAAAATCCAAGGGTTGCAGATGTCCTTGCTAATATCCTCTAGATCACTCCATAAGAGTTTTTTCTCCTCCATCTTGTTATGAGCATAGATGAAAGAACACATAAACTCACACCTATTATCCTTAGTTTGGATCCTACAGTGGATCATCTGATATGTTTTCTTAATCACTGTAATGTTCACTTTGTCTTCTTCCCAGACAACCAGAATTCTGCAGTTTTTGCTCATGTCCATGTTACTATCCACTCTTCATTGAGCTTTATAATTATTAGTAACTCTACCAAAAGCTTCCATTATAAGTCTAGTTTTCAAAATAGCTCCAAATGCGCATTTATTGTCCCTCGTGACCTGCTTCCAGGCCCTTTGCTTGAGAGGGTCATTGATCCCTCTCAAGTTCCAACAATAGTAGTTTACTATCCATTTGGGCTGGTAGCCCTTTTAGATCCTCCTCCACTTTCTTTTGTGGCATGTTTCCCATTCTTTTCTGCTTTATATTTTTCAGTTCTCTTAGATTTCTTAGTACCAACCTTCTTCCAGTATTCTTGAAGAGTTTCTTTACTGATCTCAGTTAATTATAGTCTGGTTTCCTCCATATCCATGTCTCTTTCCGTGTTGTTTTCCTTTCCAACTTTCCTTGTTCAACTTGCTTGTCTTTTGGTTGTCCTTTGTATTCCTAGTATTTCCTCTTAATTGGTGTGCTCTCTCTTTCATTTCCTTTTGCTCCTGTGAGTTCTTCTTTTCCAGAGCTGTATGTTTATTGTGTCTTTTATCCTTTTCCTTTTTGCTATCTTCCCGAGGGTTAGTCCTAACCACCCAAGCCTTCTTTGGATTACATGTGATAGATGTATGTCCAAACTTATGTCATTTAAAGCATTGTATAGGGTTTTCTTCATACACCACTCTTTGCGCATATAGTTCCCCCAATGGTCCTTTTAGTTGGATCTTATCTATCATACTTTCTCCAGCTTGGAGTTCAATCATAGCTTTAGCATATGCCAACCTTCCCTTATTATTAGTTATTTTATCTATGTAGCAACTAGCAAGGTTTACCAAAGAGGCTAGCAATCTTACCTAGAATCGTGGGGGACCAGAACTGCGGGTCCAGTTAGTTGAACCCAATTAGGGAAATCATGTAGAGTTGATGGGTCTAGCTTCATACCTGGTTCACACCTCTTCAGCATGAGCATGTAATTATCTTTCACCATCTAGAGGCCTCCCATATGCACTTCCCTCATATGCTCTTCTGTGTCAAACCTAAACACATATCTTCCTTTCTCTGCTACATGAATTGTAGGTTGGTGTGGCCATCTTGCTGCCACGTATTGCTTCATAGCTTCGAAAGGGATATTCAGACCAATAACCTTGCCCAACAGTGCATACCCCAAAATTCTTTGCTCTCTTGGATGTCTTCATCTGTAAATTTCAGCACTTCTCTGTCTATGGGTTTATTATATTGCACGCGACAACGATTTTTTGGTCTTCTATTGCCGACAAAAAGCGCATTCCACCTTTTAGTTTTCCTCTGAGGTATAGTGCCAACGTCGTGTGGAGCTTTTTGGTCTTGGGATGTGTTCTGACTCTCTTGTCTATGTTGTTCTTTTTCAATTTCATCATGACCTAGCTCAATTTCATTTTCCTCTTCTTCTTCTCCATATTTTGATTCCACCCTAAATTCCCCATTTTGGTCTTCGTATCTGCGTTCCTTGCTTGCATTGCTCCTTTTCAACGGGATTTCGTAGTTCCTCCTCAATCGTGTCTTGATTTCGCTTCATGCCATTTTTGGCGAAGGAATTGTACCCTCGATGATTTCTCACCTAAATTGCACCTATGGTGTATTTTTTGAAAAAAAAAAAAATCCTCAACTTGATCACAAATAAATTTGATTTCTCTCAATCCAACATAAGTGTATTATGATGATGCTGCAAATTGTAGTCATGTCATATAAATCTAATGAAGTCCAATGGTACACTTTAGTACGTGAGATTTAAACAGTATCAAACTAAAGTAATTAATGCGGACTGCGGATAAATTATGATTGTCTTGCAGACCTTAAAAATGAAAAAAAAAAGAGAAGAGAATATTATCAACTTCACTCTTTTCTTTTTGCTTTAGTATGCATTTGTTTTAAAAACCGTTAACTATATATACTAGTATCGTCCTTTAACATCTAAACCACACATACAAGTAATCACTGAGGAGTTAGGACCAAGTTATGGATCATAACTTCTTTTTTGATAGGTAAAGATCGTGACTTTGATTTTAGTGTAGGTTTTAGTGCAACCTTCATTATACTTGTCGAAATTTATTAGAAATTTGATTATAACGAATGTGCAAAGTAGTTTATGTTTCGTTTATACGTAATTACTTTTTTTTTTGTTACAAGGAATTAAGTACGTAAATAAAAAAAGAAAAAGAAAAAGAAAAAAGAGTTATTTTGGAACGTTGGAAGCGGGTAACCGAATCCAACAAAGAAACGGGTCAAGTATCTATCTAACTTGATCTCTTATTTCTCTTCCCTCCCTCCACTAGCTCAACATTTCTTCCCCAATTTTATTTCACTAACCCTAAAACAAAAGAAGAATCAAATAAAATCCCATTCATTCAATTAAAAATGTTGAGGCACGTAACGAACAGGATTCTCGGTCCGGGCCTTCGATCCCCTGCTCCTCTTGTGGCGCGTAGGTACCACGAGAGGGTTGTGGATCACTACAACAACCCTAGAAACGTCGGCTCCTTCGACAAGAACGATCCCAATGTCGGAACGGGTCTGGTTGGAGCTCCGGCCTGCGGTGACGTCATGAAGTTACAAATTAGGGTTGATGACGACACCGGAAAAATCGTCGATGCTTGTTTTAAGACCTTCGGCTGTGGCTCTGCCATCGCCTCCTCCTCTGTTGGTCCGTCTCTCTCTTAATTCAAATGCGATTATATTCAATATTCTGATGCGTACGCTTACTTGTTTATATGGGCTGTACACGGTTTTTTCGACGTGTTTTAATTCGTCTTCGAGCTTGTTCTTCACCGAATATCTGTGAATTGTATAATTAGAGAAGATAATTGCTTCTAATCTGGACGCTCCACTAGAGATATATTTGCTTGCTAGTAAAAAGTTAGCTTGCAATTGAAATTCTGTTTCTTTCTGCATTTGAAATGAACGAAACTGCAACATCATAAACTGTTTATTATTATTAGCTTCTTGTGACGCCACTTGTTACTTTCCTGGTAATGTTGCTAAAATAAGTTTTACTGTTTTCAGCTACCGAATGGGTTAAAGGAAGACAAATGGAGGAGGTCCTCACAATCAAGAATACGTAAGTTGAACTCTTCCTTTGCTAAGTATCACCATGGATGAATGCGTATTGCTTTTCGTGGAACTACTATTTTCTTATGAGCTCTAGGTTAGACTTTTGAACTCGCTTTGAATCTGATAATTTTATGGGGTTTTTTCCCCACTATACAATTTGGTAAGTATTGCCTAAGCATTGTTTTCCAGTGTTATGTACAAAGCGAATATGATTTTCCCAACAGTTTCTACCTACAAAGCAACTAGATCATGATGGCTTTTGTTTTTTGGAACTTTCAAGCTATTCAAAACGCTGAACCAATTTTTTTTTCCCTGAATTGAACATGAAGATAAATATCCCAGTAACATTGTTCTGTTCGTCACAAATTAGTTACAGGGATATGAATTTGCGAGTAGATTTTTGAATAGTAGTTGAATGTGAAGGATGTCAAGCATGAAACGTCCTTTTGTTTCTCTTTGCTCCTTTAGTTAAAGTTATACTGGTCACAGTTCAGTAAACCAGGCATATCAATCCTCAACCGAGAATTTTGGTGCAGAATCCTGAGCGAGGTTCTGTCTTTTTCCTCAATTGTTTTGGGTTGGGTTTCTTTTATGGGTATCCACACCCACCAAAATTATTTTTAGGAAATCGTTTGTACCTTTTGTTTTGAAATTAATTGGGCAGAGAGCTCCGTTAAATACAAAACCCTAGTTCTCCTTCCCTGTCAACACCGTAGCTGTATTCGCTGTTTTGACTAAAAGAAACCCAAATGGATTTAGTCATTCGACAAGAGAAAAGTACTCCTTTGAAATTTCTACAATTATCAAATTATTTCCTTCTTCAAGACCTTAAGCACACTACCTTCTCCCTTATTGTTTGTCCTGTCGCTCGTCTCTTATGATCTCCCCTTATTCTCAGACATGGCTTCATTGACGAAAATAGAATTATGTCAAAAGTGTGTGGTGTTCTTGTCTTCCACAGGCATGTATACCTTGCAGTATCTTTCGGGTTTGAGTTTTTCCAATGTATTCGTCAATCAATGCCATATCAAGAAGTCCAGTAGTCTACCTCTTAGCACAATTTGGTGCACTACAGAAACCGTTCAGTCCACGAATCAGAGTGGAAAATTTGTTTTTAGTTTGGTGTGGAACCGAACCAAAATTTTGGACTGGGCTGGTTTTTACTGAATGAACAGTTTTAGTAAAGTTTAGGTCTCAAATGTTTGAATGGTTTTCAGGGAGTTGTAACATGTAAATGACGAATGACTATGCAGTTTTATCAAAACTGTCTTTGTTTTGCCCATGTTAGAATTGCTGCTAATGCTTGGGTTTGTCTGGTGATCTGGTCTAGTTGGAAGAATATTAATTTTTCTATGTTTGTGGATATGATGTTCCTTTTAGGAATTGTGGTTTGGGTTTTCATTGTGTTCAACACCAAACTTGTAATTATAGAGGTGGAGAAGCACTCTCGAGATGCTGTTTGGTTTTAGGAGATCTAGATAAGCGGACAGTATGTGCAGATTGTGGGTATATATGTGAATATCTAGCTTTAGGGAAAGAAATAGGTTGTCAAGATAATGGGAGCATGCACTTTTTGGAACCATAGCATAACTTTGACTTAGTCTTGTTGTCCTTCTCATCCTGTTGCGATCATATTATGTATTTTCTTGGTCCAACTTATGGATCCCTTCGGGGAAATATCTTACGGAGTTGGTTCTGGGTTTTATTATAGCTGATAATTGGGAGATTTGATATGACTTTCTGTTTTGAATTAAGCAACTGCCTTATTGGAGCATTAGATTTGATATTACCGTCAACTACGTTGCGTCCATACTTGAATTGTCTCTTCAGGTGGTAACGTATGATCTAGTTTTTAATGGAATTTTCTGTTATATCTTCTAGTAATTCTGTGGCTTTCGTATGCTAAGTATCATTCTTTGATGATTTTCAAACTGCAGGGAAATTGCAAAACATCTCTCTCTTCCACCAGTGAAACTCCATTGCAGCATGCTTGCTGAGGATGCTATTAAGGCAGCTGTCAAAGACTATGAGTCAAAGCGTGCAAAATCCGTGGGCACCTCAGAGGCTGCACCTTCTGAGAAAGCTGCTGATGCTTGAGTATGTCGCTATATTATTTTATACTCGTGTAACTGACTGTGCCGCGTGATGTGTTCAGAATATGTTATCTTTTTGTTGTCTTCTCTTTCTTTGTATTTTGTTGTTATTTTTCCTCAATAGTGTAAAGTTGTAAAGAATAAGGCTCTTTCTGAGAACTTTTCTATTCGAAAAAGTGTCATGCGCTTATGAGCTACAGCTTCCGGATGATGTATGAACAAGAGAACATGATCTCCGTATTTTAATGACCAGCATTGTTGGACAG
Organism: Linaria vulgaris; assembly: GCA_948329865.1. Taxonomy (NCBI): domain Eukaryota; kingdom Viridiplantae; phylum Streptophyta; class Magnoliopsida; order Lamiales; family Plantaginaceae; genus Linaria; species Linaria vulgaris. The sequence goes on along the minus strand of OX415250.1, from coordinate 30,214,227 downwards.
ACCCCGTGTGGGACTTTTTTATTTTTATTTTTATTTTTTCTGTCTGATCCAACCGTCTGTACATTGACGCCTAGATATCGTAATGTATTGTATCAGGGGTATTTCTCCTTTTATTATGTCCAAAAAATAATTCCAGGCTGAATGATAGAAGTTATGTTTCTGTTCTGGGCATCGGCGTTTGTCATATTTTTCTAAATATAAGCGTATTTTGTATAATTTCTCTCCCCTTATATTTGTTTCCTGGGAGGAAGATGCCGTTTACTAGGCCGTCTGTGGTGACGTCGATATATGCCAACACACACATATATATCTACACTCTACCGGGTTCATTGGAAGAATTGTCGATTAGGTATAATGGCAAACGCTTCTCGATTGTTAATGTTGTTTTGTTTCATACATTTCAATTTCATTACATAAGTCAGCTGTATCAACTATCATGAATAGATTTTTGGGATTGCAGAATGGTTCCTCTGGGATTGCAGAATGGTTCCTTTCCGAGCCTGTATTCCACATAGGACCTGGAATCTCACTTGAGTTGGATCTACTGGATTATGTCCAACTAGATCGAGTTTGGATCTGTGGTGGTCAAACTAAAATAGTTATTTTTTTCCAGAAAATTTATTCGGCCCATCCAAGTAATATCAATTTTTTTTTAAAAGAATTGGAAGAATTTGCACCGGATTTGAAGATTAATAGTTTCCTTTGACAAGCAAAAACGGGTAACCCTTTTCGTGCTCAGGTGTGGTATGTCACGATACAGCTAGAAAGGTCAACCCACGTCCCACGCCTTGCACCACACCCCGCCTCCAGTAAAACTATACAAATATGGGTTCACTAATCTGCACTCCCAAATCTCGAGTTGCAGCAAGCGCTGTATTCTCTTTCAACCCTTGGGATTTTCCAACTATACAAGTATGAGTTCACTAATCTGATTTCTCCAATCTTGATGCATAAGGATACCTGTGATATTTGTACATTACAACATACGTAATAGTTGAGCTAAGAGCAGATTTATGCACAGGATAAAAATGAAGCATTGGAAAGTTGGAACCATACAATAAAGAGAATGTTATTTCAGATCATCCAGATAATGCAGAAAATAAATCATTATACAGAAGCAAAGTAGGCTGCATTGGGAAGCAATCCATTCTGGGATATCCTATAGACTCAAACTTGATCCAGTTGATGTCCTACATTGGACAGAATTCACTAGATACAGAACTATCGTAAAATTAGCTTAAAATAATTATCTAACTCCCAACCATTAGAGATGAAATGTTAAACTAAGTAGGCATGCTTCCTAAACGCCTCTTCTTGTGATCACAATTGTGGGGTTATAACTGAACTCTACACAATCAAAAGAATATGTTAAATCAAAGAATCGACTGATATACAGATTCCAAATCTAATTAATTAATTAAATAAGACATTTCCTTGTCAGAATCCTAAACGGTAATAATCAATCAACAGAATCTCCCCAGTCGAACCAGCATCACACTGATATCATCAGCAGACCCTCTGGAAAAAGAAAGATCAATAAGCTTTCTACAGGCTGAAAGTGGCTGAGGCACATCGACGCCAAAGCACAACGAGCGGGTTATGTCCACGGCTTCTTGATTGCTCACCTGCAATTATTAATCATACACGGTGAATAACTATTTCACAAAGACTTCTGTATATCAACGACCTATCAAATTAAACTTCCGAAGAACATGAAGTGTGATTCGAGTAATATACCTTATCCCACAATCCATCGGAAGCAAGGACAAGAAACTCGAATTCGGGTAAAAGCTTGAGTATCTTAGTATCCGGTTCAGCTGTAACCCATTGCTTGAGATATTGATCCCCAATACTCCTCGAAACAGCTAAAGATCCCAGAACTCTGTCGACACCATTACGACATTCCACAAAACCTCCCTGTAAAACCAAATTTCAGATCAGCCAACACTCACATTTAAACTCCACCACAACACCCAAGCCAAAAAAAAAGGGTAGAAAAATCCGCTTACCGAAGACTCGATTCTGTCTCTCTCGTCAACACGAGACGGGCGGTGGTCATACGTAAGAGCCTCCGCAACCCCACCTCTGCTAACTACAGCACGACAATCACCAACATTGGAGACGACTAAGTTTCCGTCCGTAATAAGCGCAGTCACGCAACAAGCACCACCACGAAGATCCGTCTTGAGGAATTCCGAATCAGTGGCCAAGTAACCATTCTTCACAGCCAACTCAATTCCTCCATCAACCCCGCCCCTCCTCTCGACCTCATCCACGATGTTTCTAGTCAAGTTATCCGCCGCAAACTCCGCAGCTTTCACACCACCGTGTCCATCGAAAACACCGAAACACGCCTACACAATAACAGAAATAACCACTTCATTAATCAATCAATCAATCACCAACAATTTTGCACAATCTTCCATTATTCCAAAATCTGAAAAACAACAAACAAACAAACAAACAAGCACATAATTAATAATTACCTGTTTTGAATCGACGAAAGCCGAGAACCGATCCTCCATATGATTCCTCCTCCCTCTCTTACAGCACACGGCGTACCCATCCCCTTCCTCCTCCACGAACTCCTCTCCGACCACCACCGCCGCCTCCGCCTCCTTCTCCGCCACGAAGAACGCCGGAATATCCAATCTCAACGGCCTCTTCCGCTTCAGAATCGGGGAGGAATCGGGTCCGGCGCCAAAAGCCCTAATTAGACCGGTCGGCTTGTTGAGCCGAATAAGCCGAGGAGAAGCCGATTTGGGGGAGCAAACGGAGGTATTCGACGACGACGAAGGTGAGAACACCGGCGAATTTGAGATCGCTACCGTACAAGACGACATCGTTTTTGATGATTTTTGTTTTTTCTTTTTCCTTTTTTTTTTAGTTGTAACGTTCGAATTTTGAAGGTAGAGAAGAAAAAGGGGGTTGGGGTATTTATTTACTATTTATAGCGAGTGGATGCGAATTTATTCCGTGTTATTTATTTATTTGTTTATTTTTATTCTATGTGCGTGTTTATTTTGTTTTTTGTTTAATTGGTCCAGCTGTTGTTATGGTTAGTTAGAGCCAGGGTTTCACAACTCACTTGGACTTAGACTAGAAACTTTGACTGTGTTTTTATTGGAGGAATATTATTTTATGAATTGTAAACGTGACATTTGTTGTACTTTTTTCTTAGTCCATTTTTAGGTGTGATTATTTTTCTTTATTTACTCTTATTATAAAGAATCTTCCAAGGAAAAAAAGAGTTACAGAATCAGCTCTCACACCATTAAAAATCATGATGAATTAAAGGGAAGTATTGCTTTTAATTATTAAACATCATAATTTGACTATGCCCATCATTTAACAATCAAGTGGCTTACTTGCATTGTTTGCATGAGGATCTTTGTAATTAGATTTAAAGTACAAAATGTAGAGACGTGATCATACTACACAATGGATCAACTGCAGATGGCAGTTTCAATAAATTGTGAATTTTAGGCAAGTATTATTCTGAAGTTGGGGCATCTTGCAAAAAAATGTAAAGTTTGAGGGATTTACTGTTTTTTTAATCTTTTACTATAATTTTGTTTTTTTTTGGAAAATGAAAAGTCTTTGATATATGATTTAGGGATATATTCGACCGCGTCTGTCACTCACTCAGACTGGAAAGTAGACTCCAAGTATCAATTGTGGACCAATAAGAATCAGACAAAAACTTAAGTTGTGTTGGTATACAATTGTGTCCCAACTCTGATTAATTCATAAAATGGAATCTTGATTTTTTATACGAGGGCTAAATTGTTGGATGGGGCGGCTGAAATTAGGTAATGAAAGATGCAGATTTATTTATTCCAGTGCAACAATGGGACGGTGAGTGCAGCACTTATGATTAAAAGAATTGAGCTGTGGGAATAATTAAATTGGTGATGAACACGGTTTCTATTCCTATAAATGGCAGGCCTCCTTTCAGCATTTGAGATCATCCCTGAAAAATGTAGTCTTCTAATATTTCTCTCTATTTCCTTTGTGTAGTATTTTATATACGGGGTAAGGTGTGATTAGGGAGTGTTGGCAGTGAAAGGGCTATATTGGGATCGTTGGGGTGAGTGAAAATTATGTAGTTGTACAAATTTTCTACATAGTGGATTTTGCTCGGGTCCCCGTGGTTTTTCTCCGGTTTTGGAGTTTCCACGTTAAATCCTTGTGTTGTTACTATCGTCAATATTTTATTCGTGTTGCTTCGCAATTACCTCATGGGCAAATCCTGGGGGCGGTATTTGAGGCGGTTCAAATACCCAACAAGTGGTATCAGAGCCCGGGTTCTGCTGGAGGTGGAGCTATTGCTTGGGTGGAGTCGTGGTGTGATGTAGTGTGAATATGTACTGTAAAAGGCGGTTCTGTCAAAGGTAATTGGTTATTAAGCGGGACCGTTATGACCCCACCAATTACCTGGGAACCTTGAAATCCTGTCAGGAAAGACGAGCTATCTCTTTCCGGGGGTTTACTTTGTACTATTCTGATCTACTGAAAATTCACCAACTCGCTAGTGCAATGACGGAAGCAGGGGTATGAATATAGTAAAGTTTGGTTTGACATATGTTGACGGGAAAATCAATTGTGACGTGTGGCGTGTTCAAGTCGGGGAAGTTGATTTGGTCAAGGTTACACGAGGGTTCAACTGGTGGAGTTATTGCTATACGTAGCGGTGTTACTAGCACGGCAAATACTGTTGCTAGTGGAGTGGTGCGGGCACTAGGACCACAAAAAAAAAGAAAATTGTCCGGGACGACGAGTTGATGTGGCGAGCAACTCTTAGTCAAACACTGGTGAAACTAACATTGCCTACTTGCGTGACGTGTTATAAGTGACGGTACGTTCTAATGGCATGAGACTGCTATGAGACAGGGCGTTGGTGTTAGTGGGTCCCAGTTTTCACACAAGCATGACTTGGCGTAGATGCAAGGTGTGGTAGTAATGTCGAGGGCTGATGACTTCTGGAGGAGCCAAGTTGGGAGTTGCACCATACTTATCAGCATGGTTTATTTTTTCGACGTTGGGCCGATTATGCTTTTATGGTGGAGCATGATACTTCTGAAATGAGGTATGACTGCGTTGCAGTGATAGCGAGAGCTATGGAAATCTTCTTAGGCGAAGTGGGCGTGCGATCGTCCAAGGGCCGGAGTGAAGATATTTTTGAAGATCTGATTGAGTCACGAATCAAATCTTCAAGGTGGAGATTGTTGGATGGGGCGGCTGAAATTAGGTAATGAAAGATGCAGATTTATTTATTCCAGTGCAACAATGGGACGGTGAGTGCAGCACTTATGATTAAAAGAATTGAGCTGTGGGAATAATTAAATTGGTGATGAACACGGTTTCTATTCCTATAAATGGCAGGCCTCCTTTCAGCATTTGAGATCATCCCTGAAAAATGTAGTCTTCTAATATTTCTCTCTATTTCCTTTGTGTAGTATTTTATATACGGGGTAAGGTGTGATTAGGGAGTGTTGGCAGTGAAAGGGCTATATTGGGATCGTTGGGGTGAGTGAAAATTATGTAGTTGTACAAATTTTCTACATAGTGGATTTTGCTCGGGTCCCCGTGGTTTTTCTCCGGTTTTGGAGTTTCCACGTTAAATCCTTGTGTTGTTACTATCGTCAATATTTTATTCGTGTTGCTTCGCAATTACCTCATGGGCAAATCCTGGGGGCGGTATTTGAGGCGGTTCAAATACCCAACAATCAATAACGATTCATTCAAAACCTAAATTGTTAAGGATTGTAGTTTAGTCAATTTGGGTCAGATTTGTGGCTACTGTTTGTACATGAAAATGATGGCACCGCAGACTGATTCTTTACACGGATTACAGATACACCACGTCCCAAAAAGAAGATTCGACAATGTGCATTAAGGAAAAAAAAAACCAAAATTGTTGTAAAATAGAAAGATACTATTAATTATATTTTTATGTCTTAATAAATGTTAAGAGATATTTAGAAAAGAGCCATTAACATTACAGATTTTAGTGTCTACTGACTGCACATATATACACATATTGATAGTAAAACAGAAATAAAAAATGCATAAAAGCATCAAACCCCCCGCACTATAACGAATTTTGAGCACTATCCCTTAAACTTTGTAAACAAGCACTTTGCCCCTAACTTTCGCCAACATGTTCGAGTTGCTCCCCGGCAAACTTTCGACCAAAAAATCGCCGATTTTTTTTTAAGAATCTTATCCTCGTTGAGACGGTTCTGGTAGTGGTGACGGTATCGTAAAATTCAAATGTATTCTTCACATTTTTCAAAAAATTATCGAATTAAAACTACATTTCTCGTGTCTCGATGAGTGAAAGAGTCGATTTGAATAAAAAAGTTCGGCAAAATTTTTTGACAATCGGCGGCCGGCAGTGTAGTGGCGGGTTACCGGAAATATTTTGCCGGAATTCTTAGAGTTGTATGCAATCTTCTCCTCGTCGAAACGGTTCCAACGGTGGTGACGATATCGCAAAATTCAAAGTCATTACACGGAAAATTTAGTTTTAATTCGACGAATTTCCAGAAATTATGAAGAACACTTGAATGTGTTCTTCTCGTTTTCCAGAAATTTATCGAAGTAAAACTACATTTTCCGTGTAATGGTTTTGAATTTTGCGATACCGTCACCATTATCGGAACCGTCTCGACGAAGATAAGATTCTGAAAAAAAAAGTCGATTTTTTGGTCGAAAAATTGCTGGGGTGCAACTCGAACAGGTTGGCGAAGGTTAGGACTTAGGGGACAAAATGTTTATTTACAAAGTTCGGGGGATAGTGCCCAAAAGTCGTTATAGTACAGGAGATTTGATGTTTTTATTCAACGTAAAAAAAATAAGATACTTAACTTTCGCAAAATATGGGTTATGGAATTTAAAGTATGCTATATTTGTAGTTAATGTTAAATAGTATTATTAATGTTATTATTTTAGAAAGGATCGTGTAATTGTTAGAAGTAGTGGATATGTAATTAGAGTTAGTGGCTAGTAATTAAAGTTAGTGGAGTAATTAGTTGTCTTTTGTTATTATATATATGTGATTTGATGGTGATTTAAAAAACAATGAAAAAAGAATTTTTTAAGTGTTAATGAATCTCTTCTTGGAGATTCGTCCTTTCTCGAATTAAAACTCTATTAATATGTATGACAATACAAAGTTAAAGCTTATGAAAAGTTACCTACCATTATAACGGTCATCTCAAAATAACTCGTTTTAGATCAACTATCCGAAACGCAAACTAGCAACTTTATTTTTGTATGAGAAAATAAAATGTTAAAGAGTAAAAATTACAAGTAGGCTATAAAAACCATAGGTTGTTAAGTTATAATTAGCTTAGACTTCATGGACTAATGTGTAAATAGATATATAGTTCTTAGAATTAGTTTTCCCCGCATATAAGTAGCTCTTAGCTCCACTGTACATACTTACACTTTCCATAATAAAATTCATAACAGAATTATGTTATCTCTCTCTCTACTCTTCTCTCATGAGAATTATCATGGTATCATTCGCCTACAATCGATCCGATCTTCGATTTCGCTGCAGATTTTAGCTAGATTCACGCCGAAAGAATCTCCTACAGCTGATTTGCGACTTCGATTGAAGTTTTTTTCTATTTTGCGCTATGACGAACTCATATTCGAGCTCAATTCCGTCCGCCTCAGCTCCGATCACCGCCGTCGCCGCCGCTGATCGCCGCACTATCGCTGCTCTGCACTTTCACACTTTGGATAATCCGAACATGTCTCTTACCTCAATGCCGCTCATTGGCATTGCAAACTGGCTCCTTTGGAGTAGATATGTTCGAATCGCTCTCGGTGCGAAACGAAGGCTTGGATTCATTACCAGATCTGAATCGAAATCAGATCCAACGCATCCTGACTACGATGAGTGGTTTGTGTTGACTGTATGGTGATCTCCTGGCTACTGCACTCGATTTCTGATGAATTGCATGATGCTTTCATGCTTACTCAATCTGCTCAGGCGCTATGGACATAGCTCGAAGCTCATTTTCGCATGAGCAATGGTCCCCTGCTATACCAGATCCAGAGGGATATGGCTTCCATCTCTCAAGTTTCAATTTCCGTCTCTGCTTATTACGCTAAGTTGAAAAAGCTTTGGGATGAATTGAGCTGTTTGATGCCTGTGCTTATGTGTCATTGTGATGCTGCGAAATTATGCACATGTCACATTGCTAAGAACACTGCGGATTTTTAGTCACAGACTAGATTGATGCATGTTTTGATGGGTCTTAATGATGAATATGAGGCAGTTAGAAGTCGAATTCTAAGTTTTGATCCTCTGCCTTTAGCGGAAAAGGCTTATTCTATAGTGCTTAGTGTTGAGAAACAGAAGCATGTTCAGCTGCAATTTAGTGTGCCATCCGAGAGCACTGCTCTGTTGGTGAAAACACCTCCTAACCCTTACTCTCATCAAGGATATTCTCAAGGTTATGTGTCTAAATGCAACAGGAAACTCAAGTCTGATAAGTCTGACAGGTTTTGTGAGTTTTGTAAGAAGCAAGGTCATACAAAGGATACATGTTTCAATCTAGTTGGGGTTCCTGAGTGGTACAAGGACCTCAAGAACAAGAAACCAATCCATAATGGGAAGAACTATGCTAATGCTGTTGATACTTACCCTTCAGAGTCAGCTCCATCAGCTAATTTTCAACATGATTTCTACAAATTTATGCACGAGTTGATGGCTCAAGGAAGCATGTCTGGCGGTGTTAAGGACTCCAACATGGCCAGCTTTTCCAGCCTTGGTGATTTTGCTGATACAATTCCTTCTCACAGTTCTTTGAATCATGGTTGTTGGGTATTAGACACTGGTGCCTCAAACCACATGGTGTTTGACAAGGGATTAATGCATGATGTCTCTCTTGTCACACCCCTTCCTATGTTTATCTACCTGAGGGTACTATAACGCTGGTTCATCACAGAGGAGATGTACTCCTTACTTCTAAGATCACTCTCAAGAATGCCTTACTTATACCAGAATTCAAGTTCAACTTGATATCTATCTCTAAGCTCACTAGGGACTCTCATTTGAAGTGTGTTTTCACTTCCACTGGATGTGTTTTGCAGGACCATCTGACTAATTTGGTTGTGGCAGTGGGCAAGCTGGGTGGATCATTGTACCTGCTGGATCCACAAGACTGCTCTCAACTGAATATTGCTTGTTTCAATTCTTCTGGTAATAAGTTCAATAAACAGCTTGAGGTATCTCTTCTAAATAAGACTAGTAGATTAGATGTCTCACACAATCAAGATAAATTGTACACTCTGTGGCACAAGAGGTTAAGTCATGCTCCCCATGACACCATTAAACACTTACCTATGTTGCAAAACATTATCTCAGATTCTGTTCACCCTTGTGATATCTACTACAGATCTAAACAGCACAAGACATCGTTTCCCTTGAGTACTACTTATAGCTCTAAAGTTTTTGAACTAATCCATATTGATTTGTGGGGACCCTATAGAGTAGCTACTAACCATAGTGGATGATTTTTCCAGAACAACCTAGACATTTTTACTGAGCAATAAAACTCAAGTTGTTTCTACCCTGCATAATTTTGTTTCTTATGTTGCAACTCAATTCTCAGCTAAAATACTCAATGTCTGATCTGACAATGGTACTGAGTTTACTAACAATCAGTGCCAAGCTATGTTTCATGACAAAGGCATCATACACCAGAGATCATGTCCTTACACTCCACAACAAAATGGAGTTGTACAGAGAAAACACAGACATTTGTTGTGACGGTCGCGCCCCATGAGTCGCGTTCCGATCCGAGTTGGTTCAGCGTTGGCGAGACACTTTACCCAGCTCAGACTAAAACACGTCTCGTAGGAAGGGGTGTCACTGTCCAGGATCAACCATACACATAATGATAAAAATTGACTTTAATATACACAACGGAAGTCTGGAAAATACAAATAATTTAACACTTTAATAATTACGTACTGATGATTAATCATTTTCAATTACATGAATATTCCAAAAGGCAAGATTGGCAAAATTATGCATGTGATCCATGTTGCCACGTCAATCTTATCCTGAGGAATGGACAAATAGAAAAAAGTGAGGAATAAGTCTTTGATGACTTAGTGAGATTCATACAAAAGAAGTGGCAATGCAAGAATTAAAAGTGATTCAATTGATATATTTCTAGGAGTGAACTCACTGATAGCAGCGTTTTGAAACCCGGCCCGGTGAGGCTACTGGGTAGCGGGTCAACAGGTCGAACCGGTCGGACCACTGGGTGGACCAGTTTGTTGACTTTAGTCAACATTCAATAATAGATATAATAAAAAATTATAAGATTGTGAGAAATATTTTAAGTCACTAATATTGTGAGAAATATTGTTTTAAGGGTCAATTACAAGGATATGGCTAAGTTGTGTGTTTGCATGTCTTCTTCATGTACTGTTGATAATGCATTTTGTTTTGTTTCCTCCATTGAACCTAAGAATGTAACTGAAGCCCTTAAGGATAGTTACTGGATTAATGCCATGCAAGAGGAACTCTTACAATTCACCAAAAACAGAGTTTGGAATCTAGTGCCTAGGCCATCACATGGGAATGTAATAGGTACAAAATGGATTTTCAAAAATAAAACTGATGAGAATGGTGTAATTATGAGGAACAAAGCTAGATTGGTTGCACAAGGTTATACTCAGGTAGAAGGTATAGATTTTGATTAGACTTTTGCTCCAGTAGCTAAGATAAAATCAATTAGATTACTCCTTGCTATAGCTTGCTGTCTTAGAATTAAACTTTACCAAATGGATGTTAAAGGTGTCTTTCTGAATGGTTTAATTGACAAAGAGGTTTGTGTAGAACAACCTAAAGGCTTTGCTGATCCTAAACATCCTGACCATGTGTACAAACTTGAGAAGGCTTTGTATGGCTTAAAACAGGCTCCTGAGAGGTTAACTGATATTCTGTTAGGCATAGGTTTCAATAGAGGAGATGGAGATAGAACATTGTTTGTCCTTAGAAAAAGCTCTGATATATGCATTGCTCAAATTTATGTGGATGATATTGTATTTGGCTCTACTAACAAGTCTACCTTAGACAAGTTTGTTGAGTCTATGACAGGAACATTTGAGATGAGCATGATTGGTGAGCTCAACTACTTTCTGGGACTACAAGTTAAGCAGCTGGAGAATGGTATCTTCCTGAACCAGAAGAAGTATGCAAGGAATATGGTGAAGAGATTTGAGCTACAAGAGTCCAAGCCTTGCAAAACTCCTATGTCCTCTTCAGTGAAGATAACAAAAGATGGCACTGGCAGCAATGTTGACCCAACATTGTACAGATCCATGATTGGTAGTTTGCTATATCTCTCTGCCTCTAGACCTGACATCATGTTTTCAGTATGTGTTTGTGCTAGGTACCAAGCTGAGCCAAGGCAATCTCACTTGATTGTTGTGGAGAGGATTCTTAGATATATCTCTGGAACTTCACCTTTAGGCATTTGGTATTCTTATGACACTAACACTAACTTGGTTGGTTTCAGTGACTCTGACTGGGCAGGTGATGTGGATGACAGGAAATCCACAAGTGGAGGCTGTTTTTATTTGGGGAATAATTTGGTCTCCTCGTATAGCAAGAAGCAAAACGGTGTTTCATTATCAACAGCTGAATCAGAATATGTAACTCAAACACATGCTTTCAGATTATGGGCTAGATAGTGATACACTTCTCATGTTCTGTGACAATCTAAGTGCCATAAGTATCTCTAGGAATCCTGTCCAACATTCTAGAACTAAGCATATAGACATAAGACATCATTTCCTAAGAGATATGGTAGAGGACAAAGTGATCAACATTGAACATATTGAGACAACAAATCAACTTGCTGATATGTTTACAAAAACTTTAGATAGTGAGAGATTCTTCAGTTTTAGGAAATCTCTTGGCATGTGCAATATGTGAAAATGTTGAGGAAACCAGTGTTGACATAACACCATTGTCTAGCACTGGTATATTGGTTGTGGTGTAGTAGGTATTCTGTTGTTTTCCTTTGTTGTTTTTATTTCCTTGTGAGTCTCATTTAATCCTTGTTTTGTCATTTTTGGTTTGTGTGGTTGAACTTTTTGATTAACAACTCTTTCTAGTTATCAGTTTCACATCTTTTTTTTGAAAAAGTAATAAAACTCTTCTGTTTGTCTGAGGTTGTGATTGCCTAACATATGAAGAAGCTGGGGTACACAAAGTTCACCACTTTGATGTCTATTCAGTTGTGTCTTATTCATATGGAAGGTGTACATGTGGAGAAGCTGGGGTGCATGATGTTGACAGCTTCAGTGTTACTCAGTTGTGCTTATTTATAAGTTTCTGTTTGTTTGGCCAAGGAACACATGAAGGTGTTCTTTTCTACTAGGGTGTTTGAGGTTTAGATTTCTTACATTTAGTAGCACTGATCACTTGGTGATTCTATTGAATGCAGGTTGGTAAACAAGTATGCATAATGAATTGGGGTGTTGGGGTGCATGATAAATGAATTGCCAACATTCAAGGCCTTGATACTTGCCTAACTTGCTACTGTTAATGTTGTTACTGGGGTGTGTGGAGTTCAGACTGCCCTCATTCAGTAGTGACATTAGCCTTGTGTTTAGCAACCTTCAGCTTTTGGTTCAGATGAGTTATGAAAATAATGAAGATTAAAGAGATGTGAACTGTGCTGGTTTAAGGAGTTTTTCATAAGTGTTTACCATCTGCCTATTTGACATTACATTGTTGCATTCATGTAGGACTGCATTGTTTTCTTTCTTGTTGTTGAGTTGTGTCGGTCTAGGCTTAGAGGGAGTATAATTCATGTGTTGAGGCATACAACTTGGGTGACATACTGCAGGTGACACACTTTTCTATGACTTTCTATGTTGTGGAAGTGAATTTCTCCTTGAATTCATAACTGTTGATCCCTATGTGTTTCTTGTTATCTATGTTGCTTACTCATGATCTTGATCTGAACAATATGTCTGAGGTACTCACTTGCTGTATTGGTTAAGTTTCAGATGTATTTTTGGATGTATCTCAAGCTCTCACATGAATTTGTCTTGGTAAGGCATGTACCTCCACCTTCTGGTTTGAATGTTATTGAATGTTATCCCAACATTGTGCACTCGCAGGTCAACATTAAAAGCATGAACTTATAAGTTTTTCATTATTTTGAAAAACTGCTCTGGTTAACTGTTAATTAAACATCAAAGCGTGTGCGCGGGAAAACATAGTAGGAAGACTTTATTTGATTAAAAAATTAGTAACTGCCCACTAACATTCATTCTCTTTCCTTATTCACTGTTATTTCAGAAATCAAAACCCTAATATCCTTAATTGTGCTTGTAATTTCCTTATTTGTGCTTACTCTGCAAAATTACTCTCTACTCTCCAATTCCCTCGATTTTCTCTACAATTTCCCTCAATTCTTCTGTACTAACAATGGCAAGCAAGTCTCACATGCAAACTCTTGCAGATGTTGCCCTGGGAAGTGAACCCACTGCCGCTCGCACCCGTTCACACACTAGGGGTGTTGTTGTAAAAACAGATGGTGCTTCTGTTGCTGCTAAAAGGAAGGCGATCCCCTACGTGCGACGAGGGAAGAAGTCCAAACAGGGAGAATCGACCTTCAATGTTGAGCCAACTGCTGAATCAACCGCTCCCATCATCAATGAGCCTAAAATTGAGGTAAACACTGCTGAACCCAACCCTAAAATTGATGCTGATATAACTGTTGAGGGGGAGGATAGTGGATCTGCTGAGAAATCTGTTGAGAAGTCCGCGGATAAGTCTGTGGACAAAGCGGTGAGGAAGTGGATTAGGGCTCAAAAGAAAAAGAGCAAGGACACTTGGGAGAAATTGAGAAATATGTCTGAGACTGCTAAGCAATGCGCTGAGGCTAGGAAAAGACAAGCTGAGAGACTAACTAGGAAGAGGGCTGCTGAATCCAAGAAGAAGGTTGAGGAAGAGGAGAAGTCTACTGTGCTGAGAGAAAGAGGAAAGGAAAGGAAGTGATGGAAGAGGAAGTAGAGGTGGTAGATGTTGAGGATGAAGAGGAAGAGGAGGAGAAGGAGGAAAAGACTGAGGATGAGTAGGATGTTGCTGAGGATGTTGCTGCTGATGTTGAGGCAACATCAGAAACAGATGAGTACACAGATGGGTTGTATGTGATCTACCCTGAGGATGATGAGAACTACTTCTCTCCATACTATCTCACCAAAGAGTTGGAGAAGAAGTGTGATTCCTTCAAGAGAAGGGAGATTCACACTGAAAGAGTTGTAGAGATGGCCATCTTCAAAGAACAAAAGGTGATGGACTTGTTTGAGGCAAGAGGGTTGCAACAATCAGTGATGGAGTTTCATGACTATGCTCCTGAGATTGTTATGGAGTTCTACCTTAATCTATCTAAATGGACCAGGGACTACAGATCTCCAAAATTTGGAAAGGCTTGGGTGACGGGGAGAGTCTTCAACATTGAACCCTACACCATCAACAAGATCTGTGGATTCCCAACTGCTGATGAATCTGAGGACCCCCACTATAATGGTGTGATGGAAGACTTGACTGGAGGGTTGGCCAAAATCTGGAGAGATGCTCTGCCAACCATAAAACTCACCTCCCTGAGTGCTGTCTTGCACAAGATAGCTTGCTTCAACTGGCTGCCAAGTAAGAATGTGACTGTACTGACCAAGGAATCAGCACTCTTGGTGTACAGAATCAAGAATGGGCTAGCTGTGAACATGGGCGAGAGGATTTTAAAGTCAATGTCTGAAGTTGCTGGAAGGAAGAATGGCATGCTGCCTTTTCCCTCACTCATCTGCAAGATCCTTAACAAGAAAGGATTGAAGACAAGTGTCACTGTGGGCTGGAGGAAGAATGAGACTGAACTGACAATTCTCCCAAGCTACTTGTCTGGATCAAGAGTGAGAGATCTTCCTTGGAACCCAAAAGGAGTGGTGAGACCAAGAACTGAGAAGAAAAAGGCTCAGGAGTTTGCTGGAACTTCAGTGCCTATGTCCAAAGAGAAAGATTGCATGGTCATAACCTCTACTTTAGTGGACTATCTGCCGAACTGGTATATGGGGAAAATTGCTGATACTCAGAGGGAGATTGAGGAAAGGAAAGAGCGCCTCAAAGAACTGGAGGATGTGGTGAAAAATTTGGAGAAACTCCCTTCTTCACAAAAAGGGGGAGAATAGTTCCAAGTTTTTTTTTGAATTTTTAGTCTTCTAGTTTTTTGTTTCTTTGAACTGCTAATATGGTTGTGTGGCTGGTACATTTATCTCTACTTGGTTTATTTGGATCAAGGGACTTGTCCTTGATATTTTGCTGTGGCCTGTAACTCTAAGTACTACTACTTGAACTGCTCTAACTGCTATTTCTTATGAAAGTACATTTTGAACTGGTTGTTTGTTTAACCTTTTTGTAGAAAACTCACTGGTTTCAATGTTGAGGCAACATTGATGAATGTTGGGGTCTGAACATTTTCTAATGTAGTGATGACCTTAATACTTGTCTTTGCTAATTTAACTTTGAATATGTTAGCTTGTATTGAGGGGGTGCAGTGTAGTAGTTCCACGGTTTTAGTTGTTTATGTTTATGTCTAGGAAGTCAACTTCACACGGTTTCAAAAGAAGGAAACAAGTTAGCTGTTCTTTGCAACGCGATTCTTTCCAGGATTCTCCGAATTGAAGAAGATGTGTTACCTTGCTAAATCAGTAATAAAGGAAACACATATTCAGGAAAGATATTGAGTTCACAAAGAAGGCAATCTTCAACAAGGAAACAACAAGAGTTACAAAAACTGTGAAAAACACATCTTGGCGTTCAAGACTCAAGAAATCTATAAAAGATGTGAAGTTCATCAAGATGAAGACAAGACAATCGTGCTAAACAATCCAAGAGATTAATCATTCTTTGTATTGTCTTCGTCTTGCTTTGCGAAGTTTTTGTATCAACTGCTTAAGTCTAGTTCATAGAAGTTAAGTAATTCTTACTTGTCTGCTTCGTTGAGTCCGATCAACAAAGAGCGTGAGTGAATTGTTGTGAGGAACGTTTTTGATAAAACCTTTATGGTTATTTGGCCTAAGGCTCGGAAGTTTTTAATAATATTGAAAACTTCTTAAAATTATATCTTCTTGTGTTCTTACTTCCGCTGCACATTATTATTATCAAGAAGATCACAATAGAGTTAAGGCAATTCCAGCTTAACTCTCAAAAGTGTTGTGTCAATCCACGGTCCAACAATTTCACGTTTGACTTTTGTAAGCTTCAGTTTGATTATTGTCTTTTTCTTATAGTTTGTGTGTGTGTTAGTTTAATTATTGTAAGCTCTTCCTTATCCAATCTTATTTTACCGTTTGAAGAAAAGTAATCTTTAGGCTTTCTTTTATGTATGCATTTTTAATTTATACCTATAATTAGGCAAGTAATTCTCTATAATTACAACGTTTACAGTTAAAATTCTTCCTAGTAGAGGGGGCAAAAGAGTCGACATTTTACACATAAAAAGAGTCTCAGCAAGCAACATATCTAGTAAAATGCTAATTACCAAATGCTAAGTATAGAATTAATACTAACTATGGTAAAAAAAAAAGTGTTTAAAAGTTTATACCTATAATTAGGCAAGTAATTCTCTATAATTACAACGTTTACAGTTAATTACTTACACAGTAATTCTTCTTCTTCTTTTTATGAGCACTTTTCTTGTAGAGGGACATTTTACACATAAAAAGAGTCTTAACAAGCATTATATCTAGCAAAAGGCTAATTACAAAATGCTAACTATAGAGTTAATACTAACTATGGTAAAAAAAGAGTGTTTAAAAGTTTATACCTATAATTAGGCAAGTAATTCTCTATAATTACAACGTTTACAGTTAATTACTTACACAGTAATTCTTCTTCCTCTTCTTATGAGCACTTTTCTTGTAAAGGGACATTTTACACATAAAAAAGAATCTCAGCAAGTAATATATCTAGCAAAATGCTATTCACAAAATGCTAACTATAGAATTAATTCAAAAAAAGGTAAAAAAAAAAAGGAGTTTTTAAAAGTTTATACCTATAATTAGGCAACTAATTCTCTATAATTACAACGTTTACAGTCAATTACTTACAGTGGTATCTTGAATTCACTAAGTGCCTGATTGCATTTGGCTTTACCCAGTCCAACTTTGATGATTGTCTCTTCAATAAAGGTACATGACCTACATTTTTAGCATTACTTGTTTATGTTGATGATGTGCTCATCACAGGGCCTGATCTTACTCTCATTAATGCTGTCAAACAACATCTTCACTCTGCCTTCACTATTAAGGATCTTGGTATTGCAAAATATTTCCTTGGTCTTGAACTTCTAAGGACTTTTCATGGTCTCTACATCAATTAGAGGAAGTACATCCTTGATATTGTTAATGATGCTGGCCTCATTGGAGCAAAACCATATACAAGTCCATGTCCTAAGGGCCTTAAACTTGTTGCTGATGGTGTCCCTTTACTGCAACCTGATAAACACAGAAGATTGGTTGGGAGGTTACTTTACCTCAACATGACTAGACCTGACATTTGCTACATTGTCAATCAACTCAGTCAGTTTCTCCAGGCACCTACTTTACAACACTAGGAAGCAGCTTTGGATGTGCTTCTGTACCTCAAGAACACATCATCTTTAGGCTTATTCTACTCAGCTTCTCCTGCTCTCTCATTATTATCCTACAGTGATGCTGACTGGGCATCATGCCTTGACACCAGAAGATCCATCACAGGGTACTGTGTTTTCCTTGAGAACTCTTTGATCAGTTGGAAATCTAAATAACAAACAACTGTCTCACGATCTTCCACTGAGGTAGAATACAGAAGTATGGATCATACTTGTTGTGAGCTCAAGTGGATCTCATATATCTTGAAGGATTTTTCTATTCAGGTTCCTCTCCCTATTCCTCTCAAATGTGACAACAACTCAGCAGTCCAAATCACAAGAAATTATGTCTTTCATGAGAGAACAAAACACTTCGATATTGACTGCCACATTGTGAGGGACTGTTTCAAGGATGGTTTTCTGCTCCCACAACATTGTTCTGGATCAAGGCAACTGGCTGATCTCTTCACAAAACAACTAGCTGCTCCTCTTTTCAAATTTTGGCTATCCAAGTTGTCTTTGTCTGACCCTCACCAAAGTACAACTTGAGGGGGGAATGTTAAGTTATAATTAGCTTAGACTTCAGGGACTAATGTGTAAATAGAGATATAGTTGTTAGAATTAGTTTTCCCCGCATATAAGTAGCTCTTAGCTCTACTGTACATACTTACACTTTCCATAATAAAATTCATAACAGAATTCTGTTATCTCTCTCTACTCTTCTCTCATGAGAATTATCATAGGTGAATCACGCCGAGTCGACTGCGTGAATTCTAAGTCTTCAAACCAAACAGTCTCAATAAGTAAAATATGCTAGCTATATAAACCATAAGTGAATTACGCCGAGTCAACTACATGAATTCGCAGTCTTCATTAAACGAATGAGAAATACGTATTCATTAAAGAGTAAATACTATCAAAAAAATTAATATAGCATCTCACGTAGCTCATGCAAAATTTATCAGACAAACTGATACCTACTAGATCGTTTAGACTTTAACGTTTTTGGTCAATGTGGCTGGATGCGATCGTAATTGCAATCGTCATTGAATCAAATGTGGACAAAATTACCCAACCAATTTGCATTATTGTTATTCCCTTCGTGACTAGAACAATAAGTCAACATATCTTCATAACAAGCCAAAATTTCTCTCAAAGTTCATTACATTATATTATATAAAAATAAGGGAAGGAAAAAATGACAATATACCGAGTTACTAGAATCATTACACAAGCATTTAGGATTGAACTTGACTGAGTTGCTAATCATTACACAAGCATGCAGGTTGTCAATAAAAGTACAAGCTAAAAACAGCTACACCGTTGACACGGCAACCACGGAATTTTCATATCTAGTTTCCATTAAATTTTATTTTTTTAATCACAATGCCACAAATGTTACTGCAGTAAAGTGATCTTTGTTATATCACTCAATTATTTGCGACTGCTCTTTTCTTCAACGCCAGACTGAGCAAACCTTGTTCTGAGAGTTTGAAGAACATCTTCAATTTTTACTCCTTTTTGAGCCAGCAATACCATGGAGTGATAAAGAACATCTCCCATTTCCGATGCGGTCCTAGATGGGTCCTCGTTTTCCTCTAGCGTTCGACACAATTCATCTGCCTCCTCCCTAAAGAAAAGGGTAGATAGAGCTAAATATCAGAAAACAGATAAACTCGCACCAGATATGAGACAATCAGAGGTTTGCGTTCTAACACACAAAACCTGCAATAATTATTTACAGAAATACACCGTGAACTTTAACAAATATTAGAGAAAGACTTACCTAAAGTTCGAATAGTTACAAAAACATCACTGGTATTTTGCAAAAAAGATCACAAATACGTATTCTATTATTTCGGGGAAAAATTAGTTTTAGAGAGTGTGTCTGAATTATTCAAATTTCAGGAGAAGTTTATGTAGTTGGAGGAAATTTTAGGGGGTGTCCGCTGTAATTATCCAAAAGATTAACCCTCACAGATTCACTTTTTGCCAACATAAAAACCAAGTAAGCAATTACGTAATGGCCGGAATGGAAATCTAATAGAGCATGTACATATGTTTCCAAGTATACTAACTACAGAATTAAGAGAGCCAATGTACCTGATTTTCGAACATAGTAACTTATCATCAAGCAATAAGCGGTTAGTCCAGGATGGCTTTCCAACTTGACTCACTGGTAAGTTTTCCTTCCTTTTGGCTATTGTTGATTCCAAAGAATAAAGTGTCGTCAAAGCTAGTTCATTCTTACCAACCTACATATAAGAATACTTATTATTTCGGTTTAAACTTGCAATCACAAGACAGGGTCGGGAACAGTTACTTGCCTCTTGTTCATTTAAGATGTCGTTAACCGAGGTATAATAACAAGTCTCAGCTCCAGTATGACAAGTCGGGCCATCAGGTTTCCCAAGATAAATTATCTGCTTGATGAATCAAATTAATATTTGAACAAGATGAGAGTGATGATTAAAATGGCATTCAACCCCATAAGAATGATAATGAACTTACCGAGTCACGATCACAGTCAACAAAGACATCACAAACATTGATAAAATTCATCGATGTCTCTCCCTTTGTCCACAAAGTTGATCGTGACCGGCTGTAGAATGTTGCTTTTCTGGACAAGATGGTCTTCGATAGGGCCTCTCTGTTGACAAAACCTTGCATTAAGACAGCTCCAGTATCAACATTTTGTGCTATTGCCACGGCCAAACCCTTGTCATCCCATTTGATACTATCCAACAAGGGATCAACCTATATTAATCTAGTTAGGCAAAAGGAGAGAACCAAATAAACCAGAAATATCGATCTACAGTTATCTAACATAACAATGCATGATAAAATTTGTAACACAGCTGAGGTTTTATGCCAGGTATCTGAACTAGAAGTGTTTAAGCCAGAGAGGAAAAAAACTTTATCTGATTTGCAACTAAACCGACTTTACAAGTGAGCAAAAGCGAGGAAAATCAGTATGAAATAACTACTTTTAAATTGCAGAGAAGAGGTATTGCAAACACAAGCTTCAAGAATCACTTTCCCCTGACAAAATATATGGTATACAATGACCAGTAAAGTGCACAAGCATCTCGAAATATTGAGTTCAGATGTAGCACAGCGTAATTATTGAGATTGATTACTGGGCAACGATAAACACTTAATGGCTGTATCATATCAGACAGTCAATGGTCTCCGTAACCAGGAAAACGGAAGACACCTGCCTATGTCTGGTGGAGCAGAAAAAAGAAATAAATTGCTAGTCACAAGTAAGGTTTCAGATGCAAATTGCAAATAAGAAAGTCATGGAACCAGATGTGAAATTGTTTTTGGATATTATATTGAAATATAGTTGACACTGCTACTCTACTACATATATATATTTTAAGAAAATCCTTTACTGAATACTAAATTGATCTATATATTCAATTATTTTGGAAAATAAACAAAAAAAAAAATTGTAGTTCAAGGTAGGGGGAGTCGGGCAGACCTGGAAATCAAGCTAAACATCATGAATGTAACACAACTGAACCAATTTCAAGCCTCAGATACTATGCTAGTTTAAGCTGAAGTCAAGATGAAGTAAATGAGTAAACCAAGTTTAGGCATGGTGTATTCAACTAAACTATATTTTCTGCACGTTCAGACTGTAATCCAGCTCTCCAATACAGAAGCTTTCTTATGTAAAACAAAACACTACAATATACCTAATATGAACTCCGGATTAGCTCATCAAATAATCACATGCATAAACGACTAAGCAACAAAAGACACCTCCTAGATAAAGCAAAATAAAAGGCATGTAACAGCATACACCAAAAAATAAATGGTCAACACCTGACTAAAAGCCGATGTTTGAGGCTTGCATGCAATTGAGACACAACAATAATAAGCACTGCCTTAATATCTAAAGCAACGGTGTCTTCTCAAATAGAAACGAAAGGCAGACAAACTGTAAAACTAACATGTATTGTGCAATCAGTCAAAAACACGGACACAATGCACGGTTGTTGCTGAAATTGCACTGTGAATGCTGTTAACAAAACTTGATAAGTTTCCAATTAACATATATCTCCTCATAACCATCCTAAAGATTTCCACGATATATTGGTACGCGGAGCAAATATGACTAGACAAGTCAAATTCACGAGGCACAATTAATCTAAGACAAAATTTACCTTTTGCAATGCAGCATCCGAAGTTTTGACGCAAGCATACACCGGAGAAACCCGAATGCCTGACCCCAACGAGGGACATTTTGTCGATACTTTCGGGATTCGAAAGAAGTTGGGATGCGGAACTGCCATTGAATTTCGATTGCCCTGAAATGAAGAACGAATTTAACCAAATGGGCATTCATGAATTGCAACAAATAAGCAGATTTAGTCATAAAAACGTTACCTTTACACGGAAACAACAGCTGCGGTTCTGCTGCAACAAGCGTCTGTAAGAATCTACGAATTAGTCGAAATGTTGAGATATATTCGAGCACGTGACAACTGTGAGATTGTGGATTCGAATCTGATTCGATTTTTGAGTGTGACTGTACGTGTGTGTGACCCAAAATTAGGGCTCCAGGATTGGGGGTGACAGTGCAAGAAAAGAGGGAAATTTAATGGTTTGGTCCAAGACTCTTTTTTAATTTTGGTACATTAACTTGGCACTCCTTAATTTTGGTCTTACAAGTTGGCACATTAACTGAATTTTGGTCCCATCACCCTTGCTCCGCCCAAATCCACCAGAAAATGTCTATGTGGCACCCGTTGACTGCGTAGTCATCAATTTTGACTCAAAATTGAGACCCACAAGTACACATGGCATCCACATGTATAAATAAAAAAAATATTTAATTCCATAATGTATATAAATATATAAAAAAAGTATATATTTATTTATTTTAAAAAATAAGATATTTAACTCGTTAATATATATAAATATATAAAAAAAAGTATATCTTTATTAAATAAAAAAATAAGATATTTAATTCCTTAATATATATAAATATATAAAAAGTGTATATCGTTATTTAGTAAAAATAATAAAATATTTAATTCCTTAACATATATAAATATATAATAAAAAGAAAAAAATCATTATTTCATAAATATAATTTTTATTATTGAAATCTAAAAAAAAATAAAGATATATTATTTTTTAATTACTGAAAAAAAAAACAAAAAAAAAAACAAAAACCCATCCCCCCAGACACCCCCCCCCCCCCCACACCACTGCCAAATCGCAGTGGTGGTGGCGTCACTACCACCACTGCAAATCGCAGTGGTGGTGGCGGTGGCGGCGCTTAGACGCCACCACCACTGCGATTTGTAGTGGTGGTGGCGTCACCACCACTGCAAAAATCGCAGTGGGGCGGCGCTTAGACGCCACCACCAATGCGATTTGTAGTGGTGGTGGCGTCGCCACCACTGCAAAAATCGCAGTGGGGCAGCGCTTAGACGCCACCACCACTGCGATAGTTTTTTCCTTTTTTTCTTTTTTTAATAATAAAAAATAATATATTTTCAATAATTATAATTTAGTATTAAAATATATTAGAGAAACTCATATTATTTTTTAATACATTTTTAAGAACTATATATATATACAGTTTTTTAGTCTTCTATTTTTTTTTAATTATACACGTGGCTGCCACATGTTCAAATTGGGTCAAAATTGGTTACTGTACAGTCAACAGGTGCCACATAGACATTTTCCGGTGGATTTGGGCGGAGCAAGTGTGATGGGACCAAAATTCAGTTAAGGTGCCAACTTGTAGGACCAAAATTAAGGGGTGCCAAGTTATTGTACCAAAATTAAAAAAGAGCCAAGTTATGGGACCAAACCATTAAATTTCCCAAGAAAAGATGTGAGAGAACTAATAATAAGTACTGGTGGTGACCACTAAAAAATAGTAGGCATATTGAGTTTGGTGTTTTTATATAGTATAATAGTAACATGTACATGACATATGTTTGCTATTTGGTACAACCAAAGTAATAAAGGAAAAAATTGCATAGAAAATTGTTACTATTGCATGTAATTTTTCCCTTGCATTAGACTTGTTTTGTTGCAGTGGGGGCTATTTTATTTAGATACTAGAAAAGTTGGCATGCGATTTCTGCGCGTTAATCTTTATATTAAATATAATATAATCAATTTGTGTTGTAAAGATTATAAGGTAAATATAGATATAAAATCTACATATCTTAACCTTCCTTCTATATATGTAATGGAGAATAAGGTAATAATTATTTCTTTTAATGAAAAGATTTAAATAATAATAAATCTAATATAAATTACAATTATATTTTATTTAATGACAAATATTAATAGTGTATCCAAGGATAAATAAGAAAATCAAAAGATTGGTCTAAACATGTCGGCTTTCTTTATATAATAATAGTATACATATCATTATCCTCATAATAAGCGCCTCCTCAACCATTTTTCTTTTCCACTTTTGCCTTCGTGATTGTCGTTATTTACTTTTCCAAACCAATTGTTATTTTCAGTCTATAATAATAATTTTGATCTCTCTTAATGCTATTTTAGTATTTTTGATATTTGACTCCCAAACTTTTCTCTCTCTCCTCTCTCCCACATCATGTCCTCTCCGCCTCTCTCTCAAATTTTGCTCCAACAGTTTCCTCTCTCCTCATTTTATATTTTATAGTTGTCCTATACTATTCTGTATTTTTACTTTAGTCCTTCGTTAACTATAAAATATTTGTCATACAGTTCTTTTAATTTAAACTTTTCAATTTTGTCCTAAATATTTTATGTTATTTATTTATGGGGCCCCACTGTAAATTGTCGGGCCATTCATATTATTTTCTATAAGTGAGTCCCACTAAATATATGTTATATGATATAATTAAAAACTAAAAATAGTGCATGTCTATTTATTATTTGCAATAGAGTTATTTATCAAGATATCAAAACGTAGGGAATGAGATTATGTGGCAAAACACACGAGGCAATGCCCATTAAATTTAAATTTAATGGGCCTTTAAAATATATAAATTTTGTATCTATCTAAAATGAATTCCTGAAAAATATTTTAGACTTTTATTGTTGTAGTTTGTTGTTGTTGTCTAAAATTGAATAAAATCATAGTAAAATTAATCGGTACCATAAATATTTTATAAAATTAAATTTTAAAGGTATATTACTATTTTTTTAAGCATATATTCAAATTGGTTTATATTATAATTACAAAAAGACTTTTAAAATTTATAATTAAATTGGAGTTCACCTAATATAAAACGAATTAGTAATTAATAGTTTGGAGACTCGCTTACTAATATCTAGAGGGTCCCACATACATTAATCATTATTCCCACCTAATATAAAACGACGAACATTAATCGATTTGGCTGCACACCATAGGATAACATTAATCAAATTGGTTATTATTAAAATGAGAACACCGCTTTTCGTCATTTTCAAATCGATTGCAATAAAATGCACGCTTTTATCGTTCGTCTTTTGTTGTTCTAATTTTGCCCTCGTAAGTTTGACTAATCACGATATTTTATTTTGTTTTGCAGTAATACCCACCTAATATAAAACGACGAAAATTAATCGAATTGGCCCGCACACTATAGAATGACATTAATCAAATTGGTTATTATTAAAATGAGAACACCGCTTTCCGTCATTTATTTCAAATCGATTGCAATAAAATGCACATTTTCATCGTTCATCTTTCGTTGTTCCGATTTTGACCTGGTAAGTTTGACTAATCACGATATTTTGTTCTGTTTTGCAGTAATAACAACCTTGCGGGCTGCCCGTATTAATCAATTGATGCTCACTTAATATAATACGAATTAGTAAATAATAGTTTGGGCAACTTACTAATAATAGTTTGGGGGCCCGTGCGCATTAACCATTGGGGTCCACCTAATACAAAACGAATTAGTAAATAGTGGTTTGGAGACCCGCTCACAGTAATTGCTTTGACCCAAATAGCACAGAATAAGATTAGCGTAATAACGTATATCATTCATTTCGAATTGGTTATCATTAAAATTTCAACAACGCTTTTAAAAATAACAAATAAATTACTAATTGCATTAAAATATGCAAGTACTAACAACTATTGTGACAAGATATTGATAGATTAATCACACATATTATACATTAATAAAAGAGAAATTCATTAACATCAATAATATTGATTTAATATTTAACGCACGGGAAAAGTTTCCTAGTATATATATATATATATATATATATATATATATATATATATATATACCTTTAAAGTTTTAAATAGCATATAACAATCAATATTACCAACTCTTTTAACTATCAATAGATTTACCATGCAACTAATGGAGATATACTTGCCATCAAACGAGGCTATATATAACTTCACAAATGATGTAATCAGATTCATTAAATCAGATTTCACCAATTAAGTACTCCGTGAATTTCACAGAAGAAAATCACTAAAACGAATCATGGCTTATTCCTCCTGTAACTTTCTGCTGACTGCTCTCACTCTTTTTCTAACAACATTATTGTTCAACTCCGAAGCAGCCGCCGATTTAATAACCAAGGTTTGCTCACAAGCAGACACTCCATCTGCATGCGAGAAGGCTCTGAGATCCGATCCCTGTTCTACCGGGGCGGATCTTCGTGGTTTGGGTCAAGTCGCTGTCGATAAAGCACTTGACGCCACTCGTGATGCTATTAATGTCGCTAAAGAGCTCAGCAAAGTAGAAGGTCCGAAGGGGGCAGCCGCTCAATGCGTTGAATTCCTGGTCGACGCCATTGATTTGTTCAACGATTGCAAGGGCTTGCTGAATGCGACGACCGACATTAATACTGGCGCACTCCTTAGTAATGTGTCGAATGCCAATGTTGATTATCTTACCTGCGCTGATGGCTTCGACGATTTACATGAAGTTGAACCTGATAGTCTGAAGAAACCTTGCGAAACGGCGGAGAACTTCATCAGCTTACTTTTGGTCATAGGGAATAGTTTGGGCAAGTGATGTGTAAACAGTACAATGTCTTTAATTTAAATTTTATTTTACAAGTAATAAAAGTAGCTATCACTACAAAAAAAAAGGGGGGCTATTGCAACACTTAATTAATAAAACTTACTAATTTTGCAACACTTAATTTCTATATGTCCCAAAAGTAACAACTAAGAGAGAAAATGTACTTTTGTGCAAAAAGAAAACACTCCAGAATTCAACCCACTAAGATGTTTAAAAAAAAAAGTGAGAGACAAATAAATAAGGAAATGACTCCAGTAGCTATTAAACAAAAAAATAATCAATAGCTATTAAACAAAAAATCATCAGTAGCTATTCTTCTCTCTCTCGTCATTATCACTTCAGAATTCTAGAAGAAAAGGTAATATTCTTCTCTCTTCTCTCTCTCGCGTTCATTCTTTGCTAGCAGAGTCATCAGATTCGTCGATTTCGCGAACTGAAATGATAGGTTACCGTTGATTCTCCGTCGATTTCTTTTGATTTGCGAGTTTGAGCTGAAATTATAGGTTATCTCTGGTTTTTGCGTCGATTTCTTTTGATTTGCGAGTTTGAGATGTAAATATAGGTTGAGTTCTGATTTTTGCGTCAATTACTTATGATTTTGCGAGTTTTTGAGCTGAAATCTGTTCATTTCCTTATGCTTAGTTAATCTCTAAATGCTTAGTTTACTCTCTGTTCATTTCTTTGAGCTAAATAAAGAATGCTCGGCTCTTTTTTGTACAAATTAGCAAGATACTTTCGAGCATATTGGTCTGGAACATGTGAAAAAGGAACACCTACAGAGAGCAAACAAGAAAAAACGATTGGTATTCTTCTAGTTCAACTCCTATCTATTTAGTGGTTCATGATGGACAAAAGTTGGATAGAAAAACATAGGTTAAATAAAGAATATGAGAATGGTTTAAATCAATTCCTTAATTTGGCTTTCGAAAAGGCATCTCTTAATGGAATGATAGTATGTCCATGCAAAAACTATATGAACAGAGATTGGGTAAACAGAGAAACGACAAAGGAGCATTTGACTTTTGTTGGGTTTAGGACGGGATATAAAGACTGGATTTTACATGGGGAATCTTCTTCATCTGCTCAAGATAAAGTTCATCAGCAAAATGAGCATTCTGATACATTTGGCAACATGCAAGAGTTAGTATACGATGCATTTGGGTTCAAAGACCAAGACATGATTTGAGAAGATGAACCAAATAAAGAAGCTAATAGTTTCTTCAAGTTGTTGGATGATGCTAAAGAAGCATTATACCCTGGTTGCAAGCAGTTTTCCAAGCTAAAGTTCATCGTCCGACTATTTCAGTTGAAGTGCATGGGTAAATGGTCTAATAAGACATTTACATACCTTCTGGAATTGTTGAAGGAGGCATTTCCCGATCAGACTGAATTCTTGCCGAGCTCTTTCTATGCAACTGAATTTCTTGTATTCTCCAATCCAGGGCATCATTTTGGGAAGGAAGAAACTATCCCTCTTGACCCCGAGAAAATTAAACAGGCGCACCAATATGTGTTATTTAATTGTTGTTCAATTGACCCGTATATACAGTAAGTATTAACAAGTAAATTATCAATCCTTTATTTTATTTTATTTTATATTCTCACCTATTATTTTCATGTTTGACTGTGTCTAGAGAATACAAGGTCATTGTAGAACATGAAAATCATAGTCTTGGTAAAAAGAATGTCGAGCGACTTCATTGTGAAACTTTTGCAAAGTGGTTCTATAATCAGGTAAGATAGTTTTCAGCCTGAAATGTACACACATAATTATTCATTATTTAATTGTCAAACTTATGTAACAATCTTTTGTCTGAAATGTATTTTCATTATATAATTATCAAACTTATGTAACAATCTATTTACATGTTGAAAACATGTATCTTTCTGGAACACAAGTGTTTGAGGAACTTTTGGCCTTGGCGTGAGGTCATGATCCCTCAGGGATACAATACAGAGGGTGTAATGTTAATGGTTTTCGGTTTAATGTCAAAAGTTATGACATTCCACTCAAAACAGTGGAGTGGTGGTTACTGCACAAACCAGTAGTTTTGCAAGTAGACACGACAACAATCCGATTGTTGGTGATGTCACCTATTACGGGATATTAAAGGATATTATCCAACTCGAGTATCGTGGTGATAGAAAGATAACAATGTTTGAATGTAATTGGATTTCAGCAGAAACAACACAGAAGATTGACCAATATGGGTTCAAGTTAGTTAGCTTTTCACGATCAAGGCAGCATATCGAGCCTTTTATATTAGCCTAGCAAGCCTCGCAAGTTTTTTATGTTGAAGAACCAACTGAGAATTGGTGGCACGTTGTTGTAAAGACAAAAGCTGGGGATTCATTTGATATGAATCCAGTGCTGAGTTTGTATGAAAATGAACTTCAGTAGAAATGCGTAATAAAAGTGAACAACTCAATTGGGCTAGGGAAGATGTAGAAGGAGTTATTCTTTGAGTGCATTAGCACTTAATCTTTTATGCTTTTATAACTATATCTATATTGAATATTTGTTGAATTAGTAGTTCGTGTAATTGGTTGATTAACTGCCATTATTCTCCAAGAAATAGTTATTCCATAATATCTTGTCTTGTATTAGTTACTGGAAATGATGATTTTGCTTGTTATTAAATTTCAGCTAATTTTTTACAAGTGCAGAGAAATGCCAAGAACAAATATCCGTAGAGTTGATCAGGTTGGACATGAAGTACGGGAGCAATATTACATGCCTTCCATGAAGAGTCAATCAAGTTATGTGAACGATTTTAGTTTTGGACTTTTTGTTAATTGTAGTTGTTGACTTGAAGTTTTATCAAGTATAGGATTATGTCAACATGGTTTAGGCTTTGATCTTCCTGCAGTTTCACAACCTGTTTCAAACATGAAACGAGTTACAATTCAAGATGAGCTTGCTAGTGATGCAAGTGGTTTTGGTGAGTTAGTATATAGAAATAGTATTAGATTTTATACGAATTTATTGACTGATTATCCCCATATAATGTATATCATATTGATGTTTGTTATTGTAGTTGTCAACAAAAAAAGAGGAGATACAGAGCTCCTTGCATTAATCGAGCTACCTTTTCAGTTGAGCCCATGAATGATGGTGGTTCTGGTCAGTATATAAGTCAAGCAAGATTCTTATTTCGAGCAAGCCATTTTGAAGTCAAAAAAATTGCTGACAATGAATTTTAACAGACCAACATCCACGATAAAGCAACTGAAGTTACAGCTGATTCTTAATTCTAAATCTTTATTATGGTTTCCTTGTTGTAGTTAAAAAAACAAGGAGGAGACATAAAGCAATTGAAGTTACAACTCAAGTTTCATTTGCTAATGATATTGGTGGTTGTGGTGTTGTTAATAGAGGTGTTTTTCTATCTTCTCATGTTGTTGTCAGCAATAGTTGGTGCCTGTTTTTTGAGCACTTGTGTTCTTGTAGATACTTTGCAATTTCCAACTCCTACTGCTCCTCCAGGTATATTAACCTCTCTAACATTAATTATGATTTATAGATTTAGATAAGTTTTAGCCATTTACAGTTATGCATATACTGTATGCTTCTCTGTTACAGCTGTTAAAAAGAAGAAGTGGGGCAACGGAGCGACTTGTATGTCGAAGATCTGGTGTCAACGAGACAGAAACAAGATAAATGTTGCATTCAATAACATCGGACATCCAATTGACGAATCAAAGACTGGAAATTGATGCCCTATCAATATAAGAAAGATATGCTTGCTCTTGTCAAGGTTTTCGACATAGTTTACTTTTGTTTTGCTAAGGTTTATATGATTTTTTATTTTTATATCAAGTTTTTTATCTTTATTTGGTGTGTGCAGGCAAAATTTGCGTTACCTCCTGAAAGTGACAGTTATATCTTAAAGAACATAAACAAAAAGTGGAAAAGTTGGAAAAGCTCTGTGAAAAGATCAAGTTTTAAGCCTATAGTTTCGATTGAAGCACAACTCAGTGAAATACCCAGCCGAGTTGATGAAGATCAATACAAAATTCTGGTTGAACATTGGATGCTAGAAAAAACCAATGTATGAGCTTGCAAATACTTTATTAATCTATTTATTTTATTACTTGTGTAGTTTTTGATATTCCTTTTTGATTGTTTTAGGAGTTAAGCCTAAAGAACAAAAGAACTCGTGGTAATCTTTCTTTTTTACATCGCATGGGCAAGACAAGCATGGCAATTTTGAAAGAAAGATTGGTAACATTTTTCATTTATAGTAACTGTCAATTTTCTTTATAACAAAAGCTTCAATATGGACACTATTTTTTGCAGAGGAATCGCCTTGGTAGATGTCCAACAAAATCTGAGATGTATCAAGAATGTTTCCATAAAGATGATGGTTCAGAAGCAAGTAAAGCAACACAAGCACCAATAGTAAGTTTGTATGTTTTAATTGAGAACAACATTGTGTAGTAGACCCAAGGCGTTAGTTGATTTGCTTGACAAATACATTCAAGTAACATCATTGGCAATATATTTACTTGCACTATGAATCGTGCATGGCGTACTCATCGTACTCTGGTTGTTCACGGAAATTTATTCTATTGTTCTCTAAGTTCTGTTTTTTGCTCTGCTAGTATGTGCTGGATGCAATGAAATCTAGTTTCCCAGGGTAGGTTGTGTATGCGCCTATGTGTAACTTTGTGAAATGTGTGTAACTTCATGAAATAGCTTCTGAGTGTAAATCATATGATTAGTTGTAGTTGAAAGAGGGTTGGTATTGTTTTTTGCAGTCTGATTATGGTGATACTTATGGTGAGACCCCTGGAGATTTTGGAGATTTGGTCTGGTTACATAAATTTCCCTTAATGTCAGACACCCTCTAAATTTTAAAACTAATTTTGTGAAATTCAGCTATCTTTGTAAGAGTTCTAACCTTACTAAAATCAATACATGATGCCAATTTTACCGTATTTCTTCAAATAGTAGAAATTCTTTTTACTTATTCAATACTGAAAGCTCACTGATTTTTACGCCGAATCCATTTTGTTACAGGACAAAATGAAAGCATTGGTTGGCTCTGATCATCAGTACTCTAATGACAATGAGCTTATTTATGATCCTAATGATGCTTTTACAAAGATAATGGGTAAGGATAAAAACGGGCCACGCATGTATGGACTTGGGATAACAGATGCTGATGTTAATGAAAAAAAAACTAAGTCGTGATGCACTTACACGGCAGTGTGAAGAATATAAACATAAGTATTTGCATGGATTTGAAAGATTCGATGAAATGAATGAGAAATTTGAAAAGTTCCAAGCATACGTCAATGAAAAATTGCATGCGAATGAACAACCAGACACTCACAGAGCTTCTCCAAATAGGCATTGCAACTCTGAAAGTATCCGATTTGCATCCTTAGATCGCGAACACTCATTTGCACCAAACTCTTGTCATGTTCACATTCGGGTAAAATCTAAAACTTACAATGTATGACATAAATAACTAGTGATTCTAATAACTTTTTAACTTGTAGGTTGGATCATATGTTGTACTAAAGAGTCTCGGAGATAAAAATGAGATTGTTGCAGCTGGTATAGTGGAGTGCATGGATAATGTGACTGTTAACGACATGAACTTGGGGTCAAACTTTTGTCAAATAATAATCCAAGGCCAAGTAAAAAGAGAAACTGGGTTGTTGTTCCCTTACAATCATATTCAGACAATTGGAGATGCTCTCGGTGCACCTGTCGCGTGGCCTTTGTCCTTGGTAATATAATTCTCATCCTTCTTTTAACAAAATAATTATCATTGCGTGATTGTGTGATAATTGGTGGGCTGGTTGTAATTGTGAGTTGTGACAGTTGATTCAACTTAAGTTATATAGCTCCTTGGCATCTGCGTGGTTGTTTTGTGGTTTAAGGTGTTTTGATGTCGTGATAAAATGTCACTTGATGATGGTTTGAATGGGAAAAAGGCTTATGTTATGATTTGTTTTTTGTATTTGTTCTCAGGTTGCGTTGGATGAGGATGAGAATGATTATTGAAGTACGAGTGTTGGAACAAGCTTTATTTTTGGTTTGGTCTCTCTTGTAATGTTTGGTGGGAGTATTGAAGCATGAATTTTTTTTGTACTGATTGATTCATACTTGTTGCTATTTGACTAAAGATTGTGTACTGTTGAATTGTTGATATGAAATATAGAGTTTGTACTCTAGTTGAAATTTTTGTGCTTGAATAACAATTTTCCAGTTTTTCGAGTTTGAATAACATTAGGAAAAATCTCTCTTGTAAATCAATACAGAGAGCTTATAATAATATTAATTAATATTATTGTATAATAATTTAATTTCAAATATGCAGTAGAATGCTAGGTATTGCTAAATGTGCTTTATGGGACCTTAATAAATATTTCAAAATTTTGACCTTGGGACGTTTACAATTGTCCCCTAGTTAATCATTTAGGGACCCTTATAAATGTTTTATAATTTTGATCTTGGGGTGCATACAACTGTACCTAGTTAACGATATAGGGACTTTTATAAATGTTTCAAAGTTTTAATGTTGGGACATACATAAGTGTCCCTAGTTGGTGATTCAGGGACATTTAAAAGTGAATTAAAATATTGATTAAGGGATAGATATAAGTGTCTCCTAATTAACGATGTCGGGACCATTAAAACTGTCCCCTAAGTATGGCTTTAGAGACCTTTAAAAATTTGTCCCCAACTTATCGCAACGCTAGGTATTAGGGACATATATTTTAAAGGTCTCTAAAGCCCTAAGTGTTGCAATATGTGGGCTTTTGAGACCCTTTTCTGGGTCCTTAAAGACAGATTTTGTTGTAGTGAACCATACTTTGGCTCAATTAAATTTTTCCTCTGAGAGGCTTTCAGCTCTCTCCTCCCCTTTCTTAGTTTCTGGCTATTTATCAGCTGCCTCCTCCCTCCATCCTTCCATCTCTTCTTTTTCTTCCTTTCACTTTGAGTCATTATTGCTCACTTTTCACTCCTTAACTCATCTCCTTCCACGGAATCATAGTTATTTGGCCCCCCATCAACCTTTTGTGAAAAATACCCAACCAACTCGAATTTACCCTTCCATACTCAACAAACTTTCCAGATCTACAATTCCTCGTCCACCACCACTGATTCCGGGAAGAAATCATTTTCATGGACCCCATTCTTCTCCCAGCTTCCTCCCCATGAAAGTCGAAACATGGTTGATTGTCTCAGCCCCTCCTTCACCACTTCAGCCACTACTCACACAGGTGAAATGGCGGTTGTGGATGGAAACTTCATAAGTGGATTTTAAGGGAAGAGTGACACTATGCCTCCATATCTCTGATTTTGTTTTGAAGTTTGGTATCTCTATTTTTGTTTCATCGGGCAAAGTTGTTTATCTTGTTATCAATATTGTTCTGGTGCAAGAACCAAACCAGAGGTGGAGGATCTATGGTTTTGTGTTTTTATTATGTTTACTAGTTATTTCTATTTCCTATTTATGTTTATCTTGCTTGTTTTTATTATCTTGTTATCAATATTGTTCCGGTGCAAGAACCAAACCAGGCATGGAACACAACACTAGTTCATCATTCTCTGCACTCCGAGGTCTGGGCGAAGATTTCTTAGGCAGAGAATCAAGTGTTATCTCAAACTTGGAGGATAAAACTCAAAGTGTTGTTGGAACAAACAAACACAAGAAGAATCAAGAAAAATCCCTTTGAAGTGATGTCATAAACGTAGACCAACCTAATGATTTAGGCCAGCTTAAGGAGAGTCCAGTTCTGAACCTTGTATCCATCAAGAACAGAGTAACAATTAAAACATTCTAGTTACATCAGGAGAAAAATGAGCGGAGTGAACTCATTCGTCCCCAATCTGGGCAATGCGAGGCTCTTATCCCACTCCCAAATAATGTACAAGGTTAACCCAATCTTGAGGGAAATTCCAACACCCAGTCATCGTCACTTATCAGATGTCTTGCGTCTAGCAGTAATCTTTCTGATCCTAAAGGCCATTTTGACGAGCCAAAGTCAGTGAAAGGGGAAGATCGTATGACAGGGGTCCGAATGTGAATAACCACATGGTTTAATTTCGAGGTTTTTCTTTTCCTTATATTTGTTACTTATGGATTGTCATTTTTGAATTTTATGCTGGAACGTACAAGGCTCAGGAAATGAAATTTTTCGTCTCCATTTTCGAGAGTTGATTAGAGTTAATAATCCGCCTATTGCTGTTCTTGTGGAACATCGTGTTAGTGGTTGTATTGTTGATGATGTTATTCATAATTTGGGCTTTAGTGGGAATGCCCAAGTTGATGCCTTCGGTTTTTCGAGTCATATTTGGTTACTTAGGCGTGATGAGAATGTCCAAATTCGAGTTCTTGGAGCTTCAAAATAGCTTACTCACGCATATTCACTAGCCAAACATTGGTCATTTTCTCTTCACTGGGGTTTATGCTTCTCCAACACTTTTTATAAGAGAAGAGCTTTGGAAGTATTTTTGCA
Organism: Linaria vulgaris; assembly: GCA_948329865.1. Taxonomy (NCBI): domain Eukaryota; kingdom Viridiplantae; phylum Streptophyta; class Magnoliopsida; order Lamiales; family Plantaginaceae; genus Linaria; species Linaria vulgaris. Next base: position 30,179,060 of record OX415250.1, on the reverse strand, counting down.
CTATACCTCCATTATTAGTCTTTCATGGATCATTGGAGGTGACTTCAACGAAGTGCGTAGTCTTGATGAAAGGCGTGGGGGTAGTTTTCATTCTCGGAATTGATGTTTGAAATTAAATAACATTATAACTCATTGTGATGTAGGGAGTTGCCTTTTGCAGGGCCTAAATTTACGTAGAAACGGAAAGTTAGGGGTCGCTACATTAGTTCTTGAATTAATAGATTCTTGGCAAATGAAGAGTGGAGTCTTCATGTCCCTAACTCATTTGTGCGTCACCTACCTCGCACTTATTCTATCACGATCTTATCTGTTTGTGCTTTGTTGTTCATCAACAACAATCTGGAAGAAAGGCCTTTCGATTTGATGGGGGTTGGACTCTAAGGAATGACATCAAAGAGATTGTGAAACGTAACTGGATCGGGGGACCAAATATTTCATTGGCTTTGTCCAACTGTGCTAATGGGCTAGATGAGTGGAACACTAACGAGGTTGATAATTTTTCACTCCTAAAAGACGCCTCCAAGCTAGACTTCATGGTATTCAATCTGCCATGGACTCGGGAATCACATGAAATCTTGCTAAGCTTGAACACAAACTACTTCACGAATATTAAGAGGTCCTTCTTCAAGAACAAATGCACTAGTTTCATAAATTAAGGGAGGACATGGTCACGCTCCAGGACAGAAACACGAGATTTTTTCATTCGTCTACCATAGACAAAAGATAGAAATCCACTATTCGTGCACATAAAGATGATGAAAATAACTGGATGGTAGATGAGAACCAAACGAAAATTATGGCTATGAATTATTTTCGTGATGTTTTTATAGCAAGTGGGGCAAGCCTTGTTAACCTCCCAACAAGTTTTTCATACCTATCTTACACCAGAAAAATCTGCACTTTTGAAACCCGTTGACATTGACGAAGTTCGACATGCTATTTTCTCCATGAGCTCCCTCAAATGTCCTAGACCAAACGGTTTCCAACCTATCTTTTTCCAAAAGTTTTGGGACATTGTTGGCAGCGACATCCATAATCTTGTAGTAATTCCTTCAAGAATGGCCACTTTCAAGAACATATTAACAAGACTCCCTTCTATCTATTCCTGAAGCAAGATGTTCTTGATCAAACAATTAAGCACTTCCGCCCCCATTAGATTTTGTAACGTTATTTACAAAACAATCACGAAAGTCATCTCAGCCAGATTGAAGCATATTTTGTCTCGCATTACTGGACCCGAGCAAAGTAGCTTTCTTCATAGTTGCCAAACTAGAGACAATATTATTGTGGCCCAAGAAATTTTATATACATTGCGCCGCAAAAAGGCAAATGCGGATTCATGATGCTCAAGATCGACTTGGAAAAGGCTTTTGATAGACTCTCATGGTCCTTCATCAATGAAACTTTTCATTTGGCATGTATCCCCGAGGATCTTGTCAAGCTTATTATGTTTTATGTTACCTCTCCTGAGGTTCGTATTATCTAGAATGATGAAATTAGTGAAGCTTTCAAACCCGCCAGAGGAATACGCCAAGGAGACTATTCCGTCGTACCTTTTTGTGCTTTGTATGGAGTGGTTGGCACATTTGATTTAGAACAAAGTTGAAAATGGAGAGTGGAAGCCGATTGCAGCCTCTAGACATGGTTCTCGTATCTCTAATCTATTTTTCGTAGATGACCTTCTATTGTTTTCTCATGCAAACATATCACAAACTAAAGTTACCAAGGATTTCCTCTCAAGAATCGATGCATAATCTGATCAGAAAATAAATGCTAACAAGTCAAGCATCTTATTCTCTTTGAATTTTCATTTACAATTGGCTCATGAGATTCTGTCTATGTAAGGAGTCCCTTTGGTGCACTCTTTAGGCAAATATTTGGGAGTCGAAACTTGTAACGATAGAATTGGAAAGCATCTTTTTTGTAGAGTGATTGAAAGGGTCCAGAGACGTTACTTCTCATGGAAACATCGTTTTTTTTCCTTAGCTAGACGCCACACGCTGATTAGTTCTGTATCTTCTACTATTCCTCTCTACATTATGCATGCATACAAGCTTCCAAAGCATGTTACAAGTCAACTTTATAAATCCAATAGAAACTTTCTATGACGCAACACTACTCAAAGGAGAAGAATACACCTTGTTAATTGGTGAATGGTCTGCCTTTCAAAAGATAAAGGAGGTCTTGGCATTCTGAAGATGGAAGAAATGAATATCGCAATACTAATGAAAATTGGATGGGTTCTGATTCAACAAAAAAAGACACTTTGGGCTAAAATATTGCTAGCCAAGTATGTGGGAGAAGGCTCGGTTCTAACACGTACAAGTTGATCAATTTGCTCTCCCTTTTGGAGGCAAATTTTATCAAATATTCAGCTTTTCAAAAATGGTATTCGACACGTGATTCGTAGGACAGAGGTACGTATTTTTGGGTTGATTGGTGGAGTGGGGCTGGTCCTCTTATCAGTTGCACTATTGAAAACCCACCAGAATCTGAATTGCATTAAACCATTGTTGATTACATTGATGAAAATAACAGTTGGCGTTGGGAACTTTTTCAGCAATTCTTTCCTTTGACTAGTATCACCGAGATTGCAAGTACTTTCATTCGTAAAAATGAATGTCTCGATGATTACTGCAGATGGTGATTCACGAGCAACGAGAATTTTACGGTTAAAAGTGCAAATGAATTTCTCTGTCGTGTTGATATCCCAAGTTCAACGAAATAGAACCTTTTCTAGCGCCTACAAACAAGACAACGTATTCGGACTTTGTGTGGCTGGTCATGCATAATGGTCTTCTTTGACAATGAAAGACGTCGGAGTAGACACTTGGTGAATGGTTCCACATGTGACATATGTAACTCATCTTCTGAAAGCATCCTTCATGCACTTCGTCATTGTCCAAAGGTGATGATTTTTTGGAGTAAAATAATTCTGATTCGAGAACAACAAGACTTTTTCTCAGCTGGCTTCAATGATTGGGTTTTAAAAAATCTTAGACAGCAGCAGATTATCTCTCTAGATGAAACTCCCTGGGCCACTACCTTCTCGGTTGCTTGTTGAAAAATTTGGCAATTAATGGCGTAGCAAAACACTCTTTCTGAAGATTCTGATTCATGGCCCTTGAGAGCTCCAAACTGGATCAGGTTTTTTGCCCAAAAAGAACATAGATCATGGAAAAAAATTGACAATCTTCAAATCCTGGGGTACACACCGCTACCAGAGCTTTTGGTTGGAGTAGTCCTCCTCCAGGAGTCACCATGATCAACGTAGATAGAAGCGCATATGGAAATCCGGGGTAGATTACATGTGAGGGAGTATTGCAGGTATTTTGGTCTTATTTCGTCACGATAATAGAACACGGTAATACAGTACAATGGGAATATAAATAACCAAAATAATGTTAATCCAATTGAATTAACCGGACTAACTTTGTCCGAAACACCTACTATCTATTACAGATCTTACACTGATTTAAATACAAAGATAATACTAAATATGCAACGCATCGAATTGTGGTTGTTCGATATGCACCTCGAATGGTGCCGGTTCGATGCCGAGTCAATTCGATATGGTCTTGGTAACACGTTGGGACGTATCGAATATTGCAGTGTATCGAATCGATGGACGTATCGAATAAAGGAACGTATCGAATAGCAGGATTCGATGTGGTCGAGTTGGGACTCAAGTTCGATCTCCTCTGAATGCTCAAAACCGCCCTATATATAGCAACTCGCTTTGTGGGGCCCGAGGACAGCTGTAAAATACGCATTGAATCATACCTATTCGATACGCGCATCGAATGATGAATATTCGATGCGCTGAAGGTATCGAATCAGCCCGATTCGATACGTTAATGGGCCGGCCCAGCTCTAATGCTAGCCCAGTCCTAAAATACCCCCATCATATAGTCCCCCCAGTTTGGGAGACGTTAATAGAATAATGACGACTTCCAAACTCAAAACATATTCGTAATAAGAAATTTTGGGCATCGAATTGTAACAATTCAATGCGTCAAATTATAGGCATCGAATTTTGATGCGTTCGATGCGCGCATCGAATTACGAAAATTCGATGCGTTCAGAACAGTTACGGCCCATGGGCCTATATATAAGGGACCACATGTCTGACATTTCTTGTTTTTATCCGGAGAAAGAATTTTTGTTCGCTTCTGGACCGCATCGAACGCAGTCTGTTCGACACGGAGCGTATCGAATCACCGATATTCGACACGTTACTGAATTTTATTTTTATAGAAAAATTATTAAAATTTATTATTAGGCTGATATGGCTCGTATAAAATCTCGAAGTCGTAGCAAAATTGTGCTATCTCCTGAGAATATTCACGATACTCAAGGAAGGAGCGAACGAAACGCGCAAAATGAGCCCTCAGGCGCGGGCCCATCTAATCTAACTCCGCCCAACCATTCTACCATAAGGCTTGGTGGTATCAGTGCAGGCAGTCGGGTGCCAATAGTGAGTGATTTTGAACGTCAGGAAAACTTTGCTACGAGGAGATTGGTAATGACGCCAACCGATACCGGTGGACGCATTAAAGTTGGCACCAACCGCCAAATTCAGATTATGGAGGACATCGATTTAGAAGACGAGAAAATCGCTGCCAACTTGGCCAAGTTTAACGCAGCTCATCCCAATTTCAGGGAAAAACGTAATGTAGAAGCAGCGAGTTGTTCTCACTCAACCGATGAGACCTGGTATACTGCTGCTAAACGAAAATCAGAAGAGAATATATCCGCTCGCGAAGCTCAGAGCATACCCCCACCAAAGGTGCCTCGACCTTCAGGGAATCCGAGACCTGCTCCACCTGGAAGCCTTAGTAATTATGACTTTCTCAATGATGAAAACTCAGAATCATTGAGCGCCACATTGGGCAGATACCGATTAAGAGAGGAGCAGGCTGGAGATATTATGCAAAGTTTATGGCCGCAGTTAGATCGTCAAGCCGTAATTAACCGGTTGGGGTACCAAGGTTTGGCTCGCTTTGGGCGCTTTTTCTTTGCTGCTGTCATCTTAGCAGTTTATCGACTATGTAGAGATTATAGTGGGCTAGCTGAGGTGCAAAATCAACACAACGCTGTTGTCGACAATCTACGTACTACTATCAATAATGGAAAAAACAGTCGCCAAAATGCACTGAAACGCGCCAGGAAATCAGAATTGAAGGCATCTAAGGCCACCCGCGATAAACATGATGCCGAAGTGAAGGCCAAGAAAACGGAAGAGGACGCAAAAGCTCTACGTGCTGAAATTGACGCGTTGAAAAAGGATAACGAATCCCTAAAACGCGTGAATCGTTCTCTCGAGGCTTCAAATACAGATGCTGAAAATGCCATTTCCAACTTGCGTCGTCGAATTCAGTATTTTGAATCTGAAGAATATAGATGTGCTATTGTTGAAGAATTTATGCAGAGTAATGCATATAAATTTCTGAAATTATTACGCGGTGCTGCTGACATGCAGTATGGAATGGACGTATGCGTTGGTCAGGTTGGGCATCTTGGATATCTTGGAGAAGGTTTTCGCAATGACATGCTTGATGTAAGGCGTAACGCAAAAATGGAAATACCCGATGCTAATAGTGATGATGACGATGATGAGTTACACACACCTCGTTCCGGCGATCCATTCTATACCATGTGGCGGGACCGTAAAAAACCAAAGAAGTCCCATTCAAGCCCCTTAAAGTCCAAATCACCTCATGCTTCCAAGGGTAAAGAGAAGATCCCTCCCAGCACTACTCCGGGCGATTCGGAAAATGTTAAAAGGGTTCTTCATGATGTTTTTGGTTCGAGCGATAATGAGCCAGAATTGCCACCGAGAATTTCCAGGTCTACAATTCTTCTTCGAAGTCCTCCAAAAACAACTGGTTTCAAAAATATTCACCCTACAATTCCGGCTAAAAGAAAGAAGGTGACCAGTGCGTCTAAGGCCTCAGGTCCCTCAACAGTCTTACCAGGTAGAAAACGTCCTGCTCAAAGTGACCTGGCCCCTGTGCTGGCCAGTAAAAGGGGTGACCCAGGATTATCAATTAATGCACAGTGTATAATTTCTCCCAGTAGGTATCAACTCGGAGATCCTGCTGATAGAGCAGAAATTGTCTTGCCCGACAATTGGGCACAAACTAACGAATTAATCCTGACAGAGGATCAAATTCAAGGCAATTGCGCCAATTTTGCACGTTCAATGGGATTGGTTCTTCGTGAGGAGTCCCCCCATTCATCGGAAGAGTAGCGATAGTTTGGCTACACTATTTTGTGATTATTAGGTCCGTACTTTGTACAAAACCTTGTAACTCATACGTGGTTGCTTTTTCAATGAAAATGACTCAACCGTTTGATAATATTTGTTTTTTGATGCGCATTCATTCGCTCAATGGTATTTATAACGTATTCCATATTCGATATTTCATCAATTTCCTCGCTGTCGTGATTTTGCCTAACTAATATTCTGCTTTCGTTTGCAGCAAGATTATGAGCATTTTGAGCTGTGACTGTTTTTGTTAGGGTATTATTGTTTTATCTAAAATGACATGTCAACTGGGTTGTCCCTGCATATAGGATATGAATTGCATCGGGCCTTCTTCCCCCTCTGTCATGGTCTTCTTTCTAGCGTGCGGGGGTGGACCACTTTGGGCCTTCTTACCCTTCCGTCATGTTCTTCTTTCTGGCATGCGTGAGTGGACCTCTTTGGGCCTTCTTACCCCTCCGTCATGTTCTTCTTTCTGGCATGCGTGGGTGGACCACTTTGGGCCTTCTTACCCCTCCGTCATGTTCTTCTTTCTGGCATGCGGGGGTGGACCACTTTTGGCCTTCTTACCCCTCCGTCATGTTCTTCTTTCTGGCATGTGGGTATGGACCACTTCGGCTTTCTTACCCATCTGTCATGTTCTTCTCTGTATCTTTCAACGAAGGAAGATTTTCAGTTAATAATTTTTAAAATAATCAACATAAAAGTATGTGTAAGAAACATATATTCAATGAAATTTCTTCAATTTATGCGTAATAACGCCTGAGATGTTGCACATTCCATGGGCGTTTCTGTTGAACTCCTCTTAGAGTCTCTAAATAATAATATCCTCGTGAACTTGCTCGTGTGACTCTAAAAGGCCCTTCCCATTTTGGTCCAAGCTTCCCGATATGCTGTTTAGCTGCAAGGCTCCTAAGAACCAAATCTCCTACTTCAAAACTTCTGAATTGAACTTTCTTATCATAGCTTTTGGCCATTGCAGCTTTATAAGCCACAGTACGTTGATAAGCATCCTCTCTTGTGGATCCTATCATATTCAGATCCATCTGTCGCAATCGGGCCGATTGTTCTGGATCGTAATCAGTAATTCTTCGCGTTGGCATACCTATTTCCGCAGGCAATACAGCTTCAGTGCCATAGACAAGAACGAAAGGGGTTTCCCCTGTCGATGTCCTCGGGGTCGTCCTATACGCCCATAGTATTCCTTGAAGCTCTGCTGGCCACGTTTTTCCTATGGCTCTGACTCTCCTTTCAAGATAATCCTTCAATGTTTTGTTAGTGGATTCTGTTTGGCCATTGGATTGTGGGTGATATACTGACGTGAGATTGTGTGATATCTTTAATTTCCCAAACCACGATTTAATCTGCTTCCCAGTAAATTGCGTACCGTTGTCACATACAATGGACCTTGGTATACCGAATCGGCATATAATGTATTTCCAAATGAACTCGATCATATTGTTCTCCGTGATGGACGTTATAGGTTCTGCCTCAACCCATTTTGTATAATACTCCACTGCGACTATTAAATATCGTTTTTGACCTTTACCAGGTGGAAACGGACCAACAATATCAATTCCCCATTGATCAAACGGACATGTCACGTCGATTGGTTGCAGTTGACGTGCCGGTCTGTGAATGAGGCGAGCATGGTATTGGCAACTGTCACATGTTCTCGAATAAGCTATTGCATCTTTACGTAGAGTTGGCCAATAATATCCTTGACGCAATATTCGTTGAGCTAATGCTCGGCCCCCGAAATGATTTCCGCAGCTACCTGCGTGGATTTCTTCCGTGACATATTCAGCTTGCGTAGGGGTCAAACATCTTAACAACGGTCCTTCGAAAGATCTTTTATACAACTCTCCATTACTGATAGTGAACCTGTAAGCCTTGTAACGCATCATGCGTTGAGCATTCGGATCCGCTGGTAAAATGCCCTGTTGAAGATAAATCATAATTGCATCCTTCCAAGACGGGTCCTCTTGTATTGTCATTATAAATTCCACTCTGATTTCTGTGGTAATATATTTTGATTTCCCAATCGAAGGGTTGTCAGCAACCATAAGTGTGATTCTTTTCTCTGCCAAAATTTCTGAAGAACTTGCAAATTTAGAAAGTGCATCTGCTTTGGCATCGTCGTCCCTGGGGATTTGAGTTATATCAAAAAATTTGAACCTCTTTGCCAACTCTTTAACTTTTGCAGCATATAGCTTCATAGTTTCCTCACGTGTTTCATATCTTCCGGAGAAATGATTTGCCACCAAGAGCGAATCGGTGAACACATCTAGATGTTCGATGTTGAGTCCGAGTGCCATTTTGATCCCTGCAATTATTGCTTCATATTCAGCTTCGTTATTTGTTACCATGTAATTTAAGCTGATAGCAAATTCAAATTCCCTCCGCTCTGGGGACAAAAAATGTGAGTTGTGGCAGATCCATCAGTATGCAATATCCATGTCGTCGTTGCTCTACTAGTTCCCTCTTGGTTTGATATAGAAAATATACAGCATGCGGTCTCCACTACACTGTTCCCCAAGGTTTCGGCCATGAAATCTGCTAGAGCTTGCGCTTTGACTGCGACTCGCGGCTTAAATTCCAACCCAAACTCACTGAGTTCAATCGCCCATTTCACCAGTCTACCAGAGGTTTCTGGTTTCGCCAATACTTGCTTCAATGGTTTATCAGTCACCACAGTAATCGGATGAGATTGAAAATACGGTTTCAACTTTCGAGCTGTAACAACAATCGCCAATGCAAACAGTTCTATCTCCAAATAATTTCTCTCCGCCCCCTGCAGTACTATGCTCACATAGTGTATTGGTAGCTGTTGAGCTCCTCTCTGTTTGAGTAGTACTGTACTGATTGCATTTGCAGATACTGCCAGATAGAGATACACCATTTCATTCTCCTCCGGTTTTGCTAACAACGGCGGGCTTACTAGATATTTCTTCATTTGCCTAAAAGCCTCTTCACATTCCGGAGTCCAGATAAAATCTTTGTTCCATTTCATCACTTTAAAGAAATGGAGGTTCTTTTCGGCAGATGTTGATATAAATCTCCCCAAGGCCGTCAGATGGCCCACCAAGCATTGTACGTCCCTCACCGTCCTAGGCGAAGGCAAATCCAGTACTGCTTTTATTTTATCCGGATTGGCCTCAATTCCTCTCTCATTCACCACATATCCTAAAAACTTTCCAGCCGTCACTCCAAAAAGTGCATTTTTTAGGATTTAGTTTCATTCCATATGTCCTCATTATGGTGAATGCCTCATCCAGATGTCGCACATGTTCATCAGCTTTTAAGCTCTTTACAAGCATATCGTCAATATATACTTCCATCGATTTCCCAATCTGATGGTAAAACATTTTGGCCACCAACCTCTGAAATGTTGCTCCCGCATTCTTTAATCCGAAAGGCATTACCCTATAGCAGTACACTCCGGTATCAGTTACAAATGAGGTTTTACTCTGATCTTGCACTGCCATGAAGATCTGATGAAAACCACTTTTTGCATCCATCATACTCAATAATGCACATCCTGCTGTAGAATCCACAAGTAGATCTATCCGTGGCAAAGGAAAAGGATCTCTCGGACAATGCTTGTTTAAGTCAGTATAATCCACACACATTCTCCATGTAGCTTCTTTCTTTAATACCAACACAATATTGCTCAACCATTCTGAGAATCTTATAGCGTAAATATGTCGAACTGCTAAGATTTCTTGCACCTCTTTTTCGGCTGCTTCATTCTTTTCCTTGCTGAAATTTCGCTTCTTCTGCCGTATCGGTTTCGCACTCTTGTCTACATTCAGATGATGTACAATGATTCTTGAGTCTATCCCTTGAAGGTCTGAATCGGACCACGCAAATATATCTGAATTACGGCGAAGACAATCTACCAATGCTGCTTCTATCATCCAGTCCATTTCTGCCCCAATCTTGATTACTTTTTCAGAACTTTCTTTGAAAAGCTGTACGATTTTGAATCCTCCTAAAGGTTCCATCTTACATTTTTGCCATTGCTTCAACAACTGACTCTCTATTTTATCTTGTCCCTGTTTTTTAGGCTCAATCCTACCTTGTCTCAGATCTGACTTTGTTTTGATCTTTTTCTCTGTTTGCTGTTTCTCAACCACATTCACGCGCCTTTTATTTGTCATCCTAGCCACTCTTATCTAAAAACAGTGTTTACGGTGTTCCCACAGACGGCGCCAATATTTTGGTCTTATTTCGTCACGGTAATAGAACACGGTAATACAGTACAATGGGAATATAAATAACCAAAATAATGTTAATCCAATTGAATTAACCGGACTAACTTTGTCCGAAACACCTACTATCTATTACAGATCTTACACTGATTTAAATACAGAGATAATACTAAATATGCAACGCATCGAATTGTGGTTGTTCGATATGCGCCTCGGATGGTGCCGGTTCGATGCCGAGTCAATTCGATATGGTCTTGGTAACACGTTGGGGCGTATCGAATATTGGAGTGTATCGAATTGATGGACGTATCGAATAAAGGAACGTATCGAATAGCACGATTCGATGTGGTCGAGTTGGGACTCAAGTTCGATCTCCTCTGAATGCTCAAAACGCCCTATATATAGCACCTCGCTTTGTGGGGGCCCGAGGACAGCTGTAAAATACGCATCGAATCATACCTATTCGATACGCGCATCGAATGATGAATATTCGATGCGCTGAAGGTATCGAATCAACCCGATTCGATACGTTAATGGGCCGGCCCAGCTCTAATGCTAGCCCAGTCCTAAAATACTCCCATCAGCAGGATATTAGTAGGTAAGGGATTTTCGGTTTCTCTATTAATTTGGACTTTGGCTCAATTACTTTGGCTGAAATCTATGGAGTTTATTAAACTATATGCGGCGAGGAATAAAAATATTGACTGGGTTATCTTGTCTTTGGACTCCAAAAATTGGGTTGGCCCTCATCCTTCAAAACTCTGCTGAGTTTTATCCTTTTGGACCTATCGTTACTGCATGTCGATCTCTTATCTCTCAGTTCCAGTCTTGTGCAGTTAGACATGATTATAAAGAAACTAATAAAGTTGCGGATGACATGGCTAACCTTGGCCAAGGACTTCACTTCGAATTTCACAGCTTTCATCAGCCTCCTTCTTCCATAGCTTCCCACTTGCTCTTCGATAATGTTGATGGTATGAGTTGGCGTACCGTGAATGAAGGTCTTAATTTCATGTAATTGTTGTTCTTTTGGGTTCTTATATATAAAACAGATGTGCTAGAGCATAATAATGTGAGGGAAAGTTGTACAACACTTCACGACGGGTAAGACAATTCTGCTTCTAATACATCAAAATGATGGCTATATATGCCATGTGTTCACCAACGAGTTCCTAACACGGGGCCTCTTACATGGTGTGAAACTTTTACTTGCTATTGCACCAAACTTGCACTTCGTTATAGTTTCAATAACTATATGGAAAACTTTAATAGTTTCAATTATTTTGCAAAAAAATAAATTAAAGATTTTCATAAGAAACAAGGGACAATTACAAAAATTACCCCTAAGGTGTGGAATAATTGCATGAACCATCTTTTATATTTGAGAAATTACACAAACACCTATTATCATCGATTTTCGTATAAAAAATAAAAAAATTCGTCGAATACGAATACATGCTCTTGATTTATTTTGCATAAGAAACAAAAAATAAATTAAAATTTACTTAAAATATATAAATTAAACCTCTTATTTCGTTTAAAAAGACAATGAAAAATCAAAAATAGAAAATACTGATTGAGTGATTTAAAGTTGTAATTTAATTACTTCAATTTATTCTTTTTTACATAAAGATTGTTTTTGTAATTTTTTAAACATGAGGGCTTGTCTCTATAATTACCCTATGAATGGCTCCAGACATTATATGATGATCGAGCAATGTGGGTCCCAACTTCTCTTAAAGGAACATTTTCGCATGCATGTCTACAATTCAAAGAAGTGAAAGTATGCATGACTTTTTTGATGGACATGTTCATTCTCGAACAACTTTGAGTGAGTTTGCGAGAAATTATACTTTAGCTCCGAAAGATTAACATAAAAAAGAAGCTAAACAAACTTTCTTTGAAGGCATTCAGAACCTGCTATAAAAGTGCACATATGAAAAGCAGGTCTCCAAGGTATATACCCACATTATATTCAAAGAGTTTAAAACTGAGGTAGAGGAGATGTTCTCATGTTACAATGTAACCCAAGTAAAATAGAAGGTTTGCTCCTTACTTATATAGTTAAGGAACGAGTGTCTGAAGTTGAGGGTTTGATTCGTCTTGTGAACTATGAGGTGTTATATAACCCAATAGTAGCAGAAGTTCATTGTGTTTGTAATTTATTGGATTTAAAGGTCACTTGTGTAGACATGCATTGACTGTGCTTTATTACAATGACGTTGAGGAAGTATCTGCCTAATATATTTTGGCACATTGGAGAAAGGACTTTAAACATCAATATCTCCCAAAGATAATATCATCCGATATTAAACTATTGAGGATCCTGAAGATTGGTATGACCAATAGTATGCACGAGCTATTCAACTAGTAGAAGAAGGAATTTCATCTAAAGAGCATTTCAAGGTAGCTTGTAGGTGACTTGGAAGAATCATTGAAGAGCTTCGTCTTCTTGAGCGTGCTAATTTTTGAAAATGGCGCACTCAATCAAGTATATTGAAGAAAAGAATTTAGGAACCTTTGCAATCTAAACGACTCAGTGGTCCAAAAAAATGTCGTCTCAAGCCTCAAAGAGAAAAGATTGGCAAAACAAATAAAACTAAAAGAAAAAAGGTATGTGTTTATGTTATCTGCTATTAATATATTATGTTCTATAATTTTTGGAGATGAATTATATAGTTAATGGATTCACTTAACTTTATGATGCTCATGATATGCAACAGTTTGAAGTTTGAAACGAAAGTGATTTTTTACATTATACAAACGACTTATTATTAATATAAAGGTTATACTTGTTTTTTTAGTCCATTAGTTTGCTGTTTTATTTCTCATATTTACTTGCTTTATTGGTACAGGGGAGATACTTTGATCCTAAAAAAGAAAACCTGATTCAATCAAGTCTTCACCAATTTTCATTTGACAATATTTTACCACAACATTCTAATGATGTGTTCGATGAAAATAGTTTTCAATCTCTTCTAGTAAAAAAAAGACCAATTGGTTTTCTGATATACTGCTTTAACATTATTTTTTTGTGTAGGCACAATATTTACAAGGACGAATTATCAAAAATGCCCGATAACTTTTGCCTTTAATCTTAAATGCCCGATTTTTCCAAACCTGCTGAAAATGCCCGACATCTTTTAAATTTTCTACTAAAAATGCCCGAAATGAGATTTACATACAAAAATTTTTTTATTTTTTCTGAAAAATAATGCTAAAAATGCCCTGTATCTTTTAAAATTCTACCAAAAATACCCGAATTTGAAAACGCGACTTTTTGATTCAGCAGCGCGACTCTTTGATTCGGATGCCACGTCGGATAAAAAGTCCGAATTTTTAAAATCGGGCAGTTATGTTAGAAAATTTAAAACTTAACGGGCATTTTCAGCAGGTTGAAAAAATCGGGCATTTAAGATTAAAGGTAAAAGCTAGCTGGCATTTTTGACTATTCGTCCTATTTACAACATGGATCAGTTTTTGGAACTTTTGCAAGTTAAGAAGCTTTTCCATGTAATTGTTCTCTATGATATATTTGTCGACTTTCTCGACCAACAATTAAAGTCAAGTTCTATGATGAATATATGATATATTTTGTATTTAGTTGATACCATATTGTGACGATTGCGCCCCATGAGCTTTGATCCGATCAGAGTTGGTTCAGTGGTGATCAGTCACTTTACCCAACTCAAACTAAAGCGCAACTCATAGGAAGCGGTCTCACTATCCATGATCAAAACCATATCCATTTTATAAAATATATTTTAATATATACACCGAAAGTCTTGATATTACAAGCAATGTGACTATTTTAATGGTTATGCACTGGTGATAACACATGAATATTACAAAATGCACGCTTGAGCAATTATTCACTTGATCCATGTTGCTATATTGATTTTATCCTGAGGAATTGAGAGAAGAAACGAGGAATAAATCTTTAATGACTTAGTGAGATTCATATAAAAGATTTGGTAATGCAAAAGTTAACTGTGATCTAATGGATACATTTTGAGGATTGATCTTACCGGTAGAAACAATTCAACTAGATAATTTGATGTAGCAATGATAATAAAATTTTCATAAAATAGTTAATGAACATGTGCTTAACAATAAACAAATCCAACCCTACGACTTCTAATATTGTACCTTATACCTCCCGGCGAGGAGCGACCTTGCAAAAAAATCAAGAGACATGCACGAGTACATGCCGATCCAGCACGCGAGATACAACCAACTCCTAGCTGCAAGCGACACCTAGATAAATAGAGATCAAGCAAAATTACTTAAACCGACAGTTCTTACTGCTCGGCAGTAACTCGAGTCAATCCTTGGGCTCAATTTCTCAAAGGTGTCCCAATGAATGTAACAGATAAACAAATAAGCTAGTAAACTGAATAATATATGTTGCTCCTTGAGCTTCGTGTCCCGAACATAGTTCGTTACTCTTCGCACAGTTCAAGTACAAGCATGTGAAATTATAATATCGTGGAATTACCATGATTATGAATCAATATGATAAATAATAAATGATTGGATATGATTTAACGATGAGTAAGAAAATCAGGTTATGAGATGAGATGCAACAACAAGAATATGATGAAATGTAGGTTGTTCGAGGTTTGGTAATGGAGTAGTGGCTTTTCTGTCAAATTTCCTCAGGGTCGGATGCCAAACGGGGCTAGAACAAATCATAAATGGAACCTCACATTTACTCGTACGGGAACCTTGACGGAGTTGATTAGTTCGTCAAACCTTTAACAAATTTAAATAATATTAATTAACTGAATTTATAATTTACCACAACAAATATTAGTATTTTTCCTCAATTATGATGTTGGTGAAATTGAGAACGTTCTTACTAAGAATGCTAGTTACAATATAAATCTTAGTAAATAATACATGAGCTTAATTTATGTCATTACACTAAACATGAAAATCTTAGATGATAAATTTAAAGAAAAATATATGTTTAAATTGAATATCAAATATGTATTGTTTTAACCACCTGATCTACATCTCAAAATTATCTTAAACAACCATATGTTCAAACTTATGACTGTAAGTGTTCATGTTAATGTCATTTCAACGACAAGTCACGGTAACAATTAAAATTTGATTAACTATTCAATTTGATACATAATCAATTCTTAAAATATATTACTTAACTAACTCTAAGAAAACTTGTCTTTCAAGCCTTTAATCAAATCAAAACTTTTAATAACCACACATCAAATAAGTATCATATGAAGTAACACCTTAAAGGTATAACTTAGTCAATTATTACTTTAGTGTACATAGTTAGTTTAAGATACAAATAATTCTATTATAACTTAAATATAAAGATATAAAAATGGAAAATTTATCAACACATGTGATAAGGAATGTTTATTATGATAAATAATCTTTTTTGATGGTTAGGTCATGAAGTGACAAGAATAATCTTGTAAGACTTATGAAAGTAGTATGTTAAACATGATAGTTGTACCATTTAAATGATATAAATAAAATCACAAAAATGTCAATTCATGATTATAAATTAAAATAATATAATACTAATACTATATCATGTTAAATTATGCCAAATAAACTGAAAAATCGCTGCATTTTCGGTTTTACCTTTG
Organism: Linaria vulgaris; assembly: GCA_948329865.1. Classification (NCBI taxonomy): domain Eukaryota; kingdom Viridiplantae; phylum Streptophyta; class Magnoliopsida; order Lamiales; family Plantaginaceae; genus Linaria; species Linaria vulgaris. Next base: position 30,162,954 of record OX415250.1, on the reverse strand, counting down.
ATCAGACATCCAAATGAACTTGTTTTTCAAATCCTATTACGGTTTCTGATTTCTAATATCATGATGAATGCGTGTACCCAATATTTTGTGAATATACAAAGGATTGTTATGCTAAATAATTCTTGCAACATAAGAGTTGCAATCGGATTTCTTGACATAAGTTTACGGTTTATGTGTTACGGCCTCCTAGATGATATTATTTAGGAAAGATATCTTCATAAAAAAGATAAAAGACATCAAAGAGGGTATGTATTCGAAAATATGTAGTAAATAATGTTTCTACTATTTGATATGATTTTTTCTATGGTACATGAGCATAATCGACATTTCATGCACAATAAAAGTTTTGGCGTCTTTTTAGGTAGAAAATAACAAGATAAATATCTGGAATAATTTTTCTCTGAAAGAAAACACGAAAAGAAACAACTCTTATTTGAGTGAGATTTTGCAGAATCGAATTATTTTGGGTTGTATAAAATGTTGAACAATGGTGGATATTTATAGGCGTAATTTATAGTTTAACCATTAATATTCATGTCCAACCATGGTTATTTTATAATAAATCACAAAATTTTGACTTCAATCACGCTCTTAATGATGTCATGGCTTACCTCATCAATTAGTTAATTGCATATCAAGTCTCACAATTATTTAAAATTAAAATTCAAATAGATATAATTAGATTTCTTTGTTACATACATATTTACTTATTTAATTTTTCTAGGTAGTTCGATCATCTTGGTTAATATTTGAAATTTAAATATATGTTTGAGGATTAAAGACCTATAAAAATAATAAAAGACTAACTTCTAAGTTCAAGGACTAAAAGACAAATTTTTCTAAGTGTTCAAGATTAAAATAAATTTTTTAAAAATTCAAAGACTAAAGTATAAATTATTTTTTATTTAATTTCTGGGCGTTACACTTAATGTAACTCTTCGTTGTTTCTATAGTTGCTTATGATAATGTCGGTTCACTACCAGAAGGGTCATCATTAAATTGTGTCACGCCTAATGTTAATTCTAATGAAAATTTAGTTAATTACCTTAAACTCTTTTTAATAGTGTTTTTGTTATTTACTGTGGTTATCAAGTTTTCTAGTAATATTTATAATTATTTTCCTATGATGTACTGTGAGATGGACAATTGAGGATAGAAGTGTCTGGAGCGTCATGAAAGTTTCAAAAGAATCATTGTTACAAATTTTCAAGTTTTATACTGGGAGAGAGTTATTTTAATTTTAAGATACTGATTATTTTTCTAGTAAATATTTGCATTTTTATATTTATTCATTGGCAAACTATTAATACATTTGATTTTAGAATATGATAAAGATTTAGTTTTGGGTTAATTAAGTTGAGTATTACCATATTGTGGAATGTTGTATGTAATTAGTTAAGTCTTCCATTTTATTTTATTTTTGCAGCTACTACATACTAGTCTTGGGAAAAAAAAAGTAACATTTTGAAACAATGCAAACAATGGTATTCACAAATGTTAAAGGGGGTAATTACGCAGTATTGCCAACAACTTGTTAGGTCCAAACAATATTACTGAATCTATGAGGAAAAACCATAAAGGCATGTTCATTGAGGGGTCAATTTGTTATTATGGTGAGCTTTTGAGTCAAATAATATAAAAAGGAATAGAAACGGGAGAGTCCGGTTGCCGGTTTGCATTAAAAGCTTTCCTTAGGCTGTAAGCATACAGTTCCGTATGGGTAACATTTTCCTATTGTAATTCTCTCTAAAAAACTATAGTAGAAGCGGTTCATTTGCACCCCTCTCTCTCTCTCCAAAAAAATCCATCATTATCGACATTGTCGCCGCTACTAGCTCTCTATCATCATTGTCGCCGCTACTCTCCATCCTCCAAATAGGTAAATCATCTCTCTCACACACACACGCGCATACACGCGCGCGCGCATACACACACCCCCACCAGAATTAACAGTACGCACAGGGGCGGAACTACTGCTGGCCCAGGTAAGAATTTTCGAAGCCAAGTTGTAGTTATATATATGTAGTTTTTATAAGAGAGATGAGAAAATTGATAACTATTATTAATTGTAAAGAGAATATTTATACAACTACATGTACAAAGATAATTATGTAATGATATATTTCAAATACAACAATAATCCTATTTTAGAGATGAAAAGATATTGAGGATATTATAGTTATGGAAAGATATACTCTAGCTAATTCGCCCCCGCAAAATTGACGACCCATTGGCAACAGAGACTTTGGAACGTAGAAGAAGAAATCGAGAGCGAGCGAGTGGCTTTGTGAGGAGATCCGCCAATTGATCAAGGGTGTTGAGATAAGATACCTTGATCAAACCTTTAGAGACAAGGTCACGAACAAAATGGAGATCAACGGAAATATGTTTCATACGGGAGTGCTGAACCGGATGCAGGGAGAGACGAAGGGTGCTCATGTTATCACAACGAATAAGCGGGACAGACGAAAGCAAAAATCCAAGCTCACCGAAAAGGTGTTGCAACCAACGAACTTCAGCAGAAGTACAAGCTAAGGCACGGTACTCAGCCTCTGTGGAAGAACGTGCAACTGCTTTTTGTTTTCGAGAGGACCAAGATATAGGATTGGAGCCGAGAAACACAAGATACGTAGTAGTAGACGTTCCATGAACAACATCACCAGCCCAATCGGTGTCAATGAACGCGGCGAGGAATAAAGAACTCGTACGACAACGAAGTATGCAATGCAAAACCGTGCCTTTTAGATACCAAATAAAACGTTTCAAGGCAGCTCAATTGGCCGAATTTGGAGCAGACATCCTTTGTGCAAGTCGGTTAACCGAGAAGGCAATAGTCGGCCGAGTTAAAATGAGGTATTGAAGGCCTCCAATGATCTGAAAATATGTGGTAGGGTCCACATTCGATGAAGAGTAAGAAGATGGAGGATTGGAGATCATTGGTGTGGCAAGAGGTTTAGCACCATCCATTTTGTGACAAGCCAAAATGTCAAGGATGTATTTGTGTTAAGAAAGAAATAAACCATCACGACAACGACATACCTCAATGCCCAAGAAATACGTGAGTTCCCCCATATCCTTAACTGCAAAATGATCACTAAGCCATGAAATAGCCGAGGAAATCAAGGAAGAACACGAGCCAATGATGATATTATCATCCACATAGACAAGGAATAAACCCAAATATGCTCCCGATGGAAAATAAAGAGAGAAGTGTTGGATTTGGATTGAGCAAAACCAAAGGAGGTAAGTGCATTGCTAAGAGCAAGATACCAAGTACGAGGAGCTTGCCTGAGACCATAAATGAATTTGCGTATTAGGCAAACATGGTCCAGTGCCGACTGATCAACAAAACCAACAGGTTGGCGCATGTAAACCGTTACAGATAGATCCCAATGTAAGAAGGCATTGCTAACATTTAGTTGGCGTAAGGTCCAACCATGCATAGTTGCAAGTGAGAGAAGAGTCTGAATTGTAACTGGCTTAACGACTAAACTGAAGGTCTCTTTGTAGTCAAGACCCGGACGTTGATTAAAACCTTTGGCAACAAGACGAGCTTTGTACTTGTCGATTGACCCATCTGGGTGCCTCTTAATACGAAAGACCCATTTAGAGCCAATAATATGGCAACAGTTTGGAGAGGGAACGAGAGTCCGAATGTCGTGCTTGGTCAAGGCGGTGATTTCTTCAGCTATGGTGGCACGCCAAGTCGGATACAATAACGCCTTGGACGCACAAGTAGGAGCGATATGTTGCAAGGTGAATCGGCTTTGGCTTAAAGATATTATATCGAGAACGAGTAATCATAGAGTGAGCCCTGTTGAAGGAAGGATGAGCATTCACAGTTGCAACAGGAGCATGCTCCGAAGGAACAACCGCAGCGGGTGAAGGAGGGGCAGCATCAATTGAAGTTGCAACATCAGCAGGGACTGATTGTGCAGCGGGCAAGGGAGTTGCAACATCAACATGAGTTGCAACATCAACAGGAACTAACTGTGCGGCGGACAAGGGATGTTGCAAGACAGGTGGCGTGGGGATAACCGAGACTCCAAAGGAAGTATCCGAGGGAGTAGTTGCAACAGTAGGCGAAGAAGAAACTCGTGGAAAAACTGACTCCACAAACCGAATATGTCGAGAGATATATAAACGCCCCGTGGTGAGATCAAGACACTTATATGCCGCTTGAGAAGTTGAATATCCCACAAAAAGGCATGCTCGAGAAGAAGGAAGTAGTTTGTTCAAAACATAGGCCCGAAGATGAGGATAATAAAGGCAACCAAAGGTCCTAAGGTGAAGATAGTTCAGAGCACGACCAAAAAGAACTTCAAACGACGACTTGTTCTTGAAAACGGGAGTAGGAAGCCGATTCGATAGATAGACAGCGGTGCCAAAGGCATAGGCCCAATAAGGTGGAGGCAAGTTGGCACGAGTGAGAAGCGCCCGTCACATAGTTGCAATTGTGCGATGACGGTGTTCACTTGTGCCATTTTGATGCGGGGTGTGTGATGTCGTAGTAGCCAATTGATGCCATGAGTAACAAAATAGCGTCGCAAGGCCACAAATTCCCCACCATTATCAGAGTAAAAATTAAGGATGGAGCAACCAAACTATTTTTCTACAAGGGATCTAAACACCACAAAAACACGGAATGCATCGGACTTCGCAACTAGAGGAAACAATCAGCAATACTTTGTATAATGATCAACACGAATCAAATAATACTTATAACCATCCAAAGAAGTAGAAGGTGCAGAACCCACACATCACCATATACAAATTGTAAAACTCGATCAGAAACAAGTGAGGTATTGTGAAAAATAAGCTTCTGGCTTTTATTAAGTAAACAAGAGTTGCAACTGTCGATATCCGAAGTGTTCAGCATACATGGTAAATTAAAATTGCGAATAACTAGAGAACTAATTCAAGAGGAGGGGTGACCCAATCGATCATGCCAGCAATCTTGAGTGACCCGTTCACCAACAATGGCATTGACAGGAGGACACAGCGTGCGAGGAAGCTGAACTCGATAAATACCATCAATGCAAGGTCCTGAAATTAAGCTTGTTCTTGTTCTGCGATCCTTAACCACAAAGTGAGAGGGGAAAACACAAAATAAACACCATTTGCCTTTGTAAACTGATGCACATATAGAAGATTGCGTCGAGACTTCAGAACACATAAGATATTATCTAGAAGAAGCTCGCGAGCACCACATAAAACACGAGAAGAACCAGTATGAGTAATAGGCAAACCTGAGCCACAAGCAGTTGCAACTTGATCAGGACCATCATACTCCGAGTGAATGGACAAATCCTGAAGATCAGGCGTGAGGTTGTGTGATGCACCGGAGTCCACCAACCAGTTCGTGTTAGGAGGCTCGTTTGACGGAGGAAAAGCGGCATGATGAGCACTGGGAGGACCATAACGGCGACAAGTGTGTGCACCATGGCCCGAGATGTTGCAAAGCTGACATAAAATCTATGAACGGTGATGTGCAAAAGGAGGAGAAGGCTGATTTTGCAAACGCATATGATGTAAACGTGAATCAACAAAGCCATGCTGATTATTCTTAGAGAATCCTCGGCCATCAGTGTTGTTGCATCCTCATCGCGAGAATTTTATCGAGAGTTACGTGAGGAGGAGGCATCCATGTTTGCAGTTTGCAACTAGGGATACATTATCAGAATCCAGGCGACGCAAATAACTCTCATGACTTACCAACGGGTCATGGAGTTTGGCAAAGTGGATCGGGTTTCTCGAGCTTGGATAGATCCAGCAATATCTCGATAGTTGGAACTGAGACCATTCAGAATGTAGAGAGTAAGATCGTCATCCTTAATTACTCTATCAATGATAACAAGCTCATCCGCCTTGGATTTGACTGCTTGAAGATAATCCAAGATGGATTTGGAGCCCAACTTGAGTGTGTTGAGATCATACTTGAGTTTCATAACTTTAGAATGAGAGTGATTCGCATAAATACGCTGAAGTTCACGCCATGCATGAGCAAAGGAGTCACAGTTGGAGATAAGCGTAGAAATCTCCGGGGTGACATAGTCGAAGAGGGCCGAGAGGATTAGAAAATCCTAACAAAGCCATAACATATGTGTAGTCATGGAATCGGGATCGGGGCCCAAAGGCGGACACGAAGTTGTCCCATTGAGAAAGCCAACTAGGCCGTACCCAAACAGTAGATGGCGTACTTGAGATCGCCATGATGGAAAATTAGGACCCGTGAGACGAAGCTCCAGATGGTGATGGGCGTTGATTAGAATAGGGGAATCACCACAAACATACCATTGCCAGTGGACGGCGTCATGGAGAACTGACACGTCGAAGAAACGTTTGAAGACGGAGCACCACTAGGGGCGACGACGGAAATAGGGTCGCCGAAATCCTTTGGGAGGCTTGACATTGGATCGAAATTTCTCGTTATAGGTAGGGCTAAGCTGATACCATATAAGAGATATGAGAAAAGTAATAACTACTACATGTACAAAGATAATTACGGAAAGATATGTTCTAAATACAACAATAATCCTATTTTAGAGATGGAAAGATATTGAGGATATTATAGCTATGGAAAGATATACTCTAGCTAATAGTTTTGTACATAAAATGTCTTATGTCATATATAATTTGTAAGAAAAAAAAAAGGATGCCCAAGAGAGAAATAAATAGAGAAGATGCCAAATAAAGAAGGTCCACTATTTTGATAAAGAATGAAGGCTCGCTTTGTGTTTAACAAAAACACTACACTCCATGACTCCATCGGCCATCACAATTAAAGAATGAAATAAAAAATAATAAAAACAAGGGATAAATGCTTCATATCCCCTGAACTATGCACTTTTTTGCGAAATCGTCCTTAAATGAAATAAATAAGCGGTTTGTCCCTTAAACTATACCATATGTTCGATTTGCCCCATGACCGGATTTTTGGCTATTTTTTGGCGGAATATTCCTCGTTTGAGGTGTTGTTTCGCCTACTTTTTGTCATAAACTACCAAAATACAAATATGAGTCGTGTAGAAGAATATTCTGGCCGAAAATACACTAAAGAGGAAATCGCATTTTAGTCAAAATATTTCCCGTTCGAGGTATTTTTTCGCCTATTTTTTGTCATCAACTACCAAAATACATCTAGTACAACACATATGAGTCGGGTAAAGGGAAATATTCGGTCAAGAATGGCCAAAAATAGTCGAAAACCCGGCCAAGGGGCAAATCGAACAGAATGGTATAGTTTAAGGGGTAAACCGCATATTTATTTAGTTTAAGGACGATTTCGCAAAAACATGCATAGTTCAGGGGGTTTGATGCATTTATCCCTAAAAGCAAACATTTTGGCAGAAGACAAAAACAAAGCACCTCTTTACCTCTTCACATGTGCCAAAGTAAAAGGACTATTGCGTCTTACTTATTGTTTTAAGATCCCAAGCAATTGGTTTATTACACACCAAAGAGGTAATTACTTCTTATTATTTAGTCCTAAAATTTGATTTTATTGTAAATTATTGGTAGTTTGGTACTTTTGAATGAAAGAGAACTATAAAAAAAATATAGATGTAGATTCGGTAATTCATGAGTTTTATACCATGAAGGATCGAAGAGTCCATCTTCGATAGTATTGTTATTTTTAGCGTTTAGTAGTATGAAGTTTTTACGTTTACAATTTTGTATTGAACATTGACTAATTCTCATTTTATTTAATATCTCCGTACTTGAGTATAAAAGTAGCCCAGGTGAAATCTTAGGTCCGCCCATGAGTACGCATACTATTTGTTGTTATGTTTGTTAAGAATCATTGTAAACATGGAAAATAGTTATTTAGGTTTTTTTTCCTTGACGTGAAAAATTGAAGGTCCAGTCACAGATTCATATTTTTTTAGTTTTTTTTTTTTGGTATGTGTCGTTGTTTTAAAAAGCAAAAGCGTAAGTGAGGCGTTTTGTGTTCCCAAAAGCGAGACGTAAGCCTTAAGGCACAAAGCACAAAGCCTAAGCTTTGTGAATTTTGATATTAAATATTATAATGAATATTTGTTTCTAAAAGTATGAATATGTAATATTAATTTCAAATAAAATTTTTTATGTATAATATAAATGCACTTTTCATCACAATATTATGCATATTCTAAATATAATTATTGTGAAAAGAGTTGTTGTGACTTTTTTCCTTTTAATTTATGTTTAAAAACTTCATACCTTTTTTGTCAATAAACATAGTTTTGACTTTTACCTTCGAAAATATAGATTATATTCAACTTTTCCCATTGATTTAGTAAGTAGTTCTTTTTTACCTAAAGTGCACGCCTTTACAATAAGGCATAAGCCTTAGAACTTAAACTTAGCACATTAGCCTTGAGGCGTTTTGAGGGAATTTTGCTTCAAAGCGAGCTTTAAAGCAAGGCTCATTTAAGCTTTTTAAAACACTTTAAAACACTGGTATGTATATTCTGCTTCAGGTAGTTGTGAATTGAAAGCAAAACAAATCGTATTCAGTTTGATTATTGTTGGAAGCACTACCGGGAAATCGGATTTGTGTTAAAAATGTCGACATGATTAAATAATGGTTGTTGCCTGCTGGTCTCTCTGATACTGATTACTGTTGAATCTGATGAGTGGAGCATAGATATTTATTCCTCGAGAAAAGGAAATGACAGCCTTGATCTTGTTGATGCCGTGTCTTTGTCCTTGTCAGTTTGATTTCGTGAAGTTGAATGTGGAGACAAGTTGTGCTGATATTTATCTATCAATTTTAGTTGTGTGAACATCGAATTCGATGTGCACCTTGTAAACTTTCATCATGTCGTTGAGTGAACCCAATCCAAATACTGCACTCTTTGAGTTTTGCATGTGCAATTTGTTGACTGTTCACGAGAGATATGTCTTGTTCGTTTCTGTGACTTCATTAAGGTGTTGAGTCTTTTCTCCAGTCCCTTGTATTGGTCTATATACCATGGATTGAGACTTTTTTTTGAGTGTTTTGGATTGGTAGGGGCGTTTTTCAAAATTCTTCAATTTATGCATCATCGGAAATATGTGTTTGAATTGCTTTTGAATTTTTAAAGTTATTATACAGTCAGTAGCTGTGATAAGAGTATTTAATAATAGGTTAGTAGATGTTGAATGAATTTCGGGTTACTCATGGATGTATGTAATTGAGAGAATATGCATGTATAGATACTTTTAAGAGATTAGTCTCAAGACAAGAAAAAGAAATGTTGATTTAGAACTGCAGTGGATATATTGGACTATTAAACTTGTTATTATGTGTATATAAGTAAAAGTCAAAAGGTTTTCTGGATGTGATACTTTATCTGTATATGCATTGGTGTATGTATATCGTAGCCGAAAGAGTTGAGTGTATGCATTATATATCTAAAAATCATGTTATTAATGCGATTTTGATATGTGAGCAAAAAGTGTGTTTTTGTTACAAAATGAAATAGAAAGGTTTGTTTTATGAATAACTCAAACTATATAATAAGGACGAACGCGATCATAAAAGGTTAGGAAATACACAGCCCGAACTATATTTTTGAGTTTTTGTTTACTTGTACATATATCTACTCCGGCCCTTAATTGAGTTAGACATGCACCTTGTTAAACAAATTAGATAAAATTGTACGTGAGCTTATATATATTTAAACTTTTCTCCGTTGATTTTCAGGTGAAATTATGAGTATCAAATCTCAGAAACTTGAGCAAGGTCTCATCGGTAATTTACCTGATTCTTTAATATCTTGCATTCTTTCGTACCTGCCCACCGAAGATGCAGTTAAAACATCAGTTTTGTCAAAAGATTGGGAATTCAAGTGGACCCGTATGCAGAAATTTGTAATAGGTGACAAATATATGTCTAAATGGATGGAGGATACCAAATGGGATACTGATCCTAATATTGTTAGCTTTGTCGATAGGACACTTCTTTTATCACAGGATTTGCAAGAAATTCGTCTTAATTGCTGTGAACTGAGCCAAATACACCGTTGGATGACTGCTGCATTAAACCGTAACATTCGATGTTTAGACATAGAATGTCCCGTCGAAGGAAGCTTAGTCTTGCCTCGCAACCTTCTCACTTGTTATTCTCTGAGAGAATTGCGACTTCATACTTTCTGCACCTTTAAAGTTTCTGAAGAGGTTTGTTTTCCTAACCTCGTCGCATTGAGTCTTTCTGGAGTTTGTATTTCGAACGAGCATTCTGATTCCTATCAGGTAGAATTCAAGCTTCCGCTGGTGGAAAAACTACAACTCGAGTATTGCGAATGGTTAAACATAGAGTTTGTGGAAATATACGCTCCTAAAATGACTAGTTTAGAGTTGACGGATCCTGATTCAAATGACTGTACATTCAAGATTATTGGAGACAACCTCGTGACGCTCAAGTCGTATGGAGATTATGGCCTAGCCGATGTTGATCTATCCGGACCAGTTGACCGTGTTGTTTATGCAGAATTGAACCATTGGTTTGAAAGAGCTGATCTTCTTTTACTCGATAAGAATGGATTACAACTTCGAAAGCTATTAGGAGGGTTCTCAAATTTGAAAGACTTGGAGTTAGGGGGTGTTGTCGCAGAGGTTATATCTTTTTCTTTATCAGAGTTTATCAAATTGCCAAATTATCGGCTTTAACTTGAACTTGACTCTTACTTTATTTGTGATGTTTGACTAGGCTATTGCCAAATCTAAACGGGGAGTTTCTCTTCCGGTGTATTACAAGCTGGAACAACTGGTGTTAAGAGCTTGGGTTTGTGCCGAAGTAGTACTTGAGTTGCTTCACGCAGCGCCATACCTGAAACTTTTGGTTGTAGATGTGGTAAGCAAACACTGAAAGCTAATCAATTGCTCTTTCTATCCTCACAGCCCTAATATGCGCATTTTTGGTTTATCTATTTTCAGGAAGATTTGAAGGAGTATGATTATGATGCTGTGGAATCTGTCCCCTCCTGCATGGTATCTCACTTGGAAAAAGTCACGTTCACCTCGTTTACCGGGAAGACAAGTGAGATGAAATTGGTAAAGTTTTTCTTGAAGAAAGCAGAACAATTGAAGAGTTTGTTGGTCCAGCCAAGGTCCCGTGATCCAGCAATGTCCGAGAAAGAAAGGTGTGTGGTCACTGAAGAGTTGTCGACATATCCAAAAGCTTCGACTTGTTTAAACCTAACAGTGGAAGAAGTAGAACGCAAGAAGCCCAATGTTGCTAACTAGAATAGTCTTAGGAGATGCGGTGTACCTACTTTGATCTATGGTTTAGCTGTTGTTCTCAGATTGAAACCGTTTCATGTTGAATTGATTAATGGTTAGCTGTGTTTTTTGGGGGGATTTTCAACAGTTTGGTCCTTTAAGTTGGCTTTAGCTCGATTTTGGTCCCATAAGTTGGCAGGCCTCGATTTTGGTCCCATAAGTTGGCACATGAACTTGATTTTGGTCCCATGGTCAACATTTTCAAAAATATATCCGTTAAAAGCCTACGTGGCATCAGTTGACTGCCCCGTGGCAATTTGACCCGAGAAAATGATACATGGAAAAATCAAAAACCCTAAAAACTAAAAAACGGTTCGATTTTCTTCTCAAATACCAAACGGCAACTACCCATGTAAAAACAACAATACTCGTCCCAAATTCTCTCTTCAATCGGCCAGATTCCCAAACGACACTCTTCAACTCGTCCCAAAATCTTTTCCAAAAATCTCTCCGTAGCAATCGTCGAGCAATTCGAAGGTAAAATCCCCACTTTATATAGTTAGGGTTTAATTAATTTTCTGTTTTTCTTCATCTAAATTCCCAATTCTACAAATGTTTGAGAGTTAAGGTTTAATAAGGGTTTATTATGTGTGATTGTCGCGTCTGTGGTTTGTTGTGGTGATGAAATGTTTGTGGTGTTCGTAGATGGATCACCCTCGCCAAATTTTCTGCCTTTGTGGTCGAGGAACAATGATGTATTGTAAGGCTAGTAGCAAGGCATCTCGCCCCGGTAGTTTTTACTACATATGCCCTATGCGTGTTCGTCACACGAATTACTTTTTGTGGGCGGATGACATGAATGAGGGATCAAATCTGAGGAGAAGAAATTATCGTAGTGAGGAGGGTTCTGGAGTTAATGAAAGTGAACCCCAGATTAGTCGATTTTCAACCTCATCAACTGTTGGGAAGAGTGGAATTGAGCATTCGAGTCCAATTATGGACTGTGTAGTCAATATGAATGCCACTAGGGCTGCCATGATTTGTTGTGTAATTGGGTGGTCTCTGTTTTTTATTGTATTTGTGTTGTTGGTGGCTCTGCTACTCATTATGTATTCAAGGGTGTAATATGTTTAATTTGAGTAGTTGTTTAAGTCTAGTTCTAGCTTTTTATCTTATGTAAGACTATGTTACATTACAATTGTTTTGATATTCATGTAAAACTATGTTAATTTGCTTCTGTGAGACAATTTATTTAACTTGTAATGTGTTGATTTATTTATGTATATTATAGTATATAATAATGGATCAACATCCAATGGTGGTTGGCCTCAATCTTCCCTGGGGTAATAGGATGCTCAGTGATGAGGCAGAGCAATTTATTGTTGATTACCTGGTGAAATATGGTAAGGGTCATTGAATCCAGAATGAGAAGCCACTGCTGAGAGGTTTGAGGCTTGCCATCCCAAGGTTAGAGGAGATCACTGGCATGTGCTTCAGCATTGCTCACATGAGGAGGCTTGTGGAGAATCTGAGGCTGAAGTTTCAGAGGTTCAAGCACTTCATAACCCTTCCTGGAGTAGGTGTTGATGGTCCTGGTATGGAGGTGTATCTCACAATGGATTACATTGAGGATGTAGGTGATGAGGTAATTCAGAACCTTTACTAGTTAATATTTGAACCTTTACTAGGAGATGGGGTTGATGGCACTAATATTTCATTGTTTGAACTAACTTTTTCTTATTGTAGGAGCCTGATGAATACTATTACTTCAGGAACTTTGGCCTTACAAATGCTCCATTGTACTTCAAGCTTTTTGAGGAGATTGGAGTCTTCACCTTTCCTCCAGAACACAACAACACTCCTGATGAGCCTATTATGCTGCTGGATGACAGTGATGAAGAACATGTTGGTGGTGATCATCCTGCTCCAGAAGCCATGGAGATTGATGGTGGTGCAGGAGGTTCTGGTGTTGCTGCTGGGGCTGGTGATGAAGGTCAAGTCTATGGGGTGGCTATTGATGCTGGTGCTGAAGATGGTGGACAAGGGACTGGAACAGTAACTGAAGTAGGTGAAGGTTCTGGTACTACACATTATGGATTTGAGGGGTCTGGTATTAAGCTCAGCTGGCTCAATGATGTTGATTGAATGATCTGGTTCTGGGAGGTTTTGAACAATTGTTTTTAATGGTTTTAGTTTGTAAGTTTTAATGGTTGTTGGTGCCTGTTTGGTTGATGTTTGATGAAGGATTTGGTGCAAGTTTGATGAATGTTTTGAATAAACTTGTTGTTGTCCTTTGCCATTGTGTTTAAATCTTAAAATGGTTACTGTTTGGATTAGGGATTTTCATAGTTTACCAGATTCATAATTCACCAGATTCATACATTCACTGAAATGAGTTGAAACACATTTGAATCTCCCACTTGTCATCAAGACAACTAATTGACAAAAGATACTTGAGACATACATTCACTGAAATGAGTTCAAACATAATTGAATCAAGTACATGTCATCAAAAGATGTTTAACAAAATCCAAACAGACAATTCTACTTTTTCTTCGATGAACTTCCAGCTCATATGGTCCTTTGCAACAACACTTTTCCAGCCCTAGTCTTGAGTTTCTCAACTCTGTTAATAGTTATCTTCTCAGCAGCTTCTAGTTGGTCATTCATAGAAGGACCTTGTGTAGGTGGCATTAGTGGTGCTGATGTGTATGTGAACAGATCATCATGCTTCCTTGTTTGCTTCTTTTGCTTCTTGTGAGAATTGGATCTATCAAATGTGATCTATTCAAATAACAAAAGACTAGTTAATGAAACATCACTGATTTTTGAAACAAGATCAACTAAAAATCATAGAAAATGTACCTGGTCAGATTGGTTGTTGCTATTGTTTGATGGAGCATCTACAACTTCTTCTTGTGTCAAATCAATTGAAGGCTGAGAATCATGGATTTGAATCTCCTCATGGACAGTAACATCAACCAGGGGCTCATGGACAGTAACATCCACCAATGGCTCTGCAACCTCAGCTGGTTCTGTGTTCTGATCCATGTTATCCTCTTCATAACCCATTGTGTTACCAAATATGATATCATCTAACTCAGCAGCATACTGTTCTTCAGGTGGATTTCCTTGTTGGTCAGCTTGTTCTTCAGGTGGATTTCCTTGTTCTTCAGGTGGATTTCCTTGTTCATCTGGTACAGCAGCAGCTCTACCATCTGTCATTTCAGATGGATTTCCTTGTTGTTGCTCTGGTACAGCAGCAGTTCTACCATCTGCCATTTCAGATGGATTTCCTTGTTGTTGCTCTGGTACAGCAGCAGTTCTACCACCTGCTTCTTCAGTTTGCTTCAATGAATCCTCTTTCCTGACAACACATCCTTTCTTGTTGTGACATAATACTTTGCAATACCCACATCTCACAGTTCTTTGGTCCTTAGTAAGCCTAGTAGGATCTGCTGAAGACACCACCACAGGTTTACCTCTGCATCTTCTCTTCTTCTTCAAAGGCATTTCACCAGGTTCTCCTCTTCTAATCCCTTCAGGTCTACCCATTAATCTGCCATCATTAGGTGGATTAATTGGCAAGTAATTCATTTTCTTCCACTCCTTTCTTCCATTCATAGGATAGATTGGTCTGTTATATGCTTCCAAGTAAAATCCTGTGTGGTATGAATGATGAATGAAACTAAGTGGATCAAGTCCTTGAGCAACTATAGCACTCACAGCATGTACACAGGGTATCCCACTGACATCCCACTTCCTACAGCCACATGTCCTGTCATCCAAGTTCACTGCATATGTGTCTCCATTGTAACTTTGCACAGAGTAATTAACATCATCAGACTTCACTGGTCTACATAACTTTACATGGATTTGTGCTAAGTGCCACACAATTTTCTTAATCTTAGGACACCATGCATCCTTCCATTTAGCCTTTGCTCTGTCTCTGTTCTTCTGATGCCTTGTCATCATGTACTGTGTAATCCATTCAAGCATTGACAGTATTGGCATCTTCCTTGCATCCAGTATGCATGAGTTGAAAGCCTCACACCCATTGTTCAGCAGCATATCACATTTTAGCTTTGGATCAAAGTGTGACCTGCTCCAATGTTCTGGTGATTTATCCTCTAACCATTTATGTGCTTCTGGACTTATTTCCTTCAAGGCCAACATTTTATCATTCCACTCATTAACTGTAGTAGCTCTTGCTGCCTTCCACAGAGCATCCTTCAATGCATCTCCAGTGAAGCTGGCTCTTTTGAAATTGCCATGTAAATGCCTCACACAGAATCTATGGATGGAACCTGGGAATACTGTCTGGAATGCTTGCAACAACCCCTTCTGTTTATCTGACATAAAAGTCCATCTCTCATTTTTAATGATATGAAGATCCAACTTGATCACATTTAAGAACCATTCCCAGTTTCTCCCATTTTCCTTGTCAACCACAGCCCATGCAAATGGATATATATTGTTGTTAGCATCTATGCCAACAGCAGTCAATAGAATACCCTTATGTGGACCCTTAAAATGTGCTCCATCTACCCCAATAATTCTTCTACAACCATAAAGAAATCCCTGCCTCAAAGAAGCCAAACACATGTACATTCTATCAAACTTGTTCTCTCCAGATTGATTGTTAGTTGACAACAGAATAGTTGATCCAGGGTTTGATCTCTCTAACTCACCCTTGAAGTCCCACAATGCAGCATACTGCTCTGTGGTTGTGCCATTTAGCATTGCCAATGAAAGAATCTTAGCTCTGTAAGCCTGGTGAATGGAAACTTGTATTCTAGTATCTGCTTCTGCATCAACAGTGAACCCCTTCACACTTCTGTTTGGATCAGATTTCCAAAGATGAATGTACTTCTTTGCAAGGTAACTTGATTTCACGTTCCTTGATTTTTTCACTGCTGGACAACCATGTTTCCCCCTGTATAGCCTGATTCTGAAGGTTGACTGCTCACCCTTGATCTTCCTTCCATTCAACCTCCATTTGCACCTGGGGTTATCACACTTGGCATACATCCTAGTTCTGTCATGCTTAAATATGTGTACTGATCTTTGTTGGTTGATGGCATCTGCATGAATAGCATCCTTCAGAATAGACTTGTCTGTGAACCTCATTTGAACTTCAAACTGAGGGTTGAAGATGTCCTTGACATCAAAGAGTTTTCCTGGCTTTTCTTGTCTTTCTTCATCACTCCCACACTCACTTTCCAGCTCATTAGATGGCTCAAGCAAGTTATTTGAACCTTCATCAGACAATGTCTCATATGGAGCATCAATTTCTTCTTGCACAACTAGAAAGTGATTTGCATTTTGTTCACTGCCAGCAGTTGAAGGCCCAGCAATATCTTGTCCTTTGCTTGAATATTTGTTCCTTCTCACTGCATTCTTTTCACCAGCTCTGCATTGGGCTTCAAACAACATTGACTCAACAGCACTCTCATTTACAACATGCCCCATATCCAGATCATCTACCATAACATATTCATCATCACTGAAATACTCCAGATTATCTTCACCATCTCCTTCTTCTGCCTCATCTTCATCACCAATTTCATTATCATCTACAACTTCACTGTCTCCACCATCAAACATGGCTTGCTGTTGTGTATTGATCCTCAATTCACAGTCCACAAAGAGCACAATTGATCTACTCAGTTGACATGACAGGAAGTAGGTTGCAATTTCATGGTCTTTCTGGAGGAGTAACCACCTTCATGCTTCATATATATTCCCTTCACACCCAAAAAGCCAAGTCCTAAGCATAAACCTTCAATACCACTGCAGCTTACAGTTGAAGGCCCCACATAATCTACAACAACCTTTGCATTTTCATGGTTCTCCAGTATGCCCTCACCATTTACGATTCCACCATACTGCAATTGTAGAGTAACATCCAAGAAGCAACCATCTGTTGATTTAATAATGACATTTCATTAGGCAAAGAACAAAATTTCATTTGGCAAAGTACTAAATTAGGGTAAGGCAGTGTAAACAAGTAGGGTTCAAATACTAAGGGTTAACAAAATTAATAAATTACAAGATTAGGGTTCGAAAATTTGGGGGTTTTTCAAAATTAGGGTTCGACAATTGGGGTTTTATCCAATTAGGGTTGATTTCAAACATGCAATCCGAGAAAACGTTTTAATTATGTGACAACATTCATTTAACATAGAATTAAACAACATACTTACCATAATTCGGAATGGGATCATCGATTTGGTCAGATTTTCGGATTCTCATCTTCCTTGCTCTACGCGCCATGTGTTTCAGTGTTCACCGCGAAAGGACGACGGCGTCGCCGGTGAATGTTCACGTCGCGAAAGGCCGGAAAAAACTTGAGCAAATTTGGGTTTAGGGTTCAAAGTGGCGCGAGATGAAGAAGTAAATAAATGATTCGCGCCGGTTTTGATATATAAATTCGATTTTTTATGCCACGTAATTGCCATGTGTGTGTGTGGGTCCATTTTCTCGGGTCAAAATTGCCACGGGGCAGTCAACTGATGCCACGTAGGCTTTTAACGGATATATTTTCGAAAATGTTGACCATGGGACCAAAATCAAGTTCATGTGCCAACTTATGGGACCAAAATCGAGGTCTGCCAACTTATGGGACCAAAATCGATCTAAAGCCAACTTAAAGGACCAAACTGTTGAAAATCCCTTTTTTGGGTATATATTATTGCATTCAGTGTCACAAAGTTTTGGATGCTTATTTTTTTTTTTTTTGGTAGAAAATGGAAATCAAATGGCCCTTAGGCTACATCGTTCGATAATAAAGTAAGGATTTCCGGGGGGGGCACAAAAGAAAACTAATGCTCCCACCCGTGTTACAAACCAATCTAGAAAGAGCATCCGCTACTTTATTCTTCTCTCGCGCTATCCATCGAAATTCGGAGGTCCATGGTTTGTGAAGTAGTGCTCGACATTCATCAATCTTCTCTTGGAGGTGCGGCTCCGATGCATTCGCCTTTGAGATTAAGTTGTATGCCCCCAACGAATCTGTCTCAATGCTAATTCGTTCTACTCTTTTTTCCCACGCCAATTCTAGCCCTCGTCTAATAGCGTCAATCTCCGCTTCAAGAATAGTTGGGCATGAAAGGGGCTCGGAAAATCCCCAAAGCCATTCGCCATCTTTATCTCTTAGGACTCCGCCAATTTGTCCTCGGTTTTGACCCGGTGTTACACTTCCATCCACATTTAATTTCTTCCACCCATTGGTTGGTTTTTGCCAATTCTCCTCCTTTCGGCCACTTTTCGATTTATATGCTCGCGCCATATCGTAGCATAATGACTTTATTTGACACATCAGTCAGAATTTTGAATCTGTTTTCCCCTTGAACACCCTACTGTTCCTAGCCTTCCAAATAGACCAAATACTAGCGGCAAAAATAATGTTCCACGGGATATTTGGTAAAAGCGAACATACCATCTCTTTGTGGGATATATTTCGTTTCAGCTAAACCGCATCACGGATATTGTTGAAGGCGCGCAGGCCTGTGTCTTCCAGAAGGGTGTTCCAAATTTCCTTCGCTGCGGAGCAGTGGCGTAAGATGTGAAGGGTCGATTCCTCATCTCTTTTGCAAACTTCACATATCGCCGAATCCGTACACTTCCGAATTTTCCTCAATTGGTTTGATGCTAGGCGATTCTGGTTTGCTAGCCAGATAAAATGGCGGATCTTGTTGCTACATGGTGCATCCCAAATCCACTTCCATTGGTTCGGTCCACCTTCCCTTTCCGTATTCGCGTGGTGGAGTAATTTGTATGCGCTTTGACAAGAGAAGATTCCGTTTGCCGTTTCGTTCCACGAGATGCGATCCTCTGTGTCCGTTAAGGTCGGCTCTTTCCCTTCAAGCACGTTAGTCCAACTTGTGTTCACCTCCGTCCTAATGTGGTCGAAACACCACTGCCCCTCGTCATTAATGACGTCTCGAATTTTGATATCACAGTCGGCCTCATCAATATGCGGAATAAGGTCACTTAGTTTTTGATTTCCCATCCAATTGTCAAACCACAATGAGATTTTCCGACCGTCACCTATTTTCCATCGGAAAGAGTCCTTAATTAAATCCAAGCATCGAACTATCCCCTTCCAAGTAGCGCTATCGCTAGGCTTGGTTTTGTACTCCATAAGTCGATCCTCTTTAATATATTTCGCAGTCACAAAATCGCCCCATAGACCCGCCTCTCCTATTAATAATTTCCAGCCATACTTTGAGAGAAGGGCCTGATTATTGACGCGTGCAACACGTATGCCAAGTCCTCCTTCTTTCCGGTCCTTTGTGACTTTTTGCCATCCCACAAGGTGGAGTTTGCGGGCATTAGGATCGTTGGACCACAAAAAGTCGCGGTTCATCTTGTCCATTCGCTTGCAAACATTGTCGGGGAGCCAACAAGATTGCATCACATGTATTGGTACCGCCGTCGATACCGATTGCACAAGTGTGGTGCGCCCCGCAAGTGAGAGTGTTTGGCTCTTCCATCCCGTAAACCGTGCATTAAGCTTGTCAAAAATCCCCGTGAAGTCTTCCCTTTTAACTCTCTCGTGGAATAGCTTCGCCCCTAAGTATTTCCCGAGGTGTGTGGTTTGCGCGAAACCGAAGATTGAGCAAATTCTCCTTTTGAGAGTCCATTCACCCGCTTTTGAGAAAAAGACCTTAGACTTTGCTGGACTAAGTTTCAAGCCTGATGATGCGCAAAACCGATCCAATGTCTCCTTAATGGTTCTCGCCGTTTTGAGTGTAGCTTTTCCCATAAGCATAAGGTCGTCGGCGAAAAAAATATGGGATAGACTCGGGCCTCCTCTACAGGGTATAATTGGTTCCCACCTCTTTTCGTGAACCGCTTCAAGGATGAGATATGCCAGACGCTCGACGCAAAGAACAAAGAGGTGTGGAGACAACGGGTCTCCCTGTCTCAATCCGCATCCATGGTGGAACGCTTCCAACGGTTCTCCGTTCCACAGTATCCGTGTCGATGCATTCGTCACACAAAACAAGATCAATTTGATGATATTTGCCGGAATCTTGAAAGCGTACAAAGTTTCTTCAAGAAAACTCCAACTGATCTTGTCATAGGCTTTCTCGAGATCTAGCTTTAGGATCATGCAACCAATTTTATTGTTTTTCTTGTTGCGCAGTGAGTGCAATAATTCTTGTATCACCAAGATATTATCTTGGGTTCCTCGGCCCTTTATGAAACTCGATTGGGTGGGCGCGATTAACCCCGGCATAAGATCTTTGAGGCGCAATGTAATAATCTTGGTGATGAATTTGTATGTGACGTTGCAAAGAGATATGGGACGCAACTGGGATATAAGCGACGGGTTTGGCACTTTCGGGATGAGACAAAGAAACGCAGCACATACCTTCAGATCAAAACTCCCGTTTTGGAATGCTTTTTCAATAAACTCAAACAACGACGGGTTCATCCAATCCCAGAAATTTTGATAGACTCTAGCTTGAAGCCCGTCCGGTCCCGGGGCTTTAGACGGGTGCGATGCCCAAATCGTCTTTTTTCAATTCTGCTACGGATATTTCCTTCCCAACGTCAGAGATTGAATTTTCGTCAACGAAGCATTGAAATCGAGATATAGTTAATGGACTTGTCGTTGAGGTCGTAGCCGTAAAGAGACTTCGAAAGTATGTGATCGCATGCGACCGAAGGATGCCCTGCTCCTCACACCATATATCGTTAATTTTCAGCGCCGTGAGTTTATTTCTTTTGCGACGTGTGCTCGTGGCTCTGTGAAAGAATTTGGTATTTTTATCCCCGTCCGCTAGCCACTTTACTCTCGATTTTTGTCTCCAAAAGACTGCTTCCCGACGCAATATCTCGCTATATTCTGCCAACAAATTCCCTTCTAATTTTATTAGGTCAGGTCGGGTGTGTCGCGCGAGCATTTTTTGTACCCCTTCAATCCGTTTCAAGACCCTCCTTTTCTCACGGAAAATATGCCCAAATCGCGTTCTGTTCCATGGTATCATGAACTCCGGGACTGCGTTTATAGCGTCGATTAAATTTGTGTGCGATTCCCACACGTTTTTCATCGTTGTTTCACACTCCGGGTGGTCATACCACATATCTTCAAATCGAAAGGGTCATGTTCCTTTAATATCGGTCGAGTCTTCATTGCTCGTTAGGATAGGGTGGTGGTCTCCGTGTGTACGCAGTAGATGTGAGACCGCGTATCCGGGAAATGCTTATATCCATTCATCGTTTGCTAACGCCCTATCGAGCCGTTCTCAGATTATATCATCGTCGTCCCGCTTGTTTGTCCACGTAAATTCTGGGCCGTTAAATCCGAGATCGTGTACTTTCCATGATTTCATGCGCTCTTGGAAGGCCGAGCATCGATTCATCACATCCGTGCTTCCTCCGACTTTTTCATGTGCTGCGCCTATTTCATTAAAGTCTCCTTGGATAAGCCATGGCATCCGAATATCTCGTGCAATATCCGCAAGTCTATCAAAAATACGGATTTTATCTGCCTTTGTGGTTTTGCGTAAATTCCGGAGATTGCCCATTTATCCTTCTCTTTTGGACCAACAAGAGCATGAATTGCCTGATCCCCGACTTCTTGAATCTCGACATCAATATTGTTAGAATTCCACAGCAACCAAATACCTCCCGACATACCGTCTGTTGGTGCAATGCAGAAGTTCGAGTATCCCAGCGTAGGTGCAATCTCATGTGCGCGTTCCATGCATACGCGCGTTTCCAGCAAATAGACAACGTCCGGGTTGTGGGTCCGTACAAGTTCTCTAAAATTATTCCTAAAGTCCTCGTCTTCCGCTCCTTGGCAATTCCACGACACTACTTTAATCTTGGCACAAATTAGGTGATACAGTTGGATATGGTCAACAATGTCCCATCCCATCCATGACGTAGTCCACTGTCTCGTTAGCATTAGTGCTATTTTGAGTTGGCGATTTGCCTCCCAGTCGGTCAGATTGAGTTTCTGCCAGTAGTTCCTCAGATGTTCCTCCCTCTCGACCCAAAAGGTTTGTATTTTGAACTCCCAGACCGTCGAGGCTACCTCCGTCACGACAATGTGGCGTGGATCGATTAGTAATATCCGCGAGGAGCCGCTGAATCTCTCTGCTCTTGTGTGATTGTCCCAAAAATCATGTTCGGGTTCCACTACCATTGCTCCATTCACCCAGTTGATTTGTATCTCGCCCGCTTAGTCCATTGTTCAACACGGTGTTTGTAGCGTCACTTAGAGTTTTTTCTCCCAATATAGTGAATCGGTTGTTGGGGTTGCTTGTAAATCCCGCCGCTTTGGGTGGTGAATTCTTTTTTCCTTTATTAGTCGACTTACTTTGATTATTTGGACCCCCGAATCCGATTTTATTCGGAATTATATCTTTCTCCCGATCACTTTCCTTGTCAATTTGGGTTTGTTTGCCATTAAGCACAGTCATATCTGCATTAAGACTCTTAAAGAAGCTCGGTTTCCTTTTGAGGATAGAGACGGGTTTCCCTTCCTTAATCAACGCATTTTTTTCCGTCGATGGCCTTTTGCTTCCCCAATTATTTTTGCGAGGGACTTGCATCCATTCGCCAAACTCGTTTGACGTTGCTTTTTCGACAAGCCAGCTATTTTCCGGAGCTTTAGGGACCTCTCTGTCTTCTCTAATTTCCATGCTACTGGAGTTCTCCGTTTGGTTATCCTCATCCTTTTTCGCATTGCAATGGTTCGCCAAATGTCCAACACGCCCGCACGTATAGCAGAGTGTCTCAATGTTTTCATATTGGACTTGATAAAGTTTATCTCCAATGTACATGGCTCTCTCGAGGGGCTGATCCGTCGCAATTTGGACGCAAAATCTTGCGTATTTACCCCTTGACGCGGTATACGTATTTCCGTCAATCTTAATGAGGTCTCCTATGCTTTGAGCTAGCGGGACGATCACTGCTTCGTGTGTCATCTCGATCGGGATTTTGAGGACGCGCACCCACGTAATGACTTGATTCGAGTTCTCTTCCCCGGAGATGAATTCTGGGGTCCATTTTCGTATAGAGAGAAAACTTCCGGCGATCTGCCATGGTCCTTCCGTGAGGATTTTTTCTCGTTGTGCGGTGGACGTTCCTTTTAGGCAATAGCTGTTCGATCCCAAATCAACCAGTTCGCAGTCCCCCGTCAAGTTCCACATTGTGCTGAATTTGTTCACCAAGTTCGGATAGAACCATGCTCGTCCCATCACTCTGATGTAGATAGAATCTTTCCACAGATCGGCCAGGGACTGTTTCAATTCATTCGAGAGTTCTAGCGTCTTGTATTTTCTTTCTGCCGTGGGAGGAAGAACCCTAGCCTTCCCTTGAACCGCAGCTAGTGTCGGCGCGTCGATTTTGACGTCCTTTGGTCGCACTTTGTTTGCGTATGAAATTCTCGGGTTACCCGTTTCCCTAACATTCGCTTCCATGAATTGATTGCTGGGTTTCGATGCCTTGAACTCGTAGGCGTGTCGGGTTCGTTTGAGGGCCGAGATCTCCTCGCTTTCCACGTGGTATTGCTCCGTATTCCAGTATTAATAAGAGATTAAATTTCATACCATGAAATCTAATGACAGATCTTCCAACGATGGATCCCTCTGAATCATCAACATTAACGCTACTGAATCATCGAAATTAGTAGCTTATGTATTCGTTAATTATATATCATATTAATTATTATAGTATTGAGTGTTATGATAAGATTATGTTGATAATAGATATGATTCATTCAAGAATTTTACTACTTATTGTTTACAATAAAATATACTCCAACTTAAAAATAGTTAACCCCAAGTTTGTTTTGCATGCATGTTATAATTTTTATTTTTTGAAACATCATGCATGTTATAATTTGTATGGATCTTTTTTTTCGTCTTTTAGAAAAACATATAAATATTTATTGATGTATTGGACTTAAAAAGTATTTGATTTTGTGCCTGAATGTACTTGTTACTACAATTTCTTTTTAAAAAAATATCTTTAATGGGTTAAATAGTACATTAATAATTCTTTAAAATTCTATCTTAAACGAATCAGATATATCTTGATAAGAAGTTATGAGTAATAATCCCATAGAGTAAAAGATATCTGTCAAATTTTGTTAGTTCTTTACAAATTTAGGTACAATTATTTATTATAGCAAGTTAAGAGTTCATATTGATCATTTAATTATATTTTAACCGTATCCTATTAAATATAGTCATTATTTACCAAAATATTAAATAGATATGTGTTTAGATTACACTTGAATTGGTGCTCCACGTATCTGTACGCTAAACATGCAAATATTAAATTTTAATATTTTATAAATAAACTTTATTTTATGTGATTTTCTTCCGGTCTATTTAGAACATAGTTAATTCTCGAAAAATCAGTAATGATGTTTAGCAGGAATACTGAAGAACACACTCGTGTTGCTATTGGAGAGCTGTTAGGGGTTGCGGTTGCCGAACACCAAGAAAAGTATCTGGGTCTACCCTCCGTCATTGGCAAATCAAAGAAGTAAATGTTTGACTACATTTGGGAACGAATCTGAAAGAGGGTGCAAGGGTATAAGGGCAAAACATTATCGGGGACGGGAAAGGAGATTCTGGTGAAAGCGGTAATGCAATCTATTCCGACCTTCGTCATGAGTTATTTTTGACTTCCAGACACGTTGATCAAGGAAATCGAATCAATCACAAGCAATTATTGGTGGAGTAGTGGGGAGCAAAATAAGATTCATTGGGTGGCATGGAAAAAGATGTGCAAGCGAAAAGTCGACGGTGCGCTTGGATTTCGTGACTTGAAGGCATTTAATTTGGCACTCCTCGCAAAACAAGCTTGACTGCTTGACATATTTTGCAATATCCAACGATCTTGGTGGGATGGATTTATAAGGCAAAGTATTTCCCTAATAACGAGCTTTGTGACGCATAACTTGCCGGCCCACCATTTTTTCGTGGCGTTGCATTTGGGAGTCGATTTCGGTTTTGAAAAAAGGACTTTGATGGAGCGTGGGAAAGGAGGAGTCAATATCAGTGTGGCATGATGCATGGCTACCACGACCGGTTACTTTTTGGCCAATTACACCAGTGAACAATGTTGCACCGTTTACGACGGTGAATGAGGTAATCGATCTTACAACGGTGGGATGTTGACATTATTCGGGGCTTAAGTGGGAAGATGACGCAAGATTAATCTTGTCTATTCCATAAAGGGATTAGAGGAATCAAGACCTACAGATCTGGCATTTTGAGAAAAAATAGTTCTTGACAGTCCAGAGCGCATACCACGTTATAATATCACAAGAATTGCTAAAGAAGACACAGGATATGACTTCGAGTTCCAAACCGCACGCCTCATGGTCAAAGATTTGGAAGGTTGAGTGTGCGAGCAAGATCAAATTATTCATGTGGCGATGTTGCATGGATGTTCTACTGACGCGTTCGAAACTGGCGCGTAGACGTATATGTTCGGACTTGTTGTGCGTTATTTGTACGTCGGGGGATGAAACGGTATGTCATTGCTTTTTTGGCTGCCACCTTGAGCGCCAAGTCTGTGCTTTGTTGTATATCTCGACGGCTTTATGGATGGGAACAGGAAGTAACATGCGATTGGTTATTGAGAATTTGGAGGACGGAGTCGGTATATACGGTTAGTTTAATGATCGTAATTTGCTGGATGATATGGGGTAACCGAAATAGCGTTCTTGCGGGGGAAAAGAACCGGAGGCCAGATGATATGGTGATGTTCGTGCAGATTTATACAAAAACATGGTGGGAACATAACGAGAAGGTACGGAGAATAGAGAGGAGTTTGGAGGGAGACGGATGGCAACCGTGAGTGGGCTATATTATCAAAGATAACTTTGATGGGATAAAATTTACAAAGGAGGAGGAGATTGGATTGGGAATGGTTGCGCATGATCGGAACGGTGAACTAATTGCATGGAGACAACGTTAGTTAATGGCTTGTGCGGAACCGTCGGGTATTGAAGCTCCAGCGGCATTAGGTGCAGTCCGATGGGCAATGGAGAAAGGGTATTTAATGTACTTTTTGAAGGAGATTTTTTGAGCATTATTCACGATGTAATCATTGCATCCAATGGACACGTGCGACTTACTAATATTCTTAATGATACTCGTGAATATTTTCACAACAATTCGGAGTTCGGTATTCGGTGGGTTAGACGTGCGTCTAATGCGGTAGCTCACGAGCTTGCGCGGTATGCCATTGAGTATGCGAACGGTTTTGAAGTTGCATAGCAAGTTTGGAGGAAGTTTATGATTTTTTGTGTTTATTCTTTATTCGTTTTGATCTAATGTATTGACGTTGAACCTTTTTTGGCGCTTGCACTATTCTTTGGTGTGGTGTCCAGTTTGTGGAATGCAAGTGACAATTTTTTTTAAATAAGAACATAATTACTTAAATCCAATTTCCATCATAATTATTTGTCTAATTACCTAAATGATATCCTTATCAAAATAAACCTATCGCAATATAATTCATGTTAATATTTTCCTAAGTAGACCTAATATATACAAATATGCAACATAAATGACATTTAAAGAATGAATATACTAAACTACCCCTAGAATAAACATTGACTAGAAGTCAAACTTACTGGATGAAAAAAAGTTAAAACTAGAGAGGAGGTGGATGGCGAATTGGCGAGAGACCGTGGAGGTGGATGGAATTTGCCCCTATTTTAAAAACTTTAATAGTTTTGATTCTTTTGAAAAAGAATAAAGATTCTCATAAAAACTAGGAACAATTACATAATTTACCCTTAAGGTATGGCATAATTGCATGACTATTCCTTATATTTAAAAATTACACAAACAACTATTATGAGTTATGACCCATTTTCATTTAATTTTTTTTTATTAAAAGAGGAAATGCAAGGGTCAATCAGACCATATTAAAACCTAACACATCAACTACGTGAGGAGGGGGGATGTCCCAAAAGAAATCTCGCTCCTCTACACTCGGTGGAGTCTTCGACAATTTATCCGTGACTCTATTTGTTGTTCTTGGAATCCAACGAAGCTTGCAATTCCAACGAAGCTTTAGAAGTTCTTGACATTCGCGCACGATGTTTGTAACGCTCTCCGGTATTATTGTTTTGCCCACAATCATTTTGTAAGCTGAGAGAGAATCGGTCTCCACTTCCACGCGGGGAGTTCGTCTCTCCCAAGCTAGTTGCAATCCAATCTTGATAGCTTCTAGCTCTGTTTCGTCCACCGTTGGCGTCGCAATTTTTGAATAGTACCCCCAGATCCACTCTTCAGTGCTCGACCGAAGAAGGCCCGTTGCTGCGCCGTTGTTGTTGTTCATATTAAGGCTTCCATCAACATTTAGTTTAACCCAATCCGTTGGTGGTTTGATCCACTTAGCGCCAAGTCCCGTGTAACTTTTTTTCTTCTTTGCATTTTGTATCTCAAAACTCAACGTTTTCACTTTAAAGATACTCGTACTTGTAGCCTCGGATTTGTTCCTAAACACCTTTTTGTTCCTCGTTTTCCACAACGTCCATATCCCCACTATAAATATGCTCGCCCAGTTGCAAGTCAGAGTTAAGGAACTCTTTCTCGACTTACGCAGCGAATTATTTTTCAGCCAAAACGCATATGTGGTCTTATTAAAATCCTCCCGATCAATCCCCGTAAGTAGACACTCCCAAAGCCTCTTCGCACTCGGGCAGTACCTGAAGATGTGGCACACAGATTCCTCCTCAAAATCGAAAATCAGGCACCGGTGTGGTTCGAGAATTGTCGTATTTTCCTAAGGTTATTTGTAGCAAGTCGCTCTTGCGCCGCCAACCACAAAAAATATTGGAGTTTGCTACTAACATCCGTTTTCCACACCCGTCGTAAGTGATTCACCGAACCACCCGAATCAATTTTTCCTTGTAGAAAGCTTG
Source organism: Linaria vulgaris (assembly GCA_948329865.1). Classification (NCBI taxonomy): domain Eukaryota; kingdom Viridiplantae; phylum Streptophyta; class Magnoliopsida; order Lamiales; family Plantaginaceae; genus Linaria; species Linaria vulgaris. The sequence goes on along the minus strand of OX415250.1, from coordinate 30,134,849 downwards.
ATAAGCGGATTGACACATAAAATTACCACTCGAAGTCTCGTTCCAAGGTATCACATCCTTCTCATCCCTCAAAGTAATAATTCGACTATTAAGTTCGGTTTTCAATTGACTTGGGATGTTCGTGCGGAACGCTTCCCAAATCCAGCCCCCCTCTTCGTTCACAACCTCATAAAGTCGGAGGTCCAAGTCCTCGGGATGTATATCGACGCCATCAGTGCATAGGATCCTCGACCCCATCCAATTATCTTGCAAAAACGGATTTTGCGCCCGTCTCCTATTTTCCATCGAAAGTATGGTTTCATTAGATTGGCGCATTTGACGATTCCTTTTCATAAAGGGATGTCCATCGTCCTTGTTTTATACTCAAGGAGGCTTGAATTCTTAAGGTACTTGGCTTTGATGAATGCACTCCAGACCGTCGCCTCCTCCGTAATAATTTTCCACGTTAATTTTGCAAGCAAGGCTTCATTGCTTGTGCGCGTGGTTCTAATCCTGAGGCCCCCTTCCTTTTTCGGTTTTGTCACTTTTTGCCAACCCACGAGATTCAATTTCCTTCGGTTCATATCCGCGGACCACATAAAGCTTCGGTTCAGGCGGTCGAGGCTATCATAAACGTGTTCCGGCAGCCACGTTGATTGCATCATGTAGATGGGCATAGCCGTTGACACGGATTGAATGAGGGTTGCTCTCCCGGCGAGAGAAAGCGTACTACTTTTCCACCCGTTGAACCATCTCAATACTCTATCGAAAAGTTCATCGCTCGTTTCCCGACTGACCCGACCGTGAGTAAGGTTAATCCCGAGGTACTTTCCTAGATTTGTCGTCTGACCGAAACCCAAGAGCCCACAAATTTCTCTTTTGACCGCCGACCCCTGGCTTTTCGAAAAGAAAACTTTTGATTTCGAAGGATTGAGCTTGAGCTCCGACACCGTGCAAAATATATCTAACACCTTCTTTACCGACTGCGCCATTTCAACCGTTGCTTTACCCATAAGAATTAAGTCATCCGTGAAGAAAAGGTGTGAAAGCTTTGGGCCACTCCAGCCTGGAATAAGAGGCTTCCATTTACCGCTATCCACCGCGTCGTTGATAAGATACGACAGTCTTTCCACTCATAGAACAAATAGGTATGGCGAGAGAGGATCACCTTGCCTAAGACCACATGAATGCGAGAAGGCCTCGATTGGTGATCTGTTCCAAATTATCATGGTTGCTGCGTTTCGCACACAAAACATAATAATCTCGATCACCTCTTTCGGGAAGTGAAACGCTACTAGAGTATCTTCCAAGAATTCCCAACTTACTTTGCCGTACACTTTCTCGAGGTTGAGCTTCATTATCATGTTGCCATATTTCACCTTCTTTTTGTTTCTCAACGAATGGAGCATTTCCTGTAAGACGAAAATATTATCTTGCGTGCTACGCTTTTTGATGAAGCTCGATTGGGTCGGGGCAATAATGCGGGGCATGATATCCCTAAGCCTCATAGTGATGCACTTTGTTACAAACTTATAAAGCACATTACACAACGAAATAGGACGAAATTGGGATATAGTTTCCGGCTTTCTAACCTTTGGGATCAAACAAAGATACGCCTCACATATCTTTTTGACTAAACACCTATTCTTGAATACATCCTCCGCAAATCTTAACAACGAGTCATGCGTCCAATTCTACGTCTTGTGATAGAAGATTGCTTGGAGGCCATCCGAGCCCGGCGCCTTGTAAGGATGTGATGCGAAAACGACCTCCCTCAACTCGGCCAAGTCAATCGTTCGCATTAGGTTTTCCCGATCCTCGATCAACAGAATATGTTGGTAACGTGACACTCTCATGCTCTCAATATGGTTTCGTCGGCTTCCCTGTGCATCTGAGAATAAGTTTCGGAAGTAAGATCTAGCATGCTGTTGTAGAATCTCCTCATCATTCACCCAAATGTCCTCAATTCGCAGCTCGGTAATTCTATTTCGTCTTCTCCTCGCAATGACGGATTTGTGAAAAAACTTCGTGTTTCTTTCCCCGTCTCGCATCCATCTCACCCGGGATTTTTGAAACCATAGCATCTCTTCCTGTTTGAGGACCTCGTCTAATTCCCCAATCAATTCGCCTGCCAACCGTGCAAGATACGTGTTCGCCCCGTACGCTAATTTCCTTTGGATCCCCAAAAGTCTAGCGTTTATTTTTCGTTTCCTCGCAAAGATGTTTCCAAACTGAGCACGATTCCATGGTTCGAGGATTTTTGGTACTTCAGTTATTGCGTCTAGTATTTTATTTTTTCCTTCCCAAATCCGCCGCAATATACCCTCGCAATCTTTATGAAGAAACCATGCTGCTTCGAAATGGAAAGGCAGTGTTCCGCTAATTGTTTCCCCTCTCTCGCAGCACGTGAGGACTGGATGGTGGTCCGAACACGTGTGTGTGGTGTGATAAACCTCGTATCGTGGAAATTTGTCCAACCATAATTGATTTGCCACAGCTCGGTCAATTCGACCTTTGATGTTCGCGCCATCCTCCCTTTTATTCGTCCACGTGAACGGGGGACCTCGGAATCCTAAATCAATGAGTCTGCACTGCTCAAGGTAGTTTCGGAAAAATCTTAGGTGGCTTAAGGCAACCGTACGACCTCTGATTCGTTCGTGAGCATAACAAACTTCGTTAAAATCACCGGTAACAAACCATGGCTCTCTACAATCCGTCGCCATCGATACTAAATCATCAAACGCTCGCACTTTAGGAAAGCGTGGATCCGAAAACTAGCAAGAAGCATCGGTGATCCGATAAAAATTTATGGCAACACACACTTCGCCTCGAGAGGTCGTTTTACCCGATTTTGCGTGGAAGTACGCACGGATGAACCATTAGATCTCGGGGTATGCATTGATGATGTTGTCTACCAAGTAGTCTATGAGAACCTGCCCCTCGTATGTTACACGTGCGGGAAAGCGGGGCACAGAAAGGAGCAATGCACAATGCACAAGGAAAACAATAGGGAAGAGCAAGCCATGGACTCGAACGCCTCATTCGTGAGTAAAGATGAAAGCGTAACAGAGACGGAGGCAGCTACATGGCTTCTTGCGAAGGCCAAGAACAAAGAATACGGGGATTGGATGGCCGTCCAACCGAGAAAAAACACGAGAGGGAAGGAATCGGCCATGGATAAAACTGATAATAGACTGGGAAAAGGAAAGGGAAAGGTGTTCGATGAAATGCCGCAACCAAGCTATACTACAAAGGGAAGCAGTTCTTGGCCCTTAGTGATTGCAGAACCCACCGATTCGATTTTCAAAAGCAAAGCACCTACGAAGAAACCTAGTGGACAAGGAAAGAGGACTTCCAATACGAGTAGGAAATCCAAATCCACTATGACTCCTACCGTGAGAAACAAGGAAAGTCCCTCACAAAAGGAATTTCTGAAATTCCTTTTCTCTATTACAAAAGAGAGCACTAAGGCCGTAAATAATATTTAGATTTTGTCGAGAAACACCGAAGCACCAGCCATTACGTTCGATCAAAAACATGCGAATCTTGCAGGTATTTTTCAAAAACGGGAGCTTAATAGGCCAATGACTGGATATAAAAAAAATATTATTGAATGTAAATTCATGCTTTGATTTATTTTATATAAGAAATAAAAAGTAAATCAAAGTGTACTTAAAATATATAAATTAAATATCTTATTTCATATAAAAACACAATGAAAAATAAAAAACAGAAAATATTTATTTGAGTTTGTGTTATGTTTTAAAGTTGTACGATTATTTTAATTACTTTAATTTATTCTATTTTACATAAAGATTGTTTGTGTAATTTCTAATAAAAACGAGGGATTGTCTCCTTAATTACCCTATATATACATCAAAAACAATATCGTAATTGCTCTCTAAAAGCAATTAACTGATTTGCACCTCTCACTCTCTCCCAGAAAACCCCCATCACCGCCATGAAAATCAGCCGTGGAAACACCAAAGGTAAATCATCTCTCTCTCTCACACACACACGCGCGCGCACACGCACACGCACACGCACACGCACGCGCGCGCACACGCACACACCAAAGTTAACCGTACGCATACTATATCCGATTCTTTAATTGTTCATTGTTCAGTTTTCGAAATCCATGTTCACAGTTGTAGAATTCACCTTCAGTTTCATATCTATTCGTTGTTATATATGTTTGTTAAGAATCATTGTAAGTAAACAAGGAAAATAGTTACTTAGGGTTTTGTTTTGGGGGGGGGGGGGGGGGGGTATCTGTGTATATTCTGCTTCTGGTAGTTGTGAATTGAAAGCAAAACAAACCGTGTTTGTTCAGTTTGATTACCGTTGGAAGCACTACTGGGAAATCGGATTTGTGTTAAAAATAATTAACTAATGGCTGATGCCTGCTAGTCTCCCTGATACTCATTACTGTTGAATCTGAGTATTGATCTTTGTTCCTTAGCCTCCTTGATCTTGTTGATGTTGTGTCTTTGTCCTTGTCAGTTTGTTTTCGTGATGATTGTCGAATGTGGAGACAAGTCGTGGCTGATATTTATCGATCAATTTTAGATCGGATTCCATGTGCACCTTGTAAACTTTCATCATGTTGTTGAATGCACCCAATCTAAGTAGCGCACTCTTTGAGTTTTGCATGTGCAACTTGTTGACTGTTCACGAGAGATATGTCTTGTTCGTTTCTGTGACTTCATTAAGGTGTTGAGTCTTTTCTCCAGTCCCTTGTATTGAGACTTTTTTGAGTGTTTTGGATTGATAAGGGCGTTTGTCAAAACTTTTAGGCTATGCTTCAAAGGAAAAAATGTGTTTGAATTGCCTTTGAATTTTAAAGCTATTATACAGTCAGTAGCTGTGATGATAGTATTTAATAGGTTTGTAGATGTTGAATGAATTTCGGATTACTCATGGATGTATGTAATTGAGAGAACATGCATGTATAGATACTTTTAAGAGATTAGTCTCGAGACAAGAAAAAGGTATGTTGATTTAGAACTGCAGTGGATTGGACTGTTAAACGTAAAAGTCAAATGGTTTTCTGGATGTGATACTTTATCTTTATATGTATTGGTGTATGTATATCATAACCGAAAGAGTTGAGTGTATGTATTATATACTTAAAAATCTTGTTATTAATCCGATTTTGATATATGAGCAAAAAGTGTAATTTTGTTACAAAATGTAATAGAAATGTTTGTTTTATTAATAACCCAAACTATATAATAAGGCCAAACGCGGTCATAACAGGTTAGGAAGCACACAGCCTGAATAATATTATTTGTGAGTTTTTTTTTTTTTTTTCACTTGTACGTATATCTGCTCCCTTAATTGAGTTAGACATGCACCTTGTTAAACAAATTAGATAAAATTGTACATGAGCTTATATATATTTAATCTTTTCTCTGTTGATTTTCAGGTGAAATTATGAGCATCAAATCTGGGAAACCTGAGCAAGGTCTCATCGGTAATTTACCTGATTGTATAATATCTCGCATTCTTTCGCAACTGCCCACCGACGATGCAGTTAAGACATCTGTTTTGTCGAAAGATTGGGAATTCAAGTGGACGCGTATGCACAAATTTGTAATAGGTGACAAATATACCGCTAAATGGAAGGAGGAGGGTACCAAATTTGAAACTGATCCTAATATCGCTAGCTTTATCGATAGGACACTTCTTTTATCGCAGGATTTGCAAGAAATCTGTCTTAATTGCTGTGAACCGGACCATATACACCGTTGGATGACTGCTGCATTAAACCGTAACGTTCGTTGTTTAGACATAGAATGTCCCGTCCAAGGAAACTTAGTCTTGCCTCACAACCTTCTCACTTGTTATTCCCTGAGAGAATTGCGACTTCATGCTTTCTGCACCTTTAAAGTTTCTGAAGAGGTTTGTTTTCCTAACCTCGTCGCATTGAGTCTTGCTTCAGTTTGTATTTCAAACGAGCATTCTGATTCCTATCGGGTAGAATTCAAGCTTCCGCTCCTGGAAAAACTACAACTCGAGTATTGCGAATGGTTAAACATAAAGTTTGTGGAAATCTACGCTCCTAAAATGACTAGTTTAGAGTTGACGGATCCTGATTCAATTTCAAATGACTGTACATTCAAGATTATTGGAGACAGCCTCGTGAAGTTCAAGTCATATGGAGATTATGGTCTAACCGATATTGATCTATCCGGATCAGTTGACCATGTTGTTAATGTTGATCTGAACCATTGGTTTGAAAGAGCTGATCTGCTTTTACTCGAAAAGGAAGGGTTACAACTTCGAAAGCTATTAAGAGGGCTCTCAAATTTGAAAGACTTGGAGTTAGGGGGTGATGTCGCAGAGGTTATATCTTTTTCATTATCAGAGTTGATCAAATTGAAATTATTTGCTTTATCTTAAACTTGACTCACTCTTTGTTTGTGATGTTTGACTAGGCTATTGCCAAATCTAAACGGGGAGTTTCTCTTCCGATGTATTACAAGCTGGCACAACTTGTGTTAAGAGCTTTGGTTTGTGCCGAAGTAGTACTTGAGTTGCTTCACGCAGCGCCATACTTGAAACTTTTGGTTGTAGATGTGGTAAGCAAACACCGAAAGCTAATCAGTTGGCCTTTATATCCTCACAGTACTAATATGCGCATTTTTGGTTTATTTATTTTCAGGAAGATTTGAAGGAATATGATTATGATGCTGTGGAATCTGTTCCATCCTGCATGGTATCTCACTTGGAAAAAGTCACGTTTACCTCGTTTACCGGGAAGACAAGTGAGATGAAATTGGTGAAGTTTTTCTTGAAGAAAGCAGAACAATTGAAGAGTTTGTTGGTCCAGCCAAGGTCCCGTGATCCAGCAATGTCCGAGAAAGAAAGGTGTGCGGTCACTGAAGAGTTATCCACATATCCAAAAGCTTCGACTTGTTTAAAGCTAACAGTGGAAGAAGTGGAACGCGAGAAGCCCAATGTTGCTAACTAGAATATTCTTAGGAGATGTGGTTTACCTACTTTGATCCATGGTTAGCTGTTGTTCTGAGATTGAGTCGTTTCATGTTAAATTGATTAATGGTTAGCTGTCTTTTTTTGGGTATTGTTACATTCAGTGTCAAGAAGTTTTGGATGCTTGTTAGTATTCTACATTTCAATGGTATTGCTCCGTATTTGAACAATACAAGATTGAATTTCATTTGACAATCATCCAAATACTCGATTATTCTGACTATCCTAGGTTTGTTGTATAGTCAATAATCAAGTATGGTATATTTTAAAAAGAAAAAAACTAAAAAAGGACAATACCATGAGATTTAATGACATGACTTCCGCCAATTTATTCACTTGTTATAACTTATAAGTAAGAAAGAAAGACAGCAAACTTCTTATCAAAAAAAAGAAGAAAGACAGCAAACTCTCCTGACGATGGATCCCTCAGAATCATCAACAACGCTGTTGAAGAACATGGTACCAGCGGCACTGAACAACATCAACACCAAATTCATACTCCTCGAGAAAGGGAAAGTAACTATTGATTCAAGGCATCATCAAAAAACTTGCCTCGCTCTTGTGGCGGACGAAACGGCGTCGGTTCATTTCCAGCTGTGGGGCAACGAGTGCGACGCTTTTGTCGAAGGTGACATTATTCTCTTGTCCAAAGGCATCTTCTCCAACAATCATAATAACAACACTATGTTTACGCTTAGAGCTGGAATGAGAGGGAAAATTGAGAAAATAGGAGAATTTACAATGGCCTTTGTGGAGACCCCTAATTTGAGTGAGATCAATTGGGAGCGCGATGCTTCGAATAAGTACGTGAAGCGGTCTGTTGTTTCTCCCTATTCTCGTGTTTTCTCGCGCTCGCAGCATTATTAATGTTGTTTGTTGTAAGAGGAACATCAATTATCCTTCATTTTAGCAGAAAACATCAATGTCATCTTTTTGTGATTATCCTTTGATATAATGAAATCAAATAATGAAATGCGAGGTGATTTTGTCCCATTGTTCAATGAAATTGTAAGTATATTAGGAACTGAAAGTGTTGATGTTGATATTGAGAATGATCCATATGGGGTTTTTGGTACCCAATGAAAAAAAGTTGAAATCAGGTGAACCGCAAAGTGTTTGTGGAAATGCCGAGCAGAAGATAAAGAATGAAAATCTGACCATTTTACGAGATAATGCAGCCTGGATACACTCACAATGCACACTCTTACAACATGGCGAAAAAATTTGCCGGTCAAGGAAAAGATTTTAAACGTATGAGATCTCTCTTTCACGAAATGAGGAGAAGAGGCTACGCAATAGCATCTGATACATGGACGGTCATGATAATGCTGTATGCTCGAAAAGGGTTGACAGACATTGCTTTCAGTATATTCAGAGAAATGAAACTTTCTGGTTGCGAACCGACAAAAAGCACGTACAGTTCTTTGATCACCTCCCTTTGTGAAAGAAAAGGTAAGAATGTTGATGAAGCGGTCCTTTTATACCAAGAAATGGTTGGATTTGGGTACTTTCCGGATAAAGAACTTGTTGAAACGTACGTCGGTTGTTTATGTTAAGACAATAAATTGTCTGAGGCCAAAAGCTGCATTGGTCTTTACAAAAATTAGGTTTCTCAGTTCCGTTAGCATATACCATGTACTTTTGGGCCTTGTGCCGTTCAGGGAAGTTGGAAGAAGCTTTAGCTTTAACAGATGAAGTGAGGCCCGGAAAGAGTATTCTCGACCAGTACACGTATGGTAGCTTGATTCATGGTTTGTTACGAAATAATCGAGCAGAAGAGGCGTTGGCGAAGATCAAATCCATGAAAGAGGTTGGCATTTCTTCTTATCCTTCCTAACCTCATTTTCAAGTGGATCTATACATGAACTTCCTTTGGATTATTAAGTTAGGGACCGATGACATTTGAGACAGATTTTATAAGTCATAACTTAGGGAGGGACTTGTATTGTCTGTTTTCATTTGTTGATCTTTTATTTACTTATTCTGACAATTAAAGGATTTCATAGATTGGGCTCTCTTCATCAACAATTGCTTCTAGTTTTGGAAAGGTTATATCTGAAAATAAAGAGCTTGAGGACTACAGGCCTGAAGATATAGCTCTGTCCCTCTTACGAGTGGTATCCTATAGTATTGTTCTGGCAAGCTGATGTTAGCAGAGTCGATGGATTCTTGATTTTCTCTATGCATATTAGCGAATTGTATCTTTCTTGATTGCATGTATATCTCTGACGACATTCAAGATCACTCGAAAGTCGGTGATGTTTCATCTTTTTTACTACATTGTGACTGCGAAAACAACTGCATAACAACCATCGTTTCATATTTGTTAGATATCCGTAATATAAGTGCAACTGAACTCCTTTCTCATTTACGTTAGATTGCTCACTTAAAGGCTTTGCATCTCGGGCTAAAGAGAATACTTTTTGGAGGATATTTCTTCAGAGACCATTCTTACACTATGGATACCATCTCACGTGCAATCCAATCTAGGTAATTATGAAAACTTTTTTCCCTTTAAGTTTTAGTGCTCATATGGCTTAGATATCTCATAGGTAATTAGTTATGTCCCTCTTATGGTGTATTTCTGTATCTGTTTAATTTTTTTTTAGGTCAAAGGGACAAATTCAATCTATTTTTTTGCGACATGAAGGGTTTCTTGGAGCTTTGGGTGCATTTAAGACTAAATGCAGTCGTGTTATTAGTCATCTTTGTCCACTTAAGTCACGCACTCACGCTTATAATTTCCTAATTATGTTACGAAAGTCCAAAAGTTTGTGCCTGATTTGTGAAGCTTAAATGGGTCGACCCAATTTACAGTAGTGGGTGTGGTATTATTGAACTTATATTAGAAAAGATAGGGCTATCAATATATTCTGGTATCTATTAATTTCCAAATGGAAGTGTTTGTGAAAGCTAACTACCTTTATGAATGCCATTTGACAAAAAACCTATAAATAAAAAAGGAAATCATGCTAAAAAATAGAAAGGAAATTATACAACAATTCTTCACATGGCCTTGTTAATTAGTCATACCCTCAGAATTACTTTTGGCACAAAGAAAAAGAGAGGCCGAACAAATGCAATATAAGTTAGAAGAACTAAACTGTGGACCAATGGCAAGTAGTTGGATTGACAATTTGTTGGGTTATTTTGATAATTCAATTTGTGAACACGTAAAATAAGATTGTTATATTTGACCCAGTAATACATATTGATATTGAGATTTTAATTGAGGAGTTCAATAAACATTTTTTTTGGCATCGGCTTTGTAATTTTAATACCCAACAATTAATTGTATTTGAGTTAATTGAGTTTCAATTATATTACTCTATAAGTCTACGAGATTTTCGTCTTCAAGCCTGATTTTGAGATACTCTTGTTCATTTATTTCCATCAATTGCCCGAGAACCAATCTAGAGCACAATTGCTAGTAGGTGGAAAATAAAGTGTCCAAAATCTTCTCACTCACAGATTCCAAAAGTTATGGATTAATGTTTTTAAATAACTTTGTATAATTTTATTTTCTTAATTTATTATGGTTTTTGCTTTGCTTTTAAATGTGTTGATTTTGAGTTGTTGATTCAATATTCACCATAATTAATTCAAATGCAATATCTTTTACCAAAAAAAAAATCACACTTAAGAGAAGAAATCTATCAAGCTCAACTAAATGCAAAACACTGATACATTACACTTAAACTCTATTGATTTCAATAAGGGAGAAACGCGTATTAGTATCCCCACTATAGGTCTTTGTACTTGTGTTAGGTTTTGTGTAGCCTAAATTATCAAAGAATTGCAGTCTTAATTTAACTCATAGTTGTAGAGACCTAGTTTCACATGAATTGTCGAGTTTGAGTAATTGTATAATTAGGAGTGTGTCCTCATTATAAATAATCAACTGAAATGTAAGTGTTATTTGCATAAAAAATAATAGAAAATCCCGGTTTGGCGACGCCTCAGAGGCAGTTTGTTAACGAACTGGGTAAAAAATCTTCGTATCTTTTATTGCTTTTTGTGTTCACAATTTTTCATCATCGTATTGCCGCGCAACAACTTACGACCAAACTTTAAATTTTGGACGTGCTATCTAAACTTTGCACTGATATACCACGTTGTTATCTAAACTTTAAAAGTTTTAATTTTTTTTTTGACCAAAATTGAGTGCATTTTGGCCACACAACCTTCTTTTCATGCAAATATATAGTAAACTAACAAAAATCAAGGTGGCAAAATGGAAATATAAACAATGGATGGGGTTAAAAATTAATAACTTTTTGTGTAAATTTAGATTTTTTTAGGGGTCTTTGAGTTATTCACTATATTTTAAGGGTTTTTTAAAAAAAATTGTAAATGATCAAACTGTGTAAAGTTAAAGTTTGTAGGGGTATTTATGTAATTCATAATATTTAGGGGGGTATAATTGAAATGAATAAAGGATCAAATTGAAATTAACAAAAGTGTTGGTTAAAATAATAAATAAACAAATGAAGGGGACAAAATGGACATAGTGAAAACTAAACCAGGATTCGTTTTCTTATTCTTTTAGTATATAGTAGATCAGTAAAACTAGCATCTTCCTATCTTCCATAAAGTATGAAAAAATAAAACCACCATTTGAATAATGTTGAGCTTTTTATAATAACTAGGAAAAAGGCACCTCCGTATAAGTAGGCATGATTGATATTATTAATATTATGGTGTAATATTTTATATTTGGACTTTTACATAATAATCGGATAAATTTTGCCTCATCAATGAAATGGTCTATTTTGGTGGTCTTTGTTAAATAATTAAAATTGTTTGACAACTTTGAAGATATTTTTGCAATTTTGTGTGTAGTTTAAACCTGCAATTCTATGATATATAAATATATTTTTATTAATAATAATCCGCAAAAGCGGCAAAGAGTAAAATATATCAATCAAAAGAGTAAAAAGAAATAACAAAACAAAAAATTAAAGTTAAAGTGGGGGCAATATCGGAACTCAAAAAATGTCGTTTTTCTCTACCTCTCTCACCATCGCGGCTTTCGCCGCCCCCTCCACCTCCACACCGAGTTCTTCATCGACGCAGCTGACGCATTACCAACTCTATTGCTCGCCACCACCACCACATCCCACGCCGCCGTCGACGCGCACAACCACCATCACATCCCGTCCCTTCGGCGACACGTACCATCACCACAACATATCATTCCTCCGGAAACACGCACCACCGCACCACAACCTGCTCCTCCCTCGACGGCACGCACCATCACCACCAAATCCCATGCGTTCAACGACGCGCACCACCAATTAGTTGAATAACATTAATATTTGGGATGAAAATAAAAGAATTTTAAACTAAAATGACGGTTCCATGTATTATTTTTATATAAAGCAATAATAACTCACAAATTAATCTATTATGTTTGACTACCGTATTTATGTGAATAATCATAAATTATTAAACCTCACCACGCACTACACCACCTCTTTTCATGGTTCTGATTCTACCACTGCACCCTCGCCCTGGCCGCCCTACCACCTATTTTTTCGCTAAACTCCTACTTTGACGCCAAATTCCTCTGCCCCAGCGGTCGAATCAATTTTCTTCCAGCACGTTGTCACCAAGCTCCCACCACCACATCATACGCCTCTGGCGACGCGCACAACCACCACTACATTTGATCCTTCTGATTGTGCATATCATCACCACCACATCACACGCCTTCGACGAGCCCCACCACCACATTTTCCGCCATAAAGTCAACAATTGCGCTCACCCATTTTCTTGGTGTTTGAGCTTCAGTATATTGGAAAGTAATTACATGAAATAACATGGGCAAAATGGGGGCATACCAAATTAAAGGACTAAAATCTTAGAAATTTATAGATATAGTACACATAGATAGACACAATATAATGGAATATAGTAATTAGTTGAACTTACAAGGACAAAATTGAAACAAAGAAAGATGGACGACGAAATGAGCTAAATAACAAAAAATTTTAGTGCAAAAATCAAATAATTTAAAACTTGAAGGATTTCGTTACAATTTACTATGGGACCCAAAAGCAAATAATAGGAAACTTTAAGGGCCAAAGTAAAAGAGGCTAAAACTATAATAATTATTCTGCAATTTACTATAGAGCCCAAAAACAAATAATAGAAAACTTGAGGGGCGAAAGTGAAATAGTTAAAAGATGCAAGGGTTGTTTTGAAATTTAGAAGTCAAATAACAAAAACATTTGGGGGGCAAAAATAAGAAAATCTAAAATTTGAAGGGCTGTTTTACAATTTATCATGGGCCCAAAATAATTACTAAAAGACTTTAGGGGCAAAAATAAAAAGTTCAAAAATACAAGTACTATTTTGCAAGTAACTGTGACTATAATGTAATTAACCTTGCTACAATATTGGCGCGCCTATAGATAGTAGATGATGAAATTGGCCAATAAGATGTAGCATTTGTGAGAAATGACATCACTGATTTAGTTAGTGGATCCAAAATCATCACTCACTTCTCAGCTCAGTACTGACTACTGACACTAATGAGTCGCTGACTTTGACGGCCCACCTTTTAGACAAAACATTATCGTACGCTTTCTCTCGCTCTCTTTCTCTCTCTCTTTTCTTTTCTCTTTTTTTTTTTTTGAACATTTTTTTTTCTCTCTTTCAATATTATGATTATGAAGTACGTCACCACCCACCACAGTTAAACCTCAAATCTCTACGATAAATAAATTACCAAAATTTCAGAAAAACACCATCTCCAGTCAACTACACGGCAAGTACGAATTTTTCGATTATTGATTATTATTAAAAAGTATCTTTGTGTTAATCTCAATTTGATTCATGTCTTTTAAACGAGCTAAAATTCTATAAAGATTGAACCTTTATCATTATAAGCCGCCGAATTTGCTAGATTCCTCATTTATCACGCAATAGATTCTATTTCGTGATTAAAGTTGGTTTCTTTTTTACCCAAATAGACTAATAATTTTTCACTGTTGTCAATAGTGAATTTTGTTAAAGCACTGTATTTTTGTTTCCTCATAAAGTTCACTTTTTTCTTTCTTGGTTAGTTAAGATTATTGTTGGGGCACATGGGTTTTATTTTTATTGATTATGTGTGCAATTTTGATTCCAATTCTCATTTTTTAATTGTTTTTTTTCCTTTTTGGACTTAGAATATAGTGCTCAATTGACCCATTCCAAGTTGGACCATAGAGAGGTAACAAGAAGGAAACAGATTGGGCACAGTTGAGTAAATTTATTATTTATGATGATGGATAGTAATAGCAGTAGTTCAACAGAGGGCCACCAAGAAGAACTCAACATTGGGACTCACGGCAATATAAATGCTGATCTTGATAAAATAACCAGTCACAGTAGTAGTGAGGCTGAAACAGCTGTTAGTGGTGGTGTAGAGAGGGTAAATTTGGGAGAAAAGGATATGGCACCCATGGCCGGAAACCCGATTCATCGTTCGTCGTCTCGTCCGCAATTGGACCTCAGTGGAGCTGCCATTCAAGGGAACTTTGAGGAGAGAGACCCCACTATTCTATTGCCTAATCAGTCTGATGATATTTCTCACTTAGCTTTGGATATTGGAGGTAAAGTTTTAATCTTTCTGTAATTTTGTGTGTTGGTCTTTTGTTGTTCAATTGAGCTGGAGGAAGTATGCAATTTGTATTTGGTTGTCTTTGAAGTGTGTGGTTTTGAGTTTTTGATGAAATATAGTTATGTTTGTGTTCTGAATCATGCATTTGCTTTGATATGTGCCTAAAGTCTTCAACCTTTTACACTATTCAATAAAATCAACAATCAACTCACAGCAGAATCTGAGGACTTCTTTTTGGTTGTGAATATTCTGTGGTGAATTCTTTTTAAATGATTGCTCTATTTGGCAAAACAGTTATCAACTTAAGTTGATCTACTTGTAATCAAAAATAAGGGAAGTAGGTTCCCGTATTGGTAAAAAAGCAAGCACTGTCAGTTTCATGACTGTTGGAGCTTGTTTTTTGGATTGTGATCAAGATGTTTCTGCTGGCATTCTTCCCCATGTTTGCACTTTTAATTTTTATACATTATATGAAGCTAGTGTATATGGCTTGAACAATGAATTTACTAGTACACATACATGATACATTTGCTGCAGATTATCTTTAGTGCCACTACAAGTTTTGCCTATCCTGTTACTGAAACTGTTATTCTCCGTGTATTTTGTTACAGTAGCTCACGAATTTCCATTTAAACTCCAAAGACACTGCAGTATATTATTTCAAAAAGTTTTTCATTTTTGCGAAGTGTTTGTGAGAGATTATAGCCTTCAGTTGCCATTTTCTTTAGTTGTTTTGGTTCTTGTGTATTAAGCTTTTGGTTAGCGTTATTAATGCTAGAAGTGACTTTGCAGGGTCTCTCATCAAGCTGGTTTATTTCTCAAGACACGTGAATCAACCAGTCAATGACATGAGGAGAAAGATAATAAAGGCACGGCTTGGTATAACCAATGTAAATAGGCGGAGCTTCCCAATTCTTGGTGGGAGGCTGCATTTTGTGAAGTTTGAAACAGCGAAGATTAATGAGTGCTTGGATTTCATATACTCCAAGCAACTTCATCGTGGTGGCAAGTTTCTCTCTTTCAAGTTTCAACTGAAGATATAGTATACTGCAACTTTTCAATTGTCTGTTGTAAATTGTAAAGCACAATAATTTCGTTGTGTGGTTAGGTTCTCAAGTGTTCGTCTGATTACTCCTATTTTGATGTTTGATCACAGGGATGGATTTACGGAATTGGCAATCTGAGGATCCAAACACAAGGAACACAGTAATTAAGGTATCTCAAGCAGGAGCTTTTTGGTGTGATCAGAAGCTACTTTGTAATGGATACCCAGAATTCTATCTAGATTAGAATGACCTGGTTGTGATAATCCATCATCGAGCATAGATGTCGTTGTGCTTGACTTATATATGGATACGTGTTTGGTCAACTATGTGTTTTGTTTTATGTTCTGAGAATACTGAAAGGGTTTTGCATAAAAATGTTACTTTATATGTACTGAAAATATCTGGAAGGTGTTTGAAGAATAATATTGAATGTGCTGAAACTTGCTTAAAGGTTTTACATAGACAACGTTTTACTTTCTTCCTCTTAAACATATTAACTGGGATAACTTCTTAAATTTGAAGTGATGGAAACAAACGGCATGACACCTATTTACTTGGTACAATTTGTGAAGGCAACAGGTGGAGGGGCGCACAAATATGCAGATCTCTTTAAAGAAAGGCTTGGCATTAGTATAGATAAAGAGGATGAAATGAATTGCCTAGTGTCTGGTGCAAACTTTTTGCTCAAGGTGCGATTTTCCTTTCTCTGTTTACTAATTTAAACAAGTCCACGTAATATAAGAAATAATGGATATCATGATTTTCTTTTGTTGTTGGACGATTACCGAGTGTGAGCACCTGATTTTTGATTTATATAGGCAATTAGACATGAAGCTTTTACACACAGGGAGGGCCAGAAAGAGTTTGTCCAAATTGACTCCAATGACTTGTTCCCGTATCTTCTTGTTAATATTGGATCTGGTGTCAGTATAATCAAGGTAATGTCTTAGTTCATCCTCACAGTTTTCACATGAGAAATCTTAGTTAATATGATGAATCGTAAACATCTGGTTACAGGTTGATGGAGATGGAGAATTCCAGCGTGTTAGCGGGACAAATGTTGGAGGGGGGACATATTGGGGTCTGGGAAAGCTGTTAACCAAGTGCAAGAGGTTGTAGGATCTGACAGTTTACTTTCTTCTATCCCTAGACTTCCTTGTCTTTTTCCATTAGGATACTTAAAGTATTTTCTTCTATTCTTCCTTTTTTAGTTTTGACGAGTTACTGGAGTTGAGCCAACGGGGAGATAACCGAACGATAGACATGCTTGTTGGAGATATTTATGGTGGGCTTGATTACTCCAAGGTACTTCCTTTGTCACCTTATTACAACTTTTCCTTGACATTTTTTCGTTACTTGAGTTCCCTTTTTAGGATAAATAGTCCATAGTGGCATGAAATTCATATATTACTGATGGAATAGTAAACACAAGAATCAGGGATTTCAAGACTGTTATCCTCCTAGCTTTAGATACCTATAGAATCTTGCTCCTTTGAATTATTACGTTAGCGATTGACGACATTTGAGTTAGTTTTACTAAGTAAGAAATTAGGGAGTGAATTGCATTGTCTGCTAGCTTCCCATTACTTTTCACTTTTTATTTTTTAGTTTTTTTAGTTTCTCCTTTATTATTTCCAGAATTTCAATCTTTATTTACTTATTCTGACTATTGTAAGGATTTCATAGATTGGGCTCTCTGCATCAACCATTGCTTCGAGTTTTGGGAAGACCATATCTGAGAGTAAAGAGCTTGAGGACTACAGACCTGAAGATATATCTTTGTCACTCTTACGAATGATTTCCTATAATATTGGTCAGGCAAGTGTAGTTTCGAAGTCGATGGATTCTTGATTTTTCTCTTTGCATATTAGTGAATCGTACCTTTCTCTGTCTTTTATTTTTTCTGGATTAAAATCTTAAAATTGATGCCTGTGTGGTAAAAGGGTAGTTCTTCGTTGTTTGATAGGATTACATAGATTGGTAGATCAGTAGCTATATATAATTTGGAAAAACAGTCTAAACTGTTCAACATAACTTGAACAGAGCTATTTTTGCTTTGAGCTATCATATTCTTCGATATTTCATTTGGTATAATCAAGGTTTTAATGATAAAAGTTCTAGTTTTGATTGTACCTTGATTCAAAATTGAGTTTTTAGGTATTGTGCCCTTACGTATCTGATGCTACTGTTTTTGGTACTATATGATATTTGTTGTCTTGAAGCTCTACCATCAGTTCTATTCCACTCACCCCGTCTCTGAAGAAAAAAGAGAATAATTAACTCAATAAATTTGTAGTTTTGTTTAAAGATTAATAAATTATGTGAAAAAATGGCTCAACCAGTTTCTAATGCTGCGTGTTTAATTGTCCATGCAAAATCTTGTCTGTTGTTCACATATTTTGATGGGTTCATTAGCAGATGTAACTTTCAATTTGCAAAAAGTATAAGTAATAACTATAAAGAAGTCATTCATGTGACACATATATGTCATGTGAGAAGAGAAGTCTAAGATTCTTTGTGAGACCCCCATATCTTGATTCCATGTATATCTTTGACATTTGAGATAACTCGACAGTCTGCAAAGTTTCATCTTTATTACTATATTATTATCGATAAAACAACAATATGACAATCATCATTTCATATTTGATAGATATTCTTTAAAGCAAGTGCATCTGACCTCCTTTCTCATTTATTTTAGATTGCTTACTTAAATGCTTTGCGGTTCGGACTCAAGAGAATATTTTTTGGAGGATTTTTCATCAGGGGCCATGCTTACACTATGGACACCATCTCATTTGCTGTGCAATTTTGGTACTTCCGAAAGTGTTTGGGTCCTCGAAGTTTAATTCTTAAATTTCTTGATCAGCCTTTCTAGTTTCAACGCTCATAGTCATGGATGCCTCGTAGTTTTCCGCTCATATACTCTTATAAATAGTTATATATGCGCTGCTTTTGTAGGTCAAAGGGACAAGCGCAAGCTATGTTTTTGCGACATGAAGGTTTTCTAGGAGCTTTGGGTGCGTTTATGAGCTACGAGAAGCATGGTCTTGATGACCTTATGGTCCATCACCTTGTGGAAAGGTTTCCAATGGGTGCACCATATATTGGAGGAAATGTTCATGGTCCACCTTTAGGTGATCTCAATGAGAAGGTAAGTTTAGTTCTGTTTTACAATTGATATCATAGAGTGTTCACAATACCTTTGAGTGTCAAACATCCTTTGTTTTGGATCTATTATGTTCCCATTTTTTTCGGAAACTATTTGTTTGTACTGGTGACATGAGAGAAGGAGTCTATTTCATATATGGGATTTATTATGCCTAAGTTATCTTAAAAGGTTGAAGGTGACTTATTTGATAATGAATTGAGTGGAGTGTAAAACTTACTGTTGGTTGGGCCCTTTAGTTTCTTTTTATGCTACCAACACCTAGTTCATGTGTACTGATAGCTAAAACAAAGAATGCATCATCTGGGGTATGGTTATTTCAGAATATATTCTTTACTGCTTTTCAGCTCTCAAAGCTTTGAGACTAAAGTGAAAGATTCCTGGAGCAATATGGCTCATATATACGGAATCACTATAATTTATTCAAAACCCTTACATTATATTATCAAATTATATATGGCTCATATATACGGAATCACTATAATTTATTCAAAATCCTTACATTATATCATCAAATTATCAAACTTTTTGTTTTAACTTAGGAACCCATGTCATATTTAAATTCACAGGAGGTGCGGAGGTAATTTTCCGTAAATTTTTCCAGTTCTTGTTTTTAAGCTGATTCTGTGATACTGAATAACTTTGCATCTTATGTGCTTTGTTAAGCAGGCAGTGGTATTAAAATTTTATATTTCGCTGAAAGTATTTAGTTCTTAAGGTAATGGTTGTTAAATTGCTTATGGGTCAGAACCAATTATTTGTTGTTGAATCCTCATGTTTTTGTTGACTCTTTTTTTTGGTAGTCTTTTTTTTGGTAATCTTATCTCATCAGAACCAATTGCATTCTCTAACATCTCTATTGACATTTGCTTTATAGATATCGTGGATGGAAAAGTTTGTGCAGAAGGGGACTAAAATAACTGCTCCCGTTCCTGTTCCGGTGACTCCACCAGGAACTACTGGTCTTGGTGGCTTTGAAGTGCCGTCTTCCAAAGGAGATACATTACGTCCTGATGCGAGCGAACTTAATGTGGGCGTTCTCCATCTTGTTCCAAGTTTGGAGGTGTTCCCACTTTTGGCAGATCCAAAAACGTAAGTTAGTTAATTGCATTTTTTGATTTTCATGTATACTATGCAACTTTAGGTGACTTGGCTTGTAATTACTCTTAAAGTATATTGTTTGAATTAATTGTACTTAATGGATTTCCTTTTTATTACACTTCAGAGGAAATTATATCAAATGCATGGTAAGATTTCTTTTTTCTTTTGTTGACAAATCTCTTTTATGTCTTCTTTCTCGATAGGTCCGCCCCTTGGCTTTTTTCTATTGTTTAGGAACTAACTTTCTTATCCTTTTTTAGATACATTGTATTGAATTTAAATTTTGTGAACGACCTAAAAGAGATGTTCATAAACTATCATTTTTTCTTCTTAACTTCAACTAAATACGAAAGAGAAACATTTTGTATCTGTGAAAGCTGCTCACGACTGAGTAATGATTTCTTTTTCTTATTTTTGAGTATCTTTATTATTTGCAGATATGAGCCGAATACAATAGATCTTTCAGACCATGGGGAGCTAGAGTGAGTACCATATATTTGATTGCTGATGTTGCAAAAAAATATTCTAATTCATATGTGAAACGCATTCTCGATTTCATTTACAGGATTATGTTCAGTATTTTCGAGTTTCGAATTTTAATAAGTATGATTATCTTTTCCACATAGGTATTGGTTCACTGTCTTATCCGAACATATGCCGGATCTTGTTGAAAAGGTACCTCATTTGTTCATAATTTTGTTTTGACCTTATACTTTCCTCTTAATATTAAAAGAAGCACCTACAAGCCATGCATGTCACGACGTATCTAACAATCTATTGATGGGAAACATACGCGGAATTAGTTTACCATTTGAATGACATATGTTTAATAGATGGTTTTCTCCTCTGTTTTTTTCACCGTTGTTCAACTACTAGCCTGTGAAGGAATTTCCTTAAAATGTTGAGTCGTGATCCTTATTGACGAAGTTGTAAATTGGATTACATGAACCTTAATGTCATGTGGTAAAATTAATATTCAAGCTTGCTCGTGCGGCCTTGACTAGGACCCCCGTTTGCCTACTAAGTCAGTCGTAGACTCAAATTTGAAATGTTGCAAAGAAAACTAAATCACAAGAAAATGTGGGGGTAAATTGTGCACCTAGGTATATGTTGCACTAGATGGCCACTTCATTGATAGACGGTGGGCATCATTTTAACCTGCTGACCAAGATTAAGTTTCTGCAAAGTTCTACAAGTCTCTTCAAAAGTTTCTAACCCTCTAGAGAACTCAGTATTTATATGGTAGCGCTTGAATTTAGAAGAAATTCTGAAGTTGGCCGGAAATCTTAAAGTGTCTGTCAGCCCCTGTGTGCAGTGCGTGTGGTGTGGTGTGGGAGGAGCAACCTTGTCACTAGGATCGTATGGCTGGCGTTTCTTTGTCAGGGCAGCCTGGTCGTCTCATTTAGCTCCATGAGAGATTCTCAAAAACATGCGTTTCCCACTATCCCAAAGAGTTCCACCAATATTTCTGGGACATTTAAGTTACGATTGATCAGAAATCTAATTTAAGTCGAAGTTTTGTTGGTTTCCTTTTCTATTTTATGTGCGTAGTCTCCACCCAAATGTTCAGTTGTTGATTCTTAACAAATAGCATAAATACTTAACTGAAATAGGCCGGGAATCAGAAATCATGGTCCTCATATTTCTGGTTATTAAAATTGAACCTTATTTGTCCTTGCTTTCTCAAAAATGTCATTTATGTCATATCTCTATATCTTAACATGGGAGATTGTGTTGTACTTTGGCAGGCTGTAGCTAGTGAAGGCGGTACTGATGATGCTAAGAGAAGAGGTGATGCATTTGCTCGTGCATTCTCTGCTCACTTAGCAAGGTGCCTAACATTCTAGTTACTTACATTTGTCCAGTTACGTATATTTCCGTATATTTCCTCCTGAATTCGCGCGTTACTAAATTTAAGAAAATAGATTAATATAAGTTTTTTAGTGGAAAATAAAAGATGTTGTAGAGTTTCAAAGGTAACGGACATATTCATTTTAAGGTAACTTTGTTTGTTCCACTTTTACCTTGTTTGGAGTTCTAAGTACATGGATATGTGTGCATCTACAAATGCTATACTGGTCTTCTCTTTGCATGATGTACTACTAGAGATTTTCTTGGGTTGTTTGGGCCTCGTTTAGTGTTAGACAGATTACTTACAAAAGTTCAATTCCAAGAGAGAATTTGGAACGACAAAAGTCTAGTGAATATACAGTTATTGGTGAATAAAAATGGTGAAGCCATATACCAGGTGACTAATGCCATTCGTTCTAATGTTTCAAAATCTTTTGCTTTATGAATTTTATTATATTTTTCCTTGTGAAGCTTTTTTATATTGTTCTTTCACTCTTTTATGCTTTTCTGTTTTCTCCTAAAATGCAAGTAACATCTAAAACTGTTAATATGAGTTATGCACAAAAGCTTTTAAGTCTTTATATGATAAGATAGGCAGATTTCACGTACCAATATTGTATATGCACTTATACTTGGTTAGAGCTATAATTTCTTATTGATGGAGAATGGTTCAGAAAGTCAGCATTACCTTCTCAAAAAGCGTATATGTGTTTCCTATGTACTTACGTTAAATCATATTTTTTATTTTATATGTAAATTTAAACCAATAACCTTATACCTTGATCATTTCGTGCTTCTTGAAAAAGGTGACCTTAAGCCAAACATTATTTTGCCTCTAATATGGACTTCAAGCTAGTGAAGAAAGTTTCAATTTTACATTATCATCAAATCTGCTAGTTCACATGGATTTACCTATTCCAGAACATAAGACAAGAAAGAAAAAGTAAATCTCCATTTTATGGTTAAGCAGGTCATATCATTTTATAGATGTTCGTAACTTTAAAATTATCTATCTGCAAATCAATTAGAATAAAGATATTAAGATGCATAAATCTAGGCACCTGACTTGCAACTAACAGCAAAAGGTTGAGCCCTTTAATTGTTTTTAAGCAAATAGCTAAAACCAATTCGCAAGTGATTATGAAACTTTTTTTCTCATTCACTATCCTGGCTTTTAAACACTTCATCCTTATGGAATTTGTGAAGATAGTAGTCAGCATGTCGATAAGTTTATGTACGTTCTATTTTTTGGTTTTCCCGTATTTCTTAACATTTCGTCATGCTTGATAGGTTGATGGAGGAGCCAGCTGCATATGGAAAGTTGGGACTAGCTAATCTCTTGGAACTAAGAGAGGAGTGCTTAAGGGAGTTTCACTTTCTTGATGTCTACAGAAGCATAAAACAGAGGTAAGAATTTCTGCTGTCGAAATATATTGCTCAAATATTCTTTGCCTATTTTGACCTTAAATTTGACAACTTAAAATAGTTGCACAAAAAGTAATCGTGTTTCACAGTAGAGTTGTATTTCAGTTTTCTTAGACCGAGTCTTAATTCCCTTTCAACTTTTCGTATCATAATAGACACAACTTATCCACTGAAAATATAATTTGTTCATCACCCATGTGAAGATTTTATGAGCCATGGCACTACATATCATTGCAACTTATCTACGTGAAAGAAATTGTGACAGCAATTACGTTTGGCTGACATAATATATAAATAATTGTTTGACAGAGTGTATACAGTTACTCTCTTGATGTTCTTCTTGATGTTTTTGCTTCAATAGGGAAAACGAGGCTTCACTTGCGGTTTTATCTGATCTATTCATGGAACTTGACAGTATGAGTGAGGTACCTGTATTATCGAAGCAGGAGCTTTTTGAGCTTACTGGTTTTACAATCTTTAGTGTACCAGTCATTAGTCTTATGAACTCATATAAATATAATTGTATTTGTCATTATCCAGTTTAAGTTGTTATATTTATTTTCATCAATTTTGAGTTTTCATAATAGGCAATTATTTTTCTATGCAGGAAACAAGATTGCTTACATTAATTGAAGGGGTCCTTGCTGCAAATATCTTTGATTGGGGATCCCGTGCCTGCGTTGATTTATACCATAAGGGGACAATCATTGAGATATACAGAATGAGTCGCAACAAGATGCAAAGACCTTGGCGGGTTAGTGTGGTCCATGTGATAGAGTTCTCTCGCATAAGATAGTATTCATGCTATAGTCTTCTGTTTAGATGAGATTTTTGCTAATGAAAATTTAGGTGGATGATTTTGATGTTTTCAAAGAGAGAATGATTGGATCTTCAGAAAAGAAGCCTCACCAGTATAAAAGGGCACTACTTTTTGTGGACAACGCGGGTGCTGATATTGTATTAGGAATGCTTCCACTTGCTAGAGAATTTCTTCGTCGTGGAACTGAAGTGAGTTATTTTTTCCTTTTTGACTTGTTGGTAATCTTAGTCTTAAACAACATAACTATAAGACCTTTGTTCATAAAAAAATTGTTTTCACTATACAAACTTTATGACTAGCTATGGGTGATATTAGACGTGGCATTAGGCGTTTTTTGGAAAGAGAAAATTGCATGTTTTTTAATATATTGTAAAGAATATACCCATTTCTTCTTGGAAAATAAACAAGGACAAATTATGCAGGTTGTGCTTGTTGGCAATTCTCTTCCTGCCCTTAACGATGTTACTGCCATGGAGTTACCAGATATTGTTGCTGAGGCTGCTAAGGTTTGTCTCCATTTTAGCTGAACTATTACACTAATAATAATTGCTTATCAAACTAATCATTATTCTCGAGAGGCCACGTAAATAAGCCACTTTTTTTAAAGTACAAAAGAAAGATCACGAAGAAATGTTTCTAGTATACTTCTTTGGGACCATCACCTTTGCAACACTGAAATTTGGTGGGAGATATGTTCGGGATTTGGTGACGCATTGAGTACTTAGTAATATAATCATATGGGTCTTACTCTTCAATGAAAAATGTTTATCCCTCACTTAAATTGTGTGACTAAGATTGCCTTTGCTTTTAACAGCACTGCGACATTCTTAGACGAGCAGCTGAAGCAGGGGGTCTACTCGTGGATGCAATGGTCAATGTCCAGGACAATTCTATTCAGAACCCGTCGTCAGTACCACTTATGGTTGTTGAAAATGGATGTGGGAGTCCTTGCATAGACTTGAGACAAGTAAGCTCGGAGTTGGCTGCCGCCGCCAAGGATGCTGATCTGGTAACATTTTTTTTTACTTTAAAAGATAACAAAAATTTCATTTTGCTCATGATTTTGTTTGGGGAATCTAGTGCATTGTGGAGTAGTGCCCATGCAACTAATACAATTATTCCAGGTTATTCTGGAAGGGATGGGACGATCTCTACATACAAATTTCAATGCCAAGTTCAAGTGTGATGCTTTAAAGGTAAGTTTTTATAGTGTGATATGTTTAACAGAGAATTTTGGAATTTTCGTTTATACTGCATTTTGATAGTGTGGAGGAATTCATTGTCGATTGAGTTATCGTCATTATTGCAGCTTGCAATGGTAAAGAATCAGCGTTTGGCGGAAAAGTTAATAAAAGGAAACATATACGATTGTGTTTCCCGATTTGAAGCAGTTGTCTGAGAAAGATGAAGTCTTACTACTTTCTGTCAAAATTTGGATCATATTTCATGTTCATCATATTAGATTATGAATGGAAAACAAATGAACAAAGAAGGGTGCTTCAATGGAATTGGTCGTTGGGTCTAGCTACTTGGTAGTGTAACTTAGCTAAATTTAGGTTTTGTGTCTTCTTTTTTTATATGTTTCAAAATTACGTTATTTTATCTTTAGTTTTTATTTATGAATACTTAATAGGATATGATCTTTTTTTTTTTTATATACTCGAACATGAGATTTTTTAGTATATTGTGTCACCTATATTTTTTTTTTAACCTTCCATTTGGTTCGCAAAGTAGGATTTGCAAAATGATTCCTCAAAATTGTGTTCTACCTCTTAGTCTCGAGTACGCATGAGTTAGTTCTAGATCTAGGATCGCTGTGATGCTACGGTGACACCCACAAGACTTCTTTCACCTAAAAGCTAAGCGTGCATTTTGACCAAGTTCTTGTGCACCCCAGTTGATCAGCGTGACTGTAAGTAAAAAAGTGATTTACAAAGGAAAAGTAGAGTGAGATAAATGCCCAAATTGTTATGTGAGCTAAAATTTTCTTGATATTTGAAAATGATACAAGTGTGAGGAGTATATATATATATATATATATATATATATATATATATATATACTAGGAATATACAGCCAATGTTCCGCACTGGCATGCTCGGCATCGTACGATTAAATAAACCATAAACACATGAACGGTGTACACTTTATTTTTGTATTTATTTCACGTATTACGTATGTGTATTCGCATCATCTAATTACTACAATCATTACTATGTATTTTAGTGCAGACGTTGGTTTAGGACTGTTTACTATTGTAATTATTTTGGCAATACAGGGGTCCAAATTGATTAATTTGTGTTGTGCTGCAATGGTTGATGCACCGGTATAATTTAAACTAATTTGAAATAAACAATTAACATTAGTACGCTGGCTTCGGTGATTAATCTTATTTAACGGCACGCAGATTCTAGCGATTAATGTGAGTGTGTCTCCAAAACGTTATTTACTAGTTCGTTTTATATTAGGTGAGTTACTACGGTTAATGCGTGCCGAGCTCGTATTATATTAGGTGGACTCCAATCTATTAATTTCCGTGAGCCTACAAGGTATTTATTAATGCGGAATAATATGGACGATGGAATGAGTCAAATAAGAAAGCTTTTAGGGGCAAAATAACAAAATATAAAATTCAAAGGCTTGTAACAATTTACAGTGGGACCCGTCAGTAAATAATGGAAAACTGTAGTGGCATAATTGAAAGAGTTAAAAATGGCACGGACTATGCGGCAATTTACAATGGACCAAAAATAAAAATAAAAATCAAAGTTGAAGGAATGTTTTACAATTTACCGTGTGACTCATAAGTAAATAAGCAACCTTTTAGGGCAAAATTAAAAAAAGTTAAAAACTACCAGGACTATTATGCAATTTACAAGGGGCAAAAAAGGAAATAAAAGGTTGATTGATAACATATATTCTTATTATTATAATAGAGATATAAGTTACGAATTCTTAATGGACGGTCTAGATTGTTTTGATCTGGCGACCCTCCCGAAAGTATTAGGCTATTCTTAGTCAATGGTAGCCGCTTTTTAGAGTGTTTTAAATATAAAATAATCACAAAATATTTTAGACCACGTTTATTTACATGGGAGCGACCTAGAAAACTGAAAAATGCGTAGCAATTCCAAAACTCAGTGTCAAATCAATGCCCATGCATGGGGCTGGTGCAACTCAACTCTACCTTTAATAAAGAGTTTTATATTTTCATTGCATCTCACTTTTTCCAAATCACGGTTCAAAAACTAACCATTGAAAGTTAGGGCTTGTAATTTAGAATATAACAAAAACTAAACGAAAATTATGTTTGATTAGTAAAATTAAGGTCATATGATATGGAGATATATATAGAGCTCTATGCTCACAGTCCATATCTCGGGGAAAAAAAAAGATTCGAGGCAAAATTTACGAAAGTTGAGCAGTGGGAGCGGGGCGAGAGGTATTGCATTTTTCCTTTTTTTCGTGGCAAGTCGTATAGTTGGGGTTTGATGTTTTTTCCTTAATAAATATATTTTGAACTATTTGAGATTTCCCAGCGAAATTATTTCTCTTATTTTTTTTTTCTTTTTAGAAAAGGAATTATTGGTTTTAAAGATTCACGCCCACCACTCCTTAATCCAAAAGGCAGCCTGATAGTTCAAGTCAAAGATTAGAACTTTGTTCCACTTAAGCAAAAGTCAGATGCTTTCTAAGTTCTAACGTGAATTATTTTGCAAATCTCGATGCCATTTTTGTCACTGGACTTTGCAAATTAAAGGGAGATAATCTTGTTTCCTTTTTTTACTAGTTTTATTACTTTATATGATACGAGGAATAGGCACGTGTAAATTTTTTTTTTTTGAGCTTTAGGCACGTGTGATTTGCACGAGCATGTTTAGTCTAAAAAATTAATATAAGAACAACGCATCTAAAAAGAATCAACATATTATTTAAATAATTAGTTATTCATATGTAAAACGTGTGTATTTCGTAATTTTTTTAATATTGTGGGATTTTCAGTAAATCTATGAACTTTTATAGATTTTGTATAGTTTTGAAAGTGCATTAGTGTTTGTTACAAACTTTCTTTGAACTTTAAGATACTTATTAACTTTATAGAGTTTTTCTGCAATTTTAAAGGCTGAAATTTGATAACCACAACGACTAAAGGTAATGCCCCCCTCTAATTTTGAGGGAGCCAAGCTAAATTGTTGCCTCGTGCCTTCCTACAACAAAAATAACATTATCTATGAGCAAAATTGAAAAAACAAAGATGCCAATTTTTTCACAATATCATGTGACACACTGGGGAGTTCCAACAATCTTAAAATCAAAGAAATATTATTTTGGTACGAAGTTCCATTGGATACTAGTTTCTAAAATATAGATCTATTTCTCTCACCCTCCAACTTTATTCTTCGAATTTTATCCTTAAACTTCATGTTCTTTACCTTGGAACTGGTAGCAAGTATTTTTACTTAGAGTGGGTCCAAAATAATTGCAAAAGAACCCTGTAAATTTTCAAGTTTCTGGAGAACTCCCCATCAAAATATACAAATTAAAAAAAAAGGATTCCATTAAAACAAAACAAATATAATTCGGACCACCCTCTATCTTTTCTCATCCAATTTGGAGTCTTTGTGCAAAATCTAAACTTTTAGGGGTATTTGAGAAATTCGTGAAAATCATTGAGTTTTTTTGCATAACTTATCGGTCCAAAGCAATATTTTTGTTTTGTTTTATGGGATCCTTTTACAATTTGTAGACTTTGATGAGGAATTCTCCGAAAAATTGAAAACTTACAGGGGCTCTTTCGTAATTTAAAATGTTGGCTGCCAATTCCAACTAAATAAATAACGTAGAAGTTTAGGGTAAAATTGGATGAAAAAAGTTGGAGGTGATCCGAAGTATTACCGAAGCGGGAGGTTTTTGAGTTTACTAATCTGACAATCTTTAGTGTACCGACCATTAGTTTTATGAACTGATATAAATATAATTGTATTTGTCCTTATCCCATTTAAGTTGTTATATTTATTTTCATCAATTCGATTTTTCATAATAGACAATTTTTCTTCTATGCATGAAACAAGATTGCTTACATTAATTGAAGGGGTTCTTCTTGCAAATATCTTTGACTTGGAACCCCGTGTGCTTGCATTGATTTTTACCATAAGGGGACAATCATTGAGATATACAAGGATGAGTCGCAACATGATGCGAACTCCTTGGCGCGTTAGTGTGGTCCATGTTATAGAGTTCCTCATAAGATAGTATTCATGCAATAGTTTACTGTTTGGGTGAGATTTTTGCTCTGAAAATTCAGGTGGAGGATTTCGATGTTTTTAAAGAGAGAATGTTTGGATCATCAGAAAATATGCCTCACCAGAGCATTAGTTTTTTGGACAACACGGGTGATGATATTGTATTATAACAAAATATGTTGTAATTCTCAAGTTGTATTATTCATATCAGACTTGTACATGTTTATAGGAGTAACCAAGATCTATATTAGGTAGGAACTCAATGCACTACCATACTTATACTTAAATACACATTGAAACATCTATCAACTTCTATTAATAACATTAATTCCTATAATAAAATCATCCAACAATCTCTGGTAGACTCTAATCTTGTGACATTTTCCACCCCCCCCCCCCCCTCCCCCAAAAGTTGGTGAGTAAGGATCTTCCATTCCCAGCTTGGACATTACAGTATGAAATGTAGGAGAGTTCAGTCCATTTGTTAAAACATCTGCTAGTTGTCCTCCAGTTGGAAAGTATTGTATGCATATTAAGCCACTATCTAGTTTTTCTTTGATGAAGTGTCTATCAACTTCGATGTGCTTTGTTCTATCATGTTGCACAGGATTATGTGCAATACTTATTGCTTATTTGTTGTCACAGTACAACCTCATTGGCTCATTCCTCTTGATCTTTAAATCATCAAGAATAATTTTTAACCACAGTAGCTCACAAATTCGTTATGCCATTGCTCTAAATCCAGCCTTGGCACTCGATCTATCCACCACATTCTGTTTCTTACTTCGCCAGGTCACGAGATTGCCACCAAGAAAAGCATTGTAGTTGATCTTATATCCAATGCCGAACCTGCATAGTCTGCATCTGTATGTGCTTCTAAAACGAAGCTTGTGTTCCTTTTAAATACAATTCCTTTACATGGAATGCCTTTCATATAATGGAGTACTCGATGGGCAGCCTGTAAATGTACTTCACGTGGGTCATGCATAAATTGGCTTACAACTCTTACTGAATAAGCTATATCTGATCGTGTATGGGATAGATAAATGAGTTTTCCAATTAATTTCTGATGCATCCCCTTATCAATAACGTGATCGTCTTTTGCATCCCCAAGCTTGTGATTTAGATCAATAGGAGTTTATGCAGGTCTACAAGCAAGTTTTCCTGTCTCCCGTAAGAGATTAGTAACATATTTCTGTTGAGAAATGAAGATCCTTATTTTGAGTGAGCCACTTCAATCCCCAGAAAATACTTTAATCTCCCCAACTCTTTTATTTCAAACTCTTTAATAAGACATTTCCTCACCTGTTGTTTCTCATTTTCATCATTTTTTGTTATGATTATATCATCCACATACACCAACAAAGTTGTGACATTCCCCAACAAAGTTGTGACATTCCCTGAGGAGTGTTTAATAAAAAGTGTATGATCCCCTTGCCTTTGTTTGTAACTCAAAGTAAGCATTACTTTCGAGAATCTTCCAAACCATGACCTCGGTGATTGCTTTAGACCATACATTGCTTTTTTTAGTTTACACACATTATTACCTGCCATCTTTTCTCCAAAACCAGGAGGAATACTCATGTATATCTCTTCTTTCAAATCATCGTGCAAGAATGCATTTTTAACATCAAATTGTTGCAACTCTCAGTTAAAATTGACTGCCAAAGACAAAAGTATCCTTACTGTATTTATTTTTGCAACCAGGCAAAGGTTTCTTCGTAATCAACTCCATACATTTGCGTGTATCCCTTTGCTACAAGTCTTGCCTTATACCTTTCTAGTGATACATCAACTTTATGTTTTAAGGTGAACACCCACTTACATCCAACTGGTTTCTTTCCTCTTGGTAATTCAACGAGGTCCCAAGTCTGATTTTTCTTTAATGCATCCATTTCAACTCGCATAGCTCTCCTCCATTCCTCATTAGACAATGCCTCAGATAGATTGTTAGGTATGGAGCTAGTGTTTAGGCTAGTTAAAAAAGATTTATGAGATGATGAAAATCTCTGAAAAGAAACAGAATGTGATAGAGGGTATAAAGGTCGTTTAGTACACTCACGAATTCCTTTTTGAACAACAATAGGATCATCAAGATCATTGTATGGAGCTTCTGGCATTGTAGATCCAAAACTTATAGTTACCTCATTCTCAAACCTCGGATTTGAATCTTGAACTTGTGGTGGATCAGGAGCTGCAACTTTCTTCCTTGAGTACACCAGTCCAAATTTTCCATTTTCAGTGTCATTTAATCTAGACTCAAGAGGTAAAATTAGTGGATTAGACTCAATACAATCATGAGAAGTAGGAACAAGCTTGTCTGACAACACAAGTAATGGTGGATAAGGCGCAAATAAATTGTTCAAATCAGTAGAATCACTACTTTTATTGAATCTAGAAGCCTCTTCTTCAGGATTTGTTATGGAAAAATATGGTTTCTCTTCTGCAAAAGTTACATCAGCTGAGATATGGAATTTTCCAGAAGGTGGACGATAGCATTTATACCCTCTTTGGATTGTAGAGTATCCTACAAATATACATTTGATAACTCTAGGCTCAAGTTTCCCCATTTGATGACTGTGAACATGAACATATGAGGTCGAACCAAATATCATAAGAACGAGATTATTGGTAGTTCTCAAATCAGGAAATAATTTAGACAGTGACTCCATTGGAGTCTTTGAGTCTAAGACACGAGATGGGATTATGTTTATCAAATATGTAGATGTGAGAACAGCCTCCCCCTAATATGATTTTGGTATATTTTGATGAAAAAGCAGCGCTCTGGTTGTGTTTCAGAGATGCCCATTTTTCCTTTCCGCCACTCTGTTTTGTTGTGGAGTGTTGACACAAGATGACTCATGGATAATCCCTTCCTTAAGAAAATATGGAGACAAAGTTTGATTAAAATAATCTCTTGCATTATCTGACCTGAACCTTTTGATTTTTGTACCAAACTGATTTTGTATCATAGAGTGGAAATTGGGTAAAATATGACTCACATTTGACTTGTGTTTTAACAGCAATATCCAAGTGACTCTATAGTGCAGTCATCTATGAATGAAATAAACCAACAAGAACCAGATATATTAGAAACTGGAGAAGGACCCCAAATTATTAAATAAAATGGGGTAGAATCTCGTCGGCTAACAATAGGAAAAGATACACGAGTATGTTTTGCATATTCGCAAACATCACAATGAAAATTCCTTGTATCTAATCCTTTGAATAATGACAGGAACATAACTCAAAGAATTGTAAATGATGGATGACCTAAACGAAAATGATGACGCCAAATGACGTCATTCTTTAAGGATGACAAAAATGACAAAGATAAATGACTACTGATTATTTTTGACTTGGTTGGTGTCTCTAGGTAGTAAAGTTTGTCCTTCTCTTTAGCAAGTCCAATCTTCTTCCCCGAGCTTTGGTCCTGGAATACACAGTAGGAAGGATAAAAGATTACACGATAATTTAAATCTGATGTCAGTTTTTGAATTGATATCAGATTAGTCGACAGTTTTGGAACATGAAGAGCATTTTTCAAAACAAGTGAGCGGGGAATTTTCAGATCTTCTAAACCTGCTACTGTTGTAAAGGAACCATTAGCCACAATAATCTTTTTATTGCTTGGACAAAGAGCATAAGTGCTAAATAGATTGGAAGAGTGAGTCATGTGGTTAGTGGCCCCGAAACCAATGACCTATGAGTCAAGGGATGGGTTTTTTGAGACATTAAATCCAATGAAAGAATAGGGATTACCTGAAAGTGGCAATGAACTTGCACTAGATGGATTTTTAAGCTTACCGAGCAATCCTCGTATCTTTTCCATTTCCTCCTCATTGAGGCCACCAAATTTTTTCTCTAATTCTTGGTTGTATTGGATTGTGATATGAGAATATCTTTAATTATTTTATTATCCTCCTCTGTAACCCCATTCTTGGCTTGAAGTT
The DNA here is from genome assembly GCA_948329865.1 of Linaria vulgaris. Classification (NCBI taxonomy): domain Eukaryota; kingdom Viridiplantae; phylum Streptophyta; class Magnoliopsida; order Lamiales; family Plantaginaceae; genus Linaria; species Linaria vulgaris. The sequence goes on along the minus strand of OX415250.1, from coordinate 30,101,657 downwards.
GATGGTTTTCCATGCAATTTCCAGCAATTTTCTCTTGTATGTCGTTTCTTTTTGCAGAAAGTGCACCAAAGATTGTCTCTGTTCTCTCAATTTTGTCCCAGTTTTGTCATATCTGCCTTACCAGGAAAAGAGATTTGAGCTACATGTCCAAATGTCGGCTTATGTGTGCCTCCACCAGTAGAACTCAGTGTTGAAGCTTCCATGTTATGAGATTCAAGCATCACACTCCTTCTGCATTCTTCAGTCCTGATCAGTGATATTGCTTCATTTAAAGATAGGACTTCTTCTTTTCCCAGAACTTGAACCCTAACTTGATCAAATTCAGGGTTCAAACCTACGAGAAAATCATACACCATATCTTTTTCAATGTAATCCTTCATTGTAACAGCACATGCACTGCACTTCAAGTCAATAACCCGATAGTAATCTAGTTCTTGTCACTGATTTTTCAAAAGTTTGGCATATTCAGTCACTGACCTGGTTCCTTGTTTTGTAGACCCAGTTTTGACTTTGATCTCATATATTTGGGCAGCATTTCGGACCTTGGAATATGTCTGACGAATAGCTTCCCAAATCGCTTGTGTTGTTTGTAAGAACATACAAGTATCACTAATTTATGAAGTCATGGAATTCCACAACCATGACATAATTAGAGAATCTTTTTCATCCCATGCTTCAAAACTTGGCTCACCTTTCTTTGGACCCGTGCCCAACAAGTGACTCAACTTTCCTTTACCCTTCAAAATAGTGTACAAGTTGTGACCATTTGAGGTAACTTGTTCTGTTGAGTCCATAAGTGGACTGAATATTCTGGAGTTCAGTCGAGGTGTAAGTGGACTGATTCTCCTCAGGTTGAGTGGTTTGTGTCGCAGATGACTGAATCTCACTTGGATTAGTGGGTGGTGTTGGAGACATCTCTAGTACTTAGACTAGGTTTAGTATCCAGCTATGAAGGCTAGTTTTTTTCCAGAGAAATGGCAATGAAGGCCAAAAAGAAAATTATGCACAAGTTCTGAATTTCAAACTTGGCTCTGGTACCATAACAAAATACGTTGTAATTCTCAAGTTGTATTATTCATATCAGACTTGTACATATTTATATGAGTAACGTAGATCTATGTTAGGTAGGAAATCAATGCACTACCATACTTATACTTAAATACACGTTGAAACCTCTATCAAGTTCTATTGATAACATTAATTCCTATAACAAAATCATCCCACTATCTTTGGCAAACTTTAATCATGTGACATTTTCCATGTATTAGGAATGCTTCCACTTGCTAGAGAATTTCTTCGGCGTGGAACTGAAGTGGTTATTTTCTCCTTTCTGACTTGCTGGTAATCATGTTCTCAAACAAAATAAGTATAAGATATTTTTTCATAAAAAAGTTGTTTTCACTATGCAAACTTTATGATTAGCTTATGGTTGATATTAGACGTGGTATTAGGGCTTATTTGGAAAGAGAAAATTACATGCTCTTTAATATATTGTAAAGCATGTACCCATTTCTTCTTGGAAAAAAACAAGGACAAATTATGCAGGTTGTGCTTGTTGGCAATTCTCTTCCAGCCCTTAAAGATGTTATCTCATGTTAGTACTAGATGAAGAATAAAATCAACAAAAGTGTTACTTCAGTGGAATTGATTCTTGGGTCTCACTACCTAGTAGTGTAATTGAGTTTTTCTTTAGTTTTCATTTATGATTAGTAATAAGATTCGTGCACCTTGTTGATTAGCCTGACTTTAAGTGAAAAAGTGATTGAGAGAGAAAATAGACTGAGAAATAGACAAGTGCACAAAATAATGTGTGAGCTGAAATCTTTTTGGTGTTTGAAAACGATATTAGTGTAAAGGGTATATAACAAGTAGGCATCGTCAATGGACGGTTAAATCATTTTGATTTTACGGTATTTCTAAGAGTACTAAACTATTCTTATAATTAATTAATTTTAAATGGTAGCCTATTTAGAGATAACACTAAATGTAAAATACTCAAAGAAATGTTCTAGATTACGCGTGAATAGAGTGGCTTAAGAGACCAAAAATGTACAACAACTCTAAAACTCAAAGTGTTAGATCAATATATCTCTGTGTTGGTCGTCGATGCGATTCAACTCTAAATTTGAAAAAATGTCTTTATTTTTTTCAATTTCATCTCAATTTCCCCAAGTTGATGTTCGAAAACTAATCATCATAAATTAGGGCTTGTAATTCAGAATATAACAAAGCCTAAATGTAAATTATGATAGATAAGTAAATCAAGGTTAAATTGAGATGAAATTCTATGTTCACGTTCTATATCCAGCGAAACGATTGAAGGTAAACTTACAAAATTGAGAGGTGGAGCGGGCCCGGGGGTGTTGTATTTTTTTATTTATTTTGGTGGCAAGTCGTCAAAGGGGTGTGAGGCAGTGAGGGGCTTTAATGCTTATTTTTTCCTTAATAAATATATCTATATATATATATGTATAATACATATAACTATATGAAATTCCCAAGCGAATTATTTCTCTTTTGTTCAAAAGGAATTATGATTTTAAAGAATCACCCCTATCCGTCTTAAATCTAAAAGGAAAGTTGATAGTTCAACTCAAAGATTAGCACTTTGTTCCGCCGAAGTCAAATGCATTTTAAATTCTAACTTGAATCATTTTGCAAATCTCGACGGCCTTTTTTTTTTCATAGCAATTTGCGAAGGGAGCCATAATCGGGTTGCCTTTTTGTACTATTTTTATTTGATTCTACTTTCTAATTTAATACTGAGGCCTTGCAATAATAAAGTAACACGTCAGGTTGCTTAGATTGATGGTTTGTGCTTGCCTAGAATTTAATATTTACCAGATTATGTAACTAATAATATTTTTAAATGGCACGGTGGGCATTTGGTCTAGTGGTATGATTCTCGCTTTGGGTGCGAGAGGTCCCGAGTTCGATTCTCGGAATGCCCCTTTAATTTATCAGTAATATGGTTTTATTATAAAAAGAAGGCCTTTAGCAAAATTTGAGTGTTGGATTTTTAACTTCACTCTCTTGTTAAATTACTTCTAGTTCTTTTTTTTTTTTGTAATTTTTCACTTCAAATTACAAAAAATGATATATATGTATATATATATATATATATATATATTGAACTAACTTATTAAAATAAATAATAGATAGATATTCAAATAATAGAATTTGACAATACAAGTTATATATGTAAAATTCAAGAGGGCGGCAGTGTACAACAATTTTAAGATTAAATTGAGGCATATTGCCTATTTGGAATTACAGGGGTAGTAGTGTACAGTAATATGGTTTTATTATAAAAAGAAGGCCTTTAGCAAAATTTGAGTGTTGGATTTAACTTCACTCTCTTGTTAAATTACTTCTAGTTCTTTTTTTTTTGTAATTTTTCACTTCAAATTACAAAAAATGATATATATGTATATATATATATATATATATTGAACTAACTTATTAAAATAAATAATAGATAGATATTCAAATAATAGAATTTGACAGTACAAGTTATATATGTAAAATTCAAGAGGGCGGCAGTGTACAACAATTTTAAGATTAAATTGAGGCATATTGCCTATTTGGAATTACAGGGGTAGTAGTGTACATATTAATATATCAAAGGGGATAATTTTGACATTTGCTCTTAACTCAATTAAGCATAAATGCGTGTGTGTATCATATTGTTGCGTTACTTTTTAAATTTCAAAATATATCCATATCGTTCTGATTGACAGCTTTCAACTTATAAACTCAATCCTTAGCTTACTAAGGGGTTGTTTGCAAGAGCTTTTATAAATTATTTATGAGCTTTAAATCACTGGAAAATAATTATTTATTATGTGCAATAGTTGCTTTCGCTTCACATTCTCTTTAAAAATTATGAAAAAAAATGATAATTCGTAAATATACCAGACACGAGAAAAGACCAGAATACCCCAAGAAAAGAGAACATTGTTCAAAGGCCTTCGTAAAAGACACCAACCCTGACCTCGTATCATAAGAACGATTGCTTGTACCGGGCAAATGATCACCGACACCATCCACTTAGATCAAGGTCGCACGTGCCTTAAAAGAATGTCAGACTTTATTAGAGCGAAATTTCCATTTCTCGTGGGTCGTCCGTATTAAACCACTGTCAATAGATCCATCCAACACGATGCAACCTTATAGATGCCCATACCCCTCATTCATGGAGGACAAATGGCCAAACCCATCTATACATACAAGGTCCTATAAATAGAAGAACGGATTGACTTTGCAAGACAACTCAGATTGAGATAACATACGTGTACTCTATAGTCACCTAAAAACAATATATATTCCTTTTTATTTATTCGAGTTATCTCTCTTTTTATACTTAAGTATCTTCGTAACTCGAAAATAATTCCTCGTATAAGTTTTCATATTCATTCATTTTCTCTATGAGAATTGCATTTCGAACCACATCTTTCTGATAATTAAGGAATTACCCAACCAGGTGGTTAATTTTGTTTTATCATTTTGGCGTCGTATGTGGGAACGTAATTAAAAAATTCCTTGAGTACGACTCTCAAAGAGCGACGTATAAATATGGCATCAACACATACCGCGGGGTTCACCACCCGAAGGGTCTGATCACCAATCTCAACCCCTACCCCTGATGGTGTGCCGGAGGGGTCTACGGGATCTTTCATACATACCAACCGATTGACCCTACACAACATCACTAAAGAAACCTCAAAAGAGGGGGCCATGAGAGCCTTCGGACGAACAAATCAAAGCCACCATAGCGAAACATCAGTCCCCACCTGACAATCTTAAAGTCATCGATCCTCCAAGAAAATAGCGAGTACCGGCTCCCAAGTGGGTCCGCAGCCCTCTAGGGGAAGTCGTTCAGATATAGCGCCTCACCCGACGGACAGAGAAGAAGGTCATCCAATATGGAACAAACGAAGGAAACCCACATCAGGGAATTCCCGATGAACACGAAAAACCAAGGGCCACCCTCGAAGGAGGAAGAAGAACCTAGAAGTGGCGGCAGATACCCCGAGAAAAAATGAAGGTACGCCCGACACGACGTAAGGAACACTCTCGAGGAGGGATCCCTACAACACCTCCGACAATGATGGAATAATTACAACAATATAACTCAGATACTTAAAAGGATCTCAAGAGCCAAGGAAGACGCGTCTCCTAGAAGACGCCCATTCATTGAGGAGATAGCCATGTAGAGGATCCCAGGGGAAATGAGGACTCCCAACATAGTGCCTTACTCAGAAGAAAACAACGAGAAGGACCCAATGGACCATGTGGAGTCATATTTATCAGCAATAGACCTCGTAGTTGCCCCAGATGCAGTGTTATGCCGAGTTTCCTGAACCACCATCTGCGGACAAGCGCAATCGTGGTTTACACAGTTACCAACGGAGTCTATATGCAACTTTGAACAACCTGGCCAAACCGTCACCCGACAGTTTGCATGCAACGAGAGAAACCCAAAAATGGCCACACACCTCCCCACCATGTTCCAAGAAGAAAGGGAAACCCTGTAGAATTACATTAGGCGCTTTGCTAACGCGGTCCTCGAAGCGCCAAATGTCCAACCCACGATACTCACTGAAATAGCGGCCCACTATTTAAAAACATGACCTTTCATGAGGTCCATCATAGGGAGGTCGGTCATGGATTTGGAAGATCTCATGATGAGAGTTGAAAAGTACCTACTCCTAGAAGAGGCGAAAGGCACACGAAACACCCACTGAGGGGGAATGCATGCGCCTAGTACGACGACTAAAGCCTACTACGACGACGAGAGGGAGAATTTTGAGAAGCAAGACGGGTGACCATAATTAATAAATCATTACATTTTATGATTTATTAAATCTGACTACAATCATTAAATCATGCTTCAATCATTTACTCATTCCCCCTCAATTGGAGTGACCCTAAAATTTAATGATTTATTAATTGATTGGTCACTCATCTTGCTTATCAAAATTAAGCCATGGCATCTTTAAAAGCATGATGGAAGTCAGCTTTTTTGTGATTTATTATAAAATAATCATGGTGGCACATGAATATTAATTATTAAACTATAATTTTCGCCTAAAAATACTCACCATTGTTCAACACTTTATACAACCCAAAATAATATGATTCTAAAAAAATTCCCTGAAATAAGAGTTGTTCCTTTTTGTTTTAGTTCGAAAAATAATTTTCCAAATTTTATCTTGTTATTTTCTACCCAAAAAGACGCCAAAACTTTTACTGTGCAGGAAATGTCGATTCTGCCCCTACACCTTAGAATAATCATATCAAAGATTCGAAACATTATTTTGCTACCAATGTTCGGATACATACCCTCCTTGGTGTATTCTATCTTTTGTGTTCTTTAGAATAATGACATGAATTAAACTTATGTGTTCTTTACAAAGATTTACATCATAAACAACATTCTTAACAAGAACGTCCTCAGTTTCACCAACATCATAATTGACAAAGTACCAATAATTGTTGTGGTGAATTATAAATTCATTTATTTAATATTATTTAATTTTTTTAAAGGTTTGACGAACTAATTAATGCCATCAAGGTTCTCCGTACAAGTAAATGTGAGGTTCCATTTATGATTTGTTCTAGCCCCGTTTGACATCCGACCCTCAGGAACTTGGACCGAAAAATCACTGTTACCAAACCTCGAACAACCTACATTCCGTCATATTCCTATTTTGCATCTCATCTCATAACATGATTTTCTTAATAATCTTTAAATCGTATTAAATCATTTATAATTTATCATATCGATACATAATCATGGTAGTTCCCCGATATTTTAATCTCATCTGTTGGTTCTTGAAATGTGCAAAGAGCAACGAACTATGTTCGGGACATGTAACTCAAGGAGCAACGGATATTATCCGGTTGCTAGTTTATTTGTTTATCTGTTATACCCATTGTGATGCCTATGGGAAGTTGGACCCACATATTGAGTCGAGTTATTGTCGGGCAGTAAGGATTGTCGGTTTAAGTAATTTCGCTTGATACCCATCTATCTAGGCTCCCCTTGCAGTTAGGAATTGACTGTAACCCGCGTGCTGGATCGACATGTACTCAAGCATGTCTCTTGATTCGTTTGCAAGGTCGCTCCTCGTCGAGAGGTATAAGGTAGAATATTAGAAGCCATAAGGTTGGAATTGTTTATTGTTAAGCACAAGTTCATTAATTATGCTATGAAAATTCCAGTACCATTGCTACATCAAATTTTCTAGTTGAACTGTTTATACCGGTAAGATCACTCCTCGAAATGCATCCACTAAATCACAATTAATTCTTGCATTAATAATTCTTTTATATGAATCTCACTAAGTCATTAAAGACTTATTCGTTGTTTCTTCTGTTCATTCCTCAAGATAAAATCAATATGGCAGCAAGGATCAAGTGAATAATGTTCAATTGTGCATTTTAAAATATTCGTGTTTTGTCACTAGTGCATAACCATTAAAATAGTCACATTGTTTGTAATACTAAGACTTCCATTGTATATATCAAAATGTATTTTATAAAATGGTATGATTTTGATCTTGATAGTGAGACCTCTTCCTATGAGTTACGCTTTAGTCTGAGTTGGGCAAAGTGACTGATCACCGCCGAACCAACTCGGATCAGAGCAAGGCTCATGGAGCGCAATCGTCACGTTATGGTATTAGAGCCATTGGTTAAAATATTTGGACAAACATTAATCACTCAAAGATGTTTTGGTGGAACTTTGTTGCTTAACCCTCTTCTTACTCATTTTTTCTATCTTCTCTCAAACAATGGCTCAACTAAACTAGACCAAAACTTTGATGGTGTTTTCTCTCTGGTGACAAAGTCTCAGGGTTTCTCGACCAAAAAGTGGTTGAAAGTGATTGTGAATGGCTGTGAACGTGTTATCCTATTATTGAACGTGGCCTCCTAATTATAAGGCTCTATTTTAGAGTTTCTGACTTTCGGTCGATGAGTCTTTTGATCGCGCGCCACCCACTTCATGTGATGCTGGTCGTAAAACGTTATGATTTTTTTCCTGTGGTCTCTTGGTGTCTTCCTCTTCAATCGCGCTATGTTCGATATTCTGCCTTTTTGTAGGGCCGTAGCGCTCCCGTAGCGCCTGAACATTACAAAATTGTGACTTGACTAATTGATTCCAAAATAGACAACACTCAACAACTAAGGATTTATTCTCTCAGATTGGTTAGCTCTTGTCTTGTGTTTGTCTTGATGTAATTCACACCTATGTGTAGGTTCTTGACTTGATCTTCAAGGTGTATTGTACACGGTTGGTAACTCTTCAAGTTTTCTAGTTGAACTCATCTTCTAAGATCTCGCACTCCTTCTTGAATAACAGTTCCTTTGTTAGTGAACTAACTAAAGAAATACTCATTCTTCAGTTCAGAGCTCATCTTGGATGTTTCCTAGTTGCACTTGAACTCCACTTATTTCCTTATTTAAGTTATGCGGTTGACTTCTTCAACTTTAATTGAGGAAACTTTTCTTAATGGAAACTTGAACGATCAACCTATGATAAGTTTGTTTCCTAGACCATAATTATAGATAACTACAACTGCGAAACTAGGTTGGTTAGTGAATAAAGGCAAAACAATAATTAAGAACATCAAAATTGGATTGTAAGATAGTTTCTGTTTTCGATGTTAACCTAACATTGAGATCACAATGTTATTCTAATATCGGTAAAACACTTTGCACTTTCACCACAAATAAGCATTATCGCTTAGCTTTAAGCCTTTAACTTGTTGCTAATGTTTCTGTAAGTATTAATTATGCAATATCTAAATCAAAAACTCACTAAAAATTCACAATGTCTAAATCAACCAAATATTACATAAACAAACTAAATCAAATCTCTTAAATCACTCAAAATCCATCAACACATGTCCTAAAAGTAACAACATATTACATATTCTCCATCAATAGTCAATACATGTCAAAAAGAAAAACATTAATGTAGCAAAGAAAAAGAAAAGAATGATAAATCATCTGCAAACTTTCACAAAATACCCACTAGACATGCATCACAAAAGAAAAGAAAAAAATGGTAAGTACATGTTCTACAAAGAAAAACATCAAAAAAGGAAAATGATTAGTTCTACAAAGAAAAAAAAATGTAATCATACTCTTAAGAAGTTCTTAGTTACTCACAAACAACACATATCATCCATCTAGCACAATATCACACTTTGGAACTTGAGGCACACGAACCTTTATCCACTACAATAAAAAAACACAACTATGTCGTAACATAATTTATAAATTGGTGTATAATATTAATCTAAATAAATAAATAATTAGTACATTGAATCATTGTGTCATACTCCTCAACTTCATTAAGTGACATAACCTTCATATATTGTTGAATGCCCAGCGTCGAAGGCGTTGACCTCAACCAATTATGACGACATACAAGTGCTTCCACCAATTTCGGATTAAGAGAGCTTCGAAACGGATCAAGTATGACCACTCGTACTAAATGCAGATTCGGAAGCTACCAATGAAACTGGAATAGCCAAAATATCTTTGGAAACTTGAGAGAGAATGGGAAATTTAGCTGCATTAACTTTCCACCACAAAAGTACGTGAAATGTTTTCACATTCTTCTCACAAGTTTCTCCCAAGTATCTAGCAATTTTGGTTGATTCTTGCTATGTTCATCCTCTTCTAAGTGTTTAGCAAATTGAGAAGCCAAGTCATCCATGTCTTCATCCATATCCACATTAATTGAGCTTCGATTCATGCCTGAATTTGAAGCACTTTCTCTGGAATTACATTTTTCATAGTAGAACAAGTACTTCCTTAGATTTTTCCTCCACCAAACTAGGCATGCTATTGCTCTTTTCATATGCTTGATTAAGACTCAAACTCACAAACCTCAATTTATAGCGTGGATCCAAAATTGTGGCAACTAACAATAAGAAATTAAGTTTATCGAAAGATTCCTAATATTTTGTAAACTTTTTCTTCATATTAGTTGCCATGAGCTTCACATGGTAATCATTCTCTTTAGCCAAAACATTTAAACTCTTTAGAACCTTCACAAGTTCTTGAAAAAACGTATTAGAGGTCGCATGCAAAGTGCCAAAAAATGTCCTTGTAACTTCATAAAAGAGTTTCAAAGTTGACAAAAAGACTTAGCAACTGCCCAATCTTCTTCACAATGAGGACCAATATTCTTAGTTGCTTTTTTTTCACTTTTAACTCCGATCACATCGAATACCACATTATCCTCACATAGGGTTCTTTTATCACCTTCATCAAAATCATTATCCACAGAAGCAAAATGCAACTTGAAATTAACATCATCCTCCCAAAGCCCCTCAAATGCTAACATTAAATAAGTTGAACTCCACCTAGTCTCCACATCAAGACAAACAAGACTTCGACTTTCAATCTTTTTCATAGCAGTAAATTTCTTAAATGTTTCAAGCCTAGAAGAAGATAAACGCACATATCGAACAATATTTCATATCTTGAGGATTAATTCACTTTGAACTTTTCAACCATCTTTCACAATGAGATTCAAAATATGTGCATCACACCTCAAATGAATGAAGTCATGATTCAAGATGGTTGTTTTCCAATTCATTGTGTTTTTCTTCAAAACATTTGTCGCCCCATCTCTAGAGCTTGCATTATCAAAAATGATGGCCAATAACTTATCTATCCCCCTCTCTAGCTTACACCTTTCAACCTTTTTACCAATCGTCCTCCATTTATGGTCAGTGATGATGCAAAAACTAATAATTTTTTTTTTTTGCAACTGCCACTCAGTATCAATCCAATGTGTTGTGACACACATATAATTTTTATTTTGGATTAAAGTACATGTATCTGTGGTGAGAGAAACACGTTGCAACTTAATAAGCTTTTTAAAATTCATTTTTTTTTTAAATCTTCAAAATGTTCCAGTAACAGTTACACGACTAGAAATTTTGAACTTAGGCTCCAAGCCTCCACAAATTCTCTAAACCCAACTTCTTCTACATATCTAAATGCATACTCATCATGAATGATCACCTGAGCCAATTTTTTCTACAATACCCATAAGAATATGTCACCATTTTAAAACCACCTTCTTCTTTAATATTAAATGACAAAGTTTTCTGTTTAGGATCCGCAAGCTTTCCATTATACTTTGGGCATTACTTAAGAAAATGTTTTATCAGATTACTTTTGACATGTTGTTTAGGATGAGCCACACAATCTGCTATTTTGTAGTGTTTACACCTAGCCCTGAAGTTTTTGCCCTCCTCGTAGCGTTCAAAATAATGTCACACCCACAACTCCTTCTTTGTTTACAACTTTAGCACTCTCAACTCCATCATCTTCTACTCCATGATCTTCTACTCTAACACATTCATATGTGTCGACCTTCTTTGGTGGAGGAGCCGCTTTAGGCTTGATGATTTTTTTCCTTTTCTTAATCGGTGGCTTCCAAGCAGGTGCTTTTGGATGTGGAGGAACAGGTGTAGGTGCAAGTGTAGGTATAAGTTCTTGTTGAGGGTTTTCTTGTGGTATTGCTTGAGTTTCATTCGGTTCAGCCATAATAGTTGATCCCACTTGTTGAACTTCGTTCTACATTCTAAACAATACCACAAGAACCTAAATAATAAGGATCATATTATCTCTAATGAATAATAACTAATTAACTAATCCTAACTTAACAATCAAATCGTCATAAACATATCAAAATCCCCCAGATCAGTACATATCAGTACATATCAAGTCATTTATTTCTGTAATCAAGCCTCAAATTATTGCATCATAGTTCATAATCAAGCCTCTTAATCATTGCATCAGTACACATTATCAATACAACTATCAATTGACCCAAAAACTTTGATTAATTTCGTGGTTTGTTCTGTTATTGTATACAAATCGCAAAATCTCAAAAAAAAAAAAGTACAGGTTGTTTCAAACAAACACTCATAGCTAAATCGCAAAAACAATGATGAAAAAAATTGGAGGAAATACTTACAATGTTGGGTGGATGGCTAAGGTGGTGGACGACTGAGGTGGTGGAGGGTCGAGGTCAGCCGTGAACGACGGGCCGTGGTGAGTCGTGAGCGGTGTAGTACGACAACCGACCTACATGGTGGAGGGTTGAGATTTAAGGTGGCATCGTGTGGTCGACCGATCGTGGTTGAGCCGTGAATCCACGTGGCTGAGGTTGGGTGGTGAATCGTGCACGATTGAGCATGGTAGAAAGATTGGGTGGTGAGTTGTGCGAGGGGTGGAGGGGTTGGAGTGGGTGGTGGTGGGGTAGCTGCTAAAAATTAACCCTAAAAAATGAGGGGGGAATTTGTTTTACCTTTTATATTTAATGAACGGGCGGTCAAGTTACCTAGATTATAAATTATTGCCCTTGCAAAAGTTACCGAACTGCGGGTTTAACGGGTCGGACGGGTATATGCACACCCCTAAACACAAGGCAACACAAAAAGAAGCCAACCAATATCTTGTACGAATGCGGTGTAATTGACTAGGAAAAAGGAGAATATACTAATAAAACCTCCATATACCACCTCGGGAAGGAGTGACGAAAGCCACACTTGATTTGCTCCTCATAAACCATAAAAAAACTGGCAGGAGGATTGTTTGCACGGTCCTCGGAGGATGAAATCTTCACCTTAAGCATACATGGGTCTATGTGGTACTTTGACATAAGGGCCTCTACTTCTTCCAGAGTAATATGAAAATTTGCCTTAGAGATGGACAATTGCGGTAGGCAGGGGGCTTTACCCACCTTCTTCAGCGTAGAACCCCATGAAGACTCGCCCCTGGTCCCGCTATAGAGACAAAGTTGAAGGTTGGGGGAGAAAGGAACAATGGTCCCAAAAATCAGAACCATGTTCTATCACGGAATCGACAAATTGAGTTAGAGGAACATTTGAAGAAGAAGCATAGCTCGAGAAGGACGCCATGAGAAAATTCGGAGAAAAGTTACTAAGAATGCAATATGCTCTGATTAAAAAGGCGGAAGTGTTGGAAAAGCAGAAAATGGCAGGGACCACTATTTATGCTAAGGGAGAAATTGAATCACTATGGCAAACAACCACCTTCCCGCTTAATTAGCCCCAATCAGTTGAGCACACGTGTGCTACGTAACCCCACTCGTCTGATTAACAACCCACCATTGCGAAAAATTGTCACGCGCAGACAAGGCATTTAAAGCAGAAGAGACGTGGGTATGTTCCCATCACCGTCACCACAACGCAAAAGTAGCCTTCGAAGCAGCATTCGCTCCTAAAAGCTTCCTTCTTTCTTTTCCAATCAACAAATCCGGAGGAGCTATACCACGGAAAGGCAAAATAACCAAAAGGCTCGCACAAGTCTTCTACTATGAAGGTCTCTGAAATAGCAGACTTGTGGGACATCTAATAATGGATAAATACACGAGACACGGGAAAAGAAAAGAGGACTTCTTCCAAAGCCCTTCGTAAAAGACACCAACCATGACCTCGTATCAGAAGAGAGATTGTTTGTACCTGACAAAAGATCACGAACGCTATCCACTTGGATCAAGGTCACGCATGCTTCAAAAGAATGTCAAACTTTATTAGCATGAAATTCCCCTTTACTCACAGGCAGTCCGCATTACAACACTGTCAATAGATCAATCCACCACGAATCAATCCTTATAGATGCCCATACCCCATTCATGGAGGACAAATGGCCAAACCCATCTATATACAAGACCCCAAAAATAGAAGAGGGGATGGACATTTTAAGACAACTCAGACTAAGATAACATACTTGTACTCTATATTCACTTAAAAGCAATATATTCCTCTTTATTTATCCAAGTTATCTCTCTTTTTATATTTAAAGGATCTTCGTAAATTGAAAACTCTTCTTAGTATAAACTCTCATATTCATACACTTTATCTTTACGAATCATGAGAATTGCAATCTAAACCACATCTTTTCTATAATTAGGGAATTACCCAATCTAGTTAATTTCGTGTTATCAAACAAAAAAGAAATTCTCAGAAGCTGGTCATGAGGTGCTTCTATATTCTATAAGTAGCTTACACTTATTTATCCCATAATTTTTTCTGAACATTCTATTTTAGTCTCAATTAAGTGAAAAGAACTTCCATGATTCCTCTTTCCTCATTAAATTGATTTTTTTTTATATACTTTTAGATTGTGATATTTTTAGAGTAATAAATTATTAATTATAAAACAATTAAAGAAAAAATAATCATGAAAAAGAATAGAAAAATTCTTACAAAAATGTTTACTATACAACAACATGTACGACATTATTGTATTAACATCTTTTAAATAAAGTTATGATTTTTAGCAAATAAATTCTAGCACAAAATAAATTATGATTTCTAGCAAATAAAACCTAGCACAAAATAAATTGTGCATTCATCTCAAAATTTAATGTAATAAATAGATATATATATATATATATATTAATTTAACTATATTAAACTTTAAATTATTATTATTTTTATATAATTATTCATCTCATGATCGTGTAAATGCGAGTGAAACATTAATATTTTGTATCTTTTAAAAGAGACAAATGAATCTTGTTGCATTTTAATTAATAATCAAAAGCTGCTTCTCACTATTTATTGCGAACGGTACAAAACTATTTTCAAGTGCTTTAAGATAATACTTTTAAATACAAAACTATTTTCAAGTGCTTTAAGATAATACTTTTAAATGAAGATTTCCAAACACTAGTTTTCATCTAGGTCACATAATCCTTCACATCGTCAAAGTTTTTGGCGCACCGGTCTCGCACTGGCGCATTCAGTCCCCGTGCTTCGCACTAAGACGCATTATAAATTTTTAGTTCTCGCACTAAGATTTCTTAGTTCTTTTATTCAAAATTAATGAATTATCTTAGAAAATTTGTGAAGAACGAAACAAATGAATGATAATAAAGAAGAGTCGAAGCAGATGTAGAACAAAACTAGGTTGAAAACAAAATAAATATAGAATATTAGAAGTAGTTTAAAACTTATACATTTGTCGTTCCACCATAATAATTTTATAAATATTATATAAAATTAATTATCATGAGTAGTTATTAAACAATCTCAAATATATACGAAATTATATGTCAATATGTAATATTTAATTATTTTTAATAAACGCATTAAGGCGCATTGAAATTTAAGTATTTTTAAATTTGGCGAACTGGCGCACCCGCATCCGCACTCGCACTCGCACCCGCATCCGCCTTATGTGACCTAGGTTTTCATAAGCTATTACAATCACCCCTATTTACTACAATTAATTATTACACTAATATTAACTTTTCTTGTTTTTCAGCTAAATAAAATAAATGCTTCCAATAGCCGCTAAAACAAACAATGACGCACTCAAACAGATAAAAAAGGTATATTTGCTTAAAGAAAGAGCCACCACGTACACACATGACATAACACATACTTTATTTCCCTTTTATTCATTTGAGTAAGTAGTTCACCATCACACTTTACACTGTTTTCAGTTCCCATAAATACCCTTCACTCACATTTTTCTCCTCTCTTTCATCACATTTCTCCATCTCACACACATAAATTTGCAGCTCTCTTTCCTGAGGTAATTAGATCCCTACCCTCTTCTTTTTACTGCACCTTTGTTAGTTTAATTTCTTTTTTTAGCATACTTTCTGATAATGCTTTAATTTCCTTCATCAAATTAATTGAATATCATTGAATTAAGCTGCTTTATTTGATTCTTGCTTTATTTTTTCAGTACAGCTCCTCAATTTGATGTTTGCATGGTTTTTATGGGAAAAAGGTGTGATCTTTGTGGCACATTATTCTTGAATTGGAAAATATGAAGGATTCAGAAACCCTAGAGAAGGGTTTTGTGGAGTCAACATTGAGTCAAATTGAGAACCCATGTAGTAAAATCCTACAAGGGACTGACCCCGTTGTTTCCGTGTGCGATTCGAGCGATAATTTGAATGCTGATGTTGGTAGTGCGGGTTGTGAATTGAGTCGTGGCGAATTAACGAGGGAAGTGGGTGATGGGAGAGTTGAAGAATATGTTGGTAATGGTAACAGTGAAGTGAGCCATGGGGAATTAGCTAGAGAAGTAGGTGATGTTGGAGTCGAAGATTATGGAATGTGTGGCGGTGTTACTGATAATGATCAGTTAAATAATGGGTCATATGACGATGTTAATATTGAGGATTTGACGTTTGTCTTAAGTGACGGTTATGATCTGCAAACGAGTGAACTGCCTTCTTTTGATGGGAATGAGGAGATTGGGTTTGAGAGAACTTTTGAAGAAAAAGGGGACAGTGTGTTGCATTCTAATGAGCCTGATTCATCGGCAGCTGTAGAAGTCTCTAGAAATGAGCCTGATTCATCGGCGGCGGTAGAAGTCTCTGATAATGGTGGTATTAACGTGTTTGTGGAAGTTTTTGGTCCTTTAGATGGAATGCATGAGAGTGGTGACGATGATGATAATGATATCATTGATTTTGGGGCTTTCTTGTTTGGAGAAAGCGATTCTGATCTAGAATTTACACTTGAAGAAAATGTGAATTCATTATCTGATGTTAAAAATGCCCCGAGGATTGAAGATGGAGACTTTGTTGGAGAACAGGTTTGCATATTGAATGTGGGTGATTTGGTATGGGTTAAAACCAGAACTCAACTTTGGTGGCCGGGGATGATATCAGATCCTGCTATTGCTGCAAAAGGTGCAAATAAGTCTGAAAGAAAGGGTCTTTTCCTCGTTAAATATTATGGAAGTGCAAACTTTGTTTGGTGCTCCAGTTCGGATATGAAGCCTTTTCTTGAGTACTTTGAACAGATGTCAAGTCAAAACAACTCTAACAATTTTATTGGTTCAGTCGAGAAGGCTTTATCTGAGATTGGTCAACGTGTAAAGTCGGAGATGACTTGCCCTTGCTTTTCGAAGGAAAACCAAACACTTGCTACCCGATTGTCATCTAAAATAAAGGAAGCAAATCCAATACCAATGGACGCCGTACCCAAGTATGATGTTCAGTTTTTATCTCAATTTGCACCTGCAAACTTTGTTTCGAGTATTAAACATGCAGCCCAAACCGGAACTGTACCTGGTAAAATCGATTTGACAATTTTGAAGAATTGTCTCTCAGCATTTTATTCTTCAGTTGGGCACTGTCAATTGCCTATGCGGCTACTCAGGCCAAGTAGTGACACTTTGCAAGATACTCCAAATGGTTTGACATTGGAAGTGGCGGAGAAAGGCCATCATTTTATTTCTGAAGGAAGTAGGAGCTCTGTGAAGGGCCACAATGATGATCTTACTATATCTGGGAGGAAGAAGAGAAATCTCGATGATGTGATTCTTGATGATAAAATTACGTCATCTGGTAAGGGCTTTGAATCACGAGAAAGGAAGAAGAGCAAATATTTGTCCTACCCTTATGTTAATGTCAACCGAGGGCCTGACGCTGCATCAACTTTGGAGAAAGAGCCCAAAAATCTCAAGGAAGGTTCCGACGATCCGGCAAAATCCAGTACTGCGGCTAGCTGCAGTGGATTAAGTTCAAAGATAAAAAGGTTGAGGAAACCTGTCAAGGAACAGAACATTATCAGTCGAGCAGATGATATTGATGAATGTCCGGCTGAATTACTGTCTGAACTCCGATCCACTGCTCTTGACTGTTTCCATCTTAATAGAAGTAGATATTCTGGTTCTTTGAAAAGATTCTATTGTAGTTTCAGAAAGTTTGCATTTTTGGATGTTGAAATAGCCAGTAAACATTCTGAGAATCTACCTGAACGTGATGTTGGAAAAAGTCTGCTAAAAAGTTCAAACAAAGTTGGAATGAAGAAGAAAGGATGTGCAAGTGAGAAAGACACTGCCAAAAGTAACTCTGTTGGCGAAAAGTGCCCTGAAGAAGACAATTTGCATGCAAAAGCTAATGTTGTTCGTAAGAGCGGAGCTAAGAAAAAGAAGAAAGAAGCAAAATCAGAAGGCTTGGATTCTAAAACCGATTCTTTTGGCACCGGAACAAACAGTACTCCTGGTAAGTCTCTTAGTGAAAAACTCCCTGAAGGAGACAATTTGAAAGCAAAAGCTAATGTTAGTAAGAGGAGTTCTAAGAAGAAGAAGGAAGAAGTAAAGTCAGAAGGTCTAGATTCTATAACTGATTCTCTTGTTGCTGGAACAAACATTATTCCCAGCAAGTCTTTTGGCAAAAACCTCCCTGAAGGAGACAATTTGCAAGCACAAGCGAATTGTGTTAGTCAAAAGAGGCCTAAGAAAAAGAAGGAAGAAGTAAAATCAAAAGCTCTGGATTCTTTAGGCACCCAAACAAACATTGCTCCCACTAAGCCATGTGAGATTAGCTTTCAGCAGTCTTTCTCTGAGATTCCCGGGAGCAAAAGAGATCCAGAGACTAGAAACGAGGGTGCAAATCCAGGGCCCCCGCTGACTGGCATGATTGCTAAGACAGATTTGAATCAGAATCACCTTAGTGTACCAGTTGAAGGATCTTCTACCCGACATGGTAGCACTCCACCTGAGAAGTTTAAAGGAGTTGTTTCTCCTAATATAAATGGTAATGAACAAACAATGGCATTTGCATCCGTTCAATCACGGAGCAAGGTGCAAGGGATCCTCCAAAATGCTTCACCATTGAATAATAATGGCTCTAGATTTTGTACAGAATTTAAATCTGGAGAATCGCACTCCAATACAGGGCTTGCCCCGTCTGTCAAGAGTTCACTCTCAATGGGGATTTGGCTTGCTTCTGAAACTCCCGAGCCGAAGAAACGAAAGAGAAAGGAGGAGATGACTGATCAAGTTGCTTCAGCTATCCCAGATCTTAACGGAAGTGTAATAGATACCAAGGAGGGGAATGTAATGTCGCCCGAAGAGAAACTGGAACCGAAGAAAAAGAGAAGAATTTCTAATGATACGGACATTGTACAAGATCCTGGTGGTAGTCTTATATTGAACTTTGCTCCTCCAGGGTTGTTCCCTCTGCCTTCCAGAGAAACATTGGTCGCAACTTTTTCCCGTTTTGGGCTGTTAAAGGAATCGGGAATCCAGATTCTTAATGATTATTCAAATGTCGAGATTGCATACGAAAGAATCTCTGATGCTCAATTTGCTTTTCGAAGCTTGGAGAAAAGCAACCCATTTGGAGAATCACTTGCTGCCTTCAATCTCAGTGGTGTGCCTGATCTTCCTTCGAAAGTCGTCAAGAAACGAAAGAATCTGCAAGCACCAACGAGGCCATCGGTACTGGGGGAGATTCGTGATGTAGCAACGATGAGACAGAATGTGGAAACGATGAAAATGGTTCTGGAAAAAGCGGGCAGCAGTATTTCCCCGGAGATGAGAGCCAAGTTGGACAACGAGATCAAAAGTTTTCTGACGAAACTCGGCCCCATGGGTGGTTCCTCCTCGTCTTAGTTAAGTCGTAGTAAAGTCTATGAATCACCGTTGTAATTTGTATTTCGGATTATTTAGATGTTCGACCAACGATTAGTTATTTCCTCGTCTGGAGTCTGGACTCAGAGTTTTGTTGTTTGTGGAATGTTTTAGTCCTCTCCCATGGCACTACTCTTCAGTGTTAAACTTGAATTTCAAAAAAAGTGAAATAAAGCAAGGCTAGGAATTAGGATTTTGTTTACCTAGTGAAAGTAAATGAAAAAATCATCTTGTCTTGCCAGATGTAGCTAGGTAGATGGCACAAGTTACACAGGACCTAGTGCCTATATTCATATTGTCGTTTTAGATCAACTGTTCTTCAATGTTTTCTTCCTCCTCCGCATGTCTGATTTTTATTTGTTTTGATAATTCTAGTGTTTACAATTTACTTTCAGTTCATTGCCCTTTGTTTTTGGAATGTATATCATTTTGTAGTGCCTAACCATTTCCCGAAGGCGTTTCTTTAATAATTGTATTTAACTGATTAAGTCACTCTTTATTTTTTTGTTAACAAAAAAAAAGTCACTCTTTATTTTATCAAGTTTGCAAAAATTCAGAGATGAGGATGGCCAAATTGCAAAAAGTACCTTCCATACTAGGTATCCTTTGGTTTTCTTTCTTTTATTTTTTGGGGACACTTTGTCGACCTCGAACTCAACTTATCTACTAAGCAAAAAGTTATTTTATACAATCGTTATATTAGTAAAGTGGTGCAACCAAATACTTAGATTAAATAATATTTCAAAATTATACAAAATAACCACATCACAACCACACAAAATAATTTCTACAAGTCAGCATCAAATGACCCGACTACTCGTCCTTTATGTGTCTGTTTACATCCACCAGGGCTGGTTCCTTGACTAAGCTAAGTTGGATTATTTAGAGATGTATTTTACAACTTGTTTAAAAAAAATATTATTCGTTTATTTAATTATTAATTGTCATTTAAAAATAAAATAAAAATATCTGCCGTACATAAGAATGGTAAGGAAATTAAAAGCTGAAAGTTAAAAGTTAAAATGGACGAATGACCTAATGTTCCTGTTATTTTTTGCATGGCGCGACCTTGTAGCACTGTTGTATTTAATCAAATTGTTGTCAA
Organism: Linaria vulgaris; assembly: GCA_948329865.1. Taxonomy (NCBI): domain Eukaryota; kingdom Viridiplantae; phylum Streptophyta; class Magnoliopsida; order Lamiales; family Plantaginaceae; genus Linaria; species Linaria vulgaris. Next base: position 30,081,100 of record OX415250.1, on the reverse strand, counting down.
TCTAATAGAACTCGATCAAACTAGCAGAACAAAATAACATAACAAAAAATCGTACTGTACGCGTACCAAACATAAACACCTCCAACTCCAAATAGGCAAATACGTTTGTCAATTAGCGTGAAATTTCTGTTCAGATGGTGACACGTGTACAAAAGATTTGTCTATTTGTACACGTGTCGCATATGCTCTCGTCCCTAGCATCTAATATCCCGCCAATTAGGATACGAAACAGCTATTATACGGATCGGAAGATATCAGCGCATAACTAAGAAACTACTCAAAGGTACGTACACCAAGTACACCAAAAACATTCTTTCTACGTTCAAACGTCACAAAAGTACAACTTTATCTTCCTCGAAGTGTGAACAAATCCCACAATGTATCTTTTATTTTTTCTTCTCAGCATTTATTTAAGTTTATAATACAGAAAACATGGTAAATTAATAGTAGTGGACAAAGATTGAAAAGCTTAATCAAAGACTTCCACAACACCCCATTCACACACAACTATTATATAGTCAATTATAAAAAGGTAATAATTAAATCCCTTCACATAGTAGAAAAGGATACATGAACAAAAAGATAAAAGAAAAAAAAACAAGGATCATTAATTAATCTATCTTAGCCCGCATTAGTAGCAGAAAATCCCTAATCTGGAAAACATGATAATTAAAACAAACCCTAGAACACACAGAGTTACACATACGATATTAGCTAATATTTAATATTAATTTAACCTAATAATAATAAATTAAACTAAAGGGTTTGTTGCAGAAGATCCATATCCGTTCATCAACCCGGTCCAAGATCCAAGCCCACCAAAGTTATAACCCGCATCAGAATTACAAGCCTGTTGTTGTTGTTGAAGATGATCATGCCATTCAAGTGACAAAATCTTGGGATTTGGCTTCACATCATCATGATGATCAAGATGATTAATTTGATGACCATCAAAATTCTGTTGATGATTGTCGTACGGAATCATCATTGTTCTCTGACAATTCTCGACAACGTTAACCGAATTGATCCCATGATGATCAAAAGAAGACATCCCAAAAATCCCACCAGGAAAATTGTTCATTAGTCCAACATTGAAATTCTCACCATTGTTATTATTGTTATTTCCCATAAAATCATACTTATTAGTATTGTTTTCCATGAACTCAATGGGTGCATGATGGCTCTCGAGCAAGTAGTTGGGGTTTGTACCGGAGGCTCCGTGAGTAGTACCGAACAAGTTGGCTGCATGCAGTGCTGAAAAGTGCATTTCAGGAAAGTTGGAGAGGTGAAGATCGGTTTGGATGTTGCTAGAGCTAATGTTGTTGTTATGGTTGTGGTGGTAAGATAATCCAGTGTGGTTGTTTTGGTGGCTCAGTATTAGAGAAGACGAGGTTGGTGAGGACTCATTTGATGGTTTCTTGGAGTTGGATGAAGATTTCTTGTTCTTACGGCAGCCGCCTCCCACGGGGATGTTGCGGAGTGTGCCGCCTTTTGTCCAGTAGCGACGACAGGTCTTGCAGAAGTACCTGTACAGTACGTGGTCGTAAATCTATAATCATAAATGTTGAATCCTCTTTATGAATTTAAACTGGTAACAGAGCTAGATGAAACTTGACGTTGAAACTAGGCATAACAAAATAATAAAAAACCTTTTATGAAAGACGACATTTTAGCAATAGTACCTGGGCTGAGAGAGGCTGTAGTTGTTGTAGTAACAAAATTTAGTGTGTGTGGATTCACAGCGCGGGCATTTTAGGGACTGCTCGTGGGGCGGGCGGAGGCGGCGCTCCATCAAGGGTCTGGAACAAGTGAGCATGTCTTCACCGGATGGCGGAGAATTAGAATGATCCATTATTATCCCCGTGTTGTTATTATCCTCGGAAATTGTCCCCTGTTGTTGATTTGTGGGGAAATGGGAAGAAAAAAAGTACATACATTAGTTGTTGTTGTTGTTAGTGGATATGTGTGTCAGCAAATTAGAAATTCCTAGTACTAGCTACTCTATAAACTATAGTCTATATAATTATTTATCCATGTGATCTTATGTCTTTCTTGATTTCACATTTCGGGCAAGAAAGTAACACTAACATAAATGAAGCTGACATTGTCTGAACCAGACAAAAAAGATGATTCCCTGATTTACGCTATTCATTTATGAGCATCATAATATTTGTGATTGCATGCTTTTGATCTAAGTAATGAAGTAATAATGTACCTGTAACCAGTCAGAGGAGTCCATGCAAACTTGTAGTGAAGTAATGCCCATGATTACTAATCTCCAACTTCAAAAATCACACACAATGAGAGTGTTTGCTTGTATATGTGAAGTGAAATTTGTTTTGTTATTGATTGTGTGTGAGTGTGAGAGTTAGTGAAGAGGAAATGTTGTGTTGTGTTGTTGTGTGTTGTGGTGGTGGTGAGTGAATAAGAAGGAAGAAAAAAGTGAAAGTCATTAGTGATATGGTGGGGCTGACTGCACTTGTGTCCAGTCGCTGACGCCACCGTCCCCCCTACCCCAAGGGGGGACAAGGGGTCCCATGTAATCCAACGGCTGATATTTGGTGTTGGGATAATCTCGACCGTTGAATGGTGTTGGTGGCAGAAATCACGGCTTCGTAGAAGTCTATGTATGACGTGACAGGTGAGAATTTTTGGGTCCGAGATAAAGTGTTAGTATAGTAGCAACTCTCATTGTAAATTGTTATTTCATTATATTTTGTGTAATAAAAACCGAAAGCGCACTCCATTTGGTGGGGTCAAGATTTGTAAGAAGGGGCCACGTTGGTGGGGTCCTTTCGCCTCTATTCGCAAGCAAAGGATAAATTCTCATTCTGCTTTCCCTGTCACGTGTCACATCGTTCCTATTTTTGACTTCTTGTAAATTAACTAAATTAACTTAGGTTTAAAAAAAGATCGCAGAGAATTAAAACTATTGTGATGAAAATATTTGAGAGGTAGGTGGTAGGTGGTGTTTATAATCAAAAAAAAAAAACGATGCGCGCGATAGCTGGTTTCATTATTGATATCATTACTTGTTATGTAAACGTGTTATGCATTGTCATAACATATTATGTCTTAATAATTCGTGACATTTTGTTCCCAATTCGTCGAAATTAAAATTAATTTAGATATTGTGATAAGTTACTGACTTATCCTGTAACAATATGTTTTAGTTGGATAATCATGTTGGTCTTTAGATGATCCATTATTTCATTATTTGTACGTCTTCTAGTAAGAGTTATGTCGTGATGTACGTTATCAAGAATTTCTAACACGATATATTGTTATCTCTCGTAAATTCTGGATGTCACTTGTTGGGTTAATGAATAAACATGTACTGCCCTAAAAAGGGTATCTTCAACTATTACTTGTAGTATTTAATTTCATACGCATAGCTAGAAAGGGTAAACTCCACATAATTACAATAATTAGACATTCAAAATCCAAAGATAGATCGGATACAATCTTGCATCACAGAACACGAGGTGAATTATAAGCCTATTCTATAGTATTTTATTATCGTGGTTAGAGGTAGCTTATGTACATTGGATCCCTCGATAGCTTTAATTTAACTACTTTTTGTGCTCTAATCCAGTGTATATAAAAAAGTGACACAATATTGATCCAACAGTTCCTTTGAATTTTTGCCCACCCCGACAGTGCAGTCAGTGATCTATCAGAATTCAGAGCGTGACCGTATCTCATATTTGTCACCATTTCTCTTTAATTCCTCAATAATCATTTCTAACTTAAAGTCAATCATGAGGGACTTGCTTCTATCTTTACATCAGTCCGAAAAGAATTAGAAATAATAGAAAAATACTTAGATGGACTAATATACCTTCTTAAGACAATTTAACTTATGTGTGTCAAGACTTGTGGCTATAGTTATTTTACGTGTTTTATATTAAAATTTTATGATAGCGTGGTTCAATCACAATCACATGATCAATGGACCAAATCTATGTAAGTATTACCAGATAAATGTTTGTCTGACTACGCTTGGTTAAGTATTTGAGACAGAAGAAATTGCTTTTCACAATGTGGCCGGGCTTGTTGAAATAATATGTGAGCTTAATTTACCAAATGACACGTTTTAATTAAATTAAAGTTCGAAATAAGGCAGGATCAATATTTTTCTGGTCCTGTACTCCTGTATGATATTATAATATGTCGTTTCTTGATCGATAGCTTTAATGATTAAATTCCTTTTGGATTAGTTTTATACTTTTGTTGGTTTTAGCTTTAAGGAAAAAAGAGGAATAATGCTACTCGCTACGGATGCTATCCTGTATTTGCAATTAATTGAGCGTTCAATCTAGTTTATTGGGATTTTGCTTTTGATTTAAGTATGTATTGAGATTGAGATTTTTGCCATTACAACTGTGACATCGATACGCTGTGTGAGATTCAAGTTCCGGTAATTAGAAAAATCAGGGTATTAATATTATTACATTTTTTTATGTCACTCTAGTTGCTGATCTCGTATTTGACATTATTTATTCGAATCGGAATGGATAACATTCTGATATAATTTACATATACTGTACCCTTTGGCTAGATACTTCCTTTTATTAATAAGGTAGCTTCTTGTTCCCGGCAATAATAGCACTTCAAATTTTGAAATGAAATAGATTCCTAATGTCCATAGAAGATCAAACAAACAATAATCTTGAGAATGAAGCTATATCTATAAAGTTATATACTGTTCTTTCAATTTAATTTAAGAAAGTTTTCTGTTTCTTTTCTTTGATTCAAAAATAACCACACGATGAAAAGTTTAAATATTTTTCCTAAAACTTTAAAAGGAAATAAATTGTGCTACCTTTCTTCTCGTGCAAGTTTGTCCTTGCATAAGAGAATGATATGTGCACTAACATCAAGAAGATATACACAGTGTATATAATATATTTAGGAACTATGGTTTGTCATGTGGCCAAAATTGAATGGTGGAGGTTGTCATTGAACAAGGTCCCTCCTTTGATGCTAAATGATACTTTAATTGTTTATTCAAGCGTCTTCGGTCTTAAGACGGTGTTTAAAATCTTGAGGTGGTTTACTGATTAAACTGAGATGTGTGGTTGAAGCTGCATTTTGTAATTTAACCAAAAAAAATATTAAGCATTGTGGTTGAAATGTATTGAACTTATATTTGTTAACTTTGTACATGTGAGCTACTATGTTAAGTTCTAAGGACTAATATGTAAATGGATTGACTGTTAGTTGTAACAGAATCCAGCTCAGTAACACTGGCTCTTTGCCAACTGTATTTATATTTATTCTCTCAGTTCTGTAACACGATTTTCATTCTGTTAATACAGAAAATAAAATGTCTTCTCTCTAAATTCTACATTTCTACATGGTATCATTCGCTAATGGTTCGTTCTTCACGTTTTCGCCATTGTTGAGCTTACTGTAGCTCCGATTTTCGGTTTACTGCAACCAATTGATACTCCGATCACTTTTTCCGACGCGTTCACCATCGATTCTTGCCCTTCCGATGACGAATCCTGATTCTACGATTGATTCAGCTCAATCAACACAATCAACACCTACTACTACTGCTCGCAACACCAGATCTGGTGGCGCGTTACACTTATACAACAATGAGAACTTCAGTTCTTCTTTCACCTCAACGCCGCTCACGGGAATTGTCAATTATCTGTCGTGGAGCCGCGCGGTGAAGCTTGCTCTCGGTGCGCGATGAACGGTACGGAACGACGACCAAATCCAGCTCATGAGGAATTTGCTGAATGGGAGCGAGTTGACTGTCTAGTTGCGTCGTGGATTCTCCGATCAATTTCCGACGAGATCTCCGATGCATTTCTGTTCACCACTTCGGCATTCGATATATGGAAACAGCTGGAGGAACTCTATGGAGTGAGTAATAGACCGCACCTCTATCAACTCCAGAGAGAGGTAGCTTCAATTTCACAGTCACCACTCAGTGTTTCTGCTTACTATACTCGCCTGAAAAAGCTTTGGGACGAGCTCACATGCTTAGTGCCTTTAATCAACTGTCACTGTGTTGATGCACACATTTGTACTTGCCAATTGGCACAACAATCCTTGAAGTTTCACTCACTCACTCACTAGGCTGATGCAATTTCTGATGGGATTGAATGATGAATTTGATGGTGTAAGGAGTCAAATCCTTGGAATGGATCCACTTCCTTTGGTGGAAAAGGCATATTCTATGGTTTTGAGGGTTGAGAAGCAAAATGAGATACAAATTTCTATGGCTAATCTAGTTGAACATTTTGCAATGTTTGCTAAGCAATCTGCCTCTAAATCTCAATATCAACAATCTACTTACTACTCCAAGGACTTTAAGAAGCTTAAGAATGACAGAGTTTGTGAATTTTGCAAAGAAAAAGGTCACACTAAGGAGACTTGTTTTAAGTTAGTTGGGATACCTGATTGGTATAAGGAATTGAGGGACAAGTTCACAATATGGTACCAACTCCAGTGCTAAGGCTTTTGCAAATGTAGTGGGGGTTGGGCAACAACACTCCACAAGGACACATGAATCTAACATTGGTTCTATTGTTACATCTTCAGCTCCACACACTGACAATTTTCAGCAAGAATTTTACAGGTTTATGAAGACTATGATGATTTAACATTCATGGGTTCTGGTAATGACTCCAATCAAGTGAAATTAGCTCACTTTGGAGACTTTGCTGGTACAAACACTCTATCCTCTACTGCTCCCAACTTATTGTCTCCTGGTAGTTGGATACTTGATACATGAGCTTCTAGTCACATGATCATAGATGCTTCCTATTTGAGTCAAGCTTCTGATGTTACTAAACCTACTCCCATATTCTTACCTGATGGTTCATTTAAATGGGTTAAACAAACTGGCACAATAGCTCTTACTTCAAATATCATTTTGCAAAATGCATTGCTTGTCCCTGATTTCAGGTTCAATTTAATTTCTATCTCTAAATGTAGTAGAGATTCTAATTTGAGATTCATTTTCCTACCAACTGGTTGCTTGGTGCAGGACCTTCTGACTGATAGAGTTATTGCAGAGGGCAAGCTAGTTGGTCATCTCTATCTCCTGGATCCAACAAGCTCTTCCTCTGCTCATATCTCATGTCACATCTCTACTAAGGATTCTGGTAGTGACATGGAGCTTACTCACAGAAGAATGGGGCATGCTTCTCTTGACACTTTGAAGCACATATCCAGACAGTTTTCTACATTCCCAGCATAACATCTCAGTGCTTGCAATGTCTGTAATAAAGCTAAGTTTCATATGATTTCGTTTCCTAACAGTACTACTTGTACATATAGAGCTTTTTCTTTGCTTCATGTTGACCTATGGGGTCCCTACAGAGTAGCTACTACTGGTAATGCACATTATGTGCTGACTGTTGTAGATGACTTCACAAGATCTACTTGGACATTTTTGCTCAGAAATAAAACTCTTGTTGCTGGTACCTTGAAACTTTTCTTTGCTATGATTAAAACCCAATTTAACACCAATGTTTTATATGTGATATCAGACAATGGATCTGAATTTACCAACTTGGATTGTCAATCTTTATTCAGTGAGCTTGGGATTATCCATCAAAAATCATGTTCTTATACACCCCAGCAAAATGGGGTTGTTGAAAGAAAACACAGGCATCTACTTCAAGTGACTAGAGCCTTATTATCTCAAGCTGATATGCCTGCATTCTTTTTGGGATATGCACTTCTCATGGCAACTTATCTAATTAACAGAACCCCTAGCAAACCCCTCAGCTGGTCCACTCCATATCAGTTACTCCACTCTAAGGAACCTGATATGTCTACTCTGAGAGTTTTAGGTTGTTTGGTTTTTACTGGGAATACTAAACCACACAAAGATAAATTGGAACCCAGAGGTTATAAAGGCTGCTTTCTTGGTTTTGTACCTGGACAGAAAGCATACAGGATTTACAGGTTTCATGATCAGAAAATAGTCACAAGTAGAGATGTGGTCTTTCATGAATCATCTTTTCCTTTGTCCTCTTTCACTGCTGAACCTGTACCTACTCCACTACCACTTGTCCATGATGATACACTTTTGGACACTTTCCTTGCTACCCCTACTTATTTTCTTTCTCCTCCTTCACCTATCATACCTCACACCAATTCTAACACTGATACTTCTCCCATTCACACTTCTCCAGTACTAAGAAGAAGTACCAGACACTGTCACAAACCTGCCAATTTGAAGGATTTGCTTCTTAACTGTGCTACTGACCCTCTTACTCACACTACACCTTCTCTCCCAAATAGCTCCACATATACCCCCACCCCACTTTTCCTTATACTATAAATCCTCAATTGTCCCATTCTCATGTTAACTTCCTGGCAAACATGAGCTTGCATACAAAACCTCCATCTTTCAAGGAGCTAGCATTGATCCATGCTAGATTACTGCCATAGAAGCTGAACTTACAACTTTGGAGGAGAATGACACATGGTCTGTTGTTGACCTACCACCTGATAAGCACCCCCATTGGTTCAAAATGGGTCTATAAACTGAAACTCAAACCAGATGGCTCAATTGACAGACATAAGGCAAGACTAGTTGCTAAGGGATACAACCAGATCTTTAGGCTTGACTATATAGATAGCTTCTCCCCAGTAGTGAAGCTAGTTACTTTGAGAATATTATTTGTTGTTAGCACTCACTACAATTGGTTTATCCACCAGTTGGATATTAATAATGCATTTTTGCATGGATTCTTGGATGATGAGATTTATCTCAAGCCACCTCTTGGATATTCCAAAGTAAAACCTAGTCAAGTTTGTAAGCTGAACAAGTTCTTATATGGGCTTAAACAGGCCTCCAGATAGTGGAACTTGGAGTTCACTAAATGCCTAATTGCTTATGGATTTACTCAATCTAAAGATGATGACTGCTTATTCACAAAGGGTCCTGGCTCTTAGTTTGTTGCATTACTTGTGTATGTTGATAATGTGTTAGTTGCAGGACACAACATGTCACTCATCCAGTCTATCAAAGCTCACCTTCACTCTATGTTCATTATCAAAGATATTGGTGAAGTTAAATACTTCTTGGGGTTGGAGATTTTCAGATCCTCCATTGGGTTGCATGTTAATTAGAGGAAATATATACTTGACATTATACAGGATGCTGGACTTTTGGGTGCTAAGTCCACTGACATTCCCTGTCCCCAAGGGATTCAAATTCATTGCTGATGGTCCTCTTTATCCTAAGCTTGAATAATACAAAAGATTGGTTGGGAGATTGCTTTATCTAAACATGACAAGACCTGACATTTGTTATTCTGTTAACCAGCTTAGTCAGTTTATGCAATCTCCTTCTCAAGAGCATTGGAATGCAGCCTTATCTGTCCTACACTACCTCAAAGGAACCCCTTCTTTGGGACTTTACTTCTCTGCTCATTCCTCTCTTTCCCTCACAGCTTATTGTAATGCTGATTTGGCTTCTTATCCAGATACCAGGAGATCCTTGACTGGATATAGTGTATTCTTAGGAGAAGCCTTGATTAGATGGAGAACTAAGAAGCAAACCACAATATCCAGATCCTCTACTGAAGCTTAATACAGAAGATTAGGACACATCACTTGTGAACTCAAGTGGATATCTTATATCCTCATTGACTTGCAGGTTCCTGTTGCCACTCCCATTCCTCTCTTATGTGACAACAATTCTGCAATACATATAACTCACAATCCCATCTTCCATGAGAGAACTAATCACTTGGAAATTGACTGCCACCTTGTTAGAGATTCTTACAAAGATGTCTTCATTCTTCCTCTTCACTGTCCAGGAACTCAACAGATAGCATATGTCTTTACAAAGCCCCTTGCAACTCCTCAATTCAAATCCTGGCTATCCAAGTTGCACCTCAGTGATCCACACCTCAGTCCAACTTCAGGAGGCGTATTGACCTTATATTTGTTAACTTTGTATCTATCAACTATTATGTTAAGTTCTAGGGACTAATATGTAAATAGATTAGATGTTAGTTGTAACAGAATCCAGCTCAGCAACACGAGCTCTCTGCCAACTGTATTTATATTCATTCTCTCAGCTCTGTAACACGATTTTCATTCGGTTAATACAGAAAAGAAAATTTCTTCTCTCTAATTTCTACATTTCTACAAAATAGTAATACATCATGTGTAGAAACACTTTTAATTACTTCTTCTGGTTCTCGACTCTCGAGACTATAAACATCTATATGACAGGTGACTACAAATTCCGTGCATTAAGTACGATTTTATGTTGTTGCCCATATTCACTCAATGATGAAGTGAGTCCTCAAATAAAATTTAAGGAAATTCTTCTTAAAAAAAAACAAGAAGGAAAAATAAAAATAACCCCTCAGGCTGGATTTTGGGAGGATCGTGAGAATTGATTATAGCCTTGTTTTGGTCTTATTTCGTCACGGTAATAGAACACAATTATACAGTACAAAATGAGATTAAACAATGCTATCCAATATTATTTACGGACTAGCTTGGTCCGGAACACTTAATACAAGCTTTCTAGACTGAATAACTAAATTACAAAGTCAATAGTACGTATCGAATTTCAAGTATTCGATACTGACGTGTCGAATTAGGATCAATTCGATGCGGTCCAGTTATCACTGAATGAAAGGCAATCTGATAGGTATCGAATTCGATACGTGTTGTGAGTGTCGAATTCGATGCGTACTTGGGTATAGAATTGTGATACGGTGTTTCTGTGCGTCTCGAACTGGAGTTGATTCGATATGGACCGTGTCGAACGGTGCTGGTTCGATGCCGACTGTACTAAGCTGGTTCAGATCTCAAAAAGGTCCCTTTGAACACAAGGGGACGGGCTATTTATAGAACCCGTCCCGTGGGACCCACAATCCAATATAGATAGCCGTATCGAATCGTGGTTGTTCGATACGCGCATCGAATCAGACGTATTCGATGCGCTATTGGGCCGGCCCAGTGGGGAGAGCTTATAATACTGATTCGATGCGCGCTTCGAATTCTCCCTATTCGATGCGCCTTTGGGCCGGCCCAATAACGTTATATTGGGCCAATCCTAAATTACACCCATCATATAGTCCCCCCAGTTTGGGAGACGATATTAATTTAGAGATCGTCTTCCAAACTTTGCAAAATATAATTGTACTGATTTGAGATATTTCTAATCATAGTAAAATCGGATCGGCTCATCGCTCTTGTGATAATAATATAATTTTAGACGCATCGAATATCTAGCTATTCGATACGTCAAATGGAGCGCATCGAATTTCAGCTATTCGATGCGGTTATTCGATGCGTCAAAATAGTTGGGCCTGGTGGGCCTCTCGTCCCCTATATAAGGGGGGTGCTGCCTCGGCAGAATCATTATTCTGCTATCAGACGCCGCTCTTCAGGTAAGACGCATCGAATCTGCGCCATTCGATGCGTTTCGCATCGAATCATAAGTGATTCGATACGCTCAGCATCGAATTGTAAAAATTCGATGCGTTAAAAAGCTCGCTCCTGCTCACTGCGAGCTTACTGTTGCGTGATTTTGATTTGCCGTTTATACTTTGTGTAGGATATAAGCAAGCAAGCAAGACTTTCCTCTATCAAGAATATATTTGAGGTAAAAATATTTTGTTTTTATTGTATCTTATAATTTAGTTTTTAACACGTTCAGTATCGTATATATATGAGTGATATACGAGAGTGTGTAGTGACGTATGCGTCCTTAGTCGGTCTCGTTTTTTAAATATATTTCAGTTAACTCTCATCAAGGATGGTGAGCATTGAGACCCATTCCGGAAGTGATTCGAGTTCAGGCTCTAGTGCCAGCTCGATTAACAAAGAGAATCTGTCAAACACACCCGCAGTTCCAACCACAGGCGATGCAGACGTCTATGATTTAATAGACAGAATAACCATTGATTCCCCCGCGGATAATAATCCTGTATCAGAGTTGAATCCAACAACTGAGGACAATAGCAATGAGTCTTCGCCCTATAGAGATAATCGTGCTCCGAGCGAGGGTGAAGAAGATGTAGATTACATAAATAGGGAATTTGACGATCATATCGAGGTCCCAGGAATGACCTATGATCAATACGTGTCTCGTCTCCAGCATAATCGTAGGGGATTGCGCGAAAAATTTAATATTCCTGACAAATATAAAATCGTCATTCCTGGCCCACATGACCGGATGCATAATCCACCACCTGGTCACATCACTGTGTTTGTCGGCCAACTTTTAAACGGATTGCGCTTTCCCATTCCTTATGAACTGAAATGGCTTCTGCGGAAGATAAATGTCGTTCCTGCTCAACTCACGCCAAACTCTTACGGGAGCATGATTGGTTTCATCATAGTGATGAAGGCTCTGGGCGAACGACACAGTCCTAATGAATTCTACACGTTATTCGAGATTGCAAGTCGCGAAGAAGGCTTCTACCATGTAAAAGCTCAAACAAACCGAAAGTTTTTAAACGGTGGGGCAACCGGGTACGGAAAGGATTGGAAAAGACGATACTTCTTCATTAAGGAGAGTTATCCAAATGAGTTTTTGGGATTCCGCCGGGAGTGGTTCACCGGTTCAAAAGTAACATTTCCCAGTGGGGTTGCCATAACCCTGTGGAATTGCGAGTTCATTCCCTCCCTAGTTAGAGAACATCAATTTGATGTTAAAAAACTCGTTGAAAATCGAGTTCTTTCTTTGGCTGGGTTGTCACCAGTGAAGTACAAGGGAAAAATGACCCTTGGTATATATCTGATCTTTATGATATTCTTGTTTTACGTTTATTATGTATTCTAACGATTTGTCTTTGTTGCAGAAAAATACTTCATGAGTCGACACGCAAGGATGAACCGGGTTCTAGATGCGGATATGGAAAGTTCGCAGACCGAGACTGCACGTACCATTCCGCCTCCGCGGAAGAGAAAAAGTAAGGGTAAAAAGAAGGTTTCTGAACCCTCAACTGGTACTGCAGCAGCTGCTGCTAGTTCTTTGCCAGTTGACGCTTTCGAGGACTTACTGGGAAGTAATCCTGAGGATAATCCAGGCGGTGGCGAGGAGCTGGAAAGCAGAGCAACCGAGACTGGCGAGGATGTCGGCAATCTTGTTCATCGTAAAAGACGAAGAATGCCGCAAAATTTATCGCAGACTGCTGGGGTTGCTACTACGACTAACCAAGCTGCCAAGCCAAGTTCCTCTAACCCTCCTGTCGGTGCATCCGGTCCAAGTTACGCGGCTGGACCTAGCCAAGGTCCTCGAGCTCGAGTCGCTGGGTATCAACTATCGGAGGCCGAGACCATCGAGCATCTGAAGGCAATATTGCCTGGTTTGTCCGTCCCTCTTCCGATTTCCGACGAAGAGAGAAAAAGGCTGGAGCGTAATACACTGCATCTGCTGACAGCGGTAATGACGTCTTGTTTGACTTATATTTTCTGTGATACTGCTGTGCAAATCTTTTAATTTAATCATATGTTTGTTGTTAGGCGGGCGGTTTCGTAGATGTTATGGCCTCAGCTTTAATGGATTTCAAGGAGACTGCCAGTAATGCTGATAATTCCGCACTTCAAGCTGCCCTTGACGCCAAAGAAAAAGCTTTGCAAACGGCCAAAGAGGCGCGAGAGGAAACTGAAAAGCTCAAAGAAAATCTCAATCAGGAAATTACTAAACTGAGATTAGAGCTTGGTGCAGCTAGACAAGAGGCCTTTGATGCCGATGCCAAAGGTTATCAACGTGGGCTCGAGGAGGTAGATTATATGTCCTTACTTGTCATTTTCATATTTCCTCTACCTGTCATCATTTTAATATAGAATTTCTTATAGGTTTCCCCTGAACAATCATTGAATATCGCCGAACAATTCCTCCAAAGCCGTACATTTCAAGAAATGTGCGCTCGTCGAGATGACCACGTGGCTCGAAATACACAGGCTCTGACGGTGCATCAATTCTATGCTACGACGTATGTTCGTGGCAATTTTAAACCAGAGTGGTTAGATCTGTCCCTGGGGCCAAATCTGGAGAAACGTCCACCACGTCAAACTTCTGAAGCGACAGAACCTGATGAGTTTGCCTCACTGCTGGATAGGGAGGATCTCGTTCTTGGGGGACTATCACCGCCGCGAGAAATGCCTGAGCCATATCCCTCATCGGAGGATGAAGATTAATAAATTTGCAATGGCTGTTATGTATTTCCTAATTTATGAACAATTTCTATTCGTAAATTTAATTTGTGTAGGGCGATGCGTCGTTTTAATGTGTTTGAAACAATTTTTTAGATCAGTTGCTTACTTTATGGGGTATTGACTGTTGTCTTTTATTTCAATTTCTTATCTCAGTCCTTTACTTTATTTTGACAACCTGCTGGTTCATTAATTTTCTTTGAAAATAATTTATCGATATTTTTCGTAGTACCTGCCTTCTACTTCGATGAACTTAGTCATTTTTGGGCAAAATGTTTGTTTCAATTTGTTGTTCGTGATTTTCCGAGTTTGTAGTAATATAGCACGTCCCTTCCTTATTTCGTTTTAGGGTTTTATGGTACCTCATGCCACCTCGGGCAGGTTCTCATTCTTCTTGTCTTGAACTTTAATTGGTATTTCGTGCCTCTTTGGGGCAGAGTCTCCGTTCTTTATGTCGTTTTTGACTTCTACCGGTATCTCGTGTCACTTTGGGACAGAGTATCCGTTTTCTTGATTGATTTAGGGATTTTCGGTATCTCTTGCCACTTTGGGGCAGAGTTTCCGTCCCTTTGTTGCTTCTGGCTTCTTTCGGTATCTCTTGCCACTTTGGGACAGAGTTTCCGTTCTTCTGATCTCTTCGGAGATTTTCGGTATCTCGTGCCACTTTGGGGCAGAGTTTCCGTTCTCCTGATTTCTTCGGAGATTTTCGGTATCTCGTGCCACTTTGGGGCAGAGTTTCCGTTCTCCTGATTTCTTCGGAGATTTTCGGTATCTCGTGCCACTTTGGGGCAGAGTTTCCGTTCTCCTGATTTCTTCGGAGATTTTCGGTATCTCGTGCCACTTTGGGGCAGAGTTTCCGTTCTTCTGATTTCTTTTGGGATTTTCGGTATCTCATGCCACTTTGGGGCAGAATTTCCGTTCTTCTGATTTTCTAGACCTGCACTAATTACAATATGCAAAGTATATAAAAAATTTTTTATATAAATCAAATAATTCGACATAATCTTCTTTGAATAATTCAAATTAGATTATGTAAATCGAACTGAGCTTTGATCATTGCTCATTAGCATGACTTCCAGTGCTGTCCTTCAGATCCAGGATTGGTGGTACCTGTTTTAAGTTCATACATTTTTGTCCCTCATGCGTGTTATAGCAGAGAGAACGAATAAAAACTTGTTCAAAATATTCAAAATGCTAAAAAAGCTTGTAAATTTAAACAGAATATTTATTCAATCTGCTCCATACGCCCCGGAGCCAAAGCTATTGCTGCGTTTTCTTCTGGTTGTGGCCGCGTCCGGAGCGAGTTAACATAGCACTTCCAACCTTCAATGTGATCTGCAATGACTTCTCCCGTGCCAGCAATGGTGGGGAATTTTATCATCTGATGGTAGGTTGATGGTAGCGCTCGAAATGCATTCAATGCCGGTCTTCCTATGATTCCGTTGTATGCGAAGTGCATGTCAACGATTACATAGTTCTCCCAAATTGTCGTTCTCTTTGGAGCTGTCCCCAATGAAGTTGGGAGCTTGATCATTCCTAGTGGTACTATCGCTGGACCTCCAAAACCATGAAGCGACGTTCTCACCGGTTCCAGTGCCTAGTTGTTCAATCCCATTTTGAGCAACGTAGAGTTGAATAGTACATTTACGGAACTCCCGTGGTCCACAAGCATTTTGGTGACTCCAAAATTAGCTATATCAACAGTTACCACCAAAGGGCAATTTAAATCCGACATCTGTATAGCTTGTGCACTTAGTTTCCGTAGGTCTGCAGTGGAGAAGGTGATCTCTTCGTGTGGCATTTCTTCGATTCTTAACATATCAGCCATATGAACATAATTATCTGCTTCAATAAACCTCGTGATCTTTCTACGACCGTTGGTAGAGTCTGCTCCTCCTGGTCCTCCTGCTATCATATTGATGATGCCTCTCCTGGTGTTTCCGTCCTCAATCTGGGGATATCGAAAAAGTTGCGGTTCATCGATTGCTCTCTGCTTATCTTTCCTAGGAGATGGAGTTCTCTTACGGTTGAAATTGTTTTCTTGTTCTTGCACTTTCTTGACAAACTCTACCAATTTTCCATCCTTTATCAACCGCTCAATCTCATCTTTCAAATTTATGCATTCCTCTGTATTATGCCCCTTCTGATTGTGGTACTGGCAGAATTGATTTGAGTACATTGTAGCCTTGGACTCTCTCATCGGTCTGGGATCCTTTAACCATCCTTTCTTCTTTGCTGCCCCAAATACTGCCATAATGTGAGCGTTTAGCGGGGTGTACCGTCGAGGCGAACTATCCCTTTTGTAATTTCTATTCCTGTTGCTGCTGTTGTGGCGATTTTGATCTTCTTTGCCTCTTTCTCTCTCTCTTACGGCTACATTGTTAGGAACTTTGGTTGCCATCATTTCCTCGAAATGAACCACATCTCGAGCTATCTTGTTTATTTCTTCTACTGTGGTGGGTTTTCGTTTCAGTAACTCACCGCCAAACATGGTGTTGGTAGTTGCACGAAAAACTATGCTTGCAACCATTTCTCCCGTCGGACTATCAATTCTCAATAGCTCTGTGTTGAAGCGTTTCATGAAGTCCTTTAGACTTTCATTAACCTCCTGCTTCATCGTGTATAAATGGGAGTGATCCAAAACCAGTCTAGACTGACTAGAAAATTGGTCCTCAAACATCTTTCTCAACTGAGCATAACTCTCAATGTGTCCATGAGGAATTCGATTAAACCAGTCAGCAGCCACTTCTGATAGAGTCGTTGCAAATATTCTAGCTTGCATATTGTCCCTGAAACCGTGGAGGGACAGTCTCCTGTCTAACTGGAAGAGATGATCTCGGGGATCAGATTTTCCGTTGTATGTTTTTAATTCTGGGATCTTATCTCCTTGCCCTAAAATTTCCGACTCTATTTCTCGGCAAAAAGGACTGCGATTTATAGAATTGTCCTCCCTTGCCGTTCGAGTCTCGGCTATTGCTTTCCCCTTTTCCAACCTTCCAACGTTCCTGCTTATTGTGTTATGCTTGCCATGCAAATCAAGACCTTCTGGCTGTCTTTGGTCATCTCTACGTTTTCTTCTCCGCGATTCCTCTCTATGATCCTATTCCTCATTCCTATCTTTCCTGGAATTACGACTCTCCGACCGTCTTCTGTCTTCTCTTCTACCTCGTTCAGCAGCATATTCTGCCTCTCTTTCCTTTTGTATCTTCTCATGAGGCCTTTTCGATTGTATCTCTACAGATACTAGCTTCTTTCCTCGCTCTTCATGAACTGATTTCCCTTTGCTGTTCATCCTTTCCGAAGTATGTTTGCTTCTTCGGTCGTCTTGCTGTGACTTTTCCTTTTCCTTCCCATTCTGCTTTCGGATAGCTGAACCTTGTTCTCTCAAGTTCTCAGAATATTCAACAGGAGATGGTATCATAGCGGGAAGTGCGGTAGGGAGCACCTCAGCCACGACTGCTTTAATCATTGCGAATAATTCGCTCTAGAATTTGTCTGGAATTGCAGCACTTGTTGCTGAAGCTCCAGTCACCTCGGCTTCATTAATGGGTACCTTTTCAGCTTGAGGTCCTTGATTTTCTCTCCTAGCCGGAGTTGGTACCGCCTGAGGTAACGTGGACGGTCCAGCTATATCTGGCATACCCCGTTCTGGTGTATCCGGTAGTTCTTCTCCCGTATTACCTTCTAGAGCCCTACTCTTGGACCGAGTTATTCTAGTCATACTGTCTATCAAGCTAATATAATTTGTGTTCCCACAGACGGCGCCAATGTTTTGGTCTTATTTCGTCACGGTAATAGAACACAATTATACAGTACAAAATGAGATTAAACAATGCTATCCAATATTATTTACGGACTAGCTTGGTCCGGAACACTTAATACAAGCTTTCTAGACTGAATAACTAAATTACAAAGTCAATAGTACGTATCGAATTTCAAGTATTCGATACTGACGTGTCGAATTAGGATCAATTCGATGCGGTCCAGTTATCACTGAATGAAAGGCAATCTGATAGGTATCGAATTCGATACGTGTTGTGAGTGTCGAATTCGATGCGTACTTGGGTATAGAATTGTGATACGGTGTTTCTGTGCGTCTCGAACTGGAGTTGATTCGATATGGACCGTGTCGAACGGTGCTGGTTCGATGCCGACTGTACTAAGCTGGTTCAGATCTCAAAAAGGTCCCTTTGAACACAAGGGGACGGGCTATTTATAGAACCCGTCCCGTGGGACCCACAATCGTGGTTGTTCGATACGCGCATCGAATCAGACGTATTCGATGCGCTATTGGGCCGGCCCAGTGGGGAGAGCTTATAATACTGATTCGATGCGCGCCTCGAATTCTCCCTATTCGATGCGCCTTTGGGCCGGCCCAATAACGTTATATTGGGCCAATCCTAAATTACACCCATCAAGCCTATAAGGAGCTATAATAAAACTATTTCATACTTAATTATAAGGTGTGTTGTAGACTTGTAATTCACTCATGAATGATGAAGTGAGTCTTCGACCAAAGTATGGAGCAAGAGAAAAAAAAAATTACCTTAACCGTTAATTGGGCTGCATTTCGGAAGGATGAGAAGGGGATATATACACGCACATGGATCAAAATTTCCGTGCGATTCCTCGAAAAGTACCGAAATGTTTCCGTTATTGACGCTATCGAAACGAAAAATACATGCAGTTGTCATGTTAGCTATAATCACAATTTTACGAATTCTTTGAAACATGCCGAAAAGTTTATGAAATACTACGAAACGTATCTAATTTTTAGCTGATCGAAACCTACTGCGAAACCGAAATTTTAATCCATGTACACGCATATAAAACATTAAAATTTTAATACTTATATTGTGTATTGTAGTTCATTAACTTTAAATGGACCCCTTACATAAAGTAAACCTGGGCAATAGTTATTTTATAAATTAATTGCAATTATATAAAAATAAATATAAAATATCCAAAGTGAAAACAAAATCCCAACTAAAAACAAAATTCCACAATCACTATAATGACGAGTCTCCTTCTGTAAATAGGTGGTAAATAAGAGGAGAAGGATATGAGGCGTTGAACCTCGTAGAAAAGATCACAACAAATTCTTGAAAGATAAGTGAAGTTCATTCGTAAGGCATCTACACACAACCATTTGTACTCACTATACAGCTCACGAGAATATCATCTTCTTAATCTCCACTATTTATATATAGTTGTATACATTTATTGATACATCATCGTATATGTGCATCTCTATAATACGTGAAGAGTGTTAGGATTCCCCTCTAGTTATCCTGCCAATGCCTCATACTAATTTGCATCATCATATATCTTATACAAATTACAAATATATACTTTGCTTTGATATAATGTGAAAATTAAGTAAAACGAGAATTTTTATTATTGAAGTTTGACATTCATAGAAAACGATTGGAACTAACTTAATTAAAATAAAATTAGTACCAAATATGTAGGAACAGTGTTTAGCTCTGTAATGACTCGATAATGATAAATAGTTGACAAAAGTTCTATAAACTATTTCGTACACATACGTGTCATAATGTATCAGTTAGCCCAAGGTTTTTTTTTCACGTCTAGCAAAATATCGTGTTTTAAAAGGAAACTGCTTAAACTACCAAACAGAAAGGTTCCGCATATAAAATGTGGTGCAGATTAATATAGACCAAAAACTTAAAATTAAATATGTGTATATATATATATATAAATATATATACATCTTCGCTTTGTAATCATCACACAAAGCTGACAATAAGAATTGAGATGTGAAAGTACACTTTCAGATTAAGATCCAATTACCGCAGCAATAAGGGACTTTTCTTATGGTCATGAGAAATCTGTGCAGTCAAACTAATTCTAGGCCGACGTAAGCTCCTTATTCTTTTTTTTGACACAAACTTATTTATTTATTTACTAACACCGATGCCAAGTAATGTACAACGTTGTGAGGGGCCGGGGCTTGCCGTATAGGCGTACATATGTAAAATGTATATCACACAACTCAAAACACGTCAAATCGGGCGGACAGTGAAGCCAAACAGCTGAAAACGGAGGTTGTTGAGGGCAGTCAATTGTGTCCCGATTGCATCCTTGCTTCGCAAGCACGTCCGTGAACCTATTCCCCTCCAGTATGTACATGAGAGGAATATGGTTGGTATTCTTCTTCCTAAACTCTGTACTTCACGGAGCAGGGCTCGTACTTCTGCCGAGGCCATAACGTCTCGCATCCTAGTCAAATTAGAGTAGGTTACCTACGAACCAGTTTCAATAATGAGTGCAGAAATAGAAACATACAACGCAAGTAACATTCATTGTCGTATGGCCATGAGTTCTGCGACATTGTTGGTGTTGTGTCATGTTGCTTCCGAAAATGCACCCACCACCTTGCTAGTCTAGTCTCGAATTACTCTGCTGATACCCGTTAGACTCGGGTTGAATAACGTCGATCCGTATGTGTTAAGCTTGAACACTCCTCTTGGGGGTGGAATCCATCGGACCGCGAACCTGTAAGATTTGGGAGGTCGTGTAAGAGGACTTGGCGGGGATCCCGCCAAGGTTTTGGAGATTCGGTCAGAGTTTAACTCTGTAGAGATAGGTTTCCCTCGAAAGATGAATTCGTTTCGGGTCGTCCATATATCCGGTAACAGTTACGGTTGAGTTTGGAAGGCGTAGTACGTGG
Organism: Linaria vulgaris; assembly: GCA_948329865.1. Classification (NCBI taxonomy): domain Eukaryota; kingdom Viridiplantae; phylum Streptophyta; class Magnoliopsida; order Lamiales; family Plantaginaceae; genus Linaria; species Linaria vulgaris. The sequence continues at coordinate 30,060,240 of OX415250.1, read as the reverse complement.
GGAATTGTATGTGTGTTGAAGAGGGGGAATATGCGCCAGATATCGTCAAATAAAGGGCATGTCGTAAACAAATGTTCGGTCGTTTCAATGTCTGAATGGCAAAGGGTGCAAGTGTTGATGATGGGAACATGCATGCGAGCAAGGTAGTCGCGGGTTGCAAGGTCATTCTGTCCCCACAACCAACCAAAGAATTTGATACGAGGCAAGACGCGTGTTTGCCAGAAAGCCGACCAAGGTAAACTAGGTGTTGGCCGTACGGGATTGCGGCTGACCAACCAGTTGTATGCTGATTTGACCGTTAACTTCCCTCTCGGGTTCCAGGCTCAACAAGTCAAGTCTGGCGTCGTTTCAATGGGTAGTGGAATGCCCCGTATATTGGCCACAATGTTGGGCTGGAGTAGGTGGATGACCCTTGTTAGGTCTCAATTGCCGACTCCACCAACAATATCTCGCACAATGAGGGGGAAGAGCTCAGCTGGTATGGTGGGTATGTATTCTGCGATAGTGAAAGTGCCCAACCAACGAGAAAACCAAAAAATGATAGATTTCCCGTCCCCCACGATCCAACGAGTGGATTCTAGGATATTGGGAAATAGGCGCGCATGGATTTCCATGCCCAGCTTGCTGTGGTCGGTATGGGTGCCGTCACCGGATGTTTATCTGAGAAGTATTGGCTTTTAGGGTGCGGGCCCAAAGGGTATCCGGAGATTGGGGTAGACGCCATCCTAATTTGAGCATGTATGCATCGTTGAGTTCTTCGAGGTGACGAAAGTCAAGACCACCTTGCTTCAGGGGCATGCAAGTTGTGCGCCAAGGAACCGTCCATTTTCGCCTGACATTCCTGTCTGCATTCCACAAGAAGGCTTTGGACAGTTTAGAAAAAGTGGAAAGGACGGTGCGCGGTAAGGATAGCCCATTCATCTGGTATCCAGGTATGGTTTGGAGAGTGGATTGGATTAGGAGACGGCGTCCAGTGTAGGACAGGTGGCGGGTGTGCCAGGCGCCTATCCGTCATTGGAAGCGCTCAATGACCGGGTCAATGAATCCAGTGCGGAACCGTCCTTGCCAGATTAAAATACCAAGGTACTTATCAGGGTTCGCCATGGTTTTTATATTTAGACGGCGGAGAATTGCTCGACGCCTCCTAGTTGGAATATTGGGGGAGAATAAGATCCTGCATTTTTCGTAGCTCACTCCAGGGCCTGCCATAACATGAAAGGCATGAAAGAACGCCATTAATCGATTGAGGGTTTCCGGGTGATCTGAGATAAAACATATATAGGACAAATTATAGCCAATTAGAAGAACATATTACTATAATTATACAGCAATGAAATTATCAAAGATTATTCTAATGATCCCACAGTGATGCAATCATATCATTTGATCTTTACAAGCTGGGGATTATTTTTGATTTTGGGAATCAAATTAGCTAGCTGGTGTGAACAACATTAATTTATTAGGGTTGATTAAGGTTATTATGATTAATGTTGTCTCCCTTAACTTTATTATGCCATGTGAAATATGGAAGTGTGACGCATTTAGAAACTAGTTGTGCAGTAACACGCATTCCCATGCGTACCATCTGGAGACCAAAGACCATTAAGGACAAAGATTACAAAGAATTTTTGTCGAGGTATATATTTAATTAGCGAGATTCATATCCATGAGTGAAGTAAAATAATGAACCCATCTTAATCCTTGAAAGAGGGATGACGAATATCGGATCCCTCTGGGATACTATTCCCTCGTCTTTCTTCTTTCAAGATATAGATAGAATTGAGTAGCCCGCTTTCATTGAATTTCTTAATAAGAAGACCAAGTGAGCCACTATATCTTTGAAATACTTATTAGTTTGATATCTTTCAAATGGATAGTTTTTGCTGTCAAACTCATGTAATATCCGTGAATTATAAACGGTTTTCGTTCGGAATTAAAACCCAGTACTATTTATTTGTGTAATATATTATATGTTGTATATATGGACACAGACTAAAAATGCTATAGGGTCATATTAACGGACTATTTTTGCACCTTTTCCAGGTCTAGAGTTATATAATAAATTCAAAATTGATGTAAAAAAGTGTAATGAAAACAAAAACAAATTCTAAGTATTGTGTTGTATCCAGGTCCGGACAAGGAGTTGTTCGTACGCTGTCAATGCGCATGCCCCCGACCTCACCGCATAGTGCGGGCGCACACAATTAAACCACAACAAATTCCAAAATTTTCTATTCTACATTCTAAATTGGTCATTAATTTCTGCACAAATTAATGTATTGTAATATTAAATATATTCCTCAAATCTTATAGGGTCGGTGGACACGATCTTTTATCCACGTATTTATTTATTCTCTAATAAACTCAAGATACTTGTAGTATTATATACTATATATGATCATATATTATAATTATTTAGACTCTTGTTTTCCAAGTCCAAGTCCTAAACCAAAATGTTTTATTCATTGGTGAGATTTTGTGTATAAGATGGGTCCACTTTATTATGCACGTAGTACAAGTCGACCGGTTGTGCATCAGCTTGTCTTGTCTTATGTGAACCGCCTTCTATGTACAAGATGTGATTTGCTCCTTATAATTACTACATTTGTTTTAGCGTCGGTTAATTTCCATCCTTTGTTGACTAATTAAACTACTTAATTTATCTTTTTTTTTTTGAACAGCTACTTAATTTATCTTTTGGTTACAAGCGAATTAAACAAACTGTTACTTGGAGAATTTGTGCAGATAATATCCTAAAAAACTACAAGAACATGACGCACGAGCTACGAGGCTACGTGAATAATTGTCATCAGTTTACCCACAAGTTTAATAAGGATCTATGAGATGATTGGAGTTGGTGAATTTTATCGAAATCATAGAAGAGATTTTCTGTGCTACGCCTTACATTTACTATTTTCGCACAGCAAAAAATATTTTATTTAAGAGATTAATGAGAAAGAAAAATTATATATATATATATATATATAGTATAGTATAGGCTTTTAGGTTGTCGTAGCATGTGTATACTTCCAATTAAACCGGTACTTTCAAAAAAAAAATAAGAAACCAAAAAAGTCTCTTTCATTTAGGGTTTTCCCTCTCTTCCTTAGAAGTAACGTACCTTTCTCTTCCTTAGAAGTCACGTACCTTTTTCGAGAAGGCCTTCTTCGAGCTAGGGATTGCGGCTTGCATCACGCTTCGACGTCATCACTGGAGTTTCCTGATCGTAACCTGCGTCTTACGCCTCACGCATTTTTGGGACCTAGGGTTTCCTCGTTCTTTTCTTTTGTTTCCTTTTTTTTCTCTCCTTCTTCCCCTTCTTCCGTCAGGCTCACGTTATTAGGTTTTTCGGCTGAAAGGATACTAATCTTTCTTGTTTCGCTGGCTTCTTCGTCGCAAGTTGTTGTTTGGAAAGGTATCGTTCACGGTTTGGTTTTTGGGTTTCGACTCGCACGTAATTTCCTCCTCTCTTATTGACACCGACAAGCGGTATGGAGGACATTGATAATCAGTCGAGGAAGATTTTGCTTGTTACCGATGTTGAGAAAGGGATCACGCTCCCAGACGCGGCTTGGCAGAACGTCAATAAATCTTCCGAACTAGTTCTTGTTGGTAGGCTTATGACGGGCAGAAATCTCAACTTTCCGGCATTCTGTACACTTATTAAAGATCTGTTCAAAGAGAATAAGGGTCTCGAGATCACCTGAATCAACGAGGACCGCATGCTCTTCCAAATTTTCCTGTCGGAAGAAAAGGAGACAATTCATATCCTGTCGAAAAAATCTTGAAAAAGGAGAATGAACATTTGGAGCTTCTTACCCCCTCGGAAAAATTAAAAATTAGCGGAGGAAGCTTCGCCCCCTCGTAAAATGGCCATAAAAGAATGGACAAAGAGAAAAACACACAAAACCCCAAGATTAAAATTTCTCTCGCCCCTACGATGGCGATCGAAATTTGGGGGGGGGGGGGGGGGAGGGCTAGTGTTAACCGTATAAAATAAATACGAGATTAAAGAGAATATTAGTCCTAAATAAAGAGGATTAATGGACAATACTATTGTCACGAGTACTTCCAATGAGTTGTACCCACTCCCAACGAGGAGGCCCATCGGGTGTGACCAATACCACTCGGATACTAACCCAAAGTGGTACGAATGGCCATCCGACGAGGGCATCTAGCGTCCCTCGGAAAGTCACGATGAATCAAGACCAGATATCAAGGCGGCATCAGATAAAAAGCAAACCCGGATGGATCCGCCTGATTCAGATATCCATCAAGACGCCGAGCAGGGCCCCCAACGGACTCCCGAGTCCCAGATCCTTGACAAGAACGCTTCCTTGCTATGCACTCTCGACATAAATGCCCTCGGAACAATGCCCAGACAACCAACTCAAAGAATGAAAACGCACACCATGCAAGAACCAAAAAACAAACACGCTCCGGGTACTCGGAAAGAGAGAAGCCTATCCACGAAGGCTAAAAAACCCCTCGGAGTTCAACTCATGAGTGAACACCCCCTCGGAGTAAATATCCAGAATCACTTATTTCGGATACCCCCCTATCAGAGCAGCATTATCACTAGGAGGACATCCAAACTTGGCCCTCAAGTCAATACTAGAAGCAATAAGCCCTCGGAGATAAAGAAGGCAGCCTACCACCTATCGGAAAGAAGGCGAAAGCCCTCAGAAGAAGGTAGAGCAGCACAGTCAGCACATAGTGGATCAAAATAGACGTTATCTTATTGATTATTGTACCTTGTAACACATGTACCCATTCTAAAACATATCAACATGCACAGCGACACGTGTATCCTCTAAACACATGCACGATCACACCTATCCCTGGAAATTTTTATATAAAGGGAAGTGATCAAAGGAGAATAAAAAAAAGGACAATGGGAGTGAAATATAGTGAATAAAGGAAGGAATGTTCTTGTTATTTTGTCTCCTTTAATATAGCATTTAGCTTTCTGAACCACGGGCAGAGGTGTTCCAACCCAAATAAATATCTTCAGTTAATTAGGGTATAATTCCAAACCTATTAACAAAGTGGCGCTGTCTGTGGGAACACCCTAAAGTCTGCCTTTGAGAGCGTTCGAGAGCGATGCCTATTATGGAAAATCTATTCTACAGCGAAAGCCGTTCTAGCCAATCTCAAAATTCGGAGGAAACTTTGTCCAACCGCCAATCCGAGGAGAGAGATTTTATCAACATCCCTCGCTCCGTCTTTGAGAGATTTATGGAGACTAGGGCCCGGAGGGCATCGCCCGGATACGTGAACCCTTACGACTTATCCCCTCGGTCCTCCCACCCCCAGAATCCCCGGGCCGAAGAAGGGGGAGCTCGGGTTAGATGGAACCCCGTCTCCAATCCATGGCGCCAAGAACCCCCGCAGGACCCCCGGAGACACTACAACTACCGGGATACCCACCGGGTTGGCCAGCGGGAAGAAGGAATGGTTCCTCCGGACCGTCTCACATCATTCCCATTCCCGGGTGAGGACCATACTATAGGGGAATTCTCGATGGCCTTAGGAAGGAAATGGGTGATATTAAGAAAACCATGGGCCCCAAGAAGGATCCTACCTTCAAAACCTCCCCTTTTATCCCCGAAATAGCCTTAGCCTCTATCCCCGCAGGGATGCGACCCGTAAATGGTCCCCTGTATACGGGGGAGGCGGATGAAAAGGATCCTCAGGATCATATACATCAATACCTAGTCGGGATGGATCTCAATTCCGCCCTGGACCATGTGCTTTGTCGGGTATTCCCGGTGACCCTCGAAGGACGGGCACAATCGTGGTTTACCCATCTTGCGCCCGGCTCCATCGACAGTTTTGATCGACTGGCCCACCTCTTCGTAAGGCAGTTTGCTTGCAACATGAGGTATCCTAAATCCGCCACACATCTCTTCACTGTTAAGCAGAAGAAGAATGAACCCCTACGAGCATACATAAAATGCTTTACGGATGAAGCGATGGATGTCCCGAACGTTAGTACCACCATTTTGGCGGATATACTTACACAAGGACTCCAGGCAGGCGAATTCTTCCGTTACCTCACGGGAAATCACATCACAGATATGAACGAACTTATGCATCAAGCGGAGACTTATATCCTGATGGAGGAAGCGGAAGGCGCGAAAAGATGCTTGGAGGGTGATGACAATGAACATCATGAGCGCATTGAAGGGGAGGTAAAGGCCAAGGAAAAAAGCCGGGAAGGGAAGCCGGCCCAACGTAAAGACGAGAGTGGTCCGGTCAAAAAGTTTCTCAAACCAGTACCCTTGCCCCCAATGACCATTGCCCCCGTAGAAGTACTCAATGTGATGCGAGGTAGCACCGAACTACGATGGCCAAGAGAAGCCCGATTCCCGGATACAGACAAGAATACGGGTAAGTATTGTAAATACCATAAAACCTATGGGCATACTACCGAAGAATGTACTACACTGCAAAAGGAGGTGCTCCGCCTCTTGGAAGCCAGGTACCTGAGGAACTATCTCAAGGCAAACAACCCAGAGAATCCTCCTCGGTATACCTACAAGAGGCCCCGTAGGGAGGAAGAAGAAAAGGAAGAAGATCATGTGACTCCCGATCAGAGGTCACGAGAGAGAACGGGGGGACAGCGGAACCCGCCCCCTCCCCCGGAAGCATACAAAGATAACACCCCGTTAGGGCGTACTATCAGTATGATAGAAGGAGGGGATCTCTCTGTTACACCGCAAGGGAAAAAGAAGCAGTATTTGAAAGAAGCTAGGCTTGCGGAGCAAGGATTGTTCGTAGGATCCATTCAGGGCGCGAAGCTTTCTAGCATCACCTTCGGACCCGAAGATTTAAAAGGGGTGATCTATCCCCACGAGGACCCCCTGGTGATAGAAGCCGTGATCTATGGGATAGACATCCAGAGAATACAGATTGATATCGGTAGCTCCGTGGACATCCTATTTCTCCCCACTTATCTGGCCATGGGGTTGAAGAAAGAGCGACTGGAAGCAGCCGAAGTTCCGTTGATAGGTTTCTCGGGAAAAGCCTCCAAAACACTCGGAACCGTGACGCTTCCAATGTCATGGGGAGAAGGGGCCCTTCGAAGAACGGAACCCATAAAATTTTGGGTAGTAGAGGCGTCATCAAGAACGTACAACGCGATTTGTGGGCGACCATCCATTCGGGCCTTCGAAGCGATCCCTTCAACCCTTCATCTCAAGGTAAAATTCCCAACCTTTTCAGGCATTAGAGAAGTCCGAGGAAATCAGGCGAAGGCCCGGGAGTGCCGTATGAATGCTCTCCCTCCTAGAGAGGACGAGCCTATCCTCGGAAGCAACAAAAAGCGAAAAGCAGAGGAAGTACGAGTACAACCCGTAGAAGAGCTAAAATTGGTGGAACTCGTGGAGGGAAGCCCGGAGAAAGCGGTCAAAGTAGGTACCAAAATGGAGCCTGAAGTGGAAGCCCAACTGATCCTCATCTTGAAAGAATTTCGCCACATTTTCGCGTGGGAAGGCGGACCGCCAGGGCAAATTAGCAATAAGATATGTCAACATTTCCTTAATGTGAAACCCGAGGCCAAACCAGTCCAACAGAAAAGAGGAAGATGGGCCCAGAGCGCAACAAGATTATCTGGTCGGAAATTCAGCGACTCCTCAGTCTAAGACAAATCCGATAAGTCATCTACCCCGAGTGGTTGGCTAACGTGGTCCTAGTCCCAAAGCATTGGGGTAAATGGCGAATGTGCGTGGATTTCACGAACCTCAATGACGCATGCCCCAAGGATTGGTATCCTCTCCCGAGCATTGACCAACTGGTAGACTCAATAGCTGGTTGTGCACTCTTATCCACCCTAGATGGGAACCAAGGATACAACCAAATCCCGATGGCCGTCGTGGACCAAGACAAAACTAGTTTCATCACTGATGCGGGCACCTTTTGCTACCTGGTGATGTCGTTCGGACTCAAGAATGCAGGGGCTACTTATCAGCGGTTGGTAAGCTTAATGTTTGCAGGACTCATCGGAGACACGGTGGAAGTCTATGTGGATGATACAGTCGTTAAAAGCCGCTCCGCCAAGGACCACCCCGAGGACTTACGAAAGGCATTGGCCATCATGGCCCGATTCGGGATGAAGGTTAACCCTAAGAAATGTTCCTTCGGCATCAGAGGGGGCAAGTTCGTAGGGTATATGGTTACAGAGAGAGGGATAGAAGTCAACCCCGAGAAGGCTGAAGCCATCCTAGGGTTACCTACCCCAAAGACGGTTAAAGACGTACAAAAACTTACAAGTCGAATGGCCTCTCTGAGCCGATTCGTCTCCAAATCGGCCGAAAAAAGACTCACATTCTTCAAGGTGTTGCGCAACATCAAAGAGTTCCAATGGACCCCGCAATGCGAAGAAGCCCTCCAACAGCTGAAGGATTATATGGTGAAACCTCTTTTACTAGTAAAACCAGTGCCACATGAAGAACTCTTTGTGTACCTATCGGTCGGAGAGGAGGCCGTAAGTGCGGTACTAGTCAAGGATCAAGATAAGGAACACCACCCTGTGTACTATGTGAGCAAGACCCTTCTCGGAGCCGAAACCAGGTATACTCAAACCGAGAAACTTGTCTTAACTTTGATTACCACGGCTCGGAAGGTCAGTCCATACTTTCTCTCTCACCCCGTAACTGTGTTAACTAAACACCTGTTATGAGCAATTCTCAACAAGCCCGAGACCTCTGGAAGATTAATAAAGTGGGTCGTGGAGCTCACCGAGTATGACAATTCTTACGCCCCGAGACCCTCAATCAAAGCTCAAGTCCTAGCGGATTTTGTGACTGAGATGACGGGCGTCGGAGTTGAAGAAAAAGCACCCTTGTGGCACCTCTATGTGGACGGCTCTTCTGTGAGCACACACGGGGGAGCTAGGATAGTTCTAGCAAACCAAGAAGTAGAAGAAGAGATACTTCACTTCGCGGTTAGAATTGACTACCCCTTGTTGAATAACGAAGATGGATATGAGTCCTTACTCATAGGGATGAGACTTGCCCGAGAAGGCGGCATCAGAAAAATACTCATCCACATCGACTCGCAACTAATTGTACAACAAGTCAATGGCTCGTATGAAGCCAAGGAAGAAAGAATGCAAGCATACCTCCGAGCGGTTCACCGCAAGCGGGAATGGTTCGACGAGTGCAAAATAGTCCAAATCCCACGAAAGGAGAATCAAGAGGCGGACGCCTTATCCAAGATGGCCACCCAAACGGCCGCCATCCGTACCCGGAAAATCACCCTACTCCAAGTTACTGAGTCCGAGAAGGCCGAGGGCCACGAAGTGAATGCCACTATGGACCCCAATCAAAGCCTATCTATAAGACCCGGAAGGGTATTCCGCGGATAAAGTCGTACAATGGCTTATGGCCAGAAAAACTATCAGGTATTTCCTTAAAGACGGGATATTATTCCACAGGACGTACTCATGCCCTCATGCTCGGTGCCTAAATGAGGAAGAAGCTCAACTGGCTATGGCGGAAACCCACGAGGGTACATGCGGCAGCCATACGGGCGGCAAGAGTATGGCCGGGCGCCTGATTCGCCAGGGCTACTATTGGCCCACGATGACCAGAGATTGCAAAAGCCATGCCGAAAGGTGCAAGCTGTGCCAAGCTTACGCCCCCCGGGTTCATCAAACCGCTGCCCCCTGGGAACCACACCTGACCCCTTGCCCATTTTCCAAATGGGGCATAGACATAGTGAGACTTCTTATACCCGATGCCGGCCAAAAGAAGTTCCTCCTCGTAGCCATTGATTACTTCACCAAATGGGTAGAGGCGGAGCCCCTGGCTCGGATAACCGCATGTGCCGTTATCAACTTCCTTTGGAGAAGTATCATATGCCGTTTCGGTGTCCCTCGGAACCTGGTAAGTGATAATGGTCTGCAATTTACGGATTAATGGTTAAAAAAAATGGTGCGACCATTGGGAGATAAAACACCGCTTTGCTTCGGTGGGATACCCTCAAGCAAACGGTTAAGTGGAAAGGACCAACCGAACCCTCTTGAAGAATATGAAGGCCCGACTTGACTGGCACAAAGCCAAGTGGGTAGAAGAAATACCTGGCATACTGTGGGCCTACCGGACCACGCAGAGCGCCGCCACGGGCGAAACCCCCTTCAGCTTAGCCTATGGCTGCGAAGCTGTTGTCCCTTCTGAAGTCTCTATGGAAAGTTGGCGAGTTAAGGAGTACGAGGAAGTAGCTAACAGTTCTAACTTGGCTCTTGCCCTTGATCTCCTCGAAGAAAAACGAATGCGGGCCGCGGTCCGGAATGAAGAGTACAAAGGTCGGATGTCCCGATACTACAATGCGAAGGTGAAACCCAGAATTTTCAAGTCGGGGACCTAGTGTTGAAACGGGTCGGAGCCTCCAAAAACGTAGGCAAACTAGAGCCACGATGGGAGGGGCCGTACAAGATAGCGGGGATTGTCAGGCCTGCGACTTATCTCCTCGCTAATTCTCAGAACGTCATCCTCAACAATACCTGGAACGCTTTTAACCTTAGAAAGTATTATGCATAATGTAACGCAACGACTTTTATACATAAATAAAAGTTATTTGTACATAGTTGGTGCCTTTACAATACAAGGGAGATAAGATTTCCCTACAAAATAATGGCTTCAAGCTGACGAGTCATTTTGGGCAATCTAACCCGAGGGGCCATTACACACAAAGTACGAGACCCCACATTCTAAAGGTATATCGGACCGCATCCTATACAAAGGCCCTTATACCAACAAAATACTTATACAAGCTAAGCATCCTCCATGGGACGCTTTCCTTCCCTAATTAGACGACGACGATCCTCCATGGTCGTGTGACTCGGATCCCCGGTAGACACAGTTGGCCCCTGTGGAGAAGAAGCCTCCGGGAGCACCTGACGGATGTTCAACTCTGGAATTACCACGCCCGAGGGAAATCCTGGCAAAGCTTCCACCGCGCCTCGGCACAAGTGGTATCCCGTACGGATTAAATCACGCATTTCCTGCGCAAGGGGATTCACGAAGAGCAGAGGGCCCTGCCACGCCCAAAACCGCTTGGACCCGGGCTACAACTAGCGTCACTTCGTGAGCACGAGTCAACTCCAGCACTCGTTAGTTCACTGTATCTCTCTCTCCTGCAACCCGCAACAGCTGTTCATCAGCAGAGCGAACTTGCTCCCGGAGGTCACCCAACTTGTCCTCTAAGCCTGCCACCCGGGCTCTTTCCATCACCAAGCGGCGCTCCAAATCCCAGGATTTATCCCGTTCGGATTGTAAAACTACGGCATGAACCTCCTCGGAAGTCTCCCGGTTGGCCCGTAATTGATCTATCTCTCCCCGGGCCTCCAGCAAACCCTGCTCCAGTTCGTCCCTCCTACGGTATACCAAATCCGTGTCAGAGGACGACTCGCCCCTGGACCCGATATCATTCAACACCAGATAGATCTGCGGAAAAACAAGTGTATAACTACGAAGAACCTACAAAGGTTAGCATCACGTATAAAAGTATACTATTACCTCGCACAAATCTTTGCAGGCTAAATCTTGGAGGCTCGACAAGGGCACATATGTCATAAGCCCACAATCTGTGGCGTTCAACAGACCGCTTAAATAGTTACGACAAAAACTCACCTTTCCCGAGACGGAGGGGGACAGAACACCACCTCCAGGTAGCTGCGACCCCGTAATGGGAAGATTCTCTTCGAAGGGCGGCGTCGGAATGCGGTCGGAACCCCCTCGGAGTGGTGTAGAAGCTCCCACAATTGGAGACAAAGGACCCTCCTCAACAGCATATACAATCCTCGTATCTCCCCAAAAGGAAGAATGCGGTACCAACGGAGGCAATGGAATATCCGCCTGCGCAAGCGCAGCTATCGGATCATATCCAGAAGCCATAGAACTCACTGGGGGGGCTGCCAAGGGCAAATTCCCCGCCCCCGAGGGGCCTGCTAACACGTCAAAACTAAGACGCTAGGAAGATTCATCATCTGAAGCGTCGTACCCGCTATTCAATGCTTTCTCTAGGAATGCCTTATCAAAAGGCTCAATGGCAAAAGCTCCCATCTCCACCCCTGGTGAACAAAAAAAAGTAATGAGTACAAAGGCACCAAAAAGTGACATGAAAAGATTGCAAAAGAGAAGAAACTCACGAAAGAAGAAATTGCTGAAGAGAGGTCGCTGAGGAAGATTGAAAATCTCTGCCCCCTCCTACAAGCCTGCCATGATTAACGTCTCCGGGAACTCCAATAGACTGTTGATATCGTACACCCCCGAGAACAACCCACTATCGAACAAGGTGTCCCACTCTCTCCTCAGAGTCGTTTCGTTAGGGGTAATATAGCTCAACCCCCACTGGAGCGGTACCCCCCATAACTTGGCGGATAGGCCCCTTAGACGGACAAAGAAGAACTCCCTTTTCCAATCCGTTCTATTATTATGGAAACTGGATACATCTAAAAAGGCCTTTCTTTTGTCCCGATGGGCCAAGCTAAAAAAGGGGAGACCGCCCGAGCAGGGGCGAAGGTTGAATACGGCCCCTACCCGATGAGGAGATAGTGGCAACCTTAGCAGCTCGGAGCACATAATATAACCTACCAGGTAACGGTAAGAATTTGGAGTCAACTGACTCGGGCATACTTGCCAATATTGGAACAAAGCTTGAAGGAAAGGGTGGAAAAACACCCGCAGACCGCACCGCATTTGCTCTTGGTATACGGTAAGGTAGCCCGAGGGAGGATCATAAGCCCTCTGCTCGGGGTGCGGTATTATTACATCGTATTCATCAATATCTAGGTTATATGTGGCAAAGAGTGTCGTAACGGAGGAGCTATGTTCAATTCCAACGGCAGTACCAACGCGTCCTCGCCCCATCATCCGTTCGGGCTCCAAAACAAGCCTGGTATACACCGATGATTCGTCCACCGACTGATAAGGATCACGGCCCGTGAACACACTGCGGATGTGATTAATACAATAGAGATCGTCCTCCGGGGACATAGACATGACTCTCGCAGAATTTCCCATCCCACTGCGCACCATGCGTTCACTATGCCTACTCCCCTGAGTAGAATTCTCTGAGGCCGCACGGCGTACTCCTAGTAGTGAGGAAGAATTCTGGGCAGGGCTCCGAGGGGAGTGACGGGACGAGGAAGCGTCATCCTGCTTAAAAAAGGGAGGCATCATCTTGATGAAGTAAGTAATTTACTCGCTATTACTGGGTTTTCGGAGGAAAACTTAGCTTTTCAGAGAAATTATAATGAACCTTTAATGGTGAAAATTTTGAGTAACTTTGAGAAAGTTACTTAACAACTACTTATACTTTTCCCAAAGGTAAAAAGTATAGAAAGCTTGAGTTGTCCCAAATAGTTAGTGGGGTACACATGTCTTATAACTTTCTTACTTAAGAAAATGGGCGACATGCCAGATGACACCTCACCCTTAATTTTTAACCTAGTCAGCAAGTTTTTCTATTGTTTATTCTAAAGTGATAAACATCATTAACAAGTAGTGACACTTAAAATATATATATATATATATATATATATATATATATATATATATATATATATATATATACTGACACTTGAAAAAAGAGCTTGTCCATTAAGAAATTCCGAGAAGTCCTCGGAGAAGACTCACAAGGCAGAATATTAAAAGTACATAAGATAGAAAGTACATAACAGAAAAACAAAAGAAAATCCTATTCTAAACTCCCGTACTCGGAGGGGGCGGGGACGGAACTCGACCAGAACTACTGGCGCCGAGAGCGGATGTGGTCGGAGGGGGGGTAGGAGAAGCCCTTGGTGTCACCACATTATCGAACATCTCCAGAATGTTTTGAACCTCCTCGGGGGACGGCCTAGCAAGTTTTTTGACATCAAATATGCGGCTGAAATTCACCCCCGAAGGCACCACCTCTCGGGCCAAGGTGGCGCACTCCAAATATCCCCATAGCATGTGCCCAAGTGTATCCCGAGCGGACAGGGAAGTGAATTGGCGCTCCGCCTCTGCTGCCGCACACCTAACAGCCTCATCAACTCGGGCTTGCACATCCTTCAGCGGCATTACATCAACTAATTTCAGCTCCACTAGCTCATGTATCCGCGATTGGAGCTCCCTCTCCCTCTCCAAGCCCTCGAACTTCTCCTTCTCCAGAGCCTCTATCCGAGCGCGGAGGACTTCCTCGGACTTTGCCTTCTCCTTCTCCAAGCGAGAGAACTGCGCCCGAACAGCCCTCTCGGACGCCTTCATCTGATCATAGGCCGATTGCACCTTCTGCAAGACAAGACGCATCACTTCCTTTGCCTCCTGGTCCTGTCTCCATTTGAAGTCGCTGGCCTTCAACTTGGTACGAAGGACTGCAGTCATCGACTCGGCCTCGTGAAGTTGAGCTTGGAGAGAGGCCACCTGCCCCCGAAGGGTACTCATCTCCGCCACCTCCCTTAGATGGCGCTGTTCCACGGAAGTGATAACCTCCCGAGTCTTCTTAGACTACATGACAGAAAGAAGAATATAAGTAAGAACGTAAGGAAACCGTGGTAAAAGGAGATTAAGAGACAGTAGATACTTACGATGGCCTCCATCTAAACGGTGTTGGCCCGAAGGAACTGATACCCCTCCGCAGGGGTGGAAGAGCAGATCTGAAGAAGTGAAGGATCTCGTGGTAAGCTTCCCCCACGGTCGGAGGCTCCTTCTCGGATGCAGAAGGCGAAAAGCTTCTCTCGGAAGCGGACCTCCGCATGGTAGCCCTCTTTGGAAACTGGCCATCGGAGGAGGAACAGTCGTGGTAGGAGTCACTGTCACTGCCTCTGTTATCACCGCTTTCGGAATCTCCGTAGCTGCCGAGAACCTTCTCCCCTGAGCAGGGTGCCCAACACCTCCTTCTTCACCTCCAGACCCCTCAACGAGTCAGCCGGACCCTTGAATAATCCCCCGGGACCCCCCAATGATTCCTCTGTGTCGGCTCGAAGTAACTAGGCAAACAAATCAGCGCCCAGAAACATAGAGGCCTTTCCCTTGTTGATCACCGCTGCGAAGACAAGATATATAAGTAACTATGCGGGATAAAATCCAACATGATAGCATAGATAGAACCCAAAAACCGATTAAATGAAGAAGGGAAGAAACTTACGAGGATGAGATGGGGAAGGATCCCGAGAGGATATGTGCACAACATCCGGCCCCGGAGACAAGAGCTCTTCTTCTTCTGCCCTCGGAGATAGCGCCCCCTTAGAGCTCATCGGAGAGCTGCCAGTGTAAGACCCGGAAGTTGACCTCCAAGTCAAAGCAGACATAGGAGCCACCTGTCACAGAGGAATGGCTTCCAGTGGTACCCCCTCAGCGTCCTCGGAGGGACGCGAGATGCTCTCGTGGACTTCCTCGACCTCTGGGTCCATCCCTGCCTTCTCAGGAGATTGTACCTCTACTCCCCCGTGGTCTCCCCCCTCGGAAGCTTCACTATTCCCACTCGGAGCTGCCTCTACAGAACCCGACACTAAATAATATTTCGCCATAACCTCCTCTGTACCACGCAAAGAAATATCAGCGCGGACAACAAAAGAATACGAAAAACAACTCGGAGGAAATAAGTACGAAAGAAAAAGCATGAGGGTAAAAGAGGAAAAGCTTACTGAAAGCTGGCAAGTGCATATTCAGAACAGAGAGCGGCTTCTTCACCTTGTCATCAGTAAACACAACGAAGTGAAGCCCGGCCCTATCAAACAAATGCGGAAAATCTTCCGACTCCATTAACAGCTGCTGAGCAACCACCGGAGAAAGCACCGTATCATCATCCATGGTGCGAACTGGAGTCACACCCTCCCCCCACTTGAAAGGCACATCCCACTTCCCTCGGATAGGCTTCGCGTAGAAGAACTTGTCCTTCCACACGCTATGCGAGCTGATACACGCACCCAAAATCCTCTTTGTGGAATTCCCCGAGTTGTCCCGATGACGAACATTGTAAAAGGGGTACCCCCAGGGCAACACCCTCACATCAAAAATCGAAAGAAAATGGTCCACTCCGCACTCGTACCCTTGACGTGGCACCAGAACACATAAATACAAAGGGTTGCATATCCGTTGGGCACCAATTAACTCGGACAAATGCCGCAAGTCTTAAAAACTTCACAGAAGAAAGGTGACATAAACGAGCGCCACCCGTAATTCACCTATGCAAAATACACCGTGAGCATACCCGCGGGAGGATAACAGGCACTCTGGTCCTCGGTGGGAATGTGAACAGTCACATTCTTCATAGCGGTCCCCGTGGCCTGGAACAGATCCATGACCTGCTCGTAAGTAACAACGGACCAAACCCCATCAATCTTGGAGAAATCACGAACAGGGGGCTTCTTCGATTTTGAAACCCTAGATTTCTTAGCAGAGGCGGCACCGCTCCCCTCAGCGGCGACAGATTTTCTCTTACGGGTAGCAGCAGCAGGCCCCACGAGAGGAGCAGTGACCACCGAGGCGGCGGGAACATCAACGGTGGAAGTACTGGCAGAAGAAGCCATTTTCTTTTTTGGGCGAGAAAGAAATTTTGCGAGACGGTAAAGAAAGAAAACGAGGGGAAAAAATTGGAAATATATAAAAATCACTTTCTTGCTTGAGAAATTGAGGAGAGATTGAGAGAATTTGAAGATCGGAGAAAGATGAAGTGAGGAAGACGGTACGGACGGGCCTATTTATAGGCAGCAGTCATCAAGACGTGCCCCGTTTCCCACGCCCCATGTCTCCACTCATGAAGCGACGTGTCCTTCCACGCGCTAGCCATTGCTGGAGATCAACGGACGGATGAGTAAAGTGCCATTTAAGGCATCCAACGGTTAAAAAGAGTCGTTGCAATTATCTGGACCATTGCCTTGCAGGGACAAAAAGGTAATTTTCCTACGGTATTTTAAATATATACTTATATACACTGTGATCCCTTCGGAGACATAAAAAGAAAAGAGGCATAAAACCTCTCGGAAGAAAAGGAGACAATTCATATCCTGTCGGAAAAATCTTGAAAAAGGAGAAACAACATTCGGAGCTACTTACCCCCTCGGAAAAATCAAAAATTAGTAGAGGAAGCTTCGCCCCCCTCGTAAAATGGCCATAAAAGAATGGACAAAGAGAAAAACACACAAAACCCCAAGATTAAAATTTCTCTCGCCCTTACGATGGCGATCAAAATTTGGGGGGGGGGGGGGGGGGGGGCTAGTGTTAACCGTATAAAATAAATACGAGATTAAAGAGAATATTAGTCCTAAATAAAGAGGATTAATGGACAATACTATTGTCACGAGTACTTCCAATGAGTTGTACCCACTCCCAACGAGGAGGCCCATCGGGTGTGACCAATACCACTCGGATACTAACCCAAAGTGGTACGAATGACCATCCGACGAGGGCATCTAGCACCATCCGCCAATACTAGAAGCAATAAGCCATCGGAGATAAAGAAGGCAGCCTACCACCTATCGGAAAGAAGGCGAAAGCCCTCGGAAGAAGGTAGAGCAGCACAGTCAGCACATAGTGGATCAAGATAGACGTTATCTTATTGATTATTGTACCTTGTAACACATGTACCCATTCTAAAACATATCAACATGCACAGCGACACGTGTATCCTCTAAACACATGCACGATGACACCTATCCCTGAAAATTTCTATATAAAGGGAAGTGATCAAAGGAGAATAAAAAAAAGGACAATGGGAGTGAAATATAGTGAATAAATGAAGGAATGTTCTTGTTATTTTGTCTCCTTTAATATAGCATTTAGCTTTCTAAACTACGGGCAGAGGTGTTCCAACCCAAATAAATATCTTCAGTTAATTAGGGTATAATTCCAAATCTGTTAACAGGAACAAAGCGATCAGTGGGTTAGCACTTCTATGGGATAAGTCGATTGACGTCCGTCTCGTTACTATGTCGATATAGTGGTTTCTAGAGTTGGGGGTCAGACAAATTGGAGGTTTACAGGGTTTTATGGCGAGCCTGATGGAGCGCAGAGAATGACAATGTGAAATTTATTACGTCGACTGAGCGGGGATTCAGCGTGACCGTGGTTGTGTGCAGGGGATTTCAATGAGATTCTGAGTTAGAGCGATAAACAAGAAGATCCACTTCGGCCGAATTGGCTTATTTGTAATTTCTGGGAAGCTTTAAACAATACGGGGTTGACAGATCTTGGTTTTAAGGGCTCACGGTTTACATGGTGCAATCGCATGCCACATGCCAATATAGTTTGGGAACGTCTGTATAAAGCTTGTGCTAACGAGGATTGGCGTAACTTATTCCCGATGACAAGGGTTACTCATGGTCCAATGAAACACTCGGACTATCACGTGTTACAGATTGAGTTGGATTCGAAAGTACACAATGCAAGAAAGCCAACCGCAGCGGTTTCAGTTTGAGGCAGTTTGGGCAAGGAAATATGAATGTGAAACGTTGATTCGTCAACTCTGGGAGGATAGTCACGGCACTGATTTGGGGGCGAGGTTAGATAAATGTTGGCTGGGATTGCTTCATTGGGACAACATTTGTGGGATTGATACGAAGAGGAAAATCAAGAAGTTAAACGATAGAATTATTAGAGTAAGAAGCGGTCAAATTACTGAGGAAGGAAAGGCCAAAGAGAAAGAATTGAAGCGTGAACTTGAGGAGTTGTATACGGCAGAGGAGTTGTACTAGAAACAAAGGGCTAAAGTTTAATGGTTGTGGGAGGGGGATCGGAATACAACATATTTTCATAGTCGCGCTAGCGAACGGAGGAAGAAGAATGAGATTTTGGAGCTACGGGATGTTCTAGGGGTTATGCGGTCTAAACCCTATGAGGTGGATGTGATTGCAGCGGACTACTTCTCGACTATATTTGGGTCCACGCAGCCATCGGAGTTCGCACTTGAGGAGGTTTTACGTGATGTGGTTGCACGCGTTAGCCCAGCCATGAACGAAAGCTTACTTCAGCAATTTAGTGCGGATGAGGTTCACCAAGCTTTGAAAGATATGTATCCTTATAAGTCCCCTGGTCCTGATGGTTTTTCTGTGTGCTTTTATCAAAAAAATTGGTCTGTTATTGATGCTGATATTATAGCTTTTGTTCTTGCTTTTTGAAATGACCGCATTCTTGATCCTAGGTTAATTATACTCATATTGTTCTCATCCCTAAATGCACTAACCCTGAGGTGATGTCACAGTTCCGTCTCATTAGTCTTAGCAAAGTGAGCTTCAAGATCGCATCCAAAGTCATTGCTAACTGATTAAATAGTTTCTTAATGAGGTCATTGCACCTACTCAATCTGCCTTTGTTCCAGGAAGGCTCATCAATGATAACGTCCTTGTGGCATTTGAACTAAATCAATTCCTCAAGAATACGTGAACAGGAAACTCTTGTTTTTTGATATTAAAGCTGGATATGAGCAAAGCATACGATCGGGTCGAGTGGTCCTTCTTGGAAAAGGTAATGCTTAGGTTAGGTTTTGCGTCGAGTTTTGTTTCATTAATTATGATGGGTGTTCGTACTGTGTCGTATTCTACTCTTATTAATGGTCGTGAGTCAGTGATTTTTACCCGGAAAGGGGAATTAGACAGGGGGACCCCATGTCTCCCTATCTATTCTTATTTGTTTCTGAGGCTTTTTCAGCAATGATCACGAGAGCGGAGGAACGCGGGGAGCTACTCGGATTGGCAATCAGTAGGGGTGTACCTTGGGTTTCGCACTTGCTATTTGCCGACGACACTTTCCTCTTCTATGAAGCGACACGGGAAGTGGCGGAAAGGATTCAGGCTTTATTGAATAGATATGAGTTGGCTTCGGGACAACAAATCAATCTTGATAAATCCGTGGCAGGGTTTAGTAAGAGTACGAGTGACGAGCGGGTGCAAGAGTTAGGAGCGGTTTTGGGTGTTGCAGTGGCGGAGCGACATGAGAAATACTTAGGCCTCCCTTCAGTGGTAGGGCGGTCAAAATGGGAGCTCTTTGATTTTATTAAAGAACGGGTGTGGAAACGTGCGCAAGGGTATAACGGTAAAATGCTGTCGGGTGCGGGAAAGGAAGTTCTTATTAAAGCCGTTATACAGTCGATACCTAAGTTTGTGATGAGTTGCTTCCGTCTTCCGGACTCCTTGATTCGGGAAATTAACTCCATTATTAGTAACTATTGGTGGGGCAGAGGTGCGAGAAATAAAATCCATTGGGTCGCTTGGGATAAATTGTGTCGAAAAAAAGAGGATGGTGGTCTCGGGTTTAGGGTTTTTAAAGCATTTAATATGGATTTACTAGCTAAGAAAGCATGGCGCATATTCGATAATCCGGAGAGCTTGGTGAGTAGACTTTATAAGGCTAAATACTTTCTGAATTCTTCTTTCTTGGATGCGCGTCGTGGGATTAATCCATCCTTTTCTTGGAGAAGTATTTGGGAAGCGATTATTGTTATTAAACGGGGTACTCGTTGGAGCGTGGGTAATGGAGAGACAATTTCGTCGTGGACAGATCTGTGGCTTCCCCGCCCAATTACGTTTAAACCTATTACCACTCGGCCTCATGCTCCGGAATTGGCGCGAGTCCGTGAGCTTATTGATGAAGACATCAGATGGTGGGATGTGACATTAGTGCAACAAGTGTTTTGGGAAGTGGGCACAAATATCATCCTTGCAATACCTTTTAGAAACCTAGCGCATGGTGATCGCCAAATTTTGGCACTACGAAAAACACGGTCGTTTCACCGTTAGGAGCGCTTACCATTTAATTCGTGCGCAGGGTTTGGTGGCTCGGGGTGATTGGGATGCTGGGAGCTCGAATAAGACAGTAGGATGTAGGGAATTATGGCGAATGGAATGCGCAAACAAAATAAAACTGTTTTGGTGGCACTCGTGTCTTAATATATTGCCAACACGGGTGAACCTCGCGAGAAGAATGATTGGAGATAGCAAAGATTGTGTTATGTGTGGCGAGGCAGAGGCAAGTCCGCATCACGTGTTCTTTGAGTGCCATGTCGCTCACCAAGTGTGGGCGTAGGCAAATTTTTCCTCTTGTTCTGAGGGTGTTAGCACATTCATGTTTAAAGTGACCATACCCCTTACATTCATAACACTTGACATCTTTCAATTTCTCAGCATCTTAAGGAGTGCTCTTAGATGCCATGTATTTTACAAACTTTGGGGGCAATTTCTTATAACTAACGGCAAGATTACTGGGTTGTTTTTCTTTACTTTTATCTTTGTAACCCAATTTACTAAACTTCCTAGTGATGTTACCATAGTTAGAAGAGATCAACTCATATTCATCCTCATCACTCCCTGTAGACTCTGAGCTAGTACCTAGTAAGGCTAAAGCAAGTTGTTTACTGGACTTTCCTAGGAATTCTAGTTCAAATTCTTTTAGAGTGTTCATCAATGTTTGAAAGTCCATGTTGGCCAGATCTCTAGACTCATTCATAGCAATTCTTTTGACAGTAAATTTTGAAGATAGTGTTCTAAAAGCTTTATAAACCATGGTTTGATTTGGAATGATAAAACATAGGTTTTGACACTGATTAGCAATATCTAAAAGTTTCTCAAAATAACTATCAATGCTTTCATCCTCACCCATCTCTATCTTCTCAAAGTCCCTCAAAAGTTTTCTATATTTAGAGTCCCTCACAGCCACATCACCCTCACAATGTAATTCAAGAACTTCCCATGCAGCTTTAGCAGTAGAGCAAGTTTGAATAAGTTTGAACATATGATTATCTACCCAGCTAAAAATGGCATTGAGAGCCTTTTCATTGAAGTTGTAGAGAGCAATTTCGTTGGTTGTCCATTGTCCTCTTGGCTTAGGTACCAGATCAGCATCTCCATCTCTTGGCAAGTAGGGGATGGTGTAGCCTTCTAGTACTGCGTCCCAAGCTCTTAGGTCAATGGATTTGATGTGGACTCTGAGCCTGATCTTCCAGTAGTCATAGTTGTTGGGACCCTCCAATACTGGCAACCTGCTGGTATTGGGGTTAGAGTTGTCCATCTTGTCGTATCAACGCCAAACACCGGTGAAGTTGGTGCTTGGCTCTGATACCAATTGAAATTGTGGATCGGGTTGATACGCTGTTGTTGTTAACTTAACACTGGAGAGTTAACAGCAGATTTGCAACGTTGTTAACTCAGTGATGTTACTTTAACAACAGACCAGAAGAATAGTGCAGCGGAATAAACAAACACCAGTTTTAAGAAGTGAATATAGAATTATATTAACTTTAGAGCCTTACCGTGAAGGTTTTAACAAAGGTCATTCTCTCAATTCTCAAGCTCTTCACTCTTAAATTGATTGAACTAAGCAAAGCACACAAGAATTGCTTCGTATATCTCTAACTGCTCCTCACTCTTAGATCTATCCTAACAATTCACAAACTTTGCTAAAGCAAGACAACACTCAACAACTGTAAATTAATCTCTCGGATTGATTGGCTCTTGTCTCGTATTTGTCTTGATGTACTTCACACCTATATATAGGTTCTTGATGTTCGACTTCAAGGTGTGTTGTACATGGTTGGTAATTCTCCTTGTTTCCTTCTTGAACTCTTCTTCTTTGTTCTCGCAGTCCTTCTTGAATAATAGTTCCTTCGTTAGTGAACTAACTAGGGAAAGACTCCTTCTTCAAATCAGGACTTGAACTTGGAAAGTATTCCTAGTTCCACTCGAACTCTTCTTTCCTTGTAGAGTGGTTTGCGTAATTAAGGAAACTTTCCTTCTTGGAAACTTGAGCGTCCAACCTATGCCAAGTTTCTTTCCTGAATAATAATCAAAGATAATTACAATTGTGGAACTCAGTTAGTTAAGTGAATAAGGCAAAACAATAATAACAAATATACTCAAGATTGTAAATCGGATTCTGCTCCAGCAATGTTACTCTAACATTGACTTCTTAATGTTAAACTAACATTGACAGAATACTTGTACTTTCAATGTTAAACTAACATTGACAGAATACCTGCACTTTCAATCTCCCCCATTTTGCCTTAATCACAAAACCTAAGAACCTGTTCTAATCAGATCAAATTATTCAGACAAACTTTACTATCAGATCACAATGGAAAATAAGTACGCTCCCCTTGAAAATCAGAAGGAACCATCTCAATGTTATTCTAACATTGATACTTTCAATGTTGTCATAACATCTGTTTGTTTTTGTCAATGTTAGCTTAACATCGAAACTAGACAGATGTTCTAACATTGACCATCTCAATGTCATTTTAACATCAGAGAACTGTTAACACCTGCAAAACAGAGTTAGTACTTTGTATCCAAAGTTCAATGATCATAAGCAGAAGCAGTAAGCAACAAGATAGAAATGTACTTAATTACAGACCATACTAAGTAGCAAGGAACACACTCCTTGATGAAACCGAAAAATAAACAAAGAAAAAAATAATTGTTCATGCTGACAGAAACATAACAGAACTCAGAAATTTTGAATTTGATCATTCTCCCCCTTTTTGTGAGGAAGGCAGATCCCTCAAATGCTTCCTGAGGCTGTCTATCTCTTGCAATCTCACTTGCTTGTCTGCTATCTCTCTCTGGGTATCCTTGTACTCTCTGTCCAGCCACACCAGGGTTTCCTCCACAAAGGCATCAGCAATGACAGAACAACTGTCCCCACTAGCCACAGGAACTGAAGAATCAGCAAACTTGTGAGTCTTCTTCTTCTTCTTCTTCTTCCTGCTTGGACCAGCTCCATCCTTGGGATTCCATGGCAGATCCTGAATCCTGATCTGAGTGAAGTAGCTCCTGGTGATGATCATCTTGGCCTTGTTCTTGATCCAGCCTTTTGTCTTCTTTGTCTTGAAGCCTTGCTTCACCAGAATGCTGGATAGCAGAGAGGGATATGGAATGATTCCCTTTGCCTTGGTTATGACTTCCCTCATGTGCCTCAGAACCTTCTCCCCTATGTTCACACTCAGCCCATTCTTCAGTTTGTACACCAGCCTTGCAGATTCTTTTGTCATCATAGTGGTGTTTGAAGAGGGCAGCGAGTTGTAGGTAGAGAGCTTGTGAAGTACAGCACTTAAGGAGGTCAGCTTTGTAGTTGGAAAACTGTCATTCCATTTCCTTGTCAGTCCACCAGTGAGGTTAGTGATCACCTCATCCATGCTAGGATCCTCAGTCTCCTCAGGGTCAGGAAGTCCCCAAGCCTCATTGATCACAGAGGGGCTAATGTCATATACATTCATCCTGACCCAAGCTTTGCCAAACTTGGGAGAGTCCTGGTGGCACACCCATTGAGAGAGGTTCATGTAGAACTCTCTGATCACATCATGGACATATGATGACTGGTTCATCACAGAGCCCAACACCCCTCTAGCTTCAAGCAGCTTAAACAACCTATTTTCTTTGAACATTTCCTCATCAATGTTCCTCTCAGTGTGAATCACCCTGGCTTGATAAGCCTCCCACAGCTCTTCTGCCTCAGCAGACACATAAAAGCCAGAATAAGACTTCTTGGGATACTCCTCCTCAAGCAGATCAAAGTATTCATCTGATGTTGGAGTATTATCAATAGGGTCATCACTTACCTGTAGGCCTTCATCCTCAACTTCCTCCTCTTCTTTATCCTCTTCCTTCTCTTTTTCTTCTTCTGACTCAGACTCAGAAGCTTCAACCACCACCTGCTTTCCCTTTCTTTTCTTAGCAGCAGTAGCTAAGTCAGTGAGAGTCAGGCTCTCTTCTTCTTCTCTCTCAACCTCTTCAGGTTGACTGTCATCCTCTTCACCAGCATCTTGGTTACCCTCAGTAGTAACCTCCTCAGCCACAGTCTCCTCAACCTGATCATCCTCCTCAGGAAGAGTCTCCATCTTATCAGCAGTATCCTGCTCAGCCACTTCCTCAGCAACCACAGATTCATCCCCAGCATTACTCTCAGGAACCTCATGCACCACCTCATACTCACCCACAACAACACCTGGGGCCTCGTTCTCCCCCTCAATACCAACAACAGTAGTATCAGGTATATCCAGAGTAGGGTTAGCCATCATTACCTCGTTTTCAGGGTTGGTGGGAGTGGAGGTTTGCTCAGAAGTTTTTGGTGTTGAATCAACATCACCCTTTGCTGCTTTCTTGCCCTTACGCCATTGATAAGTGGATTTCCTCTTTGGTGCGGCGGTGGTAATGGCTTCAGCAGTTGCACTTCTGGTCCTGCGGCATCTAGGTTGCTCCATCTGTTCGGCAACAGCTGCAAGAGTGTCAATGGAAGACTTGTGTGCCATTGTTAGAGTGAATTTAGAGAAGAAAAATCGAAACTTGATTTTGCAGAGAGAGTTGTTTTTGCAAAAATTTTGAGCGCGTACACAGTAGAAGGAGATTAGGGCAAATTATACAATTATCAGCTGAAGAGTAGAGATAGTGGTGTTGTAACATGTTACCAACATAATCGGACCACTGTCACACGATCATACCCATGTTCACCTTACCAAGTGTCAGTGTTGGATTAACACGTAACCAGAGCGGTCTTCAAACATGAAAACTTATAAATTACAATGTTTCAATGTTGGAATAACATTGGTAAGTTAACATCATGGAGGAAAGTTGTAGGTGCAGGGCTTCATCCAAGGCAGCATCATGTGAAAGCGTGAGATATTCCTGTAAACTAATCTAAACCCTCACCCAAGTACATAGGTACAAAGACATAGGTTAAGATCATCAGTATGAGTAAGTAACGCATCAAACAGAAAAACACAGAGTGGATATACATATCCATGGAAAAGATGTTCCCATAGCATAGAAGATCACAAAACATAGTGTTTTACCTGCAGTGAGTCACCCACAAAGTATGCCTCAACACATGATTCCTAGGATTACTACTCTCCCTAAGCCCAAACCGACACAAGGAAAGACTAAATGCAGAACTTGAAGAATGCAACCATGTTAGATCAACATTGGGAGATAGTAACCACGTACATACAACTTTACTGACTGGAATCAGGACAATCAATTTTCTTTATTTGTGAACTCCGTTGAACAAAAGCTAATGAATGTAAAAGAACAGTTTCATCACTGAATGTGGGCAGCACAAGACCCCACACACCCTAGCAACTTAACCATCAGCAACAGATTAGGCAAGTACAAAGGAACTGAATGAAGACAATACATTTATCATATACTTCTCCACCCCA
Organism: Linaria vulgaris; assembly: GCA_948329865.1. NCBI lineage: Eukaryota > Viridiplantae > Streptophyta > Magnoliopsida > Lamiales > Plantaginaceae > Linaria > Linaria vulgaris. The sequence goes on along the minus strand of OX415250.1, from coordinate 30,034,110 downwards.
ACTCCTCATGCATACTTGTTTTCCAACCTGTATACAAGCGAAATACCAAGTGAACAATGCTACTGAATGCAAGCAGTCGAAACTTCAAAACACCCCAGTAGTAAAGATCACTATCATGCATAACCTTGGCCATAGACAAAACACAAAAATAAGCACAACTGAGACAATGAAGCTTTCAACATCATGTACCCCAGCTTCTCTTCATGTTTTGTCTAACCTAACATGGATAAGTCACAACTGAATAACATCAGAGTAGTGAGCTATGTGTACCCCAGCTTCTCCGAGATGTTAGGTTAACATTCACAAACTAACAACAGAGTTCTTAATTTTTCAAACCTTTTAATATGTACCTATCCACCAGTCAGCTCAGCTATTCATACAGGTAACCACACAACCCAACAGAATCTCTAACAAAGATGCAATATGCAAGAAAGAAGAATGCAGAAAGGTAACAAAAAGAATTACAGATACACCACAACCAATAACCAGTGCTGGACAGTGGTGTTATGTCAACACTGGTGAACTAACATCCCTAGACGATGCACATGCCAAGAGAATTCCTCAAACTGAAGAACCTCTCAGAATCTAAGGGTTTAGTGAACATATCAGCAAGCTGATTGTTGGTTTCAATGTGTTCAATATCAATGAGCTTATCTTCTACCATGTTTCTCAGAAAGTGATGTCTTATGTCAATATGTTTAGTTCTGGAGTGTTGCAAAGGATTCTTAGAAATGCCTATAGCACTAAGATTATCACAAAACATAAGTAAGGTATCACTGTCTAACCCATAATCCAGTAGCATGTGTTTAAGCCATACTAACTGGGTGACACAACTGCCTGCTGCTATGTATTCAGATTCAGCAGTGGAGAGTGACACACAGTTTTGCTTTCTACTGTACCATGAGACCAAGTTGTTCCCCAGATAAAAACATCCTCCACTTGTAGACTTCCTGTCATCAGTGTCACCTGCCCAGTATGAGTCACTGAACCCTACAAGATTGGTGTTAGTGTCATAGGAATACCATATACCAAGGGCCAAGGTGCCAGAAATGTATCTAAGAATTCTCTTCACAGCAATCAGATGAGACTGCTTTGGACATGCCTGGTACCTAGCACAAACACAAACATAGAACATTATATCAGGCCTTGAAGCAGACAAGTAGAGTAAGCTTCCTATCATTGAACGGTACAATGTTGGATCAACATTGGCACCATTAACATCCCTGGATATCTTCACAGATGAAGACATGGGAGTCTTGCAAGGCTTTGAATCTGCCAATTCAAACCTTTTCACCAAATTCCTTGCATACTTTTCCTGACTTAGGAAAATCCCATTACCTGTTTGTTTTATTTGAAGACCAAGAAAGAAAGTTAATTCTCCCATCATACTCATCTCAAACTGCCTTGTCATTGATCCAACAAATTTTTCTAGAATAGAATTGTTAGTTGAGACAAAAACAATATCATCTACATATATTTGAGCTACACAGACATGAGAATCTTTCTTCAAGACAAACAGTGTTCTATCTCCATCACCTCTAACAAAACCAAGACTTAAAAGGAATTTTGTAAGCCTTTCATACCATGCTCTAGGTGCTTGTTTAAGACCATACAGTGCCTTTTCAAGCTTGTACACATGGTTTGGATACTTAGGATCTATGAATCCCTTTGGCTGTTCAACATATATTTCCTTATCAATCAGCCCATTCTGAAACGCACCCTTTACATCCATTTGGTATAGTTTTATCTTAAGACAACATGCTATGGCTAGAAGTAACCTAATAGATTCAATCCTAGCAACTAGAGCAAATGTCTCATCAAAATCTACACCTTCAACATGTGTGTACCCCTGAGCAACTAGTCGAGCTTTGTTTCTAACTATAACCCCTTCCTCATTACTCTTGTTTTTAAATATCCACTTTGTCCTTATTAAATTAACATTAGGTGGTCTAGGTACAAGTATCCAGACATTTTTCTTAGTAAACTGTAATAGTTCATCCTGCATGGCATTAATCCAAAAGTTATCAAGAAGGGCTTCATTCACATTCTTAGGTTCTATGGTGGAGACAAAACAGGAGGCATTATCAACAGTACAAGTGAAGTTCATACAGACACACAGTTTTGCCATATCTCTATAGTCAAGTCTTTCTCTGTTTCGTGTCCTTACCCATTCAGTGAGTTCACCTATTACCTGGGATGTTGGATGATCTTTCTGAATCCTAGCTGGGGGATCTCTTCTAGGTTCACAGGCAACTTCATGTTCTGAGTCAGAATCCTCTGCTGTTAGTCTAACATCAGATCTTGCTGGTGTTAGTCTAACATCGTTCCCTGACTCATGTTCAGTGTTTCCAGCTTCCAGTTCCAATGTTGGTGTAACATTGTCAGGAGTAACATTCTCGGTTTCCACTATTGGTTCAACATTGGGAACTGAGATGTCATCAGTACCTGTATCAAGAGTGAAATCATCAAACACAACATTCACTGATTCCTGAATTGTCTTCAATCTAAGATTGTAGACCCTAAAGGAAGTACTATTGGCTGAGTATCCTACAAAGATGCATTTTTCACTTTTAGAATCAAATTTACTCAGATAATCCCTATCATTAAGTAGATAACAATCACATCCAAATTCATGGAAATATGCAACATTTGGTTTTACACCCTTCAAGAGTTCATATGGAGTCATGTTAGTTCCAGGTCTAAGATACACCATGTTACTAATGTGACAAGCAGTATTTAAGGCTTCATCCCAGAGTCTTTTGGATAAATCCTTAGCATTGAGCATAACTCTGGCCATCTCTTGAAGAGTCTTGTTTTTTCTCTCAGCAATCCCATTCTGCTGAGGAGTCTTAGGAGCTGAAAATTCATGGAAAATACCTTTAGCATTGCAGTAGTTATCAAAACTAGCATTTTCAAATTCTTTACCATGATCAGACCTAATCTTAGTCACAGTGGAGCCATACAAGTTTTTAATACTAGCACAAAGAATTTTGAACTGATCAAAAGCTTCTGACTTTTCTTTAAGAAATTTTACCCAAGTGTATCTAGAGAAGTCATCTACAATCAAAAAGGCATATATCTTCCCACTAAGACTACTTACCTCAATTGGACCCATTAAGTCCATGTGCAGCAATTCAAAACACCTACTAGATCTAGGGTTAGCATTCTGTACCTATAGAGGTGTATGACCTGCTCTTGTTTGCTTACCTTTGAGGCAATCACCACACACAAGCTTACCTGGACAAGACAACTTTGGTAAGCCGCTTACCGCATCAACTTTCTGTAATTTCTCAAGGTTTCTGTAGTGAACATGTCCAAGTTTCCTGTGCCATATAGAAGCCTCATCTATCTTGGCATGGAAACATTCTGCTTCCTCCTGGGCTAGGTAGCAGTTATCTTTGGATCTAGTGCATGTCATCACAAGAACATTGTCATTATCATAAACATCACAAGATACTTTGTCAAATGTAACCAGTAAGTCATCATCACACAGCTGACTGATACTGATTAGATTTGCCTTTAACCCATCTACCAACAACACATCCTTCAAGTAAGGGAATCCATCAATCCAGTGTCCCCTTGCCAATGATTTTTCCTTTGGTGCCTCCTCCATATGTCACTGTTCCAGCACTCAAAGGTACCATTTGCTTAAGATTCTCTTTGGTGCCTGTCATGTGTCTTGAGCATCCACTATCGAAGTACCATTTACCTGAAAGGTTAGAGTACACAGCAGAGAAAACAACATTGCATACAACTTTAATCTTAGGGGATTTAGCCTTTTCTATCCAAGTCCTACTTTTCTGTCATGCACCTAATGTTAGTCTAACATCAGAACCTGTTGTAGAATTAACATTGAACGCAAAGGCTGTTTTCTTACCACATTCTTTTATAAATTTTCTACAGAATGGTTTAATGTGGCCTGGTTGAAAACAGTACTGGCAGATAAAGGTAGGTTTACTTTTTACAGTGTTAATGGTTCATGTACTCACATTATTAGATTCTTTAACAAAGCTTGTAGTTAGATAGGCAGAATTAACATTTGAAGAGGAAGGTTTCTCAACAAATCCCAGACCACATGTACCTGAGTTACTCATGTTCAGTACCTCATCAAGTTTAGAAGTACCTCCATTCCATTTGGCTATGATTTGTGAATCCTTTTTGAGTTTCTCCTTTACCTCTTTCAGCTCAGCTTCAGCTTTGTCAAGATCTCTTTCATAGAGTTTCAACATGTTCTTCAAACATTCAATGTCATGCTTCTGTGCTTCGTTTTTCTTCATGAGTCTGACATTCTCTCTCTCAAGTCTGAGAAAGGTTGTATGTAGGTCATCAAGAATTTCCTCCTGGGACATCTCATCTTCATTGAAGTACTCTTCTTCAAGATCAACGGAGCCATGAAAACAACTAAAGTTAGTATCATCACAATCAGAGAGTGTGTCATGGTTAACCTGTGTCTCATAGCTGTTCCAGTCTCCAAAAAAGATCTCTTGCTTTGCTGTTGGTTCTCTAATGTTGGAGTAACATTGAGATTCTTGGCAGTTTTTGGAGTCTTCTCCTGACCAGGTGATCCGAGTGTAGAGCGCAGCAGTGTTGATTTCCTCTGATTGTTCATCACCACTTGTTCCTGATTCGAAGTCTCCTTCATTGAAGTCGTCTACACAGACCCAATGAGAATTCCCTCTTGTTCTGAGGGTGTTAGCACATTCGTGTTTAAAGTGATCATACCCCTTACATTCATAACACTGGACATCTTTCAATTTCTCAGCATCTTGAGGAGTGCTCTTAGATGCCATGTATTTTACAAACTTTGGGGGCAATTTCTTATAACTAACGGCAGCATTACTGGGTTGTTTTTCTTTACTTTTATCTTTGTAACCCAATTTACTAAACTTCCTAGTGATGTTACCATAGTTAGAAGATATCAACTCATATTCATCCTCATCACTCCATGTAGACTCTGAGCTAGTACCTAGTAAGGCTAAAGCAAGTTGTTTACTGGACTTTCCTAGGAATTCTAGTTCAAATTCTTTTAGAGTGTTCATCAATGTTTGAAAGTCCATGTTGACCAGATCTCTAGACTCATTCATAGCAATTCTTTTGACAGTAAATTTTGAAGATAGGGTTCTAAAAGCTTTATAGACCATGGTTTGATTTGGGATGATAAAACCTAGGTTTTGACACTGATTAGCAATATCTAAAAGTTTCTCAAAATAACTATCAATGCTTTCATCCTCACCCATCTCTATCTTCTCAAAGTCCCTCAAAAGTTTTCTATATTTAGAGTCCCTCACAGCCACATCACCCTCACAATGTAATTCAAGAACTTCCCATGCAGCTTTAGCAGTAGGGCAAGTTTAAATAAGTTTGAACATATGATTACATACCCAGCTAAAAATAGCATTGAGAGCCTTTTCATTGAATTTGTAGAGAGCAATTTCGTTGGCTGTCCATTGTCCTCTTGGCTTAGGTACCAAATCAGCATCTCCATCTCTTGGCAAGTAGGGGATGGTGTAGCCTTCTAGTATTGCGTCCCAAGCTCTTAGGTCGATGGATTTGATGTGGACTCTGAGCCTGATCTTCTAGTAGGCATAGTTGTTGGGACCCTCCAATACTGGCAACCTGCTGGTATTGGGGTTGGAGTTGTCCATTTTGTCGTATCAACGCCAAACACCGGTGAAGTTGGTGCTTGGCTCTGATACCAATTGAAATTGTGGATCGGGTTGATACGTTGTTGTTGTTAACTTAACAATGGAGAGTTAACAGCAGATTTGCAACGTTGTTAACTCAGCGATGCTACTTTAACAACAAACCAGAAGAATAGTGCAGCGGAATAAACAAACACCAGTTTTAAGAAGTGAATATAGAATTATATTAACTTCCGAGCCTTAGGCAAAATAACCCGTGAAGGTTTTAACAAAGGTCGTTCTCTCAATTCTCAAGCTCCTCACTCTTAAATTGATTGAACTAAGCAAAGCACACAAGAATTGCTTCGTATATCTCTAACAGCTCCTCACTCTTAGATCTATCCTAACAATTCACAAACTTTGCTAAAGCAAGACAACACTCAACAACTGTAAATTAATCTCTCGGATTGATTGGCTCTTGTCTCGTATTTGTCTTGATGTACTTCACACCTATATATAGGTTCTTGATCTTCGACTTCAAGGTGTGTTGTACACGGTTGGTAATTCTCCTTGTTTCCTTCTTGAACTCTTCTTCTTTGTTCTCGCAGTCCTTCTTGAATAATAGTTCCTTCGTTAGTGAACTAACTAGGGAAAGACTCCTTCTTCAAATCAGGACTTGAACTTGGAAAGTATTCCTAGTTCCACTCGAACTCTTCTTTCCTTGTAGAGTGGTTTGCGTAATTAAGAAAACTTTCCTTCTTGGAAACTTGAGCGTCCAACCTATGCCAAGTTTGTTTCCTAAATAATAATCAAAGATAATCACAATTGTGGAACTCGGTTAGTTAAGTGAATAAGGCAAAACAATAATAACAAATATACTCAAGATTTTAAATCGGATTCTGCTCCAGCAATGTTACTCTAACATTGACTTCTCAATGTTAAACTAACATTGACAGAATACCTGTACTTTCAATGTTAAACTAACATTGACAGAATACCTGCACTTTCACATGCTAACTTTTTTGCTGACGAAATTAAATGTTCCCAGGCTTAACGTGTGTATATGAAAAAGTGGGATAGTCTCAGATATTTCAACCAACATATGATACTGGGCCACTGGAGCCTCTAAAAGTGAATGAAATGTTGGACTTAGCTCCGTTAGCTTGCTAAGATAATATTGTATGATATGGGTTTGAAATGTAATTGTTTAACATGGTCAAGTCAGAAGGATTCTAAAATATCATGGCTTGAAAGAGTTCGGCCAGTGGTTTTGAATTTTGATGTTTTAACTTTTAATTTAACCCCATTTATTTTCTTATGGGTAATATGTAAAATTATAGGTGAATCATTCATTTCCTATATCAAGTTGATAAATCAAAAGCAACTTTTATATTGATAATATTCATCATACTAAATCATTCATCAAAAAAGAAAAACAAAAAAAAAACAGCATAACTGAATCATATTTGGAAAAATAAATATTATTTCCTAATAATATTTGTTAGGGCCGTCTGTCACACTTGGATTGGGCTTATATGCGATCGGACCATTCCTTTATTATTAATGTTATTTTGTTTAAATCATTAAGGATAAAGTTAAATCTTAGATGGAAGTTATCTTGCTAATCCTTCCATATCTTCATAAGATATTATTCCATCTTACCATTTAACTAACATATATCTCCTTCTTATGCATCTAGACATATTTATGTAGCTTATACAATTGGATATCTTGTATGATATTGCAGGAATCTCTCGGATAAGGCAAGGAAATATATTCGGGTTGCAACCGGATAATCAGACGCGCTTATCTATAAGGAAAGAAGATCCGCGTAGATTGTAACTAGAGATACGAAGATCTTATTCGTCAAGGAAAGAAGATCTGCGATGGTTGCAACTAAAGATTTGCAGATTCGTCTCATGCCTATATAAGGAGAAGACTCGACACAGTTAAAAGGCACTTTGAAAAAGATATTAGTGAGTCAGTACTGTATCGAGTCAAAGGTTTTTGAGGAGCATTAAGTCAGAGGATTTATGGAGTAGCTTAGTGTGTTCTTCGATTCAATCGAGTATTCCGAAAACAAGTTAAGGGATATGTATTGTAACCGCAAACATAAGAGAGAGTCTAAGCTTTGGGTTGATGTAAAACCTATATTTTAAATCTTAAGTAGGATATTGTTTGAGTCAAACGTTTGGGTGCAAGCCCCGTGGACTAGGACCATTTGGACCGAACCACGTTAAAATCTTTGTGTGTTCTTTACTGCTTTATGTTTAACTGTCTTCTATTAGTTGCAACAGAAAACTGATTTTAAAACATAAAAATACAGTAATATGTTCTACCTATGTGTGCAGTTGCAACTACTGTCAAGTACAATTGCACTCAATAACAGGTAGAATAGACCTAAGATCTTTCATTTGGCATCAAGAGCGGGTCACTATATTACATAGTGTAGATTCTGGATCAAAGATCTTTCTATTTTGTTTTGTTTAAATATTTTCATGGAGGAAATGAGGGAAGGTCTGTCGACCATAAAACCCCCAATGCTAACAGCAACAAACTACTCCTACTTGAAGAATCGCATGCGAAACTTCATCAAACAACAGGACCAAAAAGCATGGAAAAGCATTCTAAAATGATGGACCCCACCTACCGATGAACAGGGAAGAGTCAAATCCGAACAAGAATGGACTGATGCGGAAGAACTTCTTGAAAACTATAACTCTACAGCCTTAAATATTATCTTAGTTTCAGTAGATTACGATCAATATAAAAGTATTTCTAATTGTGAAGTTGTAAGAGATGCTTGGCAGGCTATTGAGAACGCGCACCAAGAAAATGCTAAAGTACGTGCATCCAAGCTGCAACTGCTCAATGATCAGTTCAACTTCATACGAATGGAAGAAACAGACACCACTGCGCACTTCCATTCCAAACTCAGGCATCTAGCAAGTGAATCCACCATCCTTGGAGCCGACTTCGCAGAATCCAGAATTGTACTAAAGCTACTAGGATCTCTTCCAGGAAGATTCGCAATGAAGGTATCGGCCATTGAAGAGGCAAAAGACATCAACACCCTACCTCTGGCCGATCTCATGGGATCCCTCACTACATGAGAAATGAAACTCAAAAGAGAAGGAGAAACTATCTCCAAAAGAGTAGCGCTACAAGCAAACCTCCATCAGAACAGTTCCAACTCCGAAGTGGTTCAGTCTCTGGCTCTCCTTACAAAGAGGTTCAATAAATAGAACAAACACTGGAGTAAAGGTAACACTTCTAGTAATGTTGCAAGTCCCTTTGATAACTCTAAAAAACCTTCCGCTACTAATAGACTTGACAACAAAAGGTCTGGAAAAGGTATTCAATGCAGGGAATGCGTAGGTTTTAGACATATTAGGGCTGACTGTGCAAACCTCCTTGAGAAAAATAAGAACCGAGCACTGCTTGCTTGGAGTGACGACGAATCCGAGGAAAGTGAAGAGGAGTCAGAAGAAGTGGCGGATGTTGCACTCTCATCCTTTATCCCATTTACTAGAGAAAACATGGCAGTTGCAATTCAAACTCTTGTGGAATCCGATTCCGACTCACTAGATAGTGATGAAGAGGAACCTGCAAACGATCTGGATACCATCCTCAAAAGAAACTCAGAGCTAGAGGCGCAACTCAAAATTGTATCCTCGTTTGGGAGTCCTGTCAAGATGAAAAATAAGATCATGGAACTGGAGATAAAGGTACTCTCACTCACAAGAGAAAGAGACCTCCTATCTACCGATCTTGACATAGTACTCAACGCACACAAAGCTCTAGAATATGTATGTGATCTTACTCGAAAGGAACTGGACTCACTAGTTAAGAATGTAAAGTTGCTCACACCTGGAACCAAAAAACTGGAGGATGTTTTGGATGCTCAGAAAGTCGCAACTGGGAAGACTGGGTTAGGATATATTGATCCAGTGGATCCCAAGTTCCTTGGTGACACTAAGATTACCATATCCAAGAAGAAGCGAGTATCCAAAGGAGTGGAAATTCCACTTAACTACAATCAGATCCAACCCCCTCTGGTTTAGGTACTCCCTAGTCGTAACTCATCTATTCCGTTAACTAATCCTGACTCTTTTAACAGATTTTCAAGAGGATGCTTTGTTCCAACATGCCACCTTTGCGGAGTACAAGGGAACATCAGGCCTTACTGCTAGCAACTGTGGGAACCACATCACGTATCCCATCCCAACAAGGCCGATGTAGAGACCAAGAAGAAAAGAAGTAACCGCAGGAAGAAGAAAGCCAAACAGACTGGAACAACTGTTGCAACAGACATACCAATGAAACAAGTTTGGGTTAAAAAATTGTCCAGCACCTTGACATGCTTTACTGCCTGTAATTCCACATCTCAACGTACATCTTTTTCTAACTCCTGGTTTTTTGATAGTGGTTGCTCCAGGCACTTGATAGGAGATAAAAGCATCCTGACCAACCCCGTTTACGAACGAAAAGGCGATGTGGTTTTTGGAGATGGCAACTGAAGGAAAATTCTTGGAAAATGAACACTAAATGTGTAAGGTTTTCCTAAACTTAGAAATGTATTCTATGTTGATGGGTTGCATGCTAATCTCATTAGTATTAGCCAATTGTGTGATGATGACATGTATGTTCGTTTTATCAAAGATGAATGTGAGGTTATTGATCAAAATCAAAACAGTGTACTACAGGGATTAAGAAGAGCTAAAAATTGCTATACTATGATAAATTGTAACTCTGCCATTAAGTCTTTAACTTGCAACTTTAGCGCAGATACTCTTGCAGATCTCTGGTACCAGATACTTGGTCACATCAACTATAAGTCTCTTTCTCTTTCTCACATTTTAACAATCAAAGTGTGAGAGGTCTACCTAAGCTTGGACCAAAACCCCTTGAGAAATGTGGATCATGTCTTGAGGGAAAACAGAAGAAAGTGAGCTATACAGTGTTGCAACACACCCCTTTTGTAAGAATCCTTGAACTCCTTCACATGGATCTAGTAGGACCAATCTAGAAGGAAAGCATCTCAGGTAAATGATATATATTTGTGTGTGTAGATGATTTCTCACGATTCACGTGGGTCAAATTCCTAAAAGAAAAAATGAATCTTTTGTGGTTTTCAAAAACATGTGCAACACTGTTGCAACTGAGAAAGATCTATCTGCTAAAAGGATCCGTAGATCATGGGAAAGAGTTCAAAAATTCCAGTTTCAATAATTTTTGTTCTGACTAAGGTATATTTCGTGAATACTCATCCCCCATAACACCACAACAAAATGGTGTAGTGGAACAAAAGAACAAAACATTGGTTGAAATGGCCCGAGTTATGTTGAACTCGAAGAAACTGGCCCTTAAGTTTTGGGCGGAAACAGTAAACACTGCGTGTTATGTTATAAACCGTGTGTACCTGGGACCAGGTACAACTAAAACTGCATATGAACTCTGGAAAGGTAAGCGTCCTAATGTTCAACATCTTCAAGTATTTGGTTGTGCTTGCTATATACTCAATGATAGAGAATCTAGAGGTAAGTTCCAATTCAAGTCTGATTTAGGAATATTTGTAGGTTACTCTCGCAACAGTCACTCATATCGTGTGTTCAACATTCGTACCCAAGATGTTGTGGAGTCATCTAATGTTGAATTTGATGACTACAGGGACTTTGCTTCAACATCCTCAAAAGTCAAGATCACAGAGTTGGTCAATTCCGAAGAAGAGGAGGATGAACAACGACAAAATATGTCCAAGAACTCAAATCGAGTTGCAAGCGGCCCTGTTGAACCCCAAGTGGCAACTGCCTCTGAAGTCACAGTAGAAGGTGATCCCCCACCAGTGACAAGTGAAAGAACTGAACACCTAGAGGCACCACCTCACATCAAAAGAAATCACCCACCTGAAGCAGTCATTGGTGAGATGAGTGATGGTGTTCGTACACGAGATCTTCCTCGCAAACGGTATGACCAAATGGTGTGGTTTGTCAGTTACACCTCCAAAATTGAACCCAAGAATGTCAAGGAGGCACTCTTGGAAGAAGCATGGATTGAGGCTATGCAGGAGGAACTGAATCAGTTCGAAAGAAATGAAGTGTGGGAACTAGTACCTAGACCTGATAAAGTAAATATCATTGGTACAAAGTGGATAATCAAGAACAAGACTGATGAGTTGGGAAACATTATTCGAAACAAAGCACGACTCGTTGCGCAAGGGTACACACAAGTCGCAGGAGTGGACTATGATGACACCTTTGCACCAGTTGCAAGACTGGAATCTATTCGTCTCTTACTTGCAGTTGCATGTGTCTTGCGCTTCAAACTGTTTCAAATGGGCGTTAAAAGTGCCTTCTTAAATGGGTACCTAAATGAGGAAGTTTATGTTGAACAACCCAAAGGGTTTATTGACCCACACTTTCCCAATTATGTACTGAAACTCAAAAGAGCACTTTATGGTCTCAAACAGGCACCTCGTTCGTGGTACGAGAGACTCACTATCCACATTCTTGAGAAAGGATACACAAGAGGAAGTGCAGATCGAACCTTGTTCTATAAACACTTCGGCACACACATTCTGATTGCACAAATATATGTTGATGACATTGTATTTGGTTCCACTTCCGCTAGCGAGTTGCAATAATTCATCTATGTCATGAAAAATGAATTTGAAATGAGTATGGTTAGTGAATCACATACTTTCTTGGATTACAGGCGAAACAGCAGGATGATGGGATATTCATATCTCAGACAAAGTATGCCAAGAATCTTATCAAATGATTCGGGCTTGAACATGCCAAACCAATGAAGACTCCATGGGTTCAACTGATCGACTCAGCAAGGACGAGGGTTACAACTCGGTGGATGCCAGTCTATATAGGAGCATGATTGGTAGTATGTTGTATCTCATGGCTAGCCGACCAGACATATGCTTCAGTATTGGAGTATGTGCTCGCTATCAGGCCAATCCTAAGGAGTCCCATCTGAAGGTTGTCAAAAGAAGCATTCGATATATAGCAGGTACAACTAATTTCAGACTCAGTTACAACTATAACAATAACCTTTCACTTGCAGGTTATAGTGATGTCGATTGGGCTGAATGTGCTGATGACAGGAAGAGTACCACATGAGGATGTTTTTATCTTGGCACCAACCTTGTGTCGTGGTTCAGTAAAAAACAACACTCCATCACCCTGTCTACGGCCGAGGCTGAATACATTGTTGTCGGGAGGTGTTGCACCCAGCTAGTCTGGATGAAGCAAATGTTGGAAGATTATGGTATCACTCAAAATGAGATACTTCTTTACTGTGATAACACTAGTGCCATTAACATTTCGAAAAATCTTGTTCAGTGCTCACGCACTAAACATATTGATATAATATATCACTATATCAGGGAACTGGTAGAGGCTAATACTGTTGAGTTACATCATGTGTGTATTGACCTTCAACTTGCAGACATCTTTACAAAGGCTCTAGATGTTACGCGGTTTGAGCACCTTCGAAAGTCTTTAGGCCTCTGCCTTATGTGAATTGCGATAGTGACCCTGTTGCAACTAAGGGTGACGGTTCTGGTTTTAATTACTCATCCCATTGATGAACAGTCCTCTTAGTTATTTTTGTCGTGTGTCTCCTCAGTCCCAACTGATGTTCAAACAAAAAAAAGGGACAGAACTGGAGATAAACCAAAATTTTTGGATATATGTGCAAAGCATGAACCCCATTCAGCAAGCCAGTCCCACAGTCATGCAGTTGCAACTGGAAAAAAGCTACCTGGCCAAAAAGAAACAAAAGTGAAATCTATCAATTCATATCCCACGCGTCCACTCACTGAAAAGAGCTACCTTGTTCACAATTAAGTCAGCGTGAAATCTACCAGTTGCTTGCACAATTTGACTTCAGTTGTAACTGAGGAGCCAACGCGGTCTGATTCCTTTTGGACTTAGTTCTCCTTATGGGGTTTGTAAATTTAACTCAGCAATTTTTCATTCCTTGGGGCACAATGTCGCTGTTTGTTTTAATTCTACTTAACTGTGGAGCCCTAATTATTTCATAATGGTAATTACGCTCGTGTAACATTAGGCAGCTTTTAGATTATGTTTGTAAAGTTGAGGATATTACCATATGATTAGCTCTACATGATTTGCTTCTATCCTATCACTGACTTGGGCATATCTTTCTCAGATTAGGTTGCTTCTATTTTGTTAAGATTGTGTTTTGGAGGGAAAGTTTCCCTTTTTTTAGGGTTAAGAGGTATATTAATTGCACTTCCTACTTGTTCCCATACCCATTAAATCTTAAAAGTACTCTCCTTAACTCTAGAACTCTCGCCATCTCTTCTCTCTCTCTCTCTCTCTCTCTCTCTCTATATATATATATATATATATATCTCACACATGGGTGGCTCGATGAAACGATCAGCAACCATGCACTCCGACTACGATGAACCCATCACCATAGATCCACTGCAGTCTCTCCCTCCTTCACCACCACCGACCACAGGGCATCCTGATGAAACTGAAGAACAAGTTCCTCCTCCTGATCACTCTACTCCAACCTTCACACCACCCTCTTCTCCACCGCACTCACATGCGAGGGTCTCTGCCATGGACAATGTAAGACCAAAGTCGAAGAATCCTCTACTGCCCAAGATGAATCGGGTGATGCTGTGGAAGAAATACTTGTCCTTCCATCTGCTTCTAGTGTTGCAACCAGAAAGAGGACCAAGGTCCTTGCTCGCAAGTCAGTTCGTCCCAGGAAACTACGTAAGATCTCTGAGCAATCTGCATCTGAGGGTGATTCCGATGACGATGCCCCCACAGAAACAACTGCTACTGATGATGAGCTGGGCCCCAAGAAGCGCCGCTAGGCCACCGCTCCCTAAAAAGATGGTCCTACCCCCGATTGAAGAACATCTTGCTTATCCTGAGGTTGCCCCTGCAACTCTTGCCTTGAAATCTGTGCGGTCATACTCCGTCCGATTCTTCACTCGTGAAGCCCAGGCCCACTTCACGGTCTATTTGAAATGCATCCTGGTGGAGGAACGACCACTTGAAGAAAAGTCCTACTCCAACACGGACATTCTTGACTCGCTGACTGCCAGAGGCTGGCTGGTCGCAACTCAGAAGGCCAGTAGCTACTCAAAAGTGTTGGTGCAGGAGTTTTATGCCAACTTAACTCCACAGTTGGACGTTGAGGGTTCTCTTTAATGACACATGATCTATGTGCGCAAGAATGTTTGTCCCTTCACCCCCGCCATTATCTCTGCTGCCATGGGTGTCCCTGAGGTGGACACTGGTGATCAATCAGAGTTGCGACTGGAGCGCAACATGAACAAAGTTGCAACCGAGCTCACTGGCGGGCTCATCCGCTCTTGGCCCTCAGGACACCTCACCACTAGTGACCTCACCAACAGGTACAATCTATTTTTTCGCATTATTGTTTGTCATTGGATGCCTTGTACCCATGTCTCCTCTATGAACGCGGACGTCGCGAGTGTCCTTTATCATATTGGGATGGGAGTTCCAGTTGACCTGGGCAAGCTCGTGTTTGAGCGCATCTATCGGGAAGCCTTTCAAGATGCACACCTCTCCCTTGGGTTCCCGTCCCTCATCTACCACATCATCATTGCCCATGTGCCATCCCTCAAGGCCAAGTAGGAGAAACTCACCAGTGTTCAAGCAATGCGTGTCAGTCCCAAGGTGATCAACAAACCACCACCATCTCCAGTTGCAACTAGCACCTCTTCCAAGAAAGGCTCTGGATCACTGCCTGATGCCTCGACCAGTCTTAAAGGCATTCACATGGAGTTGTCGCGACTAAACGGCCTGGTTGAAAAGCTGGCCAAGTCTCATGAGGAGATGGGCACATCCATGGCATTACAAGCTTCCAAGATCGATCGCTTGTTAGACCAATCTGGTGCGGGCACCCCTTGATTGGTTTTTCTCAAAAAGGGGGAGATGGAAATTAGAGGTCGGGAAGTTGCAAGTCAGTGGGAGCACCCCAATCTATGTTAACTATCAACAAACTTAATTTTGTGTGAACAATTTTTATTCATGTCGTTTTGTCGAATGGTTGCACCGATGTTGCAACCACTACCTTTTCGGCACTATTTCGTTACTTGCATTATGGACATTTTTTTCTTGAGGTATTCTAACCATTTGTGCAGATTGGTAAAATGATTTTGACAAAACAAATCAAAGGGGGAGATTGTTAGGGCAGTCCCTCCGATCGGCCCATTCATTTATTGTTGATGTTGTTTTGTTTAAATCATTAAGGATAAAGTTAAATCTTAGGTGGAAGTTATCTTGCTAATCCTTCCGTATCTTCATAAGATATTATTCCATCTTACCATTTAACTAACATATATCTCCTTATTATGCATCTAGACATATCTAGGTAGCATATACAATTGGATATCTTGTATGATATTGCAGGAATCTCTCGGATAAGGCAAAGAAATATATTCGGGTTGCAACCTGATAATCAGACGCGCTTATCTATAAGGAAAGAAGATTTGCGTAGATTGTAACTAGAGATACGAAGATCTTATTTGTTAAGGGAAGAAGATCTGCGATGGTTGCAACTAAAGATCTGCAGAGATTCCGTCTCATGCATATATAAGGAGAAGACTCGACACAGTTAAAAGATACTTTGAAAAAGATATTAGTGAGTCAGTATTGTATTGAGTCAAAGGTTTTTGAGGAGCATTAAGTCAGATGATCTCTAGAGTAGCTTAGTGTGTTCTTCGATTCAATCGAGTATTCCGAAAACAAGTTAAGGGATAGGCATTGCAACCGCAAATATTAGAGGGAGTCTAAGCTTTGGGTTGATGTAAAACCTACATTGTAAATCTTAAGTAGGATACTGTTTGAGTCAAATTTTTGGGTGCAAGACCCGTGGACTAGGACCAGTTGAACCGAACCACGTTAAAATCTTTGTGTGTTCTTTATTGTTATATGTTTAACTGTCTTCTATTAGTTGCAACAAAAAACTGGTTTTAAAACATAAAAATACAGTAATCTATTCTACCTATGTGTGTAGTTGCAACTACTGTCAAGTACAACTGCATTCAATAACAAGTAGAATAGACCTAAGATCTTTCAATATCAACATATTGAACCTTGTTCATTTCATAGGAATAGGAATCCAGTTAATACTTCGAAATTCAACTTAGCAATCCCAGACCTGCATTTATATGCGTGTTATATTATCGTATCAATGACTTGATATTTTGATAAATAGTTTGATTTGGTAATTTTAAAACTAGAATCGTTTGCCAAATTAGATTAATTCAATACAATTCCAAGAATTATCGAGTTCGAAATCGGTACTTCGATCGATTCTGTATTTTTGCTAAACTTTTCTTTGAACATTTTTTCATTACAAAAAGAAAACGAAAAATGATGAAAAAATGCATCATTCTAACACCTTAAGAAACTAATAGTCGAATTGAGAAAAACATATGACAAATATAACAAATATATTTTCAAGAACTCAACAAGGTATCATTACTTCAAGAAGAAATATATTTGTGTTAATTCTTCAATGTAATTAAGAATTAATTCTTAAGATCCAACCTCTGCGTAATTAGTTTATTCTATAATAGTACTTTTAACAGATAAAAATATTTATCGCGCACATGTATGCATAGGCGTATGTACTAAAAATATAGTTACGATGGTTCGATTACCGATATTACTTCATTCGTATATATCGCGGTAATGTAATATTACTTTATTTATATTTACGGCAAATTATTACACTATCTATACTCGTAACTAAGACATTTTACACGATCAATATTTATAACAATAAACGTTTTATTCCGTGATTCGTAAACAACATCGTATTATTACACGACTCCTATTCGTACCACACTTACCTCGCAGACCACAACACTTGATTATACCCTCATCATGACACATGTCTTGCCCTCATTCATCCTTGGCATAACTTGCACAAGTAGTTACATGACTTGGCAATTGGCACACATGCAAAGGTCTATATAAGGGGAGGGTCTTCTTGAGAATAAGGGACAAGTCCTCTTCCACAAAAAGAAACACAATACATATCTCCCAAAAGTTCCATGAGAAAAGGGGCAGAAATCACGACTCTCAAGGCCCACAATACACAACAATGGAAGAAAGTAATACCCCATCTTTCTCTCTCGGCTTCACCATCACAACTCCAACAAACATCAATACAATATCACTGTACAAATTCATATTCGGTAAATAACAACAATAGACAACCCACAATCGAACTAAGAGTGGCTTCATTCCCCGATTGTGGGATACGTAGACACCTCGAAATTCATTCGAGTTCAGATGTAAATCTATTAAAGATCACTCATTTTCTCGGGTAGGGATCGGCGTTCTCGAATCCTTGAGAATTCTGCTCCAAAGACTGTCATCCACCTGGGATGTAAAGTCTTCCTTGTTAAGGTTGTCCACTTTTACCTGATTTTGTAGGTTAGGATTTTAGGAAAAGTGAAATAAATTCCAGTGAACAACGATTATTTTAAGTTAATAAGTAAATCCTAAATCTAGCTTAGATGTCGACCTATCCTATAGGAGTCCAACTGGAAATAGGAAAATCTTTTTCGTCGGTCAAAAAAAGAGCGTTAACAAGTACGTAAGCAATCATCATAAAATTTAAGAAATATAGTACCAAAATTCAAAGTTAAGTTGTAGAGTTTTGAGTTTACCTTTAATATTGACGGATAACAACAGCGTCAAGTGGACGCGGTGGGTGAGTTTAGGGTAGGTGTTGTGTATACTCCAATTCTAAATGAGTCTTAAATTATATCTACACACATTCTAAAATCTAAATCACTTAATTGCTTTACTTAATTACTAATATAATTACTTTATGGTGAAAAATAATACACATGCTTAAGAGCTGACGTCTGAGACTTTACTATATAGATATTACATGTATATATGTATATATATATATATACACACACTAAATCATTCAACGATTAGGCACGATCCGATAATCGACATATAAAATCAAATATCGTATTAAACTATAATTGGGTATTTTATAGCGGATCTTTTATTGGATCATTTAGATGATTCGATAAACAATATGTGCCAATTGATACGATTATCACGGATTCAATCGATTCAGATTTGGTAGTCGTGTTCTTTTGTATTTAATTATTTGTGGATAACTCTAAATCTTGGTAGCCACATTCTTCCCATAAATACCCTTCACTTTCATCTGTTCTTATGTTTCATCACATTTTACTTTCCTCCCTTACACATACAGTTCCTCTTAGCCCATTTTGACCTTAAATTTGATAACATAAAATAATTGCACAAAACTTAATTGTGTTTCACGATAGATTAGTATTTCATTTTCTTAGACTAAGGCTTAATTCTCTAACGTAATTGTGTTTCACGATAGATTAGTATTTCATTTTCTTAGACTAGAGCTTAATTCCCTATCCACTTTTTGTGTGCATAATAGACACAACTTACTTTCCCTTTATCCATAGAGAATATAAGTTGTTCCTTACCCATGTGAAGATTGTATGAGCTCTGGCACAACATGTCATTGCAACTAAAAGTACATGTAAGAAACTATGAAAACGTTTATGCTTAACTGACTTAATATATAAATACTTGCTTCACAGATTGTGTATACAGTTTACTCATGATGTTCTTCTTGTTTTGTTTTGTTTTTCTACTATAGGAGAAACGAGGCATCACTTGCAGTTTTATTTGACCTATTAATGGAACTTGACAGTATTAGTGAGGTATATATATTTGTTAAGGGCTTAATTTTTTATTGCATTATCGAAGTAAGAAATTTTTAACTTTATTGGTCTGACGATCTTTAGTGTATCGGTCATTAGTCTTTTGAACTATAAATGTAGTTGTATTTATCATTATCCCCTTTTAGGTAAATTTGCTTGCCTATATTAATTGAAGGGATCATTGCCGCAAATATATTTGACTGAGGATCTCGTGTTTGTGTTGATCTATACCATAAGGGACAATGACTGAGATATACAGAATGAGTCGCTACAAGATGCAAAGACCGAATGATATCTCATGTTCGTGTTAAATGATGAATAAAATCAACGAAAAGGGTGCTTCAGCGGAATTGATTGTTGGGTCTCACTACCTTGTACTGTAACTTAACTTAATTTAGTGTTTTTTTTTTTTGGGGGTGTGTTTCAAAAAGTTATGTTATCTTTAGTTTTCATTTATGGTTAGTAATAGGATAGATGCGCCTCATTACTTAGCTTAACTTTAATTGGAAGAGTGGTTGGGAGAGAAAATAGAGTGAGAAATAGAAGTGCTTAAAATAACATGTGAGCTAAAATTTTGTTGATGTTTGAAAAATGTACAAGTTTAGAGGGGAATATATATACAAGTGGACGGCCTACATCGTATTGATCTGACGGTTTTTTTGAGAGTATGACACTAATCATATAATAAACTATTCTTAGCCAATGACAATCATTTTCAAGAGAGCTCGAAACATAAAATAATCAAGAAATGTTCTCTATATTACGCCTATTTACACGAAAAAAGACGAAAAAATGCATAGCAGCTCTAAAACTCAGTGTCAAACCAATTTGTCCTTATGCAGGGCGTCGATGCGATTCAACTCTAATTTTAATAAAGAGTCTTTATTTTTTTCAAGTTTATGCATGCATTCATTGTATTAAAGTTGGTCATAATTGTGTTAAATCTACATTACTTCAAATGAAGAACAAATCCATGACTGAAAAAGAAATCCTGCAAGGCTGCAACATTGGCTAGTCATAAAGTAAGCAGTTTGTTAAACTGAAGCCTCAAAGCTCTGTCTTAACAACATGCATTCACAGACAAAAGCTTTTGTGACAACAAATCAGAATCCAATATTGCCTTTCGTAATAATATCACATTTCAGCATTACATTTTTACTTCAAGATATATGGTAATTGGTAACAAATGCTTCAGAATTTTCCAATTACATGTCTCTGATGTAAGGTGTTACAAAATCACAACTACTGCCTATTGACAGTCTATATCAAAAACAAAAGATAAGCACTTATTTAAGTACAAGATCAAAAAAGAAGAACAGTCAATTGCTACCATCCACAACTTGGCCATTTACAAACATATTTTCCCTTCTCTTCGGAACGCCGGCAGGTTCCCCATTCGAACCCCTGAACTTCATTTCCGAACTTTGTCTAAAACGAGCATCAACTGAACCCGGTCTAGGATCTGTATCTGTACCCGGGCGGTATGAACCTGCGGCTCCACCAGGATATCGAGGCGGAGAAGGGTACCTTCTTGTTGGACCTCTTAAACCACTGCCTCTCATATCCATAACTTCCGAATTTCTTGAAGAATCCGTAAAAGACCGGTCTCCCGCACCTGACCCTAAAGGAGCTGCTCCGTTCGTGGCGGGTGGTGCAGTAGTAAATGGGTCGTCGGGACCCCAGGAGGTAAGTGCCTCCTTCTTATTAGCAAAAAAGTGATATGCTCCAAAGAGGAAAAGAATGAAAAACAAAACGGGACTTGTCCACAAGAAGCTATTGAACTCGTTTTTGAAAACCGGAAGGTTAGAACGATACATTGCCACATATCCGTCCCCAAGGTTAATAATAACGAGCTTTTCATTGTCACTGGTTATGAACGGCAGAGTTATTTTCTTATCTTCATTTGCATTGGTAACTTGCTGATTGAGAAAAGACGATATAATCTCATCGAGACCAGCAGAGAACAACAGCCTCAGTCCACCGCCCCTAACGTAATGCTGAGATGATACGTTATATACAAAGACCTTTTCCCTGTCGCCAATTAACAAATAACCTTTGATAGCCTGCAAGGCCACAGGCTCGCCCAAGTCAATGTTCCTCTTTGATCTAACGCGACATTTGAAGTTCATTACATCACCTAACAACAACGTCTGAACCAAATCACCTTCTGATGTGAATCCATATGCCTTTGATCGGTCCACAGCATCGAATACATAATTCTTAGCAAAAGAACCGTTTAAACCCTCACACTCGGACTCCTTAAGTTTCATGGACCTCAAGTCCAAAGACCCCGCCCCTGTCTCTGTAAGAAACAAAAGCCTTTGCTTCAAGAACGCAACAGGTCGTCTACTTGGAGTAGCACTCCCATACACTGTCCCATTTTCTCTAAAAACGACTATTTTTCCACCATTATCCACAGCCAAAATATACCTTTTCCGGCCAACATGGTGCACTTCCAATATATCTATCCGTGAACCACCTCCTCCCTCGGGCACCTCAAATCTCGCGACTCTCTCCACGTGCAGCGAACTCCACTCATCACCATTGAACTCCTCCCAAATCCGATGCATCACAATACCGCCATTCTCATGTCCCGTGACAATCAAGCTCTCGTTTTTATGAAGCAACAGAAACGAAACCACGGACGTTATAGGCGACGACTCCTCAGAATCCAAAAACGTGTCGAACTCTACCGAAACATCCCCACTCCTCATAAACACGTATAACCTACCTTTATCATCTCCAACCGCAAAATACTTATTAGAACCCTCAAAATCCCTAAATGGCAACAAATTCACACAAGTGGGAATGGAGCTCAACTTCACAGCTGACACAAACTGAAACCTCTCAGACCAAATAGTATTATACTTCGTCACCAACACCGACGCCGCTCCCGACCCCACCCCCACCCCCAGCCCTAACCCAACCCCTGCCCCCACCTCCTCAACAGGAAAAACTTCTTTTTTACTATGCAACACCTCATCTTTTTCAATATTCTCAATTTCATCATGAACTAATAATGATGATAAAGGTTGAGTCTTTACTTTAATATTGGCATTAGGGAAGTGGGATTCTAACCTGGAAACAATTTGAGTAAGATTCTTCACTAACTCCTCTAACTTTTCTAATTCAAGCTGCTGTTTTTTCAGCAAAACAGAATCTGGGTTGTTGTTGTTATTACAGTCCATAAATTCGGGATCAGGGTTTTCGATTTTATTGTTATCAGTTTCAATTAGTGAGTTGGAATTTGAAGAAGAGCGTGCAAGAGGGAAATAAAGAAAAGCTGTAATAATAAGGAAATAAGAAGTGAAGAGAAGAAAAGACTTGCCTTTTTTACGAGAAGTGGCGGCCATTCAATTTTTGATTTTGGGACCAGAAAATAAAAATGGAGGAGTTGGGGTTTGATTTTGAATGAAGGTGAGATCTGAAGAGAGAAAGATAGCAGGGGAGGGGAGGGACGGGAGGGAGTGTTTTATAATTTTGTGGGAATGTAGGGGGTGGTTTGTGAATTATGGGTTTAATGGAGGGTATAAAGGGAATTGGGGTTTGGAGTCAATAACGACGGTTACTGGTTTTCTTTCTTAGTTCTTACAACATGGAACATAGTTTTTGAGAACGGTTTTAAGGACACTTTTTCGTTAAAACCGGACTTTTTTGTATTACTACTAATCAGCTGCGAACTTGTAGAGGTGGTTTAGTGAAACGCCAAATTACTTGTTTTAAAAAAGAAAAAAATTAATTATTTTATTTGTATATTTTATGGACGAGATCATGAGAAAAGGCCTCCTAAAATTGAGACCGAAATATAATTTTTTGCTATATATATATATATATATATATATATATATATATATATATATATATATATATATATATTATGAGTTATCGATACTATTTTGGTAATTAGATGTAATAAACGTATCGATCTCATCAATATACGGTAGTCGCAAAGCTTGGTATACTTGCTTACAAAGTGAGGCCTTTTATGTATTTTACACATCGTATTTACTCTGTTTTAATTAACGGGCGCGCGGCGCGGGTTTTTTCTCCTGAGAGGGGTATTAGGCAAGGGGACCCTTTGTCCCCTTACCTCTTCTTATTTGTTTCTGAGGTTTTTTCAGCGTTGATTTCACAAGCCGAGGCGAGGGAAGAAATTTGCGGTGTCAAAGTTAGCCGCCACGCCCCAGTGGTTTCACACCTTCTTTTTGCAGATGATACTATTATTTTTTGTGATGCAAACGTGGAGTCGGCGCAGTGTATCAAGGGCATTCTTGAGCGGTTTGAAGGAGCATCGGGACAAAAAATAAATCTTGAGAAATCTGTGGTTGTTTTTAGTCGAAACACTGTGGCGCAAGTGAAGGAAGAGGTGGGTAATTTGCTTGGAGTATCAGTGGCGGAAAAACATGACAAATACTTGGGTATGCCATCGGTGGTTGGAAGATCGAAGAAGGAGCTCTTTGACTATATTCGGGAAAGGATTTGGAAACGGGCTCACGGCTATAAGGGTAAAATGTTGTCTGGGGCGGGGAAAGAAGTTCTTGTGAAGTCCGTTTTGCAATATATTCCGACATTTATCATGAGTTGTTTCCGTTTACCCGATTCCCTTATTCGTGAGATTGAATCAATTATTTCCAATTATTGGTGGAGTAGTGGCATGCAAAATAAGGTGCATTGGGTGGCGTGGGATAAATTGTGTCGAAGAAAGAATGATGGGGGACTTGGCTTCAGGGATTTGCGTGCTTTCAATCTAGCTTTACTTGCTAAGCAAGCGTGGAGGATTTTTTCGGATCCAACAAGCTTGGTTAGTCGGCTTTTTAAAGCAAAATATTTTCCTAACACTGATTTATTGGATGCGCAGTTGGGGGCGGCACCATCGTTTTCATGGTGGGGAATTTGGGAGTCGTTGGTAGTTTTGAAGAGGGGGATTCGTTGGCAAGTGGGGAATGGTGAGGCTATCACGGTTTGGCATGGCGCTTGGATCCCGAGACCTGTGTCGTTTCAGCCGATTACACCAGTAAATCAGGATGAACCATTCCTTATGGTTAGCGAGTTGATTAATAACGAGACGGGGTGGTGGGACGTTGATTTGCTACGTAGCTTTTTATGGGAGGTTGATGTCGAGCAAATTCTTGCTATACCATTGGGGGAGTCGTGTAATGAAGATCGACTTGTTTGGCATTACGAGAAGAAGGGGTTGTTCACGGTTAGAAGCGCGTACCACCTTATAATGTCACAAGGTTTGCTCAATAAGTCGAGGGAGGTGCCATCCACATCGGGTCACCATGCGCTTTGGCCGAAGCTGTGGAAAATTGCGAGTCCCAATAAGATAAAATTATTTCTTTGACGATGGTGTATGGACATCCTTCCGACGCGGTGGAATCTAATCCTACGACATTTGCAAGTTGAGGAGGAATGCGTGGTATGTCATTCGGGGGTGGAGACAGCGACGCATGTTCTTTTTACGTGCGACATTGCGAGACAGACCTGGGCGATATCCAATATTCCCTTTTCGGTCGGAATTCAAAAGGGGGAGAACGTGAAAGACTGGTTAGTACGTATTATGGCCACGAAGTCGTCGGATATGATTGGTCTTATTAGTATTGTGTGTTGGGCGCTCTGGGGGAATCGGAATAGCATTCTTGCGGGGGAAAAGGGTCGGAATCCGGGGGAGTTGGCCACGTTTGTTATGTCCTATGCGTCGACCTGGCTAAAAATTAACGGGCAGGGTTCACGGCATGGTTCTCACGCGGAAACAGGGGAGTGGCAGGCTCCTGTTGGTGACATTATTAAAATCAACTTTGATGGCGCTGTTTTTACGGAGGATGGGGCTGTGGGGTTTGGCCTGGTCGCGCACGATCAACACGGTGTTATGCTGGCATGGCGTCAATGAAGGCTGGAGTCGTTTATGGATGCGACGGGAATTGAAGCATTGGCGGCAGCAGGGGCGATTCGGTGGGCTATTGAAAATGGTTGGTCTAATGTTTTATTTGAGGGTGATTGCTTGAATGTTATCCATGACATTGTGCACGGTACGACGGAGGATATTCGGATCGTGAACATCGTGAAGGATGTGCGGCTTATGCTTCGTGATCAGAAGGGATTTTACATTAGATGGGTGCGTCGTGACTCAAACGCAGTGGCGCACGAGCTTGCTAGGAATGCGATTGAAGATGCTGACGGATTCGACATTGTTTAGGTTTTGGCGTTGTGGTTTTGCCTTATTAGTACTATGTAACGTTTTTACCCAGGTTTATTGAAAGGATTGAAGTTCAAAAAAAAAAGTTTTATTTTCACTTTTAGACATTTTTCTTAATTAATAAAACAAAGACAGAAAAATATACAATTTCTTAAAACCGAAAGAATGTGTTTTTTTGTTCAACAAAAAAGTTGTCACCACTTTGAGATTAGTAAGTGGACTATATTTTGGTCTTATTTCGTCACGGTAATAGAACACAGTAAAAGATTACAAAATGAGATCAAAACAATGCTATCCAACTTTATTAACGGACTAGCTTGGTCCGGAACACTTATTACAAGCTTGCTAGGAAGAACAACTAAATTACAATGTTACTGTAGCGTATCGAATTGTAGGTATTCGATGCTGACGTGTCGAATGTCTTCATTCGATACGGGATAATTAATATTGATTCGAAGTAGTTCTAGAAGGCATCGAATTCGATGCGTACAATAGATGTCGAATTCGATGCGTATTTTGGTGTGTCGAATAGAAGAACACTATTCAAATGTGTATCCAATGGGTGATGTTCGATCCGATGCATGTCGAATGAGAGGTGGTTCGATGCTGACTGTGCTGAGATGGTTCACTTCCTGAAAAGTCACGGAAATCAAGGGGACAGCTGCTATTTATAGAAACTGTCCCATGGAGCCCACAAACCAATATAGAAAGCGGTATCGAATCGTAATTTTTCGATGCACGCATCGAATAAGGGATATTCGATGCACTAATGGGTTGATCCAATAACAATGTATTTGCCTGTCGATTCGATGCGCGCATCGAATCCTATAAATTCGATGCGCTTATGTGCCGGCCCAATCAAAATGCATTGGGCCAATCTTAAATTACCCCCATCATATAGTCCCCCCAGTTTGGGAGACGATTTCTACGTGGATATCGTCTTCCAAATTATAAAGACTATATTTGGGATTGCTTTGAACGGTCTTTCCTGTACGCATGCAAAATTTTAGACATATTATCAATTATTTTACTGATTTGGGATATTCCTAATCATAGTATAGTTCGGAGCGGTTCACAGTACTTCTATGAACAATAATTTAACGCCTCGAATATCTGCCATTCGATGCGTGAATTAGCCCGCATCGAATTGTGCTTGTTCGATGCGGTTATTCGATGCGGTCCGTCAAATGGGCCTGATGGGCCTCGCGCCGCCTATATAAGGGAAACACTGCCTTGAGGAGCTCATTTCTCTGACAACGTATTTTGCTCATCAGGTTAGACGCATCGAATTTGCGTCATTCGCCGATTCGATGCGTTCCACATCGAATTGGGACGATTCGATGCGTTAAAATTGTTGCTTTTTCTCGTTAAACGTTCGCATGTGCATTTCTAATATGTTTCTCTTTTGTTTAGGATATTTTCAAACAAGCAAAAGCTTTTTCTACCGAAAATTCGATCAAGGTAAAATTTTTGCCTTTTATTTTGCTGGTTTATTTCCTTTTAACAAGTTCATCGTTATGTATGTTTGAGTGATGTGCGAGAGTGTAGAGTGACGTGTTCGTCCTTAGTCAGTCTTCGTTTTTAATTTATTTCAGTTCATTCTCGTCAAAGATGGTGAGCCGTAACTCCAGTTATGGCAGTGATTCAAGTACTGGCTCTAGCTCCAGTTCCATTAATAAGGGGACCCCTACGAATGCTCTTACAGGCCCGAGCGCAGTTCAAGTTACAAATCAATAGATATAGAATTGTTGGATTCGCCTGCGCAAAACAACCCTGCTGCAAATATAGAAACCGCGCCCGAAGTAGACAGTGATGACTTGTCTGCGTCATCCTATCGGGATAATCGCGCTCCGAGCGAGGGTGAAGAGGACGTAGATTATATTAATAGGGAGTTTGATGATCATGTCGAGGTCCCAGGAATGGCCTACGATCAATACATCTCTCGTCTCCAACACAGTCGTAAAGGGCTTCGCAAAAAATTTGATATACCCGATAAGTATAGGATCGTCCTTTCGGGTCCAAATGATCGGATGCATACCCCACCGCCCGGTCACATGACTGTATTTGTTGGACAGCTCTTGAACGGTCTGCGCTTCCCAATTCCTTTTGAGCTAAGATGGCTTCTGAGGATGATAAACCTTGTACATGCGCAACTTACGCCAAACTCTTATGGGAATTTGATTGGCTTCATTAAAGTCATGAAGGCTTTGCGGCAACCACAAAGTCCCAATGAGTTTTATACATTATTCGAGATTGCGAGGCGTGAAGAAGGATTCTACCATATCAAAGCACAAATGAACCGGAAGTTCTTGAATGGTGGGGCGACCGGATATGGAAAGGATTGGAAAAGGAGATTCTTCTACATTGAAGAGAGTTACGAGGGCGAGTTTGGACGATACCGCCGTGAGTGGTACACCGGGGCAAGGGTAATGATTCCCGGCGAAGTTGCCATAACTTCATGGGATTGCGAGTTTATCCACAACTTAGTTAGAGAACATCAATTCGATGTTAGAAAACTTGTCGAAAATCGAGTCCTTTCGTTAGCTGAATTGTCTCCAATGAAATATAACGGAAGGATGACCATTGGTAAAATAGCGCAACACTTTCGATATTTCTGATTTATGCTCGTTATGGTTCTAACGATTTATTTTTCTTGCAGTCAAGTACTTCATGAGTCGTCACGCGAGAATGAATCGAGTTGTTGCTGCTGATCTGGCGAGCTCCCAGACCGACATTGTGCCTGAAATTCCTCCACCCCGAAAGATAAAGAGTAAGGGTAAGAAGAACATTGTTGGTCCCTCTTCTGCCACTGGTGCGGATTCAACAGTTGATCCTTTTGCGGACATGTTGGGGGATAACCCAGAGAATGTGCAAGGCGGTGTTGAGGCGTTAGAAAGCACGGCAGTCGGAACAGGCGACAATGTTCAAGTTGGCAACCAACGCAAGAAAAGGAAAATGCCTCAGACCCGGTCACAGGCCGGAGGGGCTGTTCCACCAGCCGGCCGATCAAGCAGGCCTAGTGCTTCTAATGCTCCGGCTAATGTAGCTGAGCCAAGTGCAGGAGTTGGGCCTAGCCAAGGTCCTCGAGCTCGGGCTGCTGGGTACGAGATCTCAGAGTCCGAAGCCATTGAGCATTTGAGGGCACTGCTGCCTAGTCTTGCAGTTCCTCTCCCAGTCTCTGCCGAAGAAAGGAAGAGGGTGGAACGGAACACGATGCATCTGCTAACAGCGGTAATGATCTCCTCGCTTGAGTTTTATTTCCTCTGAACTGACTTTGTAAATTATGATCTAACTGCTCATTAATTGTTAGGCGGGAGGTTTCGTGGACACCATGTTCTCGGCCCTAATGGAATTTCAGGAGACTGCTGGTGGTGGTAACGACGATGCGCTTCAAGCTGCCCTTGATGAAAAGGAAAAGACCTTGCAATTGGCCAAAGACTATGCTGCGAAGGCGCATGTTGATCGGGAGGCAGCTAAGGAGGCACGGGTAGAGGCTGAAAAGCTCAAAGAAGAGCTAAACAAGGAAATTAATGACCTTAAGATGGAGGTGGGTGCAGCCAAAGAAGAAGCCCATAACGCCGATGTCAACGGTTATCTGCGCGGCCTCAAAGAGGTAAAATATATTCCTTTTCATGGCGTTTCACATCTCATTTTCCTATTATCATATTAATATATATTTTTCTTATAGGTTTCTCCCCAGCAAAGAATGGAGATAGCTGAAGAGTTTCTCCAAAGCAGCACCTTTCGAGAAATCTGCACCCGTCGAGGCAAGCTCGAGGCTCGGAATGCTCAGATTCTGACTATGCATCAGTTTTACGCCACGGAGTATGTTCGTGGCGGTTTCAAACCAGAATGGTTAGACCTGTCTCTAGGACCCAATCGAGAAAAACTGCCACCTCGTAAAACTTCTGAGCCTGCAGAACCTGATGAGTTCGCCTCACTGCTAGAGAAGGAAGATCTTATTCTCGGGGGACTATCATCACAGCTTGATATGCCTGAACCATATCCCTCATCTGAGGATGAAGAAGATGGCTGAATCTGCAGCCCTAAGGTTGTTCTATATTTCCATGTTTTATGAACAATTTTTATTTTTAATTCAATTTATGCATGGCGCTGCGCCACTTTTACGAGCTCAAACATTTTATGCTTAGCGCAATCATACTTTCGAATATTCGTCTTTAGTTGTTTAATTATTTATTATGCTCATATCTGTTGCCTTTTATTTCAATATCCTATTTGGGTTCTTTACTTTATTTTGACAACATGTCGGTTTTTTTTTCCTCCGCTATGAAGAATTGAGTAATGTCTTTGCTTGCACGATTATAATAATACTATTTATTATTTTTTCATTTAGGAACAGGTTTTGCTTGTCTCTTTGGACATAGTTTAATCGTTGGTGCCCGTCTCACCAAGAGTTTCGTTCATATTTTCTCAAGTCATGAATGTTAATGAGAACTTACAGTGTTATACGTAGTGTCTGTTCCTTGTTTGTTTTGCTAAGCAATCTCGGTAATATTTGTCATTCCGAAAAGAATCCTTCGTCCCACCTCATTCTTTGTGCGATTCTGAGTGTATTGCGGTATCTTGTTTCCTATTGGGAACAGCCTTCGTCTTTTTCATTGCCTCTGACTTTAATCGGTATCTCGTGCCACTTTGGACAGAGTTTCCGTTCTTTTGATTTCTTCAGGGATTTTCGGTATCTCGTGCCACTTTGGATAGAGTTTTCGTCCCTTTGTTGCCTTTGGCTTTTATCGGTATCTCGTGCCACTTTGGACAGAGTTTTCGTTCTTCTACTTTCTTCAGGGATTTTCGGTATCTCGTGCCACTTTGGACAGAATTTCCGTCCCTTTGTTGCCTTTGGCTTTTATCGGTATCTCGTGTCACTTTGGACAAAGTTTCCGTTCTTCTACTTTCTTCAGGGGTTTTCGGTATCTCGTGCCACTTTTGACAGAGTTTCCGTCCCTTTGTTGCCTTTGGCTTTTATCGGTATCTCGTGTCACTTTGAACAGAGTTTTCGTTCTTCTACTTTCTTCAGGGATTTTCGGTCCTGCATAGATTTCTATTATGCATAGTAGATAAAATTCATGCAAACCAAATAATTAAACGTAATCTTCTTTGAATAATCCAAATTAGATTATATAAATAGATCTGAGCTTGGTTCATTGATCATTTTTCTTACTTCCAGTGCTGTCCTCCAGATCCATGGTTTGGGGTACCTGTTTTAAATTCATACATTTTTGTCCCTCATGCATGTCATAGCAGAGAGAACGAATAAAAACTTGTTCAAAATATTCAAAATGCTAAATACACTTGTAAATTGAAACGGAATCTTTAATCAATATGCTCAATTTGCCTTGGAGGCAATGCCCTTGCCGCTGCTTCTTCTTATTGTGGCCGAAGCCGGAGCGAAGTCACGTAGGATTTCCATCCTTCGATATGGTCTGCTATGACCTCACATATGCCGCTAGGAGTTGGAAACTTCACCATTTGATGATAAGTTGATGGTAAAGCTCGGAAAGCATTCAGTGCTGGCCTCCCTATGATTCCGTTGTAAGAAAAATGCATGTCGACGATCACATAATTCTCCAGAAGCGTCTTTCTCTGCGGTGCAGTACCTAATGACGTTGGGAGTTTGAGTATTCTGAGTGGGACTATCTCTGGACCTCCAAATCCGTGAAGAGATGTTCTCACTGGTTCTAGTGTCTGATTATTCAATCCCATTTTAAGCAGCGTAGAATTGAACAGCACGTTTACTAACTTCCGTGGTCCACTAGCATTTTGGTGACTCCATAGTTAGCTATATCCACTGTTATCACCAAAGGGCAATTTAATTTGGACATTTGTATAGCCTGTGGACTCAGCTTTCTTAGGTCTGCTGTAGAGAAAGTAACCTCTTCAGGCGCCATTTACTCAATTCTCAGTATACTGGCCATATCGACGAAATTATCCGATTCAACCAGTCTTGTGATCTTTCTCCGACCATTGGTAGAATCTGCTCCCCCCGGTCCTCCTGATATCATATTGATCATGCCTCTCCTGGCGTTCCCATCTTCAATATGGGGGTATTGGAAAAGTTGTGGTTCATCGACTGCCATTTGCTTAACTTTCCTGGGACATGGAGTTCTCTTCTGGTTGAAATTGTTCTCCTGCTCTTGCACCTTCTTGACAAACTCCATAAGTTTGCCATCCTTTACTAGTCGTTCAATTTCATCCTTCAAATTGATACACTCCTCAGTATCATGACCCTTCTGATTGTGATACTTGCAGAATTAATTTGAGTACATCGTTGCCTTGGACTCCCTTTTTGGTTTGGGATCCTTCAACCATCCTTTCCTCTTTGCTGCCCCAAAGACTGTCATGATGTGAGCATTTAACGGGGTGTACCTTCTAGGCGAACTATCCCTTTTGTAATTCTTGTTCCTTATATTGTAATTGTTACGATTGTGATCTTCTCTGCCTTTTTCTTTTTCTTTCACAATTGCAACAACAGGTGCTTTAGTCGCCATCATTTCCTCGAAATGAACCACCTCTTGTGCTATTTTGTTAATCTCTTCAATAGTGGTGGGCTTTCGTCTGAGTAGATCCCCACCGAACATTGTATTGGTGGTTGCTAGGAAAAGTATGCTCACAATCATTTCTCCTGACGGGCTATCAATCCTTAATAGCTCCGTATTGAAACGTTTCATAAAGTCCTTTAGACTTTCATTAGTTTATTGCTTCATAGTGTAGAGATGGGAATGATCCAGAACCAATCTGGATTGACTAGAGAATTGGTCTTCAAACATTTTTCTGAGTTGGCTGTAGCTTTTGATCACTCCTGGAGGAATTCGATTAAACCAATCCACAGCTACTCCCGACAGAGTTGTTGCAAATATCCTGGCTTGGATATTGTCTTTAAAACCGTAAAGGGACAACTTCCTATCTAGCTGAAAATGATGATCTCGGGGATCAGACTTCCCATCGTATGTTTTCAGTTCCGGGAGCTTATCCCCCTCTCCCAAGATTTCTGACTCTATCTCTTGACAAAATGGACTGCGGCTATAAGTATTGTCCTCTTGTACCGCTTGAATCTCAACTGTAGCTTTCCCTTTCTCCAGTCTTTCAACGTTTCTGGCTATTCTATTATGCTCGCCACGCGAATCATGACCTTCTAATTGTCTTCTGTCATCTCTATCTTTCCTTCTTCTTGATTCCTCTCTTTGGTCTCCTCTCTCATTCCGTTCCCTTCTAGAGTCATGACTTTCTCTACGTCTCCTATCTTCTCTTCTTCTTCGTTCAGTAACACGTTCTGCCTCCTTTTACTTTCTTTCTTCTCAAGATGTTTTCTTGATTGTACCTCAACCGACACTAACTTCTTTCCTTGTCATCTCGAGTGGATTTTCCCTTGCTTTTTGTTTCCTCCGAAACATGTCTGCTTCTTCTGTCATTTTGCTGGGATTTTTCCTTCTCCTTTCCCTTTTTCATTCGGGCAACAGATCCTTGTTCTCTTAAGGCTTCCGGATGTTCAGCAGGGGATGGTATGAAAACTGGTAGTGCTGGAGTCAGTACTTCAGCCACAGCGGCTTTCACCATTGCTATTAATTCATTCTTCAAATTATCTGGAATCGAGGCACTTGTTGCTGTTGCTTCAGTTGCACCTGCTTCAACGGCAGGTACCTTTTCACCTTGAGGTACTTGATTCTCCCTCCTCGCTGGAGTTGGTACTGCAGCTAGTGATGTTGATGGTCCCGCAATATTTTGTGTCATTCGTTCAGGTGTGCTTTGTCCTGCTTCTCCCATATTTCCCTCCATAGCTTTACTTTGGGATCTGGTAATTCTAGACATACTACCTAACAAACTAATAAACTTAGTGTTCCCACAGACGGCGCCAATATTTTGGTCTTATTTCGTCACGGTAATAGAACACAGTAAAAGATTACAAAATGAGATCAAAACAATGCTATCCAACTTTAGTAACGAACTAGCTTGGTCCGGAACACTTATTACAAGCTTACTAGGAAGAACAACTAAATTACAATGTTAATGTAGCCTATCGAATTGTAGGTATTCGATGCTGACGTGTCGAATGTCTTCATTCGATACGGGATAATTAATATTGATTCGAAGTAGTTCTGGAAGGCATCGAATTCGATGCGTACAATAGATGTCGAATTCGATGCGTATTTTGGTGTGTTGAATAGAAGAACACTATTCAAATGCGTATCGAATGGGTGATGTTCGATCCGATGCGTGTCGAATGAGAGGTGGTTCGATGCTGACTGTGCTGAAATGGTTCACTTCCCGAAAAGTCACGAAAATCAAGGGGACGGCTGCTATTTATAGAAACCGTCCCATGGAGCCCACAAACCAATATAGAAAGCGGCATTGAATCGTAACTGTTCGATGCGTGCATCGAATAAGGGTTATTCGATGCGCTAATGGGCTGACCCAATAACAATGTATTTGCCTGTCGATTCGATGCGTGCATCGAATCCTATAAATTTGATGCGCTTATGGGCCGGCCCAATCAGAATGCATTGGGCCAATCTTAAATTACCCCCATCAGACTACATGATAGAAATGGGAAAATAAAAAAAAATATTAAACTGAATATATGAGAATTACTTGAGGGCGTGAACTTAGAACACTTTCTTAAAAGCAATATTTTCACTATATAATAAGAAAATCTGCTTCCGATGATACAACAAGGAATTTAGGAATATTTATGAAATATAGAAATTGACTAAGTGAATAAAAACGAATTTGTATCATTATATTTATACAACACGAAAAGTTATATACGAACAGACATATTTATTCATAATGGTTGTGTCCCGTAGGATAGATTTGCACCATTTCACCAATTAATTCAAATTTTAAATATAACATAATCTGAAAAATAAAATACTACGGGTTGCAACTCTTCACTAATTTATTTCGAATTAAAACAAAATAAAATCCAAAATAAGTTATTATAAGTATATAAACTTTATTATTGCCCCAAGACCCCAAGGTGCCCCAAATGTCTATACTAGACTTATATCAAGCTCAAATAGTCCTAGCCCAACACAAAGTACCAATACTAGAATTAACTCTTTAAGAGTCAAATTCTAAATAAAGTGTTCAAAACCCTTATCTCCTACCAATATGGGATACTACATTATTCACAACTAAAATACACAACACTACATCCTCTTGTTTATAAGAGAAATTATTAGGTCAATCGTTGCACGGTGAGATGGTTGCACAATTAGTCGGTAATTGCTGCCAATATCAAGTCAAGGATTAAAATTTCGATTTCATACTATGTTTTGGTATAATAAATTTTAAAAATGTTTCGAAAAAATTGGAAACATTTCAAAATATTTCGCAGATGTTTCGTTAACAATAGCAGGAAAAAAATAAGATATGAAGTGAACTTAATACAGTATATAAAGTAATTAAGTTTAAAGGTCATTAACTTTAATTCAATACAAAAAAAAACACTTTTATTTATTATTTACCAGATATAATAACTTGCATATATAAATTGCCAAAGACTCGAGAGTAAACACTAAACCATATAACTTTAAGCAAATTAGAATTTCAATAACATTATAAAATAAATATGCATATAGAAACTAAAACACTTATACGGGACCATTACTCACTTACACCTGTAAGCATATAATTTTAATTGCCGTCATTTAATTAACTCAACAATCAGAAAAGAAATGGCACGAAGTTTAATATTAACTTGGTTTCGAAATGTAACATGCGAATCGTTTATGTACGTAGCTCAAGAAAACGAAAAAATCGACCGTTTCATGGGAAACTGGCCGAAATTTAAAGTTAGGACAGATTATGCATGATTATTTTCTATAAATATTAAGCAATTGTTCTCATATGAACATTTGGTTGCACTACGTCATGTATTACACATGTAGACGGCAATGTGCCATAACCGAAATCTCAAGTACATTATTTGCCTTTTTATTTCTTCAGGCTATTAATACTTCAAAAAATCAAAAAATTATATGTAAGGAATGAGTTAATTTCTCAAAATCACATGAAATGAATACTTACTACTCGTTTTAGAGAGAAACGTAAAGTGCTTGATAGAAACGACATTAAACTAATGTTCTATTAGCTCGATTCCGATCCTATACTATTAATTATACCAAG
Organism: Linaria vulgaris; assembly: GCA_948329865.1. Lineage (NCBI taxonomy): Eukaryota > Viridiplantae > Streptophyta > Magnoliopsida > Lamiales > Plantaginaceae > Linaria > Linaria vulgaris. The sequence continues at coordinate 29,998,382 of OX415250.1, read as the reverse complement.
CATGAAAGTATTGATCAGTCACTGCCACTCAGCCAGAAGTTGTGATTAAGATGTCAGATGCTACAAAAATTACTGTAATAAGTGTGTGGCTAATAAACTATTTTGTTGGATTATAGCTGATGATGATAAGATAATTAAGAGCATTTCATTAAAAGGGGAATAAAGATAAGATGAGACTCAAATCACATAAAATTGACAACATGGCCAATGGGTCTATAGTCTCTACATTGATTAAGCAAAGATTATAATTACTTTTCATCCTACGATATAAATGCCCTTTTACAAAAAAGGGAAGTTGAATTGGTTGCTTCAAGAATAAGACTATGTGCCAAAGGGATAACCGTTAATTTTCTTCTTCTTTGATATATAATGTTTTGAATGGAAATACTCAACTTGGTCAGAAAAAAATAATTTCAAGTTTTGGGGTTTTGGAAATTAGAAACTACAAAGAAAAAAAAATATGCGATTGTATAAAACCGCATTTCATTAAGTTAGTTGGTTTAAACTTTACACTTTCATGTGACTTATACCATATAAAGTACAAATGAACAAGGAAAACAAAAGGTGAACAAGGAAAACAAAAGGAGAAAACCTCATGGCATGAATTAAGATATCTTAAATAAAGAAGCACTAATAAATCAAGGTTGTCCACCAATGACGTGCCACCGGTATATGATCAAGAACCAGTCGATCAAAGAGTAAAACTTATATTTCACACACCAAAAAAAAAATCATTGGGGTACTATTGCATGACCATTTTTTTTATAAATAATTAGGTTAATTGTGTGTTTAGATAAAAATAAAAAAATAAAAAAATCTGTATTGTTGAAAAAGTGTTCTGCCGTTCGCATGTCGACTAAAAGCAGTAGAGCTCATTTGACACTTTGTTGTTTTCCTAATGCAATTTTTTCGGTGAGGTATGGCACCGAATTATATAAAAGCTTATTTAATTGAATTGATTATTTAACAGTTATGCATGTGTGTGTGTGTGTGTGCGTGTTTGTGTGTTACATAATGATAAGATTGGTGATGAATGATGTTTTAAATTTATGTCGGAAATCCGGAGCCATTGTTTGATACGAATCAATAAATTAATTTAGTAATTAGTTTTGGCTATATATACATATAATATTATCATTATTATTATAATAATTATTATATACACATATGATCGCGTATTTTAGGAATGACTCAATACTAACATTTGCCCGGACCAAGAAGAATGCTCAACTGTAATAGTACATCGAACATGTGAAATTCGATATTGAGCGAGCATCGAACGGTCTTGGTTCGATCTAACGACTAGATCGAACCATCCCAGTTCGATACACTTTCCCCAACAACTACTGGGGCCCGCGGGACGGGGGTTATAAATACCCTGTCCCCTAACATTCTCAGCATGCATTCCTACTATCACCACTTCGCTTAGCATCGAACCGTCAGCATTCGATAGATATCCCCGAGTTCGATACACTGTGTTCAATCGAATCAGATCGATTCGATACTCACCAATCCAGCTTAGTCTTGTATCGAAGGACCCAAGTTCGATATACTAATAGATCGAAGGACCCTTGTTCGATAAAGGACTCTTGTTCGATATTGGACCATCACGTAGACTCTGTATTGCACATCCCCGATTTGATACAGCATTCGCTCGATTTCCAGCTGCTTGATACACTATTTACATTTTGTAATTTTATTTATTTAGTCTAGTCAACTTGTAATAGGTGTTCAGTAAAGAAAGAAAGAAAACAATTATGCATATAGAATATAGCTTTGATTGCATTTGTTTTTCGTGAGTTTACAGAACCACTTTTGGAGTATTTATACACCTACTATCTTACAGAATAAAAGAAAATGTATCTATATACATAATATATATTAATTCAAGGGATTATGTTTGTTGTTTGTCTTCTGTTGATAAGGGATATGCAGCTCTTTATTAGCAATGATTGAACAACAATTGTGTTGTTTGTCTCTCTCTAAATATGGAAGATTACGTGGAGTTGTTGCACACTGATTAGGAATGAATTTAATTGCTTCTAATCCTTCATTCTGTTGTTTGTATCTCTCTAAATATGGAAGATTACGTGGAGCTGTTGCACACTGATTAGGAATGTATTTAAATGCTTCCAATCCTTCATTTTGTTTAATATCCTCCCACAAACTTGGTCGGGGACGAAGGCAAAGTTTGGTACGGAAGTAGTGGAGTTGAGCTTTGGACATCGGCTTGGTAAAGATATTTGCCACTTGGAGAGAAGACGCAACATGTCGAGTGATTAACAAACCAAGAGCAGCACGTTCACGGACAAAGTGGTAATCCAATTCAATATGTTTACTTCGAGCATGAAAGATGGGATTGATAGTCATGTGGAGGGCACTCATGTTGTCGCATAATAGAACATGAGGCTTTGTGAGGGGAATACGGAGGTCACAAAGAAGAAGCGTGAGCCATGTAAGCTTTAGTAGTAGTGTGTGCCATAGCTCGATACTCGGCTCAATGCTGGACCGTGAGACTGATTGTTGTTTCTTTGCGCGCCATGAGATAATATTTTGACCCAAGTAAGTGCAATAACATGTGGTGGATCGTCTTGTAAGTGAACATCCAGCCCAATCTGCATCGGAAAAGGCATATAGATCGAAGCTAGTTTTAGAAGTGAGATGCAATACAAGATGAAGAGAGTCTTTGACATGACGGAGGATGCGGCGAACCATCTTTAAGTGCGACAACGTTGGAGCTTGCATAAAATGCGACACAAAATTTACACAAAAAGATAGATCAGGTCGAGTTAGTGTTAAATATTGTAAGGACCCAACAATACCACGATAAATGCTCGGATCATCAAGAGGGGTAGTATCAGTTAACCCCTTTGTTTTGGATTCCATAGGAGTGCTCATGGGTTTGCAATCTGCCATTTGAGCACGCTCAAGAATCGTCATGGCATAATGGGTTTGTAATAAGTGTAAGCCATCGGGCGTTATTGTTATCTCATTTCCAAGAAAATGGTGAATAGGTCCAAGATCTTTCATTGCAAATTTCGAATGAAGCCGAGCAATAAAAGTGTTGAGCTGGTTTTGATTTGATTTTGTTAGTAATATATCATCAACATACAAAAGAAGAATTATTGTTCCATTAGTCGAATGATGAATAAAAAGAAAAGAATCGGCAAGACTACAGAAAAAAAAACATTTTTAATGAGAAATGTACTAAAACGATCAAACCATGCTCTCGGAGCTTGTTTAAGGCCATAAAGGGCTCGTCGAAGCTTGCATACATGTGATGCAAAAAGTTGATTTTGCATCCCCAGGGGTTGTTCCATAAAAATATCTTTAGTAATGGTGCCATGAAGGAAGGCATTTTTAATGTCCAATTGGCGAATTTCCCATCCACGAACAAGAGCAACACTAAGAACGAGACGAATCGTTCCTGGTTTTATAACCGGAGAAAAAGTTTATGTATAATCCATTCCATCTAATTGATGGTATCCTTTCGCGACTAGTCGTGCTTTTAAGCGATCAAAAGTGCCATCAGCTTTAATTTTAACTTTATAAACTCATTTTGATCTGATTACATGCATATTAGGAAGGCGAGGAACAAGTTCCCATGTATTATTTTGATGGAGGGCATCAATTTCTTCTTCTATGGCTTGTTTCCAGCCGTTATGTTGAAGAGCAGATTTTACGGTGCGAGGCTCATGAGGAACAACGCGAGTACTAACAAGAAGGGCATATTTTGGGTTCGGCTTTCGAATAACATCTTTTAAGCGACTAATCATATGATGTTGGGGAGAAGGTTGATCTTCTTGTAAAAAATTATTTTCTTGAGAATGGGAAGACTCGACAGAATCATGATAACTAACTACGTTATCTTGAGCACATGGAGGAGGAGGTGATTCAACAAAAGGCATGGCTTATGATAATATTTCTTTGCAAAGTCGTGGCATCATGGTTTGTGATAATGTTTATTTGAGCAAGATTAGGAATTTCAATTGGTAGAGACTCTTCTGGACCTAATGATGTCATTAAAGTAGATGGATCAGTAGTTTTAGGATTAATCCAAGTATCAAAATTTGACAAAATAAGTGAGGGATTAGGAGCATCATGCAAAAGGTGGGGCTGCTTATATGGAAAAACATTTTCATCAAACACAACATGTCGTGCCATGTACATGCGACGAGTAATAGGATCAAAGCATTTGTACCCTTTATATTTCTCACTATAGCCTAGAAAAACACAAGGAACTGTTTTGGGTTCAAATTTATTTATTTTTATATCCCATGTATATGGAAAACACTTTGAACCAAAGACGTGCATGGAAGAGTAATCAGGATATGTACCATGTATTCTAAAGTGTGGTGTTTCAAGTTTCAGAGAAGAACTTGGTAAACGATTGATAATATAAACAGCGGTACAAAAAGCTTCAACCCAAAAATATGTAAGAAGTCCCCTATGAAATAACATAGTCATGTGTAGTTCTTGAATGAAACGATGCCTACGTTCAACTATACCAGATTGTTCATGAGTATATGGGCATGAGATTTGATGTGAAATACCTTGTTGTGAAAAATGGGTGGTCTGACGAGAGTTGATGAATTCTCCGTCGCCATCACAGTGAAAAATTTTAGTCTTTTTATTGAATTGAAGAAAAATATATTTTTCAAAATTTAAATATGCATCTGTAAAGTCAGATTTGGTTTTAAAAGGAATTATCCAAGTATAACGTGTAAATTCGTCAACAAAACATGCATAATAACGAAACGACCAATAGATAAAATTGGAGCAGGACCAAAGATCGCAATGAACACGATGAAATACCTCCGAACAATAATGTTTAGAATTAACAAAAGGTAACTTGCTAAGTTTTTCAAGTTGACAATTGTCACAAAAATTAGATACTTTATTACTACCAATGATAGATATCAAGCCTTTAGATTTAAGTAAATTTAACGTAGATGGTTGTGGATGCCCAAGGCGTTGATGCCAAAGGTCAAGTGAACCAGAATCGAGTAGAGAAAAGAGCCTCATGTGGATTTCTAAGTACATATAGATCACCTTTACACGTCCATTTCAACAAGGTTTGTCCTGTCTGTCGAGCCTTAATAGAAAAAACATGGTTAGAAAATTCACAATTAACAGGATATTGTTCAGTAAGTTGACTTATTGATAGTAGATTTCGTGTAAGTGAAGGTACAACAAGAACATCATTGACAGAAAATTTTTTTGAGCCATTATGTATTAAAGCACTTCCAATAGATTTGATAGACATAGTGCTTCCATCACCAATGAGAACTTTATCATTACCAAAATAAGGACGAGATTTAAAAACCATACCCTCATGACCTATCATGTGGTTTGAGGCACCACTGTCAGTAGTCCAATCTGTATCCATAACTCCGATGTCTAATGTTAGAGCAACAAGGGCTTGCGAAATGTCTTCTTGGTTCACATGATTTTTGAATCGTCCCCAACAGATTGTTGCAATGTGTCCATCACGATTGCATATTTGGCAACGCTCGAATTTATAGAGTTCACGTTCTGTCGGTGTCATGCGTCTCATCATGGGATTATTTTGACGAGAGAGATCTGATTCTCGCCATTGATGAGTAATATTTCCTGCATTAGGAGAGAAATGATTAGTAGAGGCTGTGGGTCAAAACCCACGGCCTTTAGATGTAATGAATTCAAGTTGTTGTCTCGATTGTTCCCCGAGTTATTCAAATGGTACATGCCTTTTTGTTGAGGAGAAGAGTTTTGGTGATTGCCATAGTAAGCGAATGAGTTGATTGCTTGATCAAAAAGGCCTTGTCGTTGTTCAAAGCCTTGGAGCAACGGAATTATTTCTGAATATGTAGGCATGGGCGGTTTCATCATGGTAAATGTTATAATGGGCTGATCAATTGCCAAAATTAAACAGATGCATAATGGGCTGATCATGGGCTGATCAATGGTAAATTATTTCACAAACTACCCTTATAACACAAATTTTGGCAATTGATCAGCCCATTATAACATTTACCGTGTTTTATTACCCGGACGAAATAAGACCAAAATAATATATATTTTTGGATCGTGTAGTTCTCTTGTTGTTTAACATTGTTTATTACTTTATTAATCCTACTAAAACTTTGATTACAAAAACCAATCCCTTCGGTCTCAAATAAATCAAATATCACTATAATATTGGCCCCCTCACCATTCGCTTCAATTTGGCACCCACTTGCTACAAAATCTTCGATAATTCTTCTATAATGGATGGTAGTCTTTTCAAATATTGTGCAGTCTTGTAGCAAGAATCTTGATAATAAGATGAAGTAAAATTCAACCACCCATTTACAAATAAAGTATGCATAAGGCTCTCGCGCGAATCAAGAAGTTTGAAATCAAGTAATATATACGATTCAGTTATTTAGAATCAACTAAGTTTGAAATCAAGTAATATGAGTAAAATGCAAAAATCTACCTTGTGTTATCTTTAATTAGCAAAAAAGCTCTTGTGTTATTTTTATTAGCAAAAAACTCCCCGTGTACACTGCACCCAAATGAAATTTTAGCTTTGACTTGATATCAAATGACATATTTGTCCTTGCTACAAATATCTAATTATTTTAATGTCATACTTTTTCATATTTTGATTAAGTTTAAATCAAATATAATTTTAATAAAAAGAACTGAAACTTGTAGAAACTTTTATAATAATAATGAACTGGAGGACAAAAATTTTAATTAATTTAATTGTTTTTTTTTCTAAATTATTAAATCTTAAAAGAATGAAAAGGACTTCATCTTCTCCGTCGCCTACACCCACCGTCGACAGCCACACCGTCCGTCTTCTCTCTAGCCGACCTTTTCCACTACCACCTTACCTAATAATCACCATGAGATTCAGTTGTTTAATGGGGAGAAGAAAGCCTCAAATCACTAAGCCATTTTTTATTTTCATTCTTCTCCTTTTCTCTGGTCGATGCCGAGAACGCCGCTGATTTTCATCCATCACAAACGCCGGTTGGACATCACGACGGCTCCTTGGGGGTGGCCGACGTCTTGTTGTTTATCTAGTTTTAATTTGTGTTTTTTTTGTAGAATAATTAGAACTGAGATCATAAATGTAAATTTGCATCAAAAACTCCAACCCCACTTACATCTTTGGCGCGTGAAGTGCACCCAAGGCTCTTAGGGAGTTCTTTGCGATTGATTAAATAACATAAGAAGTTATTTGCCAATAAAAATAACATAGGGAGTTTTTTGCTAATTAGAGCTTACACATGGTAGGTTTTTGCATTTTACTCCAAGTAATATATATATACAAATGACTTACTTAGATTATGCTCGTATTAGAAATTGTGTTTGTAGGAACTATGAGGGTAGAACGTTAGCAAAAGAAGAAGAAAAATGGAAAAGACCGTTATCTTTTAATTGTTTTTAATTATTTTAACATGGGACTCACCCACTTGTCTTTAAGGTTAACTCGATTAGCCTACAAACCTCTCATGTCAGGTAAACCACAACTAGACTGACCACTTGGACAAGCAATGACGTAGAAGACATAGAATCATGTCTTTGTCAGGATCGAACTTAAAACTAAGGAGAAAAATCACTTCTTCACTAAGCTACCCAAAGCTACCCCGGAGCGTGAGAACCCTCAGCCATTTACGTAGATACACGGTCATTAATGCAGAGATAAATTCTAAAAATGTATATAACAAAACCAGAGCCATTAATTACTATATTGTTTTAAAACAATACAAATAAATGATAGTGCAACAAGCCGGAAGACAGAATACAGTATGATACCAATAAACAACTAAATATCAAAGTAAAGCTGAGAATGGTATATATATTATTCTGTGAACTAACGAATGATAAATTTACAAGAAATAAGACAGTAATTATATTATAACTATTAAATATACAACATCATTAGATTGTTCATCCTAAATCTATGCACGCGATACCGTGCACAAAAAACCCTCATGGAGACTAAAGGCTAACTTTTTATGATCTCAAAGATACTAGCTATCTAAATAAGGTCAAAATTTAATTTAAAACCCAAAGGGTGATTTTTTACGGCTTCCTCCTTCACCATATTGCTCGTTCCATTTTCTCAATTCATTCATACTAGTTGCATCATAGGCAACCGATGGTCCAACCTACATAAAAGTAAAAACAAACAGGTTAAGAAAACAATGCCAAATTGACCCAGAACTTTTTCAAATTAATTCTTCTCTTTTAGGTAAAAAGGGAAGATGTGATAAAACTCAAGTTATTCACCAAGACAACAATTGTTGAAAGACCAGTGTATTGAATTAACATTTAAATAAAATTATCGGTTTTAAACTCGTGATTCTTGTGATGTTAAAGCTTTCAAATTACAGTTTTTGCCAACAAATGTGAGTGGGTCAAGAAGAATGCGTCACATGTTTCATTAAAAAAAGTAAAAGATTTACCTTAGCTTTAGATTGAATAAAATCATCCAAATTGAGAGGTCTTAACACTGGATCTCCACCAAATTTGTGTTTCTATAAAAAGACCAACATTACAAACAAATACTAAAGTATAGGAATTACAATGGCCAAAAGTCTAAGGAAGATATGAGGTATGCTTTTAAAGAATAATACGTCAAAGATAAACTAAAAACAGGGAGAGAGAAAAACTAAGTTAACAACGGACTGTTACCTTGCTTTCTTTTTCTATTAATTCTTGAACGGGTCTATATGCTGCGGCAATGCAAAGGTTCTGCAAATACAAAATGGAAATATTGGCATGAATCACTATCCTTCTACCAAAGCCACTATAAACTCCAATACATTACCTTGAGATCACTCCCTGAATAACCATCAGTAGCATTTGCAAGTTGTTCAAAAGAAAACCCAGAATCCAAATTTTCTCGTGCCAGAATAATGTTGAGTATTTTCAGACGATTCGCGGAATCTGGCAAGTCCACATAAATCCTAATCGAAACATAACCAGTTCTGTTAGAATTATAGCTCGCATACCTCAAAGTTTCTCATTAAGTCAGTACAATTAGGGAACAAAATGATCATCTGGCAATAAACACATGGAAGACATTTGCCAGAAACAGAAATCTACCTTCTTGGTAATCGGCGAATGACAGCGTCATCGAGATCAAATGGTCTATTTGTGGCACCGAGAATAAGTATTCTCTGGCTGTCTTTTGACCTCAAGCCATCCCAAGCCGCCATAAATTCATTTCGCATTCTTCTAGTCGCCTCGTGCTCGAAAGAACCACCACGAGCACCAAGCAAGCTGTCAACCTGCACTTGAAGCATAGTGTAAAAAGAAGCATTGACTATCTTGCTAGTAAATTGAGTAGACTGAATACAGCTTGTACATCTGTCAGTCACCTTAATATACAGAAAATATAGTAATTCCTTTTCAAAGAATGCTACGACTTAAATCGGAGCAGCAATAAAGCATTATATATTATACCATTTTATCTTTACAGATGATCAGTAAAATACCAAGGACATAGATCTCTAGGATAATCATTGTATGACTTTATTAATATAGACAAAAACAAATAGTGAAGCAACTCACACCTCATCGACAAAAATAATTACAGGAGACAGCTTGCTAGCAAAGGAGAAGAGTGCCCTCGTGAGTTTTTCGGCATCTCCAAACCACTGCAGAAGAGCAACCAACAATATTGACATTGTTAGAAAAGTGAATAGGGGAAGCGAAATAAGGAGAAAGAGAATATGATCAATGATAATGTGTTGTGACTTGTGAGGATATGATTGATGAATTTGATATGATATATAGTTATATACTGTTATTGTACTGTTTGTTTTTCTAGCTTTAAATACATATTTAATCGGTCATACCGCATAGTTTTCTTTAAAACTAAAAATAAAAGACAAAAAACAAATCAAGTCCAATTGAATCAGAATCGAGTGATGAATTGGATCAATTCGATTGATCCGATTCTCTTTATCTTTTCCTCGATCAAAACAAGATACTCCAGGTCGATACAAACGATTTGATTCGATTTAACCAAAATATAAAGTGTTTTGAGGATCAGCAAACAAGTATCATGTTAATAATCCTCATTAAGATGCTGGCATGACTGAGGAGTTTCCATCAGCTACTTTTTGTAATTCTTTAACATCACAAATGCCCAAGATGAAAACAATTACCTTCGATGTAAGTGACGAACCAGTAATGCTGATGAAATTGGCTCCAGCTTCTGTTGCCAATGCCTTTGCTAGAAGGGTTTTTCCAGTTCCAGGAGGTCCAAAAAGTAATATCCCTTTGCAAGGCTGATAAACAAATATAAAATCTTTAAAATTTGAGGGCCATATAATAGAAAATTTACATATTATCTATCAGTATATCTCACCCGGAGTAAATTCCCATGAGAGAAAAGCTCGGGTCTCCGCATAGGGAGAATTACAAGTTCATTCAACGCTTTCTTCACATCTTCAAGGGCACCAACATCATCAAACTTGACACCAATCTCACCTGGAGGAACTACTGCTGAAATAAAGTTTTTCTCAAACTCATCCTTAGCAAGATTCTGCCACAAAAAGAAATTCAGAACAACAAGAAAAGGCGTACAACTGTTTATTGTAGTAATCAGAGAAACGAAACCTTCAGATTCTGTGACGGCTTCTTGGACACTGATTCCTGCTCCTTCAATCTCAAAATTGCAAGTTCAAGGCTACAATGGCAAATGACAGCAATCAATTTCAAGAAGACAAATAATGAGTCTAAAACAAACCACAGGCACCTCAATAATCACCTCTCACGAGGTAACTGCAATCTATCACCCTTAACCAAAGGCAGGACACACGAGGAAAGGTAATGATTTTTTGCCCAGCCAACAACTTTCTCAGCTTCTGCAATGCATTCACAAAATGATACACAATTACTCACTACACGCCAAACAAAAGCAGAATTGAAATTCTGAAAAGTTAACTTTCGACAACAATATAAAATCTGAACTTCGTGAATTCTAATGTCAATCCAACTAAATGAAGTATAGAAATTGTATTAATTGTACGATCAGTCCGTTTATGTGTCACCTTGCTCCATTAAAGCAAAAGACCCAAATCTGACTCTCACCATATTCAGAAGGTATCTCGTATGATCCCATGCAATTTCTTTTGTAAGATATTGGTCATCGTTCTACATTATGCATAATTGCACGAGTAGAACTGTAAGAGTTATCAAGTCCAATCTTTACAGTTTCTTAAATTTGCATTGATGCCTCATCACCAAAAACTAATTATCTGGACAGGAAGAGAATAAAGACCATTTTACGCCACACACCAACTCCAAATAGCAAGACAGTAAAGCAACAATTTTCTTCATGCTTTCCATTATCAGTCGAAGGTTAATTTATTGCGTTTATGCAGTAAGAGTTCGTGTTACCATCAACTCATACCCAAGGCAAATACTGGCAGGAACGGCTTTGAAATTCAAATGACATACAAGACAATGGCATCTAATTCTATAGTAACCATGGATATCCCACTGGAGATGTCCCGTCTATTTTTGACAAAGCACCCCTTGTTCATTGTCATCTGATGAATCTATGCACGATTTAAAATTATAAACTCATCCTTCATGCGATCTTCATCTAAATGTCATGTATCAAAAACAAAAGGGGGGCAGCCCGGTGCACGAAAGCATCCCCGCAATGCGAGGGTCCGAGGAAGGGTCCCACCGCAAGGGTGTATAAGGGGTAAGGTAAGCCTTCCCGTGTCAAATTTGACAAGAGGCCGCTCCCAAGACTTGAACCCGTGACCTCTCAGTCACACAGCAACACCTTTACCGGTGCGCCAAGGCTCCCCTCCTAAATGTCACGTATCAAAACTTCATGAAAATTATAATTCAGATTTGAATAGAATTCCAGTGCAGATGAAAAGCATTTGGAGAATTCTTTCAGAATGTTGGGTTCCTAGAAATTTGTTCAAAGAACTGAAGCTAAAATTGGATGGTCCAATCATTAGTTTTGTTGTTTGGCACTCCGGTTAGTCAAATAGCATAATGAATCAAAACTCATCTTATTTCTGTGATTTTAGTTGATTATCAGAATCCTTTGAGTACTTATGGTATCCAAAAGCCATTGACCAGGAAGTATCCTTAGTTATGAAAAAACTGAATCCTCAGAATACTCTCTGAGTTAACTTGTTTCCATCTTTCCCCAAAATGAGTTGGACGTGAAACTACTAAGAAACCCAAGAGAACATGCCGCACTCAGGCATCAATGATGACACAAGAAGCTTGCAATATTTGGCCGGTGCAGAGAAGATGTACGTTTGAAATGAAATGTAGATGGCCTTTCCATGAGTTGAAGCTTTTACATATTTGTATATCCAAACATGACTGCAGACATAATTAGATTTCTTACTCTGGTTTGTCAATATCACACCATCGGTATTTATATGCAATAAGTCCATGCATGATAAATCATGCGCCTCGAGAACCTGGTAAGAATAAATAGCTAATTTATTAATACATGAGAGGGGATACATTCCCGAACAAAATAAGCTGAAAAACTGACATTACGATGAGACTAGTTGTCAGAATCAAATTGTAACATGATGTATGACCAAGAGGATATCAACAAGTTCTGATATGGACCTTATGTATTTCGTATATGTTGCTCCGTGACATCACTATTCTTCTGTCTTCTTCAATCTGGTTGTCGAATATCCTCAGAAGATCTTCATCCTGCACTTTCGAATAACATGTTATAATCCATCAATCACCTTCTGGAACCATAACATTCAAATGTGGATTGTTCTCTCACTCTGAAGGAGAATATTGATAAATTTTGCTCCACCAATGACATCCAAGATAGCAGATTAACAATGAAGGCAAGAGACAAACTTTGTCTGTGTTTAAATATATGCTTGTTGAAGAAATTAGTTAGATACTGGATATCTTATCTAATAATAGGAACACGCAAAGGTTTGCAAGACAAAAACCAAATGAAGAGAAAATTAAATTATCAAGACAAATCATTTGGCAGGCAGAAATTCTAAAGGATCTAACTGCTATTAAGTATTCCTTTTCAATTAAAAATATTCATCAACCAAAAGTATATCCAGCATGTAACAGCCAGTTATGAATTCAAAATTACATAAAATTTAGCAGAAAAGCTTAATTGGAAATCAAGGTTTTCTCAAACCATTAGACGGGAAACATTACCTTTGGAGGGGATATGTACATTACATTGTTGAACAGCTTATATATGCTAACATTCTCAGATTGTTTAGTGCCTTTTAAACCCTCCGTCAGTCGCTTCAAAGGGAGAGGCTGAAAAAAAATGATAGTTATGAAGAAGTCAATAACACTCCAATGTAATGCCAAAGCAAAAACATTTGTTTACTCACTTAAGGATAAGAGTGCAATTACAACGTAATACAGATACGGAGATGCCAACTAAAGTGCTAAACTGCTTCAAAAGGACGTCCACAGTTAAACAGACTCACACAATTATATGCCATAAACAGCATTGCAAACTTACAAACTGTTTTTTTGCCTTTTATCTGCCCTCAAATCAAACCATATGAACTGATTATTCTCATTGTGATTATCCAGATAGAAGCTAATCTACTTCAGATAAGCAAGCTCAACATGAAGGATAGTTTACAAACTTTACTGTAATGCTATGAAACAGCCAGCCTCTCACGCGCAGAGATGATGAGCTTAGAGACACTATATGTGTATCTTGATTTCCACAATAAAGCGCTATCTTGTTCATCACCAGCCAATATCAAGAGAGAATTCTAAACCATACAACTTCAGTTTGCTTAACTCATGTAAAATCATCAGCTGAAATACGAATTATATCAAGTTGATCTGTTACTCTATAGCAGATTACTGGACAGTTAATCAACTAACATAACAGAAAAATGAAAGCACAGGGAAAATAAGCTCCAATTTCAACATTTTGAAAGTTTAAAGATTGTAAAACATACCAACTTAGCAAAGCGGCCCAAATTCGGAAGTATCATTGTCTGTTACAAAACAAAGCGAAGAAGTTATCCACAGAAACAGCATTCAACCGTTGAGCTTAGAAGAGATAACGAATAAAGAGATTTTTCAATTTAACTTACAAATTTCTCCTTTTCTTTGGATGACCCTGTTTCGACTTTGTTTTGTCCACAAATCAAAACTATTGGTCCAGATAATTGGTCAAACATCTCTTGTACTTTTGCAACAAACTCCTTACGGTTTGACTTTGAAACTGCTCTGGACAACCACAGAGAAGAATCTGGAAAATAGACGATAATTGGTTGTTGAGACTCCAAGACCTGCAATATTTATGAAGAGAAGATATAATTACAAAAACCACTGAAACTTATATATATATATATATATATACTTCGATATGCACTGTCGTATCATTTTCATATAATAGAAGTACCTCGCGTAGCACTTCCATAGCAACATAGCAATCATGAGTTTGTGCATCAAGATCATGTTCAATCTCCTTTACTGCATAACACAGATGACAACATAAGCGGCTGATAATCAGAATTTATAGTTAACAGAAGTGTTCAATACCAAACATCAAAATCCATTGGTTAAGCACAAAATGCTTGTAACGTCCTCGACACATTATTAATTTACTAAAAAAACTGATGGAACACTAAGACGAAAAGCAAAAGTTCCTCTCCACCAAGCTAGGAGAGGACAACATAATTAAACTACAAATCCAAAGACCATGGCTTTTCAACTGGTACCACTATTTCCAAGAAATAAAAAAAAAAAAAAAAAAAAGAGAGAGGAAGTCGTCAAATGGAAGCTCTTCGGAATACAAAGGCAAAATAAGAAAATATAGAAATAAAGTAAAACCATACTCCTCTCCGTATTTTAATTACAAAATTAAGAAGTATACCATGAAGCCAACAAACTGATGGTTTTGCATCAGGTTGTGTAGTTTTCTCATTCTGTCCTTCCGCTGCCTTTCCGCTGATTTCAAAAACAACAGCTACTTGGTCACCATTTACTTCATACACCTCTCCTCGTTCGCCCCCAGACATTGTCCTGCAACAAATCGTATATTTAAGATATCACCTGATGAAAATGAAATAGCAAGCAAATAAGAGAAGTCGAAAGCTATAAGCAAATAAAATAAGTGGGAACAAAAAAGTATAAATCATTCAGCAGAGTAAATTCAGAGAGAACAAGGAGAAGTATGAAACTAAAATACCTTTAACAAATTAAAATATAGGAAAATTGCTGAAAGTAGCTGAGACAAGCAACCAAATAGATATTGTTGCAAAACATATTAAAGAAACTACAATGTAGCATTTGCAATCTCCAATGTACTACTGTTGTGGGAACTCAGATAACATTTCAAAGGAATCACCAAAACCCAAGCACAAAATGCAATTATTCGTGTGTGTGAACAAATTACCAACCCACCTGCCACGGATAACAGTATAAGCATTGGTCGGACCGTCAGATGAAGGTATCTTCCCCAATACAATCCTGTGATCAATTGGATGAGTCAATGGTTCGGTGCATAGGTCATGACGCACAAAGTCTTCTAGGCCTTTTTGACTCACCCCCACCCATAGTTGGAAACAGAAAGAACCAATATTCAAACTTTAACTTTCCCCCCTATATCTCAAAGGAATAAACAGGATTGCTGCCAGTAACAAGAGCCTCAATACCAGATCCTTAGTTATCAAGCTAAATAAAGACTTTCATCAAGTTTACCCTACATATGAGCAGCTCAATATTATTTGATGGGGAGAAAATAAAATAGTTTGATCTGTGTGTACACATTATCATCGAAGCAATTAAAACATCATCTACCAAAAACGTATTTTTGACACCTTACGTTCTAGAAAGAAAAAGGAAGTCTCTCGTATATCATTTTTTTATCTAAACACATAAGTCTCTCACTTTACCAAGAAAAATATTCAAAACATCAATTAGATATATGCTACAATTCAAATGAATATTCAACTAAATAAATTATATGCACTTAAACTTTGTGTGAAAGCATAATTCCGTCATCAGCTCCTTTATACAGCAAAAGCCAACCCAAGTTTTTCTCTTCTTAATTAAAGCTTCTGAATATCCATTATATAGATTATCTCTATATAGTTCAAAATATCCTCTTTTATTTTATTATTAGGATCTCCTCGAACTGAGAAGGAAGCATAGGTCTAACAGGTAAATAACAGGGCTGGTCTAGAAAATCTTGGCATATCGGGAAAATGGCTAGGGAAACTGCAATAACTGAAAAAAGGTGATCATGACGTAATCATAGCTTCGGCACCGTATGAAGTCTTTTAACATTCACGAAGTTCCGAGCAAGGAAATGAATAATGCAATCTTGACATTTTACATAAAGATTATTTGCAAGGAAATAATGAAATAATTAAGTTTCTGACACTAATAAAAACTGACAAACATGTGCAAACAGCAAAAAGTGGCACTAAAACAATGCATTCATTAACACCAAGCAATTCAACAAAGCAGAAATAGGGGTGGAAACAAGCCTCAAGCATCATGGCAGCATCTTCATTGAAATACACACAACGACTACTATTAAGACATATTCCAATGGGAAGGTCCAGTCCAATGAAGCTGCTCCAGCATTAGCAGGATATGCAATCAGAATCTATGCATAAAAGTGGTTCGAAAATACAAGCTTTGTGCAATCAGGAAATAGACAAAGCTTCATATGAGTATATCTACAACCATAGAATCATAAAAAGAAAATAAAAGAATTAAGCTTTCATAAAATGCCATGTGAAGAAAGCAACCTGTTATTGGCCTCATTGGGGATGGATGGTCCTATGTACTTCACTCGATCCCCTGGCAATAGAATTAGTTGAGCAATATAAACCTAACAAGCACTCTATACAGAAATCTACTTATCAATAAAGAAGAGTAATCAATCAAACATGTATAACAACGGTGTATTGAGATTTTTGTCCTAACAAAGTTAACAACCTAACTAGACATGTCAGGGGCAATTCGCTCTCTTTTGAAGGGTAAGTTCCAAACCTCTTGAGAAGGTATAATTTAATCGAAGTTGGGGAGAGAATCAAGTTCTAATAGACATACTCGTGTTTTAAATTGTTGCATGTGTGTTTTCGTTTATTAAAACAAGGGGATGCTGTACAATGAAGTCATTTACGATAAACAGCAGCAGACTTCTTCTACTGAATCACACTATAACGAAAAAATAATTATCAGTTTATGGTAGTTACAAAAATCTGAATATAAGGGCCCTATGATAAAATAGATCAGTTGTATGATGTCATGAATGATACATAAGACAAAAAGGCTGTGGATAGCTGCTATCTAATCTCAAATTGAAGTAATTAACAGGAGACTGTCCTCACAAGTATCTTGCATTTTATTTATTTTTTGGCAGTATTTCAGGAGACCATAGTACGCATGTACCACCAAGAGAAAAAAAATGGTCCACTGGTCTTAAATATTATAAAACCATAACTATATCTGACATAACCATTAAAATTTCGTCATGCTTGGTGACAAGTATGGTCATACTCATGAATGTGACAGATAGTGTGAAGCACACATGCAGTCAGAAATCAGTAGCTCTTATGAATTAATGGAAAATGAAATTCAGTTTTAGTACCATAATAGAGCACTGACAAAACAGAAGTTTGTAAATATAAGCTTATATTTCAATTGTGTTCTGGTGAAAAAGAGGTCTTTTCAAAATGTATATCAAGTTATGAAGTTCAAGAATCAAGATCAAATTTTGGCCCTTAAGTCCAAACTTGTTAAGGCCACATGTACGGGATACCCTAGAATAGAACCTAGATTTTGCTTAAATTAACTTTTTCCTGCAGTCCACTCCTGTAGTAGTAAGATTAACAAAATGTTGCCACCAGCACAATCTTGAGTTATGACTAAGGAAACGTTGTATATTCAAATTCACTTTTAAAATTAAAGAAAGAGATTTTCCACACATTTTCTTTGGTTCTTAAGTAGTGGGACGAAATAGTACAATTTTGCACATAGAGAAGCAAAAATGTTAACCATTATCAGCAGTCCTAGAAATGTGATACCTTTCTTTAGTGGACGTGTTGCTTTATCAGAAGGTTCAGCCGGGTCTGAACTTGTTGATGCTGCAGAACTTTTAGATTCTCCAGAAACACTCTGCCATATAAAAATAAAAATAAAAATAGGAGAGAATATAAGAATATGGATCCAGTCCCTAGCACGTTTAGTACTTCTCAAACACCTCCTATATAAAATTCTGTGTAAATAGCTTGACTGCCGATAAAAATACAGCTTTAAGACCTTCAGGCAAATAAAAAGATAATATCTGACATTTTATTTGGTGGAAATGATTTATATATAAATTTTGGGAAATAAGCAACAGATACGGTGTGCTTCACAAAAGCGAGACATTCACAACGACCAACTTGTTGAGTTATAAAGACGTATATTTTGAATACCCGAAAGGATCATAGTAATAATATGTTCCCTTCTGTAACTGCATTTTATCGGCCCGGATTATCAGCCAACTCAGGAGTTCGAATAGCAGTTTTAGATGTTGTAAATATTATTACCTTCTCAAACTCTTCAATGTTGCATGGGAGTAGCTTCCTCAGGGCTTCGGTTGAAGCCTGAATATCAACTTCTTCGTCACTACCCTCTGTTTTTGACTCACTGCTCGTATATTCTTCTTCATTAGTTGCATCATTTTCATCTTCAACTTCGGACTCCGATGTACATTCTTCAGCTGATTCTACATTGTCCTCATCTGATTCACTTTCACAGTCTTCACCATAATCCTGAGAAATCACCCACATAGTTAAAACTGTCTATAAAAAATTGAGAATGAGTATGGAAACTTACTTCAATAGGAAGCATTCTTATGTTGCCAATAAAAAACAAAGAGCGTCACCAGTAGCAGATTAGGAACTGGAATGACTAGGTAAATTGTAAATGGGGTGGAGGTATAATTTGGGGATTGAATTGATACAAGATAAAGAAGACAAAATCTCTATTCGCAATCATTTTTTTCTTATAGAAAAATAAGTTTGCAATAAGCTAAATTAGAATAAGAAACCAAGATCCATCACATGGAGAAAATGATACTTAGAGCTTACGTATGGAGCTAAAACGCTGCTATCAAGCACCAACAAAGGAACTTTTAGATCTCGTGCAAGTGCTCTGACCATTCTTTCCCGATATAGCTCCATACCTTCAATTGTCAAGTATAAAATCTTAAACCAAACTTCGAGTTCCTTTAGACTAACAAAATTGTGCTAACAGGTAGAAGTTCAGAGCCAAGTCAGTCGAATATTGACCTGGAATGCTCTGAAGCAGAACTCTATCACTCGAAGAAGTTAAGCGGCATCCATAGTCTGAGGTAAATTTCTTGTGTTTTAAATGGGCGGCGGTACATTCCACGAGAAGATTCTTAGTGTGTTCACTGCAACAATAATGACTTAGAGACGCAACAAGTAACTAATAGAAGCAAACAAGAAAAACCAATCCATAATATCACGTACTGAATATAATAAGGAAAAGCATCCCATGAGACTGTTATTTTATCCCATGGAACAACCCTTCTTAGAAGCTCATTTCTAAATCTTTCTCGTCTGGTTAGAAAAGGCGACTCCTTTCTTTTGTTCTCTATAGCAAGCTTTTCACTTTTGAGCCACTCCATTTGATCATGCTCCCCGAGTCGGGCATGAGCATCGAAGTTCCTCTCTTTTCCAGTTGTCTCACCTTGAATCTTTCCCTTATCACAATCAGCAATGTCTTTGGCAGGTAAAAGCTTATCATCACTTGCATTCCTCCCATCGCCAGCAGAACTATAAGACCTTAGCATACAACCTCTCCACTTAATATCTGACCTCCAATTTGATCTCGTACACCATCTCTCAGAAGAAAAACCTAGTGACGAAGAAGAATTTGACAGACACCTCTCCCCCAACCTACTTGTATGGTTCCTGGCTCTTGATGCAGAGGTCAGAAACTGTCCACCAGAATAATCGCGGCAGTTAGAAGTTAGAGAGTATTTCTCGCGTTGAACGGCATACTTCCATCTTTCGACTTTATATGTTATTCTCCTTGCGTACATTAGGACGTGTTAACCGGAAACTACAGACAGACAACCTGTGGCAACAGCATATTTGACTTAGTCAATATCACTCATTTCACAAACTGCAAGGAGAAATATCAAATGCTCAACATAAAGTCCAAAAAAAAGGCGCCCATCTATACAAACCTGCAATGCAATCTGCAATGCTTGAACACAGAATGAACCGATGCCCATAAATACGTATCAAAAAAACTTCTTTATTAAAATTTGAGGTAGTATTTTGCCAAACCACAAGTAAAGGTGCAATCTTTACCATTAATTTCATAAAATTACAAGTAAAGGTGCAATCTTTACCACAAATCACGCACTCCCCGCACAGACTTGATAGTCACATATGAAAAGGAGTTCAGCAATACATAAAGCTATAAGCACACAGTGAGCAATTAACATAAAGCTATAATCTTTAAGGCTAAACAAATTACGTAATCCAATTTGTACATGTCTTAACATAAACATGAAACAATAGCTAATAAAGTTCATCACTTTTAAAAACCAAAGCAATGTTACAGATTCAATTACACTTACTAAAGCAATGTTTCTTCTTCTCCTCTCTTTTCTTAATTTCTTCGAAAAGAAAAAAAGAGTTCCAAGATCTGGTGGGTTCTTCAGCTCGGGTTTAGGGCGCTTCTGCCGAAAAAATAAAACCGCAGATAAAGTTTTAATAATTTTATAATAAGTTGGGGCTAATTGTGTAATTTGATCATTCTTGAAATAATATTCTAGTCTCGTTTTTTATAGAATATATATATATATAATGTTATTAGGTAGGTCAAGCCCTATGATTATAAGACAAACAAAAGAGAAACGAAAATTGTACCATTGTTATTAATCATAATGTCGTTAATACAATTGCCATCAATATATAGGCAGGAAACCAACATTTTAAGATGTATAATAGTAATATAATTATACTTTAAGGTAATATTTATACAAAAATAAAAAATAAAAGTCAAGAACTCAAGATAGTCATGTCAAATATGATGAACAAAAGAAAAAAACATGGCAGTGCAAAATCATACATTTCTCCAATAGGTTTAGACACTCGTGTGACACTCTATGTTCTGTTCAATGAAACTCAGGAGTTGTGGGGTTACAAGAAATAAATCAGCGAGAATAAAACGAAAATATGAACTTGTGACTAAAGTTGCAAATCGTAAATCATCAGTGGTCATACATTTCTTACGAATGTTTCTTTTAAATAAGTAAAAATCTCGATTTTTTTAATGGCATTCACGAAAATGTGCTTGATTTGGTTGTAAACTTCTACTTAAAAATAAAAAATTAATTTGGTTGTGAAGTTTTCATCATGCGATGATCGGTCTCAACTCTCTCTATCATTTTTCGATGTTTCAACTCACATCTCACTAGGCATGTTTAAGGGTGAAAATTTGAATATTGGAAGGTTACATTTTTTTCTTTTTTAAAAGAAGAGGGATCTGAAAGAGGATTAAGAGAAGAGAGAATCGAAACAAAATTCCTAGGAAATTAATTTGAATCAATTTTTGGGGCTTTTGAGAAAAGATGAATGCTCACATAGGTATGTGTTTTGTTTTCTACGCAAATTTGAATCAATTATAAGTCTTGTACTATTGTCGTTTTGCATTTGTACGGTAACATTGTTTTTGTGTTAATTTTTTTAAGTTACAACATGTATCGTTGTTGAGTTATAACTTACATATTCTTAACTTTTAACTTACATATAAATTATTAATTATGTTTACATTTTTAAGTTACAACATGTATTTTTGTTTATCATATTTTTTTATTATTATTGTTTAGTGTTTGTTAATGACATTGGTGTATCTCATTTTTTGGATGGTGATGGACATGTTTAATTATTCATTGATGAATCGTGAATTATATTTTATTTTTAAAATTATTGATTGTTAATTTTTTAGAAAACGCTAAATAATGTGTTGTATATGTTGTTTAGTATATTTTATACAATTTAAACGTGGTAGTTAATTTTTAGATTACTTCACGATTAATTTCTAAAAAAAATGCAGAAAGGAAAAAAAATGAATTCGGCTCAGATAAATCGAATCGGCCTCGTTTAAACCAAAAATTGAATCGTTCAAATGGTGCGGCTTTTAGTTTGCTATGAGAGAGGACCAAAACCGGACCTTCTTTCAAAAACCGAGTCGGCGGTGCAGTTTAATCGAACCGCCCACCCCTACCAGGTATTGACTGTAAAACTACTTATGGTTTCGTGCCCGATGGATGACTTAATGTGGTATTTTAGACGACAATCGCCATTGCTGGTCCTTCCTGCCATACGTGCTGGTGGCAGAATAATTAATCGAGACGATATACATACTCAGGTGAATACATTATAGTATGGGTGTGCATTAAGCACCGAAACTGGCAAATCGACCGATAATCGGACCGCTAGTGCAGTTAAAAAACCAAACATGTTTGGCGATGCGATTTTTGGTGGAAATTACAAAACCGAAAGGTGGTACGGTGCGGTTTTGGTTTGTTTAGATGGTTCACCGGACCAGAACCAAAACTTGTCTTTTTTTCTATAATGTTATAATTGCTACTTTTAAATTATTATAAGTTAATTATAAGTCTTGTACTCTTGTCGTTTTGCATTTATGCCGTAACATTCTTTTGTTTCATATATTTGTTTTGTGAAAAATAAATAAATAAAAGGTCATTAAACCATGTCGGACTTATACAAACTAAAGATTGGGGAGGGTGGGGATTCCCAAAAGAATTCTTCGCTCCTAACGCCTAAGTCTATTTTTCTCATTGCATCCGCCAACTTGTTTGCGCTTCTATGAGTCCATTTGAGTTCCACGTCCCGCGGTAAACCTATGAGAGCTCGACAATCCCGCATAATATTTGTGTCTTGGGCCCCACTGGGCATCCTCGTCGGGAGTTGCTTATGCGCAATGAGGGAGTTTATCTCGATAATTATCCTGGTGTATCTCCTTTCCCAAGCCAACGTTAGCCCTCGCTTGATTGCCTCGTACTCACTCTCGTTCATTGTATGGGTACGAATTTCATGTCGAAATCTCCATAATCAATTCTTTTGTTTCATATAACTTTTATTTATTATGTTAATTTTTTAAGTTGCAACATGTATCGTTGTTGAGTTATAACTTACATGTTCTTAACTTTTAATTTACATATCAATTATTTATTATGTTTACATTTTTAAGTTACAACATGTATTTTCTTATTATTATTGTTTCATGTTTGTTAATGACATTGGTGTATCTCAGTTTTTGGATGGTGATGGACATGTTTGCGAATTGCGTTATTCTTCTGGGGACGATGATGGATATGTTTGGAAACTGTAATTTATGTTAAATAGATTTGTGTTTAATTATTCATTGATGAATCTTGAATTATGTTTCCTTTTTTTAATTGTTGGTGGTTATTTTTTTAGGAAACACTAAATAATATTTTGCTTATTATATCATTGTCGTCTTCGGCTATTTTATATGTTGTTTAGTATAGTTTTAAACAATGTAAATTTGACAGTTACTTTTTAGATTACTACATGATTTTTTTTCTAAAAAAATATGGAAATGAGAAAAAATGAAACCGACTCGGATAAACCGAACCGGCCTTGGTTTAAACCAAAAATCGAACCGTTCAACTGTTTCGGCTTTTAGTTTCCTATGAGAAAGGACCGAAATCAGACCCTCCTTTAAAAAATCACGTCGACAGTGCGATTTAACCGAACCGCTCGCCCCTATATTATAATGATACATCTTGTTTCTCTCCATACCACCATATTTCTCATTTCAACAAAAATCCTTGTTCAAACCAAACTTCTCACGCCCTCATTTTGAAGATTTCAAGCATACGGTATCGTTGAGCGTGAGTATTTCAAAATTGGTTCGTTCATCTTTTTTTTTTGTGTGTGTATACTTAGTTATTGTATTTGTTGGTTGTGTTACGTTTTAGTATATATGGGTGTTTTCTTTGAATATAGGTGCAGTGGGATAATCTTTTTGTGACAGTTGCAACAGGTGATTTAAGCATATTGTTACAAGCTACCTTTAAGATCTGGAGAATGTTTTCAAGTTTGGTTTGTGTTTTAATGTTTGAACAATATTCAAATGAAATGTTGTTATATTGAATTTTTTTCTTTTTATTTTCTATTTCAGAACCTGATCCGCCTATTGAGAAGGTAATTTAAAAGGTTTTGTGCTCCATTTTGTTGGGTTTGTCCATAGTGAACACAGACTGCTTAAGGTAATCTCTCTTTTTTTTGATTCCATCGATTTAATTCATTGTTTCAAAAAATTAATAATATCGTGGACAAATATAGTTGGAGACAGATTGGTGCCTCCCCAACTTTGCTTCTGGGAGGTCTCAACACATTGTGGTGGTTATTTCTTCTATGACTATACCAATATTGATAGAACTGCTTGGCTATACAAACGATAATGCCATCCGCAGGCAGGTACGGACTTGAATTTCAAAATTTTGACCATATTGAGTTATTATGGTTTTTATTTACTAGCGTAGATTATCTTCTGCATTATGCTGTCATTTAGCTAAGTTTTTTTATGTGTTTTATTAGGCTGCTTGGGCTTTGGGTGACACTCCCCCCCCCCCCCCTTCCCCACCGTAGTGACATCGTTCTTGCTCATGAAGTGTTGCTTCTATTGATAACTTTGTTGAATGAAAACCCGGGAATATCAATGATGAAAAAGTGCCACATTTGCTCTATATAATTTTTGCAGGGGCTACACACGCTTTGAAGTTGTTGTTTTTTCTAACGCTTCTTTAGTCTGTTGGCCCATTGCTCTTATATAATTAAATGAATATACTAGATGTTTAAATACCTTAGGAAATGATAAGCTAAGAGTGTTTTAGTAGTTATAATATTCAGCTAATCACCACTTGGAATTTAC
Source organism: Linaria vulgaris (assembly GCA_948329865.1). Lineage (NCBI taxonomy): Eukaryota > Viridiplantae > Streptophyta > Magnoliopsida > Lamiales > Plantaginaceae > Linaria > Linaria vulgaris. The sequence continues at coordinate 29,973,416 of OX415250.1, read as the reverse complement.
CATTGATGATAACTTGTATAATATTGGTGTCATGCACAGTATGAGCACGCTCTCCTAGCCATCATGGGCTGATGCACTTTAATGATGACGAAGTTGTTGTAGCAGCATGTTGTGCGCTCTAATTTATGAGATGGCGGTAATGGTGAAATTCAAGGCGTCTTTCTGATTGGAATACGCACCCGCCTTATGGACCTATTGAAGTGAGTAAATTTATTTTGGACAAATTAATATTTGTGCCCTGTAAGTTTGTCATTTTGATGATTCTGCCAAATAACTACCGAATTTTTGAAAATACCATGCATTTTGGCATTTTATTGATTTTTATGCCCTGTTGCTGCCACATTGGAAAAAACGGTGACGTGTCTGTCGACTTAGAAGAAAAGACACACGACATGGCTGCCACATGGAATATATTTAAAACATAAATATATTTATATCCATAATATATATAAATATATATAAATATATATATCTTTATGTATTAAAATATATCAATTATATATAAATATATAAAAATGGAAAAATCATAAATATCATTTTTTATTACTAAAATAAAAAAAAAAAACATTTTTTTAATTTGGAAGGGGGGTTGCGGGGTGGGGGTGGTCTTTTATTAAAAAAAAATCAGTAATAAAAAATGATATTTATGATTTTTTCCCTTTTTATATATTTATATATATTCAATATATTTTAATACATAAAGATATATCTTTTTATATATTTATATATATTATGGATATAAATATATTTATGTTTTAAATATATTCCATGTGGCAGCCACATAGTACAAAAAATATATTTTTGTTTTAAATATATTGATATAATGTGTGGCTTATTTCCATGTGGCAGCCACGTAAGCGCATTTTTTCCTATGTGGCAGCAACAGGGTATAAAAATGAATAAAATGCCAAAACGCATGGTATTTTCAAAAATTCAGTAGTTATTGAGTAGATTCATCAAAAGGGTAAACTTACAGGGCACAAATATTAGTTTGTCCATTTATTTATATGTTATGGCCTTCAGGTCCTGACTGTAAAGTCACTAATGGTTTGTGTCTGACGGCCTCGGTTTAAACCAAAAATCGAACCGTTCAAATGGAGCGGCTTATGGTTTGCTATGAAAAGAACCGAAATCGGACCCTCCTTTCAAAATTTGGATAGACGGTGCAGTTTAACCCAGTATTTTCAGAACCGGACTGAACGCCGAACCGATAACCTCACTGGTTACTAGTTTTAGTGGTCGAACCGGTCAAACCACTGGTCCTACCGGTACACCACAATATATTATAAAAATCATAAATATATAGAAAATATATCTTGCTACATAATTTTGTTAGTATCAATTTTAGGAAACGGGAAGTTATAAAATTGTTTTTTCACTCTTAATTGATATGTTTCTAATCATAAACTCATATTTTAATTCATTTAGTTAATTTGTTATTTAAAAATAAAGAAAATAAAATTAGAGTATTTGATTAACGTATAATAATTAAAAGATTAAACTACGCATGTATTGGTTAAAGTTTAGGCAAATATGCATAATATTTCATGAATTCTAATTATTAAAGTGTTTGGAAAAAAATAATACTAGTCTAAGAACATCTACTATATAGAAGAAAATAACATAACAAAGATGCTTTATAATATAATACTACTAAGTTATAAAAATAATAGCATAATATATCTGTTTTATATGAAAAAAGTATATTCTAGCTATTTAATGTATATATTAATAAGTGTGAATACTACCAACTCTATTGTAGATCAATTGGTTAAAGCATCTAATATTTACTTAGAGGTCCAGGGTTCAACTCTACTACCATTGAAAATTTTATTTTTTTATGAAGTAATATACAAATCGGTTCAATCATTACCAAACCGAGTCAACGATTCCCGGTTCTTAACCGGTTCTTACCGGGTTTGATCGGTTCTATATCTCCACCGGTTTTGTATCTCAACCGGACCGGCCAAGCTACTGGTCACCGGTTAAATTAGTTCGACCGGTCAGTCCACTCCGATTTTAATAACACTGGTTTAACCGAACCGCACACTCTTATATTATAGTGATACATCTTGTTTCTCTCCACACCGCCTTATTTGTCATTTTAACAAAAACCCTTGTTCAAACCAAACCTCGCATGCCCTCAGCACACTGGGGTGGTTATTTCTTCTAGGGCTATACCAATATTGATAGAATTGCTTGGCTCTACAAACGATAATGCCATCCGCGAGCATGTACAGACTCAAAATTTTGACCACATTGACATTAGATGAGATTATATTGTTGTATTTTATTGTATTTATTATTTTATAGCTTGTATTAGTATTGTACGTTTATACCCTTGTAATCTCCTTTAAATATCTCAGTGTTTAATGATATTATTCATATGGTATCAAGAGACATTTCTCTCTAACGAGATTCTCTTAAGATCCTGACCTAATGTCACAATCGGGCTCTCCTACCCGCTCCGCCGTCGACGCTGCGACCGGTGAATCCACCGGACTTCCTGCCGCTCCGGCCATCTCTGCCCAACTGCCCGTTCTGCCCCTTCATGGGCCGTCCTCCGGCGGTGTGGCGCTGATTCCCATCATCTCCAGTCAAATTCCCATTCATTTGACCGGGACGAATTACCCATCATGGCGTTGTCAAATTCGCCATCTTCTTTACGGGAATGGGTTGTTTGGTTTTGTTGATGGGACCTATCCTTGCCCTCCATTGGGTGATACTCTGGAGTCGTTAGCGGCGTACTCTCTCTGGACTGGTCAAGACTCCATTGTTACGGTGTTGGTTGGATTCGTGACTGTGGAAACCTCCACCATGATTGCTTCCGCTCAAACCTCTGCGGGGGCGTGGAACGTCTTGGAGCGTATATATGCAAACCGTTCTCGCTCTCGCGTCATGCAACTGAAAGATGATTTGAACAATATGAAACTTGGGAATCGTACCGTTTCTGAGTTCTTTTAATCCATCAAGTCCAAGACCGATGAATTAGCTGCCATTGACGGAGTCGTGAAGGACGATGACATCACGTTGTATGTACTCAATGGCCTTGGACCCATGTATAGTGACATCGCTAGTCCTATCCGGGCTCGCAAACACCCTATTCATTTTGGGGAATTGCACGACCTACTTGTCAGTCAAGAATCTTATCTTCGGCGCATGGAGACTGAACAGTCCACCACTGTTGTCACCGCCAACTCTGCGGTCTCTCGACCACGGCCCAACAATCGGAATCGCCATCGCGGTCGTCCTTCCACCAGTCACCCGAACCGCGGTGGTCGCAGACACTTAGGTCAGTCGAGCTCAGGGTTTTTGTACCCGTCACCACCGCAGTCTACCTCCGGGGTCTATCAGCCCCTCACGCCCGTAACCCTATTGTGTGTCAGCTTTGTGGAGTTACGGGTCATGGTGTTCGCACGTGTCGTCGCTTCCCCATGCCCAGTGCTAATTTTGCTGCTTCTCCACCCGCTACTGAATCACCTCGCAATGAGTGGCTTGTTGACTCTGGGGCCTCCCATCACCTCACCTCCGACCTCAACAATCTCTCACTTCATTCTCAGTATGAGGGTCCGGAAGAGGTGACCACTGCTGGTGGTACAAGTTTGCCTATATCGCATATTGGCTCCTCTAGCGTTGCTCTTCGTAATAAGACATTTGAGCTTGATTATATTCTTTTTGTTCCTATGTCTCGTTGTAATCTTTTGTATGTGCATCGCTTTACTAAGGCTAATCGTGTCTCCATTGATTTTTTTCTCTGATTCTTTTGTGATCAAAGATTGCCATACGAGGAGTAATTTGTTTCGCGGGGAGTGTGTGGACGGTGTGTATCGGCTGCGGTTTCCTCTTCTACGGCGTCCTTCAGCCCTTGCCTTGGTTGGTGAATGTACGAATTTGGGATGTTGGCATGATAGATTAGGCCACCCTCCCAGAAAAGTTGGGTCCTTTCTTTTTTCGCAAGTTTCAATTACTAGTTGTGTCATCCGCTGCGTCGGACTCTAGTTATTGCTTGTCATGTTTGTCAAACAAGAGTCAAAACTTAGTTTTTCGTGATACATCACTTGTTTCTGATGGTGTTTTACATTTTATTTATGGGGATGTTTGGGGCTCGTCGCCTACAACTTCTAGTTCTGGACATCGTTATTATTTTCTTTTAATTGACCATTTTACAAAATATTGTTGGTTATTTCCGATTGCTACTAAGTCGGATACACTTCGGGTCTTTACTCAGTTTAAGGTCCTTGTTGAGAAGCAATTTGGGTGCTCTATTAGAAGTTTTTACTCGGATAATGGCGGTGAATTTCTTGCGATGCGATCGTTCTTTTGGGTCACATGATATCTCTTGGCTCACCACCGCCCCACACACTCCTCAGCAAAATGGCACTAGTGAACGTCGACATCGTGTTGTGGTCACGATGGGTCGAACGTTAATTAGCCGTGCTTCACTGTCTGCGAATTTCTGGGACTATGCCTTTTCAATGATGGTTTATCTTTATAATCGGTTACCTACGCCAGTTTTGGGGTCTCGCTCTCCTTTTGAGGCGCTATTTGGTCGTGCCCCTAACTACTTGGGTCTTTGGGTTTTCGGTTGTTTGTGTTTTCCGCATCTTCGGCCTTATGTTATTGGGAAGGTCACGCCTCCCTCACGGGAATGCTTATTTGTTGGCTACTCTTCGTCTCAATCTGCATATAAGTGCCTTGATCTCGTGTCACGTCCGCTTTGTTGAGACTGTGTTTCCTGGGTTACTCAAATCACCCGCGGCCACAAACCCTGCGGCCCAACCCGTGGCACCCATTCCGCCTCCTATCGGGCCGCTTAGGGTTTCTCCACCGCTCAGCCTGCCGGACCAGCCCGCTTGGCCCATGAGCCCTTTAGGGTCACTCCGGATCCCCCTCTGGTCAACATAGACGTGCGCGCGGCCCAGCCCACGGGTTCTCAATCGCCCGCGGTTGGGCCAGCTAGGGTTTCGCCTGCGGTCCATCCTTCACCGCGGTCTGCCTCCTTGGCGTCGCCTTCGCCCGTGAACCCTAGCTCGCCCTCTGTTCCGCCTGCAGTTGCTCCACAGCCATCCACCCGCACACACTCCATGGTTACACGGTCGCAGAACAACATCTTTCGTCCCAAGATGTACACTGTCACTAAACACCCAATTCTTGAGGCGGTTGAACCCACCTATGTCAAACAAGCACTCGCTGATCCGCTATGACATGCGGCCATGGCTGAAGAGCTTACTGCACTCACCACTCATGGTACTTGGTCCCTCGTCCCACCACTTTGGACTCGTTCTATTGTTGGATCAAAGTGGGGGTTTTCGGATCAAACGTCACCCTGACGGCTCAATTGACCGCTACAAGGCTCGTTTGGTCGCCAAGGGCTTTCATCAGCGGCATGGGGTCGACTTCAAGGACACTTTCAGTCCTGTGGTCAAACCCGTGACCATTCGTACCATATTGTCTCTTGTTGTTATGCACTATTGGCCGTTGCGCCAACTTGATGTCAGTAACGCCTTCTTACACGGTGATCTCTCTGAGACAGTCTACATGAGCCAACCGCCCGAGTTCCTTGACAAAGCCAAGCCCAACCATGTGTGCCTTCTTCATAAGTCTCTTTATGGCCTCAAACAAGCACCATGCACATGGTATCTTGCCCTCAGTGCTGCTGTAGTGGCGTTTGGCTTTATTCAGTCCAAGTCGGACACGTCGTTGTTTATGCATGGCTCGATTCGAGTCTATGTCCTCGTGTATGTCGACGACATTGTTGTTACGGGTTATTGTGCGTCAACCATCTCCTCCTTCATTGCGCATCTTGGTGCACGGTTTGCTGTAAAGGATTTAGGGGTCCTTAATTATTTTTTGGGTGTTGAGGTCTACAAGACTACTAATGGTCTCTTCCTCTCTCAACACAAATACATCTTAGGTCTTCTTTCTCGCCACAAGATGGATGGGTCGAAGCCTCTCTCCACCCCTATGGCTCGGAATCCTCCTGCAACCCTCTGAGACCCCCGTTGATGCAACCGTGTATCGCCAAATCATTGGTGGGCTGCAATATCTCACCCTTACATGGTCGGATATTGCCTTCTCTGTTAATCGGCTTACACAACGGATGTCGGTTCCGGACTCCACTCACTGGGTCGTTTTGAAGCGCGTCATTCACTATCTTAAGGGCACGCTTACCTACGGTATCACGCTTTGTCGTGATGCGAATCTCACGCTCATGGTCTTCTCAGATTTTGACTGGGGTGGTGACACTCTTCACGGCACGTCGACCTCGGCGTACCTCATTATGTTGGGGTCAAACCCGATCTCGTGATCCTCTCAGAAACAAAAGGCCATTTCCTGTTCTTCTACTGAGGCCGAGTACAGTGCCCTTGCGTCTGCTGCTGCTGAGATTCGTTGGCTTCAACATCTCCTCTTGGAAATTGGACTCTCACTGCGTTCCGTTCCCACAGTTCGTTGTGACAATATGGGTGCCATGCGTCTCTCCCTGCACCCGGTTCATCACTCACGCATGAAACATATCTCTATTGATCTTCACTTTGTTCGCGATCTTGTGAATAAGGGGTATTCTCAGTGTTTCGTACGTCAACACTCTTGATCAGTTGGCGGATGTTCTCACCAAACCGCTCGCACGCACCCGTTTTGAACTCCTTCGTTCCAAAATCTTCGTTTCTGATGGAACGTCTATTTTGCAGAGGCGTATTAGATGAGATTATATTGTTGTATTTTATTGTATTTATTATTTTCTAGCTTGTATTAGTATTGTACGTTTGTACCCTTGTAATCTCCTTTAAGTATCTTAGTGTTTAATGATATTATTCATTCACTCAAATTATATCTCTTATAATTGAGTTATTATGGTTTTTATCTACTAGTGTAGATTATCTTTTGCATTATGCCCTCATTTAGCTGAGATTTTCTTATGTGTCTTATTAGGCTACTTGGGCTATGGGAAACATATCTGATGACTCCCCCACCCTAGTGACATCGTTTTTGCTCATGAAGTTTTGCTTCCATTGATTGCTCTGTTGAAAGAAAACACGGGAATATCAATGATAAAAAGGTGCCACATTTGCTATATTTAATTTTTGCAGGGGCTACCCACACTTTGAAGTGGTTTTTTTCTAAAGCCTCTTTAGTCTGTTGGACCATTTCTTTTATGTAATTAAATAAATATATTAGATGTTTAAATAACTCTAAAAATGATAAACTAAGAGTGTTTTAGTAGTTATAATATCCAGCTAACCAATACTTGGAATTTACTATAACGCCCCGTCTCATCATGTGAGTATAATTTTAAATTTAATATTTAAATATGAGTCAACTTTTTCGTTTTAAAAATTATTGTCTTTATTGACTCAGTAGTCATATACGTTATATATACATGTAACACCTCGCTCTTTTAAATTACTTTATTTACGAAATATTGAATTCATAAGGTAATAGTAATGGAAAATCCTCTCTCAATTAATTGTGTTACATTTCTCTTTGGTATTGTCCATCAAAATAAAATGTGCTATAACTATTAGCTAAATCAGGATAATTTTAATAATTGATTAACTAGTTATGAACTGTTCAAATGGTGGGGCTTTTGGTTTGCTATGAGAGAGGACATAAACCGGACCCTCCTTTTAAAATCTGGGTCGGCGGTGCGGTTTAACCGAACCGCCCACCCATACATTATAGTGATACATCTCACATCACCCTATTTCTCATTCCAACAAAAACCCTTGTTCAAATCAAACACCTCCTGCCCCCATTTTGAAGATTCGAAGCATAAGTTGTCGTTGAGCGTGAGTATTTCAGAATTGGTTTGTTCATCTTTTATTTTTTGTGTATAATTAGTTATTGTATTTGTTGGTTGTATTACTTTTTAGTATTTAGGAGTTTTTTCGTTGAATATAGGTGTCGTGGGATAATCTTTTTGTGACGGTTACGACGTGTGATTTAAGCGCACAGTTACAAGCTGCCTTCATGATCTGGAGAATGTTTTCAAGTTGGGTTTGTGTTTTAATGTTTAAACAATATTCAAATGAAATGTCGTTATATTGATTTTTTTTTTTTTGCTTTCTATTCTCTATTTCAGTATCTGGTCCGCCAGCGTAAATACAAACTTAAGGTAATCTCTTTTTTTTTTCGTTTTTATTACATTTGTTTAATTAATTGTTTTAAAAAATTAATAATATCGTGGACAAATATAGTTGGAGGCAGATTGGTGCCTCTCCAACTTTGTTTCTGGGAGGTCTCAGCATATTGGGGTGATTATTTCTTCTAAGGCTATATTAATATTGATAGAACTGTTTGGCTCTACAAATGATAATGCCTTCCACGAGCAACACGAACTTGAATTTTGAAATTTTGACCATATTGAGTTATTATGGTTTTTATCTACTATAGCAGATTATGTTCTGCATTATGCCGTCATTTAGCTGAGATTTTCTTATGTATCTTATTAGGCCGGTTGGACTTTGGGTGACTCCCCCCATTGTAGTGACATCGTTCTTGCTCATGAAGTTTTGCTTCCATTGATAGCCATGTTGAAAGAAAACCCGGGGATATCAATGATGAAAGAGTGCCACATTAGCTCTATCCAATTTTTGCAACGGTTACCCACGTTTTGAAGTGGTTTTTTTAAACGCTTCTTTAGTCTGTTGGCCCATTTCTTTTTCTGTAATTAAATGAATATACTAGATTTTTAAATACCCCGGGAAATGATAAAATAAGAGTGTTTTAGTGGTTATAATATCAAGCTAACCAACACTTGGAATTTACCATTGATGATAACTTGTATGATATTGGTGTCATGCACAATAGGAGCACGCTCTCCCAGTCCATCATGGGTTAATGCACTCTGATGATGACGAAGTTGTTGTGGCAGCATGTTGGGCGCCCTTATTTATGAGATGGCAGTAATGGTGAGATTCAAGACGTCTATCTGATTGGAAAATGCACCCGCCTTATGGACCTATTGAAGTGAGTAAATTTATTTTTATGTTATGGCCTCCAGGTATTGACTGTAAAATTACTTATAGTTTTGTGCTTTGAACCGGCCTCGGTTTAAACCAAAAACTGAACTGTTCAAATGGTGCGGCTTTTGATTTGCTATGAGAGAGGATCGAGATTGGACCCTCATTTTTAAAGTCGGGTCAGCTGTGCGGTTTAACCGAACTGCCCACCCCTATATTATAGTGATACATCTTGTTTTCTCTCCACGCCACCCTATTTCTCATTTCAACAAAAAACCCTTGTTCAAACCAAACCTCTTCTGCCCTTATTTTGAAGATTCGAAGAATAAAATGTCGTTGAGCGTGAGTATTTCAGAATTAGTTCGTTCATCTTTTGTTTTTTTGTGTATAATTAGTTATTGTATTTGTTGGTTGTATTACTTTTTAGTATTTAGGGGTTTTTTCATTGAATATAGGTGTTGTGGGATAATCTTTTTTGTGAAGGTTACGACGGGTGATTTAAACGCACAGTTACAAGCTACCTTTAAGATGCCAACAACAACTTGAGGTTCACACTAATAGGGTTACGACTATGGAAGGAGAACTTGCAGAGGCACATAATCGATACTATATTTGTTTAACTTATCCATGAACTATTGCCACCATTTGATTTATTATGGTGCCAATCTTAGTTGTTCATTATTGTGGTGAGACGTTTTTTGAGAACAATTGGTGAGTGAATACATGTTTAATGGAAACATGTGAATTGCTATGATTATGAGATAACTTCCTTCCAAAATAGATATCGTGTGATCCTTACTAATTAAATTATTAATCTTTCGTCGGAGCTTTACTATGTGTTAGATCATTTAGTTAGATCATATTTAATTATTGTGATTGTTGAATTCTGGAGTTCTACACATATTTCGATATGTTTGATAAATCTATATTTTTTTGTGGGTTATGTTCATATTGGTGAATTATTTCAATATCAATGATGCAACAACATTTATTAACAGTATATGTGCATTGGTATTGCGATAACTTTCACAACAATTTGTGATTTAAGGAATAAAGGAATTGTTTCATTCATAATATTGGTGAGTTCAGCCTGCTCATGAGTGCAAGTTTTGTTTGTTCCAGAACTATTGGGGAACAAATTGGTTGTAAAAGTCTTAAAGTTATATGTACGTGGAAGTCAAAGAAACCAATCATGTAATGTTTTCTTTTATTAAGTTTGAAAAATAATATTATATGGTATTCATGTAATATGTATGTGCTAGAGTAATAGGAAGTATGATGTACTTAATGAGTTGTACACGACCAAATATTGCCTATACAATTAGCACGTTGAGTAGATTCATAAGTAATCCAGGAAACGAGCATTAGAAAGCAGTTGTCAGAGTACTTATGTACTTAAGTTATACTCGTGACTACGGGTTGCATTATACATGAGATCATGTTGTGCTTGAAGGTTATACCGACACGCGTTGGATATATGATATAACAGGACTCCAAGGCAACAAGTGGATACGTATTCACTGTAGGAGGTGCAGTCGTGTCATGGAAATCTTCAAGACAAACGGTCATAACCAGATCCACGATAGAAACTTTGTTCGTGGCATTAGACAAATGTAGTGAAAAAGCCAAATGACTTCGTAACTTCTTGGAAGATATTCTTGAGTGGTTTAAACATGTGCCAACAATATGCATATATTGTGATAACCAATCTATGATTTGAAGAGCACACAATGTTTTTTACAACGGTAATTCTAGACATATACGTCGACGACATAACACTGTTAGACAACTGATCGCAAGGGTGAGGTTGTCACCCTTGACTACGTGAAGTCAACAGATAACACAACGAATTCGCTAACCAAATGGTTAAATTGTGATCAAGTTGAAAAGACATCAAAAGGAATGGGACTTAAGCCTATTGAAAAATAAGATTCTTATGAGTGAAAATCCAACCATGCTGACTGGAGATCCCACAATATTGATTAAATGGGACAATCTAATTGTAAGAACCTTGCACGGTCAATGTGTGGGTCAACCCTTGTCCATTTCGATTATTAAACAGTGATACCCGTAATGAAAAAAGGTTAAGAATGTGCTTTTAATGATTCTTACTCGTCGAAAATCCGAGCCAAGTAATGCGGTCTACTCTTAGATAAGAAATCACCTATATATGAGAGAGAGGAGGGGCCGCATCTGAGGAAAATTGTGGGGCTTAATTTTTGGAAAACTCTTGCAAAACCAGGCGTATTTCTAGGGCCAAAATGAACATAAACCACGAGAACTGCAACTGTGATAGGAATATACATGTGTTGAGATTTATGGTTATTTGCACAAATCGCGGATAGTTCAAAGACATCGTGTCATACTATCGGCTATCAAAGTAAGTATTTCTCACAAGAAAAGAAAAGGTTCAAGGGTATGTTCTACCCTTCAGGCATAAAACGTAGAACTCTATCACCACATGATGTATGCATGATCATTCAATTTCATTCATGTGGGAGATTGTTGGAAAATTTGGTCCAATGAACTGAGTTTTGTACAACCGACCTTGGACCGAGTTTGGTACATGGGTCACTGAGAAATTGATGTTGACTAATTAAAGTCAAGAATATTGTAAATAAATATTTATTATTTCTATTTTTCGTAAACAGTATGTATTTGATTTTATGCTATATTTTATATAACGGAAAAATAATAAGCATCAAAATGATAATTTATTAATGGGAGAATTATTATTTCTGCGCAATAACTTTGGCTAAAATTACTTTATGCCCCTTTTTTTTGGCCGATTTTTTCTGCCCCGTTAGTTTCCAAATTTCTACAAAAAAATGCCGAATTGCTCTTATTTGGGATTTTTTGCTCATGTGGCTGCCTAATCAATAGGTTATCACGCCACGTCAATAAGTTGTCACGCCACGTCATATTTTTCAGCCAAAAAAACGTTTTTTGCACAAACCCTTGTAATATTAAAAATTATACTTGCACTTTTTTATATCTTTAATAATTTATAAAATTTATAAAAAAAATACATTAGAAATTCTATCATCTTCACACACACACATACACACACACACACACACACGTATATATATATATACACAACTATTTTTTATAGCTTTTACAATTTTAACAATTTATAAGAATTATTTTTATTTTAAAAAACAAACAAAATACATTAAAAATAAAGTATTGTTCATCATCTTCAACCCATTTCCCGTCACTAACCCCCACCCACCCACACCCCCCCCCCCCCCCGCCGCCGTCGGCTGCCCTCCCCCCACCCCCGCCGCCATCTTCATCACTACCTCACTACCAATTATTAATTACAAGTCAATTAGCTTAATAATCACCAGCCCGAGTTTCACGTCATCATCACCTCTCGATTTTGCGCCGCCATCATCACCAGCCCCAATTAGCTTCATCACCAACCTCGCCGCCATCATCACCAGCCCCAATTTCGCGTCGCCACCACCTCTCGATTTTTGCGCCGCCATCATCACCAGCTCCAATTAGCTTCATCACCAGCCCCAAATAGCTTCATCACCACCCCGACAAAAATCGAGAGGATTCACCACCATTTTTGTTGTTGTGGTGGTGGTGGTGGTGAAAGATGGGGGGGGGGGGGGTGACGGGTGCGGGGAAGAAGAAGATGTATGTTTTTTTTGGATCCAAGTGTAATTTAAAAAAATTATTGATTAAGTTGTGTAATAATTCATGTTGTCGTAAAAAAATATTTTTTCAGCTCAAAAAAGCCTACGTGACTATAGCAACTTATTGATTGGATGAACACTTTCTTGACTGTACAGCCACGTCAGCATTTTAGCCCGATTAAGAGAAATTGGGCATTTTTGATCGAATTTTGAAAACTAACGGGGCAGAAAAAGTTGGCCCGAGAAAAAAAGGGCATAAAGTAATTTTAGGCAAAGTTATTGGGCAGAAATAATAATTTTCATTTATTAATTAATTATCTTATGGAAATATTTCTAAAATATTTCGTGATCAGTTTCATTAACTGAAATGCGTCCAGATTCATTCTCAAAGATTTTCCTTAATTACGCGACGCGTAATTAGGTTAATTATGTTCCTTGGAGACCAAGTCTTTCCATCTTTCTCCCCATGACCTAGTCTATAAAATGGGTCACTCCCCATACGATTTTTATCATCGAAAACCAAGCATGCATACATAAAAGGCTTTTCTGCAGAACCAAAATATTTTTCTCATTGTGTGGTGGTAGAGGAAAGTCATAGTACGAGCTCGCCGGAGTTGTTCTCGTTCGTGCCAACAGTCCAACTCATTAGTCGTTGTATCATGGGAGACAATCACTCACAAATTCTCAAGCACATAGGAGAGTGTGAATCTGATTTAAGGAAACAGAAAGGTCCTCGACTTTCCGTTTCCATGTTATTCCGTTCACATCCAATTGAGGTTTATTATGTAACGGTAATTTGATTATTGTAATTTTTGTTGTTTAATTTTTGTCAATTAATTTGTCATCCATGTTTGTTTCTGCTTTTGTGCTATTTTACCAACACATTACACGTATGATTGATGATGTTGGCGAAGATTTGGGTGTGGTGCTCAAAGCATGAAGCTGAAATTTGATAAGTATTGGAGGGAGCATGAGAAGATGAGTGTTTTATTGTTCATTCCAATCATTTTAGATCATTGCAAGAAATTAGTCAACCGGGAAAGCACTTTGATGCACATGTACATACATGACATTTGGGAAGCAGATATCAAACACGGTAAGTGATTATATGTCGCAATTGTTTAAAGAGTACAAGTAACGCCTTGCTTCAGCTACAACCTTTATATCCAATTATTTCGGAGAATGGTTGCACTTTGACTCTCGCATAAGAATGAAACAAGAGGCCAAAGTAGACAAATTGCAAAAGAAGCGCCACTACTAAAAAAATCACTACTTTGACGCAGATAAACACTAGCTTAAGTACGTCTTCGTATCTTGGCTTTTCTGACACATTTGTAAACTGCTTCCCCCGTTAGTTTCTTTCTTCATTTTGATAGGGGAGTTTTAACAACATTAACTACCAAAAATGAAACCCTTGACCAACTATTTCTCTCCCACTCTCTCCACAACGGTTCGTCCCTCTCCAATTCTTTGAGAAGAATTAGGTCCTCAATCTTATCTCTGTTGCACCGGTTTTTGCCCCTAAGCCACGACATCCAACAATTGTTTTTCCTTATGGTAATGGAACCAAATCCCAAGTATCACTTGAGTGAAGAGAATCTATTTCATCAACCATAAGCCAGCCTCGATGAGCCATAGCCTTACCTACAGATTTAGGATTAGAGCCATGGGACAAAGATGCAAGAAATGCGTAATATGGAGGGGATGCACAATGATAACTCAAAAAATTGTTAATTGAATTTGAGTTACGAGTAGCTCGTGCACCTTTGTGTAAAGTAATTGATTGACATTCATCATGTGGCGAGGTTGAAGTTGGTATCGAAGTTGAAACAACCTTTGTAGGTACGACTAAACAATCAATAGGACAACATCTTCTAGAAGAATAGGGCAATCTCATAGATGAAAAAAGATGGAAGAGTCTCGGAAACTAAGGAAGAACTGACTTATGGCTAAAGAATGAGGTAGACTCAAAGAATGTAACATCTGCAGAGATTATGTAGCGCTAAAGATCAGGTGAAAAACGTCGATACCTCTTTTGGTTGCGAGGATAACCTAAGAAGACGCATTTTTAAAAGCGAGCAAATAGCTTATCCCTACCCGGAGTGAGATCATGTACAAAACACGTACAACAAAAAATGCGAAGAGGGACAGGAAAGTGATATTGACATGCATACAAAATGGAATGTGGTACTTCATTTTGAAGAATGGAACATGGCATTCGATCAATTAAATAACAAGAAGTAACCGCATCTCCCCATTAACAAAGTGGAACATTCATATGTATAAGTGAAGTACAAGATATTTCTATAAAGTGTCTATTTTTTCTTCCGGCTATCCTATTTTGTTGTGGGGTATGAGAGCATGATATTTTGTGCAAGATACCTTGAGATTTTGTAAAATTTTGGAATGACGTAGATAGATATTCACGAGCATTATCATTGCGCAATTCGCATGGAAGTATTAAATTGAGCACAAACTTCGGCTACAAAATTTTGAAATATAGAAAAGACTCTAGATCTATTTTTCATTTAAAAAGCCACGTGCAACGTGTGTAATCGTCAATAAAAGTTACAAAATATCGATGCTCCAAAGTTGAAACAATCTAACTTTACTAAAGAAGAATCAAAAGAAGAAACCATGTTCTAAAGTTTATTTAGACTTGAGTGGCCTAACAGACTATGAATGACACATGGTGCTTCAGTTGAAAATCATGTTATTGTTGCTGGTGACAAATGGGAAAGACATTGAGATTCATGTCATGTGCCAATCGTCCGTCTCGTACGTGGATGTTTCACATGAACGAGCTTGTTATCAAAGGTAACAGAACAATTAAGGGAACGACATAAGCGATGAACCGATACTAAGTTAAAAGGGAATTTTGGTATGTCCAAGATGGAATCAAGTGGTGAAGAGGGAAGAGAACTAGCATGGCCAAGTCCTTTAGCTTGGGTTCGTGAACCATTCGCTAAGGTATAGACGGTAGGTGTCCAATATTTGTAAATAAAAAAAGTTCTTTATTACTAGAGATGTGATTCGTAGCACTAGAATCAATGACTCATGGTCCAAGTGATAGAGATTTGGAGTCACATGCTACAACATTCTCCGTTGAGCAATAGAGGCAATAGAAGACTGTTTGGATGCTAGCCACTTCAGAAAGTCCTCATAATTTGGTTCTCTTGACATCGTGCTTGAAGAATTGTCAGATTGGGTTGCGAGGGTTGCATAATTAGATGCAATATTGGGACGACCATGCAAGGAATAACAAAGGTCTATGGTGTGTCCAAACCTATTATGAGGACAAGATCGATTATTGCTACGACCATCACCACGACATCATCATCCTCCTCGTATACTGAATTGAGAAGCTAAGGCATGACAATTAATGTTGACACATTAGTAGTTACAGAAACCCGATGAGGGACCCACAAGAGACGGAAGAATGCTTGTGATGAGGTAGGAACCGATGGGCTAGCAATTATTGTTACAACCACCACCATGACATCATTGTCCTCCTCGTATACTGGACTGAGAAGCTAAGACATAAGAGTTAAATGCTATCACATTGGTAGTTACAGAAACCTTATATGAGGGACCCACAAGAGACGGGAGAATGCTTGTGATAAGGTAGGAACCGAGGGGCTAGCAAGTATTTGATCACGAACTGCGCTGAATTCATATGGAAGACCAAATAGAGCCAACAACATAATGAAAGTTCCTCGCTAAGACAATTCATCTTGTGGTGTGTTAGTTGGAGAAAACAATTCATTGAAATCTGCCAAAAGTCCTTGAATCCTGCCGAGATAAGATGTCATAGGCATATCCAATTTATGTGGGCCTACAAGGTTCATTAAATCTGAACAAACTAAGTACATGCGATAAACATCATAGAGGGCCTTAGTTTGTTCACAAGCACTAAAACAAGTCCTTCAAGAACTGAAGATTTGTTATAACGAGGGATAAATAGTTTGCCATAACATACTACACAATTGTGTATCGTTTTTTTTTTCTATTTAGGTTTATCGTCAGTAATATTTTCAGCGTTTTGAATCAAATGGTCCTTGTAACCTTGCCCCATAAACCACAATTCAACATCCGCAACCCAAGAAGAATAATTTGAACCATCTAACTTTTCATTAATAATCAAATTAAAACCATAAATAGTTGGAACGATCATACCAACAGTTGGAGTAGGAGTGACACGTTTATCTTTCGTCATTGTTGACAGAGAGAGGGATTGCAATTTCTTTTTTGGTTCTTTTTTCGCGAATAAACTGACCAGAGTGTAATACAGCCAACAAAGTTGACCATAATACAATATACTTCAAATAAGTGTTGACCATAATATAATATATAGATATAATATTATAATATAATATAGCAAAGCATACCGAATGAAACAATCAGCGGAATCTATCGACAGACACTTGACGGTGACTGCGTGTGCAACAAAGTAGAAGCGGCGCAGTAAAGTGAGTTAGAGGCAGCCCGACGGCTCTTCGACCTGAACTATGCAACGACGAGAAATTGTTTAAGATGTATTATAGGGTAAGGGTGTCGCCGAAAATGGAACACGACGACGGAAGGGAATGGGTGAGCTGCCGGAGAAGAAGCTTGACAATAGTAGGAGTGCGATTGTACTGTAACAGTCGCCGAAAAAAATATATTATAATTTTGGACTGAAAAACTCTTAGGCTCGATACCATGTTGAATATGAATTGAATATATTGCATATAATTGGCTTGATGATTACAATCGTGTCTTCTACTCAATTTATAAGATACAAAATATACAAGTATATAAAGATTATATTGATCTACCAACCTCTAATTACATAAATCGTGGATATAATCCAGGTAAGAGAATATTCTACAATATTCCACAAATCACACTCGTTATGTGGATGATTCATAAGTTGTTGTTGGTGGTGGTGTCTACAACCATCTATATACTCGTCCAGACGGTATATAACATCAGAAAAATTGGCCAGGAGAAAAATTAAAGCCCAAACATTTGGCATGTGTGAGATGTAAAATCAAAGAAAGTTAGGGATAAAATGACCTTAAAAGAATGGAGCGTGAAGAACTACATTATTATGTATTTGTACTGATAGCGATAGTGGTTAAGGCCAAACATTTAGCGTGTGTGAGATGTAAAATTAGAGAAAATAAGGGGCAAAAGGATAAAAAAAATAAATAATAAAGCATGAAGAACCTCATTATTCTATATTAGTAGTGATAGCCTAGTGATGATAGTAATAGTGATATATGTACTTTTGAAGTCAAAGAAAGAACCAAGCCTCCTTCTCTTCTTAATTTTTGATATAAGTCAAAAGGTCCTCTTTTTGCACAATTGTTTCAGATTTTATATATTGTAATATGTGAAAGACTACCTATCTTTGTTTGAGGCTCCATAAGTTTACGATAAGAACATATAAAATTCAGCTAAAATCTTCACGTTTTATCTTTTATTTTAAATATTTAAATTCATACATGCCATTTATCTCGATATTCCTAAACTTCAATAATATTTTAACTATATTATTTATTTAAGCTAGGTAGAGATTTATTATAATTTTTTAGTACTTGTCATAAACAAACTACATTTTTTCAATGAAGAAATCCATATCTTTTGTTTTAAACATCAGATTGGTTAATTAGTAAATTGATTTATCGGCTTTTAAGTAATATTATAATAAGGGGTAATTCCATAAAACCCCCCAAAGTATAGTATATTTTACCGAACGAAGTCAGAACTTTCATTTTAGCACCAGTGCCCCCTAAACTTTAGTCGTTTGTGCGAGTGTTTTTAGTGCTTGTTCCGGCCTCATTTTTACCGGAATATTCGTAGAATATTCCCTCACGTGCATGTCACATGTGACTCGTGACCCGTAAGGGGTGAAACAGACCCGTCACTTAAAATAATTAAAAACTAATAAAAAAAACCTAAAGTTCACGGGGCACTGGACTCACAAAACATTATTCTTTTTCTTCTTTCACGACTTAGGCGCGAAAAAGGGGCGATTTTAGGGTTCTTAAAAAGAATAAAATCTTAATTGCCGTTCAATTTTCAGTTAATAATCATTCAAGTGGGGTGAAAATACGTGAATCCAGCGACGAACTGCCCGAAGGCCAAAATCATCATGATTATAGTAAGTTACGACCGATTCGAAACCCTAATTTATACAAGTTTTTGACCAAATTGAGTTGATTTTTGTTTCTATTAGTGTTATACGTCTGTACTTATGTTAGAATAAGTGTGAAAGTTTGCAAATATGCATTTTGTTGGTATTGCATGGGCTAGAGTTTGAATTGTGGTCGCAAATTTTTGGATTTTTGTTTATTTTCGTTGCACATGGCTATTTATGAATGGATTCGAGGTGATTTGGTGTTGTTATATGTAGAATAATAGTGGGTATTAGATATTGTAGTGGTGGGGATTGAGCCTCTATCAAAAAATATTGAATATTATGTTTTTGTCATGCTTTGCTTGATCTGAGTGATAGTGTATTTAAATTTAAGTAATTTGTAATTGGTTGTGGCCCACCCATGTTACTTGTGCATGTGTGTTATATTCAATTGAATAAAGTCAGTCATTTTACCTTTTACCCATGTTACTTGTGCATGTGCATGTGTTTTTTACCTTTTAATAAGCTTGCTATCTTATTACAGGAACTGGTCCTGAAGATTTCACTATCACACTTCATCATAGTGGAAAGTTTAGGCACAACAGAGTTGTGAGATATGTGGGGGGAGATGTCACTCACATTGACTACTGCAATGTGTCAGAGATAAGCCTTATTGAGGTCTTTCTAATGGGTGAAGCTGCTGGTTTTAAGAATACGGATGCTAAGTTCTACTGTAGTCAATTTGGTGAGAATGATTTGTCAGTCATGGACTACTTATGGAGGGATGAGGAAACTTTGAAGTTGGATAAGTATATTGATGAGGACAGAGTTGTACATGTCTACACAGAGGGTGGGGAGACGAAATATTAAAACTGCCCTATAATTTTTTTTTTCAGAACTAAATATGCCTGTTTTTTTCGGGCCTTGTAAAAATGCCCCGTAAGTCTTGTAAAATCTTCCGAAAATGCCCGATGGCCTTATTTGGGCTTAAAATGACGACGTGGGGACACAGTCAACGCCACGTCAGAAAATAGCTCTGCCACGTCATATTTTCAGCCAATAATAATAAATATATAAAAATAAAAATAATAAACATATATATAAGTAATAAAGATATATATATAAATAATAAAGATATGTATATATATAGATATAGTAATAAACATATATATATAATAATAATAAACATATATATATATAAATAAAGATATATATATAAATAATAAAAAACATATATATATATAAATAAAACAAATAACAATAAAACACAAAAAATAAAAAACAAATAATAAAAAAAACCGTACCCGCACCCCCTGAACCCCACCCCCCCACCTGCAACCGCCGGTGGGCACTGTTCACTGTTCACGGTGAACAGTGAACGGTGAACAGTACACCGCCACCCGCCCGATTTTCGTTTCGAGTTCCGATTTTCGTTTCGAGTTTCGATTCGAGTTCTGATTTCCGATTCGAGTACTACCACCCCGCCGGAGTTTTCAAAATGTAAATCCGACGGCGTCAGTCGACGCCGTTGCAGCGGTGTGGTGGGGGGAGGTTGCGAGATGGTGGTCGCGATCTGACCGGGGGGTGCCGCTGTAGTGGTGACGGCGTCAATCGACGCCGCCACCACTGCAACGGCGAGTTGCATCGGTGTGATTTGGGGACGGGATTTTTTTTTGTAATCTTTTTGTTTATTTATTTATTTTATATAATATTAAAATATTTATTATTTTATAAATAGTTATATATATATATAATATGTTGATATTATTATATATATATGTTTTACTTTTACAAATGATTATATATATGTTTATTATATATATATATATATATTCTTTAGGGGGCAAAGTGCAATTTATTTTGGGGTGCAAATACAATATTTAAAGTTACAAGAGTTTTGGGGTGCAAATACAACTTGTTGACGTGGCAGCCACGTAGGCATTTTTGGCCCAAATAAGGCAATCGGGCATTTTTACAAGAAATTTCAAAACTTACGGGCCATTTTTGCAAGGCCCAAAAAAAACGGGCATTTTTAGTTCTGAAAAAAAGTTATAGGGCAGTTTTAACATTTCGTCCTTTTTTTTCTTCTTTCACAACTTAGGCGCGAAAAAGGGGCGATTTTAGGGTTCTTAAAAAGAATAAAATCTTAATTGCCGTTCAATTTTCAGTTAATAATCATTCAAGTGGGGTGAAAATACGTGAATCCAGCGACGAACTGCCCGAAGGCCAAAATCATCATGATTATAGTAAGTTACGACCGATTCGAAACCCTAATTTATACAAGTTTTTGACCAATTTGAGTTGTTTTTTGTTTCTATTAGTGTTATACGTCTGTACTTATGTTAGAATAAGTGTGAAAGTTTGCAAATATGCATTTTGTTGGTATTGCATGGGCTAGAGTTTGAACTGTGGTCCCAAATTTTTGGATTTTTGTTTATTTTCGTTGCACATGGCTATTTATGAATGGATTCGAGGTGATTTGGTGTTGTTATATGTAGAATAATAGTGGGTATTAGATATTGCAGTGGTGGGGATTGAGCCTCTATAAAAAAATATTGAATATTATGTTTTTGTCATGCTTTGCTTGATCTGAGTGATAGTGTATTTAAATTTAAGTAATTTGTAATTGGTTGTGGCCCACCCATGTTACTTGTGCATGTGTGTTATATTCAATTGAATAAAGTCAGTCATTTTACCTTTTACCCATGTTACTTGTGCATGTGCATGTGTTTTTTACCTTTTAATAAGCTTGCTATCTTATTACAGGAACTGGTCCTGAAGATTTCACTATCACACTTCATCATAGTGGAAAGTTTAGGCACAACAGAGTTGTGAGATATGTGGGGGGAGATGTCACTCACATTGACTACTGCAATGTGTCAGAGATAAGCCTTATTGAGGTCTTTCTAATGGGTGAAGCTGCTGGTTTTAAGAATACGGATGCTAAGTTCTACTGTAGTCAATTTGGTGAGAATGATTTGTCAGTCATGGACTACTTATGGAGGGATGAGGAAACTTTGAAGTTGGATAAGTATATTGATGAGGACAGAGTTGTACATGTCTACACAGAGGGTGGGGAGACGAAATATTAAAACTGCCCTATAATTTTTTTTTTCAGAACTAAATATGCCTGTTTTTTTCGGGCCTTGTAAAAATGCCCCGTAAGTCTTGTAAAATCTTCCGAAAATGCCCGATGGCCTTATTTGGGCTTAAAATGACGACGTGGCGACACAGTCAACGCCACGTCAGAAAATAGCTCTGCCACGTCATATTTTCAGCCAATAATAATAAATATATAAAAATAAAAATAATAAACATATATATAAGTAATAAAGATATATATATAAATAATAAAGAATTATATATATATAGATATAGTAATAAACATATATATATAATAATAATAAACATATATATATATAAATAATAAAGATATATATATATATATATAAATAATAAAAAACATATATATATAAATAAAACAAATAACAATAAAACACAAAAAATAAAAAATAAATAATAAAAAAAACCGTACCCGCACCCCCTGAACCCCACCCCCCCACCTGCAACCGCCGGTGGGCACTGTTCACTGTTCACGGTGAACAGTACACCGCCACCCGCCGGTGGTCACTGTTCACGATGAACAGTTAAAGCCAAAAGACGAACAGCGCACCACCACCGGCCGTGTTACTGTTCACTGTTCGAGGTGAACAGTGACCGTGAACAGTGCGCTACCACCCCGCCGGAGTTCGTCCGCCGATTTGAGTTCCGATTTTCGTTTCGAGTTTCGATTCGAGTTCTGATTTCCGATTCGAGTTCCGATTCGAGTACCACCACCCCGCCAGAGTTTTCGAAATGTATATCCGACGGCGTCAGTCGACGCCGTTGCAGCGGTGTGGTGGGGGGGAGGTTGCGAGATGGTGGTCGCGATCTGACCGGGGGGTGCCGTTGTAGTGGTGACGGCGTCAATCGACGCCGCCACCACTGCAACGGCGAGTTGCATCGGTGTGATTTGGGGACGGGATTTTTTTTTGTAATCTTTTTGTTTATTTATTTATTTTATATAATATTAAAATATTTATTATTTTATAAATAGTTATATATATATATATAATATGTTGATATTATTATATATATGTTTTACTTTTACAAATGATTATATATATGTTTATTATATATATATATATATATATATATTCTTTAGGGGGCAAAGTGCAATTTATTTTGGGGTGCAAATACAATATTTAAAGTTACAAGAGTTTTGGGGTGCAAATACAACTTGTTGACGTGGCAGCCACGTAGGCATTTTTGGCCCAAATAAGGCAATCGGGCATTTTTACAAGAAATTTCAAAACTTACGGGTCATTTTTGCAAGGCCCAAAAAAAATGGGCATTTTTAGTTCTGAAAAAAAGTTATAGGGCAGTTTTAATATTTCGTCCTTTTTTTTCTTCTTTCACGACTTAGGCGCGAAAAAGGGGCGATTTTAGGGTTCTTAAAAAGAATAAAATCTTAATTGCCGTTCAATTTTCAGTTAATATTCATTCAAGTGGGGTGAAAATACGTGAATCCAGCGACGAACTGCCCGAAGGCCAAAATCATCATGATTATAGTAAGTTACGACCGATTCGAAACCCTAATTTATACAAGTTTTTGACCAATTTGAGTTGTTTTTTGTTTCTATTAGTGTTATACGTCTGTACTTATGTTAGAATAAGTGTGAAAGTTTGCAAATATGCATTTTGTTGGTATTGCATGGGCTAGAGTTTGAACTGTGGTCCCAAATTTTTGGATTTTTGTTTATTTTCGTTGCACATGGCTATTTATGAATGGATTCGAGGTGATTTGGTGTTGTTATATGTAGAATAATAGTGGGTATTAGATATTGTAGTGGTGGGGATTGAGCCTCTATCAAAAAATATTGAATATTATGTTTTTGTCATGCTTTGCTTGATCTGAGTGATAGTGTATTTAAATTTAAGTAATTTGTAATTGGTTGTGGCCCACCCATGTTACTTGTGCATGTGTGTTATATTCAATTGAATAAAGTCAGTCATTTTACCTTTTACCCATGTTACTTGTGCATGTGCATGTGTTTTTTACCTTTTAATAAGCTTGCTATCTTATTACAGGAACTGGTCCTGAAGATTTCACTATCACACTTCATCATAGTGGAAAGTTTAGGCACAACAGAGTTGTGAGATATGTGGGGGGAGATGTCACTCACATTGACTACTGCAATGTGTCAGAGATAAGCCTTATTGAGGTCTTTCTAATGGGTGAAGCTGCTGGTTTTAAGAATACGGATGCTAAGTTCTACTGTAGTCAATTTGGTGAGAATGATTTGTCAGTCATGGACTACTTATGGAGGGATGAGGAAACTTTGAAGTTGGATAAGTATATTGATGAGGACAGAGTTGTACATGTCTACACAGAGGGTGGGGAGACGAAATATTAAAACTGCCCTATAATTTTTTTTTTCAGAACTAAATATGCCTGTTTTTTTCGGGCCTTGTAAAAATGCCCCGTAAGTCTTGTAAAATCTTCCGAAAATGCCCGATGGCCTTATTTGGGCTTAAAATGACGACGTGGGGACACAGTCAACGCCACGTCAGAAAATAGCTCTGCCACGTCATATTTTCAGCCAATAATAATAAATATATAAAAATAAAAATAATAAACATATATATAAGTAATAAAGATATATATATAAATAATAAAGATATGTATATATATAGATATAGTAATAAACATATATATATAATAATAATAAACATATATATATATATATAAATAAAGATATATATATAAATAATAAAAAACATATATATATATATATAAATAAAACAAATAACAATAAAACACAAAAAATAAAAAACAAATAATAAAAAAAACCGTACCCGCACCCCCTGAACCCCACCCCCCCACCTGCAACCGCCGGTGGGCACTGTTCACTGTTCACGGTGAACAGTGAACGGTGAACAGTACACCGCCACCCGCCCGATTTTCGTTTCGAGTTCCGATTTTCGTTTCGAGTTTCGATTCGAGTTCTGATTTCCGATTCGAGTACTACCACCCCGCCGGAGTTTTCAAAATGTAAATCCGACGGCGTCAGTCGACGCCGTTGCAGCGGTGTGGTGGGGGGAGGTTGCGAGATGGTGGTCGCGATCTGACCGGGGGGTGCCGCTGTAGTGGTGACGGCGTCAATCGACGCCGCCACCACTGCAACGGCGAGTTGCATCGGTGTGATTTGGGGACGGGATTTTTTTTTGTAATCTTTTTGTTTATTTATTTATTTTATATAATATTAAAATATTTATTATTTTATAAATAGTTATATATATATAATATGTTGATATTATTATATATATATGTTTTACTTTTACAAATGATTATATATATGTTTATTATATATATATATATATATATATTCTTTAGGGGGCAAAGTGCAATTTATTTTGGGGTGCAAATACAATATTTAAAGTTACAAGAGTTTTGGGGTGCAAATACAACTTGTTGACGTGGCAGCCACGTAGGCATTTTTGGCCCAAATAAGGCAATCGGGCATTTTTACAAGAAATTTCAAAACTTACGGGCCATTTTTGCAAGGCCCAAAAAAAACGGGCATTTTTAGTTTTGAAAAAAAGTTATAGGGCAGTTTTAACATTTCGTCCTTTTTTTTCTTCTTTCACGACTTAGGCGCGAAAAAGGGGCGATTTTAGGGTTCTTAAAAAGAATAAAATCTTAATTGCCGTTCAATTTTCAGTTAATAATCATTCAAGTGGGGTGAAAATACGTGAATCCAGCGACGAACTGCCCGAAGGCCAAAATCATCATGATTATAGTAAGTTACGACCGATTCGAAACCCTAATTTATACAAGTTTTTGACCAATTTGAGTTGTTTTTTGTTTCTATTAGTGTTATACGTCTGTACTTATGTTAGAATAAGTGTGAAAGTTTGCAAATATGCATTTTGTTGGTATTGCATGGGCTAGAGTTTGAACTGTGGTCCCAAATTTTTGGATTTTTGTTTATTTTCGTTGCACATGGCTATTTATGAATGGATTCGAGGTGATTTGGTGTTGTTATATGTAGAATAATAGTGGGTATTAGATATTGCAGTGGTGGGGATTGAGCCTCTACAAAAAAATATTGAATATTATGTTTTTGTCATGCTTTGCTTGATCTGAGTGATAGTGTATTTAAATTTAAGTAATTTGTAATTGGTTGTGGCCCACCCATGTTACTTGTGCATGTGTGTTATATTCAATTGAATAAAGTCAGTCATTTTACCTTTTACCCATGTTACTTGTGCATGTGCATGTGTTTTTTACCTTTTAATAAGCTTGCTATCTTATTACAGGAACTGGTCCTGAAGATTTCACTATCACACTTCATCATAGTGGAAAGTTTAGGCACAACAGAGTTGTGAGATATGTGGGGGGAGATGTCACTCACATTGACTACTGCAATGTGTCAGAGATAAGCCTTATTGAGGTCTTTCTAATGGGTGAAGCTGCTGGTTTTAAGAATACGGATGCTAAGTTCTACTGTAGTCAATTTGGTGAGAATGATTTGTCAGTCATGGACTACTTATGGAGGGATGAGGAAACTTTGAAGTTGGATAAGTATATTGATGAGGACAGAGTTGTACATGTCTACACAGAGGGTGGGGAGACGAAATATTAAAACTGCCCTATAATTTTTTTTTTCAGAACTAAATATGCCTGTTTTTTTCGGGCCTTGTAAAAATGCCCCGTAAGTCTTGTAAAATCTTCCGAAAATGCCCGATGGCCTTATTTGGGCTTAAAATGACGACGTGGCGACACAGTCAACGCCACGTCAGAAAATAGCTCTGCCACGTCATATTTTCAGCCAATAATAATAAATATATAAAAATAAAAATAATAAACATATATATAAGTAATAAAGATATATATATATAAATAATAAAGAATTATATATATATATATATAGTAATAAACATATATATATAATAATAATAAACATATATATATAAATAATAAAGATATATATATATAAATAATAAAAAACATATATATATAAATAAAACAAATAACAATAAAACACAAAAAATAAAAAATAAATAATAAAAAAAACCGTACCCGCACCCCCTGAACCCCACCCCCCCACCTGCAACCGCCGGTGGGCACTGTTCACTGTTCACGGTGAACAGTACACCGCCACCCGCCGGTGGTCACTGTTCACGATGAACAGTTAAAGCCAAAAGACGAACAGCGCACCACCACCGGCCGTGTTACTGTTCACTGTTCGAGGTGAACAGTGACCGTGAACAGTGCGCTACCACCCCGCCGGAGTTCGTCCGCCGATTTGAGTTCCGATTTTCGTTTCGAGTTTCGATTCGAGTTCTGATTTCCGATTCGAGTTCCGATTCGAGTACCACCACCCCGCCAGAGTTTTCGAAATGTATATCCGACGGCGTCAGTCGACGCCGTTGCAGCGGTGTGGTGGGGGGGAGGTTGCGAGATGGTGGTCGCGATCTGACCGGGGGGGTGCCGTTGTAGTGGTGACGGCGTCAATCGACGCCGCCACCACTGCAACGGCGAGTTGCATCGGTGTGATTTGGGGACGGGATTTTTTTTTGTAATCTTTTTGTTTATTTATTTATTTTATATAATATTAAAATATTTATTATTTTATAAATAGTTATATATATATATATATAATATGTTGATATTATTATATATATGTTTTACTTTTACAAATGATTATATATATGTTTATTATATATATATATATATATATTCTTTAGGGGGCAAAGTGCAATTTATTTTGGGGTGCAAATACAATATTTAAAGTTACAAGAGTTTTGGGGTGCAAATACAACTTGTTGACGTGGCAGCCACGTAGGCATTTTTGGCCCAAATAAGGCAATCGGGCATTTTTACAAGAAATTTCAAAACTTACGGGTCATTTTTGCAAGGCCCAAAAAAAATGGGCATTTTTAGTTCTGAAAAAAAGTTATAGGGCAGTTTTAATATTTCGTCCTTTTTTTTCTTCTTTCACGACTTAGGCGCGAAAAAGGGGCGATTTTAGGGTTCTTAAAAAGAATAAAATCTTAATTGCCGTTCAATTTTCAGTTAATATTCATTCAAGTGGGGTGAAAATACGTGAATCCAGCGACGAACTGCCCGAAGGCCAAAATCATCATGATTATAGTAAGTTACGACCGATTCGAAACCCTAATTTATACAAGTTTTTGACCAATTTGAGTTGTTTTTTGTTTCTATTAGTGTTATACGTCTGTACTTATGTTAGAATAAGTGTGAAAGTTTGCAAATATGCATTTTGTTGGTATTGCATGGGCTAGAGTTTGAACTGTGGTCCCAAATTTTTGGATTTTTGTTTATTTTCGTTGCACATGGCTATTTATGAATGGATTCGAGGTGATTTGGTGTTGTTATATGTAGAATAATAGTGGGTATTAGATATTGCAGTGGTGGGGATTGAGCCTCTATAAAAAAATATTGAATATTATGTTTTTGTCATGCTTTGCTTGATCTGAGTGATAGTGTATTTAAATTTAAGTAATTTGTAATTGGTTGTGGCCCACCCATGTTACTTGTGCATGTGTGTTATATTCAATTGAATAAAGTCAGTCATTTTACATTTTACCCATGTTACTTGTGCATGTGCATGTGTTTTTTACCTTTTAATAAGCTTGCTATCTTATTACAGGAACTGGTCCTGAAGATTTCACTATCACACTTCATCATAGTGGAAAGTTTAGGCACAACAGAGTTGTGAGATATGTGGGGGGAGATGTCACTCACATTGACTACTGCAATGTGTCAGAGATAAGCCTTATTGAGGTCTTTCTAATGGGTGAAGCTGCTGGTTTTAAGAATACGGATGCTAAGTTCTACTGTAGTCAATTTGGTGAGAATGATTTGTCAGTCATGGACTACTTATGGAGGGATGAGGAAACTTTGAAGTTGGATAAGTATATTGATGTGGACAGAGTTGTACATGTCTACACAGAGGGTGAGGAGTTATATAATGTAGTTGAGGATTATGGGTATCAGTCAGAGAATGTTGGTTCTGAGAATGTTAGAGGTGAGGCCAAGAGGGTGTTGGTGATGTTTTTAATGAGGATTTGGAAGCTGATGGTGATGATGAGATTGAGGAGAAATCTGGTATGTGGGATGAGCTTATCAAAGATAAGGAAGATGTTGACACATATGATGTTAACTCTATGGGAACTGATACAGGTCTAGGTGAGTCTTTCAGTGATAGTGAGGATGGGGAGACAGATGATGGAATGGTCTGTGTTGCTGCTGGTGACACTGAAGCACATTGGGTTCCCCCTTCTACATTTGAAGATGAACCCCTTGTAGAGGAAACCCCTGAATCTACACAAGCTCCAGATCAGAGAAGTGAAGAACCCCTTGTAGATACACAAGAAGAGCCAACTCAAAAGACCCCAACACCTTCTATTGGATCAGAAGAATCAAATGGCAACCCACCATGTGTGAGATCTGGTGTGGCAAGATTGAAGAGGTCTCGATGGAATTATCTGGGCTATCATGTATTCAATCCAGCAAGGTATATGACAAATCCCATGTTCCATGTGTCTAGAATGCAACAATTTTTAGAAGAGCTGTGGGGGAGTTTGCAATTTTGGTTGGGAGAGATATTACATTTGTCAAGAATAACAAACACAAAATCAGGATCAAGTGCAAAAATGAGAAATGTGATTGGCACATATATGCCTCAGAACATGGCCACTGCAAAACTCTAGTTGTGAAGACATGGCAAGGCTAACACATATGTTCAAGGTAGGAGAGTGTCACAACTGCTACATCAACTTGGGTTGCAAAGAAATACCAAATAATGCTGAAGTACAATCCAGAAATGCCTGCAGCTGCATTGCAAGACATGGTAAGGAATGACACAAAGCTGAAATTTACTAGGTTCCAGATGTATAGGGCAAAAACTAAGGTGAGGCAATTATCTGTTGGTGGACATAAGAAGCAGTATGCCCTTCTTTGGAAGTATGCAGCTGCGATAGTAAGGAGTGACCCTAACAACATTGGTAGGATAAAGACCATGCCTGCAGAGAATGGTCCAATTTTCA
This sequence comes from Linaria vulgaris, assembly GCA_948329865.1. Classification (NCBI taxonomy): domain Eukaryota; kingdom Viridiplantae; phylum Streptophyta; class Magnoliopsida; order Lamiales; family Plantaginaceae; genus Linaria; species Linaria vulgaris. Next base: position 29,943,564 of record OX415250.1, on the reverse strand, counting down.
AAAGGTTCTATAATTTCGGGGGCAACTGAATAAGGGGAATTTGGCATGGTGTAGGCCTATTTTATGTTTTGATGGGTGTCATTTGAAGAGCTTTTATGGTGGGATACTATTGACTGCCATTGGCATTTATGCCAATAATTGTTTGTATCCCATAACATATGATGTGGTGGAAAAAGAGAAGAGGAAACCTTGGGTTTGGTTCATGAATCTACTAGTGAAAGATTTAGGTATTTCTGTTGATGGAAGTGGTGGGTATGTGGTGATATCAGACAAATAGAAGGGACTGATAGATGTTGTGGAGTTGGTGTTGCCATATGCACAACACATATTTTGTGCTATGCATATGTATGGGAACTTTAAGCAAACACACAAAGGTCTACCATTGAAGACACTACTTTGGCATGCTTCAAATGCTATAAGGATCATAGATTTTGAGGAGTATATGAAACAAATAAGAGAGAGGGATTTAGAGGCTTACAAATGGCTTGCAAAAAATGCTTGCAAGGTACTGGTCAAGGTCCTATTTCAAGGAGGGGTACAAGTGTGATGTATTGCTCAACAACATGTGTGAGTCATTTAATGCTATGATATTAAAAGCTAGGCCTAAGCCCATAATTGATTGCTTGGAACACATTAGGCTCATTTTAATGAAGAGGACTTATGTGAAGAGAGATCTCACAAAAAAATGGATTGGGGAGGTTTGTCCTAATATTCAGAAGTCTTGGACAAGACACATGATAAACAGGGTGAATGCAAGGCATTTTGGAATGGGGAGGATGACTTTGAAGTGAGCAGTCCCCATGGACAAATGAATGTCAATGTTGCAGCAAGATAATGCACATGTAGGAAGTGGCAGATTAGTGGCATCCCTTGTGCACATGGCATGGCTAGATTGTATTTTAAAGAGCATAATCCAAATGAGCATGTTGATGATTGTTTCAAGATCCCTGCCTATGTGGAGACCTATAGGCACTGCATGCATACATTGAGAGGTCATGAGGATTGGCCACAATCTGATCTACCACAATGCCTTCCACCCATTCCAGATAAGTTGCCAGGCAGGCCCAATAAGCATGAGATGGTTAAGCCCCCAAAAGAAATATAAGAATTGAAGAAGAAAGGTTCAAAAGGAGAAAGAGTAAAACTGAGCAAGAAAGGTATGGTGATGAATTGTGGATACTGTCATCTAACTGGGCATAATCAGAGGACATATGCCAAAAGGAAAGCCATGATTGGTAGTGAAGAAACTGCTGGAGTAGATATTCCACCAATGGCAAATAAGACTACAAAGGTAAATACAAAATCACTTCTTATAACTGTAAATTCACACTCATAACATGTACTAATTGTATATTACAACTTATGTTTAACCCATATAATAAAGGGAGGAAGCAGAGTGCCAACAAAACATTGAAGCCACTAGTGGTGATGCTGGTTCACAACAGGAGCAAGCAAATGGAAAATGCTGGTGTTGCTAGTGCCCATGAGGAGCAAGCAGGAGATTTAAATGCTGGTGCACCACATGAGCAAGTGGTTTCTAATCATGAGGATGGAGAAATTGGACCAACTCATGCTTAAGAAATTGGGACTAGACAGGTAAATAAATCTTAGTTCATTTACTTAGTCAAAATGTTATTACCATAAAATGAGCTAACACTTAGGAGTTACAGGCAACAAAGGGAAAGAAGAAGGGTGCTGGTACTACTCGTGCTAGTCAAACCTCTCATCTTACTCCAATTAGATTAAGCCCAAGATTCACTACTCAGGTCAATGCCTCTTCTTCACCGCCTGTTTCAAGCCATCAAATTATATCTCATCAGAAAAATAATGAAGTAGGTAAAAGGAAAAATGTAAAAAGGAAGTTAGTAAGTGAGGAAGAGAATTTGGAAGTTGAGGAGAGGCAAGAAGAAGGTGTCAAGATTGGCTGAGGAGGTCAGTGGCAAGAAAGGGCCCAAGAAGAATGTGAAGAATGGTAACAAAAAAAACAAGAAGCTCAAGGTCACAACAGATGATAAAGAACATGAGCCAACCCTAACTGAGGTTAAATTCCATTTATGTGCAATCCATAATTTTGAAGTTTATGTTATAGCCATCTGGCTGAACCACGCGGTTTGGTTTGCTTATTGGAATGCATATAAAGAAAAGAAATGCAGAATTGAAAAAGAAAGGTGCATCAACTTCAGGGGAGAATGCGCGAAGAAATGAGGTAAATAATGCATTTACATGTTTGTAGTCCAAAATTTATTATCTATGTCATGTGGTCCCAAATTTATTATCTCATTTCCTTGTGTTTTTTATGCAGACATCTAATAAGGAAATAATGAGCAACGGGGGGAACACTTTAGGTGTTGTGGGTATTATAATCGACAAGGCAGCAAAGAAGTCAATTAACAAGAGAGTGAACATGATTTTGAAGAAATGAAGTGGTTCTGACCACTATTTTGTGAATGATAACCACAATCTTATCTATTTTGTATTCCATGTTATGTGACTTTGTTAAGGCATTCAGATACAATGTGTAGGTATTTTGTTAAGCCTTTGGAACATATTATGGGCTGGTTGTTTATTATGGTGATGATGGGGTTGTGAATGATCATTATGAATATATTTTTGGTTTTTTGATGTTAATTTCTCGGTGTTTTGATGCTTACATTTTTGCTCTAGTTAATACCACTTCAATTCAGCAAAATGCATTATAGTTCAGGGGTACAATCCTAAACACTCATAAAAATTCAGGAGGTAGTCGAGAAACTAAAAAAATAGTTCAAGGGATAGTCCTCAAAAGCATACTATAGTTCAGGGGGCAAATCGCATACTTGATAGTTGAGAGGCAAAGTCAAAAAATAGTATAGTTTGGGAGGTTTGAAAGTTTGACGAATATTTTTTAGGCAAAAATGTCCTTAAACTTTAACATGCGCTGTGCACGTGCCTTACTGTTATGACAAAAATATAGCCGGAACACACAAAAAAATAAATCGCACAAACGACTAAATGTTAGGGGTACTGGAGCTAAAACGAAAGTTCTAACTTCGTCTCGTAAAAGTTGACATAGTTTGGGGGTGTGATGGAATTATCACTTATAATAATAATCCAATTCCAACATTCCCTAAATAAAGAAAGTGAGTCCACTTTTATGTCACGACCCCAGAAAACACGTTTTGTCCGTTTCCTAAATTTTCCATTCCGTCACCACTCTCCTTCTCTCTCTCTCTCTCTCACACACACACACACACACACACACACACTCGCTCACTCCCTCACTTTCTCTCTCTACCATCGTCATCTCGATTTTCCCGCCAATTTTAAGAACCCTAACCGGCAGTAGAATGGATAGTTGAAGGAAGGTATAGTATAGCTTACGATGACAAGGAAGGTTACTTCCAGAGACGTACAGGAGATCATCGCCAAGCTATCATCCGATAAAGCCAAACCACGCGAAGTATTTATAACCACCATTTTTTAATCTAACTAACTAAATCTTCTCTTATTATGTTTCTATAACTCGAACAACATTATTAAGAGTCACGCCTTTTACTGTTGAAGACGAAGCATATATATATATTCAGTTCATTTTTGTGGTTTTGATGACGTCAGTGGATGCATAACGTTTTTTGGTGGACCATTTTCATAATTAGATTTTTAACTTTAATGACACAATTCATCTTAACATGTTGTTTAGTTCAGCAATACACGGGTGAAATGGTTAAATGTGAAAACGATTCTTTTAAATCGCTCTCATTTTAATTTGGTTTGTGGTTTTTAGGAAGGATTAAAGTTGTTGAATACATGGCTAGAGGGCGAGAGGTCTGTTGGATTTTGTAGATTTTTGACCGAAAGATCTTCAGCTATTAAAGCTAATGAGATTACCCACTGTAAGCATCTATTTAAGGTTGATGTTTTCTGAGGATATAATTTGAGGTACGTTCAACAGTAACTGTGTATCTGTGTACAGCCGAGACGTGGGGTTTCTTTGTCAAGCTGCTCATACAATGTGTATCGTTGGAGATATCCTCCAGCAAGAAGCGTTTGCCTAAACTAAGTTTCGCCAAGACTCTTAGAGTTGTTGTGCAACGAGCCGAGGATGTTAGAGTTTCAGGTCGGTGTTTAAAGTTCATGGTTATGTACTCAAGTATCTCTGGTTTATTATGCATACTTCGCTAAATCTTAACATCTCTTTTAAATACCATCTGAATTTGATGAATTTTTGCGTATTTGCTGATAAAGTTATGATCACACAGCATGGCAAGGTTTAAGTTTCATAATCGCATCGTTATTCTGTCTGATGCATTTAAACATAAATGATTCTTGGATTTGCATCGAAGACACAGACTGGTGTGGGTTGGTGCACTCTTTCTGTCTTATGGTCTGGATTATGAGAAACATTAGACCAGGAGTGTAGTTGTAGTTGGGATTAATAGGGATCTTGACTTTGAGGATTTGGGAACAGTATTCACCCCCGACGTAGACTGGGTAAATGATGAAATAGAGAAAAAAAGTTTGCTTTATTCTAACGATAATGACTAAAAAAAGATTATATGCCGACACTTTTGGCTTTTCTATGGGGGAACTGGCTTGCTCATAACCCCATGCGCTACAGTAGTTGGCTTTTTGCTAGGTTATATTCTAAAATCTTTTGTAAATTGTCAGTGTTTACAAACACATCATGTCTGGTAATGACCTTTTGGATGGATTTTTCAGAAGGCATATCTGCATCATTTTGAGGATTGTAAATGAATGAATACAAAGTCCGTGACAATTCTTTTCTTGCTCATAATTTATGGTTGGTATCAACTGATACTCACAGAACATTTTCTTATTTGTCGAAGCATTTCCGTGACTTCGTACGAGTCATTTTCAGTCTCATTGTGAATCTTGTTTCTTAGATGATATCTTTAATTTCCAGAGGGAATTCAAAAACCTTGTTCTGTGCTCTATACCTACTTCTGTTTCATCCTGGTGACTACAGTACTTACGTATAGATTAAGTGCTTAACAATGATCTTTTTATATGATGGGAGCTAATGCTTCTTTATATCAGTGGATAATTTGATCATATTGCAGAAATTTAAAAAAGATCCATATACTCTAATTCCTCTGACACCTAGCTACATATCCATATAAATGTTATTTCTATGGAGCAGCGAAAAATAAATTTTGGAATATGGTAGTGAAATTTTGTCGTGGATATATATTTCTGCCTTAACATCTCTCTGTTTCATATTCTTCCGTCTCTGCAGGAAGCCATTTGGTCCTGTTACCTGTGGCTAAACTTCTTTTCAATCATGTCTGGGATGTTCTGAAAGAGGTACCAAGCTTCCAGTCTGAGTATGGTCTTATCCTCAGGCATCTTTTACAAGTTACAAGTTATAGATTTCACATGCGGAAGCGGGTTTATTCAAGTGAGTATGATTTTCAACATCAAAGTTTTGCGTACATGTCTCTGTGGAGTCATTTCTTTACTATAAATTGTGTCTCCTTTCATTTGGATAGATCTCGTACTTCTATATATGGAAAAGTTGGAAGCTAGCCTGCTTGCAGAAAACGCTAGTCACTTAAACCCCAAGGAGGAGGTTTTCCGGTTCACCTTGACGCTCCAGTCACTTCTTGAAAACCCTCCTGGAGATATTCCAGATGATTTGCGAGATGACCTCGTTAACGGTTTTGTTGGGATTTTTGCTCATGTTAGGTATAAGACATTGGTTACCTCCTTCCCTTTGTTTCATTTTTTTTTTTTTTTATTCTTTTACATGTAATCTTTGCCTTTTGCTTGTCTCTGCAATTAATTGCAATTAGTTACTCTTTTTTGTTTTCCTGCTATCAGGGATGAGGGGAAAGTTTCACGGAAGCTTCTAGAATGCATCAACACATATTTGATAAAAGATGGACCAAACTTGGGCTGCAAATCCTTGGAAATTCATGAAGCAGTGAAGCAATTTGTATTTCGCTGCTGGTTTGCAACTCATGATCGGAGTCTAAAGGTGTGTCTTAACAGTACTTTTTGACGATTTTATATGATTATAAAGACTATTTTGATGTTCTCTGCTGAGTGGAACTTCCTTAGTAGGATTCACTCGTTAGCTATGCGAAGCTGCAACTAGGTCTAACAAGGGGCGTGGTTGACGGGGCTGCTTTACTCGAACAACTCCTGGATGTAATCAGCAAGGAGCTTGACCTAATGAGTACCTCAAACACCACTTTTCCAAGGTTAGGAATGTTTTATGCAACATCTCGTTAATGATTGGAATGAGTTACTATTTTCTTATGAATTTTGCACTCAGGGGTGATTCAGTGAGGGATGAAAAATGTGGATTAACTAGCTCACAATGCAGCGTGGTGGAGCTTGCAGCGCTTGTTTATTGCCGGGTACTTAATCCAGAAACTTGATTTCCTGTGCTTTCTTAATTCTTAGAGCTGATTTTCTTAGGCCTTCACTCTTATGTGGTCATTCTGCGAGCCTTTCAAATCCATTACACCTCTCTATTGTACTGAGGTAATCAGTGGGTTTCTAGTGGTTGTGTCATTTCTTAAATCTATGCTATTTTTGATAATGTTAATAATAGTAAAGAGGCATGACTTATCAATGTCTTTAAATGTAAACTTTATAGACTGACAGTTTAGCGCTTGATGAGTACGTGGTATGCCAGCACCGTCACAGAAAATTACTCAGCCAGATTTCCTTTTTTAAAGTTGACACAATTATCCTTTGAAAGATGACAATACCCTTGGATGCCCCTATGTGTCCACAGCTGTGGTTCCCTAAACGGGTGGCACATATGACTAAGACAAGTTGGTTTTTTCGTTCAGCAGCATGCTGCAAGGCACAATGTCCTTGGACGACTAAGCCTAAGACCGCGGCTACTAGTTGTAATACTGTTTGCTTAAGTTGCCAGTCAGTAAACTGGGGGTAATGTAGATATAGTCAGTACGGTCACAACAAAATATGCAAGTGTATTGGTCTACAGTGCAGAGTTTAAAGGTCTAAGTTCTACTAAATACCATTGATTTAGGTCTCGATGACGGCTAATATCATTTTCTCTCTCTCTTTTAATTACCAGAAAAATATTGTGGAACTAAATATCTTCACCACTGGGTAGAGTAACATAAGTTTCCTTTAATTTTTTCCATCCAAAAGCGGAAGGGCAAGAATATGGTTTAAGCATTTTATTTTCACTAAGATTCAGATTTATTATAAAAAATATCATCCGTTACTAAGCATATGGTTTGCATCTTTTTATTTTTTATGAGTACAAAACCTATCTTTATTGTAGATCCCTCAAATTGTTATAGATCTATGTGCACTTCATATAAGTACTTTGACAGCCTGAAGACTTCTAATTTAATGGAGACTGAAGAAAATGGGTAGAAATACTAGACAATTTGCCAAATAATTTTCACTTTCCAGGCATGCAGTAATGCATCAAAAGCATCAACTCCTGAAAAACGAGCCAGGCGTGAGCATGTTGTGGTCCAGATAAAGGAGAGGCTCATTGAAGGAAAATGGTCATGGTATGTTGAATTGGATGCATGTACTTCTGTCTCATGAACTGTATATTATTAATACTGTCCACTGATGATGCATATTAGCTTTGTGGCTGATTTAACGTGATTCACTAATGGTTCATATGGCCTACCCCACTTATTGGAATTACAAGGTTGGTTGTTGTTGTGAATCAAGTTTAATGCCATGAAGTTTTCAGATTACCTTGCTAAATTTTTGCAATCTTATAATTTCAATTCCTATCAGTTTTCTTTTCTGTACATTGCTGTATCAAAAGAAAAATCTGGGAAGTAAGCACAACAAAACTGATATTGATGTATAAAAAGAACGAGAAAGTTTCTCAGCCTTCTTTACGCCTGCATGAGTTGTTCAATTATTTATGTACACCTTGTGTAATTGAACTTTATGTGTTGTATGACAGGCATGCAGTATTTTGCTATCTCATTTGTAATTATTCGAATCGCCTGAAGAAAGATCTATTCGTATATTGGTTTGAAAGCTTATCTGCTAACTTTGAAAGGTATGGTTTCTGTTGCATTTCTTGAAGTGGCTTGATTTTTCTTCCCTTCAGCATGTAAAAATTAGTCTTGGCCCAATATCAATAAAACCCATTCATATTATTTCTTCATCAGAGCCTTTTCTTTCTCTGCACATGAATTTGCTCCCTTTGATTATAGCTATTTTTGCGCAAATAGATTCATCCATCATGAAACAGTGTTTTTATGTTCTTAATCTTACCTTCAAAATAACAGACGTTTGTAGCCAAAAATTATGTTTTATTGACTCGTTATTATCTTTGAAGTAGTTTTTCCTTCCGTAAGCATTGTGAATACAGCAGTCAGGCTTGTTTTGTCTGTTAATTTTCTCATGTATCTCAAAATTACCATGTTTATCTGCCCCTCGACCTCTGGAAGCTTTGCCGTCATGCAGACTTGTGTCTTAGGACATATATGTTTCCTTGTTGGGCGTGGTGTTATGTTGGCTTTCTGATCAATTGTCATGTCTTCCCTTCACTTGAAGCCTCATTAGGGACTAATTAGTGTTTTCCATTTTTCAGAATAATCAACAATGCGAATTTGGAGCATTCTTATGATGCTCTTTTATGGACCTTGCGGTAAGACGCATCACTGCATACAAAAATCACTTTTTACTGCTGTGGTTTGTTTCTAGATTTACATATCATAAATTGCTTTTTCAGGAGTCTGCTAAAACTTTCTTCCTCGGTTCATTTTACCTCACCACGTGGTCCATCCTCTCCGAAGTCATGGTTCCCCAGGAGTGAGGTATGCTTAATATATATTTTTGATGGCAAGTAGTATAGACACACGCATAAACATACAAATACATACCATCTTTCTAGAGTTTCTTGATCGTTTGGTGATATATATAGCTTTAAGTCTTGTCTTGACAAGATGGATTGCTCTTAGCCCACTTTCTATTTGTACCACGTGTGGGCAGGGTATGTTCCTTCTATCCTTTCTGTATTTAGTAAGTAAAATGGTTTGGTGCTCTGAAGCACGGATGGAGATGATTGATGCTCAGTACTTGTTTAACCGCTGTAACCTTTTCCATTTTTTTTTTCTTCTTTCCTGTCAGTAAACATTTATATATTGAAAGGTCGAGGGAACATGTATTTCTGAAATTTGAAAGAATTGTGGAGGAGATGCGCTATCCTCTTTTTCTGGACAAAGCACCCTTACTGTAGAATAAAATTTCGTTTTCTCAGTCACAAATGGTACACATTAATAACATCTTTTGGTAGTTTATAGGGAGAACCATCTCGGTGTCCATTCAGTTAAATTTCTACCTTCCATTAAACCAAAAAAATGGGGAGAGGACGGCACTTCATGTCGATCAAATTTTATTGCTATGTATTCAAAGTGTGGCGTCTTATGGGTTTACCACTCTTTCCCTTCATCCCGTTCTCAATCTGTAAATATATATATATTTTTTTTCCTTAAGAAATGATTCTGATTTTATATTCGTGAATCTGGATTAGTAATCAAATAATATATATATATATATATATATATATATATATATATACGTTTTTTTTGGTTTTTGGAATTTTTTGAAGCTACAAGTTTGTTTTACTTGTTATTAGAGGAATATAAGTTTCATTGATCAGATGATTAGTTGTTGAAGATGAGTTGTTTTATTCTCCTTTTTGATGCTTAGTTGATAACACTTTGTCAAAATGAAAGATGCAGGGATACCGTGGCTCTTCTTTAACATTGTTTTTGAATTTTATTCATGGAACGGGTCTAACTAATTCTCAAACGAACCATAAATGGGAAGGCAAGATGCTAATTGATTTCTAATACATACCCTGTTAATATTAGTTGCAGATGCTTGATCTTGCATTATATGATATGCAATTTTTTTACCGGAATATATTTTACTTTCAAATAGCATCTCCTCTGCAATTTTATCAGGAAGAAAAAGATTAAGTAACAAGAAGTAGGAAAATATTTAAAACTGCAACACATGCATCAATTTAGATTAATTACATCATGTAAGCAATGCAACATTTTCTTTTCCTTAACTTACTGCTCTTCCCTTCCTAATGATCTGATTTAATTAGGTTGAGAAAAGTTGGCATTTAATATGGAGCAGTCTCATGCGCAGTTTACCGACATTCGTTAATGTAACCTCGATTGTAAGTATTTTTCTTGAGGTTATTATCTGCATTATATAAATTTAGGTGGCAAAGCAAAAGATGCATAATTTGAGGATGAGTCATGTATATATTATATATGCTAAATTGCGTAATTTATACTTAGAAATAGAGGACATGGTAATCAATCTTTTGAGACTTCTGTAATTCATTTGATGCAAAATAAAGTAAAATCTACTCTGTAATTGGATGAAAGTGTGATAGGTTTTGGTTCTAGATACTCTGTAATTCACTTTCAAGTATGTACGTAAAAATGTTCATAAGAATGGTCCCATGAAGGAGCAACCTTGTTTCTCATTACCATTTGCCAGTATGATTGAATACACTTGAGTTCTCCCAACAACGCCTAAAGCCATATGAACCATTGGAATCACAGTTATTATAGGGTTTCTTTTGCTCCTTTCTTATGCAGGTTGATGGTGCCCTGTTGATTCTTTGCAACATGATGCTGTGTGTAAGAATATTTGGTTGTTTGGGCTTAGTTTATGTTTCTTTTTGTCTTTTTTTCCGCTACTAAATGCGTGCATCCTGTAGTCTTGATTTCTGTTTTTCATGATATATTTATTCAGGAGACAAAAGATTCTTATTCCGTTTCGCTTGAGATATGGGATCTTCGAATATTCAAACGATTGCCTTCAACGTAAGGGGTTTAGATATGCAAAGTGGCACTTAGAACTTAATTCTGCATGTTTCTTCATGACTGCACATTCAATTTCCTCATGTCTGCTGCTTTACTCATTGCTAACTGTACACACTGTGGTATAGTTGGGTGCTTTTGTATGTTTGTAGCCTATAAGTTGGTATTTGATTTTCTTTTAAATTTTTGTGGACATAATACTGGTTTTGTCTCTTTCTTCATACCTATCTTTTTGGGTATAAGGAAGGTTTAAATTGTTAGTGTCGGTGCAAGACTAATGTCCTTGAGTCCTAGGATAACAACTAATGGCTGCAACTAGTTTTTATTGTTCTTAAGTTTTTCTATATGAATTCTAGGACTTATCAAGAACAAAAAAGCTCAAATAGTCGATGACAGGAAAACTGCTATCACAAGAAACAAGGAAAAGTAACACCTCATAGATTGAGAATGAGCTGAACAAGAAGGCCGTGACTGAAAAGATTGCATTTTTCAAACAGGATCTGATTTCCACTGTGCAATTTGTTCCGGTCCTGTTTCTTGAATAAAATTATATGCTATCCAATTTCCTTGCTGCTTCACAACATTAATGAGCTGGATAGTTCTTAGAAAAATGCACTTGAATATGGGTGCTCCCTTGCTTTGTGAAATTACATGACTTCCTTGCTGGGACGATGTTCAAGAAAGGTTACTAGTCATTATAACTGGAAACCCCTGTATGATGAATATTTTAACTTATCTGCTAAAATTTATGGCATTGATTTATTCATCCCTGGTCACCAAAATTATTCATCAGAAATCCTTTTTTCCTTGTCGACAACAATATGATATAAATCTCTTCGCCCTTCTCCCTGATAAGCTAACCTTTCTCATTTACAGTTCTGATATTTGGCGTACTAGAAATTTTGACACACGCGGGACCGCGTGCAAGTTATTTTAATTTTAAAAAATGAAATTTTGAAAGATCACGTTAATAGCTATATTTTAATATTGCAGTTGATCCAAGTGAGTAAAGTAACAATATAGCCCTTTTATTCTTTTATTTGAATTGAGAGGAGTAGGGGTATTTTTGGAAAATCAAAAGTTGGTATCCCAACTGCTTTTTTGTGAGTGGGAGGGCTTTGCTTTTAATATAGTAATAGATGATTTATATTAACTGTTACATGGCTTTATGATTTTTTTCATATTCTATCATCCACTAACCTAAGCTTGTTCTACTCTCCGCCAATTCACATTTCAGGTCTGTTTTATGCTTCATTGCGTGCTACTTTTCCCGGAGAGCTTCACAGGTAAGACCACAGAAGTTCGTCTGACTGCTCTTTTAGATGCAAACCCTTTCAAATTTGGTTTCTGCATTTACGATTGGTGTCTATATATGTTGTTTTCTCTTATCAACTTGAATTATTGAGTATTAGCTGGGAATAAATTCTACAGTGAAGTAAGAATTCGTTCCTCTTTCTCTTGTGTTTGGGAAGCTTGTGTAGTTACTCATTGGACTCAGTGTATTTGATGCCGGACCCCTTATACTAAGGATGATGACAATAATATTTTTTTTTCCTTTTCTGGCGAAATCAAAATAAGAGAGGCAACAGCCTGTTTCTGTTTTAAAACTTGTTTTTCTACTATCAAAAAACTGGAAGGTAAAACAATTTCGTTGCGGTTGTAGACTTGGGGGTTTCTACTATTTGAATGTTAGATTCTTCAATTTCAGATTGTGGGTGTATTATACTGTGTTTATGTACAATAGGCCTCTTGTGAATGCATGTTGCTTAAATTAATTACATTAACAAACTTGCTATTGATTATGAATTTTACGATTTAAGAAGGTTTGATAAACCGGGATGGTAAAAGAAGACATGCAAGTTTCTTTTTGGCCCCCAAATTATTTTAATTTATTTTTTCTTTGCGGCAGTGTCCTTGTCTTTTTCCTAATAACAGCCCATTTCCCTTACCAGGATATATGTGACAAGTTGTTGCCAAGCCAAATTTATAAATGCAAGAACTTGGCCACAACAAAAGGCCTTACCATCAAACAAGAAGTACTAGGCTAGCACAAAAAAACGGCCTACACAAAGGAGTTCCATTGTAATCTGTGATTAAAACTTTACTGGTAATTTGAGAGGGCTTTAAGTGAGCAACTGAAACCACTTCTGCTTTACAGAAAAAAAAACTCATAGTCAGCCAACACGCAACAATATTCTCATCTTAGTTAATAAAATTAAGATATCTTGTTTAGTGCCAGTGAATTTTTTTCAGGAGTGTTTTTGTAATTTTTGTACATGAGGGACTTTGTAATAGAACCAAATATCACAGGGAACAAAGCTATATAACATACATAATCGTAGCAAAATACCAAAATGATATGCAGTTACTACAGTTAGAATAAATTGTTTTTACATAAAATAACGAGCATGGTCATGCATTTGTTGGTGAAGTAGAGTCGAAGGATATCGTTGATTAAAAATAAACCCAGCCTAAGTAGTTACTTGTACCTGCGTGATTGTTGCTTGATTCGGTTTCAGGCCACGGGTCTCTCATTTTATACAGAAGCAGTTTCATCCGTAATCTGGCGACTGCATATTATTTGGTATTTCGTTGGGATTATCCCATTACTTATTTTTAAACTCATTCGCTTCATGTTCATTTCAATTCACATCTCTTTCCTTGTATAGACACGCTTAAGCTGGGGCTTCTGTTGCTCCTCTGCGTCAGCCTTTATTTGGGACGTAACGAGATCCTCTCCTTTTAGAAGAGCCTTATCCTCAAGATGGAACTTAAAAACGACTTAGGATTGGGTCCAGATCTGCTAGGACCTGTTGAGTGGGTCGGGTGGTCTATATCAGTAATTGCATACAAATTATTTGCTTGAATTTATCTATTGGATGATTGTGCATGGTTTTGGGATTTTAGTATCCCTTATTATATAAAGTGACAAATGTATAAGTTTTTTCAGAAGGTAAAACTATATGGCGTGCTCTGGGGAATATATGTGCGTCGGATATATTACAATTGTTTATATTTGCTCTGAAGATCCTCTTCTTCATTTTGTAGGGTGATCTCCGAGATGCTTTATATCTTAGGCAGAATATGCTACGAGCAGTTTTGGCTTTACTCAGCTCGAAGGTTTGTTTCAAAATCTTATATTGTCTTAAATTCTGATACTTGAAGTTAGATCTATTGTATACTTGTTGAAAACTACCTCTATATTCCACACTGATGCAGCTCAACTGAATATTCTGAACTATCAAACTTGAACATTAGTTTGTGCATGGGACTGTTACAAAAGATGCTGGAGTTCCTGAATATGATATATTAGGGATTTAGATTCAATTCTTAATATTTTTCCAAATGGTTTTAGTTTTCTAGATAATATGTTAGCATCTGATCTCACTATTCTCTTTATTTGATTTCATTAGTTTTCTAGATAATATGTTAGCATCTGATCTCACTATTCTCTTTATTTGATTTCAAAATCTTATATTGTCTTAAATTCTGATACTTGAAGTTAGATCTATTGTATACTTGTTGAAAACTACCTCTATATTCCACACTGATGCAGCTCAACTGAATATTCTGAACTATCAAACTTGAACATTAGTTTGTGCATGGGACTGTTACAAAAGATGCTGGAGTTCCTGAATATGATATATTAGGGATTTAGATTCAATTCTTAATATTTTTCCAAATGGTTTTAGTTTTTTAGATAATATGTTAGCATCTGATCTCACTATTCTTTTTATTTGATTTCATTGGTTTCTTTTCACTCAACTATCGTTTTTGTGTCAAAGAGAGAGGGCGGGAAGGGAGAAGTGGGGAGGAGAGGGGAGTTGTAGTTTTGGTAATGAATGTCAATTCATGATTTGAGACCTAAAATTCTTATGTAGGAATGCTTGCTGTTGAATGAGCGGTTGGTTGTTGTGATACCAAATGCTGCATATGCTCTTTGTGTTGGTTCTGGTCCTCTGCTAAAGGAAGCTGTAGGGCCTTCAGAGTCAGTCTATTTTGGCGAAGCTATGGAGGAACAAGTTCGAGTAAATTTTTTGCAAAGTCACCTTAAGCTTTTATCTGCTAAATAATACTTCATGTAGTAATCTTGTGCTTATAAATTAATGCCATTGGTGATAGGCAGAAGAACAGTCACTTCAAAACCTACTTGGATTTTTCGAATGCTCTGTGGAAGTCCTTGCGAATATTGATAATGATTCTGGTGCAAAGGTGATAATGGTCCCTATTTCATTTTCTTTCCTTCGGGTTTAATATTTTGGTTCCAACTGTATATTTTCACGAGTAACTAAAGATGATATTTATAGGTAGACGTGTTGGGGTACTCCCAGCATTTACGCCTTCCGCGGAAACTAAGAGACCAACTGCTTCAGGAGATGGAAAATTGTGTTATAGAATGGATGAAAGATAAAGAAATTGAAAAACTGCTCCTATCAGAAGTCATCTACACGTGTTCCCTGTTATGTAATTTCATGTACTGCTCCTACTCAACAAGGTCAGTGTTTAACTCGCGTCATCTCATTTTATGTGTACGATTTCTTGTTGAATTTAGTGTCCATCTCCACTTAAAAGGTCGTGCAACTGGTTTAGCATTGTTAATGTTTACTACCCGTTACCATGATATGTTGTAACTTGATTTTTGTTTTCGCAAGCATAGAATTGCAGAATCGTATATCTGTTCTCTGGTTTTGATTTGATCTATTCCTGCTGTGGCTAAGTGAAGGTTTTATATTCGACCTAATGTGTGTCCATTAATCAATCAAAGTGTACATAGTATCTTGGGTTTTTCTGTGTATGAGTCATTATGGTTATATAGTATCCAGTGTCTTGTTCATCATTGTTTGGATCATTTGAAGCTTTATTCCATCATTTGCCTGTGGACGCCACAACCCATTAGTTTTTAATTTAATTTTGTGACTCTACATCACATGTTTTGTCAATATCAGGATCAAAGAGGAGTTCTCTCCTTTCTTCTTCAAATTGGGCGAATTGATTTTGGAGCTTCTGGATTATGCCATTTCTACTATAGAGAAAACTTACAAAAATATTGTGTCCGGTTGTTTGGATTTGACCTCTACATTTAATAACATGGAACTGACGGTGGCTTCTTTTAGAAGTTTTGTTTGCTCACCTCTCCTTAGCAAATGGCAAGACAAAACTGATGCCAGTGGTGGATTATTCGCTAGAATTGTTCAATCTGCGGAAAGAATTCTGAAAGCTTTGTCCAAAGTGTACGAAGGATGTTTAGGGTGCAAGAAGACTTCTCAGGAAAAAGTAGACTTTACTGACTTGTCCGATGACCATGTTCCACCAAATAGTAGTAAAAGCTCAATTTTGGACATGGAGCTGGATCTGAATAGTGGATCAAGTGATGTGGATAATTTAACTATCGATGGTGATCACACATCTCGCACCTCTGTTCCTTTAGCAAATGAAAAATTGGACATTCTTTTAATCATGTCAAGTTTTTTCTCAATTTTACCATCTGTTACCTGGGAAATCTTGTTTGAACTGAAGGAGAAAGAAAGTGATCCAATGGTACGACGTCCACATAATATTCCTTTGTGAGTTTGCGTATAGTAATCATATATATTGGTATTGATTATTTAACGTTGAGCAGGTTCTGGAAAACTTCCTCCGTTGTCTGTGCGAACATCCTCATTGGTCTTCTAGCAGGCAGTTGTTGGATTTGGTATGCTTCCTCCTCAACGTCATGTCTTTTTTAAGGACAATTGTTCTGTGGGTTAATCATTTTGATTTCACGCATTATTGATTGTTTTTCTCCTCTGTTCAGGTCATGTCTTTGAAGAATACTTCAAATGTGTGGGAAAATCTAAAACTCCAGTCTTCACATATACTAAGCAGCATCAGTGGTTTGGTGAGAAGTCTTTTACACTGTGATGGAGTTGGAAAACATGAACATGCTACTTCTCCTTCTGCTATGACCGTGTCTGAAGAGGTAAGTCCGTCATTTCATCTTTAGGCATGTCATTGTGTCAGTTAAATGAATTCTGCATCCTCTTTCTGAGTTTTTCCAAAAGAAATCACGAACCACTGTTCTTTTGTTGCTCGTTGTTAATTTTCAATCATCTTTCAATACTTAAAAATTCAACTGCTTCACAGGAATATTTGTGAGTAATGAGGAAGAAGAATTATAAAATGTGAAACTATATCATTAATGGTTAGTTGCATAGTTTGTGTGTTCTATGTACCTTCATCTTATTCACTACTTATCTTTGTAATTATTGTAGAATTCAAATTGCTTAGGTATTTTGATACCACATTTGCTCATCACTCTCTTACACCTTCTATTGCGTGATTTGAATGAAGGACACAGACAACATCAAGTTTTGGGTATAGCATTACAGCGTCTTGGTTATCCTTTAAATCTACAATTTTGTATTTTCGTTTCTTCTTGGTGATGACAATTCAACGTTATGAACATCTGTAGTTCCAGATAATTCTGCAATTGCTCATATTATTTGTTCTTTAAATAGTTTCGTAACAGAAATCATCGTTTTCTTCGACTAAGTTGCTTCTGCTTTCAGTGCTTGACATCTCTGGGAGATTTGATGAGTAGAGTCTCTGATGGTAGCTTTCTGGATTGGTGTGATCGCGCTAAGCTTGTTGATTGTATATGCAATTTTGTGTTGCTCAGTCCACATATTGCTCAGGTAAAACTTGCAATTAACTCTATTCTGGTTTATTTTTCTTCTGATTCTTAAGCTATGATCTATATGTCAATAATATTATTTTGGGTTAAACTTTGTACCTCTTCACCCAGTCGATGATTGAGAAGCTCTTTATGCTGCTCCGAGATCCTGATTATCGAGTTAGATATTTCCTAGCACGTCGAGTCGGTGTCCTTTTACAGACATGGGATGGTCACCTTGAGCTCTTCCAAGATATCTGGTTTGTCATTTTTCATCAGTTATACAAGTTCATAACGTCTTATTGAAATTTGCCTGGTGTCCTATTTCTCGTCCTGCTTTTCATATTTTACTTTACAAACTGAGTTTCAGTTTAAAATTGTAATTGATCAGGACATTTGCCACAATTTGGATTCTTGGCACTAAGTCACTCAATATTGCTAGATATTACAAAGTAGTGTGTACCAAACTTAAAACGGAGATCGTAAAATTACCATCAAGACATATAGTTGTAATATCGTCAGTGTTGAATTTATCTCACATTGCTTAGGAATTAATCTGCGCTTTTGTTTATTTTCCCCTCTCTCCTCTAGTAAGGCCTTTGAGGTGGAAACATGTGGGGGCTCGGATTTCTTTGTCCGAAAGGTCAACAAGGCAGTTTTATACATAACCAAATGGCTTGATTTTTCACACGTGTTTACGGCAGCCTCATTCAGTTCATAGTTTAGGCTTTAATGAAAGTTCATTCATGACCAACATCTGAAGATGCTATCTGATCTTTATGCTTCCTAGTACTTTACATTGCCTTATTTTTGTTTGTATAAATCTTATTGCATCAGTTATATGTTTACTTTAATATCCAATCATGTTATTTTACAATTTTTATTTATTTATTTTTATCTCAGTTCAAATTTTGGCATAAAACTGGTTAATTCTGCAAGAGGAAATGTCATTAGAGCAGAAGAAGTTTTAGCTGCTGGTCCTCAGCCACGCCCGCTGGTGGAAACTACTATTACAACTCTCATGCATCTTGTGCTGCAAAGTGAGCAAATAGAATTGGAGGTACTTCTAGTTTGAAGTTCCCATGTACACTTCTTATTATTTCTCTGTTATTTTCATGCAAGGATAATCTTAATCACCCGAACAAGTAGCATACATATCTTCCATATTTGTACGTTGTGTATACCAATACTCTGATTCTTTTACATTATGATTATAACCATTGTTTACATTTGTTGACTATCAAACAAATGTCACGGATGAAGCAGTATGTTAAATTGATTGAAACTTTATAATATTAATCTCATCTAGCATTTAGAGCCATCGTTATAGTTGACAGTGTCCTACTTAAATTGTTATCTCCATATCCTACACAATGAATTATAGTCACTTTCTACATCTAATGATGAAGAACTACTCGTCCACCCCCACTCCTTAGCAGAATACTCACACGTTTATCCGTTCTTCAACTGGTTGTCCGTCCAATTTATTGTGTAAGGGCATCTTTGATCCAGCCTTGCCCTAGCCTTTGTAAAATTCTGCTGTGCATCCAACATTTCTTAATTATTGCCCTCTTTTAGTAGGGCCTTCTTTATGGAGGAGGCTCGAGCCTGAATTCTGACGTAATCTTGGAACTATTGGGCTTAACTTCAACCCGACCAATACCTTGCTTTGGAAGAGTCATCTTAACATGAAACCTTGAGCGACAGCTTGAATCAATTAGGAGTTTTGTTATTTAACTGCAAATTGCATAACTCTCTTTTTTCCTCTGTAAACATAAATTTCTTGTATTTTTGTTGTCGATTCTCAGTTTTGTGTCTCCTCAGGATTGCCTCTTTCATGTTATCTATCATGATCTTTTTCCCTTGTCTTTTATCTTTTCATGGTCCCATATCTTTTATCGTGCATACATCTATTAGTTTATGTAATATTATCTGTTAATATTATAAACTAGTACCGTCAGATGCTACTTTTCTCACTCGCAGGCAGTTTTTATGATTTGCGTTGTGGCTGCAATTGATCCCTGTCAAAGGTAAACCAGATATTATAAAAAAAAGAAGGAAAAACAGTTTGCTTGTTTGCGTTGTCTTTACCTCATCCTTGATTTGAAAAATACCGATTCTCTATTTAGGGAATTGGTTGGTGCTGCCCTTGATAGTTTATCTAAGGCATTACAGTATGCAAACCGGACAAAGGTGAGGGTAGATTCCTTTTTGAATTATGTGGTATTCTGTCAATCAATTGGAGTATCCTCATATTTTAGTGGTGTGCTCTTCAATGTTTCCAGTACTTAGAGGAGCTTATGGGACCGATTCTTTTTTGTTGGGTTGCATGTGGTGTGAGCCTTGTTGCTCTTGTTGAGGTATTGTCTCAATAACCCAGCGGTCGCCTTTGTATATTTGTCGAATGCATCCAACAGTTTTTTTTTATTGATTTGTAGACAAGAGACCTCTTCGTTGTAAATGTTGAACCCGTCAACTTCGTTCAATATTGTTGCCAGTGGTTACTTCCTGCGCTGATATTACAAGAGGATTATTCCAACCTGAAGTGGCTTGCTAAGGTATAGAAAATCCCAGTTACATTCCATTCGGCTTTGATGGATTTGGTTTGCATAGATCTTTGTCCCTTAAATCTTTGTACTCCTATGTCGTAAAATACGGCATTGGTTGGCTTTCTTCTTTGGCTAATCTAGTCTTATGTTCAGTGGCTGTTTTTCATTCATTTATACTTTGTGCATCAGTATATATACTACATTTTGTTAAACCTATTGGAACTAATATATTGATTAGGTCTGTTAACCCCTTAGCTTAGTTACATTTGATGCTTTACATACTCTTTTAGCTTTTTTATGCAGTAACCCTGATGCCTGTGGTTGTTTTGCACTTCAGATTGCTTGCCAACCTTGTGCAGATTTAGTAAAGTATCACTTTGTGCACATCTTTTCTATTTGCATGGCATTGCGCTGCAGTAAGAAAGCTGGGTGTGATATGGGATCTAGAGCGCTAGGAACATCTGTTCTACATATCGCTACGATATCTGAGCATGAAAGAGACGAACTCATTAAGAAGAACATGGTATGATTGACTTTCTTGCTGCCAAAAGCTAACGTTTCCAATACATACTTTGATTTGAGAGAGTGCAAATTGAATTCAGGCTTACTCCACGTCAAATCTCAAAGTAGTTATTAGGTTCATTGAGTTTTCTTACTTTCTCCCTCTGTATGCAGGTTTCTATAGTGAACCATATTTTTTCTCTAGCCTCCAGTGCCTCAGACCCTCCACTTCCACTTTTTTCTAGAGATACAGTGGCATTAGCAATCCAAACTGTTGTTGATGGCTTCTTGGATAGGTGCAATTCCTTCTTTTGGATATTAAAACTCCTTTATCTTCATACCAGTTTGGCACTCCTAACTTTCTTTGACTCTTGCAGTGAGGACCAGTCAAGAAGTTTCAACCTTGTTGACAAGATTCATATCTTTAGACCTGATCGAGTATTTATGGTGATTCCTCATATCTGATGTTAAGGATAGCGTATTGTATCATACCCTTAGGAAAAAACTTACTGTAATATTTTAACTTACACACTATTTGGGTCGTGAATATGCAGTTTATAGTGGATATGCACTACAGAGTTACTGCTGCAGCTTATCATTGGCATAAATATAAGCATTTGGCTGGGATTGAGGTGCTCGTTGATCTACTTGGTTTTAGAGCTGCTGTCCCAAGTACTTTCAAGTGAGTGTCTAGATCTTTGTATGCATATTTTGAAGATCAATCACTCAGCCGTGAATGCTGATTCATTTGGTTTATTTGTTTCTGGTTGGTTCTTCAGTATAATCTGTGTTCTAAGCATATATATTGAAGGTTTTTATGTCTGTGATCCTCAAACACGCAAGTGACGTGGAAAGTGTTTCACATAATTTATAACAATTGCTCTGATACCATGCCAATAATTTTGTATTTGGTGATTTCCTTTAACATTAGACTCGATTCTTTATGTAGAACAAGATATACCAATTAGGGCCGACATCTACACTAATCACCTTACTTCGAGCTGATTACGATCAATTAGATAACCTATTTACGATAACCCCGTATTACGTAAATCTTATGCAGAAGCTAATACTATTCTAGTTCTATATAGATTAAGACTCTTATTAAAGAAGACTTGAAGACTTCTAGTTGATCCGGGATTCTTTGAAAGACTTCTTGTTTATCATAGACTGAATTACTTTGTACAACTAAGGAGTCTTGTGGATCATGAATTGTTATTCTTTGTCGCACAGATTCTAACACAACACATTCTATCATTCAAATGCATAAAGCTTAAGCTTGAGAGGATAGACATTTGTTATTTTTGTTCTCCAACTATGACACTGTATTTACTCCAGCTTGAGGAAAGGGGTGTTGGAGAGTTTATGTTACCTCTATCTAGTTTGAGTTCTTGATCAATTGGAGTATAAGAGTATTTGTGTGCATATCCACTCTGTGTTGTCAATGAAGACTATTTTTACCCTAAACAACTTTTCAGCAATTCTAGCTGCTACATTTTCTTTTAGTATGGGCCACTACTTTGAATAAAGAAGATTGTATTTCTTGCTGGTATAACTTCTGTCTTTCTGCACTTATCTCTCTTGGTCTTTGTGTTTGCATGGTATTTAATTTGTGAGCTTGTCTGACACATATCTTCATTTTGTGAACAGTTACCTTCTGAATATGATTGGTCAATTCATTGGTTGCCATTCTTTAACGAATCAATGTTGTAACATTATTTCAAAATTACTGAAGATATCAAGAGATAATCAATCGGGGGAAATTACGAGAGTGCTTGGTGAACAACTTCAGGTGATGGCATATTTTACTTTGTCAACACTAGAATTTAACCGTTGATACTAACCTAATACTTTGTTGGTCAGTTCTTAGTGGCTAAGTTGGTTGAATGTTGCATTGCGTCCGAATCTTCTAGCAAGCGTTCTGCAGCCTCGTTGCAAGTCTTAGATCTGCTCCAACAGCTGACCATCGGTTCCGATTCATCTCTCTATGAATACATTAAAGTATGGTTGAAATGTCTTTGGTGCTCTAATTTTTAATGCTTTAGACTGTTCTTTTCACTGTGTAATACCAAATTTGTTGCAGCTGTTTGTGAATACTTTTAAATCTATTATTTCAGGAGCTAGAGCCCTTCCCGGAGTTTGATATATTTGATGATTTGCGGAGTTTTCGCAGTAAGATATGTGAATCATACTCTCCAAGGGTTCACTTACTTAATGTAAGCTAGTGCATCTCCCTTGTGGGTACTGATTTAGTTGGCCTTTGATTTGGTGATTTGCTTCTATGTTTGTAGTCATAATAGTTTTTTCACTGTATCTCTCATTGCTCAGTAGAATTGCTTCGGTTTTGCAGCTTGTTAAGAGATCTCATCATGTTCCCCCAAGATTATTCCGATGCAGGTGTATACAGTTCTTTACCCTTTTCATTTGCACTCATTTTATTTCAAATCTTGTTTCACCAAGTCCTATTTTCCGTTCTTGTAAGTTTCAAGAGTTATACTGCAAAATAGCTGCATAATTTAATACTGCTTTGTTCTTTCTATTTTTCTCTTCTCCAGAAGGATGGCGTCATTCTTTCCTCTACGTTTATGCTTTTTGTAAATCAGTTTAATTGGTCTTAAGATTTTCATATGATTGCTTTGGTTGCTTGGGTGAGTGTTGATAAGTATTGTCAAGAAGTGTTCCACATTGCTTGGAGATGGTCTTGGGCTATTGTTTATAAAAGAAGTTTCCCAGTCCACTTACTAAGGCTGAGGCTTCAATTTTCCATCAAGTATGTATGCTTAAATAGTGTTGAAATTTCTTGCTTCAGAAGTTAATCGTGTCAAAGCTATCAAAATCAGTTAACTGGTGGGGTTGCACCATATGATGGCATCATTCGAACCAATTGTGTATTGATATGTGTTTATGTCTGCTAATATGATTCTTTATTTATTAAGAAGCCATGTAGTGTTAGGGTCATACAAAACTGATGTTAGGGGTTTACATATAAGACTCTTCCTTGTACAACTGAATACATTATCTTTATGGAGGAACTAACGGAACTGGGAATCCCATACTATATTTTCCGTTAAGTGCTTATGTCTTTTATAATTTTCTTGATTATTGCTCTATGTTTATCTCTTTCAAACTGTTTGCAACAAACATGACTAAAGATGATAAAATGAGCGGGCTATTTATAATCCAAACTCAACTCGAATACCTCTATTTCTTAGACCTAAAATAACACTTACTATTCTCATCATGTTGCAGTCTGAAAGCATTGCATAAGCATACATTCACAGGGGGAATGCATCTAGAAGAGACAAATGATGAAAATGTTATCAAAGATTCATATTGGCAGTCAGATAGTGAAATTGTTCAGGCTTCTTGGGAACTTGTTCGAATGTGCAGCTTAGATAACACAAGTGATCTGGGTGCTATGGTGTCCGACTTCATATCTAGGGTATTATTATATCTTTGTCTTTTACACTGACTATGACTTGGAATGGTCGACCAATTGTTTTCAACTGTAACTGTGATTGCAGGTCGGAATCAGTGATCCCCATCATGTTGTATTGTATCTTCCTTGGGAATCTCATGCACATATATCTGGAAAAATTAAGGCTAATAGTGCAGCAGACCCAAATATTCACATGGATACAGGCCTGTCGGATGAAGTTCTTGTTGCACTTATGAGGCTTTTGAAGAAGTATCTAATGGATGAATCTGTTGAGATGATTGACATGACTTCACATGCTTTACGGGTTAGTTTCTGAAAAAATGGTGAATTTCTATTTTAGTGTATTAAGGCTATCGGCGTCGTTTCGTGTGATAGTTTATCTCAGAGATTTTAATTTTTATTGGAGCGGCAATCAAATATATTGGGATAATTTGACTGTTTATTTTGGAACACACTCCTATAATCAAGCATAAATCCAATTGCCTTGCCATACCTTACATTTTCTGAGAGGTTACGTGACATAGTAACTTAGACATTGTGATTCCAGATCATTTGAGCGTATTTTTTTTATTTTTTTTGCATTCCGCCAGATATTCTCAGTAGGTGAACACATCCTGACTTAACTATACTGATGTTTGAGAGGGCTTGTCTTTGTTGCTTTCAAGTAGTATTTCATTCTTACCATTTCTGCTTTATTGTCATCCAGGGAATTCTTTCAACGGAAAAGGGTCAACAAGGTTTGTTACTACTAGATTCCTATGAGAGGTCTCTTCTTGAGGTCAGATAGCTTCTCTGAACTATTTATTTCCCTTTTTTTAAAATTTATTTATAATTGGAGCTAAACGATATGTGCTTGTTTAAGTTATTTTTAGTGAAAAATAAAATTGACTTGTTAAGAATTGTTATTTATGATGCATTTTGGTATTTGTTTTTGGACATGGTACGTTTGTATATTTGAAATGGTTAAACTCATTATATTTCTCTTTGTGTTACTAAATTGAATGAGTTTTTCAAATTGACTTCTTATTCATATCAAATATCGGTGTTCTTCTCTTGTTCATTTAATGCAGCTGGCTATTTTCATAATCAAATTATTTTTATTTGTGTCAAAGTCTGTTTTCCTATTATGCACAACATTCATCGTTTTAAAAGCTTTTATCTCTAAGACCTGTCTTCTATTCTATTTTAACTTCAGTTGGTTTGTCTGATGATGTCTGAGCCTCTAAAATTTAACTTGCACTATGCATCACAGGTCCTTTAATCTACAGAGTGTTTCACTGATGATTGTATTCACTGAATGATGAAAGTAGTCACTAGCTATGTGCATTATATATTCTTATATGGCTCTCAGTTCTTCCTGAGCTGTTTCTTTATTGGATTCTGTTATGCTGTCCCAGTGCCTTTGATAGGGATCAAGAATAATATATTAATGATATCTCATATTAGGAGTATTTCCATATTAATTAGGATTCTAGTAGTATTATTAAGTTAGGTTTCTTTATATTAAGTAATTAGGATTTTATATGTTGGTAAGTTGCTTTTATTAAGAGTTTTAGTTATGGTATGTTTTGGTTATATAGCCTATAAATATAGGCTTAGACTTTGTTTTGAGACAGATTTTGATGATTATTGATATTGATATATTATTTAGTTTATAGTTTTCTCTAGTTTCTCTTTGCGTTCTTCGTTCGTTCTCCTAATTGGTTGTCAATCGCTATCAAATTAATATACTCCCAATTGGTTTCACGACTTATTTGATTTTGGTGCCTAAGCTACTTCCTATACTACTGTTGGTCATGAAGGAAGTATATGTGGTCAACAACACTAGAGATGGACACTTCTTGTACCTAATTCGATGGAAAGTGAAGGAAGAATATATTGTCAACAACGTAAAAAATGGACATTTCTTGTATCTTGTTCGATGGAAAGGTCGTCCTAATGGGGATGTCACATGTTTGGATCGAGATTCCATGCTCATTTTCCTCTTTTTTTTTTTTTGGAGCGTCACTTCAAGCAAACTCTCGGGACGCGAGTTTTTCAAGTCGAGGAGAATGATAGGGATCAAGAATAATATATTAATGATATCTCATATTAGGAGTATTTCCATATTAATTAGGATTCTAGTAGTATTATTAAGTTAGGTTTCTTTATATTAAGTAATTAGGATTTTATATGTTGGTAAGTTGCTTTTATTAAGAGTTTTAGTTATGGTATGTTTTGGTTATCTAGCCTATAAATATACTAATATAGGCTTAGACTTTGTTTTGAGACATATTTTGATGATTATTGATATTGATATATTATTTAGTTTATAGTTTTCTCTAGTTTCTCTTTGCGTTCTTCGTTCGTTCTCCCAATTGGTTGTCAATCGCTATCAGCCTTGTTGAGATGTATGCGGTTATGCGATTGACAACTGCACTCTGTTACTGGAATGTTCAGATGTTCAGCGCTCGCAAGCACATCAGTTTTTCAATGGAGTTGATGAATGACGGGCTCCTTGAATCTTCAGTGAATACCAACAAAAAACAAAAAGAAACATACACTATGGAAATGATACATTATTCAACTACCCTTTTATTATATTATAGGATCTATGACTTAGGCTTCTATACTATTTAAAAAGTATTTAACTGTTTTCTAACTTTCGAGGTGTATATATCTGCTTATCTGGTATTAAAGGATATGGTACAGTCACCCTCCACACCCACCAGTTTCTACTCTCTTTGACAATGAAAGAGAAAAAGGACGATTTCTGACCACGAACCCTGGTTGGTCACTTTTCTGGGCCGGGATCGATAAAGTAAACTGTACCAGAAGTTCTAAAACTAGAGAGAGACCAGGAGGTTCTTGTACACAGTTGTTACTGGGTAGTTAAAGGGTCAAGCTTCTTAGTAATTGTCTAGGAGTGATTTGCACAATCAGCACAATCACACCAAATCAATTATCTAGAAATGTATTCCTATTTTCGGTCTTCTTTCCTAAGATATATTAAAACAACATTGTAAGTATTCAGGATTATGGCACTGATTTGTAACTATAATCTCTATTTAATGTTGGGATGGAAATAATTTAAGACATTCAGCCAAATTATAGAATTTTTGTCATGGTATCAGAGCTATTGTTCCGTAATTGCTCAGCCAAATTATAGAATTCTTATTAGTGGGGCCTAGGAAAAACATGATTTGGTATTCATTGTGATGCTGGTGCTGCAAACAACTACATCCTTATTAATGCCATTATGGTAATTTCACCATTTGTACTCTAAGAGAGGCTTTTATTCGTTAAATGTTTGCAATTATTATGTCCTTTGGGAGATACTAATTGTTTATCAATGTAATTTAAAGCTCTCAAGTGTGGACTGTGAATTGTGGAAGTAAAATGGATTGAAAATACAAATGTCTGTTAACTAATGTTGCTTGTTCCCGGTTACGTGGGTTTTTGTTGGTTATGGTATTCCAATAATGTGTCTGTATATCTGTAGGTTCACTCAAAGGGCGTTAACATGAAGCAGGTACAAAGTTTAATTGCGAATCTGCAAACAAAATTCAACAGTAAGTTGTTATTTTGAAGATTCTGTGCTTGTGTGTTAAAATGAATGCATTCAAATGTCTCTTGTGGGGTATGGTTGTGCTATTTCTCACCTACAGTTGTATCATTCTTTTTGTAGCTTTTTAATCATTTTTGCAACCAGTTCCTCGGAAAATCCTGTGTGATGGAATTGTTGAAATCTACAAACCCTACAATGGAGAAGAAAAACTAATACTGGGTATATGATTGGATAGGACAAAATACTAGGCACTAGAGAAAAGAAGCATAACTGAGACATCAAGAGCCTACTCTAAGATACTTTCTGCTTATATCTCCATATAATCACAGACACATTTCTTTTGTAGGTGAAAGGTTCATATTCAAAAAGGAGGTATCTGAAACACTATAATGTTATACTTATTCATTTTGTTTCCTCCTTTAGCTAATGGACATTGTATAGAGAGCTAACGGCACACTTAAGCTTAGACAGTTTTTTAAGTGAAATGTGGTACATTAGTTCAACAATTACCCTTGTTCAATGTGCGAAGTAGTTGACTCCTAGTTGAGTTCTTTACCTTCTTTAATTTTTGGCTCTTACTTAACCCTTAGGATCTAGATTATTTGCATATTCTACAAGTCCTTGTGAGTTATTTAAATGGAGAAGGTGTAGCAGCGTCAGGGTTATTGTTAAACTCCTACCTCATTCCTTTTGGACTTACTATTCCAGTTCCCAGGAGTTAGAGAAAGATGGATATTTTCATTTAGTCTGGACTGTACTGTATTAAGTGGTTAGTATTTTACTTGTATGTTGACTCCTTTTTTTCATTTTTGTCAGCTGAATCAAATTCAATCAAGGATACGACTTTGTGGTCTACCTTCAACAAAACATTTGAGGCATGGATATGCCCACTTGTGTGTGCAATGATAACTTATTGTGATGATCTCATTCTTAGGTTGGCCATTCTTCCTCTTAAAAGATTAATCCATCAACTTTTGTCAGTTATGTTTGCTGTAATATTCTTTAATAGATGAATGTTGCAGTTTACCCTATTATATTTGTGCAGATTATGTCAAGATATAGTTCTCCTGAAATCTGAAGTTGCAGAACTTCTATTCTCGAATGTCTTTGTTAATATAGCCAGAAGAAAGGATTTAGATGATGATCTTTGTAAAGCAATCTCTTTGAAGGTTTGTTTACTTGCCTTTAAGTTTTACCTGCAATAGTTTCTTTTCTTTGTCATATTTGTTGCTATGAACGAGTGAGTTGGTACATATCAAGAACATATATGTAAATCAGCTTATGAAATGAGGTTAAGTTTTGGAATGGTAATGTATTTATCTAATATTGTTGTTTTAGGTAAGAAAGTGGTTGTTATTACTTCCTTAGATAAGTGATGCTCTTTATCTGTCTGAGCCGCCGTAAAATTTCACCGCAGTTTCCACCACATCGACGTCACCTGTCAGTCTGCGCATGACACCACAAATAACATCTTTTTTTTTTTTTTACTGGCCTAATTTTTGTCTAAAGTTGGTCATCTTGTCTATTGAAAGTTAGCCCTGGAAAGCCTTCTGTGCTACCAGTCGTTGATTTTGATAAATGCTTTACATGTGATGCTGTATTGCCAAATCATATTATGTTACAATAGATTTATTTCTAATTAATTCTCCTTTGATCTTGGAGGTAGGAAGAATGATAATCACATTCTGATACTGTGCACCTTAATTAAAGACTTCTTTAACATGTAGCTCATCTTATATAACGACAAGTATACGCACGCTTCTTGAATGTGAAGTTTTAGCGGCATCTGCTGTTTTATCCTGATTGGAACTTTGAAGTCAAGGGGTTGCTACTTTATGTGTTACTTCTTTTTGCTCAGTTCCTTTAAAGGCTTTTGATAGAATACACGGGGATCTGCTCCTATTGATCTCTGTCTGTATTGTTTACTTTCTAAAACATGGCTCATTTCCAATTTCACGTATTATCTGCTCAGAACCTTGAAGTATAATCACTTGTATTCCTACAGCCCTAATGTTTTTCTAGACGTATGATTCCATCCAACAGACATGGTTTTGATTTGTATGATGGATGATCATTGGCAGGTACAGGAGAATATTTTTATTGAGTCCAATTCGTTGATCAAATCAATTCAAATATTCTTGCAAGCTCTAAATGAGCTTCGGCTCTATCATGTAATGGAAAGAACAAAGTCCACTGCTGCTCAGTCCAAGCTTGAAAGTTTAAAGGTAGAAGCGTGTTCCTGTTCCTGGAGTGGATATAACCTAGGCGTTTTGTGCCTTTTAAGTTGCTTTGTAAGAATTATGCTGTGATAAGGTAGAGGCCATATATTGGTCATAAGGTTTTAATGTGCTTCTCTTTAGATTGATACGGGATGGATGAAACATTGACGGAGTCATTTGTCTCTTTGCCACATCCGTCAATATTTCTCTATTCTATATATGCATCTATGTGTTGTGTATATATATAGTCGTTGAGTAATACCTTAGAAAGATTCAACAGCTTTTTTGTGCCCACAATAACGATAGGAAAGAAAAATAATAGATGTAGTCGCGCGTGCCCACGCAGCCACTTAACATCACTTATCTGATAGTCCTGGAATTATCGCTTAGAAGGATTCTACAGCTTACTTATGCTCATAATAACGAAAACAATATAGTTCATTGGTCTTTATTGGATCACAGCTCTCTATGCCACCAAATAGAAGATATTCAGTGATCAGCCTTTAATTTTGTTTAGTAGGTGAATCCTAGTATTAGGTAAATGATAGAAGGTACTCTTAGCTGCAGAAAATGGTTAGACTTTGACGGCTTTCTTTTTTTCGAAAGCAAGATTACTCCACTTTTCCTGAATCGTTTATGAGGTTATGACGCTGAGGACTATCAGCTACTTGTATTATGCTAGTTTGAAATTTCTTTTTATGATTCAGTATTAACAAATTCACGATACACTCCTTTCAGTTGCATGGCTGCACATTTTTTTATTTATTTGTAAAGGTTAATCATTGAAAAGTCAAATAAGAATTGATAAGATTTACTCCTCTTGTCTTACATAACCTCTTGGTTACAATTGTATCGACTGCCGAGCTTTGTCTTTAGCAATTGTGCTTTGCATTGTACTGATTATCTGCAAGTTCTCTCTCAGTTGGTATTAAACTGTTGGAATATGTTCTCACGTGCTCATAATTTGTCATTTCAGAGAGCTGATCGAAAGAATGTAAAGATGTAAAAATAGAAGGGCACAACTCTGCAATTTCCCGAACAATACTTGAAATAATGAAATCATGAATGAATAAAACACAATTGTAGAAAATATTAGTATTAATTACTGTTAAATGTAATCCTTTCGAAAGATAAAATCAGCAAAGACCAAAAAACCCACCAAATGGCTGGTACTGTCGCTACTACTGCTGGAATTATCCCCTGAATATTTCCACCTGCAGTGAATATTGACTAATGCATTTCATACGGCACTAACAAAATTGTCATATAGTTTCATAAAAGTGAAGTTTTGTTTTCCAGAGCTAAATTATGTCATATTACTTTGAAGTCTTACCTAACTAGATTTATGGTTTCGACAGCATGCTAAACTTTCTAGCTCTGGGTTGAGGTCACGTTCTGCATCTGCAAAGGTTAAGGATCACCAGACACATTCTTCCATGGCACTAGCATCAACATTATCTTGGGAAAAGGTTTGCTATTGTGTTTAAAATCGTTGAAAAATTTGGGCGGCAGAATAAATTCACTGCAAAATCATAATTTGTTCCATTTCCTTTTGGTATTTTAGTTCATATTTACTGTTCAAAATGCTGATATAAAAGTTCGTGATAAGATGGTTTCTAGTGCAAGAAAAATTGTTCCCAATTCTCAGGATGATGCAGATATTGTGATAATTAATTTAATTCTTGTAATTCTGTGGAAATGCTTTTCTGAGAATGGTTCATGGTCATAGTGTAATAAAAAGTTTGTACTGATTGCTAAATTAAGTGATGATGTATTTACGCCATTGCCCCTGGGAGGCCACTGAGTTTTATTTACTTTTAAAAACGGGATATTTGGCTAGGTGTATTGGCTGGCAGTGGATTACCTTATTGCTGCAAAATCCGCTATTGTAAGTATTTTCACAGTCTTTTATGTTCATTTCTCTCTCTTAATATTGATGGAAAATATCTCCTGTCACTGTGTGCTCGTTTTACATATGCATTGTGCCTTGCAGGATTGTGGTTCTTACTTTACTGCTGTCCTTTACGTTGAGCATTGGTGTGAGGAACACCTTAATAGCCTTACTTTGGGCAGCCCGGATTTTTCTCACCATGAAAGAGTATGTTATAAAATATATAAAACCAAGGATTTTTGCATTTTGTCTGCCTCTTTCCTTTTAAGTTTTATACTTGTTTTGGGTCCTGCAGTTCCTTTTGACATCATATAATATTTTAACTTGCTTTACTACCTTTTGACTGTCAGCTGCCACCCCACATTGAGATATTATTATCAGCTGTAACCAAGATTAATGAGCCAGACAGTCTGTATGGGATAATTCAGACTCACAAGGTTAGTTGAGGACATACAAATGATTGTAATTTTGTGTTATGTGTGTGTTTGCACGATAGTAAATATCTACACATGCATCCACAAAAAATGTTGTGTAGTTGCGGGACGATGTGCCGTACATGTGGATAGGAAGTATCAGTCATCTAGACTCTCTTCTGTTGAAATGGGTTCGATTAATTAGCCAAAACAAATTCCTTAGCAATTAAATGGGGGTCGGAAATAGAAATAAATGTGCATCTGTCTGAAAGTCTTTCATATATCAACTAATTTGGAAAGAGGTGATATATGGTTGGATTCACTTCGTATATGAGTAACCAGTCCATTAATAGTTTATATAGTTGGTTAAGTGAATATAGATAAAAAATAATTTACTCACAAGATTATGAATATTTCAATTATTTAAGTGGAAAGTGGATTATTTGATTACATTTACAAATTTAAACTTAAAAATAAATGATATATATGTAAATTACTTTTATATATTAACTTAAGAATTTAAGAAATGAAATACAAAATATTTGATACCTCAAAACATAAATACTCAACCCCACCTCTCGAAAGGCTCGCCACCATTCCTCGCATAATCTATCTTTGTGTTTGTGTGTTTATTTGTATACATATATGTATGTTGTATATGCATGTATAATATATATAATATTCTTTACATGTTTATTTTATATAAGTAAACAAAAAAAATTGTTAAATAATTGTCAATTCTTAGTTTTAATTTTCTATTTGATTAGTCAAGATAATCACTGAGATCTTGTGGTTTATGGATTCTTTTGAGTCGTAGTAACCCTTAAATGGTCCTCTTTAAACTTTTTCTGTTTTGCATACTGGTATATTTCATCATGCATGCCATTTTGACCTTTCCATCATTTTTGATGTGGAAAGGTGTTCAAAAATCTCATGAATATCCTTGCTGAATCTTACGACATTATGCTAGTAGAGTTTATGACATGCTATGAGTATTATTGCCTTACCACAATATTATTATATAGTGTATGTGAGTGTGATGACTACATTTTCTGTTGTGGCTTGCAGCTGACTTCCCAGATAATCACCTATGAGCATGAGGGTAATTGGAGTAAAGCACTTGAGCATTATGATTTACAAGTGCGCTCTGAACCTGTTGTGCAAATAAGTGACCCCACCTATTCTTCTTTGGAAAATTCTCAATCGGCGACTCACTCATCCTTGTCCAACACTAAAGATGACATGATCTGGAAGAAGCCTTACAAAGGAGTAATAAAATCTTTGCAGCAAATTGGTTGCACTCATGTATTGGATGTGTATTGTCAAGGATTGACTTCTCAGAGGGGCCGTTTTCAACACGATTTAGAATTCACGGAGCTGCAGGTCTTGTTTCATAATTTTTGATTTTCATTGATGAGAGTTATTGGCACTATCCTCTCTCCATTCTGCTACTCAAGATTGTTCCTCCCCTTCATCCTCCAGCTCTTTCTTTGTCGGCGTGTGTCTGAATAATGTTGACTTGTTCTGTTTTCTTCTGTATGTTTTGCAGTATGAGGCTGCTTGGCGTGCAGGAAACTGGGATTTCTGCCCACTTTATTCTGGTGCTGAGACATCAGTTTCACATCAACACGTTGGACATAACTTTAATGAAAGTTTGCACAGGTGTTGTCTTTAGATATTGATTTAGCGAGGTTCAAGCCTTATTCACAATTATCTAAAATGTCATTTATGTTCCTTATATGTCCTGCCATGAGTTCAATGCTGATATGGTACTTTCTTTGATGCAGTTGTTTTAGAGCACTACAAGAAGGAGAATTTAATGAATTCCATTCGACACTGCAAGATGCTAAGCAGGTTAGTAGGTGCTAAAACCTTATGTTTGGTTATGGAAGTAACCTGTCGAATTAATTGTATCTCTTTTACATCAGGTTCTTTTGCTCTCCATTTGTCATGCGAGTATTGAGAGTACCGAGTTCATCTACTCAACTATAAATAAACTTCAGGTTCTCAATGGTGCAATTTTTTATTAATTGGTGCATTAAGGTTTCCTATAATTCTTCTGCTTGGATTATGAGAGGTTGTAACTTCAATGGTACTTCCGTTATGGGCTGCTTTCGTTTTTGTTTTTTGATATAGTTAGCAGTGACTAAAATTATCTTATAAATGCTGAATGTTTAGATTTGAAAACTTTCATATTTTTCTGTTTTTGTAACTTGCCAGATCTTTTATCATCTTGGGACGGCGTGGCATTTACGTTGGAGTCTGTCATCTGAAAATATTAATCATTCTTCTGGGAGACAAAATTTATTGTCCGCACCTGTATTCCTCTCCATGGACCAGGTATTTTGTTGGATTGACTTCTAATCTGTGTTATTAACTTCTGGCCTGCTTATGTATATAGATTATACATATACCAACTTTCATCAAATGTTAATGAATATATTTGGGATCTTTCTGGTTAAAATCTATCATGTATGCTGTTAACGTGTATTTAATGTGTTAAACTTCTCTATCCAGATTTCTTTGTTTTTTTTTTTTCCAGGCAATTCGTTTTTGTTATTGACAGTATGAATGTTGTAAAAACTAATGTTCAGATTGATTAACTGACGCCTGAATATAAATCTGCAGTTGCAGCCACTACATGAAAACTGGAACTGCATTTTGAAACAATCAGAGTTGCATATGAATCTTTTGGAACCGTTCATAGCATTTAGAAGAGTGTTACTTCAGGTTTTGAATTCAACAGACAGTACAGTATATCATCTCTTGGAATCAGCATCAATTCTTCGCAAGGTATTCTATGGGAAATGTTATTTTGAGTTGTAGTATACTAGAGCTGAACCTAACAAGCTTGTTATTGACTGTGAATCTTCAGGGATCTAGGATTTCACAGGCTGCTGGAGCTTTACATGAGTTTAAGGTCCTTTGCTCTGAAATGGGAGAAGGATATTCTAATTTGTACTGGCTTGGAAGGGTAAATACTTTCTCTGGAATCATCAATGTTCCATACTACAAATACTTCTATCTTCTTATTTTGAAAATGGCTATGGTGCTCGTAAGGCTATCCTGGAAGTTGGTATGACTGATTGGATATGCAGGATGGTTTGCATGCTAGCAAATTCCTTTAATCTGAAACAACCAAGATATACTTCTCAACCGTAACGTATGGAAACACATGATTCATGTACACGACTCGACGTGATTCATTCATGGTTCATATAGCCTACCACAATTTAAATTGGGGTTACAAGCTTGGTTGTTGTTGTTGACTCTTTCATTCATTTAACTGGAGTTCTCTAGATCTTTTCATATAAACTATGCTTTGACTCGGATGTGGGCACGACCTCCAGTTTTCTTAGTTACCGTTTTCCTCACCTTAAATCTTTGTCATGGCATTGAAGTTCTGTTTAAGCCTTTGGAGGTTGTGTTTGTATCTTTTTCCTGCTCTCCACAATTTCAGTATCTACTATTTTAAGTTCGCATCTTTCGCTTTAAACTAAACATATTTCAATTTTCCTTTAAAAGCTTGAAGAAGCTAAGCTTCTCCGTGCCCAAGGGCAGCACGAGATGGCAATCAACCTTGCAGATCATATTTCACAAAATCACAGGTTAAAAGCTGAAGCTTCAGATGTATTTCGTTTAGTTGGAAAGTGGCTGGCAGAAACTCGTTCAAGCAAGTGAGTAAACGTTTTAGTGTCTTCAATATGTAGCATAAGGTCATGGTGGTTGTTTATTCAAAATTTATATGAATTTTCAATAGTTAAAAGGCTGGTACATTGTGCATCGATATCTGAAAATGAATTAGTGAGAGTAGGCATTTTGATAACAAGTTATTTTTAGTTTTATTCTGCATCTTTGTGGACATAGATTTTCTTATCCGAAATATACCTTAAATCATGGTGAACGAAAAAAGTTATGTTATCCTACTAAAGTATGAAATGTTGTCTCAAAATAGTATTAGAGTATCATTTTTATTTTATTTATTACAGGGATAGAGTTGGAGAAAATAAAGATAAATTTCTTAAAAGTACCATGAAAGTACAGATAAATTAAGTAATTTAGCCTGTCATAAAAATCAAACAAATGAATTAGTATAGAACTGTTTTATTAACTTCGAATTAAATATTTGGCTATATATGTGAATCTTATATTATTTGTAGGTATTATAATAAAGTACATATTATTATATCGTAATATATAAACGCATACATATAGTAGGGGGCGAGATGGGCCTTGTGGGGGGTGGGGGTGCGCCTACATGTTCCCCCTGTGTCTCTGCCATGTGTGAGCGCAACTCGAGATAGTGATAAAAGGGCGTTAGAATTGTGGTTCGGGTAAAACATCTTTTCCGAAGCGGAAATTTGAAGTTATTCTTAATTTGCTCGTATGTTTTCTTCTTAGAAATAAAAAATTGGTGTTCATTAATCATGCAGAGTATAGGGCATGAAGGAATTATTGCATCCAAAAGCTCATCAGTTATGCAAATATATAGGAGAATTTTGCTATAAATTAACAAATGGTGTGTTTTTCTACGAGATATATAAGTTTATGGTGGATCTTTTCGTATTAGAAAAACAAAATAGGAGTGTGAAGTGAAGTTCCATATGTTCATATTTTTAGGGTGCAAAATGCATTTTATCCAGAGTGAGGCATGGGATTGCTAGCTACATTTGAATGATGTGCACTGTCTGGTCTCATAAAGACCTCATTTCAGAAAGTTGTTGACCTTGGAACACTAAATGATTTGGTTGTGCGGATCACTTGAATATAACATATACTGTATCTTATGCTCTACAAGCTTAGTATGTTTCTTTAATCTTTTGTTATGATGCTGCAGCTCCAGAACTGTATTAGAGAAGTACCTGAAGAATGCTGTTAACCTAGCTGAAGATCACAAGGCTACAGACAAGTTGTCTGTAGAGAAAAGAAGTCAAATGCATTTCCAGCTGGCACGTTATGCAGATGCTCTTTTTCGCAGTCATGAAGAAAGACTTAACTCCAACGAGTGGCAAGTAGCATTGCGATTACGGAAACATAAGGTATTTCGTGAGATATTTTTGCACAGAATCTGCACTTTATAAGGAGGGGAAGGACTACCGAAGAATTGTGTTTCTTTTTTATAAAGGAAGTGTATTTATAAGGTTATTTGACATTGTAATCTAAGAAGAATCCCTTACATGCAGACAAAGGAGTTAGAAGCTCTGATCAAGCGTTTTCGGAGTATGGCGAAGGCGAGTATCGTTCATTTGACACTTCCTTCGCAACTGGCATTGTTTAGAACTCAAAGCTAACTTGAGATTTTTCCTATCGGGTTCCAGGTTGACAAGACTGACTATTCCTTAAAAATACAAGAGCTACAAAAGCAACTCGCTATGGACAGAGAAGAAGCAGAGAAATTACAGGTTTGCTAAACAAGAACAACACGTGTATTTTACGTATATGTATAAGCTCAATCATTTTACATCTTTTATATAATGGAAGTGTGAATCAATTCCCGTACATGTCTTGAAGAAATCTGCTCGAAATATGGAGCTGTACTAAGTAGGTGCTGAACCTAGTTGCTATCTTCAGTTGCAGTTTTTGAGGTCTAGAGATTAAGTGTAGTTAAAAGGGATTCATTTAAGTGGATTATATCAAAACCTATGTAATTATATTTAAATTGTTAAAAACAGGTGGTGCTCTAATTTATATCCTGGCTGAATAATTTCTCTTAAATTATGACTGTCGCCTTGCCTTGTATGTATGGGGCTGATTGTAATTTACTGCGTGCAAAACATTACTTAAAAGATCCCAACTTCTCTCAATTACATCTCAGGAAGATAGGGACAATTTTCTTTGTACAGCACTAGAGGGATACAAGAGATGTCTGATTATCGGCGAGAAGTATGATGTCCAAGTGGTATGTGCTTGTGATATCTTTTTTGACTGATGAAATTATTTTTTGATTAATCAGGCTCTATATTATAAGAGTTTATTCATTTGGTAGTTGACTTTGTGATCAATTTCATTTAGTCGTACGATCTATATCCGAAGTCTGTCTTTTATGAATTTTTCAGTTTTCGGGGATTATTGATAAATCTTTTGATTCCAAACGTGTACTTTAAAAAAGTGCATTTCTACTGATGAAAACTGACATTGTTAAGACTGTTAAAAGTAGATGGGAGCATTGAATATTGATGGTCAGAGTGCTATTAATGGATGCTGATATAATTTTGCTTTGGGGAAGCAACACCATTGTGTATCATTAACATAACATCTAGGCATATTTCTATAGTGTTTGGTATGTATTCAGTGTTGTGCTTTTCATAAAAGAAAGGGTTCGAATTGTCAGTTGGTTGCTGAGATTTGGTTTGTCACAGTTCAAGGCATATGCCAGCTATTCTATGATTTTCTTTTTCCTCAAATTTTCTAATTCTAAATACCAACTTTATTGAGCAACATAACTGACTTCATCGTGTTTAGGTATTTCGACTTGTTTCCCTTTGGTTCAGTCTTTCAACTAGACAGATTGTCGTGGATAGCATGTTTAGCACTATCAAGGAGGTATATTTGTGAATTCTTTTTCCTGACAATCTTTAGTTTTTGATCGTCATGTTCACCTTTTGACCTGTCTGGGTTCATTGTGAAATGCGTTCCTTCCATTCGAGTCATGAACTTGTTAGTCATTATTTAGGTACAATCTTATAAATTTATACCATTGGTATACCAAATAGCGTCGCGGATGGGTGGCGTAAAAGACTCCTCTGGGTCTTCAAGCTTTCAGGTTAAGATTTTAGTTTATGTGGATGCGTGAGTGTGTTTTATTTTTATCTTTTTTATTTTCCATTTCAAATGCCCAGAAGAACCCCAAAACAGCACTTTTTCGCATCATAATTCTGGTGGCTGTTTGCAGTTTGCATTGGTTTTCCTTGTGAAGAAAATGGCCCTTGACCATCCTTATCATACAATATATCAGGTAAGCAAGGTTATACTTGTCTAAGAAATTAAAGGTGCAGCTTATAATGTTGTTTCTCATTTGATCTTTATTCTTCACATTTTTTATGCGAGTAGATTGTTATATCTAGAGATGAGAGATCTCATTGTTTTGTCTATGAGGTGTTGATATCTCTATTCGCTAAAATACCATGTATCCCAGTCGGTTGTTGCATGGCTGATTCAGAAATCCCAAATAGAGACGTATACTTGTGCTCTAGTTTTCTGTATGCCAAAATTTATACTTGCTAGCTGCATTTATTTCTCTTGTGGTTCTCTCGTGTACAGCTTCTAGCACTGGCAAACGGAGACCGCATCAAGGACAAGCAACGTAGTAGAAACTCGTTTGTGGTGGATGTGGATAAGAAGGTTGCTGCTGAAGATCTCTTAAAGGAGCTATTAGCATACCATGGTGCTATAATCAGACAAGTAGAGCTCTCATTTTTCCGGGTTCATTCATTGTC
This sequence comes from Linaria vulgaris, assembly GCA_948329865.1. Lineage (NCBI taxonomy): Eukaryota > Viridiplantae > Streptophyta > Magnoliopsida > Lamiales > Plantaginaceae > Linaria > Linaria vulgaris. The sequence continues at coordinate 29,904,106 of OX415250.1, read as the reverse complement.
TTCATCCTATTTCTGTTCTTGATTTGTTCTTTTCACTCCTTAGATGAAACAAATGGTGGAGATCTACATTAAACTTGCTGAACTGGAAACCAAGAGAGAGGTACGTAAATGGGCAGGGGTGGTTGTTCTTTCAGACAGGCTATCTAAAGTATCCTGCCACTGTTTTGGGAACTCCTGCTGCCTGCAAATCGTAAACCATGTATAGAGTTATTATTGATTGAATTTATAACTGGATTTGTTGAACAGGACACCAACAAAAAGGTTCCTCTTCCAAGAGACATCCGCAGTGTTCGAGAACTTGAGCTTGTTAGACTCTTTCTTTTTCTTTGTTTTTGGTTTGTTGTGGAATATTTTGAGTGATACAACGTTGCTTGTCTGATGATACTCAACAGACTGAAGTGACTTCGTAACTTAGATCATTGTCGTTCAATTATGCATTTCAGGTTCCTGTCATAACATCTAATGTTCCTATTGACCGGACCTGTCAATATCCTGAAGGACTTTTTCCTCACTTCAGAGGTTTGGCGGATTCAGTCACGTAAGTATTTCATGCTCTGACTGAATCTTGGATCTGAGTAGTCTTTGGAAAATGTCATTGTTTCGAGAGGAAATTTACATGAGAAGCTTATTAAGTATTAATTAGGAAGTTACTTTTTAATTTTTTTTCTAAACAGACTAGATATACGAGTTCATTCTGCATGATCTTCTTACAATTATTATCTACCTTATTTCAAATTGATGTTCTATTGCTGCACTGAAATTTACAGCATAATGAATGGCATTAATGCGCCAAAAGTGGTGGAGTGCATCGGGTCAGATGGTAACAGATACCGACAACTAGCAAAATCTGGCAATGATGATCTGAGACAAGATGCAGTATGTAATTCGGACCACTTCTATTTCTTTTGTATCATATTTAATTTTTAAATGATAGTGTTGTGTAGAAATATATGTTAGGGCATGCTATGCTTTATGGGATGGTGTTTATGATAGCGGGTATGTAAATTAATGTGCATTTTGTTTTACTAAAGGAAAGAGATTTTGGGTAAAATCCAAAATCTGTCAGCTACTCTGTCAGTATTCAAAATCCTACATTGTAATGCAAACCTACTTCAATGTCCTACTGGATAAGTGTTGGATGAAATGGCAGATACAAGATATACTTTGATAACCATGAGAGATGCTTGGTCTATATGGTTAAGTTTGCATTACAGGAAGTCCTTCAGTTCGACATATATTAAACGTAAACAATTGATGGTCATTCATGTATACCAGATTTTCTGTACCTTCTGTGTACACAGCCAGTCTGTTCTGTCAGCTATAACGTTTTTGTCCTTTTGGGCTGAGCAGTTTTTTGACTCAGAATATAGAACAGAAATATTCACTTTACAAACTGGTGCAGGTTATGGAACAATTTTTTGGCTTGGTCAATACTTTCTTGCAAAACAACCGTGATACGTGGAAGAGGAGACTCCGGATACGTACATACAAGGTAGTTTTCCCATCTTAAACCAGATACTTGTTCTAGTTTTGTATCTTATATTTGCATCGAGGCAAAGTTTAGTTCGAGTTCAAAAAGTGTCAGATAATGATATTTCTTAAAAGTGTTTTACCTTAAAAGTGGCGGTAGGTAGTCTTACATCATTTCTTTCTGCAAGAAGGTACTATGGAAGGAAAAGCCCATCTCAAGAAATCGGTCATTCTTAATGGACTTCAAAATAACAATGAACATTAAACTTTTGACAAAGGGTCTTGAGTAAATTGTATAGTGAAAGATATAATAATCTTGCTCATCTTACTCCTTGCAACAAGTATAAAACTATTTATTACTGGATATGGCATGGAAAAATAAAAAGAATATGTGATTTTTCATGTAACTGCTAGCATTTGTACAAGAGAAGTTTTACGTGTTGCTTCACAAAGAGACTGCAGTTGATAAATGTTAATGTGCTTGGTGTTCAGTTCTTCTATATTAATTGTTAAATGCCTGTGTTGATAATGACTTTCTATATCAATTCGGCATATGTGAGCAAATGAATTAAATTGTAATGCTTCACGAGACAGGTTGTTCCGTTTACTCCCAGCGCTGGGGTTCTTGAATGGGTCAATGGAACTTTCCCACTCGGGGAATATCTAATCGGAAGGTAAGCAGAACTACATGTGCTTTAAAATGTCTATATGATGCTGTGCAACGTTTCGTGTTTAATATGTTTATGCTCCAATACAGCTCCAGAAATGGAGGTGCCCATGGACGCTATGGAATAGGAGATTGGAATTTCCTCAAATGTCGGCAGCAAATGACCGCCGTAAGTGTCATCTGTCATGTCATGCTCTTGTAGTACGTAATGTTATATTTTAACCCCCCTTTCTCCCCCCAAAGTGTCGCCTTGTGTAGGTGTTTTTCTTGAGCCATCTGAATGTAGTGGTTTACGGAGTAACTAAGGTAGTAGTTTTTGTTTCACATAAGAAATTTAGCAAAATGTCATAATTTTCATCAATTTATTTAGTGGTGTAGGATATGTTATTAGGAAGACAGATAGGGTAGTTGGTGTTATGAATGTAATCACATGAACTGGGTGCATTCTCCTCCTATTTATGTGCAATCTTCACCTATTTCATCATAACTCTGTTAAGGGCTGCTACCCACTGATCCATTCCCCTCCCAGTCCGCCTATCCCAGTCCGCTTTAGTTGAGAAAGAATTTGAGCTGAAAGGGCCAGAGATCTCTCATACATACCCGAAAAGAAGATGAAAAGCCCATACCGCAATGGTGAAGAACAAGTTATTCTTCCTACACTTGTGTTCAAGTGGGAAGAATCTCATGTGCTGGGAAACTGTAATTTAGATAAGGATGCGGAAGGGGTGTACTGTAATTGCCTGAACGGAATAACATTGTTTGTTATCCTCAAGTCATTCTTGGATATAAACTTGCCCCTCGGGCATTCTAGATTAAATCCACGAAGTCAAGTACATCTTCTCAAAGTCGTAAGAGTCAAAGACTTAATAAACAGAAAACATGGGTTTTCTTGAATCTTAGAGCTTTTTGTTGGGGAGTCAGCACTGATACTTTTTGTTGTTGAAAGTCTGGAGCAAAGCAATCACGATACCAAAATTGGAAACTAGGATGACAAGAATCAAGTCCTTAATCCTAGTTAAACCGGGTACGTTAATGAATAAAATGAGAATCACGTTGAGTAGAGCATGTAAATTCAACTATTTCCCTCAGTCTGATTGTGCAAATTGTCTTCCTTTCTTTGGCAGCCATATCAATTTGTAATCCTCTGTCTATGCTTCGTTCTTTTCATTTGCCCAAGCCACAAGTTCCATGATGTCGTGGTGGTGCGTCTATATCTCTAGGCCTCATATGACTTAAGTTGAATATTTGAACCAAAGCTCTCGTATCACTTAGAAGGAAATACAAATTCTGACTGCTTCTGGATACTTTTATACTAATTGCATCTGAGGATATATCAGAAACTGTACTGATTCGTTAAGCCCTTTATCTTAAATTGAAATAGATTTAGCTTGGGTTCACCCACCTTTCCGATGAGGCAGTAAACTAGATTGATAAGATCTATGCTTCCGAATCAATACTCAGTGATGCAATAAGTTTAACGTTGTTTTCTTTTGTTCGGATTTTCCAGTATTAAAATTTTGTCGCATACTTTGTTTTGTAGGCAACTGATAAGCGCAAGGCCTTTCTGGAAGTTTGTGAGAATTTCCGGTTTGTGTTTTTAATTTTTATTTTTTCAAGACTACCTAGTTGCAATATGAATTGAGCTTATTTGGCTTCTTTTTATCGTCCTTTGTAGGCCGGTCATGCACTATTTTTTCTTGGAGAGGTTTTCTCATCCAGCTGAGTGGTTTGATAAGAGACTTGCATATACAAGAAGCGTAGCTGCTAGTTCAATGGTTTGTTTCATTTTTCTCTGTGATACATTTGTCCCCTACTGATTGAATGACCAAATATGATAAGAGGAAATTACATCCCATGTATACAGGTGGGTTACATTGTAGGACTCGGAGATCGGCATTCCATGAATGTTCTGATTGATCAAGCTACTGCAGAAGTTGTTCATATAGATCTAGGCGTTGCATTTGAACAAGGCCTGATGCTGAAGACACCTGAACGAGTCAGTTTTTGTAACCCGGAATATTTCCATTTCAAACCACTTTGTTTTCTCTTCTTCTCTCAATTTTTTTCTCTAAAAAATGGACCTTTGCTAAAATCTATTGACATGTCATTGCCAGGTGCCTTTTAGGCTTACGAGGGACATCATAGATGGAATGGGTGTTACTGGAGTGGAAGGAGTTTTTAGGAGGTGCTGTGAGGAAACTCTCTCTGTGATGCGAACAAACAAAGAAGCATTGCTTACAATTATTGAGGTAAACCTTATTGTGTGTTGCTGCTTTCAAATAATGAGAACCTTAATTATTGTTTTCTGTGTGGACTTGATGTAGGTTTTCATCCATGATCCTCTGTATAAGTGGGCTTTATCACCTTTAAAAGCTATGCAGCGTCAAAAGGTATGCTCCAGGACCTATTCGAAAATTATAATTCAATCAGTTGCGACTACGGTGTTACGTGTGCCTTTAATATTGTGAGATGTATATTGTGAGATCTGAATCCTGCAAATTCAATGTTTTGGGCAGCTAATGAGTAGCTGTGGTTCCAGCACTAATTAATGAGTAGCTGTAGCTCCAGCACTAATTAATGAGTAGCTGTGGCTCCAGTGGCATACTTTTGTTCTCAAATCTTTTGCTGTGTTATATGGGACGTTAAAATTTTGTTCTTTTGCTACCAAAGATTCAACCTTGCTTCTAACAACTTGGTTCAGGAAGACAATCACAAAAGTAGAGGTCCAGGAAATGGTGAACTGGTTTGTGACAAAAGGTCAGCTGACACATGGACCATCTGTCTGTGTGACCCTACTGGTGTAGTGTGTGGGGTGATGATGTGGTGGGAATAATCTTGCGGACAATGTTTTGAGCAAAAAAAGAAAATATTTCTTTATCACTTTGTGATGAAGTACAGTCACTCATGAAAAAGTAATTGAAAGAATACTGCATAGAAGCCAACTGGTAGCTACCTAAGCTCATTTCACTAGTAAAAAATGTAAATGATAGAACACTGCATGAAGGCAGGGAACTGATAGTTACTTGAGTTTAATTTGTTTATGAAACTTTTGTTGTCTATTCACAAACACGTTGGCTATTTTTGACTTCGTAATACATGGCTTCTTACTTGGGCTTGTTTCTACCATTTCCAGGATATTGATGATGATTTGGAGGCTAGCTTGGAAGACTCCGATGAAGATGGCTATGAAGGAAACAAAGATGGTGCCAGAGCCTTGTTGCGAGTCAAACAAAAGCTAGATGGGTATGAAGATGGCGAATTGAGAAGTGTCCACGGGCAGGTATCTTTTTTCCCAACATCACCATTATGCTTGAAACAAGCATATATTTAATTTCTTACATCCCGTTCCCAAGTCTTGGATGGAGCATGTTAGCCGCATATTAGGTTAAGCATCTCGCTCCAGCAACACACTGATGTGGCCAATGGGTTAAACTGCTACTATGATGTTGCTGAAAATCCTTAATTGTATCCTGTTAATTAATTACTGTCTGAGGTGGAACAGTGGACATGGGGAAGGCTGAATGGGGCCACAAATCTCCCTCATAACACACCTGCACACACACACACACACCAAATGGCACGCCCTTTTGCCTAGACTAGGTATAGTACCTCCTGTTAATGCGGAAATCAGTTGTTTTATCTGCTATGGATGACTAAAGACTTGGAATCTGTCTTCGGATTTATGGTTTTCCCTTTTCTTATGATGCCGGGATGATAACTCTCAAGGTTCAAAAGGTCCTCCATCAAATGTTTGGCTAGCCTTTTGAGTTCCTATTAATTTGGTTGGAGATGTTGGGAACCAGTGTTCAACTAAAGTTGGATCAGGAGCATCACATACATTTTTTTTTACTGTATAATATGCTTGTTAAGTTGTTTGTTTCAATTGGAATAAGTTTCTAGCATATAAATCATACATATGTAGTCAATGATGACTACCTCACCAAGCTAGGATATGGTGTAATGCGGGTAACAACATATGAAAATACTATTATAAAGTTTAGAGAATGGCCTGGGATTGATAACTGAATCAGCCCTTAGATTCTCTTACTCATTTTGATTGCTAATCTTGAAATTTTAAATAGTTGAGACGGAACGAAAATTACCTGTTCTTCAGACTCCATTTCTTCTAGAGAATCTGAATGACAGCTAGTGTATTGTCACCTTAATACAATCCATTTGCGTTTTCGAGTGCAATTCACCTCCATATGGATTTTGTAGGTTCAACAACTTATACAAGATGCAATTGATCCTGATCGATTGTGCCACATGTTTCCTGGATGGGGAGCTTGGTTGTGATTTGTGAATTGGATCTATCCGGACCAGCTAAACTGTTGAGTTAGTGTGGCACCCAAAAGAAAGTGAGGCAGTTTTTGTTCTTTACAAGGGAACCTGATCAAAACTGAGCTGTGATGTGAGAGTTATGCAGGGGAAGGGATCAGAATTTTTTCTCCAAGATATGGACGGGCCTTCTGAAGTGATCCGAATTTTGTGTGGCAGTTTTCCACAATTTTGATTGGGAACAAAATATTTTGGGTTCCAATTATTTTGTTCCATAGGAAAAAAAAAGTTGTACATGTACATGTAAATGAATTCTCATAATTCCCAGCTGAAATATGGGAAATATAGCAAAAACTTCAGCGAAAAAACAAAGACGAAATGGTGGGCGGATGAATTCATTTCTCTTAATTATTAATGTTTAATCTAAGTAAAAATAAAAAGAACTCTGAAGCTCAATATGAATAGCAATAAAGTGATAAGTGGAGATCCATATATTTAGCAATGTCATTAAAGTATTCTTCTCCAATATAGATACCTATTTTTGAACATTTTAAAGAGTATTGGTGCAGATTATGAATGTTTGGTGTCATTCCCTGTATCTAAATAAATAATGGATACACCCGTAATTTTAGACGAAAATTAGTCTACAAGAAATAACCTAAGGTCTTGGAAGGAATATTGAAAAAAGCTTTTCAGAGCTTCATACTAACCACGTGTCACAAGCGTAATCTCAACAGATAGACTTAATTATAAGATTTATGTATGGGATGTCACCATAACGGTGCACGTGATTCGTTAATTATATAATAAATCTCGAGAGATGTAGCCCTAATTCTCCCTTATACGTGTAGTGTAACACGGCTCTAAGTTCATATGAAATTTTGGGTAATGCCAAACACGTAAGGCCTTAAAGAGGGCCACGGCTGTTGTAGGCTTGTAGCCGACTATTAAAGGTCGTCTTTATCTTTGCAACTCTCTTGCTTTCCCCCAAAGCAAAGTGTGATTAGAATACATATCAGGCAAGTGAATTAATGTATTAGATTAAGCAACGAAGAGTCCAAAGAAAACGGAACACTGTTTCTATTTTAATCCACGCGTGTATTTCCCCTAATCCGAATAGTTCTGGATAAGGGACACTAATGACCAGATAGTAAACTGACAATAAAGACTTGTTTTCTAAATTTAAACGTATGATGAGACAGTACCACCGATAATTAATCAAATAAAAAGAAAAAGAAAAGCACTACTAACAATGGTTCATTAGTGCTGAAGACGAGTGTGTGAGATATTTTGTTAGATTGTCTTTATCTGGCTAAGTTGATCGTGACACCTTGACGCAAAATCAGAATAAGCCGCAATTACTTTACGTGACCCACTAATTTAATTACGTGTACGTGGCGGCATAATCTTTATTTAATAGCTTGTACATGAAGTTTGTAATTTATAATTTATTCATTGTACTCCTTTCTAAGATTTATATTGTATATAAAAATAGATCCAGATAATTTAAAGATTAATAATAGTAAATCATAAATTACCTTCCGAGACCATTATAAAATACAAATTTAAAGATTAAAAAGGTCGGCAATATACAACAGAAGAAAAAGTGAAACAAAACTCTATCCAACAAAAAGCCAAAAAAAGAGAAAGTACAACGATTAGAAAACGTCAAAGGGCAAAAGAGTCATTCCCTATATTGTTCAAAATCTGTCAGCCACACAGCATGGGGTGCTGGTGCTCTGCATTAGTTTGAACATAAAACCGACCATCAACCTTAAACTATAAAACTGTCGGCTGCCCAAACCATTTGCCACACGCACACACTTTCATTTACGTTTTAATACACAAACCAGAGGCGGTGTTTTCCGTTGGCCTCTTTATCTTCTAATTATAGTAAAACAAATACAACCCCAGTAATATTAATACCATTAGCACAACCTTTCTTTAACTTAACATTACATTTAAATCCCTCTTCTCCAAGTAATCTGACAAGATTCATTCTTGACATACACGAACATATATATATACATAATTCTTCTGATTTCAGACACACTCATTATACACATACATATGCAAATAATCACAAGCATTCTTTAGCTCCACCACAGATTGAAATCCAAGGTTCTATTCTTTACTTTTTGTTGTTGTTAGGAGATATTTTTGGGTACTGAATTCTTTAATCATAGACCTTTTTTTTTGAGGTACTGATTCTTAGAATGAATTCTTTACTTCCTTTATCTCTTTGAATATTCATTTCTTCCAGTTTGCATAAGTTCCTTCCTTAATCAACACTAGTAGTACTACCATCCCCTTTCTCTCTCTATATATATATTATGGCTTTTGGCATCAAATTTGTTGTCCCTTTATTCTAAATTCCCAGTACATATAGTTCTTTTGGGAATTCATTTGTGGGTATAGTAAGTCTGCATAGGTTGAGCAGATCAATTCACTAAAAAGCCTTTCTTTATTAGTTTTACTTGGAAAAGTCAGACCTTTTCCATTCGGTTGTCAACTGCCGCAATTTGAAGCTTCTTGATTGTGGACCAAGTTAGCTAGCTTTTGTCACAAGGCTCTGTATTTTCTTGCAAGTGGGCAATATCAATATGAACAGCAGAGTACAAAAGGAGTACAACTTCTTTTCTCATTCAACTAATGGCTGTTCTGAAGATTCTAAGCTATCAGCAGCAAACAAGGCCTCGAAACTCACGCTGTTTGATGATCTTCTCGACAACTCGGGCACCGAAGATTCACATCCGATGAATAGTTTTGAAGATGAGTATCAATCAGATTCTTGTCCTTCTGACTGCGAAAGCGGGATTACGGGGGCAGAAACTCAGCAGAAGGTTGTCCATTCTGAAAATGGATTGACCAAGATCAATGAAGAGGACAAGATTTGTGAAGTTATCAAGAGGAAATTTGTTTCGTGTTTGAGTGCTTATGGATATACTGCTCAAGTTGAGACCCTTTTGAGGAATAGTTGTTCGGACATCATGAGTCGAGCAAAGTATCAATCTTTCTGTGCGTATTCAAAGGGGATGGAAATCAAGCATGGTGGCAATGCTAATGTGAAGTATGCTTGGTATGGTGCTTCAAAAGATGAGATTTATAGGATCATTTTTCATGGTTTTAGCCTTCCACCGAGTACCGGAGTATACGGGCATGGCGTTTATCTTTCTCCAGCTGATCAGCCCGTTGAAAGGTAATAAGAGTTCTTATGTGTTCATATCTTTTTTATATATCACGAGTACTCTACAAAATTGCAATCGTTTGACTAATGTCAATTTGTCTGTTATTTCAGTGTGCAAGCTTCAGCTCCTGATGAGAATGGCGTACGACACATGTTACTTTGTCGTGTATTATTGGGAAATACGGAGGTTATTCGTCCAGGTTCCGAACAGTATAAGCCGAGTACTGAAGAATTTGATTCTGGGATAGATGATTTATCGACTCCGAAGAAGTATATTATTTGGAATGGGAACATGAATACTCATGTTTTCCCTGAATTTGTGGTCAGTTTCAGAGCTTCCTCAAATTGCAGAGGTGAGGATTAGTTTTTAAGTACTACTTTACAGACATTGTATGCTGTTTATCTATATGTAGTAATGATTTTTGATATTGCAGGATGCCAAAAGAATGTACAACCTCGGAGAATTCCGAATTCTGATTGGCTGCCGTTCGCCACTCTGATTAATGACCTATCCAAATTCTTACCTCCTGATGCCATTAACTTGATCTCCAAGCATCATAATGAGTTCAAAGTATGTATTAGCGCATGCTTAATTTATGAATAAGGAAATTAACACTTTTTTACATCAGTGTCTTATGACCCTTTCTCTATCTTTGTAATTCAGAAACAGAAGATAACGAGACAGGAAATGGTTCAACGTGTGAGACGCGTAGCAGGGGACGAGTTGCTGGCCGTCATCATAAAATCTTACAGGTATAGTGTGTCGCAGGAATCAATTTAATAAAATTGAATCTATCAATACGTAAAGATGTCGTAGTTAGACGCATGTATTTCCGTTGACCTCTTTCGCGCCAAGTTGAATCAGCAGGACGAGAAACTAACTTTTTTCGTATTGATAATGTAGATCAAAGCAAACTGGCTCCGCTCTGTATCACAAAACAGCTCGCTTCAATTGAGAAGATTAAATCGACGTTTATGATAAAGGGACTGATCAGCTGATTTCGACTGGATAAATTTGCGAAGTTGAGAGCAATCTAAACCTAACATACACATCTACTTGATGAAGATCTGCTGCAATTGTTGACTACAATTTTTTGAAGGTTTAAGGAATAGGAATAGAAAATAGGAATCTGTTTTTGCTTTCCCTTTTTGTCATCTGCGTCTCTTCTTCTGTTTTCTTTCTTTTGAAGCATCTGATTAACCTTGACTATACATTTCTAATTGATATGATATGGAAACTGCCATCTTGCTCAGATTATCAGTCATTTATAGTCTTATTTTTTGTCGATTGTGATTCAAATTCAGTTTCTAATTTAGAATCATCTCTTGATTTGCAAATATGAGTCATTATTCTGTGTGTCACTGGTATATAACAAGAGCTTTAAATTTGGATTTAAATACAAAATCATTGATGGTTTACACGAGATATTATAGAGTAGGGGCGAACGTAATGGTATAAACAATTTCTGTGGTTGACAGTTTCGTTTAGATTTCCACATAAAATTATTACATACTATTGCCGGCTTGAAGTAAACAAGAAAGAGTGCCAACTCTTGAAATGATCCGACATTTGGTGGATATCTGAGTGTGACACACTAGTGCCAATATATTGTTTGAGATACATCTCAGTAGAGAGTGGACTAAGGAGGCTCGTGAGAAACGTGTCCCAATTGTAGATCAGCAAGGATTCTACTTATCAGATGATGAATGTATCGTCTACTTAATTTGTGAATTGGGTGTCGACAGTTTCTATGAATGGGTGAAATGTACAATGTGGTAAGAATCGAGATGTATTAATAGACATAATTAGATTAGTCTGGTGAATCTCTGTAAATCTTCTGTTAATATCTTTTTTTCTTAGTTGTAGTGATTTATTTACCTAATGTTTTTTTGAACTGCAGAAACTTTATTTCTTAAAAAAAACCTCCAAGTCAGTAACATGTTTCAAGAAAACTCCGCACAACTCAAAGAAACAATCCGCCACAAAAAAAAAATAAAAAAATTGACTCTTTAAGCCTCAAATCCATCAGCGTCCTCGACTGTATTCCGCGCAAAGGCGTGTGCCACCGCATTCGCATCGCGCTGTATCCATCTAAAGCCGAACCCCGTATGCTCTCTCAACTTTTGTCGAACCTCCTTGACAATATTCGCTACGTGCACATTTCCATCCGTGTGAGACATAATGTCGTGGATGATCTTTAAATATTGTACATTGTATATTTATATCCTCAAGATTAATGAAGAGTTTATGACTTTCAAATTATCTTACAATCTTATATGGTATTACGAGTCTAAAACTTCTCACGAAAAATCTTCTCCTTTTCGATCCTATGGCTGGCCCTACCTCCCCTTCCGCTGATGACACTTCGTCCTCCGGTGACTCCCAAGTCACCAATCTGCCCTTTTCTGCGCCCGCTAGCATTGATCCACTCGTTTCGATCAGTGTTCATAACCATCTTTCGCTTCAACTCGATGGTGGAAATTATGCTTCGTGGCACTCCCAAATGCGTCACCTTCTCCACGGTTTTGGCCTTTTAGGCTCTCTTGATGGCACCATTCTGTGTCCTCCCCATGGCTCCACGCAGGAATCCATTGCACACCATATTCACTGGACGAGGCAAGATTCCCTTATCATCACCGCCATCTTTGGTTCCGTCACTAGATCGATTCAGACACTCATCTCCAATGATGATACTTCGGCGACTGCGTGGCTCACTCTGCATCGAACTTATGCTAATCACTCCCTTTCGCGTATTATGCAGATAAAAGACGACCTAAACACAATGAAACTCGGATCCAAATTTGTTGCTAAGTATCTCCAAGCGGTCAAAGCCAAGGCGGACGAGCTCGCGGTTATTGACCACCACTTCACGATGACGACATCACCCTATACATTTTGAATGGCCTTGGCCCCGCCTATTGTGATCTCGCCCCTCCAATTCGTGCTCGCAAGAACCCTATATGCTTCACCGAGCTTCATGATCTTCTTATCGCTCAGGAGGCATTCATTCGTCGGGGTGAATCTAAATCTGCCTCCCTTGTGGCTACCGCTAATTATGGTGCATCACAAGGGCGTCATAACAATAATAGATGCCCAAACTCGGGTCGCGGGTCAAACAATTATCGTGGTTGCCCTAACAACAATCGCGGTCAGCACTCTGGAGGAGGAAATACTTGTCGGTCACCACCCTCAGATTAGCGCTTCAATCAGCGTGCGATTCACCCCTCTTCTCGATCCGCGGTTATCTGCCCACTTTGTGGTCTTCCGGGCTATGCTGCACGAACGTGCCGCTTGTTCAGCACCCCAGTTGCGAACGCTGCGTCATCCCCGTCACCCTCGATCGCACCTGCAAATACTTGGCTTGTAGATTCAGGGGCATCACATAACCTCACCTCCAATCTCAGCAACCTCTCCATTCATTCAGAGTATGACGGTCTAGACAAGGTGGCCATCACCGATGGTACATGTTTGAATATTTCGCATGTTGGTTCTTCCCTTATTAATTGTTCTCGTTTTATTCTTGACAACGTATTATGTGTTCCCGCCTCACGTCGAAATCTCTTATATGTGTATCAATTCACTAAAGAAAATAACGTGACTATTGGGTTTTTTGCTTCTCACTTTGTTGCAATACATGGGATATGTTGCTTACAAGACCATGCATTAGCGGTGTTTATCAATTGCGGCTTCCTTCTGTGTCTCGACCACCTATACATGCATTTGTTGAGGAACGTATGAGTAAAGATTGTTGGCAAGATCAACTTGGTCATCCTTCTTCTCGGATTAGCTCATTTATTTTACGCAAGTTCAGTTTACCTACCATGTGTATTCTTTGAACAATTATCATTGTGAACCATGTATTTTGAATAAGAGCAAATAATTGCCTTTTACGACGACTTCTCTTGTGTCCACGCATGTCTTGCATTATATTTATGGTGACGTATGGGGTCTCGTTCCTGTTACTTCTTTGAATGGTTTTCGCTATTACTTGTTAATCGACCACTATTCAAAGTATTGTTGGCTATATCCTATGACTGTCAAATCTGATGGTGCAAAAATATTTCCTATTTTTTGTAACCTTGTTGAGAAACGATTTGGTACTGTTTTATGTAATCTCTATACAGACAATCGTGGTGAATTCATGGCCTTGCGCCCTTATCTTGCAGCTAATGGCATTAACTTGCTTACTACCGCACACCCCAACAGAACGGTACGACAGAATTTTGTCACTTGCAAGTGGTTTTCTTAGGACGCACGTTATTGTCTCGTGCATGGATCCTATAAAATTTTGGGAGTTCTTCTTTGTCACAACAGTTTATTTGACTAATCGTCTTCCTGCACTGGTCCTTAAGAGAGAACGACCTCTATCGGTATTACATGGGCATTCACCGAACTATCTCCATTTATGAGTCTTCGGGCGCCTTTGTTTCCCACATGTTCGACCATATGTGAAGGGAAAACTTGATCCTCCAGCTCGTCGATGTGTACTTCTTGGTTACTCGACCTCATAGTCAGCCTACAAATGCCTCGATCTTGGATCTAGGTGCATGCATTTTTCACGACATGTCCATTTTATTGAAGATAACTTTCTGGGTTTCTCTAAGTCCTAGGGTCATTTTTTTACACTGACGCATAACGCATAACGCATTGCGACCCATCACTCTGTCGCTAACAGTGCCACCCATTGGCTTACCTTCACGCTCACAGCTTCGACACCCTTTGTTGATTCATTGTGTGAAACCCCCTCTGATCAGCCTCTCGTGTTGGACCCTGGTCCGTAGGATTATGCCGCAACTTTGTCTGCCGATCTTGTGGTCCCTGATCACACTCATCATATGGTAACACGGTCACGTAAAAATATTTACAAGCCCAAGAAGGCCTACTTGGCAACCAATCATCCTTTGTTGGGCCCTGTCGAGCCCTATGTGTGTCAGTCAAGCAATGCATAACCTGAATTGACGCGCAACCATGGATGAGGAGTACACGACTCTTATCAAGAACGACACTTGGTCCCTTGTTGATCCCCCGCCTCATCGAAATATCATTGGTTATAAATGGGTATTTCAAATTAAGCGTCGTCCCAATGGCACCATTGATAAGTATAAGGCTCGGTTAGCGGCAAAAGGATTTCATCAACGCTCTAGTCTCGATTACAAGGAAACCTTTAGCCTAGTTGTCAAACCTATCAGGCTATCACCATCCAGACCGTTCTTACTCTTGCGGTGACACACGATTGGTCCCTTTGTCAACTTGACGTGAGCAATGTGTTTCTTCACGGTAATCTTACTGAGGCTGTTATTATGAGCCAACCTCTTGTCTTTGTCGATACCTCTCACCCGTGCCGTGTTTGTCGCCTCCATAAGTCAATCTATAGGCTCAAGCAAGCTCCACGGGCTTGGTATTTGGCTTTTAGCTCGACCCTTGCGTCCTTTGGTTTTGTTCAAACCAAGTCGGATGTATCTGTCTTTGTCTACTCTTGTGACAAGATTATTTGCTACATGCTTGTCTATGCCAATGATATTATCGTGACTGGGAAGTGCGAGTCTCTTATTTCTTCACTTATTTCTCGGCTTAGTGAGCCCTTTGTCGTTAATGATATGGGTGCATTGACTTACTTTCTTGGAATCAAAGTTCTTCGCTGTCGTGAAGGCCTTTTCTTATCCCAACATAAATACATTGCGGATGTCTTGGAACGATATAAAATGGACGGTGCAAAGGCCTTAGCTACGCCTATGACCTCGAACCCGACTTCTTCTAACTCACAATCTGTTGTGGACCCGACCCCCTACCGCCAAATCATTGGTGCGCTCCACTATCTTGCTTTCACTCGCCCAGATATAGGCTTTGTCGTTAGTTGTCTAGCCCAACTCATGGCAAGTCCCACCGAATCGAATTGGGCTGCACTTAAGCGAATTTTACAATATTTAAAAGGCACGATTTTGCACGGTCTTCTTTTTCAACGCTCTCCCTCACGTGTTCTTTCAGCTTATTCCGATGCAGATTGGGTAGGCGACTCCATGAATGGCACTCCCACCTCGGCGTATGTTGTCTTTCTCGGTCTTAACCTCATATCTTGGACCTCTCGCAAACACGTGTAGTCGCGCGATCATCGGCCGAAGCCGAATATCGAGCTCTCGCCATTGCATCGGCTAAAATCCGTTGGATACAACATCTTTTTGGAGAACTTGGCTTTCCTCTCTAGCCCTTTCCTCATATTAAGGGTGACAATATGGGCGCTATTCGTCTCTCTGCATCCCGTTCAACACTCGCGCATGAAGCATATATCATTTGATTTACATTTTGTTTGGGATCTCGTTAACAAAGGATTTCTTAAGGTCCCATATGTTAACACTATTGATCAGCTAGCGGATATTCTTACAAAGCCTTTTGCTCGCACTCTTTTTCAACTCATGCGTTCCAAACTTTTCGTTGCTTATGGAACGTCAATTTTGCAGGGACATAATAGACATAATTAGATTAGTCTTGTGAATCTTTGTAAATCTTCTGTAGTTGTAGTGATTTATTTACTTAATTTAGATATTGTACATTGTATATTTATACCTTCAAGATTAAAGAAGAGTTTATCACTTTCAAATTATCTTGCAATCTTATATGTATCTTTTTCCTGTTAATTATAAGATTAGTAGTTTTATTGGATATTGTATAACATATTCGTATACCTTATCTGTTAATAATATTGGACTTGTAAAGGTTAACTCTTCTTAGGTATGCTTCAATCCAATCATTTGCATGTACGAAGAAAGCATAGAGTTTGTAACACAATTAATCTTGTATCACTTTAGTTGGTCTATCAACTCTATAATCATGTTTAGAAACAAAACACGTTATCATCTAGTTTTGTTGCTATGCAATTCTCCTGCCTACTTACTGATCAGATCTAGTTTCTTTCACGAAAAAGTTTCAAAATATCTTAGTAAGTATTAGCCACATATGCTAGCTCTAGAAGCATATACATACATGATAGTGACTTTTATGTAGATTGTAGCGGGCATCAATTTCTTAAGTAGTAATAAAGTTGTTGTAAAATGGTTTCAAAGGAAACTTGTCTCCATGTTTAGCCTGAGCTAAAAAGAAAGAAAGAAAGAAAGAAAGAATGAACATTTTGTTATACAAAAATCGTTATGTACTTACTTATGTAGTAGCACATACTACTCCTCAGGGTCACATATGTCCTCATGGTCCGTCTTATGACCATGTCTAAGTCTGGCTGTTAGAGGGATGACTTTTGGGATATATATTAACCCAAAGGAGCATCGAGCAAATGTCGAAAAACTCTAAGCAATACTAGACATGTCGTGGTTGCAATAGCGAGAGATATCTCAAAATTCTTGGGACTAGGGTGGCCTTTTTTTAAGATATATATCCACAAAAGGCCCCAATGAAACAATGGATGTTGAGAAGACTTCGAATAATTAAAATGCTATTTGACGAGCCCACCACTACTGGTTAAACCTGTGATCGATGGTAGATTCTCTTAGTATATCTCTTTGAGTCGATAAGTGTAGCGCTACCGAGGGACGAGTGAATGTGACATCATCAAAGTTATGCTAGGAGATACTCCAAGAGACAAAGTTGTGATGTTTAAGTCGAGAAGATCGTACTAAACCTAGTTGTAACAGCCAGCGAACTACGACGTCACTTTGTGATGCACCATATAACCTGCTGACAAGATACTCCAAGAGAAAAGTTACACCTCACATACATGACCCACCATTAACCTCATCTATCGTCTGGTTTGAAGGTGGATTTGCAAAAAATAAGCTTATTGGATTGGAATACAACGAGAGAATACTAACTTTTGCAGAAATTCTGAACTGTTGTGTTGGTACACTTCCATTTACCTACTTGGGAATCTCAGCGAGCACAAACCCAAGAAGTTTATCTACATGGGACCTAATTCTTGATGTTGCAAACCAAAGACTCAAAGATTTGAATCCTAAGGATTTATGAATTATCCATCGATGGCAGATATGTCTTGCTCAACACGGTCTTGTCTGCCTTCATATCCTACTTTTATGCCTTTTACAAAGCGCCTAAAGGTATTATTCATAGACTTATTCAGCAACAAAGAACTTTCTTGTGGGGAGGGAAGGACAATGAGAAAAAAAATCTTGGGTTAAATGGGAAGACATTCGCAAAAAACATGAGAATGATGGACTTAATGTTAGAGATTTAGAAACATTCGATATTGCGATGCTTGGAAAGTGGAGGCGGAGGTTCTTTACCAAAGAAAATTCACATTGGAGGAAGACATTTGTTCCAAATAGGGAAAAACGACAAACTAGCCCGAACGTTTGGACGTTTTCACAAAACTATACCCAACGTTTCAAATTTTGCAAAACTATACATGACCTTTGCATTTCCCCAACTTATACTTCCGACCCAAAAACGTCATATGTCGACGTGATTACATCATCACTCCGTTTCCATTGAGGGCAAAATAGTCATTTCATCTTAGGTGGGTATTTAGGTGGGAATTTGTCTAATCACCCTCATTTGTCCCACTCAAAATTAGGGATTTTTCAAAACCCTAAAATCGCAATTCGACCTAAACCCCAAAATTCTCCCAATTAAACTCAAATTTCGTAACGATTCTGGTTAAACTCGTCATCTCCGAGGACGAGAAGTCGATGGCGTGGAAAATACGAGAGGATAATGCAATAATTCCCCCGTCATCATTGATTCCCGACTATGGTGAGTGGATTTTCTTATGACCGCCATTTTTTTCTTTCCTAATTACAATGTAGTTGTTTATTAAGCACTAGGATTAGTTTTCTGGCAGCTAATTGAGAAGTGTAGTTGATGTTTAGTTGGTTGTTCTATTTTATGGTTTTTGTCAATTATTGTATTGTTTTTGCTTGGTTGTCGGCCCAATGTGTTCCTCACTCACCAAAATGGTGTGTACTTTACAAATAATATATTGCATGGATTAGGGTTTTGGTCAACAATGTTCATTAAACTAATACTAGGGTTTATTTTAAGATTAGGGTTTTGATGGTATTGTTGTGTATATGCAGGTAGTGACAAGGAGTTTTTTTTTTTTTTACTATAATGATACATCATTCGAGTAATATGATGTTTTTGGGAGAACCTACATACTTAGAGGGACAACTAAGCTTTGTTGACTACTGCACTGTGGATACGATGTCCAGAATTGAGTTGATCAATATGGTTGTTGAGTAGGTTTGGGTGATAATTGGGTGATTTTTTACACAGATGATCCTGGTCATCCATCGCTACATCTGGCCTGCATTACTAATGACAGTGATGCTTCTTTCATGGCTGATAGTGAAGGGGAGGTATCTGTGGGGTCAGATTCTGAGTATTCTGATGGATATGTAGATCCTGACAATGATGCAATGGAAGATGATAATCTTGATGCGCCTAATGTTGATCTTGAGAGACCTACTGATGATGTAACTACTCCTCCTTCTGCTACTGTTAATGCAAGTGGGTCTGCACCTGCTACTGATGGAGAGACCTAAAATGCCAATGCAAGGGCTACTGCTACTGCTGGAGGGCCCTCTGTTGATGCAAATAATACTGGAGGGCAACCTGGATTTCTGATGGTCCCATTGCATCTACTATCCTTAGAGATTCAAGGGTAAGGCAGAAAAAAAATTGTAGTAATAAGAGCGCCTACCAGAGATGTATACAAAAACCATGATGTGTTCAACCCTACATTTGATATGAACAATGTTGTATTCAAGCTCCAAATGTGCTTCCAGACTCTTGATCATTTTAAGGATGCACTTGTCAAATATCCAATTGATGAAAGAAGACCTATTAGGACGATGAAGAGTTGTAAGGAGAAAATAAGTGCAAGGCGTGAAGATCTAGAATGTCCTTGGTATATCTATGCCTCAAAGCTCACATGGGAGAACACAATGATGATCAAGACTCTAATAGAACCCCATGACTGTGTAAAACTAGACACTATTAGGCAGGCTACCTCTACATGGGTGGCAAAAAAATACTATGACGAGCTCATATCTGATCTTAACTGGCCAGTTGAATCCATGTTGACTGTACTTAGAAGACAATGCAATATGGTATTCAGCAAGCATCAAATGTACAGAGCCAAAAACAAGGTTTTTAAGTTGGGCCAGGGAGATGATGTTGATCAATATTCCCACATTTGGAGGTATGCTGAGGAGATGATGAAGTCCAATCCAGGAACAACAGTAAAAATCAAATGCAAGTTGTTTGGAGATATCTGTAAATTCAAGAGGATGTACATCTGCTGAGGGTCTTTGAAACATAGGTTTCTGGATGGATGCAGATCTATCATATGCTTGGATGCCACTCATTTAAAGACCAAAAATGGTGGAATCCTCCTCATTGCTGTTGGTGTTAATGCTAACAATTGCACTTATCTATTTGCTTATGCAATTGTTGAGAAAGAAAAAACAAAGGCCTGGAGATGGTTTATTCAGATTCTGATGGAAGATCTAATTATTCAGAAAGCTCCCATTGGACCATTATGAGTGATAAACAGAAGGGTCTTATTGATGTTGTTGAACAATTATTACCTAATTGTGAGCATAGGTTCTGTGTACTGCATTTATGGAAAATATGAGGCTTGTTCACAAGGGTTTGACACTGAAGCCCATACTATGGAATGCTGCTACTTCAACAAGGGTGGCAGATTATGATAGGTACATGGTTGAGCTGATGGAGCAGGATCCAAAAGCACATGCTTGGTTAGTGGAAAGATCTCCTAAACATTGGTGTAGAGCATTCTTCAAAAATCTCTGTTAGAGTGATTTGATCCTCAATAACATGTCAGAGAGTTGGAATGCTTTGTTAGTTAAAGCCGGGGGAATGCAAGTCATAGAGATGTGGGAACACATCATGATGTTATTGATGAAGATGATTGGGGTGAGAAGGAGGGCTATGGAGAAGACTCTTTTTTATGTCCAAAGATTGCTGAAATTCTTGCAAAAAGCGAGGCTGCATCTATGCAGTGAATACCTCATTGGAATGGAAGTCACCAATTTGAATGTCATGGCCCATTTAGTCAGATCAAAGTTGTGAATGTTAATGGCAAAACATGCAGCTACAATAGATGGCAACTCACTGGAATCCCTTGTGTTCATGCCATAAGTGCAATAAAATGGATGAAGTTTAAGGATATTGAGGAGAAATACTACAAGGCACCAAAGGTTCATACCAAGGCCCCTGTTGATGTTCCTGTTGCCCCTACCAGTGATGTCCCTTCTGCAAACATTGAAACAAGGAACAAGTTTGAACAATGGGCATCATCTAGTGTTGCTGATGCACCAATTGCAGAAAAGGGGAAAAACAGGAAGCTACAGGTAAAAGCTTTGCTAGTGTATTCAGGGCTAATAAGATTGATATTAGATCATTTTAAACAAGTAGTTGTTTTTGGTAGGTGGTACCAAATAGGAGAAAAGACTCAACATGAAGTCCTTCTAGACCTATTACAAGGAGTCAAAGGACACCTAGTAAAGACAAAAATGATGCAGTTGTGCTTGATGTACCTCCAGTTTCCAACATACCTCAAACAAGGAGTCAAACCCCTCAGAAAATGGCAACTAAAAATGGTACTGTTTTTCTTAAACTAATAAGAGAAGATTATTCCTGAGCCAGCACAACCACTTACTGACAAGCCATCAAGTAGAGCCAATGCAGAACGAATTCTGCAACTCACTCCTCCTAACAGGAAAAAATACAAAGCACCTGCCAAAAAGGCCTGTTGTGTGAGTGCCTAAAAGAAATGTTCGGAGAAGCTTTGTAGGCACATGTGTAGACATAATTTGGAGGATATAATCCTCTATGAACAATGATCCCAATGACCATATTTTGAGCACTCATTTGATCATATTTTTATCATATCTGATCAAATTTTGTGTCATTAAAATGTCCTTGATTTTGATCATATTTTGTTGTTTGTAAATGATCATATAACTCATTGTCACGAACATTTTGGTGATCATATAAGTGATTTGTTGGGATCTTTTTCATGTGTTATTGTTCACTATATACTTTACTAGTTTTTGGTGTCTCATTTGAGAAGTTTGACAAAACTTGGCAAAATAGGGTTAAAATCATTTGATAAGTAAGTGACTACTAGACAGTTGCTTCATGACTTTAGCAACTAGATACAATCTCGACTACACTAATATCATATTACCCTCTAAAGTACTATCATTAACTAGGATCTTTGCAGTTTTCTTCGGCCTTTCATACACCTTTGTGGGGCAGATTCTACGCGGAGTCGCAGGTCTAATAATAGCATAAATTTCTTCAAAATCCATATGATGAACTTCATCGTCAACGACAAAATCGTTCCATAACCTCCAAATGCCTCCAAACATATCACTCATTGGTGCAATCTCACAACAATTGAAACCCAAGTAAGGAACAATGTTCCAAGCTTCGTCTTCAGTTACGCGAGTTTCAAGAACGAATACAACACTTGGTTGATGAATCCTAACATACTTCCAAAAGTCTTTTTGGAAAAAATCATTATCACGTGCTCCAT
This sequence comes from Linaria vulgaris, assembly GCA_948329865.1. Classification (NCBI taxonomy): domain Eukaryota; kingdom Viridiplantae; phylum Streptophyta; class Magnoliopsida; order Lamiales; family Plantaginaceae; genus Linaria; species Linaria vulgaris. The sequence goes on along the minus strand of OX415250.1, from coordinate 29,881,974 downwards.
GAAAATTCCAATAAACGACCTTCATGGTGGAATTAGAAATATATTCTGGATGCACAAGGTTGCCTATCTCTAAATCAAACCACGACAAAACCAATTGCTGCAACACCTCCAGGGTTAAGACTTTTTGTCGTTTGGTTTTCCATGGAATGAGAGAAAGATGATGCCACCATCTGTGATTGCCATCATTCCGATTAACTCGTCGCACCTCTATTCTAAACTCCCAAGTGCAACCTTCAATCGTCGTCACCAAGAGCATCCTCTCTCACGTCTTTATTACAAATATCAAAGAGGGGCCCGGAAAGCGGTTGAAGAAAGTATCAAAGCCCCAAGCATCCAACTCATTAGCTGCCACCATTTCATTATGAGCATTCATTTTCTCAAAAATATTTATCTGTGGTGATGAGAACAGATTAAAGAGTTCACTTATTTATAAGAGTTTGTAGTAATTAGTGCCTCTTCATATACTCATTAGTGTCTTTTCATATACTCAACTAACAACTTTTTAACTCATTAGTGGCGGCTCATTTGAGATGTGCGACTGTTCTGTTTCTTTTAGATTTTTTAGCCCGAAGAACAAGTAAAGGAAATTAGTCCAATCTCATTACAACACAATTGGAGTAATAAACATCAAACCAAATTCATTACAACACTAACTCAAACAAACTAAAAACATTATCTTAGATATTATGAACATAACAACCACTCGGACTTAAAGCTCACAACAAGAACACAAAATAACTAGGAAACAAAACAAAAAACAAAACAACCTAACACACTAAACTCCACATTCACTCGGCCCCATTACAACAAGTGCAATCCACTGGTGGCAACCATCCCATACACTTCATCACAAACAAGTCATGGATCAACGCAATGTTCTCACAACCATACATGCGAAAATACTTATCACCATCAGTCTCCTATAAAACAAATAAGTGTATTAAAATTAGCAAATAATGGTAACAAAATTAAAGAGACAAATGAACAAGTTTACAAGGCAATACGTGGCGAGGTATGGCATGGTACGGAGCCGATATAGTAACCCTAAAATCTGGCGCATGAGCACGAGCCCCAGGCAGAGCAAGGAATGCCATGAATCGATAAATTTTTTGCCTCAGATCATAGAGCTTTATGTAGATAACTCTCATATCTTACTCACCTCCTTCCCATCGCATCGCATCCAACTCTGGCTTGATAATCCTTAATCCCTTTTTCAAGCACATGACTCAATCGATGCCTCCCGCCATACGCCACCAACTTTGTCAACAACTGAGTCACAAAGTGTTGATTAAAGTTGCCATCATGGTACAACAAAGACACATCATTTTCATTAGGAATCTCCCTGGGTTTTTAGGCTTCTTTAAGACAGGGTAGAAAATAGATAAATAGAGAGAGTGAAGTATTTTTAGTGATAGATTTGCTAAAGATTTGGGAGGTTTTATAGCCCAACAGGCGACCCTTCATATGGATCTCACTTTTCGGTCCAATTAAGGCCTTAACCAATGCAATCAGTTACCAATTAACTAAAAGACACAATCTATTAAAATGGCAACAAACACAATGTTTTGAAATCGTACATTACATGCATTAGTCAATCTTTTCAAGATATAAACATACAACAACAAAGTACAAACAAAGATAACACTAGACATGACAATTCAGTGACTAAAACCGTGCCAAAATAGGGATTAAACTCGTGACTAAATAGTGCCTTCAACATGTGATGTGATCAAATCAAACCTATCCACTAGTTGCGATCCTTGACTAAAACAGTGACCAGATGACATACATACAAACAACAAACAATGCAACCCTTAACATCTTCTCCCTTTTCTTGTCCCTTCTCCCTTTTCTTGTCCCTAACAAGATCATCTTCAAGCCCATTCACCCTTCGAAGCAAATCGGGAATAATTTGCCTCGATCGCTCACACATTGGTGGAAATATCCAAACCCAATAGTTGCAACGTTCAATTCTCTGCCAATCAAATAAATAAACGCGATAAAATCAAAAACAAAAATAATTCAAAAACAACCAAAATTTTAAAAAATGCGACATACACGAGCTTTGGGGCATTGTGAGAACCTACGCCCTGGATTGAGGTTAGTCCATGATGTTTTAGTCGATGCCTTCAACCCACAACGACACAATTGAGAAGTTTCCATTTGAAATTGATCGGATTTAGGTGAATTAGGGTTCGGAAATTAGGGATTTAGGTTTTTAATTTAGGGGCAAATTTTGGGGATTTAAAAGATGGTAGTAACCGTTAGAGAGGCGTTAGCTACAATGGAGTGACGGGTTTTCCCCTTTTAAATTTTAAAATTGGTCAGAAGTATCGGTTGGGTATAGTTTTTGTCGAAATGCAAATGTCATGTATAGTTTTATAAAATTTGAAACGTTGGGTATATGTTAACGGTATCTTCGTCGTGTTTGCAAGTTGTGACGATCGTTCTGCCTGGTATCTATGACCGTTCTGCCTGCTAGCTTTGACGAAGAGCGTAACGAATTGTTCGAAACGCCGATCCCGACCCGAGGAGATTATTGGTTTTTATTGATTTGCGACTGGACTCGGATAGATTCCGAGATGCCTACGTATCCCCCGATTGGGAATCAAGCCATCCGTAGTTCCGATATTATTTGGTCGAATCCTTATTTCAGTTGCAAATTGTATTTGTTGCTTCCCTTTTTTAAAGTGTTGTCGATCGGTACGGGAGAGTTTTTTTTGTTCTCCCCGTGAAAAAGATGGCCTCCCTGTTCTGGGATCTTTTTTTCCTTTTTATCTATCTCCCTTTGTTATTATGTGGTAGAGATATAGGTGATGTGGCCTCATTGCATGTGTGCCACTTGGGGGCTAAGTAGAGGCTTGGTACATGCATTGGGCCAAGTGTTAAGTCATGATACGGCCACGTATGAACATGTGTCAACCTTTGTGTGGAGCCATGTGTTGTGCCTTGTTTGGTGCAAATGCTTTTATAAATTTGAGTCGTATTACCGGAGTGAGTACAAAATCGTATGTGTAGTAATATATTTAATTATGAGTCGTGAAATACGTTATACGACTAGTATAATTTTTAACGAAGTAAACCGGTAATTAAACCGCGTTATAGTTCGATGTCGTTTATGAATAATAATATACCAAGTAATTTTGGTAATTGAATTATCGCGTATTTTAACCACGTGATTTTTTACCCGGTTAACACAAGCCCCCCTGTTTTTAGTGCAGTCGGTCATTATGACTGCACTAGAAACTTAAAAAAGTCGAGAGTTACGATGGTTCGAGTATCGCGGATTTTTTAGAGAGGTATCGTAGCCTCTTGTAACGAAGTCGTTTTAAGGCATTGTTTCGAGCCTTTTAAAGTATACGTCTTTCTTGCTTTTTCTGGTCGGGGATATTATAGTGTAGGTCCGATAGCTATTTAACGTTTTTAACGATCCTTTTGAGGTACCGTAGAGTTATTTAGAACCTTGTAGGTCCTTGTAGGTTATTGCATCGTGAATGTCCCATAGATCCTCGAAAGGCATCCGAGTCTCATATAGGACTCGGAAAGCCTTGGTAAGGTATCGGGGAACTATTTTGGGGTATCGTAGATCTTTGTCGTTCGATGTGTATATCCGTTTAACATAAGCCCCCTAGTTTTTTGCTTGCCTTAAAAGAGGCGAAGGGAATATCGTGGTTGTCCTTCATTCTATTTTGTCTTTTTTCGTGCTAATATTCATCATAACTGTTCGCACCTATAAATACTTGGACCCTCTCCTTTAATTGTAGAATTTAAGATTGAGTTTAAAGAGATGAGATTCATTCTTACTGGCCAAGCAAATTATTTAGCATGACGTGTCCATTTGTAGTGCAAACTTTGGAGACCTATTTTCTCTGAATAGAGGTATCTCCCGACACGTGACCGTGGCTATAATAGAGCTTGGACAGCTCAAGCTTAACTCGGTTATCCAAGGAAAGATTTCTAAGTATATATATAGGTGCTTGGAGTTTAGTGAATATTCTCACTTACTTCCAAAAAGGAATCACTTTCGGCTGAGTTGTTTACTCATTTCCTTCTTCGGCGAATTTTACATTCTCGTTATTTTGTTTATTGCTGATCGTATCTCGATAGCTGAGAATAGTGTGGCGTAAAAAAAGATAAAGAGGAAGGGACACCAGACGCAGAGGGGAGAGTCGGGCAAATCCTCATACCATCTCCCCTCTGTAACAGAAAATATAAATTTTTATTGAGTAGTTGCCCTATCGTGCTAGTGCACCCGTCGAGGGTACAGTGTACATACTTTCTCTTCTCTTTTTTTTTTTTCTTTTTTTTCGCTGAAAAAAGCAAAAAATAAAAGGAAAATTCTCTATTGCCGTATCAGGGATTCGAACTCGGGCCATCGAAGAGGGCATCCATCAGAGTAAACCACTAGGTTGCAGGCCTCTCTTGGATATAATACGGTTATTGTTTTCTATATATCATAGTAATAACCTTAATGGGAAAAAATATATTGTGTTGAGAAACACAACAAGGATTCGAACCCAGGACCTCAAAGAGGGCAGCCATCAGAGAGACTCTCCGATACCACTGGGCTATGCCACCCAGGACCTCAAAGAGAGCAGCCATCGGAGAGACTCTACGATACCGCTGGGCTATGCCAATTTTTGGTTATATTGTTGGTATTTTTGCTACATATTATAACAGTAGCCTCAATAAAAAAGATATAATTTTTTAAGAAACACGGGTGGGGGATTCGAACCAGGGTCATCGGGGAACAGAGTCATCGAAGGGCTGCTCCGATACCATTAGGCTATGCCCATTTTTATTTATAGAGAGATTATTTCTTCTATATATTATGGAGCACAGTCTTAATAAAAAAAAAGGCTTTCGGGATTGGGATTCGATCCTGGGTTCTTTGGGTAGAGGCCCTCGGAGAGATGCTCCGATACCATTGGGCTACGCCCATCTTTTTGTTTATAACAAAGGCTTTTTTTTATTTTTATTATATAGGTTCTTCATAACAAAATAAAGCCTTCGAGAATGGGACTCGATCCCGAGTTCTTCGGGTAGAGTCCCTCGGAGGACCATTGGGCTATGCCCGTTTTGGGATAATTTAGTAATTATTTTTTTTATTTATAATAAAGCAGTGCTTTAGTAAAAAGATTGTAAAGGTGAGGATTCAAACTTGCAACCTGCCTTTTGTATTGGAGGTGTCCATCCGCTGGAGCAGTTGAACTTTTTGGTAAAAATCTGTCTCTTTCGTGTACTTGTCCAACCTTTTGGAGTCCTCTTTATAAAGGTTGTTTCTTTATCTTTTACCCCTTCACTCATCTCTAGTGCCTTGTGCGTATTTTCTCAGCCGAATTCATCTCTAGCGAATTCCTCCCTCTTTTTATCTCACGTGATCTCCTTCAATTATTCTTTGATTTGCCTTTTCTTGTAGAAATTATATAAAACCCCAAGATCATGGAATATATAACCATATCAAGATCCTCAATCCAAACCACTTTACTAATTCGTGGATCTGTTGAGCCGGTGTGGGCTAATCTCATCGCAGTTAAGCTGGGGATTTTAATCACCATATCGAAAGGCCGAGAATTTGCGACATATTCGATCTGAACAAAAGCCGTGATTAAGAACTTACCCGTCCAGCAACGGAGGTGGGGGAGTCAAGATAGCGTGTGCACATCCACGCGTCGCCGGTGATAAAAACAGATCTCTCTCGTGGCGGTGGATTGCCTCCGTGCATGTCCCCGACACGTATGCGATGGCTTCGAGGTGTACGCTCCTCTTCGCGGGTGCGGGTAGCACTTTTGGGAATGCTCTATTTCTTATCCGCACGACTCGTATGGTATCAACATCACTCGTAGTAATCTCCGAGGGCTGTTTCGTTATTGGTGAGGAGCTTCCCATCCATCTCCGAGGGCTTTTGTGGTCGACGAGAAGCTTTCCAACCATCTCCGAGGGCTTTTGTTGGCTTCCGAACTCGCCGCTCGAAGGATCGAAGCCCTTAGAGCAAATAATTCTTGATGATTTTTTCTCATTCTCATGCAGTCTGACTAATTCTTTGATTTTTGCAGCGATCTCCTCGGGCTTGCTCAGGGATTCAACGGCGTTCCCACATATGGCGCCATTTTGTTAATGGTATCTTCGTCGTGTTTGCTAGTTGTGACGATCGACCTGCCTGGTAGCTGTGACCGTCCTGCATGGTAGCTTTGACGAAGAGCGTAACGGATTGTTCAAAACGCCGATCCCGACCCGAGGAGATTGTTGGTTTTTATTGATTTGCGGCTGTACTCGGATACATTCCGAGATGCCTACGTATCCCCCGATTGGGAATCAAGTCATCCGTAGTTCCGATATTATTTGGTCGAATCCTTATTTCAGTTGCAAATTGTATTTTTTGCTTCCCTTTTTTAAAGTGTTGTCGATCGGTACGGGAGAGTTTTTTTTGTTCTCCCCGTGAAAAAGATGGCCTCCCTGTTCTGGGATCTTCTTTTCCTTTTTATCTATCTCTCTTTGTTATTATGTGGTAGATATATAGGTGATGTGGCCTCATTGCATGTGTGCCACTTGGGGGCTAAGTAGAGGCTTGGTACATGCATTGGGCCAAGTGTTAAGTCATGATACAGCCACGTATGAACAAGTGTCAACCTTTGTGTGGAACCATGTGTTGTGCCTTGTTTGGTGCAAATGCTTTTATAAATTTGAGTCGTATTACCGGAGCGAGTACAAAATCGTACGTGTAGTAATATATTTAATTATGAGTCGTGAAATACGTTATACGACTAGTATAATTTTTAACGAAGTAAACCAGTAATTAAACCGCGTTATAGTTCGATGTCGTTTATGAATAATAATATACCAAGTCATTTTGGTAATTGAATTATCGCGTATTTTAACCACGTGATTTTTTACCCGGTTAACAGTATAGTTTCACGAAAACGTCCAAACGTTGGGGGCTAGTTTGTCATTTTCCCCTTCCAAATATGATGAGTTTGAGGAAGTGACCATGCGAGGCGCTATTTTACAAAATAAGAGCCACAATTCCACTTGGTGGAAGGACTTGAAATCAATATTTTCGGATCCACGGTGGGGCGACTGGTTTCTTAATGGGATTCATAAAAGCATTGGATATGGGTGTAACACCATGTTTTGGTATGATAAGTGGTCTGGAGACCGCCCTTTTAGCTTTAGCCATAGACAGCTTTTTCTGCTTTGTTTGAATAAATCAAATACTCTCGCTGAAAATAGAGAGTTGAGACAGGGATTGTGGAGGAGACCTCTTTTTCAATATGAAGAGGAACTTGTGAGTGACTTGGAATGTTTCCTTCAATTTTTCCATTTGTGTGAAGGCATGAACGACAAGTGGATTTGGTCTAAGGATAAGTGTGGGGTCCATACAGTGAAATCGACGTACTAGTTGTTGAGAAGTTTTGTGGATACTCCTGCAACTTCAACATTTTTCAAACATTTATGGGATGTGAGGGCTCCTTGCAAACTTAAAATATTTGGTTGGAAGATGGCACAAAAAAAATTTGCTTCAAAACATAATCTCCAAAGCAGAGGTGTTCTTGAGCCGAGTGCTACTTTGGAATGTGAGTTTGCCACGATGGGCTCGATGAGGTTAATCATTTCTTCTTTGAATGTAATGTTTCCTACACTATTTGGATGAAGGGTCTTCAGTGGTTTGGTATGTGTACGGTGATTAATCGAGGGGTGGAGAAGAATTTCTGGCAAACTCGGGGAGCCTTCCCGTGGAAAAAAAGCAAGGAGGAGTGGAAAAGTGTGTCTTCTCATAATGGGGGCTATTTGGAATTGGAGAAACTCGATTATTTTTTATAGGGAGACATATACAATCGAAAAGGTTGTTGACGTTATTAAAGTCAAGAGGTGATGTTGGGTTAAGGCGCATAAAACTAATTTCCACAGCTCATTCACATAATATTTTTTTTCCTTAGTTGTGCTTATGTTGTTCTACTTGATTGTTGCTTCTTTTTTTTATGGTGTACTGCGACTCTGTTGCTTAATAAGAAAATCTCATACTCGTTTTTTCTTGAAATAGACTTTGCTTACCAAAAAAAAAAAAAAAACTAACCTCATATATGGGTATCCTTTATTGTAGAGGAGAAAGGGCTAGGCGAGACTTTGATTCATTTGGGCCGGTGCACTCATCATTAAACCTAGTTCCATAAAGTTATTATGAAGACTCATGCACCCTATCAGGAAATAAAAAATGAACCCTCTGTCGGGGTTGAAGCAAAAAATGAGGCCCTCGACCTACGTAACATGTAACACAACTTTAATGATACATGACCATGTATTAACCGCATATGTTGGATGGAGCATTGTCAAATCCCCCTCCCTTCACTATAGTGATCAACATACATATAAATACAAGTTGAACTAACAATACATGGCAAAGTCACTCACACGCTTCATATACTTTTTATTGTTCCAAAAATCAAAGTCAAGAAAAAAGTGTGAAATATAAATAACTTTCCATATTTGTCATCATATAATTAAATAAAGTGTGTTAGCCGTCATCATTGAGTAGAAAAAGAAAAACCTAAATAAAAGATGAGTATACAACCTAAATGGCCATCTACTAAAATGGCCCATTAAGTGTATGGACCGGTCCAACCTAATACATAACACAAGTGGATCAATCAAATATCATCGCACACGATAAAAACAGCCAATGACGAACTGAACACTTTTCGACTTTATCATGTCCTAAAGAGCACGTGTCGAAGAAAACAACACTTGCAATTTTTACAACAATTGTTGTTAATAAGGGGCAAGCATAGTTATAATTCCCTTCAAAACATAAGAGAAAGCCAAACCAACATCCAAAGGAAAAATATCATACACCAATTCGCTAGATCACAACACAAAGCACCAAATGGTGCTTCAAGATGTTGAATCAATCTAAGGGCACTACCCCAGCTCGGTGATCGCAGTGTGAAAACCACTTTCGCCTGGATCAGACGCTCGCTTAAGTCAAGTCGATTTGTTCGAATCATAAATAAAATGACGTTGCGGGTGAGACTATTGCACAACAATACGAATAACAGAAAATCATAAAATTGAAAATCAAAAATCACAAGAATTTGTCTACTTAGTGCGTCTATGACTACCTCTTGGGACGCACCAAACTAGAATTTTTACTATAAACTTTTGTCGTGAGGTTATAATTACATGAGCTTGTTATTTATATTAGACACACACCTAATACAGATTTTACATGAACCACTTAAAAAAAACCCCAAACGATTGCCACCTCGAGAAAATTGAATCACGAAAAGCTGACTTGGATTTTAAGTATTGTGCTTAATCAACAATATTTTCAAGTTTCACAGACTAGGAGAAGTTTGCGTCGTATGAAAATAAACGAGTATTATCTATTCAAGCATACGATAACGATAACAAACACGAGCTCCAAACAACAAAGAACTGAAATTCGTTAACTACTGTCAGCATTCCAACGATAGCTGTAGCATATATATACAAATATGTCAAAAATCAAAAGGGAGATATAGGAATCAAATTACGGCATATAATTAGGAAGAGAGTATAAGAAACCTTTGTCGCGAAGACACATAAATGATATATAAACCACAGCTAGCGTGAAATGATCTGATGAGTGCAGATGATTGACATTGTTTGTTTATTCTTTTATACTCATTTTCCGTTTTTTTTTTTTTTTTTTTTTTTTTGCTTACCAAAAAAAAAACTCATTTTCCGTTAGTTCAGTATTATAGGTGATTCTTCATCCTTTATTATATTATATGAGGGACTTTTAATCTTCGAAGGGTATTTCTTTTTCGTAAGATAATTATAAATATAACTACATTAGCGAAGCATATAAATATGAAAATATACAATCAGTGGCGTATCCAGGATTTGAATATAGGAGAGCTAGATTTTTTTTTTTTAAAGAACAATAAGCAAGAATCTAAAGAGAATTAAGAGAAAAGACAATGAAACAATACTCCAAAAAGAGAATTTTGAATGAATTTTTGAAGCTTTTAAAGAAGATGAACGTTTATAGAGCTTTTACTTCTTGCAAAAATTCTTTTAATTAAAATTTTGCCATGACTCTATCGATAACCAAGAAATCTTTTTTTTTTGTTTTTTTTTCTTGCATTACAACTTTTATAAAATATATATTTACTAAAATAAAAGACTTAAACTATGTTAAAACTCATTTACATTTTTCTTGGAATTAAAACATCATAAAACTATTGTATACAACACTTAGAGTTCTATAGATTAGAAACGGCTCAAATCCACTTTGCACCCTCAAAAGTTGCAGTTTTTTCACTTTGCACCCCCAAAAATATTTTAAAGCAGTTTGCACTCTTTGTACCCTTTGTCAATTTCATTCATTGTCAATTTCATTCATTGACCAACGTGTGCAATTGCATCTAAAATATATACTCTATAATATTATACTAGAACCCCCAAAACTTGAGAAGAATCTCACTTATATATACCTAAGTATAATAAAACATAGGGGGGAGTAGCCCCTAGCCCCTTAATAGATCCGCGCCTGTATACAATTCAAATATATAATACCACCGAACGTGAATACCCAACAAGTCACTTAACTAAAAAGGGTGAATGTAATCAAAAGAAAGGGGGGGATGAACTTAAGATAAATTACATAGTCAAAGAAAATTTGTTATTCTAGCTAATAAGAAAAATACGGTTTTGCCCCATATCTAAAACAATGCATCATCATTACAGCAGACCTTCAGCCACTCGATTTTGGCCTAGCAGTTAGCAAACATACACCTAACTATATTTTTCCATAAATACAAAAAGAAACTTTAATTTACGTGTGAACCACATCATGCCGTTACGTATTTACCAAGCAAAGAAAAACCCAGCAATATAATAAAAACACGTGTGTTTTCTAATTTCATATATTTAGTTTTCTCTAATGGGTGGTAATCAAATTGTAGGCGAGTAATTCTACTAATTAGCTAACCAATTTAAGGACAAGGACCAGAGCGGTGGCCATGGCCCACGGGCTATCAGAGCTATAATTTCGCAAAGCTCGCAATTGTACTTGAGTAACTTGACATGCTGGTTTAATGAATTCGAATGGTTTACAATATAATAAGTACGATGTAATTATGATTACCATTTGTTTCGAATTTGAAAGCACTTATTATTCAGGCCATTAAAACATTTATGCAACCAGAGTTGACCTAATTAAGCATGATAACAAAGAATCAGCACGATGATCAACTCTTGTAATTATTGTAATAAATGTGGTTCGTAACATAATCCTTGTAATTTGGAGGAAATTGTCTTAGAGCTTAAGTATTTAACAAGGGCCCCAAGAATATGAGGATCCTTTTGGAATGTGAGATGGTATATACAGAGCAAGATTTCTCAATACATAGCAATATTTTATTATTGACTATTATGCCCCTTTAAAACTTAGAAATCAATCCACATTCCTTTTGTAACCCACGCCTTTAATTTGCAGACCCTTTGCAAATCTAATCCATCTATTTCTCTCTCCAGTTTATGAATGAATATTCTTAACTCAGGTAAATTAGTTACTTAATAAAATTTAATTGAATATTTGCACCAATAATATTTAATTATTTTACAATACTCACAAAAAATGTAATGTTATAGTCTCAGTTGAATTATATCACTCATGCTATGAGTTAGATTATAAACATTTTTTTTTCAGTTCTGTAAATTATACTTCATGAATATGTATGAAATAATTTGAAAAATAAAAACACGTATGTAATTTATGAACAATACCTTTGTAACTTCTCGATGATACTTAGCTTCTTGAATATATATATATATATATATATGAAATAATTTATAAATAAAAACACGTATGTAACTTATGAGAAACAAATGATCCCATCATAGTCTGAAGAAAATAAACATAATATTTTATTTTGAAGTAAAATAAACACATTAGCAAGTCTATTTCTTAAGAAAAACTCCAGTTATCTTGATTAACATATTAAATTAATCTATTTTTTCTAGAAATTCAAACCATAATCTGTTTTTCAAAAAATCAACGTACATGATTTTTTTATTAATGAAAAATAATATGGTTGGACTTTTCTAGAAAAATAGATAATTTGTATTTGTTTATCGAGATAATTTGAGTTTTTTGAAAAATAAATATGCTAATGTGTTTATTTCACTTCAAAAAAAGAAATTGTGTTTATTTTCTTTAGACTATGAAGGGGTCATTTGTTTATCACAAGTTATATATATATATATATATATATATATATATAGGTACTGTTCATAATTTACATACTGTTTTTATTTATAAATTATTTCATGCATATTCATGAAGTATCATTTACAGAACTAAACAAACAAAAAATGTTTATAATCTAGCTCATAGCATGAGTGATATAATACAATTGAGACTATAACGTTACGTGCTTTTATGAGTATTGTAAAAAAAATAAAAAAATAAACCAATTGGTTCAAATAGTTAATTAAATTTTATTAAATAACTTATTAGCATGAGTTAAGAATTATATATATATAAAGATAATCTTTTCACGTCATAAATTGCAAAGAGAAACAAATTGATTAGATTTGCAATAATTCTGCAAATCAATGGGGTGTGTGAATTGACTTCCAAATTTTAAAGTGGCATAATAATCAATAATAAAAAAATTGCTCAGTATTGACGGATTTTGCTTTGTATATATCATTTCTCTTTTGGAATAAGAGGTAAATAAAGATAAAAGTATTATAATATTACTTTTATCATCGAGAGTACAAGTGTAGTAGTAAATCTGATATGGTACAATGTTTATATATATATATATAGAGAGATTTTGGCGCGGTAATTGTTGTGGCAACATGGCTTCGTTTAATATTGAGAGATGAACGTTCATTAATGCTACCTTGTGCGGAATGAACTTGTTTGTCAGATATGATTGTCAGATCATTAATATACACGTGATTCCTCCAAACGGAATTGTTAACCGTAAAAAAAAAACGAGATTAAAGAGAATATTAGTCCTAAATATGGGAATTAATATACGGACAATACTATTGTTACGAGTACTTCCGATGAGATGTAACCACCTCCCACGAGGAGGCCCTCGGAGAATTACAAATCTGCATGGTCACTGACCTAAAAGCGGTATAAAGGAATGCCCTAGGAGACACAAAGCGTCCCATGGAAAGTCAACGATGAGTGAAGAAAAGATATCCACGTGGCGTCGGAAAAATAACAAAACAAGATGAATCCATGCGACTCGGATATCCATCAAATGCACCACGAGGGACCACAAAGGACCCTGAGTCCCATAATCTCACGAGAACACTTCCTTGCTAAACACTCCTCAACATAAACTGCCATCGGAACATCACTCCAAAGACCAATCACAGAGCAAAGCCAGATCTAAGTACAAAAGCCACTGGAAAGCCCACTACGAGGACTCGGACAAGAAAATATCACTTCACGAAGGTTAAGTCAAGCCCTCAGAGACCACGCCAAGCCCTCGGAGACCAAGTCAAGTCCTCAAAAACCAAGTCAAAACTCAAAACCCTCGGAGCCCAAGTTAAAGGTGAAAACTAGCCCCTCGGAGATCCCCAGCACCATCGGAAGAAGTAAAGATCGGCCTAGTCAGCATCTAGTAGATTAGAGATATATCTTATCTTAATTCTTTTACATTTTTACATACTAAAACACATGCATAAAGACAACTGTCCCTAAATAAACTCTATGTAAATGGAGGTGATCAATTGAAGAAAAGGAGAACAGACAGACAGTCATACACAAATCAAACTAAGGAGTAAAGTTCAGTGAATAAAGGAAGGAATATTCTCGTATTTTCTATCTTTGTACAATCAACGCTTTTGTAACCCCGGGTAAAGCGTTCCAACCCCTAAATTATTCCGTTAATTAGGTTATAATATTCAACCTGCTAACAGGAATATTATGGCGCCAAATCTTTAATGATATAGTTATGTTCATGTTGTACGAGGTCTACACCAAAGTTGCAATACTTTGTATTTAGTAAGAAAGTAGTTGAGGGCTCTTCACGAGGTGATCTTCTTTGTCGTCGAGGCGCTTTACCTGTGGGTTCTAAAAATATGCGTGTTAACGGGTTTGTAATTACGACCTAATTAACTGAATTATTTATTTGGGTTGGAACGCCTTTGTCCGTGGTTCAAAAACTAAATGCTATTTTTTGGGAGGAAAATTAACAAAAACATTCCTTCCTTTTATTCACTATGATCCACTCTCTTTTCCGAGTCAATATGCGTATTTCCGAGTCTATGTATGTTTTTCCTTAATTCTCCGACCTCTTCTCCGTTCTTCCTCTGTTTATATAAAGTTTTCAGGGACATGTGTCGTTATGCATGTTCTTACAGATGTCGCTATGCATGTGGTGGTGTTCTACACGTGTTACAATGTTCATTTAACCAATAAGATAACGTGTTTATCTGAAGTGCTGACTGTATTATTTCTTCTTCCGAGGGCTTTGGTCTTCTTCATGATAAGGGGTAGACTGCCTTGTTTGCTTCCGGGAGCTCATTAATTCAAATGATGACTCGAGGGCCGAGTCTGAGTGTTTTCTTAGTGACAGTGCTTCTCCGAGAGGTGTGTATTCTGGAGTGTTTGCTTCAGGGTATTCTCCGAGGGGGTGTTCGTTCATGGGTTGATCTCCGAGAGGTTTTTAGCTATCGTGGGAAGGTATTTTCTTTCTCCGAGTGCCCGGAGAGCGTTGTTCTGTAGTTGTTGCATCATTGTGAAGTTCCAACTTCTGGGTTGGTCGACATGAGTAATGTTCCGAGAGCATTTGTGCTGGGAGTGCGTAACAGGGAAGTACTGTGGTAGTGTTCCGAGAGTGTTTGAGTTGGGAGTGCATAGCAAGCAAGTGTTTTTGTCAAGGTTCTGGGACTGTTGGTTTCCGATAGATCCAGTGGACTTTGATAGATTGGTTCTTTTAGCTCATCCTTTCCGAGAACTCATCTCTTGGAGAGGCCTAATGAGTGGGGCGGAGTGCTTGTCCGATGCTGAAGTAGTTTCGATAGCAGCTAGTCTGTGAGACTCTTTGGAAATGTATCCGATAGGTGCCTGCCTTGGTCTCGTATTTCTCCTGGTGACTTTGCTCCAGTATTTGATGTTTTTTGGAGATGTGCTTCGAGGGATACTTGAGGCGTGATACATGTATCGTGACTGCAGGTCGCATAATCATATAATAATATACCTGGTAATTCTAGTAATTGATTTATTGTTTATTTCAAGCAGGTGAATTATCATCCTGTTAACAAACCCCCCAAGTTTTTAGTGCAGTTGGTTATTATTACTGCACTAGAAACTTAATGGGTTAAAGGGTACGAGGGCTCTGGTATCGTAAATTTTATCAGGTATACTGGGAATGTTTCACAAGGCCTCGTAGAACTCTTCAGGGATGTCGTAAACACTCGTCAGTGACATTTATGTTTTGTTCGACGTTTCCCTCGTTCTTGGCATTACCTTTAAAAAGGCGGGGAGTATCGTGATTACTCTCTCCGAGTGATTCCCGTCGTATTATGAAATGTGCCCTCGTTAGTTCATTATCGGGGCATTAATTATAATTTAAAGTTATGGCATTTACTTAACTGCGATTTAAATGCAATTAATGGTGATTTTATTGCCACGTTTATGTATTGTGCGGGAATCGAAGCGTCTTGACCGTTGTGTTTCCGTTAACGAAGAGACGTGACATTAAGCACGACTTTTAATCGTGGGGCGTGGGTGGGTTTAGTGGTCATTTAAGACACTTAGTGGGTGTAGGGTTCATAGACCATTTTCTTTCCCCATTAGCATCACTTGCAATTTTTGAGCGAATAAGGCGCGTCTGGCCGTAACGTCGAGGTGACGGTGCCGGAGGCCCACCACCGGGGTGACTCTCCTCCGTTGGGGCACCTGACAGTGTACTATCCACACATAAAGGCGGGATTGCGCTCTTTTTTCCCGCTCTTCTACTGAGATATTTTCAACTACTGTAATCTCTGCCCTAGTCAACTTACTCCCAACTCTTTCACAGCGTTGGCGTTGTTTGTGTTTTGGTGTCTGGTGAGGGGTATCGAGTGCACGAGAGACAGGTTTTTTGCTGTCTTTGAGTTGAAGCCATCTCCGAGGGGGTCCTTTCTACTGTTTCACTCATAGGGATAAGGACGACCGGATCTCCGAGGGCATAGTCACCTCCCACAGTTCGTGGAAAAACAAGTTTTTCTTTATCAAGGGAGAGTGGGACATACCCCTGACTTGGAGGGAGCCTACCTTCCCTGAGAGAGTGATGGACGATACCTTGATGTTCTCACCGGTATTCTCCGCGAAGCCTCTCGTGGAGTCGAAGAATTTTATTCGACTCTATCGGACCGCAGGATTGAGGCACATTTATCCCCTAGACAAAATCGAGACTCCCCTGGCTATCCCCGAGGAGCTCTTCGATACCTTTGGTAAGTATTTATCTCTCTTATAGCATACGTGTTTTTTTTTCTATCTTATCTAACTCGCAGTTGTCTTTGTAGTGAATGTTCTGCGACCGTTCATGGTGGAGAACGAGGACGTAGTGACCAAGAAGGGGAAGTCTACCCTATGAGAGGGTGAAGCCTTTGGCGCTGATGAGGACGAGTAAGGGG
Organism: Linaria vulgaris; assembly: GCA_948329865.1. Classification (NCBI taxonomy): domain Eukaryota; kingdom Viridiplantae; phylum Streptophyta; class Magnoliopsida; order Lamiales; family Plantaginaceae; genus Linaria; species Linaria vulgaris. The sequence continues at coordinate 29,865,342 of OX415250.1, read as the reverse complement.
GACTCCTTTAAAGGTTGCTATAGCTACGTCCCGGTCGTCTAGCGGGACTTCCGATACCCCTGATGAAGCGGGGTTGGGTGTGACTTCAGCAGATGCAGGCCATGCGGGGGTATTTGTCATAGGGGGTGGTGAGGAGGAGGTTGGGTTAGAGGGGATGACTTTACCACCCCCCGGTGTTATCAGTGTACCCTCCTCCTCGGAGTTATCGGGGGATTCTGGTTATGCATTACTGTCGACTCCTCCCAAAGGTATGCGCTTTTCCCTAGTCTTTTAGACATTTGAACAGTATACACTTCTATTTGTATAGGAATATGCTCTAGATAGACGAAGGGATAGATTTACTTAGAAATATTTCTGATTTTGCAGGAGGTGAAGACTTTTTTGGTCTGGAAGGGGGGTCACTTCCCTCGGATCTCGCCCCTCCTCCAGCTTTTGATACCATGAGTCTGCTGGACGAGCTTCTAGCTGCGGGTCCCCCGCTTACGAGTGCTTCTGCTCCGAGATCACTCGCGGCCATCCAGTCCGATAGCCCCGTGGTCACTCAGGTTCCGCTGTCGGGAGGAGTACCTCCAGGGGGGCCTTCATCTTCTAAAGCTCCAGTCTCAGGAGGGGAGCCTAGCTCAGAAGATGCCCAAGTGGCACTCGAGATGGTCACCCGATACTTGTCGGCTGCTAACTCCTTGCCAGCGGACGGGTGGCAATTCGTCCAAGCTTGTACTAACAATGTGGCCATGTTGGTAAGTTTTTATTTATCCAATTCATTTAAGATCCTGTGTCGGGATCTTTATTCTTTTGTTTTGCTTTCTTAGGCACCTAAAATGCTTTCTCTTCGGTTACTCGAGGTCGAGAAGCTGCAACAAATGGCGAGTGCGGCTGAAGAGAAGTCTCGGAAGCTGGAGGCTGAGAATAAGGACATCCGGGAGAGAATGGGGAAGTATAACGAGGTGTGGGTTATGCTTTCGAAACAAAACCACGACTTGAAGGAGAAGAATAAGCAGCTCCACTCTTCTGTAAAGAAGATGGAGGCTTCCGGGCTTGTGCTGAAAGATAGGGTGACCTTCTTTGAGGGGGAAAAAGTTGCTTGGGAGGCCAAGCAGAAAGAGTTGGAGCGGGATCTGTCGGAGGCACTGGGCCAGGTGGACACTCTCAATGAGAAGCTGTCACAGGCTACGGTTTCGGGGGGTGTTACCTCCGAGGAGGTGCAGCAAAGGGTGGATGTTGCGGTCCAGCAAGCTCAGGAGGACGTTACTGCTCGCGTGAAGGAACTGTATATCAGTAAGCACCAAGGATACTTAGCAGGATCTACTATGTGGGGGTTCCTTCAGTGCTTTGGGCAGGTGCGCAGTAAGGTGGCTCCCGCTTTAGACCCGCGGGTAGTCAATATTGCGAAGATGAAGATGCCTACTTTGGAGGAAGCCTACGACCTCTTTAAAAAGAGTAGCTCTCGACTTCCTCCCTCCTCCTCTTCCCCGACTCGGGTTCCCTTGGCAGCGGTACTTCCGCGACCCTCGGTGCTTTCCCCTCTCCGAGTGGGAGTACAGGCTGTCTCTTCTGGCGTTTCTCCTCCTGCAAGTGCTCCGGTTCTTCCTTCCACCACTGAGCCAGCTCTTGTCCCTTCGAGTGGTCTACCCCCCCAGCCTTAGGGGTTTTTTAGTTCATTTTTTTTTCTTTTAATGTGTAATTGTACTTTTTATTATTATGTGTAATGGTATTTTTAATTTTTAGTTGGAATGAAACATTTCATTTGGAGTGAAGCTTTTTTCTCGTGTTAATAGTCACATAACTTTTCAGCATATTATGGATACTTGGTTCCTTTTCTTCAATTGTAGAATTTTAAGATTGAGTTTACAGAAATGAGAGAGCATCTCACTCTTACTGGCCAAACAACTTTTTTAGCATAGCGTGTCTATTTGCAGTGCAAGTTTGGGGAAATATACTTTCCTAAATAGGAGTATCCCCTGACACGCCCTCGTAGCCTTTTATAGTATGCTTTAGGCAGCTCAACTTAATTCAGTTATTCGAGGAAAGGGTCCTAAGTATGTATAGATGCTTAGAGTTTAGTGAATATTTTCACGTCCTTTCAAAGAATCATTCCAATAGAATTGTTTCTGTCTTGGTCTCTTTTACTTATTTAGACTTTCGAAAAGCCTTTAATAAGAGAGTACGAGTGAAGTTTCCCAGAGTAACTGCTCTCGGAGATATTCTCCTAGGCCAATTGGACCATGCCTTCTCTCTTTTCCTCAAGTATTTAAATCGTAAATTATAGAATCTTATGATTTTTCACAAAGATAGCCAAAATCTGACTCGAACTATAACTACTGGAATAAGGATATTTATCTTTGGTGCGTGTCGTTTCATTGCTGTAGCACCTGCTTTCCCTTTTGGTTGTGGCAACGGTTCCACGAACCTGCTTAAGGGTTTAATGACCGTGAGAATAATTCCTCCCCGATTGGCATCGCTTTTGAGAACTCTTGATGGCGAATCTTATGGCGTTCCCACAGACGGCGCCATTTTGTTAACGGGTTTGTAATTACGACCTAATTAACTGAATTATTTATTTGGGTTGGAACGCCTTTGTCCGTGGTTCAAAAACTAAATGCTATTTTTCGGGAGGGAAAACTAACAAAAACATTCCTTCATTTTATTCACTATGATCCACTCTCTTTTCCGAGTCAATATGCGTATTTCTGAGTCTATGTATGTTTTTCCTTAATTCTCCGACCTCTTCTCCGTTCTTCCTCTGTTTATATAGAGTTTTCAGGGACATGTGTCGTTATGCATGTTCTTACAAATGTCGCTATGCATGTGGTGGTGTTCTACACGTGTTACAATGTTCATTTAACCAATAAGATAACGTGTTTATCTGAAGTGCTGACTGTATTATTTCTTCTTCCGAGGGCTTTGGTCTTCTTCATGATAAGGGGTAGACTGCCTTGTTTGCTTCCGAGAGCTCATTAATTCAAATGGTGACTCGAGGGCCAAGTCTGAGTGTTCTCTTAGTGACAGTGCTTCTCCGAGAGGTGTGTATTCTGGAGTGTTTGCTTCAGGATATTCTCCGAGGGGGTGTTCGTTCATGGGTTGATCTCTGAGAGGTTTTTAGCTATCGTGGGTAGGTGTTTTCTTTCTCCGAGTGCCCGGAGAGCGTTGTTCTGTAGTTGTTGCGTCATTGTAAAGTTCCGACTTCTGGGTTGGTCGACAAGAGTAATGTTCCGAGAGCATTTGTGCTGGGAGTGCGTAGCAGGGAAGTACTGTGGTAGTGTTCCGAGAGTGTTTGAGTTGGGAGTGCATAGCGAGGAAGTGTTTTTGTCAAAGTTCTGGGACTGTTGGTTTCCGATAGATCCAGTGGACTTTGATAGATTGGTTCTTTTAGCTCATCCTTTCCGAGAACTCATCTCTTGGAGAGGCCTAATGAGTGGGGCGGAGTGCTTGTCCGATGCTGAAGTAGTTTCGATAGCAGCTAGTCTGTGAGACTCTTTGGAAATGTATCCGATAGGTGCCTGCCTTGGTCTCGTATTTCTCCTTGTGACTTTGCTCTAGTATTTGATGTTTTTTGGAGATGTGCTCTGAGGGATACTTGAGGCGTGATACCTGTATCGTGACTGCAGGTCGCATAATCATATAATAATATACCTGGTAATTCTAGTAATTGATTTATTGTTTATTTCAAGTAGGTGAATTATCATCCTGTTAACAATGCGTATTTCGATCATTTAGGTACGTGAATTATTTATGCATTATTAGAGTGTAAAGTAAATTACCCTTAACTCAATTATGTCATGCCTCTTGTTGAGTAGTTGATTTATATCAGTTTGCTAAGTTTAAAAAAAAAGTGTATACCAGTAGACTTGAGCGTATAAGTTGTTTTTTTTTTTTGGTGCTTCAAAAGATGAGATTTATAGGATCATTTTTCATGGTTTTAGCCTTCCACCGAGTACCGGAGTATACGGGCATGGCGTTTATCTTTCTCCAGCTGATCAGCCCGTTGAAAGGTAATAAGAGTTCTTATGTGTTCATATCTTTTTTATATATCACGAGTACTCTACAAAATTGCAATCGTTTGACTAATGTCAATTTGTCTGTTATTTCAGTGTGCAAGCTTCAGCTCCTGATGAGAATGGCGTACGACACATGTTACTTTGTCGTGTATTATTGGGAAATACGGAGGTTATTCGTCCAGGTTCCGAACAGTATAAGCCGAGTACTGAAGAATTTGATTCTGGGATAGATGATTTATCGACTCCGAAGAAGTATATTATTTGGAATGGGAACATGAATACTCATGTTTTCCCTGAATTTGTGGTCAGTTTCAGAGCTTCCTCAAATTGCAGAGGTGAGGATTAGTTTTTAAGTACTACTTTACAGACATTGTATGCTGTTTATCTATATGTAGTAATGATTTTTGATATTGCAGGATGCCAAAAGAATGTACAACCTCGGAGAATTCCGAATTCTGATTGGCTGCCGTTCGCCACTCTGATTAATGACCTATCCAAATTCTTACCTCCTGATGCCATTAACTTGATCTCCAAGCATCATAATGAGTTCAAAGTATGTATTAGCGCATGCTTAATTTATGAATAAGGAAATTAACACTTTTTTACATCAGTGTCTTATGACCCTTTCTCTATCTTTGTAATTCAGAAACAGAAGATAACGAGACAGGAAATGGTTCAACGTGTGAGACGCGTAGCAGGGGACGAGTTGCTGGCCGTCATCATAAAATCTTACAGGTATAGTGTGTCGCAGGAATCAATTTAATAAAATTGAATCTATCAATACGTAAAGATGTCGTAGTTAGACGCATGTATTTCCGTTGACCTCTTTCGCGCCAAGTTGAATCAGCAGGACGAGAAACTAACTTTTTTCGTATTGATAATGTAGATCAAAGCAAACTGGCTCCGCTCTGTATCACAAAACAGCTCGCTTCAATTGAGAAGATTAAATCGACGTTTATGATAAAGGGACTGATCAGCTGATTTCGACTGGATAAATTTGCGAAGTTGAGAGCAATCTAAACCTAACATACACATCTACTTGATGAAGATCTGCTGCAATTGTTGACTACAATTTTTTGAAGGTTTAAGGAATAGGAATAGAAAATAGGAATCTGTTTTTGCTTTCCCTTTTTGTCATCTGCGTCTCTTCTTCTGTTTTCTTTCTTTTGAAGCATCTGATTAACCTTGACTATACATTTCTAATTGATATGATATGGAAACTGCCATCTTGCTCAGATTATCAGTCATTTATAGTCTTATTTTTTGTCGATTGTGATTCAAATTCAGTTTCTAATTTAGAATCATCTCTTGATTTGCAAATATGAGTCATTATTCTGTGTGTCACTGGTATATAACAAGAGCTTTAAATTTGGATTTAAATACAAAATCATTGATGGTTTACACGAGATATTATAGAGTAGGGGCGAACGTAATGGTATAAACAATTTCTGTGGTTGACAGTTTCGTTTAGATTTCCACATAAAATTATTACATACTATTGCCGGCTTGAAGTAAACAAGAAAGAGTGCCAACTCTTGAAATGATCCGACATTTGGTGGATATCTGAGTGTGACACACTAGTGCCAATATATTGTTTGAGATACATCTCAGTAGAGAGTGGACTAAGGAGGCTCGTGAGAAACGTGTCCCAATTGTAGATCAGCAAGGATTCTACTTATCAGATGATGAATGTATCGTCTACTTAATTTGTGAATTGGGTGTCGACAGTTTCTATGAATGGGTGAAATGTACAATGTGGTAAGAATCGAGATGTATTAATAGACATAATTAGATTAGTCTGGTGAATCTCTGTAAATCTTCTGTTAATATCTTTTTTTCTTAGTTGTAGTGATTTATTTACCTAATGTTTTTTTGAACTGCAGAAACTTTATTTCTTAAAAAAAACCTCCAAGTCAGTAACATGTTTCAAGAAAACTCCGCACAACTCAAAGAAACAATCCGCCACAAAAAAAAAATAAAAAAATTGACTCTTTAAGCCTCAAATCCATCAGCGTCCTCGACTGTATTCCGCGCAAAGGCGTGTGCCACCGCATTCGCATCGCGCTGTATCCATCTAAAGCCGAACCCCGTATGCTCTCTCAACTTTTGTCGAACCTCCTTGACAATATTCGCTACGTGCACATTTCCATCCGTGTGAGACATAATGTCGTGGATGATCTTTAAATATTGTACATTGTATATTTATATCCTCAAGATTAATGAAGAGTTTATGACTTTCAAATTATCTTACAATCTTATATGGTATTACGAGTCTAAAACTTCTCACGAAAAATCTTCTCCTTTTCGATCCTATGGCTGGCCCTACCTCCCCTTCCGCTGATGACACTTCGTCCTCCGGTGACTCCCAAGTCACCAATCTGCCCTTTTCTGCGCCCGCTAGCATTGATCCACTCGTTTCGATCAGTGTTCATAACCATCTTTCGCTTCAACTCGATGGTGGAAATTATGCTTCGTGGCACTCCCAAATGCGTCACCTTCTCCACGGTTTTGGCCTTTTAGGCTCTCTTGATGGCACCATTCTGTGTCCTCCCCATGGCTCCACGCAGGAATCCATTGCACACCATATTCACTGGACGAGGCAAGATTCCCTTATCATCACCGCCATCTTTGGTTCCGTCACTAGATCGATTCAGACACTCATCTCCAATGATGATACTTCGGCGACTGCGTGGCTCACTCTGCATCGAACTTATGCTAATCACTCCCTTTCGCGTATTATGCAGATAAAAGACGACCTAAACACAATGAAACTCGGATCCAAATTTGTTGCTAAGTATCTCCAAGCGGTCAAAGCCAAGGCGGACGAGCTCGCGGTTATTGACCACCACTTCACGATGACGACATCACCCTATACATTTTGAATGGCCTTGGCCCCGCCTATTGTGATCTCGCCCCTCCAATTCGTGCTCGCAAGAACCCTATATGCTTCACCGAGCTTCATGATCTTCTTATCGCTCAGGAGGCATTCATTCGTCGGGGTGAATCTAAATCTGCCTCCCTTGTGGCTACCGCTAATTATGGTGCATCACAAGGGCGTCATAACAATAATAGATGCCCAAACTCGGGTCGCGGGTCAAACAATTATCGTGGTTGCCCTAACAACAATCGCGGTCAGCACTCTGGAGGAGGAAATACTTGTCGGTCACCACCCTCAGATTAGCGCTTCAATCAGCGTGCGATTCACCCCTCTTCTCGATCCGCGGTTATCTGCCCACTTTGTGGTCTTCCGGGCTATGCTGCACGAACGTGCCGCTTGTTCAGCACCCCAGTTGCGAACGCTGCGTCATCCCCGTCACCCTCGATCGCACCTGCAAATACTTGGCTTGTAGATTCAGGGGCATCACATAACCTCACCTCCAATCTCAGCAACCTCTCCATTCATTCAGAGTATGACGGTCTAGACAAGGTGGCCATCACCGATGGTACATGTTTGAATATTTCGCATGTTGGTTCTTCCCTTATTAATTGTTCTCGTTTTATTCTTGACAACGTATTATGTGTTCCCGCCTCACGTCGAAATCTCTTATATGTGTATCAATTCACTAAAGAAAATAACGTGACTATTGGGTTTTTTGCTTCTCACTTTGTTGCAATACATGGGATATGTTGCTTACAAGACCATGCATTAGCGGTGTTTATCAATTGCGGCTTCCTTCTGTGTCTCGACCACCTATACATGCATTTGTTGAGGAACGTATGAGTAAAGATTGTTGGCAAGATCAACTTGGTCATCCTTCTTCTCGGATTAGCTCATTTATTTTACGCAAGTTCAGTTTACCTACCATGTGTATTCTTTGAACAATTATCATTGTGAACCATGTATTTTGAATAAGAGCAAATAATTGCCTTTTACGACGACTTCTCTTGTGTCCACGCATGTCTTGCATTATATTTATGGTGACGTATGGGGTCTCGTTCCTGTTACTTCTTTGAATGGTTTTCGCTATTACTTGTTAATCGACCACTATTCAAAGTATTGTTGGCTATATCCTATGACTGTCAAATCTGATGGTGCAAAAATATTTCCTATTTTTTGTAACCTTGTTGAGAAACGATTTGGTACTGTTTTATGTAATCTCTATACAGACAATCGTGGTGAATTCATGGCCTTGCGCCCTTATCTTGCAGCTAATGGCATTAACTTGCTTACTACCGCACACCCCAACAGAACGGTACGACAGAATTTTGTCACTTGCAAGTGGTTTTCTTAGGACGCACGTTATTGTCTCGTGCATGGATCCTATAAAATTTTGGGAGTTCTTCTTTGTCACAACAGTTTATTTGACTAATCGTCTTCCTGCACTGGTCCTTAAGAGAGAACGACCTCTATCGGTATTACATGGGCATTCACCGAACTATCTCCATTTATGAGTCTTCGGGCGCCTTTGTTTCCCACATGTTCGACCATATGTGAAGGGAAAACTTGATCCTCCAGCTCGTCGATGTGTACTTCTTGGTTACTCGACCTCATAGTCAGCCTACAAATGCCTCGATCTTGGATCTAGGTGCATGCATTTTTCACGACATGTCCATTTTATTGAAGATAACTTTCTGGGTTTCTCTAAGTCCTAGGGTCATTTTTTTACACTGACGCATAACGCATAACGCATTGCGACCCATCACTCTGTCGCTAACAGTGCCACCCATTGGCTTACCTTCACGCTCACAGCTTCGACACCCTTTGTTGATTCATTGTGTGAAACCCCCTCTGATCAGCCTCTCGTGTTGGACCCTGGTCCGTAGGATTATGCCGCAACTTTGTCTGCCGATCTTGTGGTCCCTGATCACACTCATCATATGGTAACACGGTCACGTAAAAATATTTACAAGCCCAAGAAGGCCTACTTGGCAACCAATCATCCTTTGTTGGGCCCTGTCGAGCCCTATGTGTGTCAGTCAAGCAATGCATAACCTGAATTGACGCGCAACCATGGATGAGGAGTACACGACTCTTATCAAGAACGACACTTGGTCCCTTGTTGATCCCCCGCCTCATCGAAATATCATTGGTTATAAATGGGTATTTCAAATTAAGCGTCGTCCCAATGGCACCATTGATAAGTATAAGGCTCGGTTAGCGGCAAAAGGATTTCATCAACGCTCTAGTCTCGATTACAAGGAAACCTTTAGCCTAGTTGTCAAACCTATCAGGCTATCACCATCCAGACCGTTCTTACTCTTGCGGTGACACACGATTGGTCCCTTTGTCAACTTGACGTGAGCAATGTGTTTCTTCACGGTAATCTTACTGAGGCTGTTATTATGAGCCAACCTCTTGTCTTTGTCGATACCTCTCACCCGTGCCGTGTTTGTCGCCTCCATAAGTCAATCTATAGGCTCAAGCAAGCTCCACGGGCTTGGTATTTGGCTTTTAGCTCGACCCTTGCGTCCTTTGGTTTTGTTCAAACCAAGTCGGATGTATCTGTCTTTGTCTACTCTTGTGACAAGATTATTTGCTACATGCTTGTCTATGCCAATGATATTATCGTGACTGGGAAGTGCGAGTCTCTTATTTCTTCACTTATTTCTCGGCTTAGTGAGCCCTTTGTCGTTAATGATATGGGTGCATTGACTTACTTTCTTGGAATCAAAGTTCTTCGCTGTCGTGAAGGCCTTTTCTTATCCCAACATAAATACATTGCGGATGTCTTGGAACGATATAAAATGGACGGTGCAAAGGCCTTAGCTACGCCTATGACCTCGAACCCGACTTCTTCTAACTCACAATCTGTTGTGGACCCGACCCCCTACCGCCAAATCATTGGTGCGCTCCACTATCTTGCTTTCACTCGCCCAGATATAGGCTTTGTCGTTAGTTGTCTAGCCCAACTCATGGCAAGTCCCACCGAATCGAATTGGGCTGCACTTAAGCGAATTTTACAATATTTAAAAGGCACGATTTTGCACGGTCTTCTTTTTCAACGCTCTCCCTCACGTGTTCTTTCAGCTTATTCCGATGCAGATTGGGTAGGCGACTCCATGAATGGCACTCCCACCTCGGCGTATGTTGTCTTTCTCGGTCTTAACCTCATATCTTGGACCTCTCGCAAACACGTGTAGTCGCGCGATCATCGGCCGAAGCCGAATATCGAGCTCTCGCCATTGCATCGGCTAAAATCCGTTGGATACAACATCTTTTTGGAGAACTTGGCTTTCCTCTCTAGCCCTTTCCTCATATTAAGGGTGACAATATGGGCGCTATTCGTCTCTCTGCATCCCGTTCAACACTCGCGCATGAAGCATATATCATTTGATTTACATTTTGTTTGGGATCTCGTTAACAAAGGATTTCTTAAGGTCCCATATGTTAACACTATTGATCAGCTAGCGGATATTCTTACAAAGCCTTTTGCTCGCACTCTTTTTCAACTCATGCGTTCCAAACTTTTCGTTGCTTATGGAACGTCAATTTTGCAGGGACATAATAGACATAATTAGATTAGTCTTGTGAATCTTTGTAAATCTTCTGTAGTTGTAGTGATTTATTTACTTAATTTAGATATTGTACATTGTATATTTATACCTTCAAGATTAAAGAAGAGTTTATCACTTTCAAATTATCTTGCAATCTTATATGTATCTTTTTCCTGTTAATTATAAGATTAGTAGTTTTATTGGATATTGTATAACATATTCGTATACCTTATCTGTTAATAATATTGGACTTGTAAAGGTTAACTCTTCTTAGGTATGCTTCAATCCAATCATTTGCATGTACGAAGAAAGCATAGAGTTTGTAACACAATTAATCTTGTATCACTTTAGTTGGTCTATCAACTCTATAATCATGTTTAGAAACAAAACACGTTATCATCTAGTTTTGTTGCTATGCAATTCTCCTGCCTACTTACTGATCAGATCTAGTTTCTTTCACGAAAAAGTTTCAAAATATCTTAGTAAGTATTAGCCACATATGCTAGCTCTAGAAGCATATACATACATGATAGTGACTTTTATGTAGATTGTAGCGGGCATCAATTTCTTAAGTAGTAATAAAGTTGTTGTAAAATGGTTTCAAAGGAAACTTGTCTCCATGTTTAGCCTGAGCTAAAAAGAAAGAAAGAAAGAAAGAAAGAATGAACATTTTGTTATACAAAAATCGTTATGTACTTACTTATGTAGTAGCACATACTACTCCTCAGGGTCACATATGTCCTCATGGTCCGTCTTATGACCATGTCTAAGTCTGGCTGTTAGAGGGATGACTTTTGGGATATATATTAACCCAAAGGAGCATCGAGCAAATGTCGAAAAACTCTAAGCAATACTAGACATGTCGTGGTTGCAATAGCGAGAGATATCTCAAAATTCTTGGGACTAGGGTGGCCTTTTTTTAAGATATATATCCACAAAAGGCCCCAATGAAACAATGGATGTTGAGAAGACTTCGAATAATTAAAATGCTATTTGACGAGCCCACCACTACTGGTTAAACCTGTGATCGATGGTAGATTCTCTTAGTATATCTCTTTGAGTCGATAAGTGTAGCGCTACCGAGGGACGAGTGAATGTGACATCATCAAAGTTATGCTAGGAGATACTCCAAGAGACAAAGTTGTGATGTTTAAGTCGAGAAGATCGTACTAAACCTAGTTGTAACAGCCAGCGAACTACGACGTCACTTTGTGATGCACCATATAACCTGCTGACAAGATACTCCAAGAGAAAAGTTACACCTCACATACATGACCCACCATTAACCTCATCTATCGTCTGGTTTGAAGGTGGATTTGCAAAAAATAAGCTTATTGGATTGGAATACAACGAGAGAATACTAACTTTTGCAGAAATTCTGAACTGTTGTGTTGGTACACTTCCATTTACCTACTTGGGAATCTCAGCGAGCACAAACCCAAGAAGTTTATCTACATGGGACCTAATTCTTGATGTTGCAAACCAAAGACTCAAAGATTTGAATCCTAAGGATTTATGAATTATCCATCGATGGCAGATATGTCTTGCTCAACACGGTCTTGTCTGCCTTCATATCCTACTTTTATGCCTTTTACAAAGCGCCTAAAGGTATTATTCATAGACTTATTCAGCAACAAAGAACTTTCTTGTGGGGAGGGAAGGACAATGAGAAAAAAAATCTTGGGTTAAATGGGAAGACATTCGCAAAAAACATGAGAATGATGGACTTAATGTTAGAGATTTAGAAACATTCGATATTGCGATGCTTGGAAAGTGGAGGCGGAGGTTCTTTACCAAAGAAAATTCACATTGGAGGAAGACATTTGTTCCAAATAGGGAAAAACGACAAACTAGCCCGAACGTTTGGACGTTTTCACAAAACTATACCCAACGTTTCAAATTTTGCAAAACTATACATGACCTTTGCATTTCCCCAACTTATACTTCCGACCCAAAAACGTCATATGTCGACGTGATTACATCATCACTCCGTTTCCATTGAGGGCAAAATAGTCATTTCATCTTAGGTGGGTATTTAGGTGGGAATTTGTCTAATCACCCTCATTTGTCCCACTCAAAATTAGGGATTTTTCAAAACCCTAAAATCGCAATTCGACCTAAACCCCAAAATTCTCCCAATTAAACTCAAATTTCGTAACGATTCTGGTTAAACTCGTCATCTCCGAGGACGAGAAGTCGATGGCGTGGAAAATACGAGAGGATAATGCAATAATTCCCCCGTCATCATTGATTCCCGACTATGGTGAGTGGATTTTCTTATGACCGCCATTTTTTTCTTTCCTAATTACAATGTAGTTGTTTATTAAGCACTAGGATTAGTTTTCTGGCAGCTAATTGAGAAGTGTAGTTGATGTTTAGTTGGTTGTTCTATTTTATGGTTTTTGTCAATTATTGTATTGTTTTTGCTTGGTTGTCGGCCCAATGTGTTCCTCACTCACCAAAATGGTGTGTACTTTACAAATAATATATTGCATGGATTAGGGTTTTGGTCAACAATGTTCATTAAACTAATACTAGGGTTTATTTTAAGATTAGGGTTTTGATGGTATTGTTGTGTATATGCAGGTAGTGACAAGGAGTTTTTTTTTTTTTTACTATAATGATACATCATTCGAGTAATATGATGTTTTTGGGAGAACCTACATACTTAGAGGGACAACTAAGCTTTGTTGACTACTGCACTGTGGATACGATGTCCAGAATTGAGTTGATCAATATGGTTGTTGAGTAGGTTTGGGTGATAATTGGGTGATTTTTTACACAGATGATCCTGGTCATCCATCGCTACATCTGGCCTGCATTACTAATGACAGTGATGCTTCTTTCATGGCTGATAGTGAAGGGGAGGTATCTGTGGGGTCAGATTCTGAGTATTCTGATGGATATGTAGATCCTGACAATGATGCAATGGAAGATGATAATCTTGATGCGCCTAATGTTGATCTTGAGAGACCTACTGATGATGTAACTACTCCTCCTTCTGCTACTGTTAATGCAAGTGGGTCTGCACCTGCTACTGATGGAGAGACCTAAAATGCCAATGCAAGGGCTACTGCTACTGCTGGAGGGCCCTCTGTTGATGCAAATAATACTGGAGGGCAACCTGGATTTCTGATGGTCCCATTGCATCTACTATCCTTAGAGATTCAAGGGTAAGGCAGAAAAAAAATTGTAGTAATAAGAGCGCCTACCAGAGATGTATACAAAAACCATGATGTGTTCAACCCTACATTTGATATGAACAATGTTGTATTCAAGCTCCAAATGTGCTTCCAGACTCTTGATCATTTTAAGGATGCACTTGTCAAATATCCAATTGATGAAAGAAGACCTATTAGGACGATGAAGAGTTGTAAGGAGAAAATAAGTGCAAGGCGTGAAGATCTAGAATGTCCTTGGTATATCTATGCCTCAAAGCTCACATGGGAGAACACAATGATGATCAAGACTCTAATAGAACCCCATGACTGTGTAAAACTAGACACTATTAGGCAGGCTACCTCTACATGGGTGGCAAAAAAATACTATGACGAGCTCATATCTGATCTTAACTGGCCAGTTGAATCCATGTTGACTGTACTTAGAAGACAATGCAATATGGTATTCAGCAAGCATCAAATGTACAGAGCCAAAAACAAGGTTTTTAAGTTGGGCCAGGGAGATGATGTTGATCAATATTCCCACATTTGGAGGTATGCTGAGGAGATGATGAAGTCCAATCCAGGAACAACAGTAAAAATCAAATGCAAGTTGTTTGGAGATATCTGTAAATTCAAGAGGATGTACATCTGCTGAGGGTCTTTGAAACATAGGTTTCTGGATGGATGCAGATCTATCATATGCTTGGATGCCACTCATTTAAAGACCAAAAATGGTGGAATCCTCCTCATTGCTGTTGGTGTTAATGCTAACAATTGCACTTATCTATTTGCTTATGCAATTGTTGAGAAAGAAAAAACAAAGGCCTGGAGATGGTTTATTCAGATTCTGATGGAAGATCTAATTATTCAGAAAGCTCCCATTGGACCATTATGAGTGATAAACAGAAGGGTCTTATTGATGTTGTTGAACAATTATTACCTAATTGTGAGCATAGGTTCTGTGTACTGCATTTATGGAAAATATGAGGCTTGTTCACAAGGGTTTGACACTGAAGCCCATACTATGGAATGCTGCTACTTCAACAAGGGTGGCAGATTATGATAGGTACATGGTTGAGCTGATGGAGCAGGATCCAAAAGCACATGCTTGGTTAGTGGAAAGATCTCCTAAACATTGGTGTAGAGCATTCTTCAAAAATCTCTGTTAGAGTGATTTGATCCTCAATAACATGTCAGAGAGTTGGAATGCTTTGTTAGTTAAAGCCGGGGGAATGCAAGTCATAGAGATGTGGGAACACATCATGATGTTATTGATGAAGATGATTGGGGTGAGAAGGAGGGCTATGGAGAAGACTCTTTTTTATGTCCAAAGATTGCTGAAATTCTTGCAAAAAGCGAGGCTGCATCTATGCAGTGAATACCTCATTGGAATGGAAGTCACCAATTTGAATGTCATGGCCCATTTAGTCAGATCAAAGTTGTGAATGTTAATGGCAAAACATGCAGCTACAATAGATGGCAACTCACTGGAATCCCTTGTGTTCATGCCATAAGTGCAATAAAATGGATGAAGTTTAAGGATATTGAGGAGAAATACTACAAGGCACCAAAGGTTCATACCAAGGCCCCTGTTGATGTTCCTGTTGCCCCTACCAGTGATGTCCCTTCTGCAAACATTGAAACAAGGAACAAGTTTGAACAATGGGCATCATCTAGTGTTGCTGATGCACCAATTGCAGAAAAGGGGAAAAACAGGAAGCTACAGGTAAAAGCTTTGCTAGTGTATTCAGGGCTAATAAGATTGATATTAGATCATTTTAAACAAGTAGTTGTTTTTGGTAGGTGGTACCAAATAGGAGAAAAGACTCAACATGAAGTCCTTCTAGACCTATTACAAGGAGTCAAAGGACACCTAGTAAAGACAAAAATGATGCAGTTGTGCTTGATGTACCTCCAGTTTCCAACATACCTCAAACAAGGAGTCAAACCCCTCAGAAAATGGCAACTAAAAATGGTACTGTTTTTCTTAAACTAATAAGAGAAGATTATTCCTGAGCCAGCACAACCACTTACTGACAAGCCATCAAGTAGAGCCAATGCAGAACGAATTCTG
Organism: Linaria vulgaris; assembly: GCA_948329865.1. Classification (NCBI taxonomy): domain Eukaryota; kingdom Viridiplantae; phylum Streptophyta; class Magnoliopsida; order Lamiales; family Plantaginaceae; genus Linaria; species Linaria vulgaris. The sequence continues at coordinate 29,849,677 of OX415250.1, read as the reverse complement.
CAACTCACTCCTCCTAACAGGAAAAAATACAAAGCACCTGCCAAAAAGGCCTGTTGTGTGAGTGCCTAAAAGAAATGTTCGGAGAAGCTTTGTAGGCACATGTGTAGACATAATTTGGAGGATATAATCCTCTATGAACAATGATCCCAATGACCATATTTTGAGCACTCATTTGATCATATTTTTATCATATCTGATCAAATTTTGTGTCATTAAAATGTCCTTGATTTTGATCATATTTTGTTGTTTGTAAATGATCATATAACTCATTGTCACGAACATTTTGGTGATCATATAAGTGATTTGTTGGGATCTTTTTCATGTGTTATTGTTCACTATATACTTTACTAGTTTTTGGTGTCTCATTTGAGAAGTTTGACAAAACTTGGCAAAATAGGGTTAAAATCATTTGATAAGTAAGTGACTACTAGACAGTTGCTTCATGACTTTAGCAACTAGATACAATCTCGACTACACTAATATCATATTACCCTCTAAAGTACTATCATTAACTAGGATCTTTGCAGTTTTCTTCGGCCTTTCATACACCTTTGTGGGGCAGATTCTACGCGGAGTCGCAGGTCTAATAATAGCATAAATTTCTTCAAAATCCATATGATGAACTTCATCGTCAACGACAAAATCGTTCCATAACCTCCAAATGCCTCCAAACATATCACTCATTGGTGCAATCTCACAACAATTGAAACCCAAGTAAGGAACAATGTTCCAAGCTTCGTCTTCAGTTACGCGAGTTTCAAGAACGAATACAACACTTGGTTGATGAATCCTAACATACTTCCAAAAGTCTTTTTGGAAAAAATCATTATCACGTGCTCCATGAAAATTCCAATAAACGACCTTCATGGTGGAATTAGAAATATATTCTGGATGCACAAGGTTGCCTATCTCTAAATCAAACCACGACAAAACCAATTGCTGCAACACCTCCAGGGTTAAGACTTTTTGTCGTTTGGTTTTCCATGGAATGAGAGAAAGATGATGCCACCATCTGTGATTGCCATCATTCCGATTAACTCGTCGCACCTCTATTCTAAACTCCCAAGTGCAACCTTCAATCGTCGTCACCAAGAGCATCCTCTCTCACGTCTTTATTACAAATATCAAAGAGGGGCCCGGAAAGCGGTTGAAGAAAGTATCAAAGCCCCAAGCATCCAACTCATTAGCTGCCACCATTTCATTATGAGCATTCATTTTCTCAAAAATATTTATCTGTGGTGATGAGAACAGATTAAAGAGTTCACTTATTTATAAGAGTTTGTAGTAATTAGTGCCTCTTCATATACTCATTAGTGTCTTTTCATATACTCAACTAACAACTTTTTAACTCATTAGTGGCGGCTCATTTGAGATGTGCGACTGTTCTGTTTCTTTTAGATTTTTTAGCCCGAAGAACAAGTAAAGGAAATTAGTCCAATCTCATTACAACACAATTGGAGTAATAAACATCAAACCAAATTCATTACAACACTAACTCAAACAAACTAAAAACATTATCTTAGATATTATGAACATAACAACCACTCGGACTTAAAGCTCACAACAAGAACACAAAATAACTAGGAAACAAAACAAAAAACAAAACAACCTAACACACTAAACTCCACATTCACTCGGCCCCATTACAACAAGTGCAATCCACTGGTGGCAACCATCCCATACACTTCATCACAAACAAGTCATGGATCAACGCAATGTTCTCACAACCATACATGCGAAAATACTTATCACCATCAGTCTCCTATAAAACAAATAAGTGTATTAAAATTAGCAAATAATGGTAACAAAATTAAAGAGACAAATGAACAAGTTTACAAGGCAATACGTGGCGAGGTATGGCATGGTACGGAGCCGATATAGTAACCCTAAAATCTGGCGCATGAGCACGAGCCCCAGGCAGAGCAAGGAATGCCATGAATCGATAAATTTTTTGCCTCAGATCATAGAGCTTTATGTAGATAACTCTCATATCTTACTCACCTCCTTCCCATCGCATCGCATCCAACTCTGGCTTGATAATCCTTAATCCCTTTTTCAAGCACATGACTCAATCGATGCCTCCCGCCATACGCCACCAACTTTGTCAACAACTGAGTCACAAAGTGTTGATTAAAGTTGCCATCATGGTACAACAAAGACACATCATTTTCATTAGGAATCTCCCTGGGTTTTTAGGCTTCTTTAAGACAGGGTAGAAAATAGATAAATAGAGAGAGTGAAGTATTTTTAGTGATAGATTTGCTAAAGATTTGGGAGGTTTTATAGCCCAACAGGCGACCCTTCATATGGATCTCACTTTTCGGTCCAATTAAGGCCTTAACCAATGCAATCAGTTACCAATTAACTAAAAGACACAATCTATTAAAATGGCAACAAACACAATGTTTTGAAATCGTACATTACATGCATTAGTCAATCTTTTCAAGATATAAACATACAACAACAAAGTACAAACAAAGATAACACTAGACATGACAATTCAGTGACTAAAACCGTGCCAAAATAGGGATTAAACTCGTGACTAAATAGTGCCTTCAACATGTGATGTGATCAAATCAAACCTATCCACTAGTTGCGATCCTTGACTAAAACAGTGACCAGATGACATACATACAAACAACAAACAATGCAACCCTTAACATCTTCTCCCTTTTCTTGTCCCTTCTCCCTTTTCTTGTCCCTAACAAGATCATCTTCAAGCCCATTCACCCTTCGAAGCAAATCGGGAATAATTTGCCTCGATCGCTCACACATTGGTGGAAATATCCAAACCCAATAGTTGCAACGTTCAATTCTCTGCCAATCAAATAAATAAACGCGATAAAATCAAAAACAAAAATAATTCAAAAACAACCAAAATTTTAAAAAATGCGACATACACGAGCTTTGGGGCATTGTGAGAACCTACGCCCTGGATTGAGGTTAGTCCATGATGTTTTAGTCGATGCCTTCAACCCACAACGACACAATTGAGAAGTTTCCATTTGAAATTGATCGGATTTAGGTGAATTAGGGTTCGGAAATTAGGGATTTAGGTTTTTAATTTAGGGGCAAATTTTGGGGATTTAAAAGATGGTAGTAACCGTTAGAGAGGCGTTAGCTACAATGGAGTGACGGGTTTTCCCCTTTTAAATTTTAAAATTGGTCAGAAGTATCGGTTGGGTATAGTTTTTGTCGAAATGCAAATGTCATGTATAGTTTTATAAAATTTGAAACGTTGGGTATATGTTAACGGTATCTTCGTCGTGTTTGCAAGTTGTGACGATCGTTCTGCCTGGTATCTATGACCGTTCTGCCTGCTAGCTTTGACGAAGAGCGTAACGAATTGTTCGAAACGCCGATCCCGACCCGAGGAGATTATTGGTTTTTATTGATTTGCGACTGGACTCGGATAGATTCCGAGATGCCTACGTATCCCCCGATTGGGAATCAAGCCATCCGTAGTTCCGATATTATTTGGTCGAATCCTTATTTCAGTTGCAAATTGTATTTGTTGCTTCCCTTTTTTAAAGTGTTGTCGATCGGTACGGGAGAGTTTTTTTTGTTCTCCCCGTGAAAAAGATGGCCTCCCTGTTCTGGGATCTTTTTTTCCTTTTTATCTATCTCCCTTTGTTATTATGTGGTAGAGATATAGGTGATGTGGCCTCATTGCATGTGTGCCACTTGGGGGCTAAGTAGAGGCTTGGTACATGCATTGGGCCAAGTGTTAAGTCATGATACGGCCACGTATGAACATGTGTCAACCTTTGTGTGGAGCCATGTGTTGTGCCTTGTTTGGTGCAAATGCTTTTATAAATTTGAGTCGTATTACCGGAGTGAGTACAAAATCGTATGTGTAGTAATATATTTAATTATGAGTCGTGAAATACGTTATACGACTAGTATAATTTTTAACGAAGTAAACCGGTAATTAAACCGCGTTATAGTTCGATGTCGTTTATGAATAATAATATACCAAGTAATTTTGGTAATTGAATTATCGCGTATTTTAACCACGTGATTTTTTACCCGGTTAACACAAGCCCCCCTGTTTTTAGTGCAGTCGGTCATTATGACTGCACTAGAAACTTAAAAAAGTCGAGAGTTACGATGGTTCGAGTATCGCGGATTTTTTAGAGAGGTATCGTAGCCTCTTGTAACGAAGTCGTTTTAAGGCATTGTTTCGAGCCTTTTAAAGTATACGTCTTTCTTGCTTTTTCTGGTCGGGGATATTATAGTGTAGGTCCGATAGCTATTTAACGTTTTTAACGATCCTTTTGAGGTACCGTAGAGTTATTTAGAACCTTGTAGGTCCTTGTAGGTTATTGCATCGTGAATGTCCCATAGATCCTCGAAAGGCATCCGAGTCTCATATAGGACTCGGAAAGCCTTGGTAAGGTATCGGGGAACTATTTTGGGGTATCGTAGATCTTTGTCGTTCGATGTGTATATCCGTTTAACATAAGCCCCCTAGTTTTTTGCTTGCCTTAAAAGAGGCGAAGGGAATATCGTGGTTGTCCTTCATTCTATTTTGTCTTTTTTCGTGCTAATATTCATCATAACTGTTCGCACCTATAAATACTTGGACCCTCTCCTTTAATTGTAGAATTTAAGATTGAGTTTAAAGAGATGAGATTCATTCTTACTGGCCAAGCAAATTATTTAGCATGACGTGTCCATTTGTAGTGCAAACTTTGGAGACCTATTTTCTCTGAATAGAGGTATCTCCCGACACGTGACCGTGGCTATAATAGAGCTTGGACAGCTCAAGCTTAACTCGGTTATCCAAGGAAAGATTTCTAAGTATATATATAGGTGCTTGGAGTTTAGTGAATATTCTCACTTACTTCCAAAAAGGAATCACTTTCGGCTGAGTTGTTTACTCATTTCCTTCTTCGGCGAATTTTACATTCTCGTTATTTTGTTTATTGCTGATCGTATCTCGATAGCTGAGAATAGTGTGGCGTAAAAAAAGATAAAGAGGAAGGGACACCAGACGCAGAGGGGAGAGTCGGGCAAATCCTCATACCATCTCCCCTCTGTAACAGAAAATATAAATTTTTATTGAGTAGTTGCCCTATCGTGCTAGTGCACCCGTCGAGGGTACAGTGTACATACTTTCTCTTCTCTTTTTTTTTTTTCTTTTTTTTCGCTGAAAAAAGCAAAAAATAAAAGGAAAATTCTCTATTGCCGTATCAGGGATTCGAACTCGGGCCATCGAAGAGGGCATCCATCAGAGTAAACCACTAGGTTGCAGGCCTCTCTTGGATATAATACGGTTATTGTTTTCTATATATCATAGTAATAACCTTAATGGGAAAAAATATATTGTGTTGAGAAACACAACAAGGATTCGAACCCAGGACCTCAAAGAGGGCAGCCATCAGAGAGACTCTCCGATACCACTGGGCTATGCCACCCAGGACCTCAAAGAGAGCAGCCATCGGAGAGACTCTACGATACCGCTGGGCTATGCCAATTTTTGGTTATATTGTTGGTATTTTTGCTACATATTATAACAGTAGCCTCAATAAAAAAGATATAATTTTTTAAGAAACACGGGTGGGGGATTCGAACCAGGGTCATCGGGGAACAGAGTCATCGAAGGGCTGCTCCGATACCATTAGGCTATGCCCATTTTTATTTATAGAGAGATTATTTCTTCTATATATTATGGAGCACAGTCTTAATAAAAAAAAAGGCTTTCGGGATTGGGATTCGATCCTGGGTTCTTTGGGTAGAGGCCCTCGGAGAGATGCTCCGATACCATTGGGCTACGCCCATCTTTTTGTTTATAACAAAGGCTTTTTTTTATTTTTATTATATAGGTTCTTCATAACAAAATAAAGCCTTCGAGAATGGGACTCGATCCCGAGTTCTTCGGGTAGAGTCCCTCGGAGGACCATTGGGCTATGCCCGTTTTGGGATAATTTAGTAATTATTTTTTTTATTTATAATAAAGCAGTGCTTTAGTAAAAAGATTGTAAAGGTGAGGATTCAAACTTGCAACCTGCCTTTTGTATTGGAGGTGTCCATCCGCTGGAGCAGTTGAACTTTTTGGTAAAAATCTGTCTCTTTCGTGTACTTGTCCAACCTTTTGGAGTCCTCTTTATAAAGGTTGTTTCTTTATCTTTTACCCCTTCACTCATCTCTAGTGCCTTGTGCGTATTTTCTCAGCCGAATTCATCTCTAGCGAATTCCTCCCTCTTTTTATCTCACGTGATCTCCTTCAATTATTCTTTGATTTGCCTTTTCTTGTAGAAATTATATAAAACCCCAAGATCATGGAATATATAACCATATCAAGATCCTCAATCCAAACCACTTTACTAATTCGTGGATCTGTTGAGCCGGTGTGGGCTAATCTCATCGCAGTTAAGCTGGGGATTTTAATCACCATATCGAAAGGCCGAGAATTTGCGACATATTCGATCTGAACAAAAGCCGTGATTAAGAACTTACCCGTCCAGCAACGGAGGTGGGGGAGTCAAGATAGCGTGTGCACATCCACGCGTCGCCGGTGATAAAAACAGATCTCTCTCGTGGCGGTGGATTGCCTCCGTGCATGTCCCCGACACGTATGCGATGGCTTCGAGGTGTACGCTCCTCTTCGCGGGTGCGGGTAGCACTTTTGGGAATGCTCTATTTCTTATCCGCACGACTCGTATGGTATCAACATCACTCGTAGTAATCTCCGAGGGCTGTTTCGTTATTGGTGAGGAGCTTCCCATCCATCTCCGAGGGCTTTTGTGGTCGACGAGAAGCTTTCCAACCATCTCCGAGGGCTTTTGTTGGCTTCCGAACTCGCCGCTCGAAGGATCGAAGCCCTTAGAGCAAATAATTCTTGATGATTTTTTCTCATTCTCATGCAGTCTGACTAATTCTTTGATTTTTGCAGCGATCTCCTCGGGCTTGCTCAGGGATTCAACGGCGTTCCCACATATGGCGCCATTTTGTTAATGGTATCTTCGTCGTGTTTGCTAGTTGTGACGATCGACCTGCCTGGTAGCTGTGACCGTCCTGCATGGTAGCTTTGACGAAGAGCGTAACGGATTGTTCAAAACGCCGATCCCGACCCGAGGAGATTGTTGGTTTTTATTGATTTGCGGCTGTACTCGGATACATTCCGAGATGCCTACGTATCCCCCGATTGGGAATCAAGTCATCCGTAGTTCCGATATTATTTGGTCGAATCCTTATTTCAGTTGCAAATTGTATTTTTTGCTTCCCTTTTTTAAAGTGTTGTCGATCGGTACGGGAGAGTTTTTTTTGTTCTCCCCGTGAAAAAGATGGCCTCCCTGTTCTGGGATCTTCTTTTCCTTTTTATCTATCTCTCTTTGTTATTATGTGGTAGATATATAGGTGATGTGGCCTCATTGCATGTGTGCCACTTGGGGGCTAAGTAGAGGCTTGGTACATGCATTGGGCCAAGTGTTAAGTCATGATACAGCCACGTATGAACAAGTGTCAACCTTTGTGTGGAACCATGTGTTGTGCCTTGTTTGGTGCAAATGCTTTTATAAATTTGAGTCGTATTACCGGAGCGAGTACAAAATCGTACGTGTAGTAATATATTTAATTATGAGTCGTGAAATACGTTATACGACTAGTATAATTTTTAACGAAGTAAACCAGTAATTAAACCGCGTTATAGTTCGATGTCGTTTATGAATAATAATATACCAAGTCATTTTGGTAATTGAATTATCGCGTATTTTAACCACGTGATTTTTTACCCGGTTAACAGTATAGTTTCACGAAAACGTCCAAACGTTGGGGGCTAGTTTGTCATTTTCCCCTTCCAAATATGATGAGTTTGAGGAAGTGACCATGCGAGGCGCTATTTTACAAAATAAGAGCCACAATTCCACTTGGTGGAAGGACTTGAAATCAATATTTTCGGATCCACGGTGGGGCGACTGGTTTCTTAATGGGATTCATAAAAGCATTGGATATGGGTGTAACACCATGTTTTGGTATGATAAGTGGTCTGGAGACCGCCCTTTTAGCTTTAGCCATAGACAGCTTTTTCTGCTTTGTTTGAATAAATCAAATACTCTCGCTGAAAATAGAGAGTTGAGACAGGGATTGTGGAGGAGACCTCTTTTTCAATATGAAGAGGAACTTGTGAGTGACTTGGAATGTTTCCTTCAATTTTTCCATTTGTGTGAAGGCATGAACGACAAGTGGATTTGGTCTAAGGATAAGTGTGGGGTCCATACAGTGAAATCGACGTACTAGTTGTTGAGAAGTTTTGTGGATACTCCTGCAACTTCAACATTTTTCAAACATTTATGGGATGTGAGGGCTCCTTGCAAACTTAAAATATTTGGTTGGAAGATGGCACAAAAAAAATTTGCTTCAAAACATAATCTCCAAAGCAGAGGTGTTCTTGAGCCGAGTGCTACTTTGGAATGTGAGTTTGCCACGATGGGCTCGATGAGGTTAATCATTTCTTCTTTGAATGTAATGTTTCCTACACTATTTGGATGAAGGGTCTTCAGTGGTTTGGTATGTGTACGGTGATTAATCGAGGGGTGGAGAAGAATTTCTGGCAAACTCGGGGAGCCTTCCCGTGGAAAAAAAGCAAGGAGGAGTGGAAAAGTGTGTCTTCTCATAATGGGGGCTATTTGGAATTGGAGAAACTCGATTATTTTTTATAGGGAGACATATACAATCGAAAAGGTTGTTGACGTTATTAAAGTCAAGAGGTGATGTTGGGTTAAGGCGCATAAAACTAATTTCCACAGCTCATTCACATAATATTTTTTTTCCTTAGTTGTGCTTATGTTGTTCTACTTGATTGTTGCTTCTTTTTTTTATGGTGTACTGCGACTCTGTTGCTTAATAAGAAAATCTCATACTCGTTTTTTCTTGAAATAGACTTTGCTTACCAAAAAAAAAAAAAAAACTAACCTCATATATGGGTATCCTTTATTGTAGAGGAGAAAGGGCTAGGCGAGACTTTGATTCATTTGGGCCGGTGCACTCATCATTAAACCTAGTTCCATAAAGTTATTATGAAGACTCATGCACCCTATCAGGAAATAAAAAATGAACCCTCTGTCGGGGTTGAAGCAAAAAATGAGGCCCTCGACCTACGTAACATGTAACACAACTTTAATGATACATGACCATGTATTAACCGCATATGTTGGATGGAGCATTGTCAAATCCCCCTCCCTTCACTATAGTGATCAACATACATATAAATACAAGTTGAACTAACAATACATGGCAAAGTCACTCACACGCTTCATATACTTTTTATTGTTCCAAAAATCAAAGTCAAGAAAAAAGTGTGAAATATAAATAACTTTCCATATTTGTCATCATATAATTAAATAAAGTGTGTTAGCCGTCATCATTGAGTAGAAAAAGAAAAACCTAAATAAAAGATGAGTATACAACCTAAATGGCCATCTACTAAAATGGCCCATTAAGTGTATGGACCGGTCCAACCTAATACATAACACAAGTGGATCAATCAAATATCATCGCACACGATAAAAACAGCCAATGACGAACTGAACACTTTTCGACTTTATCATGTCCTAAAGAGCACGTGTCGAAGAAAACAACACTTGCAATTTTTACAACAATTGTTGTTAATAAGGGGCAAGCATAGTTATAATTCCCTTCAAAACATAAGAGAAAGCCAAACCAACATCCAAAGGAAAAATATCATACACCAATTCGCTAGATCACAACACAAAGCACCAAATGGTGCTTCAAGATGTTGAATCAATCTAAGGGCACTACCCCAGCTCGGTGATCGCAGTGTGAAAACCACTTTCGCCTGGATCAGACGCTCGCTTAAGTCAAGTCGATTTGTTCGAATCATAAATAAAATGACGTTGCGGGTGAGACTATTGCACAACAATACGAATAACAGAAAATCATAAAATTGAAAATCAAAAATCACAAGAATTTGTCTACTTAGTGCGTCTATGACTACCTCTTGGGACGCACCAAACTAGAATTTTTACTATAAACTTTTGTCGTGAGGTTATAATTACATGAGCTTGTTATTTATATTAGACACACACCTAATACAGATTTTACATGAACCACTTAAAAAAAACCCCAAACGATTGCCACCTCGAGAAAATTGAATCACGAAAAGCTGACTTGGATTTTAAGTATTGTGCTTAATCAACAATATTTTCAAGTTTCACAGACTAGGAGAAGTTTGCGTCGTATGAAAATAAACGAGTATTATCTATTCAAGCATACGATAACGATAACAAACACGAGCTCCAAACAACAAAGAACTGAAATTCGTTAACTACTGTCAGCATTCCAACGATAGCTGTAGCATATATATACAAATATGTCAAAAATCAAAAGGGAGATATAGGAATCAAATTACGGCATATAATTAGGAAGAGAGTATAAGAAACCTTTGTCGCGAAGACACATAAATGATATATAAACCACAGCTAGCGTGAAATGATCTGATGAGTGCAGATGATTGACATTGTTTGTTTATTCTTTTATACTCATTTTCCGTTTTTTTTTTTTTTTTTTTTTTTTTGCTTACCAAAAAAAAAACTCATTTTCCGTTAGTTCAGTATTATAGGTGATTCTTCATCCTTTATTATATTATATGAGGGACTTTTAATCTTCGAAGGGTATTTCTTTTTCGTAAGATAATTATAAATATAACTACATTAGCGAAGCATATAAATATGAAAATATACAATCAGTGGCGTATCCAGGATTTGAATATAGGAGAGCTAGATTTTTTTTTTTTAAAGAACAATAAGCAAGAATCTAAAGAGAATTAAGAGAAAAGACAATGAAACAATACTCCAAAAAGAGAATTTTGAATGAATTTTTGAAGCTTTTAAAGAAGATGAACGTTTATAGAGCTTTTACTTCTTGCAAAAATTCTTTTAATTAAAATTTTGCCATGACTCTATCGATAACCAAGAAATCTTTTTTTTTTGTTTTTTTTTCTTGCATTACAACTTTTATAAAATATATATTTACTAAAATAAAAGACTTAAACTATGTTAAAACTCATTTACATTTTTCTTGGAATTAAAACATCATAAAACTATTGTATACAACACTTAGAGTTCTATAGATTAGAAACGGCTCAAATCCACTTTGCACCCTCAAAAGTTGCAGTTTTTTCACTTTGCACCCCCAAAAATATTTTAAAGCAGTTTGCACTCTTTGTACCCTTTGTCAATTTCATTCATTGTCAATTTCATTCATTGACCAACGTGTGCAATTGCATCTAAAATATATACTCTATAATATTATACTAGAACCCCCAAAACTTGAGAAGAATCTCACTTATATATACCTAAGTATAATAAAACATAGGGGGGAGTAGCCCCTAGCCCCTTAATAGATCCGCGCCTGTATACAATTCAAATATATAATACCACCGAACGTGAATACCCAACAAGTCACTTAACTAAAAAGGGTGAATGTAATCAAAAGAAAGGGGGGGATGAACTTAAGATAAATTACATAGTCAAAGAAAATTTGTTATTCTAGCTAATAAGAAAAATACGGTTTTGCCCCATATCTAAAACAATGCATCATCATTACAGCAGACCTTCAGCCACTCGATTTTGGCCTAGCAGTTAGCAAACATACACCTAACTATATTTTTCCATAAATACAAAAAGAAACTTTAATTTACGTGTGAACCACATCATGCCGTTACGTATTTACCAAGCAAAGAAAAACCCAGCAATATAATAAAAACACGTGTGTTTTCTAATTTCATATATTTAGTTTTCTCTAATGGGTGGTAATCAAATTGTAGGCGAGTAATTCTACTAATTAGCTAACCAATTTAAGGACAAGGACCAGAGCGGTGGCCATGGCCCACGGGCTATCAGAGCTATAATTTCGCAAAGCTCGCAATTGTACTTGAGTAACTTGACATGCTGGTTTAATGAATTCGAATGGTTTACAATATAATAAGTACGATGTAATTATGATTACCATTTGTTTCGAATTTGAAAGCACTTATTATTCAGGCCATTAAAACATTTATGCAACCAGAGTTGACCTAATTAAGCATGATAACAAAGAATCAGCACGATGATCAACTCTTGTAATTATTGTAATAAATGTGGTTCGTAACATAATCCTTGTAATTTGGAGGAAATTGTCTTAGAGCTTAAGTATTTAACAAGGGCCCCAAGAATATGAGGATCCTTTTGGAATGTGAGATGGTATATACAGAGCAAGATTTCTCAATACATAGCAATATTTTATTATTGACTATTATGCCCCTTTAAAACTTAGAAATCAATCCACATTCCTTTTGTAACCCACGCCTTTAATTTGCAGACCCTTTGCAAATCTAATCCATCTATTTCTCTCTCCAGTTTATGAATGAATATTCTTAACTCAGGTAAATTAGTTACTTAATAAAATTTAATTGAATATTTGCACCAATAATATTTAATTATTTTACAATACTCACAAAAAATGTAATGTTATAGTCTCAGTTGAATTATATCACTCATGCTATGAGTTAGATTATAAACATTTTTTTTTCAGTTCTGTAAATTATACTTCATGAATATGTATGAAATAATTTGAAAAATAAAAACACGTATGTAATTTATGAACAATACCTTTGTAACTTCTCGATGATACTTAGCTTCTTGAATATATATATATATATATATATGAAATAATTTATAAATAAAAACACGTATGTAACTTATGAGAAACAAATGATCCCATCATAGTCTGAAGAAAATAAACATAATATTTTATTTTGAAGTAAAATAAACACATTAGCAAGTCTATTTCTTAAGAAAAACTCCAGTTATCTTGATTAACATATTAAATTAATCTATTTTTTCTAGAAATTCAAACCATAATCTGTTTTTCAAAAAATCAACGTACATGATTTTTTTATTAATGAAAAATAATATGGTTGGACTTTTCTAGAAAAATAGATAATTTGTATTTGTTTATCGAGATAATTTGAGTTTTTTGAAAAATAAATATGCTAATGTGTTTATTTCACTTCAAAAAAAGAAATTGTGTTTATTTTCTTTAGACTATGAAGGGGTCATTTGTTTATCACAAGTTATATATATATATATATATATATATATATATAGGTACTGTTCATAATTTACATACTGTTTTTATTTATAAATTATTTCATGCATATTCATGAAGTATCATTTACAGAACTAAACAAACAAAAAATGTTTATAATCTAGCTCATAGCATGAGTGATATAATACAATTGAGACTATAACGTTACGTGCTTTTATGAGTATTGTAAAAAAAATAAAAAAATAAACCAATTGGTTCAAATAGTTAATTAAATTTTATTAAATAACTTATTAGCATGAGTTAAGAATTATATATATATAAAGATAATCTTTTCACGTCATAAATTGCAAAGAGAAACAAATTGATTAGATTTGCAATAATTCTGCAAATCAATGGGGTGTGTGAATTGACTTCCAAATTTTAAAGTGGCATAATAATCAATAATAAAAAAATTGCTCAGTATTGACGGATTTTGCTTTGTATATATCATTTCTCTTTTGGAATAAGAGGTAAATAAAGATAAAAGTATTATAATATTACTTTTATCATCGAGAGTACAAGTGTAGTAGTAAATCTGATATGGTACAATGTTTATATATATATATATAGAGAGATTTTGGCGCGGTAATTGTTGTGGCAACATGGCTTCGTTTAATATTGAGAGATGAACGTTCATTAATGCTACCTTGTGCGGAATGAACTTGTTTGTCAGATATGATTGTCAGATCATTAATATACACGTGATTCCTCCAAACGGAATTGTTAACCGTAAAAAAAAAACGAGATTAAAGAGAATATTAGTCCTAAATATGGGAATTAATATACGGACAATACTATTGTTACGAGTACTTCCGATGAGATGTAACCACCTCCCACGAGGAGGCCCTCGGAGAATTACAAATCTGCATGGTCACTGACCTAAAAGCGGTATAAAGGAATGCCCTAGGAGACACAAAGCGTCCCATGGAAAGTCAACGATGAGTGAAGAAAAGATATCCACGTGGCGTCGGAAAAATAACAAAACAAGATGAATCCATGCGACTCGGATATCCATCAAATGCACCACGAGGGACCACAAAGGACCCTGAGTCCCATAATCTCACGAGAACACTTCCTTGCTAAACACTCCTCAACATAAACTGCCATCGGAACATCACTCCAAAGACCAATCACAGAGCAAAGCCAGATCTAAGTACAAAAGCCACTGGAAAGCCCACTACGAGGACTCGGACAAGAAAATATCACTTCACGAAGGTTAAGTCAAGCCCTCAGAGACCACGCCAAGCCCTCGGAGACCAAGTCAAGTCCTCAAAAACCAAGTCAAAACTCAAAACCCTCGGAGCCCAAGTTAAAGGTGAAAACTAGCCCCTCGGAGATCCCCAGCACCATCGGAAGAAGTAAAGATCGGCCTAGTCAGCATCTAGTAGATTAGAGATATATCTTATCTTAATTCTTTTACATTTTTACATACTAAAACACATGCATAAAGACAACTGTCCCTAAATAAACTCTATGTAAATGGAGGTGATCAATTGAAGAAAAGGAGAACAGACAGACAGTCATACACAAATCAAACTAAGGAGTAAAGTTCAGTGAATAAAGGAAGGAATATTCTCGTATTTTCTATCTTTGTACAATCAACGCTTTTGTAACCCCGGGTAAAGCGTTCCAACCCCTAAATTATTCCGTTAATTAGGTTATAATATTCAACCTGCTAACAGGAATATTATGGCGCCAAATCTTTAATGATATAGTTATGTTCATGTTGTACGAGGTCTACACCAAAGTTGCAATACTTTGTATTTAGTAAGAAAGTAGTTGAGGGCTCTTCACGAGGTGATCTTCTTTGTCGTCGAGGCGCTTTACCTGTGGGTTCTAAAAATATGCGTGTTAACGGGTTTGTAATTACGACCTAATTAACTGAATTATTTATTTGGGTTGGAACGCCTTTGTCCGTGGTTCAAAAACTAAATGCTATTTTTTGGGAGGAAAATTAACAAAAACATTCCTTCCTTTTATTCACTATGATCCACTCTCTTTTCCGAGTCAATATGCGTATTTCCGAGTCTATGTATGTTTTTCCTTAATTCTCCGACCTCTTCTCCGTTCTTCCTCTGTTTATATAAAGTTTTCAGGGACATGTGTCGTTATGCATGTTCTTACAGATGTCGCTATGCATGTGGTGGTGTTCTACACGTGTTACAATGTTCATTTAACCAATAAGATAACGTGTTTATCTGAAGTGCTGACTGTATTATTTCTTCTTCCGAGGGCTTTGGTCTTCTTCATGATAAGGGGTAGACTGCCTTGTTTGCTTCCGGGAGCTCATTAATTCAAATGATGACTCGAGGGCCGAGTCTGAGTGTTTTCTTAGTGACAGTGCTTCTCCGAGAGGTGTGTATTCTGGAGTGTTTGCTTCAGGGTATTCTCCGAGGGGGTGTTCGTTCATGGGTTGATCTCCGAGAGGTTTTTAGCTATCGTGGGAAGGTATTTTCTTTCTCCGAGTGCCCGGAGAGCGTTGTTCTGTAGTTGTTGCATCATTGTGAAGTTCCAACTTCTGGGTTGGTCGACATGAGTAATGTTCCGAGAGCATTTGTGCTGGGAGTGCGTAACAGGGAAGTACTGTGGTAGTGTTCCGAGAGTGTTTGAGTTGGGAGTGCATAGCAAGCAAGTGTTTTTGTCAAGGTTCTGGGACTGTTGGTTTCCGATAGATCCAGTGGACTTTGATAGATTGGTTCTTTTAGCTCATCCTTTCCGAGAACTCATCTCTTGGAGAGGCCTAATGAGTGGGGCGGAGTGCTTGTCCGATGCTGAAGTAGTTTCGATAGCAGCTAGTCTGTGAGACTCTTTGGAAATGTATCCGATAGGTGCCTGCCTTGGTCTCGTATTTCTCCTGGTGACTTTGCTCCAGTATTTGATGTTTTTTGGAGATGTGCTTCGAGGGATACTTGAGGCGTGATACATGTATCGTGACTGCAGGTCGCATAATCATATAATAATATACCTGGTAATTCTAGTAATTGATTTATTGTTTATTTCAAGCAGGTGAATTATCATCCTGTTAACAAACCCCCCAAGTTTTTAGTGCAGTTGGTTATTATTACTGCACTAGAAACTTAATGGGTTAAAGGGTACGAGGGCTCTGGTATCGTAAATTTTATCAGGTATACTGGGAATGTTTCACAAGGCCTCGTAGAACTCTTCAGGGATGTCGTAAACACTCGTCAGTGACATTTATGTTTTGTTCGACGTTTCCCTCGTTCTTGGCATTACCTTTAAAAAGGCGGGGAGTATCGTGATTACTCTCTCCGAGTGATTCCCGTCGTATTATGAAATGTGCCCTCGTTAGTTCATTATCGGGGCATTAATTATAATTTAAAGTTATGGCATTTACTTAACTGCGATTTAAATGCAATTAATGGTGATTTTATTGCCACGTTTATGTATTGTGCGGGAATCGAAGCGTCTTGACCGTTGTGTTTCCGTTAACGAAGAGACGTGACATTAAGCACGACTTTTAATCGTGGGGCGTGGGTGGGTTTAGTGGTCATTTAAGACACTTAGTGGGTGTAGGGTTCATAGACCATTTTCTTTCCCCATTAGCATCACTTGCAATTTTTGAGCGAATAAGGCGCGTCTGGCCGTAACGTCGAGGTGACGGTGCCGGAGGCCCACCACCGGGGTGACTCTCCTCCGTTGGGGCACCTGACAGTGTACTATCCACACATAAAGGCGGGATTGCGCTCTTTTTTCCCGCTCTTCTACTGAGATATTTTCAACTACTGTAATCTCTGCCCTAGTCAACTTACTCCCAACTCTTTCACAGCGTTGGCGTTGTTTGTGTTTTGGTGTCTGGTGAGGGGTATCGAGTGCACGAGAGACAGGTTTTTTGCTGTCTTTGAGTTGAAGCCATCTCCGAGGGGGTCCTTTCTACTGTTTCACTCATAGGGATAAGGACGACCGGATCTCCGAGGGCATAGTCACCTCCCACAGTTCGTGGAAAAACAAGTTTTTCTTTATCAAGGGAGAGTGGGACATACCCCTGACTTGGAGGGAGCCTACCTTCCCTGAGAGAGTGATGGACGATACCTTGATGTTCTCACCGGTATTCTCCGCGAAGCCTCTCGTGGAGTCGAAGAATTTTATTCGACTCTATCGGACCGCAGGATTGAGGCACATTTATCCCCTAGACAAAATCGAGACTCCCCTGGCTATCCCCGAGGAGCTCTTCGATACCTTTGGTAAGTATTTATCTCTCTTATAGCATACGTGTTTTTTTTTCTATCTTATCTAACTCGCAGTTGTCTTTGTAGTGAATGTTCTGCGACCGTTCATGGTGGAGAACGAGGACGTAGTGACCAAGAAGGGGAAGTCTACCCTATGAGAGGGTGAAGCCTTTGGCGCTGATGAGGACGAGTAAGGGGGACTCCTTTAAAGGTTGCTATAGCTACGTCCCGGTCGTCTAGCGGGACTTCCGATACCCCTGATGAAGCGGGGTTGGGTGTGACTTCAGCAGATGCAGGCCATGCGGGGGTATTTGTCATAGGGGGTGGTGAGGAGGAGGTTGGGTTAGAGGGGATGACTTTACCACCCCCCGGTGTTATCAGTGTACCCTCCTCCTCGGAGTTATCGGGGGATTCTGGTTATGCATTACTGTCGACTCCTCCCAAAGGTATGCGCTTTTCCCTAGTCTTTTAGACATTTGAACAGTATACACTTCTATTTGTATAGGAATATGCTCTAGATAGACGAAGGGATAGATTTACTTAGAAATATTTCTGATTTTGCAGGAGGTGAAGACTTTTTTGGTCTGGAAGGGGGGTCACTTCCCTCGGATCTCGCCCCTCCTCCAGCTTTTGATACCATGAGTCTGCTGGACGAGCTTCTAGCTGCGGGTCCCCCGCTTACGAGTGCTTCTGCTCCGAGATCACTCGCGGCCATCCAGTCCGATAGCCCCGTGGTCACTCAGGTTCCGCTGTCGGGAGGAGTACCTCCAGGGGGGCCTTCATCTTCTAAAGCTCCAGTCTCAGGAGGGGAGCCTAGCTCAGAAGATGCCCAAGTGGCACTCGAGATGGTCACCCGATACTTGTCGGCTGCTAACTCCTTGCCAGCGGACGGGTGGCAATTCGTCCAAGCTTGTACTAACAATGTGGCCATGTTGGTAAGTTTTTATTTATCCAATTCATTTAAGATCCTGTGTCGGGATCTTTATTCTTTTGTTTTGCTTTCTTAGGCACCTAAAATGCTTTCTCTTCGGTTACTCGAGGTCGAGAAGCTGCAACAAATGGCGAGTGCGGCTGAAGAGAAGTCTCGGAAGCTGGAGGCTGAGAATAAGGACATCCGGGAGAGAATGGGGAAGTATAACGAGGTGTGGGTTATGCTTTCGAAACAAAACCACGACTTGAAGGAGAAGAATAAGCAGCTCCACTCTTCTGTAAAGAAGATGGAGGCTTCCGGGCTTGTGCTGAAAGATAGGGTGACCTTCTTTGAGGGGGAAAAAGTTGCTTGGGAGGCCAAGCAGAAAGAGTTGGAGCGGGATCTGTCGGAGGCACTGGGCCAGGTGGACACTCTCAATGAGAAGCTGTCACAGGCTACGGTTTCGGGGGGTGTTACCTCCGAGGAGGTGCAGCAAAGGGTGGATGTTGCGGTCCAGCAAGCTCAGGAGGACGTTACTGCTCGCGTGAAGGAACTGTATATCAGTAAGCACCAAGGATACTTAGCAGGATCTACTATGTGGGGGTTCCTTCAGTGCTTTGGGCAGGTGCGCAGTAAGGTGGCTCCCGCTTTAGACCCGCGGGTAGTCAATATTGCGAAGATGAAGATGCCTACTTTGGAGGAAGCCTACGACCTCTTTAAAAAGAGTAGCTCTCGACTTCCTCCCTCCTCCTCTTCCCCGACTCGGGTTCCCTTGGCAGCGGTACTTCCGCGACCCTCGGTGCTTTCCCCTCTCCGAGTGGGAGTACAGGCTGTCTCTTCTGGCGTTTCTCCTCCTGCAAGTGCTCCGGTTCTTCCTTCCACCACTGAGCCAGCTCTTGTCCCTTCGAGTGGTCTACCCCCCCAGCCTTAGGGGTTTTTTAGTTCATTTTTTTTTCTTTTAATGTGTAATTGTACTTTTTATTATTATGTGTAATGGTATTTTTAATTTTTAGTTGGAATGAAACATTTCATTTGGAGTGAAGCTTTTTTCTCGTGTTAATAGTCACATAACTTTTCAGCATATTATGGATACTTGGTTCCTTTTCTTCAATTGTAGAATTTTAAGATTGAGTTTACAGAAATGAGAGAGCATCTCACTCTTACTGGCCAAACAACTTTTTTAGCATAGCGTGTCTATTTGCAGTGCAAGTTTGGGGAAATATACTTTCCTAAATAGGAGTATCCCCTGACACGCCCTCGTAGCCTTTTATAGTATGCTTTAGGCAGCTCAACTTAATTCAGTTATTCGAGGAAAGGGTCCTAAGTATGTATAGATGCTTAGAGTTTAGTGAATATTTTCACGTCCTTTCAAAGAATCATTCCAATAGAATTGTTTCTGTCTTGGTCTCTTTTACTTATTTAGACTTTCGAAAAGCCTTTAATAAGAGAGTACGAGTGAAGTTTCCCAGAGTAACTGCTCTCGGAGATATTCTCCTAGGCCAATTGGACCATGCCTTCTCTCTTTTCCTCAAGTATTTAAATCGTAAATTATAGAATCTTATGATTTTTCACAAAGATAGCCAAAATCTGACTCGAACTATAACTACTGGAATAAGGATATTTATCTTTGGTGCGTGTCGTTTCATTGCTGTAGCACCTGCTTTCCCTTTTGGTTGTGGCAACGGTTCCACGAACCTGCTTAAGGGTTTAATGACCGTGAGAATAATTCCTCCCCGATTGGCATCGCTTTTGAGAACTCTTGATGGCGAATCTTATGGCGTTCCCACAGACGGCGCCATTTTGTTAACGGGTTTGTAATTACGACCTAATTAACTGAATTATTTATTTGGGTTGGAACGCCTTTGTCCGTGGTTCAAAAACTAAATGCTATTTTTCGGGAGGGAAAACTAACAAAAACATTCCTTCATTTTATTCACTATGATCCACTCTCTTTTCCGAGTCAATATGCGTATTTCTGAGTCTATGTATGTTTTTCCTTAATTCTCCGACCTCTTCTCCGTTCTTCCTCTGTTTATATAGAGTTTTCAGGGACATGTGTCGTTATGCATGTTCTTACAAATGTCGCTATGCATGTGGTGGTGTTCTACACGTGTTACAATGTTCATTTAACCAATAAGATAACGTGTTTATCTGAAGTGCTGACTGTATTATTTCTTCTTCCGAGGGCTTTGGTCTTCTTCATGATAAGGGGTAGACTGCCTTGTTTGCTTCCGAGAGCTCATTAATTCAAATGGTGACTCGAGGGCCAAGTCTGAGTGTTCTCTTAGTGACAGTGCTTCTCCGAGAGGTGTGTATTCTGGAGTGTTTGCTTCAGGATATTCTCCGAGGGGGTGTTCGTTCATGGGTTGATCTCTGAGAGGTTTTTAGCTATCGTGGGTAGGTGTTTTCTTTCTCCGAGTGCCCGGAGAGCGTTGTTCTGTAGTTGTTGCGTCATTGTAAAGTTCCGACTTCTGGGTTGGTCGACAAGAGTAATGTTCCGAGAGCATTTGTGCTGGGAGTGCGTAGCAGGGAAGTACTGTGGTAGTGTTCCGAGAGTGTTTGAGTTGGGAGTGCATAGCGAGGAAGTGTTTTTGTCAAAGTTCTGGGACTGTTGGTTTCCGATAGATCCAGTGGACTTTGATAGATTGGTTCTTTTAGCTCATCCTTTCCGAGAACTCATCTCTTGGAGAGGCCTAATGAGTGGGGCGGAGTGCTTGTCCGATGCTGAAGTAGTTTCGATAGCAGCTAGTCTGTGAGACTCTTTGGAAATGTATCCGATAGGTGCCTGCCTTGGTCTCGTATTTCTCCTTGTGACTTTGCTCTAGTATTTGATGTTTTTTGGAGATGTGCTCTGAGGGATACTTGAGGCGTGATACCTGTATCGTGACTGCAGGTCGCATAATCATATAATAATATACCTGGTAATTCTAGTAATTGATTTATTGTTTATTTCAAGTAGGTGAATTATCATCCTGTTAACAATGCGTATTTCGATCATTTAGGTACGTGAATTATTTATGCATTATTAGAGTGTAAAGTAAATTACCCTTAACTCAATTATGTCATGCCTCTTGTTGAGTAGTTGATTTATATCAGTTTGCTAAGTTTAAAAAAAAAGTGTATACCAGTAGACTTGAGCGTATAAGTTGTTTTTTTTTTTTGTGATTTGAGCAAGATTTATTAACTATTACGTCAACGGATATTAAATTGGTTTCTAGTTTAAATGTGACGATTTATCGAGGAACATTAGCAATTGCATTTACATAGTCCTTTAAACCTTTTTCTTTTCTATAGAAACATTCAAACTCCAATGTATCCATCGGTTTTTTCTATGCTGCACACAGGGCATTGTGCGCAGCCCCCCTAGAATGGTGACACGTGAACTGATGTTTGTCTTCTTGTCTACGTGTCACCATCCCAGAGGGGCTGCGCACAAGACCTGTACGCAGCATGGAATAGACCCAGTTCATCTCATGGAGCTTCTAGTAGGTGACGTCATTCACCAACTCCTAAGTCCCTACTCCATACACCAAAGCTGACATCAGCATCCAAAAGTCAGGGGTCAACAGTCTCGGGTTTCACCGACTTTTAGTTGTTTCCCGCCGCTCCTAATTGCCACCTCAGCACAAAAACCAAATTAGCCCACCCTACGCCTAAGCACACCCGATCACAAACTACCCGTGGCGCGTAACCTTTACTTTTCTTTTCCATTTCTCTTTATTACTCCCCTACTTAACTTGTGCCTTTTACTCTCTCTCTGTCTCTCCTAGCTATAAAATCTCCTCTGCCAAATTTTCTCACACTTTAGGTTCCTCTCAACAAACTCCTTCAACAAAATTCACACACTGAATGTGTTTTTCACCACTTTTGTTCACAATTCTGTAAATTCAACTCAGCTCGAACAAAAAAAGATGCAGGCAGGTTCAGTAACATCGCTCTCACCGAGCTTCAACAGCTACTCCAACACCAGATTCGCGGATATCGCAGCTCGCGTCGTCAGAGAATTCGACGATTCAAACGAATTCTACTTCGAAGGCCACAACAAATCAAATGAAGAAGAAGAACAAATAGATTCAGATTCCGATTCAGAGTTCGAATTCTCTTTCGCCAACACCTCCGAACCGCCGTCAGCCGACGAGATCTTCCAAAACGGTCAGATCCGGCCCGTTTACCCGGTATTCAACCGAGATTTGGTGTTCGGTTACCCGAAGGTGAGTCCGTTACCGGATTCCGATTCCTCAAAGGATCAGAAGATCCGGCTTCCTTTGAGGACTCTGTTTATTGAAGAGCGAGAGTCCGCGTTAACGACGTCGTATTCCGGCGGCGGGGATGATCTGGCCGGCGTGCCGGAGGAGAGTTACTGCGTGTGGCGGCCGGAAGCGGCGGAGCTGCGGAAGAAGAGTAGTTCGACGGGGTCGAATTCGAAGAGGTGGAAGTTTAAGGATCTATTGAGTAGGAGCCATAGCGATGGGAGTAGTGGTAGTAATAAGGACACTTTCGTCTTTTTTACTAAAAAGGAAACCGCCGGAACGGTTAAATTGCCGGCGTTTAACGGTGGAGAAAAGCGACGATCGTACTTGCCGTACAGGCAGGATTTGGTCGGGATTTTTGGTAATGTGAAATGGACTGAGTAGAAATTTCGAAATTTTGGTGGTCTTATTTTATTTTCTTATAACTTAATTTGCTTTTAAGTTTTTTTTTTTTATTATTGTTGTATATGAATACAAGGTTATGTTGTAAAAATATGATGATTTTATTATCCATGTCTATGAAGGATTTAAATGGAAATTAGAAATATCATTATTTTAGTTATTCACATTTGTTTGGGAAAGATTTTGTGGGGTTATGTTATACTTTGGAATCCGCGTTACTTGGGCATTAAATTTAATGTCTTGGATTTTACGAATTATTGTGAAAATTCTTGGTGGAAAATTCTTACATGGAGTCCATAGGAAACCTTTAGAGTTTATTAGACCTTGTGGTTCTTATTTAATTTTAATAATTGTGTATTTAAAAAATAATAAAAGTACCTTTTGAAAATCTCATGGTGCAGATTACGATAACATTGCAATGTAGCAATATTTTTTATTCTTTTAAAATTTTCTTTTTAAAGCTATACTCTTATTAGTAAATATATATATATATATATATATGTGTGTGTGTGTGTGTGTGTGAAAAAACAAATTCGATCCAAAAGCATTTTATAAAATATTTTTTGACAATTTACAAGCTTAATTTGGAAATAATAATACAATTTCCAACATTGCATATAATTTGGAAAAGCAGATTTGCGGTAAAGGAAAAAAAAAAAGCTATATAATCTTGCTATTATGCAGTGAAAAAAAAGATGATTAAAATTACTATAAACAACTTACAGTAGTCAATAAATAGTTTGAAAATGTAATATAATCTTGCAACACTGCTTGAAAAATGTTTTTCAATCAGAACACAATTCACTTTTCAACTTCCATAAATTTTAATTTATATTCTAAATAAAAATACATAAAAAGAAGGAAAACTGGAAAAGTGAAGAATAATGAAGAGTTTAAGAACAGAAAATTACATGTGAATAAAACGTCTACTCCATCACACACAATACATATATAATATTTAATTATTTAAATGTGCCAAAATAGCTTTAAAAAGAATATTTTTATTGTAATCTGCTTCCAAATTCTTAGGTGGGGGGACAGGAAAAAGAATGTTCTAACTTGTTGCAGTAAGTCATTTACTATTTTTGAACAATGGGGTAACCATATATACGCAAATTATTCAAAATGGCGTTACGTGGCTTCTAGATTTCGTATCACCTTTGTAACTTTGATTAGTAGACTCACTGCTGTCCATTTCCAAATTTTCTTGAGCTAATTACTAAATAGTTGGTTGATTACATCTACAGAAAATATATAACAAGAACGAATAGGATGTTAATAGGAAGTTAACGCATATACATTGTTGCTTCAAATTGATCAAACATAGTAGTAATCATTAGTAATTAAGAAAAAGACACAAATCTGTGTCCAACATTGTTTCTAACGTTAAAAGTGCAGCTTGAAACTTGAAAGCCGGTGATGACCTTATTGAGGTTTGGTAGACTCATTGGAAAAAACTAACTGAGGTTTAGTGTTAATAATAGTTTATTTATTAAATCTAATTATGGTGTGAGTAAAATTTGATTGCTACCAGCAAATAAAGTGAGTAACTTCTCTTGTTGATGACGGTTTAACCTACAATAAACACTAGCTATTTTCATAATTAAAAATCATAGTAAATCACAGTATTCTCCTTCGACCGTTCCACGTATCGTAATTTAACACCGCAATTGATTTTGCTTGCATCTAACTCCTTTTTAGTGAATAGTGTTAGTTGTGACTTGTGAATTAAAGATTAGTTGTCACATATCAAGGGGGCACGTTTAAAACTTGTGTACATATACTGGAAGGTACTTAACTATTACTTAATTATTGTTAAAAAAAATAGAAAACAAGTGTATAGTTAAAGGTATACTAGGTCATTGTTAAATATGAAACTGAATCACTAGAGTCTAGAGGGTTCATATGCTACCTCGAGTACAAACTATCCTCAAGTTTTCCTGAACATAAATAATTAAATAGAACTACGAACAATCATCCAACTACCAAGCTACCAACAATATCCAAAGGTGTAGATGTCGATTAGATAGGGTTTATCGGGACTTGAACTCGTATTTTAAAACAATTAGGCGGACTAAAGTTCACTGCAGAGGTTGGCTCAAAACACTTCCGTCAATAATTCAATATTCAGTTCTTCATTATTTATTAGTTTCAAGTGCATGCAGCTTAAGACAAATCCTGTTTTCACACTGTATTCAAACGAATATATGACACATCAAAGGGTTTCACATTCACGTATTAGGTATGCATAGTATTAAAATGTGGTCATCACCTGCTAAATGTTTAAGGAAACCATCAATTAGCTGTCACATTGTATTAGTTCACACGGAGCTCGTTTTAATTTCTTGGCTTAAGTTTGCCAAACTATTAAAACTCAAAAATATATATATTTAAACATTGGAAGTATTTTTAGTTTGAACTTGCCGGAAGCTAGTCTAGTGGATAATTGAACATTATATTTGTAACCACATGTATCTTATTCTTTTGAAGTATGAAAAATGTAATTCACTACAACAGATTTCGCTTTTACCGACGGCTCAAAAACCGTCGGTAAAGGCCCTTTTTCCGACGGAAATAACCATTTCCGTCGGCAAAAGCCGACGGAAAAAAGCTCGTAAGTAAAGAGTTTTTCCGTCGGACTTTTACCGACGGAATAGGGCTTTTCCGTCGACTTATTGCCGACGGAAAAGCTTTTTTCTTATACCGTCGGCTTTAAGCCGACGGAAAAGGGGTTTTTTTCCGTCGGCTTTAAGCCGACGGTATAGCTTCCCTTTTCCGTCGGCTTAAAGCCAACGGTATAGGGCTTTTCCGTCGGCTTTAAGCCGACGGAAAAGGATTTAAAAATATTTAAAAAAAAAACGATTTAAATAAATGATTTAAAAAAACGATTTAAAACAATTGATTTAAAAGAAATCGTTTTAAAATAATTGGTTTATGATTTTTTACCGATTTATTTAAAAGAAATCGATTTTAAATAATTATTTTATAATTTTTTGGCGATTTTTTGTAAAGAAACGATTTTAAATAATTTTTTTATGTTTATTTGGCGATTTAATTTAAAAGAAATCGATTTAAATAATAACATTCACATATTCGAGCAATTTTTTTAAATTATTTATTATAATAAATAAAATTTCGTATTTAAAATAAAATCTTGATAATATAAGTTTTTTATAGTTATTATTAGTTAGATAATGAATAAAACATAAGTAGAAATAAAATAATAAAACAAATAATAAACTCTAAATATAAGTTAGTGAATATGGATAAATTTTTGTTAGTTATGAAGAATTTTTGGGAGAGAAAGTAGATAGTTTTTGGAGAATGGGAAGAATGAATGAATTAAGTGGGTAGAATAAGGGGTATTTACAGATATTTAGGAGTAGTAGGGTTAAATTAAAAAAACAAAAAAAAAGGGGTGGGGCGTGCCACGTCAGCGATCCGTGTGAATTATCACACGGATCGCTGACGTGGCGTGATCTGATCCGTGTGATCAAATCACACGGATCAGATCTGCCACCAAATTTTTATTTTTATTTTTTTGCCCTTTTTCCGTCGGTAAAAAGCCGACGGAAAAGCTAACATCAAATTTTTTTTTTTTAAAAAAAAAAAAATTGTCCCTTTTCCGTCGGTAAAAAGCCGACGGAAAAAAAAAGGCCCTGGGCTTTTCCGTCGTTTTTTTACCCGACGGAAAAAAATGGCCTTTTCCGTTGGCCCAAAACGCCGGGCCCGACGGAAAAGGCCTATTTTCTTGTAGTGATTATCAAATGTAATAATTCGGTGCAAAATGCCTTCCTTTTTTTTTTGAACGCGCAAAATGCCTTCCTTTTTTTTTTTTGAACGCGCAAAATGCCTTCCAAATGTAAGAAAAAATTAAACAAGAAAAAAAGTTTGTTCAATAGGAAATTAACTTTAACTTCATTAGATGAAAGTTGGTTGCACACTTGCACTACAAAGTCAAACAACAATTGAGAAGGAACAAGATTATAGCCACTCCCACCTGGACCACTTAATCGTATCCAAGTTAATCCATTAATTGTCCCTTTCAAGTTGTATATGAACCTTGGATAGTGGATACTTGTATTTTGTACACACGTTTATTTATCTTTGTCTAATTACTAACATAATGTCAATGATGTTTATTGTATTGTCAAAATGGCAAATAAGAAGCATTAATAAAATGTGTTCAATTGTTGGGTTTAAGTCCCATCACAAGTTTAGTTACTTATTCGTCTATTCCTATAATTTCATTTTGTTTTTTGAAAGCATAATTTCATGTTTCTGAATTCTACAATATATAATTTGAAAAACGTGTGGAAATTTTATCCATGCTCTAGTGGGCCAGTCCGACCCAGTTTTAGGTTCGGCCCATTTTCCATACTGGACAGGGTCGATTTATAAGAGGTTGATCAATCAATTAGTAACTACTAATTACAGAGACAAAATATGACAGAAAAAGAGAGCAGACTCATAAAGGTTAGAAAATTCTTAGTGATGTTGGTCTTGTGTCATTTTTGTAAATCTATCAAAAGCCAAATTCTTTCAAATCAACTTAGAAACTGGGAAAAGTGAAAGTGCCTCTTCCCCCTTTAATCACGGGTAAAATGACCAAATTAGTACTATTGTAACTGTCACGTGATTGTAAGTGTGGACCTAAAACTTTACTAATATGAAGTGTTTACATAAATTACAAATTTTAGTGGAACTTATAATTAGGGTCTCGAGCTTTATGCCAAGAAACTATTTCTTATTCATGAACGGATATTTGTAAATGAATTTATTCCTATTGCTGTAATTCATCTTATATTGTAAAATTGTGAACCACGGTAATTCTCAGTTGGTAAATTTTCAGTGACCAAATCCAAAGTATGTCAAAGTCTATTTAAGTTGATCATACTTTTAGAAAGATTTTGGTTAACGCAACAAAAAGTAGTATATTAACTAGTGGGTTCCAACAATTTAGACATCATTAGTTTGAGAATTTTATGATGGTTGCAAGAGCTTTTATAAGTTATTTATGGACTTTATAATGTTTGCAATAGTTGTTTCTTTTGCTTCTCCTTCTTTTAAAAGAAAAAAAGTCA
Organism: Linaria vulgaris; assembly: GCA_948329865.1. Classification (NCBI taxonomy): domain Eukaryota; kingdom Viridiplantae; phylum Streptophyta; class Magnoliopsida; order Lamiales; family Plantaginaceae; genus Linaria; species Linaria vulgaris. The sequence continues at coordinate 29,821,755 of OX415250.1, read as the reverse complement.
AAACAAAAGTAGAGTGCAGCCGTTGTATGTGCATCCACTACTAATACACACGGTGGAGAGGGGTGTTGGGTGGTTATTCCTATAATTTAGGGATCTCCTTTTAATCTCAATCATCGGTTGTACATACAACGAATGTATATAATAATCTTTCCAAAAATTGGTCATGAAGTGCTTCCATAAATTGCTTGTACTTATCTATTGCTTTAATTTCTATGAATATTAGATTTTAGTCTCAATTAAGTGGAAAGAAATCCCATGATTCATCTTCTTATTTATTTAAATGATATTCACTCTAATTTCAGATTGTGAAAATTCTAGAGTAATAAATTAATACTAGAAAATATAATTAAAAATAATAATGAAAAAGATTAGAAAATATTTTGTAAGGAAAATATTTGCTTACCATTATTTTTATTTTCTTATTGACTGTTTACTTCTAACTTTGTTCCTTGTAGTGAAGGTTTACATTGAACGAAAAGCTCTTTTTCTATTGCCTACAAGGTGCGAGAGAGTCTGGTGAGAGAAGTTGCTCTACATTAACGAAAACACCCCGCACCAATAGCTCTCATGACAAGAAGTATGAACTTAATCGAGTATATCGACTGGAACAAGATAAAAGAAATGCTTGCATAATAGAAGGGCTGTGATTCCATATTTGTAGTAAGGTGGCATGAAACTACCATGGTTTGTGTGATCACTTGTAGGTCGTTTGCATTCGTTGAGGAACAGATAAGGCTGAGAATGTCAACTGGGATTGTCCTTAGCTTCTTTTGCCATGTACGAGGGAGGTTTTTGTTAGGCGAGTCGTCATTGTACTGTGTACCAAGTGCTCTACGTTGAATTTAGATAAATAAAGTGAATGAAAATTTGATAAAAATGATACATAGGTCTAAGCCCTTAGGATGTTGCGTTAAGTGTGTTGTGAAGCTCATTAAAAGCTTCGAACAAATTCCATCCACATCCTCAAGATTTTGTTTCTCTTTTCATCTTCCATCTAGTTGTAATTTTCTCGTTCACCTCTCTTTCTTAACTTTGACTTATAGTCATCAACTCATTTTAAGGGTAATCTTATCTATCTATTTATTACATGTCATTTAGCAGATAAATATAATGTTAAAAAAAGAAACTTAGTCATATGTAACCTAAATTAGTTATTTTAGTCGTCTTCCATCAAACGAGACTTTGGAAGAAACAAAATAGGGTATGAACACATTGCGAGCATTAAATTGCTATGGTATAATCGAGCTTTAAATACTTTTTTTTAAAGAATGTTCGTTATTTGTTGAATGTACAAAAGATACACTACAAAAAAAACATCTATAGTGACAATTTATTATGGCGAAATTAATTCGTCACAACACCCTCGTTTGTGGCGACGAAAATATTTTTCGTCACAATATTAATTTCTAATGTGACGAAATATATTTTTGTCACATCAATTTGTATATAGTGACGAAATTTTGAGTTAGTAACAGCAAATCTGCACAAAAAAAAAAAAAAAAAAATCTCTCTTTGGCGCCAACTGTATCGTGACAAAAATAGTGATGAAATTAATTGCCATACATATTTTTGGTGTTGTCACTATTAGTTTAGTCATAAAAGCAACAATATATCTACAAGGCTAATCTACATAAAATAATTTTTGGGCTTAAATATATGTTTGGGCTTAAATGTATGCATTTGCTTGAACTTGAAGTGTCATTAACCTAGGGGTGTTTGGGCCGGGTCGGGAATAAGGATTCTCGTCCGACCTGCCGGGTTTTTCCTGGACAGGAAAAAACCCGGTTTGTTCCCTCCCGGCCAGCTCGGGAATTTACTCCCGGTCTGGGTCCCGCTGGGAGGTAACGGGATCCCTACCGGATCTCGTTACCTCTCGCGGGATCCCGGGAGGCAGTAGCCTACTTTTTTTTTTTCTTACACATCTCTTTTTTTCTTTTCTAACAATCTGCATTTTTTTTCTCACGCACACACACACACAGCTTCACACAGTCACACAAACCAGTCGCACACACACACACTTACACACTAACACACACACTAATTCACACAGTCACACACACACCAGCCACCACCGCCGCTGCACCACCACCACCAATTTCTTTTTTTTTCTATTACTCTTTCTTTCTTTTCCGCTAGTCACGCACACACACAGTCTGCCACACACACACACAGTTTTACACACACACTCACGCAATACACACACTCTTACGCCTCCACTCCGCCGCACCACCACTCCGCCGTCGCACCTCCACGTCGCCTCATTACCACCGCCACTCCCCCTCCACTCCAACAACACCACCACCAACAATTATCAAAATTAAGAGGTAATTTTTAAGTATAGAAATAGAAAACAAAAAAAGGGTCTGGAATTTTCCAGCCCCAAGCACTTCTAAACTGCCGGCCGGGACCCAGGATTCCTCCGGTCCTGGCCGGGAATCCCGTCCACCGGGAACAGTGTTCCCGGCGGGAGGAACGGGAGTTGCCACGCAGTTCCCGTCCCGGCAAATTCCTATGGGCCGGGGTCCCAACCCGGCGGGACCCCGGCCCATAACAGGCCTACATTAACCATTGAATTGATTTACCACACGTAATAAAATAAAAAAGGAATTCTCACACCAAAATAAACAAAGAAGAAAGTGTTGGTGATGGTCTCTCGGGAGTTTGAGAGGCACTGAATGCTATATATCTATATCAATTTTGAAAACTACTAGTAAATACTTTATTTTTACATTAATGCGCAATATATTAATGAAACATCTTTAATGAAACATCTTTATTGAGTTTGAAAAGTATTTAATTTTATTCTCGAAATTAAACACGACCATGTTATTAATTATAGGTGCTTTAATTTGTATTTTAAATAAAGGGATGAGAAGCTCCATATATTAATTAAAGCGGTAAAGATACAAAACAATAGATAATGGTATATCCAAAAATTTCGATAGGTGGATTATACCCAAAAACTTCTATATGGTATATTATACAATGAAAATGTTGGCTACAATTATGTTTTTAAATTCAACTTTAATAAAAACATATTCAAAATTATGTAAAGAATATATAGTGATCATTTAATAAGAGTTTCAATGAAATTAGCCCTAAAAAAATAAGGCATCCTAATTATTTTGTTTTGATAAAAGTAGCATAAATTGTTTGCATAATTAATAGATTGTAATAAATTTAATGAACATTTTACCCATACAATTGGCTATTGATCAAGAGTCAAATTCAATGAGCAGAGGTGAATAAGAAAATTAGGATTTGAATGAGTAGAGGTGAGTGAGAAAATTAGAACTCGAGAGGAGGTGGGTAGAAAGAGACAAAATATCAACCCATATATTAGAGACGCTATATTTTGATTAAATATCAACCCATTTATTAGAGACAGTATATATATATATATATATGTGTGTGTGTGTGTGTGTGTGTGTGTGTGTGTGTGTGTGTGTGTGTGTGACTTATCAATGAAAATAATTAAGCTATTAAAAAGAAAGCAAGTGAGAGCGCAATCTTTCAAATTTGTGTTTATATATTAAAAAGAATCTTATGGGTACTATATTTTTTTTATCAGAGAAAAAGAAATTTTATAGCATGAGGCGAGCACTAGTAGGGCTAAAAAATGTACTAAAGATGTAGCAACGAAAAAATAAACATCAACCCTATAGAAAAGTGGACAACAATCTGAACAGTCCCTAACCCAAAGAATCTATGAAATTTCAATGCCAATCAGTAAAAGAGTAAGAAAACGAGTGGTCCTTAGCTTTGATGTACTTCTATAATTTAATATATATATATATATATTGAAAAGAACGATTGAATTTATTTTAAATAGACTTCATCTTTCATAAATAGAAAGAATGCAGTTAGGAACGACGTTTATTAGGATTCAATAATAACAAATATATACCTTTAAAGTTTTCCCCAAACATTATAAATTGATATTCCTGTAGAGAAATATTATGGATGGTATTATTGACAACTGTGATGTACAAGAGTTGTAGCTATTATATACTACTCTAGTCTTAGTCTACAAGTAAAGAATAATATATACAAGGTAAGTAGATAAAATCAAATCAATCGATATCTCTTATCGAGAGAAGGAGGATCCGGAGATATGATAATATCTCTAATACGCCCCCTCAAAAGTGTCGTGCCATCAGCTAAGGCAATTTTGGACCGAAGGAGCAAGAAACGAGCACGAGATAGCGCTTTAGTGAGCACATCGGCAAGTTGGTCCTTGGTGCTAATGTGAGAGACGGAAATCAGGCCCTTAGCCACAATGTCGCGAACAAAATGGATATCAATGGCAATGTGCTTCATTTTTTAGTGCAAGACGGGATGAATCGAGAGATGAGTAGCTCGATATTGTCACAAAAGACCGTGGGTTTGGAGGCGAGGTGGACATGGAGCTCCGAGAGAAGATGTTGGATCCATCAAACCTCAAAAGTAGTGGTAGAAAGGGCACGATACTCGGCCTTAATGGAAGAGCGAGCAACAACTCGTTGCTTGCGAGATGCCCATGAAATAGGATTTGCGCCAAGAAATATAATGTAGGCCGAAGTAGACATGCGGTCGAGAGGGTCACCCGCCCAGTCCGCATCAGAAAAGGCTTGAAGAGTGTTCGAGGAGCGCTTCTTGAGTAAGAGATCATGAGAGATGGTCCCCTTAAGGTACCGAAGGATGTGTTTAATGGTTGTCCAGTGGTTCTCAAACAGTGAGGAGACAGCTTGGGCGAGACGATTAACGGGGAAAGCAATATCCGGCCGAGTAAGAGATAGGTACTACAATTCGCCAATGGCTTGGCGGTAAAGCTGAGGATCACACGGCGTGGCGGACGAGGACGGTTCAGTGGTAGCCATAGGTGTGGACACAGTCTTGGCACCGTCCATCTTGTGACGAGTGAGGAGGTCACGGATATAATGATGTTGAGTGAGGAAGAGACCATCGGAGCAAGAGATAGCTTCAACATCGAGGATGAAGGAAAGATGATCGAGATCCTTGAAGGCAAAAGTGGAACTGAGTTGGGAGATGAGTTGGTTGATCAGTGGAGTGTTGTTGCCCGTGAAGATAATGTCATCAACATAGACAAGGAGGAAGAGAACAGTGCGGTCCTTGCGAAAGATAAATAGAGAGCAATCCGACTTGGATTGAGAGAACCCGAGGTCTATATGAGAGAGGAGCGTAGGGCACAGAACCACTCGCGAGGAGCTTGCTTTAGACCATAAATAGCCTTGCGCAAACGGCATACATGGTCGGGGAGGAAGGAGTCAACAAAGTCGGGTGGTTGCTGCATATATACAACTTCACTGAGGGTGCCATGAAGAAAGGCATTGCTGACATCAAGTTGACGGAGGGGCCAAGAGTTGGAGACAGCAATGGAGAGAACAACGCGAATTGTCACTCGTTTGACAACGGGGCTGAATGTCTCAATATAGTCAAGGACGGGGCGCTGATGAAAGCCTTTAGCGACCAACCGAGCCTTGTATTTGTCAATAGACCCATCAGCATGGCGTTTGACCTGATAGACCCATTTGCAGCTAATGATGTTGGACGCAAGGTAACGAGGAACAAGATCCCATGTCCCGTGAGAAATAAGAGCATTGTATTCTTGAGACATAGCGAGGCGCTAGTGCGGACTTTCCATAGCCGAAGAAACACAAGTAGGTTCAATAGAGGGAGGGAGCGAATGAACACTAGTAGCTGAGAGTGCCTTGGGTTTAAAAATGTTGTTCTTAGCCCGAGTGAACATATGATGAGCGGGGGCAGGTGGTGGGGGCACTTCAGGTGAAGTGGGCAATGAGGGCGACGTGGGTGTCGGTTTGGGTGATGCGGGCGCCGGTTCGGTCGATGCGGGCGAAGGAGCCGCGAGCGGGCTAGGCGACGAAGCAGCCTATGGTGAAGATAAAGTGACCGTGGGCTGCGGAGGAGGGCACGGTCGAGTGCCCAGTTGGAGGACCGGTTGAGTAGGGGCCAGAGCGGTCAAATTACTGTGTCCCTTCGATGGTATGGATGGAAATATAGATTCACAGAACCGAACGTGGCGAGAGATAAACATCTGGCCCAAAGAAAGATCAAGGCATTTGTAGGCACTTTGAGACGTCGAATAGCCCAAGAAAATGCAAGGACGTGATGTGAACTCGAGCTTGCCATTGTTGTATGGTTTGAGCCATGGATAGCATTGACAGCTAAAAGTGCGTAACTTGAGATAGTTAGGCGTCGTGCCAAAGAGAATAGAGTAAGGTGTGGCGGAGTGCAAGGTAGACAAAGGCATGCAATTTATGAGATAAATAGCCGTTCGAAAAGCATACGACCAATAAGAATGCGGAATCTTGGCGTGATGAAGGAGAGCACGACCCATTTCTAATATATGCCTATGTCGTCTTTCTGATAAACCATTTTGTTGTGGCGTGTGAGGGGCCATTGTAAGCCAACTTATACCATTAGTGACAAAATAATGTTTGAGAGATAAAAATTCATCGGCGTTGTCGCTATAAAAGTTGACAATGTCGTGTCGAAATTGTTTTTCCACTAGTGTTTTGAATTGGCAAAATATAGGGTGCACCTGTGATTTTGCAGTCATAGGAAAAAGCCAACAATAACGACTAAACAAGTCAACAATCAATAAATAATAACGAAATTCATCAACATAGGTCTCAACGGGGCCCCAAACATCAGCATAAACAAAGTGCAAATGATGCAAAGCAGTAAACGAAGAGTCCACAAAAGGCAAGCAATGAGACTTGTTGACCAAACAAGAGTCACAAAAACTACCCTTCGCAGAGGGTTTAGAAATAAGTGGTAAATCATAACTAGAAATCAATAAGGAGATAGTCTTGGGCGCTGGGTGCCCAAGACGAGCGTGCCAAACATCCGTTGGCGTACGAACTCCCAACAAAGTAAATTTCTCTGGATTTTTGAGGTAATGGACCGGAGGGCAGATATGATAGGTGCCATTATTGCATGTCCCGGTTGCCAGAGTGTCCCCCGACATGAGATCCTTAACATGAAAAGCTTGAGGGAAGAATTCCATAGAGACATTATTATCACGAGTAAACCGATGAACAGATAACAAGTTGTGTTTCAAGGCAGGAGCACATAAAACATTATTCATACGGAAAGAACGTGACGGAAACTTAATATAAGATGTTCCAGTATGAGAGATAGGCATGCCCGACCCATTAGCAACAGTGACCTCGTCAGTGCCATCATATTCAGAGTGATGGACAAGGTTGTTCAGATCTCCCGTGAGGTGGTGGTTTGCACCAGAGTCCACCATCCAAGAGTTCGGTCCGTAGGCTGCATGGTTTGGTCCGTGGGGTGGTGTGTGCGCCATGTTGGCAGTGGGATTCAATAAGTTCTGCAGTTTGTAGCAACGAGAAGCTACGTGGTTGGGCTTGCCACAGAATTGGCAGATAACCTGTTCATGAGCATGCTAAAAAGTATGAGTAAATGTGGAACCACCATAACCAGAGGGCAACCTACCTCGACCACCACGGGAAGGACCATGTCCACGAGAGAAGGAACCGCGCCCCCTCGGATTAGGGCCACGTGGAAAAGGTGAGCCACGACCAGATCCAAGAGAGGTAGTGTTTGCAGTGGCGACGAGAGTCGCGGTCTCCGCCTCAAAATGTTTGATATACGACTCATGAGTAACCAAGGCATTGTGGAGTTCGGCAAATGAGAGCGGCTGCTCACGGAGACGAATGGATGTCGCTATGTCTCGGTAATTTGCTCTAAGTCCGTTAAGGACATAGAGCGTGACGTCGTCAGGATTGAGAGGTAGGTCGAGCATGGCAATTTCGTCAACCTTCGATTTGATTTCAGTTAGGTAGTCGGTGACGGAACGAACACCAAAAGAGATGTTGTTAAGGGCGTCCTTCAGCGCCATGATCCGTGTTCGGTCGGAACGAGCGAAGGCTCCCATGAGGAGGACCCACGCTTCAGAAGAGGTCTTGGAGTAATGAATGAGAGGGACAATCTCCGGCGACGTGGAGCCAATTAGGCGTAGAGAATAAGCTGGTCTTGTTGGAACCAGAAACGATGACCGACCTCATCGATGGCAGGAGGGCGTGGATGAGTGCCCTGTAAGTAACCAAGGAGGTTCATGCCAGCAAGAGTTGAGACCACTTGGAGGCGCCATGATAAGTAGTTAGTAGGCGTGAGGCGGAGGGTGAGGTGATGGTGATTGGAAACGTAGATAATGGAGGATGGAACGTCATTGGTTGGTGGAGGTTTGGAGGAAGCAGAGCTACCGCCACCAGAAGTGTTATCGGAGTGGTCAGAGGCATTGGAGGCGTGTGACATTTTTTTTTTGTTTGTGGTGGAGAGAGGCGACAGATTAGGGTTGTGAGGGGAGAGGTGGCGGACGTCTGATTATGGAGAGAGGAAGAGGATCGTGGAAAAAAAATCGTAAGATTATTATTGGCCTCTTGATACCATGTAGAGAAATATTGTGGATGGTATTATTGACAATTGTGATGTACAAGAGTTGTAGCTATTATATACTACTCCAGTCTTAGTCTACAAGTAAAGAATAATCTATACAAGGTAAGTAGATAAAATCAAATCAGTCGCTATCTCTTATCGAGAGAAGGAGGATCCAGAGATATGGTAATATCTCTAATAATTCCAATAGTAATAAAAAGAGTATCCGTTTTTCTCTAATTAAGCTAGAGCAATTTGGAAGCCTTCTAACAGTTTTTCCTCATATGCATATTCACTATGACCTCCCACATGTAAAATGCATCTAGTATATGATTTTATTCATTTGATAGTCGTAATAATATTTCACAATCTCAATCGGAACTATCTATTTTTTCTATCTTTTGCAATAGCTAGATTGCCATTTCAAATAATTGCAAATTAAGATAAAAATTCATTATCCGTGATTCTTTCTATTTATGACACGAGACCACATTATAAATTAAGCAATATTAAACTTGTTGGAACAACATCAACAAGAAATGGAGTCGAGGGGAATTACAGTTGCACTAGTATTATTAGTCATTTTGAATGTTTTCAAGGTTGATGCGATTAGTGTCGATCGTGTTCCAATGATATACAATCCACAAGACCTATCGCCAAACAAAGCCACTGTTGTCATAAACCGTAAGTATCATCCGTTGGTTAATTATTTATTATTTAATTGTATGTTATTCATTAATAGTAACAAAAGTCTCTCATGCTTAATTATAGTGCCATCATTTAACTACTCTCTATACAAAAGGATAACCTTATTATCGATTTTTTTTTGGGAAGAGTGTGTAGTTTTATACCGACTAAGTTTTATGCCGAGAAAGCATGAGGCCGATGGATGGAAATAGATTTGGGTGTTCGTGGTATGGGAGATTTGAAAAATTAGAAATTCTATATGGTTTGGATTGAACAAGGCGTTTTTGACAAAATTATTGACACTATTCAAATTCCGGTTTGAAATTGGATGAAGGTTCAAAATACGGATTTTCTTTATTCTTTCTGTGACTAGCTGCTTTTTCTTGGGATTTATATCGTGAGTGTATCTCTCGTACCACTGTTGTGCTCTTTTAATCTTAATAAACTTTGCTTTCCCTATAAAATAATTAATACTTTCCGCCATAAATTAGATAGTGGTTGCAATTATGATCACTTAAATTAAATATCATCACAAAGATTAAGAATTAACGGGTTAATTAAGAAAAACATAATAAAGGTATATTTACCAAATTTTGTTTACTCGGCTCTCCTCTCTCATACATAATTTGTTTTTTAATTAGAAAACAAAATTAACTTTTTTGAATTGGAAAAGCAAAAAGAATTACTATGCGATTTTATTCGCTTTATTTCTTTCTTAATCTAACTCAGATGGCTGTCGAATGGCAAATTAATAATATCTCTATTTGTCTTTATTTTTCTTGGACATTATTTACTTCATTAAGTATATACTTGTTATATTCTAACTCATCAATGAAATAACTCGCAGCATGCACAAGCTCCTGCTTTTACTCATGTTGTTATTGCGATTTAAATAATAATCATCCAAAATGCGTTCGATGTTGTCCTCCAAAGTAAACTAATTCCGGTCAAGGCGGCGGCGGTGATGACGGCAGGAGAATTCATTATCTATTTAGCTTTTCTATATTTCTTCCGTTTGTACTTTGTCCTTTTTATTGAGTGAATAAAATTGATAGATCAGTGATTTAAACCAAAGAAGCTATTGTAATGCTTTGTTTCTAATTGGATTAATAAAAGTACGAGAAAGTATTAAAAAAATTAACAATACTAAAATAAGTGAGATGTTTTTACTCATGTACTTACAAAATTTATGATATAATATCCATCCAACGGCACAATTTAAAGTATTAACCTTGTATTGTGAAGAACAATTTAGTTGTCACTGAAATTCTAATATCAGTGACAATTGACAAGCAAGTTTGTTTTGGCGATAAAGTTGGTACAAGCAAATTTATGATATAATCACTGAAATTCATAAATTTAATTGGTACGAAAGTACGATTTTATAATATATATATATATATATAATAAGCTTATGTCTATACTAGTTCTCCAACCAATAATAGGCTTTCTAAAAGTTTTATATATCTGTGGTTTGGTCATGCAAACTTCCTAAAATAGGCTGAAACAAGCTAAATAGAACTAAATAAACTGGCGAATCAAAAGCCAAATAGGTCAAACAACAAATAGGCCGAAATAGGTCTAATAAGTCGAATCAACATGTCAAGCTATTTTGAGGTATTTGTGTTATCCATGAAAACCGTACCTTGTCAATGATATTTAGCCGAATATTAATAGAGAAAATATTTTCCTAATTATCAAAGTGGGTTGGGCTTGATAGGATCCGAAATTATAGCGCCTGAAATACGTTGAATAAGATATAGGTCAAATAGTATAATTGGGCCAAACATAGCTCGAATTTGGCCAAATAAGGAATTCCACCTATTTGGCTTATTTCTACTGATATAGTTTTTTTTATGACAATACCGCTTTCGGACGCCTGCATGCTACGAAGACACGTTCCCAATTGATGAAATCAAAGGGGGTATTGAATACCGTCTACACAGAATATTGAACATCGTTTGAGAACCGCGATTAAAGTCAAAGTCCTCGCAGGCTTTATAGCTGAAACCCTTAGAAAGGGCACTTGTTCCAGAGGCACAAGTTGCCACTATCGACACAGAAGAAGCCATATGGACTTTGCCCGTCTATGGCTCGGCTACGAATACTGGCGGAGGCATAGGTATATTTACCTAAGATCTCCAGATGCTATAGAGTTTGAGTACGCAATAAGTCTTAACTTCATTGTGACCAAGGCAGAATATGAAGTTATTCTCGCCAGTACCTCAATAGCAAGCTCTTTGGGAGTAAAATGCCTTGCAGTCTTTACAGAATTGCAGCTTGTACCTAATCATTTTAACGACTCCTACAAAGCCAATGAGGACTAATGATCCTCGATCTCAAAAAACTCAAAGAGGTTGTTAAAGTAGTCACGATATTCACTTTGTGTAAAATTCCAAGGACTGAAACTGTCAAAGTTGAAGCGCTTTCAGAATTTGTCTTCTCGACTGAAGTCTTTACAAAGAGAAGAATTGTCTTACTAGAGGCCGAAAGATCCGCCATAGTCAAGATACGTTATTTTAAAACTCTGAAGAAAGTCGAGCACACAATGCCTATAGCGGTAGAACCTTCATAGAAGGACGAAATTTACTTATACCTCAAAGAAGGTAAACTTCCGAGCAACCGTATCGTAACACGAAGACTCAAGTACAGTATTCCCTGCTTTACCATCTTCAATGATGAGTTATAGAGAAGGTCGTTTGAAGGACTGCTCTTAAGGTGTCTATCACCTCAACAAGCTGGTATTGGAAAAAAAATCCACATCGATGCTTGCGGTAATCACTCAGGAGAATGCTCTTTGGCACAAAAAGGTTCTACACTAAGGTTACTATTGGCCAACCTTACCTAAAGATGCTCTCAACCTCGTCAAAAGATGCAAGAGCTGCCAATTCTTTACCCACGTAACACATGTTCCTGCACAATCTCTTAATCCCATGCAATCATCATGCCCATTCAACCAATGGGGCATCAACATTGTAGGACCCTTCCACCCAGCAAGGGGACAAAAGAGATTCCTAGTTGTGGCATTCGAATACTTCACACAATGGGCCGAAGCACAATCATTCTCCTCTAGAGGAACATCATTGACTTCATATGGTAACAAATTATATGTCGATTCGGTATGCTTTGCCTGCTTATCTTAGGAAATGGGGCTCAATTCACAGGTTAAAACATTAGAACCTGGTCCGACGATATGAATATAAAAAAACGCTTCACAATAGTTTACCACCCGCAAGAAAATGGCCAAGTCGAGAACACCAATAAGATTCTTGTTGAGTATCTCGAAAAACGCATGCTCGAGTTAAAAGTGCCATGAACATAACCACTTCCTAGAATACTGTAGGCTTATCGCACCACACCGTGCACTTCAAGGGACCAAACACCATATCTTTTTGTATACGGTAACAGTAATTCTAGCCGAAATCTCCATGCCCACACATCGCATCTTGGCCTACATCAAGAGGAAGCCGCAAAAATGCGCTTAAAGGACATATAGTTCATTGGCTCAACACACGACCAAGTGTATGAGAAAACGCAAACTTGCTCCATGATAAGGCACAAAAAACCCTCCTCATTCGTATATCTACCGTCGCCAAGGTAATAACAACCTAACACGAGTTTGGCAAAATAAACTACTAAATTAATAAACTGCTAAATTTTTCGTGGCCCCATAAAATGAAATGCGTAATTGAGAAAAGCTTTATTAATATTTTACAATACCGGGGGACTTTGAAACCGTCGGGCCGTGATATGGCGTCTTTAAGCACAATATATTGTAACAATGGCAAACCCTTATACTCTTGTGCCAAAGTGTAATGTTGCTTTTTACTTGGAAGACCCTGGGTATAAGCGGCCCACTCGAGTAATGAAGAAGAGACAAGAATTTCCCTCCTTACAATTGAGTTTGAAAGGGAAGTAATGGGTGACTTAAAGGTAAATTAGTATTTACGCACGACATGTTATCGCCATTCTTGGAGTCGGAGGGGGTGACGGACGACTTGAAGTCGTAAGATAAGGTGGACGTGGCCCACTTATCGCGGGCTGGTGAACGGAGAGTAATGAGATCCAAACGCGAGATTAGACCACGTTTTACAATCTATCTTGACATTTCTAGACAAGCAAACACGCTCTAGTTGTTTGACACAACATACAACTAACAGAATTATATAAATGCAATTGAACCAAATATATTAATAAAAATCTTGATCTTTTGTATCTAGTTATGTTGAGTATTCCCCAATTGTTTTGGATGAGAAATTTTCTTTGACATGCCGATATTATCTCCTCAATCTTTGACATGCTGATATTTTCTTTTACATTACCCAACACTACTTTTTCTTGTTGTTTTGTGTTTTTGGATATTACTAACACTACTTGCAGATATGGTATTGGGAGCATATGCTAATCCCAGGCATCCCATTAACTACATAATGTAAAACTCCATTGTAAATATCTTGGATCAACGACCCATTTAACCTTTTATAATGGGCCTAAATGAATTGGACCAATTCCAGTACCTAAGGTCACACGATTCTAAATATAGCAAGCAGCTCCCTTCACCCTGATTCATTGCATAGAATAAATGCCAAAATACCACTCACAGATAAAAAGGAAGACGTCACTACTAAAACTAAGAATTTTAATTACGATGTCTTATAAGATGATGGGCCTGGTCTGAGATAGTTCACATATATGCTGGCTTTTTCTCTCTCTATTTTTGGGGGGTTTTGTTTTGTTGGTGATGGCTATAAAATCCAGCTTTATATTTAAATATATTTTAAGCTAAATTTTGAGTGAGGTGAGAATAAATTGTATTCTTCAGTCCATGCTTCCTTATATATAAAGAATAGAAAAGAAGATGGAGTTGGTAACAGATGCATCTTTATTTCATAAAACAAAGTAAGAAGATAAGGGTGAGCATTTGTGATGGTTTGTCATCACTCATCAGGCTTATATACCATCACATCAACATATGTTGCCCCAGTCATTGAAGTGTAAATCTAGGCCTACACAATCCCCAACTCATTAAATTTCATGAGAAAACATTGTACTCGAATCAGAAGAAAGGGACTACGGATTTAATTATAATGATTATTCATTCAACTATTTTATGTGCTTCAAAAATTTCAGATGATGGTGAGGAATTTTTACTTCATTAACAAGGCTTCAAACATGTCAGCATGGCCTTTATTATATGTTGATTTTGGCTCCATGAGATGCATTGACAAACAATATTAGTTTACCTGATTCATGTCCTCTCTTTTTTAAGGTATCTAACAGTATTTTCAGTCCTTAATTTTCTCACTTAAACCCTTGTTCGAGTTCCACATAAATGTGTAAACTTAGATTAACATTTCAATGACTGAGGCAACATATTTTGATGTGATTTAATCACCTATTGATGATGGACCAATTACAAATGCTTTATTTCTCAATTTCCTGAACTATTATACAAAGGCTTTTCTTGCCTCCCCTTTTCTTAGCAAGAGGTCCAAATAAATCTATAACTTCAACCCACCTTTACCCCCCACATCATTCACCTCATACAAGGGCAGGAGTGAAACCAGCCATCGGCCGCACACTGGCAGCATAATCACGTGCCCACAGGTCGTAGTGTACAATCTCCTCGAGTGAAGGCGAAGTCACCAGCTCTTCTCTATGCTTATTGCAAGTTAGCTCCACAACCTTGAATATGTCGAGGTAACTAATTCTGCAAACGACAAAACGAGTCATCAGCTATATTCTAGGCCACTAAAATGTGTCAGTGTCTTATCTCTAATATTCACCAACTGACATTAAAATGAGCACAAAAACTTAATACCAGTTACTAATGAATAAGAATCACGTACTTTTCATCAATAAACATTTCTACAGCTTTCTCGTTGGCTGCACTAAGAACCCCGGTCATGGTCCCCCCAGCTCGCCCAGCAGCATAAGCCAGATCCATAGATGGATATTTGACATTGTCAGGAACCTTGAAGGTAAGGGAGCCAAGCCTGAAACATTGAACTTCGAATTAATTTTTCTGTACCCATATAAATCACGGATATATACCACTTTATATTTCAAATAATTGAATAAATAAAGGCACATCAAATTCCAATCCTTATAGAAAGGGCGTGGTAGTTACTTGCAAAGGTCGAGGCGAGGCCACGTAATTTCGGAGCAGAAAACTCTGTCGGGCCATGATAAGGTGTACAGAATTGGAATACGCATATCAGGCCACCCTAGTTGTGCCAATATGGATGAGTCCTGGAAAGATTTAGAATGAGAAAACGAATGTTGTTAGAAAGAAAATTAGTAACAAAAGCACCTTAATATTTAGCAAATAATTACAAACATGCTTTCAAAGAGTTTCAAGATCTTCGAGGGTACAAGCTTAGATTTACCTGGGTCTCAATCATTGAGTGAATGATAGATTGGGGGTGAATAACAATCTCAATGTCGTCATATTCCGCTCCAAAAAGATAATGTGCTTCAATAACTTCTAGACCCTATCAATATTAAACAAGCCACAAATGATTACGAAAAAAGTATAATCTAATTGATCAAGACCGTCAGACAAAGCACCAGTCCAAAGTTATCTATGTATTGCTCATGGTACGATAAGTACTGAAGTCTATAGGGAAGCTACCAGTTTGATCACGACCGAAAACACAAACCAACATTTATTACCTTGTTAAAGAGTGTTGCCGAGTCCACTGTAATTTTCTTTCCCATACTCCAGTTGGGATGCTTCAAAGCATCTGCTACTTTAACTTCTTTTAATTTCTCAACCGGCAAATCCCTGTCATTGGCAGCAGTCTAAACTATTACGCATTCATTTTCAGCAAGTTTCAACTAACAAACATAAAAGATTCAATATATAGATAAAAATTGAGCATCTCAACAATTATGCTGTAACTAATTGTCATACCTGAAAGCACCTCCTGATGCAGTCAGAATTACACGTCTGAGAGCACCTTCTGGCAAGCCTTGTATGCACTGAAAAGCAATCATATTTTCTCTCAGCCATTTAAATCATTGAACGGAACACCAAGAATAGATGAGTTATCAATATTAAAAGTAAATTTTACATTAATACACATCCATTACTAAATGCTAATCCTCCTGCTTAAGACCGCATGGTTCAGAACACTGTCAAGTAGACTAAACGCACCTGAAATATGGCAGAATGTTCAGAATCCGCAGGAAGAATCTTAACATTGTGCTTGTGTGCGAGAGGCAGGACAAAAGGACCTCCAGCAATCAGCGTTTCCTTATTGGCTAAAGCAATGTCTTTTCCAGCTTCTATGGCAGCTACTGTAGGCTAAAATATTAATTAACATATGAGATTGTCAGACTGTGAAGAGCTTTCTATTGCATTAACATATGCAGATCGTGCATAAAAAACAACTACTACATTACGAAAAAAATTCTAACAAAAAATGAAAAACAGGGTATTACACAATATATATCTACTGATTGAAATAGATTGAAACAATAAAGCGGTTCTCATGATACCATATTCAGGTCCAATAGACCACAGGTATGTTTCCATCAAGAAAATAACAGTAACAAGTATCATAAAATTTAAAAAGAAAACAAGTTTACCTTCAAACCTGCACAGCCAACAATTCCAGTGACTACTGTTACGGCATCTGGATGGCGCGCAACCTGAAAATAATAGTCTCAGTAAAAAGGAGTTTGCGAATAAGCCTCAATGTCTGTCCAATATAATAAAAGCTGGGTGGTATGGATGAAAGCTAACCTCGATGATTCCCTGCTCTCCGGGAATAATTTCGGGCTTGTAATCAACATCAGCCAAAGCCTCTTTAAGCTCACCAATTAAAGACTCATCTCGAATAGAAACTAATTGAGGTTTGAAGGTTCTTATCTGTACGAAAAAGTTATTTTATTATGGTATACTGATTACACAGGAAGGTTAAGGAGAGAGAGCAATTGATAAGGGGATTGCTTTAATTCACACATGTAAATAAAACAGTAAGATCTGACAAGCAAAATTAATGAAACACTACATGATAAACTGGTAATTTGCTAGGCACCACAATAAGTGATAGATATCTCAAGTACATTTAAGTATTTTTGATGCTAAGGAGACTACATTAGTTCTGGAGCAGGAAATATAAGAGCAACACAATGAACATAAGCAATTCAGGTTTAGCACATTTCAATTCTGATCAAAATTCAGTATTGGCAATTCAATGAGTATTTTTTACGACGATGAGGAATTATATCAACGAGGTCGACGTTCAAGCCAATTTTCTATCGCCATCGTTCCATGACAACATAATATCATTGTATTAGTTGAAAATGAACAGCAAGCGCATGTGACCAATTTAACGATGACCTCTGAAGCAAATAAATTGCTCACCTGATCAGCAAGAAGTGTGATATTTGAACCAGCTGCAAGAGCTACAACTCTGAACTTATCCGGATTTTCAGCAACTATGTCCAATGTCTGCAGCCACACATTTAATCCATAAGCAAGGGAAACAATCGCATACAAACGAGCACATGCCTTTCGCTAATTATAAGCAGTTGACAATACGTAAAACCAAGATATAACTTGACTAGTATTCATTAACAACCACCTAACTCCATCATCAAGCACAAACAAAGCCATGTTCATTTAGGCATCAGGACTTTTTGGTCTGCCAAATATTTAATCATCATCGATTCTATAGCAAAATACATTATTAATCTTTTTCACCTGAGTTCCAATGGAGCCAGTTGATCCAACAATCGAAATAGGCTTCGGACCGTCCCAAACTTTACGACCGGGCTCAGCAACAGCTCGTCCCGCCCAAGCCGGAGGTGGTGTCTGCGCCAAACAATTAACTTTTTTTACGGCAGAGCATCCATTTTCCCTTCTCTTGAAAGCGAACCCACCTGAGCAAATCCACCATAAATAATTAAATACAGAATCTTGAAGATTTTGACTTTGAGAAAAAGTGTTGATGGGACAGGATAATTAAGAAAGGTAAAAACTTTACAGTGACAACAACTCAAAAAATGCAGCAACACAATTATAAAGCAAATAACGAAGCTCCATCAAAGGAAACCAAATTAAAACAAAAAATTAAGAGAACCCCACTTGAGCACAAGAACAAACAAGTTGCCAACACAGAAAATTCAGCCCAAGTCAAGCAAAAATCCCAATCTAACCCATTTACAAGTGCCACATAATTACCTGGGAGCTTGAAAAGATTGAGGTTGTAGTTGGATTTGGAGGAATCCAAGAAAGAAAGGGACTTGATTTCAGTTGGGGAGAGCATATTCAACGCCATTGCTGAACCAAGAATTGGAAGAATTGAACAAAAGACTTTATCTTTTAATTAATTTTCAGGAGAGGGAAGATAAGTATTAACGAACAACTGTATTTGATTTAGGCTCTTGTAAGAAGAAAGAGAAATAAGTTGACAAGACAAAGATGTACTACTACGTTTGTTGTTTGTAGGATAAAGCCTAAATTGATGTCTGGCACTCTACTTTTGAGCCTGTGTTTTTTATAGCAAAATTAGGCTCACAATGGCTGGTGGGGTGGGTAAATTGTTTATTCAATTCCAAAATTAGAAATCGGTGCGTGAATTTTGTAATGACGAAATGCAAATTTTTATATTAACTCTAACCCAACTTGGTGATTCATTTTTTGGGATAATTACACAAATAGGCCCCTGAGTTATTGGGTAATCCCATTTCTCATCGTAACAAACAATGGACATAAATTTATATTCATCAAGATTTTATAATTTCTAAATAAAAGTTGGTGACAAAGAGACGTTCGTATAATTTTCCAAACATATGGTGTTTCTGTAATTACTTCTTACTCCTACGAGTATTTGTGTAAACTCCTTTTATCTTTTTAAAGGGGATTTGGTTTCGATACTAAGTTATATCCCAGTAGTTACTAAAAGTCAGCTTTTTAGCAGATAATTTAATAACTACTTTTTAATCAGTGCTTTGGTTGCCACAACAAGGACTGTTATTATTTTGGTATGTTGTATAGATCCCAATTTGTTACTATATCAAGTGAATTTCCAATGTTACCCCCTCCACCACATATCATTCGAATTAACGAGTCATCTCATTCCCTCTATCCACTATGTATTTCTCTTTCACCTAAACCATAACCCCAGAACCTTAATTATGGCGAAATGGCTTCAATTGTTGATACCACAACATCAAAATCGGTATGAATCACTAATGAATTTCGTTATATTCGCTCGAGATGTGTGAGTCATATTAACTATATCATCAACTGTTGATTGCATGGGAATAAATTCAGCACGTTGAGTACAGATTCGATCAACACGACCGTGATACCACCTAGATGAGGTACGTATCACCACTTCTACCTTAGTACCCAACAGGTGGGTAGGCTTTTGGGTTTAATACGGATTGAATGGAATGTGTAAATTGTGATCATGTCATGGATGTAGTGTGATGTGGCTAGTATACGTTAGGCAAAGTTTTATCATATGATATTTTGTGTTTGACTTCAATAATGTGTTGATTGTCTAACCTATACCAAAATATTATGTATATTGGCTTAATGTTCATTCTGTGATTCTGTGTTTTCTTGGAATGTTTACTTATTTCGATCATTGTTCCATCTATTTGACGTACCACTTTTATTGAGTGGCTTATTGACTTTTTTACTTTGTCTCAAAATTGATGGATAAGCATGCCTTGTTACACTTTTTAATGCATCTTGACTTCTCAATTTAACAATGGATGCATATTGTGCCACTTGAATGGATGCATATTGTGCCACTTGAATGGACTGACCAATTAAAATATGTCCCTAGCATTACACCTCTAATGCAACTAATGACTTGGTAGGAAGTTGGACATGAAAAGACACCTATTGTAGGAGAACCGTTGGACTCCTATGGGGAAGGTGAAATACATTTACTACGCGACTATTCATATTAGAATGTTCGTGACTACTCACTCCCCTCTTATCGCTATATATATCGGATGTTTCTCCACATATTGATACAGTGCAAAATGCATCCTACTCAACCAATGGAGGACGACAACAGCACGCTAAAAGCGGTATACGATTTGACGAAGGTACGTTTTACTTTGTCCTATATTATACTAGTATATTTCAAGCTTCTTTTAGGGTCACATCAATGTTCCAGGACCATGTCCATAAAATTTTCTTGAACTTTGATGACTGGAAGAAAAGTGAAGAGACCGTTTTGATAAAGGGTTTGCGAGAGATAATGGACCAGTCCAAATGGTTCACCGATGGCATGATGTAGGAAATCTTCTAGGAACTCGCCCTATACAGAGCGAGGTTATGTAGAGGGAGGTAAGCCCTCTTATGATCAAGGAGTGACTTAGGATAAGGAAGACGCGGTTCAAGATGTTCAACCTATTTTACAAACTTGGTGGGTAAGCTTCATATCAAAATCTAGGGGTGTTACAATTGACCATAATGTCTACGATGTACATGATAAAATGGTAAGTCTCTCAAATCAATTGTACATTGTCCACTCAATCTATATAAATCTTATTAACAATCGTACCAAAATTGCAGCCATCGATTATCGATATGATGTTCGCAAAGCTAAAGTTTGTCCATTACGACGATATGTACTATTGTTTCTACATAAAAGATCTCCCCATTGAGGATGTTAGGGTTTGGTCAAGGCAAGATGTTCTGTTTGGCACCCCATAAACATGGGTGTTTAGTAGGGGGTTTGGTAATGTTGCACTTATAATTGGTGTAACCTACAAATATTTCCTATAATAATAAAATATTTTGGATTTGGTATCTTTTTTAATTTTGTTAATGTTTGTTCTTGATGGATGTTGTAGGTATGATCTAGATCTTGCCATATTGGCCATATTGGCTTCCTAACATTTGCATGATGTTTTAGTCTAGTTTAACATCACCATATCACAATTAAATTATCATTTCACCAATTTACTTTGATAGATTTGCAGTACCATATCAACAAAATTGAATTCCCAATAATTATGAGAATTGTAAATTACACTCAAACAAGACAATAAAACATAAAGATTGACAAAAGGAAAATCCGCACAACACAAAAGCATCTTATTCCACTTAAAACACTTCAAACATTAGCATGTCCAACTTTAAGCATCTACATATAACTAAATCAAATACATGTTCAATTGATTAAAATACAAAACATCACCAAAATACACGGCCTATGCGGACCACACTACATCATCACATTAATATCGTTCATATTTGGCTCCATAGCATCCACAACGACCACATTGTCTTCCTGATTCCAGAAACCCATAACTATACGTTCCCCAAAAACCTCCTCTCAATCTTCATAGTAAGGAAACTGCTTGCTCAAATAACCCACATAGTGTGGGTGTTTCTACACGAACAACACTAAAAAGTATTAGCTTTCAGTATACATATAAGGTGAATCATCTAACTTGACAATGTATGGACTTGTACTAGAGTGTGGAAGAATACCTTCGTGTAATCAGTCCAGCATTTATACTTAGCCAACTCTATAGTTTTTGTAATACCATTGAACCATATCCCACTGTCACTCAAGTCGAACATGCGGTGAAGGTGGTAATAAGTCTTTCTCTATGTTGTTAACTTGGACTTAATGTGTGGCATGGCAATCAAAGTTGTATTCGACAGAATCACCCTGATCCTTTGTTCCAACATTCGGAGATATCCGACTCTGAACTGGTTACGGACATGACCTTCCTCATTAATTTGCTGTCTCATTGCCCAAATGAGAGCCTCCTTCTCCCGTCGAGCCCATGCATGACGTATATTTTCCATCTAATAGAACAAATTTGGTGGAGACAACATCAATAAAAGACAACACTAAAAACAACAATGTATAATTTGAAGAAAGAAATGAAAATGTCCACCTAATGTACAAACGTGTCCAATTCATGGGATACATCCTAGTTTATCATGTCATCGAACCCATTACAAGACCCCCACATTCATTAATCTGAAGAAAGAATATTTATTCAAACAAATATCTCCATGTCTCCATCAGACAACCACCAATTGGTAATATCACAAATCCATTCAACGATACAACACGTAACTAAGACACCATAATCAATCACCCAAAAAGTGTAAAGTCCCACCTACACCTTCAATACATAAATCTACATACAATTAACCTAACTGCAACAAACACTCACAGAAACAATAACTAGGATATAAATAAATAGGTGCAGTGACGAATGCAATTCTTAACCGAACTTACGCAAAAGTTAAAAAAACTCCAAATCAAAACCATAAATCCTAAAATCACAGATTAGGGTTTCATTGTTGTCATGCATAGAATCACCATATCATAGATAGATCACTCGTACCTTCGTGCAGAGAGTGCCGAGTGCAATTGAGTTCCATAAATATAACATCCTTGCAGTTCTCCTTGATTACCTGCGCCGAATCAACAATTAGACATAAATAAAGACATACACTTTCATACGTAGTATAGAACTAAGGAATTTTGAAAAAGATAATCAGGAACTTGGTCGAATTTAGCAAGATCGGCTGCCAAAATTAGGGTTCTAGATTCATACCTCTGTAGGAACCGCACCCAAATTTTTGATGTGTTTTAATTTTGGGGTAAATGAGGTTGTTGTCGAATTCAGACAACTTAAGTAAAAGTGAAACACACTTTCATAAGTTGTAATAACATTTGTTAAAAGTGAGGGCATTTGGGTCATTTTGCGTGTCTGAATTTAGTATCAGAACTAAAATTAAATAATCGCTAGGGGTAGCGATTATTATATCTTAGTTATTAGCGTGAACATTGGTGGGCTGCCAAACTTTTTGGTCAAAGCCCAACAAATTTTTCTCTCGAACCAAACCGTATACTAGTCAAATTAGGACCCTTATACACGGAACCAAACTCCCTCTTAGGGTTTTATAGGGAAACTTATCTTTGTTACACAATGTGTTTATTCAGTGTCCCATTTCATCACTTCATTCTTCATCTAATGGAGATCAGAGATCCGTGTTATAATATTAGGACACGAAATGAAACATAAAATTCTTCTTGACTTTGTAGAAGTTTTGAAAACTAACAGAACTACATCGCATCACCATATTACTCATGAAAAATATGTATGTACTTGTTAACACTATACTTTTTCCTTCACGATGCCACCAAAGCATCACGAAGACCTGCCCCAGTATCGATGGCCTTAGATGTTGCAATCGATGCTTGTAAAGCGGTACCCTACTAATTTTCCCCGAATCACGATAGCGACTTACAGAATACAATTCCCACGCGAGGAATTGGAGGTTTTAGATAAATTCACGAATATCCATAGGAACACGATGTTCTAGTAGTCGTATTATCAAGATACGGTACGGATATGCTGCGACGCGGGGTATAGATACCCCAAAATTCAAGATAGGATCTCACATCCCCCAAAATAGTACGATGCCCCCTAGATCGAGGCATCCCCAAGATGCTGTACATATCACCATGAGGAGCCATCCCCAAATGGTACGATGCCCCCTAGGGCGAGGCATCCCCAAAATGGTACGATGGTCCCCCAAGGGCGAGGCATCCCCAAGATGCTATACATATCACCATGAGGAGCCATCCCCCAAAATGGTACGATGGCCCTCTAGAGCGAGGCATCCCCAAGATGTTGTACATATCACCATGATGAGCCATCCCCAAATGGTATGATGCCCCCTAGGGCGAGGCATCCCCAAGATGCTGTACAAATGTATCACCATTAAGAACCATCCCCCAAATGGTACGATGGCCCCTAGAGCGAGGCATCCCCATGATGTTGTACATATCACCATGATGAGACATCCCCAAATGGTACGATGCCCCCTAGGGTGAGGCATCCCCAAGATGTTGTACATATGTATCCCCATGATGAGCCATCCCCCAAAATGGTACAATGGCCCCTTAGAGCGAGGCATCCCCAAGATGTTGTACAGACGTATCCCAATGATGAGCCATTCCCCAAAATGGTACGATGGCCCCCTAGGGCCAGGCATCCCCAAGATATTATACAGACGTATCACCATGGAGAGCCATCCCCAATATGATGTACATATGTATCCCCATGATGAGCTATCCCCTAAAATGGCACGATGGCCCCCTAGGGCAAGGCATCCCCAAGATATTATACAGACGTATCACCATGGAGAGGCATCCCCAAGATATTGCACAAACGTATCACAATGGAGAGGCATCCCCCAAATGCCACGATGCCTTACCTAAAAGTCCTAGACAACCCACGATGCCTTACCCAAAAGTCCTAGACAACCCACGATACCAGGGATATCATCGGAATGGCAAGACTATCAGAGCACGATAGGTTACACCAGAATAAAACGTTTGTCAGCATCTCGAAAATAGATGTCAAAGATAGAGCATGGTTACTCAGCTCCTAAAATACATGCATAAGACACTTGTCAAAATAAGCACATGCAAATAGACACCTCTATCCCGTGACAAGCTAGTCAGCTAATGCATGCATGCATAAGACACTTGCCAATATAATCACATGCAAAGAGACACTTGTACCCCCATGCATCCCATATAAATAGGGAGCCTCTCCCTCATTTCTCGAGGGAGTGAAATCGAATAATACAACTTAATTTCTACTTTCTCTCTCTATAATTCTTGTAGCCATCGTAATTGGCGTGGCCCATCCCCATCGTAGGTATCTTGCTATCTATCTTGTTACATACATCTCCATTGTAGGTATCTGTCTATCTATCTTGTTACTCCCATCCCCAATCGTGGGTATCTTGCTATCTATCTTGTTACAGATATTCCCATCGTGGGTATCTTGTTATCTATCTTGTTACTCCCATCCCCATCGTGGATATCTTGCTATCTATCCTGTTACTCCCATCCCCATTGAGAATCTTGTGATACCTATAAAAAAAATTGAATTTCTAAAATCTGGGTAGGGCGTTCCGAATAAAAAATACCCGTTAATTACTCGATTTTTCTATCAAAATAAAATGAGTGTTATCAGTACTGTAGATATAAAATTATTGTATGTAGTTTCAGATGATGCCACATTACTTTCTTACATAAAAAAGTTATTTTACAGAACCAATTACTGAGAACTGGTGTAACCAAAAGTTCTTACTAAAACAATTTTCTAAATTATACGAAAAAAAACACCTCATCACAACCTCATTTTTATTGTGCATTGATAGTAATAATTAGGTTGATCTACCACCTCATCATGCAACAGTTGCATTAAATAGTTTTTCAGGCAGTATAGTGCACTTGCTTGAGCTGATGCCTGATAGTGAGGGTGGTTTTTGGAAAAAAAAAAAAAAGGTGATGTTTTTTTTTTTTTTTCTTTTATGTACTTTTTCTACTACTTTTTAGAAATACTGTAATCAAGTTTATAATCACAAAATAAAATGTTAGAAATACCAAGGGTATTTTGGTCATTACATACAACAAATACACTGAATAATATGATGAACCAGGGTAGTGGGGCAACTGTATATATATAAAAGAACAGAGGGTATCTGTCTCTTAATTTTTTATAGGGAGCAAGTTACGAAGTCCACATAACATAAGAGGTTAATTTGCCAAAAACAATTGTATATTAAAGTCACCAAAAGAAATTGCAAAAGTCCGATGCATACTGTTCCCTTACTTATTATGAAACGAAATTATTTTATATTTTAAAGTAGATATAAGTTTTCTCTTCAAAAAAAAAAATATAAGTTTCGTTGCCTAGCTACTACAATACTATTCGAGACATGCCAATGCGTGTTTTTGCTTAATACTATCTAGTAAGCTCGGTTTTAATTCATTTGATTTATCATATTTCAAACACAATTAAGAAAAGACCCAGAAACTTACACATTTAAAAACAAAATTTTAAATGTTTCTTATTACACTGGTTTTAGTTATTAATTAAACAACTCTTTAATTTCCTTCATCACAGATCTATGGTAAAGAAAATTGCCATTTGCTGTCTCGGTTAATAGTTTTTCTCTAACTCGAAAGCGTTTATAGTTTCTCGTAATTTTTGGGCATCTGGGCGAAATTAAAGACTTAAATCAAAGGAAATATTTGAACTTTGTTAAATAAATAAAGATCAGCAATTCTTTATCCTTACAATTTATAAGCTACAAAAGTTAAAAGACCATCCTTAATTAACTAACGACTATTTCGAACGGCTAACTTATCTTAAATAAAAATGTCTATATATTTTTTTCAAATAGAGATCAGTTCTATGCGTGTAATTGTGGTAATAATTGCTGTTTTGTAATCTTTTTGCCGGGTTCGTAATTGTCCCTGACTTTCTTGTTGTTGGATGTATTACTTATACCCCTTGTAGCTTATCTTAATAAAAATCTCTTTTCTGATAATAAAAAAAAAAGTGTCATTGATTTCGATGTGTAAAGGCTGATCAGTGATTATTTAGCACATAAAATGGCATACAAATTGGTTTCGTTATTGTGTTTGTGATCTTTTTTGATGAATATTTTGTGTTTGTAATTGTTGTTATAGCCGGATGAAAGAAATTAAAATACAAAAGAGTTTGGAAATAAGAAGACAAATGGAAGATAGGACGACTTAGGAATCAACCTCATCGCGTGGGCAGCGTGGGAGTATTGTTTATTGTTCTATCATATTCCATTTAAATAATATTAGTTAGTGCTTTCTTATTTGCTAAGGTTACATCTGCAGATTGGAAATTGGAAAGAAAGAAATTTGCAAACATTTGCCGATTCCATTTCCTTTTCTTGCATTATTCCTTTGTATAGCTAGTCCAAATCTCAAGAAAAGTAAGTAAAAAGTACTGCTCTTTTTGTATTCTTTCTTTGTTACGTGATTGTGAATTTTGGCTACTAGTAAAAGAATATACCAAGGTTTGTGATAGTTTGTGCGTGCCGTTTCGTGACTACGACTATTATTTCCAGGAAAAAGAAAATAGAAAATAAACGTGTTAATGATTAAATAAAAGTTATTATAGTTAGGACGAGTATATTTAGGTTTTAAAAATTATTGGTTTTACCAAAAGTTGAATTTGCATGTAACCGGGATTTGATGCCACATTGCCCGCGATACGTCAAGAACTATATATTATGTTGTAATACAGGGTCAACTCCGCTGCTATAATTTAATTATGTTATGGGGAAAAACAAATTAACACAACTTTGGGCTACCAATTAATTAATGCATTTACTAGTGCAACTCAAGGCTGAATCGCGACTTTAAAACCCATGCACCTAGTCAGTGCAACCCCTATAATATTAATAAGATCCTGAATTATTTAATATGCGATTATTAGTCCTAATAACATGTATGTGGATCTTACTACTCAATTTCCTTTAAATCTCCGCAAAAGACAAAGAACTAGGCGTTTCACACTTTCACTCATAAAACCTTGGAATTTTGGCCGTTTAATTTCAACTGTAAAAAAATGTATTCTTTGTCAAAAACTATCACCCTTGAACTTTTGATCAAACTTAGACTAATTTAACAATTCTTCTCTTAGTTATAAAATGTCTCTTGTTACGGACTTCAGCAATTTTACTTTTCCTTCCGTGTAGATTTATAAAGTCGCAATAAAAAATGCAAGTGGTAGAAATTCAGGCATTGACAACTTCTTTGCATAAATTCCGAAGTTCTATTTTCCTCAAGCAATGATCACACAAAAGAGTTGGACTTCGTCTTGTTAATTGAAAGGGATAATTCCTTCACCCTCTGAACTATAGCGACTTTTGGACACCATTCCTGAACTTTATAAATAAACAATTTACCCCTAACATTTGCCAACCCGTTCGAGTTGCCCCATGATAATTTTTCAACCAAAAAATCACCGTTTTTTTTTCTTTTTTTCAGAACCTTCTCCTTGTCGAGACGGTTCCGGTAGTGGTGACGGTATCGCAAAACTCAAAGTCATTACACGAAAAATTTAGCTTTAATTCGTTGAATTTTTGGAAAATATGAAGAACACTTGAAGGTGTTCATCACATTTTCCGGAAATTCGACGAATTAAAACTAAATTTTCCGTGTAATGGTTTTGAATTTTTCGACACCGTCACCACTAATGGAACCTTTTCGACGAGAAGAATATTGAGTCCAAATTTAAGAATTTTGGCAAAAAAATCCGGCAACCCGCCACTATGCCGCCGCGGTTTGCGAGAAATTTTTTGTCGAACTTTTTTTTATTCTACTCACCAAGGCGGTTCCGGTAGTGGTGACGGTATCGCAAAATTCAAAGCCATTACACGGAAAATTTAGTTTTATTTCGTCGAATTTCCGGAAAAATGAAGAACACTTGAAGGTGTTCATCACATTTCCCAAAAATTCGAGAAATTAAAACTAAACCTCCCGTGTAATGGTTTTGAATTTTTCGATACCGTCACCACTACAAGAACCGTCTTGACGAGGAGAAAATTCTGAAAAAATAATTTTTTCCGGCGATTTTTTGATCGAAAAATTATCAGGGGGCAACTCGAACATGTTAGCAAAGGTTAGGGGGCAAAGTGCTTATTTATAAAGTTCAGGGGCGGTATTCAAAAGTCGCTATAGTTCAGGGGGTTTGAAGGAATTATCCCTAATTGGAAATTTGTCTTACCAAAACTATGTCGAAGAAAAAATGCTCGACTTTAGTGAATATAGTTTTCTTGACATTGGAAAAGTTGCAAGAACATCAGAAAGTTGAGAAGAGAGGTACACAAAATATGCTTAAGTCGAGTTTAGTTATGCCCTAACTTTCAGATAATTTAATTAATCAGCTGGAATAATACATATATCTCTTTAATAATTAGTAGATAAGAGATTTTTCAAGATAACAAAGCACCAAATTTAAGCAGTGGGATAAGTTGGCCGGAATTTGTAGGATAAAAAGTTGATGCTCATCTTAAGTTCTTAAAGCGAATACGCAATTGAAAAATGCACAAAGTTTCAAAGTGGCAGTAGAGGGTCAAATCTAACTGTTTAAACAATTCACCACGTATGAGTGATACTATTTAAATAACTCCACGAGAAATTCTTAATCGTACGACACAGCAGAGTGAATAGTTTTATGATTCGGAAACTTAATTAGTGGTCATAATTGCAATATTTTAAGCCTTTAATTTCCTTAGGTTTTTATTGTATAATACATTTTATTAATCAGAAATTGGTCGAGCGAAAAAGCTCAATTTTTGAAATCAAAGGAGAATAAAACACCATTTTTTCTTTGACTGGCCGCCCGAGATTTTGAGAATGCTTTCCACGAGTTTCATCATGCACTGGTTTTTCGGTCGGTGCTCACAATTTTTTCTCACAATAATAAAACAAATATGCTCATAATTATCTTTTCGTGGTTTTTAACATTTTATACAACAAATGGCCACAAAACTATAAAAGTAATTTACGAATAAGTCACAACAAATAAGAATTATAAAACATCTACGTGCATTTTTCTAAGTACCAAAAATGTTTTGAAACACTTTATAAGGTTTATAATTCACGTAATTTACGAATAAGATGTTTATAATTCACGTAATTTACGAATAAGAGAAACACTCTAAGGTTTATGAAAAACATTTCAAAACTACAACTAATATTGGGCGTGTAATACTTAACAGAATCTTAAGTGCCGTCACTTCTTTAATTTCTTTTCGTTTTAGGTATTTTTGGTACATTTCCACAAGAATTCTAGGACCTAAACACATATCAAATGAACTAAATGAACTAGCTATTGTTTCATATTCATAGTCAATAACCCGCAAAGGCCGCCCCTTTGAAGACAAAGCTACGCAATTGATGCTTATTACTCTCTGTTCAACTCCAGTTTAGTAGAATATATGAAGTTCTGTCCAAAAAAAAAAAAGTCGAAAATATGAAGTCAGCCATAATTTGTTTATTACTCTCTCTGTTTAACTCCAGTTTAACTCCAATTGATGGTTATTTCTCTCTGTTTAACTCAAGTTTAGTAGAAAACCCAAGTCGACCGCTAATAACATCTAGATTTAAAAAATATTTTATACACCCATTGTATCATTAATGTGACAAGATGAGCAGCAGAACCTCTGCCTGATCAGTTCAACTTAGTGGAGGATTGTAGAAGACTGCTTAGAATGCCATGGAACCATAAGTTTAAGTGGATTCATAAAATGAGTAATGTACGTACTAGCTGATGCATTGATTAAAGTGCATTGAGTTGAAAGTGAGGAGATTGTCTTGTGGGGCAATCCTCCTTCTAAGTATATTAGTAGATTAATGTGATGCTAGTTTCAACTTCTTGTTTATCAAAAAAAATAAAAAATTGTGACAAGATTAATGATTCAAATCATAACCATTTTTTGCGGGTAGAAAATTACCACATGGTAACTTTATTCATGTTGTGTATTGTTAACGGGTTTGGAATTATTCCCTATTTAACGGAAGATATTTATTTGGGTCGGAACGCCCTGTCCGTGATTCAGAGGCAATGATAAGTGGAAATAATAAGAATAACTGCAAGAATATTCCCTTCCTTTATTCACTGAACTTTTCCTCCTCTCTTTCTTTTTATGTATCTGAATGTCAAGTTGTAGTAAGTAAGCTGAGTTATCTTAGGTTGTTCTTTCTTCTACTGATCACCTCCCTTTATATAGACTCTGGTAGGGACAAGTGTTATTGTGCATGTGCTTTGGTAAGGACAGGTGTTGTCGTTACCTTGATACAGGTGTTTAAAATAAGGATAAGGTTTATCTTTTATCGACTAAGCGCTGACTAGATTTAATCTTCATCTCTTCTGATAGCTCCGAGGGCCTTTGATGTAGATTGTTTTGATAGAGCTATTCTTCCGAGGGCTTTTATTTCTCTTTCTTGATTCGGGTCTTTTCTTCAACAATCAGGAGTGATCTCTGTGGATATAGATGTGATCTCCGAGGACCTAGTGTGATCTCCGAGGACATGGTGTGATATCCGAGGGCTGTATTTGCTTTATTTGAAGTAAGATTTTTTCATCGGAGTTCTCGGAATATGTTATCTTGGCACTCTGTTATTCACTTCTGATTTTTCTCCGAAAATGGGTCCTCGGGTGATGGTCCGAGGGTCGTCTTTTCCGAGGAGTGTTCAACAAGGAAGTTTTCTTGTAAGGTCATGGGACTCGGGGTCCATCGTGGTCCCTCTAGGCGTATTGGTGGATATCGGAGTCGTACGGATCCATCGGGGTTTGCTCTTTTTCCGATGCCGTGTTGATATCTGTTTTTTATTCACCATTTGACTTTCCAAGGAACGCTTATGTTTCTCCTCGTGTGCTCTTGTAAACCTTTTCGGGTCAGTGACCGAAAGATAGGACAATCCTCCGAGGGGTTTTTTTTATAGGTACATCTCATCGGAAGTACTCGTGACAATAGTATTGTCCATGTATTGTTTTTTCCGAGTAGGAGTAATCTTCTTTATTTTATTTTTAGGGTTAACACTAGCCCCCCTAAATTTCGATTGTCCTCGTAGAGAGAAGCGAAATTTTAAACCATCGTCCTCAGTGAGGCGAGGGGTTATTTCTTGCTTAGTGTCCCTATATTTATTTTTTGATATTTTTCCAAGGGGTAAATATATATATTCAGAGTTTTGCAAGTGATTTTACCTGAATACCCTTAGGGTATGGTTATTAAGCATGCGAGAATCTCGGGGCGCAGGTTGCGGGCTGTTGCTTTGACCAGCTTTGAATTTTGAAGCATCTGACCGTTGGCAACGGTCAGAATTTTGATGGCGTGGCGCGATTATGCGGCAGTTACGTGGAGAGGTAAATGACGGCCACGTCTTGAAGGCATCTGACCGTTGTAGCTCGTGGTTATAAATAGGGACACTGTTGCCCCTTCTTTTTCATTCTCACAAGTCTGATAATTCTCTTAAAGCGGAATCTCTTCTCTTATCCTCTATTCTCCATCTTCTTCGATTCAAATTTCCAGCAGATTCGTTCATTCCTTTTTCCCTTTTTTCAAAAGCATCCCTCTGTAGCTATGGCTTCTTCCGCCAACACTGATCCCGTTGTTGCTGCTACCTCCTCGGAAGTTACTGCTCCGATCGATTCTTCCGCGAATGTGAGGAGTATTTCGGTGGGAGTTGTTACTCGTAAACGCAAGGGAGAAATTGCTGCCGCTGCCGAGGGCGGCGCCACTTCCTCGAAAAAAGATAGGGTTCCCAAATCGAAGGAGCCGCCTCTTCGTACTTTCGCTAAGGTGGAAAAGATGCGGAACATTGCTACTCGTAAGCAGGTAGCGGATCTGTTTACCTCAACCGGGGTCCTTCAAAAGAATATGGTATTCCGAATCCCGACGAAGGACGAGAGGGCATGTTATCCTCCTCCGGGTATGTTGACAGTGTTTTTTGCCCAGGTGAAGTACGGGTGGCGTTCATTCATGTCACCTTTTTTCTGTGAGCTTTTCAAGACTTGTAATATCTGCCCGAGTCAAATGGTGCCGAACGGGTTTGCCGCTATTTGCATTTATGTCTTTTGGTGTCAAGTAAATGGACTAGAGTGCACGGTGGACCATTTTCTTTCGATTTTTGACGTGGCGGTGTCACCCGGAGGGTATCCGTTTTATAATGTTCGTCACCGGGACAACACGGGGGATTCCACGAAGAGGATCTTGGATGCTGCTATTTCCTCACATAGCGTATGGAAGAATAGATACTTCTTCGTGGGACCTGTTAATGGTAAGTGGGATGTGCCCTTCGATTGACGAGAGGGTACTACTCCCGTGCATGCTCTGGACCAGGAGGTGGTGTTATCTCCTATAATTTCCCAGCACAAATTGATGGAATCAGAGGACTTCACAATGTTGTACGAGACCTCTGGTCTTCACTACGTAGTTTTCACCGATGACGCCATGGAGAGGCCTTTGTCTTTGTCTCTCGATGCGAGGAGTCTCTTTCGTAAGTCCCTTTATTTATTCTTTTACTCTTTATCCGAGTACAGTAGTAAATTATGCTTATACACGTCATTGGTGGAGTTGATGCAGGGGAGGTCATGGCAAACTACTACTTACAGTCGAGTCCGAGGGAGCCTACTCCTAGCGGTGTCTCAGAGATACCAGAGGAGGGTGATCACGAGGAGGATGAAGTTAACGCTCCCGAGAGTAGGCAGATGGGTTCAGAAAAGGGTGAATTTTACGAGGACAACTCTCTTCTATGTATGGATATGACGGGGGTCATCAGGAGCGCTGTTCCCTTGCGCCAAGTAGCTCCTGCTTCTTGGAACTTGGCTTTGGTGCCCGTTTCCAGATCCGAGTCAGGGAACTTACCTGCTTCTGAATCTAACATAGGAACTTCCCCGAGAGTTTCCGAGGAGGGGGTCTTTCCGAGTGTTACCGAAGAAGAAACTGCTCAGAAGGTTACGGAAGTAATAGACTTGTCCTCCGAGGGTCCTTCTCCTCAGCCTCCGACAATTTCCGAATCCGCTCCTCGTGGTAAGTTTCTATGAGGTTTTAATGAGGTTTTCATACCTTACTCGTAACATTCGTTGATGTGTTGACGCTTTTCCTTTTGATGTAGCAGCTATGGATAAAGGAAAAGCTCCGATGGTAGAAGAGCCTTCATTATATGGTGAGTATTCGCTATTCTCCCTTTTCCCATAATTTTTTTAGTTTCATTCTCTCTCTCACTGACAGTTTGTATCTTTTGTAGAGGAGGAGTTTCTGGCCCAGTTCAACATTCCCGAGTAGGAAGCTTTACGAGGGGATTCCGAGGATACTCAAGAAGAGTTCGATCCTTCTTCCGAAGACAGAGATGTGAAGGAGGGGATTCTTAATTCATTGTTGGGAAAGACTAGCCCACCCACAACAGTTGGTGGTTCTCGGGCCGTGTTTACAAATTCAGAAGTGATGACTCCCGTAAAGGATGCGACTCCTCTGAGGGGGCATGTTCCGGTGACTTTGTCTCCGAGGGGTCATACATTCCAGGAGCCCGTTCCTCCCAGTGGATCCGGGGGGCAGTTCTCGTCTCGGACGGTGGGGGAAGCTTATCAGGATATTCTCCGGTTTTTCGCTTCCTCCAGTTCAACACCCGCCGAGGGGTACCAATTTTTGTACACCAGTCTTAACTGGTTGGGGCTCATGGTAAGCTTCTCTAAATTAATCCTCTGAAATTACATGATATATCTCTGTTAAATTCTTTATTGTTGACTTCTCTGCAGATTGGAAAGACTTGGGAGGCGGTCATTGCCGTTGAAGAGCGCGGTCGGAAAGACATAGAGGAGTTAGAAGTACTCCGGGCGCGATTGGCACCTCTCTTAGTCCGGGATAAAGAGAGTCAAACTAGGGAGGACATTCTTCAAACCAGGATTTCCGACTACGAATTTGCTCTTAATGAAGCAGAGAAGACGAGGGCGGATTTACAAGGTAACTTAAACGCTGCCGAGTCCGCTTATAAAAAGATGGAGGCGTCCGAGAAGGCTGCAGCAGCTAAGATAGCTCTTCTGGAGAAGGAAAAGAAGGAGTCCGGGGGGGTCTTTACTGCTCGTATTGCGGCTCTCGAGAAGGCGGTGGCGGACGGGAATGAGAGAGAGAGGGTTCTCCAGGAGACATTGGGCCAAGTTACTGATAGGGCTGAGTCAGCTGAAGAAAAGTTGATAAACTTTCTTTCTCCCGAGGACGTGCAAGCTAAGGTGGATGCAGCCGTTCAATTCGCTCAGCGGGAGATTTCACGACAGCAATCAGGAGTATCTGAGATGCCTTCTCACGAGCTCTTGACAGGCCATCTTTTATGGGGTTATCTGGAGTGTGCTAGGGTGGCTAAGTCTTTGATAAGATCGGAGGTTGACTTCTCAAAGTCTTTTGACCTTCGTAAGCTGAAGAGGCCAACTCCCGATGATTGCCAGTACTTTGTGGGGAGATTTGGGGGTTTACTATCTTCTCGGGATTCTCCGGCACCGTCTCCGATGCGATCTGCCACTAGTCCGAGTCCGAGGGCTAGTGGTTCCGAGGGGGTATTTTCTCCAATTTCTCGTCTCGCTCCATTGGGTACTTCTGCTGAAGAGACAACTTCTCCCCTCCCTCCTTCCACGAGAGCTTAGTCTTGCTCTCTTTTATCTTTTGTTTTTTTTAAATAAATGTTCTTTGTATCTATTACCCCTTCCGAGGGCTCTTCGGCTTAAATAAATATTTTTGTTCAATTTCCTTTTTCTATTTTTTGTTTTTATAATTAAAATTTAACTAAATCAGATAATGACAATTCTTATAAGGTTGATGACTAAGTAAGCTTCCTAAGTAGGAGGTGTTGCTTTGCATGGTTAAGTAGGGTACGTGTCATTCTTAATCAAAAATTTTTTCAACAAGTGTCCCTTAGTTAACATAATAAGAATCTAAACTTCTTCTTTTATCCAAGAGTTTAGAGAGTATATATGTACTTAAGCTTTTTACCAATTATGCACTTATCTCTACTCTTGTAATCATAATTAATCATTGATTTTCTTTCATAATTGCAAGTACGAAGATAATACTTACCTGATACGATGATGCCTCCTTATTATAGAAGAAGCGGTTCAGCTTCGTCTTGTAGTTCTTCTCGGGATACCGCTCGGAGTCCTTCTGGATCATCAAGGGTTCCTCCGAGGGACAATCTATCCGAAAATCAAGCGACACTTGGTGCTAGTTCCTCTCTTGGAGTGGCTCGTAGGACTCCATCTACAAATTCACGTAGAGTCAATCATATCAGGGAGATATTCATGAGTAGGGAGCCATACCCTTTGGCGGATGAGTCTTCGGAGTTCGATTTGATTCCTCTTAACCCGTCCAGATTGATAGGTAGAGGACGTGTAGGATCCACTATGAGTATAGAATGTGAGAACTCGGTAAGATCTCTTTTCACTGGTTATAATTTGGATTTCGAAGATTATGACATAATAGTGCCTTCCTCGGGCCAAAGGGCTTATGCACCCCCCTCGGGTTACATGACTGTTTATACCGAACAGATGCGTTGTGGGTTGCGAATGTTTTTTCACCCCTTTTTCCAAATACTTTTTCGGTATTGGCAGGTGTGTCCGAGTCAGTTAACACCAAGTTCCTATAGCCATTTGTTGGGGTACGTCCTTCGTAGTGAGCTTTTAAACCTTCCAATGTCCCCTTATCGGGTGGGAACAATATTCACCCTTCGACCTTGCTCAGAGGGGACTCCCTTTTTTAGCTTGACCTATAGGGACAAGGAAAATACCTTCACTCGTGTATCCAGTTCCCACTCTTGTAGAGGGGATTGGAGGCGGAGATTTTTCTTCGTCCGTCCGAGAGGTCAGTCAGCCAGATCATGGGGGGTACCCATCCGATGGGGTCTGGGATATATTGCTCCCAACCTTGAAACACAAGGGCAAGTGAGGGAGATATTGCTTCACTCGGGACTTTTCTCTGGTTCTTATGACATATCCGGGCTACTGGATTTCCCCGAGGCCCTGATTTTGGCAGGTTTACAAGAGGGGGTGGAGGGATGTACTCCTGTTTCTCGTCCTCTTCACAGTAACTTTCATTTTCGTAAGTTCTATTAATCATTCTTTAACTTGTGAATTTTATAAGTGCCCTCAGACCGTTTTCCTACTGACATCTTTTGCAGGAGCGGAGATGGGAGCATTTTCCCTCGGGTCTTCTACCGACGTTTTCCTTGGGAGAGCATTGCATGGTAGTCCCGGGATGGTGGAGATTGGTAATTCCGTTCCTCTCGTGAATGAGGGCATGGTTGAGATTTCCTCGGAGGAGGAGGAACTTGTAGCAGCCCCCCCAGTCAGTTATATAATTCCTCCGGGGCCGTCAGATACGATAGCGGCTCTTCCCCCAATAGACTTTCACGGGAATCCTATAGTGTCACAGCCTAGTCCTCGTAGCCCTGCCATGGTGAGCGTGTTAGAGGAGTATCTTCTCTCCCCTGGCACAGAGGTCTTGCATCCCCGAGAAGATATCCCTGATCGTATTCCTGTACCACCGCCCGAGGAGCACCCTTCCCCTTGGAGAACTCTTCCCCCCGGAGATAGTCGGGATGTTTCTCTTCTTGGATCAGAGGTGGGATTTTGCCGAAACTTTCTCAGCGGTTTATTGAACGTAACAGATTGTGAACTGATAAAAACCCTTTCGGTACCCGTTCTCCAAGATTTAGCCTGTAAAGACCTGTGTGAGGTATTTATTCATTTTATTTAATACTAACCTGTCTTCCGGTCTGATGCCCCTCGCTTTGTTTTTTGACCAGATTTATATGGTGTTGGATGCTCTTGGTTCTTACGGAAGCTCCTCTTCAGATCCAGGTTTGGTATATCGTCGTCGGGACGAGTTAGAGCAAGGTCTCTTGGAGGCTCAAGTGGAGATAACTCATTTGAAGGAAGTTCACGAGTCCGCTCAGGAGACTCATATCCATGCGTTACAATCCGAGAAGGATAAGGCGTGGGAATTAGAACGCCAATTAGTGCTTGAAATAGCTCGTGTATTGAATTTAGGGAGGAGCATTGAGGTGTTACGTGGCCAAATGCGGTCCTCGGAGGAGCAACTAACACAGGTTACGATGGAGAGAGATGCCTTGAGTCAGCAGTTGCTAGGAATAACTCGTTCTCATGCGGTAGAGGTGGTTATGGCCCAAGTCCAAGCTGTGCTGGAGGTGGTGGGTCCATCCAATCTTCGTGAGTCTCTTCGGGGTGAGATGCGTGATTTAGTGCATATAGGCTATAAATTGTGCCAAGACGCTGTACAAGCTTCGCCAGAGTTCCCTTCGGGCTTGCTCCTTCCTGAACTCAACATCCGTCAAGTCTCCGAGGAGTTTCTTCCTTCACCTAGTGGAGATTTTGCGGTCGAAACTGTGTTCTTTGATGACCCATTCTCTCTTTCCGAGGAGCAGCGCAGAAGACTCATCCGAGAGGGGAAACGTCCCATGGGAGGGTCTTAGCTTGTAGATGAATGTTATATAGTTTAGTTCATAATACATAGGGTTTTTATTATTATCGGATTGTCCCGATGTCTCATATATAGAGCCATCATTTTGTCGGACAACTCTTATTTCTTTTGTACTATAGCCCCTCGTATATGAACACTCTTTTTATTCATGCATGATTATTACATTAAGCATAGTACTTCCTAAGGTTGCTTGCGTTCCATGTGTTGCGAAGTATTGCCTCCTCGGAGTTGGCAAGCCGATAAGTCGCCGGTCCCACAATTTCCACTATCTTGTAAGGTCGTTCCCATCGTGGATCTAGTTTACCCACATTCTTAGAGGCCCCGACTCGTTTCATCACTAAATCTCCAACTTGAAAGGTTCGGGGTTTTACCTTGGTATTATAATATCGTGACATCCGAGCCTTGTACTCTTCCATTCGGAGGGAGACTCGGGTTCTTTTTTCTTCGAGAAGATCAAGGGCAAGGGCTAAGTTTGAGCCATTGGCCACTTCCTCGTATTCCTTGACTCGCCAGCTTTCTATGGAGACCTCCGAGGGCAAAACAGCTTCACACCCGTAGGATAGACTAAAAGGGGTTTCGCCCATAGCAACACTTTGCGTGGTCCGATAGGCCCACAATATCCCGGGTATCTCCTCAACCCACTTAGCTTTATGCCAATCAAGCCGGGCCTTCATGTTCTTCAAGAGGGTTCTGTTGGTTCTTTCTACTTGGCCATTTGCTTGAGGGTATCCCACGGAGGCAAAACGATGTTTTATCTCCCAATGATCGCACCATTTTTGTAATCCTTGGTCAGTAAACTACAAACCGTTGTCACTTACCAGGCTCCAAGGGACACCAAAGCGACAAATAATACTCCTCCAGAGAAAATTGATGACGGCCCCTACGGTTACTCTAGCCAGGGGTTCCGCTTCCACCCATTTGGTGAAGTAGTCAACGGCTACTAATAGAAATTTCTTTTGACCGGCATCGGGAATAAGGGGTCCCAGTATATCAATACCCCACTTGGAGAATGGGCAAGGGGTCAAATGGGGTTCCCAAGGAGCTGTAGGTTGATGGGTCCGAGGGGCGTATGCTTGGCAGGATTTACACCTTTCGGCATGGCTTTTGCTGTCTTTGGTCATCGTGGGCCAGTAATAGCCTTGTCGAATCAAGCGTCCGACCATGCTTTCACTGCTGGTATGGCTTCCACATACCCCCTCGTGAGTTTCTGCTAAAGCTAGTTGGGCCTCCTCTTCATTAAGGCATCGAGCATGGGGGCATGAGTATGTCCTTCGGAAGAGTATCCCGTCTTTGAGAAAGTATCGGAGAGTTTTTCTGAACATCATTCGCTGAATATTCTTGTCCGAGGAGTATCCCTCGGGATTCTGCAAATAAGCCTTGATAGGGGTCACCCAGCTAGATGAGGGATCTGAAATGGTATTCACCTCTTGGCCTTCGCTCTTTTCAGATTCATTGACATGAAGTAGAGTAATCTTCCGAGTATGTATTGCAGCTGTTTGTGTAGCCAT
Organism: Linaria vulgaris; assembly: GCA_948329865.1. Lineage (NCBI taxonomy): Eukaryota > Viridiplantae > Streptophyta > Magnoliopsida > Lamiales > Plantaginaceae > Linaria > Linaria vulgaris. The sequence continues at coordinate 29,782,290 of OX415250.1, read as the reverse complement.
TTTGGACAAAGCGTCCGCCTCTTGGTTTTCTTTTCGGGGAATTTGAACTATATCATATTCTTTAAACCATTCGGATCTTTGACGAACAACTCGGAGGTACTCTTGCATTCTTTCTTCTTTTGCCTCATATGACCCCTTAATTTGCTGAACAATCAGTTGGGAGTCACTATGGAGGAGTACTCTCTTCATTCCCCCTTCCCTTGCTAGTCTCATACAGATAAGGAGAGCTTCATACTCGGCTTCATTGTTAGAAAGGGGGTAATCTATTCTAACCGCAAAATGAAGTCTTTCCTCCTCCCCTTCTTGGTTTACCAAAACTATTCCAGCCCCCCCCCCCCCCATGTGTACTTACCGAGGATCCGTCTACATATACATGCCATCGTGGCTCCTTTTCCTCGGATCTTATGCTCGTAAGTTCTGTTACAAAGTCCGCCAGAACTTGCGCTTTGATTGATGGTCTCGGAGCATAGGAAATATCGTACTCAGTAAGCTCTACGGCTCATTTTATCAGTCTCCCTGATGATTCAGGCTTGTTAAGAATTGCCCTTAGGGGGTGCTTAGTTAGCACGGTAATTGGATGGGATAGAAAGTAGGGACGTAGCTTACGAGCCGTAGTAACCAATGCTAGAACGAGTTTCTCAGTTAGAGTATATCGGGTTTCGGCTCCGAGGAGGGTTTTGCTGACGTAATATACCGGGTGATGTTCTCCATCTTGTTCTTTGACTAAGACAGCGCTAATAGCCTCTTCTCCGACTGATAAATACAGAAACAACTCTTCTTGGGGTATAGGTTTTACCAGCAAAGGTGGTTTCAACATATACCTTTTCAATTCTTCGAGAGCTTCCTCGCATTGGGGGGTCCACTGAAATTCCTTGACATTTCGAAGTATCTTGAAGAAGGGAAGCCCTTTCTCTGCAGACTTGGAGACAAATCGACTCAACGAGGCCATTCTTCCAGTTAATTTTTGGACATCTTTCACCGTCCTAGGGGTAGGTAACCCCATGATAGCTTCTGCTTTTTCGGGGTTTACTTCGATTCCCTTCTCCGTAACCATAAATCCCAAAAAATTTCCTCCTCGGATACCAAAAGAGCACTTCCGAGGGTTAACTTTCATGCCAAAGTTGTTCATAATGACCAACGCTTTCCGTAGGTTCTTGGGATGTTCTTCGGCAGTGTTACTTTTAACTACAATATCATCTACGTAAACCTCTACTGATTTCCCAATAAGTCCTGCGAACATAAGACTTACTAACCTTTGGTAGGTAGCTCCCGCATTCTTCAGCCCAAATGGCATGACTAAATAACAAAATGTGCCTGCATCTGTGATGAAGCTGGTCTTATCTTGGTCAATAGTCGCCATTGGGATTTGGTTATACCCTTGGTCTCCATCTAAAGTTGATAGTAGCGCGCACCCTACGGTAGAATCAACTAGCTGATCTATGATCGGTAAGGGATAACAATCTTTTGGGCATGCTTCATTGAGGTTGGTAAAGTCAACACACATTCGCCATCTTCCTCCATGCTTGGGTACTAGCACGACATTAGCTAACCATTCGGGATAAATGACTTCTAGAATTTGTTTCAAACTAAGAAGGCGTTGTATTTCCGATCGGATAATCTTGTTGCGCTCGGATCCCATTTTCCTTTTCTTCTGTTGGACAGGTTTAGCCCCGGGCTTTACGTTAAGAAAGTGTTGACATACCTTATTGCTGATTCGCCCGGGTGGTCCACCTTCCCATGCAAAGAGGTGATGAAACTGTTTGAGGAGAGAGATCAGTTGACCTTCTATGATTGGAGCCATATGTGTGCCTATTTTGATTACTTTCTCGGGGCTTCCTTCTACTAATTCCACCATTTTTAACTCTTCCACAGGTTGGACTCATGTTTCCTCGGTTTTACACTTTTTGTTATTTCCGAGTGAGGGTCCGTCCTCTTCTGAGGGAATGGCATTCATGCAGCATTCTCTGGCTTTCGACTGACTTCCTCGGACTTCTCCGATTCCCGAAGAAGTGGGGAATTTCACTTTAAGATGCAGAGTGGAGGGGATAGCCTCAAAGGCCCGAATAGATGGTCTTCCGCAGATGACATTATATGTTCGTGAGGAAGCTTCCACTACCCAAAACTTAATAGATTCCGTTCTTCGAAGGGCTCATTTCCCCCATGACATTGGGAGAGTAACAGTTCCGAGGGTTTGACAGGCTTCTCCTGCGAATCCTACTAGCGGGACCGCAACGGTTTCCAACGTTTCTTGTTTCAACCTCATAGCAAGATAGGTAGGTAAGAAGAGTACATCCACGGAGCTGCCCGTATCTATAAGGATCCGTTGGATTTCATACCCGTAGATGACAGCAGAAATAACCAATGGATCTTCGTGAGGGTATATTACGTCCATAAGATCCTCGGGCCCAAAAGTGATGCTAGGCAGATTTGATCCTTGAATGGAGCAGACAGACAATCCTTGTTCTGCTCGTCGGGCTTCTTTCAAATATTTCTTCTTTTTACCCTGAGGTGTCATGGAAATTTCACCCCCTTCAATCATATTGATCGTTCTCCCTGTTGGGGGGTTGTTTTTGTAAGAGTTAGGTGGAGGAGGCAAACTCTGATACCCTGTCGTTTTCTCTCGTGAATTTTGCCGACGATCTTTAATTCTCTCTTGGGATCGGAGGCGTCCAGTTGTCCCTTCTCGTGACTTCCGACTAGGTATCCTTTCTTCCCTTTCTTGTTCTTCCTCCTCTCTTCGTGATCTCTTCCAAACATGGGCTTTGGGCTCCTCGGGGTTATTTTCCTTGAGGTAATTCTTCAAATACCCTATTTCTAACAGGCGGAGCACCTCTAGACGAAGGGTAGTACATTCTTCCGTAGTGTGCCCGTAAGTTTTATGGTACTTACAATATTTCCCAGTGTCCTTGTCTCGGTTAGGGAATTTAGTCGGCCTGGGCCAGTGTAACTCGTTGCTACCCCTCATTATATTGAGCACTTCTGGTGGGGGTAACAGTCATCGGAGGCAGGTGCACGGGTCGGAGGAACTTCTTAACCACTCCTCATTCGTCCTTGCGCTGAAGAGGTTTTCCTTCCTTATTCTTTTCTTTGGCCTTTGCTTCTTTCTCGACGCGCTCTAGGTGTTCATTATCCTCCTGCTCCATTTGCTTCTTTGTTCCCTCTGCCTCTTCCATCAAGATATGGATTTCTGCCTTTTGCATTAGTTCATTCATGTCCGTGATCCGATTTCCCATAAGGTATCTAAAGAAATCCCCCGTTCGGAGTCCCTGAGTTAATATGTCCGCCATAATGGTCGGGCTAACGTTGGGAACATCAAGTGCTTCATCCGTGAAGCGCTTTATATACTCTCGTAAGGATTCATCTTTTTTCTGTTTAATAGTGAATAGGTGTGTGGCAGATTTAGGGTACCTTCGATTGCAGGCGAATTGTCGTACGAACAAATGGGCTAATCGATCAAAGCTCGTAATAGAACAAGGTGGAAGGTGAGTAAACCAGGCTTGGGCCCGCCCTCCGAGGGTAACAGGAAACACGCGACATAACACGTGGTCAGGGGCAGAAGAGAGGTCCATTCCGGCCAGATATTGATGAATGTGATCATGTGGGTCCCTTCCATCAGCTTCTCCAGTGTATAACGAGATATTGACAGGTCGCATCCCCGAGGGGATAGAAGCTGAAGCGATTTCGGGAATGAAAGGAGTGGTCTTGAATGTAGGATCCTCTTCAGGGACCATGGTCTTCTTTAGGTCACCTAATTCTTTTCGTAAATCATCCATCATTCCCCATAAGGAATGTTCAACCTCTCCTCGATACTCCGAGGGGCGAGAAATTTCTTCTCGACCCCTCTCTGGAATTATTTCATGACACACATACCTTCGAGGCATCTGTCGGGATTCTCGTTGCCAAGGATTCGAATTTGGGTTCCACGCCATCGGAGGTACATCTCCCTCCGAGGGGGAATTCCCATTCTCGAAGAGCACAGAGGATGTGTGTCCGATAGGTTCATTCCTCCGGGGTGTTCGTGCAGCATCTATAAGTCTTTCGTAAACAGATCGGGGAATATTAATAAAGTCTCTAGTACCTGGTTCGTAATTGGACAAAGTTTCTTCTGAGTCGCTGTTCGAGAAAGGAAGGTTGTCACTTTCGAAAAGATCGTCCATCCTAGCTGACATCTGCTTGAATTCTCTCGAGGACATATATTATGGCGTTCCCACAGACGGCGCCACTTTGTTAACGGGTTTGGAATTATTCCCTATTTAACGGAAGATATTTATTTGGGTCGGAACGCCCTGCCCGTGATTCAGAGGCAATGATAAGTGGAAATAATAAGAATAACTGCAAGAATATTCCCTTCCTTTATTCACTGAACTTTTCCTCCTCTCTTTCTTTTTATGTATCTGAATGTCAAGTTGTAGTAAGTAAGCTGAGTTATCTTAGGTTGTTCTTTCTTCTACTGATCACCTCCCTTTATATAGACTCTGGTAGGGACAGGTGTTATTGTGCATGTGCTTTGGTAAGGACAGGTGTTGTCGTTACCTTGATACAGGTGTTTAAAATAAGGATAAGGTTTATCTTTTATCGACTAAGCGCTGACTAGATTTAATCTTCATCTCTTCTGATAGCTCCGAGGGCCTTTGATGTAGATTGTTTTGATAGAGCTATTCTTCCGAGGGCTTTTATTTCTCTTTCTTGATTCGGGTCCTTTCTTCAACAATCAGGAGTGATCTCTGTGGATATAGATGTGATCTCCGAGGACCTAGTGTGATCTCCGAGGACATGGTGTGATATCCGAGGGCTGTATTTGCTTTATTTGAAGTAAGATTTTTTCATCGGAGTTCTCGGAATATGTTATCTTGGCACTCTGTTATTCACTTCTGATTTTTCTCCGAAAATGGGTCCTCGGGTGATGGTCCGAGGGTCGTCTTTTCCGAGGAGTGTTCAGCAAGGAAGTTTTCTTGTAAGGTCATGGGACTCGGGGTCCATCGTGGTCCCTTTTGGCGTATTGGTGGATATCGGAGTCGTACGGATCCATCGGGGTTTGCTCTTTTTCCGATGCCGTGTTGATATCTGTTTTTTATTCACCATTTGACTTTCCAAGGGACGCTTATGTTTCTCCTCGTGTGCTCTTGTAAACCTTTTCGGGTCAGTGACCGAAAGATAGGGCAATCCTCCGAGGAGTTTTTTTTTATAGGTACATCTCATCGGAAGTACTCGTGACAATAGTATTGTCCATGTATTGTTTTTTCCGAGTAGGAGTAATCTTCTTTATTTTATTTTTAGGGTTAACATGTATTAATAAAACAATCGACTTGTGTTACTTCATCGTCCAACGGTTGCACGTAACAAGTTCTTCGAGTCTTGATCCGAACAACACCAAATAATTAAATATTCATAAAATTCAAATATGTTGATAGGATTCTCCTTCGTATTTTTCTTAAAGTGGATCAAAACACCTATCCTTAATTAAGAAAAATGGACAAAGAGGAATTTACGAGGGAGCCGATGATTGGGGGCAAGTGTGTTAATAATTTACGGAGATAAGATTTTATATGTAAAGATTTTGTTGAGTTTATTTATGAATGAGACCTTCCCTTTATATAAGCAGGGAATGCTGCTCGAACTTATAATGGCGATGAGACATAATGACCATCTCAATGATTACAAGACTTAGGTGATGTTTGCAAACTCTTAAAAAAAGCTATAATCAGCTTTTTATGTGAACAAGTGATTTTGGGGTGTTTGCAAATCTAGCATTTCCGGTTACAAAACTTTTTTAAAGCTGAAAATCCCCACAATCTTAAAGCTGGTGTGGAGGTGCTTTTGGCTTAACTTAAAATTGTGAACTTCTATTTTTCCACTAGAGTTTGCAAACACCACTTACTCGTAGATAACCATGTGTTTAGGATAAGATCTAATTGAAGGGGCATATCGTGTCACCTTGCTTCGTGATACGAAGTCGTTCCTTCAAAGAGGCCCGAGTCTTTTTTGAGGTAGGGTAATGATTTTATAAGTAGGAGTCTTCGTATTCGTAGTATGGCATGGTGTGTTAGACCTTTGGTCATTATTTTGATGGTTCACATAGTCTTGTTATGAAAACCATTGGCGTTATAATTCTTGCCACTTTATGGCTCATTTATTTTAAGAGATGGACTTACTTCCTTTATTGAAGCCGGTTAGTTCCAATATTAGATTATATCAAAAAAGCATGGTAGATTAGAAATAAGATAAAAAAAAATGTTTTCTGAGATATATTCTATGCTTTATGTTTGGTTCCATGAATTTGGTCCATAGATAACTCATAATCTTAAATAAGTATTTCGTTTGGTTTTATTGATTTGAGCATGATTAAGTCAGTAATTACATCTTTACCCCTGATTTTTTTTCAAAAAAGAAATGAACTTGTCCATAGAAAGGAACGGACATATTCATTTTTTTTAATGCAATTTCGAGCGAAAACACCTAAATGGCATAACCTCTTCATAATCGCTCGCTTTGATCTCAGAAGGTACAATGTGTCGTGGTAATCTCCGAATCTCTCATTATTTTTGTGCTGTATTTTTTGATTTAACTATAATCAGAAGTCAGAACCCTGAAGTTCTGTACAAGTTCATGCTTGTGGCAATAATATCTAAAGTTGAGCTCTATGTTTATATTTGAAAAATGATTTTTGATTTTCCGTGTGTATTGGTGTTAAATGTAAGTGTATCCTTGTGTGTTGGAGATTAATTTAGAGATGAGACTTGTGCTTGATGTCGACATTTTTCACCAGAAGATTATACAAATACTCACTGTTTCATTAATTATTCATTTGCAAATGAAGATTCTTATATGATGAATAGAGGAGACAGAGCACTTTAGGAAAAATATGGTAATGAAATGAGAAATACTGCACGCTCAAAAGAAACCAAAGCTTTGAATCTCAATGAAGTTTCTTGGGCATTTTATTAAAATCTTTTGCTTAAGTTCAGAGAGAATGCTTATAAATTGTTTTACTTCTTTTACTATTGTCTCCCCTTCATTTCTTTTTCAATGAGATTCTTAGTTTATGATCAATATATTGTTGAAAATTTGTTTTGTTGTGATCATTTGCTCTAACAGGGGATTTCTCAAGGAAAGAGCATGGAACTTTATAAAGAATATTGTAATATGTTGCAAAAAGGTATTTTGCTGAAAATCTAGTGAGTAATTTGTTTCTTTTCTCGGTGTTTGTTGTTGTTTGGGATTCAGCTAGTGTTAGTACTTTACAGGTTATTGTGTTTTGGTTATTTTGAATTGTTATTACATATGTTGCTGAAAATATGTTGGTTGATGAATTAGTAGCTGAAAATTTTATTTCATGTTGTTGTTGATGGGGACTCGTATGTGAAAATATGAATTTTCCTATCGACTATGACGCTGATGGATTTATGTTACTGGTGGAAATATGGTTTATGATACTGTCGTAAATCTTGATTAGTTGATGAATTTGCTGCTGAAAACCTTCTTTCTTATTGATGAATTAGTCTACGAAAGGAGATTTTTTCTACTGAAAGTAATTTTATGTTGCTGAAAATTTCATTTGTTTGTGCAAGGTATAATCTGATCAAATCGGATTTATTACACTGGAATGATCGGATCAAAAGATTTGGAAGAAAATCAAGTTTTGGAATCACATATTTTTCTGCAAGATGATGCCACGTTTTGATTTAGGGATTGTGTCTTGACTGGGGGATGTTCAGTAACAAAAATATTCGAAAAGGGCAATGTGGTCTTTTTAAGTATGAGCCAAAACTCACCAAAATTGAGATAAATTTATCTTATGGGAAGATGTGAGATTATTTTATCTCATATTTTGAGATAAGACTCAAAAATTCGGGCATATCTCACTGCTGCCCGAAAAACTAATCCATAGAACCAAATGAGACATAAAGTGAGATAATATGAGATATCTCACTTTATCTATAAAACCAAAGGGCTTCATTGTGAATTAAAGCTATTACCTAGTTATCATTCTGTGATAGATGGAATAATACGATTGCTCAAAAGATTTTGGGAGTTACAATAGGGGGTCACTAGTCTTGTATAGGGCTTGTGTTTTCCATTAGAATCACCCATTAATAAAGACTAGAAGTCTCTCACCCATAAAGTAGTATTATATAAATATATTCGTACAAATATATTTCCTTTTCACATGTTATATATAATAAAAATATTCAAGCACAAATAGTCGGTGGTATATGATCATTTCGCTGCTAAGTTGTATGTTTTATATATATTCTTATATTTTTCCAACATGTGGTATCAGAGCCGACTCTGAGCCGTTGTGTTTGAAGTTTATATTGATGTATGTGACTAATTTATCGTTATCATATTTTTTATGATTACATGAACCATGTGTATGAAGTACTTTGATTTTCTTTTTATTTTGAAGTTGTTATTTATATACAGATCTAGATGGAAGAACTTCATGGTGGTAATGGTTAAAATAATTACATGCACCCGTGATGATGATGATTACTATTATCTAACAATATCTTAATCATTTAACAAGTATATGTTACTACACATAGGAGTTTTTTTACCTTCATCATTGACTAAAAGGTTTCGCAATATACTTTACATTATAAAGAATATACATATGTGATTTTAAAATTATTGTTAGTAATGCCACAACATTCACATTGTTTTCAATCACGTATGGTTAACATCAGAACTTGTATTTGCTTGTAATTAGATCATTTTATTTAGGAACTTGATAGAGAAATACTTGATTTTAATGATTTAATTACTGTAGGAAAATGAATTTTAGCATGTGTGGACGATTTTACTTATTAATGTTGAAAATTCATTTGTTCTATAAATAAAGAATAAGTAAATCCAGGCACTTTTTTGCAACCTTTGCCCGCAAGTAGGAAGGAATTTACTTAGATACATAGCACTAATATTATCCTTGGATTTTTTTGCAGTTTTCTCTCAATCCTTAGCCGATGGTGGTGCTTTTATTCCAATGCTTGATGTTACTAACTTTTTTGACTGGAAAGAATCTCTAGGAACTGCTTTGGGGTATATGGACCTTCACTATGCGCTTTGTGAGGAGCGACCACCCATCCCCACGGATACAGATAGGCAAGAAGTTATCAATAAGTACCATTGGTGGGAACGGTCTAACCACCTAAGTCAAATGCTCCTAAAGTCTCGTGTTAACAAGAGCATTAGAGGTGTTATCGGTGAATGCAACACTGTCAAGGAATTTATGCAGGCAATTGAAGAACAATTTGTTCGTTCAGATAAAGCTTTGGCTACTAATTTTATGAAGCAACTTACTAGTAAAACTTTTGACAATAATAAAGGTGTATGTGCTCATATTTCTGAAATGAGAGACTTGGCCTCTCAACTTAAGGCATTAAAGATAGAGATATCTAAGCCCTTCTTGGTGAATTTCATCCTTGACTCACTTCCATCTGAGTATGGTCCTTTCAGAATCTCTTATGATACACATAAAGAAATCTGGCAATTACGGATCTCTTAACCATGTGTGTGCAAGAAGAAGAAAGGATGAAGCATGATCAACCTGAAAGTGCAAGCATGGTTGTTCATGAAAAGAATAAACTGAGAAGAAAGAAAATGAACCTCATAACAAAGGAAAGCAAAAGGGGTCATCCAAAGAAGATGGCAAAAAGATGATCTGATACTTTTGCAAGAAGGAGGGTCACAAGAAGAAAGAATGCTATAAGTATAAAAGATGGCTAAAAAAGAAAGGTAACTCCACTTTTGTTGTGTGTCATGAATCTTTTTTTGTAGATGCTCCAAAGAATACATGGTGGGTTGACTTTGTCTCTTCAATCCATATTGTGAATACTTCGCAGGGATTTCTTCATAAAAGGAAGCCAACAACAAGTGAACTTTGGGTTTTCTCAGGAAATAAAAGTTGTTCACAAGTCATGGCTGTTGGGACTTTTAGAATAAATCTGAAATCGGGACATGTCTTAGATTTAGAAAATGCCTGACATTCCAAGTTTTAGTAGAAATTTAATTTTCATTTCAAGAATGATTGTCAAAGGCTATAATCTCTTTTTTCAAGTGTTTTAACTATTATGAAAATTAATATTATCGTTGGTTCTAGAACTTTGGTTGAAAATTTATTTAAATTAGACGTGCTTCCCAATTTTGAGCAGAATTATATGTCTCTGCATACAGTTGGTACTAAAAGGAACATTTTGAATGAAAGTTCTTCTCTTTTATGGCATAAGAGGTTAGGGCACATCTCTTTAGAGAGAATAAAGAGGTTGGTAAAAGAGGAAATCCTACGGGAGCTTGCTTTTGCTGACCTTAAAGATTGCATGGAATGCATAAAGGGAAAGCAAACCACTAAAAGTAATAAAGGTTCTAAAAGGAGCTCAAGTGTCCTTGAGATTATACACACGGATATTTGTAGACCTTTTGCTACTCCTTGCCTAAATGGTTAGAGATATTTTTTTCTCATTTATTGATGATCATTCTAGATATATGTATATTTATCTTTTGAATAAAAAGGCAGAAGCGCTAGACGCTTTCAAGTCCTATAAAGCGCTAGACGCCATTCCCTCCTTTATTTACATGGTGTTTTTTCTATGCATAGGAATTCGAAACTCTAAAGGGAGTGTGGGCTTCTTTTAATGAGATGGTCGAGCGGGTCGTATCTCTAAAGGCTCGTTTAAAAGCAAAAGAGGATGAGTTGGCGTGCCTTGTAGCTGGAGGGCTTGCACAGGAGCAGCGGAGTTGGTATGAACGCGAATATGCTCGGGTGGAAGAGTTATGGGATGGGGCGGTCGAAGCTTGCGAGAAACAAAAGAGACGTTGCGAGGAGCTCGTTCGAATGTTGGAGAGAGTCGAGGCAAAGAAACGAGAGATTTTGAGCCAGGTAGATGAGTTAGAGGTTGAGGGACGCCAACTGCGTCGGTCCCGAAATGACTTAAAGCGGGCAGCCGAAGCATCGGTGCGTCAAATTGAGGAGCTGCGCTGGGGGTTGGAAGGGTCACGAGCTGAGTTGGGGTCGACTGTGGCTCGCTTGGAGGTGGAGAAGGAGGCGATGCACCAAGCCTTCGAGTGGGAAGCGGAGGCATGACTGATTTAAGGGATCACCATTTGGTTTAGAGTGTGAAGATGGCCCGTGCGTCGGCTCGTGAGGACTATAAAGGGTCCCCCAGATATTACATCTTTTTCATAAGCACTTTTTGGGGCACGTGGCGTATGGATTTTGGGGGTGTCGTGAGAAGGGCAAGGAGCTAGGGCTTTACAGGGATGGGACATACTTGTCCATACTTCACACGAAAAGTTTATCTCTTATGTCATCTCTTGACGTTGTTCTTCCCTTGGTGGCATCTCGAGGAAGTTCTTCTAGCCCTGTCCTCCTCTTCGAACAGGGAGGTTAGATCCTTCAGACCCTTCTATGGCTCCCCCGGCTCCCAAATGAGTATGATGGTGCATGCATATAGTTTTTTTTTTTTATGAGTAGTTTCTTCCTCGTATCTTTAGGCGAGAGGGTCCTTACAAGCCTCTCTCATTTTTTGTAATAAAACGGCTCGTGAATACTTTAGTGAACTTACTCGAATTTTCTTGTGTTGTTCCTTCCCCCCTATTTTGTATAAAGTTGATGTCATTTTATGGAGTTTCGGTAGGAATCATGCGTCTCTTTTTCGACTTGTTCCAGGGTTTTATGACCCCTTCATGAAGTTTTGGTATAAAATAGTGGTTCCCATTTTTGAAGTGGGTTTTTTGGAAACGAGGAGTTTCCTCAAACCGTCTCCAGGATCGCTAGACCCCTTCGATAATTGGTGTTTTTGGTGATCGCGGTTCTCCTCGAACTTGTTCTAGTACTAAGTGGTCCCTTAGCGTGAGGGGCGTTCTATCAGAGCCGTGAGTCTCCTTTAGGACCAGTGGGTGGGGGGAAAGCTGAGTTTTCTTTGTTTTAATTTTACGAGTGTTATGTTTTTATTTACGAGCGTGTTCCTTGCAATTTTATATATTCGAGGAAAAGGCTCTCGGTTTATAGGTTGAAAAACACATGGGTATTCGAATTTTATTGTAGTAGCACATTGTTCCTTTATACTTTTCTTGTGAATTATGTGGATTGACCGATATAGCCTTTTGTGTTTCACCTTATCACAATTTAAATTCATGTTATCATTTTCTTTCTATAGCTATTTCGTAACTTATAACACAAAAGCAAAAGTTATGTTTTATAAATAAATTTAAAAAAGGCTTTTCCGAGTTAAAACTAATTTCCACTCTCTGTTTTTGCAAGTAGAGTACACACCCTTTGGGGTTATTTACCACTTATAACAAATACATTGATATTGTTTGCTTTTTTTTCACTTGGAGATATTTTAATTTTACGAAATCGCCATTAGATGGGTTTAATGGCAAAAACCATACAAATCTTGATTAAGGGTGGTGGTTTCGTGTCGAAATTGTCTCCTTGATACATATATATGACCCATTCTTTTACAGAAAAGTTAATATTGTGGTCTTGCTTTGCTTCACCAAATGCGATAATACACATACTATTCCAGTATTCCAGCACCATTCGCGAAACATCTTCACAGGCCAAGATGCTAAAGTCAATTGTACGTTTTATGAAATTTTAGATTTCTTGACCTCAAGTGGCTGTTAAAGTAATTGAATATACATAAATTTCATGAAAAATAAATACTTCTCGTAAATTTTGTTCGACGATTAGGATCCAATTTCGCCTTTGTGATACAAACTCTTTTGCTAAAATGCTAAAGGATATCATATTAGTATTATCACTAATTAGTTATAATAATTAAACATGCGTGAGTTGTAGTTTAGTGACTTTACAAAAGATGGTCATCACTAAATACATCAAAGGCACACTTGTTAATTTATGAAGTAAAATGTACTCAAAATGAGGCAAAATACACTTGGTCTTGTTTGAAGTTACGTGTTGCGATTTCATTCACCGAGGAGAAGGAGTCGGTAAAAGTGAGCACTCATGCAAGCACCCAATAATCAACTAATCATTTACATGTAATAATACTTTTTTACATGATTATCAAAAAATGAAATATAATAATATTAATACATGTGCGTTCACTTGTTTGTCAGTATGTGCATAATGATTTTGTCAACTTTTTTTTAATAACTTGGATGAGTTGGATCTTCTTGTCATTCTATAATATATATCATATCTGTATCATAAATTTTGATACAATTTCACCAAATGATTCGCGAGTTATATATGTCATATCATGTTCATATTCAAGCTTTTTCTGTAATTCCATTTAATTTGATTCACGTAATTAGTTGCTACTTACTACAACACTCTTTATAGCACCAAGATTAATATACACCCAAATAAAATAAGGAGAAATTACATTAAACCTTCCATTCCGATTTGCAGTCAGCACCTTTAAGTTTGTTTTGTTACGGTCAACCCCATATCGTTTTCCGAAATAGACACTTTGCCCCAACTCAATATTTTGCACTTTTCCGGGGGTATTTTCGTCAAATGTCAAAAATTTTAATATTTTTTAAAAAATAAATAAAAGAAAATTAAAGATTTATTAATCGACAAATTTTTTTTTCGGCAACTTTTTTTTAAAGAAGCCTAAATTAATTTACTAAGACCGTGGAACTTAAGCATTTACTTTAGAATAAAATTATTTTGGAAGAATGTTTTACAATTAACCATTCGAAAAAAACAATTGTCTAAAGATTAAAAAAAAGAATTTTGTTGAAAAAGAAGCTTAAATTCCTTGGTCTTAAAAAAATAAGAAACTAAAAATTGGGTCAAATTTAATAAATTTTTCTTAAAAAAAATATTGAATTTTTTGAACATTTGACGAAAATACCCCTCAAAAAGAGTGCAAAATGTTGAATTGAGGCAAATTGTCTATTTCGGCAACCAATAGGGAGTTGACCGTAACAAAACAAATTTAAGGGTGTTGACTACAAATCGGACCATACAATGAGGGGTTTAATGTAATTTTCCCATAAAATAAATTGTGAATTCTTTAGATCTAAAATTGTATTGACACCTCGATGAATCTCCCTTGTGAATGTAAAATAGTGTCAATATGCCATGAATGCCATGCCTAAATATATGAAATATATCACAGGATACAAAATTGTATGACATTGACAGTCGGTCGAGATTCTTGGATATTTGAATTGGCCCTCTGCCCTCAGCTGTGTGATCTGTTCGCTTGTGATTTGTGGAATATAAGAGTAGCATGGAGAAAAGTCCACAAAAAAGGGTAAAATTCCCACAGTTCTCACCCCCCAAGTCCCCAACACACCTGCTCACATCAGAATGACATAAAATAGATTATTTAATGAGAAGCAAGGGCCACGAGCCCTATTCAAAACCAACATCTCAAATCATAGAATCGAACTTCATTTATGATAATTCGTTAAATATGCTTGAATGGATTTATTGTTGCCACAAGTACCAGACTAGAAAGTGAAAGTGAACATGGAATATGTTGATTGTAACGAGCGTAAAACAGAAAACAAATCAGATTTAAAATTGAGATAATAGTTAGACTTTTTCTCTTTAAAACGATATTTGTCCCACTCGGTGTTTACGGTTTGATCGACAATCGTTTCCCAAGATGCAACGACTATCTTCTTAATATGGCAGCACTTCGAATATTAAGAAACGGTGAACTAAAAAATTGTTTTGAACTCTCGGAACAAAACAGACAGAAAGAAAGAATATTTTCTGATTGACTGTTTTTAAAACGATTGAATATTTTTTCAGCCACTAGACACATTGAATCGGCCAGATTCTTACACCTAATCACGATTTAATTAATTATTTAACTTGTTGCTTCATTAATTTTAGACAATTAATTAATTAATTATTTAAACTTTGTCTAAAAAGATAAGTAATTGATAGGGAAGTCCAAGTTCAATCTCAATCTCAATCCCAAGCCAAGGCCCACGACCCACGGCTCGTGACCCATGATCTCGGCCCAGGCTCAGACCCGGGTCCGGTCCGGACAGACGGACGGCGGCGGTTGGCGCGCGCGCGTGTGGGCTTGAATTGAAGCATAGTCCATCTAAGTCTTCTCACCTTCAAAGACTTGTGGTACCACTTGGGGCCCAAACCCCTATCACAAACAAGCAACTAATAAGATGTAAAAGTTAGCTCTTTTTTTCCCAAGTGGGATGGTGACTTTTCACCTTCCCACTTATTTTCTTTTCTTCCATCAATATATTTTATCTCAACTAGCTCACTTTATCATTTAATTTCTCATTCATCCCAAATTGGTTTTGAACAATTAAATATACTAGGTTCATCTACACAAAATGTAGATTTCATTGAGCTAACGAAATTCCAATTTACAAATAGGAATTAATCGAAATAAATTATATAATATTGGTGCAACACCAATTTTTCCAACAATACCCCACATGAATGAAAATTCAATGTGTACATTCGAGAGAGTTCAAGCGTAAAGCTTACTGCATCAAGATAGGTAGCTTTTGGCTTTGAACCTTCCTTAGTGAAATACATCGAATTTACTTAGCTGATCAGTGAACGTGATGTCTTGAACTGTTCAGCTGTTGGTGTAAACCAAGACAACTGTATCCACACAGTAACTCTCCTAACAAATTTTTGTTCTCATGGTTATGTTCGTTTTGGTCCTGGACAACTTTTGGGTTCATAAGTGTTTTCTTATGAAGCGGCCAAACTTCACACTTACATAGGTGATCTCCTTGAAATAATATCCTGCCATACTCTGAATCCTTACAATTTTGTTTTCCCATTGAACCAAGATCTTGGGATCTCCAATCTACATGGTTGGGTTCCATCATAAAGATTCTTTAGTGTTGGGTTTTAAACCCATTCCCCTCGATAGGCAGTATATTTGATCTCTTGGTAGGCCTTTAGTCAACGGATCCGATAAGTTTTCCTTTGATTTTACATAATCAATGAAAATGACACCATTAGAGATCATCTGCCTTATGGTATTATGTCTACGACGAATATGTCTAGACTTACCATTGTACATGCCACTTTGTGCCCTTCTAATAGCTGCTTGGCTATCGCAGTGTATTAAAATAGCAGGCACGGGCTTATTCCAACAAGGAATGTCCTCACGAATGTTACAAAGCCATTCTGCTTCTTCACCAGCCTTATCCAAGGCAATAAACTCGGATTCCATCATGGAGCGAGCTATACATATTTGTGTTGAGGACTTCCACGACACAGCTTCACCTCCAATGGTAAAGACATAATCGCTGGTGGATTTAGTGTCATTAGAGTGTGATATCCAGTTCGCGTCACTATATCCTTCTAATATAGTTGGATATTTACCGTAATGTAATCCATAATCTAAGGTATATTTTAGATACCTAAGTATTCTAATTAACGCCTTCCAATGATCTTTGTTTGGATTACTCGTAAACCTACTCAATTTATTAACTGAGTAAGCAATATCCGGACGAGTGCAATTCATGATATACATGAGACAGCCTATTATCCTGGCATATTCTACTTGAGACACAGGTTCGCCATGATTTTTGCCTAAGTGTAGACTCAAGTCTACTGGCGTCTTAGCTGGAGGACCGTCATATGCATTGTACTTCTTAAGTACAATCTCAATATAATGAGATTGTGACAATACGATCCCATTTGATGTCTTAGTTATTTTAGTCCCTAATATGACATCAGCGGCCCCTAAGTCTTTCATGTCAAAATGTTTGGTCAACATTTTCTTGGTATTCATGACTAAGTCATGATTACTTCCCATGATTAACATATCGTCTACATATAGACAGACGATCACGTAATCATTAGGTGTGCCTTTTACGTATACGCATTTATCACACTCATTAATTCTAAAACTATTTGACAACATCGTTCTGTTAAATTTTTCGTGCCACTGCTTTGGTGCTTGTTTAAGCCCGTACAATGACTTAACGAGTCTACATACATTTTTCTCCTTTCCTGGAGCAACAAACCCTTCAAGTTGCTCCATATAGATTTCTTCATCTAATTCACCGTTTAGAAATGCTGTCTTGACATCCATCTGATGTATTTCTAGACCTTTCAATGTAGCAATCGCAATGAGCACTCTAATAGATGTGATCCTAGTCACAGGTGAATATGTGTCAAAGAAGTCAAGGCCTTCTATCTGTCTAAACCCTTTAGCTACCAATTTGGCCTTGTACTTATCAATAGATCCATCTGCTTTATACTTTCTCTTCAGTATCCATTTGCAGCCCAAATGTTTGCTACCCACTGGGAGATCAACCAACTCGCACGTGTGGTTGTGCAAAATAGAATCTATTTCACTATTGATAGTTGCTTTCCAAAAGGGAGCTTCTGGAGAGGACAAGGCTTCACTTATTTTCCTCGGTTTGTTTTCTAACATATAAGTTAGAAAATGAGGACCATAGCTTTTAGTTGTTTTAGCCCTTTTACTGCGTCTGGGTTCTTCATTTTCTTGATGATTATCCCTAGCAGCTTCATAGGTTCTTTTAAGGGAACCAGATTCTTTCTTTCCTTTGCAAGGATATATATTTTCAAAGAATACTGCATTTCTTGATTCAATGATCATATTTTCATTAATATCAGGGATTGAAGACTTATGTACTAATAAGCGATAAGCACTACTGTTGTGCGCATATCCAATGAATATGCAGTCAACGGTCTTAAGTCCTATCTTTACTTGTTTAGATTTAGGTACTTCTACCTTTGCTAAACACCCACACACTTTAAAGTATTTGTAAGAAGGTTTTCGACCTTTCCATAACTCATAAGGGGTTTCGTTTCTACTTTTGTGAGGTAGCTTGTTTAGTATATGATTTGTTGAGAGGATTGCCCCCCCCCCCCCCCCCCCCCACAAATTTTGTGGTAAACTAGAACTGATGAACATGGCATTCATCATCTCCTTAAGAGTACATTTTTTGCATTCAACAATTCCATTTGATTGTGGTGAATAAGGGGCTGTAGTTTGATGAATGATGCCTTAAGAAGTACAAAATTCGTCAAATGGAGCTCCATATTCTCCACCTCTATCACTTCGAATAGTTTTTATTTGTTTGCCAAGTTGATTTTCAACCTCAATTTTGTAGATTTTAAAAGCTTGTAAAGCTTTATCTTTACTTCTTAGTAAGTATATTATGCAGTATCTTTTGCAGTCATCAATAAAAGTAATGAAGTACTTTTTACCACTTCTAGTTTGCACAAACTTTAAATCACATATATCGGTGTGAATTAAGTTTAGAGGTTCGGTGTTTCTTTCTACAGAAGAAAACGGTAATTTGGTTAACTTGGCCTCTACACAAATCTCACATTTAGTTTGAGATTCGATATTGAATGAAGGCAATAACTCTAAGCTTACAAGTTTTCATAGAGTATTAAAGTTAACATGTCCTAATCTAACATGCCATAAATCTAAATACTCAACCAAGTAAGCAGAAGTAATAGTTTTATTATTCTTTTCGAGGTCACGTTTTACAGTCATTACATTCATCTTGTACATGCGGTTGACCGCATAACCTTTACCAACAAATTGCTCATTCTTAGTGAGCACCAATTTACTAGACTCAAACACAAGTCTAAGACTTGCATCAAGTGCATAACCAGATATTAAATTCTTTCGAATATCTGGAACATGCAGTATACATCAACTAAAGTTATCTCTCTGCCCGAAGTCATCTTTAGCACCACTCTTCCACTTCAGATGACGTCGGACGTTGCAGAGTTCCCCATGTACAACTTCCGGTTGTTGAACGAGTAGTATGTGGAGAATATGTCTCGGTCAGAACATACGTGGCGGGTGGCACCGGTGTCGACAAACCACTCATTTGGATGGTCCACCATGTTGGCCTCGAAGACAAATACAATAAGCATCAGGTCACTCATGTCGACCAGAACGCTCTTGTCTTGAACCACAATAACCTGGTTGAACTGGTTCGGGTTCTGGTTATCTTTCTTCGGGAGTCGACAGTCTCTGACCATGTGGTTCGGCTTTACACAGTTGTGGCAGTTCCCTTTGAACTTCTTTTTCTTCTTTTGTTGCCCTCCACCATTGCCATGATTCTTTGTCTTCTTAGAGTTGGGCTTGTGTTCCACCACGTTGGCTCTAGCCTCCATCTGCATCTGCTTTGGCTTGGCATCAGACATTCGATTATCTTCTTCAATCCGAAGTCTGACTATCAAGTCTTCAAGATTCATCTCATTGCATTTGTGCTTGAGATAGTTCTTAAACTCCTTCGAGGACGGGACAACTTCTCTATCATAGCCGCAACTTGGAAGGATTCACTGAGTTTCATGTCCTCTGCATCTAGGTCATGTAGGATCAGTTGCAACTCTTGAACTTGACTCGTCACCGTCTTGGAGTCGGTCATTTTGAAGTCCAGAAATTTGCCGACAATGAACTTCTTCAACCCAATATCTTCTGTTCTGTACTTCTTATCTTTGACGTCTTGATGGTGGAATAGACGTTGTACAATGAGTTGTCTAATCCATTCAGGATGTAGTTCATGCACAGAAAGTCACTTTGACTCTAAGCGTCGAAGGCGGCCCTTGGACGAGGACCAGTCACGTCTTCTGCCACCACATGAGCCTCTTTGGTCAGCATCCTTGACATGTTTAAGGTTGTAAGGTAGAACAACATCTTCTATTGCCATCTTTTGAAATCAGTGCAGGAAAATTTTTCCGGCTTTTCACCGCCACCATGAACAGGCGATATCGTAACCATTTTTTTTCTTTCTGAAATACACAAGTAAAATATCGTTTTAAAATTGTTGATCATAACGGGTGTAAAATAGAAAACAAACCAGATTTAAAGTCGAGGCAAGAGTTGGACTCTTTCTCTTTAAAACGATATTTGCCCCACTCGGTGCTTACGGTTTGATCGGCAATCACTTCCCAAGATGCAACGACTATCTTCTTAATATGGCGGCACTTCGAATATTAAAAAACAGCGAACTAAAATATTGTTTTGAACTCTCGGAAAAAAACAGACAGAAAGAAAGAATATTTTTTGATTGAATGATTTTGGAAGAGGAGAAGCCTGCCTTTTATAGATGTCGAAAGTGGGCTTAGGGGGTGACTGGACGGACATATCCTTTTCACGTCACAGCTTTTCCGCCAGAATCTGCACCACTTCGGCTGACTGTACACCTATTCAGATGAAATGTGGCATTGTTTCTGCTGGCTGGACACACTGAATCGGCTAGATTCTTACACCTAATCACGATTTAATTAATTATTTAATTTGTTGCTTTATTAATTTTCAGACAATTAATTAATTACTTAATTAAACTTTGTCTAAAAAGATAAGTAATTGATAGGAAAGCCCAAGCCTAATCTCAATCTCATGCCCGGGTCCGGTCCAGACAGACGGCGGCGACGGGCGCGTGTGGGCTTGAATTGAAGCATAGCCCATCTAAGTCTTCTCCCCTTCAAAGACTTGTGGTACCTCTTAGGGCCCAAACCCTTATCACAAACAAACAACTAATAACGTGTAAAAGTTACCTCTTTTTTTTTTCTCATGTGGGATGGTGACTTTTCACCTTCCCACTTATTTCATTTTCTTCCATCAATATATTTTATCTCAACTAGCTGACTTTATCATTTAATTTCTCATTTATCCCAAATTGATTTTGAACAATTAAATATAGTAAGTTCATCTACACAAAATGTAGATTTCATTGAGCTAACGAAATTTCAATTTTATAAATAAGAATTAATCGAAATAAATTATATAATATTGGTGCAACACCAATTTTTCCAACAGAATATATAATATTTGGTATGCGTTTGATCTAGTCGTAAAATCATCATTTAGATTGCAACAAAGAACCGAAAATCATGTGAGATTTATTTTATAATTTTGCCAACAATGAAATATAGACTGTTAAATGATTAAAGACATGACGAAATACATTGCCTTTGTACAATGAATAGTTTTTTATAATTTCGGAACGCCTTAATAACTTGGCACGTTCGGCATCGGTCATCGACCAATTTTATGTAGGTGTTACGATTAGATTTGATCTTCAATTATGTTAATTGCACAATCAAGGCTAAATCCAAACATTGAGTGTTTTATTTTAGATCATGAATCCAGTTATTTTCTCTCTTTTCTGTAAAATCTTTCGATATTTTCTACATGCATTAAAATATCATTTATATTTTCTCGACATGCTTTAAAAGTGGCAAAAACAATCATTCACTGAAGAGGGTACAATTCTAAGTTTTTTTCTTAACAGAGACGGAAAACGTTTCATTACGAATCAAAAAAAACGTTAGAATATTTTGTGTGTGTACTCAAAGGTAATAGACGACTCTAGTCAGCCTTCATTGCGTCTATTAGCAAGTTAAAAAGTTTGAATTTTGACTAAACAAAAAAAAGTTCAAAGGTCCAATGGCATGACTAAACAATCGATCAGCTAAGTTGTCAAATGGTCAAAGTCTGATCTCACCTGGAATTATGAGATTTATGAAACGTTCAAACACCAATTGAACTTTAATTGCTAAAACTCAAAATTTCTGTCGCCTTCTTTAACTTGTTAAAGTATTCTTGCCATCACTTTTAACTCTATCTCTCCATTCACTCAATTGTCCTCCTAAATTATGTGATAACTTATTCTAATGAAAAGCTATACAACCCCCTCATAAATCTATTAGGGTTGATATCGGTCTGTTGGGTTGAGGCATGTTATAGTTCGTTAAAAAGTTGTGCACAAAACTACTGAGATTTTGGGGGGTCATGGTGCAATAATCTGTTAGTTCAATCTGAAAGTGGCATCAACTTGTCAATAATAGGCCCATTACGTATCTGTTCAGACCAATGAAAACAAGACGCAAGGAGAGCTTTCAGACAAAAAATCTTAAAGTAGGTCCACCTCTGCAGGTTCCTAAGCACAAATGTGGACCTTCCCTTATCAAAGAAACAATACCCCAACCTTCCTTGCACAGGAAACTAATCTTACTTTGAAGTTTAGGAACATGATTCTCGGCGGTACAAATCCAAGTAACAAGTAACAAACATGGTTAGCCCTAGACACCAAAGAACTGTTTAAGTAGGTGATAAAAGGCAGCACTTATTGCAGAACATATAAGCAGATTTCTCGATGTTACAACAGCGAATCTCTAAGGTGATTTATGGAGTAAATCAGCTGGTTTATATTGGGGCATGTTGCGAATTGACATCTACAGCCACAAAGCGATGATGGAACAGAAGTATCACTTTTCACAAAACGCAAGTAGCAGGCAAGAGAAGCTTTATTATAAGATCACAGTTCACAGACGACCGGTTTATGTATTTCACGACTTCGTATAATATGATATAAGCTCCGCAGAACACAATGTGTAAATAATCCTTCTAATAGTACATAAATCCATTTGACTCTGCATTTCAAGCATAGACCAATAGAAGACTTGACATCCGACTGAAGTTCATACAACTAAAGCATTATCTTTGCCTTTTATTACTGTCAACTTCTATGTGGCAACAGGTACTTCGAATCTCACCAACCTGAGTCACTGGTTTATGCTTCCATATATGAGCCGTTTTCTTCCACTTGTATCTCGTTGGAAGAAAAGCCAGAACTTTCAACATTAGCCTCCACAGAACCGCCTAATTCAGATATTTTGGTGATCCTTTGAAGTTCATCAGAGACATCTGGAGCACGAGATAGTAGTTGGTCGTCCGTCATTTGGTATAATGGTTTCTTTGGTTGTCGTATGGCAGCAGCCGCTTCAGCCATCACAACTGGAGGTGGCTGAGGCGGTACCCACGATCGCTGAATAGGTCGTTCATTGACCGGAACACCAGAAGATCCGAATTTCTGTTCTTCACCGCCTTCAATCTCTGTGATTCTGACATTCTTTTGTTGCCACCAAGGCACTGCACTGCCTCCATTCAACTGGTTTCCAGGAAGCTCGTAACTTGTGCCATTATAGCTGTTGTCTTGAACCGGAAATGTGTTGGTGGAGCTGCTCTGAGATTGATTAACCTCCCAAGGCTGGGAGCAACAAGTAGACGTGTTAACTTGCGCAGACAATCCCATAATTATTTTATTCCAAATTACAGGATGGCTTTTACTAGCTACAAATTCAAGTCACATTCTCGGGAGTCTCAGCAGGAGCAAAACAGTTATTGTAATTTGTACTTAGTTTTCTCATTCTTGGCTAAATATTGAAGAAAATATTCTAAAATATCATGCACTAAACCCTTCATCAAGAATACAGAATGTAAACACAGAATAGCACGCCATATGATCCTATCTGACATCTGAGATCCACTTCGGTTTCACCTCTTATTGCCATAACAAAGAATCGATAAGTTCCTCTAATAGATGTCCTTTCATGTCACCATGTGTTTAAGCAGGTATTTGCCTGCACGATATATGCGTTGGCAACTACATGTGCAATTGTAAGTGTAAATATGTCGTGTGGATATACAAATATGCCTGTCCAGATATCTAAACATGCTGACACACAAACCAAAGTTTCTACAAATATCTTTCAAGTAGTGCAGCAGACATAACAGAATATCGAAATGAAAGTTCATGAAAAGGTCAGCTGGGTATAAGTGGGGGTTTTCGTATCCGCACAAACAACAAAACAACGACAAAGAGACCAATAGAACAAGAACAACATCATAATCTGATGTGTATGAATTCACCTCTGCTACAAAATAAACACCTTATAACCGTTCGAAAGTCAAATGACAGAAAGTAAAAAGATAATATTGAAAATGGAAGAAAAGTAATTTGGGGACAAACCTTTGGCCTCGGCGCTAAGCTAGAATTTGGGAGTGGCTGATTGGGGTTTGGAGGTGCATCGTTGATATCCTGAGACAATAAGCATGTAAATGTTTGTATAGAGAAAGGCTAAATAACTATACCCATGAAATAGGAAAACACTACTGGACTAACCCTAATATTGGATGGTTTCTCCCCTCTTTGTATCATGGACATGATCTGCAATAGGAGTTCTGCGTATTAGTAGGGTAAAGGAAAAGAGAAAACATGATAGAATAGTTTTTTACCACTGCTCAACAAATTTTTCAATATGCTCAGCATACTTTTCCCCTAAAACCTCATACAATACTATGGTATCTGTATATAAACAGTTGTTAATTTCCTCAGAGGCATTATCATTTTTAGAGCCAAAGTCATCCATGCTCTGAGGCAATAGTGTTAACTTTGGTCATAAGGCTGCAACTATGAGCAGTTAAATAATCACACTGAGCATGCCGCCCTAGAAAATCTCAGCATCAAAGTTTGACAAGCCAGTAACCATAAAAATAGATAATTCACATGGAAGCGTCAGATAACAGCGCAATACTCCAGAAATACCATGCTTCATGGACCAAAATAGCAAAGACGCTGAGCTCGGTTTACCACAAGATGACGATCTCCTTCTGGAGGAGTAGAAAAAAAAGAATCACTAGCAATCGGGACAAAAATACCTCCATATATGACTTGGGGTGAGGAGCAGCAGATGGTTCGACAGGTGCAGGTGGCGATAAAGATCTCACTGCATGGAATATTTAAAACCATCATGAATACAACGAAAACAGTGGCGATTTTGATTGGAGAAAAAACAGTCCCTGATGATTGAATGACTACCTGAACGTAAATCGGTATCTGCCTTGCCATTAGTATAAGGTTGCTGCATAACATAACACCACATGAAAACAAGAAAATCGAAATTTATCAAAGAGCTTTATAGAACCATTGCAGATACAGGAAAAAGTACAATAGCCCACCCTTGAACCGGTTCCATAGAATCTTTGGTCGTCCCGTTGTTCCACCGTTATCCTCCTGTTTATATTTTGTCCTGGTAGTGACAGTAAACCAAGATATTCAGTGAGAACAAGCGACAGTACGCATATGGTATGAATAATTTGAGAAAGCAACTCAAAAGTATGAATCGAGAAGATCAACAAGGTGCATAGATAAACCCAGTTAATAAGGAGAATGGACATATGGTATATGGGAGTTGGAGTACAACAGGAATTTATTAAAAGTCATATACAAACATCCTTTATACTGCATAATTTCAATCAAATTTCAAACAATGGAACGTTGATAACATATTAGGTAACATGCGACAATCAAGAATAGTAAAAGAAAAACATATTTGCCCTCATTAGTCCAAACTTTCACTCTTCTCTGACAATATGTAGAAACTGAACCAGAAACTAAACCAGTAATATGCCGATATAAAATTAAAAAATTAACTAAATTTGGATAGAAGGAAAACGAAGTGTGATTAGCAAGCCCCTGAGCTTAACTTTCACCAATGTGCACCCAGCTAATTTTTGTTCAGATGTATAAAGAAAAGTCTTCAACATACAGAATACTTCAGATATTAGACCTGATTCCCACAAAGAAGGTAAGTTGGACTATGGATACCACCCCATAAAAGAAACACACAAAAAAGTCATAAAACTTTAGTTGCGCAACTCCTTCACAAAGAGGTTCTAAAACAAGGAAAAGAGATGAGAACGCACATCTAAAATACTCAAAATGCTTGTAAAGAATCATATGCTTACCACCTTCCAACTTCTGTATTGAAGTACTCATTGATTTCATCTCCTGCATTTGGACGTTTAACAAACTGATCAGCTCCTCAAAGCATCTCTTCTCTGCGAGCACCAGAAACAATCAGTCACAGATAACTTGGCAAATTTTAGAACAAGCAACGTTCTGAATAGTTGCATAATACTTGGATTATCACATCATACCTTCACTTTTTGTAACTAACATCTCCTGGCTTGCTCGAGCTACATCAGTAGCTGCGGCAGCAGCTGCTTTCGCAGCAGCTGCAGCTTCTTCGTGTACGCTGGGTTTTGCATCTTTTTTCTTCAGTTGACCCTCTTCGTCTTCTTCTTCGTATACAACCTTACGAATCCAAGACTTAAACCTTGGAATTATTGATTTCTGAAAAAAGAGCATCCATGAAAATAATGAGATTTATAGGAAGAACAAACATCAACCGAAAATAAGTGTTCATTAGTCAGATCCAGTATTTCTATTTAACAAACTGTACCTTGAAAAGTAGTGCTGTTCCAGCCCCTGATGCAGCCAGAAATCCTACAGCAAGAAACGCATGAGACCAGTGGAATCTATAGAATGTCCCCATTTTAGTAACGGTTCCCACAGGTCCAGCAGGTGTAGGCTGCAATGCTTGTGTCGGAGGTTGATGATTAACATGTGATGAAGATTTCGCTAGCCCATCTTCGTATATATGAGAAACAAGCGAAAGTTAGACAAACAAGCACAGAAAAAAGCAAAATTACATCATTAGTATGCAATTATTAACACGTGACGATAAAAGAAAACAAAGAATGTAGACATAGGAAACCACCTTGATTGTTGACAACAGGCTGCGTAGCCGGGGCTTGATCCTGTAAAATTTTGCAAACCAATCAGATGATAAAAAGAATTTACAGCTACAGCGATAATTCAACCACAGACGGAGACGGGGAACTGCAAAATGACTCACGGGAACACATCGAAAGGCTTCATCTATCTCCTCTTTAGTTAGACCCTTCCTCTCGAGAAAGGACCTTCTATGAATGACAGGGGATACCCTAACATTTGGATGTGAAAGAAACTTGATAGCATTTTGCACTTGGGCTTCTCTAATTGGCTCCGAGTTCACAAACACCGAGGGCGGAGAACTCTCCTTAACAACTCCAGCCTGACTCTCCTGATTATCAGCAGTAGTCGGTCCAGCTACAATCCATAGTAAACAAAAAAAAAAAAAACAAACAAAAAAAAAACCATCAGAATTAGAAAGAAAATGGTAGTAGCAGTTTTGTTTCTATATTTTTAGCCTAGAAGCAAAAATATATATATACTAAAAGTTAAAAGGTGCTTGATCATTATAAAACACACAAAAGCTTAACTAACCTGTTACACACAAATCAAATCAAATCAAAAAAATGGGATTTCATAACTTTGACAGAAGTAAGTGAAACTTCAACATAGCGGTCAAATTGAATAAAGAAACTAAGTCGAATTTCAATCAAAAATTGACTAAATAAATCTCAGTAGATGGAACCTGGATTTGGGGGGTTTTCGTCCGGCGGAGAGTCGGAGGGAGTTGCCATACAAGATTATTATTATTATTATTACTATTGTTGATCAATTTTGACTAGAGAGAGAGAGTGAGTGATGAGATGGTGTAGTGTTTGTTGAAGAAAGATTTTGGTCTTTTTGCTCATCCCAAAGCAAAAGCAAAGAAGGTCGTCCAAATAATTACTATTTTAATTTTTAAGGATAAATAATATTATCCTTTTTGTATATGTTGTATTTTTGAGTTGTTGTCATTTTATGGAGGAAAAAAAAGAATTTTGTTTTTATTTGGCCCTTATTTGAATTCCATCATGTTGATAATTTATGATGTCACGACGTTTTAAAAAGTTTTTAAGAAAACAGTATCACATTACGTCTAAAATAAAGTATCGGAGAAACCGTGCAAGATAATAAAAAATAATCCAAGTACGATCCTGATATTGGACACAGCTTGGACTAAGAGGAGGGGACGAAGAAAGAGCTATTATGCTAAGCAACGAAAAATGATAGGTGCGAAAGTTAGAGGAAAAGTTAATGATTCAATGTTAAAATGGAGAATAAATGATGGCAAGTTAATTAACTTTTGTTGAAAAAGAAAATCAAAAATGTCATAAAGTTAATAGAGGGAGTTCCATGGCGAGTCAAAGAAAGAGAAGTAGAGAACTCAACAAGATTTCTTGCTACTAGAAACAAACGCTGGCCATGAGCTTGAGTCTAATTCAAGTTCTCATTATCGAGAAATTATCATATTTTATCGTACCTCATTAGTTTGTTTCAAGTTTATAATTTGAGATCACCAAAGCTATAAAAGAGTCAACCAAGCGCAAGTAATTTTTGACTTATATATACTAAAAACAAGGATCAAATTAAAATGAAAGAATCAATTGATTTGGCTACAAAAGAAAACAACAAGGATATCCACAACAAATATCTATAGAAAATGATGGTTATCACCTATCTACATCTTAACTTAAATAAACATATCTTTGAAATTCAACTATGTTTACTCTGTATCCTATTAAGGCGACTGATTCCAATCACTTAATAAATTAAGCTGGCCCTTGCTGGGCCAAATTACTTTCTTCTTTTATAATGAAAATTGTCTTAACGGGACAGTTAGAAGTCTGGACAGCTCTCAACAATAATTGGGCCATTCCAGCCCAAGTAACATCTTTCGGCTATAAATACTGAGTGTCTTTTATTTTTCTTCTTTTTTTTTTGGATAGATAAATATACTGATAGTTGCAGTTCATGATGAAACAATATAAAAACTCGCTAAAAGGACATTACACTCTCTAACATTTTACCTCTAGAATTTAAAAATATATACTCTACCTCTTAAAATAAAAATTGAAAAAACACATACCACATTATCTCCAAAGTGGATCATCAAAATAACTTAAAAAAAATCCTTGAAAATGAAAAATATCTTTGAATCTATCTCAAATATCTTCATGTCTTTGCCTATTGGATGGTATTTAACCTGTCTACTTCAGTGCTTCGTCCAATCTTTCATTTAATCTTCTATTCAAATTCAATTTTTTTACTGGAATCATCTTCTAACATAATGATTGGTTGAAACATCAATTACACGTTAGTAGGAATTTTAACCATGGTGCCAAAAGTGAAGTGACAAAGGTATAACAGAACACCGAGATCCTCTATGCTACTTCTCTTTATGGAATATATACAGTGAAAGAGTAATTAAACTGCAACAAATATGTATGGTATATAATTATATATATGTACTGTGTATGGGCAAGAGTTGTACAATTTGCCAGACATGCGAATATGCCTGATTTTGAAATAGATATTAATGCACGCCTCTACCACAACAAATTTAATTAATATATTCAGATCCTACAACAACGATTAAATGTATCTTCATGCTTACAGCACTAGCCACCGAGGCACACGTGCAGCTGCGTCAAACCATAATTTGTGGTTTTACTATTTATAAACTTTTTTCACGAGATTTTAGAGTGTAAGAATTATGGTGGTGTGCATTATTCTGTTTGTCTTCGTGCAATTACTGTTCAATTAATACTAACCTAATTAGTCATAAGTCATAACTCGTAAATAAACCGTTCATTTTGAAGTAATAAAATTAGTTGTCTGCAAATTAAAGGTTGATATATATATATATATATATATATATATATTTGTTTCAAAGGCCTTACATTTTTTTTCTTAATTCTTAAGTAAGTGTTCATATTGTCATCTGTTTTGTCAACGGAAAGTCGGAAACATTAATTTTTGCTATACTAAGTAAAAAAGGAATTGACAACTTTTAGCTTTGATTACTACAAAGGAACAAACATTGCTTAAAAGAAAAAAGGGAAGAAAAAAAGATTAGGTACAAACAATTTGTGAAGTATGATGAAGTTATAGGCCACTGGCCAGTACTTTATCATCTAACAAGGATAAATGATTGCGTACTACTTTTTTCATAACTTCATGTCGCGAACCGGTTTGGATTACTGTTGATATCTTGATATGATTATATGAATAATTAGAATTTGGGTCTGGTCTTATTGTTCTACCCTAAATCAGTAGTCTTAAAAGTGTTTTTTTGTCTCTTGCCCTGTCTTTAGGTCTCAGAGGTTTTGAATTTTGAATTTTGAATTTTGTAAATTCGCTTTTTGAATTTGTAATCATATTGTCTAGTTTCTTTGGACCAAGAAGTTTGTATTACAATTTTATATTTACCTTTACCATTATAATACTAATATCTTCCATACTTAACTACCTCGAACTCGAAGAATTAATATACCATTTTAACTTGTGATTATCTCTTCAACTTTCCTAATAAGAAATAAGACAAAACCATATGAACACTAGCATAATCATCCCTTAATTCTTCAATTAATCAATTATTATTAGTATGCATTTCCATTGGCGTTGGCATATATTACTCTTGACTTAAAATTTCTTAACAAATGTAAAATATGTATTGTTGCCAAAACAACAAGTATTATCCGTCTCACTATTTTTGTCAATACCATTGTGTTTTACTATTTCTCTTTCGTTATTTGTAACACTCCATTGTGTCCATTTCTTTATACATTGAGGGTACCATTGCATTTTACTATTTCTCTTTCGTTCTTTGTAGCAGTAGCTCCATTGTGGTGTCCATTTCTTTATACATTGAGGGGGCATTAATGGATCCAAATTTTCGTATGTTTTCTCAAAAAATATTGAAATGTTTTCGTTTTTTACGTTATCGAAACGAAAAATACATGTAATTTTCATGTTAAGTATAATCATAATTTTACGAATTCGTCGAAATATGCTGAAATTTTTTTGAAATATTATGAAACGTTTCTAATTTTCAGGTGATCGAAACCTACTCCGAAACCAAAACTTTAATCCGTATAGGTAGGATAAAGTGCAACCCAAACTTTTTTGCCCTTGGACTGAGAATCAAAAAAGCAACTTAAATTAAAAATTAACTATGCCTAAAGTGAGTGCTTAAAGTCAATTTTAGTTTTTAATCGACAGAACTAGAAATACTTGAAGAACTATTTTGATCAAATAATAAACTCATTGAATGATGATCATAAGTGGTGAAACTGACAGCTCAAACCGATAATTTAACTTCAAAGAATTTCTCATTAATTAAGGAAAGACAAATATAAGTTGAGATGGTTGCATAACTTAAAATATTTAAGTTAACCTAGTCAAGTACAAAATTGTAGTTGAAATGGAAAACTCAACTTCTTTTTCCATCAAAAATACTTTTCCCCACAAAAGGGTAATATAATAAATTAACATTCACTTCACCAACCAGACATTGCGACGTGGCAGGTTTCCAGATAGACACAATAGTAACAGCAAAATGGCAGTTGCAGATCCAAAGGGAGTTGGGGGAGAAGTCGTTTTTACTTCCTTCTGACATTCCACCTCTGCAACTTTTATTCCATTAAAAGTAATTACCACTCACAAATTCCCCATTTTGCCCTCACTCTTTTGCCAAATTTCCACTCTCCTGTCCCCATTACCCTCTTTGTCAAAAAGCACTATATATTATATATATATATACACATACACGGTCCATAACGCCAAAACACCCAACATAAAGCCAATATCTTTCTCCAATTTCTCTCTTCTGTTCACATTACATTCATGGGTTTTTGCTGAAGGTACAATCTTTAATCTTTATTTTTGTTTTTTATAATCATTTTGTATTTTTTTTTTCAGTTTAGCATCACTTGAAATGAGGTCAACTGTGCCAAAGATTGAATCTTTTCTTCAGTTGTTTGTTGGGTTTTCTTGTAATTTTGTAGTTAGTTTCACATTTTGGTTTTTATGTTTTAGTTGTGGGATTTTGATAAGATCTGTTAAATATAGATGTATGAATGATTCTTGATTTCTGAAGTCATGCATTTGATCTATTTGTTAATATGTGCAAATATTGTCAATATTGACTAATGGCTGTTGACTAATTCAATTTGTTGGATTGTGTGCAGTGGTTGATTGATTCGGGAGAACTTTTCTTTTTTGTCTATTGGTTTTGTTTTTATCATGCCTGGGATTGTTATGGATGAGATTCATGAGGAAGGGATAGTGAATGAGGATGGAGCTTCGACTGCTCGAAAGGAAGAATCAGCTCCTGCTGATGGTTTGGCTCCAAAGAGTCCTCAAAATGGAGAAGCAGGAGATAATGTTGATGAGATGGTGGATACTTCCATTGACAATCTTTACGACAAAGTATGTGAGATGCAGAGTTCTGATCACTCACCCTCGAGGCGTAGTTTTGGATCTGATGGTGATGAGTCCCGGATTGATTCAGAACTGAGGCACCTTGTGGGAGGAGAAATGAGGGAAGTGGAGATAATAGAAGAAGACGAAGAGGTTCAGAAGCCAGTGAATGGTGATTATCATAGTGAGTCTGACTCCAAGAAGGAGAGTTCATCCACGGGGAAGATTGATAATTCCCAATCTGAAGCTTCTGCACAATCCAAGAAAGTTTCGCCAGTCCATTTGGAATCTGAAGCTTCTGCAAAATCAAGTCCTAAGAAAAAAAGTCCGGTTAAGCCTCCTCCTGTTGATAAGCGTGGTGAGAAGAATGTCAAAAAAGCGAGTAGTGAAGGTGTTTCTTCAAAGAAAAACAGGAAATTGCAGAATGGTTCAGAGAATCCATCTGAAGCAGGGTTAGACAACCCTGATCTTGGCCCTTTTCTGCTCAAGCAAGCTAGGGAATTGATGTCTTCAGGTGATAATGCTCGGAGAGCTCTCGACTTGGCAAAACGTGCTGCAAAATCGTTCGAGAAGTGTGCTGATGGAAAGCCCGGGTTAGATGTAGTCATGTGTTTACATGTAACTGCAGCGATACACTGTAGCCTAGGGCAGTATACGGATGCTATTCCAGTTTTGGAGCATTCGATTGAGATCCCCGCAGTTGAGGAAGGACAAGATCGTGCCCTTGCTAAATTTGCTGGTTACATGCAGTTGGGGGATACTTACGCTATGTTGGGTCAGCTTGAAAATTCGATATCTTGTTACACAACTGGTTTGGAAGTCCAAAGACAAGTTCTTGGAGATAACGACCCAAGAGTTGGTGAGACTTGTCGATATTTGGCGGAAGCACACATTCAAGCAATGCAATTTGATGAAGCTCAGAAGCTTTGTCAGATGGCTCTTGACATACATAAAGAAAATGGCTCGCCTGCCTCCCTTGAAGAAGCGGCAGATAGAAAACTCATGGGAATGATCTGTGAATCGAAAGGTGATCATGAAGGTGCTCTTGAGCATCTAGTATTAGCCAGCATGGCGATGGTGGCAAATGGGCAAGAATCAGAAGTTGCAAATGTAGACTGCAGCATTGGCGACTCTTATCTGTCGCTAAATAGGTATGATGAGGCAATTTTTGCTTATCAAAAGGCACTTACATCTCTTAAATCTTCCAAAGGGGAAAATCACCCAGCGGTTGCCTCAGTTTTTGTTCGTCTGGCCGACTTATACAACAAGACAGGAAAACTAAGGGACTCAAGGTCCTATTGTGAAAATGCGCTTCGGATTTATGAAAAGCCCATACCAGGGATCCCTCCTGAGGAAATCGCTAGTGGTTTTACTGATATCTCTTCTATTTATGAGTCAATGGATGAGATTGATCACGCTCTGAAATTGCTGCAGAAGGCGCTTAAGATATATAACGATGCCCCTGGTCAGCAGAACACCATTGCTGGCATTGAAGCTCAGATGGGAGTTATGTATTATATGTTGGGGAATTACTCGGAATCATATGCCTCCTTAAAAAGCGCGACCACGAAGCTTCGTGCAAATGGGGACAAAAAATCAGCTTTCTTTGGAATTGCTCTTAACCAAATGGGCCTGGCTTGTGTACAGCGTTACGACATTATCGAGGCCTTACAGTTGTTTGAAGAAGCAAGAGGCATACTGGAACACGAATACGGATCATATCACCCTGATACACTTGGTGTCTACAGTAATCTTGCTGGCACATATGATGCTGTTGGAAGGTAAAAATCCCCTCTTACTTTCCTATAGTTGTTTTATGCTCATAGTATTTCACTTTTCAATAGAGCTTACTTTTGATCCCAAGATAGTTTCTGTTTTCATTGGGGAAGAAGCATGCTTGCTTGTAGGATTTTTCCAATTTTTAGTGATGAACATGGAGTTGAATTAGACATTATTTGTGGCAATGATTAGTCTTTGGTTAATTTTTATGAGACTAAGTGATGAAAGGAAAAAGAATTGGAATACAACATCATGATACATAATTTGCTGATTTGATCAGCACACACCTTATACGGTTACAAGTGTGTTATTTCTGTTTTTTTTACGAACTTGAATTTTGAGAAACTACATCTATACTTCGAGTGTTTTGGTCTGATGACTCTGATCACATGAATTACCCACTAAAGTTTCCCCTTTAAGCCTCAGAAACATGTATTCAAACATCTTGAGGGGTCTGTTTCGCAATGCTTCTTAAATAATAGGTGTTGTTTATGCAATTCAGAAAAAACCTGTAAATGTAATGTATCTCTTAAACTTTTTCACACAGGCTGGATGATGCTATTGAAATTCTTGAATTTCTTGTTGGAATGAGAGAGGAAAAACTCGGGACAGCGAATCCAGACGTGGATGACGAGAAAAAGAGGTTGGCAGAGCTGTTAAAGGAGGCTGGCAGGGTAAGGGAAAGGAAAAACAAATCATTGGAGAATTTACTTGATTCAAATCATCACACAAAAACTGCAAACAATGGTGGGATTAAAGTGTGATGAACACACACAGTTGTACAGGGACCTACATGATTTTGAAGCACATATTTTACACTGTATTAAAAGC
Organism: Linaria vulgaris; assembly: GCA_948329865.1. Classification (NCBI taxonomy): domain Eukaryota; kingdom Viridiplantae; phylum Streptophyta; class Magnoliopsida; order Lamiales; family Plantaginaceae; genus Linaria; species Linaria vulgaris. The sequence continues at coordinate 29,747,940 of OX415250.1, read as the reverse complement.
AAACTAAAGAAAAAGGTATTACACATGATTGAGTTTGGTTTTTTATATTCTTGTATTTTGATGTCGAATGATAAGATCCAGGTTGGTTTCGTTGATTATTATTGTATTGATTGGTCATAACTTGTAATTCTTTAACTTATTATTGTCATGATTTGCTGTATGATTTAATCATGTAATGTACATTATTAGTATATGGGATTGATCTGTATATTCTATCTTATTGTTGCTGAATACTCAATGATAAATTTAAGCTGTTGTACTTTTGTCAAAGTGATGCAATAATGAGTTCCAATTATGCATAAATTAGTTTATCTTAGAACTGCATGAGACATCAAAGTGTTGTAACAGTAAAAGGATTAAGTTAAGAATATTTGAGTCAACATCAATTCCAGCTGAAAATCTACTTGATTGCCCCCCTATATCTGTCTTTGGTCTCCCATACTTATCTTCTACAGTGAAGTTGACAGTGTTCCTAATGATTTTGGTCACAATATGGTTCTTCAGCCAAGTTACAATCTCATCTTCATTTGTACTTCTCTTTTAGGTAGAAGTGGAATCTGTACTATCAAATAGTTGGGGCCAGCTTGTTAATGCTAACTTGCTTCCATCAATCCATAATTAGTAACAATAATTCATATAATTTGAATAACATCACAAACATTCACTGGAAGTTAGAAACTCTTTACATACAGGCCCCACTAAAGTTTGAATGGCTACAACTTAGTAACTTGCCAGATACCATACCCCCTCATGTTTGATACATATAGAAATTGCTTTTTATTTGTATGTGTTTTTGAAGAATAAAGGAATGTCTTGTAATTATACAACCACATTATCTAGTTCTTCTGTTATTGATTAATTTTACCTAATTAGTAGTAGAACGGCCAGCATTATATATATGTTTTGTTGAGGTCCGAGTACAATGTAATTGTTATTCTTGGCTAATAAAATTAAAGCCTGTGTGAAGAAACCAGAGTGACATCAGTTATTCTGTGAAGTGAAGACTCCTAACTATTTTGCTTCAACTGCACTTCTTTTCAATGTGTACTCAATTTTGCTGCCTAGCTTTATCTTCAATTGTTGCCAAGTTGCACTCGATCAGTATGATGTCTTGTTCAATGTTGGAATAAAGAGATGATCAACTAAATGATTTTAGGCACAGTTCAAGAAAGCATGCACTAAGTAGTATTTTGGCAGCTGGGCCAACTTAGACGATGCTTGTAAGAAATGCTCATCTTTGAATTCACATGTATCGCACTCTCAAATGTTTATTATATTATAAGTTATATAATTTGCACTTTTCTAATTTTGTTTGTTTTTTTTTACTAAGTTAAAAAACAGATCGAGTAACCAAAGAGTTAAGTTTTAGGTGTTCTTCAAAATACAATGAAGCTCTTATGATGTATAGTTGTTTTCGTTCAAACATCAATTTATTTCGTTCCAAATACATATTTGCATGGATATATCTCATTTCAAAATACTCCAAAGAGGTCGATCTGTCGAAAAAAGAAAAGGATTGGTAAAATACCAAATCTATCAAATCATTTGACAGCTGTGGGATTTGAACCCACGCCCTTTCGGACCAGAGCCTAAATCTGGCGCCTTAGACCACTCGGCCAAACTGTCTTGTTGAAAAAAGACGGTTCCTTACAAATTCATTTAAATTCCTATATCTCAGCTATTCAGCTCAACAATCATAATCCACTTGCATCAAGTTTTCTTGACAACAGCAATGAAAATAGCATTATTAAGAGACACAAAAGGTGATTCTTAAAGCATTTGGAACATGGAGGTTTTTATAATAATTCAGTCAAAAGCGAGGTGATTTCTAGTAATTCATCCTATCCAATCATGTATATTCTTCACCTTTAATCCTTTACTTTATCTAATGCTAACTTTTTGATGCATACTTAGGTTCACTTTCGAATTTCGAATTCAAAGAATAACTACATTGCACCTTTGAAGCCTACTTTACTCATATTCTCAACTTAACTTGTCTGAAAACACTTAGGACTCGTTTGCTTTGCCCAACTAAGCCAAGTTACTAAAAAAAAAACTTAATTACTAAAAAAAAAACTTATTATTTCTTCAATCACATGCAACGAATTCAATCACTAAAATCGAAACATTTCGATGGTTTACCGAAATGGATCGAAATTCGAAGCAAGCCCATACATGCAACAAATTCAAAATCATGTTTCTTTATGATATTATATCGAACACTTGATCTATAAAAACAATTGTTATATAATGTCAAACATATACATCAAAAACTCCTTTAAAGCTTTAATAGAATAGTGTTTTTGAATAAAATATCGTGTTACCTGCAAAGACCGTGTTGAAAGACCACGTCGCGAGAAGTGGAGGTGTCGGCTCGGCGGTGGCGGCTATGTCGGTGTCGTGAGATACGCTCACACGAGCAACCACTGGCGGACCCAGGCTTGGGCTTAGCTAGGCTCAAGCCCAGGTGAGGTTTTTTGCATTTTAGTATACATAGTAATGGTCTTTATAGTTTACACCACAAAAACAACATTTTATGTTTTTTTCATTCATTATATCTTCATTATAAATTAAATAACTATAACTTTAAGCCCAAAATAAATAAAATCCTTAGTAATATTTTTGTTTGATTTATATCTTATTGACGGATTAAAAAAATATATAAGATTTTAAAAATAAATTAGGAAGATCAAAAACTAATGGAGACGACTCTAACAACTCTTTATCCGCCTCTCGCCGCAACCCACGTTAAAATAATTTTCTGGGTCCGCCCCTGCGAGCAACCCATTGTTGAATAGGAGTTGCCCTCGTTGATACTATGTGGGTTTAGGATTTTGGTATAAAGATGATGGAAGAGAAATAAAAATGGTGAAAGAGAAATGGGTAAGATTTCAAAAAATACAATAAGGACAAAATTGTCATTTAGTACAAATACATGGCAAGATTAAAAAAATTGGACCAATTAGTCCAAACAAACATAGTGTTATTTGTTTTTGTTGGGTCGTATTTAGGGTATTTATTTGACAAATCATGCAACATACTAATTATACACAAGTATATTAGTAAGGGTAAATTAATAGTCATGCGATTATTAATTTTGAAAGCAAACGAGTCCTTAGTAATTACTAATTAGTCTGACAAGTTAAAGAAAATTGTAACAAGGTAAGAAATGTACATGAAAAACTCTTTCAAGAATGAAGAATTGCAGAAACACTTTTCGAAAATCATCAAAATAGAGTAATTAGAACTTCAAATAACCACTCAAATTTGAGAGGATCTGTTTGGTAACTTAAATATAGATAAAATTATCCCGTAATTCAATGAAACTGACTCCTGTGTTGTTCAGTTCAGTGCATATACAGGTTTATAATACCATTAAGTCCTTTAGACCCAAAATGTAAAACCCCAATTTTTTTTAAAGAAAAGAAGTACAATTCTTCTTTTTTCAAAAGCTTCTTAAGCATTGTTAAATATAATTATTTCTTCTTCTTTTTGGTTTTTGACTTACCTAATAAAGACTGGGTGTTTGTTTTCTCTATCTCAAGTTTATATATATCACGTAAGAATTAAAAAAATATATATATATATATATATATGTTTGTTATAACCTAAATAATGCTCATATGTTAGAATCAAATTAGTCTATGTGTTAGCACTCATTATATAAAGTCAATTTTTTTAAAACTCAAGACCAAAATCTTAATTGGGATAGGAATTCTTTTGTTTTTCTTTTTGAGAACTTATATTTGTATTAAGTACTTCATTCTTCTGTATTGTAACACTTGAATTGTTTAGTTTTTGGGACAATTATTATTTTTGACTTGTTATGATATTGTACTGTTTAGCCTCGAAATTCCGGGGCGTTACAGTTGGTATCAGAGCTTGGGTAATTAGTGCCCAGGCTATACCAGGATAAGATCTTCGGACTTAGAATGCCTTCGTATAACTTAAGATTTACCTTTAGAATTGAGAACTAGGTTTCTCTTTGCTCAAGTTGTTACGCATTACTGTCGGGGTGGCCAACTGATAGTAATTCGGTACATACTAACGCATTGAGTAGATGGTTGGGGATGAGTGAGCTTGTCGTTCACATGTGGTATGTCAAAGTGTTGTTTTTTTAGCGACTTAGAATGTCTTTGCCGCATTACATATGCATTTTGTTTTCTTCTTATAGAATAGAAAAGCTTGAATTTTTTTGTTTATCTTTGACCTGATCTCCCTTACGTTGTTCCAATATATTTATCTTACTTTAGACTTCATTGTGTTGCTTATGTGCTCTTATTTCCATAACTGAATTGGATACTGTTTGAATTGTGATCATAAGAAAAGTGATTGAAATTCCTGAATCTCAACTCTTGAAATTTTTAGTGCTCCTTACTCATCTTTAAAATGTTATAATGTCATGCTTCCGCTACTTCTATTAAAATTGCCTATATTTTGTTTCTCCCTGAATGATCAACGACTTTGAAATCAATATTCCTTCTATTACATGTTTATTTATGTGATAATGCTTGTCTTGGTAATCTTCATTGATGTTGTTTAAACCACCCTAAGCATTGGTAAATTACAGATTTGATGCATCCTTTAAGTTATTAATTGTGATGATAAAAAAAAAGATGAGAATATAAAACCTATTGAGTTAATTGCTTTGTACTTGTCGTATATGGAGTTGTGACTGTGATACTTTTCCTTTTGCGCGTCACTTGTTTTTCTTTTGATGTGTCGTTATCTCTAATTAGTTTTGTCGATCCATGTTACCATGCTACCCTACCATGATATGCTTTACTTGAAAGATTTATTTTATCAATAGACCCGCAAGTCATATTGACAATGTGAATACAATACCGATCCCTCGTATAACTAAATCATGACCACAATTTGAATTTGGGGACCAAATTCCTTTAAGGGGGTTGGAATGTAAAACCCCATTTTTTTTTTAAAGAAAAGAAGTACAATTCTTCTTTTTTCAAAAGCTTCTTAAGCATTGTTAGATATAATTATTTCTTCTTCTTTTTGGTTTTTGACTTACCTAATAAAGACTGGGTGTTTGTTTTCTCTATCTCAAGTTTATATATATCACGTAAGAATTTAAATATATATATATATATATGTTTGTTATAACCTAAATAATGCTATATATATATGTTTGTTATAACCTAAATAATGCTCATATGTTAGAATCAAATTAGTCTATGTGTTAGCACTCATTATATAAAGTCAATTTTTTTAAAACTCAAGACCAAAATCTTAATTGGGATAGGAATTCTTTTGTTTTTCTTTTTGAGAACTTATATTTGTATTAAGTACTTCATTCTTCTGTATTGTAACACTTGAATTGTTTAGTTTTTGGGACAATTATTATTTTTGACTTGTTATGATATTGTACTGTTTAGCCTCGAAATTCCGGGGCGTTACACAAAAAACATAAAGAAATATCTTTACTGCAAACACATTCTTTAGGGAACACAAACTTATGTATTGCAATGGTGGCTTAAGTTACAATTTCAGCAATCTAAGCCCATACAAGAAAGAAGAACGAAAACACCTCGACACAATTAGCATTACACTAAATCATACAGACTTATGCCCGTAAAACGGAGATCTACGGCTTGCTATACACTTAGGAATGCATCGCAAAAGCGTATGGCCTTTGGGTGGATCATAATTTGAGAAGAACCCCGGGTCCTGCTGTAAGGATTCTGAGTAGCTTTCAAGAGTGCTAACAATTTCCTGAAACTGTGGCCGCTTGTTGGGATTGCTCAACCAGCAGCGATGAATGAGTCGACGAGAAGCTGGTGGACATGATGGAGGTAATGGTGGTCTTGCATTCTGCACATGGATAAAAACACGATTGTGAGCAACCTCAAACATGATAATAACTCAAAAAGAGCTTTATGCAAAGTGATACGAGTGACCAGGAAAGTACTTAACTTAGTATTTATAAGATCATGAAAAACAATGAACAACATATCAGCTCAATAGACAGAGACTCTTTGATACTTATTAGTTGAGTAACCACTAACCACTGAAGATTTCTTTATACTTGCCAATTTATAGAACTGGATAACTAGCCCAACCAATGAAAAATTGTCAAAAACTATAACAGCTCTTAAGGGATTCACACCGGTTCGAGTTTACCTTTTGGCAAACAGTAAATGCTGCTTGTTCTAGAGTCATGTCATCAAACTGCTTCAATGCAGTAAAAAGCTCCCACATCACAATCCCAAAACTATAAACATCAACTTTCTTTGTGCGGTGTTTCTCCTTATCATTTCCAGTGTTATCCAACGACAAGTGCCTGTGCATCCCTTTGCGCTACTGTTAAACTCTCTAGAGACCGAATTACAAAATGAGGAAGAGTATTAAATAGCTACGGGAAATAACGGAAAGAGAAAAACTAACTAACAGCAACTACAATATTTACAGAAAAGCCCTAGTGACCAAAAGCAATTACAGAACAATTGCAGAAAAGCCCCAATGATCAAAATTCAATTATAGAACAATTGCAGAAAAGCCCTAGTGACCAAAAGCAATTACAGAACAATTGCAGAAAAACCAGTTACTAAAACAATTACAAAACAATTACAGAAAAGCCCCATAATAACTAACAGCTACCACATTGAGTTTCCAAACAAGATATGCCAAAATCTGCTACCTTCACACACATATCATGATCGAGCAGAAGATTTTTGGATTTGAGATATCCCTGTGAGCGTGAAGATATTGCATGCCACAAGCAATGTCGAGGGCTAGTTTTAGTATTAGGTTGAGGGTAAGTGAGTATGGCTCTTGTTGGTGAAGGAATTTTTCATTTCTCTGAGCCATAATACCGCAGCCTTGTCAAGTCAAGTCAAGTCCTCCTCTTCTGTACCGTCACTTTCGCCTACTCCTAGCAACTCCAAGCTTTCAACATAATTTTCGATATAAAGTACGTCAGATGCCCTTTGTATTCCAAGGTTTTTAATCTCAGAATTCATGAAATCAAAAGCAACCAACCCATCTTTAGAGTTAACCAAAGCTTCACCAGTACTGCAGTTTCCAACTGCTACAACTCTCCCCCACAATCCTTCTTGTACGGAACTAAAACTATACAGCCTAGTCCAAGAGGAATACTCCTGCATCAACCAAACCTCAGTACACTTATTATTATAAGCCTGTGGGTACCTGATCATCGCAAGTGATTCTCCAATCAAACACATAGACAACTCATAATACAATGTCTCTGTTGCCAACTCTTTTGGCAGATGGACTACACCAAACTCCTCCTCTGCGAGGCCAAAGCAGAGAATTGTAAAGACAGAGTGGGTTCTGTCCCACACAAGCCAAAACACAACTCCATCCAAGTAAACCGGAAACATAGCATGTGTAATGGTTTGAAACCAAGCACAGTGTTCCAAAACACGGGCTTTATTGGATTAGCGACGATATTCTCTGGTAAAACGACATTCTTTCTGACACGAGGATTCCACAGAACTATATAATGGGAAGATGGAGTGAAACCGCAGTCAGATAAGCATATAACACCGCGGCAAGAACCCACCAACTTCAAATCCACAACTTCCCATTTGAGGGGGATTTCGAAATTCTTGGTAGAGATGATTGTAAAAGGGGACTTGCCCTCGGCAAGGGAATAGTAATCTTGCGGGTCCTCGTAATCGTAGTAACGCCTAAAGAAGATGGCACTGGTTTGTGGTGGCATGTAGAGGTGAGAAGAGATGAAAGAGGGGCTTGTAAAAAGCTATGTTTTGAAGCTATTGGTTCAAATTGAACTTTCCATTTGCATGTTAACTGAACTACATGGCTTCGGAACTCACAGTTTTCCTCATAACAGACTTAACTTGGTGTACATAATTGTTTTCTGCAATAAATATTTGCATGCTTATATGCTATTTGCATGTTTCACCAAATTGAGCCCTCCTAAAAATAAATTGTCTTAATTGTTTTTCTAAAATAATTAGCATAGTAAAAATTGTTGCACAATAAATAAAAATAAATAATTTGTTTGTACCACCCTGACAATTGATTTTTGACAAGCTGCCAAATTCAAGAGGGAAAAAACTAGAGCCAGAAAACAAGCGAAGAAAGAGAGATAAAATCTTACGGCACTGGATAAAATCTATCCATTAAAAGAAAGTTAGATACATATCATAAATGGACTTTGACTAAAGGAATAAATGAGAGAGTTTAAAAAGATTGCTAGCTTTAATCTTTTGAAATAACAATTTTTGATGTGGCAATATTGTAGTTTATTGTTCAACTTAAAATTCTATATTGATGAAGGTCTTTCAATGTATAACTTCATCTTTTTAGGGAATAATATTAACAAGTGATACATATGAACTAATAATTGACTAGAAATAATTTAGGTTCAAATAATATAATCTCCCTCATCTGTACTAGTGAAAATTTATTTTGTAAATTTTCTACAGCAAGTATACTTTTGTTAGATAAGAGAATTACAACGCCCTTTACATTTTAAATTTCCTCCAATATCAGTGTTCATTGTTCTTAGGCTTTAAATCTTAATCATGTTTTTCTTTTCTGCTACATGTGCTATTGCTAGAACTGCTATCATCATTTTACCGAATGCATTTTTTTAGGAAATGAAGTCTCATATTATTATTTCTTTTTCACTTTAAAAGTCTTACAAGTACAGAAAAAACTTCTCTTTATAAACAATATTTCAAGACCATCCATGGGCGATGCGAGAACTTTTTAACACGTCCCATCATGTGTGAGCGGACATTAACTTGCTCCGACAATTTTCAAAAGTTGATATGCACATGTGTATATATATATATATATATATATATATGAATGAAGCAATTTTATTATTATCATATGAATAATTTTAACAATACTTGGGCACGTTCGAGTTAACTCCCAAAATATCTTGTCGTGGATTTTTCCCCCAAATTTGGCCTTTTTAAAAAGTAATTGCTTCAATATCATTATTATTCCCAAGTTAGCAAATTTAAGTACATGATGCGTATTTTGTTTTTAGGTAATTCATCACATTTCAGATGCAACAACCTTAGAGTTGCAACTCTTTTACTTGGGTTACCGCCAATGTGTGATTGGAAAGGCAAATTGTCTTTGGTTTGCTTTGTAGGGTGAATCGATTGGAGAACGAGGTTGCTATAAGCCACAAGCTTGTGTAGATATTGTTTCGGCTAGTGGTTGTGATCTATATAGCAGTGTATTGTCTTAGTTTGAGGCGTTCAATTGTGTTTTATTATGTGTTATTTAGGTTGTTGTTTAGTTCAGGTGTTGAATTGTGTTTGGAGTTTTATGTCTGTTTTTTGTTTGTGTTGTTGTTAGTTAGGTAGTTGGTTGGTTGTTATTATAGTTAGCGCATGTGGCAATTATACATATGTTTTCGATGTCAAATGAGAATCAATATGTACTTGTTGCTATGGAATATGTGTCAACTAGAAGCAAAACAACTTCCAACAAATGATTGTTATTGAATTTTTTAAATCTAGATTTTTTTTCTAAATTTGACACACCTAGAGCTTTAATAACTGATGTAGGTGAACATTTTAGAAATAAATACCTTGAAGCATTACTAAAAAACTATGGTGTTGCTCAGAAGATAACTACTACATATCATTCACAAACTAGTGGACAAGTTGAATTGTCAAACGGGGAAATAAAAAAAAAATGATAAGTCGGCAGCGCATTCACGTAATGATTAGACAAAGAAGTCAGATGATGTTTTATGGGCATATAAGACTGCTTTTAAAATACCAATAGGGATGTCACCACATCGTCTTGTTTTTTTTGGAAAAACTTGTCATTTAACTGTTGAGTTAGAACATAAAGTTTTTGGGGCAACGAAATTTTTAAATTTTGATGCTAAAGCCGCCGGTGAGTAAAGAAAATTTCTTTTAAACGAACTAGACGAATGGCGGAACGAAGCTTATGAAAATTCTAAGATCGATAAAGATAAAACAAAATTGTGGCGCGATAATTGTGAAGCGGATTAAGGATTCCACCGGAAGTTTAAGGAGTATACTTTCAATCAGCTCCGGCGGAAAATAGTCAGACATTATTTTGTGTTAACTAACAAGAACAAGAACAGAGAACAAGAACCAAGTAGCTAGTTACTCCTTTAATATTTATTTATAGATAAAGAAAGCATCACCAGAACTATATATACTAGTTCATTTACATATTTTTCACCGTCTCATGCTTATATGCTTACAACTGCACACAAAAGCAGTTTCTGGTTAGTGAACAAGTGTACAAAATTAATTATCTATCACAAAAAAGCTATGTTTTGAAGCTATTGGTTCAAATTGAACTTACCATTTGTATGTTAACTGAACTACATGGCTTCGGAACTCAAAGTTTTCCTCATAACAGACTTAACTTGGTGTACATAATTGTTTTCAGCAATGAATATTTGCATGCTTATATGCTATTTGCATGTTTCACCAAATTGAGCCCTCCTAAAAATAAATTGTCTTAATTGTTTTTCTAAAATAATTTGCATAGTAAAAATTGTTGCACAATAAATAAAAATAAATAATTTGTTTGTACTACCATGACAATTGATTTTTGACAAGCCGCCAAATTCAAGAGGGAAAGAACTAGACCCAGGAAAGACGCGAAGAAAAAGAGACAAAATCTTACGGCACTGGATCACATCTATCCATTAAAAGAAAGATAGATACATATCATAAATGGACTTTGACTACAGGAATAAATGAGAGAGTTTAAAAAGATTGCTAGCTTTAATCTTTTGAAATAACAATTTTTGATGTGGCAATATTGTAGTCTATTGTTCAACATAAAATTCTATATTGATGAAGGTCTTTCAATGTATAACTTCATCTTTTTAGGGAATAATATTAACAAGTGATACATATGAACTAATAATTGACTAGAAATAATGTAGGTTCAAATAATATAATCTCCCTCATCTGTATTAGTGAAAATTTATTTTGTAAATTTTCTACAGCAAGTATACTTTTGTTAGATAAGAGAATTACAACGCCCTTTACATCTTAAATTTCCTCCAATATCAGTGTTCGTTGTTCTTAGGCTTTGAATCTTAATCATGTTTTTCTTTTCTGCTACATGTGCTATTGCTAGAACTGCTATCATCATTTTATCGAATGCAGTTTTTTAGGAAATGAAGTCTCATATTATTATTTCTTTTTCACTTTAAAAGTCTTACAAGTAGAGAAAAAACTTCTCTTTATAAACAATATTTCAAGACCTTCCATGGGCGATGCGAGAACTTTTTAACACGTCCCATCATGTGTGAGCGGACATTAACTTGCTCTGACGATTTTCAAAAGTTGATATGCACATGTATATATATATATATATATATATATATATATATATATATGAATGAAGCAATTTTATTATTATCATATGAATAATTTTAACAATACTTGGGCATGTTCGAGTTAACTCCCAAAATATCTTGTCGTGGATTTTCCCCCCCAAATTTGGCCTTTTTAAAAAGTAATTGCTTCAATATCATTATTATTCCCAAGTTAGCAAATTTAAGTACATGATGCGTATTTTGTTTTTAGGTAATTCATCACATTTCAGATGCAGCAACCTTAGAGTTGCAACTCTTTTACTTGGATTACCGCCAGTGTGTGATTGGAAAGGAAAATTGTCTTTGGCTTGCTTTGTAGGGTGAATCGATTGGAGAACGAGGTTGCTATAAGCCACAAGCTTGTGTAGATATTATTTCGGCTAGTGGTTGTGATCTATATAGCAGTGTATTGTCTTAGTTTGAGGCGTTCAATTGTGTTTTATTATGTGTTATTTAGGTTGTTGTTTGGTTCAGGTGTTGAATTGTGTTTGGAGTTTTATGTCTGTTTTTTGTTTGTGTTGTTGTAAGTTAGGTTGTTGGTTGGTTGTTATTGTAGTTAGCGCATGTGGCAATTATACATATGTTTTCGATGTCAAATGAGAATCAATATGCACTTGTTGCTATGGAATATGTGTCAACTAGAAAAAAAACAACTTCCAACAAATGATTGTTATTGAATTTTTTAAATCTAGATTTTTTTTCTAAATTTGACACACCTAGAGCTTTAAGAAGTGATGTAGGTGAACATTTTAGAAATAAATACCTTGAATCATTACTAAAAAACTATGGTGTTGCTCAGAAGATAACTACTACATATCATTCACAAACTAGTGGACAAGTTGAATTGTCAAACGGGGAAATAAAAAAAAAATTGATAAGTCGGCAGCGCATTCACGTAATGATTAGACAAAGATGTCAGATGATGTTTTATGGGCATATAAGACTGCTTTTAAAATACCAATAGGGATGTCACCACATCGTCTTGTTTTTTTGGAAAAACTTGTCATTTAATTGTTGAGTTAGAACATAAAGTTTTTGGGGCAACAAAATTTTTAAATTTTGATGCTAAAGCCGCCGGTGAGTAAAGAAAATTTCTTTTAAACGAACTAGATGAATGGCGGAACGAAGCTTATGAAAATTCTAAGATCGATAAAGATAAAACAAAATTGTGGCGCGATAATTGTGAAGCGGATTAAGGATTCCACCGGAAGTTTAAGGAGTATACTTTCAATCAGCTCCGGTTGAAAATAGTCCGACATTATTCTGTGTTAACTAACAAGAACAAGAACAGAGAACAAGAACCAAGTAGCTAGTTACTCCTTTAATATTTATTTATAGATAAAGAAAGCATCACCAGAACTATATATACTAGTTCATTTACATATTTTTCACCGTCTCATGCTTATATGCTTACAACTGCACACAAAAGCAGTTTCTGGTTGAGTGAACAAGTGTAAAAAATTAATTATCTATCACAAAAAATACTATGTTTTGAAGCTATTGGTTCAAATTGAACTTACCATTTGCATGTTAACTGAACTGCATGGCTTCAGAACTCACAGTTTTCCTCATAACAGACTTAACTTGGTGTACATAATTGTTTTCAGCAATGAATATTTGCATGCTTATATGCTATTTGCATGTTTCACCAAATTGAGCCCTCCTAAAAATAAATTGTCTTAATTGTTTTTCTAAAATAATTAGCATAGTAAAAATTGTTGCACAATAAATAAAAATAAATAATTTGTTTGAACTACCCTGACAATTGATTTTTGACAAGCCGCCAAATTCAAGAGGGAAAAAACTAGAGCCAGGAAAAAGGCGAAGAAAGAGAGACAAAATTTTACGGCACTGGATAAAATCTATCCATTAAAAGAAAGATAGATACATATCATAAATGGATTTTGACTAAAGGAATAAATGAGAGAGTTTAAAAAGATTGCTAGCTTTAATCTTTTGAAATAACAATTTTTGATGTGGCAATATTGTAGTTTATTGTTCAACTTAAAATTCTATATTGATGAAGGTCTTTCAATGTATAACTTCATCTTTTTAGGGAATAATATTAACAAGTGATACATATGAACTAATAATTGACTAGAAATAATGTAGGTTCAAATAATATAATCTCCCTCATCTGTATTAGTGAAAATTTATTTTGTAAATTTTCTACAACAAGTATACTTTTGTTAGATAAGAGAATTACAACGCCCTTTACATCTTAAATTTCCTCCAATATCAGTGTTCGTTGTTCTTAGGCTTTAAATCTTAATCATGTTTTTCTTTTCTGCTACATGTGCTATTGCTAGAACTGCTATCATCATTTTATCGAATGCATTTTTTTAGGAAATGAAGTCTCATATTATTATTTCTTTTTCACTTTACAAGTCTTACAAGTAGAGAAAAAACTTCTCTTTATAAACAATATTTCAAGACGATCCATGGGCGATGCGAGAACTTTTTAACACGTCCCATCATGTGTGAGTGAACATTAACTTGCTCCGACGATTTTCAAAAGTTGATATGCGCACACACACACACACACACACATATATATATATATATATGAATGAAGCAATTTTATTATTATCATATGAATAATTTTAATAATACTCGGGCACATTCGAGTTAACTCCCAAAATATCTTGTCGTGGATTTTTTCCCCCAAATTTGGCCTTTTTAAAAAGTAATTGCTTCAATATCATTATTATTCCCAAGTTAGCAAATTTAAGTACATGATGCGTATTTTGTTTTTAGGTAATTCATCACATTTCAGATGCAGCAACCTTAGAGTTGCAACTCTTTTACTTGGGTTACCGCCAATGTGTGATTGGAAAGGCAAATTGTCTTTGGTTTGCTTTGTAGGGTGAATCGATTGGAGAACGAGGTTGCTATAAGCCACAAGCTTGTGTAGATATTGTTTCGGCTAGCGGTTGTGATCTATATAGCAGTATATTGTCTTAGTTTGAGGCGTTCAATTGTGTTTTATTATGTGTTATTTAAGTTGTTGTTTGGTTCAGGTGTTGAATTGTGTTTGGAGTTTTATGTCTGTTTTTTGTTTGTGTTGTTGTAAGTTAGGTAGTTGGTTGGTTGTTATTATAGTTAGCGCATGTGGCAATTATACATATGTTTTCGATGTCAAATGAGAATCAATATGTACTTGTTGCTATGGAATATGTGTCAACTAGAAGCAAAACAACTTCCAACAAATGATTGTTATTGAATATTTTAAATCTAGATTTTTTTTTCTAAGTTTGACACACCTAGAGCTTTAATAAGTGATGTAGGTGAACATTTTAGAAATAAATACCTTGAAGCATTACTAAAAAACTATGGTGTTGCTCAGAAGATAGCTACTACATATCATTCATAAACTAGTGGACAAGTTGAATTGTCAAAAGGGGAAATAAAAAAAAATTGATAAGTCGGCAGCGCATTCACGTAATGATTAGATAAAGAAGTCTGATGATGTTTTATAGGCATATAAGACTGCTTTTAAAATACCAATAGGGATGTCACCACATCGTCTTGTTTTTTTGGAAAACCTTGTCATTTAATTGTTGAGTTAGAACATAAAGTTTATGGGGCAACAAAATTTTTAAATTTTGATGCTAAAGCCGCCGGTGAGTAAAGAAAATTTCTTTTAAACGAATTAGATGAATGGCGGAACGAAGCTTATGAAAATTCTATGATCGATAAAGATAAAACAAAATTGTGGCGCGATAATTGTGAAGCGGATTAAGGATTCCACCGGAAGTTTAAGGAGTATACTTTCAATCAGCTCCGGCAGAAAATAGTCCGACATTATTCTGTGTTAACTAACAAGAACAAGAACAGAGAACAAGAACCAAGTAGCTAGTTACTCCTTTAATATTTATTTATAGATAAAGAAAGCATCACCAGAACTATATATACTAGTTCATTTACATATTTTTCACCATCTCATGCTTATATGCTTACAACTGCACACAAAAGCAGTTTCTGGTTGAGTGAACAAGTGTAAAAAATTAATTATCTATCACAAAAAAAGCTATGTTTTTAAGCTATTGGTTCAAATTGAACTTACCATTTGCATGTTAACTGAACTGCATGGCTTCGGAACTCACAATTTTCCTCATAACAGACTTAACTTGGTGTACATAATTGTTTTCAGCAATAAATATTTGCATGCTTATATGCTATTTGCATGTTTCACCAAATTGAGCCCTCCTAAAAATAAATTGTCTTAATTGTTTTTCTAAAATAATTAGCATAGTAAAAATTGTTGCACAATAAATAAAAATAAATAATTTGTTTGTACTACCCTGACAATTGATTTTTGACAAGCTGCCAAATTCAAGAGGGAAAAAACTAGAGCTAAAAAACAAGCGAAGAAAGAGAGACAAAATCTTACGGCACTGGATAAAATCTATCCATTAAAAGAAAGATAGATACATATCATAAATGGACTTTGACTAAAGGAATAAATGAGAGAGTTTAAAAAGATTGCTAGCTTTAATCTTTTGAAATAACAATTTTTGATGTGGCAATATTGTAGTCTATTGTTCAACTTAAAATTCTATATTGATGAAGGTCTTTCAATGTATAACTTCATCTTTTTAGGGAATAATATTAACAAGTGATTCATATGAACTAATAATTGACTAGAAATAATTTAGGTTCAAATAATATAATCTCCCTCATCTGTATTAGTGAAAATTTATTTTGTAAATTTTCTACAGCAAGTATACTTTTGTTAGATAAGAGAGTTACAATGCCCTTTACATCTTAAATTTCCTCCAATATCAGTGTTCATTGTTCTTAGGCTTTAAATCTTAATCATGTTTTTCTTTTCTGCTACATGTGCTATTGCTAGAACTGCTATCATTATTTTACCGAATGCATTTTTTTAGGAAGTGAAGTCTCATATTATTATTTCTTTTTCACTTTAAAAGTCTTACAAGTAGAGAAAAAACTTCTCTTTATAAACAATATTTCAAGACCATCCATGGGCGATGCGAGAACTTTTTAACACGTCCCATCATGTGTAAGCGGACATTAACTTGCTCCGACGATTTTCAAAAGTTGATATGTATATATATGTATATGAATGAAGCAATTTTATTATTATCATATGAATAATTTTAACAATACTTGGGCACGTTCGAGTTAACTCCCAAAATATCTTGTCGTGGATTTCCCCCCCAAATTTGGCCTTTTTAAAAAGTAATTGCTTCAATATCATTATTATTCCCAAGTTAGCAAATTTAAGTACATGATGCGTATTTTGTTTTTAGGTAATTCATCACATTTCAGATGCAGCAACCTTAGAGTTGCAACTCTTTTACTTGGGTTACCGCCAATGTGTGATGGGGAAAGGCAAATTGTCTTTGGTTTGCTTTGTAGGGTGAATCGATTGGAGAACGAGGTGGTTATAAGCCACAAGCTTGTGTAGATATTGTTTCGGCTAGTGGTTGCGATCTATATAGCAGTGTATTGTCTTAGTTTGAGGCGTTCAATTGTGTTTTATTATGTGTTATTTAGGTTGTTGTTTGGTTCAGGTGTTGAATTGTGTTTGGAGTTTTATGTCTGTTTTTTGTTTGTGTTGTTGTTAGTTAGGTAGTTGGTTGGTTGTTATTATAGTTAGCGCATGTGTCAATTATAAATATGTTTTCGATGTCAAATGAGAATCAATATGTACTTGTTGCTATGGAATATGTGTCAACTAGAAGCAAAACAACTTCCAACAAATGATTGTTATTGAATTTTTTAAATATGGATTTTTTTTTCTAAATTTGACACACCTAGAGCTTTAATAAGTGATGTAGGTGACCATTTTAGAAATAAATACCTTGAAGCATTACTAAAAAACTATGGTGTTGCTCAGAAGATAGCTACTACATATCATTCACAAACTAGTGGACAAGTTGAATTGTCAAACGGGAAAATAAAAAAAAATTTGATAAGTCGGCAGCGCATTCACGTAATGATTAGACAAAGAAGTCAGATGATGTTTTATGGGCATATAAGACTGCTTTTAAAATACCAATAGGGATGTCACCACATCGTCTTGTTTTTTTTGGAAAAAACTTGTCATTTAATTGTTGAGTTAGAACATAAAGTTTTTGGGGCAACAAAATTTTTAAATTTTGATGCTAAAGCCTCCGGTGAGTAAAGAAAATTTCTTTTAAACGAACTAGATGAATGGCGGAACGAAGCTTATGAAAATTCTATGATCGATAAAGATAAAACAAAATTGTGGCGCGATAATTGTGAAGCGGATTAAGGATTCCACCGGAAGTTTAAGGAGTATACTTTCAATCAGCTCCGGCAGAAAATAGTCCGACATTATTCTGTGTTAACTAACAAGAACAAGAACAGAGAACAAGAACCAAGTAGCTAGTTACTCCTTTAATATTTATTTATAGATAAAGAAAGCATCACGAGAACTATATATACTAGTTCATTTACATATTTTTCACCATCTCATGCTTATATGCTTACAACTGCACACAAAAGCAGTTTCTGGTTGAGTGAACAAGTGTAAAAAATTAATTATCTATCACAAAAAAAAGCTATGTTTTTAAGCTATTGGTTCAAATTGAACTTACCATTTGCATGTTAACTGAACTGCATGGCTTCGGAACTCACAGTTTTCCTCATAACAAACTTAACTTGGTGTACATAATTGTTTTCAGCAATAAATATTTGCATGCTTATATGCTATTTGCATGTTTCACCAAATTGAGCCCTCCTAAAAATAAATTGTCTTAATTGTTTTTCTAAAATAATTAGCATAGTAAAAATTGTTGCACAATAAATAAAAATAAATAATTTGTTTGTACTACCCTGACAATTGATTTTTGACAAGCTGCCAAATTCAAGAGGGAAAAAACTAGAGCTAAAAAACAAGCGAAGAAAGAGAGACAAAATCTTACGGCACTGGAGAAAATCTATCCATTAAAAGAAAGATAGATACATATCATAAATGGACTTTGACTAAAGGAATAAATGAGAGAGTTTAAAAAGATTGCTAGCTTTAATCTTTTGAAATAACAATTTTTGATGTGGCAATATTGTAGTCTATTGTTCAACTTAAAATTCTATATTGATGAAGGTCTTTCAATGTATAACTTCATCTTTTCAGGGAATAATATTAACAAGTGATACATATGAACTAATAATTGACTAGAAATAATTTAGGTTCAAATAATATAATCTCCCTCATCTGTATTAGTGAAAATTTATTTTGTAAATTTTCTACAGCAAGTATACTTTTGTTAGATAAGAGAGTTACAATGCCCTTTACATCTTAAATTTCCTCCAATATCAGTGTTCATTGTTCTTAGGCTTTAAATCTTAATCATGTTTTTCTTTTCTGCTACATGTGCTATTGCTAGAACTGCTATCATTATTTTACCGAATGCATTTTTTTAGGAAGTGAAGTCTCATATTATTATTTCTTTTTCACTTTAAAAGTCTTACAAGTAGAGAAAAAACTTCTCTTTATAAACAATATTTCAAGACCATCCATGGGCGATGCGAGAACTTTTTAACACGTCCCATCATGTGTAAGCGGACATTAACTTGCTCCGACGATTTTCAAAAGTTGATATGTATATATATGTATATGAATGAAGAAATTTTATTATTATCATATGAATAATTTTAACAATACTTGGGCACGTTCGAGTTAACTCCCAAAATATCTTGTCGTGGATTTTCCCCCCAAATTTGGCCTTTTTAAAAAGTAATTGCTTCAATATCATTATTATTCCCAAGTTAGCAAATTTAAGTACATGATGCGTATTTTGTTTTTAGGTAATTCATCACATTTCAGATACAGCAACCTTAGAGTTGCAACTCTTTTACTTGGGTTACCGCCAATGTGTGATGGGGAAAGGCAAATTGTCTTTGGTTTGCTTTGTAGGGTGAATCGATTGGAGAACGAGGTGGCTATAAGCCACAAGCTTGTGTAGATATTGTTTCGGCTAGTGGTTGCGATCTATATAGCAGTGTATTGTCTTAGTTTGAGGCGTTCAATTGTGTTTTATTATGTGTTATTTAGGTTGTTGTTTGGTTCAGGTGTTGAATTGTGTTTGGAGTTTTATGTCTGTTTTTTGTTTGTGTTGTTGTTAGTTAGGTAGTTGGTTGGTTGTTATTATAGTTAGCGCATGTGGCAATTATAAATATGTTTTCGATGTCAAATGAGAATCAATATGTACTTGTTGCTATGGAATATGTGTCAACTAGAAGCAAAACAACTTCCAACAAATGATTGTTATTGAATTTTTTAAATATGGATTTTTTTTTCTAAATTTGACACACCTAGAGCTTTAATAAGTGATGTAGGTGACCATTTTAGAAATAAATACCTTGAAGCATTACTAAAAAACTATGGTGTTGCTCAGAAGATAGCCACTACATATCATTCACAAACTAGTGGACAAGTTGAATTGTCAAACGGGAAAATAAAAAAAAAATTGATAAGTCGGCAGCGCATTCACGTAATGATTAGACAAAGAAGTCAGATGATGTTTTATGGGCATATAAGACTGCTTTTAAAATACCAATAGGGATGTCACCACATCGTCTTGTTTTTTTGGAAAAAACTTGTCATTTAATTGTTGAGTTAGAACATAAAGTTTTTGGGGCAACAAAATTTTTAAATTTTGATGCTAAAGCCTCCGGTGAGTAAAGAAAATTTCTTTTAAACGAACTAGATGAATGGCGGAACGAAGCTTATGACAACTCTAAGATCGATAAAGATAAAACAAAATTGTGGCGCGATAATTGTGAAGCGGATTAAGGATTCCACCGGAAGTTTAAGGAGTATACTTTCAATCAGCTCCGGCAGAAAATAGTCCGACATTATTCTGTGTTAACTAACAAGAACAAGAACAGAGAACAAGAACCAAGTAGCTAGTTACTCCTTTAATATTTATTTATAGATAAAGAAAGCATCACCAGAACTATATATACTAGTTCATTTACATATTTTTCACCATCTCATGCTTATATGCTTACAACTGCACACAAAAGCAGTTTCTGGTTGAGTGAACAAGTGTAAAAAATTAATTATCTATCACAAAAAAAAGCTATGTTTTTAAGCTATTGGTTCAAATTGAACTTACCATTTGCATGTTAACTGAACTGCATGGCTTCGGAACTCACAGTTTTCCTCATAACAAACTTAACTTGGTGTACATAATTGTTTTCAGCAATAAATATTTGCATGCTTATATGCTATTTGCATGTTTCACCAAATTGAGCCCTCCTAAAAATAAATTGTCTTAATTGTTTTTCTAAAATAATTAGCATAGTAAAAATTGTTGCACAATAAATAAAAATAAATAATTTGTTTGTACTACCCTGACAATTGATTTTTGACAAGCTGCCAAATTCAAGAGGGAAAAAACTAGAGCTAAAAAACAAGCGAAGAAAGAGAGACAAAATCTTACGGCACTGGAGAAAATCTATCCATTAAAAGAAAGATAGATACATATCATAAATGGACTTTGACTAAAGGAATAAATGAGAGAGTTTAAAAAGATTGCTAGCTTTAATCTTTTGAAATAACAATTTTTGATGTGGCAATATTGTAGTCTATTGTTCAACTTAAAATTCTATATTGATGAAGGTCTTTCAATGTATAACTTCATCTTTTCAGGGAATAATATTAACAAGTGATACATATGAACTAATAATTGACTAGAAATAATTTAGGTTCAAATAATATAATCTCCCTCATCTGTATTAGTGAAAATTTATTTTGTAAATTTTCTACAGCAAGTATACTTTTGTTAGATAAGAGAGTTACAATGCCCTTTACATCTTAAATTTCCTCCAATATCAGTGTTCATTGTTCTTAGGCTTTAAATCTTAATCATGTTTTTCTTTTCTGCTACATGTGCTATTGCTAGAACTGCTATCATTATTTTACCGAATGCATTTTTTTAGGAAGTGAAGTCTCATATTATTATTTCTTTTTCACTTTAAAAGTCTTACAAGTAGAGAAAAAACTTCTCTTTATAAACAATATTTCAAGACCATCCATGGGCGATGCGAGAACTTTTTAAAACGTCCCATCATGTGTAAGCGGACATTAACTTGCTCCGACGATTTTCAAAAGTTGATATGTATATATATGTATATGAATGAAGCAATTTTATTATTATCATATGAATAATTTTAACAATACTTGGGCACGTTCGAGTTAACTCCCAAAATATCTTGTCATGGATTTTCCCCCCAAATTTGGCCTTTTTAAAAAGTAATTGCTTCAATATCATTATTATTCCCAAGTTAGCAAATTTAAGTACATGATGCATATTTTGTTTTTAGGTAATTCATCACATTTCAGATGCAGCAACCTTAGAGTTGCAACTCTTTTACTTGGGTTACCGCCAATGTGTGATGGGGAAAGGCAAATTGTCTTTGGTTTGCTTTGTAGGGTGAATCGATTGGAGAACGAGGTGGCTATAAGCCACAAGCTTGTGTAGATATTGTTTCGGCTAGTGGTTGCGATCTATATAGCAGTGTATTGTCTTAGTTTGAGGCGTTCAATTGTGTTTTATTATGTGTTATTTAGGTTGTTGTTTGGTTCAGGTGTTGAATTGTGTTTGGAGTTTTATGTCTGTTTTTTGTTTGTGTTGTTGTTAGTTAGGTAGTTGGTTGGTTGTTATTATAGTTAGCGCATGTGGCAATTATAAATATGTTTTCGATGTCAAATGAGAATCAATATGTACTTGTTGCTATGGAATATGTGTCAACTAGAAGCAAAACAACTTCCAACAAATGATTGTTATTGAATTTTTTAAATATGGATTTTTTTTCTAAATTTGACACACCTAGAGCTTTAATAAGTGATGTAGGTGACCATTTTAGAAATAAATACCTTGAAGCATTACTAAAAAACTATGGTGTTGCTCAGAAGATAGCCACTACATATCATTCACAAACTAGTGGACAAGTCGAATTGTCAAACGGGAAAATAAAAAAAAAAATTGATAAGTCGGCAGCGCATTCACGTAATGATTAGACAAAGAAGTCAGATGATGTTTTATGGGCATATAAGACTGCTTTTAAAATACCAATAGGGATGTCACCACATCGTCTTGTTTTTTTGGAAAAAACTTGTCATTTAATTGTTGAGTTAGAACATAAAGTTTTTGGGGCAACAAAATTTTTAAATTTTGATGCTAAAGCCTCCGGTGAGTAAAGAAAATTTCTTTTAAACGAACTAGATGAATGGCGGAACGAAGCTTATGACAACTCTAAGATCGATAAAGATAAAACAAAATTGTGGCGCGATAATTGTGAAGCGGATTAAGGATTCCACCGGAAGTTTAAGGAGTATACTTTCAATCAGCTCCGGCAGAAAATAGTCCGACATTATTCTGTGTTAACTAACAAGAACAAGAACAGAGAACAAGAACCAAGTAGCTAGTTACTCCTTTAATATTTATTTATAGATAAAGAAAGCATCACCAGAACTATATATACTAGTTCATTTACATATTTTTCACCATCTCATGCTTATATGCTTACAACTGCACACAAAAGCAGTTTCTGGTTGAGTGAACAAGTGTAAAAAATTAATTATCTATCACAAAAAAAAGCTATGTTTTTAAGCTATTGGTTCAAATTGAACTTACCATTTGCATGTTAACTGAACTGCATGGCTTCGGAACTCACAGTTTTCCTCATAACAAACTTAACTTGGTGTACATAATTGTTTTCAGCAATAAATATTTGCATGCTTATATGCTATTTGCATGTTTCACCAAATTGAGCCCTCCTAAAAATAAACTGTCTTAATTGTTTTTCTAAAATAATTAGCATAGTAAAAATTGTTGCACAATAAATAAAAATAAATAATTTGTTTGTACTACCCTGACAATTGATTTTTGACAAGCTGCCAAATTCAAGAGGGAAAAAACTAGAGCTAAAAAACAAGCGAAGAAAGAGAGACAAAATCTTACGGCACTGGAGAAAATCTATCCATTAAAAGAAAGATAGATACATATCATAAATGGACTTTGACTAAAGGAATAAATGAGAGAGTTTAAAAAGATTGCTAGCTTTAATCTTTTGAAATAACAATTTTTGATGTGGCAATATTGTAGTCTATTGTTCAACTTAAAATTCTATATTGATGAAGGTTTTTCAATGTATAACTTCATCTTTTCAGGGAATAATATTAACAAGTGATACATATGAACTAATAATTGACTAGAAATAATTTAGGTTCAAATAATATAATCTCCCTCATCTGTATTAATGAAAATTTATTTTGTAAATTTTCTACAGCA
This sequence comes from Linaria vulgaris, assembly GCA_948329865.1. NCBI lineage: Eukaryota > Viridiplantae > Streptophyta > Magnoliopsida > Lamiales > Plantaginaceae > Linaria > Linaria vulgaris. The sequence goes on along the minus strand of OX415250.1, from coordinate 29,724,306 downwards.
AGTATACTTTTGTTAGATAAGAGAGTTACAATGCCCTTTACATCTTAAATTTCCTCCAATATCAGTGTTCATTGTTCTTAGGCTTTAAATCTTAATCATGTTTTTCTTTTCTGCTACATGTGCTATTGCTAGAACTGCTATCATCATTTTACCGAATGCATTTTTTTAGGAAATGAAGTCTCATATTATTATTTCTTTTTCACTTTAAAAGTCTTACAAGTAGAGAAAAAACTTCTCTTTATAAACAATATTTCAAGACCATCCATGGGCGATGCGAGAACTTTTTAACACGTCCCATCATGTGTAAGCGGACATTAACTTGCTCCGACGATTTTCAAAAGTTGATATGTATATATATGTATATGAATGAAGCAATTTTATTATTATCATATGAATAATTTTAACAATACTTGGGCACGTTCGAGTTAACTCCCAAAATATCTTGTCGTGGATTTCCCCCCCAAATTTGGCCTTTTTAAAAAGTAATTGCTTCAATATCATTATTATTCCCAAGTTAGCAAATTTAAGTACATGATGCGTATTTTGTTTTTAGGTAATTCATCACATTTCAGATGCAGCAACCTTAGAGTTGCAACTCTTTTACTTGGGTTACCGCCAATGTGTGATGGGGAAAGGCAAATTGTCTTTGGTTTGCTTTGTAGGGTGAATCGATTGGAGAACGAGGTGGCTATAAGCCACAAGCTTGTGTAGATATTGTTTCGGCTAGTGGTTGTGATCTATATAGCAGTGTATTGTCTTAGTTTGAAGCGTTCAATTGTGTTTTATTATATGTTATTTAGGTTGTTGTTTGGTTTAGATGTTGAATTGTGTTTGGAGTTTTATGTCTGTTTTTTGTTTATGTTGTTGTTAGTTAGGTAGTTGGTCGGTTGTTATTGTAGTTAGCGCATGTGGCAATTATACATATGTTTTCGATGTCAAATTAGAATCAATATGTACTTGTTGCTAGGAATACGTGTCAACTAGAAGCAAAACAACTTCCAACAAATGATTTTTATTGAATTTTTGAAATCTAGATTTTTTTTCTAAATTTGACACACCTAGAGCTTTAATAAGTGATGTAGGTGAACATTTTAGAAATAAATACCTTGAAGCATTACTAAAAAGCTATGGTGTTGCTCAAAAGATAGCTACTATATATCATTCACAAACTAGTGGACAAGTTGAATTGTCAAACGGGGAAATAAAAAATAAATTGATAAGTCGGCAGCGCATTCACGCAATGATTAGACAAAGAAGTCAGATGATGTTTTATGGGCATATAAGACTGCTTTTAAAATACCAAGCGGGATGTCACCACATCGTCTTGTTTTTTTGGAAAAACTTGTCATTTAATTGTTGAGTTAGAACATAAAGTTTTTGGGGCAACAAAATTTTTAAATTTTGATGCTAAAGCCGCCGGTGAGTAAAGAAAATTTCTTTTAAACGAACTAGATGAATGGCGGAACGAAGCTTATGAAAACTCTAAGATCGATAAAGATAAAACAAAATTGTGGCGCGATAAGAGAATCTTGCATACTTTTTTTTACCAAGACATCAAGTGCTTATTTAATTCTAGACTCAGACTGTTTTTAGGTAAATTGTGTTCAAGATGGAAAAGACATAATCGTGTTGTAAATGCTAGACCACATGGAGTAGTGGAAGTGGAAACAAATGATGAACAAATCTTTATGGTCAATGGACAAAGATTGAAGCATTATTTCGCTACAAATAAGGAAGATGGCTTGGCCCTTTTTTCTAGATAATGTCCAATAAATAAACAGGTGTCTAGCCGAGAACATTAAAACAAGCGCTAAATGGGAGGCAACCCATTTTTTCCTTTCAATTCTATTGTTCTTTGTTTTAAATAAGTTGATGATTTCTTTTATTTATAATTGAAAGGTTGAATAAATTTGTGTCTGTAGTTGTTATTTGAACATACACCATGGACGAGCAAGTTTAACATGAATTTGGAATATACACCACAATAGCCTCGAATTTAGCTCGGGACCTCGTCAGTTCTACTTGCAACCCTTCAACTTGAGTTGTGGCATCCTCAACAATTCTCGTCAAGTCGTCTTCGATCAACAGAACTGTCTTGCCTCCGACTCTAGCTTCACCACCCTAACAAGAACGTCATGCTTCTCGACCTCGACCTTTTTCACTTCTCAAGCAACTTCCTCGCAATGATTTTCTCACTCCTCGCAGGCTCAGACAACCTCCACCCTTAATCCTTATACTCGGGCGTAATTCCGCCCATATTGCTCCCACTGTTCCAATGAGAGCCACTTGGCCGGAAATTACGCAGACTCGACTTTTCAAATTTGCAAGCGAGCCTCCAAGAATGCAACGCGCACAACCTGCCCGATCACGCGATGCCCAGGCTTTCTTCAACACTGGGGATACCTACACGAACAATATGAGCATGAGGATTAGGGGTGTACGCGGGCGGATATTTACGGATTGCATCAAAAAAATACAACATACCCATTTATGGTGGGTTACCAAAATTTTTAGCCGTGCGGGTTATTTGAATTTTAAAACCATGTAGGTGGCAGGTAGAGCGGGTGGCGGGTTATAACACAATCAAAAATATAAAATCAATACCATTAGAAATACATGTGTATTACTTATTTATTTATAATATTACACATTTACTAACACACACACACACACACACACACACACACATATATATATATATATATATATATATATATATATATATGAAAATAATATTTACATTAGCAGTTGAAGTATAAAAGATTTAGCATGATATATTAGGCATAAATTATAAAATACATATAAAGTAATCATATTCACAGTAATTTTCATCTATTAAGTTCATAGTTTGATGCTTTATTATCATTATCTTTCTACTTATGCATCTTAAAGTGACGAGAAAAAATAATTCACACTAGTTTGATAGGTAGTTTAGAATTCCTATAATAAAAAAATGTTCAGATGACGCGGGTGGCGGATGGGTGACAAGGTAAACCTACCACCGACCGACATAGAGCAGGTTGACACAAAACCGATCCACCTGCATGTACAAAAAAATAAAATCATAACGCATGCGTGTAAATGCAGTCGGGTGGGTGAGCAGGTTTTTGTACACCCTTAATGAGGATGGAGGCATGAAGTGCATTGCAACGTAGCATTGCTAAAAAAATGGGGGGTGGGGGGATTTTAACACTCCATTAGTACTTACTGTCTCCACCGCAAAGTTTAAGCGCTCCTGGAGTTCCTCCACACTCTACACGCATGAGGACGTCTAAATACCCCCGTGTTGCCAACAACCAAAACAACCCTTTCTTCAGTCAAGGGCTGGGCTCGTCTTCTCCACCGGAAGCTCTAACAACTGGTGAGCCTTACCCATTTCCAGGCCTTGGGCTCTATAGACGATGTTAGTAAACATCTGACATGTCCACATCCGAAATGTCACTGTCAGTTCAAGGACTGCTGTCTGGCGATCTCCAAAGTATATCCGAATGAGACAAAATGGGAGCCCTTATTTTCTTCCTGTTTTTTTCCTCTAGAGCACTCGCTTCTCCCAACAGAGAAACTCCCCCTTAAGAAGTCGTTCTTTTCCCACACCTTCATTTTTTTCTCCCTCTGAGTATCCCCGCATTCATGCGGCCTCTGCAACACTCTTCTCTTCTCTTTCAAAGCTGGTGGCGCTTCACGAATATCATCAATATGCTCATCTTGGTCTGACTCAATGTGGGACCATAACAGACCTTTGACGATCGCGCCCCACGAGCTTTGATCCAATCCGAGTTGGTTCAGTGGTGATCAATCACTTTACCCAACTCAGGCTAAAGCACAACTCATATAAAGGGGTCTCACTATCCAGAATCAAAATTATACACGTTTTACAGAATATATTTTGATATATACAATGGAAGTCTTGGTATTACAAACAATGTGACTATTTTAATGGTTATGCACTAGTGACAACGCATGAATATTTCAAAATGCACACTTGAATAATTATTCACTTGATCCATGCTGCCATGTTGATTTTATCATGAGGAATGTACAGAAGAAATGAGGAATGAGTCTTTAATGACTTAGTGAGATTCATGTCAAAGAACTGGTAATGCAAGAATTAACTCTAATTTAATGGATACATTTCGAGGAGTGATCTTACCGATAGAAACAGTCCGACTAGATAATTTGATGTATCAATGGTACTAGAATTTCCAAAGAATAGTTAATGAACTTGTTCATAACAATAAACAAATCCAATCTTATGGCTTCTAATATTCTACCTTATACCTCCCGACGAGGAGCGACCTCGCAAACAAATCAAGAGACATGCTCGAGTACATGTTGATCCAACACGCGGGTTATAGCCAACTCCTGACTGCAAGCGGCGCCTAGATAGATGGGTATCAAGCGAAATTACTTAAACCGACAGTCCTTATTGCCCGGCAGTAACTCGACTCAATCATTGGGTCCCACTTCCCAAAGGCGTCCCAATGGGTATAACATATAAATAAATAAGCTAGTAAACTGGATAATATCCGTTGTTTTTTAGTTACATGTCCCAAACATAGTTCGTTGCTATTTGCACAGTTCAAGAACAAACAGATGAGATTATAATATCGGAGAATTACCATGATTATGAGTCGATATGATAAATAATAAAGGATTTAATATGATTTAACGATGAGTAAGAAAATCATGTTATGAGATGAGATGCAAAACATGATTATGTTGGAATATAAGTTGGTCGAAGTTTGGTAACGGGATAGTGGGCTTTCTGTCCAAGTTCCTCAGAGCTAGATGCCAAATGGGGCTAGAACAAATCAGAAATGGAACCTCACTTTTACTCGTACGGGGAACCTTGATGGCGTTGATTAGTTAGTCAAACCTTTAACAATTTAAATAATATTAGTCAACTGAATTCATAATTCACCACAACAAATATTAGTACTTTTTCTTCAATTCTGATGTTAGTGAAATTGAGAAACGTTTTTGTTAAGAATGCTAGTTACAATGTAAATCTTAGTAATTAACACATAAGCTTAATTTATATCATTACATAAAACATGAAATCTTAGATGATGAATTTAAAGAAACATATGCTTCAATTGAATATTGAATATCTATTATTTTAACCACCTTATTAAAACCTCAAAAATATCTTAAACAACCATATGTTCAAACTTATGACTATGTGTATTCATGATAAAGTCCTTTCGACGACAAGTCACGGTAACACGTAAGATTTGATTAACTATCCAATTTGATGCGTAATCAATCTTTAAAACATATTACTTAACTAACTCTAATAAAACCCGTCTTTTAGACTTTAATCAATTCAAGACTTTTAATGACTACACATCGAATAAGTATCATATGAAGCAACACTTTAAAGGTATAACTTAGGCAATTATTACTTTATTTTACATAGTTAGGGTAAAATGCATATAATTGGGTTATAACTTAAATATAAAGATATAAACATGAGAAATTTATCAAAACATGTGATAAGGAATGTTTATTATGATAAATAATCTTATTTGATGGTTAGGTCATGAAGTGACAAGAATAATCTTGTAAAACTTATGAAAGTAGTATGTTAAACATGATAAATCTACTATTAAAATGATATAAATAAAATCACAAAAATGTCAATTCATGGATTATAATATTATAATTATAACTAATACCATATCATGTTAAATTCATGTGTGTGATAAAAACTTAGATTATGATGCTGATTGACTTATAAACTAAGAAAATAAAGGTTGTGCCAAATAAACTGAAAAATCACCGCAATTTCGGTTTTACCTTTGGTCGGACATCTAAATGAACTTGGTTTTCAAATACTTTTATGGTTTCTGATTTATAATGTCATGATGAATGTGTGTACCCAAGATTTTGTGAAAAAAAAAAGAGCAAAAGTTTGCTATGCTAAATAATTCCTACAACATAAGAGTTGTTGTCGGATTTTCTGGCAGCAGTTTACGGTTTTTAGATTACGGCCTCCTAAATCATATTATTTGGGAAAGATGTATTCATACAAAACATAAAAGACACCAAGGAGAGAAGATGAAAACATTACGGCCTCCTACTATTTATTATGATTTTTCTAAGGTGTATGGGAGATTCGACATTTTTTGTGCAGTACAAGGTTGGGCGTCTTTGGGGGTAGAAGATGAAAACAAAAAAATATGAAATAATCTTTTTCTAAACTAGAACACGAAAATAAATGAGTCGTATTTCAGGAATTTTTAGTTTTTTATAATAAATCACAAAAATTTGAATTTAATCATGCTCTTAAGGATGTCATGGCTTACCTCATCAATTAGTTAATTGCGTATTAAGTCCCTCAATTATTTATAATTAAAATCCAAATAGATATAATTAAATTTCTTTATTATATACATATTTTCTAATATAACTTTTCTTGGTAATTTGATCGTCTTGGTTAGTATTTGAAATTTCAATATATGTTTGAGGATTAGAGACCTATAAAAATAATAAATGACTAACTTCTAAGTTCATGGACTAAAAGCAAATTTTCCTAAACATTTAGGGTCAAAAATGTTTTTTTTAAGTTCAAGGACTAAAATATAAATTTATTTTTTTCCTAATTTCTGGGGCGTTACAAGACCTCTTGCCTCTAGCCTCTCAACGTTCAATACGAGCACCTAAGCAATTTTTCCACCAATATCAACACAACCAAACATGGAGCGATAACGACAAAAGGACGAACCGAAGGAAATATTTGGTACTAGTTACAATTTTAGTTCCATAATGTGGCATTGTCTACATTTAGTTCCTTATTATAGTTTTTTTGTATAATTTTGGTCCCCCGGTATGTATAATTTTGGTCCCCCATAAGTTATTTTTATTAGAAAAAACACCCCTGTGTGTTATTTCTAATTAGTAAAAAGCTCCAATGTGTTATATATTCTCCTAAAATTGTATTTTCACCTAAGAAAAGCTAAACAAAATATAAAAAAATCCATGAAGTTACAATGTAAACTTAGATATTTCATATTTATTAATTATTATTAGTATTTATATATATATATATATTTATTAAGACCCAATTATAATAAAATAATTCCTTCTTCATATATATATATATATATATGTATATATATATATAAATCTCCCTCCCCACCCAGCCCCGCCGCCACCGCCGATTTTCCTTCTTTTTTGCTTTTTTTTTCTGATCCAATTTATGATTTTTCAAGTTTTAAGAAACTCAACTTTTAAATTATTTATATTCTAATTTATTTGAAGTGTTTAACAGGAAAAAAAACAAAGAAGTTGACAAGTCTTCCCCAAATCCTTCGACAGCCAACCACCTCGACACGTGCCACCTCGTAACTCAATTACCGACAAAATAGTCGGTGTCGCATGACTTTAATTTGTTTTCTTATGGATAGGTCGGGAGAAAAAAGTAAAGAAAAAAAAGGTGGTGAAGGCGGGCGGGCGGGGGCGGGGAGAAGAAGATTTTCTTTTAAAAATTTTGAATTATTTTATTATAATTAGATATTTTTTCATCTTTTGAACATAAATATTTATAATAATTAAAATTTATTAAAAAATTAATTTGCATCATAACTTATGAGCTTTTAAATTTTTAGTTTTTTCTATATAATTTTAGGATAATATATAACACACGAGGGCTTTTTACTAAATAAAATAACTTTAGAGGCAAAACAATGAGGGACCAAAATTGTAAAAGCCACAACAAGGGACTAGATGTGGATAATGGCACATTATGGGACTAAAATTGTATCTAGACCACAATAGAAGACCAAAAATAATTTATTTTCCCTGTATATCATTTGATTTACTCTTTGTTCACTTGCAATACATGTTTGCATACACATATCTAATTTCTGTAAAGAATTAACTTGATTGGTATTTTATTGCTTAGTAAATAATACAATGATACATTGATTTATACAAGAGACTAATTACAGGATATGGATGTTAACATGTTTGATATTATTTCCTATTCAAAAAGCGAGGATTTTATAAAAGAGAATAAAGATACGAGAATATTCCTTCCTTTATTCACTGAACTTCACTCCTCAGTTTTTTTTTTGTACGTGATTGTCCCTGGTCTCTTCAATTGATCACCTCCCTTTATATAGAGTTTGTTAGAGACATGTGTCGTTATGCATGTGTTTTAGTAAGGTACAGGTGTCGCAATATGTGTAAAAGTGTAAAAAGATAAGATAAGGTATATCTTTAATCTACTAGATGCTGACTAGGCTGATCTTTGTCTCTTCCGATAGCTCTGGGGATCTCCGAGGGGCTGTTCCTAATTATGCTATTTTTCGAGGGGGCCTACATTTGGTAGTGACTTGATGGACCAGTTAGGACATTCTTCGGGTGGTGTTGTTGCTTCGGTAAGGGTTCATTCTGGTGTAGGAGTTTCTGTATATGTTCTCCGAGGGGTGTTTCCGCCCTTGACTTGGGCTCCGGGGGCTTGACTTGGTCTCCGAGGGCTTTTTTATCTTCGTGAAGTGGTACTTTCTTGTCCAAGTCCTCGTAGTGTGCCTTCCAGTGGCTCTTGTATTTAGATCTGGCTTTGTTCTTAGATTCGGTCTTCGGAGTGATGTTCCGAGGGCAGTTTATGTTGAGGAGTGTTCAGCAAGGAAGTGTTCTAGCGAGATTATGGGACTCGGGGCCCGTTGTGGTCCCTCTTGGCGCATCGATGGATATCGGAGTCGCGCGGATCCATCGGGGTTTACTCTTTTTCTAATGCCGCGTTGATATCTCTTTTTTATTCATCGTTGACTTTCCAAGGGACGCTTAGGTGACTCATCGGGTGTTCCTTCGTACCACTTCGGGTCAATGACCGAGGGGTGTGGTAACATCTGATGGGCCTCCTCATCGGGAGTGGGTACATCTCATCGGAAGTACTCGCGACAATAGTATTGTCCATATATTAATTCCTATATTTAGGACTAATATTCTCTTTAATCTCATATTTATTTTTCACGGTTAACACTAGCCCCCCCAAATTTCGATCGCCTTCGTAGAGGCGAGGGAAATTTCATTTCGTGTCCTCGGTGAGGTGAGGGGCTTTTTCTAATTTTTTCCTTCGATATATTTATTTTTTTATTATTTTTTGACGATTTTCCGAGGGGTGTATTATAGATATATGTATAATATTTACATAAGAAAGTTACCTTTTAGCCCTTTAGATCAACGGCGCCGATAACGGTCCTGTTTGCAATGGCTCTTTTCTAGCCGTTAGATTCATTAATTGTGCGTTACTCATCCATCCGTTGACCGTCTCCAACGGCTAGCGCGTGAGGGGGCACGTGTCGCCTGAGCGGGCAACGTGGGGCATGGAAGGCGGGGCATGTATTCAGCGAGTTGCTTATAAATAGTCCCCACTACTGACTTTCATTCTTTCAGTAAATTCTCCTCAGAGCAAAAATCTTCTCTTCTCCCCTCGCAAATTTTTCCTTTATATTCACGCGCACCTCTTCTCTTTCCCTTCTCGGAGAAATACTTCATCTTCTTTTTTGTTTTTGCACAAATGGCTTCCTTCACCACCACCGATCCAATCGCGGCTTCCACCACTTCTAGAGCTACTGCTACTGCTGATTCTCTGGCAGGTATGGGGGTGCCCCGACGGGGGTAATTACCCGTAAACAAAAGGGTGAGACCTCTGCTGCTATCAGGGGCGACGCTGCTTCTGTCAAGAAAGCTAGGGTTCCCAAATTGAAAAAGGCTTCTGCTCGTGATTTCGCCAAAATTGAGAAGATTCAAAGTATTGCTACTCGTGAGCAGGTGTTGGAGCTATTTACATCAACGGGGGCTTTCCAGAAGAACATGGTATTCCAGATTCCGACGAAGGATGAGAGGGCATGTTATCCACCCCAGGGAATGCTTACCGTTTACATTGCTCAAGTAATATATGGATGGCGTTCGTTTATGCTGCCTTTCTTTTGCGAGGTATTTAAGGCGTGTAATATTAGCCCGAGTCACATGAGTCCAAACGGATTTGCGGCCCTTTGTATCTATGTTTTCTGGTGTCAAGTGAACGGGTTGGAGTGTGGGGTGGATCACTTTTTCTCTATATTCGATGTGGTGATTTCACCCGGGGGGTTTCCCTTCTACCACGTTCGTCATCGGGACAATGCCAAAAATTCCACGAAAAGGATATTGGATGGGTCGATCAGTTCTCACAGTGTCTGGAAGAACAAATATTTTTTCGTGCAACCAGCTCAAGGTAAATGGGACATGCCTTTTGACTGGAGAGAGGGTGCGGCTCCCGTGCGCACTATGGATCAGGAGATAATTTTGTCCCCGGTGATTTCTCAACAGCTTTTGATGGAATCAGATGATTTTTTGATGCTATTCAAGACGCCCGGGCTTCATCATGTGGTGTTCACCGATAATGTTGTCGAGAAGCCACTGTCTATATCTTCCGAGGCCCTGGCTCTTTTCAGTAAGCACTTTGTTTCTGTTCTTGTCCTTTTTCTTGACATAGGAATGAGTTATAATTATACTCGTTGACTTTTGGGCGGTGCAGAGGATGTCTTAGCGAATTACTTTTCACAGTCGGGCCCCATAGAACCCGTTACGAGCGGTATTTCCGACGCTCCGGAGGAGGGTGACCATGATGAGGAGGAGGTTAATGCTCCTGAGGGTGCGCACATGGGTCCGGAGATGGGAGGAACTTATGAGGATCATTCACCCTTGTACATAGATGTTGCGGGGGTGATTCGGAATGCGGTTCCGTTACGCCAGGTAGGTCCTTACTCAGCTTTGGCTCTGGTGCCGGTCCCTGGATCCGATACGGGAAGTTCTCCGAGGGCTTCAGAACAAGAAATCTCTCCGTGGACTGGTGGGGAAGATTTTGCCCAGGAGACCGCAGAGGTACTAGTCATATCTTCCAGGGATCCATCTCCCGCCTCTCCTCGTGGAGTTGAAGTTTCTTTGCCCATGTCTCCGATAGTTCCTGAGTTCTCGGATAGGGCAATGTCCGAGCCTACTCCCCTCGGTGAGTTTTTGTTGGTTCTTAATAAGATTTTCTAAAATGTTTAAAGGAGTTTGTTCATATACTAAGGTCCTCTTTTCCGGTGTAGATATCGTGGATAAGGGAAAGGCTCCGATGGCAGAAGGGTCTTCTCTTTTAGGTAAGCATTCTTTGCTTACTTCTTTCTTTTTTGCCTAATTATTGTTCCATGACTTTTCTAGGTTCATTCTCTCTTCTTACTTATATATATTGTCTTTGCAGAGGAAGATTTTTTGGCGCAGTTTCTCAATCCCGTTCCGGAGGCTTCGTTGGGTGACTCCGAGGACATTCACGAGGAGTTTGACCCATCGTCCGACGACATGGATGTGAAGGTGGAGACACTGAGCTCATTGGTTGGGGGGCGGGCCCGTTTACTACTGCTAGAGGTCCTCGGGCGGTATTTACCGACTCGGATGTGGTGACGCCAACTCCGAGGACCATTCCTCCGATGAGTCACGTCCCCGTTATGCTTTCTACGAGGGGTCTCACCTTTCAGACTCCGTTGGTTCCTCGTAATCTGGGAGATATGCCCTCAATGCAGGTTCTGGAGTGAGCTTTCCAGGAGATTCTTCGGTTCTTTGCTTCTTCGAATGCAACCCCTGCTGATGGATTTCATTTCATGCATACGAGTCTTAACTGGATGGCTCTTATGGTAAGCTTGACCCCTTCTCTTCTTTATTTCTGTTCATCCTTCTTTTAGGTAATCGGTTTTAGACTCTTACGCATTTTCTTTCTTTTTCGTAGGTCGGGAAAATTCGGGCCGCAGTGGCCGCAGTAGAGCAGGGGTATCACAAGGAGGGGGAAGAAGTAAAACTTCTCCGAGCTCATGTGGCGTCCCTTCTTTCCAAGGACAAAAAGAGCAAGACGATGGAGGATATACTCCACACGAAGATTTTCGATCTCGAATTTCTATGGCAAGAGGCTCAGAAGAAGAAAAAGGGTTTGCGCCTCAAGTTGGAGCGGGTGGAGTCTGCGTACGAGCGGGTGGAAGCGTCCGAAAAGGCTGCCAAAGAACGGATTACCCTTCTGGAGAAAGAGAAGAAATAGTCCGAGGAGACTCTTAGGGTTCAGATTGCTGCTCTCGAGAGGGAGAAAGCCGAGGGGCTGGCAAGGGAAATGGAGCTTCAGGGGTTGTTGGGCCAGCTCACCGATCGGGCGGAGGTTGCCGAGGGGAAGTTGGCTAAGGCCATTTCTTCCGAGGAGGTGCAAGCGAAGGTTGACGCGGCGGTCCAGTTCGCTCAGCAGGAGATCCTTAGACAGCACTCGGAGCCATCCGACAAGTCGCCTCAAGAACTCTTGACAGGTCATATGTTATGGGGTTACCTGGAGTGTGCTAGGCTAGCGCAGCCATTGGTGTTGTCGGATGTGGACTTTTCCAAGTCATTTGACCTTCGTAGGCTGAAGAGTCCTACCTCCGAGGATTGTCACGTCCTTGTTGAGAGATTCAGTAGCTTATTGTCCCCTCTGGCTTCTCCAGCGCCCTCTCTAATGCGATCAGCGAGCAGTCTGAGTCCGAGGCCCGGTGGCTCCGGAGGGGTATTGTCACCAACTTCTCGTCTGGCTCCGATGAATCCTCCCTCGGAGATGGCGACCTCCTTGCATTCCGTTACACATCCCTCAACCACAGGGGCCTAATCTAGGGCTTTTATTTTCTTTATTGTAACTTTTTATTTTCACACTCTATCTTTTTTCTTTTGCAAATGTACTCTGTTTTCCAAGGACATATCGGTTTCTAAGTGATTAAATAGTTATTCTGTTTTGCTCAATTTTGACCTATTCCTCTTTGTCATTTGCTAAAAGTATCTTACACTTATAATTATTGTCGGCCACATTAGCAAATAAGCAGGACGTGGCGTTCTGCATGGTAGTCTTAAGTATGATTTTCTCCTAAGTAGGAGCATCTTGTTGGCACGTGTCCCTTACTTTAGATAATTGAGGTTTAAGTTCAATTCTTTAATCAAAGGGTGATGAGTACATATAGGTGATAAGTGTTTAGCAAATATGTTTATACTCGCTCTAAACATTAAGCTTCCTAACTCTCTCTTAACCTTACTTCTGTACTTTCATTTAGCTAGTTCTTGCATTTCGATTCTTCTTCTTTTTCAGTTTTTAGATAATCGTGAGAGATAATCGTGAGAAAAGAGAAATACTTACTCGGAAAAATGATGCCCTCACATTACAGGCGAGGAGGATCCACCTCTTCTCGTAATTCCACTCAGAATTCGGTGCGGACTCATTTGTTGTCCCTAGGGGTCCGTCACGCTTCCTCGGACAGTTTTTCTTCGAGGCGAGATAGTCTAGAAGATGATATAGCTGCCACTTTGGGGAGTTCTTCGAGGAGAGCCGTTTTAAGGTCTACTCATACAAATCGTCTTAGGATGAATCACATCCGAGAAGTATTCATGAGCAGGGGGTCTTATACCCTTACGGATCACTCTTCGTTCCTTGAGAGGTTTCCATTGGATCCCTCAAAGTTAATGGGTCGAGGCTGTGTTGGAACTGTTGTTAGCCACGAGTATGAGGGATCTATTGTGACCCTCTTTGCTGAGTATAATTTAGATTTTAGTCAGTACGACGTGATCGTACCGCGCTTTGACCAGAGGGCCTATGATCCCCCTTCGGGCTACTTGACCATATACTGTGAGCATGTACGTTGTGGGCTGCAGGTGTTTTTTCACCCTTTTTTCCAGACCCTTTTTCGGTATTGGCAGATATGTCCGAGCCAGCTGACGCCGAATTCTTTCCGTCATTTGGTGGGGTATGTCCTGTATTGTGAGCTTTTGAACCTTCCCATGACTCCTCATCGGGTTGGGGCTGTTTTTACCTTACTCCCCTGCTCAGGTGGCCCTCCTTTTTTTAGATTGGTCTATCGGGATAAAAGCAGAGCCTTTACTCATGTATCTAATCCTCGCTCTCGTAGAGAGGATTGGAGGCGAAGGTTCTTTTTCGTGCGTCCAAAGGGCCAATCAACTAATTTATGGGGAGTGCCTCTCCGATGGGGTTTAGGGTATGTTATCCCCAACGCTGCAACTTTGTTACGTGAGGAGGAGTTGTTGTTCCATTCCGGGTTGTTCTCGGGCACTTATGATGTTAGCGGTTTGCTGGCGCACCTCGAGTCTTTGATTTTGGCGGGTCTTCAAGGAGGGGCGGAGATGTCCAATTTCCCTACTCAACCGCTGTTTAGCAACTTCTTTTTCGTTAGTTTTCCTTCTCGCCTTCTTTTTTTTTCTTTTTGGAGCTTCGGGTTTATAATGTGCTGGTGTTTGTGAAAGGTTCGGAGATGGAAACGTTTGCAATCCAGCCTTTTGATGAGGTCTTTTTAGCACAGACATTACGCGAAGGGTATGATTTATCGGAGGATGGTAGCTCCGATAGGTTAAGCTTTGAAGCGATTACGAGTCCTTCTTCGGAGAGGGATCCGAGGGTCTTGTCTATTGCAGCCCCCCAGTGGCCTGCTTAGCTTCAGAGGTTCCAGAGGGCTTTCTGAGATCACCCTTGAGGTTGGGCTCTCCTCCGATAAGGTGTTAGCGTTGTGCATGTAGTGGAGGAAGGGTTTTCTTTTTCTATGCCTGACGGATCCCAACCCTTAGGGGAGGGTCCTGCTCGTGTTGATCGCCCCCCTCTCGAGGATAACCCCCTTCTTGTTGGGATTCACCTCCCCGGAGAAGGTAGTTCTGCTCCTCCAACTTCTTCGGTTGCAGGCTTTTGTCGGAACTTTCTAAGTGGGTTATTAAACGTCACGGATTGCGAGATAATGAATACTCTTCCGTTGTATATTCTTCAGGATCTCGCCTATAAAGATTTATGCGAGGTATGACGATTTTTTTGTTCAGCATATTTAGCACTAACCTTTTGATGTTCTCTGTGTTGATGGGCTGATTCCCTGCAGATTTACATGGTCTTGAATGCTATGGGCTCTCGAGGGGCTTCTTCGAACTCTGACCTGGTATACCGCCGTCGGGACGAGCTAGAGAAGGGTTTGTTAGAAGCTCACGAAGAGATAGCTAGGTTGACTGCGAGCAAGGAGACCTCTCGAGGTTTTTACGAGGGGGTGCTGCAGGCTGAGAAAGATAAATTATGGGAGTTGGAGCGCCGGTTGGTGCTTGAGAGAGCACGGGTGCTCAATTTGGAGAGAATGATGGATGACTTGCAGGATCAAGTACGGTTTTCAGATGTGCGATTGATACGCGTTATTAAGGAGGGGGATGCAGCTAACCAAAAGTTCTTGGAGGTGTCTTGTACTCACGAAGTGGCGCTGGTGATGGCACAAGTTCAAGCAGTGTTTGGCATCGTGAACTCCTTCGACCCCCGTGAATCCGTGCAGGGTGAGATGCGTGATTTGGTCCGCATAGGCTATCGATTGTGTCAGGATGCGGTTCAGAATTTGCCAAGATTTCCTTCGGACTTGGTTATCCCTGAGCTCAATATCCGTCAAGTTTTTCCAAAGTGTCCCTTACGGCACCCGAAGATCTTGTAGTTCCGGCGGTGGTCATTAATGATCCTGTTTCTCTATCCGAGGAACAGCGTCGTCGACAGATTAGGGAAGGAAAGCGCCCTATAGGGGGCATTTAGCTCATGTAAGAATTTTCTAGCTGGTATAAGGGCCTTTGTATATGATATGGTCCGATATACCTATAGCGTGTGGGGTTTCGTTAGTTTGTATGAAATTGTCCATCGGGTTAGGTTGCTAGGATGACTCATATATGTAAGTCACCATTTTGTTGGGCAACCTTATTTCCTTTTGCATTGTAAGGGAACCATCTATATACAAACAACTTTTTATTTATATACAAACTGTTGCATTATATTGAGCATAGTATATCCTAAGATTGATTGAGTTCCAGGTGTTGTGGAGCACTGCGCCTTCGGAATTGGCGAGAAGATAGGTTTCGGGTCCCACGATTCCCGCTACCTTATAGGGTCCTTCCCATCGAGGATTGAGCTTCCCCACGTTCTTGGAGGCTCCGACCCGTTTCATCAC
Organism: Linaria vulgaris; assembly: GCA_948329865.1. NCBI lineage: Eukaryota > Viridiplantae > Streptophyta > Magnoliopsida > Lamiales > Plantaginaceae > Linaria > Linaria vulgaris. Next base: position 29,708,314 of record OX415250.1, on the reverse strand, counting down.
CAAATCTCCAACTTGAAAAGTTCGAGGTTTTACCTTAGCGTTGTAGTACCGGGACATCCGGGTTTTGTACTCTTCAATCCGTATGGCGGTTTGTGCCCTTCTTTCTTCGAGGAGATCAAGGGCCAGGGCTAGGTTAGAGCTGTTGGTGACTTTCTCATATTCTCGGGCTCGCCAGCTCTCTATGGAGACTTCCGAGGGCAGGACTGCTTCGCACCCGTAGGATAGGCTGAAAGGGGTTTCGCCCGTGGCGGTACTTTGCGTGATCCGATAGGCCCACAGTATGCCAGGTATTTCTTCAACCAATTTGGCCTTATGCCAGACGAGTCGAGCCTTCATGTTCTTTAAGAGGGTTTGGTTGGTTCTTTCCACTTGGCCGTTTGCATGGGGGTACCCCACCGAGGTAAAGTGGTGTTTGATTTCCCAGTGGTCACACCACTTTTCTAACTCTTGGTTCGTGAATTGCAAGCCATTATCACTTACCAGGTTCTGAGGGATGCCAAAGCGCCACATAATATTCCTTCATAGGAAGTTGATGACGGCGCCCGCGGTGATTCGGGCTAGGGGCTCCGCCTCTACCCATTTGGTGAAGTAGTCAACTACCACGAGTAGAAATTTCTTTTGGAGAACGGGCACGGGGATAAAGTGGTCCCACTAAATCAATGCCCCATTTGGAGAACGGGCAAGGGGTCAGATGAGGTTCCCACAGGGCAGCGGGTTGATGGACCCGAGGGGCATAAGCATGGCACGGTTTACACTTTTTGGCATGGTTTTTGCTATATTTAGCCATCGTGGGCCAATAGTAGCCTTGCCGAATCAGGCGTCCTACCATACTTTTTCCGTCGGTATGGCTTCCGCATGTCCCCTCATGAGTTTCTGCTAGAGCTAACTGGGCTTCTTCTTCATTTAGGCATCGGGCGTGTGGGCATGAATATGTCCTTTGGAATAGTACTCCATCCTTGAGAAAGTATCGAATAGTTTTCTTGGACATTATCCCTCTGGATCGTGTAGGTAGACTTTGATTGGAGTTACCCAACTGGATGGGGGATCCATATTGGCATTGGCCTTTACTTTTTTACCTTCGGTCTTCTCAGATTCGTTAACATGGAGGAGGGTGATCCTCCGAGTATGGATGGCGGCCGTTTGAGTGGCCATCTTAGACAAGGCGTCTGCCTCTTGGTTCTCTTTTCGAGGAATTTGAACTATCTTATATTCATCAAACCATTCTTGCCTTTGATGGACCATCCGAAGGTATTCTTGCATTCTCTCTTCTTTGGCTTCGTATGAGCCATTGACTTGTTGTACGATCAACTGTGAGTCGCTATGAACGAGCACTCTTCTCATCCCCCCTTCCCGAGCGAGTCTCATCCCAATGAGTAGGGATTCATACTTTGCTTCATTGTTGGATAGGGGATAGTCAATTCGGACCGCGAAGTGGAGTATCTCACCCTCCACTTCTTTGTTTGTCAAGACAATTCCCGCTCCTCCATGTGTGTTCACAGAGGATCCATCCACATAAACGTGCCATAGGGGCTCTTTTTCCTCGGATCCGGTTCCGGTAAGTTCCATTACGAAGTCCGCCAAGACTTGCACTTTAATGGAGGGCCTCGGAGCGTAAGAAATGTCGTATTCGGTGGGTTCTATGGCCCATTTTATCAATCTTCTCGATGACTTGGGTTTATTAAGAATCGCCCGTAAGGGGTGTTTCCTTAATACGGTAATCGGGTGCGAGAGAAAATAGGGGCGCATTTTACGTGTCGTAGTAACCAAAGTTAAGACGAGCTTTTCAGTCAGGGTATACTGGTTTCTGCTCCGAGTAGTGTTTTGCCGACGTAGTATACCGAATGATGTTCTTTGTCTTGTTCTTTAACTAGTACAGCACTGATGGCCTCTTCTCCGACGGATAAATAGAGGAAGAGCTCTTCTTGGGGTAAGAGCTTTATCAACAAAGGTGGTTTTAACATATATCTTTTCAGCTCTTCGAGGGCTTCCTTGCACTGGGGGGTCCATTGGAATTCCTTTACATTTCGGAGTATCTTGAAAAAGGGGAGTCCTTTTTCCGCCGACTTGGAAACGAATCGACTCAAGGAGGCCATTCTACTTGTCAATTTTTGAACGTCTTTTATTGTCCTCGGAGTGGGTAGTCCTACGATGGCCTCTGCCTTCTCGGGATTTACTTCTATTCCCTTCTCCGTAACCATGAACCCTAAGAACTTCCCTCCTCGGATGCCAAAGGAGCATTTTCTAGGGTTAACTTTCATTCCAAAATTATCCATGATGACTAATGCCTTCCACAGGTCTTCGGGATGATCTTCCACATTATTACTCTTAACCACCGTATCGTCCACGTAGACTTCTACCGACTTTCCGATAAGTCCAGCGAACATGAGACTTACCAGCCTTTGGTAAGTTGCACCGACATTTTTGAGTCCGAAGGGCATTACTAAGTAGCAGAATGTCCCTGCGTCAGTAATGAAGCTAGTTTTGTACTGGTCAGCTGCCGTCATCGAGATTTTAGTTGTACCCATGGTCTCTGTCTAGGGTTGATAGCAGAGCGCATCCAGCAGTGGAGTCGACTAGTTGATCTATACTGGGCAAGGGATAACAATCTTTCGGGCAGGCTTCGTTGAGATTGGTGAAATCCACACACATCTGCCATCTCCCCCCATTTTTGGGAACTAACACTACATTTGCCACCCATTCGGGGTATATGACCTCCCAAATTTGCTTTAGACTAAGGAGTCGTTGTATCTCCGAGCGAATAATTTTGTTACGCTCGGGTCCCATTCTTCTCTTTTTTTGTTGAATCGGTTTGGCCCCTGGTTTCACATTAAGAAAATGTTGGCATACCTTATCACTAATTCGCCCGGGCGGTCCTCCTTCCCACGCGAAGAGGTGATGGAATTGTTGAAGAACAGAAGTTAGTTGGGCTTCTACTGCGGGTTCCATGCCAGTGCCCATCTTAATCACCTTCTCGGGGTGCCCTTCTACTAATTCCACTATCTTTAATTCTTCTACGGGTTGAACCCGAGCCTCTTCTATTTTGCACTTTTTATTATTTCCGAGGGTGAATTCGTCCTTTCCGAGGGAATAGCGTTCATGCGGCATTCTCTAGACTTAGATTGACTTCCTCGGACTTCTTCGATACCTGAGGGGGTGGGGAATTGTACCTTGAGATTCAGGGTAGAAGTAATTGCTTCGAAGGCTCGGATGGACGGCTTTCCGCATATAGCGTTGTACGTTTGTGACGAGGCCTCCACCACCCAAAATTTGGTGGGTTTCGTTCTTCGAAGGGCTCCTTCTCTCCATGACATTAGAAGGATCACCGTTCTCAGGGTACGACAAGTTTCTCCTGAGAAACCTACTAAGGGGACCTCAGCTACTTCCAGTTGCTCTATCTTTAATCCCATAGCTAAGTAGGTAGGAAGGAATAGGACATCCACAGAGCTACCCGTGTCGATGAGGATCCGTTAGATTTCAAATCCGTGGATAACGGCTGCAATTACTAAGGGGTCTTCGTGAGGGTAGATTATACCTTTTAGCTCTTTAGGCTCGAAAGTGATGTTAGGCAATTTGGTTCCTTTGACGGAACACAAAAGGGGTCCTTGCTCTATTCGTCTGGCTTCTTTTAAATATTTCTTCTTCTTACCTTGGGGTATTATTGAGATATCCCCTCCCTCTATCATGTTGATCGTTTGTCCCGACGAGGCGTTATCTTCATACGAATTTGGGGAGGGGGTAAATTTCGATGTCCTGATGTTCTTTCTCGGGAGCTCCGTTGACGTTCCTCGGGTCATTCTCGAGGTTGACGGCGTTCCATAGTCCTTTCTCGTGATCGGCGGTTAGGGGTCGCTTGTTTCTTTTCTTGTTTCGTTCGTGACCTTTTCCATACATTTGCCTTGGGCTCCTCGGGGTTATTTTCCTTAAGGTAATTCTTCAAATATCCCGCTTCCAGAAGGCGAAGCACTTCCCTACGTAGGGTAGTGCATTCCTCGGTGGTGTGCCCATAGGTTTTATGATATTTACAATACTTTACCGTATTCCTTTCTCTATTAGTAAATTTGGTCGGCATAGGCCAGTGTAACTCATTGTTACCTCTCATTACGTTAAGTACTTCTGGGGGAGCAATGGTCATCGGGGGTAACGGTACGGGTCGAAGGAATTTTTTGACCACACCACCCTCGTCTTTGCGCTGGGTGGGTTTTCCTTCCTTGCCCTTCTCCTTAGCTTTTGCCTCTCTTTCGGCGCGCTCCTGGTGCTCGTTATCGTCGTGTTCCATGCGCTTCTTCGTACCTTCCGCTTCCTCCATCAAGATGTAAATTTCTGCCTTTTGCATAAGTTCATTCATGTCCATGACATGATTTCCCATGAGATATCGGAAAAAATCCCTTGTACGAAGCCCTTGCGTCAATATGTTCGCCAAGATGGTTGGGCTGACGTTAGGGACATCTAACGCCTCGTCCGTGAAGCTCTTTATATACCCTCGTAAAGGTTCATCCTTCTGCTGTCTGACCGTGAAGAGATGAGTAGCGGATTTGGGATACCGCCGGTTGCAAGCAAATTGTCGTACAAATAGGTGAGCCAATCGATCGAAGCTTGTTACGGAGTTAGGGGGAAGGTGAGAAAACCAAGCTTGAGCTCGTCTTTCGAGGGTGACAGGAAACACGCGGTATAAGACATGGTCCGGGGTGGAGGATAAGTCCATTCCGACCAGGTATTGATGGATATGATCATGTGGATCTCTTCCATCTGCTTCACCGGTATACAAGGGAACATTGACTGGCCGCATCCCCGATGGGACTGCTGCTAGGGCAATTTCGGGAATAAAGGGGGAAGTTTTGAATGTAGGATCCTCCTTAGGGGCTATGGTTCTCTTGATGTCGCTCGTTTATTTGCGTAGGCCATCCACCATCCGTAGTTCTTGTTCTTGGGAATCAAGCCACTCGTAGTTCTTGTTCTTGGTGTTGATTATTTGGAGTATGTCAATTTTATTGATTGTGTTGATTTTGTATATGTTGAAAGAGTTGACCTTTGTGAAGCCTTCAGAAAGAAATGAGTTCGCCCTCTCCTCTGAAGCATTTTTTCTTTTAGTTTTATAGAGAACATGAGTTCCCTTGGGAGCGCCCCCCTCCTTCCTTCGTCTGATCTCTCATCTCTACCTTTTATATAAGTCTTTTAGGGACATGTGTCACTGTGCATGTGTTCACAGGTGTCACTATGTGTTAACAGGGTAGAAAATCACCTGCTTAAAATAAACGATAATTCAATTGCCAAAATTACTTGGTATATTAATATTCATAAACGACATCGCATTATAACACGGTTTAAATACCGGTTTACTTCGTTAAAAATTATGCTATTCGTATAGCATGTCTCACGACTCGATATATTATTACACGTACGGTTTTGTATTCATTTCGGTAACACGACTCATATTTAAATGGATCACCTTTACCACCATACAAACTAAACAAGTGGCACACATGCAGGAAGCCACATCACTCATATTATTGCCACACAAATGGCTCACATGCAACAGGGCCACATCACCTAGATTTTGACCACGTAATAATAAAGGGGAACAGATAAAAAAGGGGAGGAGTAGAAGAGAAAAAGGGATGGCTCCCTCTCTCTCTCTGCTCTACGATTACGATCACAACTCCTAGGAACAACAACAAAGATTCAAAATAAGAACTACGAGTGGCTTGATTCCCGATAGAGGGATACGTAGGCATCTCGAAACAAATCGAGTCCAGCCGCAAATCAATAAAAACCAACAATCTCCTCGGGTTAGAATCGGCGTTTCGAACAATCCGTTACGCTCTTCGTCAAAGCTAGCAGGCACGACGAAGATACCGTTAACAAAATGGCGCCGTCTGTGGGAACCGCCGTTGAATTCTTGAGCAAGCCCGAGGAGATCGCTGCCAAAACCAAAAGGGAAGGCAGGTGCTATTGCTACGGGGTGATACGCTCCGAAGTTAAGTCTCCTCTCCCCAAACTTGTGATTCGCTTCCAATATTTGTGATCTATATGACAATCAAATACTTGTCCAATTATTATCATTGGAACTTTTAATGAGAAAGGAAAAACTAAAATTGATAAAAGATCTAGTCCTCCAACCTAGATCAGGAAAAAAAAAAAAAAAAAACGACTCAATCAAACAAAGCTAAATTGTAAAGCTCAACAATTCACGTATCCCAAATTTGAGTCCAGGTGATTTGGGACTTTCCCTCACTGCTGATTTAATCTCTGGTTTCTCCCTCGATTTCTGAGTTTCACGTCGATTCCTAATTTGACTTTAACTTGAACTCATCGTGGATGAATATATAGAGCAAATCAGATTCCTTGTATACATAAACATTTAGATGTTTGGTGATATATTTTCTGTGAAAGTTAGACTGTATTAACAGAAAATGAAAGGGTACGTGGACTGTTATGCTAACCTGAAATTGAAACTAGGACTTATGAAAAAAATGCATGTTCAGTACAGAGAGAAAAAACACTGCGAGATGATAAAAGAAAGAGTATTTATAGACATTTCCTTTCTGTTGAAGAAATGCTCTGACCCTTGTAATTACATAGAACAAAAAAAAACAATGTTAGGGACACTTGTCTCTTTACATGCTTTGGAGGTGGACACGTGTTTCTTTTGAGAGGCTAAAGTAAAGAATATAAGGAGCATCTCGTATATTATAAATAAATAAGGTAGCAGGTTCAAATTCCTCCAACTATATTTTTTTAGGCACTACTCTAAATATAAATATGAAAATAAACGAATTCAAAACCAAAAGAGAGATGTAGCCCAGCGGTCCTCGGAGAGCATCTCCGAGAACTTCTCTCCGAGGACCCGGGTTCGAGTCCCACCCCCGAGGCCTTTTTTTTTATGAAGAGCGATAATATAATAATAATACAAAAAAGCTCTTGTTATTAACAAGAAAAAGGGACGGTCCAGCGGTCCTCGTAGAGCCTCTCCGAGGGCATTTGCGCGAAGCACTCGGGTTCGAATCCCTTTTCTGAAGGCTTTATTTTTATATGAAGAGTCTATATAATAAAAATGATAAAAGTGTCATGTTTTAAACAAAGAGGGACGTGGTCCAGTGGTCGGAGGAGCTCTACGAGGACCACTCTCCGAGGACCTGTGATCGAATCTCATTCACGGTAGAATTTTTATTTTGCTGACATCATATAATAATAAATAAAAAAGTCTCTTGTTGTTAAACAAGAAGAAGAGCTGGTCCAGTGGCCTCGGAGAAGCTCTCCGAGGGCATTAACCCGAAGAACTCGGGTTCGAGTCTCATCTCCGATGACTTTTTTGTTGTTTTTAAGATTCTGCTATGATATATAGCGAAAATAATCTACTTATGAACAAAAATAGGCGTAGCCCAATGGCGTCGGAGACGGTCTCCGAGGGCTTCAATTAGAGGAACCCGGGATCGATTCCAACATCCGATGGCATTTTTTATTAAAATGCTTTCATAATATAATAAAAATAATAAAAGATCTTTTATAAACAAAAAGATGAGATGGTCCAACGGTCCTCGGAGAGCAGCTCCGAGGGCATCTACATGAAGCACCCGAGTTCAATCCCGTCTCCGAGCAGATTTTTTTTAATTATTAAGGTGCTGCCATAATACAATAATAAAGAAAAAAAGCTCTTCTTATCCAAAAAGGGGGACGTGGCCCAGTGGTACGAGAACAGTTTTCGAGGGCATCTAATTGAAAAACCCGGGATCGAGTCCCACCTTGCGATAGCTTTTTGTTATTATTAAGATCTTGCTACATGATACATAGCGAAAATAATCTCTATATAACCAAAAATAGGCATAGCCCAGTGGTTTACTTTGATGGATGCCTTCTCTGATGGCCCGAGTTCAAATCCCTGGGACAGCAATAGGGGGAATTTTTCTTTTATTTTTTGCTTTTTTGAGCGAAGAAAAAAAAAACAAAAAAACAAAAAAAGGGAAAAGTCAGAGAGAGGGTTCGATTACGGTACCCCTCCGACCTAACCTCCTGCACAATATCATCGGGACAAACTCCTATAATGTTAACAGTAGCTGCTCTAGCAAATATCTTAACTTGCATTCCAGTTTATTAACCTGACGCCGCCGGAGGAAACTTCGAGCAAGGCCAACTATTTTTTGTTTAAACTATATGCAGATCTCTTGCCTCGCTTATTTCACGAGGGCGGTATCGCCGGGACCCCCGAAGAGGTCCCCCCGATAGCCAACAAACTCTTGTTAGCCCTCTTTCGAAGACGTGAGGAAATAACCTCGGATGAAGCATGACAAACGCCATGTAGAAGAAAAAGATCTCGAGCAGAGTTCTGAGGAAAATTCCTTGATGATAATGAATTGGCGCGCATGGAACGAGGTGGCATCTGGACTCCAGATAAGTGCTATGAACCTCTTACGCAATTTCGATCTCGATAAATTTATACCCTAAGTATAAAACTCAACAGAGAGACATAACTTTACCTTTCCAAACAAGTAAGCGCCGAAAGTGAAAGATTGCGATGGAAACCTTTAGAAATAAGTGAAAACACTCACTAATCCCGATACATATACTAAGGGAATATCTCCAAAAAGATTTTTAAACAAATAAAGCCCTAAAGAAGAGCTGCCCGATAAGGTCAACTATGACCTCCACGTGCCCGATACTCTCCCTGCTTAGAGGAGAAGTTACCTAAGTCATCTTCCGAGCGTGAGCAGGAGACGGACACGTGCCAACTCAACTTTGTCGTGAAATACCAACTTTGCGAAGGAAATAAGTAAACAACTCAGCCAAAAATGATTCCTTTTTGGAAGTAGGTGAGAATATTCACTAAACTCCAAGCACCTATATATATACTTAGGAGTCTTTTATTGGATAACCGAGTTAAGCTTGAGCTATCCAAGCTCTATTATAGCCACGGTTACGTGTCGGGAGATACCTCTATTTAGAGAAAATGTATCTCCAAAGTTTGCACTGCGAACGGGCACGTTATGCTAAGTAATTTGTTTGGCCAGTAAGAATGAGATACTATCTCATCTCTTTAAACTCAATCTTAAGCTCTACAATTAAAGGAAAGTACCCAAATATTTACAAGTGCTGAAAAGTTATGATGACTATTAGCACGAAAAGGACAAAATAGTTGCACGTTCATCAAAAGCCGAGGACTCCTCGAAGAAATGCTTACAAAGCCTGAAAAGTAATTACAAATGCTAAAATGCAAAGTAAAAAGTTCAAAATTTTAAAAATAATATATAGGGATTAACCCCTTTCAAGGATCTACGATGCAACAACCGACGAGGACCTACAAGGTTCTAAATAACTCTACGATACCTCAAAAGAAACGTTAAAAACGTTAATAGCTATCGGACCTTCACTTAATTAGGCTCGAAACCAACGCCTTAAAATGACTCCGATACAAGAGGCTACGATACCTCTCTAAAAAATCCGCGATACTCGAACCCTCACAACTCCCGACTTTGAGTTTCTAGTGCAGTCATAATGACCGACTGCACTAAAAACTGGGGGGCTTTGTTAACAGGGTAGAAAATCACCTGCTTAAAATAAGCGATAATTCAATTACCAAAATTACTTGGTATATTAATATTCATAAACGACATCGCATTATAACACGGTTTAAATATCGGTTTACTTTGTTAAAAATTATGCTATTCGTATAACATGTCTCACGACTCGATATATTATTACACGTACGGTTTTGTATTCATTTCGGTAACACAATTCATATTTAAATGGATCACCTTTACCACCATACAAACTAAACAAGTGGCACACATGCAGGAAGCCACATCACTCATATTATTGCCACACAAATGGCTCACATGCAACAGGGCCACATCACCTAGATTTTGACCACGTAATAATAAAGGGGAACAGATAAAAAAGGGGAGGAGAAGAAGAGAAAAAGGGACGGCTCCCTCTCTCTCTCTCCCTACTCTATGATTACGATCACAACTCCTAGGAATAACAACAAAGATTCAAAATAAGAACTACGAGTGGCTTGATTCCCGATCGAGGGATACGTAGGCATCTCGAAACAAATCGAGTCCAGCCGCAAATCAATAAAAACCAACAATCTCCTAGGGTCGGAATCGGCGTTTCGAACAATCCGTTACGCTCTTCGTCAAAGCTAGCAGACACGACGAAGATACCGTTAACACTATGCATGTGTGAAGAGATAGGTTTTATGTGTTTGGTATATCTGCTGACGGGGTACTGGCCAGGATGAATTATCCTCTCCGATAGCTTCAATGTGCTCTGATGAACTAGCATCTTGGTTTCCTTCTCTCCGATGGGCGGTACCTATCGGAAACATTGGATAAGTGGGAGGGAATGCTCGTCCGATGCTGTTGTAGTTCCGATAGTGGTCCATTGTTAGGTTGCCTTCTTCTGATGTGCACTTCGATAGGTGTTTCTATCTTGGTCTTGGGTTCCGTAAATTGGGCATGTTTCCGAGGGGTCTGATTTGATTTCTGAGGGCTTTGCTTTGTCTCCGGGGGCTTTGTTTTGCCTTTGTGAAGTAATGTTTTAGTATCCAAGCTCTCGTAGATTGTCTTCCAACGTTCCTTGTGCTTAGACAAGGCTTTCTTGTTCATACAGGGCAATGTTCTTGCATTCAAGTCTTTATGACATGCGGTCCGAGGGGTTCTAGGTTTTGATAGTGCATTTTTATCGCGCTTTGGCCCTCGGGATGAGTTCTCCAATAGCTTTTAGACATCGGAGGGTGTAGGGGATGTAGGGGTGTTCTCGTATTTTGGGGGACTCGGGGTCTTCGCCGTGTGATACGGGTATTTTGTGGTTACGAGTATAAATTATATAAGGTCGAAAGTCACGATGGTCCTGGTATCGTAGCCTTCAGTCATCGGGGTCGTCGAAAGCACTGGTTTCGAGCTTTTAGAGTATTGTACGTAGTATCAGGACATCTTAGTCTCCTTATAAGCATCGTAGGGGCTGCCTTGGCCCATTTAAAGCATCGTAGAGTTATCAGGGAACTTGTAGATTTTGGTCAGGTATTATATCGTGAACGTCTCATAAGGCATCGTAGATCCTCGAGAGGAATTTGAGTCGCATCCAGGACTTGGAAAACCTTGGGAGGGTATCGTAGAACTTTTCTGGGGTGTCGTAGACTTTCGTCATTGACGTTTATCTCTGTTTAACACATGTCTCCCAAGTTCTTGGCCTTGCTTTTGAAGAGACGAGAGGATTATTGTGATTGCCTTTTTCGAGGCGAGAGGTTTCCGATGCCTTTGAAAGGTGCCCTTGCGGGATTAATATCGGGGAATTAATTATAATTAATGTCGTGACATTTAATTAACTGCGATTAAATGCAATTAATAGTAGTTTAATGCCACGTTCAGGAGTGGTGCGTGGGCCGAGGTATTTGGACCGTTACCTCTTCCATAACCGAAGAGGCGTGACGGTTTATAACCCACTAGGCACGATTTTCAATCGTGGGGTGTAAAGAGGTTTAGTGGGTAATTAATGCCTTTATTGGGCCTAGGGTTTATAAATACTTCTCTTCCCAATTCTATTCTGACTTGCAATTCTTAGGCGAAAAATTTTCTCCCGCTTAACTTCTCTCTCTGCAAAAAAGCTTTCTAATCTTCTTAAGATCTCTCTAATGGCGTCTCTACCCACAACCAATTTGGTGTCTGCCACTTCTGGCACTGGCGGGGCGACGGGGGCTGTTCTTCCGTCTTCTCGAAAGAGAAGCGCGGCGGCGGTGATGGGGGCCGGTGGTAGCGGTAGTGCAAGGAAGGCGAAAAAGTCAAAGAAAAATGCTGACAAGAGTGGTGCTTCTCGAGCTACCCAGAGGGTTGAAGCGACAGTTAGCACTGCTTCAGAGGAAGAGATTCGAAAGTTGTTCACCGAATATGGTGCTTCAGGCCGAAACGTGGAGGTGACAGTTCCGCCAGCAGATCAAAGGGGTAATTCTCCTCCGCCGAAGCACTTAACAGTGTACTATTCCCAGGTAAAGACGGGATTGCGTTCCTTTTTCCCGCCTTTTTACTGCGAAATTTTTAAGTATTGCAATGTATGCCCTAGTCAACTCACCCCCAATTCTTTCACGACCCTAGCTTTATTTGTCCTCTGGTGTTTGGTGAGGGGAATTGAATGTACGAGGGATAGGTTTTTTGCAATTTTTGAGTTGAAGGTGTCTCCGGGGGGGCTCTTTTCTACTGTTTTAGTCATCGGGACAAAGATAACTGTATCTCCGAGGGCAATGTCAGTTCTCACAGCACATGGAAGAATAATTTTTTCTACATCTGTCCCACCGAGGGGAAATGGGACATGCCACTTACTTGGAGGGAGCCCAAATTCCCAGAGAGGGTGTTGGACGATACATTGGTGTTCTCACATGTGTTTTCTGTGAAACCTTTGGTGGAGTCGAGGGATTTCGCTCATCTCTATCGGACCGCGGGCTTGCGACATATTACCCCGATAGACAGAATCAAGACCCCTCTGGCTATCCCCGCGAAATACTTCAACATTTTTGGTAAATTACTATACTCATACTTCTTATTTTATAGGTATTCCTTCTGGTTTATCTAACTTTTAGCTGTTTGCAGTGGACGTTTTACGGCCGTATATGGTGGAAGGTGCTAGCGGTTCGGGTGGTAATGAAGAGATGGGAATTCAGGAAGGGAAGTTGACGGTAAGAGAAGACGAAGTCCCCGGGGCTGCGGAGGGTGATACCGAGCAAGAAGGGACTCGTTTAACGACTTCGACAGCCATATCCCGATCATCTAGTGGAACGTCCGATACCCCGGAAGAAACGGAGTTGGACGTGACTTCCGCGGATTCGGTCCTCGTGGGGGCTTTCTCACTAGGAGAAGGGGACGAGGATGTAGGGATAGGGGGATGCCCTTGCCCCCCTTAGGTGTTGTCGACATACCTTCGCCCTCGGAGGCATCGGGGGATTCGTTGGAGATACTGCTGGCAACCCCTCGCAAAGGTACGTATCTCTTCTTAGTTTTAAGTGATACTGAGATACTTACATATTTACTTATATGAAACTCTGCTTTTGATAGACAAATGAGAGGTCCTCCCTGCCGAGAACGAAGGAGTATCTCAGAAGGATATTCCAGATTTGGGTAAGCTTCTCAAGATTAAACATTTCCCTTTTTAGTTTCCCCTTAGGGAACAGCTTACTTACCCGAGAATTTTTAATTCGCAGGAGGTAATAATTTATTTAATCTTGAAGGAGGATCCTTTCCCTCGGATCCTTATGTTCCTTCAACTTTCGATGATCTGATGCTCTTATTGGATGAGCTAATGGCAGCAGCTCCTTCTTTTATGGATCATCTTGATCCGACTCCGTTTGTCGCTATTCAATCGGACAGTCCCGTGGTTACTCAAGTACCCATATCGGGGGGAGTACCTTTAGGGGGACCTTCGTCTTCGAGTACTCCAGCCTCGGAACGAGAGCCTAGCTCGGAAGAGGCTAAGGTGGCCCTCGATATAGTCACCCGATACCTATCGGCTGCCAACTCTCTGCCATCGGAGGGGTGGCAATTTGTCCAGGCTTGCACGACTTGTGTGGCTATGCTGGTAAGATCTAATTTCTACTTATCTAATTCCTTTAGGAACCATTGTTGGGATCTTTATTCTTCTATCTTGCTTTCTAGGCGCCTAAAATGCTTCATCTTCAATTACTCGAGGTTGAGAAGTTGCAAAAGTTGGTGAACGCAGCGGAAGAAAGATCTCGGAAGATAGAGGAAGAGAATAAGGATCTCCGAGAGAAGATGGGAAAGTATGAAGATGCGTGGGCTAAGATCACGCAGTAGAACCAAGAGTTAAGGGGGGGAAACAAGCGGCTCCAGTCTTACGTATCGGAGATGGAGGCCTCGGGGTTGGTATTAAAAGAAAAGGTTACCTCCCTTGAGGAGGAGAAGATTGCATGGGAGGTAAAGCAGAAGGAGTCGGAGCGTAGTTTGTATCAAGCACTTGGCCAGATGGATGCTCTTACTGAAGAGTTGTCGAAAGCTCTGGTTTCGGGGGGAACCACCTCCGAGGAGATGCAACAGAGGATGGTTGTTGCTGTGAAGCAAGCCCAGGAGGATGCCATTACCCACGTCCGTCAAGGAGCTATATGTCCGTAAAAATCATGGATACCTGATCGGACATGTAATGTGGGGGTTCCTTCAATGCTTCGGGCAAGTGCGTAGGAAGATAGCTCCCAATGTAGATCCGCGTCTGATAAATATAGCGGAGATGCAAAAGCCCATGCTGGAACAAGCCTATAATCTTTTTGTGAAGAGTAGTTCTCAGCTTCCTCCTTCCTCTTCTGCCCCGACTCGGGTTCCCTTAACTGCCATGGTCCCATGCCTACAACTCGTGTTCCTCCCGGGATGGGGGCCCATGCTGGTCCTTCTGGTGCTTGGTGCTCCCTCTTCTACAAGTGCTCCGACTCTCGCCCCCACAACTGGGCCAACCCCCACTTTGACGAGTGCTCTACCCCCCCCCCCCCCCCCATCTTAGAGGCTTTTTATTATTTTTTAAGCACAATTGTACTTTGTTTTTTATTGGAATGAAACTTATCTTTTCCATGTTAATAGTCGTCATAACTTTTCAGCACGTTATGAATACTTGGATCATTTCCTTTAATTGTAGAACTTAATATTGAGTTTAAAGAAATGAAGTTCATTCTTACTGGCCAAACAAATTACTTAGCATAACGTGCATGTTTGCAGTGCAAACTTTGGAGATACATTTTCTCTAAATAGAGGTATCCCCCAGCACGTAATCGCAGTTATAACATAGCTTGGGCAGCTCAAACTTAATTCGGTCATCCGAGGAAAGATTCCTAAGTATATATAGGTGCTTGGAGCTTAGTGAACATTCTCACGTACTTTTAAAGAATCATTCCGGTAGGATTATTCACATTCTGGTTACGAATAAAGGTTCTCCGGGTAAGCGCCCACGGAGAACCTCTCCGAGGCCACTGGACCATCTCTTTCCTTCCTTTACAAGTCTTTTACAGACTTCGCATATATACTTATATAGCAATCAAAAAATCTTATGATTTTCAAGGAGATATCCAAGATTGGAATCGAATCATGCGAGTTTGGAGAAATAAAAACTTATCTTCGGAGCGTATCGCCCCGTGGCAGTAGCACCTGCTTTCTGTTTTGGTTTTGGCGGCGATCTCCTCGGGCTTGCTCAAGGATTCAACGGCGGTTCCCACATACGACACCATCTTGTTAACGGGTTTGGAATTATACCTTAATTAACGAGTATATTTTTAAGGTTGGAACGCCGATCTCGACCCGAGGGGATTGTTGGTTTTTATTGATTTGGGGCTGGACTCGGATATTTTCCGAGGTGCCTACGTATCCCCCGATTGGGAATCAAGCCACTCGTAGTTCTTGTTCTTGGTGTTGATTATTTGGAGTATGTCGATTTTATTGATTGTGTTGATTTTATATATGTTGAAAGAGTTGACCTTTGTGAAGCCTTCAGAAAGAAAGGAGTTCGCCCTCTCCTCTGAAGCATTTTTTCTCTTAGTTTTATAGAGAACATGAGTTCCCTTGGGAGCGCCCCCCTCCTTCCTTCGTCTGATCTCTCATCTCTACCTTTTATAGAAGTATTTTAGGGACATGTGTCATTGTGCATGTGTTCACAGGTGTCACTATGCATGTGTGAAGAGATAGGTTTTATGTGTTTGGTATATCTGCTGACGGGGTACTGACTAGGATGAATTATCCTCTCTGATAGCTTCAATGTGCTCTGATGAACTGGCTCATTGGTTTCCTTCTCTCCGATGGGCGGTACCTATCGGAAACACTGGATAAGTGGGAGGGAATGCTCGTCCGATGTTGTTGTAGTTCTGATAGTGGTCCATTGTTAGGTTGCCTTCTTCTGATGTGCACTCCGATAGGTGTTTCTATCTTGGTCTTGGGTTCCGTAAATTGGGCATGTTTCCGAGGGGTCTGATTTGATTTTCGAGGGCTTTGCTTTGTCTCCGGGGGCTTTGCTTTGTCTCTGGGGGCTTTGCTTTGCCTTCGTGAAGTAGTATTTTAGTATCCAAGCTCTCATAGATTGTCTTCCAACGTTCCTTGTGCTTAGACAAGGCTTTCTTGTTTAGATAGGGCAATGTTATTGCATTCAAGTCTTTATGACGTGCGCTCTGAGGGGTTCTAGGTTTTGATAGTACATTTTTATCGCGCTTTGGCCTTCGGGATGAGTTCTCCGATAGCTTTTAGACATCGGAGGGTGTAGGGGATGTAGGGGGTGTTCTTGTATTTTAGGGGACTCGGGGTCTTCGCCGTGTGATACGGGTATTTTGTGGTTACGAGTATAAATCATATAATAATATCTCCAAAAATTTTAGTAATCGAATTATGGTATGTTTTAAGCACGTGGATTTTTACCCTGTTAACACTTGAGATTTGGCAACCAACAAAAAAAACCAACAATAGCGACTAAACAAGTCCACAAATATCACATAAAAGCGAAAACCATCAAGGGAGGAGTTAGTAGGTCCCCAAACGTCCAAAAACACATAATGCAAGGGATGCAAAGCAACAAAACTAGAAGTACCAAAAGGTAAATGGTGAGACTTGGTGACATGACAAGAATCACTAAACAACTCCTTTGCAGAGGATTTAGTGTCCACGAGTAATTTAAAAGCATTAATTAAAGATAAACTCGTCTTGGTGGCGGGATGACCAAGACGAAAGTGCCAATTGTTGGTAGAAGTCTGAACCCCTAGTGAAGCAAGCCTAGCGGTCGACTTCATGTAGTAGGATGGGGGTCGGATATGGCAAACGCCATTGCTACATTGTCCTCTCACCAGCGGGGGCCTCTGTAATTGTGTCCTTAACAAGAAAATAGTCAGCAAAGAATTCCATGAAAACATTATTCTCACGAGTAAATTGATGAACTGAGAGTATATTGTGTTGTGAAGCCGGAACACGTAGAACATTAGATAGATAAAACGTGCGAGATGTAAATTGTAAGTATGAACTACCAATATGTGTAATTTCCATACCATGACCATCGGCTATTTGGACCTCATCGGTTCCATCATACTCTGAGTGAAAAGTGAGGTTATCGAGGTCATGAGTGAGAGTTTGATTGGCACCTGAGTCCATGAGCCAAGAACCATCACCAGGACTAGATTGAGAGGTGGGTGGCGTGCGTGACGTGTTTGCCGTGGCCCTAGTCGAATCGAGGTTATAGCAACGAAGCTCCATGTGTCCAAGTCGGCCAAAAATCTGACATTGGACATTGCTAAAAGGTGAGGTCGATGTATTAGAATTTAAACCATGGTTACCTCGATTATTGCCTCGAGAGGCGCGACCACATGAATAGGTGTTGGAACATCTATGGGAGTTGGAGGGGCAGTGTGATCCGCCAGATCCGTGGTTCGGACCGCTGCCATGAGTAGCGGTGTTAGCCGTGGCTACCAATGACGAGGTGGTAGTATCGAGGCGCAATAGATATGCCTCGTAAGAGACCAATGCAGTGTGAGGTTTAGCGAACGATAGCGGGTAGGTTCTCTCGAAGGCGGACGAATGTGGCGATGTCCCGGTAGTTAGGGCCAAGTCCGTTCAAGACGTATAAAGTAACATCATCAGCACGCAAGGGGCACTCGATCATGCCAATTTCATCAACTTTGGCTTTGATCTCCGTCATGTAGGTCGTCACAGAACGATTACCAAGGGATACAGAGTTAAGAGCGTCCCTTAGGGCCATAACGCGTGTGCGATCCGGACGAGTGAAATTGTGCATGAGATGCACCCATGCTTCGGATGAGGTGGTGGCAGAATTGATGAGTCAAATGAGATCATCCAATATGGCGCCAACAAGAGCTCCAAGAAGGAGAGAGTCTTGTTAAAACCACAAACGATAAGCATCGCTCTCCAAGGGATCGTGGCGCGGAATCGTGCCTTGGAGATATCCAAGAAGGTTGAGATTATTGCATTGAGACACAACATGTAGCCGCCATGAAAGATAATTAGAGGTGGTGAGTTTTAGTGGAAATTGACTATGATGAGTCACATGGACAAGGCTTGTTGGTGTCGTGAAGGCGTTGGGTGGTGGCGATGGTGTAGAGTTGAGGGCGGCGGACGACGTGCTATCGAAAGGGGTGTCATTTTGAGCCATGGAGGCGGCGGCGACGGTGTGCCCTAAAAAAGATTAGGTCGGATCGTGAAGCAATTCAAGTCAAGTCCTCATCTTCTGTACCGTCACTTTCTCCTACTCCTAGCAACTCCAAGCTTTCAACAAAATTTTCGATATAAAGTATGTCAGATGCCCTTTGTATTCCAAGGTTTTAATCTCAGAATTCATGAAACCAAAAGCAACCAACCTCTTCTTTCTAGAGGCAACCAAAGCTTCACCACTGCAGTTTCCAACTGCTACAACTGTCCCCCACAATCCTTCATGTATGAAATTAACTATACAGCCTAGTCCAAGACGAATTCGCATGCATCAACCAAACCTCAGTACACTTATCGTTATAAGCGTGTGGGTACCTGATCATCGCAAGTGATTCTCCAATCAAAGACATAGACAACTCATAATAGGATGTCTCTGTTGCCAACTCGTTTGGCAGCTCAATTTCATCAAACGCCTCTTGGGCGACGCAAAATGAGATAATTGTACGGACAGAGTTGCGAAAGTACACAAGCCAATACACTACGCCATTCAAGAAAATCGGAGACCCAACATCTATAATGTTTCGCAGCGTAGCACAGAAGATTTCCAATTTTCGCCACATCCATGTCTTAAGCGAGAAAACGTGAGCCTCGGGAAGATATTTAGGATCAACAAATTTGCAACCTTGAAATCATCGTCAGCAAACCCGAATCTCAGCACAGAAAACACGGGCTTTATTTGACGTATCTTACACGTATTGTATCCGTGCAACCGAGATTGGAACTATTTTATAGGATACAATACGTGTATAATTTGATACTTTAATACGTGTTTAGATAATAGATTTGATACATTAATACTCAATAGTTTGTATACTCTTTAATTTTGCACGTGTATAATAGTATCAAAGCCCAAAGTATTGACTATTAATGTATCAAATCTATTATCTAAACAAAATTAAAGAGTATACAATATAACTATGTAGATTACCAAAACAAAGATAAAAAAGTATTGACTATTAATGTATCAAATCTATTATCTAAACAAAATTAAAGAGTATACAATATAACTATTAATGTATTGACTATTATCTATTATCTAAACCCAAAATCCAAAATATTGACTATTAATGTATCAAATCTATTATCTAAACAAAATTAAAGAGTATACAATATAACTATTAATGTATTGACTATTAATCTATTATCTAAACCCAAAATTCAAAGTATTGACTATTAATGTATCAAATCTATTATCTAAAAAAAATTAAAGAGTATACAATATAACTATGTAGATTACCAAAACAAAGATAAAAAAAAGTTATATCATATCCGTACAAAGAAGAAGAAGAGCATCGCAATTTGCACCACTCCAACTCAAAATTTTGTTTCTAGATCTAATTTTCTTAAATGATAGTGCAATTGAATTTGGTGCTTCATTTTTTAGTATATTGCCTAGTTTATAAAAGTTAGGGTCTCCTAGTTTAAAAAATCAACCTCCAATAAATTGTTGTTACACTGCACATGTATTTTATATATCAGAAAAGTATTAATCAGTATGCCATGTATTTTATATATAAGAAAAGTACACATAGTAAATATAATATTTGTATATGAGAAAAGTACTCATAGTAATATAGTATTTGTACACGAGAAAGTGCACATAGTAAATATAGTATTTGTACACGAGAACCAGGTCACCTAATCCTCCATGTTTAGAAAGTTGTAGACGCACAGGTCTCGCACTGGTGACTTCAGTGTCCGTGTTTCGCACTAAGACGCTTTACAGATTTTTAGTTCTCGCACTAAGATTTCTTAGTTCTTATGTTAAAATCTAATGAATAATCATAGAAAATTGGTAGAAGACATACAAAAGAGTGACATTAAAGAATAGTTGGAGCAAGAGGAGAACAATACTAAGTCAAAAATTAAATAATTACAAAAAATTGAAAGTGATTTAAGGCTTATACATTTGTCTTCCACCATAATAATTTAGAAAATATTGTACAAAATTAATAACAATTAAAGTTATGTACTTTTTTCTTTTATTATAATCAATTTCTTTGTGTGAGAATTCTATACATAATTTTATCTTATGTGTTTATAATATACTAATTTAGGTAATAATTGTTTATTTTTATATATAAGTTAATTTTTTTTTAAAGCGCTTTATAGTGGCGCACTAAGACTGTAATTTTTTAAAATTGTCGACTGGCGCACCCGCACCCGCATATGCCTCAGGTGACTTAGCACGAGAAAAGTGCACATAGTAAATATAATATTTGTATATTACAAAAGTGTACATAATAATTATATATTTGTATTTTCAAAAAGTGGCACATAGTAATTGTTATTTTTGTGTATTAAAAAAGTGCACACAACCTTTTCATATATTGAATGTCTCACTTTTTAGTCGTCTTTTTCATTTTTAATCATTTTACTTAGATTATTTTGAATGGAAAACAAAGTTTTATTCTGTTTGGACCCATAAAACATGTGGCGTAATATGGTAAGTGATGTAGAGAATGCCACACATATATGTCATAGAAGATATGTTCTCAATTCGAATAACATAGTACCAACAATGTTTGTTTAGTAATGAAGCTTGTAACTGGACAATAATTTATTAACTTAATTATTCATTCATTTAATTGTCTTAAAAGAAAATCTTACGGAAGGACCAAATTAGATCTGGCACGAATCTAAGGTACTTTTGTAAGCTCCATCCATCACTTTAATTTTGGAACTTAAACTATAATCTAGTTTTGTTTCGTCCTAAAACACTAGGTTTAAATTCTTTTTGTGAAACAGAAAGTATATTTTTAGCTAGCCCAACTTATTGCAACAAAGACTTGGCAAACATTTTGGTAATTGTAAGGAATTCTAAATACCCACTTTTGCATGAATTCCAAACTTAGTCGTATAAATTCCACGCAAATGTATATTTATGTAGCTAGAAAATCTACAACCCTTCCTTCCTTTTGTTCTTCTATTGATACAAGATTTAGAGCCCCTTTCAATTTACTTAAAACCTTTCAACTTCACAAATATGACTATGGTTTCTGGTTTTCTTTGAAAATGATTAGGATAACACATGGGATCCACATATAGATAGTTGGGTATTTTTCAAGCTAAAAATCCCAAAACGAATAGATGTGTTCAAACTCATCACTTGAACAAACAGAAAGAACACTATGACTATCGAAGAAAACATGAATGTAGGTTGTATGAAAGGAGATGGAGCTTAAAAGTTTAGACAAAACGTCATACTCAATGAGAACTAGAACCAATAAAAATAAAGAACTCATTTGTTCGACTCGACATGATTTGAATTAGGTTCGCATAACTTACTCTCGATTGGAATTACAACCTATCAAGGTATTGTTGTTGGTAACAATGTGGCAACATTACAAACTTACTTAAACATAATCATTTGATATTACTCAAAACTTTCTTGTAATTTTACAGCTCATAATTCTGCTACTTGAACATGGGTAGAAAGTCGATCTAATTTAGTCCCTATTCGTGACTTTTACCCTAGTCGATCTAATATTTTTGTCATGTTTATAAGAAAAGTCATCTGCCCCAAACTCGGGAGATTCAAACTAATCAATTAGGGGGTGTTTGGTTGGTGAGATGAGGATAGATGACAGCCCTCATCTCAGTTAAAACCAGTTTGGTTTGAGTGATTATGCAAATGGGTTTTTTGATTTAATAGCTGAGGCCCGCTCTTTATCTCACTTTCTCAACTTAATTAATATATACCCCCCCTGTTATTATTTTATCTCACTTTTTAGTCATCCAGCTCACCCGACGAAATTACTTATTTAACCCTGTTTCTTCAATTTTAATCTTTTTATGCAACAATTTAATTAAAAAAATGTAATTTAAAAAAATGTAATAAAAAAATGTAATTAAAAAAATGTAAAAAAATATAATTAAAAAATGTAATTAAAAAACGTAATTAAAAAAATGTAATTAAAAAATGTAATTAAAAAATGTAATTAAAAAAATGTAATTAAAAAAATGTAATTAAAAAATATAATTAAAAAAATGTAATTAAAAAACGTAATTAAAAAAATGTAATTAAAAAATGTAATTAAAAAATGTAATTAAAAAAATATAATTAAAAAATGTAATTAAAAAATGTAATTAAAAAATATAATTAAAAAAATGTAATTAAAAAACGTAATTAAAAAAATGTAATTAAAAAATGTAATTAAAAAATATAATTAAAAAACGTAATTAAAAAAATGTAATTAAAAAATGTAATTAAAAAATATAATTAAAAAATGTAATTAAAAAAATGTAATTAAAAAATATAATTAAAAAATATAATTAAAAAAATGTAATTAAAAAACGTAATTAAAAAAACGTAATTAAAATATTTTTGGTGTATATTTTCTTAATAAAATGGGGGCAATAAGGTAATTACCTGCAATACCTGCAATAAAATGGGGACATAACATGAACCAAACACGTTTTGTTAAATTAAGATAAAATAGTAACTTTATTAACTCTCCAACCAAACACGCTACTGTTACGCATATGAAATACAAGACTATTTTAACTGAGTAATAGTTAATCTACATATATAACTGTCTCTGCAACCAAACAGCCCCTTAATGTTATATTATTGGATAAGCTTCGAATATGGATACCCTTCACTTCGTATACGACACGTGTATCCGTCGTGAATTGTTTTTAAAGCGTGACGCATATTCGATATATATCCAATAGTGACAAGCATTTTTATTTTTTTTTGTTATACATATTACATACATATTTCCGAAGAAATATTTTTCACAGCAATAAACTATAAATTTTTTAAACACTAAAAAAACTCAGGAGTAATATTAAAATTGACAGCTGTGGGATTTGAACCCACGCCCTTTCGGACCAGAGCCTAAATCTGGCGCCTTAGACCACTCGGCCAAACTGTCTTAATGAATGATTACATTATCTAAGCTACTCAACAATATATCTTGCAACAATCATAATCCCGCTTGCATCTAGTTTCTTGACAACAGCAATATAAGTATATAACATTACTATTTTTTATGGGTGAGGATAACATTATTAAAAGACAGAAAATGTGATGTTAAAACTTTTGGAACATGTGAGTCTTGTTTTAATAATTCAGTCAAACGCGATGGCATTTATCGTAATTCACCTTATTCAATCAATGCCTATTCACCTTCACTTTATCTAATGCTAAGTGCTAACTTTTAGATGCATAGAATCAGTCATTTTGCTGTAATCCCTTTTGGGCAAGTCATGTTCACTTTTGATTCAAAGTAATAACTTTGATTTGCACCTTTGAAACCTACTTTAATTATATTCACTATTTAATTGTCTGAATTAATAAATAACATTTATTATTATAAGTTAAAGAACATTATTACAACTGAGGAAAATTACATGAAAAACTCTTACTGAAATGAATAACTGCAGAAACACTTTCTGAATAAAATCATAATAGAGTAATTAGAATAACCATCAAATTCTGGAAGATCTGTTTGGTAATTAAACTAAAATATAAGAAATATATAGATAAAATTATACCTTAATTCAATGAAACTGGCTCCTGGTGTTCACTCATTGTTCAGTATATACTTTGGATTTAAATAACATACTAAGTCCTTGAGATCCCAAAAACACATTAAAGAAATATCTATACTGCAAAGTACAAACACATTCCATAGGGAAATACAAACTTATGTATGGCAATGGTGGCTTAAGTTACAATTTCAGCACTCTAAGCCCATACAAGGAAGAAGAACGAAAACACCTCGACGCGTTTAGCATTACACTGAATCATACAGACTTATGCCCGTTAAGCGGAGATCTACGACTTGCTATACACTTAGGAATGCATCGCAAAAGAGTACGGCCGTTGGGTGGATCATAGGTTGAGAAGAATCCGGGGTCTCGCTCTAAGGATTCCGAGTAGCTTTCAAGAAGGCTAACAACCTCCTGAAACTGTGGCCGCTTGTCAGGATTACTCGACCAGCAGCGATGAATGAGTCGACGAAAAGCAGGTGGACAAGAAGGAGGTAATGGTGGCCTTGCATTCTGCAAATGCATAAAGTGCTATCATGAGAACGCTCAAACTTTATAATAACCCAAAGAATAAACTTTATTAGTTGCGTAATCACTGAAATTTCACTAAAACTTGCCAACTAATAGAATTGGATGACTAGCCCAACCAATGAAAATTTGTCAAAACCATGATAATGTAAGGAATTCACACCGATTCGAGTTTACCTTTTGGCAAACAGCAAATGCTGCTTGTTCTGGAGTCATGTCATCAAACGGCGTCAATGCAGTAAAAAGCTCCCACATCACAATCCCAAAACTATAAACATCAACTTTCTTTGTGTGGTGCTTCTCCTTGATCATTTCTGGTGCCATCCAACGATAAGTGCCTGTGAATCCCTTTGCACTACCACATTGAGTTTCCAAACACGATATACCAAAATCTGCTACCTTCACACACATATCATGATCGAGCAGAAGATTCTCAGATTTAAGATCCCTGTGAAGGATCCCCTGAGCATGAAGATATTGCATGCCACAAGCAATGTCGAGAGCTAGTTTTAGTATTAGGTTGAGGGGAAGTGAGTATGGCTCTTGTTGGTGAAGGAATTTTCTGAGGGAACCACCTGGATAGTACTCAGTGATAATACAGAACACCGGGGGTTTCTTACATGCTGCAATGAACTGCATGATAATGCCAAAGAAGAATCATGTTAGATTGCAATGAATTTATGCACGGTCTAGTCTTATCAAAGAAGCATATCTGCTACTGTTCGAAAAATTACATGAACACTCGTAAAATTTGAAACGCTTTACAAAAAAAACAAGCCCTTGAGTTCAATTAATTACGGAGACGATATTAAGGAAAAACCAATATGTATACCTACTTTTGAAGTTTTACGGGGTTGTATGTATAACTACTCAAACGGTATGCGATGTTGCTGATATTAGATCAAACCTCAGGGGTGAATGCTTGGTATTTATGAACTGAAGGAAACTAAACTTTCAAATAAATCTCCGGTAAAATAATCAATATGGCCATTGTTTGGGTGCCCAAGCTAACTGAACAAACTTTACCATTTTCAACACCATAAACCAAAAATGAAAGATATATTTTCAATTGCAAGTGTCATAATCATCAGAAAAGAATAAGTCAAAAGGCAAAATTTACCAACAACCTAATTGACAAGGCCAACTTGACCGACAATGTAACTGATAGTGAATGATGAAGAAAGAATGATGTTATACTACAATTTACTGGTATTGAAGGGATTCCAAGCATTCACAGTCTGGTTTTTATGATTTCAGGTAGATGATACGTGATGTTAGCTGCGATATTTATCTATGTTAACCCTCAGTTAGAACCCAAATTACTACCTGAGACATGGATACTGAAATTGACATCTACTGTGCAACCAAATTCAACATATCTCGATCCAATTCTGAAGCATCAGCTTTTGAAATCAAACATTTACAAGAAGTTTTAAGTAACATGCATCAGGTGACCTAGTATACAAAAACGGTACAGATCAGGATTAGTTTGATTGCGCTCAATTTCAACCAACTCAACAATCTTTTTGCGGAATCTAAGATTATTTATTTCAGGCACGTATCATGTCTAGTTATTTTGTTACTGGTATACAGTTGATCAACGATTACATTTACTCATTTGAAGAGACTGGAATAGGTTGATCCAGAAAGATACATCATAAAAGTTACAAATTCAGAATAAATAGCCAGCAAGGCTAAACATACAAAAATATTGGACGGCTGCAACAAAGTTGCAACCTCACTGGCTTTGTCTTACCATCTAACCTCAAAAGTATTCCCCAAATTCCAACAATTATCAAATGAAGCAGCTGTCCTAAAGGGCTCCTCAATCACAATTACACCATCCAACTTCATAAGTTAAATCATTTAACAATACTTTATTTCCACTGCATATAAGAAATAACAACAAAAGATCCATCCACTAAAGTTCTGATCCTATCAAGCAATTTCAACCATTTCCAACTACATGTACCTAACAACAAAAACTCAGAACTTAATAAACAAAAAACCCCAAAAAATTAACAATCAAGAAAGTAAAGACCAAACTTACAGTGATGATATTAGGATGCTTCAACCTGAACAAAAGACCAACTTCTGAAATGAACTGTTTCTCCAACAATGCAGCCAATTCACCATCTTCCTCAGGTTGACTAATGAGCTTAATAGCCACATCCCTCTCCTCATAAACCCCTCTGTAAATCCTGCTGTGCCTTCCAGAAGCAAATTTGTTGCCAATATACAGCTGTGACATGTCAGCACTCCATGCCTCCTCGCTACCACATTTAATGGCTGCCCCTGATGAAACCAAGTACTTTGACCATGAAATTGCTCTCTTGTACTCTCCCAAAGATAGCCTCCTGTCTAACTTACCCTGGCTACTCGCTATTTGCTTCAACCAGTGAAAATTCTTCATGGGTTTTGCTTAATAACATCAAATAAAATACAAAATCAAAAAAAAAAATCCACCTTTTTTTTCTTGGAATTAAGTAAACCCCACGAGAAAAAGACTCGAAATTTGAAGTGGGTCCGCTTTAATCTGAACTGAAAATGAGTATTTTGCACAAAGATTTGATCTTTTTTGCTTTTCTGGGTTTTTCATACGTTACCAGAATCTGAAACTTTATGCATATACATTAAATAAAGATGAAAAGAGATTCATATGATGTAAAGTTACATTCTTGTATTAGGGGAGGTGATGTCTGGTGAAGGAAGGAAGGAGAGTTATATGTGGGTTATGAATTTAAAACATTGAATACAATTTTGGGTGTATTTATGTGTGTGTGTGTGTGGCGGTTGGGCCTCTGTTTACTGTCGCAGTGATGACTGATGAAAAGAGTTGTGTGTGTGTGTGTGTGTGTGTGTGTGTGTGTGTGTTAGAGAGAGAGAGAGAGAGAGAGAGAGTTAATAGTGAGAACAGTACAAAGAGGAGTAAACATTCATAACGTGCGAAGATCCACTTCTGAGGAGACATGCGGCTGTCTAATGATTATGACTCCTCTCCATAATTTCACAAATTTGCCCTTCTACTTATGTTGAACTTACCAAGGTGCCATCTCCCATTTTCGCGATTATTTTGGACGCGTCGATAATCCAATAAATTACTCGTTAGTGTGTTGTCGTGTTCGTATTTAGTCAAACACATAAGATTTAAAAATGTATTTTTTGTGTTCGTATTGCGCCGTGTTTATATGTTGGCAAAATTTAATGCATCATAACTTGGGATTCATATTTTGGACGCGCCGATAATCCAATAAATTACTCGTTAATATATTGTCGTGTTTGTATTTACTCAAACTCACAAGGTTTAAAAATGTACTTTTGTGTTCTTACTGCGTCGTGTTTATATGTTTGCAAAATTTAATGCATTATAACTTCGGACTCATATTTTGGACGCGCTGATAATCCAATAAATTACTCGTTAGTATATTGTCGTGTTTGTATTTAGTCAAACTCACAAGGTTTAAAAATGTACTTTTGTGTTCGTACTACGTCGTGTTTATATGTTCGTAAAATTTAATGCATTATATCTTCGAATTCATATTTTGGACGCGCCGATAATCCAATAAATTACTCGTTAGTATATTGTCATGTTCTTATTTAGTTAAAAGTACAAGATTTAAAAATGTACTTTTTGTGTCCACATTGTGTCGTGTTTATATGTTCGTATAGTTTAATGCATCATAAATTCATATTGAATACCAGATATGGGGAAAAAATCAAACTACATACCATAAGTTGGCTCTTTAACACAAATGGTACCATAAGTTGGCTCCTTACGGTTTTGGTACCATAAGTTGACAACACAATGGTGAAGCTCAATTGCCGCCTTTAAAATAAATGTTGATCGTCGTTGACCCCCAAATTAAAAATGTTGGCTTGAATTTGGCACTTGAACGCTGACTAGAACGCTGACATGGAAAAAAATAAAAAGATAAAAAATGAAAAAAGTGAAAATCAACTCTCTCTTCAAATTAAAACCACCCACCTCACCTTCTTTTCTCAACAGTCTTCATCTCCACCACGGTTAATTCATCTCCATCGCAACAGCCTTCATCTCCATCACAACAATCACGACGCTCTCTCCTCCCCGATCGAAGGTAAGTGAAGCTACTCCTCCAACCTTGTGTTCGCATACCATATCGTTCATAGACGATTTCACCATTTTTATCATCTTCTTTGATTCGTGATTTTGGACTTATTGTGGGTATTTAAGTGGGGAATAGAGTAGGTTTATGGTTTAAGTTGAAATTTGGGTAAGCAAATTTTTGGGTTGTGGCAGCTAAAAACTGAAGACTAACCATAAGATGGAGGTGGGTCGTCAAATTTGGACGGATGTCGAGCCTTGAGTTTGGGTCGAATGCCATCCATGCTTTAAAGTCGTGTAACAAAGCCGCCCGTCGACAATGGTGACGACGCCAATAGTAACGACGAAATAATCGGAGCGGTGATGGAGCTGGTAAGAAAGAAGAAATGAGATAAATGAATTATTTTTATTCAAAAATAATGAGCTCGGGGCATGAGGAGAGTTGATATTCATTTTTTTATTTTATATATATATTTTTTCCAAGTCAGTGTCATAGTCAGCGTCCAAGTGTTAAATTCAGGCCATAATTTTTAATTTGGGGGTCAACGGCGGTCAACGTTCATTTTAAAGGCGACAATTGAACTTCACCACCGTGTTGCCAACTTATGGTACCAAAACCATAAAGAGCCAACTTATGGTACCATTTGTGTTAAGGAGCCAACTTATGATATGTATTTTGATTTTTCCCCACCAGATATGCTCCTACTACTTCTTAAAGTAGTAACACCACTAAAATAAAAATTTGCCTGATTTTATGAGCCTAGGTAAAGTTGACTTGGGGTAGTTTGGGGAAATATAGAGTAAAAGGTAATGTATAAATAGAACTTTTCTAGTATACTTTTTTCTTTAATATTATTTCAAATAATTTCGAATTGACCAGTATTCAATCAATTAATAACTCAAGATTCTATACTTTTAGTAAATGAAAGAGAAATTCACCAAGCCAAAAATATTATAGATGCAAGATAAAAAAGAGGAGTGAAAGGGCATTTTGGTAATTTAAAGACACGTGCATGGGGTATGGCAAGCTATGGTAGGGAAACAAGAACACAACAGGAGGGGTGTGGGAGCCTTTAGGGGGTTAGGTCTTGTGGCAATGGCAGTGAGTTAATGGGCCCCATGTGGGACCCACTTACCCCACTCCCCCTCCCCTGCTTTCTATGTGTACTGTACCGTATGCAGCTCCGTATGCATTCACGTTTTCCATCAAAAGCTTTTTTCATGTTTTTTGGTTATATTAGTATTTTTACTATTATTATGCTTTAATAGTAGAGACTTAATTATGTGTCCTGGTTTTGGTGTAACTGTGTACTGCTTTTTCACAAAAAGAAAAAAGTTAAAGACAATTATTTAAATAATTGAATTTTTGACCTTATCTCGTGGTCGGATTTTCTGTTCCTCTTTTTACTCATGTTTTCTGCCACATGAATGTTGGCTTTTATTGGTTTTGGGACTGGTACGGGGCTTATGACATATTTATCCGTCTCTAGCTAAAGTTATATTATGGCTCTTGGTTGTTTCTATGGGTTGCAAATCTATATAATCTGTTGGCGTTGATAAGAGATTGATACCATCATCTACTTTATTATTCTCGTGTTGGTGCAGAGATTATAAAAATTCTTGAGTGCATAATATATAACAACTAAAGTTTTGAGGTAATACGTTTGTTGGAACCGTGTTTTGAATCCAAGCTGGCGATAGGAGTCCAAACAGATTTTATTTATGTCTTGAGAGATTTTGAAATCAAATAGGAGAATTAATAATTGAACTGAATAAAAGTCCTGTTCAAAAAAAAAAACTAACTGAATAAAGAATACACCTCATCATCGATTAATAGAAGTCAAGTTTCATGGAAAATCTCAATATTAAAATTATTTTCATAATGATGTCCGTTTTTCAATTTTAGTCTCGTAATGATCGGCTTTTTAATTTTAGTCTCATATTATCAATTTTGATACTTCAGACCAAAATTAGACTCAAATAATATCCATTTTTCAATTTTAGTTTTGTATTGATCAGATTTTATCAATTTTGGTACTTCTAAACGAAATTCTTCAATTTAAATAGAAATTTACACCTTTTTTTGGAGGACGTGTTTATATTTTGTATCTTTTAAACGTGCAATGCCTAAATTTAATTAGATTTACTGTCAAAAACTTATTAATTGTCTCTTGTAATAAGCATATAACCCGATTTGGGTCGAATTGTTTAAGTTCTCGTAAACATATAACTAACTTTAAAATACAGTAAATTCGCCTAATTAAATTTAGTATTAGAAGAATTGGGTTTATGGTTGAATGCAATGTGAAAGAAAAATTATAAACTCAGCTTTTACAATTGAAAAGAGACAAACACTACAAGAGAAAAGGGCTTTACCGACGGCTGAAAATCCGTCGGTAAAGGGCCATTTTCCGACGGAAATACCCTTTTCCGTCGGCAAAAGCCGTCGGAAAAGGCCGACGGAAAAAAGCTCGTAAGTAAAGAGCTTTTCCGTCGGACTTTTACCGACGGAATAGGGCTTTTCCGTCGGCTTTAAGCCGACGGAAAAGCTTTTTTCCTATACCGTCGGCTTAAAGCCGACGGAAAAGGGGTTTTTTTCCGTCGGCTTAAAGCCGACGGTATAGCTTCCCTTTTCCGTCGGCTTTAAGCCGACGGAAAAGCCCTATTCCATCGGCTTTAAGCCGACGGAAAAGGGTTTTCAAATATTAAAAAAAAATTAAAAAAAAATTAAAAAAATTTAAAAAAATGATTTAAAAAAACAATTTAAAATGATTTAAATCCGACGGTATAGGGCTTTTCCGTCGGCTTAAAGCCGACGGTATAGGGCTTTTCCGTCGGCTTAAAGCCGACGGAAAAGGGTTTAAAAATATTAAAAAAAAATCAATTTAAAAAATGATTTAAAACAATTGACTTAAAAGAAATCGTTTTAATAATTGATTTATGATTTTTTTTCCGATTTATTTAAAAGAAATCGATTTTAAATAATTATTTTATAATTTTTTTGGCAATTTTTTGTAAAGAAACGATTTTAAATAATTTTTTTATGTTTATTTGGCGATTTAATTTAAAAGAAATCGATTTAAATAATAACATTCACATTTTCGAGCAATTTTTTTAAATTATTAATTATAATAAATAAAATTTCGTATTTAAAATAAAATCTTGATAATATAAGTTTTTTATAGTTATTATTAGTTAGATAATGAATAAAACATAAGTAGAAATAAAATAATAAAACAAATAATAAACTCTAATTATAAGTTAGTGGATCTATATGGATAAATTTTTGTTAGTTATTTAGAATTTTTGGGAGAGAAAGTAGATAGTTTTTGGAGAATGGAAAGAATGAATGAATTAAGTGGGTAGAATAAGGGGTATTTATAGATATTTAGGAGGAGTAGGGTTAAATTAAAAAAATCAAATAAAATGGGGTGGGGGGGTGCCACGTCAGCGATCCGTGTGAATTATCACACGGATCGCTGACGTGGCGAAATCTGATCCGTGTGATCAAATCACACGGATCGGATCTATACCGTCGGCTCTAAGCCGACGGTATAGATCAATACCGACGGCTCTAAGCCGTCGGTAAAGATCTTTACCGACGGCTTAGAGCCGTCGGTATAGATTAAAAATATTAAAAAAAAAACAATTTAAAAAATGATTTAAAAAAACGATTTAAAACAATTGACTTAAAAGAAACCGTTTTAAAATAATTGATTAATGATTTTTTTTTCCGATTTATTTAAAAGAAATCGATTTTAAATAATTATTTTATAATTTTTTGGCAATTTTTTGTAAAGAAACGATTTTAAATAAAATTTTTATGTTTATTTGGCGATTTAATTTAAAAGAAATCGATTTAAATAATAACATTCACATTTTCGAGCAATTTTTTAAATTATTAATTATAATAAATAAAATTTCGTATTTAAAATAAAATCTTGATAATATAAGTTTTTTATAGTTATTATTAGTTAGATAATGAATAAAACTTATTTAGAAATAAAATAATAAAACAAATAATAAACTCTAATTATAAGTTAGTGTACGTTAATTATGTAAAAGAATTGACACGCTTAATTAGTGTTTTTAAAAGATTGGTAAAAGAAAAAACTTAATTCGGATATTTCTTTAACTTTTCTATAATTACATAAACCCCCCGTTTATTTGTTTATCGTATTTCGTTACTTTGTTTTGGACGAGATTTGGAATGACACGCTTAATTAGTGTTTTTAAAGGATTGGTAAAAGAAAAAACTTAATTCGGATATTTCTTTAACTTTTCTATAATTACATAAACCCCCCGTTTATTTGTTTATCTTATTTCGTTACTTCGTTTGTCGATAAAATTTGAATTTACATGCCTCATTAGTGTTGGAAAAATAGTTGTTCAAGAAAAAACTGAATTGGAAGTTGTTTTGCATCTTTTGTATAATTGCGGTTTCTTCCCCAAATTGTTTTTAAACATCTTCCGACATTCCGTTTTGTACGAAATTTGGAGGAACACTCCTATTTTACATATCTTAGTGTATGGTTAACAAAAATTAAGGATTGAAGGCATTTCACAACCTTTATGTATGAAAATACAAGTTAGAACTATGTTGTCTATAGGTTTTAAGGATAGGGTTTAGGGTTTATAGGGTTTAGGGTTTAGGGTTTAGGGTTTAGGGTTGAAGAGAGGTATAATATTTTATATTATAATGTTTATTTATCGTATTTCGTTACTTTGTTTTGGACGAGATTTGGAATGACACGCTTAATTAGTGTTTTTAAAGGATTGGTAAAAGAAAAAACTTAATTCGGATATTTCTTTAACTTTTCTATAATTACATAAACCCCCCGTTTATTTGTTTATCGTATTTCGTTACTTCGTTTTGGACGAGATTTGGAATGACACGCTTAATTAGTGTTTTTAAAGGATTGGTAAAAGAAAAAACTTAATTCGGATATTTCTTTAACTTTTCTATAATTACATAAACCCCCCGTTTATTTGTTTATCGTATTTCGTTACTTTGTTTTGGACGAGATTTGGAATGACACGCTTAATTAGTATTTTTAAAGGATTGGTAAAAGAAAAAACTTGATTCGAATATTTCTTTAACTTTTCTATAATTACATAAATCCCCCGTTTATTTGTTTATCGTATTTCGTTACTTTGTTTTGGACGAGATTTTGAATGACACGCTTAATTAGTATTTTTAAAGGATTGGTAAAAGAAAAAACTTAATTCGAATATTTCTTTAACTTTTCTATAATTACATAAACCCCCCGTTTATTTGTTTATCGTATTTCGTTACTTCGTTTCGGACGAGATTTGGAATGACACGCTTAATTAGTGTTTTTAAAGGATTGGTAAAAGAAAAAACTTACAATCAGGGTACACCTATGTCGTGGAACCAACAACACGATCAGGGTGTACCTTCATCGTGGGAACAAGTCATTCCACCTGCTGGTTCGTGGGGCCAGAAACAGCGTCAACCCAAGCCGCAGCCGGAAACTTTCCCGTTATGGTCAGATGAATATCAACCACCAAGTTCGTGGCACAATCAATGTTATACTCAAAGTGCTCCTGGACATGCTAGTTATAGTGGGGCTCGCCCAAATGACCCACGACTTGCTAGAGTTAGCGACACTTCGCCGAGTTTTGCAAGGGGTTATCAAGTCGAACCCGTAATTGATCTAAACAATTTGGAGTTACCGATTGAAGACTACACTAATCAAGCTTGAAACAGTGACGTGAATAGAGAATACGGTGGTCCATCTGGGACATGATAGCCGGGGTCGCCTTAATGTGTAATTTTCGAGTATGAGTGTTTAAATTTTGAGTATGTGTGTTTACTTTTCGAGTAAGAGTGTTTAAATTTCTAGTATGTGTGTTTACTTTTCGAGTAAGAGTGTTTAAATTTCTAGTATGTGTGCTTAATTTTCGAGTATGAGTGTTTAAATTTCTAGTATGTGTGTTTAATTTTCGAGTATGAGTGATTGAATTACGATTTTGCGTGTTTAATATCCGAGTTTGTCTTTTTAATTTAAAATAACATTGATTTAATTTATCCATATTCACTAACTTATAATTAGAGTTTATTATTTGTTTTATTAATTTATTTCTACTTATGTTTTATTCATTATCTAACTAATAATAACTATAAAAATATATATTATCAAGAATTTATTTTAAATCAATGTTATTTTAAATTAAAAAAATAAAGTATGATATTAAACACGTATTAAAAAAAACCTGCCGACATCATTTTTGTATTTTTTTTAGTAAAAAAATCTGGTTGAAATCATTTTTTAATTTTATTATTTTTTTTTTAAAACGAAAAGGCTGACATCAAATTTTTTTTTTTTTATATTAAATGGGCCATTCCCGTCGGCCCAAACCCGACGGGAATGGGCTTTACCGTCGGGTTTGGGCCGACAGTAAAGCCAACCCTTTTTTTTTTTTTTTAAATGGGCCATTCCCGTCGGCCCAAACCCGACGGGAATTGGCTTTACCGTCGGATTTGGGCCGACGGTAAAGCCGGCCCATTTGTACCGTCGGCCCAAAGCCGACGGTATAGATCTATACCGTCGGGATTGGGCCCGACGGTATAGATCGGGCCTTTTCCGTCGGCCCAAAACGCCGGGCCCGACGGAAAAGGCCAATTCTGTTGTAGTAAAACTAATAGTTTTTTCGACAAGAATTCTTAACAAAAAAATCGAATTGTGTTTAAGCCATGCAATTGAGAAGGGAGAAGGATGAAAATTACGATCAGGTTCTCAAAAATTAGGATACGTGAAAAAACTATCAAATTTCAATTTAAAATTGAAGGATACTGGCTTAAGAGTGTTAAAATTAATAATAATTGATCAATACGAGACTAAAATTGGAAAGCATGTATTATGCGTGTCCAATTCAGCCCTACTAGAATAGATAAAAATGACCAATATGCGAGTAAAATTAAAAAGCGGATCATTATAGGACTAAAATTAAAAAGTTGCATTGTTGACAGTTAATTATTTTAGAAAAATTTAAGGGTGGATTATAACGCCTTGTTTGGGTTTGAAGAATACCTGATCTCTCTTTCTTTTTCTCCAAAAAGACATGTCCCTTTATTCTCAATATTCCCTCCTTTATATAGGAGTGAGGTCTACTACAAATAGCATCTATGCACGTTTCTCTATTGACAAGTGTTGTGTGCATGGAGATGGGAGTGAGGTGTATATATTTAGCTCTTGACAATTGTCTCCGGGGAGGCTGACATATCTTCAGGGAGTTGCCGCCTTTGGATTATTGATGCCGTGTGTCTCCCACGTGCTAAGTTAATCTTTCCTTCGGCCTTATCGGTTTCTTAGTGGATGAGTACTTGACGTGTCCTTCCCTTTTGCTACGATGCCTCTTTCTCCGCTAGGGAGACCTAGTTCGGGGTAGACTTTATTGAAAGATTTTAAGAGAGGGTCTGATATGCCTTTTATGGGGTATCATATCTTGATAGGGTAAGTTTCGCCTAGCATCTTGATAAGGTAAGTGCTAGAGCATCGTATCCCTTGAGGGCAGTCGTGAAGCTATTTAAAGCTTTCGATACCCCGCGTGAGACATGTACTCTGTAAAATACTTATTATGATCCGAGGAGGTATTTGGGCACCGTTTTAACAGTATCGGGAGTAACATCTAAGTCTTCCGATACTGGGATAGGTCTCCGGGATGCTTCGAAGGCATCGTGAAGGAAAATATAGGGTTTGGTAAAAACTAGTGTTAACATGCATCATTATGAAACTAGCTTTGAAATTTTCTTATGTTTTAGTAATAAGACGGACTCACTGCTGACATATATCAGTGACATTACAATATTTTACTAAAATTAACAATGCAGTTTACTTTCAGTAAACACGCTACGACCGAGACCTATGATATGCCATAATTCAGCATATCACTTGATAACACTATAATGTATTGTGATCAGGGAAAGACTCTTTTGAATAGAAAACATGAATTGCAACAAGTTGTTAACATTTAGAATTATTTTTTTGTAAATTTCAATTCGACAAGCACAGTTTGAGCTTAATTAACCTCATTTTGACAGTCATTCGACAACCAAAATATGTAAAATTTGGGCAAAGCTTTGGCTGCAGTTTTATGCACAAATTGAGGAACTAATCTTCTTTAAATATCCTCAAAAAATATAAACAATGTACGTCATTTGATTTTTTTCCAGCATTTGAGCTCTTTGCTATTCGTTCTCTAATTTGACAATTTATTTGTGACTTAATAGCTCCTCTATAAGTCACACGTTTATGTGTAATTAGACACTGAATCTTGTTACTTTGACCCATTTTGACATGGGACACTTTAAAACTTAGTATACATGATTCTAGGGTGTATCAATATGATTTGAAGTATCTAGCTAGTCGACCAAGATATCCAACATCATCGGACTTGATGACTAGAGGGTTAAGCATCATGTCAAGACCTGGGTGGATTGGAAATGGAAGAGTTGATATGCTTCTCCTTTCTTTCAATTTTTGGGGGACTTGTACCTTGTTTTTGCCAGTACAAGTCAAACAATGTCTTCAGAATAATTACCTTTCAATTTATGCATGAATTCTAGCGTTTAAGTAATTAGTCACTTAAAAAAATGTGACTCTAAAGTTTTAGTTGGGATTCAAAATGGTCTAATTTGATCGCCAAATACATTATATTGTTGAGGGTTCAATAATCACAAACTATATTAAGGGGCTAGAATATTATTTCTTTTGTGTTTTAAATACTTGGGCTCTAACAACTTAATGTGGTTGAGTAAATATCTCTTCCTTTTTTTCTTTTTTTAATAATGGATGTAAATCTCTTCCTTTTGATATTGGAAGTAACGTATTAAAAAAATATATTCGGCAAATTCTTTGTTTTTGACTATATACATGATGATAAATTATTAAATTTCAGTTGGAAAGGTATGCATGCATAGTAACCTGATGTAACCAATCACGTTTCTTTTTCTTTTTCTTTTTCTTTTTTAAAAATGTTAGCAGCCATGGTTTTCCTCGTAGGAATGAAATGAAATTGATGATAAACGGGACCAGAAAGAGAAAAGCAGGAACTAAAAAAGGGCAGATTTTTTTATTTTGCCGACAATTCACTCCATTTAGCTTTTTGAAAAACACAAAAGTCACTCATCACAATCCCACTTTTGCCAAATGACTTGACATATCACTTCACCTGTAGTTTTAACTTAAAAATACATTTTTATTAATATCTTAGTTTTAATTAATTGACACTTGAAAGGCTTGGAACAAATTAAGAATATGTAGAGCTTCATGCTCATTTGTTCTATATATCCAAAATATGTCGGAGAAGTTATTTTTGAAACATAACATACACTATTTTTTATTGGAAAAAAATACTTTACGTGAGAAAGAGTATTAGAAATTCACTGAAGTACAATGCTGGCAATTACAATACATGAAAAAATTCGACAATTACGTACAAGAGCAAAAAAAAGTGTTTTGATTTATTCTTGAACAAAATCCAAGAACTTCTTATTATGTCATCAAAACGACTCCACCAACCGATTTTCATTCTTAAATGAAAAGGTTGTTGTTTCTTGAAAGCCATTCTTAAATGAAAAGGTTGTTGTTTCTTGAAAGCCAGATAAACTCTAATTTTAATGATTTTAGGGTATTGTAGCGATTAATATAATTGGTCTCAACCATTTTATAAGGTATTATATATACACTGATGTTCAATTCGAACTTCGTATGTGATAAGAAAATAAGAAATAAGTACCTTAAACAAATATTAACATGAAAGAGTACACGTACCTTAGCTTTCAGAACTGGCATTCGAGTACTTGTTTGCAGTTAAAAGAAAAGAAGTTTAGATCAGCACTTTGTTCGAAAAAGTTGGGCAATTAAACAATTACATGAATGTCCTTGTGGCAATTGTATGGAAAACTTCCAAAAATTTCATGTGTCTACCACGTGTTCACAAACAACCATGCATACAAAATACAAAACACGTCGGGCGTATTTTATTATGCCCGTACATGACCGTAAACCATGCTTTTAACTTTAATTATTATATAGCTATGTGTCATATCTAAGTAAATTAATTTAGAAAAAGAAGATTGATTAACTCTTATAATCTAATCTCTTCGGTACTTTACATCACGGATTCCAGTATTGGAGGGGAAATATTATATCAAGCTCGATAAGTACTAATTATTTCAAACAATCACAACATGTGAAGTGAATTGAGCAATTAACTTTTAGCAATGTACTCCTGGATCTATCATGAATACTTGATAGCTTATAATTTACAGATACTCTTAAAACTCTTATAACCACAATATACAAAAACTCTAAAGCTCTATTTTCTTAGCGCAGGAAAAAAAAATAGAACAAATCATCAGTGAACTCTACAATTTTTTATTTCGTAACCAAATATAGTGACTAATCGCTTTATATATTTATGAAGCAGAACCGATAAAGGACACATAAATAACTAGACTAACCGCCAAATAACACCTATCAATTGCTGTTCAAGTTCAACTAACCTAATTTCATAAACAATTAGGTTCACGGGTGCAAAAGATCAAATTAACCATCATAAAAAATAGTGAACTAGTCTAACTAATTAACATAATAATAAAAAATAAAAGGAAAGAAAAAGAAACTAAATTCTGTAGAAACTTGTTGACGATTCTGATGTCAACTGTCAACTGATTTTTATTGTAGTACCAACTACGGGACCGTTTCTGTCATTTTTTTTTATTTTTTTTTTTGCGAAGACCGTTTCTGTCATTTATTAATTATGATTGGTACAGAAAAATAATTGAAGGGCCATGTGCAAAAATTGCTAAGCTGTTCAAATACGGTAAGGTACGGCCCGGATTTTTTGTATCATCTTGTCGCACTCCACGAGAATATCGCACTTACAATTTGTACCTTAATAATGTCATTTTAATAAAATGACATTATTGATGGCTAATTTGCTAGACAAGATTACGCGTAAGATTAATGAGCATGTTTCGGTTAGCTGTCAGCATAAGGACCGATTATTTGCATATCTGAAGACAGTAATTTATTATTAAATCATGCAAGAATATTGGAGTTACTGGTATTTGCAGCAAAGAGAAAATCTCGAAAATTTAGTCGAGGATTTTTTCACAGTAGGGACTATGGATTAATTTAGTCGAGGATTTAGTTGGAAATCTAGTAAACATACTTACATATGATTGTCAAAAAGTCGAAAATAGGAGTCACCAATCAAAATCAAAATTAGTATTTTAAGGGGACTTTAATTACCTTTTATATGGATTGGACCAAAATGTGACTAGAAGATTCAAAACTTAAGACTACTTTTGATCTTAGTATTACGTGTTCAGCATTACGCTTGCAAAGTTTCAAATTGTGTAACTACTTTTATTTTAGTATTTTTACCAAATGCATGTAAGTTTAAAAATCAATAGACAGGATTTGAAATTAGGGGTTGCTAGAAGAAATGTTGTTTTGCGTTGTGCTGTGTTTTTTCGGCTTTTCGTAGTAGAAATGTCTTTGCTTGCAAGTTAAAAGTTGCCTTGGTGTATCTCACTTTCTTTGATTTGGGTAAGAATCATCAACAAATTTTGACTGGATTTAAGTTTATATTGAATCTCATCAATGAAGTCGAATGCATGTTCATATTCATAGGCGGAACCCTGGCCTATTATTCGGAGACAATGTATTTTGGTCTTATTTCATATAGGTTATAATACACCGAGAAATCGATACAATGGGGCCCGACTTAACCAAAATAATGCTATTCCATTACAATGAACGGACTAACTTGGTCCGAAACACCTATTACATATAAAGAGGTATAAGATAACGGGAAAAATCCCCAAATGGCCAAGTTGATGGAACAGTCGAATGTGACAAATTCGATGCACTTTGATTGTCGAATTGGGGGCGTTAGATACTTATTATTTCGGACTGAACTTGGATCGTGCCAAGCTGCCTACGTATCCCAATGAGGGAATCAAGTCGAACGTAGTTCATTTATCTCTTTTGAGTAGCCTTTATTGGGACGACCCCTAGTAGGGCTGTTTGGTTCACTTGGTTCTGCATTGCGCGACTCTACGGTTTTGATCATATCTTCTTAATGGTTGGTCGAAACTTCGATCCGCTTCTTGATTCGGGTCCCTGACTCATGTAACTTTCAAGTCATGTATGGCTTCGATCTAAGTGAGTATCGAATTGACTCGATTCGATCGATGATGGATCGAATCATCTAGATTCAAGACTGCATTGCGCGACTTCACGGTTTTGATCAGATCCCTCTAATGGATGAGCCTTCT
This sequence comes from Linaria vulgaris, assembly GCA_948329865.1. Classification (NCBI taxonomy): domain Eukaryota; kingdom Viridiplantae; phylum Streptophyta; class Magnoliopsida; order Lamiales; family Plantaginaceae; genus Linaria; species Linaria vulgaris. The sequence continues at coordinate 29,667,717 of OX415250.1, read as the reverse complement.
CGACACTTATCGGTCAGTTTTGCGCCATCGTGACTTCTTCCTGACATGACACATTATGTCACACCACAAGGTCATCAACTTATTCCTTCGACGACTAGGAATAAACAAAAGATTGTTTATCTTTACAATGTAACAAATTAGTTAATTATTGTCTCGCTATGTTATTTTGGTTCTTTCTAAATTGATTTGTAGATGTTGATTATATATATATATGTATATGTATATATTTGTCAATTTTCATTTGATGTAATTCTTATTGTAATTGGATCTAGTAAGTGAAACACATTTTACCAAAAAAAGAAAATAACTTCCCCTAAATCATAACCTATATACCACTTAAGATTGAGATATGGATAAATTACAGTTATGTCCCCGAGGTTCAATGTAATTACAAGTACATGTCCTTTATCTTAGTTTGGGAAATTGCAATCAACTCCCCTCTAACAAAATATCATAAATAAACTTTTACTTTTTTTCCCTTGAGCGATAAATTTTTAAGGGATTTAGCATAGTTTACATTAAATATTACTTGATATAAAGTTTAAAAAGATATTAAATCTAACATGAAAAGGAATTCTATTCATTTATATAATTAATATTACTTATTCTGCAAAATTCTGAGCACTTTGGTCATTAACAAATATTACACAATCTCTTATGTCTCTTAGATTTTTATTGGTTTAAAAGAACTATTGGCGCAAGAATAAGAATAGATGTCCATACCTTAATAGTGGAAAAATTTGGTATGAATTTGTTTTTAATGTATATTCTATATGTAGCTCGAGGTGTAACTTAAATCCAAATTCACGATTTAGAACATTTATGGTAAGATTATAATATACTAATATTTTACAATTAGTAAAAATGTGGATGGTAAAATTGTTTTTAATATTTATGGAATAAAGAATAACGTTAATTATATAATTGAATAAGCTTAATTTATAGTTATTATAGTATTCTTTTTAAAATTTAATCAATTGGCTTTAAACTAAAATTGTGCAAATTTCATCAGTATACTCTTCTTATATTTAATATTACTTTTAGATTCTTGAAAAAAGCTATTGAGGGGCTTCAACAAATGTAAGAGCTTACTATTGTAATTGGCTGACTTGATCCAACGTGACCTCCACAAGCATGAAATGTATGCTTGCATATTCGTCCATAAGTCAAACCGAATATGTAATTATTGGAATATTTGTTGGATAAAATTGGAAGTTTCATTTATATTTTCGTTAAGTGTAGGTATATATACTGAGAGGTTATGGTTGTAGTTATGTCTTTAAGATAAAATATTTCTCAACTTTCAATAATAAATCTAACGTTAATGTAGTGATAGGTACAAACGATTTTTTTTACATCAAATATCAATATAAAAATTATGACTGGAGGCTGGAGCCATATAATATACCTAGGGGTGCATGGTCGAGACTAGCGAGATAACCGCGTATATATAATGCAAGTCAGACATAGCAAAATTTTCAAGATAGAAAGACGGTACAAATGATATTTGTACGTATGAATTCTCGTTCGATCATATCTAGTGATCTACAAGAAATATCTTACACCACGTTTTGAAACCCCATGCAACCAAATTTAATTATATGTTCCCTGAAAAGTTAGGTGGGCACGTAACGCATATCGTGCAACAAACTGAAATGTGAGGCTAGGAGAGGATTGTGAAATAAAAAGAGTTGGCTAAATTTAATTTCGAGGGCATTTGTTGTCACCTAGTTCGTATTTGAAGTGTACAAGAACATGGCTGATGACGGACACTCACGTGTCTTGCTTTTACGTTCATTTTGGATTAGGATTTTTTATACTGGAATTTACGTGGTGGTCCTTAGTGATACTACTATTAGACGCTTGGTTGCTAGATTTCTATGTAAAATATCATACTAGAACTTACTTTTATTTTTTATTCAAATAAAACTATTTTATTTAAGTCTGAAAAGGTAAGCAAGCGTAAGGCAAAAAAACAACTCCAATATTAGAGTTTTATTTGGAGGTCGTGCGTCTAGCATATTCTTTGGTAAAGTTTAATAGGCTAAATAGTACAAGATTATCAGGTCTTACATAGATCTTTTTATTTAATTGAATTAAAATTGCATGGAGTGTACAATGGCAATGATGAGAAAAATAAGAAACAATAATAATGTAATCCATATATAAAAATGTGCAATAAAGAAATAATGTTAAGCGTGTGATTTTTGTGTTCAGCAAATATATTTTGACAAATCCAATTAGGGCATGGTTTGTAATGGGTCTCTTGTTGGAGCCCAATTCTGAAGTTAAACTAGGAAGACTGGGAAAGACTAATTCGTAGGCCCATGTGTCCTGCGGATCTTGTATTATTAATAGAAAAAATTACACGGATTCTTAAATTTAAAATATTTTTTTTTCCTCGGACAAAAAGTTTATTTATGGGAGTACAAGGGGTACTTCAACCCCAAAGAAAACAAAATCACGTATAAAGCTAACTCGAAAATACAAACATCAGGAGCTTTACACCAATCATAAAAAAAGTAAGAAAAACCAGGAAAAATATCTTTAATCCACAACCACATTTTGATTTTAATTGTTTCATCACTCAGTTACCCATGTCACACGACAAAACAACAATTTGGGTTATTGTTGATAGATTAACCAAGTTTGCTCGATTTATAGCATCTCACCCATATTTCATATGAAACCTGGCATTCGAAAAAAATATGTGCAAATTGTGCTTCCTTCTCGTCACAAAACCCACAAAGGAAAGATTGAAAATCATTAACCCCTTTATGCCTAAGATTATGTTTTGACGACGTTCTATCTAAGGCGGCTTTCCAAATGAATGCCGAGATCTTGGTTGGTACTTGAACTTGCTATATTTGTTTGAAAAAAAAAAAGAGTGTTCTCTGAACTTTGCTCCTTGTTGATATATTCATATGCGATCTAACTGAGTAGTCTCTCGAATTATCCGCATACCAGCTCCACCTATCTATTTCTTCTAGAGTAATTCGAATAGATTTCATTCTATTTCTTCTGGAGTAATTTGAATAGATGCCAATGAAGAGTCTAATTCTTTGATCACAATTTTTTCGCATTCAAATAAAGGCCTGCGCCACCTCCATTTCCACACCGTCATATCGTCTCGCCTTTCGCATAAGTCAGCTACTGAAACTTCTTAATCACAAGAGATTTTAAAAATCCTCTCCAATGGAACTCCGTCAATTCACGAGTTTTTCCAAAATTTAGCGTCGACGCCATTCCCAACTGTTTAACCAGATTTTCTGAGAACCAATTTGAAGTTGAAGCCGTCCTATTGAGGTTGAGAAGATCCTTCCACCACGTTGATTTTTTATTTTTATTTTATTTTTTGTTTCGAACGCCCTGTCTCATGACTGGTGATGGTTGCCTCAAGGTTCCCGTATTTGGCCTTCAAAACTGCTTTCCAAAGTGACTCCTCTTCGTTTATGATTCGCTACTTCCACTTTCCGAGTAAAACAATGTCAAAATAATCAAGATCATTCACTCCAAGACCACAATTTTCCTTTCTTATGCACACTTGATCCCAACTCACCCAAGAGATTTTCCTTCTGCTATCACCCCCCCTCCCCCCAAAGAAAATTCCTTTGGATGCTTCTAATAATTTTAATAACCTTCTTAGGGGTCCTATAAAACATACAAAGGCAAACTTGATAGGATAGATTTCAATAAAACAATCTTCCTTTCATAGGACAAGTTTTTTATTCTTCCATGCTAGTAGTTTGCTTTTGAATTTACGAACCAGAACCTCCCAAATTGGTTGTTGTCTCCCACTTATTCAACATGAATCCCGAGGTAATTCATAGGGAGCTCACCAATTTTACAATTCAACGTCTCAGCATAATCATTAATTTCTTGGCCTCTTACTTGAATACCAACCAACACACCCTTATGGAAATTAACTTTAAGGCCTGAAGCTAACTCAAAATTTGCAAGAATACATTTAATCGCCCATACGTTAGATTCACTAATCTCGAAAATAATGAGTGTGTCATCTGCATATTGAACGTGAAAAACATAGCACCATATTTTCCAAATTTTAATTCATGTGAATAAGCCTTCATCGACCGATTTTTGAAGCAACCCGCTAAGACCTTCACCAACAATCAGAAAAAGAAAAGGGGAAGAGGATTGCGTTGACGCAAACCTCTTTGCAACTCAAATTCCTCAGTCTACTCCCATTGACAAGGATGGATGTTGTGGTAGTCCGTAAACATTCATTAATCCACATTCTCCACATCTTCATCATCATATACTCAATAAAGCCTGAGTTAACATCATCATAAGCCTTTTTCAAAACTCATCTTGGAAAGAATACTTGGTTTCCTCTTAAATTTAAAATGATTCTTAAAAAGCATTGCACACTCTATAATTTTGTAACGTCTTAAAAAGTTTAGAAACTGTCAATATTAATTTATTCACCACAAGAATTTCATTTAAGGGTTCATATTTTACGTTTGAGAACCGGTGTATCCTGTATGCACCTTACCTCATTCATACAAAGTATTTTGTTGATAAAAAAGTTTCTGTTAACAGTGGGTGGACATACAGTAGAAGAATTTTTATGTATTTGTTGTATGAAGGTGTAAATGGAAATGATGGATTCCAGACACACTTAAAACAAATGGAAAAGATTGAGCATGATGGTCACGTCATTACATTCAATCTTTTATCTAAATTTCAAAACATTCCATAATACGTAGAAAGTAAAACATCTATATTATTATGTAAAAGGAAGCTATATTGACAACAATCTTATGAATTCCTTATTTATCCTCGATGCACTCTTAAAACTTATTTAAAGTAACTTAGTTATAAGACACTTGATAAACATCTAATGTGTGTTAGAGAAGATGTACTTTTAGTATAAGTTTTAGTTATACGGGGAGGTCTACTTGATTCTGGCCTCCACATATTCCATTTTCAGAAATATAAAACTTTGATTGTTTTATACTAGGCTTCTTGGCGCAGCCCAATTTTGATGCTAATTTAATTGGATTGAGAGAGACTAATTTGTAGGCCCATGTATCCATCGGAGCTTGTATAATTTGATAAAAATGATCACATGGGGATTCTTAAATTGAAAAATAAAGATATGTATTCTTAAATTTTTAGAAATTATTGAAAAGCGCGCACCATATTTTTTTAACCTCTTAAAAAGTTTTAATTGTCAATATTTATTCAGACCACAAAAAAATTCATTTGATGAGGACTCGTATTTTTCATACAAGTATTTTGTAGATAACAAAAATCTATTTGCAATGAGTACATATGCGGTAGAAAGAATTTATTCATCTATTCAAATGTATGAAGGTGGAAATGACAAACTCCAGACAAATGCACTAGATTGAACATGATGGCACTATCATGATTCATACATACACGAATCACCTGAGAAAGAAACATATCGATGAGATGAACATTTTTTGCCACAAGAAACTTTTTTAACCACATAAATTTGCATATTCAAAGAATGTATGTAGTCAACAAACAGCATTTCAACCATTCCTATCCAAAAATATCTGACCAAGAAGTCAAAAAATAGCTCAACATTGTGCACTTGATTGTTATCATGGACCTGAAAAAGAAACAAAAAATCAAGGCCTACACCTTGATACCAATGCATGCATTGTGCATTTGATCACATCACAATCTCACAATATATAGTACTAGTAACCACCATACAGATCAACATTTCAACATTATAAATTGGTTATAGAAATTAGAAAACAAGCTCTTCAAACCAAATACTTCAAGACTAGAGCATAAACATCAAACTAAAACAGAAATTGAAATATGTTCTCCCAGCATTAGAACAAAGATCATAAGGCAAACAACAAAACGCTTTGAGCTAGTCCCAAAATCACACAACATTGTCAAACGCGTCATCCAAAAGAAGTACCAAAAGTGGGAGTCATGATCATCGATCACTTGAACTTGTAAATTACTGATTGCTCGGTCTAGCACTTGCATTGCTATTCCTACCGCGAGACTGCAAGTAGGGACCGTATACCCTCTCGATATCTAAGTTTAACCGCTTCACCAAATCAGTTGCATCTACCCCTTCCCGTGGCTCATCTTCCACCTCCTTCTTAACCACCACAGGCTCCATTCTCTTGATCAACGACAAGCTCTCAATATACGGAAAATTAGTAAACGAGAGTGGCTGACCATCATCAACTTCAATCTCTTCCACCTTATTGCTCTCTATTTCGTGCGAAAACCGCTCAGTACCAGGCCTCTCTCCCAAGAACTTTCCATCCTTGGAGCATTGAAGTAGCCTATAAACCTCCCCATCTATCGGTCCACAACCGAGCTTCTTACACCAAACTTTATGAACTTCATCCAACACCCAAATGTCAATGTACTTGACCATGTATTGCTTTATACAACATAAGTGAACAGCAAGATTACCCCCTTTTCAATCGATCAAATGAACAATCACTCCCACCTCCAACCGAAGGTTGGGAACAGGCACCACATCAAACTCCATCTTTTTGACATCAAAACGCACCACAATGTTACTCTCATCCCTCTTAGCGAACCAACACGGGTTCCCATTAACAATGGTCTCGTTCTTCGTGGTCGTCACGTGAAACGGACAATCGACCTTGATGGTTTTCTATTTCTCAGTACTAGCAGAGTAAACATCGACCCCCACCGCGATTTTCTTCTTCTTTATTTTTACTTTTTATACATTTTTGAATTCGTCGCAAATTATTGCTAAAGACTATTTTTACCAACTAATATTTCATTACCAAATGTAATGGAAACTGGGAACAACGTTAAAAATGTTATGTCATTTATCCAAGAAAGGGAATTGATTAATATATAAATACGTATTACAATATAATGTAGTTAAATACTTAAAACATAATTAGTAGTATGGTGTAAATGTACCAGATTAAATAATACTCAATGAAATGTACAAATAAAACAATGTTTTATTATATATATTCATCTAAATGTTTGAAATTCTAATGATTTAATTGAAACATATGAAGAACATGTAATGCAATAGTAAAAGTATAATTAAGTATAAAAAGTGGGTAAAATAATGTAAATTTGCGAGCTAGAATTATACGAGTGAATGTGAGAATTAATAGATGTTTTTCTGAACCAAAAATTCAACCAAAAGATAGAAAGAGATCATTAGTCGTCGGAAACAATTAAGTTCCTGAAGTAAACAGAACGTTGGAACCTGGGGGACTTAAATTAGATACAGATCACTGCACAACATTAAACAGCTGAAGAAATTACCTGAACTGAGCATACGACATGGGTTTTATTGGAACTTGAGGAAGTGGAAATGAGATACTAATGATATTGGAAAAGTCAAAAATGAACATTTTTTTTTTGGAACAGAAATTGTCATTTAATACAAGTGTGAACGTAGAAAGGAAGAATGACATAGGAGTAGAGGAAATACTATTCTCGCTCAATCACTTTTTAACTGTGGACCAAAGGTTCTTTTGTGAATAAATACTAGATATAATATAAGTTATAACTGACGTTTCACTGTAATACAATTTCTTTGTGATAAGTTTTAGATTTTTTTAGCAAATAATTAATTTAAAAAATATTCGGGTGTTTTGTTTTGAAAGAGCTAAAAAAATAAAAACATTTAAGTACTTTTTGTGGAAATAAAAAAAGAAAAATTCGCATGACTTTAAAGCTTAAATAAACATATGTCTATGTTTTTTTATTACTTTAAATAAAAGCGCCCATGAGGCGAAACCAACAACATTTATGTATTGCGCTTTTGACCTGAAGCGTTGCCTAAGGCGCAAAAAATATGTTAAATGACTGCTGGAGTATGGATTCATCTGATGTCCCCTTGCTGTTGTGCCACCTGCACTCACAGCAGGGTGTAGGGGTGAGTTGGGCCGGATTCCCGCGGGGATCGGGAATCCGGCCCCCGAGAATCGGCGGGATCGGGAGCTCGCCGCGACTCCCGATCCGCACCGCGGAATGCGGAACTCCCGCGATCGCGGGAGCTCCGCGGGAGGCGGGATTCCGCTCGGGATCCCGCATCAACAGCGTCGGAGCAGCGGAGGGGGTGGTGGCGTTGAGGGGCGCATCTCTACGCCATCGGAGGTCACAATCTTCCATGGAAGCTCAAGCAAAAAAACAAAAACGAAATATGCAGTTCAATCGGACTGGAATTATAAGAGTTACAAGACCCTTATGTGCGGCGGAGGGCGACTCAAGTCGTCGGAGTGGCGGAGCCGTGTGGGCGTCGACTGTGTGTGTTTGTGATGTGTGTTTGTGTTGCTGTGTATGTGCGTTTCTGTGTGTGTTTGTGTTTGTGTTTGTGATGTGTGTGTGTGTGTGTGTAATATTTTGTTAAAAAAAAAACTAGCTCACTGGAAAAATCGGGTCCTGCGGATCAGATCGGGATCCGGCCGTGACTCCCGATCCGATCCGCGGGAGTTGCTGCGGAAGAGATTACCCGCAGCAACGGATCAGTTTTTTGGACCGAATTTTTCCCGCCCGGGAAAAATCCGATCGGGTCGGGTCGGGTCGCGGGTTTCCGACTCGACTCTCCCACCCCTAGCAGGGTGGACCCCCAATATGGGCCCATGTATGTGGAGCCCACCTTGCTGTGAGTGCAGGTGGCACAACAGCCGGAGGTGAATAAGATGTTCTCGCTTGAGTATGATGAATTGATGATATTAAATGCCATTGCATTCAAAAGTCAAAGTAACACTTGCATTGAACAAAAACAAATTAAGAGGAAGAAGGCATAAAGCGGGAACTTCTGATATACTTTGTGATGCACAATACCTCCCACTCACAGAGAGGTGAGCCCCGCATACATGGGGTCCGCATGGAATCCACCTCTCTATGAGTGGAAGGTGTTGTGCATCACATAGTATATCAAACAAATACGCCTAAGCCCGTAATAATAAAGTGACCTTTTTGAATGGCTAAATATGGTCTTACACATTTTGTTAGGTTGAAAAGTCAAACAATTAAGAGATACTCCTCAAATTGAAGGCCCTAACAAATAACTATTGGATATATCCCTTTTAGTTTTTGTTTGCATTTTAATTAATTTTTACATTATATTAAAATAAATATAGAAATTTATGGGACTTGCACCTAGCGCCTCAAGATTTATGCCTTGTTCCAAGAGCACAAAATATCATGTATAAGCTTAACGCATTTAACAATACAAAACTCATGTTAATTTAAGATTTACTGGATAATTGAGCGTCAACCCGTAAGGTTTAGTGTAACTGCATAAACTTTTTTTTTTTGTAATTACAATAACTTCTTTTTCCAACTAACAACCAATAAACATTATGAATGATTTTCAAGTTTTTCTTTAATTTGATCAAATAACTTTTGTTAGGGATTTGAATGTAATGATAAATAAGAGAAGAGGGCTTCTTATTTATTAAGTTTCAATGGTTATTCAAGTAGTGTTAATGGAGTATTTCACAATTATATTCCAACAATTACATGATGAACTCTTTTTATTTATTTATAAACTCACTAAAATATGAGAAGAAACTAATTACAGAAACAACATCAGCAATACTCTGTGCCCGTTTCAAATCATAAGAAGTCCTTTAATTTTTTAGAATTAGAAAAAAGAATAATGTGATATTTTTAGTGTGTGAGTTTTGTATTAAGTTTGACAAATCCAGTTAGGACGTGATATGTACTGGGCCTCAGGCGGAGCCCAATGCCAGCCCCCTGCAGAGCTTGTTGTGATTGACAATAAATAAATATATATTCTATATGATTCGTAATTTAGGCCTAGTTTTTTCTCTGGAAAATGGAGGAAAAAAATAAAAAGAGAAAATAAAGGAAAGTAAAGTTTTCCAGCAACTTTATTGAGGAAAATATATTTTTCTTTTATTTTCCATGCGTTTGGCTCATACGGAGTTTCTGGAAAACTATTATTAGGTATAAACTATAAAGGATTTTCCTCTCTTTTTTCAAAGATTTCCTAGATTTTTCCAAAGATCTCCTTTAACTTTCAAGAAAATCTCAAATTGCCAAACAACATGATTTTATTTCCCTTCATTTTCTTTCTTATCCTCTATTTTTCGGAGAAACAAACTAGGCCTTAAAGACATTCTGAAAATTCAAACCGCAAACTTAGGGATTCTTGAGTTTAGCATAATTATGGATATCTTGAATTTAGCTAATTTTTAGCTTTTTAATTGCATGAATTTCGTGCGGTTAAAGTAGGCATGTTGATCCGCCGAACCGCTAAATCGAATAAGCCATATTCAGTCGACCAAAACTGAAATACATTCAGTACAATTTATCGGTTCGATTTTTCAAGTCACTTTCCCTTTTTTGGGGAGCAAATTCTTTTGGCTACTTTATTGAATCATATGTAAGTGTATCTGAACCCAGGTTTGATCTTCATTTTTTAAAAAGGTTTAATATATGCTATTGGTGGAGTGCCCCTCACTCTTACAAAAGGGCACCAATTTGTGTGGAGACTGGGTACTACACCCACCGAAGAGCATAGATAAAAATCCTTCAAAAGATAACTCTTCATCTCTTTAACAGATTTTCTTTCTTTTATTTTGTTTCTCAGATTAGCAGACTCTGCTGTTGTGTATATATTAACTGTACGACTTCATCAATAAAAAAAGTTTAAATCCTAACTATTATTCCTTAAACTTGCACAACTCCTTCATATATTAATTAATTAGAAAAGTCCATTCTTATGTTAAACTTTTACCAAACAAGAATCCTTTACCTATACTTTAATTACGTGTCTGTACTAAAACTAAAAACTAAATTTGATTTTCCTTCTATTTATTTGTGATATAAAGAAATAATGTTATCCAAATTTAGTTACACGCATATTTAATCATTTATATGAAAAAATATTAGTTTTCACCACTGTAAGAATATACAAACATTCGACTAGCTAGTTTGAAAATGATTTTATACGATTTTTAAGAAAACATAAACGAATTATACATAATTTATAGGATATATTTGAATAAATATATATTTGATAAAAACATGTAATGCATAAAAATTATAGGTGCTTTTTTCCTGTAGAACTAAGAGCTGAAACAAAAAAAATACCCTTCTACAAGATTAATGTTCTTCAAAAGCTAAAAAATATGATTCCAGACAACGATTTATTTCTTAGTTAGTTTCGATCTTTTCCACTTAGTTCTATCGAAATTTTATTGCTTTGTTGCCCTTAAAGTAATTTATTTACCCCCCACCCCCTTCATTTGTTAATTCTTGAATACGCCACTATCTCTTGAGTACTAAACCCTTCTTTTTTCTCTTTTTTTTTTTTTTTCTTCTTCTTTCTCTTTTATATTCTTTGCTCTCCGCCTTGGTCTCTACCCGTCAATTGAGGACTCTTCCTTTTTTTTTTTTTAATAAATTTAATTTGGGTCTATATTAATTTAAATTCTACAATTATTTAAGCCCAATTGGCGGAAAGCCGAATTGTTCAGTTATAAACTATATATATATTTTTTCTCAAGTTGTTGGGCCGCCAACAGCTACTGCCTACTAGCCCAACGTTTTCTTTAAATACCGGTCCGGTTTCGGTTTGAAAAAACCCACAAAATAGAACAAGCCATACTATGGCCGGCCGAAACTGAAGCGGTTCCGTCCAGCCGGTTTAATTCGGTACACTCCTAGGTCAAAGTATAAAAAAAATCAAGAAATCATGATTTAGAAAGTTTTGTTGTGGTTAGAAATGTTTATCTCAGTGCCACTTTTCATGTATTTTTCAGGTGCGATTCTTCTTAAGTATAAACAGGTCTACAAATTAAAAACTAATGATATTAAAAGTATAAAGTAACTATTGGTCATCTGGCCCTCTACTGATAAGCAAAAAAGACAACAAATCACACAATAGAATTGGCTTTTTATTGAACTTTGCAAACGTACGAGAACATATTTATCATAAATTAATTATGGAGCCATTTCTTAATGTTGAGGGTTGTTGCTTTTTGTCTTAAAACATCCTCAATCAATTTAGTTAGATTATTGTGCAGTTCATTGGAGTATCAATTGGGTCTATTTCTTGAAAAGTAGTAACTCTATCGAAGTACCAATCGCCAAATGCTTCGGTAACCGTCTGCAATCAAACACTATATGTGAGCAAGGTAGTATAACTACATACCTGCATTTGTACAAACTCTATTGTGAATGAGAACACCATAGTTAGATCAATACTTACTTTACTTACAATCACGTCTTATGAAACTACGCCAAGTTATATATATAATGGTGTAAACAATATAATTATTATGCTATGCGATAAATAAAAGGGATAAAAGCATAAAATCTATTGCCTTTTGGCCCATTTTGCCGAATTTTAATAAAAGAACTCTGGCCCTAATATTTGCTACAATGTGCAAACTCCGCCCTAATATTTGTTTATTTTGGAATAAGTTTTTTTTTTTTGAAAAAGAAAAGGAGAGAGAGAGAGAGAGAGAGTGGTATTGAGGTTGGGCCCAATTTTATCTTTTTATTCCTAATAAAATAGGCATGTATATAGCCTATTGGATTGTAAATATGTACCTTATTTTTCAGGGTTCGCCCAGCACCGCCATGGAGGAAGCAAGAGGTAATATATATTCCTAATGATGGATTATCGCTTTTGGGTAATGCATTAATAAATGATTTTCGAAGTTCTGCAATTTAATTAGCTTGGAGTGTTAAAATTATAATTGATCATATACGCGTTTAATTAAGACTATTGAACACTGGTGATGAATTGCTAATTTATTGTACCTCTCATGGCTTGTAGCTGGATAGGTGAACAACTAGTTAAATTATAATAACATGGCTCCCATCCTGTATGCGCTTGCATCACCTTTATTTTGACCTGGATTGCGTGCAACATTTATATTATATAGATTGAGCAACATTCCAAATAAACCAAATTAATATAAAATTATATTAACCTTTTTAGTGAAATATATTGTAATAACGATTAAATAATAAGACACATGATATTTAAAAATTTACATGAAGATATTTTTTTAGTAAAACATAGTAATCTCGACTTACCTGAAATGAATCAAAAGCTGAGTTCACTAAAAAGATCGGTGTTTGCATATCTCGAATGAAATTCTCAGGATAGAGACACTGTGAGATTTTATGTGCAATATATCAACATTACACACATTTTTTCTTTAAAAAAAAAATGAACAACTTTGAATATAATATGCAATGCCTCTCACCAATTTCGCCTCCATCTTCGACGTGCATGATTTAGGCAAGAATTTCTCCATTCCCTGCAATTAAAATATATGAATTAATAAATGTGAATTTCCACATCACAATGAGCAACCATGAAACTAGATAGCATTAACAAACCTTAAATGAGGTATGAGTAAACCTCAGTCTTTTTTTTTTCATACGTCAAAATCTTTCTAGTTCTCAAAACATAGTTATCACTACAACAAAACCTATCAATTGCATGGAAAAAATTCCATGCAATTGGGTACATTTTCCATGCAATTGATCAATTGCATGGAAAAAATCAGATACAAAATTTCCATGCTATTGGTGTCCCGGCAAGAGAATTGCATCGAAAAATTCCGATGCAATAGGCTTCTAAATGTAATGCTGATATATATATATATATATATATATATAAATGTAATGCTGATATATATACGTATACAAATGTAATGCTGATATATATATATATATATATATATATATATATATATATATTGAAGGATAAGAAAAATACATGTAGTGCAACTAAATCAAGATAAGGTTCTTCCAAAAGGGACTTGGGCATTCCGGGAATATCTGTCCTGTTGTAGTAAATCAAAGACATCAAAAAATGAATAAATGAGATCATAAGGTAAAATAATCAATGTATACAAATGAGAATAACTGAGATATAATTATTAGCATATCAGTCTTATTACCCACGAATGAAGTAACCTCCGTCGGAGAGACATTTAACTCTATTAGCATTAGGTACTTGTGATCGAAATTGATCGCAATGTAACATTGCCGCGAGTCCGCCAGCTGATAGACCCGAAAGAATTGCCTACTCAAAAAAAAAAAAAAACTCTTATGTTAACACTATAAAATGCATGTATATTATCACAAAGAGGATGAAATAACAGTCGGTTACAATTTCTAAGGAAGGAGTATTGTGTCCAAATTTGTGCACAAGTGCTTATAATGGACAATAAGTTAAATATGATGAAATTCTCCCATACATTGTCCGCGTTGCTCATTCCTTTAGCCAGAAGATTCTCTATTATAGCATTATAGACTTTGGAGCCCCTGAAGTGGAGGTTATTTTCCTAAAAAGTAATTTCACAATTAAAAAATCAAACCAAACACATTAATAACTATGGCATATATATATATATGTATATACTGACGTACATTGGAAGGTATTCTTCTAAATTAAATTAAGATAATACCGCTATTTTGAATAAGATGCGAAAAATTGAACAGTTGACGTCAATATTAATCTGATTAACAAGAAGCTTTAACTTACTGGGTCAACTTTATCGACATTCCCCGTGAATGAAGCGAGGTCACAGTAATTTATGTGAACTCTATTCCAGTTATAGAAATCTGGAATTGATCAAAAAATTAAGCAAGTAATTTTATTTATTGGATATATAAATCATATGTAAATAATGGGTTATATACATCATATGCTAACTTCTATTGCTTGTTTAATGGGTTATATATTTATAAAATTTCATTTTGCCGATCCATTTTTTTTTTACCTGGATTATATTTTTGATCTGCGCTTAAAAACCCATAATATCCGTAATAAATCGTTTCATCCAACTTGCCCGAGCCTCCATGTGAGTCGTATAAAGCTCGATGAACGCAATAAGTTACATTAGCACACCATGCACCACCCTGTTATGTAATTATGACAAACGATTTAATCAGTAAATAAAAAATTGACATAAAAAGCAAACATTTACACATACACACAAATAAATTCCCATTAGCAATCAGTTAATTAAAAGTTTAGACCAACACGATTCCATATTTGATTTTATTTAGTTATTTCCTACAACTAAAATATAGCAATCAAATAATATATATGTTGAATAGTTGACCTGAAGAAAAAGCAACCAGTTATTGGCCCCATCCCCAGATCCTTTGTCTAGGTAATAAGATGGAGGACTTCCATCCAAGCAAACTGTAAGAAAAAGTGATTTTGCACATATTAATTAATATATTTATAATTAAGAATAAAAATGTATAATTTATAACTAATATTCTTAATATTATCTTAGTAATATCATAGAAATATATTGTTAATAGTGATATTATATATACCTGCTCCTGTTTCTACAGCACTGTAAAGTTTGGTAATATTAGTGGGGTAGCCATGGACTCCAACACCCAAAAGAACGATAAAACAAACCACCAGTTTTAGATAGTGATGATCAGCCATTGCTCGAATGAATATTCCCATTCTGTGCATCAAAATTATTATTTGTAAGAAACTATGTAATCAAATATTGTTTCAGGCTTTCAGCACGAAATGGATCAATGTGTCATGCTGGATTAAATAATTGCTCGCTAGTTTAACAACTTAAATGCGCAATTAATTTTACCTATATGCTAAGTTCTGGGCAGCGTGGACCTAGCTATAATAATTCATATACATTTCTAATTAGGTTATATAAAGTTACGTTATCAATTTGTGCCTTTTGTAGATGCAAAGCTATTATAAGTAAACGACTAAGACGAGATAAGTACAAAATAACATCAAGTCTCTGAAAATGAGAAAAAAGAAACCTCAAACTATACGAATAGTCGTTGTCACATATCTAATTAATAAAATTAGATTTACGATCCAACGCGTGCTATTTATGAATCTTTTCATCCTATTTGGCGAAATTTGTATTATCATTTTATCATTTACAAAACGTTGTCCACAAAATCACATATATAGCTCATAAATCTCAAGGGTTTGGAACTTATTCACGCGCATATATATATATATATATATATATATATATATCGTCTCAAAGAATTAGAAAAGAATTAAGAACAACGACATATAGTACGCACCTGGCCACGTATGATCACCTCAGATATTAAAGGTTTCGTTTGGTTAAAATATGTTCGTTGGTGGTAATTTGATCGTTTTGGTGCTTAAATAATGCATGCACTTTTGTATGAATTGTCTCAGCCATTCAATAATGAATGTTGCTCCTCGACCTTCGTTAATTACCATGCACCCGGTTTAATTTCTACGCGCAATACATTATTAATAATTATATTAATCACAGTTAGCTGGTTGGTAACACAAGTGCATTATAACAAAAAATAATCTACGAGTACGACAAAGTATATGCGTAACGATTCAGTATGTTTTTAAATCACAATCAGTAATATGAATTACATTCTTAAACTTCAGCATAACAAACAAGCCATTAATCTAAAAATAGGTTGGATGGCCTATGATGAGGAGTGAGGACAAATATAAAGTCGAGAATGTGAGTCTTTTTTTTTTTTTTTTTTTATTAATCTCCGCTCATAGATCAGACTATATTAAACTATTTATACCATCATTTATGAATCTATATATACTAGTTAACTCTATCACGGGCTCTTATTTTTCTTCTTTGTCTTTCATTTATTTTAATTTTAATACCGATTTTTTAATTTTCATTGTCTCGAAACTTCATGTCTTTTCGAATTGCGTCAAAATAGTTATTAATCATTCATTCTTTTATTTCTTCTTCTCAGCCTTTTGTATTTCAAATTCCATGATCAAACTTTTCATTTTCTTGTCACGAAACTTCATGGGTTTTTTATACACGAGCAAGGTCTCATAAATACTAACTTAAAATCGTTTTTCCGCAAACGCAACTAATTATTTTTCCTGGTAACCGCCTTCATAACCCTCATCTCACCGTTTCTTGGTAGTACCGCGTCAACAATATACGATTGCACAAATAATTTATCCCACGGTTGTTTATGTCTCTCCCGTTTACCCTTTTTTTTCACTTATTTTCCTACAGCTGCCTCTCTCGCTCTTCTCCTTTATTTTTTCCTGGTTCAACATATTGGTGTCGAAACTTGCGGTTGTGTATTTATTTATTTGTAATATGAAACAACAATATGGCCCTAATAGGGAGGAAGAAGTTAATACCTAAATTTCTTCGGTTCTTATACATCAGTAGTTCAATTCTTATGTAGTTCGATTGGGCATGACTTCGACTATTCCCGCAACTCGCCAATTAGATTTATAGTGGGGCTCAAAAAATAACTAACATAAAACTTTCGGGTTGGATTCGAAAAAAAAAATTTAAAGGACTATTTGGCAATTTACAGCGGGACCATTAGTGCGAAACGTAAAACTTTCGAGGCGAGATCGAATTAATTTAGAAAATAAAAGGGCTGTTCTATAACTTTTTAATAATCAATAGTTTGCGGGTCCCAACCGATAAATACGTGCGAGCCCTCCAGATATTCATTACTGTAAAACAAAACATACTATAGTAATTAGTTGAACTTACAAAGGCAAAATCGAAAAACGAAAAATTAACGACAGCAGCTCCCACATGAATGTTTGCATCTATTCTTACTATATAGTAAGATATAAATACACACTAGGTCCGAGTTAACACAACAAGAAAAATAGGCATTATCAACGTCCTTGACCCATTTTCCATTGAAAATGACCCATTTCTAACGGCCGAGCCGTCCCTACTAGGCCATCGTTACTACCTCGGTCGCTAATGGGTAGCAACGACCCAACCGTTGGTAATGACCCATCTCCAACGGTTAGGCCATTGCTACCCACTAGCGACGACTTCGCCGTAGCTACACATTACCAACATTCTGGCCGTTGGTAATGAGTGTATGGTCATATGCACGATGATGCACTCATTACCAACGACCTTCAGTCATTACCAACGGCTAAGTCGTTGGTAATGTCATGAAGGTCATTACCAACGGTCGAGCTGTAGGTAATAATATTAAGGAAAAATTTCAGTTACCTATCCAATATTGGTCCGTTTGATAGTTACCTATCCAAACTTCATTTTTGACACTTTACGGTCCAAACTTTCAATTTCGTTACACTTTACGGTCCAAACTTTAATTCTGACCTATCTCAGCAAAAAAACGTCACTTTTCAGCCTTATAACATCACGCGGACATCATTAGAATGGGGAATTTAGTCATTTTATATATTAGGGGGTGTAGTGAAATATGTATAATTAATTTATACACCCTAAATTTTATTTTATTATACATTTTACATTTTCCAGTTTTTTTTTTTGTTACTTCAAAAATATTCAAAAAATTTAAAACTGATAAACTTTAACTAATCTAAATATAAAGTAAATTCTTTTTGTTTATAAGTTTAATAGGAAATATTATCAATTTTTTTTGAAGATAATGTGTCTTCAAATGAAATTATATTTTTAAAAATTAAAACTTTTCGACAAACTTAATTACTAATTTTTTAAGCATGATTTTTTTCAGTTTAATTTATTAATTAATTGATAATTTAAAACTGAAAAAAAAAACTTCATCTTCTTCAACACATTACTGGACCGTTATTTGTAGCAGACTAATTATTACGAATTTGTCAATATGCGCATGCCGTGGTTATCAAACTACATCGAGTTTCAAGAGTAATTTCGATAGAGAAAAAAACATATAATTTATTTACCGATTAAAAAAAGTTGATTCAAACGAAGACTATCAATCTCACACACTTTGCAACTTTGCTTTAACCTTTAATAAAAAAAAGACAGGTAATTTTCTACTGGAGTTCATAAATCCAAAATTCCTATTGGATAACTTGATTAAACCAGAGTCTTTCTCAAGAAAATCATCGGAAACAAGTGTTAGAATGACACAACAGAAGTAGAGGTTATTTTCCTGAAAAATAATTTATAGCCAGAAGGTCTTCTATTATTATAGCATTATAGATTTTGAAGCCCTTGAAGTGGAGGTTATTCACTACAAGAAAAAGGGGTCATTAGGGACTGCCTGGGCGGTCCCTAATGACCCCCATGCGGTCGCTATTGAGGGGGTAGTGACCGTCTAGCGGTCGCTATTTTTCGGTCGTTATTGACCACGGTCGCTTGCCAATAGCGACCGTTAAGCAGTCCCTATTGTGGTCATTAGGGACTGCAAGATAGCGACTGTTAAGCGGTCCCTAATGACGTCAATAGGGACCGCAATATAGCGACCGTGAAGCGGTCGCCATACTTTTTGATAATAGGGACCGTCTGGGCGGTCCCTAATTTTGAACAATAGGGACCGCCCAGACGGTCCCTAAATTTAACAATAGGGACCGTCTGGGCGGTCCCTAATGTGGAATAATAGGGACCGCCCAGACGGTCCCTAAATTTAACAATAGGGACCGTCTGGGCGGTCCCTAATATGGAATAATAGGGACCGTCTGGGCGGTCCCTAATATGGAATAATAGGGACCGCCCAGACGGTCCCTAATTTTTACAATAGGACCGTCTGGGCGGTCCCTACTAATATTCGTAGAATTTCTATGAATATTAGTAGGGACCGTTAAACGGTCTCTGATTTTGATATTAGGGACCGTCAAACGGTCCCTACTAATATTCATCGTATGAATATTAGTAG
Source organism: Linaria vulgaris (assembly GCA_948329865.1). Taxonomy (NCBI): domain Eukaryota; kingdom Viridiplantae; phylum Streptophyta; class Magnoliopsida; order Lamiales; family Plantaginaceae; genus Linaria; species Linaria vulgaris. The sequence continues at coordinate 29,648,109 of OX415250.1, read as the reverse complement.
GGACCGTTAAGCGGTCCCTAATGACCTCCAGAAAAAATAAAAAAAAAACTACAATTATATTCCGGATTTAATCCGGAATATAATTGTTTTTTTTGTAAAATTGTAATTTTAACAAATTGAAAACAATAAAATATTGAATAAAAAGTTAATATAATGACAATTGATATGAAAGAATAAAAGAATGTGAAAAGATGAATAAAATGAGTAATAATATAAAATGAATGAAATCAAAAACATGAAATCAAAAGTGAAGAATAGTAAATGTAGATCCAAAATAAAGAAAGTATAAGAAAAAAAGATTGTATTGGTGAAAAAAATAAAATGAAGATCCAAAATAAAGAAAGTGAAAGAAAAGAAAATGAAGAAAATCTTGTGTTGGCGAAAAGAAGAAAAGTTTTTGTGTTGGTGAAAATAAGAAAAAAAAATTAAGTGTATTTGTGTTGGTGAAAAGAAGAAAAGAAGATAGTGTTTTTTGGAGATAGTGAAATGAGTGTAAGAGTGGTGAGATATATATATATATATATATATATATATATATATATATATTCAATTGGTTTTTGTCCGTTGGATGATTTTAGATGATCGACGGTTTAAGATGGCGATCCGTGTTAAAGACATGATGGGTACTTATGACTGTAGATTAGGATTTCATCGACGGTTGAGATTTGATTTGGTGAAAATTCAAATTTCCCCCTCACTGCCGGCAAAAAAATTCGCCAAAAATTCAAAATTTTCGATTTTAGGCAATTAGGGACCGCTTAACGGTCCCTATTGTCAAATTAGGGACCGCTTAACGGTCCCTACTAATATTCATACTTAAAAATCGATTTTTTTTATTGATGTTGTTGTGTTTGTGATTGTAAGCAACCAAACTCATTGTAATATATAAATTGAAGTAATAAATGATTGCAAAACCAACCTTATAGTAGATTAGTTGTGAAGTAATAGATTAATTGCGATTGATCGAGTTATTAACGTTTAAGATATATTTCACAAATGTACAACTAATTAATTATCATTAGTTAGTTGTAATTGTTATCCGTGTTTATGATTTACTTCACAAACGTTAGCAAAGATACGATTATGAGGCATAATCATTAGATCAAGTATTCATTAATTATACGTATATATGTAGATCGAATTAATTTGTCATTATGTCATTCGTCGTACAAAATAGTAGGAGAATCTTCAAAGCGGCCCGTTCTCCTTGTATAATGTTTGGATATACAATGTGTCGTTGTACTTATTGTTATTTTAACTATTCCAATGGTTATTATGAACTAAACATACAACGCGGCACCTCGAACCATCGAAAAATTCATAATTTTGATGTATGAATATTAGTAGGGACTGCCAAGCGGTCCCTAATTTTACAATAGGGACTGCCAAGCGGTCCCTAATTCAAATTAGGGACCGCTTAACGGTCCATAATGTCAAATTAGGGACCGCTTAACGGTCCCTATTGTCAAATTAGGGACCGCTTAACGGTCCCTACTAATATTCATACTTAAAAATTGATTTATTTTTATTGATGTTGTTGTGTTTGTGATTGTAAGCAACCAAACTCATTGTAATATATAAATTGAAGTAATAAATGATTGCAAAATTAACCTTATAGTAGATTAGTTGTGAAATCATAGATTAATTGCGATTGATCGAGTTATTAACGTTCAAGATATATTTCACAAATGTACAACTAATTAATTATCATTAGTTAGTTGTAATTGTTATCCGTGTTTATGATTTACTTCACAAACGTTAGCATAGATACGATTATGAGGCATAATCATTAGATCAAGTATTCATTAATTATACGTATATATGTAGATCGAATTAATTTGTCATTATGTCATTCGTCGTACAAAATAGTAGGAGAATCTTCAAAGCGGCCCGTTCTCCTTGTATAATGTTTGGATATACAATGTGTTGTTGTACTTATTGTTATTTTAACTATTCCAATGGTTATTATGAACTAAGCATACAACGCGGCACCTCGAACCATCGAAAAATTCATAATTTTGATGTATGAATATTTGTAGGGACTGCCAAGCGGTCCCTAATTTTACAATAGGGACTATCAAGCGGTCCCTAATTCAAATTAGGGACCGCTTAATGGTCCATAATGTCAAATTAGAGACTGCTTAACGGTCCCTATTGTCAAATTAGGGACCGCTTAACGGTCCCTACTAATATTCATACTTAAAAATCGATTTTTTTTATTGATGTTGTTGTGTTTGTGATTGTAAGCAACCAAACTCATTGTAATATGTAAATTGAAGTAATAAATGATTGCAAAACCAACCTTATAGTAGATTAGTTGTGAAATAATAGATTAATTGAGATCGATCGAGTTATTAACGTTGAAGATATATTTCACAAATGTACAACTAAATCCAGTAGGAAAATCTTCAAAACGACCCGTTCTCCTTGTATAATGTTTGGATATACAATGTGTCGTTGTACTTATTGTTATTTTAACTATTAAAATGGTTATTACGAACTAAACATACCACGCGGCACCTCAAACCATCGAAAAATTCATAATTTTGATGTACGAATATTAGTAGGGATTGCCATGCGGTCCATAATTTCCACATTAGGGACTGCCAAGCAGTCCCTATTTTCACATTAGGAACCGCTTAACGGATACTGTCAATAGGGACCGCCCAGGCGGTCCCTATTGTTAGTATCCGTTGTCAATAGGGACCGCCCAGGCGGTCCTTAATGATACTATCCGTTGTCAATAGGGACCGCCCAGACGGTCCCTATTGTTAGTATCCGTTGTCAATAGGGACCGCCCAGACGGTCCCTAATGATACTATTCGTTGTCAATAGGGACCGCTGGACGGTCCCTAATGTCAATAGCGACCGCAATGCAGTCGCTATTGACCCGTTGCCAATGCGGTCCCTATTGACAATTAGCGTTGTCAATTTGCGGTCCCTATTGGCAACGGGTCAATAGCGACTGCATTGCGGTCCCTATTGGCAACGGGTCTATAGCGACTGCATTGCGGTCGCTATTGACCAATGCGGTCGCTGAAGACTAGCGACCGCTTGGCGGTCGCTAATTTGCGGTCCCTAATGACCACTTTTTCTTGTAGTGATTTTCCTAAAAAATAATTTCGCAATTAACAAATCACACTAAACACATTAATTACTATGACATATGTATATACTGACATGCCGTACAAATGAAAGGCACCCTTCTAAATTAAATTAAGATGCTACCGCTATTTTGAATAAGATGCAACACACAAAAATTGAATACTTAACATCAATATTAATCTGACTAACAAGCTTTAACTTAATGAGTCAACTTTATCGACATTCCCCGTAAAACGAATCAAGGTCACAATGATTTATGAGAATTCTATTCCAATTGTAGAAATATGGAATTGATCAAATAATTAAGCAAGTATCTTCATTTATTGGATATATATGATTATTTGTAAACAATGGGTTATATATCAGATGTTAATTTCTGTTGCTTGTTAATTACCTGGATTTTTAAAAGTATTAACTAATCTTCCAAGAAAACTAAACAATACGCCAACTAAAGACGGTCACCACCAGTCCGCAGTCATCACTGGACAACATATGACATCAGTAGCAAACAGTTTACAGCTTAAGATAAGCCAATTCCTCGATGGCCGGGATATCACCAATCCTCTCCAACGCCTGCTTGCTTGGTCCCTTGTCGACTCCAATGGCCATCACAGCTTCATTCCTTGGTGCAATTCTTCCAACAGTCATGAAACTTACATTCACGTTCTCCTCGCCCAGAATGCTACCAACTTTGCCAATCATTCCTGGTTGATCGACTTGTCTGCAGAGAATAATGCGTCCTTCCAAACTCACGTCCACTTCAAAAGATCCCATCTTCGTCAAATGTGGAATTCCATCTTTAACCCGGCCTTCCACTTTAATCTCTCCAGAATCAGAAATGGCACTGGCAAACTTGGATTCGACGTTGGCTATTTGAACTCGGATTAGCTCGAGAGGGCTATCAGGGGAGCCATCTAGCGTGACTCGTTCTTCAGTTATGCGGGGGTCATTATGTTCAGCGATTAAATCAGCATTCACTATATTAATAAAATTATAAAATACTTTTGAAATGGGCTCCCTTATGCCCTTGATAATCATGGCACGAAGCAAACGTGTGTCAAGATCGTCCGGCGCTCTGGCGGAAGCATATGTAACTTTAACGGTTTTCACGCCACTCCCACCAGCTACTAATTGCGCGGCAAGTCTACCAAGTTTTTCAGCAAGGATAAGCTAAGGCTTCAATTCAGTGAGGACCTGGAATCAAGGATTTGATCAATAAAAGTTTCAACAATTCAGTCACGTCTTAAACAAGGAGAAAAATGGACTTCCACATGCAGAAAGAAGGGCTTTGATTAAATTTCAGAACATAGCAGTTTCTAAATTAAAATCCCTACTGTAAATCCAGCTCTGGGGAACAACAGATTTCAATTAAGAAACAAGGCATGATCTGAAGAATAAAAAGAAACTGCAATGCCAAGTTGACTAGAAACATATTAATTAATTCTATGGAAGGTTGAAAATTTAACAATCGTTCAAGCGGGTATTTAAAGAAACTGGAAAAGGGGGTTGGCATAAAATAAAAGAAACTAGTGTATCTAAGGGTAAAGAGAATGGCAGATGGCACATATTGGTGTTCAAAAGTTAAAACGGTGACAAGTAAACAACGGTATAAGCACCTGAGCAGGAACCATTATTGGTGCATTAACAGCAGTGGCAGCAAGCTCCCCTTTCAAGGCTCCAAGAACAGCTTCTGCTGTTTCAATGGCCATCCTTTCCTGGATATTCATCAAGATATCATGTACAGGAATTAGAAACGTGCAAACAAAATATAAGCAGATAGAGATGGATTTTTTCAGACCTGAGTTTCCAAGGTACTGGCTCCAAGACGTGGTGTTGCAATTACATTCTCGTGTAGTATTAACTTGCTGTCTTTTGCTGGTGGCTCTACCGTGAAGACATCTAGTGCTGCCTGCAATGATAGTTTACTGAATTAGGAATACGAGAATGGAACGAGAACTCCTTGTAGTAGCCTAACAATAATTAATAATTCCCTATAATGTGAATGATTATTAATTAAACCTGGGCAACGATTCCAGCATCAAGAGCCTTCAGCAGTGCGTCTTCATCAATCAAACCTCCACGTGCAACATTGACAATCCTGACGCCTTTCTTCATCTTTGCAAATGTCTCATCATTTAGAAGTTTTGATGTCGCAGCAGTAAGTGGCATGTGAAGGGAGATGAAGTCGGCCGTGGCAATAGCTTCATCAAAGCTCACAAGATCTACGCCGAATGGACGGGCAAGGTAAGCAGGAACATAGGGATCATGTGCGATGACGTGCATACCTAGCCCCTTGGCTCGCCTAGCAACTTCTAATCCAACCCTACCAAAGCCGATAAGTGCAAGTGTCTTGCCGACAAGTGATACACCAACATATTTGCTCCTCTGCCATTTACCTGGACCACCGATTATGAAATATTAATAGTGAGACACTACTAAATCACCGTAAAATGAGTAACAACAACTAACAAACCTGATTTCACCGAGGCATGCGCTTGAGCAACGTTCCTGGCCATGGACGTAAGCCGTGCAATGGCATGCTCCGCAGCCGCAATGATATTCGCCGGGGGAGCATTGACCACAAGACAGCCGAAGCACGTGGCACTATGGAGATCCACGTTATCGATCCCAACCCCGACCCTTCCAACAACCTTGAGCCTTCCGGCGGACGCATTGAACACCTCGTGGGTCACCTTAGTCCCGCTCTTCACAATCAGCGCGTCGTAGCGCGGAATCTCGGTGCACAGCTCCTTGAGGCTGAGAAAGTCTGTGCAGGTGACGCTCGCGGACTCTCTCAACAGACTCACAGCGACGTCACCGAGATTCTCAAGCGCCAAAATCCTCGGCTTCTCGTCCATCGACAGAACGACGAAATGAAGGCGAGTCTGGCGGCGGAAATTGACGGCGGAGACGCCGAATGAGGTCGAGAGAGTGTGGCGGCGGAGCCATGACGGCGGCGAGGGTTTGAGGATTGTTGAGGAGGATGAGGCCACCGCCATTTTTTGAATCTGTGTTTTGTAGAGTGTTGGTCGTCCTTTTATAGTTACTTCAATTTCTTTTAAAAATAATAATTCAAATTTATATTATTCTATATTATATCTAATTAATTAATTTATACACATTAACATTATTTCAAATTAGAATTATTTGGTGCATGTCCTAATTAATTAAAACATACACATTAATATTATTAATCTTACAGAATTCGTTAATATGAAATATAAGTTGTGGTATGATTACAGCATCAAATCTGTTAGTTGCCTTTAAATCAATCAATTAAAGACAAAATTCGTTCTTACCTCTTACTTAATTTAAAATAGTTATGTATTTTAATTTATATCTGAATCATTCTATTATATATATATGTGTGTATATATGGGTAATGATATATACATAGCAAAGTTCTTAAATACAGCTAGAACAAAATTAATGAAGTCCCAATTTTAACCTCGATAAAAATATATTAAAAGAAAACAATCCACAATTATAAGGAAAGTCATTCCCCAAATTTCGGAAACAGTATTTGCTTTTTGAAACTTTACCAAAACATAAAAATTGTAAGTTATTGTATTTTGCTCTTTTTTTCCCCGGTAAATAAAGAATAACATATGGCGCGCACCTACGCCATATCAAAATTTAATAATTCACACCAAATTCGTCGAGCACGGTGGCAGTGTCGAAGAACATGAAGGACATTTTCCTCTCCGCAATAGCACGGTATACACCTCGCATCTTGGGAAATTTTTCGTTTCATATGAAGGCTATTCGTTGCAAGTCTATCATGTCCCGCAAGCCACATAAAATGTCGCAGCTTGTTACTCAAATTAATATTCCAAATCGAGCCATACCTTCGTCCAACCGAAGCAACTCCTGCCCGTTGTCTATGGAATGCCCGATACACTGATTCACAATAGAACTTCCCGCTTGATGTTTCACTCCAAATAATCAAATCAACATCTTCTGTAAAGACTATATTTTAGGAATTCAGTGCAACTTTGAATTCTTCGGAAAGAGGCGTGTGAAGACTGTCCCAATTCTAGCCTTTTTCGTCGTTCCACACCTCACGAAGGCTTAGATGTCTATCTCTCGGATGAATCTCGTTCACTTCCTCACCTAATCACCTCAGTCCGAGCTAATTATCCAGCCAAAAATTAATTGATCTCCCATCGCCAATTCTCCATCGAAGGTAAGGCTTCATTAAGTCGACGCATCTCACGATTCCCTTCCATGTAGCACAATCCCAAGGTTTCGCGACATAGTTGATTAGCTTTGGATTTTTTAGATATTTATCTTGGATAAAACCTGTCCAAAGGAAATCTTCATTATTCATCACCTTCCAAGCGATTTTGGCTAGAAGCTATCCGTTGCTAACGCTCGCGACCCGTATTTCAAGCCCTCTATCGTTTTTCAGGCAAGTAACCTTCTGCCTAACCACCCCGGGCCGCCCTTTTTGTTTTTAACCTTAAAAGAAATCGTTTTAATAATTGATTTATGATTTTTTTTCCGATTTATTTAAAAGAAATCGATTTTAAATAATTATTTTATAATTTTTTTGGCAATTTTTTGTAAAGAAACGATTTTAAATAATTTTTTTATGTTTATTTGGCGATTTAATTTAAAAGAAATCGATTTAAATAATAACATTCACATTTTCGAGCAATTTTTTTAAATTATTAATTATAATAAATAAAATTTCGTATTTAAAATAAAATCTTGATAATATAAGTTTTTTATAGTTATTATTAGTTAGATAATGAATAAAACATAAGTAGAAATAAAATAATAAAACAAATAATAAACTCTAATTATAAGTTAGTGGATCTATATGGATAAATTTTTGTTAGTTATTTAGAATTTTTGGGAGAGAAAGTAGATAGTTTTTGGAGAATGGAAAGAATGAATGAATTAAGTGGGTAGAATAAGGGGTATTTATAGATATTTAGGAGGAGTAGGGTTAAATTAAAAAAATCAAATAAAATGGGGTGGGGGGTGCCACGTCAGCGATCCGTGTGAATTATCACACGGATCGCTGACGTGGCGAAATCTGATCCGTGTGATCAAATCACACGGATCGGATCTATACCGTCGGCTCTAAGCAGACGGTATAGATCAATACCGACGGCTCTAAGCCGTCGGTAAAGATCTTTACCGACGGCTTAGAGCCGTCGGTATAGATTAAAAATATTAAAAAAAAAACAATTTAAAAAATGATTTAAAAAAACGATTTAAAACAATTGACTTAAAAGAAACCGTTTTAAAATAATTGATTAATGATTTTTTTTTCCGATTTATTTAAAAGAAATCGATTTTAAATAATTATTTTATAATTTTTTGGCGATTTTTTGTAAAGAAACGATTTTAAATAAAATTTTTATGTTTATTTGGCGATTTAATTTAAAAGAAATCGATTTAAATAATAACATTCACATTTTCGAGCAATTTTTTAAATTATTAATTATAATAAATAAAATTTCGTATTTAAAATAAAATCTTGATAATATAAGTTTTTTATAGTTATTATTAGTTAGATAATGAATAAAACTTATTTAGAAATAAAATAATAAAACAAATAATAAACTCTAATTATAAGTTAGTGTACGTTAATTATGTAAAAGAATTGACACGCTTAATTAGTGTTTTTAAAAGATTGGTAAAAGAAAAAACTTAATTCGGATATTTCTTTAACTTTTCTATAATTACATAAACCCCCCGTTTATTTGTTTATCGTATTTCGTTACTTTGTTTTGGACGAGATTTGGAATGACACGCTTAATTAGTGTTTTTAAAGGATTGGTAAAAGAAAAAACTTAATTCGGATATTTCTTTAACTTTTCTATAATTACATAAACCCCCCGTTTATTTGTTTATCTTATTTCGTTACTTCGTTTGTCGATAAAATTTGAATTTACATGCCTCATTAGTGTTGGAAAATAGTTGTTCAAGAAAAAACTGAATTGGAAGTTGTTTTGCATCTTTTGTATAATTGCGGTTTCTTCCCCAAATTGTTTTTAAACATCTTCCGACATTCCGTTTTGTACGAAATTTGGAGGAACACTCCTATTTTACATATCTTAGTGTATGGTTAACAAAAATTAAGGATTGAAGGCATTTCACAACCTTTATGTATGAAAATAAAAGTTAGAACTATGTTGTCTATAGGTTTTAAGGATAGGGTTTAGGGTTTATAGGGTTTAGGGTTTAGGGTTTAGGGTTTAGGGTTGAAGAGAGGTATAATATTTTATATTATAATGTTTATTTATCGTATTTCGTTACTTTGTTTTGGACGAGATTTGGAATGACACGCTTAATTAGTGTTTTTAAAGGATTGGTAAAAGAAAAAACTTAATTCGGATATTTCTTTAACTTTTCTATAATTACATAAACCCCCCGTTTATTTGTTTATCGTATTTCGTTACTTCGTTTTGGACGAGATTTGGAATGACACGCTTAATTAGTGTTTTTAAAGGATTGGTAAAAGAAAAAACTTAATTCGGATATTTCTTTAACTTTTCTATAATTACATAAACCCCCCGTTTATTTGTTTATCGTATTTCGTTACTTTGTTTTGGACGAGATTTGGAATGACACGCTTAATTAGTATTTTTAAAGGATTGGTAAAAGAAAAAACTTGATTCGAATATTTCTTTAACTTTTCTATAATTACATAAATCCCCCGTTTATTTGTTTATCGTATTTCGTTACTTTGTTTTGGACGAGATTTTGAATGACACGCTTAATTAGTATTTTTAAAGGATTGGTAAAAGAAAAAACTTAATTCGAATATTTCTTTAACTTTTCTATAATTACATAAACCCCCCGTTTATTTGTTTATCGTATTTCGTTACTTCGTTTCGGACGAGATTTGGAATGACACGCTTAATTAGTGTTTTTAAAGGATTGGTAAAAGAAAAAACTTACAATCAGGGTACACCTATGTCGTGGAACCAACAACACGATCAGGGTGTACCTTCATCGTGGGAACAAGTCATTCCACCTGCTGGTTCGTGGGGCCAGAAACAGCGTCAACCCAAGCCGCAGCCGGAAACTTTCCCGTTATGGTCAGATGAATATCAACCACCAAGTTCGTGGCACAATCAATGTTATACTCAAAGTGCTCCTGGACATGCTAGTTATAGTGGGGCTCGCCCAAATGACCCACGACTTGCTAGAGTTAGCGACACTTCGCCGAGTTTTGCAAGGGGTTATCAAGTCGAACCCGTAATTGATCTAAACAATTTGGAGTTACCGATTGAAGACTACACTAATCAAGCTTGAAACAGTGACGTGAATAGAGAATACGGTGGTCCATCTGGGACATGATAGCCGGGGTCGCCTTAATGTGTAATTTTCGAGTATGAGTGTTTAAATTTTGAGTATGTGTGTTTACTTTTCGAGTAAGAGTGTTTAAATTTCTAGTATGTGTGTTTACTTTTCGAGTAAGAGTGTTTAAATTTCTAGTATGTGTGCTTAATTTTCGAGTATGAGTGTTTAAATTTCTAGTATGTGTGTTTAATTTTCGAGTATGAGTGATTGAATTACGATTTTGCGTGTTTAATATCCGAGTTTGTCTTTTTAATTTAAAATAACATTGATTTAATTTATCCATATTCACTAACTTATAATTAGAGTTTATTATTTGTTTTATTAATTTATTTCTACTTATGTTTTATTCATTATCTAACTAATAATAACTATAAAAATATATATTATCAAGAATTTATTTTAAATCAATGTTATTTTAAATTAAAAAAATAAAGTATGATATTAAACACGTATTAAAAAAAACCTGCCGACATCATTTTTGTATTTTTTTTAGTAAAAAAATCTGGTTGAAATCATTTTTTAATTTTATTATTTTTTTTTTAAAACGAAAAGGCTGACATCAAAATTTTTTTTTTTTATATTAAATGGGCCATTCCCGTCGGCCCAAACCCGACGGGAATGGGCTTTACCGTCGGGTTTGGGCCGACAGTAAAGCCAACCCTTTTTTTTTTTTTTTTAAATGGGCCATTCCCGTCGGCCCAAACCCGACGGGAATTGGCTTTACCGTCGGATTTGGGCCGACGGTAAAGCCGGCCCATTTGTACCGTCGGCCCAAAGCCGACGGTATAGATCTATACCGTCGGGATTGGGCCCGACGGTATAGATCGGGCCTTTTCCGTCGGCCCAAAACGCCGGGCCCGACGGAAAAGGCCAATTCTGTTGTAGTAAAACTAATAGTTTTTTCGACAAGAATTCTTAACAAAAAAATCGAATTGTGTTTAAGCCATGCAATTGAGAAGGGAGAAGGATGAAAATTACGATCAGGTTCTCAAAAATTAGGATACGTGAAAAAACTATCAAATTTCAATTTAAAATTGAAGGATACTGGCTTAAGAGTGTTAAAATTAATAATAATTGATCAATACGAGACTAAAATTGGAAAGCATGTATTATGCGTGTCCAATTCAGCCCTACTAGAATAGATAAAAATGACCAATATGCGAGTAAAATTAAAAAGCGGATCATTATAGGACTAAAATTAAAAAGTTGCATTGTTGACAGTTAATTATTTTAGAAAAATTTAAGGGTGGATTATAACGCCTTGTTTGGGTTTGAAGAATACCTGATCTCTCTTTCTTTTTCTCCAAAAAGACATGTCCCTTTATTCTCAATATTCCCTCCTTTATATAGGAGTGAGGTCTACTACAAATAGCATCTATGCACGTTTCTCTATTGACAAGTGTTGTGTGCATGGAGATGGGAGTGAGGTGTATATATTTAGCTCTTGACAATTGTCTCCGGGGAGGCTGACATATCTTCAGGGAGTTGCCGCCTTTGGATTATTGATGCCGTGTGTCTCCCACGTGCTAAGTTAATCTTTCCTTCGGCCTTATCGGTTTCTTAGTGGATGAGTACTTGACGTGTCCTTCCCTTTTGCTACGATGCCTCTTTCTCCGCTAGGGAGACCTAGTTCGGGGTAGACTTTATTGAAAGATTTTAAGAGAGGGTCTGATATGCCTTTTATGGGGTATCATATCTTGATAGGGTAAGTTTCGCCTAGCATCTTGATAAGGTAAGTGCTAGAGCATCGTATCCCTTGAGGGCAGTCGTGAAGCTATTTAAAGCTTTCGATACCCCGCGTGAGACATGTACTCTGTAAAATACTTATTATGATCCGAGGAGGTATTTGGGCACCGTTTTAACAGTATCGGGAGTAACATCTAAGTCTTCCGATACTGGGATAGGTCTCCGGGATGCTTCGAAGGCATCGTGAAGGAAAATATAGGGTTTGGTAAAAACTAGTGTTAACATGCATCATTATGAAACTAGCTTTGAAATTTTCTTATGTTTTAGTAATAAGACGGACTCACTGCTGACATATATCAGTGACATTACAATATTTTACTAAAATTAACAATGCAGTTTACTTTCAGTAAACACGCTACGACCGAGACCTATGATATGCCATAATTCAGCATATCACTTGATAACACTATAATGTATTGTGATCAGGGAAAGACTCTTTTGAATAGAAAACATGAATTGCAACAAGTTGTTAACATTTAGAATTATTTTTTTGTAAATTTCAATTCGACAAGCACAGTTTGAGCTTAATTAACCTCATTTTGACAGTCATTCGACAACCAAAATATGTAAAATTTGGGCAAAGCTTTGGCTGCAGTTTTATGCACAAATTGAGGAACTAATCTTCTTTAAATATCCTCAAAAAATATAAACAATGTACGTCATTTGATTTTTTTCCAGCATTTGAGCTCTTTGCTATTCGTTCTCTAATTTGACAATTTATTTGTGACTTAATAGCTCCTCTATAAGTCACACGTTTATGTGTAATTAGACACTGAATCTTGTTACTTTGACCCATTTTGACATGGGACACTTTAAAACTTAGTATACATGATTCTAGGGTGTATCAATATGATTTGAAGTATCTAGCTAGTCGACCAAGATATCCAACATCATCGGACTTGATGACTAGAGGGTTAAGCATCATGTCAAGACCTGGGTGGATTGGAAATGGAAGAGTTGATATGCTTCTCCTTTCTTTCAATTTTTGGGGGACTTGTACCTTGTTTTTGCCAGTACAAGTCAAACAATGTCTTCAGAATAATTACCTTTCAATTTATGCATGAATTCTAGCGTTTAAGTAATTAGTCACTTAAAAAAATGTGACTCTAAAGTTTTAGTTGGGATTCAAAATGGTCTAATTTGATCGCCAAATACATTATATTGTTGAGGGTTCAATAATCACAAACTATATTAAGGGGCTAGAATATTATTTCTTTTGTGTTTTAAATACTTGGGCTCTAACAACTTAATGTGGTTGAGTAAATATCTCTTCCTTTTTTTCTTTTTTTAATAATGGATGTAAATCTCTTCCTTTTGATATTGGAAGTAACGTATTAAAAAAATATATTCGGCAAATTCTTTGTTTTTGACTATATACATGATGATAAATTATTAAATTTCAGTTGGAAAGGTATGCATGCATAGTAACCTGATGTAACCAATCACGTTTCTTTTTCTTTTTCTTTTTCTTTTTTAAAAATGTTAGCAGCCATGGTTTTCCTCGTAGGAATGAAATGAAATTGATGATAAACGGGACCAGAAAGAGAAAAGCAGGAACTAAAAAAGGGCAGATTTTTTTATTTTGCCGACAATTCACTCCATTTAGCTTTTTGAAAAACACAAAAGTCACTCATCACAATCCCACTTTTGCCAAATGACTTGACATATCACTTCACCTGTAGTTTTAACTTAAAAATACATTTTTATTAATATCTTAGTTTTAATTAATTGACACTTGAAAGGCTTGGAACAAATTAAGAATATGTAGAGCTTCATGCTCATTTGTTCTATATATCCAAAATATGTCGGAGAAGTTATTTTTGAAACATAACATACACTATTTTTTATTGGAAAAAAATACTTTACGTGAGAAAGAGTATTAGAAATTCACTGAAGTACAATGCTGGCAATTACAATACATGAAAAAATTCGACAATTACGTACAAGAGCAAAAAAAAGTGTTTTGATTTATTCTTGAACAAAATCCAAGAACTTCTTATTATGTCATCAAAACGACTCCACCAACCGATTTTCATTCTTAAATGAAAAGGTTGTTGTTTCTTGAAAGCCATTCTTAAATGAAAAGGTTGTTGTTTCTTGAAAGCCAGATAAACTCTAATTTTAATGATTTTAGGGTATTGTAGCGATTAATATAATTGGTCTCAACCATTTTATAAGGTATTATATATACACTGATGTTCAATTCGAACTTCGTATGTGATAAGAAAATAAGAAATAAGTACCTTAAACAAATATTAACATGAAAGAGTACACGTACCTTAGCTTTCAGAACTGGCATTCGAGTACTTGTTTGCAGTTAAAAGAAAAGAAGTTTAGATCAGCACTTTGTTCGAAAAAGTTGGGCAATTAAACAATTACATGAATGTCCTTGTGGCAATTGTATGGAAAACTTCCAAAAATTTCATGTGTCTACCACGTGTTCACAAACAACCATGCATACAAAATACAAAACACGTCGGGCGTATTTTATTATGCCCGTACATGACCGTAAACCATGCTTTTAACTTTAATTATTATATAGCTATGTGTCATATCTAAGTAAATTAATTTAGAAAAAGAAGATTGATTAACTCTTATAATCTAATCTCTTCGGTACTTTACATCACAGATTCCAGTATTGGAGGGGAAATATTATATCAAGCTCGATAAGTACTAATTATTTCAAACAATCACAACATGTGAAGTGAATTGAGCAATTAACTTTTAGCAATGTACTCCTGGATCTATCATGAATACTTGATAGCTTATAATTTACAGATACTCTTAAAACTCTTATAACCACAATATACAAAAACTCTAAAGCTCTATTTTCTTAGCGCAGGAAAAAAAAATAGAACAAATCATCAGTGAACTCTACAATTTTTTATTTCGTAACCAAATATAGTGACTAATCGCTTTATATATTTATGAAGCAGAACCGATAAAGGACACATAAATAACTAGACTAACCGCCAAATAACACCTATCAATTGCTGTTCAAGTTCAACTAACCTAATTTCATAAACAATTAGGTTCACGGGTGCAAAAGATCAAATTAACCATCATAAAAAATAGTGAACTAGTCTAACTAATTAACATAATAATAAAAAATAAAAGGAAAGAAAAAGAAACTAAATTCTGTAGAAACTTGTTGACGATTCTGATGTCAACTGTCAACTGATTTTTATTGTAGTACCAACTACGGGACCGTTTCTGTCATTTTTTTTTATTTTTTTTTTTGCGAAGACCGTTTCTGTCATTTATTAATTATGATTGGTACAGAAAAATAATTGAAGGGCCATGTGCAAAAATTGCTAAGCTGTTCAAATACGGTAAGGTACGGCCCGGATTTTTTGTATCATCTTGTCGCACTCCACGAGAATATCGCACTTACAATTTGTACCTTAATAATGTCATTTTAATAAAATGACATTATTGATGGCTAATTTGCTAGACAAGATTACGCGTAAGATTAATGAGCATGTTTCGGTTAGCTGTCAGCATAAGGACCGATTATTTGCATATCTGAAGACAGTAATTTATTATTAAATCATGCAAGAATATTGGAGTTACTGGTATTTGCAGCAAAGAGAAAATCTCGAAAATTTAGTCGAGGATTTTTTCACAGTAGGGACTATGGATTAATTTAGTCGAGGATTTAGTTGGAAATCTAGTAAACATACTTACATATGATTGTCAAAAAGTCGAAAATAGGAGTCACCAATCAAAATCAAAATTAGTATTTTAAGGGGACTTTAATTACCTTTTATATGGATTGGACCAAAATGTGACTAGAAGATTCAAAACTTAAGACTACTTTTGATCTTAGTATTACGTGTTCAGCATTACGCTTGCAAAGTTTCAAATTGTGTAACTACTTTTATTTTAGTATTTTTACCAAATGCATGTAAGTTTAAAAATCAATAGACAGGATTTGAAATTAGGGGTTGCTAGAAGAAATGTTGTTTTGCGTTGTGCTGTGTTTTTTCGGCTTTTCGTAGTAGAAATGTCTTTGCTTGCAAGTTAAAAGTTGCCTTGGTGTATCTCACTTTCTTTGATTTGGGTAAGAATCATCAACAAATTTTGACTGGATTTAAGTTTATATTGAATCTCATCAATGAAGTCGAATGCATGTTCATATTCATAGGCGGAACCCTGGCCTATTATTCGGAGACAATGTATTTTGGTCTTATTTCATATAGGTTATAATACACCGAGAAATCGATACAATGGGGCCCGACTTAACCAAAATAATGCTATTCCATTACAATGAACGGACTAACTTGGTCCGAAACACCTATTACATATAAAGAGGTATAAGATAACGGGAAAAATCCCCAAATGGCCAAGTTGATGGAACAGTCGAATGTGACAAATTCGATGCACTTTGATTGTCGAATTGGGGGCGTTAGATACTTATTATTTCGGACTGAACTTGGATCGTGCCAAGCTGCCTACGTATCCCAATGAGGGAATCAAGTCGAACGTAGTTCATTTATCTCTTTTGAGTAGCCTTTATTGGGACGACCCCTAGTAGGGCTGTTTGGTTCACTTGGTTCTGCATTGCGCGACTCTACGGTTTTGATCATATCTTCTTAATGGTTGGTCGAAACTTCGATCCGCTTCTTGATTCGGGTCCCTGACTCATGTAACTTTCAAGTCATGTATGGCTTCGATCTAAGTGAGTATCGAATTGACTCGATTCGATCGATGATGGATCGAATCATCTAGATTCAAGACTGCATTGCGCGACTTCACGGTTTTGATCAGATCCCTCTAATGGATGAGCCTTCTCGACACTTATCGGTCAGTTTTGCGCCATCGTGACTTCTTCCTGACATGACACATTATGTCACACCACAAGGTCATCAACTTATTCCTTCGACGACTAGGAATAAACAAAAGATTGTTTATCTTTACAATGTAACAAATTAGTTAATTATTGTCTCGCTATGTTATTTTGGTTCTTTCTAAATTGATTTGTAGATGTTGATTATATATATATATATGTATATGTATATATTTGTCAATTTTCATTTGATGTAATTCTTATTGTAATTGGATCTAGTAAGTGAAACACATTTTACCAAAAAAAGAAAATAACTTCCCCTAAATCATAACCTATATACCACTTAAGATTGAGATATGGATAAATTACAGTTATGTCCCCGAGGTTCAATGTAATTACAAGTACATGTCCTTTATCTTAGTTTGGGAAATTGCAATCAACTCCCCTCTAACAAAATATCATAAATAAACTTTTACTTTTTTTCCCTTGAGCGATAAATTTTTAAGGGATTTAGCATAGTTTACATTAAATATTACTTGATATAAAGTTTAAAAAGATATTAAATCTAACATGAAAAGGAATTCTATTCATTTATATAATTAATATTACTTATTCTGCAAAATTCTGAGCACTTTGGTCATTAACAAATATTACACAATCTCTTATGTCTCTTAGATTTTTATTGGTTTAAAAGAACTATTGGCGCAAGAATAAGAATAGATGTCCATACCTTAATAGTGGAAAAATTTGGTATGAATTTGTTTTTAATGTATATTCTATATGTAGCTCGAGGTGTAACTTAAATCCAAATTCACGATTTAGAACATTTATGGTAAGATTATAATATACTAATATTTTACAATTAGTAAAAATGTGGATGGTAAAATTGTTTTTAATATTTATGGAATAAAGAATAACGTTAATTATATAATTGAATAAGCTTAATTTATAGTTATTATAGTATTCTTTTTAAAATTTAATCAATTGGCTTTAAACTAAAATTGTGCAAATTTCATCAGTATACTCTTCTTATATTTAATATTACTTTTAGATTCTTGAAAAAAGCTATTGAGGGGCTTCAACAAATGTAAGAGCTTACTATTGTAATTGGCTGACTTGATCCAACGTGACCTCCACAAGCATGAAATGTATGCTTGCATATTCGTCCATAAGTCAAACCGAATATGTAATTATTGGAATATTTGTTGGATAAAATTGGAAGTTTCATTTATATTTTCGTTAAGTGTAGGTATATATACTGAGAGGTTATGGTTGTAGTTATGTCTTTAAGATAAAATATTTCTCAACTTTCAATAATAAATCTAACGTTAATGTAGTGATAGGTACAAACGATTTTTTTTACATCAAATATCAATATAAAAATTATGACTGGAGGCTGGAGCCATATAATATACCTAGGGGTGCATGGTCGAGACTAGCGAGATAATCGCGTATATATAATGCAAGTCAGACATAGCAAAATTTTCAAGATAGAAAGACGGTACAAATGATATTTGTACGTATGAATTCTCGTTCGATCATATCTAGTGATCTACAAGAAATATCTTACACCACGTTTTGAAACCCCATGCAACCAAATTTAATTATATGTTCCCTGAAAAGTTAGGTGGGCACGTAACGCATATCGTGCAACAAACTGAAATGTGAGGCTAGGAGAGGATTGTGAAATAAAAAGAGTTGGCTAAATTTAATTTCGAGGGCATTTGTTGTCACCTAGTTCGTATTTGAAGTGTACAAGAACATGGCTGATGACGGACACTCACGTGTCTTGCTTTTACGTTCATTTTGGATTAGGATTTTTTATACTGGAATTTACGTGGTGGTCCTTAGTGATACTACTATTAGACGCTTGGTTGCTAGATTTCTATGTAAAATATCATACTAGAACTTACTTTTATTTTTTATTCAAATAAAACTATTTTATTTAAGTCTGAAAAGGTAAGCAAGCGTAAGGCAAAAAAACAACTCCAATATTAGAGTTTTATTTGGAGGTCGTGCGTCTAGCATATTCTTTGGTAAAGTTTAATAGGCTAAATAGTACAAGATTATCAGGTCTTACATAGATCTTTTTATTTAATTGAATTAAAATTGCATGGAGTGTACAATGGCAATGATGAGAAAAATAAGAAACAATAATAATGTAATCCATATATAAAAATGTGCAATAAAGAAATAATGTTAAGCGTGTGATTTTTGTGTTCAGCAAATATATTTTGACAAATCCAATTAGGGCATGGTTTGTAATGGGTCTCTTGTTGGAGCCCAATTCTGAAGTTAAACTAGGAAGACTGGGAAAGACTAATTCGTAGGCCCATGTGTCCTGCGGATCTTGTATTATTAATAGAAAAAATTACACGGATTCTTAAATTTAAAATATTTTTTTTTCCTCGGACAAAAAGTTTATTTATGGGAGTACAAGGGGTACTTCAACCCCAAAGAAAACAAAATCACGTATAAAGCTAACTCGAAAATACAAACATCAGGAGCTTTACACCAATCATAAAAAAAGTAAGAAAAACCAGGAAAAATATCTTTAATCCACAACCACATTTTGATTTTAATTGTTTCATCACTCAGTTACCCATGTCACACGACAAAACAACAATTTGGGTTATTGTTGATAGATTAACCAAGTTTGCTCGATTTATAGCATCTCACCCATATTTCATATGAAACCTGGCATTCGAAAAAAATATGTGCAAATTGTGCTTCCTTCTCGTCACAAAACCCACAAAGGAAAGATTGAAAATCATTAACCCCTTTATGCCTAAGATTATGTTTTGACGACGTTCTATCTAAGGCGGCTTTCCAAATGAATGCCGAGATCTTGGTTGGTACTTGAACTTGCTATATTTGTTTGAAAAAAAAAAAGAGTGTTCTCTGAACTTTGCTCCTTGTTGATATATTCATATGCGATCTAACTGAGTAGTCTCTCGAATTATCCGCATACCAGCTCCACCTATCTATTTCTTCTAGAGTAATTCGAATAGATTTCATTCTATTTCTTCTGGAGTAATTTGAATAGATGCCAATGAAGAGTCTAATTCTTTGATCACAATTTTTTCGCATTCAAATAAAGGCCTGCGCCACCTCCATTTCCACACCGTCATATCGTCTCGCCTTTCGCATAAGTCAGCTACTGAAACTTCTTAATCACAAGAGATTTTAAAAATCCCCTCCAATGGAACTCCGTCAATTCACGAGTTTTTCCAAAATTTAGCGTCGACGCCATTCCCAACTGTTTAACCAGATTTTCTGAGAACCAATTTGAAGTTGAAGCCGTCCTATTGAGGTTGAGAAGATCCTTCCACCACGTTGATTTTTTATTTTTATTTTATTTTTTGTTTCGAACGCCCTGTCTCATGACTGGTGATGGTTGCCTCAAGGTTCCCGTATTTGGCCTTCAAAACTGCTTTCCAAAGTGACTCCTCTTCGTTTATGATTCGCTACTTCCACTTTCCGAGTAAAACAATGTCAAAATAATCAAGATCATTCACTCCAAGACCACAATTTTCCTTTCTTATGCACACTTGATCCCAACTCACCCAAGAGATTTTCCTTCTGCTATCACCCCCCCTCCCCCCAAAGAAAATTCCTTTGGATGCTTCTAATAATTTTAATAACCTTCTTAGGGGTCCTATAAAACATACAAAGGCAAACTTGATAGGATAGATTTCAATAAAACAATCTTCCTTTCATAGGACAAGTTTTTTATTCTTCCATGCTAGTAGTTTGCTTTTGAATTTACGAACCAGAACCTCCCAAATTGGTTGTTGTCTCCCACTTATTCAACATGAATCCCGAGGTAATTCATAGGGAGCTCACCAATTTTACAATTCAACGTCTCAGCATAATCATTAATTTCTTGGCCTCTTACTTGAATACCAACCAACACACCCTTATGGAAATTAACTTTAAGGCCTGAAGCTAACTCAAAATTTGCAAGAATACATTTAATCGCCCATACGTTAGATTCACTAATCTCGAAAATAATGAGTGTGTCATCTGCATATTGAACGTGAAAAACATAGCACCATATTTTCCAAATTTTAATTCATGTGAATAAGCCTTCATCGACCGATTTTTGAAGCAACCCGCTAAGACCTTCACCAACAATCAGAAAAAGAAAAGGGGAAGAGGATTGCGTTGACGCAAACCTCTTTGCAACTCAAATTCCTCAGTCTACTCCCATTGACAAGGATGGATGTTGTGGTAGTCCGTAAACATTCATTAATCCACATTCTCCACATCTTCATCATCATATACTCAATAAAGCCTGAGTTAACATCATCATAAGCCTTTTTCAAAACTCATCTTGGAAAGAATACTTGGTTTCCTCTTAAATTTAAAATGATTCTTAAAAAGCATTGCACACTCTATAATTTTGTAACGTCTTAAAAAGTTTAGAAACTGTCAATATTAATTTATTCACCACAAGAATTTCATTTAAGGGTTCATATTTTACGTTTGAGAACCGGTGTATCCTGTATGCACCTTACCTCATTCATACAAAGTATTTTGTTGATAAAAAAGTTTCTGTTAACAGTGGGTGGACATACAGTAGAAGAATTTTTATGTATTTGTTGTATGAAGGTGTAAATGGAAATGATGGATTCCAGACACACTTAAAACAAATGGAAAAGATTGAGCATGATGGTCACGTCATTACATTCAATCTTTTATCTAAATTTCAAAACATTCCATAATACGTAGAAAGTAAAACATCTATATTATTATGTAAAAGGAAGCTATATTGACAACAATCTTATGAATTCCTTATTTATCCTCGATGCACTCTTAAAACTTATTTAAAGTAACTTAGTTATAAGACACTTGATAAACATCTAATGTGTGTTAGAGAAGATGTACTTTTAGTATAAGTTTTAGTTATACGGGGAGGTCTACTTGATTCTGGCCTCCACATATTCCATTTTCAGAAATATAAAACTTTGATTGTTTTATACTAGGCTTCTTGGCGCAGCCCAATTTTGATGCTAATTTAATTGGATTGAGAGAGACTAATTTGTAGGCCCATGTATCCATCGGAGCTTGTATAATTTGATAAAAATGATCACATGGGGATTCTTAAATTGAAAAATAAAGATATGTATTCTTAAATTTTTAGAAATTATTGAAAAGCGCGCACCATATTTTTTTAACCTCTTAAAAAGTTTTAATTGTCAATATTTATTCAGACCACAAAAAAATTCATTTGATGAGGACTCGTATTTTTCATACAAGTATTTTGTAGATAACAAAAATCTATTTGCAATGAGTACATATGCGGTAGAAAGAATTTATTCATCTATTCAAATGTATGAAGGTGGAAATGACAAACTCCAGACAAATGCACTAGATTGAACATGATGGCACTATCATGATTCATACATACACGAATCACCTGAGAAAGAAACATATCGATGAGATGAACATTTTTTGCCACAAGAAACTTTTTTAACCACATAAATTTGCATATTCAAAGAATGTATGTAGTCAACAAACAGCATTTCAACCATTCCTATCCAAAAATATCTGACCAAGAAGTCAAAAAATAGCTCAACATTGTGCACTTGATTGTTATCATGGACCTGAAAAAGAAACAAAAAATCAAGGCCTACACCTTGATACCAATGCATGCATTGTGCATTTGATCACATCACAATCTCACAATATATAGTACTAGTAACCACCATACAGATCAACATTTCAACATTATAAATTGGTTATAGAAATTAGAAAACAAGCTCTTCAAACCAAATACTTCAAGACTAGAGCATAAACATCAAACTAAAACAGAAATTGAAATATGTTCTCCCAGCATTAGAACAAAGATCATAAGGCAAACAACAAAACGCTTTGAGCTAGTCCCAAAATCACACAACATTGTCAAACGCGTCATCCAAAAGAAGTACCAAAAGTGGGAGTCATGATCATCGATCACTTGAACTTGTAAATTACTGATTGCTCGGTCTAGCACTTGCATTGCTATTCCTACCGCGAGACTGCAAGTAGGGACCGTATACCCTCTCGATATCTAAGTTTAACCGCTTCACCAAATCAGTTGCATCTACCCCTTCCCGTGGCTCATCTTCCACCTCCTTCTTAACCACCACAGGCTCCATTCTCTTGATCAACGACAAGCTCTCAATATACGGAAAATTAGTAAACGAGAGTGGCTGACCATCATCAACTTCAATCTCTTCCACCTTATTGCTCTCTATTTCGTGCGAAAACCGCTCAGTACCAGGCCTCTCTCCCAAGAACTTTCCATCCTTGGAGCATTGAAGTAGCCTATAAACCTCCCCATCTATCGGTCCACAACCGAGCTTCTTACACCAAACTTTATGAACTTCATCCAACACCCAAATGTCAATGTACTTGACCATGTATTGCTTTATACAACATAAGTGAACAGCAAGATTACCCCCTTTTCAATCGATCAAATGAACAATCACTCCCACCTCCAACCGAAGGTTGGGAACAGGCACCACATCAAACTCCATCTTTTTGACATCAAAACGCACCACAATGTTACTCTCATCCCTCTTAGCGAACCAACACGGGTTCCCATTAACAATGGTCTCGTTCTTCGTGGTCGTCACGTGAAACGGACAATCGACCTTGATGGTTTTCTATTTCTCAGTACTAGCAGAGTAAACATCGACCCCCACCGCGATTTTCTTCTTCTTTATTTTTACTTTTTATACATTTTTGAATTCGTCGCAAATTATTGCTAAAGACTATTTTTACCAACTAATATTTCATTACCAAATGTAATGGAAACTGGGAACAACGTTAAAAATGTTATGTCATTTATCCAAGAAAGGGAATTGATTAATATATAAATACGTATTACAATATAATGTAGTTAAATACTTAAAACATAATTAGTAGTATGGTGTAAATGTACCAGATTAAATAATACTCAATGAAATGTACAAATAAAACAATGTTTTATTATATATATTCATCTAAATGTTTGAAATTCTAATGATTTAATTGAAACATATGAAGAACATGTAATGCAATAGTAAAAGTATAATTAAGTATAAAAAGTGGGTAAAATAATGTAAATTTGCGAGCTAGAATTATACGAGTGAATGTGAGAATTAATAGATGTTTTTCTGAACCAAAAATTCAACCAAAAGATAGAAAGAGATCATTAGTCGTCGGAAACAATTAAGTTCCTGAAGTAAACAGAACGTTGGAACCTGGGGGACTTAAATTAGATACAGATCACTGCACAACATTAAACAGCTGAAGAAATTACCTGAACTGAGCATACGACATGGGTTTTATTGGAACTTGAGGAAGTGGAAATGAGATACTAATGATATTGGAAAAGTCAAAAATGAACATTTTTTTTTTGGAACAGAAATTGTCATTTAATACAAGTGTGAACGTAGAAAGGAAGAATGACATAGGAGTAGAGGAAATACTATTCTCGCTCAATCACTTTTTAACTGTGGACCAAAGGTTCTTTTGTGAATAAATACTAGATATAATATAAGTTATAACTGACGTTTCACTGTAATACAATTTCTTTGTGATAAGTTTTAGATTTTTTTAGCAAATAATTAATTTAAAAAATATTCGGGTGTTTTGTTTTGAAAGAGCTAAAAAAATAAAAACATTTAAGTACTTTTTGTGGAAATAAAAAAAGAAAAATTCGCATGACTTTAAAGCTTAAATAAACATATGTCTATGTTTTTTTATTACTTTAAATAAAAGCGCCCATGAGGCGAAACCAACAACATTTATGTATTGCGCTTTTGACCTGAAGCGTTGCCTAAGGTGCAAAAAATATGTTAAATGACTGCTGGAGTATGGATTCATCTGATGTCCCCTTGCTGTTGTGCCACCTGCACTCACAGCAGGGTGTAGGGGTGAGTTGGGCCGGATTCCCGCGGGGATCGGGAATCCGGCCCCCGAGAATCGGCGGGATCGGGAGCTCGCCGCGACTCCCGATCCGCACCGCGGAATGCGGAACTCCCGCGATCGCGGGAGCTCCGCGGGAGGCGGGATTCCGCTCGGGATCCCGCATCAACAGCGTCGGAGCAGCGGAGGGGGTGGTGGCGTTGAGGGGCGCATCTCTACGCCATCGGAGGTCACAATCTTCCATGGAAGCTCAAGCAAAAAAACAAAAACGAAATATGCAGTTCAATCGGACTGGAATTATAAGAGTTACAAGACCCTTATGTGCGGCGGAGGGCGACTCAAGTCGTCGGAGTGGCGGAGCCGTGTGGGCGTCGACTGTGTGTGTTTGTGATGTGTGTTTGTGTTGCTGTGTATGTGCGTTTCTGTGTGTGTTTGTGTTTGTGTTTGTGTTTGTGATGTGTGTGTGTGTGTGTGTAATATTTTGTTAAAAAAAAAACTAGCTCACTGGAAAAATCGGGTCCTGCGGATCAGATCGGGATCCGGCCGTGACTCCCGATCCGATCCGCGGGAGTTGCTGCGGAAGAGATTACCCGCAGCAACGGATCAGTTTTTTGGACCGAATTTTTCCCGCCCGGGAAAAATCCGATCGGGTCGGGTCGGGTCGCGGGTTTCCGACTCGGCTCTCCCACCCCTAGCAGGGTGGACCCCCAATATGGGCCCATGTATGTGGAGCCCACCTTGCTGTGAGTGCAGGTGGCACAACAGCCGGAGGTGAATAAGATGTTCTCGCTTGAGTATGATGAATTGATGATATTAAATGCCATTGCATTCAAAAGTCAAAGTAACACTTGCATTGAACAAAAACAAATTAAGAGGAAGAAGGCATAAAGCGGGAACTTCTGATATACTTTGTGATGCACAATACCTCCCACTCACAGAGAGGTGAGCCCCGCATACATGGGGTCCGCATGGAATCCACCTCTCTATGAGTGGAAGGTGTTGTGCATCACATAGTATATCAAACAAATACGCCTAAGCCCGTAATAATAAAGTGACCTTTTTGAATGGCTAAATATGGTCTTACACATTTTGTTAGGTTGAAAAGTCAAACAATTAAGAGATACTCCTCAAATTGAAGGCCCTAACAAATAACTATTGGATATATCCCTTTTAGTTTTTGTTTGCATTTTAATTAATTTTTACATTATATTAAAATAAATATAGAAATTTATGGGACTTGCACCTAGCGCCTCAAGATTTATGCCTTGTTCCAAGAGCACAAAATATCATGTATAAGCTTAACGCATTTAACAATACAAAACTCATGTTAATTTAAGATTTACTGGATAATTGAGCGTCAACCCGTAAGGTTTAGTGTAACTGCATAAACTTTTTTTTTTTTGTAATTACAATAACTTCTTTTTCCAACTAACAACCAATAAACATTATGAATGATTTTCAAGTTTTTCTTTAATTTGATCAAATAACTTTTGTTAGGGATTTGAATGTAATGATAAATAAGAGAAGAGGGCTTCTTATTTATTAAGTTTCAATGGTTATTCAAGTAGTGTTAATGGAGTATTTCACAATTATATTCCAACAATTACATGATGAACTCTTTTTATTTATTTATAAACTCACTAAAATATGAGAAGAAACTAATTACAGAAACAACATCAGCAATACTCTGTGCCCGTTTCAAATCATAAGAAGTCCTTTAATTTTTTAGAATTAGAAAAAAGAATAATGTGATATTTTTAGTGTGTGAGTTTTGTATTAAGTTTGACAAATCCAGTTAGGACGTGATATGTACTGGGCCTCAGGCGGAGCCCAATGCCAGCCCCCTGCAGAGCTTGTTGTGATTGACAATAAATAAATATATATTCTATATGATTCGTAATTTAGGCCTAGTTTTTTCTCTGGAAAATGGAGGAAAAAAATAAAAAGAGAAAATAAAGGAAAGTAAAGTTTTCCAGCAACTTTATTGAGGAAAATATATTTTTCTTTTATTTTCCATGCGTTTGGCTCATACGGAGTTTCTGGAAAACTATTATTAGGTATAAACTATAAAGGATTTTCCTCTCTTTTTTCAAAGATTTCCTAGATTTTTCCAAAGATCTCCTTTAACTTTCAAGAAAATCTCAAATTGCCAAACAACATGATTTTATTTCCCTTCATTTTCTTTCTTATCCTCTATTTTTCGGAGAAACAAACTAGGCCTTAAAGACATTCTGAAAATTCAAACCGCAAACTTAGGGATTCTTGAGTTTAGCATAATTATGGATATCTTGAATTTAGCTAATTTTTAGCTTTTTAATTGCATGAATTTCGTGCGGTTAAAGTAGGCATGTTGATCCGCCGAACCGCTAAATCGAATAAGCCATATTCAGTCGACCAAAACTGAAATACATTCAGTACAATTTATCGGTTCGATTTTTCAAGTCACTTTCCCTTTTTTGGGGAGCAAATTCTTTTGGCTACTTTATTGAATCATATGTAAGTGTATCTGAACCCAGGTTTGATCTTCATTTTTTAAAAAGGTTTAATATATGCTATTGGTGGAGTGCCCCTCACTCTTACAAAAGGGCACCAATTTGTGTGGAGACTGGGTACTACACCCACCGAAGAGCATAGATAAAAATCCTTCAAAAGATAACTCTTCATCTCTTTAACAGATTTTCTTTCTTTTATTTTGTTTCTCAGATTAGCAGACTCTGCTGTTGTGTATATATTAACTGTACGACTTCATCAATAAAAAAAGTTTAAATCCTAACTATTATTCCTTAAACTTGCACAACTCCTTCATATATTAATTAATTAGAAAAGTCCATTCTTATGTTAAACTTTTACCAAACAAGAATCCTTTACCTATACTTTAATTACGTGTCTGTACTAAAACTAAAAACTAAATTTGATTTTCCTTCTATTTATTTGTGATATAAAGAAATAATGTTATCCAAATTTAGTTACACGCATATTTAATCATTTATATGAAAAAATATTAGTTTTCACCACTGTAAGAATATACAAACATTCGACTAGCTAGTTTGAAAATGATTTTATACGATTTTTAAGAAAACATAAACGAATTATACATAATTTATAGGATATATTTGAATAAATATATATTTGATAAAAACATGTAATGCATAAAAATTATAGGTGCTTTTTTCCTGTAGAACTAAGAGCTGAAACAAAAAAAATACCCTTCTACAAGATTAATGTTCTTCAAAAGCTAAAAAATATGATTCCAGACAACGATTTATTTCTTAGTTAGTTTCGATCTTTTCCACTTAGTTCTATCGAAATTTTATTGCTTTGTTGCCCTTAAAGTAATTTATTTACCCCCCACCCCCTTCATTTGTTAATTCTTGAATACGCCACTATCTCTTGAGTACTAAACCCTTCTTTTTTCTCTTTTTTTTTTTTTTTCTTCTTCTTTCTCTTTTATATTCTTTGCTCTCCGCCTTGGTCTCTACCCGTCAATTGAGGACTCTTCCTTTTTTTTTTTTTAATAAATTTAATTTGGGTCTATATTAATTTAAATTCTACAATTATTTAAGCCCAATTGGCGGAAAGCCGAATTGTTCAGTTATAAACTATATATATATTTTTTCTCAAGTTGTTGGGCCGCCAACAGCTACTGCCTACTAGCCCAACGTTTTCTTTAAATACCGGTCCGGTTTCGGTTTGAAAAAACCCACAAAATAGAACAAGCCATACTATGGCCGGCCGAAACTGAAGCGGTTCCGTCCAGCCGGTTTAATTCGGTACACTCCTAGGTCAAAGTATAAAAAAAATCAAGAAATCATGATTTAGAAAGTTTTGTTGTGGTTAGAAATGTTTATCTCAGTGCCACTTTTCATGTATTTTTCAGGTGCGATTCTTCTTAAGTATAAACAGGTCTACAAATTAAAAACTAATGATATTAAAAGTATAAAGTAACTATTGGTCATCTGGCCCTCTACTGATAAGCAAAAAAGACAACAAATCACACAATAGAATTGGCTTTTTATTGAACTTTGCAAACGTACGAGAACATATTTATCATAAATTAATTATGGAGCCATTTCTTAATGTTGAGGGTTGTTGCTTTTTGTCTTAAAACATCCTCAATCAATTTAGTTAGATTATTGTGCAGTTCATTGGAGTATCAATTGGGTCTATTTCTTGAAAAGTAGTAACTCTATCGAAGTACCAATCGCCAAATGCTTCGGTAACCGTCTGCAATCAAACACTATATGTGAGCAAGGTAGTATAACTACATACCTGCATTTGTACAAACTCTATTGTGAATGAGAACACCATAGTTAGATCAATACTTACTTTACTTACAATCACGTCTTATGAAACTACGCCAAGTTATATATATAATGGTGTAAACAATATAATTATTATGCTATGCGATAAATAAAAGGGATAAAAGCATAAAATCTATTGCCTTTTGGCCCATTTTGCCGAATTTTAATAAAAGAACTCTGGCCCTAATATTTGCTACAATGTGCAAACTCCGCCCTAATATTTGTTTATTTTGGAATAAGTTTTTTTTTTTTGAAAAAGAAAAGGAGAGAGAGAGAGAGAGAGAGTGGTATTGAGGTTGGGCCCAATTTTATCTTTTTATTCCTAATAAAATAGGCATGTATATAGCCTATTGGATTGTAAATATGTACCTTATTTTTCAGGGTTCGCCCAGCACCGCCATGGAGGAAGCAAGAGGTAATATATATTCCTAATGATGGATTATCGCTTTTGGGTAATGCATTAATAAATGATTTTCGAAGTTCTGCAATTTAATTAGCTTGGAGTGTTAAAATTATAATTGATCATATACGCGTTTAATTAAGACTATTGAACACTGGTGATGAATTGCTAATTTATTGTACCTCTCATGGCTTGTAGCTGGATAGGTGAACAACTAGTTAAATTATAATAACATGGCTCCCATCCTGTATGCGCTTGCATCACCTTTATTTTGACCTGGATTGCGTGCAACATTTATATTATATAGATTGAGCAACATTCCAAATAAACCAAATTAATATAAAATTATATTAACCTTTTTAGTGAAATATATTGTAATAACGATTAAATAATAAGACACATGATATTTAAAAATTTACATGAAGATATTTTTTTAGTAAAACATAGTAATCTCGACTTACCTGAAATGAATCAAAAGCTGAGTTCACTAAAAAGATCGGTGTTTGCATATCTCGAATGAAATTCTCAGGATAGAGACACTGTGAGATTTTATGTGCAATATATCAACATTACACACATTTTTTCTTTAAAAAAAAAATGAACAACTTTGAATATAATATGCAATGCCTCTCACCAATTTCGCCTCCATCTTCGACGTGCATGATTTAGGCAAGAATTTCTCCATTCCCTGCAATTAAAATATATGAATTAATAAATGTGAATTTCCACATCACAATGAGCAACCATGAAACTAGATAGCATTAACAAACCTTAAATGAGGTATGAGTAAACCTCAGTCTTTTTTTTTTCATACGTCAAAATCTTTCTAGTTCTCAAAACATAGTTATCACTACAACAAAACCTATCAATTGCATGGAAAAAATTCCATGCAATTGGGTACATTTTCCATGCAATTGATCAATTGCATGGAAAAAATCAGATACAAAATTTCCATGCTATTGGTGTCCCGGCAAGAGAATTGCATCGAAAAATTCCGATGCAATAGGCTTCTAAATGTAATGCTGATATATATATATATATATATATATATATAAATGTAATGCTGATATATATACGTATACAAATGTAATGCTGATATATATATATATATATATATATATATATATATATATATATATATTGAAGGATAAGAAAAATACATGTAGTGCAACTAAATCAAGATAAGGTTCTTCCAAAAGGGACTTGGGCATTCCGGGAATATCTGTCCTGTTGTAGTAAATCAAAGACATCAAAAAATGAATAAATGAGATCATAAGGTAAAATAATCAATGTATACAAATGAGAATAACTGAGATATAATTATTAGCATATCAGTCTTATTACCCACGAATGAAGTAACCTCCGTCGGAGAGACATTTAACTCTATTAGCATTAGGTACTTGTGATCGAAATTGATCGCAATGTAACATTGCCGCGAGTCCGCCAGCTGATAGACCCGAAAGAATTGCCTACTCAAAAAAAAAAAAAAACTCTTATGTTAACACTATAAAATGCATGTATATTATCACAAAGAGGATGAAATAACAGTCGGTTACAATTTCTAAGGAAGGAGTATTGTGTCCAAATTTGTGCACAAGTGCTTATAATGGACAATAAGTTAAATATGATGAAATTCTCCCATACATTGTCCGCGTTGCTCATTCCTTTAGCCAGAAGATTCTCTATTATAGCATTATAGACTTTGGAGCCCCTGAAGTGGAGGTTATTTTCCTAAAAAGTAATTTCACAATTAAAAAATCAAACCAAACACATTAATAACTATGGCATATATATATATATGTATATACTGACGTACATTGGAAGGTATTCTTCTAAATTAAATTAAGATAATACCGCTATTTTGAATAAGATGCGAAAAATTGAACAGTTGACGTCAATATTAATCTGATTAACAAGAAGCTTTAACTTACTGGGTCAACTTTATCGACATTCCCCGTGAATGAAGCGAGGTCACAGTAATTTATGTGAACTCTATTCCAGTTATAGAAATCTGGAATTGATCAAAAAATTAAGCAAGTAATTTTATTTATTGGATATATAAATCATATGTAAATAATGGGTTATATACATCATATGCTAACTTCTATTGCTTGTTTAATGGGTTATATATTTATAAAATTTCATTTTGCCGATCCATTTTTTTTTTACCTGGATTATATTTTTGATCTGCGCTTAAAAACCCATAATATCCGTAATAAATCGTTTCATCCAACTTGCCCGAGCCTCCATGTGAGTCGTATAAAGCTCGATGAACGCAATAAGTTACATTAGCACACCATGCACCACCCTGTTATGTAATTATGACAAACGATTTAATCAGTAAATAAAAAATTGACATAAAAAGCAAACATTTACACATACACACAAATAAATTCCCATTAGCAATCAGTTAATTAAAAGTTTAGACCAACACGATTCCATATTTGATTTTATTTAGTTATTTCCTACAACTAAAATATAGCAATCAAATAATATATATGTTGAATAGTTGACCTGAAGAAAAAGCAACCAGTTATTGGCCCCATCCCCAGATCCTTTGTCTAGGTAATAAGATGGAGGACTTCCATCCAAGCAAACTGTAAGAAAAAGTGATTTTGCACATATTAATTAATATATTTATAATTAAGAATAAAAATGTATAATTTATAACTAATATTCTTAATATTATCTTAGTAATATCATAGAAATATATTGTTAATAGTGATATTATATATACCTGCTCCTGTTTCTACAGCACTGTAAAGTTTGGTAATATTAGTGGGGTAGCCATGGACTCCAACACCCAAAAGAACGATAAAACAAACCACCAGTTTTAGATAGTGATGATCAGCCATTGCTCGAATGAATATTCCCATTCTGTGCATCAAAATTATTATTTGTAAGAAACTATGTAATCAAATATTGTTTCAGGCTTTCAGCACGAAATGGATCAATGTGTCATGCTGGATTAAATAATTGCTCGCTAGTTTAACAACTTAAATGCGCAATTAATTTTACCTATATGCTAAGTTCTGGGCAGCGTGGACCTAGCTATAATAATTCATATACATTTCTAATTAGGTTATATAAAGTTACGTTATCAATTTGTGCCTTTTGTAGATGCAAAGCTATTATAAGTAAACGACTAAGACGAGATAAGTACAAAATAACATCAAGTCTCTGAAAATGAGAAAAAAGAAACCTCAAACTATACGAATAGTCGTTGTCACATATCTAATTAATAAAATTAGATTTACGATCCAACGCGTGCTATTTATGAATCTTTTCATCCTATTTGGCGAAATTTGTATTATCATTTTATCATTTACAAAACGTTGTCCACAAAATCACATATATAGCTCATAAATCTCAAGGGTTTGGAACTTATTCACGCGCATATATATATATATATATATATCGTCTCAAAGAATTAGAAAAGAATTAAGAACAACGACATATAGTACGCACCTGGCCACGTATGATCACCTCAGATATTAAAGGTTTCGTTTGGTTAAAATATGTTCGTTGGTGGTAATTTGATCGTTTTGGTGCTTAAATAATGCATGCACTTTTGTATGAATTGTCTCAGCCATTCAATAATGAATGTTGCTCCTCGACCTTCGTTAATTACCATGCACCCGGTTTAATTTCTACGCGCAATACATTATTAATAATTATATTAATCACAGTTAGCTGGTTGGTAACACAAGTGCATTATAACAAAAAATAATCTACGAGTACGACAAAGTATATGCGTAACGATTCAGTATGTTTTTAAATCACAATCAGTAATATGAATTACATTCTTAAACTTCAGCATAACAAACAAGCCATTAATCTAAAAATAGGTTGGATGGCCTATGATGAGGAGTGAGGACAAATATAAAGTCGAGAATGTGAGTCTTTTTTTTTTTTTTTTTTTTTTATTAATCTCCGCTCATAGATCAGACTATATTAAACTATTTATACCATCATTTATGAATCTATATATACTAGTTAACTCTATCACGGGCTCTTATTTTTCTTCTTTGTCTTTCATTTATTTTAATTTTAATACCGATTTTTTAATTTTCATTGTCTCGAAACTTCATGTCTTTTCGAATTGCGTCAAAATAGTTATTAATCATTCATTCTTTTATTTCTTCTTCTCAGCCTTTTGTATTTCAAATTCCATGATCAAACTTTTCATTTTCTTGTCACGAAACTTCATGGGTTTTTTATACACGAGCAAGGTCTCATAAATACTAACTTAAAATCGTTTTTCCGCAAACGCAACTAATTATTTTTCCTGGTAACCGCCTTCATAACCCTCATCTCACCGTTTCTTGGTAGTACCCGCGTCAACAATATACGATTGCACAAATAATTTATCCCACGGTTGTTTATGTCTCTCCCGTTTACCCTTTTTTTTCACTTATTTTCCTACAGCTGCCTCTCTCGCTCTTCTCCTTTATTTTTTCCTGGTTCAACATATTGGTGTCGAAACTTGCGGTTGTGTATTTATTTATTTGTAATATGAAACAACAATATGGCCCTAATAGGGAGGAAGAAGTTAATACCTAAATTTCTTCGGTTCTTATACATCAGTAGTTCAATTCTTATGTAGTTCGATTGGGCATGACTTCGACTATTCCCGCAACTCGCCAATTAGATTTATAGTGGGGCTCAAAAAATAACTAACATAAAACTTTCGGGTTGGATTCGAAAAAAAAAATTTAAAGGACTATTTGGCAATTTACAGCGGGACCATTAGTGCGAAACGTAAAACTTTCGAGGCGAGATCGAATTAATTTAGAAAATAAAAGGGCTGTTCTATAACTTTTTAATAATCAATAGTTTGCGGGTCCCAACCGATAAATACGTGCGAGCCCTCCAGATATTCATTACTGTAAAACAAAACATACTATAGTAATTAGTTGAACTTACAAAGGCAAAATCGAAAAACGAAAAATTAACGACAGCAGCTCCCACATGAATGTTTGCATCTATTCTTACTATATAGTAAGATATAAATACACACTAGGTCCGAGTTAACACAACAAGAAAAATAGGCATTATCAACGTCCTTGACCCATTTTCCATTGAAAATGACCCATTTCTAACGGCCGAGCCGTCCCTACTAGGCCATCGTTACTACCTCGGTCGCTAATGGGTAGCAACGACCCAACCGTTGGTAATGACCCATCTCCAACGGTTAGGCCATTGCTACCCACTAGCGACGACTTCGCCGTAGCTACACATTACCAACATACTGGCCGTTGGTAATGAGTGTATGGTCATATGCACGATGATGCACTCATTACCAACGACCTTCAGTCATTACCAACGGCTAAGTCGTTGGTAATGTCATGAAGGTCATTACCAACGGTCGAGCTGTAGGTAATAATATTAAGGAAAAATTTCAGTTACCTATCCAAACTTCATTTTTGACACTTTACGGTCCAAACTTTCAATTTCGTTACACTTTACGGTCCAAACTTTAATTCTGACCTATCTCAGCAAAAAAACGTCACTTTTCAGCCTTATAACATCACGCGGACATCATTAGAATGGGGAATTTAGTCATTTTATATATTAGGGGGTGTAGTGAAATATGTATAATTAATTTATACACCCTAAATTTTATTTTATTATACATTTTACATTTTCCAGTTTTTTTTTTTGTTACTTCAAAAATATTCAAAAAATTTAAAACTGATAAACTTTAACTAATCTAAATATAAAGTAAATTCTTTTTGTTTATAAGTTTAATAGGAAATATTATCAATTTTTTTTGAAGATAATGTGTCTTCAAATGAAATTATATTTTTAAAAATTAAAACTTTTCGACAAACTTAATTACTAATTTTTTAAGCATGATTTTTTTCAGTTTAATTTATTAATTAATTGATAATTTAAAACTGAAAAAAAAAACTTCATCTTCTTCAACACATTACTGGACCGTTATTTGTAGCAGACTAATTATTACGAATTTGTCAATATGCGCATGCCGTGGTTATCAAACTACATCGAGTTTCAAGAGTAATTTCGATAGAGAAAAAAACATATAATTTATTTACCGATTAAAAAAAGTTGATTCAAACGAAGACTATCAATCTCACACACTTTGCAACTTTGCTTTAACCTTTAATAAAAAAAAGACAGGTAATTTTCTACTGGAGTTCATAAATCCAAAATTCCTATTGGATAACTTGATTAAACCAGAGTCTTTCTCAAGAAAATCATCGGAAACAAGTGTTAGAATGACACAACAGAAGTAGAGGTTATTTTCCTGAAAAATAATTTATAGCCAGAAGGTCTTCTATTATTATAGCATTATAGATTTTGAAGCCCTTGAAGTGGAGGTTATTCACTACAAGAAAAAGGGGTCATTAGGGACTGCCTGGGCGGTCCCTAATGACCCCCATGCGGTCGCTATTGAGGGGGTAGTGACCGTCTAGCGGTCGCTATTTTTCGGTCGTTATTGACCACGGTCGCTTGCCAATAGCGACCGTTAAGCAGTCCCTATTGTGGTCATTAGGGACTGCAAGATAGCGACTGTTAAGCGGTCCCTAATGACGTCAATAGGGACCGCAATATAGCGACCGTGAAGCGGTCGCCATACTTTTTGATAATAGGGACCGTCTGGGCGGTCCCTAATTTTGAACAATAGGGACCGCCCAGACGGTCCCTAAATTTAACAATAGGGACCGTCTGGGCGGTCCCTAATGTGGAATAATAGGGACCGCCCAGACGGTCCCTAAATTTAACAATAGGGACCGTCTGGGCGGTCCCTAATATGGAATAATAGGGACCGTCTGGGCGGTCCCTAATATGGAATAATAGGGACCGCCCAGACGGTCCCTAATTTTTACAATAGGACCGTCTGGGCGGTCCCTACTAATATTCGTAGAATTTCTATGAATATTAGTAGGGACCGTTAAACGGTCTCTGATTTTGATATTAGGGACCGTCAAACGGTCCCTACTAATATTCATCGTATGAATATTAGTAGGGACCGTTAAGCGGTCCCTAATGACCTCCAGAAAAAATAAAAAAAAAACTACAATTATATTCCGGATTTAATCCGGAATATAATTGTTTTTTTTGTAAAATTGTAATTTTAACAAATTGAAAACAATAAAATATTGAATAAAAAGTTAATATAATGACAATTGATATGAAAGAATAAAAGAATGTGAAAAGATGAATAAAATGAGTAATAATATAAAATGAATGAAATCAAAAACATGAAATCAAAAGTGAAGAATAGTAAATGTAGATCCAAAATAAAGAAAGTATAAGAAAAAAAGATTGTATTGGTGAAAAAAATAAAATGAAGATCCAAAATAAAGAAAGTGAAAGAAAAGAAAATGAAGAAAATCTTGTGTTGGCGAAAAGAAGAAAAGTTTTTGTGTTGGTGAAAATAAGAAAAAAAAATTAAGTGTATTTGTGTTGGTGAAAAGAAGAAAAGAAGATAGTGTTTTTTGGAGATAGTGAAATGAGTGTAAGAGTGGTGAGATATATATATATATATATATATATATATATATATATATATATATTCAATTGGTTTTTGTCCGTTGGATGATTTTAGATGATCGACGGTTTAAGATGGCGATCCGTGTTAAAGACATGATGGGTACTTATGACTGTAGATTAGGATTTCATCGACGGTTGAGATTTGATTTGGTGAAAATTCAAATTTCCCCCTCACTGCCGGCAAAAAAATTCGCCAAAAATTCAAAATTTTCGATTTTAGGCAATTAGGGACCGCTTAACGGTCCCTATTGTCAAATTAGGGACCGCTTAACGGTCCCTACTAATATTCATACTTAAAAATCGATTTTTTTTATTGATGTTGTTGTGTTTGTGATTGTAAGCAACCAAACTCATTGTAATATATAAATTGAAGTAATAAATGATTGCAAAACCAACCTTATAGTAGATTAGTTGTGAAGTAATAGATTAATTGCGATTGATCGAGTTATTAACGTTTAAGATATATTTCACAAATGTACAACTAATTAATTATCATTAGTTAGTTGTAATTGTTATCCGTGTTTATGATTTACTTCACAAACGTTAGCAAAGATACGATTATGAGGCATAATCATTAGATCAAGTATTCATTAATTATACGTATATATGTAGATCGAATTAATTTGTCATTATGTCATTCGTCGTACAAAATAGTAGGAGAATCTTCAAAGCGGCCCGTTCTCCTTGTATAATGTTTGGATATACAATGTGTCGTTGTACTTATTGTTATTTTAACTATTCCAATGGTTATTATGAACTAAACATACAACGCGGCACCTCGAACCATCGAAAAATTCATAATTTTGATGTATGAATATTAGTAGGGACTGCCAAGCGGTCCCTAATTTTACAATAGGGACTGCCAAGCGGTCCCTAATTCAAATTAGGGACCGCTTAACGGTCCATAATGTCAAATTAGGGACCGCTTAACGGTCCCTATTGTCAAATTAGGGACCGCTTAACGGTCCCTACTAATATTCATACTTAAAAATTGATTTATTTTTATTGATGTTGTTGTGTTTGTGATTGTAAGCAACCAAACTCATTGTAATATATAAATTGAAGTAATAAATGATTGCAAAATTAACCTTATAGTAGATTAGTTGTGAAATCATAGATTAATTGCGATTGATCGAGTTATTAACGTTCAAGATATATTTCACAAATGTACAACTAATTAATTATCATTAGTTAGTTGTAATTGTTATCCGTGTTTATGATTTACTTCACAAACGTTAGCATAGATACGATTATGAGGCATAATCATTAGATCAAGTATTCATTAATTATACGTATATATGTAGATCGAATTAATTTGTCATTATGTCATTCGTCGTACAAAATAGTAGGAGAATCTTCAAAGCGGCCCGTTCTCCTTGTATAATGTTTGGATATACAATGTGTTGTTGTACTTATTGTTATTTTAACTATTCCAATGGTTATTATGAACTAAGCATACAACGCGGCACCTCGAACCATCGGAAAATTCATAATTTTGATGTATGAATATTTGTAGGGACTGCCAAGCGGTCCCTAATTTTACAATAGGGACTATCAAGCGGTCCCTAATTCAAATTAGGGACCGCTTAATGGTCCATAATGTCAAATTAGGGACTGCTTAACGGTCCCTATTGTCAAATTAGGGACCGCTTAACGGTCCCTACTAATATTCATACTTAAAAATCGATTTTTTTTATTGATGTTGTTGTGTTTGTGATTGTAAGCAACCAAACTCATTGTAATATGTAAATTGAAGTAATAAATGATTGCAAAACCAACCTTATAGTAGATTAGTTGTGAAATAATAGATTAATTGAGATCGATCGAGTTATTAACGTTGAAGATATATTTCACAAATGTACAACTAAATCCAGTAGGAAAATCTTCAAAACGACCCGTTCTCCTTGTATAATGTTTGGATATACAATGTGTCGTTGTACTTATTGTTATTTTAACTATTAAAATGGTTATTACGAACTAAACATACCACGCGGCACCTCAAACCATCGAAAAATTCATAATTTTGATGTACGAATATTAGTAGGGATTGCCATGCGGTCCATAATTTCCACATTAGGGACTGCCAAGCAGTCCCTATTTTCACATTAGGAACCGCTTAACGGATACTGTCAATAGGGACCGCCCAGGCGGTCCCTATTGTTAGTATCCGTTGTCAATAGGGACCGCCCAGGCGGTCCTTAATGATACTATCCGTTGTCAATAGGGACCGCCCAGACGGTCCCTATTGTTAGTATCCGTTGTCAATAGGGACCGCCCAGACGGTCCCTAATGATACTATTCGTTGTCAATAGGGACCGCTGGACGGTCCCTAATGTCAATAGCGACCGCAATGCAGTCGCTATTGACCCGTTGCCAATGCGGTCCCTATTGACAATTAGCGTTGTCAATTTGCGGTCCCTATTGGCAACGGGTCAATAGCGACTGCATTGCGGTCCCTATTGGCAACGGGTCTATAGCGACTGTATTGCGGTCGCTATTGACCAATGCGGTCGCTGAAGACTAGCGACCGCTTGGCGGTCGCTAATTTGCGGTCCCTAATGACCACTTTTTCTTGTAGTGATTTTCCTAAAAAATAATTTCGCAATTAACAAATCACACTAAACACATTAATTACTATGACATATGTATATACTGACATGCCGTACAAATGAAAGGCACCCTTCTAAATTAAATTAAGATGCTACCGCTATTTTGAATAAGATGCAACACACAAAAATTGAATACTTAACATCAATATTAATCTGACTAACAAGCTTTAACTTAATGAGTCAACTTTATCGACATTCCCCGTAAAACGAATCAAGGTCACAATGATTTATGAGAATTCTATTCCAATTGTAGAAATATGGAATTGATCAAATAATTAAGCAAGTATCTTCATTTATTGGATATATATGATTATTTGTAAACAATGGGTTATATATCAGATGTTAATTTCTGTTGCTTGTTAATTACCTGGATTTTTAAAAGTATTAACTAATCTTCCAAGAAAACTAAACAATACGCCAACTAAAGACGGTCACCACCAGTCCGCAGTCATCACTGGACAACATATGACATCAGTAGCAAACAGTTTACAGCTTAAGATAAGCCAATTCCTCGATGGCCGGGATATCACCAATCCTCTCCAACGCCTGCTTGCTTGGTCCCTTGTCGACTCCAATGGCCATCACAGCTTCATTCCTTGGTGCAATTCTTCCAACAGTCATGAAACTTACATTCACGTTCTCCTCGCCCAGAATGCTACCAACTTTGCCAATCATTCCTGGTTGATCGACTTGTCTGCAGAGAATAATGCGTCCTTCCAAACTCACGTCCACTTCAAAAGATCCCATCTTCGTCAAATGTGGAATTCCATCTTTAACCCGGCCTTCCACTTTAATCTCTCCAGAATCAGAAATGGCACTGGCAAACTTGGATTCGACGTTGGCTATTTGAACTCGGATTAGCTCGAGAGGGCTATCAGGGGAGCCATCTAGCGTGACTCGTTCTTCAGTTATGCGGGGGTCATTATGTTCAGCGATTAAATCAGCATTCACTATATTAATAAAATTATAAAATACTTTTGAAATGGGCTCCCTTATGCCCTTGATAATCATGGCACGAAGCAAACGTGTGTCAAGATCGTCCGGCGCTCTGGCGGAAGCATATGTAACTTTAACGGTTTTCACGCCACTCCCACCAGCTACTAATTGCGCGGCAAGTCTACCAAGTTTTTCAGCAAGGATAAGCTAAGGCTTCAATTCAGTGAGGACCTGGAATCAAGGATTTGATCAATAAAAGTTTCAACAATTCAGTCACGTCTTAAACAAGGAGAAAAATGGACTTCCACATGCAGAAAGAAGGGCTTTGATTAAATTTCAGAACATAGCAGTTTCTAAATTAAAATCCCTACTGTAAATCCAGCTCTGGGGAACAACAGATTTCAATTAAGAAACAAGGCATGATCTGAAGAATAAAAAGAAACTGCAATGCCAAGTTGACTAGAAACATATTAATTAATTCTATGGAAGGTTGAAAATTTAACAATCGTTCAAGCGGGTATTTAAAGAAACTGGAAAAGGGGGTTGGCATAAAATAAAAGAAACTAGTGTATCTAAGGGTAAAGAGAATGGCAGATGGCACATATTGGTGTTCAAAAGTTAAAACGGTGACAAGTAAACAACGGTATAAGCACCTGAGCAGGAACCATTATTGGTGCATTAACAGCAGTGGCAGCAAGCTCCCCTTTCAAGGCTCCAAGAACAGCTTCTGCTGTTTCAATGGCCATCCTTTCCTGGATATTCATCAAGATATCATGTACAGGAATTAGAAACGTGCAAACAAAATATAAGCAGATAGAGATGGATTTTTTCAGACCTGAGTTTCCAAGGTACTGGCTCCAAGACGTGGTGTTGCAATTACATTCTCGTGTAGTATTAACTTGCTGTCTTTTGCTGGTGGCTCTACCGTGAAGACATCTAGTGCTGCCTGCAATGATAGTTTACTGAATTAGGAATACGAGAATGGAACGAGAACTCCTTGTAGTAGCCTAACAATAATTAATAATTCCCTATAATGTGAATGATTATTAATTAAACCTGGGCAACGATTCCAGCATCAAGAGCCTTCAGCAGTGCGTCTTCATCAATCAAACCTCCACGTGCAACATTGACAATCCTGACGCCTTTCTTCATCTTTGCAAATGTCTCATCATTTAGAAGTTTTGATGTCGCAGCAGTAAGTGGCATGTGAAGGGAGATGAAGTCGGCCGTGGCAATAGCTTCATCAAAGCTCACAAGATCTACGCCGAATGGACGGGCAAGGTAAGCAGGAACATAGGGATCATGTGCGATGACGTGCATACCTAGCCCCTTGGCTCGCCTAGCAACTTCTAATCCAACCCTACCAAAGCCGATAAGTGCAAGTGTCTTGCCGACAAGTGATACACCAACATATTTGCTCCTCTGCCATTTACCTGGACCACCGATTATGAAATATTAATAGTGAGACACTACTAAATCACCGTAAAATGAGTAACAACAACTAACAAACCTGATTTCACCGAGGCATGCGCTTGAGCAACGTTCCTGGCCATGGACGTAAGCCGTGCAATGGCATGCTCCGCAGCCGCAATGATATTCGCCGGGGGAGCATTGACCACAAGACAGCCGAAGCACGTGGCACTATGGAGATCCACGTTATCGATCCCAACCCCGACCCTTCCAACAACCTTGAGCCTTCCGGCGGACGCATTGAACACCTCGTGGGTCACCTTAGTCCCGCTCTTCACAATCAGCGCGTCGTAGCGCGGAATCTCGGTGCACAGCTCCTTGAGGCTGAGAAAGTCTGTGCAGGTGACGCTCGCGGACTCTCTCAACAGACTCACAGCGACGTCACCGAGATTCTCAAGCGCCAAAATCCTCGGCTTCTCGTCCATCGACAGAACGACGAAATGAAGGCGAGTCTGGCGGCGGAAATTGACGGCGGAGACGCCGAATGAGGTCGAGAGAGTGTGGCGGCGGAGCCATGACGGCGGCGAGGGTTTGAGGATTGTTGAGGAGGATGAGGCCACCGCCATTTTTTGAATCTGTGTTTTGTAGAGTGTTGGTCGTCCTTTTATAGTTACTTCAATTTCTTTTAAAAATAATAATTCAAATTTATATTATTCTATATTATATCTAATTAATTAATTTATACACATTAACATTATTTCAAATTAGAATTATTTGGTGCATGTCCTAATTAATTAAAACATACACATTAATATTATTAATCTTACAGAATTCGTTAATATGAAATAT
Organism: Linaria vulgaris; assembly: GCA_948329865.1. Taxonomy (NCBI): domain Eukaryota; kingdom Viridiplantae; phylum Streptophyta; class Magnoliopsida; order Lamiales; family Plantaginaceae; genus Linaria; species Linaria vulgaris. The sequence goes on along the minus strand of OX415250.1, from coordinate 29,605,221 downwards.
AAGTTGTGGTATGATTACAGCATCAAATCTGTTAGTTGCCTTTAAATCAATCAATTAAAGACAAAATTCGTTCTTACCTCTTACTTAATTTAAAATAGTTATGTATTTTAATTTATATCTGAATCATTCTATTATATATATATGTGTGTATATATGGGTAATGATATATACATAGCAAAGTTCTTAAATACAGCTAGAACAAAATTAATGAAGTCCCAATTTTAACCTCGATAAAAATATATTAAAAGAAAACAATCCACAATTATAAGGAAAGTCATTCCCCAAATTTCGGAAACAGTATTTGCTTTTTGAAACTTTACCAAAACATAAAAATTGTAAGTTATTGTATTTTGCTCTTTTTTTCCCCGGTAAATAAAGAATAACATATGGCGCGCACCTACGCCATATCAAAATTTAATAATTCACACCAAATTCGTCGAGCACGGTGGCAGTGTCGAAGAACATGAAGGACATTTTCCTCTCCGCAATAGCACGGTATACACCTCGCATCTTGGGAAATTTTTCGTTTCATATGAAGGCTATTCGTTGCAAGTCTATCATGTCCCGCAAGCCACATAAAATGTCGCAGCTTGTTACTCAAATTAATATTCCAAATCGAGCCATACCTTCGTCCAACCGAAGCAACTCCTGCCCGTTGTCTATGGAATGCCCGATACACTGATTCACAATAGAACTTCCCGCTTGATGTTTCACTCCAAATAATCAAATCAACATCTTCTGTAAAGACTATATTTTAGGAATTCAGTGCAACTTTGAATTCTTCGGAAAGAGGCGTGTGAAGACTGTCCCAATTCTAGCCTTTTTCGTCGTTCCACACCTCACGAAGGCTTAGATGTCTATCTCTCGGATGAATCTCGTTCACTTCCTCACCTAATCACCTCAGTCCGAGCTAATTATCCAGCCAAAAATTAATTGATCTCCCATCGCCAATTCTCCATCGAAGGTAAGGCTTCATTAAGTCGACGCATCTCACGATTCCCTTCCATGTAGCACAATCCCAAGGTTTCGCGACATAGTTGATTAGCTTTGGATTTTTTAGATATTTATCTTGGATAAAACCTGTCCAAAGGAAATCTTCATTATTCATCACCTTCCAAGCGATTTTGGCTAGAAGCTATCCGTTGCTAACGCTCGCGACCCGTATTTCAAGCCCTCTATCGTTTTTCAGGCAAGTAACCTTCTGCCTAACCACCCCGGGCCGCCCTTTTTGTTTTTAACCTTCTGCCTACCCACCAAGTGAATCTTCCTCGATGTCGTATCCACCGAACAAAAAACAAATTCGGTTCAGCTGATCGAGTTTATTACATGCATACTTCGGTAACCAAGATGATTGCATCGTATAAATAGGCATGGCAGTAGATACAGGCTGAATCAAGGTAGCTCGAGCAAGTGACAAATTCTTGCTTGACCGTCCATTGTACCTCTTGAGGATACGGTCGTACAATTCTGCACTCTCATCTCTTCCCATTCGTCCTTGTGCAAGATTAATTCCCAAATATTTGCCAAGTTACGCGTTTTGCCGAAACCTAACAATTCGCAAATACTTCTCTTAACCGCGGATCCTTGGCCTTTAGATAAATATATTTTTGACTTTGCTGGATTCAATTTTAATCCCTAAGTTGCACAAAATTTGTCCAGTATATCCTTGACCACGCACGTCGTGCTCCTCTCCGCCTTCTGCATTAAAATGAGATCATCGGCAAAAACGAGATGGGACAGTTTAGGACCTTTTCGGCAAGGTATTAGCGGTTTCCATTTTCTATTATGGACTGCCTCTTTAATAAGATAGAAAAGCCATTCCACGCATAACACGAAAAGTTAGGGTGACAGGGGGTCTCCTTGCCTCAAACCACAAGAATGCTGAAAAGCATTCAACGGTGATCCGTTCCACAAAATCCTAGCGGTTGCGTTCCTTACGCAAAACATAATAAGCTCGATCATCTCAGTAGGAAACCCAAATGCGTATAGCATGTCCTCTAAAAAATCTCAATTCACTTTGTCGTATGCTTTCTCTAAGTCTAGCTTGAGAATCATATAACCATACTTCGCCTTTTTTTTCCTGAAGCGAATGAAGGACCTCAAGTATCACAAAAATATTATCCTGTGTACTCCTATCTTTGATGAAACTTGATTGGGTTGGTGCAATAGTACAGGGCATGATATTCTTCAGTCTTATCGTGATGCACTTTGTAACGAATTTATACAAAATGTTACACAAGGATATTGGGCGAAATTGTGCAATATTTTTCGGATCATTTACTTTAGGAATTAGACATAAAAATGCTTCGCAAATCTTTTTATCAAACTCCCTATTCCTAAAAGTAATCCGGCAAAACGCAGAAGTGACTCTTGAAGCCAATCCCAATTTTTGTGATAGAAAACAGCTTGTAAACAGTCTGGTCCCAGGGCCTTGAACTTACCTGCCAAAAAAACCCCACATCCTTTAGCTCCGAAATAACAATACGCCGAATGAGTTGCTGAATTTCCTCCTCAGAAATAGCTGCCTGGTGACGAGAAATATCAAGAATAGTGCGCGGAAAGTTACCTCGATCATGGGCAGCTGAGAAGAGCGATTTATAGTAGCCTATCGCGTGATCATGGGGCTCCTCCTCGTTAACCCAATGACCCTCAATTTTCAGTGCCTTAATTTTGTTTCTTTTCTTCTTAATCATCACCGACTTATGGATTTTTTTTTTCTTTCCCCCTCGTTCAGCCATTTGATGCGCGACTTCTGAAACCATAGCAACTCCTCTTGTTTGAAGTCCTCATCAAAATCTCGTATCAAATTGTTCTCGAGTCTTGTGAGGTAGGTGTTCGGTCCTTTAGCAAGATATTGCTGAATTCCGGCTAATCTTGCGAGGAGTTCTTTTTCTTGTTGGAATATATTCCCAAACCTTTCCCTATTCCATGGTTCAAGAATCTTCGGCACCTCTTCTATTGCCTCTAAAATATTATCCTTGCCTTCCCAAATTTGTTTAAGAAGGCACTCGCAATCCGGGTGCGATAACCATGCGGCTTCAAATCTGAACGGTTTTGGCCCACATAATGTTTCCCCCTCGTCCGTGCATGTCACAATAGGGTGGTGATCCGAGCACGTCCATACATGTGGTGTACCACCACGTTAGGAAAGCGATCCATCCAAGCTTGGTTCGCCACCACTCGATCAATTATCCCTTTAATATTCGCTCCTCCTTCTCTTTTGTTAGTCCACGTGAACGTTGGACCCATAAAACCAAGATCAAATAGGCTGCACCTCTCAAGATATGTGCGAAAGAAATACAGTCTGCTAAGAGACACCGGTCTACCTCTCACCCGCTCATGCGCGTAGCATACTTCATTAAAATCACCGATCGCTAATTGTGGTGACTAGGTCCTCAAAAGCTCTCACTTTATCCACTCTATGCGGCTACGCGTAAATCCACCATAACTTCCAAGATTCGGCCATGTTCGGTCTGATTCGGGCGTGATTTCTTGTATCATTCACCCCAAGTATCTCAACCTCAACCTCCTCTTCATGCCACAACATCCAAATGCCCCCCATCATCCCATTGGTGGGCGCAATAGCGTTCTTCAAAAAATCCAGTGTTGGAATAATGGCTCGCGCATGATCATTACTCACATGCATTTCTAAAATATAAACTACAGTAGGTCGGTGAATTCTCACAAATTCTCTGAAGTTTAGTCGAAACTCCTCATTTCCTGCCCCTTGACAATTCCAAGATACAATCTTCATGGATAAACTTGTAAGGTGGTAAAGGAGACCCCCAAACATAACAAAATTACTTGACGCAAGATCTCCAACGTAAGGGAAAAGCTTGCACATGTCTGATTTTAGTGTCATGAACATTGATCATTGTTATCATTTGTATGACACTACATCATCGGTTATAAGTTAGCACGCACATGCAGGCACGAATTATAGGTGCTTGATGTATTTTTTGATTTTCTAGAATGTTGAAAAACATCCTCTCACTCGTCGTGCAATTAGTAGAAAGTAGAAAAGAGATTTTATCCACTTTAATTCGATTATGATAATCATTATCGTCGTTCAAAATATAACCATATAACCAGAAATATATGAAGGACCCAAGAAATAATTGTACCGGAAATTCTTCTTGCCAGTACACTCAATCTTTTGGGCACCTAGATATATATATATATACTATTATATAAAGAAACCCATTGTGACACCAATCTTTTGATTTTCAACTTTAACCTTGAGTTTTAGCTACATTGTAAAAATGTATAATTAAATTCCCAAAATAGACTTACACATTAAATTAGACTAATTAATTACACTACTAATTATAATTAATGATTTACTTTCCCCATAATCTGTTTTTCTTCCATTTTTCTACTCCATGGCACATGCTTTCAACCTGTGTCATCTAGATGAATCTTCCTCTTTAACTCACATAGAATGACATTGAAAAATGAATTATGCTCGCGGGAACCGCGTGCTCCATTCACTAGTCATGTAAAATGTAAACAGTACACATGCACCTCGCAAAACAGTGGCATGAGTTGTGTAGTGCTTTACAATGAGACAACACAACATACATACATTTTTTGGTATCATTACAAGTAGGAAGATTTGGGTCAGCCAATAAAACATCAAATTAGGCCAGAAATCTTCAGATTTCGGGCATAAAAGAGCACTACTTTCCTTTGCCATGAACGGAATCAGACTTTAAGAGATGTATGGCTCCCACAAACTCTAGGCCTCAATCACTTTTTCTTTTACACATGGAACATGCACCATTGACACAATATTTGTCAATGTTCTTTCCAAAAAGAAAAAAAAAGTGACAGTCGTTCTCATTGTAGCGTGAAAAAGTCTACTCAAGTTGCTTAAGTAAAATGTGAACGTTGTTTTCAGCAAGAGTCTCACTTATTGTCAATGCTTGAGTGAGTACCGTAAACTAGCTACAAATGTGTTTGACTTTGTCATATGCTTGAGTATGATATACTACGACGAGCCAAACAATGCCGTGCATGGTTGGAGTACTTCACATATGACCACGTGGTGTTGGTGATACATTGTTCCTATTTCTTTTTGTTTCTTATCTATTGAAATTATGTGAATTATTTGTTATGAAAAGTATGGTGTGAGGCTAGTTGATCAGAAATACAACAACATCACCATCATAATTGATGCAAATAGAAATAACTGTGTAGTACAAATGATTATTCTTTTTAATTGATGTTATCGTGTTTGGCCCTATTTTACCTCACGGTGTAGATCACTTTAGGGCGTGGTGTGCTAATAAAACCCATATCAATAAGGGATATATAAGACTATATGTTATGTCTTAATCTAATTTTAGTTGATTCTCAAATAGTAAAATCTATTAAGTATTCCCTTTCAATTTAATGTATTACATTTATACTTAATTGTATTGAGCTAGAAGTCGCATAAATAATTTTTGCATAATCATTTATGTTCTCTTTATTATTGGTATATATATAGTTATTTGTGTTTGTTGTTTTCAGATTTATGTTTGATGTTTCACTACAAGAAAACAAGGCAACAACTACGATGATTTTCGTTGGTGAAACTCCGATTTCCGTTGGTAATTAGATTTACCAACGGAAAATTTCGTTGAGAAAATGGTTTGTGAAAGCCCCGTCGCTAAAAGTAGCAACGGAAAATTATATGTTGGTATAATTTGCAACGATTCTTTTTCTGTTGGTAATAACGTTACTATTTTGTTGGGCACCACAATTCACCAGGCATAATTTTTCGTTGGAAATTTGTTACTGTTGCAACAAAACTGTTGGAATCTTAATTACGTAAATGTAACGATTATTTATGTTGGTATAGATACGGAATTTATGTAGATATCTTGAATTTTGCTACAAACGTTCTTGATGGTGATCTGTTGCAATTTGCCAACATAATATAGTGACATAATTTTACTACAATATTTTGGATAGTGGTTTGTTGCAATTTTCCAACAGAATATAGTAACAAATTTTTGTCGGAATATTACCTACAAAACATTGTTGGTATTTAGTAGGTATAATTCAAAATTTAGCAACGAAAATAGCATCCAAAACACTTGTTGAATTTACCTACGCTTAACATCGTTGAAATACTTGTTACAAAATTTCTAACAATTATTCTGTTAGTGATTTGTTACAATCATAGAATGGTACTTTTTTTTAATATTCTTGTTACAGATAAATTTGTTACTAATTTCTTGTTAGCCCTTTGTCGGTTTTTAATTAATATACGATTTTTAATTAATATAATCACATTCAAAAAATTCAACTTCTGGAAAATTCTTGTCAAGCCCTTTTGCTTAAAGAATAATAAAATAGAAAAAGAAAAAACAAATAATTCTTTTATTTGTTTATAAACTTGAATGAATTATACATCGATATGACAAAATATATATATATATATAAAAAACAAATTATCTAAAATAACTCTTTCATTGACTTCCAACTTCTTGATCTTCCCATATGCTTCTTCCTGGTTTGACACGTTCGCAACATGGCTTGTGTTGCCTCGTGATCTACGCAGTCTTCTTCGGTACTTTTTTTTTTTTCGTGTGCATTTGTTCATATATCTCAAGCATTGTCGGACGCTTAATTTTTCTTGTCCTACAATAGACATGTAGTGCATAAATGTGTATATTTAATAAAATCAAGATTCTTGATATACTAAAATTACCATTTCTTTCAATTGAGCGAGAATCGAAATTCCTTTTTCATGATGAGTTGTAAGTGTCTCCCTCTTTATTGTCATAACCGTTGTAGTAACTTCTGGATCGCAACAACTGAAAATGAAATGTTCAACATTCATGAAATCAAACGAACAAAAAAAAGTAGAAAATTGCGTCTTGATGTATTGCGTCTTAACTTCGATTGTAATTGAAATAGAAAATAATAGTACCTGGTAATACTAATTTCTATTGGAAGAGTTTAAAGACGAACCTTTCCTTTCAATGTCAAGCTAGTTGAATGAAGAAGAATTCTACCAAGTTATTGCCATATTGCTCATTAATAATATGATTTCGTGGAATTGATATAATATATAAGAATTCGGTTGGGTTGATATATAAAGATAGAGATGAAAATAAGATTTGAAGAGATTTAATTTAAATAAAGAAACAAAAGGCGGGAATATGAAAAATTGGATTTACCGCAAGAAGAAATTTAATGAGATTTGAATAGATTCATATATATCATGTATATGATTAGGATATTCTATATCTACGTACGTTTAAGTATCTTCAATATTCCATAGCAATATCTCAACCATATTTTACTTCTATAAGATTCCTTGTATACAAGCACCATTGATTAACTAACTAATATAAGTAAATATAATATTGGAGTACAATTATATCATACGAAACCAATGAGCTTTATTTTACGTACGGGTTTTTGCAGATTTTGATATTCTTGCTATGATGAGTATATACATCTTGATTGTTAAACGAATAAGGCATTTAGTCATTATCTCATAACTTAAGTATGTATTGTGACATTTTAAAATGGCAATTCATCATATCTGTTCCAAAACTGGCGTATATTTTGATTACTAATAAAATCAAAAGAGCATATTAATCAAAAAGAAAAAAAAATCAGAAGAGCATGTATGTGATTTTCCCTTCTTTACATAAATATCCAGAAATAAATAAATATATATGTGTGTGTGTGTGATAGGCAATGTAAATATTTAATTTGAATCACATGAATTCTGTACTTTAGCATTTGTTGTGAAATTTTGTTTTTTTTTTTGAAAAACATTTGTTGTGACTTAATTAGTCAATAAAAACTGTTTAAAAAGGTAAAGAACTTAAATAATTTATCAAATCTGAATTTGAAAAAAAAGCCACTTGCGTCTTTGTTACAATGCAACAAGCGGGATGCAATTTGAAAGCCCGGAAAGAAAGTTATACTCAAAATGGTACATACAGTTGCGCAAATCTGGCGCAACTGCAGTGTACTAACCTAAGCCCGAAAATTATCCTTAAGCCCCTATACTGATGCCTATATATACCCTCAGCTCCTCACAAGAAAAAGAGAGCAAGGGAGAAGCTCTATGGTCGAACTGGGAAAACAATCGAACAGAGAAAACAGTTGAACCGAGAAAATAGTCGAACGGAGAAAACAGTTAAACAGAGAGAATAGTCGAACCGGGAAAACAGTCGAACAGAGAAAACAGTTGAACCGAGAAAACAGTCGAACAGAGAAAACACTCGAACAGAAAAAACAGTCGAACCAAGAAAATGGTCAAACCCTCGAAACCAAAAAGTATCAAACCTATATGTGGTATGAAAGTTACGTGAGTCAGGGTCCCAAATCAAAAAGCGGATCAAGGTTTCGATCAACCAATAGGGAGATATGATCAAAACTGTGAAGTCGCGCAATGCAATTCGAGAGTAACCCTCGAACAGGGAAAAGTGTCAAACCCTCGAACCCAAAAAGTATCAGACCCATATATGGCTTGAAAGCTACGTGAGTCAAAGGTTTCGAATCAAGAAGCGGATCGAGGTTTCGATCAACCAATAGAGAGATATGATCAAAACCGTGAAGCCGCGCAATGCAGAACCAAGTGAACCAAACAGCCTGACCGGGGCTCGACCTTTCGAAGGCTATTTAAAGAGACAAAAGAACTACGTTCGACTTGATTCTCTCAAAGGTATACGCAGACAGCTTGGCACTATTCTAAGTTCAGTCCGAAATCATAAGTATGCAACCTCTTTTGTCGCGATGCTTGGAGTGCATGTGTAAAGGACTAAGCTGATTATATTCTAACACAACTATGAATCAGTCTGATATGGAGTATCTTATCAACCTGCCAAGTTGGCAGACGAAAGCACGCCAAATCAATATACAGCCACAGAGTCTAGAGTAGAAGAACCCGTCTCTAACTCGTCTTATGAGAGATATGCTGCTCTTTAACTGAGGCATGAACACAGCTGGAAAAGAGTGCAGTACTTTACCGGCCAAAATTGATTGTTGCTGGTGCAAGTGCTTATGCTCGGCTGTATGATTATGCACGAATCCGCAAGGTAAATTTGCCTGATGATTCCGTGACTTCACAACTCACTTTGGTGTTTTCATTGTTGATGAGTAGTATCTATTTGTGTATAATTATAATCAATCTGGCAGGTTTGTGACAAGCAAAAAGCCGTCATGTTGGCTGACATGGCACACATTAGTGGATTAGTTGCCGCTGGTGTCATCCCGTCACCCTTTGATTATGCAGATGTAGTTACAACAACCACACACAAATCACTACGTGGTCCACGAGGTGCAATGATTTTCTTTTGGAAAGGTGTAAAAGAGATCAACAAGCAAGGGAAAGAAGTGAGTTTTGGATGTAAAATAGTTACTTTTATAGATAACGCATCTTCTGCTGTTTTTATATCCTCATTTTGGCGCTGTGACGGAGAAATAAATGTTGGCACGTCGCGTAAAAGTTCATCTGAAAATATTTTGAGATGCATCTAACAGGTGTTGTATGACTATGAAGACAAAATTAATCAAGTTGTATTTCCTGGACTCCAAGGCGGACCCGACAATCACACTATCACTGCTCTAGCAGTTGCACTTAAACAGGTTAATTTCATATTGGTTTCTAAATATGTTGATAAGAAAATGTCACGATAATCCTTGCTTAGCGTGCAAGTGTGTAATTTGCAGGCTATGACACCAGAGTATAAAGCATATCAAGAGCAAGTCCTAAGTAATTGCTCAAAGTTTGCCAGAGGTAATGCCTCTGGAAGTACATGAAATTTCTATTCATGGAAATATACTGCAGTTCTATCTTATTACCTTCAGATTTTTCAGCAGGTCTTTTGTTTTGGTATTATGCTTGATCTTTTTGCTGGTCGCAATAGGACTAAAATCTTGAGTTTATTGTGTTGTGCAGACTTTGTTAGAGAGAGGCTACAATCTCGTGTCTGTTGGAACTGAGAACCATCTTGTCTTGGTTAATTTAAGAGACAAGGTACGCCAACGTTCATGATCTTCCTCACATGATTATGTTGTTATAAATATCTTGGTTCCTACAAACGACCCGTTCAATACAATATTGGCTTAAGTTATGAACTCTTTAAACCTTTTTTCTTCTTCTCTTGAGTCTATCATATTTGGTACACTTCTGGTGTCAACCGTAAAAGATTATCTAGTTTGCCCCTCTTTCTGATCAAGAATAAATTTGGTCCATTCTGTGTTAAGTAGCCTTTGTTCTATCAGTGCTCTTTCTCTTTCACACTCCCTTTCCGCGTTTCAAATAATATCTTTTTTGAGAAGTGGTGCTTATACAAAAGTATATCACCTCTCGTTTTACATAGCATAATTCTCAGGTTGTAATTTGGCAATGGTTTTTCATGAGATAATTTTCAGCTTGTGAATTGGCAAGTTTATTCAGGCAATCGTTTCTATTTTCTTCTTGAGCCAGCCAGTTCCTACTACTTCCCCAAGTTGTATAAAGTCTTTCTCTAGCAATGATCTATGGTTCAAGCAAGACCCTGTAAAAGAAATAATACGTGTACATGAAATGGACAATTATATGGAACAGGCTGCTTAGTTTCACTAAGAGCAGTCTTTTTGTTGGTGCTTCACTCATAAGAGCTATATCTTGATTTTGTTATCCTTCTGAAGCTCATTTAGTTCAAACGGGATATATGGAGAAGGTCTTCATTTTGAACATTAATGAAATGATTTTTTCGAACGATTTTTTCAGGGTATTGATGGATCTTGGGTTGAAAAAGTTTTGGAGGCTGTGCATATTGCAGCCAACAAAAATACGGTTCCGGGTGATGTGTCTGCTATGGTGCCAGGGGGCATTCGTATGGGTATATGCCCATCCTCTGGTGATATAAACACATTGATATATTTTACTATATAATTCTTGACGAATCCCTTTCCATCTGATAGGTACTCCTGCTCTCACATCAAGGGGATTCGTTGAAGAAGATTTTGCAAAAGTTACAGAGTTCTTCGATGAAGCTGTGAAGTTGGCTCTCAAGATAAAAGCCGACGCAAATGGTCATTACTTATTACTCGTTACTTGTGCTGCTTCTTTTAATTTTTTCCATTCCCTTCTGAATGGCATACTTAATTAGTTATTTTGCGGTGAATTACATTTACATCCTGCTGCGTTTGATTGAATATAACAATGCCTCCTCACCTTTCAGTAATTAGAACAACACCATTCTTATTTGCATTTGTGTGAAATGATTGATCAGGCACAAAAAGAAAGGTCTTCGTGGCAGCGATGAAGTCAGATAGTCACGAAGCATCTTTATCAAAGCTCCGTGTTGACGTTGAGGAGTATGCAAAACAATTTCCTACAATTGGTTTTGAGAAAGATACGATGAAGTACAAGCACTAATTCCAATCCCAGCCCCCATGCAAACTGCAGCTGGCATATTGTCATGAACATTAAAATTTTAGAATCTGGTGCTCTGTCTTAATTAGATCACTTGATGATACCTTCGATCAAAGTGGGCTTCTTGTTTTTTCACACCTAAGTGTACCCTGATTTTATCGTCCAGATGGGGACTAGTTGTCACCAATGCCACTTCACCGTTTGGTAGATGATTGGCTTTATAAATTACACATTATATTGTAGAAGAAGAAGAACATACAAACAGATTTTGGGAGAAAATTCGTTCAACTGTTGATACTCTTTGTTGTACAATTGATGATTATGAAACTCAACCCCCCGATCAACTCAGGACATTGATGATCTGAGTCAAGCTACTGATATGGATGATTCTCAATTCTTTGATCCAACAGATGACACCAATATATAAAAATAGTATTTGACGAAGATCTTGTCAACATAAAATGAATGGCGACGACTCGACAGGTAGTTATATTATGAATCTCTAAAGTTGGAATAAATATTATTGTCTTTGTAATAAGACTGAGAAGCATTATTTCTATTGATACTTGTAATTTAACGGTAAATTTTGTCAATGCGGAGCCCCAATTGTCTTCTAGTCCACTAGTTTATTCAATATGTCGTGAATCAAAATGTGCCAGATAATTGCTACAATTTTTCTGGGCGCATTGATTCATATGATTTATAAAGTATGATTTACTCTTGTTCCGTGTTCTCATGACAAGTGGCTTGGATATCAATACTAGATACTCGTTTTTGTGATTCGTTTTGGCTACTTGAGCATTGGTTGATTATGTGGATTTTTAGTACGGTGCAGCATGCATAGTGAACCCTTGTTAGATCTAAGCAATTGTCTTGCAATATAGATTGATGATACATGGGAAAGTCTGAATTTGTCTTGTTTTCTAGTTTCTTCATCTCATTTAGCATTTGTGGCTTTAGTTTCTTGGCTATGTTTATCTGGCACAATTGATTTTAACTATATCCAAGAACTTTTTTCTGAACCTTGATGCAACTGCTTTCTCACAAAGGCTTGCAGTGCATAGACTACTGATTTGTTTTTACTCTGATGCATAGACGGTTGAATATGAATGTTAATCTGGGAGGCAACCGGAAGATAAATAAGATATTATTGTAAACCCTGAACTTTCAGGGGTTGGGAAGGCATATAGATTTGGTACTTTGTATGGTTTTTTACTACTTGGGTCATCTGAAGTTTATTGAAATAAATGTTCCTGTGGAAGTGTTTTGATGTTGTACCTCTTAACTTGATGTATTTCTTGTACTCTTCTAATAAATTTTCTTTGTTCTAAAAACAATTAATGTAAAAGTACATACAATATGCAGTTGTGCAAATGTTGTGTATATTTCGTGTATTGGGATAACCAAGTGAAAGCGATGCATCGATTTGAATAATATGCTCACAAATTATGACACCATATAATGAAAAAACTATTTTTTTCTTAAGAAACATCTAATGCCTTGAATTTTGTAAAGTTCAAAATTCCAAAAACTAAAAGATGTTTATCTTTAGTTCTTATGCAATTAATCAGGTGTTTACTTTTGACTCTAGTTTCTAAACCAAGTGTAAAACTTTTGTGTTTTGATTTGCTATTGGGAAACTTTCATTAAACACTACTGTCAATTTTTGGTTGAGTTCATCGTTACTATTTCGTTGCTCACAGCGACGAGTGATTTCTACTGATTCAATACCGTTGTTGTTACTCTAAATTACATGCTTACAAATAATTTTCATCGATATAGCAACAAAATTGCAACAATCAAGAAAATCGTTGGATATTTTGTGGGTAAATTGTTGCAAATTATTACCTAGTAACTTTTTTGTTGGTACTTCGTTGAAAATTTGTTACTACTAGTAATGTAATTTTTTTTGTTGGAATAACTTCGTAGTTGTTGGCTATAATAGCTTTTTGGTTGGTATACTGTTGGAAATTTGTTACTATGAGCAACAATTATTTTTTGGTTGGAATCACTTTGTAGTTGTTGCCTATAATAGATTTTTCGTTGGTATGTCGTTGGAAATTTGTTACAACGAACAACAAATATTTTTTGGTTGGAATCACTTCGTAGCTGTTGCCAAGTTTTCTTGTAGTGTTTCAAATATGTGTTACGTTACATGATTAATTTCTCTCTTACTCGTCTACTACGTCTGTTCAGTAAAATTCATTAGCATTCACGACATGTATGCTGCTTATTAATTAAATAATAAGAAAACAAAACTTATTCACCCAATAGAATAGAATTTAATTTTATTGATATTATCAACTTTGTAAATGCTCGATTCCTTACACCATTATCTGTCCCAGCAGAATGATGGATAATTTACCTCGTCAATGTAAAGTGCAGTTGATTGGAGTGTCAACTGGGTCAATTTCTTGAAAAATAGCAACTCGATCGAAATACCAATCGCCAAATGCCTGTGCAACCGTCTGCAATTAAACATTAAATCTCAGTAAGTAACGATTAGAATTACATACCTACTTTTGTACAAACTGTGTTTTGTGAATGAAAACACCTAGTTGATGGGATCATACTTCAAGTGAACGACTTGAGAAAATACTATGATATATATATTATGGCTGAAATGATTTAAATTCAGCTATGATATAAATAAAAGGGATAAAAGTATTAAACATATTATCCTTCGGCCCATTTCAAAGTGTGCCTCCAAATCTTATAAAAAAGAAACCATGGCCCCTATTATTTGCTACAATGTACAAAAACTCTGCCGAAATGCAAAATCTGAATGTTCGATTTGGAGAAATGTCTTTTTTATCCAATGTATTTGACTACAGAGAAGTCTGCATATTTTTTCAATAAGTTGGAGTGTTGTATACATGTATGTTTCTTTTCAGTTTGCTCGATCAAAAAAAAATGTTTCTTTTCAGTTTGGGGGGCACTCAGCGGATAATGGGGTCAATTTGATGCTTTTATTCATTAAAAAATATGCATGTATACAAATGAAAATTCTTTTCAGACACGTACCTTATTTTTCAAGGGGGGTATGCCAGTACCGCTAAATCCCTTGTCAAGGAAAATTTCGCCATGACGGTAGCAAGAGGTAATAAACATTCCTATCGATGGATGACCACTTTCGGGCAATGCATTAATAAATGGTTTTCGAAGATCTACAATTTAATTAGCTTGGAATGTTAAGATTATAATTCATCATATTTTCATTTAATTAAGACTATTGAATACTGGTGACTTAATTATTGTACCCCTTATGGCTTGTAACTGGACAGGAGAACAAGCTGTTAAATTTTTACTACATGTCTCCCATCCTGCATGCGCTTGCATCACCTTCCAATCAACCTGAATTGCATGCGACATACATATTATTGATTAAAAAACATTCTAAATTATAAAACAAATTGTGATAAATAGTATTTTATATACTGTAATACCAATTAAATGATAAGAATATAGGAGGGTAAAAATGCATCCAAAACCTTAAGTTTGAATAAAGTGTAATATCGAAGGCCAGTGAAAAAAAATATATTTTATAACTTACCTGAAGAGAGTCAAAAGCTGAGTTCAATATAAAGACCGGTGTTTGGATATCGCGAATGAAATTCTCAGGATAGAGACACTGTGAGATATTATACACATTATATCAAATTCATACTCAATGTTTTAATTTGAAAAGATAATATGTTCAACTTTGCATAGAATGTGCAATTCCTCGTACCAATTTTGCTTCCATTTTCGATGTGCATGATTTAGGCAAGAATTTCTCCATTCCCTGCAATTAAAATAAGAATAAACGAATGTGAATTTCAACATCATTATGAGCCGCCATGAAACGAGATAATATTAAGAAACTTTAAATGAGGTCTAAGTAAAACTCAACGTTTTTTTTTTTTTTCGTACGTCAAAATCTTTCGAGTTCACAAAACTTAGTTATAGTCAATTATATGTATATAATGTGAGGTTGATATATATATATATATATATATTGAAGGAGTAAGAAAAATACATGTAGTGCAACTACATCGAGATAAGGTTCTTCCAAAAGCGGATTGGGGATTCCGGGAATATCTATCCTGTTGTAATAATCAAAGACATCAAAAGATGAATGGATAAGAACATAAGAAAAAATAATCAGTTTATACAAATGAGCATAACTATGATATAATTACTAGCACATACCCACGAATGAAGTAACCTGCATCGGAAAGGCATTTAACTCTATTAGCATTCGGTACTTGTGATCGAAATTGATCGCAATGTAATAATGCCCCAAGTCCGCCAGCTGATAGACCAGAAAGAATTGCCTATTTATAAGAAAAGTACAATTATGTAGGCACTAAAATGCATATATATTGTTACAAATTAAAGACGATAAAATAAGTTACAATGTCTAAGGAAAGAGTAGTATTTCCAATTGGTGTACATGTATCATAATGTAAAATAAGTTAACTATGATGAAATTATGCCATACATTGTCCGCATTGTTCATTCCTTTAGCCAGAAGATCATCTATGATAGCATTATAGACTCGGGAGCCCCTGAAGTGGAGGTTATTTTCCTGAAAATTAATTTCGAAACAAATCAAACTTAACACATTAATTGCTATATACAAAAGATATATATAGCGACAAATGGAAGGTATTCTTCTAAATTATATTAAGATAATACCGCTACTTTGTATAAGAGATAACACGACAAAAAATTGGATACTTGACATCAATATTAATCTGATTAACAAGAAGCTTTAACTTACTGGGTCAACTTTTTCAATATTCCCCGTGTATGAAGCGAGATCACAGTAATTTATGTAAACTATATTCCAATTGTAGAAATCTGTAATTGATCAAAATTAATCAAGTATCTTTATTTATTGGATATATATATATGATATGTAAACAATGGGTTATATATATCAGATGTTAATTTATGTTGCTTTTTAATTACCTGGATTTGCTTCTCGATCTGTGCTTAAAATCCCACGTCTATTATATCCGTAAACCGTTTGATTCAGCTTGCCCGAGCCTCCTTGGTTGGTGTATACAACTCGATAAATGCAATGAGTTACATTAACACACCACCCACCACCCTATTAATAATTAATTAAGGTCCAAATGAATTAATTTATCACTATATATGTAACATTAAAAATTGACATGAAAAGCAAACATTTATATGCTCAATAATTAAATTGCCATTAGTAATCAGTTAATTAAGAGTTAGGACTAACATGTTTCCACATTTGATTTATTTATTTATTTTCAACAACTAAAATATAGCAATCAAATTATATATGTTGAATAGTTGACCTCAAGAAAAAGCAACCAGTTATTAGCCCCATCTCCAGATCCTCTGTCTAGGTAATAAGATGGAGGACTCCCATCCAGGCAAACTGTACCAAAAAGTGATTTTGCACATATGAGTTAGTGAATATATTTATAAGAGTAAAAATGAAATTTTACAATTTAGTATTCTTAATATTATATTAATAATATCAAAGAAATATATTGTTAATAGTGATATTATATATACCTGCTCCTGTTTCTACAGCACTGTAAAGTTTGGTAATATTAGTGGGGTAGCCTTGGACTCCAGCACCCAAAAGAACGATAAAACAAACCACCAGTTTTAGATAGCGATCAGACATGGCTTGAATGAATATTCCCATTCTGTGCATCAAAAATATTATTGGTAAGATACTATGTAATCAAACGTTGTTTCAGACTATCAGCACGAAAATGATTATTGAGTGATGTTGGATTAAAAAATGCGCCATTAGTTTTACCTATATGCTAAGTTCTGGGCTGCGTGGACCTATATATAGAAGTCATTTCAAGATAATATATAATTCATATACACTTCTGATTTATATAAAGTTAAGGGAGAATTACACAAAGTACCCCTCAACTATGGGTAAATTACACAAAGTACCCCTCCTCTTTGGGAAATTACACAAACTACCCTTATGACCGATTTTTCGTAATTTTTTTATTTCAAATTATTGAATGTAAATTCATGCTCTTCAAATATTTTACACAAAAAATAAAAAATAAGTCAAAATTATTGCATTAAACCTCATTTATCTCGTTTAAAAACACAAAAAATATTAATAACAAATAATTTCTTCTAAGAAAAAATAAATTATCTGCGAATTTTAGTCTCTGCTATGATTTGAATTTGAATGGTTGTCTTAATTATTTTAAATTTTTTGACCATAAGGGTAGTTTGTGTAATTTCCCAAAGAGGAGGGGTACTTTGTGTAATTTACCCATAGTTGAGGGGTACTTTGTGTAATTCTCCCGTTAGTTAATTACTAATTTGTACCTTTTGTAGATGCAAAGCTTTTATAATTAAGTAAAAGAGAATAAGTACAAAATTAAATGACATCAAGCTAAAGTCTCTGAAAATGTAAAAATTATTTACCTCAAACTACGAATAGTCGTTGTCACATCCAATTAATGAAGTTACGATCCAAAGTGTGCTATTTATGAATCTTTTCGTCCTATTTGACGAAATTAGTTTTCTCATTTTATCATTCACAAAACTTTGTCAACAAATACAATCGCGCATATATAGCTAATAAATCCCAAGGGTTTGGAACTTACTCACGGATTTATATATATATATATATACATATATATATATACATATATATATGGCTATGTCTATATAGCGGCTCAAAGAACAGAAAGGAATAAAGAACGACGATGAAATATAGTACTCACCTGGCCTCGTATGATCACTTTAGATAAATAAGGTTTCTTTTGTTAAATTATATATGCATTGCTGGTAGGTAATTTTATCGTTTTGGTGCTTAAATATTGCATGCACTTTCTTATGAATTGTCTCAGCCATTCAATAATGCATGTTGCTCCTCGACCTTCGTTAATTACCACCCGGCATAAATTTCTACGTACAATTTATTATTAATATTATATTGATTACAGTTGACTGGTAGGTAACACAAGATCGAACAAATGCATTATAGTAAAAATAATCTACGCACCTTAATTCAATATGTTTTAAATTTTACAATCAGTAATATGAATTACATTGTATGATGTGGACAAACATAAACTCGAGAATGCTATTTATTAAACTGTTATATCATCCTTTATGAATCCTATCATCATCAACATCACACAAAACACACACATAATATATATATATATATATATATATATATATATATATATATATATATACACACACACACCTTACATGCATGCATAGCTAAACATCTAATCATATATAAAACCCTCATAAACAATCCTTTTTGAATTTTTGTTATGAACGGCAGCTCGCTGTTAAACGTCATATGACAGATCAATAGCCTTTTGAGAAGATTTGGAAGAAGAAGAAAAAAATTCTTAGAGGAGAATTCATGAGAGAAAGAAGGGTTTTGCAATAATATTTTCATTCATAATCCTCTGAGCAGTACAATTTCACTATTTATACAAATGAAATGTAAAAGAACCAAAATAGCAAAACCGTGAAATAAATGTTCAACTCTAAAATGCGACTTCAATTAATAACCGTGAGCTTATCCTATGTTTCTAACAATTTTCTTCACTTGAAAGTTTATATATAGTAAGTTAGTCCAAAAGTAAATTGGTCTTTGGTCTCAAACGGTTTACATTATAGATATAGGCGGCATTATTACCAAAACACATGTATAATATTTTCAACTAGGAGAGGCTTATTAGAAAGTTCATAAAAAATTGCTCCCAAAGAAACTTTTTTTTTAAATGACGAAAGTAGTTACCTCATCTTACGTGATTTTACGGTGATGTTACTTCAAGGGTAAGCTTAGATCCAGCTTCTGTCTAACTGAAATGGGTGATTAACATTCGTAACATTTGTCGACCGACCCTCAAGTTCCCGACACGAGTGTCGGAATTAACTTTTATTTATTTTAATATGATACACCACATGGCTTGGTTGGTACGTGTCGGACGAGTGTCGGTGTTGAATACGTGTCGAACACAGACACGATTGATGTTTTGAAGTGTCGGTGCATCATAGTTGCAAACTAATGCTTGTCTGGGAGCGGAATGAGAGCCAATTGAAGGGGAGTTTTCTCAACTAAAATTTTTTCTACTTGAAAAGATAGAACTTTTACAATGGCGAGCCAATAATACTCACATTCCCCGTCTTAGACGCCTAATTACCATGTCTTGCTATAGATTAAAGTCGGTTCCTTGTGAGATTGGGGAAATACATATGCATGATTGAGTTGGTTGATTTCCATGCTAATGTTGTGACCTCTAGTGAAATGTTACTAGAAGAACAAAAGAGTGTGGGAAATGAAGACCTCAAAGTTCGTACGTATTGACCCGACACCACGGTTCAATAACAAATTTTATTCAAAGGTCTTGCATTAGAAGGTCAACAAGACTCTCTGCATGCGTTAATATGATGTTCTATGTATGTTCTTGAGTTGCATATGATTACTGTATATCGATGCAAGTTTTGTTGTGTAAAACATTCGGGAAGGTCACAAATACTGAATTTTATGATCTGTGTGTCCGATTTGTGTAGCTTTTACTTCTCATTATTTGGTTATAGTGAGATACTTGATCTGCTACAGGTGCAATGCTTAAAAGTTAGAGCGTTGCTTCTTTAAAAAGGTATGTTGGTTGTCTTTTGTTAGATATTAATTTGTACAAATTATTATTTTTGCCCCTCAACTTTTTTTTGTTGAAACGTAAATGCCCAAGTTTTTTCGGGCCTACTTTTTATGCCCACTATGTTTTTAATTTTCTATCAGGAATGCCCAAAATTGCTTATTCGAGCCAAAATGCCTACGTGCACTACTAAAAATACCTTTTAATTAGACGCCTTTATAGTGACGCCCTACTAAAACCGTCACTAAAGTGTGTCATTGGTCACACATAATCAAAGAGTCACTAAAAATTATCATTTTATAAAGCTTAGGAGAATTTCCCGTAATAAGCACAAGGCCACAAGCCCACGTTTCCTATCCTTTTCTTTTAACTTAAAAACAATTTGCCTGCTTTGTACTTGGGAGGAAAAAAAAAAAGAGGGAGATCAAAATTTGGTGGCCAAAATTTGTCACGATCTTCAACCAAGATTCTTCTCAAATCAACAAGATTAGAAAAAACCGAAGTCAAAATCAAGGCAAACCGGAGATAAGCAATTTGGTAAGAGTAACTTCTTAAAAATATTTATTTGATGTATTTTTTTTTTCTGAAAGTTAGGGTTATTGGATGGATTAAACGATCGACAGCATTGAATTTCACACATTCAAGGTATGGGCTTTGACTTATTTCTCGATTTAACTGATTTATCATGATAATACTCCTGCGTTGGAACTTTTTACGGTTTGCAATCTGATTTTTGGTACTGGATGGCAGTGTGATTGTTTATTGTTGGTATATTGATCTTTCTCTTCTTTTACTATTATATTGATGATCAATAGTTCTGTCCTACACAGTAAGAACTTAATTTTGTACATGTGGCTATCACCTGTTTGAGGAAATGTCTCATCCAAAATAGACAAATTCTACATTATTAATTGATTAGCTTGGATTTAGCCCTGTTCATCGGTTGCCAAAACTGAACCAATTGATTTGGTTTGTTGCTTGAAACCCAATTGTGTAACCCACATCGTAAACGCGTAAATTCTCTTAAAAGAAGTAGAATAGTTTTTTCTTATAACACCTTAGATCCTAAGTACTTGGGACCAAAAGAAAAAGTAGCAGTACATAGTAGGGGTCACCCCAATGTCCTTATAGATGCTTCTCAGTTACATGGATTAGGCATTTGAGCATTATAACGACACAAAATCTCGGTAGCAGTAAAAAAGATAAGAATAGTCAGCATTTGTCTTACTCGTTTTGATCAAACATAAGGTAATAAATCTCCTACAGTAAGCTAAATATGTCTCTTGTTTGTGCTCTTTTCACCTTTCTTAGGAAAATGAAATTCATAAATTATGTCAAGTTCAGGATCAAATAAATTTGAAGTACTTTTAAGGCTTTCCTCATAATTTTTAGTTTGAGTAATAAATTGTTGTGCATGCTTTCTTTAAGGTGAATGAATACTCAACTGCATTTCTTTACAATAGAGTACAAACTTCTGATTCTTTTTTTGTGTTGTGATAATGTATATGCAGATATGAAAGTCAAATAAGATCTAGTTCTTGTGTTCATATATGTAAGTCTACTTATTCCTGTTTTTATAAGATCTAATATATGTTGTATTCTTGTCCAAGGTTGTTTGATATTTGCCATTTGAATAATGGTATATTTTGTGATCGTTTGGTTTGTTTTATTTGCATAATAATACACGGATATGCAGCATTTTCCACTGTTTAATAGATGACATACAAGGCATCTTGTTGAGACTTTTATGCTTTAATAAACAGATTTTGAGCACTCATTTTCTAGAGCACTCAGTAGAAATCTTCGATGTAAAAGACTCATCTTGAGTATGTCAATAAACTACTAGGTATTCTTGAATTTACTGGTAGCTCTATCAAGTTACAACTAATGAATTAGGATTTCGATATGATAACTTGTGAGATTCTAGCATAACTATACATATCTTCTGTTTCTAGTTGATGAGGTGAAGAAAATCAGTTCATATACGATAACGTCGTGTCTCAGACGATAACTAAATAATTCTTTTCTCCTCATTTCACATTATTAGATGCTCGCCCTTTCATATACATTGTTTTTGCCTTTCTGAAACAGAAATTCAATGAATTTGTTCTAAGACAGAGGACAAATCTTCAGCCATACTTTGTGGTATGAATATATTTTCTTTTCTATTATTAAGTTCTGACCTTATTATTTTTGAATTGGCTTTTCTTTGGAGATACTCAACTCGTCAAACATTAGTTAATGGTTTGGTTGTCACAATGATTTCACATGTATACTATTTAATTGCAAATGAGTATCAAAGAATATTTGAGCATCAGAGGTTATAGTTTTTCATCAAAATATTTGAGATCTTAACATTCAAAAGTCTTGGTATGTGAATTTTTGCGGTAAGTATTATTTTCTCGCACTAAATGGGTTTCTTTTTCTCTTCAGTCATTTTTTTTATAATGGATCTGAGTAGACTCTAATAGGGTTTTGATATTTTTCATACCTTCCTTCACTCCTGACTTTTTCTAATTAACTCTAGTTTCAATTACTATACTCAGGTTGTTGCCTTAAAGGGTTCTAAGTATTAGTTCCATCTTCATGCATGAAGGTAGCAAGTGAATATTGACTCTATAGATGTTGCAATAGTACTTATGGTGTAATGGGGAGATCCGTCAATGAGGTAAGGCTTAACATCGTACTTTGTATAGTTCGATTATTAAGAGCATTTGACGAGTTTTAATGCATTTTCGACTTTATAATTGAATTCATCTCATACACTTGATGTACTTTGGTGATTTTTTTTTTCTACAAACTCATTTTTGTAGATTCTGATGGAAGAAGTATAGTGAAGAAGTTATGTTTCTTTGTTGATCCAGAAGAAATATGTGTACTTTCCATCATATTGATGCTTCGCTTATCAAAGAATTATCTCGAGCCTTTCTTATAGATTGTTTAGGTAGATTTAGCTTGACTTAATCCATATCATTGTAAGAGATATTCTCAGCTCGAAGCTTGTCTGTATTGATACTCACTGGAATGTTGTAAAACTTTATATTGATTATGATGTCTGATTATTCAATGTCTTTGTGTCTTATCATTGTTTTTATTCTTTATTATAGGCAGAAATGTGCAGTATTGTGATATTTTGCATATAGAAAATATTGCATATCATATATGGCGACGTTTTTTGTGCGTCTATGAATTAACATATAGCGACACTTTATGGTGTCTCTAGAAGTGGTGGTCAAGTGGTTAAAATCACTTATATGACGCAGGAAAAGGTCACCAAAAAAGTTTTATAAGACACTAGTATTCGTCACAAAATACCTCTTAGTAGACGCTATAAAGCGTCACTATAACCTATAGTCACGTCCACCTATGTGACGCTTTTTACGAGCGTCACTAAAGCAAAAGTGTCACTATATGTATTTTTTGGTGACATAATCCTGCGTCACTAGAGACATTTTTTTTAGTAGTGGTGGCGGTACAGTCAATAAGTTGTTGAGTCCAGTCAACAAATTTCTTTGCCAGCTCGAATAAATCTATGTCCGAAAAACATTTTTAACCCGACAATTCAAACACAAAACACAACTCTCCAACACTTAGGAAAATCAGACAATTTCGCAGCAAAACAAGAAACAATAATCCCCAAAATTTTAACACTTCAATCCGCGACAACAAAAATTTATAATCGACGTACGAGTTCGGGCCAAAAGATGGTGAAATTGAGACCCCCACTTGAAATGGGTTTACCCCCACCCAATTATAGTAAGGTATCCTTATTTTTAGCTTCAATTCTAGTGTTACTGCAAGTTTTTATGTTTAATCGTTACTTTATTGTAAATGGACAAAGAATCCGACATGATTTGTATTTTTTCGGTTAAAGTTTGTGTCTTTTTAGTTGTTAGTATTATTTTAGTGGGGTTTTAGAGTTTGCACAAAAATTCAATTGTCCCCTAGCACGTGTTGCTCCCCTTATCTGGTTTTTTCTACCTTCCAAGCTTTTTCCACTATCCTTGTCCTCTTGTGTGATCCTCATGTTAATTTTTTTAATAATAAGTTAAATGTTTTATAAGACTCCTTTATAACTCGGGTCCTTTATCTTATTGCAGCACCAGAAAGCAAATGCTTGACCATGATAGTATTACACTATAGAGGGGGGCTTTACAAGAAATCCATTCAGTGGTGGGGTCTATGAAGGCTCTGTTACAAAATGTGTGCATGATTATGTAAATTACAAAGAGGTAAGAAGGTCCTTTTAGATAAGTTGGCTTGTGATATAGGCGTATGTGGTCGAAAGAAATACTTTTACCAATGCAATGATTTATATATTATTGTGGTGAATGATGATTGTTTGCATGATCACTCTAAGTTAGCTCATAAGGAGATGAGGGAGTTTCATGTGTATTTAGTGGGGCCTAATAATGATGATGTTGTATTAGAGGGGGTGAATGATGAAAGGGAGAGAAATGATGTTCCTGTTGTGGATGAGGTTATAGGGAAAAAAAATGTAGTTGATGAAAATGGAGATGGAGATGGAGTGGGGGATGGTAATCCACAAATGTTAGATAAGGGTAAGGGTGTGGTTACTGAACTAAACGAAAGTTAAGAGGATAGTGATGATGATTTTTATGCAGCATCAAGTGAAGACACTAATGATGAGTTCTCTGCACATGTTGATGTGTTTGATGAAGAACCATTAGAGTATGATGTTGAGTTGGGTGATGAAGATGTAGTTCGTGATGTAAACCAGGTGGAGGTTGAAAACTAGGAAGGTGTTGCAAGGGATGGTGGTGTTGATGTTGTAAACCAGCCTGGTGGTGCAAGGGAAAATGGGGTAGGAGGAGAAAATGTTGCTGATGTAGGCAAATTCAGATGATCTAGATGTTGCATTTGTTGAACATAGGGAGCCTTGGCATTTCAGAAATCCCAGGGAAGATGAAGATCTTGAGGTTGAGTGTTGTAAGAAGATAGACAAGTTTGACCTTGTTTTCAAACTGAAGATGTTATTCATCAACAAAAAACAACTCCACATTGTTGTTCAATCACATGATATCAAATCAAGAAGAAGTGTTAAAATCTGGAAGAGTGATTCAGGGAGGGTGTATTACAGATGTGTACAAAAAGAGTGTCCACGGAAGCTGCATGCATTGAAGATCCCAGACCAAGAGTCTTATCAAATTAGGACATACAAGAATGAACACACTTGTGCAGAGACATTCTATGTAAACAATCTGAAGTCAGCATGGCTTTCTGAGAAGTTCTAGGATACTTTCAAGATAGATCCTAAAAGAGACACTACTGGTTTCTAGCTCGACTCTATCAAGAAACTTCATGTAAATGTCACCTTCAACCAAGTCTAGAAAGCCAAATCACTGTCAAATAACAAGTTAGAGGATACAAATTGACTGATTTAATTAACAATGCAAAACATAATCTATTCATAATAGCCACCCTATTACATTAGTTTGAAGCCAATACAAAGTAAAACCCCTAAACTACAATTAAAAAACAAAATACAACTTACATTACAACTAAAAAGTTAAAAACTATCAACCTAACTTAATCATCGCCCAACTCATCATCTCTTACCCCATCTTCTCCATCCACATGAGGACAATCAACAACATCACCATCTCCAGCATTTTCCTCACCAGAAGACAACTCAACCACCCATACCTGAGAGACCTCCTATTGAAAAGCATAGGACTATATAAACTCCTCCTCCTGCAATCTGAGCCTCACCAGGAAAGTAGGTATAATGCATATTTTTTGGCATTGGGCAGACCATGCATCCTGAAATATAGTTCCCAATGTGTCTCCTGCCAAATAAACTAACCATTAAAATCAGTGTACATTCATGATCAAAAATTAAAACCGTTAATCAAGAGATAATTATTACCACATGCATGATCCATTCATAGGCAGGTATAACTGTCACCTCCAAGTCATGTCCTTCAATATGGACATCGGGAAGATTCTAAAACATCTTAAACAAGATATACTTCAGCCTCAACTCCTTTATCTTATTCTCCAGTTGACCTTCTAAATATGGCACAACAACCATCGTATCTAGTTCTTTTATAATTATTCTCAAACCCCTCCTCAATGCATGAATGTTACTTAATATATGCCTCCTACCTTACTTAACTAGCCTATCCAAAAGTAATGCTTCTGCGGGGTGGGTGAAATTCGGATCAATGTAAAACAATTGTATCCGCATTGCACATGTGATGATCATCTTGCAATGTGAGCGTTTACATGGATTAGTAACTTGTTTATAGGGTGAATGGCGACTTTTCATACCATTAGGTGTGACTTATTGAGGCAGCCACCTTTGAGTTAAGGGAGGGAGATGAATCAATAAACACCAATTGAAGTGACTTGGCTGGTCATTTCCAGATATGGCAAAATGTAACATAATTCCAACCAACACATACACTGCACTTACATTCCAACATTAAACAGTCGAACCATTACAATACCTTAAAACGACACAACTTAACATAGAACCTAAATTAGACACGTTATTCATTCCAACAAACGCACCATTTTCCAGATTCTTCACATCTCAATACAACTTTACAATAACAACACAAAATACCAATATGATCATTAGACATAGCCTAAGCTTACCACCCAATTTCTTGTTCTCAATTTGCAGATTCTTGACATTCTCTTCCAACTCCATGTTCGTTTTCTAAAACAAATGTTGAATCGTCTCCAAATTGTGATTGTTCTTCAACTCGAATTCTTCTTTGAGTTGCTTCACTTTTGCCTTGCTCCTTTAGATTCTCGTACGCAACATAAGTACAACAATCATAAGTCTTTTATAGACCGGCAGGTGTTCCCAAACAAAAAACCGACACCTAAATGATCCCTTCCAACACCCATGAAACCTTCGATCTATCTAAGATAGTAGTTGGAAGGTCCTGTGTAATTATGACTCGTCTCCGAATGGAAGTGGATTTGTGTCGGTGGTAGCCACCCGCACAATGCGGGTCTCTCGAAGTCGCACATTAGGTACGAACTAGTGGCCGTGGTTGATTCGGACATGTTTGCACGTTGAATTTCGGAAGGGAAGTTTCTAATATGGGATTTAGAGTTTATGAATCAAATTGGGGGTTTTTATGACCGTTAATGAGGAAATTGAATGATATAAAGCCGTTGTAGATTGCTGGATTAAAAACGTTTTTCGGACAGAGATTTATCCGAGCTGGCAAAGAAACTTATTGACTGGACTCAACAACTTATTGACTGGACTCAGCAACTTATTGATTGTACCACCATGTAAGTATTTTGGCCCAAATAAGCAATTTTGGGCATTTTTAATAGAAAATTTAAAACATAGTGGGCATAAAAATTATGCCCAAAAAAACTTGGGCATTTACGTTTCAAAAAAAAGTTGAGGGGCATAAATAATAATTTGTCTTATTAATTTGTATTGTTGGCATACTATAAACCATTAACGAACACCCATATCTCATTGTAGTATAACTTCTTGTTACTGCATGAGGGTGCTAAGCTACTCAAGACATCATTGGCGACAACTGAGGAAAACAGAAATAGGGTAGAATAAGAAAGCTATCAATACTACTGGTATGAACTATGAACAACTTGCATGAGTTTCATTTTCTAAGCTCATTGCTAGTTGTTAAATATATATATATTTTAACGCATAACATGTTGGCTATAGAAGAAAATCATATCAATAGGAGCAATTTATTTTTAGATATAGTAACGATGTTCTTATAATATATCATATGGACAATTTGGTATAAGCACTCTTAAATATGTATACCTTATGTTTCATTTGAACATTAGTCTACAATCTACATTCATCAATCCTCAAATATATTTAAACAATAATCAGAAACACATTGATGGGAGATCAAACTAAATTGATGTCGTCGTTGTATAACCTGAGATGAGCTAGAGAGTGCAAGGAAAAGGCTCAAAAGCAAGGAACGGCATAGTTGTTGATGCAGTAGACATTGTCTAAAAAAAACGTTGTAGCCAAAGCCCGCTAAAATATATAAATTGTACTTTTCATGTACAATTATCACGAAATCTAGTTTAACTCTGCGATGACACTTTAAAATCCAAAGTTCAAAAGCGTCATTTCCCATGTCAGCAACGGTCAATATCTGGTTTCTTGAGGCATTATATTCACGGGCATTGAGAAGACATGGAAGATATAGAAACTCAGAAGTACTGATGAAGTTATAATAAAGTACAAAGAACCCAAGTTAAAGACATATGAGATATCGATTTTTGATGATGGTTCGGCGTATATCACGTACTATACAAGTAAAGTTTTGGTGTAGGGTCTCATGTCGACAGTACCAAGCACTAAGTAACAATTGCACATGTTAGAATACAAGAACATCGATATCTCATTCGATCATGAGACAAGAAGCAAAATTCTACAGAACCAAATAATATATTAGATGAAGAAATTCAGGAACTTGTAGTTTTCCTGCCACCCCTTACACAAGAACATCAAACCAAAAGTATGATAAATCTTAGGTAACTTGAGAACAAATGAAAAATGACAGGTATACATGCAAGAGCAATTTATTCACCTTTTAGAGCAAGACATGTAGGTAAAATTTGTCTCAAACATTGAGATGTTGTCTGATCAAGTCAATACGAAGTTTGAGGTCCTCGTTCCCCATGCTCTTCTGATCCACTAGTATCTTGTCAGCAGAACTCACTGTAGAAGGAAGGCACCGAACCACCTCAATCATTGTAAGCGCATATACATCCCCAATCTCAGAAGAAAGCATCTTCAGTTTGTAGTAGGACCTGATAATCAAGTGTTGAATGAGGGGAAAGTGAGTATTGGTAGCTCTCCATTGAACAAGATCAGTCTTGTCAAGCAGCAAGAATCTCAATTGAGAAAACTCTCCATCAACTAGCTCCCATTCTGCACCCTGAAAAGCATTATTTCGTAACTTTTTGTTTCTTATATATCTATTTAAATGTTGTGAATTCTTTGTTATTAAAAGCATTGTGTGATGCTAGTTTTACAGAAACACAACAATATCACCATCATAATTGTTGTAAGTAGAACAAACTTTAATACAAATGATTATTTATTTAACTTTATCGTGTTAAGCCTTACGTTACCTCACAATGTTGATGTAGATCACTTGAATGAAGAGGGTGATGTGCCGATAAAACCCTTATAAATAAGGGATCTATAAGACTATAATGTTATGTCTTAAACCAATTTTAGCTGACTTAAAATCTTTTAAGTATTTCCTTAAAAAATATTAATGTATTGCATACTAAAACTACATTGAGCTAAAAGTTGCATAGAGAAATTTTGCATAGTTATTTATGTTTTCTTTTTAATTGGTATATAGTTATTTGTGTTTATTGTTTCTAAATTTAAATTTGATGCTTCAAATGTGTGTTACATGATTAATTTTTCTCTTAATCGTAGACTCCGTCTGTGGTTCCATTAAAACTCATTAACATTCATGACATGTATGCAACTTACTTAATTAAAAAACTTAGCAAAAAGACAACGTATTCACTCAATAGAATTGTACTTGTATTGATATTATGAACTTTGTAAATTCATGAGCCCATGTTCTTACATGTGGTACATATTTCTCATAAATTAACTTTGACACCATTTCTTACTTTATGTGGTTTGTTTGGTTTTTTTATGGTAAACAAAACATTTTATTAAAAGGGAAACAGAGTATAATAAATACTCTGCAGAAAAATTTACACTATTATACGCCCCAACATTATTATGGATAATTTACCCCGTCAATATAAGACTAAGAAAAATATTTGGACCTAAACTTAATCGAACTCCACGTCCTAAACCTTCCTCGATTTAGTAACTTATTATAGTGCAGTTAATTGGAGTGTCAATTGGGTCTATTTCTTGAAAAATAGCAACTCGGTCGAAGTACCAATCACCGAATGCATGGGCAACCGTCTGCAATTAAACATTAAATGTCAATAATTAACTATTAGAATTAAATACATGCTTCTGTACAAAGTGTGTTTTGTGAATGGAAACACCTAGTTGGGTTGGATCACACTTACAGTAAACGGCTTAAGAAAATTCTACGACATATATATTATGGTGTAAATGATTCAAATTCAGCTATGATATAAATAAAAGGGATAAATTATTAAACCTATTACCGTTCGGCACATTCCATAGAGTGCCTTCAAATCTTACAAAAAGATAACCCCGAACCCTATATTATTTACTACAATGTGCAAATTCTGCCCAAATACTTTGACTGTTTGATTTGAACAAATGTCATTTGCATCCAATGTATTTGACTGTAAAAGGAGTTTGCTTATTTTTTTCAATTAATTAGAGAGTTTTATACTTGTATATTTTTTTGAAAAAAAAGTTAAGTTTGTTGGGAACTCTGTGGATAATGGGGCCAATTTGATGCTTTTATTCATTAAAAAATGTTCATGTATACAAAATTGTTAATGCCACGTACCTTATTTTTCAGGAGAGGTATGCCAGTGCCGCTAAATCCTCTGTCAGTAAGAATTTGGCCATGAAGGTAGCAAGAGGTAATGAACATTCCTACCGATGGATTATCACTATTGGGCAATGCATTAATAAATGATTTCCGAAGATCTACAATTTAGCTAGCATGAAATGTTTAGATTATGATTGATAAGTAATTAATTAAGACTATTGAATATTGCTGATGAATTAATTAGCGTACCCCTTATGGCTTGTAACTGGACATGAGAACAAGTTTTTAAATTGTCTCGACAAGCTTCCCATCCTGTATGCGCTTGCATCACCTTTTTTTTAACCTGAATTGCATGCAACATAAATATTATGGATTGAACAATGATATCACAGACTTCTTCGGATTGGGCAATTCCTAAATTACCCTGGGGATGTGGCTCAGAACGGAATTTTCGTGATTTGTAGAGAGAAAGTATTTGGGTACGAGTGCTTAAACGAATGGGGTTCAGGACACGAGGCCCTTAAATATATAAAGAGACATAAATAATAGAGAATATTAAAAGAGATTTATTGCTTTACTAAATGAGAGTACAAGTGATTTGGTTACAAATTAAATGAGGGATTCCTCTTCTATTTATAGGGTTTTGGGTGTTTTATGAGCTTGGCTACTTTGTTGTTTTCAATGATGGGTATGGACGTCCATGAATACTGCCTCGCAAGAGTTGGATCTACTGACATAGTTTAACGTGTGTTACCCGTGATTTAAGGGTTAATAATGATTGACATTCCTTTATTGAAGGCGTGATCCTTCCAAGTGGGTCATCAAGGCGACAAACTTTTTGATCGTTGTGGGTGAGGTCCCTCGTATGGCAGCGATGGTTTCTATGACTCATCTTTTGTCCTACAAAATGAAGGACTTTTATGCGCTCTTCGTACGAGGGGCTCACTATGAAGCATCTCTTCAGGGTTTTTGGGTATCATCCTCGTTTAGTGTATTTATTCATTATTCGATGTCCCCCAATTCTATTGGTTCGTGGGACACGAGGCAGGGGATTTGTGACCCGATTTTCAAATTTTTTTCCTTGACTTTTGACCTTTTCCTTAACTCGGTGTTCACTCGAGATCCTTCTCGCGTGTTGCGCGCCTTTTGTTAGGATTGTCTCATGATCATGTATTCCTTGAGGAGAGATTCCACATGAATTCTTTATATTAGAATTTGTGCTTTTGGTCAATGAATTTGCGAGGTTGCTCATTCTTTTAGCCCTGAGAAGTCGGGATGATTAGTTCATGATGTATAGGATTTCGGGCCCTAGTTATGAATGAACGTACATTATAATAAAATATTGTGTTGCGTTCTTATTTTATTATTCTTTGGACATAAGCTATATGCCTTAGTCTCGAAGAAACCTACAATATGTTTGTAGGGTGTTATGTCTTGCATCGGGGCGCGTGTTCTGGGGCAAAAAAATAGCTTTACGCCCCCCCCCCCCCCCCCCCTCACCCCCCTTTGTGTTGGAGTTACTTTTGAAGCATTCACGGTTGGGTAATATATTTGTCTTCATCTCGGGCTAATTTTTTCGTAGTGGCAACTGTAGCCCTGGGATGTTGCCCAAGAGCCAGACATGTTGTTTTCCTCAAGCTGAGCGGGACCTTTGAGGGTACTCGTTTGACGAGGGAGGAAAAATCGTCATGTATCCCATGGGTAGAGTCATGTTATGACGGAGAGAAAAGTTTGTTTGTTTTGTCAACTTTTAAATCTTTAACCTAATCGTCAAATGACGAGTTTTTAAACATAAAACCTTATGAGATTAAACGCATTCCAGTGACATGGATACTCCCTCCCTTCCATGTCCTGGAGGATGTATGTTGCGGGTTTGATGATCTTGGCTATCTTGAATGCCCCCTTCTAAACGGGATCTAACTTCTCAATGGTTTTTGATGCTTCAATTCTACACAACACTCGGTCTCCTACGTGGTATAGTCACGTTTCGACTTTCTGGTTGTAGCATTTTGTCATTCTTACTTTTGATTTTTATACCTAACTGATGCTTGTTTTCTTCGTCGAGATAGTAGATTAAACTGCAGAGCCAGATTGAATTCGTTGTTAGCTTTATTGTATTCTTATGTTCTCAAACTTTCTTGGATGATTTTGATCGAAATGGCTGCCTAGTTCCATACATAAGGTTATATGTAGTTTCCCTTGTCGCACCTTGTATTGTGGTGCGAGATGCCCGTAGGACCCCCATAAGCTTCTTGTCCTATTTGTTTTTTTCGTCGTATTAGTTGGGCTTTGAGAATTTTAAGGTCATGTTGGTAACTTCCACCTGTTCATTAGCTTGTGCATAGCCTATGATGTGAATCGGTGTCGTAGGTTCCACTTGTCGCACCATTCGTCAACTTGGTCAGATCGGAATTGCAGTCCATTGTCACTAACCAACAACTACGAGATGTTGAAGTGTCATATGATGTTCTTTCACATAAGATTGATCACACTTGAGGTGGTGAGTTTTAAGAGGGGTTCCACGTCTATCCACTCGGTGAAATAGTCTAGCGTGACGAGAAGATATTGCCTCTGGTACTTGTCCTTTGCTAGTGAACCCATGATGTTGATTCCCCACTTCGCGAAAGAGCATGGTGTCACATTTGGTTCCCACGGCGCAGCCATCATGTGGTTAGCTCTTGAATACCACTGGCATTTCTTGCATGATCTTGAGTATTTCTATGCGTCGTGTGTTATTGTGGGCCAATAATACTCTTAACATAGTAACTTGTGGTTAGCTCCAAGACAGTGTAGGTAGGGCTGGGAGAACCCCTTTCTTGTAAAGTACTACGTTTTTTATGAAGAAACAAGCTAGGTTTTTTCTTTATGGCTTCTCTGGCTTCTCTTTTGACAATGGTGTTTGGATTTTGCAGGTATCATTGGGTTTCTTCCATCCACCCCTGGTGACTAGTGCTTCTTATAGACATAGCATCTATCCTTGTTTTCAATCCCTCGCTCTCTAGTCGTTTTGAGCTAAATAAGGTGAGGAAAGTTATCCTTCGAGATTTTACGGGGGTCATACTACTAGCCATTTGGCAGAAAGCTTCAGCTTCTACATTCGCCGCCCAAAGGATATGTATCAGCTCAAAAGACAGAAAAGTTCTCTGTTTATCTCATAGCTCTCATGTAGTCCCTCATGCAATCCATTGTGTCTCGTATCCTTCTTCGACTTGTTGCACCACCAACTGAAAGTCATTGTGGATGTGTATCTTCTGAATTTTAACCTCTCGGGTCATCTTCATAGCGATGAGTTATGCTTCGCATTCTACCATGTTGTTGGATACGGGGAATTCCAACCTAATTGTGAACTCCAAGTGTACCCCTTCTTTATTTCTGAGCACAACTCATGCACCTGCCTTATTGTCGCTTATCAATCCATCGATGTAGCATTTCCATTGAGGTCCCCTGTAGCTTCTCCTACTTCATTCACTTTGACTATGAAGTCGGCTAGCACCTAGGCCTTAATAGCGGGACAGGGCGCGCGCGTGGGTGAGGTTGAATACTCCTAGATCCACGAACCATTTTAGCATTCATCTCAAAACTTCAGATTCGTTTAAGATTGATCGGAGGGGATATCTAATTAGGAAAATTATCAGATGCGCAAGGAAGTAGGGACAGAGCTTCATTGCAGCCACTACAAGGGCGTATGATATCTTCTCAATTAGAGGATATTGCAACTCTGAGTCTTAGTGTGTTCTTCCCATGTAGTATATGAGTTGATAATCTTGTCTTTCTACCCTGACCAAAACGTCGTTGGCCGATTGTCATCATGTAGCTAGGTAGACATAGAGTCATTCGCTTTCAAATAGCTTGACAATTAGGGGACTTTCAAGGTATTTCTTGAGATCTTCAAAGGCCTAGAAATCCTTAATTTTTCTGAGTATTTTCAAAATGGTAGTCCTCGTTCAACGGATTTGGAGATAAATCGATGCAATGCCGCCACTTGACCATTTAGTTTTTGTACTTATTTTAGCATTAGAGGGGGCATATCTACTATAGCTTTTACCTTCTCAAAGCTAACATCGATTCCATTTTGAGTTACCATGTAGACGAGGACTTACCTCTCTTGATCCCGAATGAGCATTTCTTGGGATTGACCTTCATCCCCAATTTCTCCATGATCTTAATTGCTTTCGCGAGATCCTAGGCATGAGTTTTGGCCTTCAAACTCTTTACTGTCATATCGTCCACGTAGACTTCCATTGTGTCGCCTATGAAGTCAGTAAACATGGTTTGGCCAGTGTTTGGTATGTGGCTCCCGCATTCATGAGCTCAAATGGCATGAAATGGTAGCAAAATACCCCGTAGTCAGTGTTGAAACTGGTCTTTTCGCAGTCATCGTTGGTCCTTAGTATTTAGTTGTATCACTGGGCTATATCCGTCGTGGAGAGCAATTTGCATCTGGTCGTGGAGTAAACTAATTAATCGATATTGGGTAAGAGGTAGAAGTCTTTTGGACAAGCCTCGTTTAAGTTGGCGAAGTCTATACACATTCGCCATTTTTCGTTGGTTTTTGGGACCAGGACCACGTTAGACAACCATTTAGGGCAAACAATTTCCATTATGTGGCCAAACTTCTTGAGGGTAAGCGATTTCCATTTAGGGTAAACGATTTCCATACTGGTCCTATCGTTCTTTTTTTTGTGTGTGTTTTACAGGGTGCCCATGGGGTTTTACGTTTGGCTAGTGTTCATACACCTGGGGATTTATTGTTCTCGGGGGTTCTCCTTTCAATGATAATGCAGGAGCATGTTTTTGGATGATCAACGTGACTTCTTGCTCTACCCTATCCCCCATTCCTATGCCCATCTTGACGTTTTTGTGGGATCGGTGAGGCACAATCTTGACCATCTAGAGTTCCCTGGTTGCTTTCACTTTTACTTCCTCTGTTTTTTGTCATTTTTGCATTCCTAACTGTTGGTGTAACTGCTCCGGGGAGGCGTGTTGGGGGACTGCACTCAGGCATCATTCTCTTGCTCTTTTGTGGCTCCCGCGTACTTCTCCGATCACTATGACTGTTGGGAACTTGACTTTGAGATGCATAGTGGACAATGTGACTTAGAAGGCCCGCATAGTTACCCTCTCGTCGATGATGTTGTACGTGTCGATCGGGCTTTGACTCTATGGAAAGTAACGGCTTATGCTCTCTGGCGTGATTTTGTACCCCCAGGGAAGAGAGTGAGAGTTTCCATTGTAAGGAGTAATTCTCCCGAGAATCCTCGAAGTGGGATATGTACTGGTTCTACTTGAGCTATGGATAGTCCCAAGGAGCTGAGTGTAGATCGGTACATGATGTTAAATGTGTTGGTTGTATCTAGAAGGATGTTGGGCACACTCACATTTTTTTATGAGGGCCTGAATGACAATTGGATCTTAATGGGGTAAACGACTCCTATCATGTCTTTGGGTCCGAAACTAATAGTTAGATTAGAAGACTTTAGAGGGTTTGCTCATTTGGCCCTCCTTCAGGTAGTGATCCCTTTCTCTTTTGACTTGTTAGAACCGGAGAGGATTTACATTCTTCTATCATGTAAATCGTCATTGCTAAGAGGTGGAATCTCTCTAAATCGTGCTCAGATAATCTTTCTTATTGCGCTTCTCACAGACGGCACCAAAATGATATCACATAATTCTCCAAGTTGGGTAATTCTTAAATTATTGTGAGAGATGTAGTTTGAAACGTGATTCCGTGATTCGTAGATAAAAAAAGTGATTGGGTACGAGTGTTTAAACGAAGGGGATTCGAGATAGGAAGACTCTTAATTATGTAAAGAGACTGAAATAATGGAGAATATTTAAAGAGATATATTGCTTTGCTAAATGAGAGTTCAAGTGAAGGATTCTTCCTCTATTTACAGGATTTTGGGTGTATTATGAGTGTGGCTGCTTGGTTGTCTTCAATATCGAAGGCCAACGACCCAACACAAAAAAATTAAAACTTTATCATGATGACCTTTTTTTATAAAACAATGTATTCTCGACTTACATGAAATGAATCAAAAGCTGAGTTCACCAAAAAGATTGGTGTTTGCATATCTCGAATGAAATTTTCAGGATAGAGACACTGCAATATTTATATAAACATAATATCAAAATAACACACAATATTCTTGAAAAGATAATGTGACCAACTTTGCATGTAATACGCAATTCCTCTTACCAGTTTTGCTCTCATTTTCGATTTGCATGATTTAGGCAAGAATTTCTCCATTCCCTGTAATTAAAATATGAATAAATGAATGTGAATTTCAACATCATTATGAGCACCATGAAACTAGATAATGTTAACAAACTTTAAATGAGGTCTGAGTAAACCTCGACGTCGGTTTTTTGTACGTCAAAATCTTTCGAGTTTCAAAACATAGTTATAGTCAATTATATGTATACAATGTGAGTACATATATATATATATATATATATAGAAGTAAGAAAATACATGTAATGCCACTAAATCGAGATAAGGTTCATCCAAAAGGGGCTTGGGTATTCCGGGAATATCTGTCCTGTTGTGATAAATCAAGAACATCAAAAGATGAATGAATGACAGAATGAGTATATAAGAAAAAACAATCAATTTCTACAAATGTCATAACTAAGATATAATTACTAGAATATCAGTCTTACCCGCGAATGAAGTAACCTGCATCGGAAAGACATTTAACTCTATTAGCATTAGGCACTTGTGATCGGAATTGATCACAATGTAATAATGTCGCGAGTCCACCAGCTGATTCACCCGAAAGAATTGCCTATTTAAAGGAAAAGTACTATTATGTAAGCACTAAGATGCATATATATTATTACAAAGAGGATAAAATAAATTGCAATTTATAAGGCAATAGTATTATTTCCAAATTTGTCTACATGTATTATAATGTAAAATAAGTTAACTATGATGAAATTCTATCATACATTGTCCGCGTTGTTCAGTCCTTTAACCAGAAGATCTTCTATTATAACATTGTACACTCTGGAGCCCCTGAAGTGAAGGTTATTTTTCTGAAAAATAATTTCTCAAACAAATCAGGCTTAACACATTAATTACTATGAAATATATATATATATATATATAATTATGTATAGCGACAAATGGGAAGGTATTCTTCTAAATTAATTAAGATAATACTGCCATTGTGAACAAGAGATGATGCGGCGACACAAAAATTGAATACTTGACATCAATATTAATTTGATTAATAAAAAGTTTGAACTTACTGGGTTAACCTTTTTGACATTCCCCGTAAATGAAGCGAGGTCACAGTAATTTATATGAACTCTATTCCAGTTGTAGAAATCTGAATTGATCCAATAGTTAAGCAAGTTTTTTATTTTATTGGATATTTATATATGTATATATATATGTGTGTATGTGTGATTATATTTAAACAGTGGGTTATATCTTTACAAATATTGGTTTTTGTTGCTTGTTAATTACCTGGGTTTACTTTTGGATCTGTGCTTAAAATTCCATGATTATAATATCCGTAAATCGTTTGATTCAGCTTGCCCGAGCCTCCTTTGTCGTCGACGTCGGATAAAACTCGATGAATGCAATAAGTTACATTATTACACCACCCACCACCCTATTATTTAATTAATGTCCAAACGACATAAATAGTTACTATATATATATAACATCAAAAATTAAGATAAAAAGCAAACATTTTTTTACGGAAAGCAAACTCCTTTTTGAAGGAATAAAAAGCAAAAATTACACGTACAAAATAAAATCGCCATTAGTATAAGTAAGAGTTACGACTAACATGTTTCCACATTCGATCTCATTTATTTATTTCCAAAATAAAATCGCCATTAGTATAACTAAGAGCTAAGACTAACATGTTTCCACATTCGATCTCATTTATTT
This sequence comes from Linaria vulgaris, assembly GCA_948329865.1. Taxonomy (NCBI): domain Eukaryota; kingdom Viridiplantae; phylum Streptophyta; class Magnoliopsida; order Lamiales; family Plantaginaceae; genus Linaria; species Linaria vulgaris. Next base: position 29,566,842 of record OX415250.1, on the reverse strand, counting down.
ATTTCCAACAACTAAAATATAGCAATCAAATTATATATGTTGAATAATTGACCTGAAGAAAAAGCAACCAATTATTGGCCCCATCTCCAGATCCTCTGTCTAGGTAATAAGATGGAGGACTCCCATCCAGGCAAACTGTACCAAAAAGTGATTTTTCCACATATTAGTGAATATATACAAATGAAAAAATTATAATTAATATTCTTAATATTATAATAATAATATAAAAGAAGTATATCGTTAATGGTGATATTATTATTACCTGCTCCTGTTTCTACAGCACTGTAAAGTTTGGTAATATTAGTGGGGTAGCCTTGGACTCCAGCTCCCAAAAGAACGATAAAACAAACCAACAGTTTTAAATAGTGATCGGACATGGCTTGAATGAATATTCTCATTCTGTGAATCAAAAATATTATTAGTAAGAAACTATGTAATCAAACGTTGTTTCAGACTTTCAGCACGAAAATGATTATTTGTAAGAAACTATATATGTAATCAAACCTTGTTTCAGGCTTTCAGCATGAAAATGATCAATGAGTGATGCGTGTAAATGCGAAATCTTTGCTCTGCTAGTTTAACAACTTAATGCGCAATTAATTTTAGTAAAATATAAATAAGGTTGAGACTTTGGTGAATTAGTGATAATTGAAAGCACAATAATGCTACATGAACCTATAACGGCTGGAGATGGATTACCTGGTCAAATTAAATTCTTAATGGTCTACAATTTTCCTTTTTATAGCTAACGGTTGATCAGGTGTTAATAGCCTCTTTATACCAAAGTTAATAACCTATTTTGCAATCTCCAAAAGCAATTTATTTATTGTGTACCGTAACGATGTTCACAAATTTTGGTCTTGCAGCAAAATAAATCATATGGACAATTTGGTATAAGCACTCTGAAATATGTACACCTTACGTTTCATTTGAACATTAGTCTACATTCATCAATCCTCAAATTTATTTAATCAATCCTCAAATTTATTTACACAATAATCAGAAACGTATTTTTTTTTCACAAATACAGTTATCTCTCTTGGGAACTCAAAAAGACGTAGTATACAGCTTATAACCTACGCGAATACGTGAAATGTAAGAATGGCGAGCACCAATACAAAATACAAAGGACATAACGTACACTTAAACTTTCACCAATACAAAGAAAACTTTCCTTATGAGCATTCCGCAAGCTAAAACTCTGGACCAGATCATGAATGTTGCACGTTTTGACCTTGCCATTGGAACTCCGTTTAGAAACCAAAATGAGGTTTCTTTCAATGAGACCCTCCATGTACTAATGATTCCAAGCTTTTGGATTTATCTGGTCTCAAAAATCTCTCTGCCGATGATACGGACCCATCCTTATTTTAAGCATTAGTATTTTATTTAATTGTAATTACTATTTAATTTCTATTTTTATATTATGTTGCACGTAATTAGTGGTAGTAGTTGATAGTAGTGGTCAAATTTAGTTGCTAAAGTAGTGGAAGTAATGGACTGAATTATTCAGCCAAATCCTCTATTTAATTGAATCATTTGTAATCATTTTAGGCAAGTAAAAATGAAGTATGTTTTAATTAGTCTAAATTTCTCATCTCTTTTCTTGGAGTCCTCCTAAACTCGAATTAGGAACATTAAATCGATACCAAGGTTGTATCAATGGTGCTTTCATCCTTGAACTCCCCTATAGATGTATGTACTTCAAAAGTACTACAATACATGGAGGAGTCATTCTTCCAAAGGCAGAAACACATGTATGAGTTTATCTCCGAAATGCAAAAACAAAGGAATGCGTTCTTCTCCGAAATGCAAAAACAAAGAGATATGTTCTTCAAAGATATGTTAGAAGCGACGAAAATCCACAGCGAAAGAATGCTATGCCGACTCGATCGTATGTCTTGCATATTGTCGAAACTTGATAAAGATTTGCATACACGTTCACAAAAGTCGCAACCACAAAGTTCACCTCTTTTACGACACACCTCTATACCCATTCCAACAAAAAAAAAATGGAATACTCTTCTACCCCGACCAACAGAAACCGCAAGCACAACCACAAAGCTCAACAGAGAACTCACTATCCTAAGAAAACCAAAACTCAAATTTCACAGATCCAAACTTCCATTTACAAATGTCAAAGAAATATTCCACCAAAGTTAGTGATTCCAAAAATTGTACGAACTTCAAGACGCACCCACAAGTTCTATTTCCCAACACAAGCAATTCTATACACCACGAGTTTCAACGATTTGAGTTCAAAAAATACTGATTTTCCCAAAGACAGAGGCAAAACATTACAAGCCTTGAGGACAAGGCTTTTTATGATGGAGGGGAGAGTGATACGGACCCATCCTTATTTTAAGCATTAGTATTTTATTTAATTGTAATTACTATTTAATTTCTATTTTTATATTATGTTGCACGTAATTAGTGGTAGTAGTTTATAGTAGTGGTCAAATTTAGTTGCTAAAGTAGTGGAAGTAATGGACTGAATTATTCAGCCAAATCCTCTATTTAATTGAATCATTTGTAATCATTTTAGGCAAGTAAAAATGAAGTATGTTTTAATTAGTCTAAATTTCTCATCTCTTTTCTTGGAGTCCTCCTAAACTCGAATTAGGAACATTAAATCGATACCAAGGTTGTATCAGCCGACCACAAGAGGACAAGTTTAACAACAGGGATATCATGATCTTCTCGGAAAAAAACCTGAAAGTGCAAGCATTCTGACAATGTTAGGATGACATTGAGATTTCAATGTTAGAGTAACATTAGTTAACGGAATCTTTTTCTCCAATCGAGTTTTAATATCTTAATTATTGTTTCGTCTTTATTCACTTAACTAACTCAGTTCCACAATTATGATTGTCTTTGATTATTATTCAGGAAACAAACTACTATAGGTTGATCGTTCAAAGTTTCCATTATGGGAAGTTTTCTTAATTAAGTTAACCGCTCAACTAAAAAGGAAAGAAGTGTTCGAGTGCAACTAGGAAACATCCAAGATGAGTCCTGATTAGAAGAAGAAGACTTTCCTTAGTTAGTTTACTAACGAATGAACTATTATTCAAGAAGGATTGCGGGAACTTGGAGGAGGAGTTCAACAAGTAGAGAAGAGGAATTACCAATCGTGTACAACACATCTTGAAATCCAAGTCAAGAACCTATATATAGGTGTAAGTACATCAAGACAAACATGAGACAAGAGCTAATCAATCTGAGAGATTTGTTTACAAGTTGTTGAGTGTTGTCTTGCTTTTGCAAAGTTTGTGAGTTGTTAGATTAGTTCTAAGTTTAGAATTAAGAAAGCAATTATTGTCTGCTTTGTTGAGTTCGAGCAATTCGAGAGTGAGGAACTTAAGAGTTGTGTGAAACACCTTTGTTAAAACCTTCGTGATTATTTTGCCTACGGCTCGGAAGCTAATATTAATATATTATCTTCTTAAATATTGTGTTCGTTTAATTCCGCCACAAAGTTATTTTGGAACGTTGTTAAAGTAACATGGTCAAAGTAACAACATACAAGTAGTATTAGAGCCAAGCACCAACTCATTCGGTGTTTGGCGTTGATACGACAACATGGACAACGCCAATCCCAATACCAACAGGTTACCAGTATTGGAAGAACCAAACAATTATGCTTATTGGAAGATCAGACTCAGGGTCAACATCAAATCCATTGATCTGAGAGCATGTGAATCTATACTAGAAGGCTACACCATGCCTTATCTATCTAGAAATGGAGATGTTGATCTGGTACATGAGCCCAAGGCACAGTGGACAACCAATAAAATTGCTCTCTACAACTTCAATGAAAAGGCTATCAATGGTATTTTCAGTTGGGTAGGTAATCATATGTTTAAACTTGTTCAAACCTACAATACAGCTAAAATTGCATGGGATATTCTTGAATTGCATTGTGAATGAGGTGTGGCTGTCAGGGACTCTACACATAGAAAGTTGCTTAGGGACTTTGAAAAAATAGAGATGGGTGAAGATGAAAGCATTGATAGTTACTTTGAAAAATTACTTGATATAGCTAATCAGTGTCAGAACCTAGGTTTTGTTATCTCTAATAAGACTATGGTCTGCAAAGCTTTTAGATCCCTGTCTTCTAAATTCACTGTCAAAAGGATTGCCATGAATGAGTCTAGAGATCTTGCCAATATGGAGTTTCAAACTTTAATGAACACTTTAAAGAAATTTGAACTAGAATTTCCAGGTAAGTCTAGTAAACAACTTGCTATAGCCTTACTTGGAACTAGCTTATATACCCCCAAGAAGTGATGATGATGAGTATGAATTAATCTCTTCTAACTATGGAAATATTACCAAGAAATTCAGTAAACTAGGTTACAAAGATAAAAGAAAAGAAAAGTAACCTGGTATTCTAGCCCTGGTTACAAGAAATTACCCCTTAAATTCATTAATTACATGGCATCAAAGAGCACTCCTCAAGATGCTGAGAAATTGAAAGATGTCCAGTGCTATGAATGCAAAGGGTTTGGTCATTTTAATAATGAATGTGCTAACACCCTCCGAGCAAGAGAGGACTCTCATTGGATTTGTGTATATGATTTCAATGAAGCTAATTTCAAATTTGGATCAAGTGCTGATGAAAACTCAGAAGAAATCAATATTGATGCGTTGTATACTCAGATTAATTAGTTAGGAGAAGATTCCAGAAACTGCAATGGATCACAATGTTACTCTAACATTTAGGAACCAACAACAGTCCAGGAGATCTTCTTTGGAAATTGGGATAGCAATGACTTAAAGGTTAACTCGGATATATACTCTGACTGTGATGATACTAACTTTGATTGTTTTCATAGTTCAGTTGATCTAGAGGAGGAATACTACTTTGAAGGAGAAATGTCCCAGAACGAAATAATAGATGATCTGCATGCTACATTTCTCAAACTGGAAAGAGAGAACATTAAGCTCATCAAAAGTAATAAAGCCTTGAAGCATGACATTGATTGTTTGAAGAATACGATGAAACTCTATGAAAGAGATCTTGACAAAGCAGAAGTTGAGCTGAAAGAGGTAAAGGAAAAACTCAAAAAGGATAGTGAGATCATTGCAAAATGGAATTCAGGAACTTATAAACTTGATGAGGTACTAAATTTGGGTAATACAGGTACAAATGGTCTAGGATTTATTGAGAAATCTTCCTCTTCTGATATGAATTCTGCCTACCTAAAAACTAGCTTTGTCAAAGAATCTACAAATTAAGTTCTGGTCATATCAACACAGGAAAAGTAAACATACCTTTATCTATCAATACTGTTTTCAACCAGGCCACATTAAGCCATTTTGTAAAAAATATTTGAAAGAAAGTGGAAAGAAAACAGCCTATGTATCTAATGTTAAACCAACAACTGCTTCTGATGTTAGTCTAACATTAGGTTCTAGACAGAAAGGTAAAACTTGGATTGAAAAGACAAAATCCCCTAAGATTAAGATTGTGTGCAATGTTGTTTTCTCTGTAGTTTACTCTAACTTTCAGGTAAGTGGTACTTTGACAGTGGATGCTCAAGACACATGACAGAAAACAAAGAGAATCTTAAACAGATGATTCCCCTGAGTGTTGGAACTGTCACCTATGGAGGAGGCACCAAAGGGAAAATCATTGGAAAGGGGATACTCAATCTTGAAGAATTTCCACCTCTCAAGGTTGTTCTGTTGGTTGATGGGTTAAAAGCAAATTCAATTAGCATTGTTACTTTTGTTTACTAACGAATGAACTATTATTCAAGAAGGACTGCGAGAACTTGGAAGAGGAGTTCAACAAGTAAACTAGAGGAATTACCAACCGTGTACAACACATCTTGAAGTCCAAGTCAAGAACTTAAATATAGGTGTAAGTACATCAAGACAAACACGAGACAAGAGCTAATCGATCTGAGAGATTTATTTACAGGTTGTTGAGTGTTGTTTTGCTTTTGCAAAGTTTGTGAGTTGTTAGATTAGTTCTAGGTTTAGAATTAAGAAAGCAATTATTGTTTGCTTTATTGAGTTCGAGCAATTCGAGAGTGGGGAACTTGAGAGTTGTGAGAAACACCTTTGTTAAAACCTTCGTGGTTATTTTGCCTAAGGCTCGGAAGCTAATATTAATATATTATCTTCTTAAATATTGTGTTCGTTTAATTTCGTTGCAAAATTATTCTAGAACGTTGTTAAAGTAACATTGTCAAAGTAACAATGTACAAGTATCAATCCGATCCACAACGTTTGTGGTTTCTTGTTTGAGTAACTTTGCAGAATCTAAGATGTCCAATAGTACATGTCGTGGTGTACAGTCCTGAGACACTGCTACCCAAGCAAGAGTGTCAAAGTGGGAGACGACGTATGCATCACTGTAGATTTGCCTAGCAATAGTGGTCTTACCAATGCCCCCATCCCGACAATGGAGACTGCCTCAAGCTTTGAGTTTTTTACGATTAACCTAGCCTTCATGTCTACCAAGTCACTATCTAGACCTACCACCGCACCACTAGTAGCCGTGCGATTGCCACCTGAATCCCGTTTGGTTAGCCAAGACAGCAACAATCGGGGGTGGTTCATTATGGGTTGAAATCAGCTGGCCAACCACAGTCATCATCATTCATTCTAATAACATCTCGCTTGATCAACTCAAATCTCTCAATAACCTGATGCAAAGCACTTGGCTGATCGGAGTTAAAGCGCGCTCTAACATACTTCACCGCAGTAAAACCACATTTGACAACGACATGGATCAAGTTTGCAATAAACGCATTTTGGAAAGCCTTGGGCATGAAATGCTGGACAATGTTTACCAGGACTAGAAACGGCGACATCCACAGAATGTTATTTTGATTCGTCAGGGGAATGGGAAGCGTAATGAAGCGCTCTGCAGCGTAAGCCGCGTTACTGATTTTACTTTCCAAACTTTCCATTGCTGCTACTCAATTGCTTGTTCTGTGTGTTGTGAAGAAGAGTTTTTTTCAAGAAAAATCGCGTAGAAAACTAACTTTTTCATGGAGATATTCCAGTTGAAGTTGATGACGGTTAACGGGATGGAGGAGCATTAATGGTGTATCCAAAGTTTGGGCGGGAGAAACCAAGTTACTGTGAGTTGTTGAAGATGCATCTAGTGTTGGAAAATGCTTGTGATCGCGTGGTAGGTCAATCCGGCAGAAGGCGGAAGGTTGGACCAACTGATAGGGGTTTCAGGATAATTATATAACAAAATAATCAACTTTATTGAACTAACCGAATCTCAATAAAGAGAAATCAACTAAAATAACTAACCTAGTCCGCACTTTTTTGTGGGAGAAAGGGACCAATCTACAAGATTGAACTTCTAAAACAACTATCTTCTCAATCAAAACAAACTAGCCAACTATATTCAAACTAACCTAATGCAATTTCCTAGTCAATTTGGAGCTATAAAATGATAAATGTCATCTCTTATCTAGAAGAGTAAGGACTCGTTTGCTTTGCCCAACTAAGTCTAATTAGATTAATAGTTGTAGATATGAACTTGTTTGGTTTGCATAACTATTAGTTGGATTTGCCTACGTGGGCAAGCTAATCATGTGATTAATAGTTGGGCACCCCCCACCCAACTATTAATACCCAAAATTACCTAAAATAAGATTAATTCCTAAAGACCCAAATACTTCTTCATTTTTGGTTTTGTGACCAAAATATCCTTATATCACTTGCAATTTACATAAAAAAATATTAGCTTTTTTTCTACTTTCCGATTAAAGCATACAAACTTCGAACGACTTTTATCTCAAACCCTTCAAGTCTTTAAAATTAACTAAGTAAGAGGTTGTAATTACTATGCATTTAATTTATAACAATCAAAATAATCCTCTCATTTAGGCGAGTTTCATCATATTATACATATTTCACAATATACTCACAACATTTAATAGCATATACAATAGACATAATTGATAAAAATGATTTAAAAAAAACCTCATAACAATGGGTAAGATGTTTTTGTTTGATAGTACAAAAAATACATAAAAATAAACACGCCACATGATTGATTGTAACTCTCTATGTTCAGGCGCGGAACAAGAATTTGGCTTAGGGATAGTTGAATGAGCGGCGTAATAATTTCCTTATATTATGGTTAAAATATAATAATTGTTAATGCGTAATTACTCTAAGAAATACATAAAGGATACAATTTTATTTTTTGTAAAAAGTGATAACTCCTTGCTTTCTAAATAGAACGAACTTATTTACCTTCATCAAACATATGAGACGTGAGGTTTTGCCTACTATTGCACATATTGTTTTCATTATGCTGGTCACTGCTGCATATTGCTAATATCTCCTACTCAAATTAAATGTATATAAGCTTCGTTTAGATATTTAAACTAATAAGTTACATGATTTTTTTTAGTCACTAGTGCAATATCAAAAATTCTAACTTCAATTTAGGCTCCGTTTGTTTCCCCCAAAAATAGGAGAAAAGGAAAAAAAAAAAAAAGAAGGAAAATATGTTTTCCTACTATTTGGCAATTTAAGATTTTCCTGGAAAACAAAGAAAATCTTTAGAAAAGATAGGAAAATATTTTCAAATTTTGCTCCTATAAGTAAACTGTGTGAATTATAAATTTTATCCTAAAAGATTTGATTTTAAACTTTCTTCCTACAAAAAAAGGTGGGAAAAAACTTTGTTAATATATTCTAGATCTTTCAAAAAAATTGAAACTTTATGTTTTTCCCACCAACATGAAAATTCGAATTTTCTTTTAGCTCTATATAAAGTTATAAACACATTCAAGAAACTTTTGAATCTTTATTATATATGGTCTTTTTTTTCATGAGTATCATTTATGTTCATGGATTTTTTAGTTAATTGGAAATAATTAAGATATTGAAATGTATAAAAGTAAAGGTAATTATCATAGTATTTATAAAATAAAGTTATGCAAGCTATTGGTTTATGTACATTGATAATTTACATAAATTAGTTTTAAGGAGAACTTCAAAAATAAAAAATATTAACTAATTTTATAGAATTTTTGGTCTATTACTTTTAATACATGTTACAAAGCATTAAATATTATCATGGTTTTTAAACATTTAGATCAACAATAAATACAAAAATTATTTACACATAATAATAATTTTCCCTGAAAAATCATTATGAGTCAAACGCTGGAGAATAAGGAAAAATCTTTTATTTTCCCTAAGAAATTTCCTGGAAAATCTTGTTTTTCCTCATTTTTCCTTTTTTTTTCTTTTTTCCTATTTTTCGGAGAAACAAACGGAGCCTTAATCTACAAGAATAAATCAATAAATCAAGAGTAGTAAGATAAGTGGAAGAAATAACTGGAAAGATAATCAGTCAAACAAATAAAGAGTTAAATAAAATCAGTTGTACACAAAATTTCTATAAAACACGTAAATAATAAGTACATATAGAGAGAATTATATAAGTTATATAAGTTATATCGTTCCTTATAATTAACTCCAATAATTAAGGAAACATTATTTATACATTAATTTGCCAAGATTTAACAAAAGGAAATATGCAATTTTTCTTGTTCATAAGACGTTCTAATATATATGTAACTTTACCTACAAATATATATATATATATATATATATTATGTTCTACCTATCCTTCGTTCATTGCCACATATCTTTCTTGCTAAGGAATGGAAAATATTTCTCGTTACATGAGTCAAATTTTCATTTCATCCGAAAAAGTCATCTTTCCTTAAGAAACATCTTTTTCATTTGATCCAATAACATTCCATTAGAAATGAACAGAGTTAATAAATACTGATACTCTCGGATAGAGTTTCGGTGGTTTCGCCACAAATGGATCAAAATTTCAACAAATAAAGCTCATACATGCAACAAATTCAACAATATGTTTCTCTATGACATTGTATCAAACACTTTATCTACACAAAAAATTGCTCGCTAATATCAAAAGTATACATCTAAAAGGCCTTTAAAGCTTTGATAGAATAGTGTAAGAAGCAAATCTCGTGTTACCTTCGAGTTCCGAGTTGAAAGATGAACGTCGAGAAGTCGAAGAGTCGGGCTTTGCGGCGGCGGTGGCCAAGTCAGCGACGTGAGATGCGTTACAACGTGCCACCCATTGTTGAATATGAGTTTCCATTATTGATGATATTTGGTTTTCGGATTTTGGCTTAATGAGGATGAAAAAAGAAATGGTAAAATTCTTATGAGAAATGGGTGTGTAGTTAATTGGCAAGAATACGGGTAAATGCGTCATTTAGTCCAAATAAGTGATAAGATTAAAAAAAAATTGGTTCAATTAGTCAAAGTAAATATAGTATTATTTGTGTTTGTTTGGCTTAATTTAAGGTACATATTTGGTGAACCATGCAACCTAATAATAATACACAATACTATTAATAAGGATAAATTAATAGTCATGCGACTATTAATTTTGAAAGCAAACGAGTCCTAATACTTATCTAGTTCTTAAATATTAGAATTATCATGACTTCCTTCAGTCTTTCCATGTAAATCCATATCACAGTGGATTTAAGAAACTTCTTGTTCATCAGGATTCTTTTAATATTTCTTGTTTATTATCGACTGAAGTACTTTGTAAGAATAGAGAGTTTTGTCATCATGGAATATTATTCCTAGTGGAACTAGAATATCTGTAACAGAATGCTCAAAGAAAAGGGCAACCAACAGTCACTACCTCCATGATGGAGCAACAACCATCAGTATGCATGCTGAAAAGGTCTGTAAAACAATTGCATGTTTTGTCAAATTCCTTAGAAAGTTGAGCATTTGTTGGGGAAGTTTTCCCCATGTGAAGTAGAAAGAGCAACACATCCTGCAACAACCATCATTAATTAAGAATTATAGCAATGCAAAATAAAACTTCCTTGTTAATAGCGCATCCCTAGTATAGTATCTAAACCAATACAGGATCACCTTTAGTTAAGTTTTCGCCATTGTTAACTTAACTCAACAAAGTTCTGTTTTGCAGGGGAGAAAAGAAAGAAGAAAGGAGGGAAAATTGTTATTTTGCAGCGGTTATTTAAAGGTTGAATAAGGCCTAGTTAATTTTTGGGCCCACTTAAAAGCCCATAATTCATGGGCTCACTAATGGGATCTCTCTTCGGTGTATAGGTTGCAACTTGTTTTTCTTTTGATGAACTTAGGACACCTCGAGAGTAAGGGTGTCTCATTCAAGGATACATATAAAAAAACTAATGAAGTTGTATCAGATACGCATTTAATATCGATACACTATTGATACGAATCTGATACGCCACGTGGCGTATAGATTAATTAAATGAAAATAAAAAATTCTCGATACGTATTCGATAAATATTTGGGGCGTATCGAAAATATTTTGGGCCGTTTTATAAATTTTTAAATCGCTGGGCAACTTCAATAAATACCTCCTACAATTAAAAATTAAAACAAAATCTCTTAATCTAATGAGTAATTAACTAGCTCACAATATTCCACTTTTCTCACTTTTAATTAAAATTTCTTCTTTCTCAACTCACCTCCACCAAGACACCAAATCCATGGTTGTTGCCACCTTCTACTCGCCCACCACCACCACCTTCGTAATTCATTATTTCTTTATTATCACTTTTATGAATTAATATTTTTGGTATCAATTTTTACTTACGAATTAGTTTACTTACTATGAACGTACCATTTAAATTTTTCAATACTAATATTAATATATATTTTTATATATATAAATGTATCATTGCCGTATCCCTATCGCCTATTTTTTGAAAATTCGTATCGCTATACTCGTACCGTACTGTATTCGTATCGCCGTATCCGTACCCGTACAACATAAGTCAGACGCCTTACTCATTTTGACCGTATCTATACTTCTCACGCTTAGCACAAATGCTATCGCCGCACTTCTTACTTGTACAGGGCCGACATTGGAGTTAAGCACTGCCTCTTTTGACTTAGAAGTCAACATCTTTCGTGATGACAACAATACCTCCAACACTCACTCATCAAAGCAGGGAAAGTATCAGTATAGTTTGCTACATTTACTTTAATATTTTTTGTTTTCATACGGCCGACGTGCTTATGCCACCACGATTTGTTTCCAAACTTTAGAAGTGGTTTGTGGAGGGCGCCCAACCTCGCTGTAATTAATCGAGATCATTTGCTCATCACTTGTACTATAATGAATTGACCAAGTATACTGTCCAAAATATAGTCTTCACACTATCTTTCAGCATTTGAACAATAATCACAACAATTTATAGAGACTCAAGACCATTACAATTTTGAGTGTCATTGATGAGAAATTCAAGGTGCAAACGATGTGCAATGAGGTGGCACAATTTATGTCAACACAGGGTGTGGATAGAGTTATGGATTGTATAAATAGGGGACAATACCACAATAATCAAAATTTCTACGTGATACCTCAAAAAATGTCAAAATAATCTCTATTTTTAGAAAGTCTGAAACGAAATATGCAAGTATTTTTCGTGGTAGTCGCATGAAAAAATATTAGAAACATTGCGGAAAGAAAATCACTACCGATTGAACCCTAAACTTTGATCCATGAGTACCAGGAAAAAATTTGGGGTTAATTTATGAATTAGCCAACTAACATGACTCGGTTAGAACTGAGATTTGACAAGACCGTTGATATTCATAAGACAAACTAAAATTCTAAAGGATCAAAAAAGTGATTTAGCCATTAGAGAGTAAGTAAGAGGGGCCAGGCAAGCTTACATGAATAATCTATCTAAACTCACATCACATCCACGCGTAGCAAACAAGCTCTTTGATTATTATGTAATAAATTAATTTAAATACGAATCATTTATTTGTGTAGACCATAACAATGTATACAGATTGCGGTCTACACGAAAATAGAAAAATAAGAAGGAAAGGGAAATCCTATCCACACATCACTTGGTAAATATGTACACCTTCCGTTTTATTTGAACATAAATATATGTTCAAACTATTCTCAAAATTATAAAAATAATAATCATAGACACAATTGATCAGAGATCAAGTTAAATCTTGGTTGCAGAAGTTGTAACCAGAAATGAGAGCGCTCAAGGCAAAGGCAATGAAAGCAAGGAACGACATAGCTATCGACGCACTGGCCATTGTCGTAAACTGGTCTGAGCCCCAATTCGAAATCCAGTCGTCCACCCGGGTCGCTGCTGATGATGATGCTGACATCAGAAGATAAGCAAGAATCTGGTACACACACAAGAAAACAAACTTCACGTTGAGTGCAATGGTTTAAGGTTGAATGATTGAATATTGTTCAAGATAAGTCTGAAAATTAGCAAGTAATTTGGAACTTCGTTTTTGCAAAAGCTTCTAATAGCAACAAGACGGTACTTTACTTTCTTAGTATCACAAATAGTAAAATCTGGGTCAAGTCTGTGATGAAACTTTGAACACCAAAGATTTGAAACAATACACGTTATTCACTGCAATGTGTCAGTCAAAGTTCAACTTATTGAGGTACAAGATTTTCAGGAGGCGGGACAACATGAAAGACGTGGAAGCTCAAAAACAAGATAGACACATAATACAAGTGGAGCTAAGTTGAATTGCAAGAAATATTCAGAATGTTGCTATTATCAATCTTCAACACCAGACAACACACAAAGCGGAAAAAGGGATACTTTGTGGAACTTAATATTTAGATAATTACACTACATATACACCTCATATATTTACTGCAATTACAGAAACCGGTTACACCACGACAGACCCCTTGAAAGTTTTAGAAAACAATATAAATATACTCTCCTGAAGTCTGCATAAATACATAAACATTCTCTGAAGAGTTAAACACATTAAGGTTCAGACTATAGTAGACTTCGGAGTCTTATAATTAGACAGAACCTCACGGATTCTTCATGTATTTTACCCATTTAAATTCGAGGGAAAGAGAACAAGATGGCCTATGGTAAACTGAAGTCGTAATAACTCAATTAGAGCTGTTCTTACCTGTGGAAGAGAATTAGACACCGTAGGGACTATATCCCATTACAAGAAAAGGAGAACCATATTGATAGGAAATAGGCACGCACAGTCTGTTTTCCTTTTCAAGTTCGATTTGTAGGAGAATTCAAATTGCATGACTTCATACTAATGTCTTTAGAATTTATGACTATAATTTGACACATAATTCAAATTCATAAAGTTAAAGACATCAAACCATCAAAAATAGTGGTAGAGTTCTCCATAGACCTTGACTAACTAAAAAATATTCATTCCAACTGATGACAAAACAAATTACTTGCCTGATCCAACGCGAAATCAAAATGATAACGCAAATTGTGAGAGAAGACGTGGTTTCCCGTGCCCAAATGGTATGCAAGATCAAAGGCTTGAAAACCAGCATATGCGAACCCAATAACATTAACAGCTAGACAATATCTGCGCACAAAAAATATTGCCAATGATAATCAGTCTCATGCGGCAAGATCACAAGCGAATGCAGCATGTAGGGCATTAACTAGGACATTCTTATAAGCTATAACTTCAAGTGTAACACCACCACCAATTCCAATATGAGATTACTGAATATGGTTTATTTATTTAGGCAAAATAAACACTACTGAAGACTGCGTATATGGAAGGTTTTGATGATTGCTCACTTGGTCATGAGGAATAAATACATTTACACTTTTAACGGTTTTCTCTAAATTAAAGCAGGTTCATGGGATTAGTATCGGGAGATACATTTGATTTTAATTCATTCCCACTCTGCTTATGATTTTTGTACTTCTCCATCTCCAACATCAGGAAAAGACAATTTTATGTTTTGAAGTAAAACATGCATACTTCTTGCAGGAGAGAAGGGATTCCTATATGCTACATTTAGCCTGTCTAGTTGGTATCATAAAACCAAATAAATTTCAAGGTACAGAATTTGTCAATATTCCACAACCCTGTTGCAGAAACAGAAGACGTTCAATATCTGATTGTTTGTGATCTAGGTTCAAATCCACGACGAATATTAGTCAACAAGTTAAACCGTTAACTTCTTAAGTACAAGAAAAAGAACGAAAAATTCAATCATTTCCTGAACTGATATGAAAATGAGGTTAGACATCAAAAATACCATGTTAGAGGAATTACCAACGAAATACTTGTATTTACTCCTATACCCAAACACTGAAAGCACATAAAGCGAGCATTCCAATAGATCTTATCAATGGATTTCCATCAAGTAAGATGGCTGAATCATTAGGTTAACCGGCCAATTTTCCCAAAATAATTAACTTGAAAGAAACAAATTTTGGGTACATTAGGTTCTTAATCAGAACAGCCTTATCATACTGATTGACAGAGCGAGTTGACAGAGCGAGTAGTTAAATAATCTGAACAAATTAGCAGCAGCCTACTACTCATGCTAAAAATTACAATTTTTTTATTGTTCAGTTTTTATGTGGCATGAGTTTGAATTCTTCTAAAACAATTATCTGGTGAACCATATTACACAAGATTATTTAAAAGAACTAACTTTTAATAGTAGCAAAGTATAGAAACGTGAAGTTTGCCATCAAAAAGGCTTTTAAAGGCAAACCTAGTTAGCCGACATTACATAGAACGAACTACATCAATGATCAACCTATGGACGATAATCTTCCTTCCGATTACGGTATAGTTCCTAGCATAACCTCCTTCAAAGCTACAGATGTGAATTCAAGAGCAATTTCTCATCAAGCTTGTTAGTCTCGTAAAGTTTCCTTTTTTATCGAGCATAGAGATTCTATTACGAACCATGTTTGGATTAAACTATCAAGAGAAGTCTGATATACTCTAAAGTAAACACCAGAAGACACAGACGTGGCAACTTCAACTCGAGTAACAAGTTTAACGAATAAAACTATCAACACTCTTGTGTACAAAGATAAATGCCATTCCAATGAAATATGTTAATCCACCATACCTATACTCCTTGTACCGATCAAACGAGTCGCCACTCCACCCCTCCGTCTTATCCGCCGCCATAACCGAAAACGAGATCAAACACGCCACCACCTCAAACACTCTAAACACCAACGCCACCTTCCTCACCAACACACCCCTCTCCGACCTCTTCAAAATCGACGCCACCGCCGCCCTCGACTTCCTCTCACCCCCCACCTCCCCACCACCACCACCACCACCATACCCCTCCTCCAATCCCCCACCATCAACCTTCCTCACATCCGGCTTCGCCTCGTCCCTCACAAATCGATTAATCCCCAACACCACCGGAGCCGGCGCCTCCCGATTCTCCGAATCAGGCTTCTGCGACTGCGGCCAGGGGCGCCACCCCTTGGCCGGAATGTTAGCGGATTTGTTGTTGGATTTGGCGGGAGAGGGCACGGGCACAGGGGGGGAGGGGGAGTAGTATGACTTGTTGTCGACGAGAACTAGGGCTTTGGAGTTGTTATTAGGGTTGTGATTTTCGGGTTGGAAGAGCGGGTCGTCGGAGCGGAGGGGGGATTCGGATCGGAGAGGGGAGTGCCATGAGTCGACTTGACTAGTGGTTGACTCGGTGTCTGACATTGACAGGTGGCCGCCGTTGCTGCTTTTCCGGTGACCGCGCTTACTGTGATTATTGTTATCTGGGTTTTGATTTTCCATTTTTATTTAATTTAATTCTATAAAATTGTGTGAGAGGAGGAGGAGAAAAGGAAAGTGACCATGGATGAAAGGAAAGGAAAGGAAGCTGCTTTTTGAATTTGGGAATTGGGAGGGTGTGTGGGGTAGTGTTATGATGGGATGGATGCCATGCAACGACGTCGTACTAATAATTAAAAATTAAATAATTTACAACATATATATATATGTACTTAAAAACTTTTGTTCTAAGCAAGTCTTTGTCACGAATAAAATAGTGCCAAGATTCCTTATATGTACGAATTACGATTAATTTATTAGTAGTACACTAGTACTAAAGAATATCAGGTGGAGACTCATTTTTGTTAGATACTATTGTACGAGTATTTCGAGATTGACAATATTTGGTGGACTCTATTTTTAAAACTAGCATAATGTGTTTTTGCACTATTTGATAATCATGTACAGTTTGCAGTTAATAATTAGATTTGGTTAAATAGTGAGAAAAAAAAGTGTTTATGTGTGCGTTTTTCAATTTGTCTTTATTTATTTTTTAAATAAGAAACTCTATTTGCAGTAACACGCGTCCAAAATCTCCGTCATAAAATACGTTAATAGGAACGTCACAAAAAGAATAAAACCATTCAAATTCTGATATTCACCTACGCCGTAAGGTTATGGATAACAAAATTACAATTTCTAGAAACAAAACGAAACTTCATTTAAGCCGTTTGTTTCAGAATTCGCGTCTAGTTTCCCCGAAATTAGCTTCGCTGTAGCGAGTCGCTTGTCTAATTCTAATCAAAATATCATGTCACTGAACCTCGATTCAAGCTTTTATTTCTTTCACATGTAAAGTGATTTTATATGAGCTTAACATCATTTTACAAATATATTGTAGGAATAGTTGTCGATGAACATTAGTTTTAGCAGTGATCTCTCTCACGTGCAAAGTGACTTTTTGAGCTTACACATTTTTTAAACTCTTATTGTCATTAAAATTACCACAATAGTTGTGGTATATGTAGTTCATGGCTTATTAATGTGAGTTAGATGGATAAAACACTTAATAGGTACATAGCGATTGAAGAGGCATATTGTGCCAAATTGGAAATTTGAAGGAATGAATGCATTTTTTATAACTGTTAAACATTTGAAATCATGGCACTTTTAGAATTAAATATTTGTTCTTAGGACAAAAATAAAGTTAGAGATCTAACTTTAACACTTAGTACCTACCTCAAGTATTCCTCCATTATCGCTTTTCCCCTTTCTATATTTTCTAATATTCTTGCAAAACTAGTTTTATCTTACAGTCTAAGTTTTGTGCAAAAGATTGAGCCTCCACAAACACAAAAGAGCTTTTAAGCCTCAGTGACACCAAATAAATAATTTAGGCTCACAAGTCAAATGAGAATTAAGTTTGTAGATTCTTCTTCTTAGTCTCAATCTTTTGTTTCATTTTTTTCCAAACTTTATGTTTCATAACAAAATAGATTATTCCTTATTGCTTTGTATTTTCATTTCAATCAAATCATATTATGTTTTTAATACCTAAATTTTAGTTCTAACTATTATCCTCCCGTTCTCTAACTTGTCTCACATTTAAAACATAATTGAGTACGAAAGAGACTAGCATCAAGTTAGCTTTAAAACTTAAAAGTGAGTGATCGTGGCATATAAATCTCATCCCATCTCATCTTTTGAGATGCACAAAAAACAGTCTTAATCTTCAACTCTGCTTCAAATCACATTGAGCCACACTCAAAGTATATATTTATCGTGTTAAAAAAAGTATATATTTATCAAAAAATGCAATAGCCCCACTACTACTTAATTACTTCCTTAACAATTAAATTCCAAGCTGCATTCAGATGTGTATAAAACCTTTCGTCACGGGAAAAAAGTACACACACACGTGGCAGGGAACAATTGTGAAAGTGAGCAATATTCCCTTTTTACTTCTTTTCCTCGAATTGTATTCTCATCCTGTGAATGATACCATGCAAATTCTTTACTCAACTCACTTTTCCACTTTATTCACTGTCCTTGGATGTCTATTTCTTACAACTCCCACTATGTGTTCAATTTGACAAGCTTATGACTAATGAATATAATAGCACAACTTTGAAATCATTATGAGTTCAAATGTTAACTTGCACATAATTTTTGATAATTGATGTCATTAAGCAACAAAAAAATCACACACTCAATGAGACACGGACAATTAGCATATCCCTGATAAGTTCAAAATCTACTTTTAAACTTTGGCCTATGCAGCTAGAGGGCAACATGTCACCTTTAACTTGTGTGCCTACTACATGGTCGAAAGCAGTGAGCTAGGCTCCTTTTTGTGCATAGGAAAGTTGCACTCCTCAAGTCCCAATTTGGTAATAGCTACTAATCATGACAGAACTTGTAACAACTAAGCTCACACGTTATGCATTTTACATTATTTCCGGTGTAAGAAAGCACGATTAAATAGTTTCTTAATAATTTCGAAAGGACAACACATTATCGGTTTTCTCAGAATTTCATACGTTTCGATCTGTAACATTGTCTTTTCTATTACCATTGATGAATTGCTTATTGATCTCAGTGTCACAGTACCTCACATGCATTACATATAACGACAACGTCTTATTATCTACATGATAACATTAAGAGTTGAATAACCAAGAATATATTTACTTACATATTTAAGGAAATATTTTATCATTTATAAATGCCAGGTATGTTTTTCTCATAGGAAGATCAATTCTTCTCACCATTTACAAGGAGTTGGCAACAAAATCCCATTATCGATATCCGACAAGATTACTCTAGCCTTTTAGCATTAAGCCAGCACAAGCGTATTCTTCATTATCTTATCATTGAATATCATCATCTAGGTATATAATAGACGATACTAACAATAGTAGTTAACTAATATGAGTTTGACAAAACTTGGTTTGGTGCTATGTATGTCACAGGATTGGAAACGCAATGATACAATCTCTAACAGGTCCTGCGGCAAAAAGGTGTATGCAAAGCTCGACTCATTCCGGGAGTCTCAAACGACTAAACAGCACAAGAAAACTTTGCTCAGGGACAACATAAAGAAAACCAAGGTCTGCACCTTTCACATACGGCCCCAACCCCTGAAACAATCAGCAGGAGTTCACTAAAAGTTTAGAATCCACCAAAATTAAAATTGGATAATTAAATCTGAACATGATCAAAAGCATGTCCGGTGATCATGCTAGATCTTGGCATTACCTTGCCATTCATTTTAAGCAGCTCTCCTTCGACCCACTTGGGATTCTTGAAACCAAATTCTGCAATCCTTCCTTGACCTCTGTAACTTGCAACCTGGAAGAAGAAATTTAAATACCATTTCAAGAGTCTTCCATCAAAGTAGAATGCCGAAAATAAGAAAAAATTAATTACTTAGCAGAATAGTTCTCAACTCAACTGACGCAATATATTACTGATTTGTTTTTTCACCCCTCATCTCTTCTTGGTCTACTACTCAACTTATAGGACAGACCCTCTATTTTTCCTCACCATTTCTCCATACATTAACTTATGTTGCTATTCGTTCAAAATCATCTAAGTACGATCATTCTTCAGTAACAGAAAAGCAAGCATGCCACTATAAGTTTAATAATTGGCAATATTCCAATGATCAAAGGTGTATCACCTTCTCTTGTCAAAATACCATTTGTCTGTCGTTGGTTCTCTGAAACTCATGATGTTTCACAGTACTGATTTCTTATAAATTATAAAATCAGGATGGCCGACAATTTGTGAAAACACAATTATTGTTGCAATAAATACGAATACAACTTCTCGTCAAAGACAAATTTATAGAAGGAAAAGACGGCAAGTGAAAACTGTGATGGATGTGCCAAAAAAAGATATGGTTACCAAAGGTATTAATAAGATGCCACTTTATAGGAACAAACAGAAGAGTAGCAACTCCATTCTCGTTCTTCCCCATAACAGGGATTAAAGGCTCAGTTGTGCTTGTTGTAATGTCCTTCACTTTAAAGGAAAATCCATATTTCCAGGTTGATTTTTACCAATAGTGACCAAACTCCAAGTACTAAGAAGACACTATCATTTACAGTTTTAACTAATTCAGACTGTTTGGTTCAATTTTGACACCATTCACTATGAGACTTTCCTGTGAGCTCAAGTTGAACTGGCTATCCAGCTGTTAATCAATGATCGAAAATTTAGTGATACATAAGGTTCCTTTTTCATGTGACCTTCCTATAAATCATTCCTCAGTTATGGCTATGACATGCTGAGGGATAGATTGATTTGTAATGTCAAAGGCACTCGTTTCCATAAATACAATGTTCTGAACTACAATTGCGGGTGTAGTGGTACATAAATGAACCTGGTTCAGAGCATGGTATTGCGTGCACAATTTGGAAAAATAGTATATAATTTTCAGCTATAGTAGCAATTCTCAATACAAGTGGGGCTAGTGATAGAAAGACAAGATGGGCTTGTGTGATGAGAGAGAGAGAGAGAGTATTACCACTCCTAGTTCATCAGGGTAAAGTCCCCGCTTAGTAAGACGATTATTCTTCCCAATTTTAGCACGGAACGTAACCTAGATAGGTTCAAGGCATATGGTTAGTTGTATACGACAAATATACCACAAAATGCAAAAGCTCAACTCCAGAAACCTGGCCAGCAGGAACATTCAAATCTCCTGTCAGCTTCACCGCCTCAACGTACTCAAAGAACTCCACGTCGGAAGAACTCTCGTCGCTATTCGTATTCCAGTTACCATATTTACGCTTTAATTGCACTACCTCAGTCCCATAAGGGCCAAAGGCACCAACATATAGACCTGCAATTAGAAAACAGACCTCAAAAGTAATAGATTTGCTACAAATCCATGTGCATTGTAATTGTTTGCCTATGCATCTGCTTTCTGGGGGGCAGGGTGATGCTAGGATTGAGGATTTGAGGTCAACTCACCATCAAATGGATCTAAATCACCCTGAGAGGTAGTAACACGACTAAAAGTTGTGTATTCAGATAATCTGTTCCGCTTCTGTGCCTGACTGACAGCAAGCTTTACTATCTCACGCACATCTCGTGAAATCTGTTGTAAAACCAAAATAACATCTATAAGCTTAAAAATACACAGAGAGACAATGTAAGAATGAGGCCGAGAAACCTTATATGGTGACAACACTATCAGAAGGTAATTTCCTAAACAAACGAAACGAGAAGAATAGGTTTGCACTGCATACATGTGTGAAGTAAAGGAACAAAGGAGAAACCACGAAGCCTCGTCAAGACAAAAAGAACCATTCACTTTCAAACCCAGAAAAATTATCCTCCCTTAAGATTACCCAACATCACAATCTACCTACTTAAACAATGGCAGTCTTCTGTACACAATAATACTTCTTAAGAGAAATCTATTGGTTCAATGGCAATCTCCTTTACACGATAATACTTCTTTCTTTACGATGGTTTGTTTCATATCTAAAATGTACCTTGGGAGAAACTTTACTGGAACTCAAAAAAGCTTTAGCCACTTCAGGAGGCATAAGTTCAGATACATTTTGGGCGGCTAAAGCATCCACCTTGACTTTAGCCGCAACGTTTTCCTCCTTGTCACTATCTTGGTAACTTTTAGGAACATGCAGCACAAAAGAATCCCTTTCCATATCTTCAATATTAGCTGGGACACGAACAAACTCTTCTTTGGAAGGAGCATCTTCTTTGTTATGTAAAACCCCACCTATGTAAAGCTTCATATCCAAGTCTTTTTCATCTTTAACAGTGTCACCATCCTCTTCCGCAGTAACTTGATCTGGCTGATCATTATCTTCATC
This sequence comes from Linaria vulgaris, assembly GCA_948329865.1. Classification (NCBI taxonomy): domain Eukaryota; kingdom Viridiplantae; phylum Streptophyta; class Magnoliopsida; order Lamiales; family Plantaginaceae; genus Linaria; species Linaria vulgaris. The sequence continues at coordinate 29,544,412 of OX415250.1, read as the reverse complement.
ACTACTTTCCTCTTCTGTATCTTCACTGATAATATTCTCAATATCTTCTTCTATAATCCGCTTCATAGTATCCTCTGTAATATCCCCCGGAACATTAACTTTCATCACTTTAACCTTCAGTTCTGGAATTTTTTCTTTAAGAAAATTTATCACACTTTTTATTCCTTCTTCAGCAGCTCCTTCCAAATCAATGCTCTTCCCTTCGCTTTTTTCGCCTTCATTTTCTTCGATTTTAACATCCACTACGGAGGCATTCTCTATCTCACCTGCTGATGGCCCTTTCTTAGATTTATCAGGTGAAGAACTGGAGTTTGCTGAACTTCCTTTAACTTGTTTTAGAAATACAACCTGCAAGCATATATAGTTCAGAAGTCTCTCGAGGTAGATAATCCATCCCTTCCTTTTAAAGAGTAGAAAAATGGTTCACAGGCATGAAGAGGTGTAAAGGTTGACATTAAGCTGAACAATTTCAAGGACCTTACGCAAACAAAATTCTAAATTTAGGCGAGGGAAAGCTGCAGAAAAAATTGAGTCACATAAAAAATAAGACAATACCCGAGGAATTGGACAAGGGAATCATAAAGCAAGTCCTTTTGAAAACTATATGCGAAGTTAATGCACAAAGCAATCGTGAAGCAAGGTCTTGCATGACCAAGAGTTAGACTTCAATAACCCCATTTCAGGAAAGGTTAAATCTAAACAAACAGAGGAAAGTGAAATCAGGAGTATTATTACTAGAAAGAACCCTTAGTGCTATTGTGTCAAAAAAATAATGATTTTTACGTCAGTGTTCCGCATATTTAGTGATCAAGAAAAACGAAAAACATGACCAAAGCATGCCTCAACAAAATTTGGTCAACGGGTCACCTTCGCATGAACAAATGCCTCACACACACACACACACACACACACACACACACATATATATATATATATATATATATAGTCATCACATAATGTAGAGGAAAATACTAAAATGCTTCTCTGATAATTTGTTTACAACAGAGGTCCTTGTACAGATATCTTGAGTTTTCCATTAAAATTATATTTCCACATCTTGGAGTGCTGGGATTCAGTCAATATATCATGAGTGGGAGAGAACAACTTTTGTTCGTTGAAACATGAATAAGCACATTAAAAAATAAATTATCAAAGTCCATCAAGACCAACATTTTCATTGACATCACCTGCATGTTATATGTCCCTTCAGCATCTTTAACCACATAAATCTCAAACAGTGGAGTTCCAGGAGATGACGTGACTAACTGCCTGAAAGAATTGCCAGTTAGCAGTACATTTAGAAAACTGTGATGATCAAGAACAGAAGATAAGTTGTTAGCTTTCTAACTCCGCCATACCTTGGACTATAACTTCGACCAACTAATCTACCCATTCCTGGAGTAATCCGAATCAATCTCCCAAAAGGATCATCTAAATCCTTTGAATAGCCAACCCACCAACCAACCTGTGTACATGTATATTAAAATGAATTCTGAACAACATGAAATCGTCAATTACAGAGAAGTAAATGCAAAATGAGACAATAGAAGAAGAAAAGCGAGAAAGCTTCCACAATGTCCCATCATAGATGTTACTTGAAAGAAAGCAATATTCAAATACCTGGTCATTACTCAAATTTTTTACCATGACCAAGTTTCATACTCATTTGAATCAGAGAGCACCATTTTAAGAGGATAGGGAAGTGCTCTTGATTATACTGTTTACGCATTGTCAAATCAACATACCCCACAGGTCAACACAGATTTCAGAGAGAATATAGCTAGATCTGATTTCTCCAACCACAATAAACCCCTACAAATTGCTCATTCTGTACCTGGCACTCATAGCAATAACCATGACTGCAGAAAGTCATAGTCTTAATTAAATCTTTGGCTCAAAACATAATTGCAAAGAATTCATAACTATCTGAAGTTCTGAACCAATGTTCGAGTGGAGGGCATAAACCGGGTTCTTAGACCTTGTGTCTATGGGTACGTAACATCATTCCCAAAATTATGCTATTATTTACATGATATAATTGTGGCAACGGATTCCATCAAAGAATAGAAAAGTAGCAACAATGCCATGGATCTAGCTTAAGAAAGAATATCCAAGAAAAGAAAAGAGAGTGAAGCTATTTTACTGCATCCCTAAAGATTTTAAATCAGCTAGAAAAAGGCAGAGCAAATGCAAAAGAGCCCCACTTGGTCATCAAAATCATATCGACATGCAAGTGGCCATCAATAACCTACCAGTCCACTTCCAGTATTTTGGCATAATTTTGAAGCATCTCGATACCGTTCCTCGTCAATCGCATCCTAGAACAAACAGGTACACATTAATAATCTTACACTCACAACCACAACAAAACTCAAAACAAAACAATTTCACCTTCAGCTGCGACATAATTTCAGCAACACTGTCTTTCGACGTCGCCTCAGCAATAGCCGTTTTCAATTTAGCAGCCTCCTGAAAATCTTCCTTCTCTACTGCATCCTCTAATTGGAACTGTCATTCATAACACAGCTCATCAATATTCCCATTAGGCTCCTTCCACACACAGCCTTATAAAATCAAATAACTAATTACAGGTTTTCCAATCAACTAAATCGAGTAGAATCAGGATTAAACAACACCAACCAAACACACATCAACTACCCCTTTCCTTCTAATCCCACTTCATGAATAAATACCCACACGATGATAAAGCTATATGTATAATCCTAAACATAAATATCTCAAAATTCAAGAATAAAGATTGAACCTTTAAAAGAGAAGCATAGCTCTCTGCCTGCTCAATCTCGGAGAAATAGCGGGTCCACTTATTCCAATCCCACTCAACAGAAGAAGGTGCTGTCGATGATGGTGATGATGAACAAGAAGAATTAAAACTATTTGGGTTTTCAAGATTATTATTAGTAGTAGTACAGTGGCATAAAAGCTTGCTTTTTTTGACTAGGAATTTGTTGAGTAGATTGATGGAGCACTTTTTCTTGGAAAAGGGGTTGTTAAGGGTTTCAGGGCGGAGGAGCTGCGGCCGAGGTACGGCGGAGTGAGACGTGGCCCACGCGTTCGCCACCGCCAAATCCATTATTGTATATGCTGCTGTTGAAATAGTGGAACAAAACAACAGTTGTGAGCTGTTGAGTATTTTAGTGGATAGAATCGTAGGTAAGATAATTTCTTGTGTTTGTTCAGTAGTGAAGTCTGCCGCACACCATTAAATTATTCATTACAAAAACACATGTATAATGTATTTAGGTTGTCTAATTTTTTATTAATTTGTTTCTTAAAAACCTTTTTTTTCGGTTAAATAATATGATCAAAATAAAGCGGTTATTAGGCCACATCCAAAATCTGAACACAAGTTGTCTAAACACAAGTTGTAGCTATTTGAGGAGAAAATTGTTTCGTAACATCTCACTTTTTTTTTATGACGTGGGAACCCCTAGCCGCTGTACACACTTGGTAAATTAGCGGGTCGGCGCAATAGTCTGCAAACATCGTCAACTGAACAAACACACTAGGTTAACCATGTGTGACAAACACAGACCTAGAAGGCTTAGAATCAAGCCGCTCCTTATTGAATTTGAAGATGAGATCAATGAGAGAAAGTCCCTCCTCTTTAACCAACTAGGTTACCTTATTACTCTCAATTTCCAACTTAACTAGCGTATGGTGATCTTATTCGCAGTTCTTGGAGTCCATCGTGTTTTTGTCTTCCGTGGGAATCTTAATAATGTCTTGCATGCGATATTGTGTTGAGGGTATCAATTCCAATTTTCGATGACCATCTCGTAGACTTCTCTCGAGTTCGTTTCAATTTGAGGAGGTCTTCTTTCCACGTTAATTTTAGCCGTCTTTTAGGTACCTCAAGTTCAACTTCGTTGACGGTCTAGGAGGTTAACATTCTTTTAGATCTCCTAATCCATTCACCCGCATCAGATCGGACAACTCGACATGTCGGACCTTATTGTAAAATATTTTCTCATCTGGATGTTTCTTCTTACGACTCGACTAAAGAACACTCGAACCTTCACCTTTTACAAAATATTAAAAGACGCTTAGATAGTTTGTGACGTTAAGAAATAAGAAAGATATATAAAGGATTTCATATCTCTTTGCTGCTAATTTTGTGCTAGCGGTATGGTAAGAGTGACGGTTATTATTACGGGAACTTAAATAACTTTTGGTTTTAGTAGACAAAGAATAAAAAAAGTGAAGAGTCAAAATTTCTTATTATACAATTCACCTAATCAACCAATTTTATTATAAAAAACTATTGTCCGTGATTATACACGTTGACTGAGTATATGATTAAAGTAACAAATATAGCTTTAAAACAATTCTTTGAAGTCTGAATTTTGTTGGAGTTTACTTTAAAACAAAATTGGTTAACTAACTATTGCCTCTTGTGGGTGGTCCAGTTGGTTAAGAGGAAGGGTTTTTCTTTCCTCTGTCTTAGGTTCGAATCCATGTGGGAGCGAACCAAATGAGTAAGTCTTCTGGATCAGAGTCCGTCACACATGGTTTGCCTAGTGTGGTTTAACTCGGTTGGCAAAGTTTGCAGGCTAGTGCGTCAACTCGGGGGTTTACCCAATGCGCACGAAGGGTACCGGCTGCGGGTTTCCACGTCATCCAAAAAAAATGATTAACTAGTCTTTAGATTACGAAATATCGCAGTTACTCACTCGAGTGAATTCCTCTAACCATCGGTAGAACTATTACACGATAATGCATACGGACATAAGAAATCATAAATCTTATATTTTAGGATACGCCAATACTCATACTACCATATTTCTTATATTCATATTTACAGGAAGAAGTAATTTCTGATTCCTCGGCACGAGTTTATCCACAACACCAAACCTTGTTATTACTTGCTCGTTCCTTTTCAATAATCACACAATTTTTATTTCTTTTACAAAGTAATCACACAAATTCTAGCAATTAGTTTTCCCCTTAAATATTATATAACATCAAATTTGGAGTCTCCATGATACTTGAAAACATAAGGTCTCTTTTTCATAGGCCATGTGCCTTAATAAAAGTCTTCGATCCATATCCTTTTACCGACGCGTAATCTTACTATTTTTAGTTCTTCTCACTTGGAGATTTAACGTGACACTTTCACCTAATACATTTTCTTACAAATATAGTGAGTAACACTGTAAATGTTCAGAGCGGAGAACATATTAAAAGAGTTAGATTTATAATTAATGTGTGACATATAAAAGAATTTTATTTTTATTTAAGTACCCAAACTAGAGTTTAGTGGAACATATATTCTTTTGATTTCCGCTTGTCATGTGAGGTTACAATTGTTGTATTGTTACTTGTGTGTGGAATATATAAAATGTAGATGTGTCCTGGTTTGTTTCATACTTTCATGCAATTAATGAAGCAAAGTTGAACTAGAACTATTATTTTGCATTTTTGTTTCTTTTTAGCATCTAATTTTTAACACTACGTGCACTTGTGTTTGAATGGCTTATATTATATAATGATATCAGTATATAATTACGTAATTTGCTAGCGCTAATTTTTTAAATGTTAATTGTATTTCCAGTGCTGCTTCGTTATCCTTGTGGACATGGATGAAAATTTCGGTACGGGAGTACGTTTCGGTTAGCTAAAAATTAGAAACGTTTCGTAATATTTCGAGAACTTTTCGGCATGTTTCGAAGAATTCGTAAAATTGTAGTTATAACTACCATGGAAACTACATGTATATTTCGTATCGGTGAAGTCAAAAACGGAAATTTTTCGGTACTTTTCGAGGAAACGCACGGAAATTTTGATCCATGCTTGTGGACTTTTTTTTTCCCGTTCTGGAACACTACAAAACAATTAAGGATTTTTATGGGTGTGATGGAAAATAAATTGACTATCGTTAATAACCATTCCACATTAATGTGTGAAACCAAGAGAATTAGACTGATTAATTATATATATACTAGAAACGATGGCATGCAGTCCCTGCGTAATTAAAGCTCTTTCTATTTGCATAGTGAATAAAATAACTTAAAGGGTAGAGATTAACTATAGAAGGATAGAGAATTCATATAAAAAAATTTAAATTTTGGGAAATTAAACTACCAATTACCATAATTAATATAGTTAATAATTCTACTTAAATTGTAAGGCTAATAATAGAATATTGTGTCATCAAAAAATTATAAAGCTAAAACCAAAAATTAAAATTTTGGTGTCACAATTTGACTATGTTTATACAATAGTACAGATAAAGGATTCGAGTGATATATATAGAACATTATTGATCGGTCATATACTTTTCAGTCTTTCCAACAATTCATATTCATATTTGTATTAGTCGTTTTCTTGCATATGGCCAACGTTATTTTGGGATATGTGACCTCAATGTTCTTTCAATAAGGGGAATGTCGACTGTCAACCTAATCTCAATACTTCTCTTCGCTCCAAAATTGATCACACTTCCAGAAAAAATCATATGTACTTCTAAATACATGCATTTAATTTGGAAAAGCAATAAACTAATCGAACTACTACCTCCAAATTATTTGGAAAAGAGGGGCCTTTCAAACTAATCATAAGTAAAAAAAACATTTCCAATTAACTCCACCTTTGATCCGAGTCCGACAATACATAACGAATAAAGTACTGAAATTTCATTAGAATTTACCGAAAGCTCCTACTACGCCATGGTAGTCTTCTTCTTCTTACTTTTTGATGAACTAAGCCAAGGTTCTCATTTTTGTCTCTTTCCGACGTCATCGCCAGCTCGAAAAATACGAATATCAAATACAATAGGATCACCTAAACCAGAAACGACATTGAACAAGCACGCATCACCCTCCTCCACCACATTGTCAACAACGAACTTCTTCCAACCCCAGTTGAGCCCAATCGTGGTACCCTTCTTATAGTAAAATCTTGACATCCATGATTTTCCGTCTAACCTAAGCTCAAGCTCTTGGCTTTTATTTGATCCTTCATGTCCCCTAGTCCACTCTCCAGAGAGAACCTTCATCAACAAAAAGGCAGCCATTCAAAAGCTAACATCCATATGATGACTCTAGTTCCTTAAGAGGACAATTTGTTGAATTATATTTACAAACCATGTATGTGATTGTCCCATTTTTTTTTTGGTTTTTGCAAATTATAAGCCACATTTCAACATTTCTTACCAAGTATTAATAGTGCTTTTGAATACCATATTACATAAAGTTCAGCTGCGAACATTAATCACGTAACCCAAAGGGTATCGCTCCATGTTCTCAACACAAACTGCAGGGATATAGTTAACTTACCAAAGAATATCTTGGATGAACATAGGAAGGATGCATGAAAACTACAAAACCATCGTCCTTTCTTTCTTTCTTTGCCCTTTCCAATGTTCGAAGCTTCACTTCTTCAGTAGCAATCCTATGTTTTCGCTGCAACTCATCAGAGTCCAAAACATTGGCCCCTGACCAAATATTAATTTCAAAAGTCTAATTATAAATCTTGTGACCAAAAATACTTTCGGTTCAATTTGTGTACCTTAATGAACAAATGAATGGATTCAAGTTCAACCATACACAATATTGAACAAACTTACTTCGATTAACACAAATCTTTTTGCCTTTGTGTGAAGAGATATGATGATCACCAGAATCCTCCTCATCAGACAATATTATCAATCTCTTTCGATCATTACGGCCCTTTTTACGAGAAGAAGTAAGCACAATTTCCTCATCAACACTACGATTTATATCAACATCAGCAACCTTTCTAGCTCTTTCTTTCTCAATAAATAAAGGACTACTTTCTTCTTTTGTAACAAAACAACTGCGGAAATTCTCGCAATTAGTTCTCCCATTGAACATTGTAACATCAAATTTGGACCGCCCATGACACTTGAAAACTAAAGTGTCGCCTTTTTGTAGGCCATGTGCCTTAATAAATTCCTTCCACCCGGCGCCTTTTAGCGACAAAGAACCGCCGGTAAATTCCAATTCCCCAACCCATTTGCTCCCACTTGGTGTCTTTAATGTAACACTTCCCCCTAATTTTCTTCTAACATTCTTCACAAAAGTTATGGGCAGCGCCTGTAAATGTCCACAACGGAAACAAATTAAAAAAGATAGTTATAGAGCCAATATCGTAAATTCAAAATTTTCATGCACAAACGAGAGTAACTAAAACTATTATAAGGTAATTTACCGTTGATAATATTTAACCAGTACTTAAATGTCCAGAATTTGTTTTTCAAATATACAATTGACATATAATAATTTTCAATAGTCAACTTGGGGTGAATTTCAGTCTTGTTCACTAAATTAAGTTCAAATTCTTCATTATTGAGCGCATAATTATGTACTTAAAACTATAAAAAGGTGAAATTATTAAAATTCAACATAACATATGAACGATAAATTCGACTCACTAAGCCATCTCCTGGATTTTCAGAAAGCTGTTGCAAAAATTGGACCTCCTTAAACTTAGACCAGTAGATTCCTTCAAAGGTTTTGCAAACATTGCATTCGTCAGCCATTTATCTGCAAAAATGTAGAGAAATTTATACACAATAATCAAACATCATATAATTCATCAAAAAAAAAATATCAAACATCATAAATATGATGAGTTACGATAGTACAAATGTTCTTACAAAAAAACAAAAGTTAGAAAGAATGTGGGAAACCTTAGACACTATGTAACAAGCAGTAACAAATCAGAGTTTTTACTTCTGTAGTCAAAACTCAAAACTAGAACCTGTAACTTTGTAAGCGAGACGTGTTGTTGCTACTTATGAATTATGATGCTTTCCATGTACCAGTTGACATATGCATCAAAAAAGAAAAGTACCAGTTGATTGATTTGAAACATGACACACGTTTCTCAAGAAATGTCGAAAGTCACAAATTTTCTTAAGTATCAGAATCCCCATAATTATTAAGGCCGTTGGTATTCATCAAAGAAAAAAAAAAGGTAGTTGGGGAGTTCTGACTCTAAATAAAATCTTCTGGATTTTTACGCTTAATTTCTTTATAAAAAAAATATTATGTATTCTATTTCTATCATAGGGGAAAGGTGCAGGCTTCTTATATGGGGTAATCACAGTTAGTTAGACCCCCTTAATGTCCAATATAAATAGAAAAATCTCTCCTAAGTTTGAATATTTTACCAGGATATCCTTCCAAATGAAAATACAAGAATATTTTTCAATTTATCTGACAATAATATCATACACAATAATCAAACAACAAAGAAATAATCATTTGTATTATGAGTAAAACATTAAAAATCTGCAGAAACTTGAACACAGTACAAATATGATAGTGGAAAACAAACCAGCTCGATCAATAATAACCCAAACCAGGAAAAATAAGTTGTTTTATGGCTAATTGTAGAAATATGACTAATTTGTTGGTACTTATATATATGTGTAACAATACTAGGAACGAATTACCTAATTATGAGAGAGATGGAAGTAATGAATGTTAGCTCTACAAATTCCTGGACATGAGGCATGTTTTCAAAGAAAGGTCCAAAAGTCACGGTTTCCCTTCAAATTCTTAGTGAAACACTGAAACAGCACATTTTTTCATTATTATATGGTACACGTACGAATCATTAATATAGTTACTTTCTCACATCTTGATATATGCAATGCAACGGTCGACTGCTTGCATATGCCTCACTTTTGGGAAATGATTGTACACAAATTTTCTTTCTTGTAAGTTGACATATCAGTCGAATTTCAAAGGTGCTACATTTATCCGCTAAAAAAAATAGTCTTTTTAGAATGTGCATTACCATTTACCACCTCGATTTTGAAAAGCCAATAAAATAGTATACGAACTACCTAAGTACCTCTCTAGAATATGGGACTAAAGCGTGGCGATAGAATTCAAAAGCATGTATAATATCGTGCGTCATTGTTTAAACGATACATACATGACAAGCGTAAACTGAAATCATATGAATTACATAGCCATGGTGGTTTTTTTTCTTCTTCTTTTGGATCAACTAAGCTAAGCCATGGTTCTCATTCCAGTCCCTCTCCATTATCATCAGCAGCTCGGAAAATACGAATATTGAAAGCAATAGGTCTGATTGAACCAGAAACGACGTTGAACAAGCACACATCACCCTCTTCCACCCCGTTATCAACAATGAACGCCTTCCAGCCCGCACAAAGCCCGGCTGCCACCTTAATTCTGCCTGACACACTACCGCTGTTAAATTTTGCTATCCATGACTTACCATTTACCTGAAGCTCCACCTCTTGGCTTTTATTCAATCCTTGATGTGATCTCCTAGCCCAATCCGCCGACAGAGCCTTCAACATAATTATCAACAAAAACAAGCCATTTATATAAATCTATTAATATCAAATTTTCACCAGTGAACAAAAATTGATAATTCAATATCTTTTACCAAAGAATATCTTGGATGAACATAGGAAGGACGCATACGAACTACAAAACCATCATCCTTGTTTTCTTTCTCTGCCCTTATCCATGTCCGATGCCTCTCTTCTTCAGTAAGAACTCTTCCTTTTGGTTTTGGCCGCAACTCATCATCAGTCGTCCAGAAATTGGACCCTGACCACATAATAATTTCCAAGGGTTATTTTTATAACTTTTGACATGAAGCACAGTACAAGTTGTACTGGCAATTTTGTATTTATATACGGATGAAATCTTGTGGTGGTTCTTTTCCCATTTCTCAGTTTCAAAAACTAAGAAAGATAGATCCATGCAGCTGTCACAAACATATGTTTCAGTTGCATAATTTCCAACTCACGTCAACCTAAATATTCTGTGATATATATTTCTATTTTGGATTTGGTATATATACTGAATACTTACCAAGCATTAACAGGAACTTTATTTTCCTATTATTTGATCTATATCATCTTGAGTTCTTGATTAAGAATATACGACTCAAATTAATTAGGTGTTTTGATCATACGTAATTTAATGGAAATAACCACATTACACTTCGTGAAATACATAATATACACAATAATTAACAACACAATGCATATATATTTATATACATTGCATAGTAACATTCTTGTTATAACTTATAAGCAAGTGTTAACAGGGGTAGCGTGCAACTTATTGAAATCATAAGAGGGAAATGTGCCTTATTTTAAATAAGGCATGCGCATGGGATAATATCTCTATTTTTTGCCACGGTACTAACATAGGGGGTCCAAGAAAAAAACCACTAAAACTTAGGGGGCTAATTTGACTATTCCGGCCTATTTTTCTACTGAATTGCTATAATTTATGTATGGGGAGGCTAAAGGGAATTGTCTGATATACATAAGGGGTAATACCTTGCACTCAGGGGCGGCATGTGGGGGCGGCCGCCCCCAGCCACAACCCCACCCCTACACATGTATACATCTTTATATCATTATATGTTTAGTTGCAGAGCTTTAAGAGAGAACTGTAAGAGAAAGGTAAGAGAGAGTAATGAAATGAGAGAAGAGAAACTAATTAGTATTTGACTTCAATTCAGAATTTTGGGTTGATTTAAGTTTTTCATTAGTTTAATCAATTAAGCCTTATTGAATGACTGCACACACCTTTGATGAGGAAAAAGTGCGTAATTATCTTAAAAAGTGCGTAATTATTGTAACTGAAAAAGGAAAAGCTGAATATAAACGTCTTTAGACGTGTTACTCAAATGAAAAAGAAAAAGATAAGCTAATGTGAACTGTGAAGTGAGCACGGATCGTTACCTCATTGCATATTATTAAATATAGTAATATATTATGAATATGTATATATTGTATGCATAAAAACACATGTATATTTTGTTGAACATAATTTGTTTTTATATTATATATTACATCTTCAATTGTTTAATTTAATAATAATCTATTCGCAACTTTTGTGCTTCTATATCAAAAGATGTAGTAAATAAATAAAGAATTAAATTATGTTTCGGATGATCTAATAACTAACTTTCGTAATGAAATATGTATTTTGAATTATAAAAGTACATAAAATAAAGCATATATATTTAGTGATATTTTTGTAAGTATCACATGATAATACATATCAATGAAGGAATTAGTCAATGCTTCCGTAAGAGTTTTTGCAGTACCGAGGCACATAGCAACCTTTGATAATAGAAAACTCCAACTATAGTAAGCAATATTTATATTTTATTATTTGTTACATATACTGTAGTTTTACTTAATTTCTCGTCTTTCCTTTTTACAAATTTTAGCTATGTCGTTTTTTTAATTCTTTCTATTAAACTCTACACCTTAAGTAGATTTGTTTTTACAATAATTTGTTCTTGAAAGGTAAAAGGCAAATATTTATATTTTCTCTGATTAAAAAATAAATTGCGATGATTTCGCCTCCCCAAGTCATATAATCTGGCTCCGCCCCTGCCTGCACTCACAAATTTGTGGGACTCACCTGTGGGACCCACATGGATATCAGAAGTTCCCAGGCTAAAGTGTCACTTGATCGAAAGATTTCTGACAATGACTAAAACCATGGTTTAAAAATTCGCTCCGTTTCGTTCGAAACGGGCGAAATATTTCGGCAAATGAAGCCACCGAAACGGTTCCAGCATATATTTTCGAAACTAATGATTTATTAAACTATGTGCTAATTGCTAAATGCTAATGCCTAATGCTATATATATGATGTGGCCATTTTGAGTGTAATAAATGAATCAAACTGTGATTTCCAAATTTATGTCAGGCGGTCACTTGCTTTACATATACTACATTGTTTGATTTATTTATCTACTTTTATATATAACTTTCAAAGAACAAATCAAAATGTTCTCTAATTGGATTTTTATTAAGTGTTTTAATATAGTATATATACAAATTATAATAATTAATGTCTCTTAACTATTAACTAAATTGAAAAACTAGAAAAAGTGACGTTTCCTTTTGAATATTCTTATGAGTTTCGATTCATAACTTGTTCTGGTCTTTTATTGTTTACGAAACACTTTCGAAACATCTCAAAACGTTTCCGATATTTCCCGAAACGTTTCCAATATTTGACCTACCGAAACATAATACCGTACCGAAATTTTGATCCCTGACTAAAACATAAGAGAGCATATAGTTAATCAACAAAGAACAAACTTACTTGTATCCTTACAAATCTTTTTGCCTTTGCTTGAAAAGCTATCATAATGATCATCAGAATCCTCGTCGTCAGAAGATATTTTGATCAATCTCTTTCGACTAGTATTACCCTTGGAATAATTGCTGTCCTTTTTATGTGAAGAAAAAAGACGATTTTTTACGACAGCAGCAACCTTACTTGCTCTTTCCTTTTCAATAATTAGAGGACTTACTTCTTTTATCACAAAATAACTGCACAAATTCTCGCAATTAGTTTTCCCATTGAACACTGTAATATCAAACTTGGAATTTCCATAATACTTGAAAACTAAAGTGTCCCCTTTACGAAGCTGATGTGCCCTAACAACTTCCTTCCATCCAGCGCCTTTTAGCGACAAAGAACCTTCAGCGACAGTTTTCAACTCGACGACCCACTCCTTCCCGCTTGGTGTCTTTAATGTGACACTTTCCCCCAATTTTTCTCTAACATTTTTTACAAAAGTCATGGGTAGCGTCTGAAATTGTGCAAACAAAATTAACACATTTTTCTAAAATAAAAATAAATGATAATTTTATGTATATTGCAACATATTATATAAAAGCTAACTTACTAAGCCATCGCCTGGGTTTTCAGAAAGCTGTTGCAAAAATTGAACCTCCTTAAACTTAGACCAGTAGATTCCTTCAAAGCTATTGCACTCGTCAGCCATTTATCTGCAAAAAATTATACACAATAAACAAACATCATAAGTATGATTTAAGATAGCACAAAGGTTCTTACTAAAAAAAAAAAAAAGTAGTAAGAATGTGGGAAACCTTAAGAAACTAAGTGTAAAACTAATAACCTTAAGAGTTTTTTCTTTTGTAGCTTAAAATAATTGAACTGTGACTCTGTAAACGAAACATGTTGCTGTTACTTATAATGAATGCCTTTCCAACTACCAACGAAAGTTGGAAACATAACGCACATTTCTCAAGAAGCGTCACAGGTCGCGCTTAAATTCTTTGTTAGAGTAGTTAATAAGGTAGTTGGGGGTAATCACAGTTATTAGACCCCCTTAATAATGTTTAAATTAATTATAGAAATCTCTCCGAAGTTCGAATATTTTCCCATGATCGCCATCCAAATTAAAATTCAAGAAGGTATAGTAATAAGCTTTCAATTTCATCCTTGATTACAAAATATTTTACAAGGGCCGGCTTAGATGTTAGCTTAAATTAAAGAGGTGTACTTCATATTTTTATTAAGTTTCAAGAGTGTATGTGTAATATTAAAAATCTATACATTATAATTTGTTTTCTTTATGAAATTTGAAATGTTAAAACTAGAATAATTTTATTCATTTTTCATAAAATGTTTCTATCAGTTGGCATGATATACAAGCTTTTGTACGTTTATTCTGTATATCCCTGAAGTCACTTGCATTTTATTGTTTAACAGTTTTAGTCACGTCAAAAAGAATCTAAAACATGATCGGTGAATTATAGTTAATATTTTTAAACAATATAATTGAGATACTAAACAATAATTTTTGAAATGCCTCCTTTATGAGAGAAGCGTTGAACATCATTAAACTTTTAGTGTATCTACACAAAGCTAGGGACCGTCCTCCCCCTCTCAGAGAGGGGCGGGCCCCACAAACATGGGGCCACAGTGGGGCCCGTCCCTCTGTGAGAGGGGCAGCCACAACCGCCTCCCACATATCAGACAAATCCCACAAAGCTATATACAAGAATGGTATTTTTTTCTCGTCTCTATCAATTTTTTACTTTTGGTTTTATTTATTACCTTTTTAGTCAATTTGTTGCTCTATTGCATACCTCGTTATTCTCCCCAATTACCATCACTACAATTTTTATGGTCATGTTTTCACTTCCTTGTTTAATCACTTCTCATTACCACTTAGGTTTATCGCCTTCAAAATTAACCACAAATTCCATTTAAAAAACCCGTCGCCACCACCTTTTTTCTTCACCACCATGATCAACCTACCTCCATCACTATTATGTCTCACTATCTTCTACCACATGCACCACACATTCGACAACACACACCTACTTTTTATTTGATTTTTTACACAAATGGACCATTGTTGTAATCATCCGACCTCGTTTTTGG
Source organism: Linaria vulgaris (assembly GCA_948329865.1). Taxonomy (NCBI): domain Eukaryota; kingdom Viridiplantae; phylum Streptophyta; class Magnoliopsida; order Lamiales; family Plantaginaceae; genus Linaria; species Linaria vulgaris. Next base: position 29,529,203 of record OX415250.1, on the reverse strand, counting down.
TAATTGTATTTCGTGATCTACAAGTGTTTTTAAATAAAATTTTTCATGTAATTCTTTGACTTTCGCATGTTTTTACTAAATTTGTACTTCTAGTCCTAAGAGTTTAATTTGTCAAGATTAAAGTATTGCGTACTCAACTTGATGCCAAAAATCTTTAAATTTTAGCCTTTGGATCTAACCCTACATATAATTATGAGAAACCACCAATATTATTGTTAAGGCCAACCCCAGAAAATAAAGTAGCCTTTTTTTTTTGCAAATTGTTAAAATCAATAAATATTTTTGCATGAATAGCAATTTGCATTAAATATTGATAATTGTAATTGTTTGTAATCTTTCTTGATTGGTTTACTTTTTAAGTAAAGTTTCTCATCAACAAAATAACTTTTATTGAATTTGTTCTTCTAAATTTTCACGATCTAATCAATACATAAACAAATAAGGTTATGAAGTATAAAAGAAACAAAGAAAAACTAACCCAACATAAAATTCCTAATATTTCTTTAAACAAAGAAGGTACTAAAATATTGTGCTAACCAAAACATTCAACCAACAAGAATTTACTACAGTTACGAAAACTGGCTAGGCAAAATATTTTAGGAAAAATGAATTTAGAAGAAAAAAACGTGCAACCACGAATAAAAGTAATTATGAGAAGCTTGAAGGGCAAAATCGGAACATTAGAATTGAATAAAAGTAATTAAAATAAACTTGAAAAATGACTGCTCAGCACTTTACAGCACATACCCAAGTAAATAGCGTAACTTTTTTAAGACTCAAATCCACTTTGCACCCTCAAAAGTTGCAGTTTTTTCACTTTACACCCTCAAAAATATTTTAAAGCAGTTTGCACTCTCAAATATTGGTCAATTATCAGTTTGCACCCTTTTGTCGATTTCAGTCATTGACCATCGTTTTTTGATGGGCAAAATGGTCACTCCATAGTTCGTTAGTTGTATTTCCTCCAAATACCTATAATGCATTCCTCTATAATCAGTTTCCTCAATTACTCTGCCCTAAATCAGTGTTTTTTCCCCAAATTTACATGCCCTAATTTCTAAATTCAAAAAACTCCTCTTTAATTCACTTAAAATATAGAGCAATTAGCTCGCCCGAGAGTGTTTGTCATTTCAGGCAAAGAATTTCAGTTGTTAAGTGCTCACAACATATTGGAAGAACGCCAATCTGAGTCGGAGATTCTATGGGTGCCCAAATTCGAAGCTTTATTGTGAACAAATTCTATCCATGCCCTATGAAACTGACACAAAATACCTAATCAATACCCTATCATGAACAAACCGAGAACATTTCATGAAAATAAATCCAAAATTGGGCGAAATTCGCGTGCGAATTAGAGGTTAATGCATGCGCACGAATTTGTACAAATTGAAGGTAAAACTCACCATAAAGCGCTTTCATGAATCACTCGAATTTGCGACACCATTGTCGATTACGAGTGTGGAGTTTGGTACATTGAGAGAAAAATTGAGTGTATAAGACAAAATCTAATATGGGAATTGCGCGAAATGAAAAGTGATCGATCAATTTGGAGGGAATACAACTAATGAACATAGAAAGACCATTTTACCCCTAAAAAATGTTGGTCAATGGTTGAAATCGACAAAGGGGAATAAACTGGTAATTGACCAACATTTGATAGTGCAAACTGCTTTAAAAAAAAATGGAGGTGCAAAGTGAGAAAATTGCAACTTTCGAGGGTGCAAAGTGGATTTGAGCTCTTTTTTAAAGGTAAAATCGAAAGAATTTAAAAATAAAAGAACTTTTCAACAATTTACATAGGACCCACATATAAAAAATATAAAACATTTGAGGTTAATTTAAGAGAACAAAAAACAAAAATGACCATTCTGCAATTTACAACGAGACCCATAATTAGTTGATAGTGTAAAATTTTCGAGGTAAGATCAAAAGAATTAAAAACTTAGATGACCGCTCGCAATTTACGTTAAATAGTTAAAGAAAACTTGAAGGGTATAAAATAGGAAACATAATAATAGTAGGGGCTAAAATAAAACAATTTAAAAGTTGAAGGTCAAGCGAGTACGTGAATTTTAGTAAATAACATAAATGTTAGGGGTAAAATAAGAACATAAAAATTGGAGGACCAAAATCCATGGTCTTTATAATATATATAGAGATAATGTTCTAACGGCTTATGTTATATATATAATAATGATGTCGGTCTATAGTTATGTACGAATTCCTAGTGCTAAAATTTCAAAGGTTAATCGTATTTTCAGGCTACTTCATTTTCCTTCTTTTGGACTTCATCTTTTTGTTTTGAAACGCTACAAAACGATTAAGGATATTTATGTGCCGGTGCAATTGAAAATGAATTGACTTTGGTAAACCATTCCACATTATATTAGAGCACGTTTGCTTCCCCCCCCCCACCCTTGTCACATGTTTATAATGCCCATCTTAATAATCATACAACATGTTATTAATGTCACGTTTGCCTACCAAATTAGACCTTACTAAAATGCACATTACATATTTAAATTGCCGTTTGGTTGCATACTGTTTAGTATCTCCTATGGTGAATACCCATTTATGCCCTTCACTTCCCTCTTTAACCTAACCATCATTTCACAAAAGCATATTTGCTAAAACATTTTCAAAACCCTCCAAATTCTCTCTAATTGCCACCCCATCATCGACTCCCCAAATTCGATTTGCCAAAAAAATTCTGAACAACAGAAATTTCGTAACAAAATGCTAATCTATTCAACTGAACCGTGGTGCGCGGTGTCAAGGAGTGCGAACAGCCATGGGCAGGATGGTTTGAACTCCAATCGGATTTTTCCTGGAACTTGTTTGGTATCTGATGGGTTGGACAAGAGAGAACCGATCCTGAAGTATCTTCTCCATCATCCCGATGTCGTCTGTGGAAATGTAAGTTTCCTGTTCATGCGAACCCCTAAATTTTACAAAATTTTGGGGCTTTGTTAATATTCTGATACTATTGTGGATGGTAGGGTTTTATTTGTTGTAATTAAATGGTGGTGTTGATTTTTAGTCTTGAATTTGAATTTGCTGTGGAAATTGAGTATCTTGTGCAAATCTCGTTATGTAGATGCATGCACAAAATTAATGGTTAAATTAGTGTCAAAAATAGAATTTGACCCTTGAAGGAACTACATATTTCACCATAACATTGAGGTGGTAAATATCAGATTGCGGAATTGATGCCCTTTCCCTTAACTGGAAATCTACCCAACCATGCATTACTGTTATGTTATTGTAATATGCTTCCTAAATTGCATGTTTAGTTAGATGTATATAAATTGAACCCAACGCCGTGTCGACGCCGATTAATATATACCTAAGTATATGTATGTTTTCATCCTCAATTTAGATCAACACCATTATTACCAACAACACTGAAATGCAACATGAACTGTTCTGTGGTACGACGTAAGCTACTGTCTTTTAAATATTTTGTACTGATGCGATGTTGTGATATTTTTACAGCCTGAGTTGTATCCTTTTTTCGATGACGACGGGGTGGAGGCTTCACAATGGTTCCCTAGTCTAGAACTGAAACTAATCTCTGTCCTTGCAAAGCATTGTCGCAGCAACGACGTGAAAAATGAAGATGTTTTTGAGAGAGTGATGGAGCTAACTTCCGACGAGCTTACGGAGAATGGGCTTCTAGAATTCCCTACTGAGCGAGAAGTTTGCCATAAAATAATTAGGCTACGTGGTTTGTTTCTGGAATACTGGAACTTTGTGGTTGCGCATGAACTTCCGTTTGAGCACACGTCGGGGAAGATAACTACCACTCCAAAATATGAATCGTATATTGCACAGGTACTTATTGTTTTGTTCATACATGCAAACGTGGTCCATTATTTGCTGTGATGTTGAGTTTTGTATTTCCTATATATAGATTTCGTCTCCAATCACTACTAATGGTGTAATTTTTATTTTAAGGAGACTGAGTTGGAGGAGTATTTCAGACTACATGGGCTGCCTGGCTTCGAAAATCTGCACGCCATATTTTTAGAGCAGAATGCAGCATACTTGAATGAGGAACATATGTTTTATTATCTTCGTGATGATAGGCTCTTCCAGCTCATCGATAGGTATTTTTGGAACAACCAGTTGGAGGAATCCGTGTTCAAGTGGTTAGTGGACTACATCAAAACACACCCTGTCCGGAAAGTCGAACAACTCCTTGAAGCAATCTCAAAGGTTGCCCACAGAATGAAAAGAACTGAGGGAGATGTTAGGAGGATTGTAAGACGGCGACGACTTCCATTTATCCGATTCAAGACTTACATCCTAGATCATAAGGTGGAGGAGTGTTGGGAGACGCGAAAACTGGAGTGTTGTGGTCCAAAACATTACCCAAAGATGCACGTAAGTCAATTAGCTAATTGGAATTTTAATACTTATTGGCAGGAAAAGCTACTAAAGTTATGTGTTTTACCCCGCAGGCTGAAGCGCATCGTTACTTCGATAGCGTGAACTTCCAAATCTACTGACTTCACGACGCGTTCTTCGTTGACGCAGCGGTTGCTTTGACTCCGGAGGAATTGGAAGCCAACTCCTTCAATCTGACAACTACAGAAGTTACGATGGACGCAATTTGGCATACTTAGATAGTTTGGTTATTGACTATATGTCAGAGCTACGGTTGAACATAGTTTTCTTACTGACCGAATTAGTGTTTCGTTAATATGGTTTCCTACTACTTCTGCATTTGTAATTTTAAGTATCGACTACAGTTCCTGGAAATTTTGTGATATTCCGTTGGGAATCTGGTTGCTAAACTACGGTGCTGAAGTTGTATGCACGATGTTTACGTTTTATTGTCGACGTATTTTCCTACTTCGCGCAGTCATTTCACTATGTGAAAGGAAATTGTCTAGTCCAGTTAGTGTAAAATGTGTTTGTTTTATTTCTAAATGATGTTAGTTTAAAGTGTAATGGAATCAGTTATTCAACTGAATGTGTTCGAATTATTATATGTGTGTGAGGAACACCTCATCCTAAAACCATGATGGACTCACTGGATCGTTTATCAGCGTTAGTATGTGAGTGCACACTCATCCGAACAGAGCACCATCCAATACGTGTGTCCAATGCATTCACATTTAGTTACTGGTGCAAGGGCTTCTAATTGAGTGTAATTTAAAAAATTGTGTATCATTAACATACATCACATCATGTACTAACAGATGCATCATGCAAACTTTTATTGCAACACATCTACTTTGTTATTCAACCAAGGTTCGGCGCCAGTTAGGTACAACTGATACACCTCCAATCACCATTATGCCTCACATTTGTAGATATTAATATCATCTTATCCACCTCATGACCTGTTGTGTGAGTTGAGGACAATCAAAGTACATCTAAGTATTTAATATAACATTTGCATCTGGTATAAACACTACTCTCACCTCTACTGAAATTAACACAAAGGAGTACATCTACTTTGTTGTACAACACAAGACTTAATAGCATGAACTTCAATTAACCATTTATTACACCATTGCCCAATAAACCAACTCCCTTTTGACATCCATTATGCTCAAATCTTACCTAGGGAAGAACAGGTAGTGTGTTGTCTTGTTACTTGACAAATTACAATCGGATTACTAGTCAACCGCATGATGATTTACACCTTTCAAATATTAACATAAATACCCTTCGGTTTTGATACAAATATAATATATTTGCAACTTCATGCTCAACTGCATCATGAAACTGGCACAGGAGGGGGGATCTTCTGCTGAACCTTTTGTTACTTAACACTACTCTGATGAGCCATGCATACAGATAGGACAACTCTTATATTTAATATCATCCAACTTTAATAAAACATCTTATCAACCCAGATTCTACAAATCTAAACATATAATTACCAAATCAGAATATCTAATGCAAATATATCTACATCAGAAAATCTAATACAAATATATCTAAACATTTTAATAACGTCTATAAATATGGGGTTTCATGCATTACTTAACATCACTACAACACCATAAACCAAACAGCAGATTATAAAATCGCAATGGTGCCAGAGAATCCTCGCCCTCAATCCTCATTTTTTCTACACAGCCGCTTGGACATTTGTGATCGACATGGCTTTCATGAACTACTTGGTGGAAGAGAAAGGGAAGTCAGACTCGATGTTTCAGCGCAAACCAGTAGACATGGTTAGGGCGGCTGCTAATAGGTTGAGTGTCGTCTTCAACCAAATCTTCACGGTCCGCCAATGCCTAGCCCAATACCGCAAGCTTAAGATGCGATACAACGTCTTCGACTTCATTATCGGTCTGAGCTCCGTTTACTACGACGAAACCAACAACGTGGTGCATGCGTTCGAAGACTTCGTTTGGGATTACGTAGTTCTTGTAATGTTTTCAGATTATATGATGCCGAAATCTATATATATTAACTTTTTATATGATAGCAGCACGGGGATTTAAATTTACACAATACTAATTTGTATTTCTTTTTTACAACTTTTGTTAGAAGTACAAGCTTGGTGAGACATACATGATTGAAGGAGAACCTGCTTGGAGAACACTGCAAGTGTTGTTTGGCCCTAGTCGCGCAACATCGACAGCGAGCCCCGTTGGTCCTACTGCCTTCGTCGATTTGACCGGTGATAACGATGAAAGTGATAGGCCGGAAATCCCCGAGTTGTGGTGGCCTCAAACTAGGATTTCACCATCTGTTGGCAATCAAAATCTTCGACAGCCAATTACCTTTACCCCACCATCTCCCTTGTCGAGTTGTTTTCGCGCGAACATTTGAGATGCATCATTGCGATGTGGATAACGATTTCTGGGATGATGTCATTCCTAGAGCAGTTGGACTCCAACCATCGCCTACTATTGTGGTTGACGATACGCCGGACATCCCCATTGCCGACTCGGACGAAATCCGACGCCGTTTGCAAAGGCCCTTGTTCCGTGTTCCGGAAAACAAACCTCCGACTGCGGTTAACCAAGGAACGCCGCCGAAGATACCTGTTTTTAACCATGACGTTTCGAGCTCACAAGGCTCTTCAAGCTCCGTGAATAGTCCGTGGCGAATGAAACCTCGTGGTGGTGTTGGAAAGGGAAAGGAGAAGTACAAGGACTGAGATTGGTGTAGCAAGGTTGCTGTCTTGTTGGATAATCAAAATTTTCAAGTATCACTTCGGCTATTATGTATTATTTCTTAGTTTCACTGGTGTTTGTATTAGGTTTGATATGTTAAAGGCCTGGCCATTTCTAGGGGGTTTGTGTGTCTTTTTCATTTTGCAATGGCTGGCTTAGTAGTTTTGTGTGTTATTTGCCCGTTATGTTTAAACTTGTGTGGGGTATTATTTTGAACTTAGAGGTAGTTGGTGTTAATGTAGACTGTCGCAGCAGTTGATGATGGCGCCAAGAAATGTAGAACTACCGTTTTGTTGCATGGAGTAGTGTAATATAATGAACCTGTTTGTAATCTGCTAATCTTCATGCTTGTGTTTTGACACAATGACATAATGATATTTTCACTCAAATTTCCAGCAACATATATTTAGGTTGGTACAAAGTCGCCTGGTTGCTCACCTTAGAAGATGCAATTTTAAAAATCACAAGTCACACCACTAATACCCTATTCCAATGAAAACATAACATTCAAGATTTTTCACTACCAATCTGATTCCCAGGAAATTTGAAGGATTTTTCACTACCAATCATATTAGTGACAATGGCAAAAAAAATATGAGTGATGTCTTACAGAAAACAAACCCCATCAAGATCAACAAAAAAGGGTGCTTCAAATAACCAAAGAGTACTAGTCTGAATCACAGATTCTGATCCAAATGATAGTACCACCCATCCAAAATATAATACTGAAGGTCATTGTTGTTGCCATTAGCCAAAATAAATTGTCAAAGTAAACGAGAGTCGCCTATATTGTACCACGCATCCCCACTTCGACACCCTCACCAAAATAGAAGAACTGAATTGTTAATTTACCCAAAACCTGAGCCCAATTCAAGGATTTTTAGCAGACGGATCCAAAGCACCGCTTACGATCATGCCAATGTACTCTTCCCGACAAAGCTCATCCATGCCCAAGAACATATCAGTGGATTGCGGGTTGTTGACTATTTTGTGCGCTACAAGTATAGGGAGCTGCAAAGGCATGAGCCCCATCTCAGCAATTACGTCGAACACCTGTTTGCTCTTAGACGCGGGGGCCGTGGGTGGTGCGGGGGTAGGTGCTGGTGTTGGAGGGACATAACTGGCTACGACCTTGTCAGCCATCTGCACAAGGGTTTCATTGCTTTTTTGGAACATACCCCCGATGAAACTTACTAGCTGCTCAGGCAGTTGCACGGGTTCACGAGACTTCTTTTTTCGCTCGGATGCCCCCTCCTCATCACCCGTTGTTTTCTTGTTCCCCATGTCATTGTAGTTAGAAGAACTGAACTCATGCGCATCTATCGTGTCTTCATGCTCATCGTCCCTCAGCCTTTTGTTGGAACCAAATGTGCCCGTGCTTTTAGCCTTCCCTTTTGCACCACTTCTTACATGGTTGTCGACAACCTCTTAATAAATCTGGTGAGGGCTTTCCAAATCAAGGATAGCATCGGATATACCCTGCGCAGCTTTGCCGTTAGCGCGATCAGTTCCAAATATTGTCAACCAGTCCTCATAGTAAGGAAAGCTCTTATAGCGGAAACTCTCTACGTCGGGGTGAGTCTGTGGCAAACAAAAATATGTACTGGTGAGTGTATTAGCAATGGAACTAAAACATGAAGGACAATATGTGGTACTCAGTACTATATACACAAGCTAAGAGAAAATCTGAACGCAACAAGAATACAAAATCATGTAAAGCACTTCAGAGTGATTCTTTAGTAGAAGTAATAAAATCTGGATGAACTCTGTTCTTGGTGTATTCGGTTTATTTCATGCAACCTATTGAAAATCAAAATCCATTAACATATGCGGGGTTATGATCGAAACCTTTTTTAAAACATGAATCACATGACAATATGGATTTTTCCTTAATATGCTAACTCCATTGGTAACTGGTCTTCATTCATGTAATACAAAGTAGTGTATTGGTAAATTGTGAATGGTTGATTTACATTGCAAACCAACAGTGCTATTACATGTAAATCTAATGATTGACAAGATCCCAGTTACCTTAACATATTCATTCCAAACTTGATCATCAGGGACATTGACCATTTGGGTTGTAGTAACGAATCCAAATCCGCTTGTGTTAACAAGCGTCTCCAGACTGGCAAGGGTCTTCTTCTAAACCGTTAGCTTCGAGTTGATGTTCTTTTCAGTCATAGGGCGACCGTGAGGAAATTTCTGTCCCATTGCGCGTTCAAGAGCCGCCAGATAGCCAGGCCTAAAACCGGTCCCGGCTCGCCAACCATTCACAACCAAATCTTTCAATGCATCAATTAAGACCACCTCTTCTGGCTTGGTCCACACTCTCCTAGCTCCTCCCGGTTTGTGGAAAGGTGGAAGTCCACTGGGGCAGCTACTCTGCGACATATCCATCTGTACACAAGCGGCAAAAAAAAACGTACGTGAATAAACAATAATATCTGAAGACTAAATTCAACTATAAACTATAATTCCAACACAAGACTTGTGTTGGAATTTAATGACCATATCTGATTTTATGAATTCCAGTCAATTCATACCATAAGGAGGGCATATTAAATTGTAGAATGATAATTGGTCTCAACAAATATATCTGTAAACACTGTGAAATGGCAAAACAATCCAGAATGAAGTGTTTCATGCAGTACATGAGTGTTTTAGGAAGAGCAAGGCATACACAACTGGGAAAGCATATATTGTACTTGTATTATTGCAGAATAAAGTTTAATTGCACTAGATGCAGGTGTATCACAAATTGTGAGGAGCTCATTCCAAAATAATTCATATTATATAATTTGGCACTTATCAAATATGGGCTAATTAGTGGTCCAAAGGGAAGACATACCAAGTCAGGTTAGGATCACACAAGCATTATAATTTCATAAGTCATATTCCCTGATGAAACATTTGCATTAAATTAAAAATCATCTGAAATAACCAACAAAGTCAGGACACAATACACGAATACTCAATAATTGTCGAATACAAAGGCGTCTTAAGTCTGATACAACTGGAACTTATATAGACTTCATTGACCCGTCCGCCGAGCCTGCCACTCCTTGTACATTTGCATGGCCATGGTGTCACGGAAATTTGTCCAGGCCTCAGAAGGTTGTACAACGTCTATGTAATCTGGCTCGCGATCGTGATTAGAGGGTGATCTAGGATAGTCTTCGTCTAAAGCTGAATGTGGCATGTTCTGACGAATGAAATTGTGTAGTAAAGCGCATGCCATAACAATATGATGATGACGCTTTAGCGAAAACCAAGAATTTTTTCGCAAAATCCCCCACTTGCCCTTCAAGGCAGCAAAGCAACATTCGATTACGTTACGGGCACAAGCATGCTTCAAGTTGAAATATTTCTTGTAATTTTGTGGAGTACGATGGCTGGTTTCCCAATCCCTAAGGTGATATCGTACTCCTCGGTACGGCACGAGGAACCCCTCCCCATTTGTATATCCACCGTCACCAAGGTAGTAACAACCTAACAATAGGATGGCAACTGGTGTTTATGGTTGGTAACTTGCTGTATAGGACAATTTAATTAAAAATACCAATTAACATAGGATAATTTTTAGGACAATTCAGGTAATGAAATTACCCGATGGTACCCTAACCCGCAAGGACACGACTATCTGCAGCAGTACCTTCCCAACCCGCAAGTACAAAAACAAACTGTCCATTCCTATCGCAAACACCTAGATTGTTGGAAGCCAAAATGCCTTTACGATTTCGGTATCTACCCTGATCCATAAGAGGAACACGTATGTGAAGCAAGGTACCATCAAGTGCCCCTAGGCAACCCTTCATGTTATACCAAAGACAAAGGATCACAACGTATACTGAGGTTAGGATTTGGTTGCTTTTCAAAGAAAAAAAATTAGGAGTCCATATAATTAAATGAGAATATGTTGTAGCTACCTGAAAAGGCTTCCATGTAGGATCTATGTCGTCAAGTCCTATTGGTTGCGGGGTAGACAGGAGGACTTTCTCACATTTTAATAAAGCTAACAACACTTTACCAAAATGGCGACTAATTGTTTCACCCGATCGAACAAAATGTCGGCCGATGGTACGATTCTTGGTGTGATGGGATAGAGCGTCTAGGAACATAGACACTTGATAGGAAATACCAATATATTTTGTTTCTTCCAAACCCCCATAGCTATGTAACAAGTAACAAAGTTTTTTAAAACAGCCTCGGTTCATCCGGAGGGCGTGTTTAACTGGTGGCTCACCTGTGTTTAACAAAGTATCTAGGTATTTTCTTTGATAAGGGATTCGATGGACTATGCTATAACGTATACCGGCACGACGAGGTTTCCGCCCAAATCTCCCACACTGGTGGAGATATAGCAAAATTACTAGCAAAGCCAACATGGACACCCTAAAGACTACTTGATGCATGGCAAACATGATCCAAATCCTCTCCCTCGGGCCCATGATTACCCTGCTACGCAGAACCCACGTTATGTTAAACATCAATAAACATTTATTTCATTCCAGATATGCAAACTGTTGTTGGTCAGGTTAGTTGTTCCAGAACAAACAATCTGTTATCTTCAGTAACACTGAATCACATTGCACATAAACAGGAAACAAATACATGATGCACTTTCACACAAATCACATTTGTACCCAACTTAATAAGAATTTTCCTATTACATAATTGTACAAGGGCCTCATCAGTCCAGAAAACCAAATCAGTGAAGTTGCAGCGCAAGGTCGTACGTTAAATATATCTTATCAAATCACACAACACAGATACGTACTATGTTCGTAAAATAATTACTTGCTATAACTACTTGGACAAACAATACCTACAAAACAAAAAAATTCAACAAATCTGGGTTTATCCCCATAAACATAACACATCATAGTTTCACTTATAAAAACACGACAGTCACTTGAAACTGTTATATCAAGTTATTGCAGAAGCCACCAACCAAAATATACCCATATTTTACCTAAACAAGTTCAACATTAAAAGTCTGTAAACGGTGAGGTTGGTGTTCTTACCAAATGCAATTCACCTTCACAGTAGGGTTGTACCTGAAAGAAAAACAAAACCACAGAGTAAGATGGGGGTTTACAAAAATCTATCAGTAATCATCAATATTTTAAAATTTAGGAAAAATCGGAGTAAAAACCTTCAAAATCGATTTGGACGCCCAAATTGCTAAGAAACCCTAGCTTCAGGCGAATTCTGAAGAGTTGAGTATATACCACTCATTTCCCTCTCTTCACTAGTCAATTGGCGGCAACTTTTGGGAATAAAGTGGGGGTAAAATGGGGAATTACCTTTCCTACAAAAGCCAACACTGCAAATCGAAGGGGGGTAGCTCCAGATTGAAATCGGGGGGACAAGGGGATGAACTAACAGTTTTCGCGGGCTGCGGCAGTAGGAAGGAGGCAATCCAAACGTGAAAATAAACCCAGATTTGTTATTTATCGGGGCATTTCAGACAATCCAAACATGCTCTTAGAGTGATAGAACATTAATTATGAATCAGACGCTTCTTTTCAACTTTCCAAACGGCCTATATTGATATTTATAATAGTCATTTTCTTGCATATGGCCTACGTTAATTTTGGGATATGTGACCAAAATTAATGTTCTCTCTATAAGTCCACGTGTCAACCTAATTCCAATACTCCTCTTCGCTCCAAAATCGACACTTAGAGACGGTCTATTCCATGCTGCGCACAGGTCTTGTGCGCAGCCCCTCAGGGATGGTGACACGTGGACAAAAAAGACAAAACATCAGTCCACGTGTCACCATCCTATGGGGGCTGCGCACAATGCCCTGTGCGCAGCATAGAAAAAACCCTTACGGCACGTTTGGATGCCCTTGGCCATCAAAACATTCATTATTTAATAGGCATATTAGTATGCCCATCAGCCCACATTAAATAATATCAGCTAGAAAGGTAAGATAAATTAAAGGCCAAAAGTACATACATGGCCCACCTAATACCGGGCTCCCATTACTAATTAGTGCAAAAAATTAGCAAACCAAACACCATATTAGCCCACAACATTTAGTTAATAAGGCCTCTTAAGAGCATACAAACGTGACGATAGAGACATGTATTTGGAAAAGCCACTAAACTAATCGAAATATTTCTCCAAATTATGGGAAATTTAAAAAGGTGCTTTTAGAAACATTTCTCGTGCACCAATGATCCGACAATATATAACGAATAAAGTACTGAAATTTCATTAAAATTTACCGAAAGCTCAAATGCCATGTTAGTTTTCATTTTCTTACTCCTTGATGAACTAAGCCATGGTTCTAATTCGTGTCTCTCTCCGACGTCATCACAAGCTCGAAAGATACGAATATCAAATATAATAGGATCGCATAAACCAGGAACGACATTGAACAAGCACACATCTTCAATCTCTTTCGATCATTACGGTCTCCTTGACAAGAAGAAGTAAGCACAATTTCCTCATCAACACTGCGATTTTTATTAACAGCAGCAACCTTTCTAGCTCTTTCTTTTTCAATAAATGAACGATTTGCCTCTTTTGGTACAAAGCAACTGCACAAATTCTCGCAGTTAGTTTTACCATTGAAAATTGTAATATAAAATTGGGACCTCCCATTATACTTGAAAACTAAAGTGTCGCCTTTTCGTAGGTCATGTGCCCTGATAAATTCCTTCCACCCGGCGCCTTTTAGCGACAGAGAACCGCCGGTAGATACCAACTCCACAACCCATTCGCTCCCACTAGGTATCTTTAATGTAACACTTGCCCTTAATTTTTTTCCAACATTCTTCACAAAAGTTATGGGCAATGCCTGTAAATGTCGAAAATAGAAACAAACTTTTTATAAGGTAATTCATACTTGATAATATTATACTGTGTATATGCATGTCTAGAATTTATCTTACAAAGATGCATTTAATTTGATATATAAATCTCAGTAGTCTTTTCATGACTAAATTCAGATGAAATTCTTGATCATTGACCGCTTAATTAAGTGATTGAAGATTTCAAGTTTCAATTATAAAAAGACGAAAATAGTAAAATTCAAATATAACATATATATGAACGATAAATTCCACTCACTAAGCCATCTCCTGGATTTTCAGAAAGCTGTTGCAAAAATTGGACCTCCTTAAACTTAGACCAGTAGATTCCTTCAAAGCTTTTGCAAACATTGCACTCCTCAGCCATTTATCTGCAAAAATGTACAAGATATTTTTATACACAATGACCAAACATCATAAATATGATGAGTTAAGATAGTACAAATGTTGTTACAAAAAAACAGAAGACAGAAAGAATGTGGGAAACCTTAAGAAACTAAGTGTAAAATGAATAACCTTAATGTGTTGTTTGTTGCTACTTATAAAGTTATAATGCCTTTCCAACTTCCAACTACCAATTGAACTTGGAAACATAACGCACGTTTCTCAAGAAACGTCACCAATTACAAGTCGCAGTTTTTCTTAGAGTGGCATAATCACAGTTAGACCCCCTTAATAATGTTTAATATAATTACAGAAATCTCTCCTAAATTTGAGTATTTTACCATGATCTCCTTCCAAAATGAAATACAAGAAGGTATAAAAAATTTATTTATTTTTGATAATATACGCCTCTTCATTTTAATTAAATTTCAAGAGTGTACATGCAATATTATATAAAATCTACACAATATTACTTATTTTCTTTTATAAAATTTCATAATATTAAAACCAGAATAAGTTTATTCAAAATTGTCATAAAATGTGCCTATTAGTTGACATGACATACGAGCTTTTGCAAACATTGCAGTCCTCAGCCATTTATCTTCAAAAATGTACAGAAATTTATACACAATAATCAAATATCATATAATTCATCAAAAAAAAAAATCAAACATCATAAATATGATGAGTTAGGATAGTACAAATGTTCTTACAAAAAAACAAAAGTTAGAAAGAATGTGGGAAACCTTAGACACTATGTAACAAGCAGTAAGAAATCAGTTCTTACCAAAAAAAAAAACCAGTAAGAAATCAGAGTTTTTTACTTCTGTAGTCAAAACTAGAACATGTAACTTTGTAAGCGAGACGTGTTGTTGCTACTTATGAATTATGATGCATCAAAAAAAGGTAAAGTACCAGTTGATTGATTTGAAACATGACGCACGTTTCTCAAGAAATGTCGAAAGTCACAAATTTTCTAAAGTATCAGAATCCCCATAATTATTAAGGTCGTTGGTATTTATAAAAAAAAAAAGGTAGTTGGGGAGTTCTGACTTTAAATAAAATCTTTTGCAATTTTACACTTAATTTCATTCATAAAAAAAAAATATTATGTATTCTATTTCTATCATAGGGGAAAGGTGCAGGCGTCTTATAAGGGGTAATGACAGTTAGTTAGACCCCCTTAATGTCCTTCCAAAAAACTCTCCTAAGTTTGAATATTTTACCAGGATATCCTTCCAAATAAAAATACAAGAATATTTTTCAATTTATCTGCATAAAAAAACATAATATCATACACAATAATCAAACAACAAAGAAATAATCATTTGTATTATGAGTAAAACATTAAAAATCTGCAGAAACTTGAACACAGTATAAATTTATGATAGGGGAAAACAAACCAGCTCGATCAATAACCCAAACCAGGAAAAAGAAGTTGTTTTATACCTAATTGTAGAAATATGACTAATTTGTTGGTACTTATATATATCTGTAACAATACTAGGAACGAATTACCTAATTATGAGAGAGATGCAAGTAATAAATATAATGTTAGCTCTACAAATTCCTGGACATGAGGCATGTTTTCAAAGAAAGGTCAAAAGTCACTGTTTCCCTTCAAATTCTTAGTGAAACACTGAAACAGTACATTTTTTCATTATTATATGGTACACGTACGAATCATTAATAATAGTATACGAACTACCTCGATTTACCACCTCGATTTACCATTTACCACCTCGATTTTGAAAAGCCAATAAAATAGTATACGAACTACCTAAGTACCTCTCTAGAATATGGGACTAAAGCGTGGCGATAGAATTCAAAAGCATTTATAATATCGTGCGTCATTGTCTACATGATACATACTAACAAGCGTAAACTGAAATCATATGAATTACATAGTCATGGTAGGTTTTTTTCTTCTTCTTTTGGATTCTCATTCCAGTCCCTCTCCATTATCATCAGCAGCTCGGAAAATACGAATATTGAAAGCAATAGGTCTGATTGAACCAGGAACGACGTTGAACAAGCACGCATCACCCTCTTCCACCCCGTTATCAACAATGAACGCCTTCCAGCCCGCACAAAGCCCGGCTGCCACCTTAATTCTGCCTGACACACTACCGCTGTTAAATTTTGCTATCCATGACTTACCATTTACCTGAAGCTCCACCTCTTGGCTTTTATTCAATCCTTGATGTGATCTCCTAGCCCAATCCGCCGACAGAGCCTTCAACATAATTATCAACAAAAACAAGCCATTTATATAAATCTATTAATATCAAATTTTCACCAGTGAACAAAAATTGATAATTCAATATCTTTTACCAAAGAATATCTTGGATGAACATAGGAAGGACGCATACGAACTACAAAACCATCATCCTTGTTTTCTTTCTCTGCCCTTATCCATGTCCGATGCCTCTCTTCTTCAGTAAGAACTCTTCCTTTTGGTTTTGGCCGCAACTCATCATCAGTCGTCCAGAAATTGGACCCTGACCACATAATAATTTCCAAGGGTTATTTTTATAACTTTTGACATGAAGCACAGTACAAGTTGTACTGGCAATTTTGTATTTATATACGGATGAAATCTTGTGGTGGTTCTTTTCCCATTTCTCAGTTTCAAAAACTAAGAAAGATAGATCCATGCAGCTGTCACAAACATATGTTTCAGTTGCATAATTTCCAACTCACGTCAACCTAAATATTCTGTGATATATATTTCTATTTTGGATTTGGTATATATACTGAATACTTACCAAGCATTAACAGGAACTTTATTTTCCTATTATTTGATCTATATCATCTTGGTTCTTGATTAAGAATATACGACACAAATTAATTAGGTGTTTGAATTTGATCATACGTAATGTAATGGAAATAACCACATTACACTTTGTGAAATACGTAGTATACACAATAACTCCTGTGGAAAAGAAGGCAAACTATATATACCCATGTGATATGCAAAAAAGAGCAAGATTAATTGCCTCCTTCAAAAAACAGGCAAATACTTAACAACACATATATATACCAGCATATTTACATACATTGCAAAGTAACATTCTTGTTATAAGCAAGTGTTAAGGGGAGTGCTGTGCAACTTATTGAAATCATAAGAGGGAAATGCCCCTCATTTAAATAAGGCATGCATATGGGATAATATCTCTATTTTTTACCATGCATGGTGGTAATGTGCAACTTAGGGGGTCCAAAAAGAAAACTAAAACTTAGGGGGGCTAATTTGACTATTCCTGCCTATTTTTCTATCTGCTATAATATATGTATTGGGAGGCTAAAGTGTCACTTGATCGAAAGATTTCTGACGATGACTAGGACATTTCACATTAGAGAGCATATAATTAATCAACAAAGAACAAACTTACTTGTATCCTTACAAATCTTTTTGCCTTTGCTTGAAAAGCTATCATAATGATCACCATAATCCTCGTCGTCAGACGATATCGTGATCGATCTCTTGGAATAATTACTGTCCTTTTTATGAGAAGAAAAAAGTTGATTTTTTACGACAGCACTGCTAGCAACCTTTCTAGCTCTTTCTTTTTCAATAATTAAAGGACTTGCTTCTTTTGTCACAGAATAACTGCACAAATTCTCGCAATTAGTTTTCCCATTGAACATTGTAACATCGAACTTGGAATTTCCATAATACTTGAACACTAAAGTGTCCCCTTTACGAAGCTGATGTGCCCTAACAACTTCCTTCCATCCAGCGCCTTTTAGCGACAAAAAACCTTCAGCGACGGTTTTCAACTCGACGAGCCACTCCTTCCCGCTTGGTGTCTTTAATGTGACACTTTCCCCCAATTTTTCTCTAACATTTTTTACAAAAGTCATGGGTAGCGTCTGAGAATTTACAAACAACAACACTTCTTTAGTATAAAAAAATAATGATATTTTTATGTATATTGCAACATATATATATATATATATATATATATAATTTAACTTACTAAGCCATCGCCCGGGTTTTCAGAAAGCTGTTGCAAAAATTGGACCTCTTTAAACTTAGACCAGTAAATCCCTTCAAAGCTATTGTACTCGTCAGCCATTTATCTGCAAAAATGTACGGAGATTCATATATACATAATAATCAAACATCATAAATATGATTTAAGATAGTGCAAATGTTCTTACAAAATAAATAAAAGATAGAAAGAATGCATAAAACAAATAACCTTAGAGTTTCTCCGTTCGTAGCATAAAATAGATGAACTCTGACTCTGTAAGCGAAATGTGTTGCTGCTAATATTATAAATTATAATGAATGCCTTTCCACCTACCAATTCAAGTTGGAAACGTAACGCACATTTCTCAAGAAGAGTCACAGGTTCTTCGTAAATTCTTTGTTAGAGTAGTTAATAAAGTAGTTGGGGAGTTCTCATTTTATGAAAAAAAGAAAAAATAATAATTGGTAAGGGAATTTCCAATACAGAAATGGTCTTGTTTATTGCAGCAATTCAATATACAACCGGCTCGTTTGGTTGCAAGAGGACCTAATAGCAGTCCAACTATTAGATGTCTGTTATGATCCATATTCAATGTTTAAAATCAGCTTTGGTTGTTAAAACACTCCTACCCAATTAGATGTGGGCCCTACAAAAAGCTTTGCTTTGGTTAGTCTTGTTAGGAGCATTATTGTATCAAAATACCAACTATGCCCCCATCAATTTGTACACATCATCGCTGACATCATATCCTAATTTTAAAATTAAGTATACCCCCAATAACGCCCAAATCATAACTAACGGAATCACGCGGAAATCCTAAAACCCTCGCCGAGCGATCGCACCACAAGCATCAACAATTCTCCACCATCTCGGTGGCGCGACGCCTCCCATTGAAATTCGTCTCTGTCACGTAAGGTTTCACTCCAACCAACACCTTCAATTACTTAGAAATGTAGTATTTTGGAAAACTTCAATCACATCTCACATCTGATCGAGATCCAAAAGTTTGGTCTCACGAGTTTAAGAAGCTGCGTGTCATTTTTAAGCTTAATATCATGGACTGATGTAAGGTGTGTGCCTATGATTATCTTTCTAACTTATTTATTGGTAAAGATTACAGTAAATTAATCAAATGGAAATGAAAAGCCGCATCGGATATTTCGAACTTCTGTATATTCTCTAAATCTGAGTTACATTTAGGTAATTACGTGCAGTTCTAGCCAGACACACTTGCTAACACTTAAAACATATTATCAATAAAGTGCATTTTTTAAAACTGTATCAGGTTCCCACATCAAATGCTCCCATAAACATCAGATTCCCTTGTTTTAAATAAATATAATGAAATTAAGCAAACAATACTTTATTGCTAGGTAAAAGCATTAAATACCATAAACCAAAATAATTTGGAAAGAATAGCGTTATGCTGTATTCTTGAGGTAATAAGAACAAAAAAGAATAAACAAATTTGATGATGTACATGGACAATGATTCAAGCATCTTTCTTCCTCCTTAGAATGAACTCAGATAGCATTCATACTATAATTAGAGAGTAAAAAACATTGAACCACTCAAACTGAATAAACAAAGCCAAGATCAATTTAAAATCCACAAGAGCACATCGTGGATTTTCCAAATACCCACTCAAATCATTTTTTCGTTTTCCTCATTCAAGAAGATAGTAACATCACACCAAAACGCTGTAATAAATCATGACTAACTACCATAAGCAAATTTGTTAGGCTTTATATCATACATAAACCAAAACAAGTTGACAACATTAGGAGTAGATAAAAGATTACATGACAAAATCAGCAAATAAGTCAACGGATGCATGCATTAATTCTTTATAATAACAAAAGGAACTACCTCACCACATAGAAATCGAAAGGAGATAACTAACTCTCAAATACAGACAAGCTCGTGAATATACCTTCTAACCTAAGGTTACGAGCCTCTTCAAAATATTCCAATTCAACAAGAACAATCAGTTACAGATAGCAAGCTTTCCCGTCCATTCATCAGCCACCCCATAAATCAGACTTAGCTCTCTAAAGGGAGGGATATTCTCCATGGCAAACAGCATAAGGTGCGGGAAAGATACATTATTGTGATCATACATTACAAGTTGCACACTACAAGAAAACTCCACAACAGGGACTCCGAATACGGTTTCCAATACCCGTATTTTGGTTTCCAAAGACCAACGGGCACGGTAATTGTGAACCAAAGCCTCTGTTTCGTTTACCCTGGTAGCGATTGCCATGGGGACGAACTATTTGGTTCCCATTCTCTGTGGGAACAACGTAGTTTCGTTTCCATTACGTGTGTGAACCAAATGCTTAATTAAAGCAATCTTTGGTTCCCTTACCTTTTTAGGAACGACATTTTGGTTCCCATTGCGTTAAGTCTGTTGACTTTTAATTACACATGAGAACCACGACTTTGGTTCCATTTACTCAATCAGAGGGGCCCATCTTGAGATTCTCAACAGTACGAGAAAAAATATGGAAACGGAAGTTTCGTTCCTCTTGCTGTTTCGAAAATTTTAGAAAAATTTGGCGGAAATCCGCCATTTTTCACTGAATAATTCGAAAATTTCAATATTTTCAAAAGGTGGGAAATCATGGCGCCTTTTTCAATTCAATTGATTCAAAGTTTTCAGTTTCGTGTAAGAAAGTGCCGCCAATTTTTTTTTTTGTTGATTCAAAAAATTTGATTGCGTAAGAAAATGGTACTAATTTTCATTTTACATTCTAATTTATTTGTATTTTTAATTTGATTGTATATTCTGAAACTTGATTATTTGGTGTAAATTCGTTTAATTTCAAACTATAATCCCCACAAAGTTTGTTATATTGATTAATAGGAATAATGTGTAAAAATAAAACTCCTACATTACAAAAGAAATTTTGGAGGAATTGAAGAATGTTAGATACAACAACTCAACACAAATTATAACAATGAA
This sequence comes from Linaria vulgaris, assembly GCA_948329865.1. Lineage (NCBI taxonomy): Eukaryota > Viridiplantae > Streptophyta > Magnoliopsida > Lamiales > Plantaginaceae > Linaria > Linaria vulgaris. Next base: position 29,507,896 of record OX415250.1, on the reverse strand, counting down.
TTGTAGATATACAACATCTTTGATTTCGGTTTGGTTTCATCTTCTTCACCTCTTCAATTTCGGTTTTTTGGTTCATCTTGTTCTTCACCTCTTCGATTTTGGTTTTTGGTTTCATGTTGTTCTTGACCATTTTGTAAGCTTCACCTACAAGATATAATGTTAGTTGAAGATATAGATGAAAAGAAGATGAAGGAGATGAATTAAAAAAGTTGGTAAAAAAAATACCTGCAACTTAAGAAGAAATGGCGGCCCCTGCTCCTTCGCTGCTCTCTGTGAAAAGAAAAGAAGAGATATATTAGTTATTACGTTGAAATGTGGTAATTGAGTGGTATATATAGATAAAGGTGTATCTGCAATAGGAACGAAGTTTTAGTTCCCATTGCCAGAAACATTAGTTTCCTTTGCTAATTGGTCCAGCAACTCATTAATTTTTATAATTATATTTTCGACCACAAATAAATTTTAAACGTGTTTTGTTTGTCCGTTTTTTGATAAAATTTAAATGTGCATGTCTTATTAGTGTTGTGAAAATAGTGGTTAAAAAAAATTAGAATTTGAAGCTGTTTTGCATCTTTTGCATAATTACACTTTCTTCCCCAATACTTTTTCGAAGGACATTCGTAACTCCGTTTTTAACAAAATTTAGGAGGACACACTAATTTTCCATAAGATATTGTATGATGAAAAAAAAATTAGGATCAAAGGTGTGTAACAACCTCTATGTAAGAAAATGCAATTTAGACATGTAAAGTGTGTTGTGTAGGGTTTAGGGTTTAGGGTTTAAGGGTTTAGGGTTTAGGGTTTAGGGTTTAGGATTGAAAAGAGATATAGTATTTGTATTATTATGTTTGTTTAACATATTTCGTTACTCCGATTTGGACGAGATTTGAAACGACACACCAACTTAGCGTTTTGAATGCACCGGGGAAAAAAAATGGAATTCAGAGATGCTTTTCAACTTTTCCATATTTATATTTTCTTCCCCAAATTTTATTTACCGTATTTCGTTACTCCGATTTTGACGAGATTTGAAACAACACACTTACTTAGCGTTTTGAATGCACCAGTGAAAAAAAACTGGAATTCAGAGATGTTTTTTAACTTTTCCATATTTATATTTTCTTCCCCAAATTTTATTTACCGTATTTAGTTACTCCGATTTGGACGAGATTTGAAACGACATACTTACTTAGCGTTTTGAATGCACCAGTGAAAAAAAACTGGAATTCGGAGATGTTTTTTAACTTTTCCATATTTATATTTTCTTCCCCAAATTTTATTTATCATATTTCGTTACTCCGATTTGGACGATATTTGAAACGACATACTTACTTAGCGTTTTGAATGCACCAATGAAAAAAAACTGGAATTCGGAGATGTTTTTTAACTTTTTCATATTTATATTTTCTTCCCCAAATTTTATTTACCATATTTTGTTACTCCGATTTGGACGATATTTGAAACAACACATCTACTTAGCGTTTTGAATGCACCGGTGAAAAAAAAACTGGAATTCGGATATGTTTTTTAACTTTTCCGTATTTTATATTTTCTTCCCCAAATTTTATTTACCATATTTCGTTACTCCGATTTGGACGAGATTTGAAACAACACACCTACTAAGCGTTTTGAATGCACTGGTGAAAAAAAACTGGAATTCGGAGATGTTTTTTAACTTTCCCGTATTTATATTTTCTTCCCCAAATTTTATTTACCATATTTCGTTACTCCGATTTGGACGATATTTGAAACGACACACCTACTCAGCGTTTTGAATGCACCGGTGAAAAAAAACTGGAGTTCGGAGATGTTTTTTAACTTTTCCATATTTATATTTTCTTCCCCAAATTTTATTTACCATATTTCGTTACTCCGATTTGGACGAGATTTGAAACGACACACCTACTTAGCGTTTTGAATGCACCGGTGAAAAAAAACTGGAGTTCAGAGATGTTTTTTAACTTTTCCATATTTATATTTTCTTCCCCAAACGTTTATTTACCGTATTTTGCCACATTGATATGGACGAGACTTTCCTAGTTAGTGTTTTGAAAGTAATGGTATTTAAAAAAATAAAAATATTTGTAGTTGATTTGGAATATTAGTGTAATTACATTTTCCCCCTTTGAATATATCCAAATAAGATAAACAAAATCAAAATTCTACAATTGACCAACATTATTATTAAAAGGAATAAAAAGCATTAATCTTGACCCACACAATCTTGAGAAGAGTGTGATCCACAAATTTTGGATGGAATTGCTTCCACCCACGAATCTTGTCCAATTTGAAGCAATGGGAACCAAACATTTGGTTCCCATTGCTAATGGATACGAAAATTGGCAGTGAGTAAGTTCTACATATAGGTCCATTCTTCCTCATTTAAATTATAACGTACCTGGAAGCTCTTCTTATGGTTTTGTTTTTCATTTGACTCTTGAATGCTCAATTCGTGAATAGAAACGTCTTTACAAGGTATGTTTAGTTTCTAACTTATTTTGCTATTATTTCACTAGTTGTTGTTATTGTTTTGTAGGATTTTATAAAATATATCTTAATATAGTTTATTTATCTTTGTTATTAGATTGAAATATGTTTAACAACGGCAATAGAAGTTGGATGTATGATAGACTCGATGATGATGGTAATTTGACCGAGCATTTTGAGGTTGGTGTTGAGTATTTCCTTAATTATGCATTCTCGCAACGTTATTCGGGAAGAAAAGTTAAATGTCCATGTTCTAAATGTACAAATGCTAGAATATTTACAAGGGACGTTATTCTTAGACATCTTTACTCGTGGGGATTTGTTTCCCAATATATGGTATGGATTGCACATGGAGAGTCAGGCGTATCTTCGAGGTATCAAAATGAAAATGTAAGTGAGTCGTCACAAAATGAAAATGAAAATGTAGGCGAGTCGTCACAAAGTAATGACGTTCATCTCAGGGATATGGTAAATGATATGTTTGGTGGCCAATTTGAACACATGGATACCAATGATGTTGAAAATAATGAGCCAACATGTGCCGAAGCAGATGAATTCTTTGAAATGTTGCGTGCAGCTGAGACACCCATAGGAGAAGGTTTAGAAATGTCTAAATTAGAGTGGGTTTCCGAATTTATGGCAATTAAAACATTGCACAGGATTAGCACCGTTGCTTGTGACAAGCTAATTAAGCAAGAACATAGGTTCTTACATCAGGCTGCCCGAGAAACTTTGCCTGACAGTCTTTACGAGATGAAGAGATTTATGAAGAGGTTGGGTCTTGGGGTCAAAACTTTTGACGTATGTTTTAATAATTGCTTCCTATTTTATGGGGAATCCGAAAGTAGCACTATTACTACATGCCCCGAATGCGGAGATCCCCGGTATGAGGTAAAACATAATACGACTAAAAAAGCGAAGCTCGTTGCTCGCAAGAAGTTGTGGTACTTTCCGTTGACACCACGCCTACAACGATTGTACATGTCTCGCACCACGTCGGAGCATATGACGTGGCATACAAATTGCCGAGGTGATGCTGATCAAATGATTCATCCGGCACACGGCGAAGCTTGGAAGCACTTCGACGGGACCTATCCTAGTTTTGCCGCTGAGGCAAGAAACGTGAGGCTAGGACTTTGCACGGATGGATTTTCGCCCTTTGGTAACGCATCACAATATTCGTGTTGGCCTGTTCTCGTAACGCCGTACAATCTACCACCCGATCTTTGCATGAGACAAGAATATATATTCCTTAGTTTGCTTATTTCGGGCCCAAAAAGTCCAGGAAAAAATCTAGATTTGTTCCTTCGTCCACTGATTGACGAGCTAAAATCATTGTGGGCTGTAGGTGTTCCAACATACGATAGCTTCAGAAAGGAAACCTTTCAACTGCGTGCCTCTTTGCTTTGGACTATCAGTGATTTTCCCGCATATGGCATGTTATCGCAGTGGAGTACACATGGTAAGTTGTCTTGTCCTTATTGCATGGAGAAGACGAAATCGTTTCAGTTGAAACATGGTCGAAAAACAACTTTCTTCGATTGTCACCGACGATTTCTTCGTCATAACCACCCTTTGAGGTTCAATGTCACTGATTTTTACAAGGAAAAAATGGAACATGATCCACCATTTCAGAGAAGAACAGGGCTACAAATGAATGCCCACGTTTGTGATCTTCCACCAGTGGGATTCGGAGAAAGTCGTGGAATAATCGAGGGATTTGGTGTGGAACATAATTGGTGTCGGCAGAGCATATTTTGGGAGCTACCGTATTGGTCTAGTAACTTGATCCGACACAATTTAGACGTAATGCATTGTGAGAAAAACTTTTTTGACAATATTAAGAATACTGTAATGGATGATCCTGAGAAGACGAAAGATAACTTGAATGCTAGAAAGGATTTGCGGTTGTACACAACCCGAAGTGACCTTTTCCTGGTAACTGGTCGGGATGGTCGAGATTACAAGCGGAAGGCAAAATATTGTCTTACTAAAGATCAGAAGAGGGTAATTTGTGAATGGTTGTGTGAGTTGAGATTTCCAGACGGTTACTCTTCTAACATATCTCGTTGTGTTCAGATGCAACACCTCCGGGTGACAGGGATGAAGAGTCACGATTGTCACGTGTTCATGCAACGCCTAATTCCAATTGCTTTTCGTGGGTTCTTAGAAGATACAGTGTGGGATCCACTTGTAGAAGTTAGTAACTTCTTTAGATCTTTGTGTGCTACTGTTCTACGCAAATCTGATATGGAGGGCCTCGAGACAACCATTGTGGAGACGATCTGCAAGCTAGAGCAAATTTTTCCGCCCGCTTTTTTTGACTCAATGGAGCATTTGGCTATACATCTCCCGTGGGAGGCAAAGGTGGGTGGTCCAGTGCAATACCGATGGATGTATCCCTTCGAAAGGTAACAACAGTAACAGTATATATACATTGTCGTTACACTATTGTTGTATTTTGTTTCTCATTGTTTCTATTTTATGACATCGTTTAGGAGAATGTTCGAATTTAAGAATTCTGTCGGCAACAAGGCGCGTGTTGAGGGCTCTATTGCTCAAGCATATCTTACTTCAGAGCTGACAAACTTTACTTCTCATTACTTCAAGCATGATGTTGAAACTAGGGCAAATCGGTTGAACAGGAATGAGACTAGGGCTGATCCAAATTTGGCTTTTCAAATTTCAGTGTTTCAGGCATCCGGAGACACTATTGGTAAAGCTAATGACAGACATTTATCAAGAGATGAGTATCGATCGGCAGAGTTGTATATTCTTCTCAATTGTATTGAAGTGGACCCCTACCTACGGTACGATATTAGTTATTGTTGTGTATTAATTACTTTTCAACTAGCGAAAAACTCTACTAAATTATTGACATATTAAACACCTCATTATTTTTGTAACAGGTTATTTGACGAGCAGATGTGCGTTGGATTGAGTGATTATCAGATTCATCAGAAACGCAATACTAAATTTGTTAGGTGGTTCAAAAAAGTAGTGATGTCAAGTCGATTCAGTGGAGATTTTCGTCTACGTTCGTTGGGGCATGGTCCGAATTACATTGCACATTCGTACAATGGTTATAGAATTAACGGTCTTCGTTTTCATACGGAGGAGCATGCCGTTGGTAAGAAAAAGATGAATTGCGGTGTGTGTGTCAAAGCTAGTGGGGGGGAACAAGAAGACATTTTCTATTATGGAATGCTGCAGGAGGTCATAGAACTAGACTATCCTGGAGAAACAAAGTGTCGAGCAACTCTATTTAAGTGTGTGTGGTATGATATTTCGCCTCAAGGTTTATATGTTCACCCGATACATCGATTGATAGAGATAGATCCTCGACGTCGCCTTCCATCTGGAGAAGCAGACCCCTACATTCTAGCACTTCAAGCTCAACAGGTATACTACACTCCGTACCCATGCCAGTCTACGAGATTGCGAAGAGGTTGGTGGGCCGTTGTCCACACTCGTGCTAGACACATTGTCGACACAAGTTCAATGAAAAATCCGTCCATATCGATTCCTATTCCTCCGGTTTTTCAAGAAACCAATGTGCCAACTGTGGAGGTGGTTGTTGACTTCAGTGGTTTCAATATGAGCCAGTTAGCTGATGACGAGTTTGAGGAAGCAAATGAAGATGAAGTAGAACCTGAGTCCAGCAACACCGATGGCGCTGAAGATGAGGAGGAAGGAGAAGAGGTTGCCTATGATGATAGCGACCCTGATTACGAATGAGGTGTTTATTAATATGTAATAGACATTGTATGTCGATTATTAGTTGTTTTTCTTATTTAATTATGAAATTAGTACGTTATTTGCATGGTCGTTTAATGCGATGGAGAGAGGACTATCGAAGAAATATATTGGTTTCATGAATTGTTACGCAATAACCAAACCAGAATAAAAATTAAAACAAAAAGCCAAAAAAGACTTAGAATATAAAGATATGAAGACAAATCCAACACCATCGCGCATACAATATCGTGTAAAAATCAACACCACCTCTTTAAAGCCAAAAAAAGAAAAGTTAAACACCAAGGAACACCACAACCAAAATACCACAAATCCATAAACACCAAGGAATCCTTGATTTCTCAAATGCACAAAATCTATAAACATATATAATATTCGGTATCAAATCACAATCCAACAAAATATCATTGCCACAAATCAATTATTAACAACTAAATCAAACATTTATAATCCAACTTCATCCAACAATTAAAATCCAAAATCATCCAAAACAGAATATCCATATTGTTCAAAAGCTCAAAGCTGTCTCAACAAATCCCATAAGACAAACGAAATAATAATACACAATATTCATAATGTTCAAAAAAATTTGTTCAAACAACCAAACAATATTCATAATGTTCAAGGGCTCTCAACCAAAGAAGTCAGAATTTTGATTATCTCTCTGTCCAGATTGCTGCGTCCCTTGCGATCCACTGTGCTGTTGCGACTGTCCATGCGCCACATTCTGCGATCCACTCGGCTGGACTCCGACCCCCTGCGTACCTTGCTGCATCCCTTGTTGTCCATTCAGTCCAGGCGGCATCCCTCCATGCTGTGAATTCTGGTGCATGCCCTGCTGTCCGTGCAATCCAGACGGCTGAAACGGAGTCAGCATCCCCTGTAATCCACCCATTGGCTGCTGGGAGCCCTGGTAACCATTCCACCCCTGGTATCCTCCCATCCCTTGATGTTGGTATCCCTGGAAACTACCCATCCCATGTCCAGAGCCTTGTATCCCACCCATCCCTTGCTGAGGCATCGGAAAACCGCACATCCCTTGCTGCGTAGACCCCCCAAAACCACCCTGCAACTGCTGCGGCCCCTGAAATGTGCCCATACCCTGCTGGAATCCATTCATGCCCGACTCGTGCAACTGCGATGTCAAACGAGTCATATCTGGCCTATAAACACCACCAGTAGGACCAGTCATTGGCTGGGTAGCTTGACCACAATGACCTCCCCCTGCAGTTTGCGGGCCGCCTATAGGTTGCATTGTGGAATCACCCGAATGAGGAGTCGGCACAGTAGGCCTGGGCAATGGGGAAGTGGTCGGGCCTGCAAACTGCGTCGAGGCAACCACTGGTGTGATAGGGAACTGTGGCAAATCTGGCATTGGACACCCAAACTGTTGTGTTATCTTCAGCAGGGTGTCTCTCATTGCATTCTCGTATACTCGAAGATGCTCCTGGTGTGCCCGAAACTGTGCCGACAACTCCTCGGCAATGCTGCCAGATCCTCCAAGTAATCCAGCTTCGGAACTGGACCCGTTACCCTTCAACCCCATGGCTTTCAGACTTGCATGCTTTGAAAATCCAGCAACCCTCCTCCTCTTCTTCCCGACCACTTTGATCCAAGTGCGTAAATCCCAAGCTGGCCACTTTCTGGTGTCATGACCATATCTGTCTCGCCACCTTTCAAGAGCCTCATACTGTGACAAGAGCAAATCCAAATTTATTAAATACCAAACAAAAATCAAGAACTTATATTAACAGATCAATGTTTCGTGTCGTAGGTTGTGTGTAATTAAAAAGAAATACATGATAAAGATTACAATCTGCCTTTCTATTTCAGAAACATTTCCTAACAATTTTCGATAGCAATCAATAGCTGATGATGTTGAATTTAAAGAGAATATATTACTTAATACTGAAAAAACTGACATGTGAATGGAATAATAAATTCTAGATCAATATTAGAGTGAAAACTTCTATGTCAATCATCAGACATGTAACTTATCTGTAACTTATCTAATTCTAATTCTGTGAAATGTTAAGCTACAATGAAAGTAATATATTAAATAAAACTGGAGATTGTTAGATTTCAAAGTACACAACAAAGTAGCAGGCATTGTTAGACTTACATATGATGCTTCCGCATCGGGATGTACCCAGTCACCTGCCGATCCATCTTGGTTCATCTTTTGCCTCTTCAACTTATACAGCCATGGCAGGGGGATCTTAACGACAGGAATGCCCAATTTTATCGACTATAACATAAGACAATTAATAAGTTAATATAAGCCTTGATAAACACATATTAAAGGAACATTATATTTTTGTAATTATTAAGTAGTTTAATGATTACCTCGCGTCTGGCCCATTCGTCTTGAGTCAGACTTCCACCGTACCAAGTTATTTCCTTCCCTTTTTTCCGATTGTCCCTCGCTCGGTTTGATCTTTCCACATGCTTGTCGCTTTTCCAGAATCTCATATATTTGCGGCGCATCGCCTTAGGGATCCAAATTTTATGATTCTTCTTCTTCGTAGGATCTGCTTCCACTTGAAGGCATATGGACTTGATCTTGCTCATAGCGCTCTTAAACCGATCAGCAGCTGCTGCTTCATACAGTTCCCAGATGCGGTCTTCGTCAATCGGGTTCCACCGAAACGTTCTCTGCGTCGAGTGAAAAACACACATTGTTAAAATGATGTTAGTAAATAATTTGATAAAAGAACTGAAAAGTATGTAACTGAATAATTAATCAAATAAAATAACATCATTCTTACCGTAAACTCATCCCGTGCAAGCTTCCTATGTTTTGGCTTCCAGTCCTTGTAGGTTGTGTATGGCTTCCTCAAGGTCCTCTTTAGAATAGCACCAATAGTCGTCGTTATCAGATGACTGTCTAACCATGAACCTGTATCTGGATCGATAGTAATCAGCTCCCGCTCCTCCATTTTTTGTGTCGGCTGAAGTCCTCGAGAGGGACCGCGACCTGCTTTCCCACTATCACTATCGACGTCACTCTCTGAGATATGACTGCCATCCTCATCAGTGCTAGACCCCGAGGATGAATCAGATGAATCGGAACAATCGGACAGCTCATACGGACAACTTGTTGACGGTCCAGCAGAGCTTGTGGAAGCGGCCAACCCAGAAACACTAGCGGATGCCGACTGTGATCCTCGAGAAGACATACTCCTACCAGCAGGATGAGGGAAAGGGTTCTGGAAATGTGTCAAATTCGAGGCCGATCCCCGCGGTGAGTGAGTAGGGCGTGGCAAAGGACCGATAGGAATGAGGCCGACCAAATCCCAAGGATTATCCAAGATAGTCGATGCGGGGACGTTACTGGCCCCAGGATCAGCAGTCACATCATCTGCCACTCCAGAAGATTCAAGCGGCGTCGTTGGGGCAGCCTCTACTGGCGGATCACTCGTTGGGGCAGCCTCTACTGGCAGATCAGTCGACGGGGCAGCCTGTACTGGCGGATCAGTCGGTGGGGCATGCTCTACTAGTAGTTCTGTTGATGCGGTAGCATCTACTGGCAGAACAGGCGTTGGAGAAGGTTCTACTGGCGGTGCAGTCGATGGGGTAGGTTCTGCTGGCGGTGCAACTGTTGCTCGGGTAATCGCTCGGGTAGTTGCTCGGGTAGGCGTTCGGGTAGTCGCTCGGGTAGGCGTTCGGGTAGTCGCTCGGGTAGGTGTTCGGGTAGTCGCTCGGGTAGGTGTTTGGGTAGTCGCTCGGGTAGGCTGAACTGGAGGATCAGTTGCTGGAGGAGGTGGAGGAGGTGGAGGTGGAGGAGGCGTAGTATCACGAGGGATGCCGCGATATGCAAGACGGCGAGAAGTACGTATTTTAGTAACTACTTCCGTCACCGGCTCCTTGCCCTTCCTTCGTTTATTTGTCATCTGAAGACATAAACAATGTAATGTTAAAAACTGATATTCAATAAGTACAAGATATAAAACATGAAAGCTCCACTTATATAATTAATCTAACTATCAAAATATCAAACAAGTATATATCTACTCAAAACATCATGTATTTCTATTATTTGATAATGATTTATACTTGTAATTACACACTTTCCTAGATTCAAGCAATGAACTTTAATAAACACATAATGTATTTCACTAAGCTTGGCATATTAACAAAAACCTATCTTTGGATTGTATACACTATACTCACTGATAAATCTAAGCAAACAACATTCATTTTCTCCAACTGTGACAGGATAACCAAAATGATCCTAATTATTTTTTCTAAGTACATAACAACAGCCATGTCCAAATTACAATCTTTCATTCAAACATCATAATATCACTTGGTGGAAATTACCATCTTTCTTTCAAACACCATCCACTAATAATTTTAAACCTAAACAACTATCACTAACAACTTCATAGTTCAACAGATCATAAATGTTTTAGAAGAAGCATAATTGGATATCAACCAAAATACTTAAATTACTAGCTGCAAATTAACATTTCAAGAATCCCTAATCCCAATCTTAACACTAAAACCAGATTTCAAGTCAGATTCACAAACTTAACACTAAAACCACATGCTTGACTTGGGCTTTGTGAACAAACATGCATCAAGAAGCTGGTAAAACAATTTGAGACAATTTAAAACCCCTTAAACTAATTCCTAATTCTCCCTATAACAATTATTGCATAATCAAATTGCATCCAAGAGAGAAACAGGACAACTTTTCCTTCCTTTACAGCAGATACAACAAACATGCAACAAGTTCCACTGCAACAATTTCATCATTCACACACATAATCATTAAGAATTACACAGAACATGACAATTACAGTAGAAATCATCATCCACACACATAATCAAAGTTAAAACTAGAAATTAACAACATACAACATCAAACGCTACTGAATTAACAAACCTAAGACAATTAACAACATCAAACTCAAGACATAATCTACAATTACGACTAGATCACACCATCCGAAAGAAAAAACCAACAAAAATTGAAAATTTCACTATCAAATTGAAGGTTATGGAATGGAGATTACAAACCTTTCTTTAATTTGAGGAATAAACGGCTGATTCGGCTGAATTTGTTGAATTAAGTGTAAAAAACGTTGTGTGTTTAGTGTGTGTACTGTGTGTGCGTGCGAATTGGGGAAAGCAGAAGTGAACCTTCTGGAGTTGACTAGGGTTATTAAACATAATTCTTTTTTTTTTTAAAAAAAAAATCAATGGGAACCAACATTTTGGTTCCCATCGAGTTGACGTGCCACTATTGGGGACTACGGTTTAGTAGGAACCAAGAATTTGGTTCCCATGGTTCAAATGTTTATTTGATTTATTTAATTAACCGTTTAATAGCAATGGGAACGAGAATTTCGTTCCCATTGACTGCCAAACACATGGCAACCACAGTGCGTTCCCATTATGCCGTCTCCATTGTGAAGTTTTCTTGTAGTGGCACAAACACATTTGGGCTTGAACTGTGACTCATATAGCAAGCTACATTTCTCATAACGATCACATCCCCGGCATCCATATCATCCTCGTACCCACCAGAAACAATCACACTAGTTGCAATCGGCTCCCCATTCGAGCTATGACTAGCCGACACGTAATCAATCCCCGCTTGCGCCTGCCCGTGCATCCCAACCACAAGCATCTCCATCCTGAAAAAATACACATCGCCAATCGAAATCCCCGGTATCTCCCCGACAATTCTCTTATCACGATTCAACCACTTATCACACTGCCTCATCAACGCCGCCGCCTTCAAATCCCCCCTCGTCCTTCGATGAGGCGCCGTCGCAACCGCTCTCTCGTCCATCGCAACCGCGAACACGCTGAGCGAATCGAAAAGCATCCTCGTGCGGTGCATTAGGTCACGGAAGTTGGAGAAACGCGGTCTTGTTAGGGTTTGGTGGAGTGAAAATTATTTTGGAGAGAAGATATTTTCTGAATTAGTAAGAGGGAACGAACAGGCTGTAAAGTGAGTTACTGTGCAACTTTCAGGGGTAATTAGGACAATGCGCGGAGCCAAAAAAAACACTGTTGGGCCAGGATTATTAAAACGTGCTCGGACTAGCGGATTAGAAAACTGGGTTAGACCAGGGTTATGAGGTTTCGCCCGGGTCGACCCATGTTTGGGCCTGAGTAACCAAAGGTAAAATTATCACTGTTTTGCCCACACTACAACCCATATTAGTGGCTAATATTCACAACCAAACGAGCTGAACATATGTAACATTTTGCACTCCTAAAATAACCTATTTTGATACTTTGCACTCCAAAAATAAAATGACATCATTTTGCACCTTTAAAATAAATTTGTTGACACATTGCATTCTCTTGGTATATAAAGGTATTTTTACAAGGGTAAAAAAGGTATTTTCAATATTAAAGAAAAAGAAACTCAGAAATAAAAAACTCAAAAACGTGTATAAGGGAAAAAGACAAAATAAAAAAATTAAAATGTTAAATAAAAACTTATTACGAAAGAAAAAAAAATATGAAAATATGGATTGCCGAGCACATACAGTAATTTAAGAATTAATTTACTTTCCAGAATCATGGTCGGTATTTTCATTTTTTTTCTTTTGTGTAAATGAATTTTTATTTAACATTTTAATTTCATGATTTTATCTTTTTCCCTTATATTATTTTTGCCTTATAAACGTTTTTGATTTTTTTTTTGAGTTTTTGTTTTTGTTTTTTTTTTTTAAATATTAGAAATACATTTTTTGCCCCTGTAAAAACAACTACACACTAAGGGAGAGTGCAATGTATCAACAAATTCATTTTAGGAATGCAAAGTGGTGTCACCTCATTTTAGGGGTGTAAAGTGTCAAAATTGATCATTTTAAGGGTGCAAAATGCTTTTTACCCTACAACATATACATTTCATCAAAAACGATATGCAATAATCAATATATTCTATGATATGGAAGCGGTGCCTAAGCTTTTTATAAGGGGTAATCACAGTTAGCCCCCCTTAATAATGTTTCATACAGAAATCTCTCATAAGTTTGAATGTTTTACCATGATATATATAGCTCCTTCCAAATTAAAATACAAGACGGTATAATAATAAGCTTTCAATTTTATCCTTGATCTACATATTTTTATAAGGTTAAATGTTAGCTTAAATTAAAGAGTTGTACTCCATATTTTTGTTAAGTTTCAAGAGTGTATATGTTGTACAAGAATATAATGAGAGTGAATGTCTCAACCCTTAGGTTGACATGATATATATATATATGTATATATATATATATATATATATATATATATAAAAGAGTATTTACAAGAGACCAAACCCTATAAACAATTACCATAATACCCTAATATGCCCCCTGAATCTTTACAAGGTGCAACTACGGATAGATTGGAACGATGTTTACAAAATAAATCAGTGGACAGCCCTTAGTAAAAATATCGGCAACTTGCAATTTGGTAGGGACATGACAAACACAAAGGCCACCTTTCGACATCATCTCACGAACAAAGTGAGAATCTACATCAGTATGCTTACTGCGATCATGTTGAACCGGATTAGCAGTAAGACATGTAGCAGAAATATTGTCACAGTAGAGAGTGACTGGACAGTGAAGAAAAGACCCAGATCTGCAAGAAGCTGCCGAATCCAAATAGTCTCAGCAGCGGTATAAGCAACATCAAGATACTCTGCCTCGGTAGAGGATCGCGACACTGTCGGTTGCTTCTTTGAACGCCAGGAAATCAGGTTCTTGCCCAGAAACACCGCAGAACCCGTGATGAAACGCCGACTATCAAGACACTCTGCCCAGTCGGCATTGGAATATCCAAGGACAAGATTGGGAGAGCTATCGTGATGAAGAAGCAATCCAAATTCCGAGGAACCCTGCAAATACCTGAAAATTCGTTTCACAACATGAATGTGAGTAGAACGAGGAGCATGCATAAACTGAGACACTATATGAACAACATAAGCAATGCGGGGACGAGTCATAGTTAAATATTGCAAAGCCCCAACCATACTACGATAATCTGTCGGATCAGCAAGAAGATTACCATCAAGAAGTGACAAAGAAACTCTAGAAATAATTGGAGTGCGCACAGGTTTGACAGTATGTAAATAAAATTTGCGAAGAAGATTAGAAACAGATTTATGGTGAGATAAGAGCAAACCCTGAGAAGTACGCACAGCCTAAATACCCAATGGAGATCCCTCAAGTTCTTCATGGATAATTGCGAAGAAAGATCATAAATTAATTTGCTAACAAGATTAGGACAACACTAGTAAGTACTATGTCATCAACATAAAGTAGTAAAATAACGAGATGGCCATTATATTTGAGAGCAAACATAGAGGTGTCACAACTGCTGCAAAGAAAACCAATATATAAAAGAAAGTTACTGAAACGAGAGAACCAAGCTCGAGGAGCTTGTTTCAAACCATAAATAGACTTACGAAGACGATAAATATGATTAGGTTTAGAGGGATCAGCAAAACCCGGAGGCTGCCTCATATACACCTCGTCATGCAAGAAGCCATGAAGAAAGGCATTCTTGACGGATAAGCCACTTAGAAGTAATAGTAAGGGTAAGAACTTAACGCACATTAGGAGGCTTAACAACTGGACTGAAAGTGTCAAAATAGTCAATACATGCATGTTGGTGGTGGCCAAAAACGACAAGTCGGGCTGTAAACTGCTCCACAGTACCATCAGAATGATATATAATCTTATACACCCACTTACAACCAAGCACATTACAATTGTAGTTACGAGATACCAACTCCTAAGTGTTATTTTAAATTAAGGCCTTATACTCATCATGCATGGCTTGATGCCAACGAGAATCCTGAGACGCTTGCTTATAATTAATAGGTTTAGACTAAAGAACATCCACATTAAGATTCATTAAAGTACGAGGTTTAGTGATACCGGACTTAAGATGCGTAACCATGTTGTGAGTATTAAACGACAAAGACGTGGAAACGACCGGGGGAGGAGACAAGACCGGACTGGACACAACATCCAAATCAAAAGGCAAGGGCAAAGTTTCTGGATTCAATGTTGCCTCAATAATGGGTCCAACATTGGAAACAGAATGTTCAGAAGAGACATGGGCCAAAGTCACTAGTTTCAATGTTGCCCCAATATGTCCAATATTGAAAACATAATGTTTAGAAGAGATAAGGGCTAAAGTCACTGGTTTCAATGTTGCCCCAACATCGGGTCAACATTGAAAATAGAATGTTCAGAAGAGACAGGGGCCGAAGTCACTGGTTTCAATGTTACCCCAACATCAGATCCAACATTGAAACCAGAACCCAAATACGAATCAAAAGGATACCTAACAACTCTAGAAGTGGTGACACAAGTAGGAGACCAAATAGGAAAAGCACGAAATGGGTTGGTGACACGAGATGGTGACAAAGTACTAGGCACGGAGGCAACTAGAGAGCGATAAGGAAATTTTTGCTCAAGAAAGACAACATGACGACTAATAAAAACTTTTCAGTGACCGGATCAAGACAACGATATCTCTTATGGTTTGAAGCATAGCCAATAAAAACACAGTGTTTTGACTTAGGTTGTAATTTTGTCGATGGATGTATTCAAAAGAAGAGGAAAGCAAGCACAACCAAAGGTTTTCAGAAAAGTATACGATGGTGGGCGGTGAAAAAGTTTAGCAAACGGACTAACACCTCCTAAAACTGAACTCGGAAGCCTATTAATGGTGTAAACAGCAGTATATGAAGCATCGACCCAAAATTGAGCAGACAAGTTAGATTGAATAAGAAAAGTACGGGCCATCTCAATAATAGAACGACGCTTCCTTTCCGCTACACCATTTTGGGCTTAAGTTCCTGGGCAAGATTTTCTAAAAAGTATTCCACAATCACGAAATTGTTGAAGCATATCAGCATTATCAAATTCACCCCCTTCATCACTTTGATTTTTTTTTTAATTTTGGAGTTAAATAAATTTTCCACCATCTTTTGAAAACTTAAAAATTGCGCATAAACGTCCGACTTGAATTTCAAAGGATAAAACCAAGAAATCGTGAATAATCATCAACAAAAACAACATAATATTTAAAATCTTGGTTTGATAAAACAGGCGGTTGCCAAACATCACTATGGATCAAATATAAGGGATACAGAGATTGATAAGTCACTGTCTTAAAAGGTAAGCGATGAACTTTACCCAATTTATAAGAAACACAATCGTCTTTAAATTTTGAAGAACGAGAAATAACTTTAGCACAACATAAATGCTCTAAGACACTACCAGACTCTAGCGTAGCTAGAAGCATGTATGGGCGGCTCTGGGCGGATAACTTGAGGTTGAATAGGATAGACACCATTTTTACTTAAACCCCGAAGAAGAACCTCCCCCATTGTCTTGTCCTTTAAATAAACATAATTGACATCAAAACACACGGCACAATTATTATCACGACAAATCTTTTGAACAAACATCAAATTAGGTTTTAGTTTAGGGACATGACACACGTCAAACAACGTAAGAGGACGGACACGAGAAGTAATATTTAAGTTACCCATGTTTTTAATCGGGAGAATTGCACTATCACCAACTACAACAGAACGTGACTCAGTATAAGTGACTGTATTTGAAAGCTTGCCATCATGAGGGGTCATGTGAGATGCAGCTCTAGAATCTGGATACCAAACAGAGTCGTTCGTTTCTCCACCAACAGACATAGCAACAAAAGCACGTGTAACACCATCAAGAGAATGAGGGACAAAATTGGGATTGAAACAATGCGGGCAATAGGCGGCTTGATGACCTGGAAACCAACAAATACCACAAGTATCAGAAGAGGGGGTAGAGCCTAAAATGCTACTAGACGGATTATTTCCTGCTGAAGACAAATTATTAGTAGCAGAGAAAGGGCGATGAATATGTGAACATGACAAGTTATAATAAGAACTCATAACATTCACACGAGATCTAGAATGTTGCATGCTCCACAAATTACTCTGTGGCACGCCGCTATAGCCACGGCCAGTACCGTTACCTCGATCACAGCCACGACCACCCTTGTTCTTACCACGATTTTGTCCACCCCCTGAACCACGATAAAACGAGGACTGAGAGGAACCATCACAGTAACAAAAGCTTGTTGATGCGAATTGACCTCATCCAACATGCTCGAAGAACGAAGGCGCTGCTCATGCAATAACAATTTGGGAAGCAAATCATCAAAAGTAAGGGCAAAGGGGAATTGGAGAAGAGTGGTGACAAGATTATCATATGCCCAATCTAACCCAAACAAAGTGTATTAGACCAGATCATGTTGCAAAACAGGAGACTGAATAGCAGCCAAAGAATCTGCCAAAACCTTTCTCACTCAAATACAAATCCATCGACTATTGTTCTCGCCTTTTAATGTGCGTCAAACGACTTTTTAATTCCATGGAGCGAGCCATACAAGCATGCATGAAACGAGATTTCAACGTATTCTAAACTTCAACCGAAGTGCTCAATTCATGGACATCAGTTAAAACATCACGAGACAACGTAGCAAACAACCAAGACTTAACATGCTGATCAATCACTATGTAGTCAGAAAACTGGGGATTCAGAACCATATTACCGTGTTCATCGAGAATAGTGGACGAAGGAATAGGGATGGTGCTTGAAAGTGCGGGTGTTGTTAGGAAGTGTCGGTTATCTGTGGTTATTTCAGGTTATTAAGGATCTTGCAGATCTATGCGTGGAATGAGAGAATAAGCCGAAGATATTTAAAGATACATGAAGATAATATTAGAAGATCTTATAAAGATAACATCAAAGGAGATTTCAGAGTTATCCAATGAAGAAGAGAACGATCACCAACTCGTGTCTATCACGCCACAGAATAAGGACGATCAAATCCTATAAGAAGGTGTGCTCGACATCAAGACTAACAACAAGACTATAATTAAGTTCTGAGTGATTAGAAGAAATTCTTGTATTGTATTAGTCTTGTTTTACTGAGTTTTTTCTAGCTAAACTATAGCTCATAGATTAGTTAGCGTTAGGATTGGGTTCCTTGCCCAGTTGTATTTGGTAAGATCATTAAAGTAACATTTAGTGATTATTTGCCCGTAAGGCTCGGTAGGTCATATTCAAATAACCTGCTTAAAATTCATCTCAATGTGTTCATTATTCCGCTGCATTATTACTCGACAACGAATGTTGGGATATCACCGAATACTATCGGTGTTGGCACAATATTTAGTGTACACACAGTGTGTAAACCAAGTAAAAGGGTACCAATCATGGTCCATACATTTACAATTAACATCATTGATGTTTGGATTTTGTACCATACCATGGATAATATGAACCCCAATACTAACAACATGTTACCAGTGCATGATGGGATAAACTATGCTTACTGGAAGATCATGATCAGACAATACATCAAATCCTTAGACCTAAGGGCGTGGAAATCAATCATTAATGGGTACACTCCACAAATGACGGCCATAGACGATGATAATGATGTACACCTGAAGCCTGAAGCTGATTGGACTCAAGCAGAAGTCATTGAAGCAACCAACAATGAGAAAACACTAAATATCATCTTCAGTTGGATTGATTCACATATGTTCAGGTTAGTACAATTATGTACAACTGCTAAACAAGCCTGGTTGCTCATTCAAACTCATTGTGAAGGAGATGCCAGTGTCAAAGAAACTAGACTTCAAATTGATTTACAGAAATTTGAGAGCATTATGATGGGTGGTGATGAGCCTGTTACTTCATACTTTGCAAAAGTAATGGATTTATCTAATGAATGTCAAAGTCTAGGTGATCCTCTAACTAATAAACAACTTGTTGATAAATCTATGAGAACTCTGTCTTCTAGTTTTAAGGTCAAAAAGATTGTTATGCAAGAAGCCAGACACATGTCATCACTTAACTTTCACACTCTTCAGAATGTACTAAAAGAATTTGAAATGAACTCAGAACCCACTAACAAACGCATAGGCCTTACATTAAAAACTACTGAAGAAGAAGTAGATGTTGAAACTGAAATAAGTGCCTATCTAGGTTCAATGCTGAAAAAGTTCAATAATTGCTTTAAATGATAGAGTCAGAAAAGAGAAGAATGTTCCTCCTAATCCAAGAAGGAGTTTTCCTGGTAAAATGGTTAAGTATTCTTTCAAAAAGGCCACTGAGAGTGACACTAAGAAAATGAAAGAACTCCAATGCTTTGAGTGTAAAGGCTTTGGACACATGGCATATGAGTGTGAAGTACTTTGAGAACCAAAGGTAGCTCTAACTGGGTACGCATAGATGATATTGATGATAAGACATGTTTGGATGAGTTATCAGAAGAACATGTGTCTGAAGAAGTCCACACATCAGCTCTGTCTGCCCAAGTCAACTGGACAGAGTGTCAGGACAACATCAGGACGGACGAATGTTGGCTCAACACTCGGACAAATCCAGAGGAACAGAAATACTACTTTGACAACTGGGAGGATGATGACTATATTTCTAACCCTCAATGTCTTATTACTGATATAAATGCATATGTGGAGTATTCTAACTTTGTTTGCTTTGATGGATCTATAGATTTGAATGAAGAGTACTTCCTTGAAGGGAAAATGGATCAAGACAAGGTGGTTGATGAACTGAAAGTTGTTTACAAGGAACTCCTTGATGAGGTAAAGAAAATCATAAAAAGGGGAAATGAGCTCATCAGGGAGAACAATTTCTTCATTGAATCTATAACTGAACTGGAAAGAAACCTCACCAGAAAGGAGTGCTAAATGGAAAAGATAAAGATAAAGCTGGAAGAAGCAAAGAGAACCATTGCCAAGTGGAACTCTAGCACACAAAGTCTGGATGAAGCACTGAGCGTTGACAATGAAGGAACTACAGTTTTAGGATACCAAGAAAAGTCAAGTAGACATGATAATGTTATACCTGGTTTATAAAGGATGGTTTTTGCAAAAATAATGGCCACTCTAATCAACCTAAGAAGGTAACCTATATGTGTCAATATTGTTTTCAGCCGGGACATTTAAAACCATACTGCCATAAGTATATAAAGTTATGTGAGAAATATAATTATGATAGCAGTAATGCAGCATCGGGTGTTGGGACAACATGGGGTCGCTCAAATATTAGCTCAACATTCCAAAGCAACACCAGAGAACAAAACAAAAGTTTTCAAAAGAAAGACTTTGGTCTCCTAAAATCAAAATCATCTGTAATGTTGTGTTTTCAACTACTTATACTCTTACTAGTGACTGTATTTAGACAGTAGCTGTTCTAGGCATATGACAGGTACCAAGACTAACCTTATGGATCTTGTGCATGTATTCACTGGTACTGTTACATATGGTCGAGGAAGCAAAGGAAATATCATTAGAAAAAGGGTTCTCAATATGGATGGTTTCCCTCATCTTACTAAGGTTCTGTTGGTGGATGGTCTAAAGGCTAATCTCATCAGCATTAGCCAGCTTTGTGATGAAAATTTGATTGTTAAATTTGACAGATATTCTTGTGATGTGTTTGATGAATCTAATAACTGTGTTATGTCAAGGAAAATGTCAAAAGACAACTGGTACTTGGTGGATGAGGATGCTCAATGCCTATATGTGAAGGTTGATGAATCAGTAGTTTGGCACAGAAGGCTAGGACATGTCCACTACATGAATCTAGAAAAGATCATCAAGCTAGAATTTGTGAGAGGCATACCTAACTTTCCAGTCCAGGTAAACTGGTTTGTGGTGATTGTCTGCAAGGTAAACAAACCAAGACTGCATATGCACCCATACATGTGGAAGGTCAGATCTCTAGAACCTCTAAATGCTTTGAATTATTGCACATGGATCTAATGGGTCCTATAGAGGTTTGTAGCCTTGCTGGTAAGAAGTATGCTTATGTAATTGTTGATGACTTCTCTAGGTATACTTGGGTTAAATTCTTGAGAGAAAAATCTGAAGCTGTGGAGACTCTCAAGATACTAACTGATAGTATTACGTTGCTCTACAATGCATGTGTTATTAGGATTAGATCAGATCATGGTAGGGAATTTGAAAATAGAAAGTTTGATGATCTGTGTGATTTAGAGGCATTTCTCATGAATACTCTGCCCCTATCACTCCCCAACAAAATGGAGTTGCTGAAATAAAAAATAGAACTTTGCATGAAATGGTTAGGGTTATGTTAAACTCCAGAAAGATAACTAAAAGACTTTAGGTAGAAGCACTTAGTATTGCATGTTATATTTCAAATAGAGTTTATCTCAGACCCGGCACTACCATGAACCTTATGAAACAATTAGGAAAATTAAGCCTAACTTGAGTCATTTTCATGAGTTTGGTTGTGTGTGTTATATTTTGAAGGATAGACAATCATTAGAAAAGTTTGATGCTAAAAGTGAAAAGTGCATTTTTATTGGATATTCTGTGAATAGCAGTGCTTATAGAGTGCTTAATCCTAGATTGAATACTATCCAAGAATCTGTAATGTTGTGTTTGATGATCAGGGTATTTCTGCAGGTATCAGTGATAGTCAATTGGGACTGCCTCGGACTGGAGATGTGGTGCCAACACCAGTAGGAGACCATGTGGACATAATGCCAGGGATTGACATAGAAGACACAGAGAATGATGATGTTGAGCTAGCACCGACAAATGCTGATGTTAGACCAACACCAGACTACATAGATTTTGACACTGAAGAATTTGCTGAAGAAAATGTTAGGATGGACACTCCTACCAGAATACAAAAGGATCATCCCGTTTCTCAGGTTATAGGGAATCTTACTGAAGGTGTAAGAACCAGAAACAAAGAAAGAGTAAACTGCAAAAATATGGCTAAACTTAGTGTTTGCATGTCATCTGTGTGTAATACTGTTACTTGCTGTGTAATACCTAAGGATTTTAATAAGGCTCTTAAAGATTCTCACTAGATAAATGCTATGCAGGAAGAACTCATGTAAATTTCTAAGAATAAAGTGTGGAAACTTGTTCCTAGACCTACTCATGCTAATGTAATTGGAATTAAGTGGATCTTTAAAAATAAAATTAGTGAAAATGGAGTGATAGTAAGGAATAATGCCAAATTAGTAGCTCAAGGGTACACTCAAGTGGAAGGAATTGATTTTGATGAAGCAGTTGCCCATGTGGCCAGAATAGAACCCATTAGGCTTCTACTTGCAATTGCTTGTTTCTTAAAAATCAAATTATACAAAATGGATGTTAAGGAAGCATTTTTGAATGGTTCCATAGACAAAGAGGCTTTTGTTGAGCAACCTAAAGGATTTACAAACCCCCTTCACCCTAACTATGTCTACAAACTTGAAAAAGTTTTATATTGTTTGAAACAAGCTCCTAGAGCTTGGTATGAGAGGTTAACTGAATTCCTACTATGTTTTGGTTTTTCAAGGGGTGAGGGTGATAAGACACTGTTTATCATGAGAAATAACAAAGAAGCCTGTACATCTCAAATCTATGTTGATGATATGGTATTTGGCTCTTCTAATTAGTCCACATTGGACAAGTTTGTTAGTACTATGACATGTACATTTGAAATGAGTATGATAGGGGAGCTCACCTTCTTCCTAGACCTGGAAGTGAAACAAAAGGAAACAAGAATGTTTCTATCTCAAGTGAAGTATGCCAGGAATTTGGTGAAAATGCTTGGGTTGCTATAATCTAAGCCATACAAGACACCAATGTCCACTACATTGAAGATTGTGAGGGATGTAGCTGGTGAAGATGTTGACTCAACACTCTACAGATCAATAATTGGGAGTCTCATGTACTTATCAGCCACCAGACCTGACATAATGTACTCAGTGTGTGTCCATGCCAGGTTTCAGGCAGCACCAAAGTTATCTCACTTAACTGCTGTAAAAAGAATCTTAAGATATATCTCTGGAACTGCTAAGTTAGGAATCTGGTACTCTCATGATACAAATTCAAACCTGCTTGGCTTTAGTGATAATGACTGTACAATGGATTTAGATGATAGAAAATCCACTAGTGTAGGGTGTTTTTATCTAGGAAATAATTTGGTTTCCTGGTACAGTAAGAAACAAAATTGTGTGTTTTTGTGTCTTTGTCTACTGCAGAGTCAGGGTATATTGCATCTGGCATCTGTGTAACCCAACTGATATGGTTAAAACATATGCTTTGTGGTTATAGGTTAACTAGTAATACTCTTCTCATGTTCTGTTATAACTTGAGTGACATTAGTATATCTAAAAATCATATGCAGCATTCTAGAACCAAACACATTGACATTAAACATCACTTCTTAAGAGATTTGATTGAAGATAAAACAATCACAATTGAACATATTGAAACTAAGACCAACTGGGTGACATGTTCACAAAACCTTTAGACACTGAGAGGTTCTTCAGTTTAAGGAAGGCTCTTGGCATGAGTGTGTTGCGAACACACTGAACATATAGGTGTTGCCTTAACATCACAGGCTAACACCAGTGACTGATTGTGATGTACCCAGATTGTTCTCTTGTTTGTTTGGTTAATTCTTGTGATTTCCTTATTTATGTCATGTTTGTTTTTCTGCATTTTTGAACTTGGTGAAGTCTCACTGGCCTGTCAGCATGATTAGATAGCTTACTCTTTACAAATGCTTTTTGATTTTTTTGTTATAACTTTCTTGGCTTTGTGGTAGTGTCTACACTTGGAAAAGCTGGGGTACACAGAGCTGACTGCTATGTTGTATTTAATTGTGTCCTATTCAGGTTGAAGAAACACAAAACAATATAAAGAAGCTAGAGTGCACAAAGTTGACAGCTATATTGTATTCAGTTATGACTTATTTATGTTGTTTTTCTTGCAGAAGGGGCACATAATGGTGAACTCTTATACTGGGGTGTCTAAGGTCCTGTATAGCCTTTCATGCAGTATATTTTCTCACTTGTGCTAAAACCTTCTTATTGGTGCTCAATAAACAAGTATGTGCTAGGTAATTAGGGTGTTGGGGTCATGAACTGTCTACATCCAGCCCTCCGTACTTGCCTGTGCAACTGCATTCATTGTGTTGACACTGGGGTGTTACGGGTTCTGTTATTGCCTACATTCAGTGAAGACATGATCCTTCCGGCCTTAAAGTGTTATGCTTGAAAGTTATTTGTGTTTTCAGGTCTGAAATGAAATAAGTAAAGAGTTTGTATCT
Source organism: Linaria vulgaris (assembly GCA_948329865.1). Classification (NCBI taxonomy): domain Eukaryota; kingdom Viridiplantae; phylum Streptophyta; class Magnoliopsida; order Lamiales; family Plantaginaceae; genus Linaria; species Linaria vulgaris. The sequence continues at coordinate 29,483,510 of OX415250.1, read as the reverse complement.
ATGACTGCTGATATGCTGTGTTGCGACAACACTGTGCTCATAAATGTTTGACAAGCATCCATCTTCGCATATTTCTTATCTGCTTGCTTATCCTACTATGTTGTCATGATCTTAAGGGGTAGTATCTCTTGGTTTTATTCAGTTCATAAATGTCATATGTAAGGCATATCTCATGGGTTGTTAGTTTCCAGTAACACACAAGTGTGTTTCTCATTGAACTATAGGAGATTAATTATCTCTGTGATATTAACCTCTTTACTGTTTACTTAGTGTGTTTTTCTGTTGTCTAACTCCCACTCCTGTTTCAGATCTAAGGCAAGCTACTGGTTTTGAATGGTTCATTCTAACTCTTGAAGTTCCAGGTATCTTTTTTAGCTTCTGCTTATGCTAGTATGTGAAGAAAACCTTGGTAAGACCTTGACCACACAGACACTTGGCTCAGTACATAATGTTGAGACCGAATGTTGTGCCAAGACTGCCTCTCCGAATATTGTCTCAACACTCACCACAACAGTGTGACGTATAAGTTATACTCATTAACTGCTCTGGTCACGTATCATGCCAACACGTTCAACATGTATTGACTCAACATGGCGGGAATGACACACGTTCTCAATATTTACCTGCCCATTACTCCTACATTAATCCCCACTTTCCTTATTCATCTTATTTATATTTGAGCTTAAATCAATTAAACACTAGATTCTTACTTACTTCCTAATTTACTTACGTAGGCTACAATGGGAAAGAAATCCACAATTGCTGATCTTGCTAACGTTGCAGCTGCTATGTCGTCAGATGCAGGGGAGTTCAACCCCGTAGAAGTACCCGCACCTGCAACACTATGGTGGCACCTGAACCACCCAAAAGAAAGGCGGCTCCTGTCTATGCCAGGAGAAATGTAAAGTCTAAAAAGGGCGCTACTACCAGTGCTGAGCCAACACCAATTCCAGAAGATGTTGTGCCAGCACACGAACAAGCACAAGATCATGAGAAAGCTGCTGAGAAGGAAGTTGCAGAGGAAGAAGCGACTGAGAAAGATGCTACTGAGGAAGAAGAAACCTCATCTTCTTAAGAAGATAATTCTGCTGATGAAGATGAAGAGGAGGGGTCTGAGGAAGAAGAGGAAGAGGATGATGAAGAAATTGAGGTGGAGGAAGAAGCTGAGAAACAGAATCAGCTTGATGTTATGCCAACATCAGCTGGCCGCAATGTTGGACCAACACCCACTGATTAGAATGTTGATCCAACACCAGCCGAGCAGGATGTGGACACAATACTGGAGTCTGAGTAGGAGTCTGAGACTGAGCCACTAGAAACATTTTAGGCCGATTTTTTTATAGAATGTCATAATAGGTATTTCACGACCAAAACCGCGAGTGATAACTATGACATTATGACTGTTAGGAAGATTTGGGTTGAGAGGAACATTGTTATTGATGACTTCAAAAAGTACAACGTGTTTGAGTTTCTTGAGTCTAGGAGTCTATTATATTCCCTGATTGATGTTGTCCCCAATATCCCTGAGGTAGTTAGGCAATTTTACTGTAACTTGTCCAAGTTTGTGCATGCTAAAGGGTTTCCCAAGTATGGTAGAGTGTATGTCAGGGAGAAGATCTGTAAATTCAATCCCTCTATCATTAACTAAACTTGGAGGATGCCCAGAGGACAAGAAACAAAAGAAAAAATTGATGATGACAACATGATAAAGGAATTAACATGTGGTCTGGAGAAGAAGTGGAAGAACAAGCAGAAGGTGACAAGACTCACATCCCTCACTGTTGTTCTGTGCAAAGCTGCCTCATTCAACTTGATACCCTCAACCAACTCCATAGTCTCACTCTGAGATGGTTTTGTTGATTTACAAACTGCATAAAGGGCATCCAGTGAACATGGGGCAGAGAATTTTCAGGATGATTGTTGTGGTTGCGCACAAGAAGGATGCAATCTTGTCCTTCCCTTCCTTGTTCTTGTCATTGCTGAAAGGAGACTTGGAGTTGCACAACCATTCAAGCCTGACTTTTATTTCAGACAAGCAGAATGGATTAATTAATGCTTTCCATGAATTATTCCCATATGCTACACACAATTATTGTGTAAGACACTTGATTAGGAATGCTCACAGAGCTGGTTTAAAAGGAGATGAATATGAAAAAGCTATATGGGATGCTGCATATAAGACAACCACTCTAGAGTTTGAGACCTCTATGAAGAAAATGGAAGCAACACTTGGTGGTAATTTTGCTAGATGGTTCAATGACAAGTCTACTGAACAATGGTCTATGTCTGGTTTCAAAACAAATTGTTGTGTTCATCTCATTTTGAACAATCTGTGTGAGACCTTTAATGGGGTACTTCTTCCAGGGCAAGGGGAAAGCCAATCCTCACATTATTGGATTGGATAAGGGAATATTTTATGTGAAGATGACAAAGGGCAGAGAAATGGCAAGGAGAAAATGGACTAAAAGAAAGCCAGATGGTCAGAATAGTCACTTATGCCCTAACATCCAGGCTTTGGTTGACATGGCAGATCTTGAACAGTCTGATTTTTATTCAATAAAATCAGTTGATGATGACTATCAAGTGAATGGCTTTGACAGATCCCAACACAGTGTCAACTTACAAAGGTGGAAATGCAGTTGCAGGGAGCGGGATCTCACTAGTATTCCATCTAAGCACGATGTATGTGCCATCTTGTATAGTGGAGGACAAATAGCAGATTATGAGTCAGATTATTATACACTTGAACAATACCAGAAAGTGTATAATTTTCCTATATATTCATTGCCTGGTTTGGATATTTGGAAAGGTGAGGACTTCATTCCTCCACTACCACCAAACTTTGGTAGACAGTCTGGAAGGCCAAAGAAGGCAAGAAATAGAGGTGAAGAGGAACCAAAAAATGGGAAGTTAAAGAAGAAAGAAGGCAAGGGTAATAAGCTTATACAGAACGAAGCTGGTGATCAAGGCCATAATGCTAGTACTTGTGATAAACGAAAGGCATCTGCTACAAAGGTGAGAAAGCAAGGTAATCCTAACCAAGTTGGTGAGTCATCGAGGCAAGGCAAAAGGAGGAACAAAAGAAGGAACATTGAGGTAACTAATTTAATAATCATATTAGAATATTTTATTGCAAGAATTACTTGTGTCTAAATCTCACAACATGTGACTTTCAATTTGATCTTTATTGTCTAGCATGTTGAGGATGCGACAGAAGATAACTTAACAATGACAGTCCCAAATGTGCCAGCTGATCCATCTGCTGATATGGGGAGTCAACAAGTCATGAAAGAAGGAGCCAAAGGTAAAGAAACTTTTATGGAGGTAATTTATCAAACTTTCCACCTTAAAAAGTTAGATAAGGGTTACTAGATGCGAGATGACACTTAAGATTATTATTTGACATGCATTGTGTAGCCAATTAAAGAGGAACCTCATGATGGCCCAGTCCAATCATACCAGGCTGTAGAGCATGAAATTGCACCTGGAGCTGCCCTAGATGAACATGTTGACAATCAGAATTCATAGAGTCATCAAGGACTGCCACGAGGAGGAAAAGAAGAAGGAACGTGGAGGTAAATAATCAAACACTGAACATGGAGGCCAATCTGGACAAGACTGATATTGCTCCATCTGTGCCTATTGAAAACCAACAAGTTGACACTGGTGATGAAGTGCTAAATGATTGATGGGTTAGTAATCTACCTTAACTTTGGACCAAAAAATTGATTTCTTTTTTTATTGAATCTAATGTTGTAGTAAGATCTACGTGCATTGGTATGCATTGTGTAGCTTGCTGAAATAAGACCTAGTGATGACATAACAGCTCAAGACAATGATGTTGATGCTGCAGAACTTGCTGAATTTGTGGAGTCATCAAGGACTGCCAGGAGAAAGAAAGGAATTAGTAAAATAGAGATAATTTATCAAACACAAAATGCAATAATGTAATGTATTATCTAGTTTGAACTTAGAATTGTTTAATTCACATGAAATTCTAAACAAGACTGATATGGCTCCACCACTGCCTATAGAAATCCAAGAAGAGGGAAGAGGATCCTGATGATGAAACCCAAGATCATGGGTGGGTTAGTAATCTGCTCAATAAGAAGCCAACAAAGCCAGCTCCAGAGATTACAGAACAACTGCGTGGATGCTTTGAAATGCTAGGCTCACAGAAAGACAGAATAAATCCATATGAAGGGATTAACAGAAAATATGTGAAGATTTCTAATTTGGTTGTTGTCATTACTACGATAAATGATGAGGATGAGATAGGCAGAGCGAGTGAGATAGCGGTTGAAGCTGGAAAGAAAGGTGGCAAGAAAGCTGGGAGAAAATCTGCAAGAGGGAAATCCAAGGCGTAGGAAAAAAATAGTATTTGGATGCACTATGAACATAGGTGTTGTCTATTTTGGTATATAATTTTGTTTGAATACTGGTATATATTTTGGTAGAGATTTAGATGTAAATGTCCAGGGATACCAGTTATATTTTGAGGCTAAAATATTTCAATGTAAAGTCAGCATTTTGTGCTGCAAAAATAGTTATATTTTGGCTGTAAAATTGTTGTCTAGTGGGAATGAAATAGTTTTCTGTTATAGGGCATATTTCAAATTTACTAGGCAGCTTTATTTAAAAAATGAAACATAAAGGGCATAAATAAAAACAATTACAAATTTACTGGGCAGATTTTAAAAAAAACTTAACATAAAGGGCAAAAATATAAACAATTACAAACTTACTAGGCACTTTTTAAATTCCTGAAAACTTAATGGGCAAATATTTTATAGATGACATACGTAATGGGCAAGTTTAATTAAAACTCCAAAAATAAAAGGCAAATATATTAAAATTTGAATTGTTAAAGGGCATTTCTGTATAATCCATTATGGTCAGACGAACGCGTGTGCCTATTGAAAGGTCGCGTTGTGACGTTCAATTGAAGGGATCTGCAAAGTACCCTAATCATTCACTAACACACAACAACATACAATCCTTCTTCACGAGCTTCTCTCCAAAAATGGTGGTCATCACAAATAGGCAGCGCCTCCAAATGCTTTACCTCGACGCAAACTTCTCTCCATATGCAGAGACCATTTTCCTTGAAATTTTGGTGGAATACACCAAGTGGCATCGCATCAGGGATATAAACGCACTACAAAGAGGCATGCGTCTGATAAAATCGAAACTCGAAGCACGAACAGGCACTACGCACTTCGTTCATCATATGAAGAGGAAGGTGCGGTAGTGGAGGGTGAAGTGGAGACTTTTCCGCAGATTTGTTGGCCTCTCCGGTGTTTAGTTCAACCTCCTAACTACATGTTCAACATGGGGCTAGCGTATGACCAACACAAGCCATGTGTAAGGTTTTTATTGATTTCAATAGTTGAATGTTAAATGTTTTAGTTGTTGAGTTACACATTTGTTTAAATAATTTCCAACATGATCTTTTGATTGTAGGAGTCTGAGTTTGACCGCTATTTTTGGACATTCGGATGTCCAAACGGCCAATTATTGTTCCATATTTTCAATGTCCATCAATGTGCAATGTTCCCGCAAGAAGATGGAGTCGGCTGGAACGAACCACTGGTGATCAATGATGAAGAAGAGAAGGTTGTTGCCACATAAATTATCGACCTAGTTTCAAACAATAAATAAGAGGTGGTTGATGAAGAGAAGTAGGAGGATGAAGTGATGGTTGATACGGGGGAGATACAGAGTGTTGCTGAAGGTGGTATGGAAGACGTTGACTAAGTTCGAACATTTTTTATTGTTATGGTTTAATCTTGATGGCTATGATGGTTGACATTTGAACTTATTTCTGATTATTTTCATATTTTCTATTGTTATGTCCTTCTTTTGGAAACCTTATGAATGAATTGCAAACTTTGCTTGTCAATGTTTAGTTCTTTAACTTTTGAACTTATTTCAGTCTATTTACAACATGCATATTTTGCTAATGAATGTTATTACGAGTTCATTTAGGGCAGTTAAAAAGTTAGGATGTGTCTATTTGATGTAGGGCTTTTCATTGTAGGACAATACAAACTAATCAAACTTTAGCAAGCCACAATGATGTCATTTATGTCACTTTAGTATGAATTAGGATTCACTTGATAATGTAATCAATACCAGTGAGTTCATTAGGCCAATGTTAGTTATATGGTAGACTAGAAAGATAGCAAAAGATGTCAACCAGGGTGTTGTGCCATTTACCATTCATCACAAGAACAAAAGCGTCAACAACAATTCACCAAACATAACAAACTCACAAAACAACCTTATACAATAACACATCCAGATCAACCTTAAACCCAAACAACCTTATACACAGAAAAACTTAAACTCACAAACTCACACAACCTTATACCTCACTTACTCAAACACGCAGAAGCTTTTAATCCACTTAACACACATCCTTCTAAGCCAAAAGCCATTATTTCAATACAACATTACAAAAACCACACACAATATCAAAATGATCATCAAACAAAACCTAACTCTAACACCCAATTTATTTTTTCCCATTCTGCAAAACCTTAATCTTCTCTTCTTGATCCTTCATTGTTTTATCAAACAACGACTAAATTTTGTCCAGATTTCTTTCTTTCTTCATCGCAAGCTCTTCTTCGAGTCCCTTAACTTTAGCATGCATCCTCTCGATTCTTTTTCTCAATGTTGATATTACGGCCCTAGAAAATGCACATACGGGTGGATCTTCCCAAATGCAGAGTCGACAACCAAAAGGCCAGCGTGCACACCCGTGGAACCTTCGATCATTAATAAGCGCACAACTGCGGGTCTTCCAGAATTGCACATCAAATGGGAGCTCATAGTCGATTCCGATATTTTGGGGTTTGGAATTAGGGTTTTGGGTACGAACTCAATTTGGGGGAATTTTTTTTTGTGAAAAATTGGCTAAGTGTTGTGTTTTATGGTGTTAGAGCCAAAAACGTTTTTGGGGGGACGAATTTTTGAGGTGGCGTAGCATTTGTAACGCGTGGAGTGGCGTTTTTTCCATGTGGCAGCCACGTAACACATTTTTTATAGTTGGCGGACACGAGGCAAAAAAATCAGCAAATGGCTTAGATACAGGGCACTTCTAAAAACTCGGAACTTATTGGCCATTTTCTTCAAAAGCGCAAACTTACAGGGCACAAATAATAATTTGTCATATACATTATATATATCCATTTTTATAAACTACTTATTGTATATCAAAGTGATTATATGAAAATTAACTAACATATTATGTAATAAGTTAAAAATCGAAATCCTTTTCTTCGTTAGAAACAACAAACTCAAAAGTTCTATAATAGAAAAGTAACCATTTAGTTACCTCATGTTGTTTAACTCTTATTGTAAGGTGAAAAATGGAATCACCATTATCATATTTCTTGTTGATTATATCCATCAATAAAAATTCTTTAATATTCCCCTCAAGAATCGTGAAGTTTGTTGATTATATTCATCAATAAAATATTCTTTAATATTCCTCTCAAGAATCGTGAAGTTTCTAGCTGGTTGTATATGACACTCAAGTGCAGCAGTGTCACAACTCCAGCCAGTTTTTGCCGAGCAACAAATGGAGATTTTTCAAGTAGCTCTTTCACTACATTTACGTGTCCATGAATGATATATAGATAAATAAAAAGGAGTAATGCCAACAGATTCACGAGACGGGTATCACTACAAGACTGGGCGGTCTTTAGGGACTGTCTAGTAGTGACTGGAGTTAGGTCACTGGCCTTCAGTGACCGCTGAAGACAACATCGACCTAACTTAGCTCGCTGAAAGTCACTGAAGACTTTCAGCGACTTAACTTCGGTCACTCGGCCCATTGGTGGATATTTCCGTCATTGACAGCCAATAGGGACCGCTTGGCGATCCCTATTGATAACGGTATTATCAACAATGACCGCCAAGCGGTCCATGTTGATAATAGCGTCATCAATAGGGACCGCCAAGCGTTCACTGTTGACATTAGTCAACAGGGACCGCCAAACGGTCCATGTTGATACTAGCCGTTGTCAATAAGGACCGCCCAGCGGTCCCTATTGCCCATATTTGTGACTGCTCAGCGGTCCCTACTAATATCCATACTTAAAAATAAGGTTTTCTCGATGTTTTGAGATGTCGCGTTGTTTGTATAGTTCATAATTATCCTATTCATTGTTAAACCAACCATATTTACACATCTTTAATTGCAAATCCAAACATTATATATGGGACGACCCGTTTTGAAAATTCTTAATTTATACAATGACAACGATCATATTATATATATATATATATATGTATAGAATATATAAGTACATATATTGATACTTTAATTGAACCGCGTAAGGATGTATATACTTTAATTTGTAAAGTTAAAGCATAATAATCAATAACAAGTAGGGTGTAGATGATGATTAGGCGTCGATAACAAAATAGGTTCGAAATTAATAACTCACTCCATCGCATTCAATATCTAATATTGAATAACTCAATCACTTGTTTCGTAACAATTAATTACTTCCTTTCACATTTAGTATTGAGGTTGTTGCTAAAACCACTAACATATCCAAATCAATTCATAAAATTACGATTTTAAAGTATGAATATTAGTAGGGACCGCCCGACGGTCACAGTTGGGTCAATTGTGACCGCTCAGCGGTCCCTATTGACTCAATTGTGACCGCCTCGCGGTCCCTATTGACTCAACAATGTTCGTTGGGTTCAATGGATTCAACACCTACTGTCCGAACTACACGTCCCTCTCTGTGCGCCACCTATTGTTTATTGTGACAACATTGGCACCACGCACTTGTCTCTTCATCCCGTTCTTCATTCCTGCATGAAGCACATTGCTACTAACGTCCATTTTGTCCGCGATACTGTTGTTAAGGGATTTCTCTCTGTCTCGCATATTAGTACGAAGGGCCAACTCGCTGATGTTCTTACCAAAGCCCTTGAGCGTGCCCAGTTTCTCCTTCTACGATCCAAAAATGCTTTGGTCAAAGGCACGACACTTTTTAGGGGTCATATACGAGATCATCTGATTTTTTTAATCGAATATCTCTTCTTCCAAAGATATTAGCTAGTCTAAGATTCTATTTTATCTTTTCTTGTAGCTATCTTTTACTTGTTCACTAAGTTTACACTAGTACAAATAGAAGATAGGACGAATAATTAAATTTGCCCCTTAACTTTTTTTAAAAAGTTAATATGCCTTTTTTCGGCCCTTGTTTTTATGCCCCGTATCTTTTAAAAAGTCTACTAAAAATGCCCTCGGCCATTATTCGGGCTAAAATTGACTACGTGGCGTACGGAATTGCACTTTGTACCCCCAAGATAAATTGTATTTTGCACCCTAAAATATTTTAGGGTGCAAAGTATAATTTATTTTGGGGTACAAAGTGCAATTTTGTACTGCCACGTAGGCAATTCTGGTCCGAAATAAGAGCCGAGAGCATTTTTGAAAGCGTTTTTTAAACATATGGGTCATTTTGGCAATGCCCAAAAAATACGGGCATTTTAACTTTTAAAAAAAAGTTAGCGGGCATTTTAACTTTTTAAAAAAAGTTAGCAGCATTTTAACTTTTTAAAAAAATGCTTATCCTGATTATTGTACATAAACATGTATAACTTACCAAATGATTTCAGGAACAATTTTTTGGTATATCTGCATCTCTCCAACCATCTTAATAATGTTTCGGTACATCTCACCCCAAATAAATTAATAAAAATATACATATAAAAAACCTGCGAGCAACATAAACATAAGAAATACCAACGACGTCATTGGAAAAAAGAGCTAGTTGTAATAAAAAAAAAAAGTAATCCACTCCACTGATCACTGTCGCACTCCAAATATCAAAGATTAGATTTTTAATTGTGGATAATCATTAGTTGTAGACCATGGAGTAAGATTTTGTGTTTATTGTATATTTTGATCCGCTAAGTATCGAAACAACTTAGAATTTAGTGAAACATATTATTTATGTGAGGTCATATTATAATCGATCTATTGTTATATCTGTGAGGAATAAAATGTGGAAGTCCATAGTTTGTTTAATTCAGTGAAGCTTTTCTGTATGTTTTCGTCATCTTCCTTTTTTGTTATTTGTATTAATATAATGTTGGAATGGCTTATGTTATATAATGATGTCGGTCAATAATTATGTACGAATTCCTAGTGCTGAATTATCAAATGTTAGTCGTATTTTCAATGCTACTTCATTTTCCTTCTTTTGGACTTCATCTTTTTGTTTTGAAACGCTACAAAACAATTAAGGATGTTAATGGGCCGGTGTGATTGAAAATGAATTGACTTCGGTTATCATCCCACACTGAATATTTAAAATTAAGAGACGTAGACTGATTATGAACTATAAAGGATTAGAGTGATAGAACATTAATTATGAATCGGACGCTTCTTTTCAGCTTTCCAAACAACATATAACGAATAAAGTACTGAAATTTCATTAAAATTTACCGAAAGCTCATATGCCATGTTAGTTTTCTTTTTCAGCTAAGCCACGGTTCTCATTCTTGTCTCTCTCCAACGCCATCACGAGCTCGAAAAATACGAATATCAAATACAATAGGATCGCATGAACCAGGAACGACATTGAACAAGCACACATCACCCTCCTCCAACCCATTGCCAACAACGAACTCCTTCCAACCCCGAGTGAGCCCCACTGAGGTCTGCTTGTAGTAAAATCTTGCCATCCATGATTTTCCATTTACCCTAAGCTCGAGTTCTTGGCTTTTATTTGACACTTGATGTCCCCTAGCCCACACTCCGGGGATAACCTTTATCAACAAAATAGCAGTCATTCAGTAGCTAGCATCCATATGACGACTCTCTAATTCCTTAAGGGGACAATTTCTTGAATTATATTAATTTATATAAACCATGTACGTAATGGTCCCCCTTTTTTGCTAAACCATAAGCCACATTTCAACATATTTCAATATTTATTAACAAGTGTTATTAGTGTTTTTGATTACCATACTATGTAGAGTTCAGCTACGAACATTAGTCCCGAGATCCAATGGGTATCGGTCATGTTCACTACGTAAATTGAACGTATATAATTGACTTACCACAGAATATTTTGGATGAACATAGGAAGGATGCATGCAAACTACAAAACCATCGTCCTTTATTTCTTTCTTTGCCCTTCCCAGTGTTGGATACTTCTCTTCTGCAGTAACGGTTCTACGTTTTCGCTGCAACTCATCAGAGTCCAAAATATTGCCCCCTGACCAAATATTAATTTCAAAAAGTTCATTTATAAATCTTGTGACGGAAAATAGTTTTGGTTCTATTTGTACCTTGATGAACAAATGAATGAATTCAAATATATACAATAATGTTGAACAAACTTACTTGGGTCAGCACAAATCTTTTTGCTTTTGTGTGAAGTGATCTGATGGTCACCAGAATCCTCCTCATCAGATAACATCGTCAATCTCTTTCGATCATTACGGTCTCCTTTACAAGAAGAAGTAAGCACAACTTCCTCATCAACACTGCGATTCTTATTAACAGCAGCAACCTTTCTAGCTCTTTCCTTTTCAATAAATGAACGATTTGCCTCTTTTGGTACAAAGCAACTGCACAAATTCTCGCAGTTAGTTTTACCACTGAAAATTGTAATATAAAATTTGGACCTCCCATTATACTTGAAAACTAAAGTGTCGCCTTTTCGTAGGTCATGTGCCCTGATAAATTCCTTCCACCCGGCGCCTTTTAGCGACAGAGAACCGCCGGTAGATACCAACTCCACAACCCATTCGCTCCCACTAGGTATCTTTAATGTAACACTTGCCCTTAATTTTTTTCCAACATTCTTCACAAAAGTTATGGGCAATGCCTGTAAATGTCGAAAATAGAAACAAACTTTTTATAAGGTAATTCATACTTGATAATATTATACTGTGTATATGCATATCTAGAATTTATCTTACAAAGATGCATTTAATTTGATATATAAATCTCAGTAGTCTTTTCATGACTAAATTCAGATGAAATTCTTGATCATTGACCGCTTAATTAAGTGATTGAAGATTTCAAGTTTCAATTATAAAAAGATGAAAATAGTAAAATTCAAATATAACATATATATGAACGATAAATTCCACTCACTAAGCCATCTCCTGGATTTTCAGAAAGCTGTTGCAAAAATTGGACCTCCTTAAACTTAGACCAATAGATTCTTTCAAAGCTTTTGCAAACATTGCACTCCTCAGCCATTTATCTGCAAAAATGTGCAGAAATTTATACACAATGACCAAGCATCATAAATATGATGAGTTAAGGTAGTACAAATCTTCTTACAAAAAAAATAGAAGATAGAAAGAATGTGGGAAACCTTAAGAAGCCAAGTGTAAAATGAATAACCTTAATGTGTTGTTTGTTGCTACTTATAAAGTTATAATGCCTTTCCAACTTCCAATTGCCAATTGAACTTGGAAACATAACGCACGTTTCTCAAGAAACGCCACCAATTACAAGTCGCAGTTTTTCTTAGAGTGGCATAATCACAGTTAGATAATTACAGAAATCTCTCTTAAATTTGAGTATTTTACCATGATCTCCTTCCAAAATGAAATACAAGAAGGTATAAAAAATTTATTTATTTTTGATAATATACGCCTCTTCATTTTAATTAAATTTCAAGAGTGTACATGCAATATTATATAAAATCTACACAATATTACTTATTTTCTTTATAAAATTTCATAATATTAAAACCAGAATAAGTTTATTCAAAATTGTCATAAAATGTGCCTATTAGTTGACATGACATACGAGCTTTTGCAAACATTGCAGTCCTCAGCCATTTATCTTCAAAAATGTACAGAAATTTATACACAATAATCAAACATCATATAATTCATCAAAAAAAAAAAAAATCAAACATCATAAATATGATGAGTTACGATAGTACAAATGTTCTTACAAAAAAACAAAAGTTAGAAAGAATGTGGAAAACCTTAGACACTATGTAACAAGCAGTAAGAAATCAGTTCTTACCAAAAAAAAAAAAGGCAGTAAGAAATCAGAGTTTTTTACTTCTGTAGTCAAAACTAGAACATGTAACTTTGTAAGCGAGACGTGTTGTTGCTACTTATGAATTATGATGCATCAAAAAAAGGTAAAGTACCAGTTGATTGATTTGAAACATGACGCACGTTTCTCAAGAAATGTCGAAAGTCACAAATTTTCTTAAGTATCAGAATCCCCATAATTATTAAGGTCGTTGGTATTTATCAAAAAAAAAAGGTAGTTGGGGAGTTCTGACTTTAAATAAAATCTTTTGCAATTTTACCCTTAATTTCATTCATAAAAAAAAAATTATGTATTCTATTTCTATCATAGGGGAAATTAAAGGTGCAGGCGTCTTATAAGGGGTAATGACAGTTAGTTAGACCCCCTTAATGTCCAATATAAATACAAAAATCTCTCCTAATAAGTTTGAATATTTTACCAGGATATCCTTCCAAATAAAAATACAAGAATATTTTTCAATTTATCTGCATAAAAAAACATAATATCATACACAATAATCAAACAACAAAGAAATAATCATTTGTATTATGAGTAAAACATTAAAAATCTGCAGAAACTTGAACACAGTATAAATGTATGATAGTGGAAAACAAACCAGCTCGATCAATAACCCAAACCAGGAAAAAGAAGTTGTTTTATACCTAATTGTAGAAATATGACTAATTTGTTGGTACTTATATATATCTGTAACAATACTAGGAACGAATTACCTAATTATGAGAGAGATGCAAGTAATAAATATAATGTTAGCTCTACAAATTCCTGGACGACATGAGGCATGTTTTCAAAGAAAGGTCAAAAGTCACGGTTTCCCTTCAAATTCTTAGTGAAACACTGAAACAGTACATTTTTTCATTATTATATGGTACACGTACGAATCATTAATATAGTTACTTTCTCACATCTTCATATATGCAATGCAACGGTCCACTTCTTGCATATGCCTCACTTTTGGGAAATGATTGTACACAAATTTTCTTTCTTGTAAGTTGACATATCAGTAGAATTCCAAAGTTGCTACATTTATCCGCTAAAAAAAAATAATAGCCTTTTTAGAATGTGCATTACCATTTACCACCTCGATTTTGAAAAGCCAATAAAATAGTATACGAACTACCTACGTACCTCTCTAGAATATGGGACTAAAGGGTGGCGATAGAATTCAAAAGCATTTATAATATCGTGCGTCATTGTTTAAACGATACATGCATAACAAGCGTAAACTGAAATCATATGAATTACATAGCCATGGTAGTTTTTTTTCTTCTTCTTTTGGATCAACTAAGCTAAGCCATGTATGCATGGTTCTCATTCCAGTCCCTCTCCATTATCATCAGCAGCTCGGAAAATACGAATATTGAAAGCAATAGGTCTGATTGAACCAGGAACGACGTTGAACAAGCACGCATCACCCTCTTCCAACCCGTTATCAACAATGAACGCCTTCCAGCCCGCACAAAGCCCGGCTGCCACCTTAATTCTGCCTGACACACTACCGCTGTTAAATTTTGCTATCCATGACTTACCATTTATTACCTGAAGCTCCACCTCTTGGCTTTTATTCAATCCTTGATGTGATCTCCTAGCCCACTCCGCCGACAGAGCCTTCAACATAATTATCAACAAAAACAAGCCATTTATATAAAACTATTAATATCAAATTTTCACCAGTGAACAAAAATTGATAATTCAATATTTTTTACCAAAGAATATCTTGGATGAACATAGGAAGGACGCATACGAACTACAAAACCATCATCCTTGTTTTCTTTCTCTGCCCTTATCCATGTCCGATGCCTCTCTTCTTCAGTAAGAACTCTTCCTTTTGGTTTTGGCCGCAACTCATCATCAGTCGTCCAGAAATTGGACCCTGACCACATAATAATTTCCAAGGGTTATTTTTTTAATTTTTGACATGAAACACAGTACAAGTTGTACTGGCAATTTTGTATTTATATACGGATGAAATCTTGTGGTGGTTCCTTTCCCATTTCTCAGTTTCAAAAACTAAGAGAAATGGATCGATCCATGCAGCTATCACAAACAAATGTTTCAGTTGCATGATTTCCACTTACATCAACCTACATATTCTGTGATACATATTTCAATTATGGATTTGCTATATAAACTGAATACTTACCAAACATTAATATAGGAACTTTATTTTCCTATTATTTGATCTATATCATCTTGGTTCTTGATTAAGAATATACGACACAAATTAATTAGGTGTTTGAATTTGATCATACGTAATGTAATGGAAATAACCACATTACACTTTGTGAAATACGTAGTATACACAATAACTCCTGTGGAAAAGAAGGCAAACTATATATACCCATGTGATATGCAAAAAAGAGCAAGATTAATTGCCTCCTTCAAAAAACAGGCAAATACTTAACAACACATATATATACCAGCATATTTACATACATTGCAAAGTAACATTCTTGTTATAAGCAAGTGTTAACGGGAGTGCTGTGCAACTTATTGAAATCCTAAGAGGGAAATGTGCCTCATTTAAATAAGGCATGCATATGGGATAATATCTCTATTTTTTACCATGCATGGTGGTAATGTGCAACTTAGGGGGTCCAAAAAGAAAACTAAAACTTAGGGGGGACTAATTTGACTATTCCTGCCTATTTTTCTATCTGCTATAATATATGTATTGGGAGGCTAAAGTGTCACTTCATCGAAAGATTTCTGACAATGACTAGGACATTTCACATTAGAGAGCATATAATTAATCAACAAAGAACAAACTTACTTGTATCCTTACAAATCTTTTTGCCTTTGCTTGAAAAGCTATCATAATGATCACCATAATCCTCGTCGTCAGACGATATCGTGATCGATCTCTTCGAATAATTACTGTCCTTTTTATGAGAAGAAAAAAGTTGATTTTTTACGACAGCACTGCTAGCAACCTTTCTAGCTCTTTCTTTTTCAATAATTAAAGGACTTGCTTCTTTTGTCACAGAATAACTGCACAAATTCTCGCAATTAGTTTTCCCATTGAACATTGTAACATCGAACTTGGAATTTCCATAATACTTGAACACTAAAGTGTCCCCTTTACGAAGCTGATGTGCCCTAACAACTTCCTTCCATCCAGCGCCTTTTAGCGACAAAAAACCTTCAGTGACGGTTTTCAACTCGACGACCCACTCCTTCCCGCTTTGTGTCTTTAATGTGACACTTTCCCCCAATTTTTCTCTAACATTTTTTACAAAAGTCATGGGTAGCGTCTGAGAACTCAGTTTATGCTCATAACAATGGTATCAGAGTCGTTCTCCTGGGGCAACACTCTGATCGAATCAGCGGGAATCGACAACAACACGGTGCAAACTGAGTCAGGATCGTTGAATCATCTTCTTCAAGCACTTTCCTTAAAGCTCGACAAGATGGTGGAGTCGTGTGATCGATATGGACAAACTCTCGAAAAGTATGGACAGGATCTCAAATCATATGGCAAATCCTTGAGAGCTTTTAGAGAAGCTACGGATGAAGTGAATCTGATCCAACACGAATCAGTGGGTGAGGAGCTGGAAGATGGCTTTTACATCAGCCAACTATTCGATGAAACACCGAATCTCGAAGTTAATGTAGTTAACGTATACAACCTGTTCGATGAAACGCCGCTGAATATCGTAGTTCGTGATGTTAGAGACGAGCTCGACGAAGTTTCATTTGGCATCTCTGAACTGTTTGACGAAATGCTTCAGAAGAAAAACAGACTTGATGGTAATGTTTCTGACCCCCTAAATGAAGAATGGGAAGATGATTCATTCTGCATCTACCAGCTGTTCGAAGAAACGCCTCAAAGTAAAATCGCAAAATATGTTGAGGTTTATGAAATATACCAGTTGTTCGATGAAATAACTGTGAAGGAAATGACAGTGGAGAATTCACTCGGCAATCATATTGTGGTTGGACTTAATAACCAGATGATAAAACATGGAGGTAAACTCCCTTTAGGCTATACGCATTTGTTTGACCCCGGTGGATGTGTTGTTAAGATTCACGGCTCATGTTTTGTCGATATTGGATATCTTGAGCATTTGAGTGTTGGTGACTTATTCTGGTTCACTCTTGTGGAGAAATGTGTGAATGTTGCTGATTCACTTGACATTTGTAGACTGTTTGAGGAGTCTTGTGAGAGTGAAGCTCTAGATGTTACAAGTGAAATACTAGAAGCGAATGTACATGAAGCTTGTGAAGTACTTGAGGAAGCGTTGCAGATTTCAGCCGAGCTTCATTTCGTTAAGCAACACGAATCATCTCTTGGACAAGTGAGCTTTGCTGAGTTGATTTACGTAGAACTTGAGGAGCAACTTATGAGTGTTGATGCCTACTGTTGTGAATGGTTGATTGGAGGTTGGAGTTGGTTTGCGATTCCAGAACCATTGTTTAATGGATCAGTCAAGTTGTTTAATTCATCTTCCAGAAAATGGCTATTAAAGGGTCGTTGGGATCTTGGATCTTATCGGGGAGCTTGCATAGGCTGGTGGGTTGCTAAACCTTGTGACTTTTATGGAATAAGTTCTTTGTTTTTGAACGATATGTTGTACAGATGGAATTACTTTGAAAGGGGTAAGAATATAATGGTTATTTGCGGCAGAATCATGGTTGTTAATAGTCGGCAACAAACAATAAGAAATTTAACGAAGAAGCAAATGAAGCGTGAAATTAAAAGGCAAATGTGTTGGGTTGTAAATCAAGAAGGGGGGAAGAAGCTATATGAAGGGTTAGTTCTGTTCCTTGTAGACATTGCTGCATCCCAAGGTGTTCGAGGTTATTTTTATCAAACACTTGGGAACAAAGTTGAAGCTATTACCAGTACAAATGGTGTGAATGATGTTTTAGTTGGTGTACTCTTGTTACCAATGGTTGCTGCTCTATCCCAATTTTGTCCCTCCTTCTCTTGATGGTGTTACACGTGCTTTTGTTGCTATATCTGTTGGTGGAGAAACGAACGACTCTGTTTGGTATCCAGATTCTGGAGTTGCATCTCACATGACCCCTCATGATGGTAAGCTTTCAAATACAGTCACTTATACTAGGTCACGTTCTGTTGTAGTTGGTGATGGTGCAATTCTCCTGATTAAAAACATGGGTAACTTAAATATTACTTCTCGTGTCTGTCCTCTTACGTTGTCTTATGTGTGTCATGTCCCTAAACTAAAACCTAATTTGATGTCTGTTCAAAAGATTTGTCGTGATAATAATTGTGTCGTGTGTTTTGATGTCAATTATGTTTGTTTAAAGAACAAGACAACAGGGGAGGTTCTTTTTGGGGGGTCAAGTAAAAATGGTGTCTATCATATTCAACCTCAAGTTATCCGCCCAGAGAATTCCTTACATGCGTTTCTAGCTACTCTAGAGTCTGGTGATGTTTGGCATGCGCGGCTTGGCCACACTTCTGCTAGTGTCTTGGAGAATTTATGTTGTACTAAAGTTATTTCTTGTTCTTCAAAATTTAAAGACGATTGTGTTTCTTGTAAATTGGGTAAAGTTCATCGCTTACCTTTTGAGACAGTGACTTATCAATCTCTGTATTCCTTATATTTGATCCATAGTGATGTTTGACAATCGCTTGTTTTATCAAACCAAGATTTTAATATGTTGTTTTTTTCGATGATTATTCACGATTTCTTGGTTTTATCCTTTGAAATTCAAGTCAGACGTTTATGCGCAATTTTAAAGTTTTCAAAAGATGGTGGAAAATTTATTTAACTCCAAAATTAAAAAAATTCAAAGTGATGGACAGGGTGAATTTGATAATGCTGATATGCTTCAACAATTTCGTGATTGTGGCATACTTTTTAGAAAATATTGCCCAGGAACTTAAGCCCAAAATGGTGTAGCGGAAAGGAAGCGTCGCTCTATTATTGAGATGGCCCGTACTTTTCTTATTCAATGTAACTTACCTGCTCAATTTTGGGTCGATGCTTCTTATACTGTTGTTTTCACCATTAATAGGCTTCCGAGTTCAGTTTTAGGAGGGGTTAGTCCGTTTGCTAAACTTTTTCACCGCCCACCATCGCATGCTTTTCTGAAAACCTTTCGTTGTGCTTGTTTTCCTCTTCTTTTGAATACATCCATCGACAAAATTGCAACCTAAGTCAAAACACTGTGTTTTAATTGGTTATGCTTCAAACCATAAGAGATCGTTTTCTTGATCCGGTCACTGAAAAGTTTTTATTAGTCGTTATGTTGTCTTTCTTGAGCAAAAATTTCCTTATCGCTCTCTCGTTGCCTCCGTGCCTAGTACTTTGTCACCATCTCGTGTCACCAACCCATTTCGCGCTCTTCCTATTTGGTCTCCTACTTGTGTCACCACTTCTAGAGTTGTTAGGTATCCTTTTGATTCGTATTTGGGTTCTGGTTTCAATGTTGGATCTGATGTTGGGGTAACATTGAAACTAGTGACTTCGGCCCCTGTCTCTTCTGAACATTTTGTTTTCAATGTTGACCCGATGTTGGGGCAACATTGAAACCAGTGACTTTGGGCCTTGTCTCTTCTAAACATTATGTTTTCAATGTTGGACATATTGGGGCAACATTGAAACTAGTGACTTTGGCCCATGTCTCTTCTGAACATTCTGTTTTCAATGTTGGACCCATTGTTAGGGCAACATTGAATCCAGAAACTTTGCCCGTGCCTTTTGATTTGGATGTTGTGTCCAGTCCGGTCTTGTCTTCTCCCCCGGTCGTTTCCACATCTTTGTCGTTTAATACTCACAACATGGTTACCCGTATTAAGTCTGGTATCACTAAACCTCGTACTTTAATGAATCTTAATGTGGATGTTCTTTAGTCTAAACCTGTTAATTATAAGCAAGCGTCTCAGGATTCTCGTTGGCGTCAAGCCATGCATGATGAGTATAAGGCCTTAATTCAAAATGACATTTAGGAGTTGGTATCTCGTAACTACAATTGTAATGTGCTTGGTTGTAAGTGGGTGTGTAAGATAAAATATCATTTTGATGGTACCGTGGAGCAGTTTAATGCCTGACTTGTCGTTTTTGGCCACCACGAACATGTATGTATTGACTATTTTGACACTTTCAGTCCAGTTGTTAAGCCTCCTAATGTGCGTTAAGTTCTTACCCTTGCTATTACTTCTAAATGGCTTATCCGTCAAGAATGCCTTTCTTCATGGCTTCTTGCATGACAAGGTGTATATGAGGCAGCCTCCGGGTTTTGCTGATCCCTCTAAACCTAATCATATTTATCGTCTTCGTAAGTCTATTTATGGTTTGAAACAAGCTCCTCGAGCTTGGTTCTCTCGTTTCAGTAACTTTCTTTTATCTATTGGTTTTCTTTGCAGCAATTGTGACACCTCTATGTTTACTCTCAAATATAATGGTCATCATGTTATTTTACTACTTTATGTTGATGACATAGTACTTACTAGTGTTGTCCTAATCTTGTTAGCAAATTAATTTATGATCTTTCTTCGCAATTTACCATGAAGGACTTGGGGGATCTCCATTATTTTTTGGGTATTTAGGTTGTGCGTACTTCTCAGGGTTTGCTCTTATCTCATCATAAATCTGTTTCTACTCTTCTTCGCAAATTTTATTTACATACTGTCAAACCTGTGCGCACTCCAATTATTTCTAGAGTTTCGTTGTCACTTCTTGATGGTGATCTTCTTGCTGATCCGACAGATTATCGTAGTATGGTTGGCGCTTTGCAATATTTAACTATGACTCGTCCCGACATTGCTTATGCTGTTCATACAGTGTCTCAGTTTATGCATGCTCCGTTTTCTACTCACATTCATGTTGTGAAACGAATTTTCAGGTATTTGTAGGGTTCCTTGGAATTTGGATTGCTTCTTCATCACGATAGCTCTCCCAATCTTGTCCTTGCATATTCCGATGCCGACTGGGCAGGGTGTCATGATAGTCGGCGTTTCATCACGGGTTCTGCGGTGTTTCTGGGCAAGAACCTGATTTCCTGGCGTTCAAAGAAGTAACCGACAGTGTCGCGATCCTCTACTAAGGCAGAGTATCTTGATGTTGCTTATACCGCCGTTGAGACTATTTGGATTCGGCAGCTTCTTGCGGATCTGTGTCTTTTTCTTCATCGTCCAGTCACTCTCTACTGTGACAATATTTATGCTACATATCTTATTGCTAATCTGGTTCAACATGATCGCAATAAGCATATTGATGTAGATTCTCACTTTGTTCGTGAGATGGTGTCGAAAGGTGGCCTTTGTGTTTGTCATATCCCTACCAAATTGCAAGTTGCCGATATTTTTACTAAGGGATTGTCCACTGATTTATTTTATAAACATCGTTCCAATCTATCTGTAGTTGCACCTCGTAAAGATTCAGGGGGCGTATTAGGGTATTATGGTAATTGTTTATATTAGGATTTGGTCTCTTGTAAATACTTTTATATATATATTTATATATATATGTCATGTCAACCTAAGGGTTGAGACATTCACTCTCATTATATTCTTGTACAACATATACACTTTTGAAACTTAACAAAAATATGGAGTACAACTCTTTAATTTAAGCTAACATTTAACCTTATAAAAATATGTAGATCAAGGATAAAATTGAAAGCTTAATATTATACCGTCTTGTATTTTAATTTGGAAGGAGCTATATATATCATGGTAAAACATTCAAACTTAGGAGAGATTTCTGTATGAAACATTATTAAGGGGGGCTAACTGTGATTACCCCTTATAAAAAGCTTAGGCACCGCTTCTATATCATAGAATATATTTATTATTGCATATCTTTTTTGATGAAATGTATATGTTGTAGGGTAAAAAGCATTTTGCACCCTTAAGATGATCTATTTTGACACTTTGCACCCTTAAAATGAGGTGACACCACTTTGCACTCCTAAAATGAATTTGTTGATACATTGCACTCCCTTAGTGTGTAGGTGTTTTTACAGGGGCAAAAATATATTTCTAATATTTAAAAAAAAACAAAAACTCAAAAAAAAAATCAAAAACGTTTATAAGGCAAAAATAATATAAGGGAAAAAGATAAAATCATGAAATTAAAATGTTAAATAAAAATTCATTTACACAAAAGGAAAAAAATGAAAATACAGACCATGATTCTGGAAAGTAAATTAATTCTTAAATTACTGTATGTGCTCGGCAATCCATATTTTCATATTTTTTTTCTTTCGTAATAAGTTTTTATTTAACATTTTAATTTTCTAATTTTGTCTTTTCCCTTAATTATACTCGTTTTTGAGTTTTTTATTTCTGAGTTTCATTTTCTTTAATATTGAAAAATAGAAATACGATGTCGTTTGATCGGCGACCTCCGGCGCCGTTCATAACAATATGTGGGGCTAAGGAGTTATGTGGTTAGTAATTTAGAGTTACTATCCATCTAATTCCAGGTGTCCTTTTGTACTTTTCTTTATTTTCAGAATATTAGTAAGTTAGCTTTATTATATAAGGCTAAGGAGTTTGTCCATATCGATCACACGACTCCACCATCTTGTCGAGCTTTAAGGAAAGTGCTTGAAGAAGATGATTCAACGATCCTGACTCAGTTTGCACCGTGTTGTTGTCGATTCCCGCTGATTCGATCAGAGTGTTGCGCCAGGAGAACGACTCTGATACCATCAAGACTGTTTGAGGAGTCTTGTGAGAGTGAAGCTCTAGATGTTACAAGTGAAATACTAGAAGAGAATGTACATGAAGCTTGTGAAGTACTTGAGGAAGCGTTGCAGATTTCAGCCGAGCTTCATTTCGTTAAGCAACACGAATCATCTCTTGGACAAGTGAGCTTTGCTGAGTTGATTTACGTAGAACTTGAGGAGCAACTTATGAGTGTTGATGCCTACTGTTGTGAATGGTTGATTGGAGGTTGGAGTTGGTTTGCGATTCCAGAACCATTGCTTAATGGATCAGTCAAGTTGTTTAATTCATCTTCCAGAAAATGGCTATTAAAGGGCCGTTGGGATCTTGGATCTTATCGGGGAGCTTGCATAGGCTGGTGGGTTGCTAAACCTTGTGACTTTTATGGAATAAGTTCTATGTTTTTGAACGATATGTTGTACAGATGGAATTACTTTGAAAGGGGTAAGAATATAATGGTTATTTGCGGCAGAATCATGGTTGTTAATAGTCGGCAACAAACAATAAGAAATTTAACGAAGAAGCAAATGAAGCGTGAAATTAAAAGGCAAATGTGTTGGGTTGTAAATCAAGAAGGGGGGAAGAAGCTATATGAAGGGTTAGTTTTGTTCCTTGTAGACATTGCTGCATCCCAAGGTGTTCGAGGTTATTTTTATCAAACACTTGGGAACAAAGTTGAAGCTATTACCAGTACAAATGGTGTGAATGATGTTTTAGTTGGTGTACTCTTGTTACCAATGGTTGCTGCTCTATTTCGAGCTTACAAGCACACTCTCGGGCCTTTCGAATTAAATGATAAAAAGTTTAACATGGTGGTTGTTGAAGGAAATGAACAATTCAAAAGTATCTGTAATAATGCTGATTGCCACGTTATTCCTTGCAACTCCATCACTCATGTTGCTGAAGCTCTCTCTGCTGATAAACAAGATAAATATTTCATTGCTATGGATTGGCTGGACTTATTTCTGAAAATTGGGAATCATGGTAGACCCATTCTTCTCTTACCAGGATATGGGATTTGTTACTGCATTTGTTTTGGACCTATAGGAGGTGGATCTTGTGATATATTATTTGCTGAGTACTACTGGGATATATCAATTCCCGAATTGGAGGCTTGTGGAGAGGCCTACTTGAAGGGATATTTGGTCTCGTTTCTAGTACTAGGGATCTCATCATCAGTCTTTAGGATAAGACTGTTAAAGGGGAGTTTTGTTAGTAAGAAGTTGGTTAAGTGTTTCTTGGAGTGTCCACCTTCAGTTGCAGGGACAACCTTGAAGTCCGATTTTATATGGTGGAAATTAAGGAGCTACAGGGACTCTGAGGACAATTCCACTATACAATACAATATGCATTTATCTGGTTTTACAAGGATTCAAGATCATTTTTTATACCAGTCACTGAAAAAATCATTACACATGTGGACAGATCCTTTTCTTGGCTTTCAGAGTGCATTAATACAAATGGGAGCACAAGAGATGTGCGAAATTCCTGGAGTTGCTGTCAAGAGTCTTTTGAGTTCTGATGAAAATTGGTCCAGATTAGGCTTGAGGACAAGCCTAACAGAAGGGGGGAGTAATGTCTTGATACCAAATAGCTCTTATTAGTTTGTTATGTGGTTAGTAATTTAGAGTTAGCATCCATCTAATTCCAGGTGTCCTTTTGTACTTTTCTTTATTTTCAGAATATTAGTAAGTTAGCTTTATTATATTAAGGGTGCAAAGTGTCAAAATAGATCATCTTAAGGGTGCAAAATGCTTTTTACCCTACAACATATACATTTCATCAAAAAAGATATGCAATAATCAATATATTCTATGATATAGAAGCGGTGCCTAAGCTTTTTATAAGGGGTAATCACAGTTAGCCCCCCTTAATAATGTTTCATACAGAAATCTCTCCTAAGTTTGAATGTTTTACCATGATATATATAGCTCCTTCCAAATTAAAATACAAGACGGTATAATATTAAGCTTTCAATTTTATCCTTGATCTACATATTTTTATAAGGTTAAATGTTAGCTTAAATTAAAGAGTTGTACTCCATATTTTTGTTAAGTTTCAAAAGTGTATATGTTGTACAAGAATATAATGAGAGTGAATGTCTCAACCCTTAGGTTGACATGACATATATATATATATATATATATATATATATATAAAAGTATTTACAAGAGACCAAATCCTAATATAAACAATTACCATAAT
This sequence comes from Linaria vulgaris, assembly GCA_948329865.1. NCBI lineage: Eukaryota > Viridiplantae > Streptophyta > Magnoliopsida > Lamiales > Plantaginaceae > Linaria > Linaria vulgaris. The sequence goes on along the minus strand of OX415250.1, from coordinate 29,458,590 downwards.
ACCCTAATACGCCCCCTGAATCTTTACGAGGTGCAACTACAGATAGATTGGAACGATGTTTATAAAATAAATCAGTGGACAATCCCTTAGTAAAAATATCGGCAACTTGCAATTTGGTAGGGATATGACAAACACAAAGGCCACCTTTCGACACCATCTCACGAACAAAGTGAGAATCTACATCAATATGCTTATTGCGATCATGTTGAACCAGATTAGCAATAAGATATGTAGCATAAATATTGTCACAGTAGAGAGTGACTGGACGATGAAGAAAAAGACCCAGATCCGCAAGAAGCTGCCGAATCCAAATAGTCTCAACGGCGGTATAAGCAACATCAAGATACTCTGCCTTAGTAGAGGATCGCGACACTGTCGGTTACTTCTTTGAACGCCAGGAAATCAGGTTCTTGCCCAGAAACACCGCAGAATCCGTGATGAAACGCCGACTATCATGACACCCTGCCCAGTCGGCATCGGAATATGCAAGGACAAGATTGGGAGAGCTATCGTGATGAAGAAGCAATCCAAATTCCGAGGAACCCTACAAATACCTGAAAATTCGTTTCACAACATGAATGTGAGTAGAACGAGGAGCATGCATAAACTGAGACACTGTATGAACATCATAAGCAATGTCGGAACGAGTCATAGTTAAATATTGCAAAGCCCCAACCATACTACGATAATCTGTCGGATCAGCAAGAAGATCACCATCAAGAAGTGACAACGAAACTCTAGAAATAATTGGAGTGCGCACAGGTTTGACAGTATGTAAATAAAATTTGCGAAGAAGAGTAGAAACAGATTTATGATGAGATAAGAGCAAACCCTGAGAAGTACGCACAACCTAAATACCCAAAAAATAATGGAGATCCCCCAAGTCCTTCATGGTAAATTGCGAAGAAAGATCATAAATTAATTTGCTAACAAGATTAGGACAACACTAGTAAGTACTATGTCATCAACATAAAGTAGTAAAATAACATGATGACCATTATATTTGAGAGTAAACATAGAGGTGTCACAATTGCTGCAAAGAAAACCAATAGATAAAAGAAAGTTACTGAAACGAGAGAACCAAGCTCGAGGAGCTTGTTTCAAACCATAAATAGACTTACGAAGACGATAAATATGATTAGGTTTAGAGGGATCAGCAAAACCCGAAGGCTGCCTCATATACACCTTGTCATGCAAGAAGCCATGAAGAAAGGCATTCTTGACGGATAAGCCATTTAGAAGTAATAGCAAGGGTAAGAACTTAACGCACATTAGGAGGCTTAACAACTGGACTGAAAGTGTCAAAATAGTCAATACATACATGTTCGTGGTGGCCAAAAACGACAAGTCAGGCTTTAAACTGCTCCACAGTACCATCAAAATGATATTTTATCTTACACACCCACTTACAACCAAGCACATTACAATTGTAGTTACGAGATACCAACTCCTAAATGTCATTTTGAATTAAGGCCTTATACTCATCATGCATGGCTTGACGCCAACGAGAATCCTGAGACGCTTGCTTATAATTAACAAGTTTAGACTAAAGAACATCCACATTAAGATTCATTAAAGTACGAGGTTTAGTGATACCAGACTTAATACGGGTAACCATGTTGTGAGTATTAAACGACAAAGATGTGGAAACGACCGGGGGAGAAGACAAGACCAGACTGGACACAACATCCAAATCAAAAGGCAAGGGCAAAGTTTTTGGATTCAATGTTGCCCTAACAATGGGTCCAACATTGAAAACAGAATGTTCAGAAGAGACATGGGCCAAAGTCACTAGTTTCAATGTTGCCCCAATATGTCCAACATTGAAAACATAATGTTTAGAAGAGACAAGGCCCAAAGTCACTGGTTTCAATGTTGCCCCAACATCGGGTCAACATTGAAAACAAAATGTTCAGAAGAGACAGGGGCCGAAGTCACTAGTTTCAATGTTACCCCAACATCAGATCCAACATTGAAACCAGAACCCAAATACGAATCAAAAGGATACCTAACAACTCTAGAAGTGGTGACACAAGTAGGAGACCAAATAGGAAGAGCGCGAAATGGGTTGGTGACACGAGATGGTGACAAAGTACTAGGCACGGAGGCAACGAGAGAGCGATAAGGAAATTTTTGCTCAAGAAAGACAACATAACGACTAATAAAAACTTTTCAGTGACCGGATCAAGAAAACGATCTCTTATGGTTTGAAGCATAACCAATTAAAACACAGTGTTTTGACTTAGGTTGCAATTTTGTCGATGGATGTATTCAAAAGAAGAGGAAAACAAGCACAACGAAAGGTTTTCAGAAAAGCATGCGATGGTGGGCGGTGAAAAAGTTTAGCAAACGGACTAACCCCTCATAAAACTGAACTCGGAAGCCTATTAATGGTGTAAACAACAGTATAAGAAGCATCGACCCAAAATTGAGCAGGTAAGTTACATTGAATAAGAAAAGTACGGGCCATCTCAATAATAGAGCGACGCTTCCTTTCCGCTACACCATTTTGGGCTTAAGTTCCTGGGCAATATTTTCTAAAAAGTATGCCACAATCACGAAATTGTTGAAGCATATCAGCATTATCAAATTCACCCTGTCCATCACTTTGAATTTTTTTAATTTTGGAGTTAAATAAATTTTCCACCATCTTTTGAAAACTTTAAAATTGCGCATAAACGTCTGACTTGAATTTCAAAGGATAAAACCAAGAAATCGTGAATAATCATCAACAAAAACAACATATTAAAACCTTGGTTTGATAAAACAAGCGATTGTCAAACATCACTATGGATCAAATATAAGGAATACAAAGATTGATAAGTCACTGTCTCAAAAGGTAAGCGATGAACTTTACCCAATTTACAAGAAACACAATCGTCTTTAAATTTTGAAGAACAAGAAATAACTTTAATACAACATAAATTCTCTAAGACACTAGCAGAAGTGTGACCAAGTCGCGCATGCCAAACATCACCAGACTCTAGAGTAGCTAGAAACGCATGTAAGGAAGACTCTGGGCGGATAACTTGAGGTTGAATATGATAGACACCATTTTTACTTGACCCCCCAAAAAGAACCTCCCCTGTTGTCTTGTCCTTTAAACAAACATAATTGACATCAAAACACACGACACAATTATTATCACGACAAATCTTTTGAACAGACATCAAATTAGGTTTTAGTTTAGGGACATGACACACATAAGACAACGTAAGAGGACAGACACGAGAAGTATTATTTAAGTTACCCATGTTTTTAATCAGGAGAATTGCACCATCACCAACTACAACAGAACGTGACCTAGTATAAGTGACTGTATTTGAAAGCTTACCATCATGAGGGGTCATGTGAGATGCAACTCCAGAATCTGGATACCAAACAGAGTCGTTCGTTTCTCCACCAACAGATATAGCAACAAAAGCACGTGTAACACCATCAAGAGAAGGAGGGACAAAATTGGGATTGAAACGATGCGGGCAATAGGCGGCTTGATGACCTGGAAACCAACAAATACCACAAGTATCGGAAGAGGGGGTAGAGGCTAAAATGCTACTAGACGGATTATTTCCTGCTGAAGAAAAGGCGATGAATATGTGAACATGACAAGTTATAATAAGAACTCATAACATTCACACGAGATCTAGAATGTTGCAACTCTATGGCACACCGCTATATCCACGGCCAGTACCGTTACCTCGATCACAGCTACGACCACCCTTGTTCTTACCACGATTTCGTCCACCCCCTGAACCACGATAAGACGAGGACTGAGAGGAACCAGCACAGTTGGATTACACCGCAACAAAAGCTTGTTGATGCGAATTGACCTCATCCAACATGCTCGAAGAACGAAGGCGCTGCTCATGCAATAACTATTTGGGACGCAAATCATCAAAAGTAAGGGCAAAAGGGAATTGGAGAAGAGTGGTGACAAGATTATCATATGCCCAATCTAACCCAAATAAAGTGTATTAGACCAGATCATGTTGCAAAACAGGAGACTGAATAGCAGCCAAAGAATCTGCCAAAACCTTTATCTCACTCAAATACACATCCATCGACTGTTGTTCTCGCTTTTGAATGTGCGTCAAACGAATTTTTAATTCCATGGAGCGAGCCATACAAGCATGCATAAAACGGGATTTCAATGTATTCTAAACTTCAACCGAGGTGCTCAATTCATGGACATCAGTTAAAACATCACGAGACAACATAGCAAACAACCAAGACTTAACATGCTGATCAATCACTATGTAGTCAGAAAACTGAGGATTCGGAACCATATTACCGTGTTCATCGAGAATAGTGGACGACGGAACAGGGATGGTGCTTGAAAGTGCGGGTGTTTTTAGGAAGTGTCGGTCCAACATTCTAAAAAGATATGTTGGTACAACACTGAACTCAATGCTGCTCTTTTTGATTTATTTAAGTTGAATATTTTATTTTGCCTTTATTCTTAAACTCACATAGCTCTCCAAGTTGTAGTTATCTGTGGTTATTTCATGTTATTAAGGATCGTGCAGATCTATGCGTGGAATGAGAGAAAAGCCAAAGATATTTAAAGATACATGAAGATAATATTAGAAGATCTTATGAAGATAACATCAAAAGAGATTTCGGAGTTATCCAATGAAGAAGAGAGCGATCACCAACTCGTGTCTATCATGCCACAGAACAAGGACGATCAAATCCTATAAGAAGGTGTGCTAAACATCAAGACTAACAACAAGACTAGAATTAAGTTCTGAGTGATTAGAAGAAATTCTTGTATTGTATTGGTCTTGTTTTACTGAGTTTTTTCTAGTTAAACTATAGCTCATAGATTAGTTAGCGTTAGGATTGGGTTCCTTGCTCAGTTGTATTTGGTAAGGTCATTAAAGTTGCATTTAGTGATTATTTGCCCGTAAGGCTCGGCAGGTCATATTCAAATAACCTGCTTAAAATTCATCTCACTGTGTTCATTATTCCGCTGCATTATTACTCTACAACGAGTGTTGGGATAACACCGAATACTATCGGTGTTGGCACAACATTCAGTGTACACACAGTGTGTGAATCAAGTAAAAGGGTACCAATCCTGGTCCATACATTTACAATTAGCGTCATTGGTGTTTAGATTTGGTACCATATCATGGATAATGTGAACCCCAATACTAACAACATGTTACCAGTGCATGATGGGACAAACTATGCTTACTACAAGATCAGGATCAGACAATACATTAAATCCTTAGACCTAAGGGCATGGAAATCAATCATTAATGGGTACACTCCAAAAATGACGTCCCGAGACGATGATAATGATGTACACCTAAAGCCTGAAGCTGATTGGACTCAAGCAGAAGTCATTGAAGCAACCAACAATGAGAAAACACTGAATATCATCTTTAGTTGGATTGATTCACATATGTTCAGGTTAGTACAATTATGTACAACTGCTAAAAGCCTGGTTGCTCCTTCAAAGTCATTGTGAAGGAGATGCCAATGTCAAAGAAACTAGACTTCAAATTGATATACAGAAATTTGAGAGCATTAGGATGGGTGATGATGAGCCTGTTACTTCATACTTTACAAAAGTAATGGATTTATCTAATGAATGTCAAAGTCTAGGTGATCCTCTAACTAATAAACAACTGGTTGACAAATCTATGAGAACTCAGTCTCCTAGGTTTGAGGTCAAAAAGATTGTTATGCAAGAAGCCAGACACATGTCATCACTTAACTTTCACACTCTTCAGAATGTACTAAAAGAATTTGAAATGAACTCAGAACCCACTAACAAACACATAGGACTTACATTAAAAACTACTAAAGAAGAAGTAGATGTTGAAACTGAAATAAGTGCCTATCTAGGTTCAGTGCTGAAAAAGTTCAATAAAATTGCTTTAAATGATAGAGTCAGAAAAGAGAAGAATGTTCCTCCTAATCTAAGAAGGAGTTTTCCTGGTAAAATGGTTAAGTATTCTTTCAAAAAGGCCAGTGAGAGTGACATTAAGAAAATGAAAGAACTCCAATGCTTTGAGTGTAAAGGCTTTGGACACATGTCATATGAGTGTGTAGTACTTTGAGAACCAAAGGTAGCTCTAACTGGGTATGCATAGATGATATTGATGATAAGACAAGTTTGGATGAGTTATCAGAAGAACATGTGTCTGAAGAAGTCCACAAATCAGCTATGTCTGCCCAAGTCAACTAGACAGAGTGTCAGGACAACATCGAGACGGACGGATGTTGGCTCAATACTCAGACAGATCCAGAGGAACATAAATACTACTTTGACAACTGGGAGGATGATGACTATATTTCTAACCCTCAATGTCTTATTACTGATATAAATGCATCTGAGGAGCATTCTAACTTTGTTTGCTTTGATGGATCTGTAGATTTGAATGAAGAGTACTTCCTTGAAGGGAAAATGGATCAAGACAAGGTGGTTGATGAACTGAAAGTTGTTTACAGGGAACTCCTTGATGAGGTAAAGAAAATTATAAAAAGGGGAAATGAGCTCATCAGGGAGAACAATTTTTTCATTGGAACTATAACTGAACTGGGAAGAAACCTCACCAGAAAGGAGTGCTAAATGGAAAAGATAGAGATAAAGCTGGAAGAAGCAAAGAGAACCATTGCCAAGTGGAACTCTAGCACAAAAAGGTTGGATGAAGCACTGAGTGTTGGCAATGAAGGAACTACAGTTTTAGGATACCAAGAAAAGTCAAGTTGACATGATAATGTTATACCTGGTTTATAAAGGCTGGTTTTTGCAAAAATAATGGCCACTCTAATCAACCTAAGAAGGTAACCTATATGTGTCAATATTGTTTTCAGCCGAGACATTTAAAACCATACTGCCATAAGTACATAAAGTTATGTGAGAAATATAATTATGATAGCAGTAATGCTGCATCGGGTGTTGGGACAACATGGGGTCACTCAAATATTAGCTCAACATTCCTAAGCAACACCAGGGAACAAAACAACAGTTTACAAAAGAAAGACTTTGGTCTCCTAAAATCAAAATCATCTGTAATGTTGTGTTTTCAGCTACTCATACTCTTACTAGTGACTGTATTTAGACAGTGGTTGTTCTAGGCATATGACAGGTACCAAGACTAACCTTATGGATCTTGTGCATGTATTCACTGGTACTGTTACATATGGTGGAGGAAGCAAAGGAAATATCATTAGAAAAAGGGTTCTCAATATGGATGGTTTCCCTCATCTTACTGAGGTTCTGTTGGTGGATGGTCTAAAGGCTAATCTCATCAGCATAAGCCAATTTTGTGATGAAAATTTGATTGTTAAATTTGACAAATATTCTTGTGATGTGTTTGATGAATCTAATAACTGTGTTATGTCAGGAAAAAGGTCAAAAGACAACTGGTACTTGGTGGATGAGGATGCTCAATGCCTATATGTGAAGGTTGATGAATCAGTAGTTTGGCACAGAAGGCTAGGACATGTCCACTACAGGAATCTGGAAAAGATCATCAAGCTAGAATTTGTGAGAGGTATACCTAACTTCCCAGTCCAGGTAAACTGGTTTGTGGTGATTGTCTGCAAGGTAAACAAACCAAGACTGCATATGCACCCATACATGTGGAAGGTCAGATCTCTAGAACCTCCAAATGCTTTGAATTATTGCACATGGATCTAATGGGTCCTATAGAGGTTTGTAGCCTTGCTGGTGAGAAGTATGCTTATGTAATTATTGATGACTTCTCTAAGTATACTTGGGTTAAATTCTTGAGAGAAAAATCTGAAGTTGTGGAGACTTTCAAGATACTAACTGATAGTATTAAGTTGCTCTACAATGCATGTGTTATTAGGCTTAGATTAGATCATGGTAGAGAATTTGAAAATAGAAAGTTTGATGATCTGTGTGATTCTAGAGGCATCTCTCATGAATACTCTGCCCCTATCACTCCATAACAAAGTGGAGTTGCTGAAATAAAAAATAGGACTTTGCATGAAATGGTTAGAGTTATGTTAAACTCCAGAAAGATAACTAAAAGACTTTGGGCAGAAGCACTTAGTACTGCATGTTATATTTCAAATAGAGTTTGTCTCAGACCAGGCACAACCATGAACCTTATGAAACAGTTAGGAAAATTAAGCCTAACTTGAGTCATTTTCATGAGTTTGGTTGTGTGTGTTATATTTTGAAGGATAGGCAATCATTAGAAAAGTTTGATGCTAAAAGTGAAAAGTGCATTCTTATAGAGTGCTTAATACTAGATTGAATACTATCCAAGAATCTGTAATGTTGTGTTTGATGATTAGTGTGTTTCTGCAAGTATCAATGATAGTCAATTGGGACTGCCTCAGACTGGAGATGTGGTGCCAACACCAGTAGGAGACCATGTGGACGTAATGTCAGAGATTGACATAGAAGACACAAGGAATGGTGATGTTGAGCTAGCACCGACAGATGTTGATGTTAGACCAATACTAGACTACACAAATTTTGACACTGAAGAATTTGCTGGAGAAAATGTTAGGAGGGACACTCCTGCCAGAATATAGAGGGATCATCCCACTTCTCAGGTTATAGGGAATCTTACTGAAGGTGTAAGAACCAGAAACAAAGAAAGAGTAAACTGCAAAAATATGGCTAAATTTAGTGTTTGCATGTCATCTGTGTGTAATACTATTACTTTCTTTGTTTTTGCTATAGAACCTAAGAATTTTAATGAGCCTCTTAAACATTCTCACTGGATAAATGCTATGCAGGAAGAACTCATGCAAATTTCTAAGAATAAAGTGTGGAAACTAGTTCCTAAGCCTACTCGTGCTAATGTAATTGGAACTAAATGGATCTTTAAAAATAAAAGTAGTGAAAATGGAGTGATAGTAAGGAATAATGCCAGATTAGTAGCCCAAGGGTACACTCAAGTGAAAGGAATTGATTTTGATGAAACAGTTGCCCATGTGGCCAGAATAGAATCCATTAGGCTTCTACATGCAATTGCTTGTTTTTTAAAAATCAAATTATACAAAATGGATGTTAAGGGAGCATTTTTGAATAGTTATATAGACAAAGAGGCTTTTGTTGAGCAACCTAAAGGATTTACAGCCCCCCATCATCCTGACTATGTCTACAAACTTGAAAAAGTTTTATATTGTTTGAAACAAGCTCCTAGAGCTTGGTATGAGAGGTTAACTGAATTCCTACTATGTTTTGGTTTTTCAAGGGGTGAAGGTGATAGGACACTGTTTATCATGATAAATAACAAAGAAGTCTGTAGAGCTCAAATCTATGTTGATGATAATAGTATTTGGCTCTTCTAATTAGTCCACCTTGAACAAGTTTGTTAGTACTATGACAGGTACATTTGAAATGAGTATGATAGGGGAGCTCAGCTTCTTCCTAAGCATGTAAGTGAAACAAAAGGAAACAAGAATGTTTCTATCTCAAGTGAAGTATGCCAGGAATTTGGTGAAGATGCTTGGGTTGCTATAATCTAAGCCATGCAAGACACCAATGTCCACTACATTGAAGATTGTGAGGGATGTAGCTGGTGAAGATGTTGACTCAACACTCTACAGATCAATGATTGGGAGTCTCATGTACTTATCAGCCACCAGACCTGACATAATGTACTCAGTGTGTGTCCATGCCAGGTTTCAGGCAGCGCCAAAGGTATCTCACTTAACTGCTGTAAATAGAATCTTAAGATATATCTCTGGAACTGCTGAGTTAGGAATCTGGTACTCTCATGATACAAATTCAAACCTACTTGGCTTTAGTGATAATGACTGGGCAATGGATTTAGATGATAGAAAATCCACTAGTGTAGTGCATTTTTATCTAGGAAATAATTTGGTTTCCTGGTACAGTAAGAAACAAAATTGTGTGTCTTTGTCTACTGCAGAGTCAGGGTATATTGCAGCTGGCATATGTGTAACCCAACTGATATGGTTGAAACATATGCTTTGTGCTTATGGGTTAACTAGTAATACTCTTCTCATGTTCCGTGATAACTTGAGTGCCATTAGTATATCTAAAAATCCTATGCAGCATTCTAGAACGAAACACATTGACATTAAACATCACTTCTTAAGAGATTTGGTTGAAGATAAAACAATCACAATTGAACATATTGAAACTAACACCAACTGGGTGACATGTTCACAAAACCTTTAGACACTGAGAGGTTCTTCGGTTTGAGGAAGGCTCTCGGCATGAGTGTGTTGTGAACACACTAAACATATAGGTGTTGCCTTAACATCACAGGCTAACACCAGTGACTGATTGTGATGTACCCATATTGTTCTCTTGTTTGTTTGGTTAGTTCTTGTGATTTCCTTATTTATGTCATGTTTGTTTTTCTGCATTTTTGAACTTGGTGAAGTCTCACTGGCATGTCAACATGATTAGATAGCTTACTCTTTACAAATGCTTTCTGATTTTTTTGTTAAAACTTTATTGGCTTTGAGGTAGTGTCTACTGTTGGAAAAGCTGGGATACACAAAGCTGACTGCTATGTTGTATTCAATTGTGTCCTATTCAGGTTGAAGAAACACAAAACAATATAAAGAAGCTAGAGTGCACAAAGTTGACAGCTATATTGTATTCAGTTGTGACTTATTTATGTTGTTTTTCTTGCAGATGGGGCACATAATGGTGAACTCTTATACGGGGGTGTCTGAGGTCCTGTATAGCCTTTCATGCAGTATATTTTCTCACTTGTGCTAAAACATTCTTATTGGTGCTCAGTAAACAAGTATGTGCTAGGTAATTAGGGTGTTGGGGTCATGAACTGTCTACATCCAACCCTCTGTACTTGCATGTGCAACTGCATTCATTGTGTTGACACTGAGGTGGTAGGTGAAGACATGATCCTTCCTGCCTTAAAGTGTTATGCTTGAAAGTTATTTGTGTTTTCAGGTCTGAAATGAAATAAGTAAAGAGTTTGTATCTGTGACTGCTGATATGCTCTGTTGCGACAACAATGTGCTCATAAATGTTTGACAAACATCCATCTTCACATATTTCTTATCTGCTTGATTATCCTACTGTGTTGTCGTGATCTTAAGGGGGAGTATCTCTTGGTTTTCTTCAGTTCATAAATGTCATATGTAAGGCATATCTCATGGGTTGTTAGTTGCCAGTAACACACAAGTCAATTTCTCATTGAACTATAGGAGATTAATTATCTTTGTGATATTAACCTCTTTACTGTTTACTTAGTGTGTTTTTCTATTGTCTAACTCCCACTCCTGTTTCATATCTAAGGCAAGCTACTGGTTTTGAATGGTTCATTCGAACTCTTGAAGTTCCAGGTATCTTGCTTAGATTCTGCTTATGCTAGTATGTGAAGAAAACCTTGGTAAGACCTTGACCACACAGACACTTGGCTCAGTACATAATGTTGAGACCGAATGTTGTGCCAACACTGCCTCCCCGAATATTGTCTCAATACTCACCAAAATAGTGTGACATATAAGTTATACTCATTAACTGCTATGGTCACGTATCATGCCAACACTTTCAACATGTATTGACTCAACATGGCGTGAATGGCACACGGTCTCAATATTTACCCCCCTATTACTCCTACATTAATCCCCACTTTCCTTATTCATCTTATTTATATTTGAGCTTAAATCAATAAACACTAGATTCTTACTTACTTCCTAATTTACTTACGCAAGCTACAATGGGAAACAAATCCGCAATTGCTTATCTTGCTAACGTTGCAGTTGCTATGTCGTCAGATGCAGAGAAGTTCAACCCCGTAGAAGTACCCGCACCTGCAACCCTATGGTGGCACCTGAACCACCCAAAATAAAGGCGGCTCCTGTCTATGCCAGGAGAAATGTAAAGCCTAAAAAGGGCACTACTACCAGTGCTGAGCCAACACCAATTCCAGAAGATGTTGTGCCAGCACACGAACAAGTACAAGATCATGAGAAAGTTGTTGAGAAGGAAGTTGCAGAGGAATAAGCGACTGAGAAAGATGCTACTAAGGAAGAAGAAACCTCATCTTCTTAAGAAGATGATTCTGCTAATGAAGATGAAGAGAAGGGTTTTGAGGAAGAAGAGAAAGAGGATGATGAAGAAATTGAGGGGGGGAGGGGGAAACAGAATCAGCTTGATGTTGTGCCAACATCAGCTGGCCGCAATGTTGGACCAACACCCACTGATCAGAATGTTGATCCAACACCAGCCGAGCAGGATGCAGACACATCACTAGAGTCTGAGTAGGAGTCTGAAACTGAGCCACTAGAAACATTTGAGGCTGATTTTTCTACAGAATGTCATAATAGGTATTTCATGACCAAAACCGCGAGTGATAACTATGACATTATGACTGTTAGGAAGATTTGGGCTTAGAGGAACATTGTTATTGATGACTTCAAAAAGTACAACGTGTTTGAGTTCCTTGAGTCTAGGAGTCTATTATATTCCCTGATTGATGTTGTCCCTTATATCCCTGAGGTAGTTAGGCAATTTTACTGTAACTTGTCCAAGTTTGTGCATGCTAAAGGGTCTCCCAAGTATGATAGAGTGTATGTCATGGAGAAGATTTGTAAGTTCAATCCCTCTATCATTAACTAAACTTGGAGGATGCCCAGAGGACAAGAAACAAAAGAGAAAATTGATGATGACAACATGATAAAGGAATTAACATGTGGTCTGGAGAAGAAGTGGAAGAACAAGCAAAAGGTGACTAGACTCACACCCCTCACTAATGTTCTGTGCAAAGCTGCCTCATTCAACTTGATACCCTCAACCAACTCCATAGTCCTCACTCTGAGATGGTTGTGTTGATTTACAAACTACATAAAGGGCATCCAGTGAACATGGGGGAGAGAATTTTCAGGATGATTGCTGTGGTTGCACAAGAAGGATGCAATCTTGCCCTTCCCTTCCCTGTTCTTGTCATTGCTGAAGGAGACTTGGAGTTGCACAACCATTCAAACCTGACTTTTATTTCAGACAAGTAGAATGGATTAATTAATGCCTTCCATGAATTATTCCCATATACTACACACAGGTATTGTGTAAGGCACTTGATTAGGAATGCTCACAGAGCTGGTTTAAAAGGAGATGAATATGAAAAAGCTATATGGGATACTGTATATAAGACAACCACTCCAGAGTTTGAGACCTCTGTGAAGAAAATGGAAGCAACACTTCGTGGTAATTTTGCTAGATGGTTCAATGACAAGTCTACTGAACAATGGTCTATGTCTGGTTTCAAAACAAATTGTTGTGTTCATCTCATCTTGAACAATCTGTGTGAGACCTTTAATGGTGTACTTCTTCCAGGGCAAGAGGAAAGCCAATCCGCACATTATTGGATTGGATAAGGGAATATGTTATGTGAAGATGACAAAGGGTAGAGAAACGGCAAGGAGAAAATGGACTAAAAGAAAGCCAGATGGTCAGAATAGTCACTTATGCCCTAACATCCAGGCTTTGGTTGACAAGGCAGATCTTGAACAATCTGATTTTTATCCAATAAAATCAACTGATGATGACTATCAAGTGAATGGCTTTGACATATCCCAACACAGTGTCAACTTACAAAGGTGGAAATACAGCTGCAGGGAGTGGGATCTCACTAGTATTCCATGTAAGCATGTTCTTTGTGTCATCTTGTATAGTGGAGGAAAAATAGCAGATTATGTGTCAGATTATTATACACTTGAACAATACCATAAAGTGTATAATTTTCCTATATATTCATTGCCTGGTTTGGATATTTGGAAAGGTGGGACTTCATTCCTCCACTACCACCAAACTTTGGTAGACAGCCTGGAAGGCCAAAGAAGGCAAGAAATAGAGGTGAAGAGGAACCAAAAAATGGGAAGTTAAAGAAGAAACAAGGCAAGGGTAATAAGCTTATACAGAACAAAGCTGGTAGGATCCAAGGGGCTAGTAAGTATGGGAAGTGTGGTGATCAAGGCCATAATGCTAGGACTTGTGATAAAAGAAAGGCATTTGCTGCAGAGGTGAGCAAGCAAGGTAATCCTGACCAACTTGGTGAGTCATCGACGCAAGGCAAAAGGAGGAACAAAAGAAGTAACATTGAGGTAACTAATTTAATAATCATATTAGAATATTTTATTGCAAGAATTACATGTGTCTAAATCTCATAACATGTGACTTTCAATTTGATCTTTATTGTCTAGCATGTTGAGGATGCACCAGGAGATAACTTAACAATGACAGTCCCAAATGTGCCAGCTGATCCATCAGCTGATATGGGGAGTCAACAAGGCATGTAAGAAGGAGCCAAAGGTAGAGGGACTTTTATGGAGGTAATTTATCAAGCTTTCCACCTTAAAAAGTTAGATAAGGGTTACTAGATGGGAGATGACACTTAAGATTATTATTTGACATGCATTATGTAGCCAATTGAAGAGGAACCTCATGATGGCCCAGTCCAATCATACCAGGATGTAGAGCATGAAATTGCACCTGGAGCTGTCCTAGATGAACATGTTGACAATGAAACTTTAGCAGAATTTATAGAGTCATCAATACCTGCCAGGAGGAATAAAAGAAGAAGGAGCATGGAGGTAAATAATCAAACACTGAACATGGAGGCCAATCTGGACAAGACTGATATTGCTCCATCTGTGCATGTTGAAAACCAACAAGTTGACAGTGGTGATAGAAGTGCTAGATGATGGATGGGTTAGTAATCTACCTTAACCTCGACGCAAACTTCTCTCCATATGCAGAGACCATTTTCCTTGAAATTTTGGTGGAATACACCAAGAGGCACCGCATCAGGGATATAAACGCACTACAAAGAGGCATGCGTCTGCTAAAATCGAAACTCGAAGCACAAACATGTACTACGCACTTCATTCATCATATGAAGAGCAAGGTGCGGTAGTGGAGGGTGAAGTGGAGACTTTTCCGCAGATTTGCTGGCCTCTCCGGTGTTTACGTTTAACCTCCTAACTACATGTTCAACATGGGGCTAGCGTATGACCAACACAAGCCACATGAAAGGTTTTTATTGATTTCAATAGTTGAATGTTAAATGTTTTAGTTGTTAAGTTACACATTTGTTTAAATAATTTCCAACATGATCTTTTGATTGTAGGAGTCTGAGTTTGACCGCTATTTTTGGACATTCGGATATCCAAACGGCCAATTGTTGTTCCAGATTTTCAATGTCTATCAATGTGCAATGTTCTCACAAGAAGATAGAGTCGGCTGGAACGAACCACTGGTGATCAATGATGAAGAAGAGAAGGTTGTTGCCACATAAATTATTGACCTGGTTTCAAACAATAAAGAAGAGGTGGTTGATGCAGAGAAGCAGGAGGATGAAGTGATGGCTGATGCGTGGGAGATGCAGAGTGTTGCTGAAGGTGGTAAGGAAGACATTGATTAAGTTCGAACAGTTTTACTGTTATGGTTTAATCTTGATGGTTATGATGGTTGACATTTGAACTTGTTTCTGATTATTTTCATATTTTCTATTGTTATATCCTTCTTTTGGAAACCTTATGAATGAATTCCAAACTTTGCTTGTCAATGTTTAGTTCTTTAACTTTTGAACTTATTTCAGTCTATTTACAACATGCATATTTTGCTAATGAATGTTATTACGAGTTCATTTAAAGCAGTTAAAAATTTAGGATGTGTCTATTTGATCTAGGGCTTTTCATTGTAGAATAATACAAACTAATCAAACTTTAGCAAGCCACAATGATCTCATTTATATCACTTTAGTATGAATCAGGATTCACATCATACTGTAATCAATACCAGTGAGTTCATTAGGCCAATGTTAGTTATATGGTAGACTAGAAAGATAGCAAAAGATGTCAACCAGGGTGTTGTGCCATTTACCATTCATCACAAGAACAAAAGCATCAACAACAATTCACCAAACATAACAAACTCACAAAACAACCTTATACAATAACACATCCAGATCAACCTTAAACCCAAACAACCTTATACACGGAAAAACTTAAACTCACAAACTCACACAACCTTATACATCACTTACTCAAACACGCACAAGCTTTTAATCCACTCAACACACATCCTTCTAACCCAAAAACCACTGTTTCAATACAACATTACAAAAACCACACACAATATCAAAATGATCATCAAACAAAACCTAACTCTAACACCCAATTTATTTTCTCACATTCTGCAAAACCTTAATCTTCTCTTCTTGATCGTTCATTGTTTTATCAGACAACGACTAAATTTTGTCCAGATTTGTTTCTTTCTTCACCGCAAGCTCTTCTTCGAGTCCCTTAACTTTAGCATGCATCCTCTCGATTCTTTTTCTCAATGTTGATATTACGGCCCTAGCAAATGCAAAAACGAGTGGATCTTCCCAAATGCAGAGTCGACAACCAAAAGGCCAGCGTGCACACCCGTGGAACCTTCGATCAAGGTTCACATCGGTCATTAATAAGCTCACAACGGCGGGTCTTCCAGAATTGCACATCAAATGGGAACTCATAGTCGATTCCGATATTTTGGGGTTTGGAATTAGGGTTTTGGGTATGAACTCCATTTGGGGGAATTTTATTTTTTTTTTTGTGAAAATTTGGCTAAGTGTTGTGTTTTATGGTGTTAGAGCCAAAAACATTTTTGGGGGGACGGATTTTTGAGGTGGCGTAGCGTTTATAACGCGTGGAGTGGCGTTTTTTCCATGTGGCAGCCACGTAACACATTTTTTATAGTTGGCGGACACGAGGCAAAAAAAATCAGCAAATGGCTTAGATATAAGGCACTTCTAAAAACTCAGAACTTATTGGCCATTTTCTTTAAAAGGGCAAATTTACAGGGCACAAATAATAATTTGTCATATACATTATATATATATATATATATCCATTTTTATAAACTCCTTATTGTATATCAAAGTGATTATATGAAAATTAACCAACATATTATGTAATAAATTGAAAATCGAAATCCTTTTCTTCGTTAGAAACAACAAACTCAAAAGTTCTATAATAGAAAAGTAACCATTTAGTTACCTCATGTTGTTCAACTTTTATTGTAAGGTGAAAAATGGAATCACCATTATCATCTTTCTTGTTGATTATATCCATCAATAAAATATTCTTTAATATTCCCCTCAAGAATCGTGAAGTTTCTAGATGGTTGTATATGACACCCAAGTGCAGCAGTGTCACAACTCCAGCCAGTTTTTGCCGAGCAACAAATGGAGATTTTACAAGTAGCTCTTTCACTACATTTACGTGTCCATGAATGATATATAGATAAAAGGAGTTATGCCAAGAGATTCACGAGACGGATATCACTACAAGACTGGGCGATCTTTAGGGACTGCCTAATAGTGACTAAAGTTAGGTCACTGGCCTTCAGTGACCGCTGAAGACAACATCGACCTAACTTAGCTCGCTGAAAGTCACTGAAGACTTTCAACGACTTAACTTCGGTCACTCGGCCCATTGGCGGATATTTCCGCCATTGACAGTCAATTGACAACGGTATTATCAACAATGACCGCCAAGCGGTCCCTTTTGATAATAGCGTTGTCAATAGGGACCGCCAAGTGTTCACTGTTGACACTAGTCAACAGGAACCGCCAAAAGGTCCATGTTGATACTAGCCGTTGTCAATAGGGACCGCCCAGTGGTCCCTATTGCCCGTATTTGTGACTGCTCAGCGGTTCCTACTAATATACATACTTAAAAATAAGGTTTTCTCGATGTTTTGAGGTGTCGCGTTGTTTGTATAGTTCATAATTATCCTATTCATTGTTAAACCAACCATATTTACACATATTTAATTGCAAATCCAAATATTATATAGGGGACAACCCGTTTTGAAAATTCTTAATTTATACAACGACAACGATCATATTATATATATATATATATATATTTATGTATAGAATATATAAGTACATATATTTATACTTTAATTGAAACGCGTATGTATATACTTTAATTTGTAAAGTTAAAGCATAATAACCAATAACAAGTAGGGTGTAGATGATGATTAGGTGTAGATAACAAAATAGGTTCGAAATTAATAACTCACTACATCGCATTCAATATCTAATATTGAATAACTCAATTACTTGTTTTGTAACCATTAATTACTTCATTTCACATTTAGTATCGAGGTTGTTGCTAAAACCACTAACATATCGAAATCAATTCATAAAATTACGGTTTTAAAGTATGAATATTAGTAGGGACCGCCCGACGGTCACAGTTGGGTCAATTGTGACCGCTCAGCGATCCCTATTGACCCAATTGTGACCGCCTCGCAGTCCCTATTGACTCAACAATGTCTGTTGGGTTCAATGGATTCAACACCTATTGTCCAAACTATACGTCCCTCTATGTGTGCCACCTATTGTTTATTGTGACAACATTGGCGCCACGCACTTGTCTCTTCATCTCGTGCTTCATTCCTGCATGAAGCACATTGCTATTAACGTCCATTTTGTCCGCGATATTGTTGTTAAGGGACTTCTCTCTGTCTCGCATATTAGTACGAAGGACCAACTCGCTGATGTTCTTACCAAAGCCCTTGAGCGTGCCCGATTTCTCCTTCTACAGTCCAAAAATGCCTTGGTCAATGGCACGACACTTTTTAGGGGTCATATACGAGATCATCTGATTTTTTAATCGGATATCTCTTCTTCCAAAGATATTAGCTAGTCTAAGATTCTATTTTATCTTTTCTTGTAGCTATCTTTTACTTGTTCACTAAGTTTACACTAGTACAAATAGAAGATAGGACGAATAATTAAATTTGCCCCTTATCTTTTTTTAAAAAGTTAATATGCATTTTTTTCGGGCCTTGTTTTTATGCCATGTATCTTTTAAAAAGTCTATTAAAAATGCCCTCGGCCATTATTCGGGCTAAAATTGCCTACATGGCGTACGAAATTGCACTTTGCACCCTAAGATAAATTGTATTTTGCACCTCAAAATATTTTAGGGTGCAAAGTATAATTCATTTTGGGGTACAAAGTTAGGGCCGATGGTATTTTTGAAAGCTTTTTTTAAACATATCGGTCATTTTGGCAAGGCTCAAAAATACGGGCATTTTAACTTTTTAAAAAAATGCTTATCCTGATTATTGTACATAAACGTGTATAACTTACCAAATGATTTCAGGAACAATTTTTTGGTATATCTGCATCTCTCCAACCATCTTAATAATGTTTCGGTACATCTCACCCCAAATAAATTAATAAAAATATACATATAAAAAACCTGCAAGCAACATAAACATAAGAAATACCAACGACGTCATTGGAAAAAACAGCTAGTTGTAATAAAAAAAGTAATCCACTCCACTGATCACTGTCGCACTCCAAATATCAAAGATTAGATTTTTAATTTTTAATTGTGGATAATCATTAGTTGTAGACCATGGAGTAAGATTTTATGTTTATTGTATATTTTGATCCGCTAAGTATCGAAACAACTTAGAATTTAGTGAAACATAATATTTATGTGAGGTCATATTATAATCGATCTATTGGTATATGTGTGAGGAATAAAATGTGGAACTCCATAGTTTGTTTAATTCAGTGAAGCTTTTCTGTATGTTTTCGTCATCATCCTTTTTTTGTTATTTGTATTAATATAATGTTGGAATGGCTTATGTTATATAATGATGTCGGTCAATAATTATGTACGAATTCCTAGTGCTGAATTTTCAAATGCTAGTCGTATTTTCAATGCTACTTCATTTTCCTTCTTTTGGACTTCATCTTTTTGTTTTGAAACGCTACAAAACAATTAAGGATGTTTATGGGCCGGTGTGATTGAAAATGAATTGACTTTGATTAACATTCCACACTGAATATTTAAAATTAAGATACGTAGACTGATTATGAACTATAAAGGATTAGAGTGATAGAACATTAATTATGAATCGGACGCTTCTTTTCAGCTTTCCAAACAACATATAACGAATAAAGTACTGAAATTTCATTAAAATTTACCGAAAGCTCATATGCCATGTTAGTTTTCTTTTTCAGCTAAGCCACGGTTCTCATTCTTGTCTCTCTCCAACGTCATCACGAGCTCGAAAAATACGAATATCAAATACAATAGGATCGCATGAACCAGGAACGATATTAAACAAGCACACATCACCCTCCTCCAACCCATTGCCAACAACGAACTCCTTCCAACCCCGAGTGAGCCCCACTGAGGTCTGCTTGTAGTAAAATCTTGCCATCCATGATTTTCCATTTACCCTAAGCTCGAGTTCTTGGCTTTTATTTGACACTTGATGTCCCCTAGCCCACACTCCGGGGATAACCTTTATCAACAAAAAAGCAGTCATTCAGTAGCTAGCATCCATATGACGACTCTCTAGTTCCTTAAGGGGACAATTTCTTGAATTATATTTATATAAACCATGTACGTAATGGTCCCTTTTTTTTGCTAAACCATAAGCCACATTTCAACAGATTTCAATATTTATTAACAAGTGTTATTAGTGTTTTTGATTACCATACTATGTAGAGTTCAGCTACGAACATTAGTCCCGAGATCCAAAGGGTATCGGTCATGTTCACTACGTAAATTGAACGTATATAATTGACTTACCACAGAATATTTTGGATGAACATAGGAAGGATGCATGCAAACTACAAAACCATCGTCCTTTATTTCTTTCTTTGCCCTTCCCAGTGTTGGATACTTCTCTTCCGTAGTAACGGTTCTATGTTTTCGCTGCAACTCATCAGAGTCCAAAATATTGCCCCCTGACCAAATATTAATTGGGCAAATTATTTTTTCTGCCCGGTAACTTTGCCCAAATTCAACTTTTGCCCTTTTTTTTCGGGTTTCAAAAATGCCCTGTAACTTTATTTTTTTAATTTTTTTCTGCCCGGCGGGCTGTAAACTGGGCTGGGTCTTAGCCCTGTCTACGTGGCATCCCACGTGGCCTCAGGACTATGGCCACGTGGATCCACGTTGGAAATTTTTTTTTTAAAAATAAACAAAAAATTAGACTAAAAAGAAAAAAAAATAGAAAAGAAGAAATAATTATAAAAATGAATTATGTAAAGAATTATAATTTTATAAATTGTAAAAAATATATAATTGAATTGAAAAAAAAAATAATATAATTTAATTCCTTTCTATATTTTTCATAATTTACAAAATTATAAAAACAAAAAACTAAAAAATATTTAAAAAAAAAAAACAATTCATCAAAACCCAACCCCCCCCCCTCTCCCCAGCCCCTCCCTGCCACCCATCACCCCCGCCCCCCAGCCCCTCCCTACCACCCCACCACCACAACCACCATTCACACACCCCCCCCACCACCACTCATTTCCCGTGACCACCCCCCTCCCCCGCCACCCACCACCACCAGCCCCAATTCCCGCCGCCACCCACCATCACCACAACCTCAATTTCCCTCCCCCACCCCTACTCCACCCCCACCCAATTTCCCGACGATGCTGGGTGGTGTGGTTTGGGGAAGGGGGTGGGGGAGGGAAATTGGGGTTGTGGTGATGGTGGGTGGCGGCGGGAATTGGGGCTGGTGGTGGTGGGTGGCGGGGGAGGGGGGGTCATGAGGGGGGGGGGGGGGGGGGGGGGATTTGATGAATTGTATTTTTTTTAAAAAAAAAATTATTTTTTTGTTTTTATAATTTTGTAAATTATGAAAAATATAGAAAGGAATTAAATTATATTCTTTATTTTTTTTTCAATTCAATTTTATATTTTTTACAATTTATAAAATTATAATTCCTTACATAATTTTTTTTTATAATTATTTCTTCTTTTTCTATTTTTTTTTCTTTTTAGTCTACTTTTATGTTTTTTTTAAAAAAAAAATAAAAAATTTATGAATTTGGGCAAAAGTTACCGGGCAGAAAAAATAATTTGCCCATATTAATTTCTAAAAGTTCATTTATAAATCTTGTGACGGAAAATACTTTCGGTTCTATTTGTACCTTGATGAACAAATGAATGAATTCAAATATATACAATAATGTTGAACAAACTTACTTGGGTCAGCACAAATCTTTTTGCTTTTGTGTGAAGTGATCTGATGGTCACCAGAATCCTCCTCATCAGATAACATCTTCAATCTCTTTCGATCATTACGGTCTCCTTTACAAGAAGAAGTAAGCACAACTTCCTCATCAACACTGCGATTCTTATTAACAGCAGCAACCTTTCTAGCTCTTTCCTTTTCAATAAATGAACGATTTGCCTCTTTTGGTACAAAGCAACTGCACAAATTCTCGCAGTTAGTTTTACCACTGAAAATTGTAATATAAAATTTGGACCTCCCATTATACTTGAAAACTAAAGTGTCGCCTTTTCGTAGGTCATGTGCCCTGATAAATTCCTTCCACCCGGCGCCTTTTAGCGACAGAGAACCGCCGGTAGATACCAACTCCACAACCCATTCGCTCCCACTAGGTATCTTTAATGTAACACTTGCCCTTAATTTTCTTCCAACATTCTTCACAAAAGTTATGGGCAATGCCTGTAAATGTCGAAAATAGAAACAAACTTTTTATAAGGTAATTCATACTTGATAATATTATACTGTGTATATGCATGTCTAGAATTTATCTTACAGAGATGCATTTAATTTGATATATACATCTCAGTAGTCTTTTCATGACTAAATTCAGATGAAATTCTTGATCATTGACCGCTTAATCAAGTGATTGAAGATTTCAAGTTTCAATTATAAAAAGATGAAATAGTAAAATTCAACTATAACATATATATGAACGATAAATTCGACTCACTAAGCCATCTCCTGGATTTTCAGAAAGCTGTTGCAAAAATTGGACCTCCTTAAACTTAGACCAGTAGATTCTTTCAAAGCTTTTGCAAACATTGCACTCCTCAGCCATTTATCTGCAAAAATGTACAGATATTTATACACAATGATCAAACATCATAAATATGATGAGTTATTAAGATAGTACAAATGTTCTTGCAAAAAAACAGAAGATAGAAAGAATGTGGAAACCTTAAAAAACTAAGTGTAAAATGAATAACGTTGTTGCTACTTATAAAGTTATGATGTCTTTCCAACTTCCAACTACCAATTGAAGTTGGAAACATAACGCACGTTTCTCGAGAACGTCACAACTCACAAGTCGCTTATAAAGGAGTGTACATTAAATCCAGCTATTCTTTTGAAAAAAAAAAATGTACCGTAATAGAAATGGTCAAGTGTAGTTTTACTCCTTTAATTTGTAAAATAATCATCATAAATACAAGAAAATCTTAGCCATTACTGTAGCGAATTGGAAAATGAATCCCTACTTTTAATTTGCTTTTATTTAATTATGTATTATAAACAATATTACAGAAGAATGTGGAGGCTGGTTATTTGGAGAAACATGGCACTACATTGGGTCTCTTTGTATAAGGATTAGAAGTGACTTTTCCCGTTTATTTTTTCTTCTTTTTCTCTGTGAAGTTGTAATCAGGACAGTTCATTTAAAATTAAATAATTTGTGTTTTCTATTTTTTACGTAACATACATCTACTTAAGAAACAATACTATAAATAACCTTTAAACTGTTACAAAAAAGTACCCTGGAGAATTTTATTAAATTGAACCAAATACGGTGGAAACACAAATGCTTTAGGCTGGTAACCGTAATCAGTTAGTAATTTTTTGTTATTTTTTGTTCAGCTTCTTGCGAACAAATTTGTGATTATTCGGTGAATAGTTTATTATATTCTCTATTACTCGTGACCTACCAAATAATTAACCAGGGTGATCTGTCTGGGACAAATATTATAGAGAGTAGAGACTAGAGTTTTTTTTTTTCTTTCTCATTTTGCTGATTAGTAGAGACTAGATCCAGAATAAGTCAAACAAGCCATAATTTTAACTAGGCCATATGCAATCTACTTTTAGTGAAACTTAAACCTGGTATACTAAGAAAACACGATCCCAACTGCACATAAGCACAAAGTATTACGTATTAGTAAAAAAGCAGTCGAAGAAAGTGGGAATAATGACCTTAATAGTTAATTCAAAGTGCAAAATCCCCTTAGCATATTACAGAGAGTAAACGACTTGGTGGTGGTTGTTGTTGTAAATCATAGTTCATTATCATTCAGTCATCTGAAACTATTAAAACCAACCCAAAATTTAGGCATTACGGCAGCACATTCGGTTGGGACGAGTGCAAGCATCGAGCATGAATTCAATCCAATTTTATTCTCAGACAAATGGAGCTTAAATGAAAAGTTTCTGCAACGTCATGTCTAGGGCTGAACGAAATGCAGAACTGTGAGTATAATGTACTACATTTAGAATCAAGAACATTGTCTGACTATAACGAGTCTTACAGATACTGCATTTGTGTCTCCAAAAAGTAAAAAACAAAAGAGTTCAAGCAGTAAAAGACCGCTTGTTATGCAGCTGGGGTCAAGTACATTCCTGGTTGGTATGCAGCTGAATCTTGGCCAACCCCTCTCATTTCTTGGCCAGCAGCTTCAAGGGCCCAATCTGGCACTCTAACCATGTCTACCACAACCTAAAGCAACAGGTAAGGGCTCAAACACATCAAATTAAAACGAGAGAGAGAGAGAGCAACTTTCCATATTAAACTCATTACTTCAGGTAGGTCATCGATTATACGCATCAGAAGGTTGAACAGAATGCTCATACGAAGCCAGGTTCAAAAATTCATATGTCGCACATGTATCTAGTGGTACAAGCATATCAATTGGCTATTGCTCCCTAAAAACCTAGTAAAATGTTTTCCAAAACTAGAGTTTAATTGATATAAACACATGCACAATGAATCTGCCATCAATACAAGGAGTTACTTAGAGCTTACTGCGAATTCTGAAACAGGGATCACTTGTTGTGCACGTAATGAAAGTGTATGCCTTCTTGTTAACCACTGCAATAAATTAGGAAAAAGGTTTGAGATCAAGGATCAAAATGCATGAAAATAAAAATATAGAATCTAGCAAAGCTTTTCAATTCTTGTTAGGCAGGACCCATAACTAACTTCTCTGAACTGTGAAAAAGTGAAAAGGAACTGATCCTAACCTTTCCAATGCAGATGCAAGCAATGCAGACAAGCCCACAGTAGCTGAAAATAAGCCAAATAAGGAAACCCCACTTCTGACAGTCTGCAGGCAACTGAAAATGGTTCAAGATGCTATATCAGTCCCATGCTTACAGTATATGATTATCAGTTCACACTGTGAACAAGAAAAAGAAGGAAAATAACTTACACATGATTTAGCAGGAATGAAATAAATGGTACCAATTATGGTCCAGGCCCAAAGGAAGGGGTAAAGTAACCCGGTAAGAACAGATAGGACAACAATCCTTCCATAGAAGTGTTTGTATCTCTGCTGCCAACCAAGATTCCTGAAGCCAAGTTCAAAAAAGGTAAAGATACAAAGCTATTTAATTGGTGAAGGAAAGGACCATAAAAAAAAAAGTCAGAAGGGAAAGAAAACATGGATTTTCATAAGTCGTAAACTGCACGACATCCTTTTAGTTGTAATTACTTCAAAAGTAACAATCAACCAGCTTTATACATTCCATGTAAGTCAATGCAAACTGAACAACAAGATGTTTCTCTAATATTATCCAGATGACCTTTCTTGACCGTCTTCACGATCCTTTTTCACATATACTGATTAAAATAGATGTACTCATTGGATGTACTTTGTCCATGAATTTCGCACTTTTCAAATATTCATATATACTTGTTTTTTCTTTCTTCGTAATGGACGAGCATTCCTTTGTACAAGTAATTGCCTAACATGAGTTTCATCTAAGTTAGTGAATACCTCCATGATTCATTAAATAAACAATATTTTAAGACCGAGCAAGTAGTTCACTAACTCCTTTTCAGTAAATATCACCTGTTGAACTAGGTAAGGTCACATAAATAAACAATATTACAACTGATTCTTACTAGCTACTTTGATATAACCCTTCCTTGCGCACGCAATAAACTCGTATGGAGCCCTAACAACTCAGATTTATCGAAATGCCAGAGTACTGTCGCAAAATAGTGTCAAGGCTTGGAGAAGAAAGAAGTACTTACAATCCCATGCCAGCAGCCAGATTGTTATCCACAAACATCAAGAACCGGAAAAAGAGCACCGTGGTATTGTCAACCTTAAACCAAGACGCAAGAAAACACAAACACACGTAAACCTCATCACGACAAGTATCAAAAACTCGCGCACTTTTCCTTCTCGTATTCTTAAAAGGCGACTTACCAAAATCCATGTGTCCAATGGATGTACACACAGCTGGTATTTCTTCCAATTGAATCCCACAGTAGCTCTTAACGAAACAGTTAAGAAAAATCATCCAAAACCCACAAAGATTCTGTACAAATCGATCAAAATAAACATCAAAAAAATAAAATCCGGGTCCAACAAGAAATAAAAATCTTGACTTTTTCAGTACAAAAAAGGATACATGTGTGTGGCAAGCATAGACAAGAAGAACCCATCATACCTGTAAACCCATATTCAAAAACAAAAACCCTAAATAAGTATAAAGCCCAATTGTAATCATTTGAAACTAAAATCAAAAGGGTACATGGAAAAAAAAAAAAAAAACTAACCATTTGAAACCATGACCTCTGATAGCCATTTGGGAATTGAAGATTTGATAGTCATTTCAACAATGGAATAATTTATTGAATTAAAGTTCGCCAATTTAAGCAAAAAGAAAACAAAAAAGAAGAGTGTGGGAGTATACACTGAAAGGGGAAAAAGGGTACAAGAGATTTGATTCGGAAGAAAGGAAAATCAGATTTTTGACTCTTGTTTTGTTTTTGTTAATTAATGGAACTGAAAGCTGTAAAACTGAGTGTTATGATTGGGACTAATTTAATTATATTTGTTGGTTGTTTTTCTGCAGATTAATAAAAGAAGATGAAGAAGAAATTCTGAGAGAAGCTTCAGCGTGAGCAAGAAGAAAAGAGGATATTTGAGAGAGAGATTAGCAAAGAAAGAGAGAGAAAATTGTCATTTTCATTCATACTGTAATTGTCGAGCAAATGATTCCTTTTGTAACCAACTGACGTGGCCCACACGGCCTCCACACTCTTAAATGAAAAAATGCAGAAAATGCAATGAAACAGAACAACTCAGAACAAAACAGTAAAATCCTAATTTAAATAAAGAAAATGCGACTGTTAACACTCGATAATCTATTCGGAGGGTTATGAATTTTTTAAGTGTCGGAACGCCTTGCATGCTCCTCAGAGTAGTAAAATATTCTTTTTATTACTTGATATTTTCTCATACTTTTTTTTGTTCTCAAATCTCATAGTTCTTCTTTTTATCCCCATTTCCCCCCTTACAATTATGACGAGGTTCCTTATTTATAGAAGCTAATTTCTAACAGCTGTCTTTATGCTTGTTTTCTTCCTGACAGGTAGTCTTCTTTCTGCTGATACTTCTTTCGGATGCTGACGAGTAGCTATACTGTTGAGCACCTGGTATGCCAGCATGCTGATGCATCTTTCATTGGCTTTTATTATTGACAGGTGGTCTTCAATAGTTAGCTCAAATATTGCATTTTTAGACACCTGGTGTTGTCATGCATCAGTGTGATTTAAATATTGATCCTCTGGATTATCTCTGATGTTTTGAGAAAACTATTGGATAACACCCGGAACTATCAGAGAGATGCCTAAGGATAATCGTAATCGTACGAGGTATTATGAGGTCATCTAAGCCTCGGGGTACCTCGTGGATTTTGTATCATGTTCACATTCTCTTGTCATCGTTATTGAGGTGAGTCTCTCGGGTCATCTAAGTCCGAGGACTACTACCTCCGATGGATATGTTTTCGTGTATTTTTAGTGAGTTGTCCTCGTATGTATCCGAGGGATAACTATTAAAACTATGTGACTCTGATGGTTCCTTCGCTTTTTCTGGTAACGCACCCACCTCCGATGGTTCCTTCACTGTACCCCTGATAGTTGTAGTTGTAATTCCTCGGAGAGAATTAATCCTCGGGTTTACATCTGTCCCCCCGAGTTACTTCGGTATTCAGTAGAATCTGAAGGAACTCCAATTTAATTCTTTCTCGAATTTACCAAAAGGGCGTTTCAGTATTGCCCGCTCCTCTTAATGACGACCGTTTGGCTTCTCATAACAGCTCCAGATTTCTCGGGAATCGTGCCTCTTAATGCTAGGGCATTAAATCTCTTCAACTCCCTATTCTTCCATTCAGACTACAGTATTCGATAAATAAGGGAAAAACACCTTTTTTATTACTCACCATCTTCCTTCTTAACCGTGTACTATTTACTCTCTACTAATCTTCAGCGGTGTTTGCCGGAAAATTCTTTATATTCACACCGGAATCTTCCTTGTTGATTTTACTTTTTTCATGGCGACTACTGAAAAATCCTCTGATCCTATCTCTGCGGCTTCTGCCACGGAAATTGTCTCTTTCGTTCGTGATATGGGTTCTCCGGCGGCGGCGACCAGCGCTGTTACTCCTTCTCGCAAGAGAAATACCACCGGTAAGGCAGCCAGTGATGAAGGCGATGTTGTGGTGGCTCGGAAGAAAGGAAAAATGTCTAAAAAATCGACTTCTCCGGAGGAGACTCGCCGTTTCCAGAAAGTCAGCGACGTTGCTAGCACTGCGACAGAGGAGGAAGTTCAAAATCTTTTTACCAAATTCCGTGCATCTTCTAGGAATCTGGAGCTTCAAATCCTGACTGAAGATGAGAGGGGTGACAATCCTCATGAGGGTTGTGTCACAATATACCATATGCAGATTCGCGCAGGGCTTCAGACCTTTTTTCCTCCATTTTACTGTGAGGTTTTTAAAGCTTGCGACATTTGCCCGAGTCAATTAACTCCGAACTGCTTCATTATCTTATCGGGCTTCGTCTTGTGGTGCCTTGCTCGAGGGTTAGAGTGTACTGTGAAGAGGTTTTTTTTTTCATTTTTAAGGTATGTGCATCTTCGGCAGGGGCGCCTTTCTACTTCTTTTGCCATCGTGACCGTTCCAAGAAGATTCTAGTCGGAACCAACGTTTCCTATAGCAGCTGGAAAGATAAGTATTTCTTTGCCAGTCCTAATATAGGGGGAAAATGGGATTTCCCCCTCACATGGAGGGTGCCAGAGGCTCCTTCATATCGCTTGGACTCCTCCTTAGTTTTCGATACCGTTTATGATGCGGTAAAACTCTCATCTTCAGAGCACTATCGAGCCCTATGCCAAGCTGCGGGTTTGTACAAGATTTCTCCAATTGATTTGGAGAAGAAATGGGAGTCTTTTATCTCGCTGTCGAAGGATGTGAGGCCTTCGTTCAGTAAGGATTTCCCTCTTTTGGTTTCTCCTTTCTTCACTTGTTTTTACCATGTCTTTTTATAGATGGCTAACCAAAAAATTCTTCTCTTTTTCTTTTCTTTTTAGTGGAATCTCTGTCAAACTTCATCGTCCTTCCTCAAGATGAAAAGAAACCATCCAAAATGTCACTGGGGATTAAAACCAGGTCAATTTGTGAAATTGCGGGATCTTCCTTTGGCGATCTGCCTCCGAGTGTTGAGGATACCAATTCCGATGTTATAGTCACGGTCGCTTCGCTTCCCAAGAAGAATGGGAGGGATATTTCTGAGGCCAAGTCACTTACTTTTGCCATTAGTGAGGAATCCGAGGGTCCAGATTTATTAACCCTCTTGTCACGGGACGCCGCTTTACCCGCGGGTTATCCGGCTTCTTATTCTACCAACGAGGCTCATATTCTTACTGCATCGATGAGGGCCTCCATTCTTCAAACAGTCCCCATGCTCCAACATCACTATCGCCTTCCCAAACGAGTGTTGATGTTTTCGACACTTTAGACGATATTCTGACCACTACACCGAAATCTGATGCGCCCCCTTGGTGCCACTTTTTTCAAGTCCAATTCAGATTCCTTCCTCACTAGGTATTCTATACCTATTATCATTTCTTTATTTTTTCGAATGTTATTTGTTAACCTTCTCACTATTTTTTAGATAAGGGAAATAACGTCGTGAGTCATGAGGATCCGCCCTTTTCCGTTGGTACATTTTTTTTTTACTTCATACGTCAAGATGATATTTTGTGGAATTTTAACATCTGTGCGTTTCAAGCAGATGATATGTCAGTTGGCTTACCAAAGATAGTCCAGCGTCTCTCAATAGATGACTTGCTTGATGGTGATGAGGATCTCTCTTGGCGTCTTCCAGTTACCAAAGTATCCGAGTCTTCCTCCAATCCTCCTCTTCTCCAAAAGGATTTGGCTCTTTTGGACAATATGCTCCCCTCTCTGGTCATATCAAGCGCTTAGGTGGCACCTACTTCCCTTCCCTCAGCCGTATATACCGATTCCCCTCGAGTGGCTTCCACGGCTCCTCCTGCTAGGGAAGGCATGTCCTTCTCCAGTCGTTTCAATGTTGAGGGTTCTCCTTTTTTCACCTTTACCACTGGGGATAGTGCTGTGAAGGGACCTACGCCTCCTCCAATGCGAATGAGTGAGGCCATGCAAACCATCACCAGCTACCTCAATTCAACAACCGCCCTGACCCATCACAGCGAGGGAGTCGCCCGTTTCTGCTCCAAGTGGCTAGCTCAGATGGTAAGTGTGAATTGGTTTTTCATGCCTTCCCCCCCCCCCCCCCATTTTTTACCTTGTTTTCGGCTAACTCTTTATTATCATTTACTTTTTCTTTTGTTTAGGTTCCAAAGATAATT
This sequence comes from Linaria vulgaris, assembly GCA_948329865.1. NCBI lineage: Eukaryota > Viridiplantae > Streptophyta > Magnoliopsida > Lamiales > Plantaginaceae > Linaria > Linaria vulgaris. Next base: position 29,427,915 of record OX415250.1, on the reverse strand, counting down.
CCCTCTATCTGGCATGAGGTAGACGCTGCCCAATGTATCGTTGTACTTTCTATGGAGAAGTTGGAGATGAGAGACAAGCAACTGGCCGCTGCCAAAGAAGAGACTACTAAGCTTCGTGAGGGTTATGCCCAAAGCCTCGTTCAGGAGCAGGTTAAGGAAGATAAAATTAAAGAGTTGGAGGATTCTATGGGTAAGAGTCATTCCTTATGTTCTGCGTACGAGGAGGAAATTTTTGCCCTGAGGGAGGAAAAGCTGGCTTGGGAGAAAAAAGAAGTTGGTCTACAGAAGGAACTCTCAGAAGTTCAAAATAGAGTGGCCATGCTGAAGGAAGAACTGAAGAAACCTCCTCCTGCTCCCGTGGGATATATCTCTCCAGACGAGATGAGGAAGAAGTTAGATGAAGCCGTCCAGTTGGTTAAGGAAACTACTTTCAAAAGTTGTGAGGAGGATCTGCGCACTCGTCAGCAGGGATATTTCCTCGGATACTCTTTATGTGGGTTCCTCCGCTGCGTCAATATGGGTAGAGATAACGGACTCTTTGCTCAAAATGATAGCTGGAGACGTTTGAATCCAAGTGGCTTGTTAAATAGCCCTCTGACAATGGAGGAAGCTTTCGAGATGTTTACTTGAGTGGTGGCACGATCTCCTTCTCCCTCTCACGTACTTCCAAATCCATCAGTTATCCCTGGTCCCTCAGCAACGGTTGAAACTGATGCTGTCCTTAAAGCTTCCGAAGATCTAGCGAGTGCTAGCGGTGTGAAAGAAGTATCTCCCAACAACAGCCCATAGTAGCAAGCTTCATATGTTTTCTGTACTTTCCTACTTTTAATGTTTCACTGGCTATCTTTATTCATGTATTGTAACAGCCTTTTAACACATCAGAATGAAATTTTCGCTTGAGTGGCGAGTATCTTTCCATTAAATTCATCGAAATATTTCGAGGGCTGGCACCATGGATCATTTTTCCACGTGACAAATGCACTCTTTTTTTTATTATATGCTCCATCCTTCGCCATCTTTTGCTGTCGCATATCGTAACTGTCTCCGACATGTTTTTGGGATCCGCGTTTATGTCTTGAATGTGCGATTACACCTGAGTCAGAGAATGTCACCCATTATGGTTGTCAGATATCTCTGCGTGTCCAAATTTTTCCTGCATGTGTTGCTAATTGGGGAGTATCACCGCCCAAATGACAATATTCTATCATAATTGGTTCTTATAAATACCTGTGAAACTCTTAATTCTTTTTCCAGTTTTCTCATATGTTTTTTCTTCCTTGGATAACTTTTCCCAAATTTATTCTACTTATATTTTACATCAGTATGTCTAATCATTTGCCCCGTTCTTCTTCTTCTGAAACACCCTTTCACAGTAGTCCTTCCCTTTCTCGGACCAGATCCGAGTCATTTCGCAATCCTCGTGCTCTAGAGGATCCTCAAGGAGGTGATGATATTCTGTCAAGAACTTTGAGTGACACTCCTGCCTCCCTTCATTTGAGTCTATCTCCAAATGATTCACTGCATTCTATATTCCTTCGTAGGGAATCTTATGTTCCTGTAGATCGACTTTCTATTCTCAATACGTCCTCTATGAATACATGTGTGACGGCTGGAGGTAGAAGGATTGGGTCTTGTGTTAGTGTCGAGTCTTCGGATTCGGTTTCACAAATTTTTTCTCAGTACCAGATGACCATACAGGATTATGACATTGTAATTTCTCGTTTGCACCATCGAGCTTTTGATCCTCCAATTGGTTACCTGACTGTTTATGTTGACCAGATTCGGTGTGGCTTTCAAATGTTCTTTCATCCTTTCCTCTGATACTTATTCCGATACTGGCAAATTTTTCCCAGCCAATTAACTCCAAACTCCTTCCGTTATTTAGTTGGTTTCATCCTTTGCTGTAAGATGTTGGATATTCTCTTAACACCTTATCGTGTTGGAGCAGCTTTTATCCTTCGTCCTTGTCCTAATGGTCTTCCCTTTTTTAGTTTGGTGGCTCGTGAGAATCCTCGGAGCTTTGTTTCTGCTCCTCGTCGTATAAGTCTTTCTCTGGACTGGAAAAAACATTTCTTTTTTATAAGGCCAAAGGGGGCATTGGCCTCAACTTGGGGAATTTCTATTCACTGGGGGTTAGGTTTTGTAATTCCTAATCCTGATATTTTCGTTCGCGAATTGAGCTATCTTACTACCGCAGGTATATATTCAGGTTGTTATGACGTTTGTGCCTTATTAGAGGATTGCCAAACTTTGGATATTGTGGGTTTACAACCTCAAAGAGATTCTTCTAGACCATCGTCTGATACCTTGCACATAAATCCATCGTATAGTAAGTCTTTCAACTTGCTTTCTTAGTATCTTGTTTTTCACATTAGTAACTTCAGCTTCTTGTTTGTAATGCAGGATCAAAGATGAATTCTTTTGCTATCGTGCCTTTTGGCTCGGAATTCTTGCCCCGAATACCTCCTCCTCAAGTTTTTACCAACCGGGAAAACTCAACATTTGAACATGAAATTTTTCCTGTTCGTTTGGGTCCCTCTGATATCGCTTTCTTAGCAAGGTCTGATTCTTTGTACTTACTCTCCGACCCATTGCCGATAGAGGAATCTTTTGGTGAGCTTCCCTCTATGACGGTGGTAGTAACGAACTCCTCAGAGATTAACACCTCATTAGGCTTGAACGTCTTATCTGCGAGTTCTGCTATCCTTTCTTCCGTTAACATGGTGGCTGATAATCTATCACCTTTTTTGGTTCCCATTATTTCACCAACGGGGGAAGGTCCTAGCTACCCTCGCAATTCATCCTATATCCCTGAATCCTTTGCCCCTGATGCAAACTATTGTCAGGACTTTCTCAGCAAATTGCTGAACCAAACAGATTGTGAGCAGTTGGGAACTTTTCCCATATCAACCCTTCGAGCTCGATTTTGTCGTGACCTTTGCGAGGTAACCATTGTCTTTTTTTTTATGGTTTTTGGAGTTTTTCTGACAATTTTTTCTAGATTTTCATGCTGGTGGATGCTATGGAATCCCATCTGGATTACTCATCGAGGTCCGGTTTTCTGTTCTGTCATCTGGAGGACTTGGAAAGAGAAATATCAATCCTCCGATCAGAAAAAGATCGCACTCTTTCTAAAGCTAAGGCTGATCAAAAACTGCTTGAGGATCTACTGTACGCTTCCCGAGAAAGAGTTTGAGATCTAGAGCGCATCCTGACACTAGATAGGGCTCACATTCTTGATTTGGAAGAAAGGATAGACAATCTTTTGTCTCAAATGAACACTTCTGATGAAATTATTTCCCTGCTTTCTGCTGACCGTGACGCCTCCCGCAGTCAAATGAAAAATATGACCAGATCTCATGAGGCATCGCTAATTATGGCACGTGCTCAAGCTATTATGGACATCCCAACTCTTCCCCAAATAAAAGATTCTCTTCGCGAGGATATGAGAAAAATGGTCCAGTTGGGATACCGTATTTGTCAAGATGATGTGAGAAGTCTTTCAGGCTTTCCTCATGATTTAATCTTACCTGACTTAAGTATCAATTCTTCTAGTGCAGCTTCTGTGTCGAATATTCCGGAGCCCACTTCTCAGAATATTACGATTCCAACAGTGACTTGGACGGATCCCTCCGACCTCACCGTAAAACAACGTCGTCAGATGATCAAGGAGGGTAAACGTCCTGCTGAGGATTAGATGCATGTATTTCTATTAAGTACACTTATGTATGGTGATTACGATGATTAGGGGTTCTTGTTTCGCAAGAGTTAGAGTTTTTACTAGAAGTACATTTTGCAGGTCATAATTGCCGCCTTTTTTGGTACTTATGTAATACTCAATTCTTGCTGAAATAAAACTTCCCTTTATTCATTCGCATTTATTTGTATGTACATTACATTCTATGCTTTTTAAGCGTAGTACTTTTTCAGACTCATGGCATTCCATGTGTGGGAATACTCGTTACCATTTTCATCGCTCAGCCGGTATGTGGCTGGCCCTACTATCTGGGATATCTTATACGGTCCTTCCCACCTGGGCTGTAGTTTAGCCACACTTTTGGAGGCTGCTATTCTTTTTAGAACCAGATCTCCGACTTGGAATGTTCTCGTTCTTACATTTCTATTGTAATGACGAGACATTCTTGCTTTATATTCTTCCATCCTTATAGACACTCGGGCTCTCCTTTCCTCAAGTAGATCGAGTGTTAGGGCAAGATTTGAGCTATTGCTTACATCTTCATATTCTTGAATGCGCCAACTCTCAACAACTAATTTAGGGGGAATCACTACTTCACACCCGTATGTCAGGCTGTAGGGTGTCTCTCCTGTTACAGAACTTTGAGTGGTAAGGTACGCCCATAAGACGCCTGGTACCTCCTCTACCCATTTAGCTTTATGCTAATCAAGTCGTGCCTTTATGCTTTTTAGCAGAGTACGATTTGTTCTTTCCACTTGTCCATTGCCCTGAGGATATCTTACCGATGCAAAGTGATGCTTTATTTTCCAATGCGCGGACCATTGGTATAACTTGCTACTATCGAACTGCTGTCCGTTATCACTTACGAGGTATCGGGGAATTCTGAACCTGCACAGTATATTCCTCCACAAGAAATTAATAACCGCTCCAGCAGTAATCCTAGCCAATGGCTCAGCCTCTACCCATTTTGTGAAATAATCAACAGCTACTAAGAGAAACTTCTTCTGCCTCGCATCCGGTATCAGGGGTCCGACGATATCAATTCCCCATTTAGCAAAGGGACATGCCAGGAGGTGGGGTTCCCAAGAAGCTGCGGGGGTATGGATTTGCGGAGCATACAATTAACAAGGTTTGCATTACTGCGCATAATACTTACAATCTTGCACCATGGATGGCCAGTAATACCCTTGTCATAAAATTCGTTGGGCCATACTAACCCCTCCAGAATGGCTTCCACATTGTCCATCATGTATATCTCTCATTACTGCTTTGGCTTCTGTATTGTCTAGACATCGGGTATGAGGATTGCTATAGCATATTGGGAACAATGTTCCATTATGGACAAAATATCGTGCCGCCTTCCGTTCCATTTGTCGTCGTTCTTTTGCATCCTTGCTATATTCTTCCGAATTTTCTAAGTACTTCTTGATATCCATCATCCATTCGTCACTGACGAGTGCCACCATAGTCCCCGATTCAAATGTATCTTTTTCAGACTCACCAGTTTGCAACAAGGTGATTCGTCGGGTGCATACAAGAGTCTGAGAAGCTATCTTCGACAAGATATTCGCCTCCTGATTCTCTGACCGGGGTATCTGTGTTACTTGAAATTCCGAAAAGGCTTGCTTCCTCCGACAAACTGCTTGAGTGTAGGCTTTCATTCTTTCTTCCTTTACCTCAAAATTTCCAGTAACTTGTTGTATTATCAGCTGTGAACTATCAGTCGTTTTATCCCTCCATCATGTGCCAACCTCATACCTGCTAACAAAGCTTTGTATTCTGCCTCGTTATTAGATAAGGGATATTCTACTCGGATGGCAAAGTGCAGCACTTCTTCTTCAGATTCCGTATTTTTGAGTAGTACTCCTATTCCCCCATGGGTTCCTACGGATGACCCATCTACGAACGCGTGCCATAGGGGGTCATGACTTCCTGTGGGATTATCAGCCATATCCACAATGAAATTTGCTAAAACTTGTGCTTTTATGGCCGGCCATGGGGCATACTTGATATCATATTCGCTTAACTCCACATCCCATTTTAAGAGTCTCCCGGATGTTTCTGGTCGGTTGAGAATAGTCCGCAAAGGATGTCTGGTGAGGACTGTAACAGGGTAGGATAGAAAATAACATCGCAATCTTCGTGCCATGGTTACTAGTGTCAATACAAGCTTTTCCATCAGCGTGTACCGAGTTTCCGCCCCTTGCAAGGTTTTGCTAACATAATAAATGGGCAAGTGCTCTTTTCCCTGCTCCTTCACTAGCTTATCGCTTCTTCCCCAACCGCCAAGTATGCGAACAATTTATCTCCTGACCGAGGTTTGACTAGCAAGGGAGGGCTAGTAAAGTATTTCTTCAAATCATCGAAAGCTTTATCACACTGCTCGTTCCATTGAAAATTCCCCAAATTTCTTAAAATTTTAAAGAAAGGCAACCCTTTGTCTGCTGATCTGGAGATGAACCGATTCAACGAGGCTAGCCTGCCTGTCAATTTCTGGACATCTTTAATCGTAGCGGGGGTTTTCATTTCTATGATGGCTTTTGCTTTTTCTGGATTTGCTTCAATTCCTTTCTCAGTTACCATGAACCCCAAGAACTTACCTCCTTTTATGCCAAATGAGCATTTTTTGGGATTAATCTTCATTCCAAACCGATCCATGATATAAAGGACTTTCTCAAAATCTGTTGGGTGTTCTCTAGCATGCTTACTCTTTACTATCATGTCATCCACGTATACCTCCATTGAATCTCCGATGAAATCTGAGAACATGAAGTTAACCAATCTTTGGTAGGTAGCTCCTGCATTTTTGAGTCCAAAAGGCATTACCTGATAGCAATAAGTACCAACTTCAGTAATAAAACTCGTCTTCTCTTGATCTCGTGCCGCCATAGGTATCTGATTATACCCCTGATCTCCATCCATGGTAGATAACAAAGCACATCCTGCTGTAGAATCTACAAGCTGGTCAATTGTAGGTAAGGGATAACAGTCTTTTGGACATGCATCATTTAGATTAGTGAAGTCCACACACACACGCCACCTTCCTCCTGACTTGGGTACTAATACCACATTTGACAACCACTCGGGATACAGTACCTCTCTGATTTGTTGAAGGCGACTCAACCATTGGATTTCAGAGCAAATAATCTTATTCCTTTCGAGCCCCATACTTCTCTTCTTTTGCTGTACAGGTTTAGCATTAGTCCTCACATTGAGATAATGTTGACACACATGAGGGCTAATCCGTCCAGGAAGTCCATCCTCCCATGCGAAGAGGTGACTGTACTTTTTCAGTACTTCAACGATTTCCTTTTCCAATACTGGTTCCAACTCGGATCCTATCTTCACCTTCTTAAAGGCATCCCCATCCACGATTTCCACTAATTTGAGTTCTTCAACTGGTTGTACTATTTCTTCCTCAATTTTTCGCATTTTCCCTTGTGTGGAAATTTCCTCCTCATGGTCAAGAGGTATGGCATTCATGCGACATTCCCTTGCTTTAATTTAACTTCCCCTCACTTCACCTATTCCTGACATAGTAGGGAATTTGATTTTTAGGTGAAGGGTTGAGGGAATGGCTTCAAAGGCGTGTATTGAGGGTCTTCCACATATCGCGTTATAGGTCCTCGTGGGTGCCTCAACCACCCAGAACTTTATGTGTTCCGTTCGCCTCAAGGCTCCTTCTCCCCAAGACATGGGTAATGTAATCGTACAACTAGCCTCTCCAGCAAATCCCACCAGCGGTGTCTCCGTCAGGTCCAACTGCTCTTTCCTTAATCCCATAGCTCGAAAAGTAGGTGTGAACAATACATCTACAGAGCTTCATGTATCTATCAAGATTCTTTGAACTTCTATTCCTATGATGGTTGCCGCGATCACAAGTGGATCATCATGCGGGTACAGAATTCCTTTTAGATCTTCAGGTCCGAAGGATACAACAGGGAGTTTTGCTCCTTGAATTGAACAGATGGGCATTCCATGTTCCACCTTCCGTGCCTCCTTGAGGTATCTCTTTTTATTTCATGCAGGTATTATCGCTATATCTCCTCCTTCAATCATATTCACTGTACTTCCTACTGGCGGGTTATCTTCGTAAGACTCTGGGGGTGGAGGGAGCCCCTGACGGTGATAATCTTCTCCCGATTGCTCCCGACAAGTTGTCTGCCATTTTTCGCTTTCCTCATTCCTGGTTTTTTTTCTCATGTCCTCCGACACCTGATCTCGATCCTCTTTGTTCGCGTAATCTCTCAAGTATCCCAGGCTCAACAAACTGAGAATTTCCTTTTTTAGCGTAGTGCAACTATCGGTGATGTGCCCATAAGCCTTGTGATACTTACAAAATTTTCCCAAATCTTTGTTCTTGTATGGCTGCTTGACTGGTCTTGGCCACACAAAGTCTTGATGGCTTTTCATTATATTGAGTATCTCCGCTGGCGTAACGGTCATGGTTGGTAGGGGAACGGGTTACAAGTGCCTTTTCAGATTGCTCGAGTTTTCTTTCTGGAAAGGAGGTACTTTTTCTTCTTTCGCTCTAGGATTCTGCTCGTGGGTCTCACCTTTAGACCGTAATTTGGAATTTTCAGCCTCCTCCATGAGGATGTAGGTCTCTGCTTTTTGCATTAACTCACTCATGTCTTTTACCCTATTTCCAACTAAGTACCGAAAAAAACTCCCAGCCCTCAAACTTTGTGCCAGAATGTCAACAATCATAGATAGATCTACATTCGGTACGTCCAAGGCTTCGTCGGAGAATCGTTTCATAAAATCTCTGAGGGATTCATCCTTTTGTTGCTTAATGGTGAAAAGGTGACAAGCTGACTTGGGATAACGTCTGTTACAAGAAAATTGTCTAACAAATAGACATACTAGTTGTTCAAACTTAGCAATTATACCTGGGGGTATCTGAGAGAACCACGACTCAACTCGTCCGACTAGTGTGATTAGGAATACTCGATACAATGCCGGTTCAGAAGCTGAGGCGAGATCCATCGCAGCCATATATTGGTTAACATGATCTTGGGGATCACGCCCATCCTTTTCTCCCGAATATAAAGGTAAATTCGTTGGTCGCATTGTTACTGGGATAATTGCGTGCTCAATCTCCGGGACGAATGGGAGATCCGTGATAAACTGGTTCCTCTACCAGAGTTATCGTTCTTCTCATATCTTGCATCTCTCTACGCATGTGATTGATTACATCCTACAGAGTTGGGGTAAGTTCCCTGCCTGCCGGATGTTGGACGTTATATGGTTCCTCCAGAGGAATTTCTCTTGCATGCCGAGTATCATAAAATCCCCGAGGTCTTTCCTCGGTATGCTGGACCTTGGGGAGGAGTTTGAGTCATCCGAGATCCTTGTTCTTCCACATGGTATCGCCCCCCATATGGCAAAATTGGTTGAATTCTATGTTCCATTTCTCTTATGTACTCGGATCGACGGAGGGCAACCTCCATTAGATCTTCAAATACGTTTCTGGGGACATTTATGAATTCTCCATCGGGAGCAGGTATAGGTGAGGCGGAAGGTATTTCCATGGGGTCTCGGGTTGATACTTATTCTTCCAATCTTGGTTCTCCTTCTTGTGGATGGCTGGTAGAGTCTTCCATGCTGATATATTATCCCTGCAGAGTTACTCAAGGCAATTTCTACGGCGTTCCCACAGACGGCGCCATTTGTTAACACTCGATAATGTATTCGGAGGGTTATGAATTTTTTAAGTGTCGGAACGCCTTGCCTGCTCCTCAGAGTAGTAAAATATTCTTTTTATTACTTGATTTTCCTGATACCTTTTTTTGTTCTCAAATCTCATAGTTCTTTTTTTATCCCCATTTTTTTCCCTTACAATTATGACGAGGTTCCCTATTTATAGAAGTTAATTTCTAACAGCTGTCTTTATGCATGTTTTCTTCCTGACAGGTAGTCTTCTTTCTGCTGATACTTCTTTCGGATGCTGACGAGTAGCTATACTGTTGGGCACCTGGTATGCCAGCATGCTGATGCATCTTTCATTGGCGTTTATTACTGACAGGTGGTCTTCAATAGTTAGCTCCAATATTGCATTTTTAGACACCTGGTGTTGTCATGCAACAATGTGATTTAAATATTGATCCTCGGGATTATCTCTGATGTTTTGAGAAAACTATCGGATAACACCCGGGACTATCGGAGAGATGCCTAAGGATAATCGTAATCGTACGAGGTATTATGAGGTCATCTAAGCCTCGGGGTACCTCGTGGATTTTGTATCCTGTTCACATTCTCTTGTCATCGTTATTGAGGTGAGTCTCTCGGGTCATCTAAGTCCGAGGACTACTACCTCCGATGGATATGTTTTCTTGTATTTTTAGTGAGTTGTCCTCGTATGTATCCGAGGGATAACTATTAAAACTATGTGACTCCGATGGTTCCTCCGCTTTTTCCTGGTAACGCACCCACCTCCGATGGTTCCTTCGATGTACCCCTGATAGTTGTTGTTGTAATTACTCGGAGAGAATTATTCCTCGGGTTTACATCGACAAAATAGAAATAAAAGAAAACAACTCTTAATTGGTTTCACAATTTTGAACTATCTCACGCCATCACTTCACTTGACTTCCCAAACTCAATCATTTCCTCTTCTGCAAATCTGACAGCAGCTGCAACCCTAAGTTTACCACCCTTCACCACCATAATCGCAGCCAAGCTCACAACACTGAGAAAAACGAGTGAAAGTTAATCATACTAAATATTGACAGACGTCTTTTGCTCCATTTTAGTCCTCTCAAAGTGAAAACCTTGAAAATTAAAATAATTAACCATATTTTTTACATGGACAACTTTTCCTCTACTTTACTTGTTATGTTGTAACTTGTAATATTATGATAGGCGGCTTATTACGTACACGTACATTATAGTCTCACAAGTTCAGTAGTGAAGGTTGTTCGTTCGACGAAGATCTACTTAGATATCGTTAAAAGAAAATACCATTAAATATCGAGAGTGTCTTGTATGTAGCAATAGGTTGTGCACTCAAATACGTGTGGGCTCCATAGTATCCACGAGGAGCCTATATGTATGTGAGTGTGCAAAGTTTGCATCTAAAAGACTCTAGTCCGACAAAGCGTGCAAACGTGTTTGCACAATCATCTTAAGCCAGTGTTTTATTTATTGTAAATATAGTCTCTTGTTTCATTTTAAATTTTACATTTAATCAGTTCTTGCTTGTGCGAGAGTTCAAAATATTTTTTTGATTCACAGTTTTTATATTTGAAGTGCTTTCAACTTAAATTATAGTGTTGTATTTTGAAAAAAGTTTATCATAGAACAGTGAGCAACAAAGTGGGTCAATACCATTTTGAGGGCAAATAGTTCAACTATTTTCTAGACTAAAACTCAAGTTTTGTACAATGTTATAATCATATTTTTTGTGATGCACCAAGATGGTGACTATTGCTCCAGTCCACGTGGTAAAAAAGGAAAAACTTTTGTGATAAAAGATTTTAGGAAATGGTGTTTATCTTTTTTTTTTTGAATCAGGTGTTTATCTTAAATTTATGAAGAGTGCCAATGAAAGGTGCTCCTACGGTGAGCGAGAATGATTACTTATATTGGAACCACGTCTTGAATGGGAGTTAAATAAGTGTATTGAACAAATCAATACTTTTAATAAAATTCGAACCTCGTTGGACAATAAATACAATAGAGGATGTTAGTTTTTGGAAAATTCATAATTACAAATTTATGGACTTTAAAATGACAAACTTAAAGACATTGATGAAAAGTTCAAGTGCTACATTGATTGCGTATAACTCAAGGCATTGAGAAGATCAAGTTCGATGAGTTATTCTAAGTAACTATCGATTTAAACAATGGTCATCATCGCGAAAGAATAAAATCACATTAAACGAAAATTGAACATAAATGGGTCTTCAAGTTGTTGCTAGGCTCCAAACAAAAAAAAAATGCAATAATACATTTGAGGCCAAGTCAAAAAAGAATGTAAATGGAGGAAAGACATACTCTGATGGCGCAAAAGCCAAAGAATACTAAGAAGAGGAAGCACGAGGAAAATGATAGAACTAGAACATGAAGGCTAAAAATGTTTAACAATGTCCAACATTTGTAGAAAGTAGGGTTGTTCATGGTTTGATTTTCTATTCATTAATTTGGTACAAAGAACTTGATTGTTAACCTAAAAGCGAAAACCAATAACACAGAGGAATGAAGTAGTTTGGTTTTTGGTCAAAACTGTTCGGTTTAGGTTATGGTTTCGAGCTAACCAATCACCTACTCTTTTCGAGAAAAAAAAAATACTTTCCACACAATTAATAAATATATGAAATTCTTTCATAAACCTTCGAGTTAACCAATCGCCTACTCTTTTCCTACAAAAAAACACTTTCCACACAATTGAAAAATATATAAAATTCTTTCAAACAATTGAAAATATAAAATTAAAAAGTCAAATTAACAACCTATTTCACCTTTCAATATTGTTTATTAATAAAAAGCAAGTCATGTTCAAAACATAACATATATATAATTGAAAATCATCTCTCTAACAAAACATTACCTAACAGTTCACAATAATTTGTAACACTTATTCGACAATTTATTCATCATAATAAGTAAAACATATTCAAAGATTCATTCATCCATTTACATAATGCATATAAACCAAGACATCCATCAATTTATAAAACCTCTCAATTCATCTAGAATAGATAGTTTTCGGTTGTCTTGGGTTAGCCGGGGTGCGGTTTTAAAAGAACTTAATTTTTTTAAAACTCCAAAAGCCATAATCAAAAATCGTAATTTCAATTATGGTTCGACCTAAAAACTTGGTTAACTTTTGGTTTCTTGGTTGAGCCTAATCGTAAACACCTCTAATAGAAAGTCAAATCACATGGTGCATAAGCCCAACATGACAAGGTAATTAAGTCATAATTGATATCTTGACATCACGAGAACCTATGTGCCATGGACTCATGGCTATGAACTATATGACATGACCATTTAATTCATTGTTCTTCTTTTTCATGGTCAATTAGTAGATTTTTATCTACATTTAATTACTTTATGTTATTCAAAATTAAAATTTTTAACTGCTGTAACTTTTTAATTTAAAAAAAAATAATTAAGAAATTACTAAAAACGAGTTAAAGCTGCAACTAACACTAGTCAAATTAAAAGTATCATAAAATTCATAGTATGTAAGCTACAATATACATCATGATGAATTAATTCGTGTTATTCCAATTATGGATATGGCGATTTGAGGTTAGGGTTTTTTCGGTATTATAAAGTAGTTGAAGTCCCGGGGAGCAAATAGAAATTTAGTGAGCCAAGTGTGGAATGTGTGATATGCATCCCTTTTGTTGCTTACGTGTTTGGAATCTATATTTTATTATATAAAGAAACCTAGTATTACACCAATCTTTTGATTTACTTATTTATCCCTCATTATACTATTAAATTTTGTTATTAGTTGGGATATAACTGTAATTTATTTTTATTTTAATATTATTTAAGTCTTCTCATTAAAGGAAACAAACTCATTACTTAATTTCTCTTACATAAAGTAAGGTTAAGATATATAGACTTACTATAATTACATGTTTAATCTCTACTTATTTAAGTTGTAATATTTATCATTTAAATTAATTGTATTATATTTAAAATAAATTCTTAATCACGCGGAGACCGCGTGCCAGCGTTACTAGTTAGGTTACTAAAGTGGAGTCTTACGCGTACTTTTTTGGGTAAAAAAACGTACTTTATCATCGGGTAAATAGCAAAAACTGCCCTTGTGTAATCACTAAATAGCTAAAACCCCGTGTTATTTTAATTGCTAAAAACCCCTGTGTTATTCTAAAGTTGGCAAAAATCCCCCTACTACACTGAATTAATCCGCACTTACTGAGGTTGATCTCAAAATATATTTTTTATTGTATTTCTTTGATACATATGAAACTAATGATGTTCAAATTAAGTTGTATGCATATTTTTGTTTATTTATTTTGAAGAAAATATTAGTTTTTAGATCTGTAAATACGGTACCGACTAATTTTATTATGTTTTTATACAATTTTAAAAAAATCTAAAAATTTATAACATGATTTATAATATTTATTGTAATAATAATATATATTTATTATAAAATCATAATACTTATGAAGTCTTAGCTATTGGTACTGCCATTATAAAATATGGTATGAAAGGGTTTTTTGCTTTATTTTTAATAACAAATAGGGTTTTTGCCAATTAAAATAACACATGTGTTTTTTTGCCAATTAGAAATAACACAGGGGTAGTTTGTGCTAATATCTCCTTTATCATCCCATCTCATCAACTAACTTTATATTACTTTAAAAGTAGGGAAAATTTTATCTATCCTAACTTTGCCCGCTTTTGCAGTTACCTATCCAAACTTACATTCGTTACACTTTATGGTTCAAACTTTCAATTTCTTTACAGTCGACGGTCTAAACTATATTTTCGACCTATCTCGGCCAAAAAACGTCACTACGCAACTAAATGACGCATCGATGATGTCACCCAGAGGGGTATTTTCGGTACTTTACTTATTTTCAACGGCTAACTCATTCAAACTATTTCAAACCTAATTTAAACCTAAAATTAGCCCCAAATTGAATTATTTCACGAACCCTAAAAATCCAATTCCGAAAATTAACAACAAATTCATCAAATTAATGCCATAATCATTCGACTGATGTCAGAGTATACTGTTATGGATGAATTTTCTTGCAATTGTGGGTTTCCAACGGTTACCCACCTCTCCTTAACTAATAAAAATATGGGTCATCGACTTACTCAATGTTACAAGGGAAACAAAGGTTGTGAGTTGTGGTTCTGGGTTGATGAACCTCTTTTGTGATTGTACAAGATAGGTTATACCGATGTTGAGGAGGAGAACTGAAAAAGCCGAAGCAAAATTGAAGGTAATTCAAAAGGGAAAATTTGAAAATGAGTTCCAGTAGAAGAACATTGAGTTGAAGTTCGAGAATAATAAGCTGCTGAAGAGGATGAAGAAACTTGAAAAGCATGCTACTAATTTAGAGGTCAAAATAAGAAATTATGGATTGCCCTATGTTTTTTCCTATTTTATGTGTTGTACTGTAACTTGATTAAGTATGCTTTTGTCTACTGATTTTGAGAATAAAGTGTGTTGAATTAAAGAGATGTGATTTAGGTGTTGGATTTATGTTATGTAACTTGATGCATGCACATAATAATTAATTTAATAAAGCATAAATAGAATAATAACAGAATTAAACTACATCCATTCATAAAAAAGAAACAAAAAAAAAACATAATTAAAGCATCGTTCAAAATTCCCATAATAAACAAAATTAACCCTTGACATCTGAGGGTATGAGGGGTCAACAAGGATGCTTTAAGTTATCTGATGCTTGATATAGGCGTCTTATCAAATAAAAGGAAAAAAAATTAATGTCAAAGTTCAGATTCGCGGATGTCAGAATTGTCAAAGTTTGTATTTTAGAGTGTAATATTTTTGAAAGTATGGACCGTAAAATGTAAAAGTTTTGAAAGCTTGGACCGTAAAGTGTAAATTTTTTGAAAGTTATGTTGTCGAGTGTAATTTTATATATAGTTTAGACATTAGTTTGTCTAACTTATTGCACGTTTTTTTTTTCCAGAGTTGTTTCATAATGATTGACATACAAATATCCATTCATATAGACAACAAAAGCTTACAAAATAGTGACACTCACTAATGTTCATTAAACAAAACAAAGGCTTACAAAATAGGGCAATCATAATTGTTCATTATACACAACAATTAGTTAGTACCATATTCTGCAATACTAACTGACATAATCTCAACAACCCTTTTTAAGACTCTTATTTTTCTTTGGAGCAGGAGGTTTGAACCTATTTCTGCATGGAGGAGTGAGAGTCAACTTACTGATTTATGTTGGCGCCTCTGAGAACAATAGCTGCTTCTTTGTCTTACATGTAGGTTTCTCAGTAGATAAATTAGTAAACCTTTCAGGTGTTTGACTTCTAGTGAGTGGCCTAGTATGTACTCCCCCAACAAATATTGGTATAGGAGTTGGTATAGGAGCTACTGGTGCTGGATTACTCTTTGTAGATGGTCTTGCTTGAGGACCAACTGGTAATTGAGAGGCTTCACTTGTAGAAGCTACATTCTGTGATGCACTCTTAGTTGATGGTCTTGGTGGCAAATTAGTTGGGGGGAAATTAGTTGATGCACTCTTCTATCCATGATCTTGTTGAAATCACAGAGTCTACCAGCTCTGGCAGCATCCCAAAGTATATTCTTCATTGCAAGACCTGTATGCTCCTTCTTCAAATTTGCCCACAAGTGCAAAACATAGAACTTATGCTCACAATCAGGCAACAGTTCATGAACAGCTTCAACCAAACCTTTCTGCTTATCACTCATAACAGTCCAATGATAATTGTTAGTGATATTCAGATCATCCACCAGAATCCTTAGAAACCAATGCCATGATTTCTTCCTCTCCTTCTCTACCACTGCATATGCAATGGGATATGTGCAGTTATTTGCATCCACACCCACAGCTGTCAAAAGTATACCTCTATTTTTTGTTTTGGGATGTGTTCCATCCAATCATATGATGGGCCTGCAACTAGTCAGAAAGACTTTCTTCAAAGCATCCTAGCATATGTATATTCTTTTGAACTTACTCACCCCTCCCATCACTTCACAGTAGTCCCTGGATTAGTCTTCATGATCTCTTCAGCATAGATCCATAGCAAGGAATATTGGTTTGCATAAGTTCCATGAACATCAGCAAATACATTTTTCTTACTTCTGTACATTTGAGCTATATGGAAGTCTATACCACAATCCATTTTAGCAATAGTCAGCATGGAGCTAGCAGGCCAATTTGGATCACTACTTATCTTTGCATGATATCTCTTTACCAAGTATCTAGTAGTTGCTTGTTTTACTTTGTCATGTCTGATACATTCATGTGGTTCCTTCAGAGTCTTAATCATCAGTGTGTCTTCTTTGTTTGTCCTTGATGCATATAGCTCCCATCTACAGTTATCATGTGCACACTTTGCTTGGAGCTTCAACTGACAATTGATTAGATACTTAACAGACCTCACGTCAGATACTGCAAAAGTGTTTACAGCATCCCTCAACAGTCCAGTGGTCTCAAACTGTTGCATCCCTAGCTCAAATTTGACATAATGCCTGTCAAGTAATGGATTGAAAATTGGATGACCTTGGTGTGCAGGTCTTTTTGGTATTGGGTTTTGTGGTTTCCTTCCTGTCAAAATCTCACATTTTTCCTTTCCTTTCATTTTCCTTTGTTTGAATTATTTCCTGACCCATCTTGTACAAGAGCATTTTTACTAGAGCTTTCAACCCCATCATCAGCAGTTAGTTCCACAGTATATGGAACAGATTCAGCTGGTGCATTAAATTCTTCCTCCTCA
This sequence comes from Linaria vulgaris, assembly GCA_948329865.1. Classification (NCBI taxonomy): domain Eukaryota; kingdom Viridiplantae; phylum Streptophyta; class Magnoliopsida; order Lamiales; family Plantaginaceae; genus Linaria; species Linaria vulgaris. Next base: position 29,410,760 of record OX415250.1, on the reverse strand, counting down.
AATTCCACTGCCTTACTAACACTCTTAAGATAGTCATCATCAACTGCATCATTGTCACTATCATTGAGAGTGTCTGAAAATTCTGAATCATCACCACATTAGACTTCACCATCACTATCATCAGTGTCCACTATATCAACTATATATTTCAACAGTGGACTAGTATTGTCTCTTAAGCATTGGGGTACATATCTCTGACTTCTTGATTCAGTTAGGGGGGGAGGGGGGCACTATGGATATCGTCATTAGCCATTGAAAAGCTAGGTATATCACTTGCTCTTGCTTTTCTGGTGGCCCCATATCTCTTAACATAGTTGCTACATCTTCTACATCAGGCAATTCATCATCATCATCATCATCACTCTAGGCCTTTTACAAACCTCTCATCTTCAGCAACATTGCCACAACCTCCATTGTTTTCACCAATATAATCCAACCCTTCACTCATTGGAGGAAGATTATGCAATTCACTCTGTGATTGAGTAGCATTTAATGATACCTCATCTGTAAGAACATAAACATCTATTAATTATTTTCTTGTAGATGTCTCCAATGCCATATCCAGTGAGTCCTTATCATTATTTACTTTAATATCCCAGCATATAGCTCCCATTTCCAGTATCTCTAGCATGGACATTTCATCCTCTTTACACCAGTCTATATAGCTCACTTGTCCCTCAAGATAAACCCATTTGCCCAAATTTATTAATTTGCGAGAATGATGCAAGATTATGGTGAAAGGGTCATCTCTATCTCCAGCTGAATATAGACATAAATTAATCAGTATGATATTAACATATATAAACACACTTATCACGTGGACAAAGTTAAACTAATCAAATAAATACACAAGTGGCAGTTAAAGTGAGAACAAAAAAGGAAAAAACAAATCATATGTGTTCAACTATTCCCTCAAATACACCCAGAAGGAGGGATCACACAACGAAATGTAAATCCAAACAAAGAAACAAATTAAATTTTGGATTTGGGGATTCTTACCATAACCGCGTGTAATTTGTCCTTCGGGAATAACGTAAGTGGGGGTTCTTACTCTCCACACCATTGTTAGATTCAGTCGATCGAGTGAAAAAAACAAGAAATTGAGGTTCGATTTTGTGGATTTACTTTCGATTTTAGGAATTAGGGTTTCTGATTTTGGCGCGTTGTGTTTGAGAAATGGCTCGCTAAGTCTTTATATGTCTGATTTGTTAATTTATTTTATTTGTAAGTGAATAATAAGTAAAGTACCTAAAATACCCTCTGGGTGACGTTATTGATGCGTCATTTAGTCGCATAGTGACCTTTTTTGGCCGAGATAGGTCGGAAATATAGTTTAGACCGTCTACTGCAAAGAAATTGAAAATTTAGACCGTAAAGTGTAACGAATGTAAGTTTGGATAGGTAACTGCAAAAGCGGACAAAGTTTGGATAGATAACTGGATTTTTTCCTTAAAAGTATTAAGAAACTTGTGTTCACAAAATAATTAATGAGTACTTTTTCCTTGTTTTAGTATATTAGTCTAAAATTGAAAAAGATAGTGTTGTCTCGGAGCTCTAAAAAGTAAAAACTATCCAAAATAAGAATCGAGTTTTTCCACTGGTTGTGAATATTTCTAACAGTTACTTACTTATTGTGTTATTATAATAAACTTATACAATTGTATTAAGAAAACACTCTATATCCTGATAAGCACTCCAAACCAATTATGTAATTTTTTGCGGTTTTCTTCCTTAGCCTTTAGACACGAAATTCAGTAATGATACAAAACTAAGACTACCTATAGTGTCCACAAGTAAAAAAATTAATTAAATTCAAAACAAACATTTCGTACACTTTAAATTGTTTTCCTTAACACGTGGTAAGTGGGTCTTTGGTCTACAAATAAATTTCATTTATGTATGACGTCCTAAATCAGTTTCCTATGCAAACCTTTCAAGGTTCACGAGGTAGTTAACCTATCTATCCTAATCACATGACTATATTGCACATATTAAAAACAGTCAGCATAATTAGGGTAGAGCATTAAATTACATAAGGCACAACAATCTGCAATGTTAAATATTAAATATTTAAGTTTTTAAGTGTAATACAAAAATGTTAAAGATTATATAAAATGAAAGTGTTACAAAATTTGATGCGGGTATCTTCGTTTTCTTATCAAAAGTTTGAAAATTCTCGCACTCTTCGTTCTAAGTTAGCTTTGAGTTGGAAAATCATGTATTAAAAACGTAATATTTGAACTAGAGTGGAACTGACCTGACATGTGTACTCTGGTGCCGAAATCCATAGAAGTTCATGTTGGGTTGAACCAATATATGGATTATAGGTCGATTTTTTTTTTTTTTTTTTTTGTGAATATGACAATACTTCGAAACTTAGGATACTTTAAAATTCACAATACATCGAATTCGAAAAGTCTTTAAATTGAAAAGACCAAATAGGTCGGAAAGGCCCAAACTCCAAATCGATCAATATAGGTTGATAAGTTGAAATATTGGGAAAGTCGAATTCCGAGCTATAATATAGATGTGCAGGATAAAGTATCATTGGAATTATATATATATATATATATGTATATATATATATATATATATATGTATATATATATATACCTCATAATATGATGATTAGCCGAGTATTTCTTTTTTAGTATCGGACTGGCTTCAATAGGTCTAGGCTTGATAAATTGGAGCACTCATCGAAATTTACAGGATATACTAGAATTAACCCTTTCAAGGATTTCAATGTGTTCTCCACTGAGAAACTGTTGAGAGATTTCAATATATGTTGAACTGAACGTTCTTCCGTTGTTTATGCGTTTGATGTTGTCATGTGACATATTGTGGCAAGCTATTGATAGATTATGGCGAACCAACATTTTTCTAGGAAGAATTGAACTTTCACTCAAGCAGTTAGCATATATTACGAGTGTTTTGCGTGTTTACATGACAATGAATCTTGCAAGCTACATAGCCAGCCATGAGAAAAGGAAGATGGGGTAAAGTAAAAGTACGCGAATTCTTTTTTTGTAAGCGATTGCGAAGACATTCAACAAATATAAGTACGGATAATAAGTTAAACGCACTATATCATTTAATTTTAAGTCGATTAACCTTTGCAAGAAATCTTGATTTGAAGAATCCTGAAAAGACTTTAGAATGACTAGAATCTGGTGTGGAAATATTAATGGTCGATTTAGGTCGGTAATGATGGTGATACCTCCTTGACGTACTTTTACACAACACAAATCTTTTTATTTAAAAGTTAAAATTAAGTTGAAATAAAATTATAAAACCTGATGGGTGTAATTTAGGATTGGCCCAATGTAACGTTATTGGGCCGGCCCATAGCGCATCGAATATAAAGAATTCGATGCGCGCATCGAATCAGCAGCGCAATCCTTCTTTATTGGGTCAGCCCAATAGCGCATCGAATACACCTGATTCGATGCGCACATCGAACAAGGATGATTCGATGCGCCTTTCTATATTGGAATGTGGGCTCCACGAGACGGGTTCTATAAATAGCCCGTCCCCTTGTATTCAAAGGACTTTTCGAGATCTGAACCAGCTCAGCACAGTCAGCATCGAACCAGCCCCATTCGACACGAGTCATATCGAATCAACCCCGGTTCGACACGCACAAAATACCTTATCTCTATTCGATACCTAAGTACGCATCGAATTCGACATCTACAGCACGTATCGAATTCGATACCTTCCAGATTGATTTTCACCCAGTGATAACTGTATCGCATCGAATTGACCCTCGTTCGACACGGCAGCGTCGAATACTTGAAATTTGATACGTATTATTAACATTGTAATTTAGTTATCCTATCTAGAAAGCTTGTATTAAGTGTTCCGGACCAAGGTAGTCCGTTAATAATATTGGATAGCATTGTTTGATCTCATTTTGTATAATTTATTGTGTTCTATTACCGTGACGAAATAAGACCAAAACATTGGCGCCGTCTGTGGGAACACAAATTATATTAGCTTGATAGGCAGTATGACTAGAATGACCAGATCCCAGAGTAAAGTTCTAGAAGGAAATATGAGAGAAGAACGACAGGACACACCAGAACGAACCATGCAAAATATTGCGGGACCGTCGACCGTACCCGCAGAAGTGCCGACTCCAGCCAGGAAAGAGAATCAAGGAACTCAAGCTGAAGAGATACCCCATAATGAAGCCGATACAGCTGGAGCCTCAACAACGAGTGACGCGATTCCAGATAAATTAAGGAGTGAATTATTGGCAATGATAAAAGCCGTAGTGACTGAAGTACTCACCCCAGCACCCCCCGCTATGATACCTTCTCCTGTTGAATATCCTGAGAGCTTAAGAGAACAAGGTTCAGCTATCCGAAAGCAAAAGAACAAAGGAAAATCCGTTCGCGAGGAACGAGGAAAGAAGCTAGTATCTGTTGAGATACAATCAAAAAGGCATCATGAGAAGAGACAAAAAGAAAAAGAGGCATAATGTGTTGTTGAGCGAACGAGAAGAGAAGACAGAAGACGCTCAGAGAGTCGTGATTCCAAAAAGGAACGGGGTGAGGGAGAAAATCGAAGAGAGGAATCGCAAAGAAGAAAATATAGAGATGGCAGAAGGCATGCAGAAGGTCATGATTTGTACGGAAATCATAACATAGTGAGCAGAAATGTTGGAAGATTGGAAAAAGGGAAAGCGACAGCCGAGACTCAAACAGCAAAGGAGGACAATTCTACAAATCACAGTCCTTTTTGCCAAGAGATAGAGTCGGAGATTTTGGGGCAAGGGGATAAGATCCCAGAACTGAAAAATTACAATGGGAAATCCGACCCCCGAGATCACTTGTTCCAATTAGATAGAAATTTGTCCCTTTACGGGTTCAAGGACAATATGCAAGCCAGGATATTTGCAACAACTCTGTCAGAAGTGGCTGTTGATTGGTTTAATCGAATTCCTCTTGGACACATCAAGAGTTACGCCCAATTGAGGAAAATGTTCGAAGATCAATTCTCTAGTCAGTCTAGACTGGTTTTGGATCACTCCCATCTATACACGATGAAACGGGAAGTTAATGAAAGTCTAAAGGACTTCATGAAACGTTTCAATACAGAGCTATTAAGGATTGATAGCCCGACGGGAGAGATGGTTGCAAGTATGCTCTTACGAGCAACTACCAACACCATGTTTGGTGGAGACTTACTGAAACGAAAACCCACCACAGTTGAAGAAATCAACAAAATAACGCAAGATGTGGTTCATTTCGAGGAAATGATGGCGACCAAAGTTCCTAATAGTGTGGCTGTGAAAGATAGAGAGAGAGGCAGAGAAGATCATAATCGTAGTAACAGTAACAACAGGAACAAAAATTACAGAAGGGATAGTTCACCTAGGAGGTATACGCCGTTGAATGCTAACATCATGGCAGCCTTTGGGGCAGCTAAGAGGAAAGGATGGTTGAAGGATCCCAAGCCAATGAGGGAATCCAAAGCAACGATGTTTTCAAGTCAATTCTGCAAATATCATAATCAGAAAGGACATGAAACAGAGGATTGTATAAATTTGAAAGATGAAATAGAACGGCTAATAAAGGATGGCAAACTCGTGGAGTTTGTTAAAAAGGTACAAGAACAGGAGAACCATTTCAACCGAAAGAGAACTCCATCTCCTAGGAAGGATAAGCAGAGGGTGATTGATGAACCGCAACTTTTCCAATACCCTCAAATCGAAGATGGGAACGCCAGGAAATGGATGATAAATATGATATCAGGAGGTCCAGGGAGTGCGGGTTCTACCAATGGTCGAAGGAAGATCACAAGAATGGTTGAATCAGATAATTTTGTGAACATGGCCAATATACTGAGAATCGAGCAGATGCCGCACGAAGAAATCACTTTTTCTACAGCAGATTTCAGGAAGCTGAGTCCACAAGCTATACAGATGTCAAATTTGAATTGTCCTTTGGTGATCACAGTGGATATAGCTAACTATGGAGTCACTAAGATGTTAGTGGATCATGGGAGTTCAGTAAATGTGCTGTTTAATACTACGCTGATCAAGATGGGCTTGAATAATCAGACGCTAGAACCAGTGAGGACGTCTCTTCATGGTTTTGGAGGTCCAGAAATAATACCACTCGGAATGCTCAAGCTACCAACATCATTGGGAACAACACCACAGAGAAAGACACTTATGGAAGATTACGTGATTGTTGATATGCATTTTGCATATAACGGTATCATAGGAAGACCTGCACTAAATTATTTCCGAGCGTTACCCTCAACTTATCATCAAATGGTGAAGTTTCCAACTTCTAGCGGCACAGGAGAGGTCATAGCAGACCATATCGAAGGATGGAAATGCTACGTAACTTCACTCAGGACTGGGCCACAACAAGAAGAAGCAGCGCCAAGGGTATTGGCTCCAAGGCATATGGAGCGTATCGATTAAAGATTATGTTTCAGTTTATCAATGTTTTTAGCATTTTGAATATCTTGAATAAGTTTTATTCGTTCCCTCAGCTACCACATGCTTGAGGGACAAATATGTATGAACTTAAAACAGGCACCTCAAAACATGAATATGGAGGACAACGCTGGAAGTCAGGCGAATGAGCAATGTCCCAAGCTCTGGTCTATTCGCATAATCCAATTGGGGTTTATTCAAGAAATCTATGTTTAATTAATGAAGTTACATGAATTCTATATGATCTGCATAATACGAATGAATGCAGGAAAACAAATCTCTTTAAAGCAAAGTAGAAGAACGGAAATTCTGCCCCAAAGTGGCACGAGACACCGAAAGAAGCCAAAGGCGACAAAGGGATGGAAACTCGGTCCCAAAGTGACACGAGATACCGAAAATCCCTAAAGAAATCAGAAGAACGGAAACTCTGTCCCAAAGTGACACGAGATACTGAAAATCCCTAAATCAATCAAGAAAACGGAAACTCTGCCCCAAAGTGGCACGAGATACCGGAAGAAGTCAAAGACGACGTAAGGAATGGAAACTCAGCCCAAAGTGGCACGAGATACCGAAAATTCCTAAACCTATCAGAAGAACGGGAACCCCGTCCAGAGCAACATGAGATACCGAATGAGGCCGAGGGCAAGAAAAAGAAGAAGCCTATTAACAATGCTTCAAAGGTAATGAATAGACACTACATATGATATGGTAAGCGTTATAAACTTTATGTTTCAGGAAACATAAACAAACTCTCAAAATATTAACAATGATTAAGCAAAAATATTAAAAGAAAAAGAAAAATACTATGTCCAAAGCGACGAGTATAATCTCCTTTCTTAATGGCATAACAATTTTCAAAGAACAATAAGAGATCATCAAGTTGTCAAAATAAAGTAAAGGACTGAGATAGAAAATTGAAATAAAAGGCAACAGTTAATACCCAAAAAATTAAGCAACTGATATAAAATTGTTTCAAACACATCAAAGCGGCGCAGCGCCATACACAAATTAAATTACGAATAAAAATTGTTCATAAACGAGGAAATATAGAACAGCCATTGCAGAATTCATTCATCTTCTTCATCCTCAGATGAGGGATATGGCTCAGGCATTTCTCGTGGCGGTGATAATCCTCCGAGAACGAGATCCTCCTTATCCAGCAGTGAGGCAAACTCATCAGGTTCTGTAGCTTCAGAAGTTTGACGAGGTGGACGTTTCTCCAGATTTGGCCCCAGGGACAGGTCTAACCATTCTGGTTTAAATTTGCCACGAACATACGTTGTAGCATAGAACTGATGCACCGTCAGAGCTTGAGCATTTCGAGCCACGTGATCATCTCGACGAGTGCGCAGTTCTTGAAACATGTTGCCTTGAAGAAACCTTTCGGCAATTTCCAATCTTTGCTGAGGAGAAACCTTAAAAAAGGGAAAAGATATTAATGAAAGTAATCATAAGATAATGGATGCCAAGTAATGAAATAATATATTTCACCTCTTTGAGGCCTCGAAGGTAGCCAGTCAAGTCAGCATTGTGGGCTTCCTCTTTGGCTGCACCAACCTCTGTCTTCAGCGCAGTAATTTGCTGATTGAGATCTTCTTTGAGTTTTTCAGCTTCCTCTCGAGCCTCCTTGGCTATTTGCAAAGCTTTTTCCTTGGCGTCAAGGGCAGCTTGAAGCGCAGAGTTATCAGCATTACTGGCAGTCTCCTTAAAATCCATTAAGGCTGAGGCCATGACATCCACGAAACCTCCCGCCTGACAACAAACGAACGGTTAGACCAAAATTTGCAAAGCAAATTCAAAGGAAATGTAATTCAAATAAGAAAATCATTACCGCTGACAGTAGATGCAGCGTATTTCTCTCCAGCCTTTTCCTTTCTTCATCAGAGATTGGAAGAGGGACGGCCAGACCAGGTAACAATGCCCTTAAATGCTCGATGGCTTCGGCCTCCGAGAGCTGGTATCCAGCGGCGCAAGCTCGAGGGCCCTGGCTAGGTCCGGCCATGTAAGTTGGCCCAGATGCACCGGCAGGAGGGTTAGAGGCACTCGGCCTGTTAGTCTGGCCAATCGTAGGAGCAACCCCTTCGGTTTGCGACGGATTTTGCGGCATCCTTCGTCTCTTACGTTGGACGAGATTGCTGGCATCCTCGCCGGTTTCAGTTGCCCTGCCTTCCGACGCTTCAGCACCGCCTGAAATTCCCTCAGGATTATCCCCCAGTAATTCCTCGAAAGGATCAACTGGTGGATCAGTAGCAGCAGCAGCAGCAGTAGCAGTAGAGGGTTCAGAAATTTTCTTCTTGCCCTTACTTTTTCTCTTCCGAGGAGGAGGAATTTCAGGCACAGTGTCGGTCTGGGAACTTGCCATATCCGCAGCAACAACCCGATTCATCCTTGCGTGTTGACTCATGAAGAACTTGTCTGCAAATAAAATAAATCGTTAGAACCACAACAAGCATAAATCAAAAATCCTAATAAGGTCATATAAATTTACCAAGGGTCATCCTGCCATTATATTTAACTGGAGACAACCCAGCTAAAGAAAGGACCCGGTTTTCAACGAGTTTTTTGACATCAAATTGATGTTCCCTAACTAAATTGGGGACAAATTCGCAATCCCATAGGGTTATGTTAACTCCGCTGGGAATCATTACCCTTGCCCCGGTATACCATTCCTGGCGAAATTGATTGAACTCGTCGTCGTAACTCTCTTTTATGTAAAAGTATCTTCTTTTCCAATCCTTTCCATACCCGGTCGCCCCACCGTTCAAGAACTTCCGATTCGTTTGAGCCTTAATATGGTAAAATCCTTCTTCGCGCCTCGCAATCTCGAATAACGCGTAAAACTCATTGGGACTTTGTGGTTGGCGCAAAGCCTTCATAACTATGATAAAACCCATGATATTCCCGTATGAGTTTGGCGTGAGTTGCGCGGGACGACACTTATTTTCTGTAGAATCCATCTTACCTCATAGGGGATCGGGAAATGCAGGCCATTTAGAAGTTGTCCAACAAACACGGTCATATGTTTGGGTGGCGGGGTATGCATACGATCATTTGGGCCCGGAAGGACTATCTTGTACTTATCGGGTATATCAAACTTCTTACGAAGTCCCTTGCGATTATACTGAAGACGAGAGATGTATTGATCGTACGTCATTCCTGGGACCTCGACATGATCGTCGAATTCCCTATTTATATAATCTACGTCCTCTTCATCCTCGCTTGGGGCGCGATTATCTATATAAATTGACGTGTACGAGTCATCATTGTCCACTTCGGCCGCTGTTTTTTCAGTGTTTGCCACGGGGGAGCTAACCGCAGGTGAATCAACCGTTGTTATATCTATTAAATTGAATAAATCAACATCGTCTGTGTTCGGCCTCGTAGGTGCAACTGAAGGTTCCCCTTTATTAATCTCCGTATTCGGGCCCGTGAGTGCAACCGGAGGGTCCTCTTTATTAATGGAACTGGAACTAGAACCAGTACTCGACTCACTTCCACGAGTGGATCCACCGCTCACCATCTTTGATGATAATAAACTAAAATAAATTAAAAACGAGACTGACTAAGGACGCATACGTCACTCCACACTCTCGTATATCACTCATATATACGCAGCATTGAATGTGTTAAAAACTAAATAACCCAGCAAAATAAAAACCAAAATTTTTACCTTAAATATTTTCTCGGTAAAAGAATTTCTTGCTTGGTTGTTTATATCCTACACAAAATAAACAGCAAATCAAAAACGCGCAACGGAACGCTCAAAACAAGGAGGAGCAAAAATCTTAACGCATCGAATTCTTTCAATTCGATGCTGAATCGAATCACTTACCGTTCGATGCGAGTCGCATCGAATGACGCAAATTCGATGCGCCTTACCTGAAAAGCAAAATATGTTGGCAGAAGAATGATCGTGCCAACGCAGCGTCCCCCTTATATAGGGGACGCGAGGCCCATCAGGCCCAGTTACGATCCCGCATCGAATAACCGCATCGAACAGCTACAATTCGATGCGTACTATTTCACGCATCGAATAGTGTACAATTCGATGCGTTAAAATTTATCTCCCTAGTCCAAGTACTATGAACCGCTTTGAATTTACTATGAATAGGAATATTCCAAATCGGTACGAATGCAGTTTTAAAGTTTGGAAAATATTATCTCTAAATTGATATCGTCTCCCAAACTTGGGGGACTATGTGATGGGTGTAATTTAGGATTGGCCCAATGTAACGTTATTGGGCCGGCCCATAGCGCATCGAATATAAAGAATTCGATGCGCGCATCGAATCAGCAGCGCAATCCTTCTTTATTGGATCAGCCCAATAGCGCATCGAATACACCTGATTCGATGCGCACATCGAACAAGGTTGATTCGATGCGCCTTTCTATATTGTAATGTGGGCTCCACGGGACGGGTTCTATAAATAGCCCGTCCCCTTGTATTCAAAGGACTTTTCGAGATCTGAACCAGCTCAGCACAGTCAGCATCGAACCAGCCTCATTCGACATGAGTCATATCGAATCAACCCCGGTTCGACACGCACAAAATACCTTATCTCTATTCGATACCTAAGTACGCATCGAATTCGACATCTACAGCACGTATCGAATTCGATACCTTCCAGATTGATTTTCACCCAGTGATAAGTGTATCGCATCGAATTGACCCTCGTTCGACACGTCAGCGTCGAATACTTGAAATTCGATACGTATTATTAACATTGTAATTTAGTTATCATATCTAGAAAGCTTGTATTAAGTGTTCCGGACCAAGCTAGTCCGTTAATAATATTGGATAGCATTGTTTGATCTCATTTTGTATAATTTATTGTGTTCTATTACCGTGACGAAATAAGACCAAAACAAAACCAGAAATAAGGAGTCATTCTCGGGAATAAGCCAAAAATACTCGATTAAGTATGCGGACATTATTCATGGAGATTTTAATGTGTGATTTTTAATCTCAGAAGTAAAGTAGCTTAATGACCAAGATCTTGTAAGAGTTAGATTCTAAAAGTTCGTGTGAATTATGTGTAAGGGGTTAAGAAGAGACCATCAAATTAAATGGTCTGAATTCCTTGAGTGCTGGATTCACGAGTGTATGAATGTTATGCTTAACTATAGTGATGTTTGGAAGAGTTTAAAATAATAATTTCTTCCTTGCTTTTGTTTTAACTAACTTAAAACAAAATTGATAGTGTTTGCATGTCTCATAAAGTTACTAAAAGTAGAAACAAAAACTATTTTGAAGTGCTTGGGAGTTGGGAGTGACCAGCTGCTTTCCTAATTTCCTAATTAAGCACTATAGAGTATAGACCATACTTTTGATAAGAAGTTTTTTTTTTTTTTTAAACGAGTAAAGATATATAATCATATAGTGATCCAAGTATAAAACTAAAATACTTCTGCACCCAAAACTCAAATGGCCCAATAACAAAATAGGTTAGTTTACCTTCAAAAAATATATGGGTAATTTTTGCCTCCTCAATCTGTTTTGTAGGTTTCACTGTTTGCCATCACCATCGATCAGTTTGGCCCATTAGTCTTCATTTTGGGAACTTATATATAATTTAATTACTGAGAGGAGTTTTTGTAGGAAAAAATCATTTTCCTTCTGTTAGAGGGTTAATCTATCATTTATTCTATTTCCATTTAGATGTTATTTACTAAAAGAGCCTTGGTGAGAGAATATAGTCAGGAATAAATTTATATATTGTCGCACACTATCATTCCATAAAATGCTGATAAAACAGCACAAAGGTATCGTCCTCCGGACATATCGCTTGAAAAGGAGACTATCCATATGTCTCCACGGCAAAAATGCTGATAAAACAGCACATAGGTATCACCCTCATGACATATCGCTTGAAAAGTGCGACTGTCCACATGCCTCCACAGCAACGATGTTAGTAAAACATCAAAGAAGAATGCAAATAAAGGGAGACGTGTGATAAAAGAAACAAAAGAGCACATAAACACTCCACTGAGGACAATTGTGGACAATTGCACGTAAACACTCCACTGAGGACATTACAAATAAATCGCAAACTTACTTTTACCATAACTAAAATGAAAAGTACACTCAAAACTTTCAAAAGAAATATTCCTCATAATTGTCGAAGAGATCGCTATGAATTTCATCCCGGCTAAGGTCAAGAATAGAGAACAAATCGAGCTTAGAGGTCTTAACGGGAAACTTCCCCGACTCATCATCTATATCCACGGCAAGCTCGTCCACTCCTCGTGGAGACAATGCATATGGATACAAGTACCATGTAGGACTATTCGTTTCTGGGTCCTTCTCTGGGTACACATACCTCATAGCACGAGGCACCCTATAATGCAATCGAGCATTTGAGGTAGCAGCATCCCACACGATCGGTAATTCAGTCACAACATCGGATCTGCCACCGTCATCAGGCCCCTCAACATCCATAAAATTAGCATCACCACCAGGTGTGTCATCAACGAAGCCCTGGGCTTCGCCAACTAGGACGTTCCTTTCCACTTAATCAGAAAGGACCATTCCTACATCTTCCTCCCTACCGAGAGTAGGCGTAAAGCCAACCATATACAAGCTTCTCTCTTTCAGCAGAGGAAGAAAATGATCCTCAGCGTCAGAAGGCACAGAGGGACCACCTATCGAAGCATCATGACCCTCACCCTCGAGCTCATTCTTGGGATCAAGTAAGCCAACCTCGAAATCATTACCCAACAAACCCAAATCCTTGATCTGATCCACAGTGGTGTCCATTCCGAGTTTGAAATCTTTTTCCCCTCGCAAAAGCCCAGTCTGGTTAAACATGGAGGATCTCAGGAAGTCCCTAGCAATGGCTCGCTGATGGTGATCAGGTTTAAGAAGCTCCATTAACTTAGCATTCCGCGTCTCGAGCAACGCCACAGTGTCCCTATACGAGTTTCGCTCTCGCTCTAGATGCGCATTTTGACGACGTAACTGATCGGCCTCAACTTTGGCTTGTTCGAGCTCTTTTGCAATTTTTTCCCTTTCAACCTGAGCTCTCCAAGCCTTATTGTGAGCCTTCTTTGCGCGAGTTTCGACTGCACGTGCTCGTGCATTGGCTTTATCCCGAGAGGCATGGATCTGAGCGACCAACGTTCGCATTTCCTCGACCCTCGCATCATCTCCAGATTGGACCTCAGCCAACGACATGTAGTCATCACAGAGAGAATGGAACATATGGCCAAACTGTCATTGATGATGCATAATCTGCCCCACCCTCGGAGAGGGGCAGAAAAGTGGGTACCCTACAAAAATGATTTACCATCTTATGGAGAGGCATGTCTAAGTCACGGCCACCCCTACCCGAACAGGGGCCAAATGTCCGCGTTTCGGAGAAGGTACCCCCGGGTCACGACTCGTAAATACCCCTAGAGGGTACTCAAGGTACCCCCGAGTCTCGACCAACACCTCTTAAAGGTAGCACAGTGAGACCCCAAAGGCTTGGATACACCCTTCCCAATGACCTGGCACCTGCCCGAACTCGGGTACCCACGAGGAACAACCTTGGAAACCCCCAGTCCAAGAAGATAATACTCCCCGGGGTACTTAGTACCTCTCAAACTCCCGAGAGACCATCACCAACACTTAACCAAAATTGAGGAAACATAACCACATAACAAACACTAAGGACATGAGTAAGTACAAGAGAAGTCAAGACCTGCCACAGTGCTGGAGCAACTTACTCATGACCACATCAAAGAATGACCCCCGAGTCTCATCCAGAACAGGCAATCTAGAAAAACTACCCGATCAATCAGGCCAACCATGAACAACGACCCTACTCGGAAGACGCGCCAACCATCATCATTCACCCTACGTTCCAACCACCCTAATAATGAGAAAATACCGCACTCCATTGGTCCGACTCATTCATTGGGGGCAGAAAGCAGCAAGCCTTATTCGTGCAGATCAATGATTGGGGTAGACCGATCTCCATGCATTGGCTCATTACAACCATCAATGATCATTGAAGAAGATACCATCATTACTCGCTCAGATGAACTGTAGTCAACTGATGAGCTTGGGAAAAAAACTCATTATTATCATGCTTTTACACTTGTTTACTTGATTATTCTTGATAGTTTTGTGGTATTTTTATGTTTGTTTTCATGTTTAGTAGGTTGAAATATGATTTGTCAATCAAGAACCGAAACTTCAAAAATTCACCGACACCTATGTAGATTAAGTTATGTTCGGTTCTTTATATCATTGGAAAGCCACAGATGTCTAGTTTCCAACGTAACAAGCGGTTTGTGATTCCGACATCTGGAGAGAAAGTTATGACCAAAATGATGAAGTTGCACAAAGCTGAAATGTACACACGCAACTCGCGTTCTCAATGGTCATCGAATCAAAATGGTTAATCAATGGTCTATATTCCGTCTTGCAAGATTACAAAATGGAAGACTCTAGAGTGTCATGACTTTTGTGATCAATAATTCATCAATTATATGACAATTTTGGACCATTGGATCAAAACGAGATGAACGATCGAGATGTCATCTTATGTTTTTAGTTCAACTATAAATAGACCTCACATTTTCCATATTTCAACACACCAATCTTCTTCATTCTCTCTTCACTTAGTAGTCTTTCTATAGTAGTAGTATTCGCTAGTAGTTTGTAATTTTGGAGGAGAAATTCGGAGTTTGTACGGGGGAGTGCACCGGAGGCTTTACGAAAGTAAAAATCTGTAACGATCTCTAAACTCTCTTTACTTTATGTTGTTATATTTATCTTATAGTCTTATTATATATTCCATTATGTGCTAAATTTACTTTGTTGGGATAGTGACGTAGCCTAATTACGATGATCTAACCTTTAATTAAAACATATTGTTACGATGTCAAAATAGTTGGTGTATTTATTTGTGAATATAATGCTTCTAAAATACTGGCCAACTTTTGGATGAACTAAGGATCGAATTGAAACCGAGAGGAGAATTTCGTGAAATAGCTTTGAAATAAATACCGTGAATTCTCAATAGAATATAAATATATCTATCGTTTTCACGTGGTTGATAAAATCACCACCGAACATACATATGCACATCTTCGTAACTAGACTCATTTTCTAGTTGTAAACCTGTAGAATTCATGTATAACTTGAGAAAGAGAACATAAAGCATAAATGGTGATAACCAACAACAATTTTGAACGTGAAACTCGTAATAATTTGCTTAATTAAAAGTTAGACCAGACTAATGACGGTGAAAGCATGATTTCCAGCTCTTCTATCATTGTCTACTCTTATTTATTGAAATACCCTTGTTATTCTATTGTTTCAACGCCCTACTTTGTTAAAAGTTTTTACTGTAGTTAGTAAATTGTTAATCTTTTTGCTTGAACAATTTGAAATCCGATTTCTCAAATAAAACTAGAGTTAATCAATTTTAGTAATTAATTATTTATTCCTCGTGGGATCGACAACCCTATCTATCACTTTATTACTTGTTACGATTTCGTGCACTTGCAAATTTAAACACAACAAGTTTTTGGCGCCGTTGCCTGGGAATAAAATTAATTAATATCAATACCAGTTAACCCTATTGTTAATTTGAGATTATGTCTTATATGTGTTAATATTTTACTGTAGTAAAAAAAATCACCTTGGTAAAAAAAACGTTTGGTGGCTCACAAGCTTTTTATTTTTTTGTTACGGTAAATAATTATTTTTTTACTATGGTTCTTTTTTTTTAAAAAAAAAATTCACAATTATTTTTTTTTCTTTTTTCTGTTTACTTTCAAAATTGAGAAAAATAAAAAATCAAAAAGAGTTACAAGGAGTAAGAACTCAACACTTTTACCTTTTGATCCTGAAATTGAAAAAACTTTACAAATACTGCGTAGGGTAGAAAAAAGGTAAAAGCAAAATGAGTGGACTTATAGAAAATGAATCAAAAGCCTTGCAGAACTACGATGTCCCAACAATCTTAGGTGCAACACAAGCATCCAAAAGCCGTCAATTGCTGCAAATAATTTTGAAATTAAACCAACAATTATTCAGATGATCCAAACATCGGTTCAAGTTTGTGGACTCCCGAGTGAAGATCCTAATGCACATATAGCTAATGTTTTAGATATATGTGATACTTTTAAACACAATGGAGTTTCAGGAGATGCTATCAAGTTGAGATTATTCCCATTCTCATTATGGGACAAGGCGAAGAACTGGCGCAATTCACTTCCTCAAGGTAGTATCACTTTCTGGGAAGAATTAACACAAAAATTTCTAGCTAAGTTCTTTCCCCAGCTAAAACAGCACAAATGAGGAATGAAATCACTTGGTTTGTGCAACACGACATGGAGAATTTGTACGAAGCATGGAAAAGGTACAAGGAAATGCTTAGGAAGTGTCCTCACCATGGACTTCCCAAATGGTTGCAAGTTCAAACATTCTACAATTGGTTGAGTGGAAACACTAGAACCTTAGTAGATGCGGCTGCGTGAGGAGCTTTAATGGCGAAAACCACAGAAGATGCCTATCAACTATTGGAGGAAATGGCGTCGAACAATTACCTGTGGCCTTCTGAACGACAGAAAAGACCAGTTGGTGTGCACGAGATAGATGTTATCACAGCAATAACAGCACAAGTCGCTACTCTCACCAAGCAACTGGGAACAATGAGGGTAAATGCCATTCAGTCCACATCAGCAACATGTGATTTTTGTGGAAACTCACATTCAACTGCCAACTGCCATTTGGTAAGCAATTCTAAAAATTATGCTCACAATGAAGAAGCAAATTTTGTGTCAAATTTTAACAAGCCGCAAAATAATCCATATTCCAACACCTATAACCCTGGATGGAGGAACCACCATAACCTCTCTTGGAGCAAAAACCAGAACCATATCAGGCCTCCTCCTGGATTTCCACTGCACCAAGAAAAGAAACCTTCCCTGGAGGACATTGTCACTCAGTTAGCCACTACCACAAACCAATTAGCCTCAAGAACTGACCAATTCATCAATGAAACCAAGCAACAGTTCCAAAACCAAGGTGCATCCATCAGAAAATTAGAAGTACAAATGGGTCAACTTGCCACCACTCTAGCTGAAAGAGCACAAGGAGAATTGTCGAGCAACACAGAAACCAACCCTCGAGAACATGTGCACGCAATTATACTCAAAAGTGGAAAAGTGTTACCAGAACTTGTTGCCTCACAAGCAGAGAAATTTCATACACATGAACAAGGACGTGAATCTGAGCTAAATCACACTTCTGCCGATGCACGACCACCGAATGTGCAAGAAATTCCTTTTCCACAAAGATTGAAGAAAACTAAACTGGATAAGCAATTTTCTAAGTTTCTTGATATCTTTAAAAAAATTCACATTAACATTCCTTTTGTAGATGCTCTTGAACAGATGCCCAGCTATGTCAAAATCATGAAAGAAATTTTATCAAATAAGAGAAAGCTGGAAGAACATGAAACTGTATGTCTAACTGAGGAGTGCAGTGCCATTCTACAGAAGAAATTGCCACCAAAGTTCAAAGATCCAGGGAGTTTTACAATTCCTTGTGTAATTGGGAATTCACATTTTGAGAAAGCATTGTGTGACTTAGGTGCAAGCATTAACCTGATGCCTCTTTCTGTGTACGTGAAGTTAGAATTTGGAGAAGCCAAACCAACCACCGTGTCCCTTCAACAAGCAGACGGATCAATCAAGTATTATGTAGGTATGGTTGAAGATGTATTGGTTAAGTTGATAAGTTTATCTTCCCTGCAGATTTCATCGTCCTGGACATGGAAGAAGATCATGATATTCCAATCATTATTGGTCGCCCATTGCAACTGGGAGAACTCTAATTGATGTGCAGAAAGGAGAACTTACCATGAGAGTGCAAGATGAACAAATCACCTTAAATGTCTTCAAATCTATCAAATACCCATCAGAAGCTGATAGTTGTTTCAAAATTGACATTCTCGATAGGCTGGTTGAACAAGTATTCGACGAGAGCCACTTAGAGGATTCACTCGAGGTATGTCTAATAAAAAAAAGATCAATTTTGATAATGATGATATTAAAAGATGCATTGTAGCCCTTGATGCAATACCAATAGATCACAAAGAAAAGGTCGAAGAGCTAGAGAAAGGTACGAATATCACAATCCCATCTATTATCAAGCCACCAACTCTAGATCTTAAACCAATTCCTTCTCATTTAAAGTATGCATTTTTGGGAAATAATTCAACTCTACCTATTATCATCTCATCATCATTGACTAATGTTGAAACAGATAAGTTGTTGCAAGTTCTAAGAGATCATAAAATTGCCTTAGGGTGGTCCATTGCCGATATCAAAGGCATCAGTCCTTCGACTTGTATGCACAAAAATACTAATGGAGGAGAACTACAAGCCAACTGTCGAACATCAACGCCGTCTGAATCCCAATATGAAGGAAGTGGTAAAGGCTGAAGTATTAAAGCTTCTAGATGCTGGAAATATTTACCCACTTTCGGATAGCTCATGGGTGAGTCCAATACATGTTGTGCCCAAGAAAGGAGGAATGAATGTAGTGAAGAATGAACACAATGAAGATATTCCCACAAGAACAAACACTGGATGGAAGGTATGCATTGACTATCGAAAACTAAATAAGGTAAACCGCAAAGATCATTTTCCTTTACCGTTCATTGATCAAATGTTGGATCGACTTGCAGGTCACCCTTATTACTGTTTTCTTGATGGTTATTTTGGATATAATTAAATACCCATTGTACCTGAGGATCAAGAGAAAACAACTTTCGCTTGCCCATATGGCACATTTGCATTTAGAAGAATGCCTTTTGGTCTTTGTAATTCCCCTGCTACTTTTCAAAGGTGCATGATGTCTATTTTTTCTAACATGGTGGAAAAATTCATTGAGGTTTTCATGGACGATTTTTCTGTCTTTGGTATGTCATTTGATGACTGTTTGACTAACTTGTCTTTAGTCTTGAAGAGATGTGAAAAAACAAACTTGATCTTGAACTGGGAAAAGTGTCACTTCATGGTACAAGAAGGAATTGTCCTAGGACACCATATATCTGCCAGAGGCATTCAAGTTGATCGAGCCAAGATTGAGGTAATCGAAAAACTTCCACCTCCTACATCATTAAAAGGTATTCGTAGTTTTCTTGGAAATGCAGGATTTTACAGGCGTTTCATCAAAGATTTTTCTAAAGTCACAAAACCTTTGTGCAACTTGTTGTCAAAGGAATCCACTTTTACATTTGATGAAGAATGTCACAAAGCCTTCAATTTGCTAAAAAAGAAGCTAACAGAAGCACCAGTAATTTCCACCACCGATTGGAATCTTCCATTCAAACTGATGTGCGATGCAAGTGATTATGCTATTGGAGTAGTGATGGGCCAAAGAAAGAACAAAGTCTTACATGTGATCTACTATGCCAATCGAACTCTAAGTGACACTCAAATGAATTATGCAACAACAGAGAAGGAGTTATTAGCAGTTGTTTTGGCATTTGATAAATTTCTCTCATATTTGATTGGTTCTGAAGTTATTGTGTACACAAATCATTCAACAATCAAGTACTTGTTTTCAAAGAAAGATGCAAAACCAAGGTTGATTCGATGGATCCTGCTTCTTCAAGAATTTGACGTGGAAATCCGTGAGAAAAAGGGCTCAGAAAATGTTGTTGCAGATCATCTATCACGATTGAAAGTTAAAGAAGTACATGAACTTCAACCGATCAATGAAGAATTCCCTGATGAGAGGCTATACGTTATGCAAACAACCAATGCTCCATGGTACGCTGATATTGTTAATTACCTTGCATGCAATATTATTCCATCTGAATTAACTTACCAGCAGAAGAAGAAATTCTTTTCCGAAGTCAAACATTTTTTGTGGGATGATCCATACCTCTACATGCACTGTCGTGATCAACTTTTAAGAAGATGTGTTCCAGAAGAAGAAATTGATGAGGTATTGCAACACTGTCATTCTTCAGAATATGGAGGACATTTCGGTGGAACAAGAACTGCAGCGAAGGTACTTCAGAGCGGACTTTATTGGCCAACTTTGTTTAAAGATAATCATGTTTTTGTTAGTTCCTGTGATCGATGTCAAAGGATTGGAAATATTTCAAGACGTAATGAAATGCCTTTGAATAACATTCTTGAAGTTGAATTATTTGATGTTTGGGGCATTGACTTCATGGGACCATTTCCTTCGTCATACAACAACAAATAGATTTTGGTAGCAGTTGACTATGTCTCAAAGTGGGTGGAAGCCATTGCTTTACCAACTAACGATGCCAAGGTGGTGATCAATTTTCTTCGAAAATACATATTCACCCGATATGGCACACCCAGGGCAATCATCAGTGATGGAGGTAAACACTTCCTTAACCACTACTTTGAATCTTTATTGGCTAAATATGGAGTACGCCACAAAGTTGCAACTGCTTATCATCCGCAAACCAGTGGCCAAGTGGAAATATCAAACAGGGAAATAAAGCGAATATTTGAGAAAATAGTGAATTCTTCAAGAAAAGATTGGTCTAAAAATCTTGATGGTGCACTTTGGGCTTATCGCACTGCTTACAAAACTCCAATTGGTATGTCACCATATCGTTTGGTTTTTGGAAAAGCTTGTCACTTGGCGGTCGAATTTGAACACAAAGCATATTCGGCTGTGAAAAGCTTGAACATGGATATGAAACTGGCTGGAGAAAAGAGAATGCTGCAACTCAATGCTTTGGAAGAATTCAGAAATGAAGCTTATCAAAATGCCAAAATCTACAAAGAGAGAACAAAACGATGGCATGACAAACACATTCTACAACGTGATTTTGAGCCTGGTCAACAAGTACTTTTGTATAACTCACGTCTTCGACTTGTTCTTGGAAAGTTGAAATCAAGATGGTCTGGCCCATTTACAATCACGATGTTGAAATTCAAAACAATGACAAGGAAGCATTCAAAGTTAACGGGCAAAGACTAAAGCACTACATTGGAGGCGAGTTTTAGAGACAGAAAACATCCATGACTCTACATAATCCTACTTGAGTCATTACAAGAAGTCAAGCCGATGACTATAAATCAAGCGCTGTTTGGGAGGCATCTCATATTAGTTCTTTCTTTTTATTGTCATTTTCAGTTGTATTGTATATATGCTATTTTTTTTCTTTTATGTTCTTTACAGTTAACATGGAAGCAGCTAGTGGCGTCTTGGGAATCTGACGTTAAAAGACCTTGTTTGCCAATTTTTAAGAAAATTAGATGGGAAGCCAATCCTCGACTCATAGAAGGCGTTTATGCCGTTTCTGGACGTAAAACCAGAGGAAGAAGTGAGCCACAATCACAACTACTATTTTCCTATCAGGTGCCATCGTTTTTATTATTGTTTATATTTGTTTCTTTGGTTTTAGACCTTAGGGGCAATGTCTCATCTAAGTTTGGGGGACATTTTTGATTGTGATGGCTTCCATTGTCTTTATATTGGTTAAATTTTTTTAAAAAAAAAAAACACTTTACTTCACATAATTGTTCAGATTATGGATCAATGATGAGAAATTTGATACTTATGGTGATTTTTGTGATGATGGTGAGCATGATATACTATGTGAACAACATGTCGTTTAATCTATGTTTGAGCATGCCTATCTTCATATACACTTTTCACACATTGATTTGCATTAGTGGTTGAGCATACTTGGAGAATAGTTATTGAGATAAGTAAACTAAGAGAGATACACCCGAGCTTTATAAATAATTGAACACCTCTTGAAGCAAAATCGTTGATGGTGATTCACTACATAAATAATTTAGGCCATCTTTTCTTTAACACGTTTGAGCCTTTCAAGCCATACCCTTCACAAATAAAATAATCACCAGAACTTCTCTGAGCCTTTCATTAAAGCCTTTTTTTTATGAGCCCATTTACCTACCCCGTGTAGCCACAAACAGTTATCCTACCCTTCTAGAGACTGAATTGCATTCAGGAACTTGAAATAGAAGAAAATATGTGGAAAAAGAAATGTTAAAAAAAATGAAAAAAAAAAGAGAAATATGAAGATCATCCCTCTCGTACATATGAATAAGTTTGGGGGAAATATGAAGAAAAAAATGAGGGATATGAAATGTTGTGAAGAAAGAAAAGGAGAAAAAACCGAAGTGCAAGAGATTTCTGAATGTAATATCTTACGTCTCTAGCTCTGCTTTTACTTATTCTTCAGTGAGCCCATACCCGAGCCTAATGTTACAAGCTAAAAAAGTCATATTGATCTCTAGTGAATCTTATTCAGATTAGCAGAGAGATGGTATGAAAGTTATACATATGGAGTTAGGATGATTAACTTTGGTGAACTAGTTTTGATTAACTTATCCAAGTAAACTCAATAATCATTGCATTTTTTTGTTCACACACGTTGCACATGGAGATTTGTTTGTGAAAACTTGATTAACCGCCAGGTTGTGAACGAATGCGTCACTGTTCAGATTCTTTGCATTATCATCAAACAGTAAAGAAACTCTCAGAATTGATCCATGATTTAAATGATAATGTGAAATAATTTTTTATTTTGTCTTTGTTTTAATTTTTTTTGAGTCTAGAACGTTGCATTGTTTGTTTTACCTATTTTGCTTTAGGACAAGCAAATGAACAAGTTTGGGGGTGTGATGAGCTTGGAAAACACTATTTATTATCATGCTTTTACACTTGTTTACTTGATTATTCTTGATAGTTTTGTGGTATTTTTATGTTTGTTTTCATGTTTAGTAGGTTGAAATATGAATTGGCAATCAAGAACCAAAACTTCAAAAATTCACCGACACCTGTGTAGATTGAGTTATGTTGGATTCTTTATATCATTGGAAATTCACAGATGTCTAGTTTCCAACGCAACAACTGGTTTGTGATTCCGACATCTGGAGAGAAAGTTATGACCAAAACGGTAAAGTTGCGCAAAGCTGAAATGTACACACGCAACTCGCGTTCTCGATGATTGTCGGATCAAAATGGCTAATTAATGGTCTATACTCAGTCTTGCAAGCTTACAAAATTGAAGACTCTAGAGTGTTATGACTTTCGTGATCAATAATTCATCAATTATATGACAACTTTGGACCATTGGATCAAAACGAGATGAACGGTCGAGATGTCGTCTTATGTTTTTGGTTCAACTATAAATAGACCTCACATTTTCCATATTTCAACACACCAATCTTCTTCATTCTCTCTTCACTTAGTAGTCTTTCTATAGTATTAGTATTCGCTAGTACTTTGTAATTTTGGAGGAGTAATTCGGAGTTTGTACGGGGGAGTCCACCGGAGGCTTTACGGAAGTAAAAATCTGTAACGATCTCTAAACTCTCTTTACTTTATGATGTTATATTTATCGTATGGTCTTATTATATATTCCATTATGTGCTAAATTTACTTTGCTGGGATAGTGACGAATGATCTAACCTTTAATTAAAACGTATTGTTACGATGTCGGGAAATTTAATCAATTGGTCACATAACTTGGCAATTTTTTACTTTTGGTACATTAACTGGTCACGCCTTAATTTTGGTACTTCAAGTTGGCATTTCCTCTGAATTTTGGTCCCATCAACCCATCGCCACCCATCTCCGCCACGGCTGTCCTAAGTGGCAGTCTTTGACTGCTGACTAACCACCGTTGACCCCTCTTTTGGGCCCCAGTGTGCCAACTGTGTATTCTACCTGGATTTATAAAAAAAAACATAAAAATATAACGGTAATATTTCAGAAACCAAATCAATCGTCCCGACCCTTCGTTTCATCTGCCAAAATCAAAACAAATAACACTCATACATGCATTTTCACCAAACCCTAAATTCTCTCTTCACTTTCACTCAATCCGTCCCTTCATTTCATCCACCAAATTGAAGGTTTGTTCCGCTTAATTTCTTCGCTCTAAGTTATGATTAGGTTTTAGGGTTCGTTTTTGATCGAATTGGGTTCTAATTGCATGGTTTTCCTGTTTTGTTGATTAAATCGATTTGATATGTTAGAATTAGGGGATTCATATCAGAAAGCATAAGATATTTTATGCTTTTGTGTTGGATTTGTGGTTGATTGTCGATTAGGGTTTAAATTGGTACTGTCGTGTTTACTGTAGATGGCTCACCCCCGTCAAATCCCCTGCGTCTGTGGTCGTGGCATGATGTTGTATTTGCAGGCTAGCAACACAGCATCTCGGCCTAGTAGTTTTTACTACATTTGCCCTTTGCGCGTTCGTCACCCTCATTACTTCTTGTGGGCTGACGACACCGAGGAGGGCATAAATAAGATGCGAAGAACGTATCGTGGTGAGGAGGGTCTGGGTAGTCTGAATATGATCCCCTGCTTAGTAGGTTTTCAAACACAACAACCATTGGGCAAAGTGTCTCTGGAATTCAGCCTTCAAGTCCAATTTTGGACTATGTTATGAATATGAATGCAACTAGGGCTGCATTGATATGTTATGTAATTGGATGGTTGCTCTTCTTTGTTGTGTTCTGCATTTTGATTGGGTTGCTAATTGTAATGTATTCGAGGATGTAAAAACATGAAGTTATGGTGTATTAATCTTATGTATGGTTATTTTGTAAGACTCAAAATCAGGATTTTAATAAGATTGTGTTGTTTTATGTGATGTGTTGGTTGGTATTTTTAACTACTCATCTTTTTGTTATAATTTAGTATAATGGGGCCAAGCACAGAATAGGCAATGAGTATTCTCTGATGAGGGGCTTGAGGCTGATGATACCTGCATTGGAGAAAAAAACAGGAAAATTTGTTTGTGTGGGTGATCTGAAAAGGATTCTTGGCAAATTGAGGATTAAATTTGAGCTCTTCAACCACTTCAGAGGCCTACCTGGTGTTATCTGTGAGGGACCTCATTACATTGTCACCTGGGACCACCACTACTTTGAACATAACACTGAGGTAACCAACTAACAAGTTAGTTTTGCATTGCCTGACTTGTTGCTTACTTTTACTTTTTTTAATCAACTTACTTGTTTATAATTGTATAATTGTAGGAGCCAGATGTCAACTACTTCTTTCGCCTTCAAGGTCTTGATAATGCTCCCCTGTTTTTCAAGTTGTTTGAGGAGCTAGGAGTGTACCAGTTTCCAGATGAAGGCAATCACACAACAGATGATCCTATTGTGCTAAGTGATAGTGAGTCTGAGGCAGATGAGGTAGACAATAGTCTGGAAATGGTGGTCTATGATGATGGCACAGGGACTGTTGCTAATGCCCCTTGGAGTGGTGGTGGTCTCAATGATGTGGATTAAGAAGATTTTGAGAAAAGTTTGATGTTATCTGAACAATTTATTGATTCTGCTATGTTTTTATGTTAGCGGTTTTTATATGGCCTGTTTTGCCATTTTGAATAGTTTTTGCTATTGGTGGCCTGTTTTGGTCTTTTGAATAGTATTCCCTTAATATTAATGCTATTTGTTATGGTATTTTTTGGCCTTTGTATATTATTTGGTATGGTATGGCCTGTAATTGTACTGGTTGAATAAACTATGAATCCAACTAGTAGAGACATTTAGAACATTGTCAGAATTCAGTACTTAAAAGGAATGGAGTCTTTGAACCTTGTTCCACCACAACACAATCAAGTACAACTGCTGCACAACTAATACATCATTCATTACAGAACCTTGTTCCACCAAAATATCTCTTCTTATAGTTTGAACTACATCTCCTTAGCTATATCTCTGTTCTTTTGATGCCTACTCATCAAATATAGTAGTATCCATTCAAGCATTGATAGAATAGGCATCTTCCTTGCATCCAATATACATGAATTGAAGGCCTCACACCCATTGTTCAATAACATGTCACATTTAAGATTTGGATCAAAATATGACATGCTCCAGTGCTCAGCAGGCTTATCTTCTAACCACTTGTGAGCTTGTGGACTAATGGCTTTTAGTTCTTCCATTCTAACTTTCCATTCATTCACAGTTGTGGCTCTTGCAGCTTTCCATAGAGCATCCTTTAATGCATCACCTGTGAAACTGGCCCTCTTGAAATTACCATGTAGATGTCTCACACAAAACCTGTGAACTGATCCAGGAAACACATTCTTGAATGCTTGTAACAAGCCCTTTTGTTTGTCAGACATGAAAGTCCACCTTTCATTTCTTGTTATGTGTAGATCCAGTTTCAACACATATAAGAACCACTCCCAATTTCTGCCATCTTCCTTGTCAACAACTGCCCAGGCAAAGGGATATATGTTGTTATTGGCATCAATGCCAACAGCAGTCAACAGTATACCCTTGTGTGGACCCTTAAGATGGGTACCATCCACTCCAATTATTCTCCTACATCCATAGAGAAACCCCTGCCTCAGTGCTGCCAAACACATATATAACCTATCAAACTTGTTTTCTCCTGTTGTATTGTTTGCAGATAGAAGGACTGTTGATCCTGGATTTGATCTCTCAATCTCACCTTTGAAATCCCATAAAGCAGAATATTGCTCTGTAGAGGTTCCATTCAAAATTTTCAGTGAGAGTAATTTGGCTCTATATGCCTGATTAATAGTGACTGCAACCCCAGTATCTGCCTCAGTATCAATGCTAAAACCTTTGACACTTCTATTTGGATCAGACTTCCATAGATGCATATACTTCTTTGCTAGAAAACTAGACGTCATATTTCTTGACTTCTTGACAGCAGGACAGCCATGAGTGAACTTGAAACTATTTATTCTAAAAGTTCTTTCTTCTCCTTTTACCTTTCCTGCATTCAACCTCCATTTGCACCTAGAATCACTGCACTTAGCATACATTCTTTCTTTATCATTTATGAAGATCCATACTGATCTTTGTTGGTTAATTGCATCTGCATGAATTGCATCCCTTAATATACCTTTCCTTGTGAATCTCATCCCAAGTATCAAGTTGGGGTTGAAAATGTTCTTGATATCAAATAGCTCCCCTGTCTTTACTGGAATTTCCTCATCACTACCATACACACTATCCAACTCATTAGCAGAGAGCACCAAATTCTCTTCCCCTTCATTTGACAATGACTCATAGGGAGCTTGATTATCTTCTGTCTCAAAAGCAAAACTTTTTTCCCTTTGTACATTTGATCCTTCACTGTCTGCACATTTCTTTCCCTTTCTGTTGCTGGAAGACTTCTTCCTTACATTTACACTACTGCTTTGGGCTGCAAACAACATTGTCTCAACAACACTCTCATTCACCACATTGGTCATTTCCCTGTCTTCTTCCATGTCATATTCTGGATCACTAAAGTATTCCAGCTCACTGTCATCATCCCTTTCACCTGTTTGGACTCCTTCTCCATTTGGCTCTTCCTCATTATCTTCTTCCACCACATTGTCTTCACCCTCAAACATAGATTGTTGCTCTGTATTTATCCTCCCCTCACAATCTACAAATAACACCATATTTCTATCCAACTGAGAAGACATGAAATGTGATGAGATATCATGGTGTTTTTGGAGAATTACATAACCAGATTGTTGCTTCATATAGATACCCTTCACAAGTAAAAACCCAAGTTCTGCACACAAAGCTTGAATGCCATTGTAGGATATATGTGTTGGGCCAACATAATCTACCACCACCTTTGCATTATCATAGCCATCCAGAATGCCCTCAGATGTTACATTTCCTCCATACTGGAATTGAGAAGTAACATATAATGATCCACAAGCCGTTGCATTGAAAAGAGGGGATTTCATTAGAGCTTTCATTAGAGATTAGACAATGCGCCAGTATATTGAGAACTAAGCGTGTTTCTGAAATCAGGGATTTAAAACTGGGGGATTCTGAAATTAGGTTTTAAAACTTCTGAAAATTGGGTTTACAAAATTAGGTTTTTAAAATTGGGTGATTCCTCAATTAGGGTTTAAAAATTTCGAATTTACAAAATTAGGGTTCAAAATTTGGGGGTTCCTGGATTTAGGGGATATTTGAGGCATGCAATCATGTAAAACGACTACAAACGCATGTATTGACAAAGATTTAAAAACATTTCGCATATTCGTACCAAAACTTACCGTAAATCGGGTTGGAATCTTTGTTTTTGTCGGATTTACGTATTTTCGGGTTCCTCTGTCTACGAGCCATGGCGGAGGCAGCTGCGTTACGATGGCGTAGGCGGTGATATGTGACGACGACAAAAAAGTGAGTGCAAGGTGATATCTTTGGCGGGAGAGAGAGTGGAAGGAGCAAGTGAAATGGCGCGAGTAAAAAGATTTGACCCGTTATATTTTCATGTTTTTTTTTAAATACAGGTGGAATACACAGTTGGCACACTGGGGCCCAAAAGAGGGGTTAACGATGGTTAGTCAGCAGTCAACGACTGCCACTTAGGACAGCCGCGGCGGAGATGGGTGGCGATGGGTTGATGGGACCAAAATTCAGAGGAAATGCCAACTTGAAGTACCAAAATTAAGGCGTGACAAGTTAATGTACCAAAAGTAAAAAATTGCCAAGTTATGGGACCAATTGATTAAATTTCCCTTACGATGTCAAAATAGTTGGTGTATTTATTTGTGAATATAATGCTTCTTAAATTCTGGACAACTTATGGATGAACTAAGGATCGAATTGAAACCGAGAGGAGATTTTCGTGAAATAGCTTTGAAGTAAATACCGTGAATTCTCAATAGAATATAAATATATATATCGTTTTCACGTGGTTGATAAAATTACCACCGAACATACATATGCACATCTTCGTAACTAGACTCATTTTCTAGTTGTAAAGCTGCAGAATTTATGTATAACTTGAGAAAGAGTACATAAAGCATAAATGGTGATAACCAACAACAATTTTGAACGTGAAACTCGTAATAATATGCTTAATTAAAAGTTAGATCAGACTAATGACGGTGAAATCATGATTCTCAGCTCTTCTCTCATTGTCTACTCTTATTTATTGAAATACCCTTGTTATTCTATTGTCTCAACGCCCTACTTTGTTAAAAGTTTTTACTGCAGTTAGTAAATTGTTAATCTTTTTGATTGAACAAGTTGAAGTCCGATTTCTCAAATAAAACTAGAGTTAATCAATTTTGGTAATTAATTATTTATTCCTCGTGGGATCGACAACCCTATCTATCACTTTATTACTTGTTACGATTTAGTGCACTTGCGAATTTAAACACAACATCAACCCACGCTATTGGTCACCTCATGACAGACGACCCCCATTGGCGGAAAAGACCTTCACGCCATTGACCACGAGCACCCCTTGGAGTAAAGACGGCAAGACCGGCCCCCATTTGCCAAAGACCTCTGAGACTAACACTATAAATAGTCCCCCATTTTCAGCAAAGAGACAAGTTCGACTTCAAGCACATTATTCACCACAATAGCAACATATGAACACTCTCCACAAATTTACACTTTATTACACTGAGAATTTATGGTATTCTTCTAGCTCTCACTCGTGTTTCCACACGACCCCTTGTACTTCACTCAAAGTCCTTAATAAAATCATTGTGCTTCCATTCCTCAAATTCAAGATTGGTGTTCCAAACAAAAATACTTGAGTAACAATATTCCCAAATATCCCGACCACACGGGCCCGGGCGATATTGCCTCACGAAATGGCACCGTCTGTGGGAATGCCATAAGTTATCTGAGAAAAGTTTGAGGAAAGTTGCATGGCCAAGAAAAGAGCTAGAAGAGTACCGATGCGAGTGTCTTCACGATCTTCACGATCCAATACTAAAATCGAATCGATGGAAAATCACGACAATGAAACAGAGAGGGAGAAGAGCCTTCCGCCCTCTCCTGAAGAAGTTCCACAACCAGGCGGTCTCGTACCTCCCCGTGAAGTGCCAGTGCCTCCCGCTACTGACGCTCCCATACCACCAGCCAACCAGTAGACGCCCCCAGAGACAGGACCCGCCATGGTTTATGTACACGTTCCTTGGGACATGTATCGTAACATGTTCGCTCGGTTCAACCGAAATGGTGGCACGACCTCAGAAAATGGTCGGGGTCATGACAGAGAAATTTATGAGGAATGAGAGGACCCTCCATGTCACATGTCGGCACCTCCCCCGAGAGTCCAATCTGAAGGATTGTCACGAGGTGACACCCGTGCGACCCCTCATCACCATAGAAGAAGACAACCATCATCAAATACTGCAAGTTTAGTCGATGCGCCCCTAGAAGAAGAACCTCCTAGACTACCCCGTCCTTAGGGGGCCGCATAGAATCCTCCCAGGCTTCATGATCCCTACTGTCCCGAGCCAGTTGGAAGGCGCCAGTGCTCGCCAACCTCTGTTGCCCCTTTACGAGGCATGATGGAGCAAATGCAAAGAGATATACGGGAACTTTGTCGTAATCTCAACCCAGGGGAGGAGGTAGCCTACCGGGGATCGTCGTTCGTGCCCACATAGTTGACCCCCTCGTCCCTCTGACTATGAAGCCCATTGGACTTCAGAATTATACTGGAGAAATTACTGATCGCAACCCTAGTGATCATATTAACCAATACTTAACATGTATGGACCTGGTGTCGGCTCCTAATCACGCCATGTGTCGAGTCTTCTGAACGAGCCTTACCGGTCAAGCCCAATCTTGGTTCTCCCAGTTGCCACCGGGGACCATCCACAGCTTCGAATAGCTAACCTAAATGTCCGTGAGGTAATTCTCCTGCAATAGAGTCTTCCCGAAGACTTGTGGTCACATGTTCATCATTCGACAGAACACGGATGAGCCTCTCAGGGACTACATGCGACGGTTCTCTGAAGCCATAGGAGAGGTGACTCGTTTTGATCCTGGGATGCTATCCGATATCATCCTCCAAGGGTTACTACCAGGAGACTTCGCCAACTACCTTATGAGGAATCGGGCCATCAGCATGGAAGACTTGCTATAAAAATTAGAGTCTTTCATAGAGCTGGAAGAAACACGTAAGACCCTGGATGTTCCCGATGCCTCGCAAGCCCCGGCCCCCTCTAAAGGAAAAAGAGAAAAAAGACGATAAGGAAAGAGGTAAGAGGGAAAGAGTCAAGAAGAATCTGGATCTGGCACCCTTACCCAACATGACAATATCTCCATTGAGGTCATGGCCATCATGGGGGAAGAACACTTCTTTAAGTGGCCACGGGCTGTGAAAGATGGCCAGAGACTCAAAGATATAGGAAAGTTCTGCACGTACCACCAGTTATATGGGCATATGACGAATGTGTGTATCCACCTCCAACAGGAAATATCTAGGCTCCTAAAACTGGGCTACTTGGAAAGATATGTGGTGCCCGACAGACGTAACCCCGCAGAGAAGCGGGGGCGAGAGGAGGCACCTAAAAAGAAAAAACAGCGCTCGGAGACACCCGAGGAGGATGACGAGCAAGAGTCTCCGGAGCAGGAACGACTATCCCCGCCTCCTCGTGTGTATCGCGACAACGCCCCCACGGGTCGCACCGTTAACATAATCGAAGGAGGAATGTTGTCTGTAACCCTAGAAGAAAAGCGAAATTATATCCAAAAAGCGGAAAATGCCGACAGCAAGCTGAAGGTTTTTGCCACCAAGGTAGCCAACCCATCGGTCATCTTCTTTAGACCAGAAGACCTCATGGGTGTCGTATACCCTCATGAAGACCCCCTTGTAGTCACAACCACCATATTGGGGATCGAAGTAAGAAGAATACTCGTGGACACAAGAAGCTCAGTAAATGTCCTTTTCATGCCTATATTTCTAGCTCTAGGCATCTTCTAGAGCTGGATGGAGACAGTCGAGATACCCCTTGTGGGATTCTCAGGAGAACAATGCCAAACAGTGGGAATCATTACTCTTCCGATGTCATGGGGAGAGGGTGTCATCACCATACCGAGCCTACCAAATTCTGGATAGTGGATGCTCTCTCCTGAACATACAATGCCATCTGTGGACGACCCGCCCTTCGGACCTTCGAGGCGGTCGCATCCACCCTCCATCTAAAGGTTAAGTTCCCGACCCTTTCTGGGGTATGAGAGCTCAAGAGGGATCAAACTCTAGCCTGTGAATGCCGCATGAACACCTTGCCAATTGAGTTTGACCATCTTGAGGCTCGACCCCCGACCAAGAGGGCCCTCGAAGGAGATTCGAGTCCAGCCCGCCGAAGAGCTCAAGATGATAGAACTGGTGGAAGGTGTTGAAGGTAAAATAGTAAAGATCGGTACCCACATCGGGGAGGATATAAAGAAAGCCATCACCGCCACCCTCCGGTCGTTCCACTACCTCTTCACTTGGAAGGACGGCCCCCTGGGCAAATCAGCCAAGAGATATGCTCACATGAACTTAACGTGTACCCCACGGCCAAGCCAGTCCAACAATGAAAGAGGAACATGGGACCAGAACGAAATAAAGTAATCCAGGCAGAAGTCCAACGATTGATAGACCTCCACCAAATCCAAGAAGTGCGATACCCTAAATGGTTGGCCAATGTGGTCCTCGTCCCAAAAATAGGAGGTCTATGGCGCATGTGTGTAGACTTCACTGACCTTAACAGTGCATGTCCCAAGGACTGTTACCCCTTGCCCATCATCGACATGTCCACAATAGGTTGTGCCCTCCTTTCCACCATGGACGAATATCAAGGCTACAACCAGATCCCAATGGCAAGCCATGACCAGGAGAAGACCAACTTCATCGCGGACATCGGTACCTTCTGCTACCTAGTCATGCCCTTCGGGCTCAAGAATGCCGGCGCCCCGTATCAGAGGCTGGTCAACCTCATGTTCGAAGGACTAATCGAATAAACAATGGAGGTCTATGTTGAAGACATGAGCATAAGAAGCCAGCAGAAGGAGGATCACGTCTGTGACCTTGCCCGAACCTTCGAAATCATGGACAAATTTGGAATGAAAATTAACCATCGGAAGTGCTCATTTGGCATCCAAGGGGGGAAGTTCTTAGGATATATGGTTACCCAGAGGGGAATCGAGGTTAACCCAGAAAATAAAGAGGCCATACTCAACATGGAGTCGCCAAAGACCGTGTGGGTTGTGCAAAAATTGACGGGTAGAATGGCCTCGCTGAGTATGTTCATCTCTCGCTCCTCGGAGAAGGGCCTTCCCTTCTTTAAGATCCTCAGAAACATAAAAGAGTTCCAGTGGAACGACCAATGTGAAGAAGCCTTCAAAGCACTAAAAGACTACTGGATGCTGAGACACGATACTTCCACATCGAAAAGGTCAGACTAACCCTTATTTATGTGGCACAAAAGCTTTGGGCTACTTCTTGGCCCATCCGATCAATGTGCTTACAGAGCACCCCCTCCGGGCCATCCTCAATAACCCCGAGGTTTCAGGATGGATGATCAAGTGGGCTATTGAGTTAGGAGAATTCAACATCACCTACTCTCCCCGACCAGCCATCAAAGCCCAGGTACTCGCAGACTTCATTACTGAGATACACGAGGAACCCGGGGAGAATGAGCCTGAACCCCTATGACACTTTTACATTGATGGGTTATCCACCAACACCCACGGGAGAGTACGCATAATCTTTAAGAAAATAGCTCCGGACGAGCCAGAGGCCGTCTCAGAGTTTGTCATATGATTAGAATACCCCGTGTGGAACAGTGAAGCAGAATATGAAGCCCTCATACTAGGAATGCGCCTAGCTAGTGAAGCAAAAATACAAAGAATACTGGTCCACGGTGATTCCCAACTCGTAGTTCAGCAGATCCAT
Organism: Linaria vulgaris; assembly: GCA_948329865.1. NCBI lineage: Eukaryota > Viridiplantae > Streptophyta > Magnoliopsida > Lamiales > Plantaginaceae > Linaria > Linaria vulgaris. Next base: position 29,376,630 of record OX415250.1, on the reverse strand, counting down.
GGAACCTACAAGGCCCGCGATTTTTTTTTTGAAGAAATGCTTGGAAGCGATCCTGGCGGGAATGACCATGTTTCAAGAATTTTCGATTAAACAGATCCCTAGGTCGGAAAATCAAGATGCTGATGCCTTATGTAAACTCGCTAGCCAGCCCAGACCGTCAGCAGCCAAAGGATAACCTTCTTCTCGACCCCAAAATCAAAAATACATGGTCTGAAAGGAGAAATCCAGATGGGGGCACCCATCGAAGAAGATTGGATGACCGAGATCGTTGACTTCATTAGGAACCCTGGGAAGTATGATCATGATTGAGCTAAGCAGCGCACTGTCCTATACTACATACAGAATGGGATCCTATTTCGGAGGTCATGGTCTTATCCGACCTCTCGATGCGTTAACAAAGAAGAAGCACGACTAATCCTGAGGGAGATCCACGATGGATGTTGCGGCAACCACTCGGGAGAAAGGAGCATGGATGCCAAAATTATCCGCCAAGGATATTATTGGCCGACCATGGCAGCTGACTGCGAAGACTACGCACTGAAGTGTCAGAAATGCCAATTGCACACCCACATGAGGCATCAGTCAGTTGTCCCATAGGAACCGAACAACGTCCATTGCTCGTTTGCTATTTGGGAAATAGACATCGTGGGAGCCATGATCCCCGATAGAGCCCAAAAGAATTTTTTGCTAGTGGCAGTGGACTACTTCACTAAGTGGGTCGAAGCGGAACCCCTCTCCAAGATAACCAGTCAGGTCGTGATAAACTTCCTCTGGAGAAATATTCTGACTCAATTCGGAGTTCCACAACAACAGGTGAGAGACAACGGCTTGTAGTTCCGTAACAAGTTTATCAAAAAATAGTGTGACAAATGGGGGAACAAGCACCACTTTGCAGGGGTCGGATACCCCCAGCGAAACGACCAAGTAGAGGTAACTAACAAAATTCTACTCAAAATGTTAAAGGCTCGCCTCGATCAGTATTAGTCAAAATGGGTCACAGAAGTCCCCGACGTATTGTGGGCCTATCGCACTACCCCGCGGCGACAACGGGCAAGACTCCCTACAGCCCCGTCTACGGTACCGAGTCAATAGTCCCCTCTGAGGTGGTAAAATAAAGTTTACGGGTCCAGGAGTACGAGGAAGCTCAGAACAACGCCAACCTCGCCCTAGCCCTAGACCTCTTGGAGGAAAAGTGAATTAGAGCTGCCACCCATGCAGAATTCTACAAAGCTCGCATGGCCAAGTACTATAATGCCCGAGTTCGACCACGATCATTCCAAGTCGGAGATCTCATCCTAAAAAGGGAGGAGGCCTCTAAATACGTCGGTAAACTAGACCCAAAATAGGAAGGCCCCTATCAGATCTCCAAGATCCTCGGGTCCTCTACCTACCTACTTAAGGACATGAAAGGCCAAGAGCTCGAACGAGCTTGGAATTGCCTCAATCTCCAGAAGTATTACCTTTGAGCACTCTGTAGTCGACCCCTTACGGCGACTCAGTTTTGTTCGTGTAGTTATTATGTTTGTGTTATTATGTTTGTATCTTGACTTAACGGTTATACATGTGTAAAGGCAAACATACTATCGACAATAAAATAACTACGTTCGAAAAATTATAGTCTTATGACTTTCCAAAACAAAAAGAGCTGAAAACTAATCTTCCATTAACAGGCCCAACACGACCATAAAAAAACAACAAAAATGAGAATTGAGGGGACTGCGCCCATGCAAAGCGGCACACAGAAAAAAATAAAAGGGCTATGCCCGGCTAAAAACTACTCATTTGCGGGGCACTTTCCAGCCTTGATCCAAGCCCGTCGTTCCTCCGCGGACAGCTCGATATGATCAGGCATCATCACAACCCCAGAAGTAGCCCTACAAGGATCCGATGAAGGAGCATCAGAAGAGGTGGAGTAAAAGTCTAGCCTCGTAAGCGCCAGGTCTCGGAGAACACCAGGGAGAAAAGCAAAGGAGGAAACCGCCATCCCATACCCCACCTGGACGAGGTCCCTCGTCTCGGACGCTAGTATATAGTTTCAGGGTGGCCCAACCAAGTCAAGTCGGGCACTGGCAACACCCACCTGAAGCTCTCTCCTTGCATCCCGTTCCTCTCGGAGTAGAGGGACCTCCTTTGCGGTACGTATGGCCTCTCTCGCGCTCAGCTCCTACCCCTCGACCTTAGCATCGGATTTAGCTATAGCCTCCTTCAGGAAACTATTTAGTTCCCCCAAGTACCGATCCGAGGACGCTCTCATCTCAGCCATACGCCCACGAGCCTCCTTCAACGCCGCCTCTAGCAGAGCAGTCTCTTCACGAGCATGACTAAGCGAGGCTCGGAGAGCATTACGCTCCTCCATCGCAGCTTTCAGGACAGTTGGGCTGGCTCTATACATGCCCAAGGCATCCCCGAGCACAGTAAGCTGAAAAAAAAGTTATGAGATCTGTGACGAGCATAAATCAAAATATACACCAAGAATAAGGGCGTTACCTCACACACGCTTCGACAAAAGCGCTCCCACATAGTTGTTTCACTATAACCTCCCAAGATCTCGCAGTCCCCAGGATTCACGATCCCACTAACAAAAGAAGTATAGTGGACATGATCTTTATAGCCATCAACAAAAATCGAAGGCACAGCGGGAGTACGAAGAAACTCTTCTTCCTCCGGGGTTAGCTTAAAATTGCCCCTCTTGGGGGGAGATTGGAGTCGGCAATCGTCCTTCACAGCAGGAAAGAGGTCGATCACCCCCTTTCCCTTGTCCTTCCTCGAGGACAACGCGCCTCCAACCCGGCCCCCTTCCCGCTTCTTTGAAGGGCTCTCGACGGCATGTGCCTTATCTGTCAGGTTAAACGAAGAAATTGGCAATGTCCAAAAAACAAGAGTAGTGCCGAAAGGAGGCATAAAGTGATAGGCGAAGTGCTTAGCCATCACATGATCCATAGGTTGGCGTATACCTTTGGAGTTCCCCCCTTCTTCCACCTCTTCCATCACCACATCAGTATCAACAACAGACGGGCTCCCAGGAGCCTTGGGGCAGTATTTGTTGTCCAACGAGCTCAAGGACTTTGGAAGACTCAAAATTAGCAGACGAGCCCCAGTCTTTTGAAATAGACAGGTCGAAGCCAATGTTCGACAATGATAATACGTCAGCTCAAAAGGGGGGCGAGCGTGCGACGCCATCTTCGCACCTACAAATCAAGACAATGTGAGTCAGTCAAAAAAAAATTTTAATAAGAATGGAGTATAGTGTACATACTCGGGTAAGAGGTTTCAAGGCACATTCGAAAAAACAAAAAAAAATAGCTACTTACGAAATTCCAAGTGTTGGTGGAGAGTTAGCGGAGAAGGGCTTTCGCCCACCAGCCCGTCTTGCAGACCTGTAAGGAGCAAAACCATGGGACTGCTCAGCATTGAGGACACGTGACGTCGAAGAGACCTCTGCCCTCCAAGTAGGCAACATTCTCCGCGCACACCGCAGGGGATGGGTAAACAAAACCCAACCCCAGTCTCGGGGTATGCCTTCCCATAGGGCGGACGACTCTCCGAGGGGGGACAAGAAGAAATACCTACGACGCCAATCCCCATTGCTAGCAGAACCATTGATCGCTGAGGTCAGAAACACTCGCTTGCTGTCTCGCACCGACAAAGCAAAAGAAGGGCGACCCATTTACAATGGCCCGCAGTACGAACGCGCCCGCCAAGGTCTGTGGAGTACATGGGATGTTCACCAGATGGTAGCAAAGTATAAATCCTACCAGTTGGCGATAAGAGGCCGGGGTCAGTTGGCTCGGGCACAGTTGACAGAACACGAAAACGTCCCTCACTACCGGATGGAAAAAGTAGCAAAGACCACAACGCACTTGCTCTGCATACACCATCATGTAACCCTCGGGAGGATCAAATGCCCTCTGCGTATCCGAGGGGATGATGATGTTCACCTGATCGAAAGGGATGTTAAAGTCCGCCAACAAGGACCCGACCTCCACCATGTTTATTATCAAGGCCATGGACCCAACCCGAAGCCTACCATTCATGCGCTTCGAGTCCAAATTCTCACTCCAAAACACCTCACCCACAGTCGAATTCTTGTAGGGAGCCCGATGGCCAAAGACGGCGAATACACGGTCTGCCACAGTCATCAAAACAATAGCCTCACCGCCGGCATGAGAACCCCTCACTCGCCTCCGTGAACCAGAACGGATGGGAGATGAACGTGCAGCCCTTCTGCGGCGGTTCCAAAGGGACGCGGAAGTGCTACCCCATTGAGGGGGAAGATGAGAGATAGGATAATCACGTGAATCTTCATCGCTGGAAAAAAAACGGTGGTGGACTGAGAAACCATGATCGCAGAAAAGGAGAATGGAGAAATATATTTTGCAGAGCAAGTATTTGCTTTGAAATGATGAAGAAGAATGGTGAAGGTGGGCGCATTTTTATTGGCGAGAAAGACGGTTCGCATCTCGAGTCATTTTGCTTTCACACCCAGGATTCAAACGGTGGGACCTTTCGGTTGCCCACTCATGACCTAGCTGAACCGCCACCTTCCCGAATTATTGCAACTCTAGCATGTCATACGTCACCATAGGGGAGTTAGACCGGCTAATCAACTCCCAACATCCATTCACATTAAATGGGCATCTCTTCCCGAGACTGACGGTTGGGAAAATGAAGAGGCAGGATAATTCAAATTCATGAGCACCTCAGAAGTCGTTCTCTCGACCGTTCCTCCCACGAGGAACCCCCAACGACGCTCACAAGAGATCGCAAATGGAATCCAAATTTTTTCTAAGTATGGAAACATCAATCATCGGAGTTAACGCCTGGTACTTCTTGCGATACCCCGGGGTCCATGCGGGAAAGTCTCCTCAGACCCCCCCCCCCCTAAACGGGTCGCCCTCGGATAACTGGCATACAGAAGGCCACGAAGGCTACTAACCCCAATGTTCGTGACTACCAACGGAAAAATATGAGGATTCCAAGGTCGTGATGCTCGGAAACATCAAATAACGATGGAGGGAACCCCTTCCGCAAAAAGAAAAGAGACTAGCGTATTCAGGAAGCCAATAGTAAACATCCTCTAAGTAATGAACGATGGCAACAAATATACAACAGAAGAAAAAGATGTGGAGATCTGAAAAAGAATTCATTAATAATTGAAAGCCCGGGGGGGACGACCCCGGTACAACCCCAGAAAAAGAAAAGCAAAGGAAAACGCTAAAACAAGCTAAGGCCAACATGGCCACAAGAGTCCCTAGGGCAATCTACGCTTGGGGGGAGCATGAAGGGCCCGCCGCGGTTTAAGGTGCCTGAGAACTTCGGACCACCGGACCACCATTGGGGAGCAAGTTCATGGTCTCCTCGGAGGTTTCAGGACGAATCATCAGAGTCGTAGACAGCTTTTGGATGTTGACGTCAGTATGGAAGAAGTTCTTATAGGAGCCCAGCTGCCGACAGGATCGAAAGCCCCACAAAAGATGACCCTCAAAGTAGGGGCAAATTGCTCCCTCACCTCTTTCTCACGAGCCGCTAGTCGTTAGTCCTGCTCCGTCACGGTCTTCTCCAAGACCTCCCGGAGCGACTTCACGAGTTTTACCAGTTTGCCCCGCCAGGCGATCTTTTAATTGCTTCTTTGACTCCTTTAAAGCATCCCTCTCGCGAGCCACCTCCGTAAAAATGAAACAAACCTCTCATTCTGATGGGGTTGTGCCAAAAGAAACGAGTATCAGTGGAAAGAACATAAAAGAAGAATAGAATGTACATGTTTATGACAATGTAACTTACTTGCGTAACTAGACCCAGCTCTCGGGCGTCAAGCAAGAAAGAGGTCGGAGAAGATCCTAGGGCGGCTAGCTCACGAGAAAAGTCCAGAATCTGGGGTCTAGATTCCACTCCCTGTGAACATCGACCAAAAAACCCTTGATGGTGGGTCGGACGAAGAAAAATTTCTCCTTCCAACTATTGTGGGACCCTGGAAGATCGTAAAGAATCCACTTCGTCGACTTTCGCATGGTGAAAGTATAGAAGAGCTTGTCTGTCGACGAGCTCGCCAAATCGAAAGCCCCAAAACACTGTACACTGAGCAGGGATGGGTGTAGGCCGCGCAGAAGAAGACAAATGCCACCAGAGTCAACCATCCATTCGGAGAGAGCCGACTCAGACATATCATGCAGACCTTGAAGACCTTCTGATAGAAAATCGGAGGGAAGGATCGCATCCCTGCCTTAATCTGCACAAAGTAGGCAGTATAGTAGCCCGAGCGAGGAGAAGTAGCCATCTCATGACTTTGAGGCACCACAAACTCCAGATCCTCCGTACTCGTCCCGTACTTAGTGAATTCAGCCTCGATCTCATCCAGGGATCTCACTATGCTCTAGACACCCCCAATCGAAACCCTAGGTGGCACTGCCGCCTCCACCGCCTTTTTTGCCTTCTTGGTGGAAGTTTCTGTCGAACCAGAGACAACGCGATGGCATCGCTACACCTCTTCAGCAGAAGGAGACACCGCCACTCCAACCGCCACCACATCAGACGCCGTCTGGCGTCTCTGCGCACTTGTCGCCTCCTCGCCGAAACTACTCACGGAAGCCATAAAATCGCTGGAAAATTTCAAAGTAGAGAAGAAAGAGAAAAAAGAGGGAAAACAAAGAGGATTGGGTGAGTGGAGACAAATCACTATGAGTCCCCTCAATTTATAGACGGAGAAGCCCAAATGACGCCTTTGACGCGTGGCCAACTCAGCTCCACATGGAGAATGCAGGACTACAATCCCAGAAAAAGCTCGATAGCACATAGACTCATTTGATGAGTTCCAAGTGATTTCTACAAAATACTCTCGGAACTAGGGGGACTCCTGATGATGCATAATTTGCCCCACCCTCGGAGAGGGGCGGAAAAGTGGATACCCTACAAAAACGATTTGCCATCTTGTGGAGAGGCATGTTTGAGTCACGGCCACCCCTACCCGAACAGGGGCCAAAGGTACGGGCTTCAGAAAAGGTACCCCCGGGTCACGACTCGTAAACACCCCCAGAGGGTACTCGGTCTGAACACCCAAAGAAGGTACCCCCGAATCTCGACCAACGCCTCTTAACGGGAGCACGGTGAGACCCCAAAGGCTTGGACACACCCTTCCCAACTACCTGGCACCTGCTCGAACTCGGGTACCCAAGAGCAACAACCTTGGAACCCCAGTCCGAGAAGATAATACTCCCCGCAACACTTAGTACCTCTCAAACTCACGAAAGACCATCACCAACACTTAGCCAAAATTAAGGAAACATGAGCATATAACAAACACTAAGGGCACGAGTAATTACAAGGAGAAGTCAAGACCTGCCACAATCTCGGAGCAACTTACTCATGACCACAGCAAAGAACGACCCCTGGGTATGATCCAAAACAGGCGATCCAAAAGAACTACCTGATCATTCAGGTCGACCATGAACCACGACCCTACTCGAAAGACGCGTCAGCCATCATCATTCACCCTATGTCCCAACCACCCTAATAATGAGGAAAGACCGCACTCCATTGGTCCGACTTATTAATTTGGGCAAAAAGCAGCAAACCCTATTGGTGTAGATCAATTGGGGCAGACCGATCCCCATGCATTGACTCATTACCACCATCAAAGATCATTAGAGCAGATACCATCATTACTCGCTCAGAGAAACTACAGTCAACCCACGCTATTGGTCACCTCCTAACAAACGACCCCCATTGGCGCAGAAGACCTTCACGCCATTGGCCAGCAGCACATCTTGGAGTACAGACGGTAAGACCGGCCCCCATTGGCCAAAGACCCAAGGGACTAACACTATAAATAGTCCCTCATTTTCAGCAAAGAGACAAGTTCGACTTCAAGCACATTATTCGCCACAATAGCAACATAAGAACACTCTCCACAATTTTACGCTTTATTACACTGAGAATTTATTGCATTCTTCTAGCTCTCACTCGTGTTTCCACACGACCCCTTGTACTTCACTCAAAGTCCTTAATAAAATCATTGTGCCTCATTTCCTCAAATTCGAAATTGGCGTTACGAACAAAAATACTTGAGTAACAATATCCCCAAATATTCCGTCCACATGGGCCTGGACGATATTGCATCACCAGTCACAATTGCGTGACGTTAGGAAATATTACGCATACAACAAAGGTAGCGCATGAAAACAAGTGCCTAAGCGAAAACCTTACCACATTAAAATGCATTATGCACATCCAATGCACTACAACAGCCCCCAGGTTCCAGATCTGGACATCAAGATCAATATTTGGATAAATGTTATTCATGCTTTGAACGACACCTTGTTCATGGAAGACATGGCCGCCTATCCTCATGGCTAGCCGATCAGAATTAGGGTCACGAAGGAAGTCATAGTTTCTCCTAGTGGCTCGAATACGGGAGTCGTCACGCCTTTGCGGAGACCTACCTCGATGCTTCCGAGATGTACGAGGTGCTGCAGAGCCCGCAGCAGGGGAGGCGGGAATGCTATCTTGGGCGGGCTTGCGTTCCCCAATAGTGGCCGCCCTATCGGGAAAAAGGACAAACTCTCCCGGCTCGAGTCCACCAGTCTCTCCACCACCAAGGGGAGTCGACGCACCAAGTGAGTCCTTCATAGAGGAAACTCCATCGTTCACAGTACCACCTCGAGAACTCTCACCGACCTCCTTTCTGAGGGCTTTCTTTTCAAAGCGAGTCCTAACGTTCAGATGCTAATAATTAAGAGGAGCGCCAGGAGGAAACGGCGCTACAACAACATTAGGGGAGTTGGCGGCGAGCCGACTTTGTGATTCAAGCTTTGCTTCCATATCCCGCAACCTTTCCTCCTCCAATGCCAAACCTTCTTCGAAGTTTGAGCAGGATTCGATGACGATGCTATCACTCTATTGGCTTGGTTGAACCACCAAGAAACGACCAGGAAAACGGGAGTTCCGCTCATATAAACGCACACGCGGGATCCTGACTTCCGCAGCTATAATAGGGACCCGCATGAGGCCATCATCCAATGCTCCCTCCGACGGTGATTCGCCCGCCACGTTCCCCCCATCGGGTGGGTTAACCCCGGATAGATTCGGTTCAAAAGTCTCTCTCACACGGGCACCTGACACATACTGCCGCGGAGACACAACATGTTTTGTACGGGACGAATTTTTACTCGGACCATCTTTCACCTGATACAGGAATGTGCATCATATACTTTAAAAATACATAGATAGAAAAAATTACATATCGAAGATATATCGAATGTTGTATCGAATATCATATCGAAGACATACTGAAACATGTCGAAAATGATATCGAAGACATATCGAAAATCATATCTGAAACGAGCCCCGACATACCTAACGGATTTCGATATCAACTTCGATATCCAGCTCGCAAAAGGATAGAATCTCCAATAAAATATTCGCATGCTGACAAAGAAATGGGGGACCAGGTCCCACGAGCAATTAATGCTTTCGATGTCGGGAGCATGTCAAAATTCATATTCGATATAGACCCGATATGCACAAATTTTCGACTTATAACTCTACGAATTGCTTAGAAAAATGGGGGAGTATCGAAAGACCTATTTTTACTAACCAATTCCCCGATCGATTAAGTTGAAAACTTGAGGGGAGTTGTGGGTACAGCCCAAAAAAGAGAAAAGCCGACGAATTGTGTTTACAAATTATTATTCAAAATAATAACTCTTAAACTGGGGGACTACATGATAGGGGAGATTTCCGTGATTGGGCCGGCCCATGTCCAAGGCCCATGGATGACTATGTCGGGGATGAAGCCTGATATACTCCTGCATATCGAATTTGACATTCGATATGGTGTTCCGCACTAAAGTCATCATATAGCTAGCTTCAGTGATAGGAGGCATAGTTTGTAACATAATCATAACACTATATTTGTAATATCCCACCTCGTTATATATATACGATCTATTGTCAAATTATACTTGTTAATTAGCCAAAGTCTGGGACAAATATTGTAGAGAGAAGAAACTATATTTCTTTTTCTTTTTCTTTTTGATGATTAGTAAAGATTAGATTCAGAACAAGTCAAACAAGCCATATTTTTAACTGGGCCATACGTAATCTACTTTTAGTGAAGACACTTAACCTGGTAAACTAAGAAAGCACGATACCAATTGCGCGTGCGTACATAACTTCAAAGTATTAACTATTAAGTACTAGTAAAAATGCAGTCAAAGAACTCAAAGTGCAAAATTCCCTTAGCATATTATAGAGAGTAAACAACTCGAGTGGTTGTGGTGTTGTCGTAGACCATAGTTCATTGTCATTCAGTCATCTGAAACTATTAAAACCAACCCAACTTTTAGGCATTACTGCAAACTTGCTCATTCGGTTGGGATGATAATATGCAAGTATCGAGCATGAATACGATCCAATTTTCTCAGACTAATTGAGCTTAAATGAAAAGTTTCTGCAACGTCATGTCTAAGGGTGAACGAAATGTAGAACTGTGAGTATACTGTAGTATATTTAGAATCAAGAACATTGTCTGACTATAACTAGTCTTACAGATACTGTTTGTGCCTCCTAAAAAGTAAAGAACAAAAGAGTTCAAGCATTAAAAGACCGCTTGTTATAGTTTGCGTGCTGAAGAAAAAAGAAAATTATGCACGGAAGAATCGCTATTTTTAGCTAGAAATGTTCCAAGGCAACAAATATTATTCCGAATATTTTATTGAATTGTCGAATAATGTAAAAGTTAAGTGTCGAGAGAATTCATTAACCATCTTTTTAATTTAACTCACTATTCTTAAATTTATTCAAATGTGTATATTACAACTGCACAAAACAATAATTCCTTCGAGATGTTAATATTTTCATAAGGAAATGTTTTACATGTTAGAAACTCCAAAAGGGAATCACCCAACAGAAAAAATAAGACGAAAGTAATAAACCACGAATAGGAAAAGAAGTCGATATACACATTACACATAGAGGACAATCCATAGGCCGGTCGAAAATATTAGTCACGTGGAATAACCTTCTCACAACATATTAATTAGATCATTCACATTAATCCCATTTAATCACAATTAGAATAAGCAGGAAAAGAAAACCTGCTGAGAATACGAGTTCAGACCAGCTCCTAGGATCCCAGGTAGTTAAGAGTTAGCACCAGCAGAAACTGTTTTAAGGTTGATGAGGGGAAGACCCTTCAACCACCACTTGCACCGTTTCCGTGCGAGTTGAAAGCGGTGTCCTTCTACCTGAGGGTGTTTCTACACTATCTGCCTCACTGGCAGACCCGCCATTCTCAGTACGAATGGGGCGGAGTAACCCCTGCAATCTCAAAAGATAGCTCTGACTGGGTGGCTGGCTTCTTACATACTGTGTTGTTGTAATAACATTGGTGGAGGACCTCACTGAATCTGTCTGGATATTAGACAATGCACTTAAATCGAGATTTGGAAACACGGAACAGCGGCACCTTGGGCACTTCACATTTAATCGAAGCCACTCGTCAATGCATTCGACGTGGAAATTGTGAGCGCAAGGAAGCCCACGAACCTGAATTATGAGGAAGTATCTTCAGAAAGGATCACGTTCATCTTAGATTGAACAAACCACAGTTTTCATGGAGAGTTTTCTTAAATTTGTTCTATGATGTCTTCGATTCATATTTGGTTCACACTCCCAAAGTTGCAAATCATATGAGAACGAAGATCCACACTACTTCCAAACTTCATTATAATATTAGAACAATCAAAATTAAAGTGGAACTGAAGGGGATATATCTCTATTTGTACTTACCTCATTACCAACGTGAAACTCCTCCAAACATATAGGACATTCACTACAATCAGTAGGAACTGCCTTCAGCCTAAATTTTGGAAGTTCCTGAATTAGTGCCTCCACTGCTTCTCTCTGCATGCCCAAAAAGTGATTTAGAAATAGAGCAGAAAATGAATTTAGGGACCAAATAAGCTATACTCCCAAAGACAAACAAACTAGCATAGAATTGGCTCAGACAGAAGATACAGAAATATGTATATACTTTCATAAGTACAAACACACTTTTAACCGAGCAACAATTTCTAACAGCACGAGGTCTTTGGTGACTAAAAGTTAAATGTAGACGTTATATGAAACTGCTAGAGAAGTATGCGAGTTAATTCAGTTGAACTCAGTTCAAAATCTCCAAACTTGTTACCTGAGCTGGGGTCAAGTACATTCCTGGTTGGTATGCAGCTGAATCTTGGCCAACTCCTCTCATTTCTTGGCCAGCAGCTTCAAGGGCCCAATCTGGCACTCTAACCATGTCTACCACAACCTAAAGCAACAGGTAAGGGCTCAAACACATCAAATTAAAACGAGAAAGAGAGAGAAACTTTCCATATTAAACTCATTACTTCAGGTAGGTCATCGATTATACGCATCACAAGGTTGAACAGAATGCTCATATGAAGCCAGGTTCAAAAACTCATATGTCGCACATGTATCTAGTGGTACAAGCATATCAATTGGCTATTGCTCCCTAAAAACCTAGTAAAATGTTTTCCAAAACTAGAGTTTACTTGATATAAACACATGCACAATTAATCTGCCATCAATACAAGGAGTTACTTAGAGCTTACTCCGAATTCTGAAACAGGGATCCCTTGTTGTGCACGTAATGAATGTGTATGCCTTCTTGTTAACCACTGCAATAAATCGGGAAAAAGGTTTGAGATCAAGGATCAAAATTCATGAAAGTAAAAATATAGAATCTAGCAAAGCTTTTCGGATATTTCTCACATGTTTTCAATTCTTGTTAGGCAGGGAGAAGAGTGGAAAAAATGCAAGAGAAGTGTGTAGGATCGAATAACCCATAACTAACATTTCTGAACTGTGAAAAAGTGAAAAGGAACTGATCCTAACCTTTCCAATACAGATGCAAGCAATGCAGACAAGCCCACAGTAGCTGAAAATAAGCCAAATCAGGAAACCCCACTTCTGACCGTCTTCAGGCAACTGAAAATGGTTCACGATGCTATATCAGTTCCATGCTTACAGTATATGATTGTCAGTTCACACAGTGAACAAGAAAAAGAAGGAACATAACTTACACATGATTTAGCACGAGTGAACCAAATGGTACCAATTATGGTCCAGGTCCAAAGGAAGGGGTAAAGTAACCCGGTAAGAACAGATAGGACAACAATCCTTCCATAGAAGTGTTTGTATCTCTGCTGCCAACCGAGATCCCTGAAGCCAAGTTCAAAAAAGGTAAAGATACGAAGTTATTTGATTGGTGAGGGAAAGGACCAAAGACAAAACATGTCAGAAGGGAAAGAAAACATGGATTTTCATATGTCGTAAACTGCACGACATCCTTTAAGTTGTAATTACTTCAAAAGTAACAATCAACCAGCTTTATACATTCCATGTAAGTCAATGCAAATCGAACAAGATGTTTCTCTAATATTATCCAGATGACCTTTCTTGACCGTCTTCAAGATCCTTTTTCACATATACAGATTAAAATAGATGTACTCATTGGATGCGCTTTGTCCATGAATTTCGCTTTTTTCAAATATTCATATACTTGTTTTTTCTTTCTTTGTAATTGACGCGCATTCCTTTGTACAAGTAGTTGCCTAACATGAGTTTCATATAAGTTAGTGAATACCTCCATGATTCATTAAATAAACAATATTTTTAGACCGAGTAAGTAGTTCACTCACTCCTTTCAGTAAATATCACCTATTGAGCTAGGTAAGGTCATGGAACTGCACATAAATAAACAATATTACAACTGATTCTTACTCACTATTTTGATATAACCCTTCATTGCGCACGCAATAAACTCGTATAGAGCCCTAACAACTCAGATTTATCGAAATGCCAGAGTACTGTCGCAAAATAGTGTCAAGGAGCGTGGAGAAGAAAGAAGTACTTACAATCCCATGCCAGCAGCCAGCCCATTATCCACAAACATCAAGAGCCGGAAAAAGAACACTGTTGTGTAGTCAACCTAAACCAAGGAGCAAGAAACACAGACACCCGTAAACCTCATAACGACAAGAATTAAAAACCCGCACTCTTTTCTTCTTCTTGAAAGCTTAAAAAGCAACTCACCACAATCCATATGTGCAATGGATGTACACACAGCTGGTATTTCTTCCAATTGAGTCCCACAATAGCTCTTAACGAAACAGTTAAAAGAAAAATCATTCAAACCCCACAAAGATTCGGTACAAATAGATCAAAATAAACATCGAAAAACTAAAATCTGGGTCCAACAAGAAATAAAAATCTTGACTTTTTCAGTACAAAAAAGGATACATGCTTGTGGCAAGCATAGACAAGAAGAACCCATCATACCTGCGAAAAGAAAAACCCTAAATAAGTAAGTATAAAGCCCAATTGATTGTAATAAAATGAAAAGGGTACACACACTTTGAAGAAACTAACCATTTGAAATCAACACCTCTGATAGCCATTTGGGAATTATTGAAGTCTGAATTCAAGATTTAATGATTCTCATTTCAAGCATTGAATTAAAGTGAGAGTCCCCTTCGCCAATTTAAGCAAACAAAAAAGAAGAGTGTGGAGGGAGGGAGTATACTCTGAAAGGGGAAAAAGGGTACAACAGATTCGGAAAATGAAATTTTTGACTCCTTGTTTTGTTTTTGTTAATTATTAATAAAATAATATAAATGGGAACTCAAAGCTGTTTGTAAAACTGAGAAATCAATGATACTAAATATTGACTGACGGAGAGTTGACGGACGTCTTTTGCTCCATTTAGTCCTCTCCAAGTGGAAACCTTGAAAATTAAAAATAATTACCCATATCTTTTACATGGACAACTTTTCGTCTACTTTACTTGTTATACTCTAATATTATGCCCTAAACCTTAAACCCTAAACTCTTATTACGTACATACATGTATACTATAATCTCACAAGTTCACTGGGTAAAGGTTGTTTGTCGGGCGAAGATCTACTTATTACGTACATTGTTAATTATCGAGAGTGTTTGGTATACAATAACATGCCATGCACTCAAATACGTGAGGGTCCCACAATATTGAGTTCTACGTGGAGCACATATGTATGCGCGAGTGTACAAAGTTTGCACCTAACAGACACTAGTACGGCGAAGCATACATACGGGTTTGTCCAACCCAATCATTTGAAAGCCAGCTTTTTGTTTATTATAAATATCGTCTCGTGTTTCATTTCAAATTGTACATTTTATCAGTTATTACTTGTGTGAGAGTTCAAAATATTTCTTTGATTCATAGTTTTTTTATTATTTGAAATGCTTTCAAATTAAATTGTAGGTGTTGTAATTTGAAAATTGTTTATCATAGAACAGTGGGCAACAAGGTGGATCGATATCATTTTGAAGACAAATAGTTCAACTATTTTCTCGAGCACAACTGAGGTTCTAATTATAATTTATGTGATGCACCAAGATGGTGATTATCGCTCCAGTCCACGTGGTAAAAAAATTGAAGAAAAAAATTGTGATATAGATTTTAGGAAATGGCAGTAGAAAATACTATTCATCTTAAATTTGTTACGAGTGCTAATGAAAGGTGCTCCTAAGGTGCTCAAGGATGGTATTTCTCCTCGTTCACGTGTTGTTCTTGACGTATATAGCGAGAATGATTCTTGAATCGGGGTTAGAAAATCTGTTGTAATGAGTGTATTGAATAAATCATACTTTTAATAAACTTCGGACCTCGTTGGGCAATAAATACAATAGAGGATGTTAGTTTTGGGAATTCATAATTATCAAATTTATGGACTTTAAAATGACAAACGTGAAGACATTGATGAAAAGTCAAAGTGCTAAATTAATTGCGTATAACTCAAGGCGTTGAAAAGATCAAGCTCGATGAGTTATTCCAAGTAACTCTAGATTGAAAAAATGGTCATCATCACGAAAGAATAAAAACCACATAAAACATAAATTGAACGTAAATGGGTCTTCAAGTTGTTGTTAGGCTCAGACTAAAAGATGCAATAAAACATTTGAGTCCAAGTCAAAAAAAGAATGTAAATGGAGGAAAGACATACTCTAATGGCGCAAAAGCCCAAGAATACTATGAAGAGAAAGCACGAGACAAATGATATAACTAGAACATGAAGACTGAAAAGGTTTAAAAATGTCCCATGTCGGTTCGATTTTTCTAATCATTAGTTCGGTTTTAAAAAAAACTTGAATTATTAGCCTATAAACGAAAACCAATAACCGAACCAATGAAGTAGTTTGGTTTTTGGTCAAAACTGTTCGGTTTAGGTTATTATTCCAAGTTAACCAACACACTCTTCTCGAGAAAAAGAAACATGTTCCACACAATGAATAAATGCATTAAATTCTTTCAAAAAGTTTCGAGTTAACCAATCACCCACTCTTTTCGAAAAAAAAAATCACTTTCCACACAATTAATAAATATATAAAATTCTTTCAAAAAATTGAAAATATAAAATTAAAAAATAAAATTAACAACTTATTTCACCTTTCAAACTTGTCTATTAATAAAAATCAAGTCATGTTCAAAACATAACACACACATATATATATATATATATAATTGAAAATCATCTATCTAACAACACATTATCTAACAGTTCACAATAATTTATAACACTTATTCGACAACTTATTCATCATAATTAGTAAAACATATTCAAATATTCAGTCATCCGTGTACATAACGCATATCAAACAAGTCATCAATCAATTCATAAAATTTCTCAATTCATCTAAATTAGATGGTTTTCGGTTGGTTTGGGTTAACCAAGGTACGGTTTTAAAATAACTTGATTTTTTTTAAAACTCCAAAAGCCATAACTAAAAATTGTAATTTTGATTACGGTTCGGCCTAAAAATTCGATTAACTTGTAGATTTTTGGTTGAGCCTAATCGTGAACACTCATAGTAGAAAGTCGAGTGCATAAGCCCAAAATAATAAGGTAATTAAGTCATAATTGATATCTTGAAATCACGAGAACTTATGTGCCATGGAGTCATGGTTATGAACTATAGGACATGGCCATTTAATTCATTGTTCTTCTTTTTCATGGTTAATTAGTACATTTTTTTTTAGATATAATTTACTTTATGTTTTTAAAATTTAAATTTTTAACTAATTGTAACTCTTCAATTTAAAAAAGATAATAATGAAATTGCTAGAACGAGTTAAAGCTGCGACTAACACTAGTCAAATTAAAAGTATCATAGAGTTCATAGTAGGTAAGCTGCAGTATACGTCATGATGAATTATAAGTTGTGATATTCCGATTATGGGTATGACGATTTGAGGTTAGGGTTTATTGGGTATTATAAAGTAGTTGAAATCTGGGGGAGTAAATAGTAATTTAGTGAGCCAGGTGTGCTACGCATCCCTTTTGTTGCTTACGTGTTGGGAATTAGGTTACTAAAGTGGAGTCCTACTGTCCTACGCGTACTTTATTCTTTTGGGGTAAAAAAATGCTATTGCGTACTTTATCATCCCATTTCACCAACTAACTTTATTTTACTTAAAAATTAATATAACGAAACTTGTGTTTACAAAATAATTAATGAATACTTTTTCCCTGTTTATTAGTCTAAAATTGAATTAGATAGTGTTGGCTCAGTGTTCTAAAAACTATCCAATATAGAAATCGAGTTTTTCCACTGTTTGTGAATACTTCTAAAAGTTAGTTACTGTGTTATTATAGTAAGTTGGTACAATTATCTATATATTATTATATAAAGAAACCCATTGTACACCAATCTTTTGATTTCCAATTTTAACCTTTGAGTTTTAACTATATTGTAAAAGTATACAATTAAATCCCCAAAATAACTTTACAAATTAAGTTAGACTAATTAATTACACTATTCATTGTAATTAATGATTTACTTTCCCTATAATATATTTTTCTTCCATTGTTATACTCTAAATTTATGGCACATGTTATCTAGATAAATTTTCTTCTTTAACCCACATAGAATGACATTGAAAAAATAATTATGCTCGCGAGAACCGCGTGCTCCATTTGCTAGTTATATTAAGAAAACACTCTATATTCTGATGAGCAATCCAAACCAATTATGAATTTTTGTGGTTTACTTCCTCTTAGACAAGAAAATCCGTAAATGATACAAAAACTCAAAATACTACCTAGGGGTGTACGCGGGTGATATTTGGCGGGTGCCAAAGAAATATTTCACCCGCCCATGACGTAACGGGTGACCAATTTTGTCAACCATACGGGTGCATTTTTTTAGTAAACCGTGCGGTTACGGTTGTACGGGTGCGTGCGGGTTGGCGGGCGGTTTGCGGGTTGGCAACTCATAAAATTTTATGTTTGAATTATTAACTCTTTTTTCTTTTGAAAGACTAGCTGAAGAAGTGAGAATTGAAGGAAAATAAAAAGAGAGAAAATGGTGACAGTGAGAAAAAGACTAGCTGCTTTTGATGTTCTGGAAATGTTATGTGAATACACATTATATTACTTTATGAGTTGTATTAAAATATATAGTTTCAAAATAATCATATGTGATAATAGAAGAGTATTCATTGTGGTGCGAATTAAGACTTATCTGATTTGATATAGAAGAGTAGCACATGACTGACCATTATAAATTAACTTTTATTTATTTTCTTATCTTGGACGGAAAATAGAAGACACCAACAATTATATTCCAAATAATAACGGGAATGGCCTGGTGACGGTGACCACGACATCCCTTCCTCTCTCATAGTCTTAGATAACCAATTATACAAAAATGAAATTCTCTTCTCTTTTTTTTTTCCCTACTATATTTCTATACATTATATATCTATTGCGGGCGGGCGGGCGGGTGTAAGGATAAACCCGTCACCCGCCCATAGACATACGGGTTACATAAAAAGAACCCGCAACACATATTTAAAATTTAAACCCGCGCGGGTGCCGGCGGGTGCGGGCGGGTGCGGGCGGGTTGGCGGTTTTTTGTACACCCCTAATACTACCTATAGTGTCCACAAGTAAATAAACTAATTAACACAAACACTTCGTACACTGTTTAAATTGTTTTCCTTAACACATGATAAGTGGGCTCATTGGTCTACGTCATCAATAAATTTCATTTATATATGACGACCTAAATCAGTTTCCTATGCAAACCCTTCAAGATTCAAGAGGTAGTTAACCTATCTATCCTAATCGCATGACTATTTTCTAATTGCACATATTAAAAACAGTCAGCATAATTAGGGTAGAGCATTAAATTACATAAGGCACAACAATCGCAATTTTAAATATTTAAGTTTTTAAATGTAATACAAAAATGTTAAAGATTATATAAAATAAAAGTGTTATAACATTTGATGCGGGGTATCTTCGTCTTCTTACCAAACGTTCGAAAATTCTCAAGCTCATTGTCCTAAGTTAGCTTTGAGTTCAAAAATCTTGTATTAAATTAAAAAAATGTAATATGTGAACTAGAGTGGGACTGACATGGCATATGTACTCTAGTGCCGAAATCCATAGAAGCCCATGTTGGGTTGAACCAATATTTGGACTATAGGTCGATTTTTTTTTTTTTTTGTGAATAAGACAATACTTTGAAACTCAGGATGCTTCGGAATCCACAATACATCGAAAAGTCTTTAAGTTGAAAAGGCAAATATGAAGGCCCAAACTCCAAATTGATCAATATAGGTTGATAAGTTGAAACATTGTGCAAGTCGGATTATGAGCTATAATATCGATGTGCGGGCTAAAGTATCTCAGAAATTATAAATATATATCTCATAATATGATGATTAGACGAGTATTAATTTATTTTTATTCTTAATATTATTTTCAGTATTGGACATGCCTTTGGTAGGTTTAGGCTTGATAGATCGAAACACTCATCAGTATTTGCAAGATATATCAAAATTAACCATTTCAAGGATTCTAATGGGTTCTCTAGTGAGAGATTTAAATATATATTGAGCTGAACGTGCTTCTATTGTTTATGTGTTTGATTTTGTCATGTGACATATTGTGGCAAGCTATTTGAAGCGGGGTGATTTTGTTTGCTAGACTGAGCACTCCACGTCAGACTAACTCAAGATCCTTATTGGTCATGAGCTAGGCTTTGAGTTCGAAAAACCTGCACTGAAAAACATGGCACGTGAACGAGGTAGGGACTGACCCTGCGTAGGCACTCTGATGCCTACGTTAGTTAATGCTCATTGAAGGGTTAGACTATAAACATGTTATAGCTGAAATACAATGTAGATGGAAAATAGTTAAGTAAGTCGCACATATCTGGTAGGTCGGGTAGAAAGCGGTTGATAAGGAGTGGGAGTTTGTTGATTTTGGACTGAACTTGGGGCTAAAGCCAAGCTGCCTACTCATCTCGTTTAGGAAATTAAGTCGAACGTAGTTCATTAGTTCTTTGTGGTTGCCAGTCGTGGTCAGAGGCAAAGGTCGGATCACTGGGGTCGAATCTCCAAGGTCAGGCCTTTGCACATCGGATAGTAGTTAAGGCAAGACTCAAAGAGATTGTGGACGAAGAGATTGTGCATGAAGAGATTGTGCGTGCTCTCGGAGCTCTCTGGAAACCCCCCCCTATAATGAAGATAGGAGGGGGTATTTATAGGCTAGATGATGGGCCCTTCATGGATTGGGTCCCCATGAAGATTGTTCATGGCCAAAAGAGATTGTTCATGGGCAAAGAGATTGTTCGCGGCCAAAAGAGATTGTCCATATGCCAGTTGGTGGGCCCGAGCTGCCATGATCGATTTGGGCCGCTGAATCTCGTCGCATTTCCTATTTCATCGTGTTTGCCACTTGTCATGTTATAATTGGTTGCTATATTAGTACCAAATTATGGTACAACATAAGTCCCCCAGTTTGTTAGGTGGTCATAACATACGGGCGCCTTGCAAACTTATAGAGTAGTAATGCCATAATTTGCATTTTTTAATTGTCCCAATATAGGTTGAAACCACAATTGGTCAAAACTCTACCGTCAATGTTGAAGCCGAACAAACTCTCTTTGTCGAAGAGGCAAATCGTCTTGCATAAAAGACACTTGAGTAGCAGAATGAGTTATGCTTAAAGCCTTATTAAGAGGTAAAGAGAGTAGCATAGAATGCCGCAAAAGAAATTGTGCAAAGAAGCACAAGCCGCTGAAGAACAGGAGAAAATATGCATGGAGGCTCAAGTTGCGATTGAGTAGCAAAGTTAGTTACGTCAGGAGGTCGTTGATGAGGTAGTTAACGCCAATGAAGAGCTTGAGACTGCTCGATCCGAGCTTTCAAAGCTTTAGATTGATCATAAGTCTTTGTGGATAGGCTCGACAAGTAGGATAATACCTTCACCAAATATCGAACGACCAATAAGGCCTGTGTGGAGGAAGACCGTAAGTCGAAACTGATCATCGTGACTTTGAATGAACAACTTGTGACTAAAGTTGTTGCTGCTGATGTCACCCTTACTCCTGATGATGTTGTGGCATCCGACAATTTTGGTTTTCTTGTTGCTGCCTCCGGGATTGTGCCAACTACCGTTGTTGTCGTAGAGACAACATCTGCGATGGTCCCTCCCTTGATTATTCTTGATACAGTCACCACCTTTGAGGCAACATTGACTACTGCTGCAACTTCTTCCATTTCAGAATATCATCCTTCTAATCTTGTTTTGATAGCTACAATGAGTAATGGTGTTTCTTCCCGGGTTGACTGATTGTGCCGCAAGTGATGTAGTTCCTCTTGAATTTGTTATTCTACTGCCGTTGAATTATGGGTTTAGTCTCTGGAGATGATCCTTGGCGTTGTTGAGTAGTTGTGATGGTGTTGGCATTTTCAGTTGTTCTTGTAGAACTTAGCATAGTGATGATCACGAGTGTTTCTTCTACAATGCACTTGGTGGCTTCCCCCAGACGGCACCATTGAAGCGGGGTGATTTTGTCTGCTTGACTAAGCACTCCACGTCAAGACTAACCCAAGATCCTTATTGGTCATGAGCTAGATTTTGAGTTCGGGAAACCTGCACTGAAAAGCATGGCACATGAACTAGGTGGGGACTAACCCGACGTATGCACTTTGATGGCTAAGTTAGTTAATGCTCATTGATGGGTTAGACTATAAACATGTTATAGCTGAAATACAATGTAGATTGAAATAGTTAAGTAAGTCAATGAAATCTGATAGGTCGGCTAGAAAGCAGTTGATACAGATTGGGAGTTTGTTGACTTTGGACTGAACTTGGGGCTAAGTCAAGCTGCCTACGTATCTTGTTTAGGGAATCAAGCCGAACATAGTTCATTATTTCTCTGTAGTTGCCGGTCGTGGTTGGAGGCAAAGGTCGGATCACTGAGGTCGAATCTCCAAGGTCGGGCCTTTGCACAATGGATAGTAGTTAAGGCAAGACTCAAATAGATTATGCACAAAGAGATCGTGCGCAAGAGATTGTGCACGAAGAGATTGTGCATAAGAGATGTGCACGAAGATCTCTATGGGAAAATCTCCCTTATAATGAGATTATGAGGGGGTATTTATAGGCTAGATGATAAGCCTTTCATAGATTGGCCCCCAAAGAGATTGTTCATGGTCGAAAGAGATTGTTCATGGGCAAAGAGATTGTTCTCGGCAAAAGAGATTGTTCGTGGGTACGCCCGAGCCGCATCCCCGACACACTTGCTATATCCACTAACGCTTTGGGCCCAAATTTCCATGACCGATATGGGCTGCTAAATCTCATCACATTGTCCACTTCCTCGTGTATGCCACTTGTCATGTTATGATTGGTCACTATATTAGTACCATATTATGGTACACCACTATTGATAGATTATGGCGAACCAACATTCGTGTAGGACGAATTGAACTTTCACTCAAGCAGTTAGCATATATCACGAGTCTTTTACGTGTTTACATGACAATGACTCTTGCAAGCTACACAATCTCAGCCATGAGAAAAGGAAATGGGGTAAAGTAATAGTACGTTTTTTTTTGTGTGTAAGCAATTGTGAAGACAATCAACAAATATAAGTACAAATGATAAGTTAAAAGCACTATATCATTTAATTTAAGTCGATTAACCTTTGCAAAAAATCCTTATTTGAAGGATCCTAAAAAGACCTCAGAATGACTAGAATCTGGTGTGAAAATATTAATGGTCGGTTTAAGTCGGTAATGATGGTGATCTGTCTTTGACGTACCTTTACACAACATAAATCTTTTTGTTTAAAAATTAAAATTAGGTTGAAATAAAATTATAAAACCACAAAGCAGGAGTCATTTCCGCGAATAAGCCAAAAATACTCGGTTAAGGGAGTGTCTGCAAATGCTTTTAAAAGAAGTTTACGGGATTTTTCTATAGAGAAGCCATAAATTAGTGTTTGAAAATTCGGCTTTTGCTTCTCCTTATCTTAAAATAAGCCGAAAAAAGCAAAAGCACAAAAGTTGGGTAAATGGTGCTTCTATAAGGAGCTTTTAATTATTAATAAATTTTGGGGGTGTTTGCAAGAGCTTATAAAAGCCCTTCTTCATAGCTTCTACTTAAAGTTACTTAAAGTTGCGTTTGACTTAAAACTGTGAATGTTTGAAAATCCTTCTTAAGAGTAACTTAAAGCAGATAACATTTGAAGTAACTTTAAATGTTTCTCTCTCCTAATCCCTTCCAAATATCCATTTATACCCCTAGAATTAGGAAACAAGATATTCTCTAGTCTTTGAAAAATAATGAGAATAAAAAAATATTAACAATACTTTCAAATAATAAAAAATAAAATATTATATTGGACCCCAATTTATTTAACCACAACATATAAATATTAAAAAGTAAAGTAAAGTATGTTAATGACCAAGAGTAAACGTTCGTGTGAACTATGTGTAAGGATTTAAGTAAGAAGAGACCATCAAATTAAATGGTCTGAATTCCTTCGAGTGCTGGATTCATGAGTGTATGAAAGTTATGTTTAACTATAGTGAAGTTTGCAAGAGTTTAAAATAATAATTTCTTCCTTGCTTTTGTTTTAATTAGCTTAAAAAGAATTGATAGTGTTTGCATGTGTCATAAAGTTACTAAAAGTAGAAACAAAAACTATTTTGAAGTGCTTGGGAGTGACCAGCTGCTTTCCTAATTTCCTAATTAAGCAATATAATTATAGAGTATAGACCATCCTTGTGATAACAAGATTTTTTTTAATTTCTTTTTAAACGAGTAAATATATCATAGTGATCCAAGTATAAAAAAAATACTTTTGGACCCAAAACTCAAAGGGCCCAATAACAATATGGGTTCGTTTACCTTCAAAAAAATATCGGTTATTTTTGATCTCCTCAATCTGTTTTGTATATTGTACTATTTGTCATCACCATCAGTTTGGCCCATTAGTCTTTAATTTTGGTACTTATACATAATTTATCTTAATTTAATTATTGAGAGGAGGTTTTGTAGGAAATAACTATTTTCCTCTGGTTAGTGGGTTAATTTATTATTTTTTTCCCCTCCAGATGTAATTTAGAAAAAGAGCCTTGGTGAGAGAATATAGTCAGGAATAAATTTATGTATTGTCGCACACTATCAGTATCATGTCATAAAATACGCCAACTGCACTAAAGAAACATAAATTTACACTACGTAGTTAGTAGCGCAAGGCCCGATGTTCATGTCTGATGCAGAAAATGTTTAGATGGATTTTGATAAATGATGTTTAGACTTTGGATAGTTCTAGACTAAAGTCTTTTAATACATCAAATTGGTTGAGAAGGACTGTTGTATGTTACAAAGTGTTGAAGTTGAACTAGATGTCATTTGAAATTGAAGAGAGTCGCAACATTTTTAAGTCAAGATTCTCAGAGTCAAGAGATTAGCAGCAAGCCAGCAACAAAGTCATTAGGGTCCATAAAATTAGAACGCAAATTTTTTCAATGAAGTATATGTATTATAGGATTTGCATAACGTTATCATTTAGAGATGCTGAGTTTTACCGTCTCATGGTACCAAAAGGCACCCAAATTCATTTACTCTTTTTAGGAAATTGTGCCACAATATATATGTGGCAAAATACAAGAAAAGGTCAAGGATAGGTTTTTATATATGGACCTAGGCTCATTTAGCTGTAGAAGGTGTTATTTCGTAAAAAGTGTACGCTGGTAACTTGTGATATTTCAGAAGTTAGTTTAGTCTTCCATTTCTTTCTTAATTTTGGACTTATTAGTTCAATTTTTATGCATTATGTTTTACTTTACCAAGTTATAAAACTCTACCATGAAACTTAAAGCATAAACAATTATTTACTTATTCCCTTTATGAAGGTCATTCTGGCCACTTAATTGATACAGGGTTTTATTAAGTCACCCGCAGCTTCAATATATAAATAATATATATGCTAACTGTCAAGTCAAGTGTGGTCATATAGTAGCTAGGTTACGTTAGGGACTTTTACCCCTTTTGTTAACGTTAGATTCTGTAGCTAGCTTAGTCTAATTTTATTACAATAGATCAGAGGTACATTGCACTCGAAGCTTAAAATATTCTTCAACACTGAAGCACATATGTCTGAGATAATTATTCTTTGTAAAACAGGCAGTAACAGACAAAAAATTGCCCCTCCTTTTCTTTGTTCCTTGATCTTTGTGTTAATAAGGCATATATTCTTTTAGTAGTGCACTCAAGATTTCCGTGCATGACTTACCAGATACTGGAACTTGTCCGATTTATACAGGTTAAATCACTAGGTAAATTTTCTTATGGTAAAAAAAGAATATATATATATTATATATCCTGTATTTTTCACATTACAAATTAATTACCAAAAGTCTTTAGATGCTCTTGATTGTACCGCAGCCAAGTTACATCGACATGCCATTGCTGTTAACAGTGGTTGTTTAAAGAAAGCGACCTCAAAACAAGAACAAATAAAAACCTCAAGTTTGGTGCGTATAGTACTAATACAAAAAGAGTAATGAAAATTCATATCACCTAAAAAGCAAAAGTTCACTTCAGCTACAAGTAAGAGAACACAGCAATCATATTCTGACATGTGTCCAAAGATCAGAAAAGAAAAAGTTCAAAAAAGTAACACAAATGAATTCGAATAAGAGTCCTCACTTTTTCTCATGCCAAAATCCATACAAACACCAAAGTTCTTTTGCAGGCCATTTTACTTGGTGCTTTTTCTTTAGCTGTCTGTGCTCGAAGCATTAGCATCATTATTTTGGCATAATTAGTGTCCTCTGTTCTCTCAACTTTTGCTGCAAAAAGACTCATTTGGGTTGGGCATGCAACGGAAAAGTTACTCCTTAGTAGTGCTCAATTATTGAATGTCCACATAGACCATAATTAACCGAAGGCATGGAAGTTAATATTCAATATTATAAGTTGAATGCGTTAAAAAAATAAATAAAAGGAGTACATGCACAAGTAGTACAAATAACAATCTTAATATATACAAAAGAAGTGTTGAAATTGGATCCTTTTATACACTTTAAACTTCTAAAATATGCGTATCGTTTTTGCGCTTATAAAGGAACCAGAAGCCAAATTGTCAATTGCAAATAGCAAATAGTTCAAAAGCATGTTTTCACTTTAAGGAAACATTTCATTAGCAAGGTCGTGCTACTCATTGAAACAAACTAAATAACTTTTTCAGACAACAATCAAGATCTTATTCAAAATCAAAACTCAAAGCACTATTTTTTTCCCGGCAATGGAAGAAAGCATTCTCTCCAAACAACTCAAATACATCTAACATTCATGTAGTATATATCCTTGAAGGGATCAATCCGCGGTACTCCAAGTCATATCATTCTCGAAGATCCAATGACAAACCTCGATCAAGCCCGGCCCGTACCCCAACGCCTCGAAAGCACCGTGGGTCGCACTCCAATACGAGGTGTCGAGATGACATATTGCCACACCATGATTGATTTTGGCCTTAGATTCCACGCTAAGAATGTCTGCCTCATACACTCTCACTTTTGGTACCGAATGGCAGTAATAGAGTAGATAAGGAAACAAACTTTGATGGCAAGACACTGATTTTGTCACGCTCCCACCATTGATCCCTTTCACGCTTCCTAGTACCACGCTTTCCTTCGAGCCCATCACGTTCTCCGTGGTCCTAACCACCACATTGCTCCCCAAAACCGAGGCCGCAAAGTCGATCATCTCCTCCACGGATCCCACGCACCGTTTGGTCTCCCCTTGACTAGGGGCACGCTCGCACTCGGCCAACGCGTTCACCATCACACGCTCCATAGTCGAATTCTCCTCCACACGAAAAGCCCGTTTCAGCTCGGGTAGCCCCTCGGTTGTAAACGGTAACTTTGACGAAATACCCCGGGGCAAAAACGACCTTTTCGGCATCCAATCTCGAATGTTGGGCATTTTCATTACATTTCCTTCTTTCAACATGCTCTCTCTAAAGAATTTCCCCTCCTCCACAACCTTATTCACAGTTTTGACACCAACACTTATTGAATCACCCGTATCATCATTCTGGTCGAGTGCCGGTTTAGTGTAACCGGCAAAGGTGACATCTTTTTTATTAGCATACTCTTTAAAAGTATTGTTCACACCATAAACCTTAAATCCAAACAACTGATCCACTGCACCTTTAGCATACTCCTTAAAACTATCTAATCCAACATTAAAAGACTTACCATAATTAACAAAATTAGTCTTGCCCGAATTAGAACTCTTCCCATACGACTGAAAATTATCCCTACCCGCATTAGCTGTATCTCTATAGCTAGTAAAACTCTCGGTACCGCCATTGCCACCACCCCCATAATTTCTAAAAATGTTAGTGGGATTGTTGGCATTAGTACTATAGCCTTTGAAAGAATCATTACCACCATTTCCCAACTCCGAATACCCCGTAAACGTCGAAGCCACGACGTTCGACGTGTCCCCGTACCTCGTAAACTCCGATGGAACCGCATTACCGTTCTTTCCGTAACTAGTAAATCCTTCCTTCCCTGAATTCGTGTCGTCGGCGTAGCTCGAGAAGGTCAGCTTGTGGCCGTTTCCATCGGAGTCATAGGACGTGAAACGAAGGTCGGGGACGTTGACACGCGGCATGTAGTTCTTGAAGTCGCCCGACCCGCCGGTGGCGCTGGCACCGTAGGAGGAGAAATTTGCATTCCCAACGTTCCCATCGTCCGCATAGCTCGTGAAATCCTCATGGTGGCTCGTGGAGCTCCGGCTGTATCGCGTAAAGGATCCCGTGGCGAAGTTGACCCCGTTGGAGTAGTTCTTGAACTGGTCGACGCCGTCTAAACGACCGTTGCCGTAGTTTGAGAACTTTTTGTTGTCGTAGAAGGCGAAATTCGCGTCGCTTTTGTGGTTCTCGGTTACCGGAGTGCTGTCGGAATTTAGGAAGCAGAATAAGTCCGCGGCGGAGCAGAAGGCGGCGAGGTGAGATGAGAGCGTTTTCTCGTCTGCGAGCTTGGTGAAGAATGCGGATTCCGCGGCGGAAAGTGGCGATGATTTTGATATGAGGAATGTTGGTTTTGTGAGGTTGTTAGAAATGTGCTTGTTCCAATAGCGAATGAGTGAAGCTTTAGGTGTGAAAGGATTTGGTGTTTGATAAGCCAATGAGTAAACCTGCAAAAAACCGGTGTGGGACAAATTAGTAACAGTTTGTAAAAGACAAAATGTAGTTAAAATGAGATTGCACTATTGGCCAAATTAAAAGCATAAAAACTTACAGAGCAACATGATGAGATGATGAATAAGAACAAGAAAATAGTATGAGTGATGAGCTTGACTGTATTATTGTCCATCTTTGGGAGAGAGTGGGAGAACAGACAAGAGGTGGTTTGTTTTGTTTCTTGATGGAAAAGGACATTATTATAGGGACACATAATTTTTTATGATTTCTTTTTTTACTTACTTTCTGCTGATTTTATATTTTAATTATAAGTTGAGCAGGTATATCTTATCATACTATTAATAGTTTAATATATAGCAAGTGGCTGAGAATCTTGATGTTGGTTCTGAGTTCTAATATATGTCGTGTTATTGACAAAAGAGCACGAGATAGACAGAGATACCTGTCAGTGAGATCTAAATCTTCTTGAATCATACTAGTGTGCAATAATGTTTGTAACTACTATCTACTCACTCTTTAATTAGCCTTTAGTCCCTTCCTGCATAGCACTTCATAACAGTTTACTATAATTATTATATAATAATTACGGAATATGTTATTTTGAACTCTGTATGAACATCACCATACATGTCCAACCTCATTGTTTGCATTATTTGTGCATCATTAACGCATTGAGTCAGTGTCGCTAAATATTTTAAAGAGCCGCTGTATCAATTGTGCTATCCTCAAAAACTGTTGAAATGTTTTCGGCTTGTAAATTGTGTTACTAGCTTGTATTGTCTTCTTATAATAATTACCTTATTTATGAAGCAACTTTTACTTTAGTGTATCCTTATTCCACTATATTTCCCCCGTATATGAGATTAGGAATAAGATTTCATACAAGCACAATATTCTTCAATAATAAATTTGGAGCTAAGATGCCAAATCGATAAGAGACATCGATTTCTAGTTTGGATTTGACAAGGAGCCATACAGACATTCTTACGTCATTCTAGTTTTTCCTTGTAAGAAATAGGAATACGCAGAAGGAAACAAAAAATCACTCCTAATAATAACCTCAGTTAAATCTACAATATTGTACTAGGATATAAAACACATACAAGGAAACATATATCCATCAATTAAATCGGATTTAGATCCAATCCACATGAATTCAACCTGAATCCAACCTATTTTACCCCCGCTAATCCCATAGAGTATGGGGATACATATAGCAACTTACAAGCTTCTGTATTTAACAGCTATATATTATATCAGTCGAATGTAACTAAAATTGAATTTACAAAGACGTTCCAAGAGCCTCTGATGCTATACTGGGTAGCCAGTACAACCTTGTGAGATCATGCGACACTTCACATGCTAATAGTACATATGTAATATGCATTTACTTGGACTTATGTGTGGTTGTATTACATACAAGATTGTCAGATTTACAAGCTTCATGGTCTCATTATGTACATTAAAACATGCTTTAAACCAATGAGATCTCCCTCTGTTGAATTTTGGCATCATGGTCTTAAAAGCCTTGGACCAGAGTTGGAAGCAATCCAGGTCGAAATTACATCCACAAGGTTATCAATTTCCACTGAAGTTTGTGCCCGGAAAATTCTTGAATCTGCACCAATTGAACTGCTCACTTCTTTGGCAGCGGCTTCCCATGGTGTACCAGTGGTTAAATTACTCAAAAACTCTCCTCCAAGATTGACGGCATTTACCATAGCTGGGGGAACATCTGGTACAGCCTGAACATAAAAACTACATGAATACAACCCGACGAGCATCATATCTACATGTACGGTATAAAAATGTCTTTAATACTCTAGATTATGTATTACCTGTTGTAGAGGTAGCACGTGATCCCCTGGTAATAAACGAATGGACATATCCAGCATTGAACTGATAGCAGATTCTGAGCTTAGAACTTGAGCTAGTGTGTTTGTTTCATCAATCGTATCATCTCTGAACTTAATAAGTAGATTTCTGGAAATACCATAGTAAGACTTGATCTGTCAATGACGCCAAAACCAGGAAATGGATTATTAATTTACATAAATCAGTTCTTACGCTAGCAAATATTTGCTAGCTGATTCACCAGCAACAATTTAAGGGAAGGTACTAGCTACTTCATTTTTTATCCAGATGTATTTGAATTATACATGTAAATATTTGTTAAGGTTTGTCTAGATGAGATGAGATAAGCTAAGAGCTGTTCAAATAAGATACTGTAGTTATGTTCATAATTGTCATCTGTACATAATGAAGGAAATAACATCTGAGCAGTATTGACTCAAATTGTCTGACAAGAAAATTGGCCATGT
The DNA here is from genome assembly GCA_948329865.1 of Linaria vulgaris. Classification (NCBI taxonomy): domain Eukaryota; kingdom Viridiplantae; phylum Streptophyta; class Magnoliopsida; order Lamiales; family Plantaginaceae; genus Linaria; species Linaria vulgaris. The sequence continues at coordinate 29,345,746 of OX415250.1, read as the reverse complement.
TCAACATGTAGTACAAATATTCTTCCCAGCTCACGCACACACATTTGTCACACCAACGGTAACATAACATTAATACTATACTTGAGAAATAGCCGTCTTGAGTTGATAACTCTCACCGGAAATGTGGAAAAATAAGCCAAAAGTGCAAAGTAGGTTTACCAGTCGTCGAGTTTCTTCTGGCTTAGGAGAAAACTCTTCCCTTCCTTTGGCTAAGTCCATATACAATGGAGGGAGCTGCTCAACAAGAGGAAGAACTTGCTTCAAGATAGAAGGACTAAGGTTCTCGAATTGCTTCATGGTCATCTCAGCCTGCGCAAGCCACCAAAAGTAAGGTGTTTACACAACCTAGAAGTTCACAGAAAATAGCAAGCAAACATGAAAAGCTTTCAAAAGCAAACAGCATCCAGTATATGAAGAAATCCCCTTATCATTGTTACAGCTGGAAAATTCTTGATATTTTGGTCAGAGTGGATAATGATGTATGAAATTTCTTCTGATTGAATAAAAACATAAAGACTTGCAAGAACCTCAATGTATAGAAAGAGCAATGACACGCCATAAAAAGGATACAAATAATAGAGCCAATAAGGAAGCTTATCTTTTTCTTCTGCTTCAGAAGTTTTTTACACCTTCAAAATGCTTCTTTCCTTCTTTTTCTACAGATTACACACATTTATATAGCTCAGCCGAGCATCATATCATTTGACAAGTATGTCCATAACTAACACATCTGGTGTTATAATCAGAGTTCATAACATCTGGTTCCCTTCAACTATCCTTTTCTTCTGATTACACACATTTATATAATTTAGCCAAGCATCAATCGTTCCACAAGTGCCCTCAAGATAAACGTATTCATTTGGCACTTCACTCTAACTAAGACAAAATGATTTCTTGCAAGCTAAAGGCCATGAACGTTTATTCCCTGATTTTCAATTTGAATGTTGGCAGAATTACATCTGTACCTGGATTAAAGAAGTTTCTTCTTTTCTATCCAGGTTCTTAGAGAAGGAAAGCGTTCAGCAGCAATATAAATATAAAGTTGAGATGTAATATAATGCATCCTTGAATAGATGTCTTAAGATATTGCAGAATTCTTTCAAGCAGAATGAGATTATTGTTTTAGATGCAAAACTTGTTAACCACTATTCCCCATAATGTTGCCAAGTTGGCCAGAATGAACGCATATTGCTTTTATATAACATACCAAAATAAAGAAAGTCTCACCCCGAGGCGAATTGTAGGTGATGATGCTATTTGTGATAAAAATGGCCCGATGTTCTGAGCCATTGGTACAAGAACTGGTGACAGCAATGGAATGGATAGGCTTGCTTCCTGAAAGTAAAACAAAACCAAATTCCGAATTTAGATGAGATTAAATAAAGTTTTGCATCATTTAGAATCATGAATTGTTGGACACTAAGGCCTCGTGCACTTTAGTCAATATGACATGAACACCAACTACAGAACTGGTCAAAAGTGTTGGATATTTTTTGTTTTAGAATTGTACAAAGTTACAGGGCTAGAATTCTGCATGGTTAATTGTATCTGCACCCAGTTGATAATGCATAATTTGCAAAACGAACCCCCAGGACATGCTTAATTTACCAGTGTAGTTAAACTACCAAGTCATACTACTGCAGTGCAAAAATATAATCATCTACAATAATAAATATAACCGTCTACCAAATTCCTGTAAAGAAAATTTACCTTGTTGTTGAATGCCATTAATATGTTCCCATTTCTCTGCACAGCGTACCTTGAACCTGATGATCAGAGACAACTAGCTATAAGTCGAAGTCAACAATCTGCAACTTTCTTTTTAATGACGAATCTGCAACTGCTGTTAGAAGAAGAAAGAAAAGAAAAACCAGAAATTATGTGTCAACCTATCAGAAGATGAACGAGAGATCCAAGAGAATGCCCAATGCCAAAAGTAGGAATATCCTCAACCTGTGCAAACGAAGCAACTCATATACGTACAAAAGCAAAACTACGACACAAGCTGCTCCAAAATTTGGAAACAGAAACTCACTGTTTCCTGCAGAGCCCGAAGACATCTCTCGAATTTAAACTGCACTTCATCTGCGATGAGAAAGTGATCAAGACCACTGGCATATGGTGTGGCAATAACTAATACACCCCTGTTTACAAATTTCAGAGGAAGCAAGTTAGTATCCTCCAACTGTTAACTACCCTAGAAGCAGTAGATCATACTTATCCAACCTTCTCCTACCATTGCCTTTCCACCAACCAAACTATAAATAAGAAACTAATAAAGGCATAAAAAAAGAAACCAAAAGAGTAGGTACAGATAATAGGCGAGGAGTGTTGGAAAACATATACAAAAATTATAAATGCGTAATCTCTCTACAAGTTTGAGTTTTTACATGAGAGGCAATTCAAGGGAGCGCAAAACTGATACCTAAAAAAATGCCTTAGCTTGTGAAAGAAGCAGTTGGCAAAGAGAAATTGAATTTGGTGAATCAAGCACAAGTTTTTACGCAATAACACCAAAATAGAAGTGTTAGTACTTTGTACGTATAAAAAATTGATTGATCATGTCATATAGAAATAATTTAGAAAACAAAATATTAGAAAAGTATAATAACTCTTCTAAAATGGTTGTCAGTAAACATTACAATGATGATTGGAAAATGCTATGTCACATGTAAGAATCAGATGTTAACAAACTAACTTGTCTGCAAGACGTTCCAGGAACAAGCGGTAAGTAAGCTGTGGCGCAGCCCCCACAAATATACCACCAACAAAATGTACGATGGAAGTTATCTTGGAGTTACGTGGTCTCAATACCCATGCTCCCTAGACAACTCAGAGAAATATTATGAGCAATGCGTTATCAAAAGGTCAACACCACAAAACCACCTTTACAGAGCATCTATGAAATAATGCTTTAGCTCTTGAGATTGTCTGTCTCTATTATAAGAAATCAACAGTTTGCACGGAAAGCTTTAGAAAGTAGAGATTGTAGTATATCACAGAAGTTTTCCAGTGTTGTCTTCATGGTTGAAGACAGGAAAAGCATATTTAAAAACAAACAATCTGAAAGAAATAACATAATCCTCCAACCTCTTAATTAAACAGTTAAATAGCTTATTTTGTGTGAGATAGATATCAATCATCACAAAATCATCGTGGTGTACCTCAATTTCAGTCCAATCTCCAGAACCACTGGAACCATGTTGAGATTGTTTCACGGTTGCGGTGAGTAATCTGTAGATAAATAAAGGAAAGAGCTGGTATAGAACTCGATCGATCGCGCATCATTTTAACGTTTCTGATGAGAGGTCCCATATCGGAAACAAAGATTGGTGAATGTGATGATATCAAGGAAGGCTATTTTAACTGAAGAAGCCCCTGAATTCTAAGATAAACAACTGTTATCTCTTTCTCTCTCACCTCTTACTTCTTCTTCTTCATCACTCTCTCATTTTTTATTTGCTATCTATCTATCATACCACCTCCAATAATATTAATCACACTTGCTACTCAAATACAAAATCAAAATAATTGTAAGGAACGTGAAATCGGACCTTTCGATGTCTTTGTAGAGCTGGATTCCGGTGGGTTCGGGTTGAGGTTGATTGTTACTGCCGCCGCCCTGCGATTGGCAAATAATCCTGCCGCCGGAACTAACATAATGATTGTTGGGAAAGTTGCAAAAGAAGCTTTTGAAGTTGACTTGTGGTGGTGGTGGTGGTGGTGAAGGTGAAGATGCAAAACGCGGATATACACTACTAGTAGGAGGAGCTTTCCACATACAGCTCGCCATTTCTATGAAGAACAACAACACCTTTTACTTCATCAATTCGATATTTATATATAATTATTATATTAATTAGTAAGGAAGGAAGGGGGAAATGCAAACTTGCACGCAATCTATAATTAATTACATTCAGTTAAGTGTGACTAAAATCTTATTTGCTACTTATTAAGTTATATTGTAGTATTAAATCTTATTGCTGGAATTTTTATTTTTTTTTCCTTTCACTAACTAAATTACAAAAGTGTCCTCATATGTTTTTTAAAATGAAATGCAAGAGCAAGACGCATGTTCACGGTTTTTCGGAATTGGATCATCAACATACGTTTCAAAACATAAAAAAAGTAAACACAGTTTCTCTGTTAAGGAGAAACACTTCACCAATTAGTGGACTCTTAAATCTTAATTGTTGCAACTCGTATTATATATATATATATATATATATTATCCAATTGGAGACAAAACCACAAATCTTGTTGGCTGTATCTTTGCTTTGTCATCATGTTAAAAAATTTGCTGTTTTTCTGGTTTACTGTTTCTGTAGCTGCTAGTTTGTGCAATATTCAGGTGTTATAATCTATTTTTATGTGTTGTTTTTACTGTTTTGAGTACTATTTTTCAGTTTTGATGATGCATTATGTATCTGTTATTTTCTATAATGTTAACTGCTATTTTTTTTCTGTCTTGGTGCAATTTATTGTGATGCAACTTATGTAGCTGTTTTATGGAATTTATATCAATTACAAGTGTTTTTTTTTGTGTGTTTTGGTGCTTTTATTTTTGCAGTTTTCGCTGCTGTTCCATCTCTAGTTTCTATATTTTGCTTTTCATAGGGTTTAATATTTCAATCGCAGGAAAAACAAGGTCTTAGAGGAATTGAAACTACTCAGTCGTCAAAGCATGGAGATACGCCTACGGTACATGATTCAAGTGCAATGAGTAATGGCTTTAGTGCAGTTCAAAACTCAGAAGCTCTAACAGAATCTAGCCAAATTACTATTGAAAGTGCTTATTTTGCGAACGGGAACGAAGTTAGACGTTCTCAAGCAATTTGATTTTGATTAAATCAAATATTTGCGAGAACTAGCACAAATTTTTGTAACTTAAAAACTTGGATGTTGTTTAACTCTTGCGTATTTGATGTTTTTGACTTGGAAGTGTTTAGATGTTGAACATTTGATTTAGGTGTGTTAACAATGTAACACTTTATTTTGATGTATTATTATTTTTATTCACATATGAATTTTAAGATTATTTTTCAGCTTTTTTATAGGTGCTTATTAAAGTAGTGTTTTACATTTTCTAAAAAAATTATTCTTTTAAAAATGTACAATAAAGTTAGTTATATTTATTATATTTAATTTTAATTATTTGTTTGAAGTTTTACCAAATTAATCATTTTTAAAGTCTCAAACAAAAGATACATACTTGAATAGAATTTATGTTGGTAACTCTTAAACATTCCAGAAAACACAATTTCAAATATTAGCAAAAGTACATAAAAAATATCAGTTTGCTATTATTTTGAAAATATTTGGGGTCGTTTGAAATTTTCTCTTTTTTGAGGGGTTATTCGCCTATTTAATGTAAAATATGGGCATTATTTGTTCATTGGACATATTATAAAGAGTTGTTTTGCTATTAGTTTCTTTAAAAATAAGGGTATAAAAGTCATTCATATCAAAATATATATGCCCACCCTCACTTTTTCGCAAGTGTAGCTCACTCTCCTATAAAAAGAGGTAATTTGCTATGTATTTAAATACACAGGGAGGTTTTTCGCTTCTTTCCATTTCACAGGGAGGTTTTTTGCCCGTTTTGAATAACACAGGGGGACTTTCTACCAAAAACCCTTTACACAACTTTTTCAAAACATTTTTTTTAAAAAAGGTCTACATAACATACGTGAGCATCACTTTCACGAACAAAAACCAAGAAATTCTAAAGAAAAATTAACAATGCAAAGCTTAATAATATCCATGACAATCTCTTACACTTCAGAATCCAGCTCTTAATCAGAACAAAATCAAACTCCCTAAGGAGTAAGAAATACAATTATACAATGGCCATAAAGTTCTGAAAGCAGTGTAATATTGCAGCATTTCCTAGTAATCCAGAAGACAATGACATGCCCTGCAGGCTGCAACCATTCTCAAACTTTGGTTGGAATTTTGCTACAAAAGAATATCCATGGTATCCATTATAATGCAAATGGATCCATCATGACGGGTGACAGATCAAACATTAGACCCTGATTATTTCTAGGTGACAATTTTCAGAAGAACGATGCTTCTCTTACTAAGTACCTTTTAGCTTACATGTATAAATATGTTAGTGGGTCAAACGTGAATCTGTCTTTTATTCAGAAGCAACTTTCAGTAGCTCCTCCCAACTGGTAATCTTTTCACGGGGTTTGTTTTTCAAGTTTCCGCGCCTTCTCTCTTCGGTATCAATTTTTCTCCAGCCATCAAAGGAGACAACTCTTGTATTCCTTTTTTCCAATAACTGCAGGAGCCCTTGTTTCCCAGGCTTTAACGTGTTAGACGATAGTACTCCACTGTTAATGTCATTTAAGATGCCGGCCAGCTGCCATCAAGTTTTGTGTTGAACAAAACAAGTTAGCAACAAATTTTACTGCCCCATAACAAGAAAAGATTTCCATAAAAATGATTTAACAATCATGCTAGAATAATTGAGCACAATACTTCTTGAATCAGTAACTTACAGTTTCTTCAGCACAATACAGGTTTGTCCCAATAATCCCAGTTGGTCCTCTCTTCAACCATCCACAAACATATAATCCCGTCTCAGATTGCATATGTTCTTGTGAAGCACCACTCAGGACACGGCCTCCAACATTTGGAACAATTCCTACAAAAGATGCCAAGAGAAGCGTCAGAACAGGAATAGTGCCATATAATTAGTAATCAAACACCTCCATCATACGCTTCACATGAAAAGCAGAGGTGCACCCTTATTATTATTTTGAATTTAGATAATAAATAAAATAAGCTGAGGGAGTTGGGATTAGAAGTAATTGAGTTGCAAGGTAATCTGATGGTGGATATCACATTAATTATTTTGTTTTATACAAGGGCAGGCAAGAAACCAAACAGGTTTTTATTCCACTACTATCCCCTTACCTATAACCAATGCGCTTCCCATAACAAAACCTACTACTTTAACTAGTCGCTTTTCTGGTACCAGCACAGGACCACAATCTAGTTCCTATTACCTGTGGGTTACCCTAATATCCAGTGTGGGTGCCAAAGCAAGAAAACAAAAAGCAGGTTTTTCTCCCATCTGCTAGCATTATTGTTTTAAGTCCTTGACGGGATAAGAAACTTCTCTTATTTGTAGATTCATTCTGTATAAGACACATGGTATTAATTATTCAAAGACGCGAGCTATTTTGACAGGATATACAAAACTGCCACATAACTTTGGTCATTCAAGCCAATGATAAAATAAAAAATTCAGCCTTACAATACCTTTGTAGTTATCAAAGGGTAAACCATCAATAGCGACTGATTTATAGCCAATACTCTTCAGCGCTAACCTGCAATCAACAATATTAAATATATTGACATTAATCATGTGACTGATCAACCCAACCCAGGTCAACACTAAAAAAGCAATCGGCTCATGTTCCTCTCTGTTCATTTTGCTTTCCCTTCCCATAAAAGCATAGCAGCTACCAAATTGGCCACATAAACACTCAGCCTCCACTCAAGACATATGAGCTTGTAATGTCTGAATTGGTAATCACTTCAAAAGTGACTAATTAATCTCCCATGTGGCATATTTAGCAATACAGTAGACTGAAAGAAACATATAGATAATTGGCGAGATGAACAAGCACCTTTTGTGAACATGCATCATTCATGATGAGTTCTAAAGTACTTACCCGCATGATATATCCTTGTAAATTCCTGTTCCAACCGCAACCTGTCCAACCAATTCATCATCTCCTGCCAAAAAAGAAAAAAAAAAGAAAGATAGCAAAATGAGATGTTAAAAAACCGTGACATCACGGCGCAACTCCTTTATCTAGGGCCTACTTGATTGAAATTTTAATAGCTGAACTTAATATTAGTACAGGGAATCCTGCTTGTGAAACACAAAATTAGTTTCATCATTACTGGAAAAAAAAAATCCACAAGTGACAAATTAATTGAAATACCGTTAAAATATCAGCACTGTACGTACCACCACAAGAAAATGCTGCTTGGAATAGCAAAACATAAGGGGTACTCTACCGATAGATGCCCATAATATTCCCAGAGCTTTGCTTTTTTAAAAAAGATGCAGTAACTATATCCCAAACTTATCTTTGAAAGAACAGCATTGAGGAGAACCCTGGTAAATCCCTAAATACAACTTTGCAGATTTCCTTTTTTGAGAATCAAATGATAAAAGGAAGTTTTGATTGCAAATTTAGGACTGGACAACTATTTTCACACACAGCGTCTTACATTCCCATTGCTTTTTTGTGTTAAATATTTAAAGTCACTAGGCATAACGTCTAAAAGAGAGTTTAGTAAGAGAAATAATAATTTAAAATTCCCAATAACACAACAAACCTTTTCAAAGCCACTTCAAATAGAACACAATACCTTTAAGTTTTGTCTTCTCAAACCGAACACCACCAAGATGACCATGTTTAGTTTCTGACTCTAGAAACTTGTCTGGCTTGTGGAAGAAAATAAAGTGGAGTTCCCGTTTACTGCGAACAGGAGTATCTCCTGCAGTGGCTGCTGCTTTAGAGATCAATTCATAAACTCGCCTCCTGATCCTGTTATTCTTCATCTCTATCTTTGCCAAATAAAGTGTAAAAGAAAATAGTTAGTTGCATGGAAAACGAAGGCCAATGGTTGGGGGAAGGATATTGTGGACAGACTATTGTAGTAAACATATGTTACAACATGTACCTCATCTGCTGGAGTTGTAGCTAAATCAGACTGCTGGATATGAATAGCCAAATCCTTGATTCCTGCAATGATAAATAGATGCCGTCTAGAAGAGTTACTCATAAAATTCACTAACAAACAGAATGTTACTAGAATTTGAATAGTGCAGGTCATCCAGAAGACCATCCAAACCTCAGGCTAATACCGAAAGATCTACAGGGCAAGGTCTAACAACTAAATCACCTTTGATTTGTTACAGAAGACGAGCACATCCCAAAAAAAATTGAAAGATAAGGCTATTATCACATAGTACAATCACAATATCCAACTTCTGAAGTAACTGAAATTGACCTAAATCCTCAATTGACCTAAATATATCAGCCAACAACAAATTAAAGGTTAACAACAAGATGTGGATCAGAACTACTTACATTAATACTGAGATAAAATATGCACTGTTATAAACCAGAGTGGGATGTAATAAGCAAAACTCTCCTATCTAAAACATAAGGCTGCAGGACAGATCAAAAGGCTCAGAATTATTACCCAAAATTTCTCGTAGTTCTTTAGCAGTACAAGCTGCTTGTACAGGTCCACGCCTTCCAACCAAATAAACTTTCCTGAACCAATTTGAAGTAATTTAAGGATCAGAAGGTAATCCTTTTTTTTTTTTTGGAAAGACCAGAAGGTAAACTAAAAACCACAATTTCAGAAATAAATTGGCAGGTTACAGACCTTACACAGCTCTCTTCCAAAGCAGCCAATGCATGTGAAGCAATATCAGTTTTTGCTAATTCATTTGTTGGGCGTAAAAGTATTCGAGCAACATCCAGAGCCACATTACCCTAAAAAGCCAGTGACCACATCGATTGAGTTTCTCAGATATTTACGCGCTTTTAATAAAAATGACAAAAACTCCTGTCCAGAAACTAAATGCTCGTATGTGAAATATACTAGTTCAGAAGTCTAGAATGATCGGCTTCACATCTCTGCTTCCAATGATCAATGAAAAATGGAGATAATAATCCCTATGAACAGGAAGTAATTTATGTAGTTTCTACACATAATAGTTCAATTCAGCTGCAAAATTTACATTACATAAACATGGATAAGGTGTTTTCCTTTCAGAAGCGCATAAAAGGACTTAGAGATTCATTTGGACAGGTTAAAAGTCCTATACAAAGAGAAAATGTACTTGTGATCACAAGCATTCTGCAATTTTTGTTGAACTGTAAAATACTAAACAATGTTCATCACTTTTTTCCCAGTTATCCATGTCTTACATATTTAACTAGTTTCAGCAAGGCCCTATTCAAACATGGGGCTTTGTGTTCATATTATGATATTTAACCGACTTCAATTACTAAAGTGTAAGAAACTGGACAGTGAACTAGATACCTGACCAAGAACAACAGCAGTATCAGTGCTTTTCAAGTCAGGGGATAGATTTATGTAGTCTGGGTGCCCATTATACCACCAGACGAACTCCCTCGCAGCATGTACACCATCCAACTCCTGCACCAAACATATAAGAAAGAAAGTTTATTATCGATCTAATAACCCAAAGTACTAACACAAGCTCCTAACTCACAGGCAAATACATTGCAGTGAAGCATGATAATACGAACCTCCCCTGAAATGCCAAGAGATCGGTCACTTTCTGCACCATAGGCAAGCACCACCTAGCACAAAATCCTTTTGATTATCACATCTAAGAGTGAAAGAAAATAAGGACCAGCTATAATTATCCTGGTAACCAATTTATTCCAAATATCTTACCGCATTATACATCTCACGGAGCTCATGCAAGGATATGGTGGATCCGAGAGAAACATTGCCGAAGAATGAACAACGTTCATTTTGCGCAACCCGAGAAAACTGATTGGTCACTACCTGGGCAAAGTTTCCGAATAACTAAGCCCAAAACGAAATTTGAATAGAAGAAAAAAATAAAATAATAATAACAAAAAGAGAACTTATGCTGGATTTATATTTGAAAAGTGAAGCTAGTACCTTGCTCATAAAGACTACAAAAATTGGGTCCTATCTCTATCACTTTTTATTCATCATCCATAAAACATACACCACTTTTACATCACAGAAGTATTTTTCGTGTACCAAAACATATATCCAAAAACCCTAGGCATGGCATGAGCTGGCACCCCATACTCACAAATTGTCACATCATCCAACACATTGTCAAAATTTATTCTGGTTGAATAGTTTGGATGATGCGGCAACTAGTGGATTAATTAGTCTAGACATGGGCCAAACAGTATTTTTCAAGAGCTTAATCAGTACAAAACAACAGCATTGAGTTATATTGCTTGCATAATATTGATTGCATATCAAAGTTCTGAGCATGCTTAAACTCACAGCAAAGCCAGATTATGCAATAGATTTCAATCAAGTCGGAGCTTTACTGAGATATGTGAGCTTTCCATCTAAAATGATGCATAAGCTACTTTGAAAGTAAATTTTGAGGATTTTGTTGAGTCGAACAAGGTTAATAGCCAGCCATCTGAATGGACTCCCCCTAAAGTCCCAAACCTTCAGTGTTCTTTTTCTATCATCTCCCTGTTTGAGTCTTCACTCCTCCATACCAGTATTGTACAATAACTCTGTTTTCTTGTCTATCCATGACGCGTGTTTATTTTTTGCTCTGCAAGCAGCTATTCTCTTTTATCTTATTCCTTTGTGTGACCGACCTCAAGTCATTATAACACAAACATAACACAAAGTACACCGACTTGGTTGTTGTGTGTATGAGTTCCAAAAGCAAGTGGCTTTATGTTTTTTTAGCGCTGATTTCATAGCTAACTTGGATATAGTAAATAGCATGAAACGTTCTGTAAAAGTGCTAAAAGTAGTTGCAATTCATATATGCATTTCGCAACGTCTACCAAAACCTATGTACTTCGCACTTCATTTCGGAAAATAGCATTGCCTGTAAACAATTACATTGCCCTAAGAATTTAACTACTGCTGACTGACCTTAGTTTCAGGATGATCAGGAGCGACACCAGTACGAACTAATCCAAAAGGTGTCGGCAATCGGTCGATAATATCGACTTCCACACCTTCGTGTGCCTTCAAAATCTGTCAAACAACACAAATTATAAACCAAATCATCAACCAAAAAAAACCGTAAAATCTTCTCAATTAAGCAACAATTACAACAATACCTTTTCGGCAGTGTAGAATCCGGCAGGTCCGCTGCCAACGATACAAATACGCAATGGATTTGACGACGACAGAGTGGTGAGATTCCTCGTAACACAAGACTTCAGTTGTCGGAAAATCGCCATCCTTCAATTAAGCATAGACTTAAAAATATAGTCGAAATAATAACTCCTTAATTAGCGGTGGCCGACGGCGATTTCAAACCGCGTAGCAGCAGTGGAGCCCCTGAAATCTTAATCCCCTGTAAATGCAGGCAATTAGTGACGCGTTTGGCCATTTGCCTATTTTTAAAAATTATTTGAAACCAAAAAAAATAAAAATTATTAACTATTCTATATTTTATAAGTTACTTGTTTTTACCTATTTTTTATTTTTTTTCAGAATTGAAGTGACAAACCATTCGAAGGATATAAAGTGTGTGTCCTATTTGAAAAATGATATTCTATGGGTATCTCATTAATGAATCTCATTAATGAATGAAAAGTATATCAGTGTGTACGCGGGTGGGTTATAGCGGGTAGCAACGAAAAAAGACACCATACCTAATCTTGGCGGTTTACCAATTCTTTCACCCGTGCGGGTGGTTACAATTTAGAAACCATGTGGGTTGCGGGTTGGGCGGGTGGCGGGCGGATTGCACTGGATAGTGGATAGATTACAAATCAAAAGATTTTCAGAATCACCACCCATATTTTTTTGAATGAAATTAAGCTGCAATTTCAGAAGGCTCAATTTAATATTTTTCTGAGTTTCATGCTTCTGTTTCAACATCTTATCATATGTATCTGCAGTGTGATTTTAATTATAAACAATTAATTGATTGAAGTCATTTTGCTAACTTTATCACATGGATCTAAGTGTAAATATAAGTTAAAACAAAAGGACAATCTATATCTCATTACTCAAACCCAAAGTTTGGACAAATAACATATGTTTCTTTGTTAATTTTGACATTTAAGGATATAAAACAAACAAAACTTTCATCAGACAAAACCCACGTTTTTCTGTTTTCTCCATCATGCTGCAAGTATTTACAACAAATAAACTCATGAGGGATGAAAATTTTTACATTTTTAGCTGTTACAAAACTTAAGACACCAACTTTTTCAAGAAATCTTAAAAAAAAGAATAATGTGCCTCTAATTAAGGTGCAATTTCCGAAGAGATTCACTAAATCAAGCTAGTGGTGCCATGAACAGTCAATTTTAAACCAAATCCCCTTAATTCACGATGATAAGCAATATTCAGCATTTCAAGTCCCCATCCCTTAAGTACTTACATATCGGACGGCTGGGTGGTGGCGTCGTGACCTGGTGCAGCGGATGGTCGGACGTGGTGGAGCAAACGTGGCGTGGTAGAGCGTTCGTGCCTTCGGTGTGGTGGAGAGGTCGTACTCGTGTGTGCGCGACTGAGTTGAGTTGAGCTGAGCTGAGCGTGGTGAAGAGGGTGGTGACTAGTGGCGGACTGGCGGCAGAGAGTGAGAGATGTGAGGTGAGAGTGATAGTGAGAGAGGTGAGGTGAAAAAAAAACCAAAAAATTGAGGGGTGGGGATATTTTTTTTAGCATTTTATATTTAAGGGGCGGGCGGACGGGCGGGTAGGCTCGGTAACCCGCGACTTGCCTGCTAGAGGGCGGGTTACCATTATTTTGAACTGCTACTTTGCAAAAAACCAATGAACCGCGGGTTGGCGGGTTCGGCGAGTCGGGCGGGTTGCGGTTATATGTACACCCCTATATATTCACTACAAGATTAAGGAGAAAGTATTTCATGCAACCGTTGTATTGCTGACGTGGTGCAACTACTACCAATACACGGTGGGGATGAGATTATGAGGGTTAGTTATTTCCTACTGTTAACGGGTTTGGAATTATTTCCTATTAACTGAATTATTTATTTGGGTTGAAACGCCTTTGCCCGTGGTTCAAAAACTAAATGCTACTTAACAGGAGAGAAAAATTGACAAGAACCTTCCTTCCTTTTATTCACTATGATCCACTCTCTTTTCTGAGTTGATACATGTATTTCCGAGTCTATATGTGTGTTTTCCCTTTATTGTCCGACCTCCCCCACTTCCTTCCCTTCTTTCTCTGTTTATATAGAGTTTTCAGGGACAAGTGTCGTTATGCATGTTTTTACAGGTGTCGTTATGCATGTGGTGGTGTTATACACGTGTTATAATGTTTATTTAACCAATAAGATAACGTGTTTGTCTTGAGTGCTGACTGTATCTTTTCTTCTTCCGAGGGCTTTGGTCTTCTTTATGATAAGGGGTAGACTGCCTTCTTTGCTTCCGAGAGCTCATTGCTTCTACTGGTGACTCGAGGGCCGAGTCTGAGTGTTCTCTTAGTGATAGTACTTCTCCGAGAGGTGTGTATTCTGGAGTGAGTGTTTCAGGATATTCTCTGAGGGAGTGTTCGTTCGAGGGTTAATCTCCGAGAGGTTTTTAGCTATCGTGGGTAGTTGTTTTCCTTCTCTGAGTGCCCAGAGAGTGTTGTTCTGTAGTTGTTGCGTTATTGTAAACTTCCGACCTCTAGGTTGGTCGACAGGGGTAGTGTTCCGAGAGCATTTGTATTGGGAGTGCATAGCAAGGAAGTATTTTTGTCAAGGTTCTGGGACTCTGTTGGTTTCCGATAGCTCCAGTGGGCTTTGATAGATTGGCTCTGTTAGCTCATCCTTTCCGAGAGTTCATATTTCTTGGAGAGGCAGAATGAGTGGGGCGGAGTGTTTGTCCGATGCTGAGGTAGCTCCGATAGCGGCTAGTCTGTGAAAGACTTTCTTCGAAAGTGTATTCCGATAGGTCTCTGCCTTGGTTTCGTATTCTTCCTGTTGACTTAACTCCAGTATTTGATGTTTTGGAGATGTGCTCCGAGGGATACTTGAGGCGTGACACCTGTATCGTGAATGCAAGTCGCATAATCATATAATAATATACCTGGTAATTCCAGTAATTGATTTATTGTTTATTTCAAGCAGGTGAATTATCATCCTGTTAACAAACCCCCCCTAGTTTTTAGTGCAGTTGGTCATTATGACTGCACTAGAAACTTAATAGGTTACAGGGTACGAGGGCTTCGGGTATCGTAGATTTTGTCAGGTATACTGGGAATGTTTCACAAGGCCTCGTAGAACTCTTCAGGGATGTCGTAAACACTCGTCAGTGACATTTATGTTTCGTTTGACGTTTCCCTCGTTCTTGGCATTACCTTTAAAAAGGCGAGGAGTATCGTGGGTACTCTCTCCGAGTGATTCCCGTCGTATTCTGAAATGTGCCCTCGTTAGATCATTTATCGGGGCATTAATTATAATTTAAAGTTATGGCATTTACTTAACTGTGATTTAAATGCAGTTAATGGCGATTTTAATGCCACGTTTATGTATTGTGCGGGAATCGAAGCGTCTTGACCGTTGTGTTTCCGTCAACCGAGGAGACGTGACATTTAATAGCCCTAGGCACGATTTTTAATCGTGGGGCGTGAGTGGGTTTAGTGGTCATTTAAGACACTTAGTGGGCGTAGGGTTTATAAACCCTCTTCTTTCCTCATTAGCCTCACTTGCAATTTTTGAGCGAAAAACATTCTCTTCTCTGCAAAACAATTTCTGCAAAGGTATTCTCTAAATTTTTAAGAATTCTCTATAATGGCGTCACAATCCAACACTAACCTGGTGTCGGCTGCTTCCGGTACCGGAGGAGCAGCGGGGACAGCATTTCAAGGTTCACGAAAGAGGAGTGCAGCGACGGCGGGGGCGAGCGGCAGTGGTGGTGCCGGAAAAGCGAAGAAAATGAAGAAGAAGGCCGATAAGGGTGGTGTTCTGCGGGCTACCCAGAAGGTGGGTGATACAGTTAACACCGCTTCGGATCGAGCACGGCGCTTCTAGCCGTAATGTGGAGGTGATGGTGCCGGAGGCCCACCACCGGGGTGACTCTCCTCCGCCGGGGCACCTGACGGTGTACTATCCACAAATAAAGGCGGGACTGCGCTCTTTTTTCCCGCTCTTTTACTGCGATATTTTCAACTACTGTAATCTCTGCCCTAGTCAACTCACTCCCAACTCTTTCACTGCGTTGGCGTTGTTTGTGTTTTGGTGTCTGGTGAGAGGCATCGAGTGCACGAGGGACAGATTTTTCGCTGTCTTTGAGTTGAAGCCATCTCCAGGGGGAGGTCCTTTCTACTGCTTCACTCATTTGGATAAGGACGACAGGATCTTCGAGGGCATGGTCACCTCCCACAGTTCGTGGAAAAACAAGTTTTTCTTCACCTGTCCTGCTGAGGGAGAATGAGACATACCCCTGACTTGGAGGGAGCCCACCTTTCCCGAGAGAGTGATGGACGATACCTTGATGTTCTCACCGGTATTTTCTGCGAAGCCTCTCGTGGAGTCAAAGGATTTTATTCGCCTATATCGGACCACAGGATTGAGGCACATTTATCCCCTAGACAAAATAGAGACTCCACTGGCCATCCCCGATGAGCTCTTCGATACCTTCGGTAAGTATTTACATCCCTTATAGTATACGTTTTTTTTTTATATTATCTAACTTGTAATCGTCTTTGTAGTGAATGTTCTGCGACCGTTCATGGTGGAGAACGAGGACGTAGTAACTAAGAAGGGGAAGTCTACCCTAGGAGAGGGTGAAGCCTTTGGTGCTGGTGAGGGCGAGCAAGGGGGACTCTTTTGAAGGTTGCTACAGTTACGTCCCGGTTGTCTAGCGGGACTTCCGATACCCCTGAGGAAGCGGGGTTGGGCGTTACTTCTGCAGATGCAGGCCCTGCGGGGGTATTTATCATAGGGGGTGGGGATGAGGAGGTTGGGATAGAGGGGATGACTCTACCCCCCCCAGTGTTATTAATATACCCTCCTCCTCGGAGTTATCGGGGGATTCTGCTTATGCACTACTGTCGACTCCTCCCAAAGGTAGGTGTTTCTCCCTAGTCTTTAAACAGTATTGAAACAGTATACACTTCTTCTATTCGTATAGGAATATATTCTAGATAGACGAAGGGATAGCTTTACTTAGAAACATCTCTGATTTTGCAGGAGGTGAAGACTTTTTTGGTCTAGAAGGGGGGTCGCTTCCCTCGGATCCCGCCCCTCCTCCAGCTTTTGATACAATGAGTCTACTGGATGAGCTTCTGGTTGTGGGTCCGCCGCTTACGAGTGCTCCTGCTCCGATATCACTCGCGGCCATCCAGTCCGATAGCCCCGTAGTTACTCAGGTTCCGCTGTCGGGGGGAGTACCTCCAGGGAGGCCTTCGTCTTCTAAAACTCCCGTCTTAGGAGGGGAGCCTAGCTCAGAAGATGCCCAGGTGGCACTCGAGACGGTCACCCGATACTTGTCGGCTGCCAATTCCCTGCCAGCGGACGGGTGGCAATTCGTCCGAGCTTGTACCAACAACGTGGCTATGTTGGTAAGTTTTTATTTATCTAATTCATTTAAGATCCTGTGTCGGGATCTTTATTCTTTTGTTTTGCTTTCTTAGGCACCTAAAATGCTTCCTCTTCTGTTACTCGAGGTCGAAAAGTTGCAAAAACTGGCAAGCGCAGCTGAGGAGAAGTCTCGGAAGCTGGAGGCTGAGAACAAGGATATTCGGGAGAGAATGGGGAAGTACAACGAGGCGTGGTCCATGCTTTCGAAACAAAACCACGACTTGAGGGGGAGAATAAGCAGCTCCACTCTTCTGTAAAAGAGATGGAGGCCTCTGGGCTTGTACTGAAAGATAGGGTGACCTCATTTGAAGGGGAAAAAGTTGCTTGGGAGGCCAGGCAAAAAGAGTTGGAGCGGGATCTGTCCCAGGCACTGGGCCAGGTGGACATTCTTAACGAGAAGCTGAGACAGGCTACAGTCTCAGGGGGTGTCACTCCCGAGGAAGTGCAGCAAAGGGTGGATGCTGCGGTCAAGCAAGCTCGAGAGGACGCCACTGCTCACGTGAAGGAACTGTATATTAGTAAGCATCAGGGATACTTAGCAGGATCTGCTATGTGGGGGTTCCTTCAGTGCTTCGGGCAGGTGCGCAGTAAGGTGGCTCCCAATTTAGACCCGCGGGTAGTCAATATCGCGGAGATGAAGAGGCCTACTTTGGAGGAAGCCTACGACCTCTTCAAAAAGAGTAGCTCTCGACTTCCTCCCTCCTCCATTTCCCTGACTCGGGTGCCCTTGGCAGCGGTACTTCTGCGGCCCTCGGTGCACTCTCCTCTCCGAGTGGGGGTCCAGGCTGTTTCTTCTGGCGTTCCTCCTCCTGCAAGTGCTCCAGTTCTTCCTTCCACCACTGAGCCAACCCCTGCTTCCTCGAGTGTTCTACCCCCCAACCTTAGGGGTTTTTTAGTTTTTTTTTTCTTTTAAGGACTACTGTACTTTTTATTATTAGGCTTATGTGTAATGGTACTTTTAATTTTTATTTGGAATGAAACATTTCTCCTTTGGAACAAAGCTTTTTTCTCGTGTTAATAGTCACATAACTTTTCAGCATATTATGGATACTCGGTTCCTTTCCTTCAATTGTAGAATTTTAAGATTGAGTTTATAGAAATGAGAGAGCATCTCACTCTTACTGGCCAAACAACTTTCTTAGCATAGCGTGTCTATTTGCAGTGCAAGTTTGGGGAAATATACTTTCCTAAATAGGAGTATCCCCTGACACGCCCTCGTAGCCTTTTATAGTATGCTTTGGGCAGCTCAACTTAATTCAGTTATTCGAGGAAAGGGTCCTAAGTATGTATAGATGCTTAGAGTTTAGTGAATATTTTCACGTCCTTTCAAAGAATCATTCCAATAGAATTGTTTATATCCTCGTCTCTTTTACTTATTTAGACTTTCGGAAAGCCTTTGATGAGAGAGTACGAGTGAGGCTTCCCAGAGTAACTGCTCTCGGAGATATTCTCCTAGGTCACTGGACCATGTCTTCCCCCTTCCCCTTAAGTATTGTACTGACTCCGCGCAAGTATTTAGAGAATCTTACGATTTTTCACGAGATATCCAAAATCAGAATCGAACTACAAATAGTGAAAGAAGGATACTTATCTTTGGCGCGTATCGTTCCATTGCTATAGCATCTGCTTTTTCTTTTGGTTGTGGTAATGATCCCACGAACTCGTTTAAGGATTTAATGATCGCGAGAATAAATTCTTCCCGATTGGGATCTCTTTCGAATGCTCTTGAAGACAAATCTTATGGCATTCCCACAAACGGCGCCATTTTGTTAACGGGTTTGGAATTATTTCCTATTAACTGAATTATTTATTTGGGTTGGAACGCCTTTGCCCGTGGTTCAAAAACTAAATGCTACTTAACAGGAGAGAAAAATTGACAAGAACCTTCCTTCCTTTTATTCACTATGATCCACTCTCTTTTCCGAGTTGATACATGTATTTCCGAGTCTATATGTGTGTTTTCCCTTTATTGTCCGACCTCCCCCACTTCCTTCCCTTCTTTCTCTGTTTAATAGAGTTTTCAGAGACATGTGTCGTTATGCATGTTTTTACAGGTGTCGTTATGCATGTGGTGGTGTTCTACACGTGTTATAATGTTTATTTAACCAATAAGATAACGTGTTTGTCTTGAGTGCTGACTGTATCTTTTCTTCTTCCGAGGGCTTTGGTCTTCTTTATGATAAGGGGTAGACTGCATTCTTTGCTTTCGAGAGCTCATTGCTTCTACTGGTGACTCGAGGGCCGAGTCTGAGTGTTCTCTTAGTGATAGTACTTCTCCGAGAGGTGTGTATTCTGGAGTGAGTGTTTCAGGATATTCTCTGAGGGAGTGTTCGTTCGAGGGTTAATCTCCGAAAGGTTTTTAGCTATCGTGGGTAGTTGTTTTCTTTCTCCGAGTGCCCGGAGAGTGTTGTTCTGTAGTTGTTGCGTTATTGTAAAGTTCCGACCTCTGGGTTGGTCGACAGGGGTAGTGTTCCGAGAGCATTTGTGTTGGGAGTGCATAGCAAGGAAGTGTTTTTGTCAAGGTTCTGGGACTCTGTTGGTTTCCGATAGCTCCAGTGGGCTTTGATAGATTGGCTCTGTTAGCTCATCCTTTCCGAGAGTTCATATTTCTTGGGGAGGCAGAATGAGTGGGGCGGAGTGTTTGTCCGATGCTGAGGTAGCTCCGATAACGGCTAGTCTGTGAAAGACTTTCTTCAGAAGTGTATTCCGATAGGTCTCTGCCTTGGTTTCGTATTCTTCCTGTTGACTTAACTCCAGTATTTGATGTTTTGGAGATGTGCTCCGAGGGATACTTGAGGCGTGACACCTGTATCGTGAATGCAAGTCGCATAATCATATAATAATATACCTGGTAATTCCAGTAATTGATTTATTTTTTAGTTCAAGTTGGTGAATTATCATCCTGTTAACACCTACATTATAGGAAAAATTAAATCTGTATTTAATCTAGATCCTTGATTGCACCACATCAACAATACAACGGTTGCATAAAATATTTCTTCCAAGATTGGGGGGCATCTGCAACCCCCTCCCCAACCGCCCCGGCGGTTGCGAGGTGTCTATAAGGTCTCGCGACCGCTAGGTCGTTGCCATGGCCTATGTGCAACTGTTGGGCGGTCGCTAGGTCACATGGCCACCGCCCGGCGGTTGCAGATAACATTCATACTTGAATTTTACTATTTCGCATGATTCGTTGTGGCGTGTTGTTTGATCAATTGATAATTACCCTAATGATAGTTAAAACAAACCAAATTATAAGGTTTCATTACAAAATCAAGCTTAGGACAATATTAAGGACTAAGTATCATGATTAGTTGTTGAACACAATATATAGGTGTATCTTTGATAACTCACCTAATCACATTTAATCTACTATTTTACTAACTCAATTACTAGTCTTGTAAACGTTTACTACTACTATTCACATGTAATAATGATATTTTAGTTCAATAAACACAAACACATCAAGATACTTCCCAAAAAATATTAATTGCATTTATGGACGTTATCTGCAACCGCCAGATATCCAGTATAAGCAATCGCCCGACTGTCGCCATTGCTTCTCGCAACTGCTGGGCAGTCGCTAAGTCACATGGCGACCGCTCGGGGGGTTGCAAATAATATTCATACTTGAATATTTACTATTTTGGCTGATTTGTTGTGGTGCGTTGTTTGATCAATTGATAGTTACTCTAATGATAGTTAAAACAAGCCAAATTATAAGGTTTCATTGCAAAATCAAGCTTGGGGACAACATTAAGGACTAAGTATGATGATTACTTGTTGAACATAATATATTGGTGTATCGTTGATAACTCGCCCAATCACATCTAATCTATTATTTTACTAACTCAATTACTAGTTTTGTAGTCATTTATGATCTTAATTCACGGTTAATAATGATATTTGTTGTCTATAAACACACACATCAAGATATTTGCCAAAAATTACTAATTTTAAACATGAATATTCTTTGCAACCGCTGGGCGGTTGCGAGTATCCCACCGTTGCAACAGCCCAGCGGGTGCGATACCTATTGTCGCAACTGCCCAGGCGGTCGCCATGATACCTAGCAACCGCCCAACGGTTGCTAATTCCGCTGAAATTGGCGGGATTCGGGGAGAAATTCAAATTTTCACAAATAAATAAAAATTTCACCCCAAATCTTATATATACCCGCCATTCTTCCCTCTAATTTTTCATTCACAAATATTACACTCTCCAAAAATACCTAATTTTCCTATCCACAAAACTCAAACACTTTCTTTTATCTCCAAAACAAAACAGCAAACACTTTCTTTTATCTCCAAAATAAAACACCAAACACTTTCTTTTCTTTTATATATCTCCAACAAAAAACCCCCAAACACTTTCTTTTCTTTTATATCTCCAACAAAAAACCCAAACACTTTTTTTTATCTCCAAAACAAAACACCAAACCCTTTTTTCTATTTTTTTCTTTTTGTTTCACTTCTTTTCTATTTATTTCTCTTCTTTTCTTTTTGTTTCACCATATTAATTTCAACAAAAAAACAATAATATTTCGGAAAATTCCTGGAATATTATTGTTTTTTATTTTATTTTGACGAATATTATCTGCAACCGCCGGACGATTGCGAACATCATGAATTCGCAACTGCTAGGCAGTTGCGAGCTTTTGAATTTTTCGAGCTCCTTATGGACGTGGCAACCGTTGGTCCTTAGCGACTTCGCAACCGCTAGGCTGTTGCCATGTTCATAAGGACACAGCAACCGCCAAGCGGTCGCCACGTCCCTATGGAGGTGGCGACCGCCTGGCGATAGCCAAGGGTTATCTGCGACTGCCTGGCGGTCGCAGATTACCCACGACGAGGGGTATCTGAGTCCACCTCGGCGACCGTCCATGGGCCATCTGCAACTGCATGGGTGGTTGCAGATGGCCCTGTGTTCTTGTAGTGTATATACTATTACAAAGAGTCCTATCACTAAGGAAACTATCTAATCAAAAGCTTATATCTTGCCATATCTATACAAAATGATAATATGAACATATCTATACAAATCTATTCTAACACACCCCCGCAGTCAAAGCGAGAGGTTCTCGAACGTTGAGACTGAACTAAAAGTCATCGAACAAGACATTAGGAAAACCTTTAGTGAATATATCGGTCATCTGGTAACGGGACGAGACATGGAGGATGCGTACTTGGCCGCGAGCCACCTTCTCTCGGACAAAGTGAATATCCATTTCGATATATTTGGTACGCTGATGCTGAATGGAATTTTCGAAAAGATAAACGGCACTTACGTTGTCACAGAAGACCAACGTAGTAGATTGTATTGGATGATAAAGCTCCAACAAGAGATTGCGGAGCCAACAGAATTTCGAGACAGCATTGGCGACCCCGTGGTACTCGACTTTGGCAATAGAATGGGATAAAGTGGGTTGCCGTTTAGAAGACCAAGAGATCAAGTTGTCGCCAAGAAAAACACAATAACCCAAAGTCGAACGGCGGGTGTCGGGGCAACCCCCCCAATCAGCATCCGTGTAGGAAATAATTCGAGTGAGATAAGATGGAAAGAGGTGGAGGCCTAGATGGAGTGTTCTTTGAACATAACGCACAATCCTTTTGAGAGCTTGCATGTGGGCCAAGAGAGGATCATGCATGTGAAGACAAATCTGCTGAACCGCATAAGAGATATATGGGCGAGTGAATGTGAGATATTGGAGAGCCCCGGCGAGACGACGAAAATGAATGGGATCATCATAGGGCTCGTTTGTCCGAGGCCATGCCAAGTTTAGGCTTTGTGTCGACCACAGTGAGACTACGTTTGCACGAGCTCATGCCCGCGTGCTCAACAATTTCTTTAGCATACTTTCATTGAGAAAGAAATATGACATGAGAATCACGAGTCACAGCAAACTCGGTCGAGAAAAGGCTCATGATAGACGTGCGCAAGGAAGAAGACAAGGTTGTGAGTAATATGTCATCCACATATAGCAAAAGATAAGTCGTGTCTTTCCCATGATGAAAGATAAGGAGAGAGTGATCCGATGTGCTATGAAAGAATCCGACAGAGGCGGCATAATCAGCGAAACGTTGGTACCAAGCCCGAGGAGCTTACTTGAGACCATAAATAGACCGCTTCAAGAGACATACGTGGTCCACAAAAGAGGGGTCACGGAAACCCAAAAGTTGATGCATGTATACAGTTTCATCTAGATTATTAACTATCTCATATTACATTACTTGTTTTTAACTATTTTTTTCTTTTTCAGAATTGAAGTGATAAACCATTCGAAGGATATAAAGTGTGTCGCCTATTGATTGATAACCACTATATATGGTATCAAACATTTATATGTCTCGAATAATCGGTCATCCTTCAGTGGTGTTTGCAAACTTTTCTCTACAAGTAAAAGTTCATAATTTAAGCAAAAGTTGTAGAAACTTATTTAAGTCACAAGTTGGGAGCGTTTAGAAAAACAGTTAAATTTTCCAAAAAAAAAAAGAAAAGAAAAACAGTTAACTGCTCATAAAAAGTTGTAGTAGAGTGTTTGGAAGAAAAAAGTGACTTTTAGATTCTTCCACGAATTGACTATGATATCCTCAACAACTTATATTTATATTTAATTAATTTTGTAATCATAAAAAATATACAAATTAATTAAATTAAACTAATACATGATGGAGAATTTTTATTTATGTATAATTTTTAATTAATTTTTTTGTGTCTTATTTTCTTTTCTAGATGATTAAACTTTATATATTAGTGCAAATGAAAAATCTTTTGTATCGCCTAGCTCCCTGCAATCAATAGGATTATAGAATGTACAATTATTAGATGGAGACATTAGAAAAATAATTAAAGAGAGAAAAATTGATAGATGTGAATGGGGAAACATAAATTGATTAGAAACCCACATTAATTTTCCTTCTCCACGGCTAAACACATGAAAAGAATTGCAATGGATTTCAATTTATAGCTATTTCACCCACTTTCACAAGTACATAAATGATGGGGTTGTTGAGAGTAACAATGTCCGGTCATTAAGGAATCATTGAGGGCAAAAGTACAAAATCGTAAATTTAAT
Organism: Linaria vulgaris; assembly: GCA_948329865.1. NCBI lineage: Eukaryota > Viridiplantae > Streptophyta > Magnoliopsida > Lamiales > Plantaginaceae > Linaria > Linaria vulgaris. The sequence goes on along the minus strand of OX415250.1, from coordinate 29,321,366 downwards.
TAACTTTAAATTTTTATCACAAGCTAAAAGTTGATATGGAGTAACTTTTGAATTGCGGTAGTTAGCAGCTCTTAAAAAGTACTTTTCAAGTATTTACTTGTGAACCAAACACTCCAAAAGTTCTTAAATAAAAAAAAAAAGTTGATTATGACTTTTTTTAAGAGTTTGCAAACACCACCAAAGAGTAAAGAGCACAATAGAAGACTAATTAACAAGACGAAAGTAACTTTCATCTCAAGAACAAACATCGGTCGTATAGCACCAAAGAAAGAACTTAAACTCGTTTAAAAGTCGATAAACGCTAACCTTGTACGTAAAAATTGTAATCTGGTGCAAATTTTTTTGGGTTACAAGTAAGCAGGTACAACACAGAATTAGTTCACTAACTATGCTAATCTAAACTCCCTAACTTGATCCTCAATTAGCTTTGTCTGAAACACCTGTAGACTGCCACGGGTAGATATCTAGCACGTCAAATATTAAGTATGTCGAATACGCGGTACGTTGAGTATGGCATAAGTCGAGTCTGGTATATGTCGAATATAGAGTATGTTGAGTGCCCTGATACGTTGCGTATCGGGACAAATCAAGGATGTCTAATGTTAGATGTCGAGTGCTATGTCAAGTATATATGAGTTAACAGTAAAGTGCAATTAATGACCTGTTTGAATAACATGACAATGAGTATTTATTAGCATCGGGACCACTCTCGCATTTCCCAGGCATGTCGAGCATAGGTCCATATTGAGGTCCATATTGAGTGTTGATACTCGACATGTTTCTGGACACGTCGAGTATAAATACTCGACATTCTTAGAATTCCTTGTTTGTTCACTGGGCTATCCCATTATCATTGGGCCGACATAATAGGGCATATCAAATTGTATACGCAATAATGAGATGATAAATCGGCACATTAGTTACTCCAATAAAAGTTGAATCCTACTTACTCAAAATTCTAACAAATAAACGTTACATTTATATCGGCCAAAATTAAAGAGACACTGAGAGTTATCAAAGATCAACCATGTTTTCATGTCACCCAATAAACGACGCACACGTAACACCTAATAAGAGGGCAAACAATTAGAGTTATTTCCTATGTACGTAGTAAAAGTCATCTATGAACGACAAGTTAATATATTACACAATATACATCTAAAATTCTCTTTGCATCTCTATTAATCCCATAAAAAGTGGTCGGAAATCTTGTATTCTTATTTCTATAATCACTTGCTAATCTTTTGTAGTAATTTAGATTTATCATTTTTCTTTTGAAAAATACATACTTTGATAAATAACCCGGTACACGAACATATACACATATATGGACAAATCACCATGACAACACCTCATTCCAGTTTTTCTTTTTCCCATTTAGATCTATTTTCTTTAAACAATTTATTTTTTGGCCAATACCAACTAAATAGCCTTAAAAATAGTGAAAAGAAGACATCTTTTATGCAACAATTGAATACTATAAAGTGTGCGTTGTTGTTAAGGGCTTCAATTCAACAAGGGGGGCTTGATTTTTTGACACTCTCCCCTTGTCAAACTTACTATTGTTTGTGCCTTGTTACTATTGGTTCATGCATCAATTAGATACAAATAATGTCTTCCTCTATTGTGGTTTAGTAGAAGGGGTTTATGTGACATTTTTTCATGCTGCTCCGATTGAATATGATTTGTAAACTGAATGAAATTCTATATGACCTCAACATAAATTCGCTAGCATTCTGTTAAGCCAACCTTTAGTCTTTCAAGCTATGATCTTACTCATTCTCATGGTAATTCCTCTTTCTTAACCAAGCATCAACGTCACTCTTCAAATAAGGCCTTTTAAAAGAATGCCTTCATGGAATTTCACAATTAAAGATTTGGACTGTTTGAAATGCATAGTAGGTCCGATAGTGGTTGTTCAAGGCCTAAATATCTACCAATGCTTAGCATATAGTTTCCCGACCCATGTTTTATAGTGTCTACGACGTGATCTATTCATAATTTCACATGACTCTCTCCTAGAGCTTTATGACTCCAGCCTTGTTTTTGACCCATATAGCTACCGCTGACTAATTGACAGATTATGATATCTCATTGTCGCTAGACCTAACATTAAATATATTGTTCAAGTCTTGAGCCACTTTGTGTTCAACTCGTGTGTTTTCTCTCTTAATGTTGCTCACCATAACTTTCGTTACATCAATCAATCTCTAAGCTAAGGTCTATTTTTCCTCGACACTTCAGATTTTGGACTCACAATTGTTAGAGACATGATCAACTCGGTTGCTTAGATACTCCACATATCGTCCCTAACTATGTCATCTTTCTTAAAGATGCTAATACACAACCTACAGTTAGTACGTACTCCTCTAAGCATGCATCCTTCTCTTTCTTCGATAACCAACGAGGTTCTATATATTTCTTACTAGCTTTATGTCACGTTCAATTTGCCTTCACCGTTTGAAAATTTGTAGTAGCCATAACTTCTAATCTGGTCAGTCAAGAAAGAATTAACATTCACTTGTAAAAATGATTTAATTAATTTTATCATTGTCATACTCATACAGAGCTTTGTTCAACACCAACTCGATAATACATTGACTAAACTTGTTGGCTCATCGTTTTATTTTCGATTTATCTATAAGATGAACATTCTCAACATTCATGCTCCTCTTGAACGGACTATATATAACATATCATATGTGTGATTCATCTCATAGACATTTCATTAACGATTATGCAGTTGGGTTTCAAGAACTCTAGTTTAATTGAGTTCAGCGAAACGATTTGTTACACAAGTTCATTACTACTCCTACAATCTTACTTTTTTACTTCTAAAATTCTTGTTTAAATTAATAATAAAAACATTCTCTGTAATTTTCTTAAACTCTCTACTTAATCTTTTCACATAAAGCTTTCAAGTATATACGCGAGGTGAATTCAACATTATTGAAATAAATTACCAAAAACTTAGTAAAAAATATTTTAATAAGAAAGACAAGGAGTACAAATAAGTAGGGGTGGGCAACGGAGCGGGTACCCATTCCCAAATCCTACCCATATGGGAAATAACATGTAAGGTCGAATTGATTCGGGTGCGGGTACCCTAAAATGCACTACCTGCGGGTTCTAAGATGGGTGTGGGTATGTGAATGGGTAGTTCTGGTCCATTTTTCTTAACCTATAGGATACCCATTTCTTTTTATACTATGATATTTATTTGAAATTTAAGAAGATATATGTTAAAGTGACCGTGTTCAACGATCTCAGATCAAATTGATAAAAAGAAACAATTGAACATTATTGATGAACAAAAATGATTACACAATTTTGAGAGGGAGAATTCTTCTCATCATTGTTGTTGGTGAAGAACAGAATCGAAAAAGTGAGGAATAATCTGAGCTAAGATCTATTTATACTATAACTAATTACAACGGTAATATTAATTAGCCGCTTATAAAAGGAATAAAACTAATTGACAGAAAACTAAAAACTTTCTAACAATAGAAAAATTGGAAAATTGTGCAAATTAACATTGTATGTGTTAATTTGCTGGATAACCTGCTAATACCCCCCCCCCCCCCCCCAAGAGGGGAGTGGATGTCAATCAATCCCATCTTGGCAATAAGTTTGTTGTAGGTTGTAGTGACAAAGGTTTTGTGAAGATGTCTGCCACTTACTCTTTGGATTGAATGTGGATGATCTTCAGAAGTTTTTGTTGAATCTTTTCTCTAACAAAAAAACAATCAATGTGAAGGTGTTTTGTTCTTTCATGATGCACAAGGTTGTTGGCAATACAAAGTGCACTTCTGTTGTCAGTGAAGAGTAGAGGAAATTTGCAATTGGTGAAGGGGAGATCACGTAGCAGCTGTTTGAGCTAGAGTAGTTCACAAGTGGTAGCTGCAATGGCTCTGTACTCAGCCTCACTGGAAGATCTGCTGACTGTGGTTTGCTTCTTAGCTTTCCAGGAGACCAAAGCATCTCCCAAGTATATGGCATAGCCTGTGATACTTCTCCTGGTATCCTTGCAGCCTCCACAGTCACTGTCACAATAAGATTTTAAGTGAGACTCAGAATATAAGGAGTAGAAGATCCCTTTAGCTGGTGTTGTCTTGAGATATCTCAAGACTTTGTGAGCAGCAGCAAGATGAGCTTCAGTGGGCTTGGACATAAAATGAGTGAGACACTGAATACTATAGCAGAGGTCAGGTCTAGTGATAGTTAAATATAACAATCTATCAACAAGTCTTCTATAAATAGATGGATTAGTGAGAGCAGAAGAGCTATCATTGTGTAACTTTGTAGTAGATTCCATAGAAGTAGAAGAGGGCTTGCAAACAAGATATCCTGTTTCACTTAGCAAGCTATCATTGTGTTGCACTATTTCTGGTGGCTGAGAGGTTCTAGTATCATGTTGTTGTGTAGATGAAGGAAGGTTAGCAATACTTTGAGTGGACTCCATAGTGAATGAATGATCATTATCCATTGGTTGCTCAATTTCAGGAGTTGGAGGGAAGTTGTAGTTGTGATTGTAAGCTGAATTATCATGAGAAGTAGCAGGTTGCTGTACTGGATGAACATCCTACACTAGCTGCTGAGAGACACTTAGAAAGGGATCAGTGCAAAACTTAGTATTATGAGAAGGATTATTAGCAGTAAAATGAGTGTTATGCTTCTGTTTTTAAGAGGGAATATGTTCTCATAGAACATGTCATTTCTGGATATAAAGATCTTATTTGTGAGCATGTACATAAGTAAATAACCCTTAGTACCATAGGGATAACCTAAGAAGATACATTGAGTGGCTCTAGGATCAAATTTCTGTCTTTGTACAGTAATAGTAGATGCATAGCACAGACAACCAAAGCTTCTAAGAAGATTATAATCAGCTACTCTATTATATAGTAACTCATATGGAGTTTGGTTGTTAATAACCTTAGAAGGTAACCTGTCAATGATGAATGCAACTGTGGAGATACAGTTACTCCAGTAAGTGAGAGGAGCTCCAGATTGAAACCTCAGGGATCTGGCAACTTGAAGGAGATGTTGGTGTTTTCTTTCCACCAGTCCATTCTGATGTGGAGTCTCTACACAACTTGTTTGATGAGTGATGCCATGAGTGTTGTAGAAGCTAGGCATTTTGAATTTATTGCCATTATCTGATCTAAGAATCTTAATATTCACAGAAAATTGATTAGCAACCAACTTCTGGAATGTGACAAGAATGGGCCTTACTTCAAATTTAAGTTTCATTAGATGCACCCAAGTGCATCTAGAGTAGTCATCAACTATAGTGAGAAAGTATTTATAACCTTCATGAGAGGTAACAGAGAAGGGACCCCAAATGTCACAGTGTATCAATTCGAAAATACAGTTAGTTTTAGGGAAAAACGGCATATTATGCCCATTGTATTCGCGTTTTTGCAAAGTTATACCCAACCTTTTAACTTTTGCAAAACTATGCCCGACATTTGACGTTTGGAAAAAACTATACCCTCACCTATTTTCAGGCCATTTAAAATTTTTTGAGGGGTACAATTGGTACTTCACTATTTGCAACGGTTAGTTAACGGCTCCAACTGTTTTTAAATCCCCATTTTTGGCCCCAATTTTCGAACCCTAATTTCAGCCTTCAATTTTTCAAAATTCGGTCGATTTAGCATGGAAAATTTTCAATTGTGTCATTGTGGGCTTAAGTCATCGATGTAAACATCATGGACTAACCTCAATCCAGGTCGTAGGTTCTCACAATGCACCAAAGCTCGGGTATGTCGCAATTATCAAAATTTTGCTCAAATTTTAAGATTTTAAGTTTTGTTGTTAATTTTTTCGTGTTTAATTATTTGTTTGACAGAGAAATGAACGTTGCAACTACTGGGTTTGGATTGATCCACCCATGTGTGAGAGATCGAGGCAAATTAACCCCAGGTTGCTTCGTAGGTTGAGAGGGCTTGAAGATGAGTTGGTTTCTATCAAGAAAATGGAGAAGGTGTTACGCGTTGCACTGTTTGTTGTGTGCATGTATGTGATTTGGACTATTTTTTAGTTGATAACTAGTTTAGGTTGACTAATGTTGTGTAGTGATGTGTGTGTTTGTTTTTTTTGTAATGTTGTGTTTGTTGTGTCTTAATAAAATTGACCAATGCATGTTATGTAACAGAATTGCAAGCCTCGAAATCTTGTGTTTGTTGCATTGATGATGGTTCACTTTCCAACCGTAGGTTGTGTCTTTTTGCTTATTGGAATGACTCATAATCACCTTAAACGAACTCTCTGTCTTCCTCTCTTTCTCTCTTTCTTTTAAGAAAAAAAATGGGATTTCCGAATGAGAGGGATGTGATGCTACTCTTCCATGCTGGTGAATTCAACATGTTCTTCGAGAGGGAGTTGCTTAAGAGGTTGTGCGAGTATGGTCGGACGCATAGGCTGTTGCATCAACCAGCATTCGAAAGGGCATTACGATTGATCAAACCGAAGTTGGATGCACTTCGTTGGGGAGGGTGAGAGCATAAGATGTCTACAATTTATCAGAAACTTAATGAGTTGCGCCAGAAATTTTATGCTTTCACCGCCTTCCTAACTTTGCATGGAGTGCGTGCTAATCCAGATTGGTCGATTACGATTTCATCCCCTTATCATGTTTAATGTGCATGCTAATTTATTTGAGGTTTATATTGGTTTGTAGGAGACTGATTTGGAGAAGTATTTCTGCATCTATGGTTGTGAACATGCCAACTATCTTCAGGTGTTGTATGCGCGGCATTGGATTGCTTGGTTACCTGAGTGCGGTCATGTCGACGATGAATGAAGGTTGATGATGAAGAGCTGATGATGATGAATGCTATTTTTGTTTTTCTATTTTTAATATGTTTTGGAATAATGTGAGGATGAGTGGTTGTCTATTTGTTTTTTGGTGGATGTTTTGAACTATTTTTAGTCTGATTTTTGTTTAGTTGTCTGTTTTTGGATTGCTTAGTCTGTGAGGATGAGTGTTTTCTTATTTGTTTGGTTTTTAATGGATGATTTCAACCCCTAATGAGGGCTTAGTGCAGTATTCATGAACTGTCATTGATTTGGCTGATTTGGATAACTTTGATCTTTTTTTGCTGTGTTAAATCATTTAGCAGACAAGGCATGATGATTATTTGATGTACTCATAGTTAATCTGCATACTCAACATTGGCATGAACATTTGAACAAAGTAGATGGCATATTTGAAGTCATCACAAATCACCATCAAAATATGACTTCAAAGTCACAACTTACAAATCAGATTCCCCTGCAAACAGTTCAAAACAAAAGTAGATGGATGACTAGAACAACACAAAATAGAATTACTCTTTGCAACAGAGAATTCCCCTCCAAAACCATGCCCTACAAAACCAGACTCTAAACAACCTTGTCTTCACGAGTCCCAATAAATTGTCTCTGAACAGCCCTTTTAGGATCTCCCACCTTAGGCCTATTTGCAGGAGATTTGAACTTCTTCATGCCTGGAGGTGTGAGTTGCAAGTTTCCAGGTGCACTACAGGATGGCTGCAAATTAGGTGGTGGTTGAGGGGGCTCAGGAAACAACCTCCTCTTACCGGAGTCTCTAGATTTGGCAGCATTAGCAGTTTGCGATTTTTGAGGAGTTTGACTCTTTGTGTGTGGTCTAGAGGGCACTAGAAGATTGCGCACAACTGCAACATTTTTGTCCTTTGTGGGAGTCTTTTGGCTCCTAGTAACAGGTCTAGATGGACCTATTATTGACCCACCAATAGCATCTTTATTCACAATTGCATGCACCTACAATTATTTAACAATATACTAAGCATATGCATCAAAATCCAGTGTCATGAATAAGGTAAAATTCAGAACAGAACATCTCTTACATGTGACTTTATTTCAGTGGTTTTTGACACCAGTGAAGGACCTGCCTCAAATGTACTCTGGAATTGTTCAAACTTACTCTTTGTTTGATTAGTTGAGGGAAGATCATCAGTACTGGGATCATTGTATTTTGGAGGTGGCACCCTTGAAGGAGCAGATGGTTCCTAAAATTTATAAAAATTTTAGTACATTACCAATAACTTACACTTAGTAGATGAACAAGACCACTAATTTACCTTAGGCTTCTTGTAGTATCTCTTTTGAATTCTTTTCTTTTTAGGAGGTGCTTGAGTAGTACTAGGTGCCTGGTTTGCAGTTGTTGAACTTGTCCCAACATTTGATGCAGTTTGAGAACCAGATATAACTGTTGAGGTTTGTGATGATGGACCACTTCTTTCTCTTGGACCAACATGAGGATGAACAGAAGATGTCTGGGTCCCCATTGGCTACTCAATACAAGATTAATAAGGGGTTAATAGTGTAAGCATTTTGTTAGTTAAAACCAAGTGTGAATCTAACCTGCTCATTCTGTCTTCCAGATTCTGCAGTTGCTTTCTTTTTGGAATTCTTTCTTACAGGCTCAGCTAAAGGGTTTGCCCTCCTTGCTTCACATGTTCAGACAGTGTGACCCGTTTTGCCACAATAGCTGCATGTCATATCCAATCCATGCCTTCCAAGTTTACCAGTCTCAAGAGCAAGTTCCATTCTCTTCTTCCTCACTTCATCTGGATCAACCTTTCTCTTCACTTTCTTTGGCCTACCTGGCATGTTAGTAGGCTCTGGTGGCACTAGTTTGGCTGTAGTGTTGGTTGGTAATGGCCATGATTCCCTACCTTTCATGGGAATCATGAAATGGCTTTATATACTGAGATAAGTGGATTTGTGGTAGCATGGGTGCACCCATTTCTCAAGTTCCTTATACTTCATATACTTCACCCACTGATGGCACGAACACATGGTATTCCAGTGAGCTGCCATCTGTTGCAACTGCATGTCCTGGCATCCAGGTTGACTATCCTCACTTATGAAAATGGTCCATGGCATTCAAACTGTAGACTTCCATTCCAGTGAGCTATCCACTGAGGAGCTTCATCACACAGTTTCTCAAACATAGCATTTATCTTGGGACATAAAAAACTCCCTTCATTCTCCATGGCCCTCCTTCTTGTCCCAATCCTTTTCATCAACAACATTCTAATGTGTTCAAACATTTCAATAATTGGCATACCTCTGGACTTCACAATAGAGCATTGAAACTCTCTGACATATTATTGAGAAGCAAATCACTCTTACAGTGATGGGAGAAGTATGCTATACACCATTTCTAACCATGCACATGCTGCTTGATCTTGTGCTTTAAGCTCTTGCATACATCTCTCAAAATCTGAAACCCTTTATACTTCAATGTCAAACCCGTATGATCTTTCCTCATATTTGCCCAAAGATGTAGCACACAAAATCTGTGCTCACAATCAGGCATCAACTGCTCAACTGCATCTACAAGTCCTTTCTGCTTGTCACTCATGATTGTCCAATGTGAGAAATTCTGGATGTTAAGGTCCTCAATCAGTAGATGTACAAACCATCTCCATGTCTTGGTCTTCTCATTCTCTACAATGGCATATTAAAATGGATAAGTGCAGTTGTTTGCATCCACCCCAACAGTTGTGAGAAGAATGCCACCGTTATTAGTCTTTAAATGTGTGCCATCTAAGCATATAATTGGCCCGAACCCATCCAATAACCCTCTTTTCAAAGCCCCCCAGCATATGTACATCCTCTTGAATTTACAGACCTCACCAAAAAGCTTTCATTTAATTTTCACAGTAGTTCCAGGATTTGCCTTCATCATTTCCTCAGCATACCTACATAGGTAAGAGTACTGCTCTGCATCATTTCCATGCCCAATCTCAAAAACCTTCTTCTTGAACCTGTACATTTGATGTTTGGAGAAAACAATATTGCAATCCCTTGTGAAAACTGTCATCATAGACTCCACAGGACAATTAGGATCAGAAATGAGCTACTCATAGTATTTTTTGGCAAGCCATGTTGAGGTAGCCCGCCTGACACTGTCTTGTAACTCACAGTTATGAGGTTCTTCAAGAGTCTTCACCATTATTGTGTTTTCCCCTTTGACATTTGAGGCATAGATGTACCATGGACACTCTAGATCAGCACATCTTGCACTTATATTTTCATCACTGCTCTTGATCATCCTAATTAGTCTTTTCTCATCAATATCAAACTTGTTAATTGCAGCCCTAAGATGATCTGGATGCTGGAAGCACATTCCCAACTTGAACTCAACAGTGGTCATGTCAACCTTGGGGTTGAAGACACCATGACTATTATACATCTCCCTAGCAGCCTCTGCTGTTACACTTGTTTTTTCTTTTTCACCCTTGTATCCCTAGTAAGTGTAGAAGCAATAGGTCCATCCGCATTTGTACTTGCATCAACATTTGTATCTGCATCAATAGGATTTAACACATTACCAGTAGCACTTCCATTGGCATTTGTGTCTGGGGCAGCATTTGTACTTGGTCCAGCTTTACTTGCATTGCCAGTAGCACCTGCATTAGCACTTTGAAATCCCACATTATCTGGATCTACAAAATCATCTTGGTCTACTTCATTGTCAGGATCAACCAAGCCATCAGAATACTCATAATCTGAACCTAAGGAAACCTCTCCTACACTATCATCACTGTTCTCCAAGTCAATTATTGATGCCACTACTGGTCCACAATTATCCCTAATGAAGATTGGCAAATCTCTAACCCTCTTCTGCCAACCATCATCATCAGCCCTATTTGCCTCAGTTTTCTCATTCCTTTCGGTAGCACCATCTCTTTCATTAGCCCCAGACGCATTACCAACATCATTTGTATCATAATATGTGTTGTCTATCCTCTCACTAAAAGCATTAATAGAAGCTCTTGTCCTTCTTCTATGTTTTTATCCTTTTCCCCTTACCCCTAGGCCCAACATCATTACAATCTTCAACACCAAAGTAACCACTAAGGCCTTCATTCTCAACATTTTCAACATGACTTACCACTTTTTCCATTTCTTCTTCAAATCCAGTTGGATCTTCTTCACCACCAAACTCAGCACATCCTTCATCATCACCAACATAATCAAGTGGCTCACTAATATGAGGTAGAGGATTTACTTCTTCAACACCCTCATCATCAACAGCCCCAACCCATCAACAACAACCTCAACTTCATCATCAACAACCACTACTTCCTCATCAGCAACCTCAACTTCATGATCAACAACATCAACTTCATCATCATCTGTCTGAGTGGCAGCAATGGGTATATCTGGTTTCAATTGGTAGACCTCAACCAATCTCTGTTTAGAACCAGCACTTGCCATTGCACATGCATCATTGTCATCAACTATACATGCCAGTTGTAGAGAAAGTTCATTAGGATCATCTCTATAGAACACCATCCAATGAGCACCCAAGCCTAGATCAACAACCATACTAATCAACTCAAGTCTAGACATCTCATATGGATTGTAGTAGTCAACAGAGCTTATTTGGCCCTCTAAGTAGCAAGGTTTTTCCAGATTCATCATTTTGCTAGAGTGATGTATCATTATCGTAAACAACTCCTGCTCCCTACCTGTATATACACAACCACAACAACATCAAAAACCCTAAACCCTATCACCAGTAAACCCTAAACAAAAACAATCATTAAAAACCCTGATATTAATATAATATACACTGTTGGCCAAAACCCTAACCAATTTTGCCCTCTTAGTATTCTGACTGGTGATGTCATACCAGCGAAAAATGACATTTTTAAGCCGAAAAATAAGTGATGGTATAGTTTTTTTTTTCAAACGTCAAAAGGTCGGGCATAGTTTTGCAAAGATTAAAAGGTTGGGTATAACTTCGCAAAAACGCGAATACAATGAGTATAGTATGATATTTTTCCCTTAGTTTTAGTAGTGCTCACAGGGAATAAAAGATGTTTTTGCTTAGAGAAATGACATGCATCACAATGTTGCTCTTTATTCATTTTGAAATGAGGAATACATTTGATAGATTGAAGCTTTTCAATAGAGGTGTGACCAAGTCTGTTATGCTAGAATTGAAAATCACTTCTAGTTGAAGAATTACAAGTGTTCAAAAGAGGAGCAACATTGTTTGCGGAGATGAAAGCCTGCACGATGTACAAATCATTTTTGAAATCAGCAAAACCAATCATCCTCTTGAGCCTGGAACCCTGTAACAGACAATGTGTGTGCATAAAAGTTAACTGAATGTTTGCGTACTTAGTTAGTTTAGAGATAGAAAGAAAGTTATGAGTGAAACTAGGGACAAACAGAACATTATGCAAAGTAACATTGTTAGTGAGCATGACAAAACCTATATAAGTTGCTATAGTAGCACTGCTGCTGGGTAACTGAATTACTAAATGAAAAGGCTTAGGAGTAGAAATAAACAAGCTAATATCACAAATCATGTGGTCTGTTGCACCTGTATCCAGTATCCATACTTGAATATAACTTTTAAGAGAAACAGAATTAAGAACAAGAGTTCTAGAAATACGAGGATTGGTTGTAACAGTAGCAACATAACGGTGAGCTTATTCATGTGGAGTAGGAGGCAACATTTTGTTCTCCTTAGCCTGCTTGTAAGCCCAGAATTCCTCAAAGAGATCTTTGTGAGAAGAGTGAGATGCCGATGACTGGGATTGAGAGGCAGCATGACCAGACTCACTCATCAGGACAAGAGCCATAGCAGAATTAGCATTGTGACGAGGATTTAAATTAGTCCTCTTTGCTATGGGACCTGTCCAAACAGGAGGGTAACCATTAAGCTGGAAAAAAGAGTCAATAGTGTGACCATGGAAGTTTCAGTGAGTGCATTTAAGTTTCTTTTTCTCCTCTTTGCTCAGCTTCCTCTTGCCATTGTTGTTGGTAGTGCCTTGAGTGAATGTAGCAGGGTTCTGAGTAGTAGGATAATTCTTCTGGCATGTGAATAGTGCCATAGACTCAAGAGTACCAGTAATGGAGGAATACACATCTTTTTGATTCTCCTCTTGAAGTAAGAGGTAATACACTTTAGAAAGATTAGGCATAGGGGTCATCATTAGAATCTGACTTCTTATAGCAGAATATGTGTCATTTAACCCCATCAGAAAACTTCAAAACAATATCATTTTGCTGGATTTCTGTCATGGTTCTATTAACATTGCAGGTGCAATGTCCACATGTACAAGGAACAATGGGCCTCTGACTAAGTAACTCATCCCGCAAAGTTTTGAATCCATTATAGTACTTAGTGATAGGATTGCCACCTTGATGAATGGATGCCAAGGATTTTTGGATATGGTACACTATGGATCTATCAGTTCTTGAGTATCTTGTTTTCAAATCATCCCACAACTCCAGAGTAGAGGTGTGAAAGAGTAAACTCTGCTTGATCTCATACACAACAAAGTTCAAAAGCCAAGAAAGGACCAACTCATTAGCCCTTATCCAACAAAGATATTTGGTTGCATTACTACTGGGGGTTGTGGCATAGAACCATTAATGAAACACATTTTGTGTTCTTTACAGTAAGAGCCATAAGTATACCCTTACTCCATGACAGGTAATTTTTGCCATCTAACTTGTCAATGACAATGGATTGGCCAGTAAAATCATGTGATCCTAGGAAGAAAACAGAGCTAGAATTCTCACTAGGATTCTTAGTAACAACAGGTGTAGAAGAACTCGAATCAGCGATGGTAGTCATAACAATAGAATTTAATTTAGCGTTTGGAGATCACAAAATTTAAAAATTACAGTGCACAGATCACAAATTCAAAAAAAAAATTAGGGTTCATATATCACAAAATCAAAGAATTTTGGCAAAATAATCGTTCAGAATTGTACGAAGAACGAATCTAACCGACATAATCGAGTAATACAGCGAAAAAAACCTTAGGATTCGGGGAATCCAGCGACGGATATCATGTTAAAGTGACCGTGTTCAACGATCTCGGATCAAATTGATAAAATGAAACGATTGAACTTTATTGATGAACAAAAATGATTACACAATTTTGAGAGAGAGAATTCGTCTCCTCATTGTTGTTGGTGAAGAACATAATCGAAAAAGTGAGGAATAATCTGAGCTAAGATTTATTTATACTATAACTAATTACAACGATAATATTAATTAGCCGCTTTCTATAAAAGGAATAAAACTAATTAACAGAAAACAAAAAACTTTCTTAAAATGGAAAAACTGGAAAATTGTGCAAATTAACACTGGATGTGTTAATTTGCTGGATAATTTGCTAACAATATACGCCTAAATACAATAAATATATACTATTCTTTTAGTAGTTAGACATTTTAATATTACAACCTGCAACATATATTTATTTTACTTAACAATTAACTCATATTCTTTTATATTTTTATATTTTAAACAATAAAAAATAAAATAATAGGATACCCTCAACCCGCAAGGTAGGGTACCCTACCTTATCGGGTATTCAGCTGCGGGTACCCTACTAAAAAGGGAACGGGAACGGGACTTTTTATTTTATTTTATTCTAAAATACGCAGGTACCCTCATTTGATTTCCTAGCGGAGCGGGTACCCTACCCTTATACACCCCTACAGATAAGGTAGGTCACAAAATCACAAAGGCCTCAAAAATAGGCCTACATAAAAAAAGGACGAATTATTATTTCTGCCCATTATCTTTTTTTTCAAATTTAAAATGCCCGTTTTTTCAGAACATGCAAAAAATGCCCGGTATCATTTAAAATTTCTACTAAAAATGTCCGAAGTGAAATTTTCGGACAAAAAAGCCTACGTGGCTGCCTAGTTAAAGAATCGCCGATCCTAATCAAAAAGTCGCGCTCGACAGCTGTTATTATTTGGTCCGAAAAAAACGTTTCTCCTGTAACCAATAAATATTTTAATTATTTCTAAAAATTGTAAAAAACAAATAAAAATAAAATACATTAATTAAAAAAAATAAAAAAATGTCATCATCTTCTCAACCCTCCCCAACCCCCCACCCCCAACCTTGCAATACGCAACGGCGGCTGCAGACCCCAACACCACCGCTGCCCAACCCCCATCAACCACCCTTCTTCACCACCACTACCATTTCACGACCACCACCCTTCTTCACCTTCATTTTCGCACACAAACAGACACTACACTCACACACCAACACCTCCATCCGAATTTTATGAAAGCTTGACCGGCGACGAACACCGGCACGGCTGCGCGTAGTAGGATCCACCATACCTCAACCATTGCAACCGAAAATTGAGCTTAATTTTTGATTTCCAACTTGCAATTTCCGATTTCGACTTGCAATTCACAATTCAAACTTCAGAGTTTTTGAATTGGTATGAAAATTGAAGAAGGGAATGGGAAGCGCGGTGGTTGAGTGAGGGAGGGGGGAGATGGTGATTTAGATGACGTTGGTGGTGGCCGGGGGGGGGGGGGGGGGGGTTGAGAAGATGATGATATTTTTTTTATTTTTTTTTTAATTAATGTATTTTATTTTTATTTGTTTTTTACAATTTTTTGAAATTATTAAAATATTTATTGATTATCAGGAGAAACGTTTTTTCGGACAAAAAAATCTTAGGTGTCAGGCGCGACTTTTTGATTAGGCAACGCGATTCTTTGACTAGGCAGCCACATAGGCTTTTTTGTCCGAAAATTTCACTTCGGGCATTTTTAGTAGAAATTTTAAAAGATACCGGACATTTTTAGCATGTTTTGAAAAAACGGGCATTTTAGGTTTGAAAAAAAAAATGGACAGAAATAATAATTCGTCCTAAACAAACAAATATAGAAGTATATAAGGAAGCATAATTTTTTTTTCTTTTTTCTTTTTTTGTAAAAACACTCATAATGTTTATAGTATCAACCACATGAAAAACGACTCTAAGTTTACAGATCCGCACCATTTTTACCATCCTCAACACGATTTTTGCATTTAAATAAACGAGTAGTACAGAAGGAGAAGTAGAAGTACACAATATGTAAGACAAACTAACTAACATGGTGATTGAATAAATAAAAATTAGGCATGATTGTTCGAAGATTTCTCAGGCAGTTGAACCTCGGGCTGGTCATCGTCCTCCCATTTGGTAGTCTTGTAAAAGGTTGCATATAGTCCCAGTTGTACTATTCCAGACAGGGCACCCAAACCATTTGGAATCTGCATATGTTAAAGCATGTTACATACTGCCAATGATTTTTTAGGTGTTAATAACTTAATACATTAGGTATAAAATCATCTAACACCTTGTAAGAGTTTCTGCATAAATTAAATCATTAGAAAGGAGGTTAAATTTACATACCAGGAGGTTGGGATCGATCTGGATGAACGCATATGCAAACCAGACAGCACCATTAGCAAAGTTGGCTAGTGAAAGGTAGAAAGGCATGTATTTCACACTCTTGGTCTGGATAACTTGTTTCTACAATACATATTCAAAAAAGTTAATTGAGGGGAATAAATTTGATTAAAAGTAAGTAACAAATATAGCTTCTTTTCCAAACATTAACTTACCATGACCGTCAAGGGCGAGACATACATAATGACATTGAAAACAATGCATACGATACCAATTAGCATAGATCTGCTCTTGGTTCCGTGAAGAAGCAACAGTGATATGACGACCAACGCCACAAAAAATACGAACTCAATAATCAAGGCGATGACCATCTTGCGCTGGAAATATGTAAAAATATGTATGTTAAGTTAATGACATATAATTGTAGTCCTATTCTACAATTAAGAAGCACTATTTCAAAAACATCATGGTAAATATAACTTACGCGCTTGGACCAATCGGAGTAGGTAAAGAAGATGGTGAGATAGAAGACCTCAATGACCAAGCCAGCACCATTGATGGTAACAACCAAAATGCTGTCGGGGTGAACGAAGGGCATGCCATAGAACACCCACAATGCACAGTTGAGTATCGTCGCTAGGTAAGGATCTGGCTTGAACCCTTGCACGGACTTTGCTTTCCAAATTTTATAGAACGTTGGCCTGCATTAATTTGTATATAATAGATATATTAGATATAGAAACATTTCAGCCGAATATATTGTTGTATTATAAGAGAAAATAGATAAAAACATACAACGAGGAAACGAAAACCATATCAAAATCACATATATGCTCTATTGTGTTTGTACTAATTAATATGGTTTAATGTTTATTAATGCTAATTAATATCAAATAAACTAGTTCAACATTACAGACCATGCTATATATATAAAACTTCGGTCCACGAAAATCTTCTTGGTGTAATTTGAAACCTTAGATCGACAATCATATACAGGTACATACGCTCTTTCTTGCATTTTTTTTTTAATTTTTATTTTTATCTTGGGATGTCGAAATGATTTAATTCACGTAATTTTTTCTTGCATAATGTTGAGAAACTAAAATCGCAAGTGCTATGTCATGAAATTTTCACTAAGACGAGGGAAATAAATTATTACATCGGAGAGAGGAAAAGGAACGCAGAGATGACATTTCCTGCAAATAGAAAAACCAAGAAATCATTGAAGGAGCATATATTATATATATCACAACAGCTTCCCAAATAGTTTACATTTTGAGCATATCGTTCCTACTTAGGTAATAATAATCAAAAAACCTGCCATTCAAACTGTAAGATGTCATGTTCGATGTCCTCAGCACATCAAACTAATAAAGCAATTAAAAATCATCAAAATTATTGCAAGAAACGTTGCAGAATTTTTTTAAAGCTATTTTATCCACACGCATACTACAGTCCAATCAACATCATACATGTACATACAGAATTATAAATAGATTTAAGTGTATTATGTGAAAAACTGAACAAATAAATTAAAGAAAATGTTAGAGCAGGCTTCCAACTAATTTGAAATTATGGGCATATTAATCCAATTTATGTAGCCAGTCAGAAAGAATTATTTCGTTTTCAAAGTCACAAAGACATCAAAACGAATAAAGCAATAATAAACCGTCATTGAAAAAACGAAACGTTTTAGAAAGAAAAAACAAATAAAAAGCAATCTCCCAACACGTACTAAAGCCAAATCAAATGATACATGACAGAGAACAAATTAAATTAAATTCCGAATTACAAACCAATAATCCCGATGACAGTTCTTGCTATCTCGGCTTCATGGCTGATCGGCATTTTCGATCCTTAGAATAAAATGAAGGGAGGAAGAAAAAAATGGTAGCTAGAGTAAGAAATAGGGCACCCAATAATTTATTTTTTAGTGTTTTGGCTTATGATGCATATATGATTAATTTCGATGTGGTATTTTAGCAAAATGATTGTTTTTCCCATTCACATTAAAAACAATCTTTTGCTCCTGTAGGTTTATTTGTTTTTTTTTTTTGTATTTTGGTTTAAGTTGTGAAAAGTGGAGAAATATATATAGTGGGATAAATACGGTAAACTCATGGCTGTCCATTTTACATCCTATTTCGATTTGTGGGGTTTCTTTGACCGACAGTAATTCGGATAAGGACAACCATCCGTTATTTTCTTACAACATTTCCTTAATTGTACGTGCATGCATGGATGGATAAGTGCCACCTTTAATTAGCGTTGGCATTATTAATTTCCATGTTTAAGGTTGGCCAATCAGAGGTATATGGAGTTAATGATAGAGGATTTTCTAGACCAGATAAAATTTCTATTGTTGAATATTGATCGAATTTATGCGTTGGTAAATGGTTGAGATCTTTTCATTTTGTGATATTCGAGATGTCTTTAAAGATGTAGTATTTGATTGGCAGGTTGTTTAAACTACAATTGGATTCTTTATCTCGAGATCATTTTTGAAACATGAAAATCGGCGGGCCATTACTTAATTCACAAAAAAAAAAAAAAATTAGAAATTTAATTTGTTAAATTGTGAACAAATTAAGATAGATTTTTTCATTTAACATGAAACATTGTTCAAACTATTTTACAGTACAGGTCACCAGATTGGGCTTATAGCAGTGTTACGAAACTCGGTCCCATGACTGACCCGGTGAGGCTACAGGATAGCGGGTCAACAGGTCGAACCGGGTAGACCACTGGTTGGACCGATTTGTTGACCAAAGTCAACATTCAATAAATATATAAAAAATACTCAAGTGTATAACAAAAATCATAAAAAAATACTGAAATCCTCAATTACAAAATCTCTAAATTAATATATCATAACTAATCACTAAATAAGCAAACAATATATTAAACAACTTCAAATAATCAATGACTCAAACCATTAACTAAACTAATTAACCAACAATTATATTAATTTGACCAATTCATCAAGTAATCCATCACATAATACATCAAATAATCCACCAATATTCAAGAAACAAATCCATGATCAAAATCCATCAAGAAATACTTCATAATCAAAAACCAATCCATAAACATCAAGTAATATAATGTTCAAAACTTCGAATATCAATGATCAAACTAAACCAGCATTCATTAAGTATTTAAGTTACCTGATCCATCAACTAAATTACTAAAGTACTTAACTACATGTAATACATCACTAAAATACAAATTTAATAATTAATAAGCTACTTTTAGTAAAAAAATAACAAATTAAAATTGACAAACTTATTTATTCATCTACTAAAATTAACAAAGTTCACTTTTTTGCAATAAGACTATAGTTTATAAGAGCTCATCCGATAATAATAACAAATCTTTCGACTATTATACTCTACTTTATTTCAATTGTTGAATGAAACAGACTAATATAAAATTATAAACTCCAATTAATGATTAGGCACATGTAGAAAATTTCTAACCACAATACCACACTACATAGTACACTACAAGAATACAAAGACATTTGCAACCGCCCGGGCAGTTGCAGATGGCCCATGGGCGGTCGCCCGATGGGTATCTGCGACCGCCCGGGCGGTCGCGGATACCCCTCGTCGTGGGTACTCTGCGACCACCAAGCGATCGCAGATACCCCTTGGCGACCTTTAGGCGATCGTCATGTCCATAGAGACGTGGCGACCACTTGGCGGTTGCGAAGTCCCTAAGGACACTTGCGATTGCCACATCCATAAGGAGCTCAAAATTTTCAAAAGCTCCCAACCGCCTAGCGATTGCGAATTCATGATGTTCTCAACCGCCCTGCGGTTGCAGATAATATTCATCAAAATAAAAAAAACCATAATATTCCAGAAATTTTCTAGAATATAATTGTTTTTTGTTGAAATTAATATGATGAAACAAAAAGAAAAGAATATAAACAAGAAAGAAAAGAAGTGAAACAAAAAGAAAAGATTAGAAAAAAGTGTTTTGTTTTGGAGATAGAAAGAAAGTGTTTTGGTTTTTTGTTGGAGATATAAAAGAAAAAAAAGTGTTTGGTGGTTTGTTTTGGAGATAAAAGAAAGTGTTTGGTGTTTTATTTTGGAGATAAAAGTAAGTGTTTGAGATAAAAGAAAGTGTTTGGATTTTGTGGATTGGAAAAGAAGAGGGTTGGGTATGTTTGGAGGGTATAATATTTGTGAATGAAAAATTAGAGAGAAGAATGGTGAGTATATATAAGATTTGGGGTGAAAATTTGAATTTTCCCCGAATCCTGCCCATTTCAGCTGAATTAACAACTGTCGGGCGGTTGCTAGGTACCATGGCGACCGCCCGGGCGGTTGCGACAACAGGTAATGCAATCGCTGGGCGGTTGCATCAGTGGGATATTCGCAACCGCCCAGCGGTTGCGAATAATATTCAAGTTTAAAATTAGTAATTTTTGGCAAGTATCTTGATGTGTTTGTGTTTATAGACAATAATCATTATAGACAACATAAATCATCCCAAATAATAAAAATTTAAGTATGAATATTATCTGCAACTGCCAGGCGGTTGCAGATAATCAATATCAGCAACCACCCAACGGTTGCGAGAAGCCTTGGCGACCGCCTCGCGGTTGCTTATACTGGTTATCTGCAACCGCCCGACGGTTGCAGATAACGTCCATATTCGAATTTAGTGATTTTTGGGAAGTATTTTGATGTGTTTGTGTTTATTGAACTCAAATGTCATTATTACATATGAATAGTAGTAGTAAACGTTTACAAGGCTAGTAATTAATTTTGTAACTTAGCAGATTATGTGATTAGGCGAGTTATCAACGATACACCTATATATTATGTTCAATAACTAATCATCATACTTAGTCCTTAATGTTGTCCCTAACCTTGATTTTACAATAAAACCGTATAATTTGGCTTATTTTAACTATCATTAGGGCAATTATCAATTGATCAAATAACGCGCCACAACGAATCATCCGTAATAGCAAAAATTCAAGTATGAATGTTATCTGCAACCGCCAGTCGGTTGCAGATAACCAGTATCAGCAACCGCCTAAGCGGTCGCTATGTGACCTAGCGACCGCCCAACGGTTGCAAGAAGCACTGGCGACCGCCCAGCGGTTGCGAAAAGCACTGGTGACCGCCCAACGGTTGCAGATAATATCCATATTTAGAATTATTGATTTTTGGGAAGTATCGTGATGTGTTTGTGTTTATTGAAGTCAAATATCATTATTACATGTGAATAATAGTAGTAAACATTTACAAGACTAGTAATTAAGTTAGTAAAATAGTAGATTATATCTGATTAGGCGAGTTATCAACGATACACCTATATATTATGTTCAACAACTAATTATTTACTTAGTCCTTAAGGTTGTCCCTAAGCTTGATTTTACAATGAAACTTTATATTTTGGCTTGTTTTAACTATCATTAGTATAATTATCAATTGATCAAACAACGCGCCACAACGAATCATCCATAATAGTAAAATTTATGTATGAATGTTATTTGCAACTGCCCGACAGTTGCAGATAACCAGTATCAGCAGCTGCCCAAGCGGTTGCCATGTGACCTAGTGACCGCCCAGCGGTTGCGAGAAGCACTGGTGGCCGCCCGATGGTTGCTTATACTAGTTATCTGCAACCGCCTGGCGGTTGCAGATAATGTCCATATTTGAAATTATTGATTTTTGAGAAGTGTCTTGATGTGTTTGTGTTTATTGAACTCAAATATCATTATTACATATAAATAGTAGTAGTAAACGTTTACAAGACTAGTAATTGAGTTAGTAAAATAGTAGATTATATGTGAGTAGGCGAGTTATCAACGATACACCTATATATTATGTTCAATAACTAATAATCATACTTAGTCCTTATTGTTGTCCCCAACTTGATTTTGCAATGAAACCTTATAATTTGGCTTGTTTTAACTATCATTAGGGTAATTATCAATTGATCAAATATTCGCCACAACAAATCATCTAAAATAGTAAAAATTCAAGTATGAATGTTATGTGCAACCGCCGAGCGGTTGCAGATAACTAGTATCAGCAACCACCCAGCGGTTGCACGTAGGCTATGGCGACGCCCTAGCGGTCGCGAGGCCTTATAGAAGTCTCGCGACCGCCGCGGCGGTCGCCACTTTTCTGTGGAGACCGCCATTAATGGCGACCGTTGGGGCGGTTGCAGATGCCCCCCCAATCTTGTAGTGGTACATACACAACATACAAAAATATCAGCTCTTATGAAAAAGAAAAAAGAACATCAAACGAAAAGAACAAAAAAAAAGAAAAAATGAGAAAGCTACTGGGTAGAGCAGCGGCGGTCCGGCACGACACTCGAAAGTTCAGCGAGTTCGGTTCTGAGCGTGGATGCGGTGGCGAGCAGCGGCAGCTAGTGGTTTCGGCGCCGATGTGGTAGAGATGCTAAGGTTTTTTCCCCTTTCTTCTTCTTTCAATTGCCAGCTGAGGGCTCTTCTTTTATTAAATGAGGACAATTAGCTTGGCAGAATGGTCATTTGTCTTTTAAAAGAAAAAAGGGATGAATCGGTTCCCAAGCGAAACAGGTTCGACGGGTCGCCGGGCGCACCGACGGAATTCGCCGATTCGTCCTCAGCAGCTTTCAGACCGCTCTTGAAGAGGAACCGGCCCGGACAAGCCACCGGTTCTCGGTCAAACCGGCTGGTCCGAACTGGATTTCAAAACACTGGGTTATAGTGAGAGGGACGACAAAATTAAAATACAAATCCTCACAACACGTTTGTTAGCTGTAGCTACCCATAAGTATATTACAGTGTTTTCAGAACCGGACCGGACGTCGATCCGGTAACTTCACTAGTTACTGGTTTTACTGGTTCGAATCGATCGAACCACTGGTCCGCCCGGTAGGACACAATATATTATAAAAATTATAAATATATATGAAATATATCTTGCTACATAATTTTATTAGTATCAATTTTAGGAAACGAGAATTTATAAATTTGTTTCTTCACTTTTAATTGATATGTTTCTAATCATAAAATTCATAATTTCATTCATTTAGTTAATTTGATATTCAAAAATAAAGAAAATTAAATCAGAGTATTTGATTAACATATAATAATTAAAAGATTAAACTATGCATGTAGTGGTTTAAGTTTAAACAAATATGCATAGTATTTCATGAATTCTAATTATTGAAGTGTTCGAAAAAAAATAATATTAGTCTAAAAACATCTACTATATAGAAGAAAATAACATAAATATGCTTTATAATATAATACTACTAAGTTATAAAAATAATAGCATAATATATTAGATTTATATTAGAAAAGTATATTCTAGCTATAATATATATATATATATATATTTATTAATAAGGGTGGAGACTACCAATTCTATTATAGATCCATTCGTTAAAGCATCTAATATTTATTCAGAGGTCTATGGTTCAATTCCACTACCATGAAAAATTTAAATTTTTATAAAGTAATGTACAAACCGGTTCAACCATTACCAAACCGGGTCACCGATTCCCGATTCTTGACCGATTCTTATCGAGTTTGACCGATTCTTAAAGCAATCGGTTCTTGAACTCAACCAGACCAACCAAACTGCCGGCCACTGGTTAAACCGGTTCGACCGGCCGATCCGGTCCGCTTTTAATAACACTGCATTTATTATGTTGAGAAATACCATGTGTCCGGGTGGAACTAATAAACATTAAATTGATAATGTTTGGATAATTGGAGTCAAATAATAAAGGATCAGTCATATATATGGTTCAATTAATGATTTTGCTAATGCGTATTTTAGGAAAAGTAAATCGCATAGTTAATTAGCTCGGTGCATCTAGACATCACAGAAGGAGCTAGTTTGTATACCAACATATATAAGTTGTGCAATTCCGAAAGATTCCATTTATTCTTCTTATATTAGACAAACTTTAATTAAAAATTTACTTACTGTTCAAAGTAAATTCCAATAAACTAATTAAATTAAAACGTAATATTTATCATCAAAAAGTGGCAAAATCGTGGTCTAATTAGTGTGGCTAGTTGGCGAGAAATTGTCCATTCAGTGACCAGTTAGATAGACATCCAGTCAGTACGCGAGTTGCTCATTTTTTGTTACTTCCTTCAAAAATTGCTCATTCAATCATTCACACCTTATATATCTTTGTATTAGAGAGTTCAAAACTTTTTTTATTCACTATTCATAACACATATATATATATATATATATATATATATATTATATTTAGTCAATGCATCTTGAGAGAGGTGATTACTAAAACCGTAAGTACTTAGTAGGGAGATACAATTTTAATGACGAAAAATTCAACTTTTGCCTCGACTTAAATTTTAGTCCAATTTTTAAGTTACATCATTTATGGCAAACAAATGTCTGTAAAATAAACATTCAACATCATACTGAATAATAAACAAGACAATGTATAGTCTAAACGACATACTATAACCAAAAAAAAAAAAAACTGCACGAATTCCAAAATGTTAGAATATTTTCTTATATGTTGTGCTCAAATGATTGAAGAATTACTCTTACCTGAGAGTCTTATATTTTACAAATATAAAAAGAGAGAAAATATTGTAAACACATGCAATATCTTTTAATTTCTAAGTTGGGAAAAGAAAAATTATATGTATCGTGCATGCTTTTAAGCAAGAGATCATGAATAGTTTTAAGGGTACAATATAATAGACCTTTTAAACAGACATTGTACACACAACTAGAATTTGCTCTCTCATATATGGCTAGTGTGCTCAACTTACCATTGGTGGAGTTTGACGAAAAGTGAACTGTGCATAATTTGTTTACGAAATTGCAAGAGTCTTTAATCAATTATCAACCAATAAGGAGATTTTACGATGATTAGTATGCCTTATTTTTCCACGTCACCAAAATAAAATAAAATAGAGTAATAACGTGGGTTCCGCTATAAATTGTTGAACAATCCTTTTATTTTTAAAATTCTTTCGGTTTTGCCCCAAAAATTTTACGTTTGTAACTTATGGGCTCCGATGTTAATTGTCGGACATCCTTTTAATTTTTAATTGGATGAATTATTAAAAATGCACAATAACTTTCTCCTCTTTATATAAGTGCCCAAAAGCATATTGGGCTTTAACAATACCCCGTAACTACACGTACTTTTTGTTAAAAATGCCCAATGACTCTTATTCAGGCTATTTCTCCGATGTGGCTGCCAACGCGAGAAAACGCTGTGCCATGTCACCAAATCAGACCCCAAAAAACTTTTTTTTAAGTTTGTTACTTATAGCCTATGATGCACTGACACTTCAAAATATCAGCCGTATCCGTGTCCGACATGTATTCGACACCCGATACTCGTCCGACGCTCTCCGACACTTGTCCGACACGCCACGTGGCGAGTCTCTATTAAAATAAATAAAAATTAATTCCGACACCCATGTCCGACACTTGAGAGTGGTGTGTCGGAGACTTAAGAAGTGTATATTTAATATATTTTAGACATTTGTGAGAAAATTGTATATTTTAATAGTTTGTATTATAAAGCTTATTAAAAAAAGATTATAATTTAATAATTAAGAGATAAAGGAGTTAAGAAAAAAATAAATTTCTAAACTTAAACAACTAAATAAAAGATTTAAATATATTCTTTTGAATTAATCTATGATTTTGGATTGAGTAGTATATGTATTTTCTTGAGCATTGTATAACTTTTGATTATTAATTTATTGATTTGTATGTGTTTGACATTGATACTTGAATTTAAGTACGAGTCTTATTTAACTTCGTTTTGGTTAATAACTAGTGAGTAGTAAATGATAATTACTTTGATGTTATAAGTTATTAATTGTGTTAAAGATATTATTTTCATACGTTCTAGCGTTGTTATATTTAATATGTTCTAATATAAAAATACAGCCGTGTCGAATTTTTAAAGAATCTGTGTCCCTTTGTCCGTGTTATGCCGTGTTCATGTTCGTACAACATAGCTTATAACTACAACAAAATTCCAATTAATGGCATTGAATCTTGTCACATAATTTATGCTTTAATGACATTTTCAGCTACAATGGCATTTTCAGCAATGCCACTTGTAGCGATGTAGCTAAAGGTTGAAATGCCATTAATTCTCAATTTAATCACATTTTGTAAAATGACATTATAAGATTGAAACATGACAATATGTGGTGCCACAAAAAAATTATTAGTTGTCAAGTGACAGAAAATGTTAATATCTTGACTCTTTTATGTTGTCACTGCAGAAAGAACTAGTGACATTCAAAAATGCCGAAAAAACAAATGTTTTAGTAATAGTTTATACTGCCAATAATGTTGTCAATAGTTATAATTTAAATGCCACAAATTAATCATCGAGTGACCTTTTCAGGTGTCACTAGTAATTCAATATTTATTTCAAAATTGGTGAAAATAATATTTAATATCGTCGTTACAAATTTCAGTATTGAACTAATGTAAAGTCACTAAAATAATAGAATATGCATATCAGTGCCATTATTGAACTACATAAAAGTAACAACTATACCATATTTTATCAAAACTTGAATGCAGAAATTAAAACCAACATTGTTATTAAAGGTTTACCATTTATTACAAGATATAATACATATAAACCTCATTTTCAAGAACGTTACAAGTAAAAATATTCTTTAAAACACAATAAGCTACAATAAGCTAGGAAGATCCTGTACAAGTTCTGGTAGAATTCTAATAACCCAACATATAGCAAGTCTAGGAACTACTTTAATCATTCTTCATGAAACCAGTAATGCATTCTCCAAAACGCATTTGAATACACTATATTCCACGGTCCTCCAAATCTGTATATATTACATAAAAAATATAAATGACTACAACATAATTTAGAAGCTGTAAACTTTCTGGAATTATTTAAACTAACAACATGTCAGAACACTTGAAAAATATGAAACTGTTATTTCTTACCATGATATATTGCGTCCATACAATATAGAAGATTTATAACTGAACTTTCACTTTACCATGACGCATTTCACCAAGCTGCGACAACAATTCATAAGATAATAGAAATTTAGCGGGGCCATAGAATGAAAATCAAGAACAAAGTCTGAATGAACCCAAAAGTGTGACTTTTACATGTTTTCAGCTCGTTCATTGAGTTCCTAGACATATATACAAGCAAAGAAATGGAAGTGTCTTTGCTATCACATTATAGAGAAGCCTATTATTGACAGAAAAATAAAAATGTTACATACAAGAGTTAAATACTAACATAAATTCTACAAAACATAGATGAAGAAAAAAGCAAAAACAAGAAGCACTTTCTTTTTAGCAAACACTAATTTATTACCTCTTTAATCCTTTGTTGATCGACTTAACAAGAATTTTATGATTTAGCACCCCATCTGCAAGCACAATGCCATCTGTCTTGTATTAATACAAAATAGATCAGTATCTTGAGAAAAAAATATGAAAAAGAAAAACAGAGAATGTATGAAGTGATTTAGAAGATAAATTTACTTACTGCATAACATCTCTATCACACGTCAAAGCTCCCATCTATGTCATCCAATACCTGCAGGCATAGCATAATAATGTTACACGTTATTTGTTACATATCAATAAGTTGTACGAGTTTTCTAAAGAAACATATTAAGGAATAACTCATATCATGGGTCTAAAAATAACCAGCACATATAAAGTTTTATACCAGAGCTGGGATAAAGAGACACCGATCAACAACATTGATAAAGAAAAGTACAACACAAAAGTTGTCCGGTCCACTAGTTTGCGACGATTTCGCATCAGGATGGTGCTTTAAACTGTAATATCGCTCTTGTTTTTCAAGTGGAAAAACATATAGGCTGCAAAATGAGATTGCAAATTAGAGGAAGCAAGTCCAGCTAGTTGAAAGATCTTTAATCTTCATATCAATATATTTACAAACCATACAAATTTACGATAATATAATGTTATCTTAATTTTATATAATTCTTCTGATACTCTCCTGGTGTTTTTTATAAGTGACAACATCGATCTTCATATCAATATTCACAAACCATACAAAGGCTTTATGCATCATTAAGACAAAAATAGAAGCTATAACATAAATCAACTATTTACCTATCCTATCTGAGGTCAAATCAAAGTTTCTAAATCCATGCGCAACAATACCCTACATTAGAATCAGTCACACAGTTCCCGCATACGACACATATAAGATAAAAATACAAGTCCCTAAGTCAGAGCATACCTATAACCTATTCAAAACTAAAGCTTTTGCCTTCTTAGTAAAACATATGTTCAGATTATCTAATTCAGTTTGGAGTGAGATGGGATCAAGTTCTACTACATAGACTTGCCATTTTTTTCATGAGAAATAAAAAAAAATCATTTCATGTAAACACACAAAACATGTAAACTACGACGAAATATAGCAACCAATTTTAGCAATTGAAACAAATTATAAGATAAACAATAGATATAACATATATTCTATATAGGATACATACATAAAAGCACATGAGAATCAACACATGAGGAATGAAGTCAGCTACCTAGATTTGAATGACCTGATGCACATATTAGCATTCATTGTAAAAAAGAACTTGGGTTAACTTATAACTAAATTAGGACAATAAATGATAGAGTAACATGTATTCAGAGTTTAGTTGCAATTCAATAAATTAGACACACAGAAGTAATACTCAAGTGAGCAACATAGCTAGTGAAGTGATGCTTACATTGCCGCTGTTTTTTTTGTCGATCAATGACCTCGTCAACCAGAAAAATGTCCTTCACAAGAATGTCGCAACGACTTTCTGAGTTTTTCAGGGTCTTCCCCTCTTCCTACCCGAAAGATATCAATATCCAGCATAATTATATTTCACCCAGTTTCTTTCTACCTTTTACTCTTCCTCTGTAGTACAATAACATAAATCACACAACCATAAACTGAATAAATAATTCAATCTCAAAGCAGGAATTAACATCAAATAAGCCCAACAGGAAACAATTACCCTAAATAATAAAAAATCAAAATCATTAGGAGACTAATTAAGAATCCTGCCCAAACTTATTAACACGCAGCCCATTAATTTTATCGAACTTCATAAGGAAAACAAATAATTAGGGCTTAGGAAAAGAGATGCGTACCAAAAAGTGAAAAACGTACAAATTTGTGAGGAAATTGAAAACCTTAACTTGTCTTGTAGCTCCTTAAGATGAACGATTTACAACTACAAGAGGAGCACCAATTGACTGGAAAGTAAATCACTTAAAGGAATGAGCTTATAGCCATAGGGAGGGATTCAAGATTTTTTCGAATGGAGAAGTTTGTAGTGGAGACTTGGAGTTTTATTAGTAAATTTCTTTGTTCAAAAATATAAGGCTAAAAAGGTTCGTGTAAAAACAAATTATATAAATTTGTCACTAATTATGATATGTTAACCAGTTAACCTCACTAATATTGCTAATTACTCGTGACATTGTTCTAAGAATGACATCATACAAATTTATGTAAATTAATGTCACTATTATGCTAACTATCAATGACATTATTAAGAAATGACATATATAAATGTACAGTGACATTTTAAGATCAGTGCCATTAAATAGTATAAGTTAGTGCCGCTAATGTATTGGTTGTAGTGACAGTTTTTAAAATGCCTTTGTATTAGTTTGTCAAGCACAATGTCATTATAGATCATTTTTGTTGTAGTGTATATCCATACATTCCAACAGTTTGAAAAAAAAACCCCCAATCCCAAATCGACTTGTTCTTCATTTTCCCCAATCCCTAACCCTAATTGCATGATTCACGGAATAAATCACAAATCCCTTCGATTTTGCAAAAAAAAGCTTAGTTCCCGCACTTGCATGTGCAAAAATGACAACGGTCCCCTCCTTTATCATGATTTGTCGTCGCCTGTTTATCAAAAGTCACTATAGACGTAAGGTTTTGATTTTTGCATTTTTACTACTTTATGCGAAGCGTTTGTGTCTATTTGTGCAAGAAGTTGTTGTTTTTGTTGTCTTTTGTGGTTTTATATAGTTTGTGTGGTGGGGTGTAAGTCATTGTAGAACTAGGGTTTTAATTTTTGCGTTTTTACTACTTTATGCGAAGAAATTGTGTCTATTTGTGCAAAAAGTTGTTGTCTTTTGTGGTTTTATATAGTTTGTGTGGTGGGGTTTAGTGGCTTTACTTGCAAATGGTTCTATCCTCATGCGCTACACCTTGTTTATAGTACTTTAGTGGGGTTTAGTGCTAATAATTAAATATGTTGTCGTTTGTACCTCAATTTTTAACTGTTTTTGTCGAGTATCTGTCGTCTTTTTAAAATGTTGCATCTTTTACCTTTAGTGTACTTTAATTAGTTGACTGTTGCTCTCTTAGAAGCTCTAGCAAGTAGGGAATTTAAATTGTATTGTGATTATGAAATTGGTCTACCAGTTATTGAGGAGCCTGTTAATATGGGTAAGGTCGAGACTAATGGAGTTAGAACTGGTAAGGATGATGGAGTGGTTGGCAATGAGAGTGATAGAGTTGTAGGTGGTCAGGGAGTTGTTGGCAATGAGAATGTTGAGGGTGAGGTTGTTGAGGGAATGGCATTTACTGATGATGGTGGGGTTGGAGGTATTGATGGAGTAACTACTAATGAGAGGGAGGGAATTGTGCAGGATAAAGGTAAGAGGATCATTGTTGAGGATCTTGAGAGTGATAGTGATGATGACTCATATGAGGAACCAAGTGAGCACATCGATGATACTGAATATGAGGAAAGTGTGGATGATGATGTAGAAGGAGAAGAGTTTGTGAGGACTATTGTTGGTACCCAAAATACACAGACAAATGAAGATAAAGCTGAAGATGAACTAGATGTGGTTACAATTCTAAAGAGTGTTCCTTTTAATGCAATGCCTTATGATGAAAAGGATAAAGAAGATGATGGACCACATGCATTTGATGAGGATTAAATGTTTAACCCCATTTTGAAGTTGAAGATGCTTTTTGTTAACAAGAAGCAACTTAAAAAAGCAATTCAGCCAGATGCCACAAACAGTAGGAGAAGTCTTAAGGTAGCAAAATGTGATCCTGGAAGGACTCATTTCAGATGTGTTCAAGATGATTGTCCCTGGAGAATCCATGCATTGAAGGTGAAGGGTGAGGAGACATACCATATTAGATAATACAATCATAAACACTCTTAGGGGGGAGGTGGGGTAGGTTTGGTGTGAAGAACATGAAGGCATCTTCGCCAAGTTGAAGAGAAAAAATCTTGGTACTTCTGTGGCAATTTGCACAAAAAATGTGGGTGATGAATCAAAGTTCAAGTGTATGTACATATGTTTTCAAGGTGTGAAGGAAGGATATAAGGCTGGTTGCAGGCCATTTATTGGTGTTGAGAGGGCTCACTTAATAGGCCCCAATGGTGGAATACTTTTGACAACAGTTAATGTAGATCCTACCAATAGAATCTTCCCATTGTTGTTGTGTCAAGGGAGAACAAAACTGGGTCTGGTTCCTGTTGAAGCAAGATTTGGAGTTGAATAACCATGTAAAATCTGACTTTTATGTCAGACAAGCAAAAATTACTAATTCAAGCCCTCTAGAATGTATTCCCATTTGCAACACACATGCATTGTGTAAGGCATTTGATTAGGAATGCTTACATGGATGTGTTCAAAGGAGATGAATATGAAGATACTATATGGGATGCTACAAACAAAACAACCATTGTTGAGCTTGAAACCTCTATGAAGAAAATGGAAAACCTTGGTGGTAGGTTTGCAAGATGGTTCAATGACAAGCCTCCAGAACACTAGACTAAGTCTACCTTCACAACCACTTGTCAAGTTGATCTTATCTTGAACAATGTCTGGGAGACCTTCAATGTGGTGATTCTGCCTGCAAGAGAAAAGCTATTCCTTACAAAGCTAGAGCGATTAAGTTCAAAGTGGAGTATACATAAGCCAGTTGAGCAGAGGAAACACTTATCCCCCAATATTCAAGATTTGGTTGACAAGGTGGAGCATGAACACTATGATTATATGCCAAGGAAATCAGATGACATTAACTATCAAGTATTAGGCTTTGACAGAACTCAACATACTGTGAATTTAAGGGACCGGGAATGCAGCTGTAGGGTTTGGGATCTAACTGGAATTTCATGTAAGCATGTTGCAAGTGCAAATTTGCCTAGTGAAGGACAGATTGTAGACTATATAGCTGATTGTTATACTCTTGAGATATATCATAAAGTTTACCAGTTTGCTATATTTCCAGTGCATGTATCTGGTATTTGAAAAGAAGAGGATTACATACCTCCACTCCCACCAAATTTTGGGAGACAACCCGGAAGGCCAATAGGGCAAGAAAGAGAGGTATTGAAGAACCCCATGTTGGCAAATCAAAGAACGGTAATAGTAAGGTACTCCATCAATCACTATCAAAGCTGGAAGGATGCCTAGTAAATGTGAAAAATGTGGTGAATTAGGCCATAATGCAAGGACTTGTGAGAGAAGAAAGGGGGAGGCTACTGAGGATAAGCATTTTGTTCCTATCAATTCCAATATGTGTGATGTTGAAGCTGGAGTTAACAACTCCAATATGACAAATATCCAACCTTCTTTTGACAATGCACAAGATAATAATACAGTGGAGAATCTTCAACCTACCCTAGTGGAAGAAACACTAGAGCCAGAGACTGGAGAGTCATCAAGGACTGGAAGAAGAGTCATCAAGGACTGGTAGAAGGAAGCAAATGTCAAGAACCAACAAGGTAAGTCATATTTCATAACACTTGAAATTTCATTTCAGTTATGTTTGTCTCTCCAGATGATTGAGGCATTTGAACTAAATGTGTATGACTTCACAGTGATAGATGATGTACTGGATGTTGATGAGGAAAGTATGGTACCTAAAGGCCAGCCTGATGTTGTTGAGTCATCAAGGACTGCAAGGAGGAAGAGAGATAATGCATTCAAGGTAACTGATGAAATTTTATTTCATTTCATTTGTTAAGGGGTGATGTTGGACATCAATTGATTATTAATTGTAGGTGGTTTTTCATTTTGTAGCCTATTCACTACAACAAAAATGAGATTTGGTGGCATTCAAAAATGTTAGTATTAAGTTATACTTGTGGCATTTTTATGTTTAATGGCGTTTTTTTGAAATGCCACTTGTAGCGGTGTAGCTAAAGGTGGTAATGTCATTTTTTTATCCGATAGTGGCACAAGAGAAAGTGTTACTACATCTAGATACAATGATATTATAAAGTGCCATAAAAAATAATTTAAATGACATGTTAAAACGCCACATAATCTAATTTTACTAATGCTTTAAGACGACATTGTAGCTACATGTAGTGACAGTTGAAAATGACATCATAGATATATAACTTGACTTCATAAAACGCCACACAAGCTTAAATCACCGACACTTTATAATGACATCATATGAACAAATCGTGTCACATATGAGCGCCACTTAATCTAATTTTACTAATACTTTAAGATACCACTATAACTTAGTATAATGACATTAAGAAATGACATTATAGATACATATTTTGGCATTGAAAAATATCACACAAATTTAATTTAGTGACATCTTAAATTGACATAATATAAATCAATAGTGTCATAGAACTATTACTGAAAAGAAATTAGCGTCGATCTAAAATATCACATTTATGTCCAATATTGGCACTTTTTAATGCCACTGCTAACCAACATTTTTAACTTTTACTGCCACTGCTAACCAACATTTTTTTTTTAAATTGCGGAGCTTGATTGCTCAAAATCAATAGCAATATATTATTTTAATAAATATTTGCAAAGCATAAATATACACCACACAATAAAATAAAAGATAAAAAAGATGAAACTTTTATTAAAAATCAAAATCTGATACGAAAACTAGCATAACAGAGCCCTTAAACAATTCATCAAATTGTGCGGTACTTTATTAAAAAGAAATTACAAAGACTACTTTGAAAGTAACTTATTGCTAACACCCACTCCAACACACTAACTTTCTTGAACCCAAATCTTCAAATAGTTTATTATTCTTTAGCAAGTAAATCATCCACGCACGTCGGCATCAAATTCTTTCAACTTCTGCGAAAAACAACAACAACAAAAAAAGAACAAGAAATGTTGTATTAAATTCCTTCATAATGGTATCATTTATAAACCACAAAATAATATTGATATTCAAGAGATCTAAAAACACTCACCACATAACATATCAGCCAAGCAATGAATTTCCCAATAACATCTCTCATCAACCTGTCTTGTCCAGTGAACTTAACCAACCGTTCATTAGGCATTAAAACCACATCTATGTAAACTTCCCAGTGATCGTGTACTAATTCATGTCCCCCAACTTCTTTAGTCGGATCTGTGCCATATAATCGTCCAACAGCAATTGTTTTGCCCGGTCTCAAAATACTTTTCAAGCTTACCTCATCCCCAAGTAACAATCATATACCATCAAGCTAATATATTGTAATACAACCAACATTTTACAGGTGGTGAGTTTTACCTTTGGGGTACGATTGTAACAACCTAAAGGTATGTCTCGAATACTACCTAATGTCCAGTCCTCTCGACTTGCCACTTGGAGAATTGGAGAAAGATCATCGTCCCCCGGCTACAAGAACAAAAAATTATATAGATCAAACAAATTAATAAAGGAACACAACAAACTTTTAAGTTAAAGAACTATAGACCTGTGTGGGATCACTATCCATCGGATCAAGATTCAAATTTCCAAGGTCTGGCATATAGGCGTCTCCATCTCCAGAATTATCTCCAGATCTATCTCCAGACTTTAACGGATCAATTTCATCTCTCAACTTATTATTCTGCTCGATCAGACTTTGGATAATTGAGTTTTGATTAACGCCACGGCCTGATATGCCATTAAAAACTAAGGAAGGAGAAACGCCACCGCCAAACATACGAACTCTTCCGTTCTTATCTTGGCCCATGACTTGTGCATACACGTCATCTTTAGAGATGACATCGTCTGATCCATTATTACTTTCTAATTCCTTTTCCTGCATATCAGACTAGAGAAAAATTATAATTAGGAACAAATTCATGAAACTAAGTTAAAAGTATTAATTAATTGAGTGCGACACATACAATTGCTTTCTGTACTGGTAAACTTTGTGAGCCATCTTTCTTGGTAAAGCAATGCTTGAATAATTTCGCACGTGAAGGTGCATGTCCAAGTTGTTTCGCCTGTATTTAATCAAAGAAAGTAAAACTCTCATTAGAAAAAAAAATATTAAAATAAATGTATTGAATCAATAGCGAATAGAACGACCTGCTCACTTGCAACTCGAGCAAAACTTTTTGTGCCAGTAGTATGGTTATGTTTACGGCTCTTTCGACTAGTCTTATTTTTTTCACTGATTTCTTGTGCTCGAAGAGTGGTCCAAGAATTCACTAAATATCCAAAATGTTCGACACTCACTCTTGGATCTTTCAGCTTCAATAGATCTTCTAACGTTTGATCCTTCTTAAAGCAGTTTTTCTTTAACTGGTGTTTCGAATCCCTGCGCTTCCTACCAAACTTTTCCATCACCCATTTTTTGGTGGAGTCATCGAGATTGAACTTAGTCTAAAAAAAAGCAAAATTAATCAACCAAAATTCAAACGAAATATCTTAATGAAAAATCGACACATCAAAAGAAATCCATCAGACCTTACAAATCGCCCACATTCTATCCTTGTACTCCTTAGGAACTTTGTGCCAGTTCTCATACGAGAGTGGAGCATTCTTTCCATCTCGTATGAGCGTCCCAATAAAATTGGACAGCTTAGTTGCATTTTGGTCATCTGGTTGTCCATATTTATTACATCGAACTTCCAATAGTCCATCATCCTCACGTCGACCCCAAATACTGCGCCTTTGTGTAAACCCTCTTTTCTTCTTCGTCTTGCAGTTGACATCTAATAAAAACAAAACCAAAGTTACTGACTGTAATAAACCAAGAACAACACCAAAATAAGTTGGATTTTAATAGCTATCTCAATCGTGAATCTAATTCACTAACATATAGCCTGACATCTTTACAATTGTATTATCTTGTTTTCAAACGAGTTATAATTGTATTTGGCCACTCTACTTGAACTTTTGAAATTTATATAGTACTATATATACCAATACCTCTTCCAGGCAGTTGAGGTTGATTTGTGTCAATGTGTGCATCTTCGCTCAAACGAAATTGAACATAGGGATCAGCATTCATCGCCATCCTGCGAGTATAAACCAATTAGTATTGGAGGTAGATAACAGGACACCAAAATCTACAGAACTTGGTTGCAAATGATAACATAATAACAAGCACATAGGCACTAAATTAATCCGTGACAATGTTATCCAAGTTCTATATGTACTGAACGCCTTAAAACCAATCTGTACCCTATCAATTATATTTGAACATAGTGCAAAACCCAACCTTACACACGAGATTAAAGCCACCCAACTTAACACAAGCATGTCGAATGAATAAACTTTGTTTATCTATTCGCACCAGTCTTGTTCTTTCTTCATGCATAGTACGCAAAAATGTATTTTATTCACATAGACCACCCTTTATCCAATTTTTGTGAACATTCACAATTATGTTTCTCAGTGTCCAAATTAATTAATAACTTCATAATAGTCTCACTCTGCTGATATCTTCTGATATTTTGTTTAATAATTTCTTCAAGTAAGGCAAAAAATTGTAAAGAACAGATAGCACACAATAAATTTACCACATTAAAATTCTTACCTTGCAATTTATTTATAACAAACAATGTTCATGTTTACATTCGTGTACGTTTCTCGTAAACAAAAGCCGCAAACTTATGTAAAAGTTAAACTTAAAAGAAAAGGAATAATCTCAAATCACGCGATAGCCGTAAACACTGTCTTTTCGATCTGAAATAAAAAGTGACTCAACTTACCTTGAGCAGTAGACAAGCCGATGGTTTAGGTTGTGGTAATCTCAAATATTGCTGGTGCACAAAGAAACTCATCACCATCCTTTATAAGCTGGAGTATACCGCCAAAATTTTAACAATTCCCTCTAAAAATTTCGATTTTTTGATAGAATTGGGGGGAAGAACCTCGTAGATATCTTCCCTAAATTTTAGGTCTTCAAAACTGAAAAGATTGGATGTGGAGGTGGTGTATCTAAAATTGAAAACTTCTAACAGCTAATTAAGGAAGCAAAAATTATGAAAACTTACCAATAACCAAAAAGATACTGAGTAATCTAAAAGATTATGGAAAGCAGAGTGAAGAGGCAAAAGGAAAGCAGAGGAAGAAACGTGTTCTATCAAATCGGCAAAAGAAAAGTATTTTAATTATATTTTTCATTATGTTTACAGCTGTTAACACATGTTATTATATATATATATAATATATATTATAAAAAAGAAGTGTGGTGCGTGTGTTAAATTGTATTTTGCTGAGAACAGCAACATGAGCGTGGCTGATAGTTACATATTCGATGTAATATTATTATATATATTATATGTATATACATTACTAATTGAGTAATTGTGTTTGTGATTAAGTCTTAGTTTAGTATTTTTTGTTTGATAAATCGTTTTAATTTAGTTTAAAAGTAAGTTTTGTTTTCATTTTATTTTTTTAATTCGATACACAATTTGTTTTTATTCTATATACACAATTGTTTTTATTCTTGTCATAAAGGAGACTTTGATTTCTAATAAGTTTAGCCTTTTATTTTCTTTTTTAATATTTAAGCCATTTAGAGTGTAATTTTGAACTAAAAATAACAGTGTCAACGATCGATATTTTTATTTTCATAAATAGTTTATTCGATACTTTAAAGTTCAAATTAATCGCAAAATCATGTTAATTCAATACGATCGATAATTTATAGAGCTCGATTCGGTACTTTCGATGATTCGTGCTTTTGACAAACTTTTCTTAAATATTTATTCATCACTTAAAAAGAGATTACAAAACTATCAATTTGGTGTTATTTCGTATCGTTTACAAGATAATAAAAATACAGTACAATCGATCCTGAAATATAGTAAATTATGCTAGTCTATTACGAAGAACGGACTAGCCTTGTTCGTAATACCTATTACACAATTAGAAGGCCTGGAATGACTAAAACAACCCTCGAGTGTCAAACCGAGAATAGTCGAATGAAGGCAGGTTCAATGCTGAAAAAACTGTCAAATCCCTAAACAATCGAGCGGAGACAGGTTCGACCTTGGAAACCCTCAAACTGGGAACGTTGATTGATACCGATCGAAATGCGGGCTAAACGATCGAACGAAAGAACTCTCGAACCGAATTACTAGTCGAACGCTTGTTCGATTCTTGTAGAGTTGGTAACAATAATTAAAGATATGACGTGAATCTCGGGATCTTGGTATTTATAGACCTCAGAATGCAGCCCAACTCCGCGAAAAGCAATATCATTCGAACAACATCGTTCGATTGTTCTGAAACTGTCGAACGACCTATGTTCGACTCTTTTCCGTTTGACCATATAAAGATAATACACAAATTCGAAGTCCCAAACTTTAATAATGTATTTTTTATATAAATATTTCATTCAATACTTCATAATTCGATACAATCCAATTATTTATAAACCAAAAATATTGTATCAAACTCTAATTGGGTTTTTTTATAACTGATTGTTTGTCAAATAATTAAAATGATTTAGTAGATAATCTGTACCAAACGATATATATTCAGATTTCTAAGTGAATGCAGATAATAAAAAGTCCAAAAGATAAATTTTTTCTTATATATATTTTATATATATTTATATAGTTCTGTTTATAATAATTTTACAAACTTTCATTTGAAATGTGATAGAATAATATTGATCCATGCTAATTAGTAGGTGATAAAATATGAACAGTGACTTTCATGATAACTGTTATTCCAACTTCCATGATAACTGTATTCCATGCTAATCAGGTTTGGATCACATTTCATGTTAATCATGCTAATCAGGATCATGTATTCCCTATATTCCATATTCCCTGTTTTAAACCTTATGAACCTGTACAGGGAATAACTGTATTCCATATGAACCTGTACAGGGAATAACTGTATTCCATGCTAATCAGGTTTGGATCACATATTCCCTGTATTCCATGCTAATCATTCTAATCAGGATCATGTACAGGGAATAACTGTATTTGTGGAAGTTGGAATAACTGGACCCCAAACCTTGAACAGACCATAACAGCTCAAAAACCAAAACTTTCATAAACCAAACAAGTATTACAAGAATCAAACAATATAATATATAATCGTAATAGATTCCAATCCATAAAAGAGATACTGAATACAATCAAGTTAGATCAAAATACATACACATGAATTCGGTTAAACTCTTGTATTGTGGATCATACAAAGTAATGTTGTCAATAATCTCAAGAAACAAAAATAAGTATCAAGACAAAGATCAATAAAAGAAAAAAGAAGCATAAATAACAAAAATAGAGATTGGGCTCCTTTCGGATGTTGTTGATGGGAAAGGCGATCTTCCTTTGGCTGCATAGGTGATGAAAAATAAGAGAACATTTTACTAGATATCACTAAATGAACAATTCACAGTCTGAAAGAAGAAATTATATGAGCATCTAGTACCTGCAGGGGCGGGCCCAAGGCCAAGGCTAACCTGGGCTTCAGCCCGGGGTCAGCCTTGGGCTTGCAACTATATATGTATATATTTCAGCCATTTGAGAATTATTTCTAGTCCATCTAACATAGGCTAAAGTTACTGGTCCAAACATAGGGAAAATAAACTAAGCAGCAAATAAAATCAGGCCCAACGGAAAGAAGCCCAATATTGAAATATTATTTAATTGATTTGCTGCTTTAGGGTTGAATTGTCTAATTCGAACATATTTTTTTTACGGAAAGAAATAAACAGTGAACTGGGCACTTGGACTGCATTAAAAAGATAAAAGAAAACCAACATCAAGTAAAAGAAAGTAACAAGGAATAAAACATAAAACATAAAACAAATTTTCTACAACAAGAAGAGAGAATCCGTAAATCCTTAATTCTATTTCTCAAGTAAGGAAGTTTCTACAATATGCATTTTCTTACTTTGGGTTTATTCGAAAACTTATTTTTATTTTCTTAGGTTTTTTGGTTCTAAACACTATAAGCTTTTAGGGTTTTTATAGCTAAACACTTCGGTTTCAAATGTATATGTTTTATGGCATGCTGTTCAAAAAAAATGTATATGTTTTATCACACTTCGGTTAGTTTCTTAATTTTTTATGTCACCTTTTAGAGCTTCAATTGGTGCAATTTAGCCAGCTTTTTGAGGCTTTTAAGAAGATTTGAGCTATGTGAAATTCTGATATATGGTAAAATTTCAGTTGAAAAAATAACAAAATAGATTAAAAAAAACTTAGTTTAAAAATACACTTAGTGACCAGATCATTACAAAAATGATAATAGAGAATAAATTAAAACTTCTCATGTTTTAGGATATGGCTTATCACTAATAAAATAACCACATAATAAAGAATTACACACAATGAATTTATCTCAAAAAAATTATACTTGTATCATAAGTTCATAGCCCATAATATTAACTATTATAATATTCATTTCTTGAATTAAAAAATCTTATTATTTATTATTATCTTATTGATTATTTGACTTTATTCTGATGTGCCTTTTTTATGTTATTTTAAGCTATGTTTGTATTTGACTCGATTTTTAAGCAGCCCGGGGTAAAAAAAAATCCTGGGTCCGCCCCTGAGTACCTGAATATGTGATCTTGGTTCTTCAGTTTTTTTTCTGACTCCCACGAGTGCAATAATAAGAATATAGTCATCTCTGCGTATGAAAACAAGTAATTTGACATCCTAATACCCAAGGCAAATACTAAAGATTTGCACAGAAGGAACACACAGCTATTCTACGTGCTGGTCTCTGGAAAACCAACAACTTGCTTAGAACTTCAAGAGAATCTGGAAAACCAACCACTTGCTTAGAACTTCAAGAGAATTTAAGAGAAAAAAGAACACAACAAAATCTCCCAGGTTTACAAAAACGACGTGCTATCAGAACACACAAATCAATAGGATGCCTACAGCCAATATTCAATAAGTTACATTAGATGATCTGGAGTTCCAATTGCATAAAAAGCAGATACATCTGCATACACCGTGCATTCTCAAAAACATCAATTCAGTAAATATATATAATTTTTTTAACCCAGACTGATTATTATATAGTAAAAAAATATGATTTTATTCCTTACAAAATGAAGTTCCTCCCAACATCATAATTTTTTTTTCTGCAGAACTAAAAACTTACAGGACTCCAAAGGTTGCTGAGTCTACGAGACTGACTCCTACTGCTTAGAGAACTTTAAAAAAGCAGCTCAAGTTCTTCTTCCGCATCATTGTCCTGTCC
Organism: Linaria vulgaris; assembly: GCA_948329865.1. Lineage (NCBI taxonomy): Eukaryota > Viridiplantae > Streptophyta > Magnoliopsida > Lamiales > Plantaginaceae > Linaria > Linaria vulgaris. Next base: position 29,279,697 of record OX415250.1, on the reverse strand, counting down.
ATTATTTTCAGAATCTTCGACACTTTGAAATTGAGTCAGAGGCGTGTTAACGGATAGAGGAGGCATGTCTGGTCTGACTAAATCGAAATTGTTGTCTTCTTCAAGATTAGTGGATTCAAACACCTGGCTTTGCAAGAGAGGCTCAACATCATCATCCAATAATTCGTCAGCCATATCATAGAAGTCCCTAGGAACTATTTTAATAGCAATCTGTCATCCTTTGTGCTTGAGGTCTTGCACGTACATGACTTGCTCTGCTTGTGAAGCCAAAATAAAAGGATCTTTCTCTCCCATCAAGTAGTTAAAGTGACAAGCATACAATCTTTCTCTCTCTTTTTTCCACGGTTTGATACCCAATCACATTTAAACAAAACAACTCTCTTTTCAAATAAATAATCCAACTCCACTACCTCCTTTAAAACCCCATAGTATGTGACATCACTTGTTGTAGGATTGTTGTCTCTTCTACTAGAAAAGCTTCGGGTTTCGGTTGTCACAATGACCCCACTATTTTGGGTTTTTCGTTTGCGATGAATCTTTTTAGTGTGAAATCTGAACCCATTTACAAGATATTTCTTATAACTTTGATATGTTCTCTCTGGTACTTGAGCTAAAGGCTTTAATTTCTCTGGTAGACAGTCCATCTGAATTTAATTATACAACTGTTAAATAATTTTTAAAATAATTTGCATGCATATGATAATTAATACATGAAGCATACCTGGTTTGTAAACCATGATGAAAATTGATCGTTGTGCAAAGCATCTCTATCCCAATCACTCAAATTAGGGTACTTTTGAGAGATAATATTCAAGTGTTGTCTGACAATAGATTAACAAACAATTATAAGGGATATCATTCGTCTAAACTACAAAACATGCAACTTTCTCGCACTTTCTGTTTTTTATAATATATAATACTTACTCTTTGTAAAGCTCTACTTCTGGACAATTGAAGAGGACATAACGGTGTGCTATAAGCCTTGTTATATCATCCAGTACTTCTGTTTTCCCTTTTCCTTTTCCAAGTGGTCTTCCAGGCCTAGAAAATATGGGCAACGCATCTTCTGTCACGGTCCCATTGTCATTATTACGAGATGGTCTATTCAGTCTCGTCTCTATGCCAACCATGTATAGGGAACAGAATGTTATGCATTCATTAACCAAATATGCTTCGGCGATGCAACCCTCTGGATTACGTTTGTTTTTGACATATGATTTCAATTTACAAAGGTCCCTATTAACAAACAAACTTAGAATAGATCACATAATAAAAAAAGTAAGAAATACCATTTTTCATTACCTCTCGACTGGATACATATGTCGATAATGCACCGGTCCAGCAAGTTGTGCCTCTCTTGGCAAATGGACCAACAAATGTACGACAATGTCAAAAAACGCAGGTGGAAATATCTTTTCTAACTTGCATAACAAAATGGTAATGTCTCGTTCAAGGAACAAAAACTCTTCCGGCTTCATGATCTTAGAATATATTTTCCTGAAAAAATTACTCAAGTCAACCAAACATGAATAAACACTTGAGCTCAAATTTCCTCTCAAGGCCAAAGGAAGCAACTGTGTCATCAGAACATGGCAATCATGACTCTTTAATCCATATAATTTTTTGTCCTTTAAACTGATGCATCTAGATATATTAGAAGCATATCCATCAGGCACTGTGATATTTTTTAAATACTTAAGAAACGTGATCTTTTCTTCCTTTTTCAGTGAGAAACATGCAGCAGGCAAAGTAGTTTTGCCATTTGGACCTTGTCCTGGATGCAATTCCGGTTTCAGACCTAGGAGTTGCAAGTCAAGGCGCGCATTTAACCCGTCTTTAGTTTTTCCCTCCAAATTTAATAGAGTTCGAACTACACTTTCACACACATTTTTTTCAATGTGCATTACATCAAGATTATGACGAATGAGATTGGTTTTCCAATAAGAAAGCTCGAAAAATATGCTTCTCTTCTTCCAGTTGTATGGTAATTCTGGATTAATACTTGTTTTTCCAAACTCAGTTTCAAAACCCTCCAACATGTCCAATATCATTTGTCCATCCAAATCCACGGGTGCCACTCCTTTTTCTTTACCACCATCAAAAGATTTCTCATCATCGCGGAAACGGTGTTTTTTCTCTAAAAATCGTCGATGACCCATGTAACAAAATTTACGACCATGTTTAAGCCATTTAGAACAAATTTCCTTGTGGCAACAAATACACCCATATCTTCCTCTTGTGCTCCAACCTGATAGATAGGCCAACGCGGGAAGGTCACTAATTGTCCACAACAATGCTGCATGCATTTGAAAATTCTTTTTCGAGGAGGTGTCAAATGTCTGAACCCCCGGCTCCCATAACAACTTCAATTCATCAATCAACGGTTGTAAGTATACATCAATATTGTTTCCTGGAGATCCTGGACCTGGTATAATCATTGACAAAAGTAAATAATTGGAATCCATAACCATCCATGGAGGTAAGTTATACGCCATCAAGATAACAGGCCATATGCTATAGGTAGTACTCATCGTTCTATATGGATTCATCCCATCACTAGCCAAACCTAGCCTAACATTCCGAGGGTCAGCTGCAAAACTTGCATTATTGTAGTCAAATGTCTTCCACGCCGGAGAATCAGCTGGGTGCCTCATATAACCATCTTTGGTACGTTGTTCCTCATGCCACCGCATTAATGAAGATGTGTGTGAAGACATAAATAATCTTTGCAGTCTAGGTATTAAGGGAAAGTATCGCAAAACCTTTGCAGGAACTTTTGAGCATTCGTTCGAGGAAGAATTTGAAGAAGTAGAGATACTCTCTGGCTCTGGCTCAACATATCTAGACATGTGACATTTAGGACACTCACTTATGTCCTGATACTCCTTTTGATAGAGTATGCAATCATTCGGACATGCATGGATTTTTTCATAATCAAGACCCAATGCTTTGATTATCTTTTTTGCTTCGTAAAATGTCTCAGGTAAGGTTTCTCCTTCAGGAAGAACAACTTTTAACAACTTTAACAACAAGCCAAAAGAATTGTCACTCCAATTACCAAGATATTTGATATTAAATAACTGAACAATGAATGAGAGTGTTGTGTGACTTTTACATCCAGGGTATAACTCCTTATTGGCATCCTTCACAAGGTTGTAAAATGCTTGGGCCTCTGCATGTGGTTGATCTTTAGAATTAGCATGTGTTTCACTTTCAGTATGATTATGAAGATTAGAAAACCCAAACGCATCATTCAATAAACCATTCATATCTATGCCCATATCCGAACTCTCATGATTACGACTCTTATTTCTAGATCTAGTAGATGATTCCACTTCTCCGTGAAAGACCCATGTCGTATATTCTTGTATAAAACCGTCTACTATCAGATGATCATATGCTTCTTCACGTGTGGCAGGTAAAAGAAGCCTGCATTTTTTACAAGGACAACTGATTTTTCCCTCAGAACTTGATTTCTCAAATGCAAAGTCAAGAAACTTTCGTAGACCTTCATCATAAGCATTGCTAACTCGTGACTGTTTCATCCAACTCTTATCCATTCTTGCTTCTGTAAAGAATCTATGGTTAAATAATAGAAAAGACAAATTGTGATATTATTACATACATACTGAGCATGTAATTAGGAAAAGGACGGGGCAATTCGCAACATCACAAGTTTGGAAATAAATATCTTTCCAGACAATTTTTCACGCAAAACAAAGGGCAAACCAATTAAAATTACAGAGTTTGCATGCTGGCAGAAGCATACTACATAACATCAATAACATAGAATAAACTAGCGGAATAGGAGACAAGAGGAAAACAGAGGTAGCAAAACAAAACTTCACTAAGCTAACAAGAGGTAAATAATGTTCTCTGGATAGAATCTTCTGGCTATATACTATCCTGTAAGTATATCATAAAAAATTGGTGCTAAATAGCAAGAGGTAAATAATGTTTTCTGGATAGAATCTTCTGGCTATATACTATCTTGTAAGTATCTCATAAAAAATTGGTGCTAAATAATGTAACTGCTGCATCATTTGTTTTTGACTTATAATTCGAAAATGAATTGGTTGTATTTATAATTTGACTTGTATGTTATTATTTTGGTCGTAAGGCACTGGCTTGAATCATTATACTCTGTATTCCAAAAACAGGGTCTATAATTCATTGTTTAGGTGAGTTTGAACGAGTGCATTGATTTGTGAAAGAAATTTAGGTATTAAGACTTGATGTTGCTTTGGAGTTTTTGCATGGAGGCTTCTTTATTATTGTCTGCTGGAAAAAATGAAATTAGCCAGTTCAAATTGATGCCTACAGCCAAGATTCAATAGGATGCCTACACAAATCAATAGGATGCCTACAGCCAATATTCAATAAGTTACATTAGATGATATGGAGTTCCAATTGCATAAAAAGCAGATACATCTGCATTCACCGTGCATTCACAGAAACATACTTTCAGGAGAGAATAGGAGCCACACAACTGAAACTTATCTTACTCAGATTCATGAAATAATAGGGACAAATTTTCACATAAAATTATAAGTACAACAAAGATATTCAAAATTTAAGTAATTAACACTTCAAATTTTTCAGACTTATCTTGAGAGAAGGAAGGCAAACATTCATCATTATCATTCATTCGAGCAACAATAACAGCAATGAGAATACTCTACTGTTATAATAGAAATAACCTATTGCAAATCAATTCTTACCAAACGTTTCTTGGCAAGAATAGCAGCAGCGACCACCAACAATAGCGACAATACGAGAAAATCGACCACCAACAGCAGCAATCGACCACCAACAGCGACAATCGAGTAGCAATCGACCACCAACAGCAGCAATCGACCACCAACAGCGACAATCGAGCAGCACCAGCGGCAACCGAGCAGCACCAGCGGTAATCGAGCAGCGGCAGCGGAAACGCAATCCAACAACAGTGCAAAGAGTAGAAGCAGTGACAATCGAGCAACTTTTGCAAAGAGTAGTAGCAGCAGCGTTGGGAAAAAATCACGGCGGCGGAGCTATATATGTTGTTTTCTTCATATCTTTCTCTGTTTTCTTTTTATTGTGTTATTTGATACCTTTTTCCAGTCTAACCAAATCTTGTATATAAGTATATAAGTGGCCTGGCAAATTATTATGGTCTGTGGTGTTTAGACCGTTAGTTTAATGTTTGATAATTTATTTGTTGAATTATTTCACCTGGAAGCAATTTACTTTTCCTTTCTAGTCCCTTAAATATTATTATGTAAACGCATCATCAGTTCATTTCTTTTTTCTTTAACAACTTTTGTTTCTTTTTTTTGGGTAACGAACAGTTTTGTTTCTTTCTTTTACTTTTACTACTTTTTATTTTGTTTGATTTTATTCCCTTTTTCCTTTTTCTCTTTTCCTTTTCTTTTCAAAATCTTTCCTCTTTTACAATTTTACTATTCCTTGGCTACTTATTAGTCAAACTTTTCTTTTAGTTCATTTCAATTCAAAAGATTTTTTTGCTTGTACGTGATGTAGATTGTAGATTCAAGCTTAACGGCTTCTTTCTCTCAATATCACTAATTATTTTTAAACATAACATCATATTATTGTGATATTTTAAAGCTAATGTTATTAATTATCACAAAATGAATGTCACTAATACATTACTTAAACGTGATATTTCTTAAATTTGACATTATACTAATGTATAGTGACATCTTCAAATTAGTATCATTAATTCTTATTAATTAATGTCACTAATAATGTAACTATATGTGGCGTTTTAAAAGAATGACATGACATAGGTTTACAGTGACATTATCAACCTGTTGTCATTAATTAGTGTGTGCTAATGTCACTAATTTATTAATCGTAAGTGGCGTTTTTTAAAAATGACATTATATAAATGTAGGGTGGCGTTCTTAAACCAATGTCATTAATACTTTTAAGTTAATGCCACTAATGTATCAGATATAATGACAATTTTTGAAAGGTCATCTAATTAACTAATTGTGTCATTTTAAACTAAATGTCACTAGCAGTGTGTCACTATAGGCCATTTTTGTTGTAGTGATTGTAGTTGCACATGGGGATGACTTCACTATGACAAAAAGGACAATGAGAATGGTTCAAACCATAACCCAATTGCTATTGCTCCACCAATGGCTAATGAAAACACTCTAGATGAGGATGTGGCTGAGATAAATGATGAAGTCCAAAATGAGGGATGGGTCACTAATCTGCTGAGTAACAAGCCTACCAGGAAAGCACCAAAGGTTATTGATTAACTAAATGAGTGCTGTGAAATGCTTGGTACCCAAGAAAACAGATCTAATCCCTATGAAGGGATTAGTAAGAAGTATGCGAAGTTGGTTGATTTGACTGATGTCATTTCTGAGAGGAACAAGGAATTGGACAAGGACAAAAAGCAAGAGAAATAACATGAAAGGTGGCAAGAAAAGTGGCAAGAGGAAAGACAAGGCTTAGAATCATGTAGTAGTAAGTAGTAGTTAATCCTTGGTGTTGCGTGTTTTTTTTTTATAATTTTGCTACAATGCTGGGTTTTTTAGGAGATTTAGGCGTAAATTTCTTGTTCGTGCCAGCTATATAATGAGTCCAAAATGTATTGCTATATATTGAGTCCAAAATGTGTTGCTGTCATGACAGCCTGATGTGCTGCAAAATAGTTGTATTTTGGATGCAAAATTGCTGCTCAATACCAATGAAATTAGCTTTTATTTCCTTATTTTGGGTTTAATGTGAAATTGATCAATTTATTGATGTAAAATTTTATTTGGTTTACTATATAGCTCAAATTGGTGCATGTACATGTATTTTATTGTAGCCTGTTATTTGTTGGTTTAACTCTAATACTTAATTACGATAACAAACGTAATTAAAGTCTACATATCCCCCTTAACAGTCATATTACTATTGCTATATTTTAAGTGGTATTGTTATATTTTAAGTGGTGGCCAAACCGATTCAATTCCCCCTTACACCCCTTCTCAACTGAACAATTACATTGTGACGTTTAAGAAACTCAATACAACCCTACACACATTCATTTGATTAATCTGCAATCTTGCAATCTTATTCACAATACAAATCAACCTTTAATCAAACAAAACGCCCCCTTTTCAGCATAATACCAAAATGGTCATTATAACAAGTGCACAATGTTTGCAGATGCTCTACATCGACGCCAACTTTTCTTCATTCGTGAGACTGTTCTCTTGTGTTGTTTGGTGAAATATGATGAGAGGCATCATATAAGTAATTTCACATCACTAACAAGAGGACTGCGTTTGATAAAAATTGAATTTGATGCCACAATTGGTAGTACTCACTTTGTTCCGATAATTGAAAGGCAGTTGCAGGTTAAATGGAGACAATTTTGACGCTTTGCTTGCCTTCTCGGTGTTTATATACATGTACTTGATTACAGGGTCACAACTGGTCCAAATTATGAAGCACACAAACCCCAAGTTATGATGATATTTTCTAATGCCTATCGTTTATAAAGTTTTTAAATAACAACTGCTTGTTTTGTAACATACTCACTTTTCCCATTATTTTCAGAGTCAGAGTTTGAAAAGTACTTCATGATGTTAGGTTGCCCAAATGGACGCTTGCTATTACAGATGTTCAATGTCCATGGTTGTGCACTATTCCTAGACGAGGATGGATTAAATATCAACGAACATGTGGTGATTAATGATGAGGAAGTCGAGGAGGCTGAGCCCGAGATAATCGAAATTGACTTAGATGTTGAGGAGGCAAGTGGTCATGAGCATATGGATGATGGTGAGGTAGAAGTTGGTGACTAGCATATGGATGATGGTGAGGAGCAACAAAATGACAGTGAGGAAAATATGGAGGATATTTATTAAGTAGTTAGTTTAAAATTCAAGATGACTGTTATTTCTATTTTTTTTAAGGTTATTTGCTTTTGGATATGAGTTTTGTTAACGGTATGATTATTTTGAAGGTATCTCGGGGGTGGGAATAATCGCTTTTGCCTGAGTTTGAAGAGATTTCTACTATTATGCTTTTTCTTTTGGAAAACAGTATATCCTATTTTCTTAGTTTTCTTCTCCTTTTATAGAAGGAGGTTTCGTTGGGTACAAGTAAGAGTTTTACAGGTGTCAATTTTTATGGGTTTTATCTTTCTTCTGATAAAGACAAACAGCTGGCGTGGCTGACGTGTCGAAGGAGCTGGCGTGGCTTCTTGATGAGATTCTTATCCCTCTGTCGGATAAGGATGGCACATGTGTTATGAGGGCTACTTTATAAGTAGAGCGGTGTACTGCTCCGAAGGCTCTTTGAAGGGATGGAAGTATTCGGCTCCGAGGGCTCTTTGAAGGGATGGAAGTATTCGGCTCCGAGGGCTTCTTGGAGGGGTGGAAGTATACTGCTCTGTATATCCGTATGACACGATATGTGCTAGAGTATCGTATACCTGGGAGATATTTCGGAAAACTATTTAAAGTTCCCGACATCTCGCGCGGTGTTTGTACTCTGTGAGATATCTGTCGTGGGGATAGTATTATTTTGGTATCGAGGATACCATCGATTTTTTTCCAGGGATAACAAGTTTCTTTAGCAGTTGTGTTGTTTTTATGACAAATTAATATTTGTGCCCTGTAAGTTTACCCTTTTGATGAATCTGCCCAATAACTACCGAATTTTTAAAAATAACCTACGAATTGACCTTTTTTTTAAAATTTTTATGCCGTGTTGCTGCCACATATGGAAAAATGCGCTTACGTGGCTACCACATGGAAAAAAGCCACACGCCACATCAATATATTTAAAACAAATTTTTTTTTGTGCTATGTGGCTGCCACATTAAATATATTTAAAACATAAATATATTTATATCCATAATATATATAAATATATAAAAAAATATCTTTATGTATTAAAATATATTATATATATAAATATATAAATTGGGAAAAATTATAAATATCATTTTTTATTAACAATTAAAAAAACTTATTTTTTATTATTGAAATTAAAATAAAAAATAGACCACCCCCACCCCGCAACCCCCCCACCCAGCGCTGCAGTTGCAGCGGTGTGAGGGGGGTGGTGGTGGTCTATTTTTTGTTGCTTTTTAAATTTCAGTAATAAAAAATGATTTTTTAATTTCAGTAATAATAAATAATAATTATGATTTTTCCTTTTTTTTTATATATTTAGATATATTCGATATATTTTAATACATAAAGATATTTTTTTTATATATTTATATATATTATGAATATAAATATACTTATGTTTTAAATATATTCCACGTGGCAGCCATGACGTGTGTCTTTCCTTCCAAGTTGGCAGACGCGTCATCATTTTTTTCCTAAGTGGCAGCAATAGGGCATAAAAATTGAAAAAAGACTAATTCGTAGATTATTTTTAAAAATTCGGTAGTTATTTGACAAATTCATTAAAAGGGTAAACTTACAGGGCAAAAATTTGCCCTTGTTTTTACTATCTTGGATATTACTTTCATGTTTGGATACCATGATCATGTTTTGATCTGGTTTTCAATTGATATGTTATTGAGTTCATGTTTTTATGATGATGCATGTCAATGATCGGTTGCAGTAATTTAGGAGTTTAATATAATGCCTTTGAAATTTGGAATATAACAGTTTATTAATTGGTGAGTTTATCAATCTTTATGGCATAAGGATCTAATCATTTCACACAACATGTAATTTATCTTAGAGCATGGATTATGTCCACACTTAAGTTTGCTTTAGGATTCTCTTGAATCTGGATTCTTTTGAATCATTGCCTGAATATCAATTTTAGGCTAGAATAAAAAAAAGGGATGCCAACCAGTAAACTATTTCATAAACTATTCATTCTGTTAACAGGTTTGATATTATTACCTAATTAACATATTTGTTTAGGGTTGGAATGCCTTGTCCGAGGTTCAGAAGCTTGTAAAATTATGAAAATATCCCTTTGTATTCACTGAATTTCACTATGATTTTTCAAGTACATTGGAGTGTATGTGTGTGGATGAACTTGGATCTGCCTTTTCTTCTCAATCTGTCCCTCCTTTTATAGGGGTTTGTTTAGGGACAGATGTCGTTATGCATGTTTAAATAAATTACAGGTGTTGCAATGTGCGTAAATGAACAGGATAAATTTTATATTTGCGGACTAGGCGCTGACTGGGATGAATTTTTATCTCCTCCGATGGCTTCAGGGGCTTCCGATGAGTTAGCTATTTTAGTTTCTTCTTTCCGATAAGACAGGCTTCTTAGAAAGGCTTGAAGAGAGGGATGGGGTACTCGTCCGACATGATTGTGGCTTGGGTAGCAATCTGTTTTTATGTTGTTCCTTCTTGGTATATACCCCGATAAGTAAATCTGCTATTTCTCGCATGCGGGGTGGGCTCCGATGGTATCTTTATTTTAGAGGAGTGATATTCTTTTGTTTTCATCTTCATGATGTGTGCTCCGAGGGCTTTTGGATTTTAATTGGGCATTGTTTTCGTGCTCTGTCCTTCGGGATAAGTGTTCAGATGGCTTTTTTAGATTTTAGAGTGTTCAATGAGGGGGATGTTCTCGTATATTCTGGGACTTGGGGTCCGTTGTGGTCCCTCTTGGCACATTGATGGATATTGGAGTCGCGCGGATCCATCGGGGTTCACTCTTTTTCCGATGCCGCGTTGATATCTTCTCTCTATTCATCGTGACTTTCCAAAGGACGCTTAGGTGCCTCTTCAGGTGATACTTCGTACCGTTTTAGGTTGGTAACACCCGATGGGCCTCCTTATCGGGAGTGTGCACTCCTCATCGGAAGTGCCTGTGACGATAGTATTGTCAATGTATTTAATCCCTAGAGTTACGGTTAATGCTTCATTTAATCTTATATTTATTTTTTACGGTTAACACTAGCCCTCCTAAATTTCGATCGCCATTGTAGAGGCGAGGGAAATTTTATTTTGTGGCCTTCGTGAGGCAAGGAGCTTCTTATTATTTTTTCCTTGTCATTTTTATTTTTTGACGATTTTAAGAGGGGCGTGGGTATTAACTATATATATATATGCATATAAATTACTAAAGAAATTACCTGTTTACCCCCGGGAATTTTGTTCTCGGACGAGTGGTTGTGCATTTATCGCGAATAACGGCGGAGGTGTAACGGCTTGAGCAGGTGACCGTTTGGTAACGGTCTTCAGCGAACGGCTAGTTGGCGTGCGCTATACCTGGGGCACGTGTCAGGCGAGTGGATGACGTGGGGCATTAGATGCGCTCTACGTTCATTCATGGGACAACTATAAATATAGCCGCTTTGTCCGTTTCACTTTCATTCTTCAATTCAGCAAATTTTTAAAGAGCAAACCCTCTCTACTTCTTTCTTCTCTCTCGCGATTTCTTCTCAAATTTTTGCAAACACTTTTTAGTTTTCCTTAATCACTTTCAAATGGCATCCTCTGCTACTGACCTCACCATCACCGCCTCGGCTTCAGGAGCTGTGGCTTTCACCTCTGCCACCGACTCACCGGCTGTTACTGGCGGCGCATCAGCGAGTGGTCCTTCTGCGGCTAATTGGAAAAGAAAAACAGGAACATCCGTGGTGAAAGAGGGTGTTACTGCGACTCCGAAGAAAACTAGGGTTTCGAAATCAAAGTAGCTCGATACCCGTAACCTTCAGAAAGCTGAGAAGACCACGAGTACCGCAACTCGGAGCCAGGTGCTTTATTTATTCAAAATTTGGGGCGTATCAGAAAGAACATGGAGTTCAAAATTTCGAAGAAGGATGAGAGGGCTAACAACCCTCCGATGGGTTACCTCACGGTGTACTTTGCCCAAATGAGGTATGGCTGACATTCTTTTATGCCTCCCTTCTTTTGCCAGGTCTTCAAGGTATGCAACATCTGTCCGAGCCAGGTAACCCCGAATAGTTTTGCCCTTTTGTGCATCTTTGTCTTATGGTGCCAAGTAAAGGGTTTGGGGTGCACTGTGTCCAAATTTTTCTCTATTTTTGACATCGTGAGTTCGCCCGGGGGTCTCCCCTTTTATCATTTCCGCCATCGGGACACCACGAAGAATTCCACGAAGAAAATACTGGAGGAGACACTTAGCTCTCACAGTACTTGGAAGGACAAATACTTCTTTGTAAAGCTTGTGAAGGGGGAGTGGGACATGCCCTTTGACTGGAGGGAGGCTGAGGCACCTGCTCATTCTTTGGACTCAGAGGTAATTCTTTCTCCGATAATTTAACAGAAATCCCTGATGGAGTTGGACGATTTTGGTATGTTGTACGAGATGGCGAGACTGCACCATGTGGTGTTTTCCGATGATTCCGTCAGGGAGCCTTTATCCATGTCCTTGGAGGGACGAACCATTTTTGGTAAGCTTTTTAATTTTAGCTTATGGCTTTTTTCGAATGGTTCTTTTTGATTTTTCGCACAAGAGTCCCTCGGATCCATTGGTGATCCCGATGCTGTCGGGGCACGACATCACAGCTTTGAGTGGTCGAAAGAAGTATAAGGCACATGCGACTTCTTCAGCCCGTGCATCAAGTGGTACTTCAGACATTCCCGAGGAGGAGGATCCGGAGGACGAGGAGGTTAATACTCCCGAGGGCGTGGATACGCATCCAATGGCCGATGAGGAGTTAGACCATGCGCCCTTCATTATAGGGGCATGTGGCATGATTTATGGGGCTGTTCCCTTTACTACCGAGGAACATTCTATGACGCCTTCGATTGGGCCAGTTTCTGAGTCTCCTGCTGCCAGTAAGTTTTCGTGATTTTTCTTTAAGTTTTTTTTTATATTCTCGCTTCCTCGTAGGGCTAACTTATTTTTCTTTTGCTTTTTATAGGTTTCCTAGATAAGGGGAAGGCTCCGATGTTTCAAGTAGAGGGAATCCCTTTTTTAGGTATTTGGTCTCTTCTTTACTTTATTTATTTCAGTTTGTTCTTAACTTAGTAGCTAATTTGTTCGTATCTTTGTAGGAGAGGATTTGTTGGTGCAGCTCCTTAAATCTCACTCGAATTATTCGTTGGGTGACTCCGAGGAGGTCTCGAAAGTACCCGAGGCGCCTTCAAGCATGACTTTGGTGTCCAAGTTTCGTTCTTGGACTCGCTTATGGGAATGGAGGGCCCCTCGGCTGCTGTAGGATTTCATCGAGCGCTGTTCACTAATTCTGAGATGATCGGCTCGGTCCCAGTGACGCTTTCTCTCGGAGACATTTCCTTTGGAATACCTGTCCCAGGGGGTCCTCCCTTTCTGGAGGATTTGCCATCTCTGAAGTCATTGGAGGCTTCCTTTCAGGAAGTCCTTCGTTTCTTTTTTTTGTCCAACACTGCGCCCTCCGACGGGTTTCATTTCATGCAGACGTGCCTCAACTAGACGGGGCTTATGGTGAGTTTCTTTTCCCTCTTCCTTACCAATCCCTTCTTGTAAGTTTACCCTCGTACGATAAAAATTATGCGTGATTTCTCTTTATTTTTAGGTTGGAAAGGCTAGGGAAGCGACCACTATAGCCGAGCAAGGGTATAACCATAGTGGGGAGGAGATGAAGTTTCTCCGAGGGCAGGTGGATGCCCTTGTAGCTAAGAGGCAGGAGGAGCTCATAATGATGGACATCCTTCAGACACGGATACCTGATTACGAGTTCCGATGGGGGGGGGGGGAGGACCAGAAGGAGCTCAAGAAGCAATAAGAGCTGATGAAGAGCTTCCAGGCTTCTTATGAGAAGTTGGAAGACTTGGAGAAAACTTCCCAGTCGAGGATCAAACTTCTCGAAAAGGAGAAGGAGGAGGCTCAGTCAAGGGAGAGGAGTCTTCAGGAGCAGCTGGGTCGGGCCCTTGATCGCGCTGAGTCAGCTGAGGGGAAATTATCCTTGGCCATTTCTCCCGAAGAGTTGCAAGCTAAGGTGGATGTGGCGGTCCAATATGCTCAAAAGGAGATTACACGACAGTTGTCAGAGGTTTCAGATAATCGTATGCAAGGGATTTTGACGGGGCATACAATGTGGGGGTATCTGGAGTGTGCCAAGTCAGCAATGGGGTTGTTGCGGCCGGGGATCGACTATTTAAGAGCTTTCGGTGTTCGTAAGTTGAAGAGGCCTACTCCCGAGGAGGCATATGCCCTTTTTGAGAGGCACAATACACTTTTATTTCACCGGGCCTCTCCCTCTCCTTCTCCGATGAGGTCGGCCAGTGATTTGGGAGGGATTTTTTCGGCCCCTACTCAGTTTCCTCCGACGACTCTTCCCTCCGAGGGGACAACTTCTGCCCCTTTGGGCCCATCTCCCCCGACCACGGGGGTCTAGTCTAGGATTTTATTTTTCTTGTTTTTTAAGATTTTCGAACTTTTAATTTCTTAATTTAGCACTTGTATTTATTTTATTGCGATTCTGAATGTATTCCGAGGACTTCTCGGTTTTTATTAATGCATGGTTATTTTATTTCTTTCTCTCTTTTGTCTTGTTCATATTTGTCGATTACCAATAAATGCTTAGCACCTATAACTGCTCTGACTGTTTAATGTTTAAAATTGAGTTCAGAGAGATTAAGATAATATCGTATTCTTGTTGGCCAAGTTTGCAGCTAAGCAAGACGTGTCAGCCTGCATGGCAGTCTTAAGGATGCATTTATCTTAAGTAGGAGCATCATACTGACACGCATCATTAGCTTTAGCTTATGGCGGTTTAGGTTCAATTCTTAATTGAAGAAAATAGTCATGAGTATATATGTGTGCTGAGTGTTCAATAGACATGGTTATGCTTACTTCAAAGGGAACTCATTTTAGATATTGAGCTCACTGATTTTCTTGTAAACTTGCCTTCTTATCTTCGCATAGTTTAGCTTTTGCATTTCAGTTCTTCTTTCCTTTTAGTTTTCAACTAATCTTGAGAGGAGAGTGAAAACCTACTTGGAAGAATGATGCCCCCACATTATAGGCAGGGAGGATCCGTTTATTTTCGTAATTCCACTCTGAGCTCGGTTCGGACTCATTCGTTGTTGCTAGGGGTCGGTTATACTTCCTCAGACAGTTTTTCTTCGAGGTGAGATAGTCTGGATGATGATATAGCAACCATATTGGGGAGTTCTTTGAGGGAGACGGTTTCAAGGCCTTTGCATGCAGATTTTATAAGATGAATCACATCCGAGAAGTATTAACGGGTAGGGGGTCTTATACCCTTAAGGATCAGTCCTCTAAGTTTGATATGCTTCATTTGAGTCCCTCGAAGTTAATGGGTCGGGGGCGCGTTGGGACTACTGTGAGCAATGAGTACGAGGGATCTATTATGACCCTTTTTGCTGAGTATAATTTGGACTTTAGCAAGTACGATGTGATCATACCGCTCTTCGATCAGAGGGCCTACGATCCTCCCTCGGGCTATTTAACCGTGTATTACGAGCAGGTACGTTGTGGGATGGGGGTGTTTTTTCACCCTTTTCTTCAAACCCTTTTCCGATATTGGCAAATATTCCCTAGTCAGCTGATGCCAAATTCTTATCGTCACTTGGCGGGGTACATCCTGTGTTGCGAGCTCTTGAATCTCCCCATGTCTCATCATCGAGTGGGGGCTATTTTCACCTTAAGCCCTTGTTCGGATGGTCCTCATTTTTTTAGCTTGGCCTATCGGGACAACAATAAAGCCTTGACTCATGTATCCAACCCACGCTCTCGTAGAGGGGATTGGAGGCGGAGGTTCTTCTTTGTTCGCCTGAAGGGCCAGTCAGCTAATTTGTGGTGAGTACCTCTCCGATGGGGTTTGGGATATGTTATCCCCAACGCTGAGACTTTGGTACATGAGGGGAAGGTGTTATCCCATTCCGGGCTGTTCTCGGGTACTTATAACATAAGCGGCTTGTTGGAGTTTCCTGAGTCTTTGATCTTGGTGGGACTTCAAGAAGGGGTGGAGATGTTCTCCTTGTTCAGCCGCTTTTTAGTAACTTCCTTTTTCGTAAGTTCGTCTTCTTGTCTTTTTTATTTAAGGCGTTCTTTTTCGCTTTGGGTTTTCGCTTTAGGTTTATAGTATTATTGTGTTCCCGATAGGTTCGGAGATGGAAACGTTTGCGATCAAGCCTTTTGATAAGGCCTTTTTGGCGCATACGTTAAATGATGGGTATACTTTGTCAGAGGATGATGGTTCCAATCGACTAAGTTTTGAAGTGGTGAGGAACCCTTCCTTGGAGAGAAGGAATCAAAGGGTTTTGCCTGCTGCAGCCCCCAGTGAACTTTCTAGCTCCTGTTGCCACAAAGAATCCGATTGCCCCTCTTCTTCGAATGGATTTTCCGATCCCTCCGTTGGTGTTTCTCTCTTCTTCTTCGGAAGGTGTTAGCGTTGTGAATGTAGAGGAGGAGGGTCTTCCTTCTTCTATTCCAGACGGATCTCAACCCTTATGGAAGGGTCCTGATCGTGTTGCTCGTCTGCCTCTCGAGGGTAACCCTATTTTTGCGGGGATTCGACCCCTCGGAGAGGGTGGTTCCGTTCTTCCAGCCTCTTCGGTTGCAAACTTATGTCAGAACTTTTTGAGAGGGCTATTAAATGCGACAGACTGTGAGTTGATGAAGACCTTCCCTCTGTCTAGTCTTCAGGATCTAGCTTGCAAGGATTTATATGAGGTATAGCAATTTTTCGTTCATTCTATTTAGCACTAACGTTTTTACTCTCTTTGTGGTGATGGGCTGACTTCATGCAGATTTATATGGTATTAAACGCTATCGGATCCCGATGGAATTCTTCTTCTAACATCGACCTGGTGTACCACCATCGGGATGAGCTGGAGAGGGGTTTGCTAGAGGCTCATGAAGAGATAGCTCAGTTGACCGCGGATAGGGAGACCGCTCGAGAGGTTCACGCCGGGATATTGCAAGCCGAGAAGAACAAATCTTGGGAGTTGGAGCGCCGGTTAGTGCTTGACAAGGCACGGGTACTAGGTTTAGAGAAGAGGATGGACGACTTGAGGGACCAAATACAGTTTTTCCACGAACAGCTGATACGTGCCACGAGGGAGAGAGATGTGGAAAATTAAAAGCTGCTGGAGATGACCCGTACTCACGATGTGGCACTAGTGATGGCTCAGGTCCAGGCGGTGCTGGACGTTGTAGTTCCATCTGGTCCTCGTGAGTCTCTACAAGGTGATATGCGTGATCTAGTCTGTATAGGGTATCGATTATGTCGGGATGCGGTTCAGAATCTGTCAGGATCTCCTTCGGGTTTGGTTATCCCTGAACTTAGCATTCATCGAGTTTTTGCAGAGGTTTCTTCTTCGGCTTTCGAGGATCCTGCGGTTCCGATGGTGGTAATTGATGATCCTGTTTCTTTATCTGAAGATCAGCGACGTTGTCTCGTTAGGCAGGGGAATCGTCCGATGGAGGATGCTTAGCCCAGGCAAGAGTCCTGTTAGGCTATTTGTGTTTGATATGATCCGATATACCTTTGGGGTGAGGATCTATTGTTTGTATCAGTTATTTGTATTAGCTGTTTGTACTAGATGGCCCCTTGGGGTTAGGTTGTTTAAGATGACGTTCACATAGGGTCATCATTTTGTTCCGTACCTCTTTTTCTCCTCTATTTTCTTGTTTTTGTACAAAAGCCTTCTATATATAAACAACTTTTTATTTAGGTACAAACTTCCACTGTTGCTTTAATTGTTACATTAATCATAATATTTCCGAAGGTTTAGGGTGTTCCAAGTATTGTGGAGTACTGTGCCTTTGGAGTTCGCGAGCTGGTAAGTTGCAGGTCCGATAATTCCCGATATTTTGTAGGGTCCTTCCCATTGGGGCTCGAGTTTTCCCACATTCTTGGAGGCTCTGACTCTTTTTAGCACTAAGTGTCCGACTAGAAAGGTCCTAAACTTTACCTTGGAGTTGTAGTATCGTGACATTAGGGCCTTATACCCCTCTATTCGGATGGCGACTCTTGCCCTCCTTTCCTCAAGGAGATCGAGAGCCAAGGCTAAGTTGGAGCTATTGGCAATTTCCTCGTATTCCCGTACTCGCCAGCTTTCCACTACCACTTCCGGGGGCACCACGGCCTCACTGCCATATGCTAGGCTATAAAGAGTTTCACCCGTGGCGGTTCTTTGGGTGATCCAATAAGCCCACAGGATGCCAGGTACCTCCTCGACCCATTTGGCTTTATGCCAATCAAGTCTGGCCTTTATGCTTTTCAGGAGAATTTGGTTGGTCCTCTCTACTTGACCATTTGCTTGGGGGTATCCCACCGAAGCAAACCGATGCTTAATCTCCCAATGATCGCACCATTTTTCTAGTTCTTGGCTTGTGAACTGTAGCCCGTTGTCACTCACCAGGTTCCGAGGGATTCTGAATCCGCACAATATGTTCCTCCACAAGAAGTTGACGACCGTGCCCACCGTGACTCGGGCAGGGGTTCAGCCTCCATCCATTTGGTGAAGTACTCAACCGCTACCAACATGAACTTTTTTTGCCCGACATCGGGGATAAGAGGTCCTACTATATCAATGCCCCATTTGGAAAAAAAAGGCAGAGGATTAGGCTAGGCACCCATGGAGCCACAGGCTGGTGGACTCGGGAGGCGTAGGCTTGGCAAGGTTTACATTTTTTGGCGTACCTCTTGCCAAATCAACCGCCCGACCATGATTTCGCCTCCGGTATGGCTTCCACACGTCCTTCCGTGTACCTCCGATAAGACCAATTGGACTTCTTCTTCATTGAGGCATCGGGCATGGGGGCAAGAGTAAGTTTTCCGAAACAGCACCCCATCCTTGAGGAAGTACCGTACGGTTTTCTGGGACATCATCCATCGTACGGTCCTATCTTTGGAATAGCCCTCGGGATCTTGCAAGTAGGCTTTGATGGAAGTTATCCAACTCATCGGGGAGTCCGTTGTGGCATTTATCTCTTTGCCCTCCTTCTTCTCTGATTCACTTATCTGGACTAGGATAATTTTTCGAGTATGAATGGTGGCTGTTTGGGTAGCCATTTTAGAAAAGGCGTCCGCCTCCTGGTTTTCCCTCGGGGAATCTGGGCGACTTTGCACTCATCGAACCACCCTTGTCTCTGATGGACTATCCAAAGAATATCCTGCATCCTTTCTTCTTTGGATTTGTATGAGCCATTAACTTGCTGAACAATCTATTGAGAGACGCTATGTATGAGTATTATCCTTATTCCACCTTCTTGTGCGAGCCTCATTCCGATGAGAAGGGCTTCATATTCGGCCTCGTTGTTGGATAAGGGGTAATCGATCCTAATTGCAAAGTGGAGCATTTCCTCCTCCACTTTTTGATTTACTAAAACTATTCACGCCCCTCCATGTGTACTTACAGAAGAGCCATATACGTAGGCGTGCCATAAGGGCTCTCTTTCTTCGGTCCCGATGCTAGCTAGTTCCATTACGAAGTCTGCCAAGACTTGCGCTTTGATGGAGGGCCTCGGGGCGTAGGAGATATCGTACTTTGTGAGTTCTATGGTCCATTTTATCAATCTTCACGATGACTCGAGCTTGTTGAGGATCGCTCGTAGGGGGTGTTTGGTCAACACAGTAATCAGATGTGAGAGAAAATATGAGCACAGCTTCCGTGCCGTAGTAACCAAGGTCAAGACGAGTTTTTCAGTTACGGTATACCTGGTCTCTGCCCCGAGGAGAGTCTTGCTAACATAGTATACTGGGTGATGTTCTCTATCATATTCTTTGACTAGTACGACACTGACGGCCTCTTCTCTAACGGACAAGTAGATGAAGAGCTCCTCTTGGGGTGACGATTTTACCAGTAAGGGCGGTTTCACCATATACCTTATTAGCTATCTAAGGGCTTCTTTGCACCAGGAGGGAGGGGGGTCCACTGGAATTCCTTGACATTTCGGAGTATCTTGAAAAAGTGTAGTCCCTATTCTGCCGATTTAGAAACAAATCGGCTCAAGGAGGCCATTTGGCCTATAAGCTTTTGAACGTCTTTTATTGCCTTCAGATTGGGTAGTGCTATGATGGCCTAAGCCTTTTCGGGGTTGACTTCTATTCCCTTCTCCGTGACCATGAACCCCAAAAACTTTCCTCCTCGGATGCCAAAAGAGCATTTTCTAGGGCTAACCTTCATTCCAAAATTATCCTTGATGACCAATGCCTTTCGCAACAACTGTGTCATCCACATAAACTTCCACCGACTTTCCGATAAGTCCAGCAAACATGAGGCTTACCAGTCTTTGGTAAGTAGCTCCGGCATTCTTGAGTCCGAAGGGCATTGCTAGGTAGCAGAAGGTGCCTGCGTTGGTGATGAAGCTAGTTTTTTCCTCGTCAGCTGCTGCCATTGGGATTTGGTTGTATCCCTGGTCTTCGTCTAGAGTGGACAACAGCGCGCATCCCGCGGTGGAGTCGACCAGTTGGTCTACGCTGGGCAGGGGATAGCAATCTTTTGGACAGGCCGCATTGAGATTGGTAAAGTCCGCACATATTAGCCGTCTTCCTCCATGTTTGGGGACTAGAACTACCTTAGCCAGCCATTCGAGGTATATGACTTCCCTAATTTTCTTCAGGCTAAGGAGTCGTTGTATCTCTGACCGAATAATTTTGTGCGCTCTGGCCCCATCTTTCTCTTTTTTTGTTGGACTGGTTTGACCCCTGGTTTCACATTAAGAAAGTGTTGAAATACCTTGTCGTTGATTCGCCTGGGCGGTCCTCCTTCACACGCGAAGAGGTGATGAAATTGCTTGAGGATAGAAGTCAATTGGGCTTCTATCGAGGGCTCCATGTTGGTGCCCATCTTAATTACCTTCTCGGGATTTCCTTCTACCAACTCCACCATTTTTAATTCTTCCACGGGTTGAACCCGTGCCTCTTTAGTTTTACACCTTTTGTTATTCCCAAGGGTGAGTTCATCATTTTTCGATGGGCTAGCGTTCATACGACATTCCCTGGCCTTTGATTGACTTCCTTAGACTTCTCTGATACCTGAGAATGTGGGAAATTTTACCTTAAGATGAAGGGTAGAGGGGATGGCTTCGAAGGTACGGATGGACGGTCTTCTACATATAGCGTTGTACGACCGTGACGAGGCCTTCACTACCCAGAATTTGGTGGGTTCCGTCCTTCGAAGGGCTCCCTCTCCCCATGACATCGGAAGGATCACATTTCCGAGAGTATGACAAGCTTCTCCTGAGAAACCTACTATGGGGACCTCAGCCACCTCCAATTGTTCTTTACTCAATCCC
Source organism: Linaria vulgaris (assembly GCA_948329865.1). Lineage (NCBI taxonomy): Eukaryota > Viridiplantae > Streptophyta > Magnoliopsida > Lamiales > Plantaginaceae > Linaria > Linaria vulgaris. The sequence goes on along the minus strand of OX415250.1, from coordinate 29,258,530 downwards.
ATAGCAAGGTAAGTAGGAAGGAATAAGACGTCCATGGAGCTACCCGTGTCAATGAGGATCCACTGGATTTCAAATCCGTGGATAACGGCTGCAATAACTAAGGGGTCTTCGTGGGGGTAGATTATACATGTTAGGTCATCGGGTCCAAAGGTGATGCTAGGCATCTTTGAACCTTGAACGGAACATACGGGGAGTCCTTGTTCTAATCGTCTTGCTTCTTTCAAATATTTCTTCTTCTTACCCTGGAGTGTTATAGAGATGTCTCCTCCCTCTATCATGTTGATCGTTCGCTCCGATGAGGCGTTATCTTCGTAATAGTCTAGGGGAGGGGGTAAAATCCGTTGCCCCGTAGTTCTTTCTCTTGAGCTCCGTCGACGTTCCACGGTCCACTCTTGGGACCGAAGGCATTCCGCGGTCTGTTCTCGTGACCACCGGCTGGGGGCCGCCTCTTCTTCTTTTGGCTCTCTTTATGGCCTTTTCCATACATTCGTTTTGGGCTTCTCGAGATTATTCTCCTTGAGATAGTTCTTCAAATATCCTGCTTTGACGAGGCGGAGCACTTCCCTACGTAGGGTAGTGAACTCCTCGGTGGTATGCCCATAGGTTTTATGATATTTGCAATACTTTCCCGTGTTCCTTTCTCTATTGGGAAATTTGGCCGGTGTTGGCCAGTGTAGCTCATCGTTACCTCTCATCACGTTGAGCATTTCTTGGGGGCGATGGTCATCGGAGGCGAAGGTATGGGTCGAAGGAACTTTTTGACCATGCCACCATCGTCTTTGCATTGGGTGGGTTTCCCTTCCTTGCCCTTCTCCTTGGCCTTCGCCTCTCTTTCAGCGCGTTCACGGTGCTCGTGGTCATCGTTCTCCATGCGCCTTTTCGTGCCTTCTGCTTCCTCCATAAGGATGTAAACTTCCGCCTTCTGCATAAGTTCATTCATGTCCGTAACATGATTTTCCATGAGGTATCGGAAAAAGTCTCCTATTTGGAGCCCTTGTATCAATATGTCAGCTAAGATGGTTGGGCTGACATTAGGGACATCTAACGCCTCATTCGTAAAACATTTATGTATCCTCGCAAAGGTTCATCCTTCTGCTGTTTGACCGTGAAGAGATGAATGGTAGATTTGGGATATCGCCGATTACAAGTAAACTGTCGTACGAATAGGTGGGCTAATCGGTCGAAGCTTACTACGGAGTTAGGTGAAAGTGGGTAAACCAAGCCTGAGCTCGTCCTCCTAGGGTGACTGGAAACACATGACAGAGGACATGGTTGGGGGCGGAGGATAGGTCCATTCCGACCAGGTATTGATGGATATGATCATGTGGATCTCTTCCATAAGTGTCCCCGATGTATAAGGGGACATTGGCGGGCCGTATCCCCGAAGGAATTGATGCTAGGGCAATTTCAAGAATAAAGGGGGAGGTTTTAAATGTAGGATCCTTCTAAGGAGCCATGGTTTTCTTAATATCACTCATCTCTTTGCGCAGGCCATTCAACATCCCCCAAAGAGTATGATCTTTGCCCCTATGGTATTCCGAGGAGCGTGGTATTTCTTCTCCTTGCCCCCCTCGAAGTTCTTTCATAATTATCATACCTTAGCGATTCTTGCAGTGGTTCGCGGTGCCAGGAGACGGGAGTAAGGCTCCATCTAGTACAGGGTGCGCCTTCTTCCCAAGGGGAATTTCTTCGTCGAAGGGATTCGGAGGGCCTGTCCCAAAAATTCCTGAATCCTCGTGACGTTCTCCGAGCCGTAGCTTCTACGAGCCTCTCGAAGACAGAGCGGGGGATGTTGATGAAATCTCTTATACCGGATCGGTGGTTTAACAAAGTCTCTTTCGAATCTCTCTGATGGGTCTGACGACTTTCACTATCGAACAAATCATCCATAATAAACAATGCTTGTTGAACACGCTCAACGACAGAATCTATGGCGTTCCCACAGACGGCGCCATTTTGTTAACATGTTTGATATTATTACCTAATTAACAGATTTGTTTAGGGTTGGAACGCCTTGTCCGTGGTTCATAAGCTTGTAAAATTATGAAAATATCCCTCTTTGTATTCACTGAATTTTCTAGTACATTGGAGTGTATGTGTGTGGATAAACTTGGATCTGCCTTTTCTTCTCAATCTGTCCCTCCTTTTATAGGGGTTTCTTTAGGGACATGTGTCGTTATGCATGTTTAAATAAATTACAGGTGTTGCAATGTGCGTAAATGAACAAGATAAATTTTATATTTGCTGACTAGGCGCTGACTGGGATGAATTTTTATCTCCTCTGATGGCTTCAGGGGCTTCCGATGAGTTAGCTCTTTTAGTTTCTTCTTTCTGATAAGCCAGGCTTCTTAGAAAGGCTTGAGGAGAGGGACGGGGTACTCGCCCGACATGATTGTGGCTTGGGTAGCGATCTCTTTTTATGTTGTTCCTTCTTGGTATATGCTACGATAAGTAAATCTGCTATTTCTCGCATGCGGGGTGGGCTCCGATGGTGTCTTTATTTTAGAGGAGTGATATTCTTGTGTTTTGGTCTTCATGATGTGTGATCCGAGGGCTTTTGGATTTTACTTGGGCATTATTTTCGTGCTCTGTCCTTCGGGATAAGTGTTCAGATGGCTTTTATAGATTTTGGAGTGTTCAATGAGGGGATGTTCTCGTATATTTTGGGACTTGGGGGTCCGTTGTGGTCCCTCTTGGCGCATTGATGGATATCAGAGTCGCGCGGATCCATCGGGGTTCACTCTTTTTCCGATGCCGCGTTGATATCTTCTCTTTATTCATCGTGACTTACCAAGGGACGCTTAGGTGCCTCTTCGAGTGATACTTCGTACCGCTTTGGGTTGGTAACACCCGATGGGCCTCCTCATCGTAAGTGTCTGTGACGATAGTATCGTCCATGGATTTAATCCCTAGATTTAGGGTTAATGCTTCATTTAATCTTATATTTATTTTTTACGGTTAACACATTCATTACAACAACAACAACAACAACAACAATAACCCAACCCTTGCAACATTAAACCTTAAACCAACCAACACAACCTTAGATATAAACAAGCATAAACCTCCACAGATATGCGACCTTAAACCTCCAACACAACCTTAAACCTTCAAAACCTTTTACCTTACACAACACTCTTAACACACGACATTTTACCCTAAACCATGCATGTTTCAATACACCATTACAACAACAACACACAATATCATTATGATCATCAAACAAAACTTAATCCTTGTGGCCAATTTATTGTTCTCATTCTGCAGCATCTTAACCTTATCTTCCAGCTCCTTAGTTGATTTATCAAACAAAGTTTGAATTTTGTCCAGATTGTTTTCTTTCTTCATCTCAAGCTCTTCTTCAAGCTCCTTCACTTTGGCCTCTATTCTCGCGATTCTCCTTTGCAATGTAGGTATTGAGACCCACACACTATGTGCGTATCATTTGTTTGCTTCAATATTATAATGTTGTTTGTAAGTGGTATAATATAGTGCCAAATTTAGTTGGCATCAATCTAAAAATGGATTCCAAAAAATACATTTTTACTATTATCGTTGAGCAGTTTTTCTTAGTTGTTCAAAATTGATCATAATAAAATTAATTAGTACAAATATTTTCTAAACATATATTTAAATTGGTTATCATTAAAATTAAAACACGCTAAAAATGACAATTATTTTTCGATTATGGGCTATTTACCATAGTCTTATTAGAATTTTGAAGTATACACTCGTCTTTTCTTTCCCAATGTATGTATTATAGCCACTAGTGCGGTCTGAATCTCTGACGCCTTTCTTTCCTTGATTCCTCGCTCAACAGAAAAAATTAAAACTCGAAAAATCAACGACTTAATCACACCATATTCGTCCATCCCCCCTTGAATAATATAGTAATCATTATATTTTAACATATCCTGGCTTATTATAGTATCATTTAAAGTCTCGACTGAGAGTCGCTGAATGGTGTGAATTGTTTTAAAACCGTAAACCACACTTTCTTGATGAATATTACAATTAGATACTGGTAATGTGGGATGTGTCGCTTCATATATATATACTAGGTGACCGGCCCGTGCGGATTTTTATTATTTTTGTAATTATCATTATTAAATTAGTATCAATTAGATTAAATTAAATAATATTTATATTTAATAATATTTTGATATATAACAACAATAAATCACAATGCACTTTTTCATGTGGTTATTTTTTCTTTTTATGACTTTTCATTACATAACTTACTCCATTTCATTTCAATGTAAAAACAAAGAGTATATTTTTAAACATTAGAAATTTAGCATGTATTGGGCGTGTCAGTATTTCATTAAATGGAGTTTTTCTTCCGTAGCCAAAGCATATATTCTTTTCTAGCAAGCAACCTCAAATTTTGGAAAACGATATTACAAAGAAACATACTTAATGATGGGTTTAGAATTAGGTATATATCTATTTGTCGACATCCTCAAAAAATAGTACAAGCAAATTATATCTTTGTTTACCACTGAAATCTTATTTCCTAAATTACATAAGCAATTCATGAGAATTTTTGAAATTACTTGCTTTTCAATATTATTAATTAAACTACATCGTTAAAATATGGGCAGACCATAAGATAAGTATATTTATGGACAGCTGTAGGTTTTGCTACATTAATACTTATTGGTACTGCCATATACTACCATAAAATAAAAATGATACGTCATCTTATGATCACTAACTATCATTTTATGATCTTCTATTATTTTTTATCATGTCAAAGAAACTTTGTGTATTGCACATACGAATATAAATCAAAAATTAGAGTCACCCGTTTTCTAGATATAAAAAGAAAAAAAAAAGATTGGGGTCCATTAGTTGCACATAAAAGATATAAGTCAAATCTTATTGTGGGACCGTCACCCATTTTTCTTGATATTCAAGGTTAAGAAAAGTCAAAAACATCATGCTAGAGTCTTTATTGTAATTTTATTTTTTTTATTTTTTACCAAGAATAAGAAAATATACGCTGTGGTTGAGAAGTGATTTGCAAATGAAATGAGGACAAAATAGAAATAGAAAAATTAACGTCGAAACTTTTTTGTACTCATATTATAATAGATGGACCCCAATCGATTAATACACGCCCCCCTAAGATATTTACTATTGCAAAACAAGATGAACGATGGAATGAGTTAAATAAGAAATCTTTTGAGGCAAAAATAAGAAAAAAAATTAAATTTGTAGGACTATTTTACAATTTATTGTGAGGACCAAATGTAAATAATATCAAACTTTAGGGGCAACATTTAAAAGAGTTAAAAACTATAAGGACTATTCTACAATTTATATGAGTTAAATTAGAAAGCTTTTGGGGCAAAAATAAGAAAGTTTAAAAGTTGAAGGACTATTTTATAATTTATCGTGGGGACCAAAAGTAAATAATAGCAAATTTTAGGGACAAAATTGAAGAAATAAAAAGTAAAAGGACTATTTAGCAATTTACAGCGGGCCGGTAAGTGCGAGACGTAACACTTTTGAGGCGAGATCGGAAAATGTGAAAAAATAAAAAGACTACAACGCTATTAAGTATTAAGGAGTTTTATTATTCACTAGTCCCAACCATTAATACATGTGTGCCCTCTAGATATTAATTACTATAAAACAAAACATAATACAGTAATTAGATGAACTTATATGGGCAAAATATGAACACGAAAAGTTATACGTCTGCAGCCTGCTTGCGTACTTCTGCAGTGTGTTACATCCATTCTTATTATATAGTAAAGATAATATATATATCATTCTAGGCATGAGAATTGTCAAAGCTAATGCGCCTCCTCTGCCACGATTAATAAAATTTAATTTTCAAATCTCAAGTAGGCCCCTTAATTAAAGCCAAAGACCATAGACTTCACAGTTCACACTAAACCTGTTTTCAGTTCCCTTAACTGTTTTGACTTGGCTTCCATCAATGAAGATTTTCTACGAAATATCTTCCTCTCTAATAAAATTAAATGCAACCAATTAATGGTTCCATTTTGTAACTTACGAAATTATGGCCATGGGAAATATGCAAATCGTCATAGGTTTGACTTTACTATTTGTTGGGATAGGTGTTTTGGCTATTATTCATTTTTGTGTTGTGAATAGATCTTTTAGGGGTGGCGATGCCAATAGTGGGAGGACGCGTGTCCGGAGTCAAATAGAGCGGATACCGGGCATGAAGGAGGAGGATATAAAGGAATTACCCTGTTTTGAATACAGAGTGGAGGATAAAGTGGAGCAGATTAATATTGGATTAGACAAATTATCACCATGTGCAGTTTGTTTGGAGAATTTTATTGCAGGTGAAAAGTGCAGGATGCTGCCTATGTGTAATCACATTTTCCATATTGAGTGCATTGATTTATGGCTTCTGAAGAAAGGTGCTTGTCCAATTTGTAGAACTTGTGCTTATAAGTCACAAGAATTTGGAGAGGAGAGTAGCTATTCAGGTGAAGCAGCTGGATCATCAGTAGAATTGATATAGTGGCCTGGTACAATTTTCTTTTTCATCATTGTTTTTGTAAAAAAAAATTGGATTAGTTTTGATATATACATATGGTTCACAGGCTTATGAAACGAGGGATGTTGTAGCTCAATTTTAAAAATGAGTTTAATCTGTTGCCTGGGAAATATAATTTGGTTTCTGTGTTATCACTAATCATTATTATCGAAATGCAGTACTTTTTACATATGTAAAGCTTCTAGTTCTGACGCTATAGTATGATATGTGTTACATATTTCAAATTAACTTTAATTTGTAATTTCCATTGATCAACCATTCCATTCTTTAATTTGATAATATATAACAATTTTCTCGCAAATTATTATTAGTTTATTACCGATTTAACTTTTTTCCCCTTTTCTAAACACTTAATTCATGTGAAAAATAAAGTAACATATTGTATCTCTATGGAAATATTTATTATGCTTATATTTTGTTTTAAATTTTAATAATAAGCTCCTTTTTAGATTTTTACAACTCCTCCTCCTCTTCCTCCTCCTCCTCAATGATGCTAATCAATAAATAGTCGGACTAACTTGGTCCAAAACACCTAATACAAGCTTACTAGATAATACAAATAGATTTCTAGTCTAAGTTGTGTGTCGAACGAGTGGCGTTCGATGCTGACGTATCGAACCTAGGTTGTTCGATACTAATGGAACTATAGTGATCCCATGTATAATTGAAGTAAGTCGAACATGCTTGATTCGATGGAGTGTGCGTGTTGAATGATCCTCGTTCGATATAGTGTAGAGTGTCGAATGATGTGTCTTCGATATGCTTCCGTGTCGAATGCTCTGAGTTCGATCTAAGGATGTATCGAATGCACAAAGTTCGATGTTGGTTAGGTTCGAGTGAGTCTTGAATGAGTGCCGAGAATGTGAGGGGATGAGGTATTTATAACCACTATCCCACGGGTCCCATTGGCCGTTGAGAAAAATGCATCGAATCGGGATGGTTCGATGTTCATTACGCATCGAACATGCACTGTTCGATGCGCTCTTAGTATCGAACTAAGGTTGTTCGATGTACTATTTCAGCAGGCCGTTCTAGCTGGGCCGACCCAATAACGATATTGGGACAATTATAAAATATCCCCAATAGTAGTATCTCTTCACATCTAGTAATTCTCTAGCTTTTTGGGGTCTATATATATATATGCGTCTCAATTTTTAATTATACCTAATCTCATGAATCATATTTCTCGAATTAGGAAGTGCACACCAGAGCCCCTGGCTAATGTCATTTAGCCTTAAGCTTAGTCAATTATATTCTCTTACATACTTATTGTAAATCAGATGGATTGTTATCTCCGAGGGATAAAACCATCACCAGAGTTATATCCTCAGAAGGGTAACTATCAGAGAAAATAAACATCAGAGCCATATGAAAGTAATCCTCAAAAGGATAACCATCGAAGGAAGTAGACTTAGATGATCCAATAGACTCTCCTTAAATACGATGACAGGAGAATGTGAACATGATACAAAATTCACGAGGTACCCCGAGGCTTGGATGACTCCATGATACCTCACGTGATTACGATTATCCTTAAGCAACTCTCCGATACTTCCTGGCGTTATCCGATAGTTTCTCTAAAAACATCGATTGACCAGAGATGAAACCGAGTATAGAAACTCGAATATTATTGGCTTACGTTAACTACAGTTGTCCACTAATAAATCACCCAAGTCAGCTCCAACAAAAACTACTTGTCATCTAAACAAGCATGTGAAGGATGTATTAGCATAGGAAATAGAGCTATCTGTCAGAAAGAAAACATGCATATTGGCAGTTGTACTGATGACCACCCTCTATAAATACGGAACACTGCCATAAATGTGAAGGGTAGAAAAAAATGATGGATTAGAAGTACCAAGAAAAATAAAGAAATAAATAAATATTTTATTGCTCTGAGGAGCAGGCAAGGCATTCCGACATTTGAAAAATTCACAACCCTTGGAGTACACAACACTAGTGTTAACACTTATGTTGCATAATGCATATCACTTTTATCCAAGATTGTTTTTCTTAGCAAAATTTTATTCAAGAATTTATCCATAAATCTTGATTGACCATCTTACCTAATAACACATGGTTGTATGACAATTATTGATGGGGAAAATCTTACTCGGTGACAATTTCCTTCTCTCACCAACCATACTTTGAAAATTGCATATGAAAACTATATATGTTATAAAGAACTCGGTTATTGTCCTTGTTAACCGGATTTTATATTTTTTGGGCGGTTGTAAATATTTCTTAAGATAGTTTAATATCTTTTCTCTATTGAAAAGTAATCGGTCTATATTTGAATAGAGTCTTTCATTTGACTAATTCTATAGAAGCCGTGAAACATTAGCTTGATCAGTACTATTGAGTTTAAATTGCCTCACAATCACTTTAATTGGAATATATATATAATAATATTCTTAAAGTTTCTTGGAGCTCGATTTGGAATTTCAAACACTTCATAAAAAACTCACTTTCGAAGGTTAACTACATCTCTAGTTTGTGTCGTTCTATCTGTTTTTATTTATTTATTTATAATGTTTCATGTAAAAATTTAAATTTTGATATATATATATATATATATATATATACACATACAAATAAGAATACTTAACTATGTTATTTTATATTATATTGTATAATAGGAAAAAATCACAATCTATTATTCCTTTGACTTTGAGGTGATCATCATAATGCGCACAGATATTTGAACTAGCAAACAAAATATTTATCTTCACAATTCACAGCGTATAATCAATTTATTTATGTTTTCTCAATTTTAATCCTTGCCTTCAATAATTTAAATGGTACAATAATTTTTGCTTGATTGAATATTATTTTTAATTTTAGCTCTCGCTGATCTAGTTCTTGTCATTATTAAGTAGATTTGTTTTGTATGTTTCAACATTTAATTTCACGTAGTAAACTGATTTCTATTTTCTGAAGTACTTACAAGTGTTGTCTCCACTCCTTCGTTGTCAAAACATATTACTTTGATGAACCTGATTTCTTGTTAATGTTTTAATTTCTAAAAATATTTAGAAACAACTGACGAAATCACGAATGCAGATCGATGAAATCAAGCAACACACTATCACCATTGATGCGCAAAATCAAAGAACAATGAAAATTGAATATTATTGAAACGTGGAGAGAAAGTTTGTCACAAAACTTGATTGAATGAATTGAGAAAGAGGAACGTGTGTGTGTTTATATATACATGTTGAACGAAATTTACTAACCTTTAACCCGTATAAAACGGGTTTCATTGTGCTCCATGAATTTGATCTTTAACTCGCTTGATTCCATGATGTTTTGATCCACTTTCACGCTCTATAAATGTCAGATTCCGATCACAAATGGAAGGGAATCAATTGCCACAACCCAAGAACCCTCTTTCATGGTAAAATATGTTCAAAATACTCATTTATGATCTTCTAAAATGGTGCTCACATTTATGCACGAAAATTGATTTATTTTCTGCATTTTGTGTGTTTTCTCTAGCAAGAAAAATATGGAGATAACTACTTTTGGTAGTTATGTGGATAGGAGGAAAAAGTTAGATATTTTCTTCTATTTAAAATGGAAGAAAACTACTCCCCATATTTGAATTCAAATTCAAATACAATGGATCGGGTCAACCCACATGGACGACCCGCGACCCATTTACAACACATGTGTTAGGTGATTAACATAGCTCATAATTCTAATTACAGAAGGAAGAAAGAGATTAGCTTAAACTAATTACTAACGGCTAAAAGTTGCTAACATAGGAAAGTAATTTAAATAACTAAAACTAATATCTGAATTATTGCTATAAATAGAAAGAAATTAAACACAAGTTAATTAAGCTCTAATACCCCCCCCCCCCTCCCCCCCTCCCCCTCCCCCTCCCCCTCCCCCTCCCCTTCCCCCTCAAGAGGTCCGTGGATGTCGATAACGTTCATCTTGAACGCCATAAGCTCAAAAACCCAAAGATAGTGGTTATGTAAGTATATCAACCACTTGGTGAGAGTTGTCAACGTGAGAAATTTTCAAAAATCCTTGATGCACCTTTTTTTCGCACAAAATGACAATCGATTTGGATATGTTTGGGGCGCTCATAGTGGACATTTAGCTATGCAATATGCCCCTTTGTTTTCAGTAAAGAGAAGAACGGGGTCTGGTTTTCTTGACATGAAGATCAGTGAGCAGTTGGTGAAGCCAGATTAGTTCACATGTCGTGGTTGCAACAACTTGTATTATGCTTCAAAGGATAACCTCCTTACTGTTTGTTGTTTCTTTGTTTCCTGAAGATCAATGAATTCTCTAAGTAGACAACATAACCAATTATGGCTATTGTGGTTTTAGGATCACTAGCCCAATCACTATCACAAAAAGTTTTTAAGTGAGGTTCTGACTTGGCTCAATAAAACATACTTTTACCTGGAGAATATTTGATGTATCTTAAGACTATGCGTGCAACAACTAGGTGGGAGACTATGGGAGCAAACATGAACTGAGTTTAGCATTGAATGCTATAGTCGAGTTCAGGTATGATGATTGTGGGTTCGAATTTTTAAAAAAGAAATTGGCGTTCCAACATGCGAATTTGCTTGTACAAAATTCAAAAAAACTGAATTTAGGGCGGCACGTGCTCCTCCGTGATATTTCAGATGAGATTTCATTCGGAGGACCAAAATCGTAATGAAATACACAATAAAGGACCGAAAAAAACAACGACACCATAAAGATCAAAAACTGTAACTAGGACACAATAAATGACCAATTTTGATTTTTTCCTGATGATTATGAGATACAATAGTTTCACAACCAATCTTCTCTAAATAGCGGGATCTTCTAAAGGAGATGAGTCTTTGCTTCTTAGTCTTGTTGATTGGTCCATGGGTGTTGTACTAGGCTTGCAGCCTAAATAACCAGAGTAAGTGAGTTTATCCAATGCACACTTTCTCTGGCATAGAGTAATCCCTTTTTTGCTTCTTGAAATTCCAATGCCAAGGATGTACTTGAGCTTTCCTAGATCTTTAACGGTGAATTGTTGGACCTGGTGAAGCTTTATTGTTTCTATTTCATTGAGATCATTACCTGCTAAGATACCATCATCTACATAGACACATAACAATGTTATCTTGCCATTAGTTCTTTTAACAAATAAATAGGATCCATAGATGGTTTGAGAGAACCTACAAGATAAGAGACAAGAAGTTAGTTTATGAAACCATTACCTTGAAACTTGTTTCAAACAATACAAGCTTTTCTTTAAGAAGCTGACTCTAGTATCAATCTCGTATACGTAACCTTGAGGTGCTTTCATATATATATATATATATATATATATATATATATCCTCATTTAAATCAACATGCGGGAATGCATTGTCTACATCTAATTGATTAACGTGCCACTTAAGTGATGCAACCAATGCTAAAATTATTCTAACAGTTGTTTGTTTAACCACACAGGAAAATGTATCAAAGTAATCTAAACCTTCCTCATGAGTGTAGCCTTTGGCTATTAGCCTAGCTTTATACCTATCAACTGACCCATTAGACTTGTACTTAACCTTAAAAACCCATTTACATCATATAAGATTGTGATTATGAGGTAATGGAGTGTGTTTCCATGTGTTAGTCTTTTCAAGAGCTTTTAGTTCCTTTTGTATACCTGGTCTCCATTCATAACTTTTGTTTGCTTAAGTAAATGACTTATGCTATGCGATTTGAGAAATAGATGCAATGAATGCTTTGTGAGGTGTAGTGAGTTTGTTAGTGGAGAGATAGTTTTCTATGGGATATTGCTTCGCTTGTGTGGTAGTAATACAATTGGCTTCGTGTAAATACTTGGGTAAGTTGTAACTGTATATTGCAAGATAAGAGGGAGGTGCGGTGATTCTAGTGAATTTTCTAATCCAATGGATATAATTACCTCTGTCATTACCTAAATTTTCAAATTGATCAGATGGAGCAGAGTTTTGAGAGATAGAGTTCTGAGTAGAATTGACTTGTTGAGGAGCTAGAGTTTAAGGAAATGTAGGAATGATGAGCTCTTGGTTATTATGAGAGGTAGCAGGAGATTGTGCATGAGTCTCGTCCTCTTGTGAAGATTCAGGACCTGTCGAATTTAGTGGGATCTTGTTCTACAACAAAAGTATCCCCATGAATAATAAAGTTATCCGTAGCAGATAGACAGTATATTTGGATCATAATGAGATATTTCTTGAATAGGAAAAACATTCTCATGGAACACAACATTTCTGGATGTGAACAACTTTCAAATGTTAGTACTTTGGATGGCCATTTATTTATGAGAAATGCTGCAGTAGCAACAAAATTGCTCCAGTAAGTTAGAGGTGCATGACAGTGGAATCTCAATGCTCTTGCAACCTATAGGAGGCAGGGGGAGCTACTACAGGTGTCACCTGGGATGAAACCCATGTGGGGATTTCTAAGCCCAGTAGTAGTGCATATATGTTGTCATGTACAATTTTAAAGAAACAAATATATGTTGTCATGTATAATTTTAAAGAAAAACAAAAAGCCCAAGAGAAAGAGAAAACAAAAAGAAGATGTCAAAAAAAAGGCCCACGAATTTACAACTTTAACATCCCACTGACCATCACAATTAACATTAAACAAATGAAATAGAAAATAATAAAAAACAAAAGGTTACCTTTGGCAAAAAAAAAAAAAAAAAAAAGAGCAGCTCCTCACCTGTACCAAGGAAAAGGTCAAAAAGGGGAATCTTGAATTGAGTATTTGCTTATTATTTTAAGATCTCAAACAATTGGAAAAATTACACAACATACCAAATATGTAATTACTTCTTATTATTAGTCCTAAAACTTGATTTTACTATAGATTATTGGTAGTTTGGTACTTTTAAATGACATATATCCTAATTAATTTTGTATCCAAATTTATCTTTCTAAGTGTTTTGCTCTTTTGTTGGGTGATTGTAATAAGTTAAATATATATTTTGTGAGAAACTTAGTGTAAATAAGTTGAATGTTGAAACTTTTTAAATAAGACCAGTAAAAGATACATTGGTTGTGCTACTTGTGCTAATTAATTATTAAGAGATGAAAAAGGTTAGGTTTGATAAAAATATAATTTTATAAAGTTAAGCATCTTATATTTTATGTAAAAACAAAAAATTAAGCATGCTTATTATTTCTGAAAATATATTTTTGGTAAGCGCTATTCATGTTTGTGGTACAATATTTGTATTAAGTATTGATGTCAAATGTATCTAAGTGATAATGAATTCTCAAGGAAACAAGAAGAGAAAAACTATGCTTTCTTTCTTTAAACCGAAAGAGTATAGTTCAACAAGTATAGAGCATAATCTGTCGATTGATGCTACCACAACTCGTGATGACCAACATCATTCAGTATCTCAAATTATTGAAGTAAAAATTGGTTCTTTAGAACGAGATCATATGTTACATATGCAAATATCTCAATAGCTGGTCAACCAAATAGATGAGGTTAGGCAAGCCTATATCAAACTGGGGCCACATCGACATGAATCTAATTACCCATTTTCCCAAAATCGAGCACAAAATCGATGCTTTCAAAGCTCATGGGATGAGCAATTTCCATGAATAGAATATTGTATTGATAAAGATGTTATATCTTGCTTTCATTGTTTTGTTTGCGAAAAAAGTAGTGATTCCAATCGCCGTACATTCACCATTGGAGGTTTTAAAAATTGAGAGAGAGTTGGTAGGGATAAATGTGTATTTTTAGTACATGTGGAAGGTCCTAATTCATTACATAAAAATACGGTGGAATTCGTTGATGCTCTAAAGAATGTAACTCGTCACATTGAGATAAAGTGAGGAATGCACAAAGCTCAGAAGAAATCCTAAAGAATAGGCTCTGACTCTAGGCGACAATTGAGTGCATTTAGTGGCTCAGCTTGCAAGCATGTAGTTTTGCAGGGCACGACAAATCAACTTCATCCGATAATAGAGGTAATTTCATGGAGATGACTTGCCTTTTGTGAAGAATAAATAAGGATACGGGTGTTTCCATTAAGGATGCTCCACTAAATGCAAAATATACGTCACCTAAGATTCAAAAAGAGGTTTTGCATATTCTTGCTGGCAAAGTGAGAACGAAGATCCATGAGGAAATTGGGATACAAAACATTCTCTTTTGGTTGATGAAGCTAAAGATGTATCTACTAAAGAGCAAATGACTATTGTTTTGAGATAAGTTGATGCTAGTGGATTTATAAGAGATCGGCTTTTTGATATTGTGTATGTCACAAACACCATTGCTGCAACGCGTGAGAAGGAGATATGCACGGTCCTTTCTTGATATTATCTACTCATCACCAACATCAAGGGCCAGGGATACAATGAGGCTAGTAATATACGTGGTTCGTGAATGTGTTGCAAGCTCTTTTTTGATAGATTGTCCATACACTTATTATGTACATTGTTTCGCCTATCGACTACATCTAGCATTGGTTGTGGCTGCTAAAAATGAGGTATTTATTTATCTTTTCAAAGTTGGCTCTTATTATTAACATGTTTAGCGCATCTCTTAAATGTCAAACAGAGTTACATGTTGCGCAAGCTGCAGGAAAAAAGATGATAGCTAGTGGTAAGCGTGAAAGGGGCAGAGGTGCAACTAAGATTGGTACGTTACAAAGAGCAAGAAAGAATCGTTGGAGTTCACATTTTGAGTAAATCTACAGCGTAGTAGACATGTATGGGGTTGTGATGGCGGTTCATGAGAATATAATCGAGCGAAAGTCCTGTAACTCGATAAAGGATGATGTTGCGACTATTTTGATGGTAATGAGGACCTTTGATTTTTATATTTACCTTGCGGTTAATGCATAGAGTTATGGCAATTTTGAATCTTCTTTGTGAGTCATTACATTTTTTAGATATTTTAAGTGCAATGGACTCAATATCATTTACTAAGAAATTGCACAACGTTCTGAGAGAAGAAGGTTGGGATTGTCATTATAACGAAGTTGTGATAGTTTGCGCATAGTATGACATTGAAATACTTGACATGGATTCTTGGTATAAGTCTTCCACAAGACGCTCTTGTCAACGCTATGATTCTTTTAATGTTTATCATCACTATTATTTTGATATATTTAATGCAGTTATAGGATTTCAAGTGGAGGAGATCAATAATAGATTAAATAATGAGGTTATGAAACTTCTCAAACTAAGTACTACTTTGGTTTTAAGTTGTTTGAGATGTACCATATTTGTTGAGTGATTTTATTCTGATGATTTTTGTGAACAAAATTTACGTTATTTAAGGATATGTTAGACCATTATAAATGTGATATTATTCGGTAGGGTCAAAAATCTATTTTGTCCTTTAATTTGGCATCATCACCAAAATAGTCCCCTAACTAGTCACCTCGTCGAAATGGTCCTTTAATTTGGTTTTTTGGTCCCTTCATCGGCCCAAAATTAAAATGGCTCGGAAAATGCTTACGTGGCCACCGGTTAATTACACCCGACCCGGTTTGACCAACTAAATTATATTTTTAATATTTATTTAACACCTAGAATATCCACGTGATAAAAAAAAATGAAGGAAATATAACAAAAAAAGCCCGCGAATAAAATATTTTTGTCACATTCACTTCATACTTTTTCTCTCTCTTCGTCGCCGCGTCGTCCATCGACGATTTGGCCAAAATCTCACCGTCAATACTTCGGTCGTCACTCATCGAAACTCAAAAATGGCAAGGGGTGCTAAAAAGGCGAAACCAAAGCCTACAATTCGACAATCATCAGAAAATGATTCATTATTGACTGTAATTAGGGTGATTACAAAGAAAGTGAAACACAAATTTATAGGCACGGAAGAAATTAAGGCAAATTGGGGGAATTTGTCCACACACACAGATTCATGAAACCCTTCAATTAAATTACCTAATAACGCAAAAATTATGGTAAGGGGTGAAGAATTTTACCTGAAAAGAGGGAGTTTGACCGGATTAGGCGGGAGATGAAGCGGAGCGGTTTGGCGGGTGGGGGGGGGGGGGGAGGGTGACGATTATTCGCTCGCGGGTTAAGCAGTTTTATAATTCATCATTTGAATTTTTTTTTTTTTTGGATTATGTGGATATTCCAGCTGTTAAAAATATAATTTAGTGGGTCAAACCGGGTCGGGTGTGGTTAACCGGTGGCCACGTAAGCATTTTTCAAGCCATTTTAATTTTGGGCCGGTGATGGGACCAAAAAACCAAATTAAGGGACCATTTCGGCGAGGTGACTAGTTAGGGGACCATTTTGGTGATTGTGCCAAATTAAAGGACAAAATGAATTTTGACCCTTATTCGGTATGATAAGTTTCAGAATATTTCAACAGGTCCCGAGTTATGCCAACGATTATTGGAGACAAACAAGAGAGAAAGTAATCATTTGATTGATATGTTACTTCGTCTTGGTCTGAATCTTCATGTTTCTACGAGAACAACATAACGAGGATTTTCAGCAATGAAGATTGTATAAAACGGAAGAAGGGTATCTGACAAATAATATGGTTATCTATATTGAAAGAGAACTATCAAAAATTGTAGACGTAGATTCGGTAATTGATAATTTTTGTTCCATGAAGGATCAAAGAGCTCATCTTTGATAGTATTGTTATTTTTAGTGTTTAGTAGTATGATTTATTTTTTTACTTTTATGATTTTGTATTGAACAATAGTTGTTTCTCATTTTATTTCATATCTTCGAACTTCAGGTTTTTTTTGTGTGTATCATTATTATTATTATGATCATATTACTTGAGTATAAAAGTAGCCCAGGTAAGAAAAAGAATCATGAGCCCACCCCTGGTAAGAGTTGTTGATGTTTCCTTTCAACAATACCATTTTGTTGAGGAGTCTCAACACAACTTGTCTGATGGTCAATGCTATGTTTAAGATTAAGATCCTTAAGAAAATACTTAATACCATTGTCAGTTCTCAAGCATTTTATAGTCACAACAAACTAATTAAGTACTAGAGTATGAAAGTTATACAGTTGAGTAGCAACTTACGGCTTTTGCTTGAGTTAAAACACCCAAGTGCACCTATTGCAGTCATCCAATAGTTAAAAAAATATTTGAAACCATCATGAGATTCAACAGCAAAAGGTCCCCATACATCACAATGCATCATTTCAAAAATTCTTGAAGTTCTAATCTGACTAACAGGAAAACGAAAGCCTTTTCTTTTTTGCAAAGTGACAACCATTGACATGAATAGAAATAATGCTTGGGAGCTTATTAAAGGAAATATGTCTTGGTTTTGAGCGCGAGAGAGTTGAATTACTGAGGGCATGAGTGAGATTGTAGTTAACAGAGATATTAGAAATTCTTTGGTAAGCAGAAATTGTAGAAAATATATGTGGTTGCAGAAAGTAGCAGAAACAATCATCTTGTTAATAGCCATGTCCTGCAACAAGTATACATAAGACATAAACACTACAGACACACCATAAGATTTGGTTAAATTGACAATAGGCAACATGAGATTTGGTTAAATTGGCAATAGACAACATGAGATTTGGTTAAATTGACAATAGACAACAGATTATGAGAGGAATCTGGAACATAAAGGACACCAATAAGCAACATACCTGAATACATGTAACGCCTCGCCTTGTTACGTGACTATAAGGTTAAATTTATAGTTTAAACATAAATGCAACTTTGCTCTCTTAAATTATGATACCTAAACAAACATTTATGTTGACTTACAAAAAGTGTTAACTGTTTCTTAGAGAATTATAGTACTTACAAAAAAATGAAATTGGCAAAGATGACTTAACAAAATAACTTATCTCAATCCTTTTCTTTGAATACCACGTAGCAAGAGAAGGCATATATAAACCGCCTCTTACAAAATACAAATTTATATGTCTAAACATATTCTTTTAGATACATATCTCTATCTATTACATATTTATGAGTATTCTGGACCATATGATTTTTAACGAATTTTAATTGCTAATCAAGTAAACCCTTTTTGTGTAGCTGCAAGCTATAATATGAAAACCCAGCACCTAATGCAAAAATAGTGTATGATAGGAATATTTGATACATAGGAATATTTATATTTTATAAGAGAATGTGTGTGTGTAGGTGTATAATATACATACAAAAGAACTTGGGCCTTTAGAAAATATATTAGGGAATTAGCCCAAATCCATGCACCAAAGCCCAACAGTTATTAAAAGCATATTATATATATATATATATATAGGTGGAATTATTATTTTTATCCAATAACTTTGTAAATAATTACATTTGTCTCTTTTTTTGGCCCTACTTTTTTTGCCCCGTTAGTTTTAAAGATTTGATCAAAAATGTCCAATTTCTCTTAACAGGGATAAAACGCTGACGTGTCGGCCCAATCAAGAAAGTGCTCGTCCAGTCAATAAAACACTACAACCACGTCGGATTTTTGAGCTCAGAAAAATGTTTTTAAAAAATACCAAAAAAACAATATGTGGATTCCATCTTCTTCACCTCCCACGACCGCCACCGCCACCACTACTGCGCCACACCACTCCGCAGCACCATCGTCGGCGACGGACAACAACATCGGGAAACCCGCTCCCACCTCGTCTGTTCCATGGCTACTACCACCACCACTCCCCCGCACCATCGTCGGTGGCGGACAACAAGCGAATTCCTCCGCACCATTGTCTTCTTCTTCCCGATTCATCAACAACCGTTGTTGAATCCGATTACATCCAATTAATGGTTCCAACAAGGGCGAATTCGTTTGTCGCAGAGATCCGCCATTGTTTCCTGCGGATCTTCGGACTCGTGGTGGTGATTGTTGGTTGGGGGGCACCTGGCGGCAATCAATGGTTCAAGTGTGTTTTTCAGAGTGGGGAGAAGATTCTGGCGTGAATGGTGGGTCGAATTGGAAGATTCCGGCAGTGAACGGAGGTTTCCGTGAACAGTGGCAATGGTTGGGGTGTGGGATGAGGGGGGGGGGGGGGGGGGGGGGGAGCGCTTACGGGGAAGAAGATGAAGCAATCTTCTTCTTTTTTTAATCTATTTTCATTTATTGTTTTTAAAAGTTATGGGAGGGGGGAAAGTATAATTTGAAAAAAATGTGGGAAAGAGGGAAATAAAATTTATGGGGTTAAATTATAATTTGAAAAAATTATAACGGTTTGGTTAAAAACGTTTTTTGGGGAAAAAATATGATGTGGCGGGGCGTTTTATTGATTGGACCGCCACATAAGCAATTTAGCACGAACAAGACGAATTTGACACTTTTAGTAGAAATTGTGAAAGTTATGGGGCAGAAAAAGTTGGCCCAAACCAAAAAGGGCATAAAGTAATTTTAGAAAAAGTTATTGGACATAACTAATAATTCCCCCATATATAATTAATATATATCAAGGTAGGGTTCTGAGACCCATTTCTACAAAGTAAATCCTTATCCACTTTCTTCCTTTCTTGCTCTTCAGTGACCGCCTAACAAAGGTATGAAGGTTAGTTAAGCTTTACTTCCTTAAATTACTTATTGTTTAAGGACTAGGTAGATACATAAATAAGCTATTCTAGTTGTTGAAATCACAAATGTACTCACGGGCCTTGTAAGAGCAGTTTGAGTAAGAAAAGATTGAAGCACTATTATGTCTTAGTTTATACATAAACCCACTTGAAAGATTAAGCCTACATGAGATGATATCACATAAAATTTATTAACAATAATCTAATTCATGAATATCTAGTGATTGATACATGCGGACATCTCTTAACGAAATATTAGAAGTTATTTATTGTACGCCTAGCTTCCTTAAACTGTGCTCCAATTTTAGGAGTCAGACTAAAACTAGAATTTTGTTATTGTTATATAAGTGTTAGTGATGTTTTATTTAGAACTGAGGTCCTGTACCGGGCTATGAAGAACCAAAAAAATAATAATAATATGTACACTACTCGTTTACTTGAATCGATTATAATGGAAAGAAAAATAGGATTTTATTAAAAGACTTGTTCATTTATCTTATTTTATTAGCAATTCATGATACATATGCATATAATTAAGTTTGATTGAGATAGTAGTATTTATATTTAGACCATCTTTGGCTCATAGGCAATCCAAATTAGACGTCTCGGGTAACTATTCTTTCCCAATCGTTGCAGTTGTTTCAGATGAGCGTTCCTAAACCCTATTATTTTCAAAACTGGAAGGAATGCATGTATGTATATGTATATATATATATATATATGTAATCATGACTCTCTACATATTGAACTTTCATTTCTTCAAAGAAAGTTATCGTAAATCAGGTCCTTGAACTGTTTGTTTCTTCAAAGCAAGTTATATATGAAATGGGTATTCAAGCCGTTTATTTCTTCAAAGCAAGTTACCCGTGCATTGGTTGTTTAAATGTTGAAGGCGTTACGATGAATGGTGTCCCGTTGGTTTACTTGGTCCCGAACGGATATGTAGTTGGATCCAACTTGGTGTGGGAGTGCAGAGGGTACCAACGGGCAGCAACGGGCTTGCCAGTATGGGCCGTTGTCCCCATTGGCCCATTCCCTCTCAGGCATAGCAGGAGGTTGTTGTGTCTTTTTTGGTACACTGTTTCCGTATGAACCATGGCATACGTTCCTGATTCCAAGGTCGCTCCTTGGACGGAGAGATAAGGACTGCTTGTGTGGTGATATAAGGTTGATTGGCATTGACAAAAACTTGGACACCGATCATCAGAATATGATTTTGTTCTTATGGTAAAAGTAAAAGGGGTTTCGGTTAAATCTCATTTTACGATACTCTTGCATTACATGTGTGTGCTTTTAAGTTCTTTTGTTAACGTGTTTTCAAATGAAAGTTTTTCAAATTTTTTTTTTACACTTGCACAAACGCATGAGCACTCACTGGAATTTTTATCTCACGTAAAATATTTGTGTTTCTTTTCCTTCCTTCCAGATTAAGATGAAATAGGTTACTACCGTGTCAGGACCTAGGAGCCTTTGACATTGGGAGCGTTCAGAGTTCGTTAGGGTGTTGAGTTAGTTACGTTTATGTTTCTTTTTTCATTGGTTTAGTACCTTGCGTGTATTAGATATTTAACATTTAGACATGTAATAGTTTCTCTGATATTGTTCTGTTTATCTCGAATTTATCGGGCTATTACAATACAACTCAACAATACCAATTTGAGTAGCTTTAGAAGTGATTTTGTTAGGAAAACATATGACAAGTTCGATCAGTAAAGGAGTATTAAAAAGGAGGGGAAAATCACATATCCTATGATCAGTATCACCCTTGTCTAAGATCCATCTATTTGAATGCAAAGAATTGACTTTAAAAGCATCATGTAATAGAGAAGGATAAGATATACCACCCATTGCAGTTGCAGCATAGAGTATGCTATTTAGGCTGAGGAGCAAGGCAATACTTCAGTCTTTCTACTGGTTGAAAGGTTAGGAATTGCTCTATCATGGCCTTGTGAGAGTTCATATCAGCAGATGAAGATGAATGCAATGGTGCAATGGTGCAGACTCAGTAACATTGGTACATTAGTTGCATGATTAGGATTAACTCTTTTACTCTTTGGTCCTTTGCAACTAGAATGATAACCGATGAGTTAATAACATTTGCTATCATGATTAACTTTATATCCCTATGAAAGAAATTTTGATGAATAATCAACCAATGTTGCGGTGAATGTTGGCGGTGAATGTTGACTTTGGAATATGTGGGCTCCGCTTAACGAAATTGTAACACCTCACATAAAATAATAATTATCATTATTTGAATGCTTCATATAATAGGTTTGGGGTAAATTTAAAGTTTCTAAGAGTTTAAAGGCCTAAAACTTAAATATGAGAATTGTGAGGTACAAGTTGCTATTATGACCAACATAGCTATTAGTCAATATATTCACACTTATCAAGTTTTACCTACATAGCAAGTCATACATTAAATATATACACATGGACACTTAGAAGCCCAAGTATGTCATACGTGTTTTATATATATATTAGACTTCATGTGGGTAATTATCACCATTTCTCCAGTAGCAAGTAAAAATATAATTGTAAGAAAAATATAAATACTAGTGTGAGTTTGGAGGAAAGAAAACAAACACAATTCCTCTTTTTCCTACAACACGGCTCAGTGAATAAAGAAATGTTGGTGACTTAATCCTTTCCTCCTTTTTCTTTCCTCTTTTTTTATTCCAAATAAAGGTTGGTG
Source organism: Linaria vulgaris (assembly GCA_948329865.1). Classification (NCBI taxonomy): domain Eukaryota; kingdom Viridiplantae; phylum Streptophyta; class Magnoliopsida; order Lamiales; family Plantaginaceae; genus Linaria; species Linaria vulgaris. Next base: position 29,235,786 of record OX415250.1, on the reverse strand, counting down.
ACTTAATCATTTCCTCCTTTTTTATTCTAAATATTAGTAAAGGTGTGTCTTAGGGTTAAACTTTGATAGAAAGGTATGTGATTCATAATATAAATTGTTGGTATGAAGTCAATTATGGGTGAAGCATGTTATAAAATAACTAAAACTGTTGGAGTTTATAACAATATATTAAAAGACTTAGGAACAGAAATGCAAATATTAAGTAATAACACTTGTGAATTGACATCATTTTATAAGGAAGAGTGCTCTTTATATAGAGGTTTTTCCAACATAATACACTATTTCAATAGTGTTTATAATAATTATTATTACTATGCTAAATAGTAAGCCTAAGTATAGGTACAACAATTTCCACAAATGCCACATGTATATTATTTATAACACTTCCCCTTGGCCGTTTGAAAATTTTGAAACGTGTATGAACCGTCTTCTGCACACGTCTTATGTTGCCTCGTTAAAAACCTTATAAGAAAAAACCTAGTGGGATAAAAACCTTAATAAGGGAAAAAGAGTGCAGCTGTGTGAACTCCCCCTCAAGTTGGCATCTCCAATTCTTCATAAGTCTCGTAGGTGACGCATCCCAATAATTTGAACATGTTTTTTAAAATTTACAGCAGGGAGTCCTTTGTGAAAAGATCTGTCATATTGTCACATGATTGTACATATTGGATATTAATTTCTTTGTTCTTCTCGAGTTCATGAGTATAAGCAAAATATCGTGGGGGTATGTGTTTGGTTCGATTACTCTTGATATAACCTTCTTTCATATGTGTAATACATGTAAAATTGTCTTCATATAATGTTGTAGGATCCTCTCTAATAGGTAAGTCAGATGTACTTCTTATATGATGTGTCATTGATCGTAACCATACACATTCCTTGCTTGCTTCATGGAGTGCAATAATTGATGAGCTTGGGAAATACTCATCATTATCATACTTTTACACTTGTTTAATTGATTATTCTTGATAGTTTTGTGGTATTTTTATGTTTGTTTTCATGTTTAGTAGGTTGAAATATGATTTGTCATTCAAGAACTGAAACTTCAAAAATTCACCGACACCCGTGTAGATTGAGCTATGTTTGGTTCATTATATCACTGTAAAGCCACAGATGTTTAGTTTCCAACGCAACAAGCGGTTTGTAATTCCGACATCTGAAGAGAAAGTTATGACCAAAACGGTGAAGTTGCGCAAATCTGAAATGTACATACGTAACTCGCGCGCTTAATGACCGTCAGATCAAAATGGCTAATCAATGGTCTATATTCAGTCTTGCAAGCTTCCAAATAGAAGACTCTAGAGTTTCATGACTTTTGTGATCAATAATTCATCAATTATATGACAACTTTGGACCATTGGATCAAAACGAGATGAACGGTCGAGATGTCGTCTTATGTTTTTGGTTCAACTATAAATAGACCTCACATTTTCCATATTTCAACACTCCAATCTTCTTCATTCTCTCTTCACTTAGTAGTCTTTCTATAGTAGTAGTATTCGCTAGTAGTTTTTAATTTTGGAGGAGTAATTCGGATTTTGTACGGGGGAGTCCACCGGAGGTTTTACGGAAGTAAAAATCTATAACGATCTCTAAACTCTCTTTACTTTTCTCTCTTTACTTTATGATGTTATATTTATCTTATAGTCTTGTTCTATATTCCATTATGTGCTAAATTTACCTTGTTGGGATAGTGACGTAGCCTAATTACGATGATCTAACCTTTAATTAAAACGTATTGTTACGATGTCAAAATAGTTGGTGTATTTATTTGTGAATATAATGCTTCTAAAATTCTGGCCAACTTTTGGATGAACTAAGGATTGAATTGAAACCGAGAGGAGATATTCGTGAAATATCTTTCAAGTAAATACCGTGAATTCTCAATAGAATAGAAATATATCTATCGTTTTCACGTGGTTGATAAAATCACCACCAAACATACATTTGCACATCTTCGTAACTAGACTCATTTTCTAGTTGTAAAGTTGTAGAATTTATGTATAACTTGAAAAAAAGTACATAAAGCATAAATGGTGATAACCAACAACAATTTTGAACGTGAAACTCATAATAATATGCTTAATTAAAAGTTTGATCAGACTACTAACGGTGAAATCATGATTTCCAGCTCTTCTCTCATTGTCTACTCTTATTATTGAAATATCTTTGTTATTCTATTGTCTCAGCGCTCTACTTTGTTAAAAGTTTTTACTGTAGTTAGTAAATTGTTAATCGTTTCGCTTGAACAATGTGAAATCCAATTTCTCAAATAAAACTAGAGTTAATCAATTTTGGTAATTAATTATTTTTTCCTCGTGGGATCGACAATCCTATCTATCACTTTATTACTTGTTACGATTTCGTGCACTTGCGAATTTAACAACAACAATAATCTCAGCATGATTCGATGATGTTGCAACAATTGTTTGTTTCTGAGAACGCCATGAAATAGCAGTGCCTCCATACGTGAATACATATCCAGTTTGAGATCTGGATTTATGTGGGTCTGATAGAAAACTGCATCTGCATAACCAATCAATTCTTGTACCGCATTGTTAGGATAAAATAGACCAAGATCCACAGTTCCTTGAAGATAACGGAATAAATGTTTAATTCCTTTTCAGTGCTTGGGTGATGAGCTAAACCTGGCTAATAAATTCACAGTAAATGATATATCAGGTATAGTACAATTAGTTAGATATTAAAGCTCCAATGGCACTTAAATATTGAACTTCAAAACCAAGAATTTCTTCATTTTCTTCACAAGGACGAAATGGATCTTTATCTATAGTTAATGATCTTGCAATCATAGGATGGTTCAAAGGTGTTGCTTTATCCATGTTAAAACGTTTCAATATCTTTTTAGTATAGTTAGATTGATGCACAAGTATTCCATTTTTAACATGCTCAATTTGCAAACCAAGACAATATTTATTCTTTCCAAGATCTTTCATTTCAAATTCATGCTTTAAATAATTCATTGTTGAATGAATTTCTTTGTCAGTGCCAATGATATTTAAATCAACTACATAAACCGCAATAATTGCAAAACCAGATGATGTTTTCTTAATAAAAACGCATGTACACAAATAATTATTTATTTATACTTCTTTTAATAAATATTCACTCAAACGATTGTACCACATGTGACCTGATTGCTTTAACCCATATAATGATCTTTGCAATTTAATTGATTACATTTCTCTAGGTTTGGAACTTGATGTTACGGGTAATTTAAGTCCATCTGGGACCTTCATGTAAATGTCATTATCAAGTGATCCATAGAGATAAGCGGTGACAACATCCATGAGATGTATGTTTAGATTTTCATAGACCGCTAGACTGATCAAGAATCGAAATATAACCGTATCCATTATAGGAGAATACGTTTCTTCATAATCGATTCCAGGTCTATGAGAAAAACCTTGTGCGATAAGGAGAGCTTTGTACCTTACAATTTCATTTTTCTCATTTTGTTTGCGAACGAAGACCCATTTGAACCCTATAGGTTTCACACTTTTCGGTGTGAGAACAATGGGTCCAAATACCTTTCGCTTATTAAGCGAATATAATTCAACTTGCATAGCATCTTTCCAGTTATCCCAATCATTCCTATTTTGGCATTCAATTACAGATTTGGGTTCAAGATCATCATTTTCATTCACAGGTTCATAAGCGACTAAATATGAAAATATTTCATCCATATTTTCTAATCTCATTTCGATCCAATACCATTCATGTATTGATATAATTTATAGAGATTTCAACGTTCTCTTTATTTATAGGATCTGATTGGATAACTTCTTGAGGTATCTCATATGTCACATTTTGCGACTCATCAGGCATAGATTCTTCAATAATAGGATCATTAGGTTTTGGTGCTACTTTTTTTTTCCGGGGATTTTTGTCCTTTGAGCCATCAGGACGCCCACGTTTCTTAGTTATATCAAAGATATCATCATTTGATGTTTATTTTGGAATAACAAAATGAGCAGGAGCATTTGCAACTGGTATATGTGATTTTGATACCCTGCTTATGTCAGTAAATGCATCGGGTAATTGATTTGCAATAGCTTGTAAATGCAAAATTTTCTTTACTTCCAAATTACATTGCTTTGTTAGCATATCAAAGCTTGTCAAAGATGGATTATACCATGATATATCATTTTCCAACTGCTTCTTTTCTCTCCCTAAGGTTGGAAAATTTGACTCATTAAAATGGCAATCTCCAAAACGTGTCTTAAAGATATCACATGTTAGAGGCTCAAGATATCTGATTATTGATGGTGAGTCAAATCCAACATATATTCCCAACTTTTTTTGTGGTCCCATTTTTGTTCGCTTTGGTGGTACAATTGGAACATAAACCGCACAACCAAAAATCTTTATATGGGAAATATTAGGTTCATGACCAAAAACAAGTTGTAATGGGGAGTATTCATGATACGAGCTTGGTCTAATGCGAATTAGTGATGCAGCATATAAAATCACATGACCTCATAGAGAACTTGACAATTTAGCTTTCATCAACAATGGTCTAGCAATTAATTAAAGACGTTTAATTAACGATTCAGCTAAACTATTTTGAGTACGTACATGTGCAACGCTATGTTCAACCGTAATTCCAGTTGACATACAATAATCATTGAAAGCTTGAGATGTGAATTCACCAACATTGTCAAGTCTGACTTTCTTGATCGTATAGTCAGGAAATTGAGCTCTTATTTTAATTATTTGAGCCAAAAAACTCGCAAATGCCATATTGCGGGTAGACAATAGACAAACATGTGACCATCGACTTGAGGCATCAATTAATACCATAAAATATTGAAATGGTCCACATGATGGATGAATAGGTCCACATATATCACCTTGAATTCTTTCGAGAAATTTGGGTAATTCTGTCTTAATTTTAACTGGTGAATGCTTTATAATTAGAGAACATGCTTCACATGGACTATTGTTGCTCAGATTGAGTTTGGATCATTTTAATGAATGTCGATGTGTAGTTTCAATTATCCTTCGCATCATTGTTGAACCAGGATGACCTAGTCGATCATGCCATAGAGTCAATAATTCTGGATTTTCATTGACTACCATATTTGATTCTATTTCATTAATATATATATATATATAATCCAACCCTGATGAGATATATGGTAGTTTTTCAAGAAAATATTTCTATCCTGGTATATTCTTAGTAATGAAAACATATTTAGCCTTATTCACAGTCATTGACTCAGTATCATATCCATGACGATATATATCTTTAGAACTCAGTAAATTTCTTCTGGATTTTGGGGGAAATAAGGCATCATCGATGATAAACTTTGTTCGATTTGGTAAAGTAAAAGTAGCTGTAACAGATCCTTTAATCAATTTAATAGGACCTCCTATTGTACCGACTTAAAATTTTGAGGGTTCTAAATATGTAAAATATTTCTTACTTGTGAGAATTGTATGAGTTGTACAGCAGTCAAGTAGGCAGAAATCACCAGTATGCTCCATATCACGCTTCAGTTAAAATAAACAATATTAAATAAAATATTGCAATAAACAGAGTATATATTTGAAAATAGATTATTTTATTGAAAGCACACAACAGAAATGCACGAAGTATATAATACAACTTAAAACATAAATCACAATAAGCATATTCAGCCAGAAGATCATATTAAGTCAAACGAACATCATAGTCATCACTAAAGTCTGCCGCCTCCATAAAGGTGAAATCACCATTTGGATTTTGTTCGACAAGGTTAACTTCTTTTTCTTTACCCTTCAAACTTTCTTGGTACATCTTACATAGATGTTATGGTGTACGACATGTGTTGGCCCAATACCTTTTCATTCCACATTTAAAACAATAACCTTGAGGGTTTTTATTATGTTCTTCTTTGTTCTGGTGGTTATTCATAAAGACAGTGTTGGTATGCGAGGGGTTGTGAAAACCCCCTCGACCACGACCACGACTACCTCTTTACCGCGTCCACCTATATAGCCATATCCTCCTCTATGACTACCTCTCCCTTGACCATGAACACGACCACGACCTTAATTGGCATTCTCATTGTTACCTCGTCCATAGGAGTTTGAAAAGTTAATGGCATTTACCTCAGGTAATGCATGTGCTCAAGGAGGACGAGATTGATGATTTTTTCATCAATAAGTTACTGTAACTTTCTGCCATTAACAACTTTTGTTGCAAGTCGTGATATTTTGAAATATTCAGCAATCGGGATTGTTGTTGAACATTTATCATGGACACATGGAAAGTAAAAAGTGTTTTCTCTATCATTTCTCTATCAGTAAGCTTTTTTTCACAATAAATTGAATCTGAACGAATCTCCATAAGCGCGGAGTTGTATGCGCTTACAGTTTCAAAATCTTGGAACCTTAAATTGTTCCAATCATCAGTGGCTTTTGGCAACATGGTTTCCTTTTGATGGCCATGTCTTTCCTGTAGGCTTGTCCATAATTCATGAGGGTCGGTAACATCGAGATATTATCTCTTTAAGGTTTTATCTAGATGTTTTCTCATGTAGATCACAACCTCACATTTTTATGGATCCGTATTTGTATTTACTGCAGCAAGAGTTTCAACGATACTCTTTGATTTGAGGTACAATTTTGTATCCGGTTTCCATTGTCCATAATTCTTGCCAGTGAGATTGAGTATACAACTAATTGTACTCGTGAGGTTAGACATTTTGCTAGCTAAATACATAACCAAGAAAAACATAATTAGGATCGAGGCAATTACCTCAGCAGTAATAGGAGGTAAAACCTTCCATAATAATAAATTGTCAGTAGTAATAGGAGGTAAAACATTCAATAATAATAAATTGCCAGTAGTCGTTTCTAGCTTGGGGGTTAACTCAAGCATCAACGAAAGTTAGAATTAGCTTTAGTGTTAGAGTTGGACGACAGTAAAATATAAAGAGAATGTTCATCTAATCATAAAATTATAGATAGGCGGTAATCCACCTTGTCTATAATAATGGAGATAGATGAACAAGTAAATATAAACTTTTGTACCTTTTAACGTTGAACGTTTTCTTTAACGAAGAAACTAAATTCTTTCGGATTGAGCACTATCGTGTTGATAACGTGTTATAGAATAACTAGAACTGTTGGGGTTTATAACAATATATTGAAGACTTAGGAAAAGAAATGCAAATATTAAGTAATAGCACTTGTGAATTAGTATCATTTTACATGGAAGAGTGCTCTTTATATAGAGACTTTTCCAACATAATACACTATTTCAATAGTATTTATAATAATTATTATTACTATGCTAAATAGTAAGCCCAAGTATAGGTACAACAATTTTCACAAAGGCCACATGCATGTATTATTTATAACAAAGCACTCCATAAATGATTACATAATCCTATAATTGAGCTTGAGTTGCTCATTTTGTATCAATTTTTATATGTGCATATAACATGTAATAGAAGCAGTGTGTATATGTATGAATAGTCAGTAAATGATTAACTAGGTTGTCAATATATCCTACAATTGTGATAGTAACTTGTTGTTCCTAAATTATGTATAAATAGGCTTTGATTTGCAAGTAGGAGTTTAAGCGTGTGTGACTAGATATTTTTACAATAATTAGTCTGTGCTCTTTAACAATTAGTTTACTAGATTTTATTGTAACATATGTACTCCCCTATTGACCTCAATAAACAAAAGTGTGTAAGATTAGGAGCAGCTACTATTAGAAATTACATCCAGGCAATTTACCAAATAAGAGATAGGAAATCATTCAAGTAAAAGTGTGAACTCATTATTAATACAATGACACGCCTATTGTAGGTGAACCGAAAAACTTAGTAGACGACGAGGCAACGGAAACTTAGATGTGGCTCGGTATCGATTTGACTAAGGTGAGGCGTAAATTATATATATTTTCATCTAAAATTGAATTTACGTTCTAAATTGTCAAGTGCATGTTTCATCGTGATCTAGAACATATTAATCAATTTCATGATTTACGTATGAGACTTCTTGTGGAAATCATGCCAATGTCGTACACGAGTTAGTTTCACAAGTGCATCTTGAGGCCAAACTAGCTAGTGGTTATTTTTTGTTGGGCCCTGGCTTGGACGTTTGTTTCACCTGGATAGCATAGGGCTATCAGTGTAGGTTCCACCGTACATCGCTGATTGAAAACTCTATTCTACGTCTGGACGGAGTGTTTTAGTGTTGAATCAGGGTCTGGACGTGTTCCTAGGCACGTCGTTTCTGAGTCGCGCCTAGTTAATGTTGGAGGCATAGGCCGAATGGGAGCCATAAGGAAATCTTATATGTGGCATGAATGATCTAATACGTGTTATTAATTGGCATGTAATCATTTATAAATTGTTTTACAAACTACATTTCAGAAACTTGCAGTTCCTTAAGGATTTTGAACCTACTGCATGTTGACTATAATATCGCTTTTGCGGTAAGCGAGAACACCTTATTATAACCTCACTGATTCCTTTTGACTCACGCCTATCTTTACATGTTTTCGGTGTAATCTGAAAATGACGCGTCTGCCAAAGAGTGAAACACATCAGTTAACCGGACCTAGCCAATGTAGTTAGTGTTTTTGTAATGTTTAGTGTGCGGTTGATGAGTCTGTAAGATTGTAAATGCTTGTTAATTTTGTCTTACAAACAGGATTGTAAGCGTGTGTATGCAAACATATAACCTTATGGTTTCATGTCGTGTGAAATAAATAGCTTCCGCTCTGTTTAGTTTAAGATTGAAATTCTAGTTTGCTAGTTGGGGGTATTATAGAAATGATCTAATGAAAACTAAGCTATCTTAGATTATGGGATAAATATAATATTATCTGGGTCTAATTTAGAATGGTTTCCAACTGGTTGGCCCGCTCTAATATATCCATCAAGATTATTGAAAGAACGGGGAAAATTCATGGAGAGCGGCCTAAATTAGGATTTATATATACTATGCATCTATTTTTGCAAAAAGAATAAAAATCGCACGCATTTCATTTTTTAAGAAATACACACCAAATTTTTTATTTTTTTATTATCTGGCGAGTACTTAAAAATCCTCCACCAAATTCCTCCTCATGCACTACTAACATCAAACCTTACAACTTCATCTTTTGTTTTACCAAGGTTGACTTCTAGTGAAAACCTAAAATTGAGTGAGTTTATGAGGCATGGAGACAATCATAAAACTAACAAACATATGATAAGTTCACTATAGTAAAAAATTATTCTATAAGGAATTAGAATAAGTCTCGAAAGTGAAGTTAAAGAAAGAAAATTTATTAAATAATCAAATAGAACTACCCACACTACAAGAAATAGGGTCCTTTCGCGACCGTCCAAGTAGCCACGAAAGACCCTCCACGATTGCAAAGCGACGGTTGCATACGCGCCAATCGTGAGAACTTTGCGATCGATGGACTTACGCAAAAGAGGCATACTGCGAGCGTCAGACAATGGCAAATGACATAAACGTCATTAGCAATTGCTTAACGATCGCCAATGACGTTGAGGTTATTCACAACCGCCTGACGGTCGCAATTGACATTCATGTCATTTGCAACCACCCGACGGTTTCTAATATTGTTCATGTTATTTGCAACCGCTGGACGGTTGTAAATAATATTCATGGTATTTGCAACCGCCAGACGGTTGCAAATAATATTTTTCAGAATAAAAAAACAATAATATTTCGATTATTATTTTTCATGGAGAAATTCAGATTTCCTCTTTGAGCAAACAAAGAATAAGTAGTGAAATAAATAAAATAGTTGTAAAACAAAGGAAATTTTGAGGAAAAGAATAAAAGTTATAGAAACTGTTTTGTTTGTTAGGAAAACAAGAAAAGTAAAGAGTTCAAAATGAAATGAAGAACTTTTTATATAAATAAAAGAGATGAAGAAATGAATGAAGAAAAAAGAAATAAGTAAAGGTGTTGGGTTTTTTTTTTTTTTTTTTGAGATATGAAAGTTTTTGAAGATTTGGGAAAACAAATGAAGAGAAAGTAAATATGTTGAGTTTATTTTAGGGAGATATGAAAGATTTTGAAGATTTAAGAAAAGAAAAGAAGAGAAATTAAAGTTGTGGATTTTTTTTATGAGTATAATTTTGGTGTATTGAAAATAAGAGTGGGAAAACGGTGGGTATATATAGACTTTGGAGTGAAATTTTGAAATATCCAAAAATTTGAAATTCCATCCGAATCCCACTAATTTTTCGGAGCCTTTCGCGACCGCCAAGCAGTTGATTATTTTTTTAATTTTTTGAAAATTTGAATTCTTCACCAAATGCTGAGTCTTTTGCACCACCAGGCAATTGCAAAAGACCCCCTACCCAGAAATTGGATAGCCAAACAGTAGCAACACTCATATGAAGGTTATTTGCGACCGCCAAGCGATCGCAAATAGCTTGAATATTAAGTGCAACTGCCAAGCAGTTGTAAAAGACCCTCATTTGCAACCGTCGGGCGATCACAAAATACTCGTGCCCAAAATTTGCGACCGCTGGGCGATCGTAGATGACTCTGAATGTCATTTCTGATAGCCCGACGATTTTAGTTATGGGCACAACTTTTTTCTTTTTTTTAGTTTCTTTTATACAATCTTGGTTTGTTTGTGATTTTTAATAAAGAATCTCCTTAATCCATGTGATTGAAGTAATATATAATTAGTACACTAGTAATTAATTTATTAATATTAATTTCTAGGTAATTAAATAAGTTATTAATGATTGAACTATTATATGTTCTACAACTAATCATACGAAGTTGTTATAATCGTCTCATATGCAATTGATATTCGTTCCAAATGTAAGTATAGATGTCATTATGGTATTTAATCAATATCGCATCTAAAACACAAACACACACACACACACACACACACACACACATATATATATATATATATATATAGTCATTATCTACACCGTCATTATAATTAGCTAGAAGTGTCATTATGAACTGTCCCTTTAAATGATGCGTGAATGTGCAACAAAACCTATGATTTGTGCTTATTTAACTTATTTGTACCAATTATTGTTGTAATTAACAATTAAACCAACAATATGCCTTAAATTATATTATTAGTGACCATCGGGTTGTTGAGAATGGCCGTCATTTAATTTGCAACCGTTGGGCGGTCATATTTTAGGGTATTATTAGCGACCGCCCGACAGTCACAAATGACCCTTAGTTTGGTACAAGATCGTAGCTTACAGGGGAATATAGAAGATTACAGGAATAACTGTGAACCTAATACAAACTATGTCAAACTATCACTAATGCTAGCTTCTAGGTTGACTTTGTCCGGAACACCAAAGACTAACACTTGGAATGCTTCTGAAGGATGTCGAACATCTGAGGATATCGAACCTGAAAGATATTGGGAAACATATCGAATAGAGAGGATATCGGGTCGTAAGACGTCGGGGATAGATGATATTGAAAGATGAAAGATATCGGGTCTAGTGTGTATTTCGGGTGTGAGGTGTGTATCGAGAGTGATGTGTATATCGGGCATGATATGCATATCGGGCGTGATATGTATATCAAAAGGGGAATGATATCGAATGGTGGTATTCGATATACCGGGTGAACAATGTATGGTTATTAATGAAACTTACCTTGATTTGTGGAACGGGGGTATTTATAGGCCTCGTGGGGCGATGACCGCTCTCGAGATTCTCAGTGAACCTTGTACCATATCGAATATGGATATTCAAAATGGAGGAGCATATGGGGGCACAGATCCCCCATGTAACAAGTTTGCGAAGTAATTGGACTTGGCCTAATCAGTCTATTGGCCTGGCCCAATCGGGAAATGCCGAAGTCCCCCAGTTTAGGAATTATCGTTGTAAATGATAGCTTGTAAACTAAGCAAGTCGTAGTATTGGTACTTCACGTTCCCTTAGTTTATATGCGAGGATCAAAACGGTATGTCAAATAGATATTTTGTATTGTGAGGTCCACAAGATGAAATTGGCTGACGTCGAGGCCCTCATTTAAACTATTAATGTTGTCTCTGTCATGATTTGTAGTTGAGCGCCCATGTGAATTATCCAATCGAATGATCGCGTTTTATCAATTAGTTTAGATAAAATTTGAATGTTGAAACTTTGATTCGATATCAAATTTAACTGATATCGAATGTATCATATTCGACGTGGGCGGTGAACTGTCCGCAATTAATGTATAAATAAGAGAAATGAGGAGAGAAAAAGCATTTGTCTTTTAACGAGAGTAGTGTGTCTTAGGAAAATGTATGTCAAATTTGTTATCAATATCAAATACGTCTATTTCTATATCCTTTTTTGATATTATAGTTCCATCTCGGATGTATCAGGGTTCCTGAAATTCGATATGTTTACCATATCGAAGGGAGGTCCCTCATGTTATGTTGTAATTTCGAGATGATGCAATATATATCAAATATTCCTATACTTGGTAAATTTCTGCGTATTTCAACAAATTTATTGATTTATCTTCCTTTTCAGGTTTCTCACAGCAAGAGCATAGTCACCGCATACTTCAATAAAAAATAGGTTTGAGAATTTGAATCAAAATTTATAGATTTTGTAGTTCATTTTTTATAAGTGCGTGATTTTAGAGGAGTAGTTTGTGTTTTCTAGAAAGAATGTCTGAGCCAAGAGAGTTTAGTACGGTTCCCGAGAATGATGTTGTTGTCCATCTGGATGAACTAGCTGGCGATAATGCCAGTCCTCTGCATCCTTTGGGATATGTGCCGCCAGCCCAAAGTGACAACGAAATGAGGGATCCAAACGAGTTAGTTTACGATTCCTACGGTTATGCTGGCGAGGATGAGGATTCAGACAAGTCTCATGAGGGAAATGAATATGGATTGGCCGGGGTGGTCGACGGAAAATATTTCAGGACGAGAGAGAGATATCAAGATATGGTATCCAGTGTGTCGCATAAGCCCAAGTATTATTATGATAATTATGATCTGGGGGCTATGAAATAATATTCCCTGAGAAAGAGGAGAGGATGCATACCCCGCCGGCAGGTTGAATTATCGTTAACGCAAAAAAAATTGTTAATGTGTTGTGGTTTCCCCTTGGTCCACAATTTAGGACCTTGTTGAGTAGTATAGGTGTTTGTTTAGTTCAACTATCGCCGAACTCATTTGGGGCATTAGCGGCATTCATTTTGGTGATGAAATTCTTCAATGCCCCATGCAGTGTCAACGAGTTTTGGAAATTATTCTCGGTGATCACGAATAGGAAGGCCAGGAAAGGGTTTTACTTTGTGAGAGCCAACACAGAGCACAAAGTTTTGAGCGCTACATAGACCAGCTACACGGCTGGCGCCAAAAAACAATTTATTGTGTGGAAAAAAAGATTCTGAGGGAGTTTGATTGTTTGCCAAAAGTATAGGGGGTTAACTGATATTTTTTCCTATTCTTAAATGCTCTTTTTTGGGCCAACTAAATATGCCCCGTAACTTTCAAGTTTTCTACTAAAAATGCCCAAATCGTCTTATTCAGGCTAAATTGCTTAAGTGGCGATCTAGTCAATAAAATGACGTGCCTTGTCAAAAAAATGTTGTGTCGCGTCGTATTAGTCCTTGTACGAAAAATGACTTCAGATCAAAGTTTGTAACACACAAATTTCCAGCCTTAGCGGTTATAACACAACGATCGACTATTCAAATTCGATTTCTTAGAACCCTAAATCTCAAATTAGATTATTCCTTTCAATTTTAACGTGCAAAACTATTTGAATCGACCTCTAGCTCGCACCTGATGTGCAATTGAGGAAGACCCGTTGTTGTGTGGGTGTCTACCACCGATGAAAACCCGGGTCGAAGGTTTCATAGATGTTAGAAGGGTACATTTGGGTGTGGGTTATTCGTTTGGGAGCATCCGCTGGTATGCGCAAGAGCTAGGATTGGTGTACCTCAATTGCTAAGGAGAATTGAAAGAAGCGGGGCTAAAGTGAAGAAACTCGAAGAAGAACTCGAGTTGAAGAAGAATCAAGTTTTGGTGAAGATTCAACGTTTGTTTGAGAAAACAAACATGGAGCTTGAAGAGAAAGTCAAGAATCTGCAAATTAAGAACAAGAAATTGGGAGGTAGGCTTAGATTTTGTGTAATAATGATATTTGTATTTTGTCTTATTGTTCTCAAGTTGTATTGAAATGGTGTGAGCCGCTGGAATGGTGTGTTGTTTTAGTGAATAAGGTTTAAGTTTGATGATATTTGAGGTTGTACTATTAAACTTTATGGTTTAAGGTTAAGGTGTGTCTGTTTAATCCTTTGAAATGTAATGGCTGGAGTGTTTAAGGTTGAAATGTAATTGTTTAGTTATGTTTGATATTGCTTTTACTTGGTAATCAATGATTGCTAAAATGAACAAGCATCTAAACTGATCGATTGATTCACCTCCCTCCTAAAACTCAAAGATCACAACCACTTAAATAATTTTATTCCCATACCCCATTGTAACAGTCACAACTGTTACATCATCAACATATACGCCTTGAAGAAGAATCCCATCCCAACAGTCATCATTTACCCTATAAATAAGTCATTATTCCATGTAACTGTCACAATAATTATATCCTTCCCAAATGTTGCTCTTTTTTTCTTTCCCTGCTTAGTGTATTCTAAAACATACAAGATGATCATCACATGTGCAAATCATATAAAGTTGTTTTATATTGATCCAAATTCCACCCACCTCATTGAAGTAATATTTTTGGATAGGCTTGTTTAAGTATGGTAGAAGGCATAGGTTAATTAACATGAATGCGTTGAAGAGGGGTTTGAGAATAATCAAACTAGAACTGGATACACTGGTTGTTCTACCATATTTAGAGGGTCAGTTGTAGAAGAAGATCCAAGAGTTGAGACTGAAATATATCATGTTTCAAAGGTTTTGCAATCTTCCTGGTGTCTACACCGAAGGTCCTAACGTTCTGGTGTCAACTGGACTAGCATATGAATATCTCATGCCTCAGGTAATCCAGTTTTCCTCATATGGTTTAATTTTTGATCTTGAATATCCACAAGTTTTAATGGTTAGTTTATTGGCAGGAGACACATTGGGAGCTATATATTTAGAATATATGGTCTGCCCAATGCCAGCAATCTACATGCTCTATTTGATGAGATGCATTGTGCTTTGTTTCCTGGTGAGGTTGGAATCTACGAGGAGAAGGAGTTCATAGATCCCGATGCTTATCACTTGGAGTTCCCACAAGTAGGGGTGATGGAGTTGTCAGCAGATGATGATGTTGGAGATGGAGCTGGAGATGGTGATGAAGTTGATGGTCCTGTATTGGATTGAGAGGGTGCATATAAACAGATGGGTGATGATGTCGCATATGATGAAGATTTATAATGATTAGAGTAGGACTTGGAATACAATGTTAACACCTAAGTGTTTTATTTGTTTATATTTTCAGAGATGACTTAAGTTGTTATAAGGATATTGTCTTTGTTTCTATGAATTAGCTTTTATGTTTTTGTGGTTTAGTTATTATGTTTTGGTGTTAAGGATTTGTATTGGCTGATTTTGTTTAATGTAGTACACAAGAATTTTCCTATTAATCATTTCTTAGTCTTTGTTAGTTCATGAATTGGAGATATTTTTGTTGTTAACTCTGCAAAACTGCAAATGAACTATGCATTAATATCTTATGAACACATGGTAAGAATCATGCACCTTACATGATGCTAATGCTAATGAAAAATAACCCTGCATAATCATCAACACATAATCATCAACACCAATCACTACTGCTAATGAGCACAGAAAAGTTATAAGGCCAATCATATACCATCAAAAATGTCAATAAACACTAATTTTGTACCCAAAATCCAACTGTTTCGTATGCAATAAAGCTGAAATTACAGCACCAAATTTGAGCTCAAAATTTGCAATGTGGCTAGAGGTGATGCTCAAAAACTTACTACTACAGCTCTAACTGCTAGCATACTCCGCACTACCAAAAAAAAATCAAAGATCTTCACAACATCTTGATGGATTACAACATGGGATAGTCTATTGCTTCTTCCCCTTGCCTTTCCTCTTGTGTTTATCTTTCTCCAAATCATTGTCTTTCTTACTGCTATTGTTGATTTTGGTGATCACTGCACCCAGTTCAGACAGCTTCACATATTTCTTGCTTGTTCCAAGCTCTAAGTCACTCTTACTTTCCTGTGTTCCACCTTTGGTGTAGGTTGTTCTGTCTTTTGTTTGACCAATCATTTAACCAACCCTCATTCATGATTTGTAGACGATCACCAGCAGATCACTCCTTTCTTGTGTTGCTAGCTCTTCCTCCCTTTCTCCCTCTTTTTTTTTCGCAATGGCCCTATGTTGCAAGGCATAGGTGGTGATAGCCCAACTTGATTTGTTGTGGTAGTGGCATCAGTGGCAAAATACACCTACATAGATAAAAATTGTATGTTTCATAGCAGCTAAATCATGCCTCAAGGATCATTATTAGGCATTAAATCTAAAGCAACAACTTCATCATTAATATGAAAAATCAACTATATTACGAATTAACACCTTTCCAATGTCTGATCTCTTGTGCCTTCTAACATACCTTGAAGATTGACCAACAACTGAGGAAGCTACATCACAATTAGTAGGCATTAAGTCATCCCCAACATTTACCACTTGTGCAATATACAAGAATCAAAGATGAGTGCTCTATTATTAAGTATCACAATATTACATCAATGAAGCTAGAATAGATAAATGATAGTATACTTTTTCAGATGCAGCTCTCTTGTGCCTCCTTAAAGATATGGATGTCTGAAATATAGCATCAATATCCTCCATACTAGCATCAACATTGGAGGCATCATCAGTCTCAGCAAACTGTTGTGGTAATGTGAAACTATTCTCAAGAGGTACCACTATATTTGATTTCTCTCTTCTCTTCCTTATTACACACCTAGAACTCTATCCAACCTCCATAGATGGCTCCATCAATATTTAATGGGAAGTCATTAAGCACAGTAGTTTGAGGCAAAGTGAAATCATTCTCTGCTGGTACATATACTGTAGACTTCTTTCTTCTGCCTCTACTAGATCTGGAGCTTTCACCAACCTGTGTAGAATGCTCCAAAGTTGTTGAATTATTGCTTTATTCTCCATTATATGGAGGAGAGGTTATGGTTCCTTGTGGGGAAGAGGATGGTGCAGTTGCCTCTTGGTTGTTGTTGTGTTCTCCATTATGTAGAGGAGAGGTTGGAGGAAGTGGGGATGAGGATAGTGCATTCCCCTCTTGGTTTTGGCTTTGTTCTCTATTATACAGAGGAAATGGTGGTGTCGTCCCCTCCTGGTTGTTATTTTGTGCTCCATTATCTCCCACCTGTATTACATATCATTGTCAGCCAAATCTCTTATAATTTACAAACATTAATAAACAGTTAAAAGTTATTTCATGACTTACTCTTATAGATGTTTAGCCATTATCATTCCTTCTTCCACAAGTCTTTTTGTTGTGAACCTTATGACCTCATTTACCACACTTCACAGTTGACTGCATCCTACCAACATGTGCGGGCTCAGGAATATTCATTAGCCTTCTTCTTGGTCCTGATAGCATGAGGCTCATTTGGGCCCCTATTCCTTGCTTTCTTTGGTTTACCTTACTGGCTTCCAAAATTTGGAGGCAAATGGGGTATGTAATCTTCCTCCATCCAAAGTGCAGTTCCAAGTACACCATATATTGCAAACTGGTACACCTTATTGTATGTGTCTAGGGTGTAATGATCAGCCACATAGTCTGCAAGCTGTGAACCACTATGAAGTATTGCACTAGTTGCATGCTTATAAGGGATTCTTGTCAATTATAACCTGTAAGTGCATGTTTACTTTTCCAAGTTTACACAGTGCTGAGAAGTATCATAACCAGTTACTTGGTACCTAACAATATCATATTTCATAGGCATGCAAGTGGATACGAGCTTATCCACTCTTTTGACCCGCTCTTGGATGTTTGGAGTCAGGTGCACTTTCTGTCTTGCTGGTTTCAGCTGAATCCATCTGTTCTTTGACTTCTCCCAGCTCTTGGTAAGTCGCTGCATAAGATACTCCCTTATCCACTTTAGCTTAGTGAGTATGGGCTTCTCTCTAGCTTGCAACAGAACATCATTGAAAGTCATACACATGTTGTTTAAATAAGATTAATACAAGGTTTTGTATTGAAATTAGCTTTTGTCCCATGTTCTAGTTCCTTGTCATTAAACCATCTCCCAAACAAATTTCAGACATATTCTTCAGTCTCTTCATTGATGCCTCAAACTCTGCCATTGTTGATTAATAGCATCCTAAATGGCATCACCGTACTCTAGCCCAATGAATCCACCTCTACTTACATTACCAATCAAATGCCTCATACAAAACATATGTGTGGCACCAGAAAAAATCTCATTGAAGACATGTATCAACCCTTTTTTCTTATCTAATATTAAGGTTAGTTTTTCGGGATTATTAAATTCCAAATCATGCCTCAATAAGGATAAAAATCACATCTAGTTGTTAGTGTTCTCAACAGCCAGAACAACATGATCTAGTGCAACAACTGTTAATAAGGTCCTTCCATTTGGCCATGTTAGATGAGCACTATCTACACCTATAAATGGCCCGCGTCCTACTTTATACCCAACTTTCAAATCTTGGAAGTAGATATACATACATTTTAATATGTTCTCCCCACCAACATCTTATGTGCAGATGGCCATTGTAGTCCCTGGAATTGATTTCATGTGCTCAGTTTGATATTCAAATGGCTTGGAGTACTGGTAGACTGGTGTACCCTCCAACTTTCCATTAGATAGTGTTTTGGCTTTGTATGCTTGGTTGAAGGTCACATTCACATGTAGGTTTTTGAAAGAGTTCAACTGGAAACCAGTGGTGTCCATTTTACGATATGTCTTGAACACTCCTAGTACTTTTTAGACATCCATGATGACTTGAGATTGTTAGAAGGTATGTGCACAGGTGTGTTCTGGCTCTTATATCCTAATTTGATTTGACGTCAGTGCATGCAGCCTCCATAGACAATCATCTTAAACACATCAGTAATATACCCTGGCTGGATCACTCTTGTGGACTTTCGCACTTCTCATGTATTTGATGGCATGGGATTGAATAGCGGTGTGAAGTTATTTTTTATTGATAAACATCTTTAGTTTGATGATAGGGTCAAACATGTCTATCTTTTTAAAACACCTTTCTCCATCACTATCTCCATCTTGGTTGGCATCAGTAAAATTCTAAGCCTGTAGATGCTCAACCAATGCTACATCTGGATCATCTAAGTCTGATCCTTGTTCATAGTCATTTGCACATTCCACACCATTGTCCCTTGCAAAAGATTTGTCAACATCCACACCACTGTCCCATGTAACACCTTCATGGTTTTCATCCCCCACAACATCTTCATCATCTAATGGTCTTCATCAAACACATCAACATGTTCATAAAACTCATCATCAATATCTTCACTTGATGTTGCATACATATCCTCTTCACCATGTTCATCACTCTCAGGTAGATCGCTAGCAATCCCCTTGCCTTTATCGAACCTTACTGCATTACCCTCCATCACCACATCTCTATTTTCATCAATAACGACATGGTCATCAGCAACACCAACACTCTTCTCTGCCCCTACAGCCTCTTTCTCTCCCACCACATGAACATCAGTTCCCTTCCCTCTCATGTTCTCCACAATATCTCCAACCTCAGCTTGTACTTCATTATCATTTTGTCATTCATGAAATGGCCTATTCTTCAAAGCATCCTTACTACCTCTAAGAAAACAACTGTCATTCAGTGGGCTGCATAAAGTATTTCTTTCTTCCACATACTCTTATATCAGTAGCCAAGTTATCTTAGAAAGCTCTTTTTATCTCAGTATGTTGAAGTACCACCTACATAGTCACCAATAATATTTGGTGTTTTGGTAACCCTCCCCCCCCCCCCCTTTCATAATACTAGAGTCAAGCATTTGCTTTCAAGTCCTGCAAGAAAATAAATGACATTTATGAGAAAAGAAGCAACAAAATAACAAACTTTAACAAAAAAAAATGGATTTAAACATGAGGATCACATGAGGGGAACACAAGAGATAAAAATGCCTCAAGTGTAGCAAATAAACTAGATAAAGGAGCAGCACATGCTACCCCGGTCGGCTAGGCAGTAATTGCGGACCATGTCGATATATCAGTTTGTCCAGTAAGGACCATGCACTTTCACCCAAAACCTAATACCCCACTATAATCCTAACAACTACAAAGACACAAACTTTACATAAAACGTACAAATCGTGTTGGATACGTCACCCACTAACAATAAAATAACAATTAAACACAAAAAATGCAGTTAAACTATAATCAAAGTTCAAATTAGTGTAACTTACCATAATCGGTGGGGGTAAACTGATGAGCTTGGAAATACTCATCATTATCATACTTTTACACTTGTTTAATTGATTATTCTTGATAGTTTTGTGGTATATTTATGTTTGTTTTCATGTTTAGTAGGTTGAAATATGATTTGTCAATCAAGAACCGAAACTTTCAAACTACACCGACACCTGTGTAGATTGAGTATTGTTTGGTTATTTATATCACTGGAAAGCCACAAATATCTAGTTTCCAACGCAACAATCGGGTTGTGATTCCGACATCTGGAGAGAAAGTTATTACCAAAACGGTAAAGTTGCACAAAGCTGAAATGTACATACGTAACTCGCGCGCTCGATGACCGTCAGATCAAAATGGCTAATAAATGGTTTATATTCAGCCTTGCAAGCTTCCAAATGGAAGTCTCTAGAGTGTCATGACTTTTGTGATCAATAATTCATCAATTAGAAGACTTTTGTGATCAATTAGATGACTTTTGTGACAACTTTGGACCATTGGATCAAAACGAGGAGACTGAGGAAGAGCAGGATGGTGCTGTTGATGTTGATGTTGATGTTGAGGCAATATCAGGAACAGAGGAGTACACAGATGGGCTATATGTGGTCTATCCTGATGATGAGGGGAGCTACTTTTCTCCTTATTATCTTTCACAAGAATTGGAGAAGAAGTGGGATTCTTTCAAGAGAAGGGAGATTCACACTGAAAGAGCTATAGAGATTGCCAGTTTCAAAGAGAACAAGGTGATGGACTTGCTTGAGGCAAGAGGGTTGCAACAATCAGTGATGGAGTTGCATGACTATGCTCCTGAGATTGTCATGGAGTTCTACCTTAATCTCTCCAAGTGGATCAGGGACTACAGATCTCCAAAATTTGGAAAGGCTTGGGTGAGGGGGAGAGTCTTCAACATTGACCCCTACACCATCAACAAGATTTGTGGCTTCCCTACTGCTGATGAATCTGAGGACCCCTATTATGATGATGTGATTGAGGACTTGACTGGAGGGTTAGTCAAAATCTGGAGAGATGCTCTACCAACCACAAAACTTACCTCCCTTAGTGCTGTCTTGCATAAGATAGCTTGTTTCAACTGGCTGCCAAGCAAAAATGTCACTGTTTTGACTAAGGAATCAGCAATCTTAGTCTACAAAATCAAGAATGGGCTGGCTGTGAACATGGGGGAGAGGATTGTGAAGTCTATGTCTGAAGTTGCTGGAAGGAAAAATGGCATGCTGCCTCTTCCCTCACTGATCTGCAAAATCCTTAGCAAGCAAGGATTGAAGACAAGTGTGACTGTGGGCTGGAGGAAGAATGATTCTGAACTGACAATTCTCCCAAGCTACTTGTCTGGATCAAGAGTGAGAGACCTTCCATGGAACCCAAAAGGAGTGGTGAGACCAAGGGCTGAAAAGAAGAAGGCTCAGGAGTTTGCTGGAACTTCAGTGCCTATGTCCAAAGAAGAAGACTGCATGGTCATCACTTCTACTTTTGTGGATCATTTGCTGAACTGTTATAGGGGGCGGATTGCTGATTGTCAGAGGGAGATTGAGGAAAGAAAGGAACACCTCAAAGAGCTGGAGGACATGGTGAAAACTTTGGAGAAACTCCCTTCTTCACAAAAAGGGGGAGAGTAGTTCCAATTTAAATTTTAGTCTTCTAGTTTATGTTTTGTTTCTATGAACTGCTAATATATTTGATCTGCTGGTACATTAATCTCTAATTGGTTTTATTTGATCAAGGGGCATGTCCTTGATATTTAGCTATGGCCTGTAACTCTAAGTACTACTGGTGAACTGCTCTAACTGCTATTACTTATGAAAGTACATTTTGAACTACTTGTCTAGTTAACCTTTTATGCAGGAAACTTACTGGTTTCAATGTTGAGGCAACATTGATGAATGTTGAGGTCTGAACATATGTACATATGTGGGTGTAGTGATGACTTTAATATTTGTCTTTGCCACTTTAACTTTGAACTTGTTATCTTGTATTGAGGGGGAGCAGTTTAGTAGTTTAATTTGTTTCTTGTTGATTATAACTTTCTGGATATAAGACTTGATTGGAACAGGTCTTGGTTTTGTGAAGAAAGGCAAAAAATGGGGAGATTGAAAGTGCAGGGCTTTCTGGAATCAATGTTAGACGATGTTGGGTTAACATTGTGGATAACATTGAAAACCGAGAGTCTGTGCGAAAACTGTTATTTAGTTGCCAAATTTAAGTTTTGCCTTTATTCACATATTAATCAAGTTCCACGGTTTTAGTTGTTTATGTTTATGTCCAGGAAGGTATCTTAAGCATAAGGAAGAGCTATGGAAGATTCCTTACTTGAAGTTTCCATAATTCAAGCTAAGTTGAATTAGTCAACACAACACGGTTTCAAAAATAAGGAAACAAACGAGCTGTTCTCTGCGACGCGATTCTTTCTAGGATTCTGCGAATTGAAGAAGATGTGTTACCTTGTTAAATCGGTAACAATGGAAACACATTCTCAGGAAAGATTTGAAGTTCACAAAGAAGGCAAATTTTAACAAGGAAACAACAAGAGTTACAAAAACTGTGAACAACACATCTTGGCGTGCAAGTCTCAAGAAATCTATAAAAGATGTGAAGTTCATCAAGATGAAGACAAGACAATCGTGCTAAAAAATCCAAGAGATTAATCATTCTTTGTATTGTCTTCGTCTTGTTTTGCGAAGTTTTTGTATCAACTGCTTAAGTCTAGTTCATAGAAGTTAAGTAGTTCTTACTTGTCTGCTTCATTGAGTCCGATCAATAAAGAGCGTGAGTGAATTATTGTGAGGAACGTTTTTGATAAAACGTTTATGGTTATTTGGCCTAAGGCTCGGAAGTTTTTAATAATATTGAAAACTTCTTAAAATTATATCTTCTTGTGTTCTTACTTCCGCTGAAAACTTCTTAAAATTATATCTTCTTGTGTTCTTACTTCTAGCTTAACTCTCAAAAGTGTTGTGTCAATCCTCGGTCCAATATTGTCAATTGGCGTCAGAGCCAAACACCGACTACACTGGTGGTTTGGAGGTGATACAACACAATGGACAATGTCAATCGTAATACCAATAGGATTCCAGTTTTGGATGGCTCCAATTATGCATATTGGAAGATCAGGATGAGGTCTCACATCAAAGCTATTGATATTCGAGCCTGGCAATCCGTGATCAATGGATACTCTCTTCCAACATTACCAAGAGATGGTGAAGGTGATCTAGTTCCAAAACCAGAAGCAGACTGGACAGCAGCAGAGGTAAGTCTCTATAACTCTAATGAAAAAGCTCTTAATGCTATCTTTAGTTGGGTTAATCATCACATGTTCAAGTTAATCCAGAATTGTACAAAAGCCAAACATGTTTGGGATATACTTGAACTACATTGTGAAGGAGATTCTGTTGTAAAAGATTCCGAATATAGA
The DNA here is from genome assembly GCA_948329865.1 of Linaria vulgaris. Taxonomy (NCBI): domain Eukaryota; kingdom Viridiplantae; phylum Streptophyta; class Magnoliopsida; order Lamiales; family Plantaginaceae; genus Linaria; species Linaria vulgaris. The sequence goes on along the minus strand of OX415250.1, from coordinate 29,211,935 downwards.
CAACTGCTTTTGCAATTTGAAAAACTTGAGATGGGTGAAGATGAAAGTGTTGACAGTTATTTTGAGAAAATTCTTGATATTGCTAACCAATGTGAAAACCTAGGTTTTGCTATGACTAATCAAGAAATGGTTTATAAAGCTATGAGAACACTGTCATCTAAATTTGCTCTCAAGAAAATTGCAATGAGTGAATCTAGAAACCTTGCTAATCTACAGTTTCAAGTCTTGATGAATACTCTTAGAGAATTTGAGATGGAGCTTGCCTCACAAACTAGCAAACATAGGGCTGTTGCTTTAAGAGGTTCAAATCTTGACAATGAAAGTGATGATGAGCGTGAACTAATTTCTTCAAACTATGGGAAAATTACTAAGAAATTCAATAAACTGAACTTTAAAGGAAAAGGTAAAGAAAAGAATCTTAGTAATAATTCATCAGGATATAAGAAATTACCTCCTAAGTTTGTGAAGTACATGGCATCAAAACCTACTCCTTTAGATGCTGATAAGTTAAAAGATGTTCAGTGTTTTGAATATAAAGGATATGGTCATATGGCTAATGAACGTGCTAACACTCTTAGAAAAAGAGAAAATTCTCATTGGGTTTGTGTAGATGATTTCAATGAAGATGACTTTAGTTCTGGAGAAGCTGAAGAACAATCAGAAGAGGTTCAAACTGCTGCGCTACTCACTCAGATTGATTGGACGCCAGAAGACTCCCTGAACTTCTTCGGATCTCAAGGTTATCCCAACATTCAGGATCCAACATCAGAACATGAGACCTTCTTTGCAGATTGGGATGAATATGATTCTGATTCTGAACCTTATCTTGCGTCCTACTTTGATGAATCTAACTTTGATTATTTTCATGGCACAGTGGATCTAGATGAAGAATACTTCTTTGAAGGTGAAATGTCCCAAGAGGAAATCATTGAAGACCTGAAGTCTATCTACCACAAACTGCTGCTTGAGAATCACAAACTCATCAAGAGCAACAAAAGCTTGAAGGAAGATATTGGATGCATGAAGGAGATGCTGAAACTGTATGAGAAAGACCTTGACAAAACTGAGGCTGAGCTGAAAGAGGTAAAGGTAAAACTAAATAAAGCTGAACATACCATTGACAAATGTAACTCTTCTACATCTGTTCTTGATGAAGTGTTGAGTATGGGAAATCAAAGTAAAAATAGTTTGGGCTATGTTGAGAAACCTCCCTCTGAAGATGTTAACTCCGCCTATTTGAAAGCTGGTTTTATCAAGGAAAGCAATAACTTGAGTTGTGAAATCCCTTCCAACACTGTGAAAAAACCTACTTTTATCTGTCAATATTGTTTTCAACTTGTACCTTTCTAGTCCACTATATCCTTAATACCCTTCCATATCAATTCGGGCCTTTTAAAATTTCCTACAACACACATAGAGATAAATGGTCTATGAATGAACTTTTGACCATGTGTGTTCAAGAGGAAAGTCGATTGATGATGGAGCATGGAGAAACGGTATTGTTGACAATCAACAAGAAAAAGAACAAGGACTCCAAGGATAAAGAAAATGATAAAGTGAAAATTCAAGGTTGAATTACTAAGAAATCCAAGTGTTACTTCTATAAAAGAAAGGGACACGTGAAGAAGGATTGTCTGAAATTCCAAAAGCGGCGCGAGGAAAAAGGTAACTTTGTCTCCCTAGTTTGTTATGAATCTAATATGAATGATGTTCATTGTAACACATGGTCGTTTGACTCTGGTTCTTCAATCCATGTTTCAACATCCTTACAGGGTATGACAAACCTGAGAAAACCAGGGGAAATGAGCATAACATTTCTTCAGGAAACAAAATGCGCTCAGCTGTTGAATTTGCTGGAACGTGCCAAATTACATTAACTAGTGGCTTTACTTTTTATTTACATAATGTATTTATGTACTTGGGTTTTTCAAGAATTTAATTTCTGTATCTAGACTTACACCTATGGGGTTTGAATGTAATTTTCCTAAAACATCATTCAATTTATTATATAATTCAGATGTTGTTGGAAATGACATTTTGTGTAATGGTCTATTTATGCTTAGTATACAAACTAACACTGCCAATTCAGTAATGTATGTTAAAACTGGCATGAAAAGATGTGTTAATAATGAAGAATCTTCTATGTTGTGGCACCGAAGATTGGGACATATCTCTAAGGATAGAATCAAGAGGTTGGTGAATGATGGAGTACTTAGTACTTTGGAATTTGCTGACTTTGAGATTTGTGTGGACTGCATAAAGGGAAAGCATACCAAAATATCTAAAAAGGGTGTGCACAGAAGTTCTGAATTACTTGAAATCATCCATTCAGAAGCTCCCAATAACCTTGTGAATTGAAGCTCTTAAGACGGCAGTGTACATATTAAACCGTGTTCCAACAAAGGATGTCCGTCAGACACCATTTGAGTTATTCAACCGTTGGAAACCGAGTTTGAATCACGTACGCATTTGGGGATGTCCGTCTGAAATAAGAGTGGATAACCCACAAGAGAAGAAACTTGATACTAGGACCATTAGTGGCTATTTCGTTGGATATGATGAACGGTCTAAAGGATACAGATTCTATTGTCCATCTCATATCACTAGATTTTTGGAATCGAGAAACGCAGAATTTCTAGAAAATGACATAATCAGTGGGAGTGATCATTTACATAATTCTATTTCTGATGGTGATCGTGTTATTACATAACCCTCGTCGTTGATTCCACAAGATGATATTGATTTAGTAGATCAAGTTGTTCAGGAATCACCTTTGGTGGTTGAACAACAAGTTGATCATCAGGATCCACATGAGAATGTTGATACAACCTTAAGGAAGTCTACTAGAACAAGGAAATCAACGATACCTAGTGACTATCACGTGTATCTACAAGAGTCAGACTTTAACATTGGAGCCGAGAATGATCCTGAGGCATTTTCAGAAGCCATGAGTAGTAATGAATCAAATGTGTGGTATGATGCTATGACTGATGAGATCAATTCTATGGGGCCAAACGAAGTATGGGACCTTGTTGAGTTACCTAAAGGGGCGAAAGCCATTGGTGCAAGTGGGTCTTTAAAACAAAGAAAGACTCATTATGTAACATTGAGAGATACAAGGCTAGACTCGTTGCCAAAGGATTTACTTAGAAAGACGGAATCGACTAGAAAGAGACTTTCTCTCCTGTATCAAAGAAAGATTCCCTTCGAATCATCATGGCAATAGTTGCACCTTTTGATTTAGAATTACAACAAATGGATGTGAAAACAGCCTTTCTAAAAGGAGAATTGGAGGAAGAGGTATACATAAAACAACATGAAGGATTTCCATCCAATAACAGTGAGCACTTAGTTTGCAAGCTTAAGAAATCTATATATCGATTGGAACAAGCCTCACATCAGTGGTATTTAAAATTTCATGATGTTGTGTCTTCATTTGGTTTTGGAACGTCATGGATAATTGTGTATACCAGAAGGTGGGAGCAGGATTTTTTTCTTAATTCTATATGTAGATGATAATTTACTCGCAAGTAATAACAAGGATATGATATATGAGGTAAAGCATTTTCTCTCCAAGAACTTTGATATGTAGGATTTAGGTGACACATCTTATGTCATCGGGATAGGGCTCGTTGTGCTCTGGGTATATCTCAAGAGACATACATAAACAAAGTTTTAGAGAGATTCAGATGAAAGATTGTTCACCTAGTACAGCTCCCATTGTTAAGGGTGATAAACTAAATTTGAGTCAGTGCCAGAAGAATGACTTAGAACAGGAACAAATGAAAAATATACCATATGCTTCTGTTTTTGGAAGCTTGATGTACGCTCAGGTTTGCACTAGACCTGACATTGCATTTTCCATTAGGGTATTGGGGAGATATCAAAGTAATCCATGCATTGAGCATTGGAAAGCTGCAAATAAGGTACTGAGATACCTTAAGGGTACTATAGATTACATGATCGTAAATAGACGTTCAAACCATTTGGAAGTAATGGGATACTCAAATTCAAACTTTGCTGGTTGTGTTGATTCGACAAAATCTTCTGGTTACATTTTTATGTTGACTGGTGCATGGAGAAGTGCAAAACAAACTTTAACTGCTACTTCTACTATGGAAGCTGAGTTCGTGTCTTTTTTTGAGGCAACCTCTCAAGGTGTATGGATTAAGAGTTTCATATCAAGGCTTAGAATATTGGATTCTATTAATAGACCCCTGAAATTATATTGTGACAATTCAATTGCTGTCTTCATGGCTAAAAATAATCAAAGCGGGAGTCGAGCAAACATATCGACATTAAGTATTTAGCCATAAGAGAGTGTGCCAAGGATAAATCAGTCATCATTGAACATATAAGGATTGATAAAATGATAGCAGATCCACTAACTAAAGGCATGCCTCCCGGAAAATTTCATAATCATGTAAAAGTATGGGACTTGGTTCCCTTATGTAAATTTTCATTGTAAGAATTCTGTTTTATGAAATTTTTAATGTAATGTATTCTCATATTTAGTTGTGTACACACTTGGTTATGTCATATCTTGATATATCATGAGAATATTTTTTGTTATGGACCAAGAATAAACATTGTGTTTATTCATTAAGTTTTTAGTTGATGACGGGGAGCATAATGCATTGTGATACATGGGAGATACTACTTGTTTTTCATCAAAGGACCTATCGCCATGATCCATGTTTTTTTTCTTATTGTTGGGGATTGTGATTTAGGTAGATCAAGTGGGAGAATGTTAGTTTTATTTTCTTATGATCTATGAATCATTGCAATCCCTAATATTGCAACCTTCTAGATAGTCATGTCTATTCATCGTTAATGGCCGGTTATGGAGTCTCGACTATATGTAAGTTATTTGGTCCCCTTTCAACTTCTCATGAATCAAGTTCTTGGACCATACCTCAGGATTAGTATTCTTTTACGATATACTTATATATAGTCCTAAATTAAAATCACATATTGAACACTTCCAGACTGCATTGGAGTTATTGTAAAAACATCAGTTATTTGCAAAGATGTCCAAGTGTAGTTTTGGCAGAGAAATTTGGAGTATTTAGGCCACATTAGGGGCGTTCAAAAACCCGCCAACCCGATTGACCCGCTTAAACTCGACCCACTCAACCTGCCACTCGTATGTTTTTATTTCTTTTAACTTGTGTAGCAGTTGACAAAGACGAAAATCCTCCCTAGAGCGGGTGGGTTGCGGGGTGAGGCGTACACCCGCCCGCCCATCCGTCTATCCTCATAAGAAAGCCAAATATAATTTGTTTTAGTTCATTTCACCAAACCTACAATGAAAATTGAAAAAGACAAAAAGCAAAGTAGTAGTGTACTAGAAAATCATAGAGATAAGTACACAACACTAGAGTTAATTTCTTCTATAACGTGACAGGTTAAAAAAGTTTACTCGTATTAAAGGAAGACTTTACATATATATAGTTTTGAAACTCAATATTCATTAATGTTGATATGAAAATAATATAAGAATATGAAAGAAAATACAAGAAAAAAAGAAATTTATTTTATACAAGATTTCAAGAGTATTATACTATATAGGACAAATTAATACTTCTGCCCTGTAAGTTTACACCGTTAAAAAAAGTGCCATGTAACTATGAAATCGATAAAACTAACCTACGTTTTGGATTTTTTTTCAATTTTTCTGCCCTGAGCTTGCCACCTCACAAAAAATGCCTCTGTGGCATCCGATGTGGCAATTTTGGCACACGCCATGGCTGCCACATGGAATATATTTATGACAAAAATATATTTATATTCAGAATATATATAAAAATATAAAAAAATATATTTGTGTACTAAAATATATCAAATATATATAAATATATATAAAAAAATAGAAAAATTATAAATATTATGTTTACTACTGAAATTAAAAATATATATATATATATCAAATATATATAAATATATATAAAAAAGGAAAAATAATTTTATTACTGAAATAAAAAAACTAAAAAAAAAATGGACCCCCCCCACACCACCCCCGACAACCCCCCCCACCCCCCCACCCCACCGCCCCAACCCCGCCGCTCCCCCTCACCCCCAAACCCCGCCGCTCCCCCACCACCACCCCGCCGCTGCAATTGCAGCGGTGGCGGCGTCAATCGACGCCGCCACCACTGCAATTGCAGCGGAGGTGGCGTCGATCGACGCCACCACCACTATTATGCCATTATTCACAACTATGCATCGATGCCATTATTCACAACATCGTCCATTAGCAAATCCAACGTTGGCCAACTCGAACCGCCTTCTTTAATCGTACCACCCGCCATTTCCCAATATGCCGACACCTTCCTCTGCCCCCTAACCACTCCCCATAATCTCTATTATCGATTCTAATCATGCTTCAATGTTTATTATCTTATCAATACTTTCACTAAATAATTGAACAATTTTGAATTTCCCTAAATGTCCCATCTTACATTCTTGCCAGGATTAGAGATAAAAGCATCAAGCCCCCTTGTTGGGGCATTATATAGCCCAAAGGGCATTATCAGAAACTAAAAATGTCCATGATGGTTTTTTGAACCCAGTCTTATGGATATCATCTTCATGATCTGGATGATCTAGAAATAACCAGATATCAAATCTATTTTAGAGAAATAGGTGGCTCCATGCAATTCATTCAGTAGTTCCTCGATAACAGGAATAAAAAATTCATGTTTAATAGTCAAACTATTAATATACCTATAGTCGACACACATTCTCCAACTCCCATCTTTCTTTTTCACTGGTAACATTGGTGAAGCATAAGCACTAGTGTTATTTTTTATAATTCTTGCCTCCATCATTTCTTCTATTTCAGCCTTAAAGGCATGAGAATACCTATAAAGGGCTTGGCGTTTAGGCATGGCACCAACCTTCAGGTTAATTCGGTGTTGGATTTTTCTTTTGGGTGGCGTTTAGTAAGTTCCTTGAATATAGGCTTAAATTTATCAAGTACTCCTTGCATAGTATGTTCATCATTTATCTACTCCTTCTCCTTAGTTATATAGCATAACTTCCCTATGATCCCATACTTCCCCCTCTGCCATATCTTCTGCAAAGTTTTCCTAGATACAAGTTTACACGCAGGCCTCCCTATTAATGCCTCCAGTGTAATCCATCCATCTTGTCCTGCTAACCTCAATGCCATGAGTTCATAATCAAATGTCACTAGTGTATAGGTCTTTAGTCAATTACCCCTAGCACCATGTGGCAACCTCCTATTCTGATTAAACTGGAAAGGTGAATTTCACCCCTTGAACCTCCATTTAAAGTCAGAACACTATTTCTGGCTAAGAAGGTTTGCTCCGTTGGCTACAATGACTCTCATGGGTTTTGTCTTCTTGGTTTTGCATCCTAGCTGAATGGCAGTCTCTTCATCAAGAAAGGTGTTAGTACTGCCAGTGTCAACAATATCCTTATGGTGTGGTTCCCTATTGTGCCCTTCAGTTTGAGGGAATCTTTGTTACCACCTCATGTCAAAGCATTCAATGAAATGTGCATCTCTCATTTCTCTTCCTCATCAGTCCCTTCATCAACCTCTACAGGTCTTCAATTTCTGATTCTTCTTCTTCAATCATGATCATGTATATCATGTTCATTTTAAGTTGTGCCCAAGTGTATAAGTCTCGTCATAGTTAAAGTATAGATTCTTTTCTCTCCTTGCTCTCATCTCAGCATGCGTGAGTAATTTTCTACTAGGTTAGCTGTTGTGGAAGGGGTTGTTGGGTTTAGGTGGATAGTTGTTGGGAGGTGTTTTTGTATTGTTTATGAGGTTAGGTTTGTAGGTGGGTCTAAACCTCTTTCCCATAGCTTGAATAGTTATGTCCTGTTTTAAAGCTCATAGCTTTCAGTAATCAAGCACGGTAAAGTGATAACACATCATACCTAAGGTCTTCACTCAGATCACTCAAGTAGTTTAACACATAATAGAGAGACATTTGTTCAGACATTTTTAGTTACTAAGACTGAATGACGTTCACGGATTCCGGCATGTTGTTGATAGAACCCTATAGCTGCTCATTGTTTGTAGTTAATGTTGACACTTATTCCTGCATCTCTCTCTTGATATTTGAGAACTACTCTTGCATTTCTCGTTGGCTATCTTGTAGTTCACGAACTCTTGTTGGGTTACCATGGTGTCAGGTGTTCCTCGCATGTCGATTCCAGCTCATGATGCCAATTTGTCATGTTTGTTAGCCTTTCTACGCCATTTTCTTAAATTAGGGTGAAGAAACGAAAAATTAGAGTATGAGGTGAGAAGAGAATATGAAGGAGATGGGATAATAGAATTTTTAATAAAGTTTCTGGGATACCAAAAACTCATACACGGCTTGGGTTAATAGGAAATGCAAAGTACTTAAAATTGCTAGATGGTGCAGTTTTATAGAAATACTAAAGCTAGAAACATAAATAACAAATGTGTCAAAAGCGCACTCATTAAATCAGAATACTAAAACCCTAAAATCCTTTTGTAGCTTCATTCTTTCTCGCCAAGCTAAGTCTCTTTTTATTTTTTTCGTAGTACTATTGTCCTTCTCCTCATTTTCCATTTTCTGTTATGTAGTGGTTGTCCTTGTGTAGGTACTAACGGGATTATTAGAATCCAATCTTGGTCGTTCGGTTGAATCCGCATCATCTTCGTTTGCTGAGCTGGAAAGTAGCTACATGTGCTCACCTGTGGTTCCCTCTTTTCTCGTCATCTTCATTTCTTCGTTAATTAATTTCACTCATGTTGTAATTAGGGTAGATATGTCATTTCCTTGTGTTTCCCCTAAAACCCCTAATTCACTTTGTAATTTAGGGTTTGCAATTGGGGATTTTGACTCAATCAACTTTTTTGGATCTTGAATTTCATTTCCCATTATTAGCATCTTGACGCCCTAAATCGTTTGAACAACATGACATCACAAATATATTCATATGTAAATAGGATAGAAGAATACCCCCATCAATCATGTTGTGGTTGAGTCTTTGATCTGCTTGAACACGACCCGTTAATGAACAACATCACAGTAGGTTTTGGATATCTCTCTTTCTACCTATACACTTCACTATGTGTTTCTTAATTATGTTTTATGATGGTCTAAGACATGATTTATATAGGAGATGAGATGACCAAATTCCAGTTAGGGTTTCTTTAGGATTTAATCTCGACAGTTCATCAAGGAATAACTTTACTAGGAAAATAACTCTATTAGGTGACTAGATATAGAATTTAACACGTTTTCAAGAAGAAGAAAAAATAAAGAATTTATATTAGACCAAAACTATGAAAAAAGATAAGATTAATTAAACACCTTAATGAATCATCTTACGCTTAAATTATTTATTACGTGACGGCGTCTTCGCTCGAGTTCTACCACACTAAGAGAAGTTTATAAAATCAACGCATTATCCTTAGTATTTTTTTGAATAACTATTGTATACTTTAACCAAAACTATCACCATTAAGTATGATTACCAAAATAAACGGATAGATGATTTATAATTAAGATAACATGCGCATACTTTACTTCTAGAGAGCTTGTAGTTGTACCATGCATGTATGTCTTTTTCCACTTTGATAAATAATTATCTTTTTCAATTTTTAGGATCTATTAGGATCACATTTGAAACACGATGGAGTGCGTAATAGCTAATAAAATCAAATAAATCACCCGATTGTTTACTGTACATTTTTGGTATTAACACAAGTGGGAGTATATGAGTGTAAATAGTAGCATGGGTACAGGGTACATCATACCCTGACGATTTACAGGCACACAGAAACAATTTAATGTATGACTAGCCGTCGGTGTTGACTATCGAAAATATATCTTTGAATTCTAATAAAGTATTTTCACTAAATAATTTTATGACCAAGTTGTCATATATTAGTAAAGAGGATGCATGTATGGTGATTTATTTATTCATTTGAAAAAACTAAACTTATTAACTAAGTACTCCATGATACATAGGTGCAATTATACTATGTAATGTAAACGGTGAAGTATCCAATTTTAATCATCCCATGAAAGCCAAAACTAATTTTTGAGGAAATTAATGTTAAAACACCAGACATACAATTTTTACATTATTATGTAATAACTGTAGCCAGCTAACTGTACTCTTCCGATCAGGCGGCGAATTTTTCTATTATTGAAATTTTGTATGCGTCATATGGCAAAAAAATATCACAATAATACAAAAAATAAATAATTCAGTCTTATTACTCTCCTTTGCTCCCTATAAAACTTGTGCATTTTCTCCTCTTCATTTGTGCCATCCATTGACATACTAAACAATGGGTTCCCTTCCATGCCCACACTTTGCTATATTCCCCTTCATGTCACAAGGCCACACCATCCCCCTCCTCCACCTCTCCCGCCTCCTCCTTCTCCACCTCCCCTCTGCCGCCGTCACCATCTTCACCACCGCCGCAAACTCCCCCTCCATCCTTTCCGCCCTCGACAACACCAAAATCTCCATCGTCGAGCTCCCTTTCCCTCAAAACATACCAGGCGTGCCCCCGGGTATCGAAAACACACACCACCTCCCATCTATGTCCTGTTTTCTCCCTTTTGTCACCTCCACTAAACTCATGCAAAGTAGTTTCGAACAAGCTCTAGAGAAACTCCAACCACCTGTTTCTTGCATCATATCCGACGGATTCCTCGGGTGGACCGTTGAGTCCGCGGGTAAATTTGGCGTCCCGAGGCTAGTCTCGTACGGTATGAGCGTGTTTTCGTGCTCCATGTACCAGATACTAGGCAGAGAAAGGCCTCATTCGTGCACAAAATCACTAGACGAACAGTTTTCAATTCCTAATTTCGACCACTTGAAGCTGACGAGAAACGACTTTGAGGCTCCGTTTAACGATATTGATCCATCTGGCCCACACGTCGATTTCATGGTGGAGCAGAATATTGCGGTAGCAAGGAGTTACGGTATGATCGTCAACAGCTTTTACGAGGTGGAATCGCGTTACGTCGATTACTGGAACGACAAAATCGGTCCAAAAGCCTTTTGTATCGGCCCGCTCTGCTTGACAGAGCAGTCGAAAACATGGAAAGATTCGAGTTATGTAGATTTTTTAGACGAAAATTTGAATAAAGGGGTGCCTGTTTTGTACGTTTCATTCGGAACGCAAGCGGAAGTATCAAACGAGCAACTGCGAGAAATCGCAAAGGGTTTGGAGCAGTCGAACGTGAGTTTCTTGTGGGCTTTAAAAGAAGGATCTCCATTGTTACCCGAGGGGTTCGAAACAAGTGTGAAGGACAGGGGACTGATAGTTCGTGAGTGGGTGGATCAGCAAGGGATACTGAAACACGAGGGGGTGAACGGGTTTTTGAGTCATTGTGGATGGAACTCGGTGATGGAGAGCGTGTCGGCTGGTGTGCCGATTCTGGCGATGCCGTTTATGGCAGAGCAGCACATTAATGCGAGGTTTGTGGCGGAGGAGATTGGGGTGGGGTTGCGAGTTAGGCCGCGTGGTGGAGGGGTTCGCGGGTTTGTGGAGGCGGAGGAGATTGAGAAGAGAGTTGTGGAGATTATGGGGAGTGGTGAGGAGGCGGTTGAGGTGCGGAGGAAGGTGGCGGCGTATGGGAAAATGGCGGGTGGTGCGATGAAAGAAGGCGGTTCGAGTTGGCAAACGTTGGATTTGCTAATTGACGATGTTGTGAATAGTGGCAAGTAATTAATAATTTGCAGTTTATTACTAGGAAATACCTTTAAGTTGTATTTACTATTTATGACTCGATAAATAAGTGACATGTAATTAATATGCATGGATCATCGATCTCCGAGTCATGTACATTCATTATAATCTTGTCTGTCCTTTCTTTTGTGAACTAAAATTGTATTGTCAATTTTTCCGCAAGCCGAAAACTTTGTTATTAGGATTTAAGGCATGAGGGATTTTTTCTTGGCTACCCAGTGGGTGCAATGCCCAGTCTCTCACATACTGGTGGGCCCCACCTGTGTGGGGCCCACACCCCATGTGAGTGCACTGGGCACTGGAGACTGGGTAGCCAAGATATGACCGGCATGAGGATGCTCAGCCCATCGACAATCACACAATGAAAGAATTGTATATTGTTAATTAATATAATGTCTTGTACGGCGAGGCCTTTTGTCAAGTATTATGTTAACACTAGCATATGCTAACTACTTGTATTTCGGAAATTTATGTCATCCAATAATACCTTATCAATTAAATATTATAGAGCAAAGTAATTTAAGGAACGTACACCGAACTAATTAATGCAACTTTTTCTGTTAACGTGTTAACAAAAATAGGCGATCAACACTCTTTACTCGCGCGTTAGTAAATTCGACTTAGTTTTAGTAGGGACTGAACTAATGAAACTTTTGGATAGTCAATTTATTGCACTTTATTGAGAAGACATGGTTTACTTTACACAGTTTTAAAACTACCTTAATATGGAAAAAGGAAAGAAGTAAGTAGTAACCTACCACACCCTCTCTTTTCTTTCCGCAACTCGCAAGTAAATTTATTAGCTATAATGTAAAAAAATCACACGACCACGATCACGACCCGATGGCACCGGAGACTCCCCTCTCCGACGACCAGAAACTAACCCTGGACAGAGAGCATAACAAATTGGACAATCTAGGGCTTGAGAATTCGACTAATACGAGCGTCCAAAAAAGACCGCGGCAATCATACGAATTCACAATGGGAACGGACAAACACAACCCGATGGCTGATAATATAGACCTGAGCGGTAAAACCATGACTGGAAAACAATCATATGCGAGTAAAGTACGTCCTAAGGATGTCTACGTTGATGAAGGCAAGATGAATTTGTTCCGTGACAAGGTCACGGTTTTAAAGCCGTCGGATGGTACTCGAATGAAAACTGTGGAATTTGCGAACGACCTCTATGAATCCATGTGTGATCAGTGGAGGAACACAATCTTGATTAAGGTTATAGGAAACTCGTGGTATTATCCGAGCTTGGTGAACAAGCTAAGCGTCATGTGGAAACTTAACGGCGATTGCGATATTGTGGACCTCACGAACGGGAGCTATTGTTTACGGGACCTCACATCGGACCAGAGGGAATATATCCTTACGCAAGGGCCATGGCAAATAGCGGGGAGCTTCCTCCAAATTCGTACATGGACACCCGACTTTGATGCGGAGAAGGATTCACTTGACTGCGTTATCACATGGATTAGGATCCTTAAGCTCCCGTTGGAATTCTTTGGGGAGGTAGCAATCACGGCTATAGCCAGTAACGTGGGAGAACCGATCAAAATCGACGGCAATACCTTTACTGCGGCGCGGGGAAATTTTGCAAGAGTGTGTGTTCAAGTCCCGACGAATAAACCTTTGGAGAGGGGAATGCGTATACGGGGCAAGGCATACCAAATTGTTTATGAAAAACTACCTTTGTTGTGTCATCATTGTGGTCATGCGGGTCACAACACAACGTCATGCAAGGTCAGGAAAAGTGTCGAGAGTGAGGAAAATCCAACTGAAAATAACCTACAATTGATAGTACAGAAGAATCCAATGAACTCGTTCGTCGAGAAAATGAACCGCGACGAGTTCGGGGAGTGGATGCAAGTGAGTCGACGACGAAACCCAGCGAAGAGGGGGGACCGAGACTTACCATCCCAAACCCAGGTAAGAGCATCGACGGACGACATGTCACGATTTTGCAGCGCAATGTGGTGGAGACACCTCATAATTCTTTTCCAAAAGGGACTCCTAACATGTTCCAAATAGGAGAGGATAATGGGGCAGTTAAGAATACTAAAGGGAAGGGACACCTCCCAAAGGTAGGGAAGGAAAAGGAAAAGAAGGAAACATCCACCAAAGGAAAGAGTAAAGGCCGTCCCCCACTGCCTAAGAAATCAAATCCCCCCTCAACATCATCATCCAATCCCTTTGCAACACTTATAGCCTTAAACGAAGAGAGGGGAGAAAACGCAAGTAGGGACATTGAGACCTTAGGCAAAAACTCTCCGAATGGCGCGGGAAGATGATTTGAACTTAGTCATGGAGGAAAATATGCTAGTAGTACGAGTAAATCCGCAATTTTGGGAAGTGGAGACAACACAGCATATATTCGAGGGTCCTCCAAAGATAATGGTGCTCGATCAAGCTATTGTCCAAGTGGTGGAGATAGCATCGACAATCTGGGAATTCGAAGTCAATACGACGGAGACAGAGAGAGTCGTGAACATACCGACGTGTTGGCAGGAAATTTGCATGAGTGCGTGGGAGAGGGAGCGGAAAGACTTCTTGATCTGAGAACTCGTTCGTCAGGAGAAGTTGTTATGGAGGGGGCAGATTGCTAATGATCCCCTACACCAACACACTTCCATAGGTGTCCAATGAAGGTAGTAACATGGAATTGTCAAGGTACAGGACATGAGGCGTTTGCACCGAACTTTTGAAATTTGGTTCATTTCCACGGGCTGATATTGTATTCTTGTTGGAAATGCGGGTCTCGCCGGCAAGGGCGAATGAGATCATACCGTCTTTAGGATATTCGGACTATTGCATGGCTCCAACATCTGACATGAATGGGGGGGTGTGGATGCTATGGAACAACATAGATATTGACGTCGAGATCGTTCACGTGGAGGATCAAGGAATTCATGCAAGAGTTGGTCCAAAACAGCAAGATAAATGGCTCATTTCGGGGATATATGCGAAACCTTATGAGGAGGACAAAGCTCGAATATTCAGAAGCATACGCGATATGGCGCAGCACGTGAACTTGTCATGGCTAGTCCAAGGCGATTTCAATGAAATCTGCTTCTCACACGAGAAGGTAGGGGGCACCTCAAATACGCAGAAGCGATGCGAAGAGTTTCTACGGTGGATCGGGGAGTGGAAACTCACGGACCTAGGATTCAACGGGCCGATGTTCACATGGCTTAATAAGCGCGACGGCGGACAGCTAATACGGGAAAGAATTGATAGAGCTTTGACGAATTCCGATTGGTTGGATAAATTCTCCGAATATGTTATTTTCCACCTACCGCGCACGCACGGGGATCATCATCCCATACTCACGAACTGCTACGGCACTATGGAGAGGCGCGCCAAACGTCCGTTTAGTTTTGAAGCAATGTGGACTCGCCATCCCGATTGTGGTAAAATTGTGAAAGGGGTGTGGGATGAAAAGGATGGTTTAGTCGAGGTGATCGCGAGCATACCCAAGGTCCTTATTCCGTGGAACGCCAACAGTTTTGGGAATATTTTTAAAGCAAAAAGAACTCTTTTACGCCGCATCGAAGGGGCGCAAAAATCCTTAGCCCGACACCCCACCGAGTTCCTGTGGGAGTTGGAAAAAAAATTGTTGAGCGAGTATAATGAGGTCTTGAGAAGGGAGGAGATTTTTTGGCGGCAAAAATCACGCATTAAGTGGTTAGCCGAGGGGGACCGCAACACTGCTTTTTTCCATCGGTCTACCATGGTTAGGAGGAAAAAGAACCGTGTGCTTATGCTCAAAATCGTGAATGTATGGTGCAAAGAGGACGAGACGCTAAGAAATCACGCACGAGATTACTTCATGAATTTATTTAGAGGAGAAGGGGGAACATGCCTCCCTCTCGGTGTGTCGCGGTTTCAATCTCAACTTGATTCGGATGAGGTGAGCTTGGTTGGAAGAGAGATTACAATGGGAAAATTAAAAGATGTCGTGTGGAAGACACATCCATCCAAAGCACCGGGGCCAAACGGAATACAAGCACTTTTTTTTCACAAATATTGGGACTGGACGTGTGATAAACTCTTCGAGTTTGTGAGAAAGGCGTTTGAGGAACGACAATTTGATAGAAAGGTTTGTGGCGCGCACCTTTGTATCATCCCTAAGGTGACGAATCCCTCTTTAATCTCGCAATTCCGCCCGATATCTCTTTGTAATGTGATTTACAAGTTTATAACGAAGTGCATCACATTACAGTTGAAAGATATTATGCCTCATATTATTGCGTCGACGCAATCTAGCTTCATCAAAGGGCATAGCACTCAAGATAATATTATTGCGATTCAAGAAATTCTTCATTCACTACGTTCCAAGAAAAAGAATAAGGTTGGTTGCATGATTCTTAAGTTGGACCTTGAGAAGGCATATGACAAAATTAATTGGGCGTTCCTCGAAGATACGTTGGTGGCGTTTGATTTTCCTCCCAAGATTATTGAGCTTATCCTTTTTTGTGTGCGCAATGCGTCGACTATAGTACTTTAGAATGGGGAACCGCTTGAGGAGTTCGCTCATGGGTGCGGATTGCGGCAAGGGGATCCTCTTTCGCCATATCTCTTTGTACTATGCGTGGAAAGACTCTTTGTACTATGCGTGGAAAGACTTGCTTATCTTATCCGCGAGGCCGTTGAGGATAATAGTTGGGAGCCAATTGTTCCGTGTCGAGGGGGCCTCCGCTTATCCCACCTCTTCTTTGCGGACTACTTGATCCTCATGGGGAGAGCGACTATCAAAACCACGAGGACAATTAAAGCGACGTTGGACAGTTTTTGTGCGGCCTCGGGGCTGAAATTAAGCGCGACAAAATCGAAGTTTTGGTTTTCACACCATGGGGGCTGGAGTTTGAAGCGCCGCATTTGCGCGGTACTCGGATTTTCAAGTACGAATGGGTTGGGAAAATATCTTGGATCCCAACTGGTCCATGGTCGTGTGACTCGCGATAATTTTAACGAGATCATGGATAAATTGACGCAAAGGATGTCCGGATGGAAGGAGAACACGCTTTCGCTTGCGGGGCGCACTACCTTAATTCAATCGGTTGCCACTACTGTTCCTATACACTTAATGCAATCGTGTTGGGTTCCGGAGAATGTTTGTGATAAGCTTGATCGAATGAGTCGTGATTTTCTTTGGGCGGATGAGCCGAATGCGCGAAGGCTTCACTTGGTGGGGTGGAAGCGCGTGTTGCAAGGAAAAAAGGAGGGGGACTTGGACTACGATCGGCGAGGCTTAACAATGAAGCTCTCCTCTCCAAGATTCGATGGAAGGGGATAGCGAATCATGACAGTCCTTGGTCGGAGTTAATAAGAGCAAAGTATCTCAAGAACGTTCGCATCACGGAGTATGTGTCAAAACCGCGGGATAGTCCACTTTGGAAAGGAGTTATGCACTGTATGGAGCGGATTAATCCGCTTATTAGGTGGAAAATAGGAGATGGCAAGACTGTTTCCCTATGGTTCGATAGATGGTTGGGAGATACACGATTATGCGACGTAATTGAGGAGATCGAGTATGATGAGTATGGGCTGAAAGTGGCTGATATTTACTAGGTGGAGGGCTGGAAATTTGACGACCTTGACACGATAATCCCTCACGAATGGAGAGTAAGAATTCTGGGCATGAATGTTGTGCTAAGGGACGTACCGGATACACCTATTTGGAGCCCGTCGGCGGATGGAAATTTCACGTGCAAGAGTGTGTATTTGGCGTTGCTACATAAGGACGGAATCCCGAGCAGTGTGCGCGAGAATTTGAGCTGGATTTGGCGTGTCCCATGCAGCAACAAAGTGAAATTCTTTTTATGCTTAGCATGTCAAGAGCGACTTGCGTCAAACGTAATACAAAAAAAATGTAAACTAACGGAATCCGCGGACTGTGCACAATGTCCCCGGATTGGTGAGACCGTGACACATATACTTCGTGACTGCCCTAGGGCCGTGAAGGTTTGGAGGGTTCTCATCCCAAGACAGCTATGGAGTCAGTTTCTGGAGACGGATGATAGGGAATGGCTGCACCGAAATCTATCGTTCACCGAGAAGATTAGCAAGAAGATTGATGGCGTTCCTTGGAACGTTATTTTTGTGGCGGGAGTTTGGTGTATTTGGAAGGCGCGCAACCGTCAAGTTTTCAAGGGTAATAACTTAACAACATATGGCGTGATTTGTGAAATTAAGCAACTTTGTTGGGATCAAATGGCCGTAATGCGCGTCCGACAAGTGACGGTAGTGGGGAAGTGGAAGAAGCCGAAAATAGGGTGGTTCAAATTGAATATTGATGGTAGTGTATCCACGAGAAATAATGTTGGGTCGTCGGGAGGTGCTCTACGCGACGACAAGGGAGATTGGGTTTGGGGATTTGTTAGAAAACTTGTTGCGCCAACAGTCTTGGAGGCGGAGTTGGAGGCCATCCGTGAGGGCCTCGCCATTGCTTGGGAACGAAGAGTGCATAGGATCGAGGTGGAGACGGACTCCAAAGATGCGTATTCAATTATCACGGATGACAGCCATGATCTCTATGGAAAAATCGAGGAATGTCGCGCGCTATTACGTAAGCCGTGGGATTGTGAGTTCTGTTGGATTGGATGGGACGCGAATAGAGTAGCCGATGCAATGGCAAAATTTGTTTGCGAGTCCGTGGACGAGTTTAGTGTGTTACTAACCCCGCCCCCTATTTTAGTCCATATTTTGTATGCGGATCTAGCCTAAGGGCGCTTTCTTTCTGTTACCAAAAAAGAAAAAATCACACAATTAGTACAAAGCATATTAAAGTGAGAATCAAATACATGAGATACACATTCAAAGATCGATTACACATTTCAACAAAAGTGTATGAAAAATCCTTAAATCTACCTTTGAACCAAAGCCATACTCTCACTTTAATTATCATCAAAAGTGTTGCATCGACATGCGCCCTTTTAAAAACAACTTAATTTCTCATATTCCAGATTAAACCACACAACAAAATATTCACGTACAATGATTTCCACTGATTTTTTTATACCTAAAAGGCTGAAAGCATCAGACCCATATGTGGTATTAGGTTATCCGAGAGATCATTGCTAATAAAAAAGGTTAAATGGAACAAATTGTAGTCTGCAGAGGAGAATGGACAAGATAAAAGAATACTCTTTCATGTTGCTTCTAGTTGGAAATCTAAATTGCATAACCATCCCAGCAAACAAAATAACGCACCCGAACTCTGATCATTGTTTAACAATTTGTAGGAAAACTTTACTAAGAAATAACCTGAATCATCGTGATTCTATCTCCAACTATCATGTCTTGATGCATCTAAATGGATATTATTGATCAGTAGCATCATGGTAGAAAGTGTTTCCTGGAATCACGTTACGTCGATTACTGGAAGTCTGGAACGACAAAATCGGTCCAAAAGCCTATTACAATGCCCTGCTCTGCTTGACAAAGCAGCCGAATTGAAGAAAGGGAAAGAATCGAGCTATGTGGAATTTTTAGAGAGGAATCTGAATAAAGAGGTGCTTGTTTTGTACGTTTCATTCGGTGTTAGGATTTGTAATCTCCACATTGGTATGACATTGTTCACTTTGGCCCAAACCATCAATGGTTTTGTTTTGGGATCTAACTCCTCAAAATGCTTCATATGTTTGAGATATCTACAATCCTATAAACCGAGATCAACTTCTTCATCTTTCGAATGTGTGACTCATGTTTGTCCCAATAATCTTTCCCTTAAACAAAGGACCACCGAATTGTCCCTACGTGTGCCTCATGTGATTAGAACTTCTCCTTTTTTAGTTTGTTCAAGATATTATTTTTGGCACACCAAACTTTTACCTCCCCTGAACAAAGGATCTCCGAGCCTCCCCTTAACCCGATGACTCACCACTTGTGATCATCTTCTTACGTCAGAGCTCACCTCCTTTCTCTTTCACTCCAAGGATCCACACGGATTAGAAACACTATCTCTTATATGAGTTGTTAGGAATTGTAATCTTCACATTGGTATGATATTGTTCACTCTGAGTCGAAGCCCTCATGGTTTTGTTCATGGGGTCCAACTCCCCAAAAGACCTCATACCCCACTTGTGATCATCTTCTTATGTCAGAGCTCACCTCCTTCCTCTTTCACTCCAAGGACCCACACGAATTAGAAACACTGGCTCTTATATCAGTTGTTAAGAATTGTAATCTTCACATCGGTATAATATTGTTCACTCTGAGTCGAAGCCCTCATGATTTTGTTCATGGGGTCCAACTCCCCAAAAGACCTCATACCATGACATATCTACAATCATATAAACCCAAATTCTTCATATTTTCGATGTGAGACTCTTGTTTGCCCCCAAAATTTACAACGTAAGCGGAGGTGTTGGACGAGCAATTGCGAGAAATCGGAAAGGGTTTGGAGCAATCAAAAAGTGAGTTTCTTGTGGGCTTTAAATAAAGGGTCTTTATTATTAGCCCGAGGGGTTCGAAATAAGTGTGAAGGACAGGGGACTGATAGTTCATGAGTTGGTGGATCAGCAGGAGATACTGGGAAAGAAGATACTGAAACACAAGGGAGTTGATGGGGATATTTTAGGAGTGGCCCAATACTAATATTGGGCCAGCCCAAATGGAAAGGCGCACTGGAGTAGTACATCAAACAGACACTATTCGATATTAATCAAGTATCGAACGGCATTAGTTCGATCGAACAGCCCCAATTCGATACTCATGTACAAATAGCTACAGGGACCCACGGAACATGGTCTATAAATACCTCGTCTCATCGTCTTCTCAGAGGGCAGAATACACTGACTACCAACCCTTGTACATCAAACTAACTCAGTTCGATACACTTTACCATTTGATATACTTTCTGTTCGACATTGTCCGTATCAACTTTGACTAAGATCGGACTATAGTTATTCGAGATTCATAATAACAAACCAATATCATTCGAAACACCACATACAAAATCAGTAGCTGCATCGAATCACCTCCGTTCGATATACATAGATCGAACGCAATCCATTCTATCTTCCTGAATCTTTGTCTAAATAGGATGTCAAAAGTAATTCATTGCTTGTAGTATCTGCAGCACTGCGGAGCAATTCGAGCATCTTATAAACGCTACTCTCCATGAATGATTTGGTAACAGAACACCTATAACTCTCAAATTCGAAATAACGCACCTTGCGACCTACGTCAGCTAAAACCTTATCAGCACTAGCATTCAACGCTTTCATAGAGGAATTCTCTCGCTTCAGGGAATCATTCTCTCTCTTTAAAGAAACAATTTCAGTACGTAGCGCAGCAACGCTATCTCTCACCATTTTTGGCAACCAACCCCGCGTAATGAGCCTCTTGAACTGCTTTAGCACTAATTCTAGCCAAATCCCTGGCACGAGCCAACGCAGTACGACGGCTATTATCACTACTACGGATATGCTCGTTCAGCTTGTCAATAGCAAAATTATGCTTATCTTGCACCTCAATTAGACCGTTATAATAGCAGCACAACATGTAGATCACCATCATTATAGCAGCAAAGAACAACGGCCCAAAGTGCGCTAAACCAAGATACCCGAGTTTATCCACTGCGGCACGACGGTCCAGTTGTGGCCAAAGGCCCTTCATTAGATCCGTTGCCTGCTCTTTGTATGTCGATATCCACCTAATTTAATGCTCAACGATTCTAAATTCTCATCGTTCAGGAATCAATAGTTACCAAGGCTCCCAGGTGGAGCTGGTCTTGGATTGCTTGACGGTCGTGGTCGTCTACAAGGAGGAGGGCAAATCTCACCAGCCTCTACGGCGGCCTCCCTCTCAGCAATCTTTCTTTTGGCCGCTGTATACCAATTTTCACCACCTGAATGAGAAGAACTTTCTCCAAAAGATCTCGGTTCGCGCCTAAACGTAGGATTTTAGGCATTAAACCTAACAAGATTGGCAACGATTCTCTCATCAGTTGCATCAATCTCCTCCATCGATCTGATCTGAGAGTTAGTTCCAACTTTGACTCGACCACCGGCAACAGTCGGTGTTATTATCAATCTTCGCGAGACAAAATCCTCGTGTCTCTCAAAATTGCACAATATAGGCACTCGGGTGCTAGCGCTGACCCCACCAAGCCTGGCGGTAGAACAATCACAGGGTGGCGGGGCTGAATGGCCCACACCCCAATTTTCGGATAAGCTCCCGGAAGCCCAAGTTGCAGGCTGATTACTTGTGGCAATTCTCGGGAACTCCTCAGCAGAAACGTTATTAGTCGGATGGCCCGCATTTGATGTGCTAGCTCCCTCATTTCTATTTTGAGTTGCGTATATACTCTCCGGGGACACAACTGGTTTTTTCCGGCTCTCGGCTTTTTTCCTTGCCATTATAGAGCATAATGGTAGCGAAAGATCGCAAACTCCTTTAACCAATAGTTACAAGAAATGTTTTTCTGAATATCGAACGACCTCGATTCGACCTTAACTAATAGATCGAACTCAGTTCGTTCGATGTTGGTCGATCGAATCCAACTAGTTCGAAGTTGATAGATATGCGAACAAAAAATCCTCCTTGGCAAGAAAATGAGAATGAGCTGGAAATCGGGCCCTTATATAGCCCCACCTCCGCCTCTTTCCAAATTCGATACATGTGTATCGAACGGCGTGGGTTCGATCGAAAGGACACGGCTCGATGTTAATCCCCAAGTAGATCGAACGGTCCAGATTCGATCTACTCAAAAAATCCATAATTTTTAGAAATTCATAATTTACAAATAACATTTCATGTCTCTAACTATCGAAAATGTTTCGAGCCCGGTCTATATTCAAGACCGCCTCCCAATTGGAGACCTGATTTTCAGCATTATCAAGATTAAAAGGAATTAGAGCGCCAAACCAATAATGCAATTTATAAGTTTGGAATCCGCCATCTGATCGATACCGCCTTCCAAACTAGGGGGACTATATGATGGAGATATTTTAGGAGTGGCCCAATACTAATATTGGGTCGGTCCAAATAGAAAGCCACTGCAGTAGTACATCGAACAGACACTATTCGATATTAATCGAGTATCGAACGGCACTAGTTTGATACTCATGTACAAATAGCTATAGGGACCCACGAAACAGAGTCTATAAATACCTTGTCTCATCGTCTTCCAAGAGGGTAGAATACAGTGATTACCAACCCTAGTACATCGAACCAACTCTATTTGATACACTTAATCATTCGATATACTTTCCGTTCGACACTGTCCGTATCAACTTTGACCAAGATCGGACTGTAGCTATTCGAGATTCATAATATCGAACCCATATCATTCGAAACACCACAGGCCAAATCAGTAGTTGCATCGAATCACCTCCGTTCGATATACATAGATCGAACGCAATCGGATTGATCTTCCTGAATCTTTGTCTAAATAGGATGTAAAAAGTAATTCATTGTTTGTAATATACAGTAGGTATTCCGGACCAAGCTAGTCCGTTCATTGTAACAGATTAGCATTATTTTGGTAATTGATTAGTTCTTTGTAATGTTTTACGGTGATTTATTACCCGAACGAAATAAGACCAAAATATGAGTGAAAGGGTTTTTGAGTCCTTGTGGGTTGAACTTGGTGATGGAAAGCGTATCGGCATGTGTGCCGATTCTGGCAATGCCATTTATGGCGGAACAACACATTAGTGCGAGGTTTGTGGCGGAGACAATAAGGGTAGGGTTGTGGGGTTAGGCAGCGCAGTGGGGCGGTTCGTGGGTTTGTGACGACGGAAGAGATGGAGGTGAAAGTTCGGGAGATTATGGGGGCGGTGAGGTGGCGGTTGAGGTGCGGAGAAATGTGGTCGTAGAGTATGGGAAAATGGCGGGTGGTGCGATGAAAGAAGGTGGTTCGAGTTGGCAACTGAAACGTTGGATTTGCTAATTGAGGATGTTGTTGTTCATGGCAAGTATTAATCGTGAATCTTCTGTCACTTTGTATGCCAACCCTGTGTAATTATTAATAGCGGTTAAATATGTAGTGTAGATGATAGGAATCAAGTTAAAGTCTACCAAAGAAGAAAGCCTAAGAAGAATATCTCTTAATTATTTATTTCCTAATTAGTTTATTTCTTAGTTGTTAAGACATTATTTTAGGTATGAGTTTATTTTGGTAAGTTTGAGAGAATTATGGCTCTAATTACCTTTTAGTTAGAGTCTTAATTGGAGTAGGTTTCTTTTATCTAGCCTATAAAGCATAAATATAGGCCAAGACTTTGTTTTGAAACAGATTTTGATGATTATTGATATTGACATATTATTTAGCTTATAGTTTTCTTTACTTTCTCTTTGTGTTGTTCGTTGTTCATTCAAATTGGTTGTCAATCTACTGATATAGATCATGTAGCAAATAAAGTGACCCATTGTGAGTATCGATTGGCAATTTTATAAGAATTACCTCTAGTTAAGTTGTGTTCACTCAATTATGCCCATAGTATTTCTAATAAATAAATTTACATGTGTTATGCATGGATCTGCCGTTATGTACATTCCATACGTACTTCATATATGTATATCCCTTCTTGGTCGATATTGTTATTATATGACTAATTATGACTAATTAATGTTTACTGCTAGATCTTTTGTCCTTATATGTTAAAACTGGTGATCCATACCGCCTCCCAAACTAGGGTATGTAAGAAATGCCAACTGGTGATTTGTACAGATTTTGAAATTTTGGTGTTAAAATTAATTTTGGAATTTAAACTGTTATACTCATGAAATTTTAGCTTGTTCTTTCGTGACGTACGGCTCAAGCTTCCAAATCATATTTTTCCACTTCATTGTTTCAGTTCCATTGGTAAAATGGGAATGAGATTGGTAAAATGGGAATGAGATTGCAGATAACTGGAATTTTATCAAAAGTAGCTTCATACCGATTCACTTTATCAATTTTAGTCTCATAATGATTTTAGTTTCAATTTTGGTACCATAACAAATTTTTTGTTTTCAATATTGGAACTTTCGACAAAAATCACCCAATTTCGCTGAAACTTAACACGTGCATGTCATGTGTGTGGGTTTGTAAGAGCCTTTTCATCAGTTTAATTGTTTTCATACTTCATAAAACTCAATAAAACACCTTAAACCCCCAAAGTTCTTAAATTTGTAAGTCCTAATTATTCTAATTTCGTTTATAAATTCTAATTTCTTGCTACAAAATCCACGTCCATTGTTTATAAGCAATTGAACAGACGAAAATGCCCTCAGAAATTCACACACTTGACACGCACGTGCTGAGTTCCGACAAAAAATGAGCGATTTTGCCGAAAGTACCAATATTGAAAACGAAAATTTAGTATGATACCAAAATTGAAACTTGAATCATTATGAGACCAAAATTAATAAATCGAATCATTATGAGGCTACTTTCGATAAAATCCCCACATCTAAGTTGACATTATCTTTCTTGCCGGCTTATACCAATTGTAAAAGGAAAATAGAATCTTAACTGATTCCCTCTATACGTCACTCATATCACTTATTTTTCCATCTCCTCCCATGCTTCTCAATATGTTTTTTGCCAAATTTGCAGCCACATTCTGTAAAATAAAAATTGACATTATTAATAGGAATACCTGTTTAAGATGTGATAAGAAATATGAATACGAAAAAGAATAAATAAATGAATAGGAATTTTATAAATTCTTTTGATAGGCCATATTTGATTTATGAAGTCATTACAAAGCTTCTGAATTAACTAAAAGTTAATATCAGTTTGATTAGCAAAAATCATCAAGTAGACATTTGACGGGACGCGAAGTTGGGAGAATTGCAAACTCTTTTTGCTTTACACGGTGATATGAGAATTTCGAATTTTTCGAACTTTTTTGAATTGCTTAGGATACAAAA
The DNA here is from genome assembly GCA_948329865.1 of Linaria vulgaris. NCBI lineage: Eukaryota > Viridiplantae > Streptophyta > Magnoliopsida > Lamiales > Plantaginaceae > Linaria > Linaria vulgaris. The sequence goes on along the minus strand of OX415250.1, from coordinate 29,186,338 downwards.
ATGTTAAATAGCAAAAGGTTCTTGCCAATATATTAGACCATACTTTGCTAATTTGCTAGGAAACTAGCTAGGTAACCAATCAGCTCAAAAAAATAAAATTTCTCTGTATTCTTTTTCCCTTTCTCCTATATGTTTTTGGAACTAAATAAAACCTTAGTTCTTGTACATCCGTTCCTCTACAATCAGATCTTCTATACCACTTCACTCGCCACTTTAAGTCTTTAACTATCACGTGTTTGTAATGACAAAATAGTTTTTTAATTCTTTTTGTTGTTGTTTATCACTATTCATGAAATTATAGATGGATGATTACATGGTACAGAAAAGAGGACCATTTGAATGTCATCCCTCCTTATTATGTATATATTGGCATGTATTGGAAACTAAATAAGTCATCCAATGATATGAACGCACAGCACGATTGATTCATAATAATAATTATATTTTTATTCCAGTTTTAACCAAACAAACCTTTGATCGTTAACAGAAGAACTGCATAAGACTTATTTAATTTACAACCAAGCTGGATTCTTTAAAGGAGAAACAACAGCTTTTACTTGCAAATAATTGTTAAGGCTGTAAACTCCCTTTTCCCTGCCCGTGCCGCTCATTTTGTACCCACCGAACGGAATTGCAGCATCAAACACATCATAACAGTTTACCCAAACAGTGCCAGCTCTTAATCCCCTAGACATCGTGTTGGCTGTGTCGATGTTTTTTGTAAAAACTCCGGCTGCAAGCCCATATCGCGTTGCATTCGCCCGTTTAATCACTTCATCAGTGTCCCTGGATGCAACATTTCCAGCATATAAGTTCTTGAAACAAATGCTATAGTATTTCTAGCATTGCAACTTACTTGAATTTCAAGATAGTCTGTACAGGGCCAAAGATTTCATCTTGAGCTATTAACATATCATCCTAACACAAGAGAAACTTAGATCAGTCACTAGAATCTTAATTAACCTTTAATCAAACAAATCAGATCGAAAAGTATACTTTACCTTAACATTTGAGAACACAGTGGGCTGAATAAAGTAACCTTTGGATCCAAGTCTTTCACCTCCACACTCTAAAGTAGCATCGCTATCAACACCAGATCTTATGTAACCAAGAACCTTCTCAAACTGCTTGGAGTCGATCTGAGTTCTCATAGAAAAAGTCAATATGACTCGATGGACGCAAGAAAATAATATCTTCGATAATTAAATTTGCAAAGCAAAGTACCTGTGGGCCTTGTTCCATTCCTTCCTTGAAGGGATCGCCAACTGTACGTTTCATAGCACGTGCCTTAGCCTTTTCCAGGAACTCATCATATATGCGTTCATGGACGTATGTACGAGAACCAGCGCAGCAACATTGTCCCTGAAGATAAATAGATTGTCATTAGATAAAATTCCTTGCTGAACTTTAGTCGGACATAACAATTACTTGAATCTACCTGATTAAAGAACAGAGCAAAGTGTGCTTGTTCTACCGCGGTATCAATATCAGCATCCTCGCATATGATGAATGGAGATTTCCCTCCAAGTTCCAGTGTTACTGGCTTCAAATTGCTTCTTGCAGCCAGCTCAAGTACGATTTTTCCTGTATCAGTTGATCCTGTGAACGCAAGCTGCACAAGAACGAGCAGTTTTTTGTGATCAGATCAGATCAAAGTATTGGATCATACGCAATCGTTTGAAGCTAATTTTAATGTGATGCAGACACTCATGCAGTAAAATAAGTTTGAAAATAGGTGTATAAGTACCTTATCTACATCCATATGACTAGCAAGAGCAGCACCAGCAGTCGGACCAAATCCAGATATTACGTTCAGAACACCATCAGGGAGGCCAGCCTGCCAATTCAACATTCAAAAGAGAACTCACTGAATGTAAGACCTATAACAAAAGACGAAGACTTTTTGAAACGACATGAAAAAGATTATGCTGAATATTGAAAATATTGCCTCCTGGAACAGTTTAGCAACGTAAAGAGCGGTCAACGGTGTTTGCTCTGCAGACTTGAGCACAATAGTGTTGCCACACGCAAGTGCAGGACCAACTTTCCAAGCAAACATGAGAAGTGGGAAATTCCAAGGAATTATTTGCCCCGCAACGCCAATTGGCTCGTGCAAGACTTGAACATTGTACGGTCCGTCAGCAGGGACAGTTAACCCATTTATTTTATCTGCCCACCCTGTATTGCTCAAACAAACTTTTTCAGAAGGATCTTCAAGTATACATTAATCTAATGTTATACTGACTGAAACTCAAAATATACCAGCATAATAGTGACACAAGCGCACGAACATGGGAAGTTCAGCAGTAAGAGCTTGCTCGTGTGGCTTGCCATTGTCCCATGTCTCAAGTTGAGCTAGCTCTTCAATGTGTTTCTCAACCAAGTCAGCAAATCGTAATATTATACGCGACCTTTCCTGAGACGAGCATTATATTTCATCCATCCATAAGACAAGAATACAAAATGAAGACATACTATTAAAACCACTTTTTATATAAACAGAAAAAAGAAAATCAAGTAACATTCTTACATATGCACTCATTTTTGGCCACGGCCCCTCATCGAATGCCTTTCGAGCAGCTGCTACAGCTCGATTGACATCCTCAGCATCTCCTTCTGCAACATGGGCTATAACTTCTCCCGTACGGGGATCTAGAGTTGGAAACGTTTTTCCTGTGCCAAGATGATCCCAATATTACGTTTTATGTGCGTGACCGTTGATTCTAATGTGTACTACATCATAAACTCAATATTTCTTGACAGGGAATGTGAGATTACCGGAGGCAGAATCGACAAATTGTCCATTGATCATAAGCTTGGTGTGGTTGATTTGAACCAATGGGGTTATTGGTTCCTCAAGTGCTGCAGCAGTGCCGAACCTCTGCATTCTCCTTCCCAAACCATATTTTCTACCTGAGAATGTGTTGATATTAGAAGAAATAAAAAGACAACATCTCTAAATGCTGTCCAGCGCAAAACAAACTCACAAACAAGTAGTTTTCTCTTCCGAATGCTTCATAGCGTTTTATGAATGCAACATATGTTTTCTTTTTTATATTTCCCAACAATCGCTGCAAAACTGAAAATCGCTACAATCTAATTGAATGAAGATAACCATCAAGGTCAAAATCTATGGTTGTTTATCAAACCAGATTGATTCTACTAGTGCCAATTTGGAGAATAAGCTTACTTGATTCGGCACAAATACAATAATGCTGCAAAATTTGGTTTACAATGAAATGGTCAGTTAAAGATTTTTTAGCCAGTTGACAAGTAAAAAAGGCACAAACCTCCCCTGAAAGAAACTTTAGTATAATAAAATGCAAGATGGAGATTATACATCATACATGCATCATTCAAATTTACTCTTGATTTGTAGAGAGGAAAAAATTTCAAATTTTAACTAAAGTATCAATAACCATCACCGTGAATTTTCAGTTTATAGAACTTAGAAACTTCAAATACTCATTCAAACATAAAAAGTTAATCACTCTCACACACACACATACATGCAAGGGACATTGATAAGCTATGATATACAGACACGGACACGACACACATATAGCGACACAAACTTTTCTGACAACTTGTTGTCTCGACAGTCAACATAGACACGTACACGTACACGAACAAAACGGATTCTTTTCGAATTATTGGTTCATAGTAGATGATAAGGAAAATAGCTAAAGAGAAGAATAAGTGATCACCGAGAATAGCAGGAGAAAACGGAAGGGTAAGACGGTGAGAGAATAAGCATGAAATACTACGAGCTGCCATGATAATTCCCAACACTCCTCTCCTCTACAAACGTTAGTGCAAAAGCTAGTGGAAGTTGTTATAATAATATGATTTCCAGTGAGTTTGTTCCAAAATGTTATATCATCTGTGTTCCTTTTTAACTTTGATATTATTTTCAAGTAAACATCAACATCACAACAAAATAAGCAAAATCCTTTTTAAGTTGAACTCTCTGCCAACTGTCCATTTCTGTGAACATATGATGTCACGCAATTTGTCCAGTGACTATATGCAATGGGGATTAGTACTCTGTCCCTATCACCTCTTAAAACATGCCAATTTACTCTCTACTCTCTAATATACAGACTTAATAATTAATTAAGTATTATTATAGACAAACTAACAAATTGTTTATCAAGAAAAGAGGCAATACTCTCTTTTTTTACTTTATGAATTTTCTTATTATTACTAAGAAATATAATATGAAGAGTGGTTTACTGTTTATTGTTGCGCAAATAGCGGGATTTTATCAAAAGTAGCCCCATAATGATCTATTTTATCAATTTTAGCCCCATAATGATTTGAGTTTCAATTTTAACCCCATAATGAATTTTTTGTTTTCAATTTTGGTACATTCGGCAAAAATTTAGGTACTTTCGGCAAAAGTAGCCCCATAATGATTTATTTGATCAATTTTAGTCCCATAATAAATTTTTGTTTTCAATTTTGGTACCATAATGCCCTTAGCAATTTTCGCAGTTTTCAATTTTAGTCCCAAAATTGGGTGATTTTTGTCGAAAGTACCAAAATTGAAAACGAAAAAATTCATTGTGGGGCTAAAATTGAAACTCAAATCATTATGGGGCTAAAATTGATAAAATAGATCATTATGGGGCTACTTTTGATAAAATCCCCGCAAATAGCACACCAAACCATTATTATGATATGTAAACCGGAAAAATTGAGGATAAAAATATATTATAATAGTCTAGTTAAACAAAGGACTGCCAATTGATTAAATATTTAAATGGAATACTGCAATGCACCGACACTTTTTCGAGATATCCCAGGTTTATGTCGTTTCGTATTCATTTCGAGTCGTGTCAGTATTCGTGCATAATAACCACTCGATAGGAAACCAAATAAAGCAATGGCATTGTGTCGATTAGCATGCGAAGCTTTGGAATCGGGTTATATTATTACAATTTAGGAGCCTATAGTATACCTCACCTAATTTTCTTTCGTAAAAGACAATCATTTATTGCTGCCCCCCAAATCTTTTTGAAATTACTTTATACCTATGTATGTATAGGGATTTTTTTTAGAAGTTTTTGGGTTATGTATAATATGTACGTAGTATAAGTCTATAAATACTAATTAGGCCGAATTGTTAAAATTGTCTCTTATCTCTTTACAAATAGTTATTCTACCCCATTTTTCCGGCCTTGTTTAAATACTCCATATGTTTTAATTTTTTTGTTAAAAATGCCACCGGCCCTTATTCGCACCAAAATTGCCTAAGTGACAGTGCAAAATTGCACTTTGCACTCTAAAATAAATTGTACCTTGGCCCCCAAAATATTTTGAGGTGCAAAGTGTAATTTTTTGGGGTGCAAAATGCAATTTTGTAATGCCACGTAGACAATTTTGGCCCATATAAGGGCCGAGGGCATTTTTAATAGACTTTTTCAAAGATATAGGACATAAAAATAAGGCTCCAAAAAATATGGTAGAATAACTTTTTGAAAAAAAGATGAGGGACAATTTTAATAATTCGTCCCACTAAACAATAATAGAACAAAACTGGGCCAACTTCCGTAAAGCTGAAACTGGAAAATTGCAACAACAACCCATATATTATTTTTAATTCTCAAATAACCATATATGTTATTTTAATTAACAAAAAAATCTTGCTGATGTTAAAAATTAGCAAATAAAACCTCTACTATTTAACTGATTTGAATGAGATGAAGTCTCAAAGCTTAATTCAACTGTTTTATTTGATACACAAGGAAATATTGTTGTTTAGATTTAGTTATATTTAGATTTAGTTATATGCATCTTAGTAGAAAGTATTTATTTCAAGATCTATAAAATCATAAGTAGAGTCTAGATTTGTTTTGTGATGTTTTTTTCAATTTCAAACAAATGTAAAAAAATCATATCACACATTAACTTCTTTATTTTAATAAATGTGCTTGATAGAATTGTAATAGGAAGAAAAAAGTCCTAGTTTATCGATACAATTGTGGTGAATTCATTATCAAAGGGGTTTGCGCTATAGGAACTAAGAGCTAAAACAAAAACACACACTTCAGTGAATATCCTCTTTCTTATAAGCCTAAAAAAATCGTTTCAAGATTCTTGCCTAATGCTCTTTCAAAAAAAAAAATATAGCTCCCCCAATACTTAAATCCTGAATACGCCAATGCTCGATCATGATACAGCTACAATAGCTGAAACAAAAAAATTACAAAATCATTTTTTGCACATAGATAAGATTTGCCATACATGAAAAAGAGACAACAAATAAATTATAATGGGATGACAATTCTGTGCACATTAAACACATTGAATCATGAGAAGTGGTATAGTAACTATTAAGTACTTTAAGGATAAAATTGTATTCTTGCAGTTTAAATTTCACAAAAAATATGGGTCACTGAGCTTGTTAAAAAATGCAGGGACCCAGATTTCTAATCTTTTTCCTAGGCAAATAATGCATTAGATTTTCACTATTTACGGAGTTTGCAGGAGAAACCCCTACGTAAAATAACTCAAGCATATTTCTACTCAGTATTAAGGGATTAATTATAATCAACCACGTGAAATATGTGATCAACTCATAGACGAATTGTGGTTGAATCATGTCGATAGCAAGGTCGAAGCAATATTCACCTGATCAACCATATTCACTACAAGAAAACGGGGCTTTTCCCGACCGCAGCTCGGGTCGGGAAAAGCCCTCCTGCGGTCGGGAAAAGCCCATTCCCGACCGCAGGGCGGTCGCGAAGCTGCGGTCGGATAAAGTCTGGTCGGAAATACATTCCCGACCGCAATCGGTCGGCAATACTTTTCCCGACCACAAAATATCGACCGGAGCCCGGTCATAACATTCCCGACCGCAATTTGGTCGCGAAACCATTCCCGACCGCAGGTTGGTCGGGATAATACCCGTCCGCCACGCGGTCGGGAGATTATTACCGACCAGAATCTGGTCGGGTTGCAGCCCGGTTGCAAAACCGGGCTACGGGCCAGCGTCCGACCACATGGCGGTCGGGAGTAATATTCCCGACTGCAATTTGGTCGAGAAACCATCCCGTATATATTTTAAATAATTTGCATTTCCCGGCCAACACGTGGTCGGGAACTACAAGAAATCTCGACCGCCGATTGGTCAAAAATAATATTCAAAGATTCCCGACCACTTTGTGGTCGGAAGTAATATTCATACTTTCCCGACCGGTGTGCGGTCGGGAGTAATATTCATACTCTCCCGACCGGTGTGCGGTCGGGAGTAATATTCATAGAATTAAAAAAAAAAATATTCCGGTAAAAATTACCGGAATATTATATTTTATATGTAGCCCAATCTATATGCTCAATATAATTTAATGTTTCTTTATTATATATATTGTTTCAAAGAAAAATAGAATAAAATTGTTTGAAAGAAAAATGAAATAAAAGTGTTTGAAAGAAAAATGAAATAAAAGTGTTTGAAGAAATGAAATAAAAGTGTTTGAAGAAAATGAAATAAAAGTGTTTTAATAAATGAAATAAAAGTCTATGAAGAAAAAGAAAGAAAGGAAAGAAAAGTGTTTGAAGAAAAAGAAAGAAAGGTGTTTGAAGGAAAAGAAAGAAAAAAGTGTTTGAAGAAAAAGAAAGAAAAGTGTTTGAAGAAATAAAAGAAAAAGTGTTTGGAGAAAAAGAAAGATAGGTGTTTCAACAAATAAATGAAAAAGTGTTTGGTGAAAAAATTGTGTGGAGTGATGGCAATGGGGTATGGTTTATTTATAAGGTTTGTGGAATTGGTTTTGATTGGTGGGATGTGAGTGGCGCGGATCATGGTTTGAGTCGTTGGATTGTTTTGGTTAATGAACGGATGAGATTGGATTTTGTTTTGTTGAAAATTTTAAATTTTTGGCGGCCCCGCCAAAACTTTTAACGGTTCCGACCGGCCTGCGGTCGGGACAATTATTTTGCCCAGAAACACACCGATGAATATTATTCCCGACCGCAGGGTGGTCGAGAATCATATGAATATTACTCCCGACCGAACGCCGGTCGGGAATGATAAATTTTTTATTTTTTAAAAATTATTATTGAGCTATAATAATACTAGTTTAATGTTTATTTGAGTTAAAAAATTAATAATTATTTGTTAAATAATATTATGTCGGGGTAACTTTGAGTTTTACGTGTATATCTATGTATATATATCTATATATATTAATTAGTCGTGTGTATATCTATCTATCTATATATATCTATCTATCTATATATCTATCTACCTATATATAGGAATCAACAATTGTTGTAATCGTTAGTGATAAGTAAAGATAAGCCACTTGTGTTATTGAACACATTTGTTAATTAGAGGTATACACATATATATATAACTAAATTATGAGATGATGATTAGTTACGTTACTGAATTATTAGTGTTACGTAAATATATATGACAAGATCAATCGATTCATGATTCTTTGGATAACAAAATATAATATTTTTATTGCACTTATAAAATTTCACCAATGTTTAAAACACTAGATGAATACTAATCAAATAATAATTGAGAAAATATGAATACTAATCGTTACTGAATAGCGGTAAACCCTAAACCCTAAACCCTAAACCCTAAACCCTATACCCTAACATTCCCGACCGCAAGTTGGTCGGTAAGTTATTTTTCCGACCGCGGCTACAAAGTTTCCCGACCGCAGGGCGGTCGGGAGATGTAACGGCTAGTAACGGTAACAAAGTTTCCCGACCGCTCGGCGGTCGGGAGATGTAACGGCTAGTAACGGTAACAAAGTTTCCCGAACGCCTTGCGGTCGGGACTCTTTGTTACCGTTGGTTTTTCCGACCACCGTGCGGTCGGGAATACTCTGCGAATCTCCTATAAATACCCTCTCCTATTCCCTTTAGAAATCATTCCAACATTCATCATTTTTTAAGGTATGCACGATTTTCCCTTGTTATATCCCAATTTTCCTATTTTATAACCATTAAGCTCATGTTTATTTAGAAACTAATGTTTTTATTGATTTGTTTTAGATATTGCGGTAATTAAATGCAACGAGGGGCGTATGTGTGTGCAACAAATACTTGATCTAAGTATTTTTCTACGCTACAACAAGTAAGCATTTTTTTCCTACGATATTTAATTTTATAAGATCAAGCTAAATTCTTAGAAGTGTAACAAATTCTTTTTAATTTCCGTAGATTATAAATGGATTATCGTCCCGATAGATCTTGGATGTACGATAGGATAAATAGTAATACCGGTTATTTGAATGAACATTACGTGATTGGGGTTCGTGAATTCATAAAGTTTGCATTAGCACAAACAGATTACGTAGATGGAAAACGTATTAGGTGCCCGTGCAAGAAATGCACAAATTTAAAATATTGGGAACGAAACGTAGTACAAGATCATCTTCATAAGTCGGGGTTTGTGAATCAATATTGGATATGGGACTTGCATGGAGAGGAGGCGAACGAGGCATCCACATCGTATGTACCAGAATCACCGACCCCTAATTTTCACGTTGATAGTCCTGTTCATGCCGATACTTTGTTTAGGGATATGGTTGTGGATGCATATGGGGGTCGATTTGTTGAGGGAGAGGTGCACAACGAAGATCCGAGTCGCGATGCAAAGGAGTTCTACAAATTGATGAAGTTGGGCGACCATAAAATGCACCAGAAGAAGCCTAAGACTGTGCTCCAGTGGTTTGCCGAGTGGTTGACAGTTAAGACGGGTCATAAATCCTCAAATGTCGAGAGCGAAAAGTACTTAGCGTTGTCCAAGGATTGCATGGACCCAGAGATTGAGGAAATGCTACCGAGCACGATTCCAGGCATGAATAAGATGCTCGCGGGTTTGGGTTTAGGGTACGAAAAGATCGACGTATGTTGGAATCTGTGTTTCTTGTACTACGGTGAAAATGCCAACCCGGATCTCACATCGTGTCCGATATGCAAGACAGATAGGTACGAGGCCGGTAGAAAGTCGAGGGTTGGAAGGAAAAAGTTGTGGTATTTCCCCCTAGGCCCTCGGTTACAGAGATTGTTTTATACCATCGGTACTTCCCGACATATGACTTGGCATTTGAAGTGTCGCGCGTCACCTGATAGAATGATACACCCCGCTGCAGGCGAGGCGTGGCGACATTTTGATCGCACTTATCCGGACTTTGCCGCGGAGCCCAGAAATGTCCGACTTGGGCTCTGTACAGATGGGTTCTCACCGTTTGGGCAATCTGGGAGACAATATTCTTGTTGGCCCGTGTTTGTGACCCCTTATAACCTCCCGCCGGATTTATGCATGCGACCAGAGTTCCTTTTTTTGAGCCTTATTATACCTGGCCCGAAGAGTCCTGGAAAGAACTTGGATCTGTTGTTGAGGCCGTTGATTGATGAGTTGAAACAATTGTGGAGTGATGGTTTATGGACATATGACAGCTCACGAAAGGAAAACTTCCAGATGAGAGCGACCCTTATGTGGACTATTAGCGATTTTCCGGCTTATGGAATGTTGTCACAGTGGAGCACTCACGGGAAACTAGCATGTCCTTATTGCATGGGTGATATAGATTCTTTCACACTTGATAACGGTGGAAAACCTTCGTGGTTTGATTGTCATCGTCGATTTCTACCACCTGGTCATAAGTTTAGGTACAACAAGATTTCACGTCGACTCGATATTGGGGCCCAAACATAGTGATTGCAGTAGTGTTTGTGTGAAGGGCGCCATGGGTGGTTCTGATGCTACAAACTGCTATGGAACGTTAAAAGAAGTTTTACAGGTTGTATATTGTAGCCACGAGAGACCCCTATACATTGTCATGTTCAAGTGTGTTTGGTATGATATTAATGCAGGTACAGTGGAACATGCAACGTACAAGTTGGTTGACATCGACCCCAAGCGTACAAGTTGGAGAGACGAACCGTTTGTATTTGCTAACCAAGCACAACAGGCGTACTATGTGCCATATCCAAACTTGACGACGGGGCGTCCAGGACAAGAAGGATGGTTGGCCGTAACAACTATTCCTGCCAGACACATAATCGATATGTCATCAGTTGCGGGAGCAAACGATGTCGAATCAGGGATGCCGAACCAAGTTCTACAAGAAAATGTATCAGAAGTGGTTAACTTATTCGTGGACCTTACCTCATTTGATATGAATATCCAGTTGGCCAATGACGAGTTTGAGATGGTTGATGAATATGCAGTAGAAGAGCCCGATGAACCGATTGTGGAGGTTGACGAAGACGAGGAGGAGGAGGACAACGAGGAAAAGGAAGAGGGAGAGATGATGAGTGACTATGATTCTGAGGAAGATTAATTTTCCGAATTTTTTTTTTATTGAAATGTGTTCTTTTTTATTGAAATATTGTCTACTTTTTTTATTGAAATATTGTCTACTTTTTTTCCAAATGTGTTCTTTTTTATTGAAATATTGTCTACTTTTTTCATTGAAATATTGTCTACTTTTTTTATTGAAATATTGTCTAATTTTTTTATTGAAATATTGTCTTACTTAATGTGTTTGTGTTTCGAGATGAATATTAAAAATTTAACAAAATTAATACAAGTCAAAATATAACCATCATCGTCACAATCAAATATAATACAAGTCAAAACATAATACAAGCCAAAACATAATACAAGTCAAACATAGTCACAATCGTAAAAACCGAAGGTATCCATGGTAGCGGGTCCAACATCACCATCAAGCCCAAGCTCGGCTCCATCGTCTAGAGAATGGTCGTACAATGGAACATTCTCCACTCCGTGGGCAAATGGATCCTGAGTAGGGTTCGCTGCATCGGAACCCGTAAAGCTAGGTGTGGGTCGAGAAGGGGCACAACCTGTAGTCTGTGTGATGTGATCGGACAAGTATCCGATGTGACCAACAAGCTCGTCAATTTTCTTCGCCATAGTCTCCCTCTGCTGCTGGCTATCTGTCTGCAATACGCGAATGTACTCATCCTGCTCGGCATTGGGGTTCTGCGTGTCGAACCCAAACACATTGTGAGATACATCCTGTGGAAAACCAACAGCTAGCCCCTTCTTCAACCCTCCACTCGCAAGCTGCCACAACTCATTGTCCAAATGGACCCACTGTGAACGGTCCGCCTCGTACCTCCTTGTCATACGGGCTATGTAGTCATCCTGTTCAATAAGACAAAAATGAGTTAGTACATCATTAATTTCATCACGTATGTTATTAGAATGCTTTACAAGTAAAATACTTACATATATAGCCTGGTAGTCGGAATGAATCCACTCTCGGCGACGTGGAGCTCCCTCTGGCACCTCGACCTCATGTGTGTGCTGATAACGATATATCTCATCGTGTCGAGGCTTAGGGGCACCGGGACCTCTAGCAGCAGCCTGCATATTGATATAATGTAAGAATTTAAATTTAAGACAATAAGTATTATATTCGTATAATAAGTTTTAATAAGACATACCATCTTTTGAGAAATCTTCGTGTAGCCCGTTTTTCCAGTAGCATGCGTCCCTTTTGCTTTCTTTCCTGGGACTGGCTCCTCTCCTCCTCGCCTGTTCTTCTTTCCAGTGACGGCCCTCTTCTGATGCTTCTCCGACTCCCAATGCTCTATGTACATCTTCTCTAACGCGTCGCTCATCCATTCATTCTTCGGACAGTTCGCCCACCTCGGATCATTGAGCCTCTCATAATAGTAATGCTTCGCAGCGTGGTTAACTTCCTTGTAACACTTTTGGGCCTTTTTTAGGAACACTTTATGAACTTCATTGAATATAGTGGGATCAATAATATACTTATCCTGCATTTAATTAAAGTTTATTATTAGTTTTTCGATATATAAAATTGATGAATATGTATATATATATATATTGTAAACTTTTAAAGTCTTACCCGAAAACTAGCCCACCACTTCCCTTTTGTGGCTGCAGGAACCTTGTCAAATCGGTGACAAACGACCCTCATATGCTCTCGAATACTCGTGGTAATGGATTTGGCCACCGCGTTGCTATCCTCAAATTCGCCCAGAGGCGTCAAACGGATCGTCGGACGCCTGGTGCGATCCTGTGGAACCTCTGGAGCTCTCGCTGGGCCTCGTCCGGGTCGGCGCTGTGTCGAAGATGATCCTGCCTGGGCCCCGTCTGGTCGGGAAGAAGTAGTGGGCCCCACAGGTGCCGTAGGCCTCGATCCACCAGATGTCGAGGGCGTCGCAGCTACGTGATCATCAAGTAAACCTGGTGGAGTCTCGGCGACGAGGGAATCACGGGAATCGTCCGTATCAGATGGTGCAGCCTGATCACGTAAGGCGAGACGAATAGGTATCCTCGGTGGTGGGGCAGTAGTCCCGACGTCAGTAGGAGGAGCAGTCGACGGAGCAACGGGAGGAGCAGTCGACCGAGCAACGGAAGGAAGACGCGGTGAAGGACCAGATACAGTACCAAAAGTACTACTACGACGGAAGGGCTCGTCACGATCACTACTACCACGGGAAGACATCTAAATAAAAGAAAACGCTAATTGTAATCAAACACTAAGTTATATAGTTTTTTCCTAAAGGCATTAAACAGTTTTCATAAAAGCACTAATATTTTCCTAATATTTCCTAAAAGCACTAATATTTTCCTAATATTTCCTAAAAGCACTAATATTTTTCTAATATTTCCTAAAAGCACTAATATTTTCCTAATATTTCCTAAAAGCACTATTATTTTCCTAATATTAATTAAATCCACTAATATTAAGTCTAACAATATTCTTAAAACAATTTCTACTAAAATCCTAAAAAATTTAACGATATCTAACAATTAAACATTAAAAATTAAACATTATAAATTAAACATTAAACAATAAACAAATTAACATTAAACAAATAAAAAAATACAAGATTAGTCGAAAACTTACCGGATCGGGGTCGCCAAATAAATTTCGGTGTAGAAAAGTGGCGTTCGGTCGGGAGAAGGCGCGGGTATCTAATTAATAATTAAATTTTAAACATAAGTATATATAAAAACATTTTAAACATAATTAATTAAATTCTAAACATAAGTAATTAAAATTTAAACATAATTAATTAACTTTTAAACATAACTAATTAATTAAATTTTACCGGATCGAGAAAGTGACGCGGTGGTGGAGAGGCGGGAAAGGTGGCGGCGCGGCGGTGGACAGGCGGTGGACAGGCAGGGGTGGTTGCAGATGAGAGGGGCGGTGGAGAGGGGCGGTGCGCGGTGGTGGAGAGGGGCGGTGGAGAGGCGGAGGAGAGGGGCGGTGCGCGGTGGTGGAGAGGGGCGGTGGAGACGCGGAGAGAGATAGAGGGGCGGTGCGCGGTGGTGGCGGAGAGAGAGAGAGATTGGAGGTGGAGAGGCGGAGCGCGGTGGTGGCGGAGAGAGAGAGAGGGGCGGTGGAGAGGCGGAGGAGAGGGGCGGTGCGCGGTGGTGGAGAGGGGCGGTGGAGACGCGGAGAGAGATAGAGGGGCGGTGCGCGGTGGTGGCGGAGAGAGAGAGAGATTGGAGGTGGAGAGGCGGTGCGCGGTGGTGGCGGAGAGAGAGAGAGTGGAGGTGGAGAGGCGGCGCTGGAGGAGGAGAGAGGGAAAGGACGACTGGAACGCGGTCGAGATTAGGGAGAGAGGAAGGCGTCGACCGAACTGCGGTCGAGAGAGGGGCGGCGCATCAGCGGTGAGGCGGCGGTTAGGGTTTTTTTGGTGAGAGAAAAGAAAATGGAGAGAAAGGGGGAGGAAGACGACTAAATCGTCTGTCTTCCTCCCGACTGCCGTGCGGTCGGGACCCTAAGGCCCAGCTGCGCGGCCCAGCTGGGCCAAAAATTCGGGCTGATAATATCCGGCCCAATACACTCCCGACCGCCCTGCAGTCGGGAGATGTTTTCCTGACTACAACGCGGTCGAGAATAGTCCTGGAACGTTTCGTAACCACGCTGCAGTCGGGAATGTTTGTATCGACTATTGCGCGGTCGGGAATGCTCACGACCAAATGGCGGTCGGGAGATTGCGGTCGGGAAAAGCCCCGAAATCTTGTAGTGATTAGTGTAATGCAATGTTGGTTGAAAAAAGATTTAGGTTATATTAATGCAATGTTATGTTCTGTTTAATTTGTTGAAAATTGAAATGGACATTTAGGATAATTTACTTTCGAAGTTATGGCAAATTGATCCAATATGAACTTCGAAGGATAATATGCATCCAAATAAATCATTGTAGTCGAAAAGGGTAAATTTTTAATATTGGTTACGTGTTTTATTCAACAGATATAATTTCGTCATATTTTTTATTTTATATATAATGGTATTTATTTAATATTTATTTTATATATAATGGTATTTATTTAATATTTTGAACAGTAACTATAAGTTACAACGAGGTTTGTTTACTTTATCATTAAACTGTCTAGTAAAGATGTTGACGTTGAGGTTTTCATATATTAGCAACAAATCACGAGAAATGGCATTGTGGCAATTCAATGGACGCCTATTTAAGAAAAATATTTCGAATTGTCTTTTTTTTTTCATTTTTGATGGGAGTCTAGGCGTGTGCAAAACTTTGTACTAATGATTCGATATTTGGATATATAGTTTTATTCGGAAATTCTAAATCTCGCATTGTTTGTCAAATCAAATTACTTCGATACGATTCGGTAAGTATTGTGACGACCGCGCCCCACGAGCCATGCTCCGATCCGAGTTGGTTCAGTGGTGACCAGTCACTTTACCCAATCCAGACTAAAGCGCAACTCATAGGAAGAGGTCTTACTCGTTTAGGATCAAAACCATACACGTTTTATAAATTATATTTTGATATATATACATCAGAAGTCTTAGTATTACAAATAATGTGACTATTTTAATGGTTATGCACTAGTGACAAAACACGAATATTCCAAAATACACGCTTGAACAATTATTCACTTGATCCATGTTGCCATGTTGATTTTATCCTGAGGAATTGACAGAAGAAACGAGGAATAAGTCTTTAATGACTTAGTGAGATTCATATAAAAGAACTGGTAATGCAAGAATTAACTGTGACCTACTGGATACATTTCGGGAGTGATCTTACCGGTAGAAACAGTTCAACTAGACAATTTGATGTAGCAATGGTACTGAAGTTTTCATAGAATAGTTAATGAAATTGTGCTTAACAATAAACAAATCCAGCCTTATGACTTATAATATTCTACCTTATACCTCCCGACGAGGAGCGACCTCGCAAACAATCAAGAGACATGCTCGAGTACATGTCAATCCAGCACACGGGGTACAGCCAACTCCTGACTGCAAGTTGGGCCTAGATAGATGGGTATCAAGCGAAATTACTTAAACCGGCAGTCCTTACTGCCCGGCAGTAAGTCGACTCAATCTTTGGGCCCAACTTCTCAAATGCATCTCAATGGGTATAACAGATAAATAGATAAGCTAGTAAAACGGATAATATCCGTTGCTCTTTGAGCTGCATGTCCCGAACACAGTTCGTTGCTCTTTGCACAGTTCAAGAACCAACATATGAGATTATATCAGAGAATTACCATGATTATGAAACAATATGATTAATAAATGATTGGATATGATTTAAGGGCGAGGAAGAAAATAATGTTATGAGATGAGATGCAAAAACAGAAATATGATGAAATATAGGTTGTTCGAGGTTTGGTAATGGAGTAGTGGCTTTTCTGTCCAAGTTCCTCAGGGCCTGATGCCAAACGGGGCTAGAACCAAACATAAATGGAACTTCACCTTTACTGGTACGGGGAACCTTGATGTCGTTGATTAGTTCGTCAAATCTTTAACAAATTTAAATAATATTAATCAACTGAATTTATAATTTTCTACAACAAATATTAGTATTTTTTCTTCAGTTCTGATGTTGGTGAAATTAAGAACGTTCAGGTTAAGAATGCTAGTTATAATGTAAGTCTTAGTAAATAACACATAAGCTTAATTTATGTCATTACACAAAACATGAAAATCTTAGATGATGAATTTAAAGAAAAACTTCTTATTTAACTAACTCTAGGAAAACTCATATTTTTAGTCTTTAATCAATTTCAAACTTTTAATAACCAAACACCAAATTAGTATCATGCGAAATAACACCTTAAAAGGTATAACTTAGTCATTTATTACTTTATTTTACATAGTAAGTTTTAAAATGCATGTATTTTTTTATAACTTAAATATAAAGATATAAACATGATAGGTTTATCAAAAAACATGTGATAAGGGATGATAAATAATCTTATTTGATGGTTAGGTCATGAAGTGGCAAGAATAATCTTGTAAGACTTATGAAAATAGTATGTTAAACATGATAAATCTATCATTTAAATGCTATAAATAAGATCACAAAAAATCATGATTATAAATCATAATAATCTAATTATAACTAATACTATATCATGTTAAATTTATTTGTGTGATAAATACATTGAATTATGATGGCGATTAAACTTATAAATTAAGAAAACAAAGGTTGTGCTAAATAAACTGAAAGATCACCGCAGTTTTGGTTTTACCTTTGATCGGATATCCAAATGAATTTGATTTTTAAATTTATGCTTTATGGTTTCTAGAATAATGAGAGATGTGTGAATCCAAGATTTTTTGAAAACACAAAGGTTTGCTATGCTAAATAATTCTTGAAAATTTAGAACCTATTTTTGGATTTTCAGACAGTAGTCTACGGTTTAGGAATTTCAACCTTCTAAGTCACATTATTTGAAAAACATTTATTCATATGAAAGTTAGAGGACATCATAAGGAGTATTCATCCATTGGCTTTGAACAAAAAGGATTTTTCTACAATTAGTTATGATTTTTCTAACGAGCAGGGCCGAATGAATAATTCTGCGCAATAAACGTTTTGGGGTATTTTCGGATAGAAAATGATGAAATAAGAACTTGGGATGAATTTTTCCTAAAAGTAGATTCACTAACTTAGAGATTCATAGGAAGAAAGAAGAAAAAAACGAAATGATTTTGGGTGTGAAAATTGTTGGAAGAAAGCCTACTATTTATAGGCAAAAATAATATTAAAATACTTTTAATTAAGGTCCCACTTTGATTATTTTATAATAAATCAAAAAAAAAACTTTTAATCATGCTCTTAAGGATTTCATGGCTTACTTCATCAAAATATGTCATGGCTTACTTCATCAATTAGTTAATTGCATGTCAAGTCCCTCAATTATATATAATTAAAATTCAAATAGGTATAATTAGATTTCTTTGTTACATACATATTTATTTATGTAATTTTTTATATAATTCGATCATCTTGGTTAAGATTTGAAATTTAAATATATGTTTTAGGATTAGAGACCTATAAAAATAATAAAAGACTAACTTTTAAGCTTAGGGACTCAAATGCAAATTTCTCTAAACATTTATGGTCAAAAATTGAAATTTTCAAAAGTTCAAGGATTAAAGTATAAATTTATTTTTTTCTAAACTTTTGGGGCGTTACACCGTTGCTCGTGTTCATACACGAAATGGTTAATGAATCGTTTATTAAACGTCTTCAGTTAATTGAAAGACCACTAATTATGAAATCTAAGCTTCCCACTTCTGCTTTGGGACATGCTAGTTTACATGCAGCAACACTTGTACGCATCAGGCCAACAAGTTATAATGTTAATTCCCCTTTACAAATGGTTTCCGTTCTAGAACCAAATATTTCCCATCTGAGAATTTTCGGTTGTGCGGTATATATTCCGATATCTCCACCACAATGCACAAAGATGGGCCCACAAAGAAGACTTGGAATATATGTTGGATATGAATCTCCATCTATAATAAAGTATTTAGAACCATTAACTGAAGATTTATTTACAGCAAGATTTGGTGGTTGTCATTTTGACAAATCCATGTATCCAACATTAGGGGAGAGAATAAACAGTTGGAAAAGACTATCTATTGGAAAGAATTATCGCTATCAATTCGAGATCCTCGTACAAAGCATAGTGAACCTGAAGTTCAAAAGATAATTCATATGCAAAATATTGTGAATCAGTTGTCTGATGCATTTACTGATGCGCAACCAGTGACTAAGTCTTATATACCATCTGTAAATGCTCCAATTAAAATTGATGTCCTAGAAGGACAACCAAGTATTGATAATGAGTCGGTAACACGACAAAAGCGAGGTAGACCTATCGGTTCCAAAGATAAAAATCCTCGAAAAAGAAAAGGAGCACATGTTGAAAATGATCAAAAAGAGGAAACAACAATTCTGGCAGAACCTGTTGACATAGATGACAATGTTCCAGAAGAATCCCAGTCGCCCAAACCTACTGAAAATGAAGAAATGTCAATCAACTATGTCACAACGGGCAATAAATAGAATCGCAATAATATTCACATTGATGAAATTTTTGCTTACACTGTAGCGGTCAACATTATGGAAGAATGTGATGATCTTGAGCCTACATCTATTTCAGAATGTCGGCGTAGAAAGGATTGGCCCTTATGGAAAGATGTAATCAATGTTGAATTAAATTCACTTGCCAAACGTCAAGTATTTGGATGTGTGGTTCGCACACCAAATAACGTACAACCCGTAGGATATCGATGGGTATTCATATGTAAGAGAAATGAAAATAACGAAGTTGTGCGATATAAGGCAAGGCTTGTGGCACAAGGATATACCCAAAGACCGAGTATTGATTATGAAGAAACATATTCTCCAGTAATTGATGCAATTACCCTAAGGAGTTTGATTTGTTTGGCAGTACGTGAGAAACTTGAAATGCGATTAATGGATGTCATTACAGCATATCTCTACGGATCCTTGGAAAATGATATTTATATGAAAATCCTTGCAGGATTTAAGTTGCATGAAACACAAGCTTTAAATTGTAACGAGATTTATTCAGCTAAACAAAATAAATCTTTATATGGATTAAAGCAATCTAGGAGAATGTGGTACAATCGCTTAAGTACATTTTTGTTGAAAGAAGGTTATAAAAATGATCATATATGTCCTTGTGTTTTTATCAGAAGATGCGGATCTAAATAACTATCTATGTTTATGATTTAAATATTATTGGAACTCATGAAGAGAATCAAAAATTATGAATTCTTTGAAAAATGAATTTGAAATGAAAGACCTTGGAAAGACAAAATTTTGTTTAGGTCTTCAAATTGAGCACTTAAAAGACAATTCATCAATCTAATTATACCTCAAAAGTACTTAAGCGATTTTATATAGATAAAGCACATCCATTAAGTACACCTATGATTGTGAGATCTCTTGATGTGAAAAAGGATCCATTCGGACTATCTGGAAATGATGAAGAACTACTCGATCCAGAAGTACCATATCTTAGTGAAATCGGAGCGCTAATGTATCTTGCTAATAATACGAGACATGATATATCATTTGCTGTGAATTTATTAACAAGGTACAGTTCTTCCCCAACCAGAAGGCATCGGAATGGCATTAAGCACATTTTTCGATATCTTCAAGGGACAATCGATTTAGGATTGTATTATTCATCTTCATCCAAATCGGATCTAACTGGTTATGCAAATGCAAGATATTTATCAGATCCACAGAAAGCACGATCTCAGACAAGGTATGTTTTCACTTGTGGTGAAACAGCTATTTCACGGAGATCACTAAAACAAACATTGGTCGCTACATCAACTAACCATGCAGAATTATTAGCAATTCATGAAGCTAGTCGCGAATGTGTTTGGTTACGACCTATGACGCAACATATTCTTGGAGCATGCGGTTTGCCGACCAAGCGAGAAGTTCCAACAACCTTTTATGAAGACAACGCATCATGTATAGCACAATTGAAGGAATGATTTATTATAGAGGATAGAACAAAGCACATTTCGCCCAAATTCTTCTTCACTCACGATCTTTACGAGAAAGGCGAAATCAATGTCCAACAAATCCGTTCAAGTGTCAACCTGCAGATTTATTCACTAAGTCCCTCCCTACAACCACATTTGAGAAATTGGTGCACAAGATTGGAATGCGGCGCTTCAAAGATATGAATGGAAGTAATGATCAGGGGGAGTAAATAGGCATTGCGCTCTTTTTCCCTTCGCTAAGGTTTTTTTCCACTTGGTTTTTCTTAGCAAGGTCTTTAACGAGGCATGTGTCAAACGAACATTCAAGGGGGAGTGTTATGAAATATAATTGTATTGTCAATGTTGTTTGTCCCACATTGGAAAATTGTGAAGACTTTCATCCTAGCCTTTCTATAAATAGAAGGCCTATCAGCCTATCACCTTTGTAATATACACTTTTACATTATGGAATAAGAAAGAGTTTGATAAATAATATTACTCTCTTTTATTTTCCTTTGAGTTCTTAACATTTATAATATAATTAGATTTCTTTCTTACATACATATTTACTTATATAATTTTTCTACATAATTCAATCAACTTGGTTAATATTTGAAATTGAAATATATGTTTTAGGATTTGAGACCTATAAATATAATAAAATACTAACTTTTAAGTTCAGGGGCTCAAATGCAAATTTTTCTAAACATTTATGGTCAAAATGGAAATTTTCAAAAGTTCAAGGACTAAAGTATAAATTTATTTTCTTCCTAATTTTTGGGGCGTTACAAGTATTGAATTTGAATTCGATACTTTCGATCGATTTGGTATTTTTGTCAAACTCTTTTGAAGGTTTTTACATTGCAAATACAAAGCAAATAAGAATGAAAAAGTGCATCATTACAATGTTTTAAAATACTATTAGTTACTAAGAAATATATTTTCAAGAACTCAACAAGATATCATTAATTTAACTCTAAAGCTCTATACTTTTACCCTTAACAAATCTTAAATATCACATGACATGCAACATGAAAAACAAGCATGAAATCATTACAATCAAGATATAATAAATTCATCATTCATCCATAAAAAATAATGTGTATTCTCCAGTTTAAATGGGTCTTAAATATAAATGCACACTCTCTAAAATCTAAATCACTTAATTAGTTTACTTATTGATGATATAATTACTTAATGGTGAAAAAAAATACACATGCTTAAGAGTTGAAATCCACGACTTTAATATATAAATATTATATATATACATATATATAATAATAATAATTCAGTAATTCGGTACAACTCAGTAATCGACATATAAAACCATATATCGTATCAAACTATAATTTGGTATTTTACATCAGATCGTTAATCAGATCATTTAAATGATTTGATGAACGATCGGAATCAATAAATACGATTATCAATAATTCCATATGAGTAAGATTGTTTTGCATGCTCCTAGATAGGACCCCTACTCTAAAATAGTAATTGAAGTAGAATATTGAACGGAACGCAATCTAATCTCTATAGCATGTTAAAGAACGGTGGGGGACTGATGCAACTTTTATACTATAAATAGCACAACCGAATGTAATTATTTGTTTAGTAACTCAACCAAATGTAACTGATATGTCACTAATCCTATTAATTGTGTTGATGTGTAACTATTATTTGATAGCTTTTTTAACCATGACATCTGGATTACAAATGAGGGGTCCGCTAATCAACTACCCATCGTTAATTTAATTAGACTTTCAAATAAATGGTTAGATCATTCTTTATATCATTTATTCAACATTGAAATTAAAAATAATTTACTTAAATGGTTTATCGCATACTACTCGGACATCGTCCGAAAAGAAAGAAATGTCTAAATGATATTTGAGCTAGAAAAGAGTGAAGGAACTTCTCTTGTGTTATATAGTTTTGATGCATACCGATAAGGTTGTTCTACATTTTTAGTAATTATTATGGTAAAACGAGAAAAATGGTAATACGACTTATTAAAAGAAAGCAATATAGCAAAACTTTAATGTTTCTCCTTTTTCTACTCTGACTACATGCGTGTTGTTTATGATTTTAACAATCTTAAGACTCTGAATTATTGATATATGAAGTAATAACCTTGAACAATTTACAATGACAACAAACATCTGGAACTTTTAAGTCTCCAATGAAGAAAACATGAAGCCATTACATGACAAAGAGACAACTTTATGCATAATTTGTTTGCTGCGAAGTAAAACCATATAGTTGATTAATGTACAAATAGCAACAAATTGCCTGAATTACAACCAAATGCATCAAAGTCTTTTCCATTCTATCTTCTCTACAATCTATCATTCTCAAATAACCATAAACTGCATCATCTAAGAGCACTCATTCAAGTTGATACAACAATGCCTGAAAAACATAGTTCGAGCCTCAAGAGTGCAGAATGAGCAGTTTCCAGTATACTCGTCGAGAAATATATTCGACACTGCAAATTATGCAGATCCCACAAAGAAGCAACTCTTATTCACCTACACAGACATCGGTCAAGTTTTCACGTGGGAACAACCTCAGGTACAAGAGGTGAAGACCCATCATCCTCCGCTGTTCCATCCTCCGTACTTTGACTACTCGTTTCATTTTCTTCTTGAAATCCTTGCTTGAATCTATCGTAATTTGACATCTCACTTGATTTGAAAGGTCGCTCACCAAGTACACGGACTAAGTCTTCTTGGTGCAGAGTTTCTTTTTCCAGCAAAAGCTCGGCAATCTCAGCCACTTGCTGCTTGTGTTCCTCTACAACTTGCAGGGTCTTTTCATATGCCTTAGCCACCCATTCCCGGACTTCAGTATCAATAATAGCACCTGTCTTGCTGCTGTATGGTTTGCTCATCTCAAATCCATCTTCCCTCTGAGGGAAAGAGAGAAGACCAACTTTTTCACTAAAACCATAGATTGCTACTTGGGCGTATGTCATTTTCGTCACTTTTTCCAAATCATTTTGGGCTCCAGTTGATATTCTTCCGATTAATACCTGAACAAATATGGATAAAGTTACAACTTAAGAAGATTCACAATATTGAGGTTTTTTTTTTTTTTTTTGATAGATACAATATTGAGGTTGATTTGCCCACTAATATTATAAAATAGTGAAAATCTCCTCTAAACCCCTTGAATTTATGTATATCTACAGAAATCCCCTCCAACACTGGAGGAGCTCTAAGAACATGGGCAAAAGGGGGAATAGAGCAAATTTTTTAAAGTCATCGGGTGTCTGTAATTATTCAAACCTTACTGGACTCTCCCGTAATTTTTTGTGTTTTAATGGGTGGTTTTGTAATTATTCTGGCAATATCGGGACGATGTGTACTTAAATCAAACTAAAAGGGTGTGGATGCAAATATCCCCGAAAGCAGACCTTAACAAAGTGAGAAGTAATTTTTCACCCCTGATCGTATTTGATTTGAACAGGAAAGATTTCACAAGAGATGTTTTAAGTTAGAAATGAAACAATATTTAGAATCATGGAAAAGCTCAAAACAGACCAATTCGCAGTAACTAGGTTTCAAGTACTCCGCCGATCTACTAGATAAAAATATTTTTAAGTTGAGAAACAGTGGAACTACCTGTTCAGCCGCACGTCCACCAAGAGTCATGCAAGTCATATCAAAAAGCTGCTCTTTGGTCATGAGGAGGTTCTCATTAGGAACATACTGGGCAAAGCCAAGTGCTGCAGTACCACGAGGAACGATAGTGACCTTCAATAAGGGCTCTGCGTGTTCTAAAAACCAGCCAGTTACAGCATGACCTGATTCATGGTAAGCTACAGTCCGGCGCTCAGATTTACTGATAACCTGCTCATGAAAAGGTAATGGATTAAATACATATATAGTTGTGATCTAAGACTATATGGTGTTAACAGAACCATACTTTCAAGTCCTAAGCAAAATTAGTCACATTTTGCCAACAGTACATAAGATGAACAAGATCAAGTGATTTTGGGGGTTTAACTTTACGCTTTTAGTAGCAATATGTAGTGCCCCAAAATTATACATGCACAAGTATACATGCACGGACACACACATATACACACTCTTGACAACACTCCCATCAAAGAGAGTACAACAGAACTCTGTCCAGCAAAACTCAAATGTAAAGAGCATTATTGTTCTCTTCAAGTTTTGCTTTAATGACAAAACTCCAGAAGCCAAATGGCCGACAGGTATTAGCACCTTTGAAGCTTAGAATATGCATATGAACATAATTTAGAGCATGTCTTAGAATGAAAGGCAAAAAGGCAAAGAAACTTTCAGAGCAAAAAATTAAGCGAAGTGTAGATCCTGGTTATCGCTAATCACAAGGAAATTATATGAACCTAAGGTCCCCAAGGAAGAATTGCTTAAATGATCCGTATTTGGACTGTGAAAGAGTTCTAGCATTTGATTGTTAGGTTGTTCGTATTTCAAATATTGGTGTGAACTCCGCCGATCGAGGGAGCAGGTTACTTCAAAGAACATATGCATCAACTTTTGATCATGGGAAACAGAATAGCTATCAATAT
The DNA here is from genome assembly GCA_948329865.1 of Linaria vulgaris. Lineage (NCBI taxonomy): Eukaryota > Viridiplantae > Streptophyta > Magnoliopsida > Lamiales > Plantaginaceae > Linaria > Linaria vulgaris. The sequence continues at coordinate 29,160,991 of OX415250.1, read as the reverse complement.
CTACAGTGCTCCATTCAGTGAGACTATCTGTTAGAACCAACCAGCCGAAACAAGTTAGCATTGTCATATTCAGCTATTACGGCTTTTCTCCAACTGCGGGAAATGTTTCTAGTTTCTATTTCAGAAGAGCCAACATTTCCTGTGTCAAATTCTAGATGGAAAGATGAAGGCATATTGAAACAAAAGGTGCGTCACGAAAGAAGTGATGAAAACAACTTTTCAAGATTTCAAAATCCGTATCTTCTATTTGATACTGAGAGAACTTCAGTTTCCGAATTCTAAATCAGTCCACAATACTTCAAGAGAGACTATCAATGTAATTTCACTAGTAATTATGAATAGGGAGTATTGAGTATCAATCAATTTCCTGCATGCAGAAGATATACATAGTTCAAGGAAAGACTCTAAAACTACTAACAATTAGTGTGTTAAAGAGTAATCACGACAAAAATTAATGCATGGAAAGCGAGCACGCAGCAAGAGAGGTCCATTTTCAGTAGAGTTTTTAGTCTAGACGAAACAATAACCAGTTATGAAGTAGCCCCAACCCAAGTCAGAATGATATACCTTGTTTCTCTTCTCAAGACCACCGATGATTCTGTCTATAGCTGCATCAAAATGTTCCATCGTCACCAATGTTTTTTCACCTCTGGCAGCAATTAAAGCAGCTTCATTGCAGACATTTGCTATATCAGCGCCAGCAAATCCAGGAGTAAGGGCCGCAAGTCTCTGAGAGAAATATGAAGGCTCATGATCAAGTTTAAGTTTCTTCAAATAGATCTTAAATATTTGGTCGCGGCCCTTGATATCAGGTTTGTCTATGCTAATCTGACGGTCAAATCGACCAGGCCTCAGCAAAGCTTTGTCTAAGATATCAGGTCTATTGGTGCCAGCTAGAACAACCACCCCGGCAGTAGTTCCAAATCCATCCATTTCTACAAGCAACTGGTTCAGCGTGCTCTCACGCTCATCATTTGAACCAGAGAAACCCCCACGTCCCCTTGCTCGACCAATCGCATCAATCTCATCAATGAATATGATACTAGGTGCACATTGCCTTGCCTCTTGAAATAAGTTTCTAACTCTAGAAGGCCCAACACCAACAAACATCTCCATGAAATCAGAACCAGATATAGACAGAAAAGGCACGGCAGATTCACCAGCAGTTGCTTTTGCGAGAAGCGTTTTACCAGTCCCAGGTGGTCCAACTAATAGAGCACCTTTGGGGATTTTGGCTCCAAGCTCCTCGTACTTCTTAGGATTCTTTAAGAAGTGAACGAACTCCATAATTTCTTGTTTAGCTTCATCACAGCCGGCAACATCTTTAAAAAAGACCTGAGAAGTAAAAGTAAAGAAATGATAGATCAAGATTTCGAATGACACTTACTTGATCCTTTGGGCAATCAAACTGGCCTTAAAATCTCTAATGAGGTGGCATTAATTTATTTTTTTATGATAATTTGAGAACTAACCTTGTCCTTTGCATTCTTATCCACCTTTGTTATTTGTGCTTTTCCAATGTTAAATATACCACGCGCGCCCTTACCACCAGTACCTCCTACACCAAGTCCTCCTTGCATTCTCCGGCCCATGAAGACAAGGGATGCAAGTAACAAAAGAGTAGGAGCAAATCTCATCAACTCTTGGAACCAAGCCATTTCAGAAACATAAGTTACCGGGACGTAATCATGTGAATCTATGCCCAATGCTTCTTGGGCTTCCTCCAACTTCTCTTCGAAAGAATCAACACTTCCAATATTAAAATAAAATTTATACTGACTTGTTTTCTCTCTTGCATGGGTTCCAGTAACTGGCTCCGAAAAGTCAGATCCTTCGGTTGATTCATGGTTGCGCTGATTGAGTGGGGAACTTCTTACATATACTTTAGCAACTGACTTATTAGAAACAACTATGTGGTCGACTAGACCTGGTTCCAGAAGCTTGTTTTTGAACTCCTGAAAACTAATCTGCAAGATAATATTCAGGTGGAACAATCAGACAACGACATGATAATGGCCTCCAACATTTTTTTTTTTTTTTGCCAGAAGAAGTACTATTTAAAACCGAGCAATGAATTTCAAAAAGAATACTAGCCAACTTTTATTCTATTTAAAATAGAATTAAATAAATATGCATGGGTAAGAGTTTGCATTAGAACCAGGTAAGGAAATTTGTTCAGCTCAAATAATAAGTAGCAAGTATACTATGCCGCTGCGTGTTAAGATAGGAGCTAATCATGGAACATATTCACACAAAAAATAGCTCCCATAACATTTAGCTCTGTATTACCTGCGCGCTAAGTTAATAAACTGATGGGGGGGAGGAATAATTGGTATCAGGAATAATAGTATGATACTAGAGCTTCTACCATAATCTTTCAATACCACCACTGATCTTTAAGAATGCAGCTAAAACCAAAATAATCAAATGCTTTGTTTCTCGAGTTTTCTGTCCATAAAGTCTAGGGAGACGCAGCATAGAAAAATTCAGCCGCAGAACACTACGAGGAATGCTTTTAAGAAGAGTGGATTCAGAAAGTTTGGTTAACTAACTAGAATTAATTGAATCTTTGTTTATCAATGTTTGTATTAGATGACAAAATATTTCTTCACACTTAAATCAGTGGTAAACTGTTTAACAGCCAAAATGAAGAAAGCCATGAGAAAAGTGGATGGTTGCAATTTTTTAGGGAAGCCACCTAATGAGCCACGGTGGACAAGACTAAATAGGCAGAAAAATAAAGTGCCTTTAGCTCTGGCTATCCATGTTTAGTTTTGCACTACAGCTGATATACTAATATAAATTCCAATACACAACACACTGGTTAAATAGATCAAGAGTTATCTGATTCTTCAACTCCTAAGCCTCCACTTGCACATAAAAAAAAATAAAAAAAAAATAAAAAGAATAATTTGAGTCAAAAATTCACTGGAAAGACTTGATTTTAGTGATCATTGGTTGACCACTAAACAAGCTGCGGAATTTTAAAAAACAGCACAAACCGACCAAACCCTAGAAAGAAACATTAGTGTTCACACTCGCAAGAAAATGAACTCAACCCAAACCTTAAACTTATTTTCAACAAACTCAAGTTCTCAATCTCGTATAATGAGTATGACATTAACCTGCTTCTCTTCGCGGGGTGAAGATGAAAATGCTGAAAGCATCAATCCAATCACAACCAATGGGGTGACGACATTTTGCAAGTTCTTCATGAAAGCTTCACGAAAATTGCCATGGTCATCTGTATTTCCCTCTTCTGAGATTTAAAAAGCAGAATCAGGAAATTATAGCCGAACACATACACATCTAATGATTGTTACATAACCTTAATATCATGTATACAACAGAATCTTCTGTAAGGAAACTCAAATGAATCTCCCATTCCACATTCATATCAATTGCATCACATTCAAATGATTGAAAAATGAGCCAGGATCAAAATACATTTTTCCCAAGCACCAACTCTTTATCATAGATCCAGCTTCATAAAAAACTTGAATCTCGTCAACTTGCACAAAAGAAATACTGACAAGTTCATTTTACTCCATTTGGCCACTAAACCAAGATCATATTGTAAACCAGCTATTCACCCAAACACTACATGTATAGACCAGTTTCTAAACTGTTCTTTTAACCAAAGAACTAGGGAAAGATCACCAATTTGCATCAACAAATCTACCGATCAAGGCATAAATATCACACAAAGTTGACTGAAATGTGACTAAAGATCTTTCTACCCAAAAAATAGCAGAAGACCATGCGGTTTATCCTCATTGCATATCAACACTATCCGTCATTAGTAGATGATGACAATAATCATAGTCTACATCAAAGTCCAACTAGAAACAAATCAATCAAAAAACTTGTAAATAAAACAAAGTAAAAACAATAACTTTAAACGTTCATCTTAGCAGCTAAACAAATCAAGGCATCACAAACCTTTGGACCCCGATTTCTGTTCGTTTTGCTTCGGAATCTCCTTCTTATTCTTGGGATAAAAGTTCTCATAATCTGCAACCATAACCAAAAAAAAACTCAATTAAAAATCTCAACTTTAAGCACAAACTCCCAAAATCACAACACAAAAAACCCCTACTTTTCTTCTTAGGCGCTTCACTGGAGAAGAATCTACGCAGCCTCGGGTTCCCAATAAAGTAACCAAACTCAGATAAATAAGCCCTTGAGGCAGATCCCTTTTTAGCCCCAATTCCAGCTAAATAACCCCTCACAAACCCTAGTTTCCCATCAAATTGATTTACGCAACCATTATGCAAACTATTTAAATTAGGAACTCCAACAATTTCCTTGCTACGTAACAACGGCCTCCCATTAATCGCATTCTGCAAAATCCAGAATCACAAAAGGGACAGATTAATTCAACTGTTACTATACAATACATACACATATTATATACATACAGACAAAAGAGAACAACAAACTCACTTTCGAACGAGATATTGAGCTCCTGATTCTCGAAAAATTCATCCTTGCAATTTTAATTTTGTTTGTTTGTAGTAATTTGGGGGAATTTTATTGATATTATTAGCACACTGAAAATATATATTGGTTGTATTGTATTTTAATTATAGTGGGCGGGTCAAATGGGTAAAACCTATCTATCTAATCTACCTTGAGGAACAAGATATTTCAAGTCGGGTCCTCGGATTATTCTATTCTTGCATACGCGTATACAACAAAGTAAAATATTAGATATTACTTATTGAGCTTTATTACAAAACACTTGAATTCATTGTACTACATGATATAGAAAGTTCATTATATTGGATATGGGATTATGAAAAGATTAGATACTTTATGATTTGGTATTGTGACACTTTAAAGAGTTTTTTTGTTTTTTTGGTTCTATCAAAGGTTATTAAGATTGTTTTTGTATATTATTATTTTGTAATACTACTAATGGAGGAAGCGTGTCAATTTATTAAAACCATGCCTTTATAGAAGTATACCTGTAAGCTGCTTGGTGCGTGCAAAGCCACGTTAAAACCCCATTGGCCTTTAAGAAAAATAGGTGATTGGAATAAAGCCAAGCCACCTATAAGATTTAATAGTAGGTTTTTTTTTCAATAACATGACTATTTACAATCTTAAAGTCTAGACGTGGTTCAAATAATTAAATAATTAATCATATGGTTTAATGTGATATAAACATTTTCAGCTCAAATTGGTCCTAACTTCAAAGTTTAATCTTTGGTGTTTTCTTATGAATAAATTTAGTCTTAGGGTTGTCTGAGATATTCTTCAGTGTTGTTTGTTCAAAAGATTGAAATGGTATATGAGAAAGTTCGAATAATGTATGCTAGATAAATTAGATTGAATATGTGCCACTAAAGTTTCAAAGGTTGGAATTCAAGTTTGAGATTCCCAAACGCATGAAAAGAATACTTGAGTTTATACTTCATACAATGAAGCTCTTATAAATGAACGAGTAGTAATCTTAGAAAAATAATTATGTAACTCCTCACAAGGTATAATAATAATAAGCTTAAACAAACTATATATTGATGACTCGTTCAATCAATTATTCGTGATAAAAAAAAAAGTAAAAACCTTGACGAAGACGCGTGATTTAATGACATAAATTTTAATATAAGGAAAATAGTCAATGGATGATTTCGGATAAATTAAAAAAAAAAAAAAAAAAAGATTGCCACCTTTATTATTTGGGTCATAATTAGAGTGCTGTTAGCCTGTTAGGTACGTCACCTAGTTTATTCTTGGGCCAAAATTGTAAATATTTTGGTACAATAATCAATCCCAAGTTGAAATTTGAATGTTTCCGTTTCTAAGTTCAGATGCTCAAACATTCAGGAAATCACATTATAATTGGGATATTTTAGGATTGGTTCAATATCATGTATTGGGCCGGCCAACAGCACCGGTCTGCTGAATAGTACATCGAACAGGCATTGTTCGATGTTAAATGCGCATCGAACGGCTATTGTTCGATGCGGAATGAGCATCGAATCTAAGCGGTTCGATGCATTTTTCCCAACTGCCAATGGGGCCCGCGAAACGGTGGTTATATATACCCCGTCCCATGACAATCGGACCACGCTTGGAAGACTCATTCAAACCTACCCAACATCGAACTTCGAGCATTCGATACGTCCTTAGATCGAACTCAGAGCATTCGGTATAGCACCATATCGAAGACCTTGCATTCGACACTGAGCACCACATCGAATTAGGCCAATTCAATACACATCAGTTCGACACAGGACCACTACAGTATATTCAGTATCGAACGACCACGATTTGATACGTCTATATCGAACGCAACCGATTCGACGCTTAACATTGACTTTGTAATTTACTTGTTTTACCTAGTAAGGTTGTATTAGGTGTTCCAGACCAAGCTAGTCCAATTGTTAATTGATTAGCATTATTTTGGCTATTTGTACTCTAATTGTTATATTTTACGGTGTTTTATTACCTGGACGAAATAAGACCAAAATATTGGCGCCGTCTGTGGGAACACCATATTTTACCAGTTTATTAGGCATGCCTTCTAGAATTACCCGATCTCGCAGTAGAGCTGCAGAGGGCCATAATGAAGAGGCCGAGCGGGCTACCCCTAATCAGACCATTCCGGATAATGCGAGGCCATTGACAATACCCGTTGGGGTGCAAACGCCCGCAAGGCAATAAATGTCGGGGGCCCAAGGCGAGGAGGCACCGAGAGCTGAAACAGGTGCAACTGGGGTGACAGCAACTACTGTTTCAATCCCAAATAACTTGAGAAACGAAATCATGGCAATGGTTAAGGCCGCACTGGCAGAAGTGCTGACCCCCGCACCGCCCGTGTACACACCACCACATGTCGGGCATGCAGAGGCCATAAGAGAACAAGGTTCCGCGGCCAGGGCTCCGAGAGGAGCGGACAAGGAGAAGTCGTCGCAGGACGACAGAAGGAGCAAACCTGCATCAGGAGAACAAAAGAACAAAGAAAAGTCGACCCGTGATGATCAGAGAGGAAGGCTGAAGTCAATCGAGGTGCAATCGAAAAGGCACCACGAGACAAGAATGAAAGAAAATAGAGGAAATCAAAAGGATGAACCGAGAATGAGAGAGGATAAAGACGACAGAAGACGTGCGGAAAGTCATGACTCCAGAAGGGAACATGATGAAATAACCAGGAAACTGGAAAGGCTAGAAAGGCTTGAGAGAGAGAAAGCTGCAATCGAAGCCCGGATGGGACAAGGAGGCAACGCTCTGAGGAGCAGCCTGTTCTCCGAAGAGATAGAAGCGGAGATCTTAGAGCACATGGAAAAGATCCCTAATCTGAAAACTTACTATGGAAAGTATGATCCCCATGATCACATCTTCCATTTAGACAGGAAATTGTCTTTGTATGGGTTCAAAGAGAACATACAGGCCAGAATATTTCCAACAACCCTATATGGGGTAGCAATGGACTGGTTTACTCGAATTACTCCAGGATCAATCAAAAGCTACATACAACTAAGGAAAATGTTTGAAGATCAATTTTCAAGTCAAGCTAGATTGATCTTGGATCACTCCCATCTGTATACCATGAAGCAGGAAACCAATGAAAGTCTGAAGGACTTCATGAGACGTTTCAATGCAGAGTTGCTGAGGATAGGCAGCCCATCTGGAGAGATGATAATAAGTATACTCTTCCGAGCGACCAACAACACAGTCTTTGGTGGGGATTTACTCAGACGCAAACCCACCACGATTGAAGAAATTAACAAGATAGCACAGAAGGTGGTCCATTTTGAGGAGATGATGGCAACCAAAGTGCCCTTCGTCACACCCCCAAAAGAGAAGTGACGAAGAAGGAAAGACCAAAACCGCAACATCAACAACAACAACAGGTACAGGAACAACAGGTACCGGGACGCTTCGCCTAAGCGGTACACGCCTCTGAATGCTAGTATCATGACTGTATTCGGGACTACAAAAAGGAAAGGTTGGCTGAAAGAGCCTAGGCAGATGAAGGATTCCAAGGCAACAAGGTTTTCAACCCGCTTCTGTAAGTACCATAATCCGAAGGGACATGAAACCGAATATTGCATGGATCTCAAGGATAAGATCGAATGACTACTGAAGGATGGCAAACTCGTGGAGTTTATCAAAAAGATGCAGAAACAAGAGGACAACGCCAACAAAAATAGAACACAATTGTTCGACTATCCTCAGATTGAGAATGGCAACGTCCGAAAAGCCATGATAAATGTGATAATAGGAGGCCCATGGGGGTGGATTCCACCACCGGTCGGAAGAAGATTTAGAGGCTCGTCGAATCGGACAATTTTGTCAACATGGCCAACATACTAAGGATCGAGGAAATGCCGCAGGAAGAGATCACCTTCTCGACCACAGACCTGCGAAAATTGAGCGCCCAAGCCATTCAAATGTCAAAACTGCATTGCCCGTCGGTAATAAATGTGGACATAGCCAATTATGGAGTCACGAAATGCTGGTAGATCACGGTAGCTCTTTCAACATGCTATTCAGCTCTACTTTGGCCAAAATGGGATTAAACGTTCAGACACTGGAACCGGTGACAACGTCACTTCACGGATTTGGAGGTCCGGAGATAGTCCCTCTAGGAATGCTTATGCTTCGTACCTCGTTAGGTACAATGCCACAAAGGAACACACTACCGGTAAACTATGTAATTGTCGACATGCATTTCGCATACAACGACATCATAGGAAGGTCCGCACTGAATGCGTTCTGAGCATTACCATCGACCTACCACAAAATGGTGAAATTCCCTACTACTGCCGGCACATGTGAAGTAATAGCGGACCATATTGAAGGATGGAAATGCTACGTGACCTCGCTCTGGACGCGACCACAACAGGAAGAAGAAACAGTGGAGGCATTGGCTCCCATGCAGATAGAGCACATTGACTGAAGTGCTTTAGTTTAATTTTTTGCAAGTTCTTAGTACCCTGAGTATTTTGAACAACATTTATTCGTCCCCTCTGCCATGGCGAGTATGAGGGGCAAATGTGTATTAACTTAAAATAGGGACACTGTGGACTTGAGCCCGGAGGCTACATTGGGAAGCAAAGCAGAACGAGCTATAAAATCAAGCCCCGCCCTACTCCTATTATTTGAATTCGTTTCCGAGAGAAGTCCTTTTGACTAACCCATCTATATAAAATCCATTCAAATTGCGTGATCAACCTTTATGCAGGATATACCATTGTTAGATATGACGCATAAGGATGAACAATCGGTCCCAGATGGCAATATAGGACTCAAGATGATTCGCTCCAAGAAGAGGGATGGAAACTCTGTCGATCGTGGCACGAGATACCGCAAATCCCAAAAGACAATAAAGAGGGACGGAAACTCTGTCTATCGTGGCATGAGATACCGCAAACCCCAAAAGACGATGAAGAGAGACGAAAATTGTGTCCATCGTGGCACGAGATACCGCAAACCCTAAAAGACGATGAAGAGGGATGAAAACTCTGTCCATCGTCGCACGAGATACTGCAAATCCCAAAAGACGATGAAGAGGGATGGAAACTCTGTCCATAGTGGCACGAGATATCGCAAATCCCAAAATACGATGAAGAGGAATGGAAACTCTATCAAAAGTGGCACGAGATACCGCAAATCCCAAAAGAAGATGGAGAGAAATGGACACTCTGTCTAAAGTGGCAAGTGTTACCGAAAATCTCCAGAGAGGAAGAAAGGGACACACACCACGTATAAAGTTACAAGTGTTACCGCGAATCCCGCAATACGAAAAGAGAAACGGACATTTCGTCCAAAAAGGTGAATGATACCGACCATCTGAGAATACAAAAAAAAAGGATATTTTGTCTAAAAACGACAAACAATACCTATCCCCTCGAGGAATAACATTGAGCAGGGCGGTTATTACCCTATTGAATAAAACAATAACCCTATGATTCGAAGCGAAACGGACCATTTTCCACGAATATAGAAGAATCCTCAAGTTGTCGAAATAAAGTAAAAGAACAACGTTAACAATTGAAAGAAAAGACAACTAGCGCGAGTATTAGATCAAACAAACCAACACAAAAATTCATGAAAAACAGTCATACAATTTATCAAATTGTTCAGCTCATTAAGAGGCGACGCAGCGCCATAAAAAACGAAATAAAATAGTTCATTACAAAGCAAAATAGAATAAAACCAAGGCCATCAGACATCAGTTTCATCCTCATCATCAGAGGAGGGATAGACGGGCAGCATTTCAAGCGGTGGTGTGATTCCCCGAAGAACAAGGCTGTCATTCTCCAGTAAGACAACAAACTCGTCTGGATCTGCAGCTTGATTCTCTACTGCGGGTGGCAAGACCTCTCTGTTTGGTCCGAGAGAAAGATCCAACCAGTCATGGTTAAATCCCCCATGAACGTATTTTGTTGTGGAGAACTGAAGCACCGTGAGAATTTGAGCTTTACGAGCTTCCAAGGCACCCCTCCGAGAGCTAAGCTCTCGAAACGTGTTGCTCCAGAGGAACGCCTCGGCGATTTTCACCCTCAGCTGAGCAGAAACCTATGCGACCGGGAAAGAGATTAACAAGGGAGAATAAAAGAATACAAACATACAAAAGAACAATTTTTTTACCTCATTGACGTCGCGAGAATAGCCAACTTCCTCAGCATGGTCGGCTCTCGTTTTTCAGTCGCCACCTCTTTCTCAAGTTCGGCGACTCGCTTGGTCAGCTCCACCTTGCTAGCCGAAAGGTTGGACACTTGTGATTCGAGCTGATCAAGAGCCACCTTCGCTTGCTTCACGGTTTCTCTATCGGCATGGGCTTTTGCAGCGTAATCCTTAACCTTCCGCAAGGCCTTCTCATTCTTATCAAGAGCAAACCTAAGGGCTCCGGAGTTGCAACCGGAGAACTTTGCTCTACTTTGCTGCTGTCCACTAGCCGCCGTTTTGTGAGCCTGGACCAAGGCCGCAAACATGGTGTCCACTATCCCGCCGCCCTAAAAGATAATAAGCAAACAAATCAACATTCACGCCACAAGTCCAACAACAATTCACTCAGGAAGAAATATTTATTACCGCCGTCAACAAATGAAGAGCGTTGCGCTCCACCATTTTCCTCTCATCAACAGAGACCGGGTGAGGCACAACAAGATTGGGAAGAAGAGTCTTCAGAGCATCAATGGATGCAGCCTCAGAAATTTCATACCCACCAATGTGGGCACGTGGACCCTGGCTAGATCCAACCCCAACATTTGGCCCAACCGTAGGAGAAGGGCCACTCCCAGCACTCGGACCACCCGTCTCCACAACAGGGGGATAGCCCCTCTAGTTTGAGAGAGAATCTCGTGGACTCTTCTCCTCTTAGCCTGGGCAACAACTTCGGTATTATCACCCAGTCCGGCCGCCATACTCTCAGAAATTTCAGCCTGACTAAACTTAGCAGTAGCAGGCGCAATATCACGATTCCCTCCTAGAACGTTCTCGAAAGGATCGACTTGGGGAATCTCACGATTCCCTTATTTTTCCTCTTCTTCGAGGGGGAATCTCGCGAATGGTGGTTGTTTGAGAACTTGCTTCCTCAGCAACAAGGGCTCGGTTCATGCGGGCGCGACGATCCATAAAAAGGTGGCTTGCAAAAGTGTCACACTATTAGCATATTCATATTATTAACACAAAGTAGAACATCGATTAAAGATGCAAAGTTATACCAAGAGTAAATCTCCCGTTATACGGAACCGGGGACAGGCCAGCTAAAGATAAAACACAACTTTCAACCAATTTTTTAGCGCTGAATTGGTGGCTGCGTACCAAGTTTGGAACAAAATCACAATCCCAAGAGGTCGGAACAATACCGGGGGGTATCGCAACCCTAGAACCATTATACCAGTCGCGGCGATAAGTCAAAAACTCGCCCTCATAACTCTCCTTAATATAAACGTAGCACCTTTTCCAGTTCTTTTTCGTATCCAGTGGCTTCTCCATTCAAAAACTTGCGTCTCCGCATCGCTTTAACATGGTAAAAACCTTCCTCCCGCCTAGCGACTTCAAAAAGAGCCCAGAACTCGTTGGGACTCTGAGGCTCGCCTAGCGCCTTCATCACAATAATGAAACCTATCAAATGACCATACGAATTTGGCGTAAGTTGTCCTGGCACAAGGTCGATAGACCTTAGAAGCATCTTTAGCTCAACCGGTATTTGGAATCGTAGCCCATTCAAAAGTTGGCCTACAAGCACTGTCAAGTGCCTAGGCAGTGGAGTATCCATTCGGTCATTTGAATCGGAGAGTATTATCTTGTACCTATTTGGAATGTCAAACTTCCCGCGAAGCTGCTTGTGGCTATGCTGCAGACGCGAGACGTACATATTATACGCCATTCCTGGCACATCCGCGAAATCATCAAATTCCCTATTGATGAAATTAGCATCTTTTGCGGCCTCACTAGAGGCACGATTATCCTCAGATGAAGAATATTGTGAATCTTCATCTTCACCCTGAGACAGTGATTGTCCAACATCAACACCGAGATTATTTTCAACAGGTGAACCGGTAGAATCTAGGCAGATGAAGGATTGGCCGCTTCCTAACGCTATATCAGAACCTGCGGGGGTATTGGAAGGGCCCACCACAGAGTTCCTAGAACCAGAGCTCGAGCTGCTACTCGACTTACTCACAAAAGTTGACTCAGAATTCACCATCTTGGTCGAGAAAAACTGAAATAAAATAAAAAAGAAAAAGCTGACTGCGAGCGAATATGTCACTCTCGGCTCTCGCAACACTAACGCGATATATCTAAAACGATTGTTTAAAAATGGTTATAATTAACCTCGCAAAAGAGCGTGTAATAATTACCTTGATTGCAAATAGCAGAGAAAAAGTGATTGTTCAAAAATATTTGCCTGAAGAACAAAAACAGATAAAGCAAGTGAGAAATAAGGAGCAAAACCTAAAAATTTAGTAAGAATAATTAAAATTTTTGCTCATTAGATCGAACAGCCACCGTTCGATGCACAAAGCATCGAACAAAAGATGTTCGATCTACCCAGCATTGAACCATCCCTGTTCGGCATTACTTACTTACGTGCGTGAGTTTGGCGGGAGGGAAATGAAGTTCTCATCAGCACTCATCCATTATATAGACAGCAAAAGGCCCATCAGGGCCCATAAAAGGTGCATCGAACCGTGATGATTCGACGCGTAATTCAGCATTGAACGCCCCTAGTTCGGTCCGCGATGGATCCAGGTAGAATTTGCATCGAACTATCACGTTCGATACGGTTGAACATCGAACCCAACGCGTTCGACTGCAAGCTTAACTTCAATTGGGAGTTTACAAAATAATATAATGGGATCCGCTCAGAAAAAACTTATGATTAAGAATATCTCAAACCAGTACAAAAACCTACCAACGTTGTACTCAACTGGCCACCTCCCAATCGGGGGCATCATTTTCAAAATATAAGCCTAACGGCCTGCAAATCAAGGACTTGTTTTCATAAGTTTGGAAGTCGTTCTCTGATCAACACCGTCTGCCAAACTACGGGGACTATGTGATGGGGATATTTTAGGATTGGCTCAATATCATGTATTGGGCCGGCCCAACAACACCGGTCTGCTGAATAGTACATCGAACAGGCATTGTTCGATGTTAAATGCGCATCGAACGGTCGTTGTTCGATGCAGAAGGAGCATCAAACCGAAGCGGTTCGATGCATTTTTCCCAACTGCCAATCGAGCCCGCGGGACGGTGGTTATATATACCCCGTCCCATGACAATCGGACCACGCTTGAAAGACTCATTCAATCGAACTCCGAGCATTCGATACGTCCTTAGATCGAACTCAGAGCATTCAGTATAGCACCATATTGAAGACCTTGCATTCGACACTGAGCACCACATCGAATTAGGCCAATTCGATACACACCAGTTCGACACAGGACCACTACAGTATATTCAGTATCGAACGACCACGGTTCGATACGCCTATATCGAACGCAACCGATTGGACGCTTAAAATAGACTTTGTAATTTACTTGTTTTACCTAGTAAGCTTGTATTAGGTGTTCCGGACCAAGTTAATCCAACTGTTAATTGATTGGCATTATTTTGACTATTTGTACTCTAATTATTATATTTTATGGTTTTTTATTACCTGGACGAAATAAGACCAAAATACATTCCAAATGGACCTATTTCGTTGTAAGTCAACAATATTTTTGAAAGGAGAAAGAAAGAAAGAAAAAAAAAGAAAAAAATAGATTACCTCCCATTTGTGTTGTTAAACACAAACAAGCTTTCAGTATTTGGAAAATCACAAAAAAGTTATAAAGGATATTAAGAAAAAGAGATTGTTTTATATTAATAAAAACTCAAAAAGTGAATGAGTGCATGAGAATTTAAAAATCATGCAACGACAACTACCATCACAATCTTGTTGAGCGAGATCAACAATGTTGTGCTTCAACCGCATCCATGCCCCGTGAAGGCAAATGTTTGTTTGGCGGTCTTGAGTTACTTTTTTTTATTCTCTACATAAAAGTAAATCATAGTTTACATATGAGAAAATTATTTTTATGCATATGAACCAAATTACTACATAAACTTTTCAATTTGATACTCAATAAATATATAGTAACCAAAATAATTTGTGAGATCTTTACAAATCGTTTTAAATTTGTGTTTTCAGAACTAGAAAAATTGTTAAAATTGATTATGAGCTTACAAGAGTTTGATGAGTATACTGAAAATATGAGGAGTACAAGTGTGAAGGTCTAAAATGTAAAGCACAAACATATTCCATCTTGAAACTTAGTCGATAGTCATAGTTCAGAAGTTGCCATATATGATGATACAGGGATGATATATACGATGAATGAACTCCCAAGTTCGTTATTCTTCTTAAAAGTTGAGTAGATGTATGGATCAAAGAGATGATTGGCTTGAGACCATTTATGTCATTATGCGAAGGTAAAAAAATTTATTTGACTCGAGTCCATATATAATATATATATATATATATATATATATATATATATATTATTAAGGCTAGTTAAGGCCTTTATTCCTTTTTATGATTGTGTGGGGTGCGTACTCTATTAGTGATGAATGCGTTGAATTTGTTTGCTAGGACTCTCAGTTGGCTCCTTCTCAGCCCTCTTCTTTTTCCCATAGTCTGCCACTTTCGTGGCATGGGCATTACCCTTCTCCTTGGCCTTATAGCCCGAGCAGCAACCTCATCTGCTAGCTTCTTAGCTTTTAGCTTAAGAAGTAAACGAGCGACATTGTTTAAAAAGTGTTAATAATTGTGTGCAATAATTAACCGATAAATTAGTTACTACTTTCACTTTGATTAATAATTGAGATAATTGTTTAAATAATTATCAAAATTTGTGTCATGTGTTCTTATCGTTATCACTCGCAATTGAAAATTGTGTTCAATTGATGTTCTTTGAGAACAATGTTAGCCTAACTCGTTCTTCACGCCGTGAGTTAAGAATATGTATTGCATGCAAAGGCATTCGAGGGGCGGTCATTGTTTGATCCACGACCATAAAGATGAGAATTCCATCAACATAGGTTATGGTGATACCTTAGCAAATAGATCATACGAAAATAACAACATTACATGCTTAGCCACCTATTTGTGACTTATATATCAAATTTAGCGTGGACGTGCCTACAAGACTAAGCCATTGCATAAAAAATTTGAGTTTAGTATTTTGAGAATAGGATGTTTATGAATCAAATTACCACAAGTCACTTTGGTACAAGGCTAAATTACTTATAAACCATTATTTTGAGACTTAAAACCGAATACATATGAAAAAGAAGGCCTTCTTCTTGCCGAACTTTACCATGCTCGTCCTCCTTTAAGTTTCTTTATCAATGAAATATCCTCTTTCGTCTTCTTCTCGGTCGTATGAAAAGACAAAGGAGAGGGAGTCCCTTGATGGGAAACTCATGATTGAGAGGTAGATTACACCATCCTCATGTTGCACATAGGAAAAATACGAATATTGAATAACAACAAGGAACCACGAACGGATAAATTCACATACACGAAAAACGATAAATAATAAAAGAACACAAGACACAATTTGTTCGTTCAGTTTGCCTATTACTACCTCTGGGAGCGATTTAAGCCAGGGTTTCCACTATGATGATGATGATGATCAATTACAAAATAAGATATAGTAATTGTCTCTCACGGATCAATAACAACCTCTCATAATGTTCTTTCAAACATTACAAGTGTATTCTCTCTTATTTTTAACATCTTACACTCTTTCTTTTGGATTTTATTCAATCGCACAATATTTAGACGCACATAACTACATATAAATAGCTTCTAAGGAGAACTAGGGCATCACAGTGAAGATGGATCAAAATTGGGCCAATCAGTGCCCGCTTAAAGTGCGGTCGCGCTGCAGTCACGCAGCTAACGAGCGCCACCCGCGCGATAGTTCCCAAGGCGATGAGGCCTGCACCGGTCTATGGTCAGACCGTGCGACACACGCATGCTGCGGCGCCCTCCCTGCCTGAGTGGTGCGAAATGAGCCTGAGGCGCACGACATGCGCCACCTCATGTGTCACATGCTGACTCTATTGTAACACATCTTAATAATTTTTGCCCGTGCGGCACACAAGTTCTTTGTACAAACTTTTGTTCAACCTTAGTGTCGCAATTGCAAACATAACCCATCCGTATGATATGCCACATAATGCTCACACATCCGACATCCAAATGCATCCATGTGCCCAATAGCACTCGCCACTTCTTAGTCCAATGGCATCGTGCTTATAAGCACCAGTCTTAATATTGCATCCCGACGTTGCACCAAAGGTAGAAATGCTCACCTATTCATAAAGACCATTATGTCGTAATCCTCACTTTGGAGTCATACGCTTAGCCAGTCTTTGCCTCGCTTGGCGACCGTCTTAGGTTACACTCGATAGTCTTAGAAGCTCTCAAATATTTTCACCTAAATTGAGGGTCCCCAAGCACCCACAACCGAACCCTCAAGCTCAACATTTGATCCCGACACTCAAAGTCAACCGTATTTCCTCGTATCTTTTACTCGTGTATTTCCGAGGCAAGGATAGTGTTGTGATCTAATGCGTATTTCTTCGTGTTATTATTAACTCAATCTCCCTTTAATACACACATTCACAAGTAAGTAATACAAACTGCAAAGTAAGATTACTACCCAAGTATCGAATTTCACGAGGAGTATAATTAAACTAACTATTCTAGTACTTTACTTCTATCCCACTCTTTGTCACAATGAAAATCTATAACTAAAAAGTAAACATTTAAACTAAACTTCTTATTAATTTAATTACTCTGAATAATCTAACTACTTGACTGGGTTCAATTAAGTTGATTTAGTTTGTAAACAATAATGATTAAATAGCTTAGTGGTTCAATTTCACTGGATATCCACTATGTTTATAGTAATGTTTTGATTTCCTTAATTGTTGTATATGTACATGGCTTCTTTCGATGCCACAAGAGGACACGGTGTGACTTATCTTTTTCACACACTCTCAGGTTTAACTATCCCACAGAACGTGCTATGTGGCGATGTTAGTTGCCTCCATTAACTTCAAATCAGTATTATGTTGATCTAGCATACTAATACATTGTAAAAAAGATAATTAAATAAACATAAACAATGCAATCAAAAAAAATTAAATCACAAGTGTTCACATAGTTTTAAATCTAATTACTTCCTAACTCTAAGCATAAACTAACTAGCCATTCATCGTTTCAAAGAACAAATTCAACATCATAACTAACCAATGGAGTGAATGTAAAGATGGAGAAGAAATAGCATATTAAATTGTTCTCAAGGATAGTTGCGGATTCCTATCGATTAATTCTTCTTCTCCACCCCACGAATTACGAACGACACTTCCTCTACTTTTGATCGATGATTTATTCTCTCGCTGCTTGATCTCTTCTCATTGTCGTATGAATTGCTCTCAGATTGTGGTGTGTTGGATGTAGTTAATTGTTTTTATCGTGGTGTCCTTCTTCTGCTGCCCATACAACTTTTTTTAGATTTCTATGGCCCACTAGGTTAAAGGTCGACTCTGCTTTTTCAGTACAAAATTTGAGACGAGCGACTTGACATACCTGTCATCCTGCCACGGTGATATAATGTTATGTGGCTCGTGCTACCTTCTGCATGTCTTTCGTTGCTCTAGCGGCTTTTTGCCTCATATCGTGAAACTCATTGGTCGACCAGCGTGACTCGCGCTGCTTCTTATGTTGTCACGCAGCTTCTGCATCATCTCCTCTTCAGCCTACTCCATTCAGTTATTCTTAAATCCTTGAAATTCCGCCTTATTTTGCATTGTTTTGACTCAACTGACTCTAAACCTGAAAATACATACATCGTATCTAAAATGAACAAAATACACATGGACTCAACGCTATGTCATCAATAATCAAAGGGGAAATATAGACATTTTATACATGTATCATGATCCTAAGCCCATATGATATGCCATCATTTTAACCTTGTGCATTGTCGCCCTAACCATGCACGCCTTAGCTTTCAGACCCCCATGGCAAGACTTGAACCCTTATTCCCAACCATGAGTAGATCATAAGACTTTTGAAATGCTTGTCTTATGATCTTGTTAACTTAGTGGTATTCTTATATCTCAAAATCGTACCGCATAGAGGTATACCTCAATATCCAAGCCACCCTAGCCAACATAGTTCCCTATGAAAGCCCGTAGGCAACGCACCGCACTTCTAGCTTCTAAACTGGTCAGGGCCTTAAACTTGCTCTTCACGATGCCCCAATCCGGCTCTTGGTTCCTTGATGGTCCTAAGAGATTGCTCATTTTGTACTTTGTATTGCTACTTAGTACGGGGGAGACCGACTGTCTGCTAACCAATGTTGTCTTCTTTACTGGTGTTCTACCCGAATCCGCAACATGGTCATGACTAGACGTCTACTCGCCACTAACGCCCATTGTTGTCTAACCCCTTCATCTGAACACCGATTACTCCCAAACTCCATGGACATACTTCCTATATGTCCTAGGACCTTCCTACCAGGAATCACCTCATCCGGACCGTAGAAAGTTCTTCTGCTCCTTGCACCTAGCCGCAGCCTGCGCGTCGCCACAACTGCCATGCCAACTCTCAAAAGGCTAGTGCAGATCCTCTCAAACTTCATGGAAATCGTCCTCATATGTCCTAGAACCTTCCTACCAAGAATCATCTAATTCTCACCGTAGGAAGTCTTTGAGCTTTGAGCACCAAGTCCAATCCGTGCGTCCCGACGAATCACTAGACCATCCCCTAAATAGCTTGTGCTTTTGCCTTCAGAATTTTTGTAGATGAAGTCAACATCCCCTAGGATCTTCCCTCAAATATCATCCAATCCGCACGCGGAGAATTCATATTCGCCCAGTGCACCAAGTCGAGGCATGTGCATGGCCCAACGCTCACCCTAGCGCCTGACTAACCTTTGGGACACTTATGGTCGCAACGTTGATCCATAACACCTTGGCAGGGCCGCGGGACCGTCCAAGGGGCTTGTGTCTCCCATTTGTCTTCTCCTTTTGTCACAATGTTCTGCTTTTCGTCGTCGTTGTCCAGGCTCCACAATCCTAACACCTTATTAATCTAACTCGGGTTGGTATGCACACAAAGAGAGACTCTACCACGTGTGTTTCAGTTTGAGAGCCACCCTGTTCTCTATGGGTTGTCGAACCTTCCCATGGGTTGTCGAACCCCCCCACTAAGACTCTAAGACCTTGCCATTGATGAAGTTGTCCGATTGCATATACCTTGCTTATTAATGATGTTTTATTTCAAATGTTTTAATTGAAACTAAAACTGATCAGAAATGTGAGTTGTTATAATACTAACACTAATAAATTTTATCTGGTTTTCTAGTGAATACACTTGTTTGAATTATTTATGTGAATTATGAGAGAACTTTGGTGAAAAAATTTAATAGTAAAGCAAGTTTTATAATCAGGTTAGAAATCGGAAAAAAGAAGCAAGTGCTCACATAGAACAAATATTCTTATTAGCTCAAATGGATGCTGATTGCTGACTTACCATTTAAATTCAATCACCACAAAACTCAAAACAAACAAGATGCGTATAGTTCAAATAATGGATGAAAATTTTGGTTCGGGAGTACGTCTCGCTTAGCTAAAAATTAGAAACGTTTCGTAATATTTCGAGAACTCTTCGGCATGTTTCGAAGAATTCGTAAAATTGTAGTTATAACAATCATGGAAACTACATGTATATTTCGTACCGGTGAAGTCAAAAAACGGAAGCTTTTTGATACTTTTCGAGGCAACGCACGAAAATTTTGATCTTCAAACTTCAAATAAAGGGTTTTTTTTTATGCGAAATTAATTAGTTATATAAGTCATCACAAGTTTTCATAATCAATAATGATTAGCTACGGCCACTTACTTTAAATTATTCATGTCAAATTTTGCATGTTCTCTGAGTAAATTTAGAATTTATCAATGGTACAATTACATGTAAATAATGTTACTCTTATATAATAATTATTACACTTAGTAATTCTTTATAAGCATGATTATTTTTGCAACTATTGAAACTTTGAGAATTTCATTTTAATTAGTTTCTCTTATGTAAAAGAGATGTATTGCAATGTTATTGATAAGTTCGGTCCAAATCGTGATATACTCCTCTGACTTTTATTAATATGTTAAGTATTTAAATAATTTATAATCACATCTATTGCATATAATTTTATTTGTTATTGCATATTACTGCAAGATGAACGCGTAAAAGAATATATTTATAGTGTGGAGAAATTTGCACGTGGTGTCTGTGTGCCCTTTTTTGCTAGTACGGTGTAAGTAGAAATAAAACAAGAGTTTAAACTGGCCATACAAGATCCGGACCCGAACCATCCAAACCCGAAATACCTAAAACAGCCGGCCTGTTAAAAACTCCACCTCCAAAATCTCAACTCTCACGTTGCCAGATTACCTGTTTTGCTTAGTTCCATGTGAATAAAGGGATTGAAATTGCTCGACGACATCAAGAATTCACACTAATGGTGGCAGCTGCTTCCTTTTTCTGTTCGAAGGTGACCCCTTTTACCTCTATTTTCTCTCCCAATGCCCATTTAAGCTCACTCAGACCTTTTAACAAACACCCCGAGCGCAAAGCTCTATCGGTGAAAAACTCCCGTTTGAGCTGTTCACGTTCGGTCGCTCTTGACAGCAATGGAGACCCTTTTCGGTTACGGTCAGTTCCCATATCACTATCATCACAAAATTCTAGAATTGTTAGTCCTCTTCGCCAGCTCAAATGCCGGAGTGGAAGTTCCATGGCTTCCACTGACTCTAATTCACAGAACCCTTTGTTGAGCAATCTTCAAAATCTCTCCTTTGGGTCTATCAAATCAGCCCTTTTGCAGTTAACCCCGTTCCAAATCTGTAAGTGGTGTTTGGCATTGTGTGTTGCAATTGCTGCATCGAAATGGACCATGAATCTGTTTTTCAACCCGTTCTTTTGGTTGTATTTTAGCTGGACTTGGTTGTTCTGGCCGTGGATGGCGGCTATTAGCGTTGCGATTTACGGTGTTTATTGTTTTAATAAGAATCTAAAGGGAGAAGCTAATATGTTTGAAGAGCTTGCTATTGTTACCTCTGCTTTCACTTGGCTGACTTTAGTCCCGCCTGCTCATTTTAATGGCTTTCTTGAAGGATGGCCCTTTGTCTTCTTTTTTGTGTACCATTACTTCTTTTTCCTCAATATTAGTGTCCGGAAGCGGTTGTACGGTGATTATTATCCCAGGAAGCATGACACTAAGTGGGATGTTAGTCTTCCCAATTGGCATAAGCTTATCTTCAGCGTTGGAGTAATGGTTGGACATTGGCTTGCGGCATTTGAAGGGACGGAACTGCATCTCATACCTGGTGGGTGGAACAATGTGGGTATTTGGGGTTTGATCATGTTGACGGTTTTCATGCAGTATCATTCTACATTGTATTTAGCCAAGTATTCGGAGAAGGTGGTTGTGCCTACTGCTGTCGTCGAGTTCGGACCTTACAGGTTTGTACGCCATCCAATTTATGCGTCAACTATGCTCCTGTTTGTGACTTACTTTACTGCACTCAGAGCGCCTTTGAGTTCATTGTTTATTGCTGCGGTTTGTTCTCTCTACTATGGGCAAAAGGCAAAGATGGAGGAGGCCTTGATGCTAGAGGAATTTGGGGAGAGGTATAGTGAATACATGAGTAAGGTTAGGTATAAGTTAATTCCTTTTGTTTATTAGATGACGAGAGTTGTTAGATCTTTGTTGATCCTGCAGACAAAACAACAAATTAAATTTTTTAATGGGATCTAGGTATCTTGCGTTTGTATTTACTTTCATTATCAGTGTTTCTTTCTGTGAAAAATGTACAAGCATCTTCGGTGCTTGGTGTTAAGAGGGTCAATTTTATGAATTTGGTTCATGACGCAATTTTGTTGGTTAATGTGAACTTTTACATCCATCAGTATCTTCATTTTGTTATTAAATCACTTCTCTTGTGGGTGTCTGATGCATGTTCTTGAACTCCTTCCCATTATTCTTGAATCTTTGTCCATTCGAATTACGTTAACCACTTGCTATCTTGATTATAAGTAACATGGTCTATGTTGGACAGAATCATACACGTGTCCACTTTCGTGGAGATAAAAAGAACCAGTTAAGACTATACCTCAAGTTTCCTTTTCTTGTATAAAGAGACTTGAGTATTGCGATCACTTTTGTGACATTTAATTGTGGTGTTATCCCTATCCTTCCAATGAGTTTGCATGATAATTCAGTGAAAGTGTCCTCCACGGAGTGTGCTCATCAGGTATCTAATACAACCGGTTTTAAATTATACTGATACTGTTTACTTTGCATGGCTTGAAATTGCGTTGGACTCCAAGATGGCAGTAAACTGATGTCTGGATATGAATGGTAAAGATAATTATTGACCCTGGATCGTTCGTGAAAACTAAATAAAAAATCACCTATTCAGTGATTTGAGCAGAAAAGGATGCTTGCGTATCAGCTATTTCCATCTATCACCTTCTCTTGCTATTAACCACAAATTGCAGCTGATGAAACCTTCTAAGTAAACACATTCGAAATTCGCTGTACCCCTCAGTTTGTCCTGCTAATACTCTCTTGATTTGGTAAAATTCTGCTAAGGTTTAACACACATTATTTCATCTGTGCTGGATAAACATGCACCTTCTACTAAAATTCTAGTACGCATTATTTCACCAGCTGAGATTGATTATGCCTAGAAGTATGTTTTCAAGAAAATTATCTTGATACCGTCAACTGAGATTCAAAAATAGGTAGCGCCGTTGTGGCTGAAAATGGTTGGGGTATCTGTGGGTTATAATAGTTTTGTTACTTTATTTGATTGTCTCTTTGCAAAGCTTGCTTTGAATGCTAACCATGTTGACGTATTATTTGTTTTGATGTTCAAGACATGAATGTGTGTTGCTGTAAATGATATGAAACTACATATAGAATATATCAAGAGCATTACATTTCTTAGCTTATGAAAGTGGTAAACGATCATATTGCTGATGTTTCATAACTGGATTTAATCCTACTTTGTAACTTCTTAATGACTAGGTGCGGTTATAATTATCAGTACACTAGCAGAACGTTATTTATTTAAATACTATGGACTATTAAAATTATGGGGAATTACACAACTACTCCATAAAATAGAAATATGGGGTAATTACACAAATCACTCCTCGTGTTTGACAAATTTCTCAAACATCTCTTATGATTGATTTTTTTGTATAAAAATAATTAAATTTTGTTGAACGTAAATTCATACTCGTCATTTATTTTGCACAAGAAACAAAAAATTTTAAAATTGCTTAGAAAATAAACACCAAGCCTCCTTTTTTCAAATAAAATGATAAAAAAAATCAAAAAATACATAATACCTTGATAATTAAAATAATTTGTTTGCGAAATTTAGTTTCTGATGCGATTTGAAGTTGTAAGGTTGTCTTAATTTTGTTTTTTTAATATAAGGAGTGTTTATATAATTTTTCAGATATGAAGGTAATTTGTGTAATTACCTCATACTTCAGGGTAGTTTGTACAATTCTCCCTTGTTAACGTATTTGTTGTAAGTTGTAATAGACCTTACTCTTAGGAATTAGTTGTAACTAATGTGATTTGTATTTATCTTTTTCTTGTATTCAAATGTGATTTGTATCAATATTTTCCTTTGTATTCATTTCTTTATCCTATGTAACACTCTACTATAAATACAACAGTTTATTATCAATAAAAGACATTCAAAACTCATTCTTTTCTTACGCTTGTTATGTTTTAGGATTTAGGGTTTAAGGTTTACGCTTGTTATGGTAGCAGAGTTCCAGTAAAGCTTAATTTTTCCCCCCTTCATTTTCACTTCACAGAAAAGCTTACCAACTCAGCATGTTATCTGAAAATATCCAGCCAGCCAATGCCTCATCCATCATTCCCACATTTGATCCATACACTGTGCACCACTCAGATAGCATTTCCTCAATCCTTGTCACCCCACTCCTCACCGGCGACAACCATGCCTCGTGGAGCCGGGCTATTACCATGGCTCTTCGAGCGAAGAGCAAACTGAGATTCGTGGATGGTTCTCTCCCATGCCCCACCGATAAGGTACATTGGTGAATTGGTAGCGTTGCAACGATTCGGTTAGAAGCTGGCTTCTCAACTCCGTCTCGCCGAAAACTCGATCGAGCATTCTATACGCTGATAACGTTGCTCAAATCTGGTCTGATCTCAAGGAGCAATTTTCACAATCCAATGCTCTGAAAATCTATCAACTCAAACAATCTATCTCTGCTCTCAAACAAGAGGGCATGACTATTTCTTTGTATTTCACACATCTCAAATCTTTATGGGACGAGATGAGTTCAATCTTTACACTATATCCTTGTATCTGTGGAAATGAAAAAATTATTTTTGGACAACAAAATC
Organism: Linaria vulgaris; assembly: GCA_948329865.1. Lineage (NCBI taxonomy): Eukaryota > Viridiplantae > Streptophyta > Magnoliopsida > Lamiales > Plantaginaceae > Linaria > Linaria vulgaris. The sequence continues at coordinate 29,136,002 of OX415250.1, read as the reverse complement.
AAGACAAGTTTATGAGTTTTTGCAGGGTCTCCATGACAACATATCGGCGATACATAGCAAAATTATTCTCATAGAACCGTTTCCATCGGTCCAACGTATATACAATCTGGTTCGTTAAGAAAAGAAGCAACAAGAGCCAAATGTCTGACCTAATCTAAGCGTTGAATAGATCGCTTTCTATTCAACCTCCAACCAGATGAATCGTCACAACGGGTTAGTCCACAACCCTTTTGTGATCATTGCAACAAGCTCGGACATACTCGAGAAAAATGCTATCAAATTCACGGATTTCTCAACAGGCAAGCGAAACGCTCCGACACTCCTCAATCTGCCACTCCCATGGTCGCAGTAAGTTCACTCACAACGAAGCAATATCAGAAGTGTTGGCCCTTCTCAGCAAAAATGAAGGAAGCAATGACAGTGCTTCAGCAAATCTAGCAGGGCCGCATGCTGAAAACGACGATTGGTCGGGGTAAAGTACGACTTGATCTTTATTATTTGAATAATAATATTTTCCCTGATTTCAATTTAGCATTTTTCCTTCAATCATGTAATAATTATGACTTGTGGCATTCTCGCCTAGGTCATCCTTCTCAAGGACGTTTAGATTTTATTTCAAAGCAATTTTTAGATATATCAACTAATAAAAAATTCGTTTGCGATATTTTCCCTCGAGCAAAATAATCGCGTTTGCCTTTCCTTCAAGCAATTCTCGCACATCTCGTTGTTTTGAATGACTACATATTGATGTTTGGGGCCATTTTCCCATTCCACCTAAGAATGGATCCTCTTATTTCTTAACAATTGGTGATAATTTTTCACGTTGTACTTGAGTTTACTTAATGACGCAGAAATCAAAAACTCTTAAAACATTTGTCTTATTTTCCAACCAAGTAAATCGACAATTCAATACGTCACTCTCAAATAGTCGATATGGTAACGGTGGAATATTTCTTTCCCAATTACAAACTGCGCGATTTGATAATGGTCTCGAATTTACTTCAAATGAGTTTAAAAATTGGTTTTTGCAGCACGACATCATTCATCAACGTAGTTGTATTTTCACTCCGCAGCAAAATGATGTTGTTGAACGAAAACATCGTCACTTGCTAGATATTGCACGATCATTGCATTTTCACGCTGGTTGACCTCTCTCATTTTGGGGAGAATGTTTATTAGCTTTAACGCATTTAATTAATAAATTTCATTCCTCAAAACTTCAGTTTAAATGACCTCATCATCTTTTATATGGAAAAGGAACATTTTTGTCTTATTTGCGTGTTTGTGATTGTTTATGTTTCACTAAAAACATGTATATCAAACATAAATTTGATGAACGTGCAAAATCATGCATCTTTGTTGGTTATCCTTATGTCCAAAAAGGCTATCGAAATTATGATCCTCAAACTCATAAAAAATTATGTTTCTCGTGATGTTATCTCCCACGAAACATTATTCCCATTTCACGATATCCCTCAAACTGATCATCAAATTCCCATAACCATTACACCTTTATATGACGAGACTTTACCAAGTGATACTCCATCATCTAATCCGCAAGTTCATAATTCTGATATCGATACACAACCAACATCTAATATCAATAATGAAATTGTTCCAGCTTCTGCTTCCGCCTCTACCAACTAGAATTTACTTCGTGAATCCTCTCAAAGGCCTCGTCATCCTCCATGTCACTTAAATGACTTCATATGCTCTCAAGTCTCTTCTTCCACCAATTTTCCATTAGCATCTTGCTTTTCACTTTCTCATTGAGTGATTCACACAAGATTTTTCTCAATGATATTATCGAAAATCACGAACCTCACTCTTTCTCTGTGGCAATGAAATCGTCTCATTGGCGTGATGTCATGACCAAGTAAATACTTGCCCTTGAACCCAATCATACTCGGACTCTTTGTCCTCTCTCGCTAGGGTAGAAACACATTGGATGTAAATGGGTATACAAATCAAATATCACTCAGATGATACCATTGAGCGTTATAAGGCTCGTTTAGCCGCTAACGGATACACTCAAGTAGAAGGTATAGATTACCATGATACCGTTGTTCCTATTGCTAAACTGGTAAAAGTATGACTTCTACTCTCCATTGCTTCTATTAAGAATTGGTCCTTACACCAACTTGATGTCAACAATGCTTTCCTCCAAGGTGACTTTATGTGAGGAAGTGTATATGAAACTTCCCCCTAGTTTTTCGAATAATAATACTCAAAATGTGTGTAAACTTCAAAAATCCATATATGGTCTTAAGCAAGCCGCTCGTCAATGGTTTGAAAAATTCTCTTCCACTCTTATTAAACGTGGGTTCAAACACTCTTACTCGGATAATAGTCTCTTCACTTATAATTCCAATGATGTCTCTCTTTTCGTTCTCGTCTACGTTGATGATATCATTACCACGGGAAATAACTCAAGAGCTATTTCTGACCTAAAAATCTTTCTCACTCAATCCTTCTCCATAAAGGACCTTGGGTCCTTACGATATTTTCTAGGCATTGAGGTTTTTCGTTCCAAGAAAGGGATATTCCTTTTTCAACGCAAGTATATCCTATATAGTCTTAATGACTTGGACATTCTTGGTTCTCGACCATCCTCTTTTCCAATGGGACAAAACCTTGGTTTAAGCGCAATGATGGGACTCCTCTTCCAGATGCAAAAATTTATGGCCACCTTATTGGTCGACTCTTATATTTAACTGTAACCCGACCTAACATTCAATGTGTTGCCAACACTTTTAGTCAATTTCTACAAACCCCACATTCTTCTCACCTCGACGTTGGTTATCGCGTTCTTCGTTGTTTGAAAGGCTCTGTTGGAAAATGACTTTTTCTTTCTTCAACAAACTCTCACTTAGTCGGATATTCCGAATCTGATTGGGCCAGTTGTCCTGTTAGTCAACTGGATGTTTTACCATGTTAGGTGATAGCCCAATCTCTTGGAAATCAAAGAAACAACCTATTGTCTCTCGCTCTTCCACTAAAGCCGAATATCGAGCATTAACACCAACTAAAACTGAACTAAAATGGCTTAAGTTTCTTCTTAAAGATATGCGAGTTCATCTCGACACTTATATTGCTATTCATTGTGATAATCAACCAACCATTCATATCGCTGCAAACCCCGTTTTTCATGAACGTACAAAGTATGTAGAAATTGATAGTCATTTTGTTCGTGAAAGAATTGCGTCATGACTCGTCTCACCTTGCTACATACGCACTCCAAGGACCAACTCGCTGACCTCTACACTAAGCTACTCAAAGCTGATGTATTTAATCGACTTTTAAGTAAGATTAGCATCATCAACATTTCTTCTCCGATTCCATCTTGAGGCGAATGTTAACGTATCTGTTGTAACAGACTTTGCTCTTAGGGTTTAATTGTAACTAATGTGATTTGCATTTATCTTTTCCTTTGTATTCAAATGTGATTTGTATCAATTTTTTTTGTAGTATTCATCTCTTTTATAAATACAAAAAGACATTTAAAACCCATTCTTATATTACGTTTGTTATCCCTACAAATTTCAGATGACAATGTGAGTTTGAGAGGTTAAGAGGCCAATAATTTAATTATCCATAAGAGCCATTATGGCGCGCGCACACACACACACATATATATATAATAATAATAAGACTGATTACAGAACACGCTGAGGGGTCTCTAATTGGCCACATACTTGAATACATAGCATGTTGTTACTTGCACTAGTTGAGCAATTATTGATTATTTCATTTTAAATAATCATGCTATTATTTGGTGGAAATCTTAATCAGTGCATCCATCTTGTTGCTTGATATGAATTTTGTTTGTGCCTATATTGTTTTATACAAGTAGCACAATTCTGTATTTATTTGTGACTTGAGTCATTGATATATTACCATTCTATTTCAATTAAATATAACGATTGTCCTACGCTATCTGTTAATTTGTTATTTTCTGGAGTGTGCTTGAAACATTATATTCTTATATTTTCTTGTTGCACCATTCTCTTATTATGATGCTATCACATATTTTATTTGTTGAACGTGGTCATTAAATTGTCTTTTCTGTAGACTTTCTTATGGATTCATCCGCAAGTAGCATGCGCAATAATAGTGACACAACGGATGTCATCGGGGGTAAATGTAAGTATTGGACCAAACCCGATGAAGATGCGTTAGTGGATGCCGTGAAAGAACTAATCATTGAAGGATGGCAGTCTGGTAATGGGTGACATCCGGGGTTTAATACCCAATTGGCAAAGAGAATTGTCGCCAAAGTTTCTCATAACGATATTCGGGGAGATCCCACGTCATTTCAAAAATGGCTGCGTGGGGTAGGGATTACCGTGCACTTGCAAAGCTGTTTGGTCGAAGCGGCAACAATGCAATTGATTTAGATTCGGTGGACTACTCCATATCCATAGTTAACACGGAGATTTGGTCATGACTAAAAACGCTATAGGCGAACTGTCTAGCGCAATTCGTACTCTAAAAGGCGTTGATCCAGCGGTGACTTTGATTTTCTCGGCATTACGAGAATTGAGTGAGTTCACAATGAGCGTTAGGGTTAGGGCGGCTAAAAAAATCGTGTCTTCCCAAACGCACATTTCTCTCTTTTTCAGCATGGACGAGGAGGGGAAGAAGGAATTTTGTTATGAGCATTTTGGCTGAATGAGGATGATAGTGATTGTGCACTTTTGCATGGAGAGGATCGCTTATTTTGGTAATTATGAGAATTAGTTCTCATATTTATAGATGATTGATAATACGATCATCTGTTTTGTCATAACGAACATCCCGCCATTTATGTTTGTGTAAGTTTTTAATTGTCCATTAATCTGTGTTCACTATCTGTTTTTCTGCTACACTATTTTGACCACTAACGGAAGTGCGTGATTTGTGGGAATTAGTTTTCCTATCGAAAATGTTAGCAAAAATATAGGGCGCTCTCTATTTTTAAATATTATTTCACTTGTGTAGGTAAGATGCTTAAAATATGGTTTTACAATTAAAAGTAAAGTATAGTAACTCTCACTATTAAGGCATTTTCCTCTTTTTGAGCAAATTTGGTTTTATACTTTTGTATTATGGAAGCGTATGATACCTTCGTGTAATTGGTGTTTTGCACAAATGAGTTTGTTCATAATAGTTGAAATTATTTTCTACTAATTATTTTGGATTGGTGATGTTTTCTTTTAAATTAGTTGGGTCAAGCTAGGGCGTTTGGTTGAAACATGGTTACTTTGATGGTTTTCATTTTAAGGTGGATTTTTTTAGTACTACACAAATTAATCTGATGTTATTTTCAGGCATGTTCAGTAGTCTACCACCAAACTTTGAACGCCATTTAGGAATTCAAATTTATTTATAGTGAGTCAAGAAATATATTTTTTTCAATGTGATCCGATCCAATGGTATAAGAAAAATATGTTAAAAGAGGAGGAGTAAAACAAACTCAACATATAGTAGCGGGTGCAATCTATTTTGGAACAAAATTTCAGGGGCATAATAGTCTTATTCCACAATTTTAAGTTAAAATTGGTCTGAATAATTGTAACCAAAGGTGAAATGTTGGTGGAATTCACTGTAGACGGGGGACACATATACGAGCAACCAAATCTAGTTTTTACTGTACTTAAATAATTATGGTAAAAAAAATATCCACCAACTAGCGAAAAGCAACATTGTGTGGGGTTAATATTTCCCGAAATAGAAAAGAATTTACAAATATAAACTCTTGGATTAAGATGGAGAGAGGTCAGAAACTCTCATCTTATTTTTTCACCAATTTTTCAGTAGAGTGGAGAGAGGAAGATCTCTGGACTATCTTTCAGAGATATGGAAAAGTTTGGGATGTGTTCATTCCCAAAAAAACAGATAGATGGGGACAACGTTTCGGTTTTGTGAGATTTACTGGAGCTGAAGACATCAGAGTTATGGAGAAGAGGTTGGACTCAATTTGGATTGGTGGCGTGAAAATGAAGGTGAACGTGCCTAGGTTCAATAAAGAAAAAAAGAGATTGGTGGAGAAACCTAGTGAAATAATCAAAGGAAAGATTCAACCCACTGGCCTAAGAAGTGGTAAATCTTATGCAGAAGTAACGGCTACCATTAATCAGAAGTTTGGTGAGGAAGCTAAGGGCAGAGTAAATACCAAGGAGAAATGGAAAGGTTTAGATTTGTTGGTGGAAGCAAAGGATATGCGTTGGCTGGAAGGAACATATGTGGGGTTTATGAAGAAATTTGAGGATAAAGAAAAAGTTGACGAACTGCTAAAAAGTATGGGGTTTTACTTTATCAGTAGTATTCTTATGGCTGGAAATATTGTTCTTCTTTCTGCAAAGAATTATACATCCATGGATGATTTTCTAAAAAAGGAGACCATCTGGCGCAAGAATTTATTTCTGGACGTAAGACCGTGGAGTGCTGAAGAAACCATGAAGGAGCGATGTTGTTGGCTGGAAATTTTGGGTATTCCAGTGCATGCTTGGGTGGATGATGTCTTCAATAAACTAGTGGATAGAGTTGGCCGGATTGTCACTATAGATGATAACACCAATTCAAGGAGAAGATTAGACTGTGCAAGAATCCTCATTGCTACACAAGTCGTTGAGTGGGTTAATATAAGTTTTAAGGTTAGAATTAATGGACGTATCCATGCAATAAGAATGGTGGAATTGTTACAGGGTAATGTGTTGATTGATTTGCAGAAGAGCTGCAAGAAAAAACCTGCGGTTAAGAATTGGGTCTCCGACGAGAATTGGTCGGAATCAGAATCTTCTAGTTTCGACGGCGCCGGAGATGATGAGTGGGAGGTGGAGGAAGTCGCTGAGTCGGTCCTTGAACCTCGTGAAAAATTGTTTGGTTACGATGTTTCTTTTAAGGAGGGACTGCCCAAGACATTGTCGAATACCGAGGATAATGTCTATAGGCGTGAAGAGAATGGTCAACACCAGGATAGGGGAAGTGTTATGCAATCGGACAAAATTCAAAATGTCTCTCTTGGGCCAAAAACAACAGAGGTCCAACAAGATATTCATAAGGCCATGTCATTTTTAGGTGATGGGAATTTTGCAAATTATGTCATTGAAGCCCAAGCTGAAGAGGCCCAATTAAATAAGGATACAGAACATAGATTGAAAACCAAGCCTAATTAGATGACACAAATTCAGTCACGCGAGGTGTCGATGGGATTTTGGAAGAGAGTTCTTTTTATAAAGTAATGGGCCATGAGGAGGACAAGAATAAACTAATTGAAGAGTCAAACATAAGTCAGATTAAAATCCCCAATACAGAGAATAGTCAAACTCAGAAAGGAAAAAATGAAGTGAACATTTTTGATATAGAAGACGATACCGGTGAAAAAACAGGTGCACCTGAGATAATAAAGGACTTTTTGCCGGAAGGAAAACCAAAAAATCAGTGTAAGTCTTTCATTTCAGGAATTGAACCGGTGGAAGGAGAACAAATGGAGCCGAAGGCAAAAAACTTTAAAAAGGGAAGGAAAAAGGCTGAGACGGGAAATCTCACGAAACCGGTGACGAATCGTGGTAGAAAGTGCAAAGAAAAAGGAGGTCAAAGCAAGAAAAGCAAAGCAGTGAGGTAGGTCCACCGTATTTGGATAATCATGTCAGCGATAGTCTTATAGCTAGACGAAATGAGATAATAATGAGAAACGGTTTTGAGTGGGAAGCTAAAGAGATCTGGGCTTTCGGGAAAAAGATAGGGATAGTAGGGAGAGGGAACGATGATGAAATTATCAAAAAATTATGTGAAATGAATAAAAGAGAAAATGAGATGAAAAAAGAAAAAGAGAAAAAGGAAGATGGAGATGGGGTTAGTAATAGTTTGATATGAAGATGGTAACCTTTAATTGCTGAGGATTGGGGGGAGGGTCAAAATAAAAGCAGTTCGAAGGTGGTTAAAGAAAATCAGGTGGATGTGCTATGCTTATAGGAAACAAAAAAGGAGGAGGTGAATGATAGTTTTTGCAAAAAGTTGTGGGGGGATGAAAGTTGTGGATGGGCGTTCTGTGCAGCAAAGGTAACTCAGGAGGAGTGCTGACTTTGTGGAGAAAAGATAGCTTTGTGGTTGATAATCAATTTGGATGGCAGAATTTGTTAATTATATCGGGTACCTGGAGTTGTAATGGGTTGCATACTTATATTGCAAATATATATGCCCCTTGTGTTAGTAGAGGTAGAAAAGAACTGTGGGAAAAGCTTCTTAGTATTAAAGCGATTGTTAGTCCAGGAGCTTGGTGCGTTTTAGGAGATTTCAACGTGGTCAAAAAGCTGGAGGAAAGGAAAGGAAGAGAGTTATCACAACCTTCAGGTGATATGGTCGAGTTTGAACGTTTTATTGAGGAAATGGAGCTTCACGACTTTCCACTTGTTGGGAGAAAGTTTACTTGGTATAGGACAGATGGGTCGTCAATGAGTAGGTTGGACCGTATTTTAGTTTCGGATGAATGGGTGAGAAAGTGGATGAATTTATCTCAGTGGGGTCTTAAGAGGACAATTTCTGACCATTGCCCAATTTTGCTAAAGAATGAAGAAATTGATTGGGGTCCGAGGCCTTTCAAATTTCTCAATATTTGGATGGAAAATAAAGAGTTCAAGCCATTTGTGAAGACCCAATGGGAAGAAATGCAAACTGATGGTTGGGCAGCTTATAGGATTAAAGCCAAGCCAAAAGGTCTTAGAATGAAACTTAAGGAATGGAACAGAGAGGTATTCGGTCGAGTTGACTTGAGAATACAATCACTTGAAAATGATATAAGAGAGACAGATTTAAGAAGTGAAAATTGTAATCTACCAGTGGAAGAGATCATGCAAAGAAAGGAAAAGGTGGCTGAACTTTGGCAGACTATGAGATCAAAAGAAAGCTTACTGGAGCAGAAATCCAGGTGTAATTGGCTTAAAGCAGGAGATCAGAACACGAGCTTCTTCTACAGATGCATCAATGGTAACAGAAAAAGGAATGAGATAAAGGGCCTACGAGTTGAGAATCAGTGGATTGATAGTGTTGTCGAAGTCAGAGCAGCGATTAAAAACTATTTTCACAGTTTTTTCTCTGAAGTGCAGTGGCAAAGACCTGGTCTTGACGGTATTGAGTTTGTTCAAATTTTGAATGAAGAAAATGAGATGTTGGTTCAGCATTTCTCAGAGGAGGAAATTCACCGTGCTATTTTGAGTTGCGATGGTAGCAAAGCTCCAGGTCCGGATGGGTTTAACCTGAATTTCTATCGGGAATGTTGGGATACGATTAAGATGGATTTTATGAGCTTTATTGAAGAATTTTTCACTAATGGCAGATTGGTGAAGGGTTTAAACTCATCGTTCGTTGTTCTTATCCCAAAGTGTGAAAGCCCCCAATGCTTGAGTGACTTTAGACCGATATCATTAATCGGTAGTCTGTATAAGGTGGTAGCAAAATTATTGGCTAACAGATTGAGGGTGGTCATGAATCGTATAATAGCTAAAGAACAATCTGCCTTTGTGAGTGGAAGACATATTATGGACAATGTTCTGGTTATTAACGAAGTCATTGATGATGCAAAAAGTAAAAAGAGGCCGTGCTTGATTTTTAAAGTAGATTTTGAGAAGGCATATGACAGTATAAATTGGTATTTTGTCGAGCAGCTACTGCGTAAGTGTTAACCATAAAAATAAATAAAATGGAAAAAAGAAGGTTAATCCTAATTAGGGAATTAATAAATGGACAATACAATTGTCACGAGTACTTCCGATGAGATGTACCCACTTCTAATAAGGAGCCCCCCCTCGGATGTTGCCCTACCCCTCGGTCACTGACATAAGAAGGCACAAAAAAGCACACGAGGAGGAACATAAGCATCCCTTGAAAAGTCAAATGGTGAGTAAAAAACAGATATCAACGCGGCATCGGAAAAAGAGCAAACCCCGGTGGATCCGCGCGACTCCGATATCTACCAATGCGCCAAGAGGGACCACAACGGACCCCGAGTCCCACGAACTTACAAGAAAACTTCCTTGCTGAAAACTCCTCAACATGACCAGCCCTCGGACCATCACCCGAGGACCTATTCTCAGAGAAAAACCAGGAAAAGAATAACAGAGCGCCTAGACAATATTTTCCGAGGACTTAGACAAGAAAATACCATTTCAAGCAGAGTAAATCAAGCCCTTGGAGATCATGTGACGCCATCGGAGATCACATTACGCCATCAGAGATCCCATTACGCCATCAGAAATCACATTACTCCCTCGGAGATCACCCAGGTCATTGAAGAACGGACCCGAGTCAAGAAAGAGAAATAAAACCCCTCGGAAGGCATATACAGCAGCCCCTACTCCCGAATACACTTATGCTAAAGCATGAAACCCCCGGACGGTCATCCTAATTATTTATCAACAAAAGCATAGCCCCTCGGAAGAGTAACGCCCCCAAAACAACCATTCATCGGAGATCCCCGGAGCCATCGGAAACATAAAGATTAGTCTAGTCAGCATCTAGTAGACTAAAAGATAAACCTTATCCTAATTTTTACACCTGTAACAATATAACGACACCTGTCTTTACTAAAGCACATGTGCAATGACACCTGCCCCTACCAAAATCTATATAAAGGGAGGTGATCAATAGAAGAGAGACAACTTGACACTCATACACACACAGAGATAAAATGAGGAAAAGTTCAGTGAATAAAGGAAGGAATATTCTTGCATCACTTGTTATTTTTAATTCCATCCATTATTGTTTTTGAATCACGGGCAAGGCGTTCCAACCCAAAATAATATTCATTAAATGGGGAATAATTCCAAACCCGTTAACAAAATGACGCCATCTGTGGGAACGCCATAATATCTGTCCTCGAGAGAATTCAGCAAACATCGACTAGGATGGATGACCTTTTCGAAAGTGAAAACCTTCCAATTCATTACAACGACTCGGAAGAAACTCTGTCCAATTACGAATCAGGTACGAGAGATTTTATTAATATTCCCCGATCTGTCTATGAAAGACTTGTAGATGCTACATGGGCACGCCGGAAGGGGGGACATCTCGGAAACATGTCCTCTATAACCCCCGAGGACAGAAATTTCCCTTCGGAAGGGGATACACCCCAGGCGGTGTGGAACCCAAACTCAATCCCCTGACACTAGGAACCCCGACAAACAGCCCAAAGGTATGTTTGTCCTGAAAGAACCCCAGAGAGGGGTCGGGGGGAAATTTCCCGCCCCTCGGAGTATCGGGGAGATGTTGAACACTCCTTATGGGGAATGATGGATGACTTACGAAAAGAATTGGGCGACCTCAAGAAGACCATGGCCCCTGAGGAGGATCCCACATTCAAGACCTCTCATTTCATTCCCGAAATTGCTTTAGCCTCTATCCCCTCGGGGATGCGACCCATCAATATCCCGCTATATACCGAAGAAGCTGATGGGAGAGACCCACAAGATCATATCCATCAATATCTGGTCAGAATGAACCTATCTTCCGCCCCTAACCATGTGTTATGCCGCGTGTTTCCTGTTACCCTCGGAGGGCGGGCTCAGGCGTGGTTTACTCACCGTCCACCTTGTTCTGTTACGAGCTTTAACCGATTAGCCCACTTGTTTGTACGACAATTTGCTTGCAATCGAAGGTACCCCAAGTCCGCCACACATCTTTTTCACTATTAAACAGAAAAATGATGAACCCCTACGAGGGTATATAAAGCGCTTCACGGACGAAGCACTAGATGTTCCCAACGTTAGTCCAACCATCATGGCAGACATATTGACTCAAGGACTTCGAACGGGGGACTTCTTTAGGTACATTATGGGAAATCATGTCACGGACATGAATGAACTTATGCAAAAGGCGGAAGTCCACATTCTGATGGAAGAGGCGGAAGGAACGAAGAAGCAAATGGAGCAGGAGGATAATGAACACCTAGAGCGCGCAGAGAGGGTGGCAAAGACTAAAGAAAAGGGTAAAGAGGGAAAACCCCCTCCACGTAAAGATGAGGGAGGAGTGGTTAAGAAATTCCTCCGACCCGTGCCCTTACCTCCGATGACTATTACTCCCCCGGAAGTACTCAATATAATGAGAGGCAACAACGAGTTGCACTGGCCCGTACCAGTTAAATTTCCTAACTGAGACAAGAACACAGGGAAATATTGCAAATACCACAAAACCTACGGACACACCACTGAAGAATGTACCACCCTTCGTAGAGAAGTACTTCGTCTCTTAGAAATAGGATACTTGAAGAATTACCTCAAGGAAAATAATCTCGGGGAGCCCAAGACAAACGTATGGAAGAGGCCACGAAGAGAAGAAGAGGAAGAAGAGGAGGAAAGGACGCCAGTTGGAGGTCATGAGAAAGGACAGTTGGACGCCTACGACCCCAAGAGAGAACCAAAGACCGTCGACGAAATTCACGAGAAAGGACGACAGGGTATCGGAGTTTGCCTCCTCCACCTGACTCTTATAAAAACAATCCCCCGTCAGGGCGAACCATCAATATGTTTGAAGGAGGTGAAATTTCAATGACGCCCCAAAGTAAAAAGAAGAAATATTTGAAAGAAGCCAGACGAGCAGAGCAAGGATTCCCAGTCTGCTCGGTCCAAGAGTCAAAGCTGCCTAGCATTACCTTCGGACCCGAAGATCTTACAGGTATAATATACCCTCACGAAGACCCACTAGTTATTTCAGCCGTCATCTACGGGTATGAAACCCAACGGATCCTCATAGGCACAGACAGCTCTGTGGACGTACTCTTCTTGCCTACCTATCTTGCTATGGGATTGAAACAAGAAAAATTGGAAACCGCTGAGATCCCCTTGGTAAGGTTCTCTGGGGAAACTTGCCATACCCTCGGAATTGTGACTCTTCCAATGTCATGGGGAAAGGGAGCCATTCGGAGAACGGAACCCATCAAGTTTTGGATAGTGGGAGCTTCTTCACGGACGTATAACGCCATTTGTGGGAGACCATCTATTCGAGCCTTTGAAGCTATCCCCTCCACCTTGCATCTTAAAGTGAAATTCCCCACCTCTTCAGGAATCGGAGAAGTTCGAGGAAGTCAATCTAAAGCCAGAGAATGTTGCATGAATGCCATCCCCTCGGAAGAAGACGAACCTTCCCTCGGAAACAATAAAAAGCGTAAGACCGAGGAAACACGAGTCCAACTTGTGGAAGAATTAAAGATGGTAGAGTTGGTAGAAGGAAGCCCTGAGAAGGTGATCAAAATGGGTACCCACATGACACCAGCAATAGAGGTTCAACTGATTTCCCTCCTCAAACAGTTCCGTCACCTCTTTGCATGGGCGAATCAGCAACAAGGTATGCCAGCACTTTCTTAATGTAAAGCCCGGAGCTAAACCTGTCCAACAGAAGAAAAGAAAAATGGGACCCCGAGCGTAATAAAATCATTCGCTAGGAAATACAACGCCTTCTCAACTTGAAGCAAATTCGGGAAGTTATCTATCCCGAGTGGTTAGCTAATGTCGTATTAGTTCCCAAGCACGGAGGGAGATGGCGGATGTGCGTTGACTTTACTAACCTCAACGAAGCATGCCCAAAAGATTGTTATCCCTTACCGAGCATAGATCAGTTAGTTGATTCCACCGCTGGATGTGCACTACTGTCAACCCTAGATGGAGACCAGGGATACAACCAAATCCCAATGGCGGCAGTAGATCAGGATAAAACTAGCTTCATTACGGATGCAGGCACATTCTGTTACCTAGTCATGCCCTTTGGGCTAAAAAATGCTAGGGCTACCTACCAAAGGTTAGTAAGTCTTATGTTCGCAGGACTTATCGGAAAGTCAGTAGAAGTTTACGTGGACGACACGGTAGTTAAAAGTAACACTGCCGAGGAACATCCCGAGGACCTACGGAAAGCGTTGGTCGTTATGAACAACTTCGACATGAAAGTTAACCCTAGGAAATGCTCTTTTGGTATCCGAGGAGGAAAATTCTTGGGGTTTATGGTTACGGAGAAGGGAATAGAAGTAAATCCCGAGAAAGCAGAGGCCATTATGGGACTACCCACCCCGAAGACGGTGAAAGACGTTCAAAAGCTGACTGGTAGAATGGCCTCATTGAGTCGGTTCGTCTCAAAGTCAGCAGAAAAAGGGCTTCCCTTCTTCAAGATACTTCAGAATGTCAAGGAATTTCAATGGACCCCCCAGTGCGAGGAAGCCCTCGGAGAACTAAAAAGGTACATGTTGAAACCACCTTTGCTGGTAAAACCTTTACCTCAAGAAGAGTTGTTTCTATATCTGTCGGTCGGAGAAGAGGCTATTAACGCCGTTTTAGTCAAAGAACAAGACGGAGAACATCGTCCGGTATATTACATCAGCAAAACCCTCCTCGGAGCCGAAACCAGGTATACCCTAACTGAAAAACTCGTCCTAGCATTGGTTACTACGGCCCGCAAGCTACGCCCCTACTTTCTTTCCCACCCGATTACAGTGCTAACAAAGCATCCCTTAAGGGCAATTCTTAATAAGCCTGAGTCATCGGGAAGGTTAATAAAATGGGTCGTAGAACTCACCGAGTATGACATTTCCTACGCTCCGAGACCCTCCATCAAGGCACAAGTCCTGGCAGACTTTGTAATGGAGCTTACGGGCATCGGATCCGAAGAGAAAGAACCATTGTGGTATGCATATGTAGACAGATCCTCGATAAGCACGTATGGGGGGGGGACAGGAATAGTATTTGTAAATCAAGAAGGGGAAGATGAAAGACTCCATTTTGCAATCAGAATAGATTACCCCCTCTCTAATAATGAAGCCGAGTATGAAGCTCTCCTTATTGGTATGAGACTAGCAAGGGAAGGAGGAATGAAGAGAATACTCCTCCATAGTGATTCTCAATTGATTGTTCAGCAAGTCAAAGGATCATATGAAGCAAAAGAAGAAAGAATGCAAGAATACCTCCGGGTTGTTCGTCGAAGGCAAGAATGGTTCGAGGAATATGATATAGTTCAAATTCCCTGAAAAGAAAACCAAGAGGCGGACGCCTTATCTAAAATGGCTACTCAAACAGCCGCCATACACACTCGAAGGATCACTCTACTTCATGTCAACGAATCCGAAAAAAATGAAGGCAAAGAGGTAAATACCATTTCAGACCCTCGTCTAGCTGGGTAACTCCTATCAAAACCTATTTGCAAGATCCCGAGGGATACTCCTCGGACAAGAGCATCCAGCGAATGATGTCCAGAAAAACCATTCGGTACTTCCTCAAAGATGGAATACTTTTTAGAAGGACATACTCGTGTCCACATGCTCGATGCCTTAATGAAGAAGAAGCCCAACTGGCTTTAGCGAAAACTCACGAGGGGACATGTGGGAGCCATACTAGCGGCGAAAGCATGGTCGGACGCTTGATTTGACAAGGCTACTACTGGCCCATGGCTAGGGACAGTAAAAGCCATGCTGAAAGGTGTAAACCGTGCCAAACTTACGCCCCTCGGGTCCATCAACCCGCGACCCCGTGGGAACCCCATCTAACCCCTTACCTGTTTTCCAAATGGGGCATTGATATAGTTGGACCCCTCATTCCTGACGCTGGTTAGAAGAAATTTTTACTAGTAGCCATTGACTACTTTACTAAGTGGGTAGAAGCGGAACCCTTAGCTCGAATCACAGCGAGAGCCGTCATCAACTTCCTATGGAGAAACATCATGTGTCGCTTCGGCATCCCTCGGAGTTTGGTAATTGATAATGGCCTACAGTTCACAAATCAAGAGCTACAAAAGTGGTGTGACCATTGGGAGATTAAATACCGCTTCGCATCGGTGGGGTACCCCCAAGCAAATGGATAGGTAGAAAGGACCAACAGAACCCTTTTGAAAAACATGAAGGCCCGACTCGATTGGCACAAAGCCAAGTGGGTTAAAGAAATACCCGGTATACTATGGGCCTACCGGACCACGCAAAGCGCCGCTACTGGCGAAACTCCTTTCAACCTATCCTATGGGTGTGAAGTTGTCCTGCCCTCGGAGGTCTCCATAGAAAGTTGGCGAGTTAGAGAATACGAGGAAGTAACCAATGGCTCCAATCTAGCCCTTGCCCTTGATCTACTCGAAGAAAAGAGAACCCGAGTAGCCATCCGGGTGGAAGAATACAAGACCCGGATGTCACGATACTACAATACCAAGGTAAAGCCCCGAACTTTTCAAGTGGGAGATCTAGTAATGAAACGAGTAGGGGCTTCCAAGAATGTAGGCAAGCTTGACCCACGATGGGAAGGACCCTATAAGATAGCAAAAATTGTGGGGCCTGCGACCTATCGTCTTGCCGATTCCGAGGGAATAGTGCTTCGCAATACCTGGAACTCAATCAACCTTAGAAAGTATTATGCTTAATGTAACAGTCATGCATAAATAAGAAAGGTTATTCATATACGAAGGGTTCCATTACAAAAGAAAGTAGAGTTGCTTGACAAAAGGGTAACTCTACACATGAGTCATCTTAGCAACCCAACAAAAAAGCCCCTCATATTATGAACTAAACTACATAATATCCTTCTACAAGTTAAGCCCCTCCTATAGGGCATTTTCCTTCTCGAATAAGTCGCCGGCGCTGCTCCTCGGAAAGAGAAACCGGATCATCAACAAACATAATCGGAACTGTAGAATCCCTAATGGGTAAGGAAGGAAGCTCCTCGAAAATCTGACGAATGTTAAGTTCCGGAATGATCAAGCCTGAGGGAAACTTTGGCAAAGCTTGGACAGCGTCTTGGCACAACCGGTAGCCTATATGAACCAAATCACGCATCTCACCCTGGAGAGACTCACGAAGGCTAGATGGACCCACCACTTCCAACACTGCCTGGACTCGAGCCATAACCAACGCCACCGTCTGGGTGCGAGTTATCCCTAGTATTTGCTGATTCAGGGCATATCTTTCTTTCGTAGCCTGCGTCAGTTGCTCTTCCGAGGACCGCATCTAGTCACGTAACTCCTCTATTCTCCTATCTAAATTCAATACACGAGCCCTCTCGAGCACTAGTTGGCGTTCCAATTCCCACGCTTTATCCTTTTCGGATTGTAACGCACTGTTGTGGATCTCCCGAGTGGACTCGTGAACTTCCTTCAATTGAGTTATCTCCGCTTGAGCCTCTAAGAGACCTTGCTCTAACTCGTCCCGATGACGGTATACTAAACCAAGATCAGAAGAAGAGCTTCCGTAAGATCCGAGGGCATCTAGCACCATATAAATCTGCCCAAAAACAAAGCAAATTACATCAGACAGGGGCGACATGTTAGTATTAAATAAAATAGATAAAATAATAAAATACCTCACAGAGGTCTTTACAAGCTAAGTCCTGAAGAACGAATACCGGAAGGGTTTTCATCAGCCCGCCCCAGAAAAACATCATTAGAAGACCCGAGAAAAAATGCTCCCATCTCTGCGCCTGCAAAAAATATCAGTGTGCAAACAGTCCGAGGACACCCAGAGAATTTACAAGCTGAACAGATGAAGGGTGATCAGAAAAACTTACGAAAATAAAAGTTATTGTGAAGAGGACGAGATGGGGGGTACATCCCTCCACCCCCTCTTGCAATCCCGCCAAAATCAGGGCCTCGGGGAAATCCAGTAGCCCAGATATGTCATAGGAACCAGAAAAAAGTCCTAAGCAAAGCAATACCTCCCTTTCGTGACCTTGTGTTTCGGTGTTGGGAGAAATATATCCTAGACCCCATCGGATGGGCACACCCCATGACCTGGCTGATTGACCTCTCGGACGGACAAAGAAAAACCTCCGCCTCCAGTCCCCTCTACAAGAGTGGGTATTGGATACACGAGTGAAGGTACTTTCCTTGTCCCGATAGGTCAGGCTAAAAAAGGGAGTCCCCTCTGAACAGGGTCGAAGGGCAAATATTGTTCCCACCTGATAAGGGGACATAGGAAAGTTTAAAAGTTCACAACGCATGACATACCCCACCAAATGACTATATGAACTTGGCGTTACCTGACTCGGGCATACCTGCCAATACCGAAAGAGTATTTGGAAAAAAGGGTGGAAAAAGATTTGTAACCCGCAACGCATTTGTTCGTTGAAGACGGTCAGATAACCCGAGGGAGGCGCATAAGCTCTCTGACCCGCGGAAAACACTATCACGTCATATTCTTCAAAATCCAAGTTATACCCAGTGAAAAGAGACCTTAATGAGCTCTCGCACTCCGTACTCGTAGTGGATCCCACACGTCCTCTACCTATCAATCTGGACGGATTAAGAGGAATCAAATCAAATTCCGAAGACTCATCTGCCAAAGAATATGGCTCCTTACCCATAAATATCTCTCTAATATGATTTACTCTACGAGAGTTTGTAGATGAAAGCCTATGGGCTACTCCCAAAGAGGAACTCGCGCCAAGTGTCACCTGATTTCCAGACAAACTATCCCTCGGCCCCGGAGAGGAACTCTCACCGAGGATAGGAGGAGCCTTTGACGGTCCAGAAGGACTCCGAGCAGTGTCTCGAGAAGAACCACAAGATGAAACTGAACCACTTCGCCTATAGTAAGGGGGCATCATCTTCTCAAGTAAGTATTATCCTCGCGCTTATGATTATTGTCAAAGTTGAAAAGGTAAGAAAATCAACAACTAGTTATGATTGTGAGGTTAGCGATAAACATGACTGCTGAATGGCCTAAGTACATATATATCCTTCACCCTTGATTAGAGAAATAAGATTAAATCCCCATTACATAAAGCAAAGGACACGTGTCAAGAAATCTTCTTAATTAAGAATGACACGTATCCCACGTTGCCATGCAAGACAACACCTCCTACTTAGGAGATAAACCTAGTCAGCAACCTTAAGTGGTTTATCATTATCTTCCTTAATTAGATTTTAACAATAAAGACAAAAGGTAGAGAAATGACAGATGGAAAAATTGAATATTTATTCAAAAGCCGAAGAACCCTCGGAAAAGGTAATATGTACAAAAGACATTTATTAAAAGCAAGAAATAAAAGCTACAACGAATAGACTATGCCCCCTTGGTAGAAGGGTGTGAAGGAGTCGTCTCCTCAGCAGAAGTACCCAGCGGAGCAAGGCGAGAAATTGGTGAAAATACCCCATCGGAACCGCTAGCCCTCGGACCCGGACTACTAGCAGAACGCATCGGAGAGGGTACAGGAGAATCCCTAGGGGATAGTAAACCCCCAAACCTCCCCACAAAGTAATGACAGTCATCGGGAGTTGGCCTCTTCAACTTACGAAGGTCAAAAGACTTGGAAAAGACTTGGCCAGCCTAGCACATTCCAAGTAGCCCCACAAAAGATGGCATGTCAAAAGCTCATGAGAAGGTGTATCGGAAACTCCCGAGTGCTGTCTAGAGATCTCTTGCTGAGCAAATTGAACCGCTGCATCAATCTTAGCCTGCACCTCCTCGGGAGAAAGAAAATTTGCCAACTTCCCCTCGGCCGATTCAGCTCTGTCAGTGACCTGACCCAATGTCTCCTGAAGACTCCTCTCCCTCTCCGAACCTTCCGCAATCTTTTTCTTGAGAGCAGCGATCCGAGCATTAAGAACCTCATCGGACTCCCTTTTTTCCTTCTCCAAACGGGCTATCTTAGCCATTGCAACCTTCTCGGAAGCTTCTACTTTCTTATAGGCAGACTCTGCAGTGTTCAACCTACGGTTCAAGCCCTCATTCGCCTTCTAAGCTTCCTGAAGAATGAATTCATAGTCAGAGATTTTTGTAAGGAGAACCTCTTCCCTCGTTTGACTCTCCTTGTCCCGAAACAAAAGAGGTGCCAATTGTGCTCGGAGAGCTTCCATCTCCTCCTTGTCCTTTCAACCACGCTCTTCTACAGCAGTAACTGCCTCCCGAGTCTTTCCAATCTACAAGAAACAAGCGAGAAAAAAGAAATTATTACAAATGAATCATACAACCCCAAGAAGACTAGTACGAAGAGACTTACCATGAGCCCTAACCAGTTAAGACTGGTATACAAAAATTGATACCCCTTGGCGGGTGTTGAACTAGAGGAAGCAAAGAACTGGAGGATGTCCTGATAGGCCTCCCCCACGGTCCAAGACGAGAAATGTCCCTCTGGCCCACTATGAGGTATGGGCGTCTGAAAAGTGTGACCTCTCGAAGATAGAGTCACGGGAACAGACAAAGTCACTGGAATATAGCCCCTCGGAGGAGTATTTCCCGGTACTGGAGTCACCACTTCCGAATTGGTAAATACGGCCCGAGAACCACCAGCTCCGACGGACGGGCCAGTCTCCCCCAGCACGAATTCAAGATCCCCTCCTTCACGTCTCTGTCCTCGGACGAGGGATCAAACTCCCCTTGAGTATCCTCGGAATCCCCTCGTAAAGCCTCCTGCCCGGGAACACTGAACTGTGCCAAGAAATCTTCCTCTACAAAAGGTAACATCTGTGTGTAAGAAAGAGAATGAAACTAGAAAAAATTATCACTAGAAGACAAGGACAAGTGAAGAAAGCTTACCATATAAAGAAGGCTCTTCCACCATCGGAGCCTTACCTTTGTCCACAGTCCCTGCATCAAGAAGGAGAACATCATCACATGAATAAACTCTTTAATAAAGGTATGGAAATTTTCTTTAAAAGACCCATAAGAACTCACCACGAGGGACATATTCAGGAACTATCAGGGGCGTAGGTTCAGCTCCATAAGTAGAAGCATGAGAGGGATCATCAGAAGACAAGTCTATCACCTCGGTAGTCTTCCGAACAGATTCTTCCTCACTCGCCCTCGGAAATATCCCTTCTTCGGAAACCCTCGGAGAATTTCCTATATCGGATCCAGACGCGGGTAGATCTCCTGTATCGGACCTAGAGACCGGCACCAAAGCCCAAGAGGAAGAAGGAGCTACCTGGCGTAAGGGAACAACACTTTTGATAACCTTCGTCATATCTATATACAGAGGAGAATGGTCCTCGTGAGCCCCTCCTGTCTCCGGAGCCATAGGCTCGCCCTCGGGAGCATTGACCTCTCATTCTTCATGATCACCCTCTTCTGGCACATCGGAAGTACCGCTAGGTGTAGGTTCTCTCGGACCCGACTGCAAATAGTAATTCGCCATAACCTCCTCTGCACCACCCCAGAACCAGCAGATATAAATATAATTCATTACTACACCTAAGGGAGGAACAAAGGAAGAAAATAAAGAACTTACTGAAAAGATTCCTCGCCTCGGATGATAGGGACAAGGGCTTTTCCACGGCGTCATCAGTAAAAACCACATGATGAAGTCCGGATGTCTCGAACAACATCATAAAGTCCTCCGACTCCCATTCACCTTCAGCGGGTTGCACGAAAAAGTATTTGTTTTTCCAAACACTATGCGAGGAGATCGACGCGTCCAATACTCTCTTCGTAGTATCCCGATGACGAACATGGTAAAACAGAAACCTTCCGCCTGAGATTACTACATCAAAAATGGAAAAAAAGTGGTCCACCCCACACTCCAACCCGTTTACCTGACACCAGTAAACATAAATACAGAGGGCGACGAACCCATTCGGAACTAGTTGACTCGGGCTGATATTGCAAGCCTTAAAAACTTCACAGAAGAAAGGCGGCATGAATGAGCGCCACCCGTATCTCACTTGAGCAAAATACATAGTCAACATACCCGGAGGAGGATAACAGGCTCTCTCATCCTTCGTTGGAATTTGGAAGATCATATTCTTCTGAAAAGCCCCAGTCGAAGTGAATAACTCCAACACCTGTTCCCGAGTGGCGATGCTAGGAACCCCCTCAACTTTGGAAAAATCCCGAGGAGGAACCACCTTCTTCGATTTGGGAACCCTAGCTTTTTTAGAAGAAGTGGCGCCGACCTCGGCAACAGCAGCAATTTCTCCCTTGCGCTTACGAGTAACCACCTCTGTCGGAATACTCCTCAAATTTGCAGAAGAATCAACCGGAGCAGTGACCTCAGAGACAGTGGAGGCAGCAATGGGGTCAACATTGGCAGAGGAAGCCATTTATACAAAAATAAAGAAGAAGTGTTTATTCGAAAAAGAAAAAAGCTAAATTGCGCGTAAAATTGCTGAAGAATCAAAGTGTGAGAAGAAAAGAAGAAGAGAAGAATCGGATTTTGCTCTGGAGAGAAATTTGCAGAAGTGAGAAAAAGGGTGAATAGTTCCCCTATTTATAGCCAAATGGTGGCAACGGTTAGATGCAATTTAAACGTGGAGCACATTCAAAGCTCCACGTAACCGTCACATGACCGCGCCACGCCATCACTAATCTGACTGTTACCAACGGTCAGATATTTTAAAACTTCAAAGCCGGTCAACGGCGACCTGTCCCCCACGCCCCAAGATCTCCGCGTACAATATTCCTAGGGGTATTCAGGTAAAATCCCTTTGACTTTTTTTTTTAAAAAAATAATTAATATATATGCATATTCCCTCGGAAAAATACCAAAAAATAAATATATTGAAGACCAAGACATGGACTAACCCTTCGCCTCACTGAGGACGATGAAAAAAATTTCCCTTGCCTCTACGAAGGCGATCGAAATTTGGGGGGGCTAGCGTTAACCATAAAAATAAATAAAAGGGAAAAAAGAAGGTTAATCCTAATCAGGGGAATTAATAAATGAACAATACAATTGTCACGAGTACTTTCGATGAGATGTACCCACTCCTAATAAGGAGCCCCCCCTCGGATGTTGCCCTACCCCTCGGTCACTGACATAAGAAGGCACAAAAAAGCACACGAGGAGGAACATAAGCATCCCTTGGAAAGTCAAATGGTGAGTAAAAAACAGATATCAACGCGGCATCGGAAAAAGAGCAAACCCCGGTGGATCCGCGCGACTCCGATATCTACCAATGCGCCAAGAGGGACCACAACGGACCCCAAGTCCCACGAACTTACAAGAAAACTTACTTGCTGAACACTCCTCAACATGACCATCCCTCAGACCATCACCCGAGGACCTATTCTCAGAGAAAAACCAGGAAAAGAATAACAGAGCGCCTAGACAATATATTCTGAGGACTTAGACAAGAAAATACCGTTTCAAGCAGAGTAAATCAAGCCCTCGGAGATCATGTGACGCCATCGGAGATCACATTACGCCATCAGAGATCCCATTACGCCATCAGAAATCACATTACTCCCTCGGAGATCACCCCAGGTCATTGAAGAACGGACCCGAGTCAAGAAAGAGAAATAAAACCCCTCGGAAGGCATATACAACAGCCCCTACTCCCGAATACACTTATGCTAAAGCATGAAACCCCCAGACGGTCATCCTAATTATTTATCAACAAAAGCATAGCCCCTTGGAAGAGTAACGCCCCCAAAACAACCATTCATCGGAGATCTCCGGAGCCATCGGAAATATAAAGATTGGTCTAGTCAGCATCTAGTAGACTAAAAGATAAACCTTATCCTAATTTTTACACATGTAACAATATAACGACACCTGTCTTTACTAAAGCACATGCGCAATGACACCTGCCCCTACCAAAATCTATATAAAGGGAGGTGATCAATAGAAGAGAGACAACTTGACACTCATACACACACAGAGATAAAAGGAGGAAAAGTTCAGTGAATAAAGGAAGGAATATTCTTGCATCACTTGTTATTTTTAATTCCATCCATTATTGTTTTTGAATCACGGGCAGGGCGTTCCAACCCAAAATAATATTCGTTAAATGGGAAATAATTCCAAACCCGTTAACAATAAGTTTGGGTGTGATATTAAATGGAGAAAGTGGATTAGAGAATGTATTACTTCAGCATCCATGTCAGTCTTGGTTAATGGTTGTCCTACAGAAGTGTTTAACCTTCAAAGAGGCTTGCGTCAAGGAGATCCACTATCTCCTTTCTTGTTTCTCTTAGTGGCAGAGGCTCTTGGGGCTATGATCAAGAAAGCCATGGTGTGTGGTCTGTTTGTGGGTTATAAAGTTGGAGATAGGACTTTCGAGGTTTCACATACACAATATGCTGATGATACAATTATTTGTTGTGAACCAAGTGATGAAAACGTGTTTGCCATCAAAAGCATTCTAATGAACTTCGAGTTGATTTCGGGATTGAAAGTGAATTTCCAAAAAAGTCAGCTGTACAGAATCAACATTGAAAAAGACAGAGTTGAGGAATGGGCAACATACTTGAATTTTAAGAAAGGTAACTTGCCGTTTATGTATCTTGGGGTTCCGGTTGGGATTAACCCGAGAAGAAATGAGTCCTGGAATTCCTTGATAGAGCGTTTTACAAAGAGGTCTGGATTCTTACAAAACAAGCATCTTTCATTTGGCGGTAGAGTTACTTACCTAAAAAGTGCACTTACAGGTATACCTACATATCTCCTCTCTTTCTATAAAGTCCCGATCAAGGTGTTAAAAGAACTTACCGCTGTACAACGTGAATTTTTATGGGGTGGACAGCAAGGAGTGAAAAAAATCAATTGGGTAAGTTGGGAGGTGATTTGTAGAAATAAAGAAGTTGGTGATTTAGGCGTAAAAGATTTGTGTCGATTTAATATGGCACTACTTGGTAAATGGTGGTGGAGGATACTTACAAAAGAAGATTAGTTTGGAGAAATGTTTTAATTGCTAATATAACGTTCTTGATCTTGGGGATGCGGCATACATAGCAAGCAATAGAAGGGGCAGAGGTTCTTTTTGGTGGAGAGACATGTTCTATTGTAGGCGCTGATTTAAATGAGGATTGGTTTTCAAGTGGTGTGAAAAAAATTATTGGAGATGGAGGAGACACAAGTTTCTGGAATGATACTTGGATTGGCACAGAAACCTTGAAAGAAAAGTATGCGAGACTTTTTAGTATCTCACTTGACAAAAACAAGATGATTAGCGAGATGGGATCATGGCGGAATGGAGTGTGGGACTGGAAAATTACATGGAGAAGGAGTCTATTTTGTTGGGAGAAACAACTTTTTGAAGACTTGAGGCAACTGGTACAACACATTCAGCTGGTCAACAGCAAACGTGACTCCTGGAAGTGGAATCCAGATCCAACCGGTTGTTATACGGTAAAATCTGCCTATCTCATTTTAAGTCAGAACAGGATTAATTCTTTTGATGGTTTTTTCAACTCTTTTTGGGATATGTCGGTACCTCATAAGATGATGTATTTTGCTTGGAAGCTTATACTTGATAGAGTTCCAACAAAATCAAATTTGGAAAAAAGAGGATATAGTGAATTGATAACTACATGGGGTTGTTGTTTTTGTGGTGCTGAAATTGAGTGCTCTGGACATTTGTTTTTCGAGTGTGATTTTGCTTATAGGGTTTGGATGTATGTCTATGAGTGGTGGGGTTATTGTACTGTGTTACCGAAGGTTTCATCTACTCATTTTGAACTTCACACTTCATTGTGGCGTGGGATTAAGGCGAGAAAATATTGGAAAGGTTTGTGGTGTGTTACGGTCTCGATGATTTGGATAGCGAGGAACAAGGTGACGTTTCAAAATGAAGAATCAAACATTATAGGAACGGTAGAGCTAACCAAACTGAAAACTTGAGCGTGGATTAAAGTAAAATCTGAAGATTTCATTTTTTCTTTTTATGATTGGTGTATGCAACCTGCCCTTTGTATGGGGAGTAACAGTATGACAAAGTAATATGTGTAAGGGGTTAAAGCACTCCTTGTGCTTTGTTTTTTTATTTTAATGATAAAAAAAAAGAATTATAGTATGGAGTTGTAGTAAATGGGTTCGATAGTGAAAAACAAACTAAAGGAGCTGTGAACATGCATTGTATACTATCCCAAAAACTATGAACACCTATTTATTTTGCCAATGCGAAATAATATATATAACTATATAACGGCGCATTTGGTTGCCCTTAACAGCCCATATTAATTAAATAGTGTGGGTTTATACCACATTTGGTTGGCAAATAAAAGATAGAAGGCCCAACATAAATTGCCTTTTTGGAGCATTTTCCTAGATAACTAATCTCACCCCTCCCCCTATGATAATTTAATGCTACAACCACCAGGTTCAGCTGTTTTGTGAAATGACTATTTTGCCCTTGCTTTTCACTTTATATTTAAAAAATTCATTTCTCATCTTTCTTCTTCTCTCCTGCCCGCCACCCCTACCCCACGACCACCACCACCGTCACCCCTTCCGCCTCCAACACCGAATCAAAAAAGCCCCTTCACCACCATAGACAGTTTCTCCCCCATGTGCGGCTCCGACAAGGTCGAAGATTCGGGTCAAATCGAAAGCAAATCAAAAGTCCAAATGCGGAGGAGTGGACAAGAAGAGGAAGAAGAACAAGAAGAGCGTGGAGACGTACAAGATCTACATCTTCAAGGTGTTGAAGCAGGTGCACCCCGATATTGGAATCTCCAGCAAGGCGATGGGGATCATGAATAGCTTTATCAATGATATATTTGAGAAGATGCAGTGAGCGTGGAAGCAGTGGCGGCAATCGGGAAGCTTCCGGTACCTATCGCCGCCAAGGAAGTCGGTGATGCAAATGGCACAATGCGGCGGCGAGGTTCCGTCGAAAATGGCGGCGGTTGGGAGGCGTTGTTGTTGTTGAGCGTCGGAATAATAATAGTTTGTTAGAAATGTAACGACATTGGAGAATTTGGAGATGAATCTAAAAAGGTGAGGCTTCGAAATTGGCGAGGTATAATAAGAAGCCGACGATTACGCCGAGGGAGTTCCAGACGGCGGTGAGGCTGGTGTTGCCTGGTGAGCTGGCGGAGCATGCGGTGTCGGAAGGGACGAAGGCGGTTACCAAATTTACCAGTGCTTGAAGTAATTTGGGGAATTAGGATTTTAATTTTTCAGCATTTATGTTAATTGAATGTTTTATTATGTTTGGGTTTAGTTTGTTAGTTGTTTAATGGTTGTAAAAATTGTGTGTTTGTTTGTTTTAATGAAATGATGGTTGCGCTTCATATAAGTTGTAGCTTGTTTATGATTATGTTTCGTTATTTTCGTGCTCGTAGAACTATGATTTGAATGGTGTTTAGCTTCTATTGTTTCTCACTTCGCGTTATTTGTATTAATTCCGAGCACCTCAAGTTTTAATTGATTGTGGAGAGCCAACTTGTTCTTCAATTGCAGGTGTGTTGATACTTGATATTGGTGAAATAAGAAATAATGATTCTTTTTCCTTTTGCCACAACTTAAGGGTATTTTTGGTATTTCACAGAATTATGTGAACGTGTATGTGCAACCAAACATGAGTTTTAGTAAAATTAAAGGTTAGAAGTTGGGATTTTTTTTGGCAACCAAATGTAAGATTAATTGTTTTATTTAGTGTAATCTTGACACTAAATTATATGGGTTTTAAGCTCATGGGGCAACCAAATGTGCCGTAAGAGACCAAACATATTTTATCATCAACCATCCATTAAAAGAGTCACTATATATGGCACATATAATAAGACTGTTTTGCACTTGTTCATTCACAAAAAATTAAGAAAGGACTGTTTTGCAGATGATGTTGAATTAAGACGGTTTGATGATGTGGGGTCAGAGTCTCACAGATACTGCAGAGTATGTAAAAGCAACCCCTTCGAGTGGCTGAGATTCAAAAGAAAAACAATGTCCCGTTTTACCCGCCAAACTAGAAGAAAATTAATCGCTACGGTCGTGAATGAGCCACATGTCTCGTCTCGTCAACGTGGATGGAAACTCCTCGAGAATGGAACACGTGTAAAGCAAGCTTTCTACAACTCACTTGCAGCACCTTCCCGAAGACGCCACATTTTCCCCATCCCTTACAATTTATATTTATTTATATATATATCACGTACGTATGGGCTATGGCTAAATAAATAAATGCCTGAAACACAAACACCACCTGATTAACTGATATTATTCTTCCCTTTCACACTCATAGTAAGAGTACTCTGCAATCAACATTGGGAAATCGCTATCACAAACATATATAGAGCATTATTATTAGACATATAATATATATATATATATATATATATATAGTAAAGTTATATATGATGACGGATATATTTAGTGTTGTTGGTACGTGCAAGTACGATGATCATGTAGTGGAACTGGAACAAGAAGATGGGTGCTCCACTCCCAAACGACGTCGCATTCCGGTGCTGGCTGCCCCGCCACCACCCCCGAGAAAGAAGCCGCTGCCGGCTTGTAAGCGTCCGCCGCCGAAGAATGGATATTTTCATTCGCCGGAGCTCGACCTGTTTTTTGCTTCCGTACCGCCCAGACGTGAAGCATTGTGCATAAATTAGATTGTTATTAAGACACCTCCCTTTATTAATTAATTACTAGTTACATGCATTTTGTTAATTAGCTAGTACTAGTACTAGCTAGTAGTGGTAACTATTGCTAGCTGTATTTCAGAATGTACAGTGATATATTAATTGCCTGCTGTCGGTTTTGATTGGTTGTGGAATTTTCTTGTATATGGTCTGGCAAATTAGAATTGCTGATTTTGATTTTGGAGGAGGTTGAAGCAGGCAGCTGGTACCGGTGCTTGTATGTGAAGTTGACTGTGTATGTGTACTTCTTTTTGCTTAATTTTATGGTATGATATGTTGTTGGTTGATGGGCTACAGGCAAACTTAATTAGCATCAGTCAACTATGTGATGATGACTTGCTAGTCAACTATGTGATGATGACTTGCTGGTTACATTTGACAGTTCATCTTGTGATGTTTATGATAGTGATAATGTACTTGTTATGACAGGTACTCGGTCCAAGGACAACTGCTACCTAGCTCAAGAGGAAGCAGAGTGTTTCCATGCTAAAATAGATGAAGCATCTATATGGCATAGGAAACTTGGACATGTTCACTACAGGAACCTTGAGAAATTGCAAAAAGTTGATGCTGTAAGAGGCTTACCTAAGCCATCTTGCCCAGGTAAGCTTGTCTGTGGTGATTGTCTCAAGGGTAAACAAACTAGAGCAGTTCATGCCCCCCTACAGGTACAT
Source organism: Linaria vulgaris (assembly GCA_948329865.1). Classification (NCBI taxonomy): domain Eukaryota; kingdom Viridiplantae; phylum Streptophyta; class Magnoliopsida; order Lamiales; family Plantaginaceae; genus Linaria; species Linaria vulgaris. The sequence continues at coordinate 29,107,097 of OX415250.1, read as the reverse complement.
AATGCTAATCCTAGATCTAGTAGGTGCTTTGAACTGTTACATATGGACTTGATAGGTCCCATTGAGGTGAGTAGTCTGAATGGTAAGAAATTTGCCTTTGTTATTGTAGATGACTTCTCTAGATATACTTGGGTAAAGTTTCTTAAAAAAAAGTCAGAAGCTTTTGATCAGTTCAAAATTTTTTGTGCTAGTATTAAAAACTTATATGGCTCTTCTGTGACTAAAATTAGGTCTGACCATGGTAAAGAATTTGAGAATGCTAGTTTTGATAACTATTGCAATGTTAAAGGAATTTTCCATAAATACTCAGCACCTAAGACACCTCAGCAGAATGGGATTGCTGAAAGGAAGAACAGGACACTTCAAGAGATGGCCAGAGTCATGCTGAATGCCAAAAATATATCCAAGAGACTCTGGGCTGAAGCTTTAAACACTGCTTGTCATATTAGTAACCGGGTGTACCTCAGACCTGGAACTAACATGACTCCATATGAACTCTTGAAGGGTGTGAAACCAAATATTGCACATTTTCATGAATTTGGATGTGACTGTTATCTGCTAAATGACAGGGATTATCTTAATAAATTTGATCCAAAAAGTGAAAAATGCATCTTTGTAGGATACTCTGCCAATAGTACTTCCTTTAGAGTCTACAATCCTAGATTGAAGACAATTCAGGAATCAGTGAATGTTGTGTTTGATGATTTCATACTTGATACAGGTACTGGTAATATTAATGTCTCCAATGTTGAACCAACAGTGGAGATTGATGATGTTACTCCTTCCAATGGTACTCCAACATTGGACCATGAAGCTGGAAATGCAGAACAGGAGACAGAACCCAATGTTAGACTAACACCAGCTAGATCTGATGTTAGACTAACAGCAGAAGATTCTGACTCTGAAGTTGAAGCTGTCACTGGATCTAGAAGGGACCCTCCAGCTAGGATTCAGAAAGACCATCCAGCATCACAGGTAATATGTGAGATCACTGAACGGGTAAGGACACGCAACAAAGAAAGAATTGACTATAGTGATATGGTCAAGATGTGTATCTGCATGAATTTCACTTGTACTGTTGACAATGCCTCATGTTTTGTTTCCTCTATTGAACCTAAGAATGTGACTGAAGCCCTTCTTGATAACTTTTGGATTAATGACATGCAGGATGAACTATTACAGTTTACTAAGAACTGTGTTTGGAAGTTGGTACCTAGACCACCTAGTGTAAATGTAATAGGAACTAAATGGATCTTTAAAAACAAAAGTAATGAGGAAGGAGTCATAGTTAGGAACAAAGCTAGACTGGTTGCTCAGGGATACACTCAGGTTGAAGGTGTAGATTTTGATGAGACTTTTGCTCCAGTTGCTAGGATAGAATCTATTAGATTACTCTTAGCCATTGCATGCTGTCTTAAGATAAAACTATACCAAATGGATGTTAAGGGTGCTTTTCTTAATGGGCTGATTGATAAGGAAGTATATGTTGAACAACCTAAGGGATTCACAGATCCTAAGTATCCAAACCATGTGTACAAGCTTGAAAAAGCCCTTTATGGTCTTAAACAAGCACCTATAGCATGGTATGAAAGGCTTACAGAATTTCTATTAAGTCTTGGTTTTGTTAGAGGTGGAGGAGATAGAACTCTGTTTGTTTTAAAGAAAGATTCTCATATCTGTATTGCTCAAATCTATGTTGATGATATTGTGTTTGGCTCAACTAACAATTCTATGTTAGAAAAGTTTGTTGAATCAATGACAGGGCAGTTTGAAATGAGTATGATGGGAGAATTGAATTTCTTCCTTGGTCTTCAAGTGAAACAAACAGGTACTGGCATATTCCTTTGTCAGGAAAAGTATGCAAAGAATTTGGTAAAAAGGTTTGAATTAGCAGATTCAAAGCCTTGTAAGACTCCCATGGCATCTGCAGTGAAGATGGCCAGGGATGATACTGGTGTCAATGTTGATCCAACATTGTACCGTTCAATGATAGGAAGCTTGTTATACTTGTCAGCTTCAAGACCTGATATTATGTTCTCTGTGTGTGTATGTGCAAGGTACCAGGCATGTCCAAAGCAGTCACATCTGATTGCTGTGAAGAGAATACTTAGATACATATCTGGCACTTTGGCCCTTGGCATATGGTACTCTTATGATACTAACACAAATCTTGTAGGTTTCAGTGACTCAGATTGGGCAGGTGATACTGATGACAGGAAGTCTACAAGTGGAGGATGTTTTTATCTGGGGAACAACTTGGTCTCATGGTACAGTAGAAAGAAAAACTGTGTGTCACTATCCACTGCTGAGGCTGAATACATTGCAGCAGGTAGTTGTGTCACCCAGTTGGTATGGCTCAAACATATGCTACTGGACTATGGGTTGGACAGTGATACCTTACTTATGTTTTGTGATAACCTTAGTGCTATAAGCATCTCTAAGAATCCTGTTCAGCATTCTAGGACAAAACATATAGACATTAGGCATCACTTTCTGAGAAACATGGTAGAAGACAAGCTTATTGACATTGAACATATAGAAACTAACAATCAGCTTGCTGATATGTTCACTAAACCATTAGATACTGAGAGGTTCTTCAGTCTGAGGAACTCTCTTGGCATGTGCATTGTTTAGAGATGTTAGTTCACCAGTGTTGACATAACACCACTGTCTAGCATTGGTTATTGGTTGTGGTGTAGCTGTAATTCTTTTATGTTCCTTTTTTGCATTCTTCTTTCTTGCATATTACATCTTTGTTAGAGAAACGGTTGGTTGTGTGGTTAATCTGTATGAATAGCTAAGGTGATTGGTGAACAGGTACATATCAAGAGTTTTGGAAAGAAATAACTCTGATGTTAGTCTGTGAATGTTAACCTAACATCATGGGAGAAGCTGGGATACACAGAGCTCACTACTCTGATGCTATTCAGTTGTGACTTATCCATGTTAGGTTTGACAAGGTATGAAGAGAAGCTGGGGTACATGATGTTGAAGGCCTCATTGTCATTCAGTTGTGCTTATTTTCATATTTTTGTCTATGGCCAAGGTTTTTACATGATAGTGATCTTTCCTACTGGGGTGTATAAAGTTTAGACTGTGTGCATTCAGTAGCATTGATTACTTAGTATTTCCTTGATAAACAGGTTAGTAAACAAGTATGCATGAGGAGTTGGGGTGGAGAAATATTTGATAAAAGTGTTGTCTTCATTCAATTTCTTTGTACTTGCCTGATCTGTAGCTGATAGTTAAGTTGCTGGGGTGTGTGGAGACCTGTGCTGCCCACATTCAGTGATGAGACTGTCCTTTAACATTCATCAGTTTTTTTATTCAAAAGAGTTTCTAAAAATAGTGAAAGTTAAAGATAAATTGATATGTCCTGATCCCAGTTACCAAGGCGGTTTGTATGTGGTTACCATCTCTCAAATGTTAATCTAACATGGTTGCATTCATTCTAGTTCTGCATATTTCCTTTTGTCGGTTTGGGCTTAGGGGGAGTAGTTAAGTATCTTGTGTTGAGGCATACTTCTTGGGTGACCAGCTACAGGTAAAAGCACTATGTTTTGTGATCTTCTTGCTGTGGGAAAATCCTTTCCCTGGATAAGTATATCCTCTGTGTTTTTCCCTGTTTGATTTGTCACTTGCTTATACTGATGATCTTAAGCTTTGTCATTGTACATGTGTACGTGGTTGAAGCTTCAGATTAGTACAGGAATATCTCACGCTCTCACAAGATGATGCTACTTTGGATGAAGCCCTGCACCTCCTACTTCCCTCCCTGATGTTAACTTGCCAATGTTAGTCCAACATTGTAACAGTGTAACTTATAAGTTTTCAGGTATGAAGACTACTCTGGTTACGTGTTAAACTAACACTGACACGTGGTAAGAATAACATGTAGGGGACGTGTGATAGGGGTCAGATTATTATGGTAACATGTTACAACACCACTATTCCATGCTCTTCATCTGAATCATATATGTAATTTGCCCTAATTTCTTCTTCATTCTAACGCTAACAACTGTGCAAAGCAAATTACTCTCTAAATTTTCAAAATCTTCAATCTTTTATCTCAAAGTTACTCTAACAATGGCACGCAAGTCCAATATTGATGCTCTTGCAGAAGCAGCTGCGCAAATCGAGCGAGCGCCACGACGCAGTACCAGACGCACCGCCGCTGAAACCACAGTCGCCGCCTCTCCAAAGAGGAAAGCTACCACTCAACGGCGCAAGGGCAAAAAGATTTCAAAGAAAGATGTTGGTTCAACATCAGATGCTGTCGAGCAAGCCCCTGCTCCCACCAATCCTGAAATCGAGGTAACAATGGCTAACCCTACTCCGAGTATACCTGCTGATGTTGATGTTGGTATTGAGGGGGAGAATGAGGCCCCTGTGATTGGGTTGGGTAGTGCTGTGATTGAGCCAGCTGAGGCTAATGTGGTTGAGGAAGTGGTGGAGCCAACTGTGGCTAGTTCTGTTGAGCCTAATGAGGCTAATGATGATGAGCTTGCTGCTGATGAGGAGAGTGGACATGCTACTGGTGAGCATGATGAGGATTTGTCTGAGGAGATTGCTGCTGATGGCAATCTTGGTGTAAATAATGGGGTTACTACTGAAGGTAACCAAGCTGTTGTGAGTGATCAACCAGCTGAGGTTGAAGGAGAAGAAGAGGATGAGGATGAAAACCTTTCCTTGGCTGCCCTTGCAAATGCTGCCAGGAAGAGGAAGGGTAAGGAGGTGATGGCTGAGTCTTCTGAGGATGAGTCAGAAGAAGAAAAAGAAGAAGAAGAGGTTGAGGAGGAAGAGGAAGAGGAAGTTGAGGAAGAAGAGCTTGTGGCTGATGAGCCAGAGGAAGCTGATGTTACTCTAACATCAGATGATGATCAGTTTACTGATCTGATGATGAAAGAGTATCCACATGAAGCTTACTCTGACTTCTATGTGTCTCCTGATGCTGAGGAGCAATGGGAGGCATACCAAGCCAGGGTAATCCACAAGGAAAGGGCTATTGAGGAGGGTATTTTCAAAGAAAACAGGGTGTTTGAGTTGCTTGAGGCTAGAGGAGTCTTGGGCTCTGTGCAGAATCTGTCTGCATATGTTCCTGATGTAGTGAGAGAGTTCTACATGAATCTCTATGAGTGGGTGATCAACCTGGATTCTCCTAAGTATGGGAAGGCTTGGGTTAGGAAGAAGATCTATGACATCACTCCTGCCATGATCAATGAGGCTTGGGGGCTTCCTGATCCTGAAGAGTCTGAGGATCCTACTATGGAGGAGATCATCACTGATCTTACAGGTGGTCTCACTAGGCAATGGAGAGAGAGCTTTCCCACAACCAGGCTGACTTCTCTTAGTGCCATCCTTCACAAAATCAGCACTTACAATTGGCTTCCTTCTTCCAACACTACTGTGATGACAAAAGAGTCAGCAAAGTTGGTGTACAAGCTGAAGAATGGACTGAGTGTAAACATTGGTGAAAAAGTGCTGAGACACATGAAGGAAGTCACTACAAAGCCCAAAGGAATCCTTCCCTATCCCTCTCTGATCTCATGCCTATTGGTGAAGCAAGGCTTCAAAACCAAGAAGACTGAAGGATGGATCAGCAACAAGGCTGTAATGTCAATCACCAGGAGCTACTTCACTAATGTGAGGATCCAGGATTTGCCTTGGAACCCTCAAGGAGAAGCTGGTCCCAGCAGGAAGAAGAAGAAGAAGACACACAAGTTTGCTGCTTCTTCAGTTCCAGTGAGCAGTGGTGACAGCTGCTCAGTGATTGCAGATGCTTTTGTTGAGGAAACCTTGGTCTGACTGGATAGGGAGTACAAGGACACCCAGAGGGAAATAGCTGACAAGCAAGTCAGACTGCAGGAACTGGACAGCTTGAGGAAACACTTGAAGGATCTGCCTTCCTCACAAAAAGGGGGAGAGTAGATCAAATTTCAAAATTTCCTGCAAGTTTTTTAGTTTCTGTTTCTAATGCCTTTTGAACAATTGTTTTCTTTTTATTCTGATCAAGGAGTCTGTTCCTTGCTGATAGTATGGACTGTAATTAAGTACTTTTTAATTTTGGGTACTTAGTGTTTCTGCTTATGCTATTATTGAACTGTGATTACTGGTACTAACTCTGTTTTGCAGGTGTTAACTTTCTGATGTTAAACCAACATTGATAAAGCTGGATGTTATAACATCGAGAGTATCAGTGTTAGAATAACATTGGATTAGTCCCTTCTGATATTCAGGGGGAGAGTACTTAGTTTTTCATTGTTATGATATAATGAAGTTTTTCTGAATAATTTGATCGGATAAGAACTGTTTCTTAGGTTTTGTGATTAAGGCAAAAAGGGGGAGATTGAAAGTGCAAGTTTTCTGGATGTTAGGATAACATTGAGATTTTCAATGTTAGAGTAACATTGCACGTCCAGAAACTGTTTTACAATCTAGTTATTATTATTATTATTGTTTTGCCTTATTCACTTAACTAACTGAGTTCCACAGTTGTAGTTGTCTTTGATTATTATTCAGGAAACAAACTTGCATTAGGTTGGACGCTCAAAGTTTCCAAGATGAGAAGTTTCCTTAATTAAAGCAAACGGCTTATAAAAGGAAAGAAGAAGTCTAGTGCGACTAGGAAAGCTTCCAAGGGAAAGTCCTGAATTGAAGAAGGAGTCTTTCCTTAGCTAGATCACTGGCGAAGGAACTTTTATTCAAGAAGGACTGCGAGAACAAGGAAGAGGAGTTCGAGAAGGAAACAAAGAGAATTACCAACCGTGTACAACACACCTTGAAGTCGAAGATCAAGAACCTATATATAGGTGTGAAGTACATCAAGACAAACAACGAGACAAGAGCTAATCAATCCGAGAGATTAATTTACAGTTGTTGAGTGTTGTCTTGCTTTAGCAAAGTTTTTAAGTTGTTAGAATAGATCTAAGAGTGAGGAGCTTTTAGAGATAGTCGAAGCAACTCTTGTGTGCTTTGCTTAGTTTGAACAATTCGAGAGTGAGGAGCTTGAGAGTTGTGAGAACGCCTTTGTTAAACCCTTGTGGTATTTTGCCTACGGCTCGGAAGTTAATATAATCCTATATTCACTTCTTAAATTCGTGTTTGTTTATTCCGCTGCAAACTGTTACTCTGGTCTGCTGTTAAAGTAACATCATCGAACTAACAGCGACCACAAACTGCTGTTAGAACTTCAGTGTTAAGTTAACATCAACAACGTATCAACCCGATCCACAATTTCAATTGGTATCAGAGCCAAGCACCAACTTCACCGGTGTTTGGCGTTGATACGACAAGATGGACAGCTCCAACCCCAATACCAGCAGGTTGCCAGTATTGGAAGGTCCCAACAACTATGCGTACTGGAAGATCAGACTCAGAGTCCACATCAAATCCATCGACCTCAAAGCTTGGGAAGCTGTACTAGAAGGCTATACCATCCCTTATCTGCCAAGAGATGGAGATGCTGACCTGGTGCCAAAGCCAAGGGGACAATGGACAGCCGCTGAAATTGCTCTCTACAACTACAATGAGAAGGCTCTCAATGCTATTTTTAGCTGGATAGGTAATCATATGTTTAAACTTGTTCAAACTTGTGATACTGCTAAAGCTGCATGGGAAACACTTGAGTTACATTGTGAGGGTGATGTGGCTGTGAGGGATTCTAAGTATAGGAAACTTTTGAGAGACTTTGAGAAGATTGAGATGGGAGAAGAGGAAACTATTGATAGTTATTTTGAGAAACTTCTTGATATATCTAATCAATGTCAGAACTTAGGTTTTGTGATTCCTAATCAGACCATGGTGTATAAAGCCTTTAGAACACTATCTTCTAAGTTTACAGTCAAAAGAATTGCTATGAATGAGTCTAAAGATCTTGCCAACATGAGTTTCCAGACCTTGATGAACACTATGAAAGAATTTGAATTAGAATTCCTAGGAAAGTCTAGCAAGCAATTAGCTTTAGCCCTTATTGGAACTAGTTCAGATTCTGCAGGTAGTGATGAGGATGAATATGAGTTGATCTCTTCTAACTATGGCAATATTACCAAAAAGTTTAGTAAATTAGGTTTCAAAGGTAAACAGAAAGAAAAACTAACTGGTAATGATGGCCCCGGTTACAAGAAATTGCCCCCTAAATTTGTTAAGTACATGGCATCTAAGAGCACACCTCAAGATGTAGAAAAATTAAAGGATGTTCAGTGCTATGAATGTAAGGGGTATGGTCACTATAAACATGAATGTGCTAACACCCTCAGAACAAGAGGGAATTCTCATTGGGTTTGTGTAGATGACTTCAATGAAGATGATTTTGAATCTGGAACAAGTACCGAAGAACACTCAGAGGAAATCAAAACTGCTGCGCTATGCACAAGGATCACCTGGACCAATGAAGACTCCAGAAATTGCCTAGGATCACAATGTTACTCTAACATTGGTGAACCAACAGCAAAGCAGGAAATCTTTTTTGGAGACTGGAACAGCAATGATTCCCAGGTTATCTCTGATGAACTCTCTGATTGTGATGATACTAACTTTGACTGTTTTCATGGTACAGTTGATCTAGAAGAAGAGTACTCCCAAGAAGAAGAATTATCCCAGGAGGAGATTCTTGATGATCTGCACACAACATTCCTCAGGCTTGAGAGAGAGAATGTGAAACTCATAAAGAAGAACAAAGCACTGACTCATGACATCGAGTGTCTGAAAAACATGTTGAAACTCTATGAAAGAGATCTTGACAAAACTGAAGCTGAGTTGAAAGAGGTAAAGGATAAACTCAAGAAAGACACACAGATCATAGCTAAATGGAATGCAGGTACTTCCAAACTTGATGAGGTACTAAGCATGGGAAATTCAGGTTCATGTGGTCTGGGATTTGTTGAGAAACCTTCCTCTTCTATTGTAAATTCTGCCTATCTATCTTCTAGCTTTGTTAAAGAATCTGATTCTAAGAGTTTAGGTACCATCAACACTGTGAGAAGTAAACCTACTTTTATCTGTCAATACTGTTACCAACCAGGCCACATAAAACCATTCTGTAGAAAATTTATAAGAGAATGTGGTAAGAAAACAGTTACTGAACCCAATGTTAGAACAACAGCAGTTTCTGATGTTAGACCAACATTAGGTTCAGGACAGAAAGGTAGAACTTGGGTAGAAAAAGTTAAGACCCCTAAGATTAAAGTTGTTTGCAATGTTGTTTTCTCTGTTGTGTATTCTAACCTTTCAGGTAAGTGGTACTTCGACAGTGGATGCTCAAGACACATGACAGGCAACATTGACAATCTTGTGAATATGGTTTCCTTGAGTACTGGCACTGTGACCTATGGTGGTGGTACAAAAGGGAAAATCATTGGAAAGGGGACACTGAATGTTGATGGATTTCCACCCCTGAAGGATGTGTTGTTGGTTGATGGACTACAGGCAAACTTAATCAGCATCAGTCAACTATGTGATGATGACTTGCTGGTTACATTTGACAGTTCATCTTGTGATGTTTATGATAGTGATAATGTACTTGTTATGACAGGTACTCGGTCCAAGGACAACTGCTACCTAGCTCAAGAGGAAGCAGAGTGTTTCCATGCTAAAATAGATGAAGCATCTATATGGCATAGGAAACTTGGACATGTTCACTACAGGAACCTTGAGAAATTGCAAAAAGTTGATGTTGTAAGAGGCTTACCTAAGCCATCTTGCCCAGGTAAGCTTGTCTGTGGTGATTGTCTCAAGGGTAAACAAACTAGAGCAGTTCATGCCCCCTACAGGTACAGAATGCTAATCCTAGATCTAGTAGGTGCTTTGAACTGTTACATATGGACTTGATGGGTCCCATTGAGGTGAGTAGTCTGAATGGTAAGAAATTTGCCTTTGTTATTGTAGATGACTTCTCTAGATATACTTGGGTAAAGTTTCTTAAAAAAAAGTCAGAAGCTTTTGATCAGTTCAAAATGCTTTGTGCTAGTATTAAAAACTTATATGGCTCTTCTGTGACTAAAATTAGGTCTGACCATGGTAAAGAATTTGAGAATGCTAGTTTTGATAACTATTGCAATGTTAAAGGAATTTTCCATGAATACTCAGCACCTAAGACACCTCAGCAGAATGGGATTGCTGAAAGGAAGAACAGGACACTTCAAGAGATGGCCAGAGTCATGCTGAATGCCAAAAGTATATCCAAGAGACTCTGGGCTGAAGCTTTAAACACTGCTTGTCATATTAGTAACCGGGTGTACCTCAGACCTGGAACTAACATGACTCCATATGAACTCTTGAAGGGTGTGAAACCAAATATTGCACATTTTCATGAATTTGGATGTGACTGTTATCTGCTAAATGACAGGGATTATCTTAATAAATTTGATCCAAAAAGTGAAAAATGCATCTTTGTAGGATACTCTGCCAATAGTACTTCCTTTAGAGTCTACAATCCTAGATTGAAGACAATTCAGGAATCAGTGAATGTTGTGTTTGATGATTTCATACTTGATACAGGTACTGGTAATATTAATGTCTCCAATGTTGAACCAACAGTGGAGATTGATGATGTTACTCCTTCCAATGGTACTCCAACATTGGACCATGAAGCTGGAAATGCAGAACAGGAGACAGAACCCAATGTTAGACTAACACCAGCTAGATCTGATGTTAGACTAACAGCAGAAGATTCTGACTCTGAAGTTGAAGCTGTCACTGGATCTAGAAGGGACCCTCCAGCTAGGATTCAGAAAGACCATCCAGCATCACAGGTAATAGGTGAGATCACTGAACGGGTAAGGACACGCAACAAAGAAAGAATTGACTATAGTGATATGGTCAAGATGTGTGTCTGCATGAATTTCACTTGTACTGTTGACAATGCCTCATGTTTTGTTTCCTCTATTGAACCTAAGAATGTGACTGAAGCCCTTCTTGATAACTTTTGGATTAATGCCATGCAGGATGAACTATTACAGTTTACTAAGAACTGTGTTTGGAAGTTGGTACCTAGACCACCTAGTGTAAATGTAATAGGAACTAAATGGATCTTTAAAAACAAAAGTAATGAGGAAGGAGTCATAGTTAGGAACAAAGCTAGACTGGTTGCTCAGGGATACACTCAGGTTGAAGGTGTAGATTTTGATGAGACTTTTGCTCCAGTTGCTAGGATAGAATCTATTAGATTACTCTTAGCCATTGCATGCTGTCTTAAGATAAAACTATACCAAATGGATGTTAAGGGTGCTTTTCTTAATGGGCTGATTGATAAGGAAGTATATGTTGAACAACCTAAGGGATTCACAGATCCTAAGTATCCAAACCATGTGTACAAGCTTGAAAAAGCCCTTTATGGTCTTAAACAAGCACCTATAGCATGGTATGAAAGGCTTACAGAATTTCTATTAAGTCTTGGTTTTGTTAGAGGTGGAGGAGATAGAACTCTGTTTGTTTTAAAGAAAGATTCTCATATCTGTATTGCTCAAATCTATGTTGATGATATTGTGTTTGGCTCAACTAACAATTCTATGTTAGAAAAGTTTGTTGAATCAATGACAGGGCAGTTTGAAATGAGTATGATGGGAGAATTGAATTTCTTCCTTGGTCTTCAAGTGAAACAAACAGGTACTGGCATATTCCTTTGTCAGGAAAAGTATGCAAAGAATTTGGTAAAAAGGTTTGAATTAGCAGATTCAAAGCCTTGTAAGACTCCCATGGCATCTGCAGTGAAGATGGCCAGGGATGATACTGGTGTCAATGTTGATCCAACATTGTACCGTTCAATGATAGGAAGCTTGTTATACTTGTCAGCTTCAAGACCTGATATTATGTTCTCTGTGTGTGTATGTGCAAGGTACCAGGCATGTCCAAAGCAGTCACATCTGATTGCTGTGAAGAGAATACTTAGATACATATCTGGCACTTTGGCCCTTGGCATATGGTACTCTTATGATACTAACACAAATCTTGTAGGTTTCAGTGACTCAGATTGGGCAGGTGATACTGATGACAGGAAGTCTACAAGTGGAGGATGTTTTTATCTGGGGAACAACTTGGTCTCATGGTACAGTAGAAAGAAAAACTGTGTGTCACTATCCACTGCTGAGGCTGAATACATTGCAGCAGGTAGTTGTGTCACCCAGTTGGTATGGCTCAAACATATGCTACTGGACTATGGGTTGGACAGTGATACCTTACTTATGTTTTGTGATAACCTTAGTGCTATAAGCATCTCTAAGAATCCTGTTCAGCATTCTAGGACAAAACATATAGACATTAGGCATCACTTTCTGAGAAACATGGTAGAAGACAAGCTTATTGACATTGAACATATAGAAACTAACAATCAGCTTGCTGATATGTTCACTAAACCATTAGATACTGAGAGGTTCTTCAGTCTGAGGAACTCTCTTGGCATGTGCATTGTTTAGAGATGTTAGTTCACCAGTGTTGACATAACACCACTGTCTAGCATTGGTTATTGGTTGTGGTGTAGCTGTAATTCTTTTATGTTCCTTTTTTGCATTCTTCTTTCTTGCATATTACATCTTTGTTAGAGAAACGGTTGGTTGTGTGGTTAATCTGTATGAATAGCTAAGGTGATTGGTGAACAGGTACATATCAAGAGTTTTGGAAAGAAATAACTCTGATGTTAGTCTGTGAATGTTAACCTAACATCATGGGAGAAGCTGGGATACACAGAGCTCACTACTCTGATGCTATTCAGTTGTGACTTATCCATGTTAGGTTTGACAAGGTATGAAGAGAAGCTGGGGTACATGATGTTGAAGGCCTCATTGTCATTCAGTTGTGCTTATTTTCATATTTTTGTCTATGGCCAAGGTTTTTACATGATAGTGATCTTTCCTACTGGGGTGTATAAAGTTTAGACTGTGTGCATTCAGTAGCATTGATTACTTAGTATTTCCTTGATAAACAGGTTAGTAAACAAGTATGCATGAGGAGTTGGGGTGGAGAAATATTTGATAAAAGTGTTGTCTTCATTCAATTTCTTTGTACTTGCCTGATCTGTAGCTGATAGTTAAGTTGCTGGGGTGTGTGGAGACCTGTGCTGCCCACATTCAGTGATGAGACTGTCCTTTAACATTCATCAGTTTTTTTATTCAAAAGAGTTTCTAAAAATAGTGAAAGTTAAAGATAAATTGATATGTCCTGATCCCAGTTACCAAGGCGGTTTGTATGTGGTTACCATCTCTCAAATGTTAATCTAACATGGTTGCATTCATTCTAGTTCTGCATATTTCCTTTTGTCGGTTTGGGCTTAGGGGGAGTAGTTAAGTATCTTGTGTTGAGGCATACTTCTTGGGTGACCAGCTACAGGTAAAAGCACTATGTTTTGTGATCTTCTTGCTGTGGGAAAATCCTTTCCCTGGATAAGTATATCCTCTGTGTTTTTCCCTGTTTGATTTGTCACTTGCTTATACTGATGATCTTAAGCTTTGTCATTGTACATGTGTACGTGGTTGAAGCTTCAGATTAGTACAGGAATATCTCACGCTCTCACAAGATGATGCTACTTTGGATGAAGCCCTGCACCTCCTACTTCCCTCCCTGATGTTAACTTGCCAATGTTAGTCCAACATTGTAACAGTGTAACTTATAAGTTTTCAGGTATGAAGACTACTCTGGTTACGTGTTAAACTAACACTGACACGTGGTAAGAATAACATGTAGGGGACGTGTGATAGGGGTCAGATTATTATGGTAACATGTTACAACACCACTATTCCATGCTCTTCATCTGAATCATATATGTAATTTGCCCTAATTTCTTCTTCATTCTAACGCTAACAACTGTGCAAAGCAAATTACTCTCTAAATTTTCAAAATCTTCAATCTTTTATCTCAAAGTTACTCTAACAATGGCACGCAAGTCCAATATTGATGCTCTTGCAGAAGCAGCTGCGCAAATCGAGCGAGCGCCACGACGCAGTACCAGACGCACCGCCGCTGAAACCACAGTCGCCGCCTCTCCAAAGAGGAAAGCTACCACTCAACGGCGCAAGGGCAAAAAGATTTCAAAGAAAGATGTTGGTTCAACATCAGATGCTGTCGAGCAAGCCCCTGCTCCCACCAATCCTGAAATCGAGGTAACAATGGCTAACCCTACTCCGAGTATACCTGCTGATGTTGATGTTGGTATTGAGGGGGAGAATGAGGCCCCTGTGATTGGGTTGGGTAGTGCTGTGATTGAGCCAGCTGAGGCTAATGTGGTTGAGGAAGTGGTGGAGCCAACTGTGGCTAGTTCTGTTGAGCCTAATGAGGCTAATGATGATGAGCTTGCTGCTGATGAGGAGAGTGGACATGCTACTGGTGAGCATGATGAGGATTTGTCTGAGGAGATTGCTGCTGATGGCAATCTTGGTGTAAATAATGGGGTTACTACTGAAGGTAACCAAGCTGTTGTGAGTGATCAACCAGCTGAGGTTGAAGGAGAAGAAGAGGATGAGGATGAAAACCTTTCCTTGGCTGCCCTTGCAAATGCTGCCAGGAAGAGGAAGGGTAAGGAGGTGATGGCTGAGTCTTCTGAGGATGAGTCAGAAGAAGAAAAAGAAGAAGAAGAGGTTGAGGAGGAAGAGGAAGAGGAAGTTGAGGAAGAAGAGCTTGTGGCTGATGAGCCAGAGGAAGCTGATGTTACTCTAACATCAGATGATGATCAGTTTACTGATCTGATGATGAAAGAGTATCCACATGAAGCTTACTCTGACTTCTATGTGTCTCCTGATGCTGAGGAGCAATGGGAGGCATACCAAGCCAGGGTAATCCACAAGGAAAGGGCTATTGAGGAGGGTATTTTCAAAGAAAACAGGGTGTTTGAGTTGCTTGAGGCTAGAGGAGTCTTGGGCTCTGTGCAGAATCTGTCTGCATATGTTCCTGATGTAGTGAGAGAGTTCTACATGAATCTCTATGAGTGGGTGATCAACCTGGATTCTCCTAAGTATGGGAAGGCTTGGGTTAGGAAGAAGATCTATGACATCACTCCTGCCATGATCAATGAGGCTTGGGGGCTTCCTGATCCTGAAGAGTCTGAGGATCCTACTATGGAGGAGATCATCACTGATCTTACAGGTGGTCTCACTAGGCAATGGAGAGAGAGCTTTCCCACAACCAGGCTGACTTCTCTTAGTGCCATCCTTCACAAAATCAGCACTTACAATTGGCTTCCTTCTTCCAACACTACTGTGATGACAAAAGAGTCAGCAAAGTTGGTGTACAAGCTGAAGAATGGACTGAGTGTAAACATTGGTGAAAAAGTGCTGAGACACATGAAGGAAGTCACTACAAAGCCCAAAGGAATCCTTCCCTATCCCTCTCTGATCTCATGCCTATTGGTGAAGCAAGGCTTCAAAACCAAGAAGACTGAAGGATGGATCAGCAACAAGGCTGTAATGTCAATCACCAGGAGCTACTTCACTAATGTGAGGATCCAGGATTTGCCTTGGAACCCTCAAGGAGAAGCTGGTCCCAGCAGGAAGAAGAAGAAGAAGACACACAAGTTTGCTGCTTCTTCAGTTCCAGTGAGCAGTGGTGACAGCTGCTCAGTGATTGCAGATGCTTTTGTTGAGGAAACCTTGGTCTGACTGGATAGGGAGTACAAGGACACCCAGAGGGAAATAGCTGACAAGCAAGTCAGACTGCAGGAACTGGACAGCTTGAGGAAACACTTGAAGGATCTGCCTTCCTCACAAAAAGGGGGAGAGTAGATCAAATTTCAAAATTTCCTGCAAGTTTTTTAGTTTCTGTTTCTAATGCCTTTTGAACAATTGTTTTCTTTTTATTCTGATCAAGGAGTCTGTTCCTTGCTGATAGTATGGACTGTAATTAAGTACTTTTTAATTTTGGGTACTTAGTGTTTCTGCTTATGCTATTATTGAACTGTGATTACTGGTACTAACTCTGTTTTGCAGGTGTTAACTTTCTGATGTTAAACCAACATTGATAAAGCTGGATGTTATAACATCGAGAGTATCAGTGTTAGAATAACATTGGATTAGTCCCTTCTGATATTCAGGGGGAGAGTACTTAGTTTTTCATTGTTATGATATAATGAAGTTTTTCTGAATAATTTGATCGGATAAGAACTGTTTCTTAGGTTTTGTGATTAAGGCAAAAAGGGGGAGATTGAAAGTGCAAGTTTTCTGGATGTTAGGATAACATTGAGATTTTCAATGTTAGAGTAACATTGCACGTCCAGAAACTGTTTTACAATCTAGTTATTATTATTATTATTGTTTTGCCTTATTCACTTAACTAACTGAGTTCCACAGTTGTAGTTGTCTTTGATTATTATTCAGGAAACAAACTTGCATTAGGTTGGACGCTCAAAGTTTCCAAGATGAGAAGTTTCCTTAATTAAAGCAAACGGCTTATAAAAGGAAAGAAGAAGTCTAGTGCGACTAGGAAAGCTTCCAAGGGAAAGTCCTGAATTGAAGAAGGAGTCTTTCCTTAGCTAGATCACTGGCGAAGGAACTTTTATTCAAGAAGGACTGCGAGAACAAGGAAGAGGAGTTCGAGAAGGAAACAAAGAGAATTACCAACCGTGTACAACACACCTTGAAGTCGAAGATCAAGAACCTATATATAGGTGTGAAGTACATCAAGACAAACAACGAGACAAGAGCTAATCAATCCGAGAGATTAATTTACAGTTGTTGAGTGTTGTCTTGCTTTAGCAAAGTTTTTAAGTTGTTAGAATAGATCTAAGAGTGAGGAGCTTTTAGAGATAGTCGAAGCAACTCTTGTGTGCTTTGCTTAGTTTGAACAATTCGAGAGTGAGGAGCTTGAGAGTTGTGAGAACGCCTTTGTTAAACCCTTGTGGTATTTTGCCTACGGCTCGGAAGTTAATATAATCCTATATTCACTTCTTAAATTCGTGTTTGTTTATTCCGCTGCAAACTGTTACTCTGGTCTGCTGTTAAAGTAACATCGTCGAACTAACAGCGAACACAAACTGCTGTTAGAACTTCAGTGTTAAGTTAACATCAACAACGTATCAACCCGATCCACAATTTCAGTTTTTATTTAAAAATTCCAATTGGACACTTAGGCAACTTGGTGCTTTCTTCATTAAATAATTTCAATATCAAAGTTAATTAATAAATTTGAATTAATATTTTTTTGGATTTAATTATATTATTTAAATTCTAAAAACGTCTTTATGAATTAAACAAAAGGTCGCAAATTTTTATAGTACTGCACTCGTTTGAATATTATTCACCATTTTTAAAAAGTTGAATTACCTGGAAAAGTTGTCTTTCTGGTTTATAGATATAAGTAAATGATTGATGGACAAATTTATCATTTATTTTTTCTAAGCTTGTTTCAAAATCAAAGTTTAAACTTTATTTATTCTTTAGAATGATTACTTCCTTAAAAACAAACATATTGTGGCAAATGTTGTTTCCAGTAATTCTTCATGACTCAAAGCAAATGCTTATATTTTTCTTTTTTTTCTGTCCAAATATTTTTAACAAAAAGTGTCGAAAAGCTAAGGGTAAAAGTCTTACTTTTTGGTTATTATTCTTATCTTAATACATGGAAGGTGAATGAAGGTTAGTGAAACATAATAGTCTTCTAACATAATACTACAATAGATGACGGGATACACAAACTATGGTGGTAAAAACGTGTTCGGTGTTGAGAAAGCTTGGGACAAAGCTAATAGGAGAGGCGAAAAGAAAGAAAAAAAAACTGGAAATTCTCAAATAACGATAAATATATGAATACAATCCAAAATTATCATATTCTAGGCAAGGATAATGGTATTAAAACACTAAAACGCCGCATCGACGCGGAGTACAGTTTCGGATGGGCCTATTTGTCAAGAGTTGCTCAGTATTTAATCTTGGGTCTAGTTATTGAGTTGAATATGTGCTAGGGTTCACTGGCCTTGGGTTAATATTTTGCTTTTATGTGTCTAATATAGTAAGTTGAAAACTTCGAAAAGAGTCTGAAAAACTGTTTCTTACAAACTCTCGTATTTCTAAGATGTTACTGCGTTTATTCTCAGGAAAAAAAAAAGATATGTTACCATGGTTTTTATAAATCTCCAAATCTTAAGTATCATCACCGTGCATTAAATAATTTAATTTAATTGGCGTACTATATCCTTATAGGGTATAGGTTGTAGAGAAATAT
Organism: Linaria vulgaris; assembly: GCA_948329865.1. Lineage (NCBI taxonomy): Eukaryota > Viridiplantae > Streptophyta > Magnoliopsida > Lamiales > Plantaginaceae > Linaria > Linaria vulgaris. The sequence goes on along the minus strand of OX415250.1, from coordinate 29,088,962 downwards.
AATTGTGCGAAAAATAATTGTATTCATCTTAATAATTACAATGTATAAAGTTGTATTACTATGTGAGGGGTCCTTAGTACGCTCCCGCAAAACCGACGTTTCGTTGGCAACAAAGATTTGGAACGAAGAAGCTCATACCGAGTTCGAGAAGGGGACTTGATTAATACATCTGCATATAGATCCAAGGTGTTCACATGAGAAACACGTAGCACGCATTTTTCCGTGAGGTTACAAACAAAATTGTTAACCCTAAAAAATAAATAAGGGATTATACGAGTTAAACAAAAGATTAACCCTTAAATTAGGGATTAATCCCAAGGACGATACTATCGTCACGAACACTCTCGTATGTCACATACCCTGCTATGGTATGACGTGGCACCCGAAGAGATACCAGAGCCCCTCGGATCTCACATACCCGATTATGGTACGACGTGACATCCGAGTGGGCACCAAAGCGTCCCTTGGAAAGTCAAGATGAATAAAAATAAGATATCAACGTGGCATCGAAAAAAGAGTAAACCCCGATGAATCCACGCGACTCTGATATCCATCACTACGCCAAGAGGGACCACTGTACGAGAATACTTCCTTGTTGAACACTCCCAAAGCCCTCGGAATCATCACCCCGAAGGCTAAAGTCACAAAACAACGTCTTACTCAAAACACAAATCACCAAAGTCACTTACCCCAAAGGCCCGGGCTAAGAAAGTTACTCAGCCAAAGCCAAGAAACCCTCGGAGAATTGTTCCCGAAGGAACCACTACTCTAATGACGACAAGAAACGCTCGGAACCCATACTGCGGAGATCCAGACGCAAGAGCACAGCCTTACTTGCATATTGATGCCCTCGGAGCCCACCTCACGAACAGGAAGAAGCAAATCTGCCTCTCGGAGAACCTTACCAAAGAAGACGATGAGAAAATGACTGTCCCCGGAGCAGAAACCTCCTCGGACACCCACTTCACTTCAACTAGTGAACCTCCTCATGAAATCCAGTCCCTCGGAGAAAAGAAAACAGAAGATTCAGTCCATCAAAGAGAAAACAGAAGAAGCAACCCCTCGGAACTCCTCGAAGCCATCGGACAAGATAAAGATCAGCCTAGTCAGCGCCTTGTCAACAAGATATACCTTATCTTATAGAAGGACACTTGTAACACATGCAACATTACACTTGTAACACATGCATAGTGACTCAAAAGCACCCTCCCATGCACCTTACAAGAAATCCTATATAAAGGAGGAAACAAGTTAAAAAAGGGGACAAGGGAAGGAAGGAGAGAAAAGGGAGAAAATAGCGCAAAAGACATACTGTGCACACAAACTCACTCGGAAAAAAGCATAAGGTCATACTTATGATCTTCGGGAGTGAGAAGTTCAGTGAATAAAGGCAGGATATTCTCGTAATTTTCCATAATAATTATTTACTCTCTTTGAACCACGGATAACGACGTTCCGAACTTACAAATAATTCAGTTAATCGGGTATTATTCCAAACCTGTTAACAAAAATGAAGATCCAAGGTAATGTGCTTCATTTGAGAATGACGAACATGATGAAAAGCAAGGTGGGTAGTAATAATATTGTCACACAAGAGACAGAGAACCAACGATTCAGGAATTACGCCATGTAAGCTTGCATTTGGCAACGCTGAGGGCATGGCGATGCATCATGTCTCGGAACAGTGCACAAATGATAAATGACCATTGGGCTTGAATGAGAAGCCTAACGAAATGAGCCCGCGACCTTGATTTTGATAAGAGTAGCCACGTTTGTTGGGCTGACCATAACCACAACCACGAGAGCGCTGACCGTGCTGATTATTGGAGTCGCGACCACCAGAATAATTTCCCTGTCGATTCAAGTATGGCCCAAGCGAGGTGGTGGAATTGTCTGTCTCACAGGAGTTTAATTAGTTTGTAAGACTATCACCATCGTGTTTAAATCTTTTCATTCTTTTGCTTATTAACATATTAATTAAAAAAATAAAATTTGTCCTCGGATTGTAAAATAGATAATAATTTATTTTGTATGATTATCTTAAAATAATCATAGTATTATTCTTTTTATTTTATATTAGAAAACAACTTATGTAACACGAAAAATATTTTAGATTTTTAAAGATTTTAAGACATGGAGCACAACTCATTCTATTTGGTGCACATGTATGATAAAAGCCCGGTCGAGCTGAACTCAGGTATGAGTCACACGTTGTAGTTTTTATTTTTCTGGTCGAACAAATGTATGGTAGAATAATAGAATTCGAGGGCATATTTTGCAGTTCTCCCAATATACAACATATTGGACTTAAAACACATAAAAAAATGTAAACATGTGAAAAATGATCTAGAATTCCACCTAAACTCAAAATACAAATGGTACATTCAAACTTATAAAAAATGCTCAAGAATAATACCAAAGAGCTTTATAATATAACCATATCTATAAAGCTAGTTTAACTACGTTGACTTTTTTACTATTCATTCATCTACAAACAAATCCGTGGAGTATCCAAATAGGTATCAGATTCTGCAACCGACGATCTTTTCTAATATTCGTGCATGTTAGCAAAGTAGAAAATAACAAATAGGGTTGTGCGAAGGGTACCGCACGTGGACATCTCTTTAAGGCAAGAGTATATCATCATTCTCGTTCATTCTAGGAACAATCAAAGGGATCAACATTTTACTCGCTCCAATATCATATGGTAGCACTAGGAGAGCCAACAACTAAAATGATATTAACTTAGTATTTAAAGTGGGAATTCACATGGTGTGTTTGGCATGCCAATTCAAACTAAAGCTTTTGGACATTAACTACTATTTTTTTTGCACTCATTTGCTCACTTCTTTCTTTTTATAAATGCATGATTATTATTCTCCAACATTATTTTCTTCAATTGTGCATTCTTGTACATTTTATTTGCTAGTTTTCACAAGCAATGTTTTTCGTATGCGCTATAAAAGCGACGTTAACCGCTGTTATCTTGAGTTCAAAGATCCATCATCGTCTTCATTTTCCCTGTTATCTTGAGTTCAAAGATCCATCATCGTCTTCATTTTCCATTCAAGCCAAAACTTAGCTCTAACACTATTTGTTAAGACCGAGAAAGCCACAACCTAAGAGATGATAACCAATAAATAATTCAAAGTGAAAACACACCGTTTTCACTGAACGTGTTTATTCAGAAATGGGCTTAGTTAGACTAAGCCAGCCCATGGGCCATGACACAAACACTATATATATGTAATATTATATTGTTTGTAAATGTATTTTAGTTGCTACTAATATAATATTATATTATATTGTGTCGAGTACGAGGGTAATCGGCTGACAGTGAAGTGAAAGCGAAAGAGTGACGAAAACAACAATGGACGTGAAAAGGTTTCCTCTTTTTTATACTTTTAATTTCGAGTTTTTTAGTTATCATCGAAAATCCAATGGATGTGAAAAGTGTTTTCTAGTGTTGATATATGTTTTAATTTGTTTCATTTTCAGTTGTGGTGCTCGAATTCCGTCCGACTCGGTAAGTTTCGTAAAAGAAGCTTCTTTTAATTTTATTTATTTATTTATTTATTAATAAAGTGTTGTATCATGTATGTGTTTGCGTTACTGGAACTCGTTTGAACCATCTCGTAAATAAATGAATAATCTTGCATGTCAGAATGGACTTCGTTGAAAAAGATTTGTTTTTTTTTTTTTGTGAAATGGATCAGCATTAGTTGGCCATAATATAATTAATTATGGAGAATTCTTGGCAAATTCTCCAGAAATGCATCCCTTTGTAAAGTTTCATTGTAAGTGTTGGAGATTAAGAGAGATAAGTATAGAAAAGGAGATTGAAGCTAAATAAAATCCCTTAGAATTACCCGCCAACCGTTTCTTTGGTTTTCGAATTATACGTTATTTTCTTATCTTTTGGTAAATATTTGGTGGTATTAAATTAAATGATCTCAACCGCAACAAGGCGCAACGGTTGGCAAACGTGTTTCTTTCCGTGCTTATTTGGTCCTAGCTATTCAAATATAGAAAATTGTTTTGCGATCCGGTCATTGGGATCTTCAACTATTAGTTCATGTGGATGTTACGAGATCACAAAGTGTTGCATAATTCCCAATCTGGGATTTTAAACAATCACGCGCGCGGTTTAGGAGCGTGAGAGTCCCGTTGCATGCATTACGGGCTATTTTTGTCCTTTCAGTTGTGAAACGATCCATCTAGACTCTTATTTATGGGAAGAGCTACATTAAAGGCTGAGATCTCCCTTTCCTCGAAGACAGGCGTGATTCCCCTTCCTCCTTCTGCCCGATACAACCCTGCCTCCTTCCCCCATCGTCATCCCTTCTCACTACTGTTCCGTAGTTACCAAAAGAAATTTACAAACTGGCAAATTGCCAAGAATATGAGTTTTATTGGTAGTGAAGAAATATAAGCCCTCCTGATCCATATAAGCCATCAATATACATTAGCTCTGAGTTAAAGATTTATTGCTTTCTCACCCGATGTCCAAATTTATGATACAGGGGGACTATCAAGATGAGAAGAAGCCTGATGACAAAAGCCCCAGCACGTCAAGAGATGATGAACTTGAGGATGACATTGTTGAGTCTGATGTTGAGCTGGATAACTCTGATGTTATGGAGCCGGACAATGATCCTCCACAGAAGGTGAGTGCCGTATAAAGTGAGGAAATGTAACTTGGTATATGAATTTAAACGTATGCATGTTTGCTGTGTTATTGCAGATGGGAGACCCTTTGGCAGAAGTAACTGAAGAAGATTATGAAGTTGCTCAAGTTTTACAATCAAGAGCGATGACTGCTATCTCCGAAGGCATGACATTTTCTTTGTTTTTGCTCGCATTTATTGATATACAGTATATAGGGGAAATTATATACTCACCTTTAATTGCTTGAGCCAGGTAAGCTGAATGAAGCTATGGATCATTTGACAGATGCAGTCATTTTGACTCCAAATTCGGCAATACTGTATGCAAATAGAGGTGAAGCTAAATATGTTCCGACCTCATCGTATTTTGACAATGTCTTCTTCAACGCGTACTCTGTCACCATTTTGTTATTCACCTGGAAGTTCTTTTGCAGCTGGTGTATTTGTCAAACTGAAGAAACCAAATGCAGCTATCCGAGATGCTGAGGCTGCTATGAAGGTATATCTCATTCACTAACTGTATACTTGCTTTCAAGAATTGTGTAACATTTAGGCTTGGCTATTGAAAACTGTTTTCTTAAACTCGTTATAATGATTTGCGCAATGTTGTATTAGATGAACCCGGATTCATCAGAAGCATATAAAGCACGAGGGATGGCAAGGGCCATGTTGGGCTTCTGGGAAGAGTCAGCTCGTGATTTGAATGTGGCATCAAATTTAGATTTTGATGAGGAGATAGGCATGGTGCTTAAAAAGGTCATTTATTATCTTACATTCCATTACTAGGGGACTACTTGGTTGGCTTTTCATGTGTGGCTTTCGGTAACAAATTTTGATTGTGAGGGTTTAGGTGAGAGACCTAATCTAAATTTGCTTAAAAATTTTCAGGTTGAACCCAATGCAAAAAAGCTTGGAGATCATCGTCGGAAGTATCAACGCTTGAGGATAGAAAAGGAGCTGAGAAAAATTGAGCTTGAACGCCAGAGGCTTGCCCAGGTACTTTCCCGATTGTTGCATGCACTTGCTTGTATGATCATCAATGAACTATGTATACTATTGAGTGAATTCCTTTATCCTCGTGATGTGTTTTAAGACCTGTTATTTTGGTTCTCTTCACAGAGAAAGTATAATCACCTGTTATGAAATTAATAATCGTATTTATTTAGTTCACAGTTCTAAAAAATTGTCTTGTCAATTTGCTTCCACACGATTAATCCTCGTCTTTGATTTTGTTGCAGGAACAAGCTGATGCGGCATCTGTGTTACCAGGAGGTATGTTTATGCTTATCCATCTTTTTTTAAAAGCCTATTAATATATTATAATCTATCTACGTAGGTCTATTCATAAAAACAAACACAATTCTTCATCCGAGTAATTTAAGTCTCATAGAGTTTTGTTCTCTCTGGTACTCGGAGATTCACATGTGTCTACTTTTACACTAACTGAGAGAGAAACCATATGATTGGTATAAAAGTGGTAATTCTGAAGGTGTTACCTCGTTTGAATCCTTAGCTAACGTGGACATGACTATTTACTAACATGTGCGTGTCCTGTAGCAGAATGCCTTCTCTTCGTTTCTGCCCAGCGACTAACATGCGTATCTCTTGTTATAGTGCTTGGGTTTATGATAGCACTATGTAACTTTCAATGAATGATCCTGGAAGCAAATATTTATTTTCTTTTCCAAACTGCAAGACTGTGCGCAATCCAAGTAATGTAACTGAAGATGTTTTATATCACCTGTCCCAGCATTAGTAACTTCTTGTGCAATTTGTTGTTTCCAAAGGAGCAAGGAAAACCCTTCCTAGCCCGCATTTTGTTTGGCCTATTGTTGCATGTGGAAGATATGTCGTGCCTCTCCATTTTCAGCAACACTTCATTTTGTAATTGACCATTGTGTCCCCTTAGTTTCACAGGATAACAATACATAGCAACTTTTAAAAACTGGAGTAAGTGAGCCTCAACTAAGTCATTTCTCTGTTTGTTCTCTTTCTTGTTGCAGGGGAAGTACTTGGAATTAATTCCACCAGCATACTGAAAACTAAATTGAGCACTGCTGCAAAGGTATCCCGTCTAGCAATAATTTACTTCACTGCAACGTGGTGCGGCCCCTGTCGCTACATATCCCCGGAGTTTACAAGGTTGGCAAAAAAGTATCCAAATGTCGTGTTTCTGAAAGCCGACATTGACGAAGCAAGAGATGCTGCTATGGAGTGGAAAGTTAGCGCTGTTCCAACTTTCTTCTTCGTGAAAAACGAAAGGGGAGTTGATCAACTAGTGTCAACCGACAGAAATATGCTCGAGAAGAAGATTATCCAGCATGCTGGATGATCTTTTTACATGTGGTTTTGCTTGTTGATGTTGTGTGTTATGGAGAAGATTGACTAGTGTCTTTTTTTCTTTTTTCTTTTTTTCTTTCATGAGGACCACAGAGTTTTTTAAAAATGTAATGAAACCACCGTATGCTTGTTGTTATAAAATATAACGTATGAGTGACTTAAAATTGTTATATGATTTTTTTCTGAATTTATTCACACCCCATTGTAAAATGAACAAGTATTTCAGTAACTAAATGATTCACGCAAGGTGACACCATTACAAATATGTACTTTTTGGGTCTTTCTGCAAATCTTTATAATCTCTAAATTGGTATTACCTAATTTTTGCTGATAATGTTTTTTTAATAAATAAATAGACTTAAGTCAAATTATTTTTCTAACCCCCACCAACTTAAAATTAAAAGTGCTTGGTTACTTAACTTAAGTAATGAACTGAATTCATTACCTCCAAGCCGTGAAGTCTCTAAATTTAGTTAATTACAAAGTCTCTTCTGGATGATTTAATTGTTTGACAAAAATTTAAGGAAGAATGGAGATTGGCACCAATGCTATTTCCCCTATTCCCCTGTTTCTTTGTGATGATGTATTGGTTATGTATTGTGAATTTGTCAAAGTACAAATGTCTATTTACTGGTTATTCCCTCAAGGTTGATAACTTAGTATTATTATGTATAATTCTTATGCTTCTTGGTAGTCCTCCTTATTATGGTTAAATGATAGATACAATTACTGTCATTTGTAACCTGTCAAGTTTAATAAACAGAAAAAATCATTTCTTGCAAACCAGCCCTGCTTGAAGTAGAACGAAATTGGTGTTGATTTTGCTGCTTATGATATTCTGCGACTAGTTTTTCAATTTTCTGTTTACTGACAAAAAGTTCTAGTAGGATTAGGTTATGGATTTGGAGTAGTATGACTACATTTTTATGGGAAAAAGTTGTGATGTGCATCATATTGTTTGAGAGTTACATGTGAGGATGATAAGTGTTTTTCTATTAGGAAGGAATCTTCCCCTGATTAAGGGATTCTAGCCTATCGTTACCATACTTAGATAGTTATCTTTACCATACTTAGATAGAAGAATCTTTCCTTATTGTATACTCTTGTAGTTGTATATATATATCCTTGTAATTCACTTTACTAATTATTCAATGAAATACCATTCTAAATAATTCTCTACATAGTATCAAGAGCATCAAAAAGATCATAAGATCAAACGATCGTGGCGGCTCCAAGTTGTTTCACAACTCAATGGCCTAAACCTCCTAGGCTACCTTTAAGGCCGGTTTCCATGCCCCCCCCCCATCCGACATCGCGGGTTACACTTTGTGGTTCCAACAAGACTCGCTTCTCCTTGGTGCCCTCGTCGGATCCATCTCAGATGAACTTCTCCCTCTCATCCACAATGCCATTACTTCATTCGAAGCATGGGTCTGTCTCATGCACAACTTTGCCCGCCCTGATCGCACGCGTGTAATGGCGCTCAAAGATGCCCTCAACTCGGCCACAATTGGATCACGCTCAGTCACCGCCTTTCTCACTCACATTAAGGCCAAGGTTGACGAGATAGCGATGCTTGATCGCCCTCTCCACCCGGATGATGTTACTCTCTATGTCCTAAACGGACTTGGCGCGGCGTACAGGGACATCGCCACGTCCATCCGCCTTCGAGAGAAATCCCTCACCTTTGCTGAGTTACACAGTGCGCTCGTCTCCCATGAGGCGTACCTTCGGCGTTTGGATCAGGCCACCACGACCCTTGTGGCTACGGCCAACACGGCGGCTCATCACCATGCACCCCGTAACTCCGCTCCTTATCAGCCCAACTGTCCCCCCCATACCCGCGGTCGTGGCTATCATAACTCCCGCGACCGCCACTCTCGCGGTCGCACTCGAGGTAACAATCACTCTATGACAAATACCTCCAATACCCATGATTCTAACGTGCAATGTCAGATCTGCGGTCTCCATGGCCACACCGCGCCCCGCTGCTATCAACTCGGCTCCATCACTGCCATGGCTAATGCCGCCCGCACCCCACCACCGACCCACCACCGCTACGGCAATGGAGGTTGGCTTGTTGATTCTGGAGCATCCCACAACATCACTTCGGATCTCAACACTTTGAACTACCACTCGGAATATGATGGAACGGACGAGGTTCACATTACTGATGGACATGGTATGGAAATAACACATGTTGGTTCTTCTGAATTAAAATTTCCTCCACGCAGATTTACTTTGTCCAATGTTTTGAGGGTTCCCTCGTCTCAGCATAATCTTTTATCCGTGCATCGATTTACGAAAGATAATAATGTGTCTATGGAATTCTTTCATGATTATCTTGTCATTAAGGATCAACCGTCGGGGGATTTGTTGGCGAAGGGACTTTGCAGTGATGGTGTGTATCACATTCGGCCTCCCTCATACTATATGAAGTCCGCTGCTCGTTTGGCTACCTTGGGAGTCCGAACCACGTTTCATACTTGGCATTCCCGTCTTGGTCATCCGGCCTCCAAGACCAGTTCGTCTTTAATATTGTCTTTTAATTTACCGTTGAACACTACTTCCTCTGCGCATGACTTATTTTGTGATTCTTGCCATGTTAGCAAGTCTCACCGTTTACCTTTTATGGACTCTTCTTTTACTGCCTTACATTCGTTACTCTATATTTTTGCGGACGTTTGGGGTCCCACTGTGGCCTCGCTTGATGGATTTTGTTATTATGTGATTTTTGTGGACTTATACACTCGTTATTGTTGGTTATTTCCATTGGTCGCTAAATCACAGGTTTATGATATTTTTATCCACTTCAAGCCATTGGTGGAAAAACAATTCTCTCAAAACATCAAGAATTTTTACAGTGATAACGGCGGTGAATTTCTGGCACTTAAAACCTTTTTTGCAAAATTGGGCATAAGCTGGTTAACAACTGCGCCACATACGCCACAACAAAATGGGATTTCTGAACGACGCCATCGCCATATAGTTGAAACAGGTCGGGCCCTATTACACCATGCCAAACTATCGCCTATCTTTTGGTCATTTGCCCTTCAAACGACCGTCTATCTCATTAATCGAATGTCGTGCTCCGCTATTGGCAATTTGTCACCGTTTCAGAAACTATTTGGGTCTTCCCCGAATTATCTCAAATTACGTGTCTTTTGGTGTCTTTGCTATCCATGGCTAAGACCGTATGAACCGGGCAAACTAAGCTTCCCGTCACGACCATGCTTATTTCTTGGGTACTCGACTTCACAAAGCGCTTATAAGTGTTGGGATACTTTGACAAACAAGCTTTTTATCTCACGCCATGTTCGCTTCTGTGAGGACAAGTTCCCGTCGCATGTGGCCAAACCCATGACCCCTGCACTTGGGCCACCACCCTGCCCGGCCCTTCCTCCGTTTCCGGGCCCATCCATGACCGTCGTGCCCAGCCCGCCTGCTCAGCGATCGGCCCAGCGTGCTCCAGCGCCTCGCTCACCAGCCCAGCGCGCTCCAGCGACCACCTCTCAGGCCGACCGCCCGGCCCATCGCGGTCCCTCGCCAAGCCCATTGACCGACCGCTTGGCCCAGCGTTCCATACCGCCCGCTCTCACGGTCCTCCCTACTTCCGAGCCCCTCATTGCATCAACCGCCCCGGACCCATCTCCGCCCGAATCCTGTCATCCTATGACGACCCGGTCCAAGAACAACATCTTCAAGCCAAAACTAATCAACCTTGCCACCAAGTATCCGCTCAACATAACTACTGAGCCAACCACTGTTTCTGCTGCTCTCAGGATTCCGCAATGGCGTGATGCCATGTCCTTGGAAATTAATGCACTTCTTCAACACGGGACTTGGGAACTCGTTCCTTCTCATCGGGCCTCTAATATTGTTGGGTGCAAATGGGTATTCCGTATTAAACGCAATCCTGATGGCTCCATTGAAAAATATAAAGCCTGTCTGGTTGCCAAAGGCTTTCACCAACGGCCTGGCATTGACTACACTGTCACTTTCAGCCATGTTGTCAAACCCGTCACCATACGCCTTGTTCTCTCACTTGTCGTTGTGCACTCTTGGCCCATCCGTCAGCTTGATGTGAGCAACGCCTTCCTTCACGGTGATCTCACTGAAGAGGTTTTTTATGGAGCAACCCCCGGATTTCAAGGACGAAGCTCAACCTTCCCACGTCTGTCTTCTTCGGAAATCCATCTACGGCCTCAAACAGGCTCCCCGTGCCTCATTTCAGGCTCTCCGAGATGTCCTTCTCTCACTAGGCTTTCTTCAGTCTAAATCCGACACCTCTATATTCATTCTTCGATGTGGCCCCACCGTTCTCTTTCTCTTGGTATATGTGGACGACATTCTCTTCACTGGCACGGATCCCAACCTTATCTCGTCTCTTATTCGTCGCCTTCAGTCGTCCTTCGCCATCAAGGATCTTGGTTCCCTCTCCTACTTTCTCGGCATTGAGGCTTTGCCCTGTAAGGAAGGACTTCTCCTCTCCCAGCACAAGTATATCAATGACATTCTTCATCGTCATCATATGGAAGGTGCCAAGACTGTCTCCACTCCTATAGCCTCCAATGCCGCTTCGACCTTTCAGGAATCCTCCCCCGACTGCGTTCCTAGTCTGTTTCGCCAACCCATTGGTGAACTTCAGTACCTTGCTCTCACCCGCCCAGACATCGCTTTCCCAGTCAATCGTCTTGCCCAATTCGTCTCCAAACCCACCGAGGTACATTGGGCCGGGGTCAAGCGGGTCCTACGGTACCTTAAAGGTACCATCACTCATGGTCTTCTTATCCGGCGTGACTCTCTTCTTACTCTCCGCGGCTACTCTGATGCCGACTGGGCTGGCGACCCTATTGACCGCTCCTCCACCACGGCCTTCATCATTTTTCTAGGTGACACTCCGATCTCCTGGAGCTCCCGCAAGCAACGGGCGAGAGCCCGACGGGCCATAGCTCGTTCTTCGACCGAGGCTGAATATCGGGCTCTCGCCACTACCACATCGGAAGTTCGCTGGATTCAAAATCTTATGCCTGAACTTCACTTCTCACCACCGTCGCCTCCGACCATCTACTGCGATAACATTGGTGCCACTCATCTTTTTCTACATCCCGTCCTACACTCACGGATGAAGCACATCGCTATTGATATTCATTTCGTTCGGGATGTCGTCTCCAAAGGACTCCTCCGAGTATCCCATATCAGCACTCATGACCAACTCGCCGACATCCTCACAAAGGCTCTCCATTGGCCGCGATTCATCTCCTTGCGTTCCAAAACTGCCTTAGCCGATGGAATGGCAATCTTGAGGTGGCGTATTAGGAAGGAAGATACTATGGAATCTTCTTCCCTTGATTAAGGGATTCTAGCCTATCGTTACCATACTTAGATAGTTATCTTTACCATACTTAGATAGAAGAATCTTTCCTTATTGTATACTCTTGTAGTTTTATATATATCCTTGTAATTCACTTTACTAATTACTCAATGAAATACCATTCTAAATAATTATCTACATTTTCGACATGTCCATATTCGTACTCTGGGTAAAGAGAGTGAAGTTGAAATACAAGACCGTTTGAGTCTAAAATCACCATCTTTCCAATAAATGACGCATTGAACAAGAAAATCGTTGAGCCTGAGGTTGAGTTGTTTGATTTGGTGATTATGGAGCAAGACAACTATCCACCAAAAATAGTGAAGAACAGATACTAGACATGTTGTTGGTATATGCATATGTAGGTTAGAGACAATTTTTGGAATTTCGTTTCTTTAATTTTCTATTTTTTATTGTATTACTTTCAACTATTACCTCAATTATCGTGATTATATTCTCTCTACAATTATACAATCATTTTATTTTTAGGATCACTTTTGTTTCATGGCACATTATTGTAATTTTTTGAGTTTTATCCTCAAATTTTGAATATGGATTTTAATATGGTATAAGATCGTAGCTTACAAACTAGTACAATAAATTACGAAATAGCCTTTGACCTTGTACAAACTGTGCCAACTATAACTAACACTAGCATATAGGTTGACTTTGTCCGAAATACCTAAGACTATGCATGGATGCCTCTGCTGGATGTCGAATCTCCATGGGATGTTGAATATTGGAGGATGTCGAATATGTGTGATGTCGGGAATAATATTGATATGTGGTATTGTATGGATATCAAACTTAGGAGATATCAGAGATGGACTCCATATCGGATATAATTATATATCGGGTAAAATAGTATGTCGAATAGTGTATTGATATCGAAGTATGGATTCGATATGTAGTGCAGACAATGTATCTTAATTAATGAACGCCTTTTGAATTGCGGACCTAGCCTTTATATAGATATCGAATGTGGGGTCCGTTCTCGAGATTTGCAGTGAACATTGTACCATATCGAATACGGATATTCGATATGAAGATGGATATTCGGTATAAAAGTGGGATATCGGGCGTAAATCCTCGATATGTAGTGTGCTTGGGCCAGTAATTCAGCTGGGTTCGCCCATACGATATTTATCGATATCATGTAGTCCCCCAATTTATGAGGTATCGTTGTAAAGGATAGCTTTTAAACTAAATAAATTATGGTGTCGATACCCCACGTTCTCCCGTTTATATGCGAGGATCGTAACGATTAGTCAATTTGATATTTTGAATTGTGTGTCTCGTAATATGAAATTGGCAGATAGGGAAACACATTTAAACTATGTGTGTGGTTCATGCCTTGACTTGGGTCATCCATGCAAATATTCCAGTAAGGTGATCTTTTTGTGTCCATTCATTATAAGAAAAAAAATTGTATGATACAATTTTGAAATTGTTATCAAATTAGGGATCAATATCGAATATGGGCATCAATGTCAAAAATGACATCGACATCGAATATGGAATGAATATCGACCTAGGGATATCGATATCGAATGTGAAATTGATCTCGAATATGGGTTTTTTCGACATGTCAGACGAACCGTCCACATAAAATGCGCACTCCACACTCCATCGACTATAAATAAGAGGACAAATGAGAGAGAAAGCATCCAACGAGAGTGTACTATTTTGGCAAAGGTATGTCGAATTTTATGCCTATGTTTAATATTTCACTTCGACATCAAAATTTTGACATGATATCGGAATTCCTGGAATTCGATATGGATTCCCCGATATCCATTTTTGATATGAAACGGTGTATAGGCATTTTCTACACTTAGTCATTTTTTTTTTCAAATTTTGAAGCGATTTACTTACCGGGCTACTTTTCGCTTTGCAGGTTTTCTCAGAAAATAGTTTAATCACCGCACACACAATCAAAGGTGGATTTCCGATCCGATTCAGAATTCGTAGGCTCGTAGGTCATTTTATCTTATTGCACTAGTTTATAGGAATCTTTTGTGGTTGCTAGAATATGTATGAGGCAAGAGATTTTAGGTCAGATTTTGAGGGAACTGTCGTTGTTCATGAGGATGAACTAGTAGGCGACAATGCTAGTCCACTGCACCTGCTGGGATATGTTCGAATATCCCAAAGTGATAATGTGGGACCCCGAGGATCTAATAGGTGATTCGTATGGGTATGAGAATGAGGGTGATGATTGAGACAAGGAGTCTGAAGAAGAAAATGAATTTGGTTTGGCCGGGGTAGGCGAAGAAAAGCGGTATAGGACGCGAGAGAGATACCAAAATATGGTATCTAGTGTGATGCATAAGCCCAAACACTATTATGGCAATTACAATCTCGGGGGCTATGAAATAAGATTCGCTGAGAATAATGAAAGGATGCACACCCCTCCGTCGGGTTATATTACCGTAAGTGCTAGGCACTTTGTCAATGGCTTGATGTTCCTTATTTATCCACTGATAAATAAATACCTTGCTGAGCAGTATAGGTGTTTGTCTAGTACAGTTGTCGCCAAATTCGTTTGGGGCTCTGGTAGCGTTCATCTTGGTGATGAAGTCTCTTAACACCCCGTGTGGCGTTAATGAGTTTTGGAAGTTCTTTTCAATGCTCAACAATAAGAAGGGGGTAAGGGGTTTTACTTTGTGAGAGCAAATGCTGGTCACAAGTTTTTGACAACCACCTAGTCTAGTTATAGAGCCGGCGCGAAGAAGCAATATTTTTATGTTAAAGAAAAGACTCCGGGAGAGTTTAATTGATTGCCCAAGGCTTGGTCACGGGCTAAAAGCGTGGTATTCCAGCGGGTGTTGGGGCGGCAACATGGGAAGAGGGTTTTTTGAAGAACTTAGTTAAGTACAATTTTAACCACACATTTGATATGGGTAATTTTTGTATTGGACCGACCCATCCCGATTACATGGGCCAAGCCCATTAGGAATCCAACCCAACGCTCTTATATCGAGGATATCACCCGATATAGCTTTCGATATCGAGTATCATATTCGATATGGTACAACACACGTGAAAATCACTTGTGCGGTCCCAACATCCCGAGGCCTATATATATCTGCATCCCGTGGTCTATATATATCCGGGATGAACCAAGTCATGGTTCGCCAAAGCAACGAGTTGAGTAGAAGCAGTCTCAACACGTTTAAGGTAGGTTTCTTGAGCCCAAAGCATGTCATGAAGGTCGGCAAAATTGATGGAGTTTTTACGAGCAAGAATAGAGGAAGATATTTCACGATTATTAGCGCCAAGAACGTCAAGAACATACAACTTAACATCATCATGGGAGGGAACAGTGTCAATGAGACCAAGTTCATCAAGGTTCTGTTTAATACCACGTAAAAACTCATTGATAGCTTGAGATCCGAGCGTTGCATGTGCAAGATCATACTTCAACTGCAACGCGCACACGAGAGCGACTAGCAAAGGTGCGATCAAGTGTATTCCACACGTCGTGGGCGGAAAGGCACGACGAGACAAGAGGCGTGGCGCCATAGTCGAGAGAGCCGATCAAAGCCAAGAGGAGGAGTTGATCCTGATGATACCAATAATCAAACTTGGTTGAATCAGGAGATGGTGGTAAAACAAATGGATCAATAAATTTCGCGAGGCAAAATCCGTTTAATAACGCGACGACATGAGTGCGCCATGACGGAGTGTTAGAGGAGGTGAGAGCTATTTGGATGTGGGTATTTGTCGTGATATGAATTATTTCTGGTGGTAACGATGGGGCTTAGAGTTTTCGACGAAGTGGTCGTGGACGCGCTAGGCGTGGCAAGGGAGTCACCGACCATGAGAGAGATGGGAGTGGGCGGCTATAGGAGGCGCTCGTTAGAGACCCTAACTTAAACTGATACCATGTAGTGAAATATAATTGTGTGAATAATAATTGTATTCATTATAATAGTTACAACGTACAAAGGAGTATTTATATTAGTTACAGGAGTTGTGAAAGAAGACTCATAAATTATGCATGAACTTTAATAGAGGTAAGGTTTGAGGTGTTACTTCAAGAAGCCGATAATTATTTACCTTTCAGTGCTATAGAAAAGTAGTAGTTGAAAACCCGATTATATACAAATGTGTTGAACCCGTAACCTTCTAGTAAGAACCGACCGACTCGCACGTAAGTTGTACTGAACGAATAATGATCCAGCAGTTAATTGTATTGGTCTGACCACGGTCAAACAAATATGTCAGTTTTATAACATTAGAACCGGCAAATTAATTAATTGTTCAACGAACATACATGTAAGTTATTGAAAGGTCTGAGCTTTGACTGGGTGTTCCCCACATGTCTGCATGTGGACCTCCATATGCTAACATTCCTAAGCCTAACTCAAATGCCGGGGAGAAAGAAAAAAAATCTTATTTTCACAGAGAATTATTTTATTTGCGTATTATTACTAATTCGCAAGACAATGTATACCACCATATGCGACATAACACGCACTTCAGGCAAAAATGTGCTTGAATAAGCTAGTAATAATATATATGATGAGATAAATGGCACTTCAAGTTGAAGACTCGAAGCTAATAATTCAAATTTGGTATGATGTTCTTTTCTCGTTTTCATGAACAGATGGAAGGCAAGGGAGGCAATGCTAATAACAAAATTATATGTATTCACAGAGAGACCCCAAATAGAAAGAGAAAAAAAAAAAAAAAAAAGGTCCGTACTAAAATGGGATCCAACAATTAAAGTGTGATCTACACAATTGTTATTATTAGACGGATAAGACATGCATGTTGAAAAAGATGACATATTTATAGATAGACTAGCCATTTAGCCTCTAGTTGAAGTAATCTTCTAGAACTTATCTATTAACGTGTATGGCAACGTACGAGACATGAAGTGTCGAAAGAGGGATCTTTCATGGGACTAAAAATATCATTTATTTATTTGTTTTGAATCACATGTTCATAAACATATGTACAAGTTTCGACATGGTCGTGCCATCTTTTAGTTTCTTCTGTATGTTACCATTTTAAATTTAACTAGGGCCTTTCTTTATTTCATTCAAATATAAAAGTGACACATGCTTAGTTTAACTTCCTTGCATGTAGTTTGGATCGCACAAAGCCAATTCTAACTTTTGTGCAGGTACCTTGGAAAGAAAGTTATTTTCTCATGCACAAACATGAAAATCGGCTACTTTAACTATAAAAAATGTTAGTGCTTATAAGTTGCGCTTTACACGTATGAGAAAGATTTGTAGCAAAAACCATCTCAATTTTGCTCTTTGGGCTCTGTTCTGAAAAGAGAACACCTTGGTTTCTTGTTTCTCAAAATTACCCTAATTAAGTTTCATATATGTGATTTTAGGCGTAAAGTAGTAGATTCTATTTTTTGGAAAATATAAACGGTTGCAAAAAATCACTTTTACATAGATAAACATGTCTCTCACGCAAACACAAGTACCCTGTGAATATGCCGTATTTAAAAGGCGATCTTTATCCACTATAATATCACACTGAAAACTTTATTGCTCTTTTCTCATAAGAAGACATTTCTCCTAGTCAATTTATCTAGAAGTATACTCTTCAATTTTCACCATAAATAAATAGGCAGTGGTTACAAGGGGGATATGTCTGATGGCGTACATATATAGTTTTCCAAGAGATTCCCGCTACAATTCGCATAGTTAATTACTTAATTTCAACAAACGAATATCTTCACTTGATTTTATAAAAACAAGAAAACTTAGCTTAGTGTACGTAGCACGTTGTCGGAGGTTATAAGCCATAAACTTTGACGTATCAGTTTTTTATGGGATAATTATACTTACACCCCTTTAGTTTTGGTCCAGTCACAAAATATTTTATATATACAATCCACAATGTTCTTAAAAAATGGGCCTCATAGCGCAATATTAGGGTAAAAGATGCCCTAATTCGGTCGGCCTGTACTATTCGATATCAGTATCACTATATTCTCTATGTGTGGATACTAAGTTAGTAATTTATTTAGTTATTTTACTTATTTAATAGTTTCATAATTTTTCAGCTAGTTTTATGAGGGCTAGGAAAATTATTTACATGAGACTTAGATAATGAAGGTAAAGTAGCTAACGCATGTACATAATTTCTCATCATGGCATTGGTAATTTTGTGTTATCGAAAAAGAAATTACATCATTAGTCGGAAGTACACTTAGTCATCTTTATATCCCTTATTTTATATTACAAATAAAGTAATAATAATATATATAGTATAATCATTGTTATTATCAGGGTTTTGAAACCCGACCTGAGCGGTCTGATAGCTGCTGAGGGCAAACCGACGAATTTCGCCAGTTCTCTCGACTACCCGCTGAATCGGTTCTGCTTGCGAACCAGATCAACCCATTTTTTTTTCCCTTTTTTGGCTTTTGATCAATTGAAAATTAGCCCCTATTTTTTTGACAATTACAAACCTATCTCGAAATTTTTTGAAAAAAGGAAGAAAAAAAATGCAAAACTTTGAAAGACCATAATTTTGCGTAGGAGCGTATGTTTTGGACGCATTTTTTTTATTTGGGGTATCTTGAAAGGCCATATGCTATTTCATTTTTTTTCTTTCGAAATTGCTTCAAAACAATAAAAAATATTAGTGACTTAAAATATTTCTCACAATCTTAGAATTTTTTATACAATTAATTTTTATTATTATATATTTTATTGAATGTTGATTTTAGTCAACAAATCGGTCAAATCAGTGGTCCGACGAGTTCGATCAGTTGACCCACTACCAATAGCCTCACTGAGTTAGTCACCCAGATTTCAAAACGCTGATTATTATACACTTTATTGAAGAACAACACCAAATGTGTGGGCCGGGCATATGTCCCCACTCCTTGTACACATTCTCTATTTGAAATTATAAACCGATTATCTCGTTAATTTCTAATTACTGACTAATCAAATGCCAGATCACATGTTATTTCTTAAAATTAACATTTCAAGTACTATAGGGTTGGCATCAATGATGAAATGGTTCATGCATTTTGTTATATGATGATTGACTGGTCAAATTTTGACTTTTCAGTGCACTGACATTCAAATGATTCCGCAAGAATCATTAAATTTTACTCGAGTATACCAATCAATCAATCCGCAACCAAAAAAACGGCTGTATGAACGCGTACATGATAATGATATCATTTACTAAAACAAATCGTCCCAAAGTTCGGCCTACGTTTGTGCAGCATAATACAAAGCCTAATACGAAGATTATGGTCACAAATCTATAGCCTACTGCCTAAGTTTAGGCCACATAATTGATAATACCAAGGGCCCCTAAAACAAAAATTGCACACAAATTATACAATTGTGATTTTTATGTGATGTTAAGATAATTATATCACCCACAAAGTCCTGGGGTGCTATCTGTAAATTTATATTATATATAATATGTGTATATATATATATAAGCGCTCCGTATTTTAATACCAACGCAAGACAAGATTTCAATGCACCACGTGAAGTTGTTTCAGATTATATCCCTAATTTCATTTTGCCTTTCGCGTGAAAAGGAAAAAGATTTGAATTTCTTTCAAGTTTGCACTTTCAACCACTTATTTAAATTTACCATGAGCGAACTTTTTGCTGATGCAGGCTCCCAACGGCTGGCATGTGCAGGTTTTTTTCTATGCCAAGAAAGGGACAAAAAGTAGAAAGTAAAAAGGACCTCACAACTTGCCAAAAAAATCAGTCCTTGGTCATCAATAAATCCCAGTCTTTTCATAGTCAAATTCACATGCACATAATCAAGATAACTTAGAAAAGAAAAGAAAAGAAGGGAAGAGAAAGAAGGGTCTAAGGTTCATACGATAATAATCCCAATGTGTCGAGAAAATGGTTAGAAAAAAGGATACTCACTTTGCAGTAATTCGAAACTTACCTTACTAAATAATTCCAGAAGCACACACTATATTGACACAAATAAAATGAAATGAAATACCAATACATTTTAAGACAAAAGGGGCTCTTTTTTTGTTTTTATTATTGTCAGATAATTGATTGATAATTGGAGATTAATAGCAGAAAAGTATTGGTCGAAAGCAATGTACCCGATTGATTTAAATTTGCACCGACTTCCAAAAATGAAACCGAACTTCGACACAATCTCAATAATATTCAAATCAACTGTCACATTTTCCCATCTGCTGCTCTGAACCCATTTCTCATGCACATAGATATGTGTGAATGCCATTTCTTTCTAGATTAGTTTACACATTACTTAAAACATTTCTATTTTTAGTTATAAGAAACTTTATTACTACCATGACGAAGATTATGGCTATTGCATGGAGCACCATACATTTGGGATTTCTTATAAGCTCAATTTGAATATTATTTGACTGTTACTGCTGAATCTATGACATGAGGATGATCCATGTATAATCAAATAATGTTAATCGAATAATGATGGTATTAACATATTTGTTCTAAATCTGTAGACCAAAAAACAAAATCACACGAGATTTTCTTGTTCATGGTTATCTCAAGTTGTTTGGCTGTCTCCAATCATGTATTTCAAATCCCATACACAACAGACAAGTTCAAGATATTAAAGTAACTTTGAAGTACTAAAGATGAGAAGAGTAAGGAATATATTCAAAGAAACATAGAATATATTCAAGAAAATAGATTAACTTGGAAGAACTAATAATCAGAAGAGCAAGGAATATATTCAAAAGAAACATAGAATAAATTCAAGAAATGACATAAGCCAACAGATTATAAAAAGACCATAGTCCCATAAGATGCATGCCATCCAACTTACTTACAATCCAGCATGAACATTTTTTGAATTTCGGGTCTTATAAAAAACCAGATCCAGCATAAAACTTACCCTCAATATAATAAACTTAGCAGAAAGATTTGACATTTTTAGGCCAGAATCCACATGTGATGCTGCACAAACAACAGTCTCCAAGACCATGTACCACTTGCAATGTGCCCCCCACCACTGTACCAAACTAGTATAAATAATCAACCATCACCCCCATCTCACAACCCTGCATGTTCTTCAGCCTCATCAACCAACAGAAAAAAACACACACACACAAACACATTTTTAACCAAGTAGTAGTAGAAACCATGGAGTATTACATGGATGAGAAGTATAAACTCTCCAGAGAAGAAAAGAACAGCCATTCGCGCTCGCCGTGCAAGCCGTCGTCTCTATCAAGGAGTGTTTCGCAAAAGAGCTCATCAAAATCTTCACTGATGAGGAGCTTCTCTAAGAAGAATTCATTCAATCTTTCTAGGAGTGCTTCACAGAAAAGTAATGCATTCAATCTATCTAGGAGTTCTTCACAAAAGAGCACTTCAACTAAGTCATCTCTTTCCAGGAGTTCATCGCAGAAGTGCGCGGAATTTACGCGTAAATGCAGTAATTTGGCTAAGGAACAGAAAGCCAAATTCTACATTGTCAAGAGATGTATTAGCATGCTTGTTTCCTGGAAAAAGAATGGGGATTCATGAGAAAAAAGCGAACTTCTGAAACTTTATTTTATTTCACCTTTCTGAGTGAGATGGATCTTGGGTTCAAAATTGTAAACCTGAAGAATTTTGCTACCACCCCAGAGAAGAGAAGAAACATTGCAGAAGTTATTGATCATATGCTCTCAATGTAATTAGATTCAAATAGTTCAGATTGCAAGACTACCATATTACAAAAAGATGTAACATAGATAAAAATTCAAACTTTATAAAATGCAAAAGGTCCATCTACTATACTTTCTCTTCCCTAATTCTGTTGTTGGTGATATATGTTGCTTAATCATTTCTCCTTACTCATGTTTTTACTTCATAAACCACCCCAGAGCATTAGTAAAGAACATTTGTTACAGTTATCTGCATTCCTCAAGCATGGTAACAATTATGAATTTATATTTGCTTATAAGAATTCCCAGTAGTTCCTTTTAATGGGAGAATATATTTTGAGTAGTTTTGTGGAATCGCCTTAAAATGCTTAGTAATCAAGCTTCAACAAAGTTTCCTTCCTGTGACATTGTTTTGTAAGAGTCATCTAAAGAAAAATTGGATTTTGATACTCAAAATTACATCATTCTAGTCTGAGATTTTGTATATCAGATTAGAATTGAATTGCTAGCCTGTAGTTGACAATTCAGATATGTGTTAGTAAATTTTGGAGTACTGCTTCCAGGGGCATTATAGTCTCCAAGTAAGATTGATACAGGTCTATGAATCCATTCCTCCCTTATGATCTTCCATAAATTCTGGGCATGTAGGTCTTTAGTATCTTGTACCCTACTATATTCAGAGCCTCCGCCTTCGATATTTTCACAATCTTCAGACAAGTCCAGTGAAGATCTTTCTTGAACAGACTTTAAGAAATGAACACAGCATAGTGTTTGTTACATTTAACTCTTTCCAAATTTCCTTTTTTTTTTTATAATTCAAATTTCCTTCTTAAGTATATGAGTTATTAAGATATTATACTTTCACTCCTCAAAAAGTGTACGATGAGATCCATACCTCATGACCATTTCACAACATTATCCAGATACTGATTAATTTTGGATAACAACATTTATCTTAGGGATAATTACGTTTACACTCCCTAATGTTTTTAATCACGAAAAGTTTGCTTCTTGTTTGAATAATTACATAAATGACTCTGGAAGGTTAAAAAGGTAATATTATGGATAGGCTCTCTTCAAACTCGAATAATTAAAGAGACACATCCTAAAGTTTGAAAAATATTCCAAACAACCCCGTGTTTTTAGTGCTTTTAAGGTTTCAGAGAATGTGTTAATTATTCAAACCATGAGGGGAGTTTCTTAATGAAACCAAATTTTGGCAAAGTTGATGCCATTTATTAATTTTATCTAATTATAAAACTACGCTTGCAGGAGCAAATTATGAATTACAAAGAAAGGAAAACTATGCTTAGCTTCCTAAAATGTTATGCTTCCAAAATCCAAATCATTGAAATGAAATGCCAACTCAAACCGATAATAAGTGAGACATGTAATGCTTGGCCTCAGCCCCAGAGCAGCTCATTAATTTGTTTGTTCTTTGACAGAACCATATTGATGATAAAGGTACTGTCAGTAGTGGAAATTACAAGTTCTAGAAACAGAAGAGAGAAGCACACTTCTGGGGGTTTTGTCTGATTCGGCACATATGTATCTTGAAGTGTGTGCTTTTTCTTTGGCAGCTAAGGCTCAAGGAACCAAATGGGAGGCACAGCATATGCACTTTATTATTGGATCTTTGTTTTTTACTTAAAACTATTGCTGACCATATCTGGAACTCAGAACCACCCTCACAACCTAAGTAGGGAAAGTTTTTTTTTTGCCCATAGAAAATTGCTGAACAGGAATCTATTCAAATTTAGATGGAGATGCTCTGAGACAGCAATGGGCCATGGGGGGATAAAACCAAGTATCAAGCTTATCTATTACATGCCTCCCAGTCCCCCAAACCCTCCACCCCACCCATGACCCACCCCAAAGAAAAGCAGAAAATAACAATCAGATAAAGTAATGCCTATACAAAAAGAAGCCTTTTAAGTCTAACACAAGGAAACTTGCAGTACCAATTTTTTGTTCCTAAATTACCCCAAATCAACAAAATGTATAGATTATGTATGTTATACAACGTTATACACATAACTAGGAAGCTCATTACTTGAAGAAACAAAAAAATGAAACTTTTGATTTTCTCTCGTGGGCTATGGTCTTTGAGAATCCTTTAGTAGGATGAATCACTATCTGAACAACATAACATTTTAAAAAACATATAGTGTAAATTGGTTACATATATATGTCATATTTGTTCTAGTGAAAAGAATTGTAAAAGCTTAAATAGTAATTTTGTTATCACCACACTCACTATGTTCTTTTTACCTGGTTTTCTTCTTTTTACCTGGTTTTCTTCATCACAGAAAGGTGTTTTTGGAATCAAATTAAATTTCTAATTCAGATACTGATATTTTGTCATCGACAAAAAAACCAGCAGACTCGATCTAATTTATGCACACGGTCTCCTCATACATCATTTGCTAGTGTATCAAGAAGATTTCTTCAAAGGAATAGGTTCAATCAGTTATTTTCTATCATTAAAGGGGCAGCTCGGTGGTTGAAAGCATCCCTGCAATGCGAGGGTCCGGGGAAGGGTCCCACCGCAAGGGTGTATAAGGGGCAAGCCTTTCCCTGTCAAATTTGACAAGAGGCCGCTCCCAGGACTTGAACCCGTGACCTCTCAGTCACACAACAACACCTTTACAGGTGCACCAAGGCTCCCCTCCCAGTTATTTTCTATCATTAATCCTGATAAATAATATGTTCCATCAACAATGAACAAAACATAAAATGGATTTCAGGACGCATTGTGCCTAGAGGCAAATGAATTAAGTTATGCTCATTATACGCTACTTAAGCATATTATTCTCTTCCAACCAACACGGAAGCTTACTGCAATAGTTGTCGAAAATGACGATTGTCATCACTAAGATGCATTTTACATATATTTACTGCTCGGCTTCTCAAAGACTTAGCCTCACTTCCTGCTTAGACCAAGGTTCTGTTAATACCTATTCAAACACGAAGATAAACCCAAGAACTCTGCATTTCAGAAGCCCAAAGAAATTGTCTAATGGAAAGATGTGAATAAACTGTCAGGTTTCCCAAGCTTATTAACTGGAGATATTTAAATTAGTTATTGCTTTAGACTCACAGTAAATAAGGTATGCACAAGCAATACTTGTTTACTTGGCATAGCAAAGTAATTATGTTGAATTTTGGCAAATAATTTATGTACTGTAATGAAGCTAAACACCTTAATAACACACTCAACACTACAACCACTGTATCCTTCATTAAAATACAATGATGTAGATTTTAGTTGATACTAGAATCAAAATTGTGATTCAAAAATGAAATCTTACTTGCAACTATACGAATATCGATGTTTTTACAATTAACAAGAATTGATTATGCGTAGATATGGTATAGAAGATGCATGCAAATTTAAGATGAGTAATGAGTGTCATTAAAATCATTTCAGACCCAATATATTCCAAAAGTTGCACGACTATTTTAAATTTTTACAGTAGTTGATCCCAAATTTTACCTATTCCTAGAGACTACTCTAACGATACACCAATAGAGTAAATTTCTCTCCATTTCTACTTTTTAATGGTTAAACTTGAATTATAATTTTCAAGCTTATAACCATATCTGGATAAGGTGACTGATTTGTAGGCATTGGTAACAAATAAATTCGGAGTATTTACAGTTACACCCTAATATTTGGTCTGATTGCAAAAACTTTTCCGAAAGGCTAAAGAATGATGTTGAACCCCTTGAGTTTTCCAGAAACACTTTCGGCATTTCCAATTTTAGGGAATGTCGTAGTAACTTGTGCTACGTTTTGAGTGGCGTTGTAAGCTTTAGGGGAGTCCATATTATTCAAATCTCAGTAAAGGTAACCATATCATTATTTTGTTCACTTAACATGCCATCTAATAGATCTATATGTGATTGCAATCATTGGACTAAATCGTGTTTCAGAGAGAAGTGAACGACACTACATATTGATTTGGTCATGGCAATTTATTCAATTAATAGAACAATTATAGGAAGTAGAGTTCTTTATCAAGACATTTCACTGTCATTTGGGGCCGTAGAAAATATAGTTTACTTCACGAGATTAATTTCAAAATGCCCTCAACTTATATTTACACAAGATTAAAATCAGAAGTTGTTCAAATGAGGAGAAAGCCAGAAAGTACCTCAAGCACATGAAAATCTGCACAGAAGTCCATGCTTTAACTCGCACGGGTACAAACATCAGGATCTGCAACATTTTGAATGGAGATTTTAGTTCACACTTCGATAGACTGACAGAACAAGCACGACATCATATGAGAATCGCTCAAAACATTGCATTAATTCACAGGACTTGGCAATAGACACTGCTCCAGAAGAAGGTTTATCAGTTGAAATGTTAAAATGCCATCCGTTTCATCATATTGCTATAAGATTAAGGCACTAACTATTTCAAAGGACACTATGATAGAAAAGATATTTTCCTTTTCCAAGTCGTTTCGTTCACCAAGCTAATCTAAATGAAAGAAATCGCCAAATTTTAAGGCCAACACTGAAAAAGAGTTCCTACCTTCTACTGGGGGAGTGAAGAACAGTTTAATGCCAAAGCTTATAGGTTCAATTCACTGTAGGAAATCAGCAACTGATAAAAAACTCTTGAAATCTGAAAACAACCCCGCCGAAGTTGTATGCAAATCGAACAGAAGTTAACGCAAGATTGCTTTTGATGACTATTTCTGCAAGTTTTAACTCATGCAAGTCGTATGTGGTGAAGTGCCAAGAAATCACAATTTGGAGTTGATTTCATTTTACTTAATCATAAGTAACAACATAGAAGTGATTAATCAAATTAACTGTCTTATTGCATTACTTTTTGCCAAAAGTATCCACAAGCTTGACCAAAAAGATCATTTGCCCAAGCATAGCAATAAAAATGACATAGGAGATTTAACTATGCTAATGACCCAAGTTAGAGATTTTTATAAGCAGATAACTCCTTATGCATTTCAGTTTTTAGCTCTTCACATATTATTTACATTTACGATGAATTGCCCTAAAATTCAAGCAGAAGCATGTCGTCTCTTACAGTATGATTCTTTACCAAATTTGTACTTTGACCCTAGAGTTTTAGTCCTAGCACTTTTTCATCTTGAGAAATGCACAAGGACCTAATGGCTTACATACTGGTGAGGAGATCAGCCAGGATTTTCCTACAAACTAAAGTGCTTTAGCATTAAAATCTTAGTCTCAAAGTGCTTATTTTTAAGGAGCTAAGAGCTAAAAAAGTCGCGCACAGGAGGGAGTGGGGTTGGGGGGAGGGCGGCTTGAATGCTATTATCCCTGATTATGAATGCAAAAGATATTTCAGGGCATATTAATCTACATAGGAATACCACAGAAAAAATGTGTTTTCCAGGCAAGTAAGCGTACCGAGAAATAATGTTCTGCAATAAGTTAATTTTGAGCTACATCCTCTCCTGTTGAATTTTTTTCCTTGTTAGGTATTCACGGGAGACAACTTGGAATGCAATCTATGGCTTTTGCTTTGCACATCATATCGAGAACCGCAGTGGATGATTGTATACCAGACTTTAACATGCCAGCATGAAGATTTTGGGCCTCTTCAAATTTCCCATCATCCCAAAGGACTTGAATGGTCATATTATAGCTAGCTGCATTAGGTGTTATTTCATTTTCAGCCATTTCTTTCAGCAGTTTCAGTGCTTTATATGAGCTACCCTCTCTGCAATATCCATATATCATTGTATTGTATATGACATCATTGGGTTTGACATTCATCTCACACATTAATCTGAATAACTTTGATGCTTCTTTCATATTTCCTTGACTACACCAACCATTCATCAAGACACCATAAGTCCAAACATCCGCTACCAAATTAGCTTTTTTCATAGAGGAATGTATTTGAAGTGCCTTCTCCATGTCGTTGCTTCGAGCAAAGGAGTCAATAAGTATAGTGTATGTCACATTTGACGGAGAAATGCCTCTCTCCTCCATCTCACGGACGAAGTCCAAAGTTCGCGACGGATTTTCGCTTCTGGAACACCCAGCCAGTAGAACATTGTAGGTAACGATTGACGGTGATAAACCGACAGACTTTAGTTCATCAAAGAAACCTACAGCTTTCTCAAACATCCCAGCACGAGAGTACCCGTCTATCAGCATGTTGTAAGTAATTAAATTCGGGCTTAACCCGTGTCTCTTCATCCCTCCCACTAATTCATTTGCATCCCGCACCCTCCCCTGTCGACACAATCCGTCAATCAAGATGTTGTACGTCACGGCATTGCATGTCACCCCTGTCTGATGCATTTCATTAAACAGGCCAAAAGCTCTGCCCATTTCTCCTTCATTACAATAAGCATTCAGCACACAGTTAAAAGTATGCAAGTCAGGCAAAGACCCCTCGCTCTTCATTTTCTCATATAGCTCAAACCCATCTTTGTTCAGACCTTTCTTGAAAAACCCATTTATCAAAACAGTGTAGGTATACTGATTAGCAACCAATCCCACCTCCCTCATTTTCAAAAACAAATCTTTCGCCTTCCAAACGTCACCCTTTTTACAGCAACCATCGATCAACGTAGTATACACCACAACATTCGGCGGGAAACCCATACGACTCATTTCATCCAAGACTCCAAAACCTCTCTTTACATCCCCCTTCTCACAACAACCCTTGATCAAAATCCCAAACGTATACACATCCAGTCGTACCCTCTCCTTATTCCTCTCGAAAAAAGACCAAGCTTTTTCACAGTCATTACTTTTCACAAGAAACTTGACCACATTATTAAAAGTAATCGACGTGGGCACCAACCCTTTCTGAATCATTTCATCAAACAGAAGAACGACGTCCTCCATCGACGCCTCTGCTTTGACATGAGCATTGATGATCGTTTCGTAAACGACCGCAGAGACGCAATGCTTAGAATTACAAGTTAAATCGGAGAAGAGGGAGGAGAGGGCAATGAACGGGGACGTGATTTTCGAGGAGAGTAGCTGCATTATAAGAGATTCTGCGTGGGAGAGCATGTTGAATGAGAGAAGGTGGTGAAAGATTACTGAAATGGATTGGTGGGTGTGATGGATTGAGGAGGAGGAGGAGGATGAAGTGAAGAGTAACAACGCTTGCAGTGGCGGGGTTTTCAGCATCCTTGAAAGCAGAGTTAGAACTTGAAATTCTTTCGCGGGCATTTTCACAAACAGGTTACAGGCTTCACTATTAATAACTGTATTATATATAGTACCTTGTTTTTTCTTTTACGAATAACTACTTTAAATCAGTAAATAATACTACACACATTGCATAGAAGATTAGTTCAACAATTGTAGGCTTGCATCATTTTCTTAGATTGAAATTCGCTACTTCTCTGAGACTCAATCTCACTCTCACGAGAGAAACAGTTACTGTTACTGGTTTTTTTTTTTTTTTAAGTATTGTTCTATTATTTTATATCAGTACGTATCTCCATAATTCCGGGTTTACTTTTATTTTGCTTTCCATAATAGAATTTAGCAAACTCATAAAAGTATTAATTAATTTAATTTATATTAGTTCAATCACTAAATTGTGTTATACATCGAGAATATGTGTATTTGCGATTGAACTTGTAATCATAAGCATTGATACGTACATTCTATTCGAGGAAATCAAGCATTTGGAGTTCAAGTGCATGTGTATGTTGTTGGAGTATTGTATGAAGTTTGTATATAAAAGTTGGTAAAAATTAGGGTAAGTGTAGAGTGTAAGTTTTGAGTATGTATAAGAGTGTGGTCTTCTCCTTGCTAGTGTAAAAATTAGCCAATAAATGGTGGCAAGACCCACTTTCTACATGATAAATGTCAATAATATGTTGCCACTTGGTACATGATTAGTGCGAGGTGTTATTTGATTGATAGAAGTGTACATTAACTAGGGGATAAAAACATCAAGCCCCCCAACCTATATCATTTTTTGCGCGATGCCCCCTGAATTAATTGTATAAGCACTTTGGTCCTTAAACTATAGGGTATTTGTTTGATTTGTCCCAATTGTGCATTTTCGACCATTTTTGGTCGGGATATTCCCATCTACCTGACTCATATGTGTTGTACTAGATGTATAATTGTAGTTGGTGAAAAAAAATGGACAAGAAAACACCTTCAAGTGAGGAATTTCCGGCCACAAAAAGACCAGGAAGGCACCACGGGATTTGCACATTTCCGGCTATTTTTGGCCGGAATCTACCCGACTTATATGTGTTATACTAGATGTATAATGGTAGTTGGTGACAAAAAAAAGACAAAAAAAATATCTCAAATGGAGGAATATTCCGGTCAAAAAAGACCGAAAATGCACAACTGATGCAATTTGAACAGACACCATATAGTTTAAAGACCAAAGCGCTTATAAAATTAATTCGGGGGACATCGCACAAAAGAGGCCATAGGTTTGGAGTTATGTTTTTGTCCTATTAACTAGTTATGGATATGATCTTTGAGTTTGATAGAAGGATTGACAAATATAATGAACCATTGTGCTCATATTTCTTTGGGGAAATATGCGTCATTGTTTAGCAATAGAAGTAAGGTGTTAATAACTTTTAAATATATGATTTAAGTAGTAGATGGTTTTCTATTGTAATCTAGTAATACTCATTGTACTAATATTCGTTTTAGTTATATTGTTAATTTAGAAATTAAATATTATATATTCAAGTATACATGACATGTATTAGTTTTACGTAAATAAATTTCAGATACACTAAAGGTGGCGCTCAGAACATTTTGCGTAAAACGCTAGTCATTAAAATATATAGGTCAAAAATTACACATCTTCAAGTTGTGCAAGACAATTTATAAACATGACGATTAAATAACTATTGCGTTTATGTCTCTACACAGAGATCAACTTTGATTATACAAACAAACAACGTGGTTGAAGTTAATATTGTTACTTACTTACTTGTGTCGTTAATAATTAGGTTGTATTACACGAGCGTACCACACGGCTACATAGATATGATCAAATAAGATCAAATAGAGAACTGGGTCGGTAGTTATTATGTGGAATTAGTCCACAGAAATTACATATAAATGCTTCATTGCTAGAATGCTATGGACAATTTTTTTAAAACACACAGTAGGATATATTTTATTTTATTTTACTTCTAAAGCTCGCTAAGCGTGTTTTTGACATTGGCGATAAATTAATAGGCAATTGGCTCGATAGATAATTGACATAAAACTGAAAAAAAAAACATTAAGCTCGAAAGAATTTACATATGATGTGTTTGTACTTTCTTTTATGAGGGGATTTAGTATTTTTCTCTTTTTCTATTTGATGATGTGGAACTTGTATAAAATTTAGGGTGCCAACTTAGCAAATTTGTAGATACAACAATAGTCTTCAAATCATGCCAACTGGTTTCTCAATACTAGACAAACTCATATAACTAATTTAGAGTTTCTTCCCCACTTCTTACTTAACCGTTAAGATGAAGATGATCTCGTTTTCATTTGTTGAAGATCTTAATGCCTTTTTAGCCTTTTAAACTAGATAAGGTTTCCTTTTTCTTTTTCTTCTTTTTTCCAAACAAAAGATCCCATCTTTTTCAAGAATTTCCTTTTCGACCAAAATCTTTTGGAACATTCACGAATTCTTCTTAGAACCTAAGTGAGCTCTTGTTGATTTGGGAAGCTAAGTATCATATATAAATATATAAAAATTAATAAATCATAAACGTGATATTGCAAAAGAATAACTTATTTGTACTTATATTATAAAATTATCTGTCGGCAAAAGATTGGATTTATCCTTTCAGTTGAAGTGCAAACAGAACCTTAATCCTGCGCAGCTTTCCAATATGGTCAAATCTCCAAAGCGGAAACACACTAACTTATCCAGATTGTTGGTACACGTCACTCCTCCACTGAAGTTGTTTCTTAAGGCAGTTAACTTCTAAAAATATGAATATCGATAAAAATAGCAAAACTGTTTAGGAGTTGATTGACTCCAAGAAAGTTTTTATTATTCTAAATTAAAGGAGACTTGTGGTCGTCTAGTTAATCTTCTTGTAAATAGCTCTTGATCCTTTCAATAGAAAAAAGATTTTTGGAGCTTCAGTATTTTCGACTTTTAAACTAAAAAACTCCACAAAGGGTGGTGTAATTTTAATCTTATAACTTTTATACCTCTCAAATTTTCATTGTATGTCTCCTGCTTACGGCAAAAGAATACGATTTGAGCACTTAATCTTTCAAAAGAGAAAAGTGCAAAACTAGCCTCAACCTATAGGCTTTTTTTTTGAAATTATACCCAACGTTTAAAAAGTTGCAAAACTATACCTAACATTTGCATTATGTTCGAAACTATCCCTAATGTTTAATTCCGGCCACTTTTTAAATTTTACAGGGGCAAAACCGGTACTACACTTCTAATTGATAAAACAAAATCATTAGTTCACCTATTATTATACTAAATCAAATGTAATTAAACTATTATTTCTTAAAAGTATATATTTATATATTAAAAAAATAAAACATTTAATTCCTTAACATATATAAATATATAAAAAACGTATATCTTTATATATAAAAAACAATAAGATATTTAAATCCTTCATATATATAAATATATAAAAAAATATCTTATATATTAAAAGCAATAAGATATTTAATTCCTTAATATATATAAATATAAAAAAAAAGTATATTTTTATATATTAAAAACAATAACAAATTTAATTCCTTAACATATATAAATATATATAAAAAATCTTTATATATTAAAAACAATAACAAATTTAATTCTTTTAACATATATAAATATATAAAAAAGTATATCTTTATATATTAAAAACAATAACAAATTTAATTCCTTAACATATATAAATATATAAAAAAAGAAAAAAATCATTATTTCATAAATATAATTTTTATTATTGAAATCAACAAAACGATATATGTATATAATTTTTTTATTATTGAAATGCAAAAAAAAATTAAGAAATATTATTTTTTATTATTGAAAAAGGAAAAAAAAAAGAAAAAGAAAAGAAAAACCCATCTCCCCACCCGACCCACCCTCCACCCCCACCCCCTACCCCGCCCCCACCCTGCCGCGTCCAGAATCGCGGCCGCGACGATTAACACCGCCACCACTACAGTGGTGGTGGCGTCAAATCGCTACAAATCGCAGTGGTGGTGGCATCAAATCGACGCCACCGCCACCATCACAGTGATTCTGGACGCGACGGCGGGTTTGGGGGTTAGGGGGCTGGTGATTCTGGTGTCGGGTGGGGGTGGGGGTGGGGCGCTGGTGGTCCGATCTGGTGGTGGGGGGTGGGGGGGCTGGTTTTCCGATCTATTGGGGGTGGGGGGTGCGCGGGTGAGAAAGATGACAGTTTTAATTTTGTTTTTGTATTTGTTTTTTTTTAATAATAAATAAATGATATGTTTTAAATTTAATATTTTTTATGTATATATTTGTGAAATGTCTATTTTGCCCTCTACCAAAACGGAATATGATGTCATGACGTTGAAATATGACATTTTTTAACCGAAATTAAACGTTAGGGCTAGTTTCGAACAGAATGCAAAGGTTATGTATAGTTTTACAACTTTTCAAATATTGTGTATAGTTTCGAAAAAATGCCTATAGGTTGGGGCTAGTTTTGCACTTTTCTCAACTTAAAATAAATGCTTTGGATTCTAGAAGTCAAACTACACTTAACACTTTATTCCCGAAATAAATTATTTCATAAATTCCAAAGTATTTTGTGATTACACATTATTGGGGGAATTTTGCAACGGACGTCCTATATGTTAACCACTTTTCAAAAAATGTCATTTATGTTGTCATTTTGTAAAAAGAGTCCTGTATGTTGACATCATTTGCAAAAAGAGTCATTTATGTTGACATTTAAAATTTAGGTCATTTATGTTGACATTTTTCGTCCTGTATGTTGACATTTAAAATTTAGGTGCTTTATGTTGACATTTTTCGTCCTTTATGTTGACGTTATTTGCAATTTTCGTCCTTTATGTTGACATTTTGCCAAAAAAAGTCTTGTATGTTGACGTCATTTGCAATTTCCGTCCTATTCCGTCGAAATTCCATAATTTTTTTTAATTAATTTTATTATACTTACACGTGCAATTGATACGTGTGAGGTACATGCTCATCAAAAAACGTGTTTCATTTTGCTTTTCAATATAATTTCAATAAATAGAAACATATATATTTTTTTAAATATGTTTAACGGTTCCTATCATCACCAATATGTTTAAATATGTTTAACTTCAATTCTATGTTTCACATCTTCGATTTCAAAATTGGGGATGTTTCATGGTTTGATAATCACGATGTAGGACGAAAAAATATAAAATTATTAAACTATTAAACCAAGATGATTTCATGGAAGGGAACTTTTCATGTTTTAATATTTGCACGTGTAAGTATAATAAAATTAATTAAAAAATAAATAAAAAATTACAAATGACGTCAACATACAAGACTTTTGTGGCAAAATGTCAACATAAGGGACGAAAAATTCTAACGTCAACATAAATGACCTAAATTTCAAATGTCAACATAAAGGACCTAAATTGCAAATGATGCCAACATACAAGACGCAAAATGTAAACATAAATGACCTAAATTTTAAATGTCAACATAAAGGACTCTTTTTGCAAATGATGCCAACATACATGACTCTTTTTGCAAAATGACAACATAAAGGACCTTTTTTGAAAAGTGGTTAACATACATGACGTCCGTTGCAAAATTTCCCATTATTGGAGTCAAAGTACTAAGTTGCCTTCGACTTTTGGGCGGAACTTTTAACATGGTAAAATTTCAAAAAGCTCATTTCAAGATAGACATACATTCACTAAATTATGTTAGACACGAGAGAGTAAACGTTGAGTACTTCGTAAGAGTTAATGGCATTTTATCTATTGAGTTACGTGAAATAGACATGTTACCCTCATGTTATGTTATATAGGGAACTTTACCTGTACCAAAAAATGAGAGGACGAAAATGGCAAATAACCTCTTGTGTATGTTAATAGAGCATAATAACCCTCGTAATCTTACAAAGTTACACACAACCTTCCTTGGATATAAGTATATATATTTTGTAATGTGTACAAATAAACGGGGAGACAAGACATGAGAATATGTAACATAACACATGTGACGACCGCGCCCCACGAGCCATGCTCCGATCCGAGTTGGTTCAGTGGTGGCCAACCACTTTACCCAATCCAGACTAAAGTGCAACTTATAGGAAGGGGTCTCACTTGTTCAGGATCAAAATTATACACATTTTATAAATTATATTTTGATATATACAGCGAAAGTCTTGGTATTACAAATAATGTGACTATTTTAATGGTTATGCACTAATGACAAAACGCGATTATCCAAAATGCACGTTTGAACAATTATTCACTTGGTTCATGCTGCCATGTTGATTTTATTATGAGGAATGGACAGAAAAAACGAGGAATAAGTCTTTAATGACTTAGTGAGATTCATATAAAAGAACTGATAATGCAAGAATTAACTATGACCTACTGGATACATTTCGAGAAGTGATCTTACCGGTAGAAAAAGTTCAGCTAGACAATTTGATGTAGCAATGGTACTGGAGTTTTCATAGAATAGTTAATGAACTTGTGCTTATTAATAAACAAATTCACCCTTTTGACTTCTACTATTCTACCTTATACCTCCCGACGAGAAGCGACCTCACAAACAATCAAGAGACATGCTCGAGTACATGTCGATCCAGCACGCGGGTTACAACCAACTCCTGACTGCAAGCGGCGCCTAGATAGATGGGTATCAAGCGAAATTACTTAAACCGGCAGTCCTTACTGCCCGACAGTAACTCGACTCAATCACTGGGCCCAACTTCCCAAAGGCGTCCCAATGGGTATAACAAATAAACAAACAAGCTAGTAAACTGGATAATATTTGTTGCTCCATGAGCTACATGTCCCGAACATAGTTCGTTGCTCTTTGCACAATTCAAGAACCAGCATATGGGATTATAATATTGGAGAATTATCATGATTATGAATAGATATGATAAATAATAAATGATTGGATATGATTTAACGATGAGTAAGAAAATCATGTTATGAGATGAGATGCCAAATAGGATTATGATGAAATAGGTTGTTTGAGGTTTGGTAACGGAGTAGTGGCTTTTCTGTCCAAGTTCCTCATGGCCGAATGTCAAACGGGGCTAGAACAAATCAGAAATGGAACCTCACCTTAACTCGTACGGGGAACCTCGATGGCGTTGATTAGTTCGTCAAACCTTTAACAAATTTAAATAATATTAATCAACTGAATTTATAGTTCACCAAAACAAATATTAGTACTTTTTCTTCAATTCTCATGTTGGTGAAATTGAGAACGTTCTTATTAAGAATACTAGTTACAATGTAAATCTTAGTAAATAACACATAACTTAATTTATGTCATTACACAAAACATGAAAATCTTAGATGATGAATTTAAAGAAAAACACATTACTTAACTAACTCTAGGAAAACTCATCTTTTTAGTCTTTAATCAATTCCAAACTTTTAATAACCACACACCAAAGTATCATACGAAATAACACCTTAAAAGGTATAAATTAGTCATTTATTACTTTATTTTACATAGTAAGTTTAAAATGCATATCCTTGTTTTATAACTTAAATATAAAGATATAAACATGGGAGATTTATCAAAACATGTGATAAGGAATGTTTATTATGATAAATAATCTTATTTAATGGTTAGGTCATGAAGTGGCAAGAATATCCTTGTAAGACTTATGAAAATAGTATATTAAACATGATAAATATACCATTTAAATGCTATAAATAAAATCACAAAAATATCAATTCATGATTATAAATCATAATAATCTAATTATAACTAATACTATATCATGTTAAATTTATGTGTGTGATAAATACTTGAATTATGATGGTGATTAAACTTATAAATTAAGAAAACAAAGGTTGTGCCAAATAAATTGAAAAATCACCGCAGTTTTGGTTTTACCTTTGATCGGACATCAAAATGAACTTGGTTTTCAAATCTTTTTATGGTTTACAGTTTCTAGCATCATGAGAGATGTGGGAATCCAAGATTTTGTGAAAACACAAAGGTTTGTTATGCTAAATAATTCTTGCAACATAAGAGTTGCTATCGGATTTCCTGACAGCAGTTTACGGTTTATGGATTATTCCTTCCTGAATGGGTATGTCGTATATTGGGCTTGGAGCTTATAGGGCCAACATTGTCGGATGAGATGTCGTAACGAATCAGAGCGTGTCGGACGGGCCACCAATCCGTACTAGATGGTGCGTCGCGCACGAGCTTGATGAGCCAATGGACCTTGTCGCATAAGACATCGCCGGACCGAGCGGGTCGGATGGAACTTAGACTATTAAAGTCTAAAGAGAGAAAACTCTGACTTAGAAAGAGAAATAAAAAATATGAATTGTGTGTCTTTTGCCTTCAGGGGAGGGGAGAGGGTATTTAGAGATATCTCAAGGACCTAAAGATTGGCTTGGCCTATTTTAGAGGCTTGATCCAAGTTCAAACGTGTAACCTTGCTACCTTGCTAGCATGCAACCATGCTACATTGTTAGTATGCACTTGTGCTACTATGAATTCAACTTTGCTACGGCGTGCAATCTCGCTAGCATGCAATCGTGTTACCTTGATACATTGCTTACTTGCAACCGTGTTACCTTGTTAGTATGGAATTATATTACACTGAATCTAAATCTTCAATTACTTAGAAGATTTTCGGCGGAAGAAACTCGTAATGCCATGCGTTGGCGACTTGTAAGCTAGCCATGTATCATTACCAAATTATGGCACAACACCTATTAAATTATTATTTTTACCACATGAGAATGTTGTGCAAGAGAAACTATTAATTCAACTTCTTTAGTGGCGACATTAGCAACTTATATACGACGATATAAGATTTTCACCTAGTGCTTAAAAATATGATTGTAAAAATAATTAGTTTTTCAAGCGTAAAATTTCACATTAGGAAAAATTATTGTATCCACACACATCATTTGTGCAGTTATTCACCGTTTTTTGAAAGTTTTGGTTTTCGTACTTTGGTGGTCTTCCGGGGTTGTTTTGATGACCTATATTAACGTAAAGTGATATTTATCTAACCTGATCGATTGTGTAAAAACTGCAATAATAACTATTATACTTGTTACTTTTTTTATTTTGCAAAAGTACTAGTGATAACTTTAAGGGATAAAAGCATCAAGCCCCCTGACCTATACACGTTTTTGCGCTTTGTCCCTTAAACTAATTTAATAAGCGTTTCACCCCATAAACTATACTCATTTGTGCGATTTGCACCAACAGTGTATTTCCAACATTTTTTGGCCAGGATATTCTCCGTTCGAGGTGTTTTTTTCGCCTACTTTTTGTCATCAACTACCAAAACACATCTATTACAACACATATGAGTCAAGTAGGGGAATATTACGGCCGAAAATGGTCGGAAATACATCGCTGGTGCAAATTGCACAAATGAGCATAGTTTAGGGGGACAAAACGCTTATTAAATTAATTTAAGGGGCAAAACGCAAAAACATGCATAGTTCAGAGAGCTTGATGCTTTTATCCCTAACTTTAACGTTTTAATCTTTTAGAACATAATACATTGTTCTCTAAATAATACGTCATCAAACAAACATCTTGCAGTCTAAGAATTTGGACAGTTAGCATATAGCCGAAGAACTAGAGGGGGAACGGGGTGCAGAAAAAAGTTAAGAAATATAAATTAGCGAAGAATATTCTGATTGATTATGTTATAAAATACATGAAAAAATAATAATTTGAGGGCTACAAAAAATTATTTTGAAACCACACAAAGAATAATGTATATTTATTTTCAAATCGATCTATGTGCCTACACAACATTAATGTAATATGCAAATATCTCAATGGAGAAATAAATTTCGTAAGACAGAAACATTATTGTTGCAAGGGTTTATTCATAGCTTATGAAAGATGTGGTTCTACTTTCTTTTACTAGAAATATAAAAAATGTCTTGTTGGAAAGAATTTTATATTCTTTTTGACGTTTTCGTGTGTAAACTCGCAACCATTTTTAGAATGCAGATCAAATGAATTCGTGGCGAAATGCAAATAGTATGCAAACAAAACAACTAATATACAACGCTGGCCATACTCTATCTCTAATTGAGAATACAAACTAAACGGATAGAACTTACGACACAAGAGAGAACTTTTCTTTTTCCACTTCTTGCTTAAGAATTAAGATGAACGTGTCCGCTACTCCGCTCTGATTTGCTGAAGATCTTCAATCCTTTTTAAGTTTTAACCTTTTAAAGTAGATAAGGTCTTCTGTTTCTTTTTCTTCTTTTTCCAAACAAAAAGATCCTATATGTCGCTTTCAAGAATTTTCATTTCAACTGAAAACTTTTGGAACATTCACGACTTTCTTTCTTTTTTATATTTGAGATGTTGTTCACGACTTTTTTCTTGATCTTAGATTTCCTTAGAACCTATATAAGTGAGCTAGCTCTTGTTAATTCGGGAAATATCATGTATACAAATTAGTAAAACACAAAACGTCGTACATATATATTGCCAAAAGCATAACTTAGTTTGCACACTTAAACCATCACATGCATGCAGGGGCGGAGTCAGGATTTTTTAATCCCCAGGCCACAATTAACTTAAATAAAAAAAAACTTGTGAACGAGCTATAAGGAATATACATGCTTCTCCTTTAATTGATAAATTTGTTTATCTACAGAACAAGAAGAAGAAAACTTTTATAGATATAAAATAGATTTAAGAATTTTACGTTAAAATCCAAACAAAATAATAAGTTTGTCTTGAATGCATAAGACTATCATCTACTATAAAATAAATAATATAAAAGGATATACTATGCTCCTTGTATATGATAATATAATTTAGTAGAATATGCTAAATATCTCAAGATTTGATGTTGAAGGTTTGAGTGAAAAATTGGTGTTTTTCAATAGTATTTATAAATAAAATAAAAGGATATACTATGCTCCTTGTATATGATAATATAATTTAGTAGAATATGCTAAATATCTCAAGATTTGATGTTGAAGGTTTGAGTGAAAAATTGGTGTTTTTCAATAGTAAAAGAATTTAAAGATTGACTTTCTTTTTACATGTAGTGATGGATTGAGATCGTTTGGAGATATTTTGTTAGTTATTTGAGCTCCTTAAGGAAAAAATCTAACAAAAAAATTAATTTGTGCTACTAAGTTTTGAAGCCATGACCTATGAAATGCAATGTAACGCATTATTGCTGCACCATGACCGTCATTTGTTAGATCCTTGTCGAACATACCATAAAACGTTGAGGCCTGAGAGGTCAATCCTTGCCAGGAATGCGCGCCAAGCACGCAAGTAGACGAAACTACGCGTGCCCGCATGCACAAGGAACCTTGCACTAAAGCAGATCGATCCAACAACAAAAGTTCTAGAGCCGCTTCGAATTTTTTCCGACACCTAGCCTCTATCATGTAAATAGACCAACTCTAGATTCTTTCTTATATGTCATAATGTTAGACTTCTCTAGAACGTGGCTAGGATTGGCCAACTTATTTTATTGGAAGAAGAGTGTAGAACATTTCTTTAGACTTTAGGACCGTTAAATTATATTGATCGGGGCCATTCATTGAGCTTAGTTCATTGTATATATACTACATGAATTTCACTTTTTAAGACATAGAAAACTTTTAAGCTCACTTGCATAGCTTTCAACAATATTTTTGTCTCTTGTTCACTAAAAATTTCTCTATCTCGGATCCCCGAAATTGATGGAATGTGCAAATTCGGAGTAATATATATAGATAGCAAGTATTTAGTTTTGTAGAATCATGAAATAAATTACTGTATGGACCGTAGTAATATGTTTTCGGTGCATGTTCTTTGAGAACATAAGATTTTGTGAAGAAATTCTTTGAAAAATGTGAGTAATGAATATAATCTATTCATCAAGAACAAGAAGGAACGTAAAGTCTTGATTGTTGGCTTGTACGTTGATGATCTAATTTCACTGAAATTAGTTGTGTTCTGCCTTGCAACAAACACTGGTTTCTTCACAAACTCATCATCAACTCAACACATAATCAAAAAGAAAATGCTTACCAAACATTGAAAATCAGTAGCCAACGACTCGATATTTGCTTTCCTCCGACGTAGGAATCTGTAAGGTAAAAAATAGACCATTTTCAGCTACTCACATAAGCTACCATTTCAAAAGAGTTACTCACATTTTGGAGAAACAAAAACACCAACCTCAATGGCGATGCAACAGTGTTGTTCGAATCCAAAATAGTGAGGCTCACGTACTTAGTGCCCACGTCGAGACCAAGCAAACGAGTTGTTGCTCTTAGCAGTCCACAGGGGCGGAGTCATGTTTTTTTTTATCCCTTGGCTACAATTAACTTAAATAAAAAAAGGACTTGTGAACGAGCTATAAGGAATATACATGCTTCTCCTTTAATTGATAAATTTGTTGATGTACAGAACTATAAGAAGAAAACTTTTAGAAACATAAAAATAGATTTAAGAATTTTACTTTAAAACCCCAACAAAATAATAAGTTTGTCTTGAATGCACAAGATTATCATCTACTAGAAAATAAAGTTAAATAATAGAATATATTATACTCCTTGTATATGATAATATAATTTAGTAGAATATGCTACATATCTCAACATTTGATGTTGAAGGTTTGAGAGAGAAAATTGTGTTTTTCAATTGTAAAAGAATTTAAAGATGGACTTTCTTTTTACACGTATTGATGGATTGAGATCGTTTGGAGATGTTGATTTTGTTAGTTATTTGGGCTCCTTAAGAAAAAAAATCTAACAAAAAAAAATAATTTGTGCTACCAAGTTTCGAAGTCGTGACCTATGAAATGCAATGTAACGCATTATCGTTGCACCATGACCACCATTTGTGAGATCCTTGTCGAGCATACCGTAATGCGTTGAGGCCTGAGGGGTCAATCCTTGCCAGGAGTGCGTGCCAAGCACGCAAGTAGACCAAACTACGCGTGCACCGCATGCACAAGGGACCTTACACTTTGGCAGAACGATCCAACAACAAAAGTTCTAGGGCCGCTCCAAAAATTTTCTCACACTTAAGCTCTATCATGTAAATAGACCAACTCTAGATTCTTTCTTATATGTAATAATGTTAGACTTCTCTAGAACGTGGCTATGATTTGCCAACTCATTTGGTAATTTTGTTAGACACCTCGACTAAACTTCAATTCATTTGGTTATAGTCACATACACGAATAAGGCTTTCAAGAGCTTGCGTCGAGTTAGCCTTAGCCTTCACCAAGAAACAAATGAATTGGGTTTGATTTATTCTCCTAAATGGTATATGTAGGCATGTTCGAGTCTCAAGTAGGAGAAATTATTTCATATAAATGTTATATTTGACATGGTGCAACCAATACTAGTACACGATTGGGATGGAGCGATGTGGGTGGTTATTTCCTAGATTATAGGAAAACTAAAGTTTGTATTAAATCTGGATCGTTGGTTGTACCACGTCAACAATACAACAGTTAAAATAAACAAAGTTGTTCATGACTTTATAAAGTATTGAAATTAAATAGTCTGCAATTGAGTGTTTAAATGGCGTGCCCAGTCAACTGATTCGGAACAACCTAAAAGTCCATATTTTGATCCTATAAATGTTCTTTTATTGTAGATTGTTGATGGAAAACTGTCTTCCACTTTAAATCATTTTTACTTTATTTTGAAGTTTCAGAAAATGTATTTGATTATTTTCACATTAGGGACAACACGATCAGAATTCCTATTTAAGACGAATGATCGCGCCAAAGGAAAATACCACTTTCTGTTTCCAATGTAACCTCATTTTCTTTTTGGCCTATATTTCAGTCCACAATCATGTACGTTTTTGCATGCATATTCTGAAGATAGATATGTTGGGGCGGTTGATTTAAAAATTATGGTGCAGCAAGCCAAGAGTTTGGGGCGGTGCATTATTTTAACACTCTTTACTTTGGAATTGAGGCTATAAATAGCAGGCTTTCCGATCATCCCATTCTACATCTTTCCTTCTCTTATATAATTAAATAATAATTAATATATAAAGAGTGGTTAAGAGTGTTGTTAGAGTGAGGTAAAAATAGAGAGTTTCTACGATTTTACTATGGTAAAAGTCAAAGAGTTGTAATTCTTATT
This sequence comes from Linaria vulgaris, assembly GCA_948329865.1. NCBI lineage: Eukaryota > Viridiplantae > Streptophyta > Magnoliopsida > Lamiales > Plantaginaceae > Linaria > Linaria vulgaris. The sequence continues at coordinate 29,045,686 of OX415250.1, read as the reverse complement.
TTACACTCATAGTGAAGTTCTTCTACCTTGCCCGTGGTTTTTCACCCTAAAGTAATTTGGGGTTTTTTCACGTAAAATCTGTGAGTCGTTTATTTTTTGTCTTTCAATTATTGTTGTGTTTACGCTCTATCTGAATGGTCCACTTTACAACAAGTGGTATCAGAGCCTCGGTTCATATCCGGGTTCTCGGTAATATATGTGGGTATCGTGCTGAAATTATTTTTCAGTGACGGTGGTACGTGATAGAAGCAATGACGATAAAATTCGAGATCGAAAAATTCAACGAGAGTAATTTCTCGTTGTGGAAACTGAAGATCAAAGCCATCTTGCGGAAAGATGGGTGTCTCGCGGCGATCGGTGACAGGCCGGTGGAAATCACAGATGATACGAAGTGGAACGAGATGGACGGCAACGCTATCGCAAATATTCACCTGGCATTAGGTGATGGCGTGTTGTCAAGCGTTGAGGAGAAGAGGACAGCTAAGGAGATATGAGACCATCTCAACAAGCTGTATGAGGCGAATTCCCTACACAACAAAATTTTCCTTAAACGGAAATTGTACACACTAAGGATAGCAGAATCTACCCCGGTAACTGAGCACCTCAATGTTTTAAATACTCTATTTTCTCAATTGACGTCGTTGAGTCATAAAATAGAAGTGGTTGAACGTGCTGAAATTCTGCTGCAAAGTCTGCCCGATTCGTATGACCAGCTTGTCATCAACTTAACAAATAATGTCCTCACGGATTATTTGGTCTTCGACGAAGTTGCAGCCGCTATTCTGGAAGAAGAGAGTCGGCGCAAGAGCAGAGAAGACAAGGAGGTAGGTTCGCAACAAGCAGGTGCCTTGTCGGTGACAAGAGGGAGAACGACGGAGCGCGGTGCAAGTGGGAGTAAGAAATAGGGGAGATCCAAGTCAAGGACCAATGGGCAGTTGTTGGCACTGTGGCAAGAAAGGTCACTTGAATAAGGATTGTTGGAATCTTAAGGATTCGAACAAGAAGAGTTATGATTCTCAGGGGAACGTTGCTAGCACTTCAGATGATGGTGATGTACTATGCTGTGAAGTAGCAACAACTATTCGAGGTATGCATGGTTTCGATGATGTATGGCTTATTGATTCAGGAGCCAGTTTTCATATGACTCCTCGGAGGGAGTGGTTTCATGAGTATACACCGATCGTTGGAGGATCTGTGTATAGCTGTAAAAATGAACCCTTGAAAGTTGTTGCCATCGGTACGATCAAGTTGGAGATGCATGACGGGATTGTTCGGACCATTCGGGATATCAGAGACGTGGAGGGATTATGCAAGAATTTGTTGTCTTATGGACAACTGGATGATCTTGGTTGTGAGTTTGGGTCGCGAAACAAGATCATGAAAGTTAAAAGGGGTGCGCTTGTACTGATGAAGGCGGACAAGATTGCCGGAAACTTATACATGGTACAGGGGAGGGCTCTGCAAGTAGGAGAAGCGTCAGTGGCTTCATCTGAGTCGATTGAGAAATCATCAATGATTTGGCATCACCGGCTTGGGCATATATCGGAACAAGGCATGAAGGTTCTTGCAGAGAAGAAACTACACCCGGGCCTCACAAAGGTATATTTAGCTTTTTGTGATCATTGTGTTGTTGGCAAGCAACATCGTATAAAGTTTCGTAGTTCAGATTCTAGAAATAAAGTCATTCTAGAATTAATTGACTCTGACATGTGGCAAGCACCATACTATCCATGGGAGGTGCAAAGTATTTTGTGTCTTTTATAGATGATTATTCGAGGAGGTGTTGGGTGTACATGATCAAGAGTAAGGCCGAGGTGTTCTCGATGTTCAAGACGTACAAAGCACTGGTGGAACTTGAATCTGGGAAAAAGATCAAGTGCCTTAGATCTGACAATGGAGGGGAATATACTGGCAATGAGTTTGAAGACTTCTGTAAAGATGTTGGGATTAAGAGGCAGTTTACTACGGCATACACTCCGCAGCAGAATGGGGGTGGCAGAGCGGATGAACAAGACCTTGTTGGATAAAACAAGAGCCATGATGCAGGATGCAGGCATAGAAAAGTCGTTCTGGGCAGAAGCAGTCAATACCGCCTGTTATGTGGTGAACCAATCTCCGTCAACAGCACTGGGGCTGAAAACACCGATGGAGGTGTGGACAGGTAAACCAGTTGATTATTCTAATCTCCATGTATTTGGGAGTCCCGCTTATGTTATGTTCAATACTCAAGAGAAAACAAAGCTGGACCCAAAATCCAGGAAGTGTTTGTTCTTAGGGTATGCTAAAGGAGTAAGGGGTATCTCTTATGGGACCCCACTGCCCACAAGATAGTTGTAAGCAGGGATGTTATCTTCACGGAAGATAAGAAAGGAAATGATTGCAGTACATGGGAAGATCCAGAAACTACGACAGTGGTAGTCGAGAAGGATGCTAAGCAGGATGGCCCTATTGAACCAGAGCATGAACCTGAGGAGACAACGGAGCCAGGAGTCTTGGGGATACGTCTATCAACACGTATCAAGAGACCACCAGGCTGGCACTCAGACTTTTCAATGTAGAACAATATTGCGTATTGTCTTTTAACTGAGGACGGGGAGCCATCAACTCTCCAGGAAGCAATGAGTAGTTCAGATGCAGCTCAGTGGATGGCAGCAATACAGGAGGAAATCAAAGCACTCCATAAGAATAAGACGTGGGAACTTGTGTCTCTACCACAAGGGAGAAAACCCATTGGCAACAAATGGGCGTACAAAATCAAACGTAACAGTGATGACCAAGTGGAGAGGTATCGTGCACGATTGGTGGTGAAAGGATATGCTAAGAATGAGGGGATTGATTTCAACGAAATATTTTCCCCGGTGGTCCGAATGACAATTGTGCGGGTGGTTCTGGCGATGTGCGCTACATTTGATTTACATCTTGAACAATTAGATGTAAAGACAGCTTTTCTTCATGGTGATCTTGAAGAAGAAATTTACATGCTCCAACCAAAAGGATTTATTAAAGAAGAAAAGAAGAACTTGGTTTGCGAGTTGACCAAATCTTTGTACGGTCTCAAACAGGCGTCGAGGTGTTGGTACAAAAGATTTGATTCATTCATAATGAGCCTTGGATACAACAAGCTGAATGCAGATCCTTGTGCATATTTCAAGAGATATGGTGATGACTTTGTTATTTTACTGTTGTATGTTGATGACATGTTGGTTTCAGGCCCCAACAAAGCTGGTATTGAAGAATTGAAGGCTGAACTGGCTAGGGAATTTAAAATGAAGGACTTAGGACCAGCAAACAAGATTCTAGAGATGCCAATCCACCGAGACAGATATAGTAGGAATATTTGGCTTTCTCAGAGTAACTATCTATTAAAGATTTTGCGGCGATTCAGTATGCCAAATTGTAAGCCAATCTCTACCCCTCTTCCTGTTAATTTCAAGTTATCCTCAAGTATGTGTCCTAGCAGTGAAGACAAGAGGAAGGAGATGTCTCAAGTACCGTATGCATCAGCAGTGGGAAGTCTAATGTTTGCTATGATATGTACTAGACCAGACATTGCACATGCAGCGGGAGTGGTTAGTCGATACATGGCGGATCCAGGAAGAGAGCATTGAAGTACAGTAAAGAGAGTTCTGAGATACATTCAGGGAACCTCAGATGTTGCATTATGTTATGGAGAATCGGGTTTTACAGTCAAGTGTTATGTTGATTCTGACTATGCAGGTGATCTTGACAAAAGCAAGTCCACAACAGGATATGTGTTTACTCTTGTTGGAGGTGCAGTGAGTTGGGTTTCGAAGTTACAGTCAGTTGTTGCGACATCAACAACGGATGCTGAATATGTGGCAGCTACGCAGGCCAGTAAAGAGGCGATTTGGCTGAAAATGGTTCTGGAGAAACTCGGGCACAAACTAGAGAGTATTTCTCTATTCTGTGACGGTCAGAGTGCGTTGCATGTTGCAAGGAATCCAACGTTTCATTCCAAGACAAAGCATATTCGGGTCCAGTATCACTTTGTTCGTGAGAAAGTAGAGGAGGGTATTGTGGATGTGCAGAAGATTCACACTAAAGATAACATAGTTGATTTCATGACGAAGAGTGTTAATGCTGACAAGTTTGTTCAGTGTCGGTCCTCGTGTGGTCTGGCGAAAATGTAAGCAACATGAAGGGCGAGGTAGAAAGAATAGTGTGAAGATCTGGTTAGTCCCTAATCAAATCTCCAAGTGGGAGATTGTTGGGGCGGTGATTAGTTGGGGCGGTTGATTTAAAAATTATGGTGCAGCAAGCCAAGAGTTTGGGGCGGTGCATTATTTTAACACTCTTTACTTTGGAATTAAGGCTATAAATAGCAGGCTTCCCAGTGCTATTTCTGATAATCTCATTCTACATCTTTTCTTCTCTTATATAATTAAATAATAATTAATATATAAAGAGTGGTTAAGAGTGTTGTTAGTGTGAGTGTTAGGGATAGAGTTCTATTCGAGTTAGAACGGGCTCCAAGAATTATTAGGGAGAGAAGAGAGAAACGAAATTAAATTAAACTAAGGTTTATTGTTCTTCCATGAATAAAAATTACATGACTCAAACTATTTATAATAAGACTAACAATCCTCAACCAAATAAACCTAGACTCCTAAAGGAAATAGAAATATAATACTTACTCTAATTAAATAAAACTTCCTAATTTAAGACCAAGATAACTTAATTAACTTAATAAAAACCCCTAAGCCATGTGGGCTTATTCTTTATACGACTGGGCCTGTTAATGTTACTCTGTTGGGCCGTATCAATGCCCGCCTCTGAAAAAAAGGCCTTGTCCTCAAGGCCCAGCTGCGGCTCCGCATTTCCCAAACGCCCTTGGTCCAATTGCAGATCTGGACGACCCAATAGCAGCTCCTCACGGCCCAGCAACGCTTGGCCCGATTCTATAAAGCCATGAGTGGCATGTGAAGAGTCATTAGGTTTAGGGTTTGCACTCCTTCCTCCCACTCTAGCCGTCGCCCCCTCCCCCAACTCCTCCATTTCTTTCACTTCACATGGCAACGCCGCCTCGCCTCTTACCCCCATTTCCTCCGTCAACGGCGGTTCTTCTCCCCGCCGCACCCGACCGCCCGTCGCCTCCCCTAAAAACTGCTCCCCATCCGACGCCATCATTTCCTCCGTCAATGGCGGGTCTGCTCCCCGATCACCCCACCGCCCGTCGCCGCCCCTAAAAGCTGCTCCACCTCCGCCTCCTCCACCCACGAGGCCTCTTCAATCGACGATCCACTCCAAGTCCCCAAACATTCCTTCACTCCGCGCCCATTTCGCCAAACCACAATTGAAGAGTTAAATTTTGAATTACAAAAGAATAGCAACTTCTTGTGCCTTGCATATACATATCTTCCCGAACCTGGAGTTTTCCCTCTGTCTTTGGGAAAATAATTATATTTTGTACTCAAGTTGTTGAACTCGGTGTAAGATGAATTAGATAGGATTGGATGTGTTGGGAGAGAAAGGTTGTGTGTGTATGTAAATGTTTATGGGATTCTCGACATTATAGGCTTCGGTGGAGTTTGTTTCTTACGCTTGTGAATGGAAGTTTGAGTTTGTGCAATTGGGATTTTTTTGTGTTTCTGAAAGTTAGTACCTCGTTGGGCTTTGGGCTCGGTATTTGGGGTGATAGGAGTTTTTGGAATTGGTTCTTGTTGAATGTGTATAGGGGGGTGTGGCAGTGACAATGGTAAATGTGTCGGCGGCGGAAGAAGCGGTATAGACGAGGGTTGTGGCTGGAGTTGTGGCAGTGGATACTTGGAAAAATTATTTTCCAACTTACTTTGCCATTCGTCATAAAATTTAGCCATCCGTGCTTCATGACGTGCGAAAATTGCAAGCAATTCAGATTGGAAATCCATTACGAGAGGTAATAGAGTACAAATCAATGAAAGCACCAATGTTAGGGATAGAGTTCTATTCGAGCTAGAACAGGCTCCAAGAATTATTAGGGAGAGAATAGAGAAATGAAATTAAATTAAACTAAGATTTATTGTTGTTCCATGAATAAAAATTACATGACTCAAAGTATTTATAATAAGACTAACAATCCTCAACCAAATAAACCTAGACTCCTAAAGGAAATAGAAATATAATACTTACTCTAATTAAATAAAACTTCCTAATTTAAGACCAAGATAACTTAATTAACTTAATAAAAATCCCTAAGCGATGTTGGCTTATTCTTTATACGACTGGGCATGTTAATGTTACTCTGTTGGGCCGTATCAGTGAGGTAAAAATAGGGAGTTTGTGCGATTTTACTACGGTAAAAGTCGAAGAGTTGTAATTCATATTTTACAGCTCATAGTGAAGTTCTTCTACCTTGTCCGTGGTTTTTCACCATAAAGTAATTTGGGGTTTTCCACGTAAAATCTGTGAGTCGTTTATTTTTCCGTCTTTCAATTATTGTTGTGTTTACGCTCTATCCGAATGGTCCACTTTAACAAGATGTTACTTAAGGTTGCCAAATTTTAGACGGATTTAGGAATTTTACTAATTGGTACGTAACACTAACATCTGCATTTAGAGCTTGGTGCTCCAGTACTTTTTGCTGTTTCGTAAACGCACCTTTTCTTTTTCTCGATAAGGTGGAATAAACTTCTAACTGGAAAACTAGAATTGAAAGATATAACTATACTAGGCCTGAAATAACATAAATGAAAACGAATTGAAACCTCGATTTCTTAGAGTCTAAGAGATGATTAGCCTATCCTTATAATCCGTGTCTCAATGTCTCCTGATATCCAAAAAGCATCCCCTTTTAAATGGAAAAAGAAATTGGATAAAAACAGAAAGATAGCCTTTAAAAGTTAGTGGAAAGTTTCTCAATCAATTGGAATCTTCCAAATTTCAATTGATAATTCATTATCGAGCAAGAACATATATCATGTGTAATTTGTGTATATTAAAACGTCTTATATATTATTGTCAGTCACTACTGTCCCATGTTACAATCCATATAATAACCACGCAGGGAGTTGTGAATCTTTAAATTTTGGATTATGGCCTTTGTTTTTCTTAATATGAATGAATAGTCATCACCAAACTAGAATAGTGGTCCTCTAAAAAAAATTTGAAAAAACTAGAAAGGTGGTCAAATAAAAGAATGAACTCTATAAAGTGCTTTGGAGGTCCACCGGTTGCTTTGGTTGGCTTTTTCTTTCTTGTAAAAAAGGCAGCTCATTCAAAAGGGGAAGCAAAGCTAAAGAAGGCTGGTCATTTCTAAACAAAAAGTGCTTTTCTGAAGCAAATAAGTTACCTTTTTTATTTACAACTTAAAAGCAACCCAGGTCCTGAAAAAAGTCACAACTTAGAAAAATCTGCACATTGCACGCACCACACTCAACTTTTCTTTCCGTTTTTCTTCTTCTTATTCCCCCTTTTTTTTATAGTATGTAACCTTCAGGCCGAGATGGCCAACTTTCATGCCCAAATACTCCACTACACTCGTCAACTATAAATCTAAATTAAACCCAATTGATGTTACTGACGCCACAAGTGTTTATACTCTATCGAATGAATTGTGCTCATATAGTTTTTAATTAACGTGACTAAAGATATAAGTGTTGTAGATCAGTGGCGTATCTAGGCATCGCATGTGTGGGGGGCTATGTAATTTTTTTAAAGAACCATAGGAAAGAAATAAGATGAGAAAAAAATAATAAGTGAAGAAAATGCTGTTGTTTTGGATTGATTTTTTGAGGATTTTTAAAAATGAATACGTACAATTCTTTTGCACTAATATTTATTTTACGATACATGTATCAAACTATCAATAACCAAAGATATTGCATTGTTTAATCAAATGTATATTGATCAAAGCACATATTATGAACTATGTTCTAATATTATTAGAATTTATTAAACTAGATATGAGCAACAACAACAAAAAATGCTTATCCACATTGTATTTATGTTTTTTACATATGTAGAAAGTAATGTTTTCTTCACAAAATGATACAACGTATGTATATGTCTAATTTGCACATTAATTTTTTTATGTATAAAACAATTATTACACAGATCGATCAACGTATCAAGTTCTTTGATCAAATTCAGCATATATATGGTCAATGGTAAAGATACTTCTGGGTGATCAAATTCAACATATATATGGTCAATGCTATAAATATCTTTGGGTGTAGTTTGCAACAAGAAAATGAAAAACCCAAAATTCTTCTTGTGAGTGTGCCCCAAGAAAAGAAAGATAAACTTACCTACAAGACATGACCCATTAAAAAAAAAGTTACGAGAAAATCATTCTCGACAATTCATATCATAATGAGTTGTACCTTGCGTCATATTAACACGACACGTCAAAGCTACTCATTTAGACAAACGGTTAAAATGTGAGTACGAAACCTAAAATAATTAAATAAAAATGCATTGCTTAATCGAATGTATAGAGAAAGAGCGCCTTGCTTCTTTGCTTAAATGAACTTGCTGCATTGCTTCTTTTGGTGTGATTTAGTACAATTTCGACATACTTTTACTACAATGGCTGACATTGGGACATGAACTCTTGTTGCAAGCTTCACTTAATCCACAAACTTGACATTACGGATTTTATGCTTATGGGATTCTCCTGGCAAAGATCATTTGTCTGAATTTTCAGTGGGAGTACCGTACTCCCCCTCATTTTTTGATTCGCAAAGGATTTACAACTAAACAGAACCCACAGAGCACAATGCTTGATCTCCAAATTTCTACAACACAATTGAATTACAAAAGTTTACAATTAGCTCATTCCTCTAGATTTTATCCAAATGCAAGCAAAAAAACACTTTACAAATTAGAATCCGAAGAATTCTTTAGTTCTAGTTGAAGAATAATAGACTTAATTTACAATGGGACTAGTAGTAAACAAGAAGAAAAAAAGAATAGTAATAATAATTCTAGACAAAAAGAAAAAGAGAAATGAATCACTCTTCTTCCAACTCCACCCGAATCCGGATCGGATCCACTACTGCTCCACCATAACCGAATCGGATCCTCTACTCCTATTCCTCCTCGACAAATACCGCCCGAAAACCGAATAACCCGAACCCACTCCCGACTCCGATATACTCCCATTCCCCTCACCCGACCCCGAAGATCTAACCCGCCTGAAAATCGAACCCAAACTCCCCCAAAACCTCCTCAATCCACCGCCCCTCCGCCGCCTCATCATTGGGCCCCACTCAATCCCCCTCCTCACACGCCCGTTAAAACTCAAACCCCCCTCAACTTCCGAAAATACCCCCGGCATCTCCGGTTCCCCTCCTACTCCTCCTCCACCACCACCAACAAATCTCCCCACGGCAAATCCGCCGCCCGGCAACCTCCATATCGTTAGCCCAACCGCCTCGGGTCGACCCGATTCACGATCCGGTTCATCGCTGGGCAGCTCCTCGCGACAAACGGGGCACGAGCTGTGGAGATTCAACCATGGCAGGATGCAATCGGAGTGGTATATGTGCTTGCACGGCATCTCCAGAGCTTCGGATCCGAGGGTAAAGGCGTCTTTACACACCGCACAGTGGGATTCCGATTCGACGTGGTGGCAGTCGATCGGTACGGTTGGGAGATTCGCGACGGCGTGTTTGCTCGCCGGCGGATTCTCCGGCCGCGACCAGAGGTTGAATCCGATCTGCGAGAGGCGATCCAGCATCAGCTCGAATCCGGATCCGAGCAGGAGCTCCGACATCGACGGCGGCAGCTGGCGGAGGCCCGATCCGGATCCGTCGTCGTAGAAGAGCTCGTAGCTTCTCTCTCCGTCGGCGCCGCCGGCGTCGGACTGGGGAGACTCATTCGGGCTGCGGAACACCACGAGAGGATTGAACGATGAGCCGTTGCGGCGGCGGCGGCTGACGCGCGGCGAATCGACGCGCACCGGAGAGAAATCGGAGGGATCAACTGCCTGCACGAATCCGCCGTCGCAGTGGGGGCAAACGACGTCGTGGAGGCAGGGAGCGTTGACCGTGACGACTCTGGTGCACTGGTAGCACCAATACGACGCCGTAGTGGGAGGCGAATTCATTGGAATCAGATCCATGGAATTGTAGAGGATAATTTCTCAATGGTGTGAGAGAGAGAGAATTAAAATTGAAATGATTGACTACTAGTTGCGATTGGTGATTATATATATATATATATATATATATATATATATATATTATTTATTTTTGAAGTGTGAAGAGTATAGTAGAAGACAGGGAGGGAGAAAAATATAGATACACGTTATTTCCAAGAATAAGAACAATTTTTGAGTGAATATATAAACAAACACGCGTGATGATGAATATGCTGTTTGACGAGATAACGGCGAACCCCACTTGTAGCACTAACGCCGTTACCAGTGCAGTGGGTTTGAACTTTGAAAGATTACGACTTGTCGATTCTTTTTTTTTTAATACTTTTTTGGGTTGAATGGACTGGTCAAATTCACTATTGCAATAAGTTTCATTTCATTATTGTCGTCATAAATGCTACAGTCTTCTCACAAAATATTTATACGTGAGTCCTCACTCCTTTAATGAAAATTTAGTTGATTTCTAATTTAGAAAGTTAATTTTTAAAAAAATTTGAAGAGAGTTACGTTGAACGCGGTGTATTTAAAGGTAAGAGGTAAAAATGTGTAATTATAGGGGGCAAGCCGGCTGGCATATGTGAAGACTGACGAGAAAATTGCGTTGACTTGGGATGGAAGCTAATTATTAATTTCGGAGTTATTTCCTGTAATTTGTAAGGAAACACGCGTGTGTAAAACTTACTAATTTTGCTTTCGTTAGTTTCTTGCCATTTTCATTTGATTTTATTCTCATTTATCATTTAATTTCAAATATTCACAAACAGCTGTATTTGTGTCATTGTATGTGTGTGTGTGTGTGAATAAATGCTACAGTAATTGAAAGTTTGTCTAAGTTAGGTTTCAAATCTTCTGTCAATAATTTTGTTGCATGCATTCAGTTATTGATTTATTATATTCTTGTAAAGACTGAAAAAAAAGTAGGTCATCTCCTATTCTCCTTCAAGGACCAAAAGCATGCAACTTTTTTAATCCAACCTATTTGTGTAACAATCTTTTTTTTTTTTAACTCAACAGTTGAATTATTATTGCCTCAAGGAACAGAGAAAAACTTCCCAAGAAAAAGAAGCTCTTCCCTCAGAAAAAGAAGCTCTCCCCTCAATGAGTTACAGAACCGCAAAAATAAAAGCAAAGTAAGAAAACAAATGATATAACAAAAAATTATCTTCCTATTAATCCTCAAAACCATCCGCATCTTCCACAGCGTGTCTTGCTAGCTCGTGCGCAATTGCGTTTAATTGAGTCAAGCCGCACCCAACGAAAAAAGAACCCCGGGTAAATGGTGAAGAACTTCTGGATGTCTCCAGCCACATTCGCAAACCGTATGTCACTCGTTGTTCCATGTATGATATCATGAACAACTCTTAGGCAATCCCCCTCAAACACGACATTCTCCCAACCGCGTTCAATTGCTCATCGAACTGCACCTAAAGTCGCAAGCGCATCTGTTAACCCTAAAAAATAAATATAGGGATTAACCAAAACGTTAAAACCCTAAAAATAGGGATAAACCACAGGACGATACTATCATCACATATACTCCCGATGAGGAGGCCCACCGAGTGTCACAAACCTGAAGCGGTAAGAAGTGGCACCCGAAGAGGCACCAAAGCGTTCCTTGGAAAGTCACGATGAATAAAAAAAAATATCAACGCGGCATCAGAAAAAGAGTAAAACCAAGAGGTGAAAAGCGATGAGAATGCGTTGCAGTGGGTTACGATCAGGACAACCAAGAGGTGAAAAGCGATACCTTAGCAGCAAAACCAATCGCACCGGAAAAGAAACACAAAACACAGAAAGTTAGGACCCCAATAAACTTGCAAAACCTGATGATCGAAGAGAAGACGAGAAAAGAAAAAGACGTGAGAACAAAAAAAAAAAAAAAAAAAGAGCCTAGCCGAAACCTTAGCATGAGCGGCAAGAAACCACGATATCTCCCAACGCGTCCCACAGGTTCCGAGATTACGGGGCTATGACGGCGAACCCGAACACGAAGTCACGTCCAAGACGATCAGAGAGGTCCTTCAATGGAAGAAGGAAAGAGACTTACCCTAAAAAAATAGATACGGCTTAACTCTCATGCGAGAGACCCAATTCATGTCCAAAATCTCATTTGTGTAACAATCTTTGGGAGGCTTCAAATAGTCACATTTTCTGGTTGCTAAGTCATTTGAATTGCTGAGTCTGGATATTCTATATGGCCTTTAAATTGATGTGGGAAGAATATCTTGTGGGGCAATACCTTTTGATATATTTATCCATTGTGAAAATGGATCATAACTTTTCCCCTTCTAAGAATTATGTGTCATGTAATAATTCTGACTTAATGTCATCGAGACCCCGTACTAACTTAATATATCAATGATGAAGTTTTAATAATATCAGTAATTAGCAATATATCCACCTAATATAATCTGTAGTTAAACAAGTGCCCCCACCCCCGAGAAGAAAATAAGAAAAGTACAAGAAAAAAGCATTTTGTCCCAATTCGTTTTACTTGTTTTTTGACTGATAAGTCATTTGGTTCCAAAACAACTTTTTGAATGAATTGGTATTGTTAACCGTGAAAAATAAATACGAGATTAAAGAGAATATTAGTACTAAATATAGGAATTAATATCTGGACAATACTATTATCACGAGTACTTCCGATGAGACGTACCCACTCCCGATGAGGAGGCCCATCGGATGTTACCACACCCCTCGGTCATTGACCCGACGCGGTATGAAGGAACACCCGAGGAGGCATTAAAGCGTCCCTTGGAAAGTCAACGATGATTAAAGAAAAGATATCAACGCGGCATCCCGATGGATCCGCGCGACTTCGATATCCATCAATGCGCCAAGAGGGACCACGATGGACTTCGAGTCCCCGAATCTCACGAGAATTCTTCCTTGTTGAACACTCCTCAACTTAAACTGCCCTCGGAACAACACTCCGAAGATCAAACCTGAAGAGCAATGCCAGATCTTGATACAGAGCCACTGGAAGGCACACTACGAGGACCTGGACAAGAAAGCACTACTCCCCGAGGACAAAAGAGCCATCGGAGTCCAAGTCACGGGCGGAAACACCCCTCGGAGAGCATATCCAGAAGCTACTACACCAAAATAAACCCTTATCGGACCGACAACACCACCAGAAGAACATCCTAACTTGTCCATCAAGTCGATACCAAATATAGGACCCCTCGGAAAATAGAGTCTGGAAGAACAACCCATCGGAGATCCGAGGAGCTATCGGAAGAAACAAAGATCATCCTGGTCAACGCCTAGTAGATTAAAGATATACCTTATCTTATCTTATTACACATATTGCAACACATGTATCTTATTAAAACACATGCATGACGGCACATGTCCTAAGCTAACTCTATATAAAGGGGAGGTAATCTCATAGTTAAAGGCAGGCTCAGACTTTGAACACACAATCATACACAAGAAACTTGGGAGTGAAGTTCAATGAATAAAGGAATGAATATTCTCGTATCTTTGTTCTATTTTATAATATCGTCACTTTTTTGAGTCACGGGTAGGGCGTTCCAACCCTAAATAATTCAGCTAAATAGGTTATAATTCTAAACCTGTTAACATGTATTTTGCAATTCGGTATAATTTGTTAGAGATGCAAATCCTTGTATTAGCAAAAGCTAACTTACTTATGTCAAAAAAAAAACAAAAAAAAAAAAGCAAAAGCTAACTTACTATTGTGCTAATAAGTTTGATATTAGTAGAATTCTCACGCCTCGAAAATCTTATCTTATTTAGGTGGTGTTTGCAAAAGCTTTTAAAAGTAGCTTGTGGGATTTAAGTCATTGAAAATTATTTTTTTAGTGTTTGCAATTGATGCTTTTGCTTCTCATTCTCTTAAAAAGAGTCAAAAAAATTAAAGCAGAAGCCCAAAAGCATGTCATGAGGTGCTTCCATAAGCAGTTTCTACTTATATATTCCTTCAATTTCTCTAAACATTATATTTTAGCCTCAATTAATTGGAAAATAATCTCATGATTTCTCTCTTTCCTAGTTTATGTGATATTCTTTATAATTTAAAATTGTGGCTTTTTTAAGAGTAATAAACTAATAATGAAAAGGGATAATTACAGTTACACCCCATGAGTTTGGTGTAATTACAAATACCGTCCTTGAAGTTTGAGTAATTACAATGACCTCCCCTCTAACAAGTAATTGTATAGATTATTACAATTATATCCCTGAAGTTTGGTGTAATTACAAGGACCTCCCCTCTAACTAGTAAATGTAAATGCATTTCTAACTTTGCCCTTGATAAATTCTATGGTTTAAATTAATTTAAATCTCTTATTTAAAGTACTTGATATTTTATTTAATTTCAAGAGGTTGAATGTAGTATTAGATAAATTAATAACTCGATAAAAGTATTAAAAAATACTAAATTAACTTTATTTATTCTCACATATATTTAATTTTGTTACTCATTATTTCTTGACGAAAAAAATTCCAATTGGTGCGAGAATAAAAGATAAACTCCTATGTCATAGAGGTAGAAAATATTAATTGTAATTTTATATTACAAAATAATTTCTTACAATAATAAATATTTTTAATGTAGTTTAAAAGATATTCCTAACAAATGTTTAAAAGTGGAGATAGCCACATTTTAAAAAAAAATATTATTGAAGAAATTATGTTGTAATATAAATGACAATCAATATTTTCTACCACTATGACATAAGTTTCTTTCTCACACCAATATGTTTTTCTCTTCAAGAAATATTGAGTAATAAAATTAACTTTTTTTATATGAGCAATAAAATTAAATATATATGAGAATAATTAAAATTAATTTAGTATATTCTTTAATACTTTTTATTCAGTAATTAATTTATTTAAGATTACATGCAAGCTCTTGAAAATAAATAAATATCAAGTATTTTCAACAAGACATTTAAATTCATTTAAACAATATAATTGATCAAGTGCAAAGTTGAAAATGCATATACAATTACTAGTTAGAGGGGAGGTAATTGTAATTATTCAAACCTGATGGGAGGTCTTTGTAATTACACTAAATCCCAGGGGGTGTAATTGTAATCATCTCTTATAATTGAGGAGAGGTCATTGTAATTACTCAAACCTCAGAGAGGTCTATGTAATTACACCAAACCTCATGGGGTGTAGCTATAATTATCCCTAATGAAAAACAAGTAAAGAAGAAATAGTAATGGAAAAGAATACATTTGTTTTTCACTTAACAACAACAAGTATGGCATATTTATATTAATATCGTTTAAATAAAGTGCTTACACAAAATAAATTGTGCAATGTAATGTAACTAATATATATATATATATATATATATTAATTCAATTATATTAAATTTAAATTATTTAAAATTATTTTTGAATATAATCATCATTGTGTAAGTGTGAGTGAAATATTAATATTTTGTATACTTTAAATAAGGGCAATTAAATCTTATTGTGTTTTAATTAATATTCAAATGCTGC
Organism: Linaria vulgaris; assembly: GCA_948329865.1. Lineage (NCBI taxonomy): Eukaryota > Viridiplantae > Streptophyta > Magnoliopsida > Lamiales > Plantaginaceae > Linaria > Linaria vulgaris. The sequence goes on along the minus strand of OX415250.1, from coordinate 29,030,104 downwards.
TTTTCACTATCTATTGCAAACACCACAAAAGTAGTTTTAACTACTTTAAGTAACTCTTATAAATACGTTTGCAACACTCATTGCATTAAGTCAAACGCAACTTTGAGTAACTTTAAGTAAAATTTATGAGAAAATAGATTTCATAAGCTCTTGCAAACACCACCTTAGAAGATCAGCACAAGAAGAGAGACGGCGCTGACTAGGCGCCTCGAAAATCTTATCTTATTTAGAAGATCAGCACAAGAAGAGAGACGACGCTCACTAGGCGCCTCGAAAATCTTATCTTATTTAGAAGATAAGCACAAGAAGAGAGACGACACTGACTATGCGCCGCGAAAATCTTATCTTATTAAGAAGATCAATACGGATTCAACATTCACCTATGAAAATTCGACACATCCCCAAGAACTTGTCAAAACTCCATACGACAGGACATATGAAGTATAACTACTGCCATTCGAGGAAAGAACAATATGAGACACCCACCACCGCCTATAAAAAGCCTCCCCCCCCCCCCCCCTCCTCTCGCCAAGGGACTAAGAGCTCTCTCTAAAAAAAAGAGAATACGAGCCACCCTCCACCGTCCAACATTGGTTCACCTGCAGCCTAAACTAAAGAGTCGGCAACATAAACATTACAAATTTAATGTTTACGGTGCAAACTTATAGACAACTATTTTGCTACCCATCGCGAAGTGTGCTGCACTCCTAGACGCGCAACACTAAGTTATCCAAGCCAACCCACATTACTGACTACACATTCAAGAACAACACGTTGTCCTTGATCGCAAAAGGGGGCGAAAAAAATGTCACCCTGATTATAAGTTTAACAAAGGGGTGAACTGGTTGATGTGGGTAGTGTATTTTTGTTTCCTTAACTCTTAATTTTTTTTAAAAAAAAAACTTGTTGTAATTTTAGGTATTTTACTTTCTTTATTAGTAAATTTCATTTCAAATCATAAAAAAACAGTAACAATTATGCGCACATCACCAGGTTGGAGAGCAACTTTAAAATAAGATAAGATAGATAGCGATCTACACTAAAAACATCAAACAACAAAACTCCAATCATTTGATAAAATCTCAACAAGGATAGGGCCACTCCATTTTTTTCCCCATTTAACAATGTTATGAACTCCCAAGTTTATCTCCTTTGGGATAAAAGATAGAGTCCAAAAAGGCCAGTCGCCAAGAAGTCTTCGCGCTATCCATAGCAGTGCAATTTGACATGTATTCTCTGTTAATAACATGATGCACAATCTCTTTAGCATCCATTTCAAGGGAGCAGAAGAAAGATTTATTGTATCAACTACAAAGGCATCTCGGCATATGATTGCAAAAACAGTAAGCGCCAATTGAAGACCCCGGTTCTTGGTCGAATGCAGCATCAACTATCCTTGCAGAGGAGAATTTCGTTTTGAGAATGAGACCTCGTATCCATACACGTTAACACTCTTGGCGCTCAAGATTTAGAAGTGCAACCAGCTTTCTTTGCAACCATTTTCGGTTCAGGCTCATTTGTAAAGGTCTTCATAATATCAATTTTAAATAATATGAGTTGTTTGAATAATAATAATAATAATAAAACATCTATATTCAAAAATTAAAAGGACAAGTATGACTTTTTGTTTGAACTAACGATATATATATATATATATATATATATATATATATATATTGATGAATAACTAACGATATTTTTAATAAACAAGGAAATATGACATCGACATATATTATAAAATCTCATAAAATTAAATGTCAATCATGGGATGGATACATGTATCACTAATAAGAAAAACAAAGTTCTTGATACAAATCCTGGATCCAAATCCTCACGGACTCTTTTTTATTTTCATTCCCATGATAAAATACCGTTTTGCAAGAGAAGACAACTTATTTTTTTTCTTTATTTTTTTGAGAGTCAAAGCTGCTTCAGGTTTTCCTTGAACTGAAACCTCAAAATATCGTATTATAACGTGATATGGAACTTATCTCCAATCTTATTAGAATTTAGATCCCCATATTTCCCTCTAAAATGCATTGTTAGATGGAGAGGGGCAGGGTATAGATAAACAGAAGCCAATATCATTCTTCAAGCGATGTGGGATAGAGAGTTCAAGACGCCTCCTCACGTGTAGGTCGGAATGAGCATCGAATTCTAACACGTGGGTTAGATTAGTGGGCAAGACCCACATCAATTTGGATATGCTCTGATACCATATTAGAATTTAGATTCCCCATATTTCCTTCTAAATTCTAAAAGGTCTTGTTAGAGGGAAAGAGACAGGGTATAGATAAACAGAAGCCAATATCATTCCCCAAACAATGTGGGATAGAGAGTTCAAGAAATCTCAATCGTACTTCTAAATATTAAGTATTACCAGGTGGAAAGCAAAAGCCTACATCTATTTATGTGGTATACTAACACACAGTTTGGTATAAAGTTATTAATTGAATGAGGGTAACAAGAAAGGCTTTACACGTTTGTACCATTTAATTTAACCATTAAAATCTAAGAGATGCATGGCCAAAAAACGTTTCATGGGAAACGTCATAAGTATTTATACAAATCTGTATGTTAACATAAAAATCTTTTATGCACATCTCGTATTTTAGTTCAATTATTCCTGGTCGGTTTTGTTTGTGCAAAATTGTAATAAATTGAATGTATTTCGATTTTGGAAAATGATTCCCTATACATAATATTAAAAGTACGCAAGGAAGCGAATTATGTTGTAAGATCCTAGACACATTTTTCATGCATTTCAGGTTCAGAATCTAACATCTACAACTGAAATGTACAAAAAGATCATACAGGTGTCCAGCGTTTGTTTTTGGGATTTTGCTCGGCCTTTTGTTCGGACTATTGGGCCTTGGTTAATGTTACAAAACTTACTCGTATTGTGTCCAGAATTTGTTATTGGGCTTTTCTTTAACATAAGAGAACGGAATTCGGCTTCTAAATAATCTCGCAATTGAATTCTAAGTTTTTATTTGTTTCTAGTATCATTTCGTGAAAGGAGGAGGAACATTATTTAACTCTTTAACATGCACGATCTATCTAGAACAAAAATAAGGTAGAACATTAGTCAGATTTAATTGTTTGGGAGGCCCTACAAACAAATTATAATACTACTTAAAGTAATAAAATTTATAATTTATAAAAAGTGTCATGTTTACATAGTGTTCCAAGAAATTTATAAATTCCGTTATACTTTCTAGTACAATGTTATATTTGGGACAACGGTTTGTGAGTTGATACGAATGTAATTATCAATTATTATGGTTTTGACACACTTTTCTTGTTCCGAATTGCCAAGAAATTAATTTGAACTTCGTTTATTGCGAATTCGTCAGTCTTTCACTACACTTAAAACTTTTACATAGACTCGTAAACATGGTCTATATTCACATTTAAATATTATAGTTGCAACCTTTATACATTAATGGTATGAGTTTCCAAACTGTTGTGAATTATTATTATCTAACATGTGGTAAGATCACAATTTTTCTTTGACGTGTGGCAATTAGAATGTCCGTGATCTCAGTGAAGGAGCCTCTCATATGACGAGTTGTAGTATTGTAATGTTGTGCGTTCACTCCTCATAACCAGGGGCGGAGCCAGGATTTTTTCTTCACCTTGGCTAATTGATACTCGAGGAAGATATTAAAAAAATATATATCCAAAAACTAAAGTACGAAGATATTAAATAAAATGAGAAATGGTCATTATTCGATACAAAATTGTAAATGTAAAAACTTCATACTACCAAACACTAAAAATAACAATACTATTGGAGATGAGCTTTGCGATCCTTCTTGGAATAAAATTCATCAATTACGGAATCTACATCTATACTTTTTGATAGTTCTCTTTCAATGTAGATAACCAAATTATTTGCCAAATACCCTTCTTCCATTTTATTGCGCAGAACTGTTTTCACAATCTTCATTGCTGGAAATGCTCGCTCTGTTGTTGCCGTAGAAACAGGAAGAGTCAGAACAAGACGAATTAACCTATCAATCAAATCATAAGTTTCTCTCTTATTTGTTTCAGATAATCGTTGGCGTAACTCGGAAACTGTTGATATTTTCTGAAACTTCTCATGCCGAATAATATCCAATTTATAATGGTCTAACTGAATCCTCAAATAACGTAAATCTTGTTCACAAAAATCATCAGGATAAAACCTCTCAGCAAGCGTGCAAATATGATCCATATCAAACAACTTAAAACCATCTCGAGGATCCAATGAAGTACTTAGTTTGAGAAGTTCCACATCCTCATCATTAAATCTATTATTGATCTCCTCCACTTGAAAATATATAACAATGTTAACAGGGTAGAAAATCACCTGCTTAAAATAAGCGATAATTCAATTACCAAAATTACTTGGTATATTATATATTATATTCATAAACGAAATCGCATTATAGAACGGTTTAAATACCGGTTTACTTTTTTAAAAATTATACTACTCGTGTATTGGCATGCCAGGTACCAGAACGAGGACCCCGAGTACCCCAATATATGATAACATCCCCTCACTGAACAAACCGAAGGCAACAAGCCATCGGAGCATATCTCACGAGGGATAAAGCGCAGGAACATTTCGAAAAGCCCTCGGAGAAACCCCTCCCGAAGGCCAAAGATGAAGAACAATGTCCTCTTGAAATATAAAGTCCCTCGGAGCACATACCACGAAGGACGAACTCGGAGAACGATGCCCTCGGAATTACTATCCTACCAGCCCGAGTATAGATCAATAACCTACCAAAACAAAGAAGTCCTCGGAACAAGAACCATCCCTATAAGAAAGCAAGCATACTCCTCGGAACACACTTCCCGAAGAAGACCACCCAGAAATAAGATACCGCAGAAGCTATAACGACATCGGAGGCATACACCGCCTCACTTATTTAATCTGTCCGAGAGCCATACCCCCTCGTGGGAAAGAGATCAGAAGGATCAGCCCCTCAAAAAACTTGAAGCCCTCGGAAGAGATAAGATTGCATCCGAGTCAGCATCTAGTCAGCAAAGATAAGACGAACGATATCTTACCCAGTACGCAGAAGGCAACACATGTCATTTATTTAGCATGCATAACGACACCTGTCCCTAAAAATCTCTATAAAAAGGAGGCAAGAACCATAGAAGAAGGACAAGTTCGGGAAGAGGGAAAAAATAGGGAAAAAGAATAATAGAAAGAAGGAAGTTTTTTCCTTTCCTCGACTCGGAGGAACTCCTTTCTTTCTCAAAGAGAAGAAAACTTTCCCTCCTCCCCTCGGACTTCTTTCTTTCCCCCTCGGACTTCTTTCTTTCCCCCTCGGACTCTTCACGAGGACAACTCCTCAACAAATACAAAACCAATACATCCGATAAAATCGACAAACACCAAATATCCAACACCAAAAACAAGAACTACGAGTGGCTTGATTCCCGAGGAAGGGATACGTAGGCACCTCGAAACAAATCGAGTCCAGCCGCAAATCAATAAAAACCAACAATCTCCTCGGGTCGGGATCGGCGTTCCAACCCTATAAATATTGCTCGTAAAATGGGGAATAATTCCAAACCCGTTTACAAGATGGCGCCGTCTGTGGGAAACGTCGTTGAATCCTTGAGAAAGCCCGAGGGGATCGCCGCCAAGATCAAAACGGAGAACAGTTACTACTGCCACAAGGCGATACGCTCCGAAGCTAAGTTTTTCTTTCTCCACAATTGCGTGATTCGATTCCAATCTTGGATATCTCCTTGAAAATCATAATATTTTCTAAATTGCTATATAAGTATATATATAAGTGTATATATACGAAGTCTGTAAAAGACTTGTAAATAAACTTGGGCAGGAGTAGATTATTTGGTCTACTGCCTGAGAGTTGCAGAGAAAATCTGCAAGTGAAGAAGAAAAGAGAAAGAATTAACAAAGAAGAAGAAAAGAAAAGAATGAACGGAGAAGAAGGAAAGAAATAAAAGAAAGAGAAGAAATGGGAGTCACGTCTCTCTTGTGATTAAATTAAGCTTTGAAAGAGACACATGTCTCCTTTAAAAAAAATGTTGGACAGGTGGCCTAACATGCATAAAAAAAAAAATATCAAAAAAAGAAAAAGAACGGGACAGCAAAGCCAGAAAAAAATAAAATAATAATAATAATAATAAAACAAAAACATTTATCCGAGGGTTGTTATAATAAAGGTAAAAAATTATCTTTTGTAAACCAAAAGAGAGATGTAGCCCAGCGGTCCTCGGAGAGTATCTCCGAGAACCTCTCTCCGAGGACCCGGGTTCGAGTCCTGCCTCCGAGGCCTTTTTTTTATTTTATTAAGAAGAGCCATAATATCATAATAAAACAGAAAAAGTCTCTTGTTATAATCAAGAACGTAAGGTAGCCCAGTGGCTTCGGAGCGGCTCTACGAGGGGCTCTATCTAAAGCACCCGGGTTCGAGTCCCACATCCGATGGTATTTTTTTTCGTTATTATGAAGAGCCAATATAATAAAAACTAACAATGCTCTTGTTATAAACAAAAAGGGACTTGGTCCAGTGGTCGGAGGAACTCTCCGAGGGGCCTCTACTAGAGGAACCCGAGTTCGAATCCCACCTCTGACGATTTTTTTTTTTATAAAAACGCTATCATAATATAGTAATAACTAAAAAAGTCTCTTTTTGTTAAACAAGAAGTAGAGCTGGTCCAGTGGTCCTTGGAGAACATCTCTCCGAGGACACCTGTGTTCGAATCCCATCCACGAGGGATTTTCTATTTTGCTGCCATCATTTAATAATAAATAAAAAAAGTCTCTTGTTGTTAAACAAAAATGGGGCTGCATATATATATATATATATATATATAAATACGATGACTACGGCTACCCACGCGGGAAATCGAGAGTGATTCACGGGTATTTACACGAGGAATCAAAAACTCTTTAAATACGGCGGAAAAAGTGCGAATTATTGCCAATATGTATTTCTTCCCAAACCAAATACAACGGGTCTTATTCTCGGACTTTACGAGGAATACGCACCCATTCACCAAGATTGTTGTATAATTTTATCATGAGATAAATGGTTCTTCCGTCGGAAACACGAAGAGAGTATAAATATACCCAAAATCTATATTCCATGAGGTCTTCGTGCTTAAATATGGACTATGCTCTACATATTTTTGAACACTGACTCCGCCGAAGGAAACTTCGAGCAAAGTTGGCTATTTTTGCTTAAGCTATATGCAGATATTATAGTCGGAACCCCCGAAGAGTTCCCTCCGATAGCCAACAACCCCTCGGAGGAAGCCTAACGAACGCCATTCCGAGCGGAGTTTTGAGGAAAATTGCTTGACGATAACGAATTGGCATGCACGGAACGACCTGGACTCCAGATAAGTGCTACGAACCTCTTATGCAATTTTGATTTCGATAAACTTATACTCTAAGTATAAAATTCAACAGCGAGACATAACTTTACCTTTCCAAACAAGCAAATTCCAAAAGTGAAAGCTTGCAACGGAAACTATTAGGATTAGGTGAAAACATTCACTAATCCGAATATATATACTAAGGAAATATCCACAAAAAGATTTATAAGCAAATAAAGCCGTAAAGTAGAGCTATCCTCCTCCATCAGATTATGATCCTAATCCTCGGATGCATCGGTCTCATCTTCGAGAACATCATCCCCCTCGGACGGTTGGTCCTCTTCAAAAATCTCATTCTCCTTGGGAGCATATGAACTTCCCCGAGGAGGGCGAGGCAGAATCACAGCCAACGTCCTAGACCGCCCTCTCCCCCTCCGGGTAGGAAGACCCTACCCCGAGAACCGCGCGGCCGTGAACAGATAAACTGTAAAATATTTTCCAAGGCATTGCCTGCGCAAAATAACGGGAATGTAAAACTCCCCGAAGAGAGAAATAAGTAAACAACTCAGCCGAAAAGGATTTTTTGGAAATACGTGAGAATATTCAATAAACTTTAAGCACCTATTTGTATACTTAGGAATCTTTCCTTGGATAACAGAGTTAAGCTTGAGCTGTCCAAGCTATATTACAGCCACGATTACGTGTCAGGAGATACCTCTATTTAGAGCGAATGTATCTCCAAAGTTTGCACTGCAAACGGACACGTCATGCTAAACAATTTGCTTGGCCAGTAAGAATGAGATACTATCTCATCTCTTTAAACTCAATCTTAAATCCTACAATTAAAGGAGAGGGTACAAGTATTTATAAGTGCTGAAAAGTTATGATGAATATTAGCACGAAAAAGACAAAATATAATGAAAGGCAAAATAATTGCGCATTTATCCAAAGCCGAGGACTCCTCGGAGAACTGCTTACAAAGCAGGAAAAGTAATTGCAAACGCTAAAATGCGAAGTAAAAATCTAAAACATAAACGTTATTAACCCAATGACGATACTATCGTTCCACTCCCGATGAGAAGCTATACTCCTGATAAGGAAGCTTCTCGAGTGTCACCTACCCGAGTGCGGTACGGCACCCGAGGAAATACTAAAGTCCATCGAATGCCGCATACCCGAGGCGGTACGGCGGGGCATTCGAAGAGGCACTGAAACATTCCTTGAAAAGTGACGACGGATAAAATATCAATGAAGGCACGCCTCAACGAAGGCATCGTAAATAAAAAACTTCTCGCCTCTAAGAAGGCAACCACGATATACCCCTCGCCTCTTCTAAGGCAAGCAAAAACTGGGGGGGCTTGTATTAAACATATATAAACGTCGAACGAAGAAAGTCTACGATACCCCAAAATAGTTCCCCAATACCTTACCGAGGCTTTCCAAGTCCTATATGAGACTCGGATGCCTTTCGAAGATCTACAAATGCCTTTCAAGGATCTACGAGACATTCACAATAACCGACAAGAACCTACAAGGTTCTAAATAATTCTACGATACCTCAAAAGAAACGTTAAAAACGTTAATAACTATCGGGCATACACTATAATATCTCCGACCAGAAAAAGCGAGAAAGACGTATACTTTAATATGCTCGAAACCAACGCCTTAAAACGACCCCGATACAAAAGGCTACGATACCTATCTAAAAAATTCGCGATACTCGTAACTCTCGACTTTTTGAGTTTCTAGTGCAGTCATAATGACCGACTGCACTAAAAACTGGGGGGCTTTGTTAACAGGGTAGAAAATCACCTGCTTAAAATAAGCGATAATTCAATTACCAAAATTACTTGGTATATTATATATTATATTCATAAACGAAATCGCATTATAGAACGGTTTAAATACCGGTTTACTTTTTTAAAAATTATACTACTCGTGTATTGGCATGCCAGGTACCAGAACGAGGACCCCGAGTACCCCAATATATGATAACATCCCCTCACTGAACAAACCGAAGGCAACAAGCCATCGGAGCATATCTCACGAGGGATAAAGCGCAGGAACATTTCGAAAAGCCCTCGGAGAAACCCCTCCCGAAGGCCAAAGATGAAGAACAATGTCCTCTTGAAATATAAAGTCCCTCGGAGCACATACCACGAAGGACGAACTCGGAGAACGATGCCCTCGGAATTACTATCCTACCAGCCCGAGTATAGATCAATAACCTACCAAAACAAAGAAGTCCTCGGAACAAGAACCATCCCTATAAGAAAGCAAGCATACTCCTCGGAACACACTTCCCGAAGAAGACCACCCAGAAATAAGATACCGCAGAAGCTATAACGACATCGGAGGCATACACCGCCTCACTTATTTAATCTGTCCGAGAGCCATACCCCCTCGTGGGAAAGAGATCAGAAGGATCAGCCCCTCAAAAAACTTGAAGCCCTCGGAAGAGATAAGATTGCATCCGAGTCAGCATCTAGTCAGCAAAGATAAGACGAACGATATCTTACCCAGTACGCAGAAGGCAACACATGTCATTTATTTAGCATGCATAACGACACCTGTCCCTAAAAATCTCTATAAAAAGGAGGCAAGAACCATAGAAGAAGGACAAGTTCGGGAAGAGGGAAAAAATAGGGAAAAAGAATAATAGAAAGAAGGAAGTTTTTTCCTTTCCTCGACTCGGAGGAACTCCTTTCTTTCTCAAAGAGAAGAAAACTTTCCCTCCTCCCCTCGGACTTCTTTCTTTCCCCCTCGGACTTCTTTCTTTCCCCCTCGGACTCTTCACGAGGACAACTCCTCAACAAATACAAAACCAATACATCCGATAAAATCGACAAACACCAAATATCCAACACCAAAAACAAGAACTACGAGTGGCTTGATTCCCGAGGAAGGGATACGTAGGCACCTCGAAACAAATCGAGTCCAGCCGCAAATCAATAAAAACCAACAATCTCCTCGGGTCGGGATCGGCGTTCCAACCCTATAAATATTGCTCGTAAAATGGGGAATAATTCCAAACCCGTTTACAAACAACATTAAATATATCGAAACGGTAGTGATGATAAGCAGTAACGGAATCATATCGTCGAGAAGAGCTTCTTGTGGAAGACTTGTAACAAGAATCTATATCAGGTATATCAATGTCATACTTTGTGCAAACTTTCAGAACTTCGTTATAATGATAATCCCAACCTTCTTCTCTCAGAGTATTAAGCAATTCCCTAGTAGATGAGACTAAGTCCATTGCACTTAAAATATCCAAAGATTTTTTTTGTAAGGACTCACAAAGCAAATTCGAAATTGCCATAATTTTGTGCATTAACCGCGAGGTAAATATAAAATCAAATGTCATCATTACTTCCAAAATAGTCCCAACATCACCCCTTATCTTGTTATCAAAGTCTCGCTCAATTATGTTCTCAAGAACCGTCATCACAGCCACATACATGTCTACTGCGCTACAAATTGACTCAAAGTGTGAACTCCAATGAGTCTTTCCAGCCCTTTGTAATGCACCAATCTGATTTGCAGCTTTGCCCCTTTCACGATTACCACTAGCTATCATTTTTTCAATTTCAGCAGTTTGTGCATCACGTAACTGTGCTTGACGTTTAGAAGATGCACTAACATGAGAAGTGCCTAATAAGAAAATAATTTAATGGAGGCGCACATTGCCCTAAACACTAAACAAGATAACACCAAATATAGTGCAATTACACTAGTTCAATTATCTGTTCAATTAAAGAATGGAATTATACCGATTCAAAAAATGTATAATCTACAAAAACTGCAACAAATTATGTTTTATAGCACATAATAACAGTTAGTCAAGTCATGGCTGTATAATAACATGTACTACGACTTGAAGGAGAAAAGCATTTTATAGCACATATCACAACTCTATTCATGGTATATATGGCACGTTATCTGCCAATATAATTTGCTTCAGTAAAACAAACCAACAGATACAAAATAGACCAAATCAACACATAAAGGAACACATATTATCATAATTACACCACTAATTAAGGATTTATACCATTTAGCTGAAAAATTACATCAAATTCAAAAATTGAACCTAATACCCTAAAATTAAAACATCAAATAACAAATAATCTACAATAGAAGTAAATTATAGGACTAAATAATAAGAAATAATTACCTTTTGATGTCTTGTGCAATTCTCCATTATTTGGGATCTTAAGCAAAGATGAAAAGCTTCCTCCATTCCTTTGGCACGACACGGGTGAAGACAGGGGCGGAGTAATTTTGTCTTCTGTTTGTTACTCTGCAGGTTAGTTTACAATTGTAATATTATTATATTATTTTTCTTGGTAAAGTTCTTATATCAGCCGCCTAAACCCAATAAAAAAGAGTGATATATTACATTTTGGGCTTTGTATATAAATTTTGGGCTTTTTTTACAAGATAAAAGAGTGATACTATTAAAAAAAATTGGCAAAATTCTCACCAGGGCTGAAGCCCAGGTGAGCCCAAGAACTACTCCGCCCCTGTTCATAACTTCTCTTTGATGTTGACAATTAGGATTTGCAGGTGGATGGGCCTCTCATGCTAGTATATTGACTTTGTAACGTCACGCATTCATTCCACATAACTTCCTGCAAATGGCCTTATTTATGAATCAAGGTTTCTCAATACGAGTCAGTTTCTTGGTGAGGGCAAACTTTTGATAAGAATCACAACGACAAGGGCTTTAAGTCATGAATACGTATATTGAAATAACCCTACCAAAAAATGACCTATTTACTTCTAAATCTCCTTATATATGTTATCAAATATCAAGTGAATAGAAAATAGAGTAACAGAAATAAAATACTAAAACTACTGACGTTCCATTAAGGGTAGAGAATCTTATCTTTAATCAAGTCATCAGCACTATATTATAATGAGATTGACTTAAAACCTATCCAAGTTACAAATTAGGGTTAGGTGTTCTTATGTATACAAATTAGTTTCTCTTTAAATAAAGTATGCGGGCATGTGTACTATGTAATTATATATGACCCGCGCTATAGAACCACCTCATCAATTAGTGGGCGTGAGGCTAGGAAGCCCAACTATCAGGACCTTCAGAGAAGTCAATTATTGTAGGTTTTCACAATAATCTATCCATTTTTTTTTATTAAATATCAATTCATATTATTAGTTTTAGCTAAAACTGGAAAATAATTTTACCCCCTCACACTCCAGCCAACAATACCATAACCTAGAAAGAAACAACCCATTTTACCAGATATACCTATTTTGCCCCTCAAAAAGCTGAAAGAACCAAGACCAAACATTGTTACCAGAAAAAGAATAAGGCATGTGACAAGGGCCAATTAGGAATTCACACAAACACAAAATTCAAGAAATTTGTAACCTGATGCCCTCTGCTCACTTTTAGGAATTTCACGCCCGAATCTTAAGAGTAAACGTGTCACGCTCTTGTTCTGCTTTTCCAACACAAATCAAATTCATTACTTATTGCTCTCTCCTATCACTGCATATTCTTTCTCTATATATATATATATACATCTATCCATATATATATATATTAAAAATCATTTTTCAATATTTAGAAATGTGTCACAATTAATTCGATAAATTTGTGCACGTGAAAATTATTATCAAACTTAAAAGATCGAGATTTTCTCACACTAAATACTAAATAAGAATAAGTCATACATCATCACTGAGTCAATTAGTCACCCTATTAGTAAGGAGTCAAATTTCATTATCAAATTTTGACAAAAAATACTTAAAAAGTACAAAACAGAAAAACTAAAAAGAAAGAAAAAGAACCCAATTTCCATATTCTATAAATTACGTTAAAAGAAAAAAAAAAAACCAGTCACTGTATTAATTCCCCTCACACCTTCTCTGTCTTCTCTTTCTCTCTCTCTCCTTGTATAGTAAGTAGTAGTTGAAAAACAAAACCCTAAAAGGGGTTCTTTGTAAAGAAAAATCGCCGCCAGATTGATGTATTTTCACTATATAACTTGACACCCTCTTTTTCATTAGTCTTCTTGAAATAAACCCTCGCCTCACTTCACTTTTTAGCTCAGCTTAAATTAAACTGTTTTTTTTCACTGTTTTTTTCTTGAAATTTAAGGTTAAGAATATGACCCTTATTGATATTTGTGGGAAAAGTTTGTTCTTTACTGCTTGATCGTTAACTTTGCTGGGTCTTTGTTCATCCTTCGGCAAGTGAGCTATATCGAACCTTTTAAGGTCAAAGTTGGGATTTTTATGAGTTTAGAGCTCTGATTATAAGTTTTGGCTGATGGGTTTTGATTAGGTTTGGTGATGAATTAATAAAGTTGGTGTCTTGATAGGTTTTGGTTTCTAGGGTTGTAGGGTTTGTGCTTGTTGGGGTTGTTAGTTTAATTTAATTGTTCTGTTTTTTAAGCTTTTGGAGAAAAAAAGATGTTGTCTGAACTGGATAGACGACCGATGATGGGGAATAACGATAACTCTTTCGGTGATGACTATGAAAATGAGATAGGTATGTTGCTTGAACAGAGGAGGCAGGAGGCCGATGATCGTGAAAGGGAGTTGAATATATATAGGAGTGGGTCTGCTCCGCCTACCGTTGAGGGTTCTCTGAGTGCTGTAGGTGGTATGTTTAACCACGGTGGTGGTGGTGGTGGTGGTGGTAGGGTTAGCGGCGATGTTGGGGCGGCCTTTGCTGAATTTGCTAGAAACAAGAGTGGTAATGGGTTTGTGTCTGAAGAGGAGCTTAGGTCTGATCCTGCGTATTTATCTTACTATTATTCGAATGTGAATTTGAACCCTAGGTTGCCTCCACCTCTTATGTCAAAAGAAGATTGGCGTTTTGCGCAGAGGTTACAGGGTGGGAGTTCAGCAATTGGGGATAGGAGGAAATTGAATAGGAATGAGAGTGGGAATAGTGGGAGATCGCTATTTGCGATGCCACCAGGGTTTAAGAAACAAGAGAGTGAGAATGAGAATGACAAGTTGCAGGGTTCTGTTGAGTGGGGTGGTGATGGACTCATTGGTTTGCCTGGATTAGGACTAGGTACCAAGCAAAAGAGTCTTGCTGAGATATTTCAGGTGAGATTACAGTACTTTCCTCGACTTAGTATGTGTTGTGTTTTACTTGCATATTACTTGTTCTTGATATATTTATTTGCAAACTTGTTTGGCTTTATTTCATTATAAATGCCCTTTGTTCATAAGGGAATAATTCGTAACTTTTACTACATCTGGTCTCTTTAACATTTATATGGAATATCAATGGTTTGGACACGTACGCTGGTTCCAAATTTATTTCTTTTATGTAGTGTGAATTATAGTTTGTATCTATGCTTTGCTATGAACCGAGGTACCTTCTCAACCATTTATTAATTTGATTTTGGACATATTCTTACGTGGTTGTCCTGGTATAGTGTGGAATTGTTGTCCTCGAACAAAATCAACTGATGTGCTAATTCTTTTTATTTTGTTGATGTCTTTGATATCTATGTAGGAGGACTTGAACCGCAGTACTCCAGTTCCTAGACACCCATCTCGTCCTGCTAGTAGAAATGCCTTTGATGAGAATCCCAATACTATGGGATCGGTAGAGGCTGAGCTGGCTCATCTCCGACATGATTTGTCATCTTCAGACCTTCTGCATTCCAATTCGAATATCCAAAACCCATCGGCTGCTCAACAGAATGGGGTGCCTGCATCCTATTCTTATGCAGCTGCATTGGGTGCATCCTTGTCAAGGAGCACGACTCCTGATCCTCAACGCATTACGAGAGCTCCAAGCCCTTGCCCAACTCCAATTGGAGGTGGCCGAGTATCAAATTCTGAAAAACGAAACATCAATAGTCCCAACTCTTTTAATGGTGTCACATCTCACTCAAATGAATCTGCAGATCTGGTTGCTGCTTTATCAGGGATGAATCTTACCAATGGTGTTATGGATGAGGAGAATCATTTGCTGTCTCAGATTGAACAAGATGCTAAGAATTATCACTTTAACCATCAGAGTAGCCAAAATAATGCAAAGCATCACACTTACATGAAGAAACACGAGACTGGAAAGTTTAATGCTTCTGTTCAGCAGCCAGGTAAAATAATCCCTTCTGACTCAGGTGTTCACTATAGTGGAGGGCCAGATCTAGGCAATAGTTCCCTTCATAATGGATTGCAGAAAAATGGGGCTCCCTCTAATAATTCATATTTCAAAGGATCTCCTAACTCGGTGCATGGTGGTAGTGGCCTTCTTTCCCAGTATCCACAACTGGACAGTCCCAATTCATCGTTTTCAAATTATGGATTAAGTGGCTATCCTATGAGTCCAATGTCAGGCCAACTTGGCAGTTCATACTTGCCGCCATTGTTCGAGAATGCTGCTGCATCTGCTATGGGTGTTCCTGGAATGGACTCCAGAATGTTGGGGGGTTCAAATCTTGGTGTTGCTGCAACTGAGCAGAGTCTCGGCCGAATGGGAAATTCTCTGCAAGCACCTTATGTTGATCCCTTATATCTGCAGTACTTGAGGACAGCAGAATATGCCGCAGCACAAGTTGCTGCTCTTAATGATCCTTCTTTTGATAGGAATTACGTGGGTAATTCTTACGTGGACTTGCTTCAGAAGGCTTATCTAGGTAATGTGCTATCTCCGCAGAAATCACAGTATGGTGTTCCTTTGGGTGGCAAATCTGGTGGGTCGAGTCCGCATGGTTACTATGGAAACCCCTCATTCGGTATTGGGTTGTCATATCCTGGAAGTCCCTTGGCGAACTCAAATTCTCCAGGTGGGCATGGAAGTCCTATGAGACACGGGGAATTCAACATGCGTTTTCCAGGTGGAATGAGAAACGTAGGTGGGGGTGTCATGGGACCTTGGCATTTGGAAAACATGGATGCTAGTTTTGCTTCATCTTTGCTGGAGGAGTTTAAAAGCAATAAAACCAAGTGTTTTGAACTTTCAGAGATAGGTGGCCATGTTGTTGAGTTCAGGTATTTGTTTTTCTGGTTAACTATTTTTTCTATTTCTTTTTGGTGATGGATGCGTCCTGATGTTTGGAATTTAATATTTGACTAGTGCTGATCAATACGGAAGCCGGTTCATCCAGCAAAAACTTGAAACTGCTACAACAGAAGAGAAAAACATGGTTTTCCAGGAAATTTTTCCTCAAGCTCTTACTTTAATGACTGATGTGTTTGGTAATTACGTAATCCAAAAGGTACTTAAATATGTGGTCATTCAATTGATACTTGTGATATTCTCGAAGCGCAATTTTGAATTTTTACATGACGTAAGTGTATTTCCATACTAAATTATTTCTCTCCAGTTTTTTGAACATGGAATGGCGTCTCAAAGAAGAGAATTGGCTGCAAAGCTTTTTGGGCATGTTCTTACACTTAGCCTCCAAATGTATGGTTGTCGGGTGATACAGAAGGTAAAGTTTTATTAAGATATACATATCCTCTTACAAGAAGGCCATGTCTGACAACTTGTTGAGCATTATCACTTAATTCTTTAACCTTTTCAATATATATCTTGTGATTTTGTGATGCTCACCTCCATATGATGTGTTTCGTCTGATTATTCAGGCAATTGAAGTTGTCGATGTAGATCAGAAGATCAAAATGGTGGAAGAGCTAGATGGGCAAGTCACACGCTGTGTGCGCGATCAAAATGGGAATCATGTCATTCAGAAATGTATTGAGTGTGTACCGGAGGAGCATATTCAGTTTATTGTGTCTACATTCTTTGATCAAGTTGTAACTCTCTCTACTCATCCTTACGGGTGTCGTGTGATACAGGTTGGCAGATTTGTTCTCTTATCTTGTCTCTTGATTATTTATTTATTTATGTCTAAATTACTCTCCAGAAATTACATCTTCTTAGACTTACTCCCTTCCACTTTATAGCGAGTTCTGGAGCATTGTAAGGATGAACAAACACAAAGCAAAGTAATGGAAGAGATTCTGGGATCCGTAAGCATGCTGGCCCAAGATCAGTATGGTAATTATGTTGTTCAGGTAAGTAGATGGAATGTAAGCTTTTGGTATTGTGCTTTTGTTCATCGTGCCAGAAAATCTCACATTGTGTATTTTGAAGTAATGTTTAGCATTCAAACTTCTACAGCGATTTTTTTCTTCTAATATTTCATAGTTGATTACCATTGCTTGAATTTCTCACATTGGAAAAAAGGGGTGGTGGTCCTTTCGTATTTTTTAATCATTTGTTGCGTAGGTCATTCCAATATTTTTTTTTATTAACTTGAAAATCTTAACTATTCCGTTCATGCATTCAGAATTCTTGTTTTCCATGTCACGTATTCACCCTTATGGTTCCTCTGCAGCTTGCTAAATCAGAAAATAGTGTATCAAATTGTCAGACAGTGCAATATTCTGGTTATTCCAAGTAGTGCTTGAGTAATTATGTTTACTAGGAATAATTTTGATTTAAGCTTTCCAATTGGTGATACCGTCATTCTCTTGTGCATGTTCTTAAAATATATGTTCTTACGGTATTGATAATTTCCTGTTATAAATGATTGCCTTTCCCCAGAGTGAGTAAGAATTGAGGTTATTTGCTGAATTTTGTTTCATCCCATTGTTACAGCATGTACTGGAGCATGGGAAGCCACACGAGCGGACCACAATAATCCAAGAACTAGCAGGAAAGATAGTTCAAATGAGCCAGCAGAAGTTTGCATCAAATGTTGTTGAGAAATGCTTAACTTTTGGTGACCCGAATGAGCGCCAGTTGTTGGTGAACGAAATGCTTGGAACAACTGATGAAAATGAGCCTCTTCAGGTCTGTTATTACATTTCCTTTTTACTTCTTATACTTGTGAAACAGAATCTATGTTGCAACTTTATTGTTATTTACTTGTTGAATTATATTTGAATACTGTACTTTTTATTCTTAGCTTTGGCATATCTGGATATTTTTGGCAGTATGTAGGGAGAATACTCGGGTTACTGTGTTGTTCTGAAACAAATCTTCTTTTGTCAAAAGTGCATTATTTAATTTTGAGAAAGACCGACTTCTGCAGATTTCTGAT
Organism: Linaria vulgaris; assembly: GCA_948329865.1. Lineage (NCBI taxonomy): Eukaryota > Viridiplantae > Streptophyta > Magnoliopsida > Lamiales > Plantaginaceae > Linaria > Linaria vulgaris. Next base: position 29,011,697 of record OX415250.1, on the reverse strand, counting down.
GGTGGATACAACCTTTGCATACGTTTTTCAGAATTTTTCTGTGTTGTAACATGCTTCTTAACTAATGTTATCTTCTCCACTTCAAACCAGGCTATGATGAAAGATCAATTTGCTAATTACGTTGTACAGAAAGTGCTTGAAACTTGTAGTGATCAGGAGCGTGAACATATCCTTTCACGAATTAAAGTTCACCTGAATGCACTGAAGAAGTACACTTACGGAAAACATATAGTAGCGCGCGTAGAGAAACTGGTTGCCGCTGGAGGTAAGCAGACCTTGAACTTTTGCGTTTTGACAATTAGATGTCACTAGTATCTCGTGTCCATTAAGGACAGATTTTTTCAGCTTTGCTAGGGAAAAATACACTTCTTTTTCCAAATTCTACTGCTAATACATCTTCATGTTTCTAATTTGGTGGGGTCACTTTATATTGGATCACAACAATTTCTTTTATCCTCACTAGTGCTTAGTATTCTCACTCCACACTTTTATCTTATATGGAACTTTGTTTCTTTGTTTGCAGAGAGAAGAATCGCGCTGCAGACCCCAAATCCCGCTTAGAAGCTAGTATGAAAGGAAGAAGTTTGTACAGCTAACCGAGGCTAGTTTGAGCTACCTCTCTTTCCTCCTCTTTCTTTCTCATGTACTGTTGATTGCAAATAAAGTTGTTGCCTGTACTAAAAAACCTGTACATTTTGTAGTTTTTGAGTTTATATATGTAGAGTCTAGTAAGCTTGAGGCTCAGATGCCGAACATTCCTGTTGCCCGGGCAGGGGAGTAAAAATGACGATACATAAAATGCCGAGGGTGTAACATAAAAGTTGAGGTAGTTTATTTGCAAACATGACTGTACAAATGATGCTGTTTGGAGTTGATCTTCTAGGTTGGCCGGGGATGTTTATGTATGGTATTCAACACTTTTTCTTGTTTTGGCGAAGTATACCTGCAGTTCTTTTAATTTACTCGTGTATTTTCGGTTTTATTTTTGGTTTGTGTGTTGCGTGGTATAAGGATGTTTTGGTTTTTATCTCTTCTGTTTATCCCCTCGTTTGGTACACATGATCTTTTTTTATCCAACCTGAAATCTCCCTTAAATACGGTAGTTTTTAACCCATTGTTCAATTTTAAAATTTTCTATTTAATCAGTACCTTGATAGTCAACTTGACAAGAAAATGATTCAAGCTTGAGTTAAATACAAGGTTTAATTATATATCTATATAATAGCAAAAACTTTAATACGTATGGATCGGAGAGACCTTCTGGAACTCCTAAAACACGAAGCTTAATTTATGTGAGGTTTTTAAACGGGGAGTGACTGTTCAAACTCGAAGAGACTTCATCTAGTTTCATGTTTTTAGAAGTCAATAGGTTCTCCAAGAGAGAGAGCACATTTAGGTTTTCAATTTCGACTAGTTCCAGAAGTTTTTATAAACTTAAATGAGAGTAATGTTGATCGAATGCAAGAAGTTTTTAACCTTTAGTTCCACTCACTTTTCTTGGAGAGCATAACTTCAGATAGCAAATTGATGTTTTCTATTTATCGAATTAGCATCTATGCATGTAAACCTTCATTGTTTTATGAATGAGGGCCCCTCGTGATCCCATGTTTCCTTAATCCTAGCAGTAGGTGATCCCCTGGTTTGAAAATTGCATTTGCCATATTGGTTCCACCACTGTTGTCCAAAAGGGTCAAACCAACATATAAGATCTAGGGTGTTGGCAAATGAGTTTGTTTGTTAATTGAAACGATGATTATGTCCTTGAAGTTTAGCGTAACCAAGACAACCTACCATATTTATACACTTTTTGATGGCTAATTATTTCTCATTCTTCTTTTCGGGGAGGGAGGATCAGGGATATCCTATTGAAAAAGCATGAAAAAGGCTCGAACGGTGCAATCCCTTTGTCACCCCAAAATGAATGAGGTGGTCACGTAGTTCTTGGTATGTGAAGATGCGTTGTTAGGTAAGACTCATGTAAAAATAGACTAATGGTTGTTGAGCTTTACGTGGTGAATTTAATTGTTGAAGGAACCATGTTTTGTAATCATTCAAATAGCAAGAGATATCGGCCAAGGTTTAGGTCGTAGGAGCCATGATTTGAACATCGCTGGATATTTTTTAAGATTATTTTGGGCACTGCATCCAGGCGTTCCTAATCCCTCACCCTCTCTACTCAGCTCTCTGTCAACAATCTAACACACAAAGTGGTAAAGACAACCCACGCCAATGATTCTCGCCTTCTCCGTAAAGATCATGCAAACAACAATCTCAGAAACTCCAAACAATTCACGACTGTCAAGAAGAACCACTTAACTTGCAACTATCTTATGGTAAGCAATCTAATATGACAGAATCTGTAGTGCTCCAATGAAGCTGCAAATAATTTCCTACACAAGCTTAGAACAATTAAACTCAGGGACTTCAGGACATGCTCACTGTAGTCTAACCAGTCTACTTTTCCAATCATCAAATGTTGCAAAAAAACAAGGATACACAAATATATTGTACCAACTAACAATTCTCAATCTAATTCGTCGAAATCATCACCTTCGAGTTTCTGTCCAAATCCTTTCGGCCCGGCTCTGGCCCTAGCTCTAACTTTACCCTTTTTGCCACCTCTCTTCTTCTTAGCAGCCTCTTCTTTCTCAAATTTCTCCCTCTCCCTTTTCAGCAAGAAATCTGTCACAGCTATGTAGATAACCTGAAAAAGTATATCCAAATAATAAAAACCAAATTCAATAACAACCCACCTCGCAAAATCACATCTTTAAGTCAATAACCATGAAAACTCATCAAAATCTGTTTCCAAATGTGATCACCCCAATAGTAAACATGGATAAAACCGAAAGATAGCACAAATTCAACATCAACAAACTTCACAAAATCACAACTTTGAGCAATTAACAGCCAAAAAACCTCATGAAAATCAGTTTTCAAAGTGATTACTGAAAGAGTAAAAGTAGATAAAACCAAAAGATAGTTCAAATTCAACAACAACCCACTTCACAAAATCACAACTTTGAGCAATTAAGTCATCAAAACCAGCTTTCAAGACTGATTTACCTACCCCAATAGTAAGAATTGATAAACCAACAAAGGCAGCGAAAAGAAGAGCTGATATGATAACAGAGACACCATTGTCGCCTGTGGCGACTATTTCTTGTGAAGTTTCAACTGGGTTTGCTTCTGATAGTGAATAATTTCCAAGATTTGCAGAAAGTTTCCAGCTTTTTGCAGTTGGGAGTGAAGTTGGGAAATGGGATAGTTTTTTTCTTGAAGAATAATTGGTTGATGGGAATGAAATAAGTAGATGATGGTTGGTGTTGTGGAGTGATGGAGGAATGGAGAAATGGGGTTTAGGTTTGAGAATGGAAGAAGGGAGAAGAGGTGGAGAAGATAAAAGTGGAGATGATGAAATTGAAGCCATAGTGGTAGTGTTTGTAACCGCTAAAACTCTTCCACATCCTCTCACTTTTGCCACTCACTCGGACTCTTGATCACTTTATGGGACAAAAACAATTCTAAATTGTTTCTTAAAAATATTTGCAAAATTACTTATTTTTGATTTTATTGTAGAAATTATTGTATTCACTTAATGAGGCTTAATCTTATTACATAAAGATTGCATAAACTGCCCTCGGAACATCACTCCGAAGACCGAATCTAAAAACAAAACCAGATCTAAGTACAAGAACCTCAGGAAGGCCCTCTACGAGGGCTTGGACACGAAAGTACTACTTCACGAAGGCCAAGTAAAGCCCTCAGAGATCAAGTCAAGCCCTCGGAGACCAAGTCAAGCCCTCGGAGATCAAGTCAAAACCCTCGGAGATCAAGCCAAGTCCTCGGAGACCATGCCAAACCCTCGGAGCCCAAGTTAAAGACGAAAACACCCCTCAGAGAACATATACAGAAGCCCCTACACCAGAATGAACCCTTACTGAAGCAACAACACCACCCGAAGAAGGTCCTAACTGGTCCATCAAGTCGTCACCAAATGTAGGGCCCCTCGGAAAAATAGCATCCCGAAGAACAACCCATCGGAGATCCCGGGAGCCATCGAAAGAGGCAAAGACCAGCTTAGTCAACATCTAGTAGACTAAAGATATACCTTATCTTATCTTTTTATACATATTGCGACACCTGTACCTTATTAAAGCACATGCATAACGACACTTGTCCCTAACAAACTCTATATAAAGGGAGGTGATCAAATTGAAGAAAGGGGGACCAACTAACACACACAGACAGACAATCGCATACAAACAAAATTGAGGAGTGAAGTTCAGTGAATAAAGGAAGGAATATTATAGCATGTTTGTTCTCCTCTCTAAAATTATCGCTTTTTGAATCACGGGCAGGGCGTTCCAACCCCAAAATAAATTCGTTAAATAGGGAGTAATATCAAACATGTTAACAAAGTGGCGCCGTCTGTGGGAACGCCATAGAATTTGCCCTCGAGAGAATTCAACAAACGTTGGTTGTGATGGATGATCTATTCGAAAGCGAGAATCTTCAAGCTCGCTGCAGCGACTCGGAAGAAACTTTGTCAAACCACCAATCTGGTACAAGAGATTTCATTAATATTCCCCGCTCTGTCTTCGAAAGACTTGTAGACGCTACAACCCTACGAGCGCAGCGAAGAGGGGGAAATTTTAGGAACTGGCCCTCTGCCTCTCCCGGACAGAGAAATTTCCATTCGGAAGAAGGCGCACCCCGTGCCAGATGGAGCCCTACTCCCGTATCTTGGCACCGCGAGCTTCTGCAAGAATCACAAATGTATGTTAATTATGAAAGAACCCCGAGGAGGGGCCTAGGGGAAGAAATTTCCCGCCCCTCAGAATATCGTGGGGATAGTGATAATACCTTATGGGGAATGATGGATGGCCTACGTAAAGAAATGAGCGATATTAAGAAAACCATGGCCCCCAAGAAAGATCCCACGTTTAAAATCTCCCCCTTTACTCCTGAAATTGTCTTAGCTTTTGTCCCTTCGGGGATGCGGCCCGTTAATGTCTCTTTATACACCGGGGAAGCTGATGGAAGGGATCCGCAAGACAATATCCATCAATATTTGATCAGAATGGATCTATCCTCCGCCCCAGACCATGTACCGCGTGTTTCCTGTCACCCTCGGAGGACGAGCTCAGGCTTGGTTTACTCACCTTCCCCCTAGCTTCGTCACGAGCTTCGATCGACTAGCTCACCTGTTTGTACGACAATTTGCTTGCAACCGGCGGTATCCCAAATCAGCCACTCATCTCTTCGCGGTCAAACAGCAGAAGGATGAACCCTTACGAGGATATATAAAGCGCTTCACGGATGAGGCGTTAGATGTCCCCAACGTTAGTCCAACCATCCTAGCGGACATATTGACGCAGGGGCTTCGAACAAGGGATTTTTTCCGATATCACATGGGAAATCATGTCACGGACATGAATGAACTTATGCAAAAGGCAGAAGTCTACATCTTGATGGAGGAAGCGGAAGGTACGAAGAAGCGCATGGAACACGACGACAACGAGCACCTGGAGGGTGCCGAAAGATAGGTAAAAGCTAAGGAGAAGGGCAAAATATTTCTTCTTCTTTCCTTGGGGAACTATTGAGATATCTCCTCCCTCGATCATGTTGATCGTTCGTTCTAATGGGGCGTTATCTTCGTACGAGTCTGGGGGAGGGGGTAAATTCCGATGTCCCACCGTCCTTTCTCGTGAGTTTCGTCGACGTTCCTCGGTCCAGCCTCGGGGTCGCCGGCGTTCCGTGGTTCTCTCCCGTGACCGGCGGTGTTCCTTGGTCATTTCTCGTGACCGGGGATCGCTTCTTCGGGACCTTTTCCATACATTTACCTTGGGTTCCTCGGGGTTATTTTCCTTAAGGTAATTCTTCAAATATCCCGCTTCCAAAAGGCAAAGCACTTCCCTACGTAGGGTAGTGCATTCTTCGGTGGTGTGCCCATAGGTTTTATGATATTTACAATACTTACCCGTGCTCCTTTCTCTATTAGGAAATTTGGCCGGCAGGAGCCAGTGCAACTCATTGTTGCCTCTCATTACGTTGAGTACTTCTGGGGGAGCAATGGTCTTCGGGGGTAACGGTACGGGACGAAGAGCAAATGCAGCAATGTAGAAAGCTACTCTCAAATAAGGGAATCAAAGGAGAGAGTAGGTGGATTATTGTAACTTGAGCATGTCGAATGAATGGAATAAAGTGTGGATTGAAGGGGATATTACCAATTATAAAGAAGGCGGCCGAATAAGATTATGGACCTAGATTAAAGCAAACAATATTTTGTTGTCATACTATTCCACTAATTGATTTTGATCCAAGAGAGTACTTTGAGTTAATTGTTGTTGAAGGACTGTCATGTGACTTATGACAATGAGTTAAGCACCTTTTTTGCTTATTTACAAAACTCCTCTTATAAAAAGAAAGTAGGAAATCTTATGATTTATGAAGGTCTATCAAAGAGCACTGAGTAGGAACCAAAATATGTTCCCATCAACATTATTGGATTCCAACTACACTTTTTCACCTTTTTTTAATTTATATCATTACATTATCCTCAACCTTTTTCCTTTTTGACACAAAATATTCACCTCTCCTACTACCAGGAGTAATTAATTGTATTCAGGTGATTCTTGGTAATAAAACGCTTTAATTTTTTCCCAGTCCACTTAAAATCCAGAAATAGATATTTACAGGATCCGAAAATATCTTCCCACAGCATCCAACGTGGCAACACTTTTTCACCTTCTTCTCCAATTTTACAAATATTATACTAATTATCCACCGCCCTACCCTTTTTCACATACACCGGCACACACTATATAATTGCCCTCTCCTCCTAATCTCAACCGCCATTGACAGATAACAACAATATTATATATTATCTCCCAATAATGGGCGAAGAAGAAGAAGAAGAAGAAGAATCCTCCATGAGAATCGACGGCGACTCCACCGCCGATTGGGAATCCGGCCTCCCCTCCGCCGCCGATCTCACTCCCCTCTCCCAATCCCTCATCCCCTTCGAACTCGCCTCCGCCTTCAAAATCACGGCGGAGCCCTCCCGGACCATCATCGACGTCAACCGCGCCTCTCAAACCACTCTCTCCTCCCTCCGCTGCTCCTCCAATTTCCCGGCGGCGGCGGCGGCGGAGGAGGAATCGGAGCCTGTGGATGACAACGGCACCGGCGGAGGATCAGGATCCAGGATCCGCGGCGGCGAATCGATCGAGGAAGGAAAGGCGGCGGCGGCGGCGAAGAGGCCGCGCCTCGTGTGGACCCCGCAGCTGCACAAGCGATTCGTCGACGTGGTGGGCCACCTAGGGCTGAAGAACGCGGTCCCGAAGACGATTATGCAGCTGATGAACGTGGAAGGGTTGACTCGAGAAAACGTGGCGAGCCATTTGCAGAAGTATAGGTTGTATGTGAAGAGGATGCAGGGTTTGTCGAACGAAGGACCCTCCCCGTCGGATCAGCTGTTCGCGTCGACGCCCCTGCCGCCTGCGCAGAGCTTTAACGAGTCGTCGTGTGGACATGGTAGTGCCGATGGAAATCATAATAGTGGTGGTGGGAATGAGATGCCGATTATGCAGATGCCGATGATGGGAATGGCGGCGGGGAACAACGAAGCGGGGAACTCGCATTATCATCACCATCACCACCACCATCATTACCAGCAACAGTATGGTAATATGATGCAACAGCAAAGGGACTGGCCTGGTAGTCAGTATAACACTGCTTATTCACACCATGTCACTCATGATAATAAGTGAATGTTGGATTGGAAATAGAGAGGTGAGGTGTCTTCCTAGATTTTACTGCTTTCAGTGCTCGATGATGGTTGTTGTTATTGTTGTTGTTGTTGTTGTACAAAGTCGCGTTTGTGGTTTTACTTTGCTAATTTGGATTGGTGGTAATACAGGGTCTGGTCGACTAATTGCATCTTGATGTGCGACCACAGCTAGGAGCTTAGGAAATTTTGTGTTAGCAATTTTGTTTTGTTGTTGATGATGAAGATGAATAAATACAATTCTTGATGAAGTATGATCTCCTTGTGATTGCGTAGTAATTTTTTTATTATATGCAATTGTTAGTTCCTTCACTTTTGGAATTGTATATTACCTGATTTAGTTTTAACGTTGTTTGAGACGATTGGTCTTTTTTTATGGAACAAACCCGTATGGATTCTATCGGAGAGATGAAACTATGAGCAACTGTCTGGCGATAATGTACCTTCTTAACAGACTTAGGCTTTTTCCCACATGTATAGTTGCAGGTTACATTTATGCATCATATTTTGATCTTCTTCAACTGGTACAAAATTCAATTAACATCTAAAACGAGGTGTCTTTTGTCATCTTACTGTATAAAATATCACAGGATTATCTCCTGGGAAATTGGTCTCAAACAGGTGTCTCGAATTTGAGTACTTGGTATGCCAACCAGGTAAGTTAACTTGGCGCTTGAATTTTGTTTTTGACAAGTCTGAAAATCAAGCTGTCGGGTTACTCAGACAAATGCTGATCTTTATCAACCTTTCATGAGATGCTATCAACATTTTAGTACTGCTGCAACGTTATTAAACGCAAGAAGACCCTGCTTTGACACTTTCCTGTATACTATCACGCCTCTTGTCCCCAGTTTTTAAATGTTCCCTGACGTATCATGGCCTGGAGGCTGAAGCTGGTTCCTCTTCCTCTCTTTGAAGTACTTCTTTTGATATAAGCCTTGAGCGGTTCATATTTTTCTACGACTCATCAGAATAAATGCCGCAAGCTGTTCCAATAGTGTAATTTGATAAGATCAATACCATGCAGTAACGTCACTCATTAGGGGTGGTCTTCTCATAGAGAAAGAAGCAGCAACTCCAACCCCCCCCCCCCCCCCCCCCTCTTTTTTTTTTTTTTCTTTATCTGCCTTCTGCCTAACATGCTTATTTGTTCTGTGTTTACTAAGTACAATAAGTGACCTGGTTATCATGTGAAATGTTCTTGCTTTCATCCAGTTCTACTTTGGATCATTGAAAGGCCAGTATTTGTGACTCTTACTTGTGATGCTGAATGTCAGATACCGACTGATTTTGAGGAAAATTACGGCAGACACCTCCTGACGGCCTGACCTATCACATTAACGTGGGAGATGAAATGTATCAATGATTCAGCATGGATTCACCTGGTTCATTAAACATCTAGTTCGCTGTAAATTCCACTGACCTGCCTCTGCAGGGTTTTAGCATATTGTTCGCCTGCTGGTTAGTTTATCACTAAGTCCCATAGTTTCGTGAATGGGTGACTCTAGCAAAATTGTTGTTTGAGAAGTGACAAATCACGTGTTCTTTAGTGTAAAGTTGTGGAATATCTTAGATAGCCTTTTATTTTGTGCAATGAAGTAATCCCGTTTATCTTATTTGCTGTAGACAACGCTTGCCTGTAATTGGTTGCCTGTGGAATAGTGTACTGGCTGATTAAGAGTCTATTCCATTCCCATCTATCTGCCACATATCATTGCTCTCGACTATACTACAATGTGCTGGATGTCAGTTGCACGACATCAATGGGAAATATTAATTCCCCTGTAACATCACTTGAGCTTATAGACAGTGAATGCTCTTCCAAGTTTTTCTCTTTTTGTAGTCTATAACATTGTATGACTTGAATTAAAGGCTTTCAATATCTTTTCCATGGCTTGGCTCAGACTCGCGTGCTACAAAGCGTTTCCAGCTCTGAAGCTTCTTTTTTCCACGAGGGTTTGAGCCTTGGTTGCCATAAAAGAAAAGATCCTTAGTTACTCTTGTAATTGCTTTTCTTATAGAGAACGAGAAGTAAGCTTGGTCGGACATATACTGGATCTCATTTCCTTGTTGTCACGTGATCATTTGGAATATTGTTATTCTGGTCAACTTCACTATCTCAGTAACTAAGATGACAACCCTATGCCATGATATAGAGATGCAAAATTCTCTTGTTTTCATCCCCTATAGTCTTGATAACTTCAACAATATTCAGGCTGTACGATATAATTTTAGCGATCGCAGTGTTGTGAGCCATTCTCATAAGCCTAAACTAACAAGGTGATGTTTTCAGCAGAGTTACGAATATGCGACTTTGTTTTGATATCTCAAACTCTCAATGCCGGTGGACACTGTATAAGTTCTTTTTCTTTGAATCACACTCTTTTTCTTTTTCCCTTGTTGTCTTTTATCTACTCTTGATAGTAGTAAAGTTGATGCGTTTGTATTGTTTAGGTTGCAAGAATGGATTAGAATGTCCCGACTTTTCCTTGTTTCGTCTTTATTTTGCTTTTCTAATGCAATGATTCGTGGCCCCTTCAGGGACAAGTATATATTGAACTCCATGTTCATCTTTATCATTCATTGACTATTGGCATCGTGGGCTGTCTTTCGGCTTGTCCGTAAGGCATTTTAGTCCTTTACTTGGTCCATGTAAACCATATTTTTATTTTTATTGTGTGCTGAAGCCTCATAGTGTACTCTAAAGTCTAATCCAAGTGGTCACTGAAACGCTCTCTTTAACGGTCTAACCAATATGTACTCTCTTAATCAAATCATTTACAGCGAAAATGTTGTGTACTTGCCAACTTCCAATGCGACGAGCAAATGTAAATTACGTTCATTAAGGAAGTTGCCGAAGCATAATTAACTGGTATCTTTTTCTTATCTTTTTAGTTATATGGAATGCACTAATCTACTTTCAGCCTTTGGGCCTTGGGGCTGAAATTACAGTTACTCGTGAGTGCTGAGTAATTGTATTATATATTAGATTTCAGAAAAGTCGAAGTTCGAACCACGGCACACATATTTAGTTTATTATTGGTTAGTAGTAGTACTAAAGGTGTCGCACTAAAAACATTCATATAATGTGGTTCAAGTGGACTTCAACTTTTTACCCTTCAGTATTACGTAAAGAGTAGTAGAGTTGTACCCATAAGCTCCGACTATTGCTTGTAAAGAGCACTAGTGTCAAAGAATTTCTCCTATAGATGTAAGTCGCAATGGTGTCGATGTATATGTGTGGTTATCATTTTAAGATGGTGAGATCACAATTGTTGGACTATACTCCATGTGAGACGGATATTCCCCTCGCATAATTATTAAGTATTGACTTTATGGATTCTGCCAAGATGATGATGTGCAAATTTGGGCTTCTTTTTCTAGGTCTTACTCCAGCCCCCAAGCCAGAGTGGGGTATTCACTAGGCTGCGAAGAAGCCCAACTTAGATTTGCAACCAGTGCCTTGCAATAAAAGAGTTGCACGTCCCGCAAAGATCGCTTCCTTTTACTCTGAGTCCTAGGAGATTTACGGCACTAATTGTTTTTCGTGATATTCAAAGTTATATGTTTCTGACTTTCTATTTCTTATTTGACTTTTCTAGACAAACTTGAAGCATACAAGCAGAACTCATCAATTACAGATAGTTTCCGTTGTGTATGCTCTTAAGTATTGAATGCCCATATAATCTTGTATGTTACATGATTACATCCCAATTCGGTATAATATGGTAAGGGGACACGATTACTACCATCAACTCGATAAGGGGAAAACGCAAAAACTACCTACATGTCACCTCTAATTGACAAAAAATCCATTAATTTGCTGGTATAGCGGATTAAAATGCAACCTGCCTATATGTGACTATATCCAAATGACAAGGCCCGAGCCAAAATAAGTACATGAATAAGTCCAAGATTTCCAAATTATGCCAATAGGCCCAAATTAAGATGTAAAATTATTCTTTGACCCCGCATCGGTAGTCATCATCTCTACCGCAAAATGTGCTTCAAAGTTCTAATGCTTCCAATTGTAATTCGGTGGAGGAAGAGAATGGCGATGCAACTATGATTATTCTTTTCCTATTATCAGATGTTATTCCCACAGCTTACCACATATTAAAACTTTGAGGCATCAGTTGTGTTATTTATTAGTATAACCACGCTTCCTCACTGGCGTGGCATTGGCTTTAAGCTCTCAGAGATCTAGTTTGTGTTGGATAAGATGCTCTTTATGCAAGTGGTAACAAAGACCAAGACTCCAAAGAGTTGACTTAATATAGAAATTGCAGGAGTAAGTCAATGCCTGGTTCGAGGCAGACAACTTGAGATTAAGTAGTGAAATACGCAACTATTGCGGGAAATTGAATATAAGTTAATGGGAAAAAAATGTATGCACTGAAACTGCACTTGCCTATAAATAAGCACTTGAGAAAGAAGATTAAACACCTCACCTAACCCAAGTACTCACCAATCACCCCCACCCCTAGATCCTGCATATAGAAGATGAGGAGCAGCAGTAATTTGATTCTGGGTTTTTTCTTGATTCTCTTGGCTACCGCTAGCAATGGTATTCTACTATCCATTAGCCATGCATGCTCATACTAACAACACACACGCAAACACAAACATATATATATGTATATTTCGTATACATGTTCCTTTTCTTATATATACACACATATATATAGCAATAACTACATCTTTATGATAAAGATTCCTCAAGTTTGAACAACCACATAAACATCCCACTAGCTTTAGAATTACTATAACAGAAAAATTGGATCTCTATTTTTTTCAAACATTTGCGCGGCGTCCATGAAACCATTCATGCTAGCTCATTTGTAATGCTTTTTTAACTCATTAGGTTTTTATGTAACTATTCAAAGTTTCAAACCACAGCTAAAAAATTGTAGCTATACCATATGTCTTATTATAGTGTCAACATTATAACATATTCATGTCAACCTGGCAAGTCCGTCATATGACTTCTTTCATGCTTGTGATCTGCAGATGTAGGGATCAAGGTGGTTGTGGCTAAGACGTGCCAGTATATTAGCAACTATCAAGCTCTCTGTCCAGATTTCTGCGATGAAGTATGCAGGTTTTACGACGGTGGGATTAGCGGGACCTGCTCTGGCTTCGATTGCTATTGCACCAAAATTTGTTGATTCAGATCTGTGGAAAAGAGGACGGATGCAGTTGTGGTCAGTCTAGTTATCATGTAATAAGAAAGTAATAGTTTCACGAAAATGTCTACGGAAATGGAATTACTATGTCAGAATTGACCAATCTCGTATTCAAATTAAATCTACCGTTTGTGCTCATATGCTGCTATTATGGTCTTAAACAATATAAGCGTGCTACAATAATTGGTGAGTGGCTTTAAACGAAATGATATCATTGAACTTAATCATCTATTAGGAAAAATCACAGATTTATACGTGCCTTTTAACATAATCAGTTGTACCTTAAATTGGCCAAAGTTTTGTGTTTTTATGATTTCAACGTATATACAGTCGGGAAAAGTAAAAGTACACGTACTCCTGTTGTAATTCAAAGAGCTTCATTAAATCAACAAGTTGTATGGTATAGGTCAGCTCCTAGATATGTACTTCGCATATCTTTCAAGCCATCAACTTCTTTCATGACCTAAAGAGGAACGATGTACATTCTTTAAGGTAAAATTTAACCATCCATCGCATTTTGACAACAAAACGAATTATTTGAATGGTTTCTTTTGGTACTTGTTCAATACTCAAAAATTAAACACTAACAGCACATATCTGTAATTCAAATCACATAAACTACTCAAACAATGAAAAAGAATTGAACTACAAAAGCAAGTCTAGTAGAGCACTGTATAAAGATTTACTGATTTACCATGTCGATTACTCTTAGGGTTAGGCATTATGGTTAGACCCAGTTCCATTTAGCGTAAGCCCTTCCTTTGCTGCAGCTCCAAAGAAATTAAGTGGTTGATTTGCTTGGAGATACTATTTTTTCCAGCCGAAGAGGTAACTGAAAATCTGTCCAGGAAATAAAGAATTTGGGATGAACTTGGTCAAAAACATAAAAGAATTGTCGAATTCAGTGGTGTTACTTTCTTTAATATAATTCTTTTGCAAGTGCATGATCTTCTTAACTTTGGAACCATTTCACTGCAAAACACATGATGCTGAGTGATGCAAACCTCGAAAGAAAGCACATTGTTTAAGTAAATATAAAGATAAATGTTCAGAAATTCTGGTATAGAAGCGTCAACTTACATCTGATTCCACGGCAACACCAACCTTGTAATGTTTCTGGCAACACTATGGAAGCCAAAATTGTCAGGTCTCTTAAAATGGCTTCTCATTGCAAACAATACTTAATGTCGGGTTGTGACCTAGAGCCACATAGTTAACTTCTGAATAAGTTTAGTAAAAGAAAAAGACCAATGATGTATAAGCACTTTTCTGCACATCATACGACTTCAATCCAACTACAGCTCGGAAAACTTTTCAGTTTCCTTTTCCTCATCGTCTTCTTCACCTTTCTAGCATTGCCCCACCTACTAGAATCGGCATATAAGTTCAACAAGAGCATACTACTCCCTGAACTTTCAGGCTCAAGCTTAGCAAGCTGTTTTGCTGCTACCTCAGCCAGATCTACAAAGTTATGTTGTTTACATGACCCTAATAATGCTCCCCATACAAATGAATCAGCTTCTATGGGCATACCCTGAATAACATCATACGCCTCAGCAAGCTTTCCTGCTCTTCCCAGTAGATCTACCATACATGCATAATGCTCCAATCTTGGTACAATGTCATATTTTTCCTGCATCAACTGGAACAAACTTTTACCAAAATCAACCATACCAGCATGACTACAAGCCGTGAGAGCTGCTGTAAAAGTTAAGTGATCCAGTTTCCTTTCCTCTTCCCTCAGCATCTGATTAAATAAACCGATTGCTTCCTTGCAATATCCATGATTCGCATAGCCAAATATCATGGAGTTCCACGTAACAGTATTCCTTTCCGTCATCTTTAGGAACAACGACAATGCTTCAGAAATCGAGCCACATTTAGCATACATGTCTATCAGTGCACTCCTTACATACAAATCCTCTTCAAAGCCCATTACCACTGAATAACCGTGAATCTCCTTACCACGCCTCAAATCTGCTATATTTGCAGAAGCAGGTAACAGAGCACTAATCGTGGCTGATGTTGGGTACAGACCAGCATCTGACATTTGCCGGAAAATACTAAATGCCTCCATGTTTCGAAAGTTTTGCACCAAACCAGAGATTACTGAAGTCCAGGATACCACATCAGGCTTAATCCCGTCTGCCTCCATAAGTCTAAAAGTTTCACCAACCGCCACTCCATCATTCGCCCGTGCGAACCCTGAGATCAGCGTGTTCCACGTCACTATATCGGGCTTCACTCCCAAACGTTTCATTTCCTCAAGCAATGCAAATGCTTCTTTAACAGCACCATTTTGAACGTACCCCAAAACCATGGCGTTCAAAGACACTAAATCCTTCTCCACCATCCCATCAAACACTTTTTTCGCCTCCTCGACCTTTCCACATTTCGAGTACATTCCTACCAACGCACACGCCACGAAAGCGTCACCACCAAACTCCTTCCTGAAAACAATGGCATGAAGTTTCTCGCCCGTCCTCCAATCAGAGAGCTGCGAGCAGCATTTCAGAATGCTAGGAAGAACGATCCTGTCGTGATCGATTCCTTCCCTTTGCATTTCCTCAAACACGTCCATGGCCTCCTGATAATAGCCGTGACGAGCGTAAGATCCTATCAGAGCAACCCAACGACGTCGGTTTGTGTGAGGAATTTTGTCGAACACCTTTCGAGCAGTGGAAGTTGCTTTAAAGCGCGTATAGAATGCTATCAGTTTTGACGCAAATGGGGCGGAACTAGCGAACCCATTAATGATGAGGTGAGCGTGCAGCACTCTGCCGGATTCGAGGGCGCCATTTTTGGTGTATGCATCGATGAGCCTTGTGTAAGTATTGGATGAGGAGTGGAAAAAACGCATTTGTTGTTAATAGAAATATGGAATTGGCTTAAATATGCATAATCGCCCTTATTTCAAATATTGAATATTGAATATTGGATAAAAAAACATTTTGCACCCCTAAAATGGTATATTTTGACACTTTGCACCCTTAAAATAAAATGACACCATTTTACACCCTTAAAATGGATTTATTGACACATTGCACCCCTTTAGTGGGTAGGTGTTTTAACAGGGGCAAAAAAAACATTTTATATATTTAAAAAAAAATCTGAAATTTAAAGCTAACAAACGTGTATAAGGCAAATATATTTTCCCTTGTATAAAGTCTTTAATTTTTTTGATGCTTCACGTCAGGATTTTTATAATAAAACTTACAGAGACTATCATTAGCTCATTAAAAACGACAAATATATTTTGTAGTAAATATCATGCTTGTAAGCCTTATGTTTAATAATTAAAATTAGTGAACTGGAACTTAGACTTGGATTTTAATTCTTTTAGAGCTAATTATTAAATAAAAGAGAGAAAAAAAGAATTAAAAAAAGAAAGGAACGATCATCTTGCTCATCTCTCCTCCAATCTCAATCGGCCGATGTGCACTGCATATCCATCCATGTCGATTTGTTCTCTGCCACGAACGACACATTATCCTCGGAACACCAGCACATAAATATATAAAAGGAACAACAAGATATTCTCATCGAACTAGATCTTATTACATAACAGATCAGGCGGAATCCATGGCAGTTTCCAAGTGTTTGACTTCCGATTACGAATCACGTCGGAGCTTGAACGCAGAGGTAGTGAATCCAATCGCAATATGTCCTTTGTACGGCGCAAGGCGATCGGCCTGCACAACTCCGACATCGAGATCTTGTCGGAGCCGACAAAGGCGAATCTGCCGGAGTTTTTCACCGAATCGAGCGCCTTCGGAGATTCGTCGCCGTCCTTCGGCGACGGGTCTAGGTTTCTGGAATTCTTCCACAGGCGGAGGAAGTAGGAGCCGATCAGATTTTCCGGCGGCGGTGACGTCCTTTCTGACATTGTTGACGGTTACGAAATCGCGATTGCTTGTGAGTGGAAATTGGGTTGAGTGAGAAGAGTAGTGATTATGTTACTGATTCTATTATTTTTGTGTTGGAGATGTGGTGGCGCGGGACATGGCGGTGTGCGGCGGCGATGGTGCACGGTGGAGATTACTAATCGTAGCGGTGGTGGTGGAGATTTAATGTAATTTTGGTTTTATTTCTAAATAGAATTGGGTTTCTTATTTTTCATTTTTCAATTTCAGATTTTAATTGGTTTTAAAAAAAAAATCAGAATTTAATTTATTTATTAAAATATATAAAATGTCTTTTTTGCCCCTGTTAAAACACCTACACACTAAAGGGGTGCAATGTGTCAATAAATCCATTTTAGGAGTGCAAAGTGGTGTCATTTCATTTTAGGGGTGCAAAGTGTCAAAATATACCATTTTAGGGGTGCAAAATGCTTTTTACCCTTTGAATATCCTAGCTCTATTTTAAGAATTAATTTAAAATTGAGGAACTATCCCAAAAAAAAAAGCGATATAGATTTTTGTTTTACTGTTTTTAACTTAAGATCTTTCTTTTTACAAAAAAAAAATCACACTTTCGAATTTAAGTATCTGATGATCTTAACCAGAGAGACCAACCGACAAGCTTACGTGTCTTGTTTGAGTGTAGGAAACACCAATCATATCGATGATTCTTTTTTTAGGTTCAAGGATGAGTCTTAATATGACATAGTGTCGCTTGTTAGCTAAATAAAATTTCTAATTTGAGTCAGCTTACCCATATTGTGGATTGTGCTTGAATTCAAGGGTTTTTGCTTGATTGAATTCAAGGATTTTTGTTTGTTCTATCTAAAATTGGTCAATGTAAAGAAAAAAAATCAATTTTTTTTCACCTTAGTTATCTAATAGGGGAAAAGGCATTAAACCCCCTAACGTTCGACCTTATTTGCAGCAAACTCTCATAACTTTGATATTTAGCGGTCAACTCCCAACATTTGCAACTTGGTGCCAACTTCCCCATTTAGCTAATCTAACTGTAAAAAGGTATTGTCACGTCGACAAATTTCATGGCACAAATGTGACTAAGGAGCACTTTGCACAAAATTGCAAATGTTGGAGGGTTGATCGCTATAGACCAAAATTATGGGAGTTTGTTGTAAATGACCACAACATTAGGAGATTTGATGTTTTTCCCCTATTTTATATCTAATATGTATGTCCTGTGATATTGTCATATTTGAGTTACAATTTTCTGTCTCGAACAAGGATGTTGGTTTGTGTGATTTACATTAGTTTAACATGTCAGTTTGTTTGGTTTACATTAGCTTTAACCAACAAACTAGGCTTGGGTTTGGATCAAATCTTCTTCGCGAACACCGTCTACCTTGAAACGTCAGTCGCTTTTGTGCATTATCACATTTCTTTGGTGCGTGTTTGTTCATGACTGCATTCATGTAGACATCCTTTCAATACCATGAATTCTTAATTATCAAGAAAAAAAAAACCATTAATTCTATCAAACACCCAAACATTATCCAGTTTTAGCCTTGAAACAACACCAGTGTCATAAATGTACGTATTAAAAAGGTTGAGTACACTATGTTAAGTGTGATTTTACTAAAACGATAATTATTGCATACACTTTTTTTTATAAGTATATATAGACATACGTATATTACAGTAAGCACTTCCCAAATTACAAGCAAGAAGATAATCTGTCATGTGAAAAATCCATTAACCGTAAGCGACTTGTCTTAATTTGGAACTTAGGCATACTCCCTCCCTCCAAATGTTTCTCACCATGTAATTCAAAGAATGTCTTTATTTGAAATGGCAAAACACAGAATGCAAACAACCACCCAAATTCATTAAGTGGTAACTCGAGTAATACGTAATATAACTATGTCGAAGAAAAAATAGAACTCACATTTGAAGCCAGGCTTACAAAGACAACTTTAAAATCAGTTCACAAACTCTTCTCTTTTTACAAAAGAAGAAACCTAGTCCTCGACTTCTCTCAATGCAAAACTTGTTTGATCCTAATCAACTCAAGCAAATATGCAAATTAAAGCCTAAAGCATCACTCTTTAAAACCTCTCTCCAAATCGGAAGAATACTGCACCAGTTCCAGAATTGTGGTCAACAGCATACTCTGCTCGCACTAATCCTAACTTCATCCCAACACCATACGACGATCCTTGACCCGCTCTCCTGTACACCTCTGTGGGGTTTCCTTTAACATCCTTTGAACTCCCAAGATCATTCCCATGTTCCGCAAACACATAAGCATGGGTGTTTCTCACAGGTATCCGCAGCTCAGCCGCAAGCTACAGAAATCGTAACAACCATAAATACAATCGTTATTAAAATCCTACTATTGCGTTACTTTACTTTTTAATCATCATATTTTTGATACTTTATTATATAATCGGACTGGAGGTATTTTGGGCGTACCTCTAGAATATTTCTTGCAGCTCCCAACTCTCCCATGTTATAACCTCTGACAGAATATGGTCCTCCCAGAGTAAATGCGTCATAACTTGGAAGATCTCCGACACATCCCCCATAATGGCCATGAAGAACTAGAACAGGAGGTGGTGCTTTACCAGCACCTTCCTCTACTTGCTTCAGTTGAAGAAATCGGGTCACTGTCAATTGGTGACGGTTGAAGAATGGGAACTTGCTGCCAATGCCTAGTCCTTGGTCAAGCTGCAAAAGAATAATAAAGTGTCGAGAAAAAATGGCATGACTACCTCAATTGTGTGTAAAAGAGCACTACCTCATAATGCATATGCTTTGTCTCCTACCTTTGAATATAGGCAATGCATATATCTATCAGTCCTAGGATTAAATGTACATCATTGTATAGAAACGGAAACTTTGTTCCAGAAGAAAAAAAAAAAATCAGATGGCCTTCTTGGAAATCTCAATACAAGTTTTGCACCACACAGTGCAAGAAGACTAATTTGGTCATGCTCAACTGATATTGCATAAACTTTTGTAATGACTGATAGTACCCCAAAATTTAGGATTCCAGCAAGGGTGATGAGAGGAACCTATGTTTAACAATAAAAAAATAAAGATTGCAAGGAAAGCAGCGGAAATGCTTGTTTCTCACCTGAAATACATTCCTCTCACCAACTATAGCCCCATTTAAAAATTTGGTATTGTCCCTAGTGATATTTGCCTGCAAAAATGCCATACGATCGACTCCTGTGCCACTGAGGGTTGTAGGTGGTCCATCTGCACTAACTCCTCCACTAGGCAGCACCCTTTGACCATTGGCAGAAATGTGACTGCTTTCATCACGTGTTGTTATCTCCTCCATCACAAGCCCATATGTAAATTTGCTTTGGCGTGTAAAGTTCTGCAAGAAACACATAGATCAACTTTAATATTTTTAAGCACACCAACATTTAGTACTAAAACTTACCTCTCTGGATCAAAGAGACCTCTATATCTAGTTCTTTTCATAACCAGTCTCTATATCTACTTCAGTAAACATATTAGCAACTTAAACCAAACCAACTTTACGCTTATCAGTAAGCACTTTCAGGTTCTCTGAACCAAAGCTTGGAAAATACAGAACCAGAAAGAAAGAATACATGCATATTACTCATAAAAAAAAAAACCAAATTCAAAACTAAACGACCGTTGAAGCCTACCTCTGTAATATTAGCTTTGACTCCTGCTCTGTCAACCCAAATAGGAGGAACTTCTTCTATTCCAGGTCCACCAGTGAAGACTGGACTCAACTTTCTGCTGTTGAAGCAGCTAGTTCGGAAGGTACGGTTGCGAGGATTGTACACTCCATCCAGATAGGGATGGACGTACTCTAGCTTGAAAGCAAGATCATCCTGTACAATTATTTGTTTAATATAGAGGACATGTCATGCTAAGAGATAATGGGACTCATCATACTGATAAAAAAAAAAAAAAATCAAAGTTCACATACCTGAGGATTGAGGAAGTTGCTGGTGGTCACTGAACCAAGAAGTGATCTGTTTAGACCATTGATGTTTCTGTGCTCAAAAGAAACAGTTCCACCAGGTTGGATTGAAGCCTGAGCAGCATTATCCACAAGCAAGAAAATACTCAGCAACCGATGAAAGAATTTCAAATAAAATCTATAATTGTACGGTTTATGTTACTTACCAGTGTAGGACGCCCCCCACGACCTGGAACAATGCTCCATTCTGTACTAACTTCAGCAGACTTCTGTTCCAGTTCCTTCAGCTTAACTTCAACTATAATACCACCTTCGTTTTTCTCATCTGGGCGTGGATTTACCTCAATGTTGGAGAAAAGAGCTAAAGAATTTATATTTCTTAGTGCTTGCTTCCCAGCCTCAATGTTAAAAACTTGACCTTGACGAAGCTGATAACCCAATAACGCAATAAGAACAACCATTAACAGTCAGTTAATAAAACTAGCCACAGAGACACATCATATACGCAAAGACAGCAATACAGAATTGAGATAAACCAGTATCAGAAAAACTAACCAGCTTCGGCAACTCTCTTCTTATCACAGGAAACTGAGTATTCCCCTCACACGAATTGCCAAGCTTATCTTGGAACTGAATCACTAGCTGCGTAATATCTCCCTCCACAACTTCACACACCACCTCCTTGGTATTCAAGTTCCCAAAATTCACGACCTGAGCACAAGCATACCCGTTCTCATGATACCACTGCTGCACCCTATCCCTAATCTTCTGCAGCAACCTCGCGCTCACCTTACCCTGGTCCCTCAACATATCCAATATCTCCCTCTGCACTTGAGCAGGCAACAAACAAGGCCTCGACCTCTCGATCCTCCTCCTGTAATCCTTCTCCTGACTCCTATAATAGTCCAACCGCTCCTTCTCGGTCATGTCAGCATCCATCTCAATCGGCTTCGACTGAGGCATGAGTCCAACATTAATGCACCTAAACCTATCCGCAGACTGCCACGTTGACTCGAGGAACGGGATACTAATGCTGATAGTACCATCAGGATTCGTCTTTGTCTCGAGATCAACCTTCTCGAACATCCCACACGTCGCGAGGGTCTCGAGCTCCTTCTGCAGCTGCGCCTTGTTGTAGATTCCGCCAGGGCGGAGCGAAACCATCTCGAAGAAGGAATCCTCGGTCCCAATGCTCGCTCCGCGGCGCCTGTCCAGGAAGAGAATTTCTGAGACCTTGTACTTTTTAAATCCGCTGAGCTTGTTGAGCTGGACCACAATGTTGGCCGGCAGGCCGTGGGAGTCCCATTCCTGCTCGGGATCATCGTCTTTTGCTACAGCGGGGGACGAGAAAAGGCGAGACCAGAAATTACCTTCTCCTCCTCCTCCTCCTCCTCCTCCTCCACCACCTCCTCCGCCTCCACCATTACCACCACCTCCGCCGCCGAATCTCCAGGCGGAGTTGAAGTGAGGAGTGGCGAGGTGGAAGAGGATTCCGGATGCGGCGGTGATGGCTAGGGTTTTGGGGAAGATTATGGCATTGAGAACTAAGGGCGGAGATTTCGAGGGTTTAGGGTTTTGTGAGGAGGCGGGGAGAGAGGACTTGATAAGAGAGGCCCGTTTGAGGGTGGGGAGAGAGGGACGGATTACGGAGGCGCGTGAGGAGGATTTGCGGCGGAGAGAGGAGGGGGAGGAGAGTGGGATGAGGTGGGTGGGAGCGGCGAACGACATTGACGGCGGTGGTGGTGGTGGTGGTGGTTGGTGGCGGGGATAAGACTCTACTGCTACTTGGACTTTCGAAGAGAAGAAAAAAAGCTAATGAATAAATATATATATAGTATGTGTGATTTTGCTAGGGGTTTGTGTGATTGAATTGAATTATACTTTTACTTATTTAGTTTAATTATGATTTTAGTCATGGTGAAACTTTTATTACTTCTAGAGATAACTACAAACCCCATATATGTATGTGGTTTGATTATGAAAACCTCTCAAAGTTTGGAAATTACAAAATTTGTCTTTGAAAAGCTGGAAAATTAAAGGTAAACACCAAAAAGCACAAAGATTATCGCACAAAACACAAATTGTGTAGAGTTATGAAGATGTGGTCGACGACGATGAGCTCTCGGGGTGGTTCGTTGTGTGGTATTTATGTTTGAAGCGAAGAGAGTTGTTGAATTAAAAAAAGGTTGGAACCGTGATTAAGAATGGTTAATGTGATTTATCTTTGAGGTCATGCATTGATGGCAAGGATGCACGGATACGGATACGTGGATACGATTTTTTTAAAATTTATAAGATACGATACGTGTAGGATACTTAGAATATTTAATATTAATAAATAATAATTATATAAATATATAACAAAAAAAAGTCAAATGATATATTATATCATATGTAATCACTTGCAAAATTAATTTAAACACAATTAAAAAATATAAACATATATAAAAGATTCCTAATAGCTACATACGCAATTCATATAAGCACAAAAACTCAAAATACTAACGGTTAAATGTTAAATACATTAAACATGTCAACAATAAAAGTTAAAGAGTTTAAAACATAACAAATAACAATACTAGATTAGCATCTCGAGCACTTCTCTAAGGCTCAACGACTTCATCAACAAACAAAACCGACTCAAAATCAGGTTCATCAAGGGACAAATTCGCAACTCCATGAATACCAACATCATCAAAAGATTCAAAAGCATCCCCAGCCACATCCCACATCATCGACTCTCCTTGCGTGTAATAAACAGTCTTCCTTGACAAAAGACGTAGATTGCTATGAACAAACACCAAATCTTCAACACGTTGAGGGGTTATTCTGTTTCTCTTTGTTGATTGAATAAAAGCATATGTACTCCAATTTATTTCGGAACAAGAAGAAGATGAAACTTGGGCAAGTATTTTAATAGCAATTGGTTGAAGGTACAGTGCTGACGAACCATGTACCATCCACCACTCTATTGGATTCATTCCCCATCTATCTCTTATAGAATATTCATCAGAAAAACCTTCAGAGCATCCAAAGAATTTTGCAAGCTCTTTATTCACCTCTGTTCGCATCTCATCATTAGGAAATAGGCGCTTTAAATATTTTTTTTCTCATGCCGAAACTTCTGCATCACGGTTGGGAGGTGCAAGATGTGGATGTTCAATTTCCCACTCTTTTGTCATACACATGTTAAATATTAAAACAACACAATTAGTAAAAAAAAAGTCTACTATCTACATGATTCACAAATTAAAGTTTATTATAAACATCAAGTCACTTACCTCGGGTTCAAGGAATGAGCTAAACAATGCAAAGGATTATTACTCTTACTCCACCTATCCTCCAATATTCTTTTCACAACATCCCAGAATTCACAGTGATCTTCATTATTTAATTCTTCGTGTTTGTAGATATGTTTCTTAACTTGCAATATCATATTATCCCACATCTCATACACCAAATGTAGACAAAGGCTTGTCTGTGTCACAAAATCTAAGCATAGAATAAATAGGATCTGTGAATTCAAGAATATAATCAATCTTCTCCCACCACTTATAATCCACAAGTATGTCTCTCACAAGTCTCGCCTTAGCAACATCATCATCACGATAACAAGACCACTGATCACTATATACCATGACCTGTAACTGTGGCTTTATGAGTCTGAATATTTTTAGCATAACAATGGTAGAAGCAAATCGAGTCTCGGCAACAGCAATCAATTTCAGCTTAGAAAACTCATTAAAAATGGCAAGCCTCATAGAATGATTCATAATAAAATTCTTAATCATTAAAGCTGATCCAGCAACTTCGGTAATCCAATTGCACTCAGCATACGTAATTTCATTAGCATTTGTGTTCTTTGCAGCACAAATTTTTTTCAATGCAAGATTAAGAGTATGCACAACACATGGAGTCCAAAAGATATTAGGATATGTCTGTTCAACTAGTAAACCTGCTGCTTTACACACAAGCGCATTATCTGTAATAACTTGAACAACATTATTACTCCCGACTTCTGATATTACCTCTTTAATTAAACCAGCAATGAAAAACTTGTCTTTATACTCACCTTCACAATTGGCAGCACGAATGAATACAGGTCCATTCTCATTTATAGCCAGAAAGTTAATGAGCGGCCTTCGTTGAGGATCTGTCCAAACATCACAAACTAGGCTGACCTCTTTAGTTCTCCATGTGCTTTTAGTACTTTCAAGCACATTCTCCACATTAGTTATCTCTTTGTGTAATAACTTTGTCCTCAAAGAATTATAGCCTGGAGGAATGTAAAGATTGTCGTGACGCCATGTTAAGGGTTTTGTTTGTTTAAATTAGATTCATGTAACTAGTGTAATTTTGATCTGTAGTGTGAAAGTTCAATTATGTTTAGGAAAGATCAAGTTTTGAATATTATAATAATCTTTTATGAAATAGTGAAACTCATTGGTGTTCAAAGTAGAGATATATTTTGCTAAGACCGAGGCGGTGGTCGCAATTTTTCCTAAAAATTATAGAAGTTATAATTGAAGATAAGTTTCAAAAGACTTATGATTAAAAAGTTGATGATGTTTAAATATTAATTTATATTTTAATTATTCAAACTAGCACAAGACACTAATTATTAATTTAAAGGAAATTTGTAACGCTTTTCCCATAATTTAGAGAGACTTCCCTATACGATGGGTTCGAATGCCTTGTACAAGGAGTGAACAAGACATTTATATTAAATTAAAGAGAGAACCACAATGATGATATCATTGTGTTTGCGTGATGAGTAAAGTTGGGTGAAGATGTTGTACAAGTGATCTCTTTGATGGCATGCATCTTGCCTTCATAAATAGAAAGAATTTCATGCATGTCAATGGTAGATAAATTTGTTGGCATACTTAACGTTGGACCGTTTCAGGCATAAATGCATCCCACTTGTTTCAAATGACCTAGTGGGGGTCTACAAGTGGTTATGTAATTGTGTTGGATTTGCTGAGACTTAGGTAATATGATATCCGCTTCTTCCAGTGAGGTAGCTTCATTTGTTTCATCGTATCGAGACAATGTATTAATAGGGATGGTGATGGTGAAGTTTACAAGAACTTTCTTTTGTCTTCTGTCCTTCGGGGATATGCTCTTCTACGAGGCTTCATATCGCGTTCGATTTCACTATTATCTTCAGTAAGTGGTTCGTTCTCGTGAGTGTCGTGTGTCTATAACTTTTACGTGACATTTTATACGTAATCAAATTTCAAATTGTTACTTCACTTTATTTATGTCATGCCAAAAGCAAGATTATGAGTGGGTGTTTACAAATTTTTCTTTAAAAGCACAATCTCATCATTTAAGTTGAAGTTGTAATTATTTGTGTAAGTCAGGAAAATTTGACGTTTTGGTCTCATAACTTGGCTTCTTTTAAATTTTGGTACATTAACTTGACACCCTGTAATTTTAGTCCCGTAACTTGGCACTTTACTTGAATTTTGGTCCCATCACCCTCGCTCCGCCCAAATCCGCCGGTAAAAGTCGACGTGGTGCCCGTTGACTCTACAATAACCAATTCTGACCCGATTTTGGACCCCTCTTCGCCACGTGACGCCCATGTGGAAGACACTTATTTTAAGTAAAAAAAAAAAAAAAAAACTAACGGTCAGAATTCTAGCATGAGACTTCTTTTTTCCCAACCAAGAACTCAACGGAATCCTCGCAGGAAAATAACGAAACTCTTCGGAGCGAGACCAACACCCTCCGTTGCAAAATACTGCAAGGATTCCAGAAATTACCGTCACACTCGACGTGAACAAGAGGAAGACAACCGGCTTTAAGAAAAACCAAGCAGCTCCGGCGAAGCCCCAGATCAAATGTAAGTATTCCAAAACTTAACCAAAACAACCCAACTCGATCGTGGTTAGACTCCAAATGTTGCAAGGAATCCAAAAAACGCACTTAGAGCGGACGTCGTTGAGGTTAAGGCCACGATATAGTCGAAAAACTGATGTCGTTCCGGTGAAAATTAACCGGAATCACAAAACCCCCACCACAGCTCGTCGTGGAATCGATTGAGGAGATCGCACTCACTTGAAATCACGACAAGGAAGGGTGGCAAGCTCGGTTTTGAAGAAATTCGAGAACTAAACCGAGAAAGAAAGGTGTCGTAGACCAGACACGAGCACCACCCAACTGAAACGAGGAACGTGGACCAAACACGCCTTGAGAACTGAACGAACAAGAAAGGAGAACGTGACGGTGGTCACGATCTCCACCCAAAGTTGCAGAAACTCAACAATGGCAGGTGAAGCTCAACAGTAAAAACGAAAGCTAACGATTCGGCCAAGTGCAAGGATGGAGGGGAGAGAAGAGAGCGTTTTGCTTAGAGAGTGTTGTTATTATTTTTTTATTTTATTTACAGGTGGAAGCCACGTGGGTGCCAACTGTACCAAAGGGTCCCAAAGTCAGGTCAAAATCAAAGTCAAAGCAGTCAACAACTTCCACGTCAGAGTTTCACGACGACGAAGGGCAGAGATAGAGGAAAGTGACCAAAATTCAAGTAAAGTGCCAAGTTACGGGACAAAAATTATAGGTTGCTAAATTATTATACCAAAATTTAAAATGTGACAAATTATGGAACCAAAACGTCAAATTTCCAGGTAAATATTTATCTTTCTTAAGTAAATCATCTTGACCCACCCATTGTTTTAAGTTAAGCTAAAAAAAAAGAGTAGTTCAATTATGACAATAGTGTTATGCCAGATTTTATGCAGGGGCATTATGAGATTCCATTCACATTAATGAGATTCCATTCACAAACTGACATTTGTGATTTGACTCATAATATATTTAGATAAAAAGCCAACTCTATACTATTATAGTAAAGAGAAAGCCACGCAACAAATTGAAATCCACTATAAAAAAAAAAAAAAAAAGTAAAATAGGTGTTGAATTGTTGAACGAAATCTCACAGATACATATACTGAACCCAAGAAAACTTTAACTAATCCCATCAAAATAGGAAAGCAAATGAACTCCAAATATAAAAGTCATTACTTATGTAATTTCATGTTAAAGCATGCTCAGTCAATAACTAATTATGGATATAACTCAGTTAACTAGAATCACAAATTTAGAAATAGGATAACTCCCTGTTTGGCGACATGTGGTTAATGTACCATTACAAGAACCCGAAAGTAACGCTTTTACACATGCTCCTAACCTTCATTACATTCTTCTCATGGCCTCTCTTTACAGATATATAAGAGTAACACACACAACAGAATTATCATTTGTTAAAAAGGAAAAATTTATATATAGATATAAAAAAAGAAGTAACTTTCTTTCAATGCAATGGCTCAACTTGAAAAGACAAGAAGAACTGGTGACAGCCCAAGAACTCCTAGAACACCTCGAACTCCAACATCGCCAACGTTTGAACAGCTTTTGCGAGGTAATCGATATTTCTCCAAGTTTCATTAAAATGCCATGCTCCACCAACATTTGATAAAATGTAATTGTTGATAATGAACTTGTTTACCTTAGTTGAAGATGGACACTGGCCACCAAGCTCGTCATCCCCAACTTTTGGAATCAATCATGATCAAGAAGAGTATCTCATGAGCCCATCACAATCACATCAAAAGAAGTCAGTTATTGCCCTGGTTAAGGAGAGAGCCAGGAAGTTAAAGCACTCTCTGAGTGGAAAGAAGAAACACGTAGACGAAACGAGTAGTTGTAACAGCCCCCCTTCGTTGGGCGTTACCTTGGCAGACGACGATGAGGAGAAAGTTCTTGACCTAGAGGGTGATCCCGAATATCTTGGAGCACCAAGTAAGTAACAACCTTTTCAATTCTATTTATTTCATGTCATGAAACTATGATCAACACAAACAACTCTTGAGGTGTTAGGTTATATACACTATCGCTCCTGTTTGGTAAATTTATAAACGACTTAAGTTATATACTTAAATCTCGTTAAAAACCATTAAGTTGTACGTGAGAAAGAATATAGGGATAATATCATAATGCAATGCACCACTACAGTTTGGTCTAATTATACAAATCTCCCCTTATCCTGCAAAATGGTTATAAGAGAAGCCCTTAAAATTCAAAAGAATTTCATGAACCTGCTCCCCTAAAGTAAAGCTTAAATAGTAAAACACTCTTGAAAGTTCGAAAAATGTTAATGGTTTTTAAGTTCCATGAGGTGTTTCTATAAACAATTCAAACCAGGCTTTTGTAACTAAACCAAAGATCAGGACCTCCTGATATTTGTTTTTGCATATTTTCCTGATGAATTATGATCATTCAAATTTACCTGGATTTTTCTTGATTTCCATTCAGTGTATGAGTCAGAGGCAGCTCCCGAGAATTTAAAGGAGACGGCCAGGCAGCATCCACGGGCAGATCCCGTGGTTTCCGAGAAACATGTCTTGTCAAACACTATGAAATGCCTCACTAAACAAGAAAATGACGAGTCTTTAAGCCCAAACAAAACCATGACCGAGACTGTAACTGAAAAACTTGCACCGGCTTATGCTGCCATGTCTGGTGCCACCCACAACATTGCTTCTAGGCTAGCTAACCTGACTGTGACATCTCCCAGACAACAAGATATGTCGACTGGTTCTGCAAAGATCCATGGTCAAACTACTGAACCACGAGATATGTCTACTGGTTTGGCAAAGATCCATGGCGGATCTCCCAGAACACAAGATATGTCTACTGGTTCGACAAAGATCCATGGCGGATCTCCCAGAGCACGAGATATGTCTACTGCTTCAGCAAAGATCCATGAAGGAACTCACGGAACACGAGATATGTCTACTGCTTCGGTGAAGATCCATGATGGACCACAAGAAAACATTACAAATGCTGCACATTATCCCATTTCGCCGCCTGCAAATGATAATGAAATTGTGGGTGAAAACATGGGAAATATGAAAAACTTTGGAACCAGCAGTCCTCAGAAATGGGATAAGGGAGTTTCTGTAAAGGAATATTTCATGAATAAACTTGAACCTGGGGACGATGAAAAGGCACTTTCGGAGGCTATAACAGAGGCCATAAGTCCAAGGAGAACTACTACCGGAGAGACCGGTGTGGTGGAGAAGGTGAAAGAGGCCGTCACTTCGTTTTTCTGGCATGATGACCCCGCAAATTCTTCACTGGAAAGGGCTGCAAAATCGTCAAATGATGTTCCTTTTTCTGTAAATATTCCAAGTTTTACTCCACATAATCGTTTTTCTTCAATCAATGCTCCTTCCTCGAATGTCTCTAAGTATAAAAGTGCAAGCTCCTCGCCTCCAATCCCAGTTTCCACCAGTGCTCATGAAGGTAATTTACTTTCACTTCGTTATATCATAAAGTTATGTGTGTGTATATATACATATATATGTATATGAATGTATAATACGCTTTCTTTAATGCATATTGGTTTCTAGTGACTAATGACTAATGAGGGTGTTATCACAGTTGTTGAGGAGGAAAATCATGGAAGGATACTTCAAGCCAACTGAAGACTCGTATGCAGGCACTGCATCAGTTCCAACTGATATTTCAATTAGTTAGTTTTATCCAATCAAAGCCAACTTGAGGATGATAGAATCCCCTGGCCTTTAGTAGAACTTAACATAGTTCGTAGTTTTTTTTTTTATGAAAATGTAGTACGTAGTTTGGAAGGAAGAAAACCAAGCACGGATAGAGCTTCTTCATTTCTTCTAATTTAGTTTAATGTATATACTGAAAATAAGCTGCTAATACAGAAGAATCAGCATACCTTTACATTGTCTAATCAGAATTCAGAACAGCAATGTACTTTCTTGATTTTATTCACCCGAAATTATTCCAACTTTAGTGTTTTAATCAGAATCACATATACGCCGTCTCAGCTTTAATCTAATTACAGAAACCTCCCTAAAGATGGAGACAATATAGACACTTCTTGACGCTTTAAAAAATGAATATGAAGGGGGAAATTGTAATGTTTTTAAAATATGGGAGGTTATTTCTGAAATTAGGTAATTCCCAAGCGAGCAGCCGAGCATATTTGTACTGTTTTCTAAATATCCAGGGGTATTTTGGTAATATTCGCAATAAAAGACATGTCTGTAATATTCAAAGCTTGTGCTAATGCAATTACCTCTCTTTGAAATAGTAGCCATCAATTATTTAGAGAGAGTAGTTAGTTCATATTCTTTTTTCAAGAATGAACCAAGTTGCAAAGCATAACTATTATTGCACTTTACTTCTGTGCCACGTAAAGTATCAAATAATGAATGAGACTAGTACTCTTTGTAGACGAGCAAATGGAAAAATACCATGGTTGCAAATGTCATTTATAAGATTATAGAATGCTTATCTGATACATGATACGGCTAGACAGTGACGATCTCACTAGTGGTAATATCGACAAGTAAATTCTCACATGTAACTGCAACAATATGAAATCTCTGACCAATTTAGGCTTTCACTTCAAGATTTTGGATTCAATTTCTTCCAAGCTCAGGCCTTTGGTCTCTGGAACGTAAACTATCACAAATGCGAGGGAAAGAATAGCAATTGCTCCAAATAGAAGAAAAAGATTGTCAGCTCCTAGTAACTCCTGCACAGAAAAAGAAGAATTTGACCATGCGTTCGAAAAATATTGCAAGTTAAGATGTAATGAGGACATTAGTATTATCAGCACCTTTAGTGGCGAGAAAGCAAAGGTTACTATTGCATTTGAGCCAAAATTAGTCAGCACTGCAAGACTAATACCCTTTCCTCTTGTTCGAATCGGGAATATCTCCGATACCATAAGCCAACTGATTGGTCCAAATGATATCTAAAATTCCAATTAACAGCCAAGATTTCAGTAAAAGTTAGTGCTATTATTCAAATGTTAATCTCATATTAGTTTGGGAAGTATAATTACCTGGTAGCAACCAACATAGAGAAGTAAAGCAGCTACAGCAACAAAAGGGAATCCTCCTAGGAACTTGTAATAAGCTGAAAGAAGCAGCAGAGAGAAGGCCTGCAACCAATGCCATAATAAGTTCAAGGTAGCAGCCATCAGAAAGTGTGACAAATAACAGATGCGGAAAGTTTCCTTTGCACCTTCTGAAGTTTAGTTTAATTACATAAGCCTCTCCTAGGCATGAATAATCCCAGAGATACCACTTGAAACTTTGAAAAAACATAAAAAGAAAAAAAGATAGGAGGAATATCTGTAGGTTTTCAGACTTGAGTGTAGCTATTAAAATCTCATACTGTCATGTCTCTTTGAAGTTCTACGGGTGTTTTGCAATGTATGAAATGTTTATGTAAATAGACTAAAATAGAGGTGTAAATTACAATCCTAATAATAATATAACACATGAAAATGTTAGGGGTGAAAAACTTGATAACATATTTACAGGGGTTGCATCTACGTACAAGCCCAGAGACACCCCCAATCAACAAGGGTCTTCTTCCTAGATCATCAACCTTCAGCACAGCTACTCCAGTCATCAAAAACTGCAAGAGCAAACAAAGAAAAAGTTAATTCAAGCATTGGTTCGGCTATGTAGAGTTATAATTCCTGAAATAAGACATAGACCAAAAACTTCCACGTGATAATATTGTTGCTTACTACAAGTACCTTAAACACACCAATGACCACTGAGAGTTTTGTAGCATCAGCAGCCGCAGAGAATCCAGCACTCTTTTAGTAAATTATTGGATAAAGACGAATCAAGCCGAGTCAATTGCGCGCAAGATGAGATGAGGAGATTAGGATTAACGTCAAAAAGAAAGAAACAAGAAGACCAGCACGTAGATATGAAGTACTCAAATACCTGAAGAATTGGACCTGCATAGTACAAAACACTTGGCTGGCCAGTTATCTAATACATGCCATAAATCCACAGTGCGACGTTCATTAGAAAACTGAAAGGGATAAAAAAGAAAGGAAAGCTAAGCTAAGATAAGATAAGCAACACGGGTGATGGCATCAACCTGCTGAAAAAGAACCAATCCTCCTCCAATTATGAAGGCTTTCAGACTTGGCCCCTGAAACACCTGGAGAAAACTTCCTTCTGATTCATCCTCGCCATACGCAGATTTCAGGGAAATAAGGTTATCTTCAATTTGCTTTTCTGATACTTTGTCGTCATCAGATCTCCCTCTTAGTTTTCTCAATGCAATGATTGCCTTCTCTTTGTATTCTTGTAAGGCCCCTTTACCTTGAACTGCTCTCAGAAGTAACCATCGTGGGGATGGTGGGAGACTCAACATGCCTAACCCCATAAGTAAGGCAACAGGGGCACTGCATCCAAACATGTAACGCCACCCTCCAATGGTGTTTATTTCAATACTACCAACAAAATAACCCAACTGCAAAATAAAGCATTCTGTAACATGTTGCATTGTGATTCAAAATATTGACAAAAAAAAAACCATCTTCTTAAGAAATGATTCACCAATATTCCTAAGACTATGAAAAGCTCTTTGAGGGATATTAAAGTTCCCCGAATTTGAGATGGGCAAGTCTCTGCAATGTAAAGAGGTGCCCCGTGCATTGCCTGCCAAACTCATTCGGTCAGAAATTTATAAACATGAATAGAATAGTAAGTCTTGCATCTTTTTAAACTTTAAGAACATAAAAAGTCAGACAACTTAGAAAAGCTCACCGTGCCAATACCAAGTCCATACAGAAAACGACCTGTTAATAGAACTCCAAGGCCAGGAGCATATGCAGTCAACAAACCACCAATTCCATAAAGAAGGGATGCAATGATAAGTTCTCTCTTCCTTCCTGCATGATTTGGTAAAGTGGGTTCAAATAGATGATTATTTGGGAAATAAAGTTAAAAAAATTCAAGATATTGTAACTTGACAGAAGGTGTACCTAGGAAATCAGCAATAGGATAAACAAGAATGGAACCAAGAAGAGCTCCATAAAGTGAGCCGCTAACCTTAGTCAAATGAAACAAAAGAAACAATAGGAGTCAAATCTGGTCCTTTTACTGATAGCAGAAATGCAGAAAATTTAAGCTTACCACTAAACCGAGTTGGATGGATGAAAGATTGAACCAGGTTGTGCCACTAAGTTCAGCAGACTGTAAAATTAATATAAAAAAAACGGAGTTGGATGGATGAAAGGTTGAACGAGTTCGTGTCACTAAGTTCAGCTGACTGTAAAGGCAGCAAAACCAGTCAAAAACCGAAATGGATAGGGAGTTTCACCTGCAATGAGATGGTAGCTCCGGAGGTTGCACCGATGTCATAGCCAAATAACAGACCGCCCAAAGCAGGGAATACGAATCTGAAAGTCGAGAATTGCACCATGATATGCACACAATTAAATTATGTGACTATTTCTGAGTTATAGATCTTATCTTATCAAAAAAACAAAACGAGAAACGAGAACCATTTTGTAAGTCTCATGAACGAGAAGTAAAATGAGTAGTTTCTTTCAGCCTCATATGGAATAAAACGGAGCCTAAAGTTTGTCAGATTTTACATTTTTCTTATTATAACACCATACTTTCATCTAGAACAAGTTCTTCCCTCTAATAAAAAGTTGAAAACGAACTTCTATTACGCGGTTCCCTAGTGTGTTTCAGGATCTCAAAGTCATTTCTAATTGAATGTCGCTTTCATTGCTTGCACATAACTTGATATGTTTCCTCGTACATAAAATGGAGGCCGAACATATTTGCATTTTTTCAACATTTCATTTCCTAGTTTACCCGACCAACATGTGCCGTTGTTTATCACGAATAAGGGAGTGTCAAGCCACTATTGCGATTTTCAGTTTCAGATAAAAGTCAGCTTCAACAGCTTTTACAATACACATTATAGTCCAAATCACATAATTAATTGCTCAATAAATTTGCACCCAAACAAAAAAAAAGAAAAAGGACTTACGGTAAGATAACAGAAGACCAGGAAAAAACCTCTTGTTCTGTTGGCTCCTCAGAATTAACTGACTTATCAGCTTCCCCTGCAGAACTAGCTCCAACCTTCCAACAACAACCAAAAAAAATGGAATTTTACTTTATACAAGTACATAATTCAACCATTTAAATAATGATAAAAAAACAAATGGCATAACAATATTCAAACTAACTAATTACCTTGAAATTTGACTTCGCATTTGACTTTAAAAGAGGGGTTTTTAATCTTTTGTCATGGGACGAAAAAAGTGAGAGGTTTTTGATACAGAGGCTCTGTAAACTTGCAGTGGCAACATGATTAGAAGAAGATTTCTTGAATTTGCAGAAATGGGTTTGCGGGAATTTGTTGGAAAGCTTGAGGCTCAACAATGGCGGAGGAGCATAACTAATCAGAGCCATTTTTGTCTCACTGGAAATGGGACAGCTGAAAAGTAATTAGAGAATATATATACCAGTTAGCGGATTAATTTTGTTTTGACTACTAATATTATTACTGTATATTATATATTTATAATTTATTATATAGATTAGATTAGATTTTATTGTTTGTTTATAACTTTATATCAATATGTGATATGTGATATGTGATATGTGATTATATCATTATATGATATTGATTTTTTCTTGTGGTGAATTGCAGTGAGGCATATCGTATCTGATTCCGTATTGTGCATTTTGCTGGCTCCAAATCATCTACTCCACAACCCGTTTTCTTTTTGAAAAAATAATTTAATATTTAATAATTAAATGAGTTGATGAAAGAAAAGAATACCATTCAAAAAATGAAATATATATATATATATATATATATATATCCTGTTGAATCTAAAAAAGTAATAACATAGAGAGCAATTTACTGTCCATCTCCTCATAAAATTTATTTCCATTATAGAACATTTATTTTCATAACTAAATGCGTTTTATAGAAAAAAAAAATATTGTTTACAATTAAAAATCTTAATATCATGTTGAATCTAAAAAATTAACCTAAGAAAGATAATAAAATATATACATCTTTTAAAATTTCATTTCCTTAATATTTTTTTTTCTTTTTTGCAATATATTGACAGTTGAAAAAGAGTGTTTGTAAAAATGAATTATTAATTTAAATTTAAGGGAATATAAAATAACGTTTTCAACTTTTTCAACAAAATTTGATGGTCTTGTTATTATCACTGTTCTCTTTTGTGATAGTGATAATTATCACAAAGGAAAATAGTGTAATATTGTCGATATATTGCAGAAAGGGGATATATTTTTTGTTGTTGTTGGTAGGGTTCAATTTTGAACAGCAAATAAATTATTTCTCAGATCAAAAATAACTTTATTAAAAAAATAGAGAAAATTTTGAAATATATATTTTTTAGATTCAACACTATATTAAGAT
This sequence comes from Linaria vulgaris, assembly GCA_948329865.1. Lineage (NCBI taxonomy): Eukaryota > Viridiplantae > Streptophyta > Magnoliopsida > Lamiales > Plantaginaceae > Linaria > Linaria vulgaris. Next base: position 28,975,607 of record OX415250.1, on the reverse strand, counting down.
TTTTAATTGTGAATATTTTTTTTCTATAAACGCATTTAGTTATTAAAATAAATGTTGTACAATAAAAAATATTTTTATGAGGAGATGGATAATAATTTGCTCTCAATGTTGTTTATTCTCTTTAAGAGCTAACACGATAAAAAGGAATTCAATTCTGAATGGTATTATTTTCTTTCATAAACTCGTTTTATTGTTAAACATTAAATTGATGTTTCAAAAAGGACACGTAACATGGATGATTAATTGCTTCATGTTTTTGCTTTAATTATAATTCACAATGATAGATGAAATGGGCATGGTTGAAAAAGTAAAAAAGCAACATTAATTAGGGGATAAGTAAGTGTTAATAGAATGAGAGTGGAGTAGGGGTGTGGAGTAGAGGATTTGGAGCCACATTTCGCTATTGGGCATGACCCTGCAAAGCAGGGTAATAATTAATCATACTTTATCAGACAAATATTTCATATTATTGCTCTACAAATATTTACGTATATGTTGAGATAAATTTCTAACGAATTTTTTTAATTTCTTATGTGGCGTGGCACAATTTAAGAAAAAATAAACCGCGGGGTACAATTTATCTATTTATATTATTTCAATTATTAAATTGTGGAAGTCTGAGAACGAATATTAGATTATTCGCTAGAGTTTGTTCGATTGTAAATGATGTATAAGATATGCAAGTGTTGTATCATAATTTGTATTACTCAAGTGTAATGTAATATGTTTGTGCGAGCTTCAGAAAACGATCTTCCACAACACCCTAGCTTGAACAAATCTGGCCATGTGCCATACACCATTGGAAAGACATAGATGTCTAGTTTCTAACACGTAAAATGGATCTCAATTACGATGAGTAGTGAAGAAATTATGATCAAATTAGTGAACTCGCGCATAATTGAATAAGAGAGGTTCAAGCCCAAATATATCTCAACAAGCACCTATAATTACCCTATGAATCATCATTAAGAGGGAGGGTTTCTCGAAGAGAGCACTCAAGTCAAGTTAGCCCTAGAGCTAATGTACCACCTACAACACATTAATTGTGTCACACCATCCACATTGGCCCAATAGCTAATATGTCACCTACAACACAACAATTGCATGTGCCAATGTGTCGACCTACCAACGTGCCTATGTGTTGACCTATAACCAAGCCTATGTGCCATCGTGCCAATGTTCCAACATGTTAGCTCCACCTTCTTAGGCCTAGTGTGACACGTGTCAATGGCCACCATCGAGAAACAATGAACTACGTTCAGCTTGATTTCCTAAACGGGATACATATGCATTTTGTTAAACGGCATATGTGCCATCAATCGTTTTCTGCCCGACCTAACAGATACGTTCCACTTACTTAACTAATTTATATCTTTATCATATTTGAGCTTTATAAATGAGCATCAACTAACTTAGGCATCATAGTGCTTTTGCCAGGTTAGCCCAACCTAGTTTACATGCCGTGTTTTTCAGTAATATTTCTCGAACTCATAGTTAACTCATGAAGTAAGGAGCTTGTGATGGTGGCACGGTTATTGGATGTGTTATCGTTGTTTCTTGCATTATAATAACAGTTTGATAAGTTGTTTTGGCCATATGGCAAGTCCCCAAGTTCTGTATTGTAGTTAAGCTGATAATGATGGAAGTGATAGGATATCAACATATCGACGACCTGATTGTCATTGAGGAAATTTTTTATCTACCATCCATTTGCAAAGGTTGAATGATGTTTGGTATGTCATGCGATATGCATGGGAATGTGTTCTATAAGGTTGTATAAAGTGACGAGGTTGCGCAACACCTCTTGATTGTTGTGACATTATGTGTGTGAGTTTGAGCTTATTTTATTATTGGGTTGATGGATTATACAACAGAAGTTGTTCCGATTGAGTTTGTTGTTATGATGCCGTTGTATTGGACTTTGACGTTGTTGAATGGTTGTGGTGGAATTGATCATTTCAGTCGCTCTTGATTGTTGTGAGATCCCGTGTACCTTCAACTCCTTCATACCTCACTTAAAGGTATGTTGATCTTGGGTGAATCCACTCCCTTTTGTTTGCAATCTCACCAGTACTTTTGCTGAAAATTCGAATCCTTATAACAATGTTGTTGGAAGAGGTGTTGAACCCCCGTTTTCAAATCAAGTCTATGGGTTGTAAGGTTGTGGTTCAGGTGGGATGAGCAAAACCAAAAGCCTAGTAGGGTTTTATGGGCAAACCCTAATGGTATACTTACTGCATAAAGTTGGGATTCTAATGATGCCTCTCATGTGGAACTAGGGGTGTGCGGCCCGATTTTTGAAAGGGGGTCCGATTTCGGTCCTCCCAAATGGCAAACCAAAAACTGCACCATTTAAACGGTTCAATTTTGGTTACAATCGAAGTCGGTTTGGTTTACTCGAGCCGGTTTCGATTTTCTTTACGTTTTTTTTAGAAAATAAAACTATCACGATTAAATTAAAATACAAATTCAAATTGTAAAAACTATATTAAACAACACATAAAAGCTCCAAATAATGTAATAAGCAACACATTACTTAGCAGTTTATACTTTACAAAATTTTAACCATCAACAGTATAATAAAAATCACGATTCATCAATGAATAATAAAACACAAATAAAATTAATATAAAACACAATTCGCACAAAGCTCCATCACCATAAAAAAAAAACACAATTTGCAAAAATATCCTTCACCATCCAAAAAAATAATAAACATCGTTGTCCCCCAATAAACATGAAACCATCAATCAAAAGAAACAAAGAGATACATAACTATTTTTTCAAAGAGCTTCCTAAAATATATTTTCTAATGGCCTAGATTATTTGTAGACAATTGACTCTAAGTAATTTATTCTATCTTATTTTTTATAAACATAATCTTTCCTAAACTAAATTATTACTATATACTTAATAAACTCCTAATTAATTCCTAGATTACATATTATGGGAGAAGAAATGGTTCTGATTCCGGTCCGGATAACCGACAATAAACACCAAAATCGCACCGTACGAAGAGTCGGTTTCACGATTCATACCTAAAACCGGACCGTCCAAACGGTCCAGTTTTTTTACCGAACCGTCAGTCCGGTGAACCGCCGGTTCCGGTGCTCTATGCACACCCCTAAATATGGGTTAAAAGCTTATTTATTAACAAATGATTCATCTATATAAATACAAATAATTTGATGTATTAAATATTTTTTTATAAAGATGGGGGCCCGTAATGAAATGAAATTTAAATTGCAGAATAAGCCTTTGTGAGAAACAAACAAGAAAAAACAAAAATCCACATATAAGAACCTTAACTCTAAAGTTTCGGTACTAAGCAAATACTTAACAGTCCGGTCACCAACTCTACATAATAAAAACTTAACAACTTCGCATCATATATTATTCTGGAGGTCATTTATTAAAAAAAAAAAACAAAACAAGTTGAGAAACGAGTAAGTATATTTACTACTCGTTTTGGTCAACCATCATAACTTCAGGATAATGAGGATGAACTTTTCTAATATTTTCAATGTGAAACTTCAGATGACCATCAGCAAGCTTTGGAGAAACGTCGAACCGTCGGTCCGGTGCTCTATGCACACCGTTAAAAGTTTATTTATTAATAAAATGATTCATATAGATAAATACAAATAATTTGGTGGGTTAAAGATTTTTTATAAAGACGAGGGGCCTTAATAAAATGAAGTTTAAATTGCAGAATAAACCTTTGTCAGAAAGAAACAATAATAAAATGAAGTTTAAATTGCAGAATAAACCTTTGTCAGAAAGAAACAAGGAAAAACTAAAGCCTACATATAAGAACCTTAACTCAAAAGTTTCAGTACTAAGCAAATACTTAACAGCCCGATCACCAACTCTACATAATAAAAACTTAACAACTCTGCATCATCTATTATTTTAGAGGTCATTTATTATAAAAAAAAAAAAAAAAACCAAGTTGAGAAACGAGTAAGAATAACTTCAGGATAATGAGGATGAACTCTTCTACTATTTTCAATGTGAAACTTCAGACGACCATCATCAAACTTTGGAGAAACGCCATTATACTTGTTGTTGGAGTTTAATTGTAAATTTAGAAAGCTCACAATTGTAGAGTAACTTTGAGTACTTGCCATGTCAATGTTGTTAAAACCATTAACAACTAATGGAAAATAAATATTTTTTTGGATCAACTTTTTTTGCATTTTGTTTTATGTATCTACGTTTTGGTATTTTGAATGAGAATGAGAATTGTGACCATTGTAATCGTAAATACTTAGGCTTTGTTGATTTCTTGTTTCTTTAAGAGGTTCAAGAGGTAGTGTTTACAATCCATTTTAAGCATTAGTCTTAACTCTCCACCATTACATTGCTCTCCTTTTTGCAGGTTCAAGAGGTAGTGTTTACAATTCATTTTAAGCATTATTCTTAACTCTCCACCATTACATTTCTCTCATATTTGCAGGTTCAACAACCATTGTTTACAATTCTATCTTTTTGTTGCAGGTTCAACATGCAGTAGTGTTTACAATCCCCTGTTCCACATATTATGGGAGAAAGAAACGGTTCCGGTTTTGGTCTAGATAACCGATAAAAACCAAAATCGCACTGTATGAATAGTCAGTTTCACATTTCGCACCAAAAATTGGAATGTCCAAACGGTCCGGTTTTTTTATCGAACCGTCGGTCCGGTGAACCGCTGGTTCCGGTGCTCTATGCACACCCATACATATGGGATAAAAGCTTATTTATTAATAAAATAATTCATCTAGATAAACACAAATAATTTGATGGATTAAATTTTTTTATAAAGATGGGGGGCCTTAATGAAAAAATAGATAAATTGCAGAATAAGTCTTTGTCAGAAACAAACATGAGAAAACAAAAGTCCACATATAAGAACCTTAACTCTAAAGTTTCAGTACTAAGTAAATACTTAACATTACGGTCACCAACTCTACATAATAAAAACTTAACAACTCTACATCATCTATTATTCTAGAGGTTATTTATAAAAAAAAAAAAACCAAGCTGAGAAACGAGTAAGAATACTTACTACTCGTTTTGGTTAACCATTATAACTTCAGGATAATGAGGATGACCTCTTCTTCTATTTTCAATGTGAAACTTGAGATGACTATCATCAATCTTTGGAGAAGCGTCATTATACTTGTTGTTCGAGTTTAATTGTAAATTTGGAAAACTCACTATTGTAGAGTAACTTTGAGTACTTGCGATGTCAATGTTGTTAGAACTATTAACAGCTAATGGAAAATAAATATTTTTTTGGGTCAACTTTTTCTGCATTTTATTTTATGTATCTAGGTTTTGGTATTTTGAACGAGAATGAGAATTCTGAACACTGTAATCGTACATCCTCAGTCTTTGTTCACTCAAACAATACACGAGTATATAAACATTGACAATGAAAAATTCGTACAACAAAAAAGAAGCATGTTCCACTCATAACACATCGATTAGGAATCACGGTTACACATATATGAAACCACCAAAAAGTAGAATGTACAACTTATAGCATTCAGTTACATCATAATCTAATATGTATTGAATAAGAAAAGCCATACAAAACAACATCAAAATATACGGCCTAGGTTGACCGCATTATATCATTACAATAATATTTCAGTTCGTTTCTAGCTCTATCACATCCAACACAATCTTATTGTCTCCCTGGAAACCAAGCCCTATTGCTCTATCTATCCAAAACACCTCATGTGATCTACCTAACTTAGGCATCGAAGTCCCTACGCCGAGTCAGCTTTAGCCTAGTTTACGTGCCGTATTTTTAAGGGCATATTTTTCGAATTCAAATCTAACTTAGGACCAATAAGGATCTTGTCTCACGTATAGTGATTGGTCAGCAAACGAAATTACCCCACATCAATGAGTATAAATATTAACTTACTAGTTACTACATTTTATATTTTTGGGACGAAAACTCACGCAAAGCCATCATCTATTTAACGACTTAATCAACTAGAAATCATCATGTGCTACGATTGTGTCCGACAAACGAGGGATAATTTTGTCATTTTGTGTTGCTATAACTAGGCATGACAATGGGTAGGGTTTTACCTTACCCTTACCCAAACCATACGAATACCATGTGTTTAATCTTGGGTAGGGTCCTTTACCCTGCCCTGACCAAGACCCATGGAAAACCCTGTTTTCAGGACCCAGAGCCTACTCTGCTAAATGGGTAGGGTACGTGACCCATACCCTATTCTGTTAAATAGGTAGGGTCTTACCCTACCCTACCCTGTTACTGGACCCGTTAACAAATTCCGTCCGCGCCAATTCTAATTTTTTTCGTCGATAGCAAATCTCGTAATAGTAAAAAAAAAAAATTTGAGGACAAAAACATCGTTTAAGGTAATTTTTAATGAATTTTTTAGAGTGAGGGTCAAAACCCATACCCTACCCTTACCCTGAGTTGAGTTTCAAAAGTTACATGGTAGGGTCTGGGTGTTGACCCTTAGCTCATTTTCAGGGTAAGGGTAGGGTAAAACCCTACCCATTGCCATGTCCAGGCCTACAACTGTCAAATTTAATATATACACACGGCATCACATTTTCAAAATTCTAATTTCATTTACCCCCAAATTTATTTTTTTCCAATTCGAGTTAGGGTTCATCAAGCGATCCGAATTTCACATGGATAACAATCCCATTGTGTTGGATCCGAATTTCAGATGGATTTGAATTTGTGAGTGTATAATTTTACGTGGATCTAAATCTGAACTCAATTTCACATTGATCCGAATTTCACGTGAATCTCATCTATCCGTATTTTCTACCCCATTGTGTAGAAGCAAGATTTATCTTTGATTTGTCAGTTGTGTGAGAGAAATGAATTTGGGATTTAGGTATTCAGGGTTTCAATTTGGGGAGTGGATTAGATTTTAGAGTGTTGATTTGGTAACGTGTGGAATTGAATTCTCGAACTCGCGTTTTGTTTGTGTAGCAACTTGAAATGATGGAATTACCCCCCACTTATTGGACACGAGCGTTGTACGTGATGTTTTTTTGACTGATTAAGTCCTTAATTACGTTGCAATGGGTATCGTGATGAGATTAACATAGTGTAGGGGGTAAGCGATGGAAAATATAATGGGGAGGTAAGTGTTAAACGTCGAATAACTACCGAACTTAGCAGAAAATTGTCATACCACAAAACTTAACATAAATGATGATATACTACTAATGTATAAATTGTACAAAGTTAATATTATTACGTGCTCACTTATACAAGTCATCTCTTGATCAACCTATAACTTAACTATTTTTTGCTCTTGTCTAAAGCTTCCAAGAAACTTTTGTCCCACTTTTATGTCATTTCATGTTCTACTGTGGTTGTCACAATGACACGTGTCCTAAATAAAATACATGAAAGATAGTGAACTACATGGATTATAGAAAGTGTGTATCTTCAATAAATAAAAGATGTATACATTTTTTAATTTCTACACAATCTATGTAATTGAATTAAATAAATTGAAGTTTATACGTGTAAGATCTTATGTGTTTTACTTATACTTTAGACAATGTTATAACAGCTACATGTCTTCATAGGTTGGTAAGTAAGACACGAACACATGGATTTTTATAGTGGTTCGTGTCTCTCAACATACCTAATCCACTCAGCTTTTGCGAGTTAATCAACTCAAGTTTTCTTTCTTTCTTATAGTACATGACTTGACTCACTCATGATTTACTTTATACTAGTAATCTATACTCCCTCTAATTACTTTTTAACATTTGACGCGACACCTTGTTTTAGTACTTCACTTGAATATGGAAATACACAAGTACACACGAAAAACCCACACCTTAATATCTCTTAATCAAACTATTACAAGATGTTATTGACTCTTAAAAAAATAAAATGACAATAGGCTTATGCTCTAATCTCTTGTCTTCAGAGGTCTTCGGTCGCCTGCTGTTATAGTTTGCAGAAACCTCTCCACGATAGGTCAACTGTTGCCCCAGATCCCATGATTCTTGAAACAACTTGCAAACCTTCCATAATTCAACTGATTTGATCTTGTGTACAAGTAAACAAAACATTCCATTGTATATGCATATTGTTGCGTCTAAATTAATTAGAAACAAATTGGATCACACAAAGAGACAAATACCAGGTTTCATAATCAGTTGAATCTTTTTTTCTTATTTATCCTGACATGTTAGGATACTATTAAATATGAAAGCTCAAAAATCCACTTCCAGAATCTCACCTAACCTCTTTCCTTAAAAACCATGATACAACACAATCATGAAAAACATGATATTGCAATATATTATTTCGAACATAATATTATAGGTTGTCTTCCTTATACCTTTCTCTATCGTTTTTCCTTCTTTTAGAAGCTCATCTCGAATCTTGAATGTTTAACGAATGAATCGTAATAGGTCTGATCGTTCAAGACTTATCTCTCTATTCTTCTTTCTAGTATCATGTCAATAATATAACAAATTAATTTAGAAATATTAAACCAAAAAATTCGATTCTAACAATATGTATGTATTTTTTATATGTAGATGAGGCAAAGTTGAACTATAATGAATGGTTCTTCTTTAGCTTCTGTGATAGAAAGTACGCGACGAGCTACCAAACTAACTGTGCGACCGCATCCTATTATTGGAAGGCCCACCAGAAAATACAAGGCGGTGCTCGACCTATGCAGTGGGTCACGCGAGTCGCGCCGCTTAAGCGATGTTGTGAGTGTGGCGCAATTCGCGCATGTCGCGCGACTTCAGTTAGGCCCATATTTGGCCCAACTGTTAAACAAAGAGAGAAAACACTTGTGATACATGATAGACTATTCTAGATGTGGGAGAGATATATGTTGCGTATTTATAATCGCTCATCATCATCATAGTGGAGATATTGACTTGGATCGCCCTCCAAGGTAGTCAATTGATAATTTAAGCACACAATTTATGTCTTGTAGTCTTACATTGTTGTTTGCTTTTCGTGTATGCTGTGAATAACTCTACTATTGTTATCGTTATCAAAATTGAAACAATTCGCTGCACAACATGTAACTGTAAGACACACTGTTATGATGTTGAAACTAAGTTCCGTCTCTTGAAAGTGTAAGCGACGATTTAAAGCACCTATGATTTTATTAGTTGTGGTGTAGTTTTTGTTTATAAAAAAACAACGATCATAAGAAAGTAGTCGAGAAGGTTTGGTAGACGAAAGTAAAAAACAAAAACAATTGGGGTGAAAGAAATGCAATGTAAGAGAATGAAACGAAAGGACGTACGACTTTGATTTTCTAATTCTCTTATGAATGGTGCCACTAATAAATTCATACGTTAGGACTTATGTACTTTGGTGATGAGTTGCTTAAAGAAACGGATGGCTTAGAAGAGTGAAAAATATTCGTTTAATACATGAATGTATATTAGATGATAGTTAAAATTGTGAAATCAAACTTAAAATATAAGAAAAAAGGTGTAATCATCATATTCATAAAAATTGTTGATACAAATATATCAATTTAGTCTCAACACTATTATTTCCATATCCACCCATAATTTTCCTACTTTTTTCCCTAAGCTCCTAAAACGACAGCGTTTGTATCCCATCAGCAGGAATATAACTCGCGGAATCTCACTCTTCTCCACCCGCTCTATCTCAAACTCATAGAGCTACCTAAACCCTAGAAAAAAAAATCAAAAATGTCAGGCGGTTTTTTCCGGGTAAATTCAATCTCTCACTCATGAATCGCTTTACATTTTTCTAATTTCGATTCACGCTGATTTTTTGTATCTTCATGAATCAGATCTCCTTGTTGAAATATTAGTTTAATTAATATCGATTTTGTCTCTTTGTTAATGTGAATTAGGGCACTTCTGCCGATCAGGACACTCGATTCTCGAACAAGCAAGCTAAGCTTATGAAATCTCAGAAATTCGCCGCTGAATTGGAGAATCTGGTTTGTTTCTGCCATTTCTTCGATAGTTCGTTTAGCTCGAGTTCTTAGTATTTGTTTAATTTACTATATGTCGTATTTGAATGTACTAAGTTGGAACTGATACAACGCGAGATTGATGATGTTATGGGACGATAATTTGGTGTGGAACTCAGCAGGGGCGAAAAGTTTGCATCACCTCGTCTCTGTGGTTGATTAATTGGATCCTCGCTTCTGTATCTGTTCAATAGTTTCGTGATGTCATGCAACTTGTAGATGGTTTCCGCCATCGTTTTTGCTTGTTTTTGTTGTGTGTTGGGTGCAACGTTTGGATATTGTGTTGTTTTTTGTAATTTATATTTTTTCTATCACCAATGTGTTCTTTAGGTGGACATGACAAAAGTGAAGATTGATGTTATGAAGCCATGGATTGCCAAGCGGGTCACTGAACTAATTGGGTTTGAAGATGAAGTGCTTATTAATTTTATTTATGGTCTTCTGGAGGGAAAGGTAATTTGATGTTGTACCAATTTTATTATTAAAGAGGGAACATTTATCATATTTTGACTTAATTTGTTTTATAGCTGGTAAATTGAGTAGCAGCGTATATTATTGAAGTCAAACTGCAGACTCCCTGCTTCATAGAAGATATTCACTTGCATTTATTTTGGGGTTCTGAAAACATTGCTGCATTTCTAAAGCTGGTGCATCATTTTATTTGCCTGGGTAATTTCCTTCTCGAGAAACCAAGATATTCTTAAGCAATATATGCACGTGGCTGGTTGCAGGCAGTTAATGGAAAGCAGCTTCAGATTTCCCTTACTGGATTTATGGAGAGAAATACTGGAAAGTTTATGAAGGAGCTTTGGACGTTGCTCTTAAGTGCGCAGCAGAATGCAAGTGGCGTCCCCCAACAGTTTCTCGATGAAAAAGAGGAGGAAACAAAAAAGAAGAAGGTGGATCTCGCGCTTTCTTAATCTTGTATATCTTGGATTTTATTTACCATAACTCCTTACACGATCTAATGAGACATTCCTTTTGGTGATTGCAGGCTGAGACAGATCGTATTGCTAATGAAATTCAAAAAAAGAGAGAGAAGGATCAAGAATTTGATCGAGAGAAAAATAAGATGGTATTGTTGTCTTTTCCATGCAAGAACTAGATTGTGTGGAACCAAAACTTTTTTCTTAACTTTGTTTCTGTTTGAATGCATTCAGCCCGCTTCTGCAATTATTTGGGTTCATATCCTTTACCTCACACTGCTGTAGGATGGTGATGGTGAAATGTCGAGAGATAGGCGTACGTTGGAGCTTAATGTGAAGCATGATCCTATCGAGAGAACGGACGAGAAAGCACGTAACAAGAGAAATGATGCCAGAAGACGCAGCAGGTACCAGGATAAGAGTTTTAGTTGCTTAAATAATGTTGGGGCCTGCTCCATAATCCTGCTTTTGGGAAGAATATAGAATAATACAGTTGAATCTGCTAACTTGGGTATAAAACAAAAAATTTATTTCTCACCACAGTTCAGTGCTTTATTTGTTTGTATGAGGCTGTGGTGGCACGACTGTCAAATCATACTTAATGGGCCTATCAAGGGTTGTGTGATGGATGGTTATCTTCTTTCACGTATTGGCATTAGTCATAAACAATGCATCATGCAGCTTACTGTTTGAAATCTCTCCTTTTCCCTTTTACTGGGATTATTAGTATGTTTGATAACTTTCCACTCAAGACGTTTAGTCCAAAGGGTTGAAGTGATGAAAATTGATATTTTGTCTTTGCTGTTTAGGACTGTTATTCTGTTCTATATCCAGAGCAGGTTTTCTACATTTTGACAGTTTTTCATTTTTGTCCAGAAAGGTCTTGAAGTGTCATTTTGTTGACTATTGCACTATGGTAGATCTTGTAGCTAACTCTTGCTCTAGTTTTTACTTTAAGATACTGTTTTCCAAAAGCAGTTGTGCATTAGAATAATCACCTTTAACTTGCTTCTTTTGGGGTGTCCTTTAGTTTTTTAACCTTTTAGGAGAAAAGTACAACTCAATTCTGGAATTTGTGCTTTAGCGTTAATATTTTTTCCATTTCCACAGGGGTTCACTATCTTCAGATTCGGATCGTCGGTCCCTGTCTCCAAGGTATGCGGGTCTATCCTGATAAGCATTAGTGTGATATATGAGTAAATAAATGTTCGTTGTGTTCCCAAGTATATGTAGTTGATGCTATTTTGTTCTTTTCAGCAGGCGGAATCGATCAACATCACCTACCAAGTCTTCCAATTCTAGAGGTTACTCAGGGTAGGTTTGTTTGATCATATATTTTTTTAATAGTTTTTATGCCTTTCAACATCTAACTGGTTTTACAGTAGAAAACGGAGCTCAAGAAGCATTTCTGGAACACCTCCAGTGAGAAACCACTCCATCTCTCCTGATAGGCGTCGTCGCCCTTCACCAAGACGGTCTGTGACTCCTCGCCGGAGGCATATTACTCGACGTTCTCCTTCTCCAGCAAGGAATAGAACATCGTATTCCAGGCGAAGATCATCATCTCGTGGACGACGCAGATCTCCTTCCCCTTCAAGATACCGAGTTCGATCTCCTTTGCGTTATAGATCTCGATCTCCTATCCGTCGCAGATCACGGTCCCCTGTTTGGCGCAGGTCGAGATCACCAGTGCGAAGATCACCATTACGGTATAGGTCCCGTTCACCTTTGCGACGCAGATCACCATCTCCTGTGCGACGCAGATCACCATCTCCTGTGCGACGCAGATCACTATCTCCTGTATCACCATCTCCCGTGCGACGCAGATCACTATCTCCTGTATCACCATCTCCTGTGCGGCGCAGATCACTATCTCCTGTATCACCATCTCCTGTGCGACGCAGATCACCATCTCCTGTACGACCCAGATCATCATCTCCCGCACGAAGCATATCATCATCCCCCGTGGGAGGAAGGTCAGAGTCTCCAGTACACAGCCGATTGTCTCCTCAACTTCTCCGTAGGTCTCCTTCTCCAGATCGCCGAAAATCACCATCTCCAGTCTGCCGAAGGTCACCATCTCCGTTGCGTCGCAGGCGGCCATCTCTTCGTCGGCAATCGCCATCTCCAGTCAGAAGGCGGTACCAAAGATCTCCTTCAACTCCGCGACGACATTCAATTTCTCCAGTTCGACGAGGGTCCTCTATACGTGATCAGAAAAGATCTTTCACTACTAATGTGCACAAGTCTCCTTCTCCTCTGGACTCTAGTTCCCCCTCAGGAACTCGTCGTAGTTCACATTCACCCACTAGAAGAGTATCTCCAAGAAGAAGTGCAAGATCACCTGTACAATCTCCTGGACAAAGAGTCAGGTACTTTAATATGCTTCTTGCTATCTCTGCGTAGTTGGACATGATCCACCATTTTTATTTTCGACTATCTTATATTGAGTCCTTGTTAATTCTAATGTTTTGAATGTTAATATCTGCAGTGGTTATAGTTGAGAAGGTTATAGTAACATATCTTCCTCGAGGAGGAAATATTGAATCATTACCTGAATCAAAAAATCTAACAATGAAAGCACATGTCCCTGTAACTTTTGTCACGGTCCACTAAAGTTTACTGAAAGAATGATCTTTGACGTAAGCAGATCTGTTTTGTGTCGCTCGTGTTCGCTACAGCTATGTGAAACCAAATATTGCAGATTGTTACACGGTACACCATTTTTGTTTTGAAGTCTAATGTGAATGAAGTCTGGTCAGGTGACGCTGTGTTTGTTATCAGTTTGCTGTTCCATTATTTCGTTGTCATACCTGAAGATGAATAAGTCAAATGTAGCAATAGGGGTTGCGCTTGGTTGCAGTATGTATATGGGTAAGATTCCTTTTAGCTGTGTGGCCCTCTCAACGCACAAGGAAAACATGGTACTAGCAATTTAAATTGGTGTGATATGGGACCTCAAGGGTGTTGAATTGTTGTAGAAAGATGACCAACTCTGCCAGTTTCTTTCATTGTTTAAAATCAAGTAGACGGATATATCAGCTCTGCGAGCCAAAACCTCTTTATACTTGCAGGAAGCTTACATTCAAAAGAATTTTTTGCTTCTGAGAAAATCACAAGTAAGTTGATCTTGATTCAGAATTTCATCTTACCATGCAGAAACAATGAGAAACGAGTTCCTGATCGTCGTACTTCTCCAATTGTAAGAGATGAACGTCTCCCTAAGAACAGTAATGGATCAAAAGCTTTAGAGCGCAAACCCGTTGTTTCTATGAGGTCGCCTCAGAGGGATGGGCTCGATCGAGGTGATTTGCATGGAAAAGATAGAGACTCTCTTTCTATGCAAAAGTCTTCAGTGGTATCAGATGTTTCTAGGAATAGAAGTTATGGTGGTGGAGGAAGGTTCAGACATAAACTCTAGTTGATTTTTGTCTTTCTGTAACAATGTTTTTTTTTAATCATTTGTAACAATGCTGCTTGTAAGTTATTTTCTTTTATTGATGTAGGTCGATTAGTCCTCGAAGAAGTCCTCAAGCTAAGGATACCGAAGAGCTCAATTACCGATCTTCAAGGAAGATTTCTCCGATGCCTGTTAGGCATAAAGAGTTACTTGACACTGTAGAGATTCGTGGTTCTGTAGATGGTTCAAAGTCAAGAAAGACCCACAATGACAGGCAATCTGATAAAGGGGACCATAAGCAAAATCGTGAACGACAACACTTGTCAACAATAGATAAAGATTCTGGTTTTAGTGAGAGAGGAAAAGAATCTTTTGCTGATCGTGGACGAGCTAATGATAAGAATAGAGCTCAGTTAGATGAAAGGAAGGATGATGTTCGGGTTTCAGATCTGGAAGAGTTGCCCATGTTGTCGAGGAAGTCTGTGCAGAATGATAATAATGGTTCAATAGATTCTCTCTCCAAGGAAACTGATGAGCGCTCAACTAAAGTCAAAGAAAAGAGGAAACATAAGAAGTCGGATAAGCACAAGGATAACTCGGATAATTATTCTAGCTATGATTCTCAAGAAGAGAGAAAGGAGGCCAAAAGAAGGAGAAAGGGGGATAAAAAATCAAAAAAGGAGGAGAGGCGTAGACGGCGGGAAGAGAGGCGTAGAAGAAAGGAAGAAAGGCGTGCAGAGAAGCTAAAATCAAAGTCAGCTGATGTCGCTAGTTCATCATCAGATACTGAACGGGACCATTCTGAAGATGAAAGTGATCAAAGAAAGAATCCACGAACAAGCACCATTCGGGAGACAGATTCTGAGCAGAAAAAGCTTGAGATAGAGCTCAGGGAGAAGGCTCTTGAGTCTCTTCGTGCCAGAAAGGGCATTGGCAATTAGATCATATGATGCGTTTGAATTTTTAATTATTTTGTTTGGCAGGACTTTTTATGATGTCTGCAGTACTTGTAGCTTTTAATATGTTATGTTCTGATCACCTTTTTTCCTCTATTACACCTGAAGTATTTCCAATGGATGTATTTTCATATCTTTTAATGTAATCTGTCTTTACTGGTGGCAGCTGAAATGGATATGTGAGGATTTCCTGAGCTAGTATCTTGAGTGCAACTATATGCTGACTGACTTTCCTGCTTAAAACTTTCTGGTAATTTATGACTTGCCTTTGCTGGGAATGTGATATGTTGTTCCTTGAAGCTATATTTTGTCTAGATCCACATAGTTACTTGGAGGGGTTTTGCCATGCTTGACACGTTCTTATTCTGTTTATATTAGTACTTTGTTGTGCATATCTTATCAAAGGCTATCCTTAAGCATGGATATGAATAATTAGCTGGGTCTGCTTACCAGATCTAGCTTTAAATTTCTAAAGGTGTTGGCAGTTTTTCCAAGTATATTTTATTACTAAAGAATCTTTCTGGTTAATTGATAGATGTCAGTATTTTCAACTAGATGACTTGGTTGAGCAGATCTTTTGCTGCTCCTTAGTTTGGACTCTGCAAGCAGGTGAAGTTTTATTTTCTCAACTCATGTTTTTATCAGATATAGATATAGATTATAATTCTGCTTAGTTTATTTATGTAAATTCTGTACATGTTCAGATTTAGCCCTCTGCATGGCTGGCAGCTGAGAGTTGTCCCAGGAATTTGACTTTCTGTGCTACGTGAATCCTAAAGTTCTCTTCCTCCTATTTCAAATTTTGTTGCAGTGATTAAAATCACATTTGGTGCTGAATTTTGGTGTAGTTTTGTTTGGCTATGTTCTGATACTGCCACATGAGGTACACTGTTGGATATTTCCAAATCTTGATGTTATTATGTAATATGTTACTTGGTGGGAGGGTTGTGGAAAGTTGATTGGTTCTTACCATCTCAGTACACTGCATGCTGCATGGTGCACTGGTGATTTTTGGCTATACATGTTACCTTGTACCCTGTAGGCAGGCTCTTTTGATTTGTATGATCTAGGTTTTGTTTTCAAACCCCTTGTCCTAAAAGAATATTTCATTTTAGCTTTCACCAGCTTCATCTAACTTTCATTGTAAATTTCTTTTACGGTTTATGTTCCAACTATTCCCTAAAATTTGAGTTCTTACTCTACTGCAATTATCATATTGTGAATTTTACTTGGAGATCTCATATGTTCCTGCTCTTGCCTCATCAACTGGGTATTATCATTCCAAAGATCACACACCAAGGTTGTGTGATGGTAAATAATTCTAATTCTGTATTTTCTGGATGCTTCAGTATATACAAATCGTTTTCTAGAGCACCTGGGACCTTACTTGTGTCTCTTGGGCTGGGAGAATTTATGATACTCTTGATGGAGGAACTGAAAAATTATTACCCTCTGGCAAAATAAGAACAGGCAGTAGACTGTGGTCAGTTGCAAGTTGCAACTGGTGAAGTTGATAATATATGCCACAAGTTCTCCATAGTTGTGCTGTATGTTTAGATGTCAACAATCATACACAGTTCAAAATATTACACGCAAAATTATTTTGTTGGAACATCATTGGAAGTTAAGAGTGTAGCTTGTTATGTGCTAGAACGAAGTCTGTTATTACTATGTGCTTTGATTTTAGGGTTGAAGTAATAAGTGAGTTTTCTCCTTGTGTAAGGGTCACTGAGTTGAGTATCTGGATTATCTAAATGCTTTTATTGGTTGTGTAGGACAATTGTGTCCAATGCACAAAAAGGCTATAGTGCCAGGTTGGATCTTTATCTTAAGTTGAAAATGCTGGTTAGCTAGTCCTTGATCAAGTTGCTATATTAGTGAATACATTGATTTTTTCATGAAAAAATGCGAAAGAACCCTGTATAATGTTAGTGCGAGTTATCCAAACGTTGGAATTGAGAATTATGGACTTCTTGAGGTAGCTATTGGTACGAAAGTAGACCTATCTTTTGGTTGTTTTTCATAGATTCAACAGCATTGTTGTAATGTTATCATTTTGCTTCTCGATCCAGCTACCCTGGCGCTAAATTGAACACGATTCTTGTAGAGGCAAAACAAATCTTTTTATTTTGTATACCAATCATTTCCTTGGCTGCATTCTAGTACTTGTGCCAATATAACTTCATGCAAAGAGATATGCCACTGGACCGTAATGGAACTAAAATCGCGTGACAGGTTGTTAATGTGAATCTGTCTATAGCATATTAACTTCATATGCTAACCTACTAATGATTATAATGGTGTGTGTATTTTGCTTATTTGCGGTATGTTGAGACTCCAAGAGCTAAGTGTCTAGTGCTAAATACTCGTGAGAAGTTGCTGCGGGAATTTCCTCTTTTGAGATCATTATGTATTTGTGTTTTTATTTGGCTGCAATTTTGCGGCAACATTGAAGGAAGTGTTTCTTAGGTTCTACGAGATAGTCTATTTCATGGTTTTGAACGTTGACCTCATAAGCGACACCTAAATCAAAAGATGAGCGGTGTTGACATGCAAATTTATATATAGCCGCACGGGATCGTTGTTACCATTGTAGAACTGTACAAGATAAGAAGCAAGAGAATTGGTTGAGATTATTTGTAATGCAAGACGCAGATCTGGTAGTAGATTATTATGAGTCGCATGACGCAGATCTGTTTAGTATGTATGCTGGTTTAATGCCAATATATATAGTATATTCTATAACCTTATATTTTTAGGCACGCTAGTATCTAAGTGAGACATTCTTCAGAATTCAGATAGTTTGGTGATGACTTCACAACGCTTTGTACAAAATGTAAATTCGACACCTCAAGTGACTTTTGACCAATTTTCACATGCCTACTTGCTGGCGCAAGTATTATATGCTCCAGTTAAATAAATTTAAGTTCATTCTAATGTTTTTATTGTTTCTTGAGATCTGCAACCGATTCTCTCGAACCTGTATAATGTATTTAAGTTTAACATGCCATATCAAAAACCAATTCAAAATCTCCCTACATGTAATATCTTACTCGGGAGCACATTTTTACAAAAGAAAAATGAGCAGTTTCATTTTCCACGCACATTTCGCGCTGGGGCAGTTTTCTTATTCTGTTAAGTAGATAGAGAAACATCCAGGTGGCCTGCTCTGATTGGATAGCACTCCTCATTCCCCATCCAGTGTGTGAAACTAGACAGATTGGCGAACGTCTCTTTCTTGAAGCCCCACAGCAAATTGCCTGTGGCTCTCTCACTCCTCATGGAGATAGAAAAATAGATATTCATATTTCTCTTGAGCGGATAATAAACACACAATCGGATTACAACTTACTCCATGGAAAAAGAAGAAAATGAAAGCATGAAAAAAAACTGAAAAAAATATTGTCTCTAACAATTTCATTCTCCTCTTATCCATCCATTCATGGCGCCAACTCTGACTTCAAATTCATTCATTCTTACTACCACGCCACGCTCAAGAATCACTTTCAAAAACCCAAGGTTCACTGTGTTTGCCAAAAAGTCGGGACTCTTTTCGCCTTTCGGTAAATCGAGCAGCGATGAATCTTCCTCGGAAGACTCCGAAACTTCAGGCAACTCGAACCCCTTTAAGTTAAACTTTGCGAATTTTCCTGATGTGAAGTCTCTGGTCCCATTGGTGGCGAATTCGTCGTCCGGATTGAGTTTTGGGAATGCAAGGCGTAAAGACCCTGGAACGGTGTTTGTAGCCGGTGCAACGGGGCAAGCGGGCGTCCGCATTGCTCAAACGCTGCTGCGGGAGGGTTATAGTGTCAGGGCAGGTGTACCTGATATTGGTGCTGCTCAAGAGTTGGCGCGTTTAGCTGCCGCGTACAAGGTAAGAGGTTGCTTTGAGGTGTCTTCATACTGCTTCTTCATAAAATGTAGGTATTTGTCGATGATGGGACGATATGGAAAATGCACTAAGGATAGAATTTTGACCACTTCCACTGCCTCATAATCCATTTCACAATGATAATTAGTAAAGATATTTTTTAGCAATCGCTAAATTCGGTTGAGTGAAGTGAGTGCTCAGAGCTTAATGATTGATGAGCTTTTCTAGCATAGTGCAGCTATTTGGATATTGCTATTTTCACTAGGTAAAGGGAAATGCTGTACATCAGAGATTGTTCAGAAAAGCTTACTTTTTTTTTTTAAGATAAAAACTATGATGATGATGTTGAATACTTAGCACCTGAAATATTATGACAGATTATTTCTAATGAAGAGTCAAAGAGGCTGAATGCTGTTGCTTCCAGTTTCCAAGATGCAGAATCAATTGCCAAAGCAATTGGAAACGCTAGCAAAGTTGTAGTCACCATAGGTCCAACAGAGAACGGCCCCATTTCGGAGGTAACCACCGCTGATGCATTGCAAGTGATTGAAGCTGCGCAGTTGGCAAATGTTTCTCATGTGGCAATAGTGTATGACGAATCTTCTACATCCTCCTCGACTAACAATGTTCTTGATGGGATCCAAACCTTCTTCAATAACCTGTTCTCAAAATCTCAGCCATTGACATTGGTAGAGTTTTTGCAAAACGTGGTGGCTAGCGACATTAGTTATACCCTCATAAAGGCCAAACTGACAGAAGATTTTTCACCCGAGAGTTCGTACAATGTTGTAGTCTCGGCTGAAGGAAATGCTGATGTTAACGACTACAAAGTAATGTAATGTATCTAATTTCTTTATGTTTTTTTTTATTATTATTGTAGCACATTATTGAGTCGAATCATGTTGCCATAATCATATTATGGTGGTTTATCTTTTTCCGATTCCACACGAATTCTTATTTTTCATGGGGAAACAGGTTGCAACGTCACAGATAGCATCTCTTGTGGCAAATGTTTTCTCCAATACCGCAGTTGCGGAAAATAAGGTAATCCCTTGTGGCAAAAGTGGATTCACAGAGTGCCAGAACTTAATTGTCCTTAATAACCGTCTATATGACACATAATGGACCTGAGGGGGCTTGCTTTGTTAAGTAATTTATTCAGTAATTTTTGAAGCTAATATGCACAACTGTATTTAGACTCAGTCATAGTTGTGAATACCTTTTCAAACAGTTAACCAAATGCTGTAAATCATACAGTCGATGATAGAAACACTTTTTAGAAGAGTCCAATATGCCAGTTTTCGCCCTTTTGTTTGAGGGAGTTCCCTTCTTCAGACGACCTGCGTTGTTATTTTTGTCCTGTACTTCAATAATCATGTTATCTGCCGTTTTACATAACATCCCTGTAACTATGTAGGTTGTTGAAGTCTTTGCCGATCCATCAGCTCCATCAAAGGCCTTTAATGAACAATTTAGGTGATTAAATTTATCCTTGCATCAAATCCATGCACTAAAAAGTCCTTTTCTCTATAGTTCTCCCACAACAACTGATCATCTTAATGGTTGAGTTGATTTTGGCAGTGTCATTCCAGAAGACGGTAGACGAAAGGCATATGCAGAAGCTCTTGCAAAAGCAAAAGCTGAGGAAGAAGCTATAAAAGCATCTGAACAAGCTCGTGAAGCAGCCGAAGCAGCCAAAAAGCTTGGGGAAGAGGTGAAGAAGCTGGAACGAGAAGAAGCTCGAGCTTCCAGTCTTGCCGCAGAAGCCCAAAGCAAAGCAGAAATCGCTGGAGTGTCAGTTGATGACCTACTGGATAGAGCGAAAGGCATGACTTCAGGGATTTCGTGGGAAAAGCTGAGCTCACAGCTTAAATCAGCTGTTCAAAAGTCTGATGAAGAACCAAAAGTTCAGATAGCCACCGTTAGGGGACAAGCAAAGGCCCGATCACTGCCTTCCCTCAAGGCAGTAATGAAAAACCCGACCCGTCAGCCTGTTACATCAAAATCAAAGATCGACTCGAAACCAAAGGTTAAACCGACAGAGGCTAAGAAAGAGACAAGAAATGTTTTTGGTGGTTTGTTTAAGCAGGAAACGATTTATATCGATGATGACTAGAATATACGTGGAGGATAAGTGTATTATAATCTTTGAGATGTATTTCAGCTCAAATACTGAACTGGTATTCCGTGATTCGGATCATTATATTCAGAATTTCAGCTGTTGTGTAATTTAGATTACTGGTACATATATATCCATACAATATTGTTGCCGGAGCTAGTCAATTTTCTAAATAACCTTCTGCAATATGAATGAGTTGCTTGCGGCCAAATTGCTTTAACTTTGTGCTTTGTGATCTTCTTGGAATTTTGTTTTTTCGTTTATTCGAGCATTTTAGTTTTTTGTTTTTTTTAATAGTTCCATTTTACGTCATGGCAAGGTTTCTCATGGAGAGAGAGCTATAAACTAATGCAATGAGGTAACTGAATGTGATCTAGGCAGCATGCCTGTTTCTTTACTCTTCTGATTTTAACGAAGAAAGAAACACACCGGATTGTACTTCATGCAAGTCAAAAAGGTGAAACATGTCTTAAGGACAAAGAATGTGGAGGCCATCAGTGAAAATGTGAAGTGTTGTCTTTCATCTCCAATGCCAAACCATATAGGCATGGTGCATGTGACGAAGAAAAGGTCTTTTGCCTGAAGGAGTGTAATTCGTTTCTTCAATCTCTAGCCATCTGCTAATACTGATAGTGTGAGTAATTCAACACCAAACGCCTGAACTAAGTCAGGGTCACATGAATTAACAACCTAAGTCACTAATTTCCCTAAAACCAAAAGGCAGCACAAGTGCCATGCATGCTTTCGAACATGGGAGAATCATTTCATGAATACAAGAATTTGCATTTAGGATTGTTCCCGTCTTAATTTTTACAAAATCACCATGTCGTCTGTAAGAACTTCATGCTTTTCCAGTTCATGTAGCTTTAAGCTCTGCATATCATTAGTCATTTCAGGTCTGTTCCTGTATTTTACTTCCAGTTTCATGTCTAGCCACCACCACCACTGTCAGTTCTCCAGTCCATTCGGTACAAACTTGAAGCATTACAAATGGATGAAACCTCATTTAAGCACTAGTACTTCTCCTACGAACGTCAACCACATTTTCTTTGGAATATCAGGTTCATCAAAAGCATGGAACCATCGGAAAAATTACTTACAAGCATGGTGGAGACCTAACATAACTCGAGGGCTTCTATTCATGGACATAACCCCTATCGAGCATTTGCCATGGCCTTCGACTTTTCCTCCCTTTCGTGTTTCTGAGGACAACTCAAAGTACAAGGACTACAACAGGCGTAAATCCACGTTTGTTATAAGAATTGCACGCATGGTTGAAGAGTCGTTCAAGGCAGAACACAAAGGGATACGTTGGTACTTAATGGCAGATGATGATACGGTTTTGTTTGTCGATAACTTGGTGGAGGTTTTGTCCAAGTATGATCACAGGAAGTTTTATTATATTGGGATGAAATCTGAAAGCATTGCTTCTAATATTCTCACGTCATTTGATATGGCATTTGGTGGAGCAGGATATGCTCTGAGTTATCCTTTAGCAAAAGCTGTGGCTAAAAACATGGATTCTTGTATCAAAAGATATCCTAATGTGTTTGCCAGTGACCTTATTGTACAGTCATGTATAGCTGATTTGGGTGTGTCCTTAACACAAGAAAAAGGCTTTCATCAGGTACTTCAACTGTTAATGAACTCATTCATCTTTCCTTTCTAATCTTCTTTTTAATCAAATTGCTATGATCATATTTTTCTTCTAGTAAACAGGATTCTACTGATTTTGATGAACCTCTATGTATGTTGCAGATTGATCTTCACCGCGACGTTTCAGGATTTTTATCGGCTCATCCCCATTCCCCTTTACTGTCCCTACACCACTTTGATAATATAGAGCCCATGTTTCCCTCAATGAACCGTTCCGAATCAGTAAACCACCTCACCAAAGCTGCAAAAGTCGATCAATCTCGATTACTACAACAAAGTATATGCTACTACCACAAAAACAACTGGACATTTTCCGTTTCTTGGGGCTATTCAGTTCAAATATACGAGCAAATTATCCCTCCTAGCGTCCTTTTTAGACCACTCCAAACATTTATTCCGTGGAAAAATGGTGCCTCGCCTCCCTATATGTTCAATGCTCGAGCTTTGTCACGTGATCCTTGTGATGCTCCTCATTTCTTCTTCTTTTCCTATGTGGATTCAAACAGAATAATGGATCATATTGTAACGAGTTATAGTAAAAGATCTCCCCATGCTTTACGTTCATGCAACTCAAGTGTCCATCATTCGGCTGATTATATATCCAAAGTCCGCGTTCTTTCACCAGTGGAGAAGTATAGATGGCTAGTAAGTGTATACATTTTACAATGATGATTTGTTCAAGTTATTTAATTATAGCCATTTCAGTGAAATGGCTTGCAATTAAGCATGTATCTTTATCTAATGTATGTCATAACTGGTTGTGTATGTTAGCAATTGATCAGCTCTTTTTGTTACTTTGCTATATCAGGATGGAAGAAGAAGAAGAGAGTGTTGTGATGTGGTGCATATTGTGGGAATGGATTCAATTGCAATCAAATTGAGAGATTGTATGAAGGATGAGATAATAGCCTGATTCTAGTGCTTGCAAGTTGCAAGCAATGCAATTTTTTTTTCTCTGTACAATTTGAAAGAGATCAACTACTGTATTTATAACTCGTTCAATGGAAAAATATGCTAGTAATAGTGTATAGTCCTTTGTGTTATCTCTACTAATATAATAAGCGGTGATCCTCGCCTGTTATCAACCATTTTTTTTGACCATTTTTGCCCTTGCCAATTGCATAATAGCCCTTGTTTATTTTTTATGGGTCCCACAGTTAATTGTAAAACATTCCTTCAACTTTGAATTTTTCTTATTTTGGTCCATTGTCAATTGCCGCATAGTCCGTGCATTTTTAACTCTTTCAATTATGCTCCTAAAGCTTTCCGTTAAGCGGGGATCCTCGCCTGTTATCAAACACTTTTTTTGACCATTTTGCCCTTGCCAATTGCATAATAGTCCTTGTTTATTTTTATGGGTCCCACGGTTAATTGTAAAATATTCCTTCAACTTTGAGTTTTTCTTATTTTTGGTCCATTGTCAATTGCCGCATAGTCCGTGCATTTTTTAACTCTTTCAATTATGCTCCTAAAGCTTTCCATTATTTACTGATAGGTCTCACTATAAATTGTATAATAGTCCTTCGAATTTTAAATTTTGTTATTTTTGCCCCTTAAAGCGTTCTTATTTGACTCATTTCACCGTCCATCTTATTCTGCAGTAGTAAATACCTTGTAGGCTCACACAAATTAATCGATTGGGGTTCACCTACTATAATACGAGTTTGACACGCATTAACCGTCGTGACCCACCTAATATAAAACAAATTAGTAATTAGTTTCTGTTGTAAATTGTGGACCTGCTTACTATTAGTTTGTTTCCGCTATATTGGGACCACCTAATATAAAACGAATTAGTAAATGACGCACACACTCACATCAATCGCTAAGATTTGCTTACCGTTGAATAAGATTAATAGGCCCGCGTACTAATGTTTATCGTTTATTTTAAATTGATTATTGTTTAAATTAAATCGGCGCTTCAACCATTGCGGCATTACACAAATTAATCAATTTGGGCTCTTTTATTGTTAAAATAATTACAATATTAAACAGTCCTAAACAAACTTCTGCATCGGAATACATTGTAATGCTTGTAGTGATTAGATGATGGAAGGCGCATATGTCATACATGGAATAAATACAAAAATGAAGTGTGCACCTTTCATGTGTTTATGGTTTATATAATCGTCCGAAGCCGAACATACTTATGTAATCAATATTTTTGGTTATTTTCATTTCGATCCTTCATAAATTTCTAGGATTTATGTGCACGAGACTCAACGTGATTCTTTCATTATTCATATAGCCTACCCCAATTTATTAGAATTGCAGGCTTGATTCAAAATAAAATTTAGCGGTACCATACTTATACGTTATAAAATTAAATTTTAAAGTTATATTAATTATTTTAAATATATACTCATATTGCCTATCGTTAAAATTAAAACAACACTTTTAAAAATCACAATTAACCTACCGAATACAATAAATGCGCCCGTGCGAAGCACGAGCCTGTTACCTAGTATACTTATATGGCACTTGCACAAAGATTCCGACCAAGTTTGTTCGATGTTTAAAATCTTCTCGTATATTGGATTCTTGTATAACCTGATTTGTTGTGATATAAAACCTAAAAAACATAAGTGAAAGTTGACACGTAGTATTAGAACGTAATTCTACCAAGCTTATCTATAAGACTTTCGCCCAATAGAATAGGGTTTTGGCACAACAACCCCCTGTAATGTACAAAAGAGGCGCATTACCCGCCTGTAAAAAATAAATAGGCATATTACCCCCCGTAATCTTAAAATGGTGCAATATACCCCCTTATAAAAGGAGTTGTACCTCACTTGCCAAAAAGTGAGAGTGAGATTAATTTCTTCTTATCATTTCCTCTTAGAAATCTATTTTTTTAATTGTTTTTTACTTTAAATTACAAAAGATGATATAATATTTCACTAACTTACTAAATATACAAAAAGTAGATATTTGAATTATAGAATTTGACAAAGTAAAAGTACAAATATATGAAAAATTCGACAGTAAGGCGGTGCGCGCCAATTTTAGGATTACAAGAGGGTGATTCGCCTATTTTAAAATTACAAGGGGGGTAATGCGCCTATTTCATATATTATAGGAGATAATTTGCCATTTGCTCAATAGAATAAAACATCTTTCACACTTGAAAAGATACACAAGTATTATACAGAAGTCAGAACTAAATATTATCTCTTTACCATATTGAGTTTGACACCAAAATTAACCTTTTTTGCTACTCCCTTCACGTTCTTAGTCTAGAGATCTCTTCTAACTTAAAACACTGTCTTTTTTCTTCTTCTTCTTCTTCTTATTTTGAATATAAGAAATACAAATTAAACTCGAAATTTCTTTTGGACTTTTTGAAAAATGCATGAAGGCATCTTCAAAATACGAAGTTCTTCGAGAACTTGTAACATTTAAGTTGATAATTTTTAAATCATATTCTAATTTATTTCCTAATTAGTAACTGTTCAATTATTAGTTAATTAGTTAGTTAATTTTTTTAAGTAAAAGATGGAGACATGGCGTCGACGAGCGTCCGAAGATCCCAACTAGGTTGGCACCCCCGTAGCATTAGACAAACATCCAGCCCCAAATATTATTAAAAAACAAAAATATAACAAAATCGCCATGTACCAACAGGTCAACAAAATCAAAAATTCTCCTATTACAATAATCATTATTAACTGAATCCATAATAAACGATGGGCAAGTGTTCCACCAATGTTCCCCGACATTTGTGGACCCATAATCTACAAGATAGTCCGCATCCTTGTTCCCTTCTACTCTCTCGTTTTAGTACATTTTGATCGTTTTATTCTAATTTATAAATTAACCCAGTTAATCAGGATTAAGAGATAATTGATTTTTGATCCACTTGTATATAATGCACATACATATACACGCTCTTCTCAGTCTCACTTTGATTCTCACATTTTTTGTAACAAACTTTCGTCATTTGGTTTAGTAAATGTTTCCCTGTCCTATCATACCAATCGTCTTCAATTGAATTTATGGATACAAATCATGGATTTTTTTATGGTATCATTCGTTTAGAATTATCGATCGGCTAGCAACGGAAACATATCGACCAATAACAAGAACTTCCGCGCTCAATTCATCGTTGACATCCTTTGATCATGTGTTGATTTTCGATCTGAAATTGCGATATCTCTTTGTTACACTTCTCGATCTGTGATTTGTTGTTGTTCTTCAAAATTCGACCATAACAACTCTTAGTACAATTTCTACAATATTCTCTACCAAAAATTCGAGTGAAGACTCTTCATCGGTGTATTTTTGGGGATCAAATGTGTCTACGGGTTGTGATAGTCAATGAACACCTAAATGTCACTAGCTATGTTTTCTAGCGTCGACGCATCCTCATGGCGTTAACAATCAAGAACAAGACGTGGTTCATCAACAAATCTCTCCTAATCCCACCCGATTTTAATTCAATCACTCGTCAATGTTGGGTCTGCGCAAATTGCCTTGTTTTCTCCTGAATTGGTAACTCAATTACTTATGATATTTAGAAGAGTTTAGTGCTTTATGACATTGCTTTAGATCTATCGAATCAAAAGACTGTATATGATTGAACTGATGGATCAAGAGTGTTTTCATCTACAAAAATCTCTATCTACTATCTCTCAAAACACTTCATCATTGAATGCCTAATATAGTAGCTCCATGGGATGGGTTTTGTAGCTATCGACCAATTATTGCATGTTCATGTGGCAACTACACTTGTGATATGAATCGAAAGATGATTGGTCTGCAACAGTATGATTGTGTTACCTCTTTCTTGGTTGGTCTGAATGACTCGTATGCTGCTCTGTGTAGTCAGATACTGCTGAGTGATCCATTACCTAGTGTGTCCAAGATTTACTCTATGTTGTTGCAAGAAGAGAATCAAAGAAGCCTATACTCTGTGAGTGATCCCTCTGGTGTACTTTCCACGTTTACTCGGCACAATTCCTACCAAGATAGCCACAACAAGAGTGGTTGTCATAATCAGAACACTAGTTACAATCCTCAAACTTCTGAATATAACAATGAGTCATGTGGCCAACATTTTGGTAAGCCTCTTCATAATAAGGAGAAGAAGAGAGTTAAATGCTCTCACTTTGTCTACAATGGGCATACAATGAATTTTACTTACCAACTTTATGGATATCCACCTGTTTGGGTAGTACCAAGGGGCAAGAGGATCAATCCTGCTCATGCTGCTAACTTGTCTTCTGTTTTTTAGAGCGCTCATGCATCTCTATCTGCTTCTTGTGAGCTAGCATCTCAACAAGCATTGTTTAAAAAGTTTGTGGCTTTCCAGCTAGCTCAAAATCAGAAGATAACTTCCACTACTCCACCTCATTCCGCTCCTCACTATGTTGAAACAACAGTAATATGTAACTCTAAATATTTTCTACTACACTCTGCCTATAATGCGTATTCCATGTTGAATAATGAACCACACATATCGTAAAATTTAGACACAAGGGCGACCGATCATATGATTATTGACTTAAGATTCTTCTCTGGTACTCCTAAACTCATTACTACATGTATTACTTAGGCTACTCATTCAGGTAGCATTGAGTTATTCCCCATGTCTGTGATCACACGTGTTCTTTATGTTCTAGCTTTTAAACATAACATGCTCTCTATATCTTAGTTTTTTTTTTAAATGAATCTCTATATCTTAGTTGACCAACTCTTCTAATGTATATGTAATGTTTATGTCAAATGAATGTTTGTTGCAGGACAAAGCCATGACCAAGATGATTGGTTATGCTAAACTGCACAACAACTTATGTGTTCTGAACACTCCTGCTCACAACAACACTCATCAATTCTGTTCTCTGCAGTCTAAACATGTCTCCTACTAAAAATTCTCTTGCATTTGGGATTAGGCCACATATCTTCAAATAGACTATCTAGTATAGCACACAAATCTGTTTATGGATGTAACAAACTGCGCCTTTGTGATGTATGTCATTTTGCTTTACACAAGAGGTTGTCATTTCTTGTAAGCACCACCACCACTTCCTGTATTTTTGGGCTAATACACTGTGATGTTTGGGGCGCTTTTGGTGTCACTTTTCATTATGGTTTCAAGTTTTTCTTAACTTTGGTGGATGATTACAATAGATGTACCTGGTTTTCATACTTAAACACAAGTCTGACGTCTCTATTAATTTATCAAACTTTTATAACATGGTTAGTACTCATTTTTCTATTAAAATCAAGTGAATAAGGCTTGACGATTAGACGGAGGAGCGACCAAGGTCCAAGTTCCATGTTTAGTGAGGGCCGTGATTTCCTCTACCATAGCTGCGCGCCAATACGGATCACTCATAGCCTTGGATGCACAAGTCGGTTCAATAGGGCCTTGCATACGCATAACAGTAACCGTGTTTGATTGAAGTGTTACATAACTTACTATTTTAACTCCTTGTAACATAACGTGTTTGCGACATTGAATTTCTTCTCAAAAACTTTTACACTGCAAACGGTATTGAACATCAGATCAATTGTGTTGAGACTCCTCAACATAATGGTGTTGTTGATAGAAAACACCCACATCTCTTACATGTGGCTAGACCTTTAAGGTTTCAATATAATGCTCCACTAATCTTCTCGAGTTACGGTATCTCAACAAAAACTTTTATCTCAATTGTCCTTCAACCCTCGCAACCGTCTTCAATTGAATTCATGGATGCAATTCATGACTTTGTTAATAACGAATGACTCTATTTCAGCAAGATGTACAAATGTCATTGCAACCATTGTTGCAAGAAATTTGACATTGAAGAGAATCTCAGTGGTTCATCACTTCAACGGATGAAGCTTTTTCAAAATGGGTACGATTGGTTACCAAAATGTGACTTATATTTCTGAAAATAGATATTCATTAATCAACTTAAAATAAATAGATAAAAAGTACTTTTAAGAATAATTAAATCAATCATGTATATTCCAAAATAGATAAAGATGGAATTTCTCAGCAATCTTCGCTACTTAATTTCAACACAATGTTTGACTGATATAACTTTTAATTGCATAAATAATACGATTTTCATCGACAAAAGTACAATACTGCAATAAATTTTGTTCAATTAATTACAAACATAACAAGACAAATACCTAATTACTAATTTTGACAAAAAAGCATTAATTAGAACCCATGTCACATAATGCGGACGCGGGTGTGTCAGTTCGCGAAATTTAAAAATAAATAAATTTTAATGCGCCTTAATGCGTTTTAAAAAATAATTAAGTATTAAATATTGATATATAATTTAGTATATATTTGAGTATTGTTTAATAACTACTCATGATAATTAGTTTTTTATAATATTTTTTAAATTATTATGGTGAAAAGACAAAGGTATAAGTCTTAAATTACTTCTAATATTCTATATTTATTTTATTTTCAACCTAGTTTTGTTCTCAATCTGGTTCGACTCTTCTTTATTATCATTCATTTGTTTCGTGCTTTACAAACTCTATACGATTATTCATTAAATTTGAATAAAAAAACTAATAAATCTTAGTGCGAAAACTAAGAATTTATAATGTGTCTAAGTGCGTAGCACGTGCACTGAATGCGCCAGTACGAGACCGGTGCGCCGAAAATTTTGGCGATGTGAAGGATTATGTGACCTAGACTAGAACTATATAAAATCCAAATAATCAAATGTTAAAATTGGTTCATGAGAATGTTTTTAGCTTATTCCACTTTTTCTGTTTTTTTTTTTGCTGGAAAAATAAAGGGGTATATGCTAACAATTCTTTCGTGTTCGTAAATAAATTGCTGCAGATGAGGATATGAAAAAAAAAAAAAAAAGATGAGAACAAAGTTTTTCCTATTCTATGTATGACACGGCTACTAAACGACATTTAGTAATTCTTCAGAAATTCTAATATCCAACAAAATTCAATAAAGTAAGAGGTACACGAGTAATGTTAGTTGGCTCCGCTCATAGATTATAGTCGATATAGCCCTCATACCATATATATTATAATTTGCTTGTTTAAAGTGTTTTGACGAAAATCTTAAAATTATCAAAACTATATCCATGTACTAAAAGATCCATAGATCTTGTCCACTGTAAAAGCTGTAAATGGGGCGACCCACAATGGCATGTAAAATGCAAGCTCAAACTTCAGCTAGCACAAAAAAGAGCAAGCTATACAACGGCCAGTTTCTCATTACATGTCACATGAAACATCATCAGCACACTTAGAACATCGCATGTTAATTACAATCAAACGTAAAGAAATCTTGATTGTTAAAAATCCCCTCATTTTTGAAAACAATACCATCTTTCTGCAAATTTGAATCTCCTTTATCCAATTCTGCCTAACAATTTAAATCTCATCTCTCCAATGCCTTTAGCAACCTCTTCTAAATTTAACACAATTAATTCATCTGGTGCAGTTATTAAATTGTTCCAAATACTACTTATTTCTGGATTCATTTCATACATCATCTACATTATATTATTTTACAACCCATGTTGTTCCCCTTCATTTTCTTTCACTAACACAAGGCATAAAAATTCCAACTACTATTCCAATTCTTTTCCTCCAACAAACACTAGTCACGTGGTTTTTGGTATAGCAGGTTCAACTAGTACATGGCGCAGTAGAACATCTTACATTCAATCATGGTGGCGACCAAATACAACTCGAGGATACATATTCTTCGAAACGTTTCCTCAACAATTTCTTCCTTGGCCTCGTGATTTCCCTCCATTTCGTATTTCAGAAAACACATCGAAATACAAAGACTACGACAAGCATAGATTCTCGCATGCCATCAGAATGGCGCACCTTGTCTTAGAGACGTTCAACGTGGAAAACGAAGGTGTTAGATGGTACATTTTCGCGGACGATGATACAATTTTCTTTGTGAATAATTTAGTAGATGTTCTTGGAAAATACGATCATAATAAGTACTTCTATATCGGGATGAACTCTGAGTGCCATGGTTCGAACTATTTCCATTCTTTCGACATGGCCTTTGGAGGGGCGGGATACGCTCTGAGTTATCCTCTTGCAGAGGCGGTTGCGAAGAATTTAGATACTTGTCTGAAATGGTATCCGACGTTGTATGGAAGTGATCATATTTTGCAGTCTTGTGTGGCTGATTTGGGAGGTTCTATCACTCAAGAAAAGGGATTTCATCAGGTAATTAAACAAACATTTATACAAAAATTATGAATATTATTACTTATGTGTTTGCTCTTTTCTTCTATGGTTTTAAAGTACTTGAAAGACTTCATTCTTTCAAATAGCACCAGTCTTTTTCAGGTTGCTCTGTATCAACAGAGCATAGTTCCCTCCCTGTGCTTATCAGATAACAAAATTAGAACAAAAACTTTCTAAAACATATGTTATTACATTCTTAGGTTGCATTAATGTTACAGTCACAAATACATGATAAAACTTAAAGTCAACATTTTCTTGTAACAAATATTTAGTTTCTTCCATCAATGAAAAGTTCACTAGCATTCCTAATTGATATAATGTAACAGATTGATCTACACAATGACATATCAGGTCTTCTATCATCCCACCCACCATCTCCTCTCCTCTCCCTCCACCACCTCGACTACGTTGACCCAATTTTCCCATCCATCAACCGTACCGAGTCCCTCAAACATCTCATGAAAGCAGCAAAAGCAGACGAGTCGAGGCTAATGCAGCAAACAATCTGCTATCACAAGCCAAAGAGCTGGACCTTCTCTATATCGTGGGGCTATAGCGTGCACGTTTACGAATCGATTATTCTACCTAGCATGCTAAAGAAACCACTCCAAACATTCACACCATGGACCAAATTTGCCAAGCCTTTCTTCGTTTTCGACACACGAATTCCCAATAACAATCCATGCGAAGCACCTCACGTGTTTTTCTTTGATAACGTGGAACGAAGAGGAGACGATCATCTTGTTACGAGGTATAGTAGACGAAAGGCACGTGCTTTACCAACGTGCTCGTTGAGTGGAAATCACTCAGCTGATTCCATGTCTCAAATTTACGTTGTCTCGCCTACAACAAAACGTGATCCGGTGAGTCACATAAACAAATTTGATACTATACAACACGAAATTGATTGAGCACAAAAGTCTGCTAATTACTTTTATTGTATCTTTTATTTTTTTATCAGATGGGAAATAGAAGAGAATGCTGCGACTTGGTGCACATAATGCGAACGGGTGTTACAGAAATCAAGCTCCGTGATTGCTTCGAAGATGAAATTCTGCCTTGAATCAATATACAGTTTAATTGATTGATGTTATTCCAACTTCAAAATGCATTTGGTTCAGATGATTTTGTCATTTTGTAGTGCTATTAAGTATTACGTACGTTTCATTAGAGACTTTTTTCTGAACTCTCAAACTAATTAAACGAATGAACATGAATGTTATTTCATTTGAATATTTTAACCCCCAACTCCTTCTAGTCCCAAACACAATCAGTAGAGCTTACAGTCCCTTAATACATAAGTTTGGACAATTGAACCAATCGTTAACCGAAAACCAGTCTATGTAACTCGATTATTAATGCAATTCTAGGCTTACAGACCCTGATTGAACCCATTGAACAGGGCATGGGTCTGGACCCTTGATGGATCTCCAACTTAGGGTATGGCCTGGGTAAGACCCTACCCATTGACAAGCCTAATCCAAAGTTTGTAAAAATATCAGAGACTTGGGTTTCAATATTGTGAAGAACACAGTATAAGATCTAATTGCGCACCACATATATATAGGTTATGATGTAGGATTCCTTCTTGGTTAATAACCAATTGAGCCAGTCCATAATCGAAAATAGTTTTGGGCTCAAGTGAGGTCCAAGTAAAAACGGGCTTTCATTAGGAAACTTAAAATTCTTTTCACTTAAAAATTTACTAAACAACTTGAATTTGAACTCAGATCCAAGTATTGTTTTATTGGTGGCGAATTATTAATCGCGACACATACATTTACAAAAGAAAATTTAGGTAAGCACAACGATTCAAAATTTAAATAAATAATATAATAAAGTGCAAACGAGGCGTATCGTAAGGCATGACATACTAATTTTTGAATTCCCCTAATTTTTAAGACGAATCTAATTATATATTATATTATATGTAGATCGAGGATTGCATGATTGATACTTCTTGGAAGAAAATATCCTGTGATGAGGTGCAAGTTCAACTGTCAGCGTAAACACTGGAAAATATCTTAGGAAAAATTCCTCATTGTTGCAAGTGTTGGCGTGTGTCCCTAAATTATTCGCCTAAAAAGTAGAAATTTAATAATAGTTTCTTCTTTTTTTAACCTTTTCCTTTTTCATTTCTGTTTAATGGCACTCTAACGTCTAAACGCTAGCTCACTTAGTGGCACTATCCCTTTCCATTCAAATTCCTTCTAATTATAATATCCTTTTATATCCTTTTACATTTGATGTTGCCTTCAGCCTTCATAATTAGACTAAACTTTATTTAAAGAATATAAATTTGACAAACCCTACTTATATTTGGCATTGAAGAATATAGACTTCTGTTTCAGAAAGAAAAAAGAAAGAAACAGAAAAAGAGATGAGAGGTCATTATATGGAAGCAACACGTGGCAACGAAAGCATAAATGTGGCATGAGAAGACCTCCGCATGCTTCAAAAGGGCGAGTCTCAATTTCACGCGAAAAGGCATGCAATTGCAATGCCAATAATCTAATATCTTGTAATGATTTTTTTGTTTTATAAGAAATATGTGATAATGAAATGAAAGTTAGTAAAATCTCATGATGCACTGATACTAACGCGCGGTTGCTGCTTCTGTTGAAAGTTGAAACGTCACCCACTATGTAGCTTATATCATCTTCACGCAGTATAATCAGACTTTATATCATCACTCATGTTGCAAAATTACTCAGTGTACATTAGGTCATGTTTAAATGGAGAATTTTCACAATCATAATCAATGTTTCTGTGAGCAAAACAAAATATGTATCTCCAAACAATTTCTAAATAATTAGACTATGTTGAAAATCTTGATATCGTAAATGATTACCACCCCGTTTACAATACCTTACTAACCCGCTTAGAAAGATAAATATAATTAATTTGGTAATACAAAACCAAATAAATTAATATTCTGATTAGTGTTCCAATACTTACACATACACTCATCTGATGCGTGCTCCACTAAGCCTCAAGTTAGTTCTTTAACGAACCTTTACTCCATGCAGTGTACAAGGTTCAGGGTCCGATAGAATAGCTCATTCGATAGTAAAGTTAATTAACAATTTGTTCAAGAGTCATGGTCGAACCTATCGAGAGACCCATAGTATAAATGACTTATAGATCCAAATAAAGAGAGTTCGATTCCAAAGCTTCAAATTAGGAGCTGGAGGTTGAAATCTTGAGAGGTATATTGTTTTGAAGGTCGAGTTTAATCTTCGTTACTTGAGGTCAAGATTCAAGACTATCGGAGATCGAAATCGATATCCGTTTTCATGTTCAGTTGAATAACATAATTTCAAAAGACATAAGTTTTTGTGTAGAATTTGGGATATTTATAGGCGTTTACTTCAAGATAATACTCTAATTTTTGAAGTTAATTCCTCATTACTTAGCAGAATTGGTTCAATTCACAGAGGTTAAAAAAGGTTGGAGGTCGAAATTGCTTTGTTTACGTGTCTAAGAGTCCTTCACCGGCATGAAGGTCGAAATCAATTTTCCAGTTGTTTTCCTAACACAAGGCCACGCATTAAAATCTATCAAAATTAAAGATAAAGAAAGTCAGAAACTAGAGTCTATAGTTTACAATTTTCAATGTTTTTCAAGTAATAGCCAACTTTAGAGGGTATGTCGATACAAATCTCGACAACAAATCAAAGCTAAAACTATTCTAAGAGTTTCGAAAACTAGAAGTTAGGTATAACAAAATGCATCACGTTTCCATTTCGACGAAACTGGATACATATGTATAAGAGATCATACGAACTATGAAATTATGTTTATGGTATACTTCGTTGGCATAACGAAAAAAAAGAAAAAGAAAAAGAGAAAAACTTAGTTGGTACCTTTTTTTTGATAAACTTCCTATTTATTTATTTTGTCAACAATATGGTGGTATCCAAATGTAACTTATTTAAATCATGATGTTTTAACATGAAATTTATACATTAAAGTTGATATTGGATTAATGATCCAAACTCGAGTTTTGTATATAATCGTCAGCATACATGGATTTTATAGACCATTTTTCGGTCGCCAAACTCGAGATTAACATATGCACCTAATTTTGAATATGTCAGTTTTCAAAGACCTAAAATTTAGGTGGCATATTGGCAATCCATCATTTATCAGTCTCTCACAAATGGCTAGTTTTGGTTGGCTAGTATTTGGAGTTACTAAGCCCCCGTTTGGTTTTCATTTGAGAAATAATTTTCAGAAAACAATTCATTTTGAGAGAATTTGGGCTTCTCAGAAAAAATATTTTCGGCCCATTAAGAATTTTGGGGGGAAAATGAAAATAACTGAATAAAATTAAAGGGAAATAGGGGGGGAAATATAGCATTTCGCATAAATCGAGGCGGGGATATGACATAAAGCAAATGATAAAGCTGTTGGTATATGTAGGTAATGATTACATAACTAACAATATTAAAATTTGAAAATAGCGGTTTGTACCATTTGATAAAGAGAGAACAGTAGGTTTGCCTCCATTTTTTGAATATCATTTCAAATGCCCCACTCCACTTTCTGCACGGTAATTTGAATTTGATGTGGTTGACAATTTAATTAATTCTATAAGCAATAATCCCTGAATAATATTGTCTCCAAGGGGAAATAATTATAAAAAAGAAATTTCATATTATATTTGGTTAAACCAAGCAAAGTTTAGTAGATACATATATATGACCATACGTACCAAAACAATCATAATTTATATTATCCCATTACTAGTATATTGAGTTAACGTTGATCACACCAATAAATTCACAAATATGAAACTACATTACATATTGTTCATCATAGTATAGGTTACTGGAAACAATGTTATGTCAATGTTTAGCCAACATCCATCTAACATTGAAATCCGAATGTGTTCTAACTATTATTTTAACTATAATTTTGAAGTGTGCGTAGAGTAATTAAATCAGACCAGTACATGACCAGGTGTCATGAAAAATAGTGTTAAATGAATTTTTGAAAATAGATAAGTTATTTGATTTGTCTGTTTGTGTACCTATTGCGGAAATTCAAACAAGGGGGGGTTGCAACAGGATTTTCCGTACTCGCAGTTGTCCTCGTGCTTGTTCTTACGAAACTTGGTATCCAGTGGAGCTGTTATAGTTAGATTGCTGAAAATTGTGTTGTACGTAAATATATGCATGGAATGCCTCTCTTGAGTGCTCTATCTAATTTCCCCCCCGAAAAGTGAACTTTGATTGTAACACTTTTGTGTTGCCATTACTACGCACAACTGCCAATACATATAGGATACATATTAAATGTGGTAACCATTAATTAAGAAGTAGCCAACTCTACCTGTGACTTATTCAATGCAATCTTGAAAATATTTTGACGGGATTGGCATGGAAACTCCATAATTGTGAGTCGCCCAGCACATCAATGAAATTTGGTAATATTGTAATACCATAGCTGTGTTGGGCACATGGCTACCTAATTAAATACCCAAGTCAACTCATTTGATTGTTATTGTCAAATATTAATTAAAAACCACCATTTTTTGGTTGCCATGCACGCGATGTAAGCATTACGATATCCCTACTTTATTTCACCATTTAATGAATTTATTAGAAACATTTAAACGTACTCTTGTGTTGAGATGTAATTATCCTTTTGAAAATATAATCTGTACTTTAAGCCTGGGTTGTGAGATTGATTTTGCGTTGCATGTATTTTGATGCAAGGTTGTCCCCGTATTATTTTGTTTTTTTTTTCGTATAACGCAAATAGGTTGTTCTTTGTAAAAGGGGCGGCAACTCACGGAAACACAGTTAAGTTCAATCGCCGAGTGAAATATCATCTTTTTCGGCCAAATGAGTGCACGCGTCAGTATGTTAATATTATAGCAAATTGTCTCATCCCATTTACGTGGACTTAAAAAAATACATAAGGCAACCAGCGCATATATTGAGAACTACTAATATAAATCGAGGCATGTACCATTCTAGCATGATAATAATAAAAATCTACGACGAAGCCGCAAAATGTTGGTCGATTGCATGACCTCAATGTTCCTATCTTAGTAACTTTTTGGATGACGCGCATCTCTTTCCCCGAAAATGAACTCCATATAGTCGTAGAGCGGCAAACCGTGTTTGCGAAAGAACTTCTTCCTAAGGTCATCCTGAGAATGCAGAAAACCATAGTTAAGTTATGAATGACTGGCGTCTACGATATTTAACTCAAGTTTAGTTATTTTCCAGGCTGTTACCGCATCGCCGTTCTTTAATCGCTCTAATTTATTGGATACGCTAACACAATTGTTCTTGGGGTCGAAGGTTACGCCCGGTGAGCGAATGTAGTCCTTGAATCCGACATACCTCCTGCATAGAATCCGGTACTGATCCATTACATCCGTTATCGAGATGCCGAGATCGGGACGAGCGTAGCATAGCATGAAGTGCACCCGGGTGAGTGCTTTTGCGACACCACGTCGCGTTGTTAAGTCGGCCTCTTTTGCAACGCTGTACAATGTGTTTATGTACAACTCATCCAATGAACGGTTCCATCCCCACTTGTAAATAGCCCGGTTGGTATACATAGTACGCACCCCCCGTGTCTTCCAAAAATAAGAAATGGAAATATGATTAGGTTAAGCACCCGCCAAAATGGATGCACAATATATTACTGTAATGTGGCATGAAATGAAACGGAAACTCATAATAAAATGAACGTCCCTCCCGGAATGGCTAATATTCTCCTAAATTTAATTTTGCCACGTTACCTGAAGTATGGGTAATACATGATATTTTGGGTCCGAGCTACCTCCTCCATACTCGAAGTTCTTGCCTCTGCAATCGCCATTAACTTTTTGCTCCATTGCTGCGCAATATCTAATCCTATTAAAAAGATTTACTGATAATAATTGACCAGTGCACAAGATGTTGTAGTAGACAGTGCATTTTATAAGGTGTAACATGTCCCATCATGCTACCTTCTGCGGCGATATTGCCTTTATTATCCCTGCATCCGGTAGATTGATTTATTTATTAAATGATGGTAAGCAACGGAGTGCTGTATAATTAATTTCCCCACAGTGCCTTGAACTTATACTATGGCTACTGTAATCACCCGACAACTAATTTGGTCCAAAAAGACGTTTTACTTTTTGGACCTCTAATTATTTATTTTATAATGTAATTACGCAGTTTTATTTTGACCGGCTTCATTAGTAGTAGCTAAATTTATGACTTCCGTTTAGTAATATTTTGAAAAGTTATAGGTTGCCGAGAATATAATGGCCAGTGAATTCCTGTAATTGTTGTACGCAAATTTTATTCAACCTAGAATAAGGATTGTGACGTTATTTTGTCTCAATGTTTGATGCCTGTTGCGTCAACATTGTGACAACATTCAAAGCCGAACCCTCATATTAAGTGCATATATAGGTAGTCGTTCTAAATACGCGCCCGATGTTCAATATAGCTTACTGCCACACCTCTGTTGACAAATAATCTATGTATTTGGTATCTATTCAAGGTCTTGATTATGACTAGTTTTTACTGGTATCAATCATTATGCAAATTGTAACTAACCTTCAGTAAGTCGTTTGCAGTAAACCATATATTTATAGTATTGGCCATAGTTTGTAGAGTTATGTTCGTTTTCACTTATTCATAATAACCATGCACGTGTACTCTATTCGTGCGTACCAAACGATCCCTAATTACGAACTACGCCGCGAGCTGTTTATAGTTTGATCCGCCTTTGTAGAACAATATGAAAAACCTGCAATATCATTATTTAAAATATATGTTAAGTTAGCGCAACCCATAATATAGTTAATTGGTGTATATTAAAGTTTGTTTAACAGTTCCAGGTGCTGTTGAATTGAAGTTGTGTTGGGCTTGGATGTGTACGCAACGAAATAGCCTCGTGGAATTTATTTAGTGGAGGTGTCCTTCAACAACCCCAACCACCATTTATCAATGCCATGCAATCTGTCTTAAATACCCTAAGCATGTAGCTATATTATACCATCTTCTTGTATATTATTCCTTTCCCCCCTATACTTTGCTCACGAGACATTCATCACGTTCGCAATCATTCCTATCTCTAAAACCCTCAATTGCCATTTCACCATGTCGTATGAATTCTCCACTAGCTCCACCATGGATAGCACCGGCCGAACCCCTTCGATCGAGGTACAGTTATCCACTCATTATTGAA
The DNA here is from genome assembly GCA_948329865.1 of Linaria vulgaris. Classification (NCBI taxonomy): domain Eukaryota; kingdom Viridiplantae; phylum Streptophyta; class Magnoliopsida; order Lamiales; family Plantaginaceae; genus Linaria; species Linaria vulgaris. The sequence goes on along the minus strand of OX415250.1, from coordinate 28,935,281 downwards.
AATAAGTTTGTCATTAAATACCAAAGTTATACAAAACATATGCTTCTTATTGGCTATAGTCTAACCGGCCGATATTCACTTCATATTGTTAGGATAACAACCGAGACTATGGACATCCATTTCACTACAACAAATTTTGGTGCGCCGAAACCGAAGCACAACTTGCATTTGCCCTTCGCGAGTTCTCCAAACCTCATCCGATTTTAGATTGCACCCAAATGTGGAAGGTTATGAAACAGGCGGGCGTTTTCATGTCGAAAACGTTCGTTAACGATATTACACCCGGCATGATACGAGCTCGCGTTGGCGTATTGCGCGAAAGATTTATCAAGTTCCGTCGATATATGTCAATCCCAGGAGTTAATTTCGACCCACACAGTGATTCTGTTCGCACCGATGAACTCTACGCTGAATACGAGCATAAGGTACTCATTTTGCAAAACCCCCTTATTTCTATGTAATTGATCCATTTTTGCATAACATATCTGAAAAAATCATTTGGCACAAATGAGGGGGTATGAATCACGTGTAGACAATTTATTTAGACCTTGAAGTCTGAATCACTCAATTTTCCGTTTATCACCTTTTTGACCCGCGCTATATCTTTGCATTTTGTTTGGGTGGTCCTATTGAAAAAGTGAGTAAAATGCGTCGTTGTAACTACTCACACATGGCATCTAACGTATATTGTCCTCTTCACTACTCCATACTCATTATGCAGGAAACACTACTTGACTTCTATTTTAAGGTGCACGGAATGCCCAATTATTTTGAGCTTGATTACTTCTTCAACGTCAAGCGTGCTCCGTTGACACGCGTTGAGGAAATTGGATCTTCAAGCACCCCGTATGAGATTTTGGAAGAAGCATCAACAACCCTTCAGCTGAGCTCTACGTAGAGTGTTAAAAATGGCCATTCAATATTGTTATGTTAACAAGTTATAGCCTGGTGAATGTTGTATTATATATCCAGTCCGGCGCAATGAAACACGTGACCACTTATGGTTGTAACAGTCGATACTTTACTATTGGGTGGCCAAATGTTTTGTCCCATTAATTAAATTGTTGGAACTTTAGTATATATATTTTTGTGGCCGGTAACCTTCAAAACAACAAACATTCAAGTTGATTGTTCTAATTGTTCCATCGGCTGTACATGGGGAACACAAAGCATTAAATGCACAAATCTCTCTCATGATTAACATTATCTCTATAGTGGTTATAGTACAATGTTGGCGCTAAAATTACCCGCCATAACTCCAACATCAGTTTCCCCCCTTTATATTTTGCCTATAAATAACTTCCTTTGGGCAGGCTATTTGACCAAGTAGTAAAAAAATGCTCTTTGCAATTAGTTAAGTAATATTAAATTATAGAATTGGGTTAAAGTTGTTTTTCAAAGTCTTTAGTCGAGTCTTTGCTCTTTGTTGCTGTACTTTGTCATATTACTCAAAAATATCTTTAACAAATATGGATGCCAAAAATGTGTTGTTCTACGAGTCCCCTTGGAATGCCGATATCGATGGCACTTTCATTGGGATCTTGGCCAAAAATGCGGAACTTCTCGAGCGCAACATACAAAAGAATGATAAAGTTGTGTTTGTCGAGTGTATGGATGAATTGAACGAGAAATATGGCACAACATTCAACCTAAAGGCATTACGTGATCGGTTTGAGCACTTGCATGCTAGGTTTAACTGTTTCTCTTGGCTCGTAGATAATCCTTTCATAAAATTTAATCCTATCACTTTTGAAGTTAGTGCTGACTACCAGTGTGTGTGGGACTTCGCCGTGCAGGTATTATTTTTAATGCATGTAAAGTTATGTTCTCGCAAGTTAATTACAACGTTATTTGCGTTAATTACTGCATTGTTTATTTACATATTAACTGCTGGAACTGTATTTGTGTTACAAAAGTAACTATAGTTCATCTATGTTACCTTTATAACGTTACCACATCAAATGAGTTAAGCATACGTTTGAAGAAATATTTGATATTTCCTCTACATTTTGATAAGTTTTCGCCATAAATACGTGATGTATAATAACAATTTGTTGTACTTTAGAAACACGCCATTTCCGTGGCATATCACACGGAGGGTGAACTTGCGTGGAATGAACTCGTTTGCATTTTTGGGCGACTAGAACCTGCTGGATCCGGCCGCACTTTCCCAATCGTCGATCTCACTGTCGATCCATTTGCCTTCGACGTTGTGGACGCCGAGGACAAGTATGTTTCCGGGTCCTCGGCCGACAATTTCATTGACCTGCCGAGCCCAGATTGCGTTCTCCCTGTCCAGACGCACAAGCGAAAGACATTCACAATTGATGACCTTCTCGAGTGGTCTCACCCCGCAAAAGATCCTCCCGTAGAGGAGCTTGTCCCCAAAAGGAAGAGGGTTGCCACGGCAAAGTGCTTGTTCCCCGTTAAGGAAGAACAGAAAACTCCGGACTCGAAGCCAAAAAACATCGTCATCATCGACTCTAGCCCCGAAACGCCGTCTACCAAGAAGTGATGCGTATGTGCATTACAAAGCTCTGCTCACTAACTAATGAAAAGCCCTTGGATGTGTACCGTAATATGCATTCAATCATCTTAACACTTTAAAGTGTGGCTTTATTTTGGAGCATTGCTGTTTTTGGATGTTTTGTTATAGTATTGAACACGTACACGTTGTGTATTTTTTGTTGGTTGATTGTGGTCGACCATAAGTATGTAATTTTTCTTATTTTGTAATTTGTGTAATCAGTACCAATGTTATTCGTGTGTGGTTCCATTTTGTGATAAGCCTCAATTCAATTTTCTAACAACTACAACTGTGCAACTGCAAATTCGTCTGGACCTATTGTTGAAATGAAGTTGCACCAACTTCGATCTAACATTGACAACAGTTCGGTGTGATATTTATCCAACACAAATAACACAACCAACCATGTCCATACGGGGTTCATGTTTTTGCTACACAAACAATCTTTGTTGTTTTAACCCCAACCGAAAATTAATCAGGTTTAACAAATGTCAATTTTAGGTTATCTATTTAAAAACCTCGACCTAAAACACATAGATACTAATAATAAAACGGAACTGTTTTTTAAGCATCAATAAATTACCAATTACTTTTTGGGATGCTAACATATGTGCCAGTCACATGTCTATACTAACAAATGAAATACTTGTAGCAAGGCTCAGTAAGTTATCCTTATGTTATTAATTTTTGGGATGCGTTTGAAATTTATTTTATTATATATTATACATTGTATGGTCGTCTTGTGTCTAAGTTGGATGGAGTTTTGTTCCTTACTACAAGGGTTAAGAGATGAATGGTAGTGGCATAAATACATTTTTTCATCGAGTTCCCAGGCATGACACGACTTTTAAATTCCACTCCCTCATTAAATGTACGCGACGATTTAGGCTGAACGTTGTACCCCCACTCAGGTTGGGGTTGCAACGGTCCATTATTTGATGTTCATATTTGACGAGACCTTGACCAAAAAAAAAAACAATTAGTCGACGCCCATATAGGCATTCCCAACCCCCCTCCAATTTGTAATTTTCAAATTCTGTAGCACCAGACAAGGAACAGTTATTATCAAACACTTATGGAACCACTAATCGCCGAGATGAAACGTCTTGGTTCAACACCTATTGAAAGAATCATTGTATGCTTATTTACTGGCAGAAAAAGCTTGAATTGTTAATCAACGTTGCTTTTATTATATTACTTTTCCATTTCCATTAAGTAGTTGTTGAGAAATTGACATTTTCTATAAATGCGTCAGGAAGCGCCAAATGAAGCGGTCTATGCACCGATGGAGTACAACGACGACTGGGATGACGCTAGAGAAGCAATGTTACTCAAATATCTCCAGTTGTTTGGTGACATATCAAGGGGCAGATCCATGCACATTGCACTAAGAAAACTTTCAATCGAACTACAGAGGCATAGCGGTCCACCCCTGGTTCTAGAGAGCCTTGTGAATCGGACGAAGATTTTGTATCAACGCATGTCTTCCTATTGTGCCTTCATTCGTAGGGAAGGCGTATCTTATGATGAGGGCACGCATCTTCCTACTATTAATATTGACGCGTATTTGGCAGCATTGGCACGCGAAGGGGTAAGTCAAATGTGTATGGCTTTCTTCATAAGAAGCATTCTGGAAGCAATGTTTTATTGGTGTTCTCTAAACATCATCCCAACATTAAAAGCTGAACCGTCGCTGCCGTTGATTTTTGCAATTTGTGTTTCACTAAAACTTTATATTTCATTACTTAATTTTACTAATCATTGTATATGTTAACCCTAGGGTTCTGAGCCTAGCATGTATAAGTTCTTCCGTCTGCACGGGTTACCGAACCACGCGCTTATGTTCGGCGTGTTTGACACGATGAACGGAGCATATCCTAATACAGATGCCGAACTCAGTGAAGGATCTGACGATGAGCACACTAGCGTGGATGGGTCAACATAGGTCGAATACTCGGGTCCAGTTAACGCAGACGTAGATAACGACGAAGACGGTTGCTCTTTTGATAGTACCAATAGGCCATCGCCCATCAACGACGGAAAAACGCATTGCTTGAAGTGTGGCGATTTTTATGATCTGTGTGTTTGCCCATCTACCGAAGGGTCGGAGGACATGTCAACGGAATCTTATTATGATGAAACTGATTAAACATTGTATATAATTATTTCCAATGCTTTAATTTAATGATTATTGGGTAAGGGCATTTTGTCTTGGAATGTAAATTTGAGTAAAGGTGTTTTTATTGTTGCATTACGGGTCTTATCACAGTTAATGAATTGAAAACGAAGTGCATCTAACTATAGTTTTAATGTTGTTCTTATGTTGGCAGAACATCCATGCAACATTACATCCATTATTGACTCATTTTATAAAGGATCCACTATTACTATGCTTACCACCCGATCAAACAAGCTGGTACTCAGCATATATTTAACGCACATATCCAGTGAACGCGCAACATATCATGCTTCAAACCGTCAAAACAAAACCTGGGAGTTCTACATAAAGCCCCTTACAATTAAGAAACGCAAAATAAATATTGAAATGGTCATGCGATTACACATCACATAGCATAACCATCGCCAAATGGCTTTCATGGGGTGGCAGACAAAACTTCCATCCTGGAAAGCACCTTGATTTGAGGGATGGGGAGCTCCTTCACCACGAACAGATACTGCATTTTTGAATAGTTCATGAATCCCTTCTCCTTGAACCTCGTCTCAATCGTCAGAGGCTGCATGTACAAATTTAGCAATGTTTAAGTCATTCAGATAACACTCATATAAAATTGTGGGATTCAGATTAACTCACGAATCTGGAATGCACGTCATGAAGATTTGGTTTAATTGTCACTTTTTCTGTCTTCTTGTTTAGCCTAACACCAGGGACTTTATAAAATCTGTTGAACAAATTGAAACGGGTGTGCATGATGATGAGCCTTTCCTTGATCATCATAGGGGATATATCAGTCCCCTTCTCCCTCGTTAGTTTTTTCCCCAGTTCCTCGTAAATCTCAGCCATCATCTCCGCCGTGTACCAAATTTGCCGATCGACGATCTTGCGAAGACAGCGTAGTAGTATATTCTCATCTCGCTGACTAAATTCTTTGAAGCTAAGGAACACATTATGTATGTCATCCTATTCATGTGTCGAGACAAATGAACATGTCATCAGTGCACGCCCTATGAATAATACAGTTGAAGTATAATTATTGATAATTTACCTTTGTCGAATCGTAGACTTCCTTCAAATTGCTTCTGGTGGATGCCATTGAGAGAGGATAAATGAAAATGGTCAACAAGAGCGAATAAATAAAAAAGAAATTATGAAACATGGGGTGTATAATGGATGACTATGTAATATAGTCATACCTCGGGATGTACATACCTGTCATTACTTCTCTTAATGGTGCTTTTCAAACTAAAATTCAATGTAATGTACGACGATCAGGATTAATTGGGAGATTTACTAAACAATCAGATTACATATAAAATAATAAATAGCATGTACGTAATATCTATGCGGAATTACACGATAATATGGTGGTGACCATACTGTAGTCAACATTGTTCTTCGTACCACATAGTAAATTGAGGTCGATTTAATATGTGGTACGGGGTAGGGAAAAAAAAAGCCCCAACTAGCAACATTTACAATATATTCACCTAATAATAATGAGATAAATGTAAAATAAAAGGAAACCCAGATCAGCCATGTAAAGTACCTATAGATTTTTTAGGAGATCAGGCTGCGTAGTAGCCATCAGCGGTAATATCAACTTATGGCCGCCGAAAGCAAGATACGTTGTGTACTTCACAAGCCAACTTCGTTGATTATTTGTTGGAGCGGGTATACCAACTCGGTATGTGTATACATTTCAAACCTAGTTGCGTTCCTCCCAAAATTTTCACAAGTATTATTTTAGTGTTATCATAAACAGTTAAGAGGAGCGATAATGGTAGTATTAATTACTGGGATCAAATTGTGCGTCATTGTAAGGCACGAAATTTGAACACGTTGTCTTTTGAAACGGGTAATTATTTCTTAATAACCTAAAATCAATAGAAATGTGACCATTTCCGATTATAAGATATTGTGTGAAGTACGTTGCGCGGGCGTTTTCAAACAAATACAAAATATTTTTGTGACAAGTAGTAATGACAGGGCCAAAGATGCCATACACCGGTTATTTGAATATATACACTCAATAGATTTGGAAATAGTAGATTAGTATTCATACAGTATTATGCACCTTATCTGCAGTAATATAAATAAATATATCTCAACCATTTTGTATTTATTATTTTATTTAGATTCAGCTGTCAATGACTTTCTAATTTATATTTGGGCGTTCCAAATATATGAACAAAGGCGACCATGTTAAATGGATTTGTGGACACGCTAGTACCAGTCATGTCAAACATGACCGTTGTGAAATAAAATAATAGATTTATAATCTCCATCTATTTAAAAATTCAAAAATAGATAGCGCGGAAAATCTATATAACCATTTCACATAGGGACATAAACCATAATTAATCGAATAAGCGAGTGTTGTATATTATAACTTTGAAAATCACGATGGAATACGGAGAAAGCTCTGCTGTGAGGGGGCGGCAAATCCCAGGGTCGGTACAAGGCCTGGTTCTGTGCCACTGTGGGCGAGAGTCGGTGATGCAGACCGCATGGAAAATTCCTAATCCCGGTCGCCGTTACTGGAGATGCCCGGTGGGTATATTCATACTTTGTGCATTTTAAAAGTTTTGACTGGGTACTAGTACGTAATATTTTACACCAATTTTTATTACACTATTGCAGGCCTATAGATGCAAGATGGTGTCCTGGATTGACCCCGAACCTTGCCCCAGGTGCAAGGCTGTGATTCCAGGGCTTGTCAATAACCTAGAGGGCCAACAGTCCTTAATAGAGCGTTACCAAAAGCGCCACAGAATTGGAGCATTGTTGGCAGTGGCGGCCTGGATCTTAGCTATGGCAGTGTTTGTTAAGATTAAATTGATGTAAAGTATGATTACCGTTTTATTTGTAATTTCCATTATCCGTGGGATAATGATAATATCGGAGTTAGGCACCTATCTCATTAGTAAAACATCCATTGGGTTGTCATGTGGTGTATCATCCTACTTCCCTTTTAACACCGTCTATATTACGACCATACTGTTTGATTTGTGACGCAGTTTTTGACATAACATCGATCCAACATTGTTATCCGATAAACCAAAATATATCTCAACCATCTATTTATACAACACATGTCGATATTTTACACTTTTTTGAGATCCACAAATTCAACAAATTTAACGAAAAAGCAATCATTGAGCAGTAGGGCAAATATATTATAATACATGTATATATAGAGTAGTCGATTCGGATTGAAAACAGTATAAACTAATTTTTGTTTATGTTTGTAAATAATTGCCTTCATTATACGTTAGATATGTCAACCGAAAAAACCTTATAACTAAACTAAAAAAAAATTGAATATTGGTTTATACTTTGTATAGATTTTGAATCAAACACTTTCCAAAATAATGTTATTAAACTTTAAATTAATTTAGTTTTCCTATTTGCCTCAAGTAATACAGTGATGATAATGCCCTTACTTGCCATCTTATCGTGAAATAGTATTTGAATCGTCACGCAGCTGAGGTTCCACACGTTATATATTGATTTGCAAAATACAGATTCAGGATAATTAACTGCACATGGTCTTGTCAAATCAAACAGCTTTTTGAAGGATCTGCGAGATATCACAGACTTGATTTTCGGCAAATCATTTCGGGTAGCCGAAAACACGCCAAACCTATTTCAATGTTGCCACATAGTTGCTATTATGTCTAAGGCTATGCGACAGTATTATATATTTTTGTATTCCAATAATTTTGCACAATAGCTTATCCCGTGATGTCCAACACAAAAAACATACATGTCGTCATGGATAAATTATAACCTTAAACAAATGCTTAGATATATTAATTTGTTAAGATCTCATATAATTCTATTTTATTTTTTTTCGTTAAGATCTGATATAATTATATTTATATATTTTATGATAACATGTGTTCAAATTATATCAAAAACCGTTTGGATATTACTTAAATAATACTCAAGTAATAACGTTTATTTCCATCTTTAATTGCACGAGGAGGAACAGTTAAAAACACTGCATAGGTAAAGCCCGCGCCATTTTGACATAGTCCTATAATGTAACTTATGACGCTGATTTTGCACGGTAAAGGGGTAATGTAATATGCCTGAATCACACACTTTATATGCAAAACAATACAACGCATTACATTTTGAAACCGTTATTATTGGTTGTAAGCCACAACTTTATGGCTAATCAAAGTAGGGAATCTTCTATGAGTTGTGCTCTATAAATAATAGTATGAGTAGCCAAAAGCATTTGCACACATCTCAACCGGAGATCTTTTTCCACACCGAGCCACATATAAAACATCCACCACCACACCGATAATATAGCACAATTTGTTCCTATGCCACAGGAAGATATGTTTTACAGCAAAGACTGGACAAAGGAAGTTGACACCAAATTCATCGAGGTCCTTGCCGACATTGCACGAACAACAAAAACGACCCTATCGCTGTGTCACTTTGATGCCATAGCAGCAGCCGAAGTAGAGACAAACATTGAATTCGGAACAAGTTTTTCATACACGGATTGCGTGTGGCAATTCCATCTACTAAAGCAACGATTTGATACTTTCACGGATCTAATGGCAAGGGATGGATTTTTCTGGGATGAACAAAATAACCAAATTGTTTATACCGAAGAAAACGCTTTTGACGAAGTATTAAAGGTAATCTTACATTGTATATTGTTTGTGATAACTTCGCCTTGAAAACGATGACTCATATAGACATTATGAGAATATTTGTTTGTAGCATAATCGATTTGCGGTGGTGTACATGGTAAACGGTGAGCCAGCATGGAGCGGATTGTGCGATATATTCCGCGAGCGCGCCCATTTTTAAAGTAAGAAATTTTATATGAGGTGTCGTTAAGTGTTAATTACATTTATTTGGCAAATTAACTGCTATCTATTGTCGATAGGTATCACCGACATCAACCTCGTATTGCACGGGTTGGGGAAGCTTAGCTGTGAATTTGGATTCCAACGGCGAATACAAAGTGGGTCATACTAAGTTCATAATCACCAATTTTACTTCGGGTATTTAAGTTACGGATCTTGCTGTTGCCGTATGTACCCCGACCTATTCAGCATGTACTATTTTAAGAACGTTTTATTGACGATGGTTGGGTCCCACGTGCATGTTAATTAAATATATTAGTAATTCTAACAGTGACACAAGAATATCACATGACGTTGTAACTAGTACCCCCAATTTAATATACTACACCACGCATATCTAATTTACCTCTATAGCACATGAATCGCCTCATAGCAAATTATAGCCTAATGTATTCTGGAACGAATGTTGGGCTAATGTTGCGTCTTCGTCGTAACAACATGGAACACAGAAAACTATAGAATGCAGTTTTGCGGCTGGCTGGGCAGGCGTATATTATTTATGCACGGAAACCAATTTATCCAAGATCTTTCTGTTGTGGTCTAACAAACAACAAAACACAACACTATACTCACCTCAAACTTATGAAAGGTTAGCAAAATGAGATACATCACACCCAACCATTCAACAAAAGGGGTTGGTCAATTTGTTGGATCGATGTTGCCTAAACATGCATAACATATTGATGCCAGAACGATCTACTTTCATTGACATGCATCACCTAAAAAGTCAATTAATTGCTTCCCAAAGGATGATGCGCATGGAATTCACAGGCATGTTCAAGTTAGAGCAAATTAGACACAACACTGATACTACAAACCAACATCATCCAAATACCAAACATACATCATATTCAAAACAAAACATGCCAGTAGAAACAGAGCAGTAAAAGTTCAAACTATAGCAAGCATGGGTCAATCCATGTCGTTGTTTGCAACCAGCTCTTCCATGTTGTTGATCAGGACACCAAGTTCCTGCATCCGAACTTGTTTAGCTGCAATCTCTCTTTGCAGATCGGCATATGAACTTTTGTACCAAGCTAGTTGGTTCTCCACGAAACGTTTGGTTGTCACCATGGTTTCTACCGCATCAGATTGAGGGACTGCTTGACCAGCAGACAGATGATACCTCCTCTCCCCGTCTTCAGAAGCCTCAACTCCATCACCACCCACCCAAGGCAAGTCCTTCACCCTGTCGTTCGTCAAGTACGTTGATGTGATTGTGAACTTATCATTATTCACCGCCATTTCTCCAAATTCTTCATTGCGCATACCTTGTTCGAGGAGAAGGCCAGTGATCAACGAAGGGAACGGAAGGATCCCTGATTTCCTCCCAGCAAACTCTGCCATAGACCTAAGGACTCGTTCACCAATATTAACGGGTTGACCGTTCTTCAGCTTATATATCAGCACAACAGCATCCTTGGTCAAAACGGTATTATTTTGCGAAGGCAGCCAGTTATAACAGGCAAGTTTGTGCAAAACGGCACTTAGGGACGTGAGCATCGAGCCTGGCATTGAAGCTTGCCACTCCCTCTCCAAACCTCCGGATAAATCCTCAATCACCTCGTCCAGTCGAGGGTCATCCCCTTCCACTACGTCTTCCAGTCCCCAAAAACGGTTGATCGTTTTAGGGCTTATGTCGAACGTCTTCCCCCTGACCCATGCCGTGCCATATTTCGTCGACAATCCGCAGGTGATATGTTTAGATAGATTCATGTAGAATTTCTGAACGACCTCGGCCGAATACAGCCCATGCTCCCGCATACTACCCATGACCCCTCTCGATTCAAGGAATTCAAACATTCTGTATTGTGTCGCGCTAATCTTCTCCAACACCCGCTCCTTACGGATTGTCCTGTTCGTCCGAAACTCCACTGAATGAGATTCTATATCCTTGGTTTGATAGAACCTAGATGAATCACTGGTACGATAGAACTGCGAAATTGTGTCACGGTACTCTTCTGCTTCTTCTTCTTCTACAACACCATCCTCCACTACACGTGGCCGTTTCCTACCTGCACCGGCCTTTCGCTTGCTACGCTTCTGTTTTTTGGTCTTTCTTGAGGCAGAGCCCGCTCCCATATCACCCAACATCCCGCATTCTTCGTCCAAATAAACCTCATCATCTCCAACCACAGCTTCCCCTTCATCCTCCACCACCACATCATCATCCTCCACCACATCTTTACCCTTAGAGGCAACTTCAGCATTCTTTTTCACACGACCAACTCGTTTAGTTCTATTTGCCGTTTTTCGCTTCTTACCTCCTTTTGGCGATGTCCTGGTATCTGCCTCGCCCAACGGCTCCTCAACGACATCCGTTGCAGGCTCCCCTTCCACAACCCTATCATCTCGTCCCTCTTCCATCTCCTCAACTTCTTCCACAACAACTTTACCTTTACCAACAACTGCAGCATTCTTTTTCTCACGTGTGACTCGTTTACCTCTTTTAGTCACGGACTTCTTCTTACCCACTTTCGACGGACCCACAATAAGTGCATCGCCCAACGCCTCCTCGGCGACCTCCGTTGCAGGTTCATCATCCCCAACCCTTTCCTCCCGTGCCACTAACAGCTCCTCAACCGCAGCTTCCCCTTCATCAACACTTGTACCTGCACCGACGACTTCATCCCTCTTATTGCCACGGCTAACACGTTTACTTCTATTAGACGCGATTCGCTTCTTACCTCCTTTCGACGCTGGTGCCATAACTGCATCGCCCAAAGCCTCCTCAACGACATCCGTCCCAGCATCATCATCCACAATCCTTTCCGCCCGTTCCTCTCTCATCTCCTCAACGGCATCCATTGCAACTTTAACTTTACCCACACCTTCAGCAGTCTTTTTCACCTTACTAACGCGTTGACTTCTTGTAGACGCGGTTCTCTTCTTACCTCCTTTCGCCCTTCTACCCAAAACTTGGTCACCCGCAACCTCCTCAACGACTTCAGTCGCAGCCTCACCAAACTTTTCCGCCGCTACCTCACCAACGCCAACTGCCGCAACCCCCTCCACGTTCTCCTCCTGAAACTCCCCCGCGTCTTCATTCGCAGCGTCAGCCACGTTTGCACCCGAAGTATCATTCCCGTTTTCCACCGTTGCGGTGGCGTCCGGGGACTGTGCAACGTCATTTATAACAGAGTTCGTCACCTTTTCATACAGTCCTCTGGTAATTCGCCTCTGCATAGCTTTTAGTCGGACAGCATCCGCTAACGCCGCTGCCTCACTAACAACACCTCCGCGAGCAGCAGAAACACCACCTAGTCTAGGGTTAGGTTTACCAGCAATTAATTTTGGGAAACCTCCAACCAAATCTGCAGTAGATGTTGAAGGAATGTTGGAGCTTCCCTCAGAAGTTTTGCTTGCTTTCGACTGTACCTTTCCCGCGACTTGCGTGGATTCCTTTACTGAGTTGGGTCCTTGCCGAGCAAGCCTTCTTTGCGAGCGAAGACTCATGGGCTGATTCGGTGCATCCTTGGTCAAAGCAACATCAGCGAGTCTATCCAAGGGGGTTTGATCTGCCATTTCAAATATAGAGATGGAGGATAGATTTGAGGGGGATAGTTGGAATGGTATGGGTAAAGGAGTAGAAAGGGAGATTTTAATTTGCAGCAAAATTAGGGCAAAAATTATGGGTGCGGCGGGAGTGTGTGCGAGAATTCGATAAATTGAATGAGAGTTGGGGGTGGCAGTTTGTACAGTGTAGCCGTTCATAAATATTTCATAAGTGCCCCCATTACAATTAATTGACCAATAAAAAATACCTTTTTTTATTAATATTCGATTGAATTTGGCAATCACATATAATGGAACACCCCACCGCCAATATGTTTTTTATTTACAACATGCAAACAACACAAACTTAGTTTTCATAACAATTATGGCTAAATTTATAGATATATTAAATTTATACGTTCCAAAAAAACTATTATTTGAAATAACACTGAAATGGGCTGTGTGTTGTTTCGGACTTCCATGTTATAATGATGTTGGTGTAACATCTGTTCAATATTTAAACCAGTTCTCTTCCAAATGGGCCGCCACCACATAGAAAACAGTTCTCTTGCAAGAAGACCTTGTACAGACGAGATAAATTACCAAAGTTCAATGTGTGGAATATCCTTAGAATTAATAGCCACCACACAGTGTACCCGTTCATAAATATTTCATAAGTGCCCCCATTACAATTAATTGACCAATGAAAAATACTTTTTTTTATTAATATTCGATTGAATTTGGCAATCACATATAATGGAACACCCCACCGCCAATATGTTTTTTATTTACAACATGCAAACAACACAAACTTAGTTTTCATAACAATTATGGCTAAATTTATAGATATATTAAATTTATACGTTCCAAAAAAACTATTATTTGAAATAACACTGAAATGGGCTGTGTGTTGTTTCGAACTTCCATGTTATAATGATGTTGGTGTAACATCTGTTCAATATTTAAACCAGTTCTCTTCCTAATGGGCCGCCACCACATAGAAAACAGTTCTGTTGCAAGAAGACCTTGTACAGACGAGATAAATTACCAAAGTTCAATGTGTGGAATATCCTTAGAATTAATAGCCACCACATAATTCGATAAAAAATTCATATGTAACGACACATTCTTATCAGCAAAATAGATTATGTCGCACAATTCAAAATGAAGGCCACGTCGAGGCGATAACTAAACCCTACCCAAAATAGACAACATGTCTAAAGTCATCCCGCAATTGTATGTGAATTGCTTTTAAACAGCTAAAGTTGCAGTGCGATGGTCGTCCCACATTGCCCTACCTATTCCGACCCTCCTTCGATCCATTGCTCTAGCTTCGGCAGCAACTGCATTAATTCGACTTCGGGATATAAGGCTGCTGGCACGGTACACGTCGTCTGGGTGAAAATCAAACAAGAAATCACCATCAATTCCGTTCTTGCGTATGAAGTTGTGCAGTGTACAACATGCCATGACAATCTTAGTCTGATGTTTTAAAGTGTAGTTGGGCATCATCTTCAGAACGGGGAAGCGCATCTTCAACACACCAAAAGTACGCTCAATCGCATTTCGGAGACTCGATTGTCTGAAGTTAAACAGCTCCTCCATTCCCACCGGCTGATTGTTTTGGAACTCACGTAGGTGGTATCTCCCGGATGCAAACGGAGTTAGGTAACAAGTGTATAACGAGAATCCAGAGTCAACCAAATAATACTTGTTTCCCGGTGGATGTTTCCAGGTTGGGTCCCTCGCAATAGACATTTGCAGTGCACGGCAGTCGTTCATAGAACCTTCGTAACCGGCACCGACGTAAGTGAAGTTCATGTCAAAATCACAAACAGCAACAACGTTCTGGCTCAGCTGTCCCTTTCTGTTGATGTACGCCGTGTGTAGATGCATTGGTACATGTGCTGAAATATGTGTACCATCCATAGCACCAACGCAGTCCTGCCATGCCTCAACGAAGGGTTTTGTTATAATAGTCTAACGAAATTAAAATGGCCCACAAAACAAAACTTCAATAATGTTTGAAGAGGATCTGGATACAATGTTCGATCGATGTTCATTCAACATCAGCTCACCAGTTAATCCTTAAATAATATCAACGTTCAACGCATACTCATTTAAAACACAGAACGTGGGCAGGAATGAATTAACTTATCATCGTTAAAAATATACCTTAAAGTAAGGATAAAATCGGCCATCCTTGGCTATGCGGTCATGCACAACGTCGAAGTCCGGTGGTACGATCATGTCAACAGCCATGTTTAAAATGGCCTTCGTCACCCTGCGCACGTGCCGGTGGATGGTCTCGGTTGAGTGTTGGAAGCGCTCGCACGAATCACGGAACCGGTGATTCAACCCAACAGTCCACATAAAGATGGCTAGTGTCTCCATGGACTGAACCTGCGAGTTCCTAGAATCGGTCAAGCCGTAATGGTTCTTGAGCGTGTCGTGTAGCGTGTAAAATGTATCCCGGTTCATCCGCAATGCATCAAAAAACCGATCGTCGTGACCAAGCAGTAGCTCCAGCAGCCATTTCGAACCCGTCAATTCAGAGTTATTCCTAGGGCGCCTCGGATAAAACCAATCAGGTGCCAAACACAAACCAATGAACATGAATTCGCTAAGGCCATCGTCGCTATCATCGTTGCTTCTGTCAGTCAACGTCGAAACAGTGTTATCGCTTTCTGATTCCATTGCTGCAGATTATAAAGTTCGATATATCAAAATAACCATTAGTAAAGGAAAACGGAACGGGGAATCATAGTTAAGCCCATCATAAGGTGACAACTTTAAAATATCGTAACAACCATAGAGCAGTCAAATAGTTAGGGCACAAGCAAACACCATTAACGGTCGTCAACCAAATACAAATAGTTAACAATATGAACTGCAAGAACCTACCACAAAACAAAACAAGGGCATTTTACAAGAGGGCTACAGGGGAGACCAAACATAGAATACAAGTCTTATACTAATGATTGGGCCGAGAAGGCACAAAATGAAAACGCAGCTCTAGGGGCAAGTCTCCATGTTGACAGGGGGCTGTTCAACCGGCAGACGCATCACCCATTCGCGACGATCATCTTCCTTCATCCGCATAAAAAACAGCCTTGTCTCTTTGTCCTTCAAGCACTTGATGGCTTCGAAAAACAATGACTTAGGCGCAATATCGAGCCTGTACAATGCATCCATGCATTCACCAATCTGGCTGGCAGTTGACTGCGTGATGTTGGCCGCTTTTGTCTCGTTCAACATATTCCAGCACTTAAGAGTAGTGTCCAGCATTGCGCTTCTGGAAGTAGGGTTATCAGATCGTTTCCTGGGGGCACGCCTGGTTGCATGCCCCTGCTGAGAAGGAGTCAGATTAACCGCAGGGGGGGTGGGCACGGAGGCGTTCGGGGGATTAAGACTAGTTGACGCAAATTGTGAAGCTTCCTGTGAGTATCCAGAAGATTCACAACCTTCAGGAATGGCGTCCTGATCAAACGCATCGCTTACCGGATCAACATGATCAGGATCACCCAGTTGCGTAATCTCGTCTTCGGAATCGGAGCCGCCCTGCCCGGAGTATCGGGCCTCCTCGCCGGTGGCAACTCGGTTGTGCCACATCTCCTCCAACAACTCCCAGTCCGGACAACCTTTCTTGCAGCTTATGACGGCAGCGGGATCTTCCTGCAATATGCCAACCAACCGACATATTAGACTGATTTGTAAATGATACACTGTGGAAATTAAGTCTGCAGTAATAACGGATTACAATTTACCTTGTAGAACTGCGCCCAACGCTCGTCGTCAAACTCCAGCTTGCCAGTAGCTGGGTCCACACCAACGCCCGTCTTCGACCTGCCTAACCTAATGTGCCTCCATAGCACCTTCAGCCTATTATACTTGCCCTTAAGCTGGTCAACGGTGTAATCAAACCTCACCGGACAGTTTGCTCTCATTGCGTACATCAGTTCATTCCATGTTCCGGTGGTAAAGGTGCTCCCTAGTAACTTTCCGGCAAGAAATTCCTGGTAGATAAGCTTGATGAAAAAACGCTCATTTAAGTCACCCCAATAGGCATCTTCTTTCTTAGACCGCTTCGGACGTACCGGGGCCTTATCGGCCCTGCCACCGCGGCGAGGTACCATCTAATACTAAATTAACTTGTCCAGTTAGTATCACTAACCAATCGAACATAACCGATTAACTCACACAGGGCAAATGGGAAAAGTCAAAATAATACATATCAAAGTGCAAAGTGTTCGGGTTGAAATGCTGGAAAGATGTTGGCCCAACATCAGACCAACATTGATATCAGAAACTATTATGCCACATAGTCATAGCATACAATGCATGTAGTTATGTGCATCAACATCCTAATATACAAAGTAAGAGCAAACCAAGATTACATGGCATAAGAATATATACGAACAGCACATGTTGTAAACAGGTTACACTGCAATGAAACTTTTTTAGAAAAAATGGAAATTTATGCAGGTAAGAATCATGGAACACGTGCTGTGCGTGTATTGAGTGAACGTTCAGATGTGAATGTGCACACAAGGGGGAGAATAAACACACTAGATGCTTGTAGCACGGACATTAACATTTTGCTACATATACATATATATCACACGAACTAAAATCACCAATAGATGAGGTGAAAATGTAACCTTTTGTTGGAAGCAGCAGAGGAAGAAGGGATTTGCTCGCACCTGGCACAGCAACAAAACAAGAAATTAGTAAGCAATGTTGAACAAGAAGAGGAATATGTTTGAGAACATGAGGTGTAACAACTAGAACAATTTCTCTCACCGTAACTAACTATGAACCTGCGTGGGAAATAAGGACAGCGACGCCTGTAATTTATAGGACATCATACGTGGGAAACGAAAAAATTTGAAAATTGGATTGCTGTCAAAACACAAAATTTTGATTAAAGGAACAATGTTGTTATTATTCACTTACTGAAATTTGGAGGGAAGAGTTGCCGCAATTTTTGGTGTACAGTGCACTGCTTTCGCGCTAAATTGATGAACAGTATGCGTCGCGTCGGACCGGTCACCTTTTGGAAGCTGACACGGCTGAAAAGGTGGCAGAAACCTGAACCTATATTGTAGCCTTATTTCCTATTTATTTTATTCATGAGTTTTGAGACCAAGAATGGGCCATTTCCAATGCTTATTGGGCTGTCTCAGGAGTCCTAAACCAAACAATTTTTTTTGTTTCTGAAACAACTTTTAAATCTCTCAAATGAAAACCAAACAGGGGCTAAGCCTTAAATCATGTAATTATTAGATTTTCAAAACAATGGAGTTCATTGGAGAACTCATAGTCAAAAGAATAGGGCAAAATATTTCAGTTTTGTTTTGAACGTTTCGAGGAAAAATGTTGTAAAGGTTTTTTTTTTTTTTTTGGCAAATAGATGTATGTGATCGATCAGATCAATTTTAGGTGTATATATATGTGTGAAAACACTGATATCACATTTTGAGATAGCTAGTCTTGTTTTATAAAATAAAAAGAGTATCCTGTTTAATTGTCTTTTATTGCGTAATAATAAGATAGATTAATGTGTTGAGATTTCTTTTGGGACACTCTTCCTCGCACGTAGTTGATGTATTAAATTTTGATATGGCCTAAGGGCTCTTGTTTTCCTTTGTTGATAAAAAAAAGATAGGTTAATTATATTATGGTAACAATTAAGTTATTATTAATTAAATACTATGGAAATCATAAAATACATGCATGTCCACGTGTATACATATTGAGCAATTTTACGATCTTTAATTTTTCAAACATCAAATAGAAAGTGTTTTTCTTTTTCTAAAATGAACCGTTGCAATTCCATTTTTTTTATAGGAAATTGTACGGTAACAATCCAAAATGAGACGTGATAGAAACAAAAACAACCCTTAATGCCTATGTCCAAACTCCCTAAAAGAAGGCAAATAAATCTCCACTTACTGGTCTTAAGTCTCAACTCTTAATCGAAACTTAGCGCTATTTCTTACATATATTTTGAAAGGCTAAAATGATTGCATCGAAAAATTACCTTTTGCTATTCAGTAATTTGTTTAATTTTCAGTTTGCTTATTTCCTTTACGACATATATCCCTTAAGTTTACGGGTATCTCCGTCTTTATGTTTGTAAGAGTAAACACAAAATATTATGAAGTTTTTGTACCCCAAACCCAACTCGTCTTCATTCTTCGAATATATATAATGATTATTTTTTTCGTTTTTTATCTATTACATAGTGATTTAGTGTGTTGTCGTTCGCTGGCTTGGCAGGCTGATGAAACACACATCGTGCTGGAACCAGCTTTGTCTTTTGCATACATGTACTCCAATCGAAGTGGTGAGGGGACGGATGGATCTTTGATGTTTTCGGACTGAACTCGGGTTATCCCAAGCTGTATACGTATCCATTTGAGAGAATCAAGCCGAACGTAGTTCATTTGTCTATTCTGATGACCCAGCACTAATGGGGCTATGTGATTAACTTGTTTCTTCATGGCGCGGATTCACGGTTTTGACCATATATCCTTGTAGGAAGGACCAAACCTCGATCCACTTCTTGATACGGAAAGTAGACTCCCTTAGCTTTCCAAGCATATAAGGTACATGTCGGGGAGACATGTATAATGGCCTCGACATCGAATATCATGGCAGGTATCTTGCATGTCAGGTGTGATGTTGAGGCTTCACCATATCGGCCATATCTCCATATAGGTATATCGAAACCTCGATCTGCTTCTTCTTATGGAAAGTAGACTCCTGTAGCTTTCCACACACATATATATATATATATGGTACATATCGAATGGATATGTAGAGCGTTCTCTATGTCGAATACAAGTCGGATCTGTGCATATCAAATGTGATGTCAGATGTATGTCGAAAGTAGACTTCGATGTCGGATGTCAGAGGTCTATATTCGATATAAGGGCTACGGGGGAGGTCCCCATGCCTTCTCTCTCCCCTTTAGGGCCAAATGGAGGGATATTTATAAGCATATGGGCCAGGGTATGTCGAAAAGGCACCTGATATGGCATATCGAATGCTGTCGAGATCTGCGAAGTTTCACCGTTTTGGGCATAACTTCTATTCCGGACCTTGGAATTGCAATTCGCTTGTTGCATTACGACCTAGACATTTGTGGCTTTCCAATGACATATCATACGGTACGTAGTTCGTTATATACAAATAATAGTGATCCTTGTAATTGTGGCATTCACGTGATATGACACGTATTGTTACTATATTATGTAATATCACATAGAATATTTTATTTTATGTTTGATAGATCATATTAAGTAGAGCTAGTGCTGCCAAAAACTGTTGTACACTTGCAATAATTTCCAGAATTTAGGCCTGATTTGGCATGTAAAACCTTCAACAGAAACGTTTACGATTAAGTAAGCCCTTTTTTTTTTTTGATGAATGATTAAGTAAGCCCTTGGAACCACTAATAACAGTTAGAATTATTGATCAATATGCCTAGCTAGAACCTAGGATGCACGGATACTCAAAAAAAGTGCTCGGTCAGCTTCGGATACGTATCGGATACGGATACGCGTCAGATACGCGCGTGATACGTATCCGATACGCCAGTTGGAGTATCCTGAATTAAAATTAATTAAAAAATATGGATACGAGTATCAGATACTCTCTTGGAAAGTATCCGATACGTATCAGATACTCTTCAAGAGAGTATCCGATACGTATCGCGGCCAATTTTTTTTTTTTATCAGCAAAATAAGGTTTTATTCAAGACAAAGGCATTACAAATGATTGGGTACAAGAAGTACACAAACTCCAAAAGGCTTAAAGAAGACACTCATGAAATGAGTTCGACCAGATGACATAAGAATATGCAAACCCTTTAAATTTAGCATTAAACAATACCCAATCTCTAATTATGTTATTTGTTATGTTTTAAAATTATGCTAATCTAGTATTGTTATTTGTTATCGGATACTCTCTTGAAAAATATGTTAATCTAGTATTGTTATTTAGTATGTTTTAAACTCTTTAACTTTTGTTGTTGATCATGTTTAATGTATTTAACATTTAATCGTTACTATTTTGAGTTTTTGAGCTTATATGAATTGCCTATGGCTATTAGGAATCTTTTATATATGTTTATATTTTTTTAATTGTGTTGAAATTAATTTTGCAAGTGATTACATATGATATAATATATCATTTGACTTTTTTTAGTTATATATTTATATAATTATTATTTATTAATATTAAATATTCGAAGTATCCTACAAGTATCATATCTTATAAATTTTAAAAAAATCGTATCTACGTATCGATTCTCGTATCCATATCCGTGCAACCTTGGCTAGAAGTGTACGTAGCACGTACGCTTACATGCAAATGCAATTATTCAAAATCACGGAAACTAATATTATAGAAGTCTGTATGATAGTTTATACTTTATATGTACGCCTTCGATAATTCACTTGTCGCTATCAGTTCAATTTATATAATATACAGTCCTTAAAGTCACTTGAATCAAATATACTGTGTAGCAAATAATAATAAACCTTTTTACTAAAGGTGACACGTAAATGTCACAAGAAAAATAAAGAAATAGGAAGAGTGAGTGACGAAAAGTTAAATTCTGAAATGGGTCAACAACTGTAATGGGGGAAATTCAAAGAGGGTCCACGGGACCTAATATAGAGGAGAGATGAAACGTGTCCCTTCCCACCAAATTCAGGTGGGGCTCAAGAATTTAAGATTGTGTCCACGTGTTCATTAGATCAAAATCTTTCTGGCAATCAACGGTGACACGTGGCCCCCCGACTGTCAACATCGACCAGCTGATACGTAACTCGCCGCAATTGGACCCACGACCAACGAGGAGGAGGACGAGGGTCGTTGTCAAATCTTTCTGCCAAGATATTTACCTCACTTTCTCAGACCAGACGCTGGAGAAAGGAGGACTTGATACGCAAGGGTAATTTCTTACTTTATGGGGAAATTAATCAAATTACTTCGAAATAAATGAAAAGAGATGGTAATACTTTTTTTTAATATCTGTTAAGTTTTTTTTTCTTTGAGAATCTGTTAAGTTATTAATTAACACACAATACCCACGTAACTCTAATGTAATAAGTTCACTATAATTTGTTATAATGAGGGGTTCTTTTCATTTTAATACATCACATTTGGATACCTTAAAATGCCATATTAATTAAATAGTATGGGTTTATACCATATTTAGTTGGCAAATAAAAGGTAAAAGTGACCCAAGATAAATTACTGTTTTGGAGCATTTTCCAAGATAACTAATCTCACCTCCCCTCTATGATAATTTAATGTCACAACCACCAACTTCAAACACTCTGTCCCCACTTTTTCAAAAAAAAAATATTTTTCTACCTCTAAAAAGGTGCCTACATCACAATTGAATGACATAAAGTAGAATCGCGAATTACGAAGTAAGTTAAGTGTAGTTTTGGTAATTCACAAAATTATGTGGATGTGAATATGCAACTAAACATGAGTTTTAGTAAAATTAAATGCTACAAGGTGGGATTTTTTTGACAACCAAATGTGAGATTAATTGTTTTATTTAGTATAATCTTGACACTAAATTATATGGTTTTTCAGCTCATGGGGCAACCAAATGTGTCGTTAGAATATATCGCTAAGTAATAAAAAGAATGATGAAAAAGTGAGACAATGGATGCATTAACTATTTGCTGAAATTACAAATCTATATTTCACGTGTTACAAATCTTAAAATATCACATAACAAATATGTTATGATTGTAGAGCTTGAATAGTAAAAATGGACGGATAGAACAATGAAGACGGCGGTTCAACAACAACTCTGAGGACAACAAAACACACGTCGGGGTGCAGAGCCGCACGATCCCTGGCGTGGTGCATGTGTCGTCACTTTGACCATAAGTATCCGATCCGTGAGGATGGTTGGTGAAAACACAAACAATGTTTATGAATCAGTATGCAAATAAAATATTACACTTATGTTCCTTTTCGCAAATGTACGGTCAAGTAATAATAAAATGATAAACATAGTTACGAATCAAGTATCGTATTCCAAGGGAGAAGTGAATTTCTTATCAGAATCACTTAAATGTAAAATACTAATGGTTGTCACGATGGTTGTCTTCTATTGTTGCGCGATGAATGCTACTTGAATGCAGAATGTTACGAATATAGAAAACTATGTATGCCAGTTTTGAAAAACTATTTTGTATGCAATGAACTACTAAACTAGAATGCAATGAGAATAATATGAATGCAATGAAAACTAATAATTGGATGAATGAAGATAATGATTTGAATGCAATGAAAACAATTAATGAGCAGATTGAATGTGAGGAAAACAAACTATAACTAAATGCAGAAGTAAACAAGACGTAATTAAGAAGATTGATTGTTGATTTCTTTAGTTGTAAACATATGACTTAAAGTGTTTTGGAGGTTGGATTTTACTATTGATTTAACCAATAATAGTTTATAGACAAACTACTTATGCTTATCTGAGATGTTTGAATATGTGATTGAGTTCTGGGTGTTTAATGAATCTGTGACTTATAGCTGGAGTTATCCTATGTATAAAATTCTTAAGTCTCTAATGACCTACCGTGTATCGACGACGTCGCACCGATCCTCTAGTGGTTGCACGCGTCACACCGATCAATATCTCGACTCGCGTGACGTACAGTTTGGGTTGCGCGTGTCGCGCGACTTCCTCCATGTCAGACGGCTCTGATTCCTCTGGACCGGCTGTTGGGCTTATTCTTGTTCACGAGATTAGGGTTGCATCGTTTTGCGTAGTACCCTGACACTTGAAGTGGTGTTGTGGCACTCTAATTGCATTCCCTTCTGAAAGTATCTATTTGTGCTATTTTCCCTTCTTTTTGTCATCACTCGACTAAAACCTATAAAATAACAAAGCAATATGAAAACCAACAAATATGCACCAAGATCTATACAAAAGTATTGAAAAACTAGTACTTAAATCACGCTAATAAACACTCATCAAGTGTTCCCAAAATTAAATATTTGCTTGTCCTCAAGCAAAACTTATTAGTTTGACTCAATCTAAATTAGGACTCAAGTCATCAATATGTCAACACTCATGCATATGGATATATTCTTAGAATGCAATATATGGTTAAAACAAGAGATACTTGGTAGTATACAAGTAAACCTCGCACGTCAAGTTTATTAAAGGCATTGTCATGCAATATTTCATGTGCTCAAAAGTGGGTGTCACTATTGCTCATGCATAAGAGTAAGCGTCATATTGTCTATCCACAAAATCATAGAATTTCATTACAAAAGAGTCGGCTCGTGACATACGATCAAGGTCGAACTCCACTTCGATTTGGTTTCCATTTTTAGGGGTCAATGCACGAATCCCATCGAATATTAATATATGATCAAATCTTTAATCATCACTCAAGGACCGAAGCTACCTCACTTTATGAGTTAATAATAGAACTGAACACATATTAGTGTGTTTAATATAATATCTGGATCCAAAACCATAAAACATTAGGTATTAGTATTTTCCACTAATATGTGATCTCAATTTAACAAACATCTTCTCTATTATGTTGGCTCTCTCGGACCTAAAAAGCGACATCAAAACCATAGTGTAACTAGTATATTATTAAACTATGCAATCGAATCAAGATGTGAATCAACAATCGAACAACAATCAAAAGAAACATTGCAATTTTATCGTCAAAGATTTAAATCGAATGATTGAGAGAGAGAATTGAACCAAACAATTTTGTGATCGCCAATTGTTTCTTCTTCAAATTCTGTTGATATTGAAATTGTTGGATCGGGACTTGATACTTGTCGCACAATGTTAACCTTGATGTTAGTCTAACACTGATCAGCTCTTCCAATGTTAAGCTGGTGTTGGAATCTTGATGTTACCTTAACATCCGTTTAACAGCAGTTAACGTTAGCACAAATCTACTTGACAGAGAATATAACGCATCGGATAAATAAAGAACACAAGTAGATGTCATTTTAAGAAGATAATATATTAATATGATCTTCCGAGCAGTAGGCGAAATAACCCGTTAAGGTTTTAACAAAAGTCGCTCTCTCAACTCTCAAGCTCCTCACTTTCAAATTGATCGAACTAAGCAAAGCATACAAGAATTGCTTCGACTATCTCTAAAAGCTCCTCACTCTTAGATCTATTCTAACAACTCACAAACTTTGTTAAAGCAAGACAAAGACACTCGACTATAAAGATTTCCTCACGGGATATTTTCGCTCTTGTCTTCGTGTCTTTTTCTTGATGCCCAACATGTCTATTTATAGTGTAGTCTTCCTTGATGGCCAAGACATGTTGTGCACGTTTTTGGTTGCTATTAGATCTTCTTGTATGACTCTAATTTTTTTCATGGCAAGTCTCCTTCAATAGGGAAAGGTTTCCTTGTCCAACTTGAAGTCTTCAATGGAAAGGTTTCCTTCTATTAACTGTGAGATTCATATAAAAGAACTGGTAATGCAAGAATTAACTGTGACCTACTGGATACATTTCGGGAGTGATCTTACCGGTAAAAACAATTCAACTAGACAATTTGATGTAGCAATGGTACTCGAGTTTTTATAGAATAGTTAATGAGCTTGTGCTTAACAATAAAAAAATCGAGCCTTATGACTTCTATTATTCTACCTTATACCTCCCGACGAGGAGCGACCTCGCAAACAATCAAGAGACATGCTCGAGTACATGTCGATCCAGTACGCGGGTTACAGCCAACTCCTGACTGCAAGCGGCGCCTAGATAGATGGGTATCAAGCGAAATTACTTAAACCGACAGTCCTTACTGCCCGACAGTAACTCGACTCAATCCCTGGGCCCAACTTTCCAAAGGCGTCCCAGTGGGTATAACAAATAAACAAACAAGCTAGTAAACCGGATAATATCCGTTGCTCCTTGAGCTACATGTGCCGAACATAGTTTGTTGCTCTTTGCATAATTCAAGAACCAAGAGATGAGATTATAATATTGGAGAATTATCATGATTATGAATATATATGATAAATAATAAATGATTGGATATGATTTATCGATGAGTAAGAAAATCATGTTATTAGATGAGATGCCAAACATGATTATGATGAAATGGTTGTTCGAGGTTTGGTAGTGGAATAATGACTTTTCTGTCCAAGTTCCTCAGGGCCGGATGCCAAAGGGGCTAGAACAAATCAGAAATGGAACCTCACCTTAACTCGTACGGGGAACCTTGATGGCGTTGATTAGTTCGTCAAATCTTTAACAAATTTAAATAATATTAATCAATTGAATTTATAATTCACCACAACAAATATTAGTACTTTTTTCTTCAATTCTCATGTTGGTGAAATTGAGAACGTTCTTGTTAAGAATGCTAATTACAATGTAAATCTTAGTAAATAACACATAAGCTTAATTTATGTCATGGCGCAAAACATGATAATCTTAGATGATGAATTTAAAGAAAACCATATTATTTAACTAACTCTAGGAAATCTCATCTTTTTAGTCTTTAATCAATTCCAAACTTTTAATAACCACACACCAAATAAGCATGGATGAAAATTTCGGTTCGGGAGTACGTTTCGGCTAACTAAAAATTAGAAACGTTTCGTAATATTTCGAGAACTTTTCGACATGTTTCGAAGAATTCGTAAAATTGTAGTTATAACTATCATGGAAACTACATGTATGTTTCGTATCGGTGAAGTCAAAAACGGAAATTTTTCGGTACTTTTCGAGGAAACGCACGGAAATTTTGATCCATGCAAATAAGTATCATACGAAATAACACCTTAAAATGTATAACTTAGTCATTTATTACTTTATTTCACATAATAAGTTTAAAAATGCATATACTCGTTTTATAACTTAAATATAAAGATATAAACATGAGAGGTTTTATCAAAATATGTGATAAGGGATGATAAATAATCTTGTTTTGATGGTTAGATCATGAAGTGGCAGGAATAATCTTGTAAGACTTATGAAAATAGTATGTTAAACATGATAAATTTACCATTTAAGTGCTATAAATAAGATCACAAAAATGTCAATTCATGATTATAAATCATAATAATCTTATTATAACTAGTACTATATCATGTTAAATTTATGTGTGTGATAAATACATTGAATTATGATGGCGATTAAACTTATAAATTAAGAAAACAAAGATTGTGCCAAATAGAGTGAAAAATCACCGCAATTTTGGTTTACCTTTGATCGGACATCCAAATGAACTTGGTTTTCAAATATTTTTATGTTTTATGGTTTTCTAGCATCATGAGAGATGTAGGAATCCAAGATTTTGTGAAAACACAAATGTTTTCTATGCTAAATAATTCTTGCAACATAAGTTGCTATCGAATTTCCTGGCAGCAGTTTACGATTTATGGATTATGCCCTCATATATCATATTATTGGAGAAAGATGTCTTCATAAAAAAGATAGAATACACCAAGGAGACTATTCATTCGTTGGCCTTGATCAAAAAGGATTTTTCTACAATTTGTTATGATTTTTTTAAGGTGCAGAATCGGCATTTCATGTGCAGTAAAGGTTTTGGCGTCTTTTTGGGTAGAAACTGGAAAGATAAAAATCTGAAAAATTTATTTTCTAAACGAAAACACAAAAAGGAACAATTTTTATTTCTTCTTACTTTTGCAAAATCGGATTATTTTGGGGTGTAAAAAATGGTGAAGAAGGGTGAGTATTTATAGGCGTAAATAGTAGTTTAATAATACTTATTTAGGAGCCAATGCCCTTGCTGCTGCTTCTTCTTATTGTGGCCGAGTCCGGAGCGAAGTTACGTAGCATTTCCATCCTTCGATATGGTCTGCTATGACCTCACCAGTACCACTAGAAGTTTGAAATTTCACCATTTGATGATAAGTTGATGGTAAAGCTCGGAAAGCATTCAATGCTGGTCTTCCTATGATTCCGTTGTATGCGAAATGCATGTCAACGATCACGTAATTCTCCAGAAGCGTCTTTCTCTGTGGTGTTGTACCCATTGACGCTGGGAGCTTAAGCATTCCGAGTGGGACTATCTCTGGACCTCCAGATCCATGAAGAGATGTTTTCACTGGTTCTAATGTCTGATTATTCAATCCCATTTTAACAATGTAGAACTAAACAACACATTTACTGAGCTCCCGTGGTCCACTAGCATCTTGGTGACTCCATAATTAGCTATACCCACAGTTATTACCAAAGGGCAATTTAAATTGGACATTTGTATGGCCTGTGCGCTCAGCTTCCTTAGGCCTGCTGTCGAGAAAGTGACTTCCTCGTGTGGCATCTCTTCAATTCTCAGTATATTGGCCATGTTGACAAAATTATCCGACTCCACTTGTCTTGTAATTTTTCTCCGTCCGTTGGTGGAATTCGCTCCCCCCGGTCCTCCTGATATCATATTGATCATTCATTTCCTGTCATTTCCATCTTCAATCTGAGGATACTGGAAAAGATGCGGTTCATCGACTACCCTTTGCTTATCCTTCCTAGGGGATGGAGTTCTCTTTCGGTCAAAATTTTTCTCTTGTTCATGCACTTTCTTGACATACTCCACGAGTTTGCCATCCTTCACTAACCGTTCAATTTCATCCTTCAAATTTATACACTCTTCAGTATCATAACCCTTCTGATTATGATACTTGCAGAACTGACTTGAATACATCGTCGCCTTGGATTCCCTCATCGGTTTAGGATCCTTCAACCATCCTTTCCTCTTTGCTGCCCCAAAAACTATCATGATGTGAGCATTTAACGGTGTCTACCGTCTAGGCGAACTATCCCTTTTGTAATTCTTGTTCCTGTTGTTGTTGTTATTGCGGTTATGATCTTCTCTGCCTCTCTCTCTCTCTCTATCTTTCACTGCCACAATAACAGGTACTTTAGTCGCCATCATTTCCTCAAAATGTACCACCTCTTGTGCTATTTTATTAATCTCTTCGATGGTAGTGGGCTTACGTCTGAGTAGGTCCCCACCGAACATTGTATTGGTGGTTGCTCGGAAAAGTATGCTTACAATCATTTCTCCTGATGGG
Organism: Linaria vulgaris; assembly: GCA_948329865.1. Taxonomy (NCBI): domain Eukaryota; kingdom Viridiplantae; phylum Streptophyta; class Magnoliopsida; order Lamiales; family Plantaginaceae; genus Linaria; species Linaria vulgaris. Next base: position 28,906,102 of record OX415250.1, on the reverse strand, counting down.
CTATCAATCCTTAGTAGCTCAGTATTGAAACGTTTCATAAAGTCTTTCAGACTTTCATTAGTTTCCTGTTTCATTGTATAGAGATGGGAGTGATCCAAAACCAATCTAGATTGACTAGAGAATTGGTCTTCAAACATTTTTATGAGTTGGTTATAGCTTTTGATCACTCCTGGAGGAATCCAATTAAACCAATCCACAGCTACTCCCGACAGAGTTGTTGCAACTATCCTGGCTTGGATATTGTCTTTAAAACCGTAAAGGGACAATCTCCTATCCAGTTGAAAAAGATGGTCTCGGGGGTCAAATTTCCCATCGTAAGTTTTCAGTTCCGGGAGCTTATCCCCGTGTCCCAAGATCTCTGACTCTATCTCTTGACAAAATGGATTGCGGTTATTTGTATTCTCCTCTTGTACCGTTTGAGCCTCGACTGTAGCTTTCCCTTTCTCCAGCCTTTCTATATTTCTGGCCATTCTATCACGCTCGCTTCGTGAATCATGACCGTCTAGATGTCTTCTGTCATCTCTATTTCATCTTCTTCGTAGTTCTTCTCTTTGGTCCTCTTCCTCATTACGTTCCGTTCTGGAATCATGACTCTCTGACCGTCTCCTATCTTCTTTTCTTCTCCGTTCGGTAACGCGGTCTTCCTCCTTTTCCTTTTCCCTCCTCTCAAGGTATCTTCTTGATTGTACCTCGACCGATACTAACTTATTTCCTTGATCATCTCGGGTGAATTTTCCCTTACTTTTTGTTCCCTATGAAGCATGTCTACTTCTTCTATCATCTTGCTGGGATTTTTTCTTCTCCTTTCCCTTCAACATTCGGGCAACAGAACCTTGTTCCCTTAATGCTTCTGGATGTTCAACATGAGATGGTATCAAAACGGGTGGTGCTGGAGTCAGTACTTCGGCCAAAGCTGCTTTTACCATTGCCAATAATTCATTCTTCATATTATCTGGAATCGAAGTACTCGTTGCAGTTGCTCCAGTTGCACCTGCTTCAGTGGCGGGTACCTCTACACCTTGAGGTCCTTGATTCTCCCTTCTCGCCGGTGTTGGTACTGCTGCGGGTACTGTTGATGGTCCCGCAATATCTTGCGTCATCTGTTCAGGTGTTTTTTGTCCTGCTTCTCCCATAGCTCCTTCCAGAGCTTTACTTTGAGATTTGGTAATTCTAGACATAATGCCTAATAAACTAATAAATTTAGTGTTTCCCACAGATGGCGCCAATATTTTGGTCTTATTTCGTCACGGTAATAGAACACAATAAAAGAATACAAAATGAGATATAAATAACCAAAACAATGCTATCCAACTTTATTATCAGACTAGCTTAATCCGGAACACTTATTACAAGCTTACTAGGTAAAATAAACTAATTACAAGATTTATATAGCGTATCGAATCCTCGGTATTCGATGCTGATGTGTCGAATGCCTTTGTTCGATGCAGAACAATTAACATTGATTCGAGGTTGTTCTAGATGGTATCGAATTCGATGCGTGCTTTATGTGTTGAATTCGATGCGGACTTTGTCGTATCGAACGGAAGAAACACTGTTTAATCACGTGTCGAATGAGGACCGTTCGATCCGATGCGTCTCGAATAAATAGCGATTCGATGCTGACTGTGCTGAAGTGGTTGTCTTCTCAAAAACGTGCACGGAATACAAGGGGACGGGCTATTTATAGCAGTCATCCCGTGGAGCCCACATATCGATATGGAAAGGCGCATCGAATCATACTTATTAGACTGTAGATTTGATGCGCGTATCGAATTCACTCAATTCGATGTGCTTATGGGCCGACCCAATAACAATGTATTGGGCCAATCTTAAATCACACCCATCACAAAGTAATTTCCTTGACCGTAAAAGATAATAATACTTCACTGCAAATAGAGTTCTCTGAAATCTAGTACTTACAAGCTTACTTTGAAGAGGTTTAAATCTTTCAATATAATTATTTATTTATGCATATTTTGGTCTTATTTCGTCAAGATAACAAAACACTGTAAAATAATACAATTGGAGTACAAATAGCCAAAATAATGCTAATCACTTAATAATCGGACTAGCTTGGTCCGGAACACCTAATACAAGCTTACTAGGTAAAACAAGTAAATTACAAAGTTAATGCTACGTATCGAATCTAGAGCGTTCGATGCTGATGTGTCGAATCGATGTCGTTCGATACTAGGTGTACAGTAGAGGTCCTGTGTCGAATTAGGATGTATCGAATTTGACAGATTCGATACAGTGTTAAGTATCGAATTCAGTATCCTTTGTTCAATGCCGTGTCGAATGTTTCAGGTTCGATCCAGATGAATATCGAATGCACTATGTTCGATCTAGGTGAGTGTCGAATGCTCTATGTTCGATATTGAGTAGATCTGAATGTCTCTTAAATGTGTGTACAGACTACAAGGGGACGAGGTATATATAACCACCGTCCCGCGGGTCTCACTGCCAGCTGGGGAACGTACATCGAATCGAAGCGGTTTGATGCTCATTCTGCATCGAACAAGCGCCGTTCGATGCATATTTAACATCGAATAGGACTTGTTCGATGTACTATAAAGCAAGTTGATGCTGCTGGGCCGGCCCAAATATGCGATATTGGGCCAATCCTAAAATATCCCCATCACATAGTCCCCCCAATTTGGGAGACGGTGTCGAGTAGAGAGCGGCTTCCAAACTCAAAAATATGTCATTGCTCTGTTGACCGACGTTACAATTATCATTTTTATACTTTGAAAATCATGCCCCCGATTGGGAGGTGATCTCGAGGAGAGATCTTGTTTTGATTTTTTGTACTGGTTTGGAAAATTCTTATTCATATGTTTCTTCTTAACGGATTCCAATATATATATAGTTTGTCATTTTTCAGTGAAAATTGATGTTGCGCATCGAACAAGATATGTTCGATGTGCGAGCGCGTCGAACGATGACGTTCGATGCTCGATTTGTTATTCGTGAACAATAGATCGAACCAGGTGTGTTCGATGCGGGAGTGCATCGAACGATGCCTGTTCGATGATTTATTTGCTTTTCTTGAACAATAGATCAAACCAGATGTGTTCGATGTTGGAGCGCATAGAACGGTGCCTATTCGATGCTTGATTTGCTCTAGACCTGATGGGCTTTTCACTGCCTATATAAAGGGGAGAGTTCTGCGAGAAGCTCATTTCCTCCCTTGCCAACTTACTCACTCGTGTAAGTAACATCGAACAGAGCTTGTTCGATGCTCTTTGATCGAACGGCAAGCGTTCGATCTAGTGCCTAAGGATATTTTTTCTATTATAGCGTGATATATTGATATGTTTCCGGCAATTTTAACATTTCTCTCATTGTTTTCTTTTATCAGGTGAATCAATCGAACAAAAGTTGTTGGCTTCTTATACTCGATCAAGGTAATTAATATGTTCTCGTTTGCGAGATGTTTTTATAACTTTTTAATAAGTATCCACTCTAGATACGTTGAGGTAGAGTTATGAGAACCGAGAGTGACGTATTCGCTCGTAGTCAGCTTTTTCTTTTTAATTTATTTCAGTTCTTTCTCGTCCACGATGGTGAATTCTGAATCAACCTCTAGTAGTGAGTCGAGTAGCGGCTCGAGCTCTGGTTCGAGGAACTCTATGGTGGACCCATCTAGTGCTCCCGCAGGTTCGAATATAGTCGTTGTAAATGAATATGAGCCAATTGACATAGAAGCTATTGGTTCACTCGCGCGTAATAATCCTGGTGCTAACGTTGAGCATGTGGTGCCTCAGAATGAAAGTGATGATTTACAATCGTCGTCATTTGCGGATAATCGTGCCTCTAGCGAGGCCGATGAGGATGCATAATTCATCAACGTGGAATTTTATGATAACACCGAGGTGGCAGGGATGGCGTATCATATGTATGTCTCGCGCCTACAACATAGTCGCAAAGAGCTTCGCGAGAAATTTGATATGACCGCATGCATACTCCTCCGCCCGGGCAGATGATAGTTTTTGTAGGCCAGCTTTTGAATGGTCTTCGGTTCCCAATACCCGTTGAGCTGAGAATACTCCTAAGGTCTATTGAACTCGCGCCAAGACAACTTACGCCAAATTCGTATGGCCATATGATAGGTTTCATTATTGGGCTGAAAGCGCTACGCGAACCTCAAAGTCCCAACGAGTTTTATGCTCTGTTTGAGATCGCTAGGCGAGAGGAAGGGTTTCATCATATCAAAGCACAACGTCATTGTAATTTTCTGAACGGCGAAGCTACTGGGTATGAAAAAGATTGGAAAAGTCGATATTTCTATGTCGAAGAGAGCTACGAAGGTGAATTTTTATTATCGTCTCGAGTGGTAAACCGAATCAAGGGTGGCGATACCGCCTGCCATTGCCGCGACGTCATGGGATTGCAAGTTTATCCCGAAATTAGTGCCACATAAACAGTTTGATGTTAAAAAACTGGTACAAAGTCGTGTGTTATCTTTAGCTGGTTTGTCCCCGATGCAACGGGAGATGTACTCTTGGTATAATTTTGCATCTTCTTCGATGCTCTGCTTTATGTTAATAATATGAATATCTTAATGATGTGATATTTTTGCAGGCCACTTTTTCATGGATCGCCACGCTCGCATGAACCGAGCCATTGCTGTTGAGCAAGCAAGCTCTCAAACCACCACTGTTCGGAAGATTCCTCCTCCAAAGAAAATGAAGAACAAGGAAAAGAAAACCATTGTTGAGCATTCGGCCGCTGCCGCTGTCGATTCCCATGTCGATCCTTTCGAGGATGTTCTGTGAGTGAATTGCAATACTGCGCCAGCTGCTGCTAAGTTTAGCCATATTGAAGCTTCTGAAAGTATGGCGGCTGGTCTAGGTGATAATAGCAAAGGCGTTACCCAGGCCAAAATGAGACGAGTCTACCAAACCCGCTCTCAAACTGGAGGGGCTATGTAACGCCCCAAAAATGAGAACGTAAATAAATTTATACTTTAGCCTTAAAATTTGTAAAAATTCTATTTTTGACCCTAAATGTTTAGAAAAATTTATATTTTAGTCCATAAATTTAAAAATTAGTCTTTTATTATTTTTATAGGTCCTAATCCTAACACATATATTTCAATTTCAAATTTTAACCAGGATGATCGAATTATCTAGAAATATTACATGAATTAATATGTATGTAACAAAGAAATCTAATTATACCTATTTGAAATTTAATTATAAATAATTTAGGGACTTGATATGCAATTAACCAATTGATGAAGTAAGCCATGACATGTTTTTGATGAGCTAAGCCATGAACTCCTTAAGAGCAGATGAAATATAGATTTTTTTGTGAATTAATATAAAATAATCAAGGTGGGACCTAAATAAGTATTATTAAACTACTATTTACGCCTATAAATACTCACCCTTCTTCACCATTTCTTACAGCCCAAAATAATCCGATTCTGCAAAAGTAAGAAGAAATAAAAGCTGTTCCTTTTTGTGTTTTCGTTCGGAAAATAAATTTTTCAGATTTCTATCTTTCCAGTTTATACCCAAAAAGACGCCAAAATCTTTTGATGCGGGGTGATTTCGTCTGCTGACTAAGCACTCCACGTCAGACTAACCCAAGCTCCGTGCTGGTGTTGGGTCAGCTTTGAGTTCGAGAAACTTGCACTGAAAAACATGAAAAGTATATACCTGAGTGAACTTGGAGTTTGTTGATTTCGTACTGAACTTGGGCTGGACCAAGCTGCCTACGTATCCCGTATAGGGAATCAAGCCGAACGTAGTTCATTGTTTCTCTGTGACATCCATTGTTGCGCGTTGGGCTAATGGGCCGTGTTGAATGAGTATGCCTTGTGTTGGGCTTGAAGCTTGTTGGGCCAATGGACCATATCGTAAGACGTCTTCGGACCGAGCGGGTCGGACAAAATCCATGCTCTCAAAGTCTAGAGAGAGAAAGCTCTGACTTAGAGAGAGAAAGTAAGATGTGAATTGTGTCTTTTGCATCCAATTGAGGGGGTATTTATAGGTACTTCATGGGCTTGGCCCATCATTCATGGACTTGTGTTGAACCTGAGAAGGCGATGATTCGAGGAGGTGACAACCCGAGAAGGCGATGACCTGAGAAGGCGATGACCTGAGAAGGCGACAACCCGAGAAGGCGATGACCTGAGAAGGCGACAACCTGAGAAGGCAACAACCTGAGAAGGCGATGATTCGAGGAGGCGACAACCCGAGAAGGCGATGACCTGAGAAGGCGACAACCCGAGAAGGCGATGACCTGAGAAGGCAATGACCTGAGAAGGCGATGACCCGAGAAGGTGACAACCTAAGAAGGCGATGATTCGATGAGGCGAAAACCCGAGAAGGCGATGACCTGAGAAGGCGATGACCTGAGAAGGCGACAACCCGAGAAGGCGACAACCCGAGAAGGCGACAACCCGATAAGGCGACAACCTGAGAAGGCAACAACCTGAGAAGGCGATGATTCGAGGAGGCGACAACCCGAGAAGGCGATGACCTAAGAAGGCAACAACCTGAGAAGGCGATGATTCGAGGAGGCGACAACCCGAGAAGGCGATGACTTGAGAAGCCAACGACTTTCACTCCTTATCTCTTTAAGATACTAAAGCGACACCAATGACTTAGTACTTTTACAGAACTTGTCATTTATATACTTCAAGGTGTGACACGTGGTCGAGTGAGAGGTTGCCAAATGTCAATACTAAAGTATGGTACAACAGTAATCCCCCCACTTCGCAGTGTGTTATCTGAAGGAGAAGACATTGTGAAGTAGATTAGGCATTCCTTGGTTCATATTTCGCTTATCTTCTTGTTCTTGCTTGTCTTTGCCTCCAAATGTCATTATTTGGTTCTTGTCTTCATGACTTATGATGATGGCCTACTTTAATAGGCTCTTTACCTGGTTTATTTCGGCAGGGCTTACATTATTCGCCTACTGTATGGGATATTCGCCCAATAGGCTCTTCACCTAGTTTATTTCGGTAGGGCTTACGTTGTTGGCCTACTTTATGGTATATTCGCCCAATAGGTTCTTCACCTAGTTTATTTCGGTAGGGCTTACGTTGTTGGCCTACTTTATGGGATATTCGCCCAATAGGCTCTTCACCTAGTTTATTTTAGTAGGGCTTACATTATTCGCCTACTTTATGGGATATTCGCCCAATAGGCTCTTCACCTAGTTTATTTCGGTAGGGCTTACGTTGTTGGCCTACTTTATGGGATATTCGCCCAATAGGCTCTTCACCTAGTTTATTTTGGTAGGGCTTACATTATTCGCCTACTTTATGGGATATTCGCCCAATAGGCTCTTCACCTAGTTTATTTCGGTAAGGCTTACGTTGTTGGCCTACTTTATGGGATATTCGCCCAATAGGTTCTTCACCTAGTTTATTTTGGTAGGGCTTACATTGTTTGCCTACTTTATGGGATATTCACCCAATAGGCTCTTCACCTAGCTTCTCGGGATTCCTTTGTGTCATGCCTTATTTCTTATCCTCACCATATCTCTTTGAAGGTGGAGTAGTGATTTGTACGGTTTAGCGATTGCCATCGTAAAGTTGTTAATATCATTGCCGAGAGTGGTGAATGGATATTTTGAAATAGTTTTTGTGATCCTTAACACGGGTGTTGCGTGTGTTATCATTGTCACTTGCACAGCTGCAACAATTTTTGTTAGTAGTTTCACTCATATAGAGAGTCCCCTAGTTCCATATCGCACTTGAGTCAGTGTGTATTACTTTGTTCTATCACATTGTGTAGAGTGACGAGGTAGTGTGATATCTCTTGATTGTTGCGAGGCCGTGTGTTATGGATTGAGCTCGTTTTCTTGACAAGTTGATCATCGAACATCACTTTGATGAGTTAATTTATCCTCGTGAGGGGCATTCGGCGTTGTGAGAGGCGTTTAATCCTTGAGAGGCGATCAAAGCCTTATAAGGTGTTCAATGCAACACGAGACGTTCTTTTGGTGTAGTTGCTTCGTGAAGCGATGTTGACACGTAAGTCGTTGAATGAAGCATTATTTTAGCGTAAATCTTAACAAAACATGCTATTCTGACATAAGTCACTTAATAAAGCATTGTTTATTTATAAGTCCCGTCATGGGGTACTCTTTGTAGTTTGATTAGGAGGTGATAGTTGGTAGTTTGATGTAGTTTGACAAATCCCAACCTTTTCAATAGAGGCGGTAGTTGATCCGTCGACATGTAGCAATCACGCCATACCGGCTTTTCTTGAGTTGCAGCCGTTTGCCTACGATACGAGCATAGGTGATATTCCTCACTTCTTTGCTTCACAAACCCTCTTGAGTTCGCATTCAGACTTCAATGGTGCGTACTCTCTTTTGTGTCACATTCAATCTTCAATAGTGCATACCCGTTTGGGGGTCACATTCAATCCTTAACAATACATACTCCATTTGAATCAAATTTAATCTTCAACTGTGTGTACCAATTTGTAACACACCCAATCTTCAACAAGCCTGTTTGTAGCATCGTGGCTTTGGGGACGTTAGTCCTTTATTAGTTGAGCTTCGAAAAGCTAACTCTTCATTATTTTCTGAGGGCTAAGTCTTTCTCAGTTGAGCTTAAGCAAAGCCAAGTCTTCGCCGAGCTTCCAAAAAACTAAGTCTTCGTTAATCTTGTATTTGGGCGGCTGTATGAGAGTGTGGATCGCGCTGGTTGGACAAGTAGGGTTGAAAATTTACGACTTCGAACAATGGTGTTGGGTAGTGCCAATGTTATTTCAGGAGTAGCTTGTCTTGCGTTGCTTAGATGAGTGAAATTAGCCTCCCAAGGAACGGTATCATAAATCCCCACTTTGCAGTGTGTTGTATGTAAGACAAGGCACTTAGAAGTATTCATCGTGGCTAATCGCGTGATTGTGTAGTACTTTGTGCAAATTCTCGCATTTTGAGGGTTCATTCCACCATCTCTGAATTTGTTGGGGTTCATTTTGACATGTCTCGGGTGTGTTTTTGCCACTTTATCCTCTTATAAGTATATATCCTTTTGCAATTATACCACGTTGGAGTCTCCTTCACATTTTGCATTGGGCTCTTATCCATCTCCTCAAGGATTGTTTTCCAATATTTGTATTCTTCAAAGACCTTTTTGTAGTTCCTTTAATTTCCAAGGACCAGTCATACAATATCACAACTCAAGGTTATTTGCAATTGTCTGCTATGTGTAGGAAATTGAATGTTTAGCCGTTGTTTAGTGTCTTCAGACTTCAATTCATATGTGGGCCCCCTTATGAAACAATTCCCACTTATCTTCAACGTAAATCTCTCCTTCAATTATCTCGCCGAATTCTCTCCTTACAGTAAATCTCTTTCAATCTTTTTCCAATCTTGAAATATATTCTCCAGATCTGGATAAATTTCATTCCGGTATTCACGCTATTAATCATGATGCAACAGAAAGTCCAATTTTCTGCCTTTCATAACCTTCTTCCTCCTATATATATGTACGTCGCTGACTCACTCTTCTCTCTTTCAAAATTCCAGCCGCCTCCAAACCGTTCGTCTGGGAACAACTCGATGAGGAAGAGTTCGCACGCTGAGGAAGATCACACGCCGTGGGGGTTTACCATTTCTGCTCGTTCGTTCATCGACAAGGGAGATTGAAGGAGAAGAGTTCTAGCAAGACGATCAGTCTGTATCCACACCTTCTAGGAGTTCACCGATGGCGGGATTTCGCACGGTTCGGGGAGTTCAGCGAGAGGAATTAGCTGTTGTTTTTCGACGCTAGGAGCTCCGACGTGTTGTTTCTCATCGCCACTAGAAGTTCAGGCGTGCTGCTGTTCGTCGGCGCGAGGAGTTCCGATGCAGATGCTATTTGTGCAAAGAATTCATGCGAAGCTGCTGATCGTGCAAAGGGTTTCGGCGGGCTGTTGTGCAGAGAGTTTGGTTGCTTTGCTGTTCGCCAGTGGAAAGAGTTCGAGCGAGCGAATCTGTTTGACGCGGCGTTGCGGGATCAGTTCGTTCATGGCAAAGAGTTTTTGTCCAAATTGCTCTGGTGAAGGAGAAAAGACCGGGTTCCATTCAGATCACGCACGAGCATTTTGTGCATGCTGTTGTTCGGTCGCGGAGGAGATCGATAGCGTTGGTGAGTCCTGGCATGGGAGATCAGTTTGGCTAGGAGTCCGTGTGCAAAAATCAAATCGTGCGAGAAGAGTTGTTGAAGAAAGAGCCTTGATATTTCCAAAGAAAATGCCGATCAAAGAACTGTCATTAGTGAATAAAGTGTTGCATGTTGAATTAGAGGCTCCACAAAAAAGCTTCCTGGCTAGGAGAGCCTCGGCGTCAAAAGAGCTCGCACGTGTGAGAAGTTTTTGCGTGGTTCTGTTCGTGCGTGATAGATTAGCTTGGCGAGGAGTTTGTGTACAAACATCACCCTCGATCGCAAAAGCGAAGCACTTTTGCGCAACTGGATTGCGAGGAAGCGTGGAGGAACTGTAAGTTCCGATTTGGTGCCAAAAAATCTATAAGAAAAATGTCGTTCAGCCGCTGCAGCATGAAAGCTTGGTCATGGCGAGTGGCAAGGAGCAACCATTTTCAAAACGCACGTACGATCGCGTCCTCTGTCGGATTGGAGCGTGGTTGGTGCGGTTGGAAGCTGACATCATGACCTATCGAACAATGTTGACGGAAGTTCTAGCAGAGAGTTATAACTACACGAGAAATTCATTTCAACTGCTACACACTTCTTTGATGATAGGCGACAATGAGCAGCAATCTTCAAGTTGCCCGTGGCGGAGCATCCAGTACCGGAATTCAAATACTCATCACATCTAGGAATTTGTCCTACCAGCATGGTTCGACGCCTTTATATGACCACGAAATATAAGAGAGAATCATGGCAAAAGGGCTTCAAGAAGGTGGTAGTCCCAACTTCAAGTTTCAGAGTGCAGCCAAAAGAAGGCTCATATTCTTTAGCAAAACTGCTCCAATTGAGGAATATTAAAAATAAGTGCCATACATGGATAGAAAGTCTTATGAGTCTTCTTTCTAATGAAATAAGCCATAGGTCATTTGAAATTTTGTGGAGCGAGTTATGGCTGTTTTTGTGGGACTGCGCAAAGTGCTCTGCAATCTGTCATGTGCTAGTTCTTTGGCACTCCTTAGAAAAACAGCTCCAATTGAGGAAGATTAAAAATAAATGGCATACATGGATAGAAAGCCTTATGAGTCTTCTTTCTAATGAAATAAGCCATAGGTCATTTGAAATTTTGTGGAGCGAGTTATGGCTGTTTTCGTGGGACTGCGCAAAGTGCTTTGCAATATGTCATGTGCTAGTTCTTTGGCACTCCTTAGAAGAACTGCTCCAATTGAGAATAAGTGCCACACATGGATAGAAAGCTCTGTGAGTCTTCTTTCTAATGAAATAAGCCAAATGGCATTTGAAAATTTTCTTCAGGGATTTACGGCTGGTTTCCATAAGAATGCGCAGACTACTTTTATCGTTGAGCATGAGCTTCATGTCATATTGCCAGTCCAGATTTTCGAAGAGATACAACACGTTTCTATCATTACACCTACATGAATACTTCTACACAAGTGCGTAAGGGAGGAGAGACAACGAGTCTCTATCATTACACAAATTTTAAGCAAATGAACAGCAATCTTCAAGTTACCCGTGGCGGAGCATCCAATACCGAAAATGAGCACAGCAGGTGGCGTTAGAAAGATGACATCAAGAGGTTTCAATTGATGTGAACAATGTCTCGATTGAAGGCCAAACACTATGTGAAAGTTTCATCTCAGCTGTAGCAGTGACTTCGGATATGGCATGTGCCAATGCGCATCGATCTTTAAAAAACCTGTAAAGGCGCTTCCGGAGTTGGTTAGGAGCATCGTTTAGACCGTTCGAAAGCACACACAAAGATATTTCAACGAGTGGTGGTGGCACTCCGAATGGTGACATGGAACCATTGGAAATTTACAGTACATCCGCCGCAACAACGAAAACTTGGTGATGGCGAGTGGTAATGTGCAACGATCTTCAAAAGACCCGTACAACCGCGTCCGCTGGCGGATTGGAGCATGGATGGTGTCATTGCAAAGCTTGCCTCAAGAACTTTCAACCGGCGTTTGTGGTGATCCTCTTGAACGTTGATAAAAATATCAAAAAGACACTTAAGTTGTAGTGAGAAAAGCACGTCGATGGCGCAGTGATCTTCGAGATGAATGGGAAGGCGCTTCACAACTCCGATCAATGCATGGCTGGCGGTGCAAGAAAGCGTACGAGCAATTTGGTTGGGACGCTAAGATGCAGCTACTGAAGCTTCCTTAAGTTGCTGTGTAGGGATCATCGTAGCAACTCTCTTAGTAACTCTAGCCAAAGATTCTTCTCGCTGGTGAGTAATCGTTGTGGCGTTGGCCCTCTAAGTTGTTGTTTTAGACTTTGCCATGGTAATGTATACGGGTATTTCTTCTACAGTGCACTTAGTGGTTTCCCACAGGCGGCGCCACTGATGCGGGGTGATTTCGTCTGCTGACTAAGCACTCCACGTCAGACTAACCCAAGCTCCGTGCTGGTGTTGGGTCAGCTTTGAGTTCGAGAAACCTACACTGAAAAACACGAAAAGTATATACCTGAGTGAATTTGAAGTTTGTTGATTTCGGACTGAACTTGGGCTGGACCAAGCTGCCTACGTATCCCGTATAGGGAATCAAGTCGAACGTAGTTCATTGTTTCTCTGCGACATACATTGTTGCGCGTTGGGCTAATGGGCCGTGTTGAACGGGTATGCCTTGTGTTGGGCTTGAAGCTTGTTGGGCCAATGGACCATATCGTAAGACGTCTTCGGACCGAGCGGGTCGGACGAAATCCGTGCTCTCAAAGTCTAGAGAGAGAAAGCTCTGACTTAGAGAGAGAAAGTAAGATGTGAATTGTGTCTTTTGCATCCAATTGAGGGGGTATTTATAGGTACTTCATGGGCTTGGCCCATCATTGATGGACTTGTGTTGAACCTGAGAAGGCGATGATTCGAGGAGGTGACAACCCAAGAAGGCGATGACCTGAGAAGGCGACAACCTGAGAAGGCGATGACCTGAGAAGGCGACAACCTGAGAAGGCAACAACCTGAGAAGGCGATGATTCGAGGAGGCGACAACCCGAGAAGGCGATGACCTGAGAAGGCGACAACCCGAGAAGACGATGACCTGAGAAGGCGACAACCCGAGAAGGCGACAACCTGAGAAGGCAACAACCTGAGAAGGCGATGATTCGAGGAGGCGACAACCCGAGAAGGCGATGACCTGAGAAGGCGACAACCCGAGAAGGCGACAACCCGAGAAGGAGACAACCTGAGAAGGCAACAACCTGAGAAGGCGATGATTCGAGGAGGTGACAACCCGAGAAGGCGATGACCTGAGAAAGCAACAACCTTAGAAGGCAATGATTCGAGGAGGCGACAACCCGAGAAGGCGATGACCTGAGAAGCCAACGACTTTCACTCCTTATCTCTTTAAGATACTAAAGCGACACCAATGACTTAGTACTTTTACAGAACTTGTCATTTATATACTTCAAGGTGTGACACGTGGTCGAGTGAGAGGTTGCCAAATGGCAATACCAAAGTATTGTACAACACCTTTACTGCACATGAAATGCCGATTCTGCACCTTAGAAAAATCATAACTAATTGTAGAAAAATCCTTTTTGATCAAGGTCAACGACTGAATACTCTCCTTGGTGTCTTCTATCTTTTGTATGAAGACATCTTTCTCCAATAATATGATCTATGGGGGCATAATCAATAAATCGTAAATTGCTGCCAGAAAATTCGATAGCAACTTATGTTGCAAGAATTATTTAGCATAGCAAACCTTTGTGTTTTCACAAAATCTTGGATTCCTACATTCTCTCATGATGCTAGAAAACCATAAAACATAAAAATATTTGAAAACCAAGTTCATTTGGATGTCCGATCAAAGGTAAACCAAAACTGCGGTGATTTTTCACTCTATTTGGCACAATCTTTGTTTTCTTAAATTATAAGTTTAATCGCCATCATAATTCAATGTATTTATCACACACATAAATTTAATATGATATAGTACTAGTTATAATTAGATTATTATGATTTATAATCATGAATTGACATTTTTGTGATCTTATTTATAGCACTTAAATGGTAGATTTATCATGTTTAACATATTATTTTCATAAGTCTTACAAGATTATTCTTGTCACTTCATGACCTAACCATCAAACAAGATTATTTATCATCTCTTATCACATGTTTTGATAAAACCTCTTATGTTTATATATTTATATTTACGTTATAAAACGAGTATATGAATTTTTAAACTTACTATGTAAAATAAGGTAATAAATGACTAAGTTATACCTTTTAAGGTGTTATTTCGTATGATACTTATTTGGTGTGTGGTTATTAAAAGTTTGGAATTGATTAAAGACTAAAAAGATGAGTTTTCCTAGAGTTAGTTAAGTAATATGTTTTTCTTTAAATTCATCATCTAAGATTTTCATGTTTTGCGCCATGACATAAATTAAGCTTATGTGTTATTTACTAAGATTTACATTGTAACTAGCATTCTTAACAAGATCGTTCTCAATTTCACCAACATGAGAATTGAAGAAAAAAGTACTAATATTTGTTGTGGTGAATTATAAATTCAATTGATTAATATTATTTAAATTTGTTAAAGGTTTGACGAACTAATCAACGCCATCAAGGTTCTCCGTACGAGTTAAGGTGGGGTTCCATTTCTGATTTGTTCTAGTCCCGTTTGGCATCCAGTCCTGAGGAACTTGGACATAAAAGTCATTATTCCATTACCAAACCTCGAACAACCATTCATCATAATCATGTTTGGCATCTCATCTAATAACATGATTTTCTTACTCATCGATAAATCATATCCAATCATTTATTATTTATCATATCTATTCATAATCATGATAATTCTCAAATATTAAAATCTCATCTCTTGGTTTTTGAATTGTGCAAAGAGCAACGAACTATGTTCGGGACATGTAGCTCAAGGAGCAACGGATATTATCCGATTTACTAGCTTGTTTGTTTATTTGTTATACCCACTGTGACGCCTTTGGGTAGTTGGGCCCAAGGATTGAGTCGAGTTACTGCCGGGCAGTAAGGACTGCCGATTTAAGTAATTTCGCTTGATACCCTTCTATCTAGGCGCCGCTTGCAGTCAGGAGTTGGCTGTAACCCGCGTGCTGAATCGACATGTACTCGAGCATGTCTCTTGATTGTTTGTGAGGTCGCTCCTCGTCGGAAGGTATAAGGTAGAATAATAGAAGTCATAAGGCTCGATTTATTTATTGTTAAGCACGAGCTCATTAACTATTCTATGAAAACTCGAGTACCATTGCTACATCAAATTGTCTAGTTGAACGGTTTCTACCGGTAAGATCACTCCCGAAATGTATCCAGTAGGTCACAGTTAATTCTTGCATTACCAGTTCTTTTATATGAATCTCACTAAGTCATCAAAGACGTGTTCCTCGTTTCTTCTGTCCATTCCTCAGGATAAAAATCAACATGGCAGCATGGACCAAGTGAATAATTGTTCAAGCGTGCATTTTGGAATATTCGTGTTTTGTCACTGGTGCATAACCATTAAAATAGTCACATTATTTGTAATACCAAGACTTCCGCTGTATATGTCAAACTATAATTTATAAAACGTGTATGGATTTGATCCTGAACAAGTGAGACCCCTTCCTATGAGTTGCACTTTAGTCTGAATTGGATAAAGTGGTTGGCCACCACTGAACCAACTTGGATCGGAGCATGGCTCGTGGGGCGCGGTCGTCACAGGCTATCCCACATGCTGCTCATGCAGGTGGTCCGAGTACTGGGAGTGGCCCTGCTCATGCAATGGGGCCAAATGCTGGGGTTGGATCTAGCCAGGGTCCACGTGCCCATGTTGGGGGATATGAAATCTCTGAGGCTGCATCTATTGACGCTCTGAAGACTCTTCTTCCCAACCTTATTGTGCCTTATCTGGTCTCTGCCGAAGAGAGGAAAATGATGGAGCGCAACGCTCTTCATTTATTGACGGCGGTAATAAAAGCTTCTTCCTTAGTGAATTGTTTTTGGGCTTGGTATGTGAATGTTGATTTGTTTGCTTATTATCTTTTAGGGTGGCGGAATAGTGGGTGCCATGTTTGCGGCACTGGTCCAAGCTCACGAAACATCCACAAGTGGACAGCCACAGAACAGAGGCGAGCTCCATGGTGGAGATGTTGAAGCCTTAAAGGTTGCTCTTGATGCAAAAGACAAGACCTTGCAAAAGGTCAAAGAGTATGCCGCGAGGGCCCATGCCGATAGAGAGGCAGTGAAGCAGGCGCATGAGGCTATTGATCAACTCCAATTGCAAGTATCCAATCTCTCGGCCAGCAAAGGGGAGCTGACCAAACGAGTCACCGAGCTCGAGATAGAGGTTACGGTGGAGAAGGAGAAAGCTAATCACACCGAGGGTGTTGGATATTCCCGCGACCTTAACAAGGTAAGGAAATTTAACTCTTTGTATGTTTGTATTCTTTTCTTATATTCCTTCTTGTTAATTTCCTTTGTGCTCGTATAGGTTTCCGCTCAGCAGATGGTGGAAATTCCCGAGGAGTTCCTTCGGAGCAACACCTTCCAAGAGATTAGTGCTCACGAGGCTCGCAAGGCTCAGGTCTTGAGTGTCCACCAGTTCTACAAGACGAAGTACGTCCGTGGTGGTTTCAAGCCGGATTGGTTGGACCTTACTCTGGGGCCTAACCTAGAAAGTCTGCCGCCCACAACGAGTGCTCAACCTGACTCTCCGGATGAGTTCGTCGTGCTTCTGGAGGACGAAAGCCTTGTCATTCGTGGTCTCTTGCCACCGCCCGATATGCCTGCTATGTATCCTTCTTCCGAGGACGAGGATGAACATTAGGCCGATGCCTAAAGGCTTTCGTATTTGTTTCGCTTTGTAATGAACAATTTTTAACTTGCTGCTTTGTGGCGTTGCGTTGCCTTTTATGTGTTTGAACTATTCTTAACAATCGTATGTTTGTCAGCTTTGACTTTTTCAACTATTTGCTTGATCCAGGGCACATATCGCTGCCTTTTCTTTCAATTGCTATCGTCGCCTTTTAGTTTATTTTAACAGCGTGAGCATTTTTTCACACTCATGGTAGTTTATGTTTCGTTTTGTGCGGTGGGCCTATCGTTCGATTTGATTGAATTAGAACCATTTAAAAGAGCGTTATTTATGTCTCATTATTATTTAGGGAGTCACAGTATCTCGTGTTGTTTTTAGATAGAATTTCCGTCCCTTTTTAAGTGTTGAGGAAGTGCGGTATCTCGTGCCATTTTAGACAGAGTCTTCGTCCCTTTTTAATTTTTGAGAGAGTGCGGTATCTCGTGCCGTTTTAGACATAGTCTCTGTCCCTTTTTCATTTTTGATGCAGTGCGGTATCTCGTGCCATTTTAGACAGAGTCTCCGTCCCTTTAGGGAGTGCGGTATCTCGTGCCGTTTTAGACAGAGTCTCCGTCCCTTTTTAGTTTTTGAAGGAGTACAGTATCTCGTGCTGTTTTAGACAGAGTCTCCGTCCCTTTTTCATTTTTGAGGGAGTGCGGTATCTCGTGCCGTTTTAGACAGAGTCTCCGTCCCTTTTTCATTTTTGAGGGAGTGCGGTATCTTGTGCCGTTTTAGATAGAGCCTCAGTCCTTTTTTCATTTTTGAGGGAGTACGGTATCTCGTGCCATTTTAGACAAAGTCTCCGTTCATTTTTAGATAATATTTAATGATGTAATATCACGTGGAGATTCAATCGGGCAATTTAAGTGATTTGAGATAGTTTTTCAAAAGTCTCTTTTGGAGACGAATTTAAATAATGGGAGTAGAGCGGAGCTTAATTCAGTAGCTCAGCCAGCTATGCTTCCCGATATCAACCCTCGGGCTAAAGTCTTCTGTGTACCTGTTTGAAGTTATTATATATTCTGCCCCTCAAGCTTGTCATGGTTGAGAGGACGAATAAATGTTTGTTCAAAAATTTTCGGGGTACTAACAACTTGCAAAAAATCAAATCGGAGCCCCTTAGTTGATGTGCTCCATCTGCAAGGGGGCCAATGCCTCTACCGCCTCTTGTCCCTGTTGTGGTTGTGAACGAAGTGAGTTCACGTAACACTTTCATCATTCAATGTGATCTCCGATCACGTCGCCTGTACCTGCAGGGGTAGGAAATTTCACCATTTGATGGTAAGTCGAGGGCAGTGCCCGGAATGCATTCAGAGTGGGCCTTCCTAAGATGTCGTTATACGTGAAGCGCATGTCGACAATAAAATAGTTTGCTAGCAATGTTCTCCTTTGTGGCGTAGTTCCCAAGGAAGTTAGAAGTACAAGCATTCCGCGTGGTACAATTTCTGGGCCACCAAAACCACTAAGTAAAGTTCTAACTAGTTCTAGAGCTTCGCCGTTCAGCCCCATCTTGTCCAAAGCAGAGCTGAACAAAATGTTGACCGAGTTGCCTGCATCTACCAACATCTTTGTAACACCGAAATTGGCTATGCCCACCGCTATCACCAACGGGGAATCCAAATTTGCCGTTTGAATGGTCTCGGGTTTCAGCTTTCCCAGATTTGCGGTAGAGAAGGTGACCTCTTATGCGACATTTCCTCGATCCTTAGGATATTTGCCATGCTGAAAAACTTATCTGACAAAACAAGCCTCGAAATTCTCTTTTGGGCGTTGGTGGAATCTGCCCCTCCAAGACCTCATGATATCACGTTTATCATGGCCTTTCTGATTTTGCCATTCCCAATTTGTGGATACTTGAACGACTGCGGCTGTTCGATCATATTTTGCTTTTCCTTTCTGGGGGAGGGTGTCCTCTCTCTGTCTGTACTATCGTCCCATTTTTTCATTTTTTCAGACAAACTTCACTAGTTTGCCATCCTTCAATAATCGTTCAATCTCATCTTTGAGATCCTTGCAATGTTCGGTGTCGTGCCCCTTTTGATTGTGATGTTCGCAGTAGTGGGCCAAGTATCTTGTTGCCTTTGAGTCTTTCATCTGCCTGGGCTCTTTCAGCCACCCCTTTCGTTTGGCCGCACCGAATACTGTCATGATATTTGCATTCAGAGGCGTGTATCGCCTGAGAGATGCGTCCTGGTACCTATTGTTCCTATTCCTGTTGTTGTTGCTGTAGTTGCGGCTTTGGTCTTCTCTTCTCCGCTCCTTTTCTTTCGAAAGCACGACATTGGCGATTTAGTCGCCATCATTTCTTCCAAATGAACCACACCCTGTGCTATCTTGTTGATAGTTTCGATTGTGGTGGGTTTATGTCCGATCATATCCCCTCCGAACGTGGTGTTGTTAGTAGCTTGGAGGAGAATACTCATCAACATCTCTCCACTTGGGATGTCAACCCTTAGTAGCTCCTCGTTGAAGCGTTTCATGAAGTCCCTCCAGCTCTCGTTGGTCCCCTACTTCATGGCGTAAAGATGGGAGTGATCCAAAACCAATCTGGCTTGACTCAAGAATTGATCTTTGAACATTGCCCTAAGCTGTTTATAGTCCTTGATCGATCCTGGCGCAATTCGAGTGAACCAGTCTATTGCCACCCCAGTTAGGGTGGTTGCGAATATCCTTGCTTGCATGAATTCTTTGAAACCATACAATGACAGTTTCATGTCCAAGTGAAACAGATGATCGTGGGGATCATATTTCCCGTCGTAGGTTTTCAATTCAGGGATCTTCTCTCCATGTCCCATGATCACAACTTCGATCTCTTCGGAACATGGACTGCCCCTCGGAACGCTTCCTCCTAGGTGCATTCGGGATTCAACCGCAACTTTCTCTCTTTCAAGCCTTTCCAGTTTCCTTGTCATCTCATCATATTCTTTCCTGGAGTCGTGGCTTTCTTCACGTCTCCTGTCTTCATTTTCTTCCCTCCTTGTGGGTTGTTCTTGATGATTTCCTCTCTTTTCTTTTCTCCTTGTCTCACGGTGCCTTCTCGATTGCACCTCTATTAACTTGGGCTTTCCTCCTTGGTCCCCACGGACCGACTTTTCTCTACCATGCCCTCCTTTAGTGGCAGGTTTGCTCCTTCCATCGCCACGACGCGACTTCTCTTTCTCAGCTTCCTTCGAAGCTCTAGCAGCGGAACCTTGTTCATTTACAACCCCCACATGCGCTGCCAGTGGTGGCACCTGTACTTGCGGCGCATTTACCACGTCAATGATCTCTTCTCTCGTCATGTTCGGGGCTGATGTCGTCGTTACGGTTGCCCCTGTTGCACCAACATCCTCTCTCGGTACCTCATCTACTGGTGCCTCCCTTCTCGCTGGTGTTGGCACTCCTGTGGGCACAGTCGGCGATTGCTCATTGTCTTGTACCGTTTGGCTTGCTGAAGCCCCCATCAACTTCCTCGTTCATACCTTCTACAAGTCTGCTTTTCGATCGGGTAGCAATTCTAGATGACATACCTAGTAAACTAAAATATGCGGTGTTCCCACAGACGGCGCCAATATTTTGATCTTATTTCGTCAAGGTAACAGAACACTGTAAAATAATACAATTGGAGTACAAATAGCCAAATTAATGATAATCAATTAATAATCGGAATAGCTTGGTCCGGAACACCTAATACAAGTTTACTAGGTGAAATAAGTAAATTACAAAGTTAATGCTACGTATCGAATCTAGAGCGTTCGATGCTAATGTGTCGAATCGCAGTCGTTCGATACTAGGCGTGCAGTAGAGGTCCTGTGTCAAATTAGAATGTATCAAATCTGACTGATTCGATATAGTGCTAAGTATCGAATTCAGTATCCTTTGTTCAATGTCGTGTCGAATGTTTCAGGTTCGATTAGATGAATATCGAATGCACTAGGTTCGATCTAGGTGAGTGTCGAAATGCTCTATGTTCGATATTGAGTAGATCCGAATGTCTCTTGAATGTGTGTACATACTATAAGGGGACGAGGTATATATAACCACCGTCTCGCGAGTCCCACTATCAGCTGAGAAACGTACATCAAATCGAAGCGGTGCGATGCTCATTCCGCATTGAACAAGCGTGGTTCGATGCAAATTTAACATCGAATATGACATGTTTGATGTACTATAAAGCAAATTGATACTGATGGGCCGGCCCAATATCGATCAATCCTAAAATATCTTCATCAATGCAAAAGGTATAGAATTTATTATTAGAGAAAACTCAACATCTTGGTATAGTTTTTCTTTTGGGTAGAAAAATTGGTATAGCTTAGAGCATAACGCAACTCTCCCATGCATGAACCACCATTTATTTCAAACTAAAGCCTAGGAGAGTAAGACAATCAATTACCAGCGCCGTTCTTAATAACAATAATAATGAAATCTCGTACTTGCAGTTACACGCGTCCCTGCTACCCAGATCGTCAGTCCGGACCCCACAGAAAAGAAAGTCGTACCCACCAGTCCATCAGTGGCGACTCCTCATTGGCCCACGTATGGTTAGCAGTAAAGACCACCAGTACACGTGTTGTGTTTGAACGGACGGGTGTAATAGCCCTACGAGACAGATCAACGGCCGAGATCCACTCGTAATTAGGCGCGCAAGCACTAGACTTGTTGACACATGACTTGTACTCATTCTGGTCCGGGCAGCTCCCCGGGCTACCCGTAAACTGTGCTACTGTAACAGTATTACATTACCCTTCTCTCTCTCTCTCTCTCTCCTCTCTCTTAACGCCATTATTACTACCTGTCACTTCAATGGTTGCTTCTCAGTTCTCACAAAAAGAAAAACCGAATCTCTCTCCTTCTCTTTCTCTCTCTTGTTTCTTCATACTGTTAACAACAGTGACTGATAACTAGTCTGATACCTTAAATTGTTGACCAGATCTGAAACTGAAAAATTAAAAAATGGCGGAGATTTGTTGTGGTGTGGTAAACGATAGCGAAGGCTCGTGCGAGACGAGCAGGCGCGTGGCGAGGCGCCGGAAAATGGACGCGCGCCGCGAGAGAATAATATCCGGCGTGAATCCGGCGGATGAAGCTGCCAAACGACGTCGTTTGGAATCGCAGCTGCCGCCGCTTTACGTAAATCCTGTTGTCACGCCGAGTTCTTCCTTCGACGACGACGTCGTTTTGGATTCCTTTCCGAAATACGGCATGTCCTCGGTGTGCGGGAGGCGGCGGGACATGGAGGATGCGGTGGCGATTCATCCCTGGTTTTGCCGGAGTGGAGGAGAAGAAGAAGGAGAAGAAAGCGCCGCCGTGAAGCTGCACTATTACGGCGTGTACGACGGCCACGGCTGCTCTCACGTGAGTTATTTCGTTAAATTATTATTTTAATCGACTGCAGTTATATTTATTGTTTTACGGTTTTACAGTAGCGACAAACTGTTTGATTAATTGTCTGTGTGTGTGTATGTATGTATATGTGTATGTATAGGTTGCTACAAAGTGCAGTGAGAGACTGCATGAGGTTGTGAAAGAGGAATTACATGATGAGTTGAAGGATGTGAAATCAGAGAATTGGAGCTATGTGATGGAGCGAAGCTTTGCTCGTATGGACAAGGAGGTTATTGCATGGAACGATAGCGTCACCGCTGATTGCCGGTGCGAGCTGCAAACGCCGGAGTGCGATGCTGTGGGGTCGACAGCGGTTGTCGCTGTCGTCACTCCACGTCAGATCATCGTTGCCAATTGCGGCGATTCAAGAGCCGTGCTATGCCGCAACGGCAAAGCCATTCCCCTTTCCGTCGACCACAAAGTAATAGCCATAAATATTTTTACGTATACGATTTGAATCATGCGACTATTATTGACGTGGTGCAATAACTACTAATACTCGATGGTGCAATAAGTACTAATACACGATGAGATCAGATTACCATATGGTTAATTCGTATTTTCATATTTTGTTAAAGTAGCTTAACAAATGACGTTTAATTTGGATCATTGGTTGAATGACTTACGCATACAGCAGTTGCCTAAATTAATTAATTTTACATTGTTTTGTAGTTCATAATTTGATTGTGGTTGTTTACATTATTGTAGCCTGATAGGCCGGATGAGATGAGCCGGATCCAAGCTGCGGGCGGACGAGTGATATTCTGGGAAGGTGCTCGGGTTCTAGGAGTTCTCGCAATGTCGAGAGCAATTGGTGATAATTATTTGAAACCTTACGTGAGCTGTGAACCGGAGGTGACGATAACGGAGAGGAGTGACGAGGATGAGTGTTTGATTTTGGCGAGTGATGGATTGTGGGATGTGGTGTCCAATGATACTGCGTGTGGCGTGGCGCGGATGTGTTTGAGGGGTAAATCGCCGCAGTTATCTTCTCCGGAAGATGGGGGCTCCGGCGATAGGGCGTGCAGTGACGCGTCCATGCTGTTGACGAAGCTGGCTCTGGCGCGGAGGAGTGCTGATAATGTCAGTGTAGTTGTCATTGATCTGAGGAAAGCCACGTGAAAGTGTGGGGTTCTTCAAGATAACAAAAGAATGTATGTTCTTCTCAGAAAAGAAAAAGAACAAAAACAATTCTTTTTTCTTTTCAGAGTTTAGTTAGTAAGAAATATTTGTGGGGTTCTTGTTCAGTAGAAATCGAAATTAAGAGAAGAATGCTACTTTCTTTCGTTTTATTTTAGTTTTGGATATATAAAAATAATTATACATAAAGTAGATAAATATAACAATTTTTTTTTGATGAATTTGAGATGGAATTAATTAAAATAATTAAAGTTGTATTTTTTTGGTACGAGTTACCAAGGCATTAAAGAGAAATATCAAGAGAGTCATTACAAGAACAATTAAAGCATAAATTAGCCCTAACAGTGGGCGAGGTAACAAAAACATCCGGGGGAAGAGACTCCGAGTTGAAAAAACCTTTCCAGCAGTTGTATTTCGCCCATTTTGCGAGGTTATGAGCATCTCTATTGTCGAGCCTCGGAATTTTTAGGATTCTAACCTGCCAGATTTTTCTGATTCTTTCAACTTTGATTCGCACATGACCAGAGTGCAAGGGAATTTGCTTCCTCAATCTGCTTTACCGCATATAAGGAATCAGATATCCCAATTTTCTCCAAAAGAATGGCAGCTTCCAAAATAGCTGAAATCTCTGCTTCATTAGCGTCGAATGCTGGGGAAGCAGTCTATAAAGGCTGCCACAAATCCCCATCACAATGGTTGCGTATGATGAATTCAGTTGTAGCATTTCCATCAATGAAGGCTGCATCACTTGAAATTTTCAGCCAATTACAAGGTAGAGCTGTCCAAAAGTAGGATAATGTTGCAGGATAATGTTGCGAAAGTATTTTGAATCAGCCGCTGCAATTGTGCGCGCATCCACTCTCCTGCATTGCGGTCCGCAATTTTAGCAATGGCACAATAATTAAAGTTTACAATGGGATAACCCCCATCACAAAAGATAGACAAAGGTAGGAAATGTTCAGGGATCATTCCTACCAGCTACAAAAATTAGCCCATGCAGCTAGCTTATCGGCTATCTTGTTAGGGATGCAGGGGAGAATTTAAATTTTCATTTTGGCCAGCAGGCCCAAAACTTCCTAATCTCTTCAGTAAAAGTGTAGCGGTCCAGTTGGGAGAGATCATAGGGTCATGGATCATTTTGATAACTTAGTTGTCGCATTCCAAAAATGACTTGGTCTTGCTTCTTGAGATTAACAAACTTGCATGCTTCCAGGAGAGCACTAGTTTCTGCGGCAGCTAAATCAATGCAAGGCAGGTAGTTTGTTGAAGCATAAAGAACTGATCCTTCACTATTTCTCCACACACACGCAGTTGTAGATTTTTCTTTGTTGTGGGCTGCATCAGCATTGACTTTGATCCAATTAGGCTTTGGTCTCTTCCATGGGGAGGAGGGAGAGGAGGCTTTCTTTATCTTCATATTGATTTGAGAATTTGTATGTAAGGCAGCTTCACTATCAATGATCTTTGCCAACTCCAGGGGGTTCCAAGCAGGTTTGTTATGGATGATGTTGTTTCTGTTGGCCAGATTTGCTCCATGGTGATGGCACATGAGATTCTGAATTCCATAGTTTGCATATCATCAACCTTTCGAGGCAACCTGCATTTCAAGAAGTAAGAAATCCAATATGTGATACAGAGTGTGATAATTTGCAAGGCTAAAAGACCATTTAGTAGCAAGCGTAGTGAGATTACTAAAATGACATTTCAAAAATAAATGATCAAGAGTTTCAGGTTCAGAAGAGCAGTTGGGGCAAGAGATATCAGTAACGGAGAAAAGTAGATTAAGTCTTGTTCTGGTGGGAAGGATATTAGAAGCAGTTCTCCAAAGGAGCATTTTGAGCCTATTGTGCATCTGAGCATTCCAGATAATCTTCCAAATGGGAAAGGGGTCAGGGCTAGTGGAGGAGAGGGTGATTGTTAAGAAGGCACTACTAGAAGAGAAGGATCGTGTCTTGGAGGAAGTCCAAATGAGGTGGGGAGGGGAGGATCAAGGAAGGGGAAATAGGGATTTTTAAGATCTCATGAGTTGTACTATGGAGAAACAACTGTGAAAGGAGATCAAGATCCCAATGACCAGAGTCCTGGTTAATAAGGTCAGCAATGACCAAAGGAGGAGAATCAAGAGGATAAGGGTGTGGGGATGGTTTGAAGGAGTGAATGGTGGGGATCCAAGGTCTGTCCGAGATAGAGAGAGGGGAAGCTTTGGTGGTTTTGAAGCATGCACCAGAAGAGATGATGTGTCGGAGTTTAAAGAGATCCCTCCAAATCTAGGAGGTGTTAAACCTGATTTTGTTCATAGTGAATAAGTTTTGGTCCTTCACATATTTAGATCTAATCAACTTGACCCGAGGTTTATCAGAGTTATTGGCAACATGCCAAGTGAGTTTAGAGAGGAGGGCATCATTGTGATCTTTCATCTTCCTAAATCCAAGACCACCTTGGATTTTGGGCCTACAAATAGCCTCCCACAAAAATCTCATCATGAGACTGTCAAGTTTGGAGCCCATAGAAATGGGAAATGAGAAGGGAGAATATAGACATAGGGTAAGTGGGGGAGGCTTGGGCAATGGTTTTGATCAGAATCGATTTGCCAGCAAAAGTGAGATTCTGACATTTCCATCCAGATAGTCTGGAGTTGAGGTTATCAATGATAGGGATCATGGCTGATTTTTTCAAAGTTGTTTTACAGAAGTGGAGACCTAAGTGCTTAGAATTATGAGTACATTCAGGTAAGCCAAGAGTAGAAATGATGGAAGCTTTGATGTCAGGGTTGACATTAGCATTGAAGTGAATGAAGGACTTCTGAGGGCTCATGAGTTGACTGCTCCATAGGCTGAGTTTTGAAAGCAGTTTTGGATTGCAATAGCATTTTCAATGTTGGCTTTGCAATAGATTGTGAAGTCATCAGCATATAGGAGGTGGGTAATAGAGGTGGATAAATATAACATATTGAATTATTCATGAATTTGAAAGAAAGAGTACGCATGAATAATATTATAACTAGGCATGTTGTGGGCCGAGGTCCCGCTGGGTCGGCACCCCAGCCCACGGAATTAATCGGGTCGGAAGCTGCCACGCAGTTCTCGTTCCCTCCTGCCGGTGGGCGAGATTTTTGGCCGAGACGGGAGGTATCCTGGGTCCCGGTCGACAGTGTTCAAGGACTTGGGGCTTGAAAATTTGAGCCCCTTAATTTTTATTTTCTATACTTTGTTGTGGTGCGACGGCGGAGTGGTGGTGCGTGAGTGTGTGTAGTGTGTGCGTGAGTGTGTGTAGTGTGTACTGTGTGTGCGTCTGTGTGATTGTGTGTGTGCGTGCAGCGTGAGTGTAAGAAAAAAAAGTGCAATGAAAAAAAAAATAGGGGGGGCTGTCTCTCGGAATTCTTGTTACCTCCCGGCGGGACCCAGATCGGGAGTAAAACCCAGATATGGCCGGGAGGTAACATACCGGGTTTTTCTTGGTTCGGGAAAAACTCGGCGGGTCGGGCGGGAATCCTTATTCCCGACCCAGCCTAAACACCTCTAATTATTTTCGACCCGGCCTAAACACCCCTAATTATAACCACAATATCTTTTAAGACTCTACGTCTGGCCCAACGGCAATTCTCGCCCATCACATTCGGTCTCCCTATTAGAATTCTAACTTAGTTATATGAAATTAAAACAGAAACATTATTCTAATTCTTATTGTTTGCTCCTCTTCAAGCCCGGTGGATAATAAATAGCCTTGGGGCTCCTTCCAGTCTGGGTCCTTATAGTGTTTATTTGGAACCCCATAAAAATGTGTAGCCCGTTTGGCTGGGACTGGACCTAAATGAGTTGGAGTGGCGAAAATGGTGAGTAAATCAGTTCGACATATGTTAGATTGACAGCTCACTTTAATCTAAATGAGTGGCTTAGGATGTAATGGCGCTACTGCACTGTTTTGAGCCATTTTGTGATGTTATCAGAGTTTTTTGGATCAATGTTACTTTTATTTCCCCAGAGAAACACAGAAACATTTTTATATTTGGCTCTACGAAAACTAGACATACAAATCTATAGAACTGTACTCTACATGTCAAAAAGCTGGAAACATTTTGCTTATCTTCTTAATATCTATCAACTCGAAACATTCTCCTGAATGTGGAACTTTAATCCATGTATTTAAATTTGTCTTTTATCATAAGCGATCTTCAGCTTGATATTTATGAATACCACGGGACATATACCTGGAACTTCATGCCAAAAACAAAACTGGGATCATTACAGATACTCCCACGGATCGTGTTTCTTTTTTTGATAAGTAAATCGGTTATTAATTGAATTAGCTATAAAAAGAGCAAATTAATGAAAAAATCAATCTCTTACAGGTTGAATAATTACGGATACTGGTTGAATAATTACACTCCCTAAAAAGGTAAAAAGCATTGCATCACCTTACTCTTTTAAGTGTTTTACAGCCCACAGGGACAATACATGTGCTCAGATATTTGAAGCGTCTCCAAATTCTAACCTTAGGGTTTCTACAAGAACTCAAAGGCATGATTAAAGCTTAAGCACTAAAAGTATCGGTATATACAGTTGACTTAGTCGGGAACCAGCTGCAGGAGGTCCGAATCAGAAGGTTACAACAAATGTAAATAAATTGGATTTCACAAGACTGAACGCATGAGGCACGAATCAACAGAGGTGAGATAATATTCATGTAACTACAGACACTGCACCTGAAAGTCATAAGAATCCACAATATAATTCTACAAAAAACAGAAGAAAAAAATAGACACAAAATGCAAGTGCGCACGCAAGATATTGAGGAACGAGTGTTATCATTCAAGATGATGATAGAAAACTGCGGGCCAATCATGGCGCGCTGCACAGTTAACAATGACCTCACATCTACATTGCCTTCAGCACATCTCCTTCTCCGTGACCCTTTAGCTCCTTCAATTTTCTATAACCCTTATCGGTACCAAATATCCTGGAAAATCATTGGGAAGTTAGAACGAACAATATTATTTTCTGCCGTGTACAATACGTAGTTTTCAATAACTCGTCATATTATCACAAGAAAAAGAATAGGTAATAACAAAATAGATTCCCCTCCTATGATTTGAATAATCACAAAATCATCCCTTAAACTTTAAAAGTTCTATAGGGAGTCTTGTCTATGGCGTAGTGATTATTTTTGACTCTGTTGAATTTTATTCTTTTATTATAAATGTACTCCCAGTTTCTATGTCATGAAGATGGCTCATTGCCTCATAGGAGGTATCTTGATGTTAGGAAAATAAAGGTATAACTTAATCACTGTGGTCATCAACATCAGCTAAATGCAGAAATTTCAACTTAAGGATTTGTAGTTCGGGAAAGTGCGGATAGATTGTTATAGACTTCACCCTAATGTCAATATTAGACTTTGACAAACTATAGGGCCTTCAATTAGCACTACTACAGAGGCATTCTTGATTAAACATAACATACATCTATGTTCTCTCTACCTCAAAACTGGAAAAGGAGAAGGCATGAGAAAGTCTCCCCCTCGGAGGCAAGAACTCAAGAACCAGTTTGTGGCATTGCAGTTTTTTAATTATGTGGACTGCATTCAAACGTCCTGCCACTTAATTTGTTTTACTAATTAAAAACAGTGTGGCAGGTCTAAACGGGCCATCAAAATTAGAACCTCCCCACTCCTTGATATCCGCGACAAGATGCAACGAATTTCAATACGTATATCAAACTAAGATACTGGAAAGGAAAGAGAGCAGTGTCCTAAACTTCTCACCAGTCCATGTAAACAAAAGTTGATGAATAGTTGCCACTCTTTGTGTATAGCAGTCGGTGGTGATAGTCGTGAAAATCAGCTCTGAGAATCAAAAGCAGAGATATCAGATCTCAAGGTAATTATAAACAAAAGAAAGAAAGTATCATACAGACCCCCCATATAAAGGCAAGAAGTTAGAGAGACTCCATGGAAAATGATATCCACAATGTGCCTCAACTGTCTCAACAACTCTAAGAACCATCCACAACCATAGTGTTATTAGGTGAGGACCGGTGATGGCAGGACCAACTATTGTAGCAAATCCAAGAAACAAAATCTCAGCAGGATGAGCATATTCTGAAGTCAATCCAAATGGCGTTGCATATCTGCATAGGTATTAAGCGTATTGGTAAACACAAAGCAAAGAGCGTAATAATCCTACAAGGAAAATGAACATAAGTTAAGTAACAGCATTTTATGACTTACTCGTGATGAACACTGTGGACATGCTTGTAGAGCCATTTAGTGTGGAGAATTCTATGTCCCCAGTAGAAAACAAAGTCTTCTAGGATGAAGTAGAATATGATTTGAGTTGAGATTACTTTCCTACAAACCAAAAATCGACAAATAAACAGCTGAAAAAGTACCACAGTTCTATAGAGCAATTAAATCCGAACAGTAGATAGGGGAAAAAAACTATCTTTGCGTTTTGATCAACCATTCATGGAATATGATTCTGAATCCGTGAGATAAATAAACGGATAAGATATGAGGGGCTCATCTCATATTACTTACTACGAGC
Organism: Linaria vulgaris; assembly: GCA_948329865.1. NCBI lineage: Eukaryota > Viridiplantae > Streptophyta > Magnoliopsida > Lamiales > Plantaginaceae > Linaria > Linaria vulgaris. The sequence goes on along the minus strand of OX415250.1, from coordinate 28,876,113 downwards.
GAATTCTGATCATGACCAACGTTGACAGCCAATGGGTTGGTCACAAAATTCAGTTGGTCAAAGTTATAGGGTGATGTTTGAATAATCAAGCCGACAGGAGAATATTAAGCAATTCTGATCATTTTCTCTTAACCAATGAACTCTGGCACGTTATACGCTAGAACTCAGGATGCAAAACCATGTTGCATGCTTTTTGATTACTAAGAGAATTAGTTATAAAAATGTGACCAGGAGACAATATTGGAAAGAAACACAAGAAAGAAAAACTGAGTATTTGTTTAGGATGTTTATAGCCATACAAAGATTTAAAAGATAGGCGATAGCCAGATTATTAGATTTTAAACAGTGTCAGTCTGGTAAACTCAAGCTATAGTACATAAAGAACCTGAATATACCAGGAGGGTAGAGGGAGTGTACTTCGCATCCCCATGAATCTGAAGACAGGATAAGAGAGAACCATAACTGGAAGATTGACACAAAAATGATAGAGCAATAGGCGAGTGATACATTTCTCTTGAGCATCAGGAGTGTTGTTTTTGGTCTGCACAACAGGAAAAAACATGTATATTACGAGTATGTTGATATATAGATGGCAAGGGAAAAGAAATCAAAAATATTGACGAGCTTATACTGCAAGATTGGCAATAACTTGAGCGCTGATATTATAAAGAAGCTAAAAAGCCACACCTCATCTTATAAGGTCGTGAGTGATTTTTCGAGATTCGATTTTAGCCCAAATATGAATCATTTACACGAGTTTGAGTCGTATTTATTACCAACCATGATAGTCTCTCTATCTTTCCTCTTATCTGCCTTCTATTTCTTCAGTCCTTAACTCCTTGTCCTCTTTTACAATACAACAGTTTACAATAAGACTGTCGGATTCCCTGCCTCATTTCATTTCCATTTTATAAAGACATCGAAGAAAAAGTAAAATCCTAACAAACCAGAAACTTTTGACAATAATATCAAAACCAAATTACATCTTTCATGTTGCATAGCTGAGTCAAATAGTCAGAAAAGCTTTCCTAGTTGAAAATACGTGCAGTTGACTTTTTCATTAGTGGTTTTGTGTATGGAATTCAGAGAAGAGGGAATCCAATGGTCATTTTTTTTAACAATGTGCAGGAACACTGATCTTTCTCTTGGTGATCAACATCGGCAGTATCTAAAAGTATCATTCTTAAGATCTCATTCTCACTGCATCCACATGATTCTATTATTATAGAACCCTTTAGGCCCACATAGCTCCCTCTTATACCTAGTCAATAAACACGCTGCTACCGAGACTGATATGAGCAAAGGATATCAAGCCAATCTGAATACATCCATCACATACTGCTTTCATAGAAAGTTTCCATATCATAGCCGAGTCACAGTACATTTTAGGATTATGCACTATTATCTAAGAAATAGGAAAGATCCAACTGGTGTATTGGGATAGAATTTTGTTCCACATACGACAATTACTTTCAAACTCTGATTGATGAAAACAACACAAATAAAGAGCAACAGCATAACAAATACACCACTACAGCGGATGAAATGAAGACGGCTCGTTTTGTTTATGGTTAACTAATTTGGAGGATAATAAGAATGTCTATATTATGAAAACAGGACAAATTGACTTCGGCCTTACCATACAGCCATGTTGAACAGGAAATAACACGAGTAATAGTGGTCGAAATAATTTCAGTCTCAAAAGAAATGAAGTCATTTGAGAGAAACCTGAATTTTATACTTGCTCAACCATCCTGCACGCTCTAAAAATATAAATGGAAGCCCAGACAAAAAGAAGACACTTTCATGAAGAAAGAAACTTCCAAGGCATGCCAGTTGAAAGTCACTGAAATGGGTGATGAGATACTGCAAAAACATTATACAACACAGTAAGTGAAATGTAAGAATGCGTTGTGCACATAATACATTATGCAGAAAATACGTAGAAATAAACAGATGATGCATACAGGATTAGTTCAACGCCAAGAACACAAAGATTTACTTTATACATCCAATGACTACAGCACATCGGATTCTAACCACAAGCGGAGCTTATGCATATAGGGCTCATGCACTTCGTAATTGATGACCATTAACAAGACCAAGAGAACATAATATTTGAAACAGGACAGATTTAAGCAGAATTCTTTTAATAACATTATCTCATGACAGAAATTTTAGGCCGATTAAGGAATATATCCTTGATATTGAATAATGTTCTAAGACAAAAGTCCTGAACACTGGATTAGTTCCTGGCTTTCTGCATAATTGCAACCACACCCAGCTCTTTCAACAACACATCAACTTGTACAACCCCCCCCCCCCCCCCAAAGTACACGCCCACCCCCATCATAAGCGAAGAGTTCTTGGCCGGAACAATACAACTCGACTTCTCATGCTCCACGTACAATTATAGTAGAAGACATGCCCCAAAAATTTCGAACAGAACCACAAGGCAATAGAGTCAAGAAATCGGGAAACCTAAAACTAAAATACCATCAGGATTCTCCACCAAACTTCAACACAAACAAAAAGGAAAAATAAGCTGTAGAAGGCCACTTAGGGCAATGCAGTGTTTGTGCCATTGAAGAGCCAGTTAGAGCAAGGGAGAAAAGCTATATCAAGCTAAACAGGCCATTCATATCGTTGTCTAGCTGTATATATCATGATTGATCAATAAAGATGACTAATGATATTCAATTACTTTGAACCTCAGGTAATTTCTGGTCTATGGTTGAAGATTATATAGCCCATCCGTTAACAACAACATTAGCATTCACTTTTCATGAGAGAAAAACTTACTATCACATATTCTACCACCAATCCTGTATGAATAGACTCTGCGAACTTATACCACTGAAGAAATAAGTTTGAGCAGCCATAAATATCATTGTGCCATAACGTCTGGCTGAGCAATAACATAACGAGCATTCGCTACACAAATCACTATTGCGCATTTTCAAACCACAAATCGTGTAGCACCTTAGTAAACTATACTCTGACACAGGCAAATTTCGTCTTACAAAGTCTCAAGCTCCTACATGCAGCAACGATTATCCAACTGGAAAGAAATAGCACAAATTTTGCTGCTCATCCAAATCCGATCCATACTACTCCGATACATACGCCTCCAACTTTTACAGCCACACAAGTAACAATGAAGCAATGTAGCAGCAAATTCTATAAATACAAATCATACAATAAACGAGATTTACGCATTCATAAGAACCGATCATACAATCAGATGTGGCTCAAATTCAATTAAAAGAAAAGAAACAGAAAGCGAAGACGCGGCACTACATCAACCACTCATTCATAAGAGATCAAAAATAAAAACCGAACAAATTCAAAAAAGGTGAAATCTAGGGCATCGAAATGGATGAATTTACCGTCCAAGCCGATTCCGCAACAGAAGCCGCCATGAGAGAGAGACTGTTGTTGACTCGATCTGGCGCAGAGAGAGAGAGAGAGAGAGATGAGAGAGAAAGAGAGTAGGCAACGAAGTGACAAGTAGTCGTACAAGTGTATTTGACAGTGAAAGTGAGAGACAGACTGTCACAGGAGGGGGAGAGGGAATCTCTGCTCGTGGCCTGCCGCCTCACACTTATATATATATATATATATATATATACTTGCACACCTGCAACTATTTGTACCATTTGTTTGTTTTGCTTTTTATTATTTTTTTATTCCTCAAATATATTTGTGTGAATCTTATGTTGGCCACAACATTATGATTTATATGGCCTTTTTTTGTAAAAAAAATGGGTACTAAAAAAGTTGGCAGACATTTTAAATATAATAATATAAATAATGTATATGATAAAAATTATAATTTAAATATAAATAGAAAATTTAAATATCTTAGTTTTCTTTTAATGTAAAAGATGCTCAAGTAATAATTATTTTTAATGAAAAAAACTACGATTAAATTAGAATTAATTACGGTTATATTCCAATTTATAAAAAAAAATCTGTTAATATGTCGAGTGATAAATAAAAAAATCAAAAAAATTATGCCAACATGCGTTTTTTTAGATAATAGTATAAAAAACCTAAAATTTGGGTGAATACTGAATACACACACCAATGCAAAAAATTATTAGGAGTTGTTTTATTTCTTGGAAAATAAAGAAAGGAAATAAGAAAAAATAAGATTTTTCAGAATCTTTTCGTATAAAATATTCTTTTTATGAATTGAATTCCCCCACTTTTTTAGGTGCATCCCCAACACGATGAAGTGGTATTTATCCGGTTGGTTATTGCTATCAATACATAGTATCCATGGCATTATGGGTGATTATTTTTTTATAATTTAATAAGTACTTCTAGTCTACACCTTTGGTTGCACAACCACAGCATCAATACAACAACTTTATTTAATACTTTTTTTTAGTTCTTGCATCACTTTGATCTTCCAAAAAGAATCATACTTAGTTTCTTTATACATGATCATTTCATTCTACACAACAAGAGATGTGATTATTATTCAAAACTTAAAAAGTATATGGTAATTTATGTAAATTTTACTTTCTACAAACTTGATCAATATTTTACGCTACAGAGTAACAAGATATAAATATTAAATTTATTAATACCGCTAAGTTAATAGTAGTGTTACTTTTACCTCGTTATTTCTATCATAGATATTCGGCAGTGAAACTTTTGCTTTATTCGAACTCGACGAAAAAATATGTGCTCACAAACTAAGAACCGAAGAACTAAAATTACATGAACATATGTGTATATATGTAGTTTTTATATACTATATATTAGATAGATATAAATAGCAAGACGTGTTGCTTGGCGTGTTTTTCCCTTTTTTGATTTGCCCCTTTTATAGGCTTGAAAACCAATTATTTCTCCCTTTTTTTCTTAATTAGATCCAACACTTTGAGTTAAAAAGGTGTGGCCGATTATGGGTGACCCATCCCATGTATTATGTGGAGCATGGCGGTCAACAACTGATGTTAATACAATTGAAACGAAATAATATAAACAATTCAGATTTAATCCTGCCAAACAAAATAATTGTTGAGTGCTAATGAAATACAAATAAGTATAGACTACCAGAATTGCCTCAAATTCATCAAAAGCACTTGTTAAATTAAACTTATAGAGTCCTGAAAAAACAAAAAAAAAAACTTATTAATAACCCACTTATGTGAAGTTTGCTTCAGAATAACAGTTCATCAACCCCAATTGTTTCCTACCAGGATTGTTCACAAACAAATGATATTGAAATCTAATCATTCTGTATTGAAATAGTTCATATTGGATTCAAGAATTAATTCATTACATAATAAAGTTAAAATGATGATTTGACAAACAACAAGATAATTGTACAAAAAATACTAAATTAAATTAAAATAGTACCTTGTACATCAAGAAGATTTACAAACGTACCATTATGTTGGTCTTAGTAGTGTTATATACTTCATAAGTGGGTGAAAATGTGAGAAATGAAAAAATCAAAAGAAATAAAGAATGATGAGTATTTCCCTCATTGTGTTGGAGGAAAGAGTTTGAGAATTTATAAACTTGAACACTACAAGATTTTCGGGTCATTCCCGACCGCATTTCGGGTCATTCCCGATCGCAAAGTCGGTCGGGAATGACCCTTTTCGATCGATTTTCGGTCGGGGTGGGCCGGTCGCCATTGCTTCGGTCGAAAATTTTTTTCCGACCGAAGTTCGATCGGCCCGAGTTTTTCTCGACCGGTTCACCCCGACCGAAAATTAGTCGGGAGTTTTCCGACCGTAAGTCGGTCGGGCCCAAGATTCCCGATCGAAGTCCGGTCGGGAACCGTCCCGACCGTACTGCGGTCGGAAAAGTCACGTCCCGGCGTTTCCGACCGATGCCCGATCGGGAATACCGTAACTTTTTTCCGACCGGAGTCCGGTCGAAAATAGTTGTAACGGTATTTCCGACCGGCCATTGGTCGAAAATACCGGTGCCCCTAAACCCGACTGGACCCCGGTCGGGAATTATGTTTGACGTATTCTCGACCGCACTTCGGTCGGGAATAACATTTATATTATTCCCGACCAACATTCGCTCGGGAGTAATTTTTATATTATTCCCGACCGAAATTCGGTCGGGAATAAAACTCGTCAGAATAAATAAAAATAATATTTCGGTAATAATTACCGGGATATTATTGTTTTTAATATTTTGAAATATTTTCGATTTATTACTCAATCTAAAACATTCTTTAGCTTTTTTGTGTTTTAGATGGGCAATTAAATTTTGGATCTATTGCCCAATCTAAAACACAAAAAAGTTAAATAAGTGTTTATTTAAAGAGGGAAAAATGCTTGTTAAAAGTTGAAGAAAGAAGAGGAAAATTTGTTGAAAGTTGAAGTGAAAAATTTAGCTTTTTGTGGAAAAAAAGTGTTTGAAGATGAAAGAATAAATTGTGTTTGTAGAAAAAAAGTCTTGAAATAAAGAGAAAGTTGAAGAAAAAATGTAAAGTAGATAAAAATGAGGAGAATAATGAAGTGTATTTATAGAAAAAGTTAAAATTTTTGAATTTTCGAAAATTTTGAATTTCCTCTCAAGTCCCGCCAATTTTTTCGAGTATTCCCGACCGAATTTCGGTCGACAACTCTTTTCTGCCCAAATACGCGGTCAATGCCGACCGCATTTCGGTCGGCATTGACCTTGAATATTATTCCCGACCGATTTTCGGTCGGGAATTTGTTTGAATATTTTTCTCGACCGATTTTCGGTCGGGAATAAGTTTGAATATTTTTCCCAACCGATTTTCGGTCGAGAAAAAGAGTAAATTCTGATCGATTTTTGGTCGGGAATGAGTTTGAATATTTTTCCAACCGATTTTCGGTCGAGAAAAAGAGTAAATTTTACTATTTTCCGATCTTTTGAAAAATCTTGATGTGTTTGTTAAGTATAACTATATAATGTCACTAAATACATGAATTGCAATAATATTTAGTTAGTTTAATGTAGTTTTAATTATGAAATTAGTATAGATTAACATATAAGTTAAGTTAGTTTGGAGCTTTACATATATTAATCATACGTAGTATAAAGTATTCCCAATTGACGATTAACATTTGTTACAAACGTTAGTATAGATAGGCTAATTGTGATATATATTAACATATGTTTAATATAATCGTAAGTAGTTACGTTATTAGCAGCTACATATACCAATCTATTTATAAGTGACAATATGAATCGACGCTTCAAACGATTCATCAACGTGCAACTAATTTTTTTTTTGACTTTTCAGTAATATATAACTAATATTTATGTACTTGATCATTAAATCAACGATTTATCTAAAATGGAGAGCAAAATTGTGAAATTAAGAATATAAACATTATTCCCTACCGAAAATTGGTCGTCAATACCCCTAAACCCTAAACCCTAATATTACCGACCGAATTTCGGTTGGTAATAACAACGGTCATTACTATTCACGATCGAAATTCGGTTGGGAATAGTAACATCCACTGTTATTGCCGACCAAAATTCGGTCAGCAATAACAACGGTCGTTACTATTCTCAACCAAAATTCGGTCGGGAATAGTGTCACCCCCCTATAAATACCCCTCCCTATTCCACTTGAGAAATTATTCCAACATTCATCACTTGCTAAGGTATCCACGATTTACTCTTGTTATAACTATTTTTTGTTAGTTTTTCTTAATTAAGATCATCTTTATTAACTTTTTTTTCATGTTTCTTTGTTTTAGATATTGCGGTAAATACAACGAGGGGCGTGTGTGTGCAAATAATACTTGATCTAAGTATTTTCTACGCTACAACAAGTTAGTATTAATTGACTTGGCTTCTATGTACTCGTGTTTTAAATTTTTTATATAAATGATAAATATATTGATTAGTGAAATTAATTGTAACAATTTATTTTTAATTTTCTTAGTTTAGAAATGGATTATCGTCCCGATAGATCTTGGATGTACGATAGGATAGATAGTAACATTGGTTATTTGAATCAACATTACGTGGTTGGGGTTCGTGAATTCATACAATATGCATCACAACAGATAGATTACTTAGATCTAAGAAATTGTATTAGGTGTCCGTGCCAGAAATGCATCAATTTAAAGTTTTTTGATCGAAATACGGGATCATCTTCATAAGTCGGGGTTTGTGTATCAACATTGAATATGGGTGTTACATGGAGAGAAGGTGAGCGAGGCGTCCACATCGTATGTACCTGAATCACCGTCCGCTAGTATTCACGTTGATAGTCTGGTTCATGCCGATACTTCGTTTAGAGAATTGGTTGTGGATGCATATAGGGGTCGATTTGTTGAGGGAGAGGTGCACAATGAAGATCCAAGTCCTCAGGCAAAGAAGTTCTACAAATTGATGTAGTTGGGAGACATAAAAATGAACAGTAATAAGCCGAAGACTGTGCTCCAGTGGTTTGCTGAGTTCTTGACTACCAAGACGATGCACAAAGTAGCTAATGTCGCTTGCAAAAAGTACTTAAGGTTGTCTAAAGATATTTTGGACCCAGAGATTGAGAAAATCCTACCGAATACGGTTCCAGACATGAATAAGATGCTCGCGGGTTTGGGTTTAGGGTACGAAAAGATCGACGTATGTTGGATTTTTTGTTTCTTGTACTACGGCAATAATGCCAACCAGGATCTCACATCGTGTCCGGTATGCAAGACCGATAGGTACAAGGCTGGTAGAAAGTCCATGGTCGCAAGGAAGAAATTGTGGTACTTCCTCCTAGGCCCTCGATTACAGAGGTTGTTTTATACTGTATGCACTTCAAGACATGTGACTTGGCATTTGAAGTGTTGACAGTCAACTGATAGAATGATTCACCCAGTTGCAGGCGAGGCGTGGAGAGATTTTGATCGTACATATTCGGGCTTCGCAGCAGAGCCAAGAAATGTCCGACTCGGCCTATGTACTGATGGGTTCACACCGTTTGGGCAATCTGGGAAGAACTTCTCTTGTTGGCTCGTGTTTGTGACCCCTTATAACCTTCCGCCGGATTTACGCATGCGACCGGAGTTCATTTTTCTGAGCCTTATTATACCCGGTCCAAAGAGTCCTGGAAAGAATTTGGATCTTTTGCTGAGACCGTTGATTGATGAGTTGAATGATTTGTAGAGTAATGGTTTGTGGACATATGATACTCACGAAAGGAAAACTTCCAAATGCGAGCGACCCTAATGTGGACTACTAGCGATTTTCCTACTTATGGAATGTTGTCCCAATGGAGCACGCACGGTAAGTTGGCGTGTCTTTATTGCATGGGTGAGACTGATTATTTTACACTTAAGCATGGTGGAAAAGCCTCGTGGTTCGATTATCATCGTCGGTTTCTATTAGAGGGTCATAAATGGAGGTACAACAAGAAGGATTTGTACAAGGATAGGGAGGTACTTGCAGCGCTCATTCGAAGGAAGACAGGAGCGGAGATAAGGGCAATTGTGGATAGGCTACGATCGATTAGATTTGGGGCAAACTCCACAAAGCTTCTGGGATTTAACACAACTCATAACTGGTGTCATCGAAGCATCTTTTGGGAACTACCTTATTGGTCCACGAACTTGATTCAACACAATGTAGATGTCATGCATTGTGAGAAGAACTTTTTTGAGAACATCATCAACACGGTGTTGGACGACGCTAAGTCGAAGGACAACATTAAGCCAAGGCACGATCTTAAGCTGTTGACCAATCGTAAGGAATTGTTCTTGAAACCCATTGGCAGAGGAAGTGAGTATATAAAGCCAAAGTCAAAATATTGTCTTACGAGGGATCAAAAAACATGGTGCTTGATTGGCTGACCGAACTAAAGTTTCTTGATGGATATGCCATGGACTTGGGACAATGTGTGCAAAAACAACAAGGAAAATTGTATGGTATGAAGAGTCATGATTGTCACGTCTTCATACAGAGATTGATCCCGATTGCATTTCGCGACTTCTTGGAACCGGAGATTTGGGGGACTTAGTAGAGATTAGCCTTTTTTTCAAGGCGATTTGCACCTCAGAGGTGTCGGTCGAGGATATGGAGCGATTGGAGGAATCGCTTATTGTTACCATGTGCAAGATGAAAATTATATTTCCTCCTTCATTGTTTGACTCTATGGAGCATTTAGCCATGCACCTTCGGTACGAGGCTAGAGTTGGTGGTCCAGTTCATTATAGATGGATGTATCCATTCGAGAGGTACGGTTTTATATTAATAGCAATTATCTTTTAAAATTATCGATTATTTGCCTAATCTTTCGTTTCTATGAATTAGGTGGATATTCGACATGAAGGGTTCAGTACTGAACAAGGCGAGGGTGGAAGGATCCATAGTCAATCAATACCTACTTGCTGAGCTGTCCAATATGTGTTCTCAATATTTGGATGTCTCTTTTCAGACTAAATATAAAAAACTCAACAGGAACGAGACACTAGATAGCACAGAGTGGGATGATGAGCTTAGAATATTTCAGAAGAAAGGGGCGCCAATAGGGCCACTAAACGAAAGGCGATACTTGACTTCCGATGAAATGGAGCAAATAGAGCTTTACACGCTTCTAAACTGTCAAGAGCTTGACGAATGGGTCGAGTAAGTGGTCGTTAATTATTTTTAATAACGAAATGATTAAGCGCTTTAAAGACAACTAACTTATGATTTTTTTTATGCAGACTGTTTGAAGAAGATGAGTGCGGTGGACTTAGTCCAATGGAGATACAATCCAAGAGGAACCAAGAGTACGTAGCATGGTTCAAGCAGACATATTCAAGTGGGAAATACGAGACCGACGTACGAATAGATCCTCTAATCACAGGTCCGGCTAATTCAGTGGCAACCTACGAGGGATGCCTTGTGAATGGGTTCAGGTTTCACACTGATATGATTTTGGGCCCGAAGAAGAGTGATTGTAGCGGTGTTTATGTGAAGGGAGACATGGGAGGATCCGATGCTACCAACTTCTATGGAACGTTGAAAGGCATTATACAGGTGGAATATTGGGGCAGAATTAGACCCCTGTACATAGTCTTGTTCAAATGTGTTTGATATGATATACACACATGTACGCATGAGCATTCAACATACAAGTTGGTTGACATCGACCCGAAGCGTACCCTTGGCACCAACGAACCGTTTGTATTTTCTAACTAAGCAAATCAGGCGTACTATGTGCCCTATCCAAAGAATACAACGGGGCGACCGGGACAGAAAGGATGGTTGGTCGTATCCACTATTCTTGCCAGACACATAATCGATATGTCATCAGTTGCGGGATCAAACGACGTCGACGCGGGGATGCCGAACCAAGTGCTACAAGAGAATGCATCTGAAGGGTTTAACTTATGCGTGGACCTTTCCTCATTCGATATAAATATCCAATTGGCTAACGAGGGATTTGATGTGGTTGACGAGGAGGAAGCAGCGGAGGGCAATGATGAAAAGGAAGAGATAATGAGTGACTCAGATTCTGAGGATAGTATGTATGAATAGCGTGCGATTATGGTTTAGTGGTCGATTTCTATTTTATAAAAAAAATTGATTCACGTTGTTTAATTTCATATTATAGTTTGTATTCGTGCTTGTACTAATAACAACATTACATAATTATCAATAAACAAACAACTAACACAGTTTTCAATACTTAGATAAAACGAACAAATAATACTACTACTCTGCATCAAACGAACAAATAATACACTACTACTCCTCATAATTACAGAATAATTACGAAATTAGTTTAATATTACATAATTAGTCCAAGCATCAAATGAATTACATAAATACAAACAAATAACACAGTTTTCAATACTTAAATAAAACGAACAAATAAAACTACTACTACTCATAGTCCTCATCATGAAAGCCAAATGTATCATATGTGGAGGATCCAGCACCATCATCACCATCACCGCCAAGATCGGTTGCATCACCATCGAGAGTGTCATCCTCGGGGTCATTCGCGTACTCAGGATCATACATCGTAACATTCGGAGCACCATGCGCAAAAGGATCAAGAGGGGGCGAGGAACGCTGGACGGCTCGACGAGCATCACCCATGAATCCAGTAGGCATGGGTCGAGAATGAGGAGTACTTGTAGTCTCGGTGAGGTGCTGGGACAAGTATCCTATGTGACTAACAAGCTCGTCAACCTCCAATCAGTAGCAGTCCTAAGACGACGGTTCCCCCCTCCAACGCCCTCGCATAGTCATATGTTGTGTCTGGCTTCTTCTTTGTCGAGAAACCAAACCGATCGTGGCGTGCATCCGTAGGGAGACCCACATCATTCCCCTTCTTCAGTCCTCCACTCTCCAAACTCCACAACTCCTGATCTAGTGGTGGCCACGCATAACGATTCGCCTCGTACCTATGGATCATACGGCCTATGTAGTCCTCATGTTCATTTTGTCATAATTGTTAGTACATAATTAAGGAAGACATATGTTAATATATTTATCAAAGAATGCTTTACAAGTTAAATACTTACGTAGATAGCCCTATACTTAGGGTGAACCCAAACGCGGCGACGTGGAGTTCCCTCTGGCAGACCATTGGGAACATGTGTATGCTGATAACGATATGCCTCATCGTGTCGAGGCTCAGGGGGCCCTGGAGGTCTTGAAGCAGCCTACATATTGATGTACATTTATTTTTTTAGCTATTTAAATTTAAGACAATAGTTATTCGTATAGAAACTCAATTTAATAAGACATACCAACCTACGTCGAATCTCCGTGTAGCGCCGGGACCCACTAGTATGAGTCCCTCGTGGAGGATGATCAGGGTCTGGTGCATGTACTCCTTGCCTGTTCTTCTGTCCTGCCTTTAATTTCTTCGCATGGTCAGCTGACTCCAATGTGTCACGAACATTCTCTCTAACTTGTCGCTCATCCAGCTGTTCTTCGGACACCTCGCCCACTTCGGATCATCCTTCCTCTCATAATAGTTCTTCTTCGCATTGTACATTACTTCCTTGTAACACTTCTTAGCATTCATCTCGTATGCAGAATGTGCCCGAAGCAAGTCAGCCGGATCAATGTAGTATATGTTATGCAATTAATTAAGGTTTTTAATTAAGGTTTCGTTAAATAAAAATCTTACTATGTATATATATTTAGTAAACTTTCAAAATCTCACCTTAAACTTAGCCCACATATGTCCCTGGACTACTGGATCGACCTCGATGTATGAAGGAACACACGTCTTCATAACCTCCCAAATGATCGAGGTAATCGTCGCCGCTATTTTATTCCCATCAAGAAATACGTCGTGCTCATCCAGCTCGGCCCTAAGACGGTCTTTACGGTCAGTCGGAACCTGCGGGCCTCTCGATATGCCTCGGCCCGGTCGTTTTTGCGTCGCTGAAGATGGTCATGCACCGGCATCGTCTGCAGGGGAAGAAGTATTGAGACCCGCCAGTGTAGACTCAGTAGAGCGTCCTAGGTGTCGTATGCCTCGATCCAAATGATGACGATGGCGTCGATGCTACGTAATCATCATCTAGTCGATATGGTACTACTAGATCTGATGGAGTACCGTCGATCGGTCCGATAGTACGCCTAGGTGGATGTGAAGAAACAGGGGGCTCGACAAGACCGGTATCAGGTGCATCGACAAGATCGGGTGGTGCAGTGCCAGAATGAATGATACGTAGACGAGGACCTATTCTCGGTGGATCAGTAGGTGGAGCACTCGGTGGACAACTACGCCATCTCTTCGAGGGATGGCCACGATCGCTATCACGGGACGACATGTCGTCGATGAAAGTGCTACGGACTAAGTAAAAGCATCTAAGTTAGAATTTTTCTAATTATAGAGATGACCTAAATTTAATCAATACTAAGTTATATAGTTTTTTTTTTTCTAAAGTCATGAACTATGTTATAAGAACTATCATTTCTAAGATATCTAAACTCGTTTCATAAAATTAACGTCCTAATAAATTAATTAACACATATAAAAATCATATATAGTTTTCCTAAAGTCATAAATAATTACTAAACTATGACATTTCCTAAAGCCTAACAATTTCTAAAGGCATAAATAATTACTAAAATCATAAAACTATAACATTTTCTAAAGCCTAACAATTCCTAAAGGCATAAAAGTCTAACATTTTCCAAAGCCTAACAATTCCTAAAGGCATTTCATAATTAAATCCTAACAATTTCTACAATATCTAACAATTAAACATACAAAATCAATATTAAAACATTAAATATAAAATAAAAAACAAGAAAAGGCGAAAAAACTTACCGGATCGGAAGTGCCGACTGAATTTCGGTCGCGAATGGAGGTTGGGCGGTCGGGAAAAGTGGGGGATAGAGAGAAATTTGGTGTGAAAATGAAGAGAAGGAGGGAGGTTGGGAATGACCCTAATCCCGACCGGAATTCGGTCGGGACGCCTCGGCCCAGCTGGGCCAAGATTTGGGCGATATTCTGGGCGGGACAATTTCCCGTCCAGAGTTTCCCGACAACGGTTCGGTCGGGAATGTTCTTTTAAAATTTCTCGACCGAATAGCGGTGGGGAAAAGTATTACCGATAGACATTCGGTCAGGAATGCTCCCGACCGAAATTCGGTCGGGATTTTCCGGTCGGAAAAACCCCTGAATTCTTGTAGTGAAAGTTAGTTGAATACTTTTCACAATTTATTTGGCAGAGAATGCGAAAAATTGACTAGCAAGTTTTATAAATATTTTCCATTGCTTGTCTTGTATTTTCTGATGTTTTTCTTTCTTTTCCTAAGACAGAAATCATGTACTATCGGTTAAACTTGGAAAATAAGTTCTCTGCCACTATTTTTCTTTTCCATCATTCCCGTGGAACTAAATAGAGATTCAATTCCTTTAAGTTCTTACTAGCTTCTTACTAACCTATATATAATAGCTCGTTCGAAACAAAAATACTTTAAATCGCTCCTTTTTTTTTACGCATACTTTAAATCACTCTTAATCCTCTAAGTATTAGGTAGATCCACAATAGTTCATGGAGAATTTAATTCCAATTAATAAAGACGTGACAGTCTCTAGTAACTCGTCGGAAAATTTACTTAGAATACCCTTAATACTTATACTCGACTTGTTCTTTCATGAAATAATTTCTCCTATAATGGCTTATAAGAAAATTTACTCTTAATTACTCATAATTCTTCTAGGGGACCCTCATAACAAAAATTAATTTCAGTTACTCTTAATTCCTATATGGGACGGTAGCTCAGAAATTACAATAGCCCACTAAATTGTATTAATTCCAATTACTCTTAATTTTTCTACGGGACTGCTAGCCTATAATAGCTCATTGAAAATTTTACTTTATTTAGTTGCTCTTAATTTCTCTATAAAGTATAAACGCTCATAAGAAATTATACTCTTACTTCTCTATAAAGTATAAACGATGCACCGTTTATTACTTTTCACATGACTTTTCATAGTATATTTTTTTACTACTTTCACAAATGACACAACCTAGTCCTACCATATCGGATAATAGTATTATACTAAGATTTACAAAATATCTCTTTGACAATAACACGTTTTAGTTATCAATTCTACTTATCATCACTTTCTTACCCACACTACTCATAAAAACCTACATGATACATACAATTCATAAGGTTTAAACTTCTTTCCTGTTTCTAAGGACTCGTTCAGCTTATAAATAAATTATTAATGTCTCGAAATACATAAAGTAATAAAAAAATTATAAATAAAATCGTTCACCAGAATTTAAATGAATAAAGATCTAAATGAAGACATGCTCGCAAACCGAAACCTATGGAGACATACAGAAGATTCATGTTCACGACTCGACGTGATTCATTCATGGTTCATATAGCCTACCCCAATTTAATTGGGATTACAGGCTTGGTTGTTGTTGTTGTTGTAGAATCTAAATGAATAAAAGTGCTACTCATGATAAAATTGAACAAGATGCTTATAACTCACAAGCAATAGAAAGAGAGAAAAGTGCGTCACCATGTTTAACAAAATATCAAAAGAAAAAACTCACTCATTAATTAAGTCAAACTAAATACTAATCATTAATAATATACACGAACAAAATATTTTCACCTAGATAAATTGAAAGCAAAATTCACTTCTTTATTTAAGTACAAGAAAGAGTAAACATATGCGTTATTTCACTTCAACAACTCCTAATCAAAATCTTTACTATAACAAGTTATAAGCCGACGAATGATTAGAAACAAATCAAATAATTTCATACAATTTTAACTTATTTTTATCTTAATTTAATGACTATAAAGAACAAGAAAACAGTAAGAGAGACTAAATTAAATTTTTTATTGCATGCTGCAAATTCAAATTTAATATATATGTACATTTGATTAAATATAAAAACGTGAAAATAAACTATCAAAAGATTTTTATTTGATATTTGATTAATAAACTGTAAAGTTATGGTCCAAGGGAATCTTATAAATATAATATATAATTTTTTTGTTCAAAATTTTAATTTGGAGCTTTATTAAATATTATATTTAATTATATAATGGAGAAGTAAAGTAATTTATAAAAGGTTTCATGGAGAATTTCAAGAACAATTAAAAAAAAAGCAAAATCAAGATTATTTACTTTAGGGGTAGAGGTGAGATTATTATCTCATATTCTGTGATAAAACCCAAAAATTCGAGCATCTCTCACTTTTGCCCAAAAAAATTAATTTATAGAACCAACGATATAGAACCAAAAGGCTTCTAATAAATTAGGTGTTACCAATATGTGTTTACATCAAATACTCATGAAAATTAAATAACTTAATGGCTTTTGGCCTAGCTCGTACCAGTTAAATTCTTTTTAAGTATATCAGTGTTTGCATTATTCAGTTATGCTTTTGCTTATCCAAGAAACAAGTAACATGGAAAAAGAAAAAGAGAAGAGTACAATATATCATCAATTCAGGGCATTCATAGCATAATTAGCTGCTAAAAAGATCATTAATGGACTGATGGAGACCAATATCTCGCCTTTGGAAAATATTGTAATTTTGGCTTCATGTAACGTTGCTTTTAATGGGAGAGTATTGCAAGAGATTTATAATATATAGGCGCTGCTAAACATATAAAGGAAGTTTATGCACTTCTTTATTAGAATTGGTAACGGTGGTGAATCTCTGTGTTTTTTTGGTAAGGTAGATGGTGGTGGTGGTTGATACTTCTTGATATGTACGAAAAGTCAAAAACCCTAATAAATTACAAATGGGCGCTTGATGACCTAATAACGCAACGTAGAATCTATGGCCCCGTTTGGATGTATTTTCGCTGGTTTGGTATGGTTCAATTTTGTTTGGATGTTTGAAAAAGTATTTTGAAAAATGTTTTAGAAAATTGAATGTTAGTTTGGATGTAATTCCAATGTCTAGGTGTTAGGAAAAAGTAGGTATAAACATCAAATCAATGTTTTATATAAAAACTAGCAACCGAGTGCACGCGGGGACCGCGTGCAACATGGTCTCTTGTATAAAGTAATATAATGTAATCAGTTGCTTGTGCACCTTATTAAGTTTCTACTACTAAACTAAAAAAACATTTGCATCACATATTAATCGTACTTAAAGAAAATCAAGACCATAAGCCTCAACAATTCGTTAACTAAGAGTTTAAGCAGGTACGATGTTGTATAAACAATTTTATTTTATCGCGAAAAATTAAATTAGAAGAAGACAATTACGAACAATATCTTAAACTTTTGTACAAAATAGTAACAACATTAGTCAATATATGTGAATTGAAGTCGGAGTTTCTAAAAATCAAAAGCCAAAGATTAGTACCCTAAAAAATATATGTGTCAAATGTCAATGTATTTTTGTCAAAGTATATTGACAATGTTGAATTCTCCTTCACATGGAAAAGAAAAAAAAATCTCATTTTCTTATGTTTCTCAAGGAAATTTTGTGCTCCATTCTCTTCGATGTTAAAGTGTACTTTTTCCTATTTGTCGTCATCCTTGTATGTTGCCTACATTTTCTTTTCTATTTCATATTCTAGGTCGAGAGCTCCTATCCTGAAGACCTTAGCAAAGAACAAGGGACCTATTAAAGAATTTAAAAAAGAAAGAAAAACATAAAGATAAGAGTTCAAACTTATGAATAATTTGATGTGTTCTTTTATCTAAAATCGAGCGTACACGAAACCCGCGTGCAAAGTTTTATTTTTATTTAAGGAATATTTTGATTTTAATACGTTTGTTACATAATTTATTATGTTTCTTTAAAAATGAATTGTATCTAAATAATATAAAGATATACTAAGAATGGTAATATTTTGAATTCAGATGTACAGAAACATAATTATTTGTTTTAATTTTCTAACATGCATAATAAATTTGTAGCCTGGAACGTGGAAAAAAAGTAGAAGACACAAGGTAATAACAAATATCAATATATAAAACATAGTACTCATAAAAGAATTATATATGAATTATAACTCTTAGTAGATCAGTTTCCTTAAAATTAGCAAAATACATTTTTTTTTCAATTAGAAGACAATAAGTTTAGGAGACAATTTATAGTTTCCTTTCCTAAAGCTAAGTTTAACAGAAGATTGTGAAGAAAAGAATCAAAAACAGAGATAAGGCCCAAAGTGTAGGAGACGGGCGATTTTAAAACAACAGAAAAAGAAAGTAATTAGTACCACAAATCTGAAAATAGGCAGTTTAAAAACCAATGAAACAAAAACTGTGTAACTATGAAATTTGAAAAATTCATATGAAATAGTAAAAACTTGAAAAATAGAAGTACGATGAGCAAGTTGAAGCAAAATTTATAATGAACATATCTGAACCATTTTGAAGCTTTCTTAAAAACAATTTTGCATCGGTCGTCCAAACCCTTTAGATAATGTATTTAATTAACAAAAAAAAAACATGCAAACCAACAAATTACAACACTTACCTTTTAGATATACTGTCCACGATGCCAGATTCCGAAGAGATCTTTAATTTATCATGCCTTTGCAATCCTAAAATCATATACCGAAAAATAAAAAAGAGAGAGCATTATATAACAAATTTCATGTGGCTAATTTCATGGATTTTTTAATTTTTTTTGCATTAATGGAATTATTTTCTCAAGATAAATGATTCCATAAAAAAGAATTATGCAGTAATGAAACAAATGACCAAAGTCAGATATACCAATTTAGATTACAACGCCAAAGTACTTATGTCGCTACAAGAAAATTAGCCTTTTCCGTCGGGCCCGGCGTTTTGGCCCGACGGAAAAGGCCCAATTATTACCGTCGGGCCCAATCCCGACGGAAATGGGTTATACCGTCGGCTTTGGGCCGACGGTACAAATGGGTTGGCTTTACCGTCGGCCCAAATCCGACGGTAAAGCCCATTCACGTCGGGTTTGGGCCGACGGGAATGGCCCCTTTAATAAAAAAATAAAAAATAAAATAAAATTTTGCCAGCCTTTTTCTTTTAAAATAAAATAATAATAAAAAAATTAAAAAGATCTATACCGTCGGCTTAGAGCCGACGGTATAGATCTGATCCGTGTGATTTTATCACACGGATCAGATTACGCCACGTCAGCGATCCGTGTGATAATTCACACGGATCGCTGACGTGGCACGCTCCACCCCCTTTTTTTTGGTTTTTTTAATATAACCCCTACTCCTCCTAAATATCTATAAATACCCCTTATTCTACCCACTTAATTCATTCATTCTTCCCATTCTCCAAAAACTATCTACTTTCTCTCCCAAAAATTCTTAATAACTAACAAAAATTTATTCATTCACTAACTTATAATTAGAGTTTATTATTTTATTTCTACTTATGTTTTAGTTATTATCTAACTAATAATAACTATAAAAAACTTATATTATCAAGAATTTAATTTAAATACAAAACTTTATTTATTATAATAAAACTAATAATAACGCTTGAAAATTTGCATGTTATTATTTAAATCAAATTCTTTTAAATTAAATCGACAAATAAACATAAAATTAATTCTTTTAAATCTTTTTCTTTACAAAAAATCGCCAAAAAAATATAAATCAATTGTTTTAAATCGTTTTTTGTTTTAAAACAATTTTTTAAATCGTTTTTTTTATTTTATATTTCTAAACCCTTAAGCCGACGGTATAGGCTTTTTCCGTCGGCTCTAAGCCGACGGAATAAATAAAACGCTTTTCCGTCAGCTTATTGCCGACGGAAAAGCTCTTTTCCGTCGGTAAAAATCCGACGGAAAAAAGCTTTAGTGACGAGCTTTTTTCCGTCGGGTTTTTCCGACGGCTTTTGCCGACGGAAAATGGTATTTCCGTCGGAAAAAGGCCCTTTACCGACGGTTTTTGAGCCGTCGGTAAAGCCCAAATCTGTTGTAGTGTGTGGTTCAAATGAATGACAACAGAAGTGGACTCCTGAAAAAATACAAAGAATTCTTTTAACATTGTAAACAAAATAAAAGGCCCTAATTCTACATGCAAGTAGTTATGTTTGTCTCAAATAAACTAATTACATCGAGTAATAATAGATAATTAAATAGGAGATGCGGTTATTTATGGATAAGCATTGGAAGATTCTTTTTGGAACGTGAAAACTAATCATATGGCTTCTTAATAAGAGATAAAGGAAAAAACTTAATTCCTTCCAAGAAAGAAAAAAATGCAAGCATATTAAACAAATGAAATTTAAACAAATTTTGCATCCATACGACCACACCTTTTGGCAGGCGGCAAAGAAAAACTCTCAGGGGAGCAGTCGTTATTTTAAGTTGAACTTATAGACTTCCAATTGACTCCATGTAACCTGCAAAACCATATAAAAGAGATCAAAGAATTATAATTTCTGAAGAAGATCAAAAAATTATCCATGTTCCTCTTAAAAGTCGAGTAATTTTGGCAAGAGAACAAAAAATGGAATATGAAATAAATCGTGCAAATAGTTGTTTAAATTTGGAGAGATTAATGGGTGGTTAAATTTTAAACTTCAAATTCAAATTATTATCCGATTGTGGAAGTTGAGAAAATTGAGAAAGTGGAGAAGTTTTGGTCCAATTGGACCAACAACTACCAAAATTACAGGTGATTTTCCAAGTGGGGAAATCGGCTTTGTTTATAGTAATAATAGATAATAGATAATAGATATTTAGATTTTAAATTTTTATCATTTTCTTATCCGTTAATTTATCAAGAAGTTGATATAGTATTTGAGATTGTTTTTCAAATTTTTACCTTTTTCCGTTTCTTTTTGGATGAGTAGTGGGGTAGTTGTTCACAATTCCAATTTATTTAAAAAGTATTTTTAAAATAATTTTTTTGGTCCGATGGTGTCACAAAATGTTTTGACTTATATTAATAGATAATATATTGATTATTAATGATTGTTTTGATTATTAATAATATTTTAAATGCTATTGAGAAATTAAAATGCATGCATAATTATTTTTTCATTTCTACATGTAGATATTGTTTACAGTAACTTCTTAAAATTCACGTAAGTTTTTTTTTTGGTTAGAAGCATAACCTTATTATTAACTTTTTTTTTTTTGAAAACAAAGGTACGTATTTCATTACCACATGCCAACAACCTCAAAATAAGTTTGCATGGAAAGCCATGCTACACCAACAGAGCATAAAGAAAGCACTCAGCAACACAAATAACCAGCAACTTTAGTCTGGTACAAAAACAGGGTCTCTAATCCAATTAAGATTTTTCGTCGCTGATCGAGCCAAAAGATGTGCCTCGCTGTTGCCCTCGCGCCGAATCCATTGGAAAAAGAAATCAGGTTGGTTCCTAATAAGATCATGAATCTCAGCAATAATATTCCCTCCTTCAGCACCCAGCGCAACCTTGGAGTTTATTGCGTTCAAGACTTCAAGATTATCTCCCTCGAAAACAATATTACTCCAGCCTTGGTCAATAGCAAATTTGATAGAGCAGAATGCAGCCATGATTTCAGAATTTTGAGGACCAAAATTACCCACAAAACGCCTGTTAATCTTCGCCACAACCTCTCCATTCCAATCACGAAAAATTGCTCCCATGCCCGACTCTCCAACCTCCGAAAAAATAGCGCCATCGAAGTTACATTTAATCCACGGCTTGCACGGTGCCATCCACGGGTTATCATCAGTAATGTTGGACCGAACTTGTGGTTCATTCAGCTCATACCACTGTGTATGATAATTATTACAAAATATCGCAATCTCCAATGGAGAGGACTCATTCTCCCCCGCAAGAATTCTGTTGCGATTACCCCATAGCGCCCAACAGACAACAACAACCCTCGAAAATGCTCTTTTATCCAGCAACTTTGACACACGGACGCACCAATCCATAATAGTTTCATGCTCCAAGATCATGGCGGACAAAGGAAATTGTGAAAGGGCCCAGACTTGTCGCACGACATGACACAAGAAGAGAACATGGCGAGCATCCTCCCCACTCTCATGACACACCACACAATCAATCTCCGTAACCACATGTCTGAACTTCAAAAGGTATCTTGTGGGGAGGATATTGGAGCATGCGCGCCATAAGAAGTGTTTTATTTTATTCGGACTTTTCACACGCCAAATTAAATTCCAGTCAGCCTCCTCACTACTCGACGCCGAAGAAGTGGTCGACAACAAGCCTTGGTCCATGATTAAGTGATACGCACTTTTAACAGAAAAAATTCCCGACTTGTCGTAGTGCCAAATTTGTTCATCGATGATTGGCCGAGTACCTATAGGAATGGACAGAATCAGCGCGGCGTCAACCTCCAAAAAGATCCCCCGGATCAGCGTTGTGTTCCATTGTCCTGTGTCCGTATCCATGAGGTCACATACTCGCCAGTTTGCATGTTCACTATCAAGGGGAGTGATCAGTCGAAATGAGACTGGGCGAGGCAGCCAAGCGTCGAGTCCGACGCGGACTGCTGTGCCATCCCCAATACGCCATCTCAATCCTTTTACCGACACCGGAATAGCCCCTCTAATACTTTGCCACGTAAAAGAGTGACCGCTGCCCTTCTTTGCCTCAAAAATCGAGCAATTCGGAAAATACCTTGCCTTGAAAAATTGACTAACAAGACTATCAAGGAATTTCCAAATCCGCCATGCTTGTTTCGCAAGGAGAGCGACATTAAAAGCGCGCAAATCTCTAAACCCCAGCCCTTTCGTCTCTTTTCCTTCGACATAATTTATTCCAAGCCAACCAATGGATTTTATTGTTCGATGCATTTCTCCACCAATATTTGCCCGCAAGAGACTCCAATTCTTTGATAATAGACTCCGGAAGCCGAAAGCATCCCATGATAAAAGTTGGCATTGCTTGTGCCACCGACTTTATGAGCACCTCTTTTCCGGCCCCTGAAAGCGCCACTTCTTTCCACCCTTGATATCTCTTCCACGCCCTCTCCCTTAAAAAATCAAACAACTCTTTTTTCGATCTCCCAATCTCCGACGGCATGCCCAAGTAGCTCTCATGTTTTCTGGCGGATCTCATTCCCAAAATCCTATTGATCCCTTCCCGTCTATTTTCCGGTGTGTTTTTACTAAATACAACCACATATTTCTCCACATTAATCATCTGACCTGACACCCTCGCAAATCTATTCAGAATGCTCATGATTTCCATCGTCGTCTCCTCTTTTGCCTCACAAAAGAGCATGGTATCATCTGCAAAGAGTAAATGTGAGACAACAGGGGCCCGTCGGTTCACAGCAATTCCTTTGATATGTTGTCTTCTTTCCGTATCCCGAATCAACCCTGAAAAGACTTCGGTAACAAAGAGGAACAAGTATGGTGAAAGAGGGTCACCTTGCCGTAGACCCCTCTCAGGATAAATATGACCAACTTCACAACCATTAATCATCAAAGAATACGAGACAGACCTTACACAAGACATAATTAGAGACACAAAATTCCACTCAAAACCTAACCTAAGCATTACCTTTTCCAGGAAGGGCCACTCGACCCGATCGTATGCCTTACTCATATCCAGCTTCAATGACATGTGCCCCACTTTTCCTGTTCTCCTGTTCTTCAAAAAATGGTTAAGTTCGAAAGCGACAAGAATATTATCTATGAAAAGTCTTCCTGGGACAAAAGCAGACTGCGCATCAGATATGATATTTGGAAGGAAAGACTTTATTCTATTAGTTATTGCTTTCGACACAATCTTATAACAAACATTACATAAGGAGATAGGTCGGAATTGTGTTATAAGTGTCAGATCTTTGCATTTAGGGATCAACACGATATGAGTAAAATTTATCGACGTAGGAAAAGACCGATTGTTAAGAACATTAAGGGCAAAAGAGGTGACATCCGATTTTAGCAAGGGCCAATATTTTTGATAAAAGATCGGGGCAAAACCATCTGGTCCCGGGGATTTAAGGGGGTACATATCGAAAAGGGAAGTGGTTACCTCCTCCTGTGTAAAAGGTTTTCCAATCTCCTGATTCATCTCTGAACTGACTTTGGCCTGCACCACTCTTAGTACATCGTCAATCTCATCATTATCCGGCGCAATGGAGCTGAAAATAGACCGAAAGTAGTCGACTGCAATTTTCTCGATCCCATGTCTAGATTCCTGTAATACACCCAACTCATCCCTAAGCCCCGTGATGCGATTCTGCCTTTGTCTTTCAGTCGCTCTTCTATGAAAATATGAGGTATTTCGGTCCCCTTCTTTTAACCACTGCACTTTCCCCCTTTGCTTCCAATAAAGCTCATCTTTATCCATCATAATCTCTAAATCCCGACCCAATTCAGCCTCTTTCAGTTTAGACTCAGCCGTAATTGTACCTTCCCTCAATTTTTGAATCTGCCTAGTAAGATCAGCAATGCACTTCTTAATTTCAGCCCCCGATAACTTCGACCATTGAATAAGACCCACACGACATCTGCCAAGTTTAGAAATCAGATCATGGTCGTATTCGCTGCTGCTGCCATTCATCCAAAACTGCTCCACGATTCCTTTGCAATCAGCCTCTTTAGTCCAAACCGCCTCGAATCTGAAACGGTTCCCACTTTTCCATTCATCCTTCCCTCTATGCTTCAGATCAAGGGATATAAATAGAGTTGAGTGATCAGAATTACGCATGGTAAGGTTCTCAACTTTAGCCCTGCTATACACCTCTCGCCAACTATCCGACCCACAAGCTCTATCCAATCTTTCCCAAATGGTATCGGTGTTCTCCCTTCGATTGCACCACGTGAAGCATCTCCCCTCGTACCCAAGATCCGTCAGCCCCGCATTACAAAGAGCATTTCTAAAATTCTTCATGCACCACGCCGGTCTCTGTAGACCCCCACTTTTCTCCTTCTGACTCATAATTTCGTTAAAATCACCACCAACAAGCCATGGTTTAGAGGAAACATTTTGGAGTCTATG
Source organism: Linaria vulgaris (assembly GCA_948329865.1). Taxonomy (NCBI): domain Eukaryota; kingdom Viridiplantae; phylum Streptophyta; class Magnoliopsida; order Lamiales; family Plantaginaceae; genus Linaria; species Linaria vulgaris. The sequence continues at coordinate 28,850,777 of OX415250.1, read as the reverse complement.
AAGAAGATCCCAAGTAAGGTTCCTCTTGCTCCCATCCGGTTCACCGTAGATGCCCGTGAAATGCCAATCCTTTCCCCGCTCCTCAAACTCAATCATGATATCAATGTGATACCGCGATAAACCCAATAAACGTCCCACCACATCCTTCCTCCATAACATTGCAAGCCCCCCGATTTACCTCTAGCATCGACCGCCACCCCAAAGTAACCAAGTTGTTGTTTGAGTTTCTCTATTTTCCTACTATAACATTTAGTTTCGCACAGAAAAATTAGAGAGGGATTGAGGCGAGCAACAGTCACTCGCAATTCTCGAACTGTCCAAGGGCGTCCCAAACCCTGACAGTTCCAACATAAGACATTCATTGGTCTCGGCGAGGCTGCGCCGCAGCCATCGCCGTTGGACAAATTGTATGAATATCAGAATTCTCTGAGATCTGAACCCTCTTACGGCTTGGGGCCATGTTTTCCCCATCATCGCCAGTTCCCTTTTTACATTTGATCGGCTCCTTCCCGTTTCCCCGCTGCCTGTTAATTCCCCCACCAGGCCCCCCTTCACCCTTTTTAGCTCTGAATCTCCCCGTCGTTTTCCCATTGCCAGCAGAATTCTCTTTGAAAATAGGTATTGCACCAAGATATTAGAATAATTCTGGACCTCCATTAAATTTGTGACATCCCCCAAGACTCCTTTTCCTTTGTCACCACTTGAGAAATCAGCCTCTGCATATGCTGCATCAATTGTAGTTGCATCATCCTTTGTCATCATCTCTTTTCCAGCCGTGGTTGCATTACTACGCCCCATTTCTGTAGCAACATGACTCTCTTGCATGTCAACAGCCCCCCTTCCCGTATTGCGATCGCATGGGTGCCCAAATTACTAGAATTCGCTGCATGAGTATTTGTATTAACAGATGTGGAAAATTCTGCTATTTTACCCATTTCCTTTGGTGTCGCTGGAGTAGACGAGACATCGTCAGATTCCCCGGTGTTCTCCTTCTCATGGTCCGTTCCCGTCTTTGTAGAGCCTCTCAATACACCTTGAGGACCCTTGGTTAGCCGAGGACTCCCATCGAGATTCGGATTATCCCTAAGCTAAGGGGCATATGGCAGAATAGTTTCTTTTGTTACTTCACCATGCGTAAACTGGGTTTCGCAATCCGCTGCAATGTGGCCAATAATACCACAAAGATAGCAAAAATTAGGAAGGCGTTCGTACGTAAACCCCACCATTATTCCTTCTCCACTCGGCCCCTTGAGTTTAAGACATCTCAGTAAAGGTTTCGTGACGTCAATTTTAACCCGAATTCTGAAACTCACCCCCCCCCCCTCCAGTTCTCTGTCTTCCTCGATAAAACTACCAAGTCTGTCCCCGATCAGCTTCGCCATTTCTTTAGTCTGTCTAAAAAGAGGAAGGTCATGAATATGAACATTGAAAGCACAAAAATTCAGGTTCACTTGCGCCGGATTTTCATCAATGTTTATAGCATTTAGAATAAGGAACTGAAACTGGAACAAGATACCCCCCCCCCCCCCCCCCCCCCCCCGCACCTTCTGAATATTCACTCCTCTTCGTGGCTTGAAAAGCCCTTTCATCAGTGTACAAAAGGACCCAAAATTATACGGTCACTCTGTAAGTAATCTGCCAACCAAAGCGAGTTACGTAGCTTCATTCCCATTTGCCCAAACTGAGTCGGGGATAGGCAATCCATCCCCTTCTTCCTCAGAGATTTTCAGCCGCTGTCCGAACCGAATTATTTCCTCCTCCATGGCGTGGAAAGACCAGAAAGCATTGTACTAAGAGTGAGAACGTAGCCTAGCCGATTCGGGACAAATCTAGAGCGGAAACCTAGAAACACAGAAAGAAGGAAAAAAAACAAGCGAAAGCAATAACACTAATGAAAGAGAACGAAAGCAAATAGAGAAAAGAACACCTATCCCTAACCCAGAAAGCGCAGCGAATTAAATGAAGGAAAAGAGAACAGGATGAACGAGATCAGTGTGGCCGCCATCATCTCTGCATGCAATGGAAAGACGACGACGGGATCGAGCATACCTTACCGAAGAAGGAACAATCACACCCTCACGACGAACGGACGAAACCCTTTACGTAAGAAAGGACATACATTTTAACCTTATTATTAACTGGAAAGCTTCTTTTAATTATTTGGCTAAGTTTATACTTGATATATACGCAATTAAAATATCTATCAAAAGGTTATGCTTATCTCTTGTACTGTGAGATAAGATTTTATCATGATGTTCTATTAACAGGCCCTCCAATAAATTAAAAAATAAAATTATTTTTTGTATTAAATTAAATTACTTCTTTAGTCAAGCTCTCCAATAAATTAAGGATAAATATTTTTGCTGATTTGCACCTCAAGATTTTGAAAATATTAAGTATAGGAATAAATATATCATACCACTCAAAGAAAAAAACTCAAGCAATCACAATTCATATATATTATATTCATCACACTACAATATGATAAGTATATCTTAATTAATTTACTGTAGCTAACTTAACAATAAGTACTACTCCGATTAATAGTGCATGTGTACATTTTTAATTATTATCAGAAAATTATTATACATGCCTTGTTCACAATTTATGTTAAATAATTTGACAAAAAAATATTTAAAATAATGCTGAACCTCATTCAGTGATTATCTTTTTATTTACAAATAATCTTATAAATGACAAAAGTTGCCGATTCCAAATATAAAAGAACGAGAGAAAAGAATTTAAATTATCAAACCTTATGTTGCTGTTTAGTTTTCTCCCATGAAAGAAAGTATTTTGTTGTGAGTTAGGAGAAGTGATATTTATATAACAAATTGTTATTTTTTTCCATCACAGTAATATTTCATCAATAGAAAAAAGAATTATAAACTAGTGAATTATTTAGCACGTCTCTTCCCTGAACCAAAAAGTAAAACACAAAAGACAAAAGTCCAAAGAAAAAAAGAAAAGAAAGGAAAAAGATAACGGACATATTTGTATCAATTTCATTTTTTTTTTGAGAAAGTATCAATTTCAAATAATTATGTATGGCAAATTAATCAAGAATTATAGATACGTTAATAAGAAGATGCAGGTAATTTACTATATTATGACTTGTCAAAAAAATCATATTGAGATAATTTAATAATGGATCCTATAGAAAGGGAGTTGATTAGGGTGTTGGGCTACTTTATAGGGAAATAATTGTAGAGAAAAATAGTTTCAAGGATTTGAGGAAATCAAAATCTCAAAATACATCCAACTTTATTTGAAATCATGAAAATTTTAAAAAGTTGGGGGAAAGGCCATCGAAACAGGGGTTATAGGTTTAAGTTTCAACCTTTTCTCTAAGTTTATATATAGACGGAGCTAATTTAGGTTAATGTTAAACTTATCATATTTTATATTATTCAATATGTTAATACTAATTTTCTATATCCCGTGCCTAAAATATTGAAGAAAAAATTAATTTGATAGTCTTATGACGACTACATTCACTACAACAAAACGCAGCAAAAGCATATGAATGCATGCATTAAAATCTTCAATGCAAAATACGGTAAATTAAATTATTGCATTGCAAAAAGCCGAAAAACAGCCTGAATCGAAAATAATATGACGCATGCTGCTTTTCACTACAAGATTTGGCGGTAAACTCCCGCCTATGTGCGGTCGCAGATCTTCCGGCGACCGCAGTGCAGTCGCGAAAAACACCTTGTGACCACCAGGCGGTAGTAGATGCTTTCGTGACCGCCAGGCGGTCACTAATAACATTCATATAAAATTAGTGGATTTTATGGAACTATCTTGATGTGTCTATGATTTTTAACAACAAATCTCATTATTACATGTGAATTGAAGTAATAAATGAGTACAGCTTTAGTAATTAACTTATATTATAGTAGATTAGATGTCATTAGGCGAGTTATGAATGAATAACCTATTTTTTATTCTACAACTAATCATCATATATACCTAGTTGTTTTAATTGTTATATGAGATATAAAACCTTATAATTTGCCTCGTTTTAAGTATTTTATCAATTTAATAAACAATGTGCCTTAAACGACACTCTCCGGAAGGCAAAAAAAAAAACAAATGAGGCTATTCGTGACCGCTTTCGTGACCGCCAGGCGGTCACGAAATAGTTTTCGTGACCGCCCTGCGGTCAATAATAACATTCATATAAAATTAGTGGATTTTATGGAACAATCATGACGTGTTTATGATTTTTAACAACAAATCTCATTATTATATGTGAATTGAAGTAATAAATGAGTACAACTTTAGTAATTAACTTATCATATAGTAGATTAGATGTCATTAGGGGTATTATGAACGAATAACATATTTTATGTTCTACAACTAATCATCATATATACCAAGTTGTTTTAATTGTTATATGCGATTGTGCGATAAAACCTTATAATTTACTTCGTATTAACTATTTTATCAATTTAACAAACAACGCAACTTAAATAAACAAACAAAAATCAACAAATTTCGAATGAGGGTTATTTGTGACCACCGAGCGGTCATGAAAGAGAGTCTTTCGTGACCGTCTGGCGGTTATGAAGTAAATGGGGCGACCTCCTGGCGGTCGCGAAAGACACCTCGTGACCGGCAGGCGGTCGCGGATGCTTTCGTGGCCGCCAGGCGGTCAAGAAAGACCCATCTTTCGTGACCGTCAGGCGGTCACAAATAACATTCATATAAAATTAGTGGATTTTATGGAACGGTCTTGATGTGTTTATGATTTTTAACAACAAATCTCATTATTACATGTGAATTGAAGTAATAAATGAGTACAACTTTAGTAATTAACTTATCATATAGTAGATTAGATGTCATTAGGCGAGTTATGAACGAATAACCTATTTTATGTTTTACAACTAATCATCATATATACCAAGTTGTTTTAATTGTTAAATGTGATTGTGTGATAAACCTTTATAATTTACTTCGTATTAACAATTTTATCAATTTAACAAACAACACAACTTTAATAAACAAACGAAAATCAACAAATTTCGAATGAGGGTTATTCGTGATCGCCGAGCGGTCACGAATGAGAGTCTTTCGTGACCGTCTGGCGGTCACGAATGAAATGGGGCGACTGTCTGGCGGTCGCGAAAGACCCCTCTTTCGTGACCGTCGGGCGGTCACTAATAACATTCATATAAAATTAGTGGATTTTATGGAACGGTCTTGATGTGTTTATGATTTTTAACAACAAATCTCATTATTACATGTGAATTGAAGTAATAAATGAATACAATTTTAATAAGTAACTTATCATATAGTAGATTAGATGTCATTAGGTGAGTTATGAATGAATAACCTATTTTATGTTCTACAACTAATCATCATATATATACCAAGTTGTTTTAATTGTTAAATGCGATTGTGCGATAAAACCTTATAATTTACTTCGTATTAACTATTTTATCAATTTAACAAACAACGCAACTTAAATAAACAAACAAAAATCAACAAATTTCGAATGAGGGTTATTTGTGACCACCGAGCGGTCATGAAAGAGAGTCTTTCGTGACCGTCTGGCGGTTATGAAGTAAATGGGGCGACCTCCCGGCGGTCGCGAAAGACACCTCGTGACCGGCAGGCGGTCGCGGATGCTTTCGTGGCCGCCAGGCGGTCACAAATAACATTCATATAAAATTAGTGGATTTTATGGAACGGTCTTGATGTGTTTATGATTTTTAACAACAAATCTCATTATTACATGTGAATTGAAGTAATAAATGAGTACAACTTTAGTAATTAACTTATCATATAGTAGATTAGATGTCATTAGGCGAGTTATGAACGAATAACCTATTTTATGTTTTACAACTAATCATCATATATACCAAGTTGTTTTAATTGTTAAATGTGATTGTGTGATAAACCTTTATAATTTACTTCGTATTAACAATTTTATCAATTTAACAAACAACACAACTTTAATAAACAAACGAAAATCAACAAATTTCGAATGAGGGTTATTCGTGATCGCCGAGCGGTCACGAATGAGAGTCTTTCGTGACCGTCTGGCGGTCACGAATGAAATGGGGCGACTGTCTGGCGGTCGCGAAAGACCCCTCTTTAGTGACCGTCGGGCGGTCACTAATAACATTCATATAAAATTAGTGGATTTTATGGAACGGTCTTGATGTGTTTATGATTTTTAACAACAAATCTCATTATTACATGTGAATTGAAGTAATAAATGAATACAATTTTAATAAGTAACTTATCATATAGTAGATTAGATGTCATTAGGTGAGTTATGAATGAATAACCTATTTTATGTTCTACAACTAATCATCATATATATACCAAGTTGTTTTAATTGTTAAATGCGATTGTGCGATAAAACCTTATAATTTACTTCGTATTAACAATTTTATCAATTTAACAAACAACACAACTTAAATAAACAAACGAAAATCAACAAATTTCGAATGAGGGTTATTCGTGACCGCATAGCGATCACGAATGAGAGTCTTTTGTGACCGCCTAGTGGTCATGAAGGATACCCGGCGGTCGCCAAAGACACCTCGTGACCACCAGGCGGTTGCGGATGCTTTCGTGACCGCTAGGCGGTCGCGGATGATTTCGTAAACGCCCGACGGTCATGAAAGACACTTATTCGTGATCTTTCGGCGGTCACGAAAGATACTAAAATTTGGCGGAAATCGGAAGGAAATTCAAATTTTCCGAAAATTCAAAATTTTCATCCAAATTCTATATATACCCACCATTCTACCCACTAATTTTCAAAACACTCTCAAATTATACTCTCCAAAAAACCCACCACTTTCTCCTCTCTTTTTTTCTTTTCTTTTTTTCAAATTTACAACACTTTTTATTCTTTTCAAATACAAAAAACCTCAGCCATTTCTCTTCTCTTCTTTTCTTCCATTCTTTTCTTCTATTCTTTTCTTTTCTTATACCAAAAAAAAAAACCCAACACTTTTCTTCACTTCTTTTCCTTTTTATATCTAAAAATAGACCAAATTTACTTTCTATTCACAAAAAAAAATCCGGTAATTTTTTTTAATTCGTTCAGGAGTTTTCGTGACCGCTCAGCGGTCACGAGCAGTATGAATATTATTCGTGACCGCCGGGCGGTCGCGGATGACCCCCGTGTCATCCGTGACCGCCCGAATGACTTTCCGCGACCGGCCAACGATCGCGAATGACCCACGACCGAGGCCTTCTACGACCGGTCATTGTCAACTGCCGGCCGGTCGCGGATGATCATCCGCGATCGCCAAAGGGTCATTCGTGACCGCCTGGGCGGTCGTGAATGACCTCATTTTTTGTAGTGTTTTGCATAGAAATTATTCGCTACAACACTTCCAGCATAGTTTGATAATATCTCGTATATATAGAATATGGTCTGTTACAAGTGTGTTACAATGAGTATATCGTTAACTAGGCCTACTCTGACTATGCTAGTCTTGAATAGGCTTGGTCCGGAACACCTCGAACTAACGTCGGATGCAAGGGAGGATGTCGGAAATATATCGGAGATGACGTCGAGGATTATGTCGGGGATGACATCGGAACTTCTACGTCAGAAGTGATCTCTTGCTTATTTTGAAGGTGGTGTAGGCGATATATATATATATCGGAGATATATATCTCGTAATATGTTGAAGACTTTATCGGGGAATGCTCGATATAGGTGAACAGTAATTGCGGATAATTAAAGTTTACCTTGATTACTGGGAGGCGGGTATTTATAGGCCTTGGGAAGCGGGGATCACTCACGTGATAGACCCGTGAACTGTACTATATCGAGGATGATATTCAATATGTATGTCGGGGATGTTCCCCTACATATGTGAAAACTTGGGCCTGACCCATGGCAAGCCCAATACGAAAAATACCCATATCATGTAGTCTCTCAATCTGGGAATTATTATGTGAAGGTAATAGTTTGCAAATTAAATATGAGTTTTTGGATTACCAGTACACTCGTCCTGCCAATTCAAATGACAAAAATCTGATGCGGGAATTTCATTTTGTTGTAAAGAAATATTGGTGGACCCCCAATGCAATTTGCAAATTTTCAGAGGTTCTTTGAATTCTCAAATTCCATGTTGTATCGAATTTCCGCTGACATGCATGTCGAATTTGAAGTTCGATATACTTTGCCATAAATGCGTGCATGGTGCCCGATGTCTATAAATAGAGGGCCGCGAGGGGAGATAAATCATTTTGTCTTCTCGCGAAACTTGTTATCTCTTACGTTGGGGTATGTCGGGTATTCTTCGACATAATTGTCGATATACCCTCTACATGATTCTCGATATGTTTTTCGACGTGTTTTTTGACATAAGTTTCGATATTAACGTCTTCATTTGTTTCTCTTATTTTTTCAGGTTGCTAACTTTGAGTCTGTTTATTTTAGCCTTTTCAAAAATTCTCGCTCTTCTCATCATTCGACGTTCTTATGGCGAGCAAGAATGATTTTGACTTTACGGGTCTGGATTCTCAAAATGCGGAGCTTGGAGCCTTCTTGGTTGCTTGCTTTGATACCGATTTTCTCGGTACTGATGAATTATTTGGGGATGACGTTGGTAATGGCGCAACTGAGGATGCTAACAAGGCTCCAAGGACCCAAAATGTTGAGTATGATGAATGGGGTTTTCCCATACCCCCCGAGGTAAAGAAGTTCAAAACGATCAAGAGTTACGAGGACATGGTGTCCCATGTTCCACATTACCCTAGTTTTTATGCATTAACATATCATATCAATGCGGGATATGAAATCAAGTTCCCTGAACCAACTGAGAGGATGCATACACCGCCAAAAGGTTGTATCAATGTGCATGTAAAGCACATTTCCAACGGTTTGCGATTCCATATCCATCCTGTCGTTACTGCCATTTAGGCAAGTATAGGGGTTTACCTTGGGCAGCTGTCACCAAATTCCCTTTGGTGTATTGTGGGCTTCATTTGCGTTATGAAGGCCATCGGTGTTCCCCATGGCGTAAATGAGTTCTGGAATCTATTTACGATCGTCACCAACAAGAAGGGTGGTGACAAGGGTTTCTTCTTTGTACGTTCGCAGAATGAACGCAAATTCATGTTCTATGACAAGTCTAGTTATGGCTTTGGGAATATAACGAATATTTTTATGTTAATGAGAAAACGGTTGGGGAGTTCGATGGGCTCCCACAACGGTGGTCTACGTCAGAGAAGTATATAAGGCCCGTTGGTCTTGGCCGCTTTCAATTTACATCTGAATTTATACTAAATCATCCTTACGATCTTACCATGATTTATGATGAGGACGTGGTTGGCGCAAGCGGTATCTCTCTGATACCCTATCGAGGCCCTCATGACCTTGGTAAGGTTTTGTCTTATCAATATTCGGGCAATTTTTATTTCATTTTCTTGTTTTGATGACAATGTTCGTGTCTGTTTGTCGCTACCCTCGTGATGCACCAGAGGCTGGATGGGATTGTCGAACGTGATGCAGTTCCAAGGACAACGGCAGGAGGTGATGTTGCGCTTCCGATCCTTATAAAGAAGCATGGGCGCGAAGGTCATCACCTCAAGGAGAAATTGAATAGGTCCTCGCAGGGTCGAGAGGCCGCGGGAGGCGCTGTTTTGGGTGGCAACCTACCCTTGCAAAGTGGTATTGGTGCAGGTCCTAGCGGGAGTCAAGCTCCGTGGACCTCTGGCACTAGTGCCTCGTCCTATAAGAGAAACGGTACCGAGGGGGCGAGTTCTACCGTTGGGCAAGGCGCCTTATTTCAATCGGTAAGTGTGCGGCCTACCTTTTTCAAAAGATCATATGGATGCATTTATTATTAAGATGTTCCTGTTTTTCAGGTTGGGAAATTTCTTGCCAGCTTTTTGAAGACGGCGAGTAAGAATAATGTCGCCCAGGTGGAATCTATTTCCGAAGCTATCACCCTTCTCGAAATCCTAGCAAATTATGACCCTACTGCTAATGCCAATTTGGCGAAAGAACGAGATGAATCCTTGAGCGTTCTTAGCGCTACTGAAGTAAATTTGTGCAAGCTCCTTACCCAAAATCAGGATTTGATAGCCGCTCTTAACGAGGCTAATGTATCTCTCGCAATAGAGAAGGAGCAGCGGGAGAAAGCAAAAGCAGAACTTACTTCGGTACAAGAACAGTTGGCCCTTGCTGAGAGGGCTAACAGATGCAAGACGCTCACTCGAGAGCAGAGGGTTCGCAATGCGAAAGCCTTCCTATTGAGTGATATGTTCAAGGAAAGATGTGACGAACGCGGGGTGCAAGAGAGAGCGGAAGCAAACGATTCCATCATCGATCAGGTCCGCCTTCTTGATGGGTTCAAGGATGACTTAGATCTTAGTCCTCTAGATCCCTTATGAGGCCCTGATGGGAAACCCTTTGAAGACTCCGACGTGGAGATCGATGATGATCATGTAGAATATGTCTACAATGAGATTCTCGACCAGAAGAGTCTAGTTCTGATCCATACCAAGAGTGCCCCCAAATATCATGGCTAAGGATTTGTGGTGTATTGTAATATTGCCTTTTATTTTAGAGTATTGTGTATAGTGCCCCTTCTGGCATCTGTAAATTTCAGTTACGTTTTGGAATATAACTATTTTTCTTTAAGACTCAAGTGTCCTTTATCTTTAACAATGTCGTTTCTTGACTGTATGTAGTTGAGCAAAGCCCTTTGTGTGTCAGGTTTACTCATGATATTTTCTTTTCCTTCCGTATGTTAGGTGTCTTCTCCCAATTGCGATGGATAGGGGATTATCCCTTGATCATTGTACTCTTCGTATATGCCGGGTTATCGCCTCCCTATTTTGATGGATAGGGGAGTTATTCCAAGGAATTTTTATTTTTCCTATGCTGGCTTGTCTCCTGCCTATCTCGGTGGATAGCGGAGTTATGCCAAGGCATTTTTATTTTTCGTATGTCGGCTTGTCTCATGCCCATCTTAGTGGATAGCGGAGTTATGCCAAAGCATTTATATTTTTCATATGCCGGCTTGTCCCCTGCCTATCTCGGTGGATAATGGAGTTATGCCAAGGCATTTGTAGATATTTATACTTTCTCGGTAGTGGACTCTCCCTGGTCCTTTCGGAATGCACCGATATTCTGTTCATGTTGTTAATCAGAGAAATAATCATTTCATGTTAGAGATAATGAGTGGATAAGATCCATTGTCCATGTTTTGTCCTACTGAATGGAGAGTATCATCCTTGTTATCGGCAAGGATTTGTTTGTACCTGTGATGTATAAGAGATACATGTATATGTACTAGAGAGATAATATAATGATATAATATTTTTGAACGTAGGTGTGCACGTTTGCACATCTCAGTCATTCCCTCCTAAGGGTAAGTACCTGCAGTAAAGCACGCATATGTATCGCAATCAAGTATATCAATTGGAACAAAAATGAGGTTATAACGAATAACGGTCGAAGGCTAGGTAAATTCTCACCCGCTTACGTATCTCGTTGTATGGGAATCAGACCGACGTAGTTTCCCCTGTTTTAGTTACAGTTCAATAATGTTCAACATTGCTGAAAGTAAAAAATGTTCCCAACGGTTTTCCTATGGTGATTACTCCGCAACTTGGTGGTTGTCGTTTAAGTTCGCAGCTCCTCCAGCAGTATCCCTGATCCTTGGGAGAGTGAGGGAAATTATGTAGCACATCCATCTTCCTCATGATTGGTGATGACTTCCCCCACGCCTCTAGCTGCTGGGAACTTCATCTTCTGGTGGTATGTGGATACCACTGCTCGGATGGCATTGAGACCCGGCCTGCCTATAATGATGTTGTAGGCGAAAGGGTGATCCACAATTGTGTATTGGATGTTGATGGCACTCCTGTGTGGCTTCTCACCAAATGATGTTGGTAGATTCACATGTCCCAGTGGTATCACATTGGCACCTCTGAAGTCAATCAAGTAGGTGCAGATTCGTTCCACCACATGGTGGCCCAGCGCCATCTTTTCTAGAGCATGTGCAAATATGATGTTTGTGGAGCTTCTCTTGTCAATCAGCACCTTGCGAACACCATAATTGGCAATGTCAAGTTTAACAACGAAAGGGAAATCAAGTTTACCTGCTTGTATGGCCTCGAGAGTCAGATCCATGAGCTCCCTGTTTGCAAAGGTAATGTTCTCCTCTAACAGCTCACCCATTAGCGACATGAACCCAATATAGCGGTCCTCCTCCAGTCCTCTTGTGATATTTTTCCTTTGATTGGTGGAGTCTGCTCCAGTCGGCCCTTCACTAATCATATTGATCACTCCTCTAGAAGGTGCATTAACAATTGCGTTCTCACGCCCGTTGGGGCCCTCTGTGGCCTTCATCTTGTCCCTTCTAGGGGAGCAAGATCGATCCTCCTGATCTTCAGAATTTCTGTTGTTCCGGACGTATTCGACCAGTTTGCACTCCCAAATGAGGCGCTCAATTTCATCCTTGAGATCTATGCAGTCCTTAGTTTCGTGTCCTTTCTGACGGTGGTACTCGCAGTATTTACTTGATTGTTTGGTGCCATCAGTCTCTCTTAATTTTCGTGGTTGATTCAACCACCTCTTTCTCTGAGCTACCGCAAATATGGTTAGGATATTCAGTGGAGTGTACCTTCTTGGTTACCTATCCCTGCTCGAAGACTATATCGAGAAATGTTCGATATAGGTGAACCGTAATTGCGGATAATTAAAGCTTATCTTGATTACTGATAAACGGGTATTTATAGGCCCCGGGAAGCAGGGACCACTCACGTGATAGACACGTGAGATGTACTATATCGAGGATGATATTCGATATGTATGTCGGGGATGATCCCCGACATATGTGAAAACCTGGGCCTAGCCCATGGTAGGCCCAATACGGGAAATATCCATATCACAACGAAATTGTCTGATGCAAGTTACGAGCCTGCATCGAATATTTGCCTTGCAACCTCTTATGCATTGAATTTTTTTGATTCACATTACACGTGCATCGAAAAATCTCGATGCATCCTCAAAAGCAGAAATCAATGGGAACACGGGAAGAACACACACACACACACTACATATATTGTATACATACACACTCACTTGTTGGTCGCGTTGACCACCGCGAGGACTGCCGCTTTTCATCAAAAAACCATCGATAATCAACTCTACTCAACTCTAGGATCATTTTCATGTAATCTATTTATAATTTTGTCCGTTAATTTAGTTATTGATTTTTCGTCATTTTCATTTTTAAATTATTTCATTTTTTGCGTTTGATTTGTGATTTTCGTCTGTTGATTATTTTTGTTTATGTTCTTATGATATGATCAATGTTGAGTTTTAGAATTAATTTTTGGTATTTTAGAAAACAAATGTTATTTTAGGGCTTAATTTGTAGTTATTAAAAGATTTGGGGTAGAAAGTGTAGTTTAAGAAGAAAAGAAATAGGGCTCAATTGTCAATTTGAAAGTACTTGTGTGGTTGAAATGTAATTGATCGATAATTTGTTGTAGGAATATGGTAATTTGAAGATGGTCAAATTTGCAAATATTTAGTGAGTTAAGAAAACTATAGGGTAGAAAATATAATTAGATATTTATTTAGGATTTGGTTGTCAATATAAAACTTTATGCATTTTGGTTAAAATGCAATTTAATGAAACTTTTAGTATGAAAAGGTTTTTTACTATAAATAATATAGGGTACTATACATGCGCGGTCAGGATGGAGTACCCAACCAAATCTGACCGAAAATTACATAACAAAGTAAGGGGTTATAAGCCCCATGTAAATAAAGCGAGCCAAAGAAGTATGGCTTAACTCTAAACAGTTACATGGCACAACTAATGTATAACATAACAAATCTTATAAAGCTCTCTAACGTCTGCCTTCAATCAAGGAACCCCCGACGTAGAGAAGATCCATCACGACTTCGCAAGTTACGGGTAGTTTTTTCAACCACTTTTTGTGATTTCTTCTTAGGCGCATTGGTAGAAGCTACCATTTTATCTTTAGTCGTTGACTTTAAAGGTGGGGACGGGTTCTTGTATATCACAGGTGGAGGATATTCGCTTTCATCATCGCCAAACACATTTGGATACGCGATGCCACGGGCTTGCTCACTCGAGACTACTCGAGTTTGTTTTGAACATTTTGAATGCTAAAGCATTTTTTCCTCTTCAATTGTGTCGTTTAAAATAAGATCATCCATGGAATCGAAGTCAATTTTCCTTTTGGATTCTAAATCAAAATGCTCACCCCGAGAATCAATCACATCCTTAAAAACATCATCCATTGAAGCACTATAATCTTTTGCAGAGGTACTTGACTTAACAATAAGCAAATTGTCCCCAGCAGCAATAATATCCTCACACTCGACTAATTCTTTAGATGAAGTACCAAATTCTTCAATAACCAAGTTATCTTTAACGGCATTCAAATCATCAAAATCATTAGAAGACAAGACCGCCTTACCTTTATCCATTAAGCTCGTACCCGTAGGCAAAATAGTATCTACATTAATAACCTCTGCACAATGAACATGTACATCCGACTCTTCATTAATTAGAGCATGGAAAGAATTATTATTACCTCAAGACAAGGATTTAACCGGAGAGGAAGGCTTTGCTCGACCCTTCTTTTTCAATAGGCATTTTATCAAGGGTACTAACCTTAGCAGCATCAGCCGGCTTAGTACAAATCGATGCCCAAACTTTGGTTGCTCCTTTAGGCTTTTCTTTTTCCATACACACTTTTACAACTTGATCAGATTTGTTCTTTGATTTCTCAACACCACATTCTGCAATAGAATGGCCCAATCGTTGACATTTGTGACAGAAATTGGGAAAGTTTTATAAATAACTTTCTCTTTGACGTAAGTTACTTTATCAACAACTTGAACACCCCATTCAATTTCGTCTCGTTGTGGCTCCGAAAGATTCACTTCAATACAAATACGAGGGTAATCAGGACGAGACATAGTGATATCACCCTCGTCTAACCTCAGTGGTCTGCCAAAATAATGACCAAACGACATAAGAGTGATGCGTTCACAATATCTCACTGGTGCAAATGGCGATTCTGAATCTGGTGTAAAAGAAGGAGTCCATTTGAAACCTTTGCGGAGACACCTAGAAAATCTAAGGAGCTTTTCATCCAAAGCCTCGTGTAATCCTCTTCTTTTTCAAGTTTAAGCATAACGTGACGCGTACCAATCAGACCGATAGTATACGTGCCTTTCAGGGCAAATCTCTTAATCATGATATGCATAAACATAAAATCCGGTTTCACAATCGGAAAATGGATAATAAGCACAAAGTTCAAACGATTATTAAGCTCTTTTATCTCGTTTTCTTCGAATAGTATCATCGATTTACCTTTTAGAGTATGAAACTTTTTCGGCACCATCAATGTATCATCAACAAGAGATCGCTTAAGATCCTAATTCTGATTAGGATTAGCAACTTGAGCAAAAGACATATCTTTCAAAGGTGGACGTAATTGATATGGTTGTGTATTCGTAAGTGCTATGTTGGAACGAATAACCTTAGCAACGGGTGCATTTTCTTTAACCAACGGTGCTAAAGGAACAAGATTATGTCGAGCTAAAAAGTTGGATGAAATAGTCGTAAAGAAACCTTTACCATGTACCTTAGAGGCTGCCATCGGATTGTTAACAAGATTTGAGACATGTTTCATTGAATCCAATTGCGGTAATGAATCCACAATGTTCAACTCACCCGAAATGACTTTGGTCGACAAAATGGGTCCCACATTGATCGTGGCGGTCTCCGACAGTTGAGTAGATGCATTTGGAGCACCACCACCTGAGCCTTCATTGTTGACCAAGGCTTGATCAGCTATGTGCAAGACCAATGATTGAATGAGAAAACATCACACTTAATGGTGTTCACATTTGTCCCCTACCTAAAGGTGGCTAGGAAATGCAATGAAAATCAATGCAAAACAGGCCTCTACCTCCTCTTAAAGGATCAGCACGTCCAAGGAGGGATGTATGGAGGAGATGTGGTGGTAGCGGCGGTGATCGGAGGTGGAGCCGTGGCGATTTGGCTGGAAAAAGTTAGCGATCGCGAAAAAGCGAGCCTAATGCAACCGTGACGAAATAAAGGACAAGAACGACTCCAAAACCCCAAGAAGACCTCAAGAATACACAAGAGAATAACGTAGAGATCCGTAAACAACAGTGGAAAGCAACCAAACAATCCAAAGATCAACACAAGGTGTAAGAATCCAAACCTAAGCAAGGAAGATCCGAAGACGGTTCCAAGAGGTTGAATCTAAATAAAGTGACTAAGCTTCCACAATCTTACAAATGAGGATAACCAACCTATTTCCAAGCAAAATACCAGTATTTGAAACCAAAGATTAGCAAAACCTACCCCAAATCCGTGAGATCGGATTTCAGCATTCAATCCAGCAAGAAGCTTAACTTCATGCGTAAAAGTGCTCTGACTGGGAAGGATCCAGAAGGCATAGAATATATGGTTGGAAAACTCTACGAATCATCTTTAAAATGAAATAAGCGGGATGTCATTTGGAAATTCCTAGAGAGAGTTAAGATTGCGCAAACTGCTCCTAAAATTTGTGAAGTAGAGAGAGGAGATAGCGTTTTAGAGAGAGAGAAATTATGAAACTTTTAGTATGAATGTGATATTTAGTAGATTTGGGGTAACTATACAAATATTTAGTTAGTTAAGAAAATAATATGGTAGAAAATAGAATTCGATATCTTATTAAGATTCAGTTGGCAATAATTTAATTTTTGTGAAGTGGAAATGTAGTATAGTGAAATTTTGTGATGATTAGATTGAATTATTTGTTTATATTTTAATTATATTTGTTAATTATAGTTGTTTTATATTTGTTTGGTATAATTATATTATTGTTGCTTTATGTTAGTTTTTAGAATTAATATGCGGCATCTTTAGAAAAATAATAGTTAGATGATAGTTAGTATTTGGTTGTTAATAATGAACTTTAGGGGTTACTTGTAGTTTAGAAAAAGTTTTGGGGTATAACGTATAGTTTAAAATAAATTAAGGCTTAATTGTCAAGTTTTAAGTTTTTGTAAGGTTGCAATGTTGTTTAGTGAAATTTAGTGACGATTATGTTGAATATATTTTTAAGTTTTTTTAGATGGTAGATAGAGATAGATACAAAAGGGAAAGGCAAAGGCTAGGAATCAGAAGCCTCGTATACTCGGCGCAGATATTCCATACAATATTCCCGCGGGGGGTGCGCTGGTTGGGATGGAGTTAGACCCGTGGTGCTTTGTAGATCCGGAGGATCTACCTTCGATGGTAGTTCCGAGAATATTTTGAGGCCACTCACCTATTGGGTCGACTCATGCTTCAGGGACAGATACACACAGAGAGTTGCCCACTCAGTGTAGTAGTTTTAACTTGCCAGCATCCTCTCTCGGTGCGAACGAGGTCGGGCCCTCACAACGAATTATTTGATATTGATATGGAGGAAGCTAAAACATATCGTGGTCAGAGGTAAAGGGCCACCGATTCAAGATAATCTCGATGATCGGATTTGGATCAGAATGGATCCAAATACCGGATCGTTGGAGAATGGGAAACAAATTGTTGCATCTATTTCAGCTACTTTGAAGATCCTGGTCAGGGGCCCGTGGACTTCAATCAAGAATCAAGGATTTTCCGCTAGCATTTAAGAAGAAGGCTTGGCAAACTTTTGAGGTAATTTTTTTTAATTAAAATTGGGTATCAAATATTAGACATTTTATCATCATTCATTATTACTATTTTCTTAATTGTTCCAATTTTTTAAAATATATGCATAAACAATATCGGTGGGATAAAGATTATACCGAACGTATTAAGAACAAATGGATGCGGGCAGGCAACAAACGTTATTGCCAATCTTGGAACCATTTGAAGAATGTTTTTTACAAGATAATTGAAGACCCCGATTTGAAAGGAAGTCACAGGATATGGATTTCAGAAAAATTCCACGACGACTTCAGAGAATATTGGCGAGGGAAAGAACACCAGAATAGGTGCACGAAGGTCAAGATTAACAGGACAAGGCACCCACGACTATTGATTTGGTGAGAGGTGTTACAACGAGGAGCTTGCGAAGGCTTATGTAAGTATTTATTTAATAGTTTAATTGTTTATCCAAAAAAAAATTACAAAATTTATGTTTCATTGTTTTATTAATTTATTAATCTTAATAAATCACATGCAAAGAAGAAGAGGGTTATGGTGAAAGATTTGCCTCTGCCATGCCATTCATATACATGATAGGCCGTTATAGAGTCAATGACAAGGGAGAGGATGAGTGGGTAAATGATGATGTGCATACATCTTACGTAAGTTATCTATTCATGTATTGAAGTAGGTTTCCAATTGCCTACGCAGTAGCTCGAGTTTGGTGGACTGGAGGAATACGTGAATTCTAACGTAGAAGCTGCAATAATACAAGTTCATAGTAGTCGGGTTGTCACTCTGATGCACATCACTAAAGACATGTATGTTCTTATCAAAGGACCATGGACATCCCTGTAGCGCCCTTTTCTTATCCAACTTATGGAAAAACTACAATAACATTATGTCTTCCTTGATCCGTGTAATCTCAATTCTCTTTCTCGCCTATATAATGCATTGACCACATCACAGAAAGCGGTGGAGTTAAAGCTTTTTTCCGTAGGAAGACGCCCAACTAAAACAAACTTCAAAGCCATGTTATCATTCTGCCAAGAAACCCTAACCCTACACCCTCGTCATTAGTCAAAGATAAACCTTTTCGCAACCTCGCACATTCGTCATCCATCGTTACCTACGGCTCTAAGACTCTAAAAACGCATTGTGGTGAGTTACGGTCACGACAGCCAAGAGGTGAGTCAATTCCTTGAAGCAGCCAATTCACACTGAAAAAAGAAAACCAAGATTACAAAAAGTTAATAATACCTTAGAAAGAAACTCCAGACACCAGGTGAACGACGGACTCATGAGTCCAAAACAGATTTTTTGAACCCCGAAAAACATCAATTCTCTTCAGACTTTCCGACCCTTCTCCCAACCGACGCATAGGTAGAACCCCGCTTTTCCATACATAAAAAGGTTCTATTCCCGTAAATGATTGGAATGGAGGGTCCTTAGAAAAGCTTGAAAAATCAGTTAAGGCCTCATTAAATAATTGCTTTTTTCCTTGGCTTACCTCATTAAAGAATTGCTTTTGCCCTTGGCTTACCATTTCTGAGTTACCTCCTTTCAACATAGCAAAAGCTATATCGTCAGCATATCGCACATACGTAATTCTCGCTTCTTTACTCAAAAAGTCTTGCTAAACCCGAAAAAAAGAATGCAAGACAAAAGGAAAGACTGACGCGAAAGAAACGATTCAAAACGAACGCGATACGAGACCGAACGAGGAAGAACTAAGGAAGAAGGCGCAAAAACCATCAACCTCAATTAAAGAAAAAATAGAAAGAACGAAAAATCCAGCGTTGTTAAGACATGAAACAGAAGAGATGCCGTTAAAATCTTGTATATGATGCCGTGTCGAGATTCCAGAAGCCTTTGCCGGAAAAAGAGTTTGCGCTCTAACTATAGAGACAAGCCCTCAAGAGAGACACCGAACTACAATTATTAATTTATATTTTAATTCGTTGTATTTATTAGTGAGACAATATTTGCGACTTTGCGTTTCATAGATCAATAACCCACGAGTTCCCTTGATATTATTGAAGCTTCATTTCTGGTATAATCTCATTTTCCTGATGTTTATTATTTCTCTTTCTAAAATATTGTTTCTATTGGAGAATATCATTTATTTTGTAGGTGTAAATCGCGGTTATATCACTAACAAATTACAAATGTAGCCGGAGATGCCAAGCGTTCCAGACGTGGATTGATAGTTGGAAGCTAATGGACTTAGGTTTTAATGGACCAAAGTTCACATGGCTTAACAAACGCGAGGGCGAGGGCCTTATTCAAGAAAGAATTGATAGGGCGTTGGCAAACGCAGCATGGATTGATAAATTTCCAGAAAACGCGGTGTTCCACCTTCCCCGAACTCACGGGGACCACCATCCCGTCCTCACAAATTGCCACGGCCTGATCCGTAGTCGGGCCACTCGGCCTTTCCGTTTTGAGAAGATGTGGATTCGCCACCCGGAATGTGAAGATTTGGTGAAGAATATTTGGGAAAGTCGAGAGAATATTGTTGAGGCGATTGGGAAGATTCCGGATGTTCTTGGACCGTGGAATAAGATAACGTTTGGGAATATCTTCAAGAAAAAAAGGGAGCTTCTTAATCGTATTGAGGGAGTACAAAATTCGCTTGCGCGTCGTCCGACCGTGTTCATCCAAATTTTGGAAAAGGATCTCGTTAGGGAGTACAACGAGATTCTAAAAAGGGAAGAAATTTATTGGCGCCAAAAATCGAGAGTGAAGTGGCTCGAGGAAGGCGATCGGAACACGGCCTTTTTTCATAGAGCGACGATGGTTAGGAGGAAAAAGAATCGTGTCCACATGCTGAAAATCGACGATATATGGTGTAAGGACCAGAATGTGTTGAAGGAACACGCGAGATTATACTTTAAACGACTGTTCCAAGGGGAGCCGAATGTGGGGAGAGGTCTCGCGGTGTCGCGATTTCAAGCGCAGCTAGATGTGGACGATGCAGTTTTTGTAGGGCGCGAAGTGACGATGGAGGAGCTCAAGGCTGTTGTTTGGAGTACACATCCCACGAAAGCTCCGGGCCCGGATGGAATTCAAAACTTCTTTTTTCAAAAATATTGGGAGTTGACTTGCGAGTCACTTCTCCGCTTTGTCAAAGGGGCGTTTTCCGATCGACAATTTGATCCTAAGGTATGCAATGCGCACTTGTGTTTAATTCCTAAGGTGAAGGATCCGTCGGCCATCTCGCAATTTAGACCAATTTCTCTATGCAACGTGATTTACAAATATATCACGAAGTGTATTACGCTGCGGTTGAGAGAATATATGCCTCAAATAATTGCCTTAACTCAATCGAGTTTTATCAAAGGCCGTAGCACGCAAGATAATATATTTGCGATTCAAGAAGTACTCCACTCTCTTCGTGCGAAAAGGAAAAATAAAATGGGATGCATGGTTCTTAAGCTTGACCTCGAAAAAGCCTACGATAAAATTAATTGGGACTTTCTTGAAGACACGCTTAGGGCGTTCAATTTTCCTAGCCATATTGTCGAGCTAATTCTCTTTTGTGTTAGAAGTGCCTCGACAAGTATTCTTTGGAATGGGGAACCTATCGAGTCATTCGAGCATGGTTGTGGTTTAAGGCAAGGGGATCCGCTCTCACCTTATCTTTTTGTTCTTTGCGTGGAAAGACTCTCATACTTAATTCGAGAAGCGGTCGAGGATCTTTCGTGGGAGCCTATTATTCCGTGTCGAGGTGGGCCGAGGGTTTCTCATTTATTTTTCGCGGATGACTTGCTGTTGATGGGGAAGGCGACCGAACGCACGGCTAGGAAAATAAAGAGTGTGCTTGATTCGTTTTGTGGAGCTTCCGGCCTCAAGCTCAATGTGTCCAAGTCTAAAATTTTCTTTTCAAACGAAGGCGGTTGGAGGATGAAAAGGAGAGTTTGCGCAATCTTGGGGTTTGCTCGAACCACGACCTTAGGGAAGTATTTAGGGGCGCAATTGGTACATGGGCGAGTGACGCGTGCTCACTTTAATGACATCTTCGACAAGCTATCGACTCGCATGAGCGGTTGGAAAGGGAATACGCTATCACTCGCGGGAAGAGCCACCCTCGTGCAAGCCGTATCCACAGCGATACCGATCCACCTTATGCAATCTACTTGGATGCCGGAGAATGTGTGTGATAGGTTAGATAAGATAAATCGGGATTTTCTTTGGGCGGATGATCCGAACGCTCGGAAATTGCACTTGGTTAGTTGGGAACGGACTCTTCAACAAAAAAAGGACGGCGGTTTGGGGCTTAGGTCGGCTCGTTTTAATAATGAGGCTCTCCTTTCTAAATTATGCTGGAAAATTGTTCAAAAGGGTGAGAGTATTTGGTCCGAGTTGGTGGAAGCAAAATATTTGAGGGGCGCACGCATCACCGAGTACGTGGTCAAATCGAGAGATAGTGCGACATGGAAGGGAATAATTAGATGCATGGCTTTGATTAGTCCCTTTATCCGGTGGAAAGTGGGGGATGGAAAGTCAATTTCCTTTTGGTTTGATAATTGGTTGGGCGAAGCAAGATTGTGCGAGGTAGTCAATGAGGTTGAGTGGGAGGACTATGGCATAAAATTGGCCGACTTGATTAATGATGATGGGGATTTGAGTATTGATGGGATCCGAACAGCCATCCCACCTTGTTGGAGGGCGAAAATCTTGGGGAAAAAAATTGTCCTTAGCGATATGGAAGATAAGGCTCTTTGGAGTCCAACGGCGGATGGGAATTTCACGTGTCAAAGCGCCTATAGAGCGCTGTTCCAAAAATATTCGGCGTCGATTCCTAGTCATGCAAAAGCAAAGTGGGTGTGGATTTCTCCGTGTAGCAACAAGGTACGATTTTTTATTTGGCTTGCAAGTCAGGGAAGAATTCCGACTAATGTTCTTAGGAAAAAGAGGAACTTGACTGATGACGCGAACTGCGAGGTTTGTAAAACACAGTTGGAGACGACCGAACATGTTCTACGCAGCTGCCCCGCGGCTGTTCGGATTTGGAAAAAACTTCTAGGACGTGCGGATTGGAGCAGCTTTGCTGCGCTCAGCGAGGGAGAATGGCTAGAAAAAAATATAAAATACTCGCGGGAAATCAGCCCTCTAATCCCGAACGTGCCGTGGAACGTGATCTTTGCGGCGTCTATATGGTGCATATGGAAAGCTCGCAACCACAGAGTTTTTAATCGTGCTGCGCGCAGCACTTTTGAGACTATCGGCCAAATCAAACAGCTTTGTTGGGATTTTATGTCGATCCCCAATCCGAGGAGGACGAGGCAGAGTTTATGGATCAAACCGATGGAGGGATGGTGCAAGTTGAACGTTGACGGGAGTGTCATGGTTAATACGAATGATGGGGCCATTGGGGGAGTTGCTCGCGATAATCACGGTGCTTGGCTGTGGGGTTTTGCGAGGAAGCTTAGGAGTCCGACAGTCCTCGAGGCGGAAATTGAGGCGATTAGAGTGGGACTTGGTTGTGCTTGGGAAAGACGAATCCAAAGACTCGAGGTGGAAACGGACTCGAAAGATGCATTCCGTCTCATTAATGACGAGACAATTAGGGATCATGCTTTGCAACGAATAATTGTGGAGTGTCGCGAACTTCTTCACAAACCTTGGGAGATCAACTTCAAGTGGACTAATAGGGAGGCGAATAAACTCGCGGATGCTTTGGCGGGACGTGCTAGAGTGGAGGTTATAGAGGAGAGTGTACTATTATCCCCTCCCCCTAGCATAAAGAACATTTTGTACGCAGAGTGCGCCTAAGGGCCGGTTTTTTATCATTCTTTCTACCAAAAAAAAATTACAAAGGTGTACTCTACCAACTTTACTTATATAAAATATATAAATAAATACAATGTCACCTAGCTTTAGAAAAAAGTTTTTCTCGATCAAGAGAAACTCTACATTTATTTACATGCAGATACAACATAAACTATATCAGGAGGTAATTTACATTGCAGAACATTAATTAGATTATCGACTTCCATGAAATATATTTCATAAACAATTTCAAAAATTAAAAAGAAATAAACACCAAAACACACACACACACAAAAAAAAAAAAAAAAAAAAACTAGGAAAGAAACATTGACAAATCACGATACCAAGTAAAATGATATGGATTGTAGATTGTACCACGTCTGCATCAATACATTGATTACATAAATCAAGAATCAGGGGAATTAACCGTGGTAAAAACAAGTGCCTCATCCTCCAGGACCACCACCATATCCTCCACCGCCGTCCATCCCAGAAGCGTAAGCGGAAACCATCATTGCGGCCGCACCTGCACCTGCACCTGCACCTGCACCCGCACCCGCACCCGCACCCGCGTCACCGCTGGCCCCAAATCCGCCACCGCCGCCGCTGTGTCCACCGCCACCGTGATGATGAGATGACCGTGCTCCTGATCGAGCTCTCCTCCTCTGATTGGGCTTTCTTGTTTTTTTTATACTTTCTCCTGGCTGTTGAAACTTGTTCTTGGTGGTTGATTTGTTGTCATTACTCTTGATGCCAAAACAAATATTTCCCATGTTTTTGATCCACGTCTTTCGTTAACACCCAATTTTGGACATTATTATGAGGGGGGCAGATGTTGCATGAGATGAAAATTAGTATCGTGTTGCTTAATTGATGGGATGGGATAAGATTCCAGTCACCGAATATAAAATGTTTTGTTATTGTATTGGAAAAAAGAAGAATTTCCTTAATTTAATATATCTAAGTTAAATTAATAATTTATATACGTTAGATCCTCAATTATTCCCCTTTTGTAACTAGTTTCTACTGCCAAACAATCACAATATATACAACCTTAGCTACTTTATGTCTAAATTAAATATATTAAAATCTACTCTGGTCAGCTCTTCGGTGTAATTTCTTGCCGAAATATGAAACGTAAACTTGATTATTCATCTCGATTTCACCATTAATTAATTAAATTCAACATACATTGTTGTTTTTCTTTCAGTTTTATCTCAAGAAATTATGAGAAATTAAAGGAAAAACGACTCGTTACTGAAGTTAAATTTAAATCAAGAGAAATTTCATGTTACGTTTTTTTATACCTGACAATTTATTATTTTTTAAGTTGAAGCTTGGATTGGAACATATTTAGATACGTTGGTGGTGAAAGTTGTACTTAAACTTTTACTAGAAATTTGACACACGCGGGGACCGCGTGTAAATTATTAATTTTAAATTTGAAATATAAGTGAACATGCGTGGTAATTTTTATTTTTTAGGATGTGCAGTTGACCAAGTAAGTAAAAAAACATTATTAACCATGCTATTAATTTATTTGAGGAGAGAGAAATGAGGGTATTTTAGGAAACACAAAAATTGGTATCCCAACTACCTTTTTGTGAATGATAGGGTTTTGCTTTTAATATAGTAATAGATGGTATAAGACTAATTGCAAAATGAGACTTTGGTTGGGAGTTTGATATTTGTACTCATGACATAAGACCTTTTCATCACGTTAATATTTAAGTTGAAATTACTCATTTTATAATACGCATATAAATGCAACGCTTAGAACAGCAAAATCACATAAATGCTTTCTCATAGTTTGTGGCAAAATTATGATCATATTCTAATCAAATATGTATCCATGCCAACAAAAAATATATATGTTAAATATTAAAGTGAGAAGAGAAATATTCATTCTTGTATTTCTTGATTTTCTAATGAAGTGAGTAACATACATATATAGTACAAACTCTAGACTTTTACATAAATGTAAAACAATTAATAGTTGTAATCTTCAATTATTTGATGGGTGCTAGTTGTAGTCTTCACTACCTTAGTTGCCGAAATTGAATATGGTGGGGACTGATAATGTTGACTGAATATTATTTGTATTATTCTCAACAGTATCAACGAATTACTATATGTTAA
The DNA here is from genome assembly GCA_948329865.1 of Linaria vulgaris. Lineage (NCBI taxonomy): Eukaryota > Viridiplantae > Streptophyta > Magnoliopsida > Lamiales > Plantaginaceae > Linaria > Linaria vulgaris. The sequence goes on along the minus strand of OX415250.1, from coordinate 28,825,188 downwards.
TATGAATCCAGATATGATACTTTCCAAACGTTTGATGTCATCATTTTTAAATTTCCTCAGAGTTTGGCCATAATCATTGGGGGTTTAAAACTTTAAATATTCTACGATGTGTTGTCAACAATAGCGTGTGATTGATTTGTACTATAAAATAAAAGATTCATTGGAAAGGATAATATGTTCGTCGATCAATAACTTAAAAGTCATGGAATCGCCTTGAGATTTGAGAACGTGCATCTTCATGGCTGATAGCTGAGATCTGAGATTTTGAACATGCATATAATGAATGATTATTGTTGATGTCAATTTCCTTGAGAAGAGCTAGGTAGCAAATTACGTGGTGCGGTGGTGGTAGTTCTAAACTAAGTCACATAATTTTTCGCATCGTCAAAGTTTTTGGCGCATCGATTACGCATTGTCGCATTCAGTGCACGTGCTTCGCACTCACTACAAGATCACAGGGGCATCTGCAACCGCGCGGGCGTTGCAGATGCCCCATAAGCTGTCACCCGAGGGGCATCTGCGACCGCCCAAGGTGGTCGCGGATACCCCTCGTCTTGGGTGCCTTGCGACCGCCGAGCGGTCGCCCATACACCTAGGCGGTCGCCATCTTAAGGGCAACCGCTAGGCGGTTGCGACATTTTGAGCGGTTGCCAAATACTTCGCCACCGTTTGACGGTGGCGATGTCCAAGGCGACCGCTTGCCTGTTGCAATCTTCGTGCGAACCTCGCAACCGCCGTGCGGTTGCGAGACTTAGCTCGCAACCGCGTGATGGTTGCAAATAATATTCTTCAAAATAAAAAAAAATACAATAATATTCCGGGAATTTTCCGAAATATTATTGTTTTTTTGTCGAAATAAAATGGTAAAACTAAAAAAAACACCAACAAAAATATAAGAATACAAAAGAGTGTTTGATGTTTTATTTTGGGGATAAAAGAAAGGTATTTGAGTTTTTGTGGATTGGAAAAAAATGATGTTTGGTATTTTGTCATTAAGATAAAGAAAGTGTTTGGATTTTTTTTTGAGATATAAAAGAAAAGAAAGTGGTTGGGTGTTTTGTTGAAAATATAAAGAAGTTTTTGAGTTTTTGTGGATTGAAAAAGAAGAGTGTTTGGTATTTTGTTATGAAGATAAAAGAAAGTGTTTGGTATTTGTTGGAGATATAAAAGAAAAGAATGTGGTTGAGTATTTTGTTGAAGATATAAAAGAAAAAAAAAAGTGTTTGATTATTTTGTTTTGTAGGTAAAAAGAAGTTTTTGGGTTTTTTTGTGGATTGGAATAGAAGAGTACTTGTGTTTTGATTTGAAGATAAAATGAAGTCTTGGTTTTTTTTTTGAGAGTGTAAGAGTTGTGAATGAAAAATTAGGGGAAGAATGGTGGTTATATATAAAATTTCGGTGAAATTTTTTAATTTTCGTGAAAATTTGAATTCCCCCCCCCCCCCCCCCCCCCCCATTTCAGCAGAATTTGCAACCGCTGAGCGGTTGCAATGTATTGAAAATTTTGAATTTTCCCCCCAATCCCACCCAATTTCAGCAAAATTTGCAACCGCCAAGCAGTTGCAGCTCTCATTGGCGACCGCCTAGCGGTTGCGATAGTAGGACATCGCAATCGCTAGGCGGCTGCAATAGATTATTGCAACCGCCCAGCGGTTGCAAATAATATTCATGTTTAAAATTAGTGATTTTTGGCAAGTATCTTGATGTGTTTGTGTTTATAGACAACATATATCACTATAGACAACATAAATCATCCAAAATTCAAGTATGAATATTATCTGCAACCGCCAGGCGGTCGCAGATATCTAGTATTAGCAACCGCTAGGCGGTTGCCATGTGACCTCGCAACCGCCCAGCGGTTGTGAGAACTGAATATCTGCAACCGCCTGGCGGTTGCAAAAATATCCATATTCGAAATTAGTGATTTTTGGGAAGTATCTTGATGTGTTTGTGTTTATTGAACTCAAATATCATTATTACATGTGAATAGTAGTAGTAAATAACTACAAAACTAGCAATTAAGATAGTAAAATAGTAGATTATGTGATTAGGCGAGTTATCAACGATACGCCTATATGTTATATTCAACAACTAATCATCACATTTAGTTCTTAATGTTGTCCCTAAGCTTGATTTTCCAACAAACCCTTATAATTTGGCTTGTTTTAACTATCATTAGGATAATTATCAATTGATCAAACAACGTACCACAACGTATCATCCGTAATAGTAAAAAAATCAAGTATGAATGTTATCTGCAACCGCCAGGCGGTTGCAGATATCTAGTATCAGCAACCGTCAAACGGTTGCCATGTCACCTCGCAACCGCCCAGCGGTTGCGATAACTGAATATCTGCAACCGCCTGACGGTTGCAAAAACATTCATATTCGAAATTAGTGATTTTTGGGGAGTATCTTGATGTGTTTGTGTTTATTGACCTCAAATATCATTATTACATGTGAATAGTAGTAATAAATAACTACAAAACTAGTAATTAAGTTAGTAAAATAGTAGATTATGTGATTAGGCGAGTTATTAACGATACACCTATATATTATATTCAACAACTTATCATCACACTTAGTTCTTAATGTTGTCCATAAGCTTGATTTTCCAATGAAACCTTATAATTCGGCTTCTTTTAACTATCATTAGGGTAATTATCAATTGATCAAACAACGCACCACAACGTATCATCCGTAATAGTAAAAAATCAAGTATGAATGTTATCTGCAACCGCCAGGCGGTTGCAGATATCTAGTATCAGCAACCGCCCAGCGGTTGCAAGAAGCCCTCGTAACCGCCCAGCGGTTGCGAGAACTGAATATCTGCAACCGCTTGGGCGGTCGCCATGGTACCAAGCGATGTCCTAGCTATTGCGAGGTCGTATAAAAGCCTCGCGACCGCCCGTGCGGTCGCCGCTTCTCCATGGCGACCGCCTAGCGGTCGCGCTGCGGTCGCAGTTAATGGCGACCGCCTGGGCAGTTGGGGGGGGGGGGGGGGGGTTGCAGATGCCCCTCAAATCTTGTAGTGACTAAGACGCATTATAAATTCTTAGTTCTCGCACTAAGATTTCTTAGTTATTTTATTCAAATTTAATGAATAATCGTAGAAAACCTGTAAAGAACGAAACAAATGGATGATAATAAAGAAGAGTCAAAGCAGATGGAGAACAAAACTAGGTTGAAAGTAAAATAAATATAGAATATTGGAAGTAATTTAAGACTTATACATTTTTCTTTCCACCATAATAATTTAAAAAATATTATATAGAATTAATTATCATGAGTAGTTATTAAACAATACTCAAATATGTACGAAATTATATACCAGTATGTATTTAATTTGTAACGCGTCAAAAATTTAGAAGCAAAAAAATTTATACTTTAATATTTGAACTTTTGGAAATTTCTATTGTTTACCCTAAATGTTTAGAAAATTTTGCATTTTAGTCCCTAATATTAAAAGTTAGTCTTTTATTATTTTTATAGGTCTCTAATCCTATAATATATATTTTAATTTCAAATCTTAACCAAGATGATCGAATTATCTAGAAAAATTACATAAATAAATATGTATATAACAAAGAAATCTAATTATACCTATTTCAATTTTAATTATAAATAATTAAGGAACTTGATATGCAATTAACCAATTGATGAAGTAAGCCATGACATCTTTTTGATGAGGTAAATCATGACATCTTTAAGAGCAAGATTAAATTCAGATTTTTTGAGATTTATAATAAAATAATCAAGATGAGACCTAAGTAAGTATGATTAAACTACTATTTTCGCCTATAAATACTCACCATTCTTCACCATTTTTTACAACCCAACAAATTCTGATTCAGCAAAAGTAACTAGAAATAAAAGTTGTTCCTTTTTGTGTTTTCGTTCGAAAAATAATTTTTCAGATTTTTATCTTGCCATTTTCTACCCAAAAGACGCCAAAACTTTTACTGCGAATGAAATGCTAATTTTGCACCTTAGAAAAATTATATCAAATAGTAGAAATATTATTTTAATACCAATATTCGGTTGCATACTCTCCTTGGTATCTTCTATCTTTTGTATGAAGACATATTTCTCAAATAATATGGTCTAGGAGGGCATAATCCATAAACCGTAAACTGCTGCAAGGAAATTCGATAGCAACTCTTATGTTGCAAGAATTATTTAGCATAGCAAACCTTAGTGTTTTCACAACATCTTGAATTCCCACATCTCTCATGAATCATGATGCTAGAAACCATAAACCATAAGAAAATATGAAAACCAAGTTCATTTGGATGTCCGATCAAAGGTAAAACCGAATATGCAGTAATTTTTCAGTTTATTTGGCACAACCTTTGTTTTCTTAATTTATAAGTTTAATCGCCATCGTAATTCAAGTATTTATCACACACATAAATTTAACATGATATAGTATTAGTTATAATTAGATTATTATGATTTACAATCATGAATTGACATTTTTGTGATCTTATTTATAGCATTTAAATGGTAGATTTATTATGTTTAACATACTATTTTCATAAGTCTTGCAAAATTATTCTTGCCACTTCATGACCTAGCCATCAAATAAGATTATTTATCATTCCTTATCACATGTTTTGATAAACCTCTCATGTTTATATCTTTATATTTAAGTTATAAAACAAGTATATGCATTTTAAGCTTACTATGTAAAATAAAGTAATAAATGACTAAGTTATACATTTTAAGGTGTTACTTCGTATGATGCTTATTTGGTGTGTGGTTATTAAAAGTTTGAAATTGATTAAATACTAAAAAGATGAGTTTTCCTAGAGTTAGTTAAGTAATATGTTTTTTCTTTAAATTCATCATCTAAGATTTTCATGTTTTGTGTAATGGCATAAATTAAGCTTATTCGTTATTTACTAAGATTTACTTTGTAACTAGCATTCTTGACAAGAACGTTCTCAATTTCACCAACATGAGAAATTGAGAATTGAAGAAAAAGTACTAATATTTGTTGTGGTGAATTATAAATTCAGTTGATTAATATAGTTTAAATTTATTAAAGGTTTGACGAACTAATCAACGCCATCAAGGTTCCACGTAAGAGTTAAGGTGAGGTTCCATTTCTGATTTGTTCTAGCCTCGTTTTGCATCTGGCCCTCGCGAACTTGGACAGAAAAGCCACTACTTCATTACCAAACCTCGAACAACCTATATTTCATCATAATCCTGTTTGGCATCTCATCTCACAACATGATTTTCTTACTCATCATTAAATCATATCCAATCATTTATTATTTATCATATCTATTCATAATCATGGTGATTCTCCAATATTATAATCTCATATGTTGGCTCTTGAATTGTGCAAAGAGTAACGAACTATGTTCGGGACATGTAGCTCAAGGAGCAACGGAGATTATCCGGTTTACTAGCTTATTTGTTTATTTGTTATACCCATTAGGACGCCTTTGGAAAGTTGGGCCCAGGGATTAAGTAGAGTTACTACCGGACAGTAAGGATTGTCGATTTAAGTAATTTCCCTTGATAGCCATCTATCTAGGTGCCGCTTGCAGTCAGGAGTTGTTGTAACCCGCGTGCTGGATCGACATGTACTCGAGCATGTCTCTTGATTGTTTGCTAGGTCGCTCCTCGTCGAGAGGTATAAAGTAGAATAGTAGAAGTCATATGGCTGTATTTGTTTATTGTTAAGCACAAGTTCATTAACTATTCTATGAAAATTCCAGTACCATTGCTACATCGAATTGTCTAGTTAAATTGTTTCTACCGGTAAGATCACTCCCGAAATGTATCCAGTAGGTCACAGTTAATTCTTGCATTACCAGTTGTTTTATATGAATCTCACCAAGTCATTAAAGACTTATTTCTCGATTCTTATGTCCATTCCTCATAATAAAATCAACATGGAAGCATGGACCAAGTGAATAATTGTTCAAGCGTGCATTTTGGAATATTCGTGTTTTGTCACTAGTGCATAACCATTAAAATTGTCACATTATTTGTAATACCAAGACTCATGTTGTATATATATATATATATATATATCAAAATATAATTTATAAAACGTGTATGGTTTTGATCCTGAACAAGTGAGACCCATTTTCCTATGAGTTGCGCTTTAGTCTGAATTGGGTAAAGTGGTTGGCCACCACTGAACCAACTCGAATCGGAGCATGGCTCGTGGGGCGCGGTCTTCACATAATTATTTTTAATAAACGCATTTAGGCGCATTAAAATTTATGTATTTTATGTTTGGTGAACTAACGCATCCACATCCGCATTCGCACTCGCACCCGCATCCGCCTTATGTGACCTATGTTTTAAATTTCGCTAGATTTTGCTTGTTTTGTGCTCATTATTTCATTCCACAAAATATGATTTAAATTAAAATAATTACTTGTGATCGAACAATTTATTGTATCAAAAAGTCATTGACTACATATCCGTGCATAACAAAAACTTAAATAACAACCATATTCATATACCTATGTAGATGTGAAATTGTAAATCCCATAATTGAATTCCAACACCATATCTTCTCAGATCTTCCATTGGCAATGTTGTTGTTACACGTTCAGATGGTTTCCACTGCGACTTCGAGAAATCAAAAGTAATTCGCTAAAGTAAAAAAAAAAGGTTTTCAATTTTTAACATATCGAATAAACAAAAGCAGTGCAACTTTAGTGAACCACTATGGATGCGTGGCAACGGATTCAAGCCGCTCCATACGATGAAGTCCATTAATTTAGGCCCAACTATAAAATGGAGAAAAAGAAATGGGAGGAAATGAGAAGCTATGGTTTTTTATGCATTTGACGGTATACTAAACTGACAAGGTAAACTAGAAATTTTTGCAAGAAATCTTAGAGGCCTTTAATTTTTCCAAAGTGCTCTTTGAGCTTATTATGTTTTGTGTTTGAAACGCAGTTACAATAATTCTTCGAAATGAAACACTTCTTGAGAAATTTAATCATTCTTGCTGGTTACGAAAAGGGGATATGTTATCACCCTATTTATTTATCCTATGTGTCAAGAGATTATCATATTTAATCCATGAGGCAGTGCATAAAAAAAAATTGGAGTCCGATTGTGCAGTGTTGAGGAGGATCGAAATTGTTGCACCTCTTTTTCGCAGACGATCTTATCCTTATGGGCAATGCGTTCACGAGGACTGCTCGTTTGATCCACACAGCTTTTGAAAAAAATTGTGGTGCTTCTGGGCTCAAGTTGAATCCTAGAAAATCAAGAGTGTTTTTTTCCAAGAGCGAGGGCGCGTCCTTGTAGAGGACAATCAGTGAGATACTCGGGTTCGAAAAAACGCAAATTTTGGAGAAATATCGTGGGGTACGGCTGATTCATGGGCGTGTGAATAGGGAGACATTTGCTGAATTTTTTGATAGAGTTATGAAAATATCGAGTGGTTTGAAAGGCAAGTTTCTTTCACTGACACGTAGGGCGGCATTAATCCAGTCGGTAGCCTCGACGGTGTCAATCTATACAATGCAGTCGACATGGCTTCTGGAGAATGTTTGTGATCAACTAGATAAACTAATAGAGATTTTTTATGGTCGACAAATATATCTAGTTGGGTGGAAAAAAAAAAGTTACAAAGTTGGGTGGAAAAAAAGTTACAAAGTTGGGTGGAAAAAAAGGTTATAAAGTCAAAGTCTGATGGGTATTTGGGGTTAGAGAATTAGCAATGAATGTCTCTTACTAATAAAAAATTGGCTAGGAAAATTCTACTAACAGATTGCCAAACCGACATATAATGCGACATGGAAATAAGTGTAAGTTGCATGGACACTTTAATAATGGGACCCATTCTAAGATGGAGGATCAAATGCAAGATTATTTATTTAGAGAAAAAGTGAATAAAATGTCTGAGCCCGGGTTCGAACCGGGGACCTCTAGTGTGTGAGACTAGCGTGATAACCGACTACACCACCCAGACGCTGATTGACAATTCTCATGTGTTAAGAATAAGAATCTTTATTGCTTCTCATGGCGTCATCATGTACCCGTTACGGGAAATAATTTTCTCCTAAAATAAAATTGAGTCGACGGTAGAAAGAACGACCGTTGAATCAATTCAGACTAGCAGCTCTCTTTCTCTCTCTCTCTCTCTCTGAAACTCAAAATCAAATGGAATCGCGGCATGCAACGCTCGGTCGACGAACGGTATCGATCTCCTCCTCCCCTCCACATTTCCATAATTTCAATTCATCATTTGATCGATCGCATAATTGTTTTTTTCCTTTTTTTTAAACGGAAACCCTAATTAACAGCTGGAAGAAATTCGGCAAAAAAGAGCTGCAGAACGATTGAGCAAAACCTCTTCCGGACCAGATCTCACCGCCATTCCCCCCGTTGTTACGGGAATTAAGAAATCCGGCAGCGCAAATCGACTCTCCGAGGTACCGTATCGATTTTTTTCTTTTTTTCTTTTTTATTTTTACGTAATTGAATTTATTCGTTGATGTGTAATCTCTTTGTGCCGGAATGTAGAATGATATCAGCGGTTTAGTATCTCAACTAAGAGAAATGCAGCAAAGGAATGCTGAGCTTGAGGAAGCTAACATCAGGTTTACTTCAATGGTGAGGTGTTGTTGATTTAATTGAGCGGTGTGTTTCGTTTAACTATGATCTGGCGTGGTGATGATCTTTTTTTGTTTTCTGTATTGTCAGCTTCAAAAGAAAGAAGTTGAGAACGACACGCTGCAGAACCGAGTTAATGATCTGGTAATTGCTCTGCTTTTACTGAATGTGATAGTTTGTGACACTCATTTCGTGGATTTTTTTGTGCTTGTAAATGAGTGCTCGATGTACTAGAGTTTATTAGCTATTACTATATTTCTTTTACGGTATTAAGTCCATAATAATGCTGGTCGTACTTGTTCGTTAATTGAGAATAACAAAGGTTTTTAGTGGCTTATCGATTCAGGGCGTGATGAGATCAAGGATCAATAACTTCATTTAAATAGTGGAGAAGCGAAATGAATAAGGCTAATTTCAATTGAGATTTAAGTAGTTTAGTTCATTTTTCATCACCGACTTCCTTGTCCACGTTTCGTTGGCTATTTGTTTAATACTGCATGATGTCAGCACAAATTAGGAATATTCAATAGGGAATGTAGGATTTGTTATGAAGCCTAAGGGAGAGACAAAGAATAAAGGTTGTCGAGTGAGGAACTCAATATATGTTGATTTCACTTGAGTACCGTGAAACATTGTTGCTCCTTTATCATCATATGTGCTACTGAAATTTAGTATATAACGATGCACTAGTAAATTTTGTTTTTATTTATTCTTTGTTCTCTGGAGTGGCCGAGTATGATAATGAATTTCGAAGAAAAAATACATGGGGGATTACAATGATAATACTGCATCAGACATATAGTTTTTAACGCAAACCTGTGATAATTGACTCGGGAAATAGGAAGTCTAACAATGTACCTTGAGGATGTTTTAAGATAGTGCTCATTTTTCTGAAGATGTGCACAAAAAGCCATTGTTAGATTCAAATGCAAAGGTGTTGGTGAATATAATCTCTTGATATGTAACAAAATTATTGAATCTCCGCCTGGTTGCACTTTGCAGGAGCAGAGCACTGTACCGTCACTGAGAAAAGCTCTCAAGGACGTTGCAATGGAAAAAGATGCTGCAGTTGTTGCACGGGTAATATAATTCTACCATTATTGCACGTCATCACTGTCAAAATGTTGGCATTTTATGTCTCTTCACTTATAAAATCTTATACTTTAGCGTAGGAGGACCTTTCGGCCCAGCTTCGTACACTGAAAAGGCGGATGAAGGAAGCAGAGGAAGAGCAATACAGAGTAAGCCTGCAGTTTCCTTGAGTAATTAAGCAAGCATATAGAACCTTTACTTCTACATGCTTATTAATACTGTGGATTAGGCTGAGGAGGATGCAGCTGCTTTAAGAGCAGAACTTAACTTGCTGCAACAGCAAGCAATTGGTGGTCTTGGAGGGGGCATCACGTCAGCAGGATTTTCATCTGAGCATATGCAAGCTATGGAAAAAGAATTGTCTAATTTGAGGTTGCAGCTTGAGGTCAGATTGTCTCGTGACTGTCATTTGCATGTACCATAAATTAAGTTCCTGTGTGACATGAAGGTTGAAATTTACAGCAAGAGTCAATGCTGAGGCAGAAAGAGCATCAGCAGTTGAAGGAGGAGCAAGCTCGCACATCTGATCTTGTTAATCAAAAACAGGCGTTGGAGGAAAAAGTAGCATCTATCTCGGCTAAGGTCTCAGGTAGCTATACTTGTTTTTGTGGGCAATTTTTATTCACACTTTGCTGTTAAATCTACACTTTGCTGTTTACACTACTATTAACCATGACCAGGCTGTTTACCAATATAGATAGGGTGTCGTAGAGCTTTCTTTTGGGGGCTGTGCAGTAACGTGATAGTGCCCATAGTTTAAATAATGGACCATAAGAAGATAACTTGAGCCCGTTAACAATTTATGTTAGTCTGCCATTTGAGCAAACATCATTGTGGCATGCCACTCTTTCATTATATACATGAAACACTGTACCTTAGAATCATGCCCTGAAATACTTCTCACTTCATTTCTCTTTTGTATTTTTTAAGCAATATTCTTAGGCAAGACTCGTACTGAAATCTATCATCGCCAATTTATTTTGAGATTGTTGAACCTAATTTTTGCTTCAGCAATTCCAGTTTCTTGGTTTTGGTAACGGAAGGTGTTTTCCTTTTGTTTTTCTCTTTTTGTAATTTTCTCCATTTAATTTCATGCAGAGGAAGCGACAGAGAAGGCAAACCATAGGGAATTTGCACTGGTATGGGTTGTAGTCTTTCATTAATCGTAATTCTGTATGTATTTTGTATAAATATGGGTTGTAGTCTTTTATTTAATAATAATTCTGTGTATTTGATATAACAAACCATAGGATGTGCAGTGAAGTAATTTTTTTTTCTTATTACAATTACTGCTTTGAACCGTGGAACAGAGAGTTTTCCGTCTTCTGACTTTTACCACTAATTGAGGTGCCTACTGTTCTCTGCTGAATGTTCTCGTATTATTTTAGGAAGACAAGGAAAGAGTTGAGAAGCAATTGCATGATATGGCTGTAGCTGTGGAGAGACTGGAAAGTAGCCGACAAAAGCTCTTAATGGAGGTATCCCTTACATTGCTTTTGGCCCATGCAATATCAAGAACTAGAACTTATTATTCTTCTGTTTACAGATTGATTCCCAGTCTTCAGAGATTGAGAGACTCTTTGAGGAAAATGCAAGTCTCTCATCTGCCTATCAAGAATCAGTTGGATTAGTGGCGCATTGGGAGAATCAGGTGCTTAATTATGACATAAGGAAAGAATTATATACCTGAATTCACTAGTTTGTAGGATGTCTAAGCTCTTTTCTGGTCTTTGATATATATTTTACTCTTTGGGTAAAAAAAAGCCATCTCTTCTTATGAATTTGGATTTGAATGGCTTCTATCATCAATACTTCATTTCCTTAGCATCATGGTTGAGTCATCATAGATTATAAATTGATTGTGAGCTAATGGCCCTTCTTGAAGGTTTCTTCCTAGAAATATGGTGCAGTGGTTGGAACTATGTGATTATCCCTCCATTTGGCACTTCATATTTTTAATATTTATTTCTTTCTTTGTTTGTTTTAGATTTGGTAGCCAGTAGCCTCTTTCTACTTCTATGTAGATTATTCCCTGACGCATGTTTCATGCAGGTAAAAGACTGTCTGGGCCAAAATGAGGTACTTCGTGGCATGTTAGACAAGTTGCGGAATGAACAGGCCAATGTACCATTCATGAATGATAGATTCGCCCAAAAAGCTCCTTTGGACTCTACAGGAGAAAGTATGGTTGAAACTCAGAATGGCTCTGAGTTTTATTTGCTTAAGGTTTGTGATAGAACTTTTCCTTTAAAATCTTATATAGTTGAGTATAAGCTGTCTCTGTTTACACTTGCAACAGAATAACACTACGATGATACCAACTTAAATCATTAATATCTATATCTTCTGTTTAATGATAAAAGGGTACAAATTTGATTACAAGTTTTTTATGTTTTCAAAAGACATTTGCAACTTAATATTTTTTTACTGACTCGTCAGAAGTGGAATTAATTCCCTCAGGCAGTTTTTGGTATAGTAAAGCATTCCTTCTCCGTTTTTACTTTATCCAGGGCCAGCTAGCTAATGAACAAAGCAGGGCAGAGGCACTGTCTGCAGAAGTCTTGCAGCTCACAGCTCGTCTCCAGCAAGTAACACAAGCATATAATGGTCTCGCACGAATGTATGGATATATCCCCTTCAATGTTTGTGTTTCTTGTTGTTTTATGCTTTTTTTAGATTACGTCACCAATTTTTGCAATTTCTACAGCTATAAACCTGTATTACGGAACATTGAGAATGGTCTCATGAAGATGAAGGGAGATGGATCAGTGACTGTACAGTAAACATGAGAAGAGTAACTTTCTACTTTACTCTTGAAAAAAGTTCGATAGCTCAAACACTTTCAGGTTATGGGTTGATTGTAGCAATTATTGTATTAGTGTGACGGACAATGGAGTGATATTATAATTTTTTGTAGCCTCTGGTTTTGAACCTTGAGATGAATTACGGACAATCATTGCATGTGCACTTTCTCCAAAATGGTAAAAGAGTGAAAGCCATAAATTATGAAACGAAGATTTCTCCATTTGTGTACATTGTAATCTTTTTTGAGGACGCATGAAGAGTTAAAGACAACAAAAAAAAAACATGTATAAATTTTCCAACCAGTAATTGGAATCTATGAGTTTGGTGAAGCCGAACCAAATTTCGTGGGTATGCGTAGTTGTGCTTAGTTAAATCCCAACAATCAAACCCAAATGGGACAGGATCAACTGGTGGGTTGAAGCAGATTAAGGAGTTATTATTCAGAATTTGATGTGCATCTAGCTAGTAACGATTTGTTCCTTTTGTCGCCCTCCCCCTACAAAATTGGGTTTGGAATTTGACCTAGTTCATCCACTAAAATACACCCCTAAATTAAATCCGATACATAAAAAAGAAAGAACTGTGAGGCATCATACACTTCAATTTAACAATCTAAAAATAATTTCAACTATATAGGTTTGTAATTCATCAAAAAAAAAAAAAACTATATAGGTTTGTGTTTTGCCTAAACTAAATAAGTGAAGTTTGTCGAGAAACAAATCATAAACGTTCTTGATAATGCATACCGTCAGGTAGGGCAAGGCAGATGTATTTTCCTCTGGCCAAGGGCCACATAAAAGCAATTAGTTGCGCACAACAACACTGCGGCCATTCTTTATTTTCATAACCTGCAAGACCGGGGTGTCCACCACTAGAAGGGTGCATATAGCTTAAAACTAGACATCCCTTGCCGGTGACGACTTTAAAGGCGATTAATGACATTGCAGGTGGACGTCGCGTATTTATCGGTCAAGACTTGGTAGACTACTCGAAAATGAAAATGTTCACTCTTAAAGACCCTTGTTCGAAAGTCTTCAGCGATTCGCTTACGAGGCACACAACGAACGACATGAGATGCGCCTAGTAGTCCACTGTATATATGTGCCAAATCAACAACAAAGGTCGCAGAACAAAGGTCAGACTCATTCACTTTGTATCTCACACTTTACATATTCCAGTAAAGAAGACATCATTTGTTTGTATTTATGATATGTTTTAGCATGTGTATAATAATCGTTGTTGGAAAGATTGTATCTGAAATATATAAGTGATTGTACATTTCTCCAGTCTTGTAATAGACTTGTATCATTTTTTATCATTTGTCCAATTTTATTTAATTTGTTCTTCTTCTCGCCTATAAAAATCTATTAAAAAGATAGTCATGGGTTGATAAGAAGTAAATTTGATATTCTATGCTTTGTATGAGATAAGCGCATCCATCCACCCAACATTAATTTTATAATTATTAGATCAAGGGAGATTAATAATTGGCAGGGCTAATTAGGTCGGTTCAGTTGGGCCGGCCCAAATAAACAATACTCATCGACAAGAGTATAGAATGAGCAATTCGATCCGCGTCTGAGCAAGGATCGGATAGCAAATTCGATGTTGAGCCAATCTCGAATGACCAATTCGAACTTATGTCGAAAAATTAGGATTACAGGCCCACAATTTGAGGTTTATAAATATCACAAATCCCGAGAATTACGTATGTCAATTATTACTATAGCTCGGCACACTCTTAGATCGAAGGCTATATTCAATACCCTAACACTCAATCGTCCCAAGCATTCGATACATCTGTATTTTCACCTAGCACCATCGAAGCTAAGCAATTTCGATACTGCTCAGAATTCGGCATGCCCAATTCGACGGTTCAACGTTCAAATTGCATTTCCATTTGAGGGTGATCCAATTTAATACTTCACAACGTTCAATATTGAACCGATTCGACATTTACAGATTCGAGACTTTGGAGATCTTAGTTAGCTTAGGCTATTTTTACGTGCTTATTAGGTGTTCCAGACTAAGCTAGTAAGTTCTTGTAATGGCATAGCATAGATTTGTGTATTTTAGGCCCATATTGTATTTTTGTTATCTTCCATGTAACCCGGATAAAATTATATCAAACTAATAATGATGATCGTACAAGTATTTCTCTTTAAGTCATATCACTCGTGAGTAATTACGTTGAAGAAAAGACATGAAAGGCTACAAGAAGCTTTATTGACACGAAAACAGTAAAAGCATACATGCATGCAATATTAATTAATTAAGAAAGTAAGTAATTCGAGACTCGATCATTCGACAAAACTACTAGCCCCGTGCATGGACTGGTACGGTGTTACACCAAACTACTGATTAGGTTCATAGGGTGGTGGTGGCGATGATGACCCATAGTATGGCGGCGGTGGGGAGCTATATTGTGGTGGTGGCGGTGAGCGATGGTGATGGCGAGATGACTTTGGCGGTGGAGGTTGTCCGTAGCTCGGAGGAGGTGAGTAAGTTTGGGGTGGCGGTGGCGACTGACCATAGTTAGGGGGAGGCGAATAAGTTGGTGGTGGTGGCGACGAGTATGTTGGGGGCGGAGGTGAATAGGTTGGCGGTGGGGGCGACGAGTAGGTTGGTGATGGAGGCGAGTAAGTTGGCGGTGGTGGTGGTGAGGAGTATGTTGGTGGTGGAGGGGATGAGTATGTTGGTGAATAAGTTGGCGGTGGTGGTGGCGAGTATGTCGGTGGTGGAGGAGATGAGTATGTTTGTGATGGAGGCGAATAAGTTGGTGGTGGTGGCGATGAGTACGTTGATGATGGAGGCGAATAAGCTGGCGGTGGTGGTGACGAATAAGTTGTTAGAAACAATGGAGATAACGAACAGTATTTAAATTGACATGCAAATAAACAAAATAACTAGTAACGCGGAAACTGAAAATAACCGTAGTAAGTGGTCGAGTCCTTCTCGGTTTCCTTAAAGTAGTTTAGTCCTCTCCACGTGCTGAGATCGTTGGACTAACTCTTCCCAGGATAAAACGACCTTTCGAATTGGCTGCTAGCACTCGCAGAGCAATCCCGGCGAACTCGAACAGTAATAGACTACCACCACCACACAATGATTAAAACTCTTTTTTCTTTTCGTGTATGCAAGAGTGTAATTCTTCTTATATAAACCCTATGGGGAGCGACCCCTATTTATACTAATTAGGTTAGGGAGAAAGTTGGAAGACTTAGCCACCAAGAAACATGGTAAAGATAATTACGAATCAGGTAATTAAGATAATTACAGATCTCGCAAAGATCTCGGATGAACGTAGACACGTTTCAGTTATAGAAACTGCTAGGTAAATCTTATGGAAAGATTTCCTAAGATAATTAATTATCTCTTTGATGCTTATTATTTTCCGTATATAAATATAACAGAAAATTACATAGTTCTATTTACGAAAAATAGAAATATTAAATATTGACATACAATATTTTCGACTTTAATTAGTCAACGTTGAGCATCAATTTCTCATTCACCCATGTACCAAACTCGACCTAAAGTCGATTGTACAAAAACCCCGTTTCATTTACCAATTTTCCAACAATCCCCCACATGAATGAAATTGAATGATCATGCATACATCATGTGGTGGTGGAGTACTACGGACTATGCCTGCATAGGATAGGTAGGACACGCCCTTGAACCTTCCCTCATGAGAAATACTTTCTTTGCTAGCCGATAGTGTGACTTGACGTCATTGAACTATCCGCCGTTTGTGCAAACGTTCCATAAATCTCACACAGGTATAATTCCTTTTACCGTTGCGGTTCTCATGGTTTATGTCCATTTTGGCCCTGGACATACGCCTGGTTCTGCAAGAGTTTTCCAGAAAATTAAGCCCCCACAATTTTCCTCAGAGGCGGCCCCTCCTCTCTCTCACATAGGTGATTTCTTATCTAAGAGTAACCCGTATTACCCCGCTCGGATTTCCGACGCGTAAGAATCATTAAAAGCATAATGCTTAACCTTTTCCATTACGGGTGTCACTGTTTCATCTAGGAATGGACAAGGGTTGACCCCCACAGTGACCGTGCAAAGTTCTTACAATTAGGTTGTCCCATTGAACCAAGATCTTGGGATCTCCAGTCAAACATGGTTGGGTTTTCCTTCATAAGACTTTAATTTCCAATAGGCATAAGTCCCATTCCCTTCGATGTCTTTTCAACTTGATCTCTATTTAACCCTTTGGTTAGCGGATCCGCAATGTTATCTTTTGACTTCACATAGTCAAGGATGATAACCCCAGTTGAGATCAGTTGTCTAACGGTATTATGTCGTTGACATATATGTCTAGACTTACCGTTGTACAGAACATTATATGCACTTTCAATCATAGATTGATTATCGCAATTTATGCATATTGTTGGCACAGGTTTGGGCCACTCAGGAATATCTTCCAAGATGTTATGGAGCCTTTCGGCTTCTTCACTGCATTTGTCTAATGCCACAAACTCAGATTCCATCGTGAATCTGGTTATAACCATTTATCTTGAAGATTTCCATGCACAGTTGCACCTCCTAAAGTGAATATAGGTTCACTTGTTGCGTTGGAGTCTTGTATAACATATATCCAACTTGCTTTGGTAAAACCTTCAAGCAGCATTTGGATCTCTGGTATAATGCAACCCATAGTCACGAGTATAACGTAAGTACCCCAGTACTTTCACAATTGCTTTCCAATGCTCATGCCATAGATTACTCGTGAATCTACTCAACGTGCCAATTGTATAGGTAATGTCTGGTCGTGTACAACTCATTATGTACATCAGACTTCCTATCACTCTAGCATATTCCACTTGATCAACACTTTCTACCTTATTCTAAGATATGTGTTGACTCGTGTCCATTGGAGTTCTAGCTACACCAGAATCACCATTGCTGAATTTTTCAAGAATCTTGTCCACGTAGTGTGACTGAGTTAATATAAGACCCACTGACGATCTCTTAATCTTAATTTCTAAGATTACATCGACCAGTCTCATGTCTTTCATATTGAATCTTGAATTCAGCAAACATTTAATGGACTTCACCATTCGGTCGTTGCTACCCACAATGAGTATGTCATTAACGTATAGACAGAGAACCAAATATCCTTCTTCTATAGTTTTGACGTAGACACATTTATCACACTCATTGTTTTTGGGACCTTTTGACATCACAACGTTGTCAAATTTTTCATACACCGTTCTCGGTGTTTATTTAAGTCCACACAAGGACTTCACCAATTTATAGTCTTTATTTTCTTTTCTAGGAGCTACATAACCCTCGGGTTATTCCATGTAGAGTTCTTAATCAAGAACCTCCATTTAAGAAAACAGTCTTCACATCCATTTGATGTACTTACAGTTTTGGAGAATGACAATCGCCAAAATCATTCTTTCTAAATCTATTCTCGTCACATGAGAATAAGTATCAAAGTAATAATGGCTTTCTTGTTGCTTGTATCCTTCGATCACAAGTCTAGCCTTATACTTTTGCTTGTTCCATCTATTTTGATTTTCCGTTTGAAAATCCACTTAGAACTCAATGGTTTATATCCCGAAGGAAGGTCAACCAATTCTCAAGTGTGGCCGTGTCAAATGGAATCAATCTTATCTTTTATGGCTTCTTTCCATAAATGATCTCTAATAGAGCTTATAGCTTCTAATACGTTTGAGGCTCAACCTCTATCATGTAAGTTAGAAAATAAATTTTCTGTTCTTACCCTTATGCTTCGTCCTGGCTTTTTGTGGATCTCACCAGCTTCTTCAATTTCTTTTTGATCTTGACTATGTCAATATCATAGAAGACTCGTTTGAAGTACTTTGTCCAACCGCAATGAATTTACAAGAAAAACATTGTTCAAAGAAGAACGCATTTCTTCATTACATTATCGCGTTTTTATGAACCTTTAGATTCATACTTAACAAACCGATAACCAATGCTATTGTGTGTATAGCCATGAAAATATAGTCCAACGCTTTGGATCTATTACAATTTTATTTGGCACGAGTTTATGCCACCTTAGCACGACACGCCCCCACATTTCAGAGTATTTATAAGAAAGTTGTACTTTTTTTATAACTCATAGGGAGTGTTCACTTTTTGGAAGTATCTTATTTAAAAGATAGTGAGCCAACAAAGTAGCTTCACCCCACTTGTCTTGCAATAACACATAATTTATTGCAGTAATGTCATTCTCTCTAAAAGTAGGAGAATCTCTTTTCAAGAATCTCGCAAGACTCAAACATGGTGAGATAGAGTAGCAGTATTTGCTACATAATTCGAAAATCGCACCAATGCAATTCTTCGTTTTTCTTACTATAGTTCATGAGAACCGTAGAATCTCTTCGACCAACTGGATCAATCAAACCCGTCATCCTCAAAGGATGGGTTTTTCAAGATTGAACCCATGTCTCGGTTATTGACGATTGAAGCATCGATGGATTGGTATCAGTAATAACCATATCCGTATTAATCGATATCGCCAAACATATCAAATATTTTAATCCATCTCTCTCGAGATTTGTTCTTTCACATAAGAACCTCTCACTAGTCAACAAATAAGATGAATATACTTATTTAGTTATATTACTTATTTTTAAGTAAATGATTACCTCAATGGTATAACACGAGGTGTCTTCTTGTGTTGGTCTTTTACGCATCAAATTACTTCAAAGCATATATCATGCCTTTTCATGCGGGACTAACCATAGTACACGATTATCCTTCATAAGCTTAAACCAAAATCTCACGAAGAGAAACACGTTAGTAATATTATCTCCAATATTACAAAATAAAAGATCTAAGCTTTAAACATGTTATCAAATCGAGCTTTAGGCTAAAATATCAACACAAAATATTTTTACCTTATACAAAGTCATGCTCTAAATCATAATATAGACCATAGGTGAATGTGATCACATAAAACTGATGGAATCATATTTCTAAATTAGCAAAATACTTGCTGTTTATTTCCAGAAATATGAAAACCGTGGACCCCGCACATATTCATAAGCAATTTTCACAATTGTCCAACTTTACAGTAAGTCATGCAACATATCTTTGACAAGTCACATATGCACAAATCATACATATCATGAATCATTATTTTAGTATGATAACCGAATGCAATTACCATATACACAATATGGAAAGTCAAAGGCTTATATAATATACAATATTATATATTTAATAGAAAGATATGCCAAGAGTTCGTGTATTCCATTTGGAATATTTGCCTTAACAACTAATACTTACTAAAGTTGATTACACGGGCAATCAGTTAAATTGATTCCAATAGGAAAGGAATAACTACAAGATGTGCACAATACTCTATCATCAAATTAGATATGGAGAATCCCTGTAATCTAACATAAGATTACGAATTAATTTGCAAAGATGAGACAAAACCACTTATCTCAAAATTGTTTTAATTCTGAATGTGAAACTGATTTCTTTGCTCGGTTGAAGCTCTACGGTAGCTTCTTGCTCAGAGATCCAGCACAAACGAGTACATCCATTCATCAATGAGATCAACAATTTTACAAGATGTCAGTAAATAACAATACGAGAAGAATAACAAAATTCTTCGATATCTAGAAAATTTCTTTTCCCGAAAGCTAAAAGAAAGAAGCAATTTTAAAAAAAATAACTTCCTTCTCCTTAAATATGTATTAATGAGAAGCCGATCACAAACGGAACTCTTAACATGTGCACAAACACGATTATAAGCATAATTATCACAAGTATAATTACCGTCAATAATCCGAAGCACAAATTGTATTCTCCCCAACAATATTTGTACTATATCAGACTTTGCTTATACTTAAAAAGTATGCCACATAAGAGATATCATTAGATCATGATAACACCGGATTAGTACATATCCAAATCAAGTATGTCTATGCATTAGTTCTAAAATTAATGACAACTATTAATTAATTAAATTACATGATACCTCTATCATATCAAAAAGGTCAAAACCACAAGCTTCAAGCAAACCACATCACGTGCGAGCCCAGCTAATTGGAGTAAACGGTATCACTCCACAAATCATGAATCAAATGAGCATAATTAACAATACTAATTAATCCCAATCATGATTAACAGCATATACGCGTAATAATACGTTCTAACATGCTACAAATTGGCTCTAAGATCAAAGACCACAACATATGAAGAATAAAGAAATTCTTCATTATCCAAAATTTTATATTTCTTGTTCCTGCGAAACTCATGCGTGAAGAATAATGAAAACCCCTTTACGCAAACATTATATGTATTTTCTTTTCTTTTGCTTTCCGCAAAAAGTTTCCAATAGCCGGAAAAATAAACTTCGCCAACAAAACCTGTTCGTCTCAAGACATAAAATACTTTAAGATTGTTAGAAACAATGGAGATAACGAACAGTATTTAAATTGACATGCAAATAAACAAAATAACTAGTAACGCGGAAACTGAAAATAACCGTAGTAAGTGGTCGAGTCCTTCTCGGTTTCCTTAAAGTAGTTTAGTCCTCTCCACGTGCTGAGATCGTTGGACTAACTCTTCCCAGGATAAAACGACCTTTCGAATTGGCTGCTAGCACTCGCAGAGCAATCCCGGCGAACTCGAACAGTAATAGACTACCACCACCACACAATGATTAAAACTCTTTTTTCTTTTCGTGTATGCAAGAGTGTAATTCTTCTTATACCCTATGGGGAGCGACCCCTATTTATACTAATTAGGTTAGGGAGAAAGTTGGAAGACTTAGCCACCAAGAAACATGGTAAAGATAATTACGAATCAGGTAATTAAGATAATTACAGATCTCACAAAGATCTCGGATGAACGTAGACACGTTTCAGTTATAGAAACTGCTAGGTAAATCTTATGGAAAGATTTCCTAAGATAATTAATTATCTCTTTGATGCTTATTATTTTCCGTATATAAATATAACAGAAAATTACATAGTTCTATTTACGAAAAATAGAAATATTAAATATTGACATACAATATTTTCGACTTTAATTAGTCAACGTTGAGCATCAATTTCTCATTCACCCATGTACCAAACTCGACCTAAAGTCGATTGTACAAAAACCCCGTTTCATTTACCAATTTTCCAACATAAGTTTGTGACGGAGGTGAATAAGTTGGCGGCGGTGGCGAGGAGTATGTTGGTGGAGGAGGAGGTGAGCGATGTTTATGAGAGGGTGGTGCACGATGATGATGATGATGAGTTGGTGGTGGTTGATAGCTTCTAGGAGGCGGCGGTGAGCGTTGGTGATGAGTTGGTGGTGCATGGCTATATCCACTAGGGGGTGGTTGATTATGATGATGACGAGTTGGAGGTGGCGGTGAGTGACGACGGTGAATTGGTGGTTGGTAGCTGCGAGGAGGGGGTGGCGAGCCGCCCCGATAGGGTGGAGGATTACGGTGAACTGGTGGTTGATAGCTACGAGGAGGCGGTGGTGAGCGGCCTTGATAGGGTGGAGGATTGTTGTGAACTGGTGGTTGATAGCTTCGAGGAGGCGGTGGTGAGCGGCCTTTATAGGGTGGTGGTGGGGAGTATGAATATTGTTGTGACGGCGGAGGATTGTTATAACCACCGCCGTGATGATTTTGCACAGCCCTAAGACTACCATTGGCGGTTGTGCTCTTTGCTAATATTAGTGCTACCACAAATAGGTAGCACCACCACGATATTGATCCATGAACCCTCATTTTCAACTTAATTATTTCTCACTACTAAACCCCAGCACCCTCGAATTAAATGCTTTCTTTCGTTGTGAAATATGATATCCGAAGTGAATAGCATATCATGTGTATATATAGCATGCCTCAATGCGTGGTGATGTAATCAGTGAAGCGTGCTATATACATAGTAGTATATAATACATGCATGCAAGACCGTCATGGGAAAATATACATGTATATATATATATATATATATATATATTGGTTGTTATATATCTTCGTGCCATTATATATATATAACAACAACCATTCAAAAAAACTGGCTAGACTTTATGTTATTTGGATTTCACCAAATAAAAGTTATTTAAGAACATAAACGAAAATGTTACTCATGCATTAATACACTTAAAATGAGTAACTTTTACCTGATCAGGATTATCTTCTTAATATACGTTTATCTTACTTCATTCTCTTTTGGTTGAAACGAAGTTAATATATTTCGTTTCATAGCTGTAGCTACTTTTACTAATTAATTTCACGCATGGCCTTAGTTAGCTCTTACATGCTCGAAACGAATGATTTGTTATATTAATTAAACGTACGTATTCTAGAAAATGTGACTGCCACTCACCAAAAGTTTCAAGGTGTACATCAAGATAACCAAATGTGATAAAATTTAACCTTCTGTAATCTATACCAGAATTATACGTGTCACGTTGGGAGCAATAAACGAACATTTATCGAATTAGGATCCTTTATTTTTTTAACTAATCCGAGTGATATATGCATGACAATGAGTGGAGGATATATATATATATATATATATATATATATATTAATCACCGAAAAATGGAATAATGCCATTGATTGGAGTTAATATAGGAGTCACCCTCACATTCCCAATGTAAACTAGAACAAACTTCATTAATTGCATGGAGCGCAAGCCTTAATGAAATAAGGAGGAATTAGGTTTTCTTTTTGGAATTATATGTATTAATTTATTTTATACCCTCTTACACAACTTGACAGCAGCCTCAATTCGTGTGTTTTCTTCCGCCGTTGACGCTGAATACAAGACCGAACATAGTGAGAAAGCGGAGTTGATGGGTATTAAACCGCGGATAGGCTTTGTAACGCTAAAATACTGATCTCATTCTCATCTTATTTTATCATAGGTATTAATAAATACCTCTCAACAAGATATAGGCATCATCATCCATTATAATATTATAACCGCTGTTGATATAATATATGCTTCTTACCCAGCATATTGGTTGTCATGCGATTTCGCGTCTAGCTCACATATATACAGATACAGGGAGCTGATGATGACTATATATAATCGATTAGAGTTATTTTGTTTGAGTGCTTGCCTATGTTGTCATTATTACAATGTTAAGAGTTTGAAAAACAATTTAGCGGAATTCCGATGGAACTCAAAAATCCAAGAATTATTTGTTATTTAAACATTGAACTAATGGTTTGGTTTTGGTCATACGAACACGTTGACTCGTGATCCTTAGATAAACACACCCTCAATCTAATATCATACAAGAATACACTCTAAATATCTTTTACGATTGTTTACTATTAGTAAATGTCTTTTTTTTTTTTTTTTGACGAATTTACACAAAGTATAAGCGACTCATTTTTTCCTACTATTTTCTTGATGTTTGAAAGTAAACTAGAACAAACATCATTAAATGCAATAAGGAGAAATTAGGTTATCCTTCTTGGAATATTATTATATTTCCCATCCCCTTTTAAACCGTATAAGCAGCCTTAAATTCGGTGTTTGCTTCCACCGCCGTTGACATTGAACACAGGGCCGGACATAATGAAAGGCGGATCTGTTGACCAGGAAAAAGTTCGTAACGTGCATGCGGCCTCACAGTTATGGAACTGCGACGTGTCACGTTACCCTTTTTTGCTGTGTTAGAAAGAATCCATACACTCAATTATCATATTACTCTATAAACGAGTAGACAACGCATATACTGAATTATCCATATGATATTATGATGTTTGAAGGTGATTTAGCAGGTTGAGAAATAGATTGTTTTCGTTAATCTCAAATTTAATTGATATATCTTTCAAGGTATGAATCTGTCACGAGTACGCTAAGCTCTAATGAATAATGAATCAATGACTAAGGTCTAAGAAACCCCAAGAAACAGAATGTTGGGACACGGTGATCTGCTCAAAACCCCGGAAAACTGAGCATTGGGAAATGGTAAGGATCACGGTAGCCTGTTGGCAAGTTTTCTAAATTATTGGGCTGGTTTTACTGGTTTTAGTTTGATTTCAAGTGTGCTGCATGTCTATCAACATAAAATCACTCTGTAGTTTAGATATATTGCAGTGAATCTTTAATCAATTTATTTTGTCTAAAAATCATTTTATCGTCAATAATATAAACATGTATCGAATTGGACAACAACGTACCACCGTTACAACACTTAACAACCACTGATAGCCAGCCCATTCACCAAATCTGGAGTCCAGTTAATAGGTGAACTAATGCAGATCCTTCAGCTGTGTTTCAGAGTGGAAAGATTGCAAAACAACAATCTACAATTGCAACACATTTGTAAAACCACGCATATTTACACGGTAAAAGCATGAATTGCATTTAGAAGAAGAAGAAAAAAAACCAGAAAAATAACAAAAAGGATTCAGCAGTTCAGGCCGGTTGAGCATAATTTGCCTCCAAAATACAATCTATGGAGTTTCCACCTCAGTTTACATACTTAACTGGATAATTAATCCGTTCAGATTCAATAGCGTCAAAATATCTCGTCCATGTCTCCATAGTCTACAGCGTTAAGATGTACGCATCTTGTGAGGCACATCAAAAGACAGGACACCCTGTACAGATAAAGTAACACAAGATTACAAAAGATTGATAACTCCTTCAATGCCACAATTCAAAATTCGTATCGAAATGCAACACTTGTTGCAACTTCTCAAACTTTTCTCAAAGATATAAAGAGAATAAAGTAATTTGAACAATTAGTCGTAGAAGATTATTAGATTATATCCCAAGTCAAACGTAAATATGAGGCTTCATTATAACATCATGCAGTTCAAAAAGTTGAACCAATCCACATTGAGGGTATTACTCCATGTAGATCATTTTGAATATTATAATAACAATCAATATATGTCGAACCGAAAAGATACCAGACTCAAGCAAAATAAGCAAAACGTGCTCAAAGTGGTACCGTATATGAGGTTACACTTCCATAAAGTTAATTAACATGAAAGATAACATGCCGCACTATTGTGTGAGAGGGGTAGAGATTCTTCTACTCTTAATACAGATTACAGAGTATAAGGAGAAAATTATGATAAACTGTTTCTTCTCACATCCATAGCAATAATTTGTTGCTTTTATGAAACAAAATGGTGATTGATACACTGCAGTAGGGCAAACTATTGTGACTATTTAATAGTGGAGCATGTTTCTCAATGGCAAGAGCATACTAGAAAAAGATAAGGCAAGCCAAGCATGCCTTCTGCATCCAAGGATTCTTACTAAGGTAAACATTCAGTACTGCTATCTCATAAAGCTAGCAAAAGCAACCAGGGCCCAGTATTGGAATGGAGAGATAGCGGAGGGGTGCCAAAGAGAAATTTACTCGAAAGCGATTCAAAAAAGTTGAGGCTCAAAGGAATGTTTGCTGTCACGAGAATTTTGAGCACAGGTCAATAAGCTAGAACTAATAAAGCACAAAAACAAGAATGGGTTATAAGTGTCAAATTGGCAGTTTCAGAAAGTGAATTTCACAAATACTTACAACAGGAACTTCTAAGCATTAACCAATCATATTTTGACTAGGTAACCAGACATTAACCAATCATATATTGACTAGGTAACCAGACATTAACCAATCATATATTGACTAGGTAACCAGCATGATACTTTTCCTGATACCTCGACGTGATGACTTACACAAGTGTAAAACAGTATAATGACGACTGTGGGTTTTAAAACTAATAAAAAAAGCATTAACAATGCATAAGGAATTTCCCAAAATCATTTGTTGATCAGTGATGCCAGTATGAGAGCCCATTGCTCACATCTGTTGAAAATCCATTTAACAAATACCACTGTATATGTAACTGTGTACTCGGTTTTGTTGCTTCAAAAATCATAAGTTTTACTTATCTTATCATAACACTAGCCAATCTCTAATTTCTTAAAAGAAAAATATTTATAATGGATGAAGAAATAAATAATGTTAGCTTGAAAATATCCTGCTATGATATCAAAATTCTTACAAGAAAAACAAATCAGTCTTCAGTTTTCACTGTAGCTAATTGGACAAATTTAATTGGATAGATGACGGGGTAATTTTATAAGATAAACTTACTGCAATAATAGTCTAACAAATGCAGCAGCGAATTTTATTGAAATGCAAAGCAACATAAGCACAATACTCACTGTAAAAGTGAAGGAAGGATCTTAGGTTGCAAACAAGAAAACAATGGCCCATGAATTTAAATCACTCAAACCCATGTCTACTATTGTATGTATAGGCAAGCTCTATCTGCATTGCAATTGAAAAAAAATCCCAAGAATCCACATCCACGAGTAAACTTTAAAAAAAACAAAAAATTTGTCAACATGGGTGCACAAAAAGAGTAACAGGATCTCAGACTTCTACATATCTGAACAGCCATGTCAAGCACAATTATGCAAGGAAAGCGTAATACACAAGAACAAGTAGATAAATTTCATTAATGAATGCAGACCATCATAATCTCAAAGGAAAACAAAATGGAAAAACAATTACAAGTATCTCTATTTTATTATTTGTGCCACGGAAGTAAAGTATGTCACATGATCCTATTTTTTTCATTTTGGACAAACAGCTAAAAGCAAGATCTGAGAAATGCTCAACAGAAATTTATGTTTCATCTTTTCACTAGATATGTAAAAGTCCATATAACTAGTACCAAAAAGGGCAAAAAGATAAAATAACAAACATGAAGCGATTGTCAACACCAAGTTCAAGATGACATAGCAACATATACATGAGTTTCCTCACATTTCAATCATGCTCAAGAAACCACGAGTGCTCCATATAAACATTTAATTAAAAGAATAATCCTGGAAAAAGATACACAAAGAGATGAGACCATGAGTGCTCCATACGAAACCAATCTTCACCACACCAAAAGAACTACATAACCTCACACGTCACATATCGCACAGATATACACAAGATGCAACTGGGGCTATGTTCCAGAATGCAATGTTAAGAAAGTTAGACAAGCTGACATCCATGTGGATCTCAAATTAACAGAAGTATACAGGCACAGGAGGTCAATGTCTTTCAGATTCAAACTTACAGAACAAAGAGAACTGAAAGTAACCTGGACAGTCATGGAGAACTTCTGGGCTTTATATAGCTTGCTTCACAAGAACCGCTTTCTGTCAGTTGGTTTTAGGATCTGGAACGAGCACATCAAACTCTCATCGACACTCATCATAGCACCAGCATTATCAAATTCACCACAATAGTTGGGAGCAGAAAATATTGTAACTAGCTGCCTATCTGCAAAAAACTCATACCCATCTTCCACAACCTGATCAAGAAAGTGTTCGCATAAGACAGCAGAGATAACAAATTAGAAACGAAAGAGAGGAAAAAGGAATTAATACCTGATGAGCACGACAAACAAGATCCATATCATGTTGCATCAAAAATTCAGCCACCTTATCTGGGCCAAATGTGTACGAGACTCCCCTATCATTAATCCCCCAGCCTCTAGTTTCTCTACTAGGATCAGACCAGAGTAAGTCACAAAGCAGGCCAGAATCAGGAACATCAGCCGGACGAGGTGAATTTCTTATTTGATCCATGTTTGTTAGATCAGGAGAAAGACCACCATGCATGCAAAGTATTTTGTCATCGATAAGAGCTGCCACAGGAAGGCAGTTAAAACAATCTGTAAAAACTTTCCATAGTCTAACATTGAACCGGCGTTTACACTCGTCATAGAATCCATATATCCTATTAATAGAAGCGCATTCATGATTTCCTCTTAAGAGAAAGAAATTTTCAGGATATTTGATTTTGTAAGCAAGCAGAAGGCATATCGTCTCCAAACTCTGTTTGCCACGGTCCACATAGTCCCCTAAAAATAGATAATTAGAGTCTGGTGGAAATCCCCCATATTCAAAAAGCCTTAAGAGGTCCCCATATTGCCCATGAATGTCACCTGTGGTAAATAAAAAGCGGAAGTTTAATCACATTTTCTCTGTAACAAGAGAAATTGAACTCATAACTAAGTATTTCATTTATATTTCTCTCAGATTAAACTAAAAAGGAAATACATGAAATTTGACAAAAAAAAATTGTCATCGGAATTCCTTATTCATTAACCGCCGAGTAGAACACCAAACTAGGGAATTATTTTAGTTACACGTTTGGAAAATTTATACCAACTATGATGAAAAATAAATTTGAATGTGGATCAATGGAAATGGCTCCACAAGCAAAAGAATGAAAATATATATATATATATATGATTCAACAGCCAACCAGACCCAGTGATTGATTAGCTACGTGTAATAGCAGAAGACAGGATGGCATAAGAAACAGATCCTTCTAAAATTTTCACATAGATTGACAAAAAAGGATAAATGACAATGGCCTTCACCACCAGCCATGAGAATCAGTATTTCCATTAGTTAAAAGTAAAAATTTCCATTTTTTGAGCAGATTCAGCCAGATTATAATTATCAATATAATTTTCCAATTAAGTCTTAGACAGTCTACTCTAACCTTTAAAAGTAAAAGAAAGAGAGAGG
Source organism: Linaria vulgaris (assembly GCA_948329865.1). Taxonomy (NCBI): domain Eukaryota; kingdom Viridiplantae; phylum Streptophyta; class Magnoliopsida; order Lamiales; family Plantaginaceae; genus Linaria; species Linaria vulgaris. The sequence goes on along the minus strand of OX415250.1, from coordinate 28,796,164 downwards.
GAAGGGGGGTGGGGGTAAGAGAAAGTAAATGACAAGACCCCAGTTTTTTTTTTTTTTTTTTGGTGACAAGACCCCAGTTTAAAAGACCGGGTAAGAGGTAACAATGATGGGAGACCCCGATTTATATGCCATGTCCGGAGAAGAAAGAACAGGCAAAACCAACAAATCTGGAAATTTTACACCACAGGAAGGAAACAAATCTTATTTAAACTCTAACTATACAAAATACATTTAACCAAATAGTAAACTTATGAATCACATTGCTTAAATCCGTCCATAATTATTGAAATTGGCATTACAAATAACAGACAAAATCCATGAATATACTATAGTCCTTCAAAGTGACAGAGACAACTGCACATACTTGGATTCAGCACCTTGTAAATTAATATTTTGCCTTCTCATAAAGCGAATAACATCCAGACTAGGAAATAAAAATAGCGGCTAACGCTACTGTACTCTACATCATTTTAGAGACCAAAATTAAGAAATGGCAGAAGAAAAGGAACTTTCTAGCACAAGGTGCAGGGTTTTCTTCCTCCTAACCATGTAGCTGATAAAGTGGACATTATATGGGGCCACCAAAAGGATTATCCCAGATGAGGATATTCTACCATTCAAGTTGCCATAAAACCATCGTGTTCTACCATACTAGTCACATTTAGAAATGCAGTAAATGCCTCAAACCCCCCGAAAGTATATTGAAGCCCAACAAAGCCACAAAAAGAGCTGACTTTCTTTCTTTTTTGGATGAAAATTACAATCTATTTGCACCCAATTCACAGATTATCACCAAACCCCCCAGGGATTCTCTTAGTTCAGTAAAGCCAAGTCAATAAGTAAATTTCTCATCCAAGAGACCAAAAAGACAGATGAAAATGAAACCAAAGCAATAGTGTGACTAACATAAGACATGAAAAGTCACTCCACCATAGTTTATGATTTTCAAAACTCAGAATTTAAAGCCATGTGACATCAATTGTACTATGTGAGAACATAACAATGCACCAAAAGCCAAAAGTTTCAACTTAATAGTTCAGGAAGAAAGAAAGGGAAAAGGCAGCACAAATGCAAACAAAGTAAATAGGAGTAAATTGCAAAATCTACCAATGTGATTGACAAATAAGCCCGTGTGTGAGTTTTATTAGCAATTAACCCCGGTTTAATTGGTTGGTGTTGAATATCTGTTCTTGATTGATCTACATTTTACGAAAACTGAGAGTAAAACTCCACCTTTTTATTGTACTTATTCGAAGCATTTGAATTACAGTTTTTGTATGTTGTTAATCCAAAAGAAAAATTGTGTTCAGATCAACAAAACAAATTATCTGTACCATTATAAAGTCAATAAAAAGTATTAACTATATGATATTTAGCAAAGTTTGTTTTTTTGAAAGAATATTTACCAAAGTTCAATACATAAATAAGTATATGAATGAATAGAGCTGAAAAATATGATGTCTGAGTGCCATTTGATAACAGTAACCACACAATGCGTCATCAGCCGACAATATATAACAGAGGTGAGCAATTTACTCAAGGAAATAGCAAAAGGTACTAACTAAACTTCTACCGAAGGTCCGTAATACCAAAAGAATGCAACTTCTCTTACATTAAACCACAACCGCACCCAACTATCACAGACAAAACGACTTCGAAACCAACGCCAATCTCCATGACGCATAACATTCACACAAACAACCTTTCCAAGTGTCTAGTATGACATCTCATAATCATGCCCCACGTTTTGAAAAACATTCGAAACAACAAAAAATCCCAAAACTTAAAAGCACACATCACCTCACCGCTCGAAAAAGCCAAAAAGAAAACCGGAACCACGTTTCATCGTCACACACACACACACAGAGAAAAGCTCCACTCCACAAACAGATGCTAACAACAACGAAAACATATCAGAAACACCCCCAATTAGGTAACCAGCAGCAAACTACATGAACAGGTAAATACAATTATCACAAAATAGAACCAACATATGAAATGTAAATAATTAAAAAAAAAAGATTAATATATTTTTTATACCGCAGATCTTAATAGGAGCTTCGAGCTCGAGGAGATTAGGCTGCGAGAGAAAAATCTCACGCGACGACGCACAGAGCGAACGGATCTCATTCTCCGAGAGCTGCACCTGACGCACGGTCCGCGCATTCCGAAACTCCAGCAACCGATTGATGATGTCATCCAACACGGCGGGCTCTATTCCCTGCCCATTCGCCGCCGCCATTCGATTCGGTTCAATTGAAATTTCTAGGGTTACGAAACCCAATACAAAACAAACACAAAAATATAATCTGATGGTATCGTCGGAAACAGGAGAAAAAAAGAAAAAGAAGAAATGGATTAATATTAAATATATATATATATAATATTTAATAATTTTAAGGTTGGGGGTGAGGCGGAGATGACTATACTCTATATAGTGCGAAAATATAATAATAAAAGGGATTTTATAATTTATATATGATGATAGCAATAATAATAATTATTATTATTATTATTATTTAGGAGTGAGTCGTCGGAGTCGATAAATCCGGTGCCCCCCTCGTGTGGTTCTCTATGCTGTAGAGATTTTTTGGACTGGACCCATATAAAAATAATTATATATATATAATCTCAGGTTTTTATTATGATGACTGAAATGAAATGAAATGAAATGAAAATTGATTGGTGAAAAGTGGAAAGTCAAAATCTAGGGTTTCCGATTATATAATATTGTTATTATATTATTATTAGGTTCCTTGAAGAATAATAATAATAATGATAATATTAAAAAGTATTTGGCATATGGTTTTCCACTTGACAACACACGCGGATGCATAATCATAATCCCACTTGTGCCAAAACTTTTTGGCTCCATTTTGTTTCAAATGGAAGTATGAGAGGTCTCCTTTTTTCGTGCTGAGTCATTTGTTGGTATATTTAACTTTCACACAATCTAAAGTTAAGTAACATGCTATGTGTGTTGTCTACGGAAAGTTCTTTGAATAAATAGATTCATTTATAATATATACTTAAGTTTGACTAAATTAGGTTTTGGTGTGATTCATACATTTGGGTCCATTACTTTCTTTTGTGATGTTGTTGGCAATTTGTATTTAAAGGAATTTTTATGATAGAAAAAGTTGTGGTGACAAATCGATAGGACAAACAACTAGAAGACGAAATTGATAGAGAAAAGTTCATGATTAAGAAGGCCGCTTGTAGATGTTTTCACCTATTCGAACTTTTAAACATTTATAAGAAAAATATATCGAAGAATGACATTTTTTATTTATACTATATGAAAAGAGAGAAAAAAATTGAAAAATGATATAGGATCTGTTATTAGTATAACATGTTTAACATCATGATCTTTAAATTTGTTGAATGGCTATTTAAGTGTAATAACAACATTATTTGGAAATAGTTGTATACTACAACGCTAGTTGCTCGAGTTTTTACGTATCCTTATGGTCAAAACATTAGTGAGAAATCAATCAATTCTTTTTCTTCATTTTGGATAATGCAAAATACATGAAGGTGTAGAGTGATTTGGATACCAAGTTAATACAAATGGACGCCGACATAAGTCACTCCACGACATTTGGATATTTCGAATCTCATTGAAACGTGGAAATACAAAATATGGCTAACCATTTTATCTTTATGTGGTTTTTTATGTATAAATCTTAGAACAATCTTTTATGGTATGGGCTATTTCTCATGGCCCAACATCTTGCCCCATCGCATCTTGGTTGTACTCGACATGCTCACAAACATGTTGAGCGGAATATTCGACATGTCCGACGCACCGGAGAAACGCGGAGATGATTCCCGCATCCCAAGATCTATAAATACCCTTGTCCCTTATACCAAGACATGTCATTAATTTTATTTTACTGTTCGCACGCCATATCGAGTATTGTTACTCGACATAACATGCTCAACTCGTTATATTCGACACAGTTGGCTCGACGTGTTTGGTACTCTGGGTACCAAGAACGCTCAACATACCCATGATCCTCAATATTTCCAATATCAATATCCTCACAACAAAGATCCTCGACACCTCAAGAATCCTCGACAAGGCAGTTCATCTATTAGCTTCTAGTCAATAGGAGTTCCGGACTACGTTACTCTAGAATTTTGGTTATTATACTAGATCAACATAGTTTGTGTATAGATTCTATTGTGTTTCAATTTACGTGTAACTCAACCGAATTTGTACCGAATTATTTTATTACTAAACTTGATAATGAAGGGGCGAGAATATACTACTAGTTTTAAAGAGTGTCGTTGAAAAGAACATACCGACACTAAAGAAAGTCCTCAAGAATAAAGCATAACAGCAGTACTAGAGAAAGAAAAACTAAGAACACACAACTTTTGGAAGAAAAATCATAGTATTACTAGTCTCGCTCCTTAATGGACGATAGATGTAAACTTGATCTAACAACACTATAATTCATAATGTTACAAAATCCTTCAAGTCTGGTAACTGCATATATTCTTACATAACTAAGAGTGTTCATATATTTACATGAATTAGTCAACTACATGGATTACAACATTGTCCACAAGTCTTCCCGGACATTTAAGTTCTAAACTCTTTGGCATTTAATATTTTCAATTTGATACACCCCCCCCCCCCCCCCCCAACCCCAACCTCGTCCAGCCACCACGAAATGGTCATTCATGCAAACATCTTGTCTAAGGCATATGAGATTGACATTCTTTTAGAGTTTTTGGCACAAACAAGGTAGGTGGAGCATGAAACTAAGATAAATTATTGGGTGCACTTGACTTGAGTGCTTTATTAATATTCCACTATACAAAGTTGAATATTAACGTTGATTGTTTTTTTGGCATATGTAGTTATTTCCATAATCAACACTTTTCTTTTGTTCGATATTTCATAATAAACACAAAGAAGTTGAATATGAGCTTCTAATACAATTCAAAATTGAAATCATAAGTTATGAATTCACAAGATAAATACAATTATTGAGTCTAACTCATGATCGAGCTATCATTTCAAAGAAGGGATGATGTGTATGGCTTATCCAACTCCCCAGTATACCATTTTATACGAAACCAAACCCAACACTCTCATGAAACCCTATATAGATATATCATTTCTCTATATCTTGTACGAGATGTGAATATGACCTAAGAATCAACGAAAGCATTGAGTTGCAAAACTAGACATCCATATGTACCACCTTGCTATGAAAAATTAGTGCAAAATAACTGTCAAAATTGGCTCGATGTGTATAGTTTTCCTTTTATCACCATCATTATAGTAAAACACACTACCAAGTCTATTGAGTTCAAAGTAAACTCTCCCATACCCACTCCAAGTTATTTAAAATACTCATTAGGGCTTTATGAGTGGGGAACTAAATGCCGTTTATAGGACATCACAACTTAATAATGATGCCTATTGAGAAAGGTAAATGCATTAGATTTTGACATAATTATCTTATACCTCGGGGACTTAATATTTTTGGTGATTCTTGACTCGAAAGTGTGCTCAAATATGATTTTTGGATGTGGATATCGGTCACACTTGTCTATCCCTTTGATTTTAGAAGCTCGAGAAATCTAGCACAAACTTTTTACCACTACAATAACGTCGTTTGAGATTACCAAAACTGGTGAAGTCAGGTAAGAATATTTTTTCCAGATTGAAAAGAATAAACTCAAGTTTCAAATGAGTCAATTGTTAGACCAAAAAGTTAACATAACACGTTCTTTTATAAACAATATCACTTTTCAAATGGAAACGACCCGTTGAACCAACGTGATTTTATGGGTAAATTCTAAGTTCTAACGTTAACGGGTTAAATAGGTAGTTTATTAGTTCATACTATATTTTTGTTTTCTTTACTTTAGAAGTCTTTTATAATTTTGGTTATTTTTACTTCTGGAGAATGATCTTTATAAATTAGTTGCTTTTACACAATGGAGTTTAGTTTTTGATACTGAATAAAATATCATGAGATTTTTTTTTGTTTATCAATTTCTCGGTATTCTTTGTGAATCAACAAAATCAGAATTCTCAAACATAATTATTTGGAATCAATAAGATTTTGATCTTTGAGTGTTGTTTCAACTTTCCTATGACTTTCTCACACAACATCAATTGGCATCAGAGGGAGGTGCATTCTTTCATCATGTCGGTAGTAAGAAACCCTAAAATCAATGATGTTTCCATATAAGAAGATAGATATGACGAGATTGCTCATTTATGTTAGCAGCTTGGCTTGTTGATGCAACAAATCATGGTGGTGGTTGTGCAACTTCTAAAACCAGCACCAATGCATGTACTCGGTTGTTTGCAAATCTCGATGAAAGGAATCCACTTGTGAACATTGAATTTGTCATATCAATAAAGACAAGATGTTCTAGATGAAAACATTGAAAATATGGGCTTCGTGATTACATTTTAAATTTGCATGTTGTTTACGACAATTATGGTGACAATGTTTTGGATAAATTTGAGATTTCTCAATTGAATCATTTGTATGTATGTTGATGACATACTCATTGTGGGAAGCAACGACCGAATGGTGGAGTCCATTAAAAGTTTGCTAAATTCAAGATTCGGTATAAAAGACATGAGACTGGGTGATGTAATCTTAGAAAGTAAGATTAAAAGATTGCCAAATTGTGTAGCCAGAACTCCAATTGGCACGAGTCAACACTTATCGAATAATAAGGGAAAGGTGTTGAACAAGTGAAATATTCTAGAGTGATATGAAATCTGATGTACTTAATGAGTTGTACTAGATTAGACATTGCTTATACAATTAACACCTTGAGTAGATTCACGAGTAACCCATGGTATGAGCACTAGAAAGCAATTGTGAAAGTACATGGGTACTTATGCTATACTCGTAACTATGGGTTGCATTATACCAGAGATCTTAGTGTACTTGAAGGGTACACCGACGCAAGTTGGATATCTGATATACAAGACTCCAAAGCAACATGTGGATATGTATTCACTTTAGGAGGTGAAACTGTGTCATGGAAGTCTTCAAGACAAACAGTTATAACCAGGATCCACGATGGAATCTGAGTTTGTGGCATTAGGCAAATGCAGTGAAGGCCAAAAGGCTCCGTAACTTTTTGGAAAATATTCCTGAGCGGCCCAAACATGTGCCAACAATATGCATATATTGTGATAACCAATCTAAGTTTAGAAGACAATATAATGTTTGTATAATGGTAAGTCTAGACATATACGTCAGCGAAATAATTTCGTTAGACAACTAATCTCAATTGGGATTATGACCATTGACTACGTAAAGTCAAAAGATAACATTGTGAATCCGCTAACCAAATGGTTAAATAGAGATCAAGTTGAAAACACATCGAGGGGAATGGGACTTAAGATCATTAAAAAATAAGGTTATTATGAAGGAAAACCCAACCATGTTGACTGGAGATCTTGAAATCTTGGTTCAATGGGACAACCTAATTGTAAAAAATCTTGTGCGGTCATTGTGGGGGTCAACCGTTGTCCATTCCTATTATGAAACAGTGATACCCGTAGTGGAAAAGGTTAATCATTGTCTTTTAATGATTCTTACGTCGAAAATATGAGCGGAGTAATGCATGTTACTCTTATATAAGAAATCACCTATGAGATAGAGGAGGGGCCACCTCTCAGAAGAATTATGAGGGCCTAATTCTTTAGAAAACTCTTGTAGAACCAGACGTATGTCCAACACCAAAATGAGCATAAACCATGAGAACCGTATATGTGATAAAAATATACCTGTATTGAGATATATGATCATTTGCACAAACGACGGATAGTTCAAATGCGTCAATTCATAATAATCTGATAGCAAAGTAGGTGTTTCTTACAGGGGAAGGTCCAAGGGCGTATCCTACCTATCCTATGCAAGCATAGATCGTAGAACTCTATCACTGCATCATGTATGCTTATCATTCAATTTCATTCGTGTGGGGATTATTGGAAAAATGGTTCAAGGAACAGGATTTTGTACAGCTGACCTTTGGTCGAGTTTGGTACATGGGTGAATGAGAAATTGATGTTCAACTTTGACTAATTAAAGTCAAAAATATTATAAATCATATTTATTATATCTATTTTTGGTAAAAAAAAAAAAATTAAGTCATTTCTGATTTATTTTATATAACGGAAAATAATAAGCATCAATATCGATAATTATTTAATGAATTATCTTAAAGGAAAATCTTTTCATAAGATTTTGTGATCAGTCTTATTAACTGAAACGCGTCCATATTTATTCTCCAATATTTGCCTTAATTACACGACGCATAATTATGTTCCTTGGAGACTAAGTCTTTCCATCTTTCCTCCAATGAACAAGTCTATAAAAGAGGTCGCTCCCAATATATTTTTGTCATCAAATAATAAAAACATACAAGCATTAGAAGGCTTTTCTGTGGAGTCAAAATTCTTTTCCATTGCGCAGTGGTAGAAAAGAGTCATACTTCGAGTTCGTCGAAGTTGTTCTCATTCTTGCCAAAGTCCAACTTATTAGTCGTTGTATCCCGAGAGACAGTCGTTCACGTATTTCTCATGCACCTAGGAGAGGGTGAATTTGTTTTAAGAAACCAAAAAGTCCTCAACTTTCTGTTTCCACGTTTTTTCGTTCATCTGATTGAGGTTAATTTTGTAGTGGTAATTTTGATTATTGTACTTTTTATTCTTCCGCTTTCGGCAATAATATATTGTTCTATATTCATTTTTGTATGAGTAGTTATAGGCCTAGATGAGTTGGGCCTTTATGCCTTATTCGCTTCGGTCAACTGCAACCACAAATTTGTATGACCTCGATGTGTCTAAATCAACATCGTTCTTTTTCTTCATGTACATTAACTTGGCGAATAAAGATATCCAGATAGGATGTCCACACGGTAGTTCTCCTATAATTTTGCTTTATGCAAAACTTAAAATATATTTTTTTAGTTGGGACAAGTTGTGGTGAATAAGAATAATGATTAATAATTTGAAAGAGTAAATGAAAGCTTATGACAAATGTGCAAAACATAATTGTGGATACAAGTATACATTGGTAATCTGTTTCCTAAAAAAAAAATTACGAAGAGTTTTATCTTTAAGACTTCTTAAGAGACAAATACCCAATAATAAATGAAAATATAGAGATATCACTTCACATGGAAGTTAATAAAGATCTGGTGTCCAACAACCCACAATAATTAGCAAGCTATTTTAAACGTCATTTCTATATTATCACAATCCATCATTTTCGGTTGTCCAAAACCTAGTACGACTCATTCAAAACTTTACAGAGAATCATGTGAGCTTCACATTAGTGAAAAATATTCAATAACCTAAAAGCACATTAATTTAATATCCACGAGGCTCACGGAGAACTAAACACATATTACCACGACATCATGCAATTTTAAAATTACTTAAGAAGAATATTCAAAATCTCAAATGACATCTCATCAGTATCATGTAAAGCAATCCACAAACATTAATTGTATCCACCAAATTGCAACAAAACAGTAAAAAAACAATGTAACAAAATAACATTCATATTCTACCTTCATTATCAAGTTTATAATAACAATACAAGATTGTCGTTAATAAAATTTAGGAAAATGATTTTCGCAAGGTTCGTGCGCATACAACCAAATTTTTGGTAACCAGATCTTCGACTATTAAAACTCACACCCTTAGCCAGAACATTAATGGATGACGACAAGTTGGTCCAGAAAAAATAGAAATTTTAGATAGGGCGGTCAAGCAATGTCGACACGCTTGTAAGGGCTTTCCTTGAGCATAAACTATTTATGGAAGAGTGCTAGGAGTATTGCATTGCCTTAAGTCTCGATCCCGGTCAGGAACAAAGGGATCTCTGTTAATGGGACATACTTAATTGTTAATCTAATCTATTTTTATTTTACATTAATAGACTATGAAGTCATGGATATAGGGGAAGGAGCGGGATGACAGCCAGAATGAAGGTGAAGGTGTCGGGGAGGACGATTAGAGTGGAGAATTAGAATATGTTGTAACAAATGAACATTCATATTGTAGGGCGAGAAGACACTCATGAATTTCAAAGAGGGTTGTTGAAAAGAATATCAAACACTAAATTAAGTTATCAAGAATAAATAACCAAAATGATGTAAACATAGTTTTAAATGGGTTATTGTTAGACCAATATTAACATACTCGTTCTTTTATAAACTATAACCTTTTTTCAAGTGAAAACGACCACTTGAGCCAACACGATTTTAGGCAAATTTAAATGTTTAAAGGCCGAAATACCAGTTTATTGTTTCATACGTGATTACTACATTTATTTATTTATTTTGGGAGTATTTTGTAATTTTGGTACTTTTTACTTCTAGAGATTTATCTGTATAACACATTGAAGTTTGGTTTTTGATATGTAATAAAATTTTGTGAGAAATTTTCTTTGTTTATCATTTTTTTGATATTATTTGTGAATCAACGAGTTCTTAATTCTCAAATTCCCATTATTTTTTGGAATAAATGAGCTTTTGATCTCCGTGTATTATTTCATCTTTCCTATGAATTCTCAGCGTATATTAATTGGCATAGAAGCATGTACGTTTCTCTACCATGTCGATAGGGAGAAACCCTAAAGTCCATGATGTTTCAGTAGAAGAAGATATCAGTACATGCATTGTTGATGCAACAAATATTGGTGGTGATTGTGCAACTTCCAAAGTCAACATTGTAACGCTCCAAACTTCGGAAGAAAAATATAAATTAATATTTTAGTTCTTAAGCTTTTAAAAATATCGTTTTAACCCCAAAAGTTTAGAAAATTTTATATTTTAGTACTCTTATAAAATATTGCGTGCGGTTTAAGTATGGTTGGGTCGATTATGACTGCCAGGCCATTGAATATATGTGTGACTCTTCCAAGTAGACCATTAAGACTTTCGATCGTCATAATGCTCCTATAGCAGGCTTTTTCTTCACGAGACGTTGTCCTTCTCTAGGCAAGGAGGTTGTCGAGAACGCTTCCACGAGGTGTTCTGTCGAGACATCCTCCAAGAATGCAGGTGTATTTGTGTCATTTTAGTACCTTGTTTATTTATGCGTTATCAGTCTTAAGTCAAGATAGATGCCTCACATCATTTTATGAGAACCTTATCAACATACTTTATATCAAAATTTTATGAATTAGCTATATGTTATATATTTTTAAGATATTTTTTCTTTCATAATTTAGTACAGGTAGTATTTCAATAACTAGAAATAAAAATACTTTTTATTTCTTTATGAATAGCAATATGTGGCAATGGCTTTGAAGTGCCTACTTTATGAGCGTCTTGTGTTCTTTTTTGAAGGCATAACTCTTAGTAATATACTGCCCACACGCCACAAATGGGTCTTTTATGAATATTGGTGATCTTTTATGTCTTCTTTGCTATAATGTTCCTGAAACGATTGAGCATCCTTTTACGAGTTGCCAATTTTGCACGAAAAGTACAATATATGTCAAAATGACGTTTCAAATTAAACTATGTGTCGCACATTTATTTGAATGATTGGATTGGTAAGCTTCTAAACCATTTTCAATACTTTCTTTTTTGGAGCTTTATGTTTGTCGAGAATTTTCAATCTTTAGTTTTTGTGCAATGGGTCTAATTCAGAAGGCAAGAATTTGACGTTTCCCGTGCAACTAAATGTCAATTTGTTGGCCTTCTTAAAGCTTTATCTCTTACAAAATTTGGAGCTTCAGGTTGTACCTCTTGCATGCAATTGGTCATCACCTTTAGTAGGCACCATGAGAATTTCTACGGGTGCCTCATTTGTTGAAGGAAAATCTTCTACCATTTTCACAGTGCACAACCATTGTCTCGTAGTGATGTGTCATTCCCCCACATTTGTAACGATTGGTAGAAACTAAAATTTAAGCTATTAAATAAGCATTTTCTTTTGAAGTAGAAGAAGTTTAATCATCAAAGGGTTGTTTTTAGATCGTCTCTATCATTGCAACGAATTTCATTTTACAACACCTTCCACACCTCCATTGGACCGCGACTGAGGATTTAATGATCTCGTCTCAATTTGAGATTTTTTCCATCATCGAAAGATAAGGAAATTTCTAGGCTCGAGAACAAGAATGTCAATAGCCTTGCTAAATGGGCATGGCAAACCATTGGAATGGAGATTTTAATTGGAATAATTTATTTTTTTGGTTTTGAACGAGCCTTTCGTTGATGGCTCATGCTTTTCTCCTTGTAAGACATTTGGTGGGTTTTAATGAATTTATCCTTCTTCCATATTTTTAAAATGGAAAAACCGAAAAGAGAATTCATAGAAAAAAAAGTTACAGTAAAAATGTTATTTTTCATAATAAAGAGACTTACGATGGAAAAGTAATTGCATAACTACAAATCCTTCGTCATAAACAAAGACTCAACTTACCCCCCCCCCCCCCCCCTCCCCCCGCCACGCATGCGTAATTTCTAACTATTTTGACGTACGTGCAGAGCCCATGAAACTAAACTGGGTTTGTAAATAGTAGCTTGTGCGTCCTATACGAAGAGGAATGTCATGGCTGTGGCTAACCGTTGTGCAGTCGAGCTCCCAAAACTTTAAAACTCTTTCAATTAAAGCCTTATAATTTTATCTTCTGCCACAATTAAGGCCCTAAATAAAACGGTTCGTCTTATACGAATATTTTTTAAAAGTAAAATAAAGTAATACCTACAAATTAAAGTAGAGGACTATATAGTTTGCATATTTCTTGATTGTAAAGAATAGATAAAAATATGAGGCTCTAGTTAAAAGAATTTTAGAATTTTGGGAGCTTGATCTCACATCAGTTAGTTGCAGCCAAGACACACTCCATTCGAAGATACAATCACCCTCATATTGTGTGACAATTTAAAAACCAACTTATAAAAGTACATAAGATTATTGTTTTTTTTTACGGTTATAAACCATTGTTTTGTTATAGTATATAGTATACACCGGTTCACTCAAAAACTATCTTGATCCTATAGTCTTATGTTCCAAACATCGTATTTTCTTTACTATTTGTTACTTTGAAAAGGTCGAGATGAAAATGACTCTTGTTTGAACCTATGATTTTGTTACTATAAAACACTTTATTTCATTTTGCCGGCTCCTTCCTAAATCTTTACTCTATATTTTTAAAAGATATTCGTCCTTTGCAAACTTGATCCTCAGAAAATCACATTAATTAAATCACACCTTTTTTATTCTCAAAAACAAAATAAACCTTTTTTTTAATTGCTCACTCACTCTCTCTCTCTCTCTCAAAATTTCCAAACTAGAGAAAATTTCTATGTTATAAGACAATATGGGTGCGTTGTATCGAGCAAAAATCCAACTTTTCATTCCAAGACAAAGCATATTCGGTATAATATCACTTTGTTTGCGAAAAAGTCAAAGACGATGCAATGATTGTGGAGAAAATTCGCTCTAAAGATAATATAACTGATTTTATGGCGAAAAGTGTTAATGCTGATACGTCCATTCAACGCGGTCTTCACAAGGGGCGTATCTATGCCATGACTGCTCCCCCCCCCCAACCCCCATTTTTTTTGAAATTACTTTATACCGTATAAGGGCTTTTCTTTAAGACTGTTGGGGTTTCTGTGTAACATGTAAAAAGTATAAGTTTATAAATACCAATTATACCCAATAATAGAATGAATGGCGCTAACTTCTGTAAAGCTGAAACTAGGAAATTGCAACAACAACCCATATATTATATTTAATTCTCAAACAACCATATGTTATTTGAATTTATAAAAAAACATCTTGTTGTTAAAAATTAGCAAATAAAACCTCTACTATTTAATTGATTTGAATAAGATGAAGTCTCAAAGATTAACTTAATTATTTTATTTGATAGGCAAGAGAATATTGTTGTTTAAATTTAATTATATGCATTTTTTCGGAAACTATTTATTTATATATCTATAAGAACCTAAGTATGGTTTAGATTTGTTTTATGATGCTTTTATTCAATTTAAAAAAAATGTAGAAAAATCACATCACACTTTAACTTATTTATTTTAATAAATGTATGTTTGATAGAATTGTAATAGGAAGATCATTGTCTCTGTCAGCATCCTCCCTCTCGTAAGCCCCAAAAATAGCTTCGAGATTCTTGCCTAATGCTTTTTCAATTTTTTTTAGTCCCTCACTACTTAAATTCTGAATACGCCACTGGTCCTCATGTGGTCTGGTGGAAACGTAAGCAATATAAAAGGCAATATAGAAGAACGGTGTGAAGATTGATTTATCAATATATATATATATCTTCTACTATATATAAGCCGTAAGATTGTTCTCAAGGGGTTATTTGCAAAATAGTTCTTGTAGTTTTAAACTCTTAATTTTTGTACCTAAAGTTATTATTAATTACTTTCTACGCCCATGGTTAATTGTAACACAACCCTTCACATTGGGGTCATTTGCAAAATAGTTTATGTAGTTTTAAACTCTTTTATTTTTGCCTCTAAAGTTATTATTAATTATTTTTTAGGCACATGGTTAATTGTAACACAACCCTTTACATTTTAGATTTTCTTATTTTTACCCCAAAGGTTTTTGTTATTTGGCTTGCAAATTTCAGAACAACCCTTGTGCTTTTGAACATGGTTCCTCTTATTTGCTTTTGTGCTCCATAGTAAATTGCAGAACAATCATTATAGTCTTACACCTTTTACTTTCTCCCTTAAAGTTTCATGTTATTTGCTATTGAGCCCCATAGTAAATTATAACACAGTCCTTTAAGTTTTTTATTTATTTATTTTTGCACCATAAGTTTTTGTTATTTAGCTCATTTCATCGTCCATCTTTCTTTGTTTTAATTTTGTCCTTGTAAGTTCAACTAATTACTACGCTCTGCTATATTATGTCTATCTATATATATTATATCTATAAATTATATGTACTATCTATAAATTAGTTAAGATTTTAGTCATGTAATTTGGTATGCCCCGATTTTGCCCATATTATTTCATGTCATTACTCTCCAATAAAATATTGAAGCTCAAACACCAAGAAAAGGGGTGACCGCAATTGTAGACTTTGTGACGTAGAATGTGCCAGTGGGCCTCGTCTCAACCATAGTAGATTAATTTATGATTTGTTATTGATTTATATAAAAATAATACATGGGAAACATTTTTTTTGTTGTTTCAATCTTGCTCTTGTAAGTTCAACTAATTACTATGTTCTGCTATATTATGTCTATATATATGTACTAAATCTATAAATTTGCGACGATTTTAGTCATGTAATTTGGTATGCCCCAATTTTACCCATGTTATCTCATGTAATTACTCTCCAATATATTGAGGCTCAAACACCAAGAAAAGGGGTAGCCGCAATTGTAGACTTTGTGGCGTAGAATGTGCTGGTAGGCCTCGTCGGAGGCGTGTGATGTGGTGGTGATGATATGCGCAATCAGAGGGACCGAATATACTGGTGGTTGTGCGCATCGTGGGTGGCGTATGATGTGATGGTGGGAGCTTTGTGACAACGTGCTGGAAGAAAATTGATTCGACCGCTGGGGCAGAGGAAGCTCGGCGTCAAAGTGAGATTTCAGCGAAAAAACGAGTGATGGGGCGGCCAGGGCGGGGGTGCATCAGTAGAATCGAAACCATGGGAAGATGTGGTGTCGTGCGTGGTGATGTTTAATAATTTATGATTATTCACATAAATACGGCCAACCATAGTAGAATAATTTATGATTTATTATTACTTCATATAAAAATAATACATTGAAAACAGTTTTTTGGGTTTTAATCTTATTAATTAGTATCGAATAATACTAATTAAAACATTAATAAAAATTTGTACATGCCCAAGTTTCTTATTGTTTGCTTTTGGGCTCCATGATAAATTGCAGAACAATCAGTATGGTTTTTACCTCTTTTACTTTCGGCTGTAAAGTTTTCTGTTATTTGCTATTGGGCGCGGGTGGTGGGGAGGCCAGGACGGGGGTGCAACGGTAGAATCAGAACCATGGGAAGAAGTGGTGTCGTGCGTGGTGAGATTTAATAATTTATGATTATTCACACAAATACAATCAACCACAGTAGAATAATTTATGATTTATTATTGTTTTATATAAAAATAATACATGGAAAACAGTTTTTGGAGTTTTAATCTTATTAATTAGCCATCGAATAATACTAATTAAAACATTAAGAAAAATTTGTACATGCCCGTGCATAGAACGGGCCTATTTAACTAGTATATATATAGTGTTAATTGTGAGTTAAGTGTGTGAGCTGAAAAATAGAGAGTTGTATGATTTTACTACGGTAAAAGTGTGAAAATTTGTAATTTCTATCTTACCCTCATAGTGAAATTCTTCTACATTGTTCGTGATTTTTACACTAATTTAGTTTGAGGTTCTCTACGTAAATCTGTGTGTCGTTTATATTCTTTCTCAAATTATTAGTCGTGCTTTTTCGCTCTATCGAGGGTCCATTTTATAACAATTTTGTTATTGATGATGCATATTCGTGAACGTACCTAAAATGTACCCATGAGGAAGAAAATGGGTACCCTACAAAAGATTACTAAGAGGTGTCATGCAGAAACCCCGAGTACGCCCCATCCAAAAGAAATGACTCGGCACACCCGATGCACTAGGAAAAGCAGATCCCCGACCTCTGAGTGACCACTCAGATGCAACTCGAGAGTCCCTGATAATTACCTATCTTAAGCTAACCCGTACTCACCACGACTCATTAGGGAGATACACCCGGGCGTATGAGATCCCGACATAACAATGAGTTTGCCTCGACATTCGGACAGTTGGCACACTTGCCCAACACTTAGCCAAATTCAGAGTCCACAAGGAGAAGAAAAATAGTGCAAAATGACGAGGAAAAGAAGGGATACAAGAAGGGTCGCAGTTAAAGGAATCAACCGTACTACCCGGGGAACGCAACACTTACCCTCGGGGAAAGACCCCTGGGAGATATTACGCAACTAACAACATTAATAACAACTCCCAACTACATATCATCAAGATAGACGACTTCACCTGATTGGTCAAGGCTTCGATTGGATCCCAAACGACCAGTCACATTGGACCTCCCACACCGTAGATAACTACCGAAACAAAACGAGCCTACCCTATTGGTTCAGAATTCCACGCAAGATGATTGGAGCATGCGCATTTAACACCTGACAAGGAGAGCCTCGTCAAACCCACACCATTGGACACTTTCTATCGGCATCCCCTCGTTGGTGCATAAGACACACCCTGAGATTGGCCCTCCCTGGCTCCCCATTTCCTGAATTAACTATAGAGGACCAAACAACTATTGGGCAAAGGACCCCAGAAGACTCCTATAAATAACACCATATCCAACAGTCAAAGACAAGTCCAAGCACATAATATAAGTTTACTCTCAACAATCAGATAATTCTGGCACTTAGATCAACTTTGTAACCCTATACGGGCCTTGAAAAGAAATTCCACCCCTACACACAACCCATTTCGTGTAATTTATCTCTACTCCTTTAATAAAATAACACTGGCTTTTCTCTCTAAAGCTCGGGATCGACGTTCCGAAAAAACTCACTTAATAGTATCTCCGATTCTGCCCCTCTTCGAGTCCCTCGATGATATTGCATCACCAATTATAGTATATAGTATACACTTGGTTAACTCATAAATTGTCTTGATCCTATAGTCTTATCACTTATGTTTCAAACATGGTATTTTCTTTGCTATTTGTTACTTTGAAAAAGTCAAGGTGTAAATGACTCCTGTCTGAACCGATGATTTTGTTACTATATATTATATAACACTTTTTTTTTTGGTTCAAAATATTATATAACACTTTCCATTCCATTCCGCCGGCTCCTTTCTAAATTCCTCTTTTTTATTTTCGAAAAAGAGATCCATCCTTTGCAAAATTTGATCTTCTGAAAACCACATTAATTAAATCAAACCCCTTTTTATGCATCTCTCTCTTTTTGACTATAAATTTCCAAACCCATTTCCCCTTCAATTTTCCCTATTAATCTTTCTGGTATTCATATGATCTAGTTCTATAAGTTATCTCCATCTCCGATCTTAATCAGGTAATAATGTTTTTATTTTAATTTCTTTCAAAAATTGCGAATCGCTTTCTTTATCATCGTACAATGTGTATATGTTCTATGAGATGCCATTTGATTAGAATTATGTTTATTTTTGTTTTTTGGATTGCTATTTGTGTTTTCTTTCGAATTTATATGTGCATTTCAAATAGTTGTGAGCTTTTATTAATGTTTAAAAAAGCTTTCTTTTTTCTTTCTGAAATCTGGTAAATTTGCGATTTAGGTAGTGGGAGTGCACTGATGATATTGGCCTTTTGAGTATATGATTTTGTTAGCTTTAGATGAAACAATGAAATAACACGCTACTCGAATTCAAGCTAACACGGGCTCGACTTCGATTCGTCTATGTAATGCAAGCAAGAATCACTGGCTAATGTAAAAATTAAGGAAAATGGTTCATTTGTTTTGGTAATGGAACTGATTTTGGAGTGTTTATTTGCTTGTTGTATTGAAAGAATATGCTTTGGTAAGATTCTTGCTTGAATTCATGAATCGTTTGTGCAGATGGAAAATGGGGATATTAACTCGACTGAACTACAAATGGTAGAGATCAATGATGCACCACAATTCTTAGAAGAAAAAACGAGTACTTCTCAAAAACTTCCATTTTCTTGCAGCCCCACTTGTTCGTTCTCTAAGCACGAATTTAACAAGTCCGATGCAGCACAAAGATCAAAGACAACTTTCAAACTATGTGGGCTTATAGTTTGTTATACATTAGTGGTAGTTGTAGAAGTTCTTGGTGGTCTGAGATCCAATAGCCTTGCGATCCTCACAGATGCAGCTCACTTACTGTCTGACATTGCGGGATTCTCCATTTCTCTATTTACGGTATGGGTATCGGGTTGGGAGCCGACGCCTCGTCAATCTTTTGGGTATAATCGTTTTGAAGTCATAGGCGCCCTTTTGTCTGTGCAGTTAATATGGCTCATCTTGGGGACTTTGATTTACGAAGCAATTAACAGACTTATTGCCAAAAGTGCAAAAGTAAATGGAGAACTTATGTTCGGAATCGCAGCATTTGGTTTCGTGGTTAACTTCGTGCTAGTTTTATGGCTTGGCCATAACCATTCTCATCACAGTCATTCGCACCATGCATGTGAGGGCGGTGGTCATGATCACGAGAGTGAAGAACCGTGCATTATTACAGATGGGGAAGAAAGCGCGAATCTTGTGTCGAATTTTCAGAAAAAGTCTGAAATGTCGAACATAAACATTCAAGGGGCTTACTTGCATCTTGTAACAGATCTTATCCAATCTGTTGGGGTTATGATTGCTGGATCTATTATATGGGTCAAACCCGAGTGGTTAGTCGTTGATCTTATTTGCACGCTTATATTTTCGACTGTTGCATTGGCGACTACTCTGCCAATGCTGAAGAGTGTTTTCTCTATTCTAATGGAACGGGCGCCAAGTGAGATGGACACGGCCCGTCTTGAGAATGATCTCAAGGCTATTAGAGGAGTTCGTGGTGTTCACGATCTTCACGTTTGGGTAATCACGGTGGGGAAAAACGTATTGGCTTGTCATATTGTAATTGGACCTGAAGTAAATTCAAGTGAAACACTACATAGGATTAGGGAACACTGTGAGCAGAAGTTTGGAATTCATCATGTAACAATACAAATTGAACAAGAGTTGTGATATTCTTTGTTATTTCTTCTTGATTTTGTTCTTAGTGCGACCTGCATCTAGTTTTTCACTTTGAACTGGAAAAATATTAGGGATTTGGGAGATGGAGGTAGTTCAAGGATTGGTTTTTTTTTTTTTCTTTTTGATGAACAACAAAAAAATTGTTAAATTATTAAATACAAGCCCCTAGATTTAAATCAAGTTGAACAAATTGATCATTACAAGCCTCATGTAACTGCTCATAAATAAGAGTTACAATGAGCCCTATGTATGAAGTGAGAGCTGCAAACTCAAGCATCAGAATAGGGGAATGGTATCGCTTTCATGAATTATTTTGATAGATAAAAATACTTGACGAATTTTGGTTTGGTTTTAGAGACATTTTGTTCATATAATTTGATTAATTTCAGAAACAAATCTTTTTATAAAAAGAAAAAAAGAAACAGTAGCAAACAAGATGTTTTTATGTAATATAGTTTGTAATATACTTCAAGCTTTGGCGGTTACGGTTCAATCTTCAAGAAAGCTTATCAAGTGAATTCTTTCTGAATTGCAAGCATTAAACAGCAAGAAGAAAATTGTAATAACACCAAATATTAATGTAAATGTGATGTCTCCAAAGCCCAATTCACTTACTGCCTTTAAATTTGAAGCCCTCACTAAGCCTGGCTGCCTGGGTATTGTTTAAACTTTAAAGTAGTCCAGCCCAATTAGATATTTGATGTTATTCCCACTTTTGACTCTACATGATTCCTTAGACTCTTCAATATTTCACAAATATTATGAAATTAATTGATAACTTGAAATTGAGGGCATACTATATTATTTTAAAAACAAAAGAGAATAATGAATTGTTTAATATGATTTTTAAAATCAATAGAAAAAAGATGTATCTGCAGCCAAAATCCAAAATAAACATACAAAGATATATTATACCTCATAAACACGACGCATTGAAAATACAAAAAACACACCATTTATCTCTGACGTATGGCTCAAATCATTGCATGCCCCATAAAAGTTATTTCTAAAAAAGTCGCCTCATGTCATTTTGCGGCAAATTTGAGTCGTGAAACGAGTCTTTAAATCATTCATCAGAAAGTTATTTGCGCCCCTTTTTATAGAAAAAAAAAGTACTAAAAAGCAATACTCTCATCTCAAATTGTTATATTGTACTAATTATCAAATAAAATAAAGGTAATCTCAATTCCGCAAACCATAAATCACCCCAAACTTACTATAACTCAATCCAAGATTCATTCAATTTATTTTATCATAATACAATGCTCATCACTTTTTGTTCCTATCTAATTTAGTAGCAAGGGTTCAAAATATAAACGGAGAGATAATATGTGCATCCATTACCAATACACGATAGTCTTGGGGTGTTGAATGATTATTCCTACAATTTAGTGATTTTTTTTTTAATCTCAACTATTAATTGTAAATGCACCAGATATATATAATAATTTCTCGGTGCAAGAAAGGGGACCCACAAAGCACGTCAGTTACTATACAATACAACAGACCAACCCACCGATTAAAAACTCTACTCGCACTCCCCTCCCTCACCACTCCATCAAACATTTGCCATTGCAATTGCAAAAGAAGAAGAATAAGAAGAAGAGAGAAATTAAATTATTAATTGTAAGAAAAATGGCGACGCCGGTGAGAAAGGAAGATATGGTGAAATTGATAAGCGCAGAGGGATTCGAGTTCGTCATCGACAAAAAAGCCGCCATGGTTTCCCAAACCATCCGCAACATGCTCACTTCTCCAGGTACACTCCAATTTTTTCTAAATATTTTTTTTGAAAAAAGATCTACTCGTTTGTTTGTTTGTTTGTTTGTTTGTTTGTTTTTCTGTTTAATGGATCTGTTGGTGAATTGAGCGGTTGATGTAAATCTGTTTGCATTTTTGGCTTCTGATTCGTGTGTTTGGATCGTAATTGGCGAATTAATTTTGCTGTTTTCGTGACCTAATTTTGGTTATTTTACCTTTTTTGGAGGTTTGATTTAGGCGTTTCTTCAGTTTTTAACTAATGGTGCTCACATTCCAGATATTTTATTTTTTTTGGGCGTTTGACCTATGTGTTATGGCACCGATGAAACCCTAAGTGTACAAATAGTAATGAAGGGGAAAATAATGTAGGTGTTTGAGGATTTATGTCTGACATTTACTTCTATATTTGGCTTTACGAGTAACGTTTTGGGGTTCGAAGGGTGGACTCTTATTTGCATGTGATTTCTATGGTGATTTTAGGGGGATTTGCGGAGACGGAGCATGGAGAGGTGACGTTTCCGGAGATAAGCACTACCATTCTGGAGAAGATCTGCCAATACTTCTATTGGTCTCTTCAATATGCCAGGTTTGTTTGCTCTTTTTTCCTTAAAAAAAAAATACGTTCTTCAAGTGTTATATTATTATTGTTACTATAAAGGGATGCTTTCTTCATTGGTTCTTGGGATATCCTGTGCCATGCTTCTTGCTGATTGCATATTTGGTTTATTATGTGGTTTTTGTTTGACGTCCTTTTGGAGAGCATTAACCGGTGATGGGATTCACCACCTTATGAGATTTTTTTGTTTTACTTTCGTGAGTCGGTTTCTTCTCAGTTTCTCTCCCTATGTGGGGAATGCATGTGTCCTGCTTAGATGACATTTGATACATTTTGTTTTCAAAATTAAGGAAAAGGGGTGCCGATGGGGAGGATAACTAATAAATTCTTTCGAACTTTCATTTTCGTGATGGTGCTGCTTGCGTCACCAGAACAAGCATTGAAACTTTTAATAGAAGGATAATTAATTAACTTTTTCCAACTGTCGTTTTGTGACGGTGCTCTGCTTGCGTTTGCGTCAACAGATAGTAGTGGGAAAGCATTGAAACTTAATAGAAGGATAACTAATAAGCTTTTTTTCCAACTTTCATTTTTGACGGCGCTCTGCTTACGTCAACGGGACAATCGTCTGGCAACGTTGAAACTCAATACCTGGAAAGCGATGAAACTTGTCTCACTAACTGCAAAAGTAGCATGAAGATCTAGAGCACAGAAAATCAACATAAGCCACTTTAAAAGTTAAGACAGCAAAACGACACTGTAATGTCAATTTGTGAAAGATTGGAAGTATAATATTTAACATGTCGCTCAGTAGTATATTTAAGACGATGCCAATAATGTAGACTTAGCATTAGATTATGGATCTGTTCAGTGAATATTTCAATAGTTCCTGGAGCAGTTAGTTTAGAGAATAATTTGCTGAAGTTATTTGCTTGTTTAATACATAGTGAAGCATTATGAGGACAAAAAGGGAACCTTATTATTATTTAATTATGTGATCGTTTTTCGACATTAAACAAGTCGAAAGTCGAAACTAGTGATTCTGCACATCTAGGAGCAAGTTATGACGAGAGTGTGTGTGCAAGAAAGTGTAGTGAGTTTTCTATTTCTAGAGAATCAATATTAATCAATATTGTTTCCCTTTGAGCTTTTATTTATTTGCTGAAGAAATAGGGAGTGAATATGACTGAGGAATGTATGTGAATGGTGTGGTGATTGTTGTTTATAAATAGATGGATGAGACTGAAAGTGAACATATATTTTAGTTTGACTTGTTAGGGAAGTGTTTTGAATCTGATAGTAGTTACCTTGAATGTATATTCAGCAGTGTTATTAAAGGCGTTGGGCGTAAACGGGGTGTTTAACATATTTATAGGCGAGGCGTAATCCCCCAAATATTGGTATTTTACTTATATACATGAATAATAGTTATAAATATTCAATAAAAACTAAAGTAAATTCAGAAATATTAGAAAATTGCAGTAAATGTTAAAAATGTTGGGGCTAATTCAACTTTAATGGGTATAAAAAGTTTGAAATCCTTCCAACAACATTAATTAGTCGACTAAGAATGAAGAGGATTTAATTAAAAAAAAAGTAGAGAAGTTGTTTTAAATATACGGATCATGCTTGGTTTTTTCTTTTGTTCTCATTCATTAGTTGCATGGCCCCCTTAGTCAGTGAGGCTATTGGAATAAAAAAATGAAAAACATGCATAACTTACCCCCATTTAATGAGATTTATGTTCACTGATGCTCCTTTCAACGCCCAAAGGCGTTTTTAAGCTGTTTTTAGCTTAGGCTCGCTCGAATAACAGAGATATTCAGTAAATGCTGACGCATTCACAATACTGGCCTAGATTCAATGTATGCAGAGTAGTCTTGATGTGCAAAGATTAGTAATTTTGCAGAATTATTGGTTTTAAATGCAGTTGATATTGGCAGAGCTGCTACCTTTGTTAGCTTTGTTGGATTTCTACTTAAAATCATTATGATGCCAATTCCATGGCCTTTTCTTTGTTCCCCAGTGGCAAGGAAACTGAGTTTAACATTGAGCCTGAGTTAACATTGGAACTTATGATGGCGGCGAATTACTTGCACACCTGATTAGGCGTCGCTTGGTTGAGGGGAATGTCTTCTATTTTAACACCGTAAGTCCAAAAAAGTTTTATTTCTCTTTCCGGGGAATCAGATAACTGTTGTTATTCTTATGCTTCTTTCAGCTGTCCACAAATATGAGGGATAAATGCTTCTTTTAGTTGCACAATTCCCGTAATTTGTACTGTTGTAATGTACGAACACCAAATGAAAATGAAAATGCTGCATTTTCTCCTCTTTTTCCTTATCATTTGAACTTGATTCTATAGTTTTTTCATGTCAGGATGATGTCCAAGATATTTCCCTTCTGCACAAGCTCAGGGTCCTTTGGTCGGCTACTCCTTGAATATGCTGGTGTCTGGTTTACTTTAGTTGGTGGACCTATGTTATGTTAGATAATGTCTATGTCTTTATGTTAGTACATGAGAATGTGATGTCTGTCGTTGTATATGAAACTGACTCGTGAGGGACTTTGTTAGCCGACCAAGTGAATGCATAAATATATGTAAAGTTGAATTTGAACTTTGTCTTCCGTGCTTTAGTTTCAGTTTTTTCCGTCGCCTATTACATTTATTCAACTGCTTAAGAGAATATGATTCTTCAGGTGGACTAACACTGACTCGTATTACTTTTATTTGTGGGGGATGGGGGCAGGGCTGAAGTAGATGGGGTGTGTATGAAGAGTTTTTTGGGTCTGCCGAGGCTGAGGTCGAGGAGGCGGCTCAGTTGAAAGGGAGAGGACGTTCAAGGTTGTCTATAAGGCTATTATGTGAATGTCAGTGGTGCTTATGTACCCTTGAAATATGGATTGATTGATCCATAAACTAATCTTAATGTGACACCAACTGAAATGCTCACAGACTCACAGTAAAGATAGATGCACGAGTACTTGGTAATATCATATTACCAAGTACCAACTACTCTAATCGCGCACTTTGCTTGCAGTGGCCATTTTTTAAGCTAGCTGCTTTAGGATTTTCCATTAAACGTTTGCTTTCTGTACTTATCCTTATTGTTGCTTTAAATTTCTACCTTTAAGGTTGAAAGATTAAAATCTAGGACAATTTTGCAACTTACTAGAATTAGATTTAGGGAGTGTTTGCTATAGAAAAGTTGATCGAAATTTAAAATGTTACGAGGTTAGTTACGACATTTTTTTCTTCATGCAAATGACACTGTATAAAAAGGTATAGGTTGGAAAGTTAAATTTCATGTGCCTTTTTTTAACGTGTGGTTTGTGTTTGGCAAGAACCAATTGATCACTAGGTAACCCCTTGTGGGTGGCTCAGTTGGTTAAGGAGGAGGTATCTCCTCTCCAAGGTCTCAAGTTCGAATCCCAGTGGGAGCGAATTGATTCCTTGCCTTCTGGGTCTGAGCCTGTCACACATGGTTCGCCTAGTGTGGCTTAACTGGTTGGCGAGGTTTGCAGGCTATTTCGTCGACCCGTGGGTTTACCCGGTGCGCACCCGAAGGGTAGTGGCTGAGGGTTCCCGCGTCATCAAAAAAAAAAAAAAAAAAAAAAAAAATTGATCACTAGGTAGGATATAAGATTTACGCTATTCTAATTATTTAAGACTTGATGCGTGTCACTTTTAGTTATGAAACAAATACGGTTAAATCTTACCCACATCCCCGTTATGGCATTATCTTCTTGAAGTCTTTGACTTCATGATTACATGCTAGTCTTATCAGCCTCACACTAGTATAGAGTAATAAAGTCGATTAATCAAAAAAATATCTAGATTAAAGTAGGTCGTGGACGGTCAATACTCAATATAGCTTGGTTCTACTTAGATGCCTTGCCTGTTCTTGAAAACTTCTTCTAATTTCTATTTTTTTTCGGCTTTTGGGTACATGTAGGAATCAATGCTTTATGTTATGGCTATCAACATAAAGAAGAAAATTCACAGAAAGGAAACATAAATCGAGGAGTTTCTGCAGATCTCCCAAACCACATGTTATTGTAAGGGGTTTTATGGATACCCTAAATGATAGTTTGAAAATTAAATAAGATTCAAATTACCTTCATCCAGACCGACACTTTGATTTTTAGTGCAAATGACCACACAAGGCTTGTATAGTACACACCTAACACCCCATAGGAAAATCTAATGAAAATTTGCTAAATCACAAGAAACTGTTTGGCGTTTTGATCACTTTCTTATTTGTGTTTGTTATTTGTTTAGACTTTGAGTCGAACATCTCGAAACTATACTTGAATTTAAAATTAGATAAATGACTATTAAGGTGGCATTGCATCCATGCTATCTGTAAGTCAATTAAAACAAGCTAATCAAAAGAAACACAATCCCACGGATATTGGACTACGTTACAACTTACAAGGTTCGTAAATTGGTGGACTAGGAAGAATAGATTTCCGGGGTAAGATAACTTTTTTAATTGACAAAATTGTCTTTTAACTGTTACTTCTTTATTTTATTTTGTTACTAGCTTATGTTTCTGTAAGAACGAAAACAGAGCGGTGAGCCGGTGACAAACATTGAATCTAGGTGCACGCACGTCTTAAAATGAATCAAACCGTGAAATTGGTATTTGTACAACAATCGTGAACAAGATCAGCAATACTTGTACAGTTAGTCCCCTTTCTTACGTGTATGCTCCGCCGCAACTAAGTATCGAACACGTGACTCCAACACCATTGTTGGCGCCTTCACGACAGCATCTAACTGCACGCCGTAACTGTCAGAGGCCTTAGCTTCTATGAGTTTCAATAAATAAAATTAGATTTACAATCTAATAATAATTAATGTCTTAGATGATATAAAAATTAAATGTAATGAGTTACTTAAGTTTTGGATCTTAATATACCGCAAGAGATAAGCAAGAATCTACTACCCTCGCAACTTACCCTTAATTAATCCAGGTTTCTTGTTTTGGTGACTTTGATTAGGGGATTAATGATTATGACCTTTGCATTTGAATAATACCGTGTCACCTTACAAAAGAGACTGAGATAGAAGTGAAAGTGCAAAGTATTCTATAATCAATATAATTTGATAATAGTTTGTAGATTAATAACGATGTGCGAGGTTACAATAATAAGATAACGAATTTATTACAAACTAGTCTCCTATTACTATTGCTAGTACTAGGTAAACTTATGTCCGTAACACTTCAAACTAATACTTGGATGTTTGGTCGGATGTCGAGGTTGCAATCGAAGATGATGTTGAAAGTAACGTCGAAGATGATGTCGAATCAGGGGTGATGTCGAATCTCTTCTATGTCGGGAAAGTGGCCATATTGAGAGTGGATGTCCGGGATGATATCGGGATGTATGTCGGTGATATATGTCGGGAATATATATCGGAAGTGTATATCGGGTTGTACGTCGGATAGTATGTCGGGAGTGATATCGGGTGTAATTTGATATCGAGCGAACAATGTATGTAATTAATAAAGCTTACCTTGATTAGCGGAGCCCGAATATATATAGATCTTGGGATGCAGGGACCGCACACGTGACTTCCACGTGAGTTGTACTATATCGAATGTGGTATTCGATATCGAGAGCTCTATCGGGTGCCATCCCCGATCTAGACGAGTATGGGCTGATTCCTGATGGGCTCAACCCATATAATCAGAGCGGGTCTGCCCAATATAAGAATTACCCATATCATGTAGTCCCCGAGTATGGGAGTTATTGTTGCAAATAATAACTCATAAACTAAATTAAGTTTGAATTATCAGTACCTCTTGCCCCCCAAGTTCGAATGGTGGAGCTCGAATACGTGCATTTTATATAATGCAATGGTGGACCCGCAATATAATTATCGTAGCACATAGGCCCACATTCGAACTATGAGCTAACTTTGTGTGTGCCTCTGATTTTGTGACCAAATAATATTTTGAAACTGATATTTATATCGAATTATTTCGATATAGAGGTTCTGATGTCGAATTTAAGTTTCGATATGGACATCAGTTGATGCAAGTCTCACGCGCCCAAGTTCTATAAATAGATGGTGAGAGGGTTTAGAAAATATATTTGTCTTCTAGCGAACGTCTACTTGTTTTAGCAAGGTTATATCGAAGGTATTCGACATGCACCCTCGATATTGAATTCGATATCGTTTTCGATATCTCTTTCGTTATGGTTTTTATTTTGTTTATTTTTCGATATCGTCATTCGATATATAGTTTCGACATCATCGTCGATGTCAATTTTTATATTGTCTTTGGATATCGTTTTCGATCTCCAACTTCGATATCGTTTTCGATCTCCGGCTTCGATATCATTTTTGATATCTCTTTCGACACCGTTCTTAACTTTTCTTATTTCCTTTACAGGTTGTAATTTTTCAAATCATTCTTTCGAATCTCATTCATTAAGCGTAGTGGCTGGTCTATGCACATGCATGTTGTAGGTCGTTGTCGCACGAGGAACGACTGCGGCCGCAACGAAGGCAACTAAAGTAGCAGAGTCGGCTATAACGGTGGAGGCGGCTGCAACGCCGAAGGCCGCAATCGTGGCTCAGACTGTCGCTGAAGATGCTATTGTAGCATCCAGTTCTGAGATAGCAAAACGGGTCGCAACAGAGCAGCTTACAAATGGTTGCGAGAGATAAGGAAATTGTAGCTCCATGAGCTGGGGCTGCGAAGTCGTCTCTTGGTGCCGTGGCACCTTCGATCAACATCGGGGTTGGATTAGCCAAGGCGGGTGGTTGTTCTTCGCTTGTTGGTGAGAAGGTTCCTTTTGGTTCTCTTCCTAGGCAGGCGTCTGTTCCCGAAGGTGCTAGTGATGTTTCAGCAAATGCGGAGTTTGGAATTGAGGGGGACTTCCCAAGGTCTATCTAGCGAGAATGAGAAGGGGGGGGGGGGGGGGTCTGTGGAGGTCCCTATAAGTTTGGATGAAGAGACGTGTGATTTTAATCTTGCGGCTCTGAGCGATAAGGGGTTTTCTCATGATGTAGGTTCAGGGTTGCCGCGAGATAAAGGGCCTAGTGGTAGTTGGAGGCAAAAAACGGCTGCGTCTCTTGGTGAAATGCCTAGTTTGAGTGGAGAAAAAGGACGCGGGGCAAGAGTTTTTCTGCCCCTCAGGCTCCTCCTTCGCGAGGACGTGTTGCTCTCGGTCCTAGCATCAATATCAAGAATCAAGAGTTTAGCGAGACTGAGGTGCTTCGTTCCATGAAGCGAGTGTTCCCTATTGCTCGTAGGGCGCCTGTGCTTGGAGAGCAGGATCGTGCACGGTGCGGCGCGACATTCATGTCTTTTAGTTCGTAAGTGGTTAAGGATAAAATTCTTTGTTCCTTAAGCTGCGTGTATAGGTTTTTTCCCTGATATTCTGGTTTGTGATGTGTGTAGTTTGCCAAGTTCCTGGTCACCAACATGATGACCGTCAATCAAGCTGATGGAGGCAAATACGCGATAATAGCCCAGTTAGGGCTGATATCGAGAAGATGGGTGAGTTTAACCCTATCGCTGCTGAGATGATTGTCGCTGAAAAGAAAGAGGCCCAATGCCGGTGGCGGATGATCAAGGACGAGTACGACACTTGATGCGTCGAGAATGAGAGGCTTTCAAATAAGCTTCTTAATTTGAAGGAACAGACTGTCAGGGATCAAAATGACAGGCGTTCTGCTGAGCGAGTGCTCAATAAGGTGAAATTGGAGAATGAGCGTCTGCTGACCGATCTCGCGAAAGCTCCACTTGACTTGGAAAATGCGGTAGGTACATTTCTCCTATTGTGTTATTGTGATAGAATCTCATGCAAATTCGTGTATTTATGATGCATCTGCTAATCTGATGGTGCGCATTGCTGAAAAGTTCCTTATGAGTGATACTTATAAGGATCTCCTTGTGAAACGTGCTTTTATTGAGAGAGAGAGAGGATACCAAGAACGCCATCATTGGGCATATTACTGCGAAGGGAGGCTTAAGGATGGGTTCGACATCACACAACTCGATTCCATGTGTGGACTAGATGGCCTGCCTCTCGAAGAATCATTGAATGCGGCCACCGAAAACCCTGATTCATTTTCGGCGCTCTTGAAGAAGAAGGATCTCGTTTGATTATGGGGAACTTATGCGTTTCCTCATGCTTTATTGGCGTTGGATTGCCTTGTAATTTGAAGTTGTGTAATCATTTCAGGATATTATGATTTTCTTGAGTTCTTCGTGTCGATTGTGTCTCAAATTGTGTGGTTCTTTTCTGCCATAGACTGTCGCGCTTAAAGATACGTTTGTATTTCTTCAATGATATTATTTACGTTGTTTTTATGTTTAAGTAACCGTTTCTATGGTAATCTATGTATATTTATCACTTTCACAAGTGGCTTGCAGTTATCGGGGTGTTCCCCTTTCATATCGCCTTTTCTGGTCGTAATTTGAACGCCGGCGGGCCTGCGAATTGTAGTTAGGCTCCCGTTGTTGTCGTTCGATCAAGAGGTAGGTGACCCGTAGTGCGGTACCTTTCTCCGTATTTTGGACGATCGGGTAGTTAGTATCCCGTAGGATAGTAGATTTTGCCCATTTCGGGTACTCTCCTTCGTACCTTGTAGGGTCAGAGAGTCAGTGTAAGATTGTAGGTGTTTGCCCCTTTGGGGTACTCTCCTCCGTATCTCCTAGGATCCGAGAGTCAGTATCCCATAGGATAGTAGATTTCGTCCCTTTTGGATACTCTCCTCCGTACCTTGTAGGGTCGGGGAGTCAGGATCCCGTAAGATTGTAGTTTTTTGTCCCTTTCGGATACTCTCCTCCGTATCTCGTAGGATTGGAGAGTCAGTATCACGCGGGATTGTAGATATTCTTTTCCCGTCGTTGTCCTCTTCGTCTCATGGACATCAGATATTTTTCTCTTCTTTTGTCCTTCTTGTCACGTGGATATAAGATCTTTTTCTTTTCTCTTGTCCTCCTTATCTCGTGGATAAGGGCTCTTTTTCTTTTCTTTGTCATTGATAGAGGGTGTCTAAGTCCTTGCCATTTCTCAAAGACAACAGTATATGCAACATATAGATATCAATATGAATTTTTTGAAACAGGTGAAAACCAGAAGTCGAATAGTGTCCGATTTCCCTATTAAGGCATATTTCAACTTTATCCCCTAGGATATATTTGTTCCTATAAGAATTTCATTTACCTAAATTGCCCCCTTGCTGAGCTGACCTGTAACTAAAACTAGGTAGATTTCAGCTCCCCTAAATTGCCCCCTTGCTGGGATCAGTTCTTCCTGTTTTAGTTACAAGTCAGCCCAACAAGGGGGCAATTTAGGTAAATGAACATTGTTCAAAAAATAAAAAATAAAAATTAAATTAATGAGCCTGCGCAACTCTTGGGGGATCACTCCGTGATTGGCAGGTATTCATTCTCGGTCACCTCTATCTCCTGTCCATCCCTAATCCTAGGGATTTTGATTGAAGCCAAGTAGCACTGCTAACCCTCCTTCTGGTCGCCTAGGATCTCGCCAATCCCGCCTGAGTAGGAAATTTCATTTTCTGGTGGTAAGTGGATACCACTGCCCTAATTGCATTGAGGGTCGGGCGTCCAATGATGACGTTGTAGGGGAAAGGGAGATCCACTACGGTGTACTTAGCATCGATTGTCCTGCTACAAGGCTTCTCGCTAAAGGAAGTAAGTAATGTGATTTGTCCTCTCGGAACCACCTCTCCACCACCGAATCCTGTCAATGGGGCATCGACTTCTTTGACCAGTGTTAACTGTATAAAAGAAAATACGAGATTAAAGAGAGTATTAGTCCTAAGTCAAAAGGATTAATAATTGGACAATACTATTGTCACCAGTACTTCCTCTGAGTTGTACCCACTCCCAACGAGGAGGCCCATCGGGTGCAACCAATACCGCTCGGTTACTAACCCAAAGCGGTAGGAATGGCCATCCGACGAGGCACCTAGCGTCCCTCGGAAAATCACGATGACTCAAAACTAGATATCAGGGTGGCATCGGATAAAAGGCAAACCCGGATGGATCCACCTGATTCAGATATCCATCACGACACCGAGCAGGGCCCCAATGGACTCTCGAGTCCCAGAACCTTGACAAAAACACTTCCTTACTATGCACTCCCAACTTAAACACTCTCGGAACATTACTCATGTCGACCGACCCAGAGGACGGAACTTCACAATAACTCAACAACTACAGAACAACTCTCTCCGGGCACTCGGAGAAAGAAAACACCTACCCACGATAGCTAAAAACCTCTCGGAGATCAACCATGAACGAACACCCCCTCGGAGAATACCCTGGAGCAAACACCCCAGAATACACCCCTCTCG
Source organism: Linaria vulgaris (assembly GCA_948329865.1). NCBI lineage: Eukaryota > Viridiplantae > Streptophyta > Magnoliopsida > Lamiales > Plantaginaceae > Linaria > Linaria vulgaris. The sequence continues at coordinate 28,763,719 of OX415250.1, read as the reverse complement.
GAGAAGCACTGTCACTAAGAGAACACTCAGACTCAGCCCTCGAGTCACCATTTGACGTAATGAACTCTCGGAAGTAAAGAAGATAGCTTACCCCCGATCATAAAGAAGACGAAAAAGCCCTCGGAAGAAGAAATAATACAGTCGACGCTTTAGATAAACCCGTTATCTTATTGGTTAAATGAACATTGTAACACGTGTAGAACACCACCACATGCATAGCGACACCTGTAAAAACATGCATGATGACACCTGTCCCTGAAAACTCTATATAAACAGAGGAAGAAGGGAGAGGTAAAGGGGTCGGGAAATTCAGGCAAAACATACATAGACTCGGAAATACACATATTAACTCGGAAAGTAGAGTGGATCATAGTGAATAGAAGGAATGAAGGTTTTTGTTAAGTTCATTCTCCCGTTAAATAGCATTTAGTGTTTGAACCACGGACAAAGGCGTTCCAACCCCAATAAATAATCCAGTTAATTAGGTCGTAAATATGAACGAACTGATGCAGCAAGCGGAGACTTATATCCTAGTGGAAGAGGCTGAAGGCACGAAGAGGCGCCTAGAGAACAATGACAATGAACATCATGAATCCACCGAACGAGAAGTAAAAGCTAATGAGAGAAACCGATAAGGGAAACCACCTCAACGTAAAAACGAGAGTGGTCCGGTCAAGAAATTCCTCAAACCGGTTCCCCTGCCCCCAATGACCATTGCTCCCGTTGAAGTACTCAATGTGATGCGAGGTAGCACTGAGTTGCGATGGCCAATGGAAGCCCGGTTCCCCCAACAAAAATAGGGATACAAGTAAGTATTGTAAATACCACAAAACCTACGGGCATACCACCGAGGAGTGTACCACCCTGCAAAGGGAGGTACTCCGCCTCTTAGAGGCCGGATACCTTAAGAACTATCTCAAGATAAACAACCCCAAAAATCCCCCTCGTTATACCTATAAGAGACCCCGAAAGGAAGAGGACGAAAGAGACCGGACGACTCCCCATCGGAAGTCTCGAGAGAAAACTGCGAGGCAGCGGACCCCACTGCCTCCCCCAGAAACGTACGAAAATAACGCACATTTGGGACGTACCATTAGTATGATAGAAGGAGGAGATCTCTCCGTGACATCGCAAGGTAAAAAGAAGCAATATTTGAAAGAAGCTAGGAGGGCAGAACACGGATTATTCGTGGGGTCTATTCAAGGTGCAAAGCTTCCTAGCATCTCATTCGGACCCGCAGACTTAAAATGAGTAATTTATCCCCACGAGGACCCCTTAGTAATAGAAGCCGTGATATATGGGATTGACGTCCAAAGAATACTGGTTGATACCGATAGTTCTGTAGATGTCCTATTTCTTCCCACTTATCTAGCCATGGGATTAAGGAGAGAACGATTAGAAGTAGCCGAAGTTCCGTTAATAGGTTTCTCGGGAGAAACCTCCAACACCCTCGGAACCGTAACGCTCCCAATGTCCTGGGGAGAGGGAGCTCTTCGAAGAACGGAGCCCACGAAATTTTGGGTAGTAGAGGCTTCATCGAGAACGTACAATGCAATATGCGGGCGGCCCTCCATTCGGGCCTTCGAGGCAATCCCTTCAACACTCCATCTCAAGGTAAAATTCCCAACGTTGTCAGGTATCAGAGAGGTCCGAGAGAGCCAGACCAAGGCTCGGGAGTGCCGCATGAATGCTCTCCCTCCTGAAGAGGACGAACCTACCCTCGGAAACAGCAAAAAAGGAAAGCAGAGGAAGTGCGAGTACAACCCGTGGAAGAGCTAAAATTGGTGGAACTTGTAGAAGGAAGTCCGGAGAAAGCTGTCAAAGTAGGTACCCAAATGGAGCCTGAAGTGGAAACCCAATTGATTCCCATCTTGAAAGAATTCCATCATATTTTCGCATGGAAAGACGGCCCACCTGGGCAAATCAGCAATCAGGTATGTCAACATTTCCTTAATGTGAAACCCGGGGCCAAGCCAGTCCAACAGAAAAAGAGAAAGATGGGCCCGGAGTGCAACAAAATCATCCGGTCGGAAATTCAGCGACTCCTTAGCCTACAACAGATCAGAGAAGTCATTTACCCCGAGTGGCTGGCCAACGTGGTCTTAGTCCCGAAGAATGGGGGTAAGTGGCGAATGTGCGTGGATTTCACAAATCTCAATGATGCATGCCCTAAGGATTGCTATCCCCTCCCAAGCATTGACCAACTGGTAGACTCAACAACGGGCTGCACACTCTTGTCTACCCTGGATGGGAACCAGGGATACAATCAAATCCCGATGGCCGTTATGGATCAAGACAAGACTAGCTTTATCACTGATGCTGGCACCTTCTGCTACCTAGTAATGCCTTTTGGACTCAAGAATGCAGGGGCCACCTATCAGCGATTGGTAAGCTTAATGTTTGCAGGATCTATCGGAGATACGGTGGAGGTCTATGTGGATGATACGGTTGTGAAAAGCCGTTCCGCTTATGACCATCCCGAGGACCTACGAAAAGCCCTGGCTATCATGGACCGGTTCGCGATGAAGGTTAACCCTAAGAAATGTTCCTTCGGCATCAGAGGAGGCAAGTTCCTCGGTTACATGGTTACAGAGAGGGGAATAAAAGTCAACCCCGAGAAGGCCGAACCCATCCTAGGGTTACCTACCCCCAAAAACCATCAAAGATGTGCAAAAACTTACGGGTCGAATGGCTTCCCTGAGCCGATTTGTCTCCAAATTGGCAGAAAAGGGACTCCCATTTTTCAAGGTATTACGCAATATCAAGGAGTTCCAATGGACCCCACAATGCGAGGAAGCTCTCCAACAGTTAAAGAGTTACATGGTGAAACCTCTTTTACTAGTTAAACCGGCATCACATGAAGAGCTCTTTGTGTATTTATCAGTCGGAGAGGAAGCCATAAGCGCGGTGCTAGTTAAGGAGCAAGACAAGGAGCACCACCCAGTATACTATGTGAGCAAAACTCTTCTCGGGACTGAAACTAGGTACACCCAAATAGAAAAACTTGTCTTAGCTTTGATTACCACGGCTCGGAAACTTCGTCCATACTTTCTGTCCCATCCCATGACTGTGTTAACTAAACACCCGTTGCGAGCGATTCTTAATAAGCCCGAGACCTCAGGAAGGTTGATAAAGTGGGCCATGGAGCTCACCGAATATGGCATATTTTATGCCCCGAGACCTTCTATCAAAGCACAAGTCCTAGCAGATTTTGTGACGGAAATGACGAGCATCGGAACTGAAGAAAAGACACCCATGTGGCACATTTATGTGGATGGCTCCTCTGTGAGCACCCATGGGGGGCAGGGATAGTTCTAGCAAACCAAAAGTTGAGGAGGAGATACTCCACTTCGCGGTCAGAGTTGACTACCCCTTGTCAAATAACGAAGCGGAATACGAGTCTTTACTCATAGGAATGAGGCTTGCCCGAGAAGGTGATATAAGAAAGATAGTCATCCACAGTGACACGCAACTAATTGTACATCAAGTCAATGGCTCGTATGAGGCTAAAGAAGAAAGAATGCAAACATACCTTCATGAGGTTCACCGCCGAAAAGAGTGGTTTGACGAGTGCAAAATAGTCCAAATCCCACGGAAGGAGAATCAAGAGGCGGGCGCCTTGTCCAAAATGGCCACCCAGACGGCCGTTATTCGCTCTTGGAAAATCACCCTGCTTCAAGTCACCGAATCCGAGAAGGCCGAGAGTCACGAAGTGAATTCCACTACAGACCCTCCATCCAACTGGATGACCCCAATCAAAATCTACCTACAGGACCTGGAAGGGTATTCCACGAATAAAGCCGCGCAACGGCTTATGGCTAGAAAAACTATCAGGTATTTCCTTAAAGATGGAATATTATTCCGCAGAACATACTCCTGCCCCCATGCTCGGTGCCTAAGTGAGAAGGAAGCTCAACTAGCTATGGCGGAAACCCACGAGGGAACATGCGGCAGTCATACGGGCGGCGAAAGTATGGTCGGGCGCCTGGTTCGACAAGGCTACTACTGGCCCACGATGGCCAATGATTGCAAAAGCCATGCCAAAAGGTGCAAACCGTGCCAAGCTTACGCCCCTCGGGTTCATCAGCCCGCTGCCCCATGGGAACCACACTTAACCCCTACCCATTCTCTAAATGGGGCATATACATAGTGGGACCTCTTATACCCGATGCCGGACATAAGAAATTTCTCCTCGTAGCAGTGGATTACTTCACCAAATGGGTAGAAGCGGAACCCCTGGCCCGTATAACTGCGGACGCGGTTATCAATTTCCTATGGAGAAGTATCCTGTGCCGTTTCGGTGTCCCTCGGAACCTAGTAAGTGATAATGGTCTACAGTTTACAGATCAGGGGTTGGAAAAGTGGTGCGACCATTGGGAAATTAAACACCGCTTCGCCTCAGTGGGATACCCCCAAGCCAACGGTCAAGTAGAGAGGACTAACCGAACTCTCTTGAAGAATATGAAGGCCCGACTCGACTGGCACAAAGCTAGGTGGGTGGAGGAAATACCAGGCATACTATGGGCTTACCGAACTACGCAAAGCGCAGCCACGGGCGAAACCCCTTTCAGCCTAGCTTATGGTTGTGAAGCTGTCGTTCCTACGGAAGTCTCTGTAGAGAGCTGGCGAGTTAAGGAATACGAGGAGGTGGCTAACAGTTCTAACTTGGCCCTCGCCCTCGACCTCCTCGAAGAAAAAAGAATGAGGGCTGCGACCCGAAATGAAGAATACAAGGGTCGGATGTCCCGGTACTACAACTCAAAGGTGAAACCCCGGACTTTTCAAGTTAGGGACCTAGTGATGAAACGGGTCGGAGCCTCCAAAACGTAGGCAAGCTCGAGCCGCGATGGGAGGGACCTTACAAGATAGCGGGGATCGTCGGACCTGCGACATATCTCCTCGCCAATTCCGAGGACGCTATCCTTAGCAATACTTGGAATGCCTCTAACCTTAGGAAATACTGTGCATAGTGTAATAAAACAGCTTTGTATATAAATAAAGTTGTTTATAAATAAGTGCATGCACAATACACGGGAGATATGGTTGCCCGACAAAATAATGACTCCCTGCCTATGAGTCATGATAGCAACCTAACTTGAGGAACCATCAAGCGTAAGACGCGAGATCCCACACTAGAAGTAGGTCGGGCCGTATCCTATACAAGGGCCCTTACACCAACCACACACTCACATAAACTAAACATCCTCTATCGGACGCTTTCCTTCCCTTATCAAGCGGCGACGATCCTCCGTAGATAGATGATCCGGATCTCCGATAGATGCGATCGATCCCTATGAAGGAGGAGCCTCCGGGAACACCTGACGAATATCCAGATCAGGAATCACCATATCCGAAGGGAATCCCGGCAAAACCTCCGTTGTATCCCGGCACAAGTCATATCCCATGCGGACTAGATCACGCATCTCCTGCGCAAGGGATTCGTGGAGGACATAAGGCCCCGCAACACCCAAAACCGCTTGGACCCTGGCCAACACTAACGCAACTTCATGGGCTCGAGTTAACTCCAACACCCGTAAGTTTGCTGCATCTCTCTCACCGGTAACCCGCAATAATTGTTCATCAACAGAACGAAGTTGCTCCCAGAAATCGCCCAACCGGTCTTCCAGGCTTGCTACGCGAGCCTTCTCCATCGCCAAAAGACGCTCCAAATCCCAAGATTTGTTCCGCTCTGATTGCAAGAGGATGGCATGAGCCTCATCGGAATTCTCTCGATCATTCCGCAGCTGATCAATCTCTTCTCGAGCATCCAGCAAACCCTGCTCTAGCTCATCCCTACGGCGGTACACCAAGTCCGTATCTGAGGACGATTCTCCCCGAGACCCGATGGCGTTCAACACCATATAGATCTGTGGACAAATAAATGCATAATTGCAGAAAACTTATAAAGGTTAGTATCACATAAAATAAGAATACCTCACCTCACACAAATCTTTGCAGATTAAATCCTGGAGACCGGATAGGGGTAAAGACTTAATATGCTCGCAATCAGTAGCATTCAAAAGACCGCTCAGATAATTGCGACCAAAGCTAATCGTCCCCAAAACCGAGGGGGACAGAACACCGCTTCCAAGTGGCTCCGACCCGATAGCAGGGGGATTTCCTTCGAAGGGCGGCCCCGAGATGCGGTCGAAACCATCTCCGGGTGTCGTAGAGGCTCCCATAATTGGGGACAAAGAACCCTCCTCAACAACATGCACAATCCTCGCATCCCCCCAAGAGGAAGAATACGGTATCAACGGAGGCATTGGAATATCCGTCTGCGCAAACGCAGCTATCAGATCATATTCAGGAGCCACAGAATTCACAGGGGGGGCTGCCACGGGCGAATCCTCTGTCCTTGAGGGGCCAGCCAGCTCACCTAAACTGAAACTCTCTGACGAGTTGTCATCCGCAGTATTATACCCGCTATTCATTGCTCTCCCTAGGAAAGTTTCATTGAAAGGCTCAATGGCAAAAGCCCCCATCTCCGCTCCTGTCAAAACAAGAAAATAGCGTGACCACAGAGACTTTAAAGTACCACCCCCTGTTGCAAGCCCGCCATGATCAATGTCTCCGGGAACTCTAACAGACTACTGATATCGTACATCCTTGAAAATAACCCGTTATCGGACAGGATGTCCCATTCTCCCCACAAAACCGATTCAGCAGGGGTAATATAACCTAGCCCCCATTGAAGTGGTACTCCCCACGACCTAGCCGATAAGCCCCTCGGACGGACGAAAAAGAATCCCATTTTCCAATCCGTCCTATTATTACGAAAGTGGGATACGTCTAGAAAGGCCTTCCTTTTGTCCCGATGGGCCAGGCTAAAGAAAGGGAGACCGCCCGAACAAGGGCGAAGGTTGAATATTGCCCCCACCCGAGAAGGAGACAGTGGCAACTACAGTAACTAGGAACATAAAATATATCCCACCAGGTAACGATAAGAATTCGGAGTTAGCTGACTTGGGCATATTTGCCAATAGTGAAATAAAGTCTGGAGAAAAGGGTGAAAAAACACCCGTAAACCGCACCGCATCTGCTCCCGAAAAACGGTGAGATAGCCCGACGGAGGATCATAAGCCCTCTGATCAGGGTACGGTATTACTATGTCATATTCATCAATATCCAGGTTGTATTGGGCAAAAAGCGCTGTAACGGAGGCACCATTCTCACTGCCAACGGCAGTGCCGACACGCCCTGGTCCCATCATCCTCTCGGGCTCCAGCACGAGCCTAGTAAACACCGACGACTCGTCTACCAAGGGATAAGAGTCGTGACCTGTGAACACCTGACGTATGTGGTTAATACGAGAGAGAGATTCCTCCGGAGACATAGACACGGTCCTCACGGAAGTGCCTTTCCCCCCACGAACTCTGCGTTCATTATGCCTGCTCCCCTGAACCGAGTTCTCCGAGGCCGCGTGTCGCATTCCTAACGATAGGGAAGTAGTCCGAGCAGAATTCCGAGGAGAATGACGGGACGAAGAAGGATCATCCTGCTTAAAAAACGGGGGCATCATTTTAACAAGGTAAGCAATGTGTTTACTTTACTTAATTCCAAAAGGGAACTCCGCTTTTCAGAAAAATATGACAAGCCTTGAACAGTAAAAATTTTATGTAATTCTGAAAGAATTACTGAACAACTACTTATACCATCTTAGAATGAGAGTGAAAAGCCTGAGCTGTCTAAACTAGTTAATGGAGTACACGTGTCCAAAAATTTTCTTACTTAAAGGAAATGGGCTACATGCCAAGCGACACCTCACACTTAATTTTTAACTAGTCAGCAAACCTTTTATTATTTTAAAGAAATACTGGAAACAATAGACAAGTGATTATATTTGCTCAGAATAGACAAATACTCGAAAAAGAGTTTGTCCATTAAGCTAGAAGCCCTCGGAAAAACTTACAAGACGGGACATTAAAAGTGCATAAAATAAAAACAAAAAAAAATCTATTTTTACACTCCTGTACTCGGAGGAGGCGGAGGTAGAGCGAGGAAAAATTCCTCGGGGATTCCCGTAGAAGGACCCGGGAGCGAAACACGACCTGAACTACTAGCGCCAGGAGTGGAGATAATCGAAAGGGGGATAGGAGGAGCCCTTGGCATCACCACCTTATCAAACAGCTCCAGTATGTTCTGAACCTCCTCGGGGGACGACCTAGCAAGTTTCTTGATATCAAATATGCGGCCGAAATTCACTCTCGAGGGCACCACTTCTCGAGCCAAGGTGGCACACTCCAAATATCACCATAGCATGTGCCCAAGAGTATCCCGAGCGGACAGGGACATGAACCGGCGTTCCACCTCCGTTGTTGCACACTTAACAACCTCGTCGATCCGGGGCTGCACGTCCTTCAGGGGCATTACATCAACTAACCTCAGCTCCACTAGCTCATGTAGTTGCGATTGGAGCTTCATCTCCCTCTCCAAGCCCGCGGATTTCTCCTCCTCTAGAGCCTCTATCCGAGCACAGAAGGCTTGCTCGGATTCTGCCTTCTCCTTCATCAAGCGAGAAAATCGAGCTCGAACAGCCATTTCGGAGGCCTCCATCTGATCATAGGCCGATTGCACCTTCTGCAAGACAAGACGCATCACCTCCTTTATCCCCTGATCCTCCTTCCATTTGAAGTCGCTAGCCTCCAACTTTGTGCGAAGGACTGCAACCAACGACCCCGCCTCGTGGAGCTGAGCTCGCAGAACAACCACTTGTTCCCGAAGAGTCCCCATCTCCGCCACCTCTCTTAAACCACGCTGTTCCACGGAAGTAATAACTTCACGAGTCTTCTTAGACTGCAAAACAAAGAGAAGAATATAAATAAGGGAGTAAGAGAGCCATGGCAAATGAAGATTAAAAGACAGCAGATACTTACGATAGCCTCCATCCAAACGGTACTAGCCCGCAAAAACTGATACCCCTCCGCAGGCTCGGAAAGTGCGGACCCAAAGAAATGAATGATCTCATGATAAGCTTCCCCCACAGTGGGAGGCTCTTTCCTAGGCGGCTGAGAAAAGTCTCCCTCGGAAGTAGACCTTCGCAATATAACCCCCTTCGGAAGATCAGTAGTCGGAGGAAGGACAGTCGCAATGGAAGTTACAGTTACTGCCTCCAACGTCACCACTTCAGGAACCTCCACGGAGGCCGATAAACCCTCTCCCTTGAGCAAGGTGCCCAATACTTCTTTCTTCACCTACAAGCCCCTCGGCGAGTCAGTAGGACCCCCGAGAAACGCCTTTGGACCCCCTGCCAATTCTTCTGGATCTGATTGGAGTAGTTGGGCAAATAAACCAGCGCCCAGGAACATAGAGGCCTTCCCCTTATGAAGTGCCGCTATCAGAACAATGGATATATTTAAGTAATCATACTAAAAAGACTAGAGGTCCAAGCAAGTAGTAGGAAAAAGAAGAAAACTTACGAGCAGGAGATGGAGAAGGGTCCCGAGAAGAGATATGCACAACCTCTAGCTCGGGAGGAATGGGCCTTGTTTCTCCCACCCTCGGAGACAGAACCCCTCGGAGCTCCTCGGAGAAATACCAGCAGTTGAATCAGAAGTTGACCCCCAGGCCAGAGCAAGTGGGGGATCCACACGTCGCAAGGGAATAGCCTCCAGACATACACCCTCAGCATCCACAAAGAGACACGGAGTGTCCCAAGAAACTTCCCCAACTTCCGGATCCACCCTTAATGTGGTAGAAAACCGTACTTCGCCATCCATGTGGTCTCCCCCCTCAGAAGCTTCACTAAGCCCACTCGGAACTGTCTCTTCAGAACCTGGCACAAGATAGTATCTCGCCATAACCTCATCTGCACCACACAAAAGCAAGTCAGGATGAGCGGTAGAAGAATACAAATAACCACTCGGAGGAATATCGCGATTAAGGGTTGATCGTCAAAATTGAAAAGATAATTACTAGAGAAAAAGCAGGAGAATAAGAAAGAACTTACTAAAAACTGGCAGATACAAAGACGAGACAGAAAGCGGCTTATTCTCTTTATCATCAGCGGAAACTACATGATGAAGCCCCGCCCAGTCAAATAGCTTCGGAAAATCTTCCGACTCCATTAACCTTTGTTGAGCCACCACCGGGGAAAGCACCGTATTCTCATCGATAGTGTGAATTGGAGTCGCGCCTTCCCCCCACTTAAAGGGAACGTCCCATCTCCCTCGGACAGGCTTCACGAAGAAAAACTTGTCCTTCCAGACACTATGTGAGGTAATCGTTGCACCCAGAATCCTTTTCGTGGAACTCCCAGAATTGTCTCGATGACGGACATGATAAAAGGGGTACCCCACGGGCGATACCCCCACGTCAAAAATCGAAAGAAAGTGGTCCACCCCACATTCGTACCCCTTGACGTGACACCAGAACACATAGATACAAAGCGCAGCATACCCGTTAGGCACCAATTGGCTCGGACATATGCCACAGGTCTTGAAAACTTCGCAAAAAAAGGATGGCATAAACGAACGCCACCCGTAGTTCACCTGTGCAAAATACACCGTGAGCATACCCTCAGGAGGATAACAAGCACTTTGATCCTCAGTTGGAACGTGAACAGTCACATTCTTCATAGCGGTCCCCGTGGCCTGGAACAAATCCATGACCTGCTCGTAGGTGACAACAGACCGAATCCCTTCAATTTTGGAGAAATCCCGAACAAGGGACTTCTTCGATTTTGAAACCCTAGCTTTCCTAGCTGAAGCGTCACTGCTCCCTTCAACAGCGGCAGATTTCCTCTTACGGGTAGCCGCAGCAGGCCCTACAAGGGGAGTAATGAAAACCGAAGCGGCGGGAACATCAATGACGGAGAGATTAACAGAAGAAGCCATTTTTTTTTGAGCAAGTTGACAAATCAGTAAAGAAAGAAAGAAAGGTAAAATAAGGAAGATGATACGGACGAGCCTAATTATAGACAACAGTCATTAAAACGTGCCCCATTCTCCGCAACCCACGTCTCCACCCGTAAAGCGACGTGTCCTTGAGGTCAACATGCGGGGGCAAAAAGGTAATTTTCTCACGATATTATAAACCTATGCTTATCTGCACGTAATATTCCTGGAAATCCCAAAAAAGGAGAAATTCTCCTCCCTTCACAAAACCCACCAACATAATCCCCTTACCTCACAGAGGCCACGAAATAAAATTTCCCTCGTCTCTACGAGAGCGATCGAAATTTGAGGGGGCTAGTGTTAACCGTATAAAAGAAAATACGAGATTAAAGAGAGTATTAGTCCTAAGTCAAAAGGATTAATAATTGGACAATACTATTGTCACCAGTACTTCCTCTGAGTTGTACCCACTCCCAACGAGGAGGCCCATCGGGTGCAACCAATACCGCTCGGTTACTAACCCAAAGCGGTAGGAATGGCCATCCGACGAGGGCACCTAGCGTCCCTCGGAAAATCACGATGACACAAAACTAGATATCAGGGTGGCATCGGATAAAAAGCAAACCCGGATGGATCCACCTGATTCAGATATCCATCACAACACCGAGCAGGGCCCCAATGGACTCTCGAGTCCCAGAACCTTGACAAAAACACTTCTTTACTATGCACTCCCAACTCAAACACTCTCGGAACATTACTCATGTCGACCGACCCAGAGGACAGAACTTCACAATAACTCAACAACTACAGAACAACTCTCTCCGGGCACTCGGAGAAAGAAAACACCTACCCACGATAGCTAAAAACCTCTCGGAGATCAACCATGAACGAACACCCCCTCGGAGAATACCCTGGAGCAAACACCCCAGAATACACCCCTCTCGGAGAAGCACTGTCACTAAGAGAACACTCAGACTCAACCCTTGAGTCACCATTTGACGTAATGAACTCTCGGAAGTAAAGAAGATAGCTTACCCCCGATCATAAAGAAGACCAAAAAGCCCTCAGAAGAAGAAATAATACAGTCGACGCTTTAGATAAACCCGTTATCTTATTGGTTAAATGAACATTGTAACACGTGTAGAACACCACCACATGCATAGCGACACCTGTAAAAACATGCATGATGACACATGTCCCTGAAAACTCTATATAAACAGAGGAAGAAGGGAGAGGTAAAGGGGTCGGGAAATTCAGGCAAAACATACATAGACTCGGAAATACACATATTAACTCGGAAAGGAGAGTGGATCATAGTGAATAGAAGGAATGAAGGTTTTTGTTAAGTTTATTCTCCCGTTAAATAGCATTTAGTTTTTGAACCACAGACAAAAGCGTTCCAACCCCAATAAATAATTCAGTTAATTAGGTCGTAAATACACCACCGTTAACAACCATATCTTGTCTTAGAACCATTTTTTTAAAGGCATGTGTGAATATAACGTTTGACGAGCTACCATTGTCAATGAGCACCTTCCACACCCTATATTTGGCTATATCAATTTTAACGATAAGAGGGCAGTCGAGTTTACCTGCCATAAGTGCTTGCGGTGTGTGATGCTCCAAGTCATTTTTGGTGAAGGAGACTTATTGGTCCAGGAATTCATCCTCCTCGGCGAAGGTTGTGAAACCCACATATCTTTCTTCCTCCACCCATCGAGTTATCCTCTTGCGCCCCTCTACCAAGTCGGCACCTATTGGACCTACGTTGATCATGTTGATCATTCCCCTCGTTGGGGCGTTGAAAATCGCTCCCCCGCGCTCTCTAGGAGCTTTGATAGCCCTCAGCTTGTCCCTTCTAGGAGAGCGTGACTGATCTCTCCGATGTGAGCGGGTCCTATCATCTATGTTCCCTTCGTCCCTCGAGCTTCGCACGAACTCTACTGGCTTACCTTCACGGATGAGCCTCTCAATATCATCCTTGAGGTCAGTGCATTTCTCGGTTGTATGCCCGGTTTGGCAGTGGTACTCGCAATACTTCATGGAATATTTCACTCCTCTACTTTCTCTCAGTTTCCTCGACTTATTCATCCACTTATTATTCTATGCCATAATGAACATAACCATAATCCCTTTATTTAAGGGAGTATACCTCTTAGAGGATTTGTCCGCCCCACAGTCATTCCTGTCCTTGTTCCACCCTTTCTTTCCTTTAGGTATATTCTATGCTTGATGTGGTGTATGCTTTGTAGCCATCATGTTATCTTGATAAACAGTTTCATATGCCAACGCGTTGATCTGGTCAATTGTAGGGGATTTCAGCTTGATCCATTATGCCGCAAACCGTCTATGTGAAGTCGCATTGAATAGAATGAGGACCAGTTGCTTGCCATTTGGCTCATCGACCTTGAGAAACTCCTCGTTGAACCTTCTTATAAAATCCTCAAGACTCTCCTTCCCTTTCTGCTTCATTGAGTTCAAGTAGTTTCTGCTCGTACGCATCCTCTTATGGCTGGAGAACTGACTCTCAAACATTTGCCTTAGGAGTCCGTAACTTGCTATAGAACCAACCTCTATCCTAGCGAACTAATTGAGCGTGACCCCAGTCAAAGTTGTAGCTAATATCTTTGCTTGCACGTTGTCGGTGAAACGGTGCAAGTTTAGGATACCGTCTACGTAATACAAATGCTCGCGGGGATCACTCTTCCCATCATATGTCTTGAGTGATCTTAGGATATTGTATGTGGTCATTTTCAATTGACTTATTCTCATTCGTGTTTTATATTAAAAGTACATTGGAACAGTGTATGATAACAATTTCAGGCATCTTGGTTAGCATAAAATTCGTCTTAATTAATTAATTTGCAAAGACGTATTTATTAACACATACATTTTTTTGAAAAAGTCTTAAATGTTTCTTTAAGGACAATACGTGAAATATAACACATCCAAATTAGTGCTGAGCTCGTTCCACGGTTTTATAATACTAACACCCATATATATAAAACCATACATGTTATCACCACGTACGATGAAATCATGGCTAGTTTTGCAATGGAACTCCATTTCTTGCTCCTTTAAGAGAATATACTAACCTTGAAAAAAAGTCCAACAAAAATAAATATACCTTTTAGTTCCCTTTAGTATTAACGGGAACGTCTGATACGTACCCAGGTGTTTTGCCTCCCCCCTCATAGAGGGGTGGACCCCACACACATCAAACCCGCATGGGACCCACCCCTTTGTGAGGCACAACACTCGGGTACATATCAGACAAATCCAGTATTAACATGACTAAATTATGAGATATTGTAATTTAACTTTATATTACGATATAAATGGTACACACATGGACTTTGGTGAGGTACGCATATATACTATTGGCGAGATTTTTAGAGGCATTGGTCTTTGAAATAGTTGCAAATAATAATAGAGTTGCAACGTAAAAAAAAATGCGCAAATAACTTCTTCTCTTAAGCGTTACATGTATGTTGCAACAAATACGGGAATTTTGCACCGGACGTCCTTTATATTAACCACTTTTCAAAAAAGGTCCTCTATGTTGACATTTAGCAGAAAACGTCCTATATGTTGAAATCATTTGCAATTTTCGTCCTATATGTTGACATTAACAGAAAGCGTCCTATATGTTGACATCATTTGTAATTTTCGTCCTATATGTTGACATTAACACCAAAGCTGAACACCAAAGCTTTAGATCCCGGAATTTGATGCCGTGACCAAATGCTCTGTAAATTGGTCCCAGAAAATGTCCAACATGGGGAGTATTATAACTTCTATTAAATTTATGTAAGATTTAAGATTTATGATTACTAATTCTCGTATATTAAATTTTAGGGGTAATTACATTAAACCCCCCATCGTATGGTCCAATTCTGAGTCAACCCCCTTAACTTTGTTTTGACTCAGTCAACCCCCCATCGTTTGCCAAAATCATCACTTTGCCCCAAGTCAACTTTTTTGTACTTTTTTCAGGGGTATTTTCGTCAAATGTTAAAATTTTTAATATTTGTTTTAAAAAAATGTAAAATTTATTAATCGAAAAATATTAATTTTCGCCAAAAAATGTTTTTTTTTCAACCAAATTTATTTCCGAATTTTTTTTTTCGGCAAATATTTTTTTTTCAAACAAATTTTTTTTTTTGAAATTTTTTTTTCCGACAATTTTTTTTTTCGACAACATTCTTTTTTGCGCCAAATATGTTTTTTCAGAAATGTTTTTTTCGACAAATTATTTTTTTCGATAATTTTTTTTTTCAACAAATTGTTTTTCGACATAATTCTTTTTTCGAAAAAAAAAATTTGTCGAAAAAAATTCCTGAAAAAAAATATTTGCCGAAAAAAAAATGTTGTCGAAAAAAAAAAATGTTGTCGAAAAATATTTGCCGAAAAAAAAATTCAGAAATAAATTTGGTTGAAATTTTTTTTTTTTGGCGAAAATTAATATTTGTCCATTAATAAATTTTACATTTTTTTAAAACAAATATTATTTTTTTTAACATTTGACGAAAATACCCCTGAGAAAAGTGCAAAAAGTTGACTTGGGGCAAAGTGATGATTTTGGCAAACGATGGGGGGTTGACTGAGTCAAAACAAAGTTAAGGGGGTTGACTCAGAAATGGACCATACGATGGGGGGTTTTATGTAATTACCCCTAAATTTTATACTCACAAACATAATATGTTTTTCAGTTATAATTTTGTGAATAATTACCTAAGATAAGAATAAGCTCCAACTGTTAAAGATCACAATGCAATATAAGAATAATTGTATCCTTATCACAAATATTATTAAGACAATTTGGTGAAGCACGTAGGTGACATTATGAAGACAAAAACCCAACCTTACCTATTCTGTACAACGTTCGGAGCAGATGAACCGTACTAAACTACTTTCCCCCACGTATTGACATTCTTCTATAGATATTTGGTTTCCCAATCCAACATTAATTTTAAAATTTAATTTGGCGGTTGAGTTGAGGTTGTAATGGTTAGACAACAAAACTACTGTCTAACCACTAAACCCCAACCAAATCAAACCTCCCACCCACCTAATACTCTATACCAACGTAACATGAATACCAATATTTTGTCCACAACGTGTCCCCCACAATTTAATTTTACCTGTGTCTTTATTGTCAATTATTGTTAAACCACATATTTCTCCTAGCCTTTACAATAGTACTCAATACAGAATTTCAATACAAACAATTATATTTATGCCTTGAATGCAAGTCTAATTTATAGAACCACTATATAGTAAATATTGCCTTCTTAAATTCAGGGTATTACTTCCATAATTATCCATAAATTCTTTAAAAGAAATGGTAGTATAATAAACGATTAGTGTAATTCAAAACTTTCTGTATATTAACAAGATACCAATTATGCCAAGTAGTTTTGAGTTTTGACGGATGCCAGTAGATACAAGAACAAAATATTCTGTAAGGAATTAAAACATGTATATTCATTTAAAAAACTAATATAACTAATTATTGGTGGTACCAAGTTAGTTTTGATGACGTCTGTTGATGGAAGTAAGTGTGTTTCATTATTCTCTTTTAATAGTATATAATCATCAGCCTCCAAAGTTAAAGTCTAACCAAATTAATTAAATTAATAGCTCGTAATTCAGAATCCTTACCAAAACTGGAATATTGAAGTCCCTTATAAAACCCCTCACTCCACAAAATTCTGTTCATTAACTTCCCGACCAACAAAACAGCTCTATACATAACTGTGTATGTACAACAAAATAACTTTCATTAGTTAGTGACGGTTGAGAATTTAATTAATTGTATCAAATGGATTTCGAGTGTCATGAGAGGAAACCTATGTTGTACGCTGACTTGTTCAAACCCCAGAAGGTTATTAGTTCTGACAACAATACCATGATGATGTCCGAATTAGGATCCAGCTCCAGTTTCAGTTCCAACCAATCGTCGTCGTTTTGTGACACGTCATCATCGGGGTTCAGCTCGCCGTTCGATTCGGAGTTGGAAAGCAACGATGGAGATTTCATGGCCGAGTTGACTCGCCAGATGGCTGAAGGAATCATCATGCCACAAGATGAAGATGAAGATGATGTGGCAAGAAAGAACTCTGTTTTTGAGGTGAATTCATGTTAATATTATTAGTTTTTTTAATTACAATTACACTAATTTAATGTTGTTTTCTGATATTTTTGGTTTTTGTAATATTGAAGGAAAATAGTAAGAATTCCGGCAGCAACCAGGGATGTACGGATTACGCCGCCGTTAACAACCGCAAGACAACCGGGTTATACCCAAACCCGTTTTATGCGGATGACCGGGCGCCACCACGTCAAGTAAGTATCCCATGTTTAAAGTTTTCTCACAAATTTAATTTTGTAAATTTTACTAAATTAAATTTGTGCACTACTTTATTTACTTTTTAATGTACTAATTCTAACTTTATAGTGAGTGGTTAGATGAAAAAATGTATAAAAAAGTTGTATTTATTTTTTCTTGTCTTATCTAATAGTGCTGTCGGTTGATTCATAGTTTTTTTTTTTTAATTAAATTAAGAATAAATGAATTTGCAGGTTTATGAATTGAAGAATCAACCACCGGTTGGCAAACAATCAGCTTCTGTTACGCGGGATAAGCGATTCAAGGGGACTGAGTTGACTCAGCACAAACCAACACATTATAATGTGCAAGTGCAATACAACAGAGGGAGAGATTGGGCCGGGTCGGGTATGCAAGCTGTGTTTCTTGGTGGACCCGGGTCCAAAATTGGGTCTACCACTGGGACTGGAGTTTTCTTGCCCCGAGTGAATAACAACCCGGCTGAGCCTAAAAAGAAATCAGGTATATAATCATGAAAATTTATGAACTTTATCATTAATTTATTTTGTTAATTTTATGATGAATGATTGAAACGTGACACCCCTTAGCCCTAGAACTGCCCTTACAGGAAATTAATTATTAGATTTATCTTATGAAGGGTCGGATGACGTGTCCTATAATTAGGTTTGTAGATGATGTGTCGATTTCCCATTGTTTGTGAATCATCATACCTTCCTTTACTTAAAGTATTTGCACTATAGTTGCATGACCTTTTCTTTTTGATAAGATATAGTTGCATGACCTTATTGGTATAGCGCGCGACACAATAAATTAGTTATAGTTGCAACAGTTCAATTGTTGATAGTTGGCATTATGACAAAACACACAAAAGATTTATTTTTTTATTTTTTATTCCTTGCCATTATTTCTTTGTTGGGTATATTTAACTACAAATTTATCAGAGATATCCGATTTCAAGGCCTAAAAGATGACAAACCTAATTTTAAACAGGATTTAGTAGATAATTAAGTCACTCAAAACTTTTAACTATTAGTAAATATTTACCCCATTATGTAAGAGTACTTTGTAGTTGCCCTTCTTTTGCTTTTACGAACATTTCATTCGGAATATAGAAATTAAGTTGTTACGTAAGCTGAGTGTGGCCTAAGTTGAAGAAAATATATTTTAGATAAGATATTCTCATACTCTGCTAGCACGATACAATATTGTGTCAGTTCATGGATCTCTCGATATGAAATACGTGTACAATGGCAAAGTACAAATTTTGATATTTTTTTTGTTGATAAAAGTACAAATTTTGATATTGACAATTAGTTTTCGAATGATTAAATGCTCTTCGATACACGTCATCAGTTGTATAATGAATCGGACGAAAATGTCATTTACGGGAGACATATTTTATCTGTATATGTGTGTATATACTTACATTTAAAATTCTTTTATTCTTTGTTTCGATAACTGTGCTTTGATAATTTTTTATTGTAAGAAAATAATTTATAGTACGTTTAGGGTTTGAGTTAATACCCGTGATTTGGAATCAAGATAATACCCGTGATTTGGAATCTTTTAATTCTAATTATCTTACTTGTCATTTGGTTTTCCGTCATAATCTTACTTACTTGTCCTTTATTGCATCTTTTTCCAGATTCATGAATTATTGAATCTTAGTTTTATTCATCTCCCATTAACATTAGATTGGAATCTTTCTAGGTGAGATCCCACTTCATTTGATTCATTATACGTCAAAGAAACATAAACAATAAGTGTGAGCTATTTGTACCTTACAATTTCGTCATGATAGAGACTTTCTCCCTGATTAGATATTTTATTTAGTACGATTGACCCATTATTGTCTAACTCAAAATTCATGGGGCCGATCTTTCTTTGTCTTAGTGTAGTAATTAAACATTTTATTATATTAAAGTGTTGAGGTTTTTGAGCTGGTTAATAAATTCGTGAGATTATAGTGACAAGTTTCTTCTTTTGGACGGTAATGTTAGCTCAAATCATACGTTTTATAACGGCCAAAGATTATTAGTTTGACATGTTTGAAAAAATTGCTACCTCAAATCGTTCATTCTTAGAAATATATTTTCACAATTGCATATTCCAATTTAGTCCTTAACCATCATGCATTTGTTTTTGAACTCCCAAAAACTTAATAAGGAAGCACATTCTCTTGCGCGCTCGGCTCCGAGAATTTGTGTTCCATTATAAGTTTCTGGTTTTTTAGTTTTCGAAAGATTTGTTACCAGGTTGAGTTCTGTTTTGAGTTCATGAAACGAGATACGTCGGTCTGATTAAATAAAACTTATAAATCTGGAAATGTGATTTATTTAGGATGCACATTAAATTAAGTAATCCCAAAGGTTTTTTTTTTCTTCGCACCCAAGTAATCCCAAAATTAATACAATAGCTTGTAAATGTCGACAACTTGATAAACCACAGTAGATTAACTATTTGTGAGATGCATGTATTTAGATCTAAGTTGCTTTTTAGATCAAAATTGGAATCAAAAGAAGAATCTATTATCTTTTGACTAGATCGCTTTCTCAGGTGTGGTCCCAACATTATTGGGCCGTTATTAGCCTTTGCTTATGAATAGTAAATTAAAATGATAAAAGAAAGCTTAGCAAGATTCAATAGTTAGGTGGTCGAAATAGCTATTAATTACCCTCATAAGTCAGAAAACTACTATTTACATTTTTATCTTATTGTTTGATGACCATGATGATCAGGATGCTCGACGGTTCTGATACCTACGAGAGTTTTACAAGCGTTGGAGATTCACTTTAAGCGCCATTCAGATTCCTTGGTCCCACCATTAATTGGTGGATGTGGATCACCCAATCACTCCTCACCTAAAGGTATCTATCTAATCTTAATATTACAAACTTTTGTTTGCTTTCGGATAAAGTTTTAGGTTTTAGGTCTATACACGCTACTGAACTCAGCTCCATCCATTTTTATAATTTCAAAGAAATCTAGAACGTGCTAGTCCACGATTTAAGTTGACTTTATGCACTGAAAACCAATGTCTTCCCTTGCGCGACTTCCATGACATTGAGATTCTAAATTAATTTTCTATAACATAAGATTCTAAGTTAAATTTCAAATCGATTTCGTAAGACGAGACTTAAATCTCACGTCCAAAATTTGGGAATCCTTTTCGGGTTCCGTAATCCTTTTAATTTTTTCTATGATAATTAATTAATTTGTGTCTTTACTCTTTAGTACTCTTGATTAATTTTTCATGTCTCTCAAAAAATTGTTTATCATTTTGACACTAATAGTTAATAGTAATATCACTTCTCAGTCTCACAATTTGTTTGTCATGATTTTACACAAAAGTTATGTTCATGTTCATAATATGGCATATGATGCGCGCGTGTTTATGTCTCTTAAAAAAATTATCAAAAAATTTCAACAGCTTTATACTTGAAGCTTTAGCCGAACACAAGTTTTGTCATTAGCAATAAGGAATCCTTGTCCAGTGACTTACAATTCTATTGAGAAGATATAAACCATATTCGTTTAGGGGGGGGGGGGGGGGATGGCAACTTCCTTTTTTTTTTTTTTTTTTTATAATTGCCTACTTCTTAATGAACGATTTATTATATGTTGCAGATGAATTGGCCCAAACAAACGACCAATCAAAATTTGAAAATCCTCCGACAGATAACCTTTTGGAGGAGATGCAACTACCGCAAGAATGGACATACTAATTACGTACATCTTTCATGTCACGCCCCCAAGCAATAAGATTTCATAATTTATCAAAAATCAATTATCGCATTTCAGGCGGGCCTTCTTCAACATGTAAAAGCATTTCCGTACGTTGGGAGAATAAGGTACTTTGCCCATATCAGTAGGAGATTTTCAAAAAATAATAGTGAGCCTTAAAAAATAATGTGGCTCACAATTTCTATTCGTTCATTGTAAGAAAGTGAAGTGAAGTTTGATGCTGAATAAACAAGATTTCCCAGTTGTATGATTTGTAAGTTGTAAAGGGTTTGCTTCTTTGGTGTAATTAAGCGCATGTAAATTGTTAATCAAGGAATGTCTTTATATATTTTTTATTTATATTGGGAGTTTGATTAGTTTGTTTTTTACGAGGATAACGAAATTGAATAAAATTTTGCAATCACATATTTCTAAGCTCTTTCACAATAGATATAATATATAATTACATACATGTATATATAATGTTAACCACGTAATAAAACATCATATTTGAAACGTGAATTCAAGCATGTTAAACCAGATTGAATAAGCACTTTTTACTCCAATTTTTATTTCCATATACTGTAATTTAAGTGAAAACTTGCAAGTAATTTTAAAAAGACTACAAATGCAACGTTCTGAGACAGCTTGCTTTTAAGAGATTACCATGACGTGAGATTAAAATAAGCCAAATAGGTTTGCTTTAATTTATCTGGTACCAATATTATCTATAATCTGCGTTTTGTACGCCTTAAAGAATGTCAAGACTCATTAAAAAGGTATTTGTAAGTACTAAGAGACGTGGTAAAACTTAAAAGGTATTCA
This sequence comes from Linaria vulgaris, assembly GCA_948329865.1. Lineage (NCBI taxonomy): Eukaryota > Viridiplantae > Streptophyta > Magnoliopsida > Lamiales > Plantaginaceae > Linaria > Linaria vulgaris. The sequence continues at coordinate 28,741,984 of OX415250.1, read as the reverse complement.
AATTAAGGCCCACGTTGGAAAAAAATAAAATAATCTGTATTCTATTCGGGCTTGGCCCAAAATAAAGCTGTAATCGGACCAGATTGCAGTTACGGGCCCACGTCCAGTTTTTGGGCTTAAGTGTGACTATGCCACTATGGTATGGAGTATGGACTACCTAATTTATATATCGGAATTTGGATATAAAGACTACCAGTTACCAAATGGAAAATTATTTTCCCCGTAAAGTTGTTTCATTTCTAACCATTTAATGATGAGGATGATAGTATTTACAAACTCTTAAATAAAGTTTAAGAGTTTTGGGTGTTTGGGGAGTAAATCTTTTCGTTTTATAAGTTAATATTTACAATCTCAGAATCAGACTTTTAATTTATATGATAGGTTTTTGTTATGATCCTAATTGCAAGATACGAGACTTGTATCCCACATTGATATTGTAAAATAATAAAATATTAGTGAGGGATTTATATAAAATTGAGTTATTCCACCTTAACAGCTAGCTTTTGAGGTTGAGCTCTCCTAAACCCATATCAACTTTTTTATATGAAATAAATGTGCCGTTATGTGGATAAAGCTAAGCTTAAACGTAAAAGTCTTTTTGTTCGCAAGAGAAAATGAGTTAGTAGCCAACACAGAGGCTTAATTTTCTACGTCAATATGTGCACTCCGCTTTGTATCACGTGATTTTGATATGAATTTGGGATCGAACTTTAATAGAAATTAGAAAGTAATGCATATACACTTCGCAATTTGATGGTAAGCAACATTATATAAAAAATTCTTTGTGACTGACGGTTTGAAAATGACAAATAACTCATTTTTTTCTACGGTAGGCAAATTACCTAATCATGTGAGGGAAAACTAAAAAGTATCCCATGATTGCAATAAAACAGCTCTAGTAGTTAGGGACCCAAAGGTCTAACACTTTATCTTTCTAATATGTAGCTTTTGTAGTTTAATATTTAGTTCATTACTCAGTTTTATTGCAACTTAGAGAACAAAAAACGGATGTATATTTTGAGAATAGCTTAAGACCCAATTTTAGGGTTATTTCTTTTGAGATATTTCGATTCAAAGTAAAATCGTGCACAATACTAGTATACATTTTCGAGTTGTTTGGTAATCTATAATAGCCCAGATGAGGGGTATTGCTTTGGTTTTAGCTTTTAGGTAATGTTCCGATACAGCAAATCAAATAGTTGTACTCTCGTGGCTTCTATTTTATGAAGTATCATGATACGTTCATGCGTATCTTATAGTGGTGGATTATAAATGTGCTTATCAACTGCTATACTAATCACACAAATGACATATACAAATTTATATCTATCATAATTTATATATAATCTTTACCTTCTTATTTAAGATAAAAAGATACACATCATTTTCTAGGCAAAACTTTATATTACACTCTTTGATAACTTTTTTTTCTTTTTTGGTAACCAAAGAGAATTAACTATGCAAGCTAGGCATTATCCGCTCTCAAACGAGCCTCTAAACAAAGGGGGGGGGGGGGGTTAGGCGAACACTAACGCCATCCTCTAGATCACACGGAACTCTTGCCATCCCATCCGCTACGGTGTTCGCCTCACGATTGATCCATCGAAACGTGATATCCCATGGACGATGTAGTAGGGATCTACATTCATCAATCTTTGCTTGAAGTGCATGTCCTTGGCCCAACTCATCATTAATAAGAGTGAGCGCCTCCTCCGAGTCCGTCTCGACCTCGATATGTTGCACTCTTTTATCCCACGCAAGCGACAAACCAATATGCAAAGCCTCCAACTCCGCCTCAAGTACCGACGGGTGAGCAATCTTCTTGACGAATCCCCACAGCCACGCCCCCGTCGCATCACGGAGAACACCACCGGCCGAACCCACATTTTCTTGCGGTCGCACACTACCATCCACGTTCAATTTCACCCAGCCCAAGTGCGGTCGCTTCCAGCCGTTACTACGCCGTGTAGTCCGCGGTTTTTTCACTAAACCGAAGTCCGCACAAAGCTGTTTGACTTGGCACAAAGTTGCGTATGTTTTCACCAACTTCCCCTAAAAAATACGTACATTCGTCGCCTTCCAAATACTCCAACAAGCAGCCACAAATATAACGTTCCAATCCGTTTCCTTGATGAACGCATCCACTGCACCAGTTTTCTTAGTATTGCGCCTCAACCAGTGCGCTTCGTCTTCATTAAAAAAATCCGCCCAGTCGTTCTTAGGGATGAGAGCCATCCAAACTGTCCTCGCAACCGAGCAGTCTCTAAGGACGTGTGTCGTCGTCTCAATGATGTGTGGGCATCGAGGGCAACTAGTGCCAGTTGTACACTTCCGGACCATGCGCAGCTTATTTGTTGCAATTCGGTTTTGGCTTGCCAACCAAAGAAAAAATCTTACCTTGTTACTACACGGTGCGCGCCAAACCCAATCACCACGCGCACTACGCCTCGTCGTCTCCGTATACTTTGCAAATAATACCTTGTACGCACTTTGACACGAGAACTGACCATTGGAGTTCGGACTCCACAACGCTTTATCCTCCAACAGATTCGGCCCAACAGGTGTAGGAGTAGCAAGAATTTTACCGCGCCATTCCCCCGGAATCATTGTCACCAACGCGTCCAGCTTCCAATTCCAGTCTTCATCCCAAACATCCGCCAACTTTAGACCATAGTCTAATGGGTCAATTGTTTCAACGACATCACACAACCGAGCCGTGCCTAGCCAATTATCGTACCAAAACGAGATCGACCGACCATCTTCTATTTTCCAGCGAATGAATGGTTGCACATGGCGCATACACCGTATAATGCCCTTCCAGTTATAGCTTTCCCCCGGCCGTGAGATATATTCAGTTATTCGGCCTCCCCTAAGGTACTTCGCCTCAATTAAGCTCGACCAAACACACTCCTCTCCTTGCAAAATTTTCCAGCCAATCTTGGACAACAAAGCCTCATTATTAAACCTGGCCGAACGGAGCCCTAAACCACCGTTCTTCTTTGATTGTAGCACTCCGTCCCAACTCACCAGATGAAGACGTTTTTCATTCGGTTTATTCGACCAAAGAAAGTCTCTATTAACCTTGTCCAACTTATCGCAAACACTTTCCGGTAGCCAACATGATTGCATAAGGTGAATTGGTATTGATGTTGCCACATATTAAATTAAAGTTGCTCGCCCCGCAAGAGAGAGGTTCACTTTTTTCCACCCCGACATCCGCGCCTCAAGCTTATCAAAAATATTATTGAACTGCTCCCGACCCACTCGACCATGCACAAGGTTCGCACCAAGATATTTTCCAAGCGAGGTGGTACGTGCAAATCCTAAGATAGAACAAATCCGTCGCTTCATACTCCAACCACCATTATTCGAGAAATATATCTGTGACTTGGCGTCATTTATTTTCAGCCCCGAGGCCGCACAAAACTGCCCGAGAATACCCTTAATGCAGCGCGCCCTACGCAATGAACCTTTTCCCATCAATAAAAGATCGTCGGCAAAGAAAATGTGTGATATACGGGGACCGTTTCGACAAGGAATCACAGGCTCCCACTCCCCACTGACCACGGCCTCTTGAATAAGATACGAGAGGCGTTCAACACAAAGCACAAAAAGATATGGCGAGAGGGGATCCCCTTGGCGTAATCCACAACCGTGCTTAAAATCCTCTAAAGGTTCGCCATTCCAAAGAATCCTCGTCGAGGCGTTACGAACACAAAAAAGGATTAACTCTACAATATTATCCGGAAAAAGAAACGCCTTGAGTGTGTCTTCAAGGAAATCCCAACTAATTTTATCATATGCCTTCTCAAGATCGATCTTTAAAATCATGCATCCTTTTTTATTTTTTTTCTTTGTGCGAAGGGAATGCAATATTTCTTGAATAGCAAATATATTATCTTGGGTGCTCCGACCCTTAATAAAGCTTGATTGTGTTGGCGCAATTAATTTCGGCATAATGTCCCTCAATCGTAGAGTCACGCACTTCGTAATAAATTTATAAAGCACGTTGCAAAGCGAGATAGGGCGAAAGTGCGAGATAAGCGAAGGATCCGATACCTTTGGAATAAGGCAAAGAAGCGCTGCACATACCCTTTGCTCGAACTCTCGGTTGGTGAACGCATCAGCGACAAATTTAAAGAGAGCATCATGTATCCAGTCCCAATACTTGTGGTAAAAGAAGCCTTGGATTCCGTCCGGTCCAGGCGCTTTCCGCGGTTGTGTGCACCAGACCGCGTTTTTCAGTTCAACTAATGTAACTTCACGGCCAAGAAAATCAGCATCTTCCTGCTCCAAACCGCGCTGCAACATAGAGATCGGAAGTGACCCCCCGACTGTCCGACACAACGAAACAGTCCCTCAAAATAGGAGCGCGCATGGTCTTTTAATGTCTCTTGATCACGGCACCAGCTCTCCCCAATTTTCAGCGTTAAGATTTGATTTTTCTTACGCCTAATAATTGTTGATCGATGAAAAAAGGCCGTATTTTTATCCCCCTCGTCGAGCCACTTCACTCGGGATTTTTGTTTCCAAAATATCTCCTCACGGCGCAGCGCTTCGTTGTATTCCTCCACAAGTTTCTTTTCCAATTTCTCAAGAAAACCACTCGCTTTCCTTGCCAATGAGCGCTGCGCGCCTTCAATACGCCGCAATAAATCCCTCTTTGCCTTAAAAATGTTTCCAAAACAGTTATGATTCCATGGACCTATGACATCCGGAATATTATCTATATCGTCCACAATATTAGAGTGACCCTCCCATGCTCCTTTCAAAATTCCCTCGCAATCCGGGTGGAGAATCCACATCTCTTCAAAGCGAAACGGGCGGCTGCGATTTCCTCTTAGTGATCCCTCGCAGCATGTGAGCACGGGGTGGTGATCCCCGTGTGTGCGCGGGAGGTGATAAACCTCAAAATCTGAAAATTGCGTCAACCAAGCATCATTACCAAGTGCCCTATCGATTCGTTCTTGGATCAACGCAGCCCCGTCCCGCTTATTTGACCATGTAAATTTTGGTCCATTAAATCCCAAATCCGTGAGTCGCCATCTATCAATCCACCGCTGAAATTCGTAGCACCTCGGCACTGTATTCGAGCTCCCTCCTTGTTTCTCATGCATGAAACATATCTCGTTGAAATCTCCTTGTACTAACCAAGGAGTCGCTGTATCCCACGACATTTGTCTCAATGTTTCAAAAATTCGCGCCTTGTCGCTCGCATGTGGCTTTGCGTAAACTCCCGACACCACCCACTTTGCTTGCTTTTTAGGCCCTACGCAAGCATGAATTCCCTGGTCTTCAACGCCCAAGATATCGACATCCACATTATCCTTATTCCACAAAAGCCAAACCCCTCCATCCATGCCATCCGTTGGCGCGATCACATAGTTAGAATAACCCAAAAACGGTGCTATTTCGTACGCTCTATCCGGCATAACACGAGTCTCAAGTAGGAAAACAATATCGGGGCGATGTATGCGAACCAAATCACGGAAGTTAGCCGCAAAATCCGGGTGACCAGCCCCTTGACAGTTCCAAGTTACAACTTTCATTGGAGGATATTCAATTTGTGTCGGTAGAACGGGGTTGTCAACAGCCCGTCCCTCCCGTATCCGCATCAATTGCCATAAGATTTCCCGAATCAGAAACTCTTGCCTGTTCTGATCCCAATTGCTCAGTTGGATCCGCTGCCAACACGTGAAGAGGTTCTCGAATCTCTCTACTATCCGAGTCGTTATCTCGAACTCCTAGATAATCGAGACTATCTCTACTACATGGACTGTGCGGAGGTCTATCCTTCGGATATGCTTCTGCCCCGTGAAGGTGTGCTGCAGAGTCTCGATGTCCCAAAAATTCGGTGCTATTTGCACGATCAACGCGCCGTTCTCCATGAACACGTTCAGTCCCTCGTGGTGTGCCATTGCGATTGATTCGTGGATTTTCCTCAAAAATCTCCTCCGCAATATCCCCCAAGGCTGCGAACGAATTATTGGTGTGTTTCCTAATAACTTCTGCCGACTTCTCTTTAATGATAAGTGCTGGGCTCTTTCCTTTAGCATGAGGTTTCCTATTACCTGTTATTGATTTTGGTAATACTCTCATATTGTGAGTGGGAAAGCTCTTTTCTGAAGCCTGCCCCAGTTGGGAATCCTTCACAGTAGGTGACGAAGTCACCGAAGTTTGGGGTATACTCTCCTTTCTTTTAAGGAGTGTGATAGCAGTTCCCTCCAAGCGTTTGTTCGCCTCTCGTGCGGTCGAATGCGAGGATTCCCCTTTGTGAAAATTTCTTCCCCCTCGACGAAAAACCTGCATCCAATCCCCGTATTCATCATTCTTCGTTTTCTCGAGCAGCCATGACGCTGAATTTTTGCGAGGTTCTGTACTAGCGTGGGGCACATCCTGGTCCTTGGATTTTGCTTTCACGCACTCAGCCATGCCATGCCCAATTTGTCCACACTCATAACATAGTGATGGCAAGTTCTCATAAAGAACTTGGTAGACCTTCCCGCGGATACGGACTCCTCGTTCCAGTGGTTTATTTGTCGCTACTTGCACACATACTCGCGCAAATTTCCCCCTCGCCGCAGAAAATGTATTCCCATCAATTTTTATTGGGTCTCCTACGCAACTCGCAATGGCATTAATCGACGCTTCCCCAAACAATTCAAGCGGGAGTTTCATAATCCGTATCCACGTGATCGCACAGTCTATGTTATCAATCTCCGGATCAAAATCCGATGTCCACTTCCGGATATGCAGGAAACTTCCCGCGAGCTGCCACGGCCCTTGCGTGAGGATCAACTCACGCTGTTCAGTTGTTAAGCCCCGCACACAATACGAACCGTAACCGAGATCAATGATGTCGCTCCCCCCGGACAGTTTCCACATTATGTTTAGCCTGTTCACCAGGTTTGGAAAGAACCATGGTTTCCCGAGTACCCGAATTAGGATGCTGTTCTTCCACTCCTCGCACATTGCGTCATGCAAATCGTCCGCGCACTCTATCGTTTTCAACGGGATTTCCGCATTAGGTTCAAGAACCCTAATTTTGCCAGCGTAATCGATAAGTCGTTCCTCACAAATATAGACATCCTTTGGACGGACCATATTGGCATAGGATATAGGTTTGCTAGTGTTCTTGGTCGAAGGTGGAGAATTATGCCCCCCGCCCTCTCAATAGATTCAGGTCTAGGTCTTTTATTGCCCTCGGATTCCGATCGAAAAACATATTGTCCCATACCATTAGGTGAAGTATCCGGTTCATGATTGGTAGGGCCATCGGAGATTTGCATCTCCGATGCCATGCTACGTGTGATTAGTTGGTAATACAGAGGGCTCCGCTGTTCTAGGGCTCCGCTGTTCTATTTATCCGATCTTTTTGTGTTGAGAAACTACTTTCGGAAGAACTGCGAAGCTAGATACTCTTTGATAACTTTACTTGTTTACTTTCTTCATAGGCGCATATTTTATAAGTGTTTTCTTCTTTTGCCCTGATTAAGGAGTAAAATGCCACAAATAATCACATATTATTAATAGCAAATTATGTTCGAGACTATTTAATATTCATCTTGATCAATCAGTACGCATTATACATAATTTGCCTCCGCGTTAATGATCAAATTCTTGTTGTAAAGTGGACCCTTCGGATAGCGCGTAAACACGGCAATAATTGAAAGGCGAAAAAATAAACGACTCACATATTTTACATGAAAAATTTCAAATTACTTTAGGGTGAAAAACCACGGGCAAGGTAGAAGAACTTCACTATGAGTGTAAAATAGGAATTACAACTCTCAGATTTTTACCGTAGTAAAGTCGCATAAACTCTCTATTTTTTACCTCACACTTACAACACTTCACACCACTCTTTATATTACTAATTATGTATTAATATATATAAGAGAAAGAAATAATTATTTTTGGGATGCTTAGAATGAAGAAGAGAGCCGGCTATTTATAGGAGGAGAAACCATGTCCTTTACCATTTTTTATTCTTCCAATTTGGATACAACAATTCAATAACGCGTATGGAGGATCTGAATTCCATGTGCTTCCTTCAAGTTGCTACTCCACCCATATGCACTCACATGCATACCCATGTGCTCCAAGCCTTCACAATCATGCACACCCATGTGCTGCCAACATTCTCCCACTTGAAGATTTGATTGGGGACTAATGAGATCTTCACACCATTCTTTCTAGGGCAAAATATTGTTTTGCCCTTTATTTTATGCCAACTTCAGGTTTTGCCCTTTAATTTTACGGGCTTAGTAAATGCCCGTTAACTCTTTTTTTTATTTATAAAAAATGCCCGAGGGCTCAGAAATAGGGCTGGGCCAATTTTTGCCTACATGGCCGTTGACTAGGATGCCACACAGACGCCACATCAGCCATTGTTTTTATTTTTTTGTTGACTGGACAAGGACGTAAAAATACCAAAATACCCCCACCAACATCCGCCTCTCTCCCCGCCATCTTGTAATCGTAGCTGCAATCGTGGTGATCGGAGTATCGATGATCGGCGTAGAAAAGCTCGCTGCACCGGCACCTGAATCCGGCCAAACCTACCTTCCTCCGACTACCTGTACACCGATTCACCGCTATCTTCACCGCCGACAAAGCATCATCATCCTCAACCACCACCACTGTCGCCGCCGCGAGTGTCTTCAGATCCGTACTCATCGATACTCTTTCAAGCGACAATGACCTAGATCTGACGGATTTCTCCCTCAACAAGTGCTTACTGACGGCGGTTCCTGCGGTGGAAGAAATCGAAGTAGCTTTCCCCATCCTAACCCATCACCACCACCACAAAAACAACAACCACCACCACCAACTCGCCATCATCAAAACCCTAAATCCATACTAACACACTCACCTCCAAAAAATCATTCACCACCACAAAACCGGGGAAGGAAAAGGGGGGGGGGGGGAGGGGAGGGGCTGTGCAAAATCAGGGTGGTGGGGTGGGGGCGACGGCGGGGAGGGAGAGCTGAAGGGGTGGTTACGGGAAGGGGTGGGGGAACGCGAAATCGGGGTGAGGTGTTGGGAGGCGGCGCAATTTCGCGGTTATGGTGGGGGGAGGGGGTGCGAAATCTGGTGGGAATGGTTGGGGGGGGGGGGGAGGCTGGGTGGTAGAAAAACTGGTGGGGATTGGGGAAGATGATGAATAATAAAAAAAAATTATATGTTTTTTGTTTTTTATAATTTAAATAGTTTTTATAAATTGTTATTAAAAATATAAAAAGGAATTGGAAAAGATAAAAGAAAAGTTGTATATATATATGTGTGTGTGTGTGTGTGTGGATGATATAATTTTTTTTCTTTGAATGTATTTTTTATTATAATTTTTATAACTATTATAAATTTGTAGATATAGAAAAAGTTGTGTGTATATATACATATATATGAAGATGCTAGAATTATTCTTTTTTTTTTGTTTTTATTTTTATTTTTATTACCATTTTAAATTGTAGATTATAAAAAGTTTGTGTGTGTGTATATATATATATATATATATACATACATATATATGAAAATGCTAGAATTATTCTTTTTTTTTTGGTTTGTTTATAATTTTTATCACCATTTTAAATTGTAGATTATAAAAAAGTTGTGTATATATATAATATATATATATATATATATACACATATATATATATATATGAAGATGCTAAGAATTATTCTTTTTTTATTATTCTTTTATAATTTTTATCACCATTATAAATTGTAGATTATAAAAAAGTTGTATATATATACATATATATGAAGATAAAGGGCAACAACATAATAATAAAAAAAATTAATGACATGGCATCCGACTGGCGTCCCAGTCAGACGCCACGCCAGTCAAAAACAGCCCAGCCCTTCTTTTGAGCTCGTCGGGCATATTTTATATAAAAAAAGAAGAGTTAGCGGGAATTTTCTAAGCCCGTAAAATTATAGGGCAAAACCTGAAGTTGAAATAAAATAAAGGGCAAAAAAATATTTTGCCCATACTACCTCGCCCTTCATGTTGCTTACGTCTCCACCAGACCACACGAGGACCGAAACTGAATAAACTTGTCAGCATTAACACTCTTCGTCACAAAATCAGCTATGTTATCTTTCGTGTGAATCTTATGCACATCCACAGTACCCTCCTCGACTTTTTCACGAACAAAGTGATACTGTACCCGAAGATGCTTTGTCTTGGAATAAAACGCTGGATTCCTTGCTAGATGCAACGCACTCTGACCATCACAAAATAGAGAAATGCTCACTAGTTTATGCCTGAGTTCCTCCAGAACCATTTTCAACCAAATCGCCTCTTTACTGGCCTGCGTAACTGCCACATACTCATCATCTGTTGTTGATGTCGCAACAACTGACTGTAACTTCGAAACCCACCTCACTGCACCTCTAGCAAGAGTAAACACATATCCTGTCATGGATTTACTTTTGTCAAGATCACCTGCATAATCAGAATCAACATAGCCCCTGATTGTAAAACATGATCCTCCGTAACATAATGCAACATCAGAGGCTCCCTAAATATATCTAAGAACTATCTTTACTGTACTGCAATGCTCTTTTCTCGGATCCGTCATGTATCGACTAACCACTCCCACTGCATGTGCAATGTATAGTCTAGTACAGATCATAACAAACATTAGACTTTCCACTGCTGATGCATACGGTACTCGAGACATCTCCTTCCTCTATTCTTCACTACTAGGACACATATTTGAGGATAACTTGAAATTAACAGGAAGAGGGGTAGAGATTGGCTTACAATTATGCATACTGAACCGCCGCAAAATCTTCAACATATAGTTTCTCTGAGAAAGCCAAATCTTCATGCTATTTCTGTCTCGGTGGATTTGCATCCCTAGAATCTTGTTTGCTGGTCCTAAGTCCTTCATTTCAAATTCCCTAGCCAGTTCAGCCTTCAGTTCTTCAATACGAACTTTGTTGGGGCCTGAAACCAACATGTCGTCAACATACAACAGTAAAATAACAAAGTCATCACTAGATCTCTTGAAATATGCACAAGGATCCACATTCAGTCTATTGTATCCAAGGCTCATTATGAATGAATCAAATCTTTTGTACCAACACCTCGGCGCCTGTTTGAGACCGTACAAAGATTTGGTCAACCTGCAAACTAAGTTCTCTTTTCCTTCTACAATAAATCATTCCGGTTGGGCATATAAATCTCTTCTTCAAGATCACCATAAAGAAAAGACGTCTTTACATCTAATTGTTCAAGATGTAAATCAAATGTAGCACATCGCCAGAACCACCCGCACAATTGTCATTCAGACCACCGGAGAAAATATTTCGTTGAAATCAATCCCCTCCTTCTGAGCATATTCTTTCACCACCAATCGTGCATGATACCTCTCTACTTGGTCATCACTGTTATGTTTGATTTCGTACACCTATTTGTTACCAATAGGTTTCCTCCCTTGTGGTAGAGACACAAGTTCCTACGTCTTATTTTTATGGAGTGCTTCGATTTCCTCCTGCGTTGCTGCCATCCACTGAGCTGCATCTGAACTACTCATTGCTTCCTGGAGAGTTGATGGCTCCCCGTCCTCAGTTAAAAGACAGTACGCAACATTGTTCTCCATTGAAAAGTTTGAATGCCAGCCTGTTGGTCTCTTGATACGTGTCGATCAACTTATCCCAAGACTCTTGACTCCGTTGTCGCCTCAGGTTCATGCTCTGGTTCAACAGGGCTATCCTGCTCAGCATCCTTTTCGACTACTACTGTCGTAGTTTCTGGATCTTCCCCTGTACTGCTATCATTTCCTTTCTTATATTCCGTGAAGATAACATCTCTGCTTACAACGATCTTGTGGGCAGTGGGATCCCACAAGCGATACCCCTTCACTCCTTTAGCATACCCTAAGAAAAAACACTTCCTGGATTTTGGGTCCAGCTTTGTTTTCTCTTGAGTATTGAACATAACATAAGCGAGAGTCCCAAATATATGGAGATTAGAATAATCAACTGGTTTACCTGTCCACACCTCCATCAGTGTTTTCAGTCCCAGTGTTGTTGACGGAGATCGGTTCACCACATAACAGGCGGTATTGACTGCTTCTGCCTAGAACGACTTTTCTAAGCCTGCAGCCTGCATCATGTCTCTTGTTTTATCCAACAAGGTCTTGTTCATCGGCTCTGTCACTCCATTCTGCTGCGGAGTGTACGCCGTAGTAAAATGCCTCTTAATCCCAGCATCTTTACAGAAATCTTCAAACTCCTTGCCAGTATATTCCCCTCCATTATCAGATCTCAGGCACTGATCTTTTTCTCAGATTCAAGTTCTACCAACGCTTTGTACGTCTTGAACATCGAGAACACCTCTGCCTTACTCTTGATCATGTACACCCAACATCTCCTGGAATAATCATCTATAAAAGACACAAAATACTTTGCACCTCCAAGGGATAGTACTTGTGCTTGCCACATGTCAGAGTGAATCAATTCTAAAATGACTTTACTTCTAGAATCTGAACTATTGAACTTTATACGATGTTGCTTGCCAACAACACAATGCTCACAAAAAGCTGAAGATACCTTTGTGAGGCCCGAAAGTAGTTTCTTCTTTGCAAGAACCTTCATGCCTTGTTCCGACATATGCCCGAGCCGCTGATGCCAAATCATTGATGATTTCTCAATCAACTCAGATGAAGCCACTAATGCTTCTCCCACTTGTAGAGCCTTCCCCTGTACCATGTATAAGTTTCCAACAATCTTGTCCGCCTTCATCAGTACAAGAACACCCCTTTTAACTTTCATAATCTTGTTTTGCGACCCAATCTCACAACCAAGATCATCCAGTTGTCCATAAGACAACAAATTTTTGCATAATCCTTTCACGTGTAGGACATCTCGAATGGTTCGAACAATCCTGTCATGCATCTCCAACTTGATCATACTGATGGCAACAACTTTCAAAGGTTCATTTTTACAACTATACACAGACCCTCCAGCGATCGGTGTATACTCATGAAACCACTCCCTCCGGGGAGTCATATGAAAACTGGCTCCTGAATCAATAAGCCATACATCATCGAAGCCACGCATACCTCGAATAGCTATTGCTGTTTCATATCATAGTACATCACCATCATTTGAAGTGCTAGTAACGTTCTCCTGAGGATCATAACTCTTCTTGCTCGAATCATTAAGATTCCAACAGTCCTTCTTCAAGTGACCTTTCTTGCCACAGTGCCAACAACTACTCTTGGTCCTTGACTTGGATCTCCTCTGTCTCTTACTCCCACTTGCACCACGCTCCACCGTTCTCCCCCTTGTCACCGATAAGGCACCTGCATGTTGCGTACTTGCCTCCCTGTCTTCTCGGTTCTTGTACCGACTCTCTTCTTCCAGAATAGCGGGATCAACTTCGTCGAACACCAAATAATCCGTGTGGACATTATTTATTAAGTTGATGACAAGCTAGTCATACGAATCGGGCAGACTTTGCAGCAGAATTTCAGTACGTTCAACCACTTCTATTTTATGACTCAACGACGTCCATTGATAAAATAGAGTATTTAAAACATTGAGGTGCTCAGTTACCAGGGTAGATTCTCCCATCCTCAGTGTGTACAATTTCCGTTTAAGGAAAATTTTGTTGTGTAGGGACTTCACCTCATACTGCTTGTTGAGATAGTACTATATCTCCTAAGCTGTCCTCTTCTTCTCAACGCTTGACAACACGCAATCACCTAACGCCAGGTGAATATTTGTGATAGCGTTGCTGTCCATCTCGTTCCACTTCATATCATCTGTGATTTCCATCGGCATGTCGCCGATCGCCGCAAGACACCCATCTTTTCACAAGATGGCTTTAATCTTCAGCTTCCACAACGAGAAATTACACCCGTTGAATTTCTCGATCTCGAATTTTGCCGTCATTGCTTCTATCACGTACCACCGTCACTGAAAATGATTTCAGTACGATACCCACAGATATCGCCGAGACCCTAGATATGAACCGAGGCTCTGATACTACTTGTTGAAAAGTGGACCCTTCGGATAGAACGTAAAACACGACAATAATTGAAAGACAGAAAAATAAACGACTCACAGATTTTACGTGAAAAACCCCAAATTACTTTAGGGTGAAAAACCACGGACAAGGTAGAAGAACTTCACTATGAGTGTAAAATAGAAATTACAACTGTCAGACTTTTACCGTAGTAAAGTCGCACAATCTATTTTTTACCTCACACTTACAACACTTTACACTACTATTTATATTACTAATATATAAGAGAAATAAATAATTGTTTTTGGGATGCTTAGAATGAAGAAGAGAGCTCGCTATTTATAGGAGGAGAAACCATGTCCTTTGCCATTTTTTATTCTTCCAATTTGGATACAACAACTCAATAACGCATATAGAGGATCTGAATTCAGGTGCTTCATTCAAGTTGCTACTCCACCCATGTGCTCAAGACCTTCAGAATCATGCACACCCATGTGTTGTCAACAATTCTCCGAATCACGTTAAACAATTTCAACTCAGAGCCCATCAACATTAAAATTCATCACACAATACCAATTTGCACAATGTTTATATCGAAGGTGTGCCGATTAAGAAGTCCGATCCAAAAAAGATGCGCTGTTTTTATTAGTGAACAATTATTTAATCTATGCGGAAGAAATCTTCAAAACAACTCACAGTTAACAGAATTATTTTTAAAAAAAATATGAGATATTTTTGTTCCAAAGCATTAAGAAAATAAATAATTTGTACCACCACAATAATATTCCCATATAACAATTATTATCCTTAAATTAAATCATCTAATTAACAACTCATCCCCGGAAGATCAGCACCCTTCCCCGCATCCACCGCCTTTTTATTAAAAGCCCTACTCCCAAAGAAGAAAAACCCGACGCCGTGTCCCGCCACCGCCGCCAGAAAAACGCCGGCGTTAAACGACATAATGGCCAGCATGACCATGTAAGCCAGTCCCACCCTAACAACGTGCATAATCGTCTGCAACAGGCCCACAGTCGCCGGGGAGTAATGGTCCGCGTTGCGGAGGATCTTGCAGTGTGAAAGCCACTCGACGAACACGGACAGGAAAAATATTACAATCAAGGCCAACACGTACATGCCGAGGTTGTCGTAACCGGGCCAACCGTGAAATAGTATTTCAGTGTTTTTGCCCCAGAAAAACGTCATGTGCATCATCATGTGGCGGCGATGCATCGAGCCGTTGGATGGGGGTGGGGCCATCCCGTGCATATGATCTCCACCGTTCATTACTAGGTATTAGTGAAAATATGGAATTAATTTTTGTGGTGTAGTTTGAGTGGCGTTGTGTGTTGTTATTAAATTATAGATAAAGATTTGGGTATTTGTACGAGGTGAAGGAGGATGAGACGCTAAGGTTGGTTGGGGTCATTAAATTGGCATGATTGTACAGTACAGTACAATGCAGTAAAATGGTTAATTTTGTAGTACAAGAAAATATGATAATTTTGGTCATGAGAAGTATTTTTAGGAGAGAGACAGATAAGGTTAATCTAAATATTCAGGATCGAGTTTTTGAAATTTGAGCGAATCAAATCTCTATATGTGCCAATCTAGCTTATATTTGGACGTCTTGTACTTTCTTTTTTTACTTGTATTTTGTACTGTACTCGATGTATTTATTGTACGTACGTATTTAGGTAAGGCTAATGTTAAGGAAATAATAATTTTCCTTCGTGGTAGAGAATCGAAAAGTAATTTTACTCCTTTATATATATATATATATTTGCAAATATTAGAGAAGTCAAATAAAGAGCCCGCCCCTCCACGAGTAGGACATTTCTGACCTAAAAGAAATTGAGATATGCTTAATCATGAGGTCGAAGACCCTCGTTCCCTGTGATGACATTCAAATAAACTCTAGTCCATAATGATCAGCTGCAATTGTCAGCGAAATGTCCTTTCTCGACTTTAGTACTCTTTTAATTAACCCTATAGCAACACAAGCGCACCAATTTGATCTTCATAATTAAGGCTTAAGGGATTTCAATTGTCCTTAAGTCATACATTACACCAAAAAAACGAGAAACACAATGTTCTCATTGTGTCACATAATATGATCTTGTCCTATCAATCCTAGCCAATGACAATAAGGCGCTATTATTGCCATCATATGTAACAATCTCATACGACAATTCTAACACTTACTGCCACAAAGGATATGTAAAGTTGGCTATTATTATTCTAACTCATTTGTCATGCTCTATATTTAAAGTTGACCTCCTCGTAGGCTTGTAAACACGAAACTTATTGCCCATGCAACTCCTCGCGATAACTACTCGTAACCCAAAGAAATGAGACTTTTTTTTTATCTAAATCTTTGTAAGTCTGTTGTATTTGACTTATTTGTTTATATTCACTTGTTTAATGGTCTCTATACCACAATGTGCGTCCAAAATTTACATATAAAATACATTAATTTCTAAATTAATAGTCCATTTTTGCAACGTATGCCACCCAATATAAAGAACAGAGTAATTTCGATTTTCGACAATCACATCTTTTTCCTAAAATATCACAATTTTTAATTAAGATTTATGTTAAAAAAGGAAAGAATTCTACTAGTGTTTTGAGTTCTATTATTTTTTCCACTTGATTGTTCAAATGGCCCAGATATTATATTATAAGAACAGGAATAAGTCCAACTTTTTCAATACAGAACCTTCTTAGTATGGCCCAGAAATGATGTGCTAACTGCTAAGTTCTTGATCATTCAGCCCAGGGGAAGCCGAGGCCCCAAAGAAAAAGCCTCTGGACAGTATGGAGGAGCTAAACTCAATAACTAATGTGGAATATATATTTTTTTTCAATATTTTAACATTTTTTCGACGTTTTTGGTACAATTATTAAAAGCGTTATTGTGGTGGGATAGAAGATACTTGTATTTTTTTGTTTCAATGGAGTAAAAAATAAATACATTTTGATACTTTTTGAGAAAATGTATAGAAATTTCAATAAAATAATAACCAAACAAAATCTCAAATAGACATTCCACCGCATTCCAGTTATAAAAACTTGGTTAAATTCAACTTGCTTTTCCCCCACCGTAAGTAACGCATTGGGCGGTTTCTCCGCCATATTTTGCAACTGAAATGCATAACAATTGCATGATGTGTAGTTAAATTTAAATCGTGGAAGTAAAGTACATACTAACCTGCACGAGTGACTGATGACACGAATTTGTAGTTTTTTTATATATATTATTATTGATAATTCTAGAAATAAAATTCTAATTCTTATTTCGTAATTATTTAGGCCCCGAAATTAAATAGATGATGAGTGATCACAATTCTAAAATTGTTCAAGAAACAAGATCGTCTCATGTGTAAACTAGGATTGTGTGTCAGTGTATGTAATGCATGCAATAATGCATGTTTGCACATATATATAAACTTATATGGCGACAACAATAATAATGAAAATATATAATAGACTAACGTACGCTATAACGGGATAACATAAAAGTTAGATAGTAATTACACTGTAGAGTTTTATTTTTTCATTAAACGGATTATTTTATATATAGTTATATGCCCAAAATTGCAGAAAACTTGTCGAAAGCGTTTCTAATTATTTTCTTATCTCACGTTCATTGTATTATAAACTGATACATGCATGCTTATCGAACTAAATCACGTGCATCATAAAATTACTATAAATATTGAAGAAGCAGAGTCACTTCCATAGTCTATTTATCATAAAGGACACACGATGACCAAATTCTGATTCTATTCTTGAGGTCATTCTCTTATATATCTGCTAACGATCTTAAAGATGAAATTTGTAAGCAAAAAGCAATATGATCGATCAAGTTGATTTGGGGATGATATTCTCAAAGCCATTTGATGTAATGTTGTTAATTTATAACCCATTTCCTGCTAAAGTATCAATTTGCCTGCAAAGACAAAAGAGGTAAAAGCACACACTAATTAATTAGCCGGTTGAGACCGAATTTTCTCAAAGATATACATCCAAAAGCATCGAGAAATAACATGCACTTGCTTCTCAACTTCTAATTTTTTAATTTCTCGTTTTTTTTGGGTGAGAAGCTAGAAATGGTAATTAATTTCATTTTTGAAAAAGATTTTCAGACAATTGTTATCGCAACAAATACCTTGAACACAATGCAAATACATCAAAATCAATACTCACGTACTGATTTCATCTGCTACTTGCCTGCTAAATCTTCTTACTCGCTCCACCTCAAAAGTTAATTCTCAGGGCCAGGAAAGTCACTTCAATAAATTTATTGAAAGTGTTACATGTAAAAAATATCGAAACTAGTTCTTCAAATTATGAGGGAGTAAAATTGGTGTTTCTTTCAATATCCATGTTAAACAATTTATTCATTAATTATTTGCACTTAAGAAAAATATTAATACTAAATAATAATTTATAGAGGTCAATTTCATTTATAACTTAAGTAGGAATCTCCTCCATGACATCAAAACTCATTGATTTCTTCACTCAATCGATAAACCCCAAGTAGAACAGCACATATCAATATAATCCAACCGTACCATTCCATAAAAATCACACAACCATCAAATTCCAACATTTTCTAGGGCAAAAGAAAAGAAAATAAATGGAAGCTCTAGTAGCACAAAAAGGACGACGGGTAGTACTAGTGCCCTACCCCTACCAGGGTCATGTAACACCAATGTTTCAATTAGCTTCCATCCTTCACTCCAGGGGCTTCTCCATCGTTATAGCCCACACGGAGTTTAACGCCCCAAACACTTCAAACTACCCCGATTTCACCTTCTCCTTGTTGCCGGATAACTTGGTTGGTTACGATACTTCGTTCTACAACTTGTTGAACGTAATATTCGCCATGAACAACAATTGCAAGGCTCCATTCTATGATCTTATGGTTGGTATGATCGAAGGAGAAGAAGAGGTGGCTTGTATTATATATGACTCCATCATGCAGTTTGTTGATGATGTGGCCAATAAACTCAAGATTCCGACAATCGTGCTTCGGACTAATACTGCCGCGTATATACAATCGCATACCGTGATGTTTGAGCTTATAGCGGACAAAGTAATTCCTGTACCAGGTACGGCTCAAACATATATGTACACTAGTTAGCTAGTTTAATCAGTTGAGGTTGTAAGAATAATTAAAGTACACAAATTGAGTTTCATGTATGTTTTAAGGTACCATTTATATATATTTTTAGGCCTATATGGAAGCTGAATTCTATTGTTTCATATGAACGCGTGATATAGAATGTTAATTACATGCTTTTTTAGTCAATGTCACAAGTTGTTTCTAATTGGCAAATAATAATGCTTATTATTTAGGGAAATATATATATATATATATTTATATCCTTAAAGTTGTTGTTAATTGTAGAGACACGGAAGAAAATTTATAAGCACAAATATGTTTTTAAAATTCTACAAACTTTCAATTCGAATTTCTACGAAATAGCTTGGAAGAGAAAGCAAAATCATTGTCGCACCCCACCGATAAGGAGACGAGTGATGTGGACTGCATCACTAGTTTCTGATATTTGTGGCCTAAATTGTATGTCATGTCCATTAAGTACCTCATTACTCGTGTCATCCTTATTTATTCGTAAAATATTTTGACATGAAGTGATAAGTGAGTGCAGTTGGTCAGCAAATTTGGTGGTAGAGGTGGTCGTGGCGGTCAACAACATATGTTGTGGTCATTTATGTGGTCAAGGTGTGGGACCGTGGCGTTCTAATTAGGAGGGGGTTAAATTGTTCAAAATGTTTTTTTCTTGAAAAAAAGAAAGAATAAGAAAATGTTGGAGATAATATATATAAATATTAAATGTATACCTTCTCTGATAGTTTAATTTTTTAGATGAGATGACAATTCAATATGGTATTAAAGCTCAGGCTACAAGAGGTCTTGGGTTCGAATCCCGCTGCCACCTAATTATCTAAAAATGGCACGTGGCAGACGTAACAAAAAGATTTACAGCCTGCACGTGAAGGGGCATGTTGGAGATAATATATATAAATATTAAATGCTTACCCTATTTAACAACTTAACCTTTTAGATGAGATGACAATTCAATATAAAATTTTAACCCATTAAATTCATGAGAAACACCGTGTCTCTTAGTTATCATTTTTTTACATGCTAATATATTTTGTTTTCTTCAGACTTTTAGCTGTAAAATATTTTTCTTATTTTGTTACTCTCTTGACCATAAATTCGAAGACGGTTCTATAATTGTGTGGTATTCATATATATATATATATATATATATATATTTAGTTCATAAAACATCATCAGGATTCAGGAGATATTGAGATAATTATTCATATATATCTTTCCTTTACGAATCTCTTATAAATTTAAAAACCTTCACATGCTTGCAACCTAAAATAACTTGAAATTAAATCTTGTTGAGAATAGGATAATTACACAGACATTCTTACGCGTACCTATCAAACTCTCAATCATATAATGTAATTATTCATGAGAAAATAAATGTTCTTAATCTTATACCAACAAAATGTAAATCTAAGGAAATAAGTTTAAAAGCGTAATAGACTATTTATTACCTCTAGTCAATGTTCAAAAATAAAACAGATTGTACTAATTAATTATTGAATAACATAAAGTAGTATCAACAAAACAATACAAGTCTCCTTTTTCCATTTAAATGTAGCCTTTGATATTTTAATAAAGTAGATATAAATTATGTCGTTTTGTTTTGATTTATTCCATGCTTTTCATGTGTTTTTTCAGAGTCGCAACTACATGAACTAGTTCCAAATCTCAACCCCCTTCGATACAAGGACCTCCCACTTCCCGCCACAATCTCACTCCCACAATCCATGCTAGACTTCTCACAAAGCTACATGAATATAAGATCATCCGCCGCCGTCATTTGGAACTCACCGAACATTCTAGAACATTCCAAACTCCACCAACTTCAACAACAACAACAATGGAAAGTCCCATTCTTCCCCATAGGCCCTCTCCATAAATTGGCCCCACCATCTCTATCATCAACAACCCTAATACAAGAAGACACCACTTGCCTAACATGGCTCGACAAACACGCCCCTAAATCTGTCCTCTACGTAAGCTTAGGCAGCTTAGCCACAATTGATGAAGAGGAATTACAAGAAATGGCATGGGGCCTCGCGAAGAGCGAACAACCCTTTTTATGGGTGGTGCGTCCTAGTTTACTCCACGGAGGATCGAAAGCGTTCGAGATATTACCAGAGGAGTTCTTTGAGGTCGTTAAGAAACGCGGTTGTGTCGTGAAGTGGGGTCCACAGAGGAAGATTTTAGAACATTCTGCTGTGGGGGGATTTCTGAGTCATTGTGGTTGGAATTCGACAATGGAGAGTTTGTGCGAAGGTGTGCCGATGATATGTAAGCCATGTTTTTCGGACCAATTGGTGAATGCTAGGTATGTTTGTCATGTGTGGAGAGTTGGGATTGAGTTGGAGGGAGTTGACCAAGGGTGTATTGAGAAGGCTGTTAGGGGACTTATGTGTGGTGAAGGGTTAGGGAAAGAAGTGAGAGAGAGGGCGGTCGAGATGAAGAGGGAATTGGAGGGTTGTGTTAAGAAAGGTGGTTGTTCGGACAAATTAGTTGATCAATTGGTGGAGTTTATTATCTCGGTGTTGGGAAAATAATGACAAAAAGGTGGATAGCTTAATTACTATTTATTGTTACATATGATGTACTTACACTTCAAAAAAGTATAAGTGTCCGTTCATTTTCTGTTGTGTTGACCTAGTAGAAATTTGTTTAAAGAATCTGTGTTGCGGTGTACTCATCGTGTTGTCTATAGTTGTGTCGATCATATCTGTGTATTATAAATTAATACAAGTGTTATTGTTCTAGAATTCTAGGGGTGACAATGACTGTGTGTAGGATATGTGTCATGTTTATAGTGCAAATATAAAATACTATATTTGTGAAAGCATATATCATTTGTTGAACGGTAAAACTTCACTACGTTTATAGCACACAAATTCCCACGATGGGTGTTTTGCATCTCCAAAATACCAGTTCATGGCCAAGATATACACTATTTTGCGTTGCACGATGCAAGTCTTGCATTATATGATCTATAATTTGAAAAAAAATCTCATTTTGTTTCTTAACAACATCAACTATTAGCTGCAACAAACAAGTTTTCATTTTAGGAAACATTTCAAATTTCACTTAACCATAAGTGCAATGGCCTTCTATTTCTGGAAGTGTGCATGTTAGGTAGTTTTATTCATTCATGCAAATGAATCCCCAACTATATAAATCAACACACACACACACACACACACTCATTGATTGTTCACTTAATCAGCTCCACTACACTTTTGTAACAAATTTCTCTCAAGTTCAATTAATAAAGTTTTGTACAATTCGATTCTTAGCTAAATTATTCAACATACTGCATCAATGGCCAATTGTAATAGGTTTGTTGATTTCATGATGGTATCAATCGCTTAGTTTCAGTCCTCTTTCGGTGGACTCTACTCCGATAGCTGATCGCCGTTCTTCTCCAATAGACATTCGTTGATCACCTTTCTTCTCCGATTGTTGATCATAACTCTGTATCTCTTCTATGTTCTTTAATAATTTTTGCATTTAGTGATCATGTCTACTACGCCTACTACTTCATCTACTACATATACTTTTGTTCCTACTCATAATCCGAGCGATGATTCGTCATCTACATATTTTTTAGGATCGCATGATTCCACATAATCATTGATTGTTGGTACGAAGTTTGATGGAACAAATCTTGAATCCGGGTGCTACGATATAAGAATGGATGTAAAAAATAAGATATGTTTCATTGATGGTTCTTTGCTGATATTACCTGATTCAGATCTTGTTGAGCATATATGTTGGATTCATGCTAACAACTTATTTTTTCATGGACACTAATTCCGTAACTAAGAACTTCAAGATAGTTTGGTGTTTTATGATACTGCATTTGATCTATGTTCTGAATTGAACACTAGATATCATAGGATTGATGGATCCCTTGTTTATCAACTTCAAAAGTCCTTCTCTAACTTTTCACCAGGTTCTGCAACAATGACTGAATACTACAACAAGTTTAGAGCTATGTGGGATGAGTAATGCAATGAGAGACCTATCATATCTTGCATTTGTGGTCACTGCACTTGTGAAGTTAACAAACAGATGGTTAACCTGCAATAATATGACTGTGTTTTTTTTTACTGGTTTAAATGACTCTTATGCTGCTCTACGCAGTCAACTTCTGTTAAACTCTCCTCTTCCAGGTCTTAGTAAGGTTTATTCCATGTTGTTGCAAGAGGAAAACCAAAGAAACCGATATGTGGTTCTAAGGTGATGGTTATGTTCACACCCCACAATAACTCCCAGGACTATCCATTTAAGCCTCCATACAATGACTAGAACAATATCAATACTTCTTATCAGAACATAGTCAACAATCAATATACCATCCAATAAGACACCTTACCCAAAGGCAAAAAGAAGGTCCAGTGCACTCATTGTGGATACAATGGCGATGGAGTTCAGAAATATGGGTATTTTTTGATCGAAAACAACCAACACGATGCTCAAGCAAGGCGATGTTTGACCAAAAAGTCAAACTAAGCCCGTTTTTGACAAATGATGCCCTTTTTCCATGTGAAAACGACATCTTGAGCTTAGACTTTATGCCCACGTGATCTTTGACAAATTCGAAGGTTTAGAGAGTCAAATATGCATTTTATTATTTATAGCAGAGTTTTTAAGTTTTATTTAGTTATTTTAAGAGTCTTTTCTAATTTTGGCGTATCTTTTAGTTAGGGTTTTCACTTTATAAGTTAGCCGTCTTTGAGTCATTGTAGTGAGTTGTTGATTGAATTAAAAAAAGGGGAAATTACAAAGTAGCATCCAAACTTTGAGGGTTTCTGCACTTACTTATCCCAACTTTAAATTTTGCACCCGACGATCTAAACTTCGCGCCAGCCAACACTTTGCTATCTAGACATGGAAACGCAGTATTAGGGGTAAAAAACCTCACTTTTTTGGCCTCATGACATCACGTTGACGTCATTTAGAAGGGCCATTTTGTTATTTTAGAGACTGAAGAGTATAGTGCAAAATATATAAATAATTAATATATCTTAACTTTTATTTTTTGACACATTGCACCCCAAATGTCTTAATTATTTTAATATAAATACCATTTTCTCCAAAATAATATAATTTAAACAACAATTTTTTTAAAACTTTCTGTTAATTCAAAAATACATTAAATTTATTATATATTATTGTTAACGGGTTTGGAATTATTCTCTATTTAACAGAAGATATTTATATTGGGTTGGAACGCCCTGTCCGTGATTCAGAAACAATCATAGATGGAGATGATTTGAAAATAACAAGAGATACAAGAATATTCTCTTCCTTTATTCACTGAACTTTTCCTCCTTTTATCTTTGTGTGCTTGTGGTAAGTTGAGTTAAGTTAAGTTATCTTCTACTGATCACCTCCCTTTATATAGACTATGGTAAGGGCAGGTGTCATTATGCATGTGCTTTAGTAAAGACAGGTGTCGTTACATTGATACAGGTGTAAAAATTAGGATAATGTTTATCTCTTAATCTACTAGACGCTGACTAGATCAATTTTTATGTCTTCCGATGGCTCCGATGATCTCCGATGAATAGTTGTTTTGGGGGCGTTACTCTTCCGATGGGCTATGCTTTTGTTGATACATAATTAGGATGCTCATACGGGAGTATTATGCTTTAGCACAAGTGTATTCGGGGTAAGGACTGCTGCATATGACTTCCGAGGGGTTTTATTTCTCTTTTTTGGACTCGGGTCCATTCTTCAATGATCTGGAGTGATCTCCGAGGGCGTAATGCAATTTCTGATGGCGCAATGTGATCTCCGATGGCGTAATGTGATCTCCGAGGGCACAATGTGCTCTCCGAGGGCGTAATATGATCTCTGAGGGCTTGATTTACTCTGTTTGAGACAATATCTTCTTGTCTAAGTCCTCGGACTATATTGTTTAGGCGCTCTGTTATTCTTTTCCTGGTTTTTCTCTGGGAATAGGTCCTCGGGTGATGGTCCGAGGGCAGTTCACTTTGAGGAGTGTTCAACAAGGAAGTTTTCTTGTAAGTTCGTGAGACTTGGGGTCCGTTGTGGTCCCTCTTGGCGCATTGGTGGATATCGGAGTCGTGCGGATCCATCGGGGTTTACTCTTTTT
Organism: Linaria vulgaris; assembly: GCA_948329865.1. Lineage (NCBI taxonomy): Eukaryota > Viridiplantae > Streptophyta > Magnoliopsida > Lamiales > Plantaginaceae > Linaria > Linaria vulgaris. Next base: position 28,716,731 of record OX415250.1, on the reverse strand, counting down.
CCGATGCCGCGTTGATATCTGCCTTTTACTCACCATTTGACTTTCCAAGGGACGCTTATGTTCCTCCCCGTGTGGTCCTTCTTGCCTCCTTATGTCAGTGACCGAGGGAAGGCAACATCCGAGGGGATCTCCTTATTAGGAGTGGGTACATCTCATCGGAAGTACTCGTGACAACTGTATTGTCCATTCTCCCGATTAGGATTAACCTTCTTCTTTCCCCTTTATTTATTTTTATGGTTAACACTAGCCCCACCAAATTTCAATCGCCTTCTTAGAGGCGAGGGAAATTTTATTCATCGTCCTCGGTGAGGCGAGGGGTTAGTTCATGTTTTGGTCTTCCATATATTTATTTTTTGATATTTTTTCGACGGAATATACATATATATTAATTTCAAAAACGGATTATATAGAACTTACCTTATTATCCCTGGGGGTACTGCCCTCACGCACGCGGAGGTTTCGGAGCATGGGTTGCAAATAGCCGTTGATTGGCTTCAAACTTCAAAATATCTGACCGTTGGTAACGGTCAGATATGTAACGGCGTGGCTGGAGGACGCGGGGGATACGTGGAGCTTTAAATATGCTCCACGTATGGTAATTTTGTGACTGTTTGTTCTTTACACTCCTATAAATAGGAGAACTATTCATTCCCTTCTTCATTCTCAACAATCTCTCTTTTAACAAGTCATACGAGCAAAAAGCTTCCTTTCTCTCCCCTCTTTTTATTTCAACTTTCAGTAAATTCGCAAACTCTCTATCTCTTAAAAAAAAAAAAAACTCTTCTTTATCACTGCACTGATGGCTTCTTCCACTAACACTGACTCCATTGTCACCGCTACCTCCTCTGAAGTCGCTGCTCCGATTGTCTCTTCTGTAAGTGTGAGGAGCATTCCAGTGGGGGTAGTTCCTCGTAAGCGCAAATGAGAGATTGCTACCGCCGCTGAGGGTGGCGCCACTTCTTCTAAAAAAGCTAGGGTTCCCAAATCGAAGAAGGCGCCTCTTCGAAATTTTGCCAAAGTGGAGAGGGTTCCTAGTATCGCCACTCGTGAACAAGTATTGGATTTATTCACTTCAACTGGGGCTTTTCAAAAGAATATGGTGTTTCAAATCCCGACGAAGGACGAGAGAGCGTGTTATTCTCCTCCGGATATGCTGACGATTTATTTTGCCCAAGTAAAATATGGGTGGCGTTCATTCATGTCGCCTTTTTTCTGTGAGGTTTTTAAGGCTTGCAACATCAGCCCGAGTCAAATTGTTCCGAATGGGTTTGCCGCTCTCTGTATCTATGTTTTTTGGTGCCAGGTGAATGGGTTGGAGTGTGGGGTGGATCATTTTCTTTCAATTTTTGATGTGGGGGCGTCGCCCGGGGGGTATCCCTTTTACAATGTTCGTCATCGGGACAACTCGAGGGATTCCACGAAGAGGATCCTGGGTGCGGCGATCACTTCACATAGCGTTTGAAAAAATAGATATTTTTTCGTGAAGCCCTCTAAAGGTGAATGGGATATGCCCTTCGATTGGAGAGAGGGCACAACTCCCGTGCATACTTTGGACCCGGAGATGGTTTTATCTCCTGTGATTTCTCAGCACAAGTTGATGGAGTCGGAGGATTTTATGATGTTGTTTGAGACGTCCGGACTTCATCATGTGGTTTTTACCGATGATGCTGTGGAAAAGCCTTTGTCCCTGACTTCCGAGGCGAGGAATCTTTTTAGTGAGTTTCTTACTCTCTTCTTTTGTTCCCTCTCTGAGTATGGTAGTGAATTGTACTTATATATGTTGACTTTGGGGGTGATGCAGAGGAGGTTATGGAAAATTACTATTTGCAGTCGAGTCCGAGGGAACCTACTCCGAGTGGTACTTCCGATGTGCCAGAAGAGGGTGATCATGAAGAAGAGGAGGTCAATGCCCCCGAGGGCGAGCACACAACTCCGGAGGTGGGAGGAGCTCACGAGGACCATTATCCTCTGTATATAGATATGACAGGGGTTATCAGAAGTGCTGTTCCCTTACGCCAGGTAGCTCCATCTTCCTCTTGGGCTTTGTTGCCGGTTTCTAAGTCCGATACAAGAGATTTACCCGCTTTTGTATCCGATATAGGAAATTCTCCGAGGGTTTTCGAAGAAGGGATGTTTCCGAGGGCGACTAAGGAAGAATCTGTTCAGAAGACTACAGAGGTGATAAACTTGTCTTCTGAGGATCCTTCTTCTGTTTCCACTTATGAAGTTGAGCCTGCGCCCGTGGAAGTTTCTGAATCTGCCCCTCGTGGTGAGTTCTTATGAGTTTTTAACGAAATTTTCCATATCTTCACTGTAGACTTTATTCATGTGCTGATGTTTTCCTTCTTGATGCAGAGACTGTGGACAAAGGCAAGGCTCCGATGGTGGAAGAGCCCTCTTTATATGGTAAGCGTTCGTTACCTATTCTTCTCTTTTAGTAATAATTTTTTCTAGTTTCATTCTCTTTTTTACCTACATAGATTACCTTTTGTAGAGGAAGATTTCTTGGCCCAGTTTAGTGTTCTCGAGCAGGAGGTCTCACGAGGGGGTTCCGAGGATACTCAAGGGGAGTTTGATCCCTCTTCCGAGGACAGAGATGTGAAGGAGGGGATCTTAAATTCGTTGATGGGAAAGACTGAGTCGTCCGTCGTAGCTGGTGGTTCTCGGGCCGTATTTACTAACTCAGAGGCGGTGACTCCAATACCGGAAACTAATCCTCCGAGAAGCCACATTCCAGTAACTCCTTCTGTTCCCGTGACTCTATCTCCGAGAGGTCACACCTTTCAGGCGCCCCCTCCTCCTGGTAGGCCAGAGGGACATTTCTCATCTCGGACCGTGGGGGAGGCCTATCAGGACATTCTTCATTTCTTTGCTTCCTCTAGTTCAACACCCGCCGAGGGGTATCAATTTCTGTATACCAGTCTTAACTGGTTGGGGCTCATGGTAAGTTTCTTTACACTAGTCTTTTTAGGGTTGTACGATTTATCCGTAATAACTTCTTTTTGTGCTTATCTTTTGCAGATTGGGAAGACTCGGGAAGCAGTTACTGCGGTAGAGGAGCGTGGTCTGAAAGACGTGAAGGAGTTGGAAGCTCTCCGAGAGCAATTAGAGCCTCTTTTATCCAGGGATAAGGAGAGTCAGATGAGAGAAGAGGTGCTCCTTACAAAAATTTCCAACTACGAGTTCACGCTGCAAAAAGCAGAGAAAACCAACGAGGGCCTGCAACATAGGTTGAACTTGGCGGAGTCTGCTTGTAAGAAGATAGAGGTCTCCAAGAAGGCCGCGATGGCCAAAATAGCCCTTTTGGAGAAGGAAAAAAGGGGAGTCCGAAGGGGTTCTTAATGCTCGGATTGGTGCTCTTGAGAAAGAGATAGCGGCTGGTTCGGAGAGGGAGAGGAGCCTTCAGGAGACATTGGGTCAAGTCACCGATAGAGCTGAGTCAGCCGAAGGAAAGTTGGCAAACTTTCTTTCTCCCGAGGAGGTGCAGGCTCAGATTGATGCAGCAGTTCAATTTGCTCAACGAGAGATCTCTAGGCAGCACTCGGGAGTCTCCGATACACCTTCTCATGAGCTTTTGACATGCCATCTTTTGTGGGGCTATTTGGAATGTGCTAGGCTGGCCAAGTCTTTGTTGAGGCCGGATGTGGACTTTTCCAAATCTTTTGACCTTCGCAAGTTGAAGAAGCCAACTCTCGATGACTGTCATTACTTTGTGGGGAGATTTGGAGGTTTACTATCCCCTAGGGATTCTTCCGTACCTTCTCCGATGCGCTCTGCCAGTAGTCCGAGTCCGAGGGCTAGCAGTTCCGGGGGGTATTTTCCCCAATTTCCCGCCTTGCTCCGCTGGGTAATTCTGCCGATGAGACGACTCCTTCACACCCTTCTACCACGGGGGCATAGTCTATTCCTTGTAATTTTTTATTTCTTGCTTTTAATAAATGCCTTTTGTACTTATCACACTTTCCGAGGGCTCTTCGGTTCTGGAATAAACAAATACTTTTTCCACCTTTCATTTCTCTACCTTTTGTCTTTACTGTTAAAATTTAACTAAGGAGGATAATGATAAACCACTTAAGATTGCTGACTAAGTTTATCTCCTAAGTAGGAGGTGTTGTTTTGCATGGCAATGTAAGATACGTGTCACTTTTAATTAAGAAAATTTCTCGACATGTGTCCCTTACTTTATGTAATAGGGATCTAATCTTATTTTTCTAATCAAGGAGTGAAGAATATATATGCACTTAGGCCCTTCATCAGTTATGTTTACCACTAACCTTACAATCATAACTAGTTCTTGATCTCTTTTTCAATTTTGTCAATAATTGTAAGCACGAGGATAATACTTACCTGAAAAGATGATGCCTTCTTACTATAGGAGAAGTGGTTCAGTTTCATCTTGTGGTTCTTCTCGAGACACGCTCGGAGTCCTTCCGGATCATCAAGGGCTCCTCCTATTCTCTGTGAGAGTTCCTCTCCGAGGGATAATTTGTCTGGAAATCAGGCGACACTTGACGCGAGTTCCTCTTTGGGAGTAGCTCGTAGGCTTTCATCTACAAATTCTCGTAGAGTAAATCATATTAGGGAGATATTCATAGGTAGGGAGCCATATCCTTTGGCGGGTGAGTCTTCAGAATTTGATTTGATTCCTCTTAATTCGTCCTAATTGATAGGTAGAGGACGTGTGGGATCCACTACGAGTACGGAGTGCGAGAACTCAGTAAGGTCTCTTTTTACTAGGTATAACCTGGATTTTGAAGAATATGACGTAATAGTGCCTTCCTCGAGTCAGAGAGCTTATGCACCTCCCTCGGGTTATCTAACTGTGTACAACGAACAAATGCGTTGCGGGTTACGAATGTTTTTCCACCATTTTTTCCAAATACTCTTTCGGTACTGGCAGGTATGTCTGAGCCAGCTAACACCAAGTTCATATAGTCATTTGGTGGGGTATGTCCTGCGTTGTGAGCTTTTAAACCTTCCAATTTCCCCTTATCGGGTGGGAACAATATTTGCCCTTCGACCCTGTTTAGAGGGGACTCCCTTTTTTAGCCTGACCTATCGGGACAAGGAAAATACCTTCACTCGTGTATCCAGTACCCACTCTTGTAGAGGGGATTGGAGGCAGAGATTTTTCTTTGTCCGTCCGAGAGGTCAATCAGCCAGGTCATGGGGGGTGCCCATCCGATGGGGTCTAGGATATATTGCTCCCAACGCCGAAACACAAGGTCACGAGAGGGAGGTATTGCTTCACTCAGGACTTTTTTCTGGTTCCTATGACATATCCGGGCTGCTGGATTTCCCCGAGGCCCTGATTTTAGCGGGTTTACAAGAGGGGGTGGAGGGGTGTACCCCGCATCTCGCCCTCTTCACAGTAACTTCTATTTCCGTAAGTTTTACTGATCACCCTTTATTTGTAAATTCTCTGGGTGTCCTCGGACTGTTTGCACACTAATGTTTTTTGTAGGCGCAGAGATGGAAGCGTTTTCCCTCGGGTCTTCTGATGATGTTTTTCTGGGGCGGGCATTGCATGGTAGTCCCAGACTGCTAGAAGTTAGTGGTTCTGATCCACTCGTAAAGGAAGCGATGGTTGATATTTCTTCAGAGGAGGAGGGACTTGAGGCATCGCCTATAGCAGCCCCCCCCAGTAAACTTTATAATTCCTCTCGGAGTGTCGGATCCGATAGCGGTTTCCTCCCAAACGGACTCTCACATGACTCCAGTGGTGTCACAACCTTTTCCCCGTAGTTCTGCCGTAGTGAATGTATTAGAGGAGTATCTTCTCTCCCCCGTTACGGAGGACTTGCAACCCTTTGAGGGGGTCCCTGATCGTGTTCCCGCACCGCCGCCCGAGGGGAATCCTTCCCTCGGGAGATCTTTTCCCCCCGGGGATAATCAGGATGTTTCTCCTCTCGGATCAGCGGTGGGATTTTGTCGAAACTTTCTCAGTAGTTTATTGAATGTGATGGATTGCGGGCTGATGAAAACCCTTCTGGTATCCGTTCTCCAGGACTTAGCTTGTAAAGACCTGTGTGAGGTATTTTATTTATTTTATCTATTTTATTTACTACTAACATGTCGCCAATGTCTGATGTAATTTGCTTTGTTCTTGGGCAGATTTATATGGTGCTAGATGCCCTCGGATCTTACGGAAGCTTTTCTTCTGATCCTGGTTTGGTATATCGTCGTCGGGACGAGTTAGAGCAAGGTCTCTTAGAGGCTCAAGCGGAGATAACTCAATTGAAGGAAGTTCACGAGTCCACTCAGGAGATCCACAACAATGCGTTACAATCCGAGATGGATAAAGCGTGGGACTTGGAACGCCGACTGGTGCTCGAGAGAGCTCGTGTATTGAATTTAGAGAGGAGAATAGAGGAGTTACGTGACCAAATGCGGTCCTCAGAAGAGCAACTGACGCAGGCCATGAAGGAAAGAGATGCCCTAAATCAACAAATACTAGGGGCAACTCGCACCCAGGCAGTGGCGTTGGTTATGGCTCGTGTCCAAGCAATGTTGGAAGTGGTGGGTCCATCTAGTCTTCGTGAGTCTCTCCAGGGTGAGATGCATGATTTGGTTCATATAGGCTATCGGTTGTGCCAAGATGCTGTACAAGCTTTGCCAGAGTTTCCCCCAGGCTTGCTCATTCCGGAACTTAACATTCGTCAGATTTTCGAGGAGTTTCCTTCCTCCCCTCTTAGGGATTCTTCAGTTCCGATTGTGTTTATTGATGATCCGGTTTCCCTTTCCGAGGAGCAGCGCCGACGACTTATTCGAGAAGGAAAACGCCCTATAGGAGGGGTTTAACTTGTAGAAGGATATTATGTAGTTTAGTTCATAATACGAGGGGCTTTTTGTTGGGTTGCTAAGATGACTCATATGTAGAGTTATCCTTTTGTCAAGCAACTCTATTTTCTTTTGTAATGGAACCCTTCGTATATGAATAACTTTTCTTATTCATGCATGACGGTTACATTAAGCATAATACTTTCTAAGGTTGATTGAATTCCAGGTATTACGAAGCATTACTCCCTCGGAATCGGCAAGACGATAGGTTGCTGGCCCCATAATTTTCGCTATCTTATAGGGTCCTTCCCATCGTGGATCAAGCTTGCCTACATTCTTGGAAGCCCCTACTCGTTTCATCACTAGATCTCCAACTTGAAAAGTTCGGGGCTTTACCTTGGCATTGTAGTATCGTGACATCCGAGTCTTGTATTCTTCCGCTCGGAGGGCTACTCGGGTTCTCTTTTCTTCGAGTAGATCAAGGGCGAGGGCTAGATTTGAGCTGTTGGTTACTTCCTCGTATTCCCTGACTCGCCAACTTTCTATGGAGACCTCCGAGGGCAAGACAACTTCACATCCGTAGGATAGACTGAAAGGAGTTTCGCCCGTAGTGGCGCTTTGCGTGGTCCGATAGGCCCATAGTATACCGGGTATTTCCTCAACCCACTTGGCTTTGTGCCAATCGAGTCGGGCCTTCATGTTTTTTCAAAAGGGTTCTGTTGGTCCTTTCTACTTGACCGTTTGCTTGAGGATATCCCACCGAAGCAAAGCGGTGTTTTATTTCCCAATGGTCGCACCATTTTTGTAACCCTTGGTCCGTAAATTGCAAACCATTATCACTTACCAGGCTCCGAGGGACACCAAAGCGACAAATGATACTTCTCCAAAGAAAGTTGATAACGACGCCTGCGGTTATCCTAGCTAGGGGTTCCGCTTCCACCCATTTGGTGAAGTAGTCAACGGCTACTAGTAGAAATTTCTTTTGACCAGAATCAGGAATGAGAGGTCCAAGTATGTCAATGCCCCATTTGGAAAACGGGCAAGGGGTTAGATGGGGTTCCCACGGGGCCGCGGGTTGATGAATCCGAGGGGCGTAAGCTTGGCACGGTTTACACTTTTCGGCATGGCTTTTACTGTCTTTAACCATCGTGGGCCAGTAGTAACCTTGTCGAATCAAGCGTCCGACCATGCTTTCGCCGCTAGTATGGCTCCCGTATATCCCCTCGTGAGTTTTCGCTAAAGCCAGTTGGGCTTCTTCTTCATTAAGGCATCGAGCATGGGGACACGAATACGTCCTTCGGAAAAGTATTCCATCTTTGAGGAAGTACCGAATGGTTTTTCTGGACATCATCCGCTGGATACTCTTGTCCGAGGAGTATCCCTCGGGATCCTGTAAATAGGCCTTGATAGGAGTCACCCAGCTAGACGAGGGATCTGAGATGGTATTTACATCTTTGCCTTCACTTTTTTCAGACTCGTTGACATGAAGTAGAGTAATCCTCCGAGTGTGTATGGCGGCTGTTTGAGTGGCCATTTTGGATAAGGCGTCCGCCTCTTGGTTTTCTTTTCGGGGAATTTGAACTATATCATACTCCTCGAACCATTTGAATCTTTGACGGACAACTCGGAGGTACCCTTGCATTCTTTCTTCTTTTGCTTCATATGATCCTTTGACTTGCTGGACAATCAATTGAGAATCACTATGGAGGAGTATTCTCTTCATTCCTCCTTCCTTTGCTAGTCTCATACCAATAAGGAGAGCTTCATACTCAGCTTCATTGTTAGAGAGGGGGTAATCTATTCTGATTGCAAAATGGAGCCTTTCATCCTCCCCTTCTTGATTTACAAAAACTATTCCTGCCCCCCCGTGCGTGCTCACCGAGGACCCATCTACATAAGTGTACCACAATGGTTCTCTCCCCTCGGATCCGATGCCCGTAAGTTCCATTACAAAATCCGCCAGGACTTGTGCCTTGATGGAGGGTCTCGGAGCGTAAGAAATGTCATACTCGGTGAGTTCTACGGCCCATTTTATTAACCTCCCTGATGATTCAGGCTTATTAAGAATTGTCCTTAGGGGATGCTTTGTTAGCACTGTAATTGGGTGGGAAAGAAAGTAGGGGCGTAGCTTGCGGGCCGTAGTAACTAATGCGAGGACAAGTTTTTCAGTTAGGGTATACCTGGTCTCGGCTCCAAGGAGGGTTTTGCTGACGTAATATACCGGACGATCTTCTCCATCTTGTTCTTTGACTAAAACGGCGCTAATAGCCTCTTCTCCGACCGACATTTATAGAAATAACTCTACTTGAGGTAAAGGTTTTACCAGCAAAGGTGATTTCAACATGTACCTTTTTAGTTCTCCGAGGGCTTCTTCGCACTGGGGGGTCCATTGAAATTCCTTGACATTTCGAAGTATCTTAAAGAAGGGAAGGCCTTTTTCTGCTGACTTGGAGACGCACCGACTCAGCGAGGCCATTCTACCAGTTAGCTTTTGAACGTCTTTCACCGTCTTTGGGGTGGGTAATCCCATGATGGCCTCCGCTTTCTCCGGATTTACTTCTATTCCCTTCTCCGTAACCATAAACCCCAAAAATTTTCCTCCTCGGATACCAAAAGAGCATTTCCTAGGGTTAACTTTCATGCCAAAGTTATTCATAATGACCAACGCTTTTCGTAGGTCCTCGGGATGTTCCTCGGCAGTGTTACTTTTGACTACCGTGTCGTCCATGTAAACTTCTACTGACTTTCCAATAAGTCCTGCGAACATGAGACTTACTAACCTTTGGTAGGTATCCCATCATTTTTTAGCCCAAAGGGCATGACTAGGTAACATAATGTGCCTTCATCCGTAATAAAGCTGGTTTTATCCTGATCTACTGCCGCCATTGGGATTTGGTTGTATCCCTAGTCCATCTAAGGTTAACAGTAGTGCACACCCAGCAGTGGAATCAACTAACTGATCTATGCTCGGTAAGGGATAACAATCTTTTGGACATGCTTCATTAAGGTTAGTAAAGTCAACGCACATTCGCCATCACCCTCCGTGCTTGGGAACTAATACGACATTAGCTAACCACTCGGGATAGATAACTTCCCGAATTTGCTTCAAGTTGAGAAGGCGTTGTATTTTCGAGCGAATGATTTTATTACGCTCGGGTCCCATTTTTCTTTTCTTCTGTTGGATAGGTTTAGCTCCGGGCTTCACATTAAGAAAGTGCTGACATACCTTGTTGCTGATTCTCCCAGGCGGTCCTCCTTCCCATGCAAAGAGGTGATGGAATTGCTTGAGGAGGGAAATCAGTTGAGCCTCTATTGCTGATGTCATGTGGGTACCCACTTTGATCATCTTCTCAGGGCTTCCTTCCACCAATTCTACCATCTTTAGTTCTTCTACAGGTTGGACTCGTGTTTCCTCAGTCTTGCGCTTTTTATTGTTTCCGAGGGAAGGCTTGTCTTCTTCCGAGGGGATGGCATTCATGCAACATTCTCTGGCTTTAGATTGACTTGCTCGGACCTCTCCGATTCCCGAGGAGGTGGGGAATTTCACTCTAAGATGCAAGGTAGAGGGGATAGCTTCAAAGGCTCGAATGGATGGTCTCCCACAAATGGCATTATATGTCCGTGAAGAAGCTTCCACCACCCAGAACTTGATGGGCTCCGTTCTCCGAAGGGCTCCCTTTCCCCATGACATTGGAAGAGCCACAGTTCCGAGGGTGTGACAAGTTTCCCCAGAGAATCCTACCAAGGGGACTTCAGCGGTTTCCAATTTTTCTTGTTTCAGCCCCATAGCAAGATAAGTAGGCAAGAAGAGTACGTCCACAGAGCTGCCCGTGTCTATAAGGATCCGTTGGGTTTCATACCCATAGTTGACGGCTGAAATAACTAACGGGTCTTCGTGGGGGTATATTATACCTGTAAGGTCTTCGGGTCCAAAGGTAATGCTAGGCAACTTTGACTCTTGGACCGAGCAGACTGGGAATCCTTGCTCTGCTCGTCTGGCTTCTTTCAAGTATTTCTTCTTTTTACTTTGTGGCGTCATTGAAATTTCACCTCCTTCAATCATATTGATGGTTTGTCCTGACGGGATATTGTTTTTATAAGAGTCAGGTGGAGGAGGCAAACTCCGATACCCCATGGTCCTTTCTCGGGAGTTTTGTCGACGGTCTTTGGTTCTCTCTTGGTGTCGTAGGCGTCCAGCCGTCCTTTCTCGTGACCTCCGACTGGTTGTCCTTTCTCGTGACCTCCGACTGGGCGTCCTTTCCTCTTCTTCTTCTTCTTCTTCTTCTTGTTCTTCTTCTTCTTCTCTTCGTGACCTCTTCCATAGGTTTGTCTTGTGCTCCCCGAGATTATTTTCCTTGAGGTAATTCTTCAAGTATCCTATTTCTAGGAGACGAAGTACTTCTCTACGAAGGGTGGTACATTCTTCAGTGGTGTGTCCGTATGTTTTGTGGTATTTGCAATATTTCCCTGTGTTCTTATCTCGGTTAGGAAATTTAACTGGTACGGGCCAGTGCAATTCGTTGCTGCCTCTCATTATATTGAGCACTTCCGGGGGAGTGATAGTCATGGGAGGTAAGAGCACGGGTCGGAGGAATTTCTTAACCACCCCGCCCTCGTCTTTACGCGGAGGGCGTTTTCCTTCTTTACCCTTTTCCTTAGTTTTTGCTTCTCTCTCTGCGCACTCTAGGTGTTCGTTATCCTCCTGCTCCATTTGCTTCTTCGTTCCTTCCGCCTCTTCCATCAGAATATGGACTTCCGCCTTTTGCATAAGTTCATTCATGTCCGTGACACGATTGCCCATAAGGTATCTGAAGAAATCCCCCGTTCGAAGTCCTTGAGTCAATATGTCCGCCATGATGGTCGGGCTAATGTTGGGAACATCTAGGGCTTCGTCCGTGAAGCACTTTATATACCCTCGTAGGGGTTCATACTTTTTCTGTTTAATAGTGAAAAGATGTGTGGCGGACTTGGGGTACCTTCGATTACAAGAAAACTGTCGTACAAACAAATGAGCTAATCGGTCAAAGCTCGTAATGGAACTAGGTGGAAGGTGAGTGAACCACGCCTGAGCCCGTCCTCCGAGGGTAACAGGAAACACGCAGTATAACACATGGTTAGGGGCGGAAGATAGGTCCATTCCGACCAGATATTGATGTATATGGTCCTGCGGATCTCTTTCATCAGCTTCTCCGGTATATAACGGGATATTGATGGGCTGCATCCCCGGGGGGATAGAGGCTAAAGCAATTTCGGGAATGAAAGGAGAGGTCTTGAATGTGGGATCCTCCTCAGGGGCCATGGTTTTCTTGAGATCGCCCAATTCTTTTCGTAAGTCATCCATCATTCCCCATAAGGAGTGTTCAACATCTCCCCGATACTCCGAGGGGTGGGAAATTTCCCCCCGACCCCTCTCTGGGGTCCTTTCAGGATAAGCATACCTTCGGGGCATTTATCGGGGTTCCTGATACCAAGGGATTGAGTTTGGGTTCCACACCGCCTGGGGTGTATCTCTTTCAGAAGGGAAATTTCTGTCCTCGGACGATATAGTGGACATGTTTCCGAGATGTTCCCCCCTCCGGGGTGCCCATGTAGCATCTACAAGTCTTTCATAGACAAATCGGGGAATATTAATAAAATCTCTCGTACCTGATTCATAATTGCACAGAGTTTCTTCCGAGTCGCTGTAATGAAGTGGAAGGTTTTCACTTCCGAAGAGATCATTCATCCTAGTCGATGTTTGCTGAATTCTCTCGAGGACAGATATTATGGCGTTCCCACAGACGGCGCCACTTTGTTAACGGGTTTGGAATTATTCCCTATTTAACGGAAGATATTTATATTGGGTTGGAACGCCCTGTCCGTGATTCAGAAACAATCATAGATGGAGATGATTTGAAAATAACAAGAGATACAAGAATATTCCCTTCCTTTATTCACTGAACTTTTCCTTCTTTTATCTTTGTGTGCTTGTGGTAAGTTGAGTTAAGTTAAGTTATCTTCTACTGATCGCCTCCCTTTATATAGACTTTGGTAAGGGCAGGTGTCATTATGCATGTGCTTTAGTAAAGACAGGTGTCGTTACATTGATACAGGTGTAAAAATTAGGATAAGGTTTATCTCTTAATCTACTAGACGCTGACTAGATCAATTTTTATGTCTTCCGATGGCTCTGAGGATCTCCGATGAATAGTTGTTTTGGGGGCTTTACTCTTCCGATGGGCTATGCTTTTGTTGATACATAATTAGGATGCTCATACGGGAGTATTATGCTTTAGCACAAGTTTATTCGGGGTAAGGACTGCTGCATATGATTTCCGAGGGGTTTTATTTCTCTTTTTTGGACTATGGTCCATTCTTCAATGATCTGGAGTGATCTCCGAGGGCGTAATGCAATTTCTGATGGCGCAATGTGATCTCCGATGGCGTAATGTGATCTCCGAGGGCGTAATGTGCTCTCCGAGGGCGTAATATGATCTCCGAGGGCTTGATTTACTCTGTTTGAGACGGTATCTTCTTGTCTAAGTCCTCAGACTATATTGCTTAGGCGCTCTGTTATTCTTTTCCTGGTTTGTCTCTGGGAATAGGTCCTCGGGTGATGGTCCGAGGGCAGTTCACTTTGAGGAGTGTTCAGCAAGGAAGTTTTCTTGTAAGTTCGTGGGACTCGGGGTCCGTTGTGGTCCCTCTTGGCGCATTGGTGGATATCGGAGTCGTGCGGATCCATCGGGGTTTACTCTTTTTCCGATGCCGCGTTGATATCTGCTTTTTACTCACCATTTGACTTTCCAAGGGACGCTTATGTTCCTCCCCGTGTGCTCATTCTTGCCTTCTTATGTCAGTGACTGAGGGAAGGCAACATCCGAGGGGATCTCCTTATTAGGAGTGGGTACATCTCATCAGAAGTACTCGTGACAACTGTATTGTCCATTATCCCGATTAGGATTAACCTTCTTCTTTCCCCTTTATTTATTTTTATGGTTAAAATTGACCAATTCATACCCCTCCCCCCTCCCACCCCCCACCCACAGCCACCTGATGGATTCGATCCAAAACAACATCGTGAAGCAGCGTGTGTTGAAATCGCGGATGGAGCAATACTCTTTGACCGTCCATTGACCAAGGTTTCAGCGACGGTGGAGAAACGAAGGAGTTTGAGCCGAGCTCTGTCAGCTTAGAGAGCATGGTTCAAATTTTCATTGAAGACAGCAACAACGAGAAGCAATCCATCACGACCGTGAAATGCGGTGTGGTGGTGGAGGTGGTGGTGGCGGCGGTGTGGCTATTGGTGGGGGTGAGAGGTGGGGGGTTGGGTACGAAATGAACATATTTGTTTTCAAAATTACATTATATAATAAGCTTTTATATTGTAGATAAATAAAATTATATGATATGTTTTTAAAGATTTAATAATAAAATTTTAAATAAAACTTTAAAACTTTAAAAGTTATAGGGCATTTTTAAGAAAAATATTTTAATTAAATTGAAATTCTACAATAAGTTTTTTATAATTTAGATAATATATATAATATAATTAAATATATTTTGAATTAAAAGAGAGTGTGCAAAGTTTTAAATTATTTGTTTTGTTTAAGGTGTATTATTTTGGAGAAGATGATATTTTTGTTAAAAAAAATTAAAACATTTGGGTGCAATGTGTAAGAAAATTAAATTTGGGGTATATTAATTTATTGTACATTTTGCAGTGTACTCTCTAATCTCAAAAATGATAAAACCGCCCTTCTTAATGACGTAAGCATGATATCACGAGGCCAAAAAGTGACGTTTTTAGCCGGGATAGTGTGTTTTCAAAGTTTAGATAACAATGTGTTGGCCGAAGCAAAGTTTAAATCCTTAAATGCAAAAATTTAAAGTTGGGATAGGTAAGCGCGAAAACTGTCAAAGTTTGGATGCTACTCTGTAATTTCCCCCCCCCCAAAAAAACTAAACTTGAAGAGTTTTCCCAGTTTTTATTAATTTCTCGATTTTATGTGGAATTAATGAGACTTTGATTTATTATGTTATTTTATCTTTCCTTATGTCTTCTGCGCTCTGCATCAGTTGGCATCAGCGACATGTTCGTTCCTTCACCATGGCGGCAAGAAGAAACTCTGAAGTCCATGATGTTCTGGTATAAGAAGATAGATGTGATGAATACGCACAATTACATCAACAAATTCACATGTTGATGCAACAAATAGTGGTGATGGTTTCTCGACTGCCCGAACCCGCACTGACACCTGGAGCCCCATTGTTTGTGAATTTTGACGAGAATCCATTTGTACCAATAAAACAACCATTGAATTCGCAGATTCACCGGAAACAAGATGATTTAGATAAAAATATTGGGAATCAGGGTTTCAAGATGATTCCAAATATATATGGTGAGTACAAAGAAGACTACCAATCATAGGATGTCGAGAAATTTGAGATTTCATGGTTAAAAGCTTTCATGGAGGGTTTGGATGAGGAGATAACAGTGGAGCACCCAGTGAAAGAGATGGAGATGTCGAAATAATACGAGGTTGATACAAAAGTTGATATGCTTGAAGGTGTTGAAGAGAAAAAGAAGAATTTAGGTCTGATAGTGGTCGACGAAGAGAATAAACATATTGTTGCTCCCACTATTGGAGATGTTCATTCTCAGGGTTATAGGTTTTTTCAAGTTCCAAATCTTATTTTCTATGGTGGTAAAAAAGTTACTAAATACGATTCAGATTCAGGTCAAATCTTTTTCAACCATGGGAGAATGATGGGGTTCAGAAATATGGGTATTTCTTGATCAAAAATAACTAACTCGAAGTTCAAGCAAGGCGAAGTTTGACCAGAAAATCAACTGAGCCCATTTTTTGACAAACGATACCACTTTGCCAAGTTGAAACGATCCCATGAGCAAAATATAAAACTAAAGTCTTTACGCCTACATGATTTTTGACAAATTAAAAGGTTTAGAGGGACAAATATGTAGTTTATTATTTATAGCGGGGTTTTAAAGTTTTATTTAGTTATTTTACGAGTCTTTTGTAATTTTGGCGTTTCTTTTAGTTATGGCTTCCACTTTATAAGTTAGTCGTCTTTGAGTAATTGTAGTCAGTTGTTGATTGGATAAAAAAAGAAACTAAATTTGAGAGTTTTCTCAGTTTTTGTTAATTTCTCGATATTTTACGGAATTAATGAGATTTTAATTTATTGTTCATCTTTCATTTTGTCTTCCGTGCGCAACATCAAATGGCCACACCATAGAGACATGCTTTCAGTTGCATAGCTACCCTCCTGGTTGGGAAGGCCCTAAAGGCAAAATAATTAACCCCCAACACTTAGCAACCAAGTGAATGCATCTGAATCATCTATTGCTATAGCACAGTCAACTGTACCAGTGGTCAACTCCCAAAAGGAATTATTTGAGCAATTCCTATCTTTTCAACAAGACTAAGGGTTTGTGACAACTGCTGCTATCTTCTCATTTTGCTTCCACAACAACAACAATTGGCAACTCTATCTATCATTCTACTGTTGTCATGAATGCTAATGTGTCTTTAGATCATATTGATAAACACTCCTCGATACTAGACAAAAAGGACTACATACCATATGGTTAACTCATTAAGTTTCTTTATTAAACCTTCTAATCTGACCAACATTGTGATATATATGCCTAATAGAAATACTACTGTTGCCACACATATATGTTTTGTTAATCTGTGCAATAATATCACTCTTATATGTGCTTGGTTTTAGTCATAGCCTCTTACCCATATCTAAACTAACCGGTCGCAATAACATTTTAGTGACTTTCTTATCTACTTATTGTGTTTTGTAGGACAAAACCATGATGAGGATGATATTTCTGCTAAGCTCATTGACAACCTATGTTCTTGATTAAAGTTTGAGTCTTAATAACAACTCATACCTTCTTAAAATGTAACTCTATCAAAACTTATACCTCTATATGGCACTTGAGATTTGGTCATTTACCTATTGACTAACTTTCTCAAACTCCAGCATTCATACCTCCAATTGTAATAAGAACACTATTTGTAATACTAGTCATTTTGCTAAACAAAAATAATTGCAATATCCTGTTAGTATTACTGTTTCAGCTAACATTTTTGAATGCTTCATTGTGATGTTTGAGTCCCTTTTGCAGTGACTTCATATCAAGGATTTAGACATTTCTTAACCGTTGTAGATGATTTTAGCAGGTGTACTTGGTTATTTCTTATGAGGAATAAGTATGAGGTCTCTCAACATCTATATACTTTCCATCAGTTAGTTTGTACTCAGTTTGATTGCAAAATCAAAATCATTAGAAGTGATAATGGTCCTGAATTTATCATGAGAGATTTCTATTCTAAACTAGGAATCATCCACCGAAAGAGTTCTGTAGAAACACCTCAGCAAAATGGATTAGTTGAGAGAAAGCATCAACACCTTCTGCAAGTAGCAAGAGCACTGAGGTTTCAAAGTAACTTGCCTCTTGAGTACTGGAGTAATTGTGTTTCTACAACAACATTTCTCATTAATAAATGGCCTTCAAAATTCTTAAATAACAAGTGTTCTTATGAGTTATTGTTTGATAGAGATCATGATTACTCATTGATGAGATCTTTTGGTTTCTTGCTTATGTTTCCACATTAGCTGCTAACAGAAAGAAGTTTGATAAAAGAGCTGCTAAGTGTGTTTTTCTAGGATATCCTACTGGTACGAAAGGATATTTACTTAAGGGTTTATATATTAATAACCTTGTTATTTTCAGCTATGTTATATTCTATGAAAGTGGGTTTCCCTTTGGTAACAAGAATCACAATTATGCCAATTTACAGAACTCTCAAAGCACTAATAAATGTACATATTCCGTTATCAATGTTGGTTCTAATAGTGCACATGAAGACAGTTTACCAGAGGAAAGTTACTCTGATCAGCACTCACCAGAAGACATTCATGATACTCTGACTTATTAGCCACATATCAACCTCTGGAATCACTATCCATTGAAACAACTTCTCAAATTGAACCAGAAGTTGATCCTCAACCTGCTGAGAATGAGTTGCCTCATACAACTCAGATACAGTCAAAAAATCTTCCAGACACATACAACCTTATTCATACCTAGAAATCTACAACTACTCACTACCGCAATCACTTAATAAACTCAAATTTACTCACACTAGACAAGGAAAACAATATCCCATTGCTGACTACCTATCCATCTATGGACTTAACACTTTGAATAAACCCTTTACATCAGCAATATCACAAATAACTGAACCAAAATCTTTTACTCAAGAAAACAACAGTCTATAATGGAGAGAGGCAATGGAGAAAGACCTAGACGCACTTAACAAAACTAACGCATGTGAGCTCACAACACTACCACCAAACCATAACTGCATTGGTTGTAAGTGATGTTTAAAGTCAAGTACAAATCAGATGGCTCTGTTGAGATATATAAGGCTAAATTAGTGGGCCAAGGATACACCCAAGAAGAATGGTCGGACTACTTTGACAATTTCTCACCAGTTGCAAAAATCACAACAGACAGAACTTTACTTGCTTTGGTAGCTTCAAACAATTGGTTCCTCCATCAGTTAGATGTCAACAACGCCTTCTTGCATGTTGAGCTCAATGAAGAAATATACATGAAGCCACCCCTGGATACTACTTACCAAATGAAAATAGGGTGTGCCTTCTAAAGAGAAGTCTTTTTGGCCTTAAAAAGGCATCAAGACATTGGTTTCAGAAACTAACTCCTTGTCTCTTAATTTGTGGTTTCAAGCAAACACTATTTGACTCATCTTTATTCATCTATCAACATAATGATAAACTAACCATTCTTTGTGTTTATGTAGATGATATAATACTCACAGAGATATCTTAGAGATCAATCCTAATAAATTACATTATGACAAAAAGTTCAAAATCAAAGACTTGGGAACACTAAAGTACATAGTTGGAATTGAAATTGCACGCACCAAGAAAGGCATTTGTTCGTGAAAAAGAAAATATGCCTTAAACATAATGATAGAATCTGGTTATTTAGGCTGCAAACCAAGCAATGTACCAATGGGTTCTAAACTAAACTCACCAACACAGACTCCACTTCTTTAACTGATACTACAATGCACAAAAGATTAGCTAGAAGATTTTTAGGTTTAACAATCACAAGTTCATGTCCAAACCAACAACATCTCATCTTGCAACAGCCCATAAGCTTCTTAGATATCTCAAATCATGACCTGGTAAAGGCCTCCTTTATTCTGCTCAATCGGACACTAACATAAAATCTTTTGTGACAGTGATTGGGCCTCTAATCTTGAAACCAGAAGAAGCATCACTAGTTATGTTGTCTACCTTGGAGATTCCCTCATATCATGGAAGTCTAAGAAGCAACAGAAAGTCAGTGGATCATCCATTGAAGCTAAATACAGAGCAATTGCCTCCACAACCTGCGAAGCAATTTGGCTCTCGCATTTGCTAACTGATCTCCACATCAAACATACAACCTCTCCTATCATGTGTACATAAAACAAAGGAGCTTATTGCATATCTAACAACCCAGTTCACCATAAAAGGACCAACCATATTCAGATAGACTACCGCTATGTAAGGGGAAAAAGTGCAATAAGGTTCAGCCAAAATCATGAACATGTCAAATGAACATCAGGTTGCAGATGTCCTCACTAAACAAGTTACGAACATCCACGCTCTTTTTTTTTGTGCCGGGGGGGGGGGGGGGGGGGATGGATTATTTGTTGCACCGAACAAGTTTCCATTTTAGGAAACATTTCAAATTTTAGTTCACCATTTGTGCAACAACCTTCTATTTTGGCAGTGTGCATGTTAGTTCGTTTCTGCTAATGTACACCTATGCCCACGTATATCAACCAACACACACACACACACACACATATTTTTCACTTAATCACTACACTACACTTTTGTAAAAGATTTCTCTCAAGTTCAATTAATAAAGTTTTGTATAATTCGGTTCTTAGGTCGATATTTCAACACATTATATCAACGACAAATTGTAATCAGTTTGTTGAGTTCATGATCAACAGAAAACCCCCTTATACATTATTTTTCAATTTGAAATAACCCACTTTATTTTTATCAATAAATTAGTAACAGTCGTAATGCATTCATTTGTGAATTTTCTTAAAATAAGTTTACAATGCACAATGATCTATTTGCATCCTATCAATCTCCAAAACTAGGAAAGGAGTTGTGAGCAAACTATTGTAGTTCGTTAAATTAGGTACACTAGTTCTTTTGTTAATTTGGGATACCACATTGAGGAGTTATACTAATATGGTCTTAAAAAATATCATTTAGTAAAGTTTGGGATAATATTAGAAACACCTCATGAGGTTTTTATAATATTAGTAATACTTTTTCCTATTTAACAAAATACTTAGTTTAACAAAATACTTAGTTTGACAAAGAAGGATGAATATATGAAAATATTTAATAGAATTATGAAAGTAAACGCATAACTATATGGGGTGATAAAACGACAAAAAACAATAACAAAAAAAACCCTAGCGGAGGCTATATAAGCGCTAATCGGAAGATTACTCAATCCACACCAATAGAGTCGGAGACACTGTCTCTGGAGCCCCCCCCCCACCGAATCCTTCTACTGCCATCGGAATCACTCATGTTCCAATAAAGGATATGGAATCCAATTCGCTTAAAAGATAAAGACAGGAATACACATTCAGTGCCAAGAGTACCAAAATTCACGCTACTTCAATGAGGAATGTCAATGAAATGAACCATAAAATGTCTTATGCTAACAAGGTGAGATTGCAAGACGTGTTCATTGACGAGACAAAAAATTCACGCATCTGCGGAAAGGCTAGGGTTTTACCCCCGTCCCAGTCCAAACCATACAAAACTATCGAACTTTTTGAAGAATTGAAGAAATTTATTGCTAACAAATGGAAAGATGTCGCGTTGATAAAGGTTATGGGCATATCATAATTCTATCCGAACTTGGTTAGTAAACTTAGCACCATGTTGAAATTGACGGGCTGCAGCGATTTAGTCAACGTCGGAATCAGATGGTATTGTTTGAAGGGTATCTCGATTACCCAAATAGAGGAAATACTCACACAAGGTCCTTGGCAAATAGCAGAAAACTTCCTCGCTATACGTACTTGGTCGCCAGAGTTTGATCCGACAGAGGAAAAAATGGAATTCATAATAACGTGGGCAAGAATTCTTAATTTGCCATTAAGCATGTTTGAGGAATCAATGCTCATTCCTATTGCAAGTGCTATTGGAGAACCCATTAAAATTGATGGGAACACATATACGGTCTTACGTGGTAAATTTGCAAGAGTTTGCGTCAAAGTGGCTACGGATGTCCCTCTCGAGAGATTGATATATATATATATATATATATATATATATATATATATTGTAGATAAACTACAAATTCAATTCAAGAACCTAGCAAATATATGCTACTCTTGTGGTCATGTGGGACATTCAACGTCTACGTGTAAGGGAAAAATTGTCGTGGTGGAGGAAAATAATGATACTACGCCGATGGATATGACAGAGCGGTCTCAAACAGCTAAGGCAAATCCCAAGGAATGGTTAGTAGAGAAAGCCAAGAACCAAGAATTCGGTGAGTGGTTACATGTAGACAAAAGAAAAGCGTGGAAGAAAAAAAAATATGCGAATGCTCAAGGAAAATTGCCTAAGATGGGAAACGAAAAAAGAAATTCGTTGCAGAAAAAAGGCAATGTCGAGAAACCAATTTCTATCCTAAGGAAAGATAATGATAAAGAAATTTCATTCCCAAGGAAGGTGAGATGATTACGATTCCTAATCTAGGTAAGAATCCTACCACAAGTCATAAGGTACATGTGAAGCGCGTGCCTAAGAATACGAATAGAGGCAACTCTAAAGGCAAGGAAATTCGCAGCAGGTCTGAGAATTCGTTTAAATTATAAAATGAAACAATACAAGGTGAAATATTTGATTTAGAATCCCCAAGTTCTGTTCAGGAACTCGAACAAGAAGTTAATGGAAAACATGGCAGCGAACAATTTCCCTGTTCCTCCGACAATTCAGATACGAGTCTAGCGGTTCATCGGCCTTTCTTTGATATCACCAATCAAACCACTGATGATTCTTGTGACAGAGACTTCACCACTGATATGGGAACTGGAGACCAAGTTATGTGCGATCGCGATGGAGGATCCACACCGAATATATCGGCAGACGTTCAAGTTGATCAATTGGGAAAATATGCGCCAAATAAATTGTGCGTTGAAATTAGTGAAACATATGATTTTGTTAAGGACGGAAGCAAAAGATGATCTTATCATGGAATTGCCAAGGTGCGGGTAACATGGAGTCTCGGATTAATTTCGGCGAGTTAGTTCGGGTACATAAACCCAACATAGTGTTCTTTTTTGAGATTAGAGTGTCGGAAGAAAGGGCTCTTGAGATCGCGCCTAATATAGGCTTCACACCTTGTTGTATTGCGCCTACCGATGGGATGGATGGGGGACTTTGGATGCTATGGGATGAAAATAACATTGAGGTCGTGATTAAGGATTCGGCGGAGGAAGACATACGTGCTCTTATCGGACCAACGAAATAAGCTAAATGATGGATATCCGGTATCTACACGAAACCTTACGCAGACGCCAAAGCTCACATTTTCAGCAAGCTTGAGGAGCCCTCAAAATATATCAATTTACCTTAGCTCATTCAAGGCGACTTTAATGAAACAGCGTCAGCTACAGAGAAAACGGGGGCAACCAATAGGTAGCGAACCATTGCCTCGCGTTTCAAGGGTGGATAAATGCATGGGGTGTCCAAGACCTTGGTTTTAAAGGCCCATAATTTACATGGTTCAACAAGAGAGAAGGGGGGGGGGTAGTTATTCGAGAACATATTGACCGAGCACTAGCTCCCACGGACGCACGGGGATCATATTCAATGTGAGGGTGCAAAGTCAGTGACAAAGACGAGGCCCTTCCGTTTTGAGGACAATTGGTATAGCCACCTAGATTGCGAGAAGATGATGAAGTCGGCGTGCCGATAGTCGCCAAATCTGCTCGAGGCCATTCAAAACATGCCAAAAATCATGTTACCTTGGAACGAAGCTAGTTTCGAGAATATATTTGAGAATAAGAGTAGAGTTCTAAGGAGGATCGAAGGTGCGCAAAAGGTAATAGCGATTCATCCTAATATATTTTTGTTGGAGTTGGAACGGGAGCTCTTAGAGGAATATGGGGAAATCCTCAAGTACAAAGAGATATTTTGGCCACAAAAGTCGAGGGTCATATAGTGGTTAGAAGAAGGAGATAGCAACACAAAATTTTTTCATCGTTCTACCATCACGAGACCCTCGAGGAACAATATTCATTCGTTGAATATTGAGGATATATGGGCGGAAAATTAACAACTTCTTCAAAATCATGCAAAAGAATATTTTCGTAGGTTATTCTCGGGTACATGTGATACCCCCCCTCTTCCCACGTCACGGTTTCAAATTATGTTAGGAGAAGAGGCGCGGACCGAGTTGGGGAGAAATTTAACGCGAGTTGAATTACATGAAATGGTTAAGGTGACACACCCGTAAAAGGCACCAAGCCCAGACGGTCTTCAAGCCAAGATTTATCATAAATTGTGGTTGTGGATCAGCTAGTCGCTACATAGGTTTGTTGATAAGGCGTTCGAAGTTGGGGAATTTGATATGAAGGTTTGCGAGGCGTTTCTCTATCTTATCCCAAAGATACAGAACCACGAAAATATTACCCAATTCCGCCATAATCTTTGCACAACGTAACATACAAATTCATCACCAAATGTCTAATGCTACGTCTCAAAGATATTATGCTCGGTTTGATCGTGCCTACTCAATTGAGTTTCATTAAAGGGTGCGGAACTCATGATAATATTATGGTGGTCCAAGAAGTTCTTCATTCACTTCGGAACAAAAAAAAAAACAAGATTGGGAGCATGATTCTCAAATTAGATCTCGAGAAAACATACAACAAGATTAGTTGGTGTTTACTTGAAGAAACACTATATGCTTTCAAGTTCCTGCGTAACATCATAAGACTTATCATGTTCTACGTTGCCTTGGCCCGTATACTATGGAACGGAACACCGTTGGAGCCATTCAAACATAGATGCGGCCTTCGTCAGGGAGATCCTTTGTCTTCTTATCTCTTCGTGCTTTGTATTGAAAGACTCGCCCATTTAATTTTAGAAGAAGTGTAGGGAAATAAGTGGGAACTGATTGTGCCTTGTCGTGGCGGCCCAAAACTATCTCATTTATTTTTTGCCAACGATTTAATCCTCATGGGCAAGGCTTCTCTTAAAACGACTGCATCGATCAAGGATACTCTAGACAGATTTTGCGCGACCTCATGACTAAAATTGAGTGCCCCAAAATCCAAGATTTTTCTCTCGAAAGAGGGAGACACACAAGAGAAGAATATGCTCGTTTCTTGGATTTGGACACACACCGAGCCTCAAAAAATTCCTTGTAGCACATCTTTTTCATGGACGAATGAAAAACGATGATTTCAATGGAATTATTGACAAACTCCAAGTGAGATTTTTGGGATGGAATGATCAAACATTATCATTAGTGGGCGCGCAACGCTTGTCCAGTCGGTCTCTACGGCTGTACCAATACACGTGATGCAATCGTGTTGGTTACCCGATAATATTTGCAAGAGACTTCATCTCCTCAATTGTGATTTCTTCTGGTCCAACGATCCTAATAGGAAGAAATTACACTTTGTTGGATGGCAAAAAGTTACACGCGAGAAAAAAAAGAAGGGGGACTAGATATACGCTTGGCGAGGTGTAACAATCAAGCTTTACTAGCAAAATATTGCTGGAAATTGCTTACGGATGAAGGAGGATTGTGGAGCGAATTGATAGCGTCAAAATATCTTTGAGGTACAAGGTTGATGGAATATAAGGCCAAAGCGTGTGATAGCGTGACATGGAAAGGCATTATCTGATGCATGAATTTAATCGAACCATGGGTGAGATAGAGAGTTGGTCGAGGTAATAAAATACTCTTTTGGTTGGATAATTGGCTAGGTTGGGGGAGACTTTGTGAAGTGGTACCGAATGTGGCGGAGGCGAATTTCCAATTAACCTTGCGCGAGTTAATAGACGATGAAGGTAAATGGAATCTGGAAAAACTAGAGACATAACTGGATGAGAGCAGGACCGATCTTATTATGGAGAAGAAACCATGCTTGAATGATAATGAGGACCGACTGATTTGAAGCGAAGCCGCTGATGATACTTTTTCTTGCAAGAGTGTGTATAAGGCGGTTTTTGCCTACAAAACAGAAGGCCTAATATGTCACACAAAACTCTATGGATTTGGTGAAAATCATGCAACAATAAATTCCGTTACTTTTTCTGGCTGGTGCATCAAAATAGACTCGCAAATAATCAACTTCGCAAGGTGCGGAGAATAATGGATGATGCGTCGTGTGAAATTTGTAGGTTTCCCAAAGATCCACGATCCATATACTACGTTATTGTAAGATGGCTACAAAAGTTTGGAGAGCTCTACTTGAAGAGGTTGATTTAAGAGTGTTTAAAATGAGCTTCAGGATTCGATTTGGCTTAAGAGAAATCTGGGCTACAACAAGAGCAAGTGCAGTCTCATACCGAATACTCCATGGAACGTGATTTTTGCCGCGCGCTTATGGACCATTTAGAAGACGAAGAATGCGAAGATTTTTAAAGGCAAGTCGGCTCCACTATTTTCCGTGATTAGTCAAATAAAACAATTGAGTGTTGATATGGTTGGTGTGTATGCAAAGCAAAAGGACACGAAATCGAAAAGATGGGAGAAACCTCCATCGGGCTGGTTGAAACTTAACACAGACGATAGTGTTAAAGAAAGAGAAAATTCGACTTTTTTGGCGGCGTGTTAAGAGACGATAAGGGCGCCTGAATTTGGTGTTACAAAGCTCAAATAAATTGTTCGACCGTGTTGGAAGCAGAAACTGCGGCAATCAAAGATGGACTGGCTATTGCGTGGAGTAAAGGAGTTTCGAGATTTTGCATCGAGATCGTTTCGCTAGAAGCTTTCACACTGATTACGAATACGACGCTTAAAAATTCGCACCTTTAGCGGGAGATTGATGAATGTCGTACATTTCTTCAAAAGCCTTGGTCATACAAATTCAAATGGATTCCACGTGAGAAAAATAAACTCGCAGATGCTATCGCAAAATCGCCATGCTTATCGGGAGATGGATGTTGCTTTTTGCCTTCCCTACCCGAAGAATTGACTTCTTTAGTTTCGTAGATATAGCCTAAGGGCGATTTTCCATATTGACTAGAAAAAAAAAGTTATTGGGGGTGATATATATTTATAATTATAGACTATAGACCATAGGAGTTTCATCACTCCTAATACATACGACGAACTTGAATTTCGGTGGATACACGTTTTTATCTATTAATTAAGGCCTAGTTTGTTTCCCCCGAAAATGGGGGAAAAGGAAAAAAAATAAGGAAAATGAGGGAAAACAAGGTTTTCTATAGGGAAAATAAAATATTTTCCTTTCTTTTCCTATGTTTGGCTCATAATGACTTTTCAGGGAAAATTCTTTAGCTTTTTTGTATTTCTTATAATCTAACCATTTAAAATTCATAATTATACTTTATACTTTGATATGTATAATTAACAAGATACAATTTAGTTTATATAGAGATTAACAAACGAAAATTTTGTTTAAATTGGTGGGAAAACAAAAATTTTTAAATTTTTAGAAGAGATTGAGAAAGTTTTGATGAAATTTTCCCACCTTTTTTTAGGAAGTGAGATAAGATTTCACATGCTGCTTTTCCTCTCCTTTCTAAGATTTTTCCTTATTTTTCTCTCTTTTCTAAGATTTTATTTTCTTTTCCAGGAAAATCTTAAATTACCAAACAGTAGGAAAAAAAAGATTTTCCTTTTCCCTTATTTTCCGGGGAAGCAAACTAGGCCTAAGTATGACGTGGCAATTATCCTATAATTTCTTGAAATTTAGAAGTATCAGATAAATAGCAATGAACATATGGAAGGAATATTCTTGGTTCTGAAAACGTTTTGACATTTCTATAATGAAAGTATTAAACCATGCCTTGCTGGGCCTCTACGCTTATCATACCTGATCCCATCAAGTTTCAGTATCAAGTAAAAATACTAAAACATAGGGTCAAGATCCATGGTCTGGCAGGGAAGTTATTGGACCCGTCAACCCAGTGAAAAACAATACCTCACTGCTCACTCCGCCAAAATGTAAATTGATGGATCAGGTTCAGGTCTCTTAGTCTAAACTCATAACTTACTCCAATTAAATTAATTATTTAACAGACTGCATGATTCAAGGAAGCTTAAGGAGAGTTTTTGTAAGAAACGCGTGTTAGTGGCTAGAACCAAAAAGTTTCAGAAACTTCTTAGTTAATGCTTATATTAGGCATACGTAGTTATAGTTACGTTGCTACTACACTTCTTTAGTTAAAAAGAACATAAATTAGTTTAATATCACTAAAACTTATTATGTAACTTAAACGTAGATAAACGCAATAATACCTAACTAGTAGTACCTGGAGATAATTAAGGGAAGTTGCTTAAAGCCATATGTTTTGAAAATTCTAACGTGGGGGAAAGGGTAACGTATTTCTTATCCATTAAGGTACCAACTTTTGGATATGCCTACATCAAAGATTCATTCAGGGCCAAAAAGTATTCAAATTCCAACAATCTAAGTAAGCTTATCATCATCTTATCAGCACCGCACCATCACCTCCCACCAAAAAATAAAGTTTTCATTCAAGGTGCACGTTTATCCATCGCAAATAAGCTGCTGCTTTAAGCTAGTGTCTCGTGACACCTCCTAACCCATTCAAATTCGAATTTCAAATCTCCAATTATGACGTAAAAGTTTAAAAATTACTTTGAATCATATGACGCTAGATTTTGAACTGAAGTTTACCTAAAAATCAAAGTACCTTTTCTTAATCTTGTGGTTACTTTCACTAAAGACAAATTGAAAAAAATATATATTGGTTATTGATCTAATTAAATGTTACACGCGAATTCTTTAGTTAAATATTACACGCGGATCCTTTGACAACTAATTTGTTATTGATTTAATAATAATTCGTCTGATTACACGTTGTATAACAAGAGTATAATTGCGTCTAATTACACCAACTTATACTAATCTAATTAGGGATAAAAGCATTTAGCCTCCTGAA
The DNA here is from genome assembly GCA_948329865.1 of Linaria vulgaris. NCBI lineage: Eukaryota > Viridiplantae > Streptophyta > Magnoliopsida > Lamiales > Plantaginaceae > Linaria > Linaria vulgaris. The sequence goes on along the minus strand of OX415250.1, from coordinate 28,688,696 downwards.
CTATGCAGGTTTTTACGATTTTCCCTTTTAATAAATTTAATAAACATTTTATTCACTAAACTATGCACATCTGTGCGATTTGCCCCCCTGGTGCATTTTTGATCATTTTTTGGCCAGAATATTCCCCATACCCACCTCATATGTGTTGTACTAGATGTATTTTAGTAGTTGATAACAAAAAGATAGGGAAAAGAACACCTCGAATGGGGAGTATTCCGACCAAAAATGGCCAGGAACGTGATTTGCCCCTTCAGTGTATTTTGGCCATTTTTGGCCGGAATATTCTTCCTACCCGACTCATACGTGTTGTACTAGATGTATTTTTGTAGTTGATGAAAAAAAGTAGGCACAAAAACACCTCGAACGGGGAATATTCCGGCCAAAAATTTACTGAGGGGGCAAATCGCATAGATGTACATAGTTTAGGGGGCAAAGCGCTTATTAAGTTTGTTAAAGGGGCAAATCACAAAAACGTGTATAGTTCAGGGGCTTGATGCTTTTATCCCATCTAACTAATACTAGAGTAACTTTGCTCGAAACACGCTAAATACATGGAAGGTTCAATGGAGATCTCTGCTAATAATTAATAACTAATAATATGTCGAAAACTAGCTTTGTCGAAATTCACACTTCTCGAGAAAAGACACGTCTCGAAAGATTGGATGAATCGAAAACTCTGTAAGTCGATATGTTGAATGAGTCAAATGGTGTCTTGAAAGCTATCTCGAAATTGATCTTTCGACACAAGAGTTCAGAGCTGAAGGGTGATAAAATGACTTGCCTTGATTGTGGAGTTCGGGGTATTTATATTCCTCAGGATGCGGACCACCTTCCAGAGCTGTTGATCGTGTCGAAACTTTGTATCTCGAAACAAAGTTTCAGACATTTGTGGGTTCTCTTGAAATGTAACTTTGGAGACATTGTTCGCTTGGCTTTTTCTAGGCCAACCCAATTTCATTTCTTTTGGGTCAACCATATAAATTCACACGAGTTATGTTAACCATATACTTCACATGATCTTTGATGGTCCAATGAATATTGAGCTCATTGAGCTCTTCATGCTAAACAGTTCAATAAATGGGGACAAGCTTCGCTGATCGAGAATATAGGTCAATGAATATTGATATGAATAAATATCGAACTGGTAAACCCACCTGATTTACTAGCTCAAGCCCAAGGCATATCGGGGATTTGCGCTCGATATCCTGCCTCATGTATATTCCATACGGTACAGGGTTCACCGCAAATCTCGAGAATAGACCCCACCCCCGATATCTATAAATAGTCTTGCTCCGCAATTCAAGGCACGTTCATTAATTAAGATACATTGTTCACACAACATATCGAATACATTCCTTCGATATCTATACGCATTTTGATATATCACTTTACCCGACATACATCTACCCCGATATGGAGTTCATCTCCGATATCTCCTAAGTTCGACATCTACACAGCACCCGACATACGTATTATCCCCGACATCGAGCACATTCGACATGTTAGTGCAATTTCAACATAGTACGATATTCGACATCCCAAGAAGATTCGACATCTATAGAAGCATCCCGAGTATCGTCCTTGGTGTTCCAGACAAAGTCAACCTATACGCTAGCGTTTGCGATCGTTGACATAGTTTGTATTAGGTCAAAGGCTATTTTTGTAATCTCTTGTACTCGTTTGTATTAGGTCAAAGGCTATGATCTTGTACCAAAATATTGGCACCATCTGTGGGAACACTACATTCCTAGACAAGGACACTAAGATGCAATGTAGGACTAGATCGCAATCTCAGAGGGCAACAATGGAAAATTCGACTGTTGAAAATGCTCCAACTGGGGGATCGCTACCAGACCCGACCATTGAGCAATGAACACAGGTCCCACCTCCCCCTCGGGCACCAGCACCGTCTCCCGCGCTTGTAGTACCCGTTGTTCTACCACCAGAAGTGATCGCTCAGATTAATGCTACTATTTAAGCAACCGTGACCGCGACCCTCGTCGCCGCCTTGTCCTGTCTACAGGTGCTCGATGCTGGAACTTTGCCACCTCGTTAACAAGAGTCCATGATGAGGGGCTGGCCGAGAGGACCAGAGGGCAACCCCGAGAGGATGAGGTTGTGTTTAGTAAGGATCGTTTGATATTCCGAGTCTCAAGGGAGAGAGTCCCAAACACTAGAGCGGAGATGAAGGGGATAACGAAAAGAATGGAACAACTGAACCAGGAAAGGGTGGAGATGTACCACAAACTCGTCCAAGCCTTGGGTCACCGAAGGCTTACTCCTATTTGTGATGAGATTGAGGTCAAAGCATTGTACATGGGGGAGAAGATCCTACAACTCAAGACTTATGATTGAAAAAATGATCCACGTGAACACCTCTTTTATATAGATGGAATACTAACTCTACATGGATTTTTTGATAATGTGCATGCACACATATTTGCTACAACCTTGTTCGGTGCAACACTGGATTGGTTCACGAGGATACATGTGGGCTCGATAACAAGCTACGAGCAACTAAGAAAGAGGTTTGAGAGTCAATTCTCAAGTAAGAAGAGGATGCATACCAATCTGAACCACCTAAATTCAATCAAACAGGACGAGAATGAAAGTCTTGGGGACTTTATGAAAAGATTCAATGAGGAGTTACTGAAAGTGGATAAGCCTAAATGGGATCAGGTCGCTCTCATTCTCTTTAACGCAAGGAAACATAAAAGATTTGCAGCTGATCTTCTTAAGGAGAACCCTACGACTATAGGTCTGATCAATGAATTAGCATATCAGGCAGTTTTCGACGATAATATGATGCCCACGAAGCAAGCACCCATCATACATATAGCCGCCCCAAGGGAAAGAAATGATGGAACAGGGATAAGAATGAATGCGTCCCAGGAAATACACCCCTTGAATAGGGACATTCTGACTGTATTTTCCGTGACTCAGAGGAAAGGATGGCTCAATAAGCCGAGGAAATTGAGAGAGACCCCATGGACTAAATACTCGAAGAAATACTGCGAGTACCATCGCCAAGGTGGGCACGATATAGAAGACTGCAAGGATCTAAATGATAAGATTAAGAGGCTCATCTGTGAAGGGAAGTTATAGAATACGTTCGTCACTTAAAGGACTCATGAGAGAAAGAAAATAGGAACGAATCCCGTTCCCCGCAAAAGGATAACACAAGGACATTGAGGCTCCAAGCGGACATGGTCATAGAGTTGTCAATGCACCAACAAGGAGGATGATAACAATGATCAATGGAGGTCCAACGGGAGCAGATTCTACCAATGAACGTAAAAAGATCATACGGGTGATGCATGACGACAATCATATGGGTTTCACAACCCTACTTGAGCTAGAGGAGCTACATGAGGAGGAGAACACATTTATGAAGAGAGATCTGATGCAACTAACCCCACAAGATATTCACTCAAGTAATCTGAATTGCCCGCTTATTGTTAAACTAGATAGGGCTAATTATGGGGTCTGGAAAGTACTACTCGATAATGAAAGCTCAACAAATGTAATATTTGCCCACGTCTAAGAGAAGATAGCATTGGGCCATAATATGATTGAGAATGTCAATACCCCACTCATGGGATTTGGGGGAGCCGAGGTCGTCCCATTAGGACAAGTCACAATACCAACGCCATTTGGTGAGGAAACCGTGCAGGAGGACCCCGAACGTTGAATACATCATCGTTGACCAGCCATTTGCCTACAATGTGATCATAGGGCGGCCAACTCTAAATGAAATACGAGACTGTGGTATCAACATACCACCAAAAAATGAAATCCCGGACCCCCGAAGGAGTCAGTGAGATTATAGGCAACCACAAAGAGGCATGACTCTGCTACATCGCGTCACTCAAGCTTCCCAGGATCAATGAAGGAGAAGAACCAGGGGCCGTTGCACCCGGAGTTCAACAAATGGCGGAGTAGTCGTCTTAGAGTCACAATTTTTTTTAAAATTTTTGCATTTTTTAATTATGTTCGAACAATCTGAATTCCCTAAATTGCCATATATAGGCTGGCATGTAATTAAGACAGGAGGAACTACGTCGTCTTGATTCTCATATCATGGAATACGTAGGAAAATCGGGATCTACCCGGTTCTCAGCCATTATTTATCTATAACTATATATATATACCATAATGTCAAATGTGATTGCAGGAACAAACTTATCTCCTATCCTACAGGGTACGATAGAAATATACCTTAACGACTAGACTTATCTCTCATCTTAGGGGGTACGACAGAAATATACCTTAACGGGTAGACTTATCTCCTATCTTACATGGTACGAAAAAGAATACCTTAACACGTAAACTTATCTCCTATCCTATTGGGTACGGTAGCAATATACCTTAACGGGTACATTTATCTCCTATACTACGGGGTACGCCAGAGAATACCTCAACGGGTAAACTTATCTCCTATCCTACAGGGGCACGACAAAATATATACCTTAACAGCTAGACTTATCTCCTATCCTATGGGGTACAACAGAGAACACCTTAACGGGTAAACTTATCTCCTATACTATGGGGTACGACAGAAATATACCTTAATAGATAAACTTATCTCCTACCCTATGGGTACGGGGTGCGGCAGAGAACACCTTAATGGGTAAACTTATCTCATATCCTACGGGGTACGACAGAAATATACCTTAACGGGTAGACTTATCTCCTATCCTACGGGGTATGACAGAGAATACCTTAACGGGTAAACTTATCTCCTATCCTATGGGGTACGACAGAGAGATACCTTAATGAGTAGACTTATCTCCTATCCTATGGGGTGCGACAGAGAATACCTTAACGGGTAAACTTATCTCCTATCCTATGGAGTACGTCATAAATATACCTTAGATGGTAGACTTATCTCCTATCCTACGGGGTACGACAGAGAATACCTTAACGGTTAAACTTATCTCCTATCCTACAGGGTACGACAGAAATATACCTTAATGGATAGACTTATCTCCTATCCTACAAGGTACGACAGAAATATACCAGAGAATACCTTAACGGGTAAACTTATCTTCTGTCCTACGGGGTATGGTAGAGAATACCTTAACGCATTGACTTATCTCCTATCCTATGGAGTACGATAAAAAATACACTAATGGGTAGACTTGTCTACTATCCTACGAAGTACAGAGAAGAATGATAAACTCATTTCCTATCATAAGATATAGGACATACAGTCCCTTAAATAGAAACACATACTCCCCGTTTTCTGAATGAGAAAAGAACACGCTTATATATTTCAATAATAGAGCGCAAAATCATATAACATTGAATTAAACTATCTAATCCGAAAGATAGTCATAATAATGACAAAAAATGTCAGAAAAACTAACATTATCCCAAAATCAAGATCGAAAAATATTCAAGAAAACACAATTATCCAAAGTGATTACAAAAATGGAAAAAAGGGCAATGCAGTGCCACGACAACTATCAGTTCGGGTATTGAGGTGTGCCCTTCATGCTAATCATCACCAAGCTTTCTTTCTTCAAGATCTCGGCAAAGGCATCGGGCTCAGAGTCTCCATCAGAGTCTGAGTCATCAATAGGATTCCCATCAGGGCTGCACATGGCATCCAATTGGGTTGTATCAAACCCCTCACGAAATCCGTTCAGTCTCTTGATTTGCCCAACGATTGCCTCCTTGCATTCTTCACAGTCTTGCCAACCACGCTTCGCTTCTTATACGTGTTGCTCAACATCAAATGCGTTGCAATAAGATGCTTGATCTAGGGTGAAGGGTCCTAGGCAACAAAATAAAAAGATACTAAGGACCACAAATACCCGTTATAAAAAGATATAAAAGTTAAAGACTCTAACAAAGAGTTCTACCTCGAACTGAAGGGCTCTGAGAGCCTCGACAAGCTCCGATTGAAGGTGCATTCTCAGTCTTCATCTCTTCTAGCTGAAGCTCGGCACTTTCCTTGCCATTTTTCCCAGCAGAGACATCTTTATCATGTTCAAGCTCAGACTTCAGCTTCTCGTTCTCAGCCCAAGAAGAAGTAATGACTTGATTGGCAGTATGAAGCCGACTCAGAGCATGGTTCTTCTCTGCGATCGCCTTATAGTCGTAGTAGGGTCAAAATTGACCATCATATCTATGGCCGTTTCCATTTGCGCCACCGCCTCTGCTTTGCCGACATCAAAGTTGTTTCACACGGTTAGACTCGTGGACAAAAAATTGCCAACCTGAGTATAAAACACACGTTGCATGATCAGTCAAAGAAAACCCCCACATCTGACAATACTTAACAAATGTGAAAACCAAATAAGAAACTAGTTCTACCACTTACAACTTGGAAGACATGAATGCCTCGGTGCACAACGAGTACTCGATCCTGCTCCCCTAACAGTGGAGTCTTCGCCACAGAAGGAAAGTCCTTCCCATAGCACAAATGACCTCACTCTCACTAAACTCATAGGATCCAACTTTGATGTTGGGACCTGGTGTAGCACGACCAGACGTGCGAGGGGTTTCGTTTCAACAAGACGAAGCCCATGTTAGGATGAACGAGAGTGGCATGAGGATTGCTGGAGCTGGCTCCTACGTTGCCTATAAGAACGTCCATGAAATCTACACCCTGATTGCGCGGGCTGATTGCCGTATTGCCCAGAGAGTCACCAACCTCCCTCACCTGAGAGCGGTGGCCAGTTCGCCCACGAGTCTTGAGCACATTGGGTCTGCCCCATCAACCCCATTGCCCACCACAAAACTAGTGGCCCATTTTGACGCATTATATTGTTGCATCCTAGCTTGGCGTCCCGTCACAAGAGTGATTGCAGGAAGGAGATAACAAGTAATTTAAACTCATATGACATGGCAGGAGTACATGTGTATGCTCAAAACAAGCTAAAAAGGAATGCATCTTTAAGATATATACCCAAGCTATGTGGACCGTTATAGGGCTTTGGTGATAGGGCACCAACTCTCACAACATCGTCCTTAACAAACAACGTGTGGTCAAAATTATACTTAACTAACTTCTTCAAAAAACCCTCCTCCCATGTGGGAGCCCCGACACCCGATGGGATGCCAAATATTTTAGCTTTCGATCAAAATTTGGGCAAATAGTCAAACTCTCCCAAGGTCTTTTATTTAGAGTAAAATAATTTTTTCTTCGCCCCGACACCATAACTAGACTTGGTGGCCGTTAAAAACTTGTGACCAACATTTGCTCTCACAAAATAAAACCCCTCCCAACCTTCTTAATTGTGACCACGCATAACAACTTCCAGAATTCATTAACGTTGCACGTGGAGACTTCATCACCAAGATGAATTCTACCAAAGCCCCAAATGAATTCAGTGACAACTGAACTAGGCAAACACCTATGCTACTCAGCAAGGTGCCGATAAATAGATGAATAGGAAACCTCAAGCCACTGGCGAAATGCTTGGCATTCACGGTAATATGACCCATTGGAGGGGTGTGCATCCTTTCATCCTTCCCAGAGAATCTTATTTCATAACCCCACATATAATAATTGTCGTAGTAGTGTTTAGGTTTATGCGGCACACTAGATACCATATCTAGGTATCTTTCTCGCATCCTATACCGCTTTTCTTTGCCTATCCCAGCCAAACTGTATTTATTTTCTTCTCCACGCTCCTCGTCTGAGTCATCCTCCTCCTCCTCATGCCCATATGAATCACCAACTAAATCATTGGGGTCCGACATCTCATTATCACTTTGGAACATCGACACATATACCAGTGGGTGCAGAGGACTAGCATTGTCGTCTACTAGTTCATCCTCATGAACAACGACAGTAACCTAAAGAGTCGACCTAAACCCTTTTGGCTCAGATATTTTTCTAGCAAGCACAAAAGATTCCTATAAACTAGCGTAGTTAGATAAAAAGACCTACAAAAGCCTACAAATTCCGAATCAGATCAAGAAACCCGCCTTTGATTGCGCGTGCGGTAATTAAACTCTTTGCTGAGAAAAACTGAAAAGCGAAAGGTAGCCCGGTAAGCAAATCGCTTCAAAATTTTAAAAAATCTTACTAAGTACAAACATTGCATATATACTGTTTCATGTCAAAAAGGGATATTGGGTAACCCACGTCGAACTCCACGAATCTCGATATTCGTTTTCCATATCAAAATATTGATGTCGAAAGGAAACATTCGATATACCTTTGCCGAAAATAGTACACCCTCGCTTGAAGACAAAGGTTTTCTCTCTCCTCATTTCTCCTATTTATAGTCGAGAGGCGCATGGAATACACATTAAATGGAGACGGTTCATCTGGCATGTCGAAATAAGGGATATTCGATATAGATGCCATATTCGGATCGATATCAACGATTTGACACTGATGCCCATATTCGATGTCGATATACCACATTCTACATCGATCTCCATATTCGATATCATGCAAATTTTTTTCTGTAATTAATGGACAAAACAAGATCACTTTATTGGAATATTCACACGGGTGCCCCAAGTCAAGGTGTGAACGGCATACGTAGTTTAAATGCGTTTCTCTATGTCTAGCAATTTCATATTGTGGGACCCACAATTTAAAATGTCAAATTGGCAGACCGTTACGATCCTTGCATATAAACTGGGGGAACGTGAGGTACGTAAATCATGATTTACTTAGTTTAAAAGCTATGATTTAGAACGATGCCTCATAAAATGGAAGACTACATGATATGGATACCGAATGTGCCAGCCCAGCTGATTTACTGGCCCAAGCCAATGGCATATCGAGGATTGACGCCCGATATCATGCCTCATATCGAATATGTGGTACAAGGTTTGCCACAGATCTCGAGAACGGACCACACCCCCGATATCTATATATATGCATGGTCCGCAATTCAAGGCACACTCATTAATTAACATACACAGTTCACACAACATATCGAATACATTCCTTCGATATCTATACGCATTTCGATATGCAACTTTACCCGACATACATTTATGATCCGATATAGAGTTCATCTCTGATATCTCCTAACTTCGACATCAACACAGCATCCGATATCCACATTATCCTCGACATCGAGCACCTTCGACATATCAGTGCGATTTCGACATCGTACGATATTCGACATCTGACAGAATCATCCGAGTGTCGTCTTTGTTGTTACGGACAAAGTTAACCTATAGTCTAGCGTTAGCGATAGTTGACATAATCTGTATTAGATCAAAGACTATTTCTATAATCTTTTGTACTCGTTTGTAGCTCTGTAAGCTACGATCCTTATCCCACATTAAATATTAAACTAGTTATGGCTCAATTATAAGAGTGGTGTTTCTACCGTTGTAGTTTACAACTCACGTTGTAGTAGTTCAAGTATAAGAGAAAATTTGTAACTGTGATTACTATTCTGCTAAACAACTTGAATGTTGGTGTTTTAGTTGTTTATATTTGTTTTCAGTTTATATTAGACCTTTCTATAGTAAGATAGTCTGATAACAATTTATGACATCATCATGCTTTTCTAAAGACACTTCCGGTGGTGTATCTTGTACTAAATTCATCAAGGATCAATTGTGGAGAACTTAATTATGATATACTTGAGGTATAACTGGAATGCAATAGCAAAAAGTAAAGGAAAAAATGAACACCAAACTTGTAAATTATTTTCATTCCTTCAATAGAATCTACATTACATTGAGTACACGACGTCGTGACAACGTCAACAAACATGAAATCATAATTTTCCTCATCCCATGATACATTAATGGCAACGTTAGAAGTTAATTCCACAGCATTAGGAACCTCAATTTCCTCATCTACCCCTACCAATTCAAAATATGCCAAACTTGTCCTTTCTTCATCCTCCTCCACGCCGCTCCCACCCCCACCCCCACCCCTCACCTCCACCCACCCATCAGAAAACTCCCAATTTACCCCTACCGTAGAAACCAACCCCCTTATCCTCTCCTTCGCACTCAATCCCCCACCCCAACCTCCCTCCTCCACGTCAACCTTCTCGTCATCAAACTCCAAATCGTAGCCGTCCAGCACGCACCTTGGCGACGAATAACAAATCAAATCCTTCGACGCACACATCGAAATAAATGGGTGGCGAAGCAGCTGATCGCAGCTCCACCTCTTCCTAATATCCCGAATTAAACACTTGTCTAAAAAATCACGACCCAAAACCGAGAGCCGAACCGGATAGACCGGCAACTCGTCCGAAAACCCGATCCTCAAAACCGACCCGGACTCGAATTCCCAACCCGGCTTCCCGGTAATCATCTCAATTACCGTACAACCCAACGACCACACATCGGATTCGGGTCCCTGATACTCCCCCCGCACAACCTCCGGCGCCATCCACAAAGGACTGCCACGTGTCGAGTTACACGACCCGGATCCGAATTCCACCGCCGACCCGAAATCCGCCAGCTTGGCGGACCCGGGAGAGGATCCCAAAAGTACGTTTTTACCCTTGACGTCGCAATGCACAATGCCTCTCGAGTGAAGGTAGCTCAGGGCGGAAACCAGGCACCACGTGTACTCGCGAACGGATTCTGATGATGATGATGATGACATGACGTTTCCACGTGGCATGTACTCCATGTGGAGGTTCCTGTGAGACTGCGCCGTGTCGTCTCCCAGGTACCTGACAATGAAAGGGGAGGAGATCGACTTGAGGATCCTGATTTCGTTTTCTAGTGCTTGGATTTGTGAAGGGTGGGAATTCGACAAATCCACCGACTTGACGGCGAATACGTCGCCGTTCTGGAGGTTGACGGCGGTGTTTACTTTTCCATAGGCGCCCCTGCCTATGCATCCCCCTCTTACCCAGTTTTTGGGTGCTTCCTTTTCCATATATTGTGTGTCTAAATATGAATGTTATAAATTTTTTAAAAGTACTCTGTTTTTGAAAACAGGGGAGGATGAGTGAGGTGTATATATAGTAGATAGAGAATAGAGGAATGTGAATAATAAGTGGTTTGTTTGATGGATGATGAGTTGACGTGAATGAATAATAAATTGGGCTTTATCCTTATCTACTATTTAACCGGTGGAGATTCGGTTAATACTTTTGTTGTTGTGGCCATGAGAAAAGAATAGTAGTAATAAGGTTAATTTTATTTGGTTAGGACAAGAGAGGGAGATTTGGCCAAGTCTTTTTATGGTGTTTGAATTTGGGGGAGGTGGGTGGGTTTAATTGGGTTAGGAATATACCCGTGTGGAATATGAGCTGGAATTTTGTGAATATATATTGATATAATGGTTTATTTTGCCCGTGAATTTATGTGATCATGTCGGTGGAACTATTCTATCGCATGGGTGTTGAGGTTAATTCGGTTGGTCGTGATCAGATTCAGGGGCGGATCTATTAAGGGGCTAGGGGGGGCTGTAGCCCCCCCTATTTTTTTGAATTTTTTTTATACCTAGGTATATATAAGTGAGAGTTTTTCAAGTTTTTGGGGTTCTAGTATAATATTATAGAGTACAAATCTTTGAATGCAATTGCACACACAAAAAAAGAAGGACGCTCAGTGTGCTGAAACCAAATATTGCAAAATCAACTATGCTTTATGTCAAATTCGCAAAATAACCTCATACCTTATTTTTAATCAGCAAAAAAGTCTTAATGTTGTAAACCTAGCAAAAAATACCTCTATTGTTTAATTAATTCAAATGTAAGAAAATCACTAATCTTGATTTAATTTTTTTTTGGTACATAAAGAATTATTGTTATTAAGATTTAATTATATGCATGTTTATTTATTTTCTCTTTACAAAACCATTAGTTTTTAAATCTGTAGAACTGTAAGTAGTGTAGTATACAATAGTTTTATGATGTTTTAATTCCAAGAAAAATGTAAAAGAGTTTTAACATAGTTTAAGTCTTTTATTTTAGTAAATATATATTTTATAAAAGTTGTAATGCAAGAAAAAAAAAAGAAAAAAAAAGATTTTTTGGTTATCGATAGAGTTATGATAAAATTTTCATTACAAGAATTTTCGCTAGAAGTAAAAGCTCTATAACTTTCATCTTTTTTAGAAGCTTCAAAAATTCATTCAAACTTCTCTTTTCGTAGTATTGTTTCATTGTCTTTTCTCTTGATTCTCTTTAGATTCTTGCTTATTGTTCTTGAAAAAAAAATCTAGCCCCCCCTATATTCAAATCCTGGATACGCCCCTGATCAGATTAACATGTTCGGATATACTTGGCCTAGTTTAATTTTATCCCATTGTTATTGAGTTGTTTCTTTTGATCAGTTCATTTTATCTACACGTTACATGTGTCAGTTTTGATTTTTTAGTAACACACGTCTATTCGATCGACTATTTTTGTGATTAGAATTAGCCCATGTGGGTTGATGAGATCGATCTGGCTTTGTTATGGAATTTATTCCTATTCAAATAAATCTTGGTTGTTCAAAAAAAACAAAAAAAAATCTTGCAATCCAAACTATTTATTGAAAGTTCTTGTGTTAATGGTCGTCCGACTCCAATTTTGTTGTTGTTTGAGATTAGTTACTTGTATTACTAAATTACTTAAAGTGTGTGTTCGAATGAGATGAATCATATTATCCCAACAGTTAAAAGTTTTTATTTGCTTTAAAATGTTTTTGTTTTGGGTAAGGATCGCTGATAATAGTTGTTTCTCTGTCACGTCATGTATATTTTGTTTAGATGATCATGCTACATATTAATTATTGATCTGATCAAGCGGATGAATTGGCAAACAAATGCTAGAAACGACTGGATCGGTTTTTGTCTTTAAATTTAGGATAAAATTTGAAAATAGTCAATGAATAAGTACTTTGTTGTTTTGATAACTGATAACTCCCAACACATTTTTCCCCCCAAAATAGAATTAATAAAAATATTCAACATTGATTTCAATTTTCACAACATGCCGTGTTAGAAGATCAGAATTAAATTTTCTAAAACTCCCATCAGGATTATTCTCATACGCGTAATTCATCCCTATTCCCTACCAAGCCCATCCCCATAATTAATTTCGCAATATTAATGCATGCAATATTGCAATGTGAATAACCAAGTCTTACTTTCAGCCGACTAAGTTTTTTATTTATTAAGTTTTTGTTACCAAATGAACTTGACTCAGTCAGCTAGCTAGATCACTTAAGTTTTTTTTTTTCTTTTTGATAAGTAAATGAATAGCAAGATTTTAAACTTGAATGATTTGTTCAGTGTTGAGATTCCAATGTCCACGATGCTTATGTAGATACTTGAAAAGGGTACATACTTCTTTTTGAACAAATTAATTGAATTGTAGAAAGGTAACTTTCTGGTTAAGGTGACACATAAGGTATCACCAAATTAATAATAACACCGTAGTTTTTGAAATTTCACTTTCCATATTATAGTAGTAGATGCTCCGGCTTTTCACGTAAGTACGATGTACATGCACTTAACCTTCTGATTGACGCGTGGAGCCATTATATTAGCTCTACCTACATAATTTAACTGTCATCGCATAATTGGAGTCACAAAATTCTTCTCAAGTCCAAGTGCGTTGTAAATCGTATTCCAGTTCACGACATTATTATTGGCCATCTCCACTTCATCTTTATTTTATTTGCGTTGACATGAAAATACTTTACAGTACAAGGGCATTGACCTTCAATGAACCTAATTATAATTGTTGGAAGGACCACATCCCCACACCCTTCTGGCAAATCAATTATATGCCACAATTTTGCCCTTGCGAACCTACAGAAAGCCATCAAAAGGATTAATTGATGTCACTCACAACTCCAATTGTTTAACACCTATTATCCACATTACCTGTCGAGTAGTTGCGCACACTCCTTTACAATTGATGCTTTTTTACATGGTATAAACAATACGGTTGTAAGAATGTTTGTTCATGTTATTTGTCGTCTAGTTTGGAGTTGGATAACTTTCATGAAGTGTATTAGTTAATTAAAGTTGAATCTATTATCTAATGTTCAAAATAAAGAACTATTGGGACCTTCAATATTAAAGGCGCATTGCGAGTGAGGTTGTTCTTCTTTAGATTAGTTAGTATTGAAATAAAGTGTGTTTTTTTCTCCTTTAAAGACACAAAGGAAAGATAAGTCCTTGCGTTTAGCTCAACACCTACATAATACACATTTACAAGAAAATGTATACATTAAATCGAATTTGTGTTCCTTTTGTACACCTGTCAGTATTTCTTATACTATGAGTTCTTTTTTGATAAACTTTTGTCTTCTATTGATGTAGAAATGTTTGAATATTTAAATTTAAACACACGCAATTTAGTTTAACTTATAAATGGAAGGGGAATATAATTGTTGAATCTCTCCAGTAATGAAATCAAAGAGGAGTGCATGAAAAATGGCTAAAGTGCAAGCAAGAATCAGACATTTGTATGGGGGAATTGCATGAGGGCACGCCTAATAATTATTTAAGTCGAAGACCATCGTGAAAACACTTTAAGATTCATCAATATTCTTAGAATGTGACGTAGTCATACATATAATGCGAATTAAAATTGAACCAATCGCATTTCAAATGGTAAAAATTCAACTCAATTTCGTCTATATATTTTATCATTTTACATGCCATATGCCCATATTTATCTAGCTACATTATCAGGAGTTTCTTTTGCTATAGATAACTCAACTAGATGACCACGTATCTTGACAACGTGGTATATATATAATACACACAATATGGCGTACCCAACCACAATATTTGTATGTGCTTGATTCTATCTACGTTGCTTCTTTTTTTCTCATTAGAAATTCTTTTACCTTGAAATAAAACCAATTTCAAGAATCAAGACTCTTGATAATCTATAAAAAATCAAATTGTTATTTGGCGCATCTTAGTAGGCAACAAGCGAAAATAGTTTGGAGGTACCATTCAGTATGGGTTACTGCTAGTTGCATTTTGTCCATATGATGATTGAACTAAAATTTGTGGGGACACATTTGTTTTGTCTTATAACCAAACACCAAACATCGAGTCGGCTGTCTCCACCACTTCTCCACATGGAAAGATCTATCGAACAGATTCGTGCAGGCAAACCGATTCAAATGCTCCCGTGGCTCAAAACTATTGGCTTTCGCTTTGTTAAGGAAATAACATAAAAAATATAAGGTTTCATGGATGTCTGATTGTGCCCACAAAATTAATATCCTCTGTTTTTCGGCGATTGAAAGTGTTGCGGTTAACACTTTGTTGACGTGCGCTACCACCATCCACGTCAATTTATTTAATTGAGAAAATTCGGTATACTTTTTTGTTTTTGTTTTTTTTTGTTCAAGATTCCTTGGAGCATATGTTAATTTAATTAGAAGATAAGTTGGTAACAGTTTTTAAAATTGGTCGGTACTGAGCCGTATGTACACCAAAATATTAAATTAGATATATCTAACCTCAATGATCAGTTGATCACTTGCCTAATAAACAGTCCAGCCACGAAATTAAATGATGTATTTCTCCTCAAATACAATTATATGGTGTACCTTCTACAATTTTAAGATTGTAAAATAAACACGTGTCGACTTGCATCTTTGTGTTTCGCATCAAAAATTTACGTGACCCTTTTAAACTCATAATGTGGCGTCTCTCAGTAGGGATTGTGGATCGTGAAACGCCACATAGGTTTGAGACTGATATGGACCGAAGCCAAATTGTGACTTACGTAACTTCAAGAATTGATCATATGACATACTTCGGTGATAAATATCTCTGCTGTATTGGATATGGTTAATGCCTAATTTATTGGACATAATTTTGTAATGAATAGGTATATTTATAGTTATTTCCCAATTTGGAGAAACCCAACATATCATTTAACATGTAAAATTTCTCTAAAATCTTCAATGTTTTATAGGAGTACCATGGGTTCTCAAGTTTTTAATGGTTTCAAAACATATAATTCTTTCTCGTAATGCGACTCGTGTGCAAAACAGAATAAATATGAGCAAAGAGGATAATTCGTATAAACAAGAAAAAAGTAAAATAGTAATAAGTTCTTTATCTATTTTGGCACATTTATCTATGGGACAAAATTCGGCCTCTTTAACGTCCCCATATATTCAATTCAAGATGATAGCAGATATCCATTCGAATTCGTATCTTTTACAGGATAAAGACGTTACTAGTTCTACACGTTCCTTGTGTTGCATACCAATTTGGATTTTAGTCAGGCTTCTATTATAAGCGGCGTGCTTTTAATGGCCAAAACTTAATGAATAGAGGCACATTGCAATGCAAATTTACTTTAACTGCTAAAGTTACGTAAAATGAAGCCAAAATTTAGGTATATACTTAAGCGGTAATTGGTTATGCTAATTATCTTGATATATAAATAAATTGATTACAATGATATTGAACTGCCAATAAACATGCAGTTAACCGCTATTGTAGCAAATTAGTGGTAACTAAAATTATAATTACGTCACGTTCACTACAAGAAAAAGGGGTCATTACCTACCGCAAATTAGCTACCGAAATTCCGTAGCTAGTCATTAGCTACGGAAATTCCGTAGCTAACGCATGTACCAACCGAATTTCCGTAGGTAATATTATTGCCGACAACAAATCGGTGACCAATATTTCTCACGACGGATATTCCGTGGGTACTTCGGTAGCTACTTATTTGTAGCTACGGAAATTTCGTAGGCACGTATTAGTAGCTACCGAATTTCCGTAGCCAAACTTTAAGGCATCGCTGGGCCACAACTGGGCCATACGGCCGACGAAAACTCTGTAGCTACTGTTGACAGTAGCTACGGATTTTCCGTAGGAAGTAGCTATGGTATATAAATAATAATAATAATAATAATAATAATAATAATAATAATAATAATAATAATAATAATAATAATAATAATAATAATAATAAAACTTAAACCCTGCCGCAATGGGGAGAGAAGGTGTATTTATATGAGAAGATCTTTCACTGCCTACCGCAATGCGGTAGGTAATTTCAATGGTAACTGCTATTAGCTACGGTCTGGCGGTAGGTAATAACAACGGTAACATTCATTAGCAACGGAAACGCGGTAGCAAATTATTTTTACCGTTGACATTACCTACCGAAAGACCGTAGCTAATCCTTCTTACCGTTGACATTGGCTACCGAAAGGCCGTAGCTAATCTTTCTTGCCTTGGCACAAATTTGAAAATTTGAGTAAACCCTTTACCCAAACCCTAACAGTAGCTACCGCTAGTCCGTAGCTATTGACTACATTAGCTACCGAATGTCAGTAGTTACTAATATTCAAGTGCTTCAACTGTGATTTTTCAACGATTATTTTAAATGTAACTGATTGTTTCTTATCAATTACGTCAATAACAAGTTATAATTAACTAAATAAACATAAAATGATGATTTCATTGCACAATCAATGACACTACTAATGTCGGTTCATAACAACAATGATACCTAATGTCGTTTGTTTGTCAATAGTATATATATGTATCTATCTCCCAATAGAACGTTAAATAAAGAATGTAACTTCAAATCATAAACAATCATCACATTTCATCGATACATCATTCAACACGTCACAACGATATTTCAATCACATACGCACGAGACATGATTAAGTGTAGAGGTAAAACTAATATATACGTCACACAACAATACATCAATCGTAATAACAACTCAATTACTATCAAATAAGTTATTTATTACTTAATATTGGTAATATTACTAAACTGAAAACATAAAGAAATCAAAACCACATAAAGAAATATACAAAATAGAAAAAAATTAACATTAGCTACGACCAAACGGTAGCTACTAATATTCAATGGACATTAGCTACCACTAGTCGGTAGCTACTAATATTCAACAGTTATTAGCTACTGGAAGTCAGTAGCTACTAATGTTCAACGAACATCACCTACCGCAAGTCGGTAGCTACTAATATTCATCTTGATAGAACCCATAAAATTGACAATTAGCTACCGATTTTCGGTAGCTAATTTTCGAAAAATTGGGCGCCCATGTGTGGGAAATTCAAATTTTTCGAAAATTCAAAAATTTTGACAATTAGCTACCGATTTTCGGTAGCAAAACGTCGAAAATTTTGGCGGCCAAGAGCGGGAAATTCAAATTTTCTGAAAATTCAAAATTTTCAATCTCATATTATAAATACCCCTCAATTCTTCAATCTACAAAGTAATCCCAACACTTCTCCAATCTAAAAACTATCCTTACCATTTATTTATTTATCAAATCTATAAAATCATCCCAACACTCTCTTCAAATCATCAAAAAATCCCAACACTTCTCCAAGCTAAAAAACTTTCTTTATTTCCTTTATTTCTTTGTTTCTCATTTCTCAACACTCTCTTCAAATCTTCACCATATTTTTCATTTCTCAACACTCTCTTCAAATCTTCACCATGTTTCTCATTTCTCAACACTGTCTTCATATCTTCAAAACTCCAAACTTTTTTTATTTTACAATCATTTTGTTAAAAAGACTTTCTTCTTTTATTTAAATGCTTGATAGTGTTAAATTAACAAATAAACATTTATTTTCGTATTTGTGAAACAATAAACCAATAAATTTCCAGAATATTTCAAGATTTTTTTTTAAAATCTGTAAATATTATTAGCTACGGCAGAACGATAGCTAATAATATTCATGGCTTTAAATATTATTAGCTACCGGTTTTCGGTAGCTAATGGTATGAATATTAGTAGCTATAAGCTTTCGGTAGCTATTAATATTCATAAAGTTAGCTACCTAAAGTCGGTAGCTACTAATATTCATACTATTAGCTACCAAAATTCGGTAGCAAATGCGGGTTAAAATGGGCAAGCTAAATCGGCATGCTAGTGACGAAATTTTGGTAGCTAATTCGACAGTAGCTACCAAAACTCGGTAGCTAATTTTCAAAGTTGTGGCGACGGAAGTGCCGACGAAAGTTTGGTTACGAATTTGAGCGACGAAAATTCGGTAGGAAAGAGTATTATTACCTACCGAAATTTGGTAGCGAGTCATTAGCGACACGATTAGTAGCTACCGAAAATTACCGACGGAATTGCGGTAGGTAATGATCAATACCTACCGCGTTTGGGTCATTAGCTACCGAAAATGCGGTAGGTAATGACCCCTTTTTCTTGTAGTGGTTTGAGGAAAATACACTCTTGCATGTGATCGTGTACTATGTGCTACAATATTTAAATATATTATGAAGCTATATTACTGACTGATAAAATTATTTTAAAATTTATTTTTATTTATTTTATTAAACGCATTTAGAGGCACTCACATTCACAAAATTTAATATTTAAAGCATTCACGCATGCGCACATGCTCTCGCATTAAGACTCATACTTGCTCGCTTTGTGTGACTTATGATTTGATTAATAGGAGCTTCTAGTGAAATTCGATTAATTCTCAAAGCTTCTTTTGCTACTACGTGTCATACAACAACAACAACAACAACAACAACAACCAAGCCTCTAATCCCAATTAAATTGGGGTAGGCTATATGAACCATGAATGAATCACGTCGAGTCGTGAACATGAATCTTCTGCCTCCATAGGTTTCAGTTGGTGAGCATGTCTTCATTTAGATCTTTTAGCTTCTTGTCGTTCCGTATGACCTCCATCCACGTCTTTTTCGGTCTCCCACGAACTCTAGTCGTCTGTCCTAGGTCGAGATCTTCAACTCATCGTACCGGTGCATCTATGGGTCTGCGTTTAACATGCCCAAACCATCTTAAACGGTTTTCTTGCATTTTCTCGTCGATGGCCGCCACACCCAATTTATGCCGAATATCTTCATTGCTCACCTTATCTCTCCTTGTGTTACCGCACATCCACCGAAGCATGCGCATCTCTGTAACGTTCATTTTCTGTGCATGACTTTGCTTAATAGCCCAACACTCGGAGCCATAAAGCAAAGCAAGTCTAATAGCCGTACGATAGAACTTTCTTTTAAGCTTTAAAGGAAATTTACGATCGCACAGGATCCCTGTTGCACTCTTCCACTTTGTCCATCCAGCTTGGATGGGGTGGTTGACATCTCCATCTAACTCTCCATCCATCTGCAGTTGGAGCCTAAATACCGAAAATGCGCACTTCTCGGCATCTCTTGACCATCCAACTGAACCGTGCCATCGTTGTTTCTTCGTTGTTTGCTAAACTTGCATTCGAGGTACTCTGTTTTTGTTCGACTTAGTCGAAATCCTCATGCTTCTAATGTTTGTCTCCATTGTTCTAATTTAGCGTTAACTCCCATTCTCGTCTCATCGATGAGGACAATATCGTCTGCAAACAACATACACCATGGGACTCGGTCTTGGATGGTTCTGGTGATTTCATCAATTACAATGGCAAACAAAAATAGGCTCAAAGCTGACCCCTGATGTAAGCCAATTGTAATTGGAAAGGCGTCTATTAAACCGCCACAAGTTCGGACACTTGTCACCACATTCTCATACATATCTTTTATGATGTTGATATATTTAATGGGTACCCCCTTCTTCACCAAGGTCCACCATAATACCTCTCGGGGTACTTTGTCGTATGCCTTTTCTAAGTCGATAAAGACCATATGTAAATCTCTACTCTTTTCTCGAAAGCGTTCAATGAGCTGACGAATCAAATGGATGGCCTCCATGGTCGACCTTTCCGGCATAAATCCAAATTGGTTCTCAGATATGGGAACAATTTGTCTCAATCGGTGTTCGATCACCTTCTCCCATAACTTCATGGTATGAGACATAAGCTTTATCCCACGATAGTTAGAACAGTTTTGGACATCGCCCTTGTTCTTATATAGAGGTATTAGCGTACTCTTCCTCCACTCTTCTAGTATTTTACTTGTTCGCCATATTTTGTTAAAGAGTTCCGTCAACCAGGTCACCCTTATCTCTCACATGCTTCTCCAAGCCTCGATAGGGATACCATCTGGGCCAATAGCTTTTCGAGTCTTCATCCTCTTCAAAGCATCTTTGACTTCCGACCTTCTAATACGGCGCATAAAATTACGGTTCAGATCCTGGGGGGACTGCGAGATGTCACCATTGCTTGGGTGGGGCCTCCATTGAACAGACCCTCGAAGTACTCCCTCCACCGTGCTTTGACCTGATCCTCACGCACTAAGACAGACTGACCTTCATCTTTGATGCATTTCACTGCACCTAGGTCTCTAGTCTTCCTCTCTCTAATGCGAGCAATTTTGTATATATCCTTCTCGGCCTCCTTGTTATCCCTCTTCTCATAAATTTCCTTGTACACAGCCTCTCGCGCTAGTCGAACAGCTTTCTTTGCTTCTTTCCTGGCTAGCTTATACTTTTCAAAGCTTGCTCCATCATAGTTCTTCTTCAAATCCCTGTAACAATCCCGTTTGGCCTTGATTGCCGCCTTTACTTCTTCATTCCACCATGAAGTGTCTTTACCTGTGAGGCTACTACCTCAGGATTCACCTAAGAGGTCTTTCGCTACCTTCTTGATACAACAAGCCATTTTGGTCCAAGTTGTATCTGCATCGTCCTCATTCTTCCAGTCTACCTCTTGAACCATTCGCTCCACGAAGGCCTTTTGGGTAGACTCCTTAAGTCGCCACCACTTAATTCTAGGTTCCACCCAGCGCCTACTCCTCTTCACTCCTTGCCGCAGTCTAATATCCAACACCAAAAGCCTATGTTGCATAACCACACTTTCTCCCGGGATGACCTTGCAATCTGAGTAACGACTTCTATCTGCCCTCCTAGCTAAGAAGAAATCTATTTGGCTCTTATTTGACCAACTCCTATAAGTGACCAAATGATATTCTCTCTTCTTAAACCAGGTATTTGCTACAAGCAAATCATAGGAGAGGGCGAAGTCTAATATAGCGTTGCCTGGCTCATTTCGATCCCCAAAGCTATACCCGCCGTGAATGTCCTCGAACCCATCACGGCTAGATCCTACATGACCATTAAAGTCACCTCTAATGAAGAGTTTCTCACTACTAGGGATCCTTTGTACCATCTCGTCCAAATCTTCCCAAAACTTACGTTTGACAGCTTCGTCTAGTCCTATCTGTGGTGCATAGGCACTAATGACATTCAAGATATCCTCACCTATGACCAACTTGACCAGTAAGATCATGTCGCCCTTCCTTCTGACCTCCGCCACGTCTTCGAGCCAAAGCTTATCTATGATGATCCCAACACCATTTCGGTTCTTCTCTATCCCGGTATACCAAAGCTTACAACCCCAAGGGTCTACTACTTTGGCCTTTTCACCAACCCACTTGGTCTCTTGCGCGCACAAGACGTTGACTCTCCTCATGGACATCGCCTCTGCTAGCTCGGCTAATCTTTCTGTGAGTGACCCCACATTCTACGATGCAAGGCGAACTCGTCATTCCTGGACTAACTTCTTTACCCTCACCCGTCCTAGAAGGTGAGGGAATCCTTGCTCATTTGACACCACACCCGGGCATCGATGTGGCGCGTCGCTTCCGGGCGACGACCTAGCAACCCTTGCCCATTTATCACTACACCCGGGGTCCGATGTAGCGCGTCGTTGAGTAGGGAACGCCCCAACGAAATTCATAATATGGTTCATATCATAGGATGTGACGGGGTTTTTACGTTGGCTGTCACAAGCCTACCACAACCCTCATCCCTTATCCTGGCTTGGGACAGGCAGTGAAAGCTCACTGGCAAAGTTTTTGCTACTACGTGTCATATACGCAGAATACATAAAGTACCAAACTCACTCTGATTATCGACCTACTGCTTTGGAAACCTAAAGTTAGAAATTAGCAGCCCAGTTTAGATTTAAAGCAGATTGGCTTCTCAACCCTGATCTCAGAAAGGTGGTTTAACATAAATGACAGTCAATGGTTATCTTTCATGAATATCTCTCTTTGGAACAAGCACAATTTTGGTAACATATTCAAGCGCAAGAGGCACTTACAAGCTCGCTTATTTGGAATTCAACCTGCCATTGAGAATCACGCGAATGCCAACATTCTCAATCTTGAGCAGAAACTAATCAGCAAATATAATGATCTTCTACTAGAAGAACAACTCTTATGGTTTCAAAAGTCTAAGCAAGATGCGGCAACTCTCTAGGATAGAAACACTCACTTTTTCCACCTCTTGGCTCAAACCTGAAGACAAAAAGCAAAAATTCCTTGCCTTGAGGACGACTCAGACACAATCATTAATAACAAAGAACTTCTTAAGAATATGGATGTTCATTACTTTGCTAATATTTTTACAGCGACTGAGAACATGTGTTCAGACTTACGGGGAAATTTTCTCCCTCTCCTTCCAGAAGATACGCAAAACCTGAACCGTGTCATCTCCCTCGAATAAGTGCATGAGACCATATTTGCTATGGGAGCCTTACAAAAGTGTTGGACCTAATGGATTACAGCCAATCTTTTATCAAACAATATGGGATGTCATTGGTACAGATCTTCATTATCTCAGCTATGAGAACTGGTACTTTTCCAGCAGAAATTAATGAGACACTTCTTCATTTGATACATAAGGTTGATCATCGAGAAAACATTTAACAACTCAGGCCTATTGGGTTATGCAATGTCGCATACAAGATTATCACAAAAGTTGTTGCAACGAGATTGAAACCAATTCTTATGCGAATAGTAGGACCAACCCAAAGTAACTTTCTACCTGGTCGACAAACTCATGACAACATAATAATTATACAAGAGATGATCCATATAATGAGAAAGAAGTCTGGATAGCAAGAATTTATGACGTAAAAAATTGATCTTGAGAAAGATTTCAACCTACTCTCATTGAAATTTATAGAGGAAACCTTGATGCTGATTGGGATCCCTCAAAATCTCATTAATCTTATAATGTATAGCATTTTCTCTCCATCTATTCAACTTATTCGGAATGGTGAACTAACCGAGTCCTTTAAGCCTACTCGTGGAGTCCTTTAAGCCTACTCGTGGAATCTGACAGGGGATTTGATCTCTCCATACCTCTTTACGTATGGAGTGTCTTTCTCATCTTATTCAGTCTAAAGTTGGCAACGACGATTCGTTCCCCATATCAGCATCGCGATTTGGACCTAAGTTTTTCCACCTTTTCTTTGCTGATGAACTCTTTTTGCTAAAGCTATAACACTTCAAATGAGTGTGATTTTGGACTACTTGAACCGTTTTTCGGTTGCCTCAGATCAGAGAGTTAGTTTGGATAAATATATCATCCTCTTCTCTTCTAATGTCCCGCATACTCTGCGTAACAACATCATAAATATGGATGGAATCCCTAAAGCTATTTTGCTTGGAGTGTACCCCGGGATCCGTATTTGTGACGGTTGTATCACCCAGCCATTTTTCTTGAAGGTTATCAAACGTGTTGAAAAATGTATGTTACTTAGCGTCCTAAATCATGCTCCTTAGCCAGAAAGCACAGTCTCATCAAGTCAGTTTCAACCACTATACCTACTTACATGATGCAAACAAATAAGCTGCCCAAATTCATGAGTGATGGACTTGATAAAATCAACATGGACTTGCTTTGGGGTAGGAGTAGCGAGAGACAAAAAAAATCATCTTGTTAAGTGGTATCGGGCTCCCAGAACTCAATGATGCTATGCTTATGAAGCTTGTCTCGGAAATGCTCAACAAAAGAAGTTCTCTTTAGGCTGATATGTTCTTGGCAAAATACATGAAATATGGCAGCATTCTTGAAGCTAAAAAACCTTCATCTTTCCCGTCTATGGCGCTAGATCCATATGCTTTCATTGCACCCTTCAGTCAGGGTATTAAATGGATTGTTCGCAACGGGCATCACACTCGTTTCTGGTTAGATTGGTGGGTTGAACATGGCCTGGTTATTGATCACGTATCACATGTCCTTCCCAATGCGACTAAAGAGCTAAAAGTGGCTGATTACCTTCGAGATGGAACCCAATGGACATGGTCTTCGTTCCAACATCTCTTGCTTCTTCAACAACTTGCAGAAATGGGAAGAATCATTATTTGTAAAGAAAGCATCACCATGGACTCCCCTTGTTGGGGACTTACAAGTGATAGTATTGTTTCCATCAAATCTGTTTATGGCATGATATGCTCTTCTCAGCAGCCTAGTAGTGCGACTTGGAACCTTGCTCGGAAACTATGCACACGTCAATGTGTTCGCACTTTTACTTGGCTGGCTCTTTACGAAAAGCTTCTTAGTAATGAGAGGAGATACCAACGACACCTTACAAACTATCCTTCTTGCCCCCAGTGCTCATGGGAGAATGAGTCTCGTTTACACTTTATTCGAGGCTGCCCCTTGAGTCAACCTTATTGCTTAATTTGATAAATAATAATTAACGCTCCACTTCATGAATGGCTTTGCGAAAATCTTTACCAACGCATAGCCTTAAATAAACATGAGACACCTTGGGCTATTACTTTTTCTATCGCTTGCTAAAAATTATAGTGTTGGCCATGCCAAAAGGTATTTGAAAATGCCGACATCGAACCTGTTCGAGTTTCCTGCTGGATACGCCAACTGGCGAAGGATGCTGCAATTGCATGGCACGAAATTTATTCAATCAGACATACTGGAAGAATAAAAATCACAAGAAGCTTAAGTTGGAGTCGACCACCATCAGGGATCATTAAAATAAATGTTGACGTCAGTGCAAAAGGGAACTCGAGACTTTTGACTTGCGAACGTATATGCCGTGACCACACTAGGCATTGGATATTCGAATTTGCAGTGAATCTAGGATATGGTAGTATCACGATAGCTGAGCTTTGGGACATCTTCGTCGGACTTTTCGAAGCACTTAAGCTAAATATCTAACATATCATTCTCTCTTGTGTCTCGAAGATTGCTGTCAAGCTCTTAAATTCCTCACTACCAGAATCACATCCTCACAGCAACATCGTTGACTCTTGTTGTGACCTTGCGAATAAGTTCCTATATTGTGTCATCCACCACAACTACCGCGAGACGAACATTGTTGCAGATATACTTGCCCATATCGGTCACTCTCTTCCTTATGGAATATACCATTTTAGCCAGCCCCAGTTGACATTGCTCAATACTTGTTGTTTGATATAGTAGGGGGAATCAGTTATTGCTTTGTTGTGGAGTGGCTGTTCTTAATTTCTTGGTGTTTTTCCCCTTCCCATTGATGTGGAAAAAAGAGTACTTAGAGTTTGTTGAAAATCGATTTGGGCCGTGTTTTATAGGTGGGTAGATCGACATTGTGTTCAATTCATGGATTTATGAGTTTGTTCCGCACAAAATTATGTTCTCATAAAAGTCAAATTCTTGGTTTTTGTCAGGAGCTTGTACTTGTAACATGATGTTTTGATACTTGAATGTTGAATCACAAAAATAAGTTGGCAAATACATCTATTGATAGGGTGTAATATACATATTAAGTGGTTAATTCTTAATAAAAAATTAAAGTATCTAGTAAATCAAAAATAGTAAAATATATTCTTTTTTCAGTTTACTCTTTGTTGAGTCACCCGACAACTAGAACACCAATATTACTATTTTGCGCTTAGGTGAAAATTATTACCCAAAGATTTCAAATGGTATAGAGTTCTCCATGAGAACTATGAGCTAAGAAAAAGAAAGATTGTGGAAGAAGAAAATGCAGGAGATAGAGAATATTTTCTGTTATAAAAAGTGAAAAATTTGATTACAATGTGTGTTACGACCTAGCTACTGCACACCTATATATATTTATAAGTAAAAGGACATAAATTACAATGCTATAACACCTAACAAACTTAGGTGCCTTCTCTATCTAAATCAATAAACTAATTGATGCGTGAATTATTATAGCAATTTGAGTATTTAATTTCGTATACTTTTGCATAATCTTTGTGGCAATTTTACTTGTTTTAGTATTGTTTCATTGTTTTTGTAGTTTAAGTCGAGTCGGAGCAAAACAATGCTTATTTGGAGGATTTCATCACTATTTAGCAATAACCAGGTAGTAGTGCTACGACCCTACCAATCACGCCTCTATCACGAGGAAACATAACGCAACACGAGCAGGAGCAACACCTCAGGATAAAGCACGAGAAACATAAGGTGGCTAGACAACGGGCGTGATAGAACAGTGATTGCGCCTATCAGGCACAACCAGCATGCGCGATGAAACAACGATCGCGCCTGTTAGGCGTGACAGGGGAAAAAAAGTCATTTTTCACAAACTAGATTATGACCGTTTATAATATTAGGGCATCAAGGCTCTCCTATAAATAAAAAACGACGGCCGCAGGTCAGAAAAAGGGGGGACACACAACTTACAAGAGCCTACAAAAACTTACAAAAGCATTCTAGAGTTGAAGGGCATAAATTTTACCATTTGTGGCACTACAATCCTTCTTGAGGGAGAGAGATGAACATGAAGATTCAACAATCAAAGTAGAGAAAAACATTGAAGAGTCAAAAGGAGAAGATACGTCAAAATCTCACTGAGATCAAGAATTTAATCTTTTCCTTTCCTTATTGCTTAAAACTCTCACAAATTATTGTGATATTCACATAACTATGAGTAGCTAGTCCTCTCAGTTTCTCAGGGAGGATATAGTTAATCTCATATGGATGCACCTTGAACCTATGGTTTGATTAAGTCTATTGATGAATTTGTTTTGTTGGATATCATTTGTTGCTTATGCTACTTGGTATGTTTAGCACAACGTTTCTATCAATCAGAGTAGTGATGCTAAACAGCCTTGTATTACGTTGAATTATGATATGAGATTGTTAACGCAATATTAGCATAGTGGATCAAACAGATCAGCCTCTGGACCTTCAACATTAATGTGTTTCGTGGAGTCTAGATTGTAGTTGATAACTTTTATTCACTTCTAAAACACTATATGGATCCTATGACATGGTGACCTTATGGCGAGGGAAAAGTGCTTAATGGTCTAACATCATTAGGGATTAGCGGATTCGTTAGTACATACGAAAGGTGGTTAATTTATCACGTCAACGCGTAAACAAAACAATCATCAATTAAAAGAGTCTTGCATATGAGTCATTGGTATTTTGTCTATGAGATACACGCACCCAGATTAATGAAATTCATCTCTTAGATACATTTTACTTAATCTATTTTACAACATTAGATAGCAACCAATCAATCAATTACATTATGTCTTAGTTTAGTTTTAGTGAATTAATCTTTGTATCTGCAATCCTTAGTTAATCAACATTTAATCTTACTTCAACATTCTATTTTAGAGCATTAGAGTAATAAGTAGATAGTCAATCTTTCTAGTTTTTTTTTTAATTAATCAAAGCAAAAGTCATTAGTGTTCAACAATACAATTGCTAAAGTTCAAATAGTACTCTCATGGGATTTGATTCTTGATCAGTTATACTTACTTACCAGTTTAATATTACTTGACTCGTATACTTGCGATCTGTGTGCATTCATCCAATTGATAACACACAAAACTAGTTTACGCACACATCAAGTTTTTGGCGCTGTTGCTAGGGAGTAACAGTATATTTGTTAGCAATTTATACTATTATTGATCTACAAGAGACATTTACTGATTTATTCGTATTTCAAGTACCAATAATGCATGACAGGCAGAGACATCGTGACACCATTACTATTTGACCCTGGGATAGAAAGAACGTACAAATATAAGTTAAAAGATAAACTCAACATATCAAACACCAAAGATGGAGCAACTCCACTAAGAGGAACACGACTGAAACCACCAACAACAGAAGGAACAAACGGTCAAAATCTTGAGGTAGGACATTTTCTTCGACCCACAAGACAAGAAGTCTTGCCAACACTTGAGGGCACTGGATCATGTATTGTAACAAGTGAAGATCATAAACCAATCAAGTCAGCAATATTCTCTATGATCGGCCAAAATCAATTCGGGGGAGAAATTACTAAAGACCCAATGGCACATCTCAAAGATTTTATTGGAATTTGTAAAGTATTTCAACTCAGTTCTGATTCAGCAATCTTGAAGTTATTTCCATTGGTTTTGAATGGAGGGGCTAAAAGGTGGCTCAATCAATTGTCGAATAACAACATCACAACTTGGGAACAAATGGCACAACTATTCTTACAATAATTTTGCCCACTGACCAAAATAAAGATGAGAAGTGAGATAGTTAATGCTTTGACAGATCAATGGAGAATCATTATCAGAAGCATGAGAGCAATTCAAAAGTATAACGAAGAGGTGTCCACAACACAACTTGACTAACGAGGTATTACTTCAACAATTTTACTATGGCCTGAACACAGCGTGAAAGAGTACACTCGATGTTAGTTCTAGAGAGGGGTTTATGCAAAGAACTGACGATGATGCATTCGCATTATTGGAGACAAATGAATTAACTATATCCAAGTGGAGTATTGATCTAGCTCCACCAAAGATGGGAGTTCGCGAGATAGACACTATTACTCAATTATCTGCATAGTGGATGCCATCAATTCTAAATTGAAGCTATTAGGACCGATTATTTTGGTCTATGATAGTTTGATTAGTTGGTTATCTAATTACTTAACTACACATGTTTTAATTAATATTTAATTGATTATTTCCCAAAGAATGTTTTAATGATCTATTTCCTTATAGTTAGATCTACTATCTTAACATGTTAAATAAGGAAAGATGGGTGTTGAGATTCTTGAACTGAATCTTGTAGTTTCCTTATAGGATTAGATACCGCCGTGTCAGATTAATTATGGAAACAAGATTCAGAATTATATTTGTCTTTGTATGATCCGATTTTTTAAAGTGTATCTGGAGTAAATTATATATGCATACATTGGACTATTTTGTTTACTTGTTTAACATGATCAAATCAAATGAATTAGGGAAGGTTTGCAAGCTGTCTCGAAGAATCGAAGATCTGGTGCAATAGTTGTCATTCCGCATAGGAAATTTTGCACTCTAGAAAAGTAGAAGACTCGAAGACATTTAAAGATAAGTTTTTTAGTTTTAAAAAGATTTGTTATTTTATTTGTTTGTGAGTCATAAAATTTTAATATCTTTGTATGATATATCAAGGCAAAGGAACCTCGTTTGAACATGAATATTTCCAAACTCTAGTAGAGTTCTATAGTAAGGTGTTACGTCATGTATTAATAAAATAATTAGAGAGAGTCTAGATTATGAGTATCAAGATATAGCTTGAGTGAGTAAAAGTCATGTACTATATGAAAGAGACTTGAGTTGTTAAAATATGCGAAAGTCGAGTGGACTACGTCTGTTGTGACCGAACCACTATAAAATCCTTGTGTTCCTTTTTACTTACTTTCTTGTTGAGACACGTAGCTGTTATAACTTTGTCTAAAGTATAAGTAAAACACTTAAGATCTTACAAGTGGTATCACAGCTGATCACTATATGTTGTTTGTGAGAAACTGGTTTGAGAAAGATTTTATTTTTCAGGGATGGAAGAAATCAAAGAAGGTTTGCCAACAAACAAACCACCAATGCTCACAAGAAGCAACTACTCGTACTGGAAGAACCGTCTCAAAATTTCATCAAACAACAGGCCCAGAAACCATGGAAAAGCATTCTAAGGGGTTGGTCACCCCCTACTGATGAAGACAGTAAGCTAATAAATGAACGTACTTGGTCAAATGAAGAAGACCTTTTTCTTGAACAAAACTCTACTTCTCTTAATATTATCCCAAGTGCTATCGATATGAATCAATATATTATCATGTTTAATTGTGTGTCTGCGAAAGAAGCATGGGATATTATACGAGTTTCTCATGAAGGTATCAGAAGTGTTCGCAGATCTAAATTACAACTGATAACCACTCAATTTGAGAATATGCCGATGCAAGAAACTGAAACTATAGCACAATACAATGCTAAATTTAGATGCATCGCAACAGAAGCAGTTCTGCTTGGCAAAGAATGCAGTGAAACAAGATTGGTTCACAAAATACTCAGATATCTTCCACCTAAGTTTGCAATCAAAGTTCAGACCATTGAAAAAGCCAAACACAAACAATGTGCCTCTAGAAATCCTTATGTGATCACTTGCAACATATGAAATGAAACTGAAACAAGAAAAAGATAATGTTGCCATATGTATTACACTAAAATCCAGAAAAACATCAATACCACATAATGAGCAAGAAACAGATCTCATGAAGTCGATGATCCTCCTATTTTAAAACTTCAAGAAGATGAACATATCCAAATTGAGAGGTAAATTCTTATTATCTAGTTCATCTAACTCTGATTTTTAACAACAATCCTTCCGCTGCTAATGATCTTGAAGCCAAAAGAAAAGAAAAAGGTGTTCAATGCAGGGCCTGTCATGGGTTTGGGCACATAAGAGCACAATGTGTGAATCTTCTTGAAAAAATAGGAATTGTGCTCTTGTCACGAAGTGAAGTGATGATGACTCAGATGAGACAGATGAAGATGGAGAATCTTCATCCGATGTTGCTCTCACTGCAAGAATTTCTCATGTGCCGACTACACCTGTTGCATCTGGTGAATTCTTTAATGCAACTTGCAAAGAAGAGTCAGTAACAAATAACCTAACATCTTACTGCGGTGAGATAAATACTACTCTTGCATAATGTGAAGGTGTAATAAGAAGAAATATTGAACTTGAATGAAAACTGATCTCCTCTATATCACAAGGAAGTTCAAATGCATCTACTCTTGTTCATGAAATTAATTCACTCAAGAAAAACAACAAAA
The DNA here is from genome assembly GCA_948329865.1 of Linaria vulgaris. Taxonomy (NCBI): domain Eukaryota; kingdom Viridiplantae; phylum Streptophyta; class Magnoliopsida; order Lamiales; family Plantaginaceae; genus Linaria; species Linaria vulgaris. The sequence goes on along the minus strand of OX415250.1, from coordinate 28,657,063 downwards.
ATCTTTCCTCGGAATTGAAACAAGCAAGAGTCTCGCCAAAGAAGCACAACAAAAGCTAGCCGATGAATTGAATGATCTTGAGTTAGTCAAGGATAATGTCAAACTCTTAAGTTCAGGAACAAACAAACTTAGTGAAGTCAGACATATAGAGACCCAACACTAGTCGCGTTGGATTAGGTTCCCCTAATGGGTTGCATCAGAAAACACATAGGAAGACACCATATCAATCATGTCTAGAGGATGTCAAAACACAAAAAAGAAGAGGAAATGAATACCACTATGTATATCCAGAAGAAGACTTTGGACAACTGAAAGGGGATCAAGATTCTATGGTCTCATGGAAATACTCTGGTATAAATCAAAACTTCTCAAATAAATCATTCTTTACTAGCGTTCAAAACTTTGTTCTAGTATGTCATCACTTTGGGATAAAGGGGCATATACAACCCTACTTCTTCCAAATATGGAAAAATCAAACAACACGTGGAAGGAATAATATCTCGACTCAAAGAAGTCCACATAAAGTTGTTGCATTACAACCTACGTCAAAACACAAAACCACTTCACAAAAATAAATATGGGTTCAATATTGTCCAAGCTGTCTAAAACAAAGGCCCTTCAAGGAATGCCTCATGTTGGTACTCGAAAAGAAGGGAAGTGTGAAGCATGTATGCAAGGAAAACAAAAACAAAAGCAGTCACGTGCTTTTGCAACATACTCCTTCAACCCGCATTTTGGAACTTCTTCCCATGGACCTCGTAGGACCGATTCAGAAGGAAAACATCAGTGTTAAATAGTACCTTTTTGTTTGTGTTGATGATTTCTCTAGATTTATATGGGTCGAATTTTACAAGAAAAGAGTGAAGCGTTTAACGCCTTCAAAATCCTATGTAATACTGTTGTAACAGATAAAGAGTTAAATATTAAAAGAATTAGAAGTGACCACGGGAGAAAAATGAAACACACAATGTTTAACTCCTTTTGCAACGAGAAAGGTATCTTTCATGAATTTCCAGCTCCAATTACACCACAACAAAATGGTGTAGCGGAAAGAAAGAACAAAACCATTCTGGAAATGGCCCAGGTCATGCTAAATTCAAAAAGCTTAGTCATCCGCTTCTGGGCTAAAGCAGTCGACACAACGTGTTACATAATCAATCGTTCCTACTTCAGACCAAGTACAGACAAAACATCCTATGAAGTCTGAAAATGTAAGAAACCTAACATATGACACTTTCATTCTGACGACCCAAAAGAAAACATAAATAAATATATAAATAAACATATATGTGTATAATTATCAGATACATGTATATATATCATGCTAGGGTCTAAACTACATACAAAAGAAACTAATTTATAAATATATAAATGAACGTATACATAGATATTTATCATACACCTGTATACATACATATATATATATACACACACACACAATATCATACTAGGATTCAGACTACATACAAAAGGAACTAATGTGCATTAGTTACAAGTAGTGTTTTCAGACCCGGTCCAGTCACAAAACCAGTGAGGCTAATGGGTAGTGGTCAGCAGGTCGGACCGGTTGGACCGATTTGTTGACTTTAGTCAACGTTCAATAAAATATCTAATTGTTTCAAACTTCAATTGTATAACAAAAGTCATAACAAAATACTCAATTCCTCAACTACAAAATCTCTAAATAAATATATCATGCTATTATATTATCACTACTAATCACTATATTGGCATATATATATATATATATATATATATATATAATTTGCAATCAAAATAATCAAATTGGCATATATATATATATAATTTGTATATGGATATAATATTACACTATATTTTTGCAATTGAAGTTTAGAGTTTTCGAAGTTTGTTTTATGCAATACAATCAATAACAAGGTAATTTTTAAATTGATCAACTATGTAAGAATGTGATTATTAGTTAATAACTTTATTTATTTAAAATCAAACTATGAGCCTAATCAATAATAATGTAAATCATAATAATATGTAAATTCCTATAGGTATAGTCCAGAACTCTATATACTTTCTCAGATTAATTAAATTATACTAAAAATAATAAATTTAATAAACTAAAAAATTCTCAATGATTCTATTTAGGTAATTTGTAATGGTTACTAAAAAAAATTAAGTGAGAGAACGAAATTCTTTATCAGTGTGTCATGTAAGATTTTGTGTTTAAAGAAGTTCAAATAAATAGTTTACTCTTAAAAGAATAATTCATCTTTCCAGATAACTAAGATAACATTATACGTATCAAAATTCAAAACAATAAAATTTCCATAATAAAGATATAATCAAATAGATCTAGTTATCAATTAATAAGTTTCCTAAATAAATAAAAGGGAGAAAAGCAGACCATATCCTTAACATCCGGTCGTTTTGCACTTTGCTCCTCCAGCTTTGTTTTTTAGCACTTTGCCCCCTCTCCTTCCCCCCAACGTTGTATTCCGTCCAACGTTACCTCTCGACGTAGCATGACCGTAAAAAAAGCGAATATTCTGTCAAAAAAACGAACATTCCGTTAGAAATGCCCCTCCACGTGAGACGTGCGTGTCAAAATTTAACGGAATATTTGTATTATTTTACGGAATATTCCTGTGGGGGAAGGGGAGGGGGTAACGTTGGACGGAATACAAAGCTGGGAGGAGGGGGGGGGGGGGGTAAGTGCAAAATGGCCATAAGCTAAGGGGGTGGTCTGCCTTTTTTCCTAAATAGAAAACAAATCAATCGTGTGAATTTCTTTTCCTTAAAAATTATTTCCTAATTTTATGCCTTACTTTTAGCAACTTCCCCAACAACCTACAGATCCAATAATTTAGATGTTTTCTTTTCTTTTCTTTTTTCACGTCTCTTTTCTTTTTTCTTTTTCCTCCAATAATTATTGTTTATTTTTGGTTAGATGAACAAATTAAATAAAACATATGAATCTCTTTTTCTTTTAAATATCATTCCCTAACTTTATGCCTTATCTTTTGCAACTTCTCACACAAATTATTAATCCAATAATTTATACTTCGTCTTCCTTTGTCTCTTTCTTTCCACGTATCTTCCTCTCTTCTTTCTACTTCCTCCAATGTTTGAAGAAGGTAATTAGCAAAAACATGGAAAAAGAAAAAAAGAGATCCAGACCGGTTTGCTATCCGAACCGGGCGACCGGGCGAACCAATCGAATTTGGCAGTTCGCCCACAGACGCCCAGCAGCCCGCCATAGTTGCAGAACCGGCCCGACAAGGCCACCGTTTTACTTCGTAAGTTGCAATGTGTCTTTTTTGTTTATGCAACCGCTGTTTGTTATCACGTTGCATTAATCTTGTGTCTTGTACGGATTTTGTTCCTATTCAAATGGCAATGACCATCCCTTTTGCTCTGGAAAAAACTACATGACCGAAAAGGTGTGAGTGTGAAAGCTTTCAATTCTTATCTCACGCGTCACGACATTGAAAAGAGCTACCTCGCCCACAAATGTATCAGAGTGAAAGGTACCAACATTGCAACAAGTGGGTTAGTTATATATGACATGTTGTATCCATTTCTTGCATTGTCACGACTATTTATGTATTCATGATGAGTCCTTGAAATACTCCATAAACTAGATATAATTTGTGTATTATCTGTCTACTCAGTACAATTGTTGATAAATTCATACTTCACAGTTGTCTCCACCGGTTCCCTCAGTGTCTTAAATTTTGTGATGGTCTTGACCATGTTTTATGGAAAGGCAATGACCATGCATTAATATATACTTACCATAATTCCCATATTCACGTTCCATATCTTATCTCACTATGGTTTGGCAAGTGAATCGGACAGTCGGCAAGGCATTGATAAAATTTGTACTTTGGGGAACTATTACCTTGCTTACTTCACTTATAGATTCCGTATTACTATTCTCTTGCCCCTTTTTTATACCCTAAATGACTCGACTAACTTTCTTACATTTTTTTTATTATCTTTTGCATAACTTATTTTTTAAGATGTTATCCGCTGGCAAAGGCGTCCATCTTCTCAAAGACTTTAGATCCGACTCTGATGATGATGTTCTATTCATAGGAGGACCAATTCCCTGTGACATCTCCCCAAGGCTGGCCGAGGCTGAATCCCCACCCGTTCTCCCCCACAACACATGCCATCTCACCGCCCCATCATCCTACCATGATCAAAAGGATTGTTGCCACGCGCCTTCATCTCCAACAAAGCTCTGCCTCCAAAGACGCGCCAAAGGCTACACCCTTTTGGTGTTAGTAAGCGTTTTAATTCTCGTTTATTTTCTTCCACTGGCAATACAAAATTTGATGCTCTTCTATCGCGACATTTTGTCCCTTGATCTTGGATTCTTATGGTAAATCTGGTATGCCTGGATTCCTTGAGGAACATCATTTACTTATGTCAACCATGAAAGTCGAAGCCTTTGTCCCCTCTGTGATTTATGAATTCTATGCTAACTTTTCCAAATAGCTGGCAATCTCGAGGACGCTCCATCATTATAAGGTCTTCGTTAGGGGTCACGTATATGGCTTTAACCCGTCTCTTCTAAACTTTCACTTGTTTTTCCCAGATATTGTCACGGGTCGTACCTCATAACTTCAAGAAGAACCTAATATAGATGTTGTGGGCCTTGAACTCACATCTGCACTGGCATCTTGGCCCTCTGGACCGTTAGGTACCCCAATTCCCTCTCAAATGCTCACACCTCATTACAAATTGGTCTTCCGCATTCTCATATCCCACTAGCTGCCTAAATTCCATCACTCTTGTATCAGTCCTATTGTTTCATATGTTCTCTTTTGCATTGGGACGCGCTAACATGTAAATCTTCATCATTTGGCCTTCAAATGCATTTATATTACTGCTTTCTCATCGAACATCAGTCTCTCTACAGGGTTCTCCTCTCTGCTTTATCGGGTGTTGTGTGCACATCATGTTCCAAATGACAAGTTGAAGCCCATGTTCACACCTCCAGGCCTTAAAGCATCTCCGAAGTTAGTTCTCCTAGCATTCGTTGAGTCTCCTTCTCCACAAGTTCTTCCTCCAGAACATGACCGCTTATCCACCTCTATGAATGACTTGAAAGAACTTCATAAAGAATTCTCCCATTTGCTTGTTCATGTTGCCAAGATTGGGAGTATGCTCCCTTGATTATGTTATGACAGTAAGGGGAGATGTTGCAAGGAGTTAGAGCGATTGTTGTTGCTGTTGCTGATATTTTTTATTTTTTTTAGTTTTCAAGTTTACATACTGTGAGTAATTTTGAATTTTTGCATAATATTTTTTCTTGGATAGTTTTTCTTTATTTTTTTTGGGTTGTAATGTTGCACTATTGATGCAACTTAACTTTCTGCGTTTTGATTATGTTATGGAAACACTTTATTTTTTACGAATCTCTTGAACTAACCATGTCTTGCAGGAAATGTTATTGTTGTCAAAACAAAATCAAATGGGGGAGAATGTTAGGACCGGATATTTGGGTCCATGATAGTTTGATTAATTGGTTAATTAATTAATTACTTATACATGTTTTAATTAATATTTTATTGATTATGTTTTGAATATTTCAGCAAGAATATTTTAATGATACCTTTCCTTATAGTTAGATCTGCTATCGTAGCATGTTAAATAAATGGTTGGTGAGATTCTTGAACTGAATCTTGTAGTTTCCTTATAGAATTAGATACTGCCACGTCAAATTAATTGTGGAAACAAGATTCAGAATTATATTTTCTTTGTATGATTTAATTTTATTCTAAGTGTATTCGGACAGAATTATATATGTATACATTGGAATATTATGTTTACTTGTTTAACAGAATCAAATCAGATGAATTAAGGAAGGTTTGCAAGTTATCTCAAAGAATCGAAGACCTGGTGCAATAGATGTCCTTCCGCGTAGGACATTCTGCACTCTATAAAAGCAGAAGACTCGAAGACATTTGAAGACAAGTTTTTTTATTTTTAAAAAGATTTGTTATTTTATTTGTTTGGAGTTAAAATATTTTAATATCTTTGTACAAAATATCGAGGCAAAGGAACTTCGTGTGAACTTGAATATTTCCAGGCTCAATTAGAGTTCTATAGTAAGGTCTTGCGTCAGGTATAAAGAACGTAATTAAAGGGATTCTAGATTACTAGTATCAAGAATAGTCTGAGTAAGTAAAAGTTTTGTACTATACGAAAGAGACTTGAGTTGTTAAAACATGTGAAAGTCGAGTGGACTAGCTCTGTTGTGACCGAACCACTATAAAATCCCTATAATTCTGTTTTACTTACTTTCCTGTTGAGACACGTAGCTGCTATAACACTGTCTAAAGTATAAGTAAAACACTTAAGATCTTACAGAAACATATGAATGGGTACTCACTAATCATGGTAAGCAACAACTATGGAAGAAATCATCCAATCAATGAATGTAAAGGAGTAAATGCAATCATGCAAGAAGCAATCAATTATGTTGATTATTACTCGAGCCAAAATAATCCATACTCGAATACTTACAATCAAGGAGCAAGAAATAACCTAATTTTTCTTGGGGAGGGCAAAAATATCAGCAACAACAAGAGGAGTTTAGAAGCCAACATGATTTGAATAAAATGACAAGAAGTCGAATCTTGAAGAAATGTTATATAATTATATGACGAAGACTGATGCAAGACTAGGGAAAATTGAAGCAAGATGTCAAAACACAGACGCTTCATTGAGGAATATTGAGAAATAACTGGACCTAATTGCAAATCAGCTAAGTACTCGACCTATTGGAACACTACCAAGCAATACAGAGACCAATCCAAGAGACATAGTGAATGCAATCTCAACTAAGGAAGATGTTTTAAGAAAAGTTTCAGAACAACTAGCGTATGAGTACTATCCACCAATTCCATATCCTTCAAGAATTCATCACGTGGAACAATTTACTAGGGTTTTCCAAGATCTACCGGGATCTATGACACTTGAGGAGGCAGTGCAACACGTACCAAAGTATGTTAAATACTTGGGAGACACGGAGATATTAAAGAGGAAGATGGATGAGACCGAGATTCACAAAGTTTTCACATTTTAAGCAATTGAAGGACTGCCAACAAAACTAAAGGATACATGGAGTTTTACTATACCTTGCATTGTGGAGAATGTTTTACTTGATCATTCTTTATGTGATCTAGGTGCAAGCATTAATCTCATGCCATATACTATCTATGAAAGTTTGAAATTGTATCATTTACGAGCAATTAATTTAACAATTCAACTTGTTTATAGGAGTATCAATTATCCTAAGGGAATATTGATTGACGAAGTAGGTTAAGATTGGTAAATTTACTTTTCGAATTCATTTTTTGGTAATTGACATGAGTGAAAACTATAAATTCCCATTGATTCTTGGGAGACCATTCTTAGCACCTACTAATACTTTGATTGATGTAAGAGAATGAACTGCTACTTTAAAAGTTAACAATGAGCATGTTAGTTTCAAAGTAGAGAAAAAATGTTTACCCAAAGGAACCACCAATAGCAAGGCAAGAAAACATGGCGCATCCATTTAACCATGATAGCGCGATTGATGCACCTTAGAATAAGTAGCATCGGGCTAGATGACGTAAAAACTAAGCGTTGTTTGGGAGGCAGCCCAATGTTTTACGGTTTATTGTGTTATTTTTATTCATCGTATGTTTTTTATTTAATTTTTCAATTTTGATTGTTTTGTATGAAGAAATTATGAAAGAGCACATGAAGAAGTTTTGGATTTTACGGGAAAGTAGTTCAAAGTTTTCGCCCAAATTTGAATAGCAGCAAGTTTTTAAAAACAGGGACATGTGCAACATGGTGCAATCGTGCGTGATGGTCGTGCCTCTCTCTGGAACAATTTAGCAATGTAGAATGTTCTCAGGATCATCGTGAAGCATACGGAAAAATTTTGAATTTTTTTTTCCAAGCGCGATGTGTCTGGTCGGGCGTGACCAAAAACACGTCTTTTCACTGCTGCTGATTCAGGAATAAGTTTCCTTACTTATTTACTCTCATTTTCTTTAGAATTTTGGATTTTATACATTAGCATGTTTCTTAATTATACTCACTTTGTGGAGAAATATTTTCCTTAGTCTAAATTAACCTATATGGTGGAATCCTAGTCCATCTATTTATGTATTGCTATACTATTTATATGGGTAAATATAGAATTAGGTCATTATTCCACAAGTTAAATCCCTAGCTGTTCTTCTTCATAATTGTTTTCTCTATTTCTCTCCTACTCTTGTTCTATTGGTCCAAAGATAACATGAATGTGCATAAAATTACCAACAAATGCTTTAGGGGCGTTTCAAGTTCCGATGAGGAGGAGTCAACACCAACATCTCCACGCGCCCAACCATGCAAGAAGAAGACAAAGGATGTTTCACCAACAAGAAAGCATAAATTCATGAAGAAGTCTTTCATTCTTGAACGAGGTCTAGACGTTTTTTACGATAAAATTAATAACATGGGCTAGATGACGTTCGCAAAACAACTAGGAGATATCAACAAAAGGATGGTGATAGGATTTTTCACGAACGCAACTGCGCATGTGAGGATACCAATTTTACCATTAGGGAAAAGGTGCAGGTTTCTATAGAACTCATCAATAAAATATACAAGCTAGATCTGAAGAAGATTTCAGAAGGGGAAATTCAGCACCGGGAAACTATCATATCACAAAGAGCATTGAGGAAATATGGTTCTTCAAGAAACCATTGTCCACGAGCCAAATTCAGCTAATCCCTTTATCCTTTATAATAAAATTGTGCGAGAACATAAGGCTTGGTATAATTTCATTATTTCTCGTATTGCGCCCACTAACCACATTACAGATGCCCCCTAGGACAACGTGAAATATTTGACATGCATCCGAGATAGAGTCCACATAGATGTGGGGCAAGAAATTATGAAATTTATTAAGACTTTTGATTCAGAAAAAACATCAGGAGCTATCCCACATGGAGGTCTGATCACAAAGATTTGTGAAGCAGCGGGAGTTCCAACCAAACAATCCAACAATAGAGAGTTTATTAAAGATGTCATCACACAAAAGCAAATTGTTAGATATGCAAAAGCAAAAGTTACTACACCAAATATGCTGATGATTGTAGAGGAATTAGTAAAGAATGCAATGAGCAGACAAAGCAAATTAAGGATTTCATCATATCAGAGATCACACTGCTTCGTAACGATCTTTATGCTCAATGGAATTCAACTATGGACGAGCTAAACATGAAGAACAAGAAAGTATTCGACATAGCACCAACCGACACGCAAGGAGACTAGAATTCCCAGGTGAGTCCTCTATTTTTAAATTCTTTTTCTTTTGCCACTTCGTTCAATGGGGGCATTGAACAATTTGAGTTGGGGGGGGGGGGGTGTGAATAGCTTCACTATTTAAGTTAGTTTTACTCCATGTTTTTTTTTTGTTTTTAAAGTCTGTGTTTTTTGATCTTTTTTGTAGTCTGCATGTATGAGTCAAATTTGAAGTAATAAAAGTATGCGAAAGTTAGAAATTTTGATGATATATGGCTAATATATGAGGACTTGGGGAATAAGGGGATAGTGTTTGGATGATAGGCGCACACTTTTTTTAATTTTGTTGAAAGCGTGTTTATTCCATATACGTCACTCATGAGCATGGGTAGAAAATATTGAGATAATTGTATGACATTAATGAGAAAATGGGGTGTCACATAGAAATTATGAATCTCAAGTAATTTACTCTATTGTTGTTTGAAATAAATGTGAATTTGAATTGTTGAGGAAATGAAATAAGTCATCTTTTCTATATTTGATTTTTAGCCTTTCAAGCCAAGAACCCTTTTTGATAAAAGAAATATACGTTGAACACCACTGAAGCCTTTTCTATGAGCCTTTGTCTCTGAAACCTACTTACCTACCCTGAGCCAAAAGAAAAATATTATCCTACTGATAAGCATCTCATTAGCATGATTTATGTATCAGTTCACTTATGCTTTTGAATACTTATGATAGCATATTTAGTTGTTTAGTATTATCTCATATTTTCTTAGATATTCAAGGAGTCAAAACAAAACGAGGCTAAACGAGGTCCAAAATGGATGTTTTGGGCAACAGTTGGACTAAGACACTATTTTGGTAAATTCAAGTGCTACGGGAGTGCTACAACACTACAAAAAGAGGAAATACCGAATATAACGCGATTGAAGAGAAGATACTAGGATACGGTAGGGAGGAAATCAGAAGGTAGTACAATCGCCACCGCTTCGCGGGGGTGCCGTGTGATCAGCAAAAAATTGGGTTGCAAGTCAGAAACCCTAAAACATAGCCCATAGCGGAGAGAAAATCTATAAATAAGAGGCTACGTTCAACAGTTAACTTTTATAACCTTTAAAACCACTTTCAAAGAGAAGAAACCTTGAGAGTTGTCACTAAAGAGAAAACACAATCAAAGTCTTGTTCTAGATTAGTCTAGTCATTGTTTGAGAGACGATAATTAGTGAAGAAGAAGATAGTAAAAGGGAGTACGAAGTGGGCCAAGCAACAACATTCCACCGGATCAGAGAAGCTTTTCTTTACCTTTTTACTTTATCTATGATATTTGACTCTTTGTTGATTGGTGCAATCATGACTATGGGGAGCCAACCTACTCGTTGTTTAGAGTAGGCGAGTAACTTTGATATTATGAATATATTTATTTACTTTACTTGATGTGTGTTTGATGATCTTGAATATCTAGATTGAATAGTTACTTATTCAGTTATTCTTATGACTAACCTTCCTCTCGCTGGGATAAAACGGAAGCACCCGAGTGGGGCTGTCCGGAGTGTAGAATGCGATTTGAGACTTTGGATTTGCAAAAGAAACTATTACCCAACATTTAGATCACACTAGATTAATTTTGACAATGTACGTTTTTTAGCATGATTTGGATGAGTTAATTGGATTTCAGATTTGATATCTTTTATAAAATAATTAACAACTAGACTTATTCCGTTAACATAGTAGTTTATTAGAGACTCATAGAGATGTGGTTGGGATAGCTCATGCCATATGTCATGGATCTATTAGACATGCAAACATGAAATAACTATCAAGTATTGTAAGTAAATATAGGTGGTTTGTCTATAAACCACTAAGTTAAGTCATTGTGAAACGCGACCTCTAAACAATCTTTCCAACCATTGTTCACAACCTAAAAACAATCAATCAATCATTCTAGTTTAGTTTAGTTTAGCTTAGTTAATCTCTCATCTTTCCAACATCCTTAGTTTAATATCTTTCATTAGATTAGGTAGTTTAATTATTTTCTTGCATTTAAAAGCAAAAAAAAGCCCAAAATAATATTTGATCATTCTTGCATTCTTAGATTAGTTCCATTGCATTTTAAAGTAAGCATTCTTAGCATAAAAAGCATCCATAACATTCTTAGTATAGAAATCATTCATAGCATTCATCATACTTAGCAAGCAAAAGGAAAAAGTAAGTGACAGTAGTTAGTCTTTTTGCATTTAAGTGATTATTACATACAACCATCACTCCCTTGGGATACGACACTTGATACATAACTATACTTACCATTTTATTATTACTTGATTAGTGCACTTGCGAGATAGTGGGATTTAGATGTAACAATTTTATGCTAAAATATATTCTACTATATTTACATCTACGCACGCTCCCATCGCCTACCCATTTCTAGAGATGGATGTAGTGGATTGAATGAGGGAGAAGGTAGAAGCTAAAAATAAAAACATGGGCTAAAAAGAAAAAAATGAAAAAGAAAAAGAGGATGATTATAATAAAAAGCACAAATAACTCGTTGCAAAAACTTTAAGTTTAGGGGTGCATCTCAAAAATCTATGGAATATAGGGTGGTTTGATTGTTGTGCAAATGAAGAGATGTCAAAAAGAGCCTAACATGTATGGCCAATGAAGAAGGCACAAACAAGTGAGGAAAACCAAACATTAATGAGTAGATTCCCTATGTATATCTCTAGAGCTCATAAATATCTTTTTCATTTATAGCACATACACAAACCTATCATTATAAGCCAACAAAGTCCTAATGATCCTCAACATGAAAAACAGTGAGAAAAGTAGAAAATCAAGAGGGAAGTAATTATATGTGAAACTTCGTGATCTTGTAAATTTTTTATGCAACTCTTGTATCTATACTTATGATACATAAGCACACCACGATGCACAATGGAATATTTTATGATGACAACCTAATTAACCTTGTTGTTCAATGACTTGACTGTCATGATTCTTATTATTTTAATTTACAAACATAGGTGGCATTCTGAGGCGAAATCCTGATTTGAACATGTTGTTATTATTAGGACTAGAATTCTTTAGTTCAGAACATTGCTCGAGGACGAGCAATGGTTTAAGTTTGGGGGTATTTGATGAGTGAATTACTATAGCAATTTGAGTACCTTATTTCTTATAACCTTTGCATAATCTTTGTGGCAATTTTACTTGTTTTAGTATTGTTTCATTGTTTTTGTAGTTTGAGTCGAGTCAGAGTAAAACGATGCTTATTTGGAGGATTTTAGTCCTATTTATTGATAACGAGGCAATAGCGCTACGGCCTCCCAATAGTGCCTCTATCACGAGGAAACAGAACATAGTGCGAGTAGCAACACCTTAGGACAAAGCAGGAGAAACAGGAGGTGGCACGACTAACATGTGCAATGAAACAGTAACCACGCATGTAACGACAGGGGTAGAAAAGTCCTTTTGCACGAACTAGGTTACGGAGGTTCATAAAATTAGAGCATCGGGACTCTCCTATGAATAAAAGAGGACGACCGCATGTCAGAAAGGGGGGACACACAACTTATAAGAGCCTACAAACTCTTACAAAAGCATTCTAGAGTGGAAGGGCATAAATTCTACCATTACAATCCTTGTTGAGGGAGAGAGGTGAACACGAAGAGTCAGCAATCAAAGTAGAGGAAAGCATTGAAGTGTTAAAAGGGGAAGACACGTAGAAGTCTCACTAAGATCAAGAGTTTAATCTTTTGTTTTTTTATTGCATAAATCTATGATGAATTGTTGTGACATCTACGTGACTATGAGTAGTTAATCCTCTTAGTATCCGAGGGAGGATATAGATAATATCATATGGATGTACATTGAACCTATGTTTTGATTAAGTCTATTGATGAATTTGTTTTGTTGATCTTATTTGTTGCTTATGCTACCACTACAAGAAATTTGACCATCCCCAACGCCTTTTTTTTTTCAGCACCTCTTGTAAGTGATGGAAAAAAAATTCGGCACACAATACACCATCGACATGTGATTACAATTACCCAAAAAATAGTGCTGGTGTATGAATCCCTAATGCAAATAACACCAGCACCAGGGCAGTGCTGATAAAGGTTTTCACCAGCGCAAAAGGGCGTTGGCAAAGGCCTAATAATGTGTTGGTGAAAGCTATATTTTCTGTAGTGTACTTGGTATGTTTAGCACACGCGTTTCTATGAATCAGAATAGTGATGTTGAACAGCCTTGTATTACGTTGAATTATGTATAGGAGATTGTTAATGCAACACTAGCATAGTGGATCAGGCAAATTAATCTCTAGACCTTCGCCACTAACGTCTTTCGCGGTATCTAGATTGTAGTTGATAACTCCAATTCAATTCTAAAACAATTTATGTATCCTATAACATTGTGAACTTCTGGTGAGGGGAAAATTCTTAACGGCCTGACATCATTAGAGATTAGAGGGTTCGTTAGTACATATGAAAGGTGACTAATTTATCACATCATTGCATAAACAAAAAAATAATCAATAGAAAGAGGCTCACATATGAGTCATTGGTATTTTGTCTATGAAATACACGTATCCAAAATTAATGAAATCCATCTCTTAGATACTTTTTACTTAATCTGTTTTACAGCCTTAGATAACAACCAATCAATTAATTAAATTTTAGGGATAAAAGCATCAAGCCCCCTGAACTATGCACGTTTTTGCGACTTGCCCCCTAAACTAATTTAATAAGCGTTTTGCCCCCTAAACTATGCACGTCTGTTCGATTTGCCCCCTGACCGGGTTTTTGGCTATTTTTTGGCCATTCTTGGCCGGAATTTTTCCCCTTACCCGACACATATGTGTTGTACTAGATGTCTATTAGTAGTTGATGACAAAAAGTAGGCGAAAAACCATCTCGAACGGGGCATATTCTAGCCAAAATGTGATTTCCTCTTTAGTATATTTTAGCCGGAATATGCCCCGTTCGAGGTATTTTTTCGCCTACTTTTTGTCATCAACTACTAATAGACATCTAGTACAACACATATGTGTCGGGTAAGGGGAAAAATTCCGGCCAAGAATGGCCAAAAATAGCCGAAAACCCGGCCAGGGGGCAAATCGAACAGACGTGCATAGTTTAGGGGGCAAAACGCTTATTAAATTAGTTTAGGGGGCAAGTCGCAAAAACGTGCATAGTTCAGGGGGCTTGATGCTTTTATCCCTAAATTTTATCTTAGTTTAGGTTTAGTTAATTAATCTTTTCATCTGCAATCCTTAGGTAATCAGCATTTAATCTTACTTATTGTCAAAAAAAAAACATTTAATCTTATCTCCGCATTCCAGTTTAAATCATTAAAGTAATAAGCAGATAGTCAATCTTTCCAGGTGCATTCACACATAATAAACTTAGATGCATTTTATATCCAAATTAATAAAACTAATTTTATTGGCTAATGCTGATTCCTTAGCTGACTTGTCAGACACCTCAGCATCTATTCTTTTATAAATTTATTTTTACTTTTTTGAACCGAGGCTTGCTAAACTGATACAAGTATGCGTTATATGGGCCTCGCACCTCATGATTTGTTTGCTAAAATGAGGGAAACCATGTGTATTATTATGACATAATGTCGATATGCAAGTCGAGTATCATTGGTTACCAAACATTTCTCGGGCGACATACCATGTGACAAATTTCCTACTTGGGACCACTTGTTACTTACGAGATATTAGGCCTAGAACTGAATGTAGAGATTTTGTTTTAACATATAATCTTTAACAAGGAGATTAAATAGTTTAACAATTACCTATGCATAAGCATACCTGATTTATATGGATTAATTGTTCGAAAAATATAGAATACGTTACATTGACACATATTGTTACAAAATTAACAACGACTCTATTTTGGCCGACATGAGCAACAATGTGATGAATTTTGGTAGTTATACTCACAAATTAGATATCTCACAGCATGCTCTGCTGGACTGTACATTATCGCAAACTACCAATGGAAAAAAAAATTATTAGTGATTGTTTAAGCTACTTTAGAATGCTTTTGTCTCAGGTCGCCAAATAACAGATAATATCCTTATGGCTCATGAACTTTTGCATACACTCCAATCTAAACGTAAGGGACGTAAAGGGCATATGGCTCTGAAATTAGACATCGAAAAAACTTATGACAACTTAAGTTGGAACTTTCTTCGCCAAACTTTGGAATCTTTCAAATTTCCAAATTTCTTTGTCCAACTTATAATGAAGTGTGTCACATCAGTTTCCTTTAGAATCTCAGCTAACGGACATCGTTCCTATATCTGGACACCCTCTAAAGGCCTGAGACAAGGTGATGCTATGTCCCCATACCTTTTCATCATGTGTATGGATATGTTTATACACCTCACGATCCTCAGTACTCGCAACCAAGAATTCACGGCGATGAGAGCCAGTCAAAATGGTCCTCACATACCCATTCTCAGCTTTGCTGACGATTGCTTCCTCTTTTGTGATACAACTCCCAAGACCATTTCTACCTTGCAAAATAACCTCTCAATTTTTGCAGAGGCAGCAGGGCAAAATATAAACTGGTCGAAATCCAAAGTCCTTTTTGCACCTAGTGTAAACGCACAGAGAAGAATACAGTTTATCAATCAACTCAACTTGGATACTATTGGCCCAAACGATAAGTATCTAGGACTACCAGTTTGGGCTGGAAAATCTAAAAACCAAAGTCTTGCATCCTTAATCAAGCGGGCTTCAAGTAAAACTGACACCTGGTGCAATCGATACTTATCCTTCCCTGGTAGACATGTGCTTTCTCAATCCTCCCTTCTAGCTATCCCATCTCATGCTATGTCGGTTTTTAAAATCCCAAGACTAACCCTTGCCCAGATTGAAAAACGAACAAATAAATTCCTCTGGAATGCTAACCCTCAATCTAATACACATGCTCGTGTTAACTGGGAAACTGTGTGCCTTCCTAAGCAATTAGGGGGGGTTGGGCATGAGATCACTGGTGGCTATGAATAATGCTTTCCTCTTAAAACTAGGTTGGAGACTGCTAACTCAGCCCGAGCCTTATGGGCCCAAGTTATTCGATCAAAATACTTCTCAACCTCGCACATCTTCTTAGCGTCGGCTAAACCACATCATAGTTGGGGTTGGAAGTCAATTTGCTCAGTGCTTCATCATCTACCAAAAGCATTGCGATGGCACATAGCTAATGGTAGATACCTAAACTTTTGGCAGAACAAATGGGTAGGGAATTTCACAATAGTTGAGTATGTGTCGATTATCCCTCCCCACTTGTCTAATCTTATGGTGGCTGATGTAATCGACCACACAAAAAATTGGAACCTATCATACGTCTCTCAGTTCCTCCCTGATAACATTATTCAAAGCATTCTAGGAATTCCAATTCCTTTCTAGGAGCAAGAGGATTACTTCTCTTGGGCATGGTCAGCCAATGGACGCTTCTCCGTCTCTAGTGCATATTCTATTCTTCTCCCTCCCGATCTCTGCCCGCACCTACCCTGGAATGTTATTCATAAACTTAAAGTGGGTCCGCGAGTTAGGTCCTTCTTCTGGCTCTTATGCCATGATAAGTTACCAACTAAGCAAAGGTTATTCTACAAGCAAGTTCTCACCGACCCAATTTGTCCTTTGTGTAACCTTCACCCAGAAACATCCGAGCATCTTTTCTTTGAGTGCCAAGTTGTACGTTCCATAATTCAGGCAACCATGCCAAACTTGTTATCTCATCCGCTAAGCCACCCACTAATTCACTTAACCTCTTTGCCTAATCCTCTTCAACACAGTTGGCCTATTCTAGCATGGATAATCTGGCGTTCGCGGAATGACCTGATTTTCAACTCTATTCAAATCCAGATACCTATTATTCGTGCCGCTTTTCTGTACCATCTCCACACCTCCCCTCACCACCTCGGCCAAGGTCAACCCCATGCATCTCCACCCTCTCATTGCTTCACAATAAAATGGCCACCTCCCCCTATTGGTTATGCTCAACTTAACGTAGATGGATCGGCCTATGGTAACCCAGGTCCGGCAGGCATAGGTGGTATTATTAGGAATGCAGAAGAGAATTGCATAGTAGCATTCGCTGGATATATCGGACATACGACCAATAATCAGGCATAATTTTGGGTGTTACAAGACGGCCTTATGCTGGCTCAGTCATTAAAGATTTCTCACCTCATTGTTGCGACAGACTCTTTGTTTATGTTACATTGTATTACCAGGACCCAGGACCATCCAGCCCATCTTACGGGTCTTCTCAGGGAGATTCATACTCGTTTGACTAGCTTCACATTTGTCACGGGAATTTTTTGCTATAGAAAAGTTAATCAGATTGCAGACCTCCTTGCCAAATTTGGAGCACATTCAAAGTCCAACGGAAGTTGCTACGGATCAGGCGGTTGCAAAGTATTACCTATGGGATACTTGCCCCTCATGGATGCAACCTTTACTATTTTTTGATATGAACAATGTTGTATTTCGTATTTCTCGCTCTTCTTTTCTTTGTACTGAATCTTACATTTTGCATTAAGTAATTGGCTATGGCCTTGTTCAAAAAAAAAAAAAAGTTATATGGAATGACGTAAAGCCCCGCACTGATTCTATCATGCGCCAAACTTAGATTAATATAACGAAAAATAAACGAGTTTCAGTCAGTACGATAATAATCAATGGATCAAATGATTCTAAGCTGATTCGACACCCACTGAATAAGTAACAATTATATATGTATTCTTTAATTTTCGCAAAGTTTGCAGCTCCCGAATTTCATTTAATGGACTGCTTAAGTGCATGTTCACCAGTAAACCTGTGACGTATGTACACAATATATGCAGCAGTAGGGTACAAACTTGATCGTGTATAAATAAAAGTATCTCCTTACTTGGATGAGCAAAAGAGGGATTCTTTTGCCAATCAGAGATAACAAATTAAACAGGTAGTTTTGGCAAAACTACATTTGATCTGTAAGAACATAACATCTTTCCTGCTGCAATTTATTACTTTAATATACGGCAGGTAATTATACTTACTAGTTACAACTATAACTGATCATCCACCAGTACTATAACTTCATTTTGCCACCACAACACAAGCCAACAAATTTAGCACGCTCATAATTGTCAGTAGCCAAAAAAAGTAATGCAGATGACCATAATTCAAGTTATCAGGTATCCATCCAATGTTCCCATTCCTTGTACTCAAATATGTAACAACTGTGACTAAAAAAGAACTCATGTAGTGTCCAACAGCATTTGTTGTAAGAGACAGAGCTGCACATAAACTCCTCATAGAAACAGGAGCCCTCTCATAAAAGTATTCCAATTCTCCAACGCTTGTGAACACTTCAGCACATCCTATAATGAAATATTGAGGGACTTGCCAGAGTATGGATATCGGTGTTTCCATAACATCGTAACTGTCGTGCCTTCTTACAATTTCAAGCCTCGAAATTTCTAAAATTGCGGCAGCTACCATAGCTAAAGATGATACGAATAGTCCAATGCCCATCCGCTGCAACAGAGTCAAACCATTATTGTGGCCTGTGAACTTTCTTGCCATTGGAATGATGAGTAGGTCGTACGTGGGGACCCAAAAAACGACACTAAGAGTGCCGAATGTGCTGAGTGAGGCTTCTGGGATCTTGAAATTCAAGTTTCCCAATCGGGTATTCATGTGCTCGCCTTGTAACAAGAACAAGTTGCCCATTTGTGCGCATACAGTGTGGAAGATAATACAAGTTGCCCATACGGGGATTAAACGTAGAATTGCTTTTAGTTACTCGACCTGAGTTACGGTGCAGAGTCTCCAAGGGTCTCGTGTGCCCTTCTTGTAGTCGGATTCTATCTCAACCGCTGCCTTGTCCAAGAACCTAAAGATTAACACCATATTAATAGCCTCTCCATCTCCCTCTTATAAAGCTTTTAAGGAAAAAAGTATATGACGGGTTCTAATTTCTAAAAGAAACGATGCCACATATAGGAGCAACACCTAAGATCATTTGTGTGTTCAAGCTTGTGGATCCCTCCAATATCATGCTCCATACCCGATGAATCAAGCAAGATACTTACGTCATTTGGTAATGGAAGCGTAAATTTTCTTAAAGAAGCAACGATGACCTGACAAATGCGAGTGAACGGGCTGCCACTAGGTTTCTTGAGCCGATAAAATCGTGTTCCTGAAAAGAAAAGAGCCACAGCTATGGCCAGGATAACTGTTGTAATACCGAATCCCCTTCCCCAACCAACATTCGCTATTATCCAAACAAGAACAGAAAAAGAAATCAATTGACCAGCTTTGAGCGACAAAAAGAACAGGTTGAAGAATGAACTTCTCTGGACACTCTCAACCTTGTCGGAATCATCAAATTGGTCCGCTCCCAAGGATGAGATACAGGGCTTTATGCCACCAGTTGCTACTGCTATCAAATACAATGCCATGAAGCATATTGTTGTTTGAGTATCTGTTGCATTACATATATCTTTCTCGCGGCAGGTCGGCCTCAGGCCTGGAACTGAGGCTGATAAAGTCAGCAGTGCCATCCCCTGATTGGAAATGCACAACAATTTTTGTAGCACATAATCAGATTTAACACGAAAATGTTGAACAATATACAGAAATGGTCAGTGCAAATGAGTTAGCAATTCCTTTTTTTGTACTTACAAGAAGATAAACAATTGAGAAACTGGCTATAACCCAATATCTTCCAAAATATGCATCAGCGAGGAATGCTCCAACCAATGACATCACATAGCACGTTCCCGACTAATTCGACAGATTTTTGGAAGCAGTTGCGCTGTGCTGATTCAGCTGGTTCTTAAAATAAAGCAACAAATTTGAGCTCATTCCATAAAAAGCCAATCTCTCGCAGCATTTAGTTCCTACAAAATAATTTTCATTACTAACCAACCAGACAATATAGTCCCATTAAACTGCATATCTATTTTAAGCTAAATATTTGTATATTCACAGGCCACTTTAGCTAGCAGCAATCAATTAGAATCACGAATAAACTTCCTTTGTCTGTTATCTCAATTGAAACTTCGCCGTTTAGTTTTTATAACTTCAACTAGTTAATATTTTTGTAACGATTTTAAATTAAAGTTAAGGCATAATTATTATCTCTTTGATCATACATGCATACTTGTGAAGTTATAATTAGCCTATACTTCAGGGGCATATATGCAAATAGAGTGTTAGTTTGTTAGAGTTAGTTTTTTCTGTATATAAATATCTCCCAGCTCACTGTACATTTACTGATTTACACATTAATGAAATAATAACAGTTTTCTGTTACTTTTCTCTCTCTGCTCATCTCCGATGAGATTTATCATGGTATCAGTCGCCAATATTCGATCTGATTACGCGAATTTGCTGTTGCGGTCTTCATAGATCTGCATCGCCACTGGTTTTTTTTCTTCGTCGCCAATCAATCGCCGCCAATTTCCGCCATGACTGACTCCGATGCGAGTTCATTATCTCCAGCTCCGGCCGCCGGCAATGACCGCCGTACCACTGGTGCTCTGCATTTTCACACGTCGGATAATCTGAACATGTCTCTTACCTCTATGCCACTTACTGGCATCACGAATTGGTTACCATGGAGCAGATCTGTGCGAATTGCCCTAGGAGCTAAGCGCAGACTCGGATTCATCACATGATCCGAACCGAAGCCGGATCCTTCTCATCCGGATTACGAGGAGTGGATGCGCATCGATTGTATGGTGATCTCCTGGTTATTGCACTCGATTTCTGACGAGCTACATGATGCCTACATGCTTGCTCACTCTGCTCAGGCGCTGTGGACACAACTCGAAGCTCATTTTGGTATGAGCAATGGTCCCCTACTATATCAGATCCAGAGAGATGTGGCTTCCATGTCTCAAGGTGCGGTTTCTGCCTATTACACTAAGCTGAAAAAGCTTTGGGATGAATTAAGTTGTCTAATGCCTATACTTGTATGTCATTGTGAGGCTGTAAAATCATGCACATGCCATATTGTTAAGAACTCTGTGGATTTTCAATCACAAACTAGATTGATGCAGTTCTTAATGGGACTAAATGATGAATATGAGGCAGTTAGAAGTCAAATTCTGAGCTTTGATCCTTTACCTTTAGTGGAAACGGCTTATTCTATGGTACTTAGTGTTGAGAAACAGAAGCAAGTTCAGCTGCAATTTAATGTGCCATCTGAGAACACTGCTTTGTTGGTGAAAACACCATATAACACTTACTCTCATCAAGGACCTTCTCAAGGTTATATGTCTAAGGACAACAGGAGATCCAAGATTGATAAGGCTGATAAATTTTGTGAGTTTTGCAAAAAGCAAGGTCATAGTAAGGACAACTGCTTTAAGTTGGTTGGAGTCCCTGAGTGGTATAAAGACCTCAAAAATAAGAAACCACCACATAATGGGAAGAACTATGCCAATGCTATTGAGACTTGCACTCCAGAGGCTCCTCCTTTAGCCAACTTTCAACAGGACTTCTACAGGTTCATGCACCATATGATGGCTCAAGGAAGTATGTCTGGTGGCACCAAGGGATCTAACATGGCCAGCTTCGCCAACCTTGGTGATTTTGCTGGTACAATTCCTTCTCACAGCTCTTTGAGTATTGGTTGTTGGGTACTAGACACTGGTGCCTCAAACCACATGGTGTATGACAAGAAATTAATGAATGATGTGTCCCTTGTCTCACCCCCTTCCTATGTTTATTTACCTGAGGGTACTATAAAGCTGGTTCATCACATAGGAGATGTTCTTCTTACCTCTAAGATCACACTCAAGAGTGCATTACTTATACCAGACTTCCAGTTTAACTTGATATCAATCTCTAAACTTACTAAGGATTCTCATTTGAAGTGTATTTTCACTTCCACTGGATGTATCTTGTAGGACCATCTGACTAATCTGGTTGTGGCAGTGGGCAAACTGAGTGGATCATTATACCTGCTGGATCCACAAGATTGCTCTCCACTGAATGTTGCTTGCTTCAATTCTTCTGGTAATGAATTCAATAAACAGCTTGAGGTATCTCTTCTAAATAATTCCAGTAGGTTAGATGTCTCACACAATCGACAAAAGTTGTACACTCTATGGCACAAGAGGTTAGGTCATGCTCCTCATGACACTATTAGACACTTGCCTAACTTGCAGAACATCATCTCAGATTCTGATCACCCTTGTGATATCTGCTACAAATCTAAACAGCACATGATATCCTTTCCTTTGAGTACTACTTGTAGTTCTAAATTTTTTGAACTAAAACATGTTGATTTGTGGGGACCTTATCGAATAGCCACTGTAGCTGGAACTCACTATGTTCTAACCATTGTAGATGATTTTTCCAGAACCACTTAGACATTTTTACTAAGTACTAAAACTCAAGTTGTCTCTACTCTGCAGAACTTTGTTTCTCATGTTGCTACTCAATTTTCAGCAAAAATTCTCAATATTAGATCTGACAATGGTACTGAGTTTACTAGCACACAGTGCCAAGCCTTGTTTCATAGCAAATGTATCATACACCAGAGATCATGCCCTTACACTCCACAACAAAATGGAGTTATGGAGAGGAAGCATAGACACTTATTGCAGCTTACTAGAGCTCTATTTTTTCAAGCCAACCTTCTAGTACACTTCTGGGGACATGCCATTCTTATGGCAACTTACCTCATAAACAGGATACCCAGCAAACAGCTCAGATGGCTCACTCCCTATGAATTGCTACACCAGAAGACTCCAGACTTATCTCATTTGAAGGTCTTTGGTTGCTTATGCTATTTTGCCAACACTAATCCCCACAAAGACAAGTTAGAGTCCAGAGGTTTCAAGGGATGTTTCCTTGGGTACTCCCCTGGGAAAAATGCATACAAAATATATGGATTTCATGACCATAAAGTCATCTGCAGCAGAGATGTAATTTTTTATGAGAATCTGTTCCCTTTTGACTCCTATGATGGTGTACCTCATGTATCACCACTGCCTATGGTGGGACATTCAGATACTATTGTTGACTCTCCCTTGGTCTATGATCCATGTGTTGAGGTTGAATCACCTGCTTCTCCTCCACCTTCCTCAACTAATCAGCCACATGATCAATCGGAATCTCATAATTCCACTTCTGACAATGATCACACTACTACCACTAACTTGGTTCCTCCAGTGGAACCTGTTGCTCCCATGAGGAGTAATAGAACCAGTGTCAAACCTGCATACTTAAAAGACTTTCTCCTTACTTGTTCAAATGAACCACTGGCTTCCACTCTACACTCCTCTTTAATACAATCTCACCACACACCAGATACTTTCCCTTTCAACATAAGCCCAGACATTTCTCCCTCTTTTCCTAGCGAACATCTCTCTTCATACAGAGCCATCCTCATACAGAGATGCTTGCAAGGATACACACTGGATAGAGGCTATGAACTCAGAGTTATCAGCACTAGAAGCAAAAGACACTTGCTCCCTGGTTGAGTTGCCTCCTGGAAAGCATCCCATTGGGTCAAAATGGGTATACAAGTTGAAACTTAACCCTGATGGAACCATTGACAGATACAAGGCAAGATTGGTTGCAAAAGGATACAACCAAGTTTTTGGATTGGATTATGTAGACAGTTTTTCACCAGTGGTCAAGCTTGTAACTGTCAGAATTCTTTTGGCTGTTGCTATTCAGCACAACTGGCATGTTCACCAACTCGACATCAACAATGCTTTTCTACATGGTTTTCTGGATGAGGACATATATTTGACTCCACCTGAGGGTTACACAAAGAGCCTGCCTGGTCAGGTTTGTAAACTCAAAAAGTCACTATATGGGCTCAAGCAGGCTTCTAGGCAGTGGAACCTTGAGTTCACTAAGTGCCTGATTGCATTTGGTTTCACTCAATCCAAATTTGATGAGTGTCTATTCACTAAGGGTACAGGATCTACTTTCTTGGCACTACTGGTTTATGTTGATGATGTGCTCATCACAGGTCCTGATCTTACTTTTATTAATGTTGTCAAACAACATCTTCACTCTGCTTTCACTATTAAAGACCTTGGCAGTGCAAGATATTTCCTTGGGCTTGAGCTTCTAAGGACTTCTCATGGTCTCTACATAAACCAGAGGAAGTATATCCTGGATATTGTTAAGGATGCTGGTCTTACTGGAGCAAAACCACACACAACTCCATGTCCTAAGGGAATCAAGCTTGTTGTTGATGGTGTTTCTTTATTGCAACCTGGGAAGTATAGAAGGTTGGTTGGGAGGTTACTCTACCTCAATATGACTAGACCTGACATTTGCTACATTGTCAATCAACTAAGTCAGTTTCTTCAGGCCCCTACTATGCAACATTGGGAAGGCCCATACTATGCAACATTGGGAAGCAGCTCTGGATGTGCTTCTATATCTCAAGAACACAGCCTCACTGGGCTTATTCTACTCAGCTTCCCCTGATCATTCATTGATATCCTATAGTGATGCTGACTGGGCATCATGCTTTGACACCAGGAGGTCCATCACAGGGTACTGTGTCTTCCTTTGAAATTCCTTAATTAGTTGGAAATCTAAGAAACAAACCACTGTCTCAAAATCCTCTACTGAGGCAGAGTACAGAAGTATGGCTCATACCTGTTGTGAGCTCAAGTGGATCTCATACATCTTAAAGGACTTCTCTATTCAGGTTCCTCTCCCTATTCCTCTTTATTGCGACAACAACTCACCAGTCCAAATCACAAGAAACTCTGTCTTCCATGAAAGAACAAAGCACTTAGAGATTGACTGTCATATTGTGAGGGACTATTTTAAGGATGGATTTTTGCTACCTCAACATTGTCCTGGCTCCAGGCAGCTAGCTGACCTTTTCACAAAGCCACTGGCCAGCCCTCTCTTCAAATTCTGGCTATCCAAGTTGTCTTTGGCTGATCCACACCAAAGTACAACTTGAGGGGGGATGTTAAATTATAATTAGCCTACACTTCAGGGGCATATATGCAAATAGAATGTTAGTTTGTTAGAGTTAGTTTTTCCTGTATATAAATATCTCCCAGCTCACTGTACATTTACTGATTTACACATTAATGAAATAATAACAGTTTTCTGTTACTTTTCTCTCTCTGCTCATCTCCGATGAGATTTATCAATACTCATACCTAGAATGAAACGGCAAGCTTTCCATGTTCCAGTTTGGTTCTTATTTGCAGCGCTATTTCGGTAATTCAACGTCCCATCTTTCGTGTAATTATCCTCCTCGGACGTGGATCCTAACAGGGGTTGTGATTGACTTGATTCAGTGTTTTCTTGGATCGAAAAATCTGTACTGGATCCTGGAAAATAGAAATTCACAACTTAATGAAACTTTAGTGTAAAGTTTTAAAAAGTATATATAAACAGAACTAATAAAGAACAACTTGAGATTGAAATAAAACCTGGATTTAGTAGTGAATGATAGTTTTTCTTCATCGACATGCCGGAGGGATTTAAGGACTCCGATTTAGTAGCAGAAATTAGAATCCTACAACTTTATTGTGTTGGAAAAATACTTTTTTGAGTAGTGCTTATATGTCATGTTCAGTCACAATCATTATTTGTTAAGGGTGAAAAATTGGTGGCAAATTATTCCTCGTTCGAAAATACGGAAACTGTTACTTGTCAATTGCATGTCATAGAAAACGAAATGTTCTTGTTCGTCTATGAAAATGCAAGGTACGTAAATGTCACTCTTTTCTCACATCTTCCATATTCCATCATATCTAAAAACAAATAATAGACTACCAAAATCGACCATATATATCTGTTTTTCTCCATCAGTTTAAAAAGGAGAAATCGATCAAATTCAAAAGTATTAACAAGAAACCCCAGCGTTGAATTATCTTTTATTTAATGAGCAACTATCAGAGTCAGAATCTTACAAATTTCGAAATGTTTATCTTTTCTCTTTTCTCTTTTCTCTTTTTTCTTTTTTCTTTCCTTTCAGCTTCTTTAAATTCTAAGGCTCAGAAAAAGTTTTGGTCGAGGATTGGTCAAACACGCAAACGAATTACGTAAATGAGTTTTCTTCTAATGAATAAAATGATCACATAAAGGCCACTATAATCGAAGGCAACTGTGACACGAAAATTTCATATTCAGTGTGGATTTGACACTTATATATATATATATATGTATGTATTTTAATATGAAGATATTAAGTGAACGAGATGTATGACAAGAAGGGACACATCATTAACAATATACACACACAATTAAGACAGATTTAAACTTGTAGCTTTGACATTAAAATAAAATTTAATTCCTTGCAAAAATCACATTTTATAAACGAGATGTTTATATAAACTGCCAATGGTTTGAAGCACATGCACAAAATTCTTTTGTGGTTTAGTAATTGTATAAAACTTCTTTGTGGTTTCACCAGTGTTTTCAGAACCGGACCGGACATCGAACCGGCAAGCCCACTAATTATAGGTTCGATCGGTTCAATCGATTAAACCACTGGTTAAACTGCTACATAGTATATTTCGTAAAATGTATATATTTAAAGTACTATACTGTAAATATTAAACATTTCTATAACTAATTGTTATATTATAACATTAAAATGCCTTATTTTTGACATTCAAAAATTCAAATCTATCTTTCAGTTTATGTTATATATTGTGTATATATATACATATATATATATATATAAATATGCGTGTATGTATCATGTATGTCTATACACATATATTAATTTAGTTAATACAATTTGTTTTCTTTTCATATTGGTGGCCCAAGTGTTTTAATTACTTAAATTTAATAGTCGAAACTCATGACTTCCATGGCCCAATTAAAAACTTGAAAGCCCAAACAAAGGGCCACTAGCAAGAAACCCCTTTGTGTTATGGAAAAGATGCATAAAACCCCCCTATGAAAATAAAATAGGCAAAAACACCCCCTGTGTTTATCAAATCGTAGCACACTGCCCCCCCTGCTCTTTCTTTATATGTATTTTCTTTCTTTATACGTATTTTCACCAGAAATGACTCATTTACCCCCAAATTAAAAAATAGTCATTTCTTCTCCCACCATTTTCCCATTTTATATTTATGCTTAATTATTTTAAAAAAATATATTGGATTCTTGAACGCATCTAATTATGTTACTGTAAATTTTAAAATTAAATTATTCTAATATTTAAATGAACTTATATTTTCGTAATATTTATTAAAATATATAAGTACTTTAATAAATTAATATAATTAAATGAAAATTTATTTTTTTAATTAGTGAAATCCAAAAAAAAGTGAAAATGTCATCTTCCCCACGCCACGCCACCCCCCCCCCCCCCACCTCACGCACATCAGCCGCCACCCCCCACCCCCTCACGCACATCCCCCCTTTCCTCCATCACGCACAGCCTCCCCCTCCCGGCCATCACGCATAGTTGATGTTTCTAACTCTGGCGAAAATCAATTTCAATCCATAACTCCGGTATAAAGTATTTTTTGGCAAAGTTATTGGGCAGAGATAATAATTTTCCCCTTTTTTTTACACCAGAAATAATTGTATGTAAAATTTTGTTATTTCATGTGATGAACTTCTATGAGTTTTCTAAATTTGTACTACTTTAATTGTACGTACAAGTCCAAAAGAAAATTTACATTTCAAAATATTTTAGAAGAGATACATTTTAAAATAAGAGTTTTACCGACAATTTTTTAACAATACCAAAAAATTACAGCAAAAAATGTAGGCAAAAGTGCATAAGTTTTTTGAAGATGAATAATTTGCAATTATTTCGAAATTATATGGACTTATTTGAAGTTTTTAATTTTTTAGGGGTTATTCAGATATTTTCTAAATTATTGGCATTATTTGTCTATTATCATAATATGAGGGATTGTTTTGTTGCTTCTTTTCATTTCACAGGGGGGTTTTTGCCCGTTTCAAATAACACAGGGGGGGCTTTCTGCCAAAAACCCTACTAAGAATAATGGTAGAAAAGTTATTTTATAAGATAATATTAATTCCCACTCTCACTTCTTGGCAAGTGTATCACACTCTCGTACAAAAGGGGGTTATTTGCTACGTATTTCAATACACAGGGGGGTTTTCTGCTTCTTTTTATTTCACAGGGGGTTTCTTGCCTGTTTCGAACAACACAGGGGGGCTTTCTGCCAAAAACCCCCAAACTTATTATAAGAATAAGAAACAAACAAATTCTCAAACCTACTTTTTCATTCTTCCTTCAGCCGTCATCTACATTTTGCCACTTTCTTCTCCTTTTTCATTTCTTCTCCTGATTGTTAAATATTAATCTCTTTCTTCATCTTTTTGCTTATAAATCGCAAAGTATGGCTGTTTGAAAATGGTAAACATCCACATATTTCTTTTTAATTGGATCTGCACCAGTTTCTTACATGTGAAAGTGATAAAAAGATAGGGAAAAAAAACCGAGTCAACCGGCGGTTCGAGTCGCCGGTTCACCCCGATTTTAGCCGGTTTATAGCGATTCGGATCGCTTTTTGGGAACCGCAAGTTTTAAGTGGTCTTCGGACCGGACAAGGCAACGTTCACCGACCGAACCGGTTGAGTCGGCCGGTCCGGTCCAATTTTCAAAACACTGGGTTTCACAAATTTAATTTGTACACATTCATTTCTGTTAAAATTTTAAATAACTTCTACAATATTATTATTATCAGGTGAATAAATTGTCCTTATTTGCACAAAAATATATTTGTACTTGAAAATAAATATGTTTGAAATTATAGAATACGGAAAACATTGTGATATTTCCAAATTAGTATGAGGCAGTACGTAGTTAATTAGAGAAATATCGTGATTGTAAAGGAGATCGTAATACTCTTCCCGCAGCAGTGAGAGAAATTCCTGACCGTATATATTAAGAGCAACTAAGGATAAAAATACGAGAATTTGTATAACTCTAAGTATACAATTGACTATGAAATGCAATGATGATATTTTTGTGAACAAAAGTGTAGGCGAGAGTGAAAATGAATTAAGTTAACTTGGCTATATTACAAATGATCTAAGGGGTAACGGCGTACACCTTGATCTCCATAAAGGAGAGGAATAGGTTATGTTTAATAATAGGCAGATCTATTAATAATCTTAAATCTGTATTGACCGTGAAATCAATGTCTTGAGATTGAGCTATGACTGCTGAATATGCACGGATTTGGCTCCCGCACAACCACCCGCATTCACAAAAGTGTGGGCCCTCCACACATGGAACCCGCATAGAGCCCACACTTCTGTGAGTGCACGAGGTTGTGCGGGTGGAGGCATACCAGATGTTCCCGAATATGCATCTACTTGTCCCTTAAGTATAGCGGGATTTTATAGGGCAGATCTTGTATAGTCTGTATGAATATATTATTTAGTAGCGCTTTGATAGTCACTAGGCTAACGATGATCTTCTTATGAGGTGCCATTTTTCTATTTCGCCTCGCGTTATCATAATGAATTAGGTCTTTTACACTACAAAAAGGGTTATTCTCGACGGCAAAAAAACGTCGAAAAAGGCTTGTTTACCGTCGAAAAAGGCATTCCTAACAACCATACCGTTGACAATAACTCGTCGGTAAAGGTCTTTCCCGATGGTATTCTACTGTTGGTAATGACTATTGTTGATGCAAAATACCATCGACAATAGTCAAGGCCTTTCTCGATGATTATTTGTCGGGACAAACATTACCCTTGATGGTTTAAAATCGTTAGTGTGCCATAATTACGACATCTCGAAAATACGGGCCTATAATTTACAACGCACAAAATTAAGAGGACGAGACGGCAATTCTCACTCGATCCGTAGAGTCTGAGCATATGTCAAGACGACGTCCGAACAACTCTATCCTTGAAAAGACATAAAACCCGTTTGGGATGACCCGTCACATCCTAGAACGAGAAAACTTTGACCCAAAAATCCCAAGTCCACGACATGATCTTTGACTCATGATTTGACCACTTCGTAGTGCAAAACACTTGACGCTCGAATATCGAGCCTCTTAGTGAGCTCGATGAATGACAAGCGTCGTTAGGTTGTCCAAATAATCTCTATATGAGACTAACATCCTTCGAGGTTGATTCTATTGCCGACAGGGCATCGTCTACGAGACGTACATCCCAAGGAATCGTCCAACCGAGCCCTAAGGGCTAAGTAAATGCATACAACTTTTTAGCTAATCGTGTCATCTCCTAAGACCCTGCACGGGCACAAGTGAATAATGAACTACGTCTGGTTTAATTCTTTCTTCCCAAAGAGATACGTAGGCAGCTTGGCCCTATGTTGAGTGCGACTAGCTTGATCCCATGTTGAGTTCAGTCGCAAGCACAATAAACACATATCCACCCCTAGATTAGGTTTACTATCAGTAACTGATTATCTCTAACATTGTCCTCTTAAGTGCAGGTTTCCATCAAACCAAAAACTCTTCTCGTATTGCATATAAGGTGCAAGAAAGTCTAGTGAAGGAGTAATCGCGAGACTAACAAAAATACCCGGCGCCAACTGTCGGGAGTAAGTCTTTCACAACGATTTCTATCCGTCGGGAACAGTCTTTTAATTTTTCATTATTATTATTTTGGATGAATGCCGACGGTTTTTTACCGTCCGTAATAATATGAACATTAGCGCAATATGAACATTAGCGCAGATGGCTTCATCTCTCCGGCGACAATATCCATATGTGAATATTATTGACGGCAGGACGAAGCCGTCGGTGATAATGTTCAAAGGAATTAAAATAAAACCCGACCCAATTATATTAAAAAAAAGGAAAAAGAAATGAGATTTATCTTAAAAGTAATTGATATAAAATTTACCAAAAATATATACATATATATATATAGAAAACAAACAATAAAATTAAATTTAAATTTAACGACATAAAAGAGAATAACTCAGATGAAGAACGATATTGGAGATGTATGAACGAAATGGATGGAGTGATTGTTTGTAGATGAAGAAAGATTTTTTGAGTGTAGAATTTGGGGTATTTATAGATGTGGGTTTAGTGTGTACCATGTCAGCGATCCACGTGAAAGAAAACTAAGATCTGTCTGATCATGGTATTGGCGACGACACATGGCCGTCGCTGATAAGCCTCTACTGAAGGTACGATGTCGTAGGCCATGCCCTTTTTAAGTATTGACGATGGCTACGTGTCGTCTGCACTGGTCATTGGCGACGACCTGATGTCATCACTAGTTTCTTTGTGTCTTCTCTGTTCCCTGATAAATATGAACATTTCGGCGCAGTTCATATTACAATTTGTTTCTCGTCCACTTTTAAGGTTTATTCATCTTCTTTTGTGATTTTTTTTAATCTTTCATAAAATTTTGATATGTTAATCTAATTTCTTTTTGGTTTGCAAATATGAAGAGCAACAAGTTGGCTTTGCGGGTTCTACAAACACGCTATTTACGGATTGGACTCTACAAGAGGTACGTATCTATAAACACTTGTAATTTTAGTTTCAATTGTAGATACAATACAATACGGTAGATTTAGATATGACGTCATATTAATAGTTAAAATTATTAATCTTATATTTAACAATGTATTCACATAGAGATAGAAGTTGGATGTATAATCTTGTGGCCAAGGGGTCGAGTGAGTGAATGATTTGTTGAAGGTGTTCAGTTATCTATACTATATGAGACATCATGGGTGTCCATGTATAAAATACAACAATAGAAAAAAATTAGTCCAACCAATATGGTCGTTCACCTATATCGGTGGGGTTCTACATAGTGGTACCATGGATGGGTAGCTTATGGTGAAAAATATAGCATGAGTAGTAGCCACGCATGGGAGTAGTCAATGCATGAAGTTAGAAACGACCTCGTTGATGTTCAAGACGTGATTCCGTTTAATGCTCTGCTCTATAATACTTTTGGAGGCTAATTGCCAGACCGATTATAATAAGAAGCCCAATCCCGACGCCAACATATTTTACAAATTATTACGTTTGTTAGAGGTTAAGTTGCAATAAGATAAAGACAAGTCGGCTTTGTGTGAATGTAAAAGTTTTTTACGTACAAGAACTAGCATAACGTTACTAAACTAGCTGATGGGTGCATAACTCGATATAGGTGTTTTGTAGGAACACTACTTTATAGTTAAATTGCTACACCTAAATTCTATTTGCAAGTGAACGATCAAGTAATAATAACGATAAGTATAGTTACGAACCAAGTATCGTATCCCGAGGGAGTGGTAGACGAATGCTCGAATCACTTAAATGTAAAAGCGCTAATGGTTGTCACAGTTGCTATGTATGGAGAATGCTTCCAATACAGAAAGCTATGAATGCAGGTTTTGGAAAACAATTTTGAATGCACATGAATACTAAACTAAAATGCAATAAAAACAATGTGAATGTAATGAGAATGGTTTTGACGCAAGAAAATAGTTTGAGTGCGTTTGGGGCTCGCATACAAAACATTTTTTGTGTGTTAAAATAATTATTTCTTATAATCTATTTCTATGGAGAATTCAAATCTGTCAAATACACTGCGTCTCCTGACAGTGGGGCCAAGAGATATGAAACAGATAGAAAAAGCTTGCGTAAAAAAAAGGTTATGGTACTTTCCTATGGCCCAACTTCTTCAACGGTTCTTCCTGACATGAACAACAGTTGAGCACATGATATGGCACTTAAAGTAAAAGGAGTCTGACGATGTAATGGTTCATCTGGCTTTAGGATAAACATGGAAACATTTTGATAGGACACACTCTTAATTTACTGCTTAGCCACGAAACATCCGTCTTGATCTTTGCACTAACGACTTCAATCCTTTTGGGAACTTTCCGGCTTAATACTCTTGTTGGCCTATGTCAGTGGCTTCTTACAACCTTCCTCTAGATTTAAACATGCGAGAGGAGTATATTTTCCTTAACATAATCATATCAGGTCCTAAAAGTCTAGGACAAAACATTGATGTTTAGCTTTGACCGTTAATTGACGAGTTGAATGTATTGTGGCACGGGGGCGTTCGTGCTTCTGACTGCGTCAGACGACAAAATTTTCAGTGGAGGTTGCAATAATTGTACTATTAGTGATTTTTGAGTGTAGGGCATGTTGTCTCAATGGAGTACATATGGAAAATTATCGTGCCCTTATTGAATGGAGAACACAAAGTCGTTCACCTTGTCAAATGGTAAGAAACCAAAATTATGGGGTTGCCATTATCATTTTTTGCTAGCGGATTATGAATTTCGCCATGACATGACATACTTCAATGGACACAAGAAATTCGATGAGCATGCATCAATAAGATCATGAGCAGAAATGGTAGCAATTATCGCACAACTGCTTGTTGTATCTTCAAAACTAAACAAACTAAAAATAAGAGGTTTCGAGACGTCACACAATTGATGTCGTATGAGCATCTTTTGGGAATTGCCCTACTGGTCTACGAACCTAATCTGACAAAACCTGAACGTAGTGCACTGCGAGAATAAATTATTTGAAAACATCAAGAACATAGTGTTGGATGAGCCAGAGCAAATAAAATACAACTTGAATGCGTGAAGAGACTTGAAAGAGCTGATCACTGAGCATGAGCTTTTTCCTATTGTTTCAGTTGTTGCTTGTTTATGCTTTCTGGATGGGTATGCTTTAAATATTTGGTCTTGCGTGCAAGAGCAACAATTGAAGTTGTTTGGGATGATAAGCCAAGAGTGTCACGTCTTTATCCAAAGGTTAATACCTATCGTATTTCGTGATTTTGTTCTTGACGGGCGTTATGGGGGACACTCGTAGAGGTCATCATTTTTTTTCAAGCGTTGCGTGTCACAGAGATTAAAAACTTGGACATGAAATTATCAAAGGAATCAATCGTGGTAACTGGTAACTCTTGAAAATTGGATAAGATATTTCCTTTTATCTTTTTTGATTCTATGGAGCACTTGACAAAACATCTTCTCTAGAAAGCTAGGCTTGGTGGTCATGTACAATATTGTTGGATGTATTCTTTTGAGAGGTAAATCATTTTATATGTGTGCATTGCCATTTTTTTATTGGATTACATTTCTAATAACACAAAATTAATCGAATTAGGTAATTCCCTAATTATCAGAAAGATGTGGTTTGGGACATAATTTCCAAGATTCGTAGAGAGAAAGTGTACGAATATGAGAGCTTATAAGAATGAGAGATTTCGAATTACGAAGGCCCTTTATGTGTAAAAAGAGATATAACTTAGATAAATAAAGAGGAAATATATTATCCATAGGTAAATATAGAGTACAAGTGTGTTATCTCAGTTAGTTTACAATAATGATCTAGCTTTCTATTTGTAAGATCTGGGCACACAAGTGGGATTGCTCCTCCATCCTCCTTGAATAGTGAGTATGGGCTATTATAAATATTACTTCATGGTCGATGGATCTGCTGACAGTGTTTTAATACGGACCACTCGTAAGTAAAAAGGAGATTTGTGCTTAATGGGCGTGTAGGGTGTAATAAAATAGAATATAAGTCAATACAGGAATATTACACCTAAATCCCACTTTGTCGCAAGTGCAGAAATCAGGTAATAATAAAATGGTAAGTATAGTTACGAACCAAGTATCGTATTCCAAGGAAGTGATGAGTGAATACATGAATCACTTAAATGCAAAACACTAACAAT
Source organism: Linaria vulgaris (assembly GCA_948329865.1). NCBI lineage: Eukaryota > Viridiplantae > Streptophyta > Magnoliopsida > Lamiales > Plantaginaceae > Linaria > Linaria vulgaris. The sequence goes on along the minus strand of OX415250.1, from coordinate 28,622,133 downwards.
TGTCACGATCTTTTCTCTTGTGTTTGCAGAATGTAATGCATGCTTATGAATGATGTGAATATTTTCTATACTAAAGATGATTTGAATGATTTTTATGCTAAGAATGCTTAATCTAGAATGCAATGGAAACTAATCTAAGAAAGCAGAAACAATAATTAAATTAAGTTTTTGGTTGTAAATGCAAGAAAGTAATTAAACTATTAAACTAAAGAAAGCAAAGAAGAAATTAAACTAAGAATTCTTTGAGAAAGATTGATTAACTAACTTAACTAAACTAAATTAAAGAACATAATGTAATGATTAATTGCAGTTGTAACAATAATTGAAAAGATTGTTTAAAGGTCGGGTTTCACAAAGATTTAACCATAATAGTTCATAGACAAGCTACCTATATCTATTTACAATACTTGATAGTTATTTGATGTTTGCATGTCTAATGGATATGTGACATATGGCAGGAGTTATCCCAACTATACACCTATGAGTCTCTAATAAAACCTAGCGTGTTAACGGACCAGCCTAGTTGTCAGTTGTTTTAGGAGAGATGTCAAATCTGCAATCCAATTAACTTATTCGAATAGTGTTAACAAAACGTAATTAGTCAAAATTGATCTAGTGTGATCTAAAGGTTGCGCATCAGCTGCTTTCGCAAACCAAAAGTCACAAATCACATAAGTAACTATTCAATCTAGACATTCAAGATCATCAAACACACATCAAGTAAAGCAAATAAATATATTTGTAAATCATAGTTACTCCCCACTCTAAACAACGAGTAGCTTAGCTCCTTTTAGTCATGAGTTCAACAATCAATAAAGAAGTAAATATCATAGACAAAGTAAAGAAATAAAAAAAAGCTTCTCAGATCGGTGGAACGTTGTTGTTTAACCCTCTTCTTACTCCCTTTTGCTATCTTCTTCTTTACAAACTACTTTCTCTCAAACAATGACTCAACTAAAATAGAACAAGACTTTTGATGGTGTTTTCTCTCAGGTGACAAACTCTCAGGATTTCTCGATCAGAAATTGATTGAAAGCGATTGTGAATGGTTGTGAACGTATTGCCCTGCTGCTGAATGTAGCCTCCAATTTATAGTTTTTCTCTACTCTGGGATACCTTTTAGGGTTTCTGACTTTCGACCCAATTTTTGTGTTGATCGTGCGCCACCCGTGCAATGCGCCATCTTATTGCATGCCACATTACGATGCTAGTCGCACGATATTTTGATTACATCCATGCGGTCTCCTAGCGTCTTTGTTTTCAATCACGCTATGTTCAGTATTTCACATTTTTGTAGTGTCGTAGCTCTCCTGTAGCATCTGAAAATTCTGAAATAGTGTCTTGACTAATTATCGTCCAATACATCCAATTTTGGCCTTATTTAGCCTTGTTTTGTCTTAACTCCACAAATTCCTAAGAAAACATAAAACAATAATAAAACAAGTAAATATGTCATCATAAGTATTCAAAAGCATAAGTAAACAGATACTTATGTAACTGATTTCTTTGATTTAGCAAGCGTTCTTGGGATTCCCGGTGCGATGGTGGCGGTATTGTCATTGTCTTGGACTAGCTTTTAGCTTTTCATAGTGGCGACTATGACCTTGGAAAGTTGCCCTTGATTCCACGGGGCCACTACCTTCTCTTCAGCAGAGTTTCATTCGAAACGCTTGCATCTTAAAATTAGTATTGCCCTATGAGCCGCTAGCTTTAGATTTCCTCTCTTGGGAAAATATTATATAAATAGTTATGATTATAATCAAGTCATAGGTTGTCAATTCGCGATCTATTTTTAGACGTAAGATTTTCTAAGATGGAATCCATTCCAATGTCGCAGATGTTCTTGCTCCTCCATATCTCGGAGGATATAAAGTGGTGGGCCTACCTATCTTGGCTATCTTGTATTGTCCCTCCCCATGGTGGTTCCAATTGCATGATTGTTTTGGAAGCCTCTATTCTCCTCAACACTAGATCCCATACTTGGTATAGCCACGTGCAGACCCTTCGATTACATCGCTCTGAGGAAAAACAAGTTTCTTATGTTTTGAAAGATGACACGTTTCACAAAGTTTATTCTTACAATAAGAAGTATTAATAGAGGAAATTTTAGCTAACTTCTCAAAGGATGGGTGCCCCAATCTAATATGCCGCAAATCATTGTCAACGTGCTGAACAGAAAGAGAGTTGCAAGTAGAAGGTATCACACAATTGGAAGATTTATTTGGTAAAATTTTAAAGTCAAGAATGTAAAGACCATTCTGCAGAATAGCAGAACCAATCATCTTCCAGAAAACCAAGTTAAAACTCAAATCATAAACATACAGAACATTTCTCAAGTTAAGAATGGGAGAAAAATAGATGTCTCTCGTAAGAGTGGCAATAAGGCTACTCTTACTAGGTAATTGAATAGTAATATGCACATACTTAGGAGAGGAAGTATAAAAACAGGAATACACACCCTATGATCCGTGGCTCCAGTATCTAAAATCCATGTGCTACTACTTTTATTTTGAAAAACTTTAGAAGCAGTAGAGTTAAGAACAAAAACAGTGGTTCTACGAGTGTGGTTAGTAGTAGAAGTGTTGGTAGAAGCTTGATTATGATTTTTAGACTTCTTTAAAGCCAAAAAAAATGCTCAAATAAGTTTTGAAGAGAGTACTCACAAGGCAAGAGGACTGTGATGGTTGTTATTCATCATCCGTTTAAGTTGTGTTAGCTCCAGAGGATTGATTCAGAGACCTTCTTCCCTTTGGACCATCCTAACCAGAGGAACATCCAATAACTTGATAACATTTGTCAGTAATGTGACTAGGATAACCACAAAAAGTACATTTGCGTTTCTTTTTAGTTTTCTGAAAATACTTATTGTTGTTGTTATTCCCAGAAAAAGTGGAGTTAGAAGCATTAGTAGAGGAGTTAGTAGGAAAACTATGTTTAGACTGAGTTTCTTGACAAGGAATGCCTCTACCATTTGGCAATCATGTAAAGTTATATGGAATGACGTAAAGTCTCGTATTGATTCTATCATGCGCCAAATTTAGAGTAATATAACAAAAAATCAAACGAGTTTGGGGTTGATCCTTATAAGCTGATTCGACACCCACTGATGATTAAGTGAGAAACAATTATATATATGTATTCCTTAAGGGTAATGATATAGACAAAGCAAAATCTCTAAATACAGAGCAAGTTCTAATGAATTTTCTCTTTTACCCTCCCTAAATCTAACCAAGATAAAAGATAACATAATTTTCAAATTGTTTCCATGATTAAAGGATATTTTAAAGGAGATTTGTTGCATAATTGTAGGGATTAAATCTCTTCTCTCTCTCACTCACATAATTTAATTGTTGACCCCGTCTTTCCTTTTAGTTTTAACATTAAAAACAATTTCAATAATTCGGTTTGGCTAAATATGTTAACAAATTAAACTTGTACACAAATTCAGCTTTTTCTAATGAAATATATTATTGTATAAATTATTGTCAAATATTTTTTGCTTTTTGATTCCCTATTTATCATGGTATAAAGAAAATCAAAATTCATAAACATGCGTGTATGGGACAGTGAGAGCTGTAATTAATATATTTATACTTATATTATCCTATAAGCGCGCGGATGTAAATAAATATAAGTAACTGAATAATCCTTACTCGATTTATCTTTTCTTTGTAGTAATGATTTTACAGATTTTTATCAAACCATTTGGTGCATGTGCGTATGTGTATAGTAAAAATATTTTAATGGGCATGTGATTTTTTTATAAGCTTTTCATCCATTACGACACGATTTAATCTAATTCTTTGTTATTAAACAAACAATATATTTTCTCCATTGTTTTCTTTAACATGTAATAAGTAATATATTATGATGATAAGGATATTTAGTAGTGAAAGAGGAAGAATTTGTTCCGTTTGCAAGCTATGTCATTCTTAACTCTTTTTAGGATATAATTAATTTTGGTAAACCGGAAAGAGAAAATCATATTCCGTGTTTCAGGCTCCGTTTGTTTCCCCGAAAAATAGGGGGAAAGAAAAAAAATAAGAAAAATAAGGTAAAACAAGATTTTTCAGAAAATTTCTTAGGAAAAATAATAGATTTTCCCTTATTTTCGAGCGTCTGACACAAAATGATTTTCCAAGGAAAATTCTTAATTTCTTATCATGTGTAAATGTTTTTGTATTTATTGTTAATCTAAATGTTTAAAAACCATAATTATATTTTATACTTTGAAATATGTATTAAAAACAATAAACCAAAAAATCTATAAATTAGTTACTCTTTTTATTTTTGAAGTCCTCCTTAAAACTACTTTATGTAAATTATCAATAATTTGCATAACTTTGTTTTAGTTGTAGCAACTATATACCGTAATTCAAGTTTAAAATAAATAAAGTTTAAAAGGGTGAGAAAATAATGATAAGTCTCTCACAAATTTTTAAAGTTATCTACACGACACACCAACATCTTTAAACTTTCCCCCAATCCATCTTTTTAATGTGTGGAATCAGTGTTTTTAAAATCGGACCGGACCGGCCGGTCCGGCCGGTTTGACCGGTGACCGGACCTTGATCCGGTCCGGAAGGTGGGCAAAAACCGCGGTTCGTCAACACCGATCTGAACCGCTTCAAAACCCGGTTAAATCGGGTTGGACCAGTCACTCGGACCGGCCTGAGAACCGTTCTAGGCTTCAAGCTCCGTTTTTTTACATATGGGGCTATTTACATAAAGAAAGAAAACACGATAGATCTGGAAAAGAATGGAGCAAGAACAGTTCATTTTGAACTTTCTTCGGTTTGGCATACGGGTGAGCTTAGGTTTTTCAAGAAGGAAGCGATGGATTAAATAAAGAAATTAAACTGAAAGAGAAAAAAGATAGAAAAAAGGATGGACATAGAAAGAATATAGATACAGAAGCAAAAAGCTGCGTAGATGTGAGGAAGAAGAAGATATTTGATTTATTATATAATTTTATGTGGTGATATAAGGTTAGGGCTTTTTGGGCCCTTGAAACTTATTAGGCCTTATACTCTGTTGGACCATATATTTATGAATGGAAGAAATATATATTGCAACTAAATTGTGTTTATTTACTTGAGAGTACTTGGTTTAAACATTAAAATAAATTTAAAATTTATATATGTATAGTATTTCTTATTTGATATATGAACAAGCAAACTCATGCATACTCCTATTATTTACAAGATTTATATATGCATACTTTATCTACTTGTTGGAATTTTTACTTGTTATTTGATGTGATCTATGGAGTTTTATATGTATGATGTAGTGCGATTAACTAAATTCAGGTATATTACTTTAATTAGTAGTGTGATAATACAACTTTTATGAAAATCAACAATTTGAATATATAAGAAATACATTAATATATATATAAATAATTTTGATATAAGTAATGGTCTACTGGTTCAACCAGTGGTTTAACCGGTTTAACCGATCGAACCTGTAACCAATAAAGTTGCTGAGTCGTTGTCCGGTCCGGTTTTGAAAACACTGCGTGGAATACAAAAGAAAAAAAAAGTATTTAATCTATAAACTATAAATTTTGTTGCTAACGGCTGAGTAAAAATTAAAAAAATATAGTAAATTAATAATTACGCACCTTGTGTGGATGAAGAATATTGATAGATACTACAAACAATTTCTTGGTTGTGTTTATATAGAGCTGAAAATAAATTTGAATTTTCGTGTTGATGGGAAAAAATAAAGTTTCTAAAATTTTAAAAGATCTAGAATATATTAATTAACAAAGTTTTTTCCACCCTTTTTGTAGGAAGAAAGATGAAATTCAAATATTTTGAGATAAAAGATAACATTCACACGGTTTATGTATAGGAGGAAAATTTGAAAATATTTTTCTATCTTTTCCAAATATTTCCTTTGTTTTGCAAGAAAATCTCAAATTGACAAACAACCGGAAAAAAAGATTTTTCTTTTTTTTTTGTCCCTGTGTTTTGGGAAAACAAAGGGAGCCTCAAGGAAATTATTCAATTTAGAAGAGATAAATTAACAAATTATAACAGAAGATGAGAAGATGTTGTTAACAAAATTAGACAAGGATAAAATTGTCAACAAACAAAATTTGCTCTATATTTAGAAGTATTACTCTGTCTATATCATAAGCCATTCCTTAATTTTCAAAAAGTTTGCAGCTCCCGACTTTCCGCTAATTATAGACTGCTTATGAAGTGTCCACCGGTTACCGGTATAACTGTGACGCATGTACACAATATATGCAGCAGCGTACAAACTTGATCGTGTAAATATAAAAGTATCTCCTTATTTGGCTGAGGCGCAAGAGGGATTTTTAGCCAAATTATATATAGCGATGCGTTAGTTTTTGCATCTAACTCCCCAAAAGAGCTTATGATATAATAACCAAAATTCAGAGTCTCTACTTTGGACAACCAATTCGATCAAAGTGAGTGCAGCTTGCTACAATTGCATTTGCAGAAAATAACTACATTCGATCTGTAGTATGACCACACCATCTTTCCTGCTGCAATTTATTACCTTAATCTTGGGAAGGTAAGATTATATTTACTTAAAACTATAACTGATCCACCAGTATTACAAATTCATTTTGCTACCACAACAAAGGCCAACAAATTTAGCACACTCATAACTGCCAATAGCCAAAAAAAGTAATGTAGATGACCATAGTTCAAGTTATCAGGTATCCATCCAATGTTCCCATTCCTTGTACTCAAATCTGTAACAACTGTCACCAAAAAAGAACTCATGTAGTGTCCAAGAGCAGTTGTAGTAAGAGACAGAGCTGCACATAAACTCTTCATAGAAACAGGAGCCCGTTCATAAAAGAACTCCAGTTCTCCAACGTTTGTGAACACTTCAGCACATCCTATAATGAAATATTGAGGGACTTGCCAGAATATCGATAAGTGTGCTTCCTTAACGTCGTAACTGTCATACCTTCTTACAATTTCAAGCCTCAAAATTTCTAAAGTAGCTGCAGCTACCATCGCAAAAGATGATATGAATAGTCCTATGCCGATGCGCTGCAACAGTGTCAAACCGTTCTTGTGGCCTGTGAACCTTCTTGCCATTGGAATGATGAGTCGGTCATAAGTGGGTACCCAAAAAACAACACTAAGAGTGCCGAATATGCTGAGTGAGGCTTCTGGAATTTTGAAATTTGAGTTTCCCAATCGGGTATTCATGTGCTCGCCTTGCAACAAGAACAAGTTGCCCATTTGCGCCCGTACGGTGTGGAAGATAATACAAGTTGCCCACACAGGGATTAAACGTAGGATAGCTTTTAGTTCCTGGACCTGAGTTACCGTGCAGAGTCTCCAGGGGTCTCGTATGGTCCTCTTGTAGTCAGATTGTATCTCCACAGTTGCCTTGTCAAAAAACCTAAAGAAGATTAGCACCATATTAATAGCCACTCCATATCCCTCGAATAAAGCTTTTAAGGAAAAAAGTATATGAGGGGTTCTAATTTCTAATAGAAACGATGCCACATATCGGATCAACACCTAAGATCATTTGTGTGTTTCAGCTTGAGGATCCCTCCATTACCGTGCTCCACATTTGACGAATCAAGCAAGAGACTTATATCATCAGGTATTGCAACCGAAAATTTTCTCCCAGAAGCAACGATGACCTGACAAATGCGAGTTAACGGGCTGCCACTGGGTTTCTTTAACCGATAAAAACGTGTTCCTGAAAAGAAAAGAGCCACAGCTATTGCCAGGATAACTGTTGTAATACCAAATCCCCATCCCCAACCTAAATTCGCTACTATCCAAACAAGAACAGCATAAGAAATCAATTGACCAATGTTGATCGACAAAAAGAACCAATTGAAGAACGAACTTCTCTGGGCACTCTCAACCTTGTCAGAATCATCAAATTGATCCGCACCCAAGGATGAGATACATGGATTTATGCCGCCAGACGCAACCGCTATCAAATACAACGCAACGAAGCATATTGCAGTTTGAGTATCCGTTGCATTGCATATATCTTTTTCGCGACAGGTCGGCCTCAGGCCTGGAACTGAGGCTGATAAAGTTAGCAATATCATCCCCTGATTAAAAATTCACAGCATTTTAGTAGCACATTATCAGAAATAACACCAAAAATGTTTTCTCACGTTCCAAAATATGTAACAAAATTTAGGAACCAAAACTTACAAGAAGATAAATGACTGAGAAACTGGCTATGACCCGATATCTTCCGAAATATGCATCGGCGAGGAACGCTCCAACCAACGACATCACGAAGCACGTCCCCGACCAATTCGACAAATTTTTAGATGCCGTAGCGCTGTGCTGATTCAATTGATTCTTGAAATAAAGCAACAGATTTGAGCTCATTCCATAATAAGCCAATCTTTCCCAACATTTACTTCCTACAAAATGATTAACATTACTTTAACCAACTAATTATATAGTATAGTCTACATTTGACTACATATATATATATATATATAGTAAGCTACATATTTGTTAATCTTTACTTTAGCTAGCACTATATTCTGTGGAGGCAATTGTAACAGAATCAGTTAGAAAACACAAATGAAACTTCAATCTTTATAGCATTAATAACAAGTATTTTTATAACATTAATTTGAGGTTAGTTAAACTTGAAATGTTATTAAATTCTCTTTAATGATAATCATTACCAAGAATGAGACGACAGGCTTTCCATGTTCCAGTTCTGTTCTTATTTGCAGGGGTATTGTGGTAATTTACTGACCCATCTTTAGTATAGTTATCTTCCTCTGCCGTGGATTGTAACAGGGGCTGTGAATTACTTGATTCAGGAAAATCAGTACTGGATCCTGAAAAAATGGAGCTTTAGAACCTAACATGAAATTTAATTTAGAGTTAAAAAAGAATTAAATATGTAGCTTGAAATAAAACCTGGGTTTATTAGAGAATGATAGTTTTCCCTCATTGACGTGTCAGGAAAATTAAGGAATCGATAAGTTGCTGTTCAAAATATCAGTGGTAGGAGTTAGGATTTAGCTTTTATAAGAGCATAAATATTCTTAAATTAAATATGTCACTTTCAGTCACAATAATATTTTGAAGGAATGGTGGAAAATTAGTGGCAAATTATTCCTCGTTTGAGATACAGAAAGTCTTACTTGTCCATTGTCATAGAAAAAGAGATATGTTTTGCTCACAAGTGAAATTGCAGGGTGGACATGCAGTGTCCGTCATATATCATAGAGATTTTTTTTTATTTTTTTTTTTGGGTAAGACATCATATCATAGAGAATGGACTAATAAAATCCCTCATCATTTAGAAGCTGAAAACTGTTTATTAATTATATATAACCTTAAGGACAATCATTTCAACACCTTGTTAACGGGTTTATTCTAATAATAATTTAGTTTTCTTATTGCTTAAACATTACTAAGAGGTAATAATTTATCTGTAAATTGTAGCAGTAATTGTGTATGTTGAGTGTTGACACTCGACAATACCACTTTGAAAATGAAAAATCAATTGAAAATATATATCAACGAGAATCTTACCGTTTTATGACTTTATAATTTATATATCAATTATATCGTTTAACTGGTATTTGTTCGATGAGCAACTATCAAAGTTATCCTCTTAAATAGTTTTAAAAAAATCTGTGGTTTTCTCTTCGTACAATTCTATGGCTCGAAAAAGATTTTGGTCGAGTATTGCCGTATTGGCCAAACACGCAAACAAATAACGTAGATGAGTTTTCTTAAGTAAATAAATTGCTGATCAAATAAAGGGTCCAATAATTGTACCAGGCCACAATAAAAGAATGAAAGCAAATTGCGCGACATGAAAATGTCGTATTCAGTACGGATTGGACCCTTTTATATTTGTCTGCGTGCAATGGCTTATAAAGGAAACTGAAAGAGGTGGGGCAATATTTTTATTTTTACAAGAACGGTAGGCAAGAAATTAAAAAGATCTAAAAGAAAAAATAATCGAAACAATTCTTGAAGAAGGAAACCACTATTTTGAACGAATTATTTGGAGATATCGAAGAAGATGAATACGCACACCAATTTCTGTTTTGTCAGTTTTTAGTTCCTAATGAAAGATTTCCTAAAAATATATTTTACAAAGATTAGGTCAATAACCAAGGATTTTTATGCATTACAGTTTTTTGTCAAGCATATATATATCTTAAAAATAATTATTACAAACTATGATTTTTCATAAACGGATGATTTTAGAAGAAATTGCATTTGGAGTGCTACGATGCCACGACGCTACAAGAATGAAAAATGCAACCCTAGATCTGCAAATAAGGAGAGCCCAGCAGCCGACCTAGCGGAAGACGAGGTCGTGCAACATGCACCATTATTGCGAGCCCTGCGTGATACAGACAAAGAGTCTCACGACCCGATGAACAAAACTAGAGCGACTCGTGCGCCCTAGGCAGCTTAAGGCGCGACCCGTATAGGAAGTGGCACGCGTGCACGTTGGGCAGAAGACGCGACCCGCACATCAGAGCGACGCGACTCGCGCAATGGGAAAAGGATTCGTGCGACATGATCGCGTGACATGGAATTAGGCGCGCGACTTGGAGTTAAACCAACAATTCAAACATTTTAAGTGATTGCTGAAAGTATGACCTAGGGCGATACGACTTATCTATGTAACGGAGTGGATGGCCATCACTTTAAGCATCACATTCTATTGTTTATAATCGCATTAAAAAAATGTGAGAGAAAAGTGCGAAGAGCGTTGAGAGAAACACCATTGTAACTCTATCTTCCATAGTTTTGTTCTTATATTCAAAGAGTCCATAGTTGTGACAAAGACGAAAGTCTAGAAGATTAAAGGTTTGAGAAGCTTTCTTAATCTTCATTCTATGTTTATGTTGTTTAATTATTTATATGTTGTTGATCTTATGATTATGAAACTACTCCGTGTTTGGAGTATGGAGGTAGCTCTGATATAGGTATATGTGTATTTGATTTATTTGAGATTTGTTTGAGCGTTCATGTGTCCAGATTGATTGGTTTTATATGTTGCATGTTAGGATTAACTCTCACTAGAAGAACGAAAGCACTAGTCTGTGACCGCTAGAGTGTAGATGTTAAACTAACTATGTATACATTGATGTGCTCACACAATCTTGTACAACATTTAGATCATACGAATATAATCTTTGATAAGTACATTAAATTAACACAAGTGGATGAGTGAATTGGATTACAAACTTAATTTTGCTTCTAAGATGATTGACTATCAGACTGATTCTTCTAGCGCGATAAGTCATTAGTGAGTTAAGAATTTATAGATTTAGGATAACTTCGACTATAGATAATGAATTTATTAGACACAGTAGAACTCAAACCAGGCTTAATAGATCAAAGAAATGAAAGTAATTTATCTATGAACTATCAAGCACTCTTTAAGAACTCGGCCAATAACCATTAAGTTTATACTTCGTTTAAACTCCTAAAGATAACTCACGTGCTTAGCAGTTAAAAGCCCAATTATGTTATTAGAACTCTATTTTAATCAAGTCTTTTATAACATTAAAGATATTGTAAAGAAATTTAAGGGTTATTGTTTTTTGTTCACTCTGCCGTCTTTTTCTTCCTTCGCCAAATCCCTCTCGCGCCTCCCTAGGTTTTCATTTGCCAAGGTAACTTTTTGTCATGATTTTGCATCGATGACGTTGGTATTTCCATTAAAATGAAGTAACTTGAAGAAAATTGAGAAAGAAGGAGGTGAGAAGCTAGAAGAAGGAGATGAGAATTAAGACTTGAAATTCATTCATTCATTAGTTAGTTCTCAATGAAAATACATACTCCTACTTATATAGTGCAAGAAACGGAGAGACAAACCTAGCGACTCGAACTAAGCTAAAATGTGCCACTTACGGAACACACTGAACGCAGCTGCGACTTATAATTTGAACACAAATCCTAAGAAATAAAATATCTTAAATAAACGACAATAGAAAATGACACAAGAAAAAGCTGAAAATATCCCACGACCATCTGTCTTGCATTTCTCTAGCTCGTATACGCTTATCCACGTCGATTTGCATCTTACTACTAAATATCCCACAATCACTGCGATGCGTACACGTGTTGAAGTCGTTCCACTAAGAAAAATCTCTTCAATGCTCCAAAACGACGTTGTGCCAAGCGAATATTTAAAAATCCAACTTTACTTGATAACTTGTTCTCTCCAGTCGCAAGTTCGAGTTCGTATATTCACAAAATTCCCCACATAAATTCACAATCATGACATTCCCCCTTCCATAAGTAGATCCTTGTCCCCAAGGATCAGAGTCTTGAAGCTTGTAAGTTCTATAAGCATACTTTTCTTTAGAAAAAATAAGCAAATCCTTGGATTCACCTAGCCTCAACACAAGTCCAGAAGACCCACAACTCAATTCTAAACACCCTGTATATAAACTTGATATGACTTCACCAAATTCTGCTTTGGAAACGTAACCTGGCGTAGACATCGGTTGAGTGGATTCTAGTATAGACAACCTAAAATGGTGAAGACATTGGTAACCTAAGTAAATAATTTCAGCAGCTTCTGTCACCTCTGTCCATTGCTCAAACTCCATCAAATGCACATCAACAGCACACTTCTTGTTCAAGTTAATAACATTGAACTCTGAATACATCCAGAAAATAAGATGTACCATGAGAGGATTCAAAAATTCCTCAGATATTTTGTTATGCTCAATCCCAATCACACCTAGATAATATCCCATATTGCTCATGCCATCCTTAATCCGTATAACTACTGTTTCTTGCATAACTGAATGCATAACACCACATGGTTTCTTTTCAATATCAATTGAATTATTGCATACTCCTGAGACACAGCTCCCTTCTTTTGCATGACAAATATCATATGACGTTCCCACCTTAACCAAGTCACCATGGACCTGCTTGAACACAATTAAGGAAATGCAGCATAGTATCTCTGATTCATTCTTCAACTCTGACATTATTAACCATTCAGCAAAGAAGTCATGCTTGGAGAAATACCTGAGCGAATCAACAGGTTGCATATACATAATGTTCAACACTTATTTTGCAACTTTTGCAATTAAGGCAACCATAGGGACATAACCAAGCTGAATATTTAATTTACAACAACTCTGCTTGTTTGGAGAAAAGTCATTGCTCCTCTGATTGCAAAAATGCTTCTGATTAGTAGAAACTGGATAGAGGAAACCAATATGGTAATGCTTTTCTAAGTTCAGCCTTAATACTTTCCCTTTTGACATCATCTTTTGTGTTACGAACCATCCTTTCAGCTTTGCTCCCGAACTTGGCTGTATGCATATACGTACCTCAACATATACAAACACCATAAAAAAACCCCTGGTGCTTAGGACTTACCATTTTATCAATCATAATCAGTTGAATCCTGCGATTGACTGCTGGTTTTGATGAAGAATGAGACAAATTCTTATAACCCTCAAGAAAACCAACCCATAATACATCCCGAAATTCTAAACGCCGCTCTTGCTGCAATCTAAATATCATGCTCGATTCCTCAAACTTTTGTCCTATCTGAGCCGATGGAAAAGAATAATAAAGGTGCGCCGCTCCATATGTCACAAACAAAATCTGGCGCATAATAACCTTTAACCATGTACCAAGCTGAAGTGCTTCATTTATGCTCTTGTTGTGGTCAACAAAACTTCCAGGATTAAATGGGCGACTAGTGCCTCCTTGTTGTTCCTCTGAAACCACATATGATGTTTCTTCCATGCATAAGCCTGCCCTCATCTCTTTCACTGTATTCATCCTTCTAATCAACACGTTTTGAAAAATATGTTGATAATAAGCTCCTATGTCAGCGAATAACCATTGCAGAAATTTATGCATAGTCCTTATCTTTTCCTTATTTATCTTGCCTAACAGCAACTTCATTATCTTCTTTCGCTCCGACATTTCTCGAATCCTCCATAAAAACTCGAACCTCCTTTTCAAGAGCAACTTCAGTGACTCACTCTTTTGTGTTACTCTTACATTATCACATCCATAGTTTTCAGATCCACCAAAATCAACTTTCGAACAACAATCTACTACCAAACCTTCACAACTATTTAATTTTAGAAACCTTGTAACCACACCTTCAATTTTGAACCAACTCGAGAGTTGTGAATAACATTCTAAAGCTCTTCCACCAGGGTCAAATAGCAGAGTACCAAGAACTTCATTTTGATGAAAATGAACAAGGAGAAAGTTAATACCCTTACTGTAATGATTTTTCTTGAGTGCCCTCATAGAACCTACATCAAACACCTTGCAATCAGTAATTGCTACCTTCACTTCATTGTCTTTCCTCACTGTAAATTCATCAAACACCTGAAATCCACCACTAGTAGCAACTCTTTTTACATTTCCACTCTCTGACTTTTGCTTTAATTTGTGAATCATATTTCCAGCAAGATGTGCTTTCACAGGCATTTGATCAAACACCTGGCAGCTGAACATTTCTTCCTCTGTTTTCTTAAATTTCCTCACAGGAATTTTATCAAACACCTTGGACTCACTTTGGGCAACCTCGTTCTTCACTGGACCATAAGTATCTCCTTTGACCACTGAAGATACAGGTATTTTAAATAACTCTATTGCTTTATCAATGGTTAGAGAAAGCTCCTTCAATGATGCACGTATTTCACAACACATTTGCTCCATTAGACTATTTCCCCTCATGATTTCGGTTGAGAAATCTCTTGAAAAGGGTTGGATGTCCAAAAGATTTCCATCATCGAAAATATATCGACCATGCATTCATCTCGCATCATTTGCACTAGCGGGGAACTCAAACCCTAACAGTGCCTGGAAGTTTTCTATTGCTGGTAGAATATAATTTTTTTCTACTTTCCCGAATGAGTCGAAAACCCTGTGAAGAACATCCTCTGTAACAATGTACTTGAGTTGATAAATCGTCACGAGAAGGGTTCGATCATACTCAGCAGAGCTTGGTATTTTGTTGGCTTCGAACAGTTCCCTGGGATCGGAACTGCTCTGATACCAATTGTCATGATTTTGCATCGATGACATTGGTATTTCCATTAAAATGAAGTAACTTGAAGAAAATTGAGAAAGAAGGAGGTGAGAAGCTCGAAGAAGGAGATGAGAATTAAGACTTAGAAATTCATTCATTCATTAGTTAGTTCTCAATGAAAATACATACTCCTACTTATATAGTGCAAGAGACGGAAAGATAAACCTAGCGACTCGAACTAAGCTAAAATGCGTCACTTACGGAACACACTGAACGCAGCTGCGACTTATAATTTGAACACAAATCCTAAGACATAAAATATCTTAAATAAACGACAATAGAAAATGACACAAGAAAAAGCTGAAAATATCCCACGACCATATGTCTTGCATTTCTCTAGCTCGTATACGCTTATCCACGTCAATTTGCATCTTACGAGCAAATATCTCACAACCACTGCGATGCGTACACGTGTTGAAGTCGTTCCACTAAGAAAAATCTCTTCAATGCTCCAAAACGACGTTGTGCCAAGCGAATATTTAAAATCCAACTTTACTTGATAACTTGTTCTCCCCAGTCGCAAGTTCGAGTTCGTATATTCACAAAATTCCCCACATAAATTCACAATCATGACACTTTTCTTGCTTTTATCCTTTCTTTGTATAGCTAAATTCCTTTTGTTCCACAATTGGTACACCTAAAATAATTGCGGATACACCCTTTGATGATTAAGATGCATTAACTAATGCATCATCTTACGATTCAGAGGGATATATATATATATATATATATATATATATATATATATATATATAACTTTGAATTGGGTCTATTGTTGAAGCTCTGAATATTGCAGTATGATAAAACTAGAATAAGATTTATTATAATAACTACTACATCATGTGAAATTGAATATGAATTTAGAATTAATCCTTGCGGCTTTGAACTAAACTTGCTCTTTAGACTAAGTTGTATGCGGCAGTTGTTAGCTATAGCAGTAAAAGAAAGAAACTTATTGACTATATTATTATTTCATTGAAATCATGCTTCACGCTTAGAGTTACTAATTAAAGGAGCAAGTGATCGGAAGGATCATAATACATGTATGTTGTGCCATAATTTGGTAATGACACATGGAAAGCTTACAAGTCGCCGACGCATGGCATTAGAAGTTTCTGCCACCGAAAATATTCTAAGTGATTGAACACTTGAATACTGACAAGGTTATACGGTTGCATACTAGCGAGGTTGCACGCCGTAACAAGGTTGAATTCGTAGTAGCACAAGTGCATACTAGAAAGGTAACACGACTGCATGCTAGCAAGGTAGCAAGGTTGCACGCTTGCACTTGGACCAGGCCCCTAAGATGGGCCCAAGCCCATCTTAGGCCCATGAGATATCTATAAATACCCCATCCTCTGAAGGCAAATGGACACAATTCACATCTGACTTTCTCTCTCTAAGTCAGAGCTTTCTCTCTCTAGACTTTGAGAGCTCAAATTTCGTCCGACCCGCTCGGTCCGACGACGTCTTATGCGACATGGTCCATCAAGCTCTCTGGACGCACAATCCAGTACGGATTGGAGGCCCATCTGACTCGCTTTGGCCCAACAAGCTTCAAGCCCAACACAAGGCACACCCGTTCAGCACGGCCCAACAAGCCTTGAGCCCAACATAAGGCATACCCGTTCAGCACGGTCCAATAGCCCAACGCGCAACAATGGCTATCACGGAGAAACAATGAACTACGTTCGGCTTGATTCCCTATACGGGATACGTATGCAGCTTGGCCCAGCCCAAGTTCAGTCCGAAATCAACAAACTCCAAGTTCACTCAGGTATATACTTTTCGTGTTTTTCAGTGCAGGTTTCTCGAACTCAAAGCTAACCCAACACCGGTATGGAGCTTGGGTTAGTCTGACGTGGAGTGCCTAGTTAGCAGGACGAAAGCACCCCGCATCAGTGGCGCCGTCTGTGGGAAACCACTCAATGCACTGTGGAAGAAACACATGCACCATTACAAGGTATACGAAAGCAACTGAGAGGATTAACACCGCTACTCAGCAACGAGAAGAACCTTCTGCTAGAGCTACTAGGAGAGTTGATGCAACGATCCGAATGCAGCAACATGCACCCGCAACAAGTTAACAATCGCAGCAAGACCACTTCAGGACTTGCTATCGCCAAAGCATGTGGCTCAACCCATTCAAGCTTTGCAAGCCTCTAAGAGCACCACGAACTCAAGACATGTACAACCTCTTCATTGACGAACAACTTTGAGACGATCTTCCTCGCATCAATGAACAGAAGCACGCACGACGTCCTTGCACGATCTCTTCATTGACGAATAATTTTGGAACGATCGTGACGGAGCAACGTGCACCCGCGACAAGTCGGCAAATGCATCGGCACCACTTTAGGATTTGCAACTACTACAACATGAAGCTCTGTGGAAAAACACTAAGTGCATTGTAGAAGAATCACACGTGTCCATCACGATGGCAAGGTCTTCAGAGCATCTGAGAACACCATCATCAATAAACCTACTCAGCAGAGAGAGGAATTTACGACAAGAGCTTCTAAGAGAGTTGCAGCAACATGACACGTCGCTCCTCTTAAATGTAGAAGCCTTACTAGACCCAACGATGGATAAACCACTTAAAGGAACGCGAGATGCCATGCTAGCATCATCGTGTGTTTGGCGCCTAGAGTCTTGATTGAGAGCCACGCCACCAAGAGTCCCTTGACTTTCATTTGGTCCTCTTTTTTCATGCAATCGACGAGCTTCATGGTTGGCACCATCATCCTTCCCAGTCAAAGGAACGCGAGATGCCATGCTAGCATCATCGTGTGTTTGGCGCCTAGAGTCTTGATTGAGAGCCACGCCACCAAGAGTCCCTTGACTTTCATTTGGTCCTCTTCTTTCATGCAATCGATGAGCTTCATGGTTGGCACCATCATCCTTCCCAGTCAAAGGAACGCGAGATGCCATGCTAGCATCATCGTGTGTTTGGCGCCTAGAGTCTTGATTGAGAGCCACGCCACCAAGAGTCCCTTGACTTTCATTTGGTCCTCTTCTTTCATGCAATCGACGAGCTTCATGGTTGGCACCGTCATCCTTCCCAGTCAAAGGGATGCGAGATGCCATGCTAGCATCATCGCGTTTAACACCTTGAATCTTGATTAAGAGCTATGCCACCACGAGTCCCTTTGGCTCTTACTTGGTCCTTTTCCTTCTTTCGAGCGACGATCATCGCCCATTGGGTGTACGCTATGAAGGAAACGCGCGTGTTCATCACCATGGCAAGGTCTACAAGAGCAATCAAAGGGCCAACCCCATTAATTCTTGTCAAAAGTCAACTAAACTCTCTTTGAGTAAGCTCTGTTCGTGCAAAATGGTTTTTCACGTGAACTCTTTACCTCGTTGCAAAAACCTGAAACATAACGAAAAAAATAAAGATTAATTATTAAGGCTAGCAAGGGAAATTCATTCATCAAGGCGAATCAAGTCTATGACATAATGTAAATTCAACAATTGGAGTCTAATGCTATAATGACATTGATGAATTCTTTATTTGAATTCATTCAATTAAGGAGAATCAATTCTGATCACGTTTACAACAAAATACCAATTCAACATTGGGAGGCATTTAACAGTTGGAGTATGATGTTATTCTATCATGGTTCCACATAGGCGAACTTAAATCCATCAAGGCTAAGAGAAAAGAATATATTAATCAAGGCAAAGAGGCGGATCCATTTATCAAGGCTTAATCCCCATGAAACAAGACAAAGAAGGAGTCGGCGCTACACACAGTTGATGAGTCGAATCAGCCTCTTGAACTGATCAACGTCCAACCTCTTCGTGCACGAATTGATCCAGCGTCATTGCATGAAACAGATTTGCTCGCTCGAGCACTCTTCATCGGCGAACAGCAACGCGACTGAACTCCTTGCACGGTTCAGCAGTTCTGCAAAAACTCTTTGCACTAACAGCAGCTCCGACTCTTTACACGAACAAGCAACTTTGCGCCGGCCAACAGTTCACCAACAGTTCACGAATTCTTCTCCTCTGCCGTGCACGAACTCCTGGCGCAAGAACAAAACTGATATGCTAGCCCGATCTCTTCTCCTTCACCCGAACTCCTCGTTGTGCACGAACTGATCAGCTCCGCCTCACCATCAAACAGATCCGTAAAAATCTCGTCATCCAAACTCCTCGCTGCAAATGGAAGAGCTTACCCGAATTGCTACTAATCATCTCTTCACCGGCGAACAGCTAAGCAACCAAACTCCCACGAACTCTTTGCGCGAACAGCAGCCCGCCGGAACTCCTTTCACGGACAGCAGCCCTGCATGAATTCTTTGCACGAAAAACAGCATCGTCGGAACTCCTCGTGCCGATGAACAGCAGCACGCATGAACTCCTCCCGGTGATGAATGGCAGCACGTCGGAACTCCTCCCATCGACGAACAAGAGCGAACTCCCAGCGCCGGCGAACTACTAGTAGTCGTGGAAAATGTACGGACTGATCATCTTGCTAGAACTCTCACCATTCGATCTCCCTTTCGCTAACAAACGAGCAGAAACGGCAAACCCCCACGGCGTGTGATCTTCCTTAGCGTGCGAACTCATACATGCGAACTCTTCTTCCATCGAGTTGCTCCTAGACGAACGGTTTGTGGGCGGCTGGAATTTTGAAAGAGGGAAGAGTGAGTCAGCGGTATATGTATATAGAAGGAAGAAAGTTACTACTGCTGAAAAGAAAATTTTGAAACGGCAAAAATCCATGATTTCTGTTTCATCTATTTAATTAGCGTGAATATGGGAAGGAAAATTTCCGTTTCATCATAATTATTAAGCGTGATTATTGGGAAGAACCGTTATCCAAATCTGGAAAATATCTTCAAGCTTGGAAGAAGATTGAAAAATATTTAAAGTAACTCAAAGCATGGGGAAAGGGCTTCAATTTTCAGCATACGACCCAACAAAAGCTCAAATTATTTTACAAAACTGCTCCGGTTGAGAGTATTCCAGAAAGCGCGCCTCATATGGATGGAAAAATCTGTGTTCCGTCTTTTAAAAGAAACAAACTAGAGGTCATTTGGAATTTTGTAGAAGAAGTTATGGATTTGTTTCCGAGATTGCGCGGACAGCTTCAAAATCCATCAAGTTAAATTTACAATGCTCAAGTTCGTTCAAAAAACTGCTCCTATTGAGACAGTTCCAGAAAGTGCGCCATATACGAATGGAAAGATCTATGAGTCTTATAGTTAATGCAACAAACTAGAGGTCATTTGGAATTTTGTAGAAGAAGTTATGGATTTTTTTCCGAGATTGCGCAGACAGCTTCAAAATCTGTCAAGTTAAAGTACGATGCTCAAGCTCTTTCAAAAAACTGCTCCTATTGAGACAATTCCAGAAAGTGCGTCATATATAGATGGAAATCTCTATGAGTCATGGTTTTAATGCAACAAACTAGAAGTCATTTGGAATTTTCTAGAGGGAGTTATGGCTATTTTCCTGGAATTGCGCAGAGTACTCTCCTTAATAATTCCAGCTTTTATTGGTTTCGAAAAACTCGTGAAGACTCAAGAAATGAGAAATTTTCTTTCACAAAGCTTCAAGAAGTACATGATGGCACCCAAGCTTATGAAGAGCTAATTTCTCGAACCTCAACCAATTGCGACTCAGTTTTTTCAAAAGCTACGATGCTCAAGAATAGCTTCATAAAGGTTGAAAGTTAGCCCCGAGAAGGTAAGCACCATCACTGATTAATTTGATCACGAGAGGGTATGCGCGGTTAAAGATTGAATGCGGCTTCAAGAGAGTTCGCACCGATGAAGATTCAAATTTTCCATCAATTGAGATCCCAAATCTTTGACCTTAGTTGTCCGACCAGCACGATCCCGCTTTCATACAACCGCCCAAATACAAGATCAAATCAATACAACTTAGTGGAGGTCAAGATTAAACCGTCATGCTCAAGAACTAAAGACATAGCTTCCCGAAGCTGAAGAACACTTGTCATTCTCCAAAGCTCATGAAGAGTTAGATTTTTTAAATCTCAACTAGTAACGACTTAGCTTAACCAATAGCCAAGATGTTCAAGAATAGCTTCATAAAATTTGAATGTGACTTCCATGCGGTATGCACTTTTGAAGAATGAATGCGACGCAAAGAGAAAGTGCAGAATGAAGATTGAGCTCAACCTCATAGAGGGCATGCATATCAAAAATTAAAAGCGACCCCCAAATGTGAGGCAAATAAGTAAGAGATATTGCTCATGCTCTTATTATAGACGCATGCCTCAACTCAAGAAAATCCAGTATGGCATGGTTGTTGCATGTAGATGGATCAACTACCTCCACGAATAAAAGAAAAGGTTGGATCAAACTACATCAAGCTACAAACTAGCATCTCTTCATCAAACTACAAAGAGCCTCATGAAGCGACTTACAAGTCAGCAATGCTTCATGCTTTATTAAGTAACTTATAAAATAACGCTTTATTAGGCGACTTAGCGTCAACAATGCTTCGTTAAAATTTATCACAAAATAGTGCTACATTCAGCGACTTACGCGTCAATATCGCTTCAAGAAGCGACTACACCAAAAGAATGCCTCTTATAGCGCTAAACACATTTTAAGGCTTTGATCGCATCTCAAGGCATTGAACGCCTCTCACAACACCGAATGCCTCTCAAGGCGCTGAACGCCTACTATGACATCACCTTTTAAGTACCTATAATACACTTAAGTGGGGTACAATGTTCCAGAGAATAAATCAACTATCAAAGTTATTCACGATGATCAACTAATCAAGAAAAAGAGCCCAGTTCAACATACATGATCTCGCAACAATCAAGAGGTGTCTCACTACCTCATCACTCTACACAACGTGATAGAGCATAGTCACACACACTGCATAGGGCACAACACGGATCATCCAACCCTTACAGAGGGGACACGATGAGAATGAGAAACAAGGCATGGAACAAATCAAATCTTGGACAAGCTAAGTTGAGGAACAATATAAGCCAAAGCGCAAAATAAACTAGGTGAAGAGCCTATTGGGTGAATATCCCATAAAGTAGGCAAACAATGTAAGCCCTACCAAAATAAACTAGGTGAAGAGCCTATTGGGCGAATATCCAATAAAGTAGGCAAACAATGTAAGCCCTACCAAAATAAACTAGGTGAAGAGCCTATTGGGCGAATATCCCATAAAGTAGGCCAATAATGTAAGCCCTACCGAAATAAACTAAGTGAAGAGCCTATTGGGCGAATATCCCATAAAGTAGGCCAATAATGTAAGCCCTACCGAAATAAACTAGGTGAAGAGCCTATTGGGCGAATATCCCATAAAGTAGGCAAACAATGTAAGCACTACCAAAATAAACTAGGTGAAGAGCCTATTGGACGAATATCCCATAAAGTAGGCCAACAACGTAAGCCCTACCGAAATAAACTAGGTGAAGAGCCTATTGGGCGAATATCCCATAAAGTAGGCCAATAATGTAAGCCCTACCGAAATAAACTAGGTGAAGAGCCTATTGGGCGAATATCCCATAAAGTAGGCCAATAATGTAAGCCCTACCGAAATAAACTAGGTGAAGAGCCTATTGGGCGAATATCCCATAAAGTAGGCAAACAATGTAAGCCCTACCAAAATAAACTAGGTGAAGAGCCTATTGGGCGAATATCCCATAAAGTAGGCCAACAACGTAAGCCCTACCGAAATAAACTAGGTGAAGAGCCTATTGGGCGAATATCCCATAAAGTAGGCGAATAATGTAAGCCCTACCGAAATAAACTAGGTAAAGAGCCTATTAAGGTAGGCCATCATCGTAAGTCATGAAGACAAGAACCAAATAATGACATTTGGAGGCAAAGACAAGCAAGAACAAGAAGATAAGCGAAATATGAACCAAGGAGTGCCTAATCTACTTCACAATGTCTTCTCCTTCAGATAACACACTGCGAAGTGGGGGGATTACTGTTGTACCGTACTTTGGTATTGATATTTGACAACCTCTCACTCGACCACGTGTCACACCTTGAAGTATATAAATGACAAGTTCCGTAAAAGTACTAAGTCATTGGTGTTGCTTTAGTATCTTAAAGAGATAAGGAGTGAAAGTCGTTGGCTTCTCAGGTCATCGCCTTCTCGGGTTGTTGCCTTCTCAGGTTGTCGCCTTCTCGGGTTGTCGCCTTCTCAGGTCATCGCCTTCTCAGGTCATCGCCTTCTCAGGTCATCGCCTTCTCAGGTTATCGCCTTCTCGGGTTGTTGCCTTCTCAGGTCATCGCCTCATCGGGTCATCATCTTCTCAGGTCATCGCCTTCTCAGGTTGTCGCCTTCTCGGGTTGTCGCCTTCTCAGGTCATCGCCTCATCGCCTTCTCAGGTTATCGCCTTCTCAGGTTGTCGCCTTCTCGGGTTGTCGCCTTCTCAGGTCATCACCTCATCGCCTTCTCAGGTTATCGCCTTCTCAGGTCATCGCCTTCTCGGGTTGTCGCCTCCTCGAATCATCGCCTTCTCAGGTTCAACACAAGTCCATCAATGATGGGCCAAGCCCATCAACAAGCCCATGAAGTACCTATAAATACCCCATCTTCTGAAGGCAAAAAAACACACAATTCACATCTGACTTTCTCTCTCTAAGTCAGAGCTTTCTCTCTCTAAGTCAGAGCTCTCTCTCTAGACTTGAAGAGCTCAAATTCCGTCCGACCCGCTCGGTCCGACGACGTCTTATGCGACATGGTCCATCAAGCTCTCGTGGACGCACAATCCATTACGGATTGGAGGCCCATCTGACTCGCTTTGGCCCAACAAGCTTCAAGCCCAACACAAGGCACACCCGTTCAGCACGGCCCAACAAGCCTCGAGCCCAACATAAGGCATACCCGTTCAGCACGGTCCAATAGCCCAGCGCGCAATCATGACTGTCACAGAGTAACAATGAACTACGTTTGGCTTGATTCCCTATACGGGATACGTAGGCAGCTTGGCCCAGTCCAAGTTCAGTCCGAAATCAACAAACTCCAAGTTCACCCAGGTATGGACTCTTCGTGTTTTTTAGTGCAGGTTCCTCGAACTCAAAGCTAACCCAGCACCAGTACGGAGCTTGGGTTAGTCTGACGTGGAGTACTTAGTCAGCAGACGAAATCACCCCGCATCAATGTACTTATAGTTGAAGTACTTGATTAGGTATGTGAAAACGTATTATTATATATAAAAGCATTGTGAGCTGTGACTAAAGATGGGATGTGGGCCGAGTCAACTCGCCTTGACTCGGCCCATTTAAAATATGGGGCGAGTTGACTCGCCCCATATTTGAGACGAGTTGAAGCAACTCGTCTCATTTAATAAGTGAGCGAAAGTGGGCTCGTCCGAATTAATCTGGACGAGTCCGACTCGTGTCCATTTTTGGCCCATTTCTATAAATGGGCTGAATATGGATAAAAAAAAAAGTTTGCCCAGCTGAAATATAATGTTTGGCCAAATTTTTTTTTTTTTAAAACGAAACGGGCCAAAAATGGCCCAAATGGCCAAATTCAAATGTTAAAATTTTTTTAAAAAAAGGAGAAATAAAAAGACTATGAACGGCTCTTTCTCTTTTGAAAGAGAAAGAGTCGTTGAAGAGCCGTTGTGTTTCTCTTTTGAAAGAGAAAGAGTCGTTGAAGAGCCGTTGTGTCTCACAAATAAAATAAAAAATTAATACAACAACTTTTAGCAATTTACATAACTTTTTAAATGGGGTTGTTGAGTCTTTTGGTCCGAATTTTTACATATTGCATTATTGGAAAAACGCTGCAAGCCAATACCCCGTGGCTGCTCGTATTGCTAAAGATTTGTTAAGTGCGCAGATGTCATCAGTTGCTTCCGAGCGTGCATTTAGTGCATGACATCGCGTTCTTACGGATGCAAGAAATAGACTATCATCCGACAATGTCAAGTACTGTGTCATATGGAAAGACGAACTCGGCCAAGATTATAGAGAAAGAACATTGAGAAAAATTGAAACCGTATTGGATTATGATGAAACCGATTACACCATGACCATTCCAGATATTTAAACGAAAGATTACCCAATGTATTTTTTTTTAGTGTTTACTTTTTATGTTTTTTTTCCATATCTTTTCATGTTTTTTAAGTTAGCTTTTTATGTCTTTTTTTATTTATAGACTATAGTTTTTTTAGAGTTTACTTTTTATGTTTTTTTCTCTCCACAACTTAATAATATTATCATGAATTCTATCTCTTTTTATCTTTGTTGTTATTTAAATTAAGTTCTTAAAAAATCAAATAAAAATATGGGTCAAAATATGGTACCCGAGTTGGACCATATTTTAAGAAAAAAAAAATGGATCGAGCTGGACTGACTCATATTGTAAACGAGTCAGTCCAACTCGTTTTATATAGAATGTGAACAAAACTGATCTGGGCCGAGCTGGCCCAGATCCGTCCACATCCCATCTTTAGCTGTGACTGCAGCTTATTCTCTATGAAGTATGAACTGAACTGATGTTGGTTCAATCCTAAAAGGCAAAAGTTGTTTTTCAATTCTTCATTAGTAGTAGGCGTCATATTTGTTTCTTTTTACTCTCGGCATATGGTTTATATACCAGCTATGATAATGAATTGTAAAAAGATGAAACAATTCACTTATTCCAGTTTTGCAAACTTGTAAAGTTTACTATTTTATTTCACTTCCATAAGTTATGGTAGTTAAGCCATATCAGATTCTTTTGGATTCAAATCAATAAATACGCTAGTTGTTTGCTACTTCATTCTCATTACATCATAATTATAACACTTCAAATATCAATAATAGTATGATCGCCCCTCCCATGAGGGTTTAGTCTCTAACGCTTAGGGCAGAGTTTTTCTCGGGAAAAGCCTTCTGTGATCTCGGCTAGGCATCGTATTCCGGCTTTCGGCGACATCGGCACCTCCTCTCGCGGCTCTCTCGTGATCCTCATCGTCGTTCCCTTGTTTTTCATTGCTCTCGCGCGGTTGTTCGCTGGGAAACTAGGGTTCCCGCGCCTCTCTCTTCTCTTTCCCTCTTTTCCCGTTTTCTTTTCTTTTTTGTTCACCTCCCCCATCAGGTTTTAGGGTTTTTCTAAGGTTTACGTATTTTTTTGTGGCTGCTTTTCTTGTGTTTTTTTCAGTAGGGATTGGGGCATCGGAGGAATCGGCTCACCTCTTGGCTAACTTGACTGTAACTCACCGCAACGCGTACTCATTAGCTGGTACTATCGGAATTATGGATGTTGAATGCCACCGGGTGCAACACGGCCTGTCTCTAACGGATGAAGAGGGTGTGGGGGTTGGTTTTCTCGTATCTGACGAGCCGTGGAAACACGAGAATTCTGGGGCAGAGTTGACGTTAGTTGGGCGACTACTTACGGGCAAGAACGTTCATTTTCCGTCATTTTGCACAGTGGTTAAAGCATTGTTCAAGGCGGGAAAAGGTCTGGACGTCACTCGAATCAATGAGGATAGGTTCTTGGTTCAGTTTAATCATAAATTGGATAAGAAGTGGGCTCTTCAAGGTTGTCCATGGTCGTTTGACAAGAATGTGTTGGTCCTTAGCGAAATAGCTGCGCATGAAAATCCTGCGACGACAAACCTTGATCTGTGTAGCTTCTTTGTCAGGATTTACGACATACCGTTGACTCGCCAAACTCGGGCCACCGCGTACGCTATCGAAAATTACTTAGGGGTCATGGAGGACGTTGATTTAGCGGAGTCACGGGGGGTCAGTATGCGGATACGGGTTAAAATTAATGTGACAAAGCCACTGCTTCGCTTTATGAAGATTCGGGGTATGGAGAGACAGGAGATGATCGTGTCGTTTAAGTATGAACGTCTACCAAATTTTTGTTACCTCTGCGGCACGTTAGGCCATATACTTGCTGACTGTGATTCTAAGTATGATACAAACATCGATATTGATGACGCGAGTAAGCTACCCTATGGCGATTGGTTACGAGAAAACATCATTGGACGCGGATCGGTCTTTGGGCAGAGGTTCGCTGATAATCGGGGCAGCTTCTACTTGGGGGGTCGTAGCACTTTCTCGCAACACTCTAGAAATACGGACCAGTCGTGGCATGAGGGCAAGGCTGCCCCGCTGCAGCAGTCGTCGGAGAGAACAGTCTCGGAGCAGCCAGTACGTGTGCAACGGCAGTCTAAGCGTGAGGACTTCAATAGAGTAGAGCAGGTGGACGTCGAAGTGAACCAAATTGTGGAGCGGCAGTTTTTAGTCTCCGATGAGCAGCAGTTTTTTACAGAAAAAGATGGGCAGCAGTTTTTTACAGAAAAAAATGAACAGCAGTTGGTTAAACAAAAGGATGAGCAGCCTTTTTTTAATAAAAAGTATAAGCAGCAACTTTTAAATAAAAAGGATGAGGAGATGTTTTGTGATGAGCAGCAGTTGTCTAAACAAAAGGATGAGCAACATTTTTTTAATAAAAAGAATGAGCAGCAGGTTTTAAATAAAAAGGATGAGGAAATGTTTTGTAAAATGGATGAGCAGCAGTTTTTTAAACCTTCATCAGGAGCTAAAACTGAATTGGGAATGATTGTTGGGGTTCAACATGCATGCCAACGCATAATCCAGGACATTGACAGTGGAGTTTTATTTAATCAGGGTAACGGCGCAGCAAATCCGATGGCAATATCTACTGCGATTGAGACGATGGCTATAACAAATTAAACGAGCGCAGGGTTAGGATTCGGCGTAGGGAGGGTTACTGCAGCAGTGGTATGATCATTTGTGAGGCAAATACTGGCACAAAACGTTTGCATGACACTGAGGTGCTGCGAACTAGTAAAAAAAATGCTAGAGTGGAGAAATTAACAGAGGAAATCAATGATCTTTTGGCGGCGACTGCTGAGCAGTCCCGCCGCATCCAATGAATATCCTTTGCTGGAACTGTCAGGGCCTGGGGAACCCTTGGACAGTTCGGGAACTACGGCAGTTAGTTTCCACCAATCGCCCCCCTCTAATCTTCTTATCTGAAACAAAGTGCAAAACACGAAGAATAGAGGTGATTAAAGGGAGTTTGAATTATTTTGGTGTATGTGTTGACGTGCGGGGTTTGTCTGGAGGGTTAGCATTACTATGGGATAAAAAGCTTGTGGTTGATTTGCTTAGTATGTCAGAGAACCATATTGATGTGGTTGTTACGGGACAGAACGGGGAAACGAAGTGGCGGTTCACAGGGTTTTATGGGGAACCCGATGGGAATAAACGTATGCGGACTTGGAATCTTCTAAGACAGTTGCGCAATGTTTCCTCTCTACCATGGCTTTGTGCGGGAGACTTTAATGAAATATCGAGTCAAGAAGATAAGCGGGGAGTGCCTAGTCGGCCGAATTGGCTTATTCAGAATTTTCGTGATGCTCTTGTTGATACGGGACTTACAGAACTCGACTTTCATGGCCCTCGGTTTACGTGGTGCAGCCGTAAGCCATTCCCCCACACGGTTTGGGAATGTATCGACCGTGCGTGTGCGAATCAGGGTTGGCGTGATCGTTTCAGTCATGCATGGGTTGAACATGTTGGCATCCTCCACTCTGATCATCATGCGCTGGTCATCCACCTGCTCGAACAGGAAAAAAAACAGCGACCACGGGGAAGGTTTCGCTTCGAGGCCGTTTGGCTGCGCAAAGCCGAGTGTGAGAGGGTCATTGAGCAGTTTTGGGGCGAGACTAGTGGAGGAACGTTGTACGACAAGCTGGATAATTGTCGCGTGGGACTTGTCAAATGGAGTAAGGTTGACAGGATGGAACTAAAGAGGCGGGCTGAGGCTTTGAGAAAGCGAGCAGTAGAATTGAGGTCGGGACCGATCACTGTCGCCTCGAAGGAGGAAGAGAAAGTGGTTACGACAAAATTAGAGAAATTATTAGATGAGGAGGAACTGTATTGGAAACAACGGGCCAAAGTCCAGTGGCTTCGGGAGGGGGACCGTAATACTGCATATTTCCATCGTCGGGCTAGTGAGAGGCGAGAGAAAAATGAGATAAAAGGCATCCGGGATAGTCAGGGTTTTATGCACACTTCCCTGTTAGATATTGACCGTGTTGCCACTGATTACTTTCGGGATATTTTTGGGTCCAGTGTTCCGACAGAGGCGGCCATTGAGGACGTTTTGCGAGATGTCGGCGTGCGAGTTAGCCCTGAGGTGAACGAAAGCTTGTTGCAGCCTTTCTCACTGGAAGAGATTCGGAAAGCGCTCAAAGATATGTATCCTTTTAAATCCCCGGGACCCGATGGCTTCTCTGTTGTTTTCTACCAAAAGTTTTGGAGAATTATTGAAAAAGATGTCTCTTCTTTTGTTCTGTCTTTTCTTAATGATAGAGTTCTTGATCCTGCTGTTAATTTTACTCATATTGTCTTAATTCCTAAATGTCCTAACCCTAAATTGATGACACATTTTAGACCTATCAGCCTTAGCAATGTTAGTTTCAAGATTGCATCCAAGGCAGTGGCGAATCGGCTTAAACCGTTCCTCACCTCCATTATTTTTCCCTCGCAGTCCGCTTTCGTTCCAGGCCGCCTTATCACTGATAATATCCTTGCGGCGTTTGAGGTCAATCACTTTCTTAAAAATAAGAGAACGGGGAAAAGGTGTCACATGACGTTAAAGCTGGATATGAGCAAGGCCTACGACCGAGTCGAGTGGTCTTTCCTCGAGAAGGTAATGCTTAAGCTTGGTTTTGACTCTTTGTTTGTGTCTCTTGTTATGTTGGGTGTGCGTTCAGTATCATATTTTATATTGCTTAACGGGCGCGAGTCGAGTGTTTTTTCCCCCGAAAGGGGTATTTGGTAGGGGGATCCTTTATCCCCCTACCTCTTCTTATTCGTTTCTGAGGTTTTTTCAGCATTACTTGCTAAGGCGGAGGAGCGGGAGGAAATAAAGAGCGTGAAAATCAGTCGTCATGCACCCCCAGTGTCGCACTTATTATTTGCGGATGATACTCTTATTTTTTGTGATGCTGATGTGGTGACGGAGGCCCGGATTCGAGGAATTCTTGAGAGATTTGAGGCTGCGTTGGGACAAAAGATTAATCTTGAAAAATCAGTTGTGGTGTTTAGTAAAAATACAGAAGGCGCGGTTCGCGAGGAAATTGGGAGACTGTTGGGTGTTGTGATAGCGGAGAAACATGAGAAGTATCTTGGGCTGCCATCCGTAGTGGGAAAATCGAAAAAGGAACTCTTTGATTATATTCGGGAAAGAGTGTGGAAGCGAGCTCAGGGTTTTAAAGGAACTTTGTTATCAGGGGCGGGGAAGGAAGTGTTGGTGAAAGCAGTGATGCAATCAATTCCAACGTTTGTGATGAGCTGTTTTCGCCTACCCGATGGCCTTATTAGGGAGATTGAATCCATCATTAGCAACTACTGGTGGGGCAGCGGGGCACAAAACAAAATACATTGGGTTGCTTGGGAAAATTGTGTCGCCGGAAAGTTGAGGGAGGTCTTGGGTTTCGTGACTTAAAGGCTTTTAATTTGGCACTTTTGACAAAGCAAGCATGGCGTATTCTCCAAGATCCAAATAGTTTGGTTAGTCGACTGTATATTAAAGGTTTGATTAAAGGTTTGATCCATGCTGCCATATTAATTTTATCCTGAGGAATACACAGAAGAAACGAGGAATAAGTCTTTAATGACTTAGTGAGATTCATATAAAAGAACTGGTAATGCAAGAATTAACTGTGATTTAATGGATACATTTCGAGGAGTGATCTTACCGGTAAGAACAGTTCAACTAGATAATTTGATGTAGCGATGGTACTGGATTTTTCATCGAATAGTTAATAAACTTGTGCTTAACAGTAAACAATTCCATCCTTATGCCTTCTAATATTCTACCTTATACCTCCCGACGATGAGCTACCTTGCAAACGAATCAAGAGACATGCACGAGTACATGTCGATCCAGGATGCGGGTTACAACCAACTTTTGACTGCAAGTGGCGCCTAGATAGATGGGTATCAAGCGAAATTACTTAAACCGACAGTCCTTACTGCCCGACAGTAACTCGACTTAATCCCTGGGCCTAACTTCCCAAAGGCATCCTAATTGGTATAACAGATAAACAAATAAGCTAGTAACCGGATAATATCTGTTGCTCCTTGAGCTACATGTCTCGAACATAGTTCGTTGCTCTTTGCACAGTTCAAGAACCAGTAGATGAGATTAAAATATCGGGGAATTACCATGATTATGAATGATATGATAAATTAATAAATGATTTAATACGAATGAACGATGAGTAAGAAAATCATGTTATGAGATGAGATGCAAAACAGGGTTATGATGGAATATAGGTTGTTCGAGGTTTGGTAACGGAGTAGTGGGCTTTCTGTCCAAGTTCTTCAAGGTCGGATGCCAAACGGGGCTAGAACAAATCAGAAATGGAACATCACCTTTACTCGTATGGGGAACCTTGATGGCGTTGATTAGTTCGTCAAACATTTAACAAATTTAAATAATATTAATCAACTAAATTTATAATTCACCACAACAAATATTAGTACTTTTTCTTCAATTCTGATGTTGGTGAAATTGAGAACGTTCTTGTTAAGGATGCCAGTTGATGTAAATCTTAGTAAAGAACACATAAGCTTAATTCATGTCATTACACTAAACATGAAAATCTTAGATGATGAATTGAAAAACGTAAGGTTCGATTAAATATCAACTATCAATTATATTAACCACCTTATTGATATCAAAAAATTATCTTAAACAAACATATGTTCAAACTTATAATTGTAAGTATTCATATTTTCATGTTAAAGTCATTTTCAACAACAAGTAATCGTAACAAGTAAAAACTTTATTATCCATCTAATTTGATGCATAATCAATTCTTAAAACATATTACTTAGCTAACTTTAAGAAAACTCGTCTTTTTAGAAAGAGTTTGGTTTCGGAGATGTACTAATCTTTAAAACTGTGATTGAGATTAGACTGAGATTAGAATACTCAACTTTCAGAGATTGCGGGTTGTTTGCTTAGTGAGATAGAAACGAGATTAGTTTTCAAACTTAATCACAAAATTCGTTTGGTTTCACAAAACGTAAAAATCAATGATCTAGAACAAAAAAAAACTCTAAACTATGAAAATAAGATTCAGAACGAACGTCATACAACAAGAGAAAATACAGTGAATCAAACCTTAGAATTGGAGACGGATTAATACACACCTTATGACGTGAAATAGAATGATGAGAGACGGTTGCAAATTCTCCTTCAAAATTATAAACCCTAGCTGAATGAAGTAGTTGTGCAAGTTTTAAAGAAACTTGCATATGTAGTTCGTTTGCAGATTTGTAAGAGTTATGGAAGTTATTTTGAGGATATAATAGTAAATTAGTTGATTTATTTAAATCTCATTAAGCAGAGATTACGTGAATCTTAAGGGGGGTATGCGTTGGTTCAAAGCTTCCGGGCTTACCCTTTTAGTTAGATTGAAGGCTTCCTTCCCTAGAGGAGGGACTCTCATAAATAACGGATTAAGGCCCAAATTTTGGTCAAGTCTAAAAACTGCCCAAAAATTAATTTCACAAACCAAACGAGAGATTAGGCAAGATTAAGTGAGATATCTCACCTAATCCTAGGAACCAAACGATTTCTTAATCTTTAATCAATTCCAAACTTTTAATAACCACACACCAAATAAGTATCATACGAAGTAACACCTTAAAAGGTATAACTTAGTCATTTATTACTTTATTTTACATAGTAAGTTTAAAATGCATATACTTGTTTTATAACTTAAATATAAAGATATAAACATGGAAAATTTATCAAAAACATGTGATAAGGAATGTTTAATATGATAATAATCTTATTTGATGGTTAGATCATGAAGTGGCAAGAATAATCTTATATGACTTATGAAAGTAGTATGTTAAGCATGGTAAATCTACCATTTAAATGCTATAAATAAAATCATCAAAATTTCATTTCATGATTATAAATCATAATAATCTAATTATAACTAATACTATTCCATGTTAAATTCATGTGTGTGATAAATACTTGAATTATGATGGTGATTTAACTTTATAAACAAAGAAAATAAAGGTTGTGCCAAATAAACTAATAAATCACCGCAGTTTCGGTTTTACCTTTGATCGGATATCCAAATGAACTTTGTATTCAAATCCTTTTATGGTTTCTGATTCATAATGTCATGATGAATGTGTACATCCAAGATTTTATGAAAATACAAAGGTGTGCTATGCTAAATAATTCTTGCAACATAAGAGTTGCTATCGAATTTCTTGGCAGCAATTTACGGTTTATGGATTACGGCCTCCTAGATCATATTATTTGGGAAAGATGTCTTCATACAAAAGATAGAAGATACCAAGGAGAGTATATATTTTTACTACTATTTGATATGATTTTTCTAAGGTGTAGGGGCAGAATCGTTATTTCCTGTGCGGCAAAAGCTTTGCCATCTTTTTGGGTAGAAAATAGCAAGATAAAAATTTGAAAAAAATGTTTTCCAAGGAACAACTTTTATTTCAGGGAACTTTTGTTGAATCAGATTATTTTGGGTTGTATAAAATGTTGAACAATGGTGAGTATTTATAGCAAAAATAGTAGTTTAATCATTAAATTTCATGTCCCACCATGATTTTTTTTATAATAAACTACAAAAATTCTGAACTCAATAATTCTCTTAAAGATGTCATGGCTTACCTCATTAATTAGGTTAATTGCATATTAAGTCCTTCAGTTATTTATAATTAAAATTCAAATAGGTATTATTAGATTTCTTTATTATATACATATTTTCTAATGTAATTTTTCTTGGTAAGTCTATCATCTTGGTTAATCTTTGAAATTGAAATACATGTTTTAGGATTAGAGACCTATAAAAATAATAAAAGACTAATTTTTTAGTTTAGGGACTAAAAGGCAAATTTTCATAAATATTTATGGTCAAAAATAGAAATTTTCAAAATTTTAAGGACTAAAGTACAAATTTATTTTCTTCCTAATTTTTGGGATGCTACAATGACAGACATTGGCACTTACACTTGATTAATTGTGGAATACAGTTTGTCTACCAAAAGAAAAAGGGGGCTAGGCCTAATCCAAATGGATGACATGAACAACAATACTAATGAAACTTAGCTTGAGAATTGCTCCCTAGGAAAAATAGTAAAATACTCTATGGATTTAAATGTTGCTTGCAAAATACACAACCAATGGTGACATCCTTACGACTGAAAAATGTCATTTTTATGTTCTCTGACTTGGCGCCAAATTTACACTAGCATTGAGCATCTCAAACAAAGGCTAAAATGGATAATTCAAAATGGACATAGAGTTAATTTCTGGGAGAATTGATGGGCTGGTTCAGCGCCGCTAATCACGAATGTCATATACCTGATGAGGACACCAACAAAAAGGTTGCGGATTTCTTTGATGATAACAACACAATAGTGAAAGTCTTTTTCACATATTGAGAGATTGCCCTAGTAGTCGTCAAGTTTGGTTTAATCTGATTCATTCAGAGAACATCCATCGTTTCTTTCAAAGTTTAATCAAAGATTGGCTTTGCAAAAATCTTTATAAAAGAACATCTCTGGCTGACGAAGAACCTCTGTGGGCCACTATTTTTGCAAACTCATGCTGGCAAATATGGGGATGGTGTTGTAAAAAGGTGTTTGAAAATTATGACTTCCATCCATATAGAGACACTATATGGATCCGCCAAGCAGCTCGGGAAGACACAATAGTGTGGGAAAAAATTCATGCAATCCAGCACCCCGGTAAATAAGGACTCACACGGACTTTATGCTGGAAAAGACCTCCTCTCGGCATTATAAAGATTAGCGTGGATGGTAGTGATTTCGACAATGTGGTACCAATCTCGTGTGACTGTGTCGGGGGAAATAATGAATAGCACATGCCTTTTGAATTCTCATCTAACCTAGGCTATGGCGACATTACTACAATCAAAATTTGGAGCTTTCTGAGGCTCTTCGTCACAATATCTTTCAGGTCCTTTTATCATGTGACTCGAAGATCGTTGTTCAATTGCTCACAAGTAGTTGGCAAGATACTCACTCACATCAAAGTCTGACTGGCGCATGTCGCATTTATGCGCAACTTCCCTTCATGCACGATTCATCAAGAATATAGAGAAAGCAACGTATTTGCTGACAAGCTTGGAAAAACCTTGGTCACTCCCATTCTTATGGCATCTACATTTTGATCATCCTCCTTTGTCGATCTTTTATTATATTATTTTTGATTTAGTTGGTGGTTCTAATATCTGTACTATTACAGATTAGTTAGTCTCGGGATTTCCCTCTTCCATTGTACACACACAAAAGAAAAAAGAAGGAAAAAAAAGCTAGCAAAAGTATTCATAAGAATTTAAAATCCCTTCCTTGGAAACGGAACACTACCTCGTGTGGCCGAGGCGGTTGCTCTTCGCGCAGCAGTACGTTTGATGGAGGAACACAATTGGGAGAATGTGTTCGGTGGAGAGTGACTGCCTCAATGTGGTCCGAGACGTTTGGTTCCCTACGGCAGTGGCGGGAGATCATGCAAACGTCATTGAGAATATTGTTTCATCTTGGCAAGGTCAGCGATATTGAATTTTTAGTTGGATTAGTAGAGATTATAATGTCGAGGCGCACGATTTAGCTAAAACGACTCTCAATTTAGTCTTTGGTCGATAACATAGTTACTTCTCATATTGAGCAAAAATAGTTTTAGCGATTTTTCGCTTTGGTTGTACGAAACATTGATGAAGTGGAAATATAAAAACACCTTTTTTACCTAAAAAAAAGAATTTAAAATCCCTTATTATTAAAAGTTTAGTAAACAAATATCTACTATTTAATTTATCCGAATGTTCTAAAATCGCATAATCTCATTTCTAGCTTATTGTTCCAAAACAAGTCACCCGCCCCTTCCCTTTCCTCTAGATAAAAATAACTGAACGTGACATAATTATTTAAAAACAGTTTTTGAACACGACTAAAAGTGGTCCACTATGAATATAATCTATTTATCAAAATGAAGGTGTAAGATTCTATTTCCAGCACATGTCCTACCACTGATTTTTCGAACATCATCAACTCATTGATTCCCTTAATTTTTTCGACATGTCAATGAAGAATAACTATGATTCCGGAATATATCCAGGTTTTGTTCTAAAACTCTTTAACTACAAATTAAAGCTTTACTAAATTCGAAATTCTTATTTTCAGGATCCAGTACTGACTTTGCAATCCAAGAATTCACTGAATCAAGTAATTCACAGCCCCTATTGGAATCCACGGAAGAGGAGGATTATTACACAAAAGATGGGACAGTGAATTACCACAATACCCCTGCAAATAAGAACAAAACTGGCACATGGAAAGCCTGTCGTTTCATTCTTGGTATGAGACTATGCTTAATTAAATAGATAATAATAATTATGTTTTAATAAGTTGTTTGAGTAAATAGAAAGAAAAAAAAAACTCTGTTAAGCTGTACTGCCTCTATGCTAGCTAATTACTCTGTTGGAGTTTATTTGTAACATCTTTTAAATACGAAGAGGGCGTCTGTGTAATACCCAAATAGATATTTAAATCATACATCGAAGTGCAAATATAATCTTCCCATAATCTAACTCTCTGTTTAGTACTGGTAGTTCAAGTGTACTCTGGGAATCAATGTTAATGTTATGATTGAAGCATTAAAATGTAAATCAACCAAAAGAGTTCTAATTGGTTATGTTACAAGTGCTTTTTAAGGAATGTGTACAGGTAGCTTAATGAAGATACAAACTATCTAACTTAACAGAAAACTGAAAGCAATCTAACGCGACGCATTGCGACTTTTTTGCTTAGGTGGTTAGTTATGTCTATACTTTTGTAGGTACTGAATGTTGTGAAAGACTGGCATATTATGGAATCACCTCAAATCTGTTGCTTTATTTCAAGAATCAATTGAATCAGCACAGCACAACTGCTTCCAAAAATCTGTCCAACTGGTCGGGAACGGCCTGTGTTATGCCGTTGCTTGGAGCGTTCCTGGCCGATGCATATCTTGGAAGATACTGGGTCATAGCCAGTTTCTCAATTGGTTATGTTCTTGTAAGTTTTGTTTCATGTACTAAGATTTGTTGCCATATATCTTACTAATAGTATTGTAAGCAAAAATGAGAATCTTCGCATTATGACAATAGAGTCATCAATTTACCCTTTGTATACATTTTGTTATATTAAAGGTACTACACTTGCGACTACTTGAGAGTGGGATTGCTTTTGTGTCACATGTACTCAACTTTTTGAGTACTGAAGCTTACTGCTCTATCTTCTTCGAGATTTGGGTGTATTACTGATTATATGCTACCAATATCTTATAAACTCCTAATCAGGGAGTGACATTGCTGACTTTATCAGCCTCAGTTCCAGGCCTGAGGACGACCTGTCACGAGAAAGATATCTGCAATGCAACAGATACACAAACTGCAATTTGCTTCGTGGCGCTGTACATGATAGCAGTAGCTATGGGAGGCATAAAGCCTTGTGTCTCGTCCTATGGCGCAGATCAATTTGATGATTCCGACAAGGTGGAGAGTGTCCAGAAAAGTTCATTCTTCAATTGGTACTATCTATCGATCAATGTTGGTGCACTGATTTCATATTCGGTTCTTGTTTGGATAAAAGTTAACGTCAGTTGGGGATTAGGATATGGTATTACAGCAGTCGCCATGGCCATAGCTGTGGCTTTTTTCTTCGCAGGAACACGATTTTATCGGTTCCAGAAGCCTGATGGCAGCCCGTTCACTCGCCTATGCCAGGTGATTGTGGCTTCCTTGAGAAAAATCTCAACTCCAGTACCCGATGATGTAACGCTCCTGCTCAATTCTTCGGATATGGAGCACAACATTGGAGGGATCCACAAGCTTGAACACACAAATGATCTTAGGTGTTCCTCGTAAATGTGACATTGTTTCAGCAAATTCTTTGGGCAAATAATTTCTTGTGTTTTATACATCATCCTTTCTTAATAAAATGTGTCTCTTTTGATATGTGGTTAATATTCAGGTTTTTCGACAAGGCAGCTGTGGTGATACGATCCGACTACAAAAAAGGTGAACGAGACCCTTGGAGACTCTGCACTATAACTCAGGTCGAGGAACTAAAAGCTATAATACGTTTATTCCCCGTGTGGGCAACTTGTATTATCTTCAGTACAGTATGTGCACAAATGGGCAACTTATTCGTGTTGCAAGGCGAGCACATGAATACTCGACTAGGAAACTCCAACTTCAAAATCCCGGAAGCCTCACTCAGCATATTCGACACTCTAAGTGTCATTTTCTGGGTCCCCGTCTATGATCAAATCCTCATTCCAACAACAAGAAAGTTCACGGGCCACAAGAACGGTATAACTCAATTGCAACGCATTGGCATTGGACTAGTCCTATCCTCTTTCGCCATGATATGTGCCGCGATTTCAGAAATTTCTAGGCTCGAGATTGTGAGAAGGCACGACAGTTACGACATCAAGGAAGCACCAATGTCGATATTCTGGCTAGTCCCACAATATTTTATTCTAGGATGTGCTGAAGTGTTCACAAACATTGGACAGTTGGAGTTCTTCTATGAAAGGGCTCCTGCTTCTATGAAGAGTTTGTGTGCAGCTCTGTCTCTAACAACTTCTGCTTTTGGAAACTACTTGAGTTCTTTTTTGGTGACGGTAGTTACTGATTTGAGTACCAGGGATGGTGGTCCTGGATGGATACCTGATAACTTGAATTATGGTCATCTGCATTACTTCTTTTGGCTATTGGCAGTAATGAGTTTTCTAAATTTGGTAGCTTTCGTTGTGGTGGCAAAATGAAGTTCTGGAACATGTGGAACATGTTAAAAGTTGTAAGTCGTAAGTTGTAAATATAATTTAATTGTCACAAAGTGCATTTTATACAAATAGGGTAAAAAACAATTAGCGCTAATGGGACACAAATTATTGGTGTCTGTGCGATTTGCCCCATTTTCCGTATATAGGTGGTATCTGACCACAAATCGTTGGAAAATTTAATTGAAGTTTGAATTGGATCTCCCCTTTGCCAAGACGGTTTTGACAGTGGTGACGGTGTCGGCAATTCCAAAGTTATTAAGCATAAAATTTATTTTAAGTTCAATACTCTTAAACTAAAATTTTATTATAATGACTTTAAATTTTACGACACCGTCAAATCATTAGTACCGTCTCCACGAGGGTAATATTCTTTTCAAACTGCAATAGCAGAAAATTCGCCGATTTTTGGTTAGAATACATCCGAACAACAAAAAATGGGCGAACTACGCATACTCCAATGGTTTGTACATCAGCAGTGTCAAAAAAAGCTCGGTTTGTGCATCAGCAGTGTCAAAAAAAAGCTTTGAGCTTTGGCCCTGTTTGCATAAAATGCGTATAGTTTACTGACATGTTGAGTCCATCTCTTAATATTATGTTATTTAGCTTCTTAGCTATTCATGTTTTTTGCTTTTTGGTAACTGGGCCATGTTTTTTGTTATTCAACTAGTATTAAGAAAATATTTTCCAAGAAACCTATTCTAGCGTGTGGAAGTGATTATCCCAATATTTTGTTTATCTTTTATGCATGTGTAAAACGATTTTGCCTCCAGTTCTTAAAATAATAATGATAATTGTGACTTCTAGGGCAGGCCAGAGACATTGGATGGAGGCCAGGGGCATGTGACTGTTGATTTAAAGTGGGGCCACTTTTTTTTCTTTTTTTTCTGACAAATACAAAATGGAGCACTTTGTTATGTTGAAAAAAGTATAATAACCGATTGTGACTTTTGTTTTTTTCTTTTAATAATTAATAATGATTGTGACCGAACCGACGTGACATAATTATTTTAAAATATGTTTTTTCTAACACCACACAGTGCTCCACCTTTAAATCTTTAGACTACTACATTTCTCTTCAGTCCAATGACTACTCCTGCCATCCTCAAAGAACCAAATAAATTGCTTGACAACCACAATGCAGTACCTCAACTAAGCATGTCGATGAAGAAAAGACATTATTCCGTAATAAACCCAGGTTCTATTTAATTCAAGATATACACATTTGTGTTTCTTGTTTTTCCTCCTTAAACTTTACATTAAAGTTTGTTAAGTTCGAAATTCTGTTTTTCAGGATCCAGTAATGATTTTGCAATCCAAGAAGATACCCTATCAAGTAATCCACAGCCCCTGTTACAATGCACCACAGAAGAAGATAATTACACGAAAGATGGGACTGTGAATTACCAAAATAACCCCGCGAACAAGAACAAAACAGGAACCTGGAAAGCCTGTCGTTTCATTCTTGGTATGGCTGTTACCCTTTCTTTTTGGATAGTAGTTACGTTTAAATGTGTAGTTTGAGTAATTAGAAAAATACTCAATGCAGCTATAAATATTGAATTGTCCTCTCGTCTTGTGGCACGTTTTGATTAATTGGGCGGCCGTGAAATTCGAACTTAGGACCTCTTTGGCTTAGACTTTAATACCATCTAATCTCATTTAAAAGTTTGAGCGGTTAGAGAGGGTATGCATTTAATTATTTATATACTATCTCCAACAATAAAAATAGGATCATCACTAATAATTTTATGTCACCATAAATCTTTTTGATATTTTTGACAAAACTTAATACTTAGGTACGGACCAAGTCTATAGACTAAGTAATTCTATTGTACTGTATGATCAAAAAGTTGTAATGTAGATGCATGAAAGATGAAACTATTTCAATCCTGACCACAAAGTCTACCATAGACCTGGATTACTTAAGTATTTTTCCATCATGTGACATTTTTCTGATAATAGGTTTTGAATTTAAACACAATACTTTTTTGAGCTTGAGCTTATTTACCATGCTTAATTTGCAGTCCCATCTAAAAATTTAAGCAGTGGAGAAGTTAGGCATTTATTAATATATATTTTGGTCAACACGAATATTTTTTAAAATATTAAGAGGATGTCTCTGTAAATATTGAAGTACATATTTTGTGGTATAAATGAATTTGTCCCTAAATGCAACTCTCTGTTGAGTACTGGGAGTTCGAGTGTAATCTGGAAATTAATGTTATGATTGAATTAGCTTTAAAATTTAAATCGATTTAATTGCAATCGGTTTGAAAGAGTATGTGTACTGGAAGCTGAAGTGAAGATACAAATATCCAACTTAATAGAAACGCAGTCTAAATCAATCAAACTTAATATACAAAATATCCAAGGACATAAATAATAGCAAATTTAAGACAAGTGTTTTGTAGGTACTGAATGTTGTGAAAGATTGGCGTATTATGGAGTGAACTCAAATCTGTTGCTATATTTCAAGAATCATTTGAATCAGCATAGTGCTACCGCTTCCAGGAATCTGTCGATGTGGTCGGGAACGTGCTATGTCATGCCATTGGTCGGAGCGTTCTTGGCCGATGCATATCTTGGAAGATACTGGGTCATAGCTAGTTTCTCAATTGTTTATGTCCTTGTAAGTTTGGTTTCGTAAATATTAATATTTTTTGCTATTTATCTTATTAATGTAGTAAAAAGATCACTGACCTTATTATAACAAAGGCATCAATTATCACATAAATGTGTTACACTTGCGAGTACTTGAGAGTGAGATTGTTTCTGCATTACCATGTATTCAACTTCCGACTGAGTGTTTTTGCTGTAAAGATTTGTATGTATTACTAATATGTCGTAAATTTCTAATCAGGGAGTGACATTGCTGACTTTATCGGCCTCAGTTCCAGGCCTGAGGCCGACCTGTCACGAGAAAGATATCTGCAATGCAACAGATACACAAACTGCAATTTGCTTCGTAGCACTGTACTTGATAGCAGTAGCGACGGGAGGCATAAAGCCATGTGTATCGTCCTACGGGGCAGATCAATTTGATGATTCTGACAAGGTTGAGAGTGTACAGAAAAGTTCATTCTTCAATTGGTTCTATTTATCCATCAGTGTTGGTGCACTGCTTTCTTTTTCGGTTATTGTTTGGATAAAAGTGAACATTAGTTGGGGACTGGGATTTGGCATTACAGCAGTGGCCATGGCCATAGCTGTGGCTTTTTTCTTTGCAGGAACACCATTTTATCGGTTCCAAAAGCCCGGTGGCAGCCCGTTCACTCGCCTTTGCCAGGTGATAATGGCTTCTGGGCGCAAATTTTCAGTTCCAGTACCGGATAGTGTAGCTCTCTTGCTGGATTCTTCGGATCTGGAGCATAATGTTGGAGGGATCCACAAGCTTCAACACACAAATGGTCTAAGGTGTTCCTCCTAAATGTGACTTTGTTTCAAGATTTTATTGTTTTGGACTTTGCGGACAAGTTTGGCTCCCCTTAAAATGGCATTTTGGCACTTTTACTCCCTTGAAGTGCCATATAATTTATTATATAATGTCTCTTCATGCTTGACAATGATCAATGTTGTTAATCTTTAGGTTTTTTGACAAGGCTGCCGTGGAGATACAATCTGACTATAATAAGGGTGCACGAGACCCCTGGAGACTCTGCACCGTAAGTCAGGTCGAGGAACTAAAAGCGATAATACGTTTAATCCCTGTGTGGGCAACTTGTATTATCTTCAATACTGCAGGTGCACAAGTATTCAACTTATTCGTGTTGCAAGGTGAGCACATGAATACTCGACTAGGAAACTCCAACTTCAAAATCCCAGAGGCCTCACTCACCATGTTCGACACACTAAGTGTCATTTTATGGGTCCCCGTCTATGATCAAATCCTCATTCCAGCGGCAAGAAAGTTCACAGGCCACAAGAATGGTATAACTCAATTGCAGCGCATTGGCATTGGACTAGTCCTATCCTCTTTTGGCATGATATGTGCCGCAATTTTAGAAACTTTCAGGCTCGAGATAGTGAGAAGGCACGACAGTTACAACGTTAAAGAAGCGCCAATGTCGATATTTTGGCAAGTCCCACAATTTTTCATTTTAGGATGTGCTGAAGTGTTCACAAACATTGGACAGTTGGAGTTCTTTTATGAAAGGGCTCCTGTCTCTATGAAGAGTTTGTGTACAGCTCTGGCTCTTACAAGTTCTGCTTTTGGAGACTACTTGAATTCTTTTTTAGTGACGGTTGTGACAGATTTGACTACCAGGAATGGGAACATTGGATGGATACCTGATAACTTGAATTATGGTCATCTGCATTACTATTTCTGGTTATTGGCAGTAATGGGTATGCTAAATTTGGTGGTTTTTGTTGTGTTGGCAAAATGAAGTTAATGGTACCTGTGGGACTGTTAAAAGTTGTAAGTTGTAAATATAACTTTTACTTGCTTTTTATCATAATTCGTTACACATGACTTTACCAAGGTATATAACTAATTGCAGCATGAAAGATGGTCTGTTTATTGAGATCACACAATGTAATTATTTTCTATACAATTGCAACAAAGTGCAGCTTGATTAATTGATTGTCAGATCCTGAGATTTGGCTTAATATCACAAACTATAGATTTTGTTAAGCCAGATAACTTATTAGATATAGAATATGTATATTTGGTAATTATTGTAGATTGATATATCTTTAGTGATAGATAGTTACTTTATTATAGATGATCTCATTTATATATATATTGAACATTATTCATTAAATAACACAAGGAATTCATTATCTTACATGGTATCAAGCCTTCTTTTCTTTTCTTTCTCTCCTAAACAATGACAAACCCTAACGACAATACGTCCGCCTCCAAGTCGTCCACCTCCTTCGACGGCAAAAACGTCGCGCCTCTTCACGAGGCCGCGCCCCAAAAATTTCCTCCCGCCCTCATCGTCACTAACATCAAGAACTTCATCCCTATCTTGTTGAACGTTGAATCCAGACAATATTCTACTTGGTCTGAGTTATTTAAAATCCATGCACGAGCTTATCAAATTCTCGACCACATCATGTCTCCCTCCGTTGTGGTCGCCCCATCCGACCCCGAGATGTGGGATCACTTGGACGCCATTGTGCTACAATGGATCTATGGCACCATCACCAACGATCTTGTCCACAAAATTATGGT
Source organism: Linaria vulgaris (assembly GCA_948329865.1). Classification (NCBI taxonomy): domain Eukaryota; kingdom Viridiplantae; phylum Streptophyta; class Magnoliopsida; order Lamiales; family Plantaginaceae; genus Linaria; species Linaria vulgaris. The sequence continues at coordinate 28,578,053 of OX415250.1, read as the reverse complement.
AAAAGACTCTACTGTCGTAATTGCATGGATGAATTTTGCAGATTACTTCCAAGACAATAGGAATTCCAGGGTCGTGCATCTCGAAAATCAATTCTCCTCTACCACTCTTGATGATTTTCCGAATGTCGGTGCTTATTGTCAAAACTTGAAGATGATCGCTGATCAATTGGCCAACGTTGGTTCCTTCGTTTCTAACCATCGGTTGGTTCTTCAAATGGTCACGGGTCTTACCGATGCATATGGCGGCATCGCAACCCTAATTCAGCAAAGTGATCCGCTTCCTCTCTTCTCTAAAACTAGTTTCATGTTATCTTTGGAGGAGACGAGCCTTGCCAAGCATGCCTTGCGACAACCCGATGCAGCTCTAGTCTTGCATCACACCCCACAGGCTGTTCCTACGAACTCGGCTCTGCAACACGATCTGTATCATGCAAATCGAGGACGAGGATGAGACCACGGTCGCGGTTGCTTCACGGGTCAGCGGGGTCGCGGCGCACCTCCCCCGTATCAATGGTCGTGGCCCTATCCACCTTGGGCCTACCCTACGCAGCAAAAATGGGTCGCTCCTCCGCCACAATGGACTACTCTGCCGGTCCCATACCCTACGGCTCAGTCGCGTCCGCTAAACCTCAACCCGCGCGGACAGGGTATCCTCGGCCCACGTCCCCAACATGCGTACCACACTGAGGGGGCTCCATATGCTCCTACGGACATTGACTCGGCGATGCATATGTTGTCCCTCAGCCAACCAGATAATAATTGGTACATAGACTCGGGCGCCTCGTCTCACATGACCTCTAACCAAGGTAATCTCACGTCTTACTTTAATTTGCTCACCAAACGTGATATAATTGTTGGTAATGGTCACACTCTTCCAATTAAAGGCTTGGGTCACTCCTCTCTCTATCCCCCCTCCCTCCCTCTCCGTCTCAATAACGTTCTTTATCCTCATCATCTCATCAAAAACTTGATCTTTGTTAGAAAATTCACCACTGATAACTCTGTTTCTATCATCTCATCAAAAACTTGATCTCTGTTAGAAAATTCACCACTAATAACTCTGTTTCTATCTCTTTTGATCCTTTTGGTTTTTCTATGAATGATTTTTGGACGGGCACACCCATCAGGCGATGCAATAGCTTGGGTGATCTCTACCCCATTCTCCCACCCGCCGTCTCTCGCTCCGCCTCGTACCCTTCCGCTTCCTCTCTCTCTCTCTCTCGGCCAACCGTTGGCACGCTCGGCTTGGCCACCCTGACGATCACGTTTTTGATTTTCTTAGGCGTAGTTCTCATATTACTTGTAATAAACGCTCTTCTAATTCGTTTTGTCATTCTTGTCCCATGGGGAAACATATTACATTGCCGTTTTATGATTCGCTTACTACGACTCGTTTACCATTTGATTTAGTTCATAGTGATGTTTGGACTTCTCCCGTTTTGAGCTCTACGGGACATCGTTACTATGTTATATTTCTAGATAATTATACGGGCTTCTTGTGGACGTTTCTTTCATCTCACAAAAATGATGTATTTCCTAGTTTTTTTATCTTTTCGTGCATATGTCAACAAACAATTTGAACGAGATATTAAAATTCTATAAAGTGACAATGGCACGGAATATTAAAACGCATCTTTCTTTAACTTTTGCAAAACATATGGCATGCATCAACGCTTTTCTTGCCCATACACCTCTTCTCAAAATGAATAATTTGAACGCATGATCCGTATAATAAGAAATATAATTCATACTTCTCTTTATGCTTCCATTCCGCCGACTTTTTATCCTCACGCCTTGCAAGTCCCACGTATCTTTACACCATAATTCCTTCTAAAAGCCTTAACTTTATTACACCACTCCAACGTCTATACCATCAAACTCCCTCCTACGCCCATCTCAAAGAATTTGGGTGTCTTTGCTATCCTCTCATCCCCTCTACTCTAAGCCATAAGCTACAACCGCGATCTACTCCTTGTGTCTTCCCCGGTTATCCCCCTAATCATCGTGGCTATAAATGCTTCGACCTCTCCACCAACAAAATAATTCTTTGTCGGCATGTTCTCTTAGATGAAAGCTCCTTCCCTTTCTCAAAGTTCTCTCCCCCCCCCCCCTAATCTTACTCTTTCCTCGATGATGATCGGTCACCACTCCTCACTCCTCCCCTTCTCACTCCAAACCCGGATCCCCCACGGGTCGCTACTCTTCCTTCCCCGTCGGCGGCGACACACTCTCCACCCGCGTCACTGCCCACACTGCCCACGTCCCCTATATCGCGCGGCAACCCATCTCCACCCTGCACGCCATCTCAGGCGATACCGCCCTCTCCTCGCGCGCCAACTCAGCCGACACCGCCCCCATCTTGTGCGCCACGTCAAGCGACATCGCCCCTTACTCACCCCATGACTACTCGCAGCCAACATGACATCTTCAAGCCAAACTGTTTCTTCAATCTCCACTCCACCTCTTCTCACTCTCCTCTTCCATGTACTCTTGTAGCAGCGTTATCCGACCCTAATTGAAAATTGGCCATGACAGATGAGTTTGATGCTCTTATTATAAATAAGACGTGGAAGTTGGTACCCCGTCCTACTAATGTCAATATTATTCAGTCTACGTGGATTTTTCGTCATAAGTTTCATTCTGATGGTTCTTTTGAGAGGCATAAGGCCGACTTGTAGGTGATGGCAGGTCTCAGCAGGTTGGGCTTGATTGTGATGAGACTTTCAGTCCAGTGGTTAACCCCGCGACTATTCGGGCGGTTCTCTATATTGCAGTGTCCAAGGCTTGGTATATTCATCAGCTCTACGTGAAGAATGCTTTTTTACACGGTCATCTTCATGAAACCGTATATATGCACCAACCCCTCGGGTTTCGTGATTCATCTCGACCAGATCATGTGTGCTTATTGAAGCGTTCTCTCTACGACCTTAAATAGGCCCCTCAGACTTGGTATTAGTAGTTTGTCGATTTTGTTGCTACTATTGGTTTCTCGCATAGTGCCTCGGATCACTCTTTCTTTATCTTGCGTCGTGGTTCGGACATGGCTTACATCCTTCTTTACGTGGATGATATCTTGCTCACGGCCTCTTCTCCTTCTTTATGGCAGTCTATTGTATCTCAGATTGGTCGCAAATTTTCCATGACAGACTTGGGTCCTTTAAGTTTCTTCTTGGGGATTGCAGTTCAGTGTTGCATTGATAGTCTTTTCCTATCTCAGCGGAAATATGCCAAGGATATTATTCGTCGCGCCGATATGGAATCGTGTAAACCCAGTTAAACTCTAAACTCTAGTTGACACGAAATCCAAACTTGGCGCAATGCCCGAGAGTGCCAAGTTTTTGGACCCTACTCTTTACCGTAATCTGGCTGGCGCCCTTCAGTGTCTCACTTTCACGAGACCGGATCTCTCTTATGTCGTTCAATAGCTTTGTCTCTTCATGCATGATCCCCGGGATGCCCACATGTTGGCCCTTAAACAGGTTGTACGTTATATTCATGGGACTCTTGATCTTGGTCTTCATATCTCTCCATCCTTGGTTAAGGGGTTGACCGTCTATACTGATGTTGATTGGGCAGGTGCCGTGACACTCGTCGCTCGACTTCAGGATACTGTGTTTTTCTTGGCGACAATTTGGTTTCTTGGTCCGCCAAACGACAGTCGACCCTCTCCCGGTCTAGTGTCGAAGAGGAGTACCGTGGCGTGGCTAATGCAGTTTCTGAGTCATGTTGGATTCGGAACTTACTCTTGGAGCTTCACTGTCCTATTGCTTCAGCGACTCTCGTATACTATGACAATGTGAGTGCCATTTACCTTTCAAGCAATCCGGTCCAACATCGACGAACCAAACACATTGAGATGGATATTCATTTTGTTCGAGAAAAAGTAGCTTGTGGTCAAGTACGTGTTCGGCATGTTCCCTCACGATATCAGATAGCCGACATTTTTACGAAGGGACTTCCACGGGTTCTTTTCGATGATTTTAGGTCCAGTCTCAACATTCATCCTCCTCCCGTTTCGACTGTGGAGGTGTATTAGATATTGAATATGTATATTTAATCATTATTGAATATATTATATCTTTAGTGATATATAGATTAGAGATGATTGTTACCTTATTAGAGATGATCTCCTTTGTATATATGTTGAACATTATTCATTGAATAATACAAGGAATTCATTTTCTTACATAAGATTGTTGGGGGTAACGTATAAAAGAGTAAATTGGAAAAACATTAAAAGTAAGAAGGTATAAGGATGGGTGATTAGTTTTTGACTTAAGATGGTTTTTCTATTATTAACCTAGATATTCCTTAGTCCCTAGCCTCCATCCTGTCAACGAACAAAATTATGTAAACAAAGATTTATAGAATATTATACTATAAAACAAGGGATATGTACATATATTTTTACAAAACCACTGGGATTCGGTTGGGACTACCTTCGTCGCTAAGGTATCGTGACCGAATCCCCGTCGCTGATTTCTTTAGCGACGGAAATCCCGTCGCCACTTATTTCCGACGGCCGTGTCATCACCACCCAATAGCAACCGGAATCCCGTCCGAATTATTGGTTCAAAATTAGTGTAGGCTGGACCATCACTAATGTCCTGAACCACATTAGCGACTGCTGAGCCATCACTATTATTGTGCAACCCAATAGTGTCCGAAAAATGGTCGCTACTAAAATTTAATGTTGAATATTAGTAGTGACCGCATAGCGGTTACTAATTTCGTTTCCAAAAAAAAAACTAAACAAAAAAAATCCAAAAAGTTTTCGAAATATTTGATTTGTTTGAAGCTTTTGTTCTTGTTGTATCAAACAATATTATGAAATGTTTGCAACAAGAGAAAAATACTTAAAATAAATTAAAATAATAAACTTTTGGATAAATGTAAATGAAAATATTTGGGAAATAAAGAGTTTGGAGAAATGAAAGATTATTGCGCAAATGTTTGAAGAGTTTGGAGAAATGAAAAGATTATTGGGGAAATGTTTGAAGAGTTTGGAGAAATGAAAAGATTATTGGGAATTTTTTGAAGAGTTTGAAAAAATGAAAAGATAAGGGAAGAAATGAGGTAATATTTATAGTTGTAGATCGAATTTTGTTAACTTTTATAATTTTTGTATTGCCCGGCAGACCGCGCATCGTTTATGACGGCTTAGCCGTCGGAACTTTTTGAAATTTCTGAATTTTTTTATTTTTTCGCCAAATATTTTGAGTTTTGCGAAACTTAGCGACGACTTTCTAACTTATCTTTGCATCTGAGTAGCGATGGCCGAACCGTAGAAATTGACATTTGAAGACTTTAGCTACGCTTCGGCCGTAGCTATTGACCTTTGAAGATTAGTGGCTACGACCCGGTCGTCGCTACTATTTTATAACTATTTTTTTGTGTGGATTACCTTGTGTGATCTTGATTTCGATATGATTTGAGTTCATATATGTGAAATTAAGTACATAAGCGGAGTGAAATTAAGTACATAAGCGACATATTAGTAATTAAGTAATATAAGGGTTATTTATATATTGCTAAATAACTTCTTACGAATCAAGTAACAAATACGTAATTATATATTGGTTTGTGATCTACACTTAATCCTTCAATTGGTTATCGTACATCGTATGTAATTGATAAGTCGTTACGACGTGATTTTATGATGTTTAATTCCTAAAGACATATAATTATGTAGATGTATGTATATAGTATTAACGTACACTGTCATTAGTTATTAGTGTCTTTACGATTTGGCATATAATGACGCTAGATTGTGAAACTTAATCACTATTTTGTGTTTATTCAACTACTTAATACGTTTTCTCTACTTAATGGATTCTAAAAAACATATTACATGTTAATTAATCGATGAAAAAGTGAAATTTAGGGACTTGAATATTAATAGTGACGGTCAGCCGTCACTATTAATATTCAACAGCGCCCAAAATTTGGTCACTACTGTTAGGTTATTTATGTTACTGCCTAGCCGTCACTAATGACTCTCAATAGCGACGGTTCGGTCAGCGCTACTGTTAGGGTATTTTTTGAAATTCTAAAAATGTTCAACGTTATTCTTTCAGTAATCCGTTTTTGGCGAGATTTGAAAGAATACACTCACTTAGTGTTTTGAACATAGTGGCGAAAAAAAAAGTGAATTTGGAGTTATTTTGTAATTTTTGCATACCCCCCCCCCCCCCCCTCCCCCAAAGATTTGTTTAACGCCTTTCGTTACTCTATTTTGACGAGATTTGAAAGAACACACTAACTTAATGTTTTAAACATAGTGGCAAAAAAAATGTGAATTCAAGATTATTTTGTAACTTTAGTTTTACAATGTTTAAGTAGTATAACTTTAGATGTATATACAATATTAATGTACACCGTCTTTAGGTATTAGTGTCATTTGAGTCGGTCTATAAAATTTTATCAATAATTTGTGTTTATTTAACTAATTAATACTTGTTATTGACGTAATTAAAGATAAACAACCTATTACATGTAAAATAATTGTTTAAAAAGTGTAATTTAGTAACTTGAATATTAGTAGTGATGGCCAAACTGTCACTAATACACTCATTAGCGACGTGAATGCAGTCACTAATGTTGGGGTAGATTTGCACATGTCGTGTCGTCACTAATAACCATTAATAGTGACGACTGGCCGTCACTACTTTTTAGCGGCAAAAAAGTCGTCGCTTATTAAGTTTGCGACCGAATTTCTGTCGCTAGCTACAATAGCGATGAAAAAGTGGTCGCTATTGAGTTGCGACCGCTTTTCGGTCACAAATTCCGGTCGAAAATGACCAATATTCTTGTATTGAGTCACCTATCACCAACAACAACTACGCGATAGAAACATATTTTGTATTATGGATTATGGATAAATTCTTCAAACTCCCCCACTTTTACATTGGTATTTAACCCTTAATTTATTGATTCTGAACAAAGTTGCAGCATGGGTTAATAATTATCGTTCAATTCGGACATGTGTTTGTATTTTTGTATGTCGAATTTGGTCTTAAAAGGCAAACCTCTTCGAAATCAATGAGATTGAGAGGTATATTGTTACCTTAGAAATGTTAGGAGACATATTGTAAAGGGTAAACCTCGTTCAGCACCCTACAGTGTATTTCTCAATTTGGCCCCTAACACTTCAAAATTAGTCGTTTGCCCCCTAACGTATGTGAAAGTGCAAGGTGTTCAGTCAATGTTAGTTTAACAATGAAACTCGAATGTTAGCTTAACATTGGGTTAATAAAATGTTAAGATAACATTTATCTTTAAATGTTACTTTAGCATTGAAGACTAAAGCACCTTAACTATCTTGATTTTACTGTTTTAATATTTGTTTTGCCTTTATTCACCTATTAATCTAGTTCCACAATTTTAGTTGACTTTGTATGTTTCAGGATCAAGCTTAAACATAAGCTAAGACATGAAGTTTCTTTGATCAACATATTTTCTTATTGGTCGAGACAAATAGAAGCAGAGTTCGACAAGGAAGATTGAAGAGTTACCTAAAGCGTGTACAACTTACCTTGAAGATCAAGTTTCAAGACTACCTATATAAAGGTGTGAAGTACATCAAGATAAAAATAAGACAATAGAGCTAAATAATCTAAAGAGATTAGATCAGTTGTTGTTAGGACTTTGTTTTGTTTTACAGAGGTTTGAGATTTACGAGTTAAGTCTAGTTCTTAGATTTGAGGAGTTGGTTTTTGTTTGCTCTGTTGAGTTCAATCAACTTGAGAGTGTAAGCTTGAGAGTTGAGAGAAACATTTTTGTTAAAATCATTATTCTATAGTGATTATTTCGCCTAAGGCTCGGAAGATTATAACAAATTATAATCTTGTTAAATTTGTGTGCTTTGTTATATCCGCTACAATATATTATGTGATCAGTGTTAAAGCAACATTGGCGATCTAGTGTTAGTTTAACATTGTGCTTTCCCGATCCTACCATTTTAATTGCTGCTAGAGCCAAACACCAATTTTACTAGTGTTTGGAGTTAATACAACGTGATTGACAAAGTCAATCTCGATGCCAACAGGTTGCCAGTATTGGATGGCTCCAACTATGCATACTGAAAAATTAGACTCAGGACTCACACCAAATCCATCGATGTACTGGCAATCTATGATCAATGGCTATTCCCTCTCTACACTGCCAAGAGATGGGGACAGTGATCTTGTACCAAAACCAAAAGCTGATTGGACATCAGCAGAATGAAAAGCTCTTAATATTATTTTCAGTTGAGTAAAATCATCATATGTTCAAGCTAATTCAAGATTGTACTTGTTAGGGCCGTTGTTCTCATTCAGATTGGGTTTAGATCCGATCGGCCCAACCATTGTTTAATTGATATTGTTTTGTTTTAAATTATTAGGATAAGTTAACATTTTAGATGGCAATTATCTTAATTATATTACCTTATCTTTAGAAGATATTATTCTATCTTAAAGATTAACTTGCTAGATATTAAATATATCTCCTTATTATGCATCTAGACATATTTAGGTAGCATATACAATTGGATATCTTATATGATATTGCATGAATCTTTCGGATAAGGCAAGGAAATATAATCGGGTTGCAACCGAATAATCAGACGCGCTTATCTATAAGGAAAGAAGATTCGCGTTGATTGCAACTGGAGATATGTAGATCTTATCTGTTAAGGAAAGAAGATCTGCGAGGGTTGCAACTGATGATCTGCAGAGATTCTGCTCATACCTATATAAGGAGAAGACTCGACACAATTGAAGGACAAGCTTTGAAAAGGATAATTAGTGATTTCAGTCCTGTATCGAGTCAAAGTCTTCTAGTGAGAACTTCTTGTCAAATGAGCTTTGAGTTAATCTTGAAGTTCTCTGACTCAAAGGAGTATACCAAAAGTAGTTGAGGCTTAGGTGTTGCAACGGTAAATTAGAGGGAGTCTAGATTTACGTTGGAGTAATTCCTATCATTGTAATTCTTAAGTAGGATACTGGTTGAGTCACAACATTTGGGTAAAAACCCCGTGAACTGGGACCATTTGGACCGAACCGCGTAAAAAATCTTTGTGTTCTTTATCGCTTTATGTTTAACTGTCTTTTAACAGTTGCAGTAGTAATACTGGTTTTAAACGTTAAAGAACTATCGTATGTCTTACTTACGAGTACAATTGCAACTATTGTCAAGTTCAACTGTATTTGGTTATAAGTAATATACATCCAAGATCTATCCGTACTAAATAAAAACAAGCTAGGGACATTCTTGAATTACACTGTGAAGGAGATATTGATGTAAAGACTCAAAACATAGACAACTGCTACATGCTTTTGCAAAACTCGAGATATGTAAGGATGAAAGTGTTGACAGATATTTTGAGAAGACTATTGATATTGCTAATCAATATGAAAATCTTGGTTTTTCCATGACTAACCAAGAGGTGGTTTATAAAGCTTACAGAACATTGTCCTCTAAGTTTCTTGTCAAGAAAATTGGCATGTAAGAGTCTAGTAACATTTTCCAACATGAGTTTCAGGTTTAATTGAACACTCTTAGAGAATTTGACATGGACATTGCCTCAAAACCAAGTAAATACAAAGTTGTTGCTTTGATAGGTTCAAATTCTGAGAATGATGATTGTAAAAATGAGGATGAATTAATTTCTTCAAACTATGGCAACATTACCAAGAAGTTCAATAGGTTAAATCTGAAAAATAAATCTAAAGTGAAAAATTATGGTAATACATCCTTTGTGTTAACAGGATGGAAATTCACCTGCTTAAAGTAGACAATAAATCAATTACTGGAATTACCAGATATATTATTATGCAACTTGCACTCACGATACAGGTATCACACCCCAAGCATCCATCGGAAGACCCCCGAGGATCGACAAACGAGAACAACACTCAAATATCTCCTAGCTACATCAAGCGCCCTCGGAACACATCTCCAAACATCAAATACTGGAGCAAAGTCGTGCCTAATGGCCCAACAGGCGGAATCCGTAACCAAGGCAGATACCTATCGGAATATACATCTGAAGAAAGCATTCTACAGACTAACCGCTATCGGAACTACCGCAGCATCGGACAAACACTCCGCCCCACTCATTCTGCCTCTCCGAGAAGTATGAACTCTCGGAAAGGATGAGTTAAAAGAACCAATCTATCAAAGCCCACTGGAGCTGTCAGAAATCAAAAGAATCCCAGAACCTTGACAAAAACACTTCCTTGCTATGCACTCCCAACACAAATGCTCTCGGAACTCTACCCCGGTACTTCCTTGCTATGCACTCCCAACACAAATGCTCTCGGAACACTACCCCAGTCGACCAACCCAAAGGACGGAACTTCACAATAACGTAACAATTACAGATCAACACTTTACGGGCACTCGGAGAAAGAAAACACTTACCCACGAAGGCTAAAGAACCCCTCGGAGATCAACTCATGAATAAACACCCTCTCGGAGAATATCCTGGACCACTCACTCCAGAATACACCCCTATCGGAGAAACACTGTCACTAAGAGAACACCCAAACTTGGCCATCGAGTCACAATGAGCCCTTGGAGACAAAGAAGGCAGTCTACCCCTCATCATGAAGAAGTCCAAAGCCCTCAGAAGAAGATAAAATGATAAAGTCAGCACTTAAGATAGACGCTATCTTATTGGTTAAATAAACATTGTAACGCGTGTAAAGCACCACCACATGCATAACGACACCTGTAAGCCCATGCATAGCAACACATGTCCCTAAAAACTCTATATAAGCAAAGGAAGAAAGGAAACAAGAGGAGGTCGGACAATTGGGAAAACACACGTATAGACTCGGAAATACGCATATCGACTCGGATCATAGTGAATAAAAGGAAGGAATGTTCTTGTCATTTTTCTCTCTTTTTAAATAGCGCTTAGTTTTTGAACCACGGGCAAAGGCGTTCCAACCCAAATAAATAATTCAGTTAATTAGGTCGTAATTCCAAACATGTTAACAAAATGGCACCGTCTGTGGGAACGCCATAAGATTCGCCTTCAAGAACATTCAAAAGCGATGCCAATCGGGGAGAATTTATTCTCGCGGTCATTAAACCCTTAAGCAGGTTCGTGGGATCATTGCCACAACCAAAAGGGAAGCAGGTGCTACAGCAACGGAACGATACGCACCAAAGATAAGTTTCTTTCCTTCACTATTTGTAGTTCGATTCCAGTTTTAGATACCTCGTGAAAAATCATAAGATTCTCTAAATACTTGCGCGGAGTCGATACGAAACTTGTGGGAAGAGGGGAAGACATGGTCCAGTGGCCTCGGAGAATATCTCCGAGAGCAGTTACTCTAGGAAACTTCATTCGTACTCTCTCATCAAAGGCTTTCCGAAAGTCTACATAATTAAAAGTGACGAGGATATAAACAATTCTACTGGAATGATTCTTTGAAAGGACGTGAAAATATTCACTAAACTCTAAGCACCTATACATACTTAGGACCATTTCCTCGAATAATCGAATTAAGTTGAGCTGCCCAAAGCATACTATAAAAAGCTACAAGGGCGTGTCGGGGGATACTCCTATTTAGGAAAATATATTTCCCCAAACTTGCACTGCAAATGGACACGCTATGCTAAGAAAGTTGTTTGGCCAGTAAGAGTGAGATGCTATCTCATTTCTGTAAACTCAATCTTAACATTCTACAATTAAAGGAAAGGGACCAAGTATTCATAATATGCTGAAAAGTTACGTGACTATTAACACGGAAAAGAAGTTTCATTCCAAACAAGAAATAAAAGTACCACTACACATAAAAATAACGAGTACAATGGTCCTTAAGAGAAAAAACAAATTAAAAACCCCTAAGACTGGGGGGTAGAGCACTCGAGGAGACGGGGGCTGGCTCAGTTGTGGAGGGAAGAACCGGAGCACTCGTAGGAGGAGGAACGCCGGAGGAAACAGCCTGGACCCCCACTCGGAGAGGGGCGTGAACTGAAGGCCGCGGAAGTACCGCTGCCAAGGACACCCGAGTCGGGGAAGAGGAGGAGGGAGGAAGTTGAGAGCTACTCTTTTTAAAGAGGTTGTAGGCTTGCTCCAGAGTAGGCCTCTACATCTTCGCAATATTGACTACCCGCGGATCTAAATTGGGGGCTACCTTACTGCGCACCTGCCCGAAGCATTGAAGGAACCCCCACATAGCATATCCTGTTAAGTATCCTTGGTTCTTACTGATGTATAGTTCCTTCACTTGAGCAGTGGCATCCTCTCGAGCTTGCTTAACAGCAGCATCCACCCTTTGCTGCACCTTCTCGGAGGTGATACTCCCCGGAACCATGGCCTGTGACAACCTCTCGTTAAGAGTATCCACCTGGCCCAGTGCTTGGGACAGATCCCGCTCCAACTCCTTTTGCCTTGCCTCCCGAGCAGTTTTTTCCTCCTCGAGGGATGTCACCCTTTCTTTCAATACAAGCCCTGAGGCCTCCATCTCCTTTACTGAAGAATGGAGCTGCTTATTCTCCCCCCTCAAGTATTGGTTTTGCTGCGTGAGCATGGCCCACGCCTCTTCGTACTTCCCCATTCTTTCTCGGAGATCCTTGTTCTCCGCCTCTAGCTTCCGAGACCTCTCTTCAGCTGCGCTTGCCAGTTTTTGCAACTTCTCGACCTCGAGTAACAGAAGAGGAAGCATTTTAGGTGCCTAAGAAAGCAAAACAAAGGAATAAAGATCTCGACAAAGGATCTTAAGCGAAATAGATAAATAAAAACTTACCAGCATAGCCACGTTGTTAGAACAAGCTCGGACGAATTGCCACCCGTCCGCTGGCAGGGAATTGGCAGTCGTTAGATATCGAGTAACAGTCTCGAGAGCCACATGGGCGTCTTCGGAACTAGGCTCTCGTCCTAAGGCTGGAGCATTAGAAGACGAAGGCCTCCCTGGAGGTACTCCCCCCGACAGTGGTACCTGAGTGACTACGGGACTATCTAACTGGATGGCCGCGAATGGTCCCGGAGCGGGAGCACCCGTAAGAGGGGGACCCGCAGCCAGAATCTCGTCCAGTAAACTCATTGTATCCTCAAAAGCGAGAAGAGGGGCGGGGTCCGAGGGAAGCGATCCTCCTTCTAGACCAAAAAGGTCGTCACCTCATGCGAATCAGAATTTTTTCTAAAAAAAGCTATCCCTTCGTCTATCTAAAGCAGATTCCCGTATAAATAGAAGAAGTGTATAATGTTTCAGTACCATCTAAGGCTAGGGAGAAACACATACCTTTGGGAGGAGTCGACAGTAACGCATACGCAGAATCCCCCGATAACTCCGAGGAGGAGGGTATGCTGATAACACCTGGGGGTGGTAAAGGCATCCCCTCTATCCCAACCTCATCATCCCCACCCCCTATGACAAATACCCCCGCAGGGCCTGCATCTGCGGAAGTCACGCCTAACCCCGCTTCCTCAAGGGTATCGGAAGTTCCGCTAGACGACCGGGACGTGACTGAAGCAACCCTTAAACGAGTCCCCCCTTGCTCGTTTTCACCCTCCGCAGCACCGAAGGCTTCACCCTCTCCTAGTGTAGACTTCCCCTTCTTGGTTACCACATCCTCGTTCTCCATCATGAACGGTCGTAGAACATTCACTACAAAGACGGTTACAAGTTAGAGAAAGATAGAAAAAACATATGTAAGATAAGGGATGTAAGTACTTACCAAAGGTATCGAAGAGCTTCTCGGGAATAGCCAGGGGAGTCTTGATTTTGTCTACAGGATAAATGTGCCTCAATCCCGCGGTCTGATAGAGGCGAATAAAATCCTTCGACTCCACCAGAGGCTTCGCAGAGAACACCGGTGAGAACACCAGTGTATCGTCCATCACTCTCTCGGGAAAAGTGGGCTCCCTCCAAGTCAGGGGTATGTCCCACTCTCTCTCAGCAGGACATATGAAGAAAAACTTGTTTTTCCATGAACTGTGGGAGGTGACGTTGCCCTCGGAGATCCGGTCATCCTTATCTCGATGGGTGAAACAGTAGAAAGGACCCCCCCCCCCCCGGAGACGGCTTCAACTCAAAGATAGCGAAAAACCTATCTCTCGTGCATTCGATGCCTCTCACCAGACACCAAAAAACAAAAAGAGCCAACGCTGTGAAAGAATTAGGGGTGAGTTGGCTAGGGCATAGATTGCAGTAATTGAAAATGTCGCAGTAGAAAGGCGGGAAGAAAGAACGCAGTCCCGCCTTTATCTGAGGATAATACACCGTTAGGTGTCCTAGCGGAGGAGAATCACCCTGGTGGTCGGCTTCTGGCACCATCACCTCCACGTTACGGCCAGAAGCACCGTGCTCGATGAATAAATTTCGAACTTCTTTCTCTGAAGTAGTGCTAACCGTATCACCCACTTTCTGGGAAGCCCGCGGAACGCCACCCTTTTCAGCTTTCTTCTTAAATTTCTTCGCCTTTCCGGCGCCACCACTGCCACTCGCCACCGCCACCGCTGCGCTCCTCTTTCGAGAAGTCAGAAACGTTGCCCCCGCTGCTCCTCCGGTGCCGGAAGCGGCCGACACCAGGTTGGTAGTAGACTGAGATGCCATTAAAAAAAATTTGGAAGATCATAGAATATTTTTGCAGAAGGAAGAAGTTTTTTCGCTTAAAATTGCAAGTGAGAATATGATTAGGAGAGGAGAAGCTTTATAAACCCTACTCCCAATAAATGCCTTAAATGACCACTAAACCCACTCGCATCCCACGATTAAAAGTCGTGTTTAGTGCTATTAATTGTCACGTCTCCTCGATTAACGAAAACACAACGGTTAGGAGGCTTCGATCTCCGCACTATACATAAACATGGCATTAAATTATCATTGATTGATTTAAAACCATCATTAAGTGGCACAACATTAATTAATGCCCCAATATTGATCTAACGAGGGCACATTTCTGAATACATCGGGAATCACTCGCCTCGGAGAGAGTAATCACGATACTCCTCTCACCTTTTTAAAGGTAATGCCAAGAACGAGGGAAACGTCGAACAAAGACATAAAGGTCCCTGACGAATGTCTACGACATCCCCGGAGAATTCTACGAGGCCTTGTGAAACATTCCCGGTGTAATACTTGACAAAATCTACGATACCCGAGCCCTCGTACCCTTCGACCTATTAAGTTTCTAGTGCAGTCGTAATGACCAACTGCACTAAAAACTGGGGGGGTTTGTTAACAGGATGGAAATTCACCTGCTTAAAGTAGACAATAAATCAATTACTGGAATTACCAGATATTATTATTATGCAACATGCACTCACGATACAGGTATCACACCCCAAGCATCCCTCGGAAGACCCCCGAGGATCGACAAACGAGAACAACACTCAAATATCTCCTAGCTACATCAAACGCCCTCGGAACACATCTCCAAACATCAAATACTGGAGCAAAGTCGTGCCTAATGGCCCAATAGGCGGAATCCGTAACCAAGGCAGATACCTATCGGAATATACATCTGAAGAAAGCATTCTACAGACTAACCGCTATCGGAACTACCGCAGCATCGGACAAACACTCCGCCCCACTCATTCTGCCTCTCCGAGAAGTATGAACTCTCGGAAAGGATGACTTAAAAGAACCAATCTATCAAAGCCCATTGGAGCTGTCGGAAATCAACAAAATTCCAGAACCTTGACAAAAACACTTCCTTGTTATGCACTCCCAACACAAATGCTCTCGGAACTCTACCCCAGTACTTCTTTACTATGCACTCCCAACACAAATGCTCTCGGAACACTACCCCAGTCGACCAATCCAAAGGACGGAACTTCACAATAACGTAAGAATTACAGATCAACACTTTCCAGGCACTCGGAGAAAGAAAACACTTACCCACGAAGGCTAAAGAACCCCTCGGAGATCAACTCATGAATAAACACCCTCTCGGAGAATATCCTAGACCACTCACTCCAGAATACACCCCTATCGGAGAAACGTTGTCACTAAGAGAACACCTAAACTTGGCCCTCGAGTCACAATGAGCCCTCGGAGACAAAGAAGGCAGTCTACCCCTCATCATGAAGAAGTCCAAAGCCCTCGGAAGAAGATAAAATGATACAGTCAGCACTTAAGATAGACGTTATCTTATTGGTTAAATAAATATTGTAACGCGTGTAAAGCACCACCACATGCATAACGACACCTGTAAGCCCATGCATAGCGACACCTGTAAGCCCATGCATAGCAACACCTGTCCCTAAAAACTCTATATAAGCAAAGGAAGAAAGGAAACAAGAGGAGGTCGGACAATTGGGAAAACACACGTATAGACTCAGAAATACGCATATCGACTCGGATCATAGTGAATAAAAAGAATGAATGTTCTTGTCATTTTTTCTCTCTTTTTAAATAGCGCTTAGTTTTTGAACCACGGGCAAAGGCGTTCCAACCCAAATAAATAATTCAGTTAATTATGTCGTAATTCCAAACCTGTTAACACTTTGGATATAACAAATTACCCCCAAAGTTTGTCAAATACATTGCATCTAAGCCTATACCTCTAGATGCTGAAAAATTAAAAGATGTGCAACGTTATGAATGCAAATGCTTTGGACATATGGCTGTTGAATGTGCTAACATGCTTCGGAAAAGAGAAAATTCTCATTGAGTTTGTGTAGATGATTTTGATGAAGAAGATTTTAGTTCTGATGTTGATGCTGAAGGAAACACAGAGGAGATTCATATTACTACGCTATTCACTCATATTTATTGGATAAAAGAAATTCTCATAACTGTAATGGATCTCAATGTTACTCTAATATTCAAGAATCACTATATGAACATGATATTTTCTTTGGAAACTAGAATGAATACAGCTCTTTTTGGCTGATCTATTGGACTTTCAAAAATACACCACGTAATTTGAGGTTCTTATTTTGGACAAAATACGTAGCATTTTAGTTGACCGATAACCGACTACGACCTAGACAAATTCCCGTGAGTTTTGAAATTTTCAGGGGTAAAGGACCAAAAGTCTAAAATTGAGATTTATGTTTGATATAGAGAACTAAAACCGCAATGTGATTACATAGAGGACTAATATTAAAATTGTGCCAACACTAAAAACAAGCATGTTTTTCTTCTCCCGAATATCTTTTAAAGCTTCATAACACGTAGATGTCCTTTAATTTGGAGTACTAAAAAGTCAAACGCTAAAAAAGATGATGTTTTTTTTATTTTCTAGCTTGTGGGGGGCTATCTGATATTTAAAATTATGTTATTTAGCTTCTTAGTTAGTCATGTTTTTTTTTGCTTTTTGGTAATTTAGACATGTTTATTGTTATTCAACCAGTATTAAGAAAAAATGATCAAACAAAACCATTCTAGTGTGTGGAAGTGAATATCCCAATAATTTGTTTATCTTTTGTGCATGTGCACAATTATTTTGGCCCCAATTCTCAAAATAATAATGATTGTGAGGAGGGCAGGAGTCAGGATGGAAGAGCATGTGACTGTAAATTCAAAGTGGAGCACTTTTTCTTTTTCTTTTTTGGTAAATACAAAGTGGAGCAGCACTTTGTAGTATTGATAAGAATATTTTAAAATAATAACGATTGTGACTGAACGTGACATAAATATTTCAGAAAACGAATATGTTTCTCTAACACCACAAAGTGCTCCACTTAGTATTTAACTATTTATCAAAAATAAATAAAAATACTCTACCTTTATATTATGTTTTTTAGCTTCTTGCCTACTCATATATATTGTTATTCAACTAGCATAAAGAAAATATAAGCAGACAAACCATTCAAGGGTGTGGAAGTGATAATGCCAGTAATTTTTTTATCTTCTATATATGAATGTGTGCAATTATTTTGGCCCCATTTTTAAAATAAATATAATGATTCTGACTTCCTTGAGGACCACAGGAGACATTGGATAGAAGGCAGGGCATGTGACTGTAGAATAGATTTAAAGTGGACAACATTTTTTTTTTGATAAATGCAAAGTGGAGTATAATAATGATTGTGACATAATTGTTTTATATATTATTATTTTTTTGGTAGAAAAAAATTTAGATATTATTTTCAACACTTCAAAGTGCTCCACTTTAAATCTGTTATCTACAAAGTGTCAAAAAAATTGCTTGACTGCCACAACGCAGTACCTCTACTAAGATTTTCCGACATGTCGAAGAAGAAGACTCATTATTCCGTAATAAGCCCTGCAGGTTCTAACTTAATTCAAGAGATTTCTGTTTCTTGTTTTCCCTCCTTAACTTTAACTTAAAGTTTGTTGAGTTCGACATTCTATTTTCAGGATCCAGTAATGATTTTTCCGAATCAAGTAATTCAAAGCCCCTGTTACAATGCACGGTAGAGGAAGATAATTTCACGAAAGATGGAACTGTGAATTACCAAAATAACCCCGCGAATAAGAACAAAACGGGAACATGGAAAGCCTGTCGGTTCATTCTTGGTAATGACTATTGTTATAGAGTACGTTTAAATGTGTACTTTGAGTAATTAGCTATATCTAATTGTCTCTCACACTAAATAATTTTGTTATGCTCGACACATGTTTAATACTTAGGTACATAAGTAATTCTAAATGTACAATATATTATCAAGAAATTGTAATATATGGATGCATGAAACAATAGTAATTGATTGTGCGACCACAAAGCCTACCATAGACCTGGTTTACTTAAGTATTTTATCATCATGCGACATTTTTTTATAAGTGGGAGGTTTTAAACAATAGATTTTTCCGGTTTAGCTGGTTAGTTAAGATTTAAGACAACTGTTCTGCAGGTACTGAAAGTTGTGAAAGATTGGCGTATTACGGAATAAACTCAAATCTGTTGCTATATTTCAAGAACCAGTTGAATCAGCATAGCGCTACCGCTTCCAGGAATCTGTCGATTTGGTCCGGAACATGCTATGTCATGCCGTTGGTTGGAGCGTTCCTGGCCGATGCATATCTTGGAAGATATTGGGTCATAGCCAGTTTCTCGATTGCCTACGTGCTTGTAAGTTTTGGCTTGTAAATATTAAGATTTTTTGCTATTTATCTTGTTAATGTACTAAAAAGATCACCAAAAACAAAGGAATCAATTATTACATAAATGTGTTACACTTGAGAGTGCGATTGTTTTTACGTTACCATGTATTCGACTTCTGGCTAGTGTTTTTGCTGAAATTCCTGTAAAGATTTGTGTGTATTAATAATATGTTGTAAATTTCTAATCAGGGAGCGACACTACTGACTTTATCAGCCTCGGTTCCAGGCCTGAGGCCGACCTGTCACGCGAAAGATATCTGCAATGCAACGGATATACAAACTGCAATTTGCTTCGTGGCGCTGTACATGATAGCAGTAGCGACGGGAGGCATAAAGCCATGTGTCTCGTCCTATGGCGCAGATCAATTTGATGATTCCGACAAGGTTGAGAGTGTCCAGAAAAGTTCATTCTTCAATTGGTACTATTTATCAATCAGTGTTGGTGCAGTGGTTTCTTTTTCAGTTGTTGTTTGGATAAAAGTGAACATTAGTTGGGGACTGGGATTTGGCATTACAGCAGTGGCCATGGCCATAGCTGTGGCTTTTTTCTTTGCAGGAACACGATCTTATCGGTTCCAAAAGCCCGGTGGCAGCCCATTCACTCGCCTTTGCCAGGTGATTGTGGCTTCCGCTCGAAAATTTTCAGTTCCAGTACCTGATAATGTAGCTCTCTTGCTGGATTCTTCGGATCTGGAGCACAATATTGGAGGGATCCACAAGCTTCAACACACAAATGATCTCAGGTGTTCCTTCTAAATTTGACATTCTTTCAACATTTTAACCTTTTTTGAATTTTGTGGACAAGCTCAGCTCCCTTAATATGCCATTTTAGCGCTTTTACTCAGCTTAATAAAAGTGCTTTATAATTTATTGCATGAGTCTGTATGGAGGTTGGTATGGTGTTTGACATGGTTGTTAATCTTTAGGTTCTTTGACAAGGCAGCTGTGGAGATACAATCCGACTACAAGAAGGGTGCACGAGACCCCTGGAGACTCTGCACCGTAACTCAGGTCGAGGAACTAAAAGCTATAATACGTTTGATCCCTGTGTGGGCAGCTTGTATTATCTACAATATTGCAAGTGCACAAATTTTCAACTTATTCGTGTTGCAAGGTGAGCACATGAATACTCGACTTGGAAACTCCAACTTTAAAATCCCAGAGGCCTCACTCAGCATCTTCGTCACTCTAAGTGTCCTTTTTTGGGTCCCCGTCTATGATCAAATCCTCGTTCCGACGGCTAGGAAGTTCACAGGCCACAAGAACGGTATAACTCAATTGCAGCGCATTGGCATTGGACTAGTCCTGTCATCTTTCGGCATGATATATGCCGGGATTCTAGAATTTTCCAGGCTCGGGATTGTGAGAAGGCATGACAGTTACGATGTTAAGGAAACGTCAATGTCGATATTATGGCAAGTACCACAATTTTTCATTTTAGGATGTGCTGAAGTGTTCACAAACATTGGACAGTTGGAGTTCTTTTATGAAAAGGCTCCTGTTTCTATGAAGAGTTTATGTACAGCTCTGGCACTTACAAGTTCTGCTTTTGGAGACTACTTCAATTCTTTTTTGGTGACAGTAATTACAGAATTGAGTACCAGGAATGGGGGTCCTGGATGGATACCTGATAACTTGAATTATGGTCATCTACATTACTATTTCTGGTTATTGGCAGCAATGGGTGTGCTAAATTTGGTGGTTTTTGTTGTGGTGGCAAAATGAAGTTATGTGACTTGTGGAACGCATTAAAAGTTGTAAGTTGATAATATAATTTTAGTTGCCTTTGATGCTAAATTTTTTACAAAGGTATATTAGTTGCAGCAGGAAAGATTGTTCATTCAGATCAGAAATGATGCTATTGTCTATTCAATTGTAGCAAAGTGCAGCATGATAAATTCGTTGTTGATCCTGAAATTTGGCTTCATATGACAAACTTTAGATTTTGTAAAACCAGATACCATGTTAGTTGTTGACTTGTTGGATAACGTATTGCAAAATGGGAAGTTAATAAGATGTGGTTTTGACTTAAGATGTGTTTTTGTTTTTGTCCCCAACAAACAGGCTGGACATTTGTTGTGTTTATACGCTTGTGAGTCCCTAACCGCCCCTTTCCTGTCAACAAACAAAATCATGTGAAGCATCGATTTAAGTTTCAAAAAATACTATAATTTAAAACGACGAACGTGTAAATATATTATTACAATTTACAACCAAATTATAGATTTAATATCATAATTTTCAAAAAATACGATGTAACCGCGGTAAAGTATGGAGATCTTAACTGTTGTTTCAATAAAAGAACCATGCAACTGCCGTAATAAATTCGTGGTGTACTACGTTGAATTGCAATTACTTGTTTCTCTGTCAATCACCTACCAACAACAACAACTACCCGATAGAAACAAATTTTATATTAGGATCTAGAGATAAATGCTCCAAACCTCCAACATATGCACACTTCTATAAAAAGTTGCATCAAGCCCTCCAATTTATTTCTGGACCGAGACCAAATATTAAATTATAAATTTCACATTGGTGTTTGTGCAGTGTGCACAAAGTGTTGTTATAATACATAGGGATAAAAGCATCAAGCCCCCTGAACTATACACGTTTTTGCGACTTGCCCTCTAAACTAAATTAATAAGCGTTTTGCCCCCTGAACTATCCTCGTCTGTTCGATTTGCCCCCTCGCCGGTTTCCACCGAATATTCCTCGGAATATTCCATTCTTGTGCGACTCACGTGAGGGTCAGAAGGGCATTTTCGATACATATTATGGAATGTGAAGTTCATACATATTCCCTCTTAAACTATGCTTCTTAGAGCGAATTGCCCCTTAAACTATGTTATCGTACCCCTTGAACTATTGTGTTGCGATTTGCCCTCTGAGTTAATTTTGCACCTAAATTTACCCTTTATTCCATATTTTGGAGGATCTTTTTTATGTCTTTTTAGTGTGTGTTTCTGTGAGTTTGCAAACATGTTATTGAGCCAATTGCATTCATAACCATTCAGACATATTACACCAAAATATGAAGAATTCGAACATCACAACATGAAACAGACTAGTTAAATTACATCCCGATCATTAACAAACTTGTCCTTAAAATGAAAAAAAAACTACTTGTCCTTAAACAAGTCTTCATTCCTTGAGCTTTGAAGCTATGGCTTTGTCCAGGAGGTTGGTGTTGCTCCTCATCATGTATCTTTTGGTGACAGATTGAAAATCTTTTGGTATCTTTTGTTCAGGAGATTGGTTCTTTGGAACATCATCATTTTCTTTGGTAGATTGAAAATCATCCGCAGCTTTGTTATTGTGTGCAAGAGATCCAGAGATGGCATGACTTATGTTTGAAGCATTTTCATCCCCGTCAGTAGCCACATTTCTTTCAGACGGTTCTCCACCTTAACAATGATTGTCAAAAAAACCATAAAGTATTACTTCATATCCTACAGCTACCATAATCCACATAACAAATGATTAACACACATAAATCGGTTGGGTTAAGATAAAACGGAATAGTCATAAGATATAGAGATTACCAAAGGATCGACAAGAATACTAGGCCAAACGAGCGTGTCAAACTTCGTTGTCGTATCCTCTTCGACATTTCATCCTCCTTCTCAATTCAACAAACACAACATCAGCTCATTTTGGAGCAAAACTCCAGTTAAAGTAAGCTAAAAAACAACTCATGTATTCATAAATACAGAGAAAACGCTTGCCAAAGAAACGAAAATTACACAGAACAAAAGGTCCTTTTTTTTTAACGAAATCTTTTGTGTTGCTCTCCTTCACTATCACAATATAGTCACGAAAAATAAACCATCATATGTAGAATCCTAAGGATAAACATTAACTTTACAGAACAAAGCAGAGCATCATCCAAACACCTGTGGGAACATGATCTGATAATGGTTTCACGCGCTCCAACGAAACTAACTGTCCTCCAAAATCAACTTTGAATATGTTCACCGCTCGAATCATCTTCGCAGCCGGTTTCTATCAGCATTGGAAAAGTTAGTGTCTAGGGTTCCAGTACCGAAAGTACAATTGTGCAATCAACAGCAATTGGAACAAATTCAACTTCATTTTAAAATGCTCAAAATCAGAAATTAGTTAATAATTGCAGAGACAAATGTACCTTGTACACACACTCGGAGAGAACCATGCAACAGAGTATTTCCTGTAAATCAGATAAGGAATCAGCTTTAACGGCGAAACAGAAGTCCTGCAATTGCTTTGATTTCTGCGATTTTAAGAGAGAATTGAAGTGATTCGATAGAGAGTTTGATGAAAACCCTAATTTATTGGGCTGTTTTTTTTTCTAAGTGTGAAGTAGTGTGGAGTGACGTTTCGATTTACCTCCCCTGAATTTAGTCCATTTTTTAATTTTTTTTAATTCGTGGGAAAATAAAAAAAAATAGAACTGGCGAAATTTGCACTAAGAAGCATAGTTTAAGAGGCAATTCGCGCTAAAAAGCATAGTTTAAGGGAGAATATGCATGAACTTTACACTTCATAACCTGTACCGAAAATGCCCTTCTGACCCTCACGTGAGTCGCACGAGAATGGAATATTCCGAGGAATATTCGGCGGAAACCGGCGAGGGGGCAAATCGAACAGGCGAGGATAGTTCAGGGGGCAAAACGCTTATTAATTTAGTTTAGGGGGCAAGTCGCAAAAACGTGTATAGTTCAAGGGGTTTGATGCTTTTATCCCTAATACATATGCAGAAATAACTATTCAAATAATACCGGAAGGGAATGTAAAGAACGCAAAACTTCTTATACAATATATTTCTATAGTATAATAAGCTTTAAGGCAAAATATTCACTGTGAAATAATGAATTTACATAATTCTCAACATATTCTAAGAACAGATCACGCTGAATAACATCTGAGAATTGAAAGTGAACCAGCTATTTCAATCTAGGTGCTGAACTCTAAAGCTCATAGAGAAAACTTAACTAAAAATCCTTAGAAAAACAAGATTAGAACACTCAACTAACACGTTCTCATCTCTCCGGAATTTTTCTCAAGTCTCGTGTTTTATCTTGATGCACGACCGCCTATAAAAATGGTGAATCGTTTCTTGTCCAATACTTCGTGCACTTATGATTGATTTGGGCTTCCTTTTTGTAACTCTTATATCCTTCTGCATAATAATTTCGTCATTCAACTCGGTCACTCGTCCGATTTCTTTCCAGTGGAGAACAAACAATCATATCTTCTTTTAAGAAATGTTCTTCAAATAGAAAATTGACAACTTTCTTCAAGGGTAACTTTTCTTCAAGAAAATCGATCGAAGTCTTGTCAACTTAGAGGACTTGCAATCATCATTCGGGTTGGTTCCCGAATTATGGAATTCATCTAGTTTTAGTCTTTCGGTGACCTTTTTGGCTTTTTCATCCAAAAAGGCATGTGTACAGTATGAATATGGGGATTTTTCGTTTTCTTTCTCCAATTTTAGTCTCATATTGTGATAATTTATTTAATATTAGTCTTCGGTGACTTTTTTTGCTGGGAATGGCACGTGGTAGCACGAGCAATAAAAACTTCGAGATATTTTATTTTTTATTCCAATAAACAAACATGGCCTAACCCAGCACTAAAGCCACATCAACTTTTATCTCACACTTCTCCGTGTTCACCATTGCCTTCATCTGTTACGTTGTCCCCCCCTCTCACATAATTTCTCACTCTATCTCAAGAACCAACCCTTCCGCCTCCTGCTCAGCATACCTATACATAAATAAAAATAATAATTCTATCAACCTGTCAATATTTTCAAGCACCTCACAATTCTTTGCTAAAAACAAAAAAAACAAATAGTATACACCTCATCAACCCACGAAGAATCGTAGTTTTTAACACCACCACACTTCAAAAAACATATTTTGTTAGTAAATTGCACAAAACCTCGTTGATTATATCAAAAACTAGTTTTTTTGTTGCACCAGCAGCGGTTCAATACGCCCCCACCGTTGTCCACGTGGAAGAGCTAGAGGTAGTGAAAGTGTGAAACACCAAAGAGTCTAGTGTTTACCATGTGACAGACTGTATTAATTGGTAGTGATATATTTTTGTACTATGGCGTAGCATGTCATGTAGGGCAGTGGCATGTGTGGTCGTGGTCCACATGAATATTTTTTATTTTGTGACTTTGCAGCAGGAGATGGGTATCCAGATGTGTCGAGTCATAATGCACGTGATACTACGTGTCATTCGTATCAAGGAAGACCGCCAAGGGACTAAATTTTAATGAAATGCCACAATATGGGACTAAAAATGGAGAAGAGAAAAAAATGAAAAAAAAACATCAAAAATTCATATTGCACGTGCTACACGTGCTATTTTTGGCACAAAAAAGTCATTGGAGGACTAAAACTGAATGACTTGCCACAATGTAGGATTGAAATCAGACAAAGTTACATTATGGGACTATTACGGACCAAAAGTATTTTTTCCCGCTAAAATATAAAAATCACTCAAACGTTTGGGATCTTGCTATATTTGAAACACACGCGAGGTCCAAAAATATACTCTAAAACAGGATTGTGGTCTACTCGTGTCATGATTTGATCATAGCACATAACGCATTCTAAAAAGTCAAATTACTAAGGCAGTTGATGAGAGACTAAAGTTCAAAGAGGTAAAATTACAAAGAACAATAAACTATTTCTGGAAAATTATTGATGTTTAGTTTCTAATGTGAAAGTATAAGTGTTGTGTGAGGGCTATCGTAACACTGAACTTGTGAAAAATTATCGTAACACTGAGCATGAACCATGTAAGATTAAACAATCTTAAAATATTTTTTAATATCTTTTGTTTTTTCTTTATTTACATATTAAATTAGTTCTACAGTTTTAGTTGTTTATGAATGTTCTAGGTCAACAAGATCATGAGGAGGACCGAGTTAACAAAGAAATTCCTATATTCACGCTTTCCTAAAATAGCTAAACACGGATTGATCGAAGAAGGAAAAAATTGAGCGTGAAGAATGCACAATAGGAAGAAGATTCAAGTGAAGATTCTCACTATATTTGAGTCGGCATTGAAGAAAGAGTTTCCCTTAAGTTAAATAAGAAAACTTTCCTTTAATGAAAATCAAAGACCAAAGATGGAAACAATAAAGTGCAAGAAAAATTGAAGGTTTTTCAAACTGTGTACAACATGCCTTGAAGATCAAGTCTATACATCTATAAATGCATGGAGTGCATCAAGAGAAGATAACGAGACAAACTTAGAGCTAAAGAATCTGATAGATTAGATCTCAGTATTATTGAGAGTCTTGTCTTGCTTTACCAAGTTTTAAAGTTAGCTAGTTGAGTCTAATTCATTAGGATTAAGTAGATATATGTGCTAAGAGTGACCGAAGTTTGCCTAGTTCTTTTGTTTGAGCAATTCACAAGTGAGGAGCTTAGGAGTTGTGAGAATAGTCTTTTTGTAAAATCATTCTCTTGATAGTGGTATTTCGCCTAAGGCTCGATAGGATATATTTATATATTCTACTTAAAATTGATATATGTGTGTTCTATACTTTCCATTGCGTAATATCTTAAGTCAAGTAGGTGTAAAGATAACATTGTCTCTAGTGTTATCGCAACATTCAGTACAAACGTAACAAGTTCCAATTTAACCATTCAATTGGCGTCAGAGCCAAGCACTGATTTCAGTGGTGTTTGGATTTGATACCACGAGATGGACAACGTGAATCCGAACAACAATATGCTCTTTATCTTGGATGGATCCAGCTATACATTCTGGAAGATCAGAATAAGGATACACATCAAGTCAAAAGACGTGTGAGCATGGAGAGTTGTGACTGATAGATACTATCTACCTACGCTACCTCATGATGCAGACAATGATGTTGTCATTAAACCATAATCAACTTGATTTGCTACTGAGATTAGCCTTGCTTCCTTTAGTAAAAAAGCTCTTATTACCATATTCTACCGGGTTGATCCACACATGTTTAAGTCAATTTAGAAAATTTCTACTGCATATCTTGTAAAATCATTGTGAAGATGATTCGAGTATAAATGAATTTAAAAACAGACAAATTTTGCAAACTTTTGAAAACTTACACATGGGTTACTTTAAAAAACTGTTGAAAATATATAATCAATGTTGATAGCTAGGTTTTCCTTTGTCAAATAAATAGTTGGTATATAAGACATTTAGAACTGTGTCTTCTCATGAAGCTAGGAATTCGGCCAAATTAGATTTCCATGTTATGTTTTATACCCTTAAAGAGCTTGAGATGAAAAGAAAAAAAAAGGACCGAACGCGTTCGAGTTATTGGGGTAATTGCATATTCTGATGATTACTAGTTTCGGAACAAGTCTTCAAACCAGATGCTTGCCGCAGCCGGTATGCACGTTCTAATATGTAAGAATAAAGCCATTTATTTGCAAGCTGAGAACTTTGAACCTTAAGAAGTTGATGATGAGGATGAAATTTTTGCACACTATGATAATATTACGAATAGGTTTAATAGACTGAATCTTAAGAATAAATCTAAGAATGAAGCTTCCAGTAAATCACCCAAACTGAGAAAAAAAATCCCACAAAGCTTGCTAAGTATATTGCCACCAAACCCTCTCCCGAAGATGCTGAACAATTAAAGAAAGTTCATTGTTATGAATGTAAGGGTTTGGGTCACCTTACTTATGAATGTGCTAACCCCTTAGAAAAAAATAGATGTTCTAACTGGGTTTGTATAGATGATAATGAAGATGATAAGAAGTGTTCTACATCAAGTGTTGAAACTAAAGTTAGAAATAAGAAATTCACAATGTTGTGCTGATCACTCATGTTCTATGGACAGATGATGACTCACTGGAATGTTAGGACAACACCAGAATTCAGTGTTCTCCCAACACCTAGTCTGCAACACCAGTCCAGGAGATTTATTTTGGAAGTTGGAATAAATACAATATTTGTGACACTTCTGGTTTTTTAATGAATTTGATATTGATTGTTTTCATGGAACTGTAGATCTGGATGAAGAATACTTCTTTAAGAAAAGATGTCTCAAGATGAAGGTCATTTGAGAATGGAAGGTCACCTATCTTAACATGTTGTTGGAGAATCACAAGCTCAACAAGAATGAGAAAGCCCTAGAGTTGCTCCATGAATGTGAGGTATGTCTTACCAGAAAGGGGCGAAAATTGAAAAAGGTAAACTGCAAATTAGAAATGGCGGAACAAAGTTGATGTGGCAATAGATCGTTTTATATATATATATATATATATATATATATATATATATATATATATATGCGAGTCTCAGTTACAAGTGGATAATCTGACAATACAACGAGTCTATCTCAAATCAGGCCTACACTACGTTTCTCGTGTAGACTTGGTCCGAAACCTGTTACTCGAGATCAGAGATAGGTCTTCGATATGACGTCGGTGGTGATCTTCGATATGACATCGGTGATGGTCCTCGATATGACGTCGAAGATGGTCCTCGATATGACGTCGAGGATGGTCCTCGATATAGGAGGCGTAATGCCGACGTGGGCAGGACTATGTCCAATGTCGATATCGGGTACGATATCGAATATCTCTATTCGACGTGATGCGGGATGACTGAGGCACGAATTGATTGCCTTTCTCGGTGTGCGGGGCGGGATATTTATAGGCATTGTTGGCCTATATCGAATTCGATTTTCGACGTCATATCGGGATTGATCCCCAATATACTTGATCATGGGTCGCGACCCAAATGGGCCAGATGCTAGAAACTTCCATATGGTGTAGTCCCCAATTTGTGGATTATTATCCTGGAGATAAGAATTTGCAAATTTAATTTTGAATTTTTGGGTTACCTGTACCCCACGTCCCCCCAGTTCGAAGGACGGAAATCGAAAATGTGGGGAGTGCACTTGGAACTGGTTTGTGCGGTTCCCCGGTGCAGTTACTGCATTGCACGAGGTCCTCGTTTGAACTATAAGTTGTAGTGTTGGTACGGTGAATGCACGTCGAAAATCAAATCGAATATGGGTTTCGATGTAATCCCTGATGTGGCGCGTTTAATGTCGTGGGCCCCTGCTTTTGTCTGTTATAAAAGTCGGTACCTGCCTTGTCATTCCTCACTTATTTTATTCCCTCGTGTTGTCACTGTCGGGACTACATCGAATTTTACATCGGTAAATTTCCCCGATATCTTCTTCGATATAGATCTCGATATATTTCTCGACATTGCTTTCGATATTCTGCGCCTTTTTTCCAATAAGTCTCCTTAGTTGTTTTGTCGAAGGATGGTTCGTGATAAGAAATCTCCGAAGAAGAAAAAACTTGTTGTATCGCCGCAGTATTGTGCAGCTGGCCCTGCTAGGCGGAGTGCTTTCGTCGTGTCAGACGATGAATCTTCTGATTCTGAAACTTCTGCGAGGGACGCGCCATTAGATGACGGTTTGGTGCAAGTTTCCGGAATCTCCGCCAATCTAAGGTTACCCCGAGTTCGTCTTCATGAACGGAACTCTTAGTTCCCTGATAAGTATGTCGTAATGCAGTCAAATATTTATGGTGGGAGTGTTATTGTTGGAAATCGCACTGCCATAGCGGAAGGTATTCGGCTGGAAGAGGATATAATTAATGCTATGACCGTGGATCACGCTTCCCATCAACGTATGGCTGCCAACCCTCCCCGGGTCAAAGTGACTCTGCCGTCAGTAGGCGCACCAGCTAACTATTGGCATCCTCGGGCTCGGGCTCGCTTTGAGGCATTGACAGGGGGGTTGGGGAAAGTTCCCATTCCGACCCACAACATTTTGCCGTGTCGCCCGGTACCGGGAGTGGAGGGCTTGATCCTGATGAAGAAAGTTGTGATGAGGTCCCCGGTGCGCCAGCTGCTCCGAGCTCACTTGCTTCGGCCGCGAAGCGTGCTGCGGCCTCTTCTGGTAAAACTGATACTGATGGGCCATCTGTCAGTAGAGCGCCACTGAGGGAAGATTACTCTTTTCTCCGTGATCCTCTTTCCGAACGGTTAATTATGCGGATCGGGAATAACCATATCCGTGAAGAGGATGCTATTCGAGGCTTGGAAACTATCTATGGAAATATTGATCCTTCTGAATTGTGTCGAGATCTGGAGGTGGAATTAGCGCCACGCATATGTCTGATGCTGCTATATACAGTAAGGAGCTTGCCCAGTTGTTTGTAGACTGTTACTAATGCTCATACCCTCTTATTCGTTACTAATGATTATTCGGTTCTTTGGCAGTTTGGGCACACGTTCCATGAACTGTGCAGAGATTACATGTTGCTTGGGGAGGTGCAGACTCGTCACGATGCTTTGGTGAAAGAACTGCGTGCGATGATAGCGCGTAGTGAAATTAGTCGTGATCGTGCTAATAGCCGGGCTCGTGCTGCTGAAACTCAGAAATGCATTGCTCATGAGGCAACGTGGAAAGCATTGGTCGCTGGGGGAAAGATGAAAAAGGAATTGGCTAGTAGCCAGGCCGAGACCCAACGTTTGCGTGCCAGTAATCTTAGGTTAGAGCGTGAACGTGATGCGTATCGAGAATCCCTTCAGAACTTAGAAATTCAGAATGCGAAATTATCTGAAACTTTGGCTCGCCACGGGGTAACTGTATCTTCACCTTATACCAAGGCAGGTGCTGGCGATTCTATAAAGGATAGTGATTATAACTTTGAAGACTCTCCCCTCTCTTATGGGTGTACCCCGGTCGGGGTTGATATGCTTGGGACTACCGAGCCTTATGGTGGAAGGGTGCCCGTCTGGGCTGTCGCAGGGCCGTACGTTAGGGAACGTTATAGGGTCCCTCGTGCGATGCGGTGTTCCCAGTTATTATCTGATCCAAAAAGTAGTAGTCCGAAATGGAATAAATACCCAGAAGTTTTGTCTCCCCGGGGAATGGATGAACTCGTTGACGATATTCGCGCCGAGCTGTTCACTGATCTTGCGAATAGCGAGTTTCTTTACGATATGTAGTTGTGTTGTCGGCTGGTGACATTCTTTGATATTGTAACAGTTATTTCTTCAGGCAGATTTTTGTATGCGAAGTGTGCCCCATGCTATCGACTGTGAGCCGTTTTCATGATGTTCTATGAAAAGCTTTTTATTTGTAGAATTCCCCTCTTGCGTAATTCTTTCTGAATATTATGTCCTTGCCGTATAGTAATTGTGATAAGCTGATGAATGTCTGGTATTTTGGGCATGGAACCCCCCTTGTCTTTGGTTGGTGGTTTGTTACCACTCATGATTGAGAGGAGTCCCCTTTTGAGGTTCATCCCGTTATTGCAGGGAAAACGCTATCGTTTTTTAATCAACCTTGTTATCACAGGGAGTATTTTCCCGTGGGTAGGGGCGCATCCCGTTACCACAGGAAACCCGCTACCGTTGAGATGTTTATGATCGACCCCGTTATCATAGGGGATATTTCTGTTGTGGGTGAGCCTTTCCTTTGTCTTTTCGACTATGTCTCTTGGTGATTCTGTGGTCGTTGAATATGTACGTCATTGAGCCCTGCAAAACATCATAACCAAGAAATTTTTTTGACATAAAAGCTAATACGTAAGCACGAAATGACGTGCTTGTGTTATTTGAGGGATGTTCCCTCAATCTGGGAATATCTGTTTTACACTAGAAATAGTGTTTCCATAATGCTTTATCATGCACGTCGTACCTGTTGTACCTGTTGTACCTGTTTGTACATGTTTGTACCTGTTGTACCTGTTGTACCCGTTTGTACCTGTTTGTGCCTATAAGAGGGCGATGTGTTAAATATATATATAGGGGGATGTTCCCCCATTGTTTGTGCAATTCTCTGCACTTCTGCAATGTCCGCTTAAGACATATCCCTGCATCGAATATAAGATTGTGCCAAGCAACAAATAAAAGGGTAATAACGGATAACGGTCGAAGGCTAAGGAAATCCAACCCGACTACGTATCCCGTTGAATAGGGAGTTAGAGGAAGTTCTTTCTCGGATTAACCTCGTTATCACAGGATTTTTCTTCGATTGGCCCCGTTATCACATGGACTTTTTTGAATCGACCCCGTTATCATATGGGATTTTTCTTAAATTGGCCCCGTTATCACAGGGACTTTTTTGAATCGACCCCGTTATCACAGGGGATTTTTCTTGGATTGGCCCCGTTATCACATGGACTTTTTTGAATCGACCCCGTTATCACAGGCAATTTTTCTTGGATTGGCCCGGTTATCACAGGGATTTTTGAATCGACCCCGTTATCACAGGGGATTTTTCTTGGATTGGCCCCGTTATCACAGGGACTTTTTTGAATCGACCCCGTTATCACAGGGGATTTTTCTTGGATTGGCCCCGTTATCACAGGGATTTTTAAATCGACCCCGTTATCACAGGGGATTTTTCCAGGATTGGCCCCGTTATCATAGGGACTTTTTTTTTGTATAGGTGACCCGATACCGCTCCTGGGCAGGAGCCTTCCTTCTCATCATGATAGTTTTAATGATAGATTGGTGCTGAACCGTATCCGGTTGCCTACGTATCCAGTGCATGGAATCAAGCCTCGCGTAGTTCTTTACATTGTTATTAGTGATTGAACTGCTGAATCTCTCAAGAATAAAAACGCCTGAGGTGTTGCACGTTCCATGGTCTGGGAAGGGGCTCGTCGTGCATGTCCTCGAGATAATAATATCCTTTCGCGTTGGCGTGGGTGACCCTGTAGGGTCCCTCCCAATTAGCTTGTAGCTTCCCCACGTGTTTACTTGCTTTCACACTTTTCAACACCAAGTCACCCACTTCAAAGCTCTGGTGGTGTACTCGTTTATCGAAACTTTTGGCCATTGCTGCTTTGAAGGCCACCGTCCGTTGATAAGCTTGTTCTCTTGTGGAACCAATCATTTCTAAGTCCATTTTTCGCAGTCGTGCATCGTGCTGCAGGTCATACTCCGCAATTCTGTATGTTGGCATGCCAATCTCAACTGGGACTACCGCCTCAGACCCGTATACTAGAGTAAATGGTGCCTCTCCTGTGGATGTTCTGGGTGTAGTCCTATATGCCCATAGAATACCTGGCAGTTCGTCGATCCAACTCCTTCCGGTGGCGTGTAGTCGTCGTTCCAAATATTTTTTAAGAGTCTTGTTGGTGGACTCCACTTGTCCATTTGCTTGTGGGTGGGACACCGCAGCAAAATGCTGGGATATTTTTAACCCTTTGCACCATGCGACCATAGTCTTCCCTCTGAACTGGGTACCATTGTCCGATATCAGAACTCGGGGTAATCCAAAGCGACATACAATGTTCTTCCAGACAAAGTCTATCATTTTTTTCTCCGTGATGTGCATTAAAGCTTCGGCCTCCACCCATTTCGTAAAGTATTCTACCGCTACTAAGAGAAATTTCTTCTGACCTCTAGCCATTGGTAGGGGACCGACTATATCGATTCCCCACTGATCAAATGGGCAAGTGATCTCTAGGGGCTGCATCTAGGGGTGAGTTGGGCCGGATTCCCGCGGGGATCGGGAATCCGGCCCCCGGGAATCGGCGGGATTGGGAGCTCGCACCGGCTCCCGATCCGCACCGCGGAGTGCGGAACTCCCGCGATTGCGGGAGTTCCGCGGGAGGCGGTATTCCGCTCAGGATCCCGCAGCAACGACGGCGGAGCAGCGATGATGCTGCCCGAGCACTGTGTACTGTTTGTATGTAGTACTGTGTACTGTGTTTGTATGTATTTACGGTAAAGAAGGAAAAAAAAACTGAAAGTGGCACCTACATTGTAGTCGGACCGACTGTGTGTGTGTGTGTTTTGGTGGTGACCGACGGCTGAAAGAGGAGAGAGGAGAGTCTGTTTTTTTTTTGTTGTTGGGACCGAGTGTGTGTGTGTGTTTTGTTTTGTTGTGAATAAAGAAGGTTAAAAACACAGCCTGTAAAATATGTGTTGAAACCAGTGACATTAAACAATAATTTATTATTTTGTCCTTCCGTATATAAAACTTGCATAAATTAAAAAGAATAAGACCCTTTTGACCATGACCCTTTATAGTTTTAAACACTTAAAAATATCATCTCTTTTTAAGACACCTATTTTAATAAGTAAGCTCCATTCTCTAAGTTCCCCTCTTGTCAGACTACAAACCCAACTCACAAGAATCTCAGTTAAGGCGTGCATGTTTATGTTTGTGTGTCTGTGTGAGAGAGAAATTAAAGAAAGTTGATGGGGTCAATAAAAAAGTGTCGAAAATGGTGAGTACTGTGCTTCATTTAACTTTTCCATTGCAAAAAAAAAAGAACTCTCTGGCCTCTGCTCTTGCTGGCTGCTCACTCATTGGAGTTCGCGGGAGTTGCGGGTCGGATCGGATTCTGACCCAAACTCCCGATCCGATCCGCGGGAGTTGCTGCGGGAGAGAATTCCCGCAGCAACGGATCGGTTTTACGATCGGATTTTTTCCGCCCCGAGAAAAATCCGATCGGGTCGGGTCGGGACGGGTCGCGGGAATCCGACCCGGCCCTCCCACCCCTAGCTGCATCAATACCGCTGGCATGTGCACCAGTTTGGTGTGATACTGGCAACTCTCACAATTGCGGCAGTGCAGTCTGGCGTCCTGTCGTACCGTTGGCCAAAAATATCCCTGTCTTAATATTTTCTGGGCTAACGCTCTCCCTCCTGAATGATTTCCGCAACTTCCTGCGTGTATCTCCTTCAGAATGTACTGGGCGTCCATCGGAGATACGCATCTCAGCAGCGGGTCTTCAAAAGATCTCTTATAGAGTTCGCCCTGGTAAATGGTAAACCTGTATGCCTTGTGCTTCAGCCGTCTTTGGGCGTTAAGGTCGGCTGGGAGGGTTCCATTTGCGAGGTAATCATATATATCGTCCTTCCAACACGGGGTACTTGCGATAGGAAAAATAAATTCCACGTCGGCCCATTTTTTGTTGGCCTTTGTCACCCCGATCGCAGGCCTAGAGGTGGTGAGCAAAGTCACGCGCTTTTCCACAAAAATGTCTGAGGAACTAGCGAATTTCGATAAAGCGTCGGCCTTTGCATTTTCCAATTGAGGTATTTGTGTCAGATTGAATGTAGTGAACTCGGCCGCCAATTCTTTCAATTTTGCCAGATATAAAACCATGGTTTTCTGCTTTGCTTCGAAGAACCCCGAGAAATGGTTAGCCACTAACTGCGAATCCGTGAAGACTTCCAAATGATCCGAACATAGGGTCTTAGCCATTCTGATTCCCGCCAAAACTGCCTCATATTCCGCCTCGTTGTTCGTTATAGGAAAGTTCAGACTGATAGCAAAATCAAATTCCCTACGGTCCGGGGACACCAGGTGAATTCCTGCTCCCCCGCCGTTTGTTGTGGAGGAGCCATCCACATGAAGCACCCATGTTGTGGGTTTCGAACTGGGACCAGGGTCCTGGCTTAAACGAAATATATGGTGGCACAAATGGTCTAAGCTGTTACCTAGTGCCTCCGCCATAAAATCGGCTAACACCTGTGCCTTAATGGCCGTGCGGGGACGGTACTCGATCCCGAATTCGCCCAATTCTATGGCCCATTTTACCAACCTCCCTGAGGTATCAGGGTTGGTCATGATCTGGCGGAGTGGTTTGTCTGTCATGACCACTATTGGGTGTGCTTGGAAATAAGGTTTCAACTTACGAGCCGTCATGATGACGGCCAGGGCAAATAGTTCAATTTGCAGATAATTCTTTTTTGCTCCGTGAAGAACACGGCTGACGTAATGAACCGGAGATTGCTTTCCGTTTGCTTCATTCACTAATATTGTGCTAATGGCGTTGGCGGAGACCGCTAGATATAGATAAAGTGTCTCCCCTGGATCTGGTTTCGCCAGGAGTGGTGCTGCCACCAGATACTCCTTGAACTGTTGGAACGCTCTCTCGCATTCTTCGGTCCACTGGAAGTTCTTGGCCTTCTTCAAGATTTTGAAGAAAGGAAGACTCCGCTCTGCTGAGGTAGCGATAAAGCGTCCCAAGGTTGTTATACGTCCCAAAAGGCATTGCACATCCCGTACCGAGCGTGGGGAGGCGAAATTCAACACGGCCTCTATCTTGTCTGGGTTGGCTTCAATTTCGCGCTCGTTAACCATGTGTCCCAGAAATTTTCCTGCTGCCACTCCGAAGGTGAATTTCTTGGGGTTGAGCTTCATCCCATAGTTTCTCATAACGGCAAATGATTCCTCCAGATGCTCGACGTGATCCTGTGCCCTCAAACTCTTAATCAAGATGTCATCCACGTATACCTCCATCGACTTTCCTATCAGGCTGTAAAACATCTTCGCCACCAACCTCTGGAACGTCGCTCCGGCGTTCCTCAGACCGAAAGGCATTACACGATAACAGTATACGCCCGTGTCCGTAACGAAGGCTGTTTTCGGTTGATCCTCTGTTGCCATAAAGATCTGGTGGAACCCGCTCTTGGCATCCATGAAACTAAATAAGGCGCACCCGGTTGTCGAATCTACTCGAAGGTCGATCCTTGGCAACGGAAAAGGATCCCGCGGGCAATGCTTATTCAAATCTTTGTAATCCACACACATTCTCCATTCCGCTTCTTTCTTCAGCACTAGGACGATATTGTTGAGCCACTCCGAATAGCGCAATTCGTAAATATGCCCTGCTTTAAGCTTTTCCACAACCTCTTTCTCTGCTGCCTCGCTCTTCTCCTTGCTAAAGTTCATTTTCTTCTGTCGTATCGTTTTGGCCCGTGGATCAACATTCAGCTTATGTTTTATAATCTTCGGGTCGATCCCGATCAAGTCAGAATCACTCCAGGCAAATATATCGAGTTTTCTTCTTAAGCATTCAATCAATGCCTTCTGAATGTCGGGCGGTATTGTAGCTCCTATCCTCAACGTGTGCTCCGGTTGTCCCGGGTCAATCTCTATCGTGATAAAATCTCCGGCCGGCTCCATTCTTGGTTCACCCTGATAAGGAATGATCGGCCTTTCCATCTCGGTGCGCTGCGCCTCATGATCAAGCCTCGACCTTTTGCCAGTCTTCATCACATTGGGAACTGTCTTGTTCAGTTCCTGCCCCTCAATATCTCGCTGCCTCTTTCCCGCCATCTTGTCTGACGAGCCCCCGATCTAGAGAACATTGGTTCCCACAGACGGCGCCACTGATTTGGCAATAGATCATTTTATATATATATATATATATATATATATATATATATATATATATATATATATGCGAGTCTCAGTTACAAGTGGATAATCTGACAATATAACGAGTCTATCTCAAAACAGGCCTACACTACGTTTCTCGTGTAGACTTGGTCCGAAACCTGTTACTCGAGATCAGGGATAGGTCTCCGATATGACGTCGGTGGTGATATTCGATATGACATCGGTGATGATCCTCGATATGACGTCGAAGATGGTCCTCGATATGACGTCGAGGATGGCCCTCGATATGACGTCGAGGATGGTCCTCGATATAGGAGGCGGAATGCCGATATGGGCAGGACTATATCCAATGTCGATATCGGGTACGATATCGAATATCTCTATTCGACGTGATGTGGGATGACCGAGGCACGAATTGATTGCCTTTCTCGGTGTGCGGGGCGGGATATTTATAGGCGCTGCTGGCCTATATCGAATTCGATTTTCGACGTCATATTGGGATTAATCCCCGATATACTTGATCATGGGCCACGGTCCAAATGGGCCCAGATGCTAGAAACTTCCATATCAAAAGCATTGCTAAGTGGGACACAAGTAATGTGTATTGGTAATAAAGGTAAAAATGGCTTGGGTTATTGTAGTCAATCTACTTCATCTACCTTTTTCCATGGTTTTGTCAAAGCTGGCTCTGAAAAAGGTAAAGAAATTTCTAAATAATCTTACATCTGTCAATATTATTTTCAACCAAGAGACATTAAATCGTTTTGTCGAAAATATAAGAAAGTACTTGCAAAGAAAACTGAGACACCCAAACTAGCAGCATGAGTACTGGTGTTGTGACAACGCATGATCTCAGTGTTGCCCCAACACTTTGTAACACTGCTACATGACAGAAAGGTAGAACATAGTATGAATATCTAAGGTCTCCCCAAATCAAAATTGTCTGCAATATTATTTTCTCTGTTTTTCATTCTAACCTTGAAGGAAAGTGGTACTTTGTTAGGATGTTCAAGACATATGAAAGGATAAGCTAACTAGAGCTACTCATACACCATTGAAGGTACAAAATCAAAACTCTAGAACTTCTAAGTGCTTTGAACTGTTGCATATG
This sequence comes from Linaria vulgaris, assembly GCA_948329865.1. Classification (NCBI taxonomy): domain Eukaryota; kingdom Viridiplantae; phylum Streptophyta; class Magnoliopsida; order Lamiales; family Plantaginaceae; genus Linaria; species Linaria vulgaris. Next base: position 28,539,805 of record OX415250.1, on the reverse strand, counting down.
GATCTTATAGAATCCCGTAGTTATGTTGAAAAGAAGTATGTGTTTGTAATTGTTGATATTTTTCAAGATGTACTTGTCTAAAATTTTTAAAAGAAAAATTTGAAGCCTTTTACACGGCAAAATTGACAATATTGATCCCTTAGCTTGGCACCTTTTTTATTTGATCAATTAAGTAGGTAGGTTTCAATTTTAGTCACTCTAACTTGGGACCTTATTTCCATTTTGGTCCCTCTTTGTCAGAATGTCCAATTGGCACCGAGAAAATCCTACTTGGTGGTCGTTGATCCGTGATTAACCTATTTTGACCAATTTTTTAACTGAAAATTACACACGACGCCTATGTAGACTGCACATAATAAAAGTAATTACAAATAAAAAGGAATTAAATATATGTTACATCACCTTATAAGTTTAATAAAATTTGATTTCATTATTTGACTAATTAATTTTTAAATACTTAAATTGTCACCTTAAAAATTATATAATAGTAATAAACAAGTCAAAACTTAATAAGACTAGTTTTAATTCTAAGATTAAAAAAGAAATTCTATCTTCTTTCATATGACCACCACCCCCCGCCCCATCCGCCACCCCCAAAGGCACCGACTTCCTCCCCCTCCACCACCACCCACCCACTATCCTCTCCACCTCTTCCACCCCGCCAATCCCCACCACCGCTCTCCCTTTCTCCTCCCACTCTCAATGCCGCCTCCAACAAAACTCCCAAAATATCACCTCCCTTCGCAGCGGCGCTATATAGAAGCCCAATATCTGATAATTGAGAGTCTAGAAAATGTTGTCGTTTCATGATTCCCTTCACAAAATTGAGATTCTAGTTTCCGACGGCGTAGGTGAGGAGAAATGTCCACAAAGTAGGCTTTAACTTTCGTGCCCTATGTGGGATGGTGGGAAATTGAATAAGAGGATGACGTCATACGCGGAGTTTGGGAGGTTTGCAGTGGTGATGACGGCGGTTCACCTCGAGTGGTCGGAAGGGGACATGGTGACGATTCAATCTATGCTACCCAGTGGGGAGTGCTAAGTGCACTCACATGAGTTGTGGGTCCACACATGTGGGGCTCACCCGTCTGTGAGAGACTGGGCACAACACCCATAGGGTAGCATAGATAAAATTCATGGTGACAGAGGGTTGGATTGAAGATTGATTATTATTTGTAGTTTTTGAAAAAAATGTTAACTTTTCTAAGAAGATGCATATAAATAGAGAATCAATCAAATGAAGTATTAAATTTTTTTATGTAAGATTATTGTTTAAATAATAATGGAATAAGTAGATTTAGTAGTTTTTTGATGGAATCATAGAATACAAAAAATAACATTATCAAAATATGCTTTAATTATAATTTAAGGGTGGCTACTTAGCAAATAAAAAAATGAAATCTATTTTTAACATTATAAACTGTTTTGAGATAATTATATTTTTTACGAATTATATTTTTTATTTGAAGCTAATTTAATTCCTTTTTATTTGCAGTTATTTTCATTATGTGGAGTCCACGTAACGGCCATGTGTAATTGTAAGTCAAAATATTTGTCAAAATGGATTAGTCATGGCCTCATGGGTGAACATTGATGACATAGGATTCTCTCGGTGCGAATATGACATTCCGGCAAAGAGGGACCAAAATTGAAGTGAGGTGTCAAGTTGACTGACTAAAAATGAGATCTACATACTTAATAAACCAAAATCGAAGAGGTGCCAAGTTAAATGATCAATATTATTTTTCCCCTATCTTCAAGATATTGTATGCTAGCATTAGGAATCTGTATGGTGTTAATATGGTTTATCTTAGACTAAGAACTACATGACACCATATGAAATCTTGAAGAATAAGACACCTAATGTGGAGCAATTTCATGAATCTGGATGTGACTGCTATTTGCTTAATGATAGAGATTACTTGAGCAAGTTTTATCCAAAAGTGAAAAATGCATTTTTGTAGGATATTATCTTAAGAGTAACTTGCAAAGTGTATAATCCTAGATTACATATTGTTCGAGAATATGTAAAAGTGGTATTTCATGATCTGCCAAGTGTCGCAGTAAACCAAGAACATTTGGACTCTTGTGTTTCCACAATACTGGAATTTGATAGTGTTCTCTCAACAACAGTCGATGAACATGAACGGGACACTGAGTCAGAACCATGTTGTGCGTTTATATGTCTAGCACATGTTCTGATTTACAAGCTTCATATTTTGTCTCTTCCATTGAACTTAAAAATGTGAATGAGGAGGCTCTTAGGGATAGTTACTAGATTAATGACATGCAAGATGAAATATTGAGATTCACAAAAAAATAATGTTTGGAACCTAGTTCCTAGGCTCACTAACGTGAATGTCATACGTTCTAAATTTTCAAGAACAAAAGTTATGAGAATGGTATAATTGTTAGAAATAAAGCTAGATTTGTAGATCAGGGATACACTCAAGTGGAGGAAATTGACTTTGATGGAACTTTTGCACCAGTAGGATTGAGTGTATCAGATTATTATTTGTTATTGCCCAAATTTCTCCTAATTAAACCCTATCAAATGAATGTTAAATGTGCTTTTCTGAATGGTTATATTGATAAACAAGAATATGTTGAACAAGGAAACATCATGTTGATCATTTTCAACCGGGCTATGTGTATAAACTTGAAAAAGCTTTGTACGGTTTAGAAAAGGCACTTAGAGCTTCGTATGAAAGGTTAAATGAATTATTGCTAAGCTTTGGTTTCAATATATCTGATGGAGATAGAACCTTGAACATTATTCATTCTAACAAAACAGATGTATGCATTGGTGAGATTTATGTTGATGACATTGTCTTGGATCTACTAACAAGTCTACTTTAGATAAGATTGTTAAGTCAATGACAAGTACTTTTGAGATGAGCATGATTGAAAAGATGTTTTTTTCTTGGACTGCAAGTGAAGCAATAGGAGAATGGAATGTTCCTTGGTCAAAAGAAGTATGCAAAGAACCTAGTTAAGAGATTTGTAATGCAGAAGTCAAAGACAAGAAAGACGCATATGTTTTCTACCTTGAAATTCACAAAAGATGGTACAAGAGACAATGTTGACCCAACACTATACAAATCCATGATTGACAGCTTAATGTATCTCTCTGCCACTAGACCATACATCATGGACTCTCTGTGTGTATGGGTGTGTGCCAGGTACCAGGCTGACCCCATGCAATCTCATCTCATTGCTATGAAGAGAATTTTGAAATACATTTCCGGTACAACTGCCCTTGACATTTGGTACTCACATGATACAAATACCAATCTTGTTGGTTTCGGCATGGGACTTGGATAACAAAAAATCCACAAGTGGATGTTGTTTTTATTTGAGAAATAATTTGGTTTCATGGTATAGCAAGAAACAAAACTGTGTTTTATTATCAACTATTGAACCTTAATATGTAGCACTGCAAGCTGTGTTGTCTAGCTTGTATGGCTTAAACACATGTTCCATGACTATGGGTTAGATGGAGAGACTTTTTTGATGTTATGTGACAATCTTAGTGCCACTAGTATTTCAGGAAATCATGTGCAATATTCTAAAACTAAGCAAATAGATATCATGCATCATTTCTTGAGAGACATGATAGGATACACTGATGAACATTGAACACAGAGAGACTAATAACCAGCTTGCTGATATGTTTACTAAGTCTTTAGATAGTGAGAGATTCTTAAGTTTGAGGAAGACTCTCGACATGAGTGTTATGTGAACAGTGTTGCATTCCGGTGTTGCCATGGCTAACACCATAAACTGGTTGCGGTGTTGATAGGATTGCGTTAGATTTGTTTTTTGTTTTTTCTTGTGCGTGTGTGTCTTCATTTGTGTTTTGACATGATTAGTTTCGTGGGGGTGGAACACTTGATATTGAGAGACTACATCTAACTGAAAGTTCTTTCATGTTTTTAAAAAGCTTAAACTGAAACTCTCTTTAAATGTGAGTTATTTAGTTGTTTATGGAGAAGCTTGGGTACATGGAGTTCACTACTACAATGCTATTCAATAGTGTCTTATCCATAAATATGTACCGCATTACATGTGGAGAAGTTGGGGTACATAGAGGTTACTGCTACATTAATATTCAATTGTGTCCTATTCACATGTTTAATATTTCTCAGTCAAGGGGACCATGATGGTGATTTTTTTCATTGGGGTGGTTGGGGTTGCAATTACCTGCAGTCAGTAGTAATGATCACTTAGGGTTGAAACCTTGAATGTGGTACATCAAACAAGTATACATTAGGTTATGGAGCGTTGGGGACCAGTATTTCCATTATTCAAGCCCTATGTACTTGCATGTACCGTTGTTGTGATAATGTTAACACACTGGTGTAGGGGTGTGTGCGGGGCTACTACCCGCGGGTACATGTACCCGCAACGGTGGGTAACAAAAAATGATACCCTGTCCCCCACCGGATATTTAGAGGGTGCCCATACACATGAGTACCCGTCTTAGGTTGATACCCACGGGGGTGGGTACGGATACCCGCATCGTGGTGTCGGCAAAAAAAAAATTGTATTTTTTTTTATTTTTTGCCTTCTATGCTTTGATTCGATCCTTGTTTCGATATCACTAACATTCAATCAGCATATTATGACATCAATAACAACAATATCATTAATTTCCAACCCAAAATCAATCTATCAATAACATCATCAACCTAACAACAATTCACAACGAACAACAACAATAAAACAACTCCAACACCAACATTTCATCCACAAAAATATGCCAACACCAACATTCAATCCACAAAAAGAAGCCAACACCAAAATAACATTCAACTATTATCATATAACAAAAACATTCATCAGAAAAAACAACACCAACATCCAAGCAACCAAAAAAATGACTTTTTGTAGAAGTATTTTTTTTAAACTAAGTTAAGTTGAAGTTGCTAGTGCCACTTTAGCTCTCGTTTTAAAAAAAACATTTGGCGGGTACCCATAGAACAAAAGCTGAACCATCCCCCGTTATTCCACTAGACGTCACGGGGGCGGGCACCTGTCCACCACAGCGAGACTGTGTGATGGGTTAACTCATTTGTCACGGGTAGTGACAGGACGGGATGGGTAGCCACTACCCACCACCCATGTCGCAGCCCTGCTGAGGTGTGTGGGGTCTTGTGTTGACTATATTTAGTGAATTCACTATCTATTTTATAAAACGCGCATATGTGTTTTCAAGAGAGAAAATTGCTGATAAATAAAGATATTTTGAAGTGAACTAATTTATGGTGTTATCACTCATAACACTCTTCATTCATTTAGGTCTGCATTTCTTTCTTTTTATTTATGCCGGTTTGGGGTTTAAAGGGGAGAATGTTGTCTATTTTATGTGTTGAGGCATACACTTTAGGTAACTTGGCTGCATGTGCCACACTGATTTGTTCCTTGCATTTACTTGGAAGTGGATTATCTCTTTAACTAATGCCTTCATTTTCTATGTGTGTTTTTGTTAGCTATTTTGCCTGATTTGGATCATGATCTGTATAACATATATGTGGGTGCTAACTTGCCATATGTTTAAGTTCCAGGAATGACATTTCAGATCTATTTCATGCTCTCACTTGAACTGATTTGGATTAGCCATGTACCTCTACATGCAACATAATCAACGTTATTTTTCTCAAATGCCAGTGTTGGGACTACATTTATTCTAGTGTTACCATAACACACGAAGCATAACACTTTGACTTATACATTTTCTGGAAAACTGCTCTGGTCACATGTTTTCACTCCAAGCGGGACGTTTCCTTGTGCACAAGTTATGCTCATTTTTTATGTTTAGAAGCTACTATGTTGCTCTTTTACTTCAAATCATATATAGTGACTGCAATTTGTGCTTTAATTCTCTCTATCTCCAGCATTTTTTTCTGAAAAATTCTCTGAACTCGCCATGGCACGCAAGTCTTCCATTGAAGATCTTGCCAATGCAGCCCTGAATCAGGAGGCTGGTTGAGCACCACTGAAGCTCTACAACACGCACAATCGCCTTGCTCCAACCGCCCAAGTTGCTCCTAAACGCAATGCAACGACATAGCAATGCTGAAATGTCAAAGCAAGAAGGAGAGTCACCCAGTGTTGTTGCAACACCCACTCCTGACAACGTTGAACCATGAACAAGTACATGATAGGAGATGGAAACCATTGCTGCTACTACCGCTCCATAAAACCGTAACTCAAGTAAATGATCCTTCTTATGACCTTAAATTGAGTATTGATGATGCATCCGAGGGGGAGGAGAATGATGAGTCTAGTGACAAGGTGGTTGAGGAGACTGTTGAGTATGAGAAATACGATGAGGTTGAAGACACAACGGATGATGAGGAAGATGATTCTGACGAAGAGGGAGAGGAGTCTGATGAAATGGCTATGAGGATGGAGAAAAATTTGAGAATAGAGAGGCCGAGTCTGATTCTAATGATGAGGACTTTGAGGCTGAGAAGGAAATTATTGCTGATGAAGAAAAGATCCTCGAGGATCTTGTTTCTAAGGATGAAGAACTGGAGGAGGATACTCCAGATTATGATCATAGCGTTGGGACAACACCATCTGAAGCAGTTGTTGTCACAGCACCAGAAAATCTGATGAGGATGAGTATATTGATACCGTGAAATATGACTTTTGTGAAAACCTTGAGTATGAATACAACTTATCTAAGGATATTGTAGAGAAGTGGGGAGGGTTTCAAAAGAGGTAAATTCTTGAGGAAAGAAAAGTATAAGCTTTTGATTTTAGAAAGCATAGGGTGTATGAGTTTCTTGAGACAAGAGATCTAATTGGGTCGGTGGAAAAATTGAGGACTTATGTCCTAGAGGTGATCAGAGAGTTCTACATGAACATGTCCCAATTTGTGCTAAATCCATAGTCTCCCAAATTTCAAAGAGCTTATGTGCGAGGGTAAGTCTATGACTTTGGGGTCTCTAATATTAATGAATCTTCGAAGCTACCTTATGTTGAAGAGAACAAGGATCCTGATCTGCATGATGTGATGAAGAACCTAATTGGTGGGCTTGTTAAGGCCCAGGGGACATAACCTCAACCACCAGACTCACTTCCCTTAATGATATCCTATGCAAGATTGCATCATCCAACTGACTCCCATCTACTAACTTTATAGTCATAACCATGGACACTGCAATATTGTTGTATAAGTTGAAGAATAGACTGCTAGTGAACATGAGGAAGAGGATTTTGGACATCATTTCTACTGCTAAATGGGACACTCGCCTTTTACACTTTCCTTCACTCATATCTACAATTATGGTCGATCAAGGTTTCAAGACCAAGATGAGTGTTGGGTGGACCAAACTCTTGGAAATAGTCAATTTGACCATCAACTACTTCAGTAAGGACATAATAATTGATTCTCCTTGGAACACTCAAGAAGGTGCATGGACCAGTAAAAACAAGAGAAAAAATAGAAGAAGGCCCAAAAGTTCAGTATTGCGTCAACTTCTAATACTTAGGAAATCCAAGTGATTTCTTCTGACTTTGTCCAGCAACAAGTAGCATGGTTGAATCAGACCGTCACTGACACTAGGAAGGAGACAACCGACAAGGAAGAGTTCCTCAAGGAATTAAACTCAATGTTGAAGCACATTGAGAGTTTGCCTTCTAAAAAAAAGAGAATAAGCTAACTTATGTTTTTTTGCTTTTCAAATAACTATGCTTTATTAACTACTAGAACAATTCTTTTTTTTTTCTTTTGGTGTGTTTTGATCCAGAGAGTAGGTTCCTTGTGTTTTTAGTTGAGCATGTAATTACACTAATTTGCTATTGCTTTTGATTTTCTTGCTAACACCTTTAAGGACTACTCTATTTTGTCATTGCTGATATTTTTGTGCAGGTGTTAACTAAGTGTTAAGACAACACTAATGAAAGTTAGGGTTATGTCACCACCCAACATAACGGTTTGTATTAAGGGACAGTAGACTAGAATTTTTTGTGTTATGATTTTGAAAAATTATGCTCATTTGTGAACAAGTTATGGATTTTGTAAAGAACGACAAAAATGGGGAGATTAAAAGTGTAAGTGTTGTGCCAAGATTATCGGAACACTGAACTTGTGCAACGCTAAGCATGAACATTGTAACACTAAGCAATGTTGAAATATTTTTTAATATCTTTTTGTTTGCCTTTATTCATATATTAACTTACTTCCATAGTTTTTGTGGTTTATGAATATTCTAGGTCAATAAGATAGGATCAAGTTTAGCAAAGAAGTTTCCATGTTCACACTTTTCTAAAATAGTTGAATAAGGATAAACTGAAGAAGGAAAGAATTGGGCGTGAAGAATGCACAATGGGAAGACGGTTTAAGAGAATATTCCTATCATATTTGAAGTTGACATTGAAGAAGGGGTTTTGCTTAAATAACTGCAAATTTAGGTACGAAAACTTTCATTTAATGAAGATCGAAGAACAAAGATGAAAACAATTAAGTGCAAGGAAATTTGAAGGCTTTCCAAACCGTGTACATCATTCCTTCAAGTCAAGTCTATACATTTATATTAAAGGCATGGAGTGCAACAAGAGAAGATAGCGAGACAAGACTAAGAGCTAAAGATTTTGAGAGGTTAGATCTACGTAATGTTGAGAGTCTTGTCTTGCTTTACCAAGTTTTGAGTTTAGCTAGCTAGTTGAGTCTAATTCATTAGAATTAAGTAATTATACATGCTAATAGTGATCGAAGCTTGCTTGGTTGTGTTGTTTGAGCAATTCAAAAGTGAGAATCTTGAGAGTTGTGAGAACAATCTTTTTGTAAAATCATTATTTTAATAGTGATTATTTTGCTCAAGGCTCGGTAGAATATATTTATATATTCTACTTAAAATTCATCTACATGTATTCGTTACTTTTTCGCTGCGTAATATCTTAAGTCAAGTAGGCGTTAAGACCTCTGCTCATAGACCTTATTCAACCTCGAAGCTCTGCTTGATTTGTTCGATTTTCATGGTTCAACCTTCTGGAATGTAAAGCTATGAATCGTGAGTAAATATCTTACCTAAGACATATAATCTTTAAACTAATCATCTATAAATATTTTCGAACCCAACACAAAATGTACATCATATTGACAAAGTTAGCTGAATTCGAGCATGAAAGATTGGATTTAACCCCAGTGTGAGTTCAACCTTGATCAAAGGTCTGGCCAGACCTATGATTTCAAGCTCCATTGAGTCGATCCACAAATATAATTCGAACTCCTTCCAACAACCTCCATTAAATTTTCCCATCACCAAAATTATATATTGAATTAAGCATTGTTGGCCTATGTCGTGTTAACCTTAGAATAACCAATGTACCATGGTTGAAGTATATTGTAACGGCACATTTGGATGCCCTTAAAAGGCCATATTAATTAAATAGTGTGGGTGTATACCACATTTGGTTGACAAATAAATGTAGAAGGGGCCCAAGATAAATTGTTTTTTTTGGAGCATTTTCCAAGATAACTAATCTCACCTCCATCCCTATGATAATTTAATGTCACAACCACCAACTTCAGCCACTCAAGTTAAATACCGTTCTGCCCCCACTTTTTTTTAAAAAAAAATTACATTTTTCTACCCCTAAAAAGGTGCTTACATCACAATTGAATGACATAAAGTTGAATCACGAATTACGAAGCAACTTAAGGGTAGTTTTGGTAATTCACGAAATTATGTGGATGTGTATGTGCAACCAAACATGAGTTTTAGTAAAATTAAAGGCTACAAGGTGAGATTTTTTTAGGCAACCAAATATAAGGTTAATTGTTTTATTTAGTATAATCTTGACACTAAATTATATGAGTTTTCAGCTTTTGGAGCAACCAAATGTGCCGTAACACTATAATTGATATAAAACTTAAATGAGAATTTATATCAGTCTCACATGGAGTGTTGGTTGGATTAGTCAAATCAAAATACCATGCTTTACTTTGAATTGTCCAAATGCATTTAGTGTCAATCTGCAATAGGCTAATATACTCATTAATCATTATTAATAAGATTTGATTCCATAATGATGGTTGAGTTATGCTATATTTATCTATTAATATTTGTAGGCCATGAGTGTAATGAAAGACGTGCATATCTCTCTATTTGCAAAAGAAACACTTTAGCGGAAAGGGAATGGCGTATTAGTAGATTAATGTTTTATTAGTTGGAGGGCAGATGTTTCCATTCCAATTTGTACCATCCTCAAGACTCTAGTGGCCTAAACATTAAAACGACCCCAGTCGCTACTTAAAAAACTCCTATTTCATTCAATTAATACGCCATATGGATTCAAGTTTTGTTTTTATTGGGTGTTTTGACTTGATATCTAGCCACAAGAAATGATTCCACATTTTCTTACGATACCTCAACAAAATAAGTACTTTTTTCTTTATAGGTACAAGGTTAATTAAAAAGCCAAAGAAATCATAATGCTCAACGAAAACATACAAAACTACTGATTCATCGTCCAGATAGAACCACAGAGTACAGGACAATAAGTTGAATATTTTTGTTACTACAATTAGGTATTTCCTGAACTTGTAACAATTACTCTATTAGTCTATTTTATTACGAAAAGAACGTGCCAACTACATTCGATATTTTGGTTTATTAATAAATTGCCAATTGGTGTCACGACAGAAACTTCTACAATCTAAACAAAATCAAGAAGAATCATCCAACAAATTAAACAAATCCACCTCCTTAATTCAAAAACCGCATGACCTCACACCATTCTCCTCCAAACAAATAAAACCATCGAAATCAAACAAAACACATTTCATTAAAAAAATCATCAAAGTCCTCTTAAAGTCTCATCTAATTCACACTCTCCAATGCCAACAAGAATACTATTACCTATTTAATTAACCTAAGCTCACAAATCATAAAACTTTTCCCCCTAATATTCAAAGCTGAATATATTCATCATATCCATCATTAAACCACTCTGCCTTTTGCCATAAGTACCCAATAAATAAGGGAAGCGTAGTCGCCGCGTGGGTCCCACAAAGGAGCCTCGCTTAGATTGTGGCCCTCCGTATATTACTCCTTTAATTTCAACCGTCCGATCATTCTCTTTTCACCTGACAACTTGCCAGAAAACAAGTGATAAAAAAGTACTATCTTTTCACAATCACAGTACTAATTCTTTTTCTTTCTTTTGTCACTCACAAAATTTTTTTGTGTGGTGATTTTGATTCTGCATATTCTACTTACTACTCAGCAGCTTTGTCACTTTTGAGCAGGATTTCAAAAAGGCTGTTTCTAGGATTCTAAATGAAGTGGGATTTGTAACATTATTGTTCTTCACCTTTTTACATTTGTTACAAAGAATTTTTTTTTTTATTTTTTACTACTGTTTTGGGCTTTTCCACCGACAAGATTTCATTTTTATCATCTGGGATTTTTTTATACGCATCATAAAGGTAAGTTCTTGTTTACTTTTAAATTTTTAACTCACTTTATCTTTTGGGTGTTTAAAGAAAGTAATTTTTGATTATTTCAAGAAGTGTTTGATAGTGCTTTCTTGTATTGGTGAAAGTTTGAGGTTGTGAGTGTTAATTGTGTTTGGTGGGCGTTTGTTTTCAGATGAAGCTGTATTTTGCTCTTGAAGTAAGAAATATAAATAGTACATGTATTTAGTTGTTTTTGCTTGCTTGCATTGTAGTCTAAAGCTAATTTTGTCCTCATATCTTGCTGATGAAGTAAAAATGTAATCTTTAAGGCTTTCACTCTGTTTCTCTCTGCTAATTAGAAAAAAAAAATTTATCTTTTGTTGTAGGTTCTTTTTACCAATAACAAGGATGTTTTAAAACGGTCCTTTTTTTTATTTTATTTTTTTGTTCTTGATTGCTCCTTGGGTTTCATGTGAACCATTGGTAAGATTCTGTTGCTCAAAATTTTTGAAATTTGTGACTTGGGATAGCTGTGGATTGTTGTCCTCTACTGTGAAAGTTCCAGCTTTGAAGGAGACATCCCTTTTTACCTTATCACAAATAATTGTATTTGTGCGCGTATTAGGACCACTTGGTAAAAGCTTTCAGGGATTTGAGTTGATTTTGCCTGACTTATAAGTATTCAAAGTTGTCTTCTAGTAGTTTTAATTAGTGGAATTGTTGCAAGGAAAGTCACATGCTGTGTCAAGTGAATTGCAGCCGTGAGGTTATTCTGTCTTTTCCTTGAGTGTGATTTGAGAAAAATAATGGCTTACCGACCTCAATGACATCAAAAGAAATAGCTTTAGATTACTTGATTGTGATTTGAGAAAAGTAATGGTGTGCCGACCTCAATGACATCAAAAGAAATAGCGTTAAATTTGAATGAAGATCTTGAGCATAAGTTTAAACTTCTGCTTGTTTGCTCAAAATGATGAAATGTTCTATACCTGTTGAATCTTACGCTGAATTATGTATGGTGCAGGTTGCCAGCCGTATGGAGTCCGATTCGGATGCTAACAAAGAGCCAAGTGATAAAACAACAGCACGAATAGTTGATCCTTCGTCATCAGCCGGACAAACACAAAGGAAGAAGTTAGGATCCATATTGAACTTTGAAAAGCATGAACGGGCAAACGATGATTTTCACCCAAAAGTTCTTAAGAATTTCCATCAGAAACATCAAGGTGAAAGAAAATGTCACAACAGTGAAGAGGTTGTCAAGTACATGTCGAACTTGCCGAGTTTCTTGGAAAAAGGAGAAAACCGCCAGGATAAAGCTTTCAACCTTGGGGTCCTCGATTGGCGCCTTCTCGAGAATTGGCAGCATATGAGCCGACAAACATTTCCTGGAACAAGGGCTCAAGAATTTAAAACAGATGGCCTCGTAACTAGTTCGAAAGGGAAGGATAGTACTCTCCGTGGAAAAGATCGAGAGAAGGTAGAGGTACAAAATTCTGCTACTGATCATGATCCCTTTGAAAGACAGAAGACAGCAAAGCCGCGACAAACAGCTAGCCTTGGAAATAGACATTCTGTCCAAGGCCACTCATCTTATTCATCCAAAGGTGAGAACCGTAGATCTCTTGAAGAAAATCGATACAGTTATTTTGGAGAATGTAGTGCCACGGTTCACCGTACAAACTTCATTTCCTTTTCTGATGAAAGTGGCAAGACCAAGGACTCACTATTAAATGAACGCTGCTCAGAAGAAAAAAACTGCCCATCTGATGTAATAAGTAGAACTTCGTTCCCTGGAAGTAGTTCTAGTAGTCCCTCTGGTTTACCAAGCAAGATCCCTGAAGATGAATTTTCTCAGGTGAAAATGAGTATTCCAGAGTCCAAGGGAAATGGAAGTACCCCAAATAGTCCCTCCAGGAGGAAGAAATGGAAAGAGAATGCCTCTGATTCATCAGTGAGTGACTTAGCTGAAAAGAATTTTTCTCAGTTGAAAATGGCCATTTCAGTATCTGCTGAGGCCAATGGAAGTATTTCAACCAATCCTTATAGAAGGAAAAGCCTGGAAGGAAAGATGTCTGTGTCATTGCCGAAAAACTTAGCAGAAGACGGATTTCCTCGGTTGAAAGCTGGGGTTTCTGAATCTGCCAAAGCAAATGGAAGTGTCTCAGTTAGTCCTTCCAAAGGTAAAAACCGGAAAGAAAAAATCTACGACGATTTACTGGGAAACTTAGCGGAAGATGAGTCTTGTCGGTCGAAAATCGGCATTTCAGAATCTGCTAAGGTTAGGAATCCTTCCCCAAATCGGCGTTTTGGCTTTGGCTTAGGAAGAAGAGGCAAGAGTTCCAGCTCAGCCGTAACTTCAGTTGAGCCATATTCAGTCTCTGAAAATGCAGCTGGTTCAAAATTATCTTCTAGTTCAGCTTGCACAAGTGCCTCTACTTGTGATAAATCACAGGCTACCAGCCGAGCCAGATCAAGTCCATTGAGGAGACTACTTGATCCATTTTTGAAGCCAAAGGGCGTGGAACCTCATCACTCCGCCAAATCAGTGGAGAAAAATACATCAAAAGTTAATAATGCCAAATCGTCCCAAGAACTAGATTCGAAGGGTTCCAGAACCAATAATATTAGCAGGTCTCGACAGAGTGAGAGCAACGGGTCACCAACAATGCAAGCTCTGCTTCAAGTAACAGTTAAGAATGGCCTTCCCCTATTCACCTTCACCGTTGATAATTGCGGTGAAATTTTAGCAGCAACAGTTAAAGAATTGACTTCTCCTAAGAAACCTTTGCAGCGTCGATGGGTTTACACATTCTTCTCTTTCAGTGAAATGAAGAAAAAGAACATGCATTGGATAAATCAAGGATGCAAAGACAGAACCCAAGGTTTTGTATCTAACGTCATTGCACAGATGAAAGTCTCTGATGTTCCATGCACTGATTCCAACAGACAAACATCTGTGAAAAAATTTACCACAAGGGAATTTGTTTTGTCATCGGTGGGCACAAATAATGGAGACCAGGCGTTAGATGGAGTGCCAAGTGATGAACTTGCTGCTATTGTTGTTAAATTTTCGGATAAGTTAACCCAAGATTTGAAAGAGCCACTTCAAGAAGCACATAGCTCAGTTTCAAACGATGGTTGTGTTAGTATGACTGTTATACTTCCTGGTGGTGATCATGGAGCTCCTAGAAAAGGCGATCCTTCACCGCTAATCAAAAGATGGAAAACGGGTGGATCATGCGACTGTGGGGGATGGGATCTTGGTTGTCAACTAAGAGTTCTTGCTTGTAGCAATCAGTCGAGTTTGAGATTCAATCCTACTAAAGCACAAACCTTCAAGCTCTTCTCTCAGGTAGTTTAAAATTGCGTTAACCTTATTTGTGTCATTGGAGTCGGTTCTTTTCTCAATTCTTATATGTAACATGCCTGCTAATCGACACTTACTTTTTTTTTATTTTTTTTACGTACAGGAAGAAGCAGAAGAGAATAAACCTGCCTTTGTTTTGTCCCCTTTTGAGGATGAAATATTCTCAGTAGAGTTTAGTTCATCGGTTAAACGTATACAAGCATTCGCAGTTGGGATAGGCATCCTGAATAGTAAGGCATCGATTGCCTTACCTCCAAACATGGTTGGAGGCAAGATAGCTGAAGAAAATACGTTATCTAAAGGCACTCTGCCCCGAAATGTAGTCGAGGTACCTGCAAAATATGTCGCGTATCCGCCTCTTTCCCCTGTTGGGAGGGTGTAGATTGCAGGATTTGGTAGATAAAATAAGAGTAGAATTAATTTAGCTTGTAAGTTGTAAAGTTCATTTGCAATAATGTTGTGGCCCTTATGGGTAATAAATAATATTCATCTTTGTAGTATGCAAAATGCATGGCAGTACCTTTGAGAATCAAGGGGTGTTTAAGATTGTGATGCTTTCTGTTGTGAATTATTCCAATTGAGCCTGAATTAGAATAAAACTTAGTTTTTTTATCCATTGACAGGCGAGTTCAATTGAGTCTTCTCAAGGCTTGCATAAGTTACTTAAAACTTAAAAGATTAAAAATTGATTAAAAAAAAACATTAATTCTCTTGCTAAGTTCTGGAACTGATTTGGGCAATCATTGGGTGATGTAATTTATGATGCTTGTAAGATTTTATATTTATTTTGAGATCCGTTGTTGGTTTGTGACATTATAAAAACTATTATTAGAGAAGTGAACAATTTTGTATTGCTTTCTTTTACCTTTTCCTTTCCTTCTGTTTTACTTTCCTGGTGGATAAACGATTTTCTGTTCTCTGAGTAAGAAACGGTTTGTTACTATACTGTATGATCAAGATGTGCTGTACAGTTATGTTCTGCAAATGGGATGGAGAACAGCAAATGGGAGTATAGAAATCATTTAAAGTTAGACTAATAGAAAATTAAATCTGCATGCCAAGTGGCCGGCTAAGGCTGCCAGATGGCACCATGTGTCACCTCCGGGTGAAACGTGTTGCCACGTGTCGTGCCACCACAAAGTGTGGCAAAACGGGGGCCAAGTGGTGGTCTTATCCGCCACAAAGCCCCCGAGGTGACATGTGCCCCAATAGGGCCCACGGCACCCTTCCCCCACCCTACCCCTTCCCTATAAATAACCCCTTAACCCTTCCATTTTTTAACCCTCAACCCCATGACCCTCCTCCCCCTCCCCCTCCCCCTCCCCCTCCCCTTCCCGACTCTCACACACCACCACATCGTCGATTCGCTGCCACCAACCACCGTTAGCACCACCAACTTTTCGCGTCCCACCACCGCACCCCCACTGTTCACCGTCCACTACTTGCCACCCGCAATCGACACCGCCATTCAACCACTGGTGCCCCACCACGCCACCACCACTGCCACCGTCATTATCAAATGAAGCCTAGGAACCCCCACGCCAACGAGACGTTGTAAGAGATCCCGAGCTCCGACGAACTCCTAGTACAAATATTGATTGGTTAACTCGTTATCATCTCAACAAATCCAACCCGCACTTACAACCGCCGCCAACATCTCATGACTGAGACCTCGACAACCCCATCCCAGTCCCAAGCAGAGAAATTGGCGGCGGGGGGAACGAAGACAGTGCTGCCGCTTCGAGCCGCTCCAGGGAACCCGGGCCACCCAACTGCTCAGTCTCCATAACCTGACGATGTGCTCTTGAACCGAGTCAATTTCTTCCAGCGTGAATTTATATACTAAGGCCGAGACCAAGAATTGTACAACCAGGTGCAGGGTAAGAGATGGCAGGATAACCGAGAGTGTTAACAGGGTAAAAATCCACGTGCTTAAAATATACTATAGTTCGATTACTAAAAATTGCCGGATATATTATTATATGATTTATATGCGTAACCATAAAATACTCGTATCACGCGACGAAGACCCCGAGTCCCCCAAATACAAGAGCACCCCTCCGATGAATGAAAGCTATCGGAGAGTTCATCACGAGGACCTGAGTCACAAAAACATTACTTCACGAAGACAAAGCAAAGCCCTCTGAAACATGCCCAATTTATGACCAAGGCAGAAACACCTATCAGAGTACACATCAGAAGAAGGCAACCTAACAATGAACCACTATCGAAACTACAACAGCATCGAACGAGCATTCCCTCCCACTTATCCAGCGTTTCCAATAGGTACCGCCCATCGGAGAGAAGAAAACCAAGGAGCCAATTCATCAGAGCACATTGAAGCTATCGGAGAGGATAATTCATCCTAGTCAGCGCCCCGTCAGCGGATATACCAGACAGATAAAACCTATCTCTTCGCACATGCATAATGACACATGTGAACACATGCACAATGACACTTGTCCCTAAAAAACTTCTATAAAATGTAGAAGTGAGAAATCAGAAAGGGAGGGCGCACTCCCGAGAGGGGAGAAATGGGGGGCGCTCCCAAGGGAACTCATGTTCTCTATAAAACTAAAAAAGGCTTCAGAGGAGAAAGAACTCTTGCTTCACAAAGGTCTACTCTTTCAACAGATAAAATCAACACAATCAATAAAATCGACATACTCCAAATAATCAACACCAAGAACAAGAACTACGAGTGACTTGATTCCCAATCGGGGGATACATAGGCACCTCGGAAAATATCCGAGCCCAGTCCCAAATCAATAAAAACCAACAATCCCCTCGGGTCAGGATTGGCGTTCCAACCCAAAAATAATAACTCGTTAAATAGGGAATAATATCCAACCCGTTAACAAAGTGGCGCCGTCTGTGGGAACATCATCGAATTCTTGAGCAAGCCCGAAGAGATCGTCGCCAAGATCAAAGCGGAAAGCAAGTGCTCCTGCCACGAGGCGATACGCTCCGAAGGTAAGTTTTTATTTCTCCAAACTCGGGTGATTCGATTCCAATCTTGGATATCTCCTTAAATATCTTAGGATTTTCTAATTGCTGTATAAGTATATATGCAAGGTCTATAGAAGACCTGTAAAAAGGAAAGAGAAGAAATGGTTCAGTGGCCTCGTAGAGGTTCTCCGGGGGTGCTTACCTGGAGAACCTTTATTCGTGCCCCCTTCTCGAAGGCTTTTAGAAAAAAGTCTGTATAATTAAAGTAACCAGGATATGAATAATCATACTGGAATGATTCTTTAAAAGTACGTGAGAATATTCAATAAACTCCAAGCACCTATATATACTTAGGAATCTTTCCTTGGATGACCGAATTAAGTTTGAGCTGTCCAAGCTATGTTATAACTACGAGTACGTGTCGGGGGATACCTCTATTTAGAGAAAATGTATCTCCAAAGTTTGCACTGCGAACAGGCACGTTATGCTAAGTAATTTGTTTGGCCAGTAAGGATGAGATACTATCTCATCTCTTTAAACTCAATCTTAAATTCTACAATTAAAGGAAAGGACCCACGTATTCATAACGTGCTGAAAAGTTGCGATGAATATTAACACGGAAAAAATAAGTTTCATTTCAATAAAAAACAAAGTACAATTGTGCTTAACAATAATAAAAAGCCTCTAGGGGGGAGGGGGGTAGAGAACTCGTAGAGGTGGGGGTTGGCCCAGTTGCGGGAGCGAGTATCGGAACACTTGCAGAAGGGGGAGCACCAGAAGGACCAACATCCGGAGAGGTACGAGTGGTAGGCAGAGGGACCACAGCAGTTAAAGGAACCCGACTCGGGGCAGCAGAGGAAGGAGGAAACTGAGAACTACTCTTAACAAAAAGATCATAATCTTGTTCCAACGTGGGCTTCTCCATGTCCGCTATATTTATCAGACGCGGATCTACATTGGGAGATATCTTCCTGCGCACTTGCCCGAAGCATTGAAGGAACCCCCACATTACATGTCCGACCAAGTATCCGTGGTTTTTACGGACAGATAGTTCCTTGACTCGGGTAGTGGCCTCCTCCTGGGCTTGCTTCACTGCGGCAGTCATCCTCTGTTGCATCTCCTCAGAGGTGATGCCCCCCGAAACCGGAGCTTTCGACAACTCCTCATTAAGAGCGTCCACCTGACCAAGCGCTTGATACAAGCTGCGCTCCAATTCCTTATGTTTCGCCTCCCATGCAATCTTCCCTTCCTCAAGGGAGGTAACCTTTTCTTTTAAAACCATTCCCGAGGCCTCCATCTCCGATGCGTAAGATTGGAGCTGTTTGTTTTCCTCCCTTAACTCTTGGTTCTGCTGCGTGATTTTAGCCCACGCCTCTTCGTACTTCCCCATCTTCTCTCGAAGATCCTTATTCGCTTTTTCAGTCTTCCGAGACCTTTCTTCCGATGCGTTCGCCAGCTTTTGTAATTTCTCAACCTCGAGTAATAGAAGAGGAAGCATTTTAGGCGCCTAAACAGCAAAATAGATGGATAAAGATCCCCACATTGGGTCATAAAGAAGTTAGATAAGTATAAATTAGATCTTACCAGCATGGCCATCCAATTCATGCAAGTCTGGACAAACTGCCATCCCCCCGATGACAGAAAGTTGGCAGCCGATAAGTATCGGGTGACTGTATCGAGGGCCACCTTAGCCTCTTCTGAGCTAGGCCCGTGTCCGGAGGCTAGAACACTCGAAGACGAAGGTCCCCATACAGGTACTCCCCCCGATATGGGTACTTGAGTAACCGCGGGACTATCCGATTGAATAGCAGCAAACGGACTCGGAGTAGGATGTCCCAGAAAAGAAGGAGTTGCAGCCATCAGCTCCTCCAATAAGGCCATCAGATCATCGGAAGTTGAAGGAAATGATCCTCCTTCCAGATTAAATAAATTGTTACCCCCTGTGAATCAAAAACTTCCCAAGTAAGCAAAATACTCCTTAAATAAAAACAAAAGGAGGAAAGGATTAATCTTGAGAAGCTTACCCAAATCTGGAGCATCCTCCTGAGATACTCCTTCGTTCTCGACAGGGAGGGCAGGTCCTTTGTCTGTCAAAAACATAGTTTCGTATAAGAAAGTATGTATCTTAATATTACTTAAACTAAGAAGAGATAAGTACCTTTGGGAGGGGTTGCCAGTAGCATCTCCAGTGAATCCCCTGATGCCTCCGAGGGGGAAGATATGTCGACAACACCTGGGGGGGTAAGGGCAACCCCCTATCCCTACCACCTCGTCCCCTTCTCCTAGTGAGAAAGCCCCCACGAGGACCGCACCCGCGGAAGTTACGCCTAACTCCGTCTCTTCCGGGGTATCAGACGTTCCACTGGATGATCGGGACATGGCTGTCGAAGTTGTTAAACGAGTCGTCATTTGCTCGGTATCACCCTCCGCAGCCCCGGAGACTTTGCCCTCTCCCGCCGTCAACTTCCCTTCCTGAACCCCCATCTCCTCGTTACCACCCGAGCCACTGGCTCCTTCCACCATGTACGGTCGTAAGAAGTCCACTGCAAAAACGACTAAAGGTTAGATAAACTAGAGGAGATACCTATAAAGTAGGACATATAAGTATAGTAACTTACCGAAAGTGTTGAAGTATTTCTCGGGGATGGCCAGAGGAGTCTTGATTTTGTCTATCGGGGCGATATGTCGCAAGCCCGCGGTCCGATAGAGACGAGCGAAATCCTTTGACTCCACCAAAGGCTTCGCAGAAAACACCGGTGAAAACACCAGTGTATCGTCCATCACCCTCTCTGGAAATTTGGGCACCCTCCAGGTAAGCGGCATGTCCCATTTCCCCTCGGTGGGGTTGATGTAGAAAAACTTATTCTTCCATGTGCTGTGAGAGTTGACGTTGCCCTCGGAGATACGGTCATCTTTGTCCCGATGACTGAAACAGTAGAAAGGAGCCCCCCCCGGAGACACCTTCAACTCAAAAATTGCGAAAAATCTATCCCTCGTGCACTCGATTCCCCTCACCAAGCACCAGAAAACGAACAACTCAAGGGTCGTAAAAGAGTTGGGGGTGAGTTGACTGGGGCATACGTTGCAGAATTTAAAAATTTCGCAGTAAAAAGGCGGGAAGAAGGAACGCAATCTCGCCTTTACCTGGGAGTAATACACTGTTAAGTGCTTCGGCGGAGGAGAATTACCCTGTTGATCGGCTAATGAAACCGTCACCTCCACGTTCCGGCAAGAAGCACCGTATTCGATGAACAACTTTCGAATTTCCTCCTCATCCGCAATGCTAACTGTCGCTTCGACCTTCTGGGTAGCTCGAGGAGCACCACCCTTGTCAGCATTCTTCTTTGACTTCTTCACCCTCCTTGCACTACCGCTACCACCGGCCCCCATCACCGCCGTCGCGCTTCTCTTTCGAGAAGACGAAAGAACGACTCCTGTCACCCCGCCAGTGCCAGAAGTGGCAGACACCAGATTGGTTGTGGGTAGAGACGCCATTAGAGAGATTTTGAGAAATTAGAAAGCTTTTTGCAGAGAAAGGAGTTAAGCGGGAGAGATTTTTTCGCCTGAGAATTGCAAGTGGGAGAAGAATGGGAGAGAGAGGTGTTTATAAACCCTAGGCCCAATAAAGGCATTAATTACCCACTAAACCTCTTTACACCCCACATTTGGAAATCGTGCCTAGTGGGTTATAAACCGCCACGCCTCTTCGGTTAACGGTCCGAATACCTCGACCCACGTACCACTCCTGAACGTGGCATTAACCCACCATTAATTGCATTTAATCTCAGTTAATTAAATGCCACAACATTAATTATAATTAATTCCCGGATATTAATCCCACGAGGGCACATTTCGAAGGCATCAGAAACTTCTCGCCTCAGAGAAAGCAATCACAATAATCCCCTCATCCCTTCAGAAGCAAGGCCAAGAACTTTGGAGACGTGTTAAACAGACATAAACGTCAATGACGAATGTCTACGACACCCCAGAAGAGTTTTGTGATACCCTCCCAAGGTTTTCCAAATCCTGGATGCGACTCCAAATTCCTCTCAAGGATCTACGATGCCTTATGAAATGTTCCTGATAACTCTACGATACTCTAAAAGGGTCAGGACAGCCCCTATGGTGCTTATAAGGACCCTAAGATGTCATGATACTACGTATAATACTCTAAAAGCCCGAGACAAGTGCTTTCGACGACCCCGATAACTGAAGGCTACGATACCAGGACCATCGTGACGTTCGACCTTTTAAGTTTCTAGTGCAGTCAACT
This sequence comes from Linaria vulgaris, assembly GCA_948329865.1. Taxonomy (NCBI): domain Eukaryota; kingdom Viridiplantae; phylum Streptophyta; class Magnoliopsida; order Lamiales; family Plantaginaceae; genus Linaria; species Linaria vulgaris. Next base: position 28,517,800 of record OX415250.1, on the reverse strand, counting down.
GCACTAAAAACTGGGGGGGTTTGTTAACAGTGTAAAAATCCACGTGCTTAAAATATACTATAGTTCAATTACTAAAAATTGCAGGATATATTATTATATGATTTATATGCGTAACCATAAAATACCCGTATCACGCGGCGAAGACCCTGAGTCCCCCAAATACAAGAGCACCCCATGCACCCTCCGATGGCTGAAAGCTATCAGAGAGTTCATCACGAGGACCTGAGTCACAAAAACATTACTTCACGAAGACAAAGCAAATCCCTCGGAAACATGCCCAATTTATGACCAAGGCAGAAACACCTATCAGAGTACACATCAGAAGAAGGCAACCTAACAATGAACCACTATCGAAACTACAACAGCATCGGACGAGCATTCCCTCCCACTTATCCAGCGTTTCCGATAGGTACCGCCCATCGGAGAGAAGAAAACCAAGGAGCCAATTCATCAGAGCACATTGAAGCTATCGGAGAGGATAATTCATCCTAGTCAGCGCCCCGTCAGCGAATATACCAGACAGATAAAACCTATCTCTTCGCACATGCATAATGACACATGTGAACACATGTCCCTAAAAAACTTCTATAAAAGGTAGAAGTGAGAAATCAGAAAGGGAGGGCGTGTTAGGTATTTGAGTAGACAAATACGCATCCCCAGGATTTGCCCATCGTGGATATACGAAGCAAATACGAATAAAATATGACGATCATAACAACACAAAGATTTTACATGGAAACTCCAAAAACCGGAGAAAAACCACGGGGCCAAAACGAAAATACACTATGTAGAAAATTGTTACAACTACACAATTTCTCGCTCAACCCAAAACGATTCCCACAGAGCCTTTTTACCCGTAACACTCCCCGAATACACCTCACACTAATATAGAAATATTACAAGAGGAAACAAGTGAATATTACACAAAAGAACTTTGAATTGGATGATTAAAATGAAGTCCCAAGCCTTATATTTATAGCCTCACTTCTTAAACAAAGAAGTGATAAATAATTGGATAGTGCTGCACTAACAAAGACAAATAGTGTTGCACTCCACCGTCCCAAAAACTTCTTGGTGCTGCACATTCAATTGTGCCACCGCCCCACAATCTCCACCTTGAAGATGTGATTATTAGTGACTAATCACGTCTTCAAAATCATCTCCATTCCGGCATTGGGCAATCGCACACCCACTCCGCCTCAGAAGATCTCCATAGCTCCCACTATCACTGCAACCACAGTCGTACTTTTAGAAGTACCATGCTCCACCATAAAGCATAACCACTCAGAATAAACCAATTCCAAGAATTTCCCTTTTCGGCCCATGTCGAACATTAACCTGCTGATAGGATGGTGCAACTTCCACTTTTGGCTCCTCCGGAAGTCATCAGCCCGCCGACATGAATATACCACACCTTGCATTAACGCCAAAAGCAATGCCCGTGTGCACACTAGACCCACTAACATTAACGTCATGTCTCATGGCAACTTTTAGGGTCTCATGCCATCAGGACGAGCATGCCGCTTACAGAACTTCAGAGTCACTGCAATAAGCAATGTTAGTATCTCCTCCAGTGTTTCCCTTTGATGCCTCGGAGCCATTTGCCGAACCGGCTCCCCTTGTTGGACAATTTCTTCTAACGTGGCCAGATTGTCCACACCGCCAACACACTTTTCTCCCAGAGTTTGTCTTCCTGCCATCGTAAGTCACCAATGCATTGTTTACATGTGAACCGTTACCCCCCGCTAAGCCTCCTCTCTTCAGACAGAAGCTTGCCCGTAACTTCAGAGAGATTGATTTTCTCTTTCCCATGAATTAATATCGGTTTCATGTGCTCGTACGAACTTGGAAGATACCAGATGAGTCTCAAGGCTTGATCCTCCTCATCAATTGCAACTCCAATGGATTCAAGCTCAGCAACGATTCCGTTCAGAACACTCAGATGATCTGAGATACTCGCACCATCTGCCATTCGCAGTGTGTGAAATTGCTCTTTTAGGTACACGCGATTCGATACGCCCTTCGCCTGGTACAACTCCTCTAATTTTTCCCAGAGTCCCTTAGCCGAAGAAATTCCATGCACGTTCGCAAGAATATTTTTGGCCAGACACAGACGAATTGCGCTCGCAGATTGCAAATCTAGATCCTCCCAGTCATCATCGTCCACCACAGCTTTTATACCAGCTGCTTCGGAACTCAAGCTAGTAGGGTCGCTACCTTTAGCAACCCTCCCTTTTAAAGCCTTGTGTAACCCTGACTGAATCAACATATCCCTGACTTGAACTTGCCACAAGCCAAAATTGATTTTTCCGTCAAATTTTTCAACGTCAAATCTCACTGCACTCGTACCCTTGCTTCCTGACATTGCACCAGTGAGCCTTGGTGAATTTCAAGTAGATCCGAATAGCACAAAGTAAACCCCCGGAAAGAGATAGCCCGTCTTTCTAGACAGGATTTCAAGGTTCCCAGGTAATTGGTGGGGTCACAACGGTCCCGCTTAATAACCAATTACCTTTGACAGAACCGCCTTTATCAGCGCGTATTCACACTACTATCACACCAGAGCTCCACCCCAACAAAAGCTCTACCTCCAGCAGTACCCGGGCTCTGATACCACTTGTTAGGTATTTGAGTCGACAAATATGCATCCCCAGGATTTGCCCATCGTGGATATACGAAGTAAATACGAATAAAATATGACGATCGTAACAACACAAATATTTTACGTGGAAACTCCAAAAATCGGAGAAAAACCACGGGGCCAGAACGAAAATACACTATGTAGAAAATTGTTACAACTACACAATTTCTCGCTCAACCCAAACCGATCCCCACAGAGCTTTTTTACCCGTAACACTCCCCGAATACACCTCACACTAATATAGAAATATTACAAGAGGAAACAAGTGAATATTACAGAAAAGAACTCTGAATTGGATGATTAAAATGAAGTCCCAAGCCGGCTATTTATAGCCTCACTTCTTAAACAAAGAAGTGATAAACAATTGGATAGTGCTGCACTAACAAAGACAAATAGTGTTGCACTCCACCGTCCCAAAAACTTCTTGGTGCTGCACATTCAATTGTGCCACCGCCCCACAGGGCGCACTCCCGGGAGGGGAGAAAAGGGGGGCGCTCACAAGGAAACTCATGTTCTCTATAAAACTAAAAAAGGCTTTAGAGGAGAAAGAACTATTTTCTTTCTGAAGGCTTCACAAATGTCTACTCTTTCAACAGATAAAATCAACACAATCAATAAAATCGACATACTCCAAATAATCAAGACCAAGAACAAGAACTATGAGTGGCTTGATTCCCAATCGGGGGATACGTAGGCACCTCGAAAAATATCCGAGCCCAGCCCCAAATCAATAAAAATCAACAATCCCCTCGGGTCAGGATTGAAGTTCCAACCCAAAAATAATAACTCGTTAAATAGGGAATAATATCCAACCCGTTAACAGAGAGTATGTACAGCAGATATCACACATATCAAAATGCGCTGGACCGAGCGGACAACCTAGCCATGCTGCACAAAACGGTGGATGCAGTGGGCGTTCGACTTTGGCACGGTCGGGTCCTTGGCGTGCAAGCTCATCCGCGAACCTGTTCGCCTCACGGTATGTACAAAAAGGAATAATGTGAGCATCCTTCTTCCTAGACTTCGTATATCACATAGCAGGGCTTTCACTTCTGTCGATGTCGTAAGGTCCCGCATCCTGGTCAAACAAGTATTCGTCACTTCCGGGTCGGTTTCAATAATAAGAGCGATAATCAAAAGCTGAAAAACGAGTAGCACTCCTTGCGGATTGCCCGAAGTTCAGCTGCATTGTTGGTGCTGCATTCCGTCATTTTGTAAGAAGCACCAACTACCATACGTACAGAATCACATATCGACTTTGAAAAAGCACCAAATACTTTCTACTTTCTTTTCAACTTTCGATTATCACTCTCATTATTGAAATCAATTCGAAAGTGACGTAAACTTGTTTGACCAAGATGTGGGGCCCTATGACCTCAACAGAAGTGAAAGCCCTGCTCCGTGATATACAGAGTCTAGGAAGAAGGACTCAAGGATGTCCACAATGTTCCTCTTTTGTACATACCGTGAGGCGAACAGGTTCGCAGACGTGCTGGCACGCCAGGGATCCGACCAGCATGGCTATGCTACCGCCCGGTTTAGCACATTTTTCTATGTGTGATATATGTTGTATATACTCGCGGTAGTCCTGCCAAACTCAACCTCGGACCCGTTGTACATTTCTTGGCCTCGACTTTAGTATATAAATATAATCGTGCTTGTTAAAAAAAATAATGAAATCTGTCAACTTGTAATTCATTTCTTTTTTCCTTTTGGTAACTGACTTGTAACTCATTTCTTGTTTATAATGGCACGTACATACCAAGAACAAATCTCGGGCTTTTTATTAACTTGTTTGTATATATGCTCCATTAAAAGATAAATAAAGTATTGGTGCTAATTTATGGGAGGTGGGCTGGAGCAGGTCCGCAAGCAGAAGCATGAATCAACTGTTGCACCATCGCTAATACATTTACAGTCAGTGAAGCTTGGCCCAACTATCTCTTGACACGTTTTCTTGCATTTATCGTATGTGCAATTTGCCAAGTCTATAACTTTGTAGCACACTGATAAAGCACCTGAAATTGTGAAGATTACAAAACTATTAGAAAATTTTAGGACAACTGGATCAACTTTTGTACAACTTTTAATCAGTTTTTTTACATACAAATTTAATTTGTATCCGTCTCGTTCAGAAAATTTTATGTTTAGAAAATTTTACAAAAAAGTTCAGTAGACAATATACAAATAGAGTTTGATATGGGCCTAGAAGAACTCAACCTCAAAAGCTAACTGTTAAGGTGGAAGAGCTCATATCAATTGGTATCAGAGTCATACACTACTACCTCTCAGTTGCAATCGTGCGGCACGGGTGGTGACGTCGGTATTCTAGGGTTAGCCCGAGGCTAGGTAAAACTAGCGCAAAGCTAGCCCACGTGGGCGCCGGGGCTACGGATCGTGGTGTAATGTTATGATCCTAACTGCAAGGTATGTGACTTGAATCCCACATTGATATTATAAGATATTAGTGAGGGATTTATCTAGATTTTGAGGTTGGGTTATCCTAATCCATATGAGTTTTCTTAGAAAATATGAAATAACCGCAATTCGGTCATTCAATAAAAAAAAGATTAACGGAGTTCAATTGCTAATCCAACTAAGAGTATTAGGCTGATAACTAGAAAAAATGTAATGATGTATTCAACTCATAAAAAAAATAAAATTTGAAAGTGTGAATGAAAGAAATAACGAATAATACTTACCGGGTGGATTCGAAACCAGCATTAAAAACATCACAGCAAGAACAGCTTTCATCATTCCCATTTTATTATATTCTTTCTCAATAAAATGTTGTGATCTGGATGAAGGATTAGGCATGACTACCATCATTTATATATAAGTGTGTGTATGTGCCTGTGGTATGAATACAATCCAATTAATTTTTTCTGATTTCGAAATTTTGATTTTTATAGTTACAATATAATTTTGTAGATTTGCTCATATTGAATGGGCAAGAAAGAAGCAATTTTCTCATTAAGTGTATAAATTAAGAAGAATTCATATCAGTGGGATTTGTCTATTTGGGGAACTAATATTCTTTTAAAGAACAATAGATGAAAAATGAAAAGAGAATTAAGAATAGAAATAATCGAAAGTTTGTTTTTACTAATATCGAACATTTAAAGTGTTTTATGCTAAATTACTAATGTAAAAAATGAGATATTTACTAATTTTTTAACGTCAAAATATGGGGTTGTAGCCCACCCAGCACTAGGGGTGTACAAAAACTCGCTCATCCGCGCCCGATCCGCACTCACTCGCACCCGTCATGATTTTATTTTTTGTATATGTAGATGGGTCGATTTTTTGTCAACCCGCTCAATGTCGATCGAGTGGTGAGTTTACCTTGTCACCCACCCACCACCCGCACATTTGTTTATTATAAGAATTCTAAGTTACATATAAAACTTTTTTTACAAAAGAAAAAGAATTATTTAGTATGAATTGTTATTATTCGTCACTTTGATGCATACGTAGAATTATATTTGAAACGGTATCCTCGTACCATAACACGGTAACTGAACAAATTGACCAAGAATAATAATCTATTAATAATATAAACGAATCCCTCTCACAAAATAGAAGTTTTTTTAATTCTTTTACTAAACTGTCCCTACTATTTTTTACCAGCAAATATGATATAGTTAATTTAAGGGAAAATCTGAAAAAACAAGTGTAGACCAAGTAGTTCTTACACCAAAAGACCAAATCACGTTTCTCAATTTTTGAATAGTTTGTGACAATAAAGAACAAAACTGCTACTTCCCTAATTTCCTCAACTTCCGGTAAAACAAAACAGAAAAAAAAGGATAAGCTTAAAATTTAAAATACTTGGATAACCAGATTCACATAGTGGATCAAGTTCTTTGTCAAAAAAATAACCGTTTTCGCTCTGCTACAATTAAGGATTTTAACCGCCACCTTTGAAAAGATAGAAATAAAATAACCGTCCCAACGGCTATGGAAACTGACTCCTCAGGGATGGAGGAGGGTGTTGTTCCTCCGCCGCCACCGCCAACTCCCCCGGACATCTCTGCGACACCAATGTACATCTTCTCATCGTCACAAGAGGGTGTTCAAGGATCTAGGAATCAAAAAAGATCTCGCCTGTCACAGGAACCAGGCTTCACCGCCCAGAATCAGACTACCACTCCGCCTGTTAATGTTTCTCCAAACCTTAACAAGGCCTCGTATGCTGATATGGTTTCTCATAATGCAAAGCATAAGGATATCAGAATAGACAATCAGATGTTCGCTGAGGAAGGTAGTCTTATTCATATTTCGGATGCAACTGATGCCATTCCATTTAAACAGGTTCACATCAACCCTGAGTTAAGAGACCGCATGCATAAGCAATGGGAGAATGCTATAATTATCAAGATTGGTGGGAAGCCATGGTATTACACGGCATTGTATACCAGACTTGATATCATGTGGAAATTACACAATGACTTTGAACTTGTTGATCTGGGACATGGCGCCTATGTCCTCAAAGGATTATCTCATGATAAGAGAGAAATGATTTTGTCTGAAGGCCCCTGGCTTCTTGCTGGCAGTTTCATGACAATTCGAAAATGGAGTCCTAACTTCAACGCTGAGTCTGATGAGATTAAGAGTACAATCTCATGGGTGCGCATTCTCAACCTCCCAATAGAATATATCAGAGTTGCAATGATTCAACCTCTGGCTGCTTGTATTGGAGACCCTATCAAGATAGATAGCAACACATACAATGCATCAAGGGGCAATTTTGCGAGATTTTGTGTCCAACCCCACACTAATAAACCCCTGGAAAGAGGACTATGGATTGAAGGTAAAGTCTATCAAATCGTGTATGAAAATATCTCCACATTGTGCTACTCATGTGGCAAGATTGGTCATCTTAAACCTTAATGTCCTGATAAATCAGTACCTATGGGATCCATGGAGATTGATGATAATGTGGTACCCGTTGACCACAATGTAGCAATTGACAAGAAAGCTCAGTGGTTAATTGACAAAGCCAGGGAACAAGAGTATGGCACTTGGATGCTGGTGAATAGAAAAAAGAAAGACACTAAGGGTACAAATGAGAAGATTGCTGATAAGTCTTTCTCACAACCTCAGAATCCCAACATGATCAGTAAAGGTAAAGGCAAAGACACTATCAGGATCACTGGAAGTCACAATAATGTCAAGAGTAATGAGGTTCAGTGAAAAAGAATACTGCCTGCTTCTCTTAATCCTTCAGTCCGCAAAGGAACATTTACATTGGCACGAAAAGCAGTTACTCAGATGAAAACAAAGCCAAGAGTCACACCACTTAGTGCCAATCGTGGCAACGTTTCAACTGTTAACCATAACTCTTTTGCTATTATGTCACCTACCTCTCTCTCTCCTACAGAAGATACTAGCATTCTCAATACTCTAGTCCAGATTCCAATCTCTCATGGATCATGCACTGGAGGAAGCAGATTGGATCCACCATTGGGCGTTCCACACATTCCATCAACCATTCCAGGCTCCAACGATGATCACGAACATATGAGTACTCAACAGGGTGATTTTATTCACTGTTATTCCACCAACCAACTGGGAACTTCAGGTGACTTGGCGCATGAGGAACACTTGGATCTAGATCACCTGTGGTGGCTGAGAATGGACCTCACACTATGGGATCAGAACAGGCAGAGACTCCTAGTACTGGAGACCCTGAGTCAGGTCATGGCTCAATGGAACAGGAGTTCCATTGAGAATCCTATACTACCTACTCACATATACAGTCCAAGAATGAAGGTGATTTCTTGGAACTGTCAGGGGGCAGGAGATGAAGACTTTCATCGTAATTTTCATGACCTGGTTAGATCTCATAATCCTATTGTAGTTTTTATATTTGAAACTAGAGTTTCTGAAGATCAGGCATGGAACATTATGCCTTTTCTTGGATATAATAACTACCAAATTGCTCCATCTGTTGGCATGATTGGAGGAGTTTGGATGCTTTGGAATAATTATGAAGTAGATGTTGAAATAATTGATGTTGATGATCAATCTATCAGTGTTATTATAAGACCTAATATGATGGAACACTGGAGAGTGACAGGAGTGTATGCTCAACCACGCAAAAGAGCTAAGGTTAGAGTCTTTGAAGAACTAGCTAGACAGGCTCACAACAACCCCATGCCTTGGTTAGTCACTGGGGACTTTAATGAAATCAGCTATTCTCATGAAAAGCGGGGTGGCAGAACTAGGTCCCTCAACAGACTACAGTTCTTTAGGAGATTTATGGAAGATTGTCAACTGCATGATCTTGGTTATACAGGCCCTAAGTTCACTTGGACTAACAAGAGAGCCAATGGGGCTTTAATCCAAGCCAGACTTGACAGGGTTATGGCAAATCAAGAATGGATGGATTTATTCCCAGAGTGTGTTGTAGAGAATCTGCCAAGAACATACTCTGATCACCATCCTATTGCTACTTGATGTCTTGGGAAAGGCAAGGTCAATGGGGTCAGACCTTTTCGCTTTGAAGAGATGTGGTTTTTAAATCCTGAATGTGAGCTTCTTCTTCAAAACATTTGGAAGGATAAGAGTTATCTACTAGATGACATAGAAGAAGTTCCTAAAGTTCTCAAACCTTGGAATGATTCTAAATTTGGCAATATTTTCACAAGGAAAAGGAGATTGAAAGCCAGACTTGGAGGCATCCAGAGGGCTCTCAGTTTAAAGTCTTCTGCCTTCCTAATCCAACTTGAAAATGAACTCCTGCAAGAATACAGTACAGTGCTTCAGCAAGAAGAAATGTTCTGGCTTCAAAAGACCAGAATAAAATGGATCAAGGAGAGGGAGAGAAATACAAAGTTCTTTCATAGAACTACCTTGGTTAGGAGGAAGAGGAACTTTATTCAGAAATTGAAAATTGCAGGCATGTGGGAAACTAAACTGATGCCCTTCAACAGCATGCAAGAACTTATTTCAGTAAGTTGTTTTCAGGAGTGACTGTCCTTAACAGTAGCAGTTCAGTCCACACTCTCCATATATCCAACTTCCAAGCTCAGTTAGATGTTGATGATCTCTCTTCCCTTGGAGCTATGATAGACAGAAAAGAAATAAAGAAAGCTATCTTTGCAATGCATCCCCTCAAGGCTCCAGGACCAGATGGCCTTAATGCTAGTTTTTTTTCAGAAAAGTTGGAGGTGGATAGAGGATTCTGTTTGTAGCTTTGTGGATAATGCCTTTATCAACAAAAGTTTTGACAAGAAGATCTGTGAAGCATTTATCTGCCTTGTGCCTAAGATTCAGGCTCCAGAAACTATAACACAGTTCAGACCAATAGCCTTATGCAATGTAGTCTACAAGTTGATTACCAAGTGCATCACAACAAGGTTGCGCAGTATAATGCCAAAAATCATTGCCCCTACTCAGTCCAGCTTCATCAAAGGCAGAAGCACTCAGGACAACATTGTGGTCCTTCAAGAGGTGATCCACTCACTGAGATCTAAGAAACACAACAAAGTAGGTTGCATGGTGATGAAACTTGATCTGGAAAAGGCCTATGACAAGGTCAATTGAGATATTTAGAAGATACTTTACATGTGCTTGGCTTTCCAACTTCTCTGGTGGATCTCATCATGTACTGTGTGAAGAGTGCCTCCACTAAAATTCTCTGGAATGGATCCCCTCTGGAGGCATTTGATCATAGGTGTGGTCTGAGATAAGGGGATCCCCTATCCCCTTATCTTTTTGTGCTTTGCATTGAAAGACTATCCTACATGATCCAGGAAGCAGTGGAGAATGGCAGCTGGAGTCCAATAGTACCATGCAGAGGAGGTCCACTTCTGTCCCACCTATTCTTTGCAGATGATCTCATACTAATGGGCAAAGCAACCTATGGTACAACTCACTCTATCAATAGAGTTATTGAAAACTTCTGCCAGGCCTCAGGTCTCAAGATCAGCTATCAGAAATCTAAAGTCTTTTTCTCAAAATCTCATGGAGCTTCCACCAAGAGACAGATTAGTGATATCCTAGGATTTGGTCAAACTACTAATCTAGGGAAATATCTGGGGGTTAAACTCAGTCATGGGAGAATCACAAGAGCTGATCATGCTGAAGCATTTGATAAAATTCTGGCAAAATTTGATACATGGAAGGGTAGACTACTCTCTATGGCAGGGAGAGAGACTCTCATTTGTTCAGTTTCTTCAGCAATGCATGTTTACAATATGCAATCCTCCTATCTACCTGATTATGTTTGTGATAAACTGGATAGACTGAATAGGGATTACTTGTGGTCGAATGATCTGACACAGAGGAAACTTCATTTGGTGAATTGGAAGAAGGTTCTTAAATCTAAGAAAGAAGGTGGACTGGGGATCAGGTGTTCTAGAACTTCTAATGAGGCCCTTCTGGCCAAGCTTGCTTGGAAGGTTTTGACTAAAGAAGATACAATGTGGTACATCCTGGTGCAGGCTAAATATCTGAAAAATCAGCCTTTCTCTTCCTATATTATCAAAAGTTCTGACAGTCCAACATGGAAGGGTATCATCAAATGCCTCAATCTGATGAAACCCCATATGAGATGAAAAATTGGCAGTGGTTCTAACATTTCCTTTTGGGATGATAACTGGAGGGGTAGTGGCAGTCTGGCTATGGAAGATCTTTCTATACACCCCACAGAGAGGAACCTGCTTCTCAGTGATGTTTTAAGCCCTGATGGAGATTGGAGATGGGATAATCTCTTATCTGGTATCCCACAACACACAAAGACAGATATTGAATCTAGGAACTTCTCTCTCACTGCTCAGGAAGATTCTGTAATTTGAGAGGGCACTTCTAATGGAAAATTCTCTTGCCAGTCAGCTTATAGACTGTTTCAGTAGAGACATGAGAGTTCAGTGAGACATCCTTCTCATAATGCTTGGGTGTGGAAGGTTGATGTCAGTTTTAAGCTCCAACGTTTCCTATGGTTGCTTACTCAGGAAAGACTGGCCACCAATGTTGTGAGGTTCAAGAGACATGCCTCTCTCACTGCAATGTGTTCTCTCTGTGATCACCATGAAGAATCGGGAATACATCTTCTTAGACATTGCCCTGCTGCTAGAGAGATATGGACTCTGATCATTCTCAATGAAGATCTAGCTCTATTTGATTCTCTTAGTGATGAACAATGGTTGAAAGAGAACCTGGGCAGACTTAAGATCAGGAATGTTCTCATACCCTATGCTAGCTGGAATTGGATTTTTATAGCTACCTTATGGACTTGCTGGAAACATAGAAATGCTAGAGTCTTCCATAAGTTAGAAGTGAATGTGCAAGGAAGGTTGTTTCAGATCAAAAAACTGAGCTTCCAACTTTATGCTGGCAAGAGGAAACATCCTCTGATCAGTCACTCGAGCACTTGGAAAAAACCAGCAGCTGACCATTTCAAACTGAATGCAGATGGGGGACTGAACTTTGGCTTCAACTCAGGCTCAGCAGCAGGTCTACTTAGAAACCCCAATGGTGACTGGTGTTGGGGATATGCTCATGTTATCCAGGCGCCTACTGTCGATGAAGTGGAGTTGCAGGCGTTGTACAAAGGTTTACAGTTTGCTTGGGACAGAAGAATTCTTAACCTCGACGTTGAGTTGGACTCCATGCAAGTGATCCGCATGGTTAAAGGAGATTTGGCACCAACTGATCATCTTAAATGTTTGGTTGATGAATGTATTAAGTTCCTCCATATGCCATGGAATTGCACCATAAACTGGATTCCCAGAGAGGCCAACAAGGTGGCTGATGCTCTAACTAAAGTATATAGCATTTGTGTTGGGGAGGAAATCTTTTGGGAAACTCCTCCTTCTTCTTGTATTTATAGCCTTCTAGCTAAGGATAGGATGTAATCGTATTTGAACTTCCTTCTTTTATCAAAAAAATAAAAAATACTTGGATAACCACCACGGCTAAAAAGAGGGAAAATAGAAGATAAAAAAAATTCAAATTTCAGTAATGGGATAACCACCTATTTTTTTCAATCAAATCATAAATGATTTCTAAAAACTTATAATTATTATCTAAAAAGCACAGGGGCTCCCTCTATTCCTCCTAAAAAGATTTTGGCAATTTTTAATTGAGTAAATTGGAGTTTTAATTTTTCAAAAACCTGAAATTCAAAAAGTAACTGCAATAGACCACATTCTAAGCAACCTCCACACGGTTATTTTCATTGAACTTATTTTCTCTTTCTTAAATGTCTCATGTTCTAAATTTCAGTTCTTTTGGTTCCCACATTTTCGTGTTATTAGATTTTACAAAATGTTTTCGAGCTCTTTTTTCTCTGATCTTTTTTCTTACCTTTGTTACAACAGATTGTCACTGGTATGCATTTGGCTGCCTCAAAATTTCCCAAGAGAAAGGTAATGTATTTGTGGTATTAAAATAGTTTACTTTTGTCATTCTACATATTTAGATGAATTTGCATTTGATTGATAAAGTCTTTGATTTTCTTAAGCTATTGCTGATCCACTAAATGATTTAAATGATTCCGGCGCTGAGAGAAGAGAGCAGTGGAAGACAATAAATAATGTTCACAGGTAATGTTTTCATTACAATTATTCTACCATGGGTTAGCATTTATAGAGTTAGCAAACTTAAAAAATTTAAAGGTGTTTAAGTTGTTTCCAGTTTATATAGAATGAGTTGTACGATAACATGCATCTAATAATTTTCAAAGGATGAATATATTTTCTAATGACTTAAATGACTTGCTTTATTTACAATTAATCGGATTGTCTTTCAAGCAACATGAATTTAATTTGTTATCTTTTATATGATGTACGATTATTTTATTTCTCCGACTAGTATCTTTTTGTGCTTATTGTGTCTAATTATATATGCAGGTGGCTCTTGGGAGGAAAAAGTGGAAATACCAGAAAAAAGTGCGTTCATTGGTATATGTAAAATATAATCATATTAGCAGATAAGTACAAAACATCCATTTAAAAAAAAAGATAAGCACAAAATATATTTTAGAATCATGTTTCTGATTGTTAAATTTTGAAATAACGGCCCTTTCTTATACCCTTTTTCACCTCTTCTTCTTCCTAACAGTTTTTACTTTCGAATCATAAATTATTTAAAATCAGAAACATACAATTTACCCCTTTAATTTGTTTAATATTGTATGTAACACCCGTTCTTATTCACAATTTTAACAATTTCAACATTGGGATTTACTAATTTTTGCATTGCACCGTCGGACGATATGGCTGGAGGTGTGTGGCTACTATGGAATGCGGAGGTTATCAGCGTTGAGATACTGAACTTGGATGATCAAAGCATCCACGCCATGGTACGAGGAAGAAATCAAACCGATTGGATGGTCTCCGGAATATATGCTCGGCCGACAACAGTGGACAAATTGAGGGCATTCGATAGACTCGAACAAATCTCCAAACAAGTATCAATTCCATGGCTTGTTCAAGGGGATTTCAATGAATTTTGTTTCAATCATAAGAAATATGGGGGAGACAGATCAATCGATAAGAGATGTGAGGCGTTCCAAAAGCGAATAAATTCTTGGGGCATGAACGACCTCGGCTTCAAAGGGCCAATGTTTACATGGGTGAATAAACGGGAGGGCGGAGACCTTATCATGAAAAGAATAGATCGCGCCATGGCAAACGAGGCATGGATGGACAAATTCCCGAATTATGAAGTGTTGCACTTGCCAAGAACTCACGGCGATCACCACCCCATCCTAACACATTGCGAGGGAAATCCGAGAAGGAAAAAAAAGAGGTCGTTTCAATTTGAGGATATGTGGTACACCCACCCGGAGTGCGAAAGGAAAATGAAAGAAATTTGGGATAACCACCCTCGACTCGAGGATGCAATAAAATCAGTCCCGACAACTATGACGCCATGGAACGAGGCGAGCTTTGGCAATATTTTCAAAAAAAATGAGAGAGTTATGAAACGGATAGCGGGAACTCAAAGGGTGATTGCAAGAAACCCGTGCGCCTTTCTAAGGAATATGGAAAAGGACCTTCTCGGGGAGTATAATAATTTATTGCGCAACGAGGAAGTGTTTTGGAAACAGAAATCACGAATCCAATGGTTAAAGGAAGGTGACAACAATACAAAATTTTTTCACCGTTCTACCATAACTCGGAGGAAAAGAAACGAAATACGCACACTCCTTATTGATGGGATTTGGATCGAGGATCAAAACCTCCTAAAAGAACACACAATACAGTACTACCGAGGCCTATTTTCGGGGACGGCTGCGAACACCCCCGCTCTACCGCTGTCACAATTCCAAACTGCTCTTGATGCCGTGGGTAATAAAGACGTGGGGAGGGATATTTCGATTGAGGAATTGAAAGTTGCGGTGTTCGCGACACATCCATCAAAGGCCCCCGGACCCGATGGACTCCATGCGAGAGTATACCAAAAATTTTGGAGCTGGATTCATGAGTCCCTCTACGAGTTCGTGCATGCGGCTTTTATAAAAGGAGAATTTGAGTCGAATATTTGTGGCGCGTTCCTCTGACTTATACCCAAGGTACAATCTCCCGAGAGTATCTCTCAGTTCCGACCAATTTCTTTGTGTAACGTAGTATATAAATTCATTACAAAGATTATTACGTTGAGGCTCAAAGATCTTATGCCCGAATTAATTTCGCCGACGCAATCTAGTTTTATTAAGGGTCGTGGAACTCATGATAACATCCTTGTCATCCAAGAAATCTTACATTCCCTGCGCAACAAAAAAAATAATAAGGTGGGAAGTATGATTCTAAAGCTCGACTTAGAAAAGGCGTACGATAAAATTAGTTGGAGTTTCTTGAAGGAAACGCTCTATGCCTTCAATTTTCCGGAGAATATAATCAAGCTTATTATGTTCTGCGTGATGAACGCTTCAACAAAAATTTTATGGAACGGGGAACCTTTAGAAGCTTTTGAACATGGATGCGGGCTACGCCAAGGAGATCATTTATCCCCATATTTGTTCGTCTTATGCGTCGAGAGATTATCTTACCTTATTCTTGAAGAGGTAGAGAAGAAAAATTGGGAACCTTTGATTCCGTGTAGAGGGGGACCAAAAATTTCTCATATTTTTTTCGCCGACGACTTGATACTTATGGGCAAAGCAACACTCAAGACAACGAAGAGCATAAAAGAAGTGTTGGATAAATTTTGCCAATGCTCGGGATTGAAACTCAGTGCGGATAAGTCCAAAGTTTTCTTCTCGAACAACAGGGGTTGGAATATGAAAAGAAGAATATGTGCCAACTTAGGCTTCTCAAGAACACACAACCTTGGCAAGTATCTTAGTGCTAATTTATTTCATAACCGGGTGAAAAAAGAAGACTTCAAGGAAATATTCGACAAGCTAGGAATGAGATACTCGGGATGGAAAGGAAAAACTCTATCTCTCGCGGGTAGAGCAACTCTAATCCAAGCGGTGTCGACGGCTGTCCCTATACACATCATGCAATCTTGTTGGCTCCCCGAAAATGTTTGTCACAAACTCGACAAACTTAATAGGGAATTCCTATGGTCGAGTGACCTGAGTATTCGGAAATTGCACCTCGTAGGATGGCAGAAAGTGAGTCGGGAAAAGAAAGAAGGGGGTCTCGGATTTCGGATAGCCCGTCTAAACAACCAAGCACTCCTTGCAAAGTTGGCATGGAAAATCCTAACGGGTGGATCCGGACTATGGTGCGACATTATTGCAACGAAATATCTCAAAGGGGTTCGGCCCCTAGCATATGTGGGAAGATCGAGCGATAGCGCCACGTGGAAGGGGATTATTCGGTGTATGAATCTTATCAAACCTCACATTAGATGGAAGATTGGCAAGGGGAATTTAATTTCGTTTTGGTTCGATAATTGGTTGGGGAACGTTAGACTATGTGAACTCGTGCCTTTTATTGATGAAGCGGATTTGGATATCACCCTTAGGGACGTCATCGATGGTAATGGCGAGTGGGATTTCAGTGAAATTCAAACACCAATTAATCATGACTGGATGGCCGTAATTGAAGGAAAAAATCCGACTTTGAACGGGGAGGAAGACTGCATTATTTGGAACGGAACGACGTCGGGGTCCTTCTCGTGCCAAAGCGCATACAAACTGATGCTCCGGGATAAGATGGGGACAGCAATCCGCAAGGACTATGGCTGGATTTGGAAGTTGCAATGTGGCAACAAGATCCGACATTTTATTTGGCTAGCGCAACAAGATAGGCTAGCGTCAAATATGATGAGGAAGATGCGAAAGCTCACTGATTCGACTGCGTGTGACTTATGCAAAAATCCAGAAGAATCGTCTATACACATCTTGCGCCGTTGTCGAACTGCAGCAAACGTGTGGAGCACGCTGCTCACGGGAAAGGAAAGACAGATTTTAGAGACCTATTCGGACGCATTGTGGCTGGAAAAAAATTTGCAAAAGAAAGAGCGCATCTGTAAGATTATGCCGAATATACCGTGGGATATCATCTTTGCGTCAACCATTTGGATCTTGTGGAAGAAGAGAAACGAAAGAATTTTCCGAGGGAAAGTCGGAAAAAACTTTGAAACAATATGCCAAATAAAGCAATTAGCCTATGATTTGTGGAGTGCTAAGGGTATGGATAAGGAGATAAAAAAGAAGAAGTGGGAAAAGCCGAATTCGTGTTGGCTAAAACTCAATGTCGATGGGAGTGTGGTTGCCGCGAGCAACAAGGGTGCAATTGGAGGAGTTCTACGCGACGAAAATGGAGTATGGATTGTGGGATTCAAAGGCAAAATACAATCCCCTACTATCTTGGAAGCGGAAGTGGAAGCAATTAGACAAGGACTAAGAGTAGCGTGGGAAAGAAGACCACAAAAAATTAGTGTGGAGACGGACTCTAAAGAAGCTCACGAGTTAATTTCTAAGGAAGGGGAAAGAAGCCGCAACCCCAACCTCCAAAACAAGATTGAGGAGTGCCGTGAACTACTACACAAACCATGGACACATGAGTTCCGTTGGATAGAACGGGGGAAGAATGGACTCGCGGACACACTTGCAAAACAAGGCCTCAACATGGATGGAGATTTATGTGTGATACATACCCCTCCACCCGAACTAATTTCTATGATTTCTCTTGATGTAGCCTAAGGGCGCATGTCTTTCCACTTTATGTATCAAAAAAAAAAAATCTCTTTCTGAATCGATTTTCTTTTTTTGCAGTGTAGATATAGACCATGTGTGATGCCATTTTTCGTGTTGAGCAACGGAAATTGTTCATTAGTCATTCATAAAAAGAGAGATGGCAAAGATTACTCAGTTTAAAATTACATTTTAGATTTGTGGTATTACTAAACTTTTATTTGTTCTTTATTTTCTTTGTGTTACTACATGTGTTTGCTAAATTGTTCATTTATTTTTTTGATCGAACTTCTAGCTTGATCTTTAATCTTCTGGTATTAATATATTTGTTTGCTATTTCAATGGACTTTCTATCTTCAAAGCTTTTATAGTTTTGTTTTGTTGTACTCTTAAAAAAGAAAGCGTTCTATATTACTATTAATAGCCTTAGTGCGCATAATTTAAATTTTACACACTTTAAGTTCTTGAGACTAAATGTTCTCCCGCACACATTTAAACGAAATATTCGTTTTTTTAGCACACGGCTACTAGATAGATTTTAAATTATTATCACATAAATTATTGTAAAAGTGCGCCTTAAACTAAAATATTGTTTACACCTAAAGAAATTTGCACGCGGTCTCCGCGTGCGCTTTTTTGCTAGTATAATATATAATAAGTCTAACCGTTGCCATTCACATAATTATGAGAATAAATATATCATTAATATTTATTGGTCACCTTTATTTTATTAAAATATTCCAACACTAAATATTTTTCAGATTGTTCTATTATTGACGCGTGCGTGGGGGCTGCTCCTTCTTTCTCGTGGTAGAGTATTCATGAAGCTATTTTGGTGGTGAAGGCGGATATGAGGTGGAGAGTGGGAAACGGGGAGGATTGGTCTATTTTGGGGGGAGCTTGGATGCCTAGGCCGACGACCTTTAGCCTAATTACGCCGCGCGTTGATAACTTGGTCAAAGATAAGGTGTCTTCTCTTATAGATTTGGACACAGGCGGATGGGATGTGAAACATATTCGGAGTATTTTTTTGGCGGTGAATGTGGATACTATCCTTTGTATTCCTATCGGATGTGCGGGCAGCGTTGACAATACAGTATGGCACTATAATTCAAACGGAAAATTTTCAGTCAAAAGCGTGTACCATGTGATACGTCAACAAGGACTATATAGAAAGGATAGGGAGGAAAGTGGTGCTACGAGTGAAATGCGGCATTGGCGTTTTATTTGAAACTTAAAGATTCCAAATAAAATTAATATTTTCCTTTGGAGATTATGTACAAACACCATTCCTACGAAATCAAATCTTGTTCGGCGACATGATCTCTTCCGAGGCGCAATGTTTGGTGTGCGGTTGTGGTGACGTGGATATTAGCCATTGTTTTCGGTCTTGTCATGTTACAAGACAAGTGTGAGCATTATTATTGCTTCCGTCTAGTTCTATGATCAAGGATTGTGAGGATGGTGAGGCATGGGTTGTGCAGAATAATCAAGAACTTTGACAAGAATATTGTGATCTTAATTGTGGTAACTTGTTGGGCGTTGTGGCATAACAAAATTAGAATCACAGTTGGGGATGACGCTTTTAACCCAAAAAATATCGTTTGTTTTGTGGCATCATTTGTGAATGCATAGGCTGTGTCGAAAGAGGTGAGTATGGCGCAAGGGGACTCGGAGAGTTGGAGTGCGCATCTTGTTGGGTGGATCAAGATTAATGGGGCAATGTTTCACGAGGAGAGGTTGTCGGACATGGGAATCATTACTAGGGATTCAAATTGGGTTGTTCTTCCGGGTTGCGAAGAGAATGGAGGGACTGTTGAGTGCAACGAGTATTGAGCCATGTGTTGTAAGGCTAGTTGTTTGATTGACAATGTATGTGGGATGGTTGAAGGTAATTTTTGAGGGTGATTGCTTAGTGGTTATCCATGATATATTATGCTCGATCCCAAGTAATGCGGAGTATGCAAATGAGTTAAATGAAGTTCGAAAAATCCGTGACAGCGAGAATGATTTTATCCTCCAATGGGCGTGTAGAGAGTCGAATGAGGAGGCACATATGATTGCTAAAACGGCGGTGAAAATTCATCATGGTTCCGTGCGGATTTGCAAGAGTTTTTGTTTTGATTTCATAAGATTATCTTTGTTTCGTTGTGCGTTTTTTTGTTTTGTATTCTGAGACTTTCGTTTGTGTAGCTCGGTAACATTGTTCTTTCTTCCGACTTTATCGGCGGTGTTTTATGATAATCAGTTTTGTTTCAAAAAATAAAAAATAACACACTATTGCAGCATTGCTTCACATATGTCATTTCATAGCGGTAAATTTTGCTCGACCTGTTCACGAGCAGCCTATAAATGTAATCTTCATATACAGAAAGACACCAAATAAGGTAGCCATAAAGAATTCACTCACTTTTATTCGATAATAATAACAATGAGGCTTCAGTCAAACCATAATTTATACTTATCTCCAATTATTCCAGGATAAACTTCAGTAAGATTCAAGTCAATCAGTGTTACTACTAAACAACTAGGTATTACACACCAAAGTATCATGAACCACATGTTTAAAGAGACAAAATTTTACTGCTTCAGCAGCGTCTACAACAAAAAAATATGATCAAAATGAAAACTCATTTCATTGAAGGCTGCTATAATTCATACTGGAGGTCGTCCAGAACCAAGAATCTGTCCTATAATATTTGATACCTGAGATAGAAAAGGTAAATGAATGAAAATAATTCTGTGTTTGCAAGTTAAGAAATGCAGACGGGGAGGACTACGGTACAGCTCTCCGCAGCCAGAAAACAACAGACAAACCTCTTCAATATATAGTATTGAATGGCGGGTTCTAATTATGCTGAAATTGTGAATAAAAAGAATGATACAATAAGCAAGAAATTGTACGTGAAAAAAGAATGAAAATGTCCATATAGCTTGCCAGTTATTCGGGATTACAAGGCTGGTTTGTTTGATTGTTATGCTTCCCTACTCATGTTTCTTCATCCATCCTCATGTCTCTAATGCTATTAACTTATTCACATCCAATGTATAATTAATAATGCAAATATGGAAACATGTCGAATGTTTCTTTACTAGTTCTGAATAATTAATCTATGATTCATCAAATTTATGAAGATGATACTGGCAGAATCTTTAATTAAAGATGCAATTCATGCTATAAACAGGAGTCCAAATAATGCA
Source organism: Linaria vulgaris (assembly GCA_948329865.1). NCBI lineage: Eukaryota > Viridiplantae > Streptophyta > Magnoliopsida > Lamiales > Plantaginaceae > Linaria > Linaria vulgaris. The sequence continues at coordinate 28,496,855 of OX415250.1, read as the reverse complement.
CACAAATGTCTACCTGCGAATATTTTGAAACACAGCGATCAATACAGCTATTTTCACCTATGTAAAGCTCACCCTCCCTGTACCTATTATATAGAAATTCATATCACTAAATCATCAAACATCGCAGAGGTAAAGTTTGCCTCAGAAGAAAATATTGGGAATGTATAGCAGTGGGGCGTAAGTGTACCTTTTTTCTACACATTTGTTGAAACATGTATGAGTAAGCCTGAAACATAAAGCAACGCATCGATGGAGATTTTATGTTGCAAATGAGCAATGTCAACTTCATAATAAACTAACTAATAGTGAAAATAACAAGAACATAGGGATTTAGCTGGCATCTATGATGATAATCGCCACCCACGATATACTATCACAACCCCGTTAAAAGTTCATTCTATAGCACCAACAGAGGATAACATATGAAACATATTTCAGTTCGCAAAAAGAATGCATGAAAAAAAATGAGAAAAAATACATCCTCGCTCACAAAGCTTCATCAAACATGTACTCCAGAATAGTAAGCTTATTTCCTAACAGATACTCATCCTCTCCACGCAGTGGGAAACTCCTTGAAATGGGCAGTTTGATTTTTTAAAAACTATATTGCAGTTTAAAGTTTCAAAATTTCCAAAAACTCAAAAGACTTCATGGCAATCCAAAGTCTCGACTTTGAAATTGAATACCCTTCTGTTTCATTCAACTAGTAGCACCACGGGGTTATACAGTGAAAAGTAAAAGGGCAAGGAAAAGCAGCTCTAGACCACGACCAAGAGAAATTCTTTCTGCAAAGAGATACATCGCAGAAGAAACGAGACTCGCATGAAACAGAATCTGATCATCTCTTTCCCAGATAGTTCTTTTTACCTATGCTTAAGCCCTAACATAAAACACCATTTCTTTACACACATTAAATCTGTAACCATTCCCTCCAGATATTTAGGACATGGCCATGATTTTTCGTTTCTCTAAACAAGGTTTTTTTCTAAATCACCCAACAAACCCATCTCCATTCCCTTTACTCGTGCTTAAACTTCGTAACGTTGTTATACTTCCCTATTCACCAATAGATATGGGGGTCTTTTGTTCTAGCAACAACTATTATCATAATTCAAATCATCCTGGGAGCAAAACACCATCTTACTAAAAACACCAATTTGCATCATATAAGTCGTAAAACTATCACTAGCTAGCGGGAGAGTTTAAAATGTATGAAATTTAACGAAAAACGGTAGAAGATTCCAAATATGTGGTATGATCCTGGTTAACCTTTCTAGAGGCATAATTACTGCCGTAAAACAATCAAGAAGATTCGAATATGCGTAAAACTACAATGCCCTGATATATGATTTTCTTCCAAGTTCCAACTATATGTAAATCCCAGCTCATGAATAAAACATAAAGTTCATCAATAAAAATAACAAATCGAATTAATGATTTACTCACTTGTTGAATAGTTCAACTCGGTACTCCATCTCTTTCACCATAGTGCCTATAATCTGTTGATAAATAAACAAAAAATAGAAAAAAAAAATCAGACTTTTTTCCGGTTAAGCTGTGTAAATACAGATATAATATACATCATACAAAACGTAAACACATTTACAAAACCACACCTTCTCCTTGTCAATTTCAGCTGGTTCCGCCATTGTTGCTCTCCTTGTCAATGATTAATATTTTCACAGTAAAACGAAAAAAAGAAAATTAATTGATTTTGTTCGAATTGAAGTGAGAGACGAAGCCCTCCGAAAAGGGAGACTAGGGTTTAAAGGAGGGTTAAAGATTTAAAAGTGGCACCTGTTTTGTGACCACAATATTCACTCAATATTTAGTTGAAAGATTTAACTATAACATTTTTTTCTTGTCACAAAAGATTTTTTTTTTTTTTGGGATAAACATTTTGTCACATGATTGTATGAAACAGAATTTAGCAGGAATGTATGTAAAATTTGTTACAATCCAACATTATTGATTGATATTTATAAATATATTTGGTTTATTTGTTCGTTGATGCTTTATTTCTATACAAATGCGTCTTATTAGTCTTAAGAATTCATAAAAAAAAAAAGTCTTAATTTATAATCAATAAATATAACTCTATGTTGTGCATTTATAAAATGAAAACATTATTAACCTAGAAAATATTTAACGATTTGTGCAAAGTCAACACCTCTAATGAATCATCTATCTCGTGCGTGTACACCTTCCCTCATGTGAGTCTCATGTGTGTATACTGGGAGGAGGATAAAACAACTGAAGTGTGTAATATACTTATTTTAATGAATAAAAGCTCACAACCAAGTTAATTCGAATTATCTATAGTCCGTATAACTCAATCCAACGCAATTTAACCCTATAAATAACTCTTCATAGACCTAGAATCGCTTGATTGGTGCATTCGATAAATTCCTGCGTAGTTAAAAATATTCACCGCGTTCATGAATTCATTAGACAAAAATATTATCGTGTCGTTGGTATTTAACTAATAAAATTTTGATGCTTAGGTTATAAAGTATAAACATTATATATAACCTGGGAAGGCTGATGATGTGAGATTTAGGGTTCGGGAGTGGCTAATTATATTTTATTTGGAAGAAGGCTAACAAACTTAACTTAGGTTACTTGTTTATGGTACGAGTGAGTTTGATTGATACTCTACTACATTGAGTTTGATTTTGATTGATACTCTACTACATTCATATCTTGTTTATCCATACAAATGTAAAGTAAATGACATATATGGCATGATCTCAAATCCCAATCATTATTCTTTTGTGCAATCTTTTTCTTTTACATAACATCTAGAGTGAAAAGGGAATGATAAATTATAAATATGTTGCATTTTGTTTTGGTAAAATCTTTGTGGTAAAATTATCAAAAAAAAAAAAAAAAAAATCTTTGTGGTAAATGTAATTGTAGTAATGGGCCCCATGTTAAGATAAACTTGAAGGCCCATTGATGACTATCCAATTCCAGCCCAGTATAAGCCCATACTACTAAACCACATTATTCGCTTCCATTTTACTTACTTTTGATCTATACTGAGCTGCTAACCAGGTGGAATTGAGAGAGAGAGAGATTTACGAAGTAAACGACGTCGTTATGAGAAAATTCGATCCATGGCCGGTGTTCTTTAAGAGGGAATGGAATCGCAACTGGCCGTTCCTCGTTGGATTCGCCGTTACAGGTTTAATCGTCACCAAGGTCTCACTCGGCCTCACAGGTTTCTCTTCTATTTCTCTCTCTATATTTTTTTTCAATTTTTTTATTAATTGTTTTTTGAGTTTTGCTCCTGTTGATTGATCAGAGGAGGAGGCGAAGAATTCTCCTTTTGTGCAGAGGCACAACCGGAAGTAAGATTTACTTTTTTCCTCTTAAAACCCTACAATCGATGTCTCAATACCTAGATCTGTGCATTGGGTTAGATATCTTCAGATTTGATACTGTTTGTGTTTGGTGATTATTTATGGTGGTTTGATCTCGTTGTTTGTCGTTGAATATCGAATTTTAGTTGGTTGTAAATTGTTCGTTCAGTTATGATTAATTGGTTATGTTTAAACTTGGATTGCATCGTTTTGTGTTAGATGACATGTTTATTGTACACGCGTGTAGTTTAGCACTTCACGCCGGTGCCAATTTTTTGTTGGTTTGGTCTATAGCAGTGGTTAGAGTATCGAATTTAATCGTTTTCATCCCAAATACGATACACTAATTTAGTGATTCAGTAACAGTATGAAATGGATTATTAGTAATGTTTTTTGTGAATCATAGTTAAGAAACAGGTTGACTCATGTTGTGTATCATGATTATTTGTATCATTTCAGTAGATCGTTAAATTTAACACCTGGAACCATGGCATCTCAATTGTTGGGGTACTAGCCTATCTAGCTTTATCAGCATCAACAATTGGATGAACGGCAGAAACAAAGGTCTCATTTTGAGGGCTATTTTGGGGTTTTGTATGTTTGGATGAAATAGTATATATGTCCAGGATGGTGAAATACTATGTACATTAGATTTTCTGATTGTATATGTGGTAAATTGGTGTATTGCTGGACTTTCAGAAACTGCTCATGTTATCATGGAATTATAAATTGAAGTATTAGACGTGTAAGTTGTATAGTGATGTTTAAAGAGGACCTGGAGCAGGAAAAAAGTTGCTCTAATCTTTTCAAAGTTTGATTTACGAGGTTCAGTTTTTTCATAGTGCTTTATTAGTTTGCAGACTCTTCCAATTAAGTCACTGTGTTTGTGGCTGGTAATCAATTTTATATTGAGAATTCTCCTCATTGCTTATTGACTCTCTCCGTGATGAGAAGTGTGTGGATGAGTTCCAAATTGAAGATGGAACATCATCACAGCGGAAAACATGGTGCTTTGAAATTCATATGGTGTAGCTACACTCTTCGTGTCCATGCTTCCTTAACTTTTAAAATAAATAGAGCTTTTATCTTGATAGAGTCCAACTCCCTACATTTCTTGTATAGTCAATATTTGCTATGGTCGTACCACCTGACTTTCCTGCATCCATTTAGTTTGCAGAAAAAAGAGTAATATTTTCTTCAACTTATAATGGGCAGTTGCTTAAATTTAGTTGTGATTTGTGTTCTGATTTTCATTTAAAAATGCTTGCTGATGAGATTTAGCCAGTTGCTTAAATTGAATTGTGACCTTGTTTTGATTTTCATTTTGCTTTGCAGATGAGATTATTTGTCCCTTGTTTTCTCGGTGAATGAAGAAGTTCAGCATGGCTCAGGGATATCTTTCATTTGAGTTTTCTTTCTTTGTATATCAGACGTCACGTAGATGATAGTTCTGATAGAGCATAAATATTTGAAATTACGCCAAGTTTATGGACGTTTTTTGTTCGGCTGTTCGAGGACAAAAAATAACAAGGAATGTTCTTTTCGTGCTGTAACACGATCTGATTTACCTGACAAATGATGTTATGCAATCCACATCTTCAATCTTCTTGTTCACTGCTACTATAATTGTAGAAGTTAAAATTGATCTTCTTGGGTATGTCTTGGGCTCAATTGATTCTTGTCTTGGCCTCAGGATATTAACTTTTGATTTTATATGACATGATATTTTAGCTAGTTAATAAGTTTTAATATTATTTACAAGTAATTGAAGCTTATACATCAAAACTTTGTGAGGCTTATGCTCCCATTGCTCGGTGCTTGCACCTCGGACTGAAAGACATGGAACAGCGTTGCATAGCGCCTTCATTGTTAAAAAAAAACACTTGATGTATCTATTGAGCACAATGTCTATCATTACCCCAGATTGTGTACTGGTACAGTTAAGGATCTAAGTCTCGTATGACCGGCCAATTACAAATGAGTTTTTTCGCATCTTCAGTTCGTCAATGAGTGTTACACTTACCCTGTTGCCGATTACCTTCATCTTGATCATCAGTATTATTCGAAGTCCAACGTAACTTGAGAAAGTTCAGAGTCGTACGCCCACCTACTAAGTGGGCATAACAACCGGCAAATGAGTACAACGGAAAAGATGTATCTCAATTAGAAGTTATACAACACTGAGGACTACTAAGATGGAGTTTTCAAACCCTTAAAAGGAGTCGAAACTAGTTTTTTGCTCAAATAATTTTAGAATGTTATGCTAGTTGACATGAAACTGTGGACAGACAGACTCTCAACCTGTGTTAATCTTTCTCAATTTAACATGTCAAATCTCCCGGTTAGCAAATTTAGGTGGTGATTGCAAATTCTTTTGAAAAAATAGAAACTCATAATTTAATTTAAAGTATTAAATATAAGTTCAAATTAAAGTCAACAGTGTTTAAAAACCAACTAAAAGCCAATTTCTGCATGATAGAGCGTTTGCAAAAGAAATTAAAAAGGATTTTGCTGGTTTTCTTTTAATTTGACAATAATATTTCTACTTATATATAATTAACTATATTGTATAACAATCAGTTTAAGAATATAGACCAGTTGGCAAATTTAGAAACAAAAATCTTCATTAATATGCTCATGTCCATGATATTATTAGTTTAGTAAAAAATTAAATTATTCTAATTTGAAGCATTATGGCTTGATAATTTAATTTTACAGGAGTTTCAAATTTGTAAGAATATACACAGTTTATTAGGGGTGTCCCGTCCGTGTAAACAATGAATTTGAGAAAACTTATTTAATCATTGATCGATAAAATACTTTAGTTACTACTAAATAGCATTTTGTGCCTTTGACTTTTTTACTCAATCACATTATTTGTCAAAATAAAATAGAAGGATATAAATGTCTAACTGTAATTTAAATTTTTTTACTACCATAAATTAGAAGCATGTTCATTCCGGCTTCAGTATAGTGAGGAGACATTTAGCTGAAAATAAAACACCTCCTAAACTTATAAGTTTAAGCTGCTTTTGAGACTTAATTTTAAGTTAATTTTTAGTAATAATAACAATTTAATTAAGAAAATGGATTGATATATTAGCGCTTATTTACAAACTTACCCTTACCATGTCAAGTGGTGCCTCATTTTCTCACCACAGCATCATATTCTTCCATATCCATGGCGTCGTGTCGAGTACAAAATCGCCTCCGCTTATTCTCATCTTCATCTCCCAATTTCCACTTCTCCATTATTAAACCTTCTTCTTCTTCTTCTTCTTCTTCCACAAAATTCCTCAAAAATCGATTCAATTCCCCCCGCCATGGAGCTCTCTATTGCACTTCATCAAAACCGGAGCCTTTTGTCCTCACTACTCCTCTTTATTACGTTAATGCCCCTCCTCACATGGGCAGCGCCTACACCACCATCGCCGCCGATGCCATCGCCCGATTTCAGGTAACAACAAAACCATTACACACTGCATTTTAACCTTTTTTCATAAAAAAGGAACTAAAAATGGTGTAATTTTTGTTGTTGATTTTTAGAGGCTTCGTGGAAAGAAAGTTGTGTTTATCACTGGTACAGATGAGCATGGAGAGAAGATAGCTGGTGCTGCAGCTGCCAACGGTTCGACTCCGATTGAGCATTGTGATGTGATTTCGCAAGCTTATAGGGCGCTATGGAGCGAGGTATGCGTTTCGTTGTTGCGAGGATTTGGAGTTGTTTGTGGTGTGCTGTTTCTGATTCATGTACTTGTTGATGTGGTGGCAGTTGGATATATCTCATGATAAATTCATTCGTACGACGGATCCAAGGCATGAAGCTATTGTCAAGGATTTTTATTCTAGGGTTCTTGCCAGTGGCGATATCTATCGTGCGGACTATGAAGGACTGTACTGTGTTAATTGCGAGGAGTACAAGGTAATGGGGTACACGGTGGTGTTTAAGCAATTCATACGAATATCCGCCTTTCCTTTTATGTAGCTTTTAACGTTGACTAAAGACATTGTTTGAAGAGAGCTAGAGGGTTATGGTCTTGTGGCTATGTCTGCATTCAGAATGTGATAGAAAGTGCTTCAGCTTGAACATATTTTTGATTCTGGTACTTAAATGTAAAAGTAGGCAGACTACTTTTTTTCTTGGTTATGTCAATTTAAGAACTCACTTTGATAAAGTTTCAAATGGTTGGAGTAACTCTAGTTATATAAGTTTCATGATTTGTATAGGATAGACCTGATGAGGGAAAGGTATGTATGATAGACTTAATGAACTGAGAAGACCAGATGGTAGACAAATTTGTTTCAAGTGATAACTGGGTGGCTTTTGAGGATGGGGTTCTGCTTGTGGTTTCTTTCATTAGTCTCTTGAAACACAAATACTTTTTGGTTGCATTATACGCCATACTTCTTTGTTGAAAATAAATAACCCATGGGTTATTTAGTGCGGGTTGTTCACTATCATGATATAAGGGACACCATGTATACTGTGAATTAAATTGAGGAATCATGCAGTGGGTGTGGTGAGGCATGTTTGAGCCTGTTACCTAGATTTTAACTGCTTATAATTGCTTACAAATTCTATTACACTGATATTGTTTAGCATCTGATAGGCTTTTGTGATATCGTTTTTGATATTCTGTAGGATGAGAAGGAATTGTTGGACAACAATTGCTGCCCTGTGCACCTGAAGCCATGTCTTCAAAGGAAGGAAGATAATTACTTCTTTGCCTTATCAAAGTATCAAAAGCGATTAGAAGAGATTTTGGCCGAGAACCCAGAGTTTGTGCAGCCTTCTTTTCGTTTAAATGAGGTTCTATAATACTCAAATATTTTCTGCTCTTTGATGTTTACCTCTATCACATAACTCAATTGGAAAGTACTGCATTCAATCGAGTGACAAAAAAGCAGAAACAAACAAAGATAGGAATGAAAAATCTGTTCAAAATATTTGTTGCCTGCATATATTACGAATCTTGGAAGGTAATGGCAGATCAACCAAAAGATCATACATGATTGGCAAGCATAAAAACCATTAGTGAATTTTAATTTTAGAAACTATGGATTCCAAATTGAATTTGAGATCTCGTTTGACTTTGTGACAGAAATGGTTGAAATATCTGTCTAGAAGTATGTGTAGAAATCAAAAATATCACCCTAGGATTGTAAAAATTTATCATTGATGCTCTGAACTTAATCATGACTCTACTCTGATGAGGAACTTCGGCAGGAGGATCAGCATATAAACATGTGGCTCAAAATGTCAAACGGCATAGAGTGGTCCTTGACTGAACATTTGGAGTTTCAACTAATATTTCCATACACTGCTTGCTGCTTCTTTCAATATAGTACAAAATCATTGATTCCTTTTACAAGTTAATGAAAGCTTTGCTTTAATGTACACTTGTAGGTGCAAGGTTGGGTCAAAAGTGGCCTTAAAGATTTCTCCATTTCTCGAGCGTCAGTGGATTGGGGCATTCCAGTTCCTAACGACTCAAAGCAGACTATATATGTGTGGTTTGATGCTTTGTTGGGGTAATCCGTTTAATCCTTGACTACTGCCTGAATCCTTTTGGTCTCTTAAACTTCTAGTAAATAATTAATATTAGTTTAATTCAATTAGCCTTTGCGTCCTAACTATTGCATGACGGGTTATTCTTTGTCCTTTCGCTTAAAGGAATTCTCAACCTGTCATTATCCTCGTTTTTATTAAGTGACTTTTGGTACAATCAACTTGCTGCTTATATCCGTTGATCTGATTTCCATTGCATATTGTCCGTCCAGTGATGAAGGGGAGCCTTGGCGCACCGGTAAAGGTGTTGTTGTGTGACTGAGAGGTCACGAGTTCAAGTCCTGGGAGCGGCCTCTTGTCAAATTTGACAGGGGCTTGCCCTTAAACACCCTTGTGGTGGGACCCTTCCCCGGAACCTCCCATTGCGGGGATGCTTTCGTGCACCGGGCTGCCCTTTATTGTCCGTCCAGTGATCTTAAATCTTTCTTTGACTTAAAATCGCAGTCTGCCTTGAAACTTTTGTGCATCTTACTTTACAGCTATGCGTTTCTCCCAACTTTCATTGCATGGAGGTGGTATGCTTTTCTATACCTAATGTTGTTATTACGCAGGTTGACACGAGTCATGTTTTCTCTCGAGTAATAATGCTGAAAGTCGTACAGATGTCAATCTAGCTCGTTCTAAGATATTATGTTTCTTAATAGTGTGCTTCTACATTTAGAATACATTGTTTTCTGTGTTTTCTACTATTTTCGCCCAATATTTGCTTACACTTTTCTCTATTCATTTGTCTCAAAATCCAGTTATATATCTGCTCTTCTGGACGATAAGAAGCAGCCTGATCTGCAAACTGCCATTTCCACTGGTTGGCCTGCAACACTGCACTTAATCGGGAAGGTAGGGGATTATATCCTATTTCATGGGGATGGATTATGGCACCCTTCTTTCTTTAGTTTTGTTTGAATTGTTAAGAACCAACCTGGTCACTAATATAATCTAAAGACAAGTTGTTAGCCTTGGAATCTAGAGAACTTCCATTTCTTCTAAAATTTTCAATAAATTGATCCTTTCTCAGAGTTGGTAAATCAAGATTCACGTCACTTTTGAGGCTCTCTTTTGGGCCTTACCCGTAAAACTTCTGATGGACTTTCTGTAGTTCATCACCAAGGATATTGGGTTAAATGGTCTTGAATTATGGAAAGAGCTTATGATAAAATTATTACATTCTTATGCCTCAATATTCATTTATTTATGCTAAGCAAAACACTCAGCCTGTACGCTCTAGTTTAAATCAATCCTGAATTTCCATCAAGTAGTTAAATTCTGTTAACTATTGTTGAGAGAATCTTGTTGGATGCAGTAATTAAATTTGATCAGAAGTTTGCAGGATATATTGCGGTTTCATGCTGTTTATTGGCCAGCAATGTTGATGTCTGCTGGACTAAGCCTTCCAAAGAAAGTATTTGGTCATGGATTCCTGACAAAGGTACTCTGATTGGTAAAATGTCATTCCGTTTCTTGTTGTAATTTTAAAGCATTTTCTGATATACATTATGCTAAAGAAAAAGGGACGAATCATTCTATTTTTTTTTATCTTGAGATTGACCATACTTGGCTTCTCTTCTGGATTAAATTAGTCCTTCTGTAAATAGTGTCCCTTTCCTAAAATAGCATTGGTTTTTTTTTTGTCCCCGCCAAAAACATATCCTTACTTAGTCATGTAGCACCTTTAACTCTCAACTGATGGTTTGTTTGCATAAACCATACAACTAGCACAACATTAGGCTTTTCAATTCTTGTTAACAGTCCGTGTCAATTTAATTATTAGAGTGCATCAAATATTACTGATGTAAGTTTTTTGTATCATGTGGTTATCTTCTGTATTTGCATTGCATTGACAATTTACGCCACAAATATCGCTGACGTTTCAATTAATGACGCAACTTGTTGGTCTATGCTATACATTAGATCTATTCCATTTATATTCAGTCTGAGGTTGATGCAGAAGATGCAACCGTTTTTGCTTATGAAGATGTCAACATGGTTCCACTTCTATGCAAAATAAACAATTCAGGAGGAACATTTGTGCTTCCATTTCAGTTTGATTAGGGTTTAGCATGCATTTACTTATGCATTGCTAATGATATGTATTGTTTCCAATAGCATGCATCTGCTACTTATTATTATCTCTTATAAGTGTCATTAACTTGCTGTGATTCAGGATGGCTTAAAAATGGGAAAATCACTGGGAAATACCCTTGAACCAACTGACTTGGTGCACAGATTTGGACCTGATGCGGTTAGGTATTTCTTCCTTAAAGAAGTGGAATTTGGTAATGATGGGGACTACTCAGAGGACCGTTTCATCAACGTCATTAATGCACATCTTGCAAATACCATCGGTACTTTATCTTTTCCTCAGCATAATGCCGATATACATTTCTATCCATTCTCTTTAGCTTCTGAAACTCGGGAAAGAATTTAGAGATTGAAACTAAGTTGATCTTATTAGATAGTTCCTGAACCTGCCTATTGTTTATTAAGTTTTCTTTGGAAAGACTGGCTGATAACTACTTTTGAATCAATTTAAAAATACTAATTTGTATTGTTCTTCCACATTGAGCACCTCTCTGTGTCTATTTACTTGTTGAACATTATAATTCTGGCAGGTAATCTTCTTAATCGTACACTTGGACTTTTGAGGAAGAATTGCCAATCGACTCTTGCAGTTGATTCAGCAATTGCTGCGGAGGGAAATGCATTTAAGGATACAGTAGAGAAGCAGGTAAGTCCCTTGTATCAAATTATTCTGTCGTTTGGATTTGAAGAAATTAAGGTAATTGGAGGACAATGTGTTGTTAACTACAGGTTACACATCAATCTTTCCCCCTTTTTATACACAAAGGTGTTGAACTATAGTTACAGAAACATGTAACATATAATTGCTGGTATGCTCATAAATTTAAATTAGCAAGGAACATACTCAAACAAAAGTTTAATTCAGCCGTTATTTATGTTAGGTCAAGGTTGAGCTTATTTTTTGAGCACATTGTACACTATTTTGATTGCTGTTGACTCGCCGCTCTTTCAATTTTCTGGTTGACTTCTGTAACTTGGAATTATGCTGAGAAATAATATTAGTAGGATGGATATTCACATGCTCTTGTTGAGCTTTCAAAAAGTATAGTCCATTACCAAAGTTACATATAAGCAGTTCAATCTTTTACTTATGTGAAGTTTTACTGGAATGGATAAGGATTTGGGACTGTGGAATCTATTGTATTTAATCACAGAGTTGATTGGATCCCAGTGCTAAAACAAAGAGAGATATGCTAACTTTCATTCTGTTCTCATATTAGGTTGAGAGAGCCAGGCAGCATTATGACAATCTTGAACTATCATCAGCTTGTGAGGCTGTGCTCGAGATTGGTAATGCCGGAAATGCATATATAGATGCAAATGCTCCATGGTCTCTTTTTAAGAAAGGGGGAGCTGGCTTTGACACCGCAGCCAAGGTTTCTTTCGCTTCTTCTTATTTGTTATTTTTCACAACACACACCAAGAAGATGCATATGTTGCAGGAACGCTAAATTGTTTTCAGTATACATTGAGTCTTGAAAAATATGACGAGATGTACATATAGATAATTGTACAACCTGATATGTTCCTGGCTTGATTAAAGATTTAACTAAGTTGAAATAGCTGAAAATTTATAACCCAAAATCTTGACATTTTGACTCATCCGTGTTTTGTATGTAAGGGAGTTATCTATTGTCTGTTCAAAAGTAATTTTGTGCTTCTTTGCAATTCTTTGTGTAGGACCTAGTAATTATTTTGGAAGCTATGAGGATTGTGGCAATTGCTTTATCCCCAATTACCCCCGGTTTATCGTTGAGAATATACAAGCAGCTTGGGTTCTCTGACGACCAGTTCAATGCCATTACCTGGGTCTCTCTCTCTCTCTCTCTCTCTCTCTCTCTCTCTCTTATAATATATTATACACACACACACACATGCACGTCCCGCAGACACACAGGTTGCGTATAGCTATGACATCATATGCAATCCATAATTACTTAATGAATTTGAACAGGACGAGACGAGATGGGGTGGGCTGAAGCATGGGCAAGTCATGGATCAGCCACAACCTGTTTTTGCTAAAATTGAGCTCCAAGTTGAAGTTAATAATGAAGGTGATGAAACTAAGAAACCCACCAAGAAAATGGAGAAGCAAAAAACTAAAAAGGCGGTCGAGGCCTAGGATATTTTGTGTTGCCCTTTGAGGATAATAATGCCTTGATTACTTATTCAAAGTTACAAACCCGGATGACTCACACTGACAAAGTAAAAGGCCAAATAAGCATCTTGTATGTTCTGTGAGCAGCTACTTCAGAGCTTTGTGCATTAAACTAGTTAGTTCATGAGCTTAAGATTTTTCAGAGATTGTGAAAGATATGATCTGGTCTCAGGTTGGTTACTTTTTGGGTTTCTGAATGAAAAATCAGATTGTGATGGTGTCGGAGCAACAGCAGACGTCACCAGAAGCGGCACTGAAGCTTTTGAAGCTGAATCAGTGAAACGGGAGAGCTTTGAGTCTCATGCAAATCTTGTGAGAGGATGCCAAATGGTTGGAAATAGTGGTAGGTTAGCTTGTGCAATATTAACTTTACTGTTCAATCTTTTGTTTTTCTTTTCTCCGCTAATATGATGTTCGAGTTTATTTGTTTTGTACGATGGAAAAACAATCTTTTTTTTCTGATGAATAAATGAAGGCTGATATGTAGTTTAACAGCCCTTCTGTAAGCAAATTGGGCAATAAGAACGATCCCTTGTATCTTTTCCAAAGCATACTTTGCTGATGTGTCAACTTGTTAGTGACTCCAGAATTGCTTTAATTACGATTCTGGCTCAAGTATATTATGTGCATTTCTAACTTCATAAACTGGCAGTATTTAGCGTCCTACTGATTTCAACAAAAGGGGGAAAGAGAAAAACTAAGTCAAACAGAGATCGGTGTCATCATGTTTATAGCAGTAGTATAAATGTTTTCAACTATAACAATATATACATAGCATAAATACAGGAAACAGATATGGAAATAATGGATCACATAGGAGCGGGGGCAAGGTCAGCCGCTGAAGGCGATTCAGTATTCATCCCAGCTGGTGCCAGAGCTAAGGTGGAAATGGGACCATCAGCCGCAGAAATTGGACCAGATGCAGCACTGGAGCTTTGAACCTGAATCACCGAACGTCGTTGGCTTGTTTGTTGGAACTTGCACAACTCAGGCAAATACACACCTGATCATGATTACAATGCTAAATTGATCAGTTAAATCAGCCTCAAACAATTGTATGGTCCTTTTTTATATTAGGAGTAAATTGTTTTATATGCAATACTGCCATTAGCTCTCATAAATTTTAACAAAGCAAAGTGTTTGGATTTTGAACAATGATTAAAGTATAGGAAAAGATGACCTTCCGCAAGAGCCAAACTGTAGTAAAGCTCGACGATGTTGGGGCAGTTGTCGTAACACTGAGAGGAGCATAGCTTGGGAATGAATCGAGACTCGAGTAATGAATCAGATGAAATCCCAGCAGAATTTCTGTCCAGTCCACATGCAGTCACACACTCGTCGCTCTCAATGTATTCATGCAAGTTTGCCACAGCCACTTGTGATGTCTTGCACTGGAGTTTCATGGTTCCATCCTCTGTGTCGTCATAAGTTTCTAACAGGCATCGGTTTCCAGAAGACGCGATTGAGAAGGAACACATACTGACCGGGAGATCTTCGCAGACTAATTCCCCTGCAAACATGAAAAATGATAACAAAAAAATAAACAATTATTATAAACAGCATGAAAGAAAAGAATGGTTAAAATGTAGTAGTGTATATATGTAATGGAGAGATATATCACCAAATGCTCCTTGGAGGAGGAGGAAAAATACAAGAAAGAGGGTCATTTTGGCCATTTTAATATACTACTTATAGTGTTTGATATGAAGAACTTTAGTGATGTGGTAGTGATAATTTTTGTTGTGGAGAATTAATGGGGAACATAGCTTATATATAGGTGAAATATTGAAAATATGACAAGAGATGGTATTTATTTCTTTAAGATGAAAGGTATTTTGGCTTAATGGAATGTGTTAAAAAACATTTCTCACTTTTTTTAGTGAAAAAAGACTGAAAATTTACAGCTCAAAGGTGAGTTTGCTACTTCTTTGTACTCTTTTGAAGTACTAAAGAACGCTGAATTGTTCTATCCACGTGGAATTTCATATGGGAAAAGTAATAGGCTTTTCTACTCGACAATATTCTTTCTTAATCTCCAGACAAAATTGCATCTTCAATAACTTGACGAATACTGATTTTTTTGTCAAAAGTACAAAAGAAGCAAGAGATTTGTTTGGGAGATTTGTTTTTGCTTTTCTTGATTGATCTAAATAAAAGAAACAAAAGAAGCAAGAAACAAAAGATGATCTAAATATTATCTATGGTTGGGAGATTTGTTTTTGCTTTTCTTGATTGATCCCATGTTTTCTGTTGTAGCACATGCACGGCAAGTCGGCACTTGGGCAAACTAAACGTCACTATATCATGTCCACGCTAAAATGATAAGAAAACGGGTATCCAAATAACTTTAAAATCAAGCATATTATTTAACCTTGAGGTCCTTGATTCTCACTTTAACTTATGAAGATATCATTGTCCCGAGATCTCTTACAGCTTTTCTTTGTAGGGACCAAAAATAGGACAAATGTACTTCAGCACTGGGCAAGTTCTTGACCAAAGAAAGGTGGAATATGGCGACCTTTACTAAAAAATTTGGTGCAGTATAAGTGATCATACTCGCGTGGTTAAGGCCTAGATTCTGCTAACCCTGGTTGTGATGTCATAAATCCTGGCGTATCTTTTTTCTTTTTGTTAATAGTTGATTATTTATTGTTTAATGCTTTATCCTTCCCAGAAATTTACAAAAATTATCACAACAAACCCCTGC
Source organism: Linaria vulgaris (assembly GCA_948329865.1). Taxonomy (NCBI): domain Eukaryota; kingdom Viridiplantae; phylum Streptophyta; class Magnoliopsida; order Lamiales; family Plantaginaceae; genus Linaria; species Linaria vulgaris. Next base: position 28,480,977 of record OX415250.1, on the reverse strand, counting down.
AACTAGATACCCCCTGGAAAATTCCCAAGTTGAGCAATTTAATGCCGAGGAACTCAAAAGAGAGGATAATAACTGGGAAAGAGATAAAAAGTTTGGCAGATCATAACTAGTAAAATCTTTCATTTATACTTCACATACTATGTTTTCTCTTTTATAAAATCAAGTGCTGTAGAAACCAAAGTAGAGAAGCTATTCTTGTGATTAATGTTAGTTATAACCAATTTCGTTGCACTTTAAGCTAACTGATGAAAACCTTTACACTACGGAAGATTTATAATTCCAGACGTTGTAATTTAACCTTCTGATGATTACATCTCCATGACCAATCCCGTATTGTTTGATATAAGAGGGGTCTGATATACAACTAATTAACTGAAGATGATGAAAATGTTGAACAGGGATTATAGCCCATAAATGCTACTAGATAGAACGAGGCTGAGAGTATTGAGTGGATTAAGTGGAATAGGCCGATGTATTAGTCGAATCCAAAAATGTAGCTACTACAAGAAAGCCAAAACGAAGCAAAGACGCTAACACATTCAGAACTGGATAGATTGCTCAAACAAAGAACTTCATTTTATTGGCACGAATTTATATCTAGAATCTCACAAAAGCTTAGAACAATCAACATTGACCAGAATTAACGAGTTCTACAACACCATGCAACAATTAGCTTGAACGTTTTCGTTGGAAAGTTCAGTATAGCAAAAATTAGTCTAGCACATAATCCATCAAAACAAGCATCAAACTGCTGGCAACTCTGGTATGGCAGCAATTTCTTCTGTTTTCTTTGAGTTAGGGATATATTTCCAGCAGCGCTTGTGAACCCCGCTTATTTTCTTGGCGGCATCCGCAGCTGGCATACCTGCAATAAGTTCGGTTCCATCAGCAGTGATATTTCTCACTAGTTTTCCTTCAATAACCTATGAATACTGCAGAGCTATCCACCCTAAAATTTCTTTATAGAGGAACCATAACAAAACCACAACGGATTGCTATTTATTCCAACTATTATAAAACATCAGAAGATTAGAACTCCCTGTCACAATTTGATTCCTACTAATCTATTTGGTTGCGGCATTGGAAGAATTGATGTCCAAATCCCAATATGCATATCATCACAACTTAATATTCCTCTGTAGATTGATTAATCACGTTCAACTTCTTGATTTCCAGAACATGAGAACAAATAGACAATTCTGAGAGCATGGACAACTGTTGTCCACACACTACCTTGGTTTAGTTTGATAACCAATGGCTTAATAAATAAAGATTGTACATGCCGCTGGGGGATATTTCCTCGTCCAGCTATTAAACATCAACAGCATAATCACAAAATAATTGTGATTTACAGATGGACAGCATAAGCTTGCCAAATGTCTTAGTCTCTTCTCCCCTACTAGCTTGGTTTAGTTTGATTAATGATTAGACAGTGTCTTAGAAACGCAGGCTAAAGAAAACTATAGAACAATATACACCATCGTGGAACCAGTCCAATATACAAGAACGGCCTATTTTAAAAAAACCACTAGAGATTTAGAATGTACTCAGAAGAACTGATTCAGCAATAGAGCATTTTTCAACGGTCTTTAATACAACCTTCATCGCAGAGAATAACATTGCATATGCAGCAAGAAACTTCTCAGTTCTCAGATATATTCCTTACTACATGACGTGATTAAGGAATTGTGACTCAACAGCAAAACATAAGTCATCAGAACTGACAGATTTGGTTAGCCCCTCAAACTTCGTTAGACATAGTACTCTCATCCCGTAACCGTGAAATAACATCAATACACGAACAAGAAGTTCGACAAAACAGACCAAAAAGGTGAAATTAGCCATCTGACCCCTTCAAAATTCAAATCCAGCACACCCAACCTAAAACCAAACAATCATCTAATTTCCTTTTTAACAACTTCATCAACTAACATAAAAGTAATTTCATTCACAAAAATGCACATCCAAATCGAAACATAACGATTACGACGTAATTAGCAAAATGTGGTGATATGTAAAAGGGAAAAGAGCAATTACCATCTTTATGAACTATCCCCCAAGCCTTGCCATGCCTCCCATCCTTAAAAATCCCATTACAAAAATAATATCAATACCCACAATTTTACACAAACCCCAAAATTCAGAAATTAAAAAAAATAACAACCCAATGCATAGAGGAAAATAAGCAGTTACTTTGTAGAGATTAATTTTAGTAATCTGATAGGAGACGCCGGTCCAATGGGTTTTGGCCATGTGATAGCCAATGCCCCAGTTGGGTAGAAACTGGGCCACCTCGAAAAAATTCTTCTTTTTCTTACGCTTCGGCTTCACCGCCGCCGCCGCCGACTCCGTACTCTCGGCGGGGCTGGTGGTGGTGGTGCTGCTGCTGAAATTGCGAAGGGAGCTGAAAGAGATTCGGAAGAGAGAAGGGGTTTTTTCGAGTGTGGTGGAGGCTCGAAGAACAGCCGCCATTTCCAGGTTCTGAGAATTTTTTTGTTAGAGTAATTTGTGGCCGATTTAAATATATTTTTCTAATTTCTTTTTCGTTTCTGACCTTATATTTTCTTTTGCAGTGAGGTATTACATATAGTTCGCTTTATTATACATGAAAATGAGGTTATATTTTATATAAGAAATTTATATTTATACACTTTTTTCAAAGAAAATATGTAAATCTTACATTTCCATGTTTAAAATTAATAAATAAAATACAAAATTAAATTATAATTTGAAAATATATATATATATATATATATATATATATATATATATATATGTAGATATATTCTCAACACGCCCCCTCACGTGTGGCCCGGTAATTATCTTCGGTGCCAGCACGTGGGTAGGTCGCGGAGCCCAACATACGTCTTGGGTTGGCTCTAATACCATGAAAGAAATTGAAGCACATATTTCTCCACTTAAAATGCCTTATTAAGTGGAGGGGAACTTCTCTTTATTAACATTAATCCAAAACCATCTCCAAGCGATGTGGGATAATATATTCTCAACAGTATACTGTACCATTATTTTTTTATATATTTGACAATGAGAGTCACATGAAGAAAATTGCCAATTATGGTACCTCTACAAGTTGAAGTAGTAAAAGATTATAAACGTAAATCATCAAAATCTTAAGAATGTTTGAGGCCAAATATTGGATAACAAGAACTGGGACTGGTGAGCTTAGTACTACTAGATTAGTTCGTTTATTTCGTATTAAAACGACTTAAATGTCCATGAATCCAATTATAAAAAAAGAGGAGAATCTATTACTTTTCGCTTCACAATTTGAGAAACTGTCGGCTATTTCTTCATATGTTGTTACTTCTTATCAATCAATTTTGCGCTTTCTCTGTTTAAAGGTTTCGTTCTTTAGTCTTACTATAAGTTTCAGTCCTTAAGATCTGTGTTAGCATAGATCTCAATTTCAAATATCTTACTTCAGTCTAAGCTTAGGTTCTACTCCAAGACATCTAATTAAAGTTCCAAATTTGCAACAATCGAGTCATGAAAGATAATTGGAAAGATGCAAAGAGAACAAGTAGATTCCAGGAACGAAATTAAAAGTTGCACGTACAGAAAACTGTTTTAAAGTTACAGCAAAATGAATTGGTGGTAGATCAGAATGCAACCAACAGTTACAAGCAACAACATTTTTAGATCAGTCTTGGTATTCTTCTCCTTCTTCTTCGTACTCATACTCTCCCTCTTCATCAGCTGTTGCGTCTTGGTATTGTTGGTATTCAGAAACCAGATCGTTCATGTTGCTCTCTGCCTCGGTGAACTCCATCTCGTCCATTCCTTCACCTGTGTACCAATGCAAGAAAGCTTTTCTCCTGAACATAGCCGTGAACTGTTCGCTCACCCTTCTGAACATCTCCTGGATCGAGGTTGAGTTCCCAATAAATGTTGACGCCATCTTAAGCCCAGTTGGGGGGATGTCACAAACAGTAGATTTAACATTGTTTGGAATCCACTCAACAAAATAAGAAGAGTTTTTGTTCTGGACATTCAACATTTGCTCATCAACTTCCTTAGTACTCATCTTCCCTCGGAACATAGCTGAAGCAGTCAAGTAACGACCGTGTCTAGGATCAGCAGCGCACATCATATTCTTTGAGTCCCACATTTGTTGAGTGAGCTCAGGGACGCTGAGGGCGCGGTATTGTTGAGATCCACGTGAAGTAAGTGGAGCAAATCCCACCATGAAGAAGTGCAAACGTGGGAATGGGATAAGATTGACAGCAAGCTTACGCAGGTCGGAGTTAAGCTGTCCAGGGAACCTGAGACAGCAGGTTACTCCAGACATCGTAGCAGAGATCAAGTGGTTCAAGTCGCCAACTGTTAGGGGACATAAAAAGCAGTATTAGCAAACAACATTTCACCAACTATGAAATGAAATTATCAGTAATCCAAGCGCATCCACGATAAAAACAAATGTATCCGCATTTATTTTAGATCAATGGGGTGACGAAAAGGTTTGAAATGTCATTTGCAGATCTGATCACAGGTTAATGAAGAGATAAGTTTGAGGTAAGATGACAGATAAGTTTGCATTCATTCAACAATTTAGCAAGTTTCTGCTATATTTACAATATCATAAGGCACACAAGATCGAAGAGACCAAACATGTAACGATTATAAATGCAATTCTTCAACGAATAGGCAATCCCGCACAAAATCATAGCTTCGAAAACGAAGAAACTTACAGCTAGGAGTGGTGAGCTTAAGAGTCCTGAAGCAAATATCGTAAAGCGCCTCGTTATCAAGAACCATACACTCATCCGCATTCTCCACGAGCTGATGAACCGACAACGTCGCATTATAAGGCTCCACAACCGTATCCGAAACCTTAGGAGACGGAAACACGGAGAACGTAAGCATCATCCTGTCGGGATACTCCTCCCTTATCTTGGAGATCAACAGGGTCCCCATACCAGAACCCGTCCCTCCTCCCAACGAATGACAAACCTGAAACCCTACATTCCACACACACAACAACAACAATCACCAACAAATCCAGAACACACATTAACAAATCCAACAATCAATCACAAACCCTGGCTAATTAAATTAATGAATACCTTGTAAGCAATCGCAATTCTCGGCTTCTTTTCTAACAACATCGAGAACCGAATCGATCAATTCAGCGCCCTCAGTGTAATGTCCTTTGGCCCAATTGTTACCCGCACCGGACTGCCCGAAGACGAAGTTGTCGGGCCTGAAGATCTGCCCGTACTGCCCGGATCTGACGCTGTCCATGGTTCCTGGCTCGAGATCCATGAGGACGGCGCGTGGGACGTACCTGCCGCAGCTGGCCTCGTTGTAGTAGACATTGACGCGCTCCAATTGCAGATCTGAGGTCCCTTCGTAACGGCCGGTGGGATCTATCCCGTGCTCCGCGCACACAACCTCCCAGAATTTGGCACCAATCTGGTTGCCGCATTGTCCGCCCTGGATGTGAAGAATCTCACGCATTTTGATTTTTTGATTTTTCTTTTTTTTGTACTTTTTGATTTTGTTTGTTGCAAGAGAGAGAAAGGAAATGGTGGTGGTGCAAAATGCAAATGAGAGAGAAGAATTGGGGTGAAGTTTTTATATGTGGAGAGAGAAAATTTTAATGGTTGAAAATTTGGAAAAAGGTTTAACGGCTGCTGTTGTTTTGTTTGTAATTTGAATTTTGAATTTTTGAATTGCGGTGGGGTTTGATTAGTGGGATGTGAGTCGGATTCAACGGATTGAAAAACCAACGGTTTGGATGGATGATAAGTTGATAACATATGTTTAAGGTAATTGAAAGATAGGGCTTTTGTAAAATTTCAATAAAAATTTAATAAGAGTTGTTTTCAAAATTTGAAATGTATTGAATAGTCAATCAAGAAGAGATACCTAATGAATGTAATAGAAAGTAGGGAGAATTACACAAAGTACCCCTCAACTATGGGTAAATTACACAAAGTACCCCTCCTCTTTGGGAAATTACACAAACTACCCTTATGGTCAAAAAAAATAAAATAATTAAGACAACCTTTCAAATTCAAATCATAGCAGAGACTAAAATTCGCAGATAATTTATTTTTTCTTAGAATAAATTATTTGTTATCAATATTCTTTGTCTTTTAAAATGAGATAAATGATGTTTAATGCAATAATTTTGAATTATTTTTTATTTTTTGTGCAAAATAATTGAAGAGCATGAATTTACATTCAATAGTTAGAAATAAAAAAAGTACGAAAAATCGGTCATAAGGGTAGTTTGTGTAATTTTCCAAAGAGGAGGGGTACTTTGTATAATTTACCCATAGTTGAGGGGTACTTTGTGTAATTCTCCCTAGAAAGTATGTAATATATAACTGGCAAGAGGATAATAATTTGCCTTAGTTCTAAAAGAACAAAAGGATAGTTGCACTTTTGTATAACCACTCTTAGAAGTTCCATTTGGAGAAAACCTCGCGTAATGAACAACCTTACACAACACGATTTCATGACATGTAGAGGTAAAATTACAATTATGAAGACACAAACTTGTGCGGAGGGTGAATTTCCTCATACAAATGTGTGTCCCTCGCATTTTTGTGATCATGTTCCAGTGTCGATGTAATAGCACTAATTTCTTCCATCAAGCAACAATAATTACTCTTAAATAAAGCACCACTTTCAAAAACAAAATAAACATATCCTATCTCCACATAAATGCCCTCAAAGACAATATGTTCATGGATCATGTCTAGTAGACCCTTATAAAGGGTGGTACAATCCCAATGGGTTGTTGTTCATGGATCCTGCCTAGTAGACCCTTATAAAGGGTGATACAACCACAATAGGTTGCTTCGCACGTAGCATATTTATGTGCAACAATATTAGCCATTAAGGACTCTAATAGACAAGTCTTGCGGACTCCTTCCATATTGTATGTTCGTAGGACAAATTCAAATCAACTTTCTCATGAACATATAATTAATAGTTAATACTAGAACGATTGTCTCACCACCCTTTATATATAGCCTCACACAACATAAATTTGGGTGAACTTTTGATCCTAAAACCTGCACAAGGCATGTGTTTTGGGTGCTTTGACTTGTCCATTGTTTTACGGTCTTTTTGGCCCATAATTCATTGAGATTTGAAAATAATAATGCATGCTAAATGCAAATCATTGTTAGAACATGACTTGTTTTTATGCGATCATGATTGTGAAAAGTTTGAAAGTCAACTATTGTTGGATTCAACGTACACACTCTTTATATAACACAAATAACAATTACAAACACTCCAAAACTTAAATTGATCACTTGCACTTTAAGTTTTACATTTCTCTTTCTTTTTGTATTTTCTCTCTCGTTGTGTGTGTTGTCCAGATTGTATTTGGAGCTACTTATGTAGAGGAAGATATGAATGGTGGCGTGTCCATGTGTTGATGGTCATCAATCACTTTCACCCAACTAGAATTGTCGCAAGTGTGACTTGTGTGGTCAAGATTGGAGGCTGGCATATTTGACCAAGAAATCTCCCCCTCCAGCCTCAACCATATTTCACTCTTATTTATTCTCTTTTCAAAAGACGGACAAGATTTATCACTCGTCTAAGATCATTCCTAGAACGATTTCATATGTAGGGGCAAACACTCCCCCTTGTTCAAAACTTCTCTTTTTTAATATCGCGCTGAATAAGGAAAACAATCATTGAAATATATATTATCTCCGTGTAATCGATCTTTCTTCGAATGACCCTAAAGAAAGGGAAACAAGCATGGAGATATACGTATCTTCGTATACCCTATCTTTCTTCGAATGGCCCCAAAGTAAGGAAAACAAACATGGAGATATACGTATCTCCGTATACCCCATCTTTGTTCGAATGGCCCTGAAGAAAGTTAAACAACTACGAAAATATATCGTATCTTCGTATACCCCTTCTTTCTTCGAATGACCCTGAAGAAAGGCAGACGCAATACATATCTCTTTCTTTGAAAACCCATAGAGAAATAAAATGCAATCATGGAGATATAACTAGTCTCTGTACACCATCATCGTCGTTTTGTGAATCAACAACGAGAATGGAAAAACACCGTAGAGAATAAATTATTCGTACCCCTCGTTCTCTTTCTACAATATTACTATGGAGAAATGTATGCCTTCTTCGTACGCACGATGCCACATCATCGAATATGGTGACCATTGCATCACCACTTTCCAAGGTAGTTTCCACAAAAGTTTTCTTGCACTGCAATTTTGAAGCAGATTTTGGGCAAATAGAGCACACGGTTGAATCCAGAATGGTCGAAAATCTAGAGAACCGATCTTACGTTGTTGGAAACCGATCAAAAATGAATGGAACCGGACTGAAGCAAGTTGGAAGGAATTAAATCAAACTGAATCCGGTGTAACCAAATCGGAGCTGTTTGGCGGGATTAGAAACTAGATTGGGTCGGATCCCTGACGGATACGGACCTGGACTTCTTCTTCGCCCACTTGGCCGAGTTAACTCGGTCGACATAAAACGACACTTTCTGCTGACCGAAAATTCTAAAAAAATTATTTTCAAAATCCTCACAACACGAACTTCGCAATGATAGTAACAAAATGTGATTTTGGCACGAATAATTTTGACGCCAATTCAAGTCGGCCTAAAACACCACTTTTCGACGGTCGGAATACTTCGAAATTATATTTTCGGAATCCCATAACACAACCTTCAAAACCTTGATAACAAAAAACAGTTACGAAACCAAAAATGTATTGACGAAATTTACCAAACTTCAAGAACGCAAACCAAGCTCTAGATCCCACTTGTTGGTTAAAAATACTATTTATTTAACACAAATAACAATTACAAACACTCTAAAACTTAAATTGATCACTCGCACTTTAAGTTACATTTCTCTCTCTTATTTGTATTTTCTCTCCCGTTGTGTGTATTGTCCGAATTGTATTTGGAGCTGCTTTGTAGAGAAAGATATGAAGGGTGGGGTGTCCATGTCTTGATGGTCATCAATCACTTTACCCAGCTGGGATTGTCGCAAGCGTGAATTGTGCTGTCAAGATTCGAGGCTGGCAACTATAAGTTTCTTCACAATAATTGGGTACAACATGTTTTGTATATAAAATATATATATATATATATATTGACATGCTTAATAAAATAAATGCGCCGTCGGTTACAAAATTCACAAATGTGGAGTACTAATGACGTGCAATAAATCTTCATGTGTCCAATCAGTTACTGATGTCTATGAATAATTTTTACCCCTTTTCATAATAAGATCGAGCTCCAGTACTCCACTTTGACCACGTGCCTTACTAATTTTGGCAAGTGAATTAATGTTCTTGAATATTAACTTTGTACATTAAAAAAAATAGAATTAGAAAAATATGAACGACATATATATGCTCTTATCAATCAATAAAACTCCTATCGAATGAACCAAGCAGACATTTATCAACTGTTCCATGATTACTTAGATATTTGTTGCTAATGAACCTCCGTCGGAGGGTGCATGATTACTTAGATATTTGTTGCTAATGAACCTCCGTCGGAGGGTGATGCACCCTCCGACCGGTCATCGTCTTTCGATATCTCGCCGTTATCATGTCGGTACTGCTCGTCCTTGCCATACTTCAGTTCCTCTAGAGGCGCTATGGCCCCTGGGACCGCGACGAAAAAGATTCTAAAACCCCGCCGTCGGAGACGAAACTCCCCCCTGCCACATGTCACCTCCACTGTGCGTCGTGTGCCTCGAGCCGGAGGACCCTACTTTTGAGAGCCCGTTTGCCTGTAGACACGCGTTTCACGCGGGCTGATTCAGTAGTTGGGCGAAGGTGCGTGGTGTGCATCAGTTGAGTCCGACTTGCCCGATGTGTAGGTCCGGCGTCGCCGGTGAGATTGTTTAGGTGTTTGTTTCTTTTTTTTAATAGAGTGTTAAAATTAGAATTTAGGTTTGTGTTTGTATTAGTTAATCGACTATTATGTTAGTTAAGTGTGTTAGTTAAGTTAATTGGTTATTATATTTGTAATCAAATCTGATTTCATATTATATAATATGTGTGTTTTATTTGATTTCATATTATATAATATTTGTGTACCAGAAAAGTGCACATAGTCAATCAAAAGATTTTCCCACTCTTGTTCCGCGTTTAAGTACTCTTGATCACCCTTCAACAATGGCCGCCAACTTGCCTTTCTACCCGTCACTGTCGCATGCGTCTCATTCATCACCTCCGTCGGAGGGCGATGCACCTCTCCGACCGGTCATCATCTTCCAATATCTCACCATGATATTGTCAGTACTGCTCGTCATTGTCGTGCTCTAGTTCCTCTGGAGGCGTTGGACCCCCTGGGGCGGCGACGACGAAGATTCTAAAATCCCGTCGTCGGAGATGGAACCCCCCCCCCACCCAGCACGTCACTTCCACTGTGTGTCGTGTGCCTCGAGCCGGAGGCCCTTACTTTTGAGAGCCCATTTTCCTGCAGCCACGCGTTTCACGCGAGCTGCTTAAGCAATTGGGCCGAGGCGCGTGTCGCACATCAGTTGAGTCTGACATGCACGCTGGTGTCGGCGGCGAGATTGTTTAGGTTTTTGTTTCTTTTTTAGAATAGAGAGTTAAAATTTGAATTTAGGTATGTGCTTGTATTTAGGTGAGTGTTTGTATTAGTTAATCGGCTATTATGTGTGTAATCAAATTTGATTTCATATTATATAATATGTGTGTTTTATTTGCTTTATAAAAAAGTGCACTTAGTTAATCAACAGCTTTTTCTACTCTTGTTCCGCGTTTAAGTGCTCTAGGACTATGGGTATGCGTTTAACATGCACAAATCATCTTAAGCGGTTTTTTCGCATCTTCTCGTCAATGGCCGTCACACCCAGTTTATGTCGAATATCTTCATTGCGCCCCTTAAAAAAATAACAAAACTCTTATTGTGAAAATTATTTCATCCTAAGTCGTGAAAAGAAAATGATAAGAAAAGATTAACAATCATTTGTATGATCAATAATATGTGTGAATAGGTCGTGTAAAATATTATAAAGCTAAATTGAATATCTAATAGGATAATATATATTTTAGAATAAAAAATATTTATTTATTATTTTATGAGCATGCGAATGTGTTTTATTAAGTTTAAAGCGATTATTAATTAATAACTCAGATACGGATTGCTAAATTTTGTTATGATTATATTATTGTTATTCTATTATTATAAATTAATTTTGTAGTTCAATTTACAAAAAAGAAATTCTCCATAATTTTTGACAACATCAAACGTTGAAATAACAAAAGTTATGGTTTGGAAAAATATCCTTTCCATTTGTACAATATCATTATATTTCAGAAAAACAAATTAGAATAGATTTTAGGATTCTCTATAATAATAGAATGGATTCTCTTTGATTCTCTTTGGACGCAACAATCTTTGTTTTTAGAGACCGAAAGGCACATCACATGTCTCGTTGGCTCTACCACAATCAATGTGTGTATTGCAACTAAAGTGGACTTCAGTGTGGCCGACACACCGATCTTTATATGTAGCATGACACAACTTAAAGTGGGTGAACTTTTGATTCTAAAATAGGAAAAATTGCAGATACATATCCAAACTTTGGCCCTTTTTGCACTTACCCGAACTTTTAATTTTGTCACTTTTTGGCAAAATGACATCACAATGACATCATGCGACAAGGGTGTAACTGTCATTATAGAGACGGAGAGTATAGTGCAATTTGTATTATTAAATGCGACAAGGGTATAACTGTCATTATAGAGACGGAGAGTATAGTGCAATTTGTATTATTAAATTCATACACCCTAAAATTTATTATTTTACACATTGCACCCCAAATATTTTAATCTTTTAGCAAAAATACCATTTTCTCCAGAATAACACACCCTAAGTTTTATTCTTTTACACAATGCATCCCAAATATTTTAACTTTTTAACAAAAAATACCATCTTCTCCAAATATTTTTCTTACACTTTAAATAATTTTAAACTTTTCCCAAAGATAAATATTAATCACAATACATCATCGTAACTGTAATTTGATTTGATAAACTTCCAATTAACAATTTCCCCAACACATTAACAACAACAATACATGTCGGTTCAATATTTCTTCAACAAGTGAGCTGGTTGACACCGCGTGGAACCGACATAGAAAGAGCAAGGGACTCGATTCGGTTGCGGTGGAGAACTCATCGATTTCACGGAAGAGGAGTGACGATCTGCAACTTTTGATCGATTTAAAGAGAAAATGAGCTCCTGCGTTTGAATTAGACCGGAGGTGATTCTTGGTGGTGGAGGTGGCGACGACGGTGATTCGTGATGGTGGAGGTGGTGGTAGTGGTGGCGGCAGTGGTGTGGGTGGAGTTACAAAATAATGAGTATATATATATATATATATATTAGTGTGTGTGTGTGTGTGTGTGTGTGTGCACAATGGCGGAGCTAGAGGGGCTGCGTGTAGGGGCAACCGCACCCCCCAAGATTTAGCAAAAAATAATTTTTAATACTACTATTAGTGCTTAGTCTATATAGATATAATTACATATATTCTAATGTATATGTATGATGAAGAGGTGAAAAGGACCATGGACTTTTTATTACTTTAAAAGAAAAAAACTTGGCACATACAAAAAAAAAAAAACTAAAGCACACGACTTAAAAACTACTAGAGGCCAAAAATTGGGAGAACGAGTCAGTAGCTACTGTACTTCTTTTTGGAGGAGATTAAGATGAGTTTGCTCATTGTTCAACCCACTTTGTATGATAATCATTGTTTTCCATATTTTTCTTTATAGTATATACTTTAAATAAGATTTTGTGTTGAATTGTTTATTTAGTATTTATTGTATACAAAGTTATTTATATAACTAGGGTTTGTTGATTTGTAATACAAAAATTATATGATTCTTGCTTTCTTAGTTTTATAATAACAAGGAAGCTATGTTGCATTATATATTTTGATTAATTTGTTGTCTTTGTTTATATAGATTTCGGTTCATGAATAATGAACAAGAAAAGAATTGATTCTTATTTAAAAAAGAGTCATGTTGAAGATGGTGGTTTCCATAATATTAACGTCGATGACGTTCCTCTCAAAAATCCAAATATTCTTGAAACTCAAGTTGAACATCAAAATTCTCCTCAGAGGAAAATTCAAAGGATTGATGAATTTCAAAACCCTGAAAGGATTGACGAAGCTGATTATATGAAGCTTGAAAGAGACCCGGGCTAGCGTCAACAGATATGAAGCTATGCACAAGATAAGATGGATTAAGTTCGGCGATTTTATATAGGAAAGGGCCCTTATCAGGTAAATCCCAAAAAAGATCCTAAACTTGTTGATAAATATGGTAGAAAGTTTCTTAGCTCTTGGTATAAACTATTTCCCGATTGATTGGAATATTCTCCTACGAAGAATTCTGCATTATGTCATAAGTGTTATTTGTTTGCAAAGCCATCAACTGGTTCTGGGTCAAATGCTTTTGTTGTTGGTGGGTTTCAATTTTAGAAGAAAGTGAATGAGGGAAAAAATTGTGCTTTTTTGCTTCACAAAGGGTATAGTCCTAATTCTTTACACAAGGTTGCAGTAAGAAAATGTGAGGATTTGATGAACTCATTGCAGCATATTGACAATATTTGGGATAGACAATTATCTGAAGCAGTGGCCAAAAATAGGCTAAGACTCAAAGTTTCAGCGGACATTGCAAAATTATGTGCATTCCAGGCTATTGCATTTAGAGGCCACGATGAACGCTTTGACTCATCTAGTCGTGATAATTTCTCGAGATTATAGAGCATACAACTTTTTATAATAAGGAGGTAGATTCATGCGTTTTGAAAAATGCTCCTCAAAATGCTACTTACACTTCTCCTGATATTCAAAAGGAGATCTTATCTATCTATACTAGTAGGATTCACAGATTTATTGGAGAAGAAATTGGTGATGAAAAGTTTTGCATTATAGTTGATGAATCTCGTGATGAATCGAAAAGAGAACAAATGGCAATTATTTTGAGGTTTGTTGATAAAGCAGGATTTGTCCAAGAAATATTTTTTTTTATATAGTTCATGTTCAGGACAATAGATCATCCACTTTGAAGAATATCTTCTTCACTTTCATAATTTCCTCTTTTTTGGAAATCTTTTCATGATTCTTATATTCTCAATTTTTTTCCCTTGCATTCTCTTTTGTCGTCTATTAATCATTGTTTTTTCTGAATTTTATATTTTTCAGTTTGCTTTGATTACACGTTCATTTTTTTTTTTGGTTTTGCTACTCAATTATATTTTGTTTAATTGCTAATCAAATTAAAGTGGGAGGACGACACTCGGTTAAAGTTCGAAGGAGGTGATTGGAATATTTATTTGTAATCCGATTTTTTTTAGTCGTCATTTTCTACAATGCAAATTTTTGTAAGATTTTGTTCTCATCTTATCTTTTATATTATTTGTTCCATCTAATCTTCCTGGATTTGTTTTACTGGCATCTTCTATTTCATGGATTTATATTCCGATTTTGAGAGTTCATTCATGGAGTGATTTTTTTGGTAATTTTTTTTAACATAAATGTGTTTTATTTGTATAAAACAACATGTGTGGGTGTGTCATTTATTTAACGTATTACTAATCGATGAAAAGTAAACGTAGAAGTATGTAATTTCATTTGTTGTTGCATAAAATAAGGCAAAAAATGCGCATTAAAAATGGAATGCTCTTTACACTAAAAATAAGTTTACACAGTCTCCGTGTGCGCTTTTTTGCTAGTATATCTATATATATGCTGTATTTTATTCGATATTAGTTATAATCTATACTATTATATATAAGAAGTCATGTTTACACCAATCTTTTTATTTTCTTATTTACCCCTCTATACATTATTAAAATTTCGATATTAGTTGGGATATAACTGCAACTTACTTTTGATTTATCATTGTTTGGATCTTCTTATTGAAGTAAAAAGCAATTACTTAATTATTCTCTTACATAAAAGGAAGGTTAAAATTAAGATATATAAATTTTGTATTCATAATTAAGTTATAATATTTACTATATAAATTAATTATATTATAATTAAAATAAAATGTTAATATGCGGAGATGTTAATGATTTTTTGGTTAAAAGCACTATGAAATGTTTGAATTAAACTTTTCTACAAAGAAGTAATTCGTCAAACAAATATTCAATGTGAATTCGCCATTAGCAATTTATTAGATTTATTACTTGTTCAAAGTAAAAATAAAAATAATATTAGATTTACATGAATTCAGTAGACTCTCCCGGAATGTTTCGATTATTTAGAAAAATAGTATGTTTTTTTATTAGATAAAATGTCAATGGAAGTTTCGTATTTTGAGCGGGAAACAATTCATGAGACCTCTGTTTCCAGACCCGAACAGGACTGGCCGGTCCGACCGGTCTGGTCGAGAACCCGTGGCTTTACCGGCCGGGGTCTACCCAAAAAAGACTGCTAAACTGCTGCGGCTGAACCAGCGACTCGGACCGGTTCGGTCTTGCGAACCGGTCAGACACCCCCCCCCCCCCCCCCCCGCCGCCCATTTTTTCTGTAAATTACCAGATAAATCAAAAAGAAGAAAAAGAAAAAGAAAAAGAAAAAAAAGAGTGGAGAAAGAAAGGAAGAAATGAAAAAGAAGAAAAAAAATAGTACGGCACATTAGGAGAGAAGAAAAAGAAAAAGAAAAAGAAAAAGAAAAAAAAAGAGTGAAGAAAGAAGAAAGAAAAGAAAAGGAAGAAAGAAAAAAAAAAGGAAGAAAGAAAGGAAAACAAAGATGGAAGAAAAATAAAAGAAGGGAAGAAGAAGAAGAGCGGCAGTAGAAAATGATGGATAGAAGAAAGAGAATTAATGAGGTGATGACCTATTTTATCTTATATTTGTAGGCTTTGTTTCTTTAATGGCTCTCAAATTTTTATTTTTTTTGGTCATTTGTATATTTATTATTCTTAAAAAGACTAAAAGAGGATGATTCATACATAAATATATAAACTTGTTAGTTCCCTATCAAGATTTTATTAAATTGAGAGTACTTATTTATGAAAAAACTGATTAAGACATAGACATAGCCTAAGTCACCTAATCCTCCACGCCTAGAAAGTTGCAGACGCACCGGTCTCGCCCTGGCGACTTCAGTGCCCGTGTTTCGCACTAAGACGCTTTACAAATTCTTAGTTCTCGCATTAAGATTTATTAGTTCTTATGTTAAAATCTTATGAATAATCATAGTTGGTAGAAGACAAACAAAAGAGTGATATTGAAGAAGGAGCAAGAGGAGGACAACACTAACTCAAAAATTATATAATTACAAAAAATTAGAAGTGATTTAATGCTTATACATTTGTCTTCCCACCATAATAATTTAGAAAATACTATACAAAATTGATAACCATGAGAATTTATGTACTTTTCTTTCATTATAATTCATTTCTTTGTGTGAAAATTTTATATATACTTTTATTTTATGTGTTTATAATATACTAATTTAGGTAATAATTTTTATTTTATTTTTATATATAAGTTATTTTTCTTTTTCGTAGAAGCGCATTATAGTGGCGCACTAAGGCTGCAATTCTTTGAAATTGTCGCACTGGCGCACCCGCACCGGCACTCGCACACGCACCCGCATCCGCCTCAGGTGACTTAGGACATAGCATTTAAGTCCAATTATAATATAACATACATAAAAATTTATAACGTTTATAATTATGACACACCAATATATCCAATTTATTTATCAGATTTTTAATATATTACTTAAGTTTTGAACTTTTGATAGTTATTAGGTTAATAGAAAGTAATTATATTACTTAGTAGCGATCACATATATTTTATAAAGACCAAAAGTTGAAAAATATGAAATATATATAAATTTTAAATATACAACTGAATATATAACCTTTACGAATTCACCGAGTAGAGTTGTTTAATATTTTGTTTGCTTATTTAGTGATTAGTTGTGATAATATAATAGCATGATATATTTATTTAGAGATTTTATAGTTGAGGAATTGAGTATTTTGTTATGACATTTTTATACATTGAAGTTTGAAACTTTGAATTATATATTTTATTGAACGTTGACTAAAGTCAACAAACCGGTCCAACCGGTGGCTCGACCGGTCCGACCTGCTGACCCACTAACCAATAGCCTCACAGATTCTATGACCGGGCCGGGTCTGAAAACACTGCATGACACGAAACCAAAAATTAAAATAAAGAAAAAGCTAAAAATCTGTCAACTCGTTTATTGCCTCGTTAACAAGTCAAACTTTTATCCTCGAGTATTTATTTCTGTTTTTCATAGTACTAAATTCAGTACCAACAAGAAAATTCGCACATATATGTGTATTTCCATTAATTTCACTGGGAAAAAAATGAAGATATAAACTGCTATTAATTTTTGGGAGGTTTGCAAATGGCCAAGCAGACACATTTATCAGCTGGTCCACCATTACTTAGGCATTTGTTGCTGATGAACCTCGAGCCAATGTTCTTTTGACAAGTTTTCTTGCATGCCTCGTATTTGCAATTTGGAAAATCGATAGCGTCATAGCACAGATCTTGTGATAAAGCACCTGAAATTAATTGGAGTACAAAACTATTAACAATAAGCTTTAATATTATGCATCAAAAGAAAAAAAAAAAAAAAAGCTTTCAAATTCATAAAATAAATAACTTATATGATATACTTAATCATATCATAAGGTTCACTGGATGAATTGAAAATGATACCCGTAATAAACACAAAACAGCTTTAAATAAAGTTAACACTTACATGGCAGGAGTCTCAAAAAAAAAAAAACACTTACATGGCAGATTAAAAACTAACATCTGCAAAAACACCACAGCGAGCATAAATTTCATCATTGCCATTTTTATCTCTTAATTCCCAAGAGATGTACAAACTTATAATGAGCGAAGGATTAGAATTACAATCCCGTGTATATATAGGTGTCTGTATGTGGTTTAGTTTAAATGAAATTATGTTCTTTTGTAATTTAGAATTTAATCCATAAAATTAAGTTAATAAATTTACCTATTGAAACTGGATTAGCTCCCGTCAGATCTGATAATCCGACTCCCATTTGAGAAAGTTCATTATAAAATGTATTTACCTGACTGATAAAGACAATTGTATATCACGTTGCACCAACTATAGAAATTAAAAATAATTATATACAGATAACTTGAAAAAAGGACAGAGAATGTATCTAAAACTTTGTATTCATTTTAGAAGTGTGTTAAATTTCTTACAAAAACGACACAAATTTACTGTATATGTCAGTCAATTTTCTTTAGTAAATTCAGTTATGTCCTAATAAGTTTCGATTATTTTGGTAAATCTTTAAGACGGCGTCTAGATGGGAAATATGATATTGAAGACGATTATTGGGGGACCGGTCGATCAGGAAAAACAATCACATGAAGATTTGTTTCTCTTCTTTTTTTCTTTTTTCTTTTTTCTTTTTTATTTTATTCAATGTACTGGATATTTGTGATTTGAAATCTTTAAATGGATTCTCTTCTACATCATATGAATATTTCACTTGCACCTCCACCATTAATTTAATAAAGTCATTATGCAATCTCATGTATTTGATAGGGTTTACATATGGAAGAAGATAAATGAATATTACAAGTATTTTTCCTTTTGTAAGTTCAATCTAAGTCACATAAGTCGGATGCGGATGCGAATGCGGGTACACTAGTTCGCCAAATTTGAAAAAATATAAATTTCAATGCGCTTAATGTGTTTATTAAAAATAATGAAATATTAAATATTTATCTTTATCATTTGTATTAAATTGAGTATTTATTAATATAACTCATGTTTATTAGTCAAGAAAAATCTTTTAGAAAATTATTATGGAGGAAAGACAAAGTTATAAGCCTTAAATTACTTCCAATATCATGTTATTATTTTATTTTCAACATAGTTTTTTCTCAACTTGCATAGACTCTTATTTAATATCAATCATTTGTTTCGTTCATCCTAAAATTTCGATGATTATTCATTAGATTTGAATATAAGAACTAAGGAATCTTAGTGCGAGAACTAAGAATTTGTAATGCGTCTTAGGGCGAAGCACGGGTACTCAAGTCGCCAGTGCGAGACCGATGCGCCAATTTTTTTACGACAAGAGGATTATGTGACGTAGAGTTCAATTGTAAGTCAATACAAATTGATAAAAATGAAATATAACAACTAAAAAAGTAGCTATTCTGGTATTAAATGAATAGAGATTTCTTTCAGATGGTGACGTAACTTTTACCGTGCAAGTAGAAGTTGTATGTGACAGTGATTTTCTTTTTTTGATGTAGAGAAAAATTAAAATAGTCCATTCCTTCGAGTGAATTGCCAAAATATTACTCTCTTGAAAACTAATATCCAAAATATTACTTTCTCAAAAGTAATTACCAATCTATTATTACTTTGCCACATAAATTGCCACATGGACACATATTTTAATATTATCATAGATGTTCTGTTTCAATATTTTTAGTTAAGTTATTATCTTCTCCTTTTCATACGTAAGTTAACAAAATCAAAAACAAATCCTAAAAGATCAAAACAACAAAAATTCACAAGGCTTCCTTTCTTCAAATCAAGAATCAGCGAGGGCATATTCTCCTTCATATCAGAAGCAGGCAAGTTCATTATGCATAAAACTGATTTTATGAAATTTGAACTTATTTGTATGATCAAAGGTTTCGCCTTGCTTGAATGTGTGTGTATATACAAATTTATTCAGATTGTATGATTAGGGTTGTTCAATGAATTAGCTAACTTTATTTTACTTTAAATTTCTAACTTGCAGATGCATTATGCATACATGTCAACCAAGATTCAATGCCATTTAACTTCGTCTTTTTCCGTTCAAACAAACTATAATATCACAAGTGTTGGACATAACTAGGATGAGCAAATATACAAACAATTCACTGAGACGTTAATTAAAAGTACAAACTTACTGATGATGTTTTTAAAACACATATTGTTCATATATATGCAGTTCCTTTTTCTCCTTTTTCTTTTTATGAAAAGAAATTGAGCCATATCTTCAGCAAGACGAATGAAATGAGTTAAGCTCTTGCATGTCTTGAGTTACAGTAGTTGAAAGATTATATTATTGTTGTTTTTTTATACTAACATATGTGTCCATTTTCGTAAAGAAGAAAAATGTTCATGGGTTAATAACTATTTCACATACTTTTATTGATAGGATGGTTAGAGACAACATCACGTTATTGTGTTATTGGAATGGAAGAGTTATATCTGGTTCTCGTGGAATTACTTACGAGGGTGCTACATCGAAGCCTGTAAGAGTAAGTCGTCGAAGAAGTTACAGTGACTTAGTTGATCAAATGCATACTATCACGGGTTTCAGTCGTCTAGACATGCATATCAAGATTACTTGCAGATATCCAAGTGATTTTCAGGAGTATATAGCTCTGCCGGTTGACGACGGGAATACTTTAAGTATTGTTTTTGACGTGGCTAGAAATCCAGAAATTAATTGTTTGGAGTTTTATTTGGAAGCAGTTCCTTCGGGAATTGATGAGCGTCTAGAAGTGCCGCAAATGATTTCCCTGAGCCCATTTACACAAATCCTCACTCGAGAAATAGAAGTAACAGACTTCAATTTTGATATAAGTAATGATGCAGGGATCCAAAATCATGGCCATACTGAATTTATACAGTCACCACTTGATTGTGGCAATGTTGAAGATAATGGGCATGAAATGACAACAGAAAGGCAAAATATACTTCCGACAAGAACTGCAGAAAATGTTGGGTTGTTCACTAATACCAGTACATACAACATAGAAGAAATTGTTGCGAGTGAAGGAAATGGATTTGCAACTGATGGGACTCAAATCAACAATAATTTGCTAAATGATAATTTGGAGGAAGCAGAAGAAGGAATGGATGATGAAGATATTAACATGTCTTACGAAGATGCACCAGTCCCTGAATTTATCAACATTGATAAAATTAACAATGCAGTGGTGGATGCGTTAGTGCCCGAACAAGGATCTGCTCGAATAAGAGATAGCGAAGAGTTACGTGTAGGTCAAAGGTTCTCAACAAAAGATGAGTTGCAAAACGCTGTGAAGTTATACTCCTTAAGAGTAAATCAACAATATCAAGTTGCAAATTCATCGCCTAACCTTTGGGTACTAAAGTGTAAGCAAGCACCTAGATGTTCTTGGAGATTGCGTACGTCTATTCCTCATGGGACATCATTTTCTGAGATTAAGAAATATGGTACACCTCACACATGTCTTAACCCAATCATTAATAGAGATCATGTGCAATTGGATTCGGGGTTTTTGGCGACTCAGACAAGGTCACTTGTGAAGGCTGACTCTCAATTACATTGACAGCTATTCAAGCTGTAATTTCTGAAAAGTTCAATTATGACATCTCTAAGAAAAAAGCATGGAAAGCAAAGCAAAAGGTTATTGTAGAACTTTTTGGTGACATCTCGAGTTCATTTTGACAACAATCAGTTCCATAGAACTTCACTACAATAGTTGGAGATGTTGCGCAATGAACGTTGTGAACAGGTCCACGATTTCAAGGTATGGTTTGCGAGTTTGCTACAAATACATCCTCACACAAAACCAAAACAACCGCTGCCACCGTGATAAGAACTCAAGATTAATCCTTATTCGAGAAAGGATTAGAAACTCCAGTTTAAGAAAATTAATACTTGATATTTGATTGAATGAATTATCAATTACAATCAGGAACTTAAGTAAAGGAATTCAGCGTACAAACCCGCTAAGTCATGGCATGAATATAGGCCACTACTCCACGACTAATGACTTAGTCTCATTGACCTAATCAAATACTAAATTACTAATTAATGAAATACTAATTAAATAAATAATATAAAATGAAAGCAACGTTCTGAATTACATTTCCTAGTCCGAAGCCCAATATGGAGGTAATATGATGCGCTTGGGCTTGCTCTAAATTGGGCCTGTAACACTCCCCTTTCCTTGAGACCAAGCCTGGTCCACCATGCTATTTTGACCTTTACACTCTTCATCTAGGGTTGTTGCAGCTGCATCTGGTCCATTCAATTGCGGGAATCTTTTGATCAAGGGTGCATAATCTTCCCACGTAGCATTTTCACTTGAGCTATTTAACCAAT
This sequence comes from Linaria vulgaris, assembly GCA_948329865.1. NCBI lineage: Eukaryota > Viridiplantae > Streptophyta > Magnoliopsida > Lamiales > Plantaginaceae > Linaria > Linaria vulgaris. The sequence continues at coordinate 28,458,795 of OX415250.1, read as the reverse complement.
TCACCAACACTTGAGCAACCTTCCTCCCATTTCGCCAAATATTTCTTGTGTCTAAAATATTTTCTGGAGCTAAAATAACTCCTCCATTTTCATCCGTTGGGGGTATAACGGGAATGACCTATGTTCCGTCGCCGTAAAATGGTCGGAGTAAGGAGGCGTGAAACACCGGGTGGATCCGAGATGCCGCGGGTAGATCCAGTTCGAAGGAAACTTCTCCGATGCGGCGTAAGATACGAAAAGGGCCATAAAACCTTCGGTTGAGCTTGCTGTGCGGTTAATCTTTTGCAGTGGTTTGTCGGTAAGTCCTTAACTTCACCAACACTAGATTCCCCGTTTCAAATGTATGATCCCTACGGTGTTTATCAGCTTGACTTTTCATTTTTTGTTGGCTTGAGTGCAAAGTGTCTTTTAACACTTGCAAAATCCGAGCATGTGCTGTTAAAGTCGAGTCGATTGAAGCATGTGTTGATTGTCCTTGCATGTAGACTGGTATAGAGTGAGGTTTGCGCCCAAACAATGCTTCGAATGGCGTCATTCCGATACTCGAATGATTGGAAGAGTTATACCAAAATTGAGCTAGCGGTAGATATCGAGCCCATGTTTTTGGTTCATTTGTGCAAAAGCATCGTAAATAACCTTCGACTGTTCTGTTGACAACTTCGCTTTGGCCATCTGTTTGAGGATGGTACGCTCTGCTAAATTTCAGCGTTCGTTGTACCTACCTGTGAAAATAACTCTTGCCAAAAGTGACTGATAAACGAAGGATCTCGATCCGACACTATTATTTTTGGTAAGCCATGTATGCTGTAAATTTCAGTGATGAAAACAGAGGCCAATAGTGCTGCATTAAAACGAGATGGTAGGGAAATGAACCTGGCGAACTTAGTCAGACGATCCACGATGACCCAAATCGTAGTTTTACCGTTTGAATTTGGCAAACTTGTAATGAAATCCATTGTGAGATCTTCCCATGTATTTTTTGGTATTGGCAGTGGTGTTAGTAAACCGCATGGTTTTGTCGTTGGATACTTGATTTGTTGACAAACCGTGCAACTTCTAACATATTCTTTCACTTGAATTTTCATGTGAGGCAAATAAAATGTTGTTGTGAGTCGGGCCAACATTGATTTTGCACTAGAATGTCCGCCCATGGGTGAATTGTGGAATTCAGCCATCACTTTGTGCCTTAGTTCTGCAAATTCAGGTATGTACAAGCGTCCCTTGCAATATATTAGTCCATTCAGAACTGAATAGGCAACCAACTTTGGATCAGATTTAACCGTATTCATAATTTTCAGGCCCTTTGGATCAGATTCATAGAAGGTGCGGATTTGATCGACCCATGGAGCTTCTGGAACAGTTAACGCTGCAAACTCAGGTAAAGTAATACGAGACAATGCGTCAGCAACTTTATTATCTTTACCAGGGTTATAGATTACCTCATACTGAAATCCAATTAATCTTGAGATCCACTGTTGCTGTTCAGGAGTATGGATGGCTTGCTTAAGGATATGCCTCAAACTTTGTTGCTCGGTGAAGATACGAAAAAAGCGGCCCATAAAATAATGCAGCCACTTTTTCACCGCTTCAGTCATCGCAAAGAGCTCCAGATTGTAAGCTGATTGGGTTTGCATGCGGGGTGATAGCTTGCGACTAAAGAACGCAATTGGATGATCATTTTGGGACAAGATTGCGCCTATAGCAACTGCTGATGCGTCTGTTGTAAGGTCGAACTATTTTGTAAAATCGGGTAGAACTAAAACAGGAACAGATGTCATAATTTCCTTAAGCTTGTTGAAAGCCGACTGGGCGGCGTCATCCCATGTAAACATCTAATTTTTTAGTAAATTTGTGAGAGGAGCGGCGAGGGAGGTGTATTGTCGCACAAAGCGTCGATAGTAGCCAATGAGACCCAAAAATCCACGCAATTCGGTTACGGTTTTTGGACTTGGCCACGCCACAATAGCTTGAATTTTATCCGGATCAACCTGAACTCCATTCTCAGAAATGATGTGCCCCAAATAATTAACAGTAGGTGCAGCAAAAATACACTTTTCCATCTTAGCATAAAATTGATTAGTTGCTAATAACTCAAAACCCAATCTTAAATGCCCTTCATGCTCAACCATGTCACGACTATAAATTAATATGTCGTCAAAGAAGACAAAAACAAATTTTCGCAAGTACCTTCTAAAAAGATCATTCATCGCCGCTTGAAAGGTAGATGGTGCATTAGTAAGCCCAAAGGGCATAACCAAGAACTCGTAGTGTTCATCGCATGTTCTGAATGCTGTTTTATGAACATCATCTGCTGCCATGCGAATCTGGTGGTAACCTGACCGCAAATCCAGCTTCGTAAAAATTTTAGAACCCTGTAATTCGTCTAACAACTCATCTACTGTTGGAATTGGGAATCGATCTCGAACAATGATTGCATTCAATGCTCGAAAATCAACACAAAATCTCCATGTTCCGTCCTTCTTCCTAACCAGTAAAACTGGAGAAGAATATGGACTACTGCTGGGTCTGATAATACCCTCCTTCAACATTTCTGCAATCATTTCTGTCATAACTGTCTTTTGATAATGTGGGTACCTGTAAGGTTTCACATTGACAGGCTGGGAATCTGGCAATAGATGTATATGATGATCATGTGCTCTATTAGGTGGTAATGCTACAGGTGTAGCAAACACCTGTTGAAATTCCGTCAACAAATCTTCTAGCCCATATGTAAATTGTGTGAACAATTCGCCTCTCTGTTTTTCATTTGAGATTGGATGAAAAGAGATAGAGTGCAACGATAAGACTGACCTTGTGCGAATCAACCTTTCCAATCGTTTGGGTTCCACAGGCTTAAGCTTTGGTTCGCCACATAATTGAACTGTTTTGCCCTGATACATAAACACCATTCGGGGCACGGAAAAAGTTGCCACTATGTCACCTAACGTTTGCAACCATTGTATCCCTAACACCATATTTGCCCCCTGAATTGGGAGAATTAGCATTGAAATATTAAAATCAGCTGAGTCCAGAGTTACCTTAACGTCATGACATTCACCATTACATTTTATACTTTGTCCATTTCCCACCATAACAGAAATTTCTAACCTCACAATGATCGGCAAATCCAACAATTTTGCAGTTCGTGGTTGCATAATGTTGTGTGTACTTCCTGTATCAATTAAAATTGATATGTCCTTACCCTTGATCTTGTCTGTCACTCTAAGTGTTTTGAGAGATGACTTACCCACAAACGCATCAAGTGAGAGGTGGAAACGTGCCTCTGATTTACTTGATTTCTGTAAAAATCTAGCTGGAGGTGTAGGTAGAGCACCTAACTCCTCATTTTCAGTTTCAAAATCCAAATCAGCTTCATCGATTTCGAATTTCGAATCATCTTCATCGTTTGTGATGAGTGTGAGAAATTGAGCAGATTTGCAACGATGGTCTGGCCCATACTTTTCCTCACAATTAAAACACAAACCTTTTGCCCTTCTTGCTTGCATTACAGCATGATTCAACCTGCGAACAGGTAAAGGATTTGCAACACGTGGAGCAGGCAATGCCAACGTGGGGTTCTGCACAATGTTGTTGGTATTTTTGTTCCCCACTCTTTGTTGATATTGACGATTGCGAGCACTGTTAAGCTTGCGTTCAACTGCTTTTGCTAAACCAATTGCTTGGGGCAGCGCTGTTGGTTTTAGAATTGCCAATTCTTGCTGAATGTCCCATCGTAAACCTGATATAAAACAATTAAGAATGGCATCGGGGCTCAAACGTGTCACACAATTGCATATATCTTCAAATTCTGGCTGAAATTCAGTCACCGAACCAGTTTGCCTCAATTTAAATAACGTCGCCTGATGATTTTCGTAACTTGAGGGACCGAATCGAAGAGACATATCTCTTTCAAATGCTTTCCAAGTGTGAAGCTGAAAATTGTTATGCATCCATTTATACCAACTACGAGCACGCCCAACCATGCGAACGGCAGCCATTCCCAATCGATGTTCTGGGGGAATATTATAATTGGTAAAATATAGTTCAGCTTGAAAAAGCCAATCCAAGGGTTCGGTGCCATCAAAAATTGGTAATTCAAGTTTTGATGGTTTAGGAAATTGAAAAAGTGGATTAGTTGTGGTATTTGCTTGATTTAGGTTGGCGGGGCTATCAACATGATAATGTGGTTGGGAAGATTGAGCATGGTGAGAAGCACCAGAAACATGTGGGCCTTCATTTTCGTGCGTTTTTTGAAGAAATGAACAAATTTCAGCCAAAGCCAAATTCACATTTTCTGATTGCAGCTGATTTTCACGATGAATGGCAGTCATTTGTTCATTTTGCTCCCTATTTTCGAGTCGTGCTTCAACTAGTTCACCTTGGAGGGAACGTATTGACTCCGCCATTTGCACTGATTCTTCGGTATTTTGTGATTTTGGAGGCATAGTTGCTCTGCTTGAAAGCACCAATGATAAGAACTCAAGATTAATCCTTATTCGAGAAAGGATTCGAAACTCCAATTTAAGAAAATTAATACTTGATATTTGATTGAATGAATTATCAATTACAATCAGGAACTTAAGTAAAGGAATTCAGCGTACAAACCCACTAAGTCATGGCATGAATATAGGCCACTACTCCACGACTAATGACTTAGTCTCATTGACCTAATCAAATACTAAATTACTAATTAATGAAATACTAATTAAATAAATAATATAAAATGAAAGCAACGTTCTGAATTACATTTCATAGTCCGAAGCCCAATATGGAGGTAATATGGTGCGCTTGGGCTTGCTCTGAATTGGGCCTGTAACACACCGTCACCCAACCTAACCAACATTGTTGCACCACCTCCTCATTGTTTTTATAACCCTTCTCATTCTAACTACTCATCTTCTAATGTGTGCCCTCATCAACAAAATCACATCATTAGCCAACAAACAGATCCAGAACAGCTTCAAATCCAAGCAAATCCAAGCCAAATACATGTATTCGAAAATAACGACAACGTGTATGAAACGCTGCAAATTGGTCGTCAAATTTTGGTGGTTAATTTCCGCAAATCTCGCTTATATTCCACCAACAAACCATGAAAATCATTCACCCTTGACGTCATTCAAATCGGAGAGGGCTACATGAGCAAAGAACAAAAACTTCTTGCAGAAATATATTGGCTCTACTTATGGGATCACGATAAAGATGAACAAATTGTGGATTGGAGAAAAAAGAAAAGAGAAAAGAAGATGAATAAAAGAAACCGACATTCATGCTGCGAGAATAAAAGAGACTTGAAGAAGTTGTTTCACAATTATTTTGCATTTCAGTCCTTCATTTCTCCATTTCTTTGTGGAATGCTACCCTAGTTATTGTTTGTGAAGTTTGGGCCTTGAGACTCAGTTTTAAGGGGGATGGAATGATACGGGTCTTTTATAATATATTAGGTATTATTCATATGATGTATTAGATAAGAATTATAGGTAGTTTTATTTTTGTTAAAAGGAATTGCAAAAACACTCTAACTTCTATCTGCCTCTAAAAGGCGAGTCGCACTCGGCGGGGATGTATCCAAGAATATGCTCTGCTCCCTTCCTCCAATGCCCAGCTTCACAACATGGTCTGCTACCTTGTTAGCGTCTCATGAAATTCACTTGACTTCAATCTCCCAAGGTTTTCGTACTAGCTCCTGGCACTTTGTGATTAGGTCAATGTGAGGTGAATCCATACTCAGTCCAGTCACCAGAGTATAACAATTTTGCGAGTCGGTCTCAACAATAGCCTTCGAGTAACGCCTCTCCCATGCTAATTGTAGTCCCTTTTGCATAGCCTCCAATTCAGCTTCTTGTATCGTGGGTGACGTGATTTTGACTTTGAATCCCCATACCCAATCACCCATGTCCGACCTTAACACACTGCATGCGGCTCCCTGATTATTTCCTTGCAAAGGCTACCATCAACATTTAACTTCCACCACCTCATCTTAGGTCTCGCCCATCTCTGGCATTCTTTCTCCGGTCTCTTCGCATTTTCAAAAGTGAATTTAGTGTCGTTGTTTAGTAACTTAATATGGAAAATAAGGCTATCAATCTTCTCCATTTCTCCTCTAAACACCAGCTTATTTCGAGACTTCCAAATGCACCAATTTGCAGCCGCAAATATGTACGCCCAGGCAACGTTTGGTATCACTTTGCACTCGAACTTCTGCTGCACAAGGTTTCTCTATAACCAGCTATCATCTGTAACTTTGTCAAATTCCAGCAAATCCTTACCTGAGAGCAGATGATGCCAAACTATGCGTGCTTTATCACAAAATCTAAGCAAGTGCAACATGGTTTCATCCGGAGAATTGCATGTTGGACACAGTGAAGTGGAAGACATTTTACGGGACTGCGTGAGGGGATTAGTGCACAAACGGTTTCTCATCGCCAACCAAAAAAAGTGCAGAATTTTGCTGCTCAATTTAACTCTCCAGATTCAACGACAATTGACTCTCTTACTCGGCTCTGCTACATACATCCTTTGGAAAGCACGGTATGTCAATTGGTATGTAAAACGTCGTTCCCCGTTTCATTCCAACGGATCACATCCTTTCCTTCATTAAGCTTCACGCCACTATTCAGGATCTCTCGCGCAACATAAACATGAATGATAGTCCGCAATTCAGATAGTTTCCACTCACCAGATTCAAATAGGACATCGCGAATTTTCAGATTCGCTTCAGTAGGTTCGATGTGCTCCATGAACTCGCATAGTCTCCTCTCACCCATCCACCTATCATACCGAAGAGATATTGATCTTCCATCCCTAATCTTCCATCTTAAACAAGGTTCCATAAGCCTTAAACACCTCGAAATTCCTTTCCACGTTGCACTTGCCCCGGCCTTTGGTATATGATCAAGAAAGGGAGTATTTCGAAGATATTTAACTTGTATAAGGCTGCTCCAAATCGTGTTTTCTTTAACAAGCACTTTCCACACCAATTTCGACAAAAGGCTCTCATTACTCATACGACTCGTTCGGATTCCTAAAACACCATCTTTTTTTTGTGTAACTTGATCCCAACCCACCATGTGCGCTTTTCTTTATGCAGTATCCGAAGACCACAAAAAGTCCATGTTCAACTTATCAAGTTGATCACATACATTCTCTGGAAGCCATGAAGCCTGCATGTGATAGATTGGCATAGCGGAGGACACCGACTCAATCAACGTTGCACGCCCCGCAAGTGACAAGAGACTGCTCTACCAACCTCCAAACCTTTTAATAACTCGATGACTTTCGACTTTTGTGGGCTGATCTTTAGCCACGACGCCTCGCAGGAATTTTTAAGAACTCTACTGATCACCAGCGCCGTATCCTTCATAGCCTTACACATCAATACAAGATCGTCGGCAAAAAAAGTGAGAAATCAACGGACCCCCTCGACACGGAATAATCGGTCTCCACTTCTTTTTTTCAACTTCCTCGTGGATCATATAGGATAGCCTTTCCACACAAAAAACAAACAAATAAGGCGACAAAGGGTCACCTTGACATAACCCGCACGTGTGCTTAAATAACTCCAAAGGCGACCCGTTCCACAAGATTTTCGTTGCTGCGTTTTTGACACAGAACATAATGAGCTCCACCATGTTATTTAATTAAAGGTATGTAGAGTATCCTGGAGAAAGTTCCAGTTAAATTGATCGTAAGCCTTCTCAAGATCCAACTTCATAATCATCTCGCCAACTTTGTTATTTGTTTTGGATCTTAAGGAATGCAAGATTTCCTGAAGAACGAAAATATTATCACGTGTGCTCCTTCCCTTAATAAAACTCGACTGGGTCGGAGCAATAATCCTCGGCATAATATCTCTAAGTCTCATCATAATGCTTTTGGTAATAATTTTATAAAGCACGTTGCATAACGATATTGGGCGAAACTGAGAGATTACATCCGGATTGGGGACTTTTGGTATGAGGCAAATGTGAGCCTCGCAAAGCTTCTCGTCAAAACATCGGTGAGCATATGCACTCTCCACGAATTCCAGCAAGGAATTTTTAATCCACGGCCAGCTCCTCTAATAAAACACGGCTTGCAAACCGTCCGGTCTAGGGGCTTTTAACGGATGTAGCGCCCATGCCACAGATTTTAGCTCGTCCATATCAACGATCCATCCCAAATCTGACTTCTCTTCACAAGTTAAAATATTTTGATGCACATGTTAAATCGTTAAAGTCAGATTTGAATCATCCTCTCCTGCCTCCCTCATCAAACTATCAAAAACTTGAATTTTATCCGCGCTACGGGGTCGAGCATAAATTCCCGACAATTTCCACACCGGAGATGAGTTCAGCCTAATGAGAGCGTGAATAGCTTGAGCTTCCACTCGTTTGATTTCCACCTCCGCAACATCTTCATTCTAGAGCATCCATATGCCCCATTCCATCCCCGTAGTAGGTGCCATGACAAATCTAGAGAATCCGAGTTTCGGTATAATCTCCCTAGCATGGTCTGCACTCACCCTCGTTTCAAGAATAAATAAAAATGTTGGGTTATGATCCCCCACTAATTCACGAAAGTTCCTTCTGAACTCTCCATCTCTCGCACCTTGACAATTCCATGATAGTATCTTCATTGGAACACTATAAATATGGTGCGCATCATCGGGTTTTCAATATGAAATCCCATCCATCTCGCAACAATTTGTGTCAGTGTTTCCAACATTACCGCCATCTGTCTCCTTAGCTCCCAGATGCTTAATGTTGTTCGCTGCCACCACATCCTCGGTGCTCCCACCCTGCGTGTGCAACGAGTTCTTGTTTCTACTTCCCACACCATTGGAGGAATCCGCATTACATAAATTGCGTTGACCCCCAGATTGATTTGTAATATCTTTGAGAGGTAGTGAAATAGATGAACGAATACTCGTATCTCGACCCACCTCGCCACCAGACCCCCGTGTCGCCAAAACACCTCCAGGTATCACATCTTTATGATTCGTTTACTTAGTCTTGCTACTTGAAGGACCTCTCGCACCCGGCTTATTTTTTTCTTTTGGTAACCCCAATTTCTCCACCCTAACAGACTTGCTGCTCTCGGTCAGATTAGGTGAGAAATAATTCTTATCGCAATCCGAAGTTTCCTTACTAGCCAGAACTGCAAACCGGTTGTTTAGTGTCGGACTAGGATTATGTCCTTTCTCAATATTAAGTTGGACCTTCTTCTTTCCTTTTGGATCAGCTTTCCTATTGAGGATAGAATTTGGGAGGGTCCTCTTACCTTTAGAATTCTTGGCTAACGCAGCATCTTGTCCGGGGTGGAAATCTGCCTTATCTTGCACGTTAAATCTATTTGTTGTTCCTCGGTTATGCGGAATTACCTTAGCAGCGGTTTGATTTTCTGTTCTTGATACAACACTACCACCTCTTATCGTTTTATTCTGTCTCCTCAGCTGGACAACATTCCAAGTTCCAAATTCCTCCTTCTTCTCCTTCTCCACTAGCCATTCCCCCGGTTTTTCAACAGTGCTCATCACACTATCCCCAATGTCCATTGCATTAGACTTACTAGTCTCTTTCTCCTTCTCCTTAAGTAACTCACAATGTGTCATATTGTGGTTGACGTGACCACATTTATGATAAAGGTTCGGTAAGTTCTCGTACATCAATTGATAAACTCTTCCCTTAATTCGAACCCCTTGTTTAATTGGCTTATTCGTCGCAACTTGAACACAAAATCTTGCATGCTTACCCCTCGCCGCCAAGTGTGTGTTACCATCAATTTTTATGGGGTGTCGCACTACATATGCGATTGGCTCCACCATTGCCTCGTGAAATGACTCCAATGGGAGGTTCATAACTCTCACCCAAGTAATTGCGCATTATATCTTGTTGTTGTCCGCGCGAAATTAGGAATCCACTTCCAGATTGACAGAAAACTCCCGGCGATTTGCCAAGGGCCTTGGGTTATGATGAATTCTCGTTGCAAGGCTAAGGCACCCTTCAAGCATTATATATTAAATTCGAGATCGATGAGGTCACAGTCTCCGGAGAGCTTCCACATTGTGCTCAACTTGTTCACCAATGCATGATAATTCCATGGACGTCCAAGAAACTTGATAAGGATCGCGTCTATCCATTGTTCACACATCATCTTATCAGTTTCTTCATCTGGTTCAATACTCACGATTAGGTCATCCTGCGTCGGCTCCGAAACCCTAATTCTTCTTCGAATTTCCGCGTTCTTCTCCGCATTGATCCGAATGTCCGTAGGTTTTAGTTTGCTAGCGTAGCTCTGTGGTGTGATCGTCTTCCCAGCCTCCGATTAGTTTGCTCTATTCTTCTGAGTAATGTAACCCTAGCAACAAGTTGTTCGTGGCTTATCCATTCGTGCTTGTAGCCTCGATACCAGATCCTTTGAGGCGAGGAGGCGATCCTTTCATCGTTGATCATGTTGGATTTGAATTCGCCACTTTCGCGCTTGTATCGCCAAAGAGTGTTATCGTGTGTTACTCGTGAGATGAATTATAGGTAGTTATTTGTATATTAGTGGGTAATTGCAGTTATCAAGCGGTTAGTAGAAATTATGTAATTTCTCACGTGCAGTAAAAATTTGTAATTGGGAATTATGAATAAATATCAAAGTTTTGTCTTTTCCTCTCTTGTTTTTCTTTAGGAGTTCTATCCCGACTCGAATGTGGACAAATTCGATACGACTAATTATTTAATTTGTATCATAGTTCCGTAGATGACAAGACATTCACATTTCAGTTATTTAGTCGATTAATAGAACCCATATTTATTAACATTTCTTTTAAGAAACCAAAACATAATACTAATACTACACAAGAACCAGACGTCATACTCGTTTTTTTTTTGGCAAAGTTTCTTCGTGAAGCGTTAAAAAAAATCCAAAAATGTCATAGTACGCAAATAAAATATATATACAAAAGTACAAAGATAATTGTCACAATTTACATGAATACCACTTACACCAAAAGCGTCTATATCTTGAAATTAATAACTAGTATGCAAATTCCGCAATCCAAAAATCTCAACTTTGACTGAAACCACGGCATTCCAATTGAGCGTGTCGGAACCTACCACCTTCACCTACCACCTTCAGACTTTCCTTGTAACAATCTCAAATCACAAACTGCATGCATTTGAAAACTCAAAAAGGAAAATTAGCACCCTTAAATAAACGTAAGATAGTGAATGATTCAGCCTACAGTCTTCCGCTACACAATCCACTTTTATTATTTAACGACCTCAATACATTTTTCAGCGGTGTCTGATTATGTGCCACTGCCCATCTAGTGAACCGTTACCTATAACAATTTTAATTCATCTCCATTCAATTCTAATATTAAATTAGTCCTAGTAGATGGGTAAAAATATTGTTGCCACAATACTCTCCACAAGGTCACAGCTTTCGCTAGCAAGTGCTAAAACTTGTTTCAGATCCTTTACCTAACCAATTCATCTATGTTAAATTGTATATGCTGGTCCTAATAAATGGGTAAAGATTATGTAAGCACAATATTTTCCATAAGGTCTCAGCTGTCGCCAGAAAGTGCTTACAATTGTTTCAGGTATTTACGGAATCAACTCCTTGAAATCACATCAGTTAGTAGCATAACCAATAGATCATAAAAATTATACCTAACAGACAACGTCATTATGGTGTTCAGAACTGTGACCATAAGCTATTTGCAGATATGTTATTAGCTTATATCTAAGAGTCAGTCTGATACATCTTCAATTTTTTTTTTTTTTTTGCTGAAATGGTAAACATCCAAACCATTATTTGCCCATGCATGACCACTTTTTCTTTCCCTAACAAAGTCCATTGCATATGCTACCTAACAAGATTTTTACCTATGGTGGATTATTCAAGAATCAATCATATTTGCATTGACATCGACGTGGATGACAAATAATTAGCCACTCAATGGAAGTTGCTCTCCAGAATGGAGCCAAGAAAATAAGGAGAAGAAATTTTAATTGACATATGACGTCAATTAATTAGTAACTTCAGATAAAGTAGATGAACTTGCTATACTTCATTCTCCCAAAGCTCAAGATCACCCTGCCAGTTCACTGTTCTAGTAATGATCTAATTCTAAAAGCCCGTAATACATACCAAAGATATAGCTAGACATTAGTATAGAGCTCTGATTAAAAATAATCTCTACCATGTATCCAAAGAACTAAACTCTACAAGTCAACCGGGTACAGTACATGAAAGAGGAGATAATGTTCAAAAGAGGAACAGAATGCAAATCTACAACATATCAGAGGGACTGAAAAGACAAGGATGTTGTGGATTTTGTGCAGTGAACTCAATTTATAAGTGATCTGCTGGTGGTTCAATTGACGTAAATTCCAGGTTGCTAGTTCGCTTTCAATTCCCTTCTGTTTGGTTGTTTGGAACGACTTCATTTGTGCAATTTCAGTTAGTTTCCAGGTTAGATGAACTCTAAACGAAAACATTGAAAATTTTATGATACGAGAATTTTTTTGGACTAGAATCTGCCAAAAATGCAGGCTACCTGGGCTTATCCATGTGATTCAGAGAAGTTCAACAGATCCCTGATATACACTTTTAATGATACCTAAACGGCAATTTGTACTATACTACCAAAAGCAGCCCACTTAGCCAACAATGCCCGCATGATTATACATAATTAAATACCTGTTTACTCTGACATTTAGGTGAATAAAAGGCCAAGACAAATCCAGAAGATGAGGTGATCAAGTGTCCGTTCTTAATCAACAGCAAGAACAGACAGGAAACTCAAGCAACAGTAATTACTACTATGTTGATAATAATGTGCAATTTTCTGGGATTGGGCACATAAGCTACAAAAAATGTGTTTCAACTCCAATTTCCAGTTACCAAATTTGAAAATTTGATCTTTTGTCCCTCTTATAAACTCAGGAAAGTCTTATATGGAAAGACATCACTCCACCCTACAAGTTAAAATCCTAATCAAAAAGTATTTGATGCACCTCACTGGCTTCTACTCTATTTCAACACTTTAATCACCCTGAAAAGAGATGACAAGAAACTATGAAAGAAATGGAACACTCATCGAATTGGGCTGAAACTCCTTACCCCACTAAAACTTAAGCATGATACTTAATTTCAAGAACATTACAGATCATTACACAAAGACATCAGTATGTACATGATCACATATGTTAAACCGTAAAGCTACAAAAGCAAAAAAGAAAAGAAAGAAGGTTTCAAGACGAATATGCTACCAAACAAACTTTGTGCACCAACCATTTCCTTACCCCAAATAGAAAGCGAGCAACATCCAGCTTAACATTCAGCCTTTTTCTCTCTTTTGTACTTCCCAGAGAAGTCAGGTTGAACTGAAATGATCTACTATACAGAAATTTCAACGAGGAAAACAATTAAGTTCAATACTTGAACTCGTGAATATATGCAATATCATCAGGTCTAGGAATCAGGTCTTAAATTAGCAGAAAGCTAAAAGGGAAAGATAATCAGCTGCAGAACTATTAATCCGTTCTCTGAATCTTTAGATATCATTTTTCGTCACAAATCAATGGATAAATTGAAAATGATCAAACTCCTAAGGCAGTTTGGAAATAGACCTTCAAGAAACCGCTCAACATATCCCCCTATTAATAGATTTGTGCTGTGTTGATGAGTCGGCAAAATTCAATCTAATTCCTCTCTACTTGTGATCAAGAACAGCGACCTTAATCTTTTAAAATCATGAGTATGGTGTTCTGATTATGCATACGAAGGTCTGCAAAATGAATCTCGGATGCAGTAATCTACTTGATCATCACACAACTAAACACTTTTTTTCTGAGAGGTAAATTTGAAGGTCGTATATTAGAAAATCCAAGAGTACAAACACAGGAATCCCTCACTTCAAATCCTACCTCAATACCAAGCCTAACTCTGCAAACACATGCACTTTTGGATCTAAACAAAGTGGATCTTAGTGGATCTTGTTCAGTAAGCTCTTAGGTAATTCAATTAAGCATGTATCAATCGTCAAACAATGCTCAACTTCTACGAGGGCTTAAAGGACAGTTCTTCTCACTCAGAATAATTAAAGTGGGAGGGGCTTTCCTAACAAGATTAGATTATTACACTTGCATGAATATTACAAGACGTATGAGTATGACATAAGTGTCTACATCCTAACCTGAAACACACTTGGAAAGAATTTTCAAGCAACTGACAGATTTGGCTCTCTCTCATCTCATGGCACAGTTTTTACAAACTACATATTACCCATTAGCTAAATTGGACTGAACCAATTCAATTGGCTGTGTAATGAGACTTGTAAAGTTGCATGAGATGTGTGGACTTCCGTAGAGAAACCATTCATACCTAACACATTTATAAGTAAAGACAAGTCCAGTTGTAAGAAATATATCCTCTCCAAAAGGAAAAAAAAAAAAAGAAAGAACTTGCTGCAATAGCCAACTTCCAGGTGGCATCGATACTAGCCAAATAATAGCCAAGTTTCAGATGGAATTAATACTATGGGCGAATTTCAAAGTAAACAACTGTTTCCAGCATTTATTTCTATTAGTATTATGTCATCACAATATTACAGCAATATTGCAGTCAGAATTTGTAACAACTTTGTCCTTATAAGGAAGGAATCTTCCACAGACTAATGTCCAAGTGATGCAACCGCTAGTATTTACAAGAGGCTATGAAGCATGCATGTGCTTAATCCTTAATTAGGTTCGGTTTTTTTGCCTTAGCATTTGGACAAACTAGATTAATATTACAGGACATTACATTTTTCTCTCTTTAGGAAAAACACGTTCAAATAGTGGCACAAGTCCAAAATCCAATGACCATAAATGGAACTTCAATCTTCATTACTAAATATAAGAGCCTGTCAGGACGACAACCCTTGCAAAAGAGAAGTCTAGATATAGAATGGAGAAAAACAAACCATTTAACAATAAAATTTTATAAGAAATATTAATGAGTATCGAAGTAGTGCCTGCTGAGAATCTCCACCAATCATCCAATGAATGGCTAATCCTAGATGAAAGCAATTGTTAGATTCCCGCCGCCCATGGTTTTTAAAATTATTCTCAATTGAATTCCAGGGAAAACTTAAATGATATCAGCTCTCGAGTTTCAAGACCTGACCGCGCACATTCACCAAGCAAAGTCAACCACACATGTTTTGACTGTACTCCCAAATTTCAAGAGGGCATTAATAAAACGGTTGGAATAAATACACCCATCCAATACATGTTCCAAGATGTATTAGGGAGAGATACACAATATGATCAGAGTCCAGGGAATCGAACTCATTTGAGCAAATCGGTTAACTCGTTTCCAACCAAACTAGATCGGTGTAAAATATCATAATAATATATTTCAGTTCCTAAGTGTGGATCAATGTGATTCGCCTCTCAATTCTTTCAGATGATAAGTTTGCAGGAGAGAGAAGCACTTCACAGTCATCAGTTCTCAATGTTGAATAAAAGGGTAAGTGATGTTAGCTGCTAAAGAATTTGTCATGCTATCAGTCAGAAACAGAGGTTAGTGTGGTCTAAAGTAAAGTTAACAGATTACTATTCAGTATAACGTGCAATAGATGAAAGGAAATGGTCATTTACTAACAGAGTTTGGCATAAGAAGTTGAAATATTTCACCTACTACGTTCATAGATTACAACAATCCATTACGCTACTAATCATGCGAATGTACTGATGCTATTGAATTAGATAGATCTGCAGTTCTTACTGTCCTACTGTGCAGATTTTCCTACATTGTGTGTTGTGTCAGTATACATCAATTTTCCAGACTTCACTAGGATTGGGAGTTTTCCAACAGTTGCCCCAGCTAAAAAAGAATTAAAGTTTCAAAACGTTAATAATAAAAGACAAAAATGCGCCTATATTTAACATGTTTTTTGTTACTAGTTCAAGAATTAACCCACTCTACCTGACACCTCCTCCCCTAATGGACTGGCGAAAGTCATCCAGTCTGGGGTGGCACGGCTAAAAGACAAGACAAGCGCTTAAAGTCCCGAGTTGCAGCTGTGATCTAGCTCGAACTAAGTCATAAACTTGTACAACCAAAGTCACAACGACACCGATAAACAAGAACTAAGCTGAGTGCATCACAGCATGACATGACCATAATAGTTTTCATGTTCAACCAAACCAGTTCAAGCTGGTTTGGGAACTCCCACAAAGTCCTTCTTTAAAATTATTTCTGCCAAAAAAATACAGATCTAAAATGGTTAAAAAATTAAAAGAAACAAAAAGAAATCAAACCCCTTATTATTTTATTTCTCTAATTTCAATATTATTTCAAGACATTAAGATCGATATTTTGTGCTCATTTTTTCTTACTTCGAAAAATAAAGGAAACAAAAGCTCATTGATTTACAGAAAGCTGTAGATGAAGTTTCCTATTATAAAATAATAAATTGTACAACTAATTGCAAACAAAAAAAAAATGCCTCTTTGTAGACTAATTTCTTTTAGTTTTGAAGTTTGCATGGTTTAGTTATAGAGTCTTAATGAAGATTGTGATGTATTATGTATAATTTGTTTCCACGGAAAAATTCAAGAGAAACAAAGAAGGCCAGGATCCAACCACTCTTAGGAAGTCCCAGGACCGAAGGTTGAGAAGATTTATGCATAAGGGAAAATATCGATGAAGGCTCACGACAAAGGACCAAAAATCAAGACCTATCCCCCCACGTGATCAAGATATTGCTTTTACTTGTTTGAATCATACTTCGATGTCAAACCACCAGAAATACAACAGCATGACATGAGAGTAGCTTCTGAATAAAAACTAATATTTTCCAAAATTCTAAGTTAATATACATTGCCATCTCAATTTAATTTGTGCTGCAATCGCATTGCAATGCGTAGTAATTTGAAGTACGTGGAAAACATCGACCTCCAAACTTGGGGAAACTCAGCTATCTATTTCAGGAGGAGATGAGATTTCAAGTCCTCAAAAGTTCCAAAATGTCATGGTTCTACCCAAGCAAAGAAATACACCGACTGTTGTAGCGGACTTCCATTTGTTTGTAGCCAGAGTTGCATTTGGATAAGTGTGAGACACAATGGATAGAATTATCCATACGTGTTCTCCTAAATTGCTGATCGTGTTGAGCAGAGAAAAGCATATTTAACGGAAAACGACCGTTTCATTACTCCAACAAGCAATTGGCTTTTGCTATAACACATGCTACTCAACATGTCTATTATATAAGATCTGATAGAATATATTCACCTTAGCTAGCTCAAGTATTGCTATGGGGCGCATGCTAATCTCATAATCATGTAAAATATCTGAGAGAGTGAAATGGACCACCCAAATGATAATATAAATTATCCATCGCTGAAGGCATAACAAAACCATAATCCTACTAGTAATAGAGTGCAAAAACTTCTAATTAGTTCAGTAATTAATCCATCATAAACAACTCCAACTGCAAAAGAAGGATGTCAAAGTCATAAGACAACAAACTTAACTGCCACAATAACTTCATTTCCACAAAATCATCTTCAGCTATATGGCAGCACCTGAAATAAAATCACAGGATAAACAATTTTTTTCAAGGGAAACGCCATATTTCACCAACACAAAGAGAGGAATAAAGTATCTTTAGCTCCAACCTGAACAGACTCCCATAAGAGCATCGTAGAAACTAAGGCTTGTTTCCACGGTAATCAAGACCAACTTTCCTGGTCCTTCCCCCATCATGCGGAATATGACCAGCAGAAGACCTACAGAACAATAACGAGCGATGATAACATTGTACAATAACCCAAGACGCATACAGTTGGTTAGTTGCTTACCTTTGCTTCTTTCTGTTCTGCTGCTTTATGGATTTTACCATATCCATAGTCGTCTTCTGGTGTTCTCTGCTTTGCGAATGCATATCTAGCCCTTCCACAGTTTCACAATCAACCTGACAAATACGACACCATCCTGTGCTCATAGGTCTCCTCTTCCTTGATGGATCATAAGAATCCATTCCTCCCTAAAATTTTCAAGTCAACGTACACGTGTCGATGATATAATACAGACCAAATAAGTAGAACACCAAGACAAGCGTACAAAAGAAAATGTTTTATGAATTAGTACCAAAGAAACACCATACTATGTATCAACTATGTAAAACTGAAAAATGAGAAGTTGGAAAATGCAGATAAAACAGGTAATTTTTAAAGGGAATCGGGTTCTTTAAAGTAGAAACTTGAAGCTTACAGCATTAGGGAATGCATGCATTGAATGGCTGTTCCACGTGCCAGAAAAGTTTCCGGGACCACCGAATTCCTCTGTCCGCGAATGACCATGGAATGCACCAGGTGCAGCAGTCTCAGCAGCATTAAAATGGCCAGAAAGATAACCTGGGCCTGAAAACTCACCTCTCATTAAATGACCAGGCCCATCTTTAACAAAACCATCATAACTCCTGTTAAAATTATGGAGGGGCCGAGGAGCCATATGCTCACCAAACCTCAAGTTTTCTGGAACGTCCGCATCAGATCTTCGTGGGTGACCAGACAAGGGAGGAAACCCGCCATCATGAAAAGGATTACCATGATCCCAAGATTTAAAATCTCTGGATCCTTCACCAAATCTGCTGGCTTCCTTGCCATTAACATCATCAAATGCTGAGCTGCCACGTGGGAAATTAGTTGTGCCACCAAATCCACGAGGAGAGATACCATTATATTGTCGATCAGGACTTCGAGGAGCAAGATGTTTCAAGTGATGCTGGCCAAATCCAGGGCCAGTGCCAAAGTCATCCATGCGGCCAGGCACCATGGGGGGACGGTGTGGAGGCATGAATCGTGAATGAGCACCCAAAGCAGGATCAAACTTTGACCCTGGATTGTGATTTGGCCCATGCGTCATTTTGCCAATAGACCCTGAATTCACGTTGGCATAAGATAAAAGATAATAATCACTAAACAGGAACATAAAGACACCAGTTTCCTTACTACGAGCAAGTAGAGAAAACAAGGAAAAAAAAGAAGAGCAATGAGATGTTCTCAGCGCTTACCCTGGTCAAGCTTCTGAGCTGGATCAAGGAAGGGATTCACACGCTCACCAGAAAAGGGCTTCATTTTTTCATCATTTAATCCAAACATACTGGTTTCCAGAGCTGTACCTCCATTCCTTCCCAAAAAACTTGGCTCATTTCCATAAGTTTGCCTAAAGTTACCTGCTTCATCTGGCCTCTGATCTTTCAAAATTGCATTACCGCTTGGCCTTGCACTATGCTGAGGTCCAAATTGACCTTCAAATCGGAGTTGTGGAGCCCTTCCACTATTGCCGTGTGGATCAGTAACAGGTGGTCCTTGAGGAAAAGATGGAGACTCAAAACTTTTTGGACGGCCGAAATAACCTGAACCACTTCCGTCGGTTGGATTGAAGGACTGCCCTGGATGAGATAAAATTCCAGGTCCAAGAGGCCCAGCTATGGCTGGAGGTTGCCCTGGTATTTGAGCCTGAGGCCTTTGCTGGTGAAGACCGTGACCTTTTGAGGGTTGCATGTGCCCTTCGCTACTGGAAGCAGAGACAGTATGGCCAAATTCCTTGCCATAGTTAGGAGATGGACCAGTCACCAGATCTTCCTGCTTTATTGCACCAGAATCTGTCAACGTATTATTCTTTTCTTTAGAAAATCCAGCTTCCTGACTCCCTATTTCAGAAATTCTACCACCCGATTCGAGTTTCACAGAACCATCCAAACCATCCGCTTCACGCTTGATAAAAGGCTTAACCAACCCTTCTTTTGAAGCATTCTCATCAGCCGTTTTCTCTTGTCCCCCATCTGATTCTGTCTGAACAGACACCACTGCAGAACCATTTTCAGGCAGCCCCTTTGAAGGTGATCCAGTTTCCTGCCTGGTTGTCTTCTGGTCTAGCATGGTCGGCTCAGCATTATTTTCATTAATAGATGGCTGGCTTAAACTAACATGTGCAGCATCAGATACTGGAACAGGACCAGCACCACCAGATGTTAGTGGAGGCATGCCCAGGTGTGGCATTGTGGGCCTCCCCAAATAATTTTGAGACGGTTGTGGTTGAGAGGGGCCATATGGCCGTGCTGGCTGCATAGGCTGCTGCTGCGAAAAATGACCTTGCGCTTGCAGATGAACTTGAAATGGAACAAGAAAGGGCTGTTGAGCATATTGCTGAGGAACAGCTTGTTGACCTTGTTGGACAGCAGGACGTTGCTGAAATGGATGGCTTGATTGTTGCACATGAGGTGGAAAATGCTGGTGTACAGGGACCTGATTGGGTAACACCGCAGAAGATTGTTGCTGAGGAAGCGAGGCGAAAGAATTAGGTGGCCGCATCACCACAGGTTGTTGAGGAGCTTGACCGTGTAACTGCACCGGGTGTGAGGTCCCACTCGTTGGATGAGGGTGCACCAGCTGTTGCTGGGATAATCCGGGCTGCAGTTGCTGATATGAAAGATGTCCACTGACGGGAGGAACTTGTGTATGTGGAACCTGCGACTGGGCAGCAGGACCAGTAGGCTGGTTTGGCTGAGGAGGACGAGAATGGGACTGAGTATTATACTGCTGCAGGTGTTGCTGCGGTTGCCCATATGATTGGTTTGAATTTTGAGTGAGAGGTGGGGGTGGAGGTAAAGGTAGAGGTTGAGGGTGCATTTGGGGTTGGATTTGAGTTTGGGAAGCCTGCTGATGATGCATTTGAACCAAAGGCTGCTGGTATTGAGGCACATGAGGACGCTGAGCGGGAGGCTGCATGCCCATTCCCTGGGCATATGGAGCTGGCTGGCCATGAGGTGGCGGTACAGTATGCGGTAAATTATGAGCCTGAGAGGGTATTAGAGGAAGAGTTTGTTGCTGCGGGTTGACCTGATAGTTTGGAGCTGAAGCTTGAAAAGGAGCGCGAACCTGGGCTTGTGCCTGAGGCGGAGCTTGAGGTAGTAATTGAAGTTGTGGATGTTGTTGGGCCTGCCCTTGGACCTGCACTTGGGCCTGAGGTTGAGGTTGTCCCTGGGCTTGTGGCTGAGGATGAGGCTGTTGCTGATTCTGAGGAACTAAATGGGGATAATGATGCTGCAACTGCGCCTGGGGCTGGGCTGGGGCAGGGGTGTGTATTTGAGCTTGGTACTGGCCTTGAACAGCTACTGGATGCTGCTGGTATTGTTGAAAAGGTTGTTGAGTAGGGTAATATTGATGACCGGCCTGTTGGTAAGATTCATACCCAGCAAATTGCTGATAATACTGCTGATATTGCTGTTGGTACCAATTTTCTGGAGTTGGCACAGCGCCAGGAACCTGGGCGTTGGCGCTTGCATTTATTTGCTGGTTAGAGTTCTGCACAGGCACTAAATTAGCAGCAGAATTGTTTTGGGAATTCGGTGCCTGCACCGGTGCTGCTCCTGATTGAGTTACAGCCTGGTTCATCTCTGCAGTAGTTGTAGATGAGACTGTGCTGGATCCAGTTGCGCCAGAGACACCCCCTACGCCCTGTTGCGCTTCATATCCACCCTGTAGTTAGCAATGAACAGAAAACTCAGTATATCCTCATCACCTCTTAAATCATACACATATATGCCTCGATGACTCACAGGGCAAGTCTGCGCATGTTCGTGCACTTGGCGATGCACAATTTGGATCCCACATCTGTTGCATATTACAGGAGAGTTACCAAAGGTGCACCCAGAGCAGTGGGTTGTACAATCTGACAAAGTACCCTCCCATGAACATCCACTGCGAAAAAACAAACAGTGCACCTTAACTTTGCCAACATTTTCCGCCAGGGCTTTATCAGTCTCCAGCAGTGGCTGTCAAAGGAAAACTGTCAGAAAATGACCAGGTGACACTGTAAGCATGATTTCACGTACTGAAAAGATACAGAACCTTGGAATCTGACTCAGTCACCAGGTAACCGTCATAAGGGCATGCCTTGGTACCGTTGGCAACGTGTGCCAAACACGGTTTGCAGTACAAATGAGTGCATTGGGACTGCAACGCTTCATTAGGATACACAAGCGTCCGACACACCGGGCAAAAATACTCTCCAGGATAAGTGTGGATATCTATTATGCACTCTATATCGAAACCCATAGCGTCCCAAGCTTAAATTTTGATTGCTTGGACAAAGCAAGTAGCAGATATCTAGCTGCATCACCACAGATAAAAACAATTAAATCCAGTAAAAATTTAAAAACACAACACAAAAAAAATCCTCCAACATTACACCAAACATGAGAATCACACACCAAACGGCAAAATTCAGCAGAGGACAACAATTAAGTTATCCAAAAAAGGCCTAATCTTCGAATTAAAGCAGCATTCCACAGTTAATTCTCAGTTAAAACTTAGATTTCATTCCTTCATTTCACTAACAGATGATCTCCAACACCAATTCGAGACAACTGTTTGATAACTAAATCAAGCATAAACCCTAGAATCCGAAAATTCAATTAAGAAACACGAATTTTCGAGGCTTTACCTGCTCCTTGCCGCTAAGCACCTGCGGCGAAAACAATGCTGATGAACTGATGAGTGAGAGAGAAATAGAGGCGAAATCACGCGAGAGCGAGAGCGACAGCTAGAGAGAGAGAGAGTGAGGAGGCAGGTAGGGTTGCATTTCTAACATTTTCTTTTTTCTTATATATATATATATAAGTTGAAACCGGATTTGTGGTCGGCGCGTCGGTTTCATTCATAGTAAATCGCGTTTTGGTTTGTGATTAGTCGCGTTTTGGTTTGTGATTAGTCGCGTTTTGAACCACTTCTCGGTATGTAATTCAGTGCGCGCATGTGATAATAATGCTGAAATTCTTTAAAAACACTTTAAAAATAGGAAGTTGCAGACCACGTGTTAAATATGTAAGACATATGATTTTAGTGGAAAATGGAAATAGAAATGTGATGGGAAAAAAATTGTTCTTCTTTAGAACAAATAGAGATAGAAAATAGAGATGATGAATTGAATTAAGTGAGAGAATAGAGACAAAAGAATATGCGACGTGGTATTTGTAAAATGTAGAGTATATTATATTGGTATTGTTCGGTGACGAGTAAATTTACCTTTCATCTTGCCTTCACTCAGAATGCGACCACGATGAACACTAATATCTGAATTGACGCAAAATGCAATTGTGGCCATTTTTTATTAAAAAAAAAACATATAAAAAAATGTGGTTGCATCGTCACTGAGTGGGAAAAGAAATATGTTCCTTGCTTACACCGCTTAGATCTAGATACTCGAACTCACCGTGGTCGCTTCCAAGTCTGAGAAGGCAACGCAGAAGGATAAATGAATTTATTCGCCACCACTACACCAAAAAAAAAATTTGGTTGCGGCCATCAATCAAAAATGATATGGATTGAATCGTCAACAACATTGAAAGGGAAAGAAGGAAAAAAAATCTCAATTGGCCGTTGGTGCCAGAACTGGTTTAAACAACTCAAGATTTATCGATGTTCAAGCAATGACTATCTATCGCCGAATTATCTTGACGGTAGAAAAATATTCAAAAATGTGAGAGAACTGTGTAAGAAGAAATGGAGAAATCGAGAAAGACATTATAGAAAGTGATTCTCTAGGGTTAGAAGTAATGTATTATTTGATTTGGACTCATATAGTTGGAGCCTTTTATAGTTATTGAGTGTGTTATGGACTATTCAATATTACTTAAGTCCAACTAAAATATAAAAAAAAATCCTTGTATTAGTTTGAGATTGAGCTTCTATATTGATATGTTAAATATTTAATCAGGCCCAAAAGCAAAATAATCATGGATCAAAATTTCTATGCATTTCCTCGAAAAGTATCGAAATGTTTCCGTTTTTTGACTCAGTCGAAACGAAAACTACATGTAGTTTCCATGATAGCTATAACCAAGATTTTTACGAAATCTTCGAAACATGCCGAAAAGTTCTTGAAATATTCCGAAACATTTCTAATTTTTAGCTGACAGAAACCTACTCCGAAACCGAAACTTTAATCCATGAAAATAATTACTATTTTTAATTTTCGTTGTAATTCTCGCCACTTATTATATAAAGGATTTTTTATTTTATGATATACGCGACCGACTATTTGCTTAAGTTTTAAGATGAAATGTTGAGATAAGACATAATCCATTATGTTTGAAAAATTAACGAAATTTCATATAGCAATAATACTCGAGACACCATAAATCGTGTGTAAATAAATAATTTTGACCCTTATTTCTCTTGTCAAAGTGGATAAACATGAATGAGAAATAAGATCACATGTCATACTTATAGTATGTTAACACCAAAGAATTCACAAATATTTCAGATTGAGCAGTCGATTTATCTTAATAGAAGAAACATTTCGTCATATGGGTATTGTAGTAATTGGCATCGTTGCCTTGTATACTAAAACTATGATGAGTCCTTGACTTAAGAAGTACTGTAGTACAAAATATTCATCAAATAAATAAATAACATACTTAAAAGTAACATATAAGTTTTGTTTACCATATATAACATAAAAATCAGATTTTATGCAAAAAAATTGATCACCCTTTGTAATAACATTAGTTGTCCCATAGCAGTAACTGTAGACATGAGTTGTATCGCTTCCCAATGTTATGTCTTAGATATCGGGGCACAAACCCCTTTCTTCTATATTTTTGGGGAAAGATAATTGATATATGACCATTTTGAAGTTGGTAGCCGTATGCACATGATGCATAATTATTTTCATATCGCGGGAGTAGCTCTCTATATATATCCACTGCATTAAACATACTACTATAGTGTGAAAAAAAACAGTATGAATTTATTTAATCACGGTAAGTTGCATTGCATCGTTCTTAGGCTAACTTTGAAACCGAACCAATGGTAACAAAAAATAGAACACCCCTATATACAACCGATTATAAGTAAATAATAGAATTTTTAAAGGCAAAAATGAAAGAAGGAGCAAACGGAAATTTTGTTGTTGTTTTTTTTTTCGGAGAACAAACAAAAAAAAATGATTCTTGTAACATAGTAGATTGATAAGAATAAAATAGCCCAAAACACATAGTGAGAGAGGGAGAGATAGTCAATATATAACTGATAATAATTAAAGAATATAAATTTTAGTGGCAAAATGGAAGAAAGAGGCGATAGTCTAACAATATTGCAAAAAATAAAACGCGCTTTTCTACAATATTGAAATGGTGTATTGATTCATTTTAAAGCCATTTTTAGTATGAACATTGTCGTTTTTTCATGTTATTCTCTTATGCATGCCAAAGACACCCATTCATACGCAATATATATATATATATATATATATATATATATATATCAATGGCATGCTCTCCTAAATTGAACAGTGAATACAGTGTTTTTGGTATTGATAAGTTGGTAAAAGGTTAAATGGATCAAGAGCAAAAATAGAATAAAATGGTGGACATATTCGATATGTCACTATAAGCTTTGATATACATATTATACATTAACAGTTATGACAATGTTAACATGTGATTATATTTCAAGAAAATCATGAATCGTGATTGTTACTTGGTAGCAAAATAAATTACAAAAGCCCCATACCAATAATTTGTCCAACAAAAAAGATTTACTACCGCTGCTAAAATTTCTTAATAAGCGAATCCAAAGTAAGAATGTATCTTGTACGGTTTTTAAATCCCATTGTGTAGCAAGAATCTTCCAAATTCACGAGACGCTAAATTTAACTTTTGTAGTTTAACCTATGAAGCACCGACACTTCAAAACATCAACCGTGTCTGTGTCCGACATGTATCTAACACCTGACGTGTATCTATTAAAATAAATAAAATATAATTTCGGCACTTGTGTCCGACACTTGAGAGTGGCGTGTTGGAGGTTTAAGAAATGTGTACCTAATATGTTTTAGACATGTTTGAAAGAAAATTATAAATTTTAATAGTTTGTGTTAAAGCTTATTATAAAGAAAAAGATTATAAATTAACAATTAAAAGATAGATAATTAAAAAACAAATTCCTAATCTTAACAACTAAGTAAAAGGTCTACACGTATTTTTTTAATTAATGCATGATTTTGGATTGAGTAGTATTTGTACTTGTTTAGTATTGTACAACTCTTGATTATTATTAATTGGTTTGTGTTTGTGTCTGACATTGATACTTTAATTTAGGTGAGCGTCTTATTTAACTTTATTTTGGTTAATAACTAGTGAGTAGTAAGTGGTAAATGCTAATTAGTTTAGATTTTACAAGTTATTAATTGTGCTTAAAGATATTAATTTTATAAGTTCAGGTGATATTTAATATATCTTAGTATAAAAGGACAGATGTGCCCCAACCATGTCGAACTTTTAAAAAACTTGTGTCTCTGTGTCGATATCGTGGTGTTCCTATCATGCCGTATCCGAGTTTGTGCAACATAGAGTCTAACTATTATGATAACCAGTCATTGACCTAGTAAAACTCATGCACGAACACTTGGTATCTTACTATCTTACATAACTTTAGTTGGTTATATTTGAGTTCGATAATGTAATATAACCACATACCTTAAAAGAATAATAGTTGTGAGATAATATTTGCTTTGTATTCTCATTGATAATCTTGTTCAATATATACAATAGATAATTGCTATCACTAAGGGCATGTTTGGTTGTGATGATGAAGATAGATGAGAGACCTCATCTCACCTAATAACTAGTTTGGTTTCAATGATGTTGTTATCAGGCTTTTTAATTTAATACCCGAGGCCCGGTCCATATCCCACTTTCTCATATTATATAATCTCTACCCCCTAGTTATTATTTTAACTCACTTTTGACTCATCCAAATTGACACATGAAAATACGAATTTGTCCTTGTTTTTTTCATCAAAATGACAGGTACTACCCTCATCAGCTCATTATTATCACAACATTTTTCCCTAAGTTTTCATTCCCTCCAATATACTCCCGCTAAGAACCCTAGCCGCCTACAGTTTGCAAGGTAAATTCACTTCTTTTTCTCAGCTATTCTACAAAATCGCAAAAGGGGTTTCATCCTATCATGATATTATCTTCCGTTCGAACCAGAAATTAGGTCTACATCGCTCTTCGTTAGGTTTGTAAAAAGTTGCGGTCGAAGTGCCTCCGTTACTGTGTTATCTGTTATTCATAGCGCCGAAATTACCTTCTTCTTTCAACCATTCATCGACGCCGCAGTCCCATTTTCAGTGAGGGCCGAATTTTTTTTCAATGTTAGGGTTTTCCGAAATGCATTCTATTTGGGATTTTTTGATTTTTTCGCCATAGTTGGTCTTTTCTTCGTCAAATCAGTTTATATCATTTTATCTAGACATCTGTTTGTGCTGCATGCGTTTCTTATTTTCAGTAAAATCAATTTGTTTGTGTTGCTAATGGTCTGTAATATATTCTGTTCAGTGTTCCTGGAGACCGGGTGCTAGCAAGGTAGCTGAAATTCTTATCCTAAGAGCTTCGTAATCAATAGGTAAATCTGTTGGACTGATTTGCAGTTAACAATTAAGAAACATTAATATAATTGGTGGGTGGCTGTTATCTTAGACTGAAAAGGAATAGCAGGTGCAAAAGTGAGAGAATCATTTTATATTTGTCTATTGGAATAAACATTGCAAAAGTGAGCTTTTTACCTGTAATCATCGACTTTTTGTTTTCCTATTATACTTTAGTTTAATGATAATAAAATGGAAGAGGAATATATGCATAAATATCTAACTGTGTGATATAATTTCACTGTAACATGTGTTACTTATTAGGACTTTTGTTGAACACCATATTGAGTGTGTTGATATGAAGTGTATCTAAATGATGTACACTGGATTGGTTTATGAGTAGCTGGCATGTTGATTTTATATTAGCTTGTTAATTATTGGGAAACTTGTTGGTTTAACGAGGCATGTTAGATGTATTAATAACAGCTGTCTGACTTACTTGCCTACTGCTTAATTGATTTTTGGTAGTTAGCAGTTAGTGTTTATTGCAAACTGTATAAGACATATGCTTGCTTGCTTTAGATATCATGTGCCAACCATTTTGTTAATCTTAGTTTAAGAAATATTCAAGTTTATTTGGATTGTGACTAGTTAAATAAAATATGCATGCCAGATGGATCAAAGGAGGAAAAATCTGGTCCTTCTTTTAATACAGTTGCTTGCTTTGAGAGTGAATGTTGTGATGATTTTGCTGTTGATTCACAATCACCAAAGGAGATTGAGATTAGGTCGTCAACGTAGACTGGTCAGATATAGTCTCTTGAATAAGATGGGCGATATACATGTTCATATGCAAAACCTCACCACCCTTAGTGATGTAGACTGTGTGGCTAATTTGCGAATGGATACCAATTGTTTTATGAGGCTCTGTTAGCTACTTAAGGAAGTTGGGGGGTTACGAGATGAGAAATTTGTTAGCCTCCGAGAACAAGTATCGTTGTTTATTAAGATTTTGGCTCACCACGACACGAATCGAACGATTGGATTCTACTGGAAATGATCTGGTCAAACTATCAGCCATTACTTTCGGCGAACCCTCGACGCCTTTTTGAAGATTAGTGAGCTGCTCTTGGTTGCTCCCAAACCTGTGTCAGAGGAAAATGACAACTGTCATGAGCCTTGGAAATATTTCAAGGTAAACTTTTGTTATCAGTTTGTGGTTTCTAATATACTATCATGGTGGACAGGTATATGTATCTCTAATACACCTATTTATTACTGAATACAGGGCTGTCTTGGTGCGCTTGATGGGACCCTCAACGATGTAACCGCCCCTATTGCCCTCCATCCAAGATACAGATCGAGGAAAGTTCGCGTGTCAGTAAATGTGCTTGGTGTGTGCGACATTCAGATGAGATTTGTATATATGTTATATGGATGGGAAGGGTCGGCTGCGGATGCTAGGGTTTTGCGCGATGCGTTGTATAGACCTCGACCACATGGCTTTCGTGTACCACAAGGTTAAGCACATCAATAATTGAATCTACCATAAATTTATGTTGTTGTTTTTTTATTGTAATAATTGATAAGTCACTAATCACTGTCACATGCTTCCAATGTAGGCAACTATTACCTTGTTGACGCCGGTTATGCAAATTACAACGGTTTCTTAGCTCCGTACAGAGGATGCCGATATCATCTCAAAGAGTGGGGTGAGGGAACAGTGCTGCCACAGGACCGCGAAGAAATTTTTAATATGAAGCATGCCCGTGCAAGGAGTATTATTGAGAGAGTATTTGGCAAGTTGAAAAATCGATGGAAGGTACTCAAGAGGCCTTCGTATTACCCCCTAAAGATTCAAAACCGTTGCATAATGGTTGCCGGACTTCTCAATAATTTCATTAATCAGCAAGTGCTGAATTACCAGTTTGACGACTCCTCGGATAGCTCTTCCTCTGACGATGATGATGATCATCCACCTCCTTCAGAATTGGTAGA
This sequence comes from Linaria vulgaris, assembly GCA_948329865.1. Taxonomy (NCBI): domain Eukaryota; kingdom Viridiplantae; phylum Streptophyta; class Magnoliopsida; order Lamiales; family Plantaginaceae; genus Linaria; species Linaria vulgaris. The sequence continues at coordinate 28,429,380 of OX415250.1, read as the reverse complement.
AGGACTGGAAAACACCACAACATGGACAAACTATAGGGACCAGGTTGCCTCGGAAATGTGGAACGACTAGGGCGAGAGTCGCCGACGTCATAATTGAATGAGAAGAGACTTGTTCAGTTGTGGGAATTGGACTATTTCATTATATGTGGTCATTTATATTGCCTCATCCTTCTTGCATTTCCCGTTTTTACTTGAACATTATTACGTGCTTTCTGTGTAATGACTGTGGATGGTTTCCATGCTTATCATGGCTTTGTGTTGTGCTGTCAGACTAATCTCAATATGTTGTGATTGATAAAATGTTGTTGTCTTTATAGATTTTGCTTACTATCTACTAGTTTAATTCATTATTGTATTTGATTATTATCTTGCAACGTGTTTTCCATTATGTTTGTTGATATAACCCTGTAGCTATGGTATTGTAGAAATGGCAGCGTCTAGTTGCAATTCCACCCCAGTTGAAAGCCCTCCAGCTCTTCCTAAGGGGAATAAGTTATGGCGTGTCTGGACAAAGGCGGAGGAAGCTGCTTTAATGCACGCGCTGAGGGAGATAAAAGGAAAGGATTGAAAGTCGATAATGCATTCAGGGCTGGATACTTACTACAGATTGAAAAGGCATTTAGGAACATACTACCAAACACTGACATCCGCCACGATCCTCAGATTAAGTCGAAGATGACTATTTGGAAGAAGGTGTACAGGAACTTGTACTCGATGTTCGATCTGACTGGTGGTGGTGCCTCGTTCTGTCCTATCACTCATACTATCCAAGTTGTAACTGAACAATGGTGGACAAAGTATCTCGCGGTAAGAGCAATTGCATTGAATGTATTTTTTCAATTAATTGAATATTGATTTTCACATTTCTATCAAGGCTAACCTATTATTCTTGTTCCTGTGCTAATCTATTATGGATGTTGTTTATAAAATTTAGGCACACCCATATGTTGATGGTTACCGTGAAAAAACCTTTCCATATTATGAGCAATGGGGTGAGTTATTCGGAAAGGATCGTGCAACTGGAGCAGGAGTTGAGGATATCAGTGCTGCTGTGCAAGATGTCATCAACAACCATGACAATGATGGGTCATCTGGAGGAACAGTTGGTGTTGGTGCAACCTCAAGGTCTGCTGGTGTCATTGACTTGGACACAGAAGAGGCAACTGGTGACAACATGCCATTGCCACATGACACGTCGAAGATGGCGCCAAAGGAGCTGCTGAGAAGGATTAAAAAGGAGAAAGGACTGAAGAGGAAGAGAACTTCTGAGCATTATGAGGTTACAACCATGGAAGTGCCTCCATATGTTGATGAGTTGTTGAAAAAACAAATGAGACAATGGAGATGATTGCACAACTTGTGGTTGAGCCACAGGCGGCACCTGAAGATCTTGCAACAACTCAAAGGAAAGGATTATATGCCGCGTTGTTGGAATTTGAAGAACTGGAGGAAGATGACAGAATTGCGATCGTGCACAAGTTAGCCCACTCAAAAGAAGATTGTGATGTTTTCTATGCACTACCACATGCTGCCCAGCTGAGGTACTTGAGGGTTATCACCCAGAAAAAAGAGTAAGAAGTGAACTGTTAGTCCTATGAAGTTTGGCAAATTTTTGTTTCCCTGAACTATTTCCATTACCGCAATACAGTAGGCCACCTATTTTGTATCATTGGCATGGTCAATGCTATATCATTTTGAGTAAGATCACTTGAGTACAATGTGGTTATTGTTTTGAGGCCTTAAACTGTTGTGGTTATTTGGTCGTTAATGTACTGTTATTTATGTGACTCCGTTTGGAAATTGCACTTTGTTAAGTGTTCATTTTGTTTAGACCTTAATGATGTTCATTGTTAATATTTTTCTGAATCTTGTTTGCTTGTCACTGTGATCAGATTTCCCTTTGAAGGAATATATAAGATGGAATCATGTGACTAATATCTATGAAGGAATATATAAGATGGAATCATGTGACTAATATCTATGAAGTAATGCACTGTGACGTACAGTTGTTCATTTTGTCAACCATTTCTAAAATTATTATTAGATGCTTTTCATTTGCAACTTTATTTGCAATACTTTGTAAAGACGTTACGTAAAGACTAATAAAGAAAGCAGTACTTACCAATAAAGAAAGCAGAACTTTATTTGCAATACTTTGCAGTACTTACCAAAAAAAATGAATTGGCAGAATTCAAACTAATAAATCTGTTATGTAAAATTCCTGTTTTTTTTTTAGGATTTTTATGCAATGGAATATAGTAGATAAAAGAAAGCAATGACACAACAATATTAATATAACAATAACGACAAAAATTAAAATACATGTTACGAAAAGCGAACGTATTAGCCGATAGAAGAAAAGGATGCAAGACAACAAACGACGAAAATGAATAGTGTACCCGGGAAATAAAGCCAAACACGCAACATACTAAACATAATACTCTCGAATAAGACGGGATCTATATCTCAAAAGATTGTGCCGAGCATGATCCAATTGAGCCGGCTGGTCCGGCATAGTAGTCTGTGATGTTGGTTGGGGGTTTTTCCTTATTCTTATGTAGCGTGTAAGCAACACCACATGTGTTTGACAAATTATCTTGGACTGAGTTGTTATCGGTGTTATTAGAAGTGTTCATAGGAGGCCTTTTTGAACTTAAAACCAAGAAACGAGTGTAAACGAATAAATTAGTTAAAAAATTTAAGGAACCGTAACTAATAAATCTTACGAGCGGCCGTAACAATCTCTTGTGTCGTGCGCAAACGTTCACGATGTTTGATAGGTGCTTTAACTTGAGCTTTTATCTTCGCCTTGCCTAATAGCCTTTGCAAGTCCGTCCACGCAAACTCGTCGTGCTCCAAGTACGCCCTTGACATCGGATATTTTTCCTTTAAAAAAAAACGAACCGAGCATTAAGTTACATCAAACATAGACGTAGATTTCATTAACATGTATTCTATGTGATACTAATTCACCTCGTCAAATTTCTCCCACAAAGCCGCCGGTGTCGATAGCATGTTCATCTCCAAATCCCACCTAGCATGTTCACAACCAATGATCGTTCGAAAACAAAGATGGCGCTCGGCAAGGAGCTCGAAACGATACAAAATGTCCACCGCCGTAAAAGTCGTGGCATGTTTGAAGTTAACATAGTCGGTTGCATTGTTGACTATCATTTCAAGAAACCTTGAATTTTTGAGAGGGATACACCCGCGTTCCGAAATGCATTCTTCCTTGAGGATTTCGATGAGACTTTCGTCGTACTTCTCATCCCATATTCCATCGTAAAAGATCGTCTTTTGGTACTCGGTAGCCTTGAGATTCAACATAGTGGTTAACTTATTGTGGGTAGTTGGATATTTGTGTTTCTGTTTGAGAGCTTTTATTTGAAACCAAAATGTTATCTGTTTCAATTCATGGTTTTGGAGCAGATTATATAAAGATTGATACACTCAAGGGAATAGCATTTTTGGAAATAAGTGCAAAATTGTTGGCATGTGATAAACTCTCAGCATATTTGGAAATACATTGAAGGGAATCTTTCCTGCCAGCATTGTTTGAATGCTATCTTATTTTAAGGTGTGTTTTTTTTGGTATTTTTTTTTAATGTGTGTTTGAGTAAGCAACCCAATGAGTTGGCATAATTTTTAGACACCTTTTTAGAATAGACAAAAAATACACATATGCTCCTTACATCACAATCCATCTTGGCAAAAAAATATCAAATCATACATTCTAAATTACATAAAAAACAGACCAAACTAAAGAAAAAAAAATCGAAAACACATGACTGCACCATCACAACATTACATAAGATAGATGATACTTGAACAAACATATGATTGCACTTCCAGTGACCACCAACAGGTTGATGATTATGTAAAATACAAATCCAAGTAACTATATAAATATAAGTTGCACTTCTGACTGCTAGACACAATAATAACCAACTAAATATAGTGCATCGTACCGTTACCACACGGGCAGTTAACGACAAATTGCCCGACCATCTACAAAAAAATAGGGTTATCGTAGTTATAGAGTTTATAAACACTCAAAGATAGCTTTGATTATAGGCGGCGAGTACGATGTCGATGATTACATTTCAATTTATTCACACGCAACAACTCAGCGAACAAAAACAACATCGAATACAGTATAACCAATCATGCAACTAATGTACAAAATGCAAATTAACATATCTATTCGACTATAAACACATAATTGAATCGCACACTTGGCAAATTTACTGCTAAATTAACAAACCTTAAAATGTCGCAAATTTACTCCATTCATCATCAAAATTCTGCAAATTAGAAGAAAGAGAATAGAAAATCAGCAATGGCGGAGCATTTGGCGTCAACATTCGGTACGGAGAAGGATCGCGTGAACTGTCCATTCTACTTCAAGATCGGCGCGTGCAGACACGATGACCGTTGCTCGCGTCTCCACACCAAGCTGAGCATCAGCCATACGCTCCTCCTCTCCAACATGTACCAGAGACCCAACATGATCACACCCAGGAACATTTCGAGGTTTGTTTGTTTTTATTTTGATTCTTCTTTTGATTGATTACTTGTTTAATTCCCTCTCTCTCTGAATTAATTTTGTATTTGAATTTATATGTGTTTGCAGCACTTTTACGAAGATCTGTTTGAGGAATCTAAACCGCGTAATCAAGACCAAACCCAACAAAATGACGGTAGAGAAACGGTAAATGTCGCCACAATATGCAGTGAAGGAAAAAAATTTCATAACCAATTTTGACGGCCGAGCATTTGAATTAAGAATCGAACAAAGATTATCATTAAGCTAATTAAGGCTTGACGAACCAAACCCATACCTTGGTTGTGATGCCAACGTCTTTGTCGAATCGTCCGTGAATCTTTCGATTTTAGAGAAATTGATTTTTTATGTTTGGGTTATGAAATGAGGGTTTGGGGTTTTCTCAATCTGTGAAGACGAGGGCAGGATGGGAATTTCATCACAACTACAGACTTTAATAAAGCAGAACATATAAACCAAACTAGGTTTTAAATTTGAGGATAAAATAGTGTTATTTTTATTTTAGGAACCAAACACGGTTATTAACGCGTGTATGTAATAACTGGAGTTTTAAACTTGGTTTTAGTTAATCCAAGGATTAGGCAATCAGCAGAACCAAACAGAGCCTAAGGAAACTATATATCATGAAAATTAAAAAACATATCACAGGATATACAAAAGATTCTATACTAATCTAATACACCCCCGTGGTCAAAACATGAGGAGGACGAACGTTGAGGCTATCTAGAAAGTCGTCAAACATAATGCAAGGAAGACCTTTAGTAAAGATATCGGCAAGTTGATAGCAAGAAGGCACATGAAGAACACAAACATCACCGCGAGCCATTTTTCCCCATACAAAGTGGATATCCATCTCAATATGTTTTGTGCGCTGATATTGGACCAGATTGCCTGAAAGGTAAATAACACTTACATTTGTCGCAATATACGATAGTGGCGCGTGGAATAGAAAAGTGAAGTTTCAATAACAAATTAAGAAGCCAACAAGACTCTAAAACAATACTGGTTGTCGTTTGGCTTCGGCACATGGATGAGAAAGTGTGGGTTTGCCGTTTGGTCGACCACGGAGAATGTCACCGAGAAACACACAATATCTCGAGGTGGAGCAACGGGTGTCGGGCAATCGCTCCAATATGCATCAGAAAATGCCTTAAGGCTCGTGATGGAAGAATGAAAAGTTGTAATCCGGGGTCGATGGTGCCTTGAATATAACAAATGATGCGTTTCAAGGCTTGCATGTGGACTTCACGAAGATTGTGCATATGGAGACATTTCTGCTGAACCGCATAAGAGATATGCGGTGGGTAAACGTTAAACATTAAATGGCACCCGCAAGGTTGTGAAAGAGAGTCGGATCGGGAAATAGGCATTGTCTGGAGTCGCAACAAGCTTAGATTTTATATCAACAGAAGTAAGACCCGGTTTGCAAGATGACATGTCGGCCCGTTCAATAATATCCATAGAATACTTTCGTTAGCAAAGAAATAAACTGTTGGCATGACGAGTCACAAATACACCTTAGAAAAAACTCGAAAGGACCCAAATCTTTCATCGCAAACTTGGAGTTGTACCATTATCGAATGACGCAAGATAGCGTACGAGGTTATCAAAATAACGTCATCCACATATAGTAGAAGATATGCAATGTCATCGCCACATTGAAATATAAAGAGAGAGTGGTCGGAGTTACTGTGAAAAAAATCCAATGGTGCTTACATAGTCAGTCAAGCGTTGGTACCATGCACGAGGGGCTTGCTTCAAGCCATAAAGTGATTTCTTCAATAGACATACATAGTCCGGTTGAGTGGAATCATGAAACCCGAGAGGCTGGTGCATGTACACGACCTCGTTGAGATGGTCGTGAAGAAAAGCATTTTTCACGTCTAATTGATGAATATACCAAGAATTGGAAACACCAATGCTAAGAATCATCCGTATAGTTGCAAGTTTCTCAACTGGGCTGAATGTCACCGTGCAATCCACTCCAACCTGTTGAGACCTGCCATCACCAACAATATGAGACTTATATCGCTCAAAAGAGCCATTAGAATTATATTTATGTCGAAAAATCCACATAGATCTAATAACATTGACATCTGGTGGACGAGGCACTAACTCTCACATCTTATTTTTAATAAGAGCATCAAAATCGTCGGGCATAGCCATTTTTCAATCCAGGTTAGATAACGCGGCCACAGGGTTTCGAGGGATATGAGAAGGCTATGTTATGGCATGGAGGTTGAATAACTATTTGGGTTTGAAGATACAATGTTTGCTGCTAGTCGTCATTTGGGGAGAGGGTGGGTTATTTGGTGGTGAGGGACCCGAGACGGCAGGATAGGGAGGTGAGATGGGTGGTGGTGCATATGATGCCGCGGTTGGGGAGGCCGTGGGATGAAGAAACGTAGAGGTGAGGAGGGGAGATATTTCCGAATCAAGAAAACTATAATTATGGGGGGAGGGGTTATGGAGTGTCGAGAAAGGAAATTTACCTTCATCAAAGAGGACGTGACGGCACACAATTATTTTTCGATTGGAGATGTCATAGCACTTGTACCCCCCGATGGTTGAATGGAAAGTCGAGAAAGACACAAGTAGCAGATCAAGGTTGGAGTTTATTTATTTGGGTGGAGGGAACAAGGGGATAACACAAGCACCCAAAAGCCCAAAGATGATCATAAGACGGGCGTTTTTGATATAAAAGTTGAGAGGAGAAGTGTTGACCAAGCGTTTAGAGGGAGTATATTAAGTAAGTATGTCGCCATTTTTAATGCGTGTTGCCAAAAAGAGGGAGGGAGGGACGCATGGGGGAGGAGGGTGCGAATCATGTTATTTATGGTTCATGTTTTTCTTTTGGATTTACTGTTTTGTGAAAATGTGTAAGGACACAAAAACCAAAACTGCATGTCATAATTTGCACAAAATTGATGAAATAAATGATTATTGTACTCAATTCGCTGTCACACTGAAAAGACTTTATATCACTCTCAAATTGAGTCTTGGCAAAGTTTCTAAACAAGGTATAAGTAGGAAAAACTTGAGATTTGTAGGCAAGAGGACACGTCTATGAAAAAATCGAGTAATTATCCAAAAACAATATAAAAACGATGAGCAACGACCATAAATTACTATGAATAATGTAAAACGGAAAGTGGGTAAATGACAAAGACGAACTTTACGGTAATACAATATGCTTGTCGAGAGGACAAGACGGACACAAGGACTTGGACTATTTATGACAAATGATATACTCGGTGCGTCGTAGGCAATCAAGGACGAAGGTTCCAGGATGGCCTAGACGCGCATGCCAGTGGGTAGGTGAAAGAGCAGCAAAAGAGGATGGCAGAGCAACGGAGAGAGAGGAGGCCGAACGTGAGATGGGATAGAGATCGCCAGTGCTATTGCATCTTATAAGTCGGGTGCCTGTCTGAAGATCCTTCACAAAAGCCAAAAGGATCAAATTCCACAGTCACATAATTATCAACAGTAAATTTTCGAACCAACACTAATTTTTTATTGAGATTGGACGAATGAAAGACATTATTTAAAGAAAATGGTGGGAAATGAGGGGTTAAAGTTGTATTACCGTAACTGCGTATCAGGATAGAGTGACCACTACCAACAATTATACCAAGTTTGATGCTCGTATTAAAATAGGGTGAGAGTATACCTTGTTGGGATGTCATATGAGAGGTCTCGCCGGTGTACATATACCACGAATCATTAGGTGGAGTGAGAGAAAAAGTGTGCATGACGGCGACTATGTCCGTAGGGGCATAGGACAATGGCGATGTGGTAGGATCAGCATAGTAGACATGAGCGGGTTGTGGTCCGAGAATGCCGAGACATCGAGGCATCTACGGACGAGGTGAGCAATCGGTCGTCGGATAAGGGGACAATGAAGTAGCTCAAGGCGGGGGCGTAGGACGTATACGATGAGTAGGGTCATTGCCAATCTAGAGACGAAACATAAGGGGCGTAACCCCGACCCAAGTTATGACCACCACGACGCAAGTGTTGGAGCCGTGACCACGACCATTATTCCTTGAATTGCGGTTATTGACGAACCTATTGGAGTCATGCGGAGTAGGAGCAGCTGCGGTGTGGACCAAGCCATCTAGCGAAGTTGAAACTTGGCTCGTAGGTAATGCCAAATCAGTAGTATGGGGTCGAGGCTCATTTTTTCAAAAGTAAGCATGGAACGAGCCTTGGAAAATAGTGGAAGATGATCACTTTGTTGAATAAGCATAACAATTATGCTATACGTGTCATTAAGACCCACCACGAGTTGTAGAACCAAATGCTAATTCGAAATTGGGGCACCATCATTGACAAGTTGATCAACGAGCATCTTTAACTTCTGACAATAGGCTCCGACAACGAGAAATTCTTCGAGAGTAGTGAAGGAGAACTGACTTTCAAGATGAATGATCTAGAAACTTTTGTTATCTTGAAATAATTCTGCCAAACGATTCCAAGCATACATGGCGGTGAGATTCTTTTTGATGATCGTGTGAAGAAGATCATTTGAAATGATGCCATAGATCCATTGAGGACAAATGCATCGAGACTATCCAACATGAGGGGATCGAGGTCAAGATTGGAGGGAGGATCAATAGGTGGGATGATGTGATCGAAGACTTCGTATGCGCGCGCATGGATTTTAAACCATTCACACCATAAATTGTATTTCCCAGATTCGATGTCTAACTTGATAAGGATGAAATTGCGCACATTAGTCACCCTGTAAATTTTTGGAGGAAGAAGGGGAGGAGGCGGCGACCATGGTGGATGACGTCGTGGAGGACGAGAGAGAGGGGCGTGAGGCCGTGTCGTTAGGATCGTTAGGGTTGGCCGTGATACTATGTATGATAATATTTGCCTTGCCTTCTCATTGATAATCTTGTTCAGTATATATATATATATATATATATATATATATATATATATATGCAAGAGGTAATTGTTATCACTAAAGAAACTACATATCCTGATAATTACAAAAGATATCACAAGATATACAAAATATTCTATACGAATCTAATAATAGTGCAACTTCATATTCTTACATGTCTTATCTTATACTTCAAAAGTACTTGAAAATCCCGAAAATACTTTTATATATTATATCTCTAGGTATTCACATGTCGACATAACTCAATAACTAACTATTACAAACAGTAACGTGTGGAGTTCTCTCGTATGAGAGTTTTTTTTCTCCCTCTTTGGAGAGATACTTCTTCCATGTGGAAGTGGTAACTTACACCCCCCTACCATTTTATTTTTCTTCCTATTCCCTTTCTAAACTTCTACAGTACGTGCGCACAAGCCGGTGAGTTCTCCCCCCATAGGCCACGTCGAGTGTGAGTTTTCTTGGCACATTCCAGTAATCCACGACGCTTGGTCCGCTTTCTCATATTTTCTTTTTTTAGCCGCCTATGACTAAATATCCCTAATCTTTGGTTTTTTTGTTCTCTGCTGTTTCTTTATCTTCAGTTTTTTTCCTTTTCTTTCCTTATTCTCTTCTTTCTTGTTTTATCTCGCAGGCTTTTGGCTACGATCGTCACATTACGGGGTTCTCACAACCTGTTCGACATTACACACTTCTTCAATGAACGAAAGTCTCGAGAATGCCATGGCAAGGCAACTACTACTTACTCCGACAGAGGGTAAGGTGATTGAAGTTCCGAATGATCTCTGGTTGGCTGGAACATAGGACATCAAATTATCATTAGTTGGGCGCATTCTGACAAAACGAATAGTTCACTTATAAGCCTTCAAACAAACTATGATAAATAGTTGGAGTCTCGTACACGGAATGGAGTTGATGAAAATAAGTGAAGAGAAAATTTTGTTTAAGTTTCAACATGCCATTGATACAAAAAGGGTGATTATGCGAGGTCCATGGGCATTTGATAAACAACTAATCATTCTCTCGAAAATCGCAGAAGGGGATGATCCGACCACCATGGAATTAAATCATAGCGAGTTCCATGTCCAAATCCAAGGTGTACCGCTGCCGCTACGATATCGAGAGATGGTTGTTATTGTCGGGTAGAATTTGGGAACTTTTGTCGATTCGATCAAGGAGAAACAGAGGGAATAATGGATACACAAATGCATATACGAGCAAGGATAGATGTTACGACTCCGTTGAAACGCGTTATGAATATCCGTAATCCAAAAAGAAGGCATATTATGATCACTTTCACCTATGAAAGACTTCCAAATTTTTGTTACTGTTGTGGGATCATAGGTCATCTTATGAAAGATTGTCGGGTTGAATTTGAATGGGAAGCAACGGGAATGGCACAATCTAAGAACACCGAGTATGGGGATTGGTTGTGTGCAATACCGATCGGTCAAGGACAACGTTTTCTGGGCAGAAACACGGGTAACAGATCAAACGGAATAATATTCGTAGCTCCGACGAATTTGAACACTGAACGCGCAGTCCCACGCGCCGCCCATTACCAAGGATCAGATGTTTCAGAAAGAGATACATAAATATACGAATCTTCAGCATTGATCACGACCAAATCAACCCCGGATTCGTTGGGGAATGATTATGGAAATACCAAAAGTGAGGGAACAAATAGAGTTCACGGGGAGGAAAGTTCGAGAATGCAAGAGAGTAACAGAAACAATAAAGGAAAAGGGATATTGGAAAATAAGGAAGATTCTATGCAGCTTATGATTGTTGACGAGGAATAAAGTCCTAACATACATAACTCATTTGCTCAAAATAAAGGTGTACCCTTATGGCCCAATATTCCTCAACCTGGTACTTACGCCCCAATTCTCTTTAATGGCCAAAAACCAATTTCTAACCTCCCATACTATTCCTCTATCCCACTTCGTATATTCTTAGTCCAACAAGAAAAAATCGCAAATACCAGCCCTCTCCAGAATTTAACAAATACCATTGGCACTCAGAAAAAAAGGGGATGGCCATCAAATGCAAAAAAAGAGAGGAGAATCGTTTCGATTTGAGAAAAGGATCAGAATAAGGAGAATCGTGAAGCCCGATCAGTAAAAAGAAAGGTGATTGAAGGTGAGAAGAAGAGCACTAATAGACCAGAGGCGGAGGTTGCACATCAACCCCGCCTAGACCAATGAGTTGCCTAGCCTAACTGCCAAGGGTTGGAGAACCTTGAGACAATTCAAGAACTCGGGGCTTTGATTTCAAAAACTCGTCCCCATCTTATCTTTCTTATGGAAACTAGACTTAATGACCATAAGATTCATAGGATAAAACAAAGGTTCAACATGTTTGGTTTTTCAGTTGCATCACGAGGTCAGTCGGGAGGATTAGCTTTACTTTGGAGAAAAGAGTCTTTAGTTGATATTCAAAATTACTCCCAGAATCACATTGATGCTACAATGCAATTACCGAATAATTCGCGAGTCTGGAGATTTACGGAGATATATTGTGAACCTGATCATGTGAAGAGAAGTGTTACGTGGAATCTACTGAAAAAGTTAGGCGAAATAGCCGATCGGGAATGGGTCTGTATGGGCGATTTTAATGAATTTTTGTGTAATGAAGAAAAGGAAGGTGGGCTTCTGCTTCCTCTAGCCCAAACGAGGCCCTTCAGATAAGCATTGGCCAACATTGGGCTCCACGATCTGGGCTTTGTGGGACAACAATTCACCTGGTCCAATAGGAGAAATCAGCCCAATACCATTAAACTAAGACTTGATAGGTGTTTTTCCACATTTCCATGGTTGTCTTTCTTCCCCAACGTGACGAACCACCACCTCACAAGCCAATATTTCAATCACATACCAATTCTCCTGCTTCTTGAACCGACAAGATCGTGTACAACTCCAAAGCAAGGCAAGAGATTTTGTTTTGAATCGATGTGGCTCCGAGCCGAAAATTGCGACGACGTAGTGAAGGAAGAATGGGGAAAAGGAGCTGATTTCATGTAGTGCGCAGATTTTTGTCAGAAGGGATTAGGAAAATGGAGTTGGGCTAAATTTGGGAGTGTTAAGAAGCAAATTGAGAATCCGCGAAAAGAAATTGGTGAGATTCGAAATGGAGTGCTAGTGAGAGCAGTAAAGAAGAGGAGCTTAGTTTGAAGCACAAACTTGAGGAAATCCTGAGTCCAAAGAACGAGATGTGGAAACAACGGGCAAAGACACAATGGTTAACTGATGGGGATAGAAATACTCGATTCTTCCATAGTCGAGCATCACGAAGAAAGGAAAATAATACTATCAAAGGTATGGTGAAATTTAGCATTCAGAGGCGGCGATGGGTCAGATTGCGCTGGATTACTTTAAAAAAATCTTCACATCCCGAAATTCGAGTGACGAAGAAGTGTGTAACGTCTTAGAGGCTGTTGAACCCCGAGTGTCTGATGATTTGAACCATGAGCTTTGCAGTCCCTATACCGAGAACGAGGTAAAATATGCTCTTGACCAAATGTACCCATTGAAATTTCCCAGGCCCGATGGTTTTTTCTACTTTATTCTTTCAAAAATATTGGCATGTTGTAGGTAATAAAGTTACTGAATGTGTGCTGAAATTCCTTAACCATCTTGTGCTTCCTGATGATATGAATTTTACTTATATAGTGTTGATTTCTAAGTGTAAAGATCCAGACTTGAGTACCCAATTCAGGCTTATTAGTCTTAGCAACGTGATTTTCAAAATTGCTTCCAAGGCTATTACCAATATACTGAAGCCTTATATGAATGTCCTCATTAGCCAAACTCAATCAGCTTTCATCCCTACTCGTCTTATCACTGATAATGTCCTTGTGGCGTATGAAGTCAATCATTTTTTAAAACTAAAGACCAAGGGAAAAGAAAGTCATATGGCATTAAAACTAGATATGAGCAAAACGTGCGACCGTGTTGAGTGTTTTTTCTTGGAAAAAAATGATTTTTAGATTAGGATTCCATGCTTCATTTATGAACCTTGTTATGACGTGCGTGCATACTGTGTCTTACTCTGTGATGATTAATGGTAATTGATATGGCCCGTTGAAACCTGAAAGAGGAATCCGTCAAGGAGACCCCTTATCCCCTTATTTATTTCTTTTTTTTTTTGCGCTGAAGCTTTTAGTGCCCTTCTTACAAAAGCTGAAAATAACCATGTATTAAAGGGGGTTAATATTAGCTCTAGCGCGCCGACGATCTCCCACTTGTTGTTTGCAGATAACACATTAATTTTATGTCAAGCAATAAGGGAGGCTGCTATGGCAATCCAGGATATTCTTCACAAGTATAGCTTGGCTTCGGGACATGAAATCAACTTAGATAAATCTAATGTGGTTTTTAATAGAAATACTCCACGGGAAATGATTGAACAAATTAAGGGTATTCTTCCGGTGCAAGTGGTTGATCAACATGAAAAGTATTTGGGTTTGCCGACTACGATGGGTAAGAGTAAAAAAGATTTTTTTTGTTGGATTAGAGATAGGCTATGGGGTAAAACCTACGTTGCACGGGTTTGGGTACGGCAGTACGGGTACGATACGGTACAGATATACCGATACGACATTTTTTAAAAACAGCCAATACCGGTACGGCAAGGATACGTCTATATATAAATAATTATTAATATTTATTATATGTATTTTTTATTTTTAACAAGCAATAAAATTTAAAACTTAAACAAGAAAAATTAGAAATACAAAACAAAAGGTTTAACATTAAAAAAAGTCATGCATCAAATATGAAAAAAAAACATATAAACTTGAATTATTTATGACTAATAAGTTAAACAACAATATAACAAGCTTGAAGATGGCGCATGGTGGTGGTAGTGATTATGAACAGAAAAAGAAAAGTATAATTGTGGTGGCGCATGGTGGTGGGGTGAAGATGGCGCATGGTGGTGTTGATTATTAATTGAAAAAGAAAAGTATACTTGTAAAAATAATGAGACCTGAATCGTGCCATTGATAAAGAGATTTTCATTTTTTTATTTCACTGTATATTTGGTGGAATTTATATTTAAATATTTAACCCATCAAATATTAAAATTTTATAAAAAAGACCCATAATAGTTCCGATACGCCTAAAAAAAACGTATCAGATACGTATCGAGATTTTTTTAATTTTAAAATTAAAGGATACGCCACGTGGCGTATCAGATACGTTAGAACTGATATCGGTATTTGAATCAGTATCGATATATATATCGGGTACTGCATAGCCGTCTTGTATCGTTATCGGTGCATCACAGGGTAAAACTCAATCTTTTGATAATAAAGCTATATCTAAAGTGGGGAAAGAAACTTGTGAAGTGAGTATTACAATCCATTCCATCTTATGTGATGTGTTGCTTCAAGTTACCTGATTACCTATTACATGAAGTAGAATCCATTATATCGAATTATTCGTGGGGGGAGGACGGTAAAAACAAAATGCATTGGACAAATTGGAAGGAGTTGTGCAAAAGTAAAAGAGACGGGGGCCTCGGTTTTAGAGATTTAAAATATTTTAATCTCGCATTACTTGGGAAAAGATCTGGAGAGTTATCCAGTACCCCCATTCTTTACTAAGCCGTATTTTGAAAGATAAATATTTTCCAAATTGTAGCATTCTTGAAGCGACACCAAAAAGTAATGCCTCATTCACTTGGAAAAGCATATGTTTGGCGAAAGAAGTGGTAGGAGTAGGCCTTAGATGGAGAGTGAGAAATGGGGAGAGTATCGATGTTTGAAGGGACAATTGGATCTCGGGAAACTACAATTTTAGACCGAGAACACCAGATTTCTTTAATTACAGTCCTCTCAGTGTTAATGTACTTCTGGATGTCTTTACTAACGGTTGGGATGTAAATATTTGGAATCATTTATTCTGGCAGGAAAATGTGAACGAATTTCTGAAAATCCCCGTTGGCAGGCCCGACGCCATGGATATTATTGTGTGGCATCATACAAAGAATGAAATTTATTCTGTTCGCTCGGCTTATCATTTGACACTAGAAATACGAAGACGTGATGTGGAAAACCGAAGGGCAGGAACTAGCGGGACATAACGTACTGATTTGAACTTTATTTGGAGTGCGCCTACACCAAATAGAGCCAAACAATTTACTTGGAGAATGCTAAAAGGTATCCTTCCTACTATGGCTACTTTGAAGTATCTACATTTATCTAAGACTGAGGATTGTAATGTATGCAAAGAGGGAATTGAAACACCGCTGCACCTCTTCAAAAATTATCATTTTGCAAGAGTCTTCTGGGCTTTGTCCAACATTTCAGTTTCATCTCTTGAATGTAACAACTTATGGGACTGGTGCATGGTTGTTCATAAGATAATGAACATGATTGAATTTGGCTTTTTTCTGGTGGGTTGTCTTTTCATATGAAATAATAGAAACAAGTTGTGGCATGAAATAAAGGAAATTCTCCAATACATCTTATTGAGTCTTCTAAGCGATATCATTTGGAGTTTCTTGCGGTTGGAATAAAGATTCGGGGCTCGATGGCTAAAGTTAGAGAGAACGTGAATGCAAAATGGAAGCCTCCAACTCCAGGTGTTGTGTGCATTAACTTTGATGCGGCTACTGAAAATTAATAATCAGCTAGTGGTATTGGAATTGTTGGTCGTGATTCGCAAGGTTGTGTTCTCGCTTGGAAACGTATGAGAATTCCCGGAAGTTGGCAAGCTGAGGTATTCGAAGCAGCAACGACAAACGTGGCAGCAAACTTTGGAATTGAAAAAGGCTGGGACCTGGGGATTGTATGAATGTAATCACATATATCAACGAGGGTCAAAAGGCAAGGGCCAATATCGCGACGTTCCTCGATATGGTGATTGATCTCAAGAACAGCGTTCAATCCTTCAATGCAGTACACATCAGAAGAACATCGAATGGCCTCGCGCATCGCCTAGCCCATGACTTCACTCATGATGATAGCGGAGAGGGACTACTTCCGTTTGTTTTTGCTGAACGTGTTTGATGATATTTGTGTACTTTGAATCCTTTAAGTTCTATGAATGAAAGTTCTGTTTCTTAAAAAAAAAAAAAGAAGAACATGTCGACATTGATATACTCATTTACACATTTAGTTTTTGTTCTTTATTGAAGATTCATGTACTGATTATTATGTAAATGAAATTACAAGATTAAATTTTTTTAAAAAGTAAATCTCTAATTTTACTAAGGTATATATCTTATAATTTTTCAACGTTCTTTCCTTACGAGTAACTAACAATTTTGCTAGAAAACACGTGGAGAGTTATATAATTGGAAGCAAAATAAATATAAAACTTAACTGATGTGACGTTATTTTAGTTATGATCAAAATATATTTAGAAAGTAAATTTGAAAATAAAAAAATTGATATTAGTTAGAACTATGTAATTTCAAAAAATTAAATAAAATAATAGATTGAATTAATTATCCATGAAGGCCCAAATGAACTTCACATTTTTAGCTCGAAGAAGAAAGAAACTAAGCTAAATTCGAAGAGCTGGCAGCCAAACACAGCCTTAACATATTTTCCTCTGCCGATCGGCAAAATCACTTCACAGTCCCTCCAACATTGCAATCGCCACTGCGAATTAAGCTACTGCCGTTGATTCGAAGGAAAAATGTCGGTGCAGGAGTACTTGGACAAGCACATGCTCTCCCGGAAAATCGAGGACGCCGTTAATGCCGCCGTTAGGGCAAAAACGCCCGATCCCGTTCTGTTCATCTCGAATCATATGAAGAAATCTGTTCCTTCCGTTATCACCAAGGTCAAATCTAGGCAAATTCTCGATAGCAAAGGGATTCCGACTGTTGAAGTTGATTTGCATACGAATAAAGGTGTTTTCCGCGCCTCCGCCCCCAGCGGCGCCTCCTCCGGAATGTAAGAATGCCGTTCCTCCTTCGCGTGTTTTTATTATTGTTAAATTGCGTTTTATGTGTTTTATTGTGTTGTCTTCTGAATGTGTGGTTTTTGCTTGCTAGAATTTGGTGAAATTAATGCGATTTTGTAAGTAAACGAGTGTTGCTCGATATGATCATGACAGGCATGCTGAATGCAGTATGCTAAGATGTCAAAACTAGCAAGGAGATCTATGTTTTGAAGCGCTATTAGATGAGAGTAGAAATGACGAGCAAAGATGTCGATTTTTATTGACATTGTTTTTTTCTCGTTAAAGTAACTATTTTCAGACCGTGGAATATTTTGTTATTCAATGCTTATAAACTGGTCCAGCAAAATTCAGGAATCTGTGTAATGTTATGTTTCTCACATACTCGTGCTGTCAATAATTTGGTAATGCATATCATATGAAGTATTTGATTATGATTTTAGTTGGCATTGAAATGCACAATAATTGGGAGTCATCCCATTGAGGCAACTCAACATGAAGATCTGTAAATAGAATAAAGTGTTTGTACTCCGTCATTTGGCAGACGTTTATGTAATTAAAAGAACGTAAACAAGAAGAAATGGTGTAGTTAATGTACAAAATTAGAACTATTCCAAACTTCTGAATGAACCAATCAGGAGACACATGCATGCTTATTTGCACAGTTGCCTCAATGTACAGTCGTTTCATAAGCTTACTCATTTTTATCTACTTAGTCCGATATATCTCTTTTGAATTTCTTGAAATCGTCAAGTTTTTAATTGGTGGGTACTGTTTCATGGAGTCATTGTGTGTCCTTATACCCAGGTATGAGGCTATTGAATTGAGAGATGGAGACAAGGGAACATATCTTGGAAATGGTGTCAGTAGAGCTGTTAAGAATATTAACGAAAAAATATCCGAAGCTTTAATTGGTATGGATCCCACTCTTCAAGTTCAAATTGACCAAGCTATGATAGACTTGGACAAGACAGAGAAGAAGGTAGCTTATCTTATGCAATCAGCATTCGTTTGTTCCTTGTGTGACTATTTAGGTGTTTACTTTCACAGCATCTTGATTTTGTCTCTCAACTCGAGCCCTTACAAAATCTTATATGGATGCCGTGCCTTAGACTTGAATCTGGACCGCTCATTGATCTTTCGTGGTTTATTCTATGATAGGGGGAACTTGGGGCAAATGCAATTTTAGCGGTGTCAATGGCTGCTTGCAAAGCGGGGGCAGCTGAAAAGGAGGTAGGCACCTTAGGCCATGTAGCAGAAGCTTCTCTTTAGACAATGGAGTTTTTCTTAAAATATGCGCGAATTTTTATGTATAGGTTCCACTCTACAAACACATTGCTGATCTTGCTGGCAAAACCAATTTTAATCTTCCTGTCCCGGCCTTCACTGTCATAAGTGGTGGAAAACATGCTGGCAACAATCTAGCAATTCAGGTAAGGTAGATTTTGTTTTGAGTGTATCCATGTTCATGGTTATACCCACTTGGACTTGTTTGTCTCTACTCAACTTACCAACAAATCTGCTGATCATTATTATTTCTGTAAGGCTAATATAAAAAAAAAAAAAAGTCCACTCTGTTATAAGATCGGGCAGAAAGACCCCTACTGAAAAGTGAGAGCAAAGAGACCCCATGTAATTTCAGAAGAGGGGCAACCCGGTGTCACTCGAATTATGTTAGACAGCGAAGTACTATTAAAATAAGGGGTTCAATAAGAACTTAATACTAGAGCATGACCATTATTCTACGACTCCATGATTGACTATCTTTATCATTTGCCCCATACCACTTATGTTGTTTTATTGAAGTGACAAATTATAGCTCATCATTAGGAAATAATGATTCTTCCTGTTGGAGCAAAAAAGTTTGAAGAAGCATTGCAAATGGGATCAGAGACTTATCATCATTTAAAGGTTTGCGTTTCCATCTAAAATAACAACTTTGTGTTTATCTCTTTTGAACAGTCGTTATGTTTCCTGAATCCTAACTATTGTAAAACTTTCAAACATTCTACAAATAAGCTAGATGATGCCTTTTGACATTTCATTAATTTATTTTCTTGCAAACTATGTTATTGTTTCATTTTATAATTTCAAAACTTATGCAAAAGCAGTGAAACACTTGGTTAAAAGTATATGTCAGTGCGAATTGAAGAGTACCTTCCGCAATTAAGTTGATTGCATGAATGCTTGATGCTGTATGTTTGCACATTGATATCTCTGGCATAAATCCCTTTATTGGTCCATATGTTAGGAGAGTGCTTATTAAGATGTACTCAGATAGGAGTTTCCTGTGAGAAACTCGCATGTTTTCCTTAATGCAGAATAGTGTTTGATTGTGCCTCGTATCTTTAATTCACTGGGTTGACTTTCTGACTTTTTATTATCTTGCGTCTCGTCTTTACTTGCTTGCTCTCATCTTTGTTCAACAGGCTGTCATTACTGAAAAATATGGTGCACATGGATGTAATGTTGGAGAAGATGGTGGGTTTGCACCAAATATATCCAGGCAAGTTTTTTTCGTTTGGCCTTGTCTATTGGATAATTTCAGCTGTCTTGATTTTCCGCACGTACAGCTTGAAAGAAGGCTTAGCTTTTGTGAAGGAGGCCATCGGCAGAACAGGCTACAATGAGAAAATAAAGATAGCAATTGATGTTGCTGCTACAGAATTTTGCATAGGTGATTTACTCTGTCCTATAAAATGGAACACATTGATTATCAGTGTAACACCATATAAGTTAATCCACCACAATGCTTATGGTCCTCGTGATATGTATGTTGCTGATTAGCCACAAAAGTCACGTCTTTGTGTGATGACAACAAAATGTCTAACTTGAAGGACATTTTTTTGTAAACAAGTTATTTTTATTGACCAGGTATTATTTGGAGGCAAGCTGATTTCTCTTTCTTGTACTTGTGTAGGTACAAAGTATGATTTAGATTCAAAATCACCAAATAAATCAGGCCAAAATTTTAAATCAGGAGAAGATATGATTGATATGTATAAAGAACTCTGTGAAGGTATCTTACTTGCTACTCAGATTTCCAACACCTGCATTTCCTTAACATCCTTCCTCACTTTCTCTGATGTTTGAATGTTCTCGCAGAATACCCTATTGTGTCAATTGAAGATCCATTTGATAAGGAGGATTGGGAACATTCCAAGTACTTCTCCAATCTTGGAATATGCCAGGTTTGTTCTACATTTTCATTAACATAGTATGAGGGGCAAAACTAACCTGCAAAAGTTACCGTCGCAGATTGGCCTATGGAAACGTGCAATCTAACAACACGGCACATTGATTTAACAGCATTTATAATTCAAATGACAGCTTTCAGCTGCACCTATAGGCTTCGGTTGTCTGTGTTCTCATTTGCTATGCTGCAAGGTCTTAAGATGTTTACCTTAATACATAATTGTTTTAAAGAGTTTAAACTGGTAATTGAGCTTACTAAATGCCAGCCTACCAGGTTCCAGTGTTTTTTAGTTTGATTTTAGACCTTCAGATAATCTGAACTTTTGGCATGTGATAACTAATAGAAGAATGAACCTTTCACCATATTGATATCAGAGCAACCAAAAGCATAGTGTAGAAGGCAACACGGCATTGCCATTTTTCTATTTTCAGTGGTTTTGCTTGTCCCTGTGAACATGGGAAATATATATGTGGTAAAGCATGAAGCACTGGCTTTGTTGTAGAACCCCTTTTTATCATTTGCCTGCTCGGTCTTGAGTGATTTCTTTGGTTCTTCCATGGACTGGCGAATGGTTTAATTTTTTAATTGAAAAATTCATCTGAATTGATCAGTATTCAATGGAGATTTATGGGAAGTAGGCAGAAACAGTATTTACTAGTGGGGACAAGAGAATTGAAATAGTAATAGGTTGGTGAGTGTAATCGGTGTAACTATTGACAGATGAAGTTTCAATCTTTTCGGTGTTGGGACATAAATAATTTTAGGAAGTCGCGCCTACGTATAAAATACCCCATGGACCGAGTAGTATCTTTGGAAGGCAAAGTGAAAGAAACAAAGTAGAATTATGTAATTGCTATATTTTTTAGAGCGGGTTTTATGCTCATGCAGGAAAGTAACCTCTAGACATATAGAAGCACCAATTTTCTATCTGGTTATTCTTCCTCATACAAATTAGTAAAGAATTCCAAGCATGATCCAATTAACACTAATTTTTTAAGATGCACTGTTTTTCAGGTTGTTGGGGGTGACCTACTGATGTCAAATCCTAAACGAATCGAGAGAGCTGTACAGGATGTAGCCTGCAATGCTCTTCTTCTGAAGGTTATTGCTTATTATGATTCCGATTTTGGTTTACAATTAAATATTTAACTATGGTTGTTACGCAGTCTGGTACTCAGACCTAGTTTCTGAATGTTAATAACAAAAGAATATAGATCAACATACAGATGATTGATTTACTAATATAATGATTTTTCTCTATGAATACCTTGTTTTTTGGGCAAATTATGAGATTCTAACTGATTGCAATTTTGTTTGAGCAAGCAGTACTTAAACATGAAAACCTATTTTACCGTTAGACGCTGAAGCATAGAATACAGGTGGCCTACCTTCACTTGAAATGCTGTTTGAGGATTTGGATTACTACACTTTTCTGATGATACTTTTATTAGATTTCTTAGGTTACCTAAATCTATCCTTATCAGACGAACGTGCCTCAGCTGTTGGTGTCCTTTATACTTGATACTTCTGCTCATCATTTTGACCATATGATTGCTACTAGTGCTGTTTGTTTCTTTATTGCAATGAAGTTATCCATATGTCAGTGCCCAGTTTCATACCCTAACATATTGTCACTATGAAATTCAGGTTAATCAGGTTGGGACTGTCACTGAGGCCATAGAAGCAGCCAAGTTGGCTAAGGATGCCCACTGGGGCGTGGTGGTATCTCAAAGAAGTGGGGAAACTGAAGATTCTTTTATAGCTGATCTATCTGTTGGCCTTGCCACTGGACAGATTAAGGCTGGTGCACCATGCCGTGGGGAGAGGCTAGCTAAGTACAACCAGGTTTATATCTCCTATTCTCTCTCACTGTCAGTTACAGAATCTGATTAACACTCAACTAACGCATATATTCATATCTGCTAAGCTATGTGAATTGAACCTGTTTTCTTATTATATTCCTGAAAAATGCTTAAACTACCCTGCAAATGAATATTACCCTGTAATTTTAGGGCAATTTTTACACCCTGTTATAACTTTGCAGTCACCGAAAATTTTCTTTCTAGAGATTTGACACCTGCAGTGAAATGTATTTCAATGTTTTGAATATTAGCATAAGTAATGACAATAGAATTGCTGCTACAGGGCCTTAAAAAAACCCTATAAAACGAATGGAAGGACAATGAAAAATCAGATTATTTTATGTTTGACTTTTATTACGAATTATTTGATTAGGGTTCTCATCCTGCGTATAGGATGTCAGAAATGCAATGAAAAGTATGAGAGTAGTAAAATGGTCATGAAGAGTTTTACTATCTTTGGTCTTTGGTCTGGTAGTGATAGTTGATTTAAAAATGTTAAAGAGTATAATGCCTGTGGTTTATTCAAGGTTCTGAATGCAATAATATCACTGCTTTTTAAATCATCTATAAGGAGCTGTAAAAACATGGGATTTTTATTTTCAAGACTCTAGCATATCCATGTATGTTTTCACGGGAATCATGTGAACGATTCAAACCTGACAGAAGTAGTTTTCATCTGCAGTTGCTCAGAATTGAGGAAGAGCTTGCGGATCAAGCAATTTATGTTGGTGATGATTGGAGGAACTGCTGAGAATTTCAGTCAGTTTTGTTCTTAAGTATTTTATATTCTCAGGCAAGTGCCTCCAGTATCCATTTACATCTGATATCATGGCTAATTTGAGCGCTAGCTTTTTGTTGATAGAGATCCATCAATTCATGTGGTGGAACTTGAGGATTGGGAAGATGCAGGGTCGTTCTACACATTATGAGTGCCATATACATATGGAACAATCTGCTTTCAATACAAAAACAAACAATCTTTATGAAACACTTGGTGACTGCAAGAACTTGTATGTATGGTTTTGGTTTCACAAGTTGAAAATTTGTTTGAAGTGTTTAATCACAGTTTCTCGTAGTTCCAACTTCAGTTGTGTAAAAAAAACAAAAGATATCTGAGATCAGATTGGTTGATGATTTGCTCCACCAGACTAACAGGTGAATTGGCTTCTTCATCAGTGTGAATATGTGATGTCCCTTAACGTTTACACTAGGTAAAAATCTCAAGACCAGGTGGCATTTGGTGAAACCAGCGGGCAAATAACCATACTATATAAACTTCAATATGTAAAACTAGATTAGGTCATATTTTTTGGTAACGAAGCAAGTGTTTATGTGTAATGTTAACTATTTGCCCCAAAGACGCATTAAATTTCCAGGATTCTCATAAAAGTTGTAGTCACCGTGAGTAGGATATATTATCTTGCATTTCCTCCATAGCTATATGCTGCAATTCCTAATGATTATGCATAGCCTTAATCTACATTAACTGGTGTTCTCGCAAATTTAAATCCGCAACAAGTAAAACAATTAACCACAAAGTTTGGAAAAACATCATCAAACAAACTTTCAGTCCTAAAGTTTACATACAAGAGTTACAAGTAGATCCTTGATCCCGTACGCAAAACATGATATGTTAATTAGGTCAAGCATCTAATAGGTGAGTTTGAAACTGATCCATGTATTACTACTTTACTCTAGTTTCAGGTTAACATGAGTTGAACAATGGAAGGGCGCAATATTGTGGGAGATCATGTAAGAAATAGCCAATATTCATAAAAATGCACAGACACAAAGACTTGAAGTCTTAATCTTGAAAACAAAGATACAAAATCCATCACAATTTCACGAAATAACCCTAAAGCCTACACTAAACACAATCAGAATCAACATTCCAGAGAGCGGCAATTCACCTCAAGGCTTAATCTCTTCATCGTCCTCCTCGATCTTGGGCGCCAAGTAATACCTCACATACCCCATCTCAGCAATCTTATACTCAACTACAACAGGAAGCTCCGAAGACAGACTTATAGTAACCGTGTTCGACAAGGGAGTCGCCTTAGTAAACGAGTTCAAATACCTAAGCGCAAAGGTAAGCGAAACAGGCTCGTGCATCTCTATAACCGTCGCCTCTTCAGGCTTGTCCACAGTAGTGTTCTGCCTGCACACAACATTTGCGGTACCAATATCTCCCCTAGTCGAGAACTTTACCCCCTCCTTCGTAACGGAAATCACAACAGTGTCACCAATACTGCTCAGATCTTTGCAAATCCTCGCAAACTCAGCTGACGGCATCCTAACGATCGCGTGGTACTCCGCTTCCGGAATCCCCAAATGCTCGCTGTCGATATCCATCAGCTTCATCTCAAAATCAGCAATCTTATCCTGAGCTGTAACAACAGATCTAAGTCTTAATTTCATTTCAACACACAAAATCGACAAACAAACAAATGACTAAAAAAAATCGGAAGAATTGAAAGCTTACTAGGGCTCTCGAACATGAAGGTGACTGTATCGCCGCCGTCGTCAGCCTTGAGAGTGATGATGTCATCATTTCCAGCGCACTTTAGCATCTTGGACATGTTGTTGAGATTCATACCCATGGAGATGTTGCGGTCGCAGCGGTAGTGCTCGAAACCCTCGGATCTGAGGAGGAGAGCGACGAGCGCCACGTGGCTGGAATCCATGGCCTGGAGAGAGAAACCGGTGGCGGAGCAGTCGAAGTTGGCGTCATTGACGAGGTCTTTGATGGATTCAAGCACCTTCTTGAACACGCTTCCCTGAACCAGACGGAGCTCCAACATTTTTGCAATTAAATTTAATTAATTAATCAAATGAAAATTGGTAGTGGAGATGAAAATTCGGGATGCAGAGTGAGGGGGTTAGGGTTTTATTTATGGGCGGGAGAGAGGAAGTGTGTTGGGGAATCTAGGGCGTTTAATTGGCGGGAGGAAATTTGGGGGAGGGTTGAAATGGAATTTCGGGTTTTTTTTTCACCACTTCCCGCTCCCGCCATAGTTTCGGAAAAAATAAGGGTAAATGGGCCTTGGCCCGTTTAGATAATATGCATTATTATTATATTGTGCGGCTTTTAGAACAATCATCATCCACCAAAATGTCACGAGTCCGACGACTTAAGTGCTGCTTTTATACATGAATTAACTTATGAGGTTGGGCAGTTTCAATTTCATTGAAGTATTTGCGAATGAATATTGGGCAGGGCCACCTCGAATGGCGTAAGCCGCACGTCTTTACAAAAAAATAATAGAAGAATAATTGGTTCTATCACGTAGTCCATACACGGTCAAGAAATTGAAAAGTTCAAAAACACAAAAGCTAAAAGAATTTGCAAGACATTGTAATCTTAACACCCATCTGCAATACATTATACAACATTACCAATTAATAACTCAAGAAACAATATAAAACCTAACTAGCATAAAAAACACACAAGAAAAAATGGAGGCGCTCCCTTTCGCAACAACAAGAGATCTTCAACCAGCATCAACGGAGTTCGTCCCCGCGACGAATTCGTATTTCACTGCACGCAACTAGAAAAGACCTCGATTTGTGCCACAACCACAATCAGCCGACGTCAATATGGGGGATGAGGCGGCGGCTAAGGAGAACCCAAACCCTAGGAATGCATCTCCGACATACGCGTCGATCACGAAGCCGAAAAGTAGACCACGAGATGCCAAATTCGATGAAATGCATACTGCCAAAATGCGAAAACATCTAATCTTCCATGAACCAACGAAGCAATTCCCAGTAGCATGAATCACACTATCGAATGAACTTGAGGAATAAATCTGGAACAAATGGAAAGACACACTAATCATTCGTATCCTCGGCGGACCATGGTACTACGAAGCACTAAAAATCAAACTCGACATCATGTGGTCGCTACACAACGATTTCGATCTCATGGACCTAGGGCACGGGTGTTATTGCATGAAAGGACTCCACGAAGCAAAACGGGAGATGATTTTAACGGAGGGGATTGGCATCTCGCGAGAAGCTTTCTCTCAATACGTAAATTTCCGGACTTCAATGCGGACACCGACAAAATCGACAGCGCTATTACGTGGGTTCAAATTGTTAACTACCTATGGAGTTGCTATCCGATGGCATGATCCGCGGATTGGCGAGCATGATCGGTGATCCCATTAAGATTGACGAAAATACGTTGAACGCTACAAGGGGAAATTTGTGCGAGTTTGCGTCCAAGTTAGCACCAATAAGCCTTTGATAACGGTTGTTGGCATGCGCGAGAGAGTATACCATGTGGTCTATGAAAATATTCCCACCATTTGTTATCGATGCGGTCGGGCGGGGCACCTCGAAAGTAGTTGCAGTTTTACGACGAGGAACATCCCACCTGGGGATGACACACAACAACCCCCAAATGCAGCAATCCAACGGGAATATGCGGACAAATCGAAATGGCTGATCGTGAAAATATAAAACAAAGAGTTTGGAGAATGGATGAAAGTGACGCGAGGGGGAAAGAAGAAAAAGCACTCCCAAATAAGAGGGATAACGCACTGGTGGAAGGGGGGAAATCACCCTCTTACTACGGGGTAATGGAAGCGAAAACGACACGAAAGAAGTAGGCGGTAATAACTCGCAAATGGCTGACTTGCAAGGCAAAAGAACTCTACCAAGCTACTTCACTCGCTCTGAAACTCCTAATGGCAGGTCTGCAAATAAGGAAAGAAAAGGCAAAAGAATTCTAAAAGGCAATTCCTTAACTAAGGAAAGGAATATGAGTTCCAGTAGGTCTCAAAACTCTTTTGACGTCCTAATTAATATACAAGAGGACTCAGATATTTTTGAAAAGGATATACAGCAAGCCGAAAACTTCGAGTTCGAGAATGAATCCGAACGAGTTGAATCTGAACCACGATCATTGGGACAACCAACTCTTGGGGCTATGGAAACTGCTGGAAATCGAGAAAAGGTTTCAGGAGTTTCATGGGCACTGCGAGATATCACGAATATCCCGTGAAGACCGCTTGATCGACGTGTTGACGATTCCGTCGAGTGCTTGGGAAGTGAAAACTATGAACTACCGGACTCAGAGGGAGGATGACGTGGCTGCATGGTGGCAACAGACGAAACTGAGCCCATGGGAATTGAATCGACAACTCGTGATGTTATTAGAGTTGGGGATTCAGAATCATGCGACATGGAGGGGGTTAGAAGTTGATAACCCGATCGCACCACTTCACATTAATCGTGTTACCATGAAGATAGTGTCGTGGAACTGTCAAGGTGTGGAACACATCGACTTCCAAACAAAGTTTCGTGAACTTGTTCGTGTACATAGGCCTTCAGTTGTTTTTCTTCTTGAAACACGGGTGAGCGAAGATCGGGCGAGGGAAATTGCACCGCGATTGGGTTACACTAACTACGTGCTTGCGCCTACAACAGGGATTATTGGTGGATGTTAACCATGAAAAATAAATATGAGATTAAAAAGAATATTAGTCCTAAATATAGGAATTAATATATGGACAATACTACTGTCACGAGTACTTCCGATGAGATGTACCCACTCCCGATAAGGAGGCCCATCGGATGTTACCACATCCCTCGCTCATTGACCCAAAGCGGTACGAAGGAACACCCGAGGAGACACCTAAGCGTCCCTTGGAAAGTCAACGATGAATAAAAAAACGATATCAACGCGGCATCCGAAAAAGAGTAAACCCCGATGGATCTGCGCGACTCCGATATCCATCGATTCGCCTAGAAGGACCAGAACGGACCCCGAGTCCCATAATCTTGCGAGAACACTTCCTTGCTGAACACTCCTCAACATAAACTGCCCTCGGAACATCACTCCGAAAACCGAATCTAAGAACAAAGCCAGATCTAAATACAAGAGCCACTGGAAGGCACACTACGAGGACTTGGACAAGAAAGTACCACTTCATGAAGACAAAAGAAGCCCTCGGAGACCATGTCAAGCCCTCGGAGACCAAGTCAAGCCCTCGGAGCCCAAGTCAAAGGCAGAAACACCCCTCGGAAAATAGTATCCCAAGGAACAGCCCCTCGGAGATCCCCGTAGCTATCGGAAGAGACAAAGATCAGCCTAGTCAGCATCTAGTAGATTAAAGATATACCTTATCTTATCTTTTTACACTTTTACACATATTGCGACACATGTACCTTACTAAAACACATGTATAACGACACCTGTCCCTAACAAACTCTATATAAAGGGAGGTGATCAATTGTAGAAAGCACGGACAATCACGTATAAAAAAGACTGAGGAGTGAAGTTCAGTGAATAAAGGAAGGAATATTCTCGTATCCTTGTTCTCCATTATAAAATCATCGCTTTTTGAATCACGGACATGGCGTTCCAACCCCAAAATAAATTCGTTAAATAGGAAATAATATCAAACCTGTTAATAAAATGGCGCCGTCTGTGGGAATGCCATAGAATCTGTCCTCGAGAAAATTCAACAAGCGTTGGTTGTGATGAATGATCTGTTCGAAAGCGAAAGTCTTCAAGCTCGCCGCAGCGACTCGGAAGAAACTTTGTCGAACACCAATCTGGTACAAGAGATTTCATTAATATTTCTCGCGCTGTCTTTGAAAGACTTGTAGATGCTATAGCCTTACGAGCGCAGCGAAGAGGGGGAAATTTCAAGAACTGGCCCTCTGCATCTCCCGGACAGAGAAATTTCCCTTCAGAAGAGGGCGCACCCCGCGCTAGATGGAGCCATGCTCCCGTCTCCTGGCACCGCGAACCTCTGCAAGAATCACAAAGGTATGTTAATTATGAAAGAACCCCGATGAGGGGCCAAGGGGAAGAAATTCCCCGCCCCTCGGAATATCGTGGGGATAGTGATCATACTTTATGGGGAATGATGGATGGCCTACGTAAAGAACTAAGCGATATTAAGAAAACCATGGCCCCCAAGGAAGATCCCACGTTTAAAATTTCCCCTTTCACTCCCGAAATTTCCTTAGCCTCTGTCCCTTCGGGGATGCGGCCCGTTAATGTCCCCTTATACACCGGGGAAGCTGATAGAAGGGATCCGCAAGATCATATCCTTAAATATTTGGTCGGAATGGATCTATCCTCTGCCCCATACCATGTCTTATGCCGCATGTTTCCTGTCACCCTCGGAGGACGAGCTCAGGCTTAGTTTACTCATCTTCCCCTAGCTCCGTCACGAGCTTCGATCGACTAGCTCACCTGTTTGTACGACAATTTGCTTGCAACCGGCGATATCCCAAATCCGCCACTCATTTCTTCACGGTCAAACAACAGAAAGATGAAGCCTTACGAGGGTATATAAAGCGCTTCACGGAAGAGGCGTTAGACGTTCCTAACGTCAGCGCAACCATCATGGCGGACATATTGACGCAGGGGCTTCGAACAGGGGATTTTTTTTTTCCGATATCTCATGGGAAATCATGTCACTGACATGAATGAACTTATGCAAAAGGCAGAAGTCTACATTTTGATGGAGGAAGCGGAAGGTACGAAGAAGTGCATGGAACACGACGACAACGAACACCTGGAGTGTGCCGAAAGAGAGGTAAAAGCTAAGGAGAAGGGCAAGAAAGAAAAACCCACCCAGCGCAAAGACGAGGGTGGTGTGGTCAAAAAATTCTTTCGACCCGTACCGTTACCCCCGATGACCATTGCTCCCCCAGAAGTACTTAACGTAATGAGAGGTAACAATGAGTTGCACTGGCCCCTGCCGGCCAAATTTCCTAATAGAGAAAGGAACACGGGTAAGTATTGTAAATATCATAAAACCTATGGGCACACCACCGAAGAATGCACTACTCTACGTAGGGAAGTGCTTCGCCTTCTGGAAGCGGGATATTTGAAGAATTACCTTAAGGAAAATAACCCCGAGGAACCCAAGACAAATGTATGGAAAATGTCACGAAGGGAACGAGAAGAAGAAGGAGCGACCACCAGCCGCCGGTCACGGGAGAGGACCACGGAACACCTCCGGTCATGGGAGAGGACCATGGAACGTCGACGACCCCGAGAATGGACTGAAGAACGTCGACGAAATTCACGAGAAATGACGGTGGGACATCGGAATTTACCCCCTCCCTCAGACTTGTACGAAGATAACGCCCCATCAGGACGAACGATCAACATGATCGAGGGAGGAGATATCTCAATAGCGCCCCAAGGTAAGAAGAAGAAATATTTAAAAGAAGCCAGGTGGACAGAACAAGGGCCCCCCGTGTGCTCCATTCAGGGAACAAAGCTACCTAGCATTACTTTTGGGTCCGAGGATTTGAAAGGTATAGTTTACCCCCACGAAGACGCCTTAGTAATTACGGTCGTTATCCACAGATTTGAAATCCAGCGGATCCTCATCGACACGGGTAGCTCTATGGATTTCCTATTCCTTCCTACCTACTTAGCTATGGGATTAAAGAAAGAACAACTGGAAGTAGCTAAGGTCCCCTTAGTAGGTTTCTCAGGAGAAGCTTGCTGTACCCTCGGAACGGTGATCCTTCCGATGTCATGGGGAGAAGAAGCCCTTCGAAGAACGGAACCCACCAAATTTTGGGTGGTGGAGGCCTCGTCACGAACGTGCAATGCTATATGCGGAAGGCCGTCCATCCGGGCCTTCGAAGCAATCCCCTCTACCCTGCATCTCAAGGTAAAATTCCCCACCCCCTCAGGTATCGGAGAAGTCCGAGGAAGTCAATCTAAGGCTAGAGAATGCCGCATGAACGCTATTCCCTCAGAAGGGGATTAATTTGCCCTCGGAAATAATAAAAAGCGCAAAGCAGAAGAGGCTCGGGTTCAACCTGTAGAAGAATTAAAGACAGTGGAATTAGTAGAAGGACACCCCGAGAAGGTGATTAAGATGGCACTAGCATGGAACCCGCAGTAGAAGCCCAACTGACTTCTGTTCTCCAACAATTCCATCACCTCTTCGCATGGGAAGGAGGACCGCCCCGGCGAATCAGTGACAAGGTATGCCAGCACTTTCTGTGAAACCAGGGGTCAAACCTATCCAACAAAAAAGAGAAAGATGGGACCCGAGCATAATAAAATTATTCGTTCGGAGATACAACGCCTCCTTAGTCTAAAGCAAATTCAGGAGGTCATATACCCCGAATGGTTGGCTAATGTTGTGTTAGTTTCCAAACACGGGGGGAGATGGCGGATGTGTGTGGATTTCACCAATCTCAACGAGGTCTGTCCGAAAGATTGCTATCCCCTACCTAGTATAGATCAACTAGTCGACTCCACCGCTGGATGTGCGTTATTATCAACTCTAGATAGGGATCAGGGATAAAACCAAATCCCGATGGCGGCAGTTGACCAGGACAAAACTAGTTTCATCACCGACGCTGACACCTTCTGTTACTTGGTGATGCCCTTCGGACTCAAGAACGCTGGAGCTACTTACCAAAGACTGGTAGGCCTTATGTTCGCTGGACTCATCGGAAAGTCGGTAGAAGTCTATGTGGACGACATGGTGGTTAAAGCGACACCGCAGAAGACCATCCCGAAGACCTACGGAAGGCATTAGTCATCATGGACAATTTTGGAATGAAAGTTAACCCTAGAAAATGCTCAGTTGGCATCCAATGAGGGAAGTTCTTAAGGTTCATGGTTACGGATAAGGGAATAGAAGTAAATCCCGAGAAGGCAGAGGCCATTGTGGGACTACCCACCCCAAAGACGGTAAAAGACGTTCAAAAGTTGACAGGCAGAATGGTCTCCTTGAGCCGATTCGTTTCTAAGTCGGCAGAGAAATGACTCCCCTTTTTCAAGATACTCCGAAATGTTAAGGAATTCCAATGGACCCCCCAGTGCGAAGAGGCCCTCGGAGAGCTGAAAAGATATATGTTGAAACCACCCTTACTGGTAAAGCCTTTACCTCAAGAAGAACTGTTCCTCTATCTATCTGTCGGGGAAGAGGCCATCAATGCTGTATTAGTCAAAGAACAGGACATAGAGCATCATCCGGTGTACTACGTCAGCAAAACTCTTCTCGGAGCAGAAACCAGGTATACCCTGACTGAAAAACTTGTCTTAACTTTGGTTACTACGGCACGTAAACTACGCCCCTATTTTCTCTCCCATCCGGTTACTGTGTTAACAAAACATCCCCTAAGGGCGATTCTTAATAAGCCCAAGTCATCGAAAATATTGATAAAATGGGCAGTAGAGCTCACCGAGTACGATATTTCCTATGCCCCGAGACCCTCCATCAAAGTGCAAGTCTTAACGAACTTTGTAATGGAACTGACATGCATCAAGTCCGAGGAAAAAGAGCTTCTATGGCACGCGTATGTAGATGGATCCTCTGTAAGCACACACGGGGGAGCGGGAATAGTAATTGTAAACCAAGATGTGGAAGAGGAGAGACTCCACTTCGCGGTCAGAATTGATTACCCTATTTCCAACAACGAAGCCGAGTACGAAGCCCTTCTCATTGGGACGAGGCTCACAAAAGAAGGTGGAATAAGAAGGATACTCCTCCACAACGACTCTCAACTGATTGTTCAACAAGTCTATGGCTTGTACGAAGCCAAAGAAGAAAGGATACAGGATTACCTCCGGGTAGTCCATCAAAGACAAGGATGGTTCGGTGAGTGCAAAGTCACCCAAATTCCACGAGGAGAAAACTAGGAGGCAGACGCCTTATCTAAAATGGCCAGTCAAATGGCTGTCATCCATACCCGAAGGATCACTCTACTCTAGATCAACGAGTCCGAGAAGACCGAAGGTAAAGACGTGAATGCCACCATGGATCCCCCATCCAGTTGGGTGACCCCAATCAAAGCCCACTTGCAAGATCCAGAGGGATACTCCACGGATAAGGCCGTACAACGGATAATGTCTAATAAAACCATTCAATACTTCCTCAAGGATAGAGTACTATTCCGAAGGACATATTCTTGCCCCCACGCCCGATGCCTAAATGAAGAAGAAGCTCAACTAGCTCTAGCGGAAACTCACGAGGGGACATGCAGAAGCCATACCAGCGGCGAAAGCATGGTTGGACGCCTGATTCGGCAAGGCTATTACTGGCCCATGATGGCTAAAGATAGCAAAAACCATGCCAAAAGGTGTAAACCGTGCCAAGCTTACGCCCCTCGGGTCCATCAGCCCGCAGCCCCGTGGGAACCCCATCTGACCCCTTGTCCGTTCTCCAAGTGGGGCATAGATATAGTGGGCCCACTTATCCCTGATGCCGGCCAAAAGAAATTCCTACTTGTGGCAGTTGACTACTTCACCAAATGGGTAGAGGCGGAACCCCTAGCCTGAATCACCACGGGCGCCGTCATCAACTTTCTGTGGAGGAATATTATGTGCCGCTTTGGCATCCCTCGGAACCTGGTAAGTGATAATGGCCTACAATTTACGAACCAAGAATTAGAAAAGTGGTGTGACCACTGGGAAATCAAACACCGCTTTGCCTCGGTAGGATATCCCCAAGCAAACGGACAAGTAGAAAGAACCAACCGAACCCTCCTGAAGAACATGAAGGCCCGACTCGATTGGCATAAGGCCAAGTGGGTTGAAGAAATACCTGGCATACTGTGGGCCTATCGGACTATGCAAGGCACCGCTACGGGCGAAACTCCTTTCAGCCTAGCCTACGGTTGCGAAGCAGTCCTGCCCTCGGAAGTCTCCATAGAAAGATGGCGAGTCCGAGAATACGAGAAAGTAACCAACATCTCTAACTTAGCCTTGGCCCTTGATCTACTCGAAGAAAAGAGGACCCGAGTAGCCATCTGGATTGAAGAATGCAAAACCCGGATGTCACGATACTACAATGCTAAGGTAAAACCTAGAACTTTTCAAGTTGGAGATTTAGTGATGAAACGGGTCGGAGCTTCCAAGAACGTAGGCAAGCTCAATCCCCGATGGGAAGGACCCTACAAAATAGAGGGAATCGTCGAACCTGAAACCTATCTTCTCGCCAACTCTGAAGGCGCAGTGCTCCACAACACCTGTAACTCAATCAATCTTAGGAAATACTATGCTTAATGTAATGCAACAGTTGTACATAAATAAAAAGTTGTTTCTATATATAGAAGGCTCCGATACAAAAATCAAAGGAAAAATGGGAGAAAAGGGTTGCAAAACAAAACGATGACTTTACGAGAATGTCATCACAACAACCTGACTCGGAGGAGCCATCCAATACAAATAACTAATACAAAACATCTAGCACCAACAACAAATCCTCACCCCCAAAGGGATATTAGATCATATCCGATACAAAGAGATCAACATTGTCCCCGCCTAAACTAAGCATCCTCGATTGGACGCTTCCCTTCCCTAAAAAGACGACAATGTTGCTACTTGGATAAAGAAACCGGATCATCTATCGCAAGTATCGGAACTATCAAATTCTCAAGCCGAAGAAGAATCCTCTGCAAAAACCCTACGGATGTCAAGCTCAGGAATAACCAAGCCCGAAGGAAATCCCTGGCAAAGCCTGAACCACATCTCGGCACAATCGATAGCCTATACGGACCAAATGGTGCATTTCACCGTGAAGGGACTCACGAGGGCTAGATGGACCCACCACTTCCAACACTGCCTGGACCTGAGCCATCACTAGTGCCACCTCGTGGGTATGAGTAGTCTCCAGCAGCCGTTGATTAGCCACATCTCTCTCCCTCGTGACACACATCAACCGCTCGTCAAAAAACCGTATCTGGTCCTTCAAAGCGTCCATCCTCTTCTCTAAAACCAAGACCCGGGCCTTTTCGAGCACCAATTGGCGCTCCAGCTCCAAAGATTTATTCCTTTCAGATTGCAATATTTCTCCGGAAACTTCTCTAGCGGTCTCCCTTTCAACAGTCAGTTGAGCTATCTCTTCACGAGCCTCGAACAAACTCCTCTCCAGCTTATCCTGACGGCGATAGACCAAATCGGGATCAGAAGAGGAATCTCCTCGGGATCCAATGGCATTGAAAACCATGTAAATCTGTATGAAGACAACTCATTACCACAGAGATGGTAAAAAGGTTAGTATTAAATAGAACGAATAAAAACTACTATACCTCGCACAAATCCTTGAAGGTAAATCCTGAAGGCTTGATAGAGGAAGGATCTTCATTAGCTCACAATCCGTTGCATTCAAAAGTCTACTCAAGAAATTCTGAAAAAGTCTGCAACTGAAGAGGACGTAGGAGCGGAACCACCCTCTCCGAAGGGTGGTACTCCCGCGTGAAGAGGGTTTCCCTCGAGAGGCGGTCGAGCAACTTGATCCGGTCCCTCCCCTAAGGGTTGAGATCCGCTCGGAACAGAAGAAGGGAGGTCCTCCTCTACCATGTTAATAACGCCAACCCCTACCGAAGGAGAATGACGCAATACCCGCCGAGGGATCGGAAAATCCATTCGGAGAAGAGTGGAGATCGGATCTTCCACAACAGCAGGAGCTCGAATGTTCACCCGGGGGGCTGCGATAGGCAAAACCCTCTGATTCCTCCTCTCCAAGGAAGGACTTGTCACCTCTTCAAAACTCTGTTGATCAGAATCACTCTCTTTCGGCAAAATATAATCATCATATGATATTTGCGTCAAAAAAGCCTTGTCAAAAGGTTCAATCGCAAATGCGGCCATCTCCGAACCTGTCACAAAGAAGGACATATTATGAGCCCGAAGTAGGAAAGAACACTATGGATGACGAAGACCCGAAGAAGAACTTACGAAAAAATAAATTACTACAAAGCGGCTGAACAGGGAGATTGAACGTCTCTACCCCTTCTTGAAGCCGCGCCAAGATCATAGATTCAGGGAATTCCAACAAACCACTCACATCATAAGTCCCCGAGAATAAATCGGAATGGGACAACCTCTCCCCCTCATGCACCACAGTCTCGGAGTTGGGGGTAACATACCCTAAACCCCATCTGAGAGGTACTCCCCACAAATTAGCTAATTGGCCCTTCGGACGAACAAAAAAGAACCTCCGCCTCCAATCCCCTTTACGAGAGCGAGGGTTGGATTCATGAGTGAAGGCTTTAATGTTTTCCCAATAGACCAGGCTAAAGAAAGGAGGACCACCTGAACAGGGGCGCAAGGAAAAAATAGCCCTCACCCAATGAGGAGTCATAGGGAGATTCAAGAGCTCACAACAGAGGATATATCCCACCAAGTGACGGTAGGAGTTCGACGTTAGCTGGCTGGGACATAGCTGCCAATAGCGAAAGAGGGTTTGAAGAAAAGGGTGGAAAAACACCCGTAGCCCATAGCGTACCTGTTCGCAGTATACTGTTAAAAAGCCCGAGGGGGGATCGTAAGCCCTCTGATCACAGAACGGTACGATTACATCGTACTTAGTATAATCCAAATTATACTCGGCGAAGAGGGTCATAATGGACCCCTCGTGTTCGTTGCTCGCGACAGTCCCGACACGGCCTCTGCTCATTAACTTTGAGGGACTCAAGGGAAGCATATCAAGGACCGAAGATTGATCCGCAAGGGTGTAAGATCCCCTGCCCATGAATACCTCTCGGATGTGATTCATCCTAAGAGAATTTGTATGAGAAGACCGTGAAGTCGCTCCCCTCGAAGAACTACCTAAAATGGCAGCTATGTCATCCTCTAGACTGTTTCTCCGGGAGGAAAAGCTATCCGAAGAAGCATGGCGTACCCCTAGCGACAGCGAAGGAGTCCGAACTGAGTTCCGGGTAGAACTATGAGATGAGACGGATCCTTCTCTCCCTGTAATGTGGGGGCATCATCTCCTCAAGTAAGTATTTTCTCCTTTCGCACGATTATTTGAAAATTGAAAAGGAAGAGGAATCGAAAGACAAGAACTAGCTAAAGTGAAGATAAAAAGATAAATTTGCGAGAGAATTAGTGAGTTTCTTTTCAAAGGGAATATAAACACATCTGCTGAAATACTTAGCACCTATATACTCATTACCCTTTGATTAAAGAATTAGACTTAATCCTCCATTATCTAAAGTGAGGGACACGTGTCAATAAAATGCTTTTACTTAAGGAGGACACATACTTAATATTGCCATGCAGGCTGACACGTCCCACTTAGGGGCAAGCTTGGTCAGCAAGATTAAAGTTTTATCCTCATCTCTCTCAATTCAATTTAAATTAGAGAAATAATTAGAGTATTTATAAATGATAAAATTAAACGAGGCAAGGAGAAAAAGACAAAATTGGGCCAAATAAGATAACTGTTCATTCACTGAAAAATCGAGAAGTCCTCGAAAAACAGAGTACATTTGCAAAGAAAAAAGATAGAGTGCAAAAACAAAAAGTTACAATAAAGAAAATAAAAGCCCTTAGATTAGGCCCCCGTGGTTGAGGGATGTGGAGCGGAATGCGAGGAGGTCGCCACCTCCGAGGGAGGATTCATCGGAGCCAGACGTGAAGTTGGTGACAATACCCCTCCGGAGCCACCGGGCCTCAGACTCGAATTCCTCGCTGATCGCATTGGAGAGGGCACTGGAGAAGTCCGAGGGGACAATAAGCCACTGAATCTCTCAACAAGGATGCGGCAATCCTCAGATGTAGGCCTCTTCAGCCTACGAAGGTCAAAGGACTTGAAAAAGTCCACATCCGACCGCACCAATGGCTGCGCCAACCTAGCACATTCCAGGTAACCCATAACATATGACCTATCATGAGTTCTTGAGGCGACTTGTCGGAAGACT
The DNA here is from genome assembly GCA_948329865.1 of Linaria vulgaris. Taxonomy (NCBI): domain Eukaryota; kingdom Viridiplantae; phylum Streptophyta; class Magnoliopsida; order Lamiales; family Plantaginaceae; genus Linaria; species Linaria vulgaris. Next base: position 28,391,279 of record OX415250.1, on the reverse strand, counting down.
CCGAGTGCTGTCTAAGGATCTCCTGCTGAGCAAACCGGACCGCCGCATCCACCTTCGCTTGTACCTCCTCGGAAGAAATGGCCTTAGCCAATTTCTCCTCGGCCGACTCGGCCCGATCCGTAAGCTGGCCTAGCAACCCCTAGAGTTCTCTTTCTATTGCCAACCCCTCTGCTTTTCCCCCCTCGAGAGCGGCAATATGAGCCCTAAGAGCCCCCTCATACTCTTTCTTCTCTCTCTCCAAAAGAGCAATCCGTTCTTTAGCAGCCTTTTTGGACGATTCCACCCGCTTGTATGCGGACTCCGCCCGCTCCCACTTAAGGCGCAAACCCTCTTTCTCCTTCTGAGCCTCTTGCCAGAGAAAGTCGAGATCCGAAATCTTCGTGTGGAGCACATCCTCCCTCGTCTTGCTCTCATTGTCATTGGAAAGAAGGGATGCCACTCGAGCTCGGAGAAGTTTTACTTCTTATCCCTCCTTGTGATACCTCTGCTCTACCGCGACCGCTGCGTCCCGAATTTAGCGACCTACAAAAAAGAAAGAAAACGCGTAAGAGTATTAAACCGATTACCAAAAAGAAGGATGAACAGAAATAAAGAAGAGAAGGGATCAAGCTTACCATAAGAGCCATCCAGTTAAGGCTCGTATGCATAAAATGAAACCCATCAGCAGGGGTTGCATTCGAAGAAGCAAAGAACCGAAGAATCTCCTAGAAAGCTCCCTCCAGAACCTGCATTGAGGGCAGATCTCCCAGATTACGAGGAGCCAACGGAGTCTGAAAGGTGAGATCCCTCTAAAATAGCGTGACGGGGACGTGACTCGTCGGAGGAATGGTCCCCGGAGTTGGCGTTACCGCATTCGAGTCGATAAATACCGCCCGATGACCTCCAGCAGCAGTAGACGGGCCCGCCTCCCCAAGAAATGAGCTCAGTATCTCCACCTTCACATCCCTGTCGTCGGACGATGGGTCAAACTCCTCGTGAATGTCCTCAGAGTCACCCAACGAAGCCTCCGGAATGGGATTGAGAAACTGCGCCAAAAAATCTTTTTCTGCAAAGACAATATATATACGTAAGAAGAGAGAATGAACCTAGAAAAGTCATTGAACAATAATTAGGCAAAGAAAAAAAGACTTACCAAAAAAAGAAGACCCTTCTGCCATTGGAGCCTTCCCCTTATCCACAATATCTACTCCAAGAAAGAGGACCTTAGTATACGAACAAACTCCTTTAAACATTCTAGAAAATCTTATTAAGAACCAACAAGAACTCACCATGGGGAAGAAACTCGGAAGATGTCTTCTCCGAGGAAATCGGAATTACCAAAGGCATCGGGACAGGAACCCCTAGCTCACGAGAAGGTGATAGCGACGGGTCCTCAGATGAGATGACCACCAAATCTGGCACAGACTCCTCCGCAGCAGCTCGCGGAGACGGACCGCCCTCGGATGTAGGTCCTTCCTCCGAGCCCTTAGAAGAACTCCCAGTATTATATGTGGGGGCCACCGCTAACACTAAAGCCGAGTGAGGGTCCACCGAAGTCAGGGAACGACATCGTAGATTATACCGTCCGCCCCGATGATGAAAGGAGAATGATCTTCCTCTTTCTCCTCCCTCGGAGGCACGTCTGCGTACTCGGGGGCGTCCACCTCCTCATCAGCCGAGTCCTCCTTAGGAGCATCAGAAGTACCACTCAAGGAGCGGGCAGAAGAAGTTGTGGTAACCTTTGATCTCTTTCTACCACTCGGAGCAGGGATCGAAGAGCCGGCACGCGAATAATAGTTCGCCAAAGTGTCCTCTACATTACAAAAAAGCAGATAAGTATATTTTACATTTATAATTATGTAAAAGAAAAGGCAAAAGACAAGTATAAAATTACTTACCAAAAGGAACTAGTGCCTCGGAACTTAGAGACAAAGGATTCTTTATATGGACATCGGTAACAACCACGTTCTGTAACCCCGATATCTCGAACATCATCATGAAGTCGTCCAACTCCATTAAAGCCTTCAACGAAATCACCGGAGATAAGCTTACTGTTAACCATATAAAATAAATACGAGATTAAAGAGAATATTAGTCCTAAATCAGAAGGATTAATAAATGGACAATACTATTGCCACGAGTACTTCCGATGAAGTTGTACCCACTCCCAATGAGGAAGCCCATCGGGTGTGACCAATACCGCTCGGTTACTAAGCCAAAGCGGTACGAGTGGCCATCCGACGAGGGCACCTAGCGTCCTTCGGAAAGTCACGATGAATCAAGACCAGATATCAAGGCGGCATCGGATAAAAAGCAAACCCGGATGGATCCGCCTGATTCATATATCCATCAAGACGCCGAGCAGGGCCCCAACGGACTCATGAGTCCCAGAACCTTGACAAAAACACTTTCTTGCTATGCACCCCTAACACAAATGCCCTCGGAGCAATGCCCCAGACGGCCAACTCAAAGAATGAAACCGCACATTGATGCAAGAACCAAAGAACAACACTTTCCGGGTACTTGGAAAGAGAAAAGCCTATCCACGAAGGCTAAAAAACTCCTCGGAGTTCAACTCACAGGCGAACACCCCCTTGGAGAAAATGTCCAGAATCACTTACTTCGGGATACCCCCCTATCGGAGCAACATTATCACTAAGAGGACACCCAAACTTGGCCCTCAAGTCAATACTAGAAGCAATAAGCCCTCAAAGGCAGCCTACCACCTATCGAAAAGAAGACGAAAGCCCTCGAAAGAAGATAAAATAGCCCAGTCATCACTTAGTAGATCAAGATAGACATTATCTTATTGATTGGTGTACCTTGTAACACGTGTACTCATCCTAAAAACTTGTCAACATGCATAGAGACACCTGTCCCTGAAAATTTCTATATAAAGGGAGGTGATCAATTAAAAAAAAAGGAGAACTCAAGACACAGACATACAACATGAGTGAAATATAGTAAATAAATGAAGGAATGTTCTTGTTATTTTGTCTCCTTGAAAATAGCATTTAGCTTTTGAACCATGGGCAAGGGTGTTCCAACCCAAATAAATAATTCAGTTAATTAGGTCATAATTCCAAACCTGTTAACAAAATGGCGCCGTTTGTGGGAACTCCATAAAATTTACATTTGAGAGCGTTCAAGAGCGATGCCTATTATGGAGAATTTATTCTACAGCGAAAGCCGTCCAAGCCAATCTCAAAATTCGGAAGAAACTCTGTCCAACCGCCAATCCGAGGAGAGGGATTTTATCAACATCCCTCGCTCCGCCTTTGAAAGATTTATGGAGACTAGGGCCCGGAGGACACCGTCCGGATACGTGAACCCTCTCGACTTATCTCCTCGGTCCTCCCGCCACCAAAATCCCCGGGCCGAAGAAAATGGAACTCGAGCTAGATGGAGCCCCGCCTTCAATCCCTGGCGCCATGGACCCCCGCAGAATGCCCAGAGGCATTACAACTACCGGGACGCGCGCCGGATTGGCCAGCAGGAAGGGGGAACAACTCCCCCGGATCGTCCTACATCATTCCCATCTCCGGGTGAGGATCATACTATATGGGGAATTCTTGATGGCCTTAGGAGGGAGATGGGTGATATTAAGAAGACGATGGGCCCCAAGGAGGATCCTACCTTTAAAACCTCCTCTTTTATCCCCGAAATAGCCTTAGCCTCTATCCCCGCGGGGATGCGGCCCGTAAATGGTCCCTTGTATACGGGGGAGGCAGATGGAAAGGATCCTCAGGATCATATACATCAATACCTAGTCGAAATGGATCTCAATTCTGCCCCGGACCATGTGCTTTGTCGGGTGTTCCCGGTGACCCTCGGAGGACGGGCACAATCGTGGTTTACCCACCTTGCGCCCGGCTTCATCAACAGTTTTGATCGACTAGCCCACCTATTCGTGAGGCAGTTTGCTTGCAACCGGAGGTACCCTAAATCCGCCACACATCTCTTCACTGTTAAACAGAAGAAGAATGAACCCCTACGAGGATACATAAAACGCTTTACGGATGAAGCGCTGGATGTCCCGAACGTTAGTACCACCATTTTGGCGGATATACTCACACAAGGACTCCGGGCAGGCGAATTCTTCCGCTACCTCACGGGAAATCATATCACGGATATGAATGAACTTATGCATCAAGCGGAGACTTATATCCTGATGGAGGAAGCGGAAGGCGCAAAAAGACGCTTGGAGGGCGATGACAATGAACATCATGAGTGCACTGAATGGGAAGTAAAGGCCAAGGAAAAAAGTCGGGAAGGGAAAACAGCCCAACGTAAAGACGAGAGTGGCCCGGTCAAGAAATTTCTCAAGCCGGTACCCTTGCCCCCGATGACCATTGCCCCCGTAGAAGTACTCAATGTGATGCGAGGCAGCATTGAGCTGCGATGGCCAAGAGAAGCCCGATTTCCAGATAGAGACAAGAATACGGGTAAGTATTGTAAATACCATAAAACCTATGTGCATACTACCGAGGAATGTACCACACTGCGAAGGGAGGTGCTCCGCCTCTTGGAAGCCGGATACCTGAGGAACTATCTCAAGGCGAACAACTCGGAGAATCCCCCTCGGTATACCTATAAGAGACCTCGCAGGGAAGAAGAAGAAAAACAAGAAGATCAGGTGAGTCCCGATCGGAGGTCACGAGAGAGAATGGCGGGGCAGCGGAACCCACCCCCTCCCCCGGAAGCATATGAAGATAACACCCCTCGGGGCGTACCATCAGTATGATAGAGGGAGAAGATCTCTCTGTTACACCACAAGGTAAAAAGAAGCAATATTTGAAAGAGGCTAGGCGGGCGGAACAATAGGATCCATTCAAAGTGCAAAACTTCCTAGCATCACCTTCGGACCCGAAGATTTAAAAGGGTGATTTATCCCCACGAAGATCCCCTGGTAATAGAAGCCGTGATCTACGGGATAGACATCCAGAGAATACTGGTTGATACCGGTAGTTCCGTGGACGTCTTATTTCTCCCCACCTATCTGGCCATGGGATTAAAGAAAGAGCGGCTAGAAGTAGCCGAAGTTCCGTTAATAGGTTTCTCGGGAGAAGCCTCCAAAACACTCGGAACCGTGATACTTCCGATGTCGTGGGGAGAAGGGGCCCTTCGAAGAACGGAACCCATAAAATTTTGGGTGGTAGAGGCTTCATCAAGAACGTATAACGCAATCTGTGGGTGGCCATCCATTCGGGCCTTCGAAGCGATCCCTTCAACCCTCCATCTCAAGGTAAAATTCCCAACCTTTTCATGTATCGGATAAGTCCGAGGAAACCAGGCAAAGGCCCGGGAGTGCCGCATGAATGCTCTCTCTCCCGAAGAGGACGAGCCTATCCTCGGAAGCAACAAAAAGCGAAAAGCAGAGGAAGTACGAGTACAACCCGTAGAAGAGCTAAAGTTGGTGGAACTCGTAGAGGGGAGCCCGGAGAAAGCGGTCAAAGTAGGTACCAAAATGGAACCTGAAGTGGAAGCACAACTAGTCCCCATCCTGAAAAAATTCCACCACATCTTTGCATGGGAAGGCGGACCGCCAGGGCAAATCAGCAATAAGGTATGTCAACATTTCCTTAATGTGAAGCCCGGGGCCAAACCGGTCCCACAGAAGAAGAGGAAAATGGGCCCAGAGCGCAATAAAATCATCCGATCGGAGATTCAGCGACTCCTCAGCCTAAGGCAAATCAGAGAAGTCATCTACCCCGAGTGGCTAGCTAACGTAGTCCTAGTCCCAAAGCACGGAGGTAAGTGGCGAATGTGTGTGGATTTCACGAACCTTAATGAAGCATGCCCCAAGGACTATTATCCCCTCCCGAGTATTGACCAACTAGTAGACTCAACAGCGGGCTGCGCACTCTTGTCCACCCTGGATGGGAACCAGGGATATAACCAAATCCCGATGGCCGTCGTGGATCAAGATAAAACTAGTTTTATCACTGATGTGGGCACATTTTTCTATCTGGTGATGCCCTTCGGACTAAAAAATACAGGGGCCACTTATCAACGATTGGTAAGTCTAATGTTTGCAGGACTCATCGGAAACACGGTGGAAGTCTACGTGGATGATACGGTCGTTAAGAGCCACTCCGCCAAGGACCACCCCGAGGACCTACGAAAGGAATTAGCCATCATGGACCGATTCGGGATGAAGGTTAACCCTAAGAAATGCTCCTTCGGCATCAGAGGGGGAAAGTTCCTAGGATGCATGGTCACAGAGAGAGGGATAGAAGTCAACCCCGAGAAGGCCGAAGCCATCCTAGGGTTACCTACCCCAAAGACAGTTAAAGACGTGCAAAAGCTTGCAGGCCGAATGGCCTCCCTGAGCCGATTCGTCTCCAAATCGGCCGAAAAAGGACTTCCATTCTTCAAGGTGCTACGCAACATCAAAGAATTCCAATGGACCCCGCAATGCGAAGAAGCTCTCCAACAACTGAAGGATTATATGGTGAAACCTCCTTAACTAGTGAAACCGACGCCGCATGAAGAACTCTTTGTGTACTTATCGGTCGGAGAGGAGGCCATAAGTGCGGTACTAGTCAAAGATCAAGACAAGGAACATCACCCCGTGTACTATGTAAGCAAGACTCTTCTCGGGGCCGAAACCAAGTATACCCAAACCAAAAAACTTGTCTTAACTTTAATTACCACAGCCCGGAAGCTCCGCCCATATTTCCTCTCCCACCCTGTAACTGTGTTAACTAAACACCCGTTACAAGCAATTCTCAACAAGCCCAAGACCTCTGGAAGATTGATAAACTGGGCCGTGGAGCTCACCGAGTATGACATTTCTTATGCCCCGAGACCCTCCGTCAAAGCACAAGTCCTAGCGGATTTTGTGACTGAAATAACGGGCATCGGAACTGAAGAAAAGACACCCATGTGGCACATCTATGTGGACGACTCCTCTGTGAGCACACACAGGGGGGGGGGCTGGGATAGTTCTAGCAAACCAAGAAATAGAAGAAGATATACTCCACTTCGCGGTCAGAATCGACTACCCCTTGTCAAATAACGAAGCCGAATATGAGTCCTTACTCATAGGAATGAGACTTGCCCGAGAAGGCGGCATCAGGAAAATACTCATCCACAACGACTCGCAACTAATTGTGCAACAAATTAATGGCTCATACGAAGCCAAGGAAGAGAGGATGCAAGCATGCCTCCAAGCGGTTCACCGCAAACGGGAATGGTTCGACGAGTGCAAAATAGTCCAAATCCCACGAAAGGAGAATCAAGAGGCGGACGCCTTGTCCAAGATGGCCACCCAAACGACCGCCATCCACACCCGAAAAATAACCCTGCTCCAAGTTACCAAGTCCGAGAAGGCCGAGGGCCACGAAGTGAATGCCACTACAGACCCCCCGCCCAGCTGGGTGACCTTAATCAAAGCCTATCTACAGAACCTGGAAGGGTATTTCGCGGATAAAGCCGTGCAACGGCTTATGGCCAGAAGAACTATCAGGTATTTCCTTAAAGACGAGATATTATTCTGCAGGACATACTCATGCCCTCACGCCTGATGCATAAATGAGGAAGAAGCTCAACTGGCTATGGCGGAAACCCACGAAGGGACATGCGGCAACCATACGGGCGGCGAAAGTATGGCCGGGCGCCTAATTCGCCAAGGGTACTATTGGCCCACGATGGCCAGAGATTGCAAAAGCCATGCCGAGAGGTGCAAGCTGTGCCAAGCTTACGCCCCCCGGGTGCATCAGTCTGCTGCCCCATGGGAACCGCACCTGACCCCCTGCCCATTTTCCAAGTGGGGCATAGACATAGCGGGACCCCTTATACCCGATGCCGGTCAAAAGAAGTTCCTCCTCGTAGCTGTTGATTACTTCACCAAATGGGTAGAAGCGGAGCCCCTAGCCCGCATAACCGCGGGCGCCGTTATCAACTTCCTCTGGAGAAACATCGTATGCCATTTTGGTGTCCTTCGGAACCTGGTAAGTGATAATGGCCTACAATTTACGGATCAAGGGTTGGGCAAGTGGTGCGACCACTGGGAAATCAAACACCGCTTTGCTTCGGTGGGGTACCCTCAAGCAAATGGTCAAGTGGAAAGGACCAACCGAACCCTCTTGAAGAATATGAAGGCCCGACTTGACTGGCACAAAGCCAAGTGGGTAGAAGAAATACCTGGCATATTGTGGGCCATACAGAGCGCCGCCACGGGCGAAACCCCCTTCAGCTTGGCCTATGGCTGCGAAGCTATTGTACCTTCTGAAGTCTCTATAGAAAGTTGGCGAGTTAAGGAGTACGAGGAAGTAGCTAATAGTTCTAACTTGGCTATTGCCCTTGACCTCCTCGAAGAAAAAAGGATGCGGGCCGCGGTCCGGAATGAAGAATACAAGGGCCATATGTCCCGATATTACAATGGGAAGGTGAAACCCAGAACTTTTCAAGTCGGGGACCTAGTGTTGAAACGAGTCAGAGCTTCAAAAAACGTAGGCAAACTCGAGCCACGATGGGAGGGGCCGTACAAGATAGCGGGGATTGTCGGGCCTGCGACCTATCTCCTCGCCGATTCTCGGGACGCCATCCTCAACAATACCTGAAACGCTTTTAACCTTAGAAAGTACTATGCATAATGTAACGAAACAGCTTTGTACATAAATAAAAGTTATTTGTACATAGATGGTGCCTTTACGATACAAGGGAGATAAGATTGCCCTACAAAATAATGACTCCAAGCCTACGAGTCATTTTGGCAATCTAACCCGAGGGGCCATCTCACACAAACCACGTGACCCCACATACTAAAGGTATATCGGACCATAGCCTATACAAAGGCCCTTATACCAACAAAACATTTGTACAAACTAAACACCTTCCATGGGATGCTTTCCCTCCTTGATCAGACGACGGCGGTCCTCTGCGGACATATGATGTGGATATTCGATAGACACAGTCGGCCCCTGCGGAGAAGGAGGCTCCGGGAACACCTGGCGGATGGTCAACTCCGGAATTATCACGTCCGAGGGGAACCCTGGCAAAGCCTCCACTGCGCCCCGACACAAGTGATATCCTATACGGACTAAATCACGCATCTCTTGCGCAAGGGACTCGCGAAGGGCAGAGGGCCCTGCAATCAACGGAGCGGACTTGCTCCCGAAGGTCACCCAACCTGCCTTCTAAGCTGGCCACCCGGGTTCTTTCCATCACCAAACGGCGCTCCAAATCCCAGGATTTGTCCCGCTCTGCCTGCAAGGTAGCAGCATGAACCTCCTCGGAAGTCTCTCGGTTGGCCCGCAATTGATCTATCTCCCCTCGGGCCTCCAACAAACCCTGCTCCAGTTCGTCCCTACAACGGTATACCAACTCCGTGTCAGAGGATGATTCGCCCCTGGATCCGATATCATTCAACACCAGATAGATCTGCGAAAAAATAAGTGCATAACTATGAAGAGCCTATAAAGGTTAGTATCACGTAAATAAGAATATACTATTACCTCGCATAAATCTTTGCAGGTTAAATCCTGGAGGCCCGACAAGGGTAGCGATTTCATAAGCCCGCAATCCATGGCGTTTAACAGACCGCTCAAATAGTTACGACAAAAGCTAACCGTCCCCGAGACGGAGGGGGACAAAACACCACTTCCGAGTAGCTCTGATCCCGTAACGGGAAGATTCCTTCGAAGGGCGGCGCCGGAATGCGGTCGGAACCCCCTCCGAGTGGCGTAGAAGCTCCCACAATCGGAGACAAATGACCCTCATAAACAGTATATACAATCCTCGTATCTCCCCAAGAAGAAGAATACGGTACCAACGGAGGTAATATAATATCTGCATGCGCAAGCGCAGCTATCGTGTCATACTCATGAGCCATAGAACTCATTGGGGGCGCTGCCACGGGCGAATTCCCCGCCCCCGAGGGGCCTGCTAACACGTCAAAGCTAAGACGCTCGGACGATTCATCATCCGAAGCGTCATACCCACTGTTCATTGTTTCTCCTAGGAAAACCTTGTCAAAAGGCTCAATGGCAAAAGCCCCCATCTCCGCCCCTGGTAAACGAAAAAAGGTAGTATGAATACGAGGACATCAAATGGTGACACGAAAGGATTGCAGAAGAGAAGAAACTAACGAAAGAAGAAATTGCTGTAGAGACGCTGTTGCGGAAGATTGAAAATCTCCACCCCCTCCTGCAAGCCTGCCATAATTAATGTCTCCGGGAGCTCCAATAGACTGTTGCTATCATACACCCCCGAGAACAACCCGTTATCGGACAAGGTGTCCCACTCTCTCCTCAGAGTCGCTTCGTTAGGGGTAATATAACTCAGCCCCCACTGAAGTGGTACTCCCCACGACCTGGCTGATAGGCCCCTTGGACGGACAAAGAAGAATGCCCTCTTCCAATCTGTTCTATTATTACGTGAATTGGATACATCCAGAAAGGCCTTCCTCTTGTCCCGATGGGCCAAGCTGAAGAAAGGGAGACCACCCGAGCAGGGGCGAAGGTTTAATATGGCCCCTACCCGATGAGGAGATAGTGGCAACATTAGCAACTCGGAGCACAAAATATACCCCACCAGATAACGGTAAGAGTTCGGAGTCAACTGACTCGGACATATTTGCCAATATTGAAACAAAGTTTGAAGGAAAGGGTGAAAAAACACCCGCAATCCGCACCGCATTTGCTCCCGGTATACAGTGAGATAGCCCGAGGGAGGATCATAAGCCCTATGCTCGGGGTGTGGTATTACTATATCATATTTGTCAATATCCAGATTGTATGTGGAAAAGAGTGTCATGACGGAGGCACCATGTTCGATTCCAACGGCAGTGCCAATGCGCCCTCGCCCTATCATCCGCTCGAGCTCCAAAACAAGCCTGGTATACACCGATGATTCGTCCACCAACTGATAAGGATCACGGCTCGTGAACACATTGTGGATATGATTAATACGATAGAGATCATCCTCCAGGGACATAGACACGGCCCTCGCAGAATTACTCCTACCACGCACCCTGTGCTCACTATGCCTACTCCCCTGAGTCGAATTCTCTGAGGCCGCGCGACGCACTCCTAGCAGTAAGGAGGGATTCCGGGCAGGACTCCGAGGAGAGTGGCGGGACGAGGAAGAGTCATCCTGCTTGAAAAACGGAGGCATCATCTTGATAAGGTAAGTAATTTACTTGCTTTACTTGATTTTCGAAGGAAAACTTAGTTTTTCAAGGAAATTATAATGAGTCTTTAACGGTAAAAATTTTAAGTAACTTGGGGAAAATTACTGAACAACTATTTATACTTTTTCAAAAAGTAAAGAAAGCTTGAGCTGTCTAAACTAGTTAATGGGATACACGTGTCCAACGATTTTCTTACTTAAGAGAATAGGGCGACATGCCAAGCGACACCTCATACTTCATTTTTTACCTAGTCAGCAAGCTTTTCCTATTACTTATCCTAAAACATTAAAAATAAGTGGCCAGGTAATTATACTTGCTCAAAAGGGTCGAAAACTTAAAAAAGAACCTGTTCATTAAAAAAGATCCGAGAAGCCCTCGGAAAAGACTTACAAGAGCAGAATGTTAGAAATACATAAAATAGAAAGTACATAGCAGAAAAGCAAAAGAAATCCCTATTCTAAACCCCTGTACTCGGAGGAGGCGGGGGTGGAGTGGGGAGGGACCCCTCGGGAAGACCGGCAGACGAACTCGGAGGCAAAGCCCCACCCGAACTACTAGTGCTAGGAGTGAACGTGGTCGGAGGAGGGGCGGGAGAATTCCTTGGCGTCATCACACCATCGAACATCTCCAGAATATTCTGAACCTGCTCGGGAGACGGCCTAGCAAGTTTCTTGACGTCGAAGACACGGCCAAAGTTCAGCCCCGAAGGCACCACCCCGCGGGCCAAAGTAGCGCACTCCAAGTATCCCCATAGCATGTGCCCGAGTGTATCCCGAGCGGACAAGGAAGTGTATTGGCGTTCCGCCTCCGCTACTGCGCGCTGAACGACCTCATCAATCTGGGTTTGCACCTCCTTCTGTGGCACTACCCCGACTAACTTCAGCTCCACCAACTCATTTATCCGTGATTGGAGCTCCCGTTCCCTCTCCAACCCCTCGGACTTCTCCTTCTCCAGAGCCTCCACCCGAGCACGAAGGATCCCCTCAGACTCCGCCTTCTTCTTCTCTAGGCGGGATAACTGTGCCCGGACAACCCCCTCGGACGCCTCCATCTGGTCGTAGGCCGACTGCACCCGCTGCAAGGTAAGGCGCATCACCTCCTTTACCTCCTGGCCCTCATTCCACTTGAAGTCGTGGGCTTCCAGCTTGGTTCGAAGAGCCGCAATCATCAACTTGGCCTCGTGGAGTCGTGCATGGAGAGAAGCCACTTGCCCCCGAAGAGTACCCACTTCCGCCACCTCCTTTAAATGGCGCTGCTCCACAGTGGTGATGACCTCCCGAGTGCATGGAGAGAATGCAGGGAAACCACGGTGAAAATAAAACTAAGAGATAACAGATACTTACGATAGCTTCCATTCAGACGGTGCTGGCCCGAAGAAACTGATACCCCTCCGCAGGCGCGGAAAGAGCAGAGCCGAAGAAGTGAAGAATCTCGTGGTAAGCTTCCCCCACAGTCGGTGGCTCCTTCTCGGGTGCCGGGGGCGAAAGGCTTCCCTCGGAAGCAGACCTCCGCAAAGTAGCCCTCTTCGGGAAATCGGCCGTCGGGGGGAGGGACAGTCGTAGTAGGAGTCACCGTCACTGCCTCCGTCATCACTGCCTCAGGGACCTCCATGGCAGCTGAAGAACCCTCCCCACTGAGTAAGGTGCCCAACACCTCCTTCTTCACCTCCAAGTCCTTCAACCAGTCAGCAGAACTCTTGAAAATCTCATCGGAACCCCCCGACGGCTCCTCCTGGTGCGATTGGAGTAATTGAGCAAATAAGTCAGCACCCGGAAACATAGGGGCCTTTCCCTTATTGATTATCGCTGCAAAAGCAGGATGCATAATTAAGTAACTTTGCGGGACAAATTCGGATGAGGTAGCACAGATAAAATCTTAAAACAAGGTAAAATGGTAAATAGAGGAGAGAAAGAAACTTACGAGGAGAAGAAGGGGAAGGGTCTCGGGAAGAGATGAGCACGACATCTGGCCCCGGAGACAAGGGCTCTTCCTCTTCCGCCCGTGGAGATGGTGCCTCCTTGGAACTCCTCGGAGAGCTGCCAGTATTGGACTAAGGAGCTGGCACCAAAACCAAAGCGGACATAGGATCCACTTGTCGCAGTGGAACGGCCTCCAGGAATACCCCCTCAGCATCCACGAAGGGACGCGGAATGTCCTCGTGAGCTTCCTCAGCCTCCGGGTCCGTCCCTGCCTTCCCAGGAGACTGTACTTCTCCTTCCTCGTGATCTCCCCCCTCGGAAGCTTCACTACGCCCAATCGGAGCCGCCTCTTCAGAACCCGACAGTAAGTAGTATCTCGCCATAACCTCATCTGCACCACACAAATACAAGTAAGTACAGACCACGAAATACGAAGAAGAAACTACTCGGAGGGAATTAATACAAAAAATGAGCATGAGAATAAAGAAAGGGAACTTACTGAAAGCTGGCAAGTGCAGAGCCAAAACGAAAAGCGGTTTCTTCACCTTGTCATCAGTAAACACTACATGGTGAAGCATGGAATCATCAAACAGCTTCGGAAAATCTTCCGACTCCATCAACAGCTACTGTGCAATCATCGGGGAGAGCACCGTGTCTTTATCCAAGGTGCGAATTAGAGCCACACCCTCCGCCCATGTGAAGGGCACATCCCGCTTCCCTCGGACAGGCTTTACATAAAAAAACTTGTCCTTCCAAACTGCGAGCTGATTGTCGCACCCAGAATCCTCTTCGTGGAATTCCCCGAGTTGTCCCGATGGCGGACATGATAAAAGGGGTATCCCCCGGGCGACACCACCACATCAAAAATCGAGAGGAAATGATCCACTCCGCATTCATACCCCTTGACGAGGCACCAAAACATATAAATGCAGAGAGCAGCAAATCCATTCGGCACCAATTGACTCGGACAGATGCCGCAAGTCTTGAACACCTCACAAAAGAAGGGTGGCATAAATGAGCGCCACCCGTAATTCACCTGCGCAAAGTACACCGTAAGCATACCCGCAGGAGGATGACACACGCTCTGATCCTCCGTGGGAATGTGAACCGTCACATTCTTCATAGCAGTCCCCGTGGCAGTAAACAAGTCCATAACCTGCTCGTAAGTAACGACAGACCGAATCTTCTCAATTTTAGAGAGATCGCGAGCAAGGGGCTTCTTCGATTTTGAAACCCTGGCCTTCTTAGTCGAGGCGGCGCCGCTCCCCTCAGCGACGACAACCTTTCTTTTGCGGGTAGAGGCAGCAGGCCCCACGAGGAGAGCAGTGGCCTCAAAAACGGTGGGAACATCAACGGCGGAAGTGTTGACAGAAGAAGCCATTTTCTTTTGTTGGACAAGAAGAAGATTTGGCAAAGTAAAAGGAAAGAGGGCGAGGAAGAAATTTGAGAGATATAGAAATTACTTTCTTAAGTTGAGAGAGTTGAGAAAATTTAAAGATTGAAAGGTAAAGTGACGGATGAGTACGGCCGGGCCTTATTTATAGGGATAGCGTTTAAGACGTGTCGCAAAATTTGCGCTCCACGTCGCCACTCAAAAGACGCGTGTCTTCCACACGTCTCAACCGTTGAAAATCCTCAACGGTCAAATGTCCACTAACCATCAATGATCTAACGGCTAAAAAAGAAACCGTCAGACCTTCAATGCTACGAGCCGTTACTTCTCGACACCATAACTCCCCGTCGAAATAGCCACCAAGCCGTTACGCCTCAAGGGCAATCAGGTAATTACCTTCATAAATTTTTAACATTACACTCGTATACATTGTAATCCCCTCGGAGATGTAAAAAAAGGTATGAACCCCCTCAAAAAAAATAGGAAAATATCCTACCCCTTCGAAAAAACCCTAAAAAAGGAAAAGCAACACTCAGGGCTTCTTATCCCCTCGAAAAAATTAAAAAATAGGGGAAAAGCCTCGCTCCCCTCGAAAAATGGACAAAAAGAAAAAAAAAACACAAAACTCCTCGATTAAAATTTCCCTCGCCTCTACGATGGCGATCGAAATTTGGGGGTGCTAGTGTTAACCATATAAAATAATAAATACGAGATTAAAGAGAATATTAGTCCTAAATCAGAAGGATTAATAAATGGACAATACTATTGTCACGAGTACTTCCGATGAAGTTGTACCCACTCCCAACGAGGAGGCCCATCGGGTGTGACCAATACCGCTCGGTTACTAACCCAAAGCGGTACGAGTGGCCATCCGACGAGGGCACCTAGCGTCCCTCGGAAAGTCACGATAAATCAAGACCAGATATCAAGGCGGCATCGGATAAAAAGCAAACCCGGATGGATCCGCCTGATTCAGATATCCATCAAGACGCCGAGCAGGGCCCCAACGGACTCCCGAGTCCCAGAACCTTGACAAGAACACTTCCTTGCTATGCACCCCTAACACAAATGCCCTCGGAGCAATGCCCCAGACGGCCAACTCAAAGAATGAAACCGCACATTGATGCAAGAACCAAAGAACAACACTTTCCGGGTACTTGGAAAGAGAAAAGCCTATCCACGAAGGCTAAAAAACTCCTCGGAGTTCAACTCACAGGCGAACACCCCCTTGGAGAAAATGTCCAGAATCACTTACTTCGGGATACCCCCCTATCGGAGCAACATTATCACTAAGAGGACACCCAAACTTGGCCCTCAAGTCAATACTAGAAGCAATAAGCCCTCGAAGGCAGCCTACCACCTATCGGAAAGAAGGCGAAAGCCCTCGAAAGAAGATAAAATAGCCCAGACATCACTTAGTAGATCAAGATAGACAATATCTTATTGATTGGTGTACCTTGTAACACGTGTACTCATCCTAAAAACTTGTCAACATGCATAGAGACACCTGTCCCTGAAAATTTCTATATAAAGGGAGGTGATCAATTATAAAAAAGGAGAACTCAAGACACAGACATACAACATGAGTGAAATATAGTAAATAAAGGAATGAATGTTCTTGTTATTTTGTCTCCTTGAAAATAGCATTTAGCTTTTGAACCATGGGCAAGGGTGTTCCAACCCAAATAAATAATTCAGTTAATTATGTCATAATTCCAAACCTGTTAACACTTACCTCCAGGTCCAAATTGTATACTGGAGACTCACCCTCCCTCCAATCGAAGGGCATATCCCACACCCCCTTCACAGGCTGCACGAAGAAGTATTTATCCTTCCAGGTGCTATGGGAGCTAAGTGACCCCTCGAGAATCCTCTTATTCTTGGCATTATCCCGATGATGGAGATGGTAAAAGAAAACCCCCCCGGGAGAAATTACCATGTCAAAAACAGAAAAAAAAGCGATCCACTTTGCACTCCAAGCCATTTACGTAGCACCAAAACACGAATATGCACAAAGCTGCAAATCCATTCGGAGTCAGCTAACTCGGACTTATGTTGCATGCCTTGAACACCTCATAGAAGAAAGAGGGCATAAAAGATCGCCACCCAAACTTCATTTGTGCAAAATATATGGTGAGCCAGCCATCGGGAGGATAGCACGCCCTCTCGCTCTTCGTCGGAATCCGAAAGGTCATGTTTTTATTAAAGGCTCCCAAGCTCTTGAACAGAGCGGACACCTGCCCTCGGGTAACAGAACCCGGAATCTTCTTTATTTTGTAAAAATCACGAGCAACAGGAACAACATGCTTCTTGACTTGGAAACCCTAGCCTTCTTGGAAGGCCCAACGTTGCCCTCTTCCGCCATCGCAGAAGTGTCACCTCTTCTTTTACGAATACCTGCGGTGGGGCCACCCACAACAATACCCCCCGTAACCACCAGCGCATCGGTGGCGGGAGTGAAGACTACGGCTTCCGAGGCAGAGGCAGCGGTGATAGGATCAGTAGCAGTAGAAGATGCCATCGTGCTTGATTAACTAAAGAAGGGAAAGTGTTTGCAAGAAATTATCGAAAAGAAGATTGCAAAAAGATTGCCGAATTAAGAGAAAGGGAGAAGAAAATTTTGCTCGTCGAAATTATGCTAAGAAATGAAGAAGTAAAGTGAGGAAGAGAAGGGAAGGAAGATGGCTATTTATAATTGAGAAAGGGCGGATCGGATTTAAAGCTCCACGTAACTCCCCCACTCGACACGCGCTGCCCAAGACCATAACGGCTATCTGGCCATTGAAAAATCTGACCGTTACCAACGGTCAGATATTTGAACCGCGACTAACCAGTCAACGGCCGTTACACCTCCACCTTCCCCGCCTGCAACAAATGCTCCGAAACCGCTGCATACTTGAGGAAAATACCCCTAAGGACAAAAAGGTAATTTCCATATAAATAGTTATAAATATATACGCACTCCCTCGGAAAACTACCGAAAAAATAAATATATCGAAGGAAAAAATTAGAAAAAGCCCCTCACCTCACCGAGGAAACGAAATAAAATTTCCCTCGCCTCTACGAAGGCGATCGAAATTTGGGGGGGCTAGGGTTAACCGTGAAAAATAAATATGAGATTAAAAAGAATATTAGTCCTAAATATAGGAATTAATATATGGACAATAATATTGTCACGAGTACTTCCGATGAGATGTATCCACTCCCGATGATGAGGCTCATCGGATGTTACCACATCCCTCGGTCATTGACCCGAAGCGGTACGAAGGAATACCCGAAGAGGCACCTAAAGTCAACGGTGAATAAAAAAGAGATATCAACGCGGCATCGGAAAAAGAGTAAACCCCGATGGATCCACGCGACTCCGATATCCATCGATGCGCCAAGAGGGACCACAACGGACCTCGAGTCACATAATCTCGCGAGAACACTTCCTTGCTGAACACTCCTCAACATAAACTGCCCTCAGAACATCACTCTGAAAACCAAATCTAAGAACAAAGCCAGATCTAAATACAAGAGCCACTGGAAGGCACACTACGAGGACTTGGACAAGAAAGTACCACTTCACGAAGACAAAAGAAGCCCTCGGAGACCATGTCAAGTCCTCGGAGACCATGTCAAGCCCTCGGAGACCATGTCAAGCCCTCAGAGACCAAGTTAAGCCCTCGGAGCCCAAGTCAAAGGCAGAAACACCCCTCGGAAACTAGTATCCCGAGGAACAACCCCTCGGAGATCCCCAGAGCTATCGGAAGAGACAAAGATCAGCCTAGTCAGCATCTAGTAGATTAAAGATATACCTTATCTTATCTTTTTACACTTTTACATATATTGCGACACATGTACCTTACTAAAACACATGCATAACGACACATGTCCCTAACAAACTCTATATAAAGGGAGGTGATCAATTGTAGAAAGCACGGACAATCACGTATAAAAAAGACTGAGGAGTGAAGTTCAGTGAATAAAGGAAGGAATACTCTCATATCCTTGTTCTCCATTATAAAAGCATCGCTTTTTGAATCACAGACAAGGCGTTCCAACCCCAAAATAAATCTGTTAAATAGGAAATAATATCAAACCTGTTAACAGTGGAGTATGGATGTTGTGGAACGATAACGAGGTGCACGTGGAAATTATTGAGATAGGCGATCAATCTATCCATGCTTTGATCAACTCTAACCAACAAGATCAATAGTGGCTCTCCAAAATCTATGCGGAACCACGTCGCAAGGACAAAATCCGCATCTTTAATAATATGGAGATGATTGCTAAGGGTTCGGAATTACCATGGCTAGCAATAGGGGATTACAACGAGATGTGCTACGCATATAAAAAGTTGGGTGGGAATACAGTCCCCCTAAGCCGACTAACTTTCTTTCAAAACTTTATGGATAGCTGCTGGCTACTTGACGTGGGGTTTTGGGGACCTCCCTTTACGTGGGTGAACAAGAGGGAGGATGGTAAAATAATAAAGGAACTGCTGGACCGAGCGTTGGTGAATCATGTTTGGCTCGAAAAATTCCCGAACAACGTGGTAACAAATCTGCCAAGAGTCCATTCGGGCCGTCACCCCATTATCATGGAGTGCGAGGGCAACAGGAAATCAAAATCCCAACGCCCTTTTCGTTTTGAGGTCGCGTGGTTTCACCACCCCGAGTGTGCGCAACTACTGGAGAAAATATGGACTGACTCCCCCGATATCCTCACATCAATCGAGGAAATACCGTGAGTCCTCTAGCCGTGGAACAAAGAAAAATCCGACAATATCTTTCACAAGAAAAAAGTCCTCACGGCTTGAATTAACAGTGTTCAAAAAGAGTTGGGCCAAAACCACAATAATTATATTGCGCAACTTGAGAAAACTCTTATCCATGAATACAACGACGCTCTTAAGCAGGAAGAAACGTTTTGGTATCAAAAGTTTTGGGTAAAGTGGTTGAAAGATGGTGACAGAAACACTCGCTTTTTCCACAAATCTATGCTGGAACGTAAATGGCGAAATAGAATTTCGAGTCTAAAGATTAATGGACACTGGACGGATGAAGATGCTTCTCTAAAATCCTATGCGCATGTATACTTTGCGAATTTATTCTCGGGCAGCAGTGATAACGGGAATAACAACACTCCCAATCGGCTTTCGGGCTCGACATATCATATGAGACTTTCGCGGGCAGATTGCAATCATGTATCGCGTCAAATTGGGATTGAGGAACTCAAAGAGGTGGTGTTTAGCATGAATGCTTTCAAAGCTCCGGGGCCAGATGGGTTACACGCAGGATTTTATCAAAAATCATGGAGTTTAGTCCAAGAGTCCCTATTGGAATTCGCAGCGAATGTTTTTAGAAACTGTGCGTTTGAGCCAAAAATTTGTGAAGCTTTTATTTGTCTCATCCCGAAGAACCAAAACCCAGAGAATATCACACAGTTTTGGCCCATCTCCCTTTGCAACGTGCTGTATAAAATCATCACCAAGTGCATTACCTCGAGACTAAAGGAAATTATGCCAAAAATCATAGCCCCGACGCAGTCGAGCTTCATAAAGGGGAGAAGCACGCATGATAACATCTTTTTGCTTCAAGAAGTCTTGCATTCGGTTTAGAGCAAGAAAAAGAATAAAATGGGCTGCATGATATGAAATTGGACTTAGAGAAAGCATACGATAAAGTTAACTGGGATTTTATGGATGACACTCTCTATGCCTTCAATTTCCCGAGTGAACTTGTCGAACTCATCATCATGTTCAATGTTCGGAGTGCGGCAACACAAATACTATGGAATGGTTCCCCTCTACAACCATTCAAACATGCATGTGGACTCCGACAGACCGACCCTCGATCGCCCTACCTCTTTGCTTTGTGTGTGGAGCGGTTAACCTATCTTATTCAATAAGAAGTCGCCGGGAAAAAAAGGGGAACCACTCGTTCCTTGCAGAGAAGGGTCGAGCCTTTCGCATTTATTTTTTACCGATGATTTGGTGCTTATGGGGCGGGCAACCAAGGGGACAGTGAAGGACATAAAAGGTGTACTCGATAAATTTTGTGGGGCGTCGGGTTTGAAGTTAAGTAACCACAAATCCAAAGTGTTTTTCTCAAAGAGCGAGGGTTTGGGGCTTAAGCGTCGCATATGTGACATCCTCGGTTTTGGGCAAACACTGAATTTGGGGAAGTATCTTGGGATCACACTCACACATGGGAGATTAACAAGGGCTGATTTTGCGGGGGTTTATGATCGGGTTATGAAGAGATTCGCGAGTTGGAAAAGCAAATTACTAAGTCTCGCGGGGAGAGATACCCTCATCCATTCGGTGTCCTCGGCGCTTCTCGTATATAATATGCAAGCAACGTGGCTCTCCAAGAATATCTGTGCACAACTCGACCGATTGAATAGAGATTTTTTGTGGTCGTCTGATATCACAAAAAAAGATTGCATCTTGTGGGGGTGGTCGAAAGTTACACGACCAAAGAAAAAATGAGGACTGGGAACCCGAATTACTAGAGTATGCAATGAGGCGCTTTTATCCAAGCTTGCATGGAGAATTATGAGAGAGGAGAATACGGTGTGGCGCGAACTTATCCTTGCAAAATATTTGAACAAAAGGCAAATTTGTGATTGCACGGCAAAACCCGGCGATAGTGCAACTTGGAAAGGTATTGTGAGGTGCGTCAGCCTTATGACACCGTTTCTTCGATGGGAAATTGGGGATGGCTGAAAAATATCCTTTTGATACGATTTATGGTTTGGAGACGCACGACTTTGCGACATGGGGTGCTGAATTGAGAACTTAGAATTGAACCTCAAGCTTTTCGAGCTACTGGATGAGGAGGGGGAGTGGAGACTGGACCAAATCAGCTCCTATATACCGAGCACGGTTAAATCAACCCTTGTGCAAACAAGGATCATCTTGCGAGACGTGGACTGAAAACTGAAATGGTAATTTCTCGTGTCAATCCGCTTATAATACGTATCTCGAAAATTACTCGGAAGATCATGAGGACAACGCGGATCATGCGTGGGTTTGGGACATTGATGTTAGCCATAAATTACAACACTTTCTTTGGCTTATAACTCAACGCCAACTAGCAACAAACTTAGTCCGACGTGCGCGAAGGATCCCTACGTCGGATTTGTGCCCGATTTGCGAAAGACACGAGGAAACTGCACTTCACATGGTCCGGGACTACAAGACGGCGAACGCTGTGTGGAAAAGGGTGGTGTCGACCGAGAGCTGGATGGATTTCATACACACACCGGATGAGGACTGGTTTAGGAAAATCCTAAAAAATAAAAACATATGTGGTCAAGTAAATGAAGGGCTGGATTGGTACAGTTTATTCGTAGCGAGCCTATGGGTAATATGGAAGAACCGCAATGATCGAGTGTTCAACAAGAGGAAATGAACCGTTAACTCATACGTGGCACAAATTAAGATACTCAGTGAGGATTTGGGGAGCAACAAAATGAAGAAAAAGTTTGATCTGAAAGAGGTGAAGTGGTGCAAACCGGATTTCGGGTGGGTGAAGCTCAACACGGATGGGAGCGTCAAGTACGAAAGCCTTAACGGCATAGCATCAGGGGTGATGAGAGACTCGAATGACGCATGGCTATGGGGCTTTAGGACCGAAGTTTTAACGCCAACGGTTGACGAGGCGGAGTTGATGGCTATCAAAAAAAGACTCACACTAGCTTGGGAACGTCGTTACCCCAAGATCTTGGTGGAGACAGATTCCATAGGTGCCTACCACGATCTCACGAAGGAACACACAGCGCAAGACCACGCGATGGACCTCATCCGAGAATGTCGAGAGTTCAAGAGGCTACCGTGGGAATTGAAATTTATATGGACGCCGAGAGGGGCGAATAAACTTGCGGATTTGCTAGGAAAATGTAATTTAGATATAGGAGTTTGGATTTCTTTTGGGAAACTCCACCAATACCGACCCTTAGCTTGTATAAGGCCGAATTGGTCTAAGGACCTTTTGTGATTTCATTATCTACCAAAAAAAAAAAACTTAAGAAACAATAGTGTAACCATCCACATAATAAAAAACTATGGGGCATTCAACTATTTATGGAAAAGTGCGACCATCGGTTATTGGAAAACCAAAGATTAGAAGCTCATTCTCTACCATCAATATCTGTAAGATATCACCAGATGGATGAAATAGAGACTAGACTGACTCAAGACAGAACCCTATTCTAGAAAGATCATGAGAAATAAGATAAACCGGCTAGATGGGGGAGAAGCTCATCCGAAACTAGAGCTAGAAACGCCTTATTTCCTTATTCTCTCCTTACCCTAACCTGAAAAGCCTACTCCCTCCTCACCATTTCATAGCGCATGGGGAACGCGAGTTTGATCGAGGATTGGAGATTGGAGAGAAGCCTTTTCTCATATTATCATTATTGGTTCCAGCTTCGCCCTTCACTTTGTGATTTATCCCATATAGGATAATTGGTCCCCGACCCTTATTTCTTTAGATTACCCATCTCTGCTACTCCCCTACATGGGTTACCCCGAAAGGGAAAGGAATTAAAACATAGTCCTTCCCTTCTTTCGAATCGAAAGAGAGGTCACCAGTGAAAGACCTATAGTATAGGGTTCGATCAAATTGAACTGGAAAGTGTAGACACCACCACACAGTCGAACACTATGGGAAATTCTACTGCCAATGAAAAAGTGCATCCATCCCCCACATAAAAGAAAGAAACACAACCAAACTATTTTGGTCTTATTTCGTCATGGTAATAGAATACAGTAAAACAATACAATGGGAATATAAATAACCAAAATAATGTTAATCCAATAAGGTCAACCGGACTAACTTTGTCCAAAACACCTACTATCTATTACAGATCTTACACTGATTTAAATATAAATTAACACAAACTATTCAACGTGTCGAATTGTGGCTGTTCGATGTGCGCCTCGAACAGTGCTGGTTCGATGCTGAGTCAATTCGATATGGCCTCGATTACACACTGGAGCGTATTGAATGGAGGAGCGTATCGAATAGTGTAATTCGATGTGGTCGGGTTGGGACTCAAGTTCGATCCTCTTTGAAGGCTAAGAACGAAGTATATATAATAGCCTCGGTATGCGGGGACCACAAATAGTTGTAAAAGTGCATCGAATCAAAACAATTCGATGCACGCATCGAATGAAAACTATTCGATGCGCTTAAGGTATCGAATTGGGCTAATTCGATACGGTATTGGGCCGGCCCAATTCATAATGCTGGGCCGATCCTAAAATACCCCCATCACATAGTCCCCCCAGTTTGGGAGACGTTTTCAAGATGAGAACGGTTTCCAAACTTTTGATCATGCTCCGCGTTGACTGATTTAAAGGCATCGAATTGTTAACATTCGATGCGTGCTAAATTTAGGCATCGAATTTTGACAAATTCGATATAACGCATCGAATTCGATGCGTACTATTGATAGGCATCGAATCGTTAACATTCGATACGGTGCATCGAATTCGATGCGCCTTCGACAACTGTTGGCCCATGGGTCTATATATAAGGGTCCACCTCCTCTGACATTTCTGTTTTTATTCAGCAGAGGAATTTTTGTTTGCTTCTGGAACGCATCGAACAGGAGTTGTTCGATACGTGACGCATCGAATCGTGGAAATTCGATGCGCTCTGAATTTATTTTTTGCTCAGCGTGAAATAATTAAGATAACTGAGGCTCTCATGGACCGCACAAAATCTCAAAATCGGAGTAAAATTGTGATGTCCCCCGAAAATATTTATGATACTCAGCGAAGAGTTGAGCAAAATGAGCCCTCAGAGACGGGCCCATCTGCTGCCAACCTTCCCCCGAAAAATAATCCGGAAGCATCTGCTGCAGAAGATCCTACAAGGACAACCCCTAGAAATCTTTCCGACAACCGGAATGCAGGCCACACGAGTGGCGTTAGTGCTGATAATATCACCATAAGGCTTGGTGGTGTTAGTGCTGGCACTCGGGTGCCGATAGTAAGCGATTTTGAACGTCCCGAAGGTGCTACTACACGTAGATTGGTGCTGACGCCAACCTCTACCGGTGGACGCCTAAAAGTTGGGACGAACCGCCAGATCCAAATAATGGAAGATATTGATGCTGAAGATGAGAGAATTGATGTCAATCTAGCAAGGTTTAATGCGGCCAATCCTACATTTAGGAACAAACGGAGAGTAGATTAAGCAAGCTCCTCTCGTCCAATTAGTGTGGATTGGTTTTCTTCCGCTAAAAGGAAATTGGCGGAGGAAGAATCTGCTCGGGACGCTCAGGACATACCTCCACCTCGACCTAGGCGGCCTCGACCATCAGGAAACCCGAGGCCGACTCCTCCAGGAAGTCTTGTGAATTATGAATTTCTCAATGACGATAATTCTGAGTCATTAAGTGCCACATTGGGCAGTTATAGATTAAGAGAGGAGCAAGCTGGAGAAATAATGCAGAGTCTATGGCCCCTGTTGGATCGGCAGGGCATAATAAACCGTTTAGGATATCATGGTCTAGCTCTCTTTGGACGTCTATTCTTCGCGACTGTCATTCTCGCAGTGTACCGGCTTTGTAGAGATTATAGCGGTTTAGCAGAGGTACAGAACCAACATAACGCTGTCGTCGACAATCTGCGTGATACTATACATAACGGGGATTACAGTCGACGAAACGCGCTGAAACGTGCCAGGGAGGCGGAGAGAAAAGCATCTAAATCCATCCGTGATAAACATGATGCCAAAATCAAGGCCAAGAAAGCAGAAGAAGATGTCGAAGCCTTGCGTGCTGAAATTACTGTCCTTAAAAATGATAATGAATCCTTGAAACGCAAAAATTGCTCTCTCGAGGCCTCCAATGTAGACGCGAAAAAAACTATTTCCAATTTACGCCGTCGTATTCAATATTTTGAATATGAAGATTATAAATGTACAATCGTTGGAGAATTTACGCAAAGCAACGCGTATAAATTCTTGGAATTACTACGCGGTGCTGCTGATATGAAATACAGAATGGAAGTTGGTGTTGGCCAAGTTGGACATCTTGGGTACCTTGGAGAGGGTTTTTCGCAATGACATGCTTGATGCAAATCGTAACGCAAAAATGGAGATTCCAGAGGCTAACAGTGACGATGATAATGACGACTTACATACTCCCCGGCCTGGTGATCCATTCTATGCCATGTGGCGCGATCGGAAAAATCCAAATGTGTCCGGTTCAAACTCATTAAAATCGAGCTCACCATGGGTTTGCGAAGAAAAAGAGAAAAGCGCTGCTAGCGCTACTCTGGGCGATTCAGAGAATATCAAAAGAGTTCTTCATGACGTTTTTGGTTCAAGCGATGACGATTTCGAACTGCCTCTGAGAACTTCTAGATCTACCATTTTTCTCCGACGTCCTCCAAAGACAACGCGTTTTGAAAATGTTCTCGCTAGAACCTTGGATAAGCGAAAAAAGGTGGCCAGTGCTTCTAAGACTTCTGGTGCTACAACAGTTTTACCAAGCGGAACATATCCTGCTCAAAGTGACAGGGTTTCAGTGCTGGCTACTAATGTAGGTGAACCATCACTTAGTGCACAGAATCTGATTTCTCCCAGTAGATATCAACTCAACGATCATGCTGAGAGGGTTGAAGTTGTCTTGCCCGATAACTGGGCACGTCTAACGAACTGATTCTGACAGAGGATCAAATTCAGGGCAATTGTGCCAATTTTGCACGTTCAGTGGGTGTGGTTCTTCGTCAGGAGTCCCCCCATTCATCGGATGGGTAGTGATACTGAGGTTGCATT
The DNA here is from genome assembly GCA_948329865.1 of Linaria vulgaris. Lineage (NCBI taxonomy): Eukaryota > Viridiplantae > Streptophyta > Magnoliopsida > Lamiales > Plantaginaceae > Linaria > Linaria vulgaris. The sequence continues at coordinate 28,365,068 of OX415250.1, read as the reverse complement.
ATTTTGTGAATATTAGGTCTCTTGTTTTGTATAGAGCCTTGTAATTCTTTAGCGGTTGCTTTTTGAATGAGAACGATTCAATCGTTTGACATTATTTCCTTGCAATATTCATTTAATTACATATTGTTTCTGTCCAATTCATTCCATTAACGTTATTTCATTCGTTTGCTTGCTCTTGAATCAACATTTTTCTGATGTTTGATAATGGTTCTTAATGTGTCGGTGCATATCTAACCTTTTGATTATGTTTGCCACGATAATATGAGCATTTGAGCTGTTAATATTCTGTTAAGGTATTAATGTTTTACCTGAGATAACAGATCATTTGGGCATTTTTCTTGACGTTCTTGCATGTGTGGGTGGGTTACTTTGAGCCTTCTTATCCTTCCGTCATATTCCTATCTCTGACATGCGGGGGTGGACCTCTTTGGGCCTTCTTACCCCTCCGTCATGTTCTTCCTTCTGGCATGCGAGGGTGGACCTCTTTGGGCCTTCTTACCCCTCCGTCATGTTCTTCCTTCTGGCATGCGGGGGTGGACCTCTTTGGGTCTTCTTACCCCTCCGTCATGTTCTTCCTTCTGGCATGCGGGGGTGGACCTCTTTGGGCCTTCTTACCCCTCCGTCATGTTCGCCCTTCTGGCATACGGGGGTGGACCTCTTTGGGCCTTCTTACCCCTCCGTCATGTTCTTTCTTCTGGCATGCGAGGGTGGACCTCTTTGGGCCTTCTTCCCCTCCGTCATGTTCTTCCTTCTGGCATGCGGGGTGGACCTCTTTGGGCCTTCTTACCCCTCTGTCATGTTCTTCCTTCTGGCATGCGTGGGTGGACCTCTTTGGGCCTTCTTACCCATCTGTTATGTTCTTCCTTCTAGCATGCGGGGGTGGACCTCTTTGGGCCTTCTTACTCCCCCGTCATGTTCGTCCTGTATCATTCAATGAATAAAAATTTGCAGTTAATAATTCTTGAAAAATCAATACAAATTAAAGTGTAAGAAACATATATTTGATGAAACTCCTTCAATTTATGCGTAATAACGCCTGAGATGTTGCACATTCCATGGGCGTTTCTGTTGAACTCCTCTTAGAGTCTCCAAATAATAATATCCTCGTGAACTTGCTCGTGTGACTCTAAAAGGCCCTTCCCATTTTGGTTCAAGCTTTCTGATATGCTGTTTAGCTGCAATGCTCCTCAGAACCAAATCTCCTACTTCAAAATTCCTAAATTGAACTCTCTTATCATAGATTTTGGCCATTGCCGCTTTATAGGCAACAGTACGCTGATAAGCATCCTCCCTTGTGGATCCTATCATATCCAGATCCATCTGTCGCAACCGGGCCGATTGCTCTGGATCATAGTCAGTAATTCTGCGCGTCGGCATACCTATTTCTGCAGGTAATACAACTTCAGTGCCATAAACAAGAACGAATGGGGCTTCCCCTGTGGATGTCCTCGGAGTCGTTCTATATGCCCACAATATTCCTTGAAGCTCTTCTGGCCATGTTTTCCCTGTGGCCCTGACTCTCCTTTCAAGATAATCCTTCAATGTTTTGTTAGTGGATTCCGTTTGGCCATTGGATTGTGGGTGATATACTGAAGTGAGATTGTGTGATATCTTTAATTCCCTAAACCATGATTTAATCTGCTTCCCAGTAAATTGCGTGCCGTTGTCACATACAATGGACCTCGGTATGCCGAAGCGGCAAATGATGTACTTTCAGATAAACTCGATCATATTATTCTCCGTGATCGACGTTATAGCTTCTGCCTCGACCCACTTAGTATAATACTCAACTGCTACTATTAAATATCGTTTTTTCCCTTTGGCGGGTGGAAACGGACCCACAATGTCAATTCCCCACTAATCAAACGGACATGCCACGTCGATGGGTTGCAGTTGACGTGCCGGTCTGTGTATGAGACGAGCATGGTATTGGCAACTGTCACATTTTCTCGAATAAGCTGTTGCATCTTTAAGTAGAGTTGGCCAATAATATCCTTGACGCAATATTCGTTGAGCTAATGCTCGTCCCCCATAATGATTTCCGCAACAACCTGCGTGGATCTCTTCCATGACATATTCAGCTTGAGTAGGAGTCAAACATCTTTACAATGGTCATTCGAAAGATCTTTTATATAACTCTCCATTACTGATAGTAAATCTATAAGCCTTGTAACGCATTCTGCGCTGTGCATTCGGATCCGCTGGTAAAATGCCTTGTTGAAGATAGATCATGATTTCATCCTTCCAAGATGGGTCCTCTTGTATCGCCATTATAAACTCCACCTGGACTTCTGTGGTAATATATTTTGATATCCCAATCGAAGGTTTATCAGCGACCATAAGTGTGATTCGCTTCTCCGCCAAAATCTCTGAAGAACTTGCGAATTTGGAAAGCGCATCCGCTTTCGCATTGTCATCCCTAGGGATTTGAGTTATATCAAAAAACTTGAAGTTCTTTGCTAATTCTTTAATCTTAGCGGCATACAACTTCATAGTTTCCTCTCGCGTCTCATATCTTCCCGAGAAGTGATTTGCCACCAAGAGCGAGTCAGTGAACACGTCTAGATGTTCAATGTTGAGTCCGAGAGCCATTTTGATCCCGTCAATTATTGCTTCGTATTCAGCTTTGTTATTCGTTACCATGTAATTCAGGCTGATAGCAAATTCAAATTCCCTCTGCTCTGCGGACAAAAAATGTATTCCAATTCCCCCTCCGTGAGTTGTGGCTAACCCATCAGTGTGTAATATCCATATCGATGTCGCCCTACTGGTGCCCACTTGATTAGATATAGAAAAAATACAGCATGCGGTCTCAACTACACTGTTTCCCAGGGTTTCGGCCATGAAATCTGCTAGAGCTTGCGCTTTGATTGCAACCCGCGGCTTAAACTCCAACCCGAACTCACTGAGTTCAATTGCCCATTTCACCAATCTACCCGATGTTTCTGGCTTTGCCAAGACTTGCTTTAATGGTTTATCTGTTACCACAGTAATTGGGTGAGATTGAAAATACGGTTTCAATTTCCGAGTTGTAACAACAATTGCTAACGCAAATAACTCTATCTCCAAGTAATTTCTCTCTGCCCCCTGCAGTACTCTGCTCACATAATGTATGGGTAATTGTTGAGCTCCTTTTTGCTTGAGCAGTACTGTACTGATTGCATTTGCAGATACTGCTAAATAGAGATACAACATTTCGTTTGCCTCCGGTTTTGCTAACAAAGGCGGGCTTACCAAATAATTCTTCATTTGCCTAAAAGCCTCTTCACATTCCGGGGTCCAAATAAAATCTTTGTTCCGCTTCATCACTTTAAAGAAAGGGAGATTCTTTTCCGCTGATGTTGATATAAATCTACCCAAGGCCGTCAGTCGGCCGACGAGACATTGAACATCCCTTACTGTTCTTGGCGATGGTAGATCCAGTACTGCCTTTATCTTATCAGGGTTGGCTTCGATTCCTCTTTCATTCACCACATATCCTAGAAACTTCCCAGCCGTTACTCCAAAAGTGCATTTTTTAGGATTTAACTTCATTCCGTATGTCCTCATTATAGTGAAGGCCTCATCCAGATGTCGCACATGCTCATCGGCTTTTAGACTCTTTACGAGCATATCGTCAATATACACTTCCATGGATTTTTCCAATTTGATGGTAAAACATTTTAGCCACCAACCTCTGAAAAGTTGCTCCCGAACGGCATTACTCTATAACAATACACCCCGGTATCTGTCACAAATGATGTCTTGCTCTGATCTTGTACTGCCATGAAGATCTGATGGAAACCACTCTTTGCATCCATCATACTTAGCAAAGCACATCCTGCGGTAGAATCCACAAGTAGATCTATCCGTGGCAAAGGAAAGGGATCTCTTAGGCAATGCTTGTTTAAGTCAGTATAATCCACACACATTCTCCATGTTGCTTCCTTTTTCAAGACCAACACAATATTGCTCAACCATTCTGAGAATCTTATAGCATATATATGTCGTGCTGCTAAAAGTTCTTGTACCTCTTTTTCAGCTGCTTCATTCTTTTCCTTACTAAAATTTCGCTTCTTTTGCCGTATCGGTTTCGTACTCTTATCTACATTCAAACGATGTACTATGATCCTAGAATCGATCCCGAGAAGATCAGAATCGGACCATGCAAATATATCCGAATTACGCCGGAGACAATCTACTAACGCCGCCTCTACTATCCAGTCCATTTCTGCTCCAATCTTTATTACTTTCTCAGAACTTTCTTTGAAAAGTTGTACGATTTTGAACTCCCCTAAAGGTCCCATCTTACATTCTTGACATTGCTTTAACAACTGACCTTCTATTTTATCTTGTCCTTGTTCCTTAGGCTCAATCCGCTCTTGACTCAGATCAGTCTTTGTTTTGATCTTTTTCTCCGTTTGCCGTTTTTCGACCGCATCCATGCGCCTTTTATTTGTCATCCTAGCTGCCCTATCTAAAAATAGTGTTAACGGTGTTCCCACAGACGGCGCCAATATTTTGGTCTTATTTCGTCACGGTAATAGAACACAGTAAAATAGTACAATGGGAATATAAATAACCAAAATAATGTTAATCCAATAAGGTCAACCGGACTAACTTTGTCCGAAACACATACTATCTATTACAGATCTTACACTGATTTAAATATAAATTAACACTAACTATTCAACGTGTCGAGTTGTGGTTGTTCGATGTGCGCCTCGAACGGTGCTGGTTCGATGCTGAGTCAATTCGATATGGCCTCGATTACACACTGGAGCGTATCGAATGGAGGAGCGTATCGAATAATGGAGCGTATCGAATAGTGTAATTCGATGTGGTCGGGTTGGGACTCAAGTTCGATCCTCTTTGAAGGCTAAGAACGGAGTATATACAATAGCCTCGGTATGCGGGGACCACAAACAGCTGTAAAAGCGCATCGAATCAAAACAATTCGATGCGCGCATCGAATGAAAACTATTCGATGCGCTTAAGGTATCGAATTGGGCTAATTCGATACGGTATTGGGCCGGCCCAATTCATAATGTTGGGCCGATCCTAAAATACCCCGTCACAAACTTAATGGAGAATTCAAATGATGGACATGTGAGTTTCAAGAACATTCTTTTACAATAAGTTTCGTTTATGTTTAGCACTAGATTACTCACGCGTTAAGGTAAAAAAGAAATAAAGCACATTTATTAAAAAAAAGATCTTTTACAACAAAGAATTCAAACGATGGAGTGAGTTTCAAGAACATTCTTTTACAATGCGTTTCTTGATTGTTTAAGATCACTCACACATTGAGTTAAAGAAGAAACAAAGCACATTCATTTCAATTATATTTTTTAACAACATGGATTTCACACGAAAAACAAGTGAGTTTCAAGAACATTCTCTCATAACGAGTTTCTTGATTGCTAAGCACTAGGATCACTCATACATTGCGGTAAAAATTAAACAAATCACACTTGTTTTATTAAATGAATGGTATACGTTTTTATTATATCACAATCTAGTTTATTCAAGTCTTATTTGGGGAAGCAAAAGGAACCCCACACACTTTATCACCAAGGGAGCGGCCCAAATCTTTTATTTCAATTTGCTGTGCCACTTCTTGTGCCAGCTTTCTGTGTTTGACACGTGTATTTAATGTAAAAGTACTCTTGAGTGTTGTTTGGTCGTCTCTTTTATTATTCCTTTTTTTTTTTCCTTATAGTTTCAACTTTCACCTTTTCCAAGGCAAAAAGAAAATTTCCTCTCCAAATACTTTTTTTTGTCGATTACAATTGTGATCAATTTATACTTTGACTCTTCTTTGATTTTATTTTTTCTAATATTTTACTCTTTTGTGGTATTTTTTGTCAAATCCTTATGCTAATTGTATTTCACTTTTTGCCGATATTTTAATCCCTAATATAACATGGATATTTTACATTAAAAGAAAATATTAATGCCCCTGAAAACTTGTGCTACATATGTTGATCTAAGTATATTCTTCCTTTTTATTTTAGATCTTTAATCTTGATTTGTTACATCATACATAAAAAGAAAATATTAATTCTCCTGAAAACTTGTTCTACGTATGTTTGTCTAAATATATTCTTCCTTTTTATTTTAGAATCTTTAATCTTGATTACCTCAATGTCATACTCAAATATGAATTAATTCGATGTCATCTTCTACGAATTTTTTTCATAACGGGTAAACACCGTCAGAGTTTCACATTTTGGTAAATACATTCTTCCATCCTTTCACTCTGAATTAATTGTTACGTGGCAAATATATTATTTACGCTTGAAACTATTTTTAGTTATTCTTTTATAAGTGAAAATTTGTTCTTTTTAATTAAATATTTAGATAAGCATAAATATTTCTTATATTTCTAATAACATTGGTTTATTTAGCCACTTAATTATAATTGATTAACAACTTTTATATATATTCTTAGTTAAACAATAAAAAGTAATCTGATCAAAATAATTCATGTAAGATCGGTTATGGAAATACAAGAACTTGCATTATGTGAATATACGTCGACTTGCAAATTCAAAATATTATTAACTAATTGGTTCTATCAATTCAACATGATAATTTATAATGTAACTATTTTTTATATAGTCCTATACGTATACATAATTGGAATGAAATATCAGTCATTAAAAAAAAGGAATGAAAATATTAATAATGTTTCAGATTTTAGTCCATGCAAAAAAAAAAAAAAAAAACATGACATCAGTTTTCTATAAATTTATCAAATGCATGTTTAATTAATAACTACTCATAATAACTAAGAATATGATAAGTACTATTTTTCTAAACGCTACAACAAAACATGCCTAATGCAAGTGAATATTTCCTTGCATTAGAGCCAATTTTCGATGCAATTGGCCTAACGCAAGGAAATAATTCAATGCAACATTTCCTTTCATTAGGGTTCCTTGCAAGAAGACAGAGAGGAAAAATTTCGTTGCAAAAATATTATCAAGGAAAATTTTCCTTTCAGTAATTAATTATATACAAGGGAATTTTTCCTTGCAGAAGCTGCAAGGAAAAATTCACTTGCATAAAAGGACGCATGCAAGACAAATTTTCCTTGCAGGCTTTACTCTGCACCACATCAAAGCAGCCGCATGGTAGCTTCTAAGTGGTGCAATTCTATGCAATGGATTTTTTCCTTGCAAGTGCTTTGCAAGGGAAAATTCCCTTGCATTAGCTCCAAGAGCTATAACAACACTTTTTTTCCAAATAATTGCAAGGGAAAATTCCCTTGCATAGAATATATTGCAAGGAAATATATCCTTGCAATATATTTTTGAATTTTTTTTAAAAAATGTGGCGGGATTCCGCCACATTCAAAATTTGTAATTTATTCAATTTATTATTGTTAATTAATTTATTTTGTAATTATTAATACTATTTTTTGTAGCTTTTTCGTATATACATAAATACTTAATAAGACTATTAATTATTTTCGTATATATGTATAAATACATATTTATACTTTTTGTATTTATTGTATTCCTCTAAATACGTATTATAAAAAATCTCTAAACTATTATTTTTTTAAAAAACTTTGAAAATTTAAATTTTAAAATTTAGAAGAGGGGAGAGGGAGAGAGGAGAGGAAGAGAGGATTGTCGTGTGAATGAGGAATGAATGGGGAGTGAAGAGTATTTATAGGAGAAGTGAGAAAGAAATTTTGCAAGAGAATTTTTTCCTTGCCTAGAAAGCAGTGCAAGGGAAAATTCCCTTGCAATTGATATGTGCTATAAATAACTCACTTGCAGAACTTTTGCAACCAATTTTTCCTTTTAGCATTATTTTGCATGCAAATTTTTGGTAGCAAGTTCTAATTGCTACGAAATATTTCCTTGCATTGCTAATGCATGAAAATATTTTCTTTCATTAAAATAACTATTTTCGAAAATCCCCCTATTTACTAAATTTAGTAATTATTATTTTTGACTCCAAATGTATTTAAACGTCTTTGTTTTCTCATTTTTGACAAGATTTGAATGTATGCTTCATTAATAGTTTTTGTAAATAGTGTTTAAAGAACAACGAAGATAGGAGTTGTTTTGCAATTATGGCATAATTAAGACTTTCCTCCACAAATATTTTTTAATACGTCTTTCGTTCCTCCGTTTTTGACGAAATTTGAAGTGAAACACTTATTTTTAATAACATAGTGTATGGTTGAAAAACAATGTGGATTGAAGGTGTTTTACGATCTCTACATATAAAAATACAAGTTTGACATATAAAGTGTACAATGATATATAGGGTTTATGGTTTAGGGTTTAGCGTTGGGAAGATATAGTGTTTTATATGTTTATAACGCTTGTTTAATGGCTTTTCTTACTCCGATTTGTACGAGATTTGAAAGGACACACATACTTAGCGTGTAGAAAGTAACGGTGAAAGAAAAATTGAATTCGAGTTTGCTTTGTAACTTTTGCATAATTATATTTTCCTCCCAAATGTTTGTTTAACGTCTTTCGTTAGTCCATTTATGACGAGTTTTGATAAATCACACCTACTTATTATGTTTAGAATATTGGTGAAAGAAAAATTAAATTCGAGCAGGGGCGGAGGGAGAGGGGGTGCAGAGGGGGCCACTGCACCCCCTCACTTTTCATTTTTTTTGTTTTAATACTAATATTATAGTAGTTTTAATAGGAAATGGTGGGCGGCTCTTTTGCTTGCACCCCCTCAATTAATTTGGCCTTTTTCAGGACCCCATTATCAAATATAAATACAATAAGTATTGGTCCATATTGTACAAATTTTATAAATACAATAAGTCTTGGCCGACCCACCCCATAATTCAGCTAAAATAAAAAAAAAGAAGAAGAAAAAAGATAAAATTGAATAGAAACTAAAATCAAACAAACAACAAACCCTTTTTCTTCTCCCCACGCAGCTCATGCTCCTTCATCTGTAAGTACAGTTTTTTATTTTTCTTTTTGTCATCTTATTTGTAGTTGAAACATAGATATAATAGATTATATGCAATAGTTTGCCCACCCATGCCCACGTTTCATCCCCTGTGTACAAATTTAGTTGTTTTTTTTTATTTTTCTTTTTTGTCATCTTGTAGACTATTTTTTTTAGTTTGTTTATTTTACGTTTTGTCATCTTGTACACTATTTTTTTAGTTTGTGAAACAGTTAGTATTTGATTGTTTGAATATGGTAGTGTGTTTGTATAGGGTTTAAATATTGTCATACCAAATTGTAATGTTAATTGTGAATTGCGATGTCATACGGATTGTTATGTGATCAATTAAAGAAGTAACGTAGCAACTAATTAATTACTTAACTTTTTTATTTATACAGGTTTTGGCTTGATGGGTAAAAAAAGAATTGACTCGTATTTTAAAAAGAGTAGTATTCCCGATGTTGCTGCTACTTCTAATAATTGTGATGGTGATGGCGCTCCTCCTGAAAATTAACGAGTTTGATCGTGTCAAGAAACGCAGATCACAATTTAAAGTGCCTAAGTAATTTTTGATTACTAACTATTACCTTTGAAGGATGTTTGACATTGTTTAATTTCATTTCATCTTAAGGAATGGAATATTCTTAGTTGATAATATGTGTTATATTTATTACTTTGGGTCTTTGACCGTATGTTTTAGTATATTTCTTTCAAGATGTTGAATGCTTTGTTAAACGGTACAATTTAAATAATGTTGGTTGGTTATTAACATCTTTTTTTTTTCTAAAGCTAATTTATTGTTGTTGATAAAAAAAAAATTATATTGAATTAATCAAAAAAATTTATTTAGAATAATCTCGCCCACCCTCCCTCGAAATCCTGGCTCCGCCTCTGAATTCGAGGTTGTTTTGTAACTTTTACTTAATTATATTTTTACCCAAAATGTTTATTTATAGTCTTTTGTTACTCCATTTAAGATGAAATTTGAAAGGACACACATACTTAGCGTGTAAATAGTAATGGTGAAAGAAAGATTGAATTTGACGTTGTTTTGTAACTTTTGGATAATTAAATTTTCACCCCAAATGTTTGTTTAACGTCTTTCGTTACTCCATTTATGATGAAATTTGATAAAGCACACCTACTTATTATGTTTATATTGGTGAAAGAAAAATTGAATTCAAGGTTGTTTTGTAACTTTTGGATAATAATGTTTTTCACCCCAAATGTTTGTTTAACATCTTCCGTTACTCCATTTATGACAAAATTTGATAAAGCACACCTACTTATTATGCTTACAATATTGGTGAAAGAAAAATTGAATTCGAGGTTGTTTTATAACTTTTGGATAATTATATTTTTCACCCTAATCGTTTGTGTTGAATTGCATGTTTTGGATTCATTTCCCTTTTTTCAACGAAATATTTCCTCGAAATTGCTATATTTTCCTTTCATTTGCTCATTGCATGGAAATTTTCCCTTGCATAAAATTTTTATTGGAATTTTTTGATTCATTTCCTTTATCCAACCAAATACTTCCTTGCAATTGTCATATTTTCCTTTCAATTGCTCATTGCATGAAATATTTTCCCACCATGTTCTCTTTGCATTGATTTTTTTTTTTGATTCATTTACTTCTTTCCTACGAAATATTTCCTTTAATTTGCTATATTTTCCTTTCAACTACTCATTGCATGGAAATTTTACCCACCATGTTCTCTTGGCATTGAAATTTTCTCTTGCATGCTATTTTGACATGAAGATTTTCCATGCAACTAATGTGATAATTTACCTTAAAATGGCTCCAAGCTGCATCCACATGAACTTTAGGAAAACTCTTCAAGAAAAACCACGGGCCTCGACATAGGTTCTTCAAAGTAGATGAAATAGATGCACTTATGCCCTCTTGTTCCTCAATACTCCGCAATATGGACAACATATGATCCAACGTCTATCATCGGTGTTATCTGGAATATGAGCCCCCTTACCCTAACCCCGTCGCCTACTCGTCCCATCGACATTGCTAACAACGGGAGGCTATGAGGGTTCAGCCTCGTTTGGACCGAGAGACGGTGTCAGCCATACCTGATCACTAGCAGACAGTGCGAGCGAAACTCATTGCGTATCGAAAACCGAAGTTGAAGCATAAGAAGCGCCACTAGGCGACGCGACTGTCCTAGTGCTGGGCTGTGGCAACAGCTCTATCACCATGCCACGTATAAAAGCATACGTGTCATACGCCGCTGGGATAATCGGCATATCCTCATGCTAGGGGTCGAACTCATGCATCAGGACTCTACTATGTTGTGGTTGCTGACTACTAAAAGCGGGTTCCTTTTCGGAACGCCTCCCCCTGCCTCCTTCAGTACCCCTGGACGATCTCTGACCTCTCCCCGCCATCTAAATTAACATCAAAATATCAATTTAACCATCCCTAAGTTTCACTAATTTATATTTCAACCCCACCAAAAAAATTAATCTTCACAAGTGAATCCTAATAAGAAATATATTTAATTGAAATTTCTAACCTATAGCTTTCTTTACTCTCTAACAATTCATATTATATTTTTTACCCTATAGTTTTCTTAACACGCTAATTAATAATCATCTTCTAACGTATTTCAACCCAACTAATTAAATTTAATCTTTCCAAGTGAATTTTAATAAGAAATATATTTAATTGGAATTTCTAACCTATAATTTTCTTCACTAAATAAAATTCTAATTACAAGTTCTACCCTTTATTTTTCTATATCACTAATTATTTGCCAAAATAGCCCAAAATATCTAATTATCTTATTCGTACAACAAAGTTTCAATAAATTATATTTCAACACCACAAAAGATTTAATAACTTGACAATTGAGTCCTTTTTTTTTTAACTAAACTTCTTTTAAAATGCAAATTTACCCTTAAAGTTCAATCTTATCAACATAAAACAATAATAATCCTACAACTAATTAAAACATGTAACAACAATAATCAACAAGCATAATCACAAGATAATTAATCAACAAATATATCAATTTAATAGTCCCTAAATTTTACTAATGTATATATCAACCCAACTAATTAAATTTAATCTTTACAAGTGAATCCTAATAAGAAAAATATTTAATTCGAATTTCTAACCTATAATTTTATTAACTAAAAATCCTAATTACAATTTCTACCCTATAGTTTTCCTAAATCACTAAATATTTGCCAAAATAGCCCAAAATTTCTAATTATCTAATTCTTACAACAAAGTCTCGAAAAATTCCTACCCTTTATTTTAAACATTATGCAAGGGAATTTTCCCTTGCAGTTCCCTTAAAATATTATGTGGACAGCAGAGGAGAGAGAATGCTGCAGGTGCAACTTTTCTTTTTACAAGAGGATTTTCCCTTGCAGTGGGTCCACTGCAAAGAAAGTTCCCTTGCACAAAACCTTTAGCAACGAAAATTTTCGCTGCATTTTCTTCTGTGCAACATAAATTTTCTTTGCAGAGGCTTGTTTTGGGGCCCACTTCCATTTTTGCAAGGGAGTTATTCGTTGCATAGCTTATTGCATGGAAATGCTCATTTCTTTGCAACCAATTCCCTTGTATTTGTGTAGTTTTGTTGTAGTGAAATGGCTAAGCAAATAAAACTAAAGGTAACATGCTTATTATATGGTTTGGAAGAACCTCCAATGAATTGGAGTAATTTAACTTTATTTCAAAAACATATACTATATAGACTCAGTTGTTGGCAAATTGTCGATCTACTGGCGTGAAGAAAGTAAAAAGGATTTGGTATTATATATTAGAAAAAGAAAATATGGAAAGACGGAAAGAGAAAATATGAAGGCATCCAAACATAGGAGATACCCACTTAAATTGAGTTACACATGTCGAAGTCTGGAGGCTGGCACATGAAAGTAGCACAGCAAGCTGGAATAGAAAATCCGAACCGGCAAGGAAGTTACTAATGGAAGATCTAGAAGAAACAACAACGTGACAATTACTAGTGTCGGAGCACGAAAATGCTAAGCAAAAGGCTATATTAGATGTTCTAGGCCAACAAGATGTAGAGGCTGGACATATTGTAATGGCACAATTACAATTGTTGGTGGTTGTTTCAGAACAATGATAGATGTCATTTATTACATAAATTAATTTTTGTTTGTGTTAGATAAATAAATTCATTTCAATTGAATTGAACACCATAATGAATGGGTGCAGTTGAGTTATGTAATGACCAAAGATGATATGTGAAATTAAGTTTATGAGGTATATATATGGTAGGTATTTCAAACATGAGTTTATAACTACAATAAGGTCTAAATAGGATAATGGATTGTGATTAAAGGCATTGTTAATTTACAGTAAAAAAAACCCATTATCAATAAGCAGTCACAAAATGTTTCTTGTTGCATTAGAAAAGGCCAAAGACCCCTATGTATACAAGTGTTCACCTTATTGGACGACCATGATTGTTTCAATTTTACAATATGAAAAATACTGCTTAGTTGACTTAAATATTCTAGCCAACTCTATGCCTTCCCAGATAAATCTAGAGCACATTTAGTACGAGAGCACATTTGGTACGACGGTATAGTTAACAAGCATGTGTTCTCACGGAACCAAACTAATTTGGACTTTAACTTAAAGACATTTATATCAAGATTAAGTATAAAAGAATATATCTAAACACAACAAAGTCCTAATTGCATATTTATAAATCTAAATTTATATTAAATTATCTTCGTTATTATTAAAATAAAGAGAGATTTTAATTATATTATCCAATAACTTTTTTAATTAGTTAAATGCAGCTAACAAAGGTACGCGAGTCTTTATTCCCAATTATGATACAAATGTCTATAAGCCCCATCTTCTATGAATTAAAATTTTCAAACATTTATTCGATAAGTACCCAAACGTTTATTTTTTTACTCTAGAAAGACGAGTCACACAAGTATTCCCTACTCTCGTATTAGCAATAATTTTATGAATTTCTTGATACTTACTGAAAGACCTTGAAATATTACAATTTTTTTCCCACTATTTAGCATACTAACGCATACTCGAAAACTAAAACTTCAGTCCATACTTATATGTTACATTCTAATTCTTTACAATATGAATGTTTTATTCACATACTTGACACTATCATTCACATCCCTATGGTTACAAACATATGATGCACGATACTCCTCCTACACATATCGAACACACCACGTGGCGTGTCCCAATTTAAATATATATAAATTAATCTGACACCCGTGTCGGAGACTTAAGGGTGTCGTGTCTAACGAGTGTCCGACACATATTAAGGGTGTCTCCAACATGTTTTACGCTTGTTCATGAGAAATTGTATATTTTAATTATCTCTATTATAAATTATATGTTAAATAATATTATCAATTGTCAAATAAAAGATAAAAGAGTTAGAAAACAAATTGTTCAAACTTAAATAACTAAGTAAAAAGACTAAACATAAATAAGCTTTAATTAATGCATGCTTTGGTTTGAGTAATATTTATGTTTTTGGGTATTATTATTAACTTATTTTGGTTTTATATTTATGTTTGACACTCAAAGTTGAATTAAAAAGGGTGTTTTATTTGAAATTTGTTTTGGTTAATAATTAGTGAGTAATAAGTGATAATTTTATTTGAATTTAAGTAGGTTATGAGTTTTTAATTGGGTTTAAAGATATTAATTCTATAAGTTTATTAGTGATACTTAATATATTTTAATATTTAAAAATACAGCCGTGTCCCGACCGTGTTGAGATTTTAGAAAATCCGTGTCCGTATCCTGCCGTGTCCGTGTCCGTGCAACATAGTTACAAACTCCCTCTTCGTGCAAAATGACACATCTAAATGATGTGTTAAAATTATTCTTGTAGGGCGTTTTATTGTTCGTCCCGCACTTTGAATATGGGGGAATTGGAATTTCGGTTTTTATCCTTGTCGCCTTAACTTTGGGATAATAAGGTAAGGTATCGTTGGCCTGTTTAACTCTGGGCTAATTTCAGGGTTGTCGCATATGTATCTTGTTAAATAAAGGATTTTTGGCACAACACCCCCTTATAATATGAGAAATAGGCACATTACTCCCTGTAAAAAAAGAAAAAGCATATTATCCCCTATGACATACGAAATAGGCATATTACCTCCCTATAATAATAAAATAGGCAAACTACCCCCATGTGATATGTTTAATAAGCACATTACCCCCTTGTGTATTTTTATACAGTGCAAAATACCTCCTTTTATACACATGTACCAAAGGGATGTTGTGCAACTTTTTAAAAATTATAGGGAAGTTATGTACCTATTTCATATATTACAGGGGAGTAAATTGCTTATTTTATTATTACGGGGGGGGGGGGGGGGGGGGGGGTAATATGCCTATTTCGTATACCACATGGGGGTAATATGCCCGTTCTTTTTTTATAGGTGGGTAATGCGCTTATTTCTCATATTAGAGGGGGGTGTTATGCCAAAAACTCTTAAATAAATATTAATAGTTTTAAAATCATACAATTTTTTTTACCACAAAGTTATACGAATTACTTTTGTTAACGGGTTTGGAATTATTCCCTATTTAACGAAAGATATTTATATTGGGTTGGAACGCCCTGCCCGTATTCAAAAACAACAATGGATGGAAATAACAAGGGATGCAAGAATATTCCTTCCTTTATTCACTGAACTTTTCCTCCTTTTATCTTTGTATGAATGTCTCAAGTTAAGCCGAGTTCTCTTTCTTCTTTTGACCACCTCCCTTTATATAGACTTTAGTAGGGACATGTGTCATTGTGCATGTGCTTTAGTAAAGACAGGTGTCGTTATATTGATACAGGTGTAAAAATGAGGATAAGGTTTATCTTTTAGTCTACTAGACGCTGACTAGACCAATCTTTATGTCTTCCGAGGATCTCCGATGAATGGTTGTTTTGGGGGCGCTACTTTTCCGGGGGGCTATGCTGTTGTTGATAAATAATTAGGATGCTCGTCCGGGGGTATCATGCTTTAGCATAAATGTATTCGGGAGTAGGGACTGCTGTATATGCCTTCCGAGGGGTTTTATTTCTCTTTCTTGATTCGAATCCGTTCTTCAATGATCTGGGGTGATCTCCGAGGGCGTAATGTGATCTTTGATGGCGTAATGTGATCTCTGATGACGTAATGTGATCTCCGAGGGCGTAAATGTGATCTCCGAGGGCGTAATGTGATCTCCGAGGGCTTGATTTACTCTGTTTGAAACGATATTTTCTTGTCTAAGTCCTCGGAATATATTATCTAGGTGCTCTGTTATTCTTTTCCTGGTTTTTCTCTGAGAATAGGTCCTCAGGTGACGGTCTGAGGGCTGGTCATGTTGAGGAGTGTTCAGCAAGGAAGTTTTCTTGTAAGTTCGTGGGACTCGGGGTCCGTTGTGGTACCTCTTGGCGCATTGGTGGATATCGGAGTCGCGTGGATCCACCGGGGTTTGCTTTTTTTTTCCCGATGCCGCGTTGATATCTGTTTTTTACTCACCATTTGACTTTCCAAGGGACGCTTATGTTCCTCCTCGTGCGCTCCTTTGTGCCTTCTTATGTCAGTGACCGAGGGATAGGGCAACATCCGAGGGGGCCTCCTTATTAGGAGTGGGTACATCTCATCGGAAGTACTCGTGACAATTGTATTGTCCATTTATTAATTCCCCTGATTAGGATTAACCTTCTTCTTTCTCTTTTATTTATTTTTATGGTTAACAACTTTACTGCAACAATTATAATTTTGTTAAAATTAAAATCATCCTCATCATACCGTGTACAACAATTGTAGCCGAACTCTAAGTAACAATGTGTTCATATTCTGTTAATCGAAAATACAGAGTCCAGATCTTGTTTATCAAAAGAAAGTTCACTGAGGGCACGTTTGGTTGCCTATAATAGTCAAGATAAAATTAATTATCTTGACTAATATTGCGTTTGGATGACCCTCTCGTGAATGCCGGGCACCCGGGATAAGTGGGCTCTTTGGCATTATTTGCAAGATAACAAATCTCAACTAAGCCCCTAAGATTATTTATCTTTGATTTTATTTGTTTCTTCAAATGACATTTTTGCCCCGAAAATAGAGGTTATGAAGTAAGATTCAAATTGGGGGTAAATATGAGGTAGCTGAAATGTTTAAATTGGGGGTAAATGTGTAATTCAACTTTAATGTAAGCCAAAATATCTTGCAAGCCAAACATGGAATAAGAAATGGTATGAAAATTATATGTTAGTTAGTGTTATAATCCAAATGTGATATTAAATAAAAAAGTTAACATGCAAAATTAATTGTTTCTATGATTAAATTTTGGGGAAACCAAACATGCCTTGATAAAAGAATCCCTATAACCACATTTCATTGCACATTGATGAATTGCACATTGATGAATAACTAATATTGTACAGCATGGATCACTTCTTTTGATTGATGAGACTACATACTATTATTATTTATTTCACATTCTGTCAGAATATTCCACTGAAAAAAGTTGATAAAATCAACAGAAACAGGAGATCTATTTGGCTAAAATTACATTCTGCTAGCATTTGATGGAACATCACAAAATACAAGGAGGATACACATTACACCGCAAAGAGATTACATTAAGAAAATACAACCCATCGCTTTAATTAAATCAAAAGCATAAATAACAAAAACTAGAAGATTTATTATAACTTCTCTCATAGCAGAAACTCCATCTCCTAACATACAACAGTTTATTAGTACAAGCTAATCTTTCCTTATTTTCTCCACAGCATTCATATAATGCTACCCATCAGTTCTTGGAAACTAGATAGACCCTGGCTTTGATAATCGACCCATTCCCAACCTTAAATCCCGGACTCACCGGAAACCCCACGACCATCGCCATCCCCACCTTAGCTCCACTACCGCCGCCAGAAATCTTAACCACGCTCTCCATATACTGCGAATGAAACTCCGCCCCTCTACTCGCCTCGAAGTGGCCTGGGGGTGGATCCAACGAAAATGCTAGCAAATGCAGCAACCAAACAGCCTTCGCCAACCTCAAGAACTCCCCGTAAAACTGACTCCTTGGGTGATGACCGTCCAGCACTTGTCTCCTCTGCTCCAAATCCCCGAACAGCGATTCTTCCATTTTTGGATGCACGATTGAAAGATACTTTTTGAAGCAGAAGTTTCCAAAGCTGCAAGTGGGCAAAATGCTGAGGAGCTCGATGGGATCCATTGCCTTCATGTCGCGGGTACTGAGTGAAGCAGTCTCGACGGTGCTGGTCGGGATGGAGAATGGAGGCGAGGCTGCCGTCCATATAGAAAGTCTCGTGGTCAAACCCTTGGAAGATCTTGCGGTTCACGTATGATTCTAAGGCGTATTTTGCGTGGTTGACTCCGACAATGGAGTCGGTGAAAGTGGTATTGGGAGTTAGACTGTTGGCGGCAGAGGATGCGGCCTCGATGGACCTAACGGCGGCAGCGATGTCCCAGTGGGCCGAGCGCATGAGAGAGAGGAGCATGGATGTGAAGGCTTTTGAGGCTTCCTTCACCAGCCCCATTGTGGCTTCAAAGAGCTCAAATGCTGGAGCTCCTGCTACTGTCATTTAAGAGTGAATTGGATCAGTTCTTGTGATGATATAATACACTTACAAAAGCAACTATTTTATTTTATAAATGCTTATTTTAGGGAATTATTACATCTATAATCCATAATTTGGCCTGGTTACAGAAACCTCTAAGTTTCAATAAATTATAGAACTTAAGTTTTGCACAAATATATGATTAGCTGCAAGTCCAACCTCATGGATGTCCTTGTAATGTTTGTATAAACTTTATTCAATGTTTTTTGTTAACTTTATTATTTTATAGTTTCTGATTATTGGAACATCACAAGTAGTTGTAATTAAATCAAATTTCAAGTGGTAGTGAGTATCCTAAATTTACTTCCTTTCACAACATATATCTCAGTCCTAAAGTTAATCTTTTGTACTTGTGCAATAAACTAGTGTCATATTTATTTTTGTTGCAATTTCAATTATCCTTTAGATATTATTGCAGGACCAAAATTGGAATTAGAGTTATTGAGTAACACAATTCAGAAAAGATTTGATGCAACAATTAATTACTATCTTATCTTCTAAAAGTTAATAGGATATACCTATATGGCTAATCACACTATTGCAACTAGTAAGCACATAGCATCAAAATTATATTGTAAAAGCAACCTAAAAAAAGAAAGAAAAAAAGAGTACGAGGGTATAATAGTCATTTACGACTGACTGACCTTGAGTGGTAGAGCTGACTCGTCTCTTTGACTTCCCCTTTGACTTACCACCACTCCCACTCCGCTCAAAAGACGTCGCCGTTTTGAGCTTATCCCTCAAATCCTCCACCTCCGCCTCCCTCGCCTTCACCTCCCTCTTCAACTCCTCCACCGCCGCCTCGTACGGCGCCACCACCTCCCTCACTGCCGCCGCACCAATCCTCCACCTCCCATTCCCTCCTCCTCCTCCGCCGCTCCTTCGAAACCTCTCCCTCAAAAGCCCTAGCCGCCGCAGCTCCGCCACGACCGCCACGTCGGAGACCCGCATCTTATCCGGATCCCAAGGGGAATGCGCCTCCTGGAGGGTAACGTACGCCTTCTTCATGCTCGACACGGCGTCGAACACCTGCGAGATCAGCATTTCCATTTCGACTAATTTGGGGAGGGATTGTTCAGATTCTGATTCTAGTGACTCCTCCGCCGTGTCGTCGTCGGAGTGGTGGTGGATTTGGGGGTTGAACTTGAAGTCGGAGGAGGGGATATTGTCGGCGTCGGCGTCGCCGCCGCCGTCGGTGAGGTAGTCAGTGGGGCGGGTGAGGGGGTGGAGGAGACAAGAGGCGGTGACACGTTGGATCAGATCGGAGAAATTGGAGACCTTGTTCGCCATTGATTTCCGAATTCCACTGCCTCCGTTTCTGTGTACAGATTATTAGTGTGTGTAATTAATTTTGTTTAAAATTAAAATATTGCATGATTCATTAATTATATATTCTTCTACCTGTCCTTTTCAATTTGGCGAATAGGTTTCGTAAATATTAAATGTGTAAATTTGGTTAAAGTTTAAACTATAATTCTATGTATATATTGTTTCAACTAGTTTGAAAAAAAGACAAAAAAATGGCATCTCACCTAATGACCTAATCGATTTTGCACGAATCCTCCCTCGAGAATATTGATTAGTCGTTAATTGTGGACACATGTCTCCGTTTTTGTTCGTTAGATTCTCTATGAAGACTTTGAACGTATTTCAACAAAGTGACGGAGCAATTTCTCTTCTATAAACGTTATAAGGCACGCTGCATAACACACTATGTGTTAAGAAGTTTAGCTTTAACGTAAGTAGGTAATTTTGAAAATAAATCACAAAAATCTTGTGTTTGCCCTAACAAACTAGGGGGTTTTAAGGATGAATACCATGTTTTTCATACTGACTACACCGAACTTATAAGTATTTTTCATTTTCGTTGTAAGCTAAGTCACTTAATCCTCCATATTGTGAGAGTTACTGACGCATCGGTCGCGCACTGGTGATTTCAGTTCACGTGCTTCGTTCTAAGACGTTTTATAAATTCTTAGTTTTCGCACTAAGATTTTCTAGTTCGTACATTCAAATTTAATTATATTATAGAGAATTTACAAAGAACAAACAAAAAAGTGATATAGTAGAAATTCTTGAACAATATGAGAACAAACTAAGTTGAAAATAATATTATTGCAGAAAATTAAAAGTAGTTATATATACCTTTATCTTTTCACCACAATAATTTATAAAATATTATACAAAATTATTAATATGAGTATATATTAAACAATACTCAAATATATGCGAGATCATATATCATTATTCGATATTTAATAATTTTTACTGAACGCATTATGGGCCTTTCAAATTTATATTTTTGAAAAATGTGAAGAATTAGCGCTTCTGCATTTGCACCCACGCTTGCACCCGATCGCCTATGTGACTTAGATTGTAAGCACAATTTTTGTTAGTTTCTAAATATAAAAAGTAAATGGGAAAATATTGCGACAGTTAATGTTAATATTATTTAGTGAAACGAAACATATAAAATAAGTTTTTTTTATAATTTTAATGGAGAATTACACAAACTACCCTCAAGTATGAGGCTATGTTGCACGAGTTCGAATACGGCGATACGATACAGATACGCCGATACGGCATTTTCTAAAAACAGCTGATACCGATACGGCAAGGATACGTCTATATAAAATAAATTATAATATTTATTATATGTACTTTTTTTAACAAACAATAGAATTTAAAAATTAAACAAGAAAAATTAAAAAATACACAAAAAGGTTTAACATTATAAAAAGTTATGCATCAAAACTAAAAGAAAAGATACAAACGTGAATTATGACTAACAAGTTAACAAGCTTGTTGTAATATTACAAAACCAAGATGTTCAATACTCGACGATTAATGACTACATAAAGTTTGTAAAAAAAGATCCACAATACTTCCGATATGTCTAAAAAAACGTATCGGATACGTATCGAGATTTTTTTTATTTTTTAAAATTAAAGGATACGCCACGTGGCGTATTGGATATGTTAGTATCGGTATCGGTATCTGAATCGGTATCGATATGTATCGGGTACTGACCGATTTAGTATCGGTATCGGTGCATCACATGTATGGGGTAATTACACAAACCACCCCTCATATTTGAGAAATTACACAAACTACCCTTATGGCCGATTTTTCGTATGAAAATTATTAACTTTTGTTGAATGTAAATTCATCCTTCTCATTTATTTTGTATAATTACCCCATATTTCAGTGGTAGTTTGTGTAATTCTCCCTAGTTTTAATCAAACGTAGTACATGTGGTTTAAATAAAGGGCAAATTATTTTTTCTGCCCGGTAACTTTCCCTAAATTTGCCTTTTGCCCTTTTTTTTCCGGGCTTTAAAAATGCCCTGTAACTTTAATTTTTTAATTTTTTTCTGCCCGGCGGGCTTTAATCTGGGCTGAGTCGCAGCCCAGTCGACGTGGCTGACCACGTGGCGTACGGACGACCGCCACGTGGCACCACGTCATAAATTTTTTTTTTTTTTTAAAAAAAAACATAAAAGTAGACTAAAAAGAAAAAAAAAATAGAAAAAGAAGAAATAATTAAAAAAAAAATTATGTAAGGAATTATAATTTTATAAATTGTAAAAAATATAAAATTGAATTGAAAAAAAATAAAGAATATAATTTAATTCCTTTCTATATTTTTCATAATTTACAAAATTATAAAAACAAAAAAATAAAATATTTTTTTTAAAAAAAATACAATTCATCAAATCCCCCCCCTCCCCCTCATGACCCCCCCTCCCCCGCCACCCACCACCACCAGCCCCAATTCCCGCCGCCACCCACCATCACCACAACCCCAATTTCCCTCCCCCACCCCCACTCCACCCCCTTCCCCAAACCACACCACCCATCATCGTCGGGAAATTGGGTGGGGGCGGGGAAGGGGGTGGAGTGGGGGTGGGGGAGGGAAATTGGGGTTGTGGTGATAGTGGGTGGCGGCGGGGAAGGGGGTGGTGGGGAGGGGAATTGGGGTTGTGGTGATGGTGGGTGGCGGCGGGAATTGGGGCCGGTGGTGGTGGGTGGCGGGGGAGGGGGGGTGGTCACGGGAAAAGGAGTGGTGGTGGTGGGGGGGGGGATGGATGGTGGTTGTGGTGGTGGGTTTTGATGGTGGTGGGTTTTGGTGGTGGTGGTGGTGGTGGTTGTGGTGGGTTTTGGTGGTGGTTGTTGTGGTGGTCTTTGGTGGTGGCGGGGTGGGGGGTGTGATGGTGGTGGGGTGGTAGGGAGGGGCTGGGGGGCGGGGGTGATGGGTGGCAGGGAGGGGTTGGGGAGAGGGCGGGGGGGGGTTGGGTTTGATGAATTGTTTTTTTTTTTATAAATATTTTTTAGTTTTTTGTTTTTATAATTTTGTAAATTATGAAAAATATAGAAAGGAATTAAAAATTTATTTTTTTCAATTCAATTTTATATTTTTTACAATTTATAAAATTATAATTCTTTACATAATTCATTTTTATAATTATTTCTTCTTTTCTATTTTTTTTCTTTTTAGTCTAATTTTTTGTTTATTTTTTTTTAAAAAAAATCCAACGTGGATCCACGTGGCCATAGTCCTAAGGCCACGTGGGATGCCACGTAGACAGGGCTAAGACCCAGCCCTGTTTACAGCCCGCCGGGCAAAAAAAAATTAAAAAAATAAAGTTACAGGGCATTTTTGAAGCCCGAAAAAAAAAGGGCAAAAGCTGAATTTGGGCAAAATTATCGGGCAGAAAAAATAATTTGCCCTTAAATAAATATAAAGAGCGTGACAATTAGGCTGACCTGTTGTGGGGTCGTAGAGAGAATTTGGTGGGTTTGTTGGGCTGATCCTTAGGGTGAAATGGCACCGAGAACACATTCTGCTGCTGCCACTCTTCCTCATCTAATATTTCCCCATCGCAAACCCCATTTCTCATTTTGTACAAGATTGCTGAATTTTTCTTCTGATCCCTGAAATTGTGTATCAAATGCATCCAAATAATAATAAGCAATATTTAACTAAAATAATAATGTTGGACAATGAATTCGAAGTTTATTTATTATAATCCAATTAGAACAGAGCTCAGTATGTAACTTATGAAGAAAGCCACTTCTTGTACATTAATATGTATGAAATTTATAGTTAGCCAACAAATTTTTTGTTTCATAAGCAAAACTTGTTCATAGCAAAGTTGAGTATATCAATACTCGATAAAACATAAAAACGAAAGACAGAAAGAGCAAATCAATCCATTAACCAACACCAAATGATCACTTTGATTAAATCCAACCAACTTGTATAATTTTTATACATGGAAAATAAAAGAATGATTTGTATAACATCAAATGACATATGGTGCTTATTCAATGATAAAGCACCTTGAAGAATTCTCTGTTCGCAAGGATCGGAGCAACACATTTGGTAGCATTTTTTTCTTTCTTTTTAAAACAATCCTTTTTCTATATAGGAAATATGGGTGGGTTATTAGGAGAGGAGGAATTTTTTCGTGAAAGGAAGGTGAAGATAAATGCTTGAAAGATCTGGTATTTATAGAACTGAGGGCATCACCTTTTACTTAAATTGTTACAAGGTTAGGAAATCTCTTGAAAGTAATTTAGAAACTAGTAATAATTTAAAATTTAACGCGAGTGGGATATAATAATGTGCAATGTAATCTGTGATAATTGTTTGTTTGGGACCTATATGAATAGGAAATTTGCGTTTCATCACATGACTCAGTCAGTTTATAATTTAGAGCTAGTGATAAAATACCAACAAAAAAGTTAGGTCATATTTAATAATCGAGGAGCTACATGATGCATGGTATTCAACTACTTGTTTGTAATTTTCTCGAAACAAAAGAAATGAGACATTGCTAACTTGATTATGATGTCAAGTGTGACTTAATACTTATTACGTTGCTACATGGTCAAGGAGCGTCATGCTCAAAGCTAAGTGATTGTATATATATTTCATTATTGTAGTACGTAGTAAGACCCGATAACATTTCAGATAAATAAATCTTTAATTTATTTTCTGTTATTTATTGTATTATAACACAATCCTAGACGTGATTATTATCTTTTGTGAAATAACCATGACAAGTAATTAACATTCCACTTGCCTAATATTAATTATTGTTGTAAAATGACAATTATATATATTGGTGATTTGTTCTTGGCAGTGAAAAACTTATAATTAGGGTTTATTGATTACCACAAAATCTGAAGTTTAAGATGCAAAAGATATATTGTCTAGCTAGCTAGCTCATTGTTAACGTGCGCTCGAGATAGATTTTGTTTCTTTCCTTGGTACCAATTCCAAGCATGTGTGTAGTTATCATTAACAGTGAAATACAAACATATGGAGTAACAAGAAATTCGTAATAGCTTATCTTGTGGAGTTTGCTTCCAAGAAAAGAATATATATATATATATATATATATATATATATATATATATATATATGGTCCAATAACTAGGTATGAAGAACAAAAGGCCGAATGAAGCACTATTACGAATTAAATATTTTAAAATTCCCGTTTCGCTAATTTCGATAGGCAATAACAATTGGATCGTATTTTTCTTTTTTTGCTGGTGAAGCCTAATTTTTATTGGAAAATATTGACTTCGTACTCACTTTTTCCGTTGAGAAACTAACTTTGGAATTAATTCGGTCGACGTTCTTATCACTTGGAGTCTGGAGATCTAGAGGATCCACCATCAACAATTATTGTCGTGATTCCTTGGCCAAAATGCATGGATTGTAACGAAATGAACCAACATGGGGTGTGCACGAAAACTGAAGAGAAAAGAGCTTAGCTATAACTTATAAGTCATCACTTCGAAGATATAGACATACTCCCTAGCTAAATCTTAGGCCTTGTTATGGTCTTACATGTGAGAATTGGTAAAGAAAGTTAGCAATGTTATGGACGTCCACAAACTGTTTAAGAGAACTATCATGTTAAGATTGCTAAAATTTGATCATAAAATATGCGTGAGACGTTCGATCTACAAAGTATTTTAAAAGCTATTTTCGTTCTACTATACACAAGAAGAAGAAGCAATTTACGAATTAGTATGAGTACATATATAATTTTTTTGGTGCTAGCAGTAGGTCTCATTCAGGGGCGGCGCCACAGTGTGGCTTCAGGTGGGCTGAAGCCCGGTACAAAATTTTTAAAAAAATCCACTAGGTATACTTATTATTAGCCTAATAAAAATATATTTAACCTGACCCAATAAAAAGTAATTTTAGATTTAAGTTTTGGGCCTAACATATTACTTAAAAGGAAGCCGAAACACTACTATCCCTCTATATTCTATAGCCCATTCGCTCAAAAGCTTTTTTATACACACACAACCTAAAAAAAGAAGAAGAAGAAACTCCATTGTATTTGTACTGCTGGTCTGTTGCGCTCAAAAACAGTTTAGCCTCCAAATCAACTCTTGGAATTGGTGAGTTATTCTTTTTAATTAAATAAAATCTTATATTTTAGCCTGTGTAGTTGTGTTAATTTAATTTTGATAAT
Organism: Linaria vulgaris; assembly: GCA_948329865.1. Lineage (NCBI taxonomy): Eukaryota > Viridiplantae > Streptophyta > Magnoliopsida > Lamiales > Plantaginaceae > Linaria > Linaria vulgaris. The sequence goes on along the minus strand of OX415250.1, from coordinate 28,339,019 downwards.
AAAATGAACTAAAATATTAGGAATTTAGGGATTAGGGTTATCATTTTTGTCAATCTCTTGGTCAAAATTCATAATTGGAGCTTGAAAGTGTGATCAATGGAAATTTTCTATGCACATTATTTGCTGTTGGTTTAAATCTTTGATGGATGTTGTGTAAATAAACTAATAGCGCTTCTTTTATGGAAGTTTGAAGGACCGTAGATCTCAACTTTGATAGCGCTTTTATTCGTGTAGTATAATGATATGCAATTTATTTTTTTTCATGTACGAGACAATAGATATTTCTCATTCTAGCTTGCATATTTAATATTTTCATTTTGATTTTACGCTGTTTTTAAAAAGTTGCTTAAGTTAATAGCAGCCCGGGGTAGAAAAAAATCCTGGCTCCGCCCCTGGTCTCATTTGATATAAGTTTACATACTTTCCTCATCCGAAATTTTAAGAACAAAAAGATTGAGAGAATAGTATCTTTTAAAATCAGAAGCCAAAACTGATATAAATAGGACCTTGGAGACTTGGGATTCTATGGTACCAGTGATGATTAAGACGGCTTTGGATCCTCTCCTACAAAAGTGCGCTACATCTCCTCCTACATCATTTGGATGATTGCCATGGGATACAATTTAATATTCCTTAAGTCCATGTTTGTTTTGAATTAAAAGAACTATACGTGGCATCTTAATTTTTCCAAACTTAAACATATTTAATTACTTACAAAAAATATTTTATTTTCTTAATTTTTGCTAATTCTTTACTAATTGGAAGAGATTTTATTTTCTAACTATTTTAAATTAAAGAAGAATTTAAACTAATTATCGTAGCACACAATCATAAGGGATTTGGGGCTTTGTGTTTTGTTAAGAATAAGTTATATTTTTTATTCAAACTAAATTATAGTACACATAAAATAAGCATATATTCTTTATTATACGAAGGACCTCAAAAGAATATATTAATAAGTAACGAGACATACACATAGAGATTTTAAAAGTTGAATTTCTGAATTTCAAATTATACAAATCTAGTTATTAATTATAATAACTACAATGAAACCCCGTTTATGTTTGCTACTAATTAATTAATCAGTTACTCATAAAAAAAATTGCTTACGTGAAAAAATATCAACCTCAATTTATACTCCATGTATTTTAATAATATCTATATATACTCCATATAATATGCTCATAAAAAAAAATCAATTTGAATTCTGTTTTTCTATAAATTCACCGTATTGTCTTGAAGGTATAAATATTCTTTTGAGATGCCTATATATAATATTGTTTGCTTATCTTATGCGTACCTTAAATTAGAAGAGAATTAGCAATAATTAGGAAAATAAAATATTTGTTTGGAAATAATTAAATATGTTTAAGTTTGGAAAGATTAAGATGCCATCTATAATTCTTTTAATTCATTACAAACATGGAATTAAGGAATCTTAAATTGTGTCCACATGACAATCATCCAAATGATGTAGGAGGAGATGTAACACAATTTTGTAGGAGAAGATCCAAAGCGGATTAAGACTGTGACGCTAAACAAAACAAATATAATTTGAAAGATAATATACAATTTATTCCTCAACATGCCCAAGATTTACGGACTCAAAGATAGTAAAACTTTCTATTTTTTATAAAGTGTGTTGTTGAAGTTGTAATTTTGAAAAATCCACAGGCTTCTGCCATATAGCTGAATCAAGACTCGCTAACACACACTTGTAACGCAAAATATTCGACCCATCTCAATTCCTCCAAATGAACGAATACGATGCGTGGTTAATTTTTGAAAGCTTATATAATGCATCATGCATGGCTCACTGGACACTGGTTCTTTGTTTGTATACCGTAAAAACAATAAAGCTTTTGGTACAGTTACAGTCATTCGGAAAAGCAAACGAGAACAAAGAAGAACAAAAGTGGACCACATGCTTCCCATGCTACCGTCAAAGAATGTAACGTCATAACTTGTGCTATGGTTTAACTTACAAGCGTGTAAGAATATAAAAAGAAATGCTATATATCACCGTTACTTGAGAACTCGTAAAAACACGATTAATTATATTTCATCAATTTATATAAAAAAAAGGAGCATTTTTCGCAATCACAATAAATAAATCTTTGCCACTCTTTTCCCCGGCCCAAAAGATCCTGTTGGTACAAAGAATCTATATATATGTCATTCAAATAATTGAGAAAGAGATATTCAAGTGGTATCAGATTATCAATCAGTACTCGTCTTTTGTGTTTGTGAAATTATGAATTCGGGAACTTAGCTTTTGTAATAGCAGAAGGTTCCAACATAACATTTCTTATCACATCTGATGATTTGAGCATAAATGTCCAACCTAACTAGGTTAAGTCATAGGCACAATTGGAAGTACGTACTTATCAGTCTATTTTTATGCCTAATTAGCTATATATTTTCCCTAAATTCTTCCTTGTGCTTTAGCTAATTGTTTTTTTTCTTAATCGGCTCAGGCCTTTAGGAGGAATATGATACATGTATTAAGTGAGGCCAAATGATAAAATTCTCACAGCTGCATGCAAGTGGGAGATATCAATTCATCATACAATATTTATTAGTACTTTATGGGTTTGCTTTCTTTTTCTTTTCTCTTTAAAAAAAACACAAAAAACATGTACCATTCTAACACTACATTAAAATGCTTTTATGGTAACGAATTATTGGTAACGAATTCACATTTTGTTACCAAAAATTGGGTAATTGTAACAAAATAAAAGTTTTGATACGAAAACTTGTGCTTTTGGTATCCAACTACGATTTCAGTTATCAAAAGTATTATTTCGTTACCATAACTTTATTTTTGGTAACTAATACACATTATTGTTACCCAAACAACAAAATTTGTTACAAATAACACCCATCTGGATACAAGCTACAAAGTTCGTTACTAAAGTTTAATTTTTTGAAGAAAATATGTTATTCCATAGAAAACGGCCTGGACGCTAACCATATGAATGACGAGCGCTAAAAAAACAGGCTAAGTCAATACAAAGGATGTAAAACTGAAGACAACTCCAAAACTAAACAAAATAGAACTCGACAAACTCAAAAGCCATCTGCGTCCTCCACCGCATTCCGTGCTAATTCATGAGCCACCGCATTTGAATCCCGTCCAATCCACAACTCCAAAACTAAGCAAAATAGAACTCGCAAACTCAAAAGCCATCCGCGTCCTCCACCACATTCCGTGCTAACTCATGAGACACCACAGTTGAATCTCATCCAATCCATTGAATTCCAAATCCCAGGTTGGTCTGAAAGTATTCGCGAATGTCACTTAAAATACTTGTAAGAGTTGCGTCACTACTCATCCCATCAATAATATCATGAACGATATTCAAGCAATCCTTCTCAAAAAGTACCTTCGTCCATCCCCCTATCGCCTAAACTTGTTAATAAGAAGAATATGATTTGATTCAAAAGGAAATAACTCTTTTCCGTGAAGTGATTTGTAATTAATTAAGAAATAACTCAATAAGCTGAACTTTAAAGGAAAAAGTAAAGAAAAGAATCTTAGTAATAGTTCTTCTGGTTATAAGAAATTGCCTCCTACGTTTGTTAAGTACATGGCATAAAAATCTACTCCTTTAGAAGCTGATAAGTTAAAACATGTTCAATGTTTTGAATGTAAAGGATATGGTCACATGGCTAATAAATGTGCTAGCACTCTTATAAAAAGAGGAATTTCTCATTGGGTTTGTGTAGATGATTTCAATGAAGATGACTTTAGTTCTGGAGAAGCTGGAGAACAATCAGAAGAGATTCACACTGCTGCGCTACTTACTCAGATTGACTGGACACCAGAAGACTCCCATAACTGCCTCAGATCTCAATGTTACCCCGACATTCAGGATCCAACATCAGAACATGAGACCTTCTTTGCAGATTGGGATGATTATAATGCTAATATTGAACCTAATCTTGTGTCTAACAATGATGAATCTAACTTTGATTGTTTTCATGGTTCAGTAGATCTAGATGAAGAATATTTCTTTGAAAGTGAAATGTCCCAGGAGGAAATCCTTGAAGACCTGAAGTCTACCTACCACAAACTGCTGTTTGAGAATCACAAACTCATCAAGAGCAACAAAAGATTGAAGGAAGAGATTGGATGCATGAAGGAGATGCTGAAACTGTATGAGAAAGACCTTGACAAAACTAAGGCTGAACTGAAGGAGGTTAAGGTAAAATTTGATAAAACTGAACAAACCATTGCCAAATGGAACTCATATACTTCTAAGCTTGATGAGATGCTGAGTATGGGAAATCAAGGTAAAAGTGGTTTGGGCTATGTTGAGAAACCTCCCTATGAAGATGCTAATTTTGCCTATTTCTATTTTATCAAGAAAAGTAATAGCTTGAGTTGTGAAATTCCTTCCAACACTGTGAAAAAGCCTACTTCTATCTGTAAATATTGTTCTCAACCTGGCCACATTAAGCCTTATTGTAAAAAAATATAAATTTGTGATTGAGAAGAAAATAGTAATTAAGAGAAATACCAATGTTAGGAGAACTTCTGATCTAAATGTTATCCTAACATTAGGTAACAAAGTTGAACGACATAAAAGTAGAACTTGGATTGAAAATATAAAAACTCTTAAGGTTAAAATTGTTTGCAATGTTGTCTTTTCTGCTGTTTACTCTAACCTTGCAGGTAAGTGGTATTTTGACAGTGGATGTTCAAAGCACATGACTGGAAACATTGACAACCTGAAAGATGTGATCCTTTTGACTGTTGGAACAGTTACTTATGGATGAGGCACCAAAGGAAAAATCATTGGAAAAGGAGTACTGAATGTTGAAGGATTTCCACCACTCAAGGATATGTTGTTGGTTGATGGATTTAAAGAAAATTTAATTAGCATAAGTCAACTTTGTGATGATAACTTGCTAGTTACTTTTGATAAATGTTCATGTGATGTGTTTAATAGTGACAATGTCTGTGTCATGACAGGTACAAGATCAAAGGATAACTGCTATCTTGCTCAAGATGAAGCTGAATGCTACCATGCAAGGTAGATGAATTTGTCATGTGGTACAAGAAGTTAGGACATGTGCACTATAGAAATATGGAGAAACTACAGAAGTTAGATGCTGAAAGAGGTCTACCTAAGTTAACTAGTCCAGGTAAAATTGTTTGTGAAGACTGCCTAAAAGGTAGACAGACAAAAGTTGTTCATACACCACTCCAGGTACATAGTACTAACCCTAGAACTAATAAGTGCTTTGAATTGATACATATGGATCTCATGGGTCCTATTGGGGTTAGTAGCCTGAATGGTAAGAAGCATTCTTTTGTTATTGTTGATGATTTTTCAAGATATACATGGATTAATTTTTTGAAAGAAAAACCAGAAGCATTCAACACATTCAAGATTTTGCATGCTAGTATTAAAAATTTGTATGGTAGTTCTGTAGGAAGAATTAGGCCTGACCATGGAAAAGAGTTTGAAAATGTAAGCTTTGCTAATTTTTGTGAAACTAAAGGCATTTTCCATGAATTCTTTGCACCTAAGACACCTCAGCAAAATGAAATTGCTGAGAGAAAGAATAGAACACTTCAAGAGATGGCTAGAGTAATGCAAAATTCTAGAAACTTATCTAAGAAACTCTGGGCTGAAGCTTTGAATACTGCATGTCATATTAGTAATAGAGCTTATCGTAGACCTGGTACTACTATGACTCCTTATGAGATCTTGAAGGGTTCAAAACTAACTGTTGCACATTTTCATGAGTTTGGAATTGACTGTTATTTGCTAAAAGATAGAGATTATTTGAGCAAATTTGATCCCAAAAGTGAAAATTGTATATTTGTTGGTTATTCCCCTAATACTGCTACTTTCAGGGCCTACAATCCAAGATTGCATACTGTTCAAGAATTAGTTAATGTCATTTTTGATGATTTAACTGTTTCTGCAGGTACTAAAGAAGTCATTGTTTCAGATGTTGCTCCAACATTGGACCCAACATTGCACACAGAAGCTGGAGATGCTAAACTGGAAACTGGAACAAATGTTGACTTAACACCAAAAACCCCCAATGTTAGGCCAACATCTGTACTGTCGGATTCTGAAGATGAAATAGTTCCTGAATCCAGAAGAGATCCTCCTGCTAGGATACAAAGAGATCATCTAGCCACTCAAGTAATTGGTCAAATTACTGAAAGGGTGAGAGCACGCAACAAAGAAAAGGTTAATTACATGGATATGGTAAGGTTGTGTGTTTGTATGTCTTCTTCATGTACTATTGAAAATGCTTCTTGTTTTTTGTCCTCTATTGAACCTAAGAATGTAACTAGAGCTCTTAAGGATAGTTACTGGATTAATGCCATGCAAGAGGAACTCTTACAATTCACCAAAAACAGAGTTTGGAATCTAGTGCCTAGGCCTTCACATTTGAATGTAATAGGTACAAAATGGATTTTCAAAAATAAAACTGATGAGAATGGTGTAATTATGAGAAACAAAGCTAGGTTGGTTGCACAAGGTTATACTCAGGTTGAAGGTATAGATTTTGATGAGACTTTTGCTCCAGTAGCTAAGATAGAATCAATTAGATTACTTCTTGTTATTGCTTGTTATCTTAAGATTAAACTTAACCAAATGGATGTTAAAGGTGAATTTCTTAATGGTTTAATTGACAAAGAGGTTTATGTTGAACAACCTAAAGGCTTTGCTGACCCTAAACATCATGACCATGTGTACAAACTTGAGAAGGCTTTGTATGGCTTAAAATAGGCATCTAGAGCTTGGTATGAGAGACTAACTAATTTTCTGTTAGGTCTAGGTTTCAATAGAGGAGATGGAGACATAACATTGTTTGTCCTTAGAAAAAACTCTGATATATGTATTGCTCAAATTTATGTGGATGATATTATTTGATCCTACTAACAAGTCTACTTTTAGGCAAGTTTGTTGAGTCAATGATAGGAACATTTGAGATGAGCATGATTGGTGAGCTTCACTACTTTCTGGGATTACAAGTGAAGCAGTTGAAGAATGGTATCTTCCTGAACCAAGAGAAGTATGCAAGGAATCTAGGGAAGATATTTGAGCTACAAGAGTCCAAGTCTTGCAAAACTTCTATGTCCTCTTTAGTGAAGATAACAAAAGATGGTACTAGCAGCAATGTTGACCCAACATTGTACATATCCATGATTGGTAGTTTGCTGTATCTCTCTACCTCTAGACCTGATATCATGTTTTCAGTGTGTGTTTGTGCTAGTTACCAAGATGATCCAAGGCAATCTCACTTGATTGCTGTGAAGAGGATTATTAGATATATCTCTGGAACTTCACCTTTAGGCATTTGGTATTCTTATGATGCTAACGCTAACTTGGTTGGGTTCACTGACTCTTACTGGGCAGGTGATGTGGATGACAGGAAATCCACAAGTGGGTGCTATTTTTATTTCGGGAATAATTTGGTCTGCTGCTATAGTAAGAAACATAATTGTGTTTCATTATCAACAACTAAATCATAATATGTAGCTGCTGGCAACTATGTTACCCAACTTGTATAGCTCAAACACATGCTTTCAGATTATGGGTTAGATAGTGATACACTTCTCATCTTTTGTGACAATCTAAGTTCCATAAGTATCTCTAGGAATCATGTCCAACATTCTATAACTAAGCATATAGACATAAGGTATCATTTCATGAGAGATATGGTAGAGGACAAAGTGATCAACATTGAGCATATTGAGACAAAAAATTAGCTTGCTGATATGTTTACAAAACCTTTAGATAGTGAGAGATTCTTCAGCTTGAGGAAATCTCTTGGCATGTGCAATATGTGAGAATGCTGAGGAAACCAGTGTTGACATAACACCACTGCCTAGCACTGGTATATTGATTGTGGTGTAGTAGGTATTTTGTTGTTTTCCTGTGTTGAATTTATTTCCTTGTGAGTCTCATTTAATCCTTGTTTTGTCATATTTGGTTTGTGTGGTTGAACTCTTTGATGAACAAATCTTTCTAGTTATCAGTTTCACATCTTTGTTTTGAAAGTAATAAAACTCTTCTGTTTGTCTAAGGTTGTGATAGCCGAACATATGGAGAAGTTGGGGTACACAAATTTCACTACTTTGATGTCTATTCATTTGTGTCTTATTCATGTGAAAGGTGTACAGAACATGTGGAGAAGCTGGTGTGCATGATGTTGACAGCTTCAATGTTACTCAATTGTGCTTATTTACTTGTTTTGTTTGTTTGGCCAATGAACACATTAGGGTGATCCTTTCTACTAGGGGTTTTGGGATTTAGATTTCTTACACTTGGTAGCACTGATCACTTGGTGAATTCTCTTGAATGCATGTTGGTAAACAAGTATGCATAAGGAATTAGGGTGTTGGGGTGCATGATAAATGAATTGCCAACATGCAAGGTCTTTGTACTTGCCTAACTTGCTGCTGTTAATGTTGTTACTGGGGGTGTGTGGAGTTCATGCTGCCCTTATTCGGTAGTGACATTAACTTTGTTTGTTTAGCAACCTTCAGTTTTTGGTTCAGATGAGTTATAAAAATAATAAAGATTTTAAAGAGATGTGAACTGTGCTGGTTTGAGAAGTTCTTCATAAGTGTTTACCATTTGCCTATTTGACATTACATTGTTGTATTCATGTGGAACTGCATTGTTTTCTTTCTTGTTGTTGAGTTGTGTTGATTTAGGCTTAAGGGGAGTATTCATGTGTTGAGGCATACACTTTGGGTGACATACTGCAGATGACACACTTTTCTGTGACTTTCTATGTTGTGGAAGTGAGTTTTTCCTTAAATTCATAACTGCTTATCTCTGTGTGTTTCTTGTTATCTATGTTCTTACTCATGATTTTGATCTGAACATTATGTTTGAGGTACTCACTAGCTATATTGTTAAGTTTCAGATATAATTTTGGATGTATCTCAAGCTCTCACATGAATTTGCCTTGGTGAAGCCTGTACCTCCACCTTCTGGTTTGAATGTTATTAAATATTATCCCAACATTGTGCACTGTCACATGCCAACATTGAAAATAGGAACTTATAAGTTTTCAAATTTTTGAAAACTGCTCTGGTTACTTGTTACTTAAACATTGACACGTGTGCGCGGGAAAACGTTGTGGGATGATTTTAATTGTTTATCGATCATTAACTACCCGCTAACATTCTCTCTCCCTGTCTACTACCACGATTATATTAGGAATCGCAACCCTAATTTCCTTATTTGTGCTTAAAATTTCTGCAAGTTTACTCTCTATTCTCAAAATTCTCTGCAAATCCTTCTTACTAACAATGACGAACAAGTCTCCTATGGATACTCTTGCAGATGTTGCTCTAAGAAATGAACCTACAGCTGTGCGCACTTGCTCTAACACTCGAGGTGATGCTATAAAATCTGATGATGCTCAAGTTGCTACTAAAAGAAAGACGATTCCCTATGTGCAACGAGGAAAGAAATCAAAGCAGAGAGAATCGACTTCAAATGTTGAGCCAACATCTGAGGGAACCACTCCAATCATCAATGAACCTGAAATTGAGGTAAATATGGCTGAACCTAACCCTGAGAATAATGTTGATATATCTGTTGAGGGGGAGGGTGCAGAATCTGTGGATAATTTAGTGAAGGAGTGGGTTAGGGCTCAAAAGAAAAAGAGCAAGGGTTCTGTTGAAAAGTTTATTGGTGGTAGAAAAATGTGTGAGACTGCCAAGAAATGTGCTGAGACCAGGAAAAGGCAAGTTGAGAGATATGCTCGGGAAAGAGCTGCTGAAGCTAAGAAAAAGGTTGAAAAAGAGAAAGAAGCTACTGCTGCTGCTGAGAGAAAGAGGAAAGTGAAACAGGTTTTGGAAGAGGACTCTGAGGTTGTAGGTTTTGAGGAAGAAGTGGAAGAGGAGGAGAAGACTGATGAATAAGAGCAGAATGTTGCTGCTGATATTAAGGCAACATCAGAGACAGAAGAATACTCAGATGGACTGTATGTGATTTACCCTGAAGATGAGGAAGACTACTATTTTCTCTATTATCTTACCAAAGATTTGGAGGAGAAGTGGGATTCTTTCAAGAGAAGGGAAATTCACATTGAAAGAGCTGTAGAGATGGCATATTTTAAAGAACACAAAGTGATGGACTTGCTTGAAGTAAGAGGGATTCATCAATCTGTGATGGAGTTGAATGATTATGCTCCTAAGATTGTTATGGAATTCTACCTGAATCTCTCCAAGTGGATAAAAGATTACAAATCTCCAAAGTAGGGAAAAGCTTGGGTGAGGGGGAGAGTATTCAATATTGAACCCTACACCATCAATAAGATATGTGGATTCCCACTTGTTGTAGAATCTGAGGACCCTTACTACAATGACGTGATTGAAGATTTGACAGGAGGGTTGGTCAAAGTCTGGAAAGATGCTTTGCCAACTACAAAACTCACTTCCCTTGGTGCTGTCTTGCATAAGATTGCATGCTTCAACTAGCTGCCAAGTAAGAATGTTACTGTACTAACTAAGGAATCAAAAATCTTAGTGCACAAGATCAAGAATGGGCTAGCAGTGAATATGGGGGAAAGGATTTTGAAGTGAATGCCTGAAGTTGCTGGAAGGAAGAATGACATGCTGCCTTTTCCCTCACTCATCTGCAAAATCTTTATCAAGCAAGGATTGAAGACAAGTGTCAAAGTGGGCCGGTTGGAGAATGAAGCTGAACTTACAATTCTCCCAAGTTACTTCTCTGGTTCAAGAGCGAGAGATCTTCCATGGAACCCAAAAGGAGTGGTAAGACAAAGCAAAGAGAAGAAGAAGGCTCATGAGTTTGCTGGAACTGCGGTGCCTATGTCCAAAGAGAAAGATTGCATTGTCATAACCTCAACTTTTGTGGATCATCTGCTGAATTGGTTCAAGGGGCACATTGAGGACAAGAAGAAGCATCTAAAGAAGCTGGAGAGCTTGGTGAAAAACTTGGAGAAACTCCCTTCTTCACAAAAAGGGGGAGAGTAGTTCCAATTTTTATTTTGGTTTTCTAGTTTTCTATTTTTGCTTCTTGAACTGTTGTTATTGTGTGTTTGCTAGTACATTATCTCTATGCCGTTTGATTTGATCAAAGAACATGATCCTTGTTATTAGCTATGGTCTGTAACTCTACGTATGGCTACTGTTTGAATTGCTTTGACTGTTGTTACTTATGAAAGCAAATTCAGAACTGTTTTTTTGTTTAACCTTTTATGTAGGAAACTCATTGGTTTCAATGTTGAGGCAACATTGATGAATGTTGAAGTATGAACATCCTTTGATGTAGTGATGACCTTAATACATGTCTTTGTTATTGCCTGTCCATCCTTCGTTTGCGGTCGACGTTCCGGCCACTCGACTGATTGGAGAGGAGAGCCAGGTCGGTTTCGGGATCCCGTAGAAAATGCTTCTTTTATGCCTCTTCTACTGCAGGGGATTTTCGAACAAAGAAATGGCTCGTATTCAAGTAGAAGACCAATTCGAGGCAACTTTAAATATGTTAGTTTGCATTGAGGGGGAGCAGTTAGTAGTTTTAATTTATTTCTTGCTGATTATTAATTTCTGGATATAAGACTTGATTGGAACATGTATTGGTTTTGTGAAGAAAGGCAAAAATGAGGAGATTGAAAGTGCAAGGTATTCTGGAATCAATGTTATGCGATGTTGGGACAACATTGAGGATAACATTGAAACTAGAGAAGATGCGCGAAAACTGTTCTTTAACTGCTTTATTTTAGTTGTGCCTTTATTCACTATTAAGCAAGTTCCACGGTTTTAGTTGTTTATGTTTATGTCCAGGAAGATATCTTAATCATAAGGAATATCTTTGGAAGATTCCTTACTTGAAGTTTCCATAATTCAAGAGGAGTTGAACAGTCAACACAACACGGTTTGCAAAGAAGGAAACAATTGGAGTTCCACTGCAACTTGGATTCTTTCCACGATTACTCCGAATTGAAAAATGTGTGTTACCTTATTAGACCTCTGATAATGGGAACACTTATTCAAGTAAGAGACCGAGTTCACAAGGAAGTTCAATTCAACAAAAAAACAACAAGAGTTACCAAAACTGTGAACAACACACCTTCGAGTGCAAGTTTCAAGAAACCTATATATAGGTGTGAAGTTCATCAAGATGATTACAAGACAATAGAGCTAAATAATCCAAGAGATTAATTCTTCGTTATATTTTCTTCGTCTTGCTTTTGCGAAGTTTTTGTATCAACTACTTTAAGTCTAGTTCTTAAAAGTTAAGTAGTTCGTGCTTGTCTGCTTTGTTGAGTCCGATCAACAAAGAGCGTGAGTGAATTGTTGTGAGGAACGTTTTGTTAAAACCTTTATTGGTTATTTCGCCTAAGGCTAGGAAGTTTATAATAATATTGGAAACTTCTAAAAATTATATCTTCTTGCGTTCTTTATTCCCGCTGCATATTACTCTTATCAAGAAGATCATAATAGAGTTAAGGTAATGCCAGCTTAACTGTCAAAGTTCTTGGGTCAATCCACGATCCGACAATTTCAACTTCAACTGAACTGTGATATATTTTGTGTAGGTAATTTACGAAAAAGAAAAGGATAGTTGTCGAATATCTAATATCGAGATCACATCATTTAGTGGGTTATCTCTTGCCCATATACTAAGTTGCTACATATGATGATAAGAAACTAATAGCTTCAGATAAATGGCTTAAGGAGGAAGATGCTAATACAAAATATTTTCATCTAAAAGCTACTTTTCACAAGCGTAATAACCAAATTGATTTTATCACTGATGTGAATTGTGAAATTTTATATGATTGGGAAAACACAGGTCACTCCTTTTGTGATTATTTTAAAAATCTTTTTTAAAGTGACCCCCCAAAATGGCTTCGATTATTTCCCCCAAAACCTTGACAATATGCCCCCCACCCGTATCAAGGAAGAGGAAAATATTTTGTTATGTGTTATACCTTCTCCAACGAAAATTAAAACAACCATTTTCTCTCTCGAATCGGATAAAAGTCCGAGTCTGAATGGATTACCAGCAATTTCAAAAACTTTTGGAGTATAACTAAATATTCTATTATTGCTAGATTTTTTTTCTTCAAAATGGGTGTCATGCCCCAATCTCTAAATCACACTCTTATAACCCTTATGCCTAAAAGGATAATGCAAAATTTGTGGAAGATTTTAGACCTATAAGCTTTGTAGTATTACTTATAAAATCATTTCAAAGATTATCTCAAATAGGTTGAAAATCTTCCTTGACCGTATCATCTCTCCCACTCAATCTTCTTTTGTTGAAGGGAGGAACATAAATGAAAATACTATCATTTCTCATGAAATTAGGCACTTCATCCATAACTATAAAGAAAAAAAAAATATGGTCTTTTTGCATTCAAAATTGATCTTTCCAAAGCTTTCGACAAAGTGGAATGGGATTTACTATGTTGTATACTCACAAATGGAGATTTTGCAAAAAAAAGAAATTGTTAATCTCACTTACAATGCATTGCCACTACATCATTTTCCTTCATCATTAATAATGACATTTCTGGTTTCTTCACTCCTTCTAGGGGTATTAGACAAGGGGATCCTCTCTCCCCCTCACTCTTTGTTATCTACATGGAAGCCCTCTCTAGGCTTATTACCAAACAAGAGGCTTTGGGGAACTTTAAAGCTATAAAAGTTGCTAGAACATCCCTATAACGACAAATTCTTGAATTCTGTGAATAAAAGACAAGAAAAGACTACAAATAAAATTTTGAGTAAATTTGAAGTACAATTGTGGTTCAATCTCTATCTAATCCTCTGATTCAATTCTACAAGAACAATATTGAAATCTGTGGTGGAAATCTTCTATTTGATCTTCACTGAGATGATTTGAACTTGAAGAAACGTTAATTCGAGGGTCCTTGGACTTGATCTCGGATTAAATGGTGATTTGATTTGAGGATTGATGAAGGATGATATGATCTTCGTCCTCAATTCTTTGGATTTGTGAGTTTTGATCTTTCCAGTATGGATTTTGATCTTAAAAAATGGTTTTCCGAGGGTCTTGTGACTTGATCTCGGATCAAACAGATTTTTGGTTTGAATGTTGTTGAAGAACATTATGAATTTGATTTGGGTTTTTTTGAATTGTTGAAGATTTGATCTTCTTGACAGAGACACGATCTTCAAAAACGGTTTTTGGATGAACTTGAGGCTTGATAGCGGATTGAAAGGAGTTCTTAACGAAGAACACCTTGAAGATTGTTGAGCTTGTTGTAGAGGATTTGTTGAACTTCCTTGCTCTTAATTCTTGAAGTTTTAATTGTGTTTTTTTCTTCTTCAAGAACACCTCTATTTATAGTTGTAGAACCGAGCCTCCTTGCTTGTGATTGGTCGGTTTTATTTTTTAATATAAGCATGTATTTAATTTAGCTTGTGTTGGACTTCTTCCCCGGACCCTCGCATTGCGGGGATGCTTTCGTGCACTAGGCTGGCCTTTATCAAGAAATCCCTAGAACACATCGTATTTCCACATGGCTTTATTTGATCGACCAACAATTCTCCATCTTTATATTATAAATCAATTAATTAACCTATTAATAAATGGAATTTAATTTAGTAAAATTCCAAATTAAAAATAGAAATAATTAATTTAATTTATAATAATCAATTTGACACTTGTCAATATTTAATTGGAGTAGACAAAATTAATTTGTCTACAAATGCCCCCTTGCGACTTGTCACGAATAGTATTGTAAAAATGCGTCTTGAAGTGAATATGTCGCAACATATTTATTTCTGGGCCATCAATGAGATTAATAGAAGATTGTGACTTCACTTTGAAAAAGATTAACTTTCAGGGACTTACATGTGAATTCCTTGAGGGACAATAGCGCAATATACCACACCACTTTTTCTTATGCAAGACACGTGACTCCTTTGTTCTCTTTTTTTTTTTTAATTTTTTTTTAACATTCAAAGTCAAAAATGACGGCTGGATTTAAAAAAAAAAATAGAAAGCTGCCGATGGCCCACTTTGGCTGAATTCTTCAAGATTCCTTCTCCAAATACAATTGCAGAACCAGTGAAGTAGCATGTAAGGAATTCTAAACATGTTTACTTATAAGGGATACAAGCATCAAACCCCCTAACCTATGGAGTGATTTGCGCTTTGGTCCTTAAACTATGTTTATCAGCGCTTTGCTCCCTAAACTATAGGGTGTCTGTGCGATTTGGTCCTTTTTTGCATTTCCAGTTTTTTGTGGCCAAAATATTCCTCACTTTGAGGTGTTTTTTTGTCTTTTTTTTCACCAACTATCATTATACATCTAGTACAACACATATGAGTCGGGTAGAGGAGAATATTTCGGCCAAAAATGGCCGAAAATTGCCGAAAATGGGCAAATCCCGTAGTGCCTTATTGGTCTTTTTGTGGCCGGAATATTCCCCACTTTGAGGTGTTTTCTTGTCTTTTCTTTTCACCAATTACTATTATACATCTAGTACAACACATATGAGTCGGGTAGAGGGGAATATTTCGACCAAAAATGGCCGAAAATTGCCCGAAATGCAAAATAGGACCAAATCGCACAGACACCCTATAGTTTAGGGAGTAAAGCGCTGATAAACATAATTTAAGGACCAAAGCGCAAAACACCCCATAGGTTAGGGGGTTTGATGCTTTTATCCCTACTTATAAATTACTCAATCAAATAAGACTTCTAATACAGCCCCAACTGTATCAAAGAATTCTAATTGAATTAAATCTCTCATGTTCCTCCCTTTCTTTTCCTTTCTTTTACAGCAGCAATAGCAAGGTTTTTGCTTCTTTTTTTTCATCCACAACATCAGGTTTTCTTCTTTTCCTTTTTTTTTTTCTTTCTTCCTTTCTTCTTCGCAGCACAAATAGCCCCCCATTTTTTTTTCTTTTTTTTTCATCACAGCAGTAACAACAAGGTTTTTGCATTTTTTTTCTTCATCCGCAGCAGCAGCAAGGTTTTTTCATTTTTTTTTCTTCATCCGGAGCCACATCAAGGTTTTTTTTCATTTATCTTTTCTTTTTTTTTGTTCTCAACGGCAACAAGGTTATTTTTTTTTTTTGGTTTGCAGCGCCTGCTTTCCCTTTTTTTTATTTTTTATTTTTTATTGCTAATCTCAAATTTTTTTTTTGTAACAGGTTGCAGTGGATTTTTGAATTGGAAAGAGGAGTTATTCACACTACAAAATGAGACACAAATTTCTCGTATTATTATTTCTCACCTCTTTTTTTTTAAACTCTTTTTTTTCTTTTGTGTTGACAGTCTACGCAAAATGGTGAAATTTGGTCATGCCTATAATTCGAAGGAAGTTGAGACCCTAACCATTACCGGTGATAAAAATCAATCGACCCAACGGGACACAATATTGGAGGTCGGCACCCCTCTCGCCGGAATTTACACAAACCGATGGCTCACTTTGATTAACACCATTAAACCCAAAGACTGGACTGAAGAGTTTCCCAAGTCCTCCAATCGATCTCTGCTGTCGTTCGTGCTCCGGTCTCCTCACCACCGAGTATCAAACAATGATCTTTCTTTCGATACCTTGGGGTGACGCATTGCCAAAGGAGATGCCATGTGGGACGATGCCTTTCTTAACTATTCTGGCGAAATTCATTACTTCTCGGGATATTGGGAGTGGACAGAAGATGTTCTTGTTCGGTGCAAGCCTACACTTACTTCCACCAACACGTACGAGCCAGTCTATGCATCTTTGTTCACATACGAGTGCAATTTGGAAATTCTAAAAGCCTTGTGCGAAGCGTGGTCACCGTCTATAAACACCCTTGTCACTTCACTTGGAGAGCTCTTAGTTTCCCTATGGGACTTGGAACACCTTGCCGACCTACCCATATTTGGATCCTTATACGACGAAGTCATACCGAGCGAGAGAGAACTTTTCGGCAAAGAAAAAGAAAACCATCACTTGCCGAGGTCATGCAGAGCTTTGTTCCATGCGTTTCACTTAATCCGAGCACATGTTGGTGATGACGATCCTCGAGTGCCAGTCAAAGAGTGGGTCAACTTTTGGTCGAAGAAAGAAGTCAAATAAAAATGTCCCCCATCACGGAAGGAGAGAAACATCGTGCGTCGACCTCAAGCGACACACAACCCTTCCGGAAAGCTCAAACCATACAGTCGGTGGTCATCGCAAGAAGAGATCATGTTTTCACAACTCGGTATCAAAGATTGTTGGAAGGAAGAGACATTTTTGGTCGCGCACTTAGCTTGTTGGTTGTGCATCTTTGTTCTCCCTGTAAAGGACGTTGGCTTTATCCGTCCAAGTACTTTCAAGATGGCGAGTCTTATAGCCAGCGGTTAAAGAGTATGCCTTGCCATTCTAGTGCTAGCGTCGATTTACAAAGGGTTGAACTCAATATCAAGGTCTACTCAACCGTCTCTAGGGTGCCTTCTTTTTCCGATCCATTTTGTCTACGGGTGGGTGGTACTGTACTTCAAGACTCAGTTTTCTATCCACCAAGAGTCGCAAAAACCTGGAATGACAGTATTCTCTGGAGAAAATTGAGCAAGGCCTTTTGATCCAAAAGAAGCTCGTAAGAGAATTAACAAAGGAGACTACACCACTTGGGCATGCAATCTTCTTCGAAACGTCAATAACGTCACACTTGTGGATTGCAGTACTCTTAGCGAAGCAGAGCATGACTATTTAATAAACCTTCGATCGTGCTATCTTACTCCGAGGCAAGGCGAAACTTTTGATGTTGAGCCCTATAGTCCACATCGATTTGGCCGACAATTTGGATATTATCAAGATGTCCCTGGCGTACTCAAAAATGACTACCGCAAAGCTTCTTTGGATGAATGACTTCGTTTTTTGAGGTTAAGTCTTGCACAAAGGACATATTCAAAGGTTTGGATTCCCAATGCTCCTCTTAACGTAAGAAGACACTTTTCAGATAGTTATAAGTCATGGATAACCAAAACCCATATGAGCTACCTTAAAGACAATATCGACTCTTTACTTTCGCTTCAAAAGCACTTGATACTCGGTGGAGATGACAAGGTCGCCCAAAGTCGTGACAACCAAATTGCTCCTCTTGGGAAGAGCTCGTGAGATGCGACACACATTGCGGTAGAGGAATCAGTGAAAAGAAAAAACATTGTCAAAGAGAGCGGTAGCAGCGAAAACGGTGATCGCAACTAGAAGAGGGTTAAGAAAGGCTCAAGTATCTCGCAACCTAGAGAAATCAATTCTCCTCGCTGCCTTTCGAGCACCCCATCCGTGACATTGAACTTGGCTGTACAAGTATTGGTCAACTTTGCTCTTTATTTCCATACATATATAAATGTGTATATGTTTCTAACTTTCGACATATTCCTTGTAGGTGGGTATAACGAGGATTTCCGCTTTGAAGGGTGATGAGCAACATCCTCAAAGAAGTGAAGGGTCTACTTCATGTCCTGCTACTAAACCTTCAAAAGATGACAAAGTGCATTTGAAGCCAAAAGACTCAAAGAATGGTGAGGAAAGTTATCCACATATTTCTATCTCCGTTTTTAAGGGTGAAAGTCTATTAGAAATTCATGACAAGAGGTATCTCAATTCTCTATGGGCCGATGTTAGTGGGAGGATTTTTCGCCCAACAATTAACCAAACTTCTTCTTTTAAAGATGAATTCCACATCGTTTTTGAAAGAATGAAGGTGGTTGGGAAGGAAAAAGTTGCTCCCTTAGAGGCCTTAATGAGCAAAGTTTTTGATCAAGCTGCTGCTTATGATGTGCGAAACTCCACAATATTGGAAAGCTCATCACTTCTTCAACAAATTTCAAAAATGGAGGGCCACATATCCGATGCCAAATCTGACAAGGAAAAGGGATCCTCACGAGTTAGGTCCACAAAAGATGAACTTCAAAGTGTTAAAAGAAGATTGAAAGACTTAAAGTCGGAGAAAGCAAGCTTGACATCATCCTTAAAGAGCCAACAAGAGTTTCTTCGAGGTGTCGACAATAAGATCTCTAGTTTGGAAGAGAAGATATCCGTCCTTAAAAGCACTCCTTCACTTACTGACGCAGAGATGGACGAATTGAATGTTATGAGATTGAACTTGGAGACTGCACAACTGGAGTTGGGGGATGTGAGGCCTTTTGTTTGAGAGAGATTTCTCTTTTTTTTTTTTTTTTTATCTTTACTTTATTCTGTCTGGCTTTGGATTTGTAGCGTCATTAAACTCCGAGATTAATAAAAGATTTATCTTTATTTACCTCATTTTGAGTTTTTTCATTTGCATTTGGCATCATGTTTCTTTCTCATGAATACTGTAACGTAACACAACAAAACCAACTTAAGCAAATTTCGTGACTGAACTTAGAAAAATTCTAAGCTGCCTACGTACCTCAATAAAAAGGATCAAGTCATAACATAGTTCAAAGATATCAAGATTGACTTAAGGGGGTGCCGTACACAGTTTATACTCATGCGGGCCAGGAGTATTCATTCTTTAACCACTTTGAACAAAGTGGGGTATTTAAAATTTAACCACATAAAACACCTTTAGTGGGGTAAGTTATCATTTTAACCACATATTTACCATTGGTGGTTGCCATCCACAGTTTATACTCATGCGGGCCAGGAGTAACATGCAGTTTAAGCTCGTGCGTCATGGAGCATGCTTCAGTCATCAAGGGTAGTATTGTTTCAAGAATTTTCCATTGATAGGACCAATTCTTAATCCATCTTCGACAATCAACTTATATGCACCATTCGTGTGTACTTCTGTGATGACATAAGGACCATCCCACTTTGAAGTGAACTTGTTTCCAGTTCGATGAGTGATAATGATGGGCCTTCTCACTGCAAGAACCAAATCACCAACTTGAAAGGAGCGTCGGCAGAACTTTTTGTTAAAAGACTTGGAGATACGAGCTTGATAGCATTCAAGTTCATGTTGCGCTTCTAGTCTTTTCTCATCAAGAGCATTTAGTTCTTGCAAGTGCAAATGAGCATTCTCTTCTTCGGTGAGTCCTTCTTGCAGAGCTATCCTTAAAGACGGGATTTGTTGCTCAAGAGGGAGAACTGCTTCTACTCTGTAGACCAATGTATACGGGGTTGCTTGAGTTAGCGTTCTATGTGTAGTTCTATATGCCCATAGAGCTTCTCCAATTCTTTCATGCCAATCTTTCTTTGACTTCGCCACCACTTTCTTTAGCAAGTTGCAGAGAGTTTTGTTGAATGCTTCGGCCAGGCCATTAGAAGCAACATAATACATGGAAGAGTTTCTTTGCTTGAATCCAAACTTTTCACACAACTTGTCTATCAAACTATTGCAAAACGGCTTTCCATTATCAGTGACGATGCATCGAGGAACTCCGTAGCGGTAAATGATATTGGTACGAATGAAGTTGACAACAATCTCCTTTTTGACTTCTTTGAGAGGCACAACTTCGGCCCATTTTGAGAAGTAGTCGGTTGCAGCCAAGATGTACATGTGCCCGCCAGAAGACTTTGTCATAGGACCGACAGCGTCCAAACCCCACGAATCAAAAGGCTAAGAAGCTACAATCGGATGTAAAGGTTCAGGCGGCTGATGGATGAAGTTTGCGTAGAATTGACAAGCTTGGCATCTTTGTGCATACTTCATGCAATCTAAAACCATGGTAGGCCAGTAGTAGCCCATTCTTTTGATGCGAAAATGTAACTTTGGACCAGACTGATGAGCTCCACAAATTCCAGAATGTGCTTCTTCCATAGCTTGCATAGCTTCTTCTTTTCCTAGGCAGCGCAAGAAAACCCCATCAAACGAGCGTCTATAGAGTGTGCCTTTATAGAGGATGAAGCGAGCTGCACGACGCCTAATGTCGATCTTTTGTCGTACGTCATCGGCAATTTTCCGTGCTTTAAGTAGTCCAAGAATGATTGTCGCCAATCTTCAACTTCAATTTTGTATACCTCCACAGCATGACTTTCATTATTATTACCTTGCTCACCGTTATCTTCTAGAATAGGTGGAAGTACCCATTTGTGGCACATGGGTACATACGTCTTCTCTTCTGATGTAACCAACATAGAAGCAAGTTTAGCTAAAGCATCGGCTTGCCCGTTATCTTTCCTCGGCACATGCTCTACTGTAACGTCACCAAGATTTTTGATCAATCTTATTGCATACTCAACATATGGTAGGAGCCATGGCTTCTTAACCTCAAATTCGCCATACAATTGATTGACGACCAACTTGGAATCGCCATACACTTTCAGATGAGGTTGCCTCAGCTCAATTTCCATTTCTAACCCGAGTATCAAAGCTTGATATTCCGCAACATTGTTTGAGCAATTTTGAGTTAATGTGAAGGAATACGGCAAGACCTCTCCATTAGGCGTGAGCATCAAAGTACATTTCCCATGGAGGAGTAACTTCAACCACAAGCGCATCTTCATCGGGCAAGTCGTCCATTAACTCCCACTCGGCAGGAATAGGGTGATCAGCTAGAAAATCCGCCAATACTTGTCCTTTCACAGTCTTTTGATGGATATATGCAATCTAAAACTGTTGCAGCTGGAGGTACCATCTTGCAAGTCGATCAGACAACACCGACCTTGTCATGACATACTTTAAAGGGTTTGCTCTGGATACAAGACGAATAGTATGAGCTTGAAATTAATGCTTCAATTTTTGAATTGAGAATACAAGGGCTAGGCAAAGCTTTTCAATATGAGTGTAATTCAACTCATTCGGCTCATGTAATAAAGTGCATTTTCCTTCTCTTTGTCATTTTCTTGGGCGAGTAATGCCTCTACTGATCTTTCTTGGGCAGCAATATATAGGATCAAGGGACGTCCCGACACAAGAGCGGCTAAAACGGGAGGTTTCATTAGATATGACTTGATTCGTTCAAAAGCATTGTGACAAGATTCATTCCACCTAAATGGAACGTCTTTCTTCATCAAATGACTGAAAGGTTGGCAACGACCGGCTAAATTCGAGATGAACCTTCGGAGATACGCCAATTTTCCTTGTAGACTTTTAAGTTCATGAATATTTCGTGGCTCCGGCATCTTAACTATTGCATCAATCTTGGCTTGTTCGATTTCAATACCTCGCTGACGAACAATGAAACCAAGGAACTTTCCTGATGTTACGCCAAATGCACACTTCATAGGGTTCATCCTTAATTGATACTTCCGCAGTCGCTCAAAGACTTTTCGTAAGTCACCTATGTGATCTTTCCTTTCCCTCGACTTTACAACAAAATCATCCACATAACACTCAATATTCTTGTGCAACATGTCGTCGAAGATATTTTGCATTGCCCTTTGATAGGTAGCACCTGCGTTCTTCAATCCAAACGACATCACCTTGTAGCAATATATACCCTTCGGAGTACGGAAAGCAGTCAATTCTTCATCCCTTGGAGCCATACGAATTTGGTTGTATCTCGAAGATCCGTCCATGAAAGACAAGGCTTCGTGTCCCATGGTAGCATCAATCATTAGTTCAGTAATCGGTAGAGAAAATTCATCCTTAGGGCATGCTTCGTTCAAGTCTCTAAAGTCGACGCAAACTCTGATTTGTCCATTCTTCTTTCTTATCGGCACGATGCTAGAAATACAAGTTGGGTATTTGACTTCTCTGATGAACCCGACTTCAATGAGCTTGTTAACTTCGGCTTCGAGCAATGGGACTAAGTCAGGTCGAAACCTTCTTTGGGCTTGCTTGACGGGACAAACATCTTTCTTTACCGATAAGTTGTGTACCGCTACCTTTGGGTCCAAGCCTGGCATTTCTTTGTATGACCAAGCAAACACATCCTTGGACTCGTGCAACAACTCAACATAACTTTGTTCTTAATCAGCTCCGA
The DNA here is from genome assembly GCA_948329865.1 of Linaria vulgaris. NCBI lineage: Eukaryota > Viridiplantae > Streptophyta > Magnoliopsida > Lamiales > Plantaginaceae > Linaria > Linaria vulgaris. The sequence goes on along the minus strand of OX415250.1, from coordinate 28,316,189 downwards.
GCAATGCACTTATGTAAATCGGTCTTGGGTCATCGATGTTGCCCAAGTTTACCTCTTTTAACTCATCAACGGTGGCCTTGACACCCTCCTCCCACTCAATAGGCGCATCTTTGGCGTCTTCTTCAACATCTTCTTCACGAGAAGTGATATGGCATGACGACCCTACACTCTCTTCATCTCCGTCTTTGGTCTTCGTGAGTACCACGGTTTGTAACTTGACTTTGAGAGTTTCACCACATGACACTATCAAGTCTTCGCGGCGAGTCATTCGAGATGGGATCAGACTTTGAACTTTCTTAGAGTTTGATGACTTGAGGTTTCTCTTAGAGTGTGTCGATATATGTGGAACACTCAACCTTTTACAATCAAATCTTTTATTTGGACCAAGCCTATCGAAGACTGTTTTATTCGGATCAAGCTTATCAAAGATTGTTTTATTCGGACCAAGTCTATCAAAGACCGACAAGTGTGGTATCTTCTCTTCACAGCCTGTTGTTGAACCCTCTACTTCGCCTATGTAGTTGGCGTTAGCTCTTTTTATAGCAATACGAACTGGGTTCGGTGGCTTGTAGCCAAGGCCTATCCGAATGTTTGGAATGGTATGCCTCTTTTCCTTTAGCATAACTTGTGTGGCATTGAGTCCGTATGGCTTCTTTGTAGTAGCATCAAGAGCGAGGCCCTCCAATCGTGGTTCTTCATTAGGGTCATATCCAACTTTAACTAGCAATTTGAAAGCTTTCGGGTCGAAGCATTGCTCAATCTTCTCTATGGGCAATGTTCCATGCTCTGTTTTTGGTCCTTTGGATGGACGAACAAATCCTTCAAGTGGAGGAAATGGCACTTTCTTTTCAAGTGTTGTAAGAGGGAATGTTAGTTCTTTCAAAGGCTTTGACTCAAGGGGAGATCCATAAATTTTACTCTTCTCTGTGTCACTTGTGTTATCGGAGCCTTTTACACCATGCTGCTAGAGTTGCTCAGTTTCATTGAGTCTCACAGCGTTCTTTCCTTCAACATAGTATTTTGCATCTGCAAAGTGTGATTCAACATCAGAAAAAGGTTTTACATCACCATGTACCTTTCTTTCGACTCCATCTTGATAATATCCGAAGCACTGGTGTAGTGTTGAAGGAACAACACCATTTTCATGTATCCAAGGTAGACCCAATAACATGTTGTAGGATGTGTTGGATTCGATGACATAGAATAGCGTACTAGACGACATATCTTCAATAAGAAGATCTAATTTTATGATGCCAATGGCTCTTTGCCCCCCTTGGTTGAAACCTTGGATCATCAGATGACTACTTGATAGTTCATCCACCGAGATCCCTAATTTATTCAAAGTGCGTAGAGGTAAGATATTGACCGCATAGCCCCCGTCAATCAGCATTCGATTGACTCTTTACTCGCGAATATAGCCGGCGACAAAAAATGGACGGTTGTGGAGCTTGGAACCTAGTAGAAGGTCTTCATCAGTAAAGCATATAGTGGACATATATTGGTTTGTGACATGAGCAGTCTTTGAAGTAGAGTCTTCAATTTTCTCTCCTTCGTGAGTCGCATTGCATGAAACGATGATGTGTGAGTCATCTAGGTTATCAACTGGGCTTAAGAGTGCGACAAGGTTTGATGACACGACATCCTCTTCTAGCGTGATCTTCCCATCACGAGCCAACCACATCACCTTATCTTTGAATATGAAACAATCATGGATTGAGTGTCCTATGAGACGGTGATATTTGCAATACTTAGGATCATCGGTGCGACCAGCCTCTTCTGGTCTCTTCATTTCAGGCAGCTCAATTAGGTTAGCTTTGAACAAATCATCAAATATGGCTGAAACGTTAGAATCAAGGAACATATATTGCTTTGACCGCATCTCCTTGAGTGTCGTCTTCCTTTGCTCATTAGCTTGTGAATTATTGGCCTTTTCAGATACCAAAACACCTTTTCGTTGGTCGTTGCTATCATTTGTCTTGGTCTGGATTCTCAACGGAGCAACATTCACCACTATAGACTCTTTGGTAAGTGCTTTGTTGAAAGATTTGCCTCATTTCCTTGCATCTTGCTTGTCACTGAATCTTCGCGGATCTTGCATAGGTGGTCCATTAACTCCACTTGCCACCATACTCAGTTCCATGTCATGAGCGCGAGTTGCTAACTCCTCAAACGTCCTTGGCTGTATTCCTTGAAGAATGTAACGGAGCCCCCATTGCATGCCTTGGATGCACATCTCTATAGCCGAGGTCTCGGACAACCGATACTTGCAATTGAGACTCAAGTTTCTCCAACGATTTATGTAATCAATCACCGGCTCTTCATCCCATTGGCGAGCATTTGTTAGTTCAATCATGCTGACGGTCCTTCTTGTACTGTAGAAGCAATTGAGGAATTCTTGCTCCAACTCGTCCCAACTATCAATCGAGTTTGCTTCCAAGTCAGTGTACCAATCAAATGCATTTCCCTTCAGCGAGCGAACAAATTGATTGACAAGATGATCACTGTAAGTTCCGGCATTATTGCAAGTCTCAACAAAATGAGCAACATGCTGCTTTGGGTTGCCTTTGCCATCAAACTGCTGGAAATTTGGTGGTTGGTAGCCATTCGGCATCTTGAGGTTATCTATCCTTTGAGTGTACGGTTTGGAATATGAGAATGATGATTTGAAACTTCCGTCTAGTTTGTCCTTGATGGTTCCCATGATAAACTCCTTTAATTGATCAGCATGGATCATGCCATTTGAAGAGACTTGGAACTCCTTGGCAATAGACTTTTTCCTTCTCATTGGAAAATTGCTTCATGGATGTTTCACCCTCTTCAAAGCCTCCAAACTTCAGTTCCTTTACATGACTTTCTTCCACCTTGACTTCCCTACTCAGCAATTTTTCTATCTTGGAGTCTTGGTCTTGCACATGTTTGTTCAGCATCTCTATGGCTTTGGTCAACATCCCAATTTGTTCCTCCAAAGTTGTAGCACTTGTTGTCAATGCGTGCACTGTATCCAACGGAGGTGAAGAACCCAAGGCGGAGTGAGGAGTTGGTGGGGAGGAGTCGCCGCTCTCAACATCCTCTTCATTGTTGACGTTGTCGGAGACAAATGAGTCCTTTTGAACAATGTCGTGGACGACTTCACTTGGCATCTTCGTGGATGGATCAACCAATATATTAGACAACCTTCTTGTCTTGCCTGATGCCATATGGTTGACTGGTTGTTCTTGATGAAAGGAGATGAGAGGTAGAGTTGTCCCACTGGGCGTGCCAAATTTGTAACGACAAATTCTTGAATTATGTGAATAAAAGACAAGAAAAGATTACAAATAAATTCTTGAGTAAATTTGAAGTACAATTGTGGTTCAATCTCTATCTAATTCTTTGATTCAATTCTACAAGAACAATATTGAAATCTGTGGTGGAAATCTTCAATTTGACCTTCACTGAGATGATTTGAACTTGAAGAAACGTTAATTCGAGGGTCCTTGGACTTGATCTCGGATTAAATGGTGATTTGATTTGAGGATTGATGAAGGATAATATGATCTTCGTCCTCAATTCTTTGGATTTGTGAGTTTTGATCTTTCTAGTATGGATTTTGATCTTCAAAAATGGTTTTCCGAGGGTCTTGTGACTTGATCTCGGATCAAACGGATTTTTGGTTTGAATGTTGTTGAAGAACGGTATGAATTTGATTTGGGTTTTTTTGAATTGTTGAAGATTTGATCTTCTTGACAGAGACACGATCTTCAAAAATGGTTTTTGGATGAACTTGAGGCTTGATAGCGGATTGAAAGGAGTTCTTAACGAAGAACACCTTGAAGATTGTTGAGCTTGTTGGAGAGGATTTGTTGAACTTCCTTGCTCTTAATTCTTGAAGTTTTAATTGTGTTTTTTGTTCTTCAAGAACACCTCTATTTATAGTTGTAGAACCGAGCCTCCTTGCTTGTGATTGGTCGGTTTTATTTTTTAATATAAGCATGGGTTTAATTTAGCCTGTGGTGGACTTCTTCCCCGGACCCTCACATTGCGGGGATGCTTTCGTGCACTCAATTTTCTCCAACGGTTTATGTAATCAATCACCGGCTCTTCATCCCATTGGCGAGCATTTGTTAGTTCAATCATGCTGACGGTCCTTCTTGTACTGTAGAAGCAATTGAGGAATTCTTGCTCCAACTCGTCCCAACTATCAATCGAGTTTGCTTCCAAGTCAGTGTACCAATCAAATGCATTTCCCTTCAGCGAGCGAACAAATTGCTTGACAAGATGATCACTGTAAGTTGCGGCATTGTTGCAAGTCTCAACAAAATGAGCAACATGTTGCTTTGGGTTGCCTTTGCCATCAAACTGCTGGAAATTTGGTGGTTGGTAGCCATTCGGCATCTTGAGGTTATCTATCCTTTTCCTTTGAGTGTACGGTTTGGAATATGAGAATGATGATTTGAAACTTCCGTCTAGTTTGTCCTTGATGGTTCCCATGATAAATTCCTTTAATTGATCAGCAGGGATCATGCCATTTGAAGAGACTTGGAACTCCTTGGCAATAGACTTTTCCTTCTCATTGGAAAATTGCTTCATGGATGTTTCACCCTCTTCAAAGCCTCCAAACTTCATTTCCTTTACATGACTTTCTTCCACCTTGACTTCCCTACTCAACAATTTTTCTATCTTGGAGTCTTGGTCTTGCACACGTTTGTTCAGCATCTCTATGGCTTTGGTCAACATCCCAATTTGTTCCTCCAAAGTTGTAGCACTTGTTGTCAATGCGTGCACTGTATCCAACGGAGGTGAAGAACCCGATGGAGAGTGAGGAGTTGGTGGGGAGGAGTCGCCACTCTCAACATCCACATCATTGTTGACGTTGTCGGAGACAAAGGAGTCATTTTGAACAATGTCGTGGACGACTTCACTTGGAATCTTCGTGGATGGATCAACCAATAGATCAGACAACCTTCTTGTCTTGCCTGATGCCATATGGTTGACTGGTTGTTCTTGATGAAAGGACATGAGAGGTAGAGTTGTCCCACTGGGCGTGCCAAATTTGTAACGACAAATTCTTGAATTACAAATAAATTTTTGAGTAAATTTGAAGTACAATTGTGGTTCAATCTATATCTAATCCTCTGATTCAATTCTACAAGAACAATATTGAAATCTGTGGTGGAAATCCTCTCTTTACCCACGTACAAGGAATATGTCGAAAGTTAGAAACATATACACATATTTATATATGTATGGAAATAAAGACCAAAGTTGACCAATACATGTACATCCAAGTCCAATGTCGCGGATGGGGTGCTCGAAAGGCAGCGATGAGAATTGATTTCTCTAGGTTGCGAGATACTTGAGCCTTTCTTAACCCTCTTCCAGTTGCGATCACCGTTTTCGCTGCTGCTGCTCTCTTTGACAATGCTTTTTCTTTTCACTGATTCCTCTACCGCAATGTGTGTCGCATCTCGCGAGCTCTTCCCAAGAGGAGCAATTTGGTTGTCACGACTTTGGGCGACCTTGTCATCTCCACCGAGTATCAAGTGCTTTTGAGGTGAAAGTAAATAGTCGATATTGTCTTCAAGGTAGCTCATATGGGTTTTGGTTATCCATGACTTATAACTATCTAAAAAGTGCCTTCTTGCGTTAAGAGGAGCATTGGGAATCCAAACCTTTGAATATGTCCTTTGTGCAAGACTTAACCTCCAAAAAGGAAGTCCTTCATCCAAAGAAGCTTTGCGGTAGTCATTTTTGAGTACGCCAGGGACATCTTGATAATATCCAAATTGTCGGCCAAATTGATGTGGACTATAGGGCTCAACATCAAAAGTTTCGCCTTGCCTCAGAGTAAGATAACACGATCGAATGTTGATTAAATAGTCATGCTCTGCTTCGCTAAGAGTACTGCAATCCACAAGTGTGACGTTACTGACGTTCGAAAGAAGATTGCATGCCCAAGTGGTGTAGTCTCCTTTGTTAATTCTCTTACGAGCTTCTTTTGGATCAAAAGGCCTTGCTCCATTTTCTCCAGAGAATACCGTCATTCCAGGTTTTTGCGACTCTTGGTGGATAGAAAACTGAGTCTTGAAGTACAGCGCCACCCACCCGTAGACAAAATGGATTGAAAAATGAAGGCACCCTAGAGACTGTTGAGTAGACCTTGATATTGAGTTCAACCCTTTGTAAATCGACGCTAGCACCGGAATGGCAAGGCATACTCTTTAACCGCTGGCTATAAGACTCGCCATCTTGAAAGTACTTGGACGGATAAAGCCAACGTCCTTTACATGGAGAACAAAGATGCACAACCAACAACCTAAGTGTGCGGCCAAAAATGTCTCTTCCTTCCAACAATCTTTGATACCGAGTTGTGAAAACATGATCTCTTCTTGCGATGACCACCGACTGTATGGTTCGAGCTTTCCGGAAGGGTTGTGTGTCGCTTGAGGTCGACGCACGCTTTTTCTCTCCTTCCGTGATGGGGGACATTTGTATTTGACTTCTTTCTTCGACCAAAAGTTGACCCACTCTTTGACTGGCACTCGAGGATCGTCATCACCAACATGTGCTCGGATTAAGTGAAACGCATGGAACAAAGCTCTGCATGACCTCGGCAAGTGATGGTTTTTTTTTCTTTGCCGAAAAGTTCTCTCTCGCTCGGTATGACTTCGTCGTATAAGGATCCAAATATGGGTAGGCCGGAAAGTGTTCCAAGTCCCATAGGGAAACTGAGAGCTCTCCAAGTGAAGTAACAAGGGTGTTTGTAGACGGTGACCACGCTGCGCACAAGGCTTTTATGATTTCCAAATTGCACTCGTATGCATAGACTGGCTCGTACGTGTTGGTGGAAGTAAGTGTAGACTTTCACCGAACAAGGACATCTTCTGTCCACTCTCAATATCCTGGGAAGTAATGAATTTCGCCGAAAAAGTGAAGAAAGGCATCGTCCCACATGGCATCTCATTTGGCAATGCGTCGCCCCAAGGTATCGAAAGGAAGATCATTGTTTGATACTCAGTGGTGAGGAGACCGGAGCACGAACGACGGCAGAGATCGATTGGAGGACTTGGGAAACTCTTCAGTCCAGTCTTTGTGTTTAATGGTGTTAATCAAAGTGGGCCATCGGTTTGTGTAAATTGCGGCGAGAGGGGTGCCGACCTCCAATATTGTGTCTCGTTGGGTCGATTGATTTTTATCACCGGTAATGGTTAGGGTCTCAACTTCCTTCGAATTATAGGCATGACCAAATTTCACCATTTTGCGTGGACTCTCAACACAAAAGAAAAAAAAAGAGTTAAAAAAAGAGTTATTTAAAAAAAAAAGAGGTGAGAAATAAAAATACGAGGAATTTGTATCTCTTTTTGCAATTGTAGTGTGAATAACTCCTCTTTCGAATTCAAAAATCCACTGCAACCTGTTACAAAAAAAAAATTTGAGATTAGCAATAAAAAAATAAAAAAAAAAGAAGGGAAAGCAGGCGCTGCAAACCAAAATAAAAAAAAAGAAAAGAAAATAACCTTGCTGCCGTTGAGAACAAAAAAAAAAGAAAAATGAAAAAAAACCTTGATGTGGCTGCGGATGAAGAAAAACAAAAGAAAAAAAAAATGAAAAAACCTTGCTGCTGCTGCGGATGAAGAAAATAAAACAAAAAAAATGCAAAAACCTTGCTGTTGTTGTTGTGATGAAAAAAAAAAAGAAAAACAATTGGGGGCTATTGGTGCTGCGAAGAATAAAGAAAGAAAGAAAAAAAAAAGGGAAAAGAAGAAAACCTGCTGCTGCGGATGAAAACAGAAGAAGCAAAAACTTTGCTATTGCTGCTGTAAAAGAAAGGAGAAGAAGAGGAGGAACATGAGAGATTTAATTCAATTAGAATTCTTTGATACAGTTGGGGTTGTATTAGAAGTCTTATTTGATTGAGTAATTTATAAGTAAACATGTTTAGAATTCCTTACCTGCTAGTTCACGGGTTCTGCAATTGTATTTGGAGAAGGAATCTTGAAGAATTCAGCCAAAGTGGGCCATCGACAGCTTTCTATTTTTTTTTTTAAATCCAGCCGTCATTTTTGACTTTGAATGTTAAAAATAAAAAATAAAAAAAAGAAAGAGAACAAAGGAGTCACGTGTCTTGCATAAGGAAAAGCTGTGTGGTATATTGCGCTATTGTCCCTCAAGGAATTCACATGGAAGTCCCTGAAAGTTAATCTTTTTCAAAGTGAAGTTACAATCTTCTATTAATCTCATTGATGGCCCAGAAATAAATATGTTGCGACATATTCAGTTCAAGACGCATTTTTACAATGCTATTCGTGACAAGTCGCAAGGGGGCATTTGTAGACAAATTAATTTTGTCTACTCCAATTAAATATTGACAAGTGTCAAATTGATTATTATAAATTAAATTAATTATTTTTATTTTTAATTTGGAATTTTACTAAATTAAATTCCATTTATTAATTGGTTAATTAATTGATTTAAAATATAAAGATGGAGAATTGTTGGTCGATCAAATAAAGCCATGTGGAAATACGATGTGTTCTAGGGATTTCTTGATAAAGGCCAGCCCAGTGCACGAAAGCATCCCCGCAATGCGAGGGTCCGAGGAAGAAGTCCACCACAAGCTAAATTAAATCCATGCTTATATTAAAAAATAAAACCGACCAATCACAAGCAAGGAGGCTCGGTTCTACAACTATAAATAGAGGTGCTCTTGAAGAACAAAAACACAATTAAAACTTCAAGAATTGAGAGCAAGGAAGTTCAACAAATCCTCTCCAACAAGCTCAACAATCTTCAAGGTGTTCTTCGTTAAGAACTCCTTTCAATCCTGTTAACAGGGTAAAAATCCACGTGCTTAAAACATACCATACTTCGATTACTAAAAATTTCGGAGATATTATAAGATCCCGAGTCCCCCAGAATACGAGAACATCCCTACACCCTCCGATGTCTATAAGATATCGGAGAACTCATCCCAAGGGCCAAAGCGCGATAAAAATGCACTATCAAAACCTAGAACCCTTCGGAGCGCACGCCATAAAGACCTGAATGCAAGAACATTGCCCTATCTGAACAAGAAAGCCTTGTCTAAGCACAATGAACGATTGGAAGACAATCTACGCGAGCTTGGATATTAAGACGATACTTCACGAAGGCCAAGCAAAGCCCTCGGAAATCAAATCAGACCCCTCGGAAACATGCCCAATTTACGGAACCCAAGACCAAGATAGAAACACCTATCGGAGTGCACATCAGAAGAAGACAACCTAACAATGGACCACCATCGGAACTACAACAACATCGGACGAGCATTCCCTCCCACTTATCCAGCATTTCCGATAGGTACCGCCCATCGGAGAGAAGAAAACCAAGGAGCCAATTCATCAGAGCACATTGAAGCTATCAGAGAGGATAATTCATCCTGGTCAGCACCCCGTCAGCAGATATACCAAACAGATAAAACCTATCTCTTCACACATGCATAATGACACCTGTGAACACATGCACAGTGACACATGTTCCTAAAAGACTTCTATAAAAGGTAGAGATGAGAGATCAGGAAAGAGGAGGAGGGGTGCGCTCCCAAGGGAACTCATGTTCTCTATAAAACTACAAGAAAAAAGTCTTCAGAGGAGAGGGCGAACTCCTTTTTTTCTGAAGGCTTCACAAAGGTCAACTCTTTCAACAGATATAAAATTAACACAATCAATAAAATCGACATACTCCAAATAATCAATGCCAAGAACAAGAACTACGAGTGGCTTGATTCCCAATCGGGGGATACGTAGGCACCTCGGAAAATATCCGAGCCCAGCCCCAAATCAATAAAAACCAACAATCCCCTCGGGTCGGGATCGGCGTTCCAACTCAAAATAACTCGTTAAATAGGGAATAATTCCAAACCCGTTAACAAAGTGGCGCCGTCTGTGGGAACGCAGTTGAATCCTTGAGCAAGCCCGAGGAGATCGCTGCCAGAACCAAAACGGAAAGCAGGTGCTACTGCCACGGGGCGATACGCTCCGAAGATAAGTTTTTATTTCTCCAAACTCTCATGATTCGATTACAATCTTGGATATCTTATTGGAAATCATAAGATTTTCTGATTGTTATATTAGTATATATGCGAAGTCTGTAAAAGACTGGTAAAAGAAGGAAAGAGGTGGTCCAGTGGCCTCGGAGAAGTTTTCCGTGGGCGTTTACCCAGAGAACCTTTATTCGTAACCAGAAATGTGAATAATCCTACTGAAATGATTCTTTAAAAGTACGTGATAATATTCACTAAACTCCAAGCACCTATATATACTTAGGAATCTTTCCTCGGATGACCGAATTAAGTTTGAGCTGCCCAAACTATGTTACAACTACGATTACGTGTCGGGGGATACCTCTATTTAGAGAAAATGTATCTCCAAAGTTTGCACTGCAAACAAGCACGTTATGCTAAGTAATTTGTTTGGTCAGTAAGAATGAACTTCATTTCTTTAAACTCGGTCTTAAGTTCTACAATTAAAGGAAAGGATCCAAGTATTCATAAAGTGCTGAAAAGTTATGACGACTATTAACACGGAAAAGATAAATTTCATTCCAATAAAAAACAAAGTACAATTGTGCTTAAAAAATAATAAGAGCCTCTAAGATGAGGGGGGGAGGGGTAGAGCACTCGTGGTAGTGGGGGTTTTTCCAGTTGTGGAGGCGCGAGTCAGAGCACTTGTAGAAGGGGGAGTACCAGAAGGACCAGCCTGGGCCCCCGTACCGGGAGGAGTACGAGTTGTAGGCAGGGGGACCACGACAGTTAAGGGAACCCGAGTCGGGGCAGAAAAGGAAGGAGGAAGCTGGTAACTACTCTTCACAAAAAGATCGTAGGCTTGTTCCAGCGTGGGCTTCTGCATCTCTGCTATATTTATCAGACGCGGATCTACATTTGGAGCTATCTTCCTACGCACTTGCCCGAAGCATTGAAGGAACCCCCACATTACATGTCCGATCAAGTATCCATGAGTTTTACGGACATATAGCTCCTTGACGTGGGTGATGGCATCCTCCTGAGCTTGCTTCACAGCAGTATCCATCTTCTGCTGCATCTCCTCGGAGGTGGTGCCCCCCGAAACCGAAGCTTTTGACAACTCTTCAGTAAGAGCATCCACCTGGCCGAGTGCTTGATACAAACTGCACTCCGACTCCTTCTGTTTTTCCTCCCATGCCATCTTCTCCTCCTCCAGGGAGGTGACCTTCTCTTTTAGTACCAACCCCGAGGCCTCCATCTCCGATATGTAAGACTGGAGCCGCTTGTTTTCCCCCCGTAACTCTTGATTCTGCTGTGTGATCTTATCCCACGCCTCTTCATACTTCCCCTTCTTCTCTCGGAGCTCCTTATTCTCTTCCTCTAACTTCCGAGACCTTTCTTCCGCTGCGCCCGCCAACTTCTGCAACTTCTCAACCTCGAGTAATAGAAGAGGAAGCATTCTAGGCGCCTAGAAAGCAAAGTAGAAGGATAAAGATCCCAGCAATGGGTCCTAAAGGAATTAGATAAGTTGAAATTAAATCTTACCAGCATAGCCATGCAATTCGTGCAAGCCTGGATAAATTGCCACCCTTTCGATGGCAGAGAGTTGGCAGCCGATAGGTATCGGGTGACTGTATCGAGAGCCACCTTAGCCTCTTCTGAGCTAGGCTCTCGTCCCGAGGTTGGAATACTCGAGGACGAAGGTCCCCCAAAAGGTACTTCCCCCGATATGGGTACTTGAGTAACCACGGGACTGTCCGATTGAATGGCGGCAAACGGATTCGGAACATGATGATTCGTAAAAGAAGGAGCTGCAACCATCAGCTCATCCAATAAGAGCATCGGATCATCGGAAGTTGAAGGAACGTAAGGATCCGAGGGAAAGGATCCTCCTTCAAAACTAAATAAGTTATTACCCCATGCGAATTAAAAATTTCCGGGTAAGTAAGTTGTTCCCTAAGGAGAAACTAAAAAAGGAAACATTTAATCTTGAGAGGCTTACCCAGATCTAGAGCATCCTCTTGAGGTACTCCTTCGTTTTCGGCAGGGAGGGTCTCTCCTTTGTCTGCCAAGAATAGAGTTTCGTATAAGTAAATATGTAAGTATCTCAATATCACTTAACACTAAGAAGAGATACGTACCTTTGGGAGGGGTTGCCAGTAGTATCTCCAGTGAATCCCCCGATGCCTCCGAGGGCGAAGGTATGTCGACAACACCTAAGGGGGGCAAGGGCATCCCCCCTATCCCTACATCCTCGTCCCCTTCTCCTAGTGAGAAAGCCCCCACGAGGACCGCATCCGCGGAAGTCACGTCCAACTCCGTTTCTTCCAGGGTGTCGGATGTTCCACTAGATGATCAGGACATGGCCGTCGAAATCGTTAGACGAGTCCCTGCTTGCTCGGTATCACCCTCCGTAGCCCCGGGGACTTCGTCTTCTCCTACTGTCGACTTCCCTTCCTGAATTCCATTCTCCTCGTTATCACCCGAACCGCTAGCACCTTCCACCATGTACGGCCGTAAAACGTCCACTGCAAAACAACTAAAGGTTAGATAAACTAGGAGAAATACCAATAAAGTAAGAAGTATAAGTATAGTAATTTACCAAAAAGCGTTGAAGTATTTCTCGGGGATAGCCAGAGGAGTCTTGATTTTGTCTATCGGGGCAATATGTCGCAAGCCCGCGGTCCGATAGAGACGAGCAAAATCCCTTGACTCCACCAAAGGTTTCGCAGAGAACACAGGTGAAAACACCAGTGTATCGTCCAACACCCTCTCTGGGAATTTGGGAACCCTCCAAGTAAGTGGCATGTCCCATTCCCCCTCGGCGGGATAGATGTAGAAAAACTTATTCTTCCATGTGCTGTGAGAGCTGACATTGCCCTCGGAGATACGGTCATCTCTGTCCCGATGACTAAAACAGTAGAAAAGAGCCCCCCGGAGACACCTTCAACTCAAAAATTGCAAAAAACCTATCCCTCGTGCATTCAATTCTCCTCACCAAACACCAGAAGACAAACAACACAAGGACCGTGAAAGAATTGGGGGTGAGTTGACTAGGGCATACGTTGCAATATTTAAAAATTTTGCAGTAAAAAGGCGGGAAAAAGGAACGCAATCCCGCCATTACCTGGGAGTAGTACACTGTTAAGTGCTTCGGCGGAGGAGAATTACCCCTTTGATCGGCTAACAGAACCGTCACCTTCACGTTCTGGCCTGAAGCACCGTATTCGGTGAACCACTTTCGAATTTCCTCCTCCAAAGCAGTGCTAACTGTCGCTTCAACCTTCTGGGTAGCTCGAGGAGCACCACCTTTGTCAGCATTTTTCTTTAACTTTTTCACCTTCCTTGCACTACCGCTACCACCGGCCCCCACCACCGCCGTCGCGCTTCTCTTTCCAGAAGACGGAAAAACAGCCCCTGTCGCCCCGCCAGTGCCAGAAGTGGCAAACACCAGATTGGTTGTGGGTGGAGACGCCATTAGAGAGATTTTGAGAAGATTAGAAAGCTTTTTGCAGAGAGAGAAGTTAAGCAGGAGAATTTTTTTCGCCTAAAAATTGCAAGTGAGAGTAGAATTGGAAAGAGAAGTGTTTATAAACCCTAGGCCCAATAAAGGCATTAATTACCCACTAATCCTCTTTACACCCTACGTTTGGAAATTGTGCCTAGTAGGTTATAAACCGTCACGCCTCTTCGGTTAACAGTCTGAATACCTCGACCCACGTACTACTCCTGAACGTGGCATTAAAACACCATTAATTGCATTTAATCGCAGTTAATTAAAGACATGACATTAATTATAGTTAATTCCCCGATATTAATCCCACGAGGGCTCATTTCAAAGGCATCGTAAACTTCTCGCCTCGGAAAAGGCAATCACAAGAATCCCTTCGTCTCTTCGAAAGCAAGGCCAAGAACTTTGGAGACATGTGTTAGACAGACATAAACGTCAATGACGAATGTCTACGACACCCCAGAAGAGTTCTACGATACCCTCCCAAGGTTTTCTTAAGTCCTGGATGCGACTTGGATTCCTCTCGAGGATCTACGATGCCTTATGAAACATTCACGGTATAATACCTGACCAAAATCTACAAGTTCCCTGATAACTCTACGATGCTTTAAAAGGGTCAAGGCACCCCTACGATGCTTATAAGGACACTAAGATGTCCTGATACTACGTACAATACTCTAAAAGCTCGAAACCAGTGCTTTCGACGACCCCGATGACTGAAGGCTACGATACCGGGACCATCGTGACTTTCGACCTTTTGAGTTTCTAGTGCAGTCAACTGCACTAAAAGCTGGGGGGGGGGGGGGGTTTGTTAACAGGGTAAAAATCCACGTGCTTAAAACATACCATAATTCGATTACTAAACATTTCGGAGATATTATTATATGATTTATACTCGAAACCACAAAATACCCGTATCACACGGCGAAGACCCCGAGTCCCCCAGAATACGAGAACACCCCCTACACCCTCCGATGTCTAAAAGCTATCGGAGAACTCATCCCGAGGGCCAAAGCGCGATAAAAATGCACTATCAAAACCTAGAACCCCTTTGAGCGCACGCCATAAAGACCTGAATGCAAGAACATTGCCCTATTTGAATAAGAAAGCCTTGTCTAAGAACAAGGAACGATTGGACGACAAACTACGAGAGCTTGGATATTAAGACGCTACTTCACGAAGGCCAAGCAAAGCCCTCAGAAATCAAATCAGACCTCTCGGAAACATGCCCAATTTACGGAACCCAAGACCAAGATAGAAACACCTATCGGAGTGCACATCAGAAGAAGACAACCTAACAATGGACCACCATCGGAACTACAACAACATCGGACGAGCATTCCCTCCCACTTATCCAGCGTTTCCGATAGGTACCGCCCATCGGAGAGAAGAAAACCAAGGAGCCAATTCATCAGAGCACATTGAAGCTATCAGAGAGGATAATTCATCCTGGTCAGCACCCCGTCAGCAGATATACCAAACAGATAAAACCTATCTCTTCACACATGCATAATGACACCTGTGAACACATGCACAGTGACACCTGTTCCTAAAAGACTTCTATAAAAGGTAGAGATGAGAGATCAGGAAAGAGGAGGAGGGGCGCGCTCCCAAGGGAACTCATGTTCTCTATAAAACTAAAAGAAAAAAGGCTTCCGAGGAGAGGGCGAACTCCTTTCTTTCTGAAGGCTTCACAAAGGTCAACTCTTTCAACAGATATAAAATTAACACAATCAATAAAATCGACATACTCCAAATAATCAACGCCAAGAACAAGAACGACGAGTGGCTTGATTCCCAATCGGGGGATACGTAGGCACCTCGGAAAATATCCGAGCCTAGCCCCAAATCAATAAAAACCAACAATCCCCTCGGGTCGGGATCGGCGTTCCAAACCAAAAATAACTCGTTAAATAGAGAATAATTCCAAACCCGTTAAAAAATCCGCTATCAAGCCTCAAGTTCATCCAAAAACCGTTTTTTTAAGATCGTGTCTCAGTCAAGAAGATCAAATATTCAACAAATTCAAAATCCAAATCAAATTCATACCGTTCTTCAACAACATTCAAACCAAAAATCCGTTTGATCCGAGATCAAGTCACAAGACCCTCGAAAAACCGTTTTTGAAGATCAAAATTCACAAATCCAAAGAATTGAGGAAGAAGATCATATCATACTTCATCAATCCTCAAATCAAATCACCATTTAATCCGAGATCAAGTCCAAAGACCCTCGAATTAACGTTTTCTCCAAGTCCAAATCATTTCAGCGAAGATCAAATTGAAGATTTCCACCCCAAATTTCAATATTGTTCTTGTAGAATTGAATCAGATGATTAAATAGAGATTGAACCACAATTGTACTTTAAATTTACTCAAAAAATATTTGTAATCTTTTCTTGTCTTTTAATTACAGAGATAGCAAGAATTTGTCGTTACAAATTTGGTGATAAATTTGAAGTATAATTGTGGTTCAATCTCTATCTAATCCTCTGATTCAATTCTACAAGAACAATATTGAAATCTGTGGTGGAAATCTTCAATTTGATCTTCACTGAGATGATTTGAACTTGGAGAAACGCTAATTCGAGGGTCCTTGGACTTGATCTCAGATTAAATGGTGATTTGATTTGAGGATTGATGAAGGATGATATGATTTTCGTCCTCAATTCTTTGGATTTGTGAGTTTTGATCTTTCCAGTATGGATTTTGATCTTCAAATACGGTTTTCCGAGGGTCTTGTGACTTGATCTCGGATCAAACGAGTTTTGGGTTTGAATGTTGTTTGAAGAACGGTATGAATTTGATTTGGGTTTTTTTTTTGAATTGTTGAAGATTTGATCTTCTTGACAGAGACACGATCTTCAAAAACGGTTTTTGGATGAACTTGAGGCTTGATAGCGGATTGAAAGGAGTTCTTAACGAAGAACACCTTGAAGATTGTTGAGCTTGTTGGAGAGGATTTGTTGAACTTCCTTGCTCTCAATTCTTGAAGTTTTTAATTGTCTTTTTGTTCTTCAAGAGCACCTCTATTTATAGTTGTAGAACCGAGCCTCATTGCTTGTGATTGGTCGGTTTTATTTTCAATATAAGCATGGATTTAATTTAGCTTGTGGTGGGACCCTTTCCCGGACCCTCACATTGCGGGGATGCTTTCGTGCACTGGGCTGCCCTTTATCAAGAAATCCATAGAACACATCATATTTCCATGTGGCTTTATTTGATCGGCCAACAATATATGTATTAGAAAATCAATTAATTAATCTATCAATAATTGGAATTTGATTTAGTAAAATTCCAAATTAAAAAAATAGAAATAATCAATTTAATTTATAATAATTATTTTGACACTTATCAATATTTAATTGGAGTAGACAAAATTAATTTGTCTACAAATGCCCCCTTGCGACTTGTCACGAATAGCATTGTAAAAATGCGTCTTGAAGTGAATATGTCGCAACATACTTATTTTCGGGCCATCAATGAGATTAATAGAAGATTGTGACTTCACTTTGAAAAAGGTTAACTTTCAGGGACTTCTATGTGAATTCCTTGAGGGACAATAGTGCAATATACCACCCCACTTTTCCTTATGCAAGACATGTGAATCCTTTGTTCTCTTTCTTTTTTTTTTCAGCACAAAATCCATTTGCCATAGAGTTAAACGCATCAAATTTCCCAACATGTACACCGTTTTACAACTTGACTAAGAAAAACAATAACTTGCGCTTCACATATTAAAAAGCACGTGCTTTGTCTTCTCCTTCAAAAATATCAATAGCATATGTACTGATGAATTGTGTGACTGATCCTATAAAAATTGGAACCTCAAGTTTCATGTTTCTATATTTTCAAGAATATATATCTTGGCTTATACTTATATGAAACTCTAGTTTGTTAAACACAAAAAAACCATATTTTTCACTAGAAAAAACAGCAATGTCAAGGCGAATATTTGTCTGCTCAGTGGTTTTAATGATGATATTGGTCACAAAGACTAATGCAAAATGTGGCATCCAGGCGATTTTCGTGTTTGGAGACTCGAATTCCGACACTGGAGGATTTTACGCCGCGTTTCCGCCTCAACTGCCCCCTTTTGGCATGACATACTTCAACAAACCAGCAGGTCGCATTACCGATGGGAGAGTTTACATTGATTTCATAGCTCAAGCTCTTGGATATCCATTTATAAGCCCGTATCTACAATCAATCGGGTCCGAGTACAAGCGCGGTGCCAACTTTGCTACGTCTTCTTCAACCGTACTCCAGCCGAACATATCTACGTTCGCCGGTGGAAATAGTCCTTTCTATTTGGATGTACAGATCGACCAAATGAAACAGTTGAAAACCGGAGTTGAGGAATCTAAGTCTCAAAGACATACGAATCTCCCCCGACCTGATGTATTCGGAAACTCTCTCTACATTTTGTACATTGGACAAAACGACTTCACAGGTTACGCTGCCTCTGTTGGTACGGCTGGAGTGAATCAAATTGGACCTCACATCCTTTCCAAAATCAAAAGCGCTATCAAGGTTAACAAACATTAGAACTCTATGAATTGGGAGGGCGCACGTTTATGGTGCTCAATCCTCTCCCATTTCTCACCTCCTTTTTGCGGATGATTTAGTCATTTTTGGACATTCTATCACCTCAAATGCTACCACCATTAAAAATGTGCTTAATACGTTTTGTTCTTGGTCAAGTCAACCTATGAACTCTTCAAAATATCTTATCCATTAGTAAGAATTGTATTGACCAAGAATTTTTTTTATATCTTTTTGAGGTGAATGAATGTGCCCACAACCTTTCTTATTTAGGCCTTCCCTTTTGCCATGTGAAAACTAGAAAAAAAGCTTTCATTTTTCTTAGTCAAAAGCTTTCTAAACATATGTCAAACTGGAATAACATAAATCTTTCACAAGTGGGGAAAACTATCCTTATCAAAGTTGTTGGTCAAACAACCCATGTTTACACTATGTCCACTTTCTCCTTCCTAAAAGTACTTGCACTGATCTTGATTCGATTTTTAGGAAATTTTGGGGGGGTACGACTGACTCAAATAAATTTCTCTCGCTTATTGCTTATCTGATATTTGTATGCCTAAATCTAAAGGTGGTATCTATTTTCGCAAATCCCATGATTTTAATACTTATTGCTAAATTATCTTGGAAATTTTCGCAAACCATCATTCCCTTTGGGTTAAAGTTTTAAAAGCTCGCTATCTCCGTACGGATAATCCTTTTGAGGTTGTTGATAATCCCAATGGTGCCTTTTCGATTTGGCAAGATATTCTTCACACTAGGGATATTATCTCTAAAGGTTTTTGTCTTCCAACACATTTAAACTCAAACATTATCATTTGAGACCAACCATGGGTGGTTACTAGCATAAAAGTTTTTATTCCCAAGCCTTTAAATCCTTTAAATCCAAATAGGCACTTGAACTTCGTGGTTAAAAATCTATTTTATCTTAATACTAATGAATGGGATAGTGAAAAACTCTTTTCCATATTTTATTGTACCACTTCTACTAAAATTCTGAAAATCCAGATTCGGCTCTCCTTAGCTGAAAATCAGAATATACCGCCTATTTGGGGATACCCTCTAAGTCAGGGACTTTTTTCCACGAAGAGTGCTTTTCTTGTTGACACCTCTCACCGGCATACCCCAACAAGCAACAATGATTCACTTCTCTACAAGAAAACTTGGAAAGCTCGAATCCACGCATGCACAAACATCTTTTCTGGAAAATGATGCCCAACAGTTTGCCTACTCCATCTCGACTGAAAATGATTTTCAATATCCATGATACTTTCTGTCTTTTTGCAACAATCACGAGGAGTCAATCGATCACATTTTCCTTCATTTTTCTTTCACCACCCAAGCTTGGCTTCTCTCTGGTTGGCATTTGAATTTACTTGCTTTTCAAAATTGGAGGTTAAAGGATTGGCTCAATCTCATCTTACTTAATACAGGGAGTTTTTTAATTCTACTCTTATTTGTGAAAAAATTTAGTCTATTTTGCTGCTACTTGCGATCTTATTTGGGCTAATAGAAATAAAATTCTCCACAATCTCACTTCTTTAAACCCACATGAACTCTCCACTCTCGCTGATCAAAAAGGAAGAGAGCATTGGAAAACCCAAAAAAGTGCAATGATCAAAGCTACAACCGATTCTTCCAATCAATGGACTAAGCAACCTTCAGGATGGATCAAAACAAATTCTAATGCGACGTTCAAAGATGGAAAGGCTACATCTGCCTTCATCATCCGATACCACGAAAGGTGGATCATCCTCGCATCAACCAAATGTCACCTCTATTTGGATCCACTTACAACCAAAGCCCTTTCACTCCTTAGGGCCTGCCAACGTCTCAAAACAACAAACATTGAAAGACATATTCTTGAATCTGATGGCTTGGATCTTGTCCGATGCATTAAAGATATCAGAGAGGAATCAACCCTTTAGTGACTGCCATCCGAAATTGTAATCAAGCTGCCCATAATATAGCTTCTAGAGATGCTTGTTCCTCAAACTTCTCGATTAATAACCTCCCATTATTTTGGTAAAAATATATTATTTTCTTTTCAAAAAAGAAAAAGAAAAAGAAACCGTATTCTCATTTATCAGGCAATTTTTGCAATAGTTCCTTAGGCCTTGTTTAACTACTTTTTGAGAAAAAAAAAGTTTTTGAGGAATTAAGTAAAGTATTTGTATGTAATTTTTTTACATATTAGAAATGCATTATCTTACATAGTATTTAAGTTAATGAATGTAATGAGTTAATTAATAAAAATTTTGAACTAGAATTGGGTGGGGTGCGCCAGGCCTGAGCAGTAGTGCAACGCTTAGGATACGTTCGAAGGCCCAAGACAGCAAGCTGACTTAATGGGGCCTCCCCCTCAAAAAAATAATTTAATATCGTGTGGGCCGATGGCCCACATATCAAATATTAAACCGATAAGAATAGATACTACACTTGATCTTAGCCAAAAGGCCGAGAAAGGTATGAGCTTCAACATTACTGTATCTTTCCTTTTTATACTCCAGTTCGACAGCTCATTTAATAACAACTACCGATGTGGCATATAAGCTCAATCAGAAAATACAACTACCTTTAAAAAAATATATTCGTTTTGTATTATCCGACCTTGCAATCCCTGCACAGCAAATTAAGCATTAATTATTACAAAAATCCAATCTTAAATCAACCACTAATCTATCAAAACCAAGATTCATTCTTGTGATCGTGGTTGTTTGTGTGTGTGTGTCTCCAGGAGTTACAAAGGATAATAAATTTGTTGTAGGGATACAAGTTAATGAATCCCAGTGATGAAGTAATTATTCTACTACAAGTATCTAATGCTAACAAAGTAATGTGTTTACTTTGATGAGAAAACTCGTTGGAGAGCTTAAATGAATTTGAGTGTAACAACATGATAGGGATATTATCCCTATTGGGCCGGCCCATAGGCCAGGCCCATGATTAACTATATCGGGGATCATTTTCGACATATATATCAAAGTTCACCTCCGATATGATACAGTGCGGACTCTATAAATACCGTGTCCTGCATACCGAGAAGACATACAATTTAATACCCAGATCCACCCGTCAATATCGAATACTCATATTCAGCATAACTTTCAATATAGATTCTGACATATTACATAGTAAGGGATTCGACATTGTACCACGTGTCTAACCCAACATCATTCCCGGGATCATTCCCGATACCATCCCACATAATCTCCTATATACTTTCGATATTATACTCGACATACTCTCGACATCACACCCGATATTGATAAGTCTATCCAGCTAAACCTCAACTTCTAGTACCTGGAGTTCCAGACCAAAGTCATCCTATAGCTAGAGATATGAGACATAGTTTGAGATAGATTTGTAATAAGACAATTATAACCGACCTTATCCCATATATACGATATATTGTCAAATTAGTAGCGCTGTCTGTGGGAACACTAGTTCTCGAGATTGGAGGCTCACAGGGTATCCTAAGGATGAAGAGACCACAGAGTGCAAAAGAGACAGACAAAATGAAAAAAAAAAGATTGGCGTAAGTAAAAAGAAATTAGGAATCAGGCCAACCAACGAAACTTCTGGAAGAGAGAAGGCAATCATACCAATCAAGAATGAGCCAAAATGGAGCCAATAGTGGACTTCATTACTGTTGGTATCGACGCGATTCGCCCAGAGCGTACCCTACAAATCGGGGCAACAATGTCCCCGACATAAAGACTGCATTAATAGAATGTTTAACGAGAAACGCTGATATATTCACGTGGTGTGACTCAGATCTAAAAGGAATCGACCCAAAAATCATCGTACACAAGTTGAATGTCGATCCTCGAGCCAAACCAGTGAGGCAAAATAAGAGAAATTTCAGTAAGGAGAAAAATGAAGCAGCATAAAAAAAGGTGGTGGAGAAGCTCAAGGCAGGTCACATTTACAAAATACGCTACTCAGAATGGATTAGTAACATAGTCCTAGTCCTAAAGAAAGTGACAGAGTGGAGAATGTGTGTTGATTATACCGACGTGAATAAGCATTGTCCGCGAGACTCTTTCCCGTTGCCAAGAATAGACCTCTTGGTGGACTCAACGATGGGGTGTGCCTTGTTCAGTTTCATAGATTCTAAGAGTGGTTTCCATCAGATTTTTATGGCAACAGAGGATCAGCCTAAGGCAGCCTTTGTCACGAACACCGGTGTATACTGGTACCGCGTGATGCCCTTTGGGTTGAGAAATGCAGGCGCTACATTTTAGAGATTGGTTGCAAAGATGTTCTATGAGTTGATCGGGAAATCCATGGAGGTTTATGTAGACGATATGCTAGTCAAGAGCCCAAAGGTGTAGGATTATGTGGAGCACTTGGAGAAATCTTTTAGCATAATGAGAAACTACGGAATGAAACTCAACCCAAAGAAGTGCACATTCGGCGTCCCTGCAGGGAAATTTCTGGAATATATGGTTAATGACAGGGGAATTGAGGCTAACCCCAATAAGATTCAAGCAGTGATGAGTTTACCCCCCTATGATCGGTGCGAGACGTGCAATGTCCGGTAGGGCGCATACCGACATTGGGTCGATTCATTGCGACGTCAGCAGAAAAGAGTATTCCCTTCTTCAAGGTAATGAATAAGGCGATGGGCTTTCAATGGACGGACGATTGCAAGGTTGCATTCCAACAACTAAAGAAATATTTGATGGCTCCACCATTATTAGCGAAGCCCGAACCAGAGGAGATGCTTTACCTATACCTTGCGGTCTCAACCAACGCCATCAGCATGGTTTTGGTCAAGGATGTGGCTGTCAAACAGTCTTCAGTACATGATGTTAGTCGTGTACTTCACGACGCAGAAATAAATTACTTGCAGATTGAGCTCTTCGCCCTGGCAATCATAATGACAGCACGAAAATTGAAGCCATACTTTCAGTCACAACCTATAATAATTATCACGGATAAGCCACTTCGCCAGATTATGGCGAGTCCAGAAACTTCATGAAGATTGGTGAGATAGGCAATTGAATTGAGTGAGTTCGGAATTGAGTATCGCCCACGTACCGCTATTAAAGAACAAGTCATGGCAGATTTCATGGCAGAGACATTGGGAAAATAGCTTCGATTATTTAGGCAACAACATTTTTACCATAACACAGGATCCGGGGCCAAGTACACGACATTCAGCATGGCTGCTCCATGTGGATGGATCCTCAACCGCAAATGGAGGCGGTGCGGGAATCCACCTGATTTCACCAGATCGTAGGGAATTTGATTTTGCTATAAGCTTGAATTGATAACAAACAACGAGGCAGAATACGAGGCGATCCTTGCGGGTGTAAGGATGGCAAAAACTCAATGTTCAGACCACCTCGAGGTCTACACGGATTCTCAGCTAGTGGCAATTATTTCTCAGGTTTCTTTGAGGCAAATCAGAGGATGATGGATTTATATTTAATGAAGTTGAAGAAGCTGGCTTTCGAATTCACCACATTCAACTTAACCAGATTCTTAGATCTGGGAACACCAAGGCAGACGCATTATCAACATTTGCAAGCTCATCGAATAACTATGTTGAAAAACGTGTCACACTGTTGGCCACAACAAGGCCTACAATTGGTATTACTAAGGCTAGTAAGGTCTTGGCTGACGTATAATTTATTTTTCCTATTGCAGACACCCCTTGATGAAAGGATGAGATATTTCAATATTTCCTAAACAGAACACTCCCGGAGGATGCAAACGCAAGGCGTCGCCTCAAATACAATGCCTACAGATTCACTATCTATCCTGGTGAACTTTACAAACGATCCTTCGAGAGTCCCTTATTGAGATGTATATCACCAATAGACGCACGATACATTATGAGAGAGATACACGCAGGAAGTTGCGGTAATCATTTTGGCGGAAGAGCTCTGGCGCAGAAGATCTTACGGCAAGGATATTTCTAGCCAACATTGTGGAAAGATGTGACACATTACTGTTGAACGTGCAAAACTATCAATACCATGCAAGACTTATTCATAGGCCAACAGTTCTGATGTAGCCGTTAGAAATTCCATGCCCCTTCGATCAATGGGGAATTGATATAGTGGGCCCTCTTTCAGTGGCAAAACGGTAGAAGAAGTTCCTCTTAGTTGCGGTCGAATATTTCACCAAATGGGTGGAGGCAGAAGCACTGGCTCATATAACTGAAAATAACATGATAGACTTCATATGGAAGAACATTATACTTCAAATCAACATTGTGTACTCAACAGGAAGCGTCACAGCTCGAGTCAAAGATTGGGTTTGTCGGCGAAGAATATGTCGGTTCGGCCTACCACGAGTTCTCATCTCGGACAATGGCACTCAGTTTCGGGGAAAGGAAATGGTTTCATGGTGCAAGGAGTTAAAAAATTTCTCAGCACTTCGAGGCAGTGGCTCACCCACAAGCTAACAGACAGGTTGAGTCCACCAACAAGACGTTAAAAAAATATCTAGAGCGCCGACTACATGCTACAGCGACAAGCTGGACAGTTGAACTCCCAGGCATTCTTTGGGCTTATCGTACTACACCAATAACTTCAACAAGAGAAGCACCATATACCTTAGTATACGGCTCCGAAGCAGTAGTACCAGTGGAAATAGGTATACCAACATATCACATTATAAAGTATGACCCCGAACACTCAGCGGGCCTACGCCAAATGGATCTAAATATGATCGGGTCTACCAGAGAACACGCCTACCAGCGCACTCTGGCTTTCAAGGAAGCTATGGCACGCTCATTTGATAAACGAGTACATCTTCAAAACTTCCAAGTGGGAGACCTAGTACTAAAAAACGTTAAAGCTAGCAAGCACGTGGGAAAACTCTAGGCAAATTGGGACGGACTGTACAGGGTCACCCGTGCGAGCTCTAAGGGATATTATTACCTAGAAGATATGCATGGGGACCCACTACCCCGACCATGGAACGTGCAACATCTGCGTCATTTTTACTATTGATTTTCACATCTTGTAAATAGAACTACGCACAACTTGATTCCTATATGGGATACGTAGGCAGCCACCTTCATGGCCCATCACCGGTATTATATTAATACTATTTTGGATGATGGCAGGTCCAGGACCACTTCCAAGGCGCCCAAACGGCAAAAGATGTTGGAAAACAGCACAAAGGTATCGCCCTCAGAACATCTTGCTTGAAAATTCGACTGTCCACATGCCTACATGGCAAAAAGATGCTCAAAAAATAGCACAGAGGTATCGCCCTCAGGACATATCGCTTGAAAAGGCGACTATCCACATGACTACATGGCAAAAAAATGTTGAAAAAACAACACAGAGGTATCGCCCTCAGGACATATCACTTGAAAAGGCGATTGTCCACATGCCTACATGGCAAAAAGATGCTACAAAACAGCACATAGGTATCGCCCTCAGGACACATCGCCTTAAATGGCGACTGTCTATATCCCTCTAGAACAACCAAGGGAATGAAAATACACACATAGCAAAAAGAAGATGATCATGACATGAAGCAAATAACGAAAACCCGATGCACAAATTTATCCAACAAGGAACGGACAGTTACAAAAAGATCATCTCTATCATTACCTCTACCAAAAACTGGAAACCCAAAGTATACACGACAAATTATGAAAAAACTCATCATCATCAAAATCGGTGAAGAGCTCCCTACGAGTTTCATCCTTACTAACAGGACCGAGAGGGGCCAAATCCATTTCTGACACATCCACAGGGAAATTCCAGGGCTCATTCTCGATATCGGTGGCAAGCTCATCCATTGCCCTAGGCGACAAAACGTCCGGATACATCTACCATTTGGGATTGTCGCTTTCAGGATCCCTTTCGGGGGGAGGGCACGTACTCCAATGCACGGGGAACTCTATAATGCAATCGAAGGTATGTGCTTGCCCCAACCCACATAATAGGCTGGCCAGCTACATGACTGTCATCGCCATCATTTACAGGTACATATATATCCGTAAACTAATCAGAGCCGTTACCTGAATTAGCGGAGAATCCTTCAACTATAGGTTCCGGTGATAAATTTCGTTCTACTTGGTCCGAAGGGACTATGTCGACATCCTCATTCCCAGTAATAATTGGGCCTCCGCTCGAATTAGAGAATGGCACCCCTCCGCTCGGATTAGAGGATACCGCTATGATCCATCATTTCCGTTAGCTTGGCATTCTGGATCTC
This sequence comes from Linaria vulgaris, assembly GCA_948329865.1. Classification (NCBI taxonomy): domain Eukaryota; kingdom Viridiplantae; phylum Streptophyta; class Magnoliopsida; order Lamiales; family Plantaginaceae; genus Linaria; species Linaria vulgaris. Next base: position 28,289,965 of record OX415250.1, on the reverse strand, counting down.
AAGTAACACCACATAATCCCTATAAGAGTCACGCTCTCGTTCCAACAACATTTTTTCTACCCGAAGCTTCTCGGCTTCGGGTCTCACTTCTTTCAACTCCTTAGTTAATTCTTCCTTGTCCACATGCGCTCTCCAAGCCTTATCATGAGCCTTTATCGCGCGGACTTCGGCTGCACGCGCTCGCGCATTAACTCGGTCTCGAGAAACATTGCTACGAGAAATCATCGCCCGTAACTCATCGACCCTCGCGTCATAACCAGATTGCACCTCCACAAGCAACATATAATCGTTGCAGAGAGCATGAAACATGTGTCCAAACTGATAAACAATCACAACACATTAGATATCATGAAGAAGGAAACAGTTACCAGATAAATAAAATGGTCTCAAAATAGAAGACCTTACCACATAATAAAGCATTACGCACATCCGTAGCGCTAAAGAAGCTCCCAAATTTTGAAGTAACACATCAGGGTCGAGATCCGAATAAATGTTGTTCATACTTTGGATGGCATCTTGCTCACGAACCGTTTCACCACCTATCCTCATAATTAGCTAGTGAGAAGTAGGATCACGCATGAACTCATAATTTTCCATCAAAAATGGGGTAGACCCCGGAGACCTCCGCGATTTTCTCGGACGATCAAAACTAGAACCACGAGATGTTGACACCGTTGCCACAATAGGGAGAGTCCGCATACGGGACGTAGCTCCACCAATGTTGACATTGCCAGCCCTATCAGAAGAAGGCACAAATTCCCCGGGCTCGAGCCCTCCCATTGCCCCCAACACCTGCATGCGTCGAACTACTATTTATACCATTCGAGGGAGCAGCAGTACTATTGAGATCTTTAGCTTGGGAATCCTCGCTCGGTTCTTGACTCCTTACTTACTCCTCAAAATGCACCCTACCGCTTGGATGCCAATTATTAAAGGACGCTCCGACCGGAAGCGGCCTCACAACAACTTTAGGGGGATTAAGAGTGAGTCGTTGTTGTGACAATAGCTCTACCTCCATAGCTCGCAATCTCTCTTGCTCTAGTACCAAACCTTCTTCAACAGTCGCACGATTTCCAACAACGATACTACCGTCAATTTGATTTGGCTGTAGCACTAAGAACTGGCTCAGAAATCGAGAATTTCGCTAGTGAAGACGAACACGCGGAAGCCTAACATTGGTAGCAATACCAGAAACCCGCATAAGACCGTCGTCTAGCGGAGTATCCGTTGGTAGGTTGTCCGACACACTCACATTATCAACGAAAATACTGGAATCCGAGGATTCACCATCAGAAACTACGAATGCGTTACGCCGCGAAGTTACCGATACATGTGGCCGTGGGGACACGACACACTTCCTATGAGGAGGATTTTTCACTCGAACCATCCTTAACACTAAAACAAGAGGAAACTCATGGCTAGAGACATAAAAAACAAAAAACATATGTCGAAAATTATATCAGTGATATATCGAAAAGCCATCGAAAAACTGATCGAAAATAATAACGGGCATATCAAAAATTAATATGCAGTATGTCGAAAATAAAATTCGATATACCTTGCACTTCCTCGATATAAACTTCGATATGGGATTGAGAAAGCGACAAGACTTCGGAATAAAACAATCGAATGATGACGAAACAGGGGGACCGGCTTATATAAGCAAGAAGTACCAGGCCCCGCAGAGCAATTAATGCTCGAATGTCGGGTGATATATCGAAGACCATATTCGATATATATTTGATATACAAAAGTTCCCGACTAATTGATCGCAAAAATATTAAGAAAAAATGGGGGAGTATCGTAACAACATTTTTTTCTCAAAACTAAATTTCGCCCAATCAGTCGCCAACTTGGGGGGAGTTATGGGTGCCCCGAGAAAAAGAAGTATACAAGCAAAATTCACAAATTATTATCAAATTAATAGTTTATGAATTTGGGGACTACATGATAGGGATATTTCCCGTATTGGGTCGGCCCTGTAACGACAACTTCTTGCTATCTCTGTAATTAAAAGACAAGAAAAGATTACAAATAAATTTTTTGATAAATTTGAAGTACAATTGTGGTTCAATCTCAATCTAATCCTCTGATTCAATTCTACAAGAACAATATTGAAATCTGTGGTGGAAATCTTCAATTTGATCTTCACTGAGATGATTTGAACTTGGAGAAACGTTAATTCGAGGGTCATTGGACTTGATCTCGGATTAAATGGTGATTTGATTTGAGGATTGATGAAGGATGATATGATCTTCGTCCTCAATTCTTTGGATTTGTGAGTTTTGATCTTTCCAGTATGGATTTTGATCTTCAAAAACGGTTTTCCGAGGGTCTTGTGACTTGATCTCGGATCAAACGGATTTTTAGTTTGAACGTTGTTTGAAGAACAGTATGAATTTGATTTGGGTTTTTTTGAATTGCTAAAGATTTGATCTTCTTGACAGAGACACGATCTTAAAAAACGGTTTTTGGATGAACTTGAGGCTTGATAGCGGATTGAAAGGAGTTCTTAACGAAGAACACCTTGAAGATTGTTGAGCTTGTTGGAGAGGATTTGTTGAACTTCCTTGCTCTTAATTCTTGAAGTTTTTAATTGTGTTTGTTTTCTTCAAGAGCTCATCTATTTATAGTTGTAGAACCGAGCCTCCTTGCTTGTGATTGGTCGGTTTTATTTTTTAATATAAGCATGGATTTAATTTAGCTTGTGGTGGACTTCTTCCCTGGACCCTCGCATTGCGGGGATGCTTTCGTGCACTAGGCTGCCCTTTATCAAGAAATCCTTAGAACACATCGTATTTCCACATGGCTTTATTTGATCGACCAACAATTCTCCATCTTTATATTATAAATCAATTAATTAACCTATTAATAAATGGAATTTAATTTAGTAAAATTCCAAATTAAAAATAGAAATAATTAATTTAATTTATAATAATCAATTTGACACTTGTCAATATTTAATTGGAGTAGACAAAATTAATTTGTCTACAGGCCAATAGGCTAGGCCCACAATTAACTATATCGGGGATCATTCACGACATATATATCGAAGTTCACCTTCGATATGGTACAATGCGAACTCTATAAATACTGTGTCCCGTATACCGAGAAGACACACAATTAATACCGAGATCCACCCGTCAATATCGAATACTTATATTCGACATAACTTTCGATATAGATTCCGACATATCATTAGTAAGGGATTTGACATTGTACCACGTGTCTAACCCGATATAATTCCCGAGATCATTCCCATACCATCCCGACATAAAATCTGATATACTTTCGATATTATACTCGACATACTCTCGACATCACACCCGATATTGATAAAGCTATCTAGCTGGACCTCGACTTCGAATACATGAAGTTCCGGACCAAAGTCATCTTATAGCTAGAGATATGAGACATAGTTTGAGATAGATTCGTAATAAGACACTTGTAACCGGCCTTATCTCATATATACGATCTATTGTCAAATTACAACGCATATAATCATATCCTCAAATAACTCGAAAGAAGTTTGCTTATTTTGAGGGTAACATATCAAATTGACATATCACCAAAACATAATTCATCAAAAATCCCAGAAATGGTTTTTTAATATATTATAATTATATGTGTGCCACGAGCTTTAATTCCACTTGCCAGTTGATAAAAAGTAGCTAGATCCATGAGCCAGAATATCTCACTCTATATTTGTCAATAAATCCAACAAGATTTTTTATTTTTCAGTAGTGGACCAACCGTAATAATTTTCTTTCGACAATGTACAATCAAATATGTGGATCCCAAACCATATGTTCTCCATCACTCGTGGATAAGGTTGCCACCTGATCACGTAAAGAACTTACACAAAAAATATCTAACACAGGCAAAAATATCTTATGTCCTTCATAAATATTGAGACTGTACATAAACACTCTAGACAAACAAAAGAAAACAAAGAGTGGGGGGTTAATTAATTAATTTTGTACCTTCAGATTTGTAGCAATGGATCGTCCGAACCGCAGCGATGCTCACTTGAGCGAAGAGGAGGCGGCGAAAGCAGAAGCCGTGACGAGAGAGTACTTTGACGGTGTGGCGCCAAAGCGACATACTAAGCCACAACGCAGCGACTACGCCTCCGGTTACTCCGACGCTCTCTCATCAGGCGATAGTGATGATCAGCCAATTCCTGAACATGTCCAGTTTCAAAATCTCGAGAAAGATACTGAGGTTAGAATTAGATTCAATTGGTAACGTGATGTTGAATCTCTATATATGTCACGTCGCTTGAAACTGAACTTGAGCTTCTATTTATCAATCAATAATCTGTTCCTTCTCTGTGGCATTGCTTTGTAATGAAAAATATATTAGAGATGACTATATTTAATTATTGAGCTTCTTTGAATTTTATTTTGAAAAAGAATCAAACTGAGAAGGAGGTTAGTTTGATAACAATGTTAACTAGAAGAGAATGTTGTTTATATTATCAAAGTGTCAAGAAGTTGTGAATTGTACTAAACTTTAAGAAGTGACATTATGAATCCATAATCATATCTTTTGATAAGTGTGATTTATTTAAATTGGGCAGAAATTGGTTTATAATGGAAGCAAAGCTGCTGAAGAGTTCACGGAAACAGAGTACTACGGGGATCTCAGCCACGTTGACAAACAGCATCACACGGTAATAATAAATTTTTTTTTTCATTTTGGAAAGCTAGTGACGCACTTGTAACCTTAACAATTAAAATATTAGGATTAAACGAACTATATGAACAAATTATAATTAGGATTAAAAGTTAGTATTTATGACATAATTTTACCTCACTAAAGTTTTCATCATAGTTAATTATTGAATTTAATTCTTTCATACTTTTTTTTCTCCTTTTAAGACTGGAACTGGGTTCATAAAAGTGGACAACACAAATGAGAAGGAAGCATTCAGCCTGACACCAGACTCTGCTACCGAACACCATGATTCATCCACAGGGAACCCTGCCACTAACGATTGGATTCCATCATCTGCTGATCCGGTAAAGTTCATGTAATTAAGTCAAACATATGTGTTAAACATCAAAAGTTGATAGATGATAATTACCATCAAACAATCATGTCATTACATATTAGAGGCTAATATGAAAACATATGTGGATGGTGGTCATAAGTTTGTAGAACGTGTTTGAACATAGTATACACATGAATTAACTTATAAATAAAAAGAATACACAAAAATTCTATCAGTTTCCTGATTGGAACCTTTTTTTCCCCCCTTTTTTTCAAGGTGGATTTGGTGACTGGCAAGCCCAACAGGAGCGAGTAAAAGGACATTTATTTGGAAGCAGAGAAGTCTCGTGCTAAACCTTCAGATATAAATAATGTTATTGTTGTACTTTTTATTGCAATTTTTGCGCGGGTCTTTTGTGAAGTTGCTAATCCTGGTACCTAGTTTCTCCACTATGTCTGAACGATATAATTAATTTGCTTATAAGATAAAAATGAAGTTCAGCATAAACTAATTTCAGATTCCTATACGCATTTAAAAATGCAATTTACAAGTAAATTACTAATTTCTCACATTAACTTTTGTTAATAACAAGAAGGTTTATTTGCAATGTACACTTAAATATTGTCACAAATTGCCAGATATGTTTTGTGTGACTTATATAATATTAAATGTAAGATAAAATCTTAAAAGTAATACAAGTTAATTAAAGTATTACCAAATTAGACATAAAAGTATTACACACAAGTAGTTAAAAATAAATTGAACAAGAGTACGTATGTGAAAGGTATAATCATATATATAAAAATATTTAACTACGTACGTATACTTATATATAGCAATCTATAATTTATAAGCAGCAAAATATCTAATATAGTTTTACAATCTAGACAGAAGAAAAGGAGCCGCAGACTTACCTATAAGCCTATAACATTATTTTCTTTATCGTATATGATATTGAAAGAAGGTAACAACTTGATAGTTTACCCTTAATGGTCGTGCTACATCGTGTAGCATTTTAACCGATGATCATTTATACATCATGTGCAGCCAGGAGAAGCTTGAGAAACTTCTATGTAGCTCGCACCAGATCCATCACTTATGTGTTGATGCGTATTTTGTATGTGTTCTGAGTTTACCTCAATACACACTTTATGCAAGTACACGAGTCAAGTAATAATAAATGAAAAGTATAGTTACTACCCAAATATCGAATCCCAAGAGAGTAAACATTTGTAACTTTAGCAATTATATTGTTGCACACTCAATGAATTGATTTTCTTTTCTTTTAGCATTTATTGTTGAAGAAATAAATAAAGACAGAAAATTATTAACTCACTAACTAACAATTAAAGATCTAAATTAGAATGCTGAACTAAGATTAACTAAAGATTGAATTGGAAAGATTTGTAAATGAACCTAAAACTAAACTAGCTTACTAAAACATAATTTAATTGATTGATTGATTGATTGATTGCTGTCTAAGATTGTAAAACATATCTAGTAAAAGGTATCTAAGAGATAGATTTCATTAATCTCAGATGCATGTACTTCATAGACAAAATACCAATGACTCATATGCAAGACGCTGTCTATTGTTGATTGTTTGGTTTCTAAGTTGATGTAGCAAAGTAGCCACCTTTCGATGTACTAAAGAACCCTCTAATCCCTAATGATGTCAGGTCGTTAAGCACTTTTCCCTCACCATAAATTCATCATGCCATAGGATCCATACAGTGTTTTAGAAAGTTACCAACTATGATTTAGATTCCACGAACACGCTAATGTTGAAGGTCTATAGATTTATCTGCATGATCTACTATGCTAGCGTTGCATTAACAATCTATTACGCATTGTTAACCATAAAAATAAATAAAAGGGAAAGAAGAAGGTTAGTCCTAATCGGGAAATTAGTAAATGGACAATACAATTGTCACGAGTACGTCCGATGAGGTGTACCCACTCCTAATAAGGAGATCCCCTCGGATGTTGCCTTCCCTCGGTCACTGACATAAGAAGGCAAGAAGAAGCACACGAGGAGGAACATAAGCGTCCCTTGGAAAGTCAAATGGTGAGTAAAAGGCAGATATCAACGCGGCATCGGAAAAAGAGTAAACCCCGATGGATCCGCACGACTCCGATATCCACCAATGCGCCAAGAGGGACCACAACGGACCCCGAGTCCCACGAACTTACAAGAAAACTTCCTTGCTGAACACTCCTCAAAGTGAACTGCCCTCGGACCATCACCCGAGGACCTATTCCCAGGGAAAACCGGGAAAAGAATAACAGAGCGCCTAAACAATATATTACGAGAACTTAGACAAGAAGATACCGTCTCAAACAGAGTAAATCAAGCCCTCGAAAATCATATTACGTCCTCGGAGAGCACATTACGCCCTCAGAGAGCACATTACACCATTGGAGATCACATTGCGCCATCAGAAATTGCATTACGCCCTCGGAGATCACTCCAGATAATTGAAGAATGGACCCGAGTCCAAAAAGAGAAATAAAACCCCTCGGAAGTCATACGCAGCAGTCCCTACCCCGAATACACTTGTGCTAAAGCATAATACCCTTGTATGAGCATCCTAATTATGTAACAACAAAAGCATAGCCCATCGGAAGAGTAACGCCCCCAAAACAACCATTCATCAGAGATCCTCAGAGCCATCGGAAGACATAAATATTGATCTAGTCAGCGTCTAGTAGATTAAGAGATAAACCTTATCCTAATTTTTACACCTGTATCAATGTAACGACACCTGTCTTTACTAAAACACATGCATGATGACACATGCCCTTACCAAAGTCTATATAAAGGGAGGTGATCAGTAGAAGAAAGTTAACTCAACTTACCACAAGCACAAAAAGATAAAAGGAGGAAAAGTTCAGTGAATAAAGGAAGGGAATATTCTTGTATCTCTTGTTATTTTTAAATCATCTCCAACTATGATTGTTTATGAATCACGGACAGGGCGTTCCAACCCAATATAAATATCTTCCGTTAAATAGGGAATAATTCCAAACCCGTTAACAAAGTGGCGCCGTCTGTGGGAACGCCATAATATCTGTCCTCGAGAGAATTCAGCAAACGTCAACTAGGATGGATGATCTCTTTGAAAGTGAAAACTTTCCGATTCATTACAGCGACTCGGAAGAAACTCTATCCAATTATGAATCAGGTACGAGAGATTTTATTAATATTCCCCGATCTGTCTGTGAAAGACTTGTAGATACTACATGGGCACCCCGGAGGGGGGAACATCTCACAAACATGTCCTCTATATCCTCCGAGGACAGAAATTTCCCTTCGGAGAGAGATACACCCCAAGCGATACGGAACCCAAACTCAATCCCTTGGCATCAGGAACCCCGACAAATGCCCTGAAGGTATGCTTATCCTGAAAGGACCCCAAAGAGGGGTCGGGGGGAAATTTCCCACCCCTCGGAGTATCGGAGAGATGTTAAACACTCCTTATGGGGAATGATGGATGACTTACGAAAAGAATTGGGCGATCTCAAGAAAACCATGGCCCATGAGGAGGATCCCACATTCAAGACCTCTCCTTTTATTCCCGAAATTGCTTTAGCCTCTATCCCCCCGGGGATGAGACCCATCAATATCCCGCTATATACCGGAGAAGCTGATGGGAGGGATCCGCATGACCATATCCATCAATATCTGGTCGGAATGGACCTATCTTCCGCCCCTGACCATGTGTTATGCCGCGTGTTCCCTGTTACCTTCGGAGGACGGGCTCAGGCGTGGTTCACTCACCTTCCACCTAGTTCCATTACGAGCTTTGACCGATTAGCTCATTTGTTTGTACGACAATTTGCTTGTAATCGAAGGTACCCTAAGTCCGCCACACATATTTTCACTATTAAACAGAAAAAGGATGAACCCCTACGAGGGTATATAAAGCGCGTCACGAACGAAGCCCTAGATGTTCCCAACATTAGCCCGACCATCATGGCGGACATATTGACGCAAGGACTTCGAACGGGGGATTTCTTCAGATACCTTATGGGCAATCGTGTCACGGACATGAATGAACTTATGCAAAAAGTGGAAGTCTATATTCTGATGGAAGAGGCGGAAGGAACGAAGAAGCAAATGGAGCAGGAGGATAACGAACACCTAGAGCGCGCAGAGAGAGAAGCAAAAACTAAGGAGAAGGGTAAAGAAGGAAAACCTCCTCCGCGTAAAGACGAGGGCGGGGCGATTAAGAAATTCCTCCGACCCGTGCCCTTACCTTCCATGACTATCACTCCCCCGGAAGTGCTCAATATAATGAGAGGCAGCAACGAGTTGCACTGGCCCGTACCAGTTAAATTTCCTAACCGAGATAAGAACACAGGAAAATATTGCAAATACCACAAAACATACGGACACACCACTGAAGAGTGTACCACCCTTCGTAGAGAAGTACTTCGTCTCCTAGAAATAGGATACTTGAAGAATTACCTCAAGGAAAATAATCTCGGGGAGCCCAAGACAAATGTATGGAAGAGGTCACGAAGAGAAAAAGAAGAAGAAGAAGAGGAAGGGACGCCCAGTCGGAGGTCACGAGAAAGGACAGTTGGACGCCTGCGACCCCAAGAGAGAACCAAAGACCGTCGACAAAACTCCCGAGAACGGACCATGGGGTATCGGAGTTTGCCTCCTCCACTTGACTCATATAAAAACAATCCCCCGTTAGGGCGAACCATCAATATGATTGAAGGAGGGGAAATTTCAATGACACCCCAAAGTAAAAAGAAGAAATACTTGAAAGAAGCTAGACGAGCAGAGCAAGGATTCCCAGTTTGCTCGGTCCAAGAGTCAAAGCTGCCTAACATTATCTTTGGACCCGAAGACCTTACAGGTATAATATACCCCCACGAAGACCCGCTAGTTATTTCAGCCGTTATCTATGGGTATGAAACCCAACGGATCCTCATAGACACATGCAGCTCTGTGGATGTACTCTTTTTGCCTACTTATCTTGCTATGGGGTTGAAACAAGAAAAATTGGAAACCGCTGAAGTCCCCTTGGTAGGATTCTCTGGGGAAACTTGTCATACCCTCGGAACTGTGACTCTTCCAATGTCATGGGGAAAGGGAGCCCTTCGGAGAACGGAGCCCATCAAATTCTGTGTAGTGGAAGCTTCTTCAAGGACATATAATGCCATTTGTGGAAGACCATCCATTCGAGCCTTTGAAGCTATCCTTTCCACCTTGCATCTTAAAGTGAAATTCCTCACCTCCTCGGGAATCGGAAAGGTCCGAGGAAGTCAATCCAAAGCCAGAGAATGTTGCATGAATGCCATCCCCTCGGAAGAAGACGAACCTTCCCTCGGAAACAATAAGAAACGCAAGACCGAGGAAACACGAGTCCAACCTGTGGAAGAATTAAAGATGGTAGAATTGGTAGAAGGAAGCCCTGAGAAGGTGATCAAAATGGGTACCCACATGACATCAGCAATAGAGGCTCAACTGATTTCCCTCCTCAAGCAATTCCATCACCTCTTTGCATGGGAAGGAGGACTGCCCGGGAGAATCAGCAACAAGGTATGCCAGCACTTTCTTAATGTGAAGCCCGGAGCTAAACCTGTCCAACAAAAGAAAAGAAAAATGGGACCCGAGCGTAATAAAATCATTCGCTCGGAAATACAACGCCTTCTCAAGTTGAAGCAAATTCGGGAAGTTATCTATCCCGAGTGGTTAGCTAATGTCGTATTAGTCCCCAAGCATGGAGGGAGATGGCGGATGTGCGTTGACTTTACTAACCTCACTGAAGCGTGTCCAAAAGATTGTTATCCCTTACCGAGCATAGATCAGTTAGTTGATTCCACTGTTGGGTGTGCACTACTGTCAACCCTAGATGGAGACTAGGGATACAACCAAATCCCAATGGCGGCAGTAGATCAGGATAAAACTAGCTTCATTACGGATGCATGCACATTCTGTTACCTAGTCATGCCCTTTGGGCTAAAAAACGTTGGGGCTACCTACCAAAGGTTAGTAAGTCTTATGTTCGCAGGACTTATTGGAAAATCAATGATAGTTTACGTGGACGACACGGTAGTCAAAAGTAACACTGCCGAGGAATATCCCGAAGACCTACGGAAAGCGTTGGTCATTATGGATAACTTTGGCATGAAAGTTAACCCTAGGAAATGCTCTTTTGGGATCCGAGGAGGAAATTTTTTGGGGTTTATGGTTACGGAGAAGGGAATAGAAGTAAATCCCGAGAAAGCGGAGGCCATCATGGGATTACCCACCCCAAAGACGGTGAAAGACGTTCAAAAGCTGACTGGTAGAATGGCCTCGCTGAGTCGGTTCGTCTCAAAGTCAGCAGAAAATGGGCTTCCCTTCCTTAAGATACTTCGAAATGTCAAGGAGTTTCAATGGACCCCCCAATGCGAGGAAGCCCTCGGAGAACTAAAAAGGTACATGTTGAAACTACCTTTGCTGGTAAAACCTTTACCTCAAGAAGAGTTATTTTTATACCTGTCGGTCGGAGAAGAGGCTATTAGCGCCGTTTTAGTCAAAGAACAAGATGGAGAACATCGTCCGGTATATTACGTCAGCAAAACCCTCCTCGGAGCCAAGACCAGGTATACCCTAACTGAGAAACTTGTCCTAGCATTAGTTACTACGGCCCGCAAGCTACGCCCCTACTTTCTTTCCCACACAATTACAGTCCTAACAAAGCATCCCCTAAGGACAATTCTTAATAAGCCTGAATCATCAGGGAGGTTAATAAAATGGGCAGTAGAACTCACCGAGTATGACATTTCTTACGCTCCGAGACCCTCCATCAAGGCACAAGTCCTGGCGGACTTTGTAATGGAACTCACGGGCATCGGATCCGAGGGGAAAGAACCATTGTGGTACGCTTATGTAGATGGGTCCTCGGTGTGCACGCACGTGGGATAGGAATAGTTTTTGTAAATCAAGAAGGGGAGGATGAAAGGCTTCATTTTGCAATCAGAATAGATTACCCCCTCTCTAACAATGAAGCTGAGTATGAAGCTCTCCTTATTGGGATGAGACTGGCAAAAGAAGGAGGGATGAAGAGAATACTCCTCCATAGTGATTCTCAATTGATTGTCCAGCAAGTTAAAGGATCATATGAAGCAAAAGAAGAAAGAATGCAAGAGTACCTCCGAGTTGTCCGTCAAAGGTTCGAATGGTTCGAGGAATATGATATAGTTCAAATTCCCCGAAAAGAAAACCAGGAGGCGGACGCCTTATCTAAAATGGCCACTCAAACAGCCGCCATACACACTCGGAGGATTACTCTACTTCATGTCAACGAGTCTGAAAAAAGTGTGTGCAAAGAGATAAATACCATCTCAGATCCCTCATCTAGCTGGGTGACTCCTATCAAGGCCTATTTACAGGATCCCGAGGGATACTCCTTGGACAAGAATATCCAGCGGATGATGTCCAGAAAAACCATTCGGTACTTCCTCAAAGATGGAATACTTTTCCGAAGGACGTATTCGTGCCCCCATGCTCGATGTCTTAATGAAGAAGAAGCCCAACTGGCTTTAGCGGAAACTCACGAGGGGACATGCGGGAGCCATACTAGCGGCGAAAGCATGGTCGGACGCTTGATTCGACAAGGCTACTACTGGCCCACGATGGCTAAAGACAGTAAAAGCCATGCCGAAAAGTGTAAACCGTGCCAAACTTACGCCCCTCGGATTCATCAACCCGCGGCCCCGTGGGAACCCCATCTAACCCCTTTCCCGTTTTCCAAATGGGGCATTGACATACTTGGACCTCTCATTCCTGACTCTGGTCAAAAGAAATTTCTACTAGTAGCCGTTGACTACTTCACCAAATGGGTGGAAGCGGAACCCCTAGCTAGGATAACCGCAGACCCCGTTATCAACTTTCTTTGGAGAAGTATCATTTGTCGCTTTGGTGCCCCTCGGAGCCTGGTAAGTGATAATGGTCTGCAATTTACGGACCAAGGGTTACAAAAATGGTGCGATCATTGGGAAATAAAACACCGCTTTGCTTCGGTGGGATACCCTCAAGCAAACGGTCAAGTAGAAAGGACCAACAGAACCCTTTTGAAAAACATGAAAGCCCGACTCGATTGGCACAAAGCCAAGTGGGTTGAGGAAATACCCGGTATACTATGGGCTTATCGGACCACGCAAAGCGCCGCTACGGGCGAAACTCCTTTCAGTCTATCCGACGGATGTGAAGATGTCCTGCCCTCGGAGGTCTCCATAGAAAGTTGGCGAGTCAAGGAATACGAGGAAGTAACCAACAGCTCAAATCTAGCCCTCGCCCTTGATCTTCTCGAAGAAAAGACAACCCGAGTAGCCCTCCGAGTGGAAGAGTACAAGACTCGGATGTCACGATACTACAATGCCAAGGTAAAGCCCCGAACTTTTCAAGTTAGAGATCTAGTGATGAAACTAGTAGGGGCTTCCAAGAATGTAGGCAAGCTTGATCCACGATGGGAAGGACCCTATAAGATAGTGGAAATTATGGGGCCAGCAACCTATCGTCTTGGCGATTCCGAGGAAATAGTGTTTCGTAATACCTGGAACTCAATCAACCTTAGAAAGTATTATGCTTAATGTAACAGTCATGCATGAATAAGAAAAGTTATTCATATACGAAGGGTTCATTACAAAAGAAAATAGAGTTGCTTGACAAAAGGATAACTCTACATATGAGTCATCTTAGCAACCCAACAAAAAAGCCCCTCGTATCATGAACTAAACTACATAATATCCTTCTACAAGTTAAGCCCCTCCTATAGGGCGTTTCCCTTCTCGAATAAATCGTCGGCGTTGCTCCTCGGAAAGGGAAACCGGATCATCAATAAACACAATCGAAACTGAAGAATCCCTTCTGCGTTGTGCTCAGACAATTCCCCTGCAACTTGGTTGTTCTCTTCTGCGTATTTGACCTCGACGTCGGATCTTTTATCCATTACATCAGGAGTCAATGGGGGAATGACGTCAACCTCCTCGAATTGCCACTGGTGGGGTCCAATGTGAGGAAGGTTCTCGAACTCGAACATTGGCTGCAATGGGGCTTCGTCATCCTCAAAGTCGAAAACGACATCAAATCCGTCGTCAAAGTGATCCATTTCTCCGTGAATCTTGATGAGTAATTATGGAGAGAAAGAGAGTAAGAAACTCGAACTAAACTGTAATGACAAACTTGAACTATATTGTAACAAATGTTGATGGAATTAAAGTGAGAGAGAACTGATCTGAGAAAATTATATTTTACGAGAGAGTAGTGATATGGTTGGGTTCTGTATTTTTCTTTACTTAAGGGTGCATGTTTATATATTGGGCATGTAACTACTAGATAACCGCCACAACGTATACTATAACCAATTATGCCACTGCTTTGTTTTTTTGGAGTATAATTACATTTTAAAGCTAATAAATTAACGCAAGGGGGGTTGTTAATCATTTTAAGCCGAACTTATATCTACCACTAATGCAATAAGTAACAAGCATATCCATGTTGTCCTTGCAGATATGTTTCTTGTGTCGATCAAAATGATATTTGGTACTTTTACACTCCGAGGACGCTCAAGTGCCCTAATGAAAACGCCCCAATCGAGCCATTGGCGAAGGGCTGTGGAAGGCCACCGGAAAAGATAACTCGTAAAATCCGCTATAATAACGTGACTGTTGGACACCGTAGAACACTTGTGTTTTACATAGACAAATCTCGAAAAGGAAAGACAGATTGGATTATGCATGAATATAGCGTACTACTCGTCAAGGAAGATGCATGGAGGTGGTACGTACACTATCCAATTAATTAGTTTGTGTAGCGAAATGAACAATTTGTCTCACTCTTTTTTCTTGTATTATTGTTTGGCAGATGGACTTGCTTTTACGTAAGGTTTACAAGAAACCAAAAAAGGAAAAGAAAGTTGATGATCAGAGTTCGGAGCCTAATAATGATTAGAGTTAAATCAGAGGCTATTAATGATGAAAACCACGAGAATCCCGCAAATTGAGATATGAATGTAGTGCACGGAGATGATAACAACATTGCTCAACCAGCGCCGTCACTGCAAATCATGCCTCATTATATGTGCGCTAATGCTGTGCCTGGAACCAGCATCGACGACCCTGATCTGCTAAACTAATGAATTCCTCATCAATTCTACGACAACATGAATAACAACATGGCGCATCCATATGGGATGGACATTGTTATAGACGGAAATATTGATAACACTTATGTGCATCATGAATTCAATGAGACGTTCATGCGATTTCAGATCGCCAATCTAGATTTGATAACCAACATGCCGGGAAATCGCAATATATCTCTTCCTCCTGTTGTACCACCAGCTTGGCAGACCAGATTTTCTCATGATTACGGGTTAAGTGGTCATATGGACATGCCTGGAAGTAGCTATTATCCTTTGAAAGATGAAGTTCCTAGTCCATTGACGAGCTATGAATTTTACCCTCTTCAAAACACGGGGCTCGATGACAATAATGATAATCTTCATGATCAATTGACGCCACTACTGCAAACCATGCCTGAAGAAAAGTTCTGTAACGAGCCTGAGAATAGCGATTATCTCCAATTAGCGTATGAACATTACATGAATCGGCTAGGAGACGGGTTCTTCAGCATCATGCTTAGAACTAGCAATGATCTACCACAGAACGACGTGGTTGATGAGGAACAGGGTACTGCTTTATGGAACAAAAATGGAAACACGGGTGAACCACTCACTGAAGACGAGATTTTGTTCTTCAAAAGAATTTCGATGTTTAGATACTGAAGCTTGATTTGAGCTTGTGTATGTCAGATGCGAAAGGCTGATTAAGTCTACAAGTTTTGATTCCCAGCTCTGGCTATAGGTTTTGTTTACTTGTGATCGAGAGATGTTTGTACTTTGTTGTTTCTTTAATTTGTCCATTAGTAAGCGCTAGGCGAGTGGTTTTTGCGGGTTGGACAGCGGATGGGTAAGGAGCAGCTCGCTATTATGGTGACTCTTTGCTGGGCGATGTGGAGCAATCAGAATTTAGCATTGGCGGGGACGGACGGCAGAGTCCGATGTAGATAGCACTGTTTGCGACCTCATACGCACAACATTGGTGCACGACCGTGGGCGGAATACGAGCATTTGAGCCGTGGGGTGAAGTGGACTGGGTTGCTCCGGAAGTTGGATGTCTAAAAATTAATTTCGATGGGGCTGTGTTTGTGGATGAGGGGAAAGTTGGTTTGGGCTTGGTGGTGCGAAACCATGAGAGGGCTACAATTGGAACGGCGCAAAAACGATTTGTTGCTACGATGGACGCGGTGTGTGTTGAGGCGTTAGCCGCAGTTTGGGCTATAAAATTGGCGGTGGGAATGCAATGGACGGAGGTCGTGTTTGAGGGTGATTGCCTTAATATTATTCACAATATTATTTACCAAACACGGTCGGAGGCGCGGTACTTGAATGTTCTTGAGGATTTTGTCCGCCTATTTGGACCTAGAGATGGTTATCGGATTCGTTGGGTGAGAAGGGAAGCAAATGCGATGGCTCATGATCTTGCTCGCACGGCGGTGGGGGTTCTTCTTGTGCCCGATGACCTTAATTTTATTCATTAAGTGATTGGTAGTCGTAGGTAGATATAGATTTGGTCGAATTGGCCGTATTCTTGCGTTTGTACTAACTTGTGCAATTTGCACGTTCTCTTAATAAAGTTTTACCTTTCAAAAAAAAAAAGAGCTTTCACTACAAGAAAAAGGGGTCATTAGGGACCGCAAATTAGCGACTGCCAAGCAGTCGCTACACTTCAGCGACTGCTGAAGGCAACAACGACCGCTTAGCAGTCGCTAAATTTAACGAGCGACCACTAAGCAGTCGCTTTATAATTTGCGACTGCCAAACAGTCGCTATTGCAATCAGCGACTGCTTAGCAGTCGCTACTCCTTTTAAAATTTCTGGGCCACACATTTCGGCCCGAGTTGGGCCAAAATGTGGGCCAATTTTAGGGCCGAATTTACCCTAATTCGGCCCTAAATAAATCAGCAACCGTTAAGCGGTCGCTGATTTTGGGGTATAAATAAAAAAAAAATCTTTTTTTTTATTTCACCATCTTCTTACCCAAATCAGCGACTGTCGAGCCGTCGTCGCGATTTCGAGCCGATTTCCTCATCTTCTTCCCCGATTTCGAGCCACGTTTCAGTCATTAGCGACCGTTGAGGTCAAGTTGCGACCAAACAACGGTCGCTCACTCTCACTTGCCCATTTCCGCCTCCTTGCGCCGCCTCCGCCCATTTCCGGTAATGAAATGCTCGATTTAGTTTTTCCTTTTTTTTGTGTTTTACTAATATTTTAATTTAAATCCGAAGATTGCCTAATTTAAATCTGAAAATTGGTATTGTTAGATTGTTAGATTTGTTGTATGATTGTTAGATTTGTTGTTAGATTTGAAATAGAAATAGAAATAGATTATTGTGGAATTAGAAATAGATTAGAAATATATTATTGTGAAATTGTGAAATTAGAAATAGATTAGAAATAGATTATTGTTAAATTGTGAAGTTATAAATAGATTAGAAATAGATTATTGTAAAATTGTGAAATTAGAAATCGATTAGAAATTAGATTAAGGAAAAAAATAGAAATAGATTACCGATAGATTAGGGATTAGATTAAGGAAAAAAAATAGTAATAGATTAGAAATAGATTAGAAATGAGAATAAGGTAAAAAAAATAGAAATATATTTGTGAAATTGATTAATGAATGATTAAAGGAAAAAAAATAGAAATAGATTTGTGAAAATTAGATTATATATTAGATTAAATTAGATTAGTTTTTACTTAGATTTTTTAATTAGATTGTAAAAATGAGATTAAGTTTATACTTAGATTCTTTAAATAGATTGTAAAAATTAGATTAAGTTTATACTTAGATTTCTTAAAATAGATTGTAAAAATTGAATTGTTCAATTTGAAATAGTTTTGTGTTAGATTGTTAAATTGTTAAATTAGATTCAAGTGTTGATTTGATTTTCTAAATGTTATATTTTCATTTTTACAGTATATACATATTTTCGGCATGACGTCACGTAAGACCACTAGCGGTACTGGAGGTCGAGGTCGAGGTCGTGGAGACGGAGGTCGTACTGGGGTGTCTGGTACTCGTAGCGGTGGACGAGTCACGAGTAGTGGCAGTGTAGGTCGTGGTGGTGTCGGTCGTGGTGGTGTTGGCCGTGGTGGGGTTGGTGCCAGTGCTAGTGGCGGAGTAGGTGATAGCGGTGTTGGTCGTGATGATAGTAGCAGTCGGGGGGGTCGAGGTAGCCTCAGACCTGTACGGATTGTCCGATCGGCGACTCGTGCATCGGATGGCCATGCAGCCGAGCCATCCGATGCGGCACTAGGGTCAGGTGACGTCTCTACGTCGAGGACACCAGTGTTGCAGCGGCAGTTATTAGCAGAGTTTGAGACCGCCGAGGTGCCAGAGGTGCCACTACCCCGATCATCAGAGTCCACCAGGTTCGAGGTGCCACTACCACCTACTTCAGCTTCAGTAGGGACTCACGTGCCCCCATCTGCCGAGTCTACCAGACTTCAGACTCCATCACCTGTACACGACATCGGAGCTGGACAGAGTCAGAGGTCGAGTGAGTCACCACTACCGAGCCAGTCTCGCCCACCGAGGGGACCAAATGCACCATGTACGACGGTCCCGGCGGGACAGAAGATTCCGCTTATAGAATTGCATCGGGGTTGTTTTTCCAAGCCCCCTAGTCGTGAGGTCGCGAAGGTGATCACTGGCCTCATTCGTCAGTTTATGACTGAGTTTTGGCCCTCCCACACAAAGATCCCCCCCGAGATACGGAAGGAGATGTATGCTCGATTTACGGTGAGTTTTTAATTTATTGTTTAATATCTCTTAATTTAGTTTATTAAATTAGGGCTTTTTTAAAAAAAATTATGTTGAATTTAGTTTATTAATTTATTGTCGTACTTAATTGTTGAATATTAATTTTTTTTGGGATAATAGCATCAAGCCCCCTGAATTATGCATGATTTTGCGACTTGCCCCCTAAACAAATTTAATAAGCGTTTTGCCCCCTAAACTATGCACGTCTGTTCGATTTGCCCCTTCAATGGATTTTCGGCCATTTTTTGCCGGAATATTCCCCCATACCCGACTCATATGGGTTGTACTAGATGTATTATGTTAGTTGATGAGAAAAAGTTGGGAAAAAATACCTCGTACGGGGTGTTCCCGCCAAAAATGGCCGAAAATGCGATTTACCGCTTCAGTGTATTTTCGGCCATTTTTGGCCGAAATATTCCCCCCGACCCGACTCATATATGTTGTACTAGATGTATTTTGGTAGTTGATGACAAAAAGTAGGCGAAAAAACACTTCGAACGGGGAATATTCTGGCCAAAAATGGCCTGAAATCCATTGAAGGGGCAAATCGAACAGACGTGCATAGTTTAGGGGGCAAAACGCTTATTAAATTTGTTTAGTGGGCAAGTCGCAAAAACGTGCATAGTTCAGGGGGCTTGATGCTTTTATCCCATTTTTTTTTGCAGAATAGGTTTGGGATTCGTTACTCCGATAGGGGTGCAGTACACATGGCATACCAGGAGAAGGCGAGTGAGCTTTACAAACGAGCGATGAACAAGGCGCATAGCTATTACATGGAGAGGAAGGATATGGAGAAGTATCGCAACAAGACAAAGACGTCGTGGATGAGCGAAAGTATTGAGAAGGCGGCGGCAAAACATTGAGAGACGGAAGAATTTAAGAAGAAATCTGTCAAGGGAGAGAAAGCTAGGAGAGGCGGTAAGGAGGATGGCCCGGCGCCCGCCACCTTTTACGGTGGTTCTATTGATTACGAGGAGATCCGGCAGCAGCTGGTATTTTTTTTAAAATTATATATTTTTAATTGTTCTTAAGTTATATATTTTAAGATGTTAATTTTTTAAAATTATTGTTCTTAAAAAGAAATCCATTGATTAGTAT
Source organism: Linaria vulgaris (assembly GCA_948329865.1). Classification (NCBI taxonomy): domain Eukaryota; kingdom Viridiplantae; phylum Streptophyta; class Magnoliopsida; order Lamiales; family Plantaginaceae; genus Linaria; species Linaria vulgaris. Next base: position 28,269,981 of record OX415250.1, on the reverse strand, counting down.
TTTTAAGATAATTTTAACCCCACTTTTATTTTCAATTTAAAGATGAGGAATCAGCCCGGACGCACGCACCCTATCAGGCACGACGAGATATACAAGGCGGGACATACTAAGAAGGTGTCGGGGACTGGGAGAGGTACCAACCAACCCTTGAGGCGGATGTGGAAGTCAGAGGCGACGAGACTGATTTACGTAAGTGTTTCGACTTTTATACTTGTTTACCGCTTATGAATTCTAATTTAATTTTAAATTATATTTCGAACTAATTCATCTTTTTCATCACATTTTTGATAATTCAACATAAATTATACAAGAGGGAGTTGAGGAGGAAAAATCCCGACGCCGTGGAGGATAAGGATTTGGATGAATGGGACCCCGAGGCGTGGAAGAAGGCCATAGGGACGATCAGCAAGGGGAAGGCGAAGGGTTTACCGACTTATGCCGATCCACATGACTCGGACATTGAGATGACGCGGGCGAGAAACTGGGATCAGGATTTGCTCAGGCAGGTCCAGTCCGAGAACCTAGAGTTGAGGACGACACCAGACCCGAGAGTCGACGCACTGACGACATGGGCACATGGCTTTGTCGAGGACCAGATTGCAGAGGGCCGACCAGTGCGAGAGCTTCCTAGTGAGTTGTTCATGGGGAGTGCTATTAAGACCGGAGACGCATTCAGGGTTCCGAGAAAGGTCCGTCAGAGAGCTGATCCTTTTGCTCCAGGTACTTCTACCGCCTCTCAGTATGTTGATGATTTTGAGGCTGATGAGTGGTATAGTGATTGTGATGGTGTTGCTGGTGATGAGGATCCCAAGGCCGGTGTTGATGGTGAGGAGAACCTAGATGAGATGTATAGATTGTGGGAGAGTTCTGGTGATGATGGGGTCGAGTATCCGCCTAGCGATGATGAGGGGGTGATGTTGGGGATGGTGATGTTGGGGTCGGTGATGATTGGGACAGTGATGATTGGGAGGGTGATGATGAGGGGGGTCATGATGACCCGGTTCAGTGATCGGGTGGATGTTAGTGGTTTGTATTTTGTTTGGGATTATGATACTATAGTTTTTTTATTATCGCGTTATGAACGGTGATTGTACTTATTGTGTTGAAATAGGTTTTTAACTATTATTAGGTCCAACTCATGTCAATTTTTTTTTATGATTATCGCGTTATGGATATGATTGTGTTTTGAATTGTGAATGTGATTGTGTTTGGATATACAAGTTTGTGATTAGCTAGCGATTTGGATAGAATATCCCCAACTGAATATCCATGTTGAACGAACTCAGGTCTACAAACATATTAAGACCTAATGTTTCGTCCTCTTGAAACACTTGCTCTGGAACCTCTTGGTCAGAAGGGGTAGAATCATGAACATTGAGCGACGACATGTCGATGATGTGTCGAGCTGGAATATGTGATATTGACCACCATCCCTTTCCCCCCGGCCTTCCATTTGGTAGAGATGGATACTTGGTGTAGTAAGCCTGCATTGCTTGATTAGCACAAATAAATGGTTCATTGGTCCGGAGTATTTTAGTAGGGTTAATTTCCACCAATTTGAACCTCTCGTGGATTTTTTTGCCGTTCGGTCCAATATCATACCACAAACACTTGAAGAAGACAATGGTCAGTGGTTTCAGACTTCTTCTACCTCCCCAATATTCCACTTCTATGATCTCTTTAAAAGTCCCATAGAAATTAGTTGAATCATTGTTTCCCATGTCGCCCTTCACGTATACCCCATTGCAGTCACTCTTCTTGGGCCCCAATTTCGTATCAATGTGGAACCGAAACCCATTCACAATGTATCCATCGGAAACGATTGCATCATTTAGTGGACCGTTGACCAACGGTATAACCCGATCGTCTATCATGTACTTTCCACTGCTATACTCTTGCTTGAACCAGGCCACATAATCCTTGTTCCTTTTCCTTTGCACCTCCATGGCATTCAATCCGCCGCACTCCTCTTCTATGAATAAACTGCGTGATAGAAAAAAAAAGTTAGTCCTAATATAATAAATAAATTGACCCTAGATGAAGAAAAATTCTAGTAGACTCACTCTTCCCATCCCTCCAACTCCTCACAGTTAAGAAGTGTATAAAGTTCAATTAGCTCATTTTCTTCCGTCGTTAAGGTCTTTGGCTTCTCCATAATATTAAGCGGTCGTCCCTTTTTTCGAAACAATAAGAGCTCATCATCCCAATCTGTGTTTTCCAAAGTCTCATTTCTGTTATATCGCATGTGTGTAGCTCCAGGGGTTACATCGAGATATTGGGAAATCAAATTTGATATCTCTGAAGCTAAATAGGCATTGGCCATGCATCCCTCGGGCCTCGCTTTGTTCCCCACTGCACCTTTCAGATGAAACATTTGCCTGATATACAAAATAAAAATAATTTACTTTCATTGCACATAGAATAAATTAAAAAACAATCATAAAAAATCAAAGTGATTTACCTCTCGAATGGATACATCCATCTGTAGTGAACTGGACCGCAAACTCTAGCCTCATACGGTAAGTGAATGGCCAAATGCTCCATAGAATTGAAAAATGAATGAGGGAATATTCTCTCCAGCTTGCACATGGTGACAACAATGGATTTCTCCAGTCCCTCCATAGCCTCCGCTGATATCTCTGATGCGCAAATTGCCTTGAATAACAAACTAATCTCCACAAGCGTTTCCCATATGTCTTTCTCAAGGAAGTCACGAAAAGCAATCGGGATCAATCTCTGCATAAAGACGTGGCAGTCATGACTTTTCATTCCGGACAACCTTTGTTGCTGCACATGTACGCAACGTCCCAAGTTAGAAGCGTATCCATCTGGAAATTTTAGCATGCCCAACCATTCTAAGAATTTTCTCTTTTCATCCTTTGATAGACAATATAATGCTTTTGGCTTCTTCGTGTCCCCCCCCTCGGGAAGTATCTAAGAAAAGCTCGCTACGGTTGGTCCAGATTCTCAAATCTTTTCGTGACTTGATGTTGTCCTTTGTCTTAGGGTCATCCAACACCGTGTTGATGATGTTATCGAAAAAATTCTTCTCACAGTGCATGACATCTAGACAGTGACGAACCGAGTTTGTGGACCAATAAGGCAGTTCCCAAAATATACTCTTCCGCACCCAATTATGGTTTACCCCAAAACCTGGGAGTTTATTGAATTGTTTACCAAACCCCACATTCCCAAGGTCATTAACAATTCCTCGAATTTTGTCGCCAGTCTTTCTATGAATCGTTTCTTCAAGCCGCATTTCCCCCTTTTTAAAATTATATGCGTCGTATCTCAATTCATGATCTACAGGCAAGAACCGACGATGGCAATCGAACCAATAGGAAAGCACCAAAATTTCTTGTTCCCAACCTTTGACTTGAGTCCATCCACGTATCTCTTTTCGTCACATATCGGGCACTTATCGTAGTTCTTCGTCTCATCCCCGTAGAACAAGAAACATTGCTTTGGACAAACATCGTACGTAACGTACCCTAACTCTGATTGCAGCATTTTACAAATCCCTTTCGGGTCCTTTGGTAATAACTTTCGAACCTCTGGCGTGAAACCTCTCTTCGCCAATTTATAAGCCTTATCAGAATAAATAGTACTAGCCTTGTGGTGTGTCTTGTACTCCAACCACTCCGACAACCACTGAAGGACACTTATATCATCATCCAGGTTGGAATTTGGATACATGGGCACATTTCCTAGGTGCATCAAGTTGTAGAACGCATGTGCTTCCCGGTTCAGTTCCACGTTAGTTGCCTCGTCCTCAAATGAGCGACCTCCACGTGCATCCACGACCATGTCTACAAACGGCACATCAACATATATTGGGTTGTCGGGAATACCGGTGTGTGACGAGCGGGGAGAATCGGGCACATACGATGGTATAGTATTTGTTAACGTTTCTCCATGAAAAATCCACTCTGAATATCCATCGATAAATCCTGACTTATGTAGATGTTCCCGTACAACTTTTTTATCAAAAAACCGTATATTATTGCATTTCTTGCAAGGGCACCTAATTTCTCCACCAATATCTACGAATCTAGGACCTTGCTCCGTAGCATATTCAATAAAAGCCCGAACCCCAAACACAAATCTATCACTTAAATAACCATCACTATCGTACGGATCGTACATCCAAGATTTATCCATTATGTAATCCATATTTTAATTATATGAATAGAGTTGAATCATCCACCACAAGAAATTTAAAGAGTTAAATAGAAAGATGAACGTACTTCTTGAAGCGTGAAAAGCGATCCGCAAGAAAGTTTCGTACACCACGATTACCCTTTGTGTGTGTAATATTACCTATCAACAAATAAATAGTTATAAGTTAGAATCTAATAAAATAACAAAATATATTGAAATTAAAATTTGGGATAGTAAGGAGAAAAAACGTGCATACCTTATGAAGTATGGAAGGTTGGAATGAAAATGAGAGTAGAAGAAGAGTCCTATTTATAGGGCATTGTCAGTCAATAGGGACCGTCTGGGCGGTCCCTATTGACAACGGATACTAACAATAGGGACCGCCTGGGCGGTCCCTAATGATAGTAGCCGTTGTCATTAGGGACCGCTCAGGCGGTCCCTAATGATACTATCCGTTGTCAATAGGGACCGCATAACGGTCCCTATATGTTTAATAGGGACCGTTAAGCGGTCCCTATAAGTTTAATAGGGACCGTTAAACGGTCCCTATTGTCAAATTAGCGACCGCTTAACGGTCCATATTGTCATATTATGGACCGCTTGGCAGTCCCTATTGTTAATTTAGGGACCGCTTAGCAATCCCTATTAATATTCATACATCAAAATTATGAATTTTTCGATGGTTCGAGGTGCCGCGTTGTATGTTTAGTTCATAATAACCATTGGAATAGTTAAAATAACAATAAGTACAACGACACATTGTATATCCAAACATTATACAAGGAGAACGGGCCGCTTTGAAGATTCTCCTACTATTTTGTACGACGAATGACATAATGACAAATTAATTCGATCTACATATATAAGTATAGTTAATGAATACTTAATCTAATGATTATGCCTCATAATCGTATATATGCTAACGTTTGTGAAGTAAATCATAAACACGGATAACAATTATAACTAACTAATTAGTTAGTTGTACATTTGTGAAATATATCTTGAACGTTAATAACTCGATTGATCTCAATTAATCTATTATTTCACAACTAATCTACTATAAGGTTGGTTTTGCAATCATTTATTACTTAAATTTACATAGTACAATGAGTTTGGTTGCTTACAATCACAAACACAACAACATCAATAAAAAAAAATCGATTTTTAAGTACGAATATTAGTAGGGACCGCTTAACGGTCCCTATTGTCAAATTAGAGACCACTTAACGGTCCTTATTGTCAAATTAACGACCGCTTAACGGTCCCTATTGTCATATTAGGGACCGCTTGGCAGTCCCTATTGTTAGTTTAGGGACCGCTTAGCAGTCCCTACTAATATTCATACATCAAAATTATGAATATTAGTAGGGACCGTTAAGCGGTCCCTAATTTGACATTAGGGACCGTTTAACGGTCACTAAAATCGTAAATTTTGAATTTTTACCAAAATTTTTGGCGGAAATGAGGGGGAAATTTGAATTTCACCAAAGCAATTCTCAACCGTCGATTAAATCCTAATCTACGGTCATAAGTACCCCATCATGTCTTTAACACGGATCGCCATCTCAAATCGTCGATCATCTAAAATCATCCAACGGACAAAAACTAATTGAATCCTATCATATATATATATATATATATATATATATATATATATATATATATATATATATATATATATAACCTCACCACTCTTACACCCATTTCACTATCTCCAAAAAATACTATCTTCTTTTCTTCTTTTCACCAACACAAAAACACTATCTTTTTTTTCTTCTTTTCACCAACACAAAAACTTTTCTTCTTTTCACCAACACAATCTTTTCTTCATTTTCTTTTCTTTCACTTTCTTTATTTTGGATTTTTATTTTCTTTTTTTGACCAATACAATCTTTTTTTCTTATACTTTCTTTATTTTGGATCTTCATTTACTATTCTTCACTTTTGATTCCATTCATGTTTTTTATTTCATTCATTTTATATTATTACTTATTTTATTCATCTTTTCACATTCTTTTATTCTTTCATATCAATTGTTATTATATTAACTTTTTATTCATCATTTTATTGTTTTGATCTTGTTAAAATTACAATTTTACAAAAAAAAATAATTATATTCCGGATTTAATCCGGAATATAATTGTATTTTTTTTATTTTTTCTAGAGGTCATTAGGGACCGCTTAACGGTCCCTACTAATATTCATACTATGAATATTAGTAGGGACCGTTAAGCGGTCCCTGTTTTTGATATTAGGGACCGTCAAACGGTCCCTGTTTTTGATATTAGGGACCGTTCGACGGTCCCTACTAATATTCATAGAAATTCTACGAATATTAGTAGGGACTGTTAAACGGTCCCTATTGTCGAACGGTTGCTACGTTCTGAAGCACATTAGGGACCGCCCAGACGGTCCCTATTGTAGAAATTAGGGACCGCCTGAGCGGTCCCTATTGTAAAATTTAGGGACCGTCTGGGCGGTCCCTAATGTGCTACATTAGGGACCGCCTGAGCGGTCCCTATTGTAAAAATTAGGGACCTTCTGGGCGGTCCCTAATGTTCTACATTAGGGACCGCCCAGACGGTCCCTATTGAGGTCATTAGGGACCGCTTAACAGTCGCTAAATTGCGGTCCCTAATGACCTCAATAGGGACCGCTTAACGGTCGCTATTGGCAAGCGACCGTTGTCAATAGCGACCGCAATATAGCGACCGTTAGACGGTCGCTATTGGTCAATAGCGACCGCATGGGGGGGTCATTAGGGACTGCCCAGGCAGTCCCTAATGACCCATTTTTCTTGTAGTGTTTTGCATATTGGCGTAAATTTTTATCATCACTTGTAAATTATATGAACTGCAGTTTCCACTACCTATTTGAATGAATTTGTAAAAAAAATTAATTCTCAAGAATGTTCGCTGCCTGGCACCAAATGTTGTTTTTTTTGGGTAAAGACTTTTTTTTTTTTTTGGTTAAGTGTGGTTAGGACGTGTTGTTTCCGAACTTGTTGTAAGATTTTGATTTGCGACTACGAAATGTTGCTGGAGAACTATTGTTAGCAATAATTTGAAGTATTTGTGTCTGTCTTTCAGTATGTTATGTAATTGGACTGCAGTGAAAGATTATAGTATCATGAATGGCATCTAATTGGAATGATGTGTATTAATAGGGGAAAAAAAGGCAAATGAATAAGGAAAAAAAAGAAGTTGTATAAGCCAGCGGTCAATTTGGTTAGTAAACATAAAATCAGGGCAGGTGTTTTAATATTGTAGTTCCACCATAAATGAACTAGGGAAAAATGCACTATACCCCCAAACTATTGCCTCTATTGCATGTGCTTCCCCAACCTTCATTTTTGAGCATTGCTCCCCCAAACTTAATTTTTAAAAGAATGGTACCCCTGGTACTCACAGACCGGCCAAAAGGGCAAAATGCAATAACTAATAATAAATTTTTTCCCAAAACTTTTTTTTAATATAATACACCCTAATTCTTTCCAATTTCCAAAAAAGACCATCTTTTTCAAAGCAAAATTTTTAGATTGTGCTTTGATGCAAATGTAGATTTTTTTTAAAAAAAAATTCATTTACTTTTCATATTAATTATTAAGAAATTAAGTTGGTTGTCATGGCAATATCTTAATGTTATTCTTTTTGCTAAAAAAATTATTGCTTATAATATTTTCTTTATCATCAACAAAAAACTAGTATTGTTGGTATTTTTGGTAAAAAGATTTATTATGAGACAATGAAATGAATTTGTCACTAGCTACCATCGACGAATGTTGTGGTTAGTTAAGTTTTAAAGATAATCCTCCACTAAAGATGTGTCGCAAATCCTCATCGTTGGATCATTATACTACTGCATGAAGTAGTTTTGAATTATGTTTTGTTTTAAGAAACTTTATTGCTTAGTGTGCGCCTTCTAAATGTGATAATGATTTACATAGTTAATTATAAGACTTTTAATATCTAAAGATTTACATAGTTAATTTAATTATTGTTGCTAAATCCCTAAGTGTTTTATTTGTTGCTTACTTAACTAACATCCGCATTTTATTTTATATTTTATGCTTTTGTGAGTATTTTAAAATATTGCAAGAGCCTGCAGCATCAATTCTTCAAGATTCTTATTTTTCAGTATTATTAAAGTATTCACAATTGAATTCAAGGAAAAAATATTTAGAAAGAAACTTTATTGATGACTCTTGAATTAAAAGATTAGAGAACATAGTTTGTGACTTACACTTCCCATTGTGTTTGTGATTCGTAACAAGTTAAACAACCACTTACGAGAAATTGAATACTAACTAATAACCCAAAATAATTGCTAGGATTTTTTAAGATGGATTACTTATCGTGAACTTGCATTTGATGGAGAGGACGGTGGTAAAATGGACAAACGGGCACATTGAGAATTTCCCTAATAAATCAAACAAATTAGTGAGTGATTCATTACACAACGGAATCTTGAATTAAACTCGGTGAAAGAGTCTATATTGAAGTATTTCCAATCGAAATGAATTGGGGTGTATTTTATTAAAAAAAGTTTTAGGGTAAAATTTATAGTTAGTTATTTGCATTTTGCTCTTTTTGACCGATCTGGGGGTTTCCGAGGGGTACCATTCTTTTAAAAATTAAGTTTGGGGGGCCAATGTTCGAAAATGAAGATTGGGGGCATGTGCAATAGAGGCAATAGTTTGGGGGTATTAGGTATAGTGCCTTTTTTCCCATGAACTAAACCAGTCCATCCTTTCCACAAATTGGTTAATATATCTTTCCCGCTATAGATATAATATGGGTCAATCTAGCTATAGCGGCAAACCATACATGCTAGTAGATCGAATGGAAGATTTCAAGAGCGGTTGTTGCTCGTACAACAAATTTTCCAAGTTTATAAATATAATAATGGGGGCAATTCAGTTCAATCAAGACACTGAAAGAGGTTACATGTGACTGATATAATTGCTTTTACCCGGCTATGGCGAATATTCATGATATAATAAGGTTTATTTTATGTTATATATAATGCATGAGGGTGCACCAACTCGCTGATCACTATATAGGTGCACATATAGTGAGAAACGAGTAGCCTAATAACTTAAATGTTCTGCAATACTACAAACAATTGAATAATCAGCTTGTAGCAAGTATGAGATTTTATGATTATACGCCATTCGATAAGTTCTTGAAATTCATCAATTTAACTATTTTATGAAAATAAAACAACAGTAGTATGGATCAAAAATTAAATTCCCGATAAATGGACCAAAAGAAAAAGCAGCCTCAACCGAGAATCAAATTATATTGTTCGAAACATAAGTAAATCCTAAAAGTAACATGGAACAAGAGTTGTTTATTTATCTTCTTCGTTGCCCTGAATTGGGAAGAACAAACTATCCTGATACGGAACCATAGGAAAATCACAACGAAATTGAAATCCAACAAGTGTCAGGGTACGAAAAGCTTTCTTTTTTGCAGAACTACGATAGATTTTATACCCGTCACGGTCCAAGCACAGTACCATTGCCTTTTCCCAGAAAAACATAGGCCAAACCATACCTTTTGGCACTGGTGTTAGCATCTTGATGTCCAATAATTCAGACCAAGAACACATGTCGACGTGACCTTTCATTATCCAAATACGTAGTCTAATACAATTTTCCTGCCTTGTAATCATATTCTCGTAGGCACACAAACAACCTCTCAGACTTGTCAGACTGAATGCTAGAAAAGTACCTTCTGGATTCTTCTTTAACTTGTTGAACTTGTCGTCTCTAGGATCAAAATATATTATCTCTTTCGTTTGAAGCCCTAGTTGGTCTCTTAAAATCCAAAACGAAAATCCCTCTACTAAGAGCCCTGCTCCGGGGTATAATTTATCACAAGTGTCTTCTTCTTGATTCTTCTTTGTTGTCCAGGATTTGTTTCTACAGGAGAATACGGCATAGTATGTCTTATCGTACCTAATCACGACCTTGTACTCATCTAAGTTTGGATCGTGACAAAATCCAAAATGTGTCCCCAGATGATTATTGGCACATGACCCAATTACGGTGGAGCACGAGAACTTTTTTTGTTTTCTACTCGATGGGTTCCACAAAACGTACGAAGTGTATTCTTCTTCTTCTTTTTTGTCTTTGCTGCTCAAGAGTACTAAACCATCACCGTAGCACAAGACATCACCGCAGGGTTGTTGTTGCGGTAGCGATTCATACCCAAAAGCTCCGTTTTTTTTTTCAAAGCGGCAAAGCTCTTTCTCCTTTACGCGTGTACAGAGGAATTTAACCCCGGTATTATTCTTTGGTTTTTGGTGATGAGTTTTGACGAACACGCGATCAGAGATTATGGCGTTCCATGATTTGCATATAGCTTTAAACCTATGAAGGGATTTGGCAGGTAGGTTTAGGAGGATGGTATGTATGATATCAACTGGGAGATCGTCTCCTGATGCGGCCATGATTTTGTTTCTCTTAAATATACAAGAACTCATTATTAGGAGAACATAAAACTTCTTTACCTTTTTTTTTCATTTTATGAATCGCACAAACTTTACCTTGTATATATATATATATACCATCATGATCTTATCCTGATGTCTAATCATTTAATTTAAATCAAATCTATTTGATCATTTATTCCTCTCCTAATATATTTGTAAAGATCACTTCCCTTCAAACTAGGAATGCCAACGTATCAAAAATAATGAAGATATACCTTTAGCTTGTAGATTGAATAAAAGTTTAAAACTCATTACGAAATGTCATTAATTATATTTTTATCCCATTACGAAGTCCAAGATACGAAGGAAACAGATATCATATGATTATATCGCAGGGATTGATTTCGAAAAAGCCTGAAGGAGCCGATAATGTGTTACGTGATTGGAGATTTATTTGAAGTGTTAAAGGGCCAAATAAATTAAAATTTCTCTTGTGGCGTGTTTGTTCAGATATTCTCCCAACAAACTGGAACTTGATGTGACGACGAATGGCTATAAAGACAACATGTTTGGCTTGTGGAGGGGATTTGAAAGATGCTTTCCATGTACTATTTCACTGTCACATTGCGAGGCAGGTTTGGGCACTTGCTTTTATTCTAATTTCGGGTCGAATTAAGCATAACGAGAAGTAAGAGGATTGGTTGAGAAGAGTCTGAACTGCGTATGATGCACTGATGGTTCTTAAGGTCGCAGTCGTGTGTTAGGCGTTATGAGGTGATAGGAATAAAAGAGTTGTGGAGGAAAGGAAATTGACGTCTATGGATATTGTAAATTTTGCTGAGTCGTTCTTTCAAAATTGGGTGGAAGCGCATGATCTGGAAAGTGCGCAGGGGATATCGGAATTGGCTGGCTGGAAACTGCCTCCTCGTCCTTGGTTCAAGACTAATCTTGATGGGGCGGTTTTTGTCGAGGAAGGAACAATTGGGGTTGGCATGCTAATAGAAAGGTATATCCTTGCAAAAGTGCAACGCATAATAGAAGGCAACCTTGGTGCGCTCAACGCAGAAATTCTTGCTATTTATACAAGCGTTAAGATGGCGATTTCTTGTGGATGGGAGTAGGTGATTTTTGAAAGTGATTGTTTGGTGGCCTTAGATGCTATTAAGAGTCGTGTTGACATTGGCGCTGAAGGTGGAAATCTGATGCGAGATCTACAAAGATATTAAGTAAATCATCCGTCATTTATCTTCCATTGGACACAACGCCAAAATAACGAGGAATCACATAACCTTGCATGCTCGGCGTTTTCAAATACTGATTGATTTTCTGCGTTGGAGATTGATCATGTTTAATTTGTTTTCTTGTTTATTGGTTTTGTTATTGTCTTTGTTGGTTCTGTTTTCAGCAGAGTTCACTCACCGAATTTGGTTGTATTTGTTGGTTTTGACAACGAGATTTGGTCAATTTAATGCCATATGATTTCAAAAAAATTAAAAATAGAATCGCCAATAAAATATATATAAAATAAAAGTAGGCTATTGCCTATTGGGCTACATTGATTAAATTCATGAAAGGCCCATCACTCGATCCATATTAACTGGGAATCTGGGATCCATTTCTTGTGAACCACAAAGTTAGGCACGAAATGATAATAATAAAATAATAATAACGTCAGCTTCTCCAGAAGCTTCTGTGTTCTTGTAACCTATATAAGGCCAATTATTCCTTTTTTTTTTTCTTTCCCGAACCATCCATATTTCAACAGACACGCAGAGAGAGAGAGAGAGACCTAAAGCAAACGCAATACATTTTGAAGGTAAATCTTCAATTCAATTCTAATTGATTTTGTTGCTCGGTTGTTGTTTTTGTTCTGAATCGTCATTTGACGCGAAAAATGCTATCGTTTACCTTATTTGTGGTGGTATCTGTTATTGTATCATTAGATTTCGTTCTGTTTTGTCGTAAATTGAGTTTTGATATGCAATTGATTGTTTAATTTATTTATGAGGTTTGTATTTAATGGTAGTACAGTTAATTGTTATTTGATCTTCAATAATTTATTGGTCCAATAGTTCTCAGCTTTGCCTGTGTTGAGTACTTTATATTTAGTTATTTAATGATGATGGTGTACTGAACTTGCAACACTCCTGATAATGCAGCTGTTTGATATTTGTCGTTGCAAATGTCGTCGTACTCCAGAAGATCCAGGTGTGTGTGTTGAATAGATTTCGTTATTCGCCTATAATTGTTGTTGCGTCTGTGTGCTTATGTATGTTTTCTTTCTGCAGGTATTCTCGTTCCCCTTCTTACAAGCGCCACGAGAGGTCGGTCTCCGGGTCTTTGTCGAGGAGCAGGTCAAGGTAATTGGTTGATTTAGTTTGTTTTACGTGTTCTCGTGTATGATATCAGGAGTTATATATATATTGCTGATGTTTCTTCTCGAACTTGTAGGAGTCGGGACTCCAGTGATGTTGAGAATCCTGGGAACAATTTGTATGTGACTGGGCTTTCAGCTCGGGTCACTAAGAGAGACCTCGAGAAGCATTTCTCGGCTGAAGGAAAGGTATGTCATATGTATCAAATGCCTCAGTTTTCTAACCATTGTATATCATTAAACCGTTTATTTGTACGCGTTTTATTCTCTTGCTGGGTAAGTATGAGCTGGTTTCTTCTTTCCCCTTTAATGTAATATGGCGTTGTTCCTTTTCATTTGAATATACTCAAATGTTGTATTTTCCCAAGTAATGCCATGTTTACTGCTCTTATCACGTCAACTTCTAGCTGGCAGTTGAGGTTGATATCTTTGTTAGCTAAAAGGTTTGACTTTTCAGGTTGAAGACATTCACCTAGTTGTTGATCCTAGGACTCGAGAATCTCGTGGTTTTGGTTTTGTGACTATGTCGAATTTGGAGGAAGCTGAACGGTGTATTCGATACTTGGACCACTCGGTACTTGAAGGCAGGGTTATCACTGTGGAGAAGGTAAATCATTTTTATCGGTTGCTTATTATTGGTTGTCTACTTGTAGATTCTCTTGTTATCAATGAGAATAACAATTGATAATTTAATTTAATTTGCTACTGAGTATTGAAGGGTATGTTCTTTCCTTGCTGAAGTTTCTTCGACTACAGGGTAGCTGTGTGAGCAGCTCTTCACCAAACTAACAAATCAAACCAAATTCATCAGCAAATAGCAGACTCTTACTTCAGAGGGTTGTATGCCCTGCATTTCTCTCTTCTGCTATTTGACTTATGTTGCTCATTTGCTTGACCATGGCTCGATCTGCTGTGATTAGCTATTTTCGATGACAGTGATTTGATTCTTGGCTGTTCGTCTCATGGTATATAATCAATTTGCAGGCAAAAAGACGTAGAGGCCGGACTCCTACTCCAGGGAGGTACCTCGGGCTGAAAACAGTTCACGGTAAGGCGCATATTCTTGAATTTACATTTCTTTGGGGGTTTATTGGATGTGCTTAGGAGGTATCCAATCTACTACTGAACTTCTTGTTTTTGGTGTCTGATGATGCAGCACGCCGTCGATCTCGAAGCTACTCGCCTTACTCAAGGAGCCGCTCTCCTTCATATTCGTTTGTACGAGATAGGAGCCGTAGCAGATCATACTCTCCTCGCTACAGTCGTCGACGCCGTTCTTACTCACCATATGGGCGACGCAGGTCATATTCTCCTGATTACAGCCGCGGGAGGTCATATTCGCGGTCTCGGTCTCGTTCTCCATCATACAGCAGGTCTCCTTACAGCAGACGTCATCGTGATCGCTCCTACTCTCGCCACAGAGACTATTCCCCAGATCGACGTTACTATAGAAGGCGCTATAGGTCCCTGTCGCAGGATTATTCCCCTGTTGATCGCCACTATGTAAGAGGAAGGTACCGATCTGTTTCCCGCAGTGTTTCACCTAGATACTCTAGGAGAAGTTATTCCCGCAGTATCTCTCCAAGGCGATCAAGGAGTTACTCACGCAGTGTATCCCCAAGGCGTTACCGAAGGAGGAGTTATTCTCGAAGTCTCTCTCCGTCTCCAATGAAAAGCGCAAGGAGGTGCAAGTCTCGTAGTGTTTCACCCATACGAGGTAAAAGTTTGAAGAGGAGTGCTTCTCGAAGTCCTTGCAGGGCCACGAAACGTGCGACATCCCACGGTAGTCGGTCTTCAAGGAGCCATACCAGGAGCCCTAGTTTTTCGTCATCTACAAGATCTGGGTCCCGATCTGTTAGCCGTGAACGTTCCCCATAGTTTGGTCGTGTGCTTGAACTAGAGTTTCTTACTAAAATAAGAGTGATCATTTTAGATCAATGTTAACCTTTGTAGGCCATCTTCAAGATGTATTGTGGGTTACCATTGTAAGAATAAGAGTACTTATGGGCTATTATAAAATAATGTTGTGTTATCTGACGCTTATTGTTATTGGATGTGATATATTGAGCTGTGTTGTCTGACGCTTATTGTTATTGAATGCGCTGTACGAATCTTGTTTTATGTTTGTTCTTCAGTTCACTGCACCTTGGTAAGTGTAAGCATTGTTACCGCGCACTAATGCAAAGTTCCCGCGATCGCCTTTTGACGCACTTATTTTTGTGCAGTGATAGCAAGAGAGACTTTCCTACGTGGGAGTCTGAACTGTAACTTGGTATCAAAATAAAAGAGAACAATTAGACTCCAAAGGTTTAGTAGACACATAATCGTATTGGAGAACTTCTTCATTTACACAATGACAGACATAATTGAGTGACAGCGGTCTGAAACTCTGATTTAACAGCAAAACTAATTCGTACAAAGAAAAAAAGGTAAGGAATACCAACCTGAATGCAGTACATATGAAATAGAGGCTTACATTGTCTCTAATGTGAATAGTTGCATACTCTTTATCATAACAAATATATCCTTCAGGCTTCTTCAATAGTCAAGTTTATGGTACCATATTTACAGAGAATTCTGCTCATTGAGAAACAAACATCAGGCTATCACCGCACCCGATAGCAGAAACACTATCGCATCGACTTTCTCGAGCATGAAAATGAGTGGTTTCTTCGAACTCTTTGCGTATTTCCCACAACTTTTCCGCGCATTGTTTCATAGAGGGCCTTAACAATCTCGATGGTGAAAGACACTTCTTAGCAAGTTTCATAACATTTTTAACTGCATCAAGTGATGCGATGTTTCGTTGCAGTCTTGGATCCATTGCCAAGACCACTTCGCCATCTCTCAATCTTCTCAGCGCCTGTAGATAAAGAACCTTTTTCATAATTATTCAATGGTCAACGGAATTTTGCCTAATCTGTTAATCAAACCAGTGTCCCCTAATCTTCTATCACTTACCCATCTTGTGGTGACTCTTTCGTTCTGCTCCCTCTTTGGTTCAAAGGGGTGCCTTCCTGTCATGATCTCCACGAGCAGTACGCCAAATGAGTAAACGTCACTCTTTTCAGTAAGTTGGTAAGTCCTCAAGTATTCAGGATCCAAGTAGCCAGCGGTTCCTTTGATCTCCGTGGAAATGTGAGTGTCCATAGAATCTTCTGCACCTAACCGCGCAAACCCAAAATCAGCCACTTTAGCGCCAAGATTTTGTGTTATGAGTATGTTCGACGCTTTGATGTCTCGATGAATTATTGGAGGATCTGGAACATGAACGAATATACTAATTTTAGCGAAAACGAAAAAAACTATATATGATTATTTCATTGATGAGTAATATCAGGGGAGAAAGAGAAACATTCAGGTGGCATCTAATTCGACCTGTATAATTATGAAGATAGGTCATCGCGTGAGCTATGTCTATCGCAATATTCAGCCGCTCTGCAATTTCTAGCACGTTTCCACCAGTACCTGCACTTAAAGCAACAAATTACTACCCACAAGATTCATTTATTGTTTCTTTATATTAGCCAAGATTAGCCAAAAGGCCATGGAATTACCACCAACACAAATTTAGTTTCTTATTGAATGTTGATAAACCTACCATCCAAATGTTGTCGAAGGGTTCCGTTGCTGACATATTCAACGACAATAAGTAGCTCGTCTTCATACTCAAGATAACCATAAAAACGAACCAGATTACGGTGCTCAATCTTAGATAAGGCCAAAATTTCGCTCTTAAACTCCTTTATCAAACATTCATCACGTTTTTTCTGCAAAAACAATGCAACGTCCTCTTTCCTTAACTGAATGACTAGATTATGATCAATAAATTGCGAATCCTCCTTACCTTTTTTGCACGTTTCACAGCAACGACAGATCCATCCTTAAGTTCTCCCCTGTAGACAGTTCCAAATCCCCCTTCACCGATTTTATTTGCTGCAGAGAAATTCCCAGTGGCCTTGTAAATCTCTTGGAATGCTAAATTGCCCCTGACAAACCGTTTGTCATCGTAATTAGAAGGCCGTGAACTTGATGATGTCCTTGTATCATACGCGGGAGAACCCTTTAAGGAATCTGCAGACATCACAGTCATAAAAACTAGTCAACTCACCTAAATTCTTTTAACAATTCTCTATTTTGAGTACATCCAATGCAACATTTGATGGTAGAAAAATGCATCTTACAAGATTCTTCTCCAGCATGATAGCGCCTCTTGCTCGTGTGGACCTGATCTTTCCAGGGGTCGGAATGTTCCTTGTTCAGTCGAAAAATCATAGAAAAAACAGCACTTAGCCTCTTTGCAGCACCAACTACATAACCCAAAGCAGGATTACTACTACTAGAGTTCTCATGATTCACAATTACGAGATCATCGAAATTGGAACGTTGCTGTTTTCTGATACTACCAGGGCGAACGATGAGAGGACTCGCCGTTTGCTTCATCTCTGCAGATGTGAATTATTCCATGTTTGATTTGATAATGAAAACTTTTTATTATATTAGCTAGTGTGCATATGAGACTGATTCAGCAACTGATTGACCATGATTAATATTGTGGGAATGAAAATGACGGATATAAAAAACATTTGAGTTTTAAACTGGAAGATATTATGATAAAGGTATTAAGTCAACTAGGATTAACGGTATTTGCCGGGAAAGTTCAAAGACTGAAGTAGCAATTGGTTGATGTTTTCAAGTTATTTGAGAGCCTGACAGGTTTTCCACTAAAAGTACAAGTGGGACACGAACAAGGTACACTACGACTTGAGCACTTCAAAATGTCAAGGCATGAAGCCACTGAACACCTCAAGACTGTTTAAGGGTGGCTTGGTTTCTGTTGCTAATGCATTACCATATGCCATAGAAAAATTACAATGCTCAAGTCTGGATTTTTAAAATGAAATAAAAGCATCCAACTCTTATCGTATGGGTTATTTTATAGTTTTGTCCCATAGTTTTTGAAACACAATTTTATTATTTAACATTTGCAAAAACATGTGAATTCCACCTCTGATACATTAACTCATCGTTTGTTCGTAAGATTGACCTTTGAAAGGGAGTACACAAATTTTCATTTGGTAATGAGGTTAATATAAGAGATATGAAGAATTGAAGAAGAATTTAATTTACAGGATTGTAATGTGACATAATATGACTCAACATTGACAGGGAATATTTAGTACTTAAAGTTTGTCTTTTAGCTCTAGCTGGCGCGGGTGTTTTTCGCTAGTCTCGAGATTACTCTTTCACCAGACTCTCTTGTCTATAGGCAACACAAGAAGAACTTTTAGTTCGATGGAAACCTGCACTAGAAACACAATGTTATGGTATAAACAATAATAATAAATAGTAAACCTAGGTTAGAAGATGATACAGGGTTTTGCATGCTTGCGACTGGACTCAACGTTGGGTTGAGCTGCCTACGTATCTCTCTGAATGGAACGAAGCAAGCTGGACGTAGTTCATTATTTAGTTGTGCCCGCATGAGGGTCTTATGCGATGTAATGCTACCTCGGAAACTGTGTGCATTGTATTGCCCATTTGGCTCGATTCAGACAATCTTGTAGGATGTATGTCTCGTAATCGAGACTCGGGCGACCGATGTATTAACCCATGTTGGGTGCAGTCTTATTGAAGATCATTTGGGCGGCCTAACGACGTTGTGATTCATCGATCCCTTTAAAGGCTCGGTTTTGGGACCTCAGATGATTTGCACCTTGAAGTGGTCAAATCATAGGTCAAAGTTCTCTCATACTTAGTCCAATTGTTGACATTTGAATGTCTATGTAAAAGTAGAGGAGAAAATATTATAAGTATCTAGGTCGACGTACTTTGATTTGACGTGCTTTTAGTTTGACGTTCTTTTGGTTGTACATGCTTTTGGTTTGGTGTGCTTTAGTTTGACGTGCTTTTGGTTTGATGTGCTTTGGTTTGACGTGCTTCTGAATCGACGTGCTTCCAAGTTAACATGGTTTTGTTTGACGTGCTTTTGGTTTGACGTGTTTTCTCTCACTAGAAAGCTAGAGAGAGGTGAGAGCTCCCAAAGTGTCCAACCTCCAAATAACCAACTTCCCAAATGAATGAGAGAGGGGGGTATTTATAGAACATGAGTAAGGCATGGGTGTGTAGGGACACACACACATATGAAGGAGAAAGAGGGTGCACCATAGGTTTGGTGCACCGAGCCACACCGAACGGGTCCTGGTGTGACAGTTTGACCGATGTGCCACATGGTACGTCGGACCGACAGGCGTGCCATGTTGGTTGTGCAATTGACGTGCCACGTGGCACGTTGGATACCAAACCAACGTGCCACGTGGGCACGTCAGGATTTGATCCGACGTGGTTGTGCCTCATCGGGGGTGGGGGGGGGTGGGTGGAGGCACTTTTCCTCCAACGTGTCACTTGGGCACGTCGGGATTTGATCTGATGTGTCGACAAGGCGCGTATTTTTAGGGCAAGTGTCCCGCATGTGGAGCCCACATTGGGCCTGCCAACGTGATCCATAATCTCGCTATAACATGCCATTTTCTCGAGGTCAATAATACTGTCTTGGCCACGTCGTTTGGGCGTTTTAAGCGGCCTCATCGAATCGGGTGAAAATTGCCTTTCAATTTTATTCCGAGTTAATTTCAAGACCATCGTGCAATTCTAGAGATGTAGTAATTATTGCACACCAATATTATTTGCTATATATAGCCCTACATTGTAATCCTCATTTCATCATTAACTATCAAACTTGTTCTGTAGCGACCCTCACCAAGCACCGTGCTCGGCTAGAAGTGCCATCACTACAAAATTCATTAGAGAGTCCCCCCCCCCCCCCCCCCCCCCCCGCACTTTTCATCTGAAAGATGCAGCTAATCCAAAATAACAAAGAGCTGAAGCTAGTACCCAAATATTTCAATTTCAATATCTCCAGTCGTCAACTTCCTGCTATTGATATTTGACTAGGCTTGTCCCATGCAATGACCTCTAAGCTTTTCTCTTAAATCTGGAATGAAAACATAAAAAGCATCTTTATGAGTTAAAAGGACTCATTGAGATTTAATACATGAGGATTTTCTATACAAATGTATTTTCGCAAAGCATGATTTCACAAGAATGATTTTCAAAAGAAGTTTGTGCTTTCATGTCAAATCATAACACTTATTAGATCAATCATGTCACAATACGCCAGCCGTATGACTCCCGGCCTTATACCTCCCCTCCAAGAGCAATCCGAATAAAGGTGAGGACATGCTCAGGTACGCGCCTCAAATCTGATTCACCCCGCTAGAATGCTCCGTCCAGACGTAGAATAGAGTTTGCTCAAAGCGGCGTTGTATTGTGAAAGCTATACTGATAGCCCTATGCTACCCAGGAGAATTTCACACATCTATGCCAGAGACCAATCAATAGCCGTCAAGCGGCATGCCATCAGAGTGGCTTTAGGAATCGATCAATCATGAAACTAATACATGTACAATATTGGTATGCTTTTAAAACAGAAAGCTCAGTCCAACACGATAATAAGGTTCCATAATATTAATGCTAAATTTCATGATTTGTAAACAAGTACTTGATGTTTCTTTGAATCCATAAGATTTATAGATCATTATTATTTGAAACAACATGCTTGCATAATTTGTAGAATAAAATACTTTTGATATAATACGTATAATTTCTATTCTTGCTAAAAAAAATATATAATTTTAATCTCACCTCATTCGGTGAAAAGCTCGGGGATTCCCCATTTTCAGGATGCAAGAATCACTTCCTGGCCACAGTCCATATCAGTATTACACTATTACTCACGTTCTTAAATATTCCTATAAGAGTAATTCTAGTTAGCTTACAAGCTGAGGTGTCTATTCAGGCTCATGTTAATGTTTAGTTTACCATCTGATCTATTTGGATGGAGGTATGATTAAAATATCCAGGACCACCCTTACTTTGTCTCTCCAAGGTTGTGTGAGTTCGTACTCAACATTGATGGGTGTAATTTAGGATTGGCCCAATATAACGTTATTGGGCCGGCCCAAAGGCGCATCGAATAGGGAGAATTCGAGGCGCGCATCGAATCAGTATTATAAGCTCTCCCCACTGGGCCGGCCCAACAGCGCATCGAATACGTCTGATTCGATGCGCGTATCGAACAACCACGATTCGATACGGATATCTATATTGGATTGTGGGTCCCACGGGACGGGTTCTATAAATAGCCCGTCCCCTTGTGTTCAAAGGGACCTTTTCCGAGATCTGAACCAGCTCACTACAGTCAGCATCGAACCAGCACCGTTCGACACGATCCATATCGAATCAACTACAATTCGAGGCGCAAAGAAATACAGTATCACTATTCGGTACCTGGACACGCATCGAATTCGACACTCACAACACGTATCGAATTCGACACCGGTCAGATTGACTTTCATTCAGTGATAATTGGACCGCATCGAACTGATCATCATTCGACACGTCAGTATCGAATACTTGAAATTCGATACGTATTATTGACTTTGTAATTTAGTTATTCAGTCTAGAAAGCTTGTATTAAGTGTTCCGGACCAAGCTAGTCCGTAAATAATATTGGATAGCATTGTTTAATCTCATTTTGTACTGTATAATTGTGTTCTATTACCGTGACGAAATAAGACCAAAACATTGGCGCCGTCTGTGGGAACACAAATTATATTAGCTTGATAGACAGTATGACTAGAATAACTCGGTCCAAGAGTAGGGCTCTAGAAGGTAATACGGGAGAAGAACTACCGGATACACCAGAACGGGGTATGCCAGATATAGCTGGACCGTCAACGTTACCTCAGGCGGTACCAACTCCGGCTAGGAGAGAAAATCAAGGACCTCAAGCTGACAAGGTACCCATTAATGAAGCCGAGGTGACTGGAGCTTCAGCAACAAGTGCTGCAATTCCAGATAAATTCAGGAGCGAATTATTCGTAATGATTAAAGCAGTCGTGGCTGAGGTGCTCCCTACCGCACTTCCCGCTATGATACCATCTCCTGTTGAATATTCTGAGAACTTGAGAGAACAAGGTTCAGCTATCCGAAAGCAGAATGGGAAGGAAAAGGAAAAGTCACAGCAAGACGACCGAAGAAGCAAACATACTTCGGAAAGGATGAACAGCAAAGGGAAATCAGTTCATGAAGAGTGAGGAAAGAAGCTAGTATCTGTAGAGATACAATCGAAAAGACCTCATGAGAAGATACAAAAGGAAAGAGAGGCAGAATATGCTGCTGAACGAGGTAGAAGAGAAGACAGAAGACGGTCGGAGAGTCGTAATTCCAGGAAAGATAGGAATGAGGAAGACGATCATAGAGAGGAATCGCGGAGAAGAAAACGTAGAGATGACCAAAGACAGCCAGAAGGTCTTGATTTGCATGGCAAGCATAACACAATAAGCAGGAACGTTGGAAGGTTGGAAAAGGGGAAAGCAATAGCCGAGACTCGAACGGCAAGGGAGGACAATTCTATGAACCGCAGTCCTTTTTGTCGAGAAATAGAGTCGGAAATTTTAGGGCAAGGAGATAAGATCCCAGAATTAAAAACATACAACGGAAAATCTGATCCCCGAGATCATCTCTTCCAGTTAGACAGGAGACTGTCCCTCCACGGTTTCAGGGACAATATGCAAGCTAGAATATTTGCAACGACTCTATCAGAAGTGGCTGCTGACTGGTTTAATCGAATTCCTCATGGACACATTGAGAGTTATGCTCAGTTGAGAAAGATGTTTGAGGACCAATTTTCTAGTCAGTCTAGACTGGTTTTGGATCACTCCCATTTATACACGATGAAGCAGGAGGTTAATGAAAGTCTAAAGGACTTCATGAAACGCTTCAACACAGAGCTATTGAGAATTGATAGTCCGACGGGAGAAATGGTTGCAAGCATAGTTTTTCGTGCAACTACCAACACCATGTTTGGCGGTGAGTTACTGAAACGAAAACCCACCACAGTTGAAGAAATAAACAAGATAGCTCGAGATGTGGTTCATTTCGAGGAAATGATGGCAACCAAAGTTCCTAACAATGTAGCCGTAAGAGAGAGAGAAAGAGGCAAAGAAGATCAAAATCGCCACAACAGCAGCAACAGGAATAGAAATTACAAAAGGGATAGTTCGCCTCGACGGTACACCCCGCTAAACGCTCACATTATGGCAGTATTTGGGGCAGCAAAGAAGAAAGGATGGTTAAAGGATCCCAGACCGATGAGAGAGTCCAAGGCTACAATGTACTCAAATCAATTCTGCCAGTACCACAATCAGAAGGGGCATAATACAGAGGAATGCATAAATTTGAAAGATGAGATTGAGCGGTTGATAAAGGATGGAAAATTGGTAGAGTTTGTCAAGAAAGTGCAAGAACAAGAAAACAATTTCAACCGTAAGAGAACTCCATCTCCTAGGAAAGATAAGCAGAGAGCAATCGATGAACCGCAACTTTTTCGATATCCCCAGATTGAGGACGGAAACACCAGGAGAGGCATCATCAATATGATAGCAGGAGGACCAGGAGGAGCAGATTCTACCAACGGTCGTAGAAAGATCACGAGGTTTATTGAAGCAGATAATTATGTTCATATGGCTGATATGTTAAGAATCGAAGAAATGCCACACGAAGAGATCACCTTCTCCACTGCAGACCTACGGAAACTAAGTGCACAAGCTATACAGATGTCGGATTTAAATTGCCCTTTGGTGGTAACTGTTGATATAGCTAATTTTGGAGTCACCAAAATGCTTGTGGACCACGGGAGTTCCGTAAATGTACTATTCAACTCTACGTTGCTCAAAATGGGATTGAACAACCAGGCACTAGAACCGGTGAGAACGTCGCTTCATGGTTTTGGAGGTCCAGCGATAGTACCACTAGGAATGATCAAGCTCCCAACTTCATTGGGGACAGTTCCAAAGAGAACGACAATTTGGGAGAACTATGTAATCGTTGACATGCACTTCGCATACAACGGAATCATAGGAAGACCGGCATTGAATGCATTTCGAGCGCTACCATCAACCTACCATCAGATGATAAAATTCCCCACCATTGCTGGCACGGGAGAAGTCATTGCAGATCACATTGAAGGTTGGAAGTGCTATGTTAACTCGCTCCGGACGCGGCCACAACCAGAAGAAAACGCAGCAATAGCTTTGGCTCCGGGGCGTATGGAGCAGATTGAATAAATATTCTGTTTAAATTTACAAGCTTTTTTAGCATTTTGAATATTTTGAACAAGTTTTTATTCGTTCTCTCTGCTATAACACGCATGAGGGACAAAAATGTATGAACTTAAAACAGGTACCACCAATCCTGGATCTGAAGGATATTGTAATCAGTGCAGGTCTAGAAAATCAGAAGAACGAAAACTCTGCCCCAAAGTGGCATGAGATACCGAAAATCCCAGAAGAAATCAGAAGAACGGAAACTCTGCCCCAAAGTGGCATGAGATACCGAAAATCCCAGAAGAAATCAGAAGAACGGAAACTCTGCCCCAAAGTAGCACGAGATACCGAAAATCTCCGAAGAAATCAGGAGAACGGAAACTCTGCCCCAAAGTGGCACGAGATACCGAAAATCTCCGAAGAAATCAGGAGAACGGAAACTCTGCCCCAAAGTGGCACGAGATACCGAAAGAAGCCAGAAGCAACAAAGGGACGGAAACTCTGCCCCAAAGTGGCAAGAGATACCGAAAATCCCTAAATCAATCAGGAAAACGGATACTCTGTCCCAAAGTGACACGAGATACCGGTAGAAGTCAAAAACGACATAAAGAACGGAGACTCTGCCCCAAAGAGGCACGAGATACCAATTAAAGTTCAAGACAAGAAGAATGAGAACCTGCCCGAGGTGGCATGAGGTACCATAAAACCCTAAAACGAAATAAGGAAGGGACGTGCTATATTACTACAAACTCGGAAAATCACGAACAACAAATTGAAACAAACATTTTGCCCAAAAATGACTAAGTTCATCGAAGTAGAAGGCAGGTACTACGAAAAATATCGATAAATTATTTTCAAAGAAAATTAATGAACCAGCAGGTTGTCAAAATAAAGTAAAGGACTGAGATAAGAAATTGAAATAAAAGACAACAGTCAATACCCCATAAAGTAAGCAACTGATCTAAAAAATTGTTTCAAACACATTAAAACGACGCATCGCCCTACACAAATTAAATTTACGAATAGAAATTGTTCATAAATTAGGAAATACATAACAGCCATTGCAAATTTATTAATCTTCATCCTCCGATGAGGGATATGGCTCAGGCATTTCTCGCGGCGGTGATAGTCCCCCAAGAACGAGATCCTCCCTATCCAGCAGTGAGGCAAACTCATCAGGTTCTGTCGCTTCAGAAGTTTGACGTGGTGGACGTTTCTCCAGATTTGGCCCCAGGGACAGATCTAACCACTCTGGTTTAAAATTGCCACGAACATACGTCGTAGCATAGAATTGATGCACCGTCAGAGCCTGTGTATTTCGAGCCACGTGGTCATCTCGACGAGCGCACATTTCTTGAAATGTACGGCTTTGGAGGAATTGTTCGGCGATATTCAATGATTGTTCAGGGGAAACCTATAAGAAATTCTATATTAAAATGATGACAGGTAGAGGAAATATGAAAATGACAAGTAAGGACATATAATCTACCTCCTCGAGCCCACGCTGATAACCTTTGGCATCGGCATCAAAGGCTTCTTGCCTAGCTGCACCAAGCTCTAATCTCAGTTTAGTAATTTCCTGATTGAGATTTTCTTTGAGCTTTTCAGTTTCCTCTCGCGCCTCTTTGGCCGTTTGCAAAGCTTTTTCTTTGGCGTCAAGGGCAGCTTGAAGTGCGGAATTATCAGCATTACTGGCAGTCTCCTTGAAATCCATTAAAGTTGAGGCCATAACATCTACGAAACCGCCCGCCTAACAACAAACATATGATTAGATTAAAAGATTTGCACAGCAGTATCACAGAAAATATAAGTCAAACAAGACGTCATTACCGCTGTCAGCAGATGCAGTGTATTACGCTCCAGCCTTTTTCTCTCTTCGTCGGAAATCGGAAGAGGGACGGACAAACCAGGCAGTATTGCCTTCAGATGCTCGATGGTCTCGGCCTCCGATAGTTGATACCCAGCGACTCGAGCTCGAGGACCTTGGCTAGGTCCAGCCGCGTAACTTGGACCGGATGCACCGACAGGAGGGTTAGAGAAACTTGGCCTGGCAGCTTGGTTAGTCGTAGCAGCAACCCCAGCAGTCTGCGATAAATTTTGCGGCATTCTTCGTCTTTTACGATGAACAAGATTGCCGACATCCTCGCCAGTCTCGGTTGCTCTGCTTTCCAGCTCCTCGCCACCGCCTGGATTATCCTCAGGATTACTTCCCAGTAAGTCCTCGAAAGCGTCAACTGGCAAAGAACTAGCAGCAGCTGCTGCAGTACCAGTTGAGGGTTCAGAAACCTTCTTTTTACCCTTACTTTTTCTCTTCCGCGGAGGCGGAATGGTACGCGCAGTCTCGGTCTGCGAACTTTCCATATCCGCATCTAGAACCCGGTTCATCCTTGCGTGTCGACTCATGAAGTATTTTTCTACAACAAAGACAAATCGTTAGAATACATAATAAACGTAAAACAAGAATATCAGAAAGATCAGATATATACCAAGGGTCATTTTTCCCTTGTACTTCACTGGTGACAACCCAGCCAAAGAAAGAACTCGATTTTCAACGAGTTTTTTAACATCAAATTGATGTTCTCTAACTAGGGAGGGAATGAACTCGCAATTCCACAGGGTTATGGCAACCCCACTGGGAATTGTTACTTTTGAACCGGTGAACCATTCCCGGCGGAATCCCAAAAACTCATTTGGATAACTCTCCTTAATGAAGAAGTATCGTCTTTTCCAATCCTTTCCGTACCCGGTTGCCCCACCGTTTAAAAACTTTCGGTTTGTTTGAGCTTTTACATGGTAGAAGCCTTCTTCGCGACTTGCAATCTCGAATAACGCGTAGAATTCATTAGGACTGTGTCGTTCGCCCAGAGCCTTCATCACTATGATGAAACCAATCATGCTCCCGTAAGAGTTTGGCGTGAGTTGAGCAGGAACGGCATTTATCTTCCGCAGGAGCCATTTCAGTTCATAAGGAATGGGAAAGCGCAATCCGTTTAAAAGTTGGCCGACAAACACAGTGATGTGACCAGGTGGTGGATTATGCATCCGGTCATGTGGGCCAGGAATGACGATTTTATATTTGTCAGGAATATTAAATTTTTCGCGCAATCCCCTACGATTATGCTGGAGACGAGACACGTATTGATCATAGGTCATTCCTGGGACCTCGATATGATCGTCAAATTCCCTATTTATGTAATTTGCATCTTCTTCACCCTCGCTCGGAGCACGATTATCTCTATAGGGCGAAGACTCATTGCTATTGACCTCAGTTGTTGGATTCAACTCTGATACAGGATTATTATCCGCGGGGGAATCAATGGTTATTCTGTCTATTAAATCATAGACGTCTGCATCGCCTGTGGTTGGAACTGCGGGTGTGTTTGACGGATTCTCTTTGTTAATCGAGCTGGCACTAGAGCCTGAACTCGAATCACTTCCGGAATGGGTCTCAATGCTCACCATCCTTGATGAGAGTTAACTGAAATATATTTAAAAAACGAGACCGACTAAGGACGCATACGTCACTACACACTCTCGTATATCACTCATATATATACGATACTGAACGTGTTAAAAACTAAATTATAAGATACAATAAAAACAAAATATTTTTACCTCAAATATATTCTTGATAAAGGAAAGTCTTGCTTTCTTGCTTATATCCTACACAAAGTAAAAACGGCAAATCAGAATCACGCAACAGTAAGCTCGTAGTGAGCAGGAGCGAGATTTTTAACGCATCGAATTTTTACAATTCGATGCTGAGCGTATCGAATCACTTATGATTCGATGCGAAACGCATCGAATGGCGCAGATTCGATGCGTCTTACCTGAAGAGCGGCGTCTGATAGCAGAATAATGATTCTGCCGAGGCAGCACCCCCCTTATATAGGGGACGAGAGGCCCACCAGGCCCAACTATTTTGACGCATCGAATAACCGCATCGAATAGCTGAAATTCGATGCGCTCCTTTTGACGTATCGAATAGCTAGATATTCGATGCGTCTAAAATTATATTATTATCACAAGAGCGATGAGCCGATCCGATTTTACTATGATTAGAAATATCTCAAATCAGTACAATTATATTTTGCAAAGTTTGGAAGACGATCTCTAAATTAATATCGTCTCCCAAACTGGGGGGACTTTATGATGGGTGTAATTTAGGATTGGCCCAATATAACGTTATTGGGCCGGCCCAAAGGCGCATCGAATAGGGAGAATTCGAGGCGCGCATCGAATCAGTATTATAAGCTCTCCCCACTGGGCCGGCCCAACAGCGCATCGAATACGTCTGATTCGATGCGCGTATCGAACAACCACGATTCGATACGGATATCTATATTGGATTGTGGGTCCCACGGGACGGGTTCTATAAATAGCCCGTCCCCTTGTGTTCAAAGGGACCTTTTCCGAGATCTGAACCAGCTCACTACAGTCAGCATCGAACCAGCACCGTTCGACACGATCCATATCGAATCAACTACAATTCGAGGTGCAAAGAAATACAGTATCACTATTCGGTACCTGGACACGCATCGAATTCGACACTCACAACACGTATCGAATTCGACACCGGTCAGATTGACTTTCATTCAGTGATAATTGGACCGCATCGAACTGATCATCATTCGACACGTCAGTATCGAATACTTGAAATTCGATACGTATTATTGACTTTGTAATTTAGTTATTCAGTCTAGAAAGCTTGTATTAAGTGTTCCGGACCAAGCTAGTCCGTAAATAATATTGGATAGCATTGTTTAATCTCATTTTGTACTGTATAATTGTGTTCTATTACCGTGACGAAATAAGACCAAAACAAACATTATATACTTTTAATTGAGATTTTATTAGTACTTATTACAACAAACAATTAATTCCTCAAACTCCAATTTACTTTCCCCAACAAACGCATGCAAAAGTACTAATAGTACATAGATGTCCTACTGTATTTCTTGCCTATATTCAATTTATTTACTTTTATCCTTAATTTACACTTTCCTAACTCAATCACTACAAAGAAATATATATTGGTTCACCCTCCAAGTATGAGACAAAGTCAATTTGGACTTTTATTTTGATTGGACAACATTCCAACAAAACTTAGACATTGATTATATTAAATATTATTTCGGTGGATATCTACAATTCAAGCTTTCATCCAGGTTGATTATTTGCCAATGGATGAAGAACTCATATAACAAAACTGTCAACTCATGATAATAGTAATTGATAATACTGCAAGTTTACTTAGCTAACTCTAGTTAGCTAGGATTAGTACTGTTGTCACCGCATGATCAATTACCAGTTATTATATCCATTTGTATCCGCTTGGTTCGAGCTAGTGTAGAGTATCGAATGATATGTCTTCGATATGCTTCCGTATCGAACACTCTGAATTCGGTCTAAAGGAGTATTGAATGCTCAGAGTTCGATGTTGATTAGGTTCAAGTGAGTCGTGAATGCGTGCTCAGAAGGCCCCATTGGCAGTTGGGAAAAATGCATCAAACCGAAGTGGTTCGATGCTCATTCCACATCGAGCAGTGCCTGTTCGATGTACTATTCAGCGGGCCGATCTTGCAGAGCCGGCCCAATACATGATATTGGGTCAATCCTAAAATATCTCCATCAATATATATATATATATATATATATATATATATATATATATATATATATGTGCATGTTAGTAGCTCAAGGTGTATTACGTGTGTGGCGACTGGAACTGACTTGTGGAAATAGAGAAAACTTAGCGGTGGCAATTTAGTTCATTAATTTATTTAGAGGTTATCTTATTCCAAATTATTTAAGTCCAAAGAGAAACATATACATGTATACATGAGAGTGCATGAATAATGTCCACTAATCACAAATCTTATTTTTGAGTTTCGCATATGAGTGCAATTGATCATATCAATTTTCTAAGTGAAATAGTTGTCAAAGTACTTTTGATATCCTCGGTTCGAAAATAAGCATATATAGTAAGTCTCACTTGACAAGTGTTGAGAAACCAGATTTAAAATAATATTAGGTAAGTTAGAATATTCATAAGCAAAGTTATTGTTTCACGTCATAGTTTATGATATATATATATAGTAAAATAAAATATTCATACCCTTGTTCAATAAGAATCTAATAATATTTTTAATAATAATAGATGGGGTGTAATTAATTGATAAAACTTTAAGTCGAAACATCTAAACACCTACACTTTTGTTGAGAAAAATAATTTAAAAAGACAACATAACTTGTTGCTATAATTAGTCACAACTAACTATATAGTATAAATTTCAAATAAAATTTCATTATAAAGCGGGTGTTACATGTTCCCTTTACACTTAAAAACATCATGCTTATTCTCTATTCTCTCTATTGCACCACAATTATCAAAATGGTATTAGAGCCATGAGATCTTTCCTCAATGTTCCACATGATCCTTCTTTATCACACTTCTGCAAAGCCAGTTCTTTTCTTTTTTTTGTTCTCTGATTTTGCCTATCATTGTCCAATGACCAACACTTCCAGTAACAATGCCAACGCGTACTCAAAGCACTAAAGCGTGGCCACCATTGCCATAATCATCTCACATCATAGAGGATTCATCTAATCCTCTGAATTTACACCCTGGAGATTCATCAGGCCAGCTTCTGGTTTCTCAAAAACTTGATTCACTCAACTACCATCAATAGAGTTGTGGAATGCACATTGGATTACTGACAAAGAATAAGCCAGGCTTCATTGATGGGTCGATTCTAGAACAACCAATTGATGATCCAACATACTCTGCCTGGTACATGTGTAACTACATGGACTTTGGGTGGATCTCTACTAGTTTGTCCTCTGAGATCTCAAATTGCACCATGTTCCATGATTCAGCATAATAGGTTTGGGCTGAATTGAAATGAATGTTTGCTGCTAGACAGAGCAACATTGAATTTACATGTTGGAACAACAACTTATAACCACCAAACAGAAAGGTAACCCTCTGAGTATGTACTTCTCTAAGTTGAAAGCAATATGGGATGTGATCTAGCAATATGATGTGCCATGTAGTTGTTCAAACCTATAATTTAGTGTATTGAGTTCTATGAACAAGAAAAATGAGGCCAAGCGTGTTATGCAGTTTCTCATGGGGCTTGACGATACCTATATGCACGTTAGGAATCAGGTTCTCTCAAGATATCACTTGCCTGGTTTATATGGTATTTTTAGCCTTGTGTTGTAAGAAAAGGCTGATTCCAAGCTCACTTCAGTTCAACCTCTCGAAGTAGTGGATTCTGTTGCTATGGCCTTTAAGCCGCAACAACAAGTGCCATCTACTGCTCTGATAGGACAGTCACTAAAATTTGGTAACAAACCTTGGTAGGAAGGAGGTATGAGAAAGCCAAAGGCTCCATGTACGAAGTGTGGTAAGAATAACAATATAGTAGACAATTGTTATGAGATCTATAGATAACCTTTGGCCACAAGTATAACACCATCAATCAAACCACATCCATGACACATGTTGCGGGACAAAATGTGCCAATCACTCAAGATCAGTATAATCACTTGTGCAACTTTCTTAAAGAGGCTAATCTTGCTCATACTCCTAAAAAATCTTCCTCAGGTAATCTTCCAACTAGCGTTACTCTAATTCTACCACATGGATATAATATTCAAGTGCTTCTGACCAAATTACTTGTAATTTGTCTCTGTTTCATGACAAGCAACCTCTCATCAATCAATTCCACGAGGATACTTGATGGGACTACAACTCCTGCTACTCATCCTTGTTCTGTTCATTTGAATTGTAAGATCATTTTGCACAAAGTTTTATTTGTCCTTTCTTCCTCTTTCAACTTTTTATCTGCTAGCAAGCTTGTGCATGATCTTAACTATTTCCTATATTTTTAGTCAAACCTTTGCGTTATTCTGGGACTGCTAAGGAAGAACATGGCATGTATCTCTGACTTTTGACAAGGAGTCTTATAGTTCTAGTACTCCTTCAAATGTTCTTTCTTCTTTTTTTAGTACTATGTTGTGGCACTACAGACTTAGCCACCGATATGTAAATAGACTATCCTTATTGCAAATTAATGCAAACCCTTTACCATTTAAACTTGAGTCTATTACTTATGATACATGGCATCTAACAAAATAACACATATGGCCTTTTCATATTGAACCACATAAAACTAATGCTTGTTTTGACTTAATTCATGCTGACATATGAGGACCTTCCGTTTCCCCTCACATAACAAATCAAACTTTCTAACCCTTGTTGATGACCATAGTCGATACACATGTGTTTACTTGATGCATCATAAAGGAGAAACCAAAAAACACATAAAGATCTTTTACCAGTTGATCAAAATGCGGTTTAACACACACATTAAATCATTTAGAACAGATCAAGGACTAGAGTCACGTGACATACTTTTTTTTTTCTTTTTTCTTTTTGCAAATGGAATTGTCCACCAGCAGAGTTGTGTCTATACACCCAACAAAACTATGTGGTTGAAAGAAAACACAGACACCTACTCAATGTAGCTAGAGGGATGAGAATTCAGGCTCAACTTCCTCTCATCTTCTAGGGGGAGTGTTGTGTCATAGTTGCATAACCGCACTCCCACACCTTTACTTGAAGACCTGGCACCCTTCTACCTTTAACATTCTAAACCTCTCAACTATTCCCACGTCAAAATCTTTGGTTGTTTGGCCTTTACCACCACTCTTCATCATGCAACCACTAAACTGCACCTCAGAGCCACCAAGTGTGTGTTCATTGGGTATCCTGGCAATACAAAGGGATATAAACTTTATGACACTGTCTCACATCATATTTTCATCTCTCGAGGTGTCATCTTCCATGAAGATCAATTTCCTTACTCCACTCCTCTCACTCTTATGTAAACACCTCCTCCAACTTCTGTCACTCTTGATGGTTTTCCGCTATATAGTCCTCCACCACATTAACACTACCGTCCATATCTCTTCTCTTGCTCCCAGCTCCTCACCTCAATATATTTTTCCTTGTCCTCCACCTTCACCTCCTTCTACAGCTCACAATCCTCTTTCTAATTCTTCTCATGTTCCTCTCCTCAGGAGACCCACTAGAACAAAGAGGCCTTTTACTCACTTGGCTTATTATCAATGCAAACTGGCTCTTATCTCTAGAATTTCCTTACCAACTACTGTTGTAGCTCCTCACTCAAGTATTCTTCCATCTTCTTCTCTTAATTTAACTTAACTTTTAAGAACCTTTCACCTTCTCATTTGTTATTTGTACTTTATGTTACTTCCATATCACCCCTTCTTCTTATGAGCAAGCTTGCTTAGATCCTCTTCGGCAAGCTGAAATGCAAGATGAATTATCCGCTCTCTAACTCAATAACACATGGTCTTTGCAACCTTTTTCACCTTGTAAGTTTGTTATAGGGTGTAAGTGGGTGTTCGAGATCAGACACACTTCCACTTGGGCTGTTGAAAGGTTTTAGGCCAGGTTAGAGGCAAGGGGTACACCAAACATGAGGGCCTTGATTTCTGTGAAACTTTCAACCATATTGCCAAGATTACCACATCAGGTGTCTGCTAGCTTTTGCTGCTGCAAACAACTGGAGATTGTTTCAATTTGATGTAAATAACACTTTCATCTACAGAGAGCTTGATGAGGAGGTCTATATGACTCCTCCACTTGTTCTTGTTCCTGAGGAGGAGAACTTAGTCTGTAGGCTACCGAAGTGCCTATATAGCTTGAAGCAGGCCTCTATGTAGTGGAATCACAAATCCCACAGAGTACATAAGACTTCTAGGTAGGTTTTTGTATTAGGAAGTCACAAGTGTCACATGGATGCTGCCATCAGAACTGTAAGGTTCTTGAAAACCTGACCAGGATAAGAGTTGATCTTCCATAGTAACAACACCATCCACATTAAAGGGTATTGCGATGCTGACTGGGCAACATCTGTTAACATTATAAGGTATGTCACATGCTATTGTACATTCTTAAGAGATGCTCTTGTGACCTGGAAGTCTAAGAAGCAACACACTGTGTTAAGGTCATCTGCTAAGGTAAAATACGTGGCTCTGACATCTGCAATGTGTGAGATTGTATGGATTAAAAGTCTTCTTAATGATTTTGACTATGATCATCAACAACTTGCTCTACACATAACCTCTAATTCTGTTTATCATGAGAGAAATAAGCACATAAAAATTGACTGCCATATCACAAAGGAAAAGCTTCAAGAAGGTGTGATCAAGTTGTTCTAGGTGTCCACAGAAAACCAACTAGCACACATGTTAACAAAGAACTCGACCATTCATAGATTCAGGAAATTGATGAGCTAGATATGAGTCCTTGATATACATTCATGTCTTGAGGAAGAGTATGAAGAATTGAAGAAAAAGAATTTAATTTTAGAAGATTGTAATGTGAGATAATATGACTCAACATTGTAGGAAATATTTGGTAGTTAGATTTTTGTATTTTAGCTATAGTGCTTGCTATATATAGCCATACATTGTAATCCTCATTTCATCATTTATTATCAGATTTGTTCCTTTTACATTCAACAATTCTCTTTTCTCTCTGTTGCACCACCATTATACAAAAGATTACTTTGTTATTTGGAAGCTTACCTCCTATCTTTTCTAGGTTTGTGCAATACTCCAAGTCAAGTTTCCGACTAAAGATTTCATTGGAGACTCTATGTAAGTGCACGGACACATGTTAGAGGCAAGAGTATTTTTGTCAGAAAAAATTGGATCATGACCGAAAGGTTCACTTGGACAAATAGCACAAGAGCTACAAAAATAAGGGTAAATTGTTGGAAAAAAAACAAACTTGTGGAGGTACCTGCAAATGAGATTACAGTAAGTAGAGTAGGTTTAATCCTTTGATCTCATAGTTTTATAATAATACTAAACGGTACTATTCGATTAGATACTCTGATGAATACAACCCCGCATTACGTGACACAAATTCGTCGCATCACGTGATCCTGACCCGATCTACAAGCCATGATCGCACCACACAGTCCCACACGTGCGCTTCCCTCATCGTCAAATGCCCAAATCTCACAGCATATTATTATTATCGATTACTGCACCATAGATTAAACAAATTGAATTAATAATGGTTCTGGCCTTCTAGGTTTAGGTGAGGGGTTTATGGAGCCAGGGTTCCTGTCGTGGCTCACTTCCCATACTGTCCCTTTCCTAGTATACCTTTTTACTTCTTCTCTCTCCTCCCTTTCTCTCTCTAAAATCCCATAATCACCTTCACACACACACACACACACACACACACACACACACACTGAGTAAATTAATGAAAAATGCCGCTTCGGTCCGATACTAGATCCAGGATCCGGACCCGAACCACCACCACCCGCCGCCGCTCCTCCTGTCCCCGCCACCCCGACGAAGTGCCAGCTGGCATCTGCCCCTCTTGCCTCCGCGAACGCCTCTCTGGCCTCGACTCTGCTCCCGCGCCGCCGCCAGAGCTCCGGCGATGCAGGTCAGTGGTTTCTAGCCTCAAACGCGATGAAGCTTCGTCGAGCGGCGTTATCGATCCTCGCCGCAATTCGTGCGACGTCGTTTCAGGTCGAAGTTCGCTCTCGAATCTCTTTGATGTCGAGATTGGATCGGTGAGTGACGTGGTGGTGGAATCGAAGAATCTAGGGTCTTCGAGAGTGACCTACACTGTTTTCCAATCGGAAATTGAAAATCGTGACGAGATTAGGGTTTCTGGTGGTGATTTGGGGGTTTTGGATACTGATGATGGGGAGGGTGAGGTTAGGACTATGAAAGAGTACATAGATCTCGAATGTCGGGATACGAGTAAGAAATCCAAGGATTTGAAAGGAATCACTGGGAATCTGTGGGGTGCTGCTTCAGCTTTTAGTAAGAAATTGCGGAAATGGGGGGGAAAGAGTAACAACAATAAGACGAAGAAGGTTGTCGACAATGTAGGTGAGGGAGATAAGAATCTGAAGTTGTTTGAGAATAGGGAGAAAGCGAAGGACGAGAGTTGTGAAACTGCTAGGAGAAGGTCTTGTGATACGGAACCGAGATTTTCGGTTGATGGTGGTCGGATTTCGTTTGAGAAGCCAAGGGCTTCGTGGGATGGGTATATGATAGCCAGGACAATCCCGAGGCTTGCTCCAATGTTTTCTTCGGTGGAGAATGGCATTTTGGGGGAGGTTAATAGGTTTGAGAATCATAGGTCGTCGGTTGATGGGCCGATGCATTCGATACTGGAGGATGATAGTAGCTCTGGTGGTTCAGGCAATTTTAATTCGGATTCCTCGTCTTCGATGCGGCAAAGTAGTTTTGATCGGTCTAGTTCTGTTAAGAGTTTTGGAAAGAAAGGAACAAGTTTGGCGGATCATGAACTGTCCCCAGCAAACGTTAAGTTGGTGATTACGGAGGAGGAGTTGAAGGATTGGCGTTTGAGTTCTGGTAAAGTCGAAGGTTTGGATAAGGTTGGATCTCTTTCCAAAGATGCTGATGTTGGCAACGTGAATATCCCTCCCAGGAAGTCTGTTACATGGCGTAAAGTTCGCAATGTGTTTGGTTTGAGATCAAATAATGTCGAAACTATGCCTGAAGCCATTGGAGAAAATGCCAATGACCCTTTAACCAATGACTTCACGGACAAGCAGGGGAAGGATGCCGATGTCCATTTCACTGGTGTTACTGGTTGGAAGCTTACACGTAGCAGTAGTGTCATTGGCGCAAGAAAGTCACTTGATGGTATGAAACCAGATTATAGGCGGAGGAGTGTTGATAATGCTGGTGGATGGGCTTTTAAGGGGATGGAAGATTATATGCCTAA
This sequence comes from Linaria vulgaris, assembly GCA_948329865.1. Lineage (NCBI taxonomy): Eukaryota > Viridiplantae > Streptophyta > Magnoliopsida > Lamiales > Plantaginaceae > Linaria > Linaria vulgaris. The sequence goes on along the minus strand of OX415250.1, from coordinate 28,233,014 downwards.
TGGAAACATCAATGGTAAACATTCTTCGACTGAGCTTGAAGATGGCATAATACCGTTCTACATGACACCATTGAGGAGCCTGAGGAGGAGTAAGTCTGGAAAGTTCAAGCTACAGAATTCACATCCCATTGCCGGGAACATTTTGCGATTAAACTGAGCTAGATTAAGGTCTATAATTTGTTATCTCGAAGATTATGTGTAATCGAACCATACTGAAAGTTTTCTTTCTACATTGTATGCATTGGATCATGTAATAGTCAGATAAATGTTTGTTCTGCTCTTTACTCTTTAGCAATTACATTATACTGGAAAATTCTCATCTTTATTTCGGCTAATGTTTATTTTTTTGAATATTTTCTGCCCCAAAGGCAGATTCTGAATTGCAACTTACATTATTCATTATTGCTTGTCAAGTAAAACAGAAGGGAAGCAAGGAAAGTTGAAAAAAGAATCTGATGAGATTCTGCAATTATGTAATATTCTGGAATCATTTAGGTTCTCTTTTCGTCTAACTTGGTTGGTTTGTGGGGGTCATATTTGATCAACCCCTGTGGGAATTACCTTTAGTTTCTGCTTGGTTCTTTTGTTCTATCAAGTATTCAAGTGTATGAAACTTCTGAATTTGGTTCTACACTGCATATCAGAGGCCATGGAAATACTTGCTTCATACTTTCTTAACATGGTATTGCGCATAATTTGTTTTGAGGTCAACAATGGGGAAAATATAGAAGCATAAAGGTGGGCAGAAGCTAAAATGATTTTACTTACCAGTTCTACCACTATTATTCAAATAGACCATGCTTCTATATTTACCAGTAAGGCTATCCAGAAAAAGATTTGTTTCAAAGTCATTGTATCGATAATACTTAAGATCTATGTTGCACGGGTACGCGATACGGCGATACGGATACGGTACGGTACGGGTACGGCGATACGGATTTTCAAAAAATAGGCGATACGGATACGGCAAGGATACGCCTATATATATAAATATATTAATATTAATATTACAAGAATTAATGACACGTTCATAGTAAGTAAGAATTGATACAAAAAGCATTAGTTCATAAAAGTGATTATAACAATATAGTGAATTATGAAGGTGGTGGTGAGCGAGTAGAAGGTGGCCACAACCATGGATTTGGTGTCTTGGTGGAGGTGGATTGAGAAAGAAGAAAAATTGATTAGAAGTGAGAAAAGTGGAATTATGATCATGAGCTAGTTAATTACTAATTAGATTAAAAGATTTTGTTTTAAGTTTTAATTGTACGTGGTATTTATTGATGTTGCCATCAATTTAAAAACTTATAAAAAAGACCCAAAATATTCCCGATACGCCTCAAATATGTATCGGATACGTATCGGGAATTTTTTATTTTCTTTTAATTAACCGATACGCCACGTGGCGTATCGGATTCGTATCGGTAGTGTATCCGTAGCGTATCGGTATCGGATACGTATCCGATACTGGTACGCTAGTTTTTTAGGTGTATCCGTGCATCATAGCTTAAGATCCATCAACCATCAAACAGTCTAAAAGGACACAATCCACAACACATTAGGCATCACCGCATCACTAACAACGTTTACAGTTTTTTCAGTATCTTACAATAGTTTCACCATAAAGGCATAAACTCCAACAACGTTAACATGAACTCGGCGTATTCTTTCAAATGAGTCGCGCTTATTCTTATGCTACACCAATCTACTAGCAGAGGGATTGAATCATCTAATATGGAATTGCAGTACAGAAATTGCCCTAGTAAAAAAGACAGTACTCGTCGTACATTATCAAACAATTTCCTTCAGAATTTGACACAGATTTAACTGCGTCGTAGTACAAGGGAAAATCATTCGACGACGTCAAATCCTTTCTCTTGAAGCTCAGCCACGACCTCGTTTTTCATCCTCAACCACAACTTCAACGCCTCCTGATCGAACTTCTTGTCCTGCAACTCTTTCTGAAAATTGTAAGAATCTCTGTCGGTATCAATAATCCCTTTGGGCCCAATGGTCGTACCGATCATCCCACCCTTGGCAACAAACTCTTCCATTGCCTCCGCGTCGCCCGGGTACGGAAATTTGCGGCGTTCGTAGAGATGGGCCAGTTCTTTCTCTTCTTTAGGCCTCGGCTTCAGCGTCCACCACCCGAGAGGCGAGGTCTCGTTCCACAGCCACGCCACGCCGAAAAGAGTGTACGTGCACAGCAGAGCCTTCCCCACTTGTTTCCAGAAATGGTGATCCTCTTTTCCTAATCCGATTCTCTTCAAATACTTCTCGGCTTGGAAAGATTGAGCAACTAATAGCAATGTGAACAAAGTATTAAAGATAGTTTTAGTAAAATCCCCATTGAGGCATTTTGTCGAACAGTTCAAGGGCAGATATAACAATAAACTATTTCAATAACAGACTGATTAATGTGGGATTAGATAATATAATGCAGATATTATATGGGTTTTAACTATAAGCCGCTACGAGGTTTAGATTGTAGGAATTCGGAGTTACCTGTCTTGGCATCTTGAAGTCGTTTCCGAACCATTCTTAATTTTGATCAAGTGAAAGAGATTTTTAGTTTAAAAGGAAGGTGGAAATCTCACGAATGAGACAGAAAAATTGCATTTTGCCCCCAATATTAGTAAGAAATAGCATTCACCATGCGATAAGATATGAAGTAACATTTCCCTACCCAACTCTAATAAGACTAAGATCTAAAAATAAAAAAGATCTGAGGCATTCTCAAAATTGTCCCACAAATTTTGAAAGTAGAAAATTTTAAAAACAAATTGTAACAGTAATTAAAATAAAATGCATTGTTAATTCATTAAAATGACTTATTTCATTTTGGGTTTAATAATTAATATCTACCAAAAACACCCCTAAAAGGTTTTTATCATACTATAATTGATTATTGATGATCCCGGAAGCGCCACGACAACGTGGATCAAATTTAGTTAAAAAATAAATTGACTTGTTAAGTTTTGTGAAGGGTGAACTTTATTTTGACTTAGGACATCAAAGCTTCAAAGGGGTGAAATTGATATTACTGAAACTTCAGAAGAGTTGTGATACTAGTCCGAATCTTAGGGTGTATTGGTATTATTGTCGGCATATTGTATGCCTAATCGCCTATAGTCAGTCACATACTCAAAGAAACAAACTACTTTTTATTTGAACCTAACTAAATAGTGTAAATTAATAAGATATATTATTTTCAGTCTGAATGAAAATAAGGTTTGGATACACCAAAGACAATGTTCGTGCGAACCAAAGCCTTAGTCTCAATTTACTTGTTGTGTTGGTTTAGTTAAGATGTTTATATTGATACATAATCCAGCCTGACAACAAGTTGCATATTATTTGATATTTCACTATTTATGAAGATACTGCATTGAAACATTTACCGCTTAATATTTTAACTTCTTCCATATAAAGTAAAACCATGAGAAAACTGATACAGAACTATAAAAGCTAATGAAGTTCAATCTGTCTGAAATCATCCAAGCACAACAATATATCAATTATCAAACTCTCTAAGTTATATATCCTTTTATAGTTTACAACAATTATGTTTAAGGTAATCAAATACAATAAGCACAATGTGGTGCCTAGTGCAGTGCTATATATACAGCTTCTTTAACAAAGTTCCATGCAGAATTATAGGCATCTCTGACCATGAAAAATATGCTTGTAACTGATGCATTTATATGTTGATTCATCACCGAAGAGTTCCGACGGGCTTTTTGTACGTATACCACTGTGCCACCACAAGATAAGCTCCCAAATTCAGCACACTCAACACTGCCAAAAGCCAGTAAAAGTAGTCAAGATGACCGTAGTTAAGATTATCCGGTATCCATCCCGGTTTTCCACCCCGTGTGCTAATTTTGGTAACTATAGTCACTAGCAAAGTACTCAAGTAGCTTCCAAGAGCGACAGTGGTTAGTTGAAGAGCAGAACACAAACTTCTCATGGCATCCGGCGCTTGCTCATAAAAGAACTCAAGCTGTCCAATAAACATGAAAACTTCTGCGCATCCTATAATGAAATATTGTGGAACTTGCCAGAATATGGAAATGGGAATATGCTCTAGTTCATAGTAATTGTGTCTTCTTACGTATCTCAGCCTTATGAGTTCGAGAACCCCAGCTGAGACCATGGCGAAAACGGAGATAAAGAGGCCAATCCCCATTCTTTGTAGTGTAGTTAGGCCATTTTTCTGACCTGTCAACTTTCTGGCAACTGGGACTATTATTCGGTCATAAACGGGAACCCAAAAGATAACACTGAGTGTGTCAAATATTCCAAGGGATGCAGCTGGAATTTCAAAGTTGGAGTTTCCCACATAAGCGTTCATTGTTAAGCCTTGTAACACGAATAAAGTGCCCATTTGACCATATACCGTTGTGAAAATGATACCAGTGGCCCAAACTGGAAGCAACCTTATTATGGCTTTTAGTTCCTCGACCTGAGTCACCGTGCAAAGTCTCCACGGATCCACAGAGCCTTTTATATGGTCTTGTTCTGTCTGCACCGCTGCCTTGTCAAAGAATCTGCACTCCGAAAGATTCAAATACTTAGTTTCCCATGCCAGTTTTATTATCTTTTACTGTAAAAATCAAGATTAGAATATCATATCTCAGAATTCTGTCGAAATAAAAACAACTTGTTAGGGTGACAATTTACCCAAGATTGTTTGTATGCTCTAGCTTGCGGCTTCCTTTGATGGCAGATTCAGCATCTGCGGTTTCATACAAGGTCGACTTATCTGAAGGAACTTGAATCTTATGTTTCCTGATACAAGCAACCAGTACTTGACAGACACGAGTCAAAGGGCTCCCCCCTGGTTTCTGATTCCGATACAAACGAGTGCCTGAAAAGAAAAAGGCCACGGCTATTGCCATTGCCACAGCAGGAATGCCAAAACCCCATCCCCAACCAACGTGAGTTTGCACATAGACTAGGACAGAAGCGGCAATAAGTGCACCAATATTGATTGAGAAGTAAAACCAATTAAAGAAAGAACTTTTGTGCTTCCTTTCGACCTCATCAGTGTCATCAAACTGATCTGCGCCAAAGGAAGACACACATGGCTTAATGCCACCTGTTCCGAGAGCTATTAAGTAAAGTGCTAAGAAGGTAACAGAAACTTGAGTGGTTGTTGCGTGACAGGTGCCATCATGGCAAGTTGGTTTAAGGCCCGGGACTGATGCAGATAACGTCAATAAAGTCATCCCCTGCAAGAAAATTCACATAATCTTATTTATTTCTAGTCTTCTACTCTATCCAAGAAACTTTAACTAATTTGTATCATACTAAAAGTTACAAGAACAAAGTATAGTAGTAATTAGCAGAAATACAGCAACCACCATGACTTATTGTGTTAAGAACGTACACGGGCCACACATTTAGCTGCTCTAAATAACTGAATCTTTCAGGAAAGTGCGCAAAAAATGTTGGGATAACACAAAATCCAGCCTCAGTTTTTGTTCTCCAAAATTGAAGTTTAGACAGATTTTTCACCAAAAAGACTATCACTCCAAGACAAAATTACCCACTTTTTCCTTGGTACTAGAATACAAATTTGTCTTACTGCTATGAGTTTTTTGATACTACCTTCAAGCCCCTACTCCTTTTCAAAAACTCAAGTCAAACATGTAACAAACTGGATCAATCGCAATAAAATTGACACTCGTTCATAGCAAATATAGTGCAGAGATTCATAAAAAGACCAGGAAAACTTACAATAACATAAATGATTGAGAAGCCTGCTATTGTCCAATATCTTCCAAGATACGCATCGGCCACAAAGGCCCCGATGAGTGGCGTGATATAACACGTTCCACCCCAATTCGTTACATTGTTAGAAGCCGTGGCGCTATGTTGATGAAGCCGCTCCTTGAAATAAACCACCAGATTCGAGCTCATCCCATAGTACGCCAATCTCTCGCAACACTCATTCCCTACCACCCCAAGCAAGCAAACAAAACATCAAACTCACTCACAACCGCATTCCAAATCAAAATTAGAAGCTTCACAGTTTGAAACCAAAATGCTTCTACTCCAATTTGCCACGGCCATTTTAACAAAATCAAATCTTCGTAACTCCAAATCTCTATATCCATTCCAAGCACACTAAAAATAAAGAAATTACTTAATTTGCAATAAAAGGGTGTCTTTTTATAAGTACCTAAAATATAAGGACATGCTCTCCATGTTCCAGTTTCTTTCTTTTTAGCAGGATTGCCATGATAATCCACTGTCCCGTCTTTAGTGTAACCATCATCTTCCACCATTGCCATGATTCCAAGAAATTATTATATCTGCTATCTGTTGTGATTAGTACTAAAAATAATTATAAAAATAAAAATCCTTACCAATTTCCTCGAAAAAAGAAAACAGAACTAAACAACACATGACAAGTAGAAAGAGCTCAAGGACTTCATTTTAAAGACAAAATATGCTCTAAAATAACAAAAGACAATTAGATAAGATTCAAAAACTTCAACTTTGCCGGATATGGGATCTTTATTTACAAATTAAGATTCAATGGGCCATTATATTACGGCAAGCTATTAAACAAAACGACAAAAGTTAAATGGGAATACTTACTTGGATTTAGTTGGAGTGATGAGATTGAGTGCCAATAATTAGAGTGATCATATAATTGTGTTCAAGGTGTGTGTGTTGACTTGCGTAAAATGTGGACTTAGAAATTAAGGTGAGATGAAGTAATAAGATTCCAAATGAAGTCAACGCATGGAGTGATTATTACGGAGAAGTGTGTATATAGAATTATACATGTTACATGTGAACACGAGAATGACTAGGAATGTGAAACCAAAATGATTGGAGGTTGTTGATAAATGATAAGAGATAATATAATAATATCCTAGTATGGGGTGTGTGTTGTCTTTATACGCATGCTAAAAAGGTTGGCATAACATTTAATCAATTATTAACAATCTTGATGAGGATTCTATCAAGTCTTTATGGAATATTTTATATTATTGTAGGTCTTAAAAGGTTTGATGTGTAATTGAGATTTGCTGATAAAAGTTTTGTAAGGGTCATTGTTAACCCCTTGTGAAATTAATAACTATCGGATATAGATATTGCTAACTCTTCTGAAATCATTTATTATCGGGTAAGACTAGTTTAGAATTACATGAAATGGTATTGGACAAAACCACTCACAAAGTATCCGATACAATAGGCACTACCAGTCTTGGATGACTATACGATGCCTAAAATAATCGCCGATGCTTTAGCAAGTGAACGATCTGATAGCAGTATATCCACGAAAGTAATGCGTGGATCAAACGCAAAGTTCTTCAATAGGATTACAAAGCTACCTACCCGATGGCATGAAATATTCTTTAGATCCTTATAAAAATATACTAGCATCGTGGAGATCAAAATATACTAGCATCGTGGAGAGCAAAATATACTAGCATCGTGGAGACCAAAATGTACTAGCATCGTGGAGACCAGAATATATCAACATCGTAAGAACCAGGTGCCATCAGCAAGGATATATCAGCATAATGGAAACCAGGTGTCATCAGCAAAGATATATCAGCATGGTAGAAACTAGGTGTCATCAGCAAAGATATATCAGCATGGTAGAAACCAGGTGTCATCAGCAAGGATATATCAACATGGTAGAAGCCAGATGTCATTGCCAGGACTGGTGTATCAAATTCAAATAAATCAGGTGTCAACACAATAAAAGCTTTGTTAGCTCATAAATATGACATAATGACAAGTATCTTCTGGCTCGAACATCTAAATTATCTCTCCAATCTATTGGCCATCTATAAATACACTTATATTACCAAAGAGGGGGGACATCTGAGAAAGAGGACTAAAAAAGGAGAATAGTTATTTTTAAGGGGAAAACTGGAGAGTATTGTAATTTCTTATTGGCTTATTGGGCAAGGCGTTTCTTTATAAAAAAATAAATTTTACTCTTATGAGTTAACAATCATAATTTATTTGTTAATATTTGTAAGAAATAATGATTAGTTGCTGACTACTGAATGACGTAAACATTTCATACATATTTATAAAATTTAGTCATCTCCAGTAATGGAACCTTCATGATAATTAGATGGTCTTTCAATTCTATATGGTGTGAGTTTTCTTCACCATAAAAATCTAAAAATGAGACGTTCATCAATTGATGATGGAAAAACACAGATACTTTCACACGGATATATGACATTCAACTACTATATATTCTCAGTCAATAGTTTTGAATTATTTGGCATGGAACTAATTGTTGATCTCCCCAAAGGCCCAAACAAATTATGCACGCTAGAGGTACTTATGGTCAAGCAACATACGATGTCAAAATCAAAATGGTTTTCTTATCAATGGATCCCTTGAAGTAGGCTTTGCAAAAGCTTCCATACGGATACGCACACCTAAAACATTTTCAAGTAACATATATATACAAAGGGATTAGAATTTGTGATGTGATAGGCTTTTGTTAGTTAAAAAGTTATTAGCCATAATTTAAGATTATAATGTGACATTTATATGACTATAAATTTATTTAATAACCAGGTGGATGGAATTTTGACTGGTTTGTCCAATATGCTTATAATAACATGTCACTCCAAATTACATACTTAGTGTATATATTAGGTATTGTCAAACAGTCCCAAGTGTATTTAATCATCCCCGTAATGCGAGGGTCCGGGGTGGTTAGGCAGAAGGTTACTTGCCCGAAAAAAGATGAAGGGCTTGGAATACGAGTCGCGAGCATTAGCAACGGATCGCTTCTAGCCAACATCGCTTGGAAGGTGAAGATTTTCTTTGGAGAGATTTTATCCAAGCTAAATATCTAAAAAATTCAAAGTTAATCCACTATGTCGCGAAACCTTGGGATTGTGCTACATGGAAGGGAATCGTGAGATGCGTCGACTTAATGAAGCCTTACGTTCGATGGAGAATTGGCGATGGGAGATCAATTAATTTTTGGTTGGATAATTACTCGGAACGGGGTGATTAAGTGAGGAAGTGAGCGAGATTCATCCGAGAGATAGACACATAAGCTATCGTGAGGTGTGGAACGACGAAGAAGGCTAGAATTGGGACAGTTTTCACACGCCCCTGTCCAAAGAATTCAAATCTGCACTCACTACAAGAATGGGCGGTCATTAGAGACCGCCCATTAGCGACTGCCAAGCAGTCGCTTGTCTTCAGCGACTGCTGTTTAAGCAGTCGTTATTGTCCTTATGGACAATCAGCGACTGCTTAGCAGTCGCTACTCATTTAAAAATTAATGGGCCACACATTTTGGCCCGAGTTGGGCCAAAATGTGGGCCAATTTTAGGGCCGAATTTACCCTAATTCGGCCCTAAAAAAATCAGCGACCGTTAAGCGGTCGCTGATTTAGGTGTATAAATAAATAAATAAAAATCTTTTTTCTATTTCCTCATCTTCTTCCCCAAATCAGCGACCCATACCTGATTTGAGCCGATTTCAGTCATTAGCGACTGTCGAGCTCAAGTTGCGACCAAAAAACGGTCTCTAACTCATAACATCCTTTTCCCCTCCAAAAATTGCCGATATTTTTAAGCTCCGCCTCAAATCTTCCTTGCTCCGACTCCGCCGTTCGAAACACCTCCTTGCGCCGCCTCCTTTGCCATTTTCCGCCTCTCACCGCCGGTAATGAAAAGCTCCTATTAGTTTTTCCTTTTTTTGTGTTTTACTAATATTTTAATTTAAATCCGAAAATTGCCTAATTTAAATCCGAAAATTGGTATTGTTAGATTGTTAGATTTGTTGTATGATTGTTAGATTTGTTGTATGATTGTTAGATTTGTTGTTAGATTTGAAATAGAAATAGAAATAGATTATTGTGAAATTAGAAATAGATTAGAAATATATTATTGTGAAATTGTGAAATTAGAAATAGATTAGAAATAGATTATTGTTAAATTGTGAAATTAGAAATAGATTAGAAATAGATTATTGTGAAATTTTGAAATTAGAAATAGATTAGAAATTAGATTAAGGAAAAAAAATAGAAATAGATTAGAAATAGATTAGCAATAGATTAGAGATTAGATTAAGGAAAAAAATAGTAATAGATTAGAAATAGATTAGAAATGAGATTAAGGTAAAAAAAAAAATAGTTTAGAAATGAGATTAAGGAGAAAAAAAAAGAAATAGATTTGTGAAATTGATTAAAGAATGACTAGAGGAAAAAAATAGAAATAGATTTGTGAAAATTAGATTATATATTAGATTAAATTAGATTAGTTTTTACTTAGATTCTTTAATTAGATTGTAAAAATGAGATTAAATTTATACTTAGATTCTTTAAATAGATTGTAAAAATTGAATCGTTAGATTTGTTAAAATGTTAAATTAGATTAGTTTATACTTAGATTCTTTAATTAGATTGTGAAAATGAGATTAAGTTTATACTTAGATTCTTTAATTAGATTGTAAAAATGAGATTAAGTTTATACTTAGATTCTTTAAATAGATTGTAAAAATTGAATTGTTAAATTTGAAATAGTTTTGTGTTAGATTGTTAAATTGTTAAATTAGATTCAAATGTTGATTTGATTTTCTAAATGTTATATTTTCATTTTTACAGTATATACATATTTTCGGCATGACGTCACGTAAGACCACTAGCAGTACTGGAGGTCGAGGTCGAGGTCGTGGAGATGGAGGTCGTACTGGGTGTCGGGTACTCGTAGCGGTGGACGAGTCACGAGTAGTGTTGGCCGGGTTGGTGTTGGCCGTGGTGGGGTTGGTGCCAGTGCTAGTGGCGGAGTAGGTGGTAGCGGTGTTGGCCGTGGTGATAGTAGCAGTCGGGGGGGTCGAGGTAGGTTCGTACCTGTACCAATTGTCCAATCGGCGACTCGTGCATCGGATGGCCATCCAGCCGAGCCATCCGTCTCGGCACTAGGGTCAGGTGACGTCTCTACGTCGAGGACACCAGTGTTGCAGCGGCAGTTATTAACAGAGTTTGAGACCGCCGAGGTGCCAAAGGTGCCACTACCCCGATCATCAGAGTCCACCAGGTCCGAGGTGCCACGACCACCTACTTCAGCTTCAGTAGAGACTCACGTGCCCCCATCTGCCGAGTCTACCAGACTTCAGACTCCATCACCTGTACACGACACCGGAGCTGGACAGAGTCAGAGGTCGAGTGAGTCACCACTACCGAGCCAGTCTCGCCCACCGAGGGGACCAAATGCACCATGTACGACGGTCCCAGCGGGACAGAAGATTCCGCTAATAGAAATGCATCGGGGTTGTTTTTCCAAGCCCCCTAGTCGTGAGATCGCGAAGGTGATCACTGGCCTCATTCATCAGTTTATGACTGAGTTTTGGCCCTCCTACATAAAGATTCCCCTCGAGAAACGGTAGGAGATGTATGCTCGATTTACGGTGAGTTTTTAATTTATTGTTTAATTTCTCATAATTTAGTTTATTAAATTAGGGCTTTTTTAAAAAAATTATGTTGAATTTAGTTTATTAATTTATTGTCGTAATTAATTGTTGAATATTAATTTTTTTTGCAGAATAGGTTTGGGATTCGTTACTCCGATGGGGCTGCAGTACACAGGGCATACCAGGAGAAGGCGAGGGAGCTTTACAAACGAGCGATGAACAAGGCGCATGGCTATTACATGGAGAGGAAGGATATGGAGAAGTATCGCAACAAGAGAAAGACGCCGTGGATGAGCGAGAGTATTGCGAAGGCGGCGGCAAAACATTGGGCAACAGAAGAATTTAAGAAGAAATCTGTCAAGTGAAAGAAAGCTAGAAGAGGCGGTGATGAGGATGGCTCGGCGCCCGCCACCTTTTACGGTGGTTCTATTGATTACGAGGAGATCCGGCAGCGCGTGGTATTTTTTTTAACTTATATATTTTTAATTGTTCTTAAGTTATATATTTTAAGATGTTAATTTTTTAAAATTATTGTTCTTAAAAAGAAATCCATTGATTAGTATTTTTAAGATTTTAACCTCACTTTTATTTTCAATTTGAAGATGAGGAATCAGCTCGGTCGCACGCACCCTATCAGGCACGATGAGATATACAAGGCGGGACATACTAAGAAGGTATCGGGGACTGGGAGAGGTACCAACAAACCCTTGAGGCGGATGTGGAAGTCAAAGGCGACGAGACTGATTTACGTAAGTGTTTCGACTTTTGTACTTGTTTACCGCTTATGAATTCTAATTTAATTTTAAATTATATTTCGAACTAATTCATCTTTTTAATCACATTTTTGATAATTCAACAGAAAATATACAAGAGGGAGTTGAGGAGAAAAAATCGCGATGCCGTGGAGGACAAGGATTTGGATGAATGGGACACCGAGGCGTGGAAGAAGGCCATAGGGACGATCAGCAAGGGGAAGGCGAAGGGTTTACCGACTTATGCCGATCCACGTGACTGGAACATTGAGATGACGAGGGCGAGAAACTGGGATGGGATTTGCTCAGGCAGGTCCAGTCCGAGAACCTAGGGTTGAGGACGACACCGGACCCGAGAGTCGACGCACTGACGACATGGGCACATGGCTTTGTCGAGGACCAGATTGTAGAGGGCCGACCAGTGCGAGAGCTTCCTAGTGAGTTGTTCATGGGGGGTGCTATTAAGACCGGAGACGCATTCAGAGTTCCGAGAAAGGTCCGTCAGAGACCAGATCCTTTTGCTCCAGGTACTTCTACCGCCTCTCAGTATGTTGATGATTTTGAGGCTGATGAGTGGTATAGTGATTGTAATGGTGTTACTGGTGATGAGGATCCCGAGGCCGGTGTTGATGGTGAGGAGAACCTAGATGAGATGTATAGATTGTGGGAGAGTTCTGGTGATGAGGGGGTTGAGTATCCGCCTAGCGATGTTGAGGGTGGACTTCCTGGAGATGATGAGGGGGGTGATGTTGGGGACGGTGATGTTGGGGACGGTGATGATTGGGAGGGTGATGATGGGGACGGTGATGATGAGGGGGGTCATGATGACTTGGCTCAGTGATCGGGTGGATGTTAGTGGTTTGTATTTTGTTTGGGATTATGATACTCTAGTTTTTTGATTATCGCGTTATGAATGGTGATTGCACTTATAATTAGCGATTGTGATTTATTTTGGATAACGAGACGTTTTGAATTGTGACTATGGATATGATTGTGTTTTGAATTGTGATTGTGATTGTGTTTGGATATACAGGTTTGTGATTAGCTAGCGATTTGGAAATTATTGTGTTGAAACAGGTTTTTAACTATTATTAGGTCCAACTCATGTCAAATTTTTTTTTTTTGTATTTTTTATCGGTTGAAACAGGTTTCCGTTATGAACTATTAGTTGTAGTAGTTTGAAACAGGTTTGTGATTAAACAATAATTGAAACAGGCTTGTTAAATAATGAATATGCAATAAATGAATAAGTATAAACCCATAATAAATAAGTATAAACCCGATTCATTATTAGAAAAGTAAGTATATGTCTTCAGTATATGACATTAGGGACAAGTGATTAAGAAAATAAAAAAGAAAACAACTAGTCTTCTTATGAATATTCAAAGTCATACTCGTCATCCTCATTCGTATCATTGTCTAAGCCTTCTTCTTGTCCATCATCTTCTTCGTTATCACCTAGCTCATTGACGACCTCGAACTCACCTACCCCCAACTGAATATCCATGTTGAACGAAGTCAGGTCTACAAACATATTAAGACCTAATGTTTCGTCCTCTTGAAACACTTGCTCTGGAACCTCTTGGTGAGAAGGGGTAGAATCATGAACATTGAGCGACGACATGTCGATGATGTGTCGAGCTGGAATATGTGATACTGACCACCATCCCTTTCCCCCCGGCCTTCCATTTGGTAGAGATGGATACTTGGTGTAGTAAGCCTGCATTGCTTGATTAGCACAAATAAATGGTTCATTGGTCCGGAGTATTTTAGTAGGGTTAATTTCCACCAATTTGAACCTCTCGTGGATTTTTTTGCCGTTCGGTCCAATATCATACCACAAACACTTGAAGAAGACAATGGTCAGTGGTTTCAGACTTCTTCTACCTCCCCAATATTCCACTTCTATGATCTCTTTCAAAGTCCCATAGAAATTAGTTGAATAATTGTTTCCCATGTCGCCCTTCACGTATACCCCACTGCAGTCACTCTTCTTGGGCCCCAATTTCATATCAATGTGGAACCGAAACCCATTCACAATGTATCCATCGGAAGCAATTGCATCATTTAGTGGACCGTTGACCAACGGTATAACCCGATCGTCTATCATGTACTTCACACGGCTATACTCTTGCTTGAACCAGGCCACATAATCCTTGTTCCTTTTCCTTTGCGCCTCCATGGCATTCAATCCGCCGCACTCCTCTTCTATGAACAAACTGCGTGATAGAAAAAAAATAAGTTAGTCCTAATATAATAAATAAATTGACACTAGATGAAGGAAAATTCTAGTAGACTCACTCTTCCCATCCCTCCAACTCCTCACAGTTAATAAGTGTATAAAGTTCAATTTGCTCATTTTCTTCCGCCATTAAGGTCTTTGGCTTCTCCATAATATTAAGCGGTCGTCCCTTTTTTCGAAACAATAAGAGCTCATCATCCCAATCTGTGCTTTCCAAAGTCTCATTTCTGTTATATCGCCTGTGTGTAGCTCCAGGGGTTACATCGAGATACTGGGAAATCAAATTTGATATCTCTGAAACTAAATAGGCATTGGCCATGCATCCCTCGGGCCTCGCTTTGTTCCCCAATGCACCCTTCAGATCAAACATTTGCCTGATATACAAAGCAATAATAATTTACTTTCATTGCACATAGAATAAATTAAAAAACAATCATCCAAAATCAAAGTGATTTACCTCTCGAATGGATACATCCATCTGTAGTGAACTGGACCGCAAACTCTAGCCTCATACGGTAAGTGAATGGCCAAATGCTCCATAGAATCGAAAAATGAAGGAGGGAATATTCTCTTCAGCTTGCACATGGTGACAACAATGGATTTCTCCAGTCCCTCCATAGCCTCCGCTGATATCTCTGATGCGCAAATTGCCTTGAATAACAAACTAATATCCACAAGCGTTTCCCATATGTCTTTCTCAAGGAAGTCACGAAAAGCAGTCGGGATCAATCTCTGCATGAAGACGTGGCAGTCATGACTTTTCATTCCGGACAACCTTTGTTGCTGCACATGTACGCACCGTCCCAAGTTAGAAGCGTATCCATCTGGAAATTTTAGCATGCCCAACCATTCTAAGAATTTTCTCTTTTCATCATTTGATAGACAATATAATGCTTTTGGCTTCTTCGTGTCCCCCCCTCGGGAAGAAACTAAGAAAGGCTCGCTACGGTTGGTCCAGATTCTCAAATCTTTCCGTGACTTGATGTTGTCCTTTGTCTTAGCGTCATCCAACACCGTGTTGATGATGTTATCGAAAAAATTCTTCTCACAGTGCATGACATCTAGACAGTGACGAACCAAGTTTGTGGACCAATAAGGCAGTTCCCAAAATATACTCTTCCGCACCCAATTATGGTTTACCCCAAAACCTGGGAGTTTATTGAATTGTTTACCAAACCCCACATTCCCAAGGTCATTAACAATTCCTCGCATTTCGTCGCCAGTCTTTCTATGAATCGTTTCTTCAAGCTGCATTTCCCCTTTTTTAAAATTATATTCGTCGTATCTCAATTCATGATCTACAGGCAAGAACCGACGATGGCAATCGAACCAACTTATTTTACCCCCATTCTCCAACGGAAAGGATTGAGTGTCACCCATACAATAAGGACACGAAAGTTTTCCATGCGTACTCCATCCCGACAACATCCCGTATGCGGGGAAATCGCTAATCGTCCACATGAGAGCCGCACGTAATGTAAAGTTTTTCTTCCTCGAGATGTCGTATGTCTCGACGCCACTGCTCCATAAAAGCTTGAAATCATCAATAAGTGGCCTAAGATAAAGATCCAAGTTCTTTGTCGGACTGCTCGGCCCGGAAATGATTAGACTCAAAAAGATGAACTCTTTCTTCATGCAGAGATCGGGAGGAAGGTTGTAAGGGGTGACAAACACTGGCCAACAAGAGTATTGCTTGCCAGACATTCCAAACGGTGTGAATCCATCCGTACACAACCCAAGTCGTACATTTCGTGGCTCAGCACCAAAATCTGGGTGCGTCTGGTCGAAGTGGCGCCATGCCTCCCCTGAAGCTGGGTGAATCATTCGGTCATTAGCCCCATTACACTTCGTATGCCATGTCATATGCTTTGCAGTTCCTATTGTATAATACAACCTCTGAAGTCGAGGAGCAATAGGAAAGTACCACAATTTCTTCTTCCCAACCTTTGACTTGAGTCCCTCCACGTATCTCTTTTCGCCACATATCAGGCACTTATCGTAGTTCTTCGTCTCATCCCCGTAGAACAAGAAACATTGCTTTGGACAAACATCGTACGTAACGTACCCTAACTCTGATTGCAGCATTTTACAAATCCCTTTCGTGTCCTTTGGTAATAACTTCCGAACCTCTGGCGTGAAACCTCTCTTCGCCAATTTATAAGCCTTATCAGAATAAATAGTACTAGCCTTGTGGTGTGTCTTGTACTCCGACCACTCCGACAACCACTGAAGGACACTTATATCATCATCCGGGTTGGAATTAGGATACATGGGCACATTTCCTAGGTGCATCAAGTTGTAGAACGCATGTGCTTCCCGGTTCGGTTCCACGTTAGTTGCCTCGTCCTCAAATGATCGACCTCCACGTGCATCCACGACCATGTCTACAAACGGCACATCAACATATACTGGGTTGTCGGGAATACCGGTGTGTGACGAGCCGGGAGAATCGGGCACATACGATGGTATAGTATTTGTTAACGTTTCTCCATGAAAAATCCACTCTGAATATCCATCGATAAATCCTGACTTATGTAGATGTTCACGTACAACTTTTTTTTATCAAAAAATCGTATATTATTGCATTTCTTGCAAGGGCACCTAATTTCTCCACCAATATCTACGAATGTAGGACCTTGTTGCGTAGCATATTCAATAAAAGCCCGAACCTCAAACACAAATCTATCACTCAAATAACCATCACTATCGTACGGATCGTACATCCAAGATTTATCCATTATGTAATCCATTATTTAATTATATGAATAGAGTTGAATCATCCACCACGAGAAATTTAAAGAGTTAAATAGAAAGATGAACGTACTTCTTGTAGCGTGAAAAGCGCGCCGCAAGAAAGTTTCGTACACCACGATTACCCTTTGTGTGTGTAATATTACCTATCAACAAATAAATAGTTGTAAGTTAGAATCTAATAAAATAACAAAATATATTGAAATTAAAATTTGGGATAGTAAGGAGAAAAAACGGGCATACCTTATGAAGTATGGAAGGTTGGAATGAAAATAAGAGTAGAAGAAGAGTCCTATTTATAGGGCACTGTCAGTCAATAGGGACCGCCCTATTGACAACGGATACTAACAATAGGGACCGCCTGGGCGGTCCCTAATGATAGTAGCCGTTATCATTAGGGACCGCTCAGGCGGTCCCTAATGATACTATCCGTTGTCAATAAGGACCGTTGGGCGGTCCCTATTGTCAGTATCCGTTGTCAATAGGGACCGCATAACGGTCCCTATAAGTTTAATAGGGACCGTTAAGCGGTCCCTATAAGTTTAATAGGGACCGTTAAGCGGTCCCTAATGTGAAAATAGGGACTGCTTGGCAGTCCCTAATGTGAAAATTAGGGACCGCATGGCAGTCCCTACTAATATTCGTACATCAAAATTAAGAAGTTTTCGATGGTTCGAGGTGCCGCGTGGTATGTTTAGTTCGTAATAACCATTTTAATAGTTAAAATAACAATAAGTACAACGACACATTGTATATCCAAACATTATACAAGGAGAATGGGCCGCTTTGAAGATTCTCCTACTGGGTTTAGGGTTTAGGGTTTAATTCGATATACATATATACGTATAATTAATGAATACTTGATCTAATGATTATACCTCTTAACCGTATCTATGCTAATGTTTGTGAAGTAAATCATAAACACAGATAACAATTACAACTAACTAATGATAATTAGTTGTACATTTGTGAAATATATATATCCTGAACGTTAATAACTCGGTCGATATCAATTAATCTATTATTTCACAACTAAACTCTATAAAGTTGGTTTTGCAATCATTTATTACTTCAATTTACATATTACAATGAGTTTGGTTGCTTAGAATCACAAACACACCAACATCAATAAAAAAAATCGATTTTAAAGTATGAATATTAGTAGAGACTGCCAAACGGTCCCTAATTTTACAATAGGGACTGCCAAACGGTCCCTATTGTCAAATTAGGGACCGCTTGGCAGTCCCTATTGTTAATTTAGGGACCGCTTGGCAGTCTCTACTAATATTCATACATCAAAATTATGAATTTTTCGATGGTTCGAGGTGCCGCGTTGTATGTTTAGTTCATAATAACCATTGGAATAGTTAAAATAACAATAAGTACAACGACACATTGTATATCCAAATATTATACAAGGAGAACGGGCCGCTTTGAAGATTCTCCTACTGTTTTGTACGACGAATGACATAATGACAAATTAATTCGATCTACATATATACGTATAATTAATGAATACTTGATCTAATGATTATGCCTCATAATCGTATCTATGCTAACGTTTGTGATGTAAATCATAAACACGGATAACAATTACAACTAACTAATGATAATTAATTAGTTGTACATTTGTGAAATATATCTTGAACGTTAATAACTCGATCGATCTCAATTAATCTATTATTTCACAACTAATCTACTATAAGGTTGGTTTTGCAATCATTTATTACTTCAATTTACATATTACAATGAGTTTGGTTGCTCACAATCACAAACACAACAACATCAATAAAAAAAAATCGATTTTTAAGTATGAATATTAGTAGGGACCGTTAAACGGTCCCTAATTTGACATTAGGAACCGTTTAACGGTCACTAAAATCGAAAATTTTGAATTTTTGGCAAACTTTTTTTGCGGAAGTGAGGGGGAAATTTGAATTTCACCAAATCAATTCTCAACCGTCGATGAAATCCTAATCTGCGGTCATAAGTACCCCATCATGTCTTTAACACGGATCGCCATCTCAAACCGTCGATCATCTAAAATCATCCAACGGACAAAAACCAATTGAATCCCATCATATATATATAACCTCACCACTCTTACACCCATTTCACTATCTCCAAAAAACACTATCTTCTTTTCTTCTTTTCACCAACACAAAAACACTATCTTTTTTTTTCTTCTTTTCACCAACACAAAAACTTTTCTTCTTTTCACCAACACAATCTTTTCTTCATTTTCTTTTCTTTCACTTTCTTTATTTTGGATCTTCATTTTCTTTTTTTCACCAATACAATCTTTTTCTCTTACACTTTCTTTATTTTGGATCTTCATTTACTATTCTTCACTTTTGATTTCATGTTTTTGATTTCATTCATGTTTTTTATTTCATTCATTTTATATTATTACTCATTTTATTCATCTTTTCACATTCTTTTATTCTTTCATGTCAATTGTCATTATATTAACTTTTTATTTTGTTAAAATTACAATTTTACAAAAAAAAAAACAATTATATTACGGATTTAATCCGGAATACAATTGTATTTTTTTTATTTTTTCTGGAGGTCATTAGGGACCGCTTAACGGTCCCTGTTTTTGATATTAGGGACCGTCAAACGGTCCCTATATTTGATATTAGGGACCGTTAGACGGTCCCTACTAATATTCATAGAAATTCTACGAATATTAGTAGGGACTGTTAAACGGTCCCTATTGTAAAATTAGGGACCGTCTAACGGTCCCTATTTTTTTTCAAAATGTAGCGACTGTCAAACGGTTGCTACTTTCTGAAATAAAATAGGGACCGCTCAGACGGTCCCTATTGTAGAAATTTGGGGCCGTCTAGGCGGTCCCTATTGTAAAAATTAAGGACCGTCTGGTCGGTCCCTATTGTAGACATTAGGGACCGTCTGAGCGGTCCCTATTGTAAAAATTAGGGACCGTCTGGTCGGTCCCTATTGTAGACATTAGGGACAGTCTGAGCGGTCCCTATTGTAAAAATTAGGGACCGTCTGGTCGGTCGCTATTGTAGAATTTAGGGACCGTCAGACCGTCTGGTCGGTCCCTATCGTAGAAATTAAGGACCGTCTGACGGTCCCGAAAATTCTACATTAGGGACCGCCCAGACGGTCCCTATTATTCAAAAGTATGGCGACTGTCTATCGGTCGCTATATTGCGGTCCCTATTGAGGTCATTAGGGACCGCTTAACAGTGGCTATTGTGCGGTCCCTAATGACCTCAATAGGGACTGCTTAAAAGTCGTTATTGGCAAGCGACCACTGTCAATAGCGACCGCTAGACAGTCGTTATTTGCCAATAGCGACCGCAGGGGGGTCATTAGGGACCGCCCAGGCAGTCCCTAATGACCCATTTTTCTTGTAGTGACTGAATTCGTAAAGTATAGTCTTTACAAAAGATGTTGATTTGATTATTTGGAGTGAAACATCAAGTGGGAAGTTCTCTTGTCAATCAGCGTATCGGGCATTCCATAGACAACGGGCCGGAGTTGCTTCGGCTGGACGAACGTATGGCTCGATTTGGAATATTAATTTGAGTAACAAGCTGCGACATTTTATGTGGCTTGCGGGACAGGATAGACTTGCAACGAATAGCCGCCGCATGAAAAGGAAAATCTCCCAAGATGCGAGGTGTATATCGTGCGATTGCGGAGAGGAAAATGTCCTTCATGTTCGTCGACACTGCCACCGTGCTCGACGAATTTGGTGTGAATTATTGAGGGGAGTAGATTTAGCAAAATTCAATTATATGGACGATAACGTGTGGTTGAAGGATAATGTTGAACGCGGGGGTAGAGAATGCGACGTGATACCGAACAGTAGCTGGTCGAATATATTTGTGGCAGCATGTTGGTTTATTTGAAAGGCAAGGAACGAGAAGATTTTTCACAATGAGGAGGAGCATGCGAACACAATTATCTTTAAAATTAAGTCCCTGTGGCTTGAATTGCAGCAGGCGCAAAAGAAGAAAGAGACGGTTAGAAGGGTAGAAAAATGGAAGAAGCCGGACAAGAAGTAGCTTAAACTGAACGTCGATGGAAGCGTTAATCCTCAATGCAACTCGGGGAATAGCAGCTGGGGTTCTGCAATCATTTGAAGGGAAGTGGCTTTGGGGTTTTGTTAAAAAACTCAACACGCCAACGGGGGATGAAGCGGAAGTTGAAGCTTTGAGAAGCGGATTGGAGATGGCTTGGAGTCAGCGTATTCCTCGCATTGAGGTTGAAACATATTCGATAATGACCTTCAAGATGGTGACGGGAGTGAGTGAAGCGTCGGAGGATTTAAAGATCAAAGTTTAGGAATGTATGAAACTCATGAATAACCCGTGGGAATTGGGGATTAAATGGATACCGCGCAAGGCGAATAGGGTTGCGGATACTTTGTCCAAGTTAAAGACGAGAGAGGGAGAAGGCGATTTATCATGGGATAGACTTCCAACTCAAGTTGTGGATTTATTAAATCTTGATATGGCGTAGGTGCCATATGTTATTCTTTATTTACGGGGAAAAAAAAAGAGCAAAATACAATAACTTACAATTTTTATGTTTTGGTAAAGTTTCAAAAAGTAAATACTATTTCCTAAATTTGGGGAATGACTTTCCTTATAATTGTGGATTCTTTTCTTTTAATATATTTTTATCGAGGTTAAAATTGGGACTTCATTAATTTTGTTCTGTATTTAAGAACTTTTGCTCTGTAGATATCATTACCCATATATACATACATATATATATATATATATAAATGAATGATTCAGATATAAATTAAAATACATAACTATTTTAAATTAAGCAAGAGGTAAGAACGAATTTTGTCTTTAATTGATTGATTTGAAAAGGCAACTAACACATTTGATGCTGTTATCATACCACAACTTATATTTCATATTAACGAATTAAGGAATTAACGTCTAACGTTATTCAATCTTTTATTTATTAGTATCATAAGAATCCTCAAACAAAACAAAATTGCAGCAAACTAATACCAGCACTATCTACAATGATTTGCTAAATAGAACCAAAACAGCAGTCCAGTCCAGAACAGGACAAGTATCAACATTCAACACAAATACAAATAGACAAAAGTAATGAATGAGTAAATAGATAAAAGCTGGACACGACAAGTATTAACACAAGTAAAAATTCAACTAAACCAAATGCATTAAGAGAAATAAAATCAGTTCAACGTCAAACACAAGACCATTAGACCAACATCATTTGTTAGTAACACGAAAACAAAAACATAATGTACTTGCCAACATTAAAACAAACAGAAGAAAATATCCAAACCATAGAACTAATGTATTCACAAACCAAACCAACCTCCTTCAACATTCATCAACTAGCGCAGAGTTCCCACAGCCTTCTTAAATGTGTACATCCTTGCCACCACCAAATAAAATACAAAATTCGCCACACTCAATGCCGCCAACAACCAGAAAAAATAATGCAACCTCCCGTAGTTCAAATTATCCGGTATCCACCCCGGCTTCCCGCCCTTCGTAGTCACATCGGTCACCACCGCCACCAAAAATGAGCTCAAATAATTCCCCAACGCATTAGTCGTGAGCGAAAGTGCCGAGCAAAGACTCCTCATCGAGTCAGGCGCTTGCTCGTAGAAAAACTCCAACTGCCCCACAAACGTAAAAACCTCCGCGCACCCTATGATAAAATACTGCGGCACCTGCCAGAATACCGAGATTGGAGTGTACTGCTCCTCGTAGCTACCGTTTCGTCTAACAATGTTGAGCCTCGCGATTTCTAGCACCGCAGCGGACACCATGGCGAACACGGACACCAATAGGCCGACTCCCATGCGTTGGATCTGAGACAAGCCGTTTGGTTGGCCCGTGAACTTTCTCGTGAAGGGGATGATGAAGCGGTCATAGATTGGGATCCAGATGATGACACTGATCGTATCGAAGATCGAGAGGGCGGCTTCGGGGATTTTGAAGTTGGAGTTGCCGACGCGAGTGTCCATGAACTCGGCCTGGTAGACGAAAAGGTTGCCCATTTGGCCGTAGACAGCGCTGAAGATGATCCCCGTGGCCCAGATGGGGAGGAGGCGGATGATCGATTTGAGCTCTTCGACTTGTGTCACCGTGCAGAGTTTCCATGGGCTTATTTTTGAAATTTTGTCGTTGTGAGCAGACTCTGTTTCGACTGCTGCCTTGTCAAAGAAACTGGGAGTATATTGAGAAGAACTAAGTTAGTTAATCGCGTAAGCCTACACGTCGTAATATGTGGCTCACTTAACCATTTGCCCATTTTATATACTGAGATAAAAGACACGTATTATAATCACGGTAGAGTTGAACCACACGTACCTTAAACCATGGGTATAATCAAGCTTACGGCTACCAACTATACCAGAATCAGGAGTCTCATAAAGAAGAGATTTATCATCAGGCACCACAACCTTGTACTTCCTGAATGAAGCCACCAACACCTGAGCTAGCCGGGTAAGAGGACTACCCCCTGGTTTCTGATACCGGTAAAGTCGAGTACCTGTAAAGAAAAACACCACGGCCAATGCCATTGCCACGGCGGGAACACCAAATCCCCAACTCCAACCAATGTTCACTTGTATGTAAACTATAACCGAAGAGGCTATCAATGCTCCGATATTGATTGAGAAATAGAACCAATTGAAGAAGGAACTTTTGTGGCCTTTCTCTACCTCATCGGTGTCATCAAATTGATCAGCGCCGTACGAGGAGACACAAGGCTTGATCCCACCAGTGCCTAATGCAACGAGGTAGAGTGAGACGAAAGCAACAGCCGATTGAGATTTTGTGGCACGACAGACATCCTTTGAGGTACATGTTGGCTTTAAGCCTGGAACGGAAGCCGATAATGTCAGCAATGTCATTCCCTGATAAAACAGAAACAGAATAGTATTAACAATCCTGTTACCAAAAATCGCTGCTGAAAATTATATATAAATTAGTTAAAGCCAATCATTTCTAATAGTTTAAGTTTTTAGATAAGACGATAATCTGAAATGGACTTAAAACTCAGACCAAGTACAGTGCCACGTTTTCAGAACTGCGTCTCTAATACTTTTACTCGTAACGAATTTGATAACATCCTCAATTTTCTGCAAGTGAACTATGTACACTATGGTCATAAATAAGTTCATCGACATATATGAAAATACATATGAATTGTTTAATTTGTATTAAAGTCATAGAATACATGATCCACATATGATCCATTTAAATCCAAAATAACTTACAATAACATAGATGATGGAGAAGCTAGCAATAGTCCAGTATCTCCCCAGATATGCATCCGCAAGAAATGCTCCAAGCAACGGCATAACATAACAAGTTCCAGACCAATTCGACAGATTTCTGGAAGCCGTTGCTTTGTGTTGATTGAGCTGATTCTGGAAGTACAGCGCAAGGTTGGTGCTCATACCATAGTATGCCAACCTTTCGCAGCACTCATTTCCTGCACAATTATGGAATAATGTTCAAGTACTTAACAATAAAACCAAATAACACAATTTTTTGTTTGTTTGTTTGTTTGTGTTATAATTGCAGAGAAATAAAAATCCAATAATGTGTTTAGAAGAACCATACCAAGAATAAAGGGGCAGGCTCTCCATGTTCCTGTTTTCTTCCTGTTGGCTGGATTGTTACGGTAGTCGACCGTCCCGTCTTTCGTGTAGTAATCCTCCTCTGCCATGGCTTCTATTCGTTCTCAAGCTGAAACTAGCAATATATTCAAATTAAACTATGCCTTATAAAATTAAAATGTGATACATTGTGAAAGTATGAAATACTTGAAGTATTTAGAAAAATACCTAACAGGACTGAAATGTGCTTAATTTGTCGATATAATTAAGGAAAGACAGTTATTTGCTAGAAGCTATTTTCCTTTTGTGGGCATTTCCAAAGACATTGATGTTTTAAAAACAAAAGTATGTTACAGCTTGAAATAGCCTAAAAACAGCTACTATACATATATTCTAGTCAAAGATTTTTGAAATTCATGTTTTCTTATGCTAAATTTTGGATTACGATTGTGACATTTCCCTAATGCAAATGGATTGTAACAGAATACTGTGCAGATCATGGAATGACAGTAATTTAATTACAATTAATTATTAATAAAAATTTATCGAGCATTCAATAATCATCCTTGGCTAAAGATTGGTATCATGAATATTTTAGGCGTAACAAAATACAAAGTATCGATTGTTAGATTAATTGACTTTATGATCTTATCAACTACTCAAACAAATTTATGTAGTTAGAAAAGTAATGAAAATAGGTTCAACCACCCAATTATGATACCCACCGTTCAGTGCCCAAGTGCACTTATATATGTTAATTCTATGCTACCCACCGTTTAATCGGTTAATTCTATGTAATCCACCGTTCTTCTATGATTTATTTCGTTGCATTTTATATATTATATAAAGAATAAATTAACAACTGTTTCTAACATAAAAAACTATTTCAGTATCGTAAAAAAAACGGTATATATATGATTGTAACATTTTTGTAACGTAGTTTCACTCACCTTGCCCCTAAATTTTCTCCGAATATGAGAGTTTTCACATTACTTTTATTTATCATTATTTATCTTTTCTTCTTATTTTCACAAGTTCTGTAAGATAACATAATTTAAATATCTAATTAACAACTCAAACCCCACAGCTCTAATTTCATGTACGTCACTTTTCAACATGCTTATAGCGTATAGGATGAGATTTATGTATGAAATTGAACGTGATGAGAACGCTGATTTACTAGAACTCGAGGTTGAGTTTTATCAAATCCTAATATATATAATATTTTTCAACTGCTGAAATGTAATTTATCACATTGTATATAATACAATCTTGAGCAAATTTAAAAGACAAATATGCTAAGAAACTAGTTGATATATGTCTATGGACTATGAATAACAATAAAAGAAAAGCAAAATTACAATAAAAATATAATGCATTTCTCTGAGTGTTTAATCCAGATATATTTCGCTTACAATCAAGAGATCAGACAAAGAAACTATGTATTTTCAGATATGTAATACGCTTGTAAAACCAACAGAAAAAAATTGCAATTAGGAATCCATAAACGGAATATCATTTTTTTTAGGAAACTTCGATTGTCAATCAACTGATGATGAATTTATAAATAGACAATCATGATTTCATAAAATATCAAAATTAATTAATTAAAGCTAACCTCACCTCAGGCTATTGCTTGTGTTTGCTGCAGGGCCTGTTTCACTTCGGACACGAAATCTAAATCATCAATGGAAAAATCTGGATTAGACTTTATTTATGTGCCGAGAATTGAAGAAGAAATGAGTAGATATGCATACAATTAAAAGAGTAGTTTTTTCACAAAAAAATACCAGTGTGGAATTGACTCCTGTCCAACGTAATGTTTCGAGAGGAAATAACGTAACTCAACAGTCAACACTCATTGTCACTGAGAGAATCCCATTATTCTTTTTTTGTTAGTTTTGGTAAAAAAAATCCCATCAATTAAATGTGGTCGATTTCATGTAGATAGATTTTCACCTTCTATGGAAAATATCTCAATGTATTTTTATTTTTTTTTGAACTGAAATATCTCAATGTATTTAATAACATTAGGTGGTGACGTTTTAGTCTGTATATCATCAGAATATTGACCGCTTGGTAGGTAATAATTACAAGTTTCAACTAATGAATCAAGCCACAATTTCCGCTGGAGGGGATAATTTGAAAATTCTTAGATTCATAATTAAGATTTAAATCACATATTACACTATGTATAGAAAAACAAATCATATATTGCTACAATTTTAAAACAAAGCATACACCAGATTCACCAAATAAATCGTATATATATTGCACTTCCCGAAAAAAAGGTACATATATTGATGTATATATCAAGCCGCAATTTCTATGCATAGTGGGGAATATAAAATTTCCTAGAACAATAAGATTTAAAGTGTTTGTGACCTAGGTCACGTAAGGCGGATGCGGGTGCGAGTGCGCGTGCGGATGCGGGTGCGCCAGTTCGCCAAATTTAAAAATACTTAAATTTCAATGCGCCTTAATGCGTTTATTAAAAATAATTAAATATTAAATATTGATATATAATTTCGTATATATTTGAAATTGTTTAATAACTACTCATGATAATTAATTTTATATAATATTTTTAAAATTATTACAGTGAAACGACAAATGTACAAGTTTTAAACTACTTCTAATATTCTATATTTATTTTGTTTTCAACCTAGTTTTGTTCTACATCTGCTTCGACTCTACTTTATTATCATTCATTTGTTTCGTTCTTCACAAATTTTCTACGATAATTCATTAATTTTGAATAAAAGAACTAAGAAATCTTAGTGCGAGAACTAAGAATTTATAATGCGTCTTAGTGCGAAGCACGGGGACTGAATGCGCCAGTGCGAGACCGGTGCGCCAAAAACTTTGACGATGTGAAGGATTATGTGACCTAGTTTGTGACACGGCTAAAAAACAAAACAAAATTAAATAAGATAATCTTAAAATCAGATTATAATTTCCGAAATTGGAGTAATTTGCCGACTTATTTTTTTTACAAAAATTATATAGTCATGTTTTACACGTACAATAAGTTAATAATTCGCCAAACCTGCTTTCATTTTGTGGTAATGAAAAGAACGAAATCAAATTCGTTCCAAAAAAAAAAAAAAAAAACAAATTCAGGGTTGGGCCATGTTGGTCAGTTGGTGTGATTTTTATTCTTCCTAAAAAGAAAGTATGCACCGAAGCGATTGAGATGGTTCAATCCGATTTAAATCGTCGATCGGTCCAATTTAACCAAAACGATTTGGTTATAATTACTTTTCTTTTCTCATTTTTAACAAAAACAGAATAATAGCATAAAAGTAAACCACTAAAAAAACTTTAATATAATTATTAACTATGTTATAATTGCGTCTCTCTTGAGGGTTGATCTCTAAAGTTAGGGCAAAAAACCTTCTCCGACAAGGACGGCTGGAACTTGGCAAGGCTTCATCGTCACGCTATCAGCATCATCAACACCGTTACCCTACTCATCATCACCTGATTTTCGTGTTTTTTCTTTCATTTTTCGCTGTTAGGGTCTAGTTTTTTTGAGGTTTACGTGCGCTGCAAGTTTTCCTAGTTTTCCTCTTTCGTTGTTATTCCGTTCTCTGTTCGTTCGTCCCTTTTTGTCTAGTTGTTTCGTGATCGAGTCTTTGTTTTGCGTCAAGTTTTTTAGGTCTACAATCTTGAGTTTTTTGTTTCGTTTTCTAGTGTGAAGGGCGGCTACGAGGAATCGGATCACCTCGGTGCTAACTTGACCGTAACTCACCGCAATGCATACTCAATTGTTGGTACTGTGGGAAGTATGGACCGAGATTAGGAGCGGTTGCAGCACTATTTGTCTTTGATGGATGACGAAGGGGTGGGATCAGGGTTCCTCTTACCGGACGAACTTTGGTAGGAACAGAATGCGGCCTCAGAGTTAGTGCTGGTAGGCAGATTACTCACAGAAAAAAATTCCACTTCCCTTCTTTTTGTACGCTAATCAAGACGCTTTTTAAGGCGGCGAAGGGGTTGGAGATTATGCGCATTACTGAGGACAAGATGTTGTTTCAATTCTTCCACAAGCTTGACAAGAGTCGAGCGTTAGAACGGTGTATGTGTTCATTCAACAAAAACGTGTTGGTGTTTAGCGACGTGGGGCTGAATGATAATTCAGCTACAATGGACCTTGATTTTTGTAGTTTCTACGTTAGAATCTATGGTATTCAGCTAGTCCGCCAAACTCAAACTACGGCATGTGCTATTGGAAATCTTTTGGGCCGAATGGAAAAGGTTGATCTTGCAGAATCGTGGGGTGTCAACATGAGAATTCGGGTTAAGATGAATGTGACGAAACCACTACTGCAGGTTTTGAAGGTTCGAGGCTCTGAGGGACATGAGATGTTAGTATCATTCAAATACGAGCGTCTCCCAAATTTTTGTTATTTATGCGGGGTATTTGGCCATATTATGACAGGCTGCGATGATAAATGCGACTTGGAACCGAGGTTTGACGAGACACAATTACCTTACGGGGAATGGCTACTAGAGAATACGGGTACGCGAGGAGGGCAGAGTTTCACAGATATAGGTGGACCACTAGGGCGTCATTCAGTCGTGTGGGAGGTCGTAATATGAGTGGGGGCAGAGTTTTTTTTTATAACGCACGAGTCTGACATGTTGATTAATTGTGGAATGCGAATAAAGTACCAAAGGGAGGAGGTTTCGGTCGAAAGCACTAACCATGCAAACACCATGCAGACTCGGGCGTGCGAACGGGTACAAGTTCCGTAAGATAGGGCAGGGACGATTGATCCGACTTATCATAATTGTGCGCTATTTATTGTTGAGAATGGACCGAATACTGCAAGAGGGACGACAGGGGTGGTTGGAGTGCATCAGGCATATCAGCGTCTTGTTAGGGACTTAGAATGGACTGTGACTAGACAGCGTGGGTCAGAGTCAAATGAGTCTATGGAAATAATGACAGTTGCAAGTAGATTGGAGGTCACGAGTCAGCGACGATGCAGCTGGGTGCGAATGACACGTATTAGGGAGACTACGAGTAATCAGGCTCGATTTTAGGATAGTAGAACTGTGAAGCGTCCAACGTTGGATAATGATGAGGCGGGAGTTCAATTCCATGGGGAAAAGGTAAGGTTGGAAGCTTTAGCAAGCGAAATCGATGAACTATTGGCAGCGACTGCTAAGCAGTCCCGCCCCAATGAGTCTCTTATGCTGGAACTAATAGTGACTGGGGAACCCTTGGACAGTTCAGGAACAAAGGGAGCTAGTTTCCATGCATTACCATCCTCTTATTTTCTTGTCTTAAACAAAATATCATATAAGGAAAATAGAGGCAATTAAGGGTCAGTTTAATTTTGTTGTTGTTTGTGTTGAGGTTAAGGGATTTTCAGGAGGTTTGGCATTACTTTGGGATAAGTCATTGGTGGTAAACTTAATGAGTATGTCTGATAACCATATTGACGTGGTGGTTGAGGGTAAGGATAGGGAACATAGCTGGACATTTACAGAATTCTATGTCAAATCGGATAACACAAAGCGTATGCATACGTGGAATATTTTGCGTCACCTTAGTGGTATATCTCCCCTTCCGTGGCTTTGTGCAGGGGATTATAATGAGGTTATGGTACAAGAGGACAATAAATGAGGGCCGAGGAAGCCAAATTGGCTCATCGAAACTTTCGGGATACTTTGGTTGATACGGGGCTTAGTGAGATTAACTTTTTTGGACCGCGGTTTACTTGGTGTAGTCGGTGACCATCTTCACATACTGTTTGGGAGCGCCTCGACCGCGCGTGTGCAAACTTTGAGTGGCAGAGTCTCTTTCCTAATGATCGAGTGGAACATGTAGCTACTCTACATTATAATAATCACGCAGTCCTTCTCACAATGCAGAGTTTACTAGAAACGACCACGAGGAAAGGTCTGATTTCGCTTTGAGGCAGCATGGCTGAAAAAGGAGGAGTGCGAGGAGGTGATAAATCAATTTTGGAACGGACAAGGCCTTGTTGAGAAGCTTAATGAGTGTCGCATAGGGCTAGGGCAGTG
Source organism: Linaria vulgaris (assembly GCA_948329865.1). Lineage (NCBI taxonomy): Eukaryota > Viridiplantae > Streptophyta > Magnoliopsida > Lamiales > Plantaginaceae > Linaria > Linaria vulgaris. The sequence continues at coordinate 28,202,203 of OX415250.1, read as the reverse complement.
GAAGTGAACGGACGGTGTTGAATTTAAGAGACGAACTATCAAGCTTAGGCAAAGATTCTGGTGTTACGAAGGGGGACTGATCACTGAGGAGTCGCAAACGAGGAAAAGCTACTCACGGCCAAACTTGAGGGGTTGTTGGACATAGAGGAAATATACTGGAAGCAACGGGCTAAGGTACAGTGGCTTCAGGAAGGGGACAGGAATACTGCCTATTTTCATAAAAACCAAGTGAGAGGAAGGCTAAGAATGAGATCACGGGGATTCGGGATGAGTCGCAAAACGTGCACAACAATCCGACAGAGATTGACCGTGTTGCGGCGGATTACTTTAGAAACATCTTTGCACCATAGGCCCCCACATAGGCAGTTATTGAGGATGTTTTGCAAGATGTCGGCGTGCGAGTTAACCCCAAGGTGAACGAAAGCTTAGGCCAACCATTCACAACGGAGGATGTGCAGAAAGCGCTCAAAGATATGTATTCTTTTATATCCCCTGGCCCAGACGGGTTCTCGGTTGTGTTCTTTCAAAAACTTTGGCATATTGTAGGGTTTGACGTTATCTCTTTTATCCTTTCTTTTCTTAATGATTGTGTGCTTGATCCTTGTGTTAACTTTACGCATATTATTTTGATCCCTAAGTGTTCTAATCCTGATTTGATGACTCACTTTAGACCGATTAGCCTTAGCAATGTGATATTTAAAATCGCGTCCAAAGCTGTAGCCAACCGTTTGAAGCTTTTTCTCCTTGCTATTATCTCTGCTTCCCAATCTGCTTTTGTTCCAAGGTGCCTCATTACGGATAATATTCGTGCAGTGTTAGAGCTTAATCACTATCTGAAAAACAAGAGAACGGGGAAACAATGCCATATGACGTTGAAGCTTGATATGAGTAAGGCCTATGACCAAGTTGAGTGGTCCTTCTTGGAAAAGGTAATGCTCAGACTTGGTTTTGACTCTCGTTTTGTTTCTCTTGTTATGATGGGCGTGAGGACTGTGTCGTATTCTATTTTGCTTAACGGGAGTGAGTCGAGCATTTTCCCCCCCGAAAGGGGTATTAAGCAATGGGACCCAGTGCCCCTACCTCTTCTTATTTGTTTTCGAAGTTTTCTTAGCACTTATTGCTAAGGCAGAGGATCGAAGAGAGTTGAAGGGAGTGAAAGTTAGTAGATACGCGCCTTCAGTGTCGCACTTATTGTTCGCGGATGAGACACTTTTGTTCTGCTAAGCGAATGATGATTCGGCGCAATGTATCCGATATATTCTGGAGCGCTACGAGGCGGCGTCGGGGAAAAAATCAACATGGAAAAATCAGTCATTATGTTTAGTAAGAATACAGGGGGAAGACCGACGGTTGGAGTTGGCAGCGCTATTGGGGGTGAATGTTGCAGAGCGTCATGAAAAATATTTGGGCTTGCCTTCGGTGGTGGGAAAATCTAAGAGGGAATTATTCGATTACATTATGGAGAGAATTTGGAAAGGGGCACATGGTTATAAGGGGAAGACGCTATCGGGGGCGGGGAAAGAGGTTCTTGTGAAAGAAGTGCTACAATCTATCCCTACCTTTACCATGAGTTAATTTCGTCTTCCGAATACGTTGATACGTGAGATCACGTCCATTATTTGCAATAATTGGTGGAGTAGTGGGGCACAAAATAAAATTGGGTAGCTTGGGAGAAATTGTGTAGGGGTAAGGAGGAAGGAGGAATTGGATTTCGAGATTTGAAGGCTTTCAATGTGGCGCTCCTCGCAAAGCAGGCATGTCATATTTTGCAAGACCCGAATAACTTGATTAGTCGGATTTTTAAGGAAAAATACTTCGCGGGGTGTGAGTTTCTTGATGCACGTTTAAGGACGACACCTTCTTTCTCGTGGCGTTGTATTTGGGAGACAATTCCGATCATTAAGAAGGGGTTGCGGTGGCATGCGGGGAACGACAAAGGTATCTCGGTTTGGCACGATGCGTGGCTGCCGCGACCCGTTAATGTGAGGTCCCAAACTCTAAAGTCTCGTTTAGGTCTCCGAATAGGATTTGCAGATTTTCAATTCGAACCTTAACGCTACCTCAGAGAGGCTCGCTAAAATGGAACCACAATAAAGCCAAATACAAACTTATTTATTACAGCGGAAGCTTTCAAGATTTATAGAGTTTATTATTACAATCCACACAAAACTCAAACCACCGGATACGTAATAAAACACACAATTATTGGGGATTTATTTTTATTGTCACACACTTTTGAGTTATTTAAAATCCCACACGTCCACAATAGTTTAATCCAGCCGCCTTGCTAAGCCTTGCTTATTCTAAGGAATGGGCAGAGAAAATGACATGAGATGTAAGTCTTTGGTGACTTAGTGAGATTTTTAGTAACAATAATAGATGTGACAAATATGTGAAATTTGATATGGTATGAAAAGAAAATATTAGAACTGAGAGGTAAAGACTATCAAACGAACAATAAGATGATGAACTCGTGCATTTCATATAACAGATTCAACCTTTTTTCATTCAATAAACTACCTTTTACCTCCCAACGAGGAGCGACCAACAAATAGATCAAGAGACATGCTCGAGTACATGTCAACCTAGCACGCGGTTACAACCAACTCCTAACTGCAAGCAGCTCCTAGATAAATGGGTATCGAGCGAATTTACTTAAACCGACAACCATTGCTGCCCAGCAGTAAACCATCTCACTACCTGGGCCCAACTTCCCAAATGTATCCCAATGGGTATAATAGATAAACAATAAGCTAGTTACCCGGACAGTGTTTGTTGCTTTTGAGCTACATGTCCCGAACATAGTTTGTTGCTCGTTGCACAGTTCAAGAACCAACATGTGGATTATCATATTGGAGAAATTATTGTAATTGTGAAAAATGATTAAAACTCCATGGTCCAAAAATATTTCAACAGTAAGCAAAAGGATTAGGTTACGAAATAAGGTCATAAAAGAAAATGATTTTGTTGAAAGAATAAGTTGTTCTCCATTTAGAACCAAGAATCACAAGTAATCAGTCCAAGTTCCTCGGGCCGGGTGCCAAACAGGGATTAAAAGTATTATAAATCTCACATGCGACAATAACTTCTCATTCAGGAAATGCTGCGTCATCTCCTAAATAAATTTAAATGTGTTAATAAGTTCAAACCAAATAATTAACTTTTATAGTTTGTTATTTTTTCTCATATGTTCTTCTTATCTTTAAGTCAAGAAATATAAATAGGACAAAAAATCACATTTTAACTCGGTTCTCGTTATTTCACCGCAAGATTATTAGTTTCTTGTTAAAATCCATGTATGAACTATTTAGGCAAACTTATTTTATTTTACGGTTACCTATTAGTTATAACACAAATAACTTTTATTTTAATATGAGACTCATATCTAATAATTTACTACCTATTAACAATACATATTGTTACATATATAAGGAATCACAAAGATATAATTTCGTAGAACTAATTTAAGATGAAACTTAATTATTAACTTGGAAACAAGGTTATATAATCAGGTTATAAATTAGGTCATAACACAATTTCACACCTTGATTTATAATTAAGGAGAAATAAAGTATGAATATATTTCCTACAACATGTAATTAAAGAAAATTCATAATTAATACCTATACTTGACTACAACTTATAATAAATGAGTTTTTACATATCCTCATGACTTTATTAACTACTACATATGATCAATTTTAAGATTAGTATCATTATGCATAGATTAATTTGAAGAATCAAAAGAGATATGCTATTTAGGGCTGAAAATTGCATCAAGCTTAAATTTACCTTTAATCGACCCTTGTAATCAGTTACAATTCCAAATATATTTGAGGGATTTCGTAATAAACACACTTAGAAAGATGTGTAAAGAGCATTTTTACAAAATATTAGGGCTTGGCATTTTTTCTATATTTTCAAGCTCAGGGGTAAAATAGGAATTTTTGTGTAAAATTGGAATTTGAGCTTTTTCTCACAATTTGTGAGTTTAGGTGCTTCTGGAAAAATATTATATGAGTAGAGGACGAAAATTAGGAGAACTTTAGTGAAGAAATCATATGCAAACTCATGGGGGATTTTGGTGTGGAATTTTTACAAAAGAAATGGCTTGTATTTATAGGCAAACTTACATGATTGAGGCAATTAAATCATCAACTATTTAGATTATTATATTCAAGTAATATTCTGTACTTTTTCCAGAATCTTCAGCCAACTTTGATGTAACAATATTTTATTCAAATATATCTTATTATAAATTATATGAAATTATTATTATGAAGATTTTTTCCTCCATTCTTTTAATGTTTGGGCCTATTATGGTTCTTCATGTCTCAACCATTACTTCTTGGGGCCCTATTGAAGAAAAAAACATGTTTTCAATATTTATTTATTTTTATTATTTTATCTAAATTTAAATTAAAACCAATGAATCAATATTTTAAAACATTTTAGAAGATGAAGGGCTAAAAGGCAATTAACTAAATAATATTATTGTTTTCTTTAAGAAGTATCTATATGATACTCATATTCTTATATATATATATATATATATATATATGTGTGTGTGTGTATGTACTAGAAAAATTTAGGGATGTTACAGTTACGTTTCGGCCGATCACTTCTATTAATGATGTTGCGTCGTTTACATTAGTTAGTAAGTTAATAGATCCTCACACGGGTTGGTGGGATGTGGCTATGGTGCAAACGTATTTCTGGGAGGTGGACGCTAAACTCATCTTATCTATTCCGTTAGGGAGTTCAGAGAATAGCGATCGACCGATTTGGCACTTTGAAAGCAAAGGAAATTTCACAGTCTGAAGTGCGTATCACCCAGGGTTTGCTTAATAATATGAGGGAGGTGACAACTAGCTCGGGACCTCATGCATCGGGGAAAACGCTTTGGAGAGTGGAATGCGCAAATAAAATTAAGCTTTTTCTTTGGCGTTGTTGCATGGATATATTTCCCACGAGGTGGATATTAGCGCGACGGAAAATCTGCGTGGATACATGTTGTGTGGTATGCAAAGGTGATGAGGAAACAATTCTCCATTGCTTATTTACGTGTCACGTGGCGCGGCAGACTTGGGCTTTTGCGGATATCCCGATTAGTTTGTGGCGTCGGGAAAGCGAGGAGTTTGGGTATTGGCTTGTGCGAGCGAGTCGGGGGAACAACTGAGTTTCATTGTTACGCTATGTTGGGCCCTTTAGGGTAATCGGAACAACATATTGGCGGGAGAATTAGCTCGAAGACCGGATGAAATTGTGGGTTTTGCACGGATCTTTGTTACAAACTAGACGCGACATAACGACAAGGGATTGCAGACGCGAGTTTAGGAAGAGGTAGAGTGGCAATTACCTACTAGAGGAATTATTAAAGTTAACTTTGACGGGGCTATTTTCGAGGGAGCCGTGGGGTTTGGAGTAGTAGCACATGACAGTGAAGGGACTATGATTTCGTGGCGGAAACGTCGGCTCAACTCGTTTATGGATTCGGCTGGCGTCGAGGCTCTTGCGGCATATCATGCGGTTTGGTTGGCGTTGGATAAAGGGTGAGAAAATGTCCTCTTTAAGGGTGACTACTTATCCGTCATCCATGATATTATTTTTGATCGTCATGGGGAGGTACGGTACTCGAACGTTGTTAAAGATATTCGCCTTTTGCTTAAACCGGGCTTTGGTTTGCGATGGGTGTGACGTAGTTCCAACGTGGTTGCTCATGAACTTGCGCGAAACGCAGATGATTTTGATTGATTTATTATTGTCTTAGGCCGATGTTAGGTATTTTTTTGTGTTTCTAAGCGTTTGATCCGACCGATTGCTGGGACGTGCTCGTCTAAGTGTGAGACGCCCAATTTTTCCTTGTGTTTATACAATGCAGGTTTTCTCCTTTCAAAAAAAAAACTTTAATATGCAATACATACAATAAATAAATATAATCTAGTAATCAATCAATTACATAATCTATAAAGGTCCTTCCTTAATCACGGAGCATCGTCAACCATCAATACTCTAAAATTTTAAAACTTTACCATCATGATTACCAACAACGCACAATAACAAACTACTAAAAATATTAAATATAAATCACAATTCGAGAATATATGTACTAGAAGCCACACAACAACGACTTTTATAGTTTCAAAATAAAAAAAGAAAAAAATACAATGTTAAAGATAACATAAAATAAAATAATCCAGTTCTGGTCTGGTGCGGTTAATCAGCCTAATAAATTGAAACCACTCTAAATGTAAAATCAATTTTTTATTAGCACCAAACACCAGACCATTCTTTTGCTTTAAATTTTTTACCAAACTAAAATGGTCCATCAATCAACTAGTTCTGTCGGTTTCAGTTTGTGTGTCCATCTCTAGATAAATTGTACAACTTACCCATGTGTCATGTTTAATTAGAAAATAACCCCAATATGATTTTAAATTATAAAAACCACATGTGATGTTAAAAGATTAACAAAGAATCCCTCTACTACACTTACATAAATTCGCGCATACTTAAACTAATGAAAAAACTTGATTTGTATTATAGTTAGACGGAGATGTCAACCACCGCATCCAAGCTGGATGGCCTAAGTGGAAGAGTGCAACACGGATCCTGTAACTTACCTTTAAAGCTTAAAGGAAGGTTCTACCGTACGGCTATTAGACCTGCTTTGCTTTATGGCTTCGAGTGTTGGGCTATTAAGCAAAGTCATGCACAGAAAATGAGCGTTACAAAGATGCGCATGCTACGATGGATGTGAGGTAACACCAGGAGAGATAAGGTGCGCAAAGAAGATATTCATAAATTGGGTATGACGGCCATCGAAGAGAAAATACGAGAACCGTTTAAGATGGTTTAGGCATCTTAAACGCAGACCAATAGATGCACCGGTATGACGAGTTGAAGGTCTCGTCTTAGGACAAACGGCTAGAGCTCGTGGGAGACCGAAAAAAACGTGGATGGAGGTCATACGAAACGACATGAAGCTAAAATATCTAAATGAAGACATGCTCGTCAACCGAAATGTATGGAAACAGAAGATTCATGTTCACGGGTCGACGTGATTCATTGATGGTTCATATAGCCTACCCCAATTTATTGGGATTACAGGCTTGGTTGTTGTTGTTGTTGTTGTTGTTGATACAAATATAATTAATGATGTTCAAATTGAATTGTGCACATTTTTTCTTATTTGTTTAAAAAGTATTAGTAGCTTGTACGACATTGATTAATCTTACTATACTTGTTTTCAATCATAAAGTCCATAAAAAATTCTTTGTAATATTTAGTTTTATAAAATTATGCTGATAAGCGTTTATTAAGCGTGATTTAAGTATCAATTTATTTATACTTTTGATTACTTATGATAGCACATTTACTTTTTTCGTATTGTTTTGTATCTTCTTAGGAATTTATGGAGTCATGATGAAACTAAGCTAAAAAGAACCAAAATGGATGCTTTTGGAATACAAATGGTCAAGTTACTAATTTGGAGATTCAATGAAGGAAGGCCAGAGCATAGGGCGATTGAAGAGCGAACAAAAGAAGATCGCGGAAAGGAGCACATACCAGCGCGATGAGAAGAGCACTGGAAAAGGCAGATCGCGCAACTGTTGTGCGATGACAGATCGCGCATCCCCTGACCGCACAACTATCGAAATTTGGGCCAGAACGAAAAAAAAATACATTCATTAGAAAAAAATCATCATCTTCCTTCATGTACCCACCCCCACCCCAAACCACCACCACCAAACACCACCGCTGCCACGCCCCGTCCACCACTACATTCGTCATCGACGTCGCTGCCCCCTCATTCCAATCGATGTAACACTTACTCCTTTAAAACGAGCCAAGGCTTCACCGTCGATTCGTTGAAGCAGCGATTTCAAGTCCGATTGATTCCAAATCTACGATTTAACATTCATATTGCTGAGAAGGGGGCGGGTGGTTATGGGAAGGGTATGGGGGCACCCGGGCCGGGGGGGTTATGGGAAGATGACAAAATTATTTTATTTTTTTTAATTTTTTTTGTCTTTTTATAATTATTATAAATTGTCGATATGAAATAAGTTGTATAGAAAAGGTAGAGGGCAAAAGTGAAGTTTCAACTAAATTAAAGAGCAGAAAAATGCATTTTCCTTTTTAACAATATATAAAAATAAAAATAATAACAATAAAAATACAATTAAAAAAATAAAATAGATCATCATCTTCATTACCACCACCTCTCCCCCCAACGTCATCTTCACCTCCACCACCAACGGCGCCGCACAACACCACTACCCAAATATTCCCCCAAATCAAAAAACCTAATTTTTTGAGGTGGTGATGGCGCGATTAGAACCGCAACTTGCAGTGATTTGCATCAATACTCCTTTTTTACCATAGTTAGCTTTGTTTCTATAATTAGCCTTTTGTTAATCTTCCATTAGGTGATATAAATTCACCCATTGTTGTGTTTTGAAAACAGCAACGACGACGGTGGCAGGTACAAGGGGAGGTATTCAGCCCTTGTTGTGTTTTCAGAAATCTCGTCCCACAAAGTGCCCGTAAGATTTCAAAAAGTGAAATGTCCCTTTACTAAAAATGTTGTAATTAGAAGTAGTAGTTAGTATTTTTTAAATATATCTAATACACCCCCGCAGTCGAAATGGGAGGATCACGAACAGTGAGACTGGAACGAATGTCTTCGAATAAAACCCGGGGCAGTCCCTTAGTGAAAATATCCACCATTTGTGAGCGAGACGGAACATGAAGAACACGAACTTGACCCCGAGAGACCTTTTCGCGGACAAAATGAATGTCTAACTCAATGTGTTTGGTGCGTTGATGTTGCACCAGATTGTTGGTGAGATAGATAGCACTCACGTTGTCACAATAAACCATAGTAGCCTTCCAAAGAGGAAGGCGAAGCTCCAACAGAAGATTCCTTATCCAACAAGATTCCGACACGACGTTCGCCACTGCACGATACTCAGCCTCAGCACTGGAACGAGAGATAGTGGGTTGTCGTTTGGAAGACCATGAAATCAAATTATCCCCAAGGAAGATGCAATATCCCGAAGTGGAACGTCGTGTGGCGGGGAAACCCGCCCAGTCGGCGTCGGTATAAGATAGGAGATAATCGAGCCGTGAACGAGAGAGATGGAGGCCAAGATGTGTTGTCCCTTGAACATACCGAATAATCCGTTTAAGGGCAGCCATATGTTCCATCCGAGGGTCATGCATATGAAGAAAAACTTGTTGAACAGCATAAGAAATATCCGGACGCGTAAATGTAAGATACATAAGTGCACCCGCCAAGCTGCGAAACAAAGTGGAATCGAGAAAGGAAGGACCCGAGGAGCCAAGCTTGGGCTTGGTGTCGACGGGAGTGGCGGCGGGTTTGCATGAAAACATGCCCGCCCGCTCAATAATTTCAGCAGCATACTTGTTTTGAGAGAGAAACAGGCCCCCTGCAGTGTGAGTAACATCAATACCCAAGAAATAATGAAGGTTACCCAAGTCCTTCATAGCAAACTCAACACTAAACTGATCAACAATAGACTGACGAAGAGATGTAGATGAGGCAGTAAGAATAATATCATCCACGTACAACAGTAAATAAGCAATATCAGTACCCCGGTGATAAATAAAGAGAGAGTGGTCGGATTTACTGTGAGAAAAGCCAATAGAGAAGGCGAAATCAGCAAACCGTTGATACCACGCACGGGGGGCTTGCTTGAGCCCGTACAAAGACTTTTTGAGAAGACACACGTAATCCGGATGAGAGGGATCCCTAAAACCCAACGGCTGATGCATGTATACTGTTTCATCCAAATTTCCGTGCAAGAAGGCATTCTTGACATCCAACTGATGGATGGACCAAGAACGAGAGAGAGAGCAATGCTGAGAACTGTGCGTATGGTAGCGGGTTTCACCACTGGACTAAACGTGTCCAAACAATCGATCCCGACATGTTGAGACCTGCCATCACCAATAAGACGAGCCTTATAGCGCTCAAAGGAGCCGTCAGCATTAGTTTTATGACGAAAAATCCATAAAGAACGAATAACATTCACATTAGTCGGACGCGGGACTAACTCCCACGTCTCATTCTTAATCAAAGCATTAAACTCATCTAGCATAGCATGTTTCCAATTAGGATCAGATAATGCAAGTTTAGGATTTTTGGGAAGAGGAGAAGGAGGCGAGGAAGTGGAGAGATTGAAGAGACGTTTAGGAGTTCGGATGCCATTCATACTGCGTGTTACAATGGTGCGCAGAGGAGGGGGTGGAGGCGCTAGAGGAGGGGTGGGGGAGAGGTCGGCTGCGGTGGAGTGGGCCGGAGGAGAGCTAGGGTTGGAGTGGACTGGTGAGGAGCTGTCGGTCTGGGCCGGAGTGGAGCGGTCCGTGAGGGATGGGGCAGGAGGAAAGTGGGCCGTGGTGGAGCGGGCCGAAGGTGGTTGGGCCGTGGGGGAGTGGGTCAGAGGAGGATGGGCTGGAGTGGGGCGGTTCAGTGAGGGTTGGGTCGAATTGGTGCGGACCGAGGGTGGTTGGGCCGTAGGTGAGTGGGCCGTATGTGGGGCGTGAGGCGGAAGAAGAAGAGGATTGACCGCTTCCTCAAGGAAGGAGTATGATGGAGTGGGTTGGAGCTTTATAGTAGAGAAAGGGAATGTATTTTCGTCAAAGAGGACATGACGAGAGAGAATGATTTTATTAGTGAGTAAGTCATATCATTTATATCCCCTATGATGAGAGGGATACCCGAGAAAGACATAAGGCGAGGAACGAGGTTGTAGTTTGTGTAAGTTGGTGGAAGGGGTGAGAGGGTAACATAGACACCCAAAGGTACGGAGATGTGTATAAGAGGGAGTACGATTGTAGAGTATTTGAGAGAGGGAGGCGTGATATAGTGTTTTAGAGGGAAGTATGTTGAGGAGATAGGTGGTCATTTGTAAGGCGTGAGGCCAACGAGATGGTGGTGTGGATGAATGAGAGAGAATGGTGCGCATGATATTGTTTATGGATCGAATTTTGTGTTCTGCCTTTCCATTTTGGGCCGATGTGTATGGGCATGAGAAACGAAGAGTCATGCCATTGCTTTGGCAAAAGTGTTTGAAATTGTCGTTGTCGAACTCCCTGCCATTATCACATTGCAAACTTTTAATACGACATCCAAATTGAGTTTTAATAAAAGTTGCAAAGGAAGAAACGATAGAAAAAACATCGGATTTACGCCCAATAGAAAAAGTCCATAACGAGTTAGAGTAGTCATCCAAGAACAGCACATAATATTTATGAGCACTAGAGCTAAGGACCGGCGAGGTCCACAAATCACTATGTATAATATCAAAAGGACATAAACTAAAAGTGGAAGAAGAATGAAAAGGGAGTTTAATTTGCTTCCCCAAAACATAAGGTTCACATAAAGAGTTGTCGGAAAAACGACTACACTGAATTAAATTGTTCTTATGCAAAAATTGTAAAATAGAGGGGCCCGGATGGCCCAAATGATGATGCCATCGAGAGGGGGTGAGGGCCAGGAAGGAGGCAGTGGAACGAGCGGTCGAGAGTGATGACGGGGTGATGGGATAGAGGTCCCCGGTGCTATCACATCGCATAAGAGGGGTTCGCATCTGTAGATCCTTCACAGTAAAACCAAACAGATCAAATTCAATTGAAACATGATTATCAGTAGTAAGACGACGAACAGAGATGAGATTTTTAACTATGTTTGGTACATGAAGGACATTATATAAGTGGAGAGGGAGTTTGGATAAGGGTAGGACCGCGTTACCATGACCTTTTTTACTGGAATTTCATGACCATTGCCGACGAGTATGTTATTATTCATGCTTGGAAAAGAATAAGACGTAAGAGTACCTGACGCCGATGTCATGTGAGATGATGCTCTCGAGTCCAAATACCACTGTTGATCAGGTGGTTGAAGGGACATAGTGTGTAATGCAGCATCAATGTCGGTAGGAGCATAAGATGAACCTGTCTGATGTGCCGCATAGGTTTGTTGAGGACGAGGACCCAATATTCTCGGTTGAGTCGTAGTAGGAGGGCGAGCCCACGTGGTGGTCGGATAGGGACACGGGGGTAGGCCCACGGTTGTTGGGGCCACGGCGGGTACGTGGGCCATGTGGAGGCGGGCGGAGCCCACGGTCGCGGGCTAGGGTTATCGGATGGGCCGCGACCACGTCCGCGTCCGCGGTGACCGCCAAGACGGCCTCGTGGCTGATTTTGTCCGCGGTGGTGCTGAGGTTGACCGCGGGCAGGTGGTTCGTCGGACGGTGGGCCCGTGCTGAGGAGGGCGGCGGCATGTGCAGCTGTGGAGGATTGTTTTGCTTTACGGGTTTCCTCCATGATGAGGCGGGACCGAGCCTCATAAAACGGAGGAAGGGGATCACTATGTTGAATGAAGGTGGCGACACCGTCATAGTTCTCATTGAGTCCTGCAATAAGTTAGAGAACTAGACGTTGATTGGGTACGGGTGCGCCCACGTTCGAGAGTTGATCTGCAAGCATTTTTAGTTCTTGACAATAAGATGATATATTCGGGAAATTGTCTAATTGTACCTGAGAGAATTGGTTCTCCAAATAAACGGCCCGTGAGTTCTTATTGTCTTGGAAGATGTTTTCAAGACGGATCCAGGCTTGATGAGCGGTGGAATCCTTCTCAATAATGGTGTACAGCAAGTCATTGGAGATGGTGCCATATATCCATTGAAGAACGATCGCATCGAGACGGGACCAGAGAGCGGGGTCATCACCCGTCGGTTTTGCAGGGGCGGCGGCGGAAGACGAAGGGTCGGCCTCCTTCGTTGCATCCGCGGCGGCGGGTGGGGATGGGTTGTTGGTCGGTGCGGAAGGCGGTGATGGGATGATGTGATCGATGACTTGATATGCACGGCAATGAATGCGAAAAAGCTCCGCCCAAGAAGAGTATTGACCTTTCTCAACTTCAAGGGTGATCGGAATAAAATTACGAATATTGGAGACCGCGATAGCGGGGTGAAATTTGGATTCAGCCATTGAAGAGAGAAAGAGAGAGAAAGAGAGTAGCGGGGCGGCGGCTATGTGAGGGGAAGAAAAGGGTTTCACGGCTAGGTTTAGACTCATGATACCATGTAAGATAATATTTTGCTGAATGAATCTTCTCATTAATTACTCTTGGTGTCTATAAATAATACAATACAAAGGTTAATTATGGTAAATTGCCTTAATCTAAGATATATACAAATCAATAAGAATATATACTAAATATATCTAATAAAAAAGACCAGTCCAACCCCGGTTATTGCTAATAATTTGAAAATGCCCACCGCACTCAGAGGTGCGTCTTCCCGTAATACGGCGACGATGAAAAATAAAAACATCGAAACTCTATCCAATACTAACTTTAAATTTTAATTTTAAATTTTAACAAACATCGAAACTCTATCCAAAACATAAAAACAAGCACCCAAACTAAACTGGCATTGGCGCCAATTCGATACCCTCGCCGGCAAATCCGGACCTGCATATCGGGCAGGCGGGGCACAACTCTTGCGTGGCACGCGCCATCGCCCAGTTGCTTAGGCAGTCCGCGTAGAACGCGTGATTGCGAGCAAATGGGCTCTGGAATGTGTGGTCCTTCGCCTCGAATTGATGAATTGTACGCTATGTATTTTAACTTTAGATTTGGTTGAGCATTTGTTGCTCTTTGATGTTCGTTAAATAATCTTTTTTTAGCCTCTCTCTTAGTTGAATTCCTGGATATGGCACTAGATTTTATAATGATGATAATGGATATTAGAAGGTCCTAACAAAATGGATATTACAAGACACAAGTTATTCTCCTTTCATGCTCATAAAATGGTAGTTTGTTTATTTGTTTTGAAAGTCAATTAGTTACGCAGTTAATAAACCTTAAAGCATCACATAACGTTATCTAATTAATATCCTTAAATTATAAATATTGTTAGTTATAGGACTAAAATTGTCACTTACATATTTCAAGGACAAAAGATGCCAAAGTTCGACAGTTAAAAGGACTAGAACTCCATATACTTAGGCCTTATAGGGGACCAAATTTGGTTCACCCCAATACTTGCATGACTAATTTTGCATTTTCTCATTTGGGCGATCACAAATTCTTTTCTTAAAATTTATATCTGTACCGTTATATAAAGAAAGTGTCTGTATATAAAGAAAGTCAGACACTGGTTTTTTGATTTTTCTTATTTACCATTCAACACACTATTAAACTTTGACATTATTTGAATATAATTAAAATTAAATTTAGCTCGACATTATCTTAACTTTCTCATTAAAAAAAAATATCATTACATAATTTCTCTTACATAAAATAAAAGTAAAGATATAGATCTCTATTCTTACATGTTTAATTTTACATATTTAATTTATAATCTTTACCATATAAATTAATTATATTATATTTAAAACAAATTCTTAACCATGCGAGGACGGCGCGTCAACGTTTCTTGTAAAATTATAAACAAGCATATTATTTGGCGTATTCCTTAACAAAGTAAAAAAAGAAAAGAAAGAAAAGGAAAAAAATGAACAAGAATTTAATTTTATTATTCATGCCGTGATTCGTAACAGATCTATTATGCCATCTCCTCTCATTTTACCCGAAAGGATCTAAAAGAGCAGTGATACGGCGTCGTTTGAGACGATTGTGATCGATTACCACTTTTAGGTATTTTTCGTACTCATTTTTTTTCCTGCAAATTCATTTCAGAAATTGGAGGAGCTTTTCCAAATAAATACATATATTATTTGCAAAATTGTAGTTATGATTCAATTTCTTATTCTTATGTTACTAATCATTGCAATAACTGAAATGAAATGCTTACAGATTCGGTTATGAAGTTTGTTGTGAAATCTCAAAGGGAATAATAGTATTTCATTATCATCAACAACACTTTCCACTTTTGATTTGTGTGCATTATCATCATTAAAAAGTGTTGCTAGTGGCCTGTTGAGTAGAATCTCGTATAATCGATTCGTTTGTCGAATGGCACTGCTTCCGTCGAGGGGAGTGGTGATCTCGATTCCAACCCTTGTTCTCTCAGTAGCTACAGCTGCAATTCTGTTATGTTTCTTGCTGTTTTCCCTCTCCACCTCCCCTCCCTGCACTTGCTCCAACCTCGCCACGACCAGTAGCAACAGCATTGTGATCGGAGAACGTATCTCTACTTCACCCGAGGACATACAATGGGTGAAGAGTCAGATTAGAGCCAACGGATTGCATATGCAGCAGAACGTGCTTCGTAAAGGCATCAATCCACGTACCCGTGAGCAGCAGCTCCAGGATTTTCGTCTGTTTAAAGGCATATCGCACTACGAAGGAGAAGAAGCGAACAACCACACTGCTCTGCCCTGTCCTGGTGAACTACTTGTGGAACAACACCATAGTAATTACGGAGAGCCCTGGGCTGGAGGGCGGGATGTGTTTGAGTTTCTGGCTGAAGCGGCTCGCTTGAAGCCGGGTTCCTTAGTTCTTGAGATTGGATGCGGGACGCTTCGTGTTGGTTTGCATTTTGTTCGTTACTTGAATCCGGAGCATTTCCATTGCTTAGAGAGGGATGAACTTTCTCTAATGGCTGCATACCAGTACGAGCTCCCGTCACAAGGTTTGTTGTCGAAGCGGCCTTTGATTATGAGAGGTGAAGATATGGATTTCAGTAAGTTTGGAGAAGAAACGGCGTATGATTTGATATATGCGAGTGCTGTTTTCCTTCATATGCCTGACTCCCTTGTTTGGACGGGTTTGGAGCGGTTAGTGGGGAGACTGCGGCCTGTGGAAGGTCGGATTTTGGTGTCACATAATATTAAGTTTTGTTCTCGTTTGGGAGGTGAAGAATGCACTAAAAGGCTGAATAGTCTAGGACTTGAGTATCTAGGGAAGCACATCCATGATAGTTTGCTCTTCAACCATTACGAGATTTGGTTTTCATTTAGGCGAGTTAAGGCTTGAAATATTCAAGCAATCAGTCTAGATAACTTGATCTGTGATTGGAAGCTGAACCAGTTATGTCGTTGCCCCGTTACAGAAGAAAATATGCCTTTTTGATCATCTTAGGTTGATTCAATGTATCACTTCAAATTTTGTACCTCGTATCAATCATAACTATCTAGGTATTCAATTGATTAAAGCTGTATATATAGAATTCTTCAGATGGGTATTCATTGTCATCCTCCAATCTTGTACTTGTTGAAGTGATCAGTCATATCTATTGCTGCTTTTCGTTTATTGTTATGTTTTCTTATTACTTTCGAATTGTGGTTTATTGATATAAGTGATATGTTTCTGAAATTTCGCAAAATTGTCTTGATTAACTCTGGTTTCTTCAAGTAGGTTGCACAATATGGTGCTATTTCTCTTCCATTTTGAAATTATGTTTTAAGAGGTGGTAAAGAATGAAAGCCAAGCGATGTTTGGTTTCTTTCTCCTAACAAGAATCATGTTTTCTACCTGAAAGAGGTTATAGAGAGAGTACACACAGAAGTGGGATTAGAGGTGCGTCATTCGGCATTTCCGAGCAGGTGTTTTGAACTTAAAGCTTTTCCTAAAATTGTCACATGAAAAAATTCTCCATTGTTTGCCCTTACATGTTTTTGAAAGGTTTATACAGTTTGTATGCATGTGAAAACAGAGTCAAGGCCCCTGCAGGTGAAATCTTCTTTAAGCGTCTCACTTTCAGTTTGCCATTTGTAGATTTTCTTTAAGCATTTCACATGAAATCTTCTTTAAGCATGTATATGAATGTTCAAGTTGTTACCAGAGAATCACATTTCGACTGTTTTGTTATATACAAAGAGTAAGTTGTCCACTTCTTTCATATTCTGTCCTAGTCACTCATCAATAACTGGAAACGTTGAACGTTTGCATGTCATTTGTAAAAGACTAAAACTCCACCAAGATGCTGGAATGACCATTCTGGGGATCTCTTACAATTCGTATTCATAGTACTTCGTTTTCAAGCTCAAGCTTCTTAAGACTTATACGCAAGGTAATTATTATTTGCACATCCTTTGACCCTGTAGGCCGTTTCTACTGAGAACTCGATGCTTTTATGATTCTTCTGTAGTTCGAAGAATAGCAATAAGATCTTTAGAAGATTGTTAAAGAAGGTGATGTACTTGCAGAATATGTACCCTGTTTCCTCTAATTCTTGTCTTCGCAGATATAAGTTTGTAGCTATCATCCTCAAAATTGGCAGTTTGCGCGTTCATGTTTAGTGAGACGTGGGAATAGCACAAAATATATACGCGCAACTAGTTTGACATTAGTTAATGGCTTTATCTCTGAGTGAAAGTATTACTCAGAAAGACTTTTCTCTTGCCTTCCTGCATGTTCATTTTTTCAGACATTGATGCTTGAGTAGAATTTTATTGTACAAGTTGGAACATTTAAGCCCATAATCTAAGGTGTTCTTACTGAAATTATATGATCTGAAGAATCTCCATGGTAGAACTGATACAACTATGATTAGTGTCCGTCGAGTATCGTATGATAATTGAGAACCACTAGAAGTTATGACGTAGAGTAAAAAAAAAAAAAAAGGCAGTCCGGTGCACGAAAACATCTCCGCAATGCGAGGGTCCGGGGCAACACCAATATTATAGATAGATAAAATAGGAACAACTGGAGGGCTGATTACAAATTGCAACTATACAAGATTTACAAGTAATGACTAATGCACAGGTTATAAAATCATATTATCATCTTACAAAAGGATGAATAATGAACTGTCACCCACTTCTTAAAAGTCAAGGCCTCAAGATATTGAGCTAGCAAATCACAACTCCATGAAAGGCATTGGCCAACTGAAATCCTTTTTCCCGCAATATTTTGAATTATTGACGTCCTAAGTTACCTATCATTTGACATTACACACTTCACATCAGTTTTACTTTCCTTTTTTTTAGCATTAGTACGGCTCACATCAATAATGACGCATTTACAAGATTTAGAACCATTCTCCTCTTCATTTTTTGTTATATTTCTAATCGGGTTCTCTTTAATAAAAAGCTTAATATTGTCTTAAGAGAAATGTGTGGTTATCGACTTATTATGTTACCTTCACGCGTGCATGGTTCTTGACTCTTGTCAGCTAATAAGCTATAGTCAGTTATCAAGTACGTCATATTAATTCAATATGAATAAAGTGTGGAAAATTTCAATAATTCTATACGCTAATCGTGCTTCGATTAAGTTTGAAGTTAAAAATAATGATGTAAGCTTTATTAGATCGCATAGCAAAAGCCAGTTGTAGTATGCGAAAAATTGCCACGTTAAATTTGCACCTCGGTGAAGAGAAAGCGATGTGCTTACTGCTTCTATGAGAAGTTTCTTACACTACTAACACACAAAGAAGTTCAAAACTTTTCTCACATCATACATTTAATTTAGCAATGAGTTGTTTTACTAGTAAATATCATGTTGAGGTTATAATTTAAGAGACATATAATGTCGTAGATATAATTCTCAACTTTATAATTGAATTTGAACTGCTCATTATCAAATTAAACTCCCATGAAGAAAATATAAATTATCTTAAATTTGACTGGTCAAACTAAAACGCGCTGCTTACTATTCAAGTGCATGTTTCTTATAAAAAATTATATGATAGATAACCTCTTAACTTACATTATTCTTATACGATTATATGATAGATAAGTTTTGGGGTTAGACTATATAATAACATTAGTTAAACCAAATGCATGAATTTTAAAGTACACACAGCTTCCTTCTAAGTATGTTTTTCCCACCACAACACATTACAATGACATTGTAAATTTGTAATTGGCTAATTAATTAGCCTAGCCGCCGTTTATAAGATCAATATCTTCCTTTCCAGCTAACCTCAACAAGTGCATATATACAACTCGGCAATTCATCCCTAAAAAAGTATTTAACTCACACAAACACACACCAGAGAGATTTCTAGAAAAGAGATGGTATCTTGGATTTGTGCTTTTGTGCTAGTCACTTGTTTGTTGCCAGGAACGGTAGAATGCATCGTCCGATCATATAACTTCAATGTAAGTGTTTTTCCTGATTGCAATTTTTATTCGTAAAAGGTAAAGTTTTGTTCGATGTAATTTAGACTCTTGATTGGACTTCTTTACATAACAATAACATGCGAATAGGCACTCTAGGCTCTCTCTTCATAGTACGAGTAATGAGATTACTATACTTAACTATATAATTTGCTATTGATGGCTAATTAGAAATATTAAGTTCTTTAAGAAGCAAATATATGCATTTATAATGGCATGTTTGCAAAGAAATAGTCATTGTGCAAAACGTCATTTTATGGATAAACAATTGCAAGTGTCGACCACAAACATTTCAAGTCATATGTAAAGAGCACAAGCATTGCATAAAGTAACTTTTCAGTTTATTATTTGTCCTGCATGCACATTGATTGAGTTTTTCCTCGATATGCCTTCAAAATATTTACATTCATTATCATATCTACATTGTTTTATAAACTCATTTTTGCCGGTATAATTTGTTGTCCATTTACACATGCATTACTACTATAAACTATAAAGTAGCATTTTATTATCCATATGAAAGTGAAGTGCTTCCTGCACAAATAAAATCAATATTGCAAATTTGGCACCATGTGCACTAACCTAATTAAAATAGTAATAACAACAACAACAAAGAGTGAATGTGTTATGTTACATAATTTTAATCAGACGTTAGTTACGCCGGCTTGCCCACAAGCAAACCACGATCATGCTGTCGTACGCGCGTACACTTTAAAACGTTTACAGGAACAATATCCATTTTAATTTGAAATATGTTGAGGAACAATACCTTTTTATATCTGTTTCTTATATAAATAAGAAAAAAAATATATTTTTAATCAGGAATAATGTTGCTACTTTTTTCTTATTATATGTCTTTTTACCCTTATATAATTATTATGTGCAAAACTACTTTAAAATATTATAACTACATATATATATGTATGTAGGTGGTGATGAGGAACACAACAATATTATGCTCAAGAAAACCAATAGTCACTGTAAATGGACGTTTCCCAGGTCCCACAATCTATGCTAGGGAAGACGACACTCTTCTCGTTAACGTTGTCAACCGTGTCGATTATAATTTGACCATTCACTGGTAGGTGTAACTAATGTTATTTTTTATCAATTACAATAATTAACCTAGCAAGTAAGTAGCAAGTAATATGTTAATTAATGCTTCGTAATTCTTGAATACATTTTCTTTCTCCAAATTTCAGCATTTATTTTTTGAACACTTTAGTACGGACGTCGGTGGTGTTGCAAACACTAAAATAAAAGTAGGGCAAAATATTATTTTTACCCTTTAATTTTTCCCATGTTCAAGTTTTGCCCTTTATCTTTTCGGGCTTAGAAAATGCCCGCTAATTTAATTTTTTAATAAAAATTGTCCGTCGGGCTTTTATTTGGGCCAGGTCCAAGCCCAGTCTACGTGGCAGTTGACATAGCGTACGGATGATTACCACGCGGCGCCACGTCATTTTTTTAGAATGTTGAAATATATAAAAAAAAATATATTTCTTTTTATTAAAAACAATAAGATATCTAACTCCTTAAAAAGAGTATATGTTTATTTATTAAAAATAATAAGATATTTAATTCTTTAATATAAAAAATAAACAATTATAACTAATAAATTTTAAAAATATAAAATTATAAAAACTTATTATATAATTCTAATTTTAAAAACTTGATTTTTAATAACTAATAAATTTTAAAAAAATTAAAAAAAAAAATTTTATTCTTCTTTTTCTTTTTGTTCTTCAAATTTCTTTTTCTTTTTATTTAAAAAAAAAAACTGTTATAATTTTTTTAGCCCAAAAATATATATCATTGAAATATTTTTATTTTTAATATTTCCTAGTAAATATTTATTTATTAAACATTTTAAAATAAACTTTATATTAAACTTGAATTTATACATTATTTTTTATGATTTACAACAATATATAATAAAATTTAATTTAATTTGAATTAAAAATAAGTGCAAAATATTTACTTTTTTTTGTTTTAATTTTTTTACTAAAATTAGACCAAACCCAAATAAAAGCCCGTCGGACAATTTTTATTAAAAATAAATAAGTTAGCGGGCATTTTTTAAGCCCCAAAAGATAAAGAGCAAAACTTGAAGTTGGAGAAAATTAAAGGGCAAAAAAAATATTTCGCCCATAAAACTAAAATCTGCTTTAATTTATTGCTTACTATTTAAAAGCTTTATTACTAATGTATGACATTTCCTTAAGGATTTAAATGTTTTTATGTCTTATATATGAGCGTAATTTATTTTACAACTCATCAAACTAATTATTTTTTTTCAAACACCCCACCACTAAAAATATCAGCTTTTAGCTGGTTTTCCAAACACTTCTAACATATAATTTGAAGTTTTATTTAAGATCTTTAACTGGCATCATGAACTTACCTTTTGAGAAGAGTTTTTTGAGCACCACCTTAATTAATTTATAGACAAAAGTGTATGAATTGGCATTGCGGAAAGCTTGAAACATTATTGTAGTACTCTTAAGCTAATTTCCTCTTGAATTCATTATTTTCAAATATTATTTTCAAAATATAATCTCTAATATTTATTAATGTAGGCATGGAGTTAAGCAATTTCGAACGGGTTGGGCTGATGGGCCTGCATATATAACACAATGTCCAATTCCACCAAATCAAAGCTATGTGTATAACTTCACATTGAGTGAGCAAAGAGGAACCCTGTTGTGGCACGCACATATTCTTTGGCTCCGAGCAACTGTTCATGGTGCAATTGTCATTTTGCCTAAGCTTGAGGTGCCTTACCCCTTCCCTCTACCAAATAAAGAGGTGGTCATTATATTAGGTAAACTTTATGGGAGATTTCAATAATTGGACAATTCTTTCGGGTGTATTTTATAAATAATTCCTAAAAAATTATATCGCAAGTTTTTGCCACCATATGCTATTGAGGAATATGTTATATGGTGTTAGGTGAATGGTGGAAATCTGATGTTGAAGCTGTGATCAATGAAGCCACAAATTTGGGTATAGCGCCTAATGTCTCAGACGCTCACACAATCAACGGCCATCCAGGGCCCAGATCCAACTGCCCTGGGCCAGGTAAAAATGTTTTGTTATGTTAATATATTCATTTGGATAAAAGTTTATTATCTTAATATTTAATAATTAAATAGATCGATCATTGTTATGTTATAAATTACATTGTCTTCTTTTATTTATAGATTTTACTATAATTTTATAACTATGTCTTGATTAATGTGGTTTCCAAGATAATGACTATAAATGTTATATTTGGTGCACAATTTCCTCAATTTTTTGATATTTTTACTAAATCCGCAATTTACTTGCAATCTACTTTGCATTATCATGATGCACAATTTGATCAAACTCCTGAAACTTAAAAGAAATCACCAAAAGAGTTAAATAAACAAGAGTAGCTTGTTCAACTTCAACAAAATTCTAAATTTATCGTACCATTTGTTCGCTCAACAATTAGCTGAAATTATAACATGTGGGCACATATTAGGAGGATATAATTTGGTGGTCATGCCCGGTATGACATATCTTCTGAGAATCGTAAACGCCGCACTAAACGAGGAACTCTTCTTCAAAATCGGCGGCCATCGGGTGACAGTGGTGGAGGTGGACGCCAGCTACGTGAAGCCCTTTGATACGGACACCATTTTCATCGCACCTGGCCAGACCACTGCTGCTCTCCTCACTACCCATCTGGCCCCCGGCAGGTTAGTATAATCAACTAGTTATTGCTCTTTTTCTGTATGATATACATAATTATTTCTCAAATTTATATGTTTCCGTAATTCCGTATTAGATGCAGAGGTATATATGATGGTCAATACAAGTCGTGGTGAATAGTTAGACAAATTAAATAAGATTTTATTGTTATTATTAATATTAGAGATAATTACAATTTATAACTACACCTCTGGAGGTTTGGTGTATTTACAAATACCTTCCTTATAATTTAAAAAATTACAATCACCTCCGTCTAATCAAAAAATACAAACAAACTTCCAATTTTGCCTTTGATCAATCAAAGCTTTTAAGAAACAGTGCAACGTACTTGACAAAGTTCATGCACAGTTTTAACTTTAAAACTATCCGTAAATTTTGAATTAAATATTGTAAATAACACCAGAATATTTTATTGAATTATATAAATAACCTTATTATTTATTTTGAAATATTTCATGACACCAGATTTGAAACGTTTATTTATCGCTATAAGGGAATACGTAACAACCATGCAGGTACTTGATCACGGCGTCCCCTTTCATGGACTCCCCTATCGACGTCGACAACACCGCTGCCACCGCCACGCTACACTACTTCGGCACCCTCCCCTTTACCTCCACCACGCCCACCGACACACCGCCGCGTAACGCCACCTCACTCGCCACCAATTTCTCCAACTCCCTCTTCAGCCTCAATTCCCCAAACTACCCTTGCAAAGTCCCCCAATCCCTAAACCACTCCCTCCTCTTCTCCATCGGCATCGGCGTCAACGCTTGCCCCACGTGCAGCACTGGATACCGAGTCGTCGCGGACATCAACAACGTCACTTTTATCATGCCCAAAATATCCCTCCTCAACGCTCATTTCTTCGACATTGCTGGAGTTTTCACCGACGACTTTCCGGCGAATCCACCTGTGCCATACAATTATACGGGAGGGCAGATTAGGAATTTGGCGACGATGAGTGGGACGAGGGTCTACAGAGTTAGGTACGATTCGACGGTGCAGATTGTGTTTCAAGGGACAGCTGTGATTGCGCCGGAGAACCATCCGATGCATTTGCATGGAGGTAATTTCTTTGTGGTTGGTAGAGGGTTGGGGAATTTTGACCCAGTTGAAAATCCAAAGTGGTTTAATCTGGTGGATCCGGTTGAGAGGAACACGGTATCGGTTCCTTCTGGTGGTTGGGTGGCCATAAGATTTAGAGCTAACAATCCAGGTATTTTCTCTTTTCTCCTTTCAATTTAAATGTAGTACTATCTAATGATATTACAATCCAAGCTATGATGCATAACACTCGAAAAATTACATATGCGTTTTTTGTTGTGTTTGTGTGTCCAATCATGTGTCAGACACACCAAGTAGTAGATAGTGTCGACCATGTTCGTGTCATTTCCATGTTCCGGTGTTAGTGTATGTGCATCATAACTTTTAAGCATAGGGGCTTAGCCTCGAATGGACTGGTATTCACCTTACCAATATCTTGAACCAATGATGGGCTTGTTTGGTAATTAAACGGGCACCCAAATTTCATCGAACAGGCTATTGTTCCATTAAAATTATGGAATACGACATCGATTTTTCAATAAAATTAATTTTTTTTTATTGTGCGATGGACTATCTTGAAAAACATTGGCGCGCGCGTAAACGTGGTGCTCTACCAACCGAGTTATGGTCGTTACTTAGTGCTTGTAATGCCTATTTTATCAGGTATATAATTTCTTGTCAAGATAGATATTATATAATCCAATATCCTATATCCTAAAATTTTGAGTGGTCTTTGCATTGACATTATAAGACTTTGTACATTCATAATACTTTGTTAAAATTGGAGGAGTCTATGTGACAGAATTGGGCCATAAAGAATCTGTGGCTTTATTGGTCACAATAGTTACTCGAATGTTTGTGCAGGAGTATGGTTTTTGCATTGCCATTTGGAAGTACACACAAGTTGGGGACTTAAGATGGCATTTGTAGTGGATAATGGCAAAGGACCCAATCAATCTATTCTACCACCTCCTGTTGATCTGCCCAAATGTTGAATGACACCAAATTAATCTTGCTGTTGTGTCAATTTTTACCAGCTCAATTGGAATAGAAAATTTTATGTAGCCCAATTAAAATGAACAGATTAGTAAAAATCTATTTCATTCTATTAGGCCTTAACTAGGCCCAATATGTTTTTAATCTTTTGAGCATAGTTTGCTGCGTGCTGTAAAGGTTTTTGTGTTTATAATTTGTGCAAGAGTTTACGTGGATAAAGTAGCCAGTTTATTGTGAAGGTAACGCCATATGTATTATACTTTTAATTTTCTCATAGAACCCCTTTAATGTAATAAACTTTGGTTGAGGTATTTGTTTCCATCCCTTATTACGAGTGATATTAAATAATTGTAGATGCACGTGGAGGCTGCAAGTTTCACGATTGGGCCATAAATACATAGTTGGATTTTAAACAGCAATCAAAATTGGAACTTGAAGTCTTGAACATTGTTTATTGCCGATCAAAATTTTGACGTGTCATTCAATCAAGTAATGACACCAAAAAATGAGGTTTTATCCTGTATATTTATGTTGGAGAGTGCCCATTACACTCACATATACTCATATATAGTATGGGACTCACACAGGTGGGGTCCATCAGTCTGTGAGAGACTGGGCACTACACTCACTATGTAGGTATGTAGCTAAGATAAAATCTTTTATTCTTCCATAACCTGGCCAGGTCATATAATAATTTTTATTTTTGAAGTATCTGCCCTGTAAACGAATATGTTTAAATTGTCGTGCCCATGTTTTCTCACATTTATCTTATCAAGAAAAAAAAAATGTTTTCTCACATTTCACAAAACTCTCAGGCGGATATTATTGTGAATTAAGTTTTGAGTATTTATATTATGGAGAAAAATATTATTTTGTATTTTCTATAGAACACAGTTCGGAAATACAATGCAGCAAACCTATGGCTCGTTTGGTTGCAAGAGGACCTAATAGCAACCCAACTATTAGGTGCCTGTTATGATCCATATTCAATGTTTAAAATCAGCTTTGGTTGTTAAAACACTCCTACCCAATTAGATGTGGGTCCTACAAAAAGCTTTGCTTTGGTTAGTCTTGTTAGGAGCATGATTGTATCAAAATACCAACTATGCCCCCATCAATTTGTACACATCATCGCTGACATCATCTCCTAATTTTAAAATTAAGTATACCCCCAATAACGCCCAAATCATAACTAACGGAATCACGCGAAAATCCTAAAACCCTCGCCGAGCGATCGCACCACAAGCATCAACAATTCTCCACCATCTCGGTGGCGCGACGCCTCCCATTGAAATTCGTCTCTGTCACGTAAGGTTTCACTCCAACCAACACCTTTAATTACTTAGAAATGTAGTATTTTGGAAAACTTCAATCACATCTCACATCTGATCGAGATCCAAAAGTTTGGTCTCACGAGTTTAAGAAGCTGCGTGTCATTTTTAAGCTTAACATCATGGACTGCTGTAAGGTGTGTGCCTATGATTATCTTTCTAACTTATTTATTGGTAAAGATTACAGTAAATTAATCAAATGGAAATGAAAAGCCGCATCGGATATTTCGAACTTCTGTATATTCTCTAAATCTGAGTTACATTTAGGTAATTACGTGCAGTTCTAGCCAGACACACTTGCTAACACTTAAAAAACATATTATCAATAAAGTGCATTTTTTAAAACTGTATCAGGTTCCCACATCAAATGCTCCCATAAACATCAGATTCCCTTGTTTTAAATAAATGTAATGAAATTAAGCAAACAATACTTTATTGCTAGGTAAAAGCATTAAATACCATAAACCAAAATAATTTGGAAAGAATAGCGTTATGCTGTATTCTTGAGGTAATAAGAACAAAAAAGAATAAACAAATTTGATGATGTACATGGACAATGATTCAAGCATCTTTCTTCCTCCTTAGAATGAACTCAGATAGCATTCATACTATAATTAGAGAGTAAAAAACATTGAACCACTCAAACTGAATAAACAAAGCCAAGATCAATTTAAAATCCACAAGAGCACAACGTGGATTTTCCAAATACCCACTCAAATCATTTTTTCGTTTTCCTCATTCAAGAAGATAGTAACATCACACCAAAACGCTGTAATAAATCATGACTAACTACCATAAGCAAATTTGCTAGGCTTTATATCATACATAAACCAAAACAAGTTGACAACATTAGGAGTAGATAAAAGATTACATGACAAAATCAGCAAATAAGTCAACGGATGCATGCATTAATTCTTTATAATAACAAAAGGAACTACCTCACCACATAGAAATCGAAAGGAGATAACTAACTCTCAAATACAGACAAGCTCGTGAATATACCTTCTAACCTAAGGTTACGAGCCTCTTCAAAATATTCCAATTCAACAAGAACAATCAGTTACAGATAGCAAGCTTTCCCGTCCATTCATCAGCCACCCCATAAATCAAACTTAGCTCTCTAAAGGGAGGGATATTCTCCATGGCAAACAGCATAAGGTGCGGGAAAGATACATTATTGTGATCATACATTACAAGCTGCACAAACACATTTGGGCTTGAACTGTGACTCATATAGCAAGCTACATTTCTCATAACGATCACATCCCCGGCATCCATATCATCCTCGTACCCACCGGAAACAATCACACTAGTTGCAATCGGCTCCCCATTCGAGCTATGACTAGCCGACACGTAATCAATCCCCGCTTGCGCCTGCCCGTGCATCCCAACCACAAGCATCTCCATCCTGAAAAAATACACATCGCCAATCGAAATCCCCGGTATCTCCCCGACAATTCTCTTATCACGATTCAACCACTTATCACACTGCCTCATCAACGCCGCCGCCTTCAAATCCCCCCTCGTCCTTCGATGAGGCGCCGTCGCAACCGCTCTCTCGTCCATCGCAACCGCGAACACGCGGAGCGAATCGAAAAGCATCCTCGTGCGGCGCATTAGGTCGCGGAACTTGGAGAAACGCGGTCTTGTTAGGGTTTGGTGGAGTGAAAATTATTTTGGAGAGAAGATATTTTCTGAATTAATAAGAGGGAACGAACAGGCTGTAAAGTGAGTTACTGTGCAACTTTCAGGGGTAATTAGGACAATGCGCGGAGCCAAAAAAAACACTGTTGGGCCAGGATTATTAAAACGTGCTCGGACTAGCGGATTAGAAAACTGGGCTAGACCAGGGTTATGAGGTTTCGCCCGGGTCGACCCATGTTTGGGCCTGAGTAACCAAAGTTAAAATTATCACTGTTTTGCCCTCACTACAGCCCATATTAATGGCTAATATTCACAACCAAACCAGCTGCTACATTTTATGCAACATGTGTGAGTTGACATACTAATTTAATTCACAGCTATTTAGAAAGTAAAAAATGTAATATATTTTTAAAATGAAAAGCCAATAATGTTTGTACTTGTAGTAGGAATTGCAAGTTGCACGCTTGTCCACATGAGTGTGATGCACACGCTTACCGGAGTGGGCAGAGAAAACTTTGACTTAATATAAAAATGGAGAAACAAATTACGACCGTAGGAATCTTTCCATTAATGGAAACAAATTGGCCTTGTTGGTGCCAACTCAGCCATATGGCATATTTTAAATATAAAGAAATAAAATCAAATATATACGCATATATTGTGTGTGTTTACATACACTCTTTATTTTGCTCTTTCAAATTAAAAAGTAATTTAATCATTTCAAAGAACACCATAGCGATGGTATTACATTACTACCCTTTAATGTGACCCTTTCGCCCATCAAAGGACAATTATCACTCCTAAAAATTTGTAAATTAAAGAGAGATTTATATCCAAATTAATAAAAAGAGATGGTCAGGTTATGAATTGGTATTATATTAACATGACAAAAATCACAAGAGCATTTGAATTAACATAATTTACTTGAATTTATTGCTAAATGGATATGAACTTTAGTAGTTGATCTAGTACTAGAGGAGCTTAATAGCAAATTATCTTCTTGAGTTATGCACTTTGTTAAATTACCGTATATGAAAAAAAAAAGGGAAAAAATCACTTACCCCCCTGAACTTTAACCTCGGTTTCACTTACCTCCCCGTACTTTCAATTTTTTCACCCGTCACCCTCAAGTTTCTTAATTGTATCACTTACCCCCTAAGTCAAAATTAGCTGATTAAACGTGTCTCGTTGAGGGGGGTAAGTGATACAATTAAGAAATTTGAGGGTGGTGGCGTGTAAACAAAATTGAAAGTATAGGGGGGTAAGTGAAATCGAGGTTAAAGTTCAGGGGGGTAAGTGATTTTTTCCCTTTAGGCTCCGTTTGTTTCCCCGAAAAATAGGGGAAAAGAAAAAAACAAAAAAAGGAAAAACTTTTTTTTCCTACTGATTGGCAATTTGAGATTTTCCCAGAAAAGAGAGGAAATCTTTGGAAAATATAGGAAAATAATTTCAAATTTTCCTCCTATAAGTAAACTGTGTGAATTATAAATTTAATCCCAAAAGATTTAATTTTAATCTTTCTTTCTACAAAAATGGTGGGAAAAACTTTGTTAATATATTCTTAGATCATTATGAAACTTTATGAAAATTTAATATATTTTTTTTGATGAGTATCATTTATGTTCTTTGATTTTTGAGTTAATTGAAAATATTAAGATATTAAAATATATAAAAATGAAGGTAAATATCATAGTATTTATAAAATAAAGTTATGCAAGTTATTGGTTTATGTACATTGATAATTTACATAACGTAGTTTTAAGGAGAACTTCATAAATAAAAATATTAACTAATTTTATAGAGTTTTTTGGTCTATTACTTTTAATACATATTTCAAAGCATTCAATATAATCATGGTTTTTAAACATTTACATTAACAATAAATACAAAAAGCATTTACACATAATAAAAAAATTTCGTGGAAAAAAAAATTTATGAGCCAAACGCCGAAAAATAATGGAAAATCTTTTATTTTCCCTAAAAAAATTCATTTTCCCAAACGGAGCATTAGTTTAATCAGTTAATTTTGACTTAGGGGGTAAGTGATACAATTAAGAAACTTGAGGGTGGCGGGTGAAAAAATTGAAAGTACGGGGAGGTAAGTGAAACCGAGGTTAAAGTTCAGGGGGGTAATTGATTTTTTCCCAAAAAAAAAATGGCCACATGTATACCCCATGTAACTTATCTTTGAAAAGCAACATACTCCGATCAATATTCTTTATGTGTCTCTACTAAGTTCAATAATCAAAATGCCCTTGATACGTTGAAAGTTGAATGTGTTTTTGTTCGTAGTTTCATATTTAATTACTTGTAGCAGTTTTTTTATTGTTAAAAGTTGAAAAATAACATAAACTCGTCTATTTTAGAATTTTATTCTAATTCTTTCAAAGTTTAAATAAAAAATTTGTATTTGAGAAAAAAGGTATTTAACACAATTTTCTTAATTCCACAAAAAAAAAAAACTTAGCAGTACTCTTGGTTGAGTGAATATAATTACAATCTAGCTAGCAGAGGAGGCATCATGGGGTGCTTTTTGAAATCACTTGGAAAAAATTGCCCTTCGTACGATAGTTTGTCAATACACATAATATATAGAGGGTAATTTGGCAAATAGACCCTGAAAATAGTTAGGTAAACCTTGGACTTTTGCATATTGAAATGGTCATAGATATATTAACATTTATATATTTTGCATTTGACTATGTCATAAAAATATAATATTTTCTTATGATTTGAGTAATTACATAATTAGGTACTCATATGAAACTAATTTAGAGAAGTTATTCACACTTCTAAATCTT
Source organism: Linaria vulgaris (assembly GCA_948329865.1). Lineage (NCBI taxonomy): Eukaryota > Viridiplantae > Streptophyta > Magnoliopsida > Lamiales > Plantaginaceae > Linaria > Linaria vulgaris. Next base: position 28,171,581 of record OX415250.1, on the reverse strand, counting down.
AAATAGTTATAAAGACACCTTATGAAGTATGAAAAATCACAAACATCTTTCTTATGTTTCTAAAAATCTGATAGTATTTCAATAAGTATTCAATCTCTATCAAAGAAACTCGTAATTCTACGAACTTAATTAATTAAGAGATGCTCCTTACTTATAGGGAATTACAAGGGCATTAACCTTGGCTGATAAGATGCGCCAGTACCAAAACAACTAATAAAAGTTTGAAAGCCAAAAAGGTTGTAATAATATATATTACAAAGCTTTTGTAACGTTTGACCACGTGCCACCCATAGTGAATGCATTGCTACATTTTGCGTAACTTTAATATGAAACCTTTCAAAACACACACATACACACTAATAATGTTAAATAAAAGTACTATTAATGGAGCCATGCATTATGTCGAATTACAATATTTGAAACCCACTTTCTAATTTCTATATCTCAAAGTTTAAAGTACAATTTTTGTAATATAGCTTTCCGAATATAGAGGAACTCTAGACCCTTCATTTCATTCCTCGACTAATCTTGTAGTTTAGCATTCGACACGAAGACATGTTGATAAATTAATAACTTTTTGTCCCTTCAAACTTCATTCACACGGATTCCGCTTCTTTTAGAAACATCTTAATTAGCTTAATCATTATATATTAGTACTTGGATCGAAAGGTATTTTTGATTTACTACGTGTCACGTTTTTATATGTAGCGAGGATTAATTTTTAGGTTCGTTAATTAACTAGAAAGGCGAGAAAGAGCAACATCAGGTCTTTATCTAAAGTTGAATCGCTACTTAATTTGAAGGGATCTTCTTTTTTTTTTTTGGGGGGGGGGGGGGGGGGGGGGGTTGTTTTTCTTTCTGATAATTAACATCGGATGGATCTTTCTTACCTAATAATCCGTCATATAATAATATATAATGCATTCTAAGTTCTAACTAGTGCGTTATCCCTATCCTTTATATTTTTGAATGTGTTTGAACCTGAAGTATCTTGGATCTTGATCAATATTCTACAGCCTTTGATGTTATATTGCCTAATAAAAGAGATTTTATGTTGTTTTCTAGATTATCTTGATAACGCATATATATACCCTAAGTATCCATAACATATACCTAAGCAACTTCAGTTTGATCTGTAGAAAACATCTATAGATGCTAGCATTTCATGCTTTTCTTTATAGTTCCTTTTATGCAACACAGCTTTTATTTATTATTTGAGAAATCTTGCTTCAAACATATCCCAAAATTCTATTTTTTTTACCAAGTATATTATATGTTCTCGCCGTGCTTGATCCCATTTTTATTGATTAGTTAATTTTGGCAAAGTATTTTTGATGCAAGTATAATATCCTCGAGATGGTTATGATAGTTAAAAAGTAATTACAGAAACAAGAGTGCAGTTAATGTCGTGCTAGCAAATTCATGCAGATGCCCAATTTACCCTTGACTAGATGCGATATATTATATTTTGGTGAACAGATTCAGCCACCAATGATATTCATTATTCAACAAACAAACCCACAAGAACTTACTTTATCTCAGACTATGTCTACATCTTCCCACGAAAGGACACCTGACCATGGACCAATCACATGTAACTATGTAACTCCGATCTTATTGTTTTGCCTTATTTGTCATCATTTTGGTATTTAATATAATATATATATATAACTGGCACGAGCTTATAATTGACACGTCCCTCATTGAATGCGGATTTCAACGATCGAGGTAAGAGGGTTGCCTAATAAAGATTGGTGATGGGCCTCTGCAGTCCAAAGAGAAAATATAAAATTCTTCTAAATTTTAATTTTAGTAAGAAAGAAATATGAATATATATAATAATAATGATCTGGTCAAGCACCATCCTTATATAATAAACTTACCACATCGTGGACGTCTATTACTGATGAGTTGCCTCTTCTTGGTACCTAACGCTAATTAACTTAAAAAGAAAAGAGTAAGAATTACAATTGATCTAAAGCAGATTCAGGATTATTAGAGCTTAATATGTAAGATACCAAGGTCCAACATCCTCGTCATTAGATGTCACATTCAAGAAGTTATCTCAATCATAGCCATTTTGTATAAGACTACATTCTTTCTCTATAGTACAAGTCATGTTACCCTAAAGCTACCATGAATATAATCCTTGCTATTAAGTGGTAGAGGTCATGTCGTCAATACAAGTAGATTATTGGTGATATATATACACGCCCCCCCCCCCCCCCCCCCCCCGCCCCCCCTCTCTCCAAGCTGTAGAGGTCTGCGTAACAGACTACCTGATTACGGCTTTCTTTATAGCAATATAGACTCTATTGCCTTACGAGCTACCTTAGTTTGACTCTTTACCGGCCTATTAGAAATAGAGACCACAACGCGTCTTTACAAAAAGACTTATCATATATATATATATATATATATATATATATATATATATATGCACGCTTATGATAGAATACTAAAATTAGGACGTCACATGCAAGACATGTGATACATTTTAACGAAAGATATTTGTGTAGAGTATATCTTAAATATTGAAAGTCAATACAATAACTTAAAAATCAAAATAGACTTTTTGGAGAATAAAAGCCTTGATTTGATACACGTGCAATATATAATAAATTTTGAAAATCTTGATCAAAGGCCTAATCTTTAATAAAAGTTAATTAAGTACGTTGCACTGATACTTGCAAACTTTTGAAAAATATAGTGTCAAATACGCGAGGGACGCCGACACTCCTTGAACATGAGTTGGATACGTGTCCGGAATTAATATAAAAAAGAAAATTTTAGACACGCGTGTCAGACACATTTGATGTACGTGCCCGACATATTTGTGACACGTTTGAGTTTATTATACTTATTATCAAAAGTTTTTTTTCTTAAAATATAACACCTATAAAATCGAACTTTAAAAACTTAATTTATTAGTTAATAAATTAAAAAACAAAGTTAAAAACTGCACTATATTCTCATGTAGCACGTCAACCATTTATTCCTCAACTACAAGAGAATCAAAGTTAGAATTGCATTTCTTTTTTTTTCTTTAATTATATTTCTCTTACATAAACTTCAATTGTCAAACTAAGTTAATTGCTTGATTTTTATTTAATTTTAATGACTTTTAATTTCAGTAATCCTAGATCTAGAATTTAAAAATAAAAACTTCTAAAAGTGTGCTACACTATTTTAGTTTACCAAATTATTTTGTACGGTTCGAATTCAACCAATTTACTCATATTTGATATGCATTCGTGAATGAACTTAAAAATATAATTAAAATATTTTGTTTTAATGTTGTTGTATGTATATTAATATGAAATATTAAAAAAATTGGACGTGCCCATGCCGTATCCTATCCTATAAGTTTTTAAAATCTGTGTTGCCGTGTCCGTATTGTGTCATATATGTGTCACCGTGTCTGTATACGTGCAACATAGATCAGCAACTATACTTTTTATTTCTTTTCTTCTTTTTCCGCAAAAGCTTTGGAAAGAATGAATACCATTGACTAGTCCGATTAATTCTTCAATCATATTTGAATTCGATCTTTTTATAAGAAATCAATGTTAGAAGTCAAATTAAATTGGATATTCCACTTGGACAATCCTTGAATTGTTTACCTGACAAATTTTCATCGTAACGGAATAAGTTAGTTAATTATGCGTAAACTCTATTCCAGTTTTCATTGTTGATATTGACTATTCGGTCACATGCAAACCAAAACCTAAACAAAGCAATAAAGCAACTTTAGCCAAGCAAAGGCAGTCTTAGGCAAAGAACTTAAAATTGATTTGGGACCACAAAAGCATAAATCATGAAAGAAATTTGATTCTAATATGAACCTAAACCTCCCATAGCAATCCAAGTAACGTGGATAGGACAAAAAATAAAATTAAATAGAGGAGATAAAAGAAGAAGTGGTAAATAGACTAATCATAATACCAAAACACCCTCCTAAAAATTGCCACCACGTACGCCAACGGTAACTGCAGTAAGTCTCATATTATAAAATGATGGACAATTTACAAGAATTATAAGGAAACGAGATGATTCCTTAAGTTGAAAAGGGTTAGTTTGTACTTGTCCCTGGTACAACATTATTAGCTCTTGATTGTATCCCGTGAACTTTGGTGTTGTCATGTTCTTCAGAATATTGAAAGTATAGATACAATAATGGGATAAAAGTATTAAAAAAAACTCACCATACTTGATATGGGTTTATTTGGTCGGGCCAAGAAAAATAAACTGCGCGGGCTCGGCCCCAAAAAAGTCCAGCAAACTTTATTGCAAAAGTAAATTCCGAGATAACTTTGTCTAGATATCTCAAGAGTTCATTTCGAGACACCGTAATTTTGACATAACCCGTAAAATTCAAAAAGTGGTCACGCATCTTGAGGACCATAAATACACCAAACCCGATAAACAAGGCACGCCATTTATTATTTCTACAACGATCAACTCTTATGTCGAGATAATCAACAAGTTCAACTTAGATTTCGAGTTAATACACATTTTAAATTACCAATTTTCCCAAACGCTATCATTTTTAGGCACTTAGTTTTCGAACATCACACACTTTCAACATATCGTCAGTTCGACTTATCAGAGGTTCCCATCAACTGCCTTGGTCCCACCGTGTAATTGGCGTGTTCTAGACAAAGTTTATCTAGAGGGGTCTTGGATTAAAATAGCTTGATGTAATCTTGCCTTGGTTGTACTCTTTATTATTCTACGTGTAACCCATACGAATTATTACCAAATTATTGGCGCTGTCTGTGGAACCTAGATTTAAGTGGTGGCAACTTAAGGAGTCTACCCAAAAGGCCTTCGTGGAGCGAGTGGTTCAAGAGGTAGATTGGAAGATTGACGACGATGCAGATGCAACTTGGACCAAAATGGCTTGTTGTATCAAGAAGGTAGCTAAAGACCTCTTAAGTGAATCCTGAGGTAGTAGCCTGACAGGTAAAGACACGTCATGGTGGAATGAATAAGTGAAGGCGGCAATCAAGGCCAAACGGGATTGCTACAGGGATTTGAAGAAGAACTGTGCTGGAGCAAGCTTTGAAAAGTATAAGCTAGCCAGAAAAGAAGCAAAGAAAGTTGTTCGACTAGCGCGAGAGGCTGTGCACACGAAAATTTATGAAAAGAGGGATAGCAAGGAGGCCGAGAAGGATATACACAAAATTGCTCGCATTAAAGAGAGGAAGACTAGAGACCTAGGTGCAGTGAAATGCATCAAATATGAAGGTCAGTCTGTCTTGGTGCGTGAGGATCAGGTCAAAGCACGGTGGAGGGAGTACTTCGAGGGTCTGTTCAATAGAGGCCCCACCTAAACAGTGGGTGACATCTCGCAATCCCTTCAGGATCTGGATCGCAATTTTATGTATCGTATTAGAAGGTCAGAAGTCAAAGATGCTTTGAAGAGGATGAAGACTCGAAAAGCTGTTGGCCCTGATGGTATCCCTATCGAGGCTTGGAGAAGCATGGGAGAGATAGGGATGACCTGGTTGACATACCTCTTTAACAAAATATGGCGAACAAATAAAATAATAGAATAGTGGATGAATAGTACGCTAATACCTCTATATAAGAATAAGGGCGATGTCCAAAACGGTTCTAACTATCGTGGGATAAAGCTTATGTTTCATACCATGAAGCTATGGGAGAGGGTGATCGAACATTGATTGAGACAAATTGTTCTCATATCTGAGAACCAATTTGGATTTATGCTCGGAAGGTCGACCATAGAGGCCATCCATTTGATTCGTCAGCTCATTGAATGCTTTCGAGAAAAGAGTAAAGATTTTCATATGGTCTTTATCGACTTAGAAAAGGCATATGACAAAGTACCTCGAGAGGTATTATGGTGGACCTTGGTGAAGAAGGGGGTACCCATTAAATATATCAACATCATAAAAGATATGTATGAGAATGTGGTGACAAGTGTCCGAACTTGTGGTGGTTTAACAGACGCCCTCCCAATTGCAATTCGGGTCCGCTTTAGGCCCATTTTTGTTTGCCATTATAATTGATGAAATCACCAAAACCATCCAAGACCGAGTCCCATGGTGTATGTTGTTTGTAGACGATATTGTCCTCGTCGATGAGACAAGAATGAGAGTTAACACTAAATTAGAACGATGGAGACAAACACTAGAAACAAGCACGAGGATTTCGACTAAGTCGAACAAAAATAGAGTACCTCGAATGCAAGTTTAGTAAACAATAAAGAAACAACGATGGAAGGGTTCAGTTGGATGGCCAAGAGATACCGAGAAGTACGCATTTTTGGTATTTAGACTCCATACTACAGATGGATGGAGAGTTAGACGGAGATGTCAACCACCGCATTCAAGCTGGATGGACAAAGTGGAAGAGTGCAACAGGGATCATGTGCGATCATAACTTTCCTTTAAAGCTTAAAGGAAAGTTCTATCGTACGGCTATTAGACATGTTTTGCTTTATAACTTCAAGTGTTGGGATATTAAGCAAAGTCATGCACAGAAAATGAACGTCACAGAGATGCGCATGCTTCGGTGGATGTGCAGTAACACCAGGAGAGATAAGGTGCACAATGAAGATATTCGGCATAAATTGGATGTGGCGGCCATCGACGAGAAAATACGAAAAAAACGTTTAAGATGGTTTGGACATGTTAAATGCAGACCCATAGATGCACCGGTACGACGAGTTGAAGATCTCGACTTAGGACAGACGGCTAGAGCTCGTGGGAGACCAAAAAAGACGTGAATGGAGGTCATACGGAACGACATGAAGCTAAAAGATCTAAACAAAGACATGCTCATCAACCAAAACATATGGAGGCAGAAGATTCATGTTCACAACTCGATGTGATTCATTCATGGTTCACATAGCCTATCCCAATTTGATTGGGATTACATGCTTGGTTGTTGTTGTCTGTGGGAACACAACTAGTCACAAAGCAAGGCAACATGCCTGGCAAAGTGTTGAAATAGAGAACAATGGCAAAGTGTTGAAAAAGAGAACAACATTGACAGAAACAAGTATGACCAACAAGAAAACCAAGGTCAATGTAGTAAGGACAAAACCATATGAACAAGGAATTGAGAAGTGTCAATGTCAGATTTCACAGTAGTGGGAGGACTTAATATGGAACCAATGGGTGAGTTCATGAATGTTCCATTGTTTCCTAGGGAGCCTCGCAAGGTAATAAGGATTGGTACCATTCTAGATCCCCGTGTTGAGTGAGACTCGTGGATTGCTTGAGGCGCAATGCTGGCATATTTGCATGGGCGGACGTGGATCCATGGGGATTGGCTCAAAAATAATAGTACACATGCTCAACATGCACCCTCAAGCCCAACCTATAAGGCAGAAGAAGCAAAATTTTAGGAAAGGCAAAGAATGAAGCAGCCGAAAATGATGTAATTGAGCACTTAGCAGCCCGAAACGTTTACGAGATCAGATACTCTGAATGGTTGAGTAACATAGTATTGGTGCTTTAGAATGAAGCAACCTGGAGAATGTGTGTGGACTATACTGATTTGAACAAATATTGTCTACACAACCCGTTTCTGCTTCCCTGGATAGATTTTTTAGTAGAATCAATTGTGGGATGCACTCTCTTGAGTATGATGGCCTCTAAGAGTGGCTTCTATCAGGTTTTTATGGCAATCCAAGATAAGAATATAACGTCTTTTATTACCGACACAAGAGCATGATACCATTCAGCTTGAAGAATGCTAGCCAACTTTTCAAAGGTTGGTTGCAAAGATGTTTTACGTGCTCATAAGCAAGTCAATGGAGATAAATAACGACGATACGTGGTGAAGAGCATGAAGGCTGATGAACATATCCAACACCTAGGCAAAGCTTGACCCAAAGAATTGTATTTTGGTGTTACAATAGGAAAATTCTTGGGTTATGTGGTAAACAAGAGGGGTACAGAGGCCAACCCAGATAAGATAAGGACATTGATGGATCTGCCATCCCGAGAACGATCAAGGATGTCCAATGTCTGGTGGGTTATTTGACAGCCTTAGGGTGATTTATTTCCACCACAACTAAAGTCGACCATTCTTCCAGGTGATGAAGAAGAGCAAGGATTTTTAGTAGATAGCTGAGTGTGATTTTGTGTTCCATCTGATGAAAAGTTACCTCATGACTCCACCCCTCCTAGCAAAATGGAAGCCAGGGGAAATGCTATACTTGTATCTTGCAGTAGCACAACACGCCATAAGTACCATATTGGTCAAATAAAGATGCACCAAACAATTGCTAATCCATTACTAGCAACCAAATGCACGCGGAGACCGCGTGCAACGTTTTTCTTTACCAAATTAAGGTACAAAATATTACATGTATTTTTTGACCGAATTGTTATCAATCTAGCAAAAAGGCGCACGTAAACTTCGATTTAAATGAATTTAAATTCATCTATTGTATGAACCCTCACATGTCATTTTTGTACTTGTTAAAATAAGTAAAAATAAAGTAACTTAAAAAAACAACTCACCCGGCCAATAGCAACCATAAAAGCCCATATATTTTATAGTAAATGCAGAATATTATCTAACCTGCATACTTCAAAGAAAAACCAATCATAATCTGCAAAGTACGCAATTTTAAGAAGCCATAAATTCATTAGAAATCAACGGTGATGTAATTCTGAAAGCTAAGATACATGAGTAATTTAACATGCTGAATATAAACTCACCTATTACTGAGATCCGTAAAAGGTTGATTCTTCTATTTTCTTCTGATTTTGCTTGCTAGTTCTGATTAGTAATATAATAATATCTACAACAAAATGAAAAAAAAAACTAAATACGTGAAACAAAAAGTAAATTGATGGTTGTAACTTGATCCCTTACCTCATATCAGAACGTCCTAATTTGTGATGCTTGATACTTAATCTGCACAATTTGGAAATTAATACAATGGGAAATTTTGTATGAGAGAAAATGAAGCAGTTGTTATTAATTTAAAAATAAAACTGCCAACTCAATAATTTAAAATTTTAGGAGATCTTTTTTTATGAGAGAGAGAGAACGTTTGCTTAGTTATTTCATAATATATAATTGCTATTTACTTTTAGAAAATACTCAGAAGTTGGTTATCTATTTTTTTTTTTGAAAACGTAGTGGTTATCTATTCAAATTTAAGATTATCTTTTTTTTTTATGACATCAAATCTAAAATAAATAACGCAAAAAATATGAATGGGAAGTTGAGAATTTAAAGCTTTTTTTTTTAATATAGTAATAGATAATTACTTTATAAGTTGAGGCGTTCAATCCATCTGCAGTGATAAACATGATAAAAACATGTCAGACAAACAAATCAATCATTAATAATTTTGGAACAGAAACACACTTTATAATATTCAAGAAAACAAAACAAAAAATTGGAAATGGAGCAAATGAAATGAATGAAATTTAAAGAAGATATACAATGACAAAAAGAATTAATAAGAGAGAAAAGAAGTTGCTACGTACCTTTCTTCTAGATTTGTAAAAATAGTGTGTTTAGTTTAAAACAAATTAAATAGGAAGAGTAGTAGCCTATCACTTACTTAAGTTTTGAATTCAAAAATTTGAAATAAAGAACTGCAATTAAAGATTGTGGAGATTTTTTTAAAAGAGAGAACGTGTGTTCAATTTTTTGGATAAAGAGTGGTTACTTTTTTTTTTTTTTTTTTTGCAGAAACGTAGTGCTTATCCTATATTCAAAATTAAGGTTATATTTTTATTTATTTTCTACCGGGAAGTTGAGAAATATGGGGAAGTGGGGATGGTTAAATTTTAAATTTAAATATAATTTTTTGTTAAACAAAGGATGGTCCAATGGTCTGCCAAGTGGGGGTAAATTAGGCAAAGAAATAAAATTGGTCTAACAACTGCTTTTTGAGGGCATTTTCGGTAATAGAAGAATTGGCTTTTTTTAATATAGTAATAGATGTCAGTACAGTGCTACAAGGAGGTGAGAAAAATGATTTGGAAATAGAATAATTGGCTTTGGCCATAAATGTCATGGTACTGAAGTTGCGTCCTTATCAGTCGCACCCCATCACCATCGTCACCGATAAACCACTCAAGCAGGTTATGGTAAAACTAGAGACATCAAAATGTGTAGTTAAGTAGGCTATTAAGCTCAATGAGTTCAAATTGGAATTTTGTTCACGGACAACAATCAAAGCCTAGGTATTGGCAGATCTCATGGAGAAAACTTTGGGCAACAACGTGTCAGGCTTAACCAACTTTATTTGGACAGTGTCCTTAGATCCAAGTACCATCCATTTGCTTGCGGCCTAGGTACTGCATGTTGACGGTTCAACAACTATCCACCGACTCAGAGTCGGAATTTATCTTCTCTCCCCCCGAATTGCCAAAAACTTGAGTTTGCCATCAGTTTAAATTATCCCCTTACTAACTGTGAAGAAGAATATAAAGCGGTCTTAACCGGTGTACGTATGTCCAGAACTCTCAATATTGATCACCTAGAGGTCTTTATCGACTCGCAATTGGTGGCAAACTACTTATATAGAAATTATGAGGCGAATTAGGAAAGCATGATACTATACATGGCAAAGTTAAGGAATCCAGCAGCAAAATTCTTAATTTTAACCTACTGCAGATTCCTTGTCTTGGAAATACAAAGGTCAATGCACTGTTCAAGTTTGCTAGTTCTAGGGAGATCTACGTGCAAAATCGTATCACTCTTCTTGCTATGGCAAAACCCGCTATTGGGATCTCAAATTATAGTAAAGTGTGGGTAGAGGTGAACTATATACGTCCCATCTCGAGCCAAACTCTGTGGGAATACAAGATTTGTGACGACCTCGATCCGAGTTAGTTCAGTGGTGGCCAGCCACTTTACCCAATCCAGACTAAAGCGCAACTCATAAGAAGGGGTCTTACTTGTTCAGGATCAAAACCATACACGTTTTATAAATTATATTTTGATATATACAACGAAATTCTTGGTATTATAAATAATGTGACTATTTTAATGGTTATGCACTAGTGACAAAACACGAATATTCCAAAATGCATAGTTGAACAATTATTCACTTGGTCCATGCTACCATGTTGATTTCATCCTAATGAATGGACAGAAGAAGTGAGGAATAAGTCTGTAATGACTTAGTGAGATTCATATAAAAGAACTGGTAATGCAAGAATTAACTGTGCTGGATACATTTCGGGAGTGATCTTACCGGTAGAAATAGTTCAACTACACAACTTGATGTAGCAATGGTACTGGAGTTTTCATAGAATAGTTAATGAACTTGTGCTTAACAATAAACAAATTCAGCCTTATGACTTCTGCTATTCTACCTTATACCTCCCGACGAGGAGCGACCTCGCAAACAATCAAGAGATATGTTCGAGTACATGTCGATCCAGCACGTGGGTTACAGCCAACTCCTGACTGCAAGCGGTGCCTAGATAGATGGATATCAAGCGAAATTACTTAAACCGACAGTCCTTACTGCCCGGCAGTAACTCAACTCAGTCATTGGGCCTAACTTCCCAAAGGTATCCCAATGGGTATAACAAATAAACAAACAAGCTAGTAAATCGGATAATATCCGTTGCTCCTTGAGCTACATGTCCCGAACATAGTTCATTGCTCTTTGCACAATTCAAGAACCAGCAGATGAGATTATAATATTGGAGAATTTTCATGATTATGAATAGATATGATAAATAATAAATGATTGGATATGATTTAATGATGAGTAAGAAAATCATGTTATGAGATGAGATGCCAAAATGGATTATGATGAAATATTGGTTGTTCAAGGTTTGGTAATGGAGTAGTGACTTTTCTGTCCAAGTTCCTCAAGGATGGATACCAAACGGAGCTAGAACAAATCAGAAATAAAACCTCATCTTAACTCATACGGGGGAACCTTGATGGCGTTGATTAGTTCGTCAAACCTTTAGCAAATTTAAATAATATTAATCAACTGAATTTATAATTCACTACAACAAATATTAGTACTTTTTCTTCAATTCTCATGTTGGTGAAATTGAGAACATTCTTGTTAAGAATGCTAGTTACAATGTAAATCTTAGTAAATAACACATAAACTTAATTTATGTCAATACACAAAACATGAAAATCTTAGATGATGAATTTAAAGAAAAACATATTACTTAACTAACTCTAGGAAAACTCATCTTTTTAGTCGTTAATCAATTCCAAACTTTTAATAACCACACATCAAATAAGTATCATACGAAATAACACCTTAAAAGGTATAACTTAGTCATTTATAACTTTATTTTACATAGTAACTTTAAAAATGCATATACTTGTTTTATAACTTAAATATATAGATATAAACATGAGAGGTTTATCAAAACATGTGATAAGGGATGATAAATAATCTTATTTGATGGTTAGGTCATGAAGTGGCAAGAATAATCTTGTAAAACTTATGAAAATAGTATGTTAAACATGACAAATCTACCATTTAAATGCTATAAATAAGATCACAAAAATGTCAATTCATGATTATAAATTATAATAATAATTATAACTAATACTATATCATGTTAAATTTATGTGTGTGATAAATACATTGATTTACGATGGTGATTAAACTTATAAATTAAGAAAACAAATGTTGTGCCAAATAAACTAAAAAATCACCGCAGTTTTGGTTTTACCTTTGATCGGACATCCAAAGGAACTTGGTTTTCAAATCTTTTTATGATTTATGGTTTCTAGCATCATGAGAGATGTGGTAATCCAAGATTTTGTGAAAACACAAAGGTTTGTTATGCTAAATAATTCTTGCAATATAAGAGTTGCTATCGAATTTCCTGGCAGCAATTTACGATTTATGGATTATGCCCTCCTAGATCATATTATTTGAGAAAGATGTCTTCATACAAAAAGATAGAAGACACCAAGAAAAGTATTCAGCCGTTGGACTTGGTCAAAAAGGATTTTTCTACAATTAGTTATGATTTTTCTAAAGTGCAGAATCGGTATTTCTTGCGCAGTAAAAGTTTTGGCGTCTTTTTGGGTAGAAAATGGCAAGATAAAAATCTGGAAAAATCATTTTTCCGAATGAAAACAAAAAAAGGAACAACTTTTATTTCTTCTTACTTTTGCAGAATCGGATTATTTTGGTTGTAAAAAAGGGTGAGTATTTAACTATTTATAAGCGAAAATAGTAGTTTAATCATACTTATTTAGGTCCCACCTTGGTTATTTTTTAATAAATCACAAAAAATCTGAATTTAATCATGCTCTTAAGGATGCCATGGCTTACCTCATCAAAAATATATCATGGCTTACTTCATCAATTGGTTAATTCCATATCAAGTCCCTCAATTATTTATAATTAAAATTCAAATAGGTGTAATTAGATTTCTCCGTTACATACATACTTACTTATGTAATTTTTCTAGGTAATTCAATCAACTTGGTTAATATTTGAAATTAAAATATATATTTTAGGATTAGATACCTATAAAAATAATAAAAGACTAACTTTTAAGTTTAGAGACTAAAATGCAATTTTTTCTAAACATTTAGGGTCAAAAATAGAAATCCTCAAAAGTTTAAGACTAAAGTATAAATTTATTTTCTTCCTAATTTTTGGGGCGTTACAAGATTTTCCAGTATCTTGACAATAGAACATTTCTCGATGACCCCAACACCAGATGACGATTGAAATACAAGGCCTACATATGTTCTATAGTCTATACATAATAGAGAACTATACAAGTGGTCTTTCAAGGAAAAATAGTTACGTTGCTTATCACCTAATCAAACAGACTATGATAGGAAGAGTGACAACTCGTAGAATCATGTGAGATTGATTCATAGTCTGACGCAACTAATGCACACCCTCGATGTTGATTTCATGTTCGATCAATGGTTAATCGACATCGTTAGCTCCCTACCAATATCCATTGAGTAGAATAAACTTCTTTCGGTGGTTGTCGAGTATTACACGAAATTAGCCGAGGCCCTGGCTACAATCACGAAAAACAACATAATCGAATTCATATGGCGCAATATCATATGTATCTTTGGAATTCTGAGGGCCTAAGAGTTTAACAATGGTCGACAGTTTATCGGGAAGGAAATTACTACTTTGTGTTAAGAGTTAAGGATATCCAAGTATTTCACTTCGGTGGCCCACCCACAAGCCAACATACATGTTGAGTCAAGGGAAAACTCTAAAGGATTACCTTGAAAGAAAATTGAACGATACAGGCAAGGGCTGAAGGGCTGGACCGAGGAGCTACACCGTATACTATGTGCATACCGCACGACCTCTAATAGCTACACGGGGAGAGACTCCTTATGTTATTGTCTATGGATCAGAAGCAATCTTGCCGGCCAAGATTGACATGCTGACTCACAACATTCACAATTATGATCCAGAATATTCCTCCATGTTACGCCAAATAGACCTTGCCTTGATTGGCTCCACCTAAAAGAGTGCCTATTAGCAAAAAATGGCCTTCAACTCCGCCATGGTGAAAGGCTTCAACAAAAAAGTTCATTTTTGGGATTTCCAGATTGAAGACCTAATCCTCAAAAGTATTGAGGCCAATAAACATGTAGGAAAGCTACAACCTCATTGGGATGGCCCATTCCACGTCGTTAGGGCCAACTTCAGAGGATACTACTACTTGAAAGACTTGTAGGGCCGACAACTCACCCGACCAAGGGATGTTCAACACCTGAGATGTTACTATAGTTAACACCTTGAATCTATATGCAATTTCTTGTAACAGAACTACGACATGCTTGATTTTTACTCCCAGGATACGAAGGCAACTTAAAAAGTCTTCAAGCACAGTTCTTTCCTTTATGATATTTTCCTTCATTTTTAGCTATGCAACGATATCGATTCTTATTAGCATGTAGACCCATACATTATAGTAACGTAGTATCAAACCTAGCACTCAGAGGCGTCATCATGCACGAGAAATTACCCCAGCACGGGACGAGTCCAACCGATCAAACGAATGGTAGTCATATTTATCTACGTGGTAAGATGAAAACCAATCAAACAAATGATGATCATCTCTATCAAAATGATAAAATGAAAACTGAAAAGACTAATGATGGTCATCTTTATCTACATGATAAAATGCAAATCGGACAAATAAGTAATGACCATATATATTTAAATGATAAGATGCAAACCGAACAAACACCGTCTCTATTTACATGATAAGAGGCACCCCTAACGAGAAAATGATTGTCATTCATCTATACACAATAAGATGCAAACCTCACTCATCTACATGTTCATGACAAATTGCACACCCATAAACGCAGTACAAATCAAATCCAACCAAAGACTTCATGGTTTTTGCTATTTTGAATGTCAAAACCAAGATCCGCTTGTTGCATTGGAATGCTGACATCCGTGAATTCCCAATGGTATGTAGCACGGTATTTTATTATTTCTGTGATTTTGTCACCATGACTTTGGATCGACGGCTTCTCTTCATTGTGTAGCTTTTGGCGCTTTGGCTCTAACTCTTTCGTTCCTTGCCCAAATCACTTGTTACTTCATCCATTGGACTCTTAATTTGGTCCTCCTTTATAGAACTATGTGCATTTATTCTCTTTTAGCTTATTTTCCCAAAAACAATATGTTTTCACCAAACGTCTCTAAAAAGTGCACGAAAATGCACTGAAATGTGTTAATTACTAAAGTAATTCTTCATTTAACCCCTTATAATGAGGTCTAAAAGTTCATACTTTAGGCATTCATCAACATGCTAGATCATGATTAGGTAACTTATATCATACAAATCCATAAATTTAAATAATAAAGAAAGAAATAAATTAAGGAAACTTATTCTCGGATTAGCATTGCAGGAAAATCGCATTTCATAGACAGGCGACCACATATCGAGCGGGTACCTGAGCACATGATGTCGTGCAACTATTGGTGTGATTCACACGGTTTGTTCATTGATGTGCGAACCACCACAATGATTGCACTTCGCGCGAGATGTTCTGGGAGACGCGCCACTCGCACAGCATGACGCGCGACACGCGCTTCCTCTCTCTTGAAACAGTTGTTGCTGCTTTTTATTTTCTGTTACTCATGCCTTTTTGATCATCACTACTTTCATCACCTAAATAGTTCATTGTCTTTAAAATCAATGCTTAATTCGTCTTTCTTACAAAAATGATCAAAATTTGACAAATAAAAAATCATAAAAAGATGACTCAAAAATAGTAAAAGTTTTGGAGTGCCTCTCAAACAATAGTTAGTTTGTACGTTGTTTAGCACGACACTACTAATTCTAAGGTATGGAAATCGCCCCACCATGGTCGATGGGTGCGCAAAACTCAAATCACAAACCACATTCACTTCACATGCAAACTTTTAATTGGTGGTTCAGTCGGACATCTCTCCTTCAAAGAAGTATTCTTCAATATAGTTCTTAGTGCAATGAAAATATTCAAAATCAAATTCATCAGATTCATTTAAAAAATCAGAACTATCATAAATATTGTATTCATTCAAATTTCCAAAATAAATATCCTTGACTAGTGTTGCAGACTGGGTGTTGGGGAAACGTTGAATTCTGGTGTTGTCTTGACACTCCAGTGAGTCATCATTTGTCTATTGAACCTGAGTAATCAGCGCAACAACGTGGATTTCTTCTTCCTAAACTTCAGTTTAAGCACTTGGTCCAAAATCTGTGTCATCGTCTTAATAATCATCCATACAAACCCAGTTAGAGCTTCATTTTTTCCTAAGGTTATTAGCACATTCATAACCAAGATGACCCCCAACCTTTACATTCATAACATGAACTTGCTTCAATTGTTCCGCATCTTGGGGAGAGGATTTGGTGGCAATATATTTAGCAAGCTTAGTGGGAAATTTCTCTTTCACAATAGCTAATTTACTGGAAGTTTCATTCTTAGATTTTTTTTTTTAAGATTCGGTTTGTTAAACTTCTTGGTAATGTTACCATAGTGAGCATAATATCTTCCTCATCATCAACTACTTCAGATTCAAAGTACAACTACTTGTTAGACAGATGGTAACCTAACAATTGACATTGATCAGAAATTCCCAGTAGTTTCTCAAAATAACTATCAACACTCTCATTCTCACCCATGTATAAGTTTTCAAAGGTTTGCAAAATCTCCCTATGTTTAGATAATTTTATGCTTGCCTCAAATTCACAATGAGTTTCCAAGATATCCTAGGCGTATTTAGCAGTAGAACAGTTTTGTATTAACATAAACATGCGTTGATCAACCCAACAGAATATGACATTAAGAGCTTTTTTATTCCAGGAAGCAAGGCTTATCTCTTCAACGTACCAAGTTGATTTTGGTTTGATAACAACATCATTGCCAGCATCACGAGGTAGCATTAACAGAGAGTATCCATTAATCACAGCTCTCTATGCTCGTGCGTTGACTGACTTGATGTGAGTCTTTATTTTGATCTAGAATGCATAGTTGGACCCATCCAAAACAGGGAGCATGTTGTTGTTCGGATTCATATTGCCCATCCCGTAGTATCAAATCCAGACACTGGTGAAATCGGTGCTTATCTTTGACGCCAATTGAAATTCTTTGGATCGGGACTTGACACTTTGTACTCGAATGTTGCGATAACACCAGAAGTAGTGTTATCGTAACACATTCTTGACTTGATGTTGTAACACATCGAAAATAAAAAGAACACAAGAAGATGTAAGTTTAAGTAAAATATATTCAATTGAGCCTTTGGCAAAATAACCGCTATCGAAATAATGATTTTACAAAAAGCCTGTTCTCACTGTTCTAAGCTCCTCACCATCGAATTGCTAAAACAAAACAACCAAGCAAGCTTTGATCACTCTCAACAAGTATAACTGCTTAATTTTGAAGAATTAGACTCAACTACCTAAACTTAACACTTGGTAAAGCAAGACAAGACTCTCAACAAAACTTAGATCTAATCTCTCGGATTCCTTAAATTGAAGTCTTCACATTATCATCTCCTGATGCACTCCATGCCTTTTTATAGATGTACGATACTTGATATTCAAGGCATGTTGTACAAGGTTTAGAAAGCTTTCAAATTTCCTTGCACTCCATTGTTTCCATCTTTGGTCTTTGGTCTTCATTAGAAGGAAATTTCCTTATTTAACAAAAGAGACAATTAAGGTAAACTCCTTCTTCAATGTCGACTTGGAACTTGGAAAGAGGCTTCACTTAATCCTCTTTCCTTCTTTCAGTCTTCATTGCCAATTATTTCCTTCTTCAATTAATATGCGTTTAGCTATTTTAGGAAAGTGTGGATATGTAAACTTTCTTGTTGAACTCGATCCTCCTCATAATCTTGTTGATATGAAATATTCAAAAACAACTAAAATTGTGTAACTAAGCTAATATATGAATAAAGGTAAAACAAAAAGATAATCAAAATATTTCAAGATTGTTCAGTGTTATAGTATTCATGCTCAGTGTTGCCATACCACTTCACAAGTTTAGTGTTACGATAACAATGGCACAACTCTTACACTTTTACACTCTCTCTCCATTTTGGGCAAATAGAGGGGTATATATAGAAAAAATGAAGGGTTATGTTGAGTTTTTAGTGGGAGTGTCATAAAACTCAACATGTAGCCCAAAAACTCGACATGCTTGCATGTTGAGCTAGATCTGCACAACTCCACTGTTTTGGCCATAACTTTCACACATGACCTAAATTGCAACCCGCTTGTTGCATTGCAACCTAGACATATGTGGCTTTCCAATGACAAATTACATAATGCGTAATTCTTTGTATACAAATATTGAGGATCCATATATAGTTCACTTAGTCGTACTTTTTAGCTTTTTTATGCTTTCAGGTGCTCATTGGTCAATCAATGACATTGTGACATCCACGTCATACATCACATATCGTTAATATATTATGGCACACCAATATATATTTTCTTTACACAGTGTTTGTGATAAACAAAGTATAAAAAATGTCCACAATTATCTTGATAGTGTAGTTGTAGTCACTCATTCGGTCGCGCCACCTCTCAGAAACTAAGCTATTAAATATATCAGGAGTGTTTGGTGTGCTCTTCGGAGCACAACTCTCCCCTCTCACATAGAGAGGGGCCCACCATACATAGGCCCCCCTCTATGTGAGAGGGGAGAGTTGTGCTCTGAAGAGCACATCAGACAAATTCAAATATATCATATTATTAAGAGACTTTTAGTACTTAAAAGTACAAAACTTTAAAGTTTTTGGACATAAAATTTAGTCAAATCTAATCTTAAAATCAATGGGAACAACTTCATGGTAAATAGAAAAAAAATGAGCTTTACAAATTGTGGTTGATTTTAGGTTGGAGGAGTGAGACCTAGGTGTATGCCTATATGGGCACATCAGGAGTAGTTGGTAACATCAGGGGACCGCATTACTTGGTAGCTTATTGGTGACTCGTGGTCTAAGGGCTTATGCCTCCAACGCGGTCCAAATATGCTTAAAGCGATAAATCAGGCTCATTAGAAGCAACATGTGTGGGCGCTTGCTCTTGTGCCATCTGCTGCTCGGATTCGGGAAAATGAGGTGTTGGTGGAATGGTTTCGTCGAGTTTATAAATCTTGGGATGGCCTGATGGTGCTGAGAATCACGGTGCTCTGCTCAGCGCTATGGGGAAGTAGGAATAAGAGGATTGCGGGAGAGCGTGATGATACACCCATGGACATCACAAGGTTTGCAAACTTATTTTTTCATAATTGGTTGGAGGCACATAGACTGGTGAGGAATCCGACGCTGACAGAGGATGAGGGATGGTTAGTTCCTCCTCGACCTTGGATAAAATTTAATTTCGACGGTGCAGTTTTTGAGGATGATGAGGCCATTGGTATTGGTGGGGTGGCGAGGGACTAGAATGGAATGGTGCTGGCGCGAATTCAACGTCGGGTGAGTGGAAATCTTGGGGCATTAAACGCATAAATACTTGCGGCGGATGCTTGCATTAGAATGACGATTTCTTTGGGATGGGAGAGCGTTATATTTGAGAGCGACTGTCTCGAAGTCGTGGACAATATTTCTCGCCACAACGAGATTGGAGCGGAGGTTGGGAATATTATTAGCGACATTCAGCGACTATGTGCAAAAAAGCTTTTGTTCCTTTTTCAGTGGATGAGTCGGATAATGAGGCTGCTCACACAATTGCTCGTACGGCATCATCACCGAACTCAGACTGGATTGCTGCCAGGGACGCTGCACCTGATTAATGTCTTTACACTATGTTTCCATCTGTTTTATTGAATGTTTCTTAGTTCTGCTTCGGTTGTTATCTTCTCTGGACAGTTGATGTGCCCACTAGTTGGGACTTTATTAATTCCAAGTGATTATAAAAAAAAAATTAATTAGATTATGATTATAATTTTGGGCAGCTGTTATATCCCGAGCAAAATTCCTATTCATAGAGCAATTTTTAATTGTTTACAACTATACCCTTTAAAATTAATTGTCCCATTCTTATTCTTTCAAGTGCAGCACATAATTAGGAAAATCTTTATGCACATTCCTAATGGGAAGATGCTATTTGACACGAAATATAAAAAGATAATTACTTATAATATATATATATATATATGAACACAACAAATACGTTATGCCACTTAATTAGTTTATAATGAAACTTTAAATATCAAATATAGATCAATTAGTTAGGTTTAATTACAAGACATATATAGAAATATATATATATATATATATATATATATATTTGTATATAGTACACTTCGTAACACTTTGAATGAAGGTTTACAAGACACAAACACACATCACACACACACACACACACACACACACACACACACATATATATATATATATATATATATATTGCACTTCTTCATATTTTAATTGAAAAGTGTCAATCAATTTATTAGTGTTTCATTTTTATGAAAATTTAAAATTAAATCTGATAATGGTATATGGAAATGATCTATACCCGAAAAAACGCTTATAATATATTGGACTTTCTTCTGGCGGCGGGTGAAACTAAAAACCCTACACAACCACCAGACCTCGATCGGAGAACGAACTATGGAATCGGAGACACCGTCTTCGATCCAACCCTTCCAATTTTCCAGTACAGAGCCAATGTTTCAGACGGAGAACGTGGAAAGAAAGAAGATCTCAGCCTTCAAACGAACCCGACACGCTTACGAGTTCAAGGCATCGAAACCCAGCAATCAATTCATGCAAAAGAATGTTAGGGAAACGGGTAACCCGAGAATTTCATACGCAAACAAAGTGCGACCAAAGGACGTCAAAATCGATGCGACGACACTAGTTGCGGTTCAAGGGAAGGCTAGGGTTCTTCCTCCCACGGCAGAAAGAAAATACAAGACGCTGGAACTCTCGAATGAATTGAAACAGTCCCTGGCCGATCTGTGGAAAGATTCTATCAACATCAAAGTGATGGGACGAGCATGGTTCTATCCGAACTTGGTGAACAAACTCAGCACAATGTGGAACTTGACGGGGGACTGCGAACTGGTTGATTTGGGACCGAACAGCTATTGCCTAAAAGGAACGTCCACCGCGCAACGAGAAAAGATCCTCACGGAAGTACCATGGCAGATCGCCGGAAGTTTTCTCTCTATACGAAAATGGACCCCAAAATTCATATCCGGGGAAGAGAACTCGGATCAAGTCATTACGTAGGGTGCGCATCCTCAAAATCCCGATCGAGATGACACACGAAGAAGTGATCGTCCCTCTAGCTCAAAGCATAGGAGAGCTCATTAAGATTGACGGAAATACGTATACCGCGTCAAGGGGTAAATACGCAAGATTTTGCGTCCAAATTGCGACGGATCAGCCCCTCGAGAGAGCCATGTACACTGGAGATAAACTTTATCAAGTCCCATATGAAAACATTGAGACACTCTTCTATACGTGCGGGCGTGTTGGACATTTGGCGAACCGTTGCAATGCGAAAAAGGACGAGGATAACCAAACGAGAACTCCAGTAGCATGGAAATTAGAGAAGACGGAGAGGTCCCTAAAGCTCCAGAAAATAGCTGGCTTGTCGAAAAAGCAACGTCAAACGAGTTTGGCGAATGGATGCAAGTCCCTCGCAAAAATAATTGGGGAAGCAAAAGGCCATCGACGGAAAAAAATGTGTTGATTAAGGAAGGGAAACCCGTCTCTATCCTCAAAAGGAAACCGAGCTTCTTTAAGAGTCCTAATGCAGATAAGTCTGTGCTTAATGGCAAACAAACCCAAATTGACAAGGAAAGTGATCGGGAGAAAGATATAATTCCGAATAAAATTGAATTCGGGGGTCCAAATAATCAAAGTAAGTCGACAAATAAAGGAAAAAAGAAATCACCACCCAAAGCCGCGGGATTTACAAGCAACCCCAACAACCGATTCACTATATTGGGAGAAAAAACTCTAAGTGACGCTACGAACACCGTGTTGAACAATGGACCAAGCGGGCGGGATACAAATCACCTGGGTGAATGGAGCAATGGTAGTGGAACCCGAACAGGGTTTCTAGGACAATCACACAAGAACAGAGAGATTCAGTGGCCCATCGCAGATATTACTAATGGATCTGCGCCACATTGTCGTGACGGAGGTAGCCTCGACGGTCTGGGAGTTCAAAATACAAACCTTTTGGGTCGAGAGGGAGGAACATCTGAGGAACTACTGGCAGAAATTCAATCTGACCAACTGGGAGGCAAATCGCCAACTCCAAATAGCACTGATGCTAACGAGACAGTGGATTACGTCATGGATGGGACGGGACATTGTTGACCCTATCAAACCGTATCACCTAATTTGTGCCAAGATGAAAGTAGTGTCGTGGAATTGCCAAGGAGCGGGAGACGAGGACTTTAGGAATAATTTTAGAGAACTTGTACAGACTCACAACCCAGACGTTGTCTATTTGTTGGAAACGCGCGTATGCATGGAACGCGCACATGAGATTGCACCTACGCTGGGGTACTCGAACTTCTGCATTGCACCAACAGACGGTATATCGGGAGGTATTTGGTTGTTGTGGAATTCTAACAATATTGATGTCGAGATTCAAGAAGTCGGGGATCAGGCAATTCATGCTCTTGTTGGTCCGAAAGAGAAGGGTAAGTGGGCAATCTCCAGAATTTACGCAAAATCACACACGGCAGATAAAATCCGTATTTTTGATAGACTTGCAGATATTGCATGAGATATTCGGATGCCATGGCTTATCCAAGGAGACTTTAATGAAATAGGCGCAGCACATGAAAAAGTCGGAGGAAGCACGGATGTGATGAATCGATGCTCGGCCTTCCAAGAGCGCATGAAATCATGGAAAGTACACGATCTCGGATTTAATGGCCCAGAATTTACGTGGACAAACAAGCGGGACGACGATGATATAATCCGATAACGGCTCGATAGGGCGTTAGCAAACGATGAATGGATATAAGCGTTTCTCGGATACGCGGTCTCACATCTACCGCGTACACACGGAGACCACCACCCTATCCTAACGAGCAATGAAGACTCAGCCGAGATTAAAGGAACACGACCCTTTCGTTTTGAAGATATGTGGTATGACCACCCGGAGTGTGAAACGACGATGAAAAACATGTGGGAATCGCACACAAATTTAATCGACGCTATAAACGCAGTCCCGGAGTTCATGATACCATGGAACAGAACGCGATTTGGGGATATTTTTTGTGAGAAAATGAGGGTCTTGAAACGGATTGAAGGGGTACAAAAAATGCTCGCACGACACACCCGACCCGACCTAATAAAATTGGAAGGGAATTTGTTGGCAGAATATAGCGAGATATTACGTCGGGAAGCAGTCTTTTGGAGACAAAAATCGAGAGTAAAGTGGCTAGCGGATGGGGATAAAAATACCAAATTCTTTCACAGAGCCACGACCACACGTCGCAAAATAAATAAACTCACAATGCTGAAAATTAGCGATATATGGTGCGAGGAGCAGGGCATCCTTCGGTCGCATGCGATCACATACTTTCGAAGTCTCTTTACGGCTATAACCTCAACGACAAGCCCGTTAGCTATATCTCGATTTCAGCGCTTCCTTGACGAAAAGTTAATCTCCGACGTTGGGAAGGAAATATCCGTAGCAGAATTGAAAAAGACGGTTTGGGCATCGCACCCGTCTAAAGCCCAAGGACCGGACGGGCTTTAAGCTAGAGTGTATGAAAATTTCTGGGATTGGATGAACCCGTCGTTGTTTGAGTTTATTAAAAAAGCATTCCAAAATGGGAGTTTTGATCCGAAGGTATGTGCTGCGTTTCTTTGTCTCATCCCGAAAGTGCCAAACCTGTCGCTTATATCCCAGTTGCGTCCCATATCGCTTTGCAACGTCACATACAAATTTATCACCAAGATTATTACGTTGCGCCTCAAAGATCTTATGCCGGGGTTAATCGCGCCCACCCAATCGAGTTTCATAAAGGGCCGAGGAACCCAAGTTAATATCTTGGTGATACAAGAATTATTGCACTCACTGCGCAACAAGAAAAACAATAAAATTGGTTGCATGATCCTAAAGCTAGATCTCGAGAAAGCCTATAACAAAATCAGTTGGAGTTTTCTTGAAGAAACTTTGTACGCTTTCAAGATTCTGGCAAATATCATCAAATTGATCTTGTTTTGTGTGACGAATGCATCGACACGGATACTGTGGAACGGGGAACCGTTGGAAGCGTTCCACCATGGATGCGGATTGAGACAGGGAGACCCGTTGTCTCCATACCTCTTTGTTCTTTGCGTCGAGCGTCTGGCATATCTCATCCTTGAAGCGGTTCACGAAAAGAGGTGGGAACCGATTATACCCTGTAGAGGAGGCCCGAGTCTATCCCATATTTTTTTCGCCGACGACCTTATGCTTATGGGAAAAGCTACACTCAAAACGGCGAGAACCATTAAGGAGACATTGGATCGGTTTTACGCATCATCAGGCTTGAAATTTAGTCCAACAAAGTCTAAGGTTTTTTTCTCAAAAGCGGGTAAATGGACTCTCAAAAGGAGAATTTGCTCAATCTTCGATTTCGCGCAAACCACACACCTCGGGAAATACTTAGGGGCGGAGCTGTTCCACGGGAGCGTTAAAAAGGAAGACTTCACGGGGATTTTTGACAAGCTTAATGCGCGGTTTACGGGATGGAAGAGCCAAACACTCTCACTTTCGGGGCGCACCACACTTGTGCAATCGATATCGACGGTCGTACCAATACATGTGATGCAATCTTGTTGGCTCCCCGACAACGTTTGCAAGCGAATGGACAAGATGAACCGCGATTTTTTGTGGTCCAACGATCCTAATGCATGCAAACTCCACCTTGTGGGATGGCAAAAAGTCACAAAGGAACGGAGAGAAGGAGGACTTGGCATATGTGTTGCACGCGTCAATAATCAGGCCCTTCTCTCAAAGTATGGCTGGAAATTATTAATAGGAGAGGCGGGTCTTTGGGGCGATTTTGTGACTGCAAAATATATTAAAGAGGATCGACTTATGGAGTACAAAACCAAGCCTAGCGATAGCGCTACGTGGAAGGCGATAGTTCGATGCTTGTATTTAATTAAGGACTCTTTCCGATGGAAAATAGGGGACGGTCAGAAAATCTCATTGTGGTTTGACAATTGGATGGGAAATCAAAAATTAAGTGACCTTATTCCACATATTGATGAGGCCGACTGTGATATTAAAATCTGAGACGTCATTAATGACGAGGGGCAGTGGTGTTTCGACTACATTAGGATGGAGGTGAACACAAGTTGGACTAACGTGCTTGAAGGGAAAGAGCCGACCTTAACGGACACAGAGGATCAGATCTTGTGGAACGAAACGGCAAACAGAATCTTCTCTTGTCAAAGCGCATACAAATTACTCCATCGCGCGAATATGGAAAGGGAAGGTGGACCGAACCAATGGAAGTGGATTTGGGATGCACCATGATGCAACAAGATCCGCCATTTTATCTGGCTAGCAAACCAGAATCGCCTAGCATCAAACCAATTGAGGAAAATTCGGAAGTGTACGGATTCGGCGATATGTGAAGTCTGCAAAAGAGATGAGGAATCGACCCTTCACATCTTACCCACTGCTCCGCAGCGAAAGAAATCTGGAACACCCTCCTGGAAGACACAGGCCTGCGCGCCTTCAACAATATATGTGATGCGGTTTGGCTAAAACGAAATATATCCCACAAAGAGATGGTATGTCCGCTTTTACCAAATATCCCGTGGAACATTATTTTTGCCGCTAGTATTTGGTCTATTTGGAAGGCTAGGAACAGTAGGGTGTTCAAGGGGAAAAAAGATTCAAAATTCCGACTGATGTGTCAAATAATGTCATTATGCTATGATATGGCGCGAGCATACAAATCGAAGAGTGGCCGAAAGGAGGAGAATTGGCAAAAACCAACCAATGGATGGAAGAAATTAAATGTGGATGGAAGTGTAACACCGGGTCAAAACCGAGGACAAATTGGCGGAGTCCTAAGAGATGAAGATGGCGAATGGCTTTGGGGATTTTTTGAGCCCCTTTCATGCCCAACTATCTTGAAGCGGAGATTGACGCTATTAGACGAGGGCTAGAATTGGCGTGGGAAAAAAGAGTAGAACGAATTAGCATTGAGACGGATTCGTTGGGGGCGTACAACTTAATCTCAAAGGCGAATGCATCGGAGCCGCACCTCCAAGAGAAGATTGATGAATGTCGAGCACTACTGCACAAACCATGGACCTCCGAATTTCGATGGATAGCGCGAGAGAAGAATAAAGTAGCGGATGCTCTTTCTAGATTGGTCTGTAACACGGGTGGGAGCATTAGTTTTCTTATGTCCCCCCCCCAGAAATCCTTACTTTATTATCGAACGATGAAGCCTAAGGGGCATTTGATTTCCATTTTCTACCAAAAAAAAAAATCTATACCCAAAAAAACTGGAATTCCTATTATTTTCATGTTTTTAATACTTTGGGGATCTGAAAATAATGAAATTAACGGTTGTCAAGTTACATAATCAAATGTTAAAAAAATTACATATTGAAGATTTTCTTGTTCAATTATTATTTTTCGATTTGAAGTAATATAAACGTTTTTTTTAAATCAATTTAAAAGTAATTGCAAGAAGTAAGAATTCAGTGTATATCCACAAAAGATACATACATATATCTATACAAGATTCTTTAGTACAGTTAAATCAGTCAATTTTCCGTAAATTGTGCATAATTTCCCCTTAATCACGTATACTAGCTAACTAAGATTTTATAGTTCGGATTTGGAAGGGTAAAAGTGACATTTTGTACAATATTGTACTATTTTGTTATGTAATTAGGAGATTTGCGCTCTATATCATTTGCCATAGTCTTGATATTCACCTTCAGAGTTACACCTCGCAAATTTCATTACATTAATACATGAAGTATGTAATTATTTTCTTTTGGCAAAGGGAATGATTTATGTTTTAACGAGTATAAGAGAAAAGAGGGCTAACAAATTAATGTTTGCAATCATTTTTGGCTGTGATCATAAAAGGTTTTATTGTAAGATAATACATTGCAGGCTATAGTTAATATCGAAAGGAACGAGCTCCTCACAAGTTATCATATCCCTACAAAAATTTATGTTACAAACTCTTACAAAACTGTTTACCAATTTGACAAATTACGATTTTTGTGGGAGCCGATAAGTTTTACCTATTAAAGTTCATAGGATAACGAAGTTTGATAATAACGTGTTCAAATAATTAAGATTCTTTTTTAGATTCAGGAAATATCGATTCAAATAATTAATTAGTAACACTGGACGATGGATCTATAACAAATAAGTCAGTTTTCTATATTAGCACAGAAACGATTGGTGTCTACGATGGATGCGGGTTGTGTTGAAACATTGGCAGCGTTGTGGCAGTTAAATTGGCCGTGTGAATGCAATGGACGGAAGTAGTGTTTGAGGGAGACTGCCTTAATATTGTTCACGACATTATTCACCAAACACAATCGTATGCACAATACTCTAATGTCATTAAAGATTTCATCCCATTATTTGAACCGAGGAGCAACTTTCGTATTCGTTGGGTGAGGAGGGAAGCAAATACCGTTGCTCATGATCTCGCCCGCACAACAATGGCTAATCCTTGTTCCTAATGATCTTATTTTTGCAGCTTAGTAGGACTATTCCGTGCTAATAGTTATAGTTGAGGCGTTGTATTTTCGATTGATTTTATAACGTTGTACTCTTACGTGCTCTTTGGACACTTTTTCGTTCCTCAATTAAAGTTTTTCCATCAAAAAAAAAATTTAGAGTAATGTTTCAAAATTTCAAGCCTTAAGAAACCTTTGAATTATTAGGTTTAAGTTTTAAGTACATGTAGTGAAGTAGATAAATTATGAACTTCCTAATCGAAGAAGCTTTCTGTTAAATCATTTTCCTTTGATATGCATCCATTGTGACACCAGTTTAGGGTCAAATTTTGTCATAATATGATAATGTCATCAAATGGTACTTGAATTCTATCAAAAAAATTCAAATGGTACTTGAATAGAATTAAAGTGCATTGACTTTGACAACTATATTCGTCCTTATCAAAAAATCTCTTATGAAACGTGGTGGAGTCCGGCGAATATTCATACGCACTTTGATTCACTAGTGGTGTAATAAAAGGAACTGGGTCACGTTTGGCTAAAAATTCCTCGTAGTTCAATAATTATGGAACTATAAAATGTTAGTTGCATAAATATAACTAATCTGCTCTCGGCTATGCGGCATGCTGACGATGTTTAATAAATCAGATTATTTAAAGCTGACGTTTGATAACAAAAGTGAAATGTTCTATGCATTTACTACTGTGACATTAATTCCTTAGCTCGGTTCTATCTCAAATAAGTCAAAGTGCTATAATGTGTACACTGAAAAAAGAAAGTGCTGTTATAAATAATACATACATATGATTTTGTGAAAATTGTTGTATCTATATTTAGGCTTACTATTTAGCATAATAATAATAATTATTATAAACCCTATTAAAATAGTGTATTCTTTTGAAAAAACTTTTGTATAAAGAGCACTCTTCCATGTAAAATAATACGAATTTATAAACGCTATTGCTTAATATTTGCATTTATTTTCCTAAGTCTTTTAATATATTGTTATAAACTCCAACAATTTTAGTTATTCTATAACACGTTATCAGTATGATGGTGCTCGACCCGAAAGAATTTAGTTCCTTTGTTAAAGAAAACGTTAAACGTTAAAAGGTACGAAAGTTTATATTTACTTGTTCATCTATCTCCATTATTATAGACAAGGCGGATTACCGCCTATCTATAATTTTATGATTAGATGAAAATCCTCTTTATATTTTACTATCATCTAACTCTAACAATAAAGCTAATTTTAACTTTCGTTGATGCTTGAGTTAACCCCAAGCTAGAAACGACTACTGATAATTTATTATTATGAAAGGTTTTACCTCCTATTACTGCTGACAATTTATTATTATGGAAGCTTTTACCTCCTATTAAATTGCTTATTTTATTTCATAAGCCCATGAAAGTTCTTATGGCATAAATTATTTACGCACTTAATTCATTGCAATTATTTTACTTGTTTACATTATTCCGTAAGCCCATGAAAGTTTTTACATAGTAATGTGGCGGAAAATATATATGTATTTAAAGATATTACCGTTCATGAAATATGCCAAAATAAAAAAATGATTGTTTTTTCTAACGCCTATAAATGGCTAGTTACAGATATTTTTCCTCTATAAATACACAAATTTCATAACACAAACTCCACACAAATCTTCACCTTATTTCTCTCATCTTGCAAAATGATCTCTACGACAACAACGATCTTGATCCTCATTTACCTTTCAATTTTTATTTTTATGCTAGTAGATGAAGACACTCCTATGTTTGTCCCTATGATATTCCTCTATTTTATCATAATAATGTTCGAGTTCAAGATTTGGCTAGAGATGAGATAATTGCATTGTATTATTGTAATAGTTATGCTTCTATGATTATGTGTTAAATAAATTATCTCGATCCTAATTATGTTTTTCTTGGTTATGTATTTAACTAGCAAAATGTCTAACCTCACGAGTACAGTTAGTTGTATACTCAATATCACTAGCAAAAATTATGGACAATGGAAATCGGATATGAAATTGTATCTCAGATCAAAGAGTATCGTTGAAACTCTTGCTGCAGTAAATACAAATACGGATCCAGAAAAAAATGAGGTTGTGATCTACATGAGAAAACATCTAGATGAAACCTTAAACAGAGAATATATCGATGTTACCGATCCTGATGAATTATGGACAAACCTACATGAAAGATATGACCATCAAAAGGAAACCATGTTGCCAAAAGCCACCGATAATTGGAACAATTTAAGGTTCAACGATTTTGAAATTGTAAGCGCATACAACTCCGCGCTTATGGAGATTCGTTCAGATTTAATTTATTGTGGAAGAAAGCTTACTGATAGAGAAATGATAGAGAAAACACTTTCTACTTTCCATGTGTCCATGATAAATGTTCAACAACAATACCGATTGCTGAATATTTCAAAATATCACGATTTGCAACAAAAGTTGTTAATGGCAGAAAGTTACAATAACTTATTGATGAAAAATCACCAATCTCGTCCTCCTAGAGCACATGCATTACCTGAGGCAAATACTATTAACTTTTCAAACTCCAATGGACAAGGTAACAATGAGAATGCCAATCAAGGTCGTGGTCGTGGTCGTGGTCAAGGTAGAGGTGATCATAGAGGAGGATAAGGCTATAGAGGTGGACGCGATAAAAGAGGTGGTTGTGGCCGTGGTCGTGGTCGAGGAGGTTTTCACAACCCCTCGCATACCAACACTGTCTTTAAGAATAACCACCAGAACAAAGAAAAACATAATAAAAACCCTCAAGGTTATTGTTTTTAATGTGGAATGAAAGGGCATTGTGCCAACACATGTCGTACACCAGAACATCTCTGTAAGATGTACCAAGAAAGTTTGAAGGGTAAAGAAAAGGAAGTTAACATTGTCGAACAAAATCCAAATGGTGATTCCACCTTTATGGAGGCGGCAAACTTTACTGATGACTATGATGTTCGATTAGCTTAATATGTGTTATGTGATCTTCTGGCTGAATATGCTTATTGTATTTATATTTTAAGTTGTACTGTCTACTTCCTGCATTTCTGTTGTGTGCTTGCAATAAAATAATCTCTTTTCAAATGTATACCTTGTTTATTGCAATATTTGTTTTAATATTGTTTATTTGAACTGAAGCGTGATATAGAGCATACTGGTGATTTCTGCCTACTTGACTGTTGTACAACTCAAACAATTCTCACAAGTAAGAAATATTTTACATATTTAGAACCCTCAAAATTTCAAGTCGGTACAATAAGAGGTCCTATTAAATTGATTGAAGGATCTGGTACAGCTACTCTTACTTTACCAAATGGAACAAAGTTTATCATCGATGATGCCTTATTTGCCCAAAAATCCAGAAGAAAATTATTGAGTTCTAAAGATATATATCGTCATGGATATGATACTAAGTCAATGACTGTGAATAAGGCTAAATATGTTTTCATTACTAAGAATGTACCAGGAAAGAAACATTTTCTTGAAAAACTACCATATATCTCATCAGGGTTGCATTATACATATATTAATAAAATCGAATCAAATATAGTAGTCAATAAAAATCCAGAATTATTGACTCTATGGCATGATCGACTAGGTCATCCTGGTTCAACAATGATGCGAATAATAATTGAAACTACACATGGACATTCATTAAAAGGATCCAAACTCAATCTGAGCAACAATAGTCCATGTGAAGCACGTTCTCTTGGAAAGCTAATTATAAAGCATTCACCAGTTAAAATTAAGACAGAATTACCCACATTTCTTGAAAGAATTGAAGGTCATATATGTGGACCTATTCATCCATAATGTGGACCATTTCAATATTTTATGGTATTAATTGATGCCTCAAGTCGATGGTCACATGTCTGTCTATTGTCTACTCGCAATATGGCATTTGCGAGATTTTTGGCTCAAATAATTAAAATAAGAGCTCAATTTCCTGACTATACGATTAAGAAAGTCAGACTTGACAATGCTGGTGAATTCACATCTCAAGCTTTCAATGATTATTGTATGTCAACTGGAATTACGGTTGAACATAGTATTGCTCATGTACATACTCAAAATAGTTTAACTGAATCATTAATTAAACGTCTTCAATTAATTACTAGACCACTGTTGATGAAAGCTAAATTTCCAAGTCCTCTATGGGGTTATGCGATTTTACATGCTGCATCACTAATTCGCATTAGACCAAGCTCGTATCATGAATACTCCCCATTACAACTTGCTTTTGGTCATGAATCTAATATTTCCCATATAAAGATTTTTGGTTGTGCGATTTATGTTCCAATTGTACCACCAAAGCAAACAAAACTGGGACCACAAAGAAGGTTGGGAATATATGTTGGATTTCACTCACCATCAATAATCAGATATCTTAAGCCTCTAACAAGTGATGTCTTTACGGGACGTTTTGCCGATTGCCATTTTAATGAGGAAGATTTTCCAACATTAGGGGGAGAAAAGAAGCAATTGGAAAATGATATATCATGGTATAATCCATCTTTGACAAGCTTTGATATGCTAACAGCAATGTGATTTGGAAGTAAAGAAAATTTTGCATTTACAAGCTATAGCAAATCAATTACCCGATGCATTTATTGACATAAGCAGGGTAACAAAATCACATATACCAGCTGCCCCTGCTCATATTGTAATTCCAAAAGAAACATCATAGGATGATATCTTTGATATAACTAAGAAACGTGGGCATCCTGCTGGCTCAGAGGACAAAAATCCTCGAAAAAGAAAAGGAGCATCAAAACCTAATGATCCTATTATTGAGGAATATATGCCTGATGAGTCGCAAAATGTGACATATGAGATACCTCAAGAAGTTATCCAATCAGATCCTATAAATAAAGAGAACGTTGAAATCTCTATAAATTATATCAATACAAGAATGGTATTGGATCGAAATGAGATGAAAAATATGGATGAAATATTTTCATATTTAGTCGCTTATGAAATTGTGAATAAAAATGATGATCCTGAACCCAAATCTCTAATTGAATGCCAAAATAGGAATGATTGAGATAACCGGAAAGATGCTATGCAAGCTGAATTAGCTTCGCTTAATAAGCGAAAGGTATTTGGACCCATTGTTCTCACACCGAAAAGTGTGAAACCCGTAGGGTTCAAATGGGTCTTCGTTCGCAAACGAAATGAGAAAAATGAACTGTAAGGTACAAAGCTCGCCTTGTCGCACAAGATTTTTCTCAAAGACCTGGAATCGATTATGAAGAAACGTATTCTCCCGTAATGGATACAATTACATTTCGATTCTTGATCAGTCTAGTGATCTATGAAAATCTAAACATGCATCTCATGGATGTTGTCACTGCTTATCTCTATGGATCACTTGATAATGATATTTACATGAAGGTCACTGATGGACTTAAATTATCCGCAACATCAAGTTCCAAACCTAGATAAATATACTTAATTAAATTGCAAAGATCATTATATGGGTTAAAGCAATCAGGTCGCATGTGGTACAATCGTTTGAGTGAATATTTATTAAAAGAAGGATATATAAATAATTCTTTGTGTCCATGCATTTTTATTAAGAAAACATCATCTGGTTTTGCAATTATTGCGATTTATGTATATGACTTAAATATCATTGACACTAACAAAGAAATTCATTCAACAATGAATTATTTAAAGGATGAATTTGAAATGGAAAATCTTGGAAAGACTAAATATTGTCTTAGTTTGCAAATTGAGCATGTTAAAAATGGAATACTTATGCATCAATCTAACTATACTAAAAAGATATTGAAACGTTTAAACATGGATAAAGCAACACCTTTGAACCATCCTATGATTGCAAGATCATTAACTATAGATAAAGATCCATTTCGTCCTTGTGAAGAAAATGAAGAAATTCTTGGTTTTGAAGTTTCATATTTAAGTGTCATTGGAGCTTTAATGTATCTAGCTAATTGTACTAGACCTGATATATCATTTACTGTGAATTTATTAGTCAGGTTTAGCTCATCACCCACAAAAAGGCACTGGAAAGGAATTAAACCTTTATTCTGTTATCTTCAAGGAACTGTGGATCTTGGTCTATTTTATCCTAACAATGCGGTACAAGAATTAATTGGTTATGCAGATGCATATTTTCTATCAGACCCACATAAATCCAGATCTCAAACTGGATATGTATTCACGTATGGAGGCACTGCTATTTCATGGCGTTCTCAGAAACAGACACTTGTTGCAACATCATCGAATCATGCTGAGATTATTGCACTCCATGAAGCAAGCAGAGAATGTGTATGGCTACCATCAATGACACATCATATAAGAAGTACATCTGGCTTACCTATTAGAGGGGGGTCATACAATATTATACGAAGATAATTCTTTATGTATTACACAGATGAAAGAAGGCTATATCAAGAGTGATCGAACAAAACACATACCCCCAAGATATTTTGCCTATACTCAGGAACTCGAGAAGAACAAAAATATTAATATCCAATATGTTCAATCATGTGACAATATGACAGATCTTTTTAAAAAGGCACTCCATACTGTTGTTCAAAGTATTGGGATGCGTCACCTACGAGAATTATGAAGAATTTGAGATGCCAACTTGAAGGGGGAGTTCACACAGCTGCACTCTTTTTCCCTTATTAAGGTTTTTATCCCACTGGGTTTTTCCTTATAAGGTTTTTAACGAAGCAACATAAGACGTGTGCAGAAAACGGATCATATACGTTACAAAATTTTCAAACGGCCAAGGGGGAGTGTTATAAATAATACATACATGTGGCCTTTGTGGAAATTGTTGAACCTATACTTAGGCTTACTATTTAGCATAGTAATAATAATTATTATAAACACTAATGAAATAGTGTATTATGTTGGAAAAACTCTATATAAAGAGCGCTCTTCCATGTGAAATGATACCAATTTACAAGTGCTATTACTTTTCTTTTCTTAAGTTTTTTAATATATTGTTATAAACTTCAACAGTTTTTAGTTATTCTATATAAGTGCTATATAATGTGAATTATGCTTTATATATAAAATTCTCACATTGTTTTGTTTTTGTATAAAATTCTCACATTGCTTTGTTATTGTAAAGAAAATTAAGTGACGCCTCTCAAGGGTTGACATGCATTATTATACTAATCATACCGAATGATTAATAATAGTACTAATACTCTCCTCGAGCATATTGAGTAAAACAAGTAATTTATCATAAAATGTCGTTTTTATCCTTTAGAAATTAGTATCCCTAAATTTCTTCTATTCCAGAACCAAAGTGAAATCTAATTGACGATAAATGAAGAAAACACTTCACCAATCTAAATACTTAATGTGCAAGTTTAAAGATTCACAGATCATCCTAAATTAAAACACATCACACAATTATATTTATATCCTTGAAAAATTAAATATTATCCTTTGTCTACCCAATCAACCTACCACACGCAACCTTTACGCAATACTATAGTGCAATAATTCGAGTTCTAATATTGAACATGAAGACGATAGTTTGGTAATAGATTGACGGAGTACGAGATTACAATGATACGATAGTCAATCTAATACAAACTATGTCACTTATCACTAATGCTAGCTCTAGGTAGACTTTAGTCTAGAACACCTTAGAGTAATAACGCTATGATGCTTTGCAAGATGTCGAAGGAAAAGATATATCTAATCGAGAGGGATATTGAATATCTTCTATGTCGCGGATCTGACGGATGTCGAGGGTGTGCACATATCGGGGGTAGGTATGTCGGAGGTATATGCCAGGTGCGTATATCGGAGTGTATATCGGATGTTGTATATCGGAGTGTATATCGGATGTTGTATATCGGGGTTGTATGTCGAAATGGTACTCGATATCGAATATGCGTTTTCGATATGCTGGTGAACAGTGTAAGGTAATTAATGATACTTGCCTTGATTAGTGAAACCCGGATAAATATAAGCCAACGTAACTCCAAGTGTGGATGTACTGTATCGAATATGTATATATCAGTATGTATATCGTGTGCCCATCCCCGATATACGATCGTTGGGCCGACTACCTGTTAGGCATGGCCCATGTAATTAGGCGGGGTAGTCCAATACGAATATTACCCATATCATGTTGTCCCCTAGTTTAGAAGTTATCGATGTAAACGATAATTCGTAAACTAAATCAAATTTGTAATAATAGTGCCTCTTGCCCCCCAGTTCAAATGTAGGAGTTCGGATACGTGAATTCTATTTAGAACAATGGTGGACCTACAGTATAATTTTTCGTAGCATTGAGGTCTGCATTTGATCTATGAGCATGATCCGACTGCGTATTGGGTTGTATCTCAGAACACGGCTTCAAAATTATATCAGGTGTCATTGATATCAAGAAATTTCGATATCGAATTCCTCATATCAAATGTCGATTCCGACATGGTTGGGCATAAATGCGGGATTCACGCGCCCAATATTTATAAATAGGCAGTGAGAGAAGAGATAAAATATATTGTCCTTTAGCGAACACGTACCTCTTCCGGCAAAGGTATATCGAATGTTTTTGATATGGTTTTCGATATTGTTTTCGATATGGGTTTTCAATATGTGACCTGATATTAGTTTAATCTTGAGAATTTCAAAATTTGATATACCCTGTATATCGAAACTTTATCCCCAATGTGGGGAAGTTCAATATTACGATACTTTTTGTCGGAAATCCTTTATCTAATTTTACCCTTTCTTATCTTTCAGGTCGTGTTTTAGGAGAGTATCCTTATCTTCGTTCAATATCGCAATGGGACTCCGTGCACGTATGTTGCGACTTGTCATTGCATGACGAGCAGCTGAAGTGATTAAGGATGGAAGGGTTGTTGACGTTCCTTTGAGTCAGTCGGTTGAGGAAGGAGGGTCTGGTGACGTCCATATAAGTATGGATGAAGAACGACATGCTCCTATTCTCCCCGACTCAAGTGGGTGAAAGGAGTTCCCATACTATCCCTCTAGCACCGTAAAGTGACAAGAGAGCCAGTGTCAACTCGATGCAAAATTCGGTTGCATCCCTTGGGGAGACGCCTTGGTTGGTTGGATGAAAAAGGGCACGAGGTGAAGGTTCTCTGACCCCTAAATTGCTGCATGCACTAGGGCGTGTTGATCTTCATCTCAGTATCAATGTCAAGAACTAATAATTCTGCTAGAGCGAAGCGGTTCGTACAATGGGTTGGGCGTTCCCTACCGTAGCTAAGGTGCCGGTTCTAGGAGAATATGATCGCGCTCGACACGTGCGGTGTGATATTCATGTCTTTTAATTTGTAAGTGGTTTAAAGCAACATTCATTGTTCCATAAATTGCATTTATTGATCATCATCGTGACGCGTTTGATTGGAATATATCCAGTTTGCCAAGTTCTTGACCACAAGCATGATGACAGCCAACAAAGTCGAAGTGGACAAGGACGCAGTGATAGCCCAAATGGAAGCTGGCATCGAAAAGATGTGTGAATTTAACCCTGTGGATGTCGAGAAGATCGTTTCTAAAAAGGATGAGGATGTGCGTTGATTGCGGGTTGCTATGGAAGAATACAATTCCTGTTGTGCTAAAAAGGAGAGATTCTCAAACAAGCTTCTCATCTTGAAAGAGTATACTTCCAAGGAGCTGATCGAGAAGGGTGATGTTGATCGGAACCTTAAGAAGATGAAGTTGTAGAATGAGCGTCTACGAGCAGAGCTTACACACGCTCGTAACTTGGAGATTGGGGTAAGCGCTTTGTCCTCCTGTTATGCTATTGTGTTCTTTTGCGATATTATTTATGTACCAATTTGTGTAAACTCATGATACATCTCATGAAATTATGGAGCGCGTGGCAGAAAAGTTCCTCTTGAGTGATACGTATAAGGATATCACCGCGGAATGCGTCTTTGTTGAGAGAGAGGATACCAAGAATTCCATCATTGGGCAAATTGCGACGAAGGGTGGGTTCAAGGATGGGTTTGATACCCAACAGTTGGATTCTATGTGTGGTCCTGATGGCAGGCCCCTTGAGGACTGTGATCCGTTCGACAAGAGTGGGGGAAAACTAGATGCGTTTGTAGAACTCAAGAAGAAAAAAGTCTTGTTATGATTGGCCTGAAAGGCACGCCCGATTATCCAAATTAGTGATGGCGTTGCATCGCCTATATTAATGAATCGTGTAATAATCATTGGATAATTTTACGTCTCACATTGTCTCGTGCTTATTGTTGTTGACCGTTATGATTTGAACCTTGTTCGGCTTCTGTTGCCATAAGTTGTTGTGTTTTTGCACGTATTTAGCACATTTTGCAATGTATGTTGTTCATATTGCTTGTAGGACGAAACATCTATTTCAATCGTTACCAAATGTGTATCTGTGCGCAATAGGAAATGGCGTCATGTGGTCAGAGGTGATGCCTCTTTCAGACCGTAGTTTGTAGGATAGTAGATATTCGACCCTTTCAGGTACTCTCCTCCGTATCTTGTAGGATAGGGGAGTCAGTATACCGTAGGATAGTATATATTTGACCCTTTTAGGTACTCTCCTCCGTATCTTGCAGGATAGAAGAGTCAGTGTCTCGTAGGATAGTAGATATTCGACTCTTTTAGATACTCTCCTCCGTATGTTGTAGGATAAGGGAGCCAGTATCTCGTAGGATAGTAGATATTTGACCTATCCATGTACTCTCTTTTGGTCTTGTAGGATAGGGGAGTTAGTATCGCGTCGGATAGTAGATATTTGACATTTTCAGGTACTCTCCTCCGTATCTTGTAGGATAGGGGAGTTATGATTCCGTAGGATAGTAGATGTTTTTTTTTCTCCTCTTTATCTCGTTGGATAGGGCATATTTTTCTTTTCTTTTTCTTTTTCTCCTCCTTATCTCTATGGATAGAGGATATTTTTCTTTTCTTTTTCTTTTGCTCCTCCTTATCTCTGTAGATAGAGAATATTTTTCTTTTATTTTTCTTTCGCTCCTCTTTATCTCTGTGCATAGGGGATTTTTTTTCTTTTCTTTTTCTTTCTCTCCTCCTTATCTCTGTGGATAGTGGCAATCTCCTCTTTTTCTTTGTGGATGGAGGATAACTATGTTCCTTCCAGTTAAATGGATAACAATATATGCAAGAATATACCAATATAAGAGTTTTAGATAGATAATGGCCGAGAGTCGTGTGATCTAATTCGCTTATCATGTGGGATATGATATACTTTACATGTTAAGGTATATTTCTGCCTTACCTTGTAGGATTGATTCGTCCCTGCAACCACCTTGATAATATGGAAGACATAGATATATGACATTCTAAAGATAAAGATTAACAACAGATAAGAGCTGTGAACCGAGTAAATTCCCTGTTTGCCTACGTATCCCATGATAAGGGAATCATACCGGCGTAGTTCCCCCTGTTTTAACTACATGCCAACCCACGAGGGGAAATTTAGGTAAATATAAATTGTTCTAACATATTTAAAAGTAGAAATTAATAAGCCTAAGTGACTCCTAGGCAATTACTCCGTATCTGGCTGGTATTCAGTAGTGGTGGTCCCTGTTTCCCGTCCTTCTCTAATCCTAGGGAGTTTGAGTGATGAATTGTAGCATAGCCAACCTTTTTTCTGATCACTTGTGATCTCACCAACTCGCTCTGAGTGGGAAATTTCATCTTCTAGTGGTAGTTTGACGCTACTGCCCGAATTGCATTGAGGGAGAGACGGCCGATGATGGCATTGTAGGAGAATGGGAGGTCGACAATTGTATATTTTATGTCAATAGTCCTTCTGTGGGGATCCTCTCCAAATGAGGTTGGCAACGTAACTTGTCTAAGAGGAGTCACCTATCCTTTTCCAAAACCTAAAAGTGGGGTGGAGATTCCTTCGACTATGTCTTGGTTCACGACCATTTTTTCCAAGGCTTGTGCAAATATTACATTTGACAAACTGCCATTGTCGATAAGAACTTTCCACACTCCATAGTTAGCTATATCAAGTCTAACAACGAGAGGACAATCGAGTTTAACTACCAAAAAGGTCTATGGTGTGAGCTGCACGAGGTCTTTTTTGGTGAAGGAGATCTCCTCGTCTCGGAACTCTTCCTCGTCTGTGAGGGTTGTGAAACCCACATACCTGTCATCCTCCACTATTTAGATGATTTTCTTGCGTCCCTCTGTGGAGTCTGCACCTAATGGTCCTCTGTTGATCATAGTAATCATTCTCCTTGAAGGGGCACTGACAATTGCCATGTCGCGCTTGCTAGAAACCTCAATGACCTTGTACTTGTCCCTTCTAGGTGAGCAAGATTGATCCTTTCAAGGTGAGCGGGACTTATCATCTATGTCTCCCGCTTTCTTAGGATTTCGAACATATTCAACCAATTTACCTTCCGAGATAAGCCTTTAAATCTCATCCTTAAGGTCAACACAATCTTCAGTAGCGTGCCCTTCTTGGAAATGATATTCATAATACTTCCTTGATTATTTCGTCCCTCGGCTCTCCCTCATCTTCCTTGGCTTGTTAAGCCACTTCTTCTTTTAAGCCACGATGAATACAATTATGATATCCCGGTTCAAAGGGGTTTGTCTCCTGGGGGACTTGTCTTCTCTGCGGTCGTTCTTGTCTCTACCCCATCCTTCTTTTCCTTTCGGTCAATTATGTGCCTGATACGGCGTCTGTTTAGTTGCCATCATGTTGTCCTGGTAGATCGTCTCATATGCCGATGCGTTAATCTGATCAACAGGAAGGGATTTCATCTTGAGTAGATCAGCCGCAAACCTCTTGTAAAAAGTCGCGTTGAAAAGGATGCGGGCTACCTGCTCACTTTTCGGCTCATTCACCTTGAGCAATTCTTCATTGAACTTTTCATGAAATCCTCCAGGCTTTCTTTTTCCTTCTGCTTGACCGAGTTCAGGTGGTTCATGTTTGTATGAATCCTTTTCTGGCTGGAGAACTGGCACTCAAACTTCCGCCTCAATTGCTCATAGCTGCCAATAGGGCCAACCGTTATCCTCGTGAACAAATCGAGTGCGGCCCCATTTAAGGTTGTAGCGAATATCCTTGCTTTCTTATTATCGGTGAAATGGTACAAGTTCAATATGTCGTCCATGTAGTATAGGTGGTCACGAGGATCGCTCTTTCCGTCATACGCCTTGAGTGGCGATATTTTATCTCCTCTCTTTAGTACCTCAACCTCAATCTCTTCACTAAAAGGGGTCAATTTTCTGTGTATGTTCACTAGTGAAAATCTGCGGTTGACATCTTCTTTTTTCCCGATTCAACTGTTTCATTCTCCTAGCTATGTCTCTCATCTCAACCCTGGGGCCGGGAGCTCTTCCATCTTGAGCTCTTAAAGTTGGGCACTATATCCTAGATTTTGCCACCTCCTCACACTCCCAAACCCTGGACCCTTCCGCTGGGCCTCGCGTCCTAGAATACTGAGGTTGAGGTGGTGGGTTGTTGATCCTCTGGTTAGCTTGGCGGGGTAGCAATGCAGCTAAAACGACATTCAAAGTTTTCTACATAGCGGCATTGATTTGAGCAACGATCTCTGGCGGGTGATAGCAGGACTCACGGGAGCGAGACCCAGAACTGTTGCTTGAGGAGGAGGTGGACCATGTTGTTGTTCAATATTAGGCTCAGGTACCAGAACTTCTGGTGGAACATTCTGTGCGGTCGAATTATCCATGGTAGGTCATACAGATCGTGATTGGGTCACCCTGCGCTGCATCTTAGCGTATTCGTCTGGGAATGTGGTTTTCCCACATATGGCGCCACTAATTTGGTAATAGATCTAGGTAGACTTTAGTCCGGAACACCTCAGAGTAACGCTAGGATGCTTTGCAAGATGTCGAAGGAGAAGATATATCGAATCCAAGAGGATATCGAATATCTTATATGTCGGGAATCTGGCGGATGTCGAGGGTGTGCCCTTATTTGGGGTAGGTATGTCGGAGGTATATGTCGGGGGAGTATAACTGAGTGTATA
Organism: Linaria vulgaris; assembly: GCA_948329865.1. Taxonomy (NCBI): domain Eukaryota; kingdom Viridiplantae; phylum Streptophyta; class Magnoliopsida; order Lamiales; family Plantaginaceae; genus Linaria; species Linaria vulgaris. Next base: position 28,129,441 of record OX415250.1, on the reverse strand, counting down.
TCAGATGATGTATATCGAAGTGTATATCAGATGATGTATTCGATATGCTGGTGAACAGTGTTCGGTAATTAATGATACTTGCCTTGATTAGCGAAATCAGGATATATATAGGCCTCAGAATGAGGGGCGCACCCGTAATTTTTGGCGTAGCTGTACTATATCGAATATGGATATTCGATATCCGTATGTATATCGGGTGCCCATCCCCGATATACGATTGTTGGGCCGGTTGCCTGTTGGGCTCGACCCATGTAATTAGGCAGACTAGCCCAATATGGATATTACCCATATCAGACGAGAACACCACCTTTCCGCATATTTATTTGTTTCTTCTTATATATCATAATTCTTAAAAAATATTTTGTTTAAAACTTAACTTGTTAATTTTCGAAAACGAAAATTAATAGATAGAAACATGTATAATCAAAAATATCAAAAAACTAATGTTATCAATTTAAGTTCAAAATCTCTTCTTAGTGCACTCTAACATAACCATTATCCAATGTTTTTTGATCAATCTCAGTCACACCCACATAAGTCACATTTGGTTTCAGGATAATCTTGGTCATTGACTATTAAATTTGAGAGCTTCATATTATAAATTGGGGTGGGTGCACAAACCCAAACGTCCGAATTCGGTTACCAAACCGTTAATTCTTGGTAAAAAAAAAAAAAACAAACCGAAAGAATTATTTGGTTTTTAGTTTGGATAGAAATTTCGATATTACATGTGGTGTGGTTTCGGTATATTGTTCTCATAAATCGCACTAAATCGAAACCATATTATATAAGTTTTTTTCTTTTTATCGTAGGCATTTTATTTTTTAAAATCATAAAAAGTAATATTTTGTAGCTTGTAAAGTATATGTTCTCAAAATTCATTTATCTCGAATGTGCTTGTAATTTGTTATTGTGCTTCGTTGTTGAATCATGATGGTTGTAATTTTATATTTTTGAATTATTTATGGTTGATGGTGGTTCGTGATTTATGAACGAACTTTATAAATTAAGTAATTAGTTGTTTATTAGATTATATTCTTTTATTCTATGTGTTGTATATCAAGGTATTCTTACCGTGTGCTTTTATGGTATTATATATATATATATATATATATATATATATATATATATATATATATATATCACTTTTTGACAGGGTTCAAGTCCTGGAGCGGCCTCTTGTCAAACTTGACAGGGAAGACTTGCCCTTTATACATCCTTGCGGTGAGATTCTTCCCTAGACCTCGCATTGCGGGGATGCTTTCGTGCACTCGGCTTGCCTTATATATATATATATATATATATATATATATATATATCACTTTTTGTGGTATAAAAAAGAATAGAAAATGACTCGGTTAGCCCACACGATGCGGTTTTCGTTATTATCAAAGGAAGGTTTTCGTTCTTATCAAAGGCACCACTGAACCATTTGACTCGGTTAGCCCACTGGATCTAACCATGTCAAATGGTTTAGTGCGTGCCTTTGATAAGAACGAAAACCTACCTTTGATAAGAACGAAAACCGCATCCTACCTCAAAAAACTTCACAAATGGTTTGGTGTATTCGAACCACCTACCCCTCCTTATAATTGAATCCACTCATTTCATATATTACAGAAACTCACATTTGCAATTATTGCAAGAAAAAAAAAAAAAGAAAAAAAAAGAAGAAAATAAACTAGCTGTTTGCTTTGCACGCACCATGAAACCAACATAGAATAGCTCCATTCTATATTCTCCAATCCACCTTTCCCACTAGCAAACAATGAGGAAAAGGAGGAAAAAAAAAAAGCACTGTGACGGGATTTTCTACGGTACATGCGGTTCAAAGAACCCATCCTACGTGTCGTTCCTTGATTGCATTAATTGTGATTGGGTCCACTATTGTTGGAGCAGAAGAGCACAAGTTTCGAGGAAGGGCAGCATGGGATTCTTAAAGCTTCAAAAATTTTATGTGGGTTAGCTAACCAATGAGAGTTAAGAGCCGTGATTCTTTTCGTTTTTTTCTTTTATTATTTAATAATAAATAATTTTTGTTTATATTTTTTTATATTGGAGCTAGGTAGCTTAGCTGTAATTAATGGAGTATGGTCCCCCTTTTGCAATAGTTGTTGTGAGATTGACGTTTGATCCGGACCCTAGTTTGGCGGCTAGTTTTCGGATCATGGCTCAGTAAATATAGAAACTCTTATCACAAGTGAAGCTCTGCTCTGGTGCCACTATAGCTGATTATGGCGATGAGACCTTATAGGTAAAAGGAAAACAAATGAGTTATGGAGAGTTCAGTGATTAGTTTATTTATTTAGAATCACCCGAGTTTGGGGCAGGTGATTTTCTGTAAACATGATCGATATATTAGACTCATAGTATATTACTATAGGTACGTGCATTTCATCAAAAAAGATATTTATGTAAATGTCATGAATAGGGGCTAAATAACATTGATTTTCAACTGTAGAATTACAAAAAAATCGAGTTGCATTAAATAATTATGTTTAAGTAAGTTTTCAATGTTGCCAAATTGCCAAATGATGGTAGACTACATGAACCAAACATGAATCATGTTAAGTCGAACAAATAAATTCTTTATCTCTATTGGTTCTGAATGAGCAATACGTTTTGTGTAAGCTTTTAAGCTTTATCTCGTTTCGTACGACCTACATTAATGTTTTCTTCGATCGTTATATGTTCTTTTTGTTTGCTCAAGTGAAAAGTTTGAACGCGTCTATTCATAGAAAAAAAGGGAAAAAAGTTTGAAGGCATCCTACTAAAATTTTTATGAACTTTGTTTAGTAGTGGTTCTAGGATTTTTAGCTTGAAGAATACCCAACCATCTCTATGTGGATCCCATGCGTTACCCTAATCATTTTCAAAGAAAACCAGGAAACATAGTCATGTTCATGAAGTTGAGAGGTTTTAAGTAAATTAAAAGGGGCTCTAAACCTTTGCATCAATAGAAGAACAAAAGGAAGGAATGGGTTCTAGATTTTCTAGCTACATAAATATACATTTGCTTGGAATTTATTGAACTAAATTTGGAATGCATGCAAAAGTGAGTATTTAGAATTACTTACAATTACCAAAATGTTTTCCATGTCTTTGTTGCAACAAGTTGGCCTACCTAAGAATATATTCTGTTTCAAGAATAGAATTCAAACCTTGTGTTTTAGGGCGAAAACAAAACTAGTTCATAGATTAAGTTCCAAAATTAAAGTCATGGAGCTTTCAAAAGTACCTCAGCCTACATTCGTGCCAGATCTAATTTGGTCTTTCCGTAAGATTTTCTTTTAATACAATTAAATGAAGGAATGATTAAGTTAATGAATTATTATCCAGTTACAAGCCTCATTACTAAACAAACATTGTTGGTACTATGTTCTTGGAATATGAGTCTATTCTCTGACTTAGCTTTGAGAAGTTTAATGATGATTAGACAAGGCTTAGATTAAGTTAATAATAATTAGCCGCTTAAAAGCTGTATTTTAAATAAGATTAGTCAATGTTAAACCTTAATCCGTACTTAAATTGATTTCAACTTGCGAGACCAAAGGTGATTGGTTGGTCATTCACCTGTTGACAACAAACAAGGTCATTGAAACATCCAAAATTGTGTAAACCAATTAATCAGTGTCATTCATTGTACATTAATTTTCTTTTGAACCAAGCCAAATGAATACCCCACCCATTAGAATGTGGAGAGGGCCCCGCCTCGCATGTTTGCCTTTCACATTGGTTAAGATCATCATATAAGGTTAAAATTTTCTTTTTTTTTTGGTTATAATCATCTTTTAAGGGGGAACTCACAAATCACAAATAATTTTGAACAAAATAGTTTCTCCCAAACTATTGTTTTGACCATTTAATGTTGATTCCAACCATGTTTTTTCGTAGGTAAACAACGATTTAATCCAATTTTCCAAAATGTAAAGATAAGATTTGTATACCAACTTTCATCTTTGTTTTTGAGTTTACTTAACCATCTTTTATGATTAAAACTCAATTTCATAGTTTGTCTAAAATATTAAGTATTGATGCATGAAACTAATATATTGCATGAATACTCCATATCATATATTCTATATTCTTATACTCGCATCTGATATAATGATACATTCTATATGAAAATAAATAGTTATATCCTACCTGTATTATACAACGTTTCACATACCTTATTATACCTATATGAATATATCCATATATATGAAATGTAGAAATAGATGTATTATGATCAATGTTTAGTTCCAATCTTTGAAAAGCCTCAAACAATTTCTTATGGCACTACTAAAACTATTTTTTCAATACATAAAAAAAAACAAACTATTTCTTTTTTTCATAAACCTTGATAGTTAGTGGTGTGCATATTAGAAGTAATGCCCTTTTGACCAATGTAGTTGAAGCATTATTTAGACCCTCCATGAATGATCATGAGATGCCAACCCATACTCCCTAATTAATTTTAAATAAAATAAAAAAATATATTTATTATACAAAAGGAAAATTGTACTGCATGATTATTCTTTCTTTCTAATTTCTATTACAAGAAACAGACAGCAGTGTGCATTATAATAAGGAAAAAAACTTTTTTCCATTGCAGTATCCACAAACACCATCCCATCCAATCACACTTCACCACCTTCCCCTCTCTCCTCTGCACATCTCTCTCTCTCTCTCTCTCCCCCCCCCCCCCCCCCCCCCTCTCATCTCTCTTTCTATTGTTTTTGTGGCAAAGAAATTCATATTTGAAGAAGCAAGCCCTGTTGTTGTTAGGTAGATTGCTTTTGTGACTTACTTTCCACTGTCATCATCTTTTATTTACTATTCATTTCTCATTCACCAAGGGAGGAGAAAGAAAGAAAGAAAGAAAGAAAGAAAAAAGTAAGAAAAAGCATAAAGCTTTTTTTTTTCTCCTCACACACAGAACCTCAAATTTCAGTGATTGAGTGAGTTCCCAATCTTCCAGCTTTTTCACCCTGTCACTGTTACTCTCCAGTTTCTCTTTTCAGGCTTCCTCTGTTTCAAGAAAGAAAGAAAGAAAAAACCCCTTCATTTTCACTTACTTAACTCTATTTAAATCACCTGAGAGATCTTTTGCCCTGCAATTTTCTTGTTTGTTATTACTGTTTTTTTTTCTTTTGTGGGTTTTAGATCTCTGTTGATGTTGTTTGACTGGGATTACTTTATTTAATGTTTGGATTACCACAAATTTGAGGTGATTTGGGTAAAGGTGGAGTCTTTTTAGATTCCTCGAGCGAGAGGTGGATGTTGAGGAAAAAGGGTATTCTGATTCCTCCACAAACACGAAAAAAATGCTTCTTGATTTAACACTCATATACCCATTGTGAAGCTCCCACTTCTCTGCTAATTCTTTTTTCTTTCTTTTTCTCCCTTTATAGCTCTCTGTTCTTTCCTCCCCTGTTTCATTTCATCTGATTCCAAGAAAAAAAAAACCCAGCTTTTACTTCAATTAGTTAAGGTGATGCTTTAATACAAAAAAGCCCTTTTCATATTTCACTAATTGGTGAGGTGGGTCAATGGAGATTTTAGCACCAAGTTCGTATTTTTCCAGTTCAAGCTGGTTTCTTGATGAGAGTAGGAGCACCACTAGGTGGACTGCTGCTGAGAACAAGACTTTTGAGAATGCACTCGCGGTGTTTGATGAAAATACGCCGAACCGATGGGAGAAAGTGGCGGAAATGGTGCCTGGAAAGACTGTGGGAGATGTGATTAGGCAGTACAAGGAGTTGGAAGATGATGTGAGTAGTATTGAAGCAGGGCTGGTTCCGGTTCCTGGTTATAGTACGTCGTCGCCTTTTACGTTAGAATGGGGCAGTGGCCATGGATTCGATGGATTTAAGCAGTCGTATGTTGTCGGAGGAAGGAAGTCCTCGTCGGGTAGGCCGACCGACCAAGAACGGAAAAAGGGCGTTCCGTGGACAGAAGAGGAGCACAAGTGAGTTTTCTTGTTATCCACTCAATTGTACTTTGTAATATTGTGTTTTGATGAGTTAAGATGATGGCAAGATATTAATGAATAATGTGTTTTGATGAGTGGTTTTAATGAATTACATGGTGAAATGTATGTCGAAGTTATATTTTAGATCCATATGGAACCATCTTTTACTCTAATTGTGACTGTATCTTGTCATTTTGTTTGATGATGTTTATACAGATTGTTCTTGATGGGGCTGAAAAAGTATGGAAAGGGGGACTGGAGGAATATCTCGCGCAACTTCGTGATTACACGAACGCCAACTCAAGTTGCGAGCCACGCTCAAAAGTACTTCATCAGGCAACTTTCAGGGGGTAAGGATAAACGAAGAGCAAGCATTCACGACATAACAACGGTACACCTCGCGGACAACCCAACCTCTTCACCAGACGACAAAAAGCCACCTTCTTCACCGGATCATTCGATGGCGCAGCAACAGACTAATTCTACCTCCATTCACAAACTTCCATTCCAATGGAATCAAACGAGCAACGAGACCATCATGGGATTTGCCTCATCAGGCCACCACGGGGACATGTTTCATTCTAACCCTTTTAACACAAATTCGTATGGATTCAAAATGCAGGGCCAACAAATGCAAAGAGGAACGTACTTTGGGTCACAAAACATGGCGTTTCAGATGCATACGGGGCTCCACTACCCGAACTCATGAGATGATGTTCCCCAGTTTGGAAAAATGGCCTTAGTTGCGTTTAGCTTAAGCTTTAGGTTATTTGTGCCTTTTTTTTCTCATGTCTTTTCCTCCTGTGAATATATGGATTGGCACTTGAACTAGATGCATATTGCCTAGTACGTTTGATGTTCCAAATGCCATATTGATGAGATGCAGCTTGTAATTTAACATTATTGTTGAACGGCTGAAGAAACTCTCTGTCTTTGGTGATGTGTGATATGAATGAATATTTAGTATATACCAGAGAATTTGGTTCTTGAAGGTATCAGTTAGGAATCATCTTACTTGGCAATTGGAAAACAATGTGTTATTTCAAACTTTTCTCATTTATTTAATTAGATTTTTATTTTTCAGGTGAAGGAACACTATGAATAACTATTTTAATTTTTGTAGTATCTTTTTCGAGAATTTGTATGAAATATAGGGTCACTGACCGTAAGGTAGGTTCTATTCTATTACATGAATATAATGTTTAAAGTACAGTACGAAATATTAAAATGTGTGACGAAGATTTGTCAGGGATGAGTGATGAAAGCTGGAGAGTGATGTGCGTTTAAGCTTTTGAGCCAGGAAAAAATTGAAGGATGAAAGTAATGTATCTCATTTTACCAAATTGGCTGAGTCATAAAGCACTCAGGTTGAACTTTTCCAGTACAATCAGGAATTGTGTGTGTCCTTCGAGAACAATTTTTTTTTTTTTTTTAGATATTTGTTGAGGGGATTCTATCAAAGAAATGTGATTACGACGTTCTTTTAAAATTACATTGGTATATTATGAAAAACTAGATTTTTTTTCATTCCTAATGGAGGGAACTTGGAAGTTTTTTTTTTTTTTTTTGGTTTTTTTAACAACAATTGCTTTATTTATAATTTAGGCCGACGGTAGAAGTGTACATTGGGGGTGTGGGGTGGTGGCTGGCGAGAGAGTCATATATGTACGACTAATATCACATAAAGCAAATTCCTCCAATTTGAGCTGTCAAGCAACCTAACCAGGTTGCGCAAAAGGGTGGTTGCAGGGGGCAGTCTATACAAGTACCGGTTGAATCCCTGTTTTGTGAGCATTGTTTGAAATGAATTTAAGTCTCAATTTGATGGCAATAAGTTCAATCCATAATTATTGTAAATGTTGGAAATGCCAAGGGTAAGTATGCATATATAATCCAAGTCACGAACTTTATATGAAGGGTTCATTTAACGACTAATGTAGTGTTCGAAACCTATACGAAGATAACAATCTTCGTGCCAATTACTCGACCAAAGTCTTAGTATCATAAGTCTCGCTATGTGTTTTACTTCGTGTTCTATGTAATTCTGTAAATTCAAGTATAAGAGTCATAAGTTAACACATATCTTCGTCACAAAGAAACACTTTAAGTTTTCCAGCTTTGCAAGGGGTAATGACATTTTTCGTTGTTAGTCTTAATTTGATGAGAAAACGATAGTACGTCGTCGTACATATATATGTCACCATTGTATTTAACAACCAAGAATACGTAAGAACTCCACTTAATAATATTTTCTGTTTGTATTTCTTTTTGGCCGAGTGAATCATCGTTCATTACACGCTGGATTAATTTTCGACGTACTTACCAAAAACAATAATAATTAATGTACGACGTGATGTATTGATTGGATGATAATAAAAAGTATTGTCACGTCACTCTAACACGAAAATTTACTAATTATTTTTCAGTTTTAATGGAGGTAAGGAACTTTATTTTCTTTGTACGTTGCTGACAATTTTGTCAAAATAACTAGAATTTATAGTCACCCTTACCTTGAGTCGAATTTATGACTTACCCGAAATAATCGCGCATGTCACTTTCCAGAGAGTTACAGTTCCTGTCGACAACGATGCATTTCAAATTACCAAGATTTCGTAAACCACAAAAAATTTCCAAAAACTCCTGTTTTCTTCTAAAGCAAGAAAACTTACCCTGTCTGATAATTATTAGACGATATAGTTACAAATTTGTAGGAAAATATCATCTTGAATTTATAGATATTGTGACCTCGAGCTAGGTTAATCACAGGATAAGACAATTGTAGAACATTTTTGAATACCCCATGAACGTGCCATACTATATACGGAACCCCTAAAATCATTTTTCGTTTCTGCCAATTTCATATTTTTCAAATGGTACTACATTATCGTGACATTAAAAGCAATGTGAACAAAGCCAGATACATTATTTGTGTTTCTTTTTTAAAAATAACATGAAATTTTTTCACATTTTTCTTTTTCAAGAAAAAGATGCAGCATTTGTGCAAGTTGCGTCGAAAAGCAGTTTGGCCACTTTATTCTAATTTTTATCTAAGTCTTGTTGAACCAGTTATAGCCACACAAATCAAACTAGCACCACATACTTTCGGTTATCCAAATTGGTTCCTCTCTATTCTTAGCCAATATTCTTATTCTTTTTTCAAGTAAATCAAATAAATATGAGGTTTTTAACCTCGGAGGGACGATCCTTGTCTATGCTTGTTCTAAAGATCTTATGTCCACGTTTTTTTTCAACGTGACGTAAAAAACCATGATATTAATTAGATAATAAACTTATGAGAATATATCTTAATCTATGGTAAAATAAGTACAAGTTTTAAATAAGCTTAGTTTATAAATTTGCGGGATTTCATGTGAAGGCACCAATATATAACTCAAGTGATATATTCGTTTTTATAATTGTCTATTCAAAACTAGAGGTTGGTGCATTTTTGCAGCTTAAGCTTTACACACGAGCCTGCGTTTGTTGAAGTTTGGAAAAAATAGCATACAAACACCATATCTTAATTGTTCTTAAAACCTATAACACCTAATCCTTCACGCAACAAAGTTTTCGGTACAGCGGTCGCGCTATGACGACTTTAGTGTTCGTGCTTTGCCCTAAAGTTGCTTTACAAATTCTTAGCTCCTTCGCCAAAATTGCATAGTTCTAACGTTCAAATCTGGTAAATAACTGCGAGGAATTTTGTAAAAAACAAAACAAAAGAGTGATATGAAAGAAGAGTTGAAACAAATGAAGAACAAAACTAAAATAAAATAATTGCAGAAATCTAAAAAGTAATTTAAGGCTTATATCTTTGTCTATCACCATAATAATTTAAAAAGATATTATACAAATTTAATAATCATGAGTATATATTAAACATTACTCAAATACATACAAAATTAATTATTAATATTTCATTATTTTCAATAAGCACATTAAGGCGCTTTTTTTCATTGCGAACTCGTGCACCCACATTCGTTCCCGAACTCGCACCCGCATTCGTCTTATGTGGCTTAGCTTATAACTAGTTTTAGGAGGAGTCTTTTAGTAATTTAATCTTTAGAAATGAATAACTTTCATTGAAACATCATGAAATGTTACTAAATAGAGGATTCAAAATAGGAAAACTTATGTCACAAAAGATCGCCATCGACAAAAACAAAAGAGGGACGGGTCCTGACCAAATTCTTCTCCATCCCAAGTTGTCAAATGAATCGCGGCTAAATCTCCTTTACTTAAATCGGGTTTTGCCCCACCTTTTACCTGTAAAATTAAGTACATAACGACAGATCGACACTTTCCAGAACCTCTGCCTTTACTTGAAGAAATTAGTTCAATTTTCATTCCATCTATGATGAGAAAACTATTTGAAAGATGACAGAGTAACATTTATTATAAATTAGTACTATAATAAAATCGAGAAAGTAATAATAAATACAACAAGAAAATGGGAACTCTAGTACCTCCGACCATGACGCACGAGGGAATCATCCCTGGAGCGACCGAATTTGTCCGTCCAGACATTGAAAACATCGAACCACGTACGCAAAAATGTTTACGACATGATACAAAACTTCCGGTGTTCAAGAGACGGTGCAATTCAAGGCATAGATCGCACCACATATGCCATTGAAGCCAACGTCATACACAACAATATTCAAGAAAAGCAGAGCATACGAAAAGAATACAGAGCTTGCTTGAGATACAAACGATTTACCAATGATTTGGTCATATACAAGCTTTTCAGCTTTAACCAAACACCAGCAACAGTTGTCTCCTTCGAGACGTGTCGCAACACCTTGTCGTCCAAACAAAGAATCACAACACTATGAGCCTTCTCCATCATAACCTTCTCCGATTTTTCATCGAGATCCTTATCAATGTTCGTCTCATCTATTGCATCAACCAATCCTTGTTGAACTAACATTGCTCGTATCTTCAACCGCCAAAAATCGAAATCGTTTTGCCATGTGAACTTCTCTACATCAAATCTTGCCGTCGCCATGAACAAATCCACGTTCACCTCACCAATTTGTAGTGAATCGGGTCAAATCGTAATGCAAAATTTACTGAATCCAACCGCCAATCGAATCGCACAATCGCAAAGAGTTAACGAACAAATTTGAATAACAATGCAACAAGAAAAGTAAAAAATCACGAAGAACAACATGCAATTTACTTGGTTCGGCGTTCTCTCATCAATGTGATGAAGAATCCTAATCTAAGGGATAAATGGAGATCTAATTTTATTGAGGAGATATAGAGTACAATGGGTAACAAAAAGTCATTGTGAAATCGACTGTGTAACAGAGTATATATAGGTTGTCTGTCAAAACCACTCATAGGGCCCACGACCCATTAGCTTAACTCCCTGACCTAATCTAACTTTCGCCGCCCAGTTGCAATAATCGCCTAGTTGCAATAGCTATACAAGCTCACTTTTACAGAAGTTTCCACAGTTGCAACTACTTCTAATTATTTGGTAGAATTATGGAAATACCACTTAGCCAAAGTCACTAACTCTCACATATATTAATATAAATACCTCGAAGTTCATCATAAAAAGACATGACCTTTAAAGCTTTACATAAGTTAAACACAACCTAGTATATACAATGGGTAGCTCGTATTTGACTTAAGTTATCACCACCTTGATCCACTATTTGGTGTGCTTCCATTTCTAGACATCTTCATCTACCTTTACCTTTTCCTTTATTCTTATAAACCAAAGCATACGGCTCGTTTGTCTTATTTCTTATTGAAAACGAGCATTGCGACAATCTTCATAGCCACTTTCACATTAAGAGCGATATCGTTGAGGGTCATCAAGGTCTCCGTAGTACTACGCACATAATTCAAGAGCGTTGTGCCTTTCTCCTCATTTCCAAAAATTCATTTAATAGGAACAAGTTGGTTTACTAGTCTTGAAATTGAATGTACCACAATAGACACATCACACATCACTTCTCAGCTCTTTGTTCACTAAACACCTCAATAGAAAGGTCATTATCAGGGTTGTCTTTGATACATATATGATATAATCAAGACTCGTTTGAAGGTCATAACCACCAAATTCTTTAGCAACAATATGTAATACACCATGATCAGGGTGTAGTTCCTTCAACACCTACAGTTTGCTATAGCTTAAAGCCATTATCCTTAATTGGATTGGTGAAGTCTTTTACATACATGCGATGTTTTGAAATGATGTTTCCACATTGTGTTAGTCAGATCATGATTTTTAATGAAGAAACTCAGCCAATTTCCATGTACCAACTTTTAAATTAGAATTAGGACAAACTAATCTCTCAGTACGACTCACAACGATCAAGAACCTTAATTATTGAATAATCTTGTAGGAAATTAGTCTTAAACGGTGAATCGACCTTGTACCTGGTTGGAACAATGAACCAGATTGGAGCAATTCAGAGTAAGATCCTATATGATTATGGATCAGGAAAGAATGTGTTGAATCCAGGGTTTGGATTACAAGTTTGAAGCTGTAAACAGGTCGGATCCATGTTCGGATCCTTCATTCTCAGCGTACACAGCGAGTTATCTCATAATTATGTATAGTTTTTTTGCTAACCCAATAGAGCACTCTAATCCGTATTCAGCCTTTCAGATGAGTATATAAGCAAATCCAACCCCAGAAAGTGTAGATAACTCTTCTAGAAAATATATAAGAGATACTCTAAACAATCAAAACAAGTATGATTGCAAGTGTAAATAAAACTCATAGTACGTTTTCATCAAGTCGATTTTACATACTAGTACAAACATTCAAACCCATAGCATAACGCTACAAAGCAGTCATTTATTCTCTTTTAATAAGTAAAATCAAGCTTACGGAAGTGTAAATATCAGCAGCTTTGATCATTTCTTGTCCCTCAACATCAAGACGTCAACCCAAATCCAAAAGGAAACAAAGAGTCAGAGGAATTTCCTGCAGCGTGGATTGGGAGTTGATCTACGGTTCTGAACCACGTCATTGGGAGTCGTCCTTGAAACCCATGATCCCCGAAGATAACATCCGTGATTCCCCTGCCCTCTGTACCAGGGAGCCAGGCAGCAACCAGACCATCTATTTTTTCCAAGAGAGATGGTTCCAAAACGACTGGTCTTCCAGAGATCAGAATGACCAATGTGGGAACTTTATCAGCAACCAAGCATGCTAATTCAGTTCCGTTGAAAGGAATTTTAAGCACAGGATCATCACCTCCAGATTCAACATAAGGAGTCTCGCCAATAACTACGATAGCGTAGGAGAAATCTTGACCAGAAAATGTTTCTTCAGAAGGATTTGCTTCGTGTATCACTTCTGTTTCCTCGTCCACTACTTCTTTTATTGCATCCAAGATAGTTGTGCCTAAGAAAATCAAACAGTTTTTTAAGTCTTTACTCTTGTATGACTCTTGAGTCCTGAACATAATAAACTAATTCACTTCTTTGCTTTTTAGGTGAGAATTGTCCACAGGAATTAAGAAAGAAACTGATCAACTGTTTTATAAATAGGATTCCTCTCTCCTTTAGTAAGACATTTTAAGAGGAGAAATAAACGGGCTTCAAAGTTTTGATATTTCCCTTATTAATATTTATCTAGAACATACTTGACACACCGGTCAGCCAAAATAAAAGTTCGACACCAGAACTTCAGCTGTAAAATTAATGTCACATAATTGAAATTTCAATAAGTGAAACAAATCTCTCTATGCTTGTGAAATTAAGAAACTGATTTGTAGACATTACTGTTATGAGATATCTCTGATGAAACGACTTACCTTCCGTGATTCTGCCAGATGCGCCTTCCCATGTACTTGTCCACCCTCCACACTGATATCCAAGATTATCAGCATGTGATCCAGCAACAAGGATTCGTTTTGCTTTCTTCTCTAGAGGGAGCAGAGGCTTTGTGGAATCCTTTCCGTTCTTCAACAAAACCAAGGACTTACGAACAGCTTCACGTGCCAATTCTCTGTGTTCCTGAAAAATATAAACACAAATCTGTTTCAGCTCATGATTCTAGTTTCTGTTCCTCTTGACTTCATCAATGATGATATTCATCAACACATAAATTTGTAAAGCGGTCAGATTATTTTTCACCTGAAATAAAACGTTAGTTCCTACGTATCTCGATGATCAAAAAGTTGGCAGCGGAACCCTCTCTTAAGAGTTTTGAAACTTTCAAAGATAAAAATCCTATTTGATATATGTGAAGATAAATGGGAATCACATATTCATCATTGCACTAAAAATGTGTACATGATTTCAATAAATCAAGAAATAACTGAAATACCTTACAACCAACTACATCTAGTAATGATCGATCAGCCAGGGGATACTCGAAGATTCCAGCAACAAATTTTACTCTCAAGATTCTCTCCACAGCGTCATCAATCCTTGACATCGGTATCTCTCCTGATTCCACAAGGGACAAAAATTCGTCTAGGAATAATTCAAATCTAAAAGGAACCATTACCTGCAAATATTCATGGTTCAAACAGATAAAGTATGTCAAAAAGATGAAATTAAGAGCTATGCAGATTCAGATAAAACACGTACCATATCAATTCCAGCATTTACAGTTAATTTTATGCTTTCACGATAATTTGAGCCATGAGGAGCATAAAGCCGATCAAGTGCTTCCCAGTCAGAAATCACAAATCCCTGTACAGATAATTGATATTTCTGCGCAATCAATATTAAGGCGATAAACCAATGCCAAAAGAGCTTTCATGTTGAATTTGGTTTACCTTGAAGCCCAGCTTCTCTTTCAAGACCTCAGTCAGAAGAAACTGGTGAGTGTGCAATCTAACATCATTCCAACTAGAGTAAGATGCCATCACAGTACAAACTCCTTGAGAAATACAATCAAGATATGGTGCCAGGTGAATTCGCTCCAGATCATCATATGACGTTATCGTATTCCCCTCATTTTTACCACTCTCGGTTCCACCGTCCCCAACAAAATGCTTGGCACTCGCAAGAACATTATTTCTGGAGTTAATAAGCAAAAAATGTAAGCATCTTACAATGAGAAAAGTGACATACAGCATACCCAAGGTTTTTCTATCCTTATGGCATAAGCCATATTTCTTTATATTGCTTATATAACATAATTCTGACTAATGCTCGTGACATTTATTTCGTTTACCTTCCAGCCAGAAAAGGATAGCCTCTGGGATGCCCTTCAGGGGGCTGACCCTGCAATCCTGTAACAATAGACGTCATCTTCCGGACCACTTCAGTGTTTTCACTATAACTTTCGTAGGATCTTCCCCATCTGGGATCTCTGCTGACCTAAGGTAATAAACTTCCACAATTAGCCTAGTATAATTATTTCAAGCAGGAAAAAAGTAAGTACAAATGATTGGATATATAAATGTTTTAGAAAAGGATCCATAGTGCTAGAAATTCGAAGAGACTAGAAGGCAGTTGTACGCTAATAATTTAATTAGCGGTCGACTACACAAAGTCCTTTGATCAAATAAATTACAATAGTATAGAGAATGATGGTTGTGGTAGGTTGTGAGCCAAAAACATTGTCACATCTTATGATTCTTGTTGAGGTCTCAACTCACCAGTTCACACTAAAATGCATAAAGTTCATTTATTGGTTTAAAGGAAGAGCATGTCGCGAAAGTGGAATTGATGTCAACGGCCTTCATACTAATAGCCAGATAAGCATATACAAATTAAACAAACTTTCGGCCATAAAATCAAAGCATTATTACACACATAGACGACAGAGACTAACATGTTCGGATGATAGAAGTGAAGTGTACAACTTACAGCAACACAAGGAGAAAAAGCATATTGAGCTCCACTGGCCCGAGTTTCAAGAGCTGTCACCACCCCAATCCTCCTAGACAAATCGGAATCTCTATACGTACGTGCACAACAATATATAGTACACCATCAGAACCAATCCCTCAAACAAATCCAAGCAAATGACTGACTTATGGGTTCTATTCATTAATACAATACCACAGCAGTGTAAAGACGTCACCTTTTTTCCAACATTAAGTAACTCCCATTTCAGGAAATAGAAGCCACATCACAATGACATATAATACATACACAAATTTAATTAAAAAGAAAAGTCGTCATCCTCAGTCTCACCTAGTGGCACCAAGGCCAACATTGTGAGGAAAAATAGTAGTTCCATAAACATTGTTATTGCCATGAACTGCATCAGTCCCGTATACAATCGGAATCCCGAGGCGTGTCGCCAACGCCCCTTGCTGCATTCCGTCGATCATATCCGCCCAATCGGAAGATTTCGCCTTGTCGAAAGGCTTGCTCCCACCACCACTCAGCACACTCCCTGCATTTGCATTTTCAACAACAAACAAATAAATAAATAAAAATCCAATCTTTATTATTATTATTACTGCTCACCAAAGAAAGAAAAAACCCATGGATCAAACTTCAAGAAGAGTAAAATGGGTACCTATAAAGCGGTCTTTAATGGCGGAAGGAGTGGCGACACTCCGCTCGATCTGTGTCATTTGGCCAATCTTTTCTAGTAGGGTCATGCGAGAGAGAAGGTCCTTCACTCTGGTCTCGACAGGGGCATTTGGGTCTTTGTACACGCAATCCATGGCGATCGATCGGAGCTGCAGCAAATCTCAGGTGAAGATGAATGATATTGATATGGTATAGAAATATCTTCACCAATGCTAACACACCTTCAACTCACTATTTATGCAATTATTGATTTAGTAAAAGTTGTGTTATACATTTAAAAGAAAAAGACTTGTCAGGTATTGGATAAAATATATTCATGTAGTGGAGAATCATTGTTGCATGTCATATTATCATGTCACATTGGGACCATCACTAGTTAGTTGGGATTATTAGTTTTAGGATATGATATGATACACTTCAAAGATATTATATTATTATTATTATATCTTCTTAAAGACATAAACAGTCATAAAAAATGTTTAACTTTTTTTGTCTTAATAGCAGCATAGTTGATTTAAAGATGCTTTTTGAAGTAATCATTTTAAGAGGCAGCCAAAGGTGTTTAAATAATTGATTCCTTTCATCAAAGTTAACCAAAAATAATTACTTCCATAATTATCTCTATACAGGACTTTTCATTTTTATTTTATAATACTTTATTTTGCTATTGGATCACCAGGTGATCGTAGGGGTATGCTCCATTCGTGGTAAGAATGTATTTGATCCATTAAGTCGTGTGTTCCTTTTTCTTCTTCTCAGGATAAAAAGGTCGTTAGACCACGTCAGCAAGGTACAAACTAGAAATAGAAAATGGTGGTTGATTCCACACAATTTCTAAACTATTAGAAGCAAGACTAAAATTTTCAAGCTTGTCCGCAACTTTGTTCTTTTCCCGAGGTATCCAAGCAACGCGAACATCCCATGGAAGGCGCAAAAGTGCGCGACATTCATTAAGCAAGACTACAAGCGATGATCTTTCCTCTATCGGTTCCGTGAGGCCCTTATAAGCAACAAGCGAGTCAGTCTCCATGATTACTCGATGGTATCTCCTTTCCCAAGCTAGTGTGAGCCCCTTTTTTATCGCCTCAAGCTCCGCTTCATCCACCGTTGGAGACGATAATGCGACCTTGAATCCCCACTCCCATCGTCCGTCCACTTTTCGTAACACACTAGCCCCATATCCCCGGTTCTCCTCCACGATTACTCCCCCATCCGTGTTAAGCTTCACCCATCCTTCTTCGGGTTTCTCCCACCTATTTTTTGCCAAACTTTGTACTTTCTTTTCCGGCCCCTCCGTAATTCGTCGATGAGTAACTTTGAAACACACTCGTTGGTCGTGTCCATGCAATTCTTGAACACTTTTTTGTTTCTATTTTTCCAAATCACCCAAAGCCCCGCAACAAATACGAGCATCCAGTCCTCTTAGCTCGCAACATTACTCGACATATTCTTGCACAATGCCCCCTCCTCAATCCAACTTTCATCTGAAATTGCTTCAAACTTTGTGACCTCTTCCACCGCGACAATCTTCTTCCAAATCCCTTTCGTCATGAAGCAATGTTGCAACATATGTACGACGCTTTCCTCTGACGCTTTCCTCTGTCAGATTTTGAGTTCCCCCCGTAGAGGTGCTTTCCTTTTCAATATATAGAATATAGTTTACAATGATAAATACACAATATCTTATCGTAATCTAAACAGAACTTATCCTATCTTAACAACAAGTCTTATCTATCTAACAAATATAAATCAAATATATATAATAACTAATTACAGAACTAGAAATCTGCTAAATCTACTGATACCCTTCATCAAATTGTTACTGGTAAATCAACTAGCAACAATTTGCTAACTAAGAGCTGATGTCTTTGACGGGTCATAGCTTTAGTGAAGATATCAGCTGCTTGATGTTCCGTTGACACGTGAGGTTCCGTTGACACGTGAGGGAGGATTATAGCTTTGGAGTCATAAGCATCTCGAATGTAATGACAATCAACCTCTATGCGTTTTGTGCGTTCATGAAACACAGGGTTTGCTACAATCTGAATCGCGCTGGTATTGTCACCATGAAGAGGTTTCGGCTGAAGTTGTGCAAAACCAAGCTCTGAAAGAAGTTCACGTAGTCAAATAACTTCAGAACATGATGCTGACATAGCCCGATATTCTGCTTCTGTAGAGGATTTAGACACACACGCCTGTTTCTTACATTTCCAAGCAATAAGTGAGTTTCCAAGAAACACACACCATCCAGTAGTAGAATGCCGAGAATCTGGACAGCCTGCCCAATCGGTGTCACTATAAGTAGCCAGCTCAATAGGAGAATCCTTAGCAAAAAATAACCCACGGTGAGAAGTCCCTAGTAAATACCGAATTATCCGACGAACAGCCATAAAATGTAGATGCCTGGGAGAATCCATAAACTTACTAAATGTATGAACCGCATAAGAGATATCAAGCCTCGTTATAGTAAGATAGATCAAGTTCCCGACCAACTTACGGTATAAAGTGGGATCTAGAAGAAGGTCACCGTCGTCTGTCCCATACTTAACATTCACCTCCAAAGGAGTATCAACAGGTGTTGCATCTTCGAGGTGCCCTAGCTGAATTAAATCTTGAATGTACTTGTGTTGATTTAAAAATAAACCATGTGGCAGTGAACGAACCTCTAATCCCAAGAAATAGGTAAGATTCCCTAAATTCTTCATATGAAAGGTATTATGAAGGTGTTGCTGAAGTTTTTGAATTAAACAATCATCCGAGCCAGAGATGATAATATCATCTACATACACCAACATGAACACTAATCCAGTACCACTGTTATGCAAAAATAAAGAAGCGTCGTACTGACTTTGCTTAAAAGAAAATTCCAGCAAAGTCCTACAAATTTCTCGAACCATGCCCTCGAAGCCTGTTTAAGGCCGTATAAAGACCTCTTTAATTTGCATACTGCTGTAGGAAAAAGGGTTACTCATTCCAGGCGGGAGATTCATGTAGTATCTTCCTTGAGATCACCATGCAAAAATGCATTTTTAACGTCCATTTACCTTAATTCCCAAGACTTTGAAGCATCCAATGCGATAAGTAATCGTATAGTAGTCATCTTGGCAACGGGGCAAACGTCTCATCATAATCCACACCATACTCCTATCTATTTCCCAAAGTAACCAACCTAGCTTTGTATCTTTCCAATGAACCATCAAAACGGAGTTTCACAGAGAATACCCATTTACTACCAATAGGTTTTACTGAAGCCGGACACTTAACCACATCCCAAGTCTGATTAGTCTCAAGTGCATCAAGTTCTTGCTGCATTGCAAGTTGCCAACATTCAAGTTCTGCAGCCTGTTTATAACCACAATGAATAGCAATAGAAGACAATGTAGCAGTCATAGAAGTGGGATTAAAGAAAACATACTGATCAGGTGGGTGATGGACACGGTTAGATCTTCTAGGAATGTGTGTAGTGGAGGATGTGGTGGGTGGCAGGTCAAGTGTTGGAGGAGGAGGAGCTCGAGGGGCCGCAAGAGGCACAACTGAAGTGTTTCTCCCACATTTAGAGTAAACAGAACCAAGCTGAAATCGAGTAAAAGTTGTGGGATCAGTGCTGGGTAAATCAGAGAAGTCACAGAGAGTGGAAAAAGAAGGTGGAATGTAATCTGTATGAGAGGGAAAGAAAAACTCATTCTCAAAAAACACCACATTCCGAGAAATTCAAATTCTTTTAGCACTAGAATCATAGCAAAAGAAGCCTTTTTGTGCAGAGCTGTATCCAAGAAAAGCACACCGAACTGACTGAGCTTTTAATTTATGACGTTCATGTGGTGGCAAATGCACAAAACACACACAACCAAAATTGTGCAAGTTGGCATAACTAGGAGAGTGACCACGCAAAATGGAATACGGAGAAGCATTATGTAGAACTCGTGTGGGCAGTCTATTAATTAAGTAAACATCGGTGGCTAATGCCTCGCAGCAAAAAATAGATGGAACTGATGACTCAAGAAGGAGAGCTCGAACCATATCAAGGAGATGGCGATTTTTACGTTCAGCTACCCCATTTTGTTGTGGGGTAGATGGGCAAGATCGCAGAGAAATAATGCCTTTTTCTTGAAGAAAGTTTTGAAAGTTAGTAGACCTATATTCACCGCCGGAATCAGAACGTAACACCTTAATGGACGAATTAAATTGAGTCTAGATAAGTGCAATAAAAGCCTTGAAAGTAGGAAAGACATCACTTTTAGCACGAAGGAAATAGATCCAAGTAAAACGACTTCGATCGTCAATAAATGTAACACAGTATTTGTAATGAGCATGAGAAATAACTAGAGATATTCCCCAAACGTCACTGTGGATTATATCAAATATATTGCAAGCACGAGATCCAGATGGTGGAAAAGGTAACACTTTGCTTTTAGCTAGTTTGCAAGAAGAACAATCAAACAAGATAGATTTATTTGAAACTGAACTTTGACTTTTATTTCCCAGAACACCAGATTGAAATAAAGTTTGAAGTACATTAGGATTGGGATGACCTAAACGTCTATGCCAGTCTCTAAGAGTCACATGAACAACATTACAATGAAAGAGAAAACTAGTACTAGATGCATTTAAAGTGTGTCTAGGATTTATTGGAAATAGTCTGCCTTCTTTAGGACCCCTCGCGATCATCCTCCCGGACACTTGATCCTGCACAACACAACCCGAAGAAGAAAAGATGATGTTACAGTTACTGTCAACAAGTTGTCCAACAGAAAGTAAATTCGTAGAAAGCGCAGGTGAAACCAAAACATTAGTAATGGCAGAAGATACATCCCCTACAACAGAAATTGGTAGTGAACTACCACCTGTCGTGTGAATTGACAATGGACCAGCATATGGCTTAAGATTTTGTAAAGATGATGGATCATTAGTCATATGATTCGAAGCACCCGAATCTATCAACAAGAACGAGAAGACTTGGATTTACCTGTGATACCTAAAGCAGAGAGGACATAAACTACCATTTGTTGGATTGAATCTGGGGGTAATGGAAGGAAGAGTGGCAACAGTAGAAGCATGCGAAGATGGTGCACTTGAGACTTCAACATGGGTGTTAAAAGCACGTTCTTGTTTCCTGGGCGGACGGATTGCACAATATTGGATGATATGTCCAGTCTTTTTGCAGTAGTTGCAAAATTTCTTTTGACAGTGGGTTGCAATATGACCAAACTCTTTGCAACTGTAGCATTGTTTGTTGTTGTAATCTCGACCCTTCGGTCTGCCGTGGGCTGCAAAGGCTACTGGAGTTGGAGATAGGTTTTGTTCTAGTGTGCTTTTAGTTAGTAACCTCTATTCTTCCCGAAGTAAATCACCAAAGCAAACATCAAGGCAATGAACCGGATCCCTATTCATCAACTGGGAACGAACGGCCTCAAAATCTGAGCGCAATTTCATAAGAAATTGATCCCTCTTGCTGGTTTCGTGCACAGTTTGCACATGAATCAGACCAGCGACAGACACCGAAGAATACACAATATCAATGTATTCAGCCCACAAATTCGAGAATCCAGAATAGAACTCCTCTATAGACAAGGAACCTTGAGAAGAATTGGCGATTTCATACTCCAATTGAAATCTCCTGGCAGAGTTATTTTGCGTGCGGATTCTCTTTAAATATTCCCACATAGCCTTGGCTGTCTTGTAGGGTCGGAGATTCATAGTTATATGAGACTCAACAGAGGCAATAATCCACGGCATAATCTTAGCATCCTTAGTTTCCCATGCACTCAATTCTTTTGGATCAGTAGGGGCTGGAGTAGATCCAGCAACATGACCCCAAAGCTCTTTCCCTTTGACAAACAACTGAAAATGGAAGTCCCATGCTGAGTAATTCTTATCGTTGAACCGAACACACAATGATTCAGATCCCGACGCCATCAGATCAACAAACAAAAGGAACAAGGAAAGAATTTTTTTTCAAAAAGAAATGAACTAGAAATCTGCTAAGAATCTTTTAACCAAGAAGCAAGAACAAGAGTACCCAAAAAGAACCCTACAAAATAGGATGTATAAATAAAAAAAAATCTGGAAATTTTAGTTGGCTCGATACCATGTCAGATTTTGAGTTCCCCCCGTAGAGGTGCTTTCCTTTTCAATATATAGAAGATAGTTTACAATGATAACTATACAATATCTTATCGTAATCTAAACAGAACTTATCCTACCTTAACAACAAGTCTTATCTATCTAACAAATATAAATCAAATATATATAATAACTAATTACAGAACTAGAAATCTACTAAATCTACTGATATCCTCGACTCTCAATCACACTGGGCATAGTTCTGACGTGGGGATTCCAATAATCTTACCCATCACATTAGTCGCCAAGCGTTCTTGTGTTGCAAGCCAAAGGAAATGCAACAACTTATTGCTAAGATCAAGTTGCCAAATCCGCCCCGTTTCCACTTGCCAGGACTATCGTCCATGTTGTAATCGACAAATGCCTTGTACGAGGACTGACAAGAGAATTCCCAATTCGAGCTCGCACTCCAAATTAACCTATCCTCGCCTTCGTTCAACACGACTCAGAATTTTAGGATTTTGGCCCTCACATCATCCGAAATTAACGACATAAGTCGTTCTAGTGACCAGTCGCCGTCGTCATCAAGTACGTCGCGCAGTGAGCTATTCGCATCGCTCGAATCAATAAGACACCCTTCATCACACAATCGCTTCCCTCCAAGCCAATTATCATACCAAAACCGAATATTCCGTCTGTTTTTAATTTTCCATCGAATAAAAGGCTCCATTAGTGCCACACATCGAATTATACATTTCCAAGTAGCGATGTCCATCAGCCGAGATGTGTACTCCATGATACGTACCTTGTGGAGATATTTTCCAACCCGTGAAACGTGCTATAATTCGATCCAATGTTGCGGCAAAATCTGCCTTCGTGATGCGACCACTAATTAAGGACACTCCAAGATAGTGCCCAAGATTGTGCGTTTGCCCAAAACCAAGAATCGTACTCAAACACCCCTTAAATCCCACTCCGTCTCGTTTAGAGAAGAAAACCTTAGATTTGTGGTTACTCAATTTCAACCCCAAAGCCGTGCAAAATTTATCTAGAACCCTCGAATCGCCTTGGCGTGCTCTTCGTTGCTCGTCCCATGAGCACAATATCATCCACAAAAAATGGATGGGATAATCGTGGACCCCCTACACGGAACAAGTGGTTTCCACGATCCCTTATCTACTTCCTTCTGAATTAAATAAGTGAGTCTCTCCATGTAGAGCACACATAGAAAAGGCGACTGAGGGTCTCCCTGTTGGAGGCCGCACGCGTGAGGGAACGAATCGAGGGGTGTTCCATTCCATAGAACCCTCGGGAAGCATTGCGCACGCAGTACATAATGAGCTCGATCGTCTCCTCCGAAAAATCAAAAGCATGCAGGGTTTCTTTGAGGAAATCCCAATTAATTTTGCCGTACGCCTTCTCCAAGTTGAGTTTCATAATCATGCATCCCACTTTGTTATTATTCTTCCCTCAGATCGAATGTAGGATCTCTTGAAGTAGGAAAATATTATCTTGCGTGCTTCATTCTTTTATGAAGCTCAATTGAGTTGGGAGATAATCTCGGGCATAATCCCTCGGAGTCGTGCAATTATACTCTTTGTAATGAACTTATACAACATGTTGCACAAGGCAATCGGTCGAAACTGTGTGATATTATCCGGTTGCTGCTTTTTCGGAATAAGGCAAAGGAACGTACTGCATAACTTGGCATCGAGCTTCCTGTCGTGGTAAGCCTTACGCACGAACGTACCCATGGATTGCCTTTCTATCCTCGGGTTTTAAGGATGCCTGGTAATACGACACCGTGAGGCAGGTTGAACCACGTGCAACTGAGTTCCCCAAGTCTCCTGTGAATAATGTCGCAAAGTACCCTTGAACGTGCAATTTAAGGACTGTTTCATCTGTCGACCACAACCCCTCTATTTTAAGCGCTTTGATCTCGTTCCGTTTCTGTCGTACCATCGTGGAGTGGTGGAATTTTTTTGTATTTCTATCCCTATCTCTAATCCACTTCACCTTCGATTTTTGAAGCCAAAACACCTCTTCTTGCCTTAGGACATCGCTATATTCTATAATGAGACTACGTTCTAAGCTAATAAAGGCCGCACTCGTACGTCTTGCCATCGTCTTTTGCACCCCGTTAATGCGTGCCATCAATTTCTTTTACTTATGGAAAATATTACCGAACCTCATCTTGTTCCATGGTTCAAGAACATGCGGCACCTCGCGTATGGCCAAAAGTATATCCGTGTGCGACTCACAAATATTCTTAATTAAAGGTAAACACTCGGGATGATGAAACCACGCGCCTCAAACCTAAAAGGCCTTCTACCTGACGTTTCGCGCGAACTATGGCACTCCATGATTATCATTTGATGATCCGAATGAACTTTAGGCAAGTGCAGGAGATCATGATCCGGAAAGAGTTCGATCCAAGTCTTATTCACAAGCGCACGGTCCAACTGTGATTGAATAATTTCCCCGTCCTCTCGTTTATTTGTCCACGTGAAAGGCGGTCCCCGAATCCCTGTGTCCAAGAAACCACACATTTTCTGTAAAACCTCGGAAGAAATTTAGTCGACTAAGAGACCTTGTATGACTCCCTGACTTCTCGTGCGAGAAACTAACTTCGTTGAAGTCACCTATTGCTAGCCATGGTAGGTTCGACCCATTAGCAATTGCTTCCATACTATCGAACACGCGGACTTTTGCTACACGATGGGGTTGTGAATAAACCCCCAATAATCATCACCGTTCACGTAAGTTCGAATTGATAATGGCATGGATCGCTTGGTCCTCCACCGATATAATCTTGACATTCACATCCGCTTCATTCCATAACATCCACAGCCCTCCAATCATACCCGAGGTAGGCGCAAGGACGTGATTAGAAAATCCTAACTGATGCGCTATCTCGTATGCCCTATCCTCACTCACGTACGTTTCCAGCACGAAGACAACCAACGGTCTGTGTGATCGAACAAGCTCACCAAAGTTTCTTTGGAAATCTACATGTCCCGCTCCCTGACAGTTCCACGAAATTATCTTCATAGTAACTTGATGCGAGTGGTTCAGTTTGATAGGGTAGTCAATCTCGGACCCCCTTTTTGTCACAATCATCTTCCGACCCATCTTTGTCGCTAGGGCCACTTGTCTGATGGACTCCCAGTTGCTCGGAGTCGTCACCTGCCACCAGGCTGAGATATTGTCCTCGCGCTGGGTGCGATAAGTCGAAACCTCCATCTCCCAAAATATGCTTGGTATCATCAATATGTCCACTATGCGGTCCTCTAGTGCTATACGAGATATCCTCGTCGATCCTTGGTAAACGTGATGTCGAGTTTTCGCCTCGATGAGCTCCAGTTCCCCCAATAGTAAATTGTCCATCCATTTGCCCTCCATGTTTAATATTTGCCAAAGTATCGGTAATAGGGTTTGTGTTCTGCTCGTGCGCTGCTATGACCGAGAGCTCCTGATCCGAGTAGTTAGATAAGGTCTTGAATTTGTTCGAACTCCTAGCGAAAATCTTATTGCCTTCTTTCAACCCTTTATTATTTTTGGTAACTTTCCTTGCACTAGGGGCTTTCCCTCCATGAGTAGAAGTACTCGGTATATCCTGCGAGGTGCTCAATAGGATTGGTTCGCCTTGCGTCGACATTTTACTGCCTTCTAAACCTTGAGAGGGTCGGTACGCTTCTCCCCTTTTTAGAATAACAGGGTGCATGAAGGTTTTTTCGGACTGTATTTGTTCATGTATCTTCCGGTTACCCCTTGAAACCTTCATCCATTCGCCAAACTCTCCTTTTTGGGTCTTGTCAATTAACCAGTCCGCCCTTTCTTGAATACCTTTTGGAGGATCATCCTCTACCGCTACTAGTGGAGTTTCGGTCGGGGCCAAGTCGCACTTTGCCTCAAGATGGCCCACTTTCCCACACTTGAAGCATAGTGTGGGCAAGTTTTCGTAAACAATTTGGTAAAATCTTTCTCTCATGCCTAGCATCATTAAGAGGTTTGCTCGTGCTAACTTGAATGCAAACTCTTGCAAATTTTCCCGCGTAGCGTTCATGGTGTTTCCATCAATTTTGATTGGGTCGCCAATCATACTCACCAAACCATGCACAATGCCCTCGGAAAGACGTTCAATCGGGAGGTTCATGATACGTACCCAAGTGATCACACTATCCATGCGGTCCGAAGTAGCGTCGAAGTCCGACCTCCACTTACGAATAGATAAAAAACTTCACGCGAGATGCCACGACCCTTCTGTGAGAATCATCTCACGTTTTGCATCGGTTAGGCCTTTTAGGCAATAACATTCGCATCTGAGGTCCATGAGTTCAAACTCGTTGTGCAATGTCCACATGATATCCAATTTTGTTTTTAACGCTTCATAATACCATGGTCTCCTGAGTATCCGGATTATTAGGTTATCTTTCCATTCGTTCCTGATGCGTTCTTCTAGCTCATTTGAAAGACTAACCCTCGGGATGGGTATAGGATTCGCTGTTTCTTGGAAGATTAAGTGCTTTTTCACCTCAGCTAATCGTAGTTCGTCGAACCTGACATCCCTCGTGCCGTTTTGCTTACGTGCAATAGAAGCATAGGTGGGGTTAGGGTTTGGCGGCTGAATTCGTGCCTCTGTCATGTGCTCGTCCGTGTGTAGATCGACGACAACTGCTCGTTGGCGCTTCTGATTATGTGCTGAGAATACAAATTCCTCTAATGGGACGGATTCGGTTGATGCGGGATGGAGTTAAAAAAATCAAACTGCATAAATGAACAAAACTTGGTGACTTACTATTTTTATGAAATGAACTAACCATAAGTCATATAGTATTGAAAAGTAGTATTTACCCCCCCCCCCCCCCAAAAAAAAGTACGATATCTGTTTTTTGAGAGGGGTCAACGATTTCGACATCTAAGAAGAAAGTTTATCAATCCTATGCCCTCTTTAAAGAATTGATTTCTTTTATCAAAGATGATAAAAAAAATAGGGATAAAACCATCAAGCCCCCTATCTTATGGTCTTTTTTTAACACTGCCCCTTTTCCTTTTTTTTCTGAGAACTCTAGTCCCTCACCTATACCTACTTGTTCGAATTCCCCCCTGACCAGATTTTCGGCTATTTTTGGTTATTCTTGGCCGAAATTTTTCCCCTTACCCGACACATATGTGTTGTACTAGATGTATTTTAGTAGTTGATGTATTTTAGTAGTTGATGACAAAAAGTAGGCGAGAAAACACCTCGAACGAGACATATTTCGGCTAAAATACACTGAAGAGGAAATCATATTTTAGCCGGAATATGTCCCGTTCGAGGTGTTTTTTGCCTACTTTTTGTCATCAACTACTAAAATACATCTAGTACAACACATACGTGTCGGATAAGAGGAAAATTCCGGCCAAGAATAGCGAAAAATAGAAATAAACCCGGCCAGAGGGCAATTCGAACAAGTAGGTATAGGTGAGGGACTAAAGTTCTCAGAAAAAAAGGAAAAGGAGCAGTGTTAAAAATGAACTATATTTATCCCTAAAAAATAACTAGTTCCATAAATGTCTTTCTATCTTTGCGAGTGTATGATTAACGTGACTGATGGTGATATCGTTTTCGTTAAATCGAATATCAGAAAAATATAAAATTAACATTTAACATTTTACAAGAAATCAAGACTTCAGATAAAAGGTAATGAGAAAAACACTTCATCTGAGACAACCTAGCACAGCCTAATCCTGGTTTTTAGTACCTCTACTAAAATTTCATGAAATCAACTTATGCACCATACCGATCAAGTTGATTTAAGAGACCATGTATCCAATTTTCAAATAAAGGCAACTGAAAAGTAAGTTACTGTTTTTCTGCTTGGGTCTATTAAAATAAATATAAAAGCTTTCTCGCTTAATATACAAAGGGACACAGATGTACATATTCTTGCACTATTACACAACACATCATTTTTGTACGGGAAATAGAATTTCCGCTAACTTCTAACATGGTTTCTAGTCAATATTAGATACTAATATATTTCTGCCATGTTAGGTCTAACCCATATATACTTCGTCAAACTAATCATCCCTTCAAGATTTCATTTTCGCTCGTCAAACCAAATCCAATGGGAAATAAAGGATCATAAGATTCATCTTCGGCATGCATGGGAAGTTGCTCCACACTTTTAAACCAGGTGAACGGGAGTCGTCCCTGGAATTCATAATCTCCGAAAATAACATCTGTGATTCCACCCCCTTCACTACCCGGTAACCATGCAGCAATTACAGCGTCCGTTTTCTCCAAAACCCGAGGCTCCAAAGCTAAGGGCCTCCCTGATATTAAGATTGTTAACATGGGAACTTCATCAGGTACCATAGTTATTAGTTCAGCTCCATCGAAATGAATCTTGAGCTCTTTGCTGTCACCGCCAGTTTCAACATATGGACCTTCCCCGACAATGACAATAGCATAAGAATAATTCTTTTCGTGAAAGGTAGTTGGAGATGGATTTTGTTCGTATATCACTTCTGATTCATTCCCTGCAATTTCTCTGACAGCTTTCAAAATGGTGGTGCCTGTGTTTGTACCCAAAAAAATTAAAACAATTAAGGATCAAGTGTTCTGTTATCATGACCAGTATATATCCAACGTAACATAAGTGAAATGAGATGTATAGGGTCAGACTGTAGAATGATGTGAATATTGAAACTGGTGCCACATGCTTGTTGATGGTTGGTTTGTCCTGTTTAGTCTTTAAGATGCATGATATATTGAAGGACTTTTGTCTTGGCAAGTTAGTTGAAAGTTCGAGAAAACCAAAAATACCAGTGGTTATTCTGCCGCTTTTCCCCTCCCAAGTGGCAGTCCAACCCCCGCACTGATATCCTAAATCATCAGCATGAGTCCCAACCACAAGAATTCTCTTAGCATTCCTGTCCAGTGGAAGAAATGGTTTCTTGGGATCCTTCCCATTTTTCAATAGAACTAAGGACTTGCGGACTGCCTCACGAGCTACTTTCTTATGTAGCTGACAAAAAACAAAGCAAAAATATCAGAAACCCTTTTCAAGTCCAAACTATTGATGTCTCCCTGTCTAGTTGGCTTGTGCAACAAATAGGAACCAATAAGCATGTACCAACAAGGACAAGACTAAAAGCAAATGAAATGGTGTATCCAAGCACTTATGACATCACATCAAGAGAGTATGAACTATTTGAAACAATAATTGAGGGGTAAAAAGAGCCACGGAAGGTGAGGGTGGAGATCAGAGAGATTGATTTAATTCTAAGGCAATTGATTTTCAAACTAAAAGTGGGTCTCCGGTTAATTTCACTAACTTAATCTAGTTCTTCTCATGCAATTCTGTTCAAAAGAAATTTCAAGTTATTTCTTCTAACTTAGAGCATTGTGAACCTCAAGAAGAGACAACTTCTATGTTCCTTCGTCTAATCATATTTTACGAGTTTTTTTTTTTTTTATGAATACATTTTACATGCTTCAAACTCCTGGTCTATGGCCAACAGTACCAGGAAGACTTAATAGTTTTCCTGAGTGAAATCGTCAGTAAGGAAATATATATACATGTATATTTATACATAACTGTGTGTGTGTGTGCGTGTGATATGACTTCTTCACCCATTACGTTTCACCATTGATATGTGTCAGCAAAATTTACAAGGATCACCTGACAGTTAACTGTAATCAACAAAGATCCATCACTCAGGGGATGCTCAAAGATGCCAGATGCAAACTTCACTCTCAGAATTCTTTCAACTGCGTCATCAATTCTTGTCATTGGTACTTGCCCTGACTCCACCAAATGTGTCAAATCTTCTATAAATAATTGAAACCGAAAAGGTACCATCACCTGGTGGGGAGGGGAGGGGCGGGAGAAATGTTATATTTGGTGCACATCAGCATAATATTTTAAATAAGAGGATCTATACCATATCGATTCCCGCATTGATTGCTGATAGAATACTCTGCCGATAATTCGATCCATGAGGATTAGAAAGTCTGTCCAGGCCTTCGGAATCGGAAATAATGAATCCCTAGTAGAAAAGTCAGTCACACAGAATCAATATGACGTCACTTTCAATATTTCGTTAATCAAAAGGAGGAGGGGCTTGCTGCAATTCATATACTGGCATACCTTAAATCCAAGGTTTTCTTTTAAAACCTTGGTTAGAAGAAAATTGTGATCATGTAATTTGGTCCCATTCCAGCTAGAGTAGGAAGCCATAATAGTACACACTCCTTGAGAAAGACAATCCAGATAAGGAGCAATGTGGACTTTCTCCAGTTCATCGTAAGTTGTTATCGTATCTCCCTCATTTATACCATCTCTTGTGCCGCCATCCCCTACGAAATGCTTTGCACATGCAACAACGTTTTTTCTGAAGTAAGATACGCTCATCAGTCGAGCTAACAAAATAAAGGATTTCAAGAAAGACACATCTCTGGGAAAATATACATTACATCCAAGTTAAAAGATTATATCTAGTGAAGTTACATAAAAAAACCTGAATTTCGATATACTCCCCACTACAGCTGTATTTAGCAGCTTTAATAGTTATACTACATAAATAAATAAGAACGGGAATTTAATAAAATAGTTCTCTTCGTAGCTTAAATTTCTTACCCCCGCCCCCCCCAAAAAAAAAGTGGTAGGTTGTTTGTCAAAAGAAAGAATATATAAGAAGAAATCAGGATTGTATCAGTGTTCATTTACCTTCCGGCAATAAATGGATATCCGCTTGGGTGTCCTTGAGGCGCTTGTCCTTGCAAGCCTGTGACCATTGAGGTCATCATCTTAACAATCTGTGTCTCTTCACCAAAACTCTCATAGCTTCTTCCCCATCTTGGATCTCTACAAACCTGATCAGTTTCAACTAACTTAAAGACCAGCTGGATGAATGACACGACTCCAAAAATGAATGGCATAACGATAACTGTAAAGAAACAACAATAAGGCACGAGAAATGGATTAGCTATACATAACAAACAAAAGAAAGTCACTAAATTACCTCCCCATGGTATTCCATTTCATACAAATCTTTGAAAATCAATGCAAGATTTGTTACAAAACAAGAAACTGAAGATTTAACTTCTTTCATATAATTCTAGAACCAAACAATGCATTCATGATTAGATGCCAGGAAAAAGAAACACTTTACAAGTTTTTGCTACCAAAATGTTTTTTCTACTAAAATTTTCCATTAGATATAAAATCAATCAAAAGAATCAAAAATAAAGGAAAATGATGCTCAATGTAAATGGAAGGACTGGCATTATTATTCAGCTCTGAGTTGTTACTCATATTCTGAATGAGTCTATAAGAACCGAAAATATTACAGACAGGGGAATTTTACAAGCGATACACAACTGAGTATTAGAACATACTGCAACACAGGGAGCAAAAGTATAGTGAATGCCACTCGCCCTAACTTCAAGAGCCGTCGCAGCTCCAATCCTCCGGACCAAGTCTGGATCTCTGAAAGAAGATTGACATAGTTATTTTTAGTAGCCAGCCTTTGAGAACTTTTGGCCTTTAATCATCTTACTAGTTCAAAAAAGACAAAAAATCAACCTGGTGGCCCCAAGTCCTACATTGTGAGGAAATATGGTAGCACCATATACGTTGTTATTACCATGGACAGCGTCAATCGCGTATAGCAATGGAATTCCAAGGCGTGATTCCAATGCATCTTTCTGGAAATTATCTACCATGGCTGCCCAATCTGAAGATTTGGCATTCTCAAATGGCGCACTTCCTCCAACGCTCAGGATGCTGCCTGTAACAAATCAAAAACAAGAAACAAAAATGGCGATCAAGGGGCATTTCTCAACAAATTTAATCTTGTGTTTGATCTATATCACTAACTAGGTCCCAGGGTATTGATATCCTGGCGAGAAAAAACTAGAAAAATCCCGGCCGGCCTTTAAAGCAATCGAAATTCGACTCACAACCACTCAACAAAAGAATATATCCAACGATGGATGATGCACTGTTGGTCTTCTTCCGTATTTGTTTTTAGATTATGCCCAGGGTTATCATCGATTTTCCAGATACGGGCTAGCTAGCGAGGTACTAACACAAAATCAAGAAATTAAACTATCCCCAAGCTCATCGAAGAAAGAAATACATACATACATACATCATTTTTAAGTAGCGAAACGGGGACACATTGACTGCTTTCATCAAAAGACAATCAATCCCCACATAAATATAAATACTTTAGCCAATACTAAAAAACGTGTACCAGCATCACAAAATACAGCTCTGGAGGTTTAAATGCAAGCAATAATTATTTTTCCTAATTATGCACAACTTGCACTCTAAAGAAAGGGAATCAAAACTAATATTTACTATAAAAAAAAAAAATGAAATATACTAGTAAAGTAGCAGCAGTGTTGATTGAAAAATGGGTGACCTATTGCTTGGTGTTTAATGGCGGAAGGTGTGGCAACGGAGCGTTCGATTTGAGTGATTTGACCGATCTTTTCTGCAAGGGTCATACGAGAAAGGAGGTCTCTCACTCGACCTTCAATCGGGGCATTTTCGTCCTTGTAAATGCACTCCTCCATTGCACTGAATTTCAAACACAGATGAATCAACAAGACACTGCAAAAATGGTATGTCGGCAAAATTGCACCTTCTTTATTATTATTATTATTATTATTATTATTATTATTATTGTTATTGAAATTTGGATGATTAGTATATTTAAAAAATTGTGGATATGTATGAGTATGACATACACGGTTGCTTTCAAAATTAATACTGGCATGACTATTAACTACTAATATACTTGGGTATTATTATTATGTTGCATGTTTAGCCAAATTACTACCCTAAATTAAACTCAATTCAAAGAAATAATACTATGTTTGCTTAAGTTAATTGCCCAAATATTTTTAATCTTGCCACTTATTTGTGTTAAATGACCTCATTACCCTTATTCTAATTTTTAACTACCCACACTTACTTGTCATAACAAATCTTTATACGTCCTTAAGCGAACCCAAATTTTACATTTGTAGGAGCCTGATTTTGAAGTCACTACATGTTGTCGTAACTTTACGCGATTATTCGCATTTAAAATTATTTTCTTTCGAATATTCTTTTTCATATCTTTCTAAACATTCATTTATATTTCATTTTTTCGTTTCAGTTCGATAGAGTACAACAAGCGAAATGAACCCTCTTGAACCTGCTTATTTATCTCAAATTTTCAAAAAATGGAATATTACTATTGCGATTTTGTCGCATACATGCGTCATGTTTATAGCTAGGACATTTTGTCAAATAGAAAATTAACCTTGACATGTGTACCATATATATTTAATCTTAATTATTAGAAGGAATAGAACAATTCCTTTACGACATTCTAAGTTATAGGCGAATTTGACTAATTTTGGTGGAAAAATGAATATGAATATATATCACGTATTTTCTTTGAAAAATACAATCAACGAATTACTGATCATACGATTGAATCAAACAGTCGTATGGCTGAAATTAGAAATTATATCATCTTTAGTCTAATACAAATTATAGGTGCTATTTTCAGAAAATTACGCAAACATGTAGTGTCATTGGCTTTATGCTATAATTCCAAAACACAAAAAGTTGGATTTGATGGTGATATGATTAAACAAGAAACAAGGAAAAAAATACAATATGAAATTCTAATAAAACCATAGAGTTTGGTTTAAGTTGTAAATTGCAAGACCGAGGTTAGTTTGGTCTAAAAACCTAAAAAATGAGGGGTATTTTGGTCTTTGTATTTTAATTTTTTTTGGCCTAATTTGGGGTATTATTAATGGTGGAGAGAGTACCCAACTAATAATACCCCAATTAGGGTGCCATGTAGGATAACACCACTATTAATTATGCAAACCAAACAACCTTATATCTACGACTATTAATGTAATTGGGATTGGTTGGGCAAAGCAAACGAGTCCTCAGTGATTAAACAAACTCAGCTTGACAATTTTATTAATTAAAGTTTCGATTTTGGAGTAGGCTTCGGTCAACTAGAAATTAAAAACGTCTCGTAGTATTTCGAGAACTTTTCGGCATGTTTCGAAGATTTTTGTAAAATTGGGATTATAGCGAACATGAAAACTACATGTATTTCTTGTTTCGATTGAATCAAAAATAGAAATATTTTGGTATTTTTCGAGGAGACGTACGGAAATTTTGATTCATGATCATGACTGATACTGAATTAATTAAAAGACGCAGAAATCAAAATCTGAAAATGATTAAATAATAGAAATAATTTTGCTTATTTAATGATATTAGGGAGGAGTTATTCACTGCTAGTAATCCATTTTTGATAAGAATTTTTTTTGAGATTATACTTTAATCTCACAAGTTTCTACTTTTAGCAAAAGCTTTAATTTTTAGCAATAGCCGTTATTTCTATTTTTCTCCTTTCTATTTTTCGTTTATTTCCAACTCATTTAATTAACTATGTTAATTTCTGATTAACAAATTCTGTTAGTGATTTTTCGATCGTTGTAACACGCTCCTCGCCTATATAAGAGGAAATCATGCACACATTCATACTTTACTTTTTATTTTTATGCAAATCACAATGTACTCGATCAGATTTTTTTTCCCAAATTGAATCGTTTTGATTCGACATTAGGGTTTAATAATATCGTTTCAATTGTTTTCGATTTGATCTATTTCAACAAGAATCTATAACGTTCTCACAATAAAAAAAAAAACTAAAAAAAATATCCTTTTAAGGATGCAAGTGTTCCGAGAATTAAAAAATTAGGACCAAAAAAAAGGACGAGATTGATATTTGAGGGACTATAAGAATTATATGATAAAAACCTATAATTATTTTAGTGCTTTTCTACCAACTTCGATTCGTGGATATAGATCAATCATCCCAATTTCCCAACATTATAGTATAATTTATTTCAAAACACTAAAAGGAGGATACACAAGTTAATAATAATTTTATGCAGAAGGTACTTTTTTTTTTAATTATATGAGCACTAATATTTTTCTTTACATTCATTACTCAATTAGCTCCAAATATGTTTTCAGAATTATATTATTATATTTTCACTAATCTATGTAAAAATTGGCGACCGCATCACAATATATACATATACGTGCAACATAAAAGGTGAACGCATCAAACACTAAAAAAATATATATATATTATAACCAACGAACCAGAAAAACACGAATATCCTAAAACCTAAAAATGTATATATTTCTAAAAAATATAAATTTGCAAGAGTCTTCACAAATAAAAGTATACCTGCAGATCCCTAAAAATAAAATAAGAAAAACTAATTCCTAAAAGACCAAACTAACTATAAACAGACTGAGTTTGAAATCCACTAAAATAAAACATATAACGTATCAAACCAAAACCCTTAGACCACTTCGAGTTGTATCTCCTTTGTTGCACCATTGACAACATCATGCTTATTATCGTCAAAGTACCTCCTCCAGTACCAATGTTTCTTCCATACTCTCTCGTTCATCTCATCGATGGGCACTCCCTTTGTCTCCGGTAGAAAAAAATACGCGAAAAGCCCCATGATCACTATCCATGCCGAAAAGAAGAAGAAGATCCCCGACCTCATGTGACACAACATTGTCAAAAACGCTTGCGCGATTATCGCTGTGCACACCATGTTGGTTATCACCGCAACACAAAACCCGGCCGAACGCGTCTCCAAGGGGAAAATCTCGCTCGGGATCAACCATCCCAAAGGACCCCATGACCATGCGAATCCCACCACAAAAACAGCAATCCAAAACAGCACAATGTAAGGCCAAGGCTTTGGTATCACGTTAGTTGCCTTCAAATAATGCGCAAGAACCGCACCAGTAAAGAGCTGAGCGACCAACATCTGGACCGCGGCTTGCATCAGGAGCTTCCTCCTCCCGAACTTATCCACCCCAAAAACAGCAACCAGAGTAGCCAGTGAGTTGAGTGTGCCCGTAATGACAGCCGACAATAGAGAGGCGCCCGCTCCAAATCCCATGGTCTGAAACAGCACGGGAGCATAAAACATGATGACGTTGATCCCCGTGAACTGTTGGAAGATTTGGAGTATCGTGCCGCAGATGAGCTGAGGCCAACTAGAACGCTTGGTGAACAAGTTCTTGAAGGGTGTTTTGACCTTGCTAGCAATCTCGGTGGCGATCACGATCTCGTTGTACTCTGCCTCAATGTTTTCGACTCCCCTGATTTTCTTGAGGGCTGCACGGCCTTCGTCTTTCTTGCCTCGCTCGATTAGGCTCGTTGGGGTCTCGACAATGAGGAGGGAGCCG
Source organism: Linaria vulgaris (assembly GCA_948329865.1). NCBI lineage: Eukaryota > Viridiplantae > Streptophyta > Magnoliopsida > Lamiales > Plantaginaceae > Linaria > Linaria vulgaris. Next base: position 28,092,646 of record OX415250.1, on the reverse strand, counting down.
AGTGCGAGGGCGAGAGCCGGAACCGCAGCACCCCCTAGGGAGATTCTCCAACCGTATGAGTGTACTTTTGAGGTGAAATAGTTGAGAATGTTTGCGATCAAAATCCCCAATGTGATCAACAGTTGGAAGCAAACATTCAGGCCTCCTCTGTATTTCGCCGGAGCGATTTCTGATATGAATAACGGCACTGCCTGCATCAATTCATTCAAGTAAACACACAATGTTAAGACTTAAGTACAATCAATTACCAACATGCTATCAATTAATTTTACTAGATTGCACAAATTAAACTTCTATTATAAAATCTCTTTGTCAAGATTTGCAGCACATCAAACAATCTATAGTTTCACAACTCTAATCTTATATTGTAACATGATCTACCAAAAAATCTAGAGTTAATTTAATACATTAGCAATGCTCTTACGTACTATAAATTTGTATACCAATATGAACTAACTACACAAATCAAATACAACTTCAAGATTTTAGCATATTCATGAGACTGATCCTTTATTAAGAAAGATCGAGTACCTGATTTCCGAATCCGACACCCACACCAAGAAAAATTCTTCCAGTAATGAGCATGAAGAGATTCTGAGCCCCCGCGCAGAGACCAACGCCGAACAAGAAGGAGAGCGAAGCCAGCTGCATAGTTATCTTTCGACCAAACTTCTGGCAGGATATAGACGCCAACCAGCTGAACACCACCGCAGCTATGTACAAAGACGACGTGAACAGCTGGAGAGTTTGGTCGTCAAACTTACAGTAGTTGTCTTCGTGTGCCCTGTGCTTCTTTTCGTATACTTTCGGGAAGAATTTCAACAAGAAATCATCCATCGAAGACACTCCTCCTGCATATTCATCAATATACATATATTAGAATCACATGATATTTACATGCACTACTTAAACACGTACATATATATATAGGAATAACGAACCTGATATTCCGATATCAAAACCGAACATCAGTCCGCCAAAGGCCGCGATTATTGAACACAGAATAACTTGTTTTGTGAGTTTAGCCGGAAACTCGCCGCCTCCGCCTTTGATCGTGATTGGTGGTGCCATGACTATTTCGGATTGTAATCAAAATACGTGTGTGTTTTGTATATGAAAAGCTGGATACGTGAAGGTTTTGAGTGTTTTAAGTATATGACATTAGGTGCTACCACACCTTGGTTTATATAGAGATTCCAATTAAACAGATAGATCACTACGGGAGTACTAATTAGAGTCCTTATAATATTTGTCTCTATAATCCTTTTCTTAATTTGATTCTTATCTCAAACAGATAATGTGTAATTTAACTAGAATTGGTCTACTGGATAATTTAATGTTGTGTAATAAAGACCGTATAAAAACTAAATTCCTCTCCGTTACTTTAAGTTAAATAAAATTTGGAGATTCATATATATTTGGTTTCCTTGTCTCTATAAGTTAAATATATTTACTTCCTATCTGTTAATTAAGTTAAATAATATTTAGTTTCCTTGTCTCTGTAATCCTTTTGTAAATCTGATTCTTATCTCAACAAGATAATGTGTAATTTAACTACTAGAGTTAGTCTACTGGATAATATTTACTATCTTGTAAAGACCGTATAAAAATTAAATTCCTATCCGTTAATTAAGTTAAATAATATTTGGAGATTCATCATTCATATATAATAAACTAGGAGATCTATGCGGACAAAATGATCGAATTAATTAATATTTAATTATGTAACGCTGGATATTTGATCGATTAGTATTCTGAAGAGTTCAAGGTTCCTTTATAATATTAATGACGTTATGTGTGTTGTGCATGCTTGGCAATGTATTGGGAAATTATTAGTTTTAGCCCATCAGCTTGGCCTCTTTCCAAAAATAGCTCTTTAATTTGTCATTATCTAATTTTAGACCGTTAGATTAATTTTGTCCAGTTTTAATCCCCCTTCAATTTTTGGTGGAGCTAATATTCTTTTATTACATTTTTGCCCCGTTAGTTCCCCCCCCCCCCCCCCACCCCACCCATATTTTAACTAATCTCCAAGGACTATAATGCACCAACAAATATAAATCATAAGTTTTGACTATTATTTTTTTGGTCCGTTTCAAGACTATGGTTTCTAACAATGTTGATTTAATTCACTAATCCTTTCTCACAAAGAAGCTAAAAAGTAGTTCAAAAATTGTTCGGAATTTTCCACGACCTGTTACACGACTCGTCCAGAATTAGATTTAACAACACGTTACACGCTCAAATAATCTGCCTATACTTGAAGTGCTAGCACACGTAATTTTCTTTGTATAGATTTTAATTATTTGTGTGAAGATGTACTTATTTTATGAGTACTAGTCATATATAAATATATTTTCTTGAAGATCAAAATTTTGAGTTTTTATTTATGAAGTTAATGTACAAGTTCTAGTCTAAGATTATTTATGATTTTATGGATTCTTTCATGTACTTTTACATGAACACAAAAGAACCAAAACAAAAAATATATTAAGCCCCCTACACAAAACAAGATATATAACTTATCACATCACAGTACTCAAATTTGGTGTGTTTAAATTTGTATTTGGAAGGTAATTGCATTATAGTCTTTGGAGATTAGTTAAAATATGGGGGGAAAACTAACGGGGCAAAATGTAATAAAACAAATTAGCTCTAGCAAAAATTGAAAGGAGGATTAAAATTGGACAAAATTAAATCTAACGGGATAAAATTGGATAGTGGCGAACTAAAGGGCTATTTTTAAAGAGAGGCCAAACTAACGGGCTAAAATTGGATAGTGGCGAACTAAAGAGCTATTTTTGAATAGAGGCCAAACTAACGGGCTTAAACTAATAATTTCTCGAATGTATTAATTTTTGTAGTATCTTAATTAAGAAATATTTAATTCTTAATTTATTGTGTCATGATTACTTATTATTACATGACTATATGTCTATGCAAAATTAATCAGCCATGTCTTTGTAGAATAAATCAACAATTTTCATTGTATTTTCCCTCTTATTTTAATGAAAATAAAAGTAACGAGATGTATAAGTATATATAAGTTAAAAGAACTCATGGTTATAAAAAGAAGAGCAAATGGCAAATCAACCCATGTATGAAATAGGCGCATTACCCCATGTAATCTTAAAATATGTGAATTACCCAATGTAATCTTAAAATTGGTGCACACTGCCTCCCTATCTAATTTTCATATATTTGTACTTGCACTTTGTTAAATTCTATTATTCAAATATCTATTTTTTGTATATTTAGCAAGTTAGTGAAATATTATATCATCGTGTTGTAATTAAAAGTAAAAAAAAAGATTTCTAAGAGGAAATGTTAAGAAGAAATTAATCCAACTCTCACTTTTTGGAAAGTGAGTTACACATCTTTCTATAAGGATGTATATTGCACAATTTTAAGATAGCACGGTGATAATATGTCTATTTATTTTTCACAGGGGAGTAATCCACCTCTTTTGCACATTACAGGGGGTGATGTGCTAAAAACCCTAAAAAGAATTAGATTTATGAATGTCAATTGCCAAGTTCCATAATTAGTAGTCTCGCTCTCTTAAAAAATGTCAAAAGGAAAAAGGAGAAGCCCATAATTAAGCATGTCATGAGGTGCTTCCATATGAAGCTTCTCCCCAAACCTTGGTGAATATCTTATTTAGACTCATTAATCCCTTAAATTTCTCCCAAAATCAAATTTTACCCTCAAATAAATCTCATGATTTCTCTCTTTCCTTATTAACACGATCTTCTTTTCCATAATTTTATATTTTTAGATTAAAAAAATAATTTAAAAAAGCAATTAAAGAAAAAATAATTATAAAAAAAGAACACGAAAAAAAATCTTAAAAATGATTTACTTAACAACAACATGTACGACAATATTATATTAACATCTTTTAGATATAATTATTATTTGTAGAAGATGTATGCGCGATGTAATTATACCAAATGACTTGTATATTGTAATACAATAAACATATATATTGATTACACCATATTAAAATTTAAATTATTTTAATTTTTAATATATAAGTATCCACCTCATGATTGTGCAAATGTGAGTGAAGGATTAATATTTATATATCTGTAATTTAAATAAGAATAATGAAATATTATTTTATTTTAATTACGGTTCAAAAACTGCTTCTATTTAATTTTTGCAAACATCACAAAACTAACTTTATCTGCTTTAAGTTACTCTTAATGAAGGATTTGCAAACTCTCATAGATTTAAGTCAAACACAACTTTAAGTAACTTTAAGTAGAAGCTATGAAGAATGAGCTTTAATAAGCTTTTGCAAACACCCCCTTAAGATATTATTTTCAATATTTGTAATAATAATAATAATAATTAACTAAAAGTAAATTAAGATATTATTAGAAGATGCTGAAAAAAAACACTCATCCCAATGTAAATTGTAAAATAAACATTCTACTTGTTTTTACTTAGTTACACATCTAATATGCACAGGAGGCCTTTAATATATTCAAAACATCTTGGAACATAACTGATTAATACATCCAAAGTTAAATATTAAGTTACAACAAAATATCTGAAAAAAGAACCCAGAAAAAGATGATACGAAAGGACGAATTATTATAAGTGCCATGTATCTTTTCCACTTTGATAAAATTGTGCCCAAACTTTTATCTGGCCTGATTATGTACCATGCAACTTTTCGTATTTTCGCTAAAAATGTCCTTTGGCTCTTATTTGGGCATTTTTGCAGAAGTAGCTGGCACATCGCATACCATGTCGGATAACACTTTGGACACTTTCGTCAAAGGGCAAAAGATACAAGACATTTTTACCCCACTATTATTTTAATTTACTAGACTTTCCATGTCTTCTATCTTACTACCATATTGCACCTAAAGTTATTTGTTAGTACACTTATGCTAAATTGATAGCAAAAAACTAACCATAAAATATTTGTATAGTCATATATTTTAGAAAGTTAATTAATCAAACCTTAAAAAATAACTACATAGTCTTATAGTTATATATTTTTAACAACATTAATTAATCAATTATTAAATATAACTTTGTAAAAATAAATCAATTAGCTACCAAATATTCTTGAATATATAACATGTCAAGAAAATAAGAATAAAAATATTTAGAAAGATACAAACCATCAATAAAATTAATATTCTTTTTAAAAAAAGGAAAATCATCATCTTCCCTACGGGCCCACCCATAACAACAACACCTCCCCCTCTCCCCTCCTCCACCCCAAACCGCACCACCAATACAACGATACAGGTGGAGGAAAAATTCCCTAATAACTTCGCCTCTCCATCCAAACTTAAATAGAGGATTAATGGACGAGAAGTGTTGCTTTCTTTTCATCCGATTCTGATCGGCGATGCCTCGCCTGGAGTTGGGTGAATCATTCGATCTATAGACTCTCGGCACTTCAAATGCCAAGTTATATGCTTTGTTGTGCCTACGATATAATATAACCTTTGAAGACAAGAGCCTAGAGGAAAGTACCACAAATTCTTCTTCGCGACCTTCGACTTCTTACGAGACTCATATCTATCTTTCCCGTATACCGTGCATTTTTGGAAGTCATGTCTCGCCGCCAACCTGTAGAACATGAAACACTTATTTGGACAAACATCGATCTTCACGTACCCTAACCCCAAGGTTCGCAACATCTTATACACCCCTTTCCTGTCTTTAGGTAACAACTTCTCAATCTCTCAGTCCAAACCATCTTAGACAACTTTAAAAACTTATCGGAACCGGCGTTACTCGTTTTGTGCATGGTCTTGTAATTCAACCACTCTCCAACCCACCGTAAGACGGATTTGCTCTTCTTAGGATGCATCTTCACATGTCCTAGATGCATCAAGTCGTGGAAAGCACTCGCATCGGTATTTGGATCCTCGTTACGCACACCGTCCTCATCTAATCGGCCTCCATATGCATCCACGACCATTTGTCTAAATGAATCGTCACCGCTAACAAGATTGTCGGGAATATTGGCGTGTGATGGGCCGGGGGGGTTGGAGAAAAACGATATAGTAGTCTTGGTTGACTTTTCTCCATGCAAAACCCACTCGAAATATCCAGACGTAAATCCCGACTTATGAAGATGATCACGAACTAGGTATTGATTAAAAAACTTTGAATTGTTGCATTTATTGCACGGGCACCTAATATGTCTTCCTAGATCTAAGTAGTCATCTTGTTGCGAAGCGAATTCTATGAACGTGCAAACCCCAACCACAAAACCATCTTGCTAATAACCATTGATATTGAATCTATCGTACATCCAAGATCTATTATTTATATAAGTCATAAAATATAAAGTAAATATTTACAATTAATACTACAAACAATTATCAATTTGAAACGTGACAATTATAATGCACGACAAGATTGTAGTGTGATAGAGTGATAAACTTACTTCTTGAAGCGTGAAAGAACGATCCTCAAGAATATTGTGTCCACTACGAGTAGCCTCGATGTGTTTACGACAATATCTATCAACAAATAAATAAACAAGCTAGCATACCATACCAAAATATAATATTAAAAAAAGATATTTGAGCTAGTAAGGGAAACAACGAGGATACCTTAAAAAATGGTGAAAATTATTGTGAATTATGAAAGTGAAGGAGGGATGTATTTATAAGTGGAAAACTGGCAGCTCGCAATGACGGGTGGTCACGATAGCCAACGGCCAGTGGTTGTCGCAAATAAGACTAATCGTTGGCGAGTCGTGACCGCCTGGCGGTCACGACACTAGCTTCGCAACTGCCCGACAGTCACAAAAGAGGGTCATTTGTGACCGCCGAGCGATAGCGAATAATATTCATCGCTTTAATTTGTGCATTTCAGATGGTTATTTAAGGCACGTTGTTTGTTAAATTGATAAAGTAGTTAAAACGAGGCAAATTATAAGTTTTACTCCACAGTCGCATATAGTAGTTAAAATAACTAGGCATATATTTAAGACTTTCTCGACCGGCTGGTGGTTGCGAAGTATTGTTGCTACCGCCTGGTGGTTGCGAAGTATTGTCGCGACCGCCGAATGAGGGTTATTAGCAACCGCTCGGCGTTGCGAATAATATTCATGTTTAAATTTGTGATTTTATGGAACGATCTTAATAGGTTTATAATTTTTAACAACAAATCTCATTATTACATGTGAATTGAAGTAAAAAATGGTTACAACATTACTAATTAAGTTATCAAAATAGTAGATTAGACGTGATTGGACGAGATATGAACGATGAACTTATTTTATGTTCTATTCTCTTTTCTTTTCTTTTTTTTTATTTCATTTCATTTGTCATCTCATACTTATTATTTAAGCAATTTTCTTCATATTTGCATTCTTTTACAATTCTATTCAATTTCTATAAATAAAACAAAAATTATATTCAGTAAATTCCCGTAATTTTTTTTTATCTGATGAAGGTTATTCGCGACCTCCCCGCATTTGCGAATAGTATGAATATTAAGTGGATAGGTTGTTAGGATTTGTTAGTTAGTTGATCCTAAATATTATCCGATTGAAATAACAAAATTCCTTAATAATCTCTAAAGTCAAGTAAATTAACCATATTTCTTATCCAAGATATTATATCCATTACTTTAATTTATCCAGTACAGTTAAGAGTACATAGTATAGTTAAGTACACAACTCTACTTCTAAGCTAGTTTGATCAGCTTTCGAAATACTCATGGCACCACAAATTGTGGCTGTTAACAATGGTGGCGGCGATTTTCCGGCGAAGCTCACGACACAAGTTGTATGTTGTTCCATCATAGCAGCATTTGGCGGCCTCATGTTTGGATTCGACATTGGCATATCAGGTTCATACATAATTCCTACCATATATGCATGTGTCTAATTCATTTCCAATATTCTAGCTAGTGTGAATCTTCGAAACAAAAGAGCACAAACTTATGATAAATATCTCATGTAATTGTAATTCTAATACCAACATATTTGATTATGTAGGAGGGGTGTCTTCGATGGATGATTTCTTGTTGAAATTCTTCCGAAAGGTATACGAAAAGAAGCACAGAGCGAAAGAAGACAACTACTGTAAGTTCGACGACCAATACCTCCAGCTGTTTACGTCTTCACTGTACATAGCTGCGGTGGTGTGCAGCGCAATGGCATCTAAATGCTGTCAGAATTTGGGTAGGAAGATAACAATGCAGTTGGCGTCGCTCTTCTTCTTGATCGGTGTTGGTCTCTGCGCGGGGGCGCAGGATCTCATCATGCTCATTGTGGGAAGAATTTGTCTAGGTGCGGGTGTTGGATTCGGAAATCAGGTGCTCTGTTAATAAAGCCTTTGAAGAAAATGAATGTGTATATGTTTAAGATACATAGTTCATGTGGAATTGGTGTACAGATTTATATTAGAAGCATTACACAAAGGAATTAGTTTTTGATCTAAATTAATATTACACCTAAAATTTGAGTTGTCAAAGTTAAGTTTTTTTTTCTCCAATCTATTGTTAAAATGTGTTGCAAATCTTGACAAAGATTGTAATAAGAGTTCAATTTGTAATATGAGTTTTCAATTGATGCAGGCAGTGCCGTTATTCATATCAGAAATCGCTCCGGCGAAATATAGAGGAGGCCTCAATGTTTGCTTCCAATTGTTCATCACATTAGGGATATTGATTGCTAACATTCTCAACTATTACACCTCAAAAATTCGTCAATACGGATGGAGAATCTCCCTCGGGGGCGCTGCAGTTCCTGCTCTTTTCCTCGCAGTCGGCTCCCTCTTCATTGTTGAGACCCCAACAAGCCTAATCGAGCGAGGCAAGAAAGGTGAAGGCCTCAAAGCTCTCAAGAAAATCAGGGGAGTCGAAGACGTTGATGCAGAGTACAATGAAATCCAACTCGCCACCGAGATTGCTAACAAGGTCGAACACCCTTTCAGGAACTTGTTCACGAAGCGTTCCAGCTTCCCTCAGCTCTTCTGCGCCACAATACTTCAAATTTTCCAACAGTTCACGGGGATCAATGTGATCATGTTTTACGCTCCGGTGCTGCTTCAAACCATGGGATTTGGAGCGGACGCCTCTTTGTTGTCGGCTGTCATTACAGGCTCGATCAACTCTGGCTCCACTCTGGTTGCGGTGTTTGGTGTGGACAAGTTTGGGAGGAGGAAGCTCTTGATTCAAGCTGCGTGTCAAATGTTGGTCACTCAAGTTTGTACGGGAGTGATTCTTGCAAAGTATTTGAAGGCGACGAACGTGATCCCATCGCCGTGGCCTTACATTGTAGTCATCTTGATTGGTATTTTCGTGATGGGATTTGCGTGGTCTTGGGGTCCTTTGGGATGGCTGATCCCGAGTGAGATTTTCCCGTTAGAGACCCGATCCGCTGGGTTTTGCGTGGCCGTGATAACGAACATGGTGTGCACGGCCATAATCGCGCAAGCGTTTCTGACGATGTTGTGTCACATGAGGTCGGGCATCTTCTTCTTTTTTGCTTGCTGGATTGTTGTCATGGGACTTTTTGCTAAATTTTTGCTGCCAGAAACAAAGGGAGTGCCCATTGATGAAATGAACGAAAGAGTTTGGAAAAAGCACTGGTTCTGGAAAAGATTCTTTGATGATGATGATGATAATCTTAATGGTGCCAAATCATCAGCACCAAAAGAAATTCCCCTTAAAGTATGCTGAGTAGAAATTCAATCAAGATTAATCAAGAGTGTTGGTTTATTTGTTTGTCTTAGTACCTGCTTTGATTAGTTGGTTTGAGGAATTAGGTTGTACTCAGTTTCTTTAGATTTTTAGCCTTATATGGGCTAACTTTTTTCGGAAGTCACAGCTTGTTTTAGAGTTAGTGTATATATATTGTTTAGAATAGAGTGAGTTATTAAATCTAGTCAAATTTCAAAAAGAAAATAAAAATCCAAGGTTAATAATATAAATTATCTTCAAAACCTTATTATTAAAACTCATCAACTAAACACCTTATATTCAAAATAGTGAATATTTATTTTTATTATTATTTGAATAAGGAAAAGTTAACGCACTTAATGGTACTATAATAATTTAGCTATATAGGAAAGTACTCAATAATGTATGAATATTTTTACTTAAATAGGAGACCTAGACATCTTAATGTTTTTTATAATTTTTTTGAGTTGTTAAACAATTTGTCATGACTCATGACGCGTTTTAATCTTTTTTTGTCTTATATGATTACTTATATTTAATATTACATTTTTTATTTTTCAAAAAACATACTTCTTACGTTGTTGTATATATAATATATATGACGATGCAAATCTCCCTGTGAGGGCAGATCCGTACAATCAACTTATTTGATTCGGACACCTTATTCCTGACCTTAGGCTCTACTCCATCAAGGGTGCCTCGTAGGCGTAGACGTAACGAGCCTTCCAAAGTGGACCAAAACATAGAAGGTGTATTTAGACGTGTGACTAGACCTACTTATCTATGGAAGAATCAAGTCACATCGTAATTCATGTGAGGAATGTATAGTTTGTAGTGGAAGGTTAATTTGTAGTGGTAAGATAGTTTTACTTGATAGAGGGGTGTTGTGGATTTGAGCATTTTCGCAGAAGAGAAAGAGTGAAGTGGGATTGTTATCCTTCCTAAAAGAGGCCGAATGAAGTATGTTTGTTGCCAAGAGATGGTGTCCTATCCTATATATACAGGGTGTTGCATGAGGAAGAAGTGATAAGAGGGAAGAAGACGATGCTAAGTGTTGAAAAAAGATAAGCCAAATATATGAAGACTAGGTGCTAAGTGTGGGGTAAGTACTGGCGGGAGAAGTGTGTCAATCCTACTTTGTCAAATAGTAAGTGATTCATGGTAATGCATTCGGTCTTGTGTGGCAAAAACATGTTTACATTTCGGAACATCGTTTTCGTATGAGCCAAGGTAATATGCAACATCAAATATAACTTATTTTTTAATCAAGCGTGAACTAGTTCTTTTGTAAGGTTTTAAATGTATCATTCATTTCCTCTTTTAAAAAACATATCCATTATTAGATTAGTCGTTATGAGATTTCTGGATCTGGATCCGTCCTTCATTGCATGAGCCTAATTCTTTTTCTTGTCTCCTTTTTGATTTAACCAGAGACCATGTTTGCCCAAAAGTTATAACACAAACAGAGGGGTAACATTTCATATAGAATCGATCTTAAATTTTTTTTAATTGTTCTATGAACAACTTCAATCTTTTGATCCTCACTTTAGTAGCACCCCAATTCTTAAGAGTCGTTCCATTACCGAAAGGTGGAACCGGTGCAAAATTCTATCTCCCATTTTTGCTTAATTATAATAAATTGTTAAAAGGCTTAAGGAAAGTAGATTGTAGACAATCCTATTCATTTAATATTTGAGGCTTTTCTTCCCTTTGTATTTATTTCCTTACTATCTTTTCACACCTTTATCACAAGCCGACTAACGGCTACTTTTGATTGAATATGCTTCTTTTACTTTCGCATTTCGAACTTTTCAAGATTCATTTTTTTCTTATATAGTTATAACTTTGTATTTACCCATGATTTGGGATTTGATTGCACTTGAGCCTACCTCAATATTCTACTTTTTTCCAGCACTACATGTTAAGAATTAAATAGTAGTATTAGTTTCTTTCTTATAAAATATTTGTACAGCTGAACCTTGATGATGGCTCTTGCTTGTTATCAAGTATCAAAACAAACGTCTCCGTTAAAGATAATACTTACTAAATTTGTTCTATATTTTTAAAGGTTTGAAATTAATTTATTAACTTAAACAAATAGTTCTAATATGGAAAACAGATAATGAGAAATACGAGATAGAATTATAAGAGATATAATTACTGTGGAAAGTGAATGAATATTATTGATCAAGAGATTACATACTTATACAAGTTATACAGATAATTAGGGAAGATAATTACAGAAGATATACAAAGATATGATCATCTAATCTAAGATAGGAAACATACAACAAGAATATTTACTAAGATACACTATTGCCTAATACGCCCCCTCAAAATAGACGGGCCATCAGCAACGAAAATTTTGGAGCGTAGCAGTAAGAACCGAGACCGAGCTAGTGATTTCGTGAAGAGACAAGTTGATCACGAGTATTAACCAATGTTATTAAAGGCGCGCCCCAGAGCGCGCTCAGGGCACGTCCAAGCCAAAATCAGCATTAAAACGCCTTTGGGCGTTGAAATGTGGCGCGACTTTCGTTGGGCGTACGCTGCAACATTAAAAGCGCACGCTTCAAGTGGAGAAGCGCTGGTTTCTATGCTCAAATTAATGATGGTATTCACTGTTACGTTGAAAAGTCAAGACATTTGTGTTTTTTTTACTCTTCAGCCAATGCATCACATAATTGATTAGCCTTAAACAGCATTAAATATCCACAAATCAAAATAAATGTTTCTGGAGATGTACATAGAGAGAAGAAGAGGCTCATTAAATTAATAAATAATTTCAAAAGACTTTGGCAACAAAAACCTAAGTTTTATTCGTAAAATATTTAAAGATTGTAATTTACTCCTCTTTTATCTTCTCTCTTTCTTCGACTTATTAAGGTTACCGAAAAGATTATAAGATTTTGCCTATCCAATAATTTGAAATTAGCCAAAGTATTGTTTTAAACATTTATTACGTTTATTTTACCACTTTTTGATTTATCTTAATTATCTGTATATTTATTTATCTATTATTTATATATGATATAAACGAAATATCAACGTTTCAAAAGCTTACGCCTAGCGCCCAGAAGCTTACGCTTCGCCTCTAAGTGCGAAAAATGCTCCGATTGCGCTCAACGCCTTTAACAACACTGGTATTAACATAGGAAACTCGAATGAGACCCTTGTTAACTAGGTCACGAACAAAATGAAGATCCACTGAAATATGTTTCATTCTCGAGTGTTGCACTGGATGTAAGGAGAGCCGTAGAGCTCCTATGTTATCGCAGCGGATAAAAGGTGCAGTTGGAAGCCTGATACCGATTTCGCCAAAAAGATGTTGTAACCAACGAACTTCAGCCGATATAGAGGCAAGAGCACGGTATTTTGCTTTCGTTGAGGAACGAGCAACAACATTTTGCTTGTGTGACGACCACGAAATTGGGTTAGCACCAAGAAAAATAATGAAGGCAGTAGTAGAAGTGCACGTAAGACTGTCTCCTGCCCAATCCGAGTCAGAAAGGGTCGTAAGCGAGAGAGAGACGGGGCGGCGAAGGAGAACACCATGTGTGAGAGATCCCTTAAGATAACGGAGCACACGTTTAAGGGATGTCCAATCTGTGGCGACGTGAGAAGCCATACGTTAAGCCAAGCGGTTAACAGAGAACGCGACATCGGGACGAGTAAGCGCAAGATATTGGAGGCCACCAACAATTTGGCGAAACTTCGTAGCATCAACAACCGCAGCCGACGTTGAGGCAGGAGGATTAGTGGCCATGCGGGTCGTGAGGGGTTTGGCACCATCCATCTTGTGCTGCGACAATAAATCATGAATATATTTCTGTTGAGACAGAAATAGACCTTCACAACAACGCACTACTTCCACACCCAAAAAATAAGAGAGAATACCCATGTCCTTTACCGCAAACTTGGTTGCAAGATGTGTGATAAGCGAAGAAACCAATTTATCACATGAGCCGGTGACGATGATGTCATCCACATGCACAAGCACAAAGATACGAACCGAATCTCGTAGGAGCACAAAGAGTGACGTATCGTATTTGGTTTGAACAAAACCAAACGAGATAAGCGCTGCACTTAACGCAAGATACCATGCACGGGGAGCCTGTTTAAGACCATAAATAGACTTATGAAGAAGACATACATGATGAAGACGAGTCAGATCAATGAACCTCGAGGGTTACCGTATAAAGACTTTCTCCGAGAGAGCTCCATGAAGAAAGGCATTGATAACATCCAATTAACGAAGCGTCCAGTTGTGCATGAGAGATAAGGAGAGAATAGTTCGTATCGTGACAGGTTTAATCACCAGGTTGAAAGTCTCATTGTAGTCAAGGCCGGGTCACTGATGAAATCCTTTGGCTACAATGCGTGCCTTAAAGCAATCAATAGAACCATCAAAATGCCTCTTAATGCGAAAGACCCACTTATATCCAATAGTTCCACGATCAGAGGGAGGTGGAACTAATGACCAAGTGCCATGTAAAGTGAGGGCAGTAAATTCTTCATCAGTGGCCTTAAGCCAATTGGGATCCGCAACAGCATGAAAGACGCAAGTAGGTTCAGTCGGACCTTGAACCGGATGGTTGGTAACCACTGAATAAACCTTAGGCTTAAATATATTGTTGCGAGAACGCATGATCATAGGATGAGCACGATCCGAAGGTGGGTCTGCGGGCAAAACAGTCGAGACAGAAGTCTCTGGTTGCAATGTTGCCCTAACATTAGACCCAACATTCAGAACAGAAGTCGCAGAGACAGGTGCCAGAGGTTTTGGTTGTAATGTTGCCCCAATATTGGGAACAGAAGGTGCAGAGACAGGTGCCAAAGTTTTTGGTTCCAATGTTGCCCCAACATTGGGGACACAAGGTGCAGAGGCAGGTGCAAAAGCTTCTGGTTGCAATGTTGCCCCAACATTGGACCAAAAATTAGGAAAAAAATGTGATACTAAAGTGTCCGGAGGAACAAGAACCTTGTGAGGTGCGGCCAACGGTTAAATGGAGGGCATAATCGGTCGAGGTGATGAGTCATTCAAGGAAGGGCTCCCCGGAAAACTCGTTTCAACAAAATGAACATGTTTGGAGATGTATAACCGTCATGTACCAAGATCAAGACACTTGTAGGCTGCCTGAGATGTGGAATATCCAACAAATACACAAGCCCGAGACGGAGGTGATAACTTGCCCGGAATATAAGGACGTAAATAGGGGTAGCATAAGCACCCGAAAGCCCGTAGATGAAGATAATTAGGGGTGTGACCAAATAGTGCTTCAAAGGACGATCTATTGTGCAAAACTGGAGTAGAGAGCCGATTATATAGATAAGCTGCAGTAAGAAAGGCGTAATTCTAATATTCTGGGGGAAGCCCAGCACGCGTAAGAAACGTGCGACCCATTGGAACTATATGACGGTGATGCCGCTCACTTGTGCCATTTTGTTGAGGCACATGCGGGGCAGTGGTGAGCCAACTAATGCCATGCATAGAAAAATAACCTCGTAGAGCCAAAAACTCTCTGCCATTATCCGAGTAAAAATTCTTGATTGAGGTGACAAATTGTTTTTCAACTAGAGTGTGAAATTGAGCAAACACTGTAGAGACCTCGGATTTTGCAGAAAGCATATACACCCAACAATACTTAGTAAAATGATCAACAAGAATTAAGTAGTAGCGTGCACCAGTAACAGACACAACTGGAAAAGGCCCCCAAACATCACCATAAATAAATTGCAAAGCATGATCCAAAACAAGAGACGATTTATAAAAAACGAGTTGTTGGCTTTTGTTCAAAAAACATGAACTACAATGATCAAAATCCAAATCACTAGGCGAAAAACAAGGTAAATTGTTGTCATTCAAAATAAATGAACTAATCTTCGATGAAGGGTATCCAAAACGTTCATGCCAACAACCCTTGTGAGCACGCTCCCCAACTAATTCTGTAAACTACGGCCTCAAGACCCTTATCAATCAAACGTGAAACACTCCATCAACACATGCTCCCCTGAATAGATTAGCCCCCCACTTACGATCCTTAACAAGAAAGTAGGACGGGTGAAATTCAATAAAACAATTGTTCACCTTTGTAAACTCATGAACATACAGAAGATTGCAGCGGGATTGGGGTACACATAATAGATTATCGAGTGTAAATGTACGATCAGCCAAAACAATACGAGAGGTACCAGTATAAGATATAGGCAAACATGTACCACATGCAGTGGAAACCTCATCGAGACCTTCATACTCATAATGGACAGTGAGGTTCTGGAGATTCGATGTGAGATTATGAGAAGCCCCCGAGTCAACAAGCCAATCCGTATTAAGAGGAGAGTGATCGACAGGGGATGTAACAAAGTGGGCGTGCGGTGGTGCGTAACGGCAACATGTACGTGCACCATGACCATAAATACCACAGAGTTGACAAGTGATACTAGGTCGAGAGTGTTGTGGTTGTCCAGCGGAACGTGAATGAGGCGGTTGATAAGGGGTCGACGATCCTCGCGCAGGGTTAGAATACCCACGCTGCTGACCATGTTGTTGACCACGTACATGGCCACCACGACTACGGCCTGATCCACGAGAGTTGGAGCGCGGCTGTGCGGACGCCGCATTCGCAGTAGCAACAAGAGTCGATGCTTCTTGCTCAAGATGGCGCAAATAAGCCTCTTGACTAATGAGCAAATCCTAAAATTTTGGGAATTGAATTGGATGTTCCCGAGCACGGATGTGGCCTGCTATGTCACGGTATGCAAAGCCAAGACCATTGAGTACATAGAGTGTGATATCAATATCTTTGAGAGGTCCATCGATGGTTGCAAATTCATCCGCCTTGGATTTGACTAGTTGGAGAAATTCAGAGACAGAATTCGAGCCCAACTTGATGTTTTGCAAATCATCCTTGAGTTGCATCACCCTCGATAGAGAACGATTCGCATAGGAACGTTGAAGATTATTCCATGCATCCGCCGAAGATTTGGCATTTTGGAACAAATACACAATCGGAGGAGTGTAGGATCCAATCAAGGCAAAAATAAGGAGAGAGTCTTGACGTGTCCAGTACTCGTATGTCGTCATACTTTTCGGAGTGGAGCCCATGAGAGGGCAGGGGATTGTACCATCAAGGAAGCCAAGAAGTTCATACCCATAGAGAAGATGACGAACTTGGGAACGCCATGAGGCGAGATTTTCTCCATTGAGTTGCAACGATAGTTGTTGATGGGCATTGATCGGAATCAGCGCCTAACCACCGGAAGATGGGCTGGCCGCTATATGGAGCGGACGCAGCTGCGATGAGGACGCCGAGGCGTCGATATGACCCCCAGCCGTGGAGTTGCCAGACGTGGTGGAGTCGTCGGAAGGGTTCGTCATAGGATCAAGATCTCGTTAGAGAGATTGGCGTCTTGATACCATATAAGAGATATAATTACTGTGGAAAGTGAATGAATATTATTGATCAAGAGATTACATACTTATACAAGTTACAGAGATAATTACAGAAGATATACAAAGTCATTTAATCTAAGATATAAAAGATACAACAAGAATATTTCCTAAGATACACTATTGCCTAATAAGAATACTAGTAAAATCAAACATTTTGGGCAACAGTCAACAATGACACAGTAGTGCTGGAATTTATTCTTGATTCATGAGTGAAGCTCTCAGTTTAGGTAGGAAGTATGTTATTTGATTGATTTTGCAATAAGAAAAGGTTATAATATTTTTTTTTCAATAACATCCACTCTAGTTTGAATCTTCTGAAGAAGTCCACCCAAGTGAGTTGTGGAGATTGCGTCTAGAAAAGACAATCGATCAAAAACAAGAAATTTATTAGTATGATGAGATGAATGATCCTCAGTGTGCGTTACTATCATAAAATCGCGACAGTGCCCAAAATTCTGCATGCTTATTACAAATGTGCCTCGTCGATGCAAAGGAAGCAACAATAAGCTCTCATTAGAATCACAGAGTACACCCCAAATCCTTGCTTGATGCCAATTATAATAGGACGAGTCATCAATATTAAGTTGGACATATTATATAGATGGTAGAATCTATTTAAGGTAAATAATGGACGAGTAACTTGTTTTGACTGCTGTGTTTGGGCTACTGACCAAAGTGGTGAGAAACAGAGAGAATGGACTTTCAACCCAATAATGCATCTCGGGTTGAGCTAAAAATAAGTAGGTGTTGGAGAGTGCTTAAATAACTGGAACTCAAAGAGAGTTGGAATGGGTGAGACATTCAAGTTTCAACAAAAAACGTTATTCATAACAACAAATTGTCTCGTTTTTAGTCCACCTATAGATTTGGATAAACAAATTGTGCCCTAGTTAATTTTTAGTCCTACTATGACCACCTGAACTGATATTATGATGAACTTGTGGGTGTGTTTCTAGGAATTGGGATGAAGTTGTTCTTGACAATCGGAAAATAGACATAGCATGAGAATAAATAGTTGTAAACGTGGACCTAGACAACACCGATCTTCTCATAAAAGATAGAAGGTGTGTATACCATGTTTCTGTCTTACAAGATGTCGAGTTACCAAGGGGCTTATATGCTTTGTTTTTTTACCGATTCAAATTGCCCACTTTTAAATACACGTTCTAGCTCAGATTAAGAGCGTTTAGCCTAATCGTTTTTAGATGAGCTAGGAGTGCGTTTTTACCTTTTTAAAGGTTTGAGATTACTTTACGAAACACACGTACCTTAGAGGACAAACAGTTTGCTCTTTCTATTCTTTTATTAGTAACACTATATATATAGAAAATAGATATAGGCTATCATTCGATTCCACCCGTGTGTTTAATTAAACTAGTCCTCATTCGTGTTCATTAGATTATTATTCGCATAAAACTTTCACCTCATGTAGTCTTTGTTAATTAGGAGTAATAATGAGGCAAGAGCAAATGCATTATTGGTGACTGGTCCCTACATTTCATCATGTCTTAAACTTGTACAATGATGGTCCGAAACAAGTATAGATCAACTGCGATGTGCTTGTTCCACCTACAGCTTTAAATTTATGCTGTTGACACAAAAAATTAATGCAACACTTTGGACTGATAACAGCGTATTTTGGTTTTTGTTTTACATCTACTTCTACGGGTATTTGTCATACTCACTCTTCATCTGAAATAATCGAATAAAAATATTAAAAAATTGTACAAAACTTAAAACTATAGACTAAAAATGTGTGACATCACTAATTCTCAGCCACTATTCTAGGAGAGCGTCATACCACATATGCATACTTTTCTTGTTTCAGTTTCCCTTTTGACTGTCGTGAAGATTACAGGAGAAAAGATTACTATGATTTCATATATTCATATGATCTTATTTGTTTAAGTTTTATTGCAATTAAAGATAAATCTTTGTTCTTTTTTCCTTTTACCTCCAAATCAGCAAAGATTACGCTTTTATGATCACAATTCACACGGGAAACCATTCTATATTCCTATAATCATTTATTACATTTTGCACTCCCGAAGTGGAAAGAACATTAAAATACTTGATAGAACCGCAACTAGTCCTTCACATCTTTGTAGTGTACTAGTGTGTTCACAATACGTTTTGACTTACTGGGAACCTCTTATCTAACATTAATGTTAAAGCCCACAACTCCATTTTGTGGGTATTGATGTGTGGCTCATACACTTTTGGGGTGTGTGGGACCCACATCAATACCCACAAAATTGGGGTTGTGGACTCTAACATTAAAGTTAGATAAAAATTTCCTGACTTATTTAGCAAAAGTAAAGGTACGTATTTATCATCAATAAAATTAAAGTACGTGATTTAACTTCGGATTCAGGAGACTTTGACCACTAATTTCAACGAGAGAATATGATAAATAAATTAATTTCAACAAATTACCCTGAGTCTTAGGCTAATTTGCCAAATTACCCTGAATGAAATAAAACATATGAAAATTTACCCTATCTGATGATTCAAGAAATAGCAAATTTCCCCCTTAGTGGTCACCAAAACTTAAGAAAATAATGAACTCTTGCTCGGAAAAACTCTATTATCATTTTTCGGGCCACTAGCAAGAAACCCCCATGTGTTATGGAAAAGAGGCAAGAAACCCCCCTATGAAAACAAAATAGGCAAAAACACCCCCTGTGTTAAACAAATCATAGCACACTGCCCCCCTTCTCTTTCTTTATACGTATTTTCTTTCTTTATACGTATTTTCACCAGAAATGACTCATTTACCCCCAAATTAAAAAATAGTCATTTCTTCTCCCACCATTTTTCCATTTTATATTTATGCTTAATTATTTTAAAAAAAATATATTGGATTCTTGAACGCATCTAATTATGTTACTGTAAATTTTAAAATTAACTTATTCTAATATTTAAATGAACTTATATTTTCGTAATATTTATTAAAATATATAAGTACTTTAATAAATTAATATAATTAAATGAAAATTTATTTTTTTAATTAGTGAAATCCAAAAAAAAGTGAAAAATGTCATCTTCCCCAGAAATAATTTTTGGCAAAATTATTGGGCATAAATAATAATTTTTTCTTTTTTTTTACACCAGAAATAATTTTATGTAAAATTTTGTTATATTTCATGTGATGAACTTCTATGAGTTTTCTAAATTTGTACTACTTTAATTGTACGTACAAGTCCAAAAGAAAATTTACATTTCAAAATATTTTAGAAGAGATACATTTCAAAATAAGAGTTTTACCGACAATTTTTTAACAATACCAAAAAATTACAGCAAAAAATGTAGGCAAAAGTGCATAAGTTTTTTTAAGATGGATAATTTGCAATTATGTCGAAATTATATGGACTTATTTGAAGTTTTTAATTTTTAGAGGTTATTCAGATAGTTTTCTAAATTATTGGCATTATTTGTCTATTATCATAATATGAGGGATTGTTTTGTTGCTTCTTTTCATTTCACAGGGGGGTTTTTTGCTCGTTTCAAATAACACAGGGGGGCTTTCTGCCAAAAACCCAAGTTATTTTATAAGAGAATATAAATTCCCACTCTCACTTCTTGGCAAGTGTATCACACTCTCGTACAAAAGGGGGTTATTTGCTACGTATTTCAATACACATGGGGGTTTTCTGCTTCTTTTTATTTCACAGGGGGGTTTCTTGCCTGTTTCGAACAACACAGGGGGGCTTTCTGCCAAAAACCCTCATTTTTCTCAAAGTTATGTGCTTCTTGGTTTTGTAAGTTGTGAAATGAGAATAAAAGTACGATTTTGATATTATTAAAAACAAACTCTTGTACTTTAGCTACTTATGAAAGTATTCTTTAAAACCTAAAATTTAAAATAAACACTAATGCTAACAAAAATTAATGAGAAAAGTGGTGATACCTTTCAAAAAGAATCTATGGGTTGTTTCGCCTCTTGTTTCTCACCAGAGGGATAACTTGTCCAATTAACATAAAGAAAAGGAGTAATTTGTTATTTGTTCAACAGGCCTAGAAAACTTTTTCTTCCAAATTCTATTTAAGCCCACTCACCATTATATTTTCACTTCCTAAATAAATCATCTCACTCTTATATATATAATACACCCATCGTTTGAGTAGTTTTAATATGTCAGGGGGTGGTAGTACTTTCCGCAACCAGAGTTGTACCGGGAAGAAACAGCTTGATCATCAGCAGAAAAAGAAGTGCACAAGAAGCTGTTATCTCTTCAGCCTAATACCAAAAAAATGGGACTTCACCAAACAGCTCAAAAACCTCGGCGGCAAAATGGTGGCGGCGGTGGCAGCGGCACGGCAGCCGCCCAGCAATCATAATCAACATAAAGAAAGAGCAAAGCCGAGCGTTGCTCCGGTGGTTGATTGTCAACGGGCAGAGGCTATACATGATTGCATTGACTTCATCAACTCCTCATCCTCCTTGCCAAGGTCCAACTCGTCAGCTGCACCCCGTGCCTAATTTTAGATTAATAATGATGTTATGGTACATATAATATATTGTTATAGTTTCTTTGGTACCATGGAAGAACAATTGCCTATTGTTGTTATCTGTTGGGGAAGTAGTTAAGGTGTAAATCATGATAATCAAAATATATATATGGCACTTAATGGCCTATTATAAAAGCTTTACATTTTAAAGCGTGTTATTAATTACTTTGAAACCACTTCTTTTGAAGTTTCATGGCTTGCCATATACAACCTTTACTTTGGCAGTCTACCTTTTCTATGCCCACAACAATCTCACCTTGAAACAAAAGATAGTCGAATTTCCCTTTACCTCGAGTGCTCATCTTACGAGTGTGCATCTCTTTATACGCAAAACACGCCACCAAAAGTTCATATTACTCTGCACAAAACGACATACACAAATATTATACCAGAAATGCACACCACACTCAATATACACTACAATCTAACACCAAAAGCCTACAAATTACACAAAAAATGAACCTTTAATTTAACAAAAACAAAAACTACACCACTACAACCTTATTTGGAATATAATTGTGTTTTGGCGTATTGTGCGTATTTTTAGGTACTTTAGGCATAGTGAATGCTTTTGATGCAGTATTGCTTTTTTGTTTTCAGAATACACGTTTATTTTGTGTTCTTTTTTATATAATTGTTTCGGGTTTATTTTGTGTTCTTTTTTATATAATTGTTTCGGGTGTAGTATGTAACTTTATAATATTTTTAAGTGCTTCGTGTTTTAGGTATACTAAGTGTTTTTTTTTTCGTGTAATAATATATTTTTAACAATTTGTTTTCACAAATACATTCATAACCATTTCAAGAATTATCGATGCAAACAATGTGTTATAAATGGTCACAAATGTAACTTATGTATTACATGGGTCAAAACACATGGCCTACTTAAGGGAATTTCGCAACGTTGGTCATTTATAGTAACCAACTTTTAAAATTGGTCATTTATAGTACCTTGTTTCGTTTTTGGTCCTTTTGCAGTAAAATTACTATTTTGTCCTTAATTTTAGAATGTGATGTGCACATGACCTCCAATTCAATTTTTCTCCATCAATTTACAATTAAATCTTTTCAGTTGTTATATTTACACCCCCATAATATAATAACCATTTTTTCATAATTTTGTAATAATAATATTTAATATCTTAAAACATAAGCCCTAAAAATTCATTATTGTTTCAATTCTTTTTTAGTTGTAAAAAAATTGCACATTAACAACACACTAATAATAATAATAATAATAATAATAATGAGAATAATTTTACCTCCAAAAATTTAATAAAAGGAAAATCTTGAAATAATTAAAACAATATATTTTCTTCAACTGTGAAATGTTATAGTTTTATTACTTATTATTTGTATTAACAGTTGTATCCTAGAACATTTTTATTAATTTTGAAGGTAAAAAATTAACATTAATATAACCTGAAAACTAAAAAAGAATGGCAAATATACTTCACAATTTAAACACATAGTAAATTTTATTATTATATACTTGTAATTTTAAATAAAGTGTAATTTTTCAAGTTGTTATTTTTTCCCCCCAAAATGCTAGGTTAAGCTGATGATCGTTTGCACAACTCCCTTTTTTCCTTTAACAACAAAAATAAATATGATTTATTTGGGAATTACACTTAATTATTTAGGAATTACGCTTAAATGTGATTTTGAAGTGAGAAAAATATTAATATTTATAATTTCAAATTTGTTTGTTTAATATTAATTATAGGGTTTTTAAGAAACTTATATAAAATTATATAAAAAACAAATTATAGAAAATTATTAAGTTGCTAATGTACACATCTTGTATAACTAAAAAGAATGACACAATAATAAATATTTAGGCTTATCTTTTTAATATGTTAAATATGATTATTACATAACTATAAAAAAAATAGTTATTATAAAATTGTGGGAGTGTAAGTATAATAACTCAAAGATTTGTACCAAAATTAAAGAAAAAAAGCGAAATTAAAAATCATGTGCAAGTCAAATGCCAAAAAATAAGGGTAATTTCGTAATTTCACAGCAAAAAGGACCAAACAGTACACTATAGAGGACCAAAAATGAAATGGTGGTTACTTTAGAGGACCAAAAACGGCCCGAGGTACTATATATAAAGAACTAATTTTGAAACGTGGTTACTATAAAGGACTACAAAGTCAAAATTCCCACTACTTAAGGTTGATGGGTTGAAGAATTTGACGCCTTATGATATTATTATTGTAGGCTCAAGTCCTTATTATCTTGTTTTGGAACTAAATTCACTTCAGAAAAAACTTAATTCGAAAATATTACCGTTCATATAAACTTTGATTTACTCATTAATCTTTTAAATATGGAATTTTTGTTTGATCCAATGGTAACATTGTATATATTTTGATAGATATGTTTAGAATGCTTAGATTGTATAGTTGAAATAAGCTTAAATAGGCGTCAATAAATACAGAAATTAACAAGATTATTTCGGCATAAATAGTAAAGTGTATGCAATTCTTCTGCGAAATCTAAATATTAAAAGTTCTCGATGAACCACCAAGTACCAACGATTCATGCCATAATTTGTGAGAGTATTTATCCCTCAACACGTAATAGATATATCATATACGTAGATGAGTTTGGATTGGAGGCAATGTGTTTGATATATATAACTTTTGTAATGAGTACTTGAGCCAATTGAATATAATTAGCACCTTTTTGTTTTCTTACCAATGAAAATGTCCATAACTAAACTCGGTATTCGCGCACACTGATCCAATTCAATGATACATTTTCGTAGGAGTTGCGAGTGAGTTTCACATAAGAAAAATAGTATGATCGGGCCTATGAAATTGCCGAGCACATTGTATGTGCTCTTAGAGTATTAGAACAGAACCAGGAGTGGAATTTATTTCCTCATGATCTATTAGTACTGGTTTATTTAGTTGAACCGGTTTGACCACTTGATCGAACCTTTACGATGTCGATATTTTAAATTATTTTATGTAAAGCTTATGTTAATAAAAATAACAAATGTCGTGATAAAAGAATATTTACTTTAATTTTAATAATAGTTTCAATTCAAATTTATGGCATTATATTTATCAAATTTATAGTCAACAAATAGAAGGGTATATTTGAGAGTAATAAGTCCAATATAACAAACTTGTATATAATGTCATTCAATATTCAAAGAGGAAAACAAGTCTAAATATTTTCTACACATAACACTATTTTTCGAAAAACAATAACCAATCTAAATAAAGTTTTAACAAAAATAAGAAAAGAAGACTGTAGAGATGGAGTTTCGAGTCCTTAAAATAAGAAATTAAACAGGAAAAATCAATACAAATAAACTTTATATAAATTTAAACAAATATAAGTTACAATCTCTATTATTTCTCTGATTCTTTTACACAACAAATAATCTTGAAATTTGGTTGACTTGAAAGTGGATTTGATTTTTATCGCTTCACGTGTACTTGAGTTGAACGTTAATCCAAGGGCTTTTGAGCTTGATCTTGATATAACAATTTGACTTGACTTGATTTTCGCGACGAACAATTTGATCTTCCTCTTGACTTCTTGAACTTGTTGAATGTCAACCTTCTTTAGAGGAATATTGATCTTCAAAAGAATATTTGACAAACGTTGATTCGAGGGCTTGATTGCTTGATCTCAGATCGAACGGAAATTTGATTTGGAATTTGATTTGAAGGTTGATGAAGAACGATAAGACCTTCGTTTTCAGTTCTTTGTATATGTTGGGCTTTGATTTTCTTTGAATGGAGTTCAATCTTCAAAAAAAAAAATTGAGGGTCTTGTGAATCTCGGATTAAACGGATTTTTGGCTTGAAGATGGATGAAGAGCGGTATGAACTTGGTTTTGAATTTGTTGAATTTTTTGGAGTTTGATCTCCCTCGTTAGAAATGCAATCTTCAAAAACGTTTTTTGGATGGAATTGAGACTTGACGGTGAATTGAAAATGAGTTATTTACGAAGAACACATTGAAGATTATTGAAGAATGCCTTGAAGATTGTCGAGCTTGTTGAAGAACATTTATTGAACTTCCTTGCTCTGAATGCTTGAATGTTGAATTGCGATTTGTTTTCTTCAAGACCACCTCTATTTGTAGTTGTGGAGTGAATCTCAATTAGAATTTTTTTATGAGATGAACGGTCGTGATCGCGTCTACATTTTCTTGATCTGGAAAACTTTATCTAAGTGAATCTTTTTCCATCTCTTGAAGATTGAGACTTGGTGGGGAATTCTTTCCTTGTGTTGAGATTTGGTGGAGAATTCTTTCCATCTCTTGAAGATTGAGACTTGGAGGAGAAGACGTTCCATGTCTTGAGATTTGATGAGCAATTATTTTCTTGTCTTAAGGTTTAATTAATATATTTATTTTAATCCCTTAAATATTAGAATTAAAATAATATATTTTTCTTTCTTACATATTAAAACTTACCAATATTTAATTTAATTAGACACAAAACTAATGTGTCTACAAATTGCCCCCTCGAGACTTGTTCACGATTTGCGTTAAACGCATAAATGAGTGGATAAGTCTCGACAACTTTCTTCTTCGTCTTGTTCTCGTGCTTTAATTCAACCACCATAAATCCACTTCATGATTTTGGATCATTTGCCAGCTTCAACATTAGGTGCATCAACTTGAAGTTAAATGTTGAGTGAAAATTTCTTTTTTAAAGATATGACTCGGCTAAGAATGAACTTCTAGCTGCCTACGTATCCAATAAAAGAATCAAGTCAAAACGTAGTTCACAATTTGTTTTTTTGCAACTCACAGTTTATACTCATGTAGGGTAGGAGTAACGTGCAGTTTAGACTCGTGTGTCATGGAGCAATTGACTTGAAGAAATTGTGTGCATGTGCTGAGGAGACATGAACACTTAAAGAATTTGCAGACCTTTTGGCTTGTGTCTAAGATGACTTGAAGACTTGAAGGATTTGCAGACCTTTTGACTTGTGTCTAGAAGACTTGCACATTTGCTTTGAATACTTAGAGGATTCGTAAACTTTTTGCCTCGTATCTAGGAGACTTGATCATTTACTTTGAAGACTTGAATTATTTGTAGACGTCGTGTCTAGGAGACTTGATCATTTGCTTTGAAGACTTGAAGGATTTGTAGACCTTTTTGCTCGTGTCTAGGAGACTTGAACATTTGCTTTGAAGACTTGAAGAATTTGCTTTGAGTTTGAATGTGCAAACAGTTTATACTCGTGTTAAGGAGAATAATGATAGTTTATACGCTTATCAAGGAGTGTATACTTTTTGGCACTTAATTTTAGGATTTGAGATAGTTTAAGCTCGTATCAAGGAGCATATAGGCTGGAACAAAACTTGAATGCACGCCCTCTTCATTGTCATCGTCGTCATCTGTATCATCACTTTCAATATCAAGGTCATGAGTTGATTTTTCTTCTTTAATAGAGTTTACTCTTGTCTCTATGTCATGCGCTCGCGTCGCCAATTCTTCAAAGTTTCTTGGTTTGATTCTTTGAAGTATGTAAGAAAGGCTCTAGTCCATCCCTTGAACGCAAATCTCCATGGCTGAAGTTTCAGACAGTTTCTCTTTGTAACTTAAGGATAGATTTCTCCATCTATTGATGTACTCAATCACTGGTTTGTCTTCGTGTTGATGAGAATTGGCAAGTTCAATCATGCTCACAGGATGCCGAGTGCTATAAAAGCAGTTGAAGAACTTAGTTTGTAGACTGTGCCAATTGTCAATGGAGTTTGGCTCGAGATCGGTGTACCAATCAAATGCAAAGTCTTCTAAGGTTCGAACAAACTGCTTGACTAGAAGGTCTCCATCAGTATCAGCATTATTGCATGTCTCAATGAAGTGAGCAACATGTTGTCTTGGGTCTCCAGTCCCATCGAATCTTTGAAACTTCGAAGGTTGATAGCTTTTTGGCATTTGTAAGTGCTCAATTCTTTGATGTAAGGCTTCGTGTATGCTCTTGTCATTACATATTGAGCTTTTAAATCCTTTGCAACTTCTTGAACCAAGTTCTTCAATTGATCAACGGAGATGAGCCCTTTGGAATAGACTTGATATCCTTGGATTGAGACTTTGCTACACCCTTCTACTTTGACCGAATTTTGATTTGTTTCTCTCAAAGGCTTTATCTCATGCACCATTCTCTGATCGTCCTTTCTTGAGAGAGTTGAATTTCAAAAATGAGAAGTGGCTTGGTCTTCTTTGCTAAGGACTCACTAGATTCTTGAGCTCCAACCTCTAGAGTAGCATTTTCGTGTACCATGCTTTGATCGTAGCTTGCCACGAGTTCTTGCTTTGGGATATGAGGGGAGACTTCAATTTCCTTGATTGTAGTTTTGATGCATCCTTGAACTCCAATGTTGTTGGTAACTTCTTTAGGATTTTTAACTCCTTCTTGGCTCTCTAGCTTTCGGAGAAGGGGATTCAAGTGTTCTACACGTTTTTGAGCTTGTTTTGTAAGATTCTAAATGGCTCTTGTTAGCGCCACAACTTGCTCTTCCAATGAAGTTGCTTGATCGTCTTCTTTAGTTTCATGTCTTGCCCCCGGTACATGTGGAGCTTTCATCATCGGTTGAAAAAGGTTTTCACTTGTCGCGTCCGCTGACTTGTCCATTGTTGAGCAAGAGATGGCTTCTTTTGAGACTTCAAATTTGAGGGCTTGTTGGGAAAAGAGATGAGAGGTAGAGATTGTCCCATCGGGCATGCCAAATCTGTAGAGATGGAATTTCGAGTCCTTAAAATAAGAAACAAGAAAAGTCAATACAAATATAATTTATATAAATTTAAACAAATATAAGTTACAATCTCTATTATTCCTCTCCTTCTTTTACACAACAAATAATCGTGGAATTTGATTGACTTGAAAGTGGATTTGATTTTTATTGCTTACACGTGTACTTGAGTTGAACGTTAATCCAAGGGCATTTGAGCTTAATCTTGAATTAACAACTTGACTTGACTTGATTTTCGCGACGGACAATTTGATCTTCGTCTTGACTTCTTGAACTTGTTAAATGTCAATCTTCTTTGGAGGAATCTTGATCTTCAAAAGAATATTTGACAAATGTTGATTCGAGACTTGATGGCTTGATCTCGGATCGAACGGAAATTTGATTTGAAGGTTGATGAATAACGATAAGATCTTCGTCTCCAGTTCTTTGGATATGTTGCACTTTGATCTTCTTTGAATGGACTTCAATCTTCAAAAATGGTTCTTCGAGGATTTTGTGACTTGATCTCGGATTAAATGGATTTTTGGATTGAAGATGAATGAAGAGCGGTATGAACTTGGTTTTGAATTTGTTGAATTTTTTAGAGTTTGATCTTCCTCGGCAGAAATGTGATTTTCAAAAATGGTTTTTGGATGGAATTGAGACTTAACGGCGGATTGAAATGAGTTCTTTACGAAGAACACCTTGAAGATTGTTGAAGAATGTCGAGCTTGTTGAAGATGATTTGTTGAACTTCCTTGCTCTGAATGTTTGAATGTTGAATTGTCATTTTTCTTCTTCAAGACGGCTTTGCATCCTCTCTTACAAAATGATATTACATCTTCTACTACATTATCCAGATGAATGACATGTGTAATAAACTTAAAATTTCTTAATATCATGTTTGCTTTGTATTAAAAGGTTATAAGAATCTTACTATATCTTACCAAACTTATCGCAATCAATACTTATCATTAATTTATAATTTCAAAAGCTCTATCACTACAAAAAAAAGTTTCTATTGTGACAATTTATTATGACGAAAAATATAATCGTCATAACACCTTCGTATGTGGTGACGAAAATATGTTTCATCACAAGACCAACTTCTAATGTGGCGAAATATAGTTTTGTCACATAAATGTTTTATATTGTGATGAAAATTTTGAATTCGTCATAATAAAAGGCGCGGAGAATTTCACTATACTTGGCGCCATCTCTATCGTGGCAAACATAGTGACGAAAACAATTGTCACACGAATTGTTTGGTCTTGTGACTACTTTTTTGTCATAATAGTACACATTACTAACAATAATTTTAATGAAAGACTTTTTATTTGTTAGTTGTATAAAATTATAAGTAAACATAATGCATGAACACGGATATGGGATTACTTATTCGACAGTATACGAATATAAATAGTTTATTTTTAAAATTATCAGATAGGTTTACGTCGAATATTTAATACCAATAATTATCCGAAATCCAAGTATTTAATACTCTTTCTTGTATGCATTTTAACAAGTTACAAAATTGTTTCAAAGAATAACAAGTATGATTTGTTGATGATAAATGATAGGTTGTATCTTAACAAAATTAAAAGTGATTAGAAGGACTTATTATAAATACAACACTACTTATCTACAAGACTTATCTTAGTAAAATTGTGTTTAGACGTAAATGTAATCCTTTCCTTCAATTTATAAAAAAAAAAGGAAAAAAAAAGAAACTAAGTGGCGTCCAACACTTAAAAAGAAAAAAAGAGTAAAATTGCATCTGTAAGTAGAAGTTAAAAGAAGAAACTCACGTTTCTTTCCCACTCTCAGTTTCTAGAACAATGTGGAGTCATAGTCATCTCCACCTTTTCCCTCTCCTAACCCTAAAATTTCCCTCCATATTTTTCAGTAAGAACACCAAATTTTCCCCAAAATTTTCAGAATTTCCCTCCATATCTTTCCTCTTCAATAGAGCAGCCAAACATTTATCAAATGGTATCCCCCAAAAAAAACGAAATCACCTGCATCTGTTCGTGAGCATCAAAATTCAAAGGTAATAATAATTCTTCTAAATTGTTTTGTTTGTTAGTCAGAGTTTACTTTTTAGAACTCGAGATTGAGTTCTTGTGGTCGAATTCGTGTTATCATTTATGCGGGTTGTAGTGGCCGAATTTTGTTGATGATGATGTTGGTGAATTTGGGTGTATTAAATCTGTTTGGTGTTTGTCGTGATGAATAATGTTTGTTTTTGCTTGAGATTCTTTGTCAAAGTTTAGGGTTGGATTTTGTGTGCTCTCCTAAATTTCATCACAATATATTCATTCTGTAGGGTTGGATTCTTTTGTCAAATTTGCTGGAAAATGAATTACTTGATTTTGTGTGCTCATTCTCTCACTCACTCTCAATTGTTCCCAAATTTTCTGCTAGACAAGGTTTCACTTTCAATGATATGCGTTGACTTCTTTATATGCAGTCAGCTGAAATGAATGACCTACTACTTGTGAGTTTGATTGTTGTTTGTTGTTGATAGTAGATATAGTACACGAGTTGCTGATATTGCACGAAACGATTTAGTTTTCGATGATGCTCTTTCCAAACCTCGAATAATGGTGGATGCTTAGTCAGACTCACTCTACTTGAATTATTATGTTATTCCTGCAGTGTATGTATGAATTTCTAATTAGATATTTTCAATAGTGCTGCAACTTCTAGATTTCTGTCTTACCCCGCATTACTCGTCAGAAACTTATTTTGCACTAGTTTTGCTTCCGTTTGCCTGGTTTGCATCTTGAATTTCTTTACTCCTCCACAATGCAGCTTATATATCATTATAAGGTTTCTCTGTGTAGCTACTGAAGAAGACATCTGCCCATCAAGTCATCAACTATCAAAAAACTGCTGCTCCTCTACAACAATTTCACCACTCACTTGACCAGGTAAATTGCGCATTTCTATTATTTGTACTTTGCTAGTACAGTTAAGTGTATGCGATTCCTCAATGCTAAGCTATCATTTTCCAATCAATTGTTTTGTGCAGAGGCTTGACGTATTTTTCTCTTTAGAATTTTAGGGTTGTTTTGTTGAAATTTTACACTAGAACCTTGTGATTAATTCTATTTATCTGTTTCATGCAATCTTAAATGTGTAGGCTTCTTTCATTGGCTTTTATAACAAGTAGATTAAAGTTATGACAATGCCAATATAATTTTATAAGCTTTTTTCGAAACTCTTCTCTCTAATACTATTGTCCTAATTCATGATCTCATTAAAATTTAAGAAATTCATGGAGCAGGCTTGTAAAAACTTACTTTTTTGGAACTTCATTGAATATAAACCACTGCAGTAATGTTCTTTGCGTTGTTTATACAAAAGCAATCATTAGTGAACTGTAATTCAAACCTTTAATTGTTTTCCCTAATTTTATATATGCAGATTGAGTTGGTCATCATACAAATGCTCCAAATGCTGAATATAGTTGTCTGTCTACTTTTTATATTGCATTAAGAAATCATTTATTGAGATCTAGGATGGTAAAATAACTCCCGTGACTTTCAGTAGTAGCTGTTGCATTTTATTCAGTCTACTTCTCACTTTTTCTCAATTTGTCATATTGTACTCTTTGTTTAATATATCTCAAGTTCGCATCGTGGGACAGAAAACATGCTATGATTGACAAAGATTACTTTTGATTGGTGATCTGATATACAAGTTAAACTTATTTGAACAATTATTTATCTACCTTATTTTGTTTATGAAAGTGATATAACATGCTTATTATTCATTTCTTTAGATGTCTTCAAGACCACAGTTTAAGAAGGTTCGCGAATCCCAAAGACGGGGGAGCTCAAGTGCCTCAACTAGAAATGCATCAAAGGGAAGTACACCGTTATTTCCAATACCAACTGCACCGACGAGAAATGCAACAAATGGAAATAGGTCATCTAATGGCAACAGGGCATCAAATGGCAACAGACGATCAAATAGGACTCTAAACATGTCAACTACACGTTTCGCCAACCAAACAGACTACAGCCTGAGGAATGAAAGTGGATCAAATCCTGTATCCCCATTGGCAGATTTTCCAGCACCAAATGACAATATTTTTGAGCATGAAAGCCCTTCTAGTCCTATGCCAATTTAGACACCCAAGTCTGAAGAATCTGGTAGTATCTCATCTTCTAATTTATTCATTATTAATGTTCCAGAACTTTTCCATATTTATTACTGTTCTTGTGCTAGCATGTTATGACTTTAGGATTGATATATATAGGCGTCATAAATATAACATGATTTTGGCTATGTTATGAATACTTCAATGAAATAGATTTGTGTTTACTTACATGAATTATCGCAACCATTTTGTTGTATTCTTGTAGGAGCTAATGCTATGAAAAATAGTCGTGGTCCAACTAGAGGCCTAAATTTGGACAAGATGGTCCAAAGGGTAGTTTTTGTTTTACTTATATATTGACTTCTGCTTTTGTATTAGTTCGGTTTGACTCATGCTACTCATAATATTAATTTTCAGTATGGGAAGATAAAAATAAAATTCAACCCCGGGGAGACAATACCTTCTGATACTAAAAGTTCTTCAGACTTTTCTGAGGCAATTGGTGTTGTAATTAGAACATGTGCAGAGGTTGAAAACGTGGGTATATGGCGAGACGTCCCAGATGGAAGCAAAGAGGTTTGCCGAAGAAGATTATTGGTAATCCATACTTATATATAGTAAATATGGCTTCTTTTATCAAGTTCATATAAGTTAATATGACTTCCATTTTTGGTCTTTTAGCAATGGTTTGAAATTGAGGACTGGGATACCCCACGTGTTCAAGATATTGTGTATCGTGCACTCCAAAGTAGCTATAGAACTTGGAGATGGACATTGGCTGAACTTTATCGAAAGTCTATTGGTGGTGGTGATGACCCAAGAGATACATGTCCACGAGAGGAATTACAAATGGCTCAATGGATTTCTGTGTGTGATTGGGTTGAATGTGAAGAGTTTCAGGTTGTCCAAAATTGTAAATTAATTTTTGTCACTGAAATTTGAACTCTATCTATATGTGTATGTATATGTTGCTAACTCACTGTTGGTTTTTAACATTATGCAGGATAGGTCTTACACCAATGTGAAGAACATAAAGGAATTGAAAATGAATCACACTAACGGAAGGACAAAAACACTTGATCGGTACAAGAAACTAAATCAGCCAAGCAAAATTGAATTATGGAGAATTACTCATACTGATAAGAATGGAAACTTTCGGACAACTGAGGCTAGATCGGCATATGTAAGATTATTATAGATTATTTTACATAATACTAGAATGAGAATATATAATTGTTGAATGAGTTAATTACTGAGTAAAATTGTATATTAGGAAAAAATGATGGAATACAGTCAAGCACCAATACCAGAAGGTGAAACGCCAATGACTGAAGATCAAATTTTGGAAAAAGTACTTGGATATCGATCTGGATATCAAAAAGGTATGGGAAGTGGGGTTGAGGTACCCCGTAAAGGGGCATATGCTTCAAGCTCCATGCACAATGATTTAGAAGTGAATGAGAAATTATTAGAGACTCAAAATGATTTGAAAAGTGCCACGGAAAAGATCGAGCTACTCACAACAGAAGTAGAAGAGCAAAGAGAGAAAAACAAAAGCTCGGAAGACAAGATAGAGTCTTTGGAAAAGGAGATGGCGGATTTGAAGAAATTGGTTCTGGCAATGCGTTAGCATGGATTGGTTTATTGGTAAGAATACTTTTATACTAATTCAGTGGAAGTTTGTTAAATCTTTCGTCCAAATATGATTCACCTTAATTATTTGAGTTTGTGCTGATTGCCTTCAAATTATTTGAGGTTTAGTTTCAATTTGTTCTTGACTTGAGACTTTTTTGTAGTTTACAATTGAGATTTTGATTTACATTTGCTTACTACAATCATTTGTTGTTTTTGAAGGTGCATCAGGTATTAAAGAAATTGAAGAAACCTGTGAGAAGAGCTTTTTGAAGTTGTATTATGAAATATGAAGAGATTTTACTTGTTTTTACATATACTTCTCCTGGTGGTTCAACCTTGTTTGCCCTTTTGTATGCCATAATACTTTTTTTGGTTGGGGTTGAATATTTTTGCCCTTTTGTATGCCAGAATACTTTTTTTGGTTGGTTGAATATTTTGTATGCATTAGATTAACTCTAGTGGGCTGGTAATATGGCATGTGAAAGAACCCCACATGTTGGTTTACTCCTCTATTTTGGTTATCAACTATTTAGTATTATGAATGGATTTCTTAGGCAGATTATCTTCCTTTTTATTCACTTGCTTAGTTCCTTCATGTAAACTCCTTGGAATTGGAAGAAAAGCTTATGAATTGGAAGAAGAGCTTATTAATCGTCTTCACCAAAATCAGAGGCTTTTGATTCCAGTTCTTTTGAAGCTGGGTGAGGTAAGATTTGTTCTCTATTACTTTGGTCGTTACAAAGTGGTCGTGAATGTAATATGATGTTAGGTACGGTCTTGATATGGTATATGTCAATTTTTGAATCTGTAAGTTATGATGTACAACATACATCTATGAAGTTGTTGAAATAATTTCTTTTCCATATTTCTCATCTTACAGGTGTAGTTTTGAGTTGTTGAATCTGTTGCAAAAGGAAAATTACATTCTATGTATGTTCATGTGGATACAATGGTTGCTTATTTGATTGGCATCTTACTAATGTCATTTTATTTAGCTTACTAATGTTATTTTGTTTTGTTTATGAAGGTACATCCCGTGTTAAACGAGTTGAAAAAAATTCGAAGGATGGTTATCGCATAGGTGTTAAATCTTTGTTATATACTTGTTTTCCTAGGAGTATAAAGCATTTGAAATGTAATTTCGAATAATACATATTTTGGCAGGATATGTAGTGTCATATACATAAATGTTTGATACTTTTATTGGTTATTTAAATGAAGATAGTTTTCTTTTAGTGTGGTTGTTTGAAAATCTCAATTATTATGGTTAATTGTTTGACTATTATATTTGTGTATTAACACTGCATATATGAGCTTATAGCAATTTCAAGAAAATAAAAAATAGCGCCTGTAATGAAAATGTACAACTCTGTAGTGACAAAGAATTTTGTCATTTTGGCTATGAAACACGTCATTTTTTGTGGCGAAAATTATTGTCACAAGAGAGTTCATATGGTAGCGTATCTTGTGATGAAACACGTTGTCACTACAGCCATAAGGCTATTGTGACACAACACTCATCACGAAAGCCATGTGAAAATGCCACATTGTTGTGACGAAATAGGGTTCTAGTGACGAATAACATTGGTTGTTGTGGCAAAATTATCGTCACAAGAGGTATAGCTGTAATGACAAATGAACAATTCGTCACAAGGTGTTGTCACGAATGAGGATATCGTCACTATAAGCCTATTGCGACGGGCCTACGGTGACTAATCCAATGGTGCCGCTTTTCATCACAATCAGCCTTATGTGACGATTTTGTAGTGTATTATGATGATTTTTCTCGTCATATTAGTCGATTTTTTTTGTAGTGTATATGATCATATATAGTAACAAAAATACTCTTGCAAAGAAATTTCATGATGATATACGTACGTAATTAGGAAGAAAGTATTCAAAATTCATGAAGAGGAGGGAATTTAATTTAAAAGCAAAAAAATCTTCTAACTATAGGTTGAAGTTTTAAAGCAGCTCATTTAGAAAAAAATAATATTTTGTGTTGTTACTGAGCATTAACATTCAACTACAGATTCATTTTGATAAAATTAATTTATAATATTCAAATAAAAAATTCACATTTTAATAGATATTGGTTTAGAGATAGTGAGAACATAATGTCCAGTCTTATAAATTTGAGAATATAATATAACTACCATGCTTCAGCGATTTAGAGAAAATTGTCATGTTCTTGCCTTTCTTTTTCCTGCAAGTATCTTTTATATATATATATATATATATATATATATATATATATATATATATATATTCAAAAATTGTAAACAAAATATAAATAAATATAAACACGCTTCATATGAAATATATAAATTTTAAAAATTATGTACTCCAATGACGTCTACATTATATTTGAGTAATAATATATGCGACATTAATTTGAAGAAATTCTTTAATTAAGTTAAATAGAAAACGTAATTTTCTATTCCCCCAAAAAAAAGTTGTAGGCGAGTATTTTGTATGGCAAGATGAATTAAATTAGTAATGTTTAGATAAATTAGTTATAAAAATAACTTTAGTAGCATAATTAATTGTGGATCACGGTGTTTAAATTACATTAGTTAGACAAATAATTATGGAAGTTGAAATCCCTTCCATAGTAATTAGAACCGTGCTTCATAATTAGGAAAGTTGAATATTTGTTTGGAGGTGAATATGTGTAAGTTTGGCAAGAATAAATTACATATAATCTTTTTAATCCAAAGCAAACATGGTCTTGAGGAATTTTAAATTGTTTACACATGTCATTCATCCAAATGATGTAGTATAAGATGTAGCACCATTTTGTAGGAGATGATCCAAAGCCCTTTAAGACCACCTCTATTTATAGTTGTGGAGTAATCTCAATTAGAATCTCCTAATGAGATGAGCGGTCGTGATCGCGTCTACAATTTCTTGATTTTGGAAGACTCTATTTAAGTGAATCTTTTTTTCCATCACTTGAAGATTGAGACTTGGTGGGGAATTCTTTCGTTGTGTTGAGATTTGGTGGAGAATTTTTTCCATCTCTGGAAGATTGAGACTTGGAGGAGAAGACTTTCCATGTTTTGAGATTTGAAGAGCAATTATTTTATTGTCTTAAGATTTAATTAATATATTTATTTTAAACCCTTAAATATTAGAATTAAAAATAAGATATTTTTCTTTCTTGCATATTAAGATTTAAGACTTACCAATATTTAATTTAATTAGACACAAAATTAATGTATCTACAAAGACGATAGGCAAAATGTATTATAATTGTGATTTATGATACTTTATGTACTCTATGAAAAACTATAAATATATTTCCACATAAAATTTTAGAAGAAATAAAGGATATACTCATATTTAAGTGGGAAAAAAGGTCTTCAATATATATTGGAGTGATACTAGAAAACTAACAATAAGAAAAACCAGATAAAAGCATGCCCTAAGCCCCTAAGATTTGTTATATGTGAATATGATGATATCTTGCACATGTTGTATAAAAAACAACCTAGCTCAAGTCGTTTGAATTATTTTCCTTTGTATGAACGCCAAGAGTCCAACCCTAGCAAGTTATAATTATTTCGTAATAATACAATATCAAAACCAGTTCATTAAATGAACCAAATTAGTGGTTTAATCGCTTTTCAACCGATGCTGAGCGGTTCAAACCGGTTCCAAGACCTTTTAATTTGAATCGTCAAAAAAATATTCGGCTACCAATTCAATTGGTCTGACCGGTCTATTTGGCTCGACTCCTACGACACCACTCTTGAACTTGACAATCCAACATATATTAAGTGAATTTTCCAAACAAACATCAAGAATGCAAACAAATTAAGGGCGAGTCATATCGCATGATAGTTCAACTAATTCAACTTTGGAAAAGTAATTAATATCAATAATTAAACCTCAATTATTCGTTAATCAGACGACTATATATAAAGATTAGATAAGGATACTGTTTCAATCCCACAAATTTTCACAGTTGGGAATTCTCTGAATTAATTCTTTGGCTTGACACGATTTATGGAAAAACATGCATTTTGGTGTATTATTTCAGTACAATGTTATAAAGATACGGCAATATGAATAGTGCAGCGATACAAGTTCTTTTGATTAATTCTTTGGGCGAATTATTATTTATGCCCTTTAATTTTGTCTAAAATTATTTTATGTCCTTTTCTTTTGGGGCTAATTTTTTTTGTCCTATTAGTTTTTATTTTTCTATCAAAAGTGTCCAGTTTCTCTTATTCGGGCTAAATTGCTGATGTGGCTGCCCAATCAATAAATTGTTACGCCTAATCAATAAGTTCTTGCACCACATCATAATTTTCAGCCCAAAAAACGCTTTTAACACAACATGAATTATTACACATCTTAACCAATAGTCTTTTCAAATTGCACTTGGACCCAAAATAAAAAAAACACGTATGGCCACATAAAAAAAGTTTTTAAGATTGTTTTTTAAATATTCTAATCTGTAAAAATAAATTAAAAAAATAAAAAGAAAAAGAGAAAGTCATCTTCCCCGTTGCACCCCACCCCCCTTTTACCCCCCAGTTGGGGAAGATGGCCTCTTTTTCTTCTTTTTTTTTCTTTTTTTCTAATAGAAAAGACAAATTTGATGTTAATGTATTTTTTTCTATTTTTTATGTGATTAAAGTATTTATATCCTTTTAATAAATATTAAGAAAATATAATTTCATGTTTTTTTACTTTTCTTTTATTTTTTTATATATATTTTGGGGTCAAGTGATTTTGAAAAGACTATGGTTAAGTTGTGTAATAATTGATGTTGTCTTAAAAACGTTTTTTCAGTTCAAAAAATCCGACGTGGCTATAGCAATTTATTGACTGGATGAGCACTTTCTTGACTATATAGCCACATCAACGTTTTAGCCCGGTTAAGAGAAATTGTGTATTTTTGATCGAAATTTTAAAACTAACGGGACAGAAAAAGTCGGCCCGAAAAAAAATGACAAAAAGTATTTTTTTTGCAAAGTTATTGTGCAAAATTAATAATTCCCCCTAATTCTTTTAATCCTTCATCCTCTAAAAACAAAATCTTTTAATCATTCACCAAAAAATTAAAGTATTCATAAATCATACTATACAAATTAACTGAGAAAAGACTGTTCGCAATCATTTGTATTGACACAAATTCATATGTTGTCGACTTATATTTACATACTTATATATCATTTACATATCTCTTAATTCGATGGTTATGTTAATAACTTTCAATTTAGACTGTTACTTCACACACTTCCAACGAATACTTATACCCATATTTTATTCTTGAAAGAATATTTCAATTATTTATATTACATTCAACCACTCATTTCAATCAATTCTTATAAACATATATTACACCGGCCACGAATCTATATCTATTATCTATATATATATACTATTTATTTATTTATTAATTTTTCTTTACAACGTTTAAACTACGCCCACCATATTATTCTTATGTGATCTCATATTGTTCGAAGAATCCACAAATACGAGTTTCATAAAAAGTAAATCAAAACAAATTAGAACATACATCCAACATGAATCGTGACACAAGGCAACAGACAATTAAGGTCCCGTGATTTGAATGAACACCAAAATCCTCGACGATCTAATATTTTCCATTACCCACCAAGCAATGTGGAAAACTCTTCTATTACGGGTACTTTCTCTTTTTCCAGATTTACCTAAGTCATAACACATATATCACATGGTCTGGTTTATAGACTTATGATGTACTTACGTTGTTGTCTTGGTTTTGCTTATCTTGATTTAATGTGAACAAAAGTACCGTTAAAGTTCCTTCGATAAATAATTGTATATTTGTGTTGTTGCTCGCAAATAGCAGAAAGTCTTCGTTACCAAAATCAGATTTATGTCGGCTGTGTTATTTGTGTTGGGGTGGTTGATGGTGCAGTATTATTTGAAGTGTTGGGGCGGTGATTAGTGCAAGATTTGATTATCTAGCATTATTTTAGTTTGAAATGTTAGCCTATAAATACCAAGCTCCTTCCCCATTTTATATCATCCCCAAAACAATTCTTTCTTTCTCTTATATATATATTAATACATAATTAGTAATATAAAGAGTAATGTAAAGTGTTGTAAGTGTGAGGTAAAAATAGAGAGTTTGTGCGACTTTACTACGGTAAAAGTCTGAGAGTTGTAATTCCTATTTTACATTCATAGTGAAGTTCTTCTACCTTGCCCGTAGTTTTTCACCCTAAAGTAATTTGGGGTTTTCCACGTAAAATCTGTGAGTCGTTTATTTTCGTCTTTCAATTATTGTCGTGTTTTACGCTCTATACGAAGGGTCCACTTTACAACAAGTGGTATCAGAGCCTCGGTTCATATCCGGGGTCTCGGTGATATCTGTGGGTATCGTACTGAAATTATTTTTCAGTGACGGTGGTACGTGGTAGAAGCAATGACGGCGAAATTCGAGATCGAAAAATTCAACGGGAGTAATTTCTCGTTGTGGAAGCTGAAGATCAAAGCCATCTTGCGGAAAGATGGGTGTCTCGCGGTGATCGGCGACAGGCCGGTGGAAATTACAGATGATACGAAGTGGAACGAGATGGACGGAAATGCTATCGCAAATATTCACCTGGCGTTAGGTGATGGCGTGTTGTCAAGCATTGAGAAGAAGGGGACAGCTAAGGAGATATGAGACCATCTCAACAAGCTATATGAGGCGAAGTCCCTACACAACAAAATTTTTCTTAAACAGAAATTGTACACACTAAGGATGGCGGAATCTACCCCGGTAACTGAGCACCTCAATGTTTTAAATACTCTATTTTCTCAATTAACGTCGTTAAGTCATAAAATAGAAGTGGTTGAACGTGCTGAAATTTTGCTGCAAAGTATGCCCGATTCGTATGACCAGCTTGTCATCAACTTAACAAATAATGTCCTCACGGATTATTTGGTCTTCGACGAAATTGCAGCCGCTATTCTGGAAGAAGAGAGTCGGCGTAAGAACAGAGAAGACAAGGAAGCAGGTTCACAACAAGCAGGTGCCTTGTCGGTGACAAGATGGAGAACGACGGAGCGCGATGCAAGTGGGAGTAAGAAACAGGGGAAATCCAAGTCAAGAACCAAGGGCAGTTGTTGGCAATGTGGCAAGAAAGGTCACTTGAAGAAGGAATGTTGGAATCTTAAGGATTCGAACAAGAAGAGTTATGATCCTCAGGGGAACGTTGCTAGCACTTCAGATGATGGTGATGTACTATGCTGTGAAGCAGCAACAGCTATTCGAGGTATGCGTGGCTTCGATGATGTATGGCTTATTGATTCAGGAGCCAGTTTTCATATGACTCCCCGGAGGGAGTGGTTTCATGAGTATACACTGATCGCTGGAGGATCTGTGTATAGCTGTAAAAATGAACCTTTGAAAGTTGTTGTCGTTGGTATGATCAAGCTGGAGATGCATGACGGGATTGTTCGGACCATTCGAGATGTCCGACACGTGGAGGGATTATGCAAGAATTTGTTGTCTTATGGACAACTCGATGATCTTGGTTGTGAGATTGGGTCGCGAAACAAGATCATGAAAGTTAAAAGGGATGCGCTTGTACTGATGAAGGCGGACAAGATTGCCGAAAACTTATACATGGTACAGGGGACGGCTCTGCAAGTGGGAGAAGCGTCAGTGGCTTCATCTGAGTTGATTGAGAAATCATCAATGATTTGGCATCAGCGGCTCGGGCATATGTCGGAACAAGGCATGAAGGTTCTTGTAGAGAAGAAACTACTTCTAGGCCTCACAAAGGTATCTTTAGCTTTTTGTGATCATTGTGTTATTGGCAAGAAACATCGTATAAAGTTTCATAGTTCAGATTCTAGAAGTAAAGTAATTCTAGAATTGATTCACTCTGACGTGTGGCAAGCACCAGTACTATCCATGGGAGGTGCAAAGTATTTTGTGTCTTTTATAGATGATTATTCCAGGAGATGTTGGGTGTACATGATCAAGAGTAAGGCCGAGGTGTTCTCGATGTTCAAGACGTACAAAGCGCTGGTGGAACTTGAATCTGGGAAAAAGATCAAGTGCCTTAGATCTGACAATGGAGGGGAATATACTGGCAAGGAGTTTGACGACTTCTGTAAAGATGCTGGGATTAAGAGGCAGTTTACTACGACATACACTCCGCAACAGAATGGGGTGGCAGAGCGGATGAACAAGACCTTGTTGGATAAAACAAGAGCCATGATGCAGGCTGCAGGCTTAGAAAAGTCGTTCTGGGCAGAAGCAATCAATACCGCATGTCATGTGGTGAACCGATCTCCGTCAACAGCACTGGGGCTGAAAACACCGATGGAGGTGTGGACAGGCAAACCAGTTGATTATTCTAATCTCCATGTATTTGGGAGTCCCGCTTATGTTATGTTCAATACTCAAGAGAAAACAAAGTTGGACCAAAAATCCAGAAAGTGTTTGTTCTTAGAGTATGCTAAAGGAGTGAAGGGGTATTGCTTGTGGGATCCCACTACCCACAAGATCGTTGTAAGCAGGGATGTTATCTTCACGGAAGATAAGAAAGGAAATGATAGCAGTGCAAGTGAAGATCCAGAAACTACGACAATGATAGTCAAGAAGGATGCTGAGCAGGAGGGTCTTGTTGAACCAGAGCATGAACCTGAGGAGACACAAGAGTTTGGAGTCTCGGGGATACGTCGATCGACACTTGTCAAGAGACCACCGGGCTGGCACTTAGACTTTTCTATGGAGAATAATGTTGCATATTGTCTTTTAACTGAGGACGGGGAGCCATCAACTCTTCAGAAAGCAATGAGTAGTTCAGATGCAGCTCAGTGGATGGCAGGAATGCAGGAGGAAATTGAAGCACTCCATAAGAATAAGACGTGGGAACTTGTGTCTCTACCACAAGGGAGGAAACCCATTGGCAACAAATGGGTGTACAAAATCAAACGTAACAGTGATGACCAAGTGGAAAGGTATCGTGCACGATTGGTGGTGAAAGGATATGCTCAGAAGGAGAGGATTGATTTCAACAAAATATTTTCCCCGGTGGTCCGAATGACAACTGTGCGGGTGGTTCTGGCGATGTGCGCTACATTTGATTTACATCTTGAACAATTAGATGTAAATACGGCTTTTCTTCATGGTGATCTAGAAAAAGAAATTTACATGCTCCAACCAGAAGGATTTATTGAAGAAGAAAAGAAGAACTTGGTTTGTAGGTTGACCAAATCTTTGTACGGTCTCAAACAGACACCGTGGTGTTGGTACAAAAGATTTGATTCATTCATAATGAGCCTTGGATACAACAGGCTGAATGCAGATCCTTGTGCATATTTCAAGAGATCTGGTGATGACTTTGTTATTTTACTGTTGTATGTTGATGACATGTTGGTTTTAGGCCCCAACAAAGCTCGTATTGAAGAATTGAAGGCTGAACTGGCTAGGGAATTTGAAATGAAGGACTTAGGACCAGCAAACAAGATTCTAGGGATGCAAATCGACCGAGACAGAAATAGCAGGAAGATTTGGCTTTCTCAGAGTAACTATCTGTTGAAGATTCTGCGGCGGTTCAGTATGCAAAATTGTAAGCCAATCTCTACCCCTCTTCCTGTTAATTTCAAGTTATCCTCAAGTATGTGTCCTAGCAGTGAAGAAGAGAGGAAGGAGATGTCTCAAGTACCGTATGCATCAACAGTGGGAAGTCTAATGTTTGCTATGATATGTACTAGACCAGACATTGCACATGCAGTGGGAGTGGTTTGTCGATACATGGCGGATCCGGGAAGAGAGCATTGGAGTACAGTAAAGAGAGTTCTGAGATACATTCAGGGAACCTCAGATGTTGCATTATGTTATGGAGGATCGGGTTTTACAGTCAAGGGTTATGTTAATTCTGACTATGCAGGTGATCTTGACAAAAGCAAGTCCACGACATGATATGTGTTTACTCTTGCTGGAGGTGCAGTGAGTTGGGTTTCGAAGTTACAGTCAGTTGTTGCGACATCAACAACGGAGGCTGAATATGTGGCAGCTACGCATGCCAGTAAAGAGGCGATTTGGTTGAAAATGGTTCTGGATCAACTAGGCCACAAACTAGATAGTATTTCTCTATTTTGTGACAGTCAGAGTGCGTTGCATCTTTCAAGGAATCCAACTTTTCATTCCAAGACAAAGCATATTCGGGTCCAGTACTACTTTGTTCGTGAGAAAGTCGAGGAGGGTGCTGTGGATGTGTAGAAGATTCACGCTAAAGATAACATAGCTGATTTCATGACGAAGAGTGTTAATGCTGACGCTAAAGATAACATAGCATTATTTGAAGTGTTGGGGCGGTGATTAGTGCAAGATTTGATTATCTAGCATTATTTTAGTTTGAAATATTAGCCTATAAATACCAAGCTCCTTCCCCATTTTATATCATCCCAAAAACAATTCTTTCTTTCTCTTATATATATTAATACATAATTAGTAATATAAAGAGTGGTGTAAAGTGTTGTAAGTGTGAGGTAAAAATATAGAGTTTGTGCGACTTTACTACGGTAAAAGTCTGAGAGTTGTAATTCCTATTTTACACTCATAGTGAACTTCTTCTACCTTGCCCGTAGTTTTTCACCCTAAAGTAATTTGGGATTTTTCACGTAAAATCTGTGAGTCGTTTATTTTCGTCTTTCAATTATTGTCGTGTTTTACGCTCTATACGAAGGGTCCACTTTACAACAATTTGTTGCATGTCGTGGTATAATACTATCATCATAAGATCTTATTGAAAACGAGCTTATAGAGATTGGAATAATTGTGTCAAACACCCTATGCTTTTGGGTCGATTCGCAAGGTATCTTTGTGCTAT
The DNA here is from genome assembly GCA_948329865.1 of Linaria vulgaris. NCBI lineage: Eukaryota > Viridiplantae > Streptophyta > Magnoliopsida > Lamiales > Plantaginaceae > Linaria > Linaria vulgaris. Next base: position 28,047,711 of record OX415250.1, on the reverse strand, counting down.
TTAGGTATTAAATCAATATTATATTTAAATTCATTCTACTAAGAGAAATTTCCAGTTTGCAAAATTTATGTCAGTTCGGGATCATTGGGTCATATAAAGAATTTTGAAAAGATAACATAGAGTTAAGAAGTGCTTTAATTTCTAAACATTAAAGTCTTAATAGTGTAAGGGGGCGTTTGCAAAGCTTATAGAAGTTGATACTGATGTATCTAGCATTACATGGGCCTGAAATGATGTATGTACCGGGTCATATCTGGCTGCATTACTCAGCCTAGTTAACCTGCAGTTGAAAAATCCTAGGACTTGTTTGTTTTTATTCTCATAGCACTGAACCATTTTGAACTAAGAGTACCAAATACTTCGTTTGCTTTTATTTTTGAATGGGAAGACAATTTAACACATTTCCCAAAATAAGGTTTATTAATAATACATAAACATAAGTACATAAACACATAATTTACAAAATTAATATTATTTATTTTGAAACAATAATAAGATAATAGCAATTTTAAATATTTTGTTTTTGTATCCAATGCGAAAAAATTACCCTTAGGCTACATAGTCTCGTTAATAGAAATAAAGGGATGGGGAGGTTAAGCAACACGCTAACATCCCCGTCCTTGTTGCAAGTAAATTTTGCCATAGCATCCGCCAGCATATTACTTGACCTCGCTATCCAACTGGTTTTGTATTCCCACAATTTGTGTAGAAGGTGTCTACACTCTTCAATCTTCTCTTTGAGAGGGTATCTCTCAATTTGTTCCTCTAAAATTAGTCCAATAGCCTCGCTAGAGTCGAACTCAATGATAATTCGTCGAACTCATTTCTCCCAAGCAATCCGCATCCCAATTCTAAGTGCTTCCAGTTTAGTTTCAAGAAAGGTGGGCTAAGGAATGTATAGAAAAAACCCCACTGCCATTCTCCATTTCTTGTTTCGCATCACACCACCCGCTGATCCCTCGTTTCTTTAGTCGAAAACACTACCGCCGACGTTCGGTTTTGGCTAGCCTTCCATAGGTTTTTCCCAATCTGTTTTCGTGGTAACTTTCTTGTTTCTCTATGAGATCCTCGTGTCTGCCACCAGGAATTTTATTTGGGCTAATATAGCGCTCGTTCTTTTGTCTGGCCCCAAAAAATACGTGTATTAAGTGCCTTCCATAGCTGCCAGATACCTGTCGCGAATATGACATTCTAGGGTACTCGGGGAAACAATGTACTTTCCTCATCGACGCACTTCAAGTTTAACCGCACCCAATGATCACCTACAATGTTCATAAATGTGCATAATTGAGTCGGGTGAAGGAATTTACTCCATAGCTTGATCGTTGTCTTACAATCTCAGAGGATATGAATAGCTGACTCCTCTTTGTTGGGACAGCTATCACATGCCAATTCGTCCGTCATCTTGCATGTCTTACTTAGTGCATTTGTCGTGAGCCTGTTCTGTGCAGCTAACCATACGAGTTTTTTTATTGCTACAGTGGATACTCCAGATCCACGTGAAATTCCATGCTCGACTCAGTAAATCACCATAAGTACATTGAAGTGCTTTATAAGCACTTTGACACGGAAACTGCCCGTTCGTCATCTCTCGTCAAGTTCTCTTGTCCTTCTCATCCTTAAGAATAATTTTACTCTCTAGAATATGCTTCCTCCACAAAGCGGGAATCGGTGTGTTAATAATCTCCAACTTCCAGGTCCTTCCTCATCTATCGCATAACTTCAAGCCATATTCCAAAAATTAATCTCCAAGATTTCATCACAAAGCCTCTGCTACCTATCTAGTTGTCGAACCAAAAGGAAATATCCATATCGTCCCCGATTTTTCAACAAATAAATGGAGTAATGAGGGTCATGCATCGAACAACACCTTTCCACGTGGGCTGTCACCCGGTCTCGCAATGTATTCACTCAACATCACCTTTTTTAGATATTTTTGTTCGATCAGTGATGACCAGATACTTTGTTGGTTTTGCAAGATCTTCCAACAAAGTTTAGATATCAAAGCTTCGTTATTCATCCGTGCCCTATGCAGCCCCAACCCATTATTTTTCCTACTTTGAGTCACTTTGTTCCAACCCACAAGATGCACTTCCTTGATATCCGGAGTGTTGGACCACAAAAAATCTCGATTGATATTGTCGAGTCTTTTGCACACGTTTTCTGACATTCAATTTGACTGCATAAGATGAATGGATACGATTATTGACACAAATTGAAGTAATAAGATAGCTCGTCATGCCAAAGAAAGCGTGCTACTCTTCCAACTAGTTAGACGTGCACAGATATTATCAAATATATCGTTATAGTGTTCATCATTGATGCGCCCATGTTAGAGGATGCCCCTACCGGCAATTTCTCTACAAGCAGTTTTATTAATTTATTATATCCCTATTACAAGCAATTTTAATCGTTAAAATTATGCAAATATACCACAATGAGAAATTATAAAATTATATTATTTCTCTTGATTTCACAACTCTATCCTTGAAAGTGGCGCCCGGGTATTTCTCAGAAGACATACATTCAAAAAGTGGTCCAAATGAATTCATACTATTTCGCAAAAAAAATCGATAAATATATCATTTTTCATCATAAACACTCAAAAAAAAAAAAAAATCCAAACAAGCCCCTAAAGTTCTAGTTCAGAATTCAGTTAATACTTTTACTTGTAATTGTTTGTTTGAACAAGTCAAAGTTTCTTATCTGTAAAGTTTGTAAAACCTTGTCCTTCACGTATTAAATAACAAGGTGAAGGTGTATAGTTGTCATTTCCAATTTTTTGCAACAAAGCCAAATTCTCAACAGGGAGCTAACCGTCCCAACAACCTTTTTAATTTGTGTCTGCAACTCATCGATCGCTAAAATCTATTAACAACTTTCGTGACTGCACAAATAAAAGATCGATTGCAAAAAAGTACTGACTGTTAGGTGAAATTGCAGATACTGTGCTCTCTTTCAAGATACTGGTTACCTATTTCTCAAGTATCTCTTCGAAAACAGAAGTCCAAATCAAATGCGACTCTTTGGCTTCAAATTAAATTAATTTGTGCGATTAATGTAGGCATAAACGCATTTAGTTTTTTGAAGATGTATAATTAAAGAGTATGAAATAACTTATAAAAGACATACTTATAATACAAGACCATATAACTTCTTATTATATATTGCACATTTTATGATAAGACTATATACTGCACAAATAATAATGTTGTAAAATAGTGGGAATCGAAATTGTTTGAGAATCCCCATGAAATATTTAACAACCAAATTTATAGAGCATGTTTGAACCCTTTCATTTTTTGTTTGAACCCTTTCATATGTGTTTAATTGGTCTACAGAAATAAATGGTACACTAAGTATTACAAATTTAATTTTGATCTTTAATTGATCCCTACAACTTTATCTAGTATTATTCGTATTTGGCACAAGCAAGCGTAAGTATAAATCACTTTATCATACAACGTTAGCAAGAAATAAATCTTAAACTTCACGCAGCTTGGTTCCGAAAAGTCTCTATATGTAAATATGTAATTACAGATTAATTAGATAGGTATCTATTGATCAAAAACTAGACCATCTTGAGTGTTACACGTAAATTTTAACAGTAATTTTGAGGGTATATCAAGATCTCCAAAGGAATATATTTGTTGTGATTTATATATATATATATGCTATATTGCATTAAATTTAAAATTTACCTGATGATAAATACCCAACTAGCTAGTAACAATGCAGATTTACAAAGAAAATAAACGTGTTTGACTAGCAAATACTTAACAAAGCAATTTGCCAATTATGGACTACTAAGCAATTTGCCAATTAAGGACTACTAAGCAATTTGCCAATTATGGACTACTATATACATTAATATATAACCATATAAAGTTTCATATGGGGATTGGGGGTAATACTTAATAGTCATGAGATGGACGTTCCTTATTCCTAATTATATACCAAATGAGGAGACACATATGCACAGAAGTTCGGTGAAAGAAAACCTAGTCGACGCTATTTAATGAAAATAAATAATAGGCTGTGTGGCACTATATTTATAATTAGCAATTTCAAAATATTCCGTTTAGTAATATATAGTAGGTTCCATTAGCTTATAGCCTTATACTATACAAAGCTTCACTCACAAAATGGGCAAAGAATGCACTGCTTTTTCGTATGGAATTCGATGTAGTTTACTGTTTACTACACACTAAACAAGACTTCGTTTTCATTACCACAGTTTTCCTATCAACTCCCTCCTAATTCTTTGATTACTTCCCTAAATCCCATGTCTCGCAATACATATAAATAAACATAGTATCATCTTCGTACCAAAAAAAAAAAACATAGTATCATCTTCTTACCTATCCTATTCACTCTCACTTTCATTAACTTGTCATCATCAACAAAAGAGTTTGTAAGAAAACTCCCCTATTCCAATTTCCTATCCTGTAAATGGATAGTGTTCTAGTTCTCTTCAGTTTAGGGGCAGCATCGGTTTATCTCGTGTGGTTTTGGCTACTTGCGCGGACACTGACGGGGCCGAAGGTGTGGCCGCTTGTGGGCAGCCTCCCATCCGTGTTCTTAAATAGGTATTGAATTGACATCTCATTTAAAATTTTAATTAATTTATAAAAATGATGACATTGTTTTGATACTTATTTATCAAAACACACAGTTATTCTCCGTGAGCGTTTAACATTTGCAAATTCCTAAATTACTCTTGTGACAAGTCTTCTAACTTGCTATCACAATAAAAAAAAATGATACTAGATTGAATTAAGTTCCTAAAAATTGGTAATTATTTTTCTAGGTGGCGTTTCCATGATTGGGTAGCCGGGAACCTCCACTCTACTGGTGCTGCAGCCACGTACCAAACGAGCACCATCGCCATCCCCTTTTTCGCGCGCAAACAAGGCTTCTACACCGTCACATGCCACCCCAAGAACATCGAACACATTCTACGAACACGGTTCGACAACTACCCTAAGGGCCCAAATTGGCAAACCGCGTTCCATGATCTTTTAGGACAAGGCATCTTCAACAGCGACGGAGAAACATGGCTAATTCAACGAAAGACCGCAGCCCTTGAGTTCACGACAAGGACCCTCCGCCAAGCCATGGCCCGTTGGGTGAGCCGCACTATCCGCACCCGGCTCTGGATCATACTGCAAAAGGCTCAAAAAGACCATACCCCTGTTAATTTACAAGACTTACTCCTCAGATTAACCTTCGACAACATATGCGGACTCACATTCGGTAAAGACCCCGAAACACTCTCACCCGAAATGCCCGATAATCCGTTCGCAAATGCATTTGACTCCGCCACCGAAGCCACACTACAGAGATTCCTCTACCCCGGTTTCCTATGGCGAGTGAAGAAAATATTCGACGTTGGAGCCGAATACAAATTGAGGAAATCCCTACAAGTCGTTGAAAGCTACATGACGGACGCGTTGGATGCTCGTAAAGAGACCCCCTCGGACGACCTCCTGTCGCGGTTCATGAAGAAAAGAGACGTCGATGGAAACCTTTTTCCAAACTCCGTCCTCAAGCGCATCGCCTTAAACTTCGTGTTAGCCGGTCGCGACACCTCATCCGTCGCGTTGAGCTGGTTCTTCTGGCTAGTAATGAACAATCCAAAAGCCGAACAGCGCATTATAACCGAACTTACAACTGTTTTACAAGAAACGCGGGGAATAGACCACGACAAATGGATCGAAGAGCCTTTAACATTCGACGAGGCGGATAAGTTGGTTTACTTAAAGGCAGCCCTCTCCGAAACGTTGCGTTTGTACCCCTCCGTGCCCGAGGACTTTAAGTACGTTGTAAACGACGATGTTTTGCCGGACGGGACGCATTTGCCAGCGGGGTCAACGGTTACGTACTCGATTTATTCAATGGGGAGAGCGAAGGGGATTTGGGGGGAGGATTGTTTGGAGTTTAAACCGGAGAGGTGGCTTTCGGTGACTGGTGACCGGTTCGAGCCACCGCCAAAGGAGGGTTACAAGTTTGTGGCGTTTAATGCTGGACCGAGGACTTGTTTGGGGAAGGATTTGGCGTACTTGCAAATGAAGTCCGTGGCGTCTGCCGTGCTGCTTCGTTACCGGTTGTTGCTGGTTCCTGGTCACCGCGTCGAGCAGAAGATGTCGTTGACTCTGTTTATGAAGAATGGGTTGAAGGTTTATTTGCAGCCGCGTGAACTGGTGGTGCCGCCTAAAGCTGCGGTGTCTGCTTGAAGTGAAAGTAAAAGAAGGTGGTGGTGGTGGTGGTGGTGAGTACAATAATAATATATTGCATGAGAAGAAAGTCACATATTGTTGAGACTTATGTAAAATTTGTTGTCGTTCTTTTTTGTTTTTTCTGCAAAATGTTTACCTATATGATTTAATTGTCGTTTGTTGTCTGCGATATATTTGTATACGTAGGGGATTGTGTAATATGTATCCCTGGCATTGGTTTTCCATTTGATTATATATATGTTTTTCCAAGGTTTATCTTCTTTTCTTCTCTCTTTTGGTTACATGGTTTATCTTACTCGGTTGTCTCAATAAGTTTCGTTTCTTTTGTGAATTGCGGGAGGATACTGAAAAGGCAAAATATCACAAGCTCTTTTTTTTTATTATTATTCTTTTAACAAACTGTAGTCCATTAAATTAACGCACACAAATAGTTTTTTAATTTTCATACGAGGAATATTTAAAACTGTATACGGAAAACTAGATCTTCTAGACTCGTGAGTGTAGCTCCAAACTCAGCAAGAAAACTCTCTAGTTGATTGATCTCTCGGTACCAAAATGTATTGTAGCGATGGAATTTCAAGTCTTTAAAATAAGAAATACGAAAAAGCAATACAAATGAATTTTATATAAATTTAAACAAATATGAGTTACAATCTCTATTTGATCATCTGATTCTTTTCTACAACAAATGATCTTGAAATTTGATTGACTTGAGAGTGGATTTGATTTTAATCACTTCCACATGTATTTGAGTTGAACGTTAATCCAAGGGCTTTTGAGCTTGATCTTGAATTAGCAATTGATTTGAAATTTGTCTTGGCGACGAACAATTAATCTTCGTCTCGACTTCTTGAAGTTGTTGAATATCAATCTTCATTTGTTGAATATCGACCTTCATTGGAGGAATCTTGAACTTCAAAATACTTGAATATTTGACAAGCGTTGATTCGAGGGCTTGACGGCTTGATCTTGGATCAAATGGAGATTTGATTTGCAATTTGATTTAAAGGTTGATGAAGAACAATATAATTTTCGTCTTCGGTTCTTTGGATATGTTGGGCTTTGATCTTCTTTGAATGAACTTCAATCTACAAAAATGGTTTTTCGAGGGTCTTGTGACTTGATCTCGGATTAAATGTACTTTTGGCTTGAAGATTGTTGAAGAACGGTACGAACTTGGTTTTGGATTTGTTGCATTTTTTGGAGTTTGATCTTACTCGGTAGAAGTGCGATCTTCAAAAATAGTTTTTGGATGGAATTGAGACTTGACGACAGACTGAAATGAGTTCTTTACAAAGAGCACCGTGAAGATTATTGAAGAATACCTTGATGATTGTTGAGCTTGTTGGAGAGGATTTGTTGAACGTCCTTGCTCTGAATGCTTGAATGTTGAATTGTGATTTTTCTTCTTCAATACCACCTCTATTTATAATTGTGGAGTGAATCTCAATTAGAATCTCTTGATGAGATGAACGGTTGTGATCGCGTCTACAATTTCTTGATTTGGAAGACTTTATCTAAGTGAATCTTCTTTCTATTTGGTGAAGACTGAGACTTGGTGGGGAATTCTTTCCTTGTGTAGAGATTTGGTGGAGAATTATTTCCCTCTCTTGAAGATTGAGACTTTGAGGATAAGGTTTTCCATGTCTTGAGATGTGATGAGCAATTACCTTGTCTTAAGATTCAATTAATATATTTATTTTAATTCCACAAAATATTAAGATTAAATAATATATATTTTGTATTTCTTGCATCTTAAGAGTTACCATCATTTAATTCAATTAGACACAAAATTAATGTGTATAAAGGTACCATTAGCTTTCTCAAAAAAAAAAAATCAATCTAATATGAATCTCCAGTCCACTCAGGTGGGGCGCTGGAAATTGTGTTCTAGAGAGTCATTCAATCTAAAATCGTGAATCTAATGCGATGATGAGGTGAATGAATATCAATCAGGCCATCCCTAAAAGCTCAAAATTATGCCGGATTGTTTGAAGTATGGCCTATAGATGCATCAAATGCCGCTATAAAGTTTATATTAGAATCACGAAGTACTCTTATCCCTATTTGACATGGGTTACCATAGGGGGAACCCTCACATAAGTCTATTAAAACTCGATAATTTTTCGTTACTTTTTGAAGAGATTGTAGTTGTGAATTATTTCTAAGGAAAAACGGCAAACTAGACCCAACCTATTTGCATTTTTGCGAAGCTATTGCAATGTTGCACCCCCACCTTTGACGTTTGAAAAATGTAACACTCGCACCTATTTTTTGGTAAAAAAACGTCATAATTCGACGTTATGGCATCAGTAGACAACATTCATGGAGGGGAAAATAGACATTTCTTTTATGTTGCTGGTTTAGGAGGGAATTGGAGGGTGAGGTGTCATTATTCCCGCTCCAATTTGGGGAAAACACACAAACCCTAAAAACGACAACTCCAAAATCAGTCAAAATTCACCCAAATTTCTCCCTAATTCCTCACAATTCCGGCTAAATAACTCATCAGGGGGCGCTACGACAATTGGGTGGAAAATCCGAGACAAAAACACCGTAATTCCCGACAGTTCATTGACACCTTATTATGGTGAGTGGGTCTTTTCTAAAATAACAAGGCTAGGGAAGAGAGAAAGAAAACGGATGCTTTAATAATGATAAATTGTGTGTGTTTAACCTTGGTATTTATAACCCTAAATGGTGACCATTTGTATGGACCTACCTTTTCAGTCCAAATAAAAGATTCCAATACATAAACTGTCCCAAGGCTAACGGTTACCGATAAACAAAAGGACATAACCCTACTTGGAAACTGATCCATTAAACAAAGCAATAAACACAACATTTTGAAACCTGGTCCGTCTTACATCACTACACAAGCAAACAAACACATCACTACACAAAACGGTCCTAACCTATACGATTATACAACCAAAACAGTGTCCATATCACATACATGCACACAACAAACAATGCAACCCGTAACACCTTTTTTTTCCTTTTATTGGCTCTAACGAGTTCATCTTCAAGACCTCCCAACCTACGAAACAACCCGAGGATAATTTGCCTCGATCTATCACACATTGGTGGATCAATCCAAACATAGAAGTTGCAATGTCCATTTATCTGTCAAACAAATGAATAAACATGAAAAATCAACAACAAAACTAAAAATTTGAGAAATAAGAAAAAATTCAAAAATCGCCACATACCTGTGAGAACCTACGACCTGGATTGAGGTTAGTTCATGATGTTTCTGTCAATTCCTTCAATGCAACACAACAGAATTGAGAATTTTCCATGCTAAATCTACAGAATTTTGAAAAAAAAAATAGAGTGATGAAATTAGGGATTTAGGGTTCTGGAATTGGGGAAGAATTTGGGGGTTTAAAAATGGGTATAACCGTTAGGTATCCGTTAAAACAGTGTAGTACCATATTTATCCCTGCAAATTTTGAAATTTGACCGAAAAACAGGTGTGGGTATAACATTTTTCAAACATCAAAGGTGGGGTGCAACATTGAAAAAAAATTTGGATATAGCTTCGCAATAACGTGAATAAGTTGGGTCTATTTTGCTGTTTTCCCTTCAATAAATAGTAAACATGAGATGACAGGTTATAACTTACGCAGTGGATGGACTCATGGACATTAGATAGCAATGAAAAATAAATCTCACTTATATAATCTCTAGAATCTACGAAGAAGAAAAATTTGGTGAATATTGCCTTTTGACTAGTATTATATATTATAAAACTTTCCTTCAATTAAGAATCTATATGAATGGAACTAATGAAAAGTATCTTAAACCCAAGTCCTTGCACTTCTATTAACCATACTCTATTTCAGATGTCCCAGGGATTTTATGTGCGTGTATATACATAATATATTAAGTCTTCTTTGTGACATCAACAAACTTATTATAATGCATATACAGTCTTATTTACCGGATCTCTTCCGATATTAATAAAATCATGATTATTTGATTATTATTTTTTTCGTATAAAAGGAAGAACAAAGCACTTAGGCTACGTCAGACTCTAAAATTGAAATAGGGGAAGGGGGAATTGTGTAACAAGCTACATTCACCCTCTCTAATATTCGGATATTTCGCCAACGCGTCTACAAGAGAATTTCCTGAATGTGGTATCCATCTAAATTCATGTGTCCAAGGCTTGTGTAGTAAAACCCGACACTCTTCAATCTTTTGTTGTAAAATGTGCTACCTTATATACTCGTCAGTTATGATATTATATGCTTCATTTGAGTCCGTCCCCACTTTAATTCGCTGAACTCTTTTTCCCAAACTAGTCAGCACCATGCATATCACTTCGACCTTCGTTTCAAACATTAAAGGACACGGAATTCCAGCTCCAAAACCTCATAGCCATTTCCCTTTTTCATCTCTCAATGCGCCCCCTACAACGTTATAATTCAGGGAACCAACGACTCTTAATTTCGACCAGTTATTTTTGGTTTTTCCCATCTCGTTCCAGCCTTACTACCTTGTGTCCTATAATATAATATAGGCCTATCACCAGTTGTTCAATCTGCCTCAAAATCACTATATGTCCATCGGCTTTCCCTCTAAAAAATCTATTATTTCTTGATTTCCATATTTCTCAGATGCTTGCCACGAAATGATCCTCCAAAGCGTATTAGGCCAACGTGATTTAATAGATTCCTTTCATCCCACATTGTGTTCCAGCCATGTCTTTCATTACAACTAGTAAACTGATTTAGCAATGAGACGTTCAACACCTTTGCTCTAAAGATTATTTGTATTATTCATATTGTTTGGACCAAAATACCAAATACCAATCAATTCAATAGTTAAATCCTCGCCATCTTTTCAATTACCAAATTTATTAATTTCCTATTTTCTTTTTGATGAAAAAAAAATCATTTACCAACTCTATATGCCTTTAAAGGAATATAACTCAATTAATTCACAGTCACAAGTATTTGAAACCAGAAGTAATAAATGTTGGCAATCAATATTGACAAGATTTATAGTAGCAATGATTAATCAATATAGCTTTCTAAAATTCTCCACTCAGATTCCGCCATTAAAAGAAAACTGAATTTGACTATTCACGTGATGTTTATTATTATTACATTTACATTATTAATTAAATAAATATAATTCTGTGCAATTCATCATCTAAAACCCTTACTGGTTTGCAGAGAAAAAAAGCAATTTCAGAGCTTCAAAATTCGTTGAAAAATGGAAGCTCTCTTCAACGGTTTTCTCTCACCGTCTTTCAATCACTTCAAGGCCGAATTTCAGAACAAGGATCGACAAAATTAGATGCTCGATTTCTCCTCCTTCATTGGGTGAGCCTCATTCTATTTTTATTATTTTAAGGAGATATTTAATCGTACACCTAAGCATATTTAGCTTAATCTAGGTTTTTAACATGTTAATACTTCACTTCCCCTAGTTGTATGTGGTGTGAAAGATGCATTATTATAATTGTTTGACATTTTATATTGGTATGTCATTGATGCTTATCTTCTTAAGTGCCATTTATCGAAGTGTATTGTTTTATGCACGATAAATGATTAAATGTGATAGAAATTGAAGCTCATCATTCTCCACTTAAAAAGCCTTGTTAAGTGGAGGGGGAACTTCTCTTTATTAACATTAATCCAAGAACATACCCAAGCGATGCGGGATAATATATTCTCAACACGCCCCCTCACGTGTGGCCCGGTAATTATCTTCGGTGCCATCACGTGGGTAGATCGTGGAGCCCAACATACGTCTTGGGTTGGCTCTGATACCATGATAGAAATTGAAGCCCATCATTCTCCACTTACAAGGCCTTTTAAGTGAAGAATGATGGGCTTCAATTTCTATCAAAATGCTCGTATATACCAAAGTTGAGTGAGGGTTCTATGGTTGGTAGAACTTGATAGGTTCTTACCAAGAACTTTGTGAATATTTTGATTTAGAGATTAAACTTATGACGACGAATGTGAGGATATAGATGATGATGGGTCACTTTGTGACCTTCTCGATTATGTACATTATGGTGAATCGTTATGAATGTTGATTTGCTAAATTCAAAATCAAACATTTACAATAGATGGGTATAAATAACAGATATCTCATAATGACATACCATGGCAATGGAATCGATCATAGTGGTCGTTCAAACTTGTTCTTTGTTTGCACCAATTGTGAATTGATCTTGTATCAGATCACTTTAGATTCACACATTTGTAATTCAATATTGACTTGGACTTTGGTTCAAGTTAAATGTGATCTATGTTTAGTAGTCGGCTAACATGTTATTTTGATAATGTGGTAAACTCGAGCTTAACCTCGTTTTATTATCTTCATCAATTCATTTGAGTTTCAATTTATTTGAAATTGAAAATTCAAATGTTACCCAATATTGAAACTTGAGATAAATAGCAATGCGTTGTTAGACTCGATGTTTCGATTTTTTTTTATAGTTGGTTATGGGTTCATAACAACTTAAAAGGAGAGCTTGTAAGTTCTGGTTGCCTATGAACTAAAACGCGACTAAAGATGAGTGAACTATGTGTATAGTTCGAGAATATACGTAAATGTTTGAACAAGGATAAACACTATTGGAGTTACTTTGCAGTTATTCCATTCTAAGTGCTGGTCTTTTGGATTGCCTTGTTTCGAAAATTGCACTTGAATAGATGATTTCCTAAGAAGTTGTATCGTCTCTATAGTTGAGTGATAGATCTTTGTCCTACGTGAACTTTTAGATTTACAAGAACTTGAGACTAAATCATACTTAAGGAAATCTATTGGTTATTCTTAGAAGATAGAATAGAAATCAAAAATCAAAATGTATTTGAGAAGTTTCCAAAAATAGAAACTGTTCAAAATTCTGTTAGTTAGTTAAGTTTGTTATTTCCTTTTATAGTAAGTCGACAACTGTAGTTTGTTAGGCTGTTAGATTCAGTTAGGGGAGAGATCTCAGTCGGTTTCTAGGCCTATATAAGACCTGAGTCTGCCACCTTTTCATTCAATTAGTTTAGTTTTACAGATTACACAATTACATTCAAGATTGGAGATGATTTTCTCTCCACATTCATCAATAATATTTATGTTTTAGTTTTCAGTTATTCTCTCTTCTTCTTCTTGATTTACTGCTGCTGTCTCTCTTCTGTTCTTGATCGAATTGATCCATCAACAAAGATGGAAACACTTTCATAGTGTTATTATGGTATCAGAGCCAGATCCTCCTTCTCTCTTCCGCTGCGATCTATTCTTCTCTCATGTTCATCTGATTTCACTGCTCTTAAATCTGGAAATCAGTTGAAATGACAACTCATGCATCTTTTTCAACTTCTGTCACTACTAAGAACCCTAGTGAAGATTCGAGTTTTGTATACTATTTGGGAACACACGACTTCACTGGATCATCAATTGTCAGAGAAAAACTCAATGGCGCCAACTACCTGTCATGGAGCAAAGGAATCACCATGGCACTCAACATCAAGAACAAGATTAGGTTCATTGATGGCACTCTCCCCAAGCCAGATTCCTCTGATGATGTGAATGAAACATGTTGGATTAGAGCCAACACACTGGTGCTGTCATGGCTAATGAACTCTGTATCAAATGATCTTCACAAGAGCCTACTATATTTTGAATCTGCCATGGAGCTATGGAAGGAATTGAAGCTGAGATTTGCAAGGGCTGATGATTCAAGAGTATATCAGCTACACAAATCTCTATCCACCATATCTCAGGGAAGTCTTTCTGTCACAAACTACTACAATGCCTTTAGATCTTTGTGGGATGAATATGTGAATCAAAGACCTGTTGTTGCATGTTCTTGTGGATTATGTACTTGTGGAGTAAATAGAACCATGATTGATCTGCAGCAACATGATTCTGTTATAAAATTTCTTGTTGGCATGAATGAATCTTACAGTGTTGTGAGAAGCCAAATTCTCTTGATTAATCCATTGCCCTCTCTGTCACAAGTCTACTCAATGTTACTCCAAGAAGAGAACCAAAGAGAACTTACCTTCACTTCTCTCCCTACTGATTCCCTAGCCATGTTCACCAGACAAAGAGTCACTCAAGAACAACCCAACAAAAACAATTTTTCCATCCCTACTTCTCAACCCTACCATCAATCTCAGGGTTACAACAACTTTAAGAAAGATAAAAAGAAACTAAAATGTACACATTGTGGATACACTGGTCACACAGTTGACAAATGCTTTCAAATCTATGGCTATCCCCCTGGATGGGAAGGACCAAAGGGTAAAAGAATTACTAGTCAAAATCATTCAGCAAATGCAGTGAACAGCTATGAACAAGTTGCTGTTAGTGAAGAATCCAAACCTCAGAAGCATACTCAGCAGCATACTGCTGATTTTACTAAGGAGATCATTGAGCAATTCTTAGCCTTCAAGCAAGCTCAATCTCAGCCTCTTACTAGCTCTGCAGGACCAGATTCAAGATCAAAACACTATGCAGCAACTGCAATTTTTGGTAAAAATATTGCTCTTTCTACTAAAGCATATTCTAAACACACTGTTTCAAAATGTCGGATACTTGATACTGGTGCAACAGATCATATGATCTGTCAACAACAGTGGTTCATTGATAAACCTGAAGCAGTAGATATAGATATTCACCTCCCTAATAACAGCATTACAAAAGCTACTCATAGAGGTTCTGTTCAATTCATGTCTGGTATTGTGTTACACAATGTACTGTTGGTCCCTAGTTTCACTTATAATCTCCTACCAATATCAAAACTCACTGGTCATACCAACATTACACTACACTTCCTCACTTCAACTTGTATATTGCAGGACCAAATCACCAAGAAGATGATTGGTTTTGCTAGGCTTGAAGAAAATCTGTACATTCTACACTCAGAGACTAACAACATTAAGAAGGATACTGCTTATTCTGCTGCTGCTTATAATGCTAATGTTGATAATATGAAACTTTGGCACCATAGATTAGGTCACACCAGCAATGAGAAACTATCTTCTATTAGTGAATTACATATGTCTACTTGTAATACATCTCATGAATGTGATATATGCCATTTGTCAAAACAAAAGAGACTTCTTTTCCCCTTAAGTACCAGTTGTACAAGTCATGCATTTGAACTAATACACTGTGATGTTTGGGGCTCTTTTGCTGTTAAGTCTCATGATAATTTTAGATTCTTTCTGACAATAGTTGATGATTACAGTAGATGTACTTTGATATATCTCTTACAATACAAGTCTGAAGTACAAAAACATATGTATCAGTTCTACAATCTAGTGTTAACTCAGTCCTCAACTAAAATTAAAACTATCAGAACTGATAATGGGATTGAGTTCATACTAAAAGGTTTCTATGAAAAATATGGCATTTTGCACTCAAAATCTTGTGTAGAGACACCTCAACAAAATGGCTTAGTTGAGAGAAAGCATCAACATTTACTACAAGTTGCAAGGTCTCTCAAATTTCAATCTAATGTGCCTATTGAATACTGGAGTAACTGCATACTGTGTGCTGCATTTATCATCAATAGGCTTCCCTCAAAAGTATTGAATAACAATACCCCTTACCAAATGTTGTATAATAAACCACCAGATTATACATTACTGCGCTCATTTGGTTGTCTAGCATATGCCTCTACTCTCTCTGCTAACAGGAACAAATTTGATCCAAGAGCAACAAAGGCCGTGTTCCTAGGTTACCCTCAAGGAACAAAGGGATATCTCCTGCTCAACTTGCAGAATAGGAAACTTTTATCTCCAAAAATGTTGTTTTCTATGAAAACACATTCCTTTTTCAACAGAAGATAGCAGATCAACACTGCAACTCAGAAACTGTGTAGTTACCAGAACATTCATGAGTTGAAAAGGCCTATATAAGACCTGAGTCCGCAACCTTTTCATTCAATTAGTTTAGTTTTACAGATTACACAATTACATTCAAGATTGGAGATGATTTTCTCTCCACATTCATCAATAATATTTCTGTTTCAGTTTTCAGTTATTCTCTCTTCATCTTCTTGATTTACTGCTGCTATCTCTCTTCTGTTCTTGATCGAATTGATCCATCAACAAAGATGGAAACACTTTCATAGTGTTATTAGTTATTCTCATATATAAGTGTTGATAATATGTAGGAGGTTATGCAATGGAATACCTATAAAGAGTCAGTACATACATTTTGAGTTGTATGACTTCTAAACTTTCACCTACATGCTTCATAAATGGGATGAAGAGGTTAGACTTGAGACGAAGAAGCATATTTTTTCAATTAGTTCTTGGCTTGGTAATAATGTTGTGTCTTATTTAAAAAAAAAAAACTTATTAGGGGTAGCACATTGTGGTGTTAGACGATAGACTATTTATTATTGTGTCAATTTGACTACATAAATGTGTCAATTATTGTATTGATTGATGGGAACGATCAATATACCTTTCGGATAG
Source organism: Linaria vulgaris (assembly GCA_948329865.1). Taxonomy (NCBI): domain Eukaryota; kingdom Viridiplantae; phylum Streptophyta; class Magnoliopsida; order Lamiales; family Plantaginaceae; genus Linaria; species Linaria vulgaris. The sequence continues at coordinate 28,031,021 of OX415250.1, read as the reverse complement.
TAATAAAAATGTTGATATTGCGTACCTGATACGTGCATTTGAGTCACATTAGGTAACAATAAACTTAGATTATGGTGTCGTACCTATGAGATCCATATTCTTGTTTTACCCTTGAATTTTCTTCATAGAAAAACTTGACACGATAACCATCTTGATAGATGGATTTAGACGGAATTCCCACGAGGATAGCTCCCTTTAATTTTTTGTGATTTGACTAATAGAAAAGGCATGACTTGGAGCCACTAGTTTCATTACATTTGTTGGTGGTATTGCACATTCCTTTTTTATTTAACTATTAACAAATATGAGATACATGAGTATCTTGAGTATTATAGAGTTAAAATCCAATTTGTAGGATTGTAATGATCAGTAGAATTGGAGTGAATGTGTGTAATATGTAATGAAAGTGACTTCTCTTTAAGAATTTTTGATTTCTCACATACCATTACGAAATGTTGCTATGAGAGGGAATAGAAAACTGTTGTAAATGAGAAGTTCATTATAGACTTAAGTGATATGGTTGCTTTCCTTAGACGAAGATGCTTTCTCAGTTAATTTTTTTTACTCTTCACTTTAGATAAGATTGGATTAAAGAATGAACTTATGTTCATGATCTTTTTATTGCGAGTTGAAAAGCAACGTTCCAAATCTCAAAGGTATGTCCGGGACACACCAATTGAAATGATGTCTTTGTGTTCATCATGAACATGTGGAGTAAGTGTATTGAAATTGAATAGCGGAATTGTCTAATTCGAGGCATTAAACCTTTTTATATATAAAAATCGATGAGAAGCTTGTGAGTTTAGTTAATTCTCATCAGGATTTATTCATTTTTTTTTCAAGTCCAAGCATGTTTCGTGCTCAATGACTCTAGTGGGAGCCTATAGGGGGTTAAATGAATCAACATCGTGAATGAGTTAAATACAATATAAGTATTGTAGCAGATGAGCTCAAGTATGTGTCTAAAGACATTAAAGTACCATTAATATTTTTCTTTTATCTCGAGGAGATAAACAAAATTTGAATGACAAGTCATACCATATCCAATCTTGAGGGTTGCCCGAATAAGTGGGATGAAATAATTACGAGTTTGTAGGTCAAACCAAGTACATGTACTCGGTTTCCAGGCCTATATAAGACCTGAGTCCGCAACCTTTTCATTCAATTAGTTTAGTTTTACAGATTACACAATTAAATTCAAGATTGGAGATGATTTTCTCTCCACATTCATCAATAATATTTATGTTTCAGTTTTCAGTTATTCTCTCTTCTTCTTCTTGATTTACTGTTGCTGTCTCTCTTCTGTTCTTGATCGAATTGATCCATCAACAAAGATGGAAACACTTTCATAGTGTTATTAGTTATTCTCATATATAAGTGTTGATAATATGTAGGAGGTTATGCAATGGAATACCTATAAAGAGTCAGTACATACATTTTGAGTTGTCTGACTTCTAAACTTTCACCTACATGCTTCATAAATGGGATGAAGAGGTTAGACTTGAGACGAAGAAGCATATTTTTTCAATTAGTTCTTGGCTTGGTAATAATGTTGTGTCTTATTTAAAAAAAACTAAACTTATTAGGGGTAGCACATTGTGGTGTTAGACGATAGACTATTTATTATTGTGTCAATTTGACTACATAAATGTGTCAATTATTGTATTGATTGATGGGAATGATCAATACACCTTTCGGATAGTAATAAAAATGTTGATATTGCGTACCTGATACGTGCATTTGAGTCACATTAGGTAACAATAAACTTAGATTATGGTGCTGTACCTATGAGATTCATATTCTTGTTTTACCCTTGAATTTTCTTCATAGAAAAACTTGACACGATAACCATCTTGATAGATGGATTTAGACGGAATTCCCACGAGGATAGCTCCCTTTAATTTTTTGTGATTTGACTAATAGAAAAGGCATGACTTGGAGCCACTAGTTTCATTACATTTGTTGGTGGTATTGCACATTCCTTTTTTATTTAACTATTAACAAATATGAGATACATGAGTATCTTGAGTATTATAGAGTTAAAATCCAATTTGTAGGATTGTAATGATCAGTAGAATTGGAGTGAATGTGTGTAATATGTAATGAAAATGACTTCTCTTTAAGAATTTTTGATTTCTCACATACCATTACGAAATGTTGCTATGAGAGGGAATAGAAAACTGTTGTAAATGAGAAGTTCATTATAGACTTAAGTGATATGGTTCCTTTCCTTAGACGAAGATGCTTTCTCAGTTAATTTTTTTTACTCTTCACTTTAGATAAGATTGGATTAAAGAATGAACTTATGTTCATGATCTTTTTATTGCGAGTTGAAAAGCAACGTTCCAAATCTCAAAGGTATGTCCGGGACACACCAATTGAAATGATGTCTTTGTGTTCATCATGAACATGTGGAGTAAGTGTATTGAAATTGAATAGTGGAATTGTCTAATTCGAGGCATTAAACCTTTTTATATATAAAAATCGATGAGAAGCTTGTGAGTTTAGTTAATTCTCATCAGGATTTATTCATTTTTTTTCAAGTCCAAGCATGTTTCGTGCTCAATGACTCTAGTGGGAGCCTATAGGGGGTTAAATGAATCAACATCGTGAATGAGTTAAATACAATATAAGTATTGTAGCAGATGAGCTCAAGTATGTGTCTAACGACATTAAAGTACCATTAATATTTTTCTTTTATCTCGAGGAGATAAACAAAATTTGAATGACAAGTCATACCATATCCTATCTTGAGGGTTGCCCGAATAAGTGGGATGAAATAATTACGAGTTTGTAGGTCAAACCAAGTACATGTACTGATTGGCTTTAGATTAAGGCGCAAGATATTTGAGAATTAATGAATTCTCAAAATTATGCGTAAAGATTGTATAAATCTTTAGATGTATTAGATTTTTCACTTAAAAGGGAATATCTTTTGTTCGTTTGACAATAACTTATTCGCTTTTTGGAAAGGAAAAATCTATTGATTTACCATTCGTTGAGATATATGAGTTTTTTGAATTACTTGACATGAACCATGGGATTGCTTTTCTCGATGGATATTTTGAGAACATAAATCTATATACGAGTTTATAGATTTCATACCAAAGGCATACAAAATAGAGTTTAGAGACTTTATCTATGGCCTTAATCAATTTCTTAGATGGTGGTTTATAAGATTCACCTAAAGGTTATCTCAAACGATATTTGCTAGAGGGTGTACTTATATTGAAAACATCGAGAGGTGTTATATGTGAAGTTCACTTGAGATAATCTTCGTACTTATGATAAAAAGTTATTGGGCACGTGTTTGATTTGACTATGGTTGGTGAGAATCGTTTTAAAGATGGTCTCATTATCGTTCATTATGAAAGTGTCAAACCATTATTTTTAAATCAAGCTTTGGTGCTTGTGAATCACTATGAAGTGACTTCATTTATTTTTGTTATGAAAGACTAAGATCAAAGTAATAACTCTATCCATTTTGTCTTAACAATGTTCTGGTGGTTGAGATTATGAAGAGTACGATTTAGCCATTTAACAATGGTCATTCTTGATCGTTGAAATAAACAGTGAACTTGAGGTTAATGTGCCTTACGTGCTCAAATTCATGGAAATCGTTCAGTACATTGATGTTTTGCATCTACAAATGTATAAAAGATTTGGAATGAATTATGGAGTAACTAATACTCTTGAGAATGGTGAAATATTAAGCCTTAGTATCTATGAATACTCTAGTTAGAAATATGTCTAAAATACAATTTTTTAAATCTCTTCGATGGTTGAGATTTATTGCGCTACACACTTGTCTTGATAGTTGTCATGCCATGAGTTTGGTCAGTAAGTATAGCCTAATTCTTAAGGATGGAATATGGACTATGCTAATATAGGATTTCGAACTCCTATAAATAATGCATACTTAAAAATGGACTTGGTCATTAATAATGAAAATACACCAATGATTAATGAAGAGTTGATTTTGACTTAGAGTAAATCGACCTATGGGTTTGCTCTTCTCTAACTGATGTTATTTGTTAGAATAACTGAAAGCAAACGAGTGTATTTATACGCCTATCAAATGAGACTTAATGGCACTTTGTTCTGTAGTATAAGGTGTTTGGTTAGAGATACAATTTATCGTTTGAGACAGTAAGGCAAGTAAGGGTTGTTTGTGTGCACTATGGTGACAAACAACAATTGCTTACACAAGAGTCTCAGGTGATATGACCAAACATGTAATCACAAAATAAAGCTTTTGTGAGAGATATCTGTGTAAAGAAAGAAGTGACTTTGTAATATTTATCTATGCATTAATAATAGTTAGTTTGTAACTTAACTTAAACCTAGAGATGTATTTGTGGATTGCTTAGTATCTCGAGGTTTGCATAGAATCTTATCTAATTAGACTAGCTGGTGTCCAATTAGTTATGTCCATGAGTGTGAGACTTGAGCGTTATGTAAGTAATCTATTTTTGGTAAAAACATTCAAAGTCTAAAGGTATGTCTGACAAGCAAAAAATGGCTTGATCACACGAGCAATTGCCTCTAACACTGCGTAGTGTGCAGAGATGAGGCAATTATGACTTTGCTTGGATACAAAGTAATACTTACATTTATATGTCGCCTTGATTGATGATCAAGATGAGATTATTGTCGTAATGTTAAGTAATCTATACGGATTCCCACCATCCATGATACTTGTCTTAGAGCTAGATGTGAGTTATCTTGTGATTTGAGTTTATAGAGGACTAACAAGAAGAAAACTCAAGTTAAGTGTTAGAGACACTTGAACTAAGATCTTTATGATGCATTTACAACTAAATGTGACATAGCTTTAAAGGGAAGAAAAGCATCGTAGCATGTGTTTCATACCACATGTGCTTTTGTGACCGTTGAAGTAACGAGAGAATTGATCCTTATTTCCTCATTATGTGAGACTCAAAGGTTTAAGACCCCATATTATACCCTTATGACTTTTTAGCTTTTTCTCGAAGCTTTACTTTGGTGTTGCAACTTTAGCATGTTACTAATAGCCATGACAAATTCGACAATGCGGTGCATGTCTATGAAAGCAGACATTTTAGTGTTAAGAGGTTAAAGTTAGAAAGAAAGACCGTCTAAGACTTGTGCCTATCTTGTATTCACGACACGTGCAATTATGTCAAACTTTGATGTTTGGAATGTAATTGTGGATACACTGTATAATGTGGAAGAGAGTGTGCTCCTTTTATGACAATGAATAGGAGATACTCTGATTGATGCAAGTAATTGAAGTCTGGAGTATAGCGAGATATATATCCTCATGGTGGTGAAGAAGTTAAGTTGTTGTATATCCTTAACCAATGTACAACTGCGTTTAAGTAGATGAACTGCCATATATGCCTAACATGTGTATGACGTTAATGCTCAATATGCTCGTTGGCCACACGATCCATTTGCATGTATTAAATTGATGAGTATGTTGATATGATCTTTTTGGACATCGGTTTAGCCCTTATGTGCGACTGGGAGATGATGAATTTGAGATACGGGTCGCCTATGTGGTCTGACCATTGGTGGGACTATGTGAGTAGTTTCTCTTATTTGAAATAGAGAAACTTCTCCGTTTTTTCTTCCCAACTCTTCCCTCTTGTAAGGCAAGTTATCTCCAGATTTTTCAAGGACGGAAAATCATAATAAACACATGAGAAAATAAGTCATTTTCGTACACAATATTGAGGGTAAAAAGAAAAGATTTTGTAGCCAATTTCCACCATGAAAACTCATCAAAACTGGCTCTTGGATTGTGGCAATCAAATCCCTTCTGTTCGTGATCGGATTCAGACTAGTTTAGAGTACAAAACATGTAGAACACGTCATGAAAACAAGGCGGATAGAAGATCGATAAAATAGAGCATTCATGGAATCCATTTTTGGTGGATTTTAGGTTAGTATTTTCTAACATCATTCATCTACAGTATAATCTTAGAACTAGGTCGATATTTTTTCATTGCTTATGAAGGACAGAAGGAGATTGGGGGATGTGGTTGGTGAAGGTTATTTTGTAAACATTAACATATATATATATATATATATTATTTTGTAAACATTAACATATATATATATATATCCAATATTTGGTCTACCAATCAATTCAATATTTAAAATCGGCTGCTGATATATCCAGAGCAAAATCCCTAAATTCAGAGTGAATTTTGATAAAATTACTTATTTAACCTTTTTAGATCAAAGCAAATCAAAAGATTTAATTTGTATCTTTTACCACCTTTCCTTAATTAAAGGAATCTTGTTGCATTATTGTAGAACTTAGATCATTCGGATTCTACTCCCTCTCTCTTTTATTTTCTTCTATCAAGAACAAATTTCGCTTATTCTTTACACGTAAATTATATATCCTACAAAGTATAATCATTTTTGTACGAAATAATTATTCAGAATTCTGAAATTCTATCTTATTTTTTTATTTTTTATGTATATGATTAAAAAAATTCAAATTCCAAATCATATGTGTAAGAATGAATAAATAATTAGAAAGGCATTTATCCACCATCCATGTGAGTGTGACCATGACCGTATAAGAATATAAATGGTCATTAAATTCCTCAATATATTTATATATATTAAGGTATAAAATCAAGTCGTATCACTACAAGAAAACTTGGCAACAGCTACGAAGTGATTCCAACGAAAAATTATTTGTCGCTCCTAGTAACGAATTTCCAACAACATACCAACCAAAAAGCTATTATTGGCAATAACTACGAAGTTATTCCAACCAAAAAATATATGTTGCTTGTAGTAACAAATCTCCAACTATATACCAACAAAAAAACTATTATAGAAAACAACTATGAAGTAATTGCAACCAAAAAGCATTTGTTGCTAATAGTAACAAGTTTCTAAAGGACTACCAACGATAAAGTTATTAGCCAATATTTTTGCAACAATTTACCAACATAATATCTTGCAAAATATTTGTATGTTGCAATTTTGTTGCTATATCGTTGGAATTAAATATTAAGCATCTAGTTTAGAGTATCAACGACGTATTTTCCAACGAAAATTTATCCGTCGTTGTCAGCTACGAAGTAGTAACAATATATCCTACAAAAATATTGACAGAGTAATATTAGTTTTCGTGTAAATAAAGAAACACCTCTTAACGCTTGGGGACATGACCCCGTTGCCACTCTCCTTCATCTTGTTTAAGACTTTATTCCATAGAATTTGTGTAATGATATATGAAATGCCAATAAATTGCTATTATTAGAACTTAGAAGATTACGGATTGTTACCTATATCTTGGAAACTCAAGCTAATAATTATTTGGAGTTTGTAGTGACTACTGACTCTATCACTCTAGTGAGTGCATAAATCCATAAAAACCACTGGTAATCAAACCAAGCTGCAATCTTCGAACAAAAAATATAAAATTTCATCATGCATATGGTTGTAATTTATCTTGATTTAACTATACTTAATCTGTAACCGCCTTCTAGCGAAAAGTACACATCAAATAAAACTACAAAGTACTGAATAGATATCAGCTTCCACTAGAAAACCAATTCCTCTAATGTTCCCAGTCAGAACATATCAACCAAAAGACAATAACGGATAGTATCAGAAAACAGATTTCTTTCTTAATTCATCAGCATAGGATTTTCACTACAATCTCAAATGGATAAAAGGATCACAAACAACGAGAAAAAGCACAGATTTTGGCAATTCACCATCATGCTGGTAAATGGTAATATGGATCTTCGTCATCACTGCCATTTTCATTTCCTTCGTTACCATTAAACTGCGCTTTTGCACTTTTTCCCAGATGACCCCAAACTTCATCCTTATTGAATTTCTCATTCATTGCCATAAAATCGAAATCCTCAGTGAATTTTGTCACAGGGCTTGAAATCTGCAAAGCAACAGACAGATAAATGCTCCATATTCAAAGTGGTAAATGGCAATTAAGCACAAAATATATGCTGGTTTGTCACAATGAATTAGTGGATTATCCTCATGCCAGATATCTTAATGAGCAACTCATCACTGGAAACTTGATTTATGGCACTTGTTGAGAAGGAACTATCTTCACCGTAATTCAAATAAATGAAATAGAGTAACTGAGTAAGCCTCCATATTCTTGGTGATGGCTAGACATGGATTGAATAGCACTGTATTAAAGTAAAATGCTTTTGCAAATCTCCTTTAAAACCATATGCCAAGTATAATAGCGTAAAGCAACTTCTTTTCTAAGAAGTACAGCATATGTATCAATAAAATAAGCACGCGAATAATTCAAGTAAAAAATTCATAAAACGTAAATACAAGCAAGTGTATACCCCATATCCTCTTCCACCACGTCCCCTGTAATTATTGCGCATATGGTAAGCACGTCCATTGGGCTACATGAACAACATGAAAACATATCAGCAACCACTAAAACAATTCATTACAGAAACTAATTATTAGAGGACTATTTGGCCCCTCACATCCTATTAGAAAAGAGTAGCCCAGTGCCTAAACTACCAGGGGTCTAGAGGAGGGACATTGCGTAGCTCCATCTATGCCACCTACTAATTTAAACTCATGTCAGGAAGGATAAATTAGGTCTACGTTTGGTTTATGCAGACATGTCAAGTAGTAGCTTCTCAGAGACCAGTGTTTTTTTTTACCAAGATGTATATTTTGGGTGACAGACTTTAACCACAAAAATAACATTGAAATACACCCTTCACTTACATGAACTTCTGTAATCATATTGCATTGATCAAATTCTTCTCCGCTGCCATCATTGCCTAAAGAAACATGGTGACCACACAAACACAACGCCTCAAAGAAAACCATCAAAATATCAAATAACCATTGAGGGCAAATAAGCAGGCCTCAATCACTATCCATTACGCCATCACTACTACTACATTCATCTTCTAATATATTTCTATGCTCATCATCTGAAAGTAGATCCTCAAATACAACTTCGTCGTCTAAATCTTCTGCGTTCTCATCTAGCTCATTATTCTCTCGCAACTCTGTAGGATCAACTTCTTCTGCGCCACCATCACTATCTAATAGAGTATTTGCATCATCAAGCTCGACGCCTAGAGAAACATGCTCTTGAGTAGATGACAATAACTCTTGAAACGAGCCTTCAACGCCAGACTCAACCTCATCGTTGTTATCTAATGATGAAACCACAATTCTACTCCTGGCTTTAGTCTTACAAACCGCCACCCATTCACCTCTATCTTTATGCGCCGGACGTTTTGGATAATTTAAGTAGAAGACTTGGTGTGCTTGTTGAGCTAGTATGAAGTGATCATTAGACATGATCCTCGATTTTTTATTGATCGCAACAAGCTTATTACGAGGATGCACTCTAACTCCATTGCTAGGCGTGTAAAACCTTCTTTCTTTTTTCTATCTTTTTTCTTGATTTGGTTTTCTTGATCCTTTCTTCTTTTATTTTTTTTTTCTTTTTCTTGCTTGGCCTGTGGACGACAAAGCTTGTAGTCCAGTTTTTTTTTTTTTTTCGTTTCTTTTTTGTATGGTAAACTATATGAAACAGAACTCCACTAGTCCAGTATAATTGTATAAGAGTTATAATTTAAAATAACCAATGTTCAAAAAAATCAAATTCAAATAGTCCTGACTTTTTAAACAACACTTTGTAATAAAGACCAAAATAAAATTTATCCTTTCTTATAGATATAGTAGATATATATATATAGTAGACAACTAGACATACATATATGTGTACATAATTTAAACAAATTATAACAAATAATGATAAATTAAAACTTTCTTTCTTTTTTCTATTTTTTTCTTGATTGGTTTTTGAAGCTTTGAAGTTAGACGTGCTGCTCGGAAGTTGAATTTCTTATAAACTGAGCTTCTATAACTTACAAAAAAAACAAGTAACTTATAGTAGCAAAAGAAAAATTAAGAATTAATTATTCATAAATTAAGCTAGAAGCAGGTCAATATCAACCAATATCATTAGAGGTATGGGGCGTAACCTCGAGTAAGGTGTGAGCTTTCAGGCATAATGCGTAAGGGCTAAGGCTATACAATGTCATTCCAGAGCGATTCCCTCGCGTTTGTTTTCTAAAAGGTCAAATAATGATTAATAAATTGAAAATAAAAAAGAAAGAAACATAAACTGAAACATTTTTGAAAGATATCGAATCGAAAATAATAACCTTAACTCATTGTTCGCCTATACTTAATTAAGTACCTTATCGTAGCAAAAGAAAAATTAAAAGTTAATTACTCACAAATTAAGCTAGAAGCAAGTCAATTTCAGCTAATGTCGTTAGAGTCGTAAGGCGTAAGATGGGGCGCCTCAGACGAGATGTGAGCTTTGAGGCATAAAGCGTATGGCTAAAAGATTCTCGCGTTTATATTTTGAAATTCTCGTGCTCCTATAGGTTGACGTGGATGGTGGCACATCAACCAACCGACATGCCACCCTTGTGGCGGGTCCCACCACCCTAAGGCCTTTCTATTTGCCTATAAATACCCCCTTGCCCATTCATCTGAAACCATTGAGAGCGCCAAGGTTATACGTCTTGACTTCCGAGCAGCACGTCTAACTTGAAAGCAACACGTCTAACTTCACAGCAACATGTCTGACTTTCGAGCAGCACGTCTAACTTCAAAGAACCTTCAGCGCAACACGTCTAACTTCAGAGTTAGCACGTCTAACATCTAAAGTTCACGTATACTATTCCATAGACTTGGACAACGTATATATTTGGACTTAATACAAGGTGAATATGACAAGTCCACCAATCTTACGTTGGCTCGTGATTTGACTACCACGTAGATCAAATAACTAGACGTGATCGATCCTTAAATGAAAATAACACTCACAATGGCTCTATAAACAGCTAGAAGGGCCTCGTCAACGAGAAGAACACCCTACTGGGTTGTCCAACCGAGCCTATGGGCCAGCTTAACGCTCACAACTTCTAAGCTAGTGTAATATCATCTAAGACCCTCGCTCTTACTAGCACGACTTAATAGAGAACTTGGTCCGACTTGATTCTCTCTTCTCAGAGAGATACGTAGGCAGCTTGACCACGTGTTAAGTTTAGTTGCCCGTATGCAAAACCAAGTATCCTCTAGTAGATTAGGTTTACTTATTAATTGTTTACGTCTAACTTCGTTCCTTGAAGTGCAGGTTTTCATCGAACCAAAAATCTCGATTGCCCTCGAAAAAAGGTTTTTTGCGACAATTTTCATGAATTGTGCCTCTTCACCACATCCATTGACGGCGTTTCAGATTCCCCTCTTGTGAATTGTGAGGTCCTCGTGTAACATGTTGAAGAACAAACTATTGAGGACAAATAATCCACAACTACTAGCGACATTGGCAACGAGAATTATGAAAATCACAATTTATTCTCGAGAGAGGTGAAGTTATGAAGATTAAAAATTACAAAACTATTTTGAGATTTATTTTCACTTATTCAAATAAAAAGTTGATTATAGTTTTTTTTAAGAGTTTGTGACGTAGCGGAAGCTTATAGGAAAGATTGAAACGACACACGAAAATCAAAAGCTTGTTGATTCACGAAAAATACCAAGAAATTGATGCAAAAAGAGAGAAACTCTCAAAACTTTATTCAATAAAAACATAAACTAAAAGTGTTACTCATAAGCAGGGGCGAAGCCAGAAATTCGAAATAGGGGGGGCGAAAGCGTGTAGCGATTCTAATAGCATGTAATACTGTCTCTTTTTCATTGTAAAAAAAAAAAAAAAATAGCAACCAACTAAGCAATTATATATATGAAGGGTTTTTTCTTTACATTTTCCACTATTTCACATGAATATGATGCATTATAGAATGTTTGCCTATATATATATAGACAAATAAACATAAATTTGGAGGTTTTTTTGCTTGCATCATCAGATGATTCTTTATTAGATGTTTTTTTTTACCATGCAACATGTTTTTGTGGAAATATTAGATAAATGACAAATTTCAAATAATTATCTCTTAATATTACAAATGCAATATGTAAGAAATTATTTTTTGATTTAGTTTAAAGATATCCAGTTCACAGATTCTCTTAACGCAGTTCATTTTTGAATATTTTTTAATGCTTTTACACTTACAAAATAAAAATGTTACGCACTAATAAGATTTATAAACCAATTGAAATCTTACTACCTAGTATTTAAACAAGAAAACTAGTTCATAAAACTAATTGTTAACTAATTATTGTACTGTACCAAAAACAACTAACAATATGTGAACATGGTCCCCACAACAAGCCTTAAATAAAATTACACCAACGTGATCAACCAATAATGTTTAGTTTATGCACAATTTTAGAAAAACAAAAGGGGAGTTTAGTTTATGCACAATAACGTGGCCAACACAGTTTATGCACAATAATGTTTAGTTTATGTACAATAACGTGGTCAACACCGTTTTCTTTTCTCTTATATATAAATAATGAAGGTGGTTGTGTGAATGGTTGTTGTTCTCCACTCCCTTCTTCCATGAGTGAAAAAAGTGTACTAAAAAGAGGAAAAAAGGAAGACGGAAAAAGAGGAAAAAGGAAAAAGTGTTCTCCACTCCCTTCTTCCAGATAGTATTCTTTTCTTCTGCTTTTTTTAGTTACTGGGGGCATGGTGCTGATTGGAGAACTCCCGCCTAAATTATGTTTCTCAGCATATTGTCCCGCCTTTAATTTTGTTTCCTTCAGCAAATCTTTCCAAATATTCTCCTAATCCCTATCTTTAACACTTTATATATTATCAACTCCAAGTTCAATTCATAATCAACTCCACACAGTCCTAATTAATCATTTTACACGGCAATCGTTTCTCTTCAAAAAAAAAAACCATCTTACCCGCCAGAATATTTGCAGGATGGCTAGACGAGGAAAAAACTCAACTTTGCGTAATGTTGGACAAGAACAAAATAACGGAACACAACAGATTATAGAAGCAGCCATCGAAGATGAAGATATGTCGGACCAAGAGGAGAACGCAAATTTGGAGCCCATTCCAGCAACAAGAGAAGAACCACAACGGAGAGTTCGAGGACCGAACCAAGGGGCACCAATTCCCCGAAATGAAGATGAGAAAACACTAATTTATACAATTGGTGGTCGGTGAGTAATATTTTATGTTCCCTCTTAAGTATGGATTTTTATTATATTTTAAACTTATGCAGTAGTGTTGCGAGTTGTGACAATGATGGGTTGAAGTTGAATTCTTGTTAATACTTAATTATAGACTGTATTTAGTTATGAAAAGATGCAAATTAAAAACTCCATTTAAGTATTACCATTTGATCAATTAAATATTTTATGCAAGTAATGAGCCGATGTGTGTTTGTATCAAATGTATCTTATGACAAACAGATACTTGATAATAATATATATGATTTATTTTTTAAAAATATTTATATCTGTTAGCTATTTACATATTGAAACGTTTTAAGAATTTTAAATACTACCCGGAAGATGGATTTTGTCTTTTCTCAAAACATTCTTTATTAAGTTAAAAGTTATTATATGTTTGTCATGATAGTTCTTTATGTAGTACAGATTATAGATCTTTAGTTCTTCATGTAATTGTTATGACCATAATTTTTGATTTGCATGGATCTGTAGTTTTACTAACACTAAGGTAATATCCGACATTACCACGACTCTCCGAGGTCATATTGAGGAAGTATGGCCATCATGGCTCAAAGTGCCTTCAGACGTGAAAGAATTGATATGGGAAGAGTTTCAGGTAAAATTTTTAATGTCATTGCAATAATGACTTATGTTTTATATCGTACTTTGAAGTATAACTTAATTGCGTTAGAAAATATTCATGAATTTATTGAAATATTGGTTATTCGTAGGAAAAATGGAGATGGGAGCAAAGAACGAACGAAATACGACAAGCGTGGAATAACGCTTGTATAAATCATTTCAGAGACATTATTTGCGCCGCACGGAAGAGCGCTGCCGAAGCGACACAGTCTTCAAACCCAGTAGATTGGAAAGGCCACAATCCATACTGGATTGGTGGTAGAATCTGGAACAAGTTAATTGATGATGTGTGGTCGACAGACAAGTGGCTGAAAAGGTCAGGTTCTGGAAAAAGTAATAGAATGACTCTAAAAGATGGTAAGATTCCAACACATTCTGGAGGTTCCATCCCATTTGCGGCGCACCAAGAGAAACTAGTATGTATTTAACTTTTACATTGTGTTTTTGTTTAATATATACCTGAACTAACTCAAGTAACATGAAATATGCAAACTAGAGAACTTAAATGTAAACCGACGGAAGTTGAGCTCTATGATCGAACCCACAAGGGGGAGAAAGGGAAAGGAGAATACATATGTCCGAATGCGAAAAAAATTCGAGTGCGTATTTGTTTGGCTTATTTAGAATACTTTTTGTACTTGTGTTTGTTTTAAAATATTCGTCTGTCGTCGCTTTCCTATGATTTTTTTTTCTGATTCAAGATTGTCATTATTTCTAGTCGTAGCAGGATTAAAGTGCACTGTGCGTGGTGAGAGTGTGAGTTACTCAAGATTGTCATTTTAAAATATTCGTCTGTCGTCGCTTTCCTATGACCTTTTTTTTTCTGATTCAAGATTGTCATTATTTCTAGTCGTAGTGGCATTAAAGTGCACTGTGCGTGGTGAGAGTGAGAGTTACTCAATTATCAAATCGACTTAATGTAGTTTGTGTAGTAAGTTACTGTAGCTGTGATTGTTATGATTCATGTTTTATTCATTCGTTATTATTTGTATCATTGGGAAATTGACTCATTGTCTTAAGTATCAGTACCTATTTTCTGTTAACTGTAATTGAATAATCCTTGGATGTATTCATACTCTTTTTTTGGTGTTTGAAGTGTGTTGTATGATTTCGTATAAAGAAAAAGGCATGTTGTATGATTTACACAAATATGGTGGAATTCTAGTTATCAAGTTTATTATGTTATTCATGAGCCACGCCAGTGTATGCAATGCTTTTTAGTTATATGTAATCAAAAGGTAGATTGTTGAACAACTAAATTTGAATTCCAAAATTTTGTGTTCTGTTCTGTTTTCACTACTATTTAAGTAGTTTAACTTTCTAGTAATTTTGTATCTCTTAATTTAATTATTTTGTTGTTCACTACCAAATTTTATTATTATTTTTATATGTTATGTTCTGTCATATCCAAATGTGAACCATATCTAATTTCATGTCTCTTTTTTTAAGGAGAATTATGACCACTCTATGGAGGATAAGTATCCAGAACCTGAGACTCGCCCGACTTTTGATCTAACATTGTGGCGTGAGGTATCCGGCATCTCGTCAAAGAAAAGAGCTTATGATTTTGGATTCGGAAGTGAAGAACAAGAACCAAACAAGATCCAAGAATTTGAAAAAAAGATGGAAGAGATGAACGCTAGAAGTGAGGACTTGTCCAAACAATTGGGCAATTTTGAAACAAAATTACCCGATATGATTAGGACCTTGTTGCAAGAGGTTGGGTGGTCTAATAATGTGTATCCGGGTGGATCGGGGCGTAATGAACAAAGCATCATCGGCGAAGATGTTTCTAATGATAATCAGACAGAAGATAGTTTTGAAGCCGAATTGGAGAGTCACAACTTTAGAGACAACGCTCGTAAGAAGAGCGCAAAAGAAGTTGGTAAATGTGGTCCCCATCATGGCCCCCACACTCGAAATGGTGGCAAGAAAAAGTAGAAGCTAAGATTTATTTTATTGCATTTGAATTTGAATTTTGAGACTTTTATTAGTTTTTTTTAATGTTTTTGGTTAAGAATGATTGTTTTTTTAAGTTCATTTGAGTTTATGAATGGAATAAAAGTGTATTTTATCTGTTATATTATCTCTTTTATTTATGATTTATTTATAATATATTATAAAACATTGCAAGAAAAAGTTATAATTGCCTCTTTTTCTTATTTCCCAAAAAAGTAAATGAAAGTGTTGATGCAACGATAAATTTTGTTGGAAATTTTTGTTGGATATATTTCCAACGATTTTTCAAACAGGATTATGCGTAGGTGATTTCATACAAAAATTCCAACAAGCAATCCTGATACTATTTTCGTCGCTATATTTTAAATTATTAACTACTAAATACCAACATTAATTCGTAGGTAATATTCCAACCATAATTTTGTCATTATATTTTGTTGGTAATTTCATAAAAAAACTCTAACAAGTATAATAGTTGTTATTTCGTCGCTTTCTTTTTGTATTGTCACCAACTAAATAACAACAGTATTTCGTAGGTAAATTCCAACCAAAATTTTGTTGTTATTTCTTGTCGGAAATTTGCAACAAATCACCATCGAGAATGCTTGTAGCAAAGTCCAAGATAGCCAGCAAAATTTTGTATCTGTAGCAACAAAAATAATCGTTACAAATTTTGTAGGTAAAATTCCAACAAATTTTGTGTTGCAAGACTAACAGATTTCCAACAAAAAAAATTGTCCGATATGCAGTTGTCTCCAACAAAATAGTAACAATTATACCAACAAAAAAAAGGTCGTTGCAAATTATACCAACGAAACAACTTTTCGTTACTTGCTTTAGCGACGGGGCTTTCACAAACCGTTTCACCAACAAAAATTTCTGTTGGTAAATCCAATTACCAACGAAAATCAAAGTTTCACCAACGGAAATCATCGTAGTTGTTGCCTTGTTTTCTTGTAGTGTATGCACTATGAATACCTGAATAGTATGAAACTAATTTTTATTTATTTTGCATGTAAATTTGTTTACTAGTAATCTTTAATTTTTCTTTCGTTTGCACAGTTTGGATTAAATTTTTGTTATCAATCAAAAACTGATTAGTTTAATTATTATAATTAGTAATAATAGCATTAACATTTAACATTACAAAAAAAAAAAGATAACAAAAGAAGTGAAAAGAGGGCGATTTTTTTCATGAATGTCTCTTTAACTTGTAGATTTCTAAGTAATTCATGAGTTCATTGTAAAATTTCACACATTTTCTATACATTTTATTTTTATTTTTGTACATGTAGATGTATATATAAGCTCTTCATTAGACACTTCCTAGTAGTATACACTTAAAATTTAAATAAAAATTAATTATGTTAATTATATTTAAATTTTTTATTTAATTACTTTTGTTGTATTCTTATATTAGTTATATATATATATATATATATATTACTATATTAAAAGCAAGACTCTTCCACTCACAAAAGAGCAGTTGGGATACCAACTTTTGATTTTCCAAAAATACCCATACTCTTCTCAATTCAAATAAAAGAATAAAATGGCTATATTGTTACTTTACACAGTTGGATCAACTGCAATCCTAAAAAATAGATATTAACGTAATATTTCAAATTATTATTTTTTAAAATTAAAATAACTTGCACGCGGTCTCCACGTGTGTCAAAATTTCTAGTTATATATATACACATAGAGAGATTTACAGGTTAGGAAAAACCCTAAAAATCAGCAATTTAACAAAAGTATAAGGGCCACTAGCAAGAAACCCCCATGTGTTATGAAAAAGAGGCAAGAAACCCCCATATGAAAACAAAATAGGCAAAAACACCCCCTGTGTTAAACAAATCATAGCACATTGCCCCCCTTCTCTTTCTTTATACGTATTTTCTTTCTTTATACGTATTTTCACTAGAAATGACTCATTTACCCCCAAATTAAAAAATAGTCATTTCTTCTCCCACCATTTTTCCATTTTATATTTATGCTTAATTATTTTAAAAAAATATATTGAATTCTTGAACGCATCTAATTATGTTACTGTAAATTTTAAAATTAACTTATTCTAATATTTAAATGAACTTATATTTTCGTAATATTTATTAAAATATATAAGTACTTTAATAAATTAATATAATTAAATGAAAATTTATTTTTTTAATTAGTGAAATCCAAAAAAAAAGTGAAAAATGTCATCTTCCCCAGAAATAATTTTTGGCAAAATTATTGGGCATAAATAATAATTTTCTCCTTTTTTTACACCAGAAATAATTTTATGTAAAATTTTGTTATATTTCATGTGATGAACTTCTATGAGTTTTCTAAATTTGTACTACTTTAATTGTACGTACAAGTCCAAAAGAAAATTTACATTTCAAAATATTTTAGAAGAGATACATTTCAAAATAAGAGTTTTACCGACAATTTTTTAACAATACCAAAAAATTATAGCAAAAAATGTAGACAAAAGTGCATAAGTTTTTTGAAGATGGATAATTTGCAATTATGTCGAAATTATATGGACTTATTTGAAGTTTTTAATATTTAGAGGTTATTCAGATAGTTTTCTAAATTATTGGCATTATTTGTCTATTATCATAATATGAGGGATTGTTTTGTTGCTTCTTTTCATTTCAAGGGGGGTTTTTTGCCCGTTTCAAATAACACAGGGGGGCTTTCTGCCAAAAAATCCAAGTTATTTTATAAGAGAATATAAATTCCCACTCTCACTTTTTGGCAAGTGTATCACACTCTCGTACAAAAGGGGGTTATTTGCTACGTATTTCAATACACATGGGGGTTTTTTGCTTCTTTTTATTTCACAGGGGGGTTTCTTGCCTGTTTCGAACAACACAGGGGGGCTTTCTGCCAAAAACCCAAAGTATAAAGGCCTAAACTCTTAATTAGAAGAATTGTTCTGTTATTAGGAGAATTGTTGTGTCTATATCATTTCCCTTTAAAATCCTTTAACCATCTTTTCAATTACCAAATTTCCATTACACACTTGATGCCTTTAAAGGAATATATGACAGTCGATTGACTTGTGACGTCGTCAACTCATAAATATTTCAAACCTCAAAATAGAAATTAGGCAATCAAAATATCCAGGACAGGATTTATACGTGTACCAACTTTACCTAGTAGTATAATAAAGTATAGCAATCAATGCAACTTTCTATAGTTCTTCACTCTGATTCTGCATTTAGAGAAATATAAATTTGAGCGGTCACGTGATATGTTTATTATTATTATTATTATTATTATTATTATTATTATTATTATTACATTACATTATTAATTCCAATAAATATAATTCTCTCCCATTAACCATCTAAAACCCTTACTGGTTGCAGATTCAGTTGAAAAATGGAAGCCCTAAATTTCAGTTCTTCAACGGTTTTCTCTCATCGTCTTTCAGTCACTTCAAGGCCAAATTTCAGAACAAGAACCAACACCGTTCGTTGCTCGATTTCTGCTCCTTCTTTGGGTGAGCCACCACATTCTTTTTTCATTAATTCATTCAATTTTGTAATTTTCAACCTGTAATTGAATTTGCAAGAAGAAAAAAAAACCCAGCTTTATGCTGTCAAAGTGTGCAAAACACAGAATTGTTAGATTAATGTAGCATTATGATTGGTTAAGATAAGATATGTTAATGGAAGGGAATGTTTTTGATAATGTGGTTGGTGGCTGCAGTGGACCAATCTGTCAAGTTCAAGGAAGCTGCAAAGCATGGGAATTTGATACCATTGTACAGGCCGATTTTTTCGGATCACTTGACTCCGGTGCTTGCGTACCGGTGCTTGGTGAAGGAGGATGAGAGGGATGCTCCAAGCTTTCTTTTCGAGTCTGTTGAGAGCGGTCTCAAAACTTCTAATGTCGTAAGTTCCTTTTTTCTTTTTGGTGTGTGTACCTTTATAAGAAAATATGGTGGCGTTTTTATTAGGTGTATACGGACTTGATTGATATTGTGAATGTCGTTCTTCTACAGAAATTCGAGGTTATTGGCTTCTGTGCGTAGTTTATGCTTAAGAGTCTATACGGTTGATTTGATCAGGATGATGATCCTTGCTACTTTTAAAGCCTATGGATTTTCAAGCAAGCCAATTAATGATTTTTTATTGTTATAGAATTATTCTCTTTGTTTAGAGTTCTACATCTCAAAATATTAAGTAATTAGTAATTCTGTTTATCATAAATTATCCTAGTAATCAGAAGACATACATAGCAAGCTCTGGGAGGTGTTTTTATATTTCATAACCTTGCATTTGAATTAGTATGGCAAATTTTATAACTGGGAACTGGTTAACGCTCTTTTAGAATCAAGGGAGATGTTTAATTGAGACGACAAATAATTTTATGGATCCCCGTGGAGAACGTGAAAAATGTGACTTAACGAGCGTGCACGTTGTTGAGCATGATCTTTTGCTTGCATATTGTGAGCACCCTTTTCCTGGAACCAATATTGCGATACTAATATCAATAGCCTACCTCGACTTCAACTCAGACCAAGTTTTCCGTTGCTCCCTTTGTGCTGAAAATAGGAGCTGGATTGATTTTAAAAAACTGTAAAATACTTACATTATACTAGTTACTTTATTGTTTAAATTTTTGATTCTAAGGTCACACTGAACTAATTTGTATTTAAGGAGTGCATATTTGTAGAGTTTTCTCATTTCGATTTGTGATAGTAGTAACTTTATTATTCAGCTTTCTGATTGTATGGTAATAAATGATCAAATGAAGAGATTACATTCAAGCAGAATTCTCATTTTAAGCCTAATTTTAAGTTAATAATTCAACACCGTTGTTTCTTAGTATTGATCAGCATTTAAAGGATTAGGAGATGGTTGCTAGATATAAACTACATGTTTGATGTTTATTTAGTGCACTTCCCTATATTACTATGCCGTTCTTATTACTAAAATAAAAGTATACCCTTTTCTACCTAAGCACATTATTAAGCTGCTATTTTCCTCCTTAATACAAAATATTTTCGTCTGTTTCACCTTTTTTGTACTTTAGCTAATGTCGAATCAATTCTCCTAGGGGCGATATAGTGTTATTGGAGCCCAGCCAACTATGGAAATTGTGGCAAAAGAGAACACAGTTACCGTTGTCGATCACCATGAGAAGCAAAGGACAAAGGAGTTTGTTGAGGATCCCATGTCTGTTCCTCGAAGAATTATGGAGAAGTGGATACCCCAGCGCATTGATGAGCTTCCTGAAGCATTTTGTGGTAATATATACAAAAGACTAGATACTTCTTTTTTATTGGGTAACATACAATATTGTCTAGATTAACAAAGCGACCTGATTTCTGATGATCGTTATATGTAGGAGTGGTAATTAATCCAAACAGCTGCATACTTGATATTCTGGATTTCTTTATGCGTGTTTTTGCTCAAAAACTTGTTCAAGCAATGTTTTTTCCAGGAGATCGAGTTTGCTAGTTTGTACTTTCTTCGTTTATCAAACACCAAGCTAGAAGCATGCATAGAGCAACTTCAAGATTGTGGTGGTTACTAGCTCAAAAAAAGTACTTTTGTGGCTTTTGCTTGTTATCCGAACACTCTTAAAGATCTTAAATTAAATAATAAGAAAATTGTAGCTTTTTTTAAGAGCTTGCAAACACCACCAAAGTAAGCCTTAAACGGGAGTTTGGGTTGTGCTTTACCCACTGGTGCTAAAGACTCAAATCTGCCAAATTGGAAGCCTATCACCAAGTCTGGTGGTATGTGTGCTTGCACCGTCTTACACCTGACCACAAAGCCCCCTGGGGCACATATAATTATTTGAGTCCATTCCTTAATGTAGCTATCTTTTTCTTTACAAGCTCCAACTGTGTTATGATATGCATTAATTCACTAAATGAAGTGCTCACCAAGTAAATGTACGGATGAGATTCCATTTATTTTTATCATTACATGTGTCAAAATTGAGATGTATGTGACTTGTATTCAAGTGAAGTGAAATCTGATATTTTCCTTTAAGCCAGGACAAAGGAGGTGTGTTGTGGTAGGTTTTTGACAACCAACGTAAACTTCGTCTCATCTTATGATATGAACTAGATTATGAATTTCGTTGTTGTTGTATGGTTGTTGTTGTTGTACAACTTTAAGCTACTTAGGTAAGTAAGAAATAATGGACCATAATTTGGACATCATCTATTGCCAGTGTTCTAACTTCTGCTTGGTCTAGTTATGCTTAAGAAAAGGTACTGTAGGCATATATATTAATTTTTTTTTCATAATTGATACAAATCATGCCATATATTACAACATATGGCTGTGGAAGTCATTTATACATATGGCATGTCTGTTTATTAACCTATATAGTTTTTACTTTGGCACTATTGATTTCTTGTAAGCATGTAGTTTCTCTCTTTAGTACTTGTTTTTACTACCCCAAATTCAATAAGATAGCTGATACTGTAATTCGCTCTCAACAGGTGGTTGGGTTGGGTATTTCTCATATGATACTGTGCGCTATGTAGAAAAGAAAAAGCTTCCATTCTCAAAAGCTCCTGAAGATGACAGAAACCTTCCTGACCTTCATCTTGGCCTTTATGACGACGTAATTGTGTTTGATAATGTGGAGAAGGTTCTCTCTTGTTCCCTTGGAAACTATTTTTATTTGTTATTCACTTACATGCATACATACTATAGAAAGCATTTTGGGTATTAAACTATCCCTGTTTTGGCTACTTTTGCATACAATGTAGCCAGTGTTGTTTTGTATATATTTGTTTGCTCATTTAATTGCTCGCATCTGATTGCTATCTGACAAATTCACAAAACAACTTTGAGGATGCTGTAATATTTTTTAAGACGTTTGCCATGGTAGATGTGAGGCACGATCTCTATATTGACTCATTATATCAGATCATTTTGCTAGAACTTATTTATTTAAGAATGCTTTTACTTTCGAACTCTCTTATTTGATCCTTTTCTAGCCAACTGTTCCTACTGTGCGAAGTCCACAATTCTGTACCTAATGTTGGCTCATTTCCTGGCATACATTGTTCTCTCAGAAAGCATATGTGATACACTGGGTTAGGTTGGATCAGTTTTCTTCTGTTGATGATGCCTATGATGATGGGATGAACAGATTAGAAGCTTTAGTATCAAGGGTGCATGACATAGTGCCGTAAGTTACTATTTTTTATTGTCTCACTTTTTATGTCCATCCTCTGCTTTGCTTTCTGTGTCTTATTTCGCATTGTCAATTACAGTCCAAAGCTGTCTGCGGGTTCGATTAAATTGTATACAAGCCTTTTTGGCCCTTCTCTGAATAAGTCCACCATGACAAGTGAAGAATATCAGAAGGCTGTACTACAAGCAAAGGAGCATATCCTTGCTGGGGATATCTTCCAAATTGTCCTGAGTCAGCGTTTTGAGCGCCGAACTTTTGCAGATCCATTTGAAGTGTATAGAGCACTAAGGATTGTCAATCCAAGTCCATATATGACGTATTTACAAGTCTGTTTAGTCTTCATTGAAGTTATTGACTCTATGATGCACAGTTGTATATTCTTTCTAACCTTCTTCAAATATCACTATTGATTAGGCGAGGGGCTGTATCCTGGTTGCTTCAAGTCCAGAAATTCTTACGCGAGTTAAAAATGTAAGCTCTTCTGTTGTCTTTTATTCACAATTCAGAACTGCATTCATGCTGTGGATTGTTAGAAACATTTTGTCAATGTATGTTTTACTATTGGTCCGTGTCATGTGTTTTCGCTCTTTTTTTCCCAGTTATTTGTTTTATGAAGCATTAATTGTTCTCAGGTTGACCTTTTAGTATTCCTTTGTTATACATAAAGAGTTGAATAGTTGTCCTATTGAATAAATTAATAAGTACTTTCCTTTTTCTGGTGTATACCTTTTCTTCAACTGTAGAGAAAGATCACTAATCGCCCTCTGGCCGGAACTGTGCGAAGAGGCAAGACGCCCAAGGAAGATTACATGTTAGAAAATCAACTTTTGCATGATGAAAAACAGTGTGCAGAACACATTATGCTTGTTGACTTGGGACGAAATGATGTTGGCAAGGTAATCTCCCTTCCACTGTGTACAAACTGCAATTCAATACTTGTGGCAGCATTTAACTAATTATGGTTAAAAAGTCATTTGTCGAAGTATGCAATATTACACCCTTCTGGTTTTCACCAATTTTACTTTGTATGTTTTCTTGCTGAGGAAAATGATATATGCAATCTGTTGCAGCTTTGTCACCTTGCACATTTTCACAAATATTGTGTTCCTCTTTGTGCTGTGAACTTTTTTATTTTCCAAAATTCTCCAAGGAGCTTATTAGAACTGTGTTGTCAAATCACTTATAGGTGTTCAATAGAAAGGTCTGCACTTCAGTGTTTGTCTTGACATTTTAATATTTTTCTACTCACGATTTCATGTTAGAGAGCTTTGTGAAGTTGGTGGAAGAGGTCTGTAAGTATTGCACTTCTTATAAAAGACCTATAGAAAGTGATACTAGAAAAGGTTGCACTGTCAATTGCACCATTCTTGATGGTAAGCATCTTCACTGATATGGTTATGATCCTCATAAGAACCTTTTCCAGTCTTACTTCTAAGCAATACAACTGCTCTAAGCATAAGGTCTATGAGATGGAAGTCGAAGCATCACTTTATTCAGTGAGGGTTGTAATCCGATATTGGGTGTTAGAAGAATTGCTTGATTTATCTGTTTGTGCATTTTATATGATCTGGTTGTTGGGGTTCGAAGTAATATCCTGTGGAAAAATCCCTGCTGTTTGGAAGCGGGCTTGGATTTTTCCCTCTCTTGTGGGATTGATTTGCCTTCTTATCACATATTGAGTCTTACTGTTATTTCAACGGCTTGCTTTTCTATCAAACCATCAAGCAGAAAAGCCAGTCCTAAGCAAATTAAGGTCGCTTGGGATCAGCTACAGAAGGAAATACCCATAAAAAAAAAAGTGTAACTTGAGCAGGTAGCAGAATGAAATATGAAATTTGATTTGGTGTTAAAAAGTAACAGGTTTTGGATTTATGTGAGCAAGCCTGGTTCGTCAAGTCATTTTCATTGGCTTCAGTTTTATGTATAAAAGCTTGTTTCATTGCTGTATTAGTTAACTAAGGTGAACTTACTCCGCAATGCAGGTGTCAGAATCTGGTTCTGTGAAGGTTGAGAAACTCATGAACATTGAGCGCTATTCCCATGTTATGCACATCAGTTCCACCGTAAGTACTTTGCCCAGGGTTATATATATATATCATTCAATACATACTTTTACTTCAGTGAAGGACATGCGCTTCAGGCATTCTTGTTTTGCGTAAACCAAAAAAACAATGCTTAGAACAAAGTAAAACACCGCAAAATGTTTCTTGCATATGTCATAGGATTGTCGTAATCATTCGGCAAAAGTAAGAAATGTTGTCTGATAAGATCATTCCTGAATTACTAAAGTGGATTGTTTTGTGTGTTTTCACTTGCTTTTGAATACGCGCGATTCTTTATATGGGGCCAAATATATGAACTCTTAATTTCCCTAATTTGTTTCGACTTATGTCAATCTTTTAGGTAACTGGGGAGTTATCAAGTGATTTAACCAGCTGGGATGCTCTGCGCTCTGCATTGCCTGTTGGCACAGTCAGTGGAGCCCCAAAGGTCGTTACTCAACTTTCTTCTTGGAAAATGCAGTGATATAGTTATTCGTGGTCCTATTTGTCGTTGCTTGTACTCCTTTCATGGTCATATGATAATACTAGAACCTGAATTGTTGATAGAGTAGAAAACCTTGTTACATAGTTATCAGTCATCTTTCCTTCTTAAGGAAACAAAATAGTAATAGCCATCAATTTAAAACGTCAGTGTCAAGAAACTTAAAGGAGTCATTATGGAACGAATAATCACTAGCTGGCCTTTGGAGATGAAACCCTTTCAAAACAAGCAATGTTCTCTTTATCACGTCTCTCTCTTCAGCTTTCATTTCAGTGAGCTGCTGGGAATTTCTCCTGCAGGCTAGATTTGTCCCTTTTAGTACCATTCAGCCTCTCTTTACTCTCTTTACGTCCTTCTTGGATATTGACAATTGCAAAAAGGACCATGATAATGAATTTCTCCAATTATCTATGACTGCTCTTTCTATAAAAGAACTTTTATATGCTAAGGAACTAAAAATTCCTAAGGGTCAGGGTGGCATCAACTATCAGCATCACCTCAAAAGAGCTGTTTCAATTCCATGATTTACGCAACAACAAGACACTACTTTCTAATTTGTAGGTGAAAGCTATGGAATTGATTGATGAACTAGAAGTCACAAGACGCGGGCCATATAGTGGTGGATTTGGTGGCATTTCCTTTACTGGAGATATGGACATTGCTTTAGCTTTGAGAACTATAGTATTTCCAACCGGCATGCGCTACGACACAATGTACTCGTACAAGAATGGTGAGAAGCGCCGTGATTGGGTGGCTCATCTCCAAGCGGGTGCTGGCATAGTTGCCGACAGTGATCCAGCTGACGAGCAGAGAGAGTGTGAAAACAAGGCTGCTGCTCTTGCTCGTGCCATTGATCTTGCCGAATCATCCTTCCTTGAAAAGTAATGTCAGAAACTCTCTTATGAACTTTGTCGAAAATCCCATGAGTTTTTTTGTTACCATAGAAAAAATGAAATTATTTGGCATACACTAACACTGCTTTTAGTGTCCTGAGTTGTTAATGGTTTTGTTCCAAGTGGAGAATATTTATCAGATTGAGAAGTTGTTGTGTGTGTACCTTAGCTGACTAGTTCCAGAAGAAAAAGGTTGAAGTTACCGCAAGGTAATACATGAATTGTTAAATATCATTGCAAACAGTTCCCTATCCCTCCATATTTTTTTTGTTTTTTTTTTTCAACCTGTGGAAGTATTATTATCAGGAATAATATCATTTTCACCCAGTGAAGTTTAAATCATATCAGTGACCTCCTGAGTAACCCTTTTTTGGTCTTTGGTCAACTTTGATAAACCTGTTAATACTAAAATCACGCGTTTACTGTTTATTATGGGAAGTACTGTATAGATATGTGATCATATTTGGTCGGAATTAATTTTGATATACTAGAAACGCTGGCGTGTAGCCCGCTTGATTAATAATTTATTTTATTTTGTATGGTTTAGAAATTAACAAGATAAAATATATAACCATAGAGAATTTATATATCTTATCTTCAAAAGAGAGAAGCAGATTAAGTAGCTGCATATTCCCTTTAATCAGAACATTACAATCATGGTAAAAGTAGAAATTTTTCTTTACAATCGTATTTTAATAGTTACAACAAAATCTTAATAGTGTGTTGTGGGGGTAAATATGAAAATCAAAAAATTGATGTAACATATAACTTCCTTTGTATAATAGTATTGATAATAACAACTTTGACAATTGACAATATGTGATGACGAGGGATGGGTTGAACTGAACTGTTGGTGCAATTTTCAAGGAAAAAAGGAAGAGTGAGTGCAGTTTCGATCCTATCGAAAAGCATACCATACAACAAGCCATTTGAGATGGTTCGATCCGAGTCGACGGTTCATTTCAAGTCGAGCTGATTTTAGTTTTTACTTTTCTCCTTCCTTTCCTTCTTTTGGCACAAAATATTAATACAATATCATAAAAGTAAATTATTAACAAAACCTTGAATACCACACTTAAAATAAACAAATATAATATAACTAGGTAAAAGGCACGTGTGTAGATAAGTTTGGTTGGTTTAGGCAACGTATGCTATCACGAACCCAAATATACCCCTTTTCAAAAGATCAATGTTTAGCTCTTCCAAACATTACCTCAAACTCTTGTTCTTAAGTCGGGTCTATTTGGGCTTCTTCAACGAGATGGAGTAATCCATTTCAATTTTTGGTTAGGACATATAACATGTCATCGTGACAAATATGTCCGACTTACCAAATTTGTGGACTAATGTCATTGTGATGATGCATATCGTAAAATATAATTAAATTTCTCCACGAAGAGAAATTCGGAGCAATAACGTGATCATCCCAGAGACGTAGAATAGACTCTCAAAACACACTGCCGACCACGCCAACTGAAAGGCATCAGGTCGCGCCCCTCGAGCCTCACCCGATCATCTTCTAATAGGCAGCTTCCAAAGGGTTTCCTCTCTCGGTGACACTCGATTACTCCTCCCTCGGGGGAGGTATCTAAGTAAACCGGTAAGACTCACTCTCTAGAAATCTACATCCCCTCGCAGATAACGCCCGTTATGCTCACATCGGCAGGGTAATGACCTCTAAAGCCATGCGCATACCTACACCTTTCCCCCACTCCAACTCCAGGAACCATCTACTCCACGAGTCCTACCCAAGCGGTTCTAGCAAGATGGCTATTTTTTTAGGAGATGAGCTCTTTGACATAGAAGAAGACATAATGAAAATGGCTAAGTTTTTTAGGAGAAGGTGAGAAAAGCAAGATTCCCTTACCTAATCTTAAGGATGAAAAGCTGCAAGTGTTGAAACAAGGAGCTGAAAATGTGTGAAGAATGTTTGAATGATGGGAGGTATTTATAGGGGGGGGAGTCAACTACCCAACTCCCAACATTAAAAGATCTTGAGTTGTGGCGGTTTTCTTTCCCAATAAAAGCTACATGCAGTTGACGCACTTGGACATGTGGGAAAGAGATTCCAGATAGTGTGGAACAAGTGTTGATTTCAGCTATAAAGACATAATGAAGAAGGGATTCAATTCCCTATGCAAGTCAAAAGGAGAAAACATTAAATGCAAAACACCTGAAATCATTGAATTCCATGCAACTGAGTGAAAAACGACAAAATCACACTTTTATTCAAAATAAAGTCTTCAAATATGTACAAGGCACAATAGCCACTTCAGCAAAAAAAAGGAAAAAATTACAAGGAAATCAACAAAAAAATGAAGAAGAAGTTTAAAGAGGAAGGTCCATAATGAGAGTTGCATCATCGGGCATCGTTGGCCTAGGGAGAATCTCAAAGATAAGAATCATAGGAGCGGTGCTTGAGCTCCCATCTGCTCTAGAAGAAGATCCAGAAGAGTGGCTCGGTCGAAAGCTGGTCAGTGTAGCCTCAAGACAAGGGGCCTCGTCATCTTACAAGGGTCCAGAACACCAATATTGATACAGGGCTTGTATAGACCCAACTCACGAGATTGTTTTGTACATTCCATGAAGCCTCACACCAGATGACCTGTCAAATACTTGTGCATGGAAGACATAAACTTCTTATTGCACCAAGTCACCGTCTGATCCTTAGTCAACTGCACTGTCTCTTGCAGCTTAATATCCAACTCAATTTGAGAAATGAACCCCGGAGGAGGTGGACCCGAATCCAATGCCATTCACGCCTTAATTAACTCATGAGTTAGCGTGTCGACTCGTAAAGTAGCCAACCTTAAATTTTCCTCCAAGGCACTCTTTTCTTGGCTCAAATTTAAGCTTCTCCCTATCCAGAGCTTCAACTCTCTCCTGCAACTCACCACCCGATGCCTTAAGGTTATCAATGGTCATCTGCATCGTGGTAACATGGGAGTTCCGCTCCTTGTATTGATTTTCCATCTCAAGCAATGAAGTCTTGAGATTTTGTTATCCCTGATAAGCTTTGCATATGGGATCGGAGAGATTGGATCTCCTTAGAAGAATGTGCCTTTTAGTTAGCCAACTCTTTCCCCTTATCCTTAAGCTTCGACTTAGCCAAAGCTGCAGCCCCTCTAGCCATATCCACTTGACGCCACATCGCATGGATAACCTTGGGTGCCTATTCATCATATGAATAAAGTGTTAAAAACCTAAGAAAGATGAGATGCTACAGTGAAAATTAGATATAAGGCATACTATGGTGGCAAGCAATTCTGATGTACGACTGAGCATCTCTTCTCCAGAGCTGAGGATGGGTTCAATAGCAAAATAGTTGAAGATACTCTTTAAAGCTTCTCTCAATTCAACTGATGAAGGATAAGGCCTCGAGCTAGGACCGGGAGCAACACTCAGGTTCCTACCCCCAGAGTAACAAATGGAGAATGTGTCTCCGACTCCTTTAAGGAGGAAGTAGCAGTCATCATGACATTGAGGGGAACGATTGTCACGATAGAAGTATCCGACGTGATTGATGAGGTGTTACCAGCGGAACTGTTCAATTGAGTCATCCCCTGCAAATGCTCATAAGGCATCAGGTTATCTATCAGGTCGGAGCCATCGTGAGGCTCCATCAGATCAACAGGTTATCTGAGAACATGTAATTAAGAGAGTCATCTCCCGTCAAGTTAATATGCGATGAGGAAGTATGGGAAAGAGCCACCTAGAAGGCAAAAATAGGTGTATTTTCTTATAAGTCCAAACAAATAAGTTAAAGATAAAGTACAAAGGCGTGGTAAAGTGAAAATAGAAAAGGCATTGACTGAAACACGAAGGAAATTACCTAAGTAAGAAGCGGCGGTTACTGGGGGCAAAGAGCTTGAAGACATTTCAGTGAGGGTGATTTCCATAGAAGAAGATACGACGGGAAGATCACCTGAAGTATCTTTTGGTAACGAGAAAGCAAGAGCTGCATCGTCGGAACTAAAGACCACGATAGCCCCATCGGGCTCACTAGGAAAAACAATGCCAAAGGAAACAAAGGAAGATGCCGGACCTACAAAAGTGGATGGAATAGCTATCGGGACTTCATTGATAGAGACATCCTTAATGGCAAAAGTGATAATTTTATCGATATCTATAGCGTCGCCTTCACGAGCCTCATAAAAACCACTGAAGGTACGCGATAGAACGAGAGCAGTAGAAGAGGTAATCTCCGATGCCAATTGAGTGTGGCCCTATGAGCTCTAGAGGTGGCGGGGACAATAACTCGTCATTGGGAAGCAGAAAGGTTCACCAGAGGAGGAATATGAACCACCTGATACATATGCTCCTCTACAAAACAAAAAGACCCTACTAATCAATACAATGATATCAAACAAGAGTTAAAATTAAACAATGGTAAATAATAAACTTACCAAAAGCCACCACCTTCATCCTTAGTTAGAGAATGTGAGGTCTTGTCTATCGTGGACACCCGATTCAACCCAACGACAGTATATAGGGCAAGGTAGTGTGACACTCGAAAAACTTCTTACCATCGTACACATTCTTGAAGAATTGCTCACCCTCCATATCGGCTCCCAACGCAAACTTTTGAGCCTTAGGTGCACCCCAAGAAAAATTAGTGTCTCATGCCCCCTCTGTGGGCTTCACAAAAGGAACTTACTCTTCCCGCTACTATGGAAGTTGGAGGTACCCACCACTACTTTCCTTCCAGTATTACGATGGGCAAAGAAGTAGAAAGGTTGCCCCCTAGAAGACATTGTCGCATCAAATATAGAGAAAAATCTCTATGTGGTGCATGATAACCCCTTTCGTAGATACCAGAAGACAAATCCAGTCAAGATGGTGAAACCATTTGGCATGAGCTGGCTAGGGCATAATTTGCACGCCTTAAAAACTTCACAGTAAAAGTGGAGGAAAAATGAGTTGGCTAGACTTTATCTAGGCACAGTAGACGATGATGTAATCCTTTGGCGGCGCGTTTTCCCTATGATGGCTCTTGGGTACGAGCACATTAAGATTGTCACTAGAAACGCCAAATTCGCTAGAACTGGTTGTTACCTCCGCATGTGTGACTGTGCTCACTTTGTTGCTCACATATCGCCATTGATTAGTTCCCCTGAACCCCTCTTCGTAGGTTACAAAGTCGATTCCACCACAAAATTCACTGCGTAAGCATCAGAGAAAGTGAATAAGCCAAGGGCGCCGAAGTCGGAGGTGACCAAAGTGGATTATGTGTTAATTCCAAAAGAAGCCACGGATGAATGCTTAATGAAAATTTGGAGAAAGTTTGAGTGCAAAGGAAGAGAAATAGCAGAGAAAGCAAGAGAGTGAGAAGATGAGTTGTGAAAAAGTTTAGAAGGAAAAAGGCGGAATAATGAATTTTATAACCCTAGAAGTTGGAGATATGGAAAGGTCCATTAACCGCAGTTAATGGAGCACGAGTCCCGGAAAAATAGGGGAGGTTATGCATTTTCTCGTTCAATCAACGCGTGGATTCAAATTTCACACGTGGAATGACATGATACTTGAATTCCTCTCGATTAGCACGAATACAATAGGAACTGGGAGAACTGGTGTTAACCCCTCCCATTACGACTATCGGTCTACGATAAGATTTTATACTGTGATATCCCCAAGGACACAAAATGCCTTCCTAAGGGTCTACAAATCCTTACAAGCTCTATGATATCCTACCAGGTACTACGAATCTTATATGGTTCCACGATACGTCACTGGGTTCTACTATGCTTTACAAGATCTACAACATCGCACTAATGCCTTACACATACAGAGATACCTTACCAGGCTCTACGGGACTTAAATGATCCCACGATGCCTTACAAGGATCCACGATGTCTCATATTCTATACATCTGAGATGCCCACAGGCAGACTAATATCTTACAAGGACTCTACGAGTCTTAAATGACTCTCATATGCCTTTCAAAGATCCATGATACCTCACATGCTATACATCTGAGATGCCGTACATGCACACCGACACCTTACAAGGACTCTACGTGTCTTAAATGACTCACATATGCCTTTCAAGGATCCATGATGTCTTACGGGATAAACATCAACAATGTAATAAGGGATACATTGTGACTTACAAGGATGCACGAGTCTTAAATGACTCTATGATACCTAACAAGAATCGTTAACACAATATGAGGCTATCGTATATGATGTGACGAAATATCTGGTCATGAAACGTGTAAAGGCCAGTTATAGGTAAAATAGGCAGGTTAATTAGCCAATAAAGTCATGTATAATACTTGTCAATGTAATAAGGCGTGTAATTGACACATGTCCCAATACCCCTCCTATAAATAAGGAAGTACCCCATACATGAAGGACAATTTGAATAAAATATCAACTACTACCATGCCCTTCTTCTACTCATTAACTATCTTGTCAATTATCTTTGGTCTTTCAAAAACCGTTATTATTTGGAGTTTGGCTAGGGCATTCTCGAACTAAAACACGTTAATTACTCAATCACGAGAGTGATATAAAAAGAGTATTAACACATATGTTCTGTCGTTTCAATGTCAGAGTGACAAATGGGGCAGGAGGTTGGAATAGGAATGTATCGTCGCGATAGAAACTCGCGGGTGGGTAGTGCATCATGGTCCCATAACAAGCCAATATACTTAATACGGGGTAGAACACGAGCAACCATAGCGCACGCCAAGGTAAGTTAGGTATTGACATTCCGTATTCTGAGTGGGTCAACCATTCGTCAACTGAATTGATCGTAAATTTCCCTTTGGGGTTCTACGCCTAATAAACGGTTATATTTCTTCAACTCTTGTATCATTTGGAAAAAGCAATCCTATTTTGATTTTATAAGCTGGTCAAAGTCGATAAAATAATTTCATAATATATTGTGTGAATAATCAACGTGTTGTGTTTTTTAGAATGTTGTGTATTTGTTTTACAAACTGAAATTAAATGATGTAAACTCATTACTCGTCAAATAATCACAAAAGTCAAATATTGCCACAAATGTAGATCAATTAATAGCATTAGCATCCAGAGCAAACTATATCAAACTGGTAATAGTACTAATAGACAACGTGGAACACATTTGCGAGTAGATAATTAAAATAGGGAGTGATTTTTGTCACACCATGAGGATTCTTTGTCTTCTCATTTCGGTTTTATATATTTCTTATTATAGTTTCCCAAAATAATTGTGACCTAAAAAGGATGACATGAAAATACTCTAAAATATCTTTCAGGTTTTAGTTACAAAACAAACTAAGGCTCAGTTTGTTTGCCTGGAAGTTGGGAGAGAACAAGAGAAAATAAGGGGAAATGAGGGAAAAGAAGCTTTTCCAATAATTTTTTTAAGAAAAATAAAATTTTCTCTTATTTTCTATGTGTTTGGTTGTATACGGGAAAAATTACTATTATGCTTAAAGATTCTTTTATACATATTACTAATGTAACTACTTAAAAATTATAATTATACTTTGTATTTTGTAATATATGTTAACAATGAAATTTAAAATACATTTTGTTCAATTAGTTAATATTTTATCTACGAAAATGGCCTATTAGAAGAACACAAATATTTTATTAGATAAATATCATAAGACTTTTATAATAGACACCCATTTGGATGAGAAAAAAGAAAAAAAAAGGCGTGAAACAAAAAGAAAGCAAAATCAAATTTGCAGCCTAGAGAAAGTTTAATTACGTGAACAACTTATAAGAATACAAGATTTACATACTTTTACTCTAATGATAATGGTAATGATAAGTCTCCCCCAAATTTTTGACTCTATGTACGTTACACACCAACATCAATATAACCTTCTTAAATTCATCTTGTTTTTAATGCGTGCAACTCAAAAGAAAACTCAATGGAATGAGAACCATCTAACCCTTAAACTACACAAGAAGATTGAGAACTACGCACCTTGTGACGAAGAAGATTGAAGATACTGCAAAAGTAAAACTGAAATTAGAATTTTCGTGTTGGTGAAAAAACTAACAAATTTCAAAATTTTCAAAAAATTTATAATATATTGGCAAAGTTCTTCCTACATTTTTTTTTCTTTTGATACGGTTCCTCCCACCTTTTTTTAGAAAGAAATATGAAATTCAAATATTTATAAATAGAATTTTTTGAATATATTTTTTTATTTAAAAAAAAAATTTATTTTCCATCATTTTTTTTCTTTTCCCCAATTTCTTGGGAAACAAACTGAGCCTAAAGCATAATCTCGTAAACACTTTTGGAATTAGACAAAGCATGTTTTGCATGTCAACGTGTCTGCAATTATCTCCAGACACGTGTTTGTTCACCTGAAAGATACCCTTTATTTGTTTTTCCTTCACGTGTAATCCATTCCAAAAAGTAAACTCTAATCCACGAGATAATAATCATAATAATTAACAATCCAAATTCCAAATCAAACAAGACACCAATCCAAATAAATTAATTATCACAACAAAAAACCAAAAAAATAAAATAAAAAACCAATGACAAGAAAAGAAACTGTCCCAGTCAAACAAAAGTCACTGCAAATAAAATTCTCCCCCAAATCCTCAGCATATTCCATTGCTACACTACAAATTCAAACATATCAACTAATCAAACTAACTTCAACTTACTCCGGCGCCGGAAAATGGATCTCCGGCGTGTCGGTCTCCTCTTCACCTACCTCCTACTCACCGGAATATTCCCCTCCGTCACCCACTCCTTCCCCTTCCCCTTCCCCAAAAAACCCACCCACAAAATCACCGGCCCCATCAAAACCCTAGTTGTCATAGTAATGGAGAATCGCTCCTTCGACCACATGCTCGGCTGGCTCAAAAACACCCGACCCGACATCGACGGGTTAACCGGATCCGAATTCAACCTCGTCAACTCATCCGACCCGAATTCCCGACGAGTACACGTCTCCGACGAAGCCTTCTTCGTCGATTCGGATCCGGGTCACTCTATCCAAGCGATTTGGGAACAGATATTCGGGTCGAATCACACCACGTCGGATCCAGCTCCGATGAACGGGTTCGCTCAGCAGGCGGAAGCCATGGGCGTCGAGGGTTTGTCGAAAACCGTCATGAGCGGGTTTAAACCCGAATTGGTACCGGTTTACGCCGAATTGGCTAACGAATTCGCGGTTTTCGACCGGTGGTTCGCTTCCGTTCCCGCCTCGACGCAGCCGAATCGGTTCTACGTGCACTCGGCGACCTCGCACGGAGCGTCGAGCAATGTAAGGAAGGATCTCATCCACGGATTCCCGCAGAAGACGATTTTCGACTCGTTGGACGAGAATGACCTCGATTTCGGGATTTATTACCAGAATATACCGGCTACCCTGTTTTACAAGAGCTTGAGGAAGCTGAAACACGTGACCAAGTTCCACGATTACGCGCTGAAGTTTAAGCTGCACGCAAAAACGGGGAGGCTGCCAAATTATGCGGTGATCGAGCAGAGATATTTCGATGTGGAGCTTTTTCCGGCAAATGATGATCATCCGTCGCATGATGTGGCGTTGGGGCAGAGGTTTGTGAAGGAGGTGTATGAGACGTTGAGGGCGAGCCCGCAGTGGGAGGAGATGGCGATTTTGATTACTTATGATGAGCATGGTGGGTTTTACGATCATGTGCCCACGCCGGTGAATGGGGTGCCTAATCCGGATGGGATCATTGGACCTGATCCGTTTTATTTCCGGTTTAATAGGCTTGGTGTTCGTGTTCCCACGCTGTTGATTTCTCCGTGGATTGATAAAGGGACTGGTGAGTTACTGTTTTGTCTTGAGGTTTTGTTGAATTATATTGTTTAGGATGTGCATATGTTGGTATATGTTTGTTGAAGTTTTTTGCGTTATTTTTAAATTTTGGTTCGAGGTATTATAGAAATTACGATTGGCAAAAGGTTGGATATACCTAAATGCCGAGTACGGGGGGTAGAATCGTTGGGGCCTATGGTAGTGCCTTTACAATTTGAGGCGTTTAATGTGGGATTAACTCAGCTAGCCAGTTAAGACGATTTTGATAAAAGGAGTTCATCGGTTAACTCTATTTCTTGTCGTAAACAGATAAAAACCAGCAAATAAACATGTCTAGGACCAGAAAGAAGAGAAGCTTTAAACTCATTGAAAATTTGCTTTATTATAGTTAGGTAGTCAGTCTATCTGTAGAAAAAACGTCACTGTGTGAATATTAAGTTCAAACTTAGGCAAGAAAGACTTTAGTCTCCGTGCTGCCACTTACAGTGCTCTAGGGGTATCCAAAAAAGTCATGTTGTGGCGAGTCGAAGTTATCCAACATGATTGGGAAATAACATTGTTTAATATTTCCCTTCATCATAATAAGGGTTTTTAAGAAGTTGACTGTAAATGTCAAATGTTCCTTTCAATGTGTTCACTCATTGTTGATGATGGAAACTGAAAACTAATATTTAATGGATACTGTTTTTCTGTGTTCTGGGCTCGAATTTACCACATCATTCATGAAAACAATGTAACTTGTACTTTTCGAACTTGGGTCAAGCGGATTATTAGTTTAAGAAGAAAACTAAGTACTTTACATTTTCTTACATCAGAAAATGTATTTCTTATAATATATTCAGATAGCTATATTCTTTTTGCCATTATTTTTTGCTCGTTAGTTTTTTTTTTTTTTTTCTGATTCATTATACTGTGTGCAGTCATTCATGAACCGAACGGTCCAACAGCATCATCACAATATGAGCACTCCTCTATACCGGCAACTGTGAAGAAACTGTTCAACCTTCGCTCGAACTTCTTGACTAAAAGGGATGCATGGGCTGGAACCTTTGAAAACTACTTCCACTTGCGTGATACTCCACGGAGCGACTGTCCAGGTATGAATTTGCCTCACTCTTGTGTATATGAAGTTGTTTATCATACTCACAGAAGCTCTCTCCTTCGTTCACTAACCTACTATTTCTACTTTACGTTGATATGCATTTGATTCTTCTATGAACATGGTGTTGGCTGGCTAATACACCTATGGTAAAGTTGGCCAATCTAATATGTTCCACTGGACTGGTTTTCAATACAAAACTTGAAACATTTAGAATAATTATGAATTTACTTTCAAGTTCTTGTAATCAGCATTGACAATTGTAGTATCTAGTCATAAAAATGCCATTCTTACTTTTTTCAACCAAGACAATAATTTTCTGAAATATGCGTTGTTCTCCAGAGAAACTCCCGGAAGTCAAAATCTCACTGAGGACCCATGGACCACAAGAAGACGTCAAACTCTCTGAATTTCAAGTTGAACTGATTCAACTCGCGTCACAGCTCAACGGGGACCATATCCTGAACACGTATCCTGATATTGGAAAAAGCATGAGCGTGCGCACAGCAAATCAGTATGCCGAGGATGCAGTTAAAAGATTCTTGGAAGCTGGAAGGATTGCTTTGAGAGCTGGAGCGAATGAATCGGCTCTTGTTACCATGCGGCCTTCGCTCACTACTCGAACTGCAGAAGCAGAGCATGACCGAAGCCATGAATCCTTCTGATTGTGTCGACGTCTTTGTTGTATATAAACTTATATAGTGGTGTGTAATTATAGTATGGGGCATTCTTCAGAAACAGTAAAATGGACCATGAAAACATTTGGTGTTGCATAAAATTAATACTTAATACATTGGGTCGGGTTGAATGTTGATTTGGTGTGTCGTGTATGAAAAAGGAATAGAATTGGACTGGACTCAGTTTCTGGAATTTGTTTGCTGGATCTAACAGAGCCCATGTATCACGGTGCCAAGTTGGGTTTTTGTTAGCTATTTCACTTTACCACTTTTGATGTCGTCCCAGTTTGTTCCACAGTTCCACTATGCATCGCCTTTTAATTTTGTGTTCAACTACGTTATAGCTCCAAAACTTAATAGATCATCTCCCTTTCAATCGAAAAGCTTGATTTATTAAATGTTAGTCATAGCTGGACTATCAACTCGTATTTGGGCCAGTTTCATTTGGATCTAGGATAGCGTATTGGACCCCAATTCACAAGTGCCTATTTTGGAGAAGTTAAATACGTCTTTTGAAATAATTAAAGCGCAATCTATCAAAAATTCACAAGTGCCTATTTAGGAGAAGTTAAATACGTCTTTTGAAATAATTAAAGCGCAATGTTTTGTGGATATCAAAAGTCTAGATACACAAACGGAATGGAAATTATATAAAGTTCATAAAACCGACATTTCGGTTCTTTGTGTTGGTAATATTGGAAAAATGAAAACTCTAATTTATTATATCAGTTTGATATTTTCTTTACCATTTCTACATCTTGCTTCAGATGATATGTGATTGATTGGTCGAAAACTAATTAACAAACGAGGTTTTCCATATCAATATAATTCTCCTACCATTTGTATATATTTATTAATTTCTCCAGGAAATTCTAATATAGTCAGAATGTGGGAAAAGTGCAAAGAAAAAACAAAATCTATTTTCTTAAAATCTTCCTTGGAACCAAACTAAGCCTAATATTTTGGTGAGAGTTGAAAGTGGTGAATGGTGATGATACTTGATGATGTTCATATGATATATATGGCTCGTGTTAACTAATTAAACTTTGCGCTGAAATGTTAATATACCACGTGTTTTGGAGTATTTTCGTATGTTGACTTGGCAAGTTGACAAGACACTCCACAACAGACTGATTCAACGTAGTGTTAGAATCAACTTTGTCATTTACGCGCCTGCACTCCAAGCATTACGGCACGACGGACTGGGTGTTGTTGATTTCAGACTGAACTTTGGAGAAAATCAAGCTGTCTACGTATCCCATTGAGGGAATCAAGCCGAACGTAGTTCATTTATCTCTAAGCGTCCATGATAGGTCGAATCTAACAACGATCGAATCGGGTGGGTTCAATACAGGGTATCTCGAATTGGCCTATATCGAATCTGGAGTGTATCGAATTGAGAGAATTCGATCTAGGATGTATCGAATCAGGTATGTTCAATACAACGACAGTATCGAATCTGGGTCCTTCGATCTATAAGTGTATCGAATTGAGGTCCTTCGATGTTGCTCTATGACGAATATGATGTGTATCGAATGAGCTTGGCTCGATGTTGCTTTGGATCGAATCAGGTCCTGCATCGAATTGGGTGGTAGATCGAACTCTGAAGTGGATCGAACCAAAAGTGTATTGAATCGGTGGATTCGATGTATGTGAGAATGTGATGAGTGTTCAATGAATCTTGAGAAGGCCAAGAGACGGGGTATTTATAGACCCCGTCCCGTGGGCCCCCGTGGCAGCTGAGAGATGCGCATCGAATTGGGACGGTTTGATCGATCACTTAGATCGAATCGAGGCCGTTCGATGCTCGATTAACATCGAATTTCTACTGTTCGATATGCTATTTCAATGTGTCTTTCTTCTTGGACCGGCCCAATATTAATATTGAGCTATTCCTAAAATACTTCCGTCACCACGTATTTCTTTCCTCATGTACACATAGACGGCACAAACTTTTTGGGTTGCACGTGAGTTTAATGCGTCAAAATGACATATTGCTAATCAAATGTTATACGTAATATAAAAACAGTAAATATAGTCACGGGTGACGGCCAAACGTTAGTCATAACATAATTTATGATATATCTTATGCTTTTATTTATGATTTATCTTATGCTTTTATTTATGAAATAACTTTTGTAACATATCTTTCTTACACGAGTT
Source organism: Linaria vulgaris (assembly GCA_948329865.1). Classification (NCBI taxonomy): domain Eukaryota; kingdom Viridiplantae; phylum Streptophyta; class Magnoliopsida; order Lamiales; family Plantaginaceae; genus Linaria; species Linaria vulgaris. The sequence goes on along the minus strand of OX415250.1, from coordinate 27,990,992 downwards.
TAATTCACATGAAAAGTCATACTATTCTATGATTTTATCGACGTACTCATAACATTTTGAGCTCATCTTACACTCTTTAATTTGCTGGAATTTCGAATACTCGCTTTGTGTTGAGGAGTTGTAAATCACAACATAATCGATGTGATCCAAGCAATTTTTTCCATCAACAATAAATAAACTTTGTATGATATTTATAAACCATTTGAAATAATATATATATATCGTAATAAAAGTAAGTTTAAAGATAATTTTGAAGAATAGCCACTTTTTTTAGTTAAACAAAAATACTTTTTTATAAACTTCTTGCAAAAAACCACCATAATACTTGAAGAAAAAAAAACCAAATAAGAGACTTAATTACCTATGAAACAAGTCATGTAAGTCGGAGGAGTACAAGTTTTGTTTTTGCACTTTAGTAATACTTATCATTTTGACTTATTCTCGATCGATCCCTAAATAAATGCGACAAATTCTCAAAATAGTAGCATAAATAGTAATTCATTTCTCTATTTAGACAAGGGGTCGAGAAAGTTGGTGCGAAAGTAGCGTGTGCATGTTTCGTTCATGCATCAGAAAACATTTGTAAACCGAAACGTCAAGCCATCTGTCACCTTTATTTCGGAGGATATATATGTATTGTTAAAAACCCGTTCATTTACCATATTATCCAACAAATTATGACATTAAATTTTAGAGAATAATATACATTATTAGATTTATGATCACTGAAAATAAAAGCATGATGACAACTTTACACTTTATCACATAACAAGTCAATATGGCTTGCATCATTTTACTTTTCTTTGTGGGCATTAGCAATAGATATATCTTTAATAAAATTAAACAAAAAAAAGAAGAAGATAAAAACAACCATTTCATACTCAATTAAAAACATTATAAAATATGTAACAATAACACAATTCCATTTCTGTTTATTAATAATGCTCATATAATATTTAATAAGCCATTAAGAAAAGCGCATATATGCGTATCTAGCATCATTAAATATTTTCACATAAAGCCAAAAAAGTACTAAACGAATAGGGGCATTTAAGTAATTTCCCACCCTTTCAAAATTCGCGGTCCGGTTCCCCCTTATACCTCGCACTCACTCTCCCGTGTAACAAACAAACCATTTTCCGTTTCACAGATTCACACTCTCTCTCTCTCTCTCTCTCTCTCTCTCGCACTCATCCATTATATACATATTTCCATCACTACTCACTTTTTTATTTTTTTCCTTTTCAAATCTCATTTCAATGGCGGCCTCTAATGGCAGCGAGTATTTCGAATTGGACGTTGAATTCGAAGGCGAGAACGGCTTCGCTCGGCCATCAAACGCCGAATCGGTCGCCAGAGACGAGGAGGATCTGCGCTGGGCGGCGCTCGAGCGGCTACCGTCGCAGAAGCAGTCGAACTTCGCTCTGGTGAGGCGCACGGCCTCGCAGACGGAAACAGGGGAGGAGTTAACTGAGGCGGTCGACGTTAGGAAGCTCGATCGGACGAATCGCGAGCTGCTGGTAAAGAGAGCGTTCGCGACTACGGCGCAGGATAACTATGTGCTGCTTTCTGGAATTAAAGAGCGCCTCGATAGGTAGAAAATCGCGCGATTTTGATTGATCGGATTGATTACATGTTACATATCACTATTTATACTGTTTGATTTTGGTGTTAACGTCATTTTTGAGCCCTAGATTTCAGCGGGCGGAAATTGAGCTCACATGATTGGTACATGTTGCTAGATCCGTAAACGCGCAATTGATTGATTGATTCGGCTATTGCTCTGTGTTTATGTAGTAGATTGCTGTTGTACTGTGTGCTGTTGATGTTAACATCAATTTTGAAGCCCTAGATTTCAGTGGAGATTGAGCTCACATGATTGGCAACACTACATGTTGTTAGATCAGTGATTAGTTTTCTGGTCGGACTTGAATTTCGATGATTTAGCTGGTTTTCTCGCTATTTGAGAAGTGTGTATAACATGATTGTTTTGTGATGTGATTGGAGGATTTAGAAACCATATCTATACACCGAATGTCGTGATGAAACTTGTGAGAAGAAGGGAGGGGGTACTAATTTGTGAATGATTGGTAAAAAATGACAGTTTTTTTTAGCTAAATTGTATGTTTATACGTTGATTGCAGAGTTGGTTTGGAGATACCAAAAGTTGAGGTTCGATTTGAGAATCTAAATGTCAGTGCCAGCGTACAAGTAGGTTCAAGAGCTCTGCCTACTCTGGTGAACTATAGTCGTGATATGGTAGAGGTAAGCGTTTTACAATGTGAACTGCAGTCTGTATTTTCTCTATTCAGGTGCTGGTGTTAAACATGTGTGGCTTTTGTTTCTCAAATGCAGCACTTGTTAACTAAATTGAGGCTATTTCGGGCAAAAAGACACGCTTTAAACATCCTGAATGACATCAATGGTGTGGTGAAACCTGGCAGGTATGTGATTGGAATTGGATATGTGTTAATGTTTAATTACTTTTGAATAAAACTCTGTTATGATCTTAAATTTTCTTGACAAACTTATGCTATTATTTTTACTGGAAAGGAAATGTAGAGCTTTTTCAGGTATAGAACAATTAGAAAACTTCATCTTATATGTGGACTATTTATTTTAGACCATAATTAATGCCTAGTGTTTGTCTTTTTTTCTCTTGCAAGGATGACATTGCTCTTAGGGCCTCCAGGTTCTGGAAAGTCTACTCTGCTGCTGGCTCTTGCAGGGAAACTTGACGGTGGCTTGAAGGTCAGTGTGGTTTGGAGCACCATTTTTAGTGCGGCTCAATCAACATATCATTTTTGTTCTTGTCGGATTAGAGCAATTATACTGCGCTTAAGTGGATAGTGGATCAGGCTGCAAGCCTGCAACGCTTGTAGTCTTATTGCCACAGATAAAATTTAGTGTTCTTCTTTAGCGATTTCCCAATTAGACAAGGAACTCAGCAAGTTTTCCACATTTAGGGCTTTAAAATATCAGTAAGAAAGATTTTCTTTAATTAGTTTAATAGTAAACTATCAGCTTTTAGATAAATAAACAGTAACCTATCAGTTCGTTATCAAACTACCGATCATTTCTAAAACTATTTAGATGGAGAAAATGATTCTAGAGGGGAGGGGTACCAGAGTTGTTCCCTCTACCTTTCCCCATGATATTCATATTCATATTATTATTGAATCTGAATATATAGAATAATAATATATACATATATATGTATATATATAAGCTAATACTTTTTGATTAATTTAAAAAATAAAAGTTACATTTGTCCCTTTTTTTAGCTTTTGCTTCATTACAAGTTTAATCGCTGAATTTGATAATAGTTATTCTTACAGATACAACCTACTTCCAAAAGGTATAAAATAAATCATGTTTTCAAGTGTACCCTTCATTTATTACTTCAAAACTTATTTTTTCTTAAATGTCATTTTCAAAGTTAGTATGTTATTTTTGTTACACATAAAATCTGACTGTGACAAAAATATAAAAATACATAATGAGAAAGGAATTACTAAAAATTTGAGATATTAAATTTATTATGATGTAGTTATGCTTATTGCTAACAAAGAATGTGACCGCGCTAATGCATTCCTTTGGGTAGAAAGTTTTCTGTATCTCTGTTTTCTTCTTTTTTTTGCAACATATTACTGTCTTTATAGTTACTTTAATATTTGGCAAATGTATATTAATATATTATGTTTCAAAATGAATTATTATTTTGAATTTAAATAGGAAATAATGATTGTAACAGAAAAAATGATTCTTCAGTGTTATTTAACCCCCAAGTAAAATTTCTGACTCCGCGCCCCATGTGAAGCGCTCAACCACTTATGCTTCCTTGAATTTCTGTGAGACGTTTTAGAAAGTGCACATGATTCATGATTGTCTCTCATAGCGGGAAAATGAATAATTCTTCTGGTATAATTGAGTACAGGGATGTACTTGCTTCATTAGGCATTACTTGAATGAAAGCCCATCAGTTTGTTTTCAGCTTATATGATATATCGAATTTCCTTATCATTGTAATCGAACAAAAGGTGTGAAACTTTTGGTTTCAGAGAAGTGGAAATGTCACATACAATGGTCATAAGCTTGATGAGTTCGTTGTTCAAAGGACTTCTGCGTATATAGGCCAGACAGATAATCACATTGCTGAGCTAACTGTCAGAGAAACACTAGATTTTGCTGCTCGATGCCAAGGTGCAAGTGACGGCTTTTCAGGTATTAGTTGTATATGTTTCTTTCTAATCAGTTAATTAAATCAATTTAATGAAAAAGAAAGAAGAAAGTAAGTAGATCATAATATTTCATTCTGATCTTCAAATGTTGATGTGGCAGGATATATGAAGGATCTCACACGCCTAGAGAAGGAAAGAAATATTCGTCCTCGCCCAGAGATAGATGCTTATATGAAGGTCTCCTTTTTACCCAATTGTGTCAATATTTTCGAATTTTTTTATCATATTTATCTTGATAATTCCCCATTGGATTGATCAGGCATCAGCTGTTGGAGGTGCAAAGCACAGTGTCTCTACAGACTACATCTTGAAGATTCTTGGACTGGATGTCTGTTCAGATACAATTGTTGGTAATGATATGCTCAGGGGTGTCTCAGGGGGACAAAAGAAGAGAGTTACTACAGGTTCCTCTCTCTCTCTCTCTCTCTCTCTCTCTCTCTCTCTCTCTCTCTCATGTGGGTTTATATGCATATAAAGCTGTGCATATGCACATTGTCTTAAGATTGGACATATAATACTTCAGTTTATATCCTAAAGGTTTAGGCTCAAATGATACTTTGGAGTTCTAGATTGTGTAGACATTCAATGGATCCGGATATTCCAGCTTCTAACGCTAATCGACAATTGCCCCTACATAATAAAACGTTATTATACATTTTGTATTCTTTGTGAATCAACATTATCCTCTTTGTAAACTTTATGCAAAAAAATGGCTTTATTTAAACTGAAATGAAGGCTGAAGACTACTGGTCGTAAGATATGGATATAACCATGATATCAAGGTCCTTGAGCATTGGAACAATGGTAACTTAATTCTCAGGGTTCAGCAACTTCAAACAGATCCTGAGGTCCAATGAAGTGAATAACCTTTCGCAAGTTGTTTTTCAGCAGGACAGGGTAAATGCGTGCTAATAAATATTCAAGGAAAACTTCATACTTCCATTTCTAGTCGCTTATTATGAATTTAACTGTGCTGGAACAAATATTTTAGCTGATTTTTACTCCACAAAGAAAGAGTAAGGGATATGGGTTTCAAGTTTACTTTTGATTTTTGTTCTCTGCCTGACAACAAGTGTCCAACTTTATTAGACTATATAAGCCAAGAACAACTTAGGATACAGAATGACCAAAAGTTTTCGGCCAAGTAAATGGTAACAGACTATTTTCTGAAGCACTTTTGAGTTACACCTGAAAGTTCTCATTGTTTTAGGACAAAAGTAACTTAGCAGGTAAAGGTGATTCGCTTTGATTGAAAACTTCGGGTAAAGTTTTCATATTGTCAAAAATTTAGCCTCCAGAGGTACCTTGCATTACTCTTTGGGACTGGAGCAGCTGTGACGCCTTGCTAAGTAGATGAGTTGTTACTCCCTACACTGATTATATGTTATGCATCATATGTGCACGAAAGGATTCTTCATTAAGTTCTCTTTTGTATTTGGTCTAGCAAGGTATTTATCTTTCTCAGCTTTATGCAGGAGAAATGGTGGTTGGACCCAGAAAAACGCTTTTCATGGATGAAATATCGACAGGGCTAGATAGCTCTACGACATATCAAATAGTCAATTGCCTCAGGAACTTTGTTCATGTCATGGAAGGAACAGTTTTGATGGCACTTCTTCAGCCTGCTCCTGAGACTTTTGATCTTTTTGATGATTTGATATTACTATCCGACGGATACCTTATATATCAAGGACCTCGTGCTGAGGTTCTTCAGTTTTTTGAGTCATTGGGTTTTCAATTGCCCCCTCGTAAGAGCATTGCTGATTTCCTTCAAGAGGTAAAGTTTTCCCTGCCTTGTGAGGATCTTGATTTATTTTCACGAGATTCTTACCTAAGCAGCATGTTTATAGGTGACATCAAGAAAGGACCAAGCACAATACTGGGGTGATCATTCCAAACCATATGAGTTCATTCCAGTTTCAGTGATAGCAGAAGGTTTTAAGAATTCGAGACACGGTCAGGATCTTAAGTCCGCTGTCTCTGTTTCATACGATAAATCCAAAAACCACCCGTCAGCCCTGCCCAAAACAAAGTATGCAGTACCAAGTTTGGAACTCTTTAAAGTATGTTTTTGGAGAGAGATATTGCTGATCAATAGGCATCGGTTCCTGTATATCTTTAGAACCTTCCAGGTTAATCTTTATTTTTCGCTAAAACTATTTTCCACTTTCATCTGATGCAAATTGATTATTTTTTATTTCATATGCAGTCTAATCAGAGCCATAGTTGATTTGACCCTTTTCTCTCAGTGGTTGTTATAGAACCACTACTAGATTGTAACGGCATCATACCAAATAAGGACCATTAAACATAATTGTTTTAGACAAACATGTTCAATCAAAGTTTATTGGATTTTCTGCGGTCCCCAGCCATTCCATTTGAAAAGGTGGTGCAGTTGCAGCCTCTGGTTGTCCATCCATCTCACCTCATTTGGCTACACATGATGCAGCCAGGCCTTTTAGCTTTATATAAGGAAAGAACTCTAGGTTGCAAAGGTTCACATGTTAATTTTGAGTAGTTAATAGATGAATTGACCCAAAATTTATTATTTGAATAAGACTGACTTGCTTCAAAACTGAGATGAATCTGTTTGAACATTGAATTTCTAACTTCTGTTACATAGACCAAAGACTTTGAGTTCATCTGTCAGAATATTGAACTTCTAACTTCTACTTTCTACCATGTTGGCTAAAACCTTTGAGCTCATATCAAATGATGTAGTACCTTGACGTATGGACCACGTCACTTAACACGAATCAGAAGTGAAATCTTATATAGCCTGGTTATCTTTACTGTAACTTGCAAATAATTTGCAGGTTGCATTCGTGGGATTTGTCACATGTACAATGTTCCTTCGGACAAGAATACACCCAACTGATGTATCAAATGGCCAGCTTTATCTTTCATGTTTGTTCTTTGGCCTGGTACACATGATGTTCAACGGATTCTCAGAACTACCTCTTATGATCTTCCGACTTCCAGTATTTTACAAGCAAAGAGATAATCTTTTCTATCCTGCATGGGCATGGTCTGTCTCAAGTTTGATTCTTCGTATTCCTTACTCAGTGATTGAAGCGGTTGTGTGGTCTTGTGTTGTATATTTTACTGTAGGATTGGCCCCCGGAGCAGGAAGGTTTCCCCTTTGAACTCTTCGATTCAGACTTCATGTATTCTTATTTATAAAACAACTTTACACCTATCCTTACTTTCGCAGGTTCTTCCGGTATATGTTTTTACTCTTTGCAGTACACCAAATGGCAGTGGGGCTCTTCCGGACAATGGCTTCTCTTGCAAGAGATATGATCATTGCAAATACATTTGGTTCAGCCGCATTATTGATAATATTTCTGTTGGGTGGATTTATTATACCAAAAGGTAAGGGATTCAAAGTATTGTATATGGATGTCAATATACTACTCAAGGTTGTTTCAGGTGACAATATTTTTACTTTCAGCAATGATAAAGCCATGGTGGGTCTGGGCTTTCTGGGTGTCGCCATTGACATATGGCCAGCGCGCGATTTCTGTTAATGAATTTACTGCGACAAGATGGATGCAGGTATGCTCTTTAGGTGAATGGATGAATGGGAAAATCGCATAGAAAGTCAATTTTGTGAATATTCTTCTTGCTAATAGGAAATTAATTTACTTACGGTGAACTTCATATTTACAGAGACTGACAACGGGAAACACTCCTCTTGGAAGTACCATTCTCCAACTTCATAGTTTACCTGGAGATCGTTACTGGTATTGGCTTGGAGTTGGTGTTTTATTAGCATATGCTCTATTTTTCAACATTACCGTGACAGCGGCGCTGGCCTTTCTCAATCGTGAGTTTGTAGATACTTTTCACTCCAAAGATAGATAATCCATATTACCATAGAAGTAAAATCAGCACGGTTCTTTACTATGTCAGGCTTTGAATCAACAAAACATTACGGAATTGTGAGAAAAGGCTTAGTTGCACTGGCCAACTTCAACTTTCCTTTGTTCGATATGTTTGAATATATTGAAGGAAGATATGAAACACCAGATTTTAATTGCAAAAAGCATATATCTAATGCATTTTTGAATAAAATGATATGGACATGACACAATCTTAAGAAACTGATTATTTCAGTAATCTCTCAGCCTTTTGATTGATTTCCCTTTCTCTTACAGCTCTAAACAAGTCACAGACTATTGTTCCATCGGATGATGAAAATGGTGGTACGTATTTGAATTTTGTCTTTGGCGATAATTTTCATCTAACGTAAATGTCATATTGTGATTTATCGCCAAAATTGAGTTGACAGCTCAAGCTGAGAAAAGCAAAGGTAAAGGCGCAGTGGAAAAGAAAGGCATGATTCTCCCATTTCAACCGTTGGCCATGACTTTCCATAATGTTAACTACTTTGTTGATATGCCCAAGGTATAAGCTCTTTGAGTATCTTGTTCTACATCCATTTCATATTTTTACTACCAACTCTTGACAAAGCTGGGCAAATTCTAGGAAATGACTTTGCAAGGTGTACCAGAGACAAGGTTGCAACTCCTGTGCAATATCAGTGGAGTCTTCTCCCCTGGGGTTCTCACAGCACTAGTGGGGTCAAGTGGTGCAGGGAAAACCACATTGATGGATGTCCTTGCTGGAAGGAAGACAAGTGGATATATTGAAGGAGATATCAAAATATCTGGGTACCCGAAGGAACAGAAAACATTCGCCAGAATATCAGGATATGTTGAACAATGCGATATACATTCTCCTCAAGTGACAATTTATGAATCACTCTTGTTCTCTTCATTTCTTCGACTCCCAGATGAAGTGAATCAAGACCAAAGACATGTTAGTTGCTATGAAATTCAAGATTCTAATAGTCATTCTAACTTATAGATATGCTTTTATATTCTTCAGCTGTGGTATGAAAGAAAATACAACTCATTTTTCAGGAGTTTGTTGAAGAAGTAATGAATTTAGTCGAACTTGACTCTCTAAGGCATGCTTTGGTAGGCCTTCCAGGAAGCAGTGGCTTATCCACAGAGCAAAGAAAACGTTTAACAATCGCTGTGGAGCTTGTTGCAAATCCCTCAATCATTTTTATGGATGAACCTACGTCTGGGCTTGATGCGCGGGCAGCAGCCATTGTCATGCGAACTGTCCGAAATACAGTTGATACAGGAAGAACTGTAGTATGCACCATACATCAGCCAAGCATTCAGATATTTGAAGCCTTTGATGAGGTTTGTTTCTTAAGTTTACAAAACTAGAGCATGTTCTGATGGGATGCTAAACTGACAGAGTTTATTTGAGCCTTGAAGCTACTTCTCATGAAGCGAGGAGGGAGGGTAATATATGGTGGAAAGCTTGGAGATAAATCAACAACTATGATTGACTATTTTCAGGTGAATCTGAACTTCTACTAGATAATTCTGTAGTGAAGTATGTCTTTAGATGTTCCCACTGGAAAGGAAAGTTCGTGTTGCCATCTTCGACTTTGTGATTTTTTGCTTGTTTTCCTTGTCTTCGCACATTTGTTAATTGTTATATTGAAATCTACAGTTTGGTTCTGTTATCAAGTCTTTGATTGGACTACCCAGGAGATTCAAATGTCTATTTCTAACATTAACAAGTGTGATGCGCCAGATGATTAATTCTTTATTGCTCCGGTTAATTCTTGTAACAATCTCCTTTTCTTTCCCAGGGGATAAGCGGACTTTCCCCAATACCTGATGGTTATAATCCTGCAACTTGGATGCTTGAGATAACCACACCTGCAGTTGAACAGAGGATTGGTGAAGACTTTGCTGAGTTGTATAAAAATTCAAACCAGTTTAGGTAATACTATTTGTTTACTCCTTAAAAGTGAGATATACTACTTATGATTATCTTAAATTGAACACTAATACAGAATACAACAAAATGTCTTTTAAATTCGATATAGGGATGTTGAAGCTGACATTAAGCGCCTGAGTATTCCACCAGAACATTCAGAACCCCTGAGATTTACATCAACATATTCTAAGAATGCAATGTCTCAATTTAGTGTATGCATCTGGAAGCAAAATATCGTGTATTGGAGAAGCCCTTTGTATAATGTCGTGAGATTGGTCTTTACAACAATAAGTGCTCTTATTATAGGCACTATATTCTGGGGTGTTGGTTCGAAAAGGTAATTTTTCACTGCGTGCTTCCTTTTTTCTTCCTTCCATATATAAATTTGTTACGGTTATGTTATAGTTATTTTTCCTCTTACAACATTCCTCAGTAGATCAAAGCAAATTGCTTTAACCTTTAAGTGCAATTCAATTGTTGCCCCAGCAGACTGCTGAGCAGTCAGTCATCCATTTGGTAAGTATTTCCACTTTAGGTTAGAGGCTAGGAAGTAGCAGATGTAGAGAATGTACACTTTGAAAAGCTCGTCCATTAGTTAGTCAAATGACATTAAATAGTTCACTGACGCAATGGATGACAGAGAACTAGACACTCCACATGTTATTTGCGTATACTTTTCTGTTAGAAGTGAATCTGGAAATCTTGGAACCAAATTAATCACCTATATGGTTAGATAAATAATTTTGAACTGAACAAGTGACTTATATGGTTCGGTCTTAATGGAACCAAATGAGTTACTTAAGCAGGTAGTATTCTGCACTTCGAGTTGGCCGTATCATGATCAATGCCAAGTAAAGATTATAAAAACATTTGGAAACAGTTGATCTTCTAAGCTAAAGTCAGATTATTATGGATTAATTATGCGTTATAAGATTCATTTCTGTTATTGTTATACTTCAAGTTCGCTTGATAAGGCTTACAATATCATCGGTGAAGGTAAACATTTTGGACTTAGGAAAGAGAGTGATTCTGAATAAGTCAAGTTCTTTCGCTTCAATTACCTGATATTTATCTCGTTTACATAAAATCATCTCAGTGTAGCTTAATTAGTCACACAAGACATGATTGCTACATATGAAGCATATTAGCCTCTGTTAATTTGTAAACGAGCTAGACTTGAATGATATTTTCCGTTTGTTAGAGTGAAAATAGTTTTCCGTTTCTTTATGTTTTTTACTTCGATTGTAATATATGTATGAGATATAAATTAGGGATATTTCTACGAGTGTTTGGTACATGTTTTTTCCTATGTTGTAGTTTCTTTAAGCATTTGGATTTTTGATTTGTTTTGGATGCCATTTCAATAGCACCATTTTGTTGATACATTCCTTCAAATATTGTGCAGGAACTCAACTCAAAACTTACAGGTTGTAATGGGAGCCCTTTATTCTTCTGCCTTGTTTCTTGGGATCAATAATTCTTCTTCTGTGCAACCGGTTGTATCTATTGAGAGAACAGTTTTTTATAGAGAGAAAGCTGCTGGAATGTACTCTCCGTTAGCATATGCGTTTGCTCAGGTTAGTTGTACTTTTAGTTCGTTTGAGGTTCTTTATAATGTGATGTTGTACACTGAGCCGTGAACGTAACTGCAAAAAACCTTTTGCGAATGGTAACATTCTTTTACAGTTGTAGTGGACACAAAACCAAGTACATTCTTAAACATATAAGTGCAGTTGTTTTGTACAAATTGAATAAGGAAGTTGTAACTCATTTATCACATGAGTTTCAGTAGGTCAGGATTCACTGATCACTTGGTGTTGCTTAGGAGGAAATTTTTTCACCATCACCATTCCAAGAAAAGCCTTGACTAAAAGCTAAATTATATCAGAAGTAGCATATAAAATCTGGATGGTTTAAGTTTTTTGTTCTTTTAATTATTCTGATGATTTTTGTTGAGGGACCAACATATCGATCTCTGACTCCAGGGCCTTGTGGAAATTCCATACATAGTGGTGCAAACGATATTATATGGCATCATTACCTACTTTATGATCGACTTTGAGAGGAATGCAGGTGTGCTTTCATTTACCTTCTTCTTACTATGTTTGCTTCAGGTGGACAAATTATCCATTTCTTGTAGTTTTATTTCTTTGCAATAGTGTATCTTGCATAATAGTCAATTGAAGATACAAGCTCAAATCCTTTAATTCTGGGTCCTATGTCACATCATTATTTCTCGGCAAGCCAAGAAAATAGCATGACGCAGCTCCAGTTTTGCGTTACCGCTTGATATTCTGGTGCACTTGTCCTAATTGTGACTATTTCTTTTATGACCTGAAGAAATGACTATTAAGAAAAGATACATGCTTGTATGAGGAGGATTGGACAGTTTACCGTCGTAACCATCATGTTCTGGAATGAGTTTAGTTTAATTGCTGATTAACTTTGACAGTAAGACACTTTTTTCATAGTAACTTCATTTTAGTTTGGTGTGTTCTGTACAAGGAATTTATTATACTGCTTTCATTTCCTCGCATCCTGAGTCATGTCTTGCATAGAGCACATTGTTATTCAGAAAAATATGTATTTATCACTGTTTTTATTTCATACTTTGAACCAAGGAGGATTACCTTCCATCAATGACTTTGAGATATGAAACACAAGGGGAATAATGAATAAAAAGATAATTTTTACAAAACAATCGATTGTAAGACCTCAAGTGTATCATAACTGACTGTCGTGGTAAAAGAATTTGTAACATTTTCATATATCCTTTTGCATATTATAATATTGGTCTCCAAATGTTTCCCTGCCATCCTTGGTGTGTTAATTTCCTTCTGATTCATTCCCTTTGAAATGCATTCACTTTGCTTTGAACTGCTTTACAATGTTATATGCATGTTTTTGGTGGTATACAAATCCTCTGATTAAGCTCTGGGTTTGGACACAGCATTGTTTGTTACATCAGATCCAACTATTACTTTCTCATAGTTACAAAGAACTGCGAAATGGATCATTTGAAATGGTGCTCTAACTTACTTTCTGGATTTTTGCCTTTTACTTGCAGGCAAATTTTTTCTGTATCTCTTGTTCATGTTTCTCACTTTCTCATACTTCACCTTTTACGGAATGATGGTCGTTGGTCTTACTCCCACCCAGAACTTGGCTGCCGTTGTTTCCTCTGCATTTTATTCGTTATGGAATCTACTCTCTGGTTTCCTTGTTCCAAAACCAGTGAGTACCTATTTCCTTATTATAATGTCAACATTTGCAGCCACACAATACAATATAGCACGACTGAACTTGCTTAAATCTCTTTTTTTTTCCATTTTTTCAAGTATAGCTTCAGTAAATATAAATTGGTTCTTACTTACTTACTTGTTTTAGGCCATTCCTGGATGGTGGATTTGGTTCTATTACATCTGCCCAGTTGCATGGACATTGAGGGGCATTATCACTTCTCAACTTGGAGACGTTCAGGAGATGATCGTTGGACCTCAATTTGAAGGCACGGTGAAGCAGTTTATAGAGATAAATTTCGGTTTTGAACCAGGGATGCTTGGAGTTACAATTGCCGTGCTGATTGCATTTAATTTGCTATTCTTTGGTGTTTTTGCCCTCTCTGTCAAAATGCTCAATTTCCAGAGGAGGTAAAGAAGAAGGTACTTGGATCTCAACTATCCAAGAGCTAACAAGGTAGATCAGGAGTAGTAAACAAGAAACTGTGACATTCTTTTTTACTTCATGAACTTTAATTTAGATTGTACCATGCCTGTGCATGTGCGTGTGTTTTAGGAATTTGAACAGATACGAGTAATAAAACTCCCAACAAGTTTGTGTAGAGAGAAGTATGAAGTACTTACAATTTACGACGATACAAGAAACATTTGGTTAACATTGTTTGTACTTTATGTTTCATAAACACAAGTGTAATATTGTAAGTACTTACCATCTAGGTTGCACGGATACAGATACGAGTATCGGTATCCGCCGGATACGGATACGTGGATAAGATTTTTTTTTAAAATTTGCAAGATACGATACGTATGCGATACGTCAAATATTTAATATTAATAATTATATATAAGGATATAATTTAAATAAAAATATCAAATAATATTATATCTAATCACTTGCACAGTTATTAGTCGCATACTATTATGAAGCATATCAAAGCTTTGTGTGTTGTTTTTATTTTGGTTTGAAATAGAGGGTTTTCATGATTTTATATTTAATTTTCTAACAAGATATTGCAATTTGGTTCTTGTTGAGCATTTTTTAGTTTAAGAAAACTATCACACTACTCTTATAAATTGCTGATACGTATCGAATACTCCTCGGATACGCTTCACTGTGTATCTGATACATGTATCCATTTTTTTTAATTTTTTTTTATGCAGGATACGCCACATGGCGTATCTGTGGCGTATCTGATACGTATCTGAAGAGTATTCGAAGAGTATCGATATCCGATACGTATTTGACACTGACCGACCATTTTTTTGGAGTATCCGTGCATCAGAGCTTACCATTAGCCATTACTTGACAAAATTGTGTTTGCAACTTATATAATGATGTTATTGTGTACCGTAAGCCTTAAACCTGGAATTATGAAACATGAAGGGGTGACCGTGATATATATATATATATATATATATCCAATGGCTGTTGTTGTAATTTGTTCCTCTTAATACTTTACAGCAATCATTAATCTGATGCTTAACCTTTAAACACTTGGGTCCCCAGTGAATATCAGATTTCATAATATATAAAATGAAATAAAATAAAAAATATTTTCCCTCCTTTCCTTTTATTTTCTTGCTTGCTTTTCTTATATTAACTTTGACACAACAGTATGACAAAAGCGCTGAATGACTTAATCAAAAAAGGACTAGCTAGTCGAGATGCTTAAAGAAACTCTTTAACTAATTCACAAGCAATGTGCACGATGTGTATATTTTACCTACTCGTTGGGAATTGGAGCGTCGAAGGATTTGCACGGTGATGCGGGGTAATTTCGTCTACTGACTAGTCACTCCACGTCAAACTAACCCGAGCTCCTGATTGGTCCCAAACTAGCTTTGAGTTCGAGAAACCTACACTAAAAACACCATACCTGAAGTTGGAGTTTGTTGATTTCGGACTGAACTTGGGCTGGGCCAAGCTGCCTACGTATCCCGTATAGGGAATCAAGTTAAACGTAGTTCATTGCTTCTTTATGGCGGCCATTATTGCGGGTCGAAATAATGAGTCGTGCTGAATGGGCATGTCGTATGTTGGGCTCATAGCTTATTGAGCCAACATTGTCGGATGAGATGTTGTCGGACCGAGCAGGTTAGATGGGATGCACAGAATGAGAAAGCTTAAGAAAGCTTGTTGAATGTTGTATCTAATCAAGCCTCTAAAAGTATGTCTAATTGAATCTCTAACAGTGTATCGAATTGTGTCTATAATGAGTATTGCTAAACCAAGGCTATATGTCTCGAATTGTATCTAGAAACAGCTATATGTCTTTAACTTCCCATTTAGGCTCAAGAGACAAGATTAGAGATAACTCAAGACTTGTAACTAGAGAGAGGATTAGAGATATAGGTAAGAGCTCTGGTTTTGCATGAGTAAAAATGATGTCCTTTTGTGGTTGAGGTTGGGGGTATATATAGTAAATTGACTCTACTAATCATGCCACGAAATCCTCCATTGATTGCACCAATCGCGCCTATATCTTGACATGTGTCTAAGTCTGTCTAATCATGTCTCTAATTTAGAGACTGAATTATACATAGTTTAGAGATAAAATGGCTTATTTTGATTTAACGCATCTTTCTTCGCGTCTTCATTGACAGAGTATCCTCCCTCGTTCGATGCCACGTAATACGATCATAATACAGTATAACACACGGAGACTAGTTTATGTTGAAAATTGGATGGCACATAATGGCAGGAATAACGCAAGGAGGAGGGAGCATGATATGGGGTGGAAACCACCGACTGGTGATATGATAAAGATAAATTTTGATAGTGGTGTTCAAACAGGAGACGGCGGTTGGATTGGGCGTTGTTGCGCATGATAAACATGGGACTATGATCGCATGGCAGCAGCGTCGTATCTCGGCATTTGTCGATCCATTGGGTGTTGAGGTTTTGGCAGCGTTGTGTGCAGTTCAATTAGCAAGAGATAAATCATGAGAGAATGTCATATTTGAGGGCGATTGCTTATTCGTCGTTCATGATATCTTATATAGCCGTAATGATGACATCTCCCATGTAAATCTCTTAAACAATATTCGCCGCTTGTTCAAGCTGGGATTTGGTATTTGTTGGGTGGGTCGTATTTCGAACGATGTGGCGCACGAGCTAGCCCGGAACGCCATAGAGGACGTGAACGGCTTTTGATTTTTTTATGCTTTGTTGTTTTCCTTTGTCTTTCTATTTTTGTAACGACATGGGTTTTGTTTTCGCTGGTCTTAATTAGCCTATTTTCTGGGCAAGGCAGTATGTTTGTGGTCTAATGGAATACAAGTTTAGCTTAAAAAAAATGCGTTCCACGTTGAAACAATGCCTGTGCGGGCCTTTCAAAATTACAATCAAATTTGCACCAGTAATCTATATAATAACTTACTGAATTAAGCGAACATTTTATTATTACTTGAGTTGTGTATTCTAAGCGTACTATAAAATCAAGAAATAATGGGCTAACACTTGACGTTAAATTATCGGTTGATATGAAAATCAAAATATTTCCTCCACAATATTTACTTAATCTGCATGTGCGAAATTCTCAAGATCTTTTTGGAAATATAATTAAGATTCTAAATTGTTTAAAAAAAATATTAAGATTCTAAATTTTTATATATATTACTCGAATTAAGTATTGTGATCCCTGACATGTTGAAATCCTCGGATTCCAGTAACTCTAAGTTGTTGACTACAAAAGTTACATGACGAGTGAAAAGGGGCGCTTATTTTGGAGCTCGATGCTAACGGCTAAATTATACATAAGAATTAACAAGCTAGTTTTGCCCCCATGTGCTTACCACATAAAATGGAAGAAGAAAAAGCAAATTAATTGAAGTATTATTTCATAACATATCAATATTATACACATTGATCAAGAAACATTTTTGGGGTTCTTACAATTCAATTCAATAGCGGTGCACCTTAACCCACAAACCAATTCCTTAGTCAAAAGACACGCTATCATAACATCATAAACCGGCACTTGGTCCCTAGTTGAAAGGTTTAATAAATCAACTTATTGAATATGTATGTAGTTCGATCATGGTATAAGTTTTTCGCTTCGCATGGCATCAATCCAATAGAAAATCGTGTCCAAAACATGATACCTGGTCTTAAATCCTAGATTATCTGCCTTATCTCGTGTGCCCAACATTTTTACAGGACATCTAAACAACATATCGAGAAAACCCCAGTTAGCCAAATCTTCCATCTTCGTCTCCACGAGCCCCTCTTTCGCTACTATTTCGTCCCAAATGCCGCCCTTATCCCCCATGGTAAACGAATACGCAAAATCCTCGGAGAACATATTTTCTTCCGACACGTGCACCCCAAGTTTAATGCCGATAGCACCCCAAATCTCCTTCCACGTGTAATTCACCCCATTTACCGAGTTAAACGCTTGTCCCACGTCGTTGTTTGCACCATATTCAACCTCGGTAGCTGCCCAAATATGTTGTTCCGACACGAGGCGAGCATCTGAGACATCGAGACACATCTCCTCCCAATTCTTCTTTGTGCCACCAAACACGAAAGGGAGATTCAAATACTTGCATATGGTTCCATAAACGCATAAAGTACCGAGGAAGTTGTACAACGTTCTCCTAGAACAACCAATTATCAATCCCGGCCTGTGAATGGACCACGCCACTTTATAATGGGGCAATCGCTCATGCAACAAGTCTTCGAGTGCATAATAAAAATTATGCGCTGAATTAGTCACCACCCTAGGAGAATCCTCATCAAACAAGCATCCATTTTCTTCCTTAATGGCCCAATTCCCCTGCAGCGAGACATAATGCTTCATTCCCGTCTGCAACGAGACGTGCCTCAATGCCTTAGCCCTTGGAAGGACGACATTAAGTGCGTTCGACATCATGGCCTTGTTCTGCTCCGAACACTCCAAACTATCCAAAGGGAATTGAGTTGCCCAAGTGATCCAGAACACATGAGTTAAGTCCTCCATTACAGAGAGCTTTTCGTGTGTTTCATCACAACTTAGAAGATCACACGAAACATAGTGGTAATTCGGATCACGTTCCATCTCGATGGCTCTTGGCCCATCGTTGGGGCGACGTGCTATGCCGTAAACTTTCCATTGGCTGCTCGAAAGAAGCTTTCGTGCTAGCTCCGTTCCCACAAGCCCTGTCAACCCAAAAATGGCTGCTACAAATTTATATTGTGTAACATTATTGGAGCCCATAATGATTTGATTCTTTGGCTCAATGACTTTTTACCTATAGTATCGATCCTGCATATGGCTCTATATATATACATATGTAACTTGATCATCACATTAGTGTAGATTAATTAAGCTACCACCATCTACTTACGCAATTAATTAAGCTCCTTGATTGTAGGAAGGATTCCTGGCTTTCTCTCTAAGTATTTGATCAAATGTGTTTTAACACTTTGACCGATTGATAAATTTTATAAATAGTGCAATTGCTCAAGTTGGTTAATTAATGGAAGGCCACTACTTTGAGCAACAGCCGTTATTTAGTTGGCATTTCAGTGTTACGTTGTTGAAAGAGTTTTCACGTGATTTTTTTATGCGTATCTAATTTGTTCGTCTCAACGTAACAAATATGTTATGTACTTAGCTTGCAATATATATGGCACATGATAGGGATTAAGACAGCCTGACAATCATGTTACCTGATTGTATAAATGAATATACGTACCATTAAATATTAATTAGTTATTAGCACTTGATTTTAGTCATGCCTCGATAGTTTAATTTTAATGTGATGAACCAGAGCTTCTAGATGCATTGGGATTATGTCATGTAGTATTTTATGTTGGGAATTCCTTTTTTATAAAAACTTTATTACGTGGTCATGTAATTATCCAAAGAGTAGGAAATGTTACTCTAATTGGATAAAACGTACCCCAAAGCTAAGTCACCTGAGGCGGATGCGGGTGCGGGTGCGAGTGTCGGTGCGGGTGCGCCAGTGCGGCAATTTTAAAAAATTACAGTCTTAGTGCGCCACTATAATGCGCTTTTAAAGAAAAAGAAAAATAACTTATATATAAAAATAAACAGTTATTACCTAAATTAGTATATTATAAACACATAAGATAAAAGTATGTATAGAATAATCACACAAAGAAATGGATTATAATAAAAGAAAAGTACATAACTTTTAATTGTTATTAATTTTGTACAATATTTTCTAAATTATTATGGTGGAAGACAAATGTATAAGCCTTAAATCACTTCCAATATTTGGTAATTATTTAATTTTTGACTTAGTTTTGTTCCCCTCTTGCTCCAACTTTTCTTTAATGTCACTATTTTGTATGTCTTCTACCAAATTTCTATGATCATTCATTAGATTTTAACATAAGAACTAAGAAATCTTAGTGCGAGAACTAAGAATCTGTAAAGCGTCTCAGTGCGAAGCACGGGCACTGAAGTCGCCAGTGCAAGACCGGTGCGTCTGCAACTTTCTAAACATGGAGGATTAGGTGACCTAGCCCCAAAGTATGTGCACATGCATACTTATTGTCAAATATATTAAGAGAAATTATTATATACATTCGATGTATGTACAACCGATGGTTGTGATTAAAAGAAGATCCCTAAATTGTAAAAATAACCACCCAACACCTCATCCTCACCGTGTATTGGTAGTGGATGCACATACAACGGTTGCACCAAATAATCTCTCATATATTAGAGTGGTTCAGTTCAACCAAGTTTAGTGGATGGCAACAGTGTAACATTGGAGTTTATTGTTTATTTTCATTAATAGATAATCTGATGGATGAATTTCTGTAACTAACCAAATCTAGGAAGATCACGCAAATTTTTCAATCCTCGTAGAATTCGAACACGGATGTTTTTTTTTTGATATAATTGACAGTTTAAACTTGCTTATTAGTTCTATTTGTCCAACCATCAATCGTTGGTTGAACCACTTTAGTACATTTGACAATAAATATACAACACTTAGACGTTAAAAAAAATGATCACATATTGAATCCATACTCCACCATAAAAAGTATTGTATGAAAGTTAATAATGTAATAACATGCTCATAAGTAAATGTTAATTAAAAGTGTCAAAAATTGTAACTGTTACACATATCAAATACTAATCACTCAATCTTCATTATCACTCGTCTTGAGTAGAATTTAGGTTATAACTCAATCTTCATTATCACTTAGGATAAGTAGATTAGGCTTGTTGAGTCCATTGGACCGGTAACGTGTCTTATCTCGATCTCAACTCGGCTATCCGGGCTGGTCAAGTCTCTTGGACTGCTCATG
Source organism: Linaria vulgaris (assembly GCA_948329865.1). Taxonomy (NCBI): domain Eukaryota; kingdom Viridiplantae; phylum Streptophyta; class Magnoliopsida; order Lamiales; family Plantaginaceae; genus Linaria; species Linaria vulgaris. Next base: position 27,970,431 of record OX415250.1, on the reverse strand, counting down.
TGATTTATTTTGATCTTCCTATGACTATCCTTTTTAATGGAGAGTTACTGCTCATGGGCCTCCTAATATCGTACATAAATCCATTCATTGGCCTCACTCATAAAAGGTCATCTTCAGTATCGCTATTACTATTAGAATCAATACACAATTATCTTTATCATAAAATATAAAAATCATATCGTCCCATCATTTGAGTTTGAGGCCAAAATCTTAAAACTTGGTAAATTAACACTATCAATCTGATCTCTGTATCATTTTCGTTTTAGCTTTTAACTTGTCCTATGAGCAGAATGAAACTCATCCCCCAAAATATAATTAAATAATAACGCATTATTAATTACCTAAATAGTTTGTTTTTTTTTAATTTAACTTTTGGTGTTTTAGTGAAATGGGCCTTAAAACAGCAAGACAAAAATCCAAGTTTAAATGGTAAAGTTCACAACTAGTTGTTAGGCCATGTAAAATACAAACTACTGGTAGCTGGAGAGCTAGAAACTATACACAAACTGGCCCATCAACATCAACCAAATACGAGTACGACAATAGTTTGACTCTTTCTTACACATGTCAACTAACGGCAGCCACGTTGACAGCCTCGAGTTTATTTATATATAATATAATATACTTTATACTATATGAGCCGCTCTAATCTAATCATAGTAATCAAATATTATTATATTACTTTAAGATATCCAGTAAGCACTGCCAACAATCTGCTTACCCCCACCACAGAAAAATTATGTTTCAATTAGCCTATTGATTTCAGCTTTCCCATTTGATCTTTCATGTTTTTAAATATCAAATTAAGTTTTTCAGAAAATCATACTATTAGATTGGCAATCAATTAGATAGTTGTTTTTTATATAATAATTAAAGAGAGTATATTTAGAAGAAATCCTAATCCCACTAAAACAACACTACACAAAATCTTCCTGTAAACCAAACTCAACACGTTTTTATACCTAAATATTCTCCAGTAGTAAATTCCCAAAAAACTGCAGCAAATTTTGTTTTGGACAAAAGCAAACACGAATATCATCATCATCAATTCATCATAATTCATATCACGACGAATCGAATCACGTATCAATCACCACCCCAATTTCTCTATCCCCTATTTATGTACCCTTGTGTGTACCCTCAATAGTTATTGACCACTTGTACCAACCAAACCAAATTCCTAGGCAAACTTATTGCACATTTCCCCTAATCTCTATTAATTTCTCTCTCCTCATTCATGTAATTATTTTCTCTCTCCTAAAATATTAAATTATTAATTTTAACCGTAAACTTCTTTCAAAAAAATAAAAAATCTTTCATCCTTGTTTATAAGAGTGTTTCAACCGAATGGTAAACTAATAAAAAAGGAATAGAATAAATTATATATTTTTCCTATAATCTAAATTCACGTAAACTTCTCTAAAAAAATATATATATCATCCTTGTTTGTAGGCGAGTACCTCAACTAAATTGGCAAAACCAAAAAAAGATATATATATATATATATATATATATAATTCACTTTCATCAAAGTGTTTATGGACATACAAAACGAATAAAATAAAATATGCCTTAAAAATGAATAAGAACTTAATATCAAACTTGAGGACAAAAATATTAAATGGAAAAAAAAAGTTATACGTTGTTATATTATATAAGGACAAATTTGGAGATAATGCTTTACCATTTCTTGAGTGTTTGAGGACTAAATTAATAATAATATAAAAGTATTTTATCAGGTTAATATAAGAATTTACAATAATTGAATATAATTTTACAATAGACGCTTGCAATATACTAAAGTTATACTATTCATTTAAACAAAAAATCATGCAACGGTACTTTATTTTATTTTTTTCATTAAAAGATTATCCAATATCAAATCTAATTCAAAAATAAAACATTAGAAGAATTCAAAATTTCATAATTTTGTTGGAAGGAATAAAACTGAACTGCCTTGTATGTCGATAGACACTTTGATGAAAGTGAATTATATTTATTTTACTACTTTTTTTTTGTTTTGCCAATTTAGTTGAGGTAGGTACTCCTACAAACAAGGATGATATATATTTTTTTAGAGAAGTTTACGTGAATTTAGATTATAGGAAAAATATATAATTTATTGTATTCCTTTTTTATTAGTTTACCATTCGGTTGAAACACTCCTATAAACAAGGATGAAAGACTTTTTATTTTTTTGAAAGAAGTTTACGGTTAAAATTAATAATTTAATATTATAGGAGAGAGAAATTAATTACATGAAAGAGGAGAGAGAGAGAAATAATAGAGATTAGGGGAAATGTGCAATAAGTTTGCCTAAGAATCTAGTTTGGTTGGTACAAGTGGCTAATAACTATTGAGGGTACATACAAGGGTACACAAATAGGGTATAGAGAAATTGTGGTAATCAATCACTATCCCATGGTTCTCTTTTCTATGCAAAATTAAAAACTTAAAAACCTCACTCGCCTTTTTTCTTTTCACAACGTTTTTTTTTTTTTTATTACATCAGTGACGAACAAAAAACGCTGCTAAGTCAATCCCACATAAAAAAAAAATGAGGCAAAATCACGAAACGACGCCGTCATGTCTGATCGTCGGCAACTACTGCCACGACGTACTAATCAAAGACGACGTCGTCCTCGCCGAATCCCTCGGCGGCGCCGCCTCCTTCATCTCCGCTGTACTCGACGGCCTCTCCGTCACCTCCACCGTAATCTCCAAAGTCGGCCACGATTTCTCCTACCCCGTCACCCACCCCCCTCTCGTGGTCCCCACCTCCCACACAACTCTCTTCCACGCTCACTTCACCTCCCAAATCCGCATCCACGATCGCCTCCTCAAACGAATCCGCGCATGCACCTCCATAAACCCTACCGATCTCCCCCACCAATCCCCCAAATTCCGCTTCGGACTCGCCGTCGGCGTTGCCGGCGAAATCACCCCCGAAACCCTAGAAAAAATGCTCGACCTATGCGACGTCGTTTTCGTCGACGTGCAGTCGCTGATCCGAACATTCGATCCGGCGGATGGGACGGTGTCGCTCGTGAGTTTGAAGGATACCGGATTCTACCCCCTGCTGCCGAGGATCGGGTTTCTGAAGGCGTCGGCGGACGAGGCGCCGTATGTTGACGTGGAGGAGGTGAGGAGGATGTGTAGCGTTGTGGTGACCAATGGGAAGGAGGGGTGCACGGTTTATTGTGGGGAAGGGGAGCAGAGGATCGCGCCGTTTGTTACGGTGCAGGTGGATCCTACGGGCGCTGGGGATAGTTTTTTGGGTGGGCTGGTCGCGGGGCTTGCGAGTGGGCTGGCGGTGCCGGATGCTGCATTGTTGGGAAATTTCTTTGGGTCGCTTACTGTTGGGCAAATTGGGCTTCCTAAGTTTGATTTAAGGTTATTGCAGGTTGGTTATTGAAAAAAAGATTGCTTCTTTTCGTTTATTTAATCATATAATTATGATTGATTGTGGTGTTGCATGTGAGAAAATAAGTTGTTGCATGTGCTATCCTTGTATTTTATGACAATATAAGTGGCAAGTGAAGTTTGAGTTGTAAAAATATGCGCCAATGGCTCTAAATGTCACTTGGTATAGGAGAAAGGGACTGCATTTGCTTTTGTATTGTTAGCGTGTTTGATCAGTTTGCACGAGAGGTGGATTGGTATTTAGGACATAGAGTATGCTCAGCTTTGTAACTCTCACCTTGTTATTTTTGCATGATTTTGATGCGAGTTGATTATTTTGTTCATTCAACAAAAATACATTTTTAGTGCCTAGTCGTTCTCCTTCGTTTTAGTCGTCAAATGCTGAATAGACATCCTTAGTGTGGATCCTTGAGATAGGCTGTGGATATGTTTCTGAAAAATGCGCTGTTGATTTCTAAAAGGACTGTACCTGTTAGTTCGACATTGCGTTTAGTGCAACCGTGCTTTAGCATATTGTTGTATATGCTGTCAAGATCACTGAATTGTTTCTAAAGCAGAGGAAAAGTTCTTGGTATCTGTTTTTGTAGATATTATGAATAAAGTTTTATATGAATTTGTTTGGAACTTTCTCGAAATTAATATTTTGAGCTCTGAAGTCCTAGAGTGTGCAATTTGTAGTCTTACATGTCCATCAGTCCATGCAAAGCTTATTTTTTCTATAATGTTCAGACGAGTTGTGAAAACATATACAGCTACCGTATTATGTAAAAGAAGATTAAACTGAATATCAATTATAACGGGTATGCTCAAAATGATACATAATGGAAATGAGCATCTGGCTATCATGGCTGGAAGCTATCTGGATGCACTCCTGATTGATTCCTGTGAGATTCAAACAAGATCTACACATGTTAATTTCTTCCCTTTTAACATCTTGTTCATTTATGACAAGATTTTGCAGTTCACGGACAGTCCGTGATGGACTTGTGTATTTCCTATGATTTTATCGTTGAATACTTACTGTCGTCTTACTAGACCACTTCTTGTGATATCCCCTTTATACATTTTCTTAATATGGCTATCTGTAGCGTGATTGCTTGATTGTCATTTTGTATACCATCGATCTTTTCCATATTAGCTGTTTTGTAGATTTTGCCCGCATTTGATAGTTGAGCAGTCTTAGTCAATAAATCATATACAACAGTTTCCATGTTTTACCATGCTTCATTATGTTATTTTTTCTTGCATCTGCTATTGATGTACTTACTTTCATTTTTCTTATAGGCTGTCAAGGATGAGTTGCACAAGAAGAGGTTGCAGTTCATTGACTGCAACGAAATGCAAAATGGCAAGTTGATGTTTGTGAAGCCTTTAGATCATGAAGAGTTCCTCAGGGCGCTACGTGCAGCCAAAACTATAGTCACTTTTCCTACTAAAGATTGCCAATTGGATTTGCCAAGTTCTCCCCGAATTGCAAAATCGTATAACCACCTACCCTGCAGTAATCAGTCAATGTTCTCCCAAAGCTCTGTCTGCGAAGAATCAATCGAGTCGACTAATAGCGCTTAAGGCAGCCCATCGTGACATAGAAGTTAATAGGCTCTTCTGCTGGTAAAAAAATTGAATCCCAAAAGCGTGCAGAGTCCATCTTCATCATTTAGCACTAGACTAACTAGGTCTTCTCCGAAGGAAATGGGAATGGAATAAATGTAAGATGTGGCAGGTTTAGTGTTTAGAGGACGTGATGCTTAAAGCGTTCAAAAAGAATGTGATGAGAGATCATTGCGGTATTGCACTCTTCGAAAAGGCAGGTTGCAAAATAAAGTTTTGGTGCTTTTGAACTGTGTTACCGATGACTCTTCTAGGAAGTTGGAGGGATGCAACTTACCATTAGTGTTGACAGTTTTGGTGCACAAGCTCTTATGTATCTAAATGTACTATGAGTAAGTTAACTAACAATCTTGGTCTCGAGAGTTCTATGCTTTAATAATACCTTTTATTTTTGCTTCTTATGTGGATAGATGTTAGGATTAAAGTAGTAACCAGAAGAAGGAATTGGAACTTGGCAGCATATTATATATTTTAGGATTAAAGTTAGAGGTTGGTAGCATTACAGATTTTGCCTATTGCATTATAAAATAATGGTAAGTGGAAGTAGACAAAACTGGACTTCTCATGACAAGGAGTCGTGTAACAGAAATTGGATGCCTAGGCACAATAAGACAAATATTATACTTTTGCTTTCTAATGTGTAAAAGTAGCTGTTCTAGGAAATAAATAGTTCAAATTTTATATAAAAGAAAAGGAAATTGTTTTAATAACTGTCAGTAATTAGATGCTTATTCTTCCTTTACCTTATTCTGATGTGGACCTAATAGCTAATAATCGAATTTGCTTTGACGTGGAGATAATTTTACTTTATGAGTTGTTGCAATTTGCATGTCTTTAGCAAGTGAACAATTGTGCTCACCAGATCGATCAACTATAATGTAATTTAATGTGTATTTCGGTATTTCCTTTGAATCACATACATCATGTATGTTGGTGCTCGTAAACTCTTATCTAAGTAAGAACAGGTTAATTAACCATTAAAGCGCTCAATTAAAACAATACAAGTATACAACACAATAAATAATTATTTAAAAAGAATCAATAGATCATTTCCTCCCAGTTTAGAATCAACATCAAACTAAGGGACTAAATAACCTTATCAATTTCCAACAATGCAAGGTCAATGAATCTCCATTATCCAAGTATTTAACCTCATAAACATCTCAGCTTACTGAAATTTGAGATTATTTTAAGCAAATATCAAGGAAAAAAAGAAATCCCTTTTGAGGTAAGCAGGGACCAGGGAGGAAAAAATAGTGGAGCTTCTATTTAAGAGCTGATCACAAGGGAAGTTCACCACTGTCTACAATCACAACTTCACTTTTTGTTTTTCCATTCTGCCTACCCTCAGCTTCAACCATGTATACCACATCCATTCCAGCAAGTACCTTTCCAAAGACGACGTGATTGCCATCCAACCTACACAGACCAGAGTTTCGGACCATAAAGGAATTACTATAATTTAGATGGATAAATATTGAAGTTGTGACAGTAGAGATAAGAGGAATAAGTTACCAGCTAGTTGTCACGGTTGTGATGAAGAATTGGGAACCATTTGTGTTGCATCCAGCATTTGCCATCGACAAGAGCCCTGAAAAAAAGATATCAAGAAATGGGATGGGAACTGCAGTTTATGTTTTTTCTCTTACATGATGTGTATTAATTTTGAATAAGCTACGTGGTTTCAATACCAGGTCCAGTGTGTTTGATCTTGAAATTTTCGTCATCAAAGAACTCCCCGTAAATTGATTCTCCACCTGTTCCGTCCCCTTTAGTAAAGTCACCTCCTTGAAGTATGAAGCTGGGAATAATCCTGTGGAATTTGCTTCCTTTGTAATGCAGAGGCTTCCCAAGTTTTCCAATACCTTTCTCGCCTGGATGCACAAAACAATGAGCAAGGCTTCTGTGTATTAAACTGCTCAGTTGATATAGAGTCTAATTGTCAAAAACAGTAGCCCGCGCATAATATATCGGTTTGAAAAATGATCGAACAGACGTGAAATTGAGTAATACATCACAATTATCAATTGATAAGAGCTCAATAAGGCATCTAGAAGCAAGGCATCCGATTCAAGAAACCAGAATGGCGATACAATAAGAAATGGGGGAGAAAAATAGGAACTGCGATACCCGTGCACAAAGCTCTGAAGTTTTCTGCATGACAGAAAGAAGCGAAAAATTAGCTATGAGAATGTCAGCATATCAGGAACTTTGAGACCTTTGATCTAACAATGCAATCATACCTGCTGTTTTAGGAACAGCTTTTCCAAATAGACCCATAGTTATGCGTCCTGAAACAAGGGGTGCATATGATACATGAGGATAAAACAGAAGCTCAACAAAAATGCTGTAGTTTAATTCACATATGACGAATCAAATGCCAACTGAGCCGAATTTGCATTGTCAAATTACCCGAAAGTGCCTTTTCTCGTAAATGTTCCTTGTAATAATGATATTTCAATACAAATGTAAGTGCAGATGATTTCAATTATACATAGTGTTCTTTACCAGCAATTTCTACTCGTATCAAATTCGCAATCATTCACCACCAATCTGATACTGGAATTTATGCAGCAAAGGATATTTTGTTGTGTTCTGTCTTTTCTCTGTTAGCAGTCAACAGCTTTGTGTAAATTAATCATGCATGTACAATGCCCTTATTGTATGACACAATCATTCAAAGTAGCACATGCACATAATAGAAGTTAGCCAAGCATCATACGCCAAAGTACACATAAGAGTATAAGACTCCTCAAGAAATATAATTCCAAGTATAGCCAGTATATAATCTGTATAAAACATATACCAGTGTCCGAATCTCCTCGACAATACTTCTAGTAAATGTAAGGATGAAGATTCTATCACCTTTCTCAACAAGAAAGCGAACGTTTCACATTAACGTGGGCCTTATTCATAAAGTGAAATGCATATAGGCACACAATCTAATATGCATCATAGCCAAATAATCACAATCTCTAAACCAAATTGCAATCAATCATAGTGGATCATATTTCCACGGTTTATGGCATACGAACCAACGGGTTTTCCATCAATCGCAACATCAAAGTAGACTTTATGAGTCACTTCCTTTAAATTCCCCTGTGATTTCTTTGCCTGCACTCCAAAAGAATTAAATACTTTAGATCATGATTCACAACAATAATAATTTCATTAAGATAGAAACATTGATATTGATCAAATAACAAAACATATGTTGTCTGGAATTAGGATCAAATAAATCAAAGTGTTAGTGTTAAAAAGCTAAAAAAATTAAATGTGGTGGAGACGTGGAGTGACCTCAGTGACGGCTAAGGAGAAGAATAACAGTACAGCTAGTGTGAAAATTATAGGCAGTCTCTCAATGATCGCCATTTTCATCGTCAATATTAATAATCCTTATGCTTTTGCACGTTTAAGATGATAATAACTAGAGGGTGGCGAGGGTTAGATACAACTCGTAATGATTTTATGTAAACTATAATGATGTTATTTAAAACAGTTAATTACTTCTATATATAGTAATATACAACTTTTTGGTTGACGGAAACATATATGGTTTTCTTTTGTTTCATTTTTCGTTTTATACGAGTAATGTGACTAATAATATACAGTATTATTTATCAAAAAAATAAATATACAGTACGATAATTTCTGATATAACTAATAGATTTTTCTATTTATTTTTGTTAGGGAAATTTTATGTTTTGGTCCCTTAAGTTGGCTCTAGCTCGATTTTGGTCCCATAAGTTGGCAGGCCTCGATTTTGGTCCCATAAGTTGGCACTCTTCCGCGATTTTAGTCCCACCACCATAGCTCCGCCAAGAATCGCCGGGAAATTCTTACGTGGCGTTCGTTGACCGCTGCTGGACCTATTTTGACTTCAATTTGGGCCCATTTTCCCACCTGGATCGCACGTGGCATCCACGTAATTAAAAAAAACGAAAATATATTAAAAAAAGAGAGACAACGGATCGTTTAATTTCCCTCTGTTTATAAAGAGGAAACGCGCCCCTTCACTCGCAATTCTTCAACTCTTCACTTCGAGATTAGACAGTCAAAAGAGAGGATCTGATTCCCTCCGACGATTGAAGCTTCCGACCAATCTCCAACATAAGTTCCACTTTTTCGATCTCTTTTAATTTTTTTGCAGCGTCGCCACTTTAATTGTTTTTTGATGTATTGTTGTTTGTCTATGATTTAAGTTATTAGGGTTTCGTATTAGTGCATCAATACGAACAAATCGTTGACGAAAATTAGGGTTTTTGTGTTTGATTTGGTGTTTGTGTTTGATTTGGTGTTGGGATGTTGGGTTTTTCCTTGAGGTAGAGGATTTATGGTTTGATTGTAAAATTTTGGTTGAAATGTAGATGGCTCACCCACGCCAAATCACCTGCTCTTGTGGTCGTGGAAATATGCTCTATTTTCAGGCTAGTAACACTGCTTCACGCCCTGGTTGTTTTTACTACATTTGCCCATTGCATGTTCGTCACCACAATTATTTCTTGTGGGCTGATGACATGCATGAGGGCTCAAATTGGAGGAGAAGAATGAATCGTGGTGATGACTGTTCTAGGCAATATCAAAGTGAACTCCAATCCAGTAGAGTTTCAACATCTGCCACAGTTGGGGAAAGCTTTTCTGGAATTCAGAAATCAAGCCCAATACTTGAATATGTGTTGAATATGAATGCATATAAGACTGTTGCGATTTGTTGTGTAATAGGATGGTCACTTTTCCTGATGGTATTTGTGATTTTAATTGCTTTGCTACTTGTTTTCTATGCAAAGATGTAATAATTTTATGGTAAGTTTGCTGAGATTGTTAGAACACCATTGTAGGTGTGTGTCTATTTAATTTATCTAAGACTATTTATTATTGCAATGGTATTGTGTTTTTATTGTTTTTATTGTTTTTATTGTTGTCTTTTAGTTTTTTAATCATGAATGGTGTTATGCAACTTGATGATGTGCAACTTGATGATATCCAACTTGACAACTTGGAACTGCCATGGAAAGACAATCTGCTTGGGGAGAGGGGTGAGGAATTCTTGGTTGATTTCCTGTGCAAGTATGGCAAGAATCACAGAATCCAGAAAGAGCAGGCACTACTCAGAGGTTTGAAGCTTGCAATCCCTTCCTTAGAGAACATCACAGGCCAATTCTTCTCACTTGGTCACATGAAGAGCCTTGTTGAAAAGATGAGGTTGAAACAGGAGTTGTATAATCACTTCATAGCCCTTCCTGATGATCAAGAAGGACTTTCTCAACCACTTCAACCAATGCTTGCACATGTCCCTGATGTTGAGCAGTACTTCAGGATCAAAGGCATGGCTCATGCTCCTCTATACTCCAAGCTTTTTGAGGAGATTAAGGTCTTCAGGTTTCCTGCTGAGGTTGGCAATACTGTTGAGGAGCCTGTTGAGCTTTCTGACACTGAGTAGGAGCCTATGGAAGTTGAACCTGCTGTCAACCTGGATGTTGTTGAAGATGGACATGTGGATGAGGGAAATGTTGTTGCTGTTGCTGGTTGTAGTGGTTTGAATGATGTTGACTAAACAATTTCCAGTTCTTTGTGCCTGTTTTTATGGTTGTTTTGGTATGTTTTTTTGGTTGTTTTGAATGATGTTTAATGAACTATTGTCTTGATGTTTAGGACTAAAAGGCCAAGTATTGGTCAATGGAATTTGATCATATATTAAGGTGTGAATGTCTTTGCAACAATGTTGTTTTGAATTCATTGTCATGTTAGTACTGTTTAAAAGATGGGATTGATGATAGTAAACCAAATAAATGAGGCAATTATAAACTATTAAGATCATAATAGTTACTCAAAACCAACAAAATTCATCAACAATCACAGCAATACTCTTAAACAATGTTTATTGTAACTCAAACACCACATCAAACCACTTATAGAAAACTTCTTAAGTAACACAATCTACTTCTTCTTTGGAAGGATACTTTTCCCTTTTCCAACTTGGAACATTACAGTGCCCCTTCTGGTTTTCATTTTCTGGACTGTATTACATTGTAGTTTTCCTAGTCCTTGTAGTTGCTCTGTTATTGAAAGCCCAATATGCATCACATCAGGTGTACTGGCTATAGGTGGCCTTGGTGGTTTAATTGATTCTTCCCTGGTTTCGCTTGAGCCAGCAGTTGCCTTTTCACATGAACCCTAACATACAACAATTATTAAGATAAGAATCATTGACATAACTCAACAACCATGGCATATCATAAAACAATTAGTTGAAGATTACCTGAGAGAATTCATAATGCTTTCCATAATGCATCTTTCAATGCATCTCCTGTGAAACTGGCTCTCTTGAAATTTCCATGGAGATGTCTCACACATAATCTATGGATTGCACCTGGGAACACCAGCCTAAATGCTTGCAGTAATCCCTTTTGTTTGTCAGACATAAAGGTCCATCTGTCATTTCTTGTAATATGTAGATCAAGCTTGAGCACCTCCAAGAACCATTCCCAATTTCTACCATCTTCCTTGTCTACCACATCCCATGCAAATGGATATATATTGTTGTTAGCATCAATGCCAATAGCTGTCAGCAGAATCCCCTTGTGAGGACTCTTCAAATGGGCACCATCAACCCCAATGATTCTCCTACATCCATTCAAAACCCCATGTCTCAATGAGTCAAGGCACATATATATCCTATCAAACTTGTTCTCTCTTGCTTCATTGTTAGCTGATATTAGAATAGTTGATCCAGGGTTAGATCTTTCAACCTCTGCCTTGAAGTCCCACAATGCAACATATTGCTCAGTTGATGTGCCATTCAACATTGCTAGTGAAAGGATCTTGGCTCTGTAAGCCTGATTAATGGAGACAAGAATACCAGTATCTGCTTCAGCATCTATGCTAAATCCCTTTACACTCTTTTTCGGATCATACTTCCAGAGATGTATATACTTCTTTGCTAAGAAGCTTGACTTCATATTCCTTGATTTTTTGGTAGCAGGACATCCATGCTTGACCTTGAAATTGTTGATTCTAAAGGTGGATTCCTCACCTTTAATCTTTCTGGCATTCAACCTCCACATGCACCTTCTGTCATCACACCTTGCATACATCCTACACCTGTCATTCTTGAAAATATGGATTGATCTTTGTGGATTGATGGCATCTGCATGAATTTCATCCCTCAATATTGTTTTGCTGGTGAACCTTAGTCCAAGTTCAAATTTAGGATTGAAAATATCCTTGATATCAAATAGATTCCCTGTCTTCACTTGCCTTTCTTCCTCACTGTCACACTCACTGTCCAGTTCATTACAAGACTAAGTTCAAATTTTCTGAACCTTCATCTGATAATGTCTCATATGGAGCATCAATATCTTCTGTCTCAACCACAAAGGTGTTGTTCCTTTGTACATTAGAAGAAGCATCTCCTCCAGCCATTGATGTACCTTCATTTTGAGCCTCATTCTGCCCTTTTCTTTTGCTTAAGGATCCCTTCCTTGACCAAGATTTGGTTTTTTCACCAGCTCTGCACTGGGCTTCAAATAACATCCTCTCAACAACACTCTCATTAACATTTTGTCCCATATCTCTGTCTTCTTCCATTCCATACTCATCATCACTAAAATACTCAAGATCAACTTCCTCATCCACTTCATCAGTTCCTTCAACAACCTGTTCATTTTCTTCCTCAACTTCTTGGTCTTCACCTTCAAACAGTGCTTGTTGTTCTGTATTTATCCTTCCTTCACAGTCTACAAATAGCACAATTGTTTTACTCATCTGACAAGAAAGGAAGTGTGTTGTGATCTCATGATCTTTCTGGAGGAGAACATAAGTTGATTCTTGCTTCATATATATGGTCTTCACAAGCAAGAAGCCAAGGGCAGAACATAGAGTGTGAATGCCATTAACACTTATATGTGTTGGTCCCAGATAGTCAGCTACCACCTTTGCATTATCATATCCAGTAAGTATGCCCTCACCATTTACAATTCCCCCATACTGGAATTGTGCATTAACATGCAAAGAGCCACAATCTGTACCAATCACATCATGAGATCAGAAAGCTATAAACTTAATAATTAGGGTTCAGTAATTGGTAATTTATGAAATTAGGGTTCATCAATTGGGTATATCTGAAATTAGGGTTCATCATTTGGGGGTTTCAGAAAATAGGGTTTCTTTTAGCACGCAATCATGGAATACGGCCACAAACACATGTGTTAACAAGTTTTAAACAACGAATCGCAGCATACACTTACCATAAGTTGGGATTGGATCTTCGATTTTGTCGGACTTGCGTACTTTCAAATTCTTCACACTACGAGCGTGCACCATATTCAGTAACTGAAGGTCTGAGGTCTAGTTCACGACGGCAGCGGCGACGACGAAATTTGACGTCAGAGTAGAGGGCGAAGAGAGAATTGGAGTGGCGCGAGAGAGTTAGAGAGCGATGGAAATTATCGGCAAATGTTTTTAATATATTTTCGATTTTTTTTAATTACGTGGATGCCACGTGCGATCCAGGTGGGAAAATGGGCCCAAATTGAAGTCAAAATAGGTCCAGCAGCGGTCAAGGAACGCCACGTAAGAATTTCCCGGCGATTCTTGGCGAAGCTATGGTGGTGGGACTAAAATCGCGGAAGAGTGCCAACTTATGGGACCAAAATCGAGGTCTGCCAACTTATGGGACCAAAATCGAGCTAGAGCCAACTTATGGGACCAAACCATAAAATTTCCCTTTTTGTTAGGATAACTTTGTCAGCTATGTGACTCTGAGATTACGGGTCAACGAAAATCGCCCAACTCCTATTTATTCATATTCATAAAAAGCAAGAGTTATCATCTTGGTCGTGTGCTACCTAGTTATAATATAAGATTCAACTCCTCGAACATCTGTCAATACGGCTCATTCGTACATTGTGGTAACCTTGACCAAGAAAGAGAGACACAACAGTCATCATAGAACCTATCTTGTTTTGAAGGATAAGCCTAGGGCACGTGCGCTCTTATGAAAATTCAACACGCACCTCCTAACATTTGTCACATGTCAGAACCCCTGCGGCCACGACAGAGAAACATCCACCAAGAAGACAGAGGGGTCACCCTCGCGGTTAACTGGTAGGCTTCCATTCGACTAGGGGCGGAACTACTACTCTCACCTGGGATGAATCCCAGGTGAGAAATTTTGATGTCCGGTAGACAGTAGTAGTGCTTACATGTACTCTTGTATATTTTATTTGCAAGAAAAAAAAAAGTCAGACGAAAGAAACTTAGAAACCTGTTGGCAGAAAGAATAAAGGCCCAAGAAAGAAATCGATTGTACTCTAGTAGTGCTTATATGTACTCTTACACATTATTGTTTTTATGAAGATTAAAGGCCCACTTATGTTTAACAATAACACTAACAACTACAGCCATCACCAACACTTAACAAATGAAATAAAAAAAAATGATAAAAAACAACTTGTTGGCAAAAAGACAAAAACGGAGCAGCTCTCCTGTTCACTGATGCTCATCTACGATAATAATTATAATATTGTTATTTTTAGTGTTTAGTAGTATGAAGTTTTTATGTTTATAACTTTGTATTGAACAATGACTATTTTTCATTTTATTTAATATCTCCATACTTAAATTTTTTAAAAAAATATCTTACTTGAGTATAAAAATAGCCCAAGTGAAGAAAAATCATGGTTTTGCCCTTGCATTCGACGAATCAATAGAGCGAACAGCTCCCCTCCGCCTATAAAAGGATCCCTTTAAACTCAAAAGGGGGGGGGGGGAAGAAAAAAAAACCTCGTACACCCGTGAAATATACAAACCTTATGTTATATCTATCAAACTGCTTTCATTTTTAGTAGGCTCAAGAGAGGTGATATCTACCCTTGTATAAATCCCCTCTTTTCTTTACTAGGAGTATATTTTTGTCTTATTTCGTTCGGGTAACAAAACACCGTAAACCGTTACAAAGGACTAATCAATTGCCAAAATAATGCTAGTCCATTACAATGAACGGACTAACTTGGTCTGAAGCACCTATTGTATAATACAAGTAGAGAATTATACTTGATATCCTATTTAGACAAAGATTTGGGTCGATCGAACCAATTGTGTTCAATCTATGTGTATCAAATTGTGGTGATTCGATGCTACTGCTGATTGAACTTGCGATGTATCGAATGATGTGGATTCAATACCGTGAATCTCGAACAATTGCGGTTCGATCTTGGTCAACGTCAATGTGGACAGTATCAAACTAAGTTGAGTATCGAATAATAAAGTGTATTCAACAAAGTCGGTTCGATATACTGGTGTAGGTAATGAGTGTTGACTGAATGCTGAGAAGGCGAAGAGACGGGGTATTTATAAACCCCGTCCCGTGGGCCCCTGTAGTGACTGGCTACTGGCTAATGTATATCGAATTTGGGTAGTTGGATCAATCCCTTAGATCAAATCGAGGCCGTTTGATACTCAATTAATATCGAATCGTGGTTGTTCGATATACTTCGGGAAGGATGGATTTGTCAAATAAGTTTTAAAACTTTTCTATCTTCAACAGTTCAAGTAATACATTGAAGAACTTGACTGATTTTCTTTAGTAAAAACGTTCGATACTATATGCATAAAACTTAATATTTTTAGTGAAAATCCATTTAATTATTTTAAGCTACTGATTCTAATTAATAAAAAAATAAGAGCCAATTTTCTCAATGGATTTTATTTATCACAATATTCTTATTATAATATTAAAATTTTGTATATGATATTAGCTGCAAATTTTGTGCAGATATAATCTTAATAAAAACAATCAAAAACTTTCAACTTTAAATGTCATAATCATTTAATAAACAATAAAAACTTGAGTTCCATTAAACACCAATCCTATTAATATTTGAAAGACTCAGTATTGTTGTTATAATAATTGACAAAATTTAACATACAGTCAGAGAAATTAATATATACATCCGATGTATGTATAACCGATGGTTGAAGAATGAAATGAGACAAAACTTCATTGATAAAATTTGCCCGCATTGGCAACAAAAATCACAAGTAATTATCTTAAAAACGACATATTAACATGATGCAAATGTGGACACATTCGTGTTAAAGGAGAAAGATAACAATACTTCAAATGAAGACAATGTCAATGGATCATGTCCAAATTTTTAATGGCCAATAACTCGATGACGTGCTAAGAAGATATGAGCAGCTTTTGGACTAATTAACCAAGTTTTTCATAATGATAAAGGAGACCAAACAACCAATAAAGATGGTTAAATCTAATCAAAGTAATGTTTAAAATAATAGTCAAAAGTCAAAAAATAGTATTGACCACTTTTCACATTTTCTTAGTCTAGTTAATGCATTGTCTTGTCCTATAAGTTGTTGGACGGTCATTATTGTTTTCTTAGTAGCCAAGTTTGTCACTATTGGGCTGATTAACCAAGTTTTTCATAATGATAAATGAGGCCCAAATGACCTACAAAGATGGTCAAATCTAATTAAAATAATGTTTTAAATCATAGTCAAAAGTCAAAAAAAAAATCACATTTTCCTAGTCTAGTTAATGCATTGTCTTTTCCTAGAAGTTGTTGGAAGGTCATTATTGTTTTCTCAGTAGCCAAGTTTGTCACTTTGACTCTTAGTCTAATTTGCATATAAATATTGAATGTCATTTTCATTGTAAAACAACACTTATCATATTTTATAAATTTTATAAGATTTATTCTCTTTGGTTCTTTGAGAACTATTTCAGAACTTATCAACATCACCTTTGTTTGTGGTATTCAAATCTGATTTATTAAACATCCATTTTCCATAACCGTTTGTGATGTTTTCATTATACCAAGGTTAATGTTTGGTATAAAGTATCAGTCACCATGTTCATATTTGTATTAAGACAACGGGTCAAGGTTCAATCCCAACAATCGCAAGACAAATAATTTTACACTTAGCATATGAAAACTATTCGTCGTTGGGGAGATAGTATGACAACAAATTCTTAAAAATAAACTTAACAAAACATCATAACATATAAGAAGCAATAAATAAATCAATTTGTTAATGGTCTTCAGTACCTCGTTATATTTGCCAAAACCACCCATTGTAATGCATGGATGGGAAATTAAAATATAAGATGGATGTATTTATCATTTATGTTATTAGCTAGCACCGCGTTTAAAGAGTCTTGGATTATTTCTCTGCTCCATGATTATTGCAATTTGTTCTGATATACTTAATTGTAATACATAAGTCTGCAGACAACCCGAACACAAGTCAACGTATGTGTAAGACTGTCAGCCTTATCCCACCAAATGCCACATGTTGTAAGACCTTTCCACGCGCCATCACGCGCCACCGTTGAATTGGTGGTATTGTCAGTCAATGTCCAGTTCTTAATCGGACCAATTATTAAGCTGAAAATTGGGTGGTTGGGTGATCAGTGGGCAACATTACATAGTACGTCAAGGATATGTCCAGTTCTTAATCGGACCAATTATTAAGCTGAAAATTGGGTGGTTGGGTGATCAGTGGGCAACATTACATAGTACGTCAAGGATATGATCGAATCACCTTTATGTCGTCTTTTTCACCTCCAGCTCCAATAATTACTTTAAGATGGTTTCAGAATTTTGATACTTAAATTTTGAGGAGTTTTTTTTTTTTTTTGCTAATTTTTTTTTTTGAGAAGTTACTATAAAATTACACAAACTACCTTAACTATCGGTTAATAACATAAATTATCCCTCATATTTGGAAAATTACACAAATTACGCTTATGACCAATTTTTCATATAAAAATTATTGAATATTGTTGTATATAATTCATGCTCCTCACTTATTAAGAAACAAAAAATTAATTAAAATTGCTCACTAAACAGGCATTAAGCCTCATTTATTTCGTTTAAAAAGAAAAAAAAACAAATAATGTCTTGAAAATAAAAATAGATTACTTGTGGATTTTAGTCTCTGCTATGATTTGGAGCTTTAATGTTGTTTTAATCATTTTAATTTTTTTATATATAAGAGTGAATTGTGTAATTTTCAAACAAGAGAAGTGGTTTGTGTAATTACCCCATAGTTCATGGCTAATTTGTGTGATTCTCCATATTTTAAATCAATATTTTGAGAACTTGTTTCAATGACGTGAGAATATTATTCTTTTTTGAGAACTTGTGCGACAGATCTCAAGGGCATATGAATAGCAACCGTTGTTCTTTTTTTTTCTTCTTGAGAATAATAATAACCTTTGCTTCGAAGAGCTAAGATGTGAAACATAAATTTTTAATTTACTTAGTTTAGTACTCTAAACATAGGAACTATAGTAGATTCATAGTTTATAACTAGGTCCCATAATTTTATACAATCTACCATCACGGCTGCACTATGCACTACTCGAGAACTGGCAAACTTATTGTAGTGCTCCGCTTTAAGGCGAATTAAGAATATTTATTTAACAATCGTGCATTTTTGTTCATCATCTTTTGTGAATGGGTGGAGTTTATAATCCTTTCCCCTTTTTTGGTAGGGGAGAGAGAAAGAAAACTTTGTGGGGGTCAAAACAAATGCGTAATAAAATAAATAATGACTAAATACATTAAAATTTTTATTTATCTCAATTAATATTTAAATCATGGGCTAAATTAATCACATTTTAATACAATTAATCATGTGCTTCTATGATGTATCACGTAAATATGTAAATTTGCACCAAAACTATTAGATTTGTCTTTGGAATTTTTTTTGCAGCATAGATTTGTTTTTGATTAATTATGTAAATAATCTTTTTTTAACCGACGCACTAAGATGCGCCCAAATCTACGTAGTTATAAATTTGGCGTATTCGCACGAGCATCCGCATCATGTGCTTAGATTATATGTATTGAAAAAACATGATATAGTCTATGACGTAAATAGTTGAATTAATTTCTTATCATGTGTGTGTGCGCTTATTTCAACAAATATTTGGATAATTTTCATAGTTAGAGAAGATTAATGAAACTACAGTTGTGTGGAGACTTAAATCTTTTAATGTATGTACTGCTTTTCTATTTTAATTGATGTTATTTTCATTTATGATTATTGTTTGTTCTTTTGAAAGTTAATAAGCTCTCCCATATATAGTTCTGTAATCGATATTCCCATGTCACACTACACCACATTTTGCACCTATCTAGCACCTAGTGAAAGGCAACTTTTGAAATTTTCTTGTTATTTATACCTCAAAATGTTGTATAGTCAAATCTATGAGGTCAAGCTTGTAAATTTGATAATTGATATCAATTTATTGAACTTATACATATTAACCAATTTTTCCTTCACCTGTACTTGTAAATTTTTGTCTAATCCGTAAAAAATATTATCGCTTATTTATTCTTAGATATGGAAACACAACCCTCACATATGATCATGCTAACTAACTCAAGGAGAAAACTTAATACAAGTAAACTCGATTCAAGACGACGCAACCCGTCAAGAAATGGAAGACAACATCCCTAGTAAGATATTCTAAATGTTTCTGAAAATAGAAAGTGAATGAAAGTTAAAATAATCTGTATAATATAACATCCCCCATCCCTCACCCCCAAGAGGGGAATATATATTTACAATGCCCATCTTGGACATCATCAATTTGAAGGGATGGAGAGCAAGGGATTTATTTAATAAGTCTACAACTTGTGAGCATTAGATATGTGTTGAACTAAATTCAGGGCAATGCAACATGCACTTTTGTTATTAGAACAACACAAGTCTTGATTTGTTTAACAGAAAAGTCCTTTAGAAGTTGTTGAATCCATATAATCTCAGAATATGGTGGTGGCAATGGCTCTATACTCGACTTCGGTGGATGACTTACTAACAATAGACTTTCTCTTTGCCTACAAGAGACTAGAGAGTTGCCAAGATAAATGGCATAACCAGTCACATTGCGCCTGATTTCCTTGCAACTTGCCCAATCACTGTTTGAAAATCCTTTGATTTGAAGGTATAAGTTAGAGGATAGAAATATGCCATTGCTTGGAGAACACTTGAGGTATCTGAAGACCTTATGAGCTGCTGCTAGATCAGATTCAGTTGAGTGCCATGTGTTGAGTGAGACACTGAATGCTGAAGCTTAGATCAGGTCTGGAGATTGTCAAATAGAGGAGTCTCCCAACAAGGCTTCTATAAGTTGATGTGTTGTGGTTAAATTCGCAAGTGCACAAAATCGTAACAAGTAATAAAGTGATAGATAGGGTTGTCGATCAAGGAGGAATAAATAATTAATTACCAAAATTGATTAACTCTAGTTTTATTTGAGAAATCTGATTTTATATTGTTCAAGCGAAAATATTAATAATTTACTAACTACAGTAAAAACTTTTAACAAATTAGGGCGTTGAGACAATAAAATAACAAGGTATTTCAATAAATAAGAGTAGACAATGAGAGAAGGGCTGGGAATCATGATTTCACCGCATTAGTCTGATTTAACTTTAATTAAGCATAATTTACGAGTTTCACGTTCAAAATTGTTGTTGGTTAGCACCATTTATGCTTTATGTACGCTTTCTCAAGTTATACATAAATTCTACAGCTTTACAACTAGAAAATGAGTCTAGTTACGAAGATGTGCACATGTATGTTTGGTGATGATTTTATCAACTACGTGAAAACGATAGATATATTTCAATTATATTGAGAATTCACGGTATTTACTTCAGAGCTATTTCACGAAAATCTCTTCTCGGTTTCAATTTGATCCTTAGTTCATCCAAAAGTTGGCCACAACATTATATTCACAAATAAATACACCAACTATTTTGACATCGTAACAATACGTTTAATTTTGATTAGATCATCGTAATTAGGCTACGTCACTATCCCAATAAACTAAATTTAGCACATAATGAAATATAGAACAAGACTGTAAGATAAATATAACATCATAAAGTAAAGAGAGAAAAGTAAAGAGAGTTTAGAGATCATTACAGATTTTTACTTCTGTAAAGCCTCTGGTAGACTCCCCCGTACAAACTTCGAATTACTCCTCCAAAATTACAAATTACTAGCGAATACTACTATAGAAAGACCACTAAGTGAAGAGAGAATGAAGAAGATTGTTGTGTTGAAATATGGAAAATGTGACGTCAATTTATAGTTGAACCAAAAACATAAGACAACATCTCAACCGTTCATCCCGTTTTGATCCAATGGTCCAAAGTTGTCATATAATTGATGAATTATGAATCACATGACTCATGACACTATAGAGTCTTCCATTTGAAAGCTTGCAAGACTGAATATAGACCATTGATTAGCCATTTTTATCCGACGATCATCGAGCGTGCGAGTTGCATATGTACGTTTCAGCTTTATGCAGCTTCACCCTTTGTGTTATAACTTCTGCACCAGATGTCAGAATCACAAACCGCTTGTTGCTTTGGTAACTAGACACATGTGGCTTTCTAGTGATATGTAGAACCAAACATAACTCAATCTACACATGTGCTGGTGAATTTTTTAAAGTTTCGGTTCTTGATTGACAAATCATATTTCAACCTACTAAACATGAAAACAAACATAAAAATACCACAAAACTATCAAGAATAATCAAGTAAACAAATGTAAAAGCATGATAATAATGAGTATTTTCCAAGCTCATCACACCCCCAAACTTGTTCATTTGCTTGTCCTCGAGCAAAATGCGTAAAGCAAGCAATGCAACATTCTAGACTCAAAAAAACTAAAACAAAGACAGAATAAAAATTTATTTCACATTATCATTTAAATCATGGATTAATTCTGAGAGTTTCTTTACTGTTTGATGAGAATGCAAAGAATCATAGCAATGACGCACTCGTTCACAACCTGGCGGTTGATCAAGTTTTCACAAACAAATCTTCATGTACAACGTGTGTGAACAATAAATACAATGATTATGAAGTTTACTTGGATAAGTTCATCAAAACAAGTTTACCAAAATTTAATCATTCTAACTCCATATGTATAACTTTCACACCATCTCTCCTCTAATATGAATAAGATTCACTAAAGATCAATATGACATTTTCAGCTTGTAACATTAGGCTCGGGTATGGGTTTACTGATAGACAAGTAAAAGCAGAGCTAGAGACGTAAGATATTACATTTAGAAATCTCTTTCACTTCGGTTCTTTCTCCTTTTCTTTCTTCACAACATTTCATATCCATCCTTTCTTTTCAGTTCCTTCATATTTCCCCCAAACTTATTTATTTTGATATGTACCAGAGGGGTGATCTTCATATTTCTCTTTTTTTTTTTCAACATTTCTTTTTCCACATATTTCCTTCCATTTCAAGTTTCTGAATGCAATTCAGTCTCTAGAAGGGTAGGACAAATGTTTATGGCTATATGGAGTAGGTAAATGGGCTCATAAAAAAAATCCTTTAATGAAAGGCTCAGAGGGGTTCTGGCGATTATTTTGTTTGTGACGGGTATGGCTTGAAATGTTCAAACGTGTTAAAGAAAAGATGGCCTAAAACAATTATATAGCAAATCATCATCAAGGATTTTGCTTCAAGAGATGATCAATTATTTATGAAGCTCAGGTGTATCTCCCTTAGTTTACTTATCTCAATAACCGCTCTCCAAGTATGCTCAACCACCAATGCAAATCAATGTGTGAAAAGTGCATATGAAGATAGGCATGCTCAAACATAGATTAAACGACACGTTGTTCACATAGCATATCATGCTCATCATCATCACAAAAACCACCATAAGTATCGAATTTTCTCATTATTGATCCATAATCTGAACAATTATGTGAAGTAAATATGCACTTTTTTGTTTTTTTATATAAAAATAAAGACAATAGAAGCCATCACAATCAGAAACATCCCCCAAAATTAGATGAGACATTGCCCCTAATGTCTAAAACCAAAGAAACAAATATAAACAATAATAAAAACAATGTCACGTGATAGGAAAATAGTAGTTGTGATTGTGGCTCACATCTCCCTCTAGTTTTACGTCCAGAAACGGCATAACGCCTTCTATGAGTCGAGGATTGGCTTCCCATCCAATTTTCTTAAAAATTGGCAAACATGGTCTTTTTACGTCAGATTCCCCAGACGACAATAAATGCTTCCACGCAACCTGTAAAGAACAAAAAGAAAAAAAGAAAAAGAGTAGCATATATACAATACAACTGAAAATAACAATAAAGAAAAAAGAATTAATATGGGTTGCCTCCCAAATAGCGCTTGATTTATAGTCATCGGCTTGACTTTTGGTAATGATTCAAGTGGGATCATGTACAGTCATGGAGGTCTTCCGCCTCTCAAACTTGCCTCCAATATAATGCTTCAATCTTTGCCCATTAACTTTGAATGCTTCCTTGCCATTGTTTTGAATTTCAACGGCTCCATATGCAAAGACTTTCGTGATTGTAAATGGGTCAGACCATCTTGATTTCAACTTTCCAGAAAAACTCGAAGACGTGAGTTATATAAAAATACTTGTTAACCAGACTCAAAATCACATTGTAGAATGCGTTTGTCATGCCATCGCTTTGTTCTCTCTTTGTAGATTTTGGCATTTTCATAAGCTTCATTTCTGAATTCTTCCAAAGCATTGAGTTGTAGCATTCTCTTTTCTCCAGCCGATTTCATATCCATGTTCAGGCTTTTCACAGCCCAATAAGCTTTGTGTTCAAAATTCGACCGGCAAGTGACAAGCTTTTCCAAAAACCAAATGATATAGTGACATACCAATTGGAGTTTTGTCAGCAGTGCAATAAGCCCAAAGTGCATCATCAAGCTTTTTGGCAATATTCGCTTTATTTCCATGTTTGAGATTTTCACTTGGCCACTGGTTTGCTGATGATAAGCAGTTGGAACTTTGTGGCGTACTCCATATTTAGCTAATAAAGATTCAAAGTAGTGGTTAAGGAAGTGTTTACCTCCATCATTGATGATTGCCTTAGGTATACGCATAGCATACCTGTTGGGTAGTTAATGTGATTCGTACTGGATTACAAGGATCAGAATCTGCGAAACATAGCTTTCAGTGTGCATCACTTGCTTCTAGGAAGAATATGTTACTACAACATCAATTGAATTTATTTGCTATTTTATGGTCTTTGTACGTATTTACTTGTCTCAATCTATTGCCTTTTGTAATTTTTCCGATCATTATGTTCTCTTCTGCAGGTCCCCCTCAACAACATGTTTGGTTATTGGACTGCTCTTCGCTCGATGACACATGTAATTATGATATGAATTGCTCTTAAACCTCGGCATTCTGCAAGTCGAATTTAGTTGGAAATTGATTGTTGTAACTTGATATTGTGCAGGGCAAAGGTGAATTCACGATGGAATACATGGAGCACTCACAAGTTTCTCAGGATGTACACAACTGGTGAATGCTTACAAGGCTACAAAATCACAAGTTTCCTATGCTTAACATTTTCAGTTTCGTATCATTTCTTCACTTAGTTAGGCAGATAGTTATATTCATTGATGCCAACATAGGGTCATTCAATTTTGAAAAACCTGGAATAAGACATAAATTTTCATTGTATTCCAATGAGTAACAATAATTTGAAGAGCTTAGGAGCTTCGTATTATAGGAAGAAAACATTTACAGAGTGCTCTGATTTGGTAATGTTTATTAAGATACTTTTTTAAAGAAATATAATTATCACTTGAGTACTTACAATACAATTAACCCCCCTCATCTCTTTTGAGTTTTGCACGCTTGAGTGGTGATATCCACAATGATTGGTTTTCACATACATCAATAAGATTATGTGGTTTTCCCTTTTTCATTTATTTATATATATAACGTGTTAACAAATGTCGGAAAACACATGCAAAAATCGAAATCCGTAATCTATTCACAAGTTTGAGTTTTTAGATGAGTCGCGATCAACAAGATGTTTGCTATTCGAATCCCACCGCCACCCATTTTCAAAAGATGTCACGTGCAAGGCCACACAAAAATGATACATGTACAATTTCTTTAAAAGTTCAAACTTTTAGATGAAACGACAATTCAGTAATTACTGTGCTTTACGTTCTATTACAAATTTTTGGGTGTTTACGTAGTGATATGGATTACATGCATGCTAATGTTCTTTTCTTTGGGAAGAAGGTTTTGTTATACTACTCCATGCCTTGAGGATTTTGTATTACTCATGAATCCATTGCCTTGTCGACAATGATTATCATCAATACATCTAGCTTTTGAAGTTTTAATTTGTCCTTTTAGGCTGTATAAATAGTAGCAATTGAAAAAGTATTAGTTGAAAACTATTCTAATTAACTTTTTGAAAAAACAAATGGAATATTTAGCTTTAATCGAAAAGCCTCTTGATGTTATAGGCTGTGCGTTCTTGTCATGGAAGATTACTAAACATATATGGAGCTTCACGAATTTAGATAAGGAACCGATTACCGTGCTCGTTACAGGCATTGCAGGCATGTTAATTAAGATGATTATATTGAACTGAATTACAAATTCTCTTAATGTGAAATCAGTTTTTTGTTTTGCTAAATTTAACAAAATCAAGTTTTGTTTGTTCACAGGCCAAATAGGCTATGCCCTTGTTCCCATGATAGCCAGAGGGACTATGCTTGGTCTTGATCAACCTGTTATCATACATATGCTTGATATCGACCTGTTACCCGTCCCTTCCCGCGGGAAAAAAACCCGTGTTTTCCTTTTTCGGCAAGTCGTCGGGAACGAAAATTCCCGCCACCCATGGGTCGAGAACGAGAATCCATTTTCGATTCTCGCGGGAACGGGAATCCCGCTGATATAGTATATATATATATATTTTACATTTTTTATATATGGGGTTATATGTTAAAAAAAAAGAAACTATGATAGTTTTACAATTAAAGAAAGTTTATAGACCACATGTAAAGATAATATTTCTCTTATGTAAATTAACTCTCTCTCTCTCAGTCAGTCTCTCTCTCACAACTCAAACCGAGACTGCACGCTCTCAACTCTCTCAACTCTCCCTCTCACTGATTCCCGTTCCCTCCGTCGACGCGCCGCCGCCGCGCCTCCACGAAGCCCGAGCAGACGAGCAGCAGTCGTCACCTCTCACGCACGCGGCACGACATACGACTGTCCGACCTCCGAACCCGCCACCACCTCTCGCACGCCGCCGCCACCGCGCCACCCAACACACAGTATTTTCCTCCCCCTTTTGTTAGAAACTTATAATTGTTGATTTAAATGGTTGATTGTTGAATTAGGGTTTAAGATTTTTGAATTAGGTTTAGGGTTATGAATTAGGGCTTTTGAATTAGGATTTAGGGCTATTGAATTAGATTGAAATTTGTGAAATTAGACTACCATTGATGCATTATTGATGAAGTTTATTGCTTTTGCTTGAGAAATTTTGCAACATTAGTGTAGTGTACTTTACCTTTAGACTTTAGTTAGTTTACTTAGATACTTGAATATTGAAATTGAGTTTCTAATTAAGAAGCGAATTGTTTAATTAGATACTTGAAGTTGAAGGTGAAATTGAGAATTATGAATTGTGAATTGTTTGTGAGTTGAGACTTGAAATTGAGGTAATTGGTATTGCATATTGATTTTTTATTGAGCGGCTAACGACTAAGAATGTGGTTTCCCCGATTTCACTTAGAATACACAGTGTGTACAGTTACTATTTACGCAAACCAAAATAGGATATTAAAATATGTAAATATGTGCTGCTCAGAAAACATGTGCACTAGAGTTATTTCTCTTGGAAGAGGTTGTGACAATGTAGTTAGTTTGTTTGCATCTAATTCTCATTCAAGTGTTGTGGAGAATGGTCAGAAATACTACGACAATTAAATTGGTGGTTTGGTTAGTACCCGGTGGGTGAAACCAGGTCTGAGTGAAAGAAGCTAATTAACATACGACAATGTTGGGTTAGTTTTGTTGGTAGGATCTCGAGTTGGGTCGTGTTTCTGAGTTTTGCAGTGTTCCTGGTTGTTTGCTAATGGATTCTCTCTCATGAAAACAGTATGGATAAAACAATGAAGCAGTTCCGGCAAGGTCTGGAAGAGGTTGAAATCGAAGCTGAAAATCTTTTATTGGCACGCCACGAGGTAATTGGAAATAAATTTTGGGCTCTTGTTTGCATTTTCTTAGATTGTCTTAATCGCTTATAAATGTGATTGCAGTTGGTTGAAATCGATAAAATGAGAAATGGCAACAGGGAAGCGTTGACAGCATTAAGAAAAAGGGCTAAAACCACGAAGACTAGTGTTCCGTTGCCGTTTGAGTCAATAATGAGGGATATTGATTCAAGGCCATTGGTGAAAGAGGTCTGTACGACCTGTGGGGACCATGACTCAAGGGAGAACACATTGTTAATGTTCCCCGGAACTGATGTCTTTGCAACCGTGCCATTTCATGTTGCCCATACCATTTTAGAGAAAGGTATTTTCTCTCTTTACTACAAAGGCTATGAGCGAGTAAAAGTCTTACTCTTACTTTCCACAATTGCAAGTTTAAAGGCTTTTCTAAATGCTTTTACAATTTCCATTCGTACATAGAGCGGGGTAGGATATGCTATTAACTTCCGTGTAGTGTCTTGGCTGGATTCTTTAATAATGTTTTTTACAATTTGGAGTAGCTTTGGATGCCTCCTTTTTGGTTGTTGTTTTCTTATGGTTTTGGGGTTGCCTTGTTTTCTTATGGTTTTGGGGTTGCCTTGCTAACTTATTAGATAAATCTATGGACTGAAGTAGAATTCTGAATATAACATCAAGAAAGGGGGGATTCAGATAGTATATAAGTTTTTAAGTTTTTGCCTGAGTCAACTTCTAATGTAAGTTGACCTATAAAAACTCTTTTGGACTGGCAAAGGACTTTAAATTTGTTTTTTGGGTGTAAGCCCAATTCCTAGGACCAACTCCTTCCATGCATCCATGCCTGGGGCGCTTATAAAGACGTGAAATTCAAAGTATCCTGAAGTTCTGGACAAGTGGAGGATCTAAGAGAAGATAAGAATACTAAGATTTTTCTGCGTTTATTGTAAAGCGTATAGAAAAGCATACGTTCGACTGAATACAACTTCCATGATATTTCCCCCTCCTTCATCTCTTCTTTCATTTTAAAGTCAATTAACATTTTAGCCGGCTTGACATACTATTTCTATCTGCTAAATGGATGATTGTAACTTCACATAGTGTGTACTTTGTAACAGATTCCTTTACCAAGTTGTCAGAGAATGCTCTTAATTTATGCCCCTAGATCACGCCTACATTGTCCTTTGCCATTATGTAGTTGAAGTTTCAAAAATGTTGCTTCCATATTTCTAAAAATATTGAGTTTTATCAAATTCTGTCGCGATACCTTATTTTTGATTTAGGTGATTCTTTTCGCTTATTAATAGCTTTAAATTACATGTAGATCAAGTAAGGCTTGATTTTGATTCCAAGAAATTACAAAGCTATGTGAAAGAGAAAACCTTCATTATTTCAGAAAAAGGTGCTCTTGCTGACAAGATCAGCCCAGGGGTTCTCAGATCGATGGTGTCCTTAACCGACAAGCCAAAGTGAGCTTTTTCCCTTCTGAACGAAAACATTGCAGTCTTATTCAGAACATGTTTCTGTTTTTTGTTAAAAATAATTATTTTTTTTGGTTTCGTTCAGAGTTGATGAAGACTAATTAATTGGTTAATGTTAATCAGGTACGTAGCGCAACTTTAACTCATAATGTTGTAGTTTGATTCTTCTTCTTTTGTGAAGAAACTAGCAACCGTGGTACACGCGAAGACCACACAATGTAAACAATATATTGATTATAAATTTATACAAGAACGCTTTCTATAATTGATAAAATTGAGAATGTATAAATAATATTGAGTGAGTACGTTAAAATTTTAAAATATTGTGGTTGAGTATGTTTATAGGACGACATCCTAAATTATGGATTTGAATATGAAAAATAGATTGAACTAATAAGTAAGCACATAATTAGAAACTAATAATAAATAATATTTACAATATCATTGTAACCATATTCCATGAGAAATTACCTCATTGTAGTAAAGGATTCACTCCTTGAGGCGGCCATTAAAAATGCATTGAAGTTGCAGCACCAAGTATCTGTAGTAATTAAAAGGTATGTCATGGAATTAGATTTTCTGAGTGACAACTACAATGCAGTGGCTAATATCACTCTTCCCCTGGTTACCGAAAATTCACAAACCTATTTCTTATCTTTTTGTTTTTATATAATATCCAAAATATATATAAAAGAAAAAGATAAATGAAGAACATGAAACAAATATATTCGAGAAGACATTGATTTAAATACAAAAAAATTAAGAAGAGTAACCGTATTGAAACAATAAATATGTTTGTTCATAGTCAACCTGGAGAAAGACATAAAGTCATTGCTGTAATTGCACAAAAGTCCACGGATGAAATGAAAGAACGACGTAGTGTAACCTTCAAATGGGAATGAGTAGAATAAACAGAATCACAAACAATTTCTGCTCAAATGGTATATTTGGGTAGGAGAGAGAAGTGAATCTCTCTTCGTTCAATTAGAAAGAAAGTGCAAGAAACATGAA
This sequence comes from Linaria vulgaris, assembly GCA_948329865.1. NCBI lineage: Eukaryota > Viridiplantae > Streptophyta > Magnoliopsida > Lamiales > Plantaginaceae > Linaria > Linaria vulgaris. The sequence continues at coordinate 27,940,846 of OX415250.1, read as the reverse complement.
ATTAAAGATACTAAGTATACTTATAAAAAGTTGCTGGAAAATTTTAAATTGCTAAATATGTGGGAGGAAATTGAGGAATGGGTACTCAAAAATATGTTTCAATTACATAATACTCCTTATTAAAGTCAAAAGAGGGGTATTAAGGGAAAGAGAAAATTGATATAGTGACTGCTAGTTTATGAGTAAAAACAGACTTCCTTGATCTATTATCTATTTCTATTGCTATTATACAAGATAAGCATTTTTTACTCACAAACTAGGAGTTACGATTCCTATTTTCTCTTTTTTCTAATCCTCGACCTCCTCCACATATTTGGCAAATTTAAATTTTCGAGTATCTTTTTACCACTATCTTCAATTTCATATTTTTATTGCACTTTTTCTAATACGTTGAGAAGAGAGATGCTCCAAATATCTCATTTTAGTTTCTTTTTTCTTAAACAGTTACATCACTTTCCGGTAATTGTGTAAATCCCATTTTAGTCTCCTCATTTCCATTTGATGTTTACACTTAATTTATCGCTTTTATTTTTAACCTATTCGTTTGTGTATTGTTTTCAAGTTCTTAACCTGCAGGCCTTTTCTGTGATTACCATGCATTGAGTTGTGAAATAGTAGCAATTGATTATATGATCTTTTTCCAGGTTGAATATAAACAAACATATTTATTGTGTCAATGTGGTTCTTGTTGTTGACTTCTGTGTTTCAATCAGTACACCTTGAATATAATTGTTTTCGCCTGTTACTTTAATATTTTGGTTCTATATTACAAAGAAAAAAAAAACAGTTTGTAAAATTTCCATGACCAGGAAAAGAGTGGTATAAACTACTTCATTAAATTCACTTTTTACCACAAAGACCGCCTCAAAGGAGTGCTTAATCTCTTATTGAAATGAGGTTATTTTCTCTGGCATATTGTTACTATGATATTGCATGTTTGTTATTAATTTGTACATTACGTGGCTACTTTTGGAAGTGATAAGGATTAATACCGACAAATGTAGGCCTAATCTACAGAAATTTAAGCAGTCTTATTGTAAACTTCGCAGAATATATGCAAAAAGCACTCCTGCAATACAGGCAAAAATACTGTTGTCCTTATTAGTTCAATCTATTTTTCATATTTAAAACCATAATTAAGGATGTTGTCATTACATATACTCATTAAAAGAAAAAAAATACACATACTCTACTTACTGATAGCATACATGAATAAAATCACAACTAATATAGTAGTGTGGTATGATGGACACCTAGCTAAGATATGGTATCAACATATTTTTCTTACTATTTAACACATTTTATGTTCATTGTGGTGATACTTTGGTAAAAAGGGAAATCATAGTGGAAACTTTTACCATGAATGGTCTTAATTTCGTCTTGTTGGAGTGGTAAAAGGCGAGAAAACACAAAATTTAGCATTGGTTCGGCGGAAAATATTTCAGGGGAATAATTGTGTTTTCGTCAAATTTTGCTACTGTTTGAAATGATTTAAGAAACACCCTTCAAAAATTGAAAAACATTGTATACAGTCGCCCTCGAGTTTTAATTAGTTCCAGGCACTTCTGAAGTTTGAAGAATTCCAGTTCTTTCATTTTTTTGTAACATAGAAAAAGGCTCACAAGGACGTATAGTTATGTTTGTATGCATTTTAGCCTGTATTATAGCGTTTCAGCAAGCAGTGAATAGTTTAGAGCTCTCTACTGAACAGATGAAACAGTTCAATAACTAAACAAGTCTTTGTGTACTTCCTTTGATTCACTAGTCTATTATACATTTTGCAGTTTTTAAATAGCTACGGACACAGCATTACCCTAATAATAGAGACGGCGTCCTTGGTGGCTGAAAACAATTGCTTGATACTGGACATGTTGACAAATAGATTTGGAATTAGCATAACTAACTTGTTTGTTTCAATGATCTGAAGGTGTCGCGTGACAAATGAAAATGAGGTGAGCGACGGAACATAAACGACAGTGACTAAAGAAGCTTCTGTCTACTGAGTATGGTTAGCTTTCATCAAACCAGCACAAACTCATTGGGCTTGGGGTGCAAACAAAAGATTTTGCAAGTGTTGTCTTAGTGGCAACTATTATAGAACTTTCTATGCGGTTGTTGTAAGATCACTTAGTTGGGGACTTTATGGGGCCAACACTATTTGAAATTTCAAAGCGATCATTACCCTCTATTATTGAGAGTGAACAGTACAATTTCAAACTTAAAGCTATTTTGGTCATGTGCCATTAGTAGCTTTCAGCTGACTAATAATGCAAAGAAACTCTTACCACAATGCTGTTTTTCTTCCAACGAGAAATATTTATTTAACGTAAAACAAACAGTTTTAGACTTAGTACGTGGTCAGGGGAGTGAGTTGCATGCTCCAATGGTGGTAAATCGTATTCACGATGGATGTATGTGCAACGAATATGGCAAGCTGCTATTAGTTTGTCAACCGAAAAATCAATCATAGTTTGCTTTAATGCATTAAGTTTTCTATATTAGTTGATCATTTTTAAAAGTCAATCGTTTATGTTGCTTTATGATGCACATATATTTTGAGAAACCGCACTAGTTATGTCGTGCTTGTAGTAGCGGCAACACCAGGTATAGATAATTATCTTAGAAATTAACGCTTGAGTCCGTGCATCATAGTTCTTGCTATAATGTCCTAAGTTTCTACCAATAGTGTCTAACTCATTTCTAAAAGGCATAAAGAGCTCGTAACTATCCTGATGCCAGTGAATTGAATTTGAATCTTCTAAACAACATTTGGGAAAGCGGATGAGTTGGATGATCCTACATTGTGGTAAGTAAAAAAAAAAAAAAAGTGGCAAGTCAATTTACTATTTAGCATAAACAATGAGTTATGTACTCAACTTTTTTATGTTAATTTTCATCCAAGGTAGTCGCTACAAAGATGAAATCAATTATTCTGAATTTTTACTTTTACCAAATGTAGCTAATCAGGAAGCTGAAAAATGAATTTATTTTCAGGTACGAACGACAAAAATAGGATAATGTCATCTATGATGGTAACTGTCACAGCAGGTAGTGCCTACATTAATAGTCCCAAAAACAAAGACCATTACACGTTATTAACAAATTGTAAAATCAAAAGACCAGACTTACTTGATTGTAATGTTTTGTAACGTGTAATGAAAATATCATTTCTTATTAGTGACCACAAACCTCTTAATGAATGGGGCACTGTGGACATCATTTTAATGTGTTGTAACATAGAAAAGTAGATGTAATGGACTTCGTAAATATGTTTGGGTCATTTTTCATTTTCGAAAGAGGAATAGTTGTGGAACAAAAGTTGGAGTTTGTCAAATTATATGCCACAAAAAGTTTGTCCTTGGCTTTTCCAGTCACATATATCGTACCAACAGACAACACCTCGTAATGTTTTTATTATATGGGCCGGAGTCCATTCATAGTCATAGCCCATGTCATAAAATTGATTTTGATGGAAAAAGATTTGCGTGGCCTGTTCATTAAAAAACAAGTATCTCAGTAGGTAGAACAAATATTGCAATTATTAATCGAGTTTTTGGCATAACACCCCATATAATATGAGAAATAGTCACATCATCCCCCTGTAAAAAAAGAAAGAGCATATTACCCTCATGTGATATACGAAATAGGTATATTACCCCTTTGTAATAATAAAGTAAGCAGATTACAACCCCCCCCCCCCCTCTCATGTGTTATGTTTAATAGGCACATTACCCACATGTGTATTTTTACACGGTGCAAAATACCTCATTTTTATACACATGTATTAAAGGGATGGTGTGCAACTTTTTAAAATTATAGAGTGGTAATGTACTTATTTTATATATTATTTATTTTTTACAAGGGGTAATGCGCCTATTTCGCATATCAAATGGGGGTAATGCCCATTTTTGCTATATTACAGGGGGTGCTGTGCCAAAAACCTTTATTAATTTGTATGTCAAGTTTCTCTTACAACAAATTTGATTAATAAAATTCTTGACGTGATAAGACCATAAAGAAAGAGTTTGCGAATTTTGTTTAGTAATCGTTCATGAGGATACTTATGTGACAAATTAATAGGCTGAAGTGCGATTATTCTGGAAAGATATATTCGATCATTGGTTGACTACAACTTCTAATAGTATAAAAATCATTACAACCCTTGATATATAATCTTTATACATAACTTCTCGTCTAGCTAAAATTTGAAACTAACCCCTAACCACTGGCCTTAGCTAGGCTCAAGCCCAGGTGAAGTTTTTTGCAATTTAGTATACATAGTAATAGTCTTTATAGTTTACACCACAAAAACAATAATTTATGTTTCTTTATTCATTATATCTTCATTATAAATCCAAATAACTATAATTTTAGCCCAAAATAAATAAAATCCTTAGTAATATTTTTGTTTGATTTATATCTTATTGACGGATTAAAAAAGTACGTAAGATTTTAAAATAAATCAGGAGGATCAAAAACTAATGGAGACGACTTTAACAACTCTTTACCCATCTCTCGCCGTAGCCCATGTTAAAATAATTTCCTGGGTCCGCCCCTGCCCCTAACCTATCGTTTCGGAGCAACACCGCACAATGTATAATCTAGCTGACAAAAGGCAAAAAGAAAAAAAATTTAAAAACACGAGATCAAATTTAAACGACTAACCAATGACCTAGGAGGAAGTTTATTAGTTGCAATAATTTTTTATCTTGGAAATTTTTGCAAAAGAAGTATGGCTTGAGTGTTTTATATTTTCTAACCATGAAATTATTTTACAAAGGCAAGTCACAGAGACCCTCTTGTATAGATTATGAGTGCCCTAATGAGAAATATGTTAATTCATAAGTGAAAGGTTATTGGCAATTCATCTTGACCCAAAACTTTAAGAATAAGTATATGGATCTTTGAATGTAATTAAATACCCCACACTCGATTTTGCTTCGATACTCTCTCCTTCAACATAGTAAATTCTTATACATTGACTGACTCCTCCTCTAGAGCAAAATTCTCCAGAGTTTCACTTCAAGAGCCACACGCTGCTACTACATGTTCTCACTCTTGTTTAAGTATGCACCTCAAGTCCTCAATCACCCGTCTTTATATCCGTTCCAACCAAACTTTAGCTTTAATATGGGTTTTGATTATTTTCAATTATATGTTGTTCACCTTACACATGTATTTTTTTTTTTAATGTGTGGATCTTTGATGGTCTCCAGTACCTCATTATATTTTCCAAAACCACCACTTGTAATGCATGGATGGGAAATTAAAATATAAGATGGATGTATTTATCATTTATGTTATTAGCTAGCGCCGCGTGTAAAGAGACTTGGATTATTTCTCTGCTCCATGATTATTGCAATTTGTTCTGATATACTTAATTGTAATATATAAGTATGCAGACAACCCGTACACAAGTCAACGTATGTGTCAGACTGTCAGCCTTATCCCACCAAATGCCACATGTTGTAAGACCTTTCCGCGCGCCATCACGCGCCACCGTTGAATTGGTGGAATTGTCAGTCAACGCTCAGTTCTTAATCGGACCAATTATTAAGCTGAAAATTGGGTGGTTGGGTGATCAGTGGGCAACATTACATAGTACGTCAAGGATACGATCGAATCACCTTTCTGTCGTATTTTTCACCTCCAGCTCCAATAATTACTTTAAGATGGTTTCAGAATTTTGATACTTAAATTTTGAGGAGTTTTTTTTATATAATTTTTTTTTAGAAGTTACTATAAAATTACACATATTACGCTTATGACCAATTTTTCGTATAAAAATTATTAAATTTTGTTGTATATAATTCATGCTCCTCACTTATTAAGAAACAAAAAATTAATTAAAACTGCTCACTAAACATGCATTAAGCCTAATTTATTTCGTTTAAAAGGAAAAAGAAAACAAATAATGTCTTGAAAATAAAAATAGATTACCTGTGGATTTTAGTCTCTGCTATGATTTGGAGTTTTAATATTGTTTTAATCATTTTAATTTTTTTTATATATAAGAGTGAATTATGTACTTTTCAAACAAGAGAAGTGGTTTGGGTAATTACCCCATAGTTCGTGGGTAATTTGTGTAATTCTTCATATTTTAAATCAATATTTTGAGAACTTGTTTTAATGACGTGAGAACATTATTCTTTTTTGAGAACTTGTGCAACATATCTCAAGGGCATATGAATAGCAACCTTTGTTCTTTTTTTTTTTTTTTTTCTTGAGAATAATAATAACCTTTGCTTCGAAGAGCTAAGATGAGAAACATAAATCTTTAATTTACTTAGTTTAGTACTCTAAACATAGGAACTATAGTAGATTCATAGTTTATAACTAGGTCCTATAATTTTATACAATCTACCATCATGGCTGCACTATGCACTACTCGAGAACTAGCAAACTTATTGTCAGTGCTCCACTTTAAGGCGAATTAAGAAATCTTAGTTCTCAAACTAAGGATCCTTCATTCTCGAATTAAAAATGTTTATTTAACAAGCGTACATTTTTGTTCATCATCTTTTGTGAATGGGTGGGGTCTATAATCCTTTCCCTTTTTTGGTAGGGGAGAGAGAAAGAAAACTTTGTGAGGGTCAAAACAAATGTATAATAAAATAAATAAAGACTAAATACATTAAATTTTTTATCTCATCTCAATTAATAAATAAATCATGGGCTAAATTAATCACATTTTAATACAGTTAATCATTTGATTATCACGTAAATATGTAAATTTGCACCAAAACTATTTAGATTTGTCTTTGGAATTTTTTTTGCAGCATAGATTTGTCTTTTATTAATTATGTAAATTATTATTTTTTTAACCGACGCACTAAGATGCGCCCAAATTTACGTAGTTATAAATTTGGCGTATTCGCACGCGCACCCGCATCATGTGCTTAGATTATTTGTATTGAAAAAACATGATATAGTCTATGACGTAAATAGTTAAATTAATTTCTTATCATGTGTGTGTGTGTGCTTATTTCAACAAATATTTGGATAATTTTCACAGTTAGAGAAGATTAATGAAACTACAGTTGTTTGGAGACTTAAATCTTTTAATGTATGTACTGCTTTTCTATTTTAATTGATGTTATTTTCATTTATGATTATTGTTTTTTCTTTTAAAAGTTATTAAGCTCTCCCATATATAGTTCTATAATCGATATTCCCATGTCACACTACACCACACTTTGCACCTATCAAGCACCTAGTAAAAGGCAACTTTTGAAGTTTTCTTGTTATTTATACCTCAAAATGTTTTATAGTCAAATCTATGAGGTCAAGCTTGTAAATTTGATAATTGATATCAATTTATTGAACTTATTCATATTAACCAATTTTTCCTTCACCTGCACTTGTAAATTTTTGTCTAATCCGTAAAAAATGTTATCGCTTATTTATTCTTAGATATGGAAACACAACCCTCACATATGATCATGCTAACTAACTCGAGGAGAAAACTTAATACAAGTAAACTCGATTCAAGACGACGCAACCCGTCAAGAAATGGAAGACGGCATCCCTATTTCACGAAAATCTCCTCTCGGTTTCAATTCGATCCTTAGTTCATCCAAAAGTTGGCCAGAAGTTTAAAAGCATTATATTCACAAATAAATACACCAACTATTTTGACATCGTCACAATACGTTTAATTTAGATTAGATCATCGTAATTAGGCTACGTCACTATCCCAACAAAGTAAATTTAGCACATAATGAAATATAGAACAAGACTATAAGATAAATATAACATCATAAAGTAAAGAGGATTTAGAGATCGTAACAGATTTTTACTTCCGTAAAGCCTTTGGTAGACTCCCCCGTACAAACTCCGAATTACTCCTCCAAAATTACAAATTACTAGCGAACACTACTATAGAAAGACCACTAAGTGATGACAGAATGAAGAAGATTGTTGTGTTGAAATATGGAAAATGTGACGTCTATTTATTGTTGAACCAAAAACATAAGACGACATATCAACCGTTCATCCCGTTTTGATCCGATGGTCCAAATTTGTCATATAATTGATGAATTATGAATCACATGATTCATGACACTCTAGAGTCTTCCATTTGAAAGCTTGCAAGACTGAATATAGACCATTGATTAGCCATTTTTATCCGACGATCATCGAGCGTACGAGTTGCATATGTACGTTTCAGCTTTATGCAGCTTCACCGTTTGTGTTATAACTTCTTCACCAGATGTCAGAATCACAAACCGCTTGTTGTGTTGGAAACTAGACACATGTGGCTTTCGAGTAATATATAGAACCAAACATAACTCAATCTACACAGGTGTCGGTGAATTTTTTAAAGTTTCAATTCTTGATTGACAAATCATATTTCAACCTACTAAACATGAAAACAAACATAAAAATACCAAAAACTATCAAGGATAATCAAGTAAACAAGTGTAAAAGCATGATAATAATGAGTATTTCCCAAGCTCATCACACCCCCAAACTTGTTCATTTGCTTATCCTCTAGCAAAATGCGTAAAGCAAGCAATGCAACATTCTAGACTCAAAAAAACTAAAACAAAGATAGAATAAAAATTTATTTCACATTATCATTTAAATCATGGATTAATTCTGAGAGTTTCTTTACTGTTTGATGAGAATGCAAAGAATCAGAGCAATGACGCCCTCGTTCACAACCTGGCGGTTGATCAAGTTTTCACAAACAAATCTCCATGTACAACGTGTGTGAACAATAAATGCAATGATTATTAAGTTTACTTGGATAAGTTCATCAAAACAAGTTTACCATAGTTAATCATCCTAACTCCATATGTATAACTTTCACACCATCTCTCCTCTAATCTAAATAAGATTCACTAAAGATCAATCGGACTTTTTCAGCTTGTAAGATTAGGCTCGGGTATGGGCTCACTGAAGGACAAGTAAAAGCAGAGCTAGAGACGTAAGATATTATATTTTGAAATCTCTTGCACTTCGGTTCTTTCTCATTTTCTTTCTTCACAACATTTCATATCCATCCTTTTTGTTTGCATTTCCTTCATATTTTCCCCAAACTTATTCATTTTGATATGTACCATAGGAGTGATCTTCATATTTCTCTCTCTCTTTTTTTTTCAACATTTCTTTTTCCACATATTTCCTTCCATTTCAAGTTCCTGAATGCAATTTAGTCTCTAGAAGGGTAGGATAGCTGTTTATGGCTACATGGGGTAGGTAAATGGGTTCATAAAAAAAGCTTTAATGAAATGCTCAAAGGGGTTCTGGCGATTATTTTGTTTGAAAGGTATGGCTTGAAATGTTCAAACGTGTTAAAGAAAAGATGGCCTAAATCATTTCTATAGCGAATCATCATCAACGATTTTACTTCAAGAGGTGATCAATTATTTATGAAGCTCGGGTGTATCTCCCTTAGTGTACTTATCTCAATAACCGCTCTCCAAGTATGCTCAACCACCAAAGCAAATCAATGTGTGAAAAATGCATATGAAGATAGGCATGCTCAAACATAGATTAAACGACATGTTTTTCACATAGTATATCATGCTCGTCATCATCACAAAAACCATAATAAGTATCGAATTTTCTCATCATTGATCCATAATCCGAACAATTATGTGAAGTAAATATGCATTTTTTTTATTATTTATATAAAAATAAAGATAATAGAAGCCATCACAATCATAAATATCCCCCAAACTTAGATGAGACATTGCCCCTAGTGTCTAAAACAAAAGAAACAAATATAAACAATTATAAAACCGATGTCACCTGATAAAAAAAATAGTAGTTGTGATTGTGGCTCACATCTTTCTCTGGTTTTACGTCCAGAAACGGCATAAACGCCTTCTATGAGTCAAGGATTGGCTTTCCATCCAATTTTCTAAAAAATTGGGAAATATGGTCTTTTTACGTTAGATTCCCAAGACGACAATAAGTGCTCCATGCTTCCTGTAAAGAACAAAAAGAAAAAAGAAAAAAAAATAGCATATATACAATACAACTGAAAATAACAATAAAAAAAAAGAATTAATATGGGTTGCCTCCCAAATAGCGCTTGATTTATAGTCATCGGCTTGACTTTTGGCAGTGATTCAAGTGGGATCATGTAGAGTCATGGAGGTCTTCCGCCTCTAAAACTTGCCTCCAATATAGTGCTTCAGTCTTTGCCCATTAACTTTGAATGCTTCCTTGTCATTGTTTTGAATTTCAACGGCTCAAATGGAAAGACTTTCGTGATTGTAAATGGGTCAGACCATCTTGATTTTAACTTTCCAGGAAAAAGTCGAAGACATGAGTTATACAAAAGCACTTGTTGACCAAACTCAAATCACGTTGTAGAATGCGTTTGTCATGCCATCGCTTTGTTCTCTGTTTGTAGATTTTGGCATTTTCATAAGCTTCATTTCTGAATTCTTCCAAAGCATTGAGTTGTAGCGTTCTCTTTTCTCCAGCCGATTTCATATCCATATTCAGGCTTTTCACAGCCCAATAAGCTTTGTGTTCAAATTCGACCGACAAGTGACAAGCTTTTCCAAAAACCAAACGATATGGTAACATACCAATTGGAATTTTGTAAGCAGTGCGATAAACTCAAAGCAGTGCGATAAACCCAAAGTGTATCATAAAGCTTTTTGGACCAATTTTTCTTGAAGAATTCATTGTTTTCTCCAATATTCGCTTTATTTCCCTGTTTGATATATTCACTTGGCCACTGGTTTGGGGATGATAAGCAGTTGCAACTTTGTGGCGTACTCCATATTTAGCTAATAAAGATTCAAAGTAGTGGTTAAGGAAGTGTTTACCTCCATCATTGATGATTGCCCTGGGTGTGCCATTTCGGGTGAATATGTATTTTCGAAGAAGATTGATCACCACCTTGGCATCGTTAGTTGGTAAACCAATGGCTTCCACTCACTTTGAGACATAGTCAACTGCTACCAAAATGGATTTGTTGTTGTATAATGAAGGAAATGGTCCCATGAAGTCAATGCCCCAAACATCAAATAATTCAACTTCAAGAATATTATTCAAGGGCATTTAATTATGTCTTGAAATATTTCCAGTCATTTGTCATTGATCACACGAACTAACAAAAACATGAGCATCTTTAAAAAAGTTGGCTAATAAATTCCACACTGAAGTACCTTTGCTGCAGTTCTTGTTCCACCATAATGTCCTCCATTTTCTGAAGAATGACAGTGTTGTAATACCTCAACAGTTTCTTCTTCTGGAACACATCTTCTTAAAAGTTGATCACGACAGTGCTTGTAGATGTATGGATCATCCCACAAAAAATGTTTGACTTCGAAAAAAAATTATTCTTCTGCTGGTAAGTTAATTCAGCTGGAATAATATTGCATGCAAGGTAATTGACAATATCAATATACCATGGAGCATTGGTTGTTTGCATAGCGTATAGCCTCTCATCCAGGGAATTCTTCATTGATTGGTTGAAGTTCATGTGCTTCTTTAACTTTCAATCTTGATAGATGATCTGCGACAACATTTTCTAACCCCTTTTTATCACAGATTTCCACATCAAATTCTTGAAGAAGCAGGATCCATCAAATCAACCTTGGTTTTTCATCTTTCTTTGAAATCAAGTACTTGATTGTTGAGTGATATGTGTACACAATTACTTCAGAACCAATCAAATATGAAGGAAATTTATCAAATGCAAAAACAATTGCTAATAACTCATTCTATGTTGTTGCATAATTCATTTGAGCATCACTTAGAGTTCGACTGGCATAGTAGATCACATGTAAGACTTTGTTCTTTCTTTGGCCCATCACTAATCCAATAGCATAATCACTTGCATCACACATCAGTTCGAATGGATGATTCCAATCGGGGGTGGAAATTATTGGTGCTTATGTTAGCTTCTTTTTCAGCAAGTTGAAGGCTTTGTGACATTCTTCATCAAATGTGAAAGTGGATTCCTTTGCCAACAAGTTTCACAAAGATTTTGTGACTTTAGAAAAATATTTGATGAAACGCCTGTAAAATCCCGCATGTCCAAGAAAACTACGAATACCTTTTACTGATGTAGGAGGTGGAAGCTTTTCGATTACCTCAATCTTGGCTCGATAAACTTGAATACCTCTGGAAGATATATGGTGTCCTAGGACAATTTCTTCTTGTACCATGAAGTGACACTTTTCCCAGTTCAAGATCAAGTTTGTTTCTTCACATCTCTTCAATACTAAAGACAAGTTAGTCAAACAGTCATCAAATGACATGCCAAATACAGAAAAATCGTCCATGAAAACCTCAATGAATTTTTCCACCATGTTAGAAAAAATAAACATCATGCACCTTTGAAAAGTAGCAGGGGAGGCATTCTTCTAAATGCAAATGTACCATATGGGCAAGTGAAGTTGTTTTCTCTTGATCCTCATGTGTATGGGTATTTAATTATATCCAAAATAACCATCAAGAAAACAGTAATAAGGGTGACCTGCAAGTCGATCCAACATTTGATCAATGAAGGGTAAAGGAAAATGATCTTTGCGGGTTACCTTATTTAGTTTTCGATAGTCAATGCACAACCTCCATCCAGTGACTGTTCTTATGAGAATATCTTCATTGTGTTCGTTCTTCACTACATTCATTCCTCCTTTCTTGGGCACAACATGTATTGGACTCACCAATGAGCTATCCGAAATTGGGTAAATAATTCCAACATCTAGAAGTTTTAATACTTCAGCCATTACCACTTCCTTCATATTGAGATTCAAACGGCGTTGATGTTCGACAGTTGGCTTGTAGTTCTCCTCCATTAGTATTTTGTGCATACAAGTCGAAGGACTGATGCCTTTGATATCGGCAATGGACCACCCTAAGGCAGTTTTATTATCTCTTAGAACTCGCAACAACTTATATGTTTCAACATAAGTCAATGACGATGAGATGATAACAGGTAGAGTTGAATTATTTCCCAAAAATGCATACTTTAAATGAGAAAGAATTGGTTTAAGATCTAAAGTTGGTGGCTTAATAAAAGATGGGATTGTTTCATACATTTCTCTAGCTCTTCTACCTTTCCTTTGTAATCAATTGGTATTGCATCAAGGGCTAAAATACATCTTTCAATATCATCATTATCAAAATCTATCTCTTCTTTTATAAGACATATCTTGAGTGAATCCTCCAAGTGGCTTTTGTCGAACACTTGTTCAACCATCTTGTCGAGAATGTCAATTTTGAAACAACTATCAGCTTCTGATGGGAATTTGATAGCCTTGAAAACATTGAACGTGATTAAGTTTGACAAAACAAAACAAAAGAAACTGTGATGAATTAAGTTTGTAGCCTTTTGGGGTTATTTTTATTAAATAAAATATAAGCAGCTAATAACTAACTAGTAGTATTTAACTTTTAAATATAGAAGCAATTTGAATATTTGTAATTTGTCTATTAATATTCACTCTCTTTCTACTCTAAACCTGCCGTCCGCCGCAGTCCGCCGCCGCCTCTCTGTGACTGAACCATGAGGTCCATAATTCTTCTAACAACTGATTATTTCACTATTTCTTTCTTCAAATTATATTTATGTTGATATTTAGCTGTGGTCTTTGCTATTTGTTTGAGAGTTGAAATCCCTATTCTTGTGGAAATTAATTTGAGCTTTTCTATTGTGCTTTTGCCATTTCTATAACGCGGATTTCAAGGTTCATTTTGTTAGATTTATTATCGCCTATTGATAAATACAGGGTTCAACCTTGCTTAGATTTATGTATTTATTCTTTTCATCAAATAATACATGTGCGTGCTGATCAAAAATGATAATAAGGTGGTTTCCTAATTTCCTTTGCAACACCACATAGTATAAACTAAGTAGAATGCTTAAACATGTAAATATGTGCTGCTCAGAAAACGTGTGCATTGGTGCAAGTTTTGGTAAAGTGAAGTTGGATAAGTTGATGATCAAAGCAAACAGGTGAAACATCTTAAACCAAATAAAAATCATTGAGACAGAAGTGTCACACTAAATATGTGACTAAAATTTGACATGTATGAATTGCAATTGACCATTTCATTTAAAAACACATTTAGACTTTAGTTTAGAGTAAAAAAAATGGACAAAACAAAAGAGTTATGCATTATCTTTCATCACTTAAAACAAATTTTTTTTAAAGAACACAACAATACAAAAGAAACTGTGATGAATTAAGTTTGTAGCCTCTTGGTTTATTTTTATTTAATAAAATACAAACAACCATTAACTAACTAGTAATATTTAACTTTTAAATATAAAAACAGTTTAAATATTTGTAATTTGTCTATTAATATTCACTCTCTTTCTACTCTAAACTTGTCGTCCGCAGCTGTCCGCCGCCGCCTCTCTGTGACTGAACCACGAGGTCCATAATTCTTCTGACAACTGATTATTTCACTATTTTTTCTTCAAATTATATTTATGTTGATCTTTAGCTGTGGTCTTTGCTATTTGTTTGAGAGTTGAAATCCCTAATCTTTTGAAAAGTAATTTGAGCTTTTATGTTGTGCTTTTGCCACTCGAATTCCAAGGTTTATTTTGTTAGATTTATTATCGCCTATTGATAAATATAGGGTTCAACCTTGCTTAGATTTATGTATTTATTCTTTTCATCAAATAATACATGTGTGTGCTGATCAAAAATGATAATAAAGTGGTTTTCTGATTTCCTTTGCAACACCACAGAGTGTAAACCAAGTAGGATACTTAAACATGTAAATATGTGATGCTCAGAAAACGTGTGCATTGATGCAAGTTTTGGTAAAGTGAAGTTGGATAAGTTGATGATCAAAGCAAACAAGTGATACATATTAAACCAAATAAAAATCATCGAGACAGAAGTGTCACACTAAATATGTGACTAAAATTTGACATATATGAATTGCAATTGACCATTTCATTCAAAAACGCATTTAGACTTTAGTTTAGAGTAAAAAATGGACAAAACAAAAGAGTTATGAATTATCTTTCATCACTTATAATAGTTTTTTTTAAAGAATAAAACAAAACAAAAGAAATTGTGATGAATTAAGTTTGTAGCCTCTTGGGGTTATTTTTATTAAATAAAATATAAGCAGCTATTAACTAACTAGTAGTATTTAACTTTTAAATATTGAAGCAGTTTGAATATTTGTAATTTGTCTATTAATATTCACTCTCTTTCTACTCTAAACCTGCCGTCCGCCACTGTCCGCCGCCGCCTCTCTGTGACGGAACCACGAGGTCCATAATTCTTCTAACAGCTGATTATTTCACTATTTTTTTTTTCAAATTATATTTATGTTGATATTTAGTTGTGGTCTTTGCTATTTGTTTGAGAGTTGAAATCCTAATTCTTGTGGAAATTAATTTGAGCTTTTCTATTGTACTTTTGCCATTTCTATAACGCGGATTTCAAGGTTCATTTTGTTAGATTTATTATCTCCTATTGATAAATACAGGGTTCAACCTTGCTTAGATTTATGTATTTATTCTTTTCATCAAATAATACATGTGCGTGTTGGTCAAAAATGATAATAAGGTGGTTTCCTAATTTTCTTTGCAACACCACAGAGTGTAAACCAAGTATGATGCTTAAACATGTAAATATGTGCTGCTCAGAAAATGTGTGCATTGGTGCAAGTTTTGGTAAAGTGAAGTCGGATAAGTTGATGATCAAAGCAAACAGGTGATACATATTAAACCAACTAAAAATAATTGAGACAGAAGTGTCACACTAAATATTTGATTAAAATTAGACATGTATGAATTGCAATTGACCATTTCATTCAAAAACACATTTAGACTTTAGTTTAGAGTAAAACAATGGACAAAACAAAAGAGTTATGAATTATCTTCCATCACTTATAACAGTTTTTTTTTAAAGAACAAAACAAAACAAAAGAAACTGTGATGAATTAAGTTTGTAGCCTTTTGGGGTTATTTTTATTAAATAAAATATAAGCAGCTATTAACTAACTAGTAGTATTTAACATTTAAATATAGAAGCAGTTTGAATATTTGTAATTTGTCTATTAATATTACTCTCTTTCTACTCTAAACCTGCCGTTCGCCACTGTCCGCCGCCGCCTCTCTGTGACGGAACCACGAGGTCCATAATTCTTCTAACAGCTGATTATTTCACTATTTTTTTCTTCAAATTATATTTATGTTGATATTTAGTTGTGGTCTTTGCTATTTGTTTGAGAGTTGAAATCCCTATTCTTGTGAATTAATTTGAGCTTTTCTATTGTGCTTTTGCCATTTCCATAACGAGGATTTCAATGTTCATTTGGTTAGATTTATTATCGCTTATTGATAAATACAGGGTTCAACCTTGCTCAGATTTATGTATTTATTCTTTTCATCAAATAATACATGTGTGTGTTGATCAAAAATGATAATAAGGTGGTTTCCTAATTTCCTTTGCAACACCACATAGTGTAAACCAAGTAGGATGCTTAAACATGTAAATATGTGCTGCTCAGAAAACGTGTGCATTGGTGCAAGTTTTGGTAAAGTGAAGTCGGATAAATTGATGATCAAAGCAAACAGGTGATACATATTAAACCAAATAAAAATCATTGAGACAGAAGTGTCACACTAAATATGTGATTAAAATTAGACATATATGAATTGCAATTGACCATTTCATTCAAAAACACATTTATACTTTAGTTTAGAGTAAAACAATGGACAAAACAAAAGAGTTATGAATTATCTTTCATCACTTATAACAGTTTTTTTTAAAGAACAAAACAAAACAAAAGAAACTGTGATAAATTAAGTTTGTAGCCTCTTGGTTTATTTTTATTTAATAAAATACAAACAACTATTAACTAACTAGTAATATTTAACTTTTTAATATAGAAGCAGTTTGAATATTTGTAATTTGTCTATTAATATTCACTCTCTTTCTACTCTAAACTTGTCGTCCGCCGCTGTCAGCCGCCGCCTCTCTGACTGAACCACGAGGTCCATAATTCTTCTGACAACTGATTATTTCACTATTTTTTCTTCAAATTATATTTATGTTGATCTTTAGCTGTGGTCTTTGCTATTTGTTTGAGAGTTGAAATCCCTAATCTTTTGGAAATTAATTTGAGTTTTTATGTTGTGCTTTTGCCACTTCTATTACGCGAATTCCAAGGTTCATTTTGTTAGATTTATTATCGCCTATTGATAAATACAGGGTTCAACCTTGCTTAGATTTATGTATTTATTCTTTTCATCAAATAATACATGTGCGTGCTAATCAAAAATGATAATAAAGTGGTTTTCTGATTTCCTTTGCAACATCACAGAGAGTAAACCAAGCAGGATACTTAAACATGTAAATATGTGTTGCTCAAAAAACGTGTGCATTGATGCAAGTTTTGGTAAAGTGAAGTTGGATAAGTTGATGATCAAAGCAAACAGGTGATACATATTAAACCAAATAAAAATCATCGAGACAGAAGTGTCACACTAAATATGTGACTAAAATTTGACATATATGAATTACAATTGACCATTTCATTCAAAAACACATTTAGACTTTAGTTTAGAGTAAAAAATGGACAAAACAAAAGAGTTATGAATTATCTTTCATCACTTATAACAGTTTTGTTTTTAAAAGAATAAAACAACCCAAAAGAAACTGTGATGAATTAAGTTTGTAGCCTCTTGGGGTTATTTTTATTAAATAAATATAAGCATCTATTAACTAACTACTAATATTTAACTTTTAAATATAGAAGTAGTTTTAATATTTGTAATTTGTCTATTAATATTCACTCTCTTTCTACTCTAAACCTGTTGTCCGCCGCCGCCTCTCTGTGACTGAACAACGAGGTCCATAATTCTTCTTACAGCTGATTATTTCACTATTTTTTTCTTTAAATTATATTTATGTTTTTACCTGTGGCCTTTGCTATTTGTTTGAGAGTTGAAATCCCTAATCTTGTGGAAATTAATTTGAGCTTTTCTCTTGAACTTTTGCCATTTCTATTACGCGAATTCCAAGGTTCATTTTGTCAGATTTATTATCGCCTATTGATAAATACAGGGTTCAACCTTGCTTAGATTTATGTATTTATTCTTTTCATCAAATAATACATGTGCGTGCTGATCAAAAATGATAATAAAGTGGTTTCCCAATTTCCTTTGCAACACCACATAGTGTAAACCAAGTAGGATGCTTAAACATGTAAATATGTGATGCTCAGAAAACGTGTGCATTGGTGCAAGTTTTGGTACAGTGAAGTTGGATAAGTTGATGATCAAAGCAAACATGTGATACATATTAAACCAAATAAAAATCATTGAGACAGAAGTGCCACACTAAATATGTGACTAAAATTAGACATGTATGAATTGCAATTGACCATTTCATTAAAAGACACATTTAGACTTTAGTTTAGAGTAAAAAAATGGACAAAACAAAAGAGTTATGAATTATCTTTCATCGCCTATAACATTTTTTTTTCTTTTTAAAGAACAAAACAAAAGAAAAAGAAACTGTGATGAATTAAGTTTGTAGTCTCTGGGGTTATTTTTATTAAATAAAATACAAGCAGCTATTAACTTACTAGTAATATTTAACTTTTAAATATAGAAGCAATTTGAATATTTGTAATTTGTCTATTAAGATTCACTCTCTTTCTACTCTAAACCTGTCGTCCGCCGCTGTCCGCTGCCGCCTCTGTCCGCTGCCGCCTCTCTGTGACTGAACAACGAGGTTCATAATTCTTCTGACAGCTGATTATTTCAGTATTTTTTCTTCAAATTATATTTATGTTGATCTTTAGTTGTTGTCTTTGCTATTTGTTTGAGAGTTGAAATCTCTAATCTTATGGAAATTAATTTGAGCTTTTATGTTGTGCTTTTACCATTTCTATTACGCGAATTCCAAGGTTCATTTTGTTAGATTTATTAACGCCTATTGATAAATACATGGTTCAACTTTGCTTATATTTATGTATTTATTCTTTTCATCAAATAATACATGTGCGTGCTGATCAAAAATGATAATAAAGTGGTTTCCTGATTTTCTTTGCAACACCACAGAGTGTAAACCAAGTAGGATGCTTAAACATGTAAATATGTGCTGCTCAGAAAACGTGTGTATTGGAGTTATTTCTCTTGGATGAGGTTGTGACTATGCAATTAATAGTTTGTTTGCATTAATGCGTTATTGGAGAATGGTTAAAATACTATGACAATTTAAATTGGTGGGTTGGTTAGTACCCGGTGGGTGAGAGGAATAAGCTAATTAACATACGACAATGTTGGGTTAGGTTTCTTGGTTTTGTTGCTAGGATCTCGAGTTGGGTCGTGTTTCTGAGTTTTCCAGTGTTTGTGGTTGTCTGCTAATGGATCATCTCTCGTGAAAATAGTATGGATGAATTAATGAAGCAGTTTCGGCAAGGTCTGGAAGAGGTTGAAATCGAAGCTGAAAATCTTTTGTTATCGATAAAATGAGAAATGGCAACAGGGAAGCGTTGACAGCGTTAAGGAAAGGGCTAAAACCACGAAAACTAGTGTTCTGTTGCCTTTTGAGTCAATAATGAGGGATATTGATTCAAGGCCATTGGTGAAAGAGGTCTGTACGACCTGTGGGGACCATGATTCAAGGGAGAACACATTGTTAATGTTCCCCAGAACTGATGTCTTTTCATGCTGCCCATACCATTTTAGAGAATGGTATTTTCTCTCTTTATTACAAATGCTATGCGCGAGTAAAAGTCTTACTCTTACTTTCCACAATTGCAAGTTTAAAGGCTTTTCTAAATGCTTTTACAATTTCCATTCATACATAGAGGGGGATATGATCTGCTATTAACTTCTATCTAGTGTCTTGGTTGGATTCTAAACAATGTTTTTTACAAATTGTGGTAGATTTAGATGCCTCCTTTTTGCTGGTTGTTTTCTTATGGTTTTGGGACTGCCTCGCTAACTTATTAGATAAATCTATGGACTAAAGTAGAATTCTGAATATAAGAACTCTTTTGGACTGGCAAAGGACTTTAAATTTATTTTTTAAGTGTAAGCCCAATTCCTAGGACCAACTTCTTCCATGCATTCAGGCCTGGGGCGCTTAAAAAGATTAAGACGTGAAATTCAAAGTATTCTGAAGTTCTGGACAAGTGGAGGATCTAAGAGAAGATAAGAATACTAAGATTTTTCCGTGTTTATTGTAAAGCGTATAGAAAAGCATACGTGCGACTGAATACAGCTTCAATGATATTTTCCCCTCCTTCATCTCTTCCTTCATTTTAAAGTCAATTAACATTTTAGCCTGCTTGACATCCTATTTCTATCTGCTAAATGGATGATTGTAACTTCACATAGTGTGGACTTTGTAACAGATTCCTTTACCAAGTTCTCATAGAATGCTCTTAATTTATGCCCCTAGATCACACCTACATTGTCCTTTGCCATTATGTAGTTGAAGTTTCAAAAATGTTGCTTCCATATTTCTGAAAATATTGAGTTTTATCAAATTTTGTTGCGATACCTTATTTTTGATTTAGGTGATTCTTTTTGCTTATTAATTGCTTTAAATTACGTGTAGATCAAGTACGGATTGATTTTGATTCCAAGAAACTTCAAAGCTATGTGAAAGAGAAAACATTCATTATTTCAGAAAAAGGTGCTCTTGCTGACAAGATCAACCCAGGGGTTCTCAGATCGATGGTGTTCTTAACCGACAAGCCAAAGTGAGCTTTTGCCCTTCTGAATGAAAACATTGCAGTCTTATTCAGAACATGTTTCTGTTGTTTATGTTAAGTTTTTTTTTTTTTGGTTTCATTCAGAGTTGAGGAAGATTGATTAATATTAACTCAGAACATGTTTCTGTTGTTTATGTTAAGTTTTTTTTTTTTTTTTTTTGGTTTGATTCAGAGTTGAGGAAGATTGATTAATTGGTTAATATTAATCAGATACGTTAGCCCAACTTTAACTCATAATGTTGTAGTTTGATTCTTCTTCTTTTGTAAAAAAACTAGCAATTGAGGTACATGCGAAAACCACACAATGTAAACAATATATCAATTATAAATTTATACAAGAACGCTTTCTATAATTGATAAAATTTAGAATGTATAAATAATATTGAGTGAGTACGTTAAAATTATAAAATATTGTGGTTGAGTATGTGTAAATGACGACATCCTAAATTATGGATTTGAATATGAAAAATAGATTAAACTAATAATTAAGCACATAATTAGAAACTAATAACAAATAATATTTACAATATCATTGTAACTATATTCCATGAGAAATTATCTCATTGTAGTAAAGGATTCACTCCTTGAGGCGGCCATTGAAAATGCATTGAAGTTGCAGCACCAAGTATCTGTAGTAATTAAAATGTATGTCATGGAATTAGATTTTCTAAGTGAGAACTACAATGCAGTGGCTAATATCACTCATTCACTGGTTACCGAAAACTCACAAACCTATTTCTTATCTTTTTGTTTTTATATAATATCCAAAATATATGTTTTGGTCTTATTTCGTCACGGTAATAGAACACAATAAATTATACAAAATGAGATCGAACAATGCTATCCAACAATATTAGCGGACTAGCTTGGTCCGGAACACTTAATACAAGCTTTCTAGACAGAATAACTAAATTACAAAGTCAATAATACGTATCGAATTTCAAGTATTCGATATAGACGTGTCGAATGAGGATCAATTCGATGCGGTACAGTTATCACTGAATGAAAGTCAATCTGATACGTATCGAATTCGATACGTGCTGTGAGTGTCGAATTCGATGCGTACTTAGGTATCGAACAGTGATACGGTATTTCTGTGCGTCTCGAACTGGAGTTGATTCGATATGGATCGTGTCGAACGGTGCTGGTTCGATGCTGACTGTACTGAGCTGGATCAGATCTCGAAAAAGTCCTTTGAATACGAGGGGACGGGCTATTTATAGAACCCGTCCCGTGGAACCCACAATCCAATATAGAAAGCCGTATCGAATAGGGAGAATTCGATACGCGCATCGAATCAGCCGTATTCGATGCGCTGCTGGGCCGTCCCAGTGGGGGGAGCTTATAATACTAATTCGATGCGCGCCTCGAATTCTCCCTATTCGATGCGTCTTTGGGCCGGCCCAATAACGTTATATTGGGCCAATCCTAAATTACACCCATCATATAGTCCCCCCCAGTTTGGGAGGCGATATCAATTTAGAGATCGTCTTCCAAACTTTGCAAAATATAATTGTACTGATTTGAGATATTTCTAATCATAGTAAAATCGTATCGGCTCATCGTTCTTGTGATAATAAGATAATTTTAGACGCATCGAATATCTTGCTATTCGATGCGTCAAATAGCGCGCATCGAATGTCAGCTATTCGATGCGGTTATTCGATACGTCAGAATAGCTGGGCCTGGTGGGCCTCTCGTCCCCTATATAAGGGGGGTGCTGCCTCGGCCGAATCATTATTCTGCTATCAGACGCCGCTCTTCAGGTAAGACGCATCGAATCTGCGTCATTCGATGCGCTTCGCATCGAATCATAGGTGATTCGATACGCTCAGCATCGAATTGTAAAAATTCGATGCGTTAAAATGTTCGCTCCTGCTCACTTATGAGCTTACCGTCGCGTGATTTTGATTTGCCATTTTTACCTTGTGTAGGATATAAGCAACCAAGCAAGACTTTCCTTTATCGAGAATATTTTTGAGGTAAAAATATTTTGTTTTTATTGTATCTTATCATTTAGTTTTTAACACGTTCGGTATCGTATATATATGAGTGATATACGAGAGTGTGTAGTGACGTATGCGTCCTTAGTCAGTGTCATTTTTTTAAATATATTTCAGTTAACTCTTTATCAAAGATGGTGAGCAATGAGACCCAATCCGGGAGTGATTCGAGTTCAGGTTCTAGCTCCAGTTCGATTAACAAAGAGAATCCCTCAAAAGCACCCGCAGTTCCGACCGCTGGCGATGCAGATGTCTATGACGATATATCTATCGATTCCCCGGCGGATAATAATCCTGCTCCAGAATTGGACCCGACAACTGAGGTTTATAGTAATGAACCTTCGCCCTATAGAGATAACCGTGCTGCGAGCGAGGGTGAGGAAGATGTAGATTATATTAATAGGGAATTTGACGATCATATCGAGGTCCCAGGAATGACCTATGACCAATACGTGTCTCGTCTCCAGCATAATCGTAGGGGATTGCGCGAAAAATTTAATATTCCTGACAAGTATAAAATCGTCATTCCTGGCCCACATGATCGGATGCATAATCCACCACCTGGTCACATCACTGTGTTTGTCGGCCAACTTTTAAACGGATTGCGCTTTCCAATTCCTTATGAACTGAAATGGCTTCTGCGGAAGATAAATGTCGTTCCTGCTCAACTCACGCCAAACTCTTACGGGAGCATGATTGGTTTCATCATAGTGATGAAGGCTCTGGGCGAACGACACAGTCCTAATGAATTCTACGCGTTATTCGAGATTGCAAGCCGCGAAGAAGGCTTCTACCATGTAAAAGCTCAAACGAACCGAAAGTTTTTAAACGGTGGGGCAACCGGGTACGAAAAGGATTGGAAAAGACGATACTTCTTCATTAAGGAGAGTTATCAAAATGAGTTTTTGGGATTCCGCCGGGAGTGGTTCACCGGTTCAAGGGTAACAATTCCCAGTGGGGTTGCCATAACCCTGTGGAATTGCGAGTTCATTCCTACCCTAGTTAGAGAACATCAATTTGATGTTAAAAAACTTGTTGAAAATCGAGTTCTTTCTTTGGCTGGGTTGTCACCAGTGAAGTGCAAGGGAAAAATGACCCTTGGTATATATCTGATCTTCCTGATATTCTTGTTTTACGTTTATTATGCATTCTAACGATTTGTCTTTGTTGCAGAAAAATACTTCATGAGTCGACACGCAAGGATGAACCGGGTTCTAGATGCGGATATGGAAAGTTCGCAGACCGAGACTGCACGTACCATTCCTCCTCCGCGGAAGAGAAAAAGTAAGGGTAAAAAGAAGGTTTCTGAACCCTCAACTGCTACTGCAGCAGCTGCTGCTAGTGCTTTGCCAGTTGACGCTTTCGAGGACTTACTGGGGAGTAATCCTGAGGATAATCCAGGCGGTGGCGAGGAGCTGGAAAGCAGAGCAACCGAGACTGGCGAGGATGTTGGCAATCTTGTTCATCGTAAAAGACGAAGAATGCCGCAAAATTTATCGCAGACTGCTGGGGTTGCTGCTACGACTAGCCAAGCTGCCAGGCCAAGTTCCTCTAACCCTCCTGTCGGTGCATCCGGTCCAAGTTACGCGGCTGGACCTAGCCAGGGTCCTCGAGCTCGAGTCGCTGGGTATCAACTATCGGAGGCCGAGACCATCGAGCATCTGAAGGCAATATTGCCTGGTTTGTCCGTCCCTCTTCCGATTTCCGACGAAGAGAGAAAAAGGCTGGAGCGTAATACATTGCATCTGCTGACAGCGGTAATGATGTCTTGTTTGACTTACATTTTCTGTGATTTTGCTCTGCGAACTTTATCTAATCGTTCATGTGTTGTCAGGCGGGCGGCTTCGTGGATGTTATGGCCTCAGCCTTAATGGATTTCAAGGAGACCGCCAGTAACGCTGATAACTCTGCACTTCAAGCTGCTCTCGATGCCAAAGAAAAAGCTTTGCAAACGGCCAAAGAAGCTCGAGAGCAGGCTAAAAAAGTCGAAGAAGAACTCAATCAGCAAATTTCTGCTCTGAAGATGGAGGTTGCTGCAGCCAAAGAAGAAGCTCACAATGCTGACATCAACGGCTACCTTAGAGGCCTCAAAGATGTAAGATATATTATTCCTAGAACTTGACATTTATTCTCTTATTTTCAATTTTATTAATATCTTTTTATCCTTCTAAAAGGTTTCCTCCGAGCAATCATTGGAAATTGCTGAAAAGTTCCTCCGGGGCACTACGTTTCAAAAGCTGTGCACTCGTCGGGATGATCATGTGGCTCGAAATGCTCAAGCTCTTACGGTGCATCAGTTCTATACTTCTGGCTATGTTCGTGGCAAATTTGAACCAGAATGGTTAGACCTGTCCCTGGGGCCAGATTTGAAGAGACGTCCACCTCGTCAAGCTTCTGAGGCTACAGAATCTGATGAGTTTGCCCCTCTGCTGAATAGGGAGGATCTCATTCTCGGAGGGTTATCACCGCCGTTAGAAATGCCCGAACCATATCCCTCACCAGAAGATGAAGAATAAGACTGGTTGTTACTTAGGCTGTCTATTATTTCTGCGTTTATAAACAATTTTCATTTGTAACTTAATTTATGTAGGGCGCTGCGTCGCCCTATTATGCTTGAAACAATTTAATATTCATTGCTTAATTTGTGGGATATTGACTGTTGTCCTTTCTTTCAATTTCTTATCTCAGTCCTTTACTTTATTTTGACAACCTGCTGGTTCATTAATTTTCATTGAAAATTGTTTATCAACGTTTTTCGTAGTATCTGCCTTCTACTTCAATGACCTTAGTCATTTTGGGGCAAAATGTTTGTTTCAATTTGTTGTTCGTGATTTTTCGAGTTTGTTGTAATATAGCACGTCCCTCCCTTATTTTGTTTAGGGGTTTATGGTACCTTATGCCACTTTGTTCAGGTTCTCATCCTTCTTGTTTTGAACTTTAATCGGTATCTCGTGCCTCTTTGGGGCATAGTCTCCGTTCTTTATGTCGTCTTTGACTTCTACCGGTATCTCGTGCCACTTTGGGACAGAGTATCCGTTTTATTGATTGACTTAGGGATTTTCGGTATCTCTTGCCACTTTGGGGCAGAGTTTCCGTCCCTTTGTTGCCTCTGGCTTCTTTCGGTATCTCTTGCCACTTTGGGGCAGAGTTTCCGTCCCTTTGTTGCCTCTGGCTTCTTTCGGTATCTCTTGCCACTTTGGGGCAGAGTTTCCGTTCTTCTGATTTCTTCGGAGATTTTCGGTATCTCGTGCCACTTTGGGGCAGAGTTTCCGTTCTCCTGATCTTCTGGGATTTTCGGTATTTCATGCCACTTTGGGGCAGAATTTCCGTTCTTCTAATTTCTTCGGGGATTTTTGGTATCTCATGCCACTTTGGGGCAGAGTTTCCGTTCTCCTGATCTTCTGGGATTTTCGGTATTTCATGCCACTTTGGGGCAGAATTTCCGTTCTTCTGATTTCTTCGGGGATTTTTGGTATCTCATGCCACTTTGGGGCAGAGTTTTCGTTCCTCTGATTTTCTAGACCTGCACTGATTACATTATGCAAAGTATACCAAATTTATATAAATCAAATAATTCGACATAATCTTCTTTGAATAATTCAAATTAGATTATGTAAATTGAACTGAGCTTTGATCATTGCTCATTAGTATGACTTCCAGTGCCGTCCTTCAGATCCAGGATTTGTGGTACCTGTTTTAATTTCATACATTCTTGTCCCTCATGCGTATTATAGCAGAGAGAACGAATAAAAGTTTGTTCAAAATATTCAAAATGCTAAAAATGCTTGTAAATTTAAACAGAATATTTATTCAATCTGCTCCATACGCCCCGGAGCCAAAGCTATTGCTGCGTTTTCTTCTGGTTGTGGCCGCGTTCAGAGCGAGTTAACATAGCACTTCCAACCTTCAATGTGATCTGCAATGACTTCTCCCGTGCCAGCAATGGTGGGGAATTTTATCATCTGATGGTAGGTTGATGGTAGCGCTCGAAATGCATTCAATGCCGGTCTTCCTATGATTCCGTTGTATGCAAAGTGCATGTCAACGATTACATAGTTCTCCCAAATTGTCGTTCTCTTTGGAGCTGTCCCCAATGAAGTTGGGAGCTTGATCATGCCCAGCGGTACTATCGCTGGACCTCCAAAACCATGAAGCGACGTTCTCACCGGTTCCAGTGCCTGGTTGTTCAATCCCATTTTGAGCAACGTAGAGTTGAATAGTACATTTACGGAACTCCCGTGGTCCACAAGCATTTTGGTGACTCCAAAATTAGCTATATCTACAGTTACCACCAAGGGGCAATTTAAATCCGACATCTGTATAGCTTGTGCACTTAGTTTTCGTAGGTCTGCAGTGGAGAAAGTAATCTCTTCGTGTGGCATTTCTTCGATTCTTAGCATATTAGCCATATGAACATAATTATCTGCTTCAATAAACCTTGTGATCTTTCTACGACCGTTGGTAGAATCTGCTCCTCCTGGTCCTCCTGCTATCATATTGATGATGCCTCTCCTGGTGTTCCCATCCTCAATCTGGGGGTATTGAAAAAGTTGCGGTTCATCGATTGCCCTCTGCTTATCTCTTTTAGGAGATGGAGTTCTCTTACGGTTGGAATTGTTCTCTTGTTCTTGCACCTTCTTGACAAACTCTACCAATTTTCCATCCTTTATCAACCGCTCAATCTCATCTTTCAAATTTATGCATTCCTCTGTATTATGCCCCTTCTGATTGTGGTACTGGCAGAATTGATTTGAGTACATTGTAGCCTTAGACTCTCTCATCGGTCTGGGATCCTTTAACCATCCTTTTTTCTTTGCTGCCCCAAATACTGCCATAATGTGAGCGTTTAGCGGGGTGTACCTTCGAGGCGAACTATCCCTTTTGTAATTTTTATTCCTGTTGCTGCTGTTGTGGCGATTTTGATCTTCTTTGCCTCTCTCTCTATCTCTTACGGCCACATTGTTAGGAACTTTGGTTGCCATCATTTCCTCGAAGTGAACCACATCACGAGCTATCTTGTTTATTTCTTCAACTGTGGTGGGTTTTCGTTTCAGTAACTCACCGCCAAACATGGTGTTGGTAGTTGCACGAAAAACTATGCTTGCAACCATTTCTCCCGTCGGACTATCAATTCTCAATAGCTCTGTGTTGAAGCGTTTCATGAAGTCCTTTAGACTTTCATTAACTTCCTGCTTCATTGTGTATAAGTGGGAGTGATCCAAAACCAGTCTAGACTGACTAGAAAATTGATCCTCAAACATCTTTCTCAACTGAGCATAACTCTCAATGTGTCCATGAGGAATTCGATTAAACCAGTCAGCAGCCACTTCTGATAGAGTCGTTGCAAATATTCTAGCTTGCATATTGTCCCTGAAACCGTGGAGGGACAGTCTTCTGTCTAACTGGAAGAGATGATCCCGGGGATCAGATTTTCCATTGTATGTTTTTAATTCTGGGATCTTATCTCCTTGCCCTAAAATTTCCGACTCTATCTCTCGGCAAAAAGGACTGCGATTCATAGAATTGTCCTCCCTTGCCGTTCGAGTCTCGGCTATTGCTTTCCCCTTTTCCAACCTTCCAACGTTCCTGCTTATTGTGTTATGCTTGCCATGCAAATCAAGACCTTCTGGCTGTCTTTGGTCATCTCTACGTTTTCTTCTACGCGATTCCTCTCTATGATCCTCTTCCTCATTCCTATCTTTCCTGGAATTACGACTCTCCGACCGTCTTCTGTCTTCTTTTCTACTTCGTTCAGCAGCATATTCTGCCTCTCTTTCCTTTTGTATCTTCTCATGAGGCCTTTTCGATTGTATCTCTACAGATACTGGCTTCTTTCCTCGCTCTCCATGAACTGATTTTCCTTTGCTGTTCATCCTTTCCGAAGTATGCTTACTTCTTCGGTCGTCTTGCTGTGACTTTTCCTTTTCCTTCCCTTTCTGCTTTCGGATAGCTGAACCTTGTTCTCTCAAGTTCTCAGAATATTCAACAGGAGATGGTATCATAGCGGGAAGTGCGGTAGGGAGCACCTCAACCACGACTGCTTTTATCATTGCGAATAATTCACTCTTGAATTTATCTGGAATTGCAGCATTTGTCGCTGAAGCTCCACTCACCTCGGCTTCATTAATGGGTACCTTCTCAGCTTGAGGTCCTTGGTTTTCTTTCCTAGCTGGAGTTGGTACCGCCGGTGGTAATGTTGATGGTCCAACTATATCTGGCATACCCCGTTCAGGTGTACCGGATTGTTCTTCTCCCGTATTACCTTCCAGAGCTCTACTCTTGGATCGAGTTATTCTAGTCATACTGCCTATGAAGCTAATACAATTTGTGTTCCCACAGACGGCGCCAATGTTTTGGTCTTATTTCGTCACGGTAATAGAACACAATAAATTATACAAAATGAGATCAAACAATGCTATCCAACAATATTAGCGGACTAGCTTGGTCCGGAACACTTAATACAAGCTTTCTAGACAGAATAACTAAATTACAAAGTCAATAATACGTATCGAATTTCAAGTATTCGATATAGACGTGTCGAATGAGGATCAATTCGATGCGGTACAGTTATCACTGAATGAAAGTCAATCTGATACGTATCGAATTCGATACGTGCTGTGAGTGTCGAATTCGATGCGTACTTAGGTATCGAACAGTGATACGGTATTTCTGTGCGTCTCGAACTGGAGTTGATTCGATATGGATCGTGTCGAACGGTGCTGGTTCGATGCTGACTGTACTGAGCTGGATCAGATCTCGAAAAAGTCCTTTGAATACGAGGGGACGGGCTATTTATAGAACCCGTCCCGTGGAACCCACAATCCAATATAGAAAGCCGTATCGAATAGGGAGAATTCGATACGCGCATCGAATCAGCCGTATTCGATGCGCTGCTGGGCCGGCCCAGTGGGGGGAGCTTATAATACTAATTCGATGCGCGCCTCGAATTCTCCCTATTCGATGCGTCTTTGGGCCGGCCCAATAACGTTATATTGGGCCAATCCTAAATTACACCCATCAATATATATAAAAGAAAAAGATAAATAAAGAACATGAAACAAATATATTCGAGAAGACATTGATTTAAATACAAAAAATTAAGAAAAGTAACCGTATTGAAACAATAAATATGTTCGTTCATAATCATCCTGGAGAAAAACATAAAGTCAATTGTTGTAATTGCACACAAGTCCACGGATGAAATGAAAGAACGGCGTAATGTAAACTTCAAACGGGAATGAGTAGAATAAACAGAATCACAAACAATTTCTGCTCAAATGGTATATTTGGGTAGGAGAGAGAAGTGAATCTCTCTTCGTTCAATTAGAAAGAAAGTGCAAGAAACATGAAATTAAAGATACTAAGTATACTTATAAAAAGTTGCTGGAAAATTTTAAATTGCTAAATATGTGGGAGAAAATTGAGGAATGGGTACTCAAAAATATATTTCAATTACATAATACTACTTATTAAAGTCAAAAGAGGAGTATTAAGGGAAAGAGAAAACTGATATCGTGACAGCTAGTTTATGAGTATAAAGTAACAGGTTTTATTGTCCCAGGTTTAAACTAGGAGTCTTTTATTTCTATTGAGGAGTATGGTTCTTTTAAACTATGAGTATAAAAGACAATACGATATTCAATAAAAGAGGAGTATTTTATTGAGGAGTATGGTTTGGTTGATGCACCAAATGTTTGAACTAAAAGACAATATTTCCTGGGACGAAAATTACTCCTGTGGATCTCTATTACTAACTTCAACGATGAAGGTTCCTCTACCCCTAACTATGGCCCAAATCTCTGAAATTGAATTCTATACCTTATTGATCAGCTATACATACCAGGAGTCACACACTCAATAATTGAAGGTTTCTTTCCTTCTGTAGGCATTGACACGCATTCCTTTGTGCGCTGCACATCGCTTTCTTCCCTTGACAGGGGGCATGGTGCAAATTGATCCATAACATATGGCAACTCCACAAGTAGGAGCAGGGGACTGATCACTTGTAGGAGTTTGATGTGCCGATGTACTAAGGCTCGATCTCTGATTTTGAATTTCAGCACAATCTTGATCAGATACTATACCAGATCCCATGGGAGGATAACTGAAGGTGGTGTTGATGTATTTTCTGGATTAAACTTCGCCGTACAGCCATTGAGTCTCATCCCTTTGTGCTCAGCACATCTCTTTCTGCCCTTCACAGGTGGCTTAGTGCAAACGGATCCTTGACCTATGGCAACTCCGCAAATTTCAGTGCAATCGTCACCATAACCGTGTCTAACTGGTTCTGGCTGCAACCTCTTGATTCTAAGTATTCTGGAAAATCTGAGATTGTTGCCAGAGCTGGAAAGATTAGATCCATTCTTTGACATGTGTGGTTCACAGCTTCTGATCTTAATACTGTTCAGTTATAGAGAGAGAAATAAGAAATGAAGTGAAAGAAACTAATCTTTATTTTCTTCTGATTGTACAGAATGAGGAGAAGTTGTGTTTATATACAAAGATGATTAACAACTCTAACTAACTTGCTAATAACAGAATTAACCACTAATTAAATACAGGGAAAAGACTACTATGCCCTTGAGTGAATAACAACTAATTGAACTAACTCTACAGCCCCCCCTCAAGCCGAGTCGCGGTGAGCATCACCAAGACCGAGCTTGGACAGCCAGTGGAGGAAAGTGGAGAGACCAAGGGGCTTAGTAAAGAAGTCTGCTAACTGAAACGTGGCAGAAACATGCTGTGGTAAAAGGAAACCTTGCTTGAAACAGTTTCGCACAATGTGACAATCAATGTCTAAATGTTTCGTGCGCTCGTGAAAGATGGGATTCTGGGTGATATGTACTGCGGATTTGTTGTCACAGTAAAGGGGAATAGGGAGTTGCAGTGGCACCTTGAGCTCAGAGAGAATAAAGCTGATCCACTGAACTTCACAAGTAGTTGCAGCCATGCTGCGATATTCTGCTTCGGTGGATGACTTGGAGACTGTTGCTTGCTTCTTTGACTTCCAACTGATTAACGAGTCTCCTAAGAAGATGCAGAATCCAGTAATTGATCGTCGAGTGTCTGGGCAAGATGCCCAGTCAGCATCACTGAAAGCCTTAAGAGAAAGAGCTGATCTTGAGGAGTAAAATAGGCCTAATGAAGGAGTGTTCTTCAAGTACAACAACACTGATCTAGCTGCATTCCAGTGAGCCACCCTTGGTGAAGCCATGAATTGACTCAACTGATTCACCATGAAACATATGTCAGGACGTGTCATGTTAAGATATAACAGGCGCCCAATAAGTCTTCTGTATTGATCTGGAGCAGGATGCAAAGGACCATCAGAAACAAGAGAAAGTCCTTTGATGCATGGAGCAGGTTGAGGTTTGGCTCCAGTGAGCCCAACATCTTCAATAAGATCTAGAATATATTTGCGTTGGTTGATGTAAAGACCATCATGAGATCTAACAAGTTCGAGGCCCAAAAAATACTTTGCTTCTCCAAGATCTTTGATGGTAAATTTTTGATTGAGGAAAGTCTTGACTTGTTGAATGAGTGTCAAGTTGGGTCCAGTAATAAGAACATCATCTACATATACCAAGAGACAAATGAATGACTCTCCAGATCCCATAATGAACATGCAATGGTCAAAAGCAGACTGTGAGAAACCAAAAGAAATTAAGCTTTTAGTAAATTCAACATTCCATTGGCGAGATGCCTGTTTGAGTCCATAAAGGGACTTTCTCAGCTTGCAAACATGGCCAGAAGGAACTGGATATCCTTCAGGAGGCTTCAAGTACAACTCCTCATCCAAGAAGCCATGCAAAAATGCATTATTGATATCTAATTGCTGAATGTGCCAGTTAAACTGAACTGCTACTGCTAAAATTAATCTGACAGTTACCAGTTTTACAACAGGTGAGAAGCTTTCAGTGAAATCAAGTCCAAATACTTGATTGTAACCCTTTGCCACTAATCTTGCTTTGTGGCGCTCTATAGAGCCATCAGCTTTAAGTTTCAACTTAAAGATCCATTTAGAACCAACAGGTTTCTTGTCAGGTGGAAGGGGAACAATATCCCAAGTGTGGTTGTCCTCAAGAGCTTTGATTTCTGCATTCATGGCTTGAATCCAGTTAGGATCTAGGCTGGCTTGTTTATAGGACTGAGGTTCAGTGGCAAGAGATAGGTTGGCAAGAAATTGCACATAAGATGCAGTGAAGTGAGGTGGTTTGATATATGGGAATGTAGGTGGGGAATGGGAAGAAGAAGATATATATGAGGGAAGTTGACTGGAAGGGTCAATAGAGCATGAAAGTATGTAGTCTTGTAAGTGAGCAGGAGGTTTGTGATTTCTGGTACTTCTCCTGATAGGTGTGGGTGAAGTGCTCTGTTCAGGGGATATAATATCTGGAGGGGGTTCAATATCAATGGAGGATGTATGATTATGGGATATATGAGAGGGAGGAGTAAATGTAGTGTAAGGTGAGAGTGGGGTATCAGCTAGGTCAGCTGTACTTATTGGTATAGCAGGCAGAGGAGTGGCATGATGTTCTGACTGAAGAACCTTGAAAGGAAATGAGGTTTCATGAAAAGAAACATCCCTGGAGATAACAACAGTTTTGGTGGTAAAGCAAAATACTTTATAAGCTTTCTGTCCTGGTGCAAAACCAAGGAAGCATCCTTTTTCAGCTCTAGCAGACAACTTGTCTTTATGTGGTTTAGTTAATGTGTAATAGCACAAACAGCCAAAGACCTTCAAAGTGGATATGTCAGGGGTTGTAGAATGAAGAAGTTCATATGGAGTGGACCATTCCAGCACAGAACTAGGAGTTCTATTTATGAGGTAAGTTGCCATCAGTACTGCATATCCCCAAAAAGATAGAGGGAGATTGGCATGAAAGAGAAGGGCTCTGGTGACTTGTAAGAGATGTCTGTGTTTTCTTTCCACCACTCCATTCTGTTGTGGAGTGTATGGAGTGGATTTCTGGTGTTGGATGCCATAAGATGAGAGAAGTTGCTGACATGCAATATTGGTAAACTCAGAACCATTATCAGATCTGAGAGTTAACACATCCTGTTGAAAGTGAGTTTTGACATATGCCAGAAAATGAGTGAGTGTAGAAAGCACCTGAGTTTTATTGTTTAATAGGAATGTCCAAGTGCACCTACTGAAATCATCCACAATTGTGAGAATGTAATGAGAATTATTAACAGTTGGCAGTTTATAAGGGCCCCATAAGTCAACATGCAGCAAAGCAAATGTGTGAGTTGATTTTGAAGTGCTCAAAGGAAATGGTGGCCTGTGTTGTTTGGAAATGTGACATACATGACACTCAGATAGAGCCTCAGAAGGTTGCAAGTGAGATAAGTGAGATAGATGTTTTAAAGCAGCAAAAGATGCATGTCCAAATCTACTATGCCAAAGTAATGAAAATTCAGACTTAGTACTCTTATTGCAGTTTAATGAGTACATAGGAGGAGATTTGTCAACAACAGAATGTTGGACCAAACTGGAAATGTGGGAAACAGAAGTGTTACATGTAGAAATATCAAGGATGTAGAGGTTTCCCACCAAGGAACCAGAAGCAAGAACCTTATCAGTCAGTAGGTCCTGCAAAACACAATGTGTAGGAAAAAATGTAAACTTGATTTGAGCAGTTTTTGTGAGTTTAGTTACTGAGAGAAGATTAAACTTAAACTCAGGAACATGTAGGGCACTTGTCAAGCATATATTAGGGGTAACATGAACATCACCAATGTGGTGAACCAACTTAACAGAACCATCTGGCATGTATACAGGAGTGTGACATTTAGTAGGTGTGGGATTAATTAAGGATTGTAAGTGAACAGCCATGTGATTAGAAGCACCAGTGTCAATTATCCAATCAGTGGGCTTAATATGTTCAAGAGTAAGGAGACTGAGATTAGTACCAGCAAAGTCTCCAAAATGAGCAAAGTTTACTTTGCCAGCATCAGATTGAGAGAGCTGATGAAGTGTAGCAGGGGTCATCATATTCTTCATCAGCTGAAAAAATTGTTGTTGTAACTCAGGGGAGATGCTGGAGCTGGCAGCAGAGTTGGATGTAGGATTGTTGGTGATAGAAGTATCAGCCAAATTAGCAGTGTACTTGCCAGAGGATGAGTATTCTCCAGCCCTCTTGTCCTTGAGTTCTTTATACCAGTCTGGGATCCCAACTATCTTGAAACAAGAATCTTTGTTGTGACCTTTTCTCTTGCAATGGTCACAGAATCTGTCAGTATTCTTGAGTTTAGAGTCCCTAGAGTAAGATGTTGAGCCCTGTGATTGTTTGTTATAGGATGTGGAGCCCTGTGGTTGTTTGTTGTAGGATGAGTAGTTCTTAGCAAAGAGAGCTGAATTCTCTAAAGGAGCAGATATGTTGAGTTGGATTTCTTGCTGCTTCTCAACTCTTAACACCATTGAATATGCCTTTTCAACAGTAGGTAGGGGTTCACAGCCAAGTATTTGACTCCTTATAGCTTCATAACAGTCATTCAGTCCCATAAGAAACTGCATCAATTTGTTCATAGCAGCTGCATCAAGAGCATGCTGAGCAATTTGACATGTACACAAAGTAGCAGCTTGACAGTGACAAGCAATGACAGGCAAGAGACAATTCAATTCATCCCAAAGTCTCTTAAGTCGAGTGTAGTACTGAGATACAGAACTGGATCCCTGTGAAATTGATGTAACCTCTCTTTGCAATTGATACACTAAAGGACCACTGCTCATACCAAACAATTTCTCCAATTGAGACCATAAATCAGCAGCAGATTCATTAAAAAGGAAAGCATCATGCAACTCATCTGAAACTGAGTGCAATATCCAGGAAGTTACCATACAATCAACTCGAATCCAATCTTCATAATCAGGATGAGATGGATTAGGTTTTGGAGTAGTACCATTAATAAACCCTAATTTCCTCTTCGCACCAAGTGCGATTTTCACAGATCTACACCAAGGTAGGTAATTAGCAGTACCAGTAAGAGGAACAGAAGTTAACCTCATGTTAGGAGCATCAGATCCTTGTAGAGACAAAGCGCCATTGATCGCAGTAGTTCGAACAGGTGTTTCGACATTGGGTGTAACTGATGAATCGGAATCCCCCATTGTTGTAGAGTAGAGAGGAAGGTAAGAAAGCTTCACAGAGCTTTAATGGCGGATTTTGCCGTAATCGCGCCAAGGAATTAGTCGGAGAAGCCGATCGGAACGTCACCGGCGTCTGATACCATGTTCAGTTATAGAGAGAGAAATAAGAAATGAAGTGAAAGAAACTAATCTTTATTTTCTTCTGATTGTACAGAATGAGGAGAAGTTGTGTTTATATACAAAGATGATTAACAACTCTAACTAACTTGCTAATAACAGAATTAACCACTAATTAAATACAGGGAAAAGACTACTATGCCCTTGAGTGAATAACAACTAATTGAACTAACTCTACAAATACCCACTTGTTTCCGATGAATAAACAGGGTCATAGCTAGATGAGAAAACAGTGATGGTATTTCAAGGCGGTAAAGGGCTTTGAGGACATCAACTTTCCGACGTGCATCATTCATTTCTTTGTTCCACGCATAATCAAATTTGTCAAGCAACTTCGATTCAGTCAACTCTGCATCCTTTTTGCTTTTCATTGGAGCAAATCTGTAAGCAAACTCTTTTCTGTGATCACCATGCATTGATCTGTGAAATAGTAGCAAATGATTATATTCTCTTTTTCCAGATTGTATATAAAACAAACATATTTATTGTTTCAATGTGGTTCTTATTTTTGACTTGTGTGTTTCAATCAATTTCAAATTGAATATAATTTTTCGCCTGCTGCTTTAATATTTTGATTCTATATTAAAAAAGAAGGAAACGGTTTGTAAAATTTCCATGACCAGGAAAAGAGTGATATAAACTACTTCATTAAATTCACTTTTTACCACAATGACCGCCTCAAAGGAGTGCTTAATCTCTTATTGAAATGAGGTTATTTTCTCTGGCATATTGTTACTATGATATTGCATGTTTGTTATTAATTTGTACATTACGTGGCTACTTTTGGAAGTGATAAGGATTAATTAATACCGATAAATGTAGGCCTAACCTACAGAAATTTAAGCAGTCTTATTGTAAACTTCGCAGAATATTATGCAAAAAGCACTCCTGCAATACAGGCAAAAATATTGTTGTCCTTATTAGTTCAATCTATTTTTCATGATTAAAATTATAATTAAGGATGTTGTCATTACATATACTCATTGAAAGAAAAAAAATACACATACTTAACTTACTGATAGCATACATGAATTAAATCATAACTAATATACTATTTACGTTACACGTGCTCTTTGCATGTGCTGTGTTTGCTAGTATAATAGTAATAGGTGTGGCATGATGGACACCTAGCTAAGATATGATATCAACATTTTTTTCTTACTATTTAACACATTTTATATTAATTGTGGTGATACTTTGGTAAAAAGGGAAATCCTAGTGGAAACTTTTACCATGAATGGTCTTAATTTCGTCTTGTTGGAGTGGCAAAAGGCGAGAAAACACAAAATTTAGCATTGGTTCAGCGGAAAATATTTTAGGGGAATAATTGGGTTTTCGTCAAATTTCGCTACTGTTTGAAATGATTTAAGAAACACCCTTCAAAATTGAAAAACATTGTATACAGTCGCCCTCGAGTTTTAAATAGTTCCAGGCACTTCTGAAGTTTGAAGAATTCCAGTTCTTTCATTTTTTTGTAACATAGAAAAAGGCTCACAAGGACGTATAGTTATGTTTGTATGCATTTTAGCCTGTATTCTAGCATTTCAGCAAGCAGTGAATAGTTTAGAGCTCTCTACTGAACAGATGAAACAGTTCAAGAACTAAACAAGTCTTTGTGTACTTCTTTTGATGTACTAGTCCATTATACATTTTGCAGTTTTTAAATAGCTACGGACACTGCATTACCCTATAATAGAGTCGGCGTCCTTGGAGGCTGAAAACAATTGCTTGATGCTGGACATGTTGACAAATAGATTTGGAATTAGCATAACTAACTTGTTTGTTTCAATGATCTGAAGGTGTCGCGTGACAAATGAAAATGAGGTGAGCGACGGAACATAAACGACAGTGACTAAAGAAGCTTCTGTCTACTGAGTATGGTTAGCTTTCATCAAACCAGCACAAACTCATTGGGCTTGGGGTGCAAACAAAAGATTTTGCAAGTGTTGTCTTAGTGGCAAATATTATAGAACTTTCGATGCGGTTGTTGTAAGATCACTTAGTTGGGGACTTCATGGGGCCACCACTATTTGAAATTTCAAAGCGATCATTACCCTCTATTATTGAGAGTGATAATAGTACAATTTCAAACTTAAAGCTATTTTGATCATCCTATTAATTTTGCAAAAATAGTATCCCGTATTTAATGAGTTTTGTGACGTTGATTTTTCAGAGTGTTGCCTGTGAGGTAGTCCCATGCATCCAATATAATTGGACTGGATATGTAACCATGATTGTCTGAAACTAAAGTGTGGAGTGGGAGCATGTGCCATGAGTAGCTTTCAGCTGACCAATAATGCAAAGAAGCTCTTACCACAATGCTGTTTTTCTTCCAACGAGTAATATTTATTTAACGTAAAACAAACAGTTTTAAACTTAGTACGTGGTCAGGGGAGTGAGTTGCATGCTCCAATGGTGGTAAATCGTATTCACGATGGATGTATGTGCAACGAATATGGCAAGCTGCTATTAGTTTGTCAACCGAAAAATCAATCATAGCTGCTTTAATGTATTAAGTTTTCTATATTAGTTGATCATTTTTAAAAGTCAATCGTTTATTATCGTGCTTGTAGTAGCGGCAACACCAGGTATAGACAATTATCTTAGAAATTAACCTCCCAGTCCGTGCATCATAGTTCTTGTTGTAATGTCCTAAGTTTCTACGTACCAATAGTGTCTAATTAATTTCTAACAGGCATAAAGAGCTCGTAAGTCGTAACTATCCCGATGCCAGTAAATTGAATTTGAATCTTCGATCTAAACAACATTTGTGAAAGCTGATGAGTTGGATGATCCTACATTGTGGTAAGTAAAAAAAAAAAGTGGCAAGTCAATTTACTATTTAGCATAAACGATGAGTTTTGTACTCAACTCTTGGATGTTAATTTTCATCCAAGGTAGTGGCTACAAAGATGAAATCAATTATTCTGAATTTCTACTTTTACCAAATATAGTTAATTAGGAAGCTGAAAAATGAATTTCTTTTCAGGTACGAACGACAAAAACAGGACAATGTCATCTATGATTTGTCACAGCAGGTAGTGCCTACATTGATAGTCCCAAAAACAAAGACCATAACACGTTATTAACAACTTACATGTAAAATCAAAAGACCAGACTTACTTGATTATAACGTTCTGTAACGTGTAATGAAAATATCGTTTCTTATTAGTGACCACAAAACCTCTTAATGAGTGGGGCACCGTGGACACAATTTTAATATTCTGTAACATAGAAAAGTAGATGTAAAGGACTTCGTAAATATGTTTGGGTAATTTTTTATTTTCGAAAGAGGAATATTTGTGGAGCAAAAGTTGAAGTTTGTCAAATTATATGCCACAAAAAGTCATATATATCGTACCAACAGACAACACCCCGTATTGTTTTTATTATATGGGCTGGAGTCCACTCATAGTCATAGCCCATGCCATAAAATTGATTTTGATGGAAAAAGATTTGATGTGGTCTGTTCATTCAAAAACAAGTATTTCAGTAGGTAGAACAAATATTGCAATTATTAATTGAGTTTTTGGCATAACACCCCCTGTAATATGAGAAACAAACACATTATCCCCTGTAAAAAAAAAGGGGCATATTACCCACATGTGATATACGAAATAGGCATATTACTCCCCTGTAATAATAAAATGGGCAGATTACCCCCATGGCTTATGTTTAATAGGCACATTACCCACATGTGTATTTTTATACGGTGCAAAATATCTTATTTTTATACACATGTATTAAGGAGATGGTGTGCAACTTTTTAAATATTATGGGGGGGGGGGTAATATACCTATTTTATATATTATTTATTTTTTTACAAGGGGTAATGCGCTTATTTCGTATATCACAGGGGGGTAATATGCCTGTTCTTTTTTTATAGGGGGGGGTAATGCGCCTCTTTCCTATATTACGGGGGGTGTTGTGCCAAAAACCCTTATTAATTTGTATGTCAAGTTTCTCTTACAACAAATTTGATTAATAAAATTCTTGACGTGATAAGACCATAACGAAAGAGTTTGCCGATTTTGTTTAGTAATCGTTCAGGAAGATTTGGATAGAACTATGTAAAACTTATGTGACAAATTAACAGGCTGAAGTGCGATTATTCTGGAATGATACATTCGATCATTGGTTGACTACAACTTCCAATAGTATAAAAATCATTACAACCCTTGATATATACTCTTTGTACATAACTTCTCGTCTAGCTAAAAGTTGAAACTAACCTCTAGCCTATCGTTTCAGAGATAAAAACACGAGTTCAAATTTAAACGACTAACCAATGACCTAGGAGGAAGTTTATTAGTTGCAATAATTTTATCTTGGACACTTTGCAAAAGAAGTATGGCTTGAGCGTTTTGTATTTTCTAACCATGAAATTATTTTACCAAGGCACAGTCGCACAGACCCTCTTGTATAGATTATGAGAGCCCTAATGAGAAATATGTTAATTCATAAGTGAAAGGCTATTGACAATTCATCTTGACCCAGACTTTAAGAATAAGTATATGGATCTTTGAATGTAATTAAATACCCACACTCGATTTTTCTTCGATACTCCCTCCTTCAACATAGTAAATTCTTATACATTGATTGACTCTTCCTCTAGAGCAAAATTCTCCATAGTTTCACTTCAAGAGCCACATGCTCCTACTACATGTTCTCACTCTTGTTTAAGTATGCACCTCAAGTCCTCAATCACCCGTCTTTATATCCGTTCCAACCAAACTTTAGCTTTAATATGGTTTTTGATTATTTTCAATTATATGTTGTTCACCTTATTCATGTCTTTTTTTAATGTGAGGATCTTTGATGGTCTCCAGTACCTCATTATATTTGCCCAAACCCCTTGTAATGCATGGATGGAAAATTAAAATATGAGATGCATGGATGTATTTATCATTTATGTTATTAGCTAGCTCGACATTTAAAGAGACTTGGATTATTTCTCTGCTCCATGATTATTGCAATTTGTTCTGATATACTTAATTGTAATATATAAGTATGCAGACAATCCGTACACAAGTCAACTGACTGTCGGCCTTATCCCACCAAATGCCACATGTTGTAAGACCTTTCCACGCGCCATCACGCGCCACCGTTGAATTGGTGGTATTGTCAGTCAATGTCCAATTCTTAATCAGACCAATTATTAAGCTGAAAATTGGGTAGTTGGGTGATCATTGTACTAATACATCGCAAGTGGGCAACATTACGTAGTACACCGAGGATACGATCGAATCACCTTTGTGTTATCTTTTTCACCTCCAATAATTACTTTAAGATGGTTTCAGAATTCTGATACTTACATTTTGAGGAGTTAGTTACTTTAAAATTACACAAACTACCTTAACTATCGGTTAATAACATAAAGTATCTCTCCTATTTGTGAAATTACTAAAACTACCATTCTGACCAATTTTTCGTAATTATTGAATTTTGTTGTATGTAAATTCATGCTACTCATTTATTAAGAAACAAACAATTAATTACGATTGCTCAGTAAACATGCATTAAGCCTCATTTATTTCGTTTTAAAAAAAAACAAATAATGTCTTAAAAATAAAAATAGATTATTTGTCGATTTTAATCTTTGCTATGATTTGGAGTTTTGATTTTGTTTTAATCATTTTAATTTATATATATATATATATATATATATATATATATATATATATATATATATATATATATATATATATATGAGTTGTGTAATTTTCAAACAAGAGAAGTGGTTTGTGTATTACCCCATAGTTCATGGGTAGTTTGTGTAATTCTCCCTACTTTAAATCAATATTTTGAGAACTTGCTTGAATGACGTGAGAATATTATTCTTTTTTGAGAACTTGTGCAATAGATCTCAAGGGCATATGAATAACAACCTTTGTTCTTTTTTTTTTCTTTTCTTCTCGAGAATAATAATAACCTTTGCTTCGAAGAGCTAAGATGAGAAACATAAATCTTTAATTTACTTAGTTTAGTACTCTAAACATAGGAACTACAGTAGATTCATAGTTTATAACTAGGTCCCATATATTTTATACGAGCTACCATCACGGCTGCACTATGCACTAGTCGAGAACTGGTAAACCTATTGTCAGTGCTCCGCTTTAAGGCGAATTAAGAAATCTTAGTCCACAAACTAAGGATCCTTAATTCTCGAATTAAAAATATTTATTTAAAATTCGTGCACTTTTTTCATCATCTTTTGTGAATGGGCGGGGTCTATTGATGGGGATTATTTTGGATAGGCCCAAATTTGACATTGGACGGGCCAGCAGCGAAGGCCCGGAGAGACGGGAGCATCGAACGGAGGAGGTTCAATGTGGATTCAGCATCGAACCATGCCTTATTATATTGGATTAAGTTTGTCTTATTATGATATCTAGATCAATTCAATACTTGTAATAGACAGTAGGTGTTCCAGACCAAGTTAGTCCGTTTATTATATTGGATTAATATTATTCTGGCATTGTCAGGCCCATTTATAATTATCTCTGGTGTATTGTAACCCGGACGAAATAAAACCAAAATATTGGCGCCGTTTGTGTGAACACCAGTTACATTGTTTTTAGATATAAGTAGCTAGAATGACAAAGAGACGTTGTACGCGATCAGATGAAACAAAGAAAGCAAGAAAGAAGACCAAAGTGGTAACAGACGAAAATGAAAAGCGACTTGAGCCTAAGGAGCAGGGACGAGAGAAAGCAGAAAATCAGTTATTGAAACAATGGCAAGAATGTAAAATGGAACCCTTAGGGGAATTCAAGATTGTGCAGCTATTCAGGGAGAGCGCCAAAAAAATAATAAAGATTGGAGGCAGGAATGGAGCGAATGATAGAGGCAGCCTTAGTAGACTGTCTCAGGCGTAATTCAAATATATTTGCTTGGTCTGATTCTGACTTGCACATAATAGACTCCAGAATCATAGTACATCGATTGAATGTAGACAAGAGCGCAAAACCGATAAGACAGAAGAAGCGAAATATTAGCAAGGAGAAGAATGAAGTCGCCGAAAACGAGGTACATGAACTCTTAGCGGCACGACACATTTATGCACTAAGGTTTCAGAATGGTTGAGCAATGTCGTATAGGTTATGGAAACAGAAGCGACATGGATAATGTGCGTGGATTATACGGACTTGAACAAGTATTGTCCTAGGGATCCCTTTCCATTGCCTATGATAGACCTACTAGTTGACTCGACTGCAGGTTGTGTGCTGTTGAGCATGATGGATGCAAAAAGTGGATTTCACCAGATATTCATGGCGGTACAAGATTAGAGAAAAGCAGCTTTTGTCACGGATACATGAGTGTACTATTACAGGGTAATGCCGTTCGTTTTGAAGAACACAGAAGCGACATTTCAAAGACTGGTGGCAAAAATATTTTACCATCAAATTGGGAAGTCAATGAAAGTGTATATCGACGACATGCTCGTGAAAAGTCTTAAGGCTGAGGAGCATGTGCATCATTTAGATGAGGCTTTCGCCATCATGAGAACCTACAGAATGAAGTTGAACCCTAAGAAGTGAGGATACCGCTAGGTATAGATACAACATTTCATTTTCCTCCGGTTTAGCTAACAATGGCGGGCTCACCAAATAATTTTTCATTTGCCGAAAAGCTTCCTTACACTCTGGCGCCCAAACAAAATTCTCGATTGGCCTTATAACTTTAAAGAAAGGGAGGTTATTTTCTACAGAAGTCGATATGAACCTTCCCAAGGCAGTCAATCGCCCCACTAGACACGGCACATCCCTCACTATCTTTGGTGATGGTAGATCCAACACCGCCTTTACATTATCTGAATTGGCTTCGATTCCTCTTTCGTTCACCACATAGCCTAGTAACTTCCCCACTGTTACCCAATTTTACCCACATTGTGTTGATTCCTAAATGCTCTAACCCTGACTTGATGACACAGTTTCGGC
The DNA here is from genome assembly GCA_948329865.1 of Linaria vulgaris. Classification (NCBI taxonomy): domain Eukaryota; kingdom Viridiplantae; phylum Streptophyta; class Magnoliopsida; order Lamiales; family Plantaginaceae; genus Linaria; species Linaria vulgaris. Next base: position 27,896,951 of record OX415250.1, on the reverse strand, counting down.
CAATTAGTCTTAATAATGTTAGTTTTAAAATTTCTTCCAAAGCTATTGCTAATCGGTTGACACCGTTTCTTTCTTATATTATTTCTCCTTCGTAGTCAACTTGTGTTCCAGGGTGCCTTATAACTGATAATGTTCTTGTCGCTTTTGAGATCAATCACTTTCTTAAAAATAAAAGAACGGGAAAGCGATGCCATATGACGTTGAAACTGGACATGAGTAAAGCCTACGACCGAGTCGAGTGGCCCTTTTTGGAGAAGGTAAATCTTAAGTTGAGTTTTGCCCATTCTTTTGTTGAACTTATAATGATGGGTGTGCATACAGTCTCGTATTCTATTTTATTGAACGGTAATGAGTTGAGTACTTTTTTCCCCGAAAGGGGGATCCGACAGGGGGATCCTTTGTCCCCCTACCTGTTCTTATTTATTTATGAGGTGCTTTCAGCTCTTATCACTAAGGCCGAAGAAAGAGAGGTGATACGAGGTGTCCAAATCAGCCGTCATGCCCCCTCGGTGTCACACCTCCTGTTTACGGATGGCACACTTTTATTTTGTGATGCTAATGAGGAGTCTGCGAGATGTATCCAGGGTATTTTGGGCCGATTTGAAGCAGCATCAGGTCATCAAGTTAACTTTGAAAAGTTCGTCATGGTTTTTAGCAAAAATACGGCCGAGTGCATGCGTGAGTGATTGGGAATTTATTGGGGGTCACGATTGCAGAACGACATGACAAGTATTTAGGACTCCCATCGGTTGTTGGTAAGTCTAAAAAACAACTTTTTGATTGTATACGGGAAATAATTTGGAAAAGGGAGCATGGTTATAAGGGGAACATCTTATCCAAGACCGGGAAATAAATCTTGGTGAAGGCAGTGTTGCAATCTATCCCGACGTTTGTCATGAGTTGTTTTTGATTTCCTGATTCATTGATTAAGGAAATTTAATCCATTATATGCAATTATTAATGGGGCAGTGGGTCGCAAAATAAAATTCATTGGGTGGTGTTGAAATTTTGTAGGAGGAAAGTGGATGGTGGACTTGGTTTTCGTGACTTAAAGGCGTTTAATCTAGCTCTACTCGCCAAACAAGCATGGCATATTTTTCAAAATCCAACTACTTTGGTGGGCCGCATATATAAAACAAAGTACTTTCATGGCTGTGATTTTATTGATGCATAACTTGGCGCAACACCTTCGTTTTCATGGCGTTGTATACGAGAGATGATTGCAGTGTTGAAGAAGGGGATTCGATGTAGTGTGGGAAACGGGGAATCAATCTCAATTTGGCATGACGCATGGCTACCAAGACTGCGGATGTTTCGGCCGATTAAGCCTGTGAATATGGAGGACCCATTAATGATGGTTCACGAGCTAGTTGATCCGATCATGAGATGGTGGAACATTGAGTTGGTGCGAGACCTATTTTGGGAGGAAGATGCCCGCGTTATCCTGTTAATTCTGCTTGGTGAATTGACGAACCATGATCGGATGGTGTGGCATTATGAAAAGAAAGGGTTCTTCACGGTCAGTAGTGCATATTATGTTATATTGTCGCACGAATTGAACAAGAAAAAGCAGGATTTGACGTCGATTTCTGAAACGCACACGGCATGGTCAAACATTTGGAAGGTTGAGTGTGGAATAAAATCAATCTTTTTTGTGGAGGTGTGGTATGGATGCTATTCCGACACGATCAAAATTGGTGCGAAGGCGGATTTGCTCGGGCTTGGCATGCATTTCATGCGGGAAAGGGGAGGAGACGATTCTTCATTATGTTTTTTGATTGCCCTCTCGCGCAACAAACATGGGCCTTTGTGAACGTTCCTATATCTCTTTGGATGCGAGTGACTAAAAATCTGAGCGACGGGATGTTGCGTATTTGGAGAACGGGGTCAGCGCATACAATTAGTGTAATTATTACTATCTGTTGGACTATAACGATACATGTCATAATGCTTACATCTTATATATACACATATATAAGCATAACGATTAGTTGATCTAATGATTGAACTTCATAATCATATTTATGCGAACATTAGTGAAGTAAAACATAAAAACGAATAACAACTACAACTAACTAGTGTTGATTAGTTGTAGAACATGAAATATATGTTGAACGTTAATAACTTGCTCAATCCCATTCAATCTATTATTTCACAACTAAACTACTAATTGTGCAGGAGTTCAATTCACGAGTGAATACCCCATCGGAGAAAAGGCCCCGAATCACTTACTTCATAATACGACCCTATCGGAGCAGCCTTCTCACTAAGGGCACACCCAAACTTGGCCCTCAAGTCACTATTAAAAGCAGTAAGCCCTCGGAGGCAAAGCAGAAATCCTAACCCCTATCGGAGAGAAGGCGAAAGCCCTCGGAAGAAGATAAAGTAGTACAGTCAGTACTTAGTCAAATCAAGATATACATTATCGTATTACATTACAACACGTGTATTCATCCTAAAGCACGACCACATGCATAGCGACACCTGTAAACACATGCATAACGACACCTGTCCCTAAAAAACTATATAAGGGAAGGTAGTCGGATAGAGAAAGAGAGGAGGAAAAGACTCGGAAAAAATATTAACACCCAAAGAAGGAGTGGATCATAGTGAATAAAAGGAAGGAATGTTCTTGTTATTTTTATCTCTTCTAAAATAGCATTTAGCTTCTTGAACCACGGGCAAGGGTGTTCCAACCTAAATAATTAATTCAGTTAATTAGGTCGTAATTCCAAACCTGTTAACAAAATGGCGCCGTCTGTGGGAACACCATAAAGTCTGCCTGTGAGAGCGTTCAAGAAAAGATGCCTATTATGGAGAATTTATTCTACAGAGAAAGTCGTCCTAGCCAATCTCCAAACTCGGAAGAAACTCTGTTCAACCGCCAACTCGAGGAAAGGGATTTTATCAGAATTTGTACATTTCCGTTGAATCCCTGAGCAAGCCTGAAGGGATCAAAAAGGGAAAGCAGGTGCTACAGCAACGGGGCAGTACGCTCCGAAGATAAGTTCTCATTTCTCCAAACTTATATGATTCGATTTCAATCTTGGATACCTCCCTGAAAATCAGGAGATTGTAATTGCGATACAAGTGTATACACGAAGTCTGTAAAAGAAAGGGAGGAGATGGTCTGGTAGCCTCGGAGTTTCTTTCCGAGGGCAGCTATCCGGAGAACCTTTGGTCGTATCCCCTCTTCGAAGGCTTTCTAAAGATCTACGTAATTAAGGTAACGAGAATGTAAACGATTTTACTGGAATGATTCTTTGAAAGTACGTGAAAATATTCACAGAACTCTAAGCACCTATATATACTTAGGGAATTTTCCTTGAATGACCGAATTAAGTTTGAGCTGTCCAAATTATGTTATAATAAGCCACGAAGGCGTGTCAGGGGATACCCCTATTTAGGAAAAATGTATCTCCAAAGTTTGCATTGCGAACAGGCACGTCATGCTAAGTAATTCGTTTGGCCAGTAAGAATGAAATACTATTTCATTTCTTTAAACTCAATCTTAAATTCTACAATTAAAGGAAATGGCCCAAGTATTCATAATGTGATAAAAAGTTATGTGACTGTTAAAACGGAAAAAGTTTCATTACAATAAAGAAATAAAGTACAATTGTGCTTAAATAAAAAATACAAGGAATAGAAAGCCTCTAAGTTAGGGGGGGGGGGGGGGGGGGCAGGGCACTTGTGGAGGCAAGGGTTGGCATCGTTGTAGGAGGGGGAACTAGAGCACTTGCAGAAGAGGGGGTTGACCCCGTTGCAGGAGAAAGAATCGGAGCGCTCGTAGGAGGGGGAGCACCAGAAGGCCCAGCCTGGGCCCCCGTACCTGAAGGAGCATGAATGGCAGGCAACGGAACCACTGCAATTAGGGGAACCCGGGTCGGAGCTGAGGAGGAAGGGGGAAGCTGAGAGCTACTCTTCAAAAAGAGATCGTAGGTTTGTTCCAGCGAGGGCTTCTGCATCTCCGCTATATTTATCAGATACAGCTCTATATTGGGAGATACCTTTCTACGCACCTGCCCGAAACACTGGAGGAATGCCCACATTACATGTTCGACTAAATAGTCGTGATTTTTACGGACATATTCTTCCTTCACTCGGACAGTGGCATCCTCTTGGGCTTGTTTCACAGCCGCAACTATCCTCCGTTGCACCTCCTCGGAGGTGGTGCCCCCCGAAGCCGAAGCTTTCGATAGCTCTTCGTTAAGAGCGTCCACCTGGCTAAGAGCCTGGTACAGATCACGCTCCAGCTCTTCCTGCTTCACCCCCCAGGCTGTCTTTTCTGCTTCAAGGGAAGTAACCTTGTCTTTCAAAACCACCCCCGAGGCCTCCATCTCCTTTACTGAGGATTGAAGCCGCTGGTTTTCCTCCCTTAGCCCCTTGTTTTGCTGCGTAATCTTGGCCCACGCCTCCCCATACTTTCCCATCCCCTCTCAGAGATCTTTATTCTCGGCCTCTATCTTCCGAGACCTCTCTTCAGCCGCGCTTGTGGATTTCCGCAACTTTTCAACCTCGAGTAACAGAAGAGGAAGCATTTTAGGCGCCTAAAAAGCATAGCAGAGGAATAAAGATCCAAACAAGGGATCTTAAACGAATTGGAAAAGTAAAAGTAAAGACTTACCAGCATAGCCACGTTGTTGGTACAAGCCTGGACGAATTGCCACCCGTCCGATGGCAAAGAATTGGCAGCTGCTAGGTATCGGGTGACCGTATTGAGGGCTACCTTGGCCTCTTCCGGACTAGGCTCCCATCCCGAGACTAGAACACTCGAGGATGAAGGTCCCTCTACAGGTACTCCCCCCGACAATGGCACTTGAGTGACCACGGGACTATCCGATTGAATGGCAGCGAACGGTTTCAGAGCCGGATTGTCCGTAAAAGAAGGACCGGCGGCAATCAGCTCGTCCAATAAGCTCATCGGGTCATCGGAGGTGGGAAGAAGGGAAGGATCCGAGGGAAATGATCCTCCCTCGAAAATAAAAAGGTCATCACCCCATGCGAATTGAAAGTTTCCTAAGTAAATAAGCTATCCCCTGGAAGGGAAACTAAGTATGATGGTCGTAGGAAGCTTACCCGAGTCTGGGACATCCTGTTGAGACACTCCCTCGTTTCCAGCAGAGAGGGTTGCTCCTTTGTCTATCAACAATAAGTTCACATATAAGTAAGAATGGAGAGTACTTCAATACCATCTAAGGCTAGGAAGAGATGCCTACCTTTGGGAGGGGTCGCCAGCAGTGCATCCAAGGAGTCCCCCGATGCCTCCGAGGGGGAGGATATATTGACAACACCTGGGGGGTAGGGCCATCCCCCTATCCCCATCTCCTCGTCCCCATCTCCTACATTAAAAACCCCTGAGGGGACCGCATCTGCGGAAGTCACGCCCAGCTCTGCTTCTTCAGGGGTACCGGACGTTCCGCTAGATGACCGGGACATAGCTGTGGTAACCATTAGGCGAGTCCCTGCTTGCTCGGTATCACCTTCTGCGGCCCCGGAGACTTCGCCTTCCCCCAACGTCGACTTCCCCTTCTGAGTTCCCACATCCTCGTTTTCCACCATGTATGGACGTAGCGCATCCACTGCAGAAACAGCTACAAGTTAGATAAACCAGAAGAATTACCTATAAGATAAAAGGTATAAATATGAGAACTTACCAAAGATATTGAAGAGCTTCACGGGGATAGCCAGAGGGGTCTCGATTCTGTCTATCGGAGTGATGTACCTCAAACCCGATGTCCGATAGAGGCGAACAAAATCCTTAGACTCCACCAGAGGCTTCGCAGAAAACACAGGTGAGAACACCAGTGTATCGTCCAGCACCCTCTCGGGGAGTGTGGGCTCCCTCCAAGTTAGTGGCATATGCCACTCCCCCTTAGCAGGACAGATGAAGAAAAACTTGTTCTTCCACGTGCTATGAGAGCTGACATTGCCCTCGGAGATACGGTCATCCTTGTCCCGATGACTGAAGTAGTAGAAAGGACGCCCCCCGGAGACACCTTTAACTCAAAAATGGCGAAAAATATATCCCTCGTGCACCCAACGCCCCTCACCAGGCACCAGAAGACGAAAAGAGTAAGGGCAGTGAATGAGTTTGGAGTAAGCTGACTAGGGCAAACATTGCAGTATTTGAAATTTCGCAGTAAAGAGGTAGGAAGAATGAACGCAACCCCGCATTTACCTGGGCATAGTACACCGTTAGGTGCTTTGGCGGAGGGGAATCACCCCGGTGACCTGCTTCCGGAACCATCACCTCCACATTCCGGCCAGAAGCACCGTACTCGATGAACATATTTTGGATCTCTTTCTCTGAAGCAGTGCTAACCATCGCTTCAACTTTCTGGGTAGCCCGCGGAGCACCACCCTTGTCTAGATGCATAGTATTGTGAAGAAGGTATTAGTTGTTCTAACAAGGACGAATTATTATTTGTGCCTTGTATGTTTCAATATTTTGTGAAAATGCCCGTTATCTTTCGAATTATTGAAAATGCCCTGTAACTATGCGTTTGTTTTGGTAGAAAATGCCCTTTGAGTGCCACATGTGAAATTCGGGCGACGTGGCCTCCAGCTTGGAAGAGGCGTGTGACACATGTAAAAAAACATTGAGCCACATAATTTTCTTCCCCAAGAAAAGACGTTTTTCGCTCTGCAACTTATATTCAACACTTAGTCATTTTCCCGCAACCCTAATTTCATTTCCCCCAAATTACATTTGCCCCAAATTCAGTTCTAATCGAAACCCTAAATTCATTTCTCTTAAAATGTCTGGATTTACTATGAACAGTCACTTGATTTGCGATTGTGGGAGGGCCGCCGTTTTGCGCGTATCAACAACCGATGGAAACCCATGCCGTAGGTTCCATGGTTGTGTGTTTTGGCCTCTAGGTTGCGGATTGTTCATTTGGGAAGACCCACCCGTGTGTAGGTTTGCTCGTGCCGTTCTACCAATTTTGCGAAGAAGGATCGAGAGGAGGGATGCAAAAGTGAAAGAACTTGAAGAGAAGCTAGCTTCAAACAACGGTCAAAATTTGGACGTGATTCACTCCTTGTTTGAAAAAACACTAAAGGAACAAGAAGAGAAGATCAATTTGCTTCAGAAGGAGAAAATGAAATTGGGTGGTCGACTTCGGTTTTGTCTGATGATAATTTTCGTATTGTGTATGATTGTTGCAATGTTGTACTGAAAGACTGGTTGTTTTACTTTGGGATGAATTTGCATAGGTTTTGAATGCATTTTGGTGTTTGTCAACAAGTAAGTAAGGTTTAAGGTGTACTATGTTAGGTAGTATGAGTAATCTAATGAAGCTATGGATGATGTGAAGTTGGTATTGTAATGTGTTATTGTGTTGATGTGTGTTGTTGTAATGAATGGATTGAAGTTTTCTTAATGCAATCCATACCATGCAAGTAAGCAAGTTGACATTTTTGCACTTTGTTAAAATTGCCCTATATGTTTTTGGACTTTGTTAAAATTGCCCTTTAAGTATGTATTTAATTTTATAATTACCCGATAAGTTTGGTGCTTTTAGTAAATATGTACTTTAAGTTATTACATACATTAAAATTGCCCGGGAAATTTATATTGATATATAAAAAATGCCCCTTTTATATAAAATCAACCGAGGCAATGGTTAGCGTTTGGAAAAAATTAATTAAAAAATGAGCAATTAGAGTCGATTCGACATTCGTGTCAGGTGGAGCGTTGAGATGGTTAATTACGTAGTAATAGATGAAGCGTCTGTTCATTTGCTCATTAAATCACTTAACCCTAATCATTCTTCACAACTCTCTCTCGCTCCTCTGAAACTCTCCCAAAAAAAAGTAACCTCTGTTATCATGGCTTCAAACAGCAGCATTTTGAAGGAGTACTACGACACTACAAAGGTTGAAAGATCCTCAAACCCTCTATTTTCCTTTGAAACCAAACTATTTTTAAAATATGAAACTTATTCTCGACATGTTGTTGCTTTGCAGGATTCGTTGTTGGATCTTTTTATGAAGTTCAGTGATTTTTCTGAGGCTGATGAAACCTTTATTTTACGGAAGCTCCAAGGTTTGATTGGAGAAGCGATTAGGTTTGAAACTTCAGAGCTAGAAGGGATGCATGCAAAGATTGCTGAAAAGCTATCTATTCGGAAGAAGAAGGAGGTCACACCTTTTATGGTTAAGGAGAGGTTGATGATTATGAAGTGCCGCCTCAAACTTTTCCAAAGATTTTGGGCCCATCCAGGAGTGCAGTTCAAGTGTTCAACATCAAGACAGGTACTGTGAGGATAAACCCGGTCAAGTATGAGGAGTTTATCAAACAAGTAGGTGAGGACTCTATAATTAGAATACCTAATTGTTGCATGAATGTTCCAAAAAAATGTTGTTTATAACACTAATTGTTGTTTGTTATTTCAGTCAATCCCGATCGACAAAAGGTTTGCTGAGAAAGGTTTCAAGCATTATGACCAATTCTGCTACTGCCTCCAAGTGAAGAAGCTGCCAATTGAGAAGATTAAAGTGGTGACAAAGTTTGACCGCTTTGACATGGGCATTTATGATTCGGAGTAGTGCGATTAGGTTTTATAATGTCTGTTTGAATGTTTGTTTTAATGGTTTTTGAACAATTTTAAATATTTTGTTTGTCTATGTTCTGTGAATATGGTGTGATCTAACTTCACCACTTTTGGTTTATTATGGTTGAAGTTACCCTTTATGTATGTATTTCATTAAGAAAATGCCCGATTGATATAATGACTAAAATACCCTTGTTAATAATGCAATAGAACCATATTCAGCAGCAAAAGAACCATCAATTTTTTTTTTCAATTCAGAGAATGACAAAATACTTAACATTGGCATTGTTCATCAATTTTGTAGCCAAAATAAAACTGTTGTTGCAGCAAAACTTGCTGACATTACAGACACTTATTTTGGTCTCAAAATGGAACTACATAACTAGACAAAATATACAAAAGTTGAACAACACCAATGTCAAATTTAGGCATAACTTCTTATTTGAATAGCTTCTCTTCCCCCTTCCCCGTAGCTTTACCATCTGCGCTAGCCACTTTGCTAGTTTTTATGCGCCTCCTCTTCCCTCTGCTCAATTCTTCCTTATCATTTATACTTGTGACAACTTCATGCGGTTTTGAAATCCTCACATACTTTTTATTTATTCCATCATAAGGATTTGTTCTCCTTCTTTGGGATTCTGTCATCTGGTAGCATTCACTTAGTTGATCAGTAATCTTTGGTGCTGCCTTACTAGGCTTCTTACTGAGTAGATTACTCACCCATCCATCAAGAGACACTTCATCATCCATCAACTCTTCTTGATCTTCAGTCGGTAATGGTGGTCCCATAACATACTTCTTCTTCAATAAAGCCTTCTTGGCATGCCTTATCTCCATTCCAGCACTCCTATTTGTCTCTACGTGATCATTTTCTGGCTTTTGTTCATCACATTGTTGCTTTTCCTCATTCATTGCTTCATCAGCAGCCTTCTTATTTCTCTTCCTCTTATCTTTTCTCTTACTCATTCTAGCTCCCATATTTGACTCTATATCATCATTTTCTGGCTTATCTTGATCACTTTGTTTCATTTCATCATTATCACTCCTTCAACTGCCTCCTTATTTCTCTTTCTCTTATGTTTTTTCTGACTTATTCTAACACTCCTATTTGACTCCACAATATCATTTTCTGCCTTCTCTTCATCACCTTCTTGCATTTCCTCATTCATAGCTTCATCAGCAGCTTCCTTATTTCTCTTCCTCTTATTTTTTCTTTGACTCCTTGAAGACTCCATTTGTTCAGCAGCCTAGTAATTTCAAAAATCAGAAAAATTAGTTGTAAAACTAAATTTAGTAGATTTGGAGGATTTAATAAATTACCTGTCTTTTCCTAATTCTTCTTCTTTTCCTGAAACTTCTAGAGGTTTTCAAAACAAGAATTGGACTTGAATCTGGTTGAGCCAAATCATCTCCTGGATTATCCTCAGATTCATGTTTCGCAGATTGGTTCAAATCCTCTTCAGCAGGCTCTGATGGAACATTCTCCTTCAACTCATCAACCATTTCTTCAACTTCAATATCAACAGATTCTTTAACTTCAATAACTTCTTCCACAACCTCTGGAATCTGTGAATCACAAACCACAAAACCATCATCATTTGATATACATGTAATTCAACTTTGACATGAATATCTTGATTAGAACACTACCTGCATAGATCTTATCATTTGACTTCTTCTCAAATTATTTGATGTCAATCCTTCATTTTGACTTCCCTTGTTTCTCTCTATACCTTGCTTTGATGATTCCACTTCATCTTTCCTCTTCCGGTTTCTCATGCTGCCTTGCTTTGATGACTCCGCTTCATCACTCCTTTTCTTGTTTCTCATGCTTCCTTATTTTGATGAGTCACCAACTTCAACTGTGCCTTCTTCAACTTCCTTACAACTCCTTGCATTATGGCATGTACCACCACATTTTCCACACCTACTCAACCCTTGCATTCTACCAGCTTTGATAGTTTTCAACTTATTTCCCTTGCCCTCCTTCTTCTTAATCTTGCCTACTCTAGGTTCCTCTGGACCCCTCTTTCTTGCCTTCTTCGGCCTACCAGGCATTCTTCCAAAGTTTGGAGGCAATGGAGGTATGTAATCCTCAGGATTCCAAACATCCATACCAGGTACTGGGTATATGCTGAAATTATACACTTTCTGGTATTGCTCAAGTGTGTACCAGTCTGACACATAATCTGCAATCTGACCTCGACTGTATATTATGGCACTGGCAGCATGCTTACCTGGGATACCAGTAAGATCCCATTCTCTACAATTGCAACTCCAGTCCTTCAAGTTGACTGAGTGTTGAGATCTGTCAAATCCATTCACTTGGTAGACATATTCACTTGATTTGATAGGGTAAGAGTCAGCTTGGTCTTGATATGCCTTGTCAACTATCTTCTGAATGTTAGGACATAAGTTTCGATTTTGTTCAAGTGGTTGCTTTTTTGTCCATTTTCCTCTTGCTTTGTCTATGCCTATTGTCATCTTTACCATGAGATATTCCCTTATCCACTCCCACAATGTAAGAATTGATCTCTCCCTTGCTGGAATAAGCACCCCATTTAATGTCTCACATAGATTATTCAAAATCAGATCAACTTTTGGTTCTGTGGTGAATTTTGACTTAGACTAGTGTTCTGCAGGCTTGTCATTGAACCATATACAAAAATGGTCACCAAGAGTTGCTTCCATTTTCTTCATCGATGTGTCAAACTCTGGTTCTGTGGTTTTGTATGCAGCATCCCATATTGCATCTTCATATTCATCACCTCTAAATCCTGCTCTATATGCATTCCTGATCAAATGCCTCACACAATATCTGTGAGTAGCATAAGGGAATATATCATGAAATGCATTGTGAAATTGTAGGATCGTGGATTGACACAACACTTTTTGAGAGTTAAGCTGGAATTGCCTTAACTCTATTTTGATTTTCTTGATAATGTTAATGTGCAGCGGAAGTAAGAACACAAGAAGATATAATTTTAAGAAGTTTTCAATATTATTAAAAAATTCCGAGCCTTAGGCGAAATAACCATAAAGGTTTTATCAAAAACGTTCCTCACAACAATTCACTCACGCTCTTTGTTGATCGGACTCAACGAAGCAGACAAGTAAGAACTACTTAACTTCTATGAACTAGACTTAAGCAGTTGATACAAAAACTTCGCAAAACAAAATGAAGACAATACAAAGAAGAATTAATCTCTTGGATTATTGGCACGATTGTCTTGTCTTCATCTTGATGAACTTCACATCTTTATAGATTTCTTGAGTCTTGAACGCCAAGATGTGTTGTTCACAGTTTTGGTAACTCTTGTTGTTTCCTTGTTGAATATTGCCTTCTTTGTGAACTTCAAATCTTTCCTGAGAACGTGTTTCCATTGTTACTAATTTAACAAGGCAACACATCTTCTTCAATTCGCAGAATCTTGGAAAGAATCACAGTTGCAGAGAATCCAATATTGTTTCCTTCTTTTGAAACCATGTGAGTTGACTATTCAACTTAGCTTGAATTATGGAAACTTCAATTAAGGAATCTTCCAAAGCTTTTCCTTATGTTTAAGATACTTTCTTGGACATAAACATAAACAACCAAAACCGTGGAACTTGATCAATAAGTGAATAAAGGCAAAACGTAATTTTGGCAACTAAAGAACAGTTTTCACAAAAGCTCTCGGCTTTCAATGTTATCCAATGTTAACCCAACATCGTCTAACATTGTACCGTCTAACATTAATTCCAGAAAACCTGCACTTTCAATCTTCCCCTTTTTGCCTTTCTTCACAAAACCAATACCTGTTCCAATCAAGTCTTATATCCAGAAGGTTATAATCAACAAGAAACAAATTAAACTACCAAACTGCTCCCCCTTAATACAAGATATCATAATCAAAGTTAAATTAACAAAGACATGAATAAAGGTCATCACTACAATTACATATGTACATATGTTCAGACCTCAACATTCATCAATGTTGCCTCAACATTGAAACCAGTAAGTTTCCTGCATAAAGGTTAACGAGAAAAACAGTTCAAAAAGTTCCTTCACACGGAATAGCAGTTAAGAACAATTAGAGCAGTTCAACAGTAGTACTTAGAGTTACATGCCATAGCTAGATATCAAGGACAAGCCCCTTGATCAAATAAAACCAAATAGAGATTAATGTACCAGCAGTTCAAAGATATTAGCAGTTCATAAGAAACAAAACAAAAACTAGAAGACTAAAATTAAAATTGGAACTACTCTCCCCCTTTTTGTGAAGAAGGGAGTTCCTCCAAATTTTTCACAATGTCCTCCAGTTCTTTGAGGTGTTCCTTCCTCTCCTCGATCTCTCTCTGAGTGTCAGCAATCTGCCCCCTATACCAATTCAGCATATGATCCACAAAAGCAGAAGTGATAACCAAGCAATCCTCTTCTTTGGACATTGGCACTGAAGTTCCAGCAAACTCCTTAACCCCTTTCTGCTCAGTTCTTGGTCTCACCACTCCTTGTGAATTCCATGGAAGGTCTCTCACCCTTGATCCAGACAAGTAGCTTGGGAGAATTGTTAGTTCAGTATCATTCTTCCTCCAGTCCACAGTTACACTTGTCTTCAATCCTTGACTGCCAAGGATTTTGCAGATGAGTGAGGGATAGGGTAGCATCCCATTCTTCCCTCCAGCAACTTCAGACATAGACTTCAAAATCCTCTCCCCCATATTTACAGCTAGCCCATTCTTGATTTTGTACACCAAGATTGCTGATTCCTTGGTAAGTACAGTCACATTCTTGCTTGGGAGCCAGTTGAAACAAGCTATCTTGTGTAAGACAGCACTCAGGGAGGTGAGTTTTGTGGTTGGCAGAGCATCTCTCCAGATTTTGACCAACCCTCCAGTCAAGTCTTCCATTACATCATCATAGTAGGGGTCCTCAGATTCATCAGTAATGGGGAAGCCACAGATCTTGTTGATGGTGTAGGGGTCAATGTTGAAGACTCTCCCCCTCACCCAAGCCTTTCCAAATTTTGGTGATCTGTAGTCCCTGATCCATTTGGAGAGATTAAGGTAGAACTCCATGACAATCTCAGGAGCATAGTCATTCAACTCCATCATTGACTGTTGCAGCCCTCTTGCCTCAAGCAAGTCCATCACTTTGTTCTCTTTGAAACTGGCCATCTCTATAGCTATTTCAGTGTGAATCTCCCTTCTTTTGAAGGCATCCCACTTCTTCTCCAACTCTTGAGAGAGATAGTAGGGAGAATAGCAGTTCTCCTCCTCCTCAGGGTAGACCACATATAGCCCATCAGTGTACTCCCCTGTTCCTGATGTTGCCCCAACATCAGCAGCAACATCCTGCTCCTCCTCAGTTTCCTCTTCCTTCTCCTATTCTTCTTCCTCATCCTCATCATCCAACACCTCTACTTCCTCTTCCATCACTTGCTTTCCTTTCCTCTTTCTCTCAGCAGCAGCAGCAGCCTTCTTCTCTTCCTCAGCTTTCTTCTCATCCTCAGCAGCCCTCTTTCTAGCTGATCTCTCAGCCTATTTTTTCCTGGCCTCAGCCCTAGCCTTAGCAGACTCGGACATATTTTTCAGTTTCTCCCCATTGCCCTTTCTCTTTTTCTTTTGAGCCCTAATCTACTTCCTCACCATCTTGTCAACAGACACATCCGCGGATATCTCCACAAATTTTTCAACAGAGCCACTACCCTTCCCCTCAACAGGTATATCAGCATCAAATTCAGGGATGGGTTCAATAGTGTTTACCTTAGTTGCAGGCTCATTGGTGATGGGAGTAGTTGGTTCCACTGTTGTCTCAACATTGGAGGTTGATTCTCCCTGTTTGGTCTTCTTTCCTCGTCGCACATAGGGAATCGTCTTCCTCTTGGCAGCAACATGGGCCTCAACTGTTTTTGCAGCAACACTTCTAGTGTGTGAGCGAGTGCGTGCAGCAGCGGGTTCGCTTCCTAGGGCAACATCTGCAAGAGTTTGCATGGGAGACTGGCTTGCCATTGTTAGTAGAGAGGTTTTGAGAGAATTTGCAGAGAGAGAAAAAAACGAGAGAATTTGAGAGCAGAGAGTAATTTTGCAGTTAAGCACAAATAATAACCTTGCAAGCACAAATAAGGAAAAATAGGGTTTTGATTTTTGAATTAATCGTGAATTAAGGAAAGAGAATGAATGTAAGTGGGCAGTTACCAAATTTGAACCATGAAAAGCTTTCCCACTATGTTTTCCCGCGTACAAGCTTTGATATTTAATTAACAGTTAACCAGAGCGGTTTTCAAAAAAAACTGAAAACTTATAAGTTCCTGTTTTCAATGTTGACCTGCGACTGTGCACAATGTTGGGATAACATTTGATAACATTCAAAACCGAAGGTGGAGGTACATGCTTCACCAAGGCAAATTCATGTGAGAGCTTGAGATACATCCAAACATACATCTAAAACTTAACCAATATAGCAAGTGAGTACCTCAGACATATTGTTCAGATTAACATCATGAGTAAGCAACATAGATAACAAGAAACACACAGAGATAAGCAGTTATGAATTCAAGGAACAATTCACTTCCACAACATAGAAAGTCACAGAACAGTGTGTCACCTGCAGTATGTCACCCAATTGTATGCCTCAACACATGAATTATACTCCCCCTAAGCCTAAACCGACACAACTCACAAACAAGAAGGAAAACAATGCAGTTCTATATGAATGCAACAATGTAATGTCAAATTGGCAGATGGTAAACACAAATGAAAAACTTCTCAAACCAGCACAGTCACATCTCTTTAAAATCTTTATTATTTTCATAACTCATCTGAACAAAAACTGAAGGTTGCTAAACACAAAGTTAATGTCACAACTGAATGAGGGCAGCCTAAAATCCACACACCCCAGTAACAACATTAACAGCAACAAGTTAGGCAAGTACAAAGGCCTTGAATGTTGGCAATTCATTTATCATGCACCCCAACACCCCAATTCCTTATGCATACTTGTTTACCAACCTGCATTCAAGAGAATCACCAAGTGATCAGTGCTACTAAATGTAAGAAATCGAAACCTCAAACACCCTAGTAGAAAGGATCACCCTCATGTGTTCCTTGGCCAAACAAACAGAAACATGTAAATAAGCACAACTCAGTAACAGTGAAGTTGTCAACATCATGCACCCCATCTTTTCCACATGTCCTGTACACCTTCCATATGAATAAGACACAACTGAATAGACATCAAAGTAGTGAACTTTGTGTACCCCAGCTTCTCCATATGTTAGGCAATCACAACCTCAGACAAACAGAAGAGTTTTATTAGCCTTTTCAAAACCAAAGATGTGAAACTAATAACTAGAGAGAGTTGTTAATCAAAGAGTTCAACCACACAAACCAAATATGACAAAACAATGATAAAATGAGACTAAAAAAGAAATGCAACTCAACAAAGGAATAACAACAGAATACCTACTACACCACAACCAATATACCAGTGCTAGTCAGTGGTGTTATGACAACACTGGTTTTCTCAATATTTTCACATATCACACATGCCAAAAGATTTCCTCAGGCTGAAGAATCTCTCACTATCTAAAGGTTTTGTAAACATATCAGCTAGCTGATTTGTTGTCTCAATATGTTCAATGTTGATTACTTTGTCCTCTACCATATCTCTTAGGAAATGATGCCTTATGTCTATATGCTTAGTTCTAGAATGTTGGACAGGATTCCTAGAGATACTTATGGCACTTAGATTGTCACATAACATGAGAAGTGTATCACTATCTAGCCCATAATCTGAAAGCATGTGTTTGAGCCACACAAGTTGGGTAACACAGCTGCCAGCTGCTACATATTCTGATTCAGCAGTTGATAATGAAACACAGTTCTGCTTCTTGCTATACCAGAAGACCAAATTATTCCCCAAAATAAAAACAGCCCCCACTTGTGGATTTCCTGTCATCCACATCACCTGCCCAGTCAGAGTCACTGAAACCAACCAAGTTAGTGTTAGTGTCATAAGAGTACCAAATGCCTAAAGGTGAAGTTCCAGAGATATATCTAAGAATCCTCTTCACAGCAATCAAGTGAGACTGCTTTGGATCAGCTTGGTACCTAGCACAAACACATACTGAAAACATGATGTCAGGTCTAGAGGCAGAGAGATACAGCAAACTACCAATCATGGATTTTTACAATGTTGGGTCAACATTGCTACCAGTGCCATCTTTTGTTATCTTCACTGAAGACGACATAGGAGTTTTGCAAGGTTTTGATTCTTGTAGCTCAAATCTCTTCACCAGATTCCTTGCATACTTCTCCTAGTTCAGGAAGATACCATTCTCCAGCTGCTTGACTTGTAGTCCCAGAAAGTAGTTAAGCTCACCAATCATGCTCATCTCAAATGTTCCTGTCATAGACTCAACAAATTTGTCTAAAGTAGACTTGTTAGTAGAGCCAAATACTATATCATCCACATATATTTGAGCAATGCATATATCAGAGCTTTTACTAAGGACAAACAATGTTCTATCTCCATCTCCTCTATTGAAACCTAGGCCTAACAGAAAATCAGTTAGCCTCTCATACCAAGCTCTAGGGGCCTGTTTTAAACCATACAAAGCCTTTTCAAGTTTGTACACATGGTCAGGATGTTTAGGGTCAGCAAAGCCTTTAGGTTGTTCTACATAAGCCTCTTTGTCAATTAAACCATTCAGAAAGGCACCTTTAACATCCATTTGGTAAAGTTTAATTCTAAGACAGCAAGCAATAGCAAGAAGTAATCTAATTGATTCTATCCTAGCTACTGGAGCAAAAGTCACATCAAAATCTATACCTTCTACCTGAGTATAACCTTGTGTAACCAACCTAGCTTTGTTCCTTATAATTACACCATTCTCATCAGTTTTATTTTTGAAAATCCATTTTGTACCTATTACATTCACATGTGATGGCCTAGGTACTAGATTCCAAACTCTGTTTTTGGTGAATTGTAAGAGTTCCTCTTGCATGACATTAATCCAGTAACTATCCTTAAGAGCTTCAGTTACATTCTTAGGTTCAATGGACAACACAAAACAAGAAGCATTTTCAATAGTACATGAAGAAGACATACAAACACACAACTTAGCCATATCCTTGTAATTTACCCTTTCTTTGTTGCGTGTTCTTACTCTTTCAGTAATTTGACCAATTACTTGAGAGGCTGGATGATCTCTTTGTATTCTAAGAGGGAGATCTCTTCTGGATACAGGAACCACTTCATCTTCAGAATCTGACAGCACAGATGTTGGCCTAACATTGGGGGTTTCTGGTGTTAAGTCAACATTTGTTCCAGTTTCCAGTTCAGCATCTCCAGCGTCTGTGTTCAATGTTGAGTCCAATGTTGGAGTAACATCTGAACCAGTGACTTCTTCAGTACCTGCAGAAACAGTTAAATCATCAAATATGACATTCACTGATTCTTGAACAGTATGCAATCTTGGATTGTAGACCCTGAAAGCAGCACTATTAGGAGAATATCCAACAAATATACACTTTTCACTTTTGGGATCAAATTTGCTCAAATAGTCTCTATCTTTTAGCAAATAGCAGTTAATACCAAATTCATGAAAGTGTGCTACTGTTGGTTTTGAACCCTTCAAGATTTCATAAGGTGTCATAGTAGTACCAGGTCTAAGATAAACTCTATTACTAATATGACATGCAGTATTCAAAGCTTCAGCCCATAGTTTCTTAGATAGGTTTTTAGAATTCAACATAACTCTAGCCATCTCTTGAAGTGTTCTATTCTTCCTCTCAGCAATACCATTTTGCTGAGGTGTCTTAGGTGCAGAGAACTCATGGAAAATGCCTCTAGATTCACAGAAATTAGCAAAGCTTACATTTTCAAACTCTTTTCCATGGCCAGATCTAATTCTTCCTACAGAAGTGCCATATAGATTCTTAATACTAGCATGCAAAATTTTGAATGTGTTGAATGCCTCTGATTTTTCTTTCAAAAATTTAATCCATGTATATCTTGAAAAATCATCAACAATAACAAAAGCATACTTCTTACCATTCAGGCTACTAACCTCAATAGGACCCATGAGATCCATATGTAGCAATTCAAAGCACTTATTAGTTCTAGGGTTAGTACTTTGTACCTGTAGTGGTGGATGAACAGCTTTTGTTTGTTTACCTTTCAGGCAATCTTCACAAACAATTTTACCTGGGCTAGTTAACTTAGGCAGTCCTCTTACAGCCTCTAACTTCTGTAGTTTCTCCAGATTCCTATAGTGCACATGTCCTAACTTCTTGTGCCACATGACAGATTCATCTACCTTGGCATGGTAGCATTCTGCTTCATCTTGAGCAAGATAGCAGTTATCCTTTGATCTTGTACCTGTCATGACACGGACATTGTCATTATTAAACACATCACATGAACTTTTATCAAAAGTAACTAGCAGATTGTCATCACAAAGTTGACTTATGCTAATTAAATTTGCTTTCAATCCTTCAACCAACAACACATCCTTGAGTGGTGGAAATCCTTCAACACCCAGTACTCATTTTCCAATGATTTTCCCTTTAGTGCCTCCTCCATAGGTAACTGTTCCAATAGTCAAAGGGATTACATTTTTCAGGTTGTCAATGTTTCCAGTCATGTGCCTTGAGCATCCACTGTCAAAATACCACTTACCTGCAAGGTTAGAGTAAACAGCAGAAAAGACAACATTGCAAACAATTTTAACCTTAGGAGTTTTTATCTTCTCAGTCCAAGTTCTACTTTTATGTCCTTCAGATTTGTTACCTAATGTTGGGATAACATTCAGATCAGAGGTTTTCCTAACATTGGTACAGCTATTAATTACTGTTTTCTTCTCAATCACAATTTTATATTTTTTACAATAAGGCTTAATGTGACCAGGTTGAAAACAATATTGACAGATAAAAGTAGGCCTTTTCACAGTGTTGGAAGAGATTTCACAACTCAAGTTATTGCTATCCTTGATAAAACCAGCTTTCAAGTAGGCAGAATTAACATCTTCAGAGGGAGGTTTCTCAACATAGCTCAAACCATTTTTACCTTGATTTCCCATACTCAGCACTTCATCAAGCAGAGATGTAGAAGAGTTCCATTTGTTAATGGTTTGTTCAGCTTTTTCAAATTTTACCTTTACCTCTTTCAGCTCAGCCTCAGTTTTGTCAAGGTCTTTCTCATACAGTTTCAGCATCTCCTTCATGCATTCAATCTCTTCCTTCAAGCTTTTGTTGCTCTTGATGAGTTTGTGATTCTCAAGCAGCAGTTTGTGGTAGATAGACTTCAGGTCTTCAATGATTTCCTCCTGGGACATTTCACCTTCAAAGAAGTATTCTTCATCTAGATCCACTGTACCATGAAAACAATCAAAGTAGGACGCAAGATAAGGTTCAGAATCATTATCAAATTCATCCCAATCTGCAAAGAAGGTCTCTTGTTCTGATGTTGGATCCTGAATGTTGGGGTAACATTGAGATCCGAAGTAGTTCAGGGAGTCTTCTGGTGTCCAGTCAATCTGAGTGAGTAGCGCAGCAGTTTGAACCTCTTCTGATTGTTCTACAGCTTCTCCAGAACTAAAGTCATCTTCATTGAAATCATCTACACAAACCCAATGAGAATTTCCTCTTTTTCTAAGAGTGTTAGCACATTCATTAGCCATATGACCATATCCTTTACATTCAAAACATTGAATATCTTTTAACTTATCAGCTTCTAAAGGAGTAGGTTTTGATGCCATGTACTTCACAAACTTAGGAGGTAATTTCTTGTAACCTGTGGAACTATTACTAAGGTTCTTCTCTTTACTTTTTCCTTTAAGATTCAACTTATTGAACTTCTTAGTAATTTTCCCATAGTTTGAAGAAATTATTTCAAAATCATCATCACTTTCATTGTCAAGATTAGAACCTCTTAAAGCAACAACCCTATGTTTGCTAGGTTGTGAGGCAAGCTCCATCTCAAATTCTCTAAGAGTATTCATCAAGACTTGAAACTGTAGATTAGCAAGGTTTCTAGATTCACTCATTGCAATTTTCTTGAGAGCAAATTTAGATGACAGTGTTCTCATAGCTTTATAAACCATTTCTTGATTAGTCATAGCAAAACCTAGATTTTCACATTGGTTAGCAATATCAAGAATTTTCTCAAAATAACTGTCAACACTTTCATCTTCTCCCATCTCAAGTTTTTCAAATTGCAAAAGCAGTTGTCTATATTTAGAATCTTTAACAGTAGAATCTCCTTCACAATGTAATTCAAGTATATCCCAAGCATGTTTGGCTTTTGTACAATTCTGGATTAACTTGAACATGTGATGATTAACCCAACCTAAGATAGCATTAAGAGCTTTTTCATTAGAGTTATAGAGACTTACCTCTGCTGCTGTCCAATCTGCTTCTGGTTTTGGTACTAGATCACCTTCACCATCTCTTGGTAATGTTGGAAGAGAGTATCCATTGATCACGGATTGCCAGGCTCGAATATCAATAGCTTTGATGTGAGAACTCATCCTGATCTTCCAATATGCATAATTGGAGCCATCCAAATCTGGAATCATGTTGGTATTAGGATTGACACTGTCCATGGTGTTGTATCACCTCCAAACCACCAGTGTAGTCGGTGTTTGGCTCTGACGCCAATTGAAATTGTAGGACCGTGGATTGACACAACACTTTTTGAGAGTTAAGCTGGAATTGCCTTAACTCTATTTTGATCTTCTTGATAATGTTAATGTGCAGCGGAAGTAAGAACACAAGAAGATATAATTTTAAGAAGTTTTCAATATTATTAAAAACTTCCGAGCCTTAGGCGAAATAACCATAAAGGTTTTATCAAAAACGTTCCTCACAACAATTCACTCACGCTATTTGTTAATCGGACTCAACGAAGCAGACAAGTAAGAACTACTTAACTTCTATGAACTAGACTTAAGCAGTTGATACAAAAACTTCGCAAAACAAAATGAAGACAATACAAAGAAGAATTAATCTCTTGGATTATTGGCACGATTGTCTTGTCTTCATCTTGATGAACTTCACATCTTTATAGATTTCTTGAGTCTTGAACGCCAAGATGTGTTGTTCACAGTTTTGGTAACTCTTGTTGTTTCCTTGTTGAATATTGCCTTCTTTGTGAACTTCAAATCTTTCCTGAGAACGTGTTTCCATTGTTACTGATTTAACAAGGCAACACATCTTCTTCAATTCGCAGAATCTTGGAAAGAATCACAGTTGCAGAGAATCCAATATTGTTTCCTTCTTTTGAAACCGTGTGAGTTGACTATTCAACTTAGCTTGAATTATGGAAACTTCAAGTAAGGAATCTTCCAAAGCTCTTCCTTATGTTTAAGATACTTTCCTGGACATAAACATAAACAACCAAAACCGTGGAACTTGATCAATAAGTGAATAAAGGCAAAACTAAATTTTGGCAACTAAAGAACAGTTTTCGCAAAAGCTCTCGGCTTTCAATGTTATCCAATGTTAACCCAACATCGTCTAACATTGTACCGTCTAACATTGATTCCAGAAAACCTGCACTTTCACATTGATTAACCCCTTTTGCTTATCTGAAATAAATGTTAGATTCTGATGGTCATACAATTCCAGGTCTTCTTTGATCAAAGACAAGAACCATTCCCAATTTGCCTGATTTTCAACAGCAACAACTGCAAAAGCCAATGGGAATATGCTGTTATTTGGATCAACACCCACTGCTGTTAAAAGTGTGCCTTTATGTGGACCAGTTAAATGAGCCCCGTCAACTCCAATAAATGGCCTACATCCAGCCTTGTAACCATCTTTCATAGCCTCATAACATATGTACATGCTATGGAATCTTGTTTCACCACCAACATCTTCTGTATGAATAGCCACATAAGTACCAGGATTGCTTTTATTCAACTCTTCTTGGTAATCCCACAGTCTAGAGAATTGATATGCTGGTGTCCCTTCCAATTGAGCA
This sequence comes from Linaria vulgaris, assembly GCA_948329865.1. Lineage (NCBI taxonomy): Eukaryota > Viridiplantae > Streptophyta > Magnoliopsida > Lamiales > Plantaginaceae > Linaria > Linaria vulgaris. The sequence goes on along the minus strand of OX415250.1, from coordinate 27,874,424 downwards.
GCAGACAATCTCTTAGCTTGGTAAGCTTGGTTTTTTGTAATGTCAACTCTTAATATTTTTATTGAGTCCAACCTAAAAGCTTCAGCATTCCTGTTAGGATATGTTTTGAAGACTTCCATGAATCTGTCAGCTAACCATGAAGCCTTCAAATTCCTCACCCCAAACCTTTTCCCACAATTGTGTTGTGGATTATATTGTCTGATCTGGAAGGTCTCCTCTCCTGGCACTTTCAATGCATGGATGCACCAGTCACACCCTTCCTGGACACATTTGAAATGGACCCTTCCAGGATCACTCTTACAAACCTTTACACTTCTCATGTTATTTATGGCATCTGATCTAACTGCCATCTTCAATTGTTCCTTGTTGATGAATAACATCTTCAATTTAAAAATAGGGTTGAATCTGTCAGACTTCACAAATACTTCTGCCTTATCCTCATCATATGGATTATCATAGGGAATATGGTTAAAGGGAACTCTTTTAACACCACTCACAACATCTGGTTCATCTTCAGCTTCTATATCAGATGCTGCATTATCTTCCTCTCCTGGTGCAGTACCATTTGTGTTAGGATGTTGTTGAGTGGAATTTGTTTCATCATGATTGGCATTTCTTTCAGTGTTTCCTGTTCCCTCTTCAATTTTAGCCTCAACATCAATATTTTCAGACCAATCACTTTCATCAGTGTGTTCACTTTCTTCTTCATACGTGTCATCATTACTATCACTCTCATAATCACTCACCTCAACTACGATACCCTTCCCCTTGTCATTAATAGGTAGACTAACAACTCCTGGACTAACAATGTCTTCCCCATCCACATCCTCATCAACATTCTCATAGAAATATGCGTCATCTGTGTACTCACTCTCCTCTTCATAAGTGGCATCACTACTGTCACTGTCAACCAAGTCATTGATCACCACTTTTCCTTTATTACTTACATCTCCTTCATTTTGCCCTTTATCACTTGCTTCTCCTTCATTTTGGCATTTATCACTTGCTTCACCTTCATTTTGACCTTTATCACTTGCTTCTCCTTCATTTTGGCATTTATCAATTGCTTCACCTTCAGTTTGACAACCACCATTCTCCGAATCAACATCCCCTGCAATTTCGTCTCCTGCAACAACCTCACAACCACCATTCTCATTGCCACTAACCTTCTGAGCACTTTCAGTGACATCATTCCCTCAATTTGTTTGAAGCTCAACATCTACTGATAATTCGGGCATTTCAGGAAATGGTGGGTCAATCTCAAAATCACAGTACAAATTGAATTCCCTATTTGGTAGAGCTTCATTCAGAGCCCTCTTCAAAATCTTGTTGTCCTTTATAACCTTAAACCAACCCTCTCTGACAAAGTAGAACTTCCTCTCACCCTTGGCATTCATATTATCAGCATATATGTTCAGAAGCTTTAAGTTTATGTCTTTAATCTCAGAGTAGTCAGACTTCATCATACCACCACCAACATACGTATCAAAAGGAGTGGACTTCAACCTACCCCCATAATGAACTATTAGGGTAAGTAACTTGCTTTTAGGTGCTGCAAACAGAAGGTATACAACTTTATTAGTAAAAAGGAACAAAGATGCCAAGTTTTTTAGAAAAAACAGCAAATAAACTTCACAAAAGCAATTAAAAATGATGCTTTAAGACAAAAACTTAAAATAATAGTTGTGAACCCCACAAAAGTGGTGTCTTCCAGAAATAACACATGGTGAGGGGACCAGTGCAGTGACATTCACAAAACCCCACAACACAAACATTATAAAACATCTTTGCTTTGCGAAAAAAAGGACGGAACAACTACTTAACCCCTCACAAGTCGAAACCCTACCTCGACACTGACTTACCCACTCCGACAACAACTACTTAAACCCTAATGAGTGTACTGAACCAACAAAAATGCTAAGTTAAGTGAAAAAATGCAAATGTATAAACCATGCATGTAAAGTGAGTGACTTACGATAATTTGAGTTTGGCAACTCATGGTGAAAAGGGTTCCGTACTTTCGGCATTTCCGCACAGGCACAACACGACAAAAGGTCGAATTTTGGATTATGATTTCAACAATTTCGTATGAACTTCAATTTGGGGAAATGAAATTAGGGTTTCGGGTATTTTGAAATGGAGTGGAAAAGAAATCGGGTAGAAAAAATGACTAAGTGTTGAATATAAGTTGCAGAGCGAAAAACGTCTTTTTTTTGGGAAGAAAATGATGTGGCTCAACGTTTTTTACATGTGTCACACGCTTCTTCCAAGTTGGAGGCCACGTCGCCCGAATTTCACATGTGGCACTCAAAGGGCATTTTTCTACAAAAAACGCATAGTTACATGGCATTTTCAATAATTCGAAAGATAAGGGGCATTTTCATAAAAAATTAAAATATACAGGGCACAAATAATAATTCGTCCTTCTAACAAATAGGGAGTAATCACTGACAGTTTAAGAAAAACAATAAGAAGTTATACAAGTAGTAAACTTAGTGTGTCATAGCCTTGAGGCTTGTTTCACGCAATAAAGGCTTTTCTTTAAGAGACAAACTATGTTGTCTTTTGGTTTGCAATAACCTGGTGGTGGTTTCATATAGATTTATTCATCCTAATCTCCATGCAAGAAGATATTATTGACATCAAGTTGAGTTAGAAACCAATTCTTAGCAGTTGTAATAACAATCAGAACTCTAAAAGTGGTGAGTTTGGCAACATGAGAGAATGTGTCAAAGTAATCCAATCCCTCTTCTTGAGTATAGCCTTTGGCTACCAACCTAGCTTTATAACGTTCAATAGTTCCATTAGACTTGTGTTTAACCTTATACACCAATTTGCAACCAATGCAATGTTCTCATGCAGGTAGGTCAGTTAACTTTCAAGTTATGGTTTTCTCTAGTGCATCCAGCTTAGTTTTTAATGTAATTTGCCACTCTTTGAACTTATTAGCTTGGGTGTAAGACTTTGGTTCATCAACCATAGTGATAGCTGCAGTAAGTAATTTTTGTGCTCAAACTATCAGTGGACAAGTAATCAGATATTGAATATTTAATAGTAGAAGCCCTGTTAGATAACTTGGAGATATGTAGGAGAAGTAGTATTTCTAGTCGACCTTCTTTGAATGACATTATCAGTGGGTAGAGGTACAATGTTACGAGAGTTATAAGGATGAACTTTAGGAGGAGGTACAAGAGTGGAGGAATCTGGTGTAACTGACTCAATGGAGTAAGCACTTTCCACCTCTAAGTTGTTGTCCAGCTTAAGAGTCAGAGGATTAGGGGGATTGTCTATATGAACAACATTGTCGTCATTTTCAAATGAATCATCAGATATATGTGCTGCATCTTGTTGTCTAGAATGAACATCTCGGGGAATAGAGTTATTGTTGTCTATAAAAAATATGTGCATATGGTGTGCGGTAATGGACTCATGGATGGTTGAGGGTTAGAGTGGGCCTAATTCTTAAAGGGGAAAATATGCTCATAGAAAACTACATTTCTAGAAATAAAGCACTTATATTTGTGAGAAGATTAAGTACAATATAACCTTTTGTACCTCTTGGATAACCAAGAAATAGCCTTGTGATCAAATTTGTGTATATTTGCTGTGAGAGTTGATGCATAACACAAGCAACCAAATACTCTAAACAAGTTATAGTCAGGCGGTTTCTAGTAAAGCAGTTCAAAAGGGGTCTTGTTATTTAGACTCTTAGTGGGTCATTTGTTGATTATATAGGCTGTAACAGAAACTCAATTGCTCTAGTACATCAAAGGGACATTGAACTGGAATCTGAATGCCCTTGCAACCTGTAAATGACATTGGTGTTTTCTTTCCACCAAACTATTTTTCTGTGGTGTCTCAATACAATTGGTTTGGTGAGATATTCCATAAGTATTAAAAAAACCTTTGAGGATAAATTCTGAACCATTATCAGACCTGATGCACTTAATCTTAATAGTGAATTGAGTAAGAACAAGTTGATACAAGTTTTGAAAATGAATTTTAACATCAAATTTTTGCTTAAGAAGGTAAACCCATGTGCATCTAGTAAAATCATCAACAATGGTGAGAAAATATATGTATCCTTCATGAAAAACAACATAGAAATGGCTCCATACATCACACTGAATCAAATTAAAAGCATTAGCAGTAGAACTAAGTCTTTCATTAAAAGGGAGTCTCTTGTGTTTTGCTAGATGACAGATATCACAATGAACAGACTTGTCATGATTGCTTACGTGTGTTTGAGGAATGGAAAGCAGCTTATCTTAAGAAGTATGGCCAAGCCTATAGTGCCATGTATTATTCAAAGAACTAGCATTGTTACAAGATCTAACAACAAGCTTAGAAGTATGGGTAAAAATATACAAAATGTCTTGTTGTTTAGCAGAATCAATCATCATCTTCGTGATTTTTCCCTACAACATGCATACAGAACGCATAAACGTTACAGAAATGTTAGAACCAAAGGTTATCTTAGCAACAAATAGCAAGTTGTATGTGAAAGACGACACAAATATGACATTATGCAACAGAACCCCTTGAAATAAAGTTATTATGCCAATATAAGTAGAAAATGTGAAACTATTATTAGGAAGATTAATAGTGGCATGTATAGGAGTAGGAGTTTCTGTAAACCAATCAAATTGATAGATCATGTGATCTGTTGCACCAATGTCGAGGATCAAAGAAGTGGAAGGATTAAGTGTACATATGACAAAAGCTTTCAAGACTCTACTGTTATAAGTACCAATTGAAGCAGTAGATGCATAGTGTTGAGACATTTCTAAGATTCACGTTGATGATCTTGGGGTCTCTTGAATGCCAAAACTTCCCAAAAAATGCATGATTAGAGGATCCAGTGGGTTGCTCTTGAGCAGCAGGAACAATTTCAGAAGTAGTAGCCACACAGTTAGCAGAATGAGGAGGTTTCTACCTTCTCCCAGTAAGGCCAGTCCAACTTGGAGGGTAGCCTATGACCTGATAACACTTGTCTTCACTATGGTCATTGAATCCACATAAGGTACATTTGAGTTTCTTCTTGTTCTGTTTAGACAAAGGTGGCTTACATTATTGGCCTTGATTGGCTTGAAAGTAACCACCTCTATATTCTGGGAATCACGATATGTGTTCTTGTTCCTAGTGAACATGGCTAAAGAATCCATTGAAGGAGTGACATTGTACATTTCTCTTTGGTTCTACTCTTGTAGCAGTATTGGATAGACTTTAGAAATACCAAGTAAAGGTGAAACCAACACTGCCAATAACTAAAAAGTGTAGCATGCTTGAATCTAACTGGGGTGCACGATGGATTGACTTGTGACTGCAGAGTAAGTGTCATTCAATCCCACAAAGAATTGGAGAACACAGTCTGAGCTGAAGAGCAATCATATTTAGGGGTGGGCATTTGAAGTGGGTATCCTCCCCCATACCAATCTCGTTTGGGTATTTTCCATTTAGAGTGGGTAAAGTGGGAATGGGTATCCGCAACTCGGGAGGATTTTGTCCTGTGAAGATTGGTAATTACGCCGGTTGCGGCCGGCGGTCGTGTTAAAGTTGAAACAAACTCTCAAATCAGATCGATGGAAGAGATTAATGCGGTTGATGAGAGAATTTGTGCGAATCTTGCTAGGTTCAGTGCCGAGAATCCTACGTTCAGACGCGAAACAAGCTCTTTCGGAGAAGGTCCTTCCCAAGTAGAGGGTGAAAATTGGTGTACGGCGGCCAAAATAAAGATTGTTGAAAGGAAAGCCGCCATAGAGGTTGGTGAGATTCCCTTTCCACCCCGCAGAAGACCACGACCATCTGGCAATCCAAGGCCCGCTCCACCTGGGAGCCTTGTTAATTATGAATTCTTAAACGATGAGAATTCATAGTCGTTGAGCACCACATTATGTGGATATCGGCTACGAGAAGAGCAATCTGCAGAAATTATGAGGGGCCTGTTTGGCGCGTTTTGGGCGTCTATTTTTTGCTGCTATAACAATAGTGGTGTATAGATTGTGCCAATTTTATAGTGGTCTAATTGAGGTGCAGGATAAGCATAATTCTGTTATTAACAAACTGAACGAGCATATCCGTAGTAGCGATAATAGCCGTCATACTGCGCTGGCGAGTGCCAGGGATTCAGCGAGAATTAGTGGTAAGGCAGCTCGGGATGCTCATCAGGCAGGGTTGGTTGCCAAGAAAGCTGAGGATAATGTTGTCGCATTGCGTGCTGAAATTGCTTCTTTGAAGAGAGAGAATGATTCCTTGAAGCGAGAGAATTCCTCTCTCAAAGCGTTAAATGATAGTGCCGATAAGGCTTTAGCTGATGTAGGTCGCAAGGTGATCTATTTCGAGTCTGAGAAATATAGGTGTTTTGTTGCCAAATTATTCATGGAGAGTGGCGTTTACAAGATGCTCGAATTGCTTCGCAGTGCTGCAGATATGAAATATGGCATGGAGCTTGGCATTGATCAAGCCGATCATCTCAGATAGGGGGTTTTCCGAAAAGACATGCTTGATATCAGTCGCGGTCCTAAGATGGAGATCCCAGAACTCGTCGGTGATGACGAAGAGGAGTTTCGTGCTCCAAAGCTTGGAGGTCCGTTTTACGCTCCATGGCGTGATCGTAAAGGTGGTAGTGTGCCTGAGTCTGGCCCTTTAGATTTGAGTCCATCTCTGAAGTAGGGACAAAAGGAATCGAACAGTGCCAATGATTCTCGCACTAAAATTGGACGAATTCGCGATGCCCTCCATGCTGTTTTTGGGAATAGCGATGATGAGAACAGTCCTCCTCCCGCTAAAGTTGTAGCCCCAATTACAACTAGGTCGACGATACTACTGTTGAGTCCTGAAAAGACTGCTGGCTCTCGGAAATTGGCATCTACTGTATGGGATAAAGGAAAAAGGGCCCTACAGGGACTAATTGTTCCAAGGCCAACCATGATAGTGCCCACTGGCATGTATCCCTCTCGAGATGTCAGAACTGTTGCGTCGGAGGCTACTGTGTCTGAACAAACAATCAAGGAGCGAAACCTGGTTTCTCCAGGCAGATATGGGCTTGGCGAAACATTGATCGGTACCTTGGAGAGAAATAAAAGTGCATTGCCCGAAGGTTGGGCGCAAGCAGATGAATTTGTGCTTACAGAGGATCAGATCTACGGGAATTGTGCCAACTTGCTCGTTCGATTGGTCTTGTCCTTCGTTCCGCCCCCCCCCCCCCCAGTTGTCCGCCGAGTAGCAGTACTTAGATATATCATTTTGATGATATTAGGCCATTTTGCTTATTGATATTCTTGCTTGACACTTCTGTAATGGTTCTCTTGTGAGGCCTATTTTGTGGCTTGACATCATAGTCTTTCGATCTATACTAATGTATAGTTTGACATTTATTACTGATTTTAACCTTTTCGTCAAAATCGTTTATCTTTTTTGAGTTTATATTTATTTAATGCATTGCATTCTTTTATTGAACCTTTGGGATTGAGTATGCTCTAGAGGTGTTGCCTCCTTCGTGTGACTACTCGAGGTCTATCGCGGTTTTGACGCGACGCTTGGCGATGTTCTTGGGGTGAGCTTTGCATTCTGCCGCTTTGGGCAATCATACCTCCGTCATTACGCTTTGCTTGGGGTGAGCTTTGCATTCTGCCTCTTTGAGCAATCATACCTCTGTCATTACGCTTTGCGGTGTTCCTGCATCATGCCGCTTTGGGCAATCATACCTCTATCATTACGCTTTGCGGTGTTCTTGGGGTGAGCTTTGTATTATGCCGCTTTGGGCAATCATACCTCCATCATTACGCTTTGCGGTGTTCTTGGGTGAGCTTTGCATTTTGTCGCTTCGAGAAATCATACCTCCGTCATGACGCTTTGCAGTGCATGAGGGGTGATTTTTTGTTCGACCGCTTTGGGCCAAATGTACATCCGTCATGACGCTTTGCGGTGCATGAGGGGTGATATTTTGTTCGACCGTTTTGGGCCAAACGTACCTCCGTCATGACGTGTTGCGATGCATGAGGGGTTAAGTCTTGTTGCTGAACTCCTTGGTTCCTAATTTGATTTTTTAGCCTCATTTCTATAAGACTCCACCTGCACCGTTCACATAGATAGATACATTTAATAGTTTTGAAAGGGCTGGGCTCGATTTCTTGCTGAGGTGCCTATGTTTCCCAGTCTTTGCGTGGGACTCAAGCCTTCGTAGTTCATACAGTTTATTAGCTCTTGATCGCAGTTGTTTCTACTCCTATGCATAGTAACGTCTAAGATGTTGCACATTCCAAGGTCGCTTTAGCTTTTCACCCTGGATAGTTTCTAAGTAATAATAGGCTCGTGAGCTGGCTTGTATGATCTTGAAGGGCCCTTCCCATTTTGGTTCAAATCTTTCGATGTATTGTTTTGTTGCTATGCTTCTGAGTACCAGATCTCCTACCTCAAAGTTTCGGAATTTGACTCTTTTGTCGTAGCTTTTAGCCATTGCTGCTTTGAAAGCTACAGTGCGTTGGTACGCATCTTTCCTTGTTGTGCCTATCATGTCCATATCCATCTGACGTAAGCGGGCTAATTTTTCGGGATCATAGTCATGAATTCTGCATGTCGGCATTCCTATTTCGACGGGCATAACAACCTTAGTGTCGTAAATAAGAAAGAACGGTGTTTCACCCGTCGATGTTCTCAGGGTTGTTCTATACGCCCATAATATTCCTTGAAGCTCCTCTGGCCAGGTTTTTCCCGTATCTTTCATCCTCCTCTCAAGTTAATCTTTCAATGTCTTGTTTGGCCATTTGCTTGTGGATGATAAACTGAAGTCACATTTTGCAATATGCGTAATTCTACGAACCAGGATTTGATCTCCTTGCCAATGAATTGCGTGCCATTATCACATACCATATATCTGAGAATTCCGAAGCAGCATATGATATTTTTCTAAATAAACTCAATCATGTTCTTTTCGGTGATCGATGACATAGCTTCTGCCTCGATCCACTTGGTATAATATTCAACTGCCACCACCAAAAATCTTTTTTGTCCTTTGGCCACAGGTAGTGGTCCCACGATGTCGATTCCCCACTAATCAAAGGGGCACGCCACATCGAGCGGTTGCAGCGATTGTGCAGGCCTGTGAATAAGGCGAGTGTAGTATTGACAGCTATCACATCGCCGCGAAAAAGGTGTTGCATCCTTCAGTAAAGTTGGCCAATACTATCCCTGGCGCAGAATTCATTGGGCCAACGCTCTTCCCCCAAAATGATTTCCACAACATCCAGTGTGGATCTCTTTCATTACGTAATCAGCCTTACGTAATCAGCCCGAGTTGGAGTCAGGCAACGGAGCAGCAAGCCCTTAAATGAGCATTTGTATAGTTCTCCATTGTGAATTGTGAACCTGTAAGCCTTATATCGCATTCTGCGATGCACATTCGGATCCGTTGGGAGTATCCCTTCCCGTTATAATCTCATCCTTCCAAGAAGGATCTTCTTGAATCGACATTATATATTCACTCTTGCAGCAATGCCGTTATATTTTGATATTCCGATTGAAGGCTTGTCAATGGCTAGTAACGTAACTCGCTTCCTCACTAAAATCTCCGAAGAACTGGCGAATTTTGATAGCACATCGGCCTTGCCATTTTCATCCCGCGGAATCTGAGTGATGTCAAAGAAACTGAAGCATTGAGCCAGTGCTTTGACTTTGGCAGTGTACAATTTCATCGTCTCTTCTCTCGTCTCATACTTTACTAAAAAGTGATTTTCCACCAACAACGAATTGGTAAACACGTCCAAATATTCAATGTTGGGCCCCAAAGCCAGTTTGATTCCTGCTATGACCGCTTCATATTCAGCCTCATTGTTAGTCACCATGTAATTTAGGCTAATGGCGAGTTCAAATTCTCTGCGATCTGGAGATAAGAGGTGAATTTCGATCACTCCTCCATGACTGGTGGCAGATCCATCTGTATGTAGCATCCACGTGGTGGAGGCCCGGCTAGTTCCTGCCTGATCTGATATAGAAAAAAATGTAATTTGTGGAGCCGGTCACGCTGTTTTCAGCCATGAAACTTGCTAATGCTTGCGCTTTAATTGCGGTTCGTGGTTTGAATTCCAACCCAAACTCGCTGAGTTCAATCGCCCATTTCACCAGTCTTTCGGAGGTTTTTGGTCTTGCTAGCACCAGCTTTAGTGGCTTATCAGTTACAGTCGTGATTGGATGAGACTGAAAATACGGTCTCAATTTTCGTGCGGTGGCCACGATAGCCAAGGTGAATATCTCTATCTTCAAATAGTTCCTCTCTGCCCCTTGCAACACTCTACTTACATAGTGGATGGGTAACTGTTGGGTTTCTTTTTATTTGACTAGGACTGTACTGATGACATGGGAAGACACTGCCAAGTACAGATATAACAATTCGCTCTCCTCCAGCTTGGCCAATAGCGGTGGGCTCACCAAGTACTTTTTTCATCTGCTGGAAAGCTTCCTCACACTCCGGCCCCCAAATAAAATCTTTGCTCTTTCTCATGACCTTGAAAAAATATAAATTCTTTTCTGCAGAAGTTGATATGAATCTTCCCAGGGCCGTCAAGCGGCCTACCAAACATTGCACATCCTTCACCGTTCTAGGCGATGGTAAATCCAGTACTGCCCTAATTTTGTCTAAATTGGCTTCTATTCCTCTTTCGTTGACCACATATCCTAAAAACTTTCCTGCTGTCACCCCGAACGTGCATTTTTTTGGGTTCAGCTTCATCCCGTATGTTCTCAAGATAGCGAATGCTTCATCTAAGTAATGCACATGCTCTTCGGCCTTGAGACTCTTGACTAGCATGTCGTCTATGTACACTTCCATTAACTTTCCGATCTGATGGTAAAACATTTTCACGACAAGTCTTTGAAAAGTTGCTCCAGCATTCTTCAAACCAAAAGGCATTACCCTGTAACAGTACACCCCTATTTCTAGGGCTGTTTGGGCCGGGTCGGGACTTTGGAGTCTGACCCGACCCGCCGGGTTTTTCCCGAACCGGGAAAACCCGGATCGGGAAAAACCCGGTGAGACCGGGAAATTAATCTCGTTCCCTCCCGCGGGATCCCGGCGACCAGTTTCTTGATTTTTTTTTTTATTTTTTTTTGTTAATCTGCTTAGGGCTGTTAGTTTTTTTACACAAAACACACACACACACAAACACAGTTACAAACTTACACACACACACTAGCCGCTACACACACAAACACACACACACATCACACACACACGCCGCCGCCTACCCACCGCAAACCCATCGCGGCGCCGCCTACCCACCTCCACGAGCCAAGACGCCTCTTCGCTGCCTAACGTAACCTCCACCGCCCCACGCCGCCGTCGAGCATCCTCCTCACCACCAACAAAATTAGAGGTAATTTTTAAAAACCCTTTTTTTGTAAACCTTTTAATTATTGTTTGATTACATGACTTTGAATTATAGTTTGCTTATGTTGCTTATTATTGATTTACATATGAAAAATTAGGGTTTATGAGTTTGCAATTAGAGTTTATTAATTGGGGGTTTTGTGCAATTAGGGATTGGTTTCGAAAATTGATATTGATTTTGCAATTAGGGGTATTGATATTGGATATTGGATTGATATTGATATTGGATTGATATTGATATTGCAATTAGGGATATTGTTATTGGAATTGATTTCGAAAATTGATATTGATATTGGATTGATATTGATATTGATATTGGATTGATATTGATATTGATATTGCAATTAGGGATATTGATATTGTTATATTGTCGTTTGGTGTTGAATTGATCGTTGAGGCTTTCGTATTGATATAGATAATCAATTCCTTGGTATTGAATATTTTTATTTTGGTTGTTTAGATGGTAGCAACTAACAAGAAAAATAAGTCCTCCGCCGGAGATCCAGCAAGTACTGCAATTAGAGTTTCTCCTCGTAAACGGGCCTCTACTTCCACGGCGGCACCGACTATTTCTAAGGCGGTCAAAGGTTCCAATAAATCCACGGCACCATCTACTTCCCATGGTGCCCAGCGAAAGTCTTCCCGTCCTCCCAAAGGCCAAACTCGAGAACTCTCGATTCATGAGGCTACAGAAGCAATGAGAGATGATGCGCCGTATAATAGTGCAGAATCAGATGAAGATGATGTGACACTAGAGACTGCACAATCGCCACATGAAGATGTTATCGAAGAGGAGACAGAAAAACATGAAGATGTCGTTGAAGAAGAATGGGGAGGTGCTGGGGGGAAATTTAACATGGCAAAGGTACACAAGACTTGCATTACCTACGGTAGTAGACCTAACGAACATGGAAAGGTGGTATGGGGAAAAATAAAACATACACTAACGTCACCATGGTGGAGGGAATTTCAACCGTACGAGGATATACATAAACACATTGTTATGGGTCGATGCCTTCATTGCGGAAAATGCATAATGGCCGATAGTAATGCACATGGCACTAAAGGATTGAGAAGTCACACCGAGAGGTGTAAAGTGTTAAAACAAATTATGGCGAAGGGGGGAAGACAACAAAAACTTAAAGTGGAGCCTAATGGTTCAATTAGTAATTGGGAGTTTAATCAAGAGTGGGTGCTCGAGGGCGTGGTTTTATACTTGATTAAGAACGAGATGCCGTTCATACCGGTGGAGAAGGAATCATTTGTTGAAATGATGTATCGAGCTCAACCGAATTTGAAACTACCTTGTCGGCAATCCATACGCCAAGCTTGTTATGAGTTGTACCTAAAGGAGAGTGAGACGTTGATTCGGTTTATAAAGGATAATGCACAAAGGTACACTCTAAGTCTCTAATCATCTTTAAGTTTTCTATTGTTTTTTTCTTTTAACTTTTCAATTGTTGACATTAATGATTAATGCTTATTAATGCATAGGGTTTGTCTGACCACCGACACTTGGACATCCATCACGAGAGACAACTACATGTGTGTCACAGTCCACTTCATTGATAATATGTGGAATTTAAAGAAGAAAATCATAAGCTTTAGTTTGACATCCGGTCATACGGGAGCGGCAATAGCAAATGATATCAATGCGGTGTTGGGTGATTACGAGATTGACCGTGTTTTCACAATCACTGTTGATAATGCTTCGTCCAATGACACGACTATTAATGATTTGGTGAAATGGTGGGTGGAGAAAGGCGACATATCGGCAACAAATGGAGCTCTTGTGCAAATTAGGTACATTGCTCACATTCTTAACCTCGTGGTTCAAGATGGCTTGAAATGCAATGGCGGTGACAACTCGGTAGACGATATTAGAGATTGCATCAGGTACATTAAGGCTTCTCTGAGTCGTTATACATTGTTCAAAAAGTGTGTGACGGCTGCAAAAATAGAATGTGGCAAAATGCTATGCTTAGACGTCTCAACACGTTGGAACTCTACTTACACAATGCTTAGTGCCGCTTATGATTTGAGGATGGCTTTCGTTGTATACAAGCAAAAAGATGCTACCTATGCCACTGAGTTACGGGATCGTATACCAACCGATGATGATTGGGATAGAGCGAAGATGTTTATCGACTTTTTGGAGCCTTTCAAGAAGTTAACAGAGGTTGTTTCGGGCACAACTTATGTGACATCGCATATGGTACTTACCCAACTTTGCATTATCGACGATCGATTGACTGTGTGGATGAGACGACCGACAATAGATCCTAGGACGGGGAAAAAGGATGGTTTGAAAGCAATGGCTATGGTTATGAAAGAAAAATACGACAAGTATTGGGGTGTTAATGGGAAGATGAATCACTTGTTGTATTATGCCGCCATGGTAGATCCCCGCCTCAAGCTTAGCTATGTTGAGAAAATGTTTGACAAAGAACCTACCTTGGTTGCGTCAGTTAAACACGGGTTCCGTCGATTATTTGAAGAGTATAAGGCCATGCTCGAAGCAAATGCACCAACAATTCCCACTCCTCCAACTTCATTTTCTACTTTTGCGAGTACGGCTCCTTGGATCGAAGAGGACCTATTGCTTACGAGGCACGAACAATGGGCAAGGTACACTCTATAAGTCTTTTAAGTTTTCTATGTATATTGAAAAATTCTCTATTTGTGTTATTAACAATCATTTATGAATTTCGTAGGGAAGATAATAACGAGGAGGAAGCAACACAATGCGAGATGGATTTATACTTTGGGGATAGGCGTGAAAAGGGTCAAATAGATTTCAATATCCTCGATTGGTGGAAGGTCAATGGCTATCGATATCCTATTATTGCCAAGATGGCTCGCGATTTATTGGCTATTCCAATCTCGACGGTTGCATCCGAATCGGCTTTTAGTACCGAGGGTCGTGTGCTTGACAAATTTAGGAGTTCATTGACTCCGAGAATAGTTCAAGCACTTATATGCTCTCAATTCAAATCGAGGAGTGCTTGGAGGATTTGGAGAAACGCGAAGCAAAATTTGCGGCAATGGGAAAGGATGCATCCTTTTGAATGGATTTGAATGAGACTGCTAGTTTGTTTAAATTTTATGTTTATGATGGATTGTATTGTGGATTTGAATGTTCTTGTTGGTGATCGGATAAAACTCCTCATTTATGCCTCTTTTTTGTTGAATTGATGAGTTATTTTTTTCTTTTTTGTTGGATTTTGTTGAGATTGCATCAGGTTTGGAGTATGGAAAAAAAAAGGGTTGGGCATGGGCGGAACGCTGCCCGCCGGGATCACGGGAGCCCTCCCGTCCCGGCGGGACTCCCGCGCCACCGGGAACAGGGTTCCCGACGGGAGGGACGGGAACTGCCCAGCAGCTCCCGTCCCGGCAGTTCCCGATGGGCCGGGGTCCCGTCCCGGCGGGATCCCGGCCCATAACACCCCTACCTATTTCAGTTATGAATGCCGTTTGCTCTGATCTTGCACTGCCATGAAGATCTGATGAAAACCACTTTTCACATCCATCATACTCAATAGTGCACATCCTACAGTCGAATCGACTAAGAAATCTATTATGGACAAAGGGAAAGGATCCCTGGGGCAGTGTTTGTTTAAGTCCGTGTAATCCACACACATTCTCCAAGTTGTCTTCTTTTTCATGACCAGAACGACGTTGTTCAACCATTCCGAAAACCTCAAGATGTATATATGTCAAGTCGCTAAGAGTTCATGTACTTCTTTTTCGGTTGCTTCATTCTTTTCCTTACTAAAGTTTTGTTTCTTTTGCCTTACTGGCTTTGCGCTTTTGTCCACGTTTAGTCGGTGCACTATGGTTCTGGGGTCTATTCCTTGTAAGTCGGAATCTATCCAGACCAATATATCTGAATTACGCCTGAGACAGTCCACTAATATGGCTTCTATCATTGGTTCCAATCCTGCTCCAATATTTATTATCTTCTCAGCGCTTTCTCTGAATAATTGAACGGTTTTGAATTCCCCTAAAGGTTTCATTTTACATTCTTGCCATTGTTTTAGTAATTGGTTTTCTACTTTTTTCCGACCTTTCTCCTGAGACTCGGGTTGTTTCCCATTCTCATCTCTAACCTATTTGGTTTTCTTCTTTGGCTCGGGTGAACCATCCGCATCCGATATCTCTTTGTCATCCTAGCTACTTACATCTAAAAGCAATTTAAGCGGTGTTCCCATATACGGCACTAATATTTTGGTCTTATTTCGTTCGGGTAACAAAATACCGTAAACCGTTACAAATGACTAATCAATTGCCAAAATAATGCTAGTCTATTGCAATGAACGTACTAACTTGGTCCGGAACACCTACTGTATAATACACGTAGAGAATTACTCTTGATATCCTATTTAGACAAATATTTGGGTTGATCAAACCAATTGCGTTCGATCTATGTGTATCGAATTGTGGTGATTCGATGCTACTGCTGATTGAACTTGTGATGTATCGAATGTTGTGGATTCGATACCGTGAATCTCGAACAGTTGCGGTTCGATCTTGGTCAACGTCAATGTGGACATTATCGAACTAAGTTGAGTATAAAACAATAAAGTGTATGGAAGAGAGTCGGTTCGATATACTAGTGTAGGTAATGAGTGTTGACTGGATGCTGAGAAGGCGAAGAGACGGGGTATTTATAGACCATGTCCCGTGGGCTCCTGTAGCGACTGGCTATTGGCTGATGTATATTGAATTTGAGTAGTTCGATCGATCCCTTAGATCGAATCGAGGTCGTTCGATACTCGATCAATATCGAATCGTGGTTGTTCGATATACAATGAGCCTTTCTCCTTGGGCCGGCCCAATATTAATATTAGGCCACTCCTAAAATATCCCTATCTGAGTATTATCATCACCTAGCTTTCATGCAAATAAGACTTGTAAGCTCGTTAGTTAATTTTCAAGTAAGACGCTCCGATGTTTAAATTAGTAAGAGATAGATACTAATAGAAATCTCGAGTGAGAGAAAATGTAGAAATGTGAATAAGCTACCTTTCAAATCTTTGTGATACTTGTCCATATTGAATAAACGTTGATATGTCCATATTGAGCCTGATAAGGTAGCCAACATTGGGTCCTGCAATTCAAGAGATATGTGGTTGAAAAGAACCAAGTTCTCACAAGGTCTAACAATTCGGTGCATTTACGAAACAATCAAAATATGGTACATTATGATGTAAAAACTGGTCCCCCCTCTAATTAAGCAGTTATACAGTATATGTACATCACATCACTTGCACCGTTGCACATAAAAATGCTAGTGTTTCATATAAATAAGCTTATGGTAGGTTAATTACCATTTCTAACTAACACAATAGTCTGATATGGTTGGAAATAAAGGCAAAATTGTTTTTGGTAAACTAATGCATAAATTTCATCTCCTTATAAAATTCTAATTCTCTCCACATAAAAACAAATTAAAAAAAAAACGATATCTCCTTATAAAAGGTGGTAAGGATTTGACAATAAATATATTACACATAAAAGACTTAAATGATTTTTTATTTTTATAATTAGGAGAACATATAATTCAATACAGACAAAAAGTTGTTTCAAACAATGTGTTTGTGTCGACGTACGTATATTATTTAATCAAACCACTATTAATTAGGACTCAGTATTTAACCAAATGTTGCTCTAATAAATTCTTGACAGTTTGAACTTTTAAGGAGTGGAGATCTTATTTTGATTCATAATTTAACATCACACGCCAAATATTTGGCGTTACAAATAAAGTTAATTGAATAAAGTTGTTAATATAATGTAACGTATCGGAGCTGAGGAATGGAAGAAAAATGGCTGAAAAAGACAAAATAGGAAATTGAAATACCGAACAAGTACTTTTGTCTGAAGCGAAGGAGTCGGAAACGGGGAACACAAGTGTTCGGTCACATAAAATGTCTAGTACTATTTTTGCTTTATTTTTGGAATGGAAGGAGAGTTGTGGTCGGACAATAATCGAGATTAATCAATCCGCGTGTCACAAAAAATAATGCAGCTTCTCATAATAGACTCACAACAACATCACACAAATGGGGCTCTTCTCCTCCCGGCGCAACCATCGTCTCATCTCTTACGTACCTCGTTGTCTCATCTTCTTCGCCTTCTTCTGCCTCTCCCTCCTCCTCCTCTTCGAAGTACGTATGTCCATGCGTTTGTGCTTGTGTATACATATATGAGTGAGTGTATGTGATTGAGTTCTATAATCTGGATCTTGGTGGGAAAAAAGTGAGACAAACCTCTTATCATTATGAGCGGATCGTATGTGTTACTTTGTGTGTCGTTTACTTTTTATGATGACTGGTGTCTTTGACTCGTATGCGATCTAGCTCGTGTTTTTTCTGTGTCGTGTAGTTGTGATGATGGTTTGCATCACCATGAATCTCTTAATACATGAAGGGTGAGTGATTGTTTGGCAAATGGAGTGGCAAACTAAGTGGCTTAACAACTATGGGCTTGTATATTGATATTAGAAGATTGATGGTTGTAACGTATATGGCAGGCATTATGTGTTCTTTTGTGCTTGATCATGCTACTTATTAAGATGCTTTTACATGCCTTTGTCAAGCGAATTCCATTAAGAAAAATCAATTAATTGTTGTAATTATAGAATTCATTGATGTTAATTTCCAGGCCAACAATTTCGTGACACAAACCAAAACCATAGTAGGCCACAACCTGGAAGCAACCCCATGGCACGAGTTCCCCACAAAATCCTTCGACGAAGAATCCAAATACTCGAAAGCTACAAAGATTATCCAGTGCAATTACCTCAGTTGTGGGAAAAAACAATCTCCTCCCAAGAACGAAAACTCCGTGTACTCCAGCGTTCGGTGTCCGGACTTTTTCAGGCACATACGCCGTGATCTGGAGCCGTGGGTGTGGTCGAATATTTCGACGAGTGATTTAATGGAGGCACAAAAATTGGCTGCATTTCGCGTGGTGATTGTCGGGGGTAGAATGTATGTGGATTTTTACTACGCGTGCGTGCAAAGTCGGGCTATGTTCACTATTTGGGGATTCTTGCAACTATTGAGAAGGTATCCTGGAAAAATTCCGGATGTGGACCTGATGTTTGATTGCATGGATAAGCCGACGATCAATAGAACCGAGCATGCTTCCAAACCACTTCCCATATTTCGATATTGCACGACCAAGGAGCATTTTGACATTCCATTTCCTGATTGGTCCTTTTGGGGTTGGTAAGAAACTAAGAATCAACCATTTACTCTTTTCCAGGAATTGAACCCTGCTGCCAAACCTATTCAAAAATGTGCAATTTGCCCCTGATCAACTTTGCTGATCACTTTACGCTGATTGTTTTCTGATGACAGGTCAGAAATAGACATAAGTCCATGGGATGAAGAATTCAAAAGCATAAAAGAAGGTTCACAGCAACGAAGTTGGAAACGAAAGTGGCCTATAGCTTATTGGAGAGGAAACCCAGACGTAGCTTCGCCGCTTCGTCAAGAATTGCTCCAGTGTAATCACAGTAGGAAATGGAGAGCTCAAATTATGCGTCAGGTTAGACCATTTTATGCGGTTAACTAAGTACATTGGCACAGTTCAATATTAAGAATTGTTGAATATATTGCAGGACTGGTTTGCAGCAGCTAAAGATGGTTTCAGGGAGTCAAAATTGTCAAATCAGTGTGATCATAGGTAATTATTCATGAACATTGTATTTTCATTAAGTAATCCATACTGATGTTATATAATCCTTGTCAGTTAAAACTTAAAATACAATGAAAATGTGTAGGTACAAGATATATGCAGAAGGGTATGCATGGTCAGTTAGCTTGAAATATATTTTGTCGTGTGGCTGTGTGCCTCTGATAATATCCCAACAATATGAAGATTTCTTTAGCCGTGGTCTTATTCCAAAGAAGAACTTTATGCCTATATCTCCATTTGATATGTGCAAAAATATCAAAGCTGCTGTTGAATGGGGTAACAAACACCAACCTGAGGTATGAACCTATATTTCTTTGTATTCTTACTTTAGAGGTTTGGTACTATGATTTATATGTGAAAGTTTTGTGTAATCAGGCTCAGGAAATAGGAACAGCAGCACAGGATTTCATGGAAAGTTTGAATATGGAGCGAGTTTACGATTACATGTATCATTTAATCGCAGAGTACGCGAAGCTGCAGAGTTTCACGCCAGTTCCACTTTCAAGTGCTAAGGAGGTATGCCCGGAATCTGTGCTTTGTTTCGCAGACGAGAAGCAACGACAATGGCTTCAAAAGTCGGTCGCCTATCCGTCTTCATTTCCGCCATGCTCACTTCCATAAATAGGAGTGTAAGGGACCATTTTCGTCGCAATACTTCACCTCTTGTATTAGTTTGGGGTCGTTTTTGTAGTTAGAATAGGAGTTCGTAGCTTTGGTTTACAATTAGTTTAAATGCACAATTTTCTCTATTAACTAATCAAAGCCGATGTGAGAAGGCGTGAGACAAGATCCGATCCCATAAGTGCGCATTTGGTTCCCCCTAAAAGTCATGATAAGTAATTTTATAAGACCTAAACTCACGTTTGTGGATTGCATGCTGATTAATAACGGAGGCCCGTAATAAGTGGACCATTTTGTACTTTATCTTGTAATAACTAATCATATCCCCACCCCTAAGATTAACCCTAAGATTAATTATCTTGAGCTCATTTGGCTTCTTTCAATTACTTTTTCTATAATATCACGAACCAAACGTAGAATAAGGGACTGATTAACAAAATTATATATAGGACTTCTAATTTACAAAGCAAATATGTGACTAATACACTATATCTATTTATTAGTACACACATTAAAAGTTGGACGCATTGTAAAAGAATGCATTCAAACGCGCTCACTATTATGTAACATTTACAAGAGCAATAGATCCAAACTCAAAAAACAGGAACCAAAACACATACACACACACAAAAATAAAAAATAAAAAGGCCCTCCCAGGTGTTTGCATCTACTAACACACAAGCTTGCGGAAACAAGGATCAAATCTATGGAAGCCAACGGTATATTTTAGGGTGATCAAAAGCAGGCTATGATATATATAAGGGAACTCATAAAAACTCGAAGCGCATGAGAAGCCTTGCGGAATTTAACTTCTCTCCTTTTCGATCACATAGAGGAACTGCACGTAGTCCTGGCCTCAATTCAGAAACAGGAATACATGTTTGGCCAGCAAAGTCGTCCTTCTCAGACATATCATACTCGTGCACTTCGATTCTCAACAAAGCTAGCTCTGGAACTGTCAGCGGGAAAGTAAACTCTTCATCCCAAACTGGAGTCCAATTGTCCTCAATCGACTTGGTCTTTTTCATAATCTCATCAGCTGGTGCACCAGCTATTCCAACCTGTCGTCACATAGACACGTTAACATCAGCATCGGAAACTTTGCAACATATCAGAAAGGTGTACGATACCCAAAGGATCAACTGTAGCTAAATCACAAAAAACACCTCCTACAAGTACATGATGTGCAATTTCTAGAAGCATTTCCTTCATTTTGATGGAATAATAAAAGATAAATCAAAATCAATGTATCAACTGAATATCAG
This sequence comes from Linaria vulgaris, assembly GCA_948329865.1. Lineage (NCBI taxonomy): Eukaryota > Viridiplantae > Streptophyta > Magnoliopsida > Lamiales > Plantaginaceae > Linaria > Linaria vulgaris. Next base: position 27,853,448 of record OX415250.1, on the reverse strand, counting down.
CTTACCCTAGTGTAGAAATCAGGTGGTGAATATGAATCAAAGTGAGTCTGCTTAAAGTCCAAATGCCACCCATCTCCCATGTACACTTTCACCTGTTAACCAATCATACTGTCAGAAGATAAATACCGGAAAGCAGCATAGGACAAGAATATTTGTTCAGACAGTAGTTTACCTTCAGTGTCTTCTTTACAGGGAGTTCAGCATTAGGATTGAATAACTGATTATTAGGACCAACTTTCATTAAAATGTCAGGCTTTTTGACATAGCCGCAGCCTCCATTGGCCCTGAACATTCCTTGCATCAACCAGAGGGCTCTACCATAACCCTATTATTTACAACCAAAAACTATCAGTTAAGTGACAAAGAGCATACAAAGTTTTTTGCATTGAAAGCTCAAAGGGAAATGATTCAGAGTAAACTGAACCACAAGAGGATTCAGGGAATACCAAATGCCGAATCAAGCAATATTTATAACTTACAATAATAACTAACAGCTAGGTGAGTGACGCAACTATAAGTTGCTAAAGCAGGTTGTACTTGTGTTTGTAGATCAATCAACACATAACAGCAAGATTGACACTGAAACTGATAAGAATCATGTTAATGATAGAAAGGAGAGATAAGAAGAAGAATAAGGAATTCTCTCAATATCACAAGTGTGAACTACCTTTGATTAATGTAAGGGAACGAGACACCTGTCAGAATCACCTTACTGGCTAAATTGTTTCACAGTTGATTTTTTCGAGGGGCTACAGGAATAGGTATCATTCATTCAAAACTCATTTTGTCTTGAGTATACTTTAAATTATTAAAGAACATGATATTTCTTCTCTCATATTCCTTAAGAAGAACAACTCTAGCTAAAACAACTTTTTCTGTCACTTAGACACTTGGCAATTAATGAAACTTAGCATAATAGCTCATATCAGGAGTAAATTAGAGGACTAACAGGATGTACATCGAAAGCGTTGAACTAACTTCATGGGTTTAATTGAAGCTTTATATTCAAGAAAAATCATGACACTTTTAGAATAGAGACTGCCAACATGGCATGCAATACCAAGACACTTATACAATAGATAATGCCCATTAGTTATACAGAAAAGAAATCTAAGAACACTTCCAACTTATGATTATCAGTTGAAAAGTCAAAACAAATCAGACCTGCATATTGAAGGCCACCATTTGAGCTCCATGCAACCAACCAATTTGGGGCTTGTAGTTCGACGAATTAAACCGGGTCCCTTTTGGATACACTCTAAGAATATTTCTCTGGGTGAACCTAATAATGAAATTAATTAGAGCCATCAAAGTGTACACAAAATAACAACCAACTTCGTTAGAGGGTATCAAGTCTTGCAAGTTTTCATTTAGAGAGATACCTCAAAATATCTGTTCCATAAGTTTCAGCAGCTTTTTCAAGGGCGGGCTCACTGAGACTTAAGCGCCTCACTTTATCTGGTTCAACTTTTAGTGCTTCTTTCATCCCTCCTTTGGGTTTCCCAGCATGAATAGCTATAAGACGTTTGTAAGCAGGTGCTGAATTACCTTTCACGTCACTGTCACTGTCATCCTCGTAATTCGAATTAAAGCTACGCAGTTCGGATTCACTCTGCAAAACAGATAAATGACCCGAGTATGTAAAGCAAGTGCATTTTTCCTAAAACAGTACTAAGGCTAAAGAAATCTCTATCCAAAGTACCTTATTTTTTTCTTCTTGATCAGCTGTAAGACTTGAAGGCTCCTTGCCCCAAACATCATCATCAGAATCCTTTGCCCTTTGCGAATTATTCGCCTTGTCCTCAATAGGCTGATTCTCAAGGTACTCTTTGGGCGGTTTTGTGGAGATAATGATTCGATGTTTTAACTCCTCAGGTGAGGGAAATTCTTGCAAACAGTCTGATTCAGGACAGAAAATCATCTCGCCAAATGTTTGAGAGAGCATCTATACAAATACAAACACCAATATTCACGTCAATATACCCTTAAACAAGATAGGTGCAACATGAAACACGCCTTGCATCAGATATTCACCTGAGCAACTTTAGCTTGCAGATCAGAGGTAAGGTGATCCTCAAGAGTTATTACGACAGGATATGGGGAGGCAGAGAAGGCATGCTCTCGAATTGATTTTAAACATTTTATGAGCTCCACAGGTGCCGTCACAGTTCTATAGAAGAATGGTACAAAATTCAGACAATTGGAGCATAATTTGATATTAGGAAAAGGGGGAATATTGGAGACTAAAAACTCGTTCCTACTAAAAACTTGTTCCTTTATGAGGTCCGTTAGTGTTGTCATATTTCTACGTGTAGTGATACAAGAGTCGGACACTAGTTGTAGACGTAAGTTTGTTTACGAAGAAAGGTATAGACAAAATTGCTCGTTATGGTTAAAAGCACATTAATATGGCAAAGAGATTAACTTTTTATTTCTTCAGTTGGGATATAAAAGTGTGAAAATTCTTTCACTTTTTATTCTACCTACAGCTCTATACAGATTATTTAATTCTTCAACAGGGAGCTATTATTAACCTCTGAGTGAGAGTCTATTTGGTCTCATTCTTTTACAAACGATTTACAAATTTACAAGCTCCCCTGTTTCTAGAGGAAGATTTGGATTAATATAACCGTTCTCCTATGCCAACCCCCGTATAAAGGCTCATATTCTTCAATGCACAAACTTTATCTACTAGGTTTCCGAAGGGAAGCCCTGCATTGTTCACACGAAGCTTCTTTATGGTCGCTGTAATTCCAATTAAAGAAGTTTGATATAGTACATAGCATACACACCAAAACAATGATGCCGCTTTTAAGAAGTCTGCCATTCAGTCGCGGGATTGCAACATAACTTTTTACATCGCAATTCAGAACTTGGTGATTGGATGATTGACAACAAACTTGAGATTCATTCAAGGAACTTTGAGTTTCGTGTTAGGCTAGATAAACCTAGTATATGTGTAATCTAGTTTTTCTTTTGTGCTCTAACTTTACAAGAAAAAAAATTGGTTCAGTTAACCTTAATCTCCCGCGTATGCATTCCTTGATTTTTACTCACTGCTAGTTTGTGTTTACCTCACTTAGACCACTTAGCTAAATTGGGAACAAAAATGCACCATCGAAAGCTTTCATTTATTTGATTCTTGTTATGTTGGAAGAGAAATAAGTTGCAAGTCCTGTCCTAAGGAAATGTAAGTTTTAAAGTTACACTAATGTGGACTCTGAACATTAAACAATTTGGTGAACAATGAGCATAAATGACAACAGAAACCCAAGTGGGCACAATCTTGATAACATTGCATACCTTCCGTGAAGGACATGAACATCATCCTTATCAGAATTAGGCCAGATATCGAGTTCTATGACCCTTACGCCCTTCTTGAGTGCCTTTATAATAGGTACATCGCTGCAGTCACTCGTAAGCTGATTTCCGGTAAGGTAAGAGTTATGCCCGGTGTATATGAAATAGTGAGACAAAGGAGCTGTCATGTCTTGGTGAATCTGCAACGGATGAAATAAAATCCGTTAAACTTTGACTTAGACGGATAACATAACCAAGAAACACCATCATTCCAAAAGCCGTAAGACAGACAAGTAGTCCACCACAATATACCGATCAGGAACCAATTCATTTTCACTACGAAACTCACAACATCAAAAAAGATGAGATTGATATCTTTACCTTAACAACAAAACTAATTCATTTTCAAGAACCACCCAAGAAAAAGTGTTAATTTCCAATCCATCATCACAAGTATAAAATCCATGTACTAAAAGGGCTTGTCAAAAAGGTACAACAGAGGTCACAGCAGATAAAGGTTGTTGTACCTTTGAGTGAATGGGAGGGTTGAGGTCAGCAGAGAAGAGGTAGTGGTGAAAATCCTCGAGGGTGAGCGCGTGGCGCGTGAACTTAGCAAGGTGGTGCCTTTTCTGGAGGATCTGCTGCACAATCCGGTCGGCGGTGGCGGGATCCTCTGCTTCGCACTGAACTTCCACCATGAAACGCAGCAGCTGCTCCGGTGTCATGTGGGTCCCGCCCTCCGCGTATTTTCGGAAAGCCTCCTTCACGTCGGACGGCGGCTCCGCCTCCGTCACACGGTACTTGCGCGTGAAACACATGCACACCCGATAACTCCCCATTAATTAATTATTAATTATTAATTTATTAATTAATAATCTCTCTCTATTACAACTGTAAAAGGGGCGCAGTTGGGAGTTGAGTTCACTACTTATATTATTACTTTGACAATATAACGTGTTTCTTTGATGATGATGATGTGGTGTAAATATTAAATTAAATTTTTATTAGTTTTTTGTCGTGTGAATTTGTCTATGAATTGAGAGTGTAATTTCAATTTGTATTAATTGGATTGGTTGTGAATTGTGTGATCTGTCTTAGCTGTGGGGCTGTTGAGTTTCTTTCTGTCTCTCCTAGCTTCTTCTGCTTCTTCTTTTACTATTTGCCCACGTATTATCTTCCCGCCATTTAATAATAATATAATGATTGCTTGTAACGGCAATAATGGTATCCGATACGATTTACAAGCGTGTTGTTTGATGTTTGTAGCGGATGTGACAAAGGTACCGAGTACCGAGTACCGACATGAATATCGCTAAGGTATTATTATTCTCGCGCACATGCTATCTAAATTCATAATCTATATATTTTGTTTTGTTTTTCGTTAAAAAACATTAATATGGAGAATAAAAAATGAGGTAAAATGAAGCAGCAGATTTTAGTCTGAGTTTCAGCTAGGGGTGGGTAATCAAACCCGAAATTTTGGTACCCTGCCCGACCCGATTGGGTATTACCCGAATTTTGGGTTTTACTACGCGAACCGTACTCGAAAATTCGGGTACCCTATCCGATTAGGGTAATTCGGGTACGAATTCGGGCACGGTTTTTAAAACAATTCGGGTACACGGTACCCGAATTGAATATTATACTTTTTTTTTCTTTTCCTTTTTTTTTCTTTTCTATTTTCTTTCTCTTTCTTTCAATTTCAAACACACACCGTGCTCACTGTCTCTCTCGTCTCTCTTTCTTTCACACGGACTCAAACACACACACACACACCCGGCGACAAACACACACACACACACACCGGCGGCGACCATCTCCGAATCCGGCGACTCAAGCAACGCACGTCTCTCTCTTCTACCAAGTACCAACGGGCGCTCTCTCTCCCTCTCAAAATCGAAAAAGTGGTAAACTCTAAACCCAAAATTAATTTTTTAATTTGTATGTATTGTGTTATATGATATGTATGGTGACTCAATTAGACTCAAATGGAGTTGTGTGGTAACTCAATTAGACTTAATTAGATTAGTTAGGATTAATGAATTTGGGCATTTTGTTAGATTAGAAGAATTTAGGCATTTTGGTAACGAAGTATTGAAATTGAAGTATGAAATTGAAGGTTTTGAGCATTTTGTTAGAAATATTATTGAAATGTGATTTGTTAATTAATGAAGTGTGTTATATGAGACTATGAGGATATGGTAACTTAATTAGACTTAATTAGATTAGTTAGAGTTAATGAATTTGAGCATTTTGTTAGATTAGAAGAATTTGGGCATTTTGGTAACGAAGTATTGAAATTGAAGGTTTTGAGCATTTTATTATAAAAGGTATTGAAATGTGACTTGTGAATTAATGAAGTGTGTAATGTGTTATATGAAACTATTAGTATATGACTAATTATTTGGGCATTTTGTTAATGAAGTTTGTCATTTGATAAATTGATATACTTTAAATGATAATTTGATATGAATTGTTATTGTGTTATATGAATATTGAAACTTGAAATTAATTTCCTATGAATGTTGTAACTTGTAACTTGTAACTAAGTCATTTTCTTAATTTATATAGGTGATGGCTCCTTCAAATTCGAAGGGAAAACAAGTCACATCTTCAAAAAGGAAGGGAAAAGAAGTTGCACGTCCAAGTTCAAAAACAAAACGCTTGAGTGCCAAAGCCAAGGGGAAGCGAGTAATGGACGAGAGTGCGAGGAAAACTCCTAAAAAGAATCCAAACTCGTCAATATCTATCAACGATGAAGAGGTGTGATCTTTACATTATATTTTCAGTCAAGATTATGATGATTCTTCCGATAGCGATGTTGCCGAGAGGTTGGAAAATCCGGACAACATTGAGGTTGATGATGAAGGAAAATGGTGGAGTGACACCAGTGATAGTTGTCGTGATTGGAGTAAAGTCACGGAAGAGATGAGACTTGTGAGGAGGAAGGCTATTGGGAAAAGGGCCAAAGTTTGAGACCATTTTAAATCGTGGTACTGCACAAAAGAGCAAGAAAATAAGGCGACTTGTAGATATTGTAAAAGAACTTTGGCTGCCGATTCTGCAACACATGGTATATCTAGTTTGATAACTCACCACAAGAATTGCAAATTGAAGCCAGACGAAGTTGAAACTAATCAACAACGTCTAAGCTTTCAGCCACCAAAAGGGAGTCGTAAGGGTGGCCTATTGAATTTGCGTTTTGAGCAGGAGACGGTCACGAAAAGCTTTTGCAAGATGGTTATCATAGATGAGATGCCATTTAAGAATGTAGAAAAGAGGGGGTTCCGGATTTTCATGGCAGATGCATACCCGAAGTTTGGGGTACCCGACCATCCAGTGGCCATTTCTTGGTCACTGGATGAACTTCGGGTACCCCAAACCCGAAGTTTGGGGTACCCGACTCAAATCGGGTACCCCAAACATTGATAGGGTATCGGGTAGGGTTTTTATCCTACCCGTATATTAGGGTACCCTACCCGAATATACGGGTACCCCACCCGAATCTACCCAAACCCACCCCTAGTTTCAGCAAAACTAGAAAGCTTTTTGATGGAAAACGAATTATGTTGTGACACGCCCAATTTAGACAAAACCAATCTATGACTGAGACGCTACCACATGCCCAATTTAGACAAAAAAAAAAGATAGGGATAATTAATGTACACCCATTAGGTTTGGTGTAGTATACATACTTCTCCTCAAGTTTAGAACATATGAATCACCTCCCTTCCAATCAAAAGAAAAAGTATAAATAACTTTTTTTTTAAACATTAGCAACTTTATTTATAAAAAAAAAACTAGGCTGAAGCCATAAAATGTACAGTGAGGGTGTGGGGTCGGAGCTGGCGAGAGAATCTCGTATATGTACAAGAAGTATCACATAAAGCCAACGATCTAAACTAGGCGGGCATCCTAGCCAAGTTGCACAAAAGGGCGGTTGCAGGAGGCAGTCCATACAAGTTTGATTGGCTCCCTCTTTTGCTAGCACATCCACGAACATGATCGCCTCACGATATATACAAGGGACGAACATGGTGTGACATCTTATTCCTAAACTCCACACATCATGGAGTCGGACTAACACTTCTGCCTAGGCTATAGGGCTCGGCCTCCTAGTGAGACAATTGAACGTAATCTCTAAGTCGGTTTCAATGATAAGTGCAAGAATATAAAGATGTAAAGAGAGCATTACTCCCTGGCGAAAAGCCCAGAGTTCTGCTACGTTGTTGGTGTTGCATCATGACGATTCGAAAAAAGCACCATTTATGTTACATGCACAATCACGTATCACGCCACCAATACCCGAGAGCCCAGGGTAGGCCAGTGCAGAACCGTCCGTGTTTAGTTTGAAGACTCCTCGTGGTGGCGGGTTCTGGCGGATTGATAACCTGTAGCATTTGGGAGGTCCAGGGGGACTTTCTGCCAAAGTTAGATTATACGGTGCGATATGCGCCCCATAGAGATTGGGTGTCTTCGAAATAGGAACTCATTGCGTGCACGCCAAATTGCCCAACACCTATCAAGGTTACGGCCGTGCTTGGGAGGTAGTTAAGGTGAGAGATGGGATTTTCCCCTTCACAGGGGGGAGAACAAGGGGAAGCTTCGTCGAATGTCAGTGAGGAGGGAGTAATTTGTAAACAGATGTGCCGCTGTTTCAACCACTGTGTGGCAAAAGGGGCAAGTGGGGGAAATGGGAACATGGTGTCGTACCAGGCACTCCCTGGTTGGGAGAGCATTTTGGCCCCAGCCCCAGCCGAAAAACTTAACGCGAAGTAAGACACAGACTTTCGAAGAGCCTGCCAGGGGAGGTTGGGCGAGGGGTTCCCATATTCTATTTGGGTTAGCCAGTCGTAGGCCTATTTGATAGTGAAGTTCCCTCCAAGGTCCCATGCCCAGCAGGCGAAGTCCAGTCCGCTAATCGCGGGGATGGGGATACCCCAAATTCGTTGCACAATATGGGTGGGTACGAATGGGCCAACAAAATCTAGATCTCATTCCCCATGGGGCTGGATAAGTTCTCGTACGGTAAGGTGGATAAGGTGGGGCGGGATGGTGTCGACGTAGTTTGCTATGGTGAAGGAACCCAACCAACGAGAAATCCAGAACTTAATGGATTCCCCGTTGCCTACCATCCATCTCATGGATGCCAGGACCTTCGAAAAGAGGCGGACAATAGACTTCCACGATTGAATGTAGTTAGCGAGAATCAGGGTTGTAAGGGAGCTCCAGTTAGGGAAGTATTTGGCTCCGAGTACCCCAGGACTAGAGCGTATACGGTGATTGGAGTAACCACCACCCGAGTTTGAGCATATAGGTGTCGTTGAGTTGCTCCAGGTGACGGAAGCCCAGCGCTCCCATGCGGATGGGGGTGCAAGCAGTCCACCAGGAACCAAGCCCTTATGCCATCCACGACCATCCCCATTCCAAAAGAAGGATTTGGACAATTTCATGAAGGTAGTGAGTGTGGCACGGGGTAGGCGTAGCATGCTCATTTGATAACCCGGAATAGTCTGCAACGTATTTTGTATGAGCAAGCGGCGACCATCATATGAGAGGTGCCTCGAGTGTCAAACCCTTATGCGTTGATTAAAGCGTTCCAAGACTGGATTAAAAAAACAAGGGTGAAATCGCCCCTGCTATATCAAAATACCTAGGTATTTACAGGGGCTGGTCCTTGCTTCCATCTAGAGTAGGCGAAGAATGGCTCGACGACGCCTTAGAGGAATGTTTGAGGAGAAAAAGACTCGGGATTTCTCGTAGATGACCCCCGGCTTGGCCACGACGTGGAAGGATTCCATGAACTCCAAGAGGAGGGTCAGTGTCCCTAGGTGGTCCTCGCAGAAGATAAAATAGTCACCCGCAAAGCTAAGGATGTGGATGGGTGAGCCTCCGCAACTAACGCGGGTGGCACGAAAATGGCCCTCCTTTGTTGCTCGCACGAATGCAGCAACGAGAAGTTCCATGTAGAGGATAAAGAGATAAGGGGACAATGGGTCCCCCTTCCAAAGACCCCTTCCGAGTTGCCATCCCGGCGACCTTGCGTTATTGATGTAGGCGTTATACTCCACCGAGCAAACGCATTCCATGAGCCAGCCAATGAGGTTGGGTGGAAAGTGGGATTGCTGAAGGGTGTATTCAATGAATGCCCAATTAACATGGTCATAGGCCTTTGCAAGGTCAATATTAATGGCAAGGAGTCCACGATGGCCAGACCTTCGGTTATTAATGGTGTGGATCCATTCCTAGGAATGAGGACGTTGTCACTAAACGACAAGTTGGGCAGAAATGCATTTTGATGGGGGAGATTAGAAAATTCATTGCAAGATAGATGCGTGCTACTAACAACTTAGAAATGATTTTGCAGCTAACATTGCAGAGGCTGATAGTTCAGAAATGGTGGGGAACATGTGGTTGTTCCCACTTGGGTAGCAGGACAATTGTGGTATGGTTAATATTTGGTGGCATAAGGATGGTGGAGAGGAAATCTGTCACCAGAGTGGAGATGTGGGTTGGAGTTTGTCCGAGTATCACTAGAAGAAGTGGTCATTAAGGCCATTAGGGCCAGGGGCCTTCATGGGACCAATGTTGAATGTCGCCTTGCGGATCTCGTCGTCCTCTGGCAGGCGGAGGAGGGAGGGGTGATAGAAGGAGTCTAGGGGGAAGAGAGGTGAGGTGAGGGCTTCGTCAGGATAAGCGAGGGGCGGGGATTGGAAGAAGTGGAAAAAACTTGGATAATCTCCCCCGTTGTGTGGACCCAAAGCCTCGAAGCATTGTGGATGCCTTGGATTGCATTCCATCGTCGGCGGTGCGAGGCGTACGCATGGTAGTATTTTGTGTTGTTGTCCCCATTTGCTATCCAAAGTTCTTGAGATCGTTGCGCCCAATAGAGTTTTTTTTGGGCCAAACAGTGTGTGATTGAGTTATGGAAGAACCGTTTCACAGGGCACGTCTAAAGAACGGGGTTCGAGATCGGCTGGGGCAGGATATCCTCGAGTTACGCCTCGAGGGACGCAAGTTGGGAATCTAAGTTTCTGTATTGCGTCCTTTTCCAGTAGCGTGCTGCTGCCGCAAAACGGTGGAAGTTGGCAGAGAATGGGTAGTTCTTGCTTCTCGGGTCCTCCCATATATGGTTGACTACTACTGGGAAGGTCAGGTGAAGATCCCAGGCCATCTCATACTGAAATGGCCAGGTTAGGGTGGATTCTGGAGAGAGGAGGTCCAGAAGAATCGAAGAATGATCCGATGTGTAGGATGCCAAATGGCGAACCCGAAATGAGGGGAATGCGTTAACCCATGCTACGTTAGCAAAGAAGCGGTCCAATCTTTCACAGATAAAAGACCATCCCATACGACGGTTCGTCTAGGTGAACAAGTGTCTAGAGAAATAGATGTGTAAGAGGCCACATGTTTCAATACAAGAACTGAACCGCGACATAGAGGAACATGTTTTGGGGCGGCCGCCGTGTTTTTTGTTGTGAGATAAGATTGCATTAAAATCACCAACAAGTAACCAAGGTGACGTAACAATAGGAGCATATGATATAAGAGCATCCCATACCTGGTCTTGTTTGGCAGGCTGAGGAGGGTTGTAAATAGCACTCAAACGGAAGATCTGATCTGTGTGAAAGGTGGCTTTCATGTGTATAGAGCGTGTGTCCGAAGTCAGTGTCTGGAGTAAGATCTGCAGCATGTAGTATAGAACCCAGATACCTCCATAGTACCTAAAAGATGGACAATTATGCAACCGTCAAATGGGAGTTGATCAATAATGTGTCGGGCACATTCTGCATGACATCGGGTCTCTATGAGTATCAAAATAGTAGGGTTTTGTTGTCTAATTAGGGTGCTCATAACGGGCAAGAACTCGGGGCAATTTGCACCATTAACATTCCAGCGTACAATCCGCATCGGGAGACAGGGAATGTGTGGAAATCCTTGGTCGTTGACAACCAACGGGGACGGTGGGCTCAGCAGTTAACTTTTTGGACTCAAAAGAGATAGAAGGTATTGTATATGGGAAGTAGTGATTGCGTGCGTGAACCTGAGTTGTTGCATCACGCACCCTTTTGCCTGCAAATAGAATTCTTGAGCCATATTAAAGCTGGCTCCCGACATGTGGTTTAGGACAATATACCCTCAGATCGTACGACCCTCTATCATCTGATTATTGATAGGTGATTCGCTCACAGGTATGATGCATATGGTCGTGCAAATCGGGTCACAATACCTAACAATGGGTCGCTTTCTGTGATGTTGTAATGGGTTTCTAGGTGGTACAGGCTCGGTGGGGGACCAAGGGATGTATCAAGAACGTTCGAACCGCAGATACCCGCTGGCAGATAGTCACCCAGTTCGATAGTTGGCCACTGGCCGAGAGGCGTTCCATGCGCTCCACGAAGCTCGATATCTCCTGCAGAGTGTCGTTGGCTCAAGGGCCCTTGTGGTTGGCTCTGAGAGGGCTCTGAGAGTTCAAGGTTCTCATAAAGAGGTAAGAAGTTAGGGGTTGTGGTGGAGGTACAACGATGGAGGGGTGCGGGTGGTAGTGGTATGGTAGGGAGAGTGTTAAGTAGCGGCTTGGTGGCGATAGAGATGCGATGGTGTTGGTGAATAAGGATGGCGGTGGTGCATGGGTGGTGGCAGAGGGGGCGGGCGGTGGTGGTGGGTTGGTGGTAGAAGGGGCAAACGGTGGTGGTGGGAGGGAGGGAAGAGGGTTATTTATAGGGGTAGGGGTTAGGGGTGGCCCGAGGTGGGTGAGGGGGCATCGTGGCCTCCACTGGGCCACGTGGCGCCCCGTGTGGGGGATGGGTGGCGAACAAGTCCGCCACCTTGACTTCCTTGGGCCACGTGGCTTGCATGCGTGCCACGTAGTGATACGTGTTGCCAAGTGGCATCATTATCCGCCACTTGGCCAGTGGTGGCATATAGGGCTGACGTGGCATCTTTATCAGCCACGTCATCCTGTTCGGTGCCATCGTCGCATAACACATGGTCCATCTTAGTCCTTGTGGGTCTCATCCCCGCGTCAACATTTTTGGCGGGGTTGCTTTCTAAGTGTCGTTCTCGTCCGCGGTTGTAGTCTGTTGGTGTTTTTAGGGTGCCACAGTCTCCGATTGGTATTCTGATGTGTCTGCGCAGTCGCGGTTCAGGGCTAGTATTCTGGGCTTGTTGGGGGCTATTCGTGGGGATTCTTCGCATCCATATTCGAGGATTAGAAACACTAGTCTGGACGAGGGCGGGTCAAGAGTGGCTACATTCGTCGGCGCATTGCGTGGTGCTCTATTAGGCCGGGGGGTTTCTTGATTCGGCGACCGAGCGAGGAGGGATGAAGGTCCCTTCGAGCGATGAGGGGGCGTCGAGTGATGACGTGTCAATCCAAGCCTGGGTGGGGATTCCCCAAAGGTGGTGGTGGTGTATCTGACTGGACGTGTTGTTCTACGCACTTATTGCCCATGTGTCCCAAGCTGTCACATTCGAGGCAAAAGTCTACCTTGACTTCGTACTTGGCATCGTGGTGGTGTCCATTTACATGGATTTTGGTGGGTAGTGGGGTGGTGGTGTCTAATTCAACACAGACACGAGCATATCTGGCCCTAGTGCACATTGTAGTATGGGTATCAATCTTAATTGGGCGTCCGAAGAGGCCCGCGATACGAAAAAGAGCCTCAAAATCGTAGAATTCAATGGGCGACCCAGAGAGCTGGATCTAGGTACATACCTTACAGAGCATTTTTGCCGAGAGGAAGAAAATTTAGGTGCCATTGACAGACAGCTAGATAGTAGTTGAAAAGGAACCATGGGTCACCCGTTAGCGCAATGGTGTAGTCCTCGAGGTTATTCAGTCGCACCAGGTAGGCACTCTGTCCAACCTCAGGTAGGCTCTCTGTCCAACCTCTGTGAGCCTAATTGCATGAGTAAACTTCCAGAGATGTTGCAGCTTGGTGGGCATGTGAGGGATGGACCCGTGTAATGCCCACCGTCTGTATGATGAAGGCTTTCTTCCAGGGTTCGCTCAGGCAGCAGATTTCATGTGGCGGAAGGTAACATGGGGCCCCTTGTCCATCATCTCATCCTTACTGGGGTCAGCCACCTGTACTTCATCCATTTCTTCATGTGCCTGCAACCAGGTGGAGAAGAATAAATGATAGGTGGAGGAGAGGAGGCGCGATCGATAACTCGATGGTGGTTCCATTGCATTTGCAAGAGGCGGTGTTGGCGGGGCAGGCGCCAGAGGAGCTAATTGCGGGTGGTGGAGAGGAGGTGGAGTGGGAGGTTGGGAGGTGGGGGGACGGGGAGGCGGGTCCGGACCGGGGTGGTAGGGGAGGGGAAGAAGGTTGGGTAGTGGTTTGGGGAAGAGATGGTGGCCGGTGGTGGAGGTTTGGGTGGTAGAAATTTTTGGACTTATCCATTCAAGAGAGAAGGCCGCAATTAAAGAGTTTAGTTAGTATAAAGAAAATTTCACTTTTGATTATCTTTGTAAGGGATACAGAACAATATTATTTAAAAATTACTTGATAAAATTTTAAAAATTAACTAAATTTACAGTAAATTTTTTATATAATTTTCTATTACTTTTTCTCTAATTTTTACAAAATGATTTGATCATTATAAAAGGTATATGATAATCACATTATCTCTAAAACATTATTGGTCTAAAATAACTATTGGTGTGAGAATAAAAATAAATATGCATGCCTTAATGGTGAAAATTTTAATTATGTCTTTAATATTTTATAAATTTATGTCATTATTCATATTTTCTAGATGTACCAAAAATAGTTTAATTTAAATTCTCAAGCTAGAACACTGGGTGTTAATTATAACTTATTTTCTATATTTCACAATTTAAAGTTATACATTATTTACATAACTGAATAAAACGATATTATAGTTATCGTTAACATCTATCTAAAATTCTGTAAATAGCTTCTCAATTAAATTGTTCAAAGCTTATAAAGTACACCCCTCTTATTTAACATTACATCTAAATTCCTTAAAAAACTAATTGAGTAAGAGCAAATCTGGAGTTTATTTAAATCTTTTGCATGAAGAGGTGGTGGCTGATTTCTCAAATTAAGAGAAAAATATATGTTACTACACTAAACTTGAGGGGGTATGGGTGTAATTATCCCAAAATATCCACATCTACATCTAAGATTTTGATAAGATCAAACAAGCAAAAAAAATTAGCCTAGTAAAAGAAAGCCTAATTTATATCGCCAACGGCCGACCTGAACCTATTGAAATTAGCTTACACAATATGCATCATCAATATCTATTTTGAGTTCCAAAGGGATATTTACTTTGTTTGAGTGTCAGTTACAAGGTTTAATTCGGCCGTATAATCTAATTATTGCAAATGAATTATGTCTTTTTTTGAACAAATTACGTATTTCCTTAAGTTTACTTAGCATTTTTTATTTATTTTGCATAATATTTAATTATAAATTCAACTACTAAAAACTTACGAAACTTTAATTGTTAAAATATATAATATATATATATATAGCTTCTTGCGGGATCATTGTGATTTCTTTACGTGACTTACACAATAAAATAGTCAGCTAGAAAGTCATGTCGAAATGAGACACACAATAATTATTTCTAAAATTAAAAGGCCATTAATCCACATAACAGTTAAATAAAACTAGTCATAGTTTTCTGTCTAATAACAGAAATAAATAATAACAACAAAATATATCTACGTAACTAATTTTCCATTGCTAAATTATATTACGTTAGTATTTAATTTTATTTGTATCTAGATAAATTAGTGCTCCACGTGATTTTTTAGGACTTAAAAACTACTTTGTTATGTCGATAATGGCAAAGTCGTGGTTTTGTTTTTCAGTCCAGACTTTGTTTTATTTGATAAACTATTTTATTCATTGAATGTGTATACTGTTTCAGCCTTTCAGGTAATGCCACTTACAATATGTGGAAGAATTCCTTAAAACTTATCCGTTACTTGATAGTGATGGCAGTGATTCAACTTTGTGAATATTCAGAGGCTGGGAATCCTGTTCACGAATTCAGAAGCTTGAAAGCAAAGGCTTTGCTGCTGCTTATCATGAATTAATGGCGCCGTCCACAATAAATGTTCAATAATGCGCATAATTTTTCAAAACCGATGCTTTATAAAAAATACAAGATGTACACAAATGAGGAGAAATCTTCTTTTTTATGTGCTTTTGATGTTCTGGTGTTGTTATGAGTTATATGTTCATTGTTGATTTGTAGAGTCAGTATGGAAGTTTCTAATAATGCGTTACAGTAAGAAATCGTCTTGTAATCTTGTAATACCAGATAATTCATTCAAACTTGTACTGACATGAAGTTATCCAACATATTTTGAGAGATGGTTTATCTTAAGGCAGTTTTACAGTTGTAGTAGTACCACTCAAAATCACAAGCATGTCAATCTTATGATCCATAGATTCTAATCTCGTCAAGGTAATATTTTATGTAGCGTTCGGTATGTGATATTATTGTATATGGCATCTCTAATTCTCTACAACCATATAAAATACACCAAGTGTTGACGGTGGACAATTGGGGGACAAGACCCCATGTTGTGGGCCCCCAAGTGCATGAATTGCATGGTTGATTGAATTGTACAATTCAATGCCCATGGTTTTGACGTCGGGAGCTCTTTGCTCTGGTGCTTATAAATAGCAATGGTTTTGCTATTTGTAAAGTATCCCTTGAGAAGTTCTTTTCTTTCTCTCTATGTTATAATGTGATATTTTATACACCAGAAGAGTGTAGATTATGGAGTGGTGAGAATGAAAAGCATCTGTCGGGGTCATTCGGGTTGAGTAAAAATTATGTTGTTGTGAGAGTTTTCTACATAGTGAATTTTGCTCGAGTCCCCGTGGTTTTTCTCCGGTGAAAGAGTTTCCATGTTAAATCCTCGTGTTGTTACGATCATTAATATTATATGCGTGTTGCTTCGTAATTACCTCATGGGCAATCCTGGAGGCAGTATTTGAGGCGATTCAAATACCCAACAAGTGGTATCAGAGCTTGGGTTCTGCCGGAGGTGGAGTTACTACTGGGGTGGAGTTGTGGTGTGGTGTAATATGAATACGTACTGTAAAGGCGGTTATGTCAAAGGTAATTGGTTATTAAGTGGGACCGTTGTGACCCCACCAATTACCTGGGAACCTTGAAACCCTGTCACGAAAGACGAGTTATCTCTTTTCGGGGGTTTACTTTGTACGATTCTCAGAAAATTCACCAACTCACTGGTGTAATGTCAGGAAGCAAGGGTACGGATATGAGAAAGTTTGACGGGAAAATCAACTATGACTTGTGGCGTGTTCAAGTCGAAGAAAGTTAATTTGGTCGGGTTACACAAGGATTCAACCTACGGAGGGTATACCTTTCTCCACAGTGATGTTGGAGGAAGAGAATGAAGGAGTACATAGATTAAGTTCTCTACGGTGATTTTTCTATTCTCGTTGTTGAGTCGAGAAAAGAGAATGATGGTGTCCAAAGAATAGTTATATCTCCACGATTGGATTTTCTTTCTCTATGGATTTTCAGAGAAAGAGATAGGTGATTGTTTACCTTTCTTCAGGGTCATTCGAAGAAAGAAGGGGTATTCGGAGATATGGCATATCTCCATGTTTTGTTTCCTTTCTTCAGGGAATTCGAAGAAAGAAGGGGTATACGAAGATATGGTATATCTTCATATTTGGCTTCTTAAGGGTCATTCGAAGAAGTATTTGGTGTACGAAGATAAGAGATATTTCCATGATCGTCTGCCTTTCTTCAGGGTTATTCGAAGAAAGATCGGGTATACGGAGGTGCTGTATATCTCCAAGTTTGTTTGCCTTTCTTCAGAGGGTTACAGAGAAAGAGAAGTGTTGAGCAAGGGGGAGCGTTTGCCCCTACATATAAAGTCGTTTGAGGAATGATCCTGGCGAGCGATAAAATGTGTTCCTCTTTTGGCAAGAGAAGAAATGAGGCAGAGTGGACGTGCGATGGTTTAGGGACTGGAGTGAAGATGATTTTAAAGATCTGATTTGTCGTTAATCATATCTTCAAGGGGAGATTGTTGACTGTGGACAATTGGGGGGACAAGACCCCATGTTGTGGGGCCCCCTAAGTGCATGAATTGTATGGTTGATTGAATTGTGCAACTACACAATTCAATGCACACAGTTTTGACGTGGGGAGCTCTTTGCTCAGCTGCCTATAATAGCAATGTTTTTGCTATTTGTAAAGTATCCCTTCAGAAGTTCTTTTCTTTCTCTCTAATTTATAATGTAGTATTTTATACACTGGGAGAGTGTAGATTAAGGAGTAGTGAGAGTGAAAATGATATGTCGGGGTCATTCGGGTTGAGTGAAAATTATGTAGTTGTGAGAGTTTTCTACATAGTGAATTTTGCTCGAGTCTCTGTGGTTTTCTCCGTGAAGGAGTTTCTACGTTAAATCCTCATGTTGTTACTATCGTTAATATTATACTCGTGTTGCTTCGTAATTACCTCATGGGTAATCCTGGAGGCGGTATTTGAGGCGGTTCAAATACCCGACAGCAAGTTGCTCGTAAGCCTGTCAATTGCCTAAATGACAACAATAATATAAGAATAAAATGTAAAAACGTAATCTACTTGATTTTTATTACATCAAAACGGGTTTACCACTCATAACGTTTGTGCGAACTATCAAACTAAAAAGAAAATAATAATCTAAGATCAAGGTGAAAATAGTAGCCGAAGCAATTAGAAATAAAAACACCCAAAAATATTATTTTGTTGTTCAAAACAATTGTGTGCGAGATTAGCATGAAAGTGACTGCTTATTTCTTCAACCGACCCTCTAGCGCTCTATGCTATAAGTTTTTTGGTTCAAGCAACAGATACTTCGGGTCATAGCTCGTGAAAAGTTGTTGTTTCTTCACACTTGGATCCATTTTCTGCATTTGGAATCATACAAATGAATTATTCATGAATCATAATTTTTTAAAACAATTATTATTAAACTAATCAAAAAAGAGAACACATTTTTTATGATACCTTTAATAAGTCTATCAATCTCTCTTCATGTTCTTACTTCTCAAAATCAAATAACATAAAATTATTTGTACCTTGAACAGATACCAACTTGGAGTTGCTATAGTAAGATCATACATGGTTAAAAACAAAAAAATAGATAGTATAAGTATCTTAGTTTCAACAACAAAATTACCAAGATTTTATATAACCTATGATACACACCTCTTGGAGTTCAGAATGCAAAATTTGGTTGAGATTGCAAAATTTGGTTGAGATGGACATTTGCCAATGCATAAGGTGCATCAATAGAGTTACTCATGCCATCTTTAACCTGATTGATATTTTGGAGTATTAATAAATAAAAGAATTATCATAAAAGAATGAAATGCAAGTGTAGTTTTGGAGGAGTAACATCATTCATCATACCGATTCTCGGGTACGTACTATAAAGTTCGGATCTTCTGATCTTGGCGCCTTACTTTTAGATTTTCTTTTTCTCGCAGCTTTCTCAGATCACTTCTTGGACTTTTACTCGTTTTGTAAGTTATTATTTCTTTAGTTTTTATTTCCTGATCTCTATTGTCATCAATGACCATTATCAGCAAAGTTAACAAGATTAGGCGGATAAGTTTTCTCACATGAGCAACTCAAAAAATCAGATGGATAGACTAGCCGGCTTATGAGGATGAAAATAGTTTTTTTCTCTAAAATCAAATGGATTTACCGGGACCAATGCATGATTTTCTGTTAGTCCTTTTGGGATTGGGTTTTATATTAGAAAATTTGGGAGTCGTATTATTTTCAAATCCAGTTCTCTTGACAATTCCTTGTTCTTCAACATCACCATCTTCAGAACATGCATTAACTTCAAACAACTTCTTGAGACCTTGCTTAGCTATTTCATATCGATTGCGACTCTCAGCAACCCTTGAGATCAACTGGTTATAATACTGACAAAAATCTTTATATCGGCAGGACATCAAGTCTTCGGGTCTACTTGGCTCTCATCATGAGAGTCTAGCTAAATTGAAATTTTGTTTCTTGGCAGTCTTCATCCATCTTATTTTGATATATTGATCATGGATTTTTAATATTTGCTTGAAGTTTAAGACTTTCGGTGCATGTGAGCATCAAATTCTGAAAAATTCAAACTTCTTGCAACTACATGATATTGAATTATCAAATGAATCATATAGAACATGATGCTTGTATTGTTTGCCAAAATATGCAACCTTAAATTCAACTTTTGTGTATTTTCACCACAAATCTCAAAACTACAATCAAAAGCTTTACGAACCCCTTCTTGAAATAATTCAAGGACAGTGTAGGTATATATACCTCAGTCGCATGCTTCAGAATCTGCACTGGGAATGATAATGAAGGCGTGCTATGACTTGTGCTGAAGTCTGCTCTTAATTCTTTGTAGCAGCGATCCTTAATCAATCTTTCAAAATGTTCAAAAAACTCTGGCAACTCATTTTTATAGCTAATATACTTTTTAATGGCATTGTTCATCGATTCACTTCGTTGAGTACTGCTCATGTCTCCACAAAAAGTTTGTCTTCCATATACTAATGCCCATTTCTCTTTTATCTTGAACAATCCTGTCAACCACTCATTATTTTGTAGACCATATTTCTCAATCATTTTGTACCATGCATCAATGAGATATTGTTCATCCTCGTGGTCATACGTACAACTACTAAAATCTTTTGAAAGGTACTTGTATTGAGCAAAGATTTGTTGAGATGATGAGCCCCATTCTGATTAATATGCCACACACAAAGTTTGTGATATGTTTCAGGCCATTGAGAAGCTAATGCTTTTGACATAGCTTTATCTTGATCCGTAAGAGTTGTATGTGGCTTCTTTCCCAACATTGTCGCAACAAATGTATCAAACAACCATGAAAACGTGATTGCAGTTTCGTCATATAATAAAGAAACCACAAAAATTATAGTTTGTTTGTGGTTATTAATACCAACAAATAAAGCTATAGGTCAAAACTATAGCTTCCTGTAAGTAGTGTCACCTAACCTTATAGTTATTCGACCGTCTTTATGTTTCTTGTAAGTAGTGTCAGAACTGACAACATCACCAAAGTGAAAATAATCCGATCTCATTTTCGCATCAGCCCAGAAAATATTGGTTATCAAATCATCCTCATCTACTTGTATCGCATAGAAAAAAAATAGGATCTTCAGCTTGCTTCCTTTGTAAATATTGTAATACTCCACCAGTGTCACCTAACCTTAAAGTATTTGTTCTCTTTGAACGCAATAGTTTTTGCAATCATCATATATAAATCCGAGGTGTTCCCTACCACCAACTTGTTTGGCTAGAAGTTTCATCGCCTCTCTTTGAGCAATTCCACAACTAAGTTCTACATCTACTTCACCCTTCTGAGTGTTAGTCATTCTTCTATGAGAACTAATCAAATGACACTTTTCAAGAGTCACACAACCATGGTTATGCACCGCAATGAACTTAATAACGTAATATTTTTTTGTTCGGCGACAACTTATCTTCATCTCAGTTAAACACTTGCATCTAGTTAGAGGACAATGTTTTTTTTTACAGATGCATCTCTTATATCTTTTTTGTCTATTTCCTTCT
Organism: Linaria vulgaris; assembly: GCA_948329865.1. Classification (NCBI taxonomy): domain Eukaryota; kingdom Viridiplantae; phylum Streptophyta; class Magnoliopsida; order Lamiales; family Plantaginaceae; genus Linaria; species Linaria vulgaris. The sequence goes on along the minus strand of OX415250.1, from coordinate 27,832,528 downwards.
CTAGAAAAACAAATGACGATATCCAATATGTGACCCTTTTTTTATGTGATCTAGCTGTTCACACACCAAATCCAGCTTGTTTTGCATGGAACTTATATAATTCTTGAGCAGCATCTATGGTTTTGAACTCCATATTGATTCTCGGAATCAAATCATTAGGTATGCGTGCATGAATTTCATCAATACTTTAACTTAGTTGCGGACCGATTTGATTGTTCGTCTCATCTTCAAAATCAACATCAAGTACTTGAGCTTCATTAATACTAGACAAGTTGTTGCTACTTTCAAAGTCAAGTTTGCGACGTGGCTCTTGTCCATGCATTTGTTGAAAATAGCGCCAGTATTTAAAGTCGAGGCAAGAGTTGGACTCTTTCTCTTTAAAACGATATTTGCCCTTCTCGGTTCTTGCGGTTTGATTGACAATCATTTTTCAAGATGCAACGACTATCTTCTTAATATGGCAACACTTCGAATATTAAGAAATGGTGAACTAAAATATTGGTTTGAACTCTCGGAACAAAACAGACAACAAAAAGAAAAAATGGTTTTTTTGAATGAAAAATGAAGAAGTAGAGGGGTCTATTTATAGATTTCAAAAGTTGGCATAAGGGTTGACTGGACGGACATGTCTTTTCCACATCACAACTGTCCCGCCAAATTTTACACAATTCCGTCTGACTGTGCACCCATTCAGATGAAAGGTGGCACTTATTCTGCTGACCGGGTGTGTACGTGACAGTTTACTGACTGGATTTTCTCTCTAGTTTTTAGAGCCATTGGACACACTTATTCGACCAGATTCTGACACCTAATCACGTTTAATTAAATATTAAATTCGTTATCATTTAATTTTTGAACATTTAATTAATTACTTAATTAAACTTTGTCCAAAAAGTTAAGTATTTGATAGGGAAGCCCAAACCCAAACCCAAGCCCATGACCCACGACCACGACCCCGACCGAATAGCTGCGGCGCGCGTGTGGGCTTTGAAGCATGACCTATAGCATCTAGGCCGTCCCCTCTTCAAAGATATTTAGTACCCCAAAAGGGTCCAAACCTTTATGCAAAAGAGCAACTTATTAGGTGTACTAGTTTAGCTCAAACTTTCCATGTGGGATGATGACTTTTCACATTCCCACCAATTTCCTTTCATTTTTCAAGATAACTTATTTCAACTAGCTTACTTGTTCATTTAATTCATCCCATATTAGTTTTGAATAATTAAATATACTAGATTCATCTACACGAAACATAGATTTCGTTAAACTAAAGAAGTTCCATTTTTATAAAAAGGAACCAACTCAAATAAATTATCAAAATCATGGAAAATTCAAGATTTTCCAACAGCATTGAAATGTTATTCAAATCCATCACTAGTAAAAAAAAATATATCGAAAGAAACAATTCTCATAATAATAATAATAGTTAAAAAGAAAAAAAATTAGGTTCGTATTCATTCATCTAATTCTCACTTGCCTTCAATTCTTCAATCTCTTTTGTTAAACTTATTATTCTGTTTTGGTTCAAACGTCCCTCATCCACGATAATATTAATTACTAGTAAATAATTTTTGGATTAGCATAATAAACTGTACCTTATACTGATCAAGAAGGATCGATAATTTGCAGAACTGGAGGCAACAATTGAATAACTTTGCAGATTAGTTTAATGTGTGCTGCAGAAGAGTTGAAAGAATTGTGCCAAAAAACATGCTAACCCTAGCACCACCACCACCATTGCCGACGAGCCACATCAACCCCGTTTCGACGGAATTCGTTCCGCCGGATTTATGGCTACAAGATTCACGAAATCAGAAAAGACATCGAAATGGAGAGGGAGTCGAAATGGATCTTGAAGTGATTATGGGGACAAAAAGCAATGGGAACCCTAGCCAAAATCCCCAATTCTCGTATGCTGATGCAATTAAAAAACGACATGAACATGTTCGAATCACGGAGGAAGATATCGATGAAGAATCAGAATTCATTAACGCAAGCCCACCATCGGACTCAATGCCCTTCAAACGTTTCTCAAGCCTTCCGGAAATGAAAGAAAGAATGAATGCACAATGGGAAGACGCAATTATCATCAGAGTTCTCGGCAACAGCTGGTACTATCCCAGTTAGATACTAAATTCGACATCATGTGGAAATTGCAAAATGATTTCCAGTTAGTCGACCTCAGACATAATTGCTAATGTATGAAAGGGCTAAGTAATGAAAAAAGGGAGATGATCCTTACGGAGGGGCCGTGGCAATTGGCGGGAAGTTTTCTTTCAATCCGCAAATGGTGCCCAAAATTCCGAGCGGCAAAAGACAAAGTCGAGAGTGCTATTACGTGGGTAAGAATATTAGATCTTCTGGTGGAGTATTTTCGGAAAGCTTGGATCCGTGAACTAGCCAAAGGAATAGCCAAAGGAATCGGGGATCCGATTAAAATCGATGGTAATACATACACGGCTTCGCGAGGGAGGTATGCCCGTTTTTGTGTACAAGTTCGTACGGATAGACCGTTAGATCTTGGAGTATGTATAGATGACGTTGTGTATCAAGTCGTCTATGAAAATCTCCCAGCGGTGTGCTATGCTTGTGGGAGAGCGGGACATAAAAAGGAGCAGTGTATAATTAACGCCGAAGCCGCTGATATCCCAGGGGATTCCACGAAGTTGGACCCGAATGAACAGGCTGTGGAAATATATAAAGATGAGTGGCTACTTGCTAAAGCAAAGTAAGGTGAATTTGGGGACTGGATGATCGTTAAACAAAGGGGCAAAGCAAAAATTAACGCTGCTAATACGAACGTGAAAGCGCGAAGATTGGAGAAAGGAAAGGCCAAGATTTTAGAAGAGAAAAACGGGGTTGCTCATATTTTTACTGCTGGTGCGAATAGGAATGGAGAGACCCTAATTTCCCATTCAAAGAAGGAAAATATCTCTACGTCTCAACAAGGCAACAATAAACAATCATACCAAAACTAGGACTCCTATCATGAATACTACTGTAACTCAGAAGGTTCCTAAGGTGAGTATAAGTAAGGGGCAGAATAATAACCCTTTCGCAGTCTTGCAAGAAAACGTGGAGGAAGAAAACTCTCGCACCACGAAACATACAAACGCCAATACCGTTGTTAACGCACATAGCAACAAACATGTGAATTTGGCATGTATTTTGGAGAAACGGATGTCTCATAGGTCGATGGTCGAGAATGCCGAGGTTCGCAATGAGAAGAACAATTTTTCGCGGGCTCTTAGAGATATTACGAATAAGGCAACGGGACAAATTGGTGCAAGTGGTGGAAATACCACCACAAACTTGGGATATCGAGGTGAGGACTCTTTTGACCCGATGGACGGCGAGGCCGAATCTTTGGGGTCAGTTCATTGCGATCAACCGATGGGAACTCATGAGGCAGAGCTACCTAATGCTAGAAATCTTACGACAGATGATGTCGATATGGCTGGGGTTCGGGATTGAGTATCCCAGTCCCCTATCACCTTACAAACGTTGCGATGAAGATCGTCTCATAGAATTGTCAAGGTGCAGGGAAACCGGAGTTTCGTAGAAACTTCAGAGATTTTGTGAGGACGCATAGACCGACAGTGATTTATATTCTTGAAACGCGTGTAAATAATGAACACGCGCAAGCCATTATTAGAACGCTTGGATACTCTCGCTATATCATGGCACCTACGAATGGGATGATGGGGGGAATTTGGATGTTGTGGTAAGAGGATGAGGTGGACATCGAGATCCTTGGGGTGAATGACCAAGCGATGCATGCCCGGATTAGAAGGAACGGGGTAGATTCGTGGAAACTTTCGGGCATGTATGCACAACCACGAAAAGTTGACAAAGTACGGGCGTTTGAGGATCTAGTGGATACAACAAGAGCGAGTTCGGAGCCATGGCTTGTCACCGGAGATTTTAATGAGGTACGGTATGCATATGAACGAGTCGGGGGGAGACCCATATCGCTCAATAGACTGAATTTTTTCCGGAATTATTTGGAGAGGTGTGGTTTACTTGATCTTGGGTTCAAGGGGCCGGAGTTTACGTGGACGAATAAAAGAGAGAATGGTGAAAATATTAAGGGGCGGATCGACTGTGCGGTTGCAAGTCAAGCATGGTTAGATAATTTCCCGAACGCCATAGTAAGGCATATGGCGCGCACCTGTTCGGATCATCATCCGATCATGACCTGCACGGACGAGGGAGGATATGTTGGCGACCCAAAACCATTCCGATTTGAAGCGATGTGGCTGTCCCACCCCGATTGCAAGATGATTCTTATGAATATTTGGAAAAATAGTCCGGATATTTTGTCAGCTATTGAAGATGTTCCAAAAATCCTAGAACCTTGGAATAGAGATCACTTCGGTAATATTTTCCAAAGGAAAAAGAGGCTAATTGCGCGGCTCACGGGAATTCAAAAAACGATTGCACAAAGGCCGAATCCACAACTCGCAAAGCTTGAAGAGGATCTGATTTTGGAGTTTGACGAGGTCCTTAAGCAAGAAGAAGTATATTGGTTTCAAAAATCCCGAGTGAAATGGCTGGGCGAAAGGGAAAGAAATACCAAATTTTTCCATAAGGCGGTGAAGGTGAGGAGAAGAAGGAATAAAATAACATCGCTGAAAATTGAGGGATTGTGGGTGAGTGAAGAGGAGATTTTACACGGGCACGCCATCTCTTACTTCAAATCTTTGTTTACGGCGAATCACAACCCGAAATCAAGGCTGGAAAAATCTAAATTCCAAGCCGCGATACCTGTTGCTGATGTCGCGCAGCTCATTAAGGAGGTGAGTCTAGAAGAATTAAGGGAGGTTGTGTTCTCACTCGGGTCCTTTAAAGCACCGGGACCGGATGGCTTGCAAGCGGTTTTCTACCACAAAAATTGGGACTGGATGCAAGGATCACTCCTAACCTTCGCCGAGAATGCATTCAGGTACAAACGCTTTAATAAAAAAATATGTGAAGCGTTCTTATGCCTGGTCCCGAAAGTTAAAGATCCGGAGAATATTGCGTAATTTCGGCCTATTTCCCTATGCAATGTGTTGTACAAGTTTATAACTAAATGTATCACGATGCGTCTTAAGGAAATTATGCCTGGAATTATTGCTCCAACTCAGTCTAGTTTCATCAAGGGTAGGAGTACGCAAGATAATATATTTGTAATGTAAGAGGTTCTTCATTCTCTTCGTAATAAGAAAAATTCAAAGTTTGGTTATATGATCCTTAAACTAGACCTTGAAAAAGCTTACGACAAAGTGGACTGGGATTTCTTGGAAGATACATTATATGCGTTTCATTTCCCTGTGGAGCTTATTGAATTGATTATGTTTTGTGTGAGGAATGCCGCGACAAGAATTTTATGGAATGGTGCCCCGCTAGATGCCTTTCAGCATTCTTGTGGCTTGAGACAAGGCGATCCTCTATCGCCGTACCTATTTGTTCTATGTGTTGAATGATTGTCGTATCTAATTAGAGAGGAGGTGGAAAAGAAAAAATGGAAACCATTGGTACCGTATCGAAGGGGTCCAAATCTATCACACATTTTCTTTGCCGACGACCTTATTTTGATGGGGAAAGCGGATTTGACCACGGCTCGGGCGATGAAAGAGGTCCTTGATAAATTTTGTACGTCATCAGGACTTAAATTAAACCCCGCCAAATCCAAAATCATTTTCTCAAAGAGGCAGGGGTCGGCTACTAAGAGGGAAATATGTGCGACGTTGGTTTTCGGTCAAACAAATTCATTGGGGAAATATTTGGGTATAAATCTCGCGAGAGGAAGGATGGGACGAGAAGCGTGCGCTGAATTATTTGACCATATCCTTGATCGGTTCAGTGGGTGGGCAAAAAATACTCTCTCATTGGCAGGGAGAGCGACTATAATCCAATCCGTGTCCACGGTGATGCCTATCTACACGATGCAATCGAATTGGATCCCTGAATATGCGTGTGACAAGCTGGACCAACTTAATAGGAACTTTCTTTGGTCTACAGATATTTCGGCAAGGAAGATACACTTGGTAGGTTGGTCGAAGGTCACGAGACAAAAGAGGGACGGGGGACTCGGGATCCGGGTGGCACGTACAAGCAATGAAGCACTCCTTGCAAAAATTGCTTGGAAAGTCCTAACTAAGGAGGAATCGGTATGGAGGGAGTTAATCATTGCGAAGTACTTTAAGGGTTCGAGCCTGTTGTATTATGTGGCGAAACCATGGGACAGCGCGACGTGGAAATGGGTGACACACTGCGTCGAGCTAATGAAGCCGTACATCCGATGGAGAATTGGAGATGGGAAATCAATCTGTTTTTGGAGTGATAATTGGCTAGGAACGGGTTGCATTGTCGATAGGGTTGGTTAAATAAACCCGGCTGATAAAGAGCTTCGACTTCGGGATGTTTGGGACGAAAGAGAGGGCTGGTTGTGGGATAAGTTCAGTACTAACCTCACAGAGGAGTTCAAATCCGAAATGAATGGCAGGGGGATTGTGTTAAGTGATGAGGTCGATAAGGTTATATGGAGTGAGACGTCTAGCGGTGTTTTTTCGTGTCAATCGGTGTACAGGGCGTTCCGTAACGCAAGCGTCAATATGGATGGGGCTGGCCGTAAAATAAATTGGATCTAGAAGACAAGTTTAAGCAATAAACTCAGATATTTCTTGTGGCTCGTGGGACAAGACAGACTCGCGACAAACAGCCTGCGCAAGGGAAGGAAAATTACACTGGACGTGAGTTGCGCGGCTTGCCACTACGAAGAGGAGACATGCCTCCATATACTTCGACATTGCCGCAATACGCGACGAGTTTGGTGCAAAATTCTGCGGGGTAAAGAGCTGGCCGAATTTAATGATTTAGAGGACGACTCTTGGTTAAAGGTTAATGTCCTGAAAAAAAAGATCCGCTGCGAAGTCATTCCAAATTGCAACTGGAGCAATATTTTTTTGTCGACTTGCTGGTTTCTTTGGAAGGCACGGAACGAGCGAATCTTCCGGAATGAGGAGGAACCGATCAATACAATCCTCTTCAAAATTAAATCCCTGTGTACAGAGTTACAAAATGTGGCGAAAAGGCTACGGCCGAAGGAACGAGTGGAAAGATGGAAAAAACCGAGAGCATCATGGTTGAAGCTTAATGTGGATGGAAGTGTGGTACCAACACTTAATTCAGGAGCGGCGGTTGGTGTAATTCGAGATCATGAAGGGAAGTGGATTAGAGGTTTCTTTAAATGCCTACAAACTCCAACGGTTGATGAGGCCGAAATTGAAGCCTTGCGGTATGGATTGAACATAGCTTGGCAAAGATGAATACCACGCATAGAAGTGGAGACTGATTCTTCCTCATGCTTCGAAATGGTGACGGGCATCCGTGTCATTCCCGAGTCTCTTAAGGACAAAGTGGAAGAGTGTCGAAGATTAATCAATGAGCCGTGGGATTGCAAAATTAGATGGATTCCTCGTGAGGCGAATAAATTGGCGGATAATCTATCCAAGACTAAGCCAAACGCGGAGAAGGAGAACTATTCTGGGATAGGATCCCATCTCATGTTTTAGATTTAGTTGGTACTGATATGGCGTAAACGCCATAGTTTTGTATCCCTTTTCACCAAAAAAAATAAAAAAAGAATTGTGCCAAAACCCTTTTGCAAAAATAGTTAGGGACTTTCTGGTCTTTTTCTTTTTTCTTTGGTTTTCTTCTTTTAAGTTTAAATTATGGTTAACTAGATCAGAGTTATCTAAACTTGCCATAATTAAGAGTGGCACACAAAGTGACATAAAATAGTGGCTTAGAGGATCCTTACGAGGTGAGACGTGGTCAGACATTTTGAGCATATTAACAATTTCTTAGCATTTCGTCTAAAAACAACGTGCTTCATGTTAAGATGACCATTTCTCGATTTGTGCGTGTCATCCTTGCATAGGGACCATGCTAATCTTTGTGCATCGTTCTAATTTTATCAGATGTCCATAGGATAACTCTTAGTAATACACAACTCAAAATCAAAATAGAAACATTTTGATCGAATCCCAGATGCCCTAAACGGCCAAACAAACACACCAACAGTCAACACTTCTTCCCCAGTTCCCATTCTTATCTACCTACCCCACCCTACTGCACTATTAGACTGGGCCCCACAAATCCAAACAGTATTCCGCACACGATTCATTCCATTTTCAATCCTCATCACTTTCAACGCATTTCACGCCATGTTAAACTGAGCATTGCTTTCCTTTTGTTCGAAAAACAATGGGCAACAGTCCATCAAGGAGCCTCGGCGGCGGCGGCGAAGAGAACGATTTTCAAGGTGGCGGACAACTGTACGTCTCTCTCAAAATGGAGAATTACAACCCTAAAGGCGAACTCACACCTCATATCTATGGTTCTGTGCCCATTGTCGGCTCATGGGACTGCTCCAAAGCCGTAAGTGCTTGTTTGTTATCATTGAATTTAGGACAGGTTAATTTATCCTCACTTTAGTAGTGTTCTGTATAGTTACGAATTGATTGATGTGTGTTAAATAGTTGCCAATGGAACGAGAATCAGTGTCTATGTGGGAATTGAGCTTTGTCGTGCCGCCTAATCACGGTACTAATTACTGTTCCATTGAGTTGTTATGTTGTTGATGAACTTCGTTCTGATTGTGGATTATTGTTGTGTTTTTGAGTGAACAGAGACACTGGATTTTAAGTTCTTGTTGAAGCCGGTTAATAGTTCAGTACCTTCTATAGTGGAGGAGGGTCCGAACAGGCAGTTGATAGCGGGTAGGTTGCGCGAGGAGAGGAGGTCCGCTACTTTTAAGCTGACCGGGGATGCGATTCTTGAGTACAGAGTGTTTGTTATTGCGGATAGGGTTTCGCCGTTTGAGCTTGCTGCCAGTTGGCGAGCGTATCAGGAGAATTTCCAGCCCTCCACTGTTCGTGGGATTCCTGATGTTAGTATAAATTCAGCTGCTGAACCGGGTAACGAGGTATGTAAACAGCTAAGATACCTAATAGACTGATTAGTTTTGGAATACTTGTGATGCTTAATGTTACTGGCCGATTGGCTCCGAACCCTTTGCCTTTTCCAATATCGCGCATGTGAAGTAATGAATTCGGTATCTTGTTATGTTTGGGAATTATGGGATCCAGGATATCCTTGGACCACATTAGGACTTAACAAGCTTTACATCATGCTATAGTCGCATTTAACTAGAAATGCAGTATTTGGTTATTCTGCTGACATATATGATGCACGCAATGTCTTTTTGAGTCATTAGTTTTTGGAAGGTCTTTTCTGAATAAACGCCACGATACTTGGGGTTCTCCTGCCATTTCAGCAGGTTTCGTATTTTCCCAAAAGGTCCTCTAACTTTAGAGCTAACATTTTTTTTTTCCTGAAAATGATTAGCGGGCATCCAGCAATCTCATCAAGATTCCAGAACACTATTTTCGCATTCTTGACTTATGGTTGCAATTATGATCCTTTGTTTTTTTGAACTTGAACTATATGTTGGAGCTAGTGCTCTTCTATGTTTAGATCAACCCAAGAGAATGTAAGATTTAACATATCTAGCCTTTTTCTTTACACAGCCATCGGAAATATGAACTTTGAATATGATGCTTGGTATCTGTATTTTAACTCATTCGTGTTAGACATTGATCATAGTCTTGGCTAGTCTGGACCCTGCGGGAAATCATTTAATTCTGTGATTGTTATTTTTTCCTTTCCGCTGGCTTTCATAAGTTGTGATACATGAAATCTCTTAATACTGGATTGCTTTCAACTATATGAAATCTAAATTCATACAGCAAGGATCTTCAGCAAGTTTGGACCTTGATCTTGAGCACTATGTCATCCCAGCTCCGGCAACATCAGCCAATTCTGGTCTTGTCTATGCAGCTAACATGACGGAAACACCTAGGTCACTGACTCGGGAGGGGGTACTGTCCAAAGCGGATGGCTCTACTGCACATCATGGCCAGAGCGACACAGTTGTCTCTGTTGATGGACCTGTGACTTCCAGGGTATTATTTTTCTGTATCTTATTTTGTGATTTAGTTTATATTTCACGCCTTAAGTTTCATTTATGTTCTTAATTCTTCCCCTCACACTATAATCAAGTTCACTAGACTAGGGAAAATGATGGTGTCACTACATGATAAGTTCATGCACACTCTAGTTTATTTACTTGCTGGTATGCTCTGCATGTTAACATTAGATAAATTTTCCTTTTTGCATATTATGTTTCTGGAAACAGAGGGGATGAAGGTCATCCGTGGGAAAATTTTATGCTCCACATAAAAGTTTTTATGTTCGCTCGTTACCTTTTACACCTGAATCATATATGTTGTACAAATCTTCCTCTGTCATGACAATAGTTCAATCATCTTCTAATTCAGTTTAAAGTTGAAGATAATAGTTGCCTTCTGCCCCTTAACTAACATTTGTACTTGTGTTATCAACTACATAAGTTGGGTGTTATAACAGCTGCAGACCGTTGACTCTGTTTTTGATCTTTGAATTGCTGCATATACAATTATTCCTCATTGTTCGTCATATTAGTGTTGCCTTCTCTAAAGTCGTCTTTTTACTGAGAGTGCATGATATTTTTAGGCGATGGAAGTCATTGTGCCAGACCCAACAAAGTTCTCTTCTGGACTGAGTGTGGGAGATCCAAAGTTGGTCGGGACCATTTCACCGGTGCAGAAACAAGAAGGTCATAGAGGACTCTTTGTGGATCGAGGTGTAGGATCTCCTAGACTAGGAAAACCAGCGGGTGCAGCATATTTCACGGATGATGTCAAACTTGATTCAGAACCCAAGGTTTGTGCTAAAAATCTACAATTTTGCATCAAGAAATGCTAGGACTAGGTTTTATTGATTCTCATATCTGGAGACTTATACTGCTAATTTATCATTCGTTCTTTAATGCTAGAACTCGATGCCAGCTGCTGCTGGAGCTGTTGCAGCTGCAGCTGTAGCAGATCAGATGCTAGGACCAAAGGAGGACAGACATCTGGCCATTGTCTTGGTACCTTTCGAATATATTTCTATCATCGTTTACAAGATTCATTATCTCTTTACACTGTTTGCCACAGCTTGGGGTGGTAATACATAACAGTTGGGATCCTTTCTAATTGGTTCTAAGTACCACACCGTTCTAGTACAGGTTGGGTTGCCTGCACGAGGAAAAACCTTCACCGCAGCTAAACTTACTAGGTATCTTCGTTGGTTGGGTCATGATACCAAACACTTCAACGTTGGAAAGGTAAGAGTATTTTGTTTTCATTGCTCGTCAGGCTTCTTTTCTAGAATTACTTCAGACAGTGAAAACTGAATTATTGATTATTTCCATGCAGTATCGACGGTTAAAGCATGGAACAAACCAGGTACTGTCTCCTGATGACATATTTTCTTAGACTTGTTACGTCTATTGTTTCTCGAAGTGTAACTGTTTGTGAGATTACGTTTATATCTTTGCTGGAATTGAAATAAAATATATTCTATACCACCTTCAGCAGTCATAAATGAAACCACCTGTTCATACTTGTTCTTTAATAGTTAATGAAGTAAAGAATGAATAATCACTTGCCCCTTTTGATCTTTTATCTTTTTTGGATGTCATTTCCTGCCAATAAAGGCATGTTTAAATGTTGCAAATGTAGCAGTATTGCGAAACTACACTGAAAATGCAGCTAATCTTGTTTCCATCACTACTTAAATAATAGAAGAGTACTGAGCAGTCCTTGACATTAAGGCGTCTTTCAACAACAGTTTTTCTGTATATAGTTTTGTGTATCCCTGCTCCTTGAGATAATTTCCTGAAACTTAATCTATAAGTCAACGCACTGTAGGTATTGACTTGGACACAAAAGAATTAAAGGAAATTTAGGAAGATTAGTGAAACTCGCCTCTTTTACTTTTTCTTTCCTCACTCTGTAACTTTCGAAATTATAAAGAGAACAGCCTACTTTTTTCCCGGTGAAGGTTCCGTAAATCAAAATTTGTGCAGTAACTTCCAACAGCAATATGTAAATGTACCATGATCAAGATATCCAGAATGGTTGACCTGTCATCTATCTTTGAGTGGGTTTAATACTCGAGATGTTGCACATTTAGGCACTTGGCCTATACTGTAGTGGTGCATAATATTGTGAAAGTCTGTAAGGAGGCATGCAAGGCATACGAGCATAGAACTCTGTGAGGAGTGTGGTATAGAAGGTTACATGATCAGCAATCTGATCTTATCAGTTATGATCATACAATTTTTTTTTTTTTTTGATTGCAGTCAGCTGATTTTTTTCGACCTGACAACCCAGAAGGATTAGAAGCACGAAATGAGGTAACCTCTTTTTTTCAAATATATTCAAAGAAACTGTTAATGTTTTAGCCAGCATACATGTAACTTTTGGTCTGTAATTTCCAGATCAAGTTTGTTGGATTAGTTTTTCCTGCTTGTCATTCTGGTCGATATATATTTGCTCGTAACTCTTCTATTTGGTATATCACTTCACTTTTGGGACATCCTGATGATTTCTATGCTCTAACTTGTGGTATGAAGACAAACAACTAGATTTGCTTTTTACGTCTTTCTTTCCCCCTTCAAGGTGTTATTATAATTACTCGCTTGTACTAGTAGATATATGAAGCATTAATTGGAAATTTTATGACCAGAAGTGCTTCATTTGCATGATTACACTTGCCATCACAACCTGTTGGGGCTTAAAACATTATTCTTTATGAACTTCACTTATTCTATATCAAGCCTGAACATAATTTTATTATGATGCCACCAACATAGATATCCTTTTTGTAGTCAGACATTTACTGTGTCAATCATTGTACTGGTAAGAAGTCTGGGAGCTTCCTGCGCTACAGCTACAACCAGCATCTTCATGTTCATTAGCAGTTAATCTCTTGATCCTGAGTGTAATATATGGAAAGACGGAAAAACTAGGACTAAAATTAGTAAAATCTTGAAGTTACATGGAAACTTTGGTTACTAGATTATAAAAATATAATTTTATATGTTACCCATTAAAGATTTTTGGTTTTATGCCTGTTATGTCCCATTTTTTGAATTTAAATTAGTTGTATCATAACGAAGCTCTTGTGAACTTGTCCTCCCTCCCTCCTTTTTAATATTGTAACTTGTAGCCACTATTAACCTTTTTCCTTGGACATAGTTTTAATTCATCACCTGCTACTAGGTAGCAGCACTTGCAATGGATGATATGATCTCTTGGATGCAAGAAGGTGGTCAGGTAAGTTTTTCATTGTATTTGTCGGTGCATATTTGTATTCCTTCCCTTATGCATTTGTAATTTGGTTTAGGTTGGGATATTTGACGCCACTAACAGTAGCAGGAAAAGAAGGAATATGCTAATGAGAATGGCTGAAGGCAAATGCAAGGTAGAATTTATTTAGCTGATTCGATTATATCGAATTATCTGGCACTCAAACTATTTTTGTTGCACAATTCATTGAAAATTCATATGTTCTTGTTGAGACAGAAATACCCAATACGCATGAGCATTTAGTGCGTTTTGAAGTATGAGGTTCTCCGTATGGATCTTCCAGACTTTTGTAATAATCACCTCTATGGCATAGTTTAGATGTTTATATATGGCTTATCAGAAAGAATCTTTGACTGGCTATCCTGTATTTGGCGTGTTGCTTGTGGCTTACAGATTATATTTTTGGAGACATTATGCAATGACCGGCAAATAATTGAAAGAAATATACGTCTCAAAGTTCAACAGAGCCCTGACTATGCAGAAGAGTACGTCTTTAAGAATTATGTTGTTTAAGTATGTGATATGACAGCATTGAGATTATTCGTATATTTCAGGACAGATTTTGAAGCGGGGTATCAAGACTTTAAAGCCCGACTAGAATATTACGAAAAGGTAGACACTTAGCTACACTTTTTTGATTGTGCTAAACATTGCTATAGTTTTCTGTCATGAATTATGCTGAAGATTCATGACTTATAGGTAGCTTTTTTTCTATTCAGGTTTATGAGCCAGTAGAAGAAGGCTCTTACATCAAAATGGTCGATATGGTCAGTGGTCATGGTGGACAAATACAAGTAACATTTCTCTTCTCACCTCATTTAACTGTCTTATCTGTTTGTTTGCTCAGGAAAAACTATATTTTCTACCAGACGATCAACTCTTTATGTATGTACAAAATGCATCTACATGATCTAATCGAGTTCTGGTAAAAACTTGAAAGGTCCATCCTGAATGGTTGTGAAATAATGCTTCAATTATGTTTCTACCTACATTATCTTTCACTTATGATGAGATTCTGGAGTCTTATGATGATCTGCTGTTATATTGGATAAAAGCTAAACTTAAGTTTCAGAATAGATCCAGAGGATTTGGGCGAAATATCTAGTACAAAGTTCAGAAAATCACCTGATCTAAAATACGCACTGTGTTTACAAGGTTTTCGCTATCTCTAGTGAGATCCCATGGGAGAATCAATGAAGCAAAACATACTGTGCTGCTGATTATTGAACTTTCTTAAGAGATAAACTCGACAACTCGACGGAGCTTTATGTACAGAAAATTTGAAATATGTGTAATATGGTTCTTGTGGCTTGAGTTGAACAGGATATGTTCCTGGGTAATGGTGGAGGTTGATAATGCAATAGGCTTAGAGTGGCGGGAGGCTTGACAAATTTAAAAAATTAAAATAGGCTCTTATACCATGTACATAAGGAAGATTAGAATGTGTTACTTATTCTATTACATTAGAACAAAATTTATACATGTAAAATGACACAGAACACATGTACCTACACACTTTCTATCTAACAACCTCATTCTCACATATCTAACATGTTTAAACTACTAACGATTTTTTTTAGAAGGCCTTATTAAGGGAGCATAGAGGGCCTTCTAATGTTTTTCGTGGTAGTAGAGCTTACCAAGGGGTACGGGAGGTTTGTGATTTATATTGGGATACGACTCGATACCATACTTATTCTGTGATAAGACTCGATGCTATTTTCGCTTACACTTAAGGGGTTAAGATTATCCTGCGTTGCTTGAGAATGAAGTTAGGTTTCTCATTTCTGTATATAATCCAACTTCCCTTCTCCCCTTATTAAGCTCTTTTAAGGGAAAAATACATGAGGCGTTTTCTGCATGGTAGTGTCTAACCTTCAAATACGATAGGGAGAACAGAAATAGCAGAGCAATGTTGTTGCCTGCTATGGGATCAGCCTGTATTTATCAATCTAAGTTTCAACTCATTTTTGTGCTCACTGCATTGTTATTTTTACGGTGATAGTGTCTTTAATTTTCAGATGTTGTATTTTAGACATTGAAGATATGTTCACGAAGCAAACCCCAGTTATTCAAGATCTCATTTTCTCTACTTCTCTTTTCGCACTTACTTTTCCTTGAGAGGCTTGTCGATCTTTTCTTCTTCTATGTTGCTTCTGAAAGCTAAAGTCCTCACTGTTAGTTGCAATAAAATTATCTTATGAACTATTGTGCTGTTTTATGAAACAGGTGAATAACATTAGTGGCTATCTGCCTGGGCGAATAGTTTTCTTCTTGGTATGTTACAAGACATCCTTGGCTATGATATGACTTGTCTCTTCTGTTATTACAGTGTATTTGTATTTACTTAATGGTGCTGCTTGCTCTTTTGCAGGTGAATACACATCTCACTCCACGTCCAATTTTCCTTACCAGACATGGTGAGAGCCGTGATAATGTTCGAGGCCGAATTGGTGGTGACAGTGTGATAAGGTTTTCTCATACATATGAATTGTGAAGGCATTGTTTAACTTTGCATATGAGTTTAATTTTCCTGTTGCTGAAAGTTGATTTGTTGTATATCCATTTCACTTTCGGGAGAAGTACGGATTCTTTTGGACAATTGTCTATGCTAGAGTTGTTTTAGCGATCTGTTAGTTTCCATCTAATGTTGAGAACTACAAAATAATGGAGAAGAGAATAGAATTTGGTCAATTATGGTTTCCCAAAACAAATGGAGGTGCCCCAGTGGAAGTGCCGTGAGAAATTATAGGATGATGAGACCTTCCAAGGAATCTTGATTTTCCTTCTAGAAAATCATAGAGTTCACTGGCATAGAGCTCTAAAATGTTATGTAGGAAACAACATTTTATTCTGTGTATTTTCTTCTACTATCTTTACAGAGTTGCATGATTTGATTTCTTTATGTATTATACGCTTATCCATTTTGTATCACAGAATGCTTATCTTCTTTCTCAGTGATTCTGGAGAGCTTTACGCAAAGAAACTTGCTAATTTTGTTGAGAAACGTCTGAAAAATGAAAGGGCTGCTTCTGTAAGTTTCTCCTGCTTAGTAAAAACTTGGCATAAATTAAATTCTTTACAAAGGTGCTTTTGTATATATAGATTGCTAGCGCTATTGACCTGAATATGGCTTCTAGATGATGATTTTTTGGTTGGCAACTTATCATTTATAGGTGACCTTATTGAACTAGAAGAGGTATATAGCTGGTCTTTAAGTCAGATTTTTATTCTTAACCCAAGTTTTGTCCTAATAGAAGGAAGGGTCAAGTATGCTCTACATTGAATTAATAATTTTGGCCTCGAAACAAGCATAACTTTGCCAAACTTTCCCTAGGATACAGTGAGATTTATAATGTCACGACATTTTGAATAGATTTCATATTTGCTGCAATGTTATTCCTGCTGAAATATATAGCCTGTACTACTCCGCTACCTTTTCTGGTCCGGAAAACCTAGGGAATATAGATTAGCCTCAATATTACTGTAGAGAAATGAGATGGCTGTTGAAAATACATATTTGACCAAATATTACTTGTTTTGTTATTAGTTTATTTTGTTGGGTCATTTAGCAGGACTTGTATTTTCACATCTTCTGAGTAATGTGAAACTTGTAACAACATAGACAAGACCTAGGTTTCTGAAAATTTCCGATTCACTGAATCCTGTTTTTCTTCTGGCTTAGGTATGGACGAGCACATTGCAGAGAACAATTTTAACAGCAAGTCCAATAGTTGGATTCCCGAAGGTTTTGCGTAATGAAAGCCGTTGTCTACTTCATCACAAAAATTCTTTCATTAGCAATTGGTGACGTATATTCTTTGCAGGTACAATGGCGTGCACTTGATGAAATAAATGCTGGTGTATGTGATGGAATGACATATGAAGAAATAAAGAAAAATATGCCTGATGAATACGAGTATGTTTCAGTTTCTATGACTATATATTTCTAGAATCATAGTATGTTTGACGATAGTTACATAAGGACTAAATTCGTAATCTTCACACTTCTTAAGGTTTTATATAAACAGAGGTCTCAGTGCTTGTAAAACTCCCTTCATTCTCATGTATTCAGAGGATTTTGGGAGGATAATATTTGTTCAATATACCTACACATACAATAATGCATTGTGGCTTCCTACTATTTATCCTGTATATTTTCCTAGTATTGTTGTTGAGCATATCGAGATATACATAAGTTCAAGGTTGAACTTTTTTCAATAAACAGGTCACGTAAGAAGGACAAATTAAGGTATAGATATCCTCGTGGTGAATCTTATCTTGATGTTATACAGAGGTCAGTGTTCTTCAGTTTTTTTTTTTTTTCCCGACTTCAGCTGCTATTTGAAGAGAGCTTAGCTACAAGAATCCCTTAGTTTATGGTATTGTCGTTTATTCTGATTTCAGGTTGGAGCCTGTGATTATTGAACTGGAACGACAGAGAGGTCCAGTTGTGGTGATATCTCATCAGGTTATATGCATGTTGATGTGAAATTTCTTCTTCTCTTCAAAGTGCCTTGCACGCTTCATATGCTAAATGCTGTCTTTGTAAATCAATAGGCAGTTCTAAGGGCTTTGTATGCTTATTTTGCGGATAGGCCGTTGAAAGAGATTCCCCACATAGAGGTAATTCGCACAACTCTTAGTTAAATTATTTCGTTTAGAAATGAGAGACGGGATGTTGAAATAATTTACAATTATGACTGGCAATGTCCAATCTGTGGGTACGTGTTGATCATATTTTATTACAAAGTAAGTAATTCCCAGAATTTTGATTCTAGACTAGTGATGACCTCCAAACGAAACTAAGTTAGTTATCATTAAGTTAACCTCAATTTTTTTCTTGTGAATTTGCAGATGCCCCTTCACACAATAATAGAGATACAAATGGGAGTTACTGGTCTCCAAGAGAAAAGATACAAGCTCATGTGAAAACTGCCCAAATGTATCATCGCGCGACTGTATTTTCTGAAATATCATCCCGCTGACAACAAGAAAAAGTCATAGAATTATGTGGCACTAATGAGGAATTAAACCTCAATCACCGAGGAAGATGTAAACAGTCAGGGCCATATGTTGGTGCAAAATTCAAGTGGCAGTAGGCTTTCGGCTGGGGGGATGAGTAAAATTTTACATTTATAGCATCCTCAGTGTGGAGGTGTTCTTGTTTCTAAATAAACCATTGATCCCTGGCAGGTTTACTAACAATTTCCTTCTTGTGTGTTCATGTTAAAAGCTGTACAATAGAGTCCGTAGCAACTTCATTATTTGATCAATAAAGAAAAAAAACTAATGATTTTTATTTTATTATATGTGGAGAAGTTGGAAATGAGTTGGGCTGTCATGAAAGCAGATTATTCTGATTCGACTTGAATCCAGCTTTTATTTGTATTAATCAAATCCATTATAATCTCATTGTTCCGTTCTTTTAAATGGAAATTCTTCGACATTTTCAGTCCCCAAGCCAATGGTTAAGGTTGGGCAACCTGGTTGTGGTGCATGGTCATATCAACAAAGTCACGCTAGGCGAAAGGTGACGAAATTGGGGCCTGAGGGCTCAGGGGTTGAATACAGTTGGGGCTGGGTTATGGTTTTATTCCAACTTTTTGAAGAAAATTAAGTTGAACAGTTTTCTGTCCTGTAAAATATAGATTGACCCACTGAAAATAACAAAAACAAACTTTCTCAGGTGGCTGAGGTATATATGATTTTGTCACCAAATAATCAATGATATCAGGATTTTCTTGGTACTCAAAACAATCTGCGGTCGCATGATACTTAATGCAAGTCAACACCCTTTTTCTGCCGTTACCTTCACGAGATCTTCATTAATTTTTATTTACCCTCATACAAAGAATGGTATAGAGTTCTACTTCGTAAATTCATGAAATAACATTCAATCACAGCCGAGGTATTTGACTTTGAGCCATCCCTTGTCTTAACTGACGCTTCTCTAGTCATTCTCTGTAAGGAGCAAACACCACTGTTTTGTTTACTTTATGCCTACAAAATCTATTATTGGCCCAATGATGGATACTTTAATCCATTCCATACTCTCATACACGAAAGACATCACCATGCTTGTTGAGCTTTTATCGTTCCTTCTCGTACTTCTATTCGTTTTGGTGCTACATCTGTACGCCAGATGCTTCCTAACTCAACCACCCGCAACAAGAGATCGAGAATCATCAGCATCGGCA
Organism: Linaria vulgaris; assembly: GCA_948329865.1. NCBI lineage: Eukaryota > Viridiplantae > Streptophyta > Magnoliopsida > Lamiales > Plantaginaceae > Linaria > Linaria vulgaris. Next base: position 27,813,042 of record OX415250.1, on the reverse strand, counting down.
CCAGTCGTTCCAATAGTACTGGGGGCTCGACTGTATCGCCTCCATAACTTTTTCAATGCGCGTGGTATTGATATCGATAATGATCATCACAATCTTTCTCATGCTTCAAAGGGCCTTGAACCTTCGGCCCTTTCTTCAATACCTCAATTTGTGTTCAAAGCTGAGGAGTACCAAGGGCAACATGAATTAGTATGTATCATTTGCTTGAGTTTGTTTAAAGATACAGAAGTTGGAAAGAGACTAGCATTGTGTAGTCATGCTTTCCACGTAGAATGTATCGACATGTGGCTACATTCTCACACGAGGTGTCCAATTTGTCGTGCACCTGCTGCTTCTGATCATAGTGATGGTAATAACACTGCTTCTGATCATAGTGATGGTAATAACACTGCCATGGACTTGTCTATATCAGACCATGAAATATTTGCTAGAAATGATGAGAATTATGGAGAATCATCGGGTGCACGACAATCTGTTCAACGTTATTCGAGCAGCCTGGAGGTTATAGTTGAAATGCCAGACGAAAACAATGAACCGCGGGATGATACATTTCAGAGGATGAATCATAAACCATTGGATTTTTGTCCATGAATTTGAGTTTAACATTGTAATTAAACTGTTATGCATGTACATATGGTGTTCATTGAAAGTTAAACTTCTTGTTATGAAAACGTTCAAAATGAGTTCAAAAACTAGATGGATAGTCTTAAGGATATTTCAGACCCTTAAAATGCAATGTTAACAAGCACCCAAAAAACATGTTCTTTGTTTTCTTTCCGAGAATTAATAAGTGAGAAACACTTGAAATTCACGAAGTACTAAAATATAAGAAGTAACAGAACATTGCATATTTCCTTCACACACACACACACACACACACACAAAAAAAAAAGAAATTAAATTAAAATTGCATTAATGAGCAATGAATGAATGGATTAGAATTTTTGGGACTCCTTTAACATGTGTAACATTGGAAGAGACGTGCCAAGGAAATTTTCACATGATACCTAATAGGCTAATACGTCCTAATCTGGGCCTGATAAGTTGCTGGTACTGTGCAGGAACTAGAAAGTATTAAATAGTGGGCTGGCCCACTTTGAGGGACAAAATTGGACGTGCAGCTATCCAGCAGATCAATTAATTTGCCAAGGTTTCCCTAGATTTTACCATCACTGAAATTATGTATATATATACTCATATTTTCGTAAAGAGAAAGAGTTCATCGAATTTTAATTACCATATGCATAGGTTTATGGTGGTGAAGGGGTCGAGTCATGACCAAGGAATATTGCCGTTGCAGGAATGGCGTGGTGCACTAACGATCTAGATAATATTATTTTCTTTAAATTATAGATACTAATCACCCCCCATAAACTTAGTCGTCGTCTTGTATGCACTCTCTTATTATAGAATGGTTTCATAGAACAATTTCTTTTGGCTTTAGGGCGTAGTCTAGACAACATAAAAGAGGTCGTCACACAAATGCTGAAAAAATTGTAGGCAAGACCTGTAAAAGAGCTCACCTACGTTGAACCATTCTTGATTTTATCGGACATTTCAAAAGTTAATGCGTTTCAAGAACATAAGATAAAAAGAAATTATAAATTATATAGAAATATTTCTTATATGGGAAATGTATCATAAGCATATACATTTTCTTCTAATGTCTAAATAGATAGATCACTCTATTATATATATATATATATATATATATAGATGTACATCATTTAGTCCCCTCCAACCCCATAAAATATAGACAAGCCTATACATCATATGAAAATAATAAAAAGAAGGGATAATTATGGATACCTCCCCTGACGTTTTGTGTAATTACAAACACCTCCCTTGAGGTTTGGGTAATTACAATCACCTCCCCTCCAACCAAAAAGTAGAAATGAACTACCAACTTTGCCCTTGGTCAACTTATGTGTTAAGAGATTTAGATTTAATGTTAAATAAAAAATTATTTAATTAACTTGCACAAATTTTATTTAAAAACTATCGACAAATTTAAAATATTAGCAAAATAATTTTATTTATTTATTTAATGTATATTATTGCTATACATTAATTTTAAAAATCATTTAACTAATCCCTATTTTAAATAAATATATGATCCTAGGAAAAAAAAATTAAATATTCTAGCTTGTGAATGCATATTTATAGTGTTTCTTGTACCACATGTATTATTAATTAATTATAACTAATTTCTAAAATATAAACACATAATTATTTTCCCACCATTATGCCATGCATATTTTATTCTTGCACCAATAGTAATTTTAAACCAATAAAGATTTAAAAGATAATGTAACATATCATAAAGTTTTTGCTAATGACGTTGGTTTAATTAAAAATAAGTAATAATAATTATTATATAGTTGGGTAAAATTATTGTGTTGATTTTAATACTTCTAAAAATTTATCAATTACTTTTAAAATGAAAATATGCTAAATATGTCGTACATGAAACAATGTAAATATACATTCACAAGCTAGAATATTTAAAGATATTTTTTTTCTAGTATCATACATTTATTTAAAGTGGGATTTGTTGAATGATTTTTAAAATTAATGAATAGTAATAACATACATTACATAAATAAATAAAAGTATTTAACTATTATTTTAAATTTATCAATAGTTTTTAAATAAAAATTGTGCAAGTGAATTAAATAGACTTTTATTTAACATTAAATCTAAATCTCTTAACACATAAGTTGACCAAGGACAAAGTTGATAGTGTATTTCTACTTTTTGGTTAACGGGGAGCTAGGTAATTATAATTACACAAACCTCAGGGGAGGTGTGTATAATTACACCAAACCTCAGGGGAGGTATCTGTTATTACCCAAAGAAGGGAAATGATAATAGTCTTCTTCTTTCTAAACCTCCACAAGGAAAAAGACATTAGAGCCAGACTAAGAAGCTAAAATCTTAGTTTCATTACTTTAATAGAATGACTTGTCTGTTGTTGGAAGCTGTATATTGGTAAAGACTGTGATAGTGTTGGCAAACTCTTTTTCTAAAGTCGTAATTCCAAAATTTAAGTTGCTTTTCATAATTACTAGAAAAATTAAGTCAAAAAATAAAAGTGCTTCTAATAATGAGTTGTGGGCGGTGTCATCACCAATAATATGTATATGTTAAAACTAAATTTTTCTTGAGTCCAATTTCTTCTTTTTTGATTATTTTATTTGTTTTATCACTTTATGACGTGAGAACCCTCAATACAAATTTTTTTTTCTTGAGTACGTACTGTTAGCATTTGGCAAACTGAATTACTGATTTTCATATGATATTACTATAATATATCCTCAGTCTAATAAGCATTATCTCCATATTGAACATTTACGACTCAATACTAAATTTATTGACGAATTTTAGAAAAAAACTAAGATAAGAGAAATAATATGTGATAATAATGTTAAAACCGTAGAGCGTACATGGTGAAAAAGAAAAATAGTGACTAGTTTCGTATTATTACACGTACTTAATATATTGTCACTATTCACTTAGACGTACGTGATTTATTTTTTATTTCATTTTGGGTAAGACTTAGGCGTACGTGATAACAAGTCTCATTTGTATTTTTTTTTTTTTTACTTACAAAACGTAGCACGGACTGTATTTGTAACAACAGTTACAATTTAATGCAAATGCACGATTGTTTTTTGATGAATTGCAAATGCACGATTTACTTTAAGTTTATTTATTTTACCGTAAGCACCTAATAATTTTAAACTGACAGAAAGAGCTTTTACGAGAACGTGTGAAGATCTGCTTTATTTGTGGTACTTTTGTTGTTATCGTAACTTTCATCATTATATATTATACGGTATGCTCTATGGACCACATTAATTTAATTTACCATGTCAGCTCTAAAAAATGGACATATTGCATTATTAATTCACGGCTTAAAAAAAAATAACAATAACGGAGTACTGAGTAATTTCTTTCTTAATATGTATTACTAATGCAATAGTTATGAGATCTGCATGTAGTCTAGCAAATAATTATCAAATGTCACCAGAATATTGTGGTTACAAACCTATAAATTTTAGTAAGTTTTATTAGTAAATGTAATGCAGCTGGCATAAGATTTACAAATTCTTTAAGACTTACAAAAATTTGTAGGTACGTAGCCACAATATTCTGGTGACATTTGATAATTATTTGCTAGACTACATGCAGATCTCATAACTCATAAGTATAGGCTTGTAGCATAGACTACATGCAGCTGAAAAGAATTAAACTAAGTTTTCTAGAAATAACAATTAATTCCAAAAAGCATTTCACCATTTATCTTAACTTACTTATTTATAGGAACTTATATTCACTACAAGACTAGGCGGTCTTTAGGGACCGCCCAGTAGCGACTGCATCGCAGCCGCTGATATTATTCAGCAACCGACATACGGTCGCTGCGCCAATTGGCGAGAATATCCGCCAATGGGCCACACATTTTTCACGAAAGCGGGCCAAAATGTGGCCCAAAATTAGGGCACGTTGCCCTAATTAACGCTGGAGGCAATCTGCGACCGCAATTCGATCGCAACTTACTTAGTATATATAAAAAAAAGAATTTTTTTTTTATTTTCAGATTTCACCTTCTCTACCCGATTCTCCACCCGACCCGGCGAATTTTGCGACCACCTGTGAGGAAGAGCGACCGAGTACCCGTCACAAGTCACAACCTTCCATCTTCATCATTCCAGCGATTTTCCTCCCTTTCTCCGCCCTTTTTCGCCGTTCTTCGCTGCCTCTCCGTCGCGTCGTCGCCATCGGGGCAAGCTAGCATTTCGATTTTGTAATTTTTTTTCTTCTCAATTTATTATTATATCTGAATTTTGTGTTAAATTGTTAGATTTTTAGATTAGTGAATATTATTAGATTGTTAGATTATAGATTAGTGAATGATTAAAAAAAATAGATTAGTGACGATTTTTAGATTATTAGATTAGTGAAGATTAGATTAATTAGTGTATAATTAGTAGGTTAAATATTCATTTGTAAGATTATTAGTTTGTTAGATTGTTAATTTAAAGATTAATTAGTGATTTAAAGTGAGAATTAGATTGTTAAATTAGATTAGATTAGTTTATAATTAGTAGTTTAAATTTGAATTTGTAAGATTATTAGATTGTTAGATTGTTAATTTAAAGATGGATTAGATTGTTAGGTTAAAGAAAAAAGAAGATTGATTAGTTAAAAGTGAATAAGATTTTTCATGTGTTAATTTAAATTATAATTTTTAGTTTAAGTCTAATTTTACATGTGTTAGATTATTAGTGAAAATTAGATTGCTAAATTAGATTAGATTTGAATTTGTAAAATTATTAGTTTGTTAGATTGTTAATTTTAAAGATTGATTAGATGTTTAAAGTGAAAATTAGATTGTTAAATTAGATTGATTATTTAAATGTTGAATTGTTATTTAAATGTTATATCGATTATTTTCACAGTACATATATTCGCCATGTCGTCACGTAAGACCAACAGTGGCACTGGAGGTCGAGGTCGAGGTCGTGGAGGTGTTGGTCGTGGTGGGGGTTAGTGGTACTGATAGTGTTGGTCGTGGTGGGGTTAGTGGTACTGGTAGTGTTGGTTGGGTTAGTGTTACTGCTAGTGTTGACCGCGGTGGTGTTAGCCGTGATAGTGGAGGGGTTGGGCGTGGTGGTATTAGTGGTAATGGAGGTGTTGGTGGAGGGATTGGGCGTGGTGGTGGGAGTGGTAGTGGAGGTGTTGGCCGTGGTGGTGGTAGTGAAGGTGTAGGTCGTGGTGATGTTACTGGTAGTGGCGGTTGAGGTAGTTGCCGACCTATACAGATTGTCTGCTCGGGTCGTGGTGTAGAGCCTAGTGGTCCAGCCGATCCATCCCTCCCGCCACTCGGGTCAGGTGATGGATCTACATCGAAGATGCCTACATTACAGCGCCAGCTTTTTGCAGGCGATGAGGAGCCCGTCCCCGGAGCCAGTGTTAGACCCCGATCAGTAGAGTCCACCGCATCCCAGCTGCCACGATCACATACTTTAGATTCTGTTGGGACTCACGTGCCACCATCTGCAGAGTCTAGAAGAGTTCAGACTCCACCACCTGTAGCCGACACCGGAGCTGGACCGAGCCAGAGGTCGACTGGGACTCCTGGACTGCGCCAGACTCGACCGAGTAAGGGACCAAATGTAGGGGTTACTGCAGTGAAGAAAGGGGAAAAGAAGCATATTATAGAACTGAAGCGTGGTTGTTTCTCTAAATCCCCCAATCGTGAGATTGCAAAGTCGATCACTTCAGTCCTTCGACAGTTTATGACGACTTTTTGGCCCTCCTACTTGCGGATACCTTTGGAGGTACGACATGAGATGTACGTGAGATTTACGGTGAGTTTTTAATGAATTATCAATATTTATTAATTTAATGTATTAAATATAGTGTTTTCAATTATTGTTAAATTTAGGGTATTAATTTAGTGAGTTTTAATTAATATTATTTTAATCCTTTTGTAGAAAATCTATAGGATCCTTTTGTGAGAGAGGGAACAAGTACATAGAGCATACCAGACCAAGGCGAGGGGGATTTACAAGCGTATGGTGAACAAGACGAAGGAGCAGTACTTTAGGAACAAAGACAATGAGCGCTATCGGGGTAAAAGAAAGACGTGGATGAACAAAACTTTGGAAGCAGAGGCGGTAGCACACTGGGACATCGATGAGCATAAGAAAAAGTCCAAGAATAGAAAGATAGCTAGGCGAGGCAGTGTGGAGGACGGTGATGCGCCCGCCACCTTTTACGGTGGTTCCATTGACTACGGGGAGATTAGGCGGCGACTGGTATGTTTTATTAAAATCAATTAAATATTTTATTTGTAGTTTAAATGCTAATTTGTAAGATTATTTTTTAGTTTTTTTTTAAAAGGATTGATTAATTTAAAGTGAAGAAATATTAGTTTAAAGTGAAGATAAGATTGCTAGATCCGATTATTGTTAGATCGTTAGATAGATTACCATTTAAAAAAAAAAAATTTAACCAACTATTACCTTAAATTTGAAGGAGAGAAATCAGCCCAACCGCACGCACCTTATCAGACACGACGAGATTTACAAGGCGGGTTGTACGAGGAGGGTGTCGGGGACTGGCAGACTTACGGGCATACCCTCGAGGCGGGAGTGGAAGTCTGAGGCGACCAGACTTATGTACGTAAGTTTTTTAAATTTTGTACTCATTTACCACTAATGAATTCAATACATTTTCTTATTATAAACTAATTTTGATTCTAATTTATCTTTGAAAATTTAACAGAAGACGTACAAGAAGGAATTGAAGAAGAAAAATCCAGACGTAGTAGAAGACAAAGATTTGCCCGAATGGGACGCCGATTCGTGGAAGAATGCCATACGAAAGATCAAGAAGGGGAAGGCGCAGAGTTTACCGAGCGATGCTGATCCTTAAGACTTTGAGCTTGAGTATGTGAGGGAGCTAGACTGGACGCGGGAGTTGGCCACGGAAGTCTAGAAGGAGAACAGGGAGTTGAGGACGGCACAAGACCCGAGAGTCGGCTCCATGGCGGCCTGGCTGCAGGATTTTAGAGAGGACATGCAAACGCAGACATGCCGACCAGTGCGCGAGCTTTCATCAGACTTGTTCGTGGGGAATGCTATTAGGAGCAGAGGCACATTTAGGAATCTGAGGCCGACACGTCAGAGACCAGATCCTTTTGCTCCCAATACTTCCACTACCACCGAGTATGTCGATGATGTCCCTATTGATAGTGATGATGAGGGGAGTGGTGATGGAGATGCCGACATGATGGGTGATGAGGTCCAGGACCTAAATGGCGATGATGATGATGATGTTTTTGTTGATGGTGGTGATGATGTGGATGATGATGATCCATTGGCGACCTTCGATGATATGTATGATTTTATTGAGAGTTCTGGTGATGAAGGGGTTGTGTATCCGCCTAGTGATGATGAGGGGGGCCAGTGATCATGTGACGGGTTGTTGTTGTTATTAATGTAAGACTTTTAAATATTAATTTTGGACTTTTTTATTAATGATGTTGGACTTTTAAATATTATTAATGTGGGACTTTAGTTTTGTTGGACTGTTATTAGTATTTGTTTTTGGCCAACTATTAGTTTTTTTTGGCGGTTTTTTGTATAATCTCAATGTATCGTTTATGTGTATGGTTCTTGCGTTATCGATAAAGTAGAAGTTCTTACAAACACAAAGGGTGGGGTGGGGTGGGGGGGGGGGTGCGCTAACTCATATATACTAACATACAAAATATTTTACCCAAAACAAAAGATGACTAACACATATATACTAAAGTACAAGTGATACTGAAGAAAAGAAAAAAGAGAAGAACTACTCTTCTTCTGAATATTCAAAGTCATACTCATCCTCATTCGCACTGTCTATGTCTTCTTCTTCTGCATCAACGTCCTCGTTACCACCTATCTTATTAACGACTTCGAACTCACCTACCCCCAACTGAATATCCATATTAAATGACCTCAGGTCTACAAACATATCAAGACCTAATGATTCGTTCTCTTAAAACACTTGCTCCTCCATCTCTGGGTCAATAGAGGTAGAATCACCAACGGTGAGTGACGACATGTCGATGATGTGACGAGCTGGAATATGTGATACTGACAACCATCCCCTTCTCCCTGGCCTTCAATTTGGTAGAGACGGATACATGGCGTAGTAAGCCTGCATTGCTTGATTAGCACAAATAAATGGTTCGTTGGTCCAGAGTTTTCTAGTGGGGTTAATTTCCACCAAATTGGACGTCTCGTGGAAATTTGTTCCAAGTCCTCCAATATCATACCACAAACACTTGAAGAAGACAATGGACAGTGGTTTCCCAGTTCTACCTCCCCAATACTTCTAAGATCTCTTTCAAAGTCTCGTAGAAATTAGTTGCGGTGGTGTCTCCCATGTCGCCCTTCACGTAAACCCCACTGCAATCACTCTTCTTGGGCCCCAATTTCGTATCAATGTGGAATTGGAACCCATTCACAACGTAGCCATCGTACGTGATTGCATCGTTCAGTGGACCGTTGATCAATGGTATTACCCTATCATCTGTCATGTAATTTTCGCTGATGTACTCTTGCTTGAACCAGGCCACATACTCCTTGTTCCATTTCGTTTGCACCTCCATGGTATTCAATCTGTCGCACTCCTCTTCTATGAACAAATTGCGTGTTACAAAACAAATAAGTTAGTACTAGTACGTAATAAAGAAGATGACACTAGATTAAGAAAATCGAAGTAGACTTACTCTTCCCATCCCTCCAACTCTTCGCGGTTAAGAAGTGTGTATAGTTCAATTTGCTCATTTTCTTCCCCCGTTAACATCTTTCGCTTCTCCAAAGGGCCAAACGGTCGTCCCTTCTTTTGGAACAATAAGAGCTCACCATCCCACTCCGTGCTTTCTAAAGTCTCGTTCCTGTTAAGTCGCCTGTGTGTAGCACCAGGGGTTACATCGAGATACTGGGAGATTAAATTTGATAGCTCCGAAAGTAAATAGGCATTGACCATGCATCCCTCGGGCCTCGCTTTATTCCTCACTGACCCCTTAAAATCAAACATTTGCCTGATAAACACAACAAAAAATAATAATTAATAGCTAATAGAATAAATTAATGACAATCATCAATATATCCTCCAAATTAAAAGTGATTTACCTCTCGAATGGATACATCCATCTGTAGTGAACTGGACCGCAAACTCTAGCCTCATACGGTAAGTGAATGGCCAAATGCTCTATAGAATCAAAAAAAGAAGGAGGGAATATTCTCCCCAGCTTGCACATGGTGACAACAATGGATTTCTCTAGTCCTGCCATATCCTCTACCGAGACCTCTGCAACGCAAATTGCCGTGAAGAACAAACTAATCTCCACAAGCATTTCCCATATGTCTTTCTTAAGGAAGTCACGAATAGCAATCGGAATCAATCTCTGTATGAAGACGTGACAATCATGACTCTTCATTCCGGACAACCTCTGTTGTTGCACATGTACACACCGTCCCAAGTTCGAAGCGTATCCATTTGGAAATTTGAGCATGCCCAACCATTCTAACACCTTTCGCTTTTGCTCATTTGAGAGACAATAGAGTGCCTTTGGCTTCTTCGTGTCCCTCCTCGGGTCGTTGGTTCTAAAAATAGCTCTTTATGGTTGGTCCAAATTTTTAAATCTTTCCTTGACTTGATGTTGTCCTTTGTCTTAGCGTCATCCAACACCATGTTGATGATGTTATCGAAAAACTTTTTTTCACAGTGCATGAGATCTAGACAGTGACGAACCAAGTTTGTAGACCAATAAGGCAGTTCTCAAAATCCTGGGAGGTGTCTGAATTGGGTACCAAACCCCTCATACCCAAGGTCATTCACAATTTCCTGCATTTCGTTACCAGGCTTTCTACGAATCGTGGCTTCAAGTGACGTTTCCCTTTTTATAAAATTATATTCGTCATATCTCCATTCATGACCTTTAGGCAAGAACCGGCGATGGCAATCAAAAAGGCATAGTTTACCCTCGTTCTCCAACGGAAAGGATTTCGTGTCACCCATACAATGAGGCCACGAAAGCTTTCCATGAGTACTCCATCCCGGCAACATCCCGTAGGCGTGGAAATCGTTGATCGTCCACATGAGAGATGCTCGTAATATAAAGTTTTGCTTCCTCGAGATGTCGTACGTCTCGACGCCATTGCTCCATAAAAGGTTGAGATCATCAATAAGTCCTCAGAAAAAGATCCAAGTTCTTTGTAGGACTAGTCGGCCCGAAAATGAGTAAACTCAAAAATATGGACTCTTTCTTCATGCAAAAATCCGGAGGAAGGTTATAAGGAGGGACAAACACTGGCCAACAAGAGTAGTTCTTGCCAGACATTCCATATAGTGTGAATCCATTCGTACACAAACCAAGTCATACGTTCCTTGGCTCCACTGCAAAATCTGGGTGCGTCCGGTCGAAGTGGCGCCATGCATCCCCTAAAGCTGCGTGAATCATTCGGTCATTAGCCCCATTACACTTCGAATGCCATGTCATATGCTTTGCAGTTCCTATGGTATAATACAACCTCTAAAGCCGATGAGTAATAGAAAAATACCACAATTTCTTCCTCTCAACCTTCGATTTTAGTCCCTGCACGTATCTATCCGCGCGGCATATCGGGCACTTATCGTCGTCCTTTGTCGCCTCCCCATAAAACATGAAACATTGTTTTAGACAAACATCGTACGTAACGTACCCTAACTCTGACTGCAACATCGTACAAATCCCTTTCGTGTCCTTTGGTAATAACTTCCGCACCTCCGGCGTGAAACCTCTCTTCGCCAAATTAAAAGCCCTATCGGAATAAATAGTACTAGCCTTATGGTGTGTCTTGTACTCCAATCACTCCGACAACCACTAAAGGATACTTATATCTTCATTCGGATACATGGGCACATTTCCTAGGTGCATCCACTTGCACAACGCCTTTGCGTCCGGGTTTTGATTCTCGTTAGTTGCCTCGTCCTCAAATGATCGACCTCCACATGTATCCACGACCATGTCTACAAACGGCACATCAACATATACTGGGTTGTCGAGAATATCGGTGTGTGATGAGCTGGGGGAATCGGGCACATGCGACGGTATATCATCTGTTGACGTTTCTCCATAAAAAAATCCACTCTGAATATCCATCCATAAATCCCGACTTATGAAGATGATCCCGTACAACCTTTTTATCAAAAAACTATATATTATTGCATTTCATGCAAGAGCACCTAATTTTTCCACGTAGATCTACGAATCTAGGACCTTGTTGCGTAGCATATTCAATGAATGCATGAACCCCAAACACAAATCTATCGCTCAAACAACCATCACTATCATACATATCGTACATCCAAGATCTATCCACTTGATAATCTATTATTTATCTAATAAGTTGTAAAATTTAAAGCAACGAACTACAATTTATACTAAAAGAATTTACAGAGCTAAATAGAATGATCAACGTACTTCTTGAAGCATGAGAGAACACGCCGCAAGAATATTGTGTACACCATGATTACCCTCGTTGTGTGTACATTACCTATCAACAAATAAATAAACTTAAGTTAGAATCTAATATAATAACAAATGATATTGAAAATAAACATTTGGGATGGTAAGGGACAAAAACGTGCATACCTTAGTGAAGGTTGGAATGAATATTAGAGGAGTGGGGAGTGGCCTTTTTATAGGCCACTGACAGTCAATAGGGACCGCCTGACGGTCCCTACTACCAACGGCTACAATCAACAGAGACCGTCAGGCGGTCCCTGTTGACAACGACTATTAACAGTAGCGACGCTAGCCGATTGCTAAAGGCACTATCCGTTGTCAATAGGGACCGCTAAACGGTTCTCGTTGGTACTAGTCGTTGTCAATAGGTACTGTTGGGCAGTCCCTATTGCTTTTAAGGAAATATGGACCACTTTGCGGTCCCTATTAATTTTAGTGACTGCTTGTCGGTCACTGATTTTCGGTCGCTACTGACCCTCAGTAGCGACCGAATATCGGTCGCTGATGGGAAGCGACCGCACTCAACAACGACCGGTCAATATCGGCCAAAATGTGGTCTCTATTGACATTCTACGACCGAATGGGAATCAATAGGGACCGTAATTATACGCGTTACAACTTGTTTAACATGTCACTCTGTCATGCATGCTAAAACTCTATTTAAGTATGATTTGAGGCGAGTTCATATGCTGACTTGGCAGGCTGACGAAACACTCCACATCATGCTGGTTCTAGGCCACGCTGGAACTAGCTTTGTCCTTTGCACACATGTACTACGAGCGACGTGGTTCGGGGACGGGTGGATCTTTGATGATTTCGGACTAGACTCGGGTTATCCCAAGCTGCCTACGTATACCCTTGAGAGAATCAAGCCGGACGTAATTCATTAGTGATAGGTTAAGTATATAATCGGGTATAATGGTGTGTCGAGTATCTCGTGGATATCAAATGTGATGTCGAAGGTGATATCGGGGGCCTTCTATGTCGGGGATGACGTCGGGTACAATGTCGAGTGTGATGTTGATGATATATATATCGATGATACATATTGGGTGCTATATTGAGGATGATATCGGGGGTCTTCGATATAGAGTGAGCAGCATGAGTATAATTAAAGATTACCTTGATTAGCGGAACTCGTGTATTTATAACCCTTGGGATGCAGGGACCGCACACGTGATATACACATGAGGTGTACTATATCGAATATTATATTCGATATGTACATCGGGGGCCATCCCCGACATAGACCAAATATGGGCCTGACCCATGATCGACCCAATACGAGAAATACACATATCAAATAAAATACATTTGCCGGTTTTATGAATAAATTAATCACCACATATTATTGATTTCTTAAATAAATTGACAGGTCTTACAAATTTGTCGTTGCCTTTTCGACTATGGCCTATCACCAGCTAATAAAATCTTATTGTATAGGCGTGAAAATCTTTCGCGACCAATAAACGACAATAAAAATAAAAATTTGTAACAAATCTCCGGAGTAATATCTCAATATTCTATACTGAAGATGACTCAATGGTATAAGTTAGGATACTCCTCTTACTACACATGAGACTAATTTTATACAATGTCCATTTTCTTTGTAAATATATTTATCTCCGAAAATTTTCATCAGTAATATTACATGGTAACATGGAAGTGTGTTTCAATCTATACATTACTATTTGCAAATTTTTAATCTGGATTTATGAGCTCGAAATTGATTTTGCTTATGTATTTCCTAACTTAACTACTTATTAATTAAGAAGTTAAGAACTTTGTTAAAAAAATAAAAACCCACCATTACATACAAATTAAATATTGCTTTGATTCTAAATCGAGTATATTGCTATTAATTTAGACATATTTAGACAAATTAAACTGATAGAAAAGTAAACCACGTTGACAAAATTCACATAAAAACGATAGTTGTTAATGATTTTCTATATTTAATTAGTTAATTATGTCTATTAATATTGTCAGGCTATATCACTCCAGTTTCCATAATTATGTAGGGGTCATTTTTTTTTTATTCAGTAAATAGCGGCTTTGGATCTTTTCCTACAAAATAATACTACATCTACTACTACATATTTTAGATGAATAACACATGGCAGCAATTTAAAATTCTTTAGTGCTTTGTTTGTTTCAAGTTCAAGCCTTGGACCTTCCTTTTTTCTTTATGCTATCTTACCAAATTTTATACAAGAGAGCAAGAGATTTACTTTCTAAATTTAACAAAAGGAATTTCTTTTGCAAAATCATCTCAGTAAGCAAAATTACTATACAATTTTATTTTATAATATTTAAAACCACCAAAACTAGGATTAAACCAGTAAAATCCAAAATAATTTTGGTAATTAAAATATTATTGCACACACATATACAAGATTCCAAATGTAACAGGTGGATAATATGTAATTTCTTAAATTGATAAATATATATATATATATATATATATGTGTGTTTGCATAAATACTCAATATAATTTTCGTTACATTAATTTGTTTTTTTTGACATATAAAATTATAGGCATAAGTAATATTATAATAAATAACTTTTAGCGGCAGTTTGTGATCAACAGAAAAACGGAAAAATTGAAATTGCATAAAAGTTGAAATTTGCAATATTTCAAATCGTATCAGGTTAATGTAATTCTTAAAATGATAAATATATTTTATGTAAATACTCATGTCAGAAAAACCCAAAATTAAATTTCGACGTTAAAAATATTGCACACACAAGATTTCACACTAAAAGGCTAATATATACTTCTTAAAATGATAAATATGTTTTTGTTAATACGCAAATGTGATTTGCATTACATGCATGAATCTGTATTTTTTTTGTCATATAAAATTATTGAGATAAGTAACATTACAACAAATAAATCTTAGTGGCAGTTTGCAATAAGAGAAAAAAGAAAATGTGAAATTGCATAAAACGAAAAAAAAGGAAAAAAAAAGAAAGAAAGAAGAAAAATGATTCACATTTAACGTTTAAAGCAAATGGGAAAGAAGTAAAAATTCCACAATTTAAAGTTTAATAAAAACATGTTGCTGCGCTCATTTGGTAATTAAATCTTAGTTCAATCACATAATTTTTTATGTTTGGTAATACACCACCACAAAAGAAAGAAAACATTTAATTGTGAACTAATGCAAACAAGGTGTTAATGAGTTTTTAATTGATTCCACATGGCATTCATCTAAAGCATGTAGTAGAAGATGTAGTACCATTTTGTAGGAGGAGATCCAAAGCCGTAAATAGCAAGGGCCAGCTCATAGTACTGCCTTCCGTAATTATATTGCCCGACCTTCCTGTAGGCTGTAATCTTTGGGACCAGTTCTAATTAATTTTGTATTGGGTAGGTTTGATTAGCAAGCAATTTGACATTGTATAATAAGAAAACTACTGTAACCTCAATAAATATTGGAAGCTGTCAAATTGACAAAATGGTGCATGTTTAATTGATGCCACATTATCTTGTGGTTCACCGTTCATGGACGTCAAAGGTGGTGCTGTAGCTCGTATACTTTGCCGGTTGTGAGTTTTGAAATTCAATTAAGCTAATCAATATGTGAATTACGAAAACTTATTAATTGTATTGGCCGGCCAAATTAATGATTAGTACTTTCTCATGATAGTAATTAGTAGGATTATGAAGAGCATGATGTTTACGTATGTACGTACTACATGCAAAGAACAAAATGAGGATTATGAAGAGCATGATGTTTACGTATGTACGTACTACATGCAAAGAACAAAATGAAAATGTTTAATCGGGGTGTTTATCTGTTACAAGGAATGAACCATCTGTGTGAATAAATTGAATCTGTTTTTAATCATTATTCCGACCTAAAGATTAATGTAAATTTAAAGAAACCTCGTTAGCTAATAACAACAACAACAACAATCAAGCATGTAGGTCCAATAAATTGGGGTAGGCTACATGAACCATAGATGAATGTCGAGTCATGTACATGAATCATTTGACTCAATTCCTTAATTACGGTTGAGAAGTTTATTTTCATTTAGGTCTATGAACTTTCATATCATAGCCATACGCCCTAAGTTGAGATTTTCAACGCATCGTACCTATGCATCTATATGGGTCTATATTTAACATGCCCAAATAATTTAAAGCAATTTTCTCGCTGATGTGCGCCACATCTAATTTATGTCGAATATTTTCATTGCGCACCTTGTATCTTCTGGTGTTACCACATCTTATCTCTTCATTAGCTAATATCACTATTAATTAGCCGAATTAAAAATGATATAATTAAGATAAGCGTAAAAACACCTTACTACTTACTAGTCTTACTTAATTATAAGCACTCTAGAAAACTTAATTGGTTTCCTTTTTCTTTTAACAAGCAAAAAATTAATTGCAAACATTTAAATTTATGTCAATATCGATAATCCTTTTCGGTAAGTCTTTGCAAACATGACATGTATGTATGTATATATGTTTACAATCTGTTAATCATATCTAACAAAAGTTGGAGCTTTAATAACATTGTTTAAGGATTTTCACGTGCTTTTAATTGGTTCTCAAGCAAATATATATATATATATATATATATATATATATTAATCGTAACTAAAAATGAATCGCAAGTATAATTAGGTGCAATTTGAGACGTATATACGTAACGCTATAACCAATTTGGTTTGAGTTTGGAAAGCCTAAATATAGATGAAGTAACACTTTAAGATTATACTGCTTAAGGACAAGATGATCTTCATTATTGACGTGATCAGGTCATGAAGTTTTTCTCTATGGTTTAACTCACATTAGGACGCAAAAGTCAACCTAATTTGTTGACATGCAATGGGAAAAGGACTTGATGGGCATGGACATGCATGTACTAAACTCACTAATAACACAAGCTTCCTTCACGCATTTTTTTTAATAAGTTTTTAACTGAATTACCCTATAAAACAAAGCAAGAGGTTAATTAGTGTACCAGTCCACGAAAGTATAGCAAAAGAAAAGTTTTTTGCTTTTAATCCAATTCCAGGACTTTATATACCTTAATGATATCAACTGCTCCCTGGATGTCAACCTCCCCTGCCTTCACGCAATTTCTATGATTATATATATACTGTGTTGATTATGAAAGATAAAAAACTGAATTTTCCATTGAATGTGACACTTTTTGTAAAAAAAAGTTAACAACCAACAAAATATGTATGTCCAAAAAAAAAAAAAAATGCATGTCGGTTACATTTCACTTTTTCCAAAAATTATTTTCCTTAATCTGGCATTACGTACGATTTCCCAAACCCACGAAGAACTGATGATTTACACTTTACTAAAGGAAAAAGTACTTGCCTCTAAAAAGTTATTTACCCTCGTCGGACAATAGTTTAATTGAAAAATTATTTTGGACTAGGATTATATGGTGGCTTGTGATTTCAAATTAAACAACTCATATTCAGGCAGATTATGTATAATTGTGATAAGTTCAAGAAAAGGGTGGATAGAATAGTTTGTGTCCCCTGACTTTAAAAATGTATTATCTAATAAATATAATGGAAGCCATAAATTTTATATTAGCAAGTAATTCTTATATGTATGTGTTAGAAGCAGATATAGTTATGCATATCTATGTATAATTAGATATAGTTTTATAATTCTAATCATACTTCAATTTTATATAGCTTTAAGGTCTTAATCTATTTAGTTATAATTGATAACACGAAATTAACTGGGTTTGAGTAATTGTTTAATTATCGAAAATATGTGGTTCGAAATGCAATCCTCATAATTCGTAGAGAGAAAGTGTATAAATATGAGAACTTACACGAAAGAGGACTTCCGAGTTACGAAGATCCTTTAAGTACAAAAGAGAGATAACTGAATAATAAAAAGAAAATATATTGCTTTTAAGGTGAAATAGAGTACAAATGTATTATCTCAATCTGAGTTGGTTTACATTGCTGATCTATCCTTCTATTTATAAGATCATGCGTACACAAGTGAGAATGGCGACATGTCCTCCATTAATGGGGAGTATGGGTGCTTATAAGTGCTACTTCGTGCTGAATGGATCTGTTGACAATGTTATAATGTGGGTCGCCTCTGAGTTAAGGAGATCTTGTACCAATAAAGTCTCACAATCCTTTATGATACACGTGACTTTTCTCCAAGAGAACTTTCCACAAGATCTATATAAGTGTCGGTGATCCTTGGTTGGAGGTCGGCGAACTACCGATCCCCTCTTTGCTGTACGAGGCTCTAGTTGATACCCTTTACGAGGGAAAATTCGGGGAGCCCTCTTCAGAGGTATTCAGTCTTTTCCGTGCCCGGTATTTATGAATTATCAGATATCCTCCAAGTCTGTTGCTTCGATCTTGGTAGAGGCGGTGGACTTTCCTAGTTCTTCATGCTATTGTTTTTCTTGGTTGTCCTTTTGTGATCTTGACGACTCATTCATTTTTTCGTTGGATCGCTCTCTTGTGGAGCTTCCTTCCCAATGAAGAGTTCCGCATGAAATCTTTGTAGTAGAGTCGGCACCTTCGATTGTGAGTTTTTGCAGTATGGTTGGGTCGCAGAGGTTATCTCGAGTATGTTGCTTCGTAGTATTTGAAGTGAGGAGTTTCGCGCCATCTCACCGTTAAGTGTCTTTCGAGTGTCGTGTGATGGCTGTTTTTCTCCCTTATCTTGTAGAAGGTAAACGCCTTAGTTGCTTCGTGTGGCAAATACCGCATGCAGTGTGTCGCCGTCCTTTTGACCATTTAAATGTCTCGAATGTTCAAATTTTTGAGAGGATTGTCATTTCGTGATATTCATGCTTCCAGATCTTCTTATTTTGAGTGGTTATTCCAAGAGTTCTTGTCGTTCCATGTTGACCATCTGACACGTGCCGTTTTCCTAGTGGCCTTATTTTAAGGTTGGGACGGATCATCGTATGGGTTCCTCTCTTTATATGCGCTCTCTGGCTTTTCTTTTCCTACACCCAACTCTTCTTTTCCCTTATGTCCCTCCTCTTTAGAAGTATAGCCACATTTTTTGTTTTCTTTTTTCCCTTTGACGGGATCTTTGTGATTTTCCTTCCCGACTCCATTGATAGGATCTTAGTGATTTTCCTTTCGGTGTACCTACTCTGCTCTTCGTGTGGTGTTGCATCTTCTAGAAAAACGTGGGTCGTTCTTATTGTCGCTGTTCTTCTATCTTTTTCGAGGGA
Organism: Linaria vulgaris; assembly: GCA_948329865.1. Classification (NCBI taxonomy): domain Eukaryota; kingdom Viridiplantae; phylum Streptophyta; class Magnoliopsida; order Lamiales; family Plantaginaceae; genus Linaria; species Linaria vulgaris. Next base: position 27,793,767 of record OX415250.1, on the reverse strand, counting down.
ACCTCTGAACTCCTTTCTTTTTCCCGAGTGATTGGTGGTGACTTTATTGGGTTGTTTCCCGTGTGTTGTCAGACCAAATCAGAGTTGTAAGCACCCTTGCTATTTTGTGCGGTTTTGGGTGTTGTTGCAGTGGTTGTCATTGTTCCTTAGGTGTTGGTAAGATCCATTTTGCCTTGATGATGAGGGATGGTTGTGAGGTTGTTGTAGATGATAGACCTCTCGAAGATAATCGGTTGGCTATCGTTGCTCCTATACGCGCTCTTTTTGAGCATGTCTCTTGGGACAACACGAGTAGCCTCTAGGTGGTCTACTGTGGTGCTCTGCCCCCCAAATCCCTCACCCGTTACTAGGCAGAGGTCGTTTTCCAAATCCCCAAATTCCATTCTTTATTTGGAAGGAGGGAGGAAAAACTGGAGAGAATGCTTCGTCTTTGACGGGCGATAGTTGGGTCAGACAGATTTTTGGGGATCATCCATCAAGGAGGAAATGGACTTGCTTCGAGCCTCTTTATACCTGGCAGTGCTGGTATGTCGTAATGATGCATATCTCTGTAGGACCGCCATATTTCGAGTGCTTTTCATCTTTTGAATGGAGGATAAACTGGAGAGAAATCCCTCGTCCTTAGTGGGCCATTCCCTTAGTTGCTCCATCCATGTAGTGAAGGGTTTTAGATAGTCGCCATATCTCCGAAGATATCGATACATTATAAAGTCATTGATCCCACAAGCCATCTATGCTTCAAGCAACCTCTCGAGATTTCGATGTTTCGAGCATTTTTCCCCTTGTAGAGGAGGTAGTATACATGGTATTCCCTCTTCAGGCAATATTGATGTGCCAAGAGGTCGTTTGATGCTAATTCTTCTTTTGAGGCCTTTTATAATGTTCTCGTTGCACTATTTATGTAATCCAAGCTTTCCTTGTAGATTTGTTAGCTCCTTCTATTTCTCCTGTAATTTTTTAACTTTGGAATAAAATGTGATTTCCTTGTTGTGAATTATGTTACTCCATCTCTTTTTTGGCTTTTGATACCAATATATTCCAACTGGTCTTTTACGCCAATGTGCTTTCGACTGGTCTTTGCTCGTCAACATGCGTCAATATGTTTTATTTGGACTTGTTCGCCAACTCGTGTTCGATTGGTTCTTGCCAATATCTTTCAATTGGACTTTGTCACCAGAGCGTGTTCGGATGGTCTTTTGCCGATATTTTTCAATCGAACTTGCGCCAATATTTTTCAATTGGACTTTGCCAATGCGCGTTCCATTGGTCTTTTGCCAATATTTCTCTATTGGACTTCATTTGGCCAACACGCTCTCTATTGTTTTCTTTCCCTCGCCTGACATTGCCAAAAGCTTTCCTAATGGTTAGCTCCGCTCTTGACTCAAAGGCCAAAAAATGGGGGGGGGGGGGGGGGGGGGGGGAGAGGTTCTTCTTTGTCTTTTTGGGTTCTACCGGCAGATGTGTCCACTTACCTGGCATCGCCTCTAACATTAGCATAGTAGATGGTCAGGATTTACAAGGGCTCGTCCTTTTCTACTTTTCTGGTTGTTCTTGGGTCATTTGAAAAGACACGTTCTTTTTCCTGGCATTGCCTTCAGCATTGGCCCAAGAAGTGGCGTAACTTTTAGGCTCAAAGGTCAAGACTTATAAGGGCACGTCTTCTTCAGGTTTGTCTTAGTTCTATTTGGGTTGTTCGGAAGGGCATGCTTATTACCTCGACCTTGTTTCCTTCGTTGGTTCCATAGATGGTCAAGCGTTTAGCTTTAAGGGCCAAGATTCACGAGGGCTATCTTTCTTCTCCTGCCTTCTTTAGTTTTTGTGTCGTAGGTTCCCTTAGTCTTTTGGTTACATGAGCGGGTTGGGTGCTTTCCTAGCGAGGTTTCTTTCTTTGGTGTGATGTTGGCATTCTGTTGGTCCATCGCTTTCTACGTGTGCCCCCGATTTCCTCAATCCTTCCATGGGTTAGACATCTGATCTTGAGGTGCATCATAGGTATTATGTTCTTGAAAGTTTGGACGGGCCCTATGTTGTATGGTGCTGCTCGCGTTTGCACTTTGTTAAGGACTACAACTCTTGTCCTTTGTTACGGTACGTGCGATTGTTCTCTAGGCATGATCGTAGTCTCTGCAATTCTTTGGAGTAAAAACCTAGTAAGGTTTAATCCAAGATACTGCTGGTACCTTCCATCGAGGTGTGGATTAGTATGTGTTGTCGACATTGTTTCTTGTCTTCGCAGGGGCATTTGTGATGGTGAATTTGTGACTTCTTTTGTTGATAGAGAGGTCCTTTGTGGGGTATCAGACGTTTCTTCGATCTTGGGGACTGTGGCTAATGACTTTCTTCCCTGCCTGCTCGCCATGACTTCGGGTCCTCCATGAGCTCACATTGATTTTATCAGAGGGTTTTCCCTCGTCTTTTTTCCGAAGGCGTGAGCGGTCGTCTTATGGTCCATGATGTTTATCCACGTCCTCCTGGCTCTGCTTTCTTCTTGCCTTTTGTGAGGTGTTTCCCTCTCTTACCTTACGAGCGGGGGTTCTATCTGGGCATTTTCTCCTAGGGGGCTGCGAATTATTTGAGATCTGGTGTATGTCCTTCGTTTGCGCATGCGGGTGATGGTTTCGAGAGCGTTGAATATAGCTTGATCTCTCGTCGAAGTGACTCCAGGTGACTTGTTCAAAATTTTGTTTGAGATCCCTCTTTAGTGGTTCTATTGACTACGTTGTAATTTCGTGGATCCCTAACATAGGTCAGTTTCTTGATGTGGTCATAGATGGTTTGCTCCGAGGCTTTTTTTGCGACTTTCTAAATTACTTTGTTGATATTTACAAGCGATTCCACATGTATTCTGGGAATTTCGTCGAAGGATGGTATTGAGATTAGTGGTCTGGCCCCTCGTACTCTGAGTTCTTCAGGGGCTCTGATGCCATGCCAACTACTTACTTACCCTTTTCTAGAGAATCTTACTCAAGGAATTTGTTTTATGGCGCTCTCACAGATGGCGCTAAAATGATAACACGAAATTAACCGGGTTTGAGTAATTCCTTAATTATCAGAAAGATGTGGTTCAAACGAAATTCTCGTGATTCGCAGAGAGAAAGTGTATGAATATGAGAACTTATACAAGGGAGGATTTCCGAGTTATGAAGATCCTTGTGGTAATTAGTGACTTTGGCTCAATGGTATTTCCATAAATCAACCAGCTTGAACGAAGTTGCAACTAGGGAAGCTTATGTCGCAGTGAAAGCTTGTATAGCTGTCGCAACTGGGTGACTGTTGCAACTAGGCGACAAGAGTTAGATTAGGTCAGACAGTTAATTCAAGTGGGCCGTGGGCTTCACGCGAGTTAGTTATAACAACCTCCAGTATATGTATTCTGTAACACGACCGTTTTTCATAACGTGTTGTTGACACAACTTTGTACTCTGCAAAATCAATAAAATTGGACCTCTATTTATCCTTTGGATTATGGTTCTTCATCACATTGATGATTGAATGTCGAACCAAGTAAATTGCGTGTGTTCTTCGTAATTGTTTACTTTTCTTTGCTGCGATTGTTATTCATATTTGTTAGTTCGATTTGTGCGATTTAATTTTGATTTCAATTCAGTAAATTTTGCATTCCATTGAGCGATTTCACTACAAATTGGTGCGGTGAACGTGGAGTCGATCATGGCGATACCTAAATTTAATGTAGAAAAGTTTACATGGCAAAATAATTTTGGTTTGTGGCGGTTGAAGATGCGGGCACTATTAGTTCAACAAGGATTGGTTGATGCAGTGGATGAGACGAACATCGATGAAAAATTGAAGAAGGTTATTATGGAGAAGGCTCATAGCGCTGTGATCCTGAGTTTGTGTGATAAGGTGTTGCGACAGGTCTCGAAGGAGAAAACGGATGCTAGTGTTTGGTTGAAGCTTGAAAGCTTGTATATGACCAAATCGTTGGTAAATCGTTTGTATTCTAAACAAGCTTTGTATTCTTTCAAGATGCATGATGACAAATCGATAGAGGAACATATTGATATGTTTAACAAGTTTATTCTGGATCTTGAGAACATTGATGTTGCAATTGATGATGAAGATCAGGCGTTACTGTTGTTAAGTGCTTTGCCGAAATCTCATGCTAACGTTAAAGAAACTCTCATATATGGAAGGGATTCTTTGACACTCGATGAGGTGCAATCTGCTCTAAATTCTAAGGAATCGAATGAGAGAGGGACTGCAAAGAAATCACAGAATGGTGAGGGACTAACAATAAGGGGACATGATCAGAAAAGGGAAAGTAGAAAGAAGGAGAAGAAGTCCAAGTCACAGGAAAAGAATGGGAAGAAACCATTCATTTGTTACCACTGTGAGAAAGAGGGTCACACCAGGAAGTTTTGTCATGAAAGACAGAATAATGGTGGTGACAAGACTAAGGAGTATGGCATTGTTGCAAGTGTACAAGAGGGGTATGAGTCTGCTGATGCTCTAATGGCTTCTGTAAGGGATCCAGATAATGTGTGGGTGTTAGATTCTGGTTGTTCCTTTCACATGACTCCACATCGATCTATATTTGAAGAATATGAGGAGATTGATGGTGGAACAATGTACTTGGGAGACAACAAACCTTGTAAGGTGAAAGTTATAGGATCTGTGAGGTTCAGCCTTCATAATGGATCTGAGAAACTGTTGAGATTGGTGAGATATGTATCTGATCTCAAGAGAAACCTAATATTTCTTGTTGTATTAGAGAAAACAATGTACAAGTTCTTGGGAGAGAATGGTATGGTAAAGGTTCTCAAAGGATCACAGGTGGTGATGAGAGGAGCAAGGGAAAATACCATTTACATACTAGAAGGAAAGTTTGTCATGGGTATAGTTGCAACTGCAGTTGTTCAGAGGGGCTGTTTCTAAGTCTGAATTGTGGCAAAAGAGATTACCACATGTGAGTGAAAAAGGTTTGTTAGAATTGGGGAAGTAAGGTCTGTTGGGAGCTGAAAAGCTGGAGAAGATTAGATTTTGTGAACATCGTGTTCTGGGAAAGGCTCACAAGGTTAAGTTCAATGTTGGTCAATAGAGAACTAAGACAACTTTGGATTATGTTCATGCTGGTCTGTGGGGACCTTCAAGGACTGCTTCACATTCTGGAGCAAGATACTTCTTGTCACTTGTGGATGATTATTCCAGAAAGTTAAAGATACATCTGAAACATTCAAAAGTTGGAGGACCATGATAGAGAAGCAAATTGGATTGCAACTGAAAAGATTGAGAACCGACAATGGTCTGGAGTTTTGTTCAACTGAATTCAATGAGTATTGCAAGATAAATGGAATTGTAAGGCACAAGACTGATGCTGGAACTCCACAGCAAAATGGATTAGTTGAGAGATTCAATAGAACCATACCTGAAATGGTGAGATTTATGCTGCTGAGTGCTAACCTTCCAAAGGTTTTCTGGGCAGATGCAGTTGCAACAACTGGATATCTTATTAATAGTTGTCCTTCTACAATATTAAATATGAAGACACCAAAGGAAGTATGGTCTGGTCACAACCCAGATTTGAGTCATCTGAGAGTGGTTGGATGTTCTACTTATGCACACATCAAACATGATAAGCTAGAGACAAGAGCATTGAGGTGTATGTTTCTTAGATATCCAGAAGGAGGGAAGGGCTACAGGTTATGGTGTCTTGAACCAGGTCACAAGAGGTGCTTTATAAGCAGGGATGTGGTGTTCAATGAGGACATTATAGCCTCCAAAGGAACTGGTGATTTACCTGTGCAGGCTGCTGAGATTGACAAAGTTGTTAACTAAAGGAATGAGGAAGATAATAACTATCAGCTTGAGCTGGAGCTTATGACTGGTAGCGAACCATATCATCCTGGAAATTGGTTACTTGAAGAAGAACCAGTTGCAACTAGCAATGAACCTGTTGATTAAGTGGTTGCTCATACTGTGGAATCCAACTATATGCTGACCAGAGATAGAGCTAGAAGGGAAACTAAGGCACCAGAGAGGTATGGTTATGCAGACTTGCTTGCTTATTCCCTGGTAGCAGCAAGTAGTATATTTGAAGAGGAACCTAGTAACTGCAAGGCTATAGTGAATAGCAAGGATAGACATAAATGGCTTGAGGCTATGTCTGGAGATATGAAGTCTCTGAAGGATAACAATACTTGGGATCTTTTGGAAAGACCAAAGTGCTCTAGGTTGGTTGGATGTAGATGGATCTTTAAGCAAAATGAAGGATTTTCTGGTGTTGAGAAAGGAATGTTCAAAGCAAGGTTGGTTGCAAGAGAGTTTACTCAAAGGGAGGGCATTGATTTCAATGAAGTTTTCTCTCCAGTAGTAAAACACAGGTCTATCAGAATATTGCTTTCTCTTATGGCAAAGTATAACCTAGAGTTGGAACAAATGGATGTTAAACCTGCATTTCTGTATGGGAAGTTAGATGAGATCATTCTCACGAAGCAACCAGAAGTATTTGAGATTAAAGGCAAGGAGGACCATGGGGGTAGCATAGATAAATTCTACAAAAGTATTAGTTTTATATCTAGCTATACGTAGCTTACGCGATTAAAACATTAACAATAAATCTCATGGGGGAAATCCCTTATTCAAAGAAAGCAAACAATGTCATGTATACTCTTATATAAATGAAGGCATGTGAAACCCAATTTTTTTGATTTTCTTATTTACGCTTAGAAACACAATTAATTTTTTTCATGAGTTAGGATATAATTGTCATTTATTTTAGGTTTCTCATTATTTAAATCTTTTTTATGAAAGAAAACAATTATTACCTAATTCTTTAAATAAAAAAGGTTAAAAACATAGATTATACATCTATATTTAAGTGATAATCTTAACAACACAAATTAATTATATTAAACTTAAAATAAAGGCTAATTACAAGGGGATCGCGTGCCAATGTTTCTGTAATAATGAAAAGAATTCATTAACGAGTTTTCGTCTCGCAAACCCAAATTTCAGATTCCGTCCCAATTGTGTGAAAGAAAAATTCAAAAGACTGTTTCATAAGGAAAAACATAGCTTGTCGATAATTATACAACGTTATCCCATCACTCCGTCACCAATTTTCCTCCTCTTGTCTGGTAACCACACGTCAACGCCAATGCTCCCTTCAGTTTTAGTTACGTACGTATATTATTTGATGATTAAGAAAAATGTCACTATACACATTTAAATCACGTGAACCTCAATAAGTTAATGACGCTACTTATATGTGTACGTAAAGAGACATAAATTGTGGAAAATTTAAGAAATGGTCTTGTCAATTTGTCATGATCAATTTCAGTTCGATTACTTATTCCAATTATGCCCCTCAATTTTGTGAAGACTTTGATTTCTACCCTAAATTTCTTTTAAAATTTACACATATTTAACAATCTTGAGTTCGTATACTTCAAAGTTAACTTTCATATTTTATATTTCCAAGTAGTTATATCAAGTTAATAAAAAAATTTATTTCTGCAGAGAAAAAACTACCGAAAGTAACAAATGTACCTTTTTTCAATTCTATATATTCCACTTACCAACCAATAACATTAACCCTGACTAAGCCTAAACTTACCACCTCTTATGAAAAAGCGGAAAAAAGGAATAGAATAATTATTGTATGACAAATAAAGCGACACGTTGAATTTGTACCGAAACCTACTTGGGCTGGCAGGGTACTTATTATTCGTTTTTCTCCTAACAACAATTACTACCGGTACTGCAACAATTAATATTGGTACTGGGCCTGCATTTCTTTTTCTTTTTTTTCTTCCATTTTTTTCTTTTTTACCATTAAATGGTAATCAGAAATTAATAATCATAATTAACCAGCTTTGCTTTGCAATCTCACACACTTAAAAGAAAGAAAAGAAACAAACCACTCAACAACTACAACACGTCCACCAGATCTATAAATAAAAGCTATAAATCACACAATCACATATCACAAAAAAATAACAAACACCCTCAAAATATAATAAAAAAAAATGGCCGTCTTTTCCGGTAAAAATACCGAAGAGGCTGTTTACAACAACAACAATGCGGTTGAGGCGGCGGCGGCTGATCACGGCGGAAAGGGATTCGACCCCGGGGCTGAGCCGCCGTTCAAGATAGCCGACATTCGCGCCGCCATACCCGCTCATTGTTGGGTGAAGGACACGTGGCGTTCCCTCTCCTACGTCGCATTGGACGTGTTAATCGTGTTTGGTTTGTTCGGCATTGCCGCTTATTTCAACAGTTGGAGCGTTTATCCGATTTATTGGTTTGTTCAAGGGACTATGTTTTGGGCATTATTCGTTCTAGGTCACGACTGGTAATTATTCCTTAAATTAATTAATTACAGAGTAATCTGTTTTTATTTTATTTTATTTTTCTACTTTTGTTAATGTGGAAATTTGGGTGAATACTTAATTAATTAATTAATTAATTGCAGTGGGCATGGGAGCTTTTCGGACAATCCTAAGGTGAACAACATCGTGGGACATGTGCTCCATTCTTTTATTCTCGTACCCTATCATGGATGGTAAATTCATTTTTATTTCTGTTCTGTTTCTGTATAATTAATTAATGCAGCCTTAATTATTTTTTAATTTGTTAAATAATATTATACATTTATTGTTATGGTAGGCGAATAAGCCACAGGACTCACCATCAGAATCATGGACATGTTGAAAATGATGAATCATGGGTACCGGTAATGTTCTAATTGTCACTAAATCTTCTGATATGTATGTTTTTCTAATTTTGTAATTATTTTTTGCGGATTGTTTTGTCTATTAATTAATCGTATTAGGTTTACATAATTTTGTGTTTACAATGCAGTTGCCTGAAATGTTGTACAAGAATCTGGATTACTCTACCAAGATTTTGAGATACAAAGTCCCATTCCCTATGTTTTCATACCCAATATACTTGGTAACATTCTGAGTTTCTGTTTGTTAATTTAAATGTTATGCGAATATTTTTTTTTTTTTTTTTTTTTTTTACAGATTAAGAAAATTGAATTTTTGTATTTGTTTGTGTATTGCAGTGGTACAGAAGTCCAGGGAAAAGTGGATCTCACTTCAATCCATACAGCAGTTTGTTCAAAGAAAATGAGAGGACATTAGTGATGACTTCAACTATTTGTTGGTTTGCAATGGCTGGTTTTCTTGTCGCGTTGTCCGCCATTATAGGTCCACTTTTAGTATTCAAGCTTTATGGCGCTCCGTACTTGGTAATTTACTAAAATTTCGATTCTCCCACATGACTAATGCGTTACTGAATCTGGTTCACCATATTACTTAAAAGAAAAAATATAGTATTTATAATGAATTTCTAAAGTAATTATGCACTTCCATATTTGTCGGCAGATATTTGTCATGTGGTTGGACATGGTCACGTACTTGCACCATCATGACCACGACCAGAATCTACCCTGGTACCGAGGAAAGGTCAGCCAGCCAAAATTATTCAATCCCAAACTTTACATTTGTTAATTATGCTCATGGTATCAAATACTCGCATATTCTAGGCAGTTTTAATTTACTAATTATTTTTGTATGTGATTAAATGACAGGAATGGAGTTATTTAAGGGGAGGACTGACAACCGTGGATCGTGATTATGGTTTATTTAACAAAATCCAACACGATATTGGCACCCATGTTATTCACCATCTTTTCCCTCAAATACCACACTACCACTTAGTGGAGGCGGTGAGTTACCCTACTCACGTGACCTTTAATATAAATATCTAGCTTGGTTTTTTCTTATATAATATATATAAAACAGTACTATATTGCATTGTCGGGTCTTACATCGTAGATGATATATATAACATGGGAGAGCGTATCTTTTCCATATAGAATAATATGGCACATTTATCGATACACGACTATGAACCAACATTATATATTTGCCGTATATTGTATTTTATATAGTTTATACAACTATCAACCAACGGTAAATAACCTTCATGTATATTATGCTTATTATATGAATCCATCTCACGAGTTAAGAAAATTGGCATATGATTCGTGATCTTTCTTGTACATTTTGGTCTGTGGAAATACATATCTTTAATTGAGTTGACAGATTTATTTGTAATTACTTTTACTGAATTAATGATGAGCAATGTGGCTTTGGTGTATAACAAAGATAGATATTTTTATTTCATATTAATTAACTCTTGAGATCTGACTTTTCATAGTTTCACGTGCAATGTTGTACTTGAACTTTAAAATAATTGTCTTGCTGTTTATAGAAAAACATGTTGATGTACATTGCAACTTTTTTCATGAAGGGATTGATTATATTTTCACTGTGCGAGGTTTGGTTGGCGTAAATCACGTTACATGGAAAAAAAGTATAGAACTTATGAGTTATGACTATTGTTAATGATGTGACACACTATGTTTTACCAAATCATGTTGGGCCATATTATATGTACAAATGTTTATGAAGCTAATTAATTAATAAATTAATTTGGGGTTGTATTTTTTGTTGCAGACAAGGACAGCAAGAAAGGTGTTGGGAGAATACTACAGAGAGCCTCAAAAATCAGGATTGATTCCTTTTCACTTAATTCCAAACTTCGTGAAAAGCCTCCATCACGATCATTATGTTAGCGATACTGGTGACGTGGTCTATCATCAGACCGATACACAATTATTCCCTGATATTTCTACTTCAAAAAAGATTAAGTGATCGATTAATAGTCTCCAACGTTAAGCTAGAAATTTACTCACAGACTAGTAGATCTCATCAAATTTTTTGACACTACCTATTTATCCCCCCAAAGAAAAAGAAGAATGGTTATCAAGTACTTGCAGCATCAATACATGTGTAATTCAATTTATTATGTAATGGTGACTTCTTAGATTTTGAAATTTTACTCTGATTTTTTAAGAATATTAGTTCGATGTATTATTCCTTGAAAAGTCATTTGTTGTCTATGGCATCTTTCACCACTTGCATGCATTTAGTCAAGTGGTGGAGAAAGGAAAGGTGACTTTAATTAGTTTGGGTACCTTTAATGTTAATTTCATTAATTAGCAGAGTCTGTGGTGAATGTGTTGACATATATGGTAATGACTTGACTATTGAGATATTTTTTAGATGAAAATTAAGTAAATATAGTCGATTGTGGACGGTGGTTGTGTTGACGTTTAAATTGTCCTAAGTACTATGCAAGGCCAGAATGGTGCAAACCATTATCACGTATGTGCATAATGTTTGATATATGTTTGTCATTATGATTGTATGGTTCGCGTACATAATTAGCACGTTATTATGCTGATATATATGAACCCTACAGCTACACTATTAGCACTTAGATCTGCTTATAAATTCAAACAAGATTATTTCTTTGGGTTTACCTCAGCAAAACTGTTTCTCAAATCTCAACTAGGCTTTCCATTAAATAATGTTCGGCCGAATGTTTAATTGCATTCCATCTTTTATATGTCGAACCTATTCAAGTTGGCGAATATTTTGTATGCTACCACCTATTATTAAGTAAGTATACGATGCTCCTTTTGTCCAGTATGTAGGAAGAAATGTAAAGATCTACTCCATGTAATTGGAAATGTAAACTGAACTTTTGTATATATAAATAATCTGTTATAGAAAAGCTAAAACTATTTGGGGTTTATAATAATATATTTAAAAGAATATAGAGAAAGAAGAGCAAATAAAGAGTATATTACTTGTGAATGAATGTTTTTCTCTTCATCTTGATAGCTCCTTATATAAGGAAGAATTTCCAATATTTTACACTATTAACAACAACTACTACTATTATAAAATAGCATTTGTGTATAATTTTCAACGATTGCCACTAGGCATATCCAACTAACCATATTTATAACACTCCCCTTTGGCCATTTGAAGATTTTGTTATGTACATGATCCGTTTTCTACACACGTCTTATGCTGTCTCGTTAAAAACTTTATAAGGAAAAACTCAGCTGGATAAAAACCTTAATAGGGGAAAAAGAGTGCAGCCGTGTGAACTCCCCTTCAAGTTGGCATCTCCAATTCTTCATAAGTCTCGTAGGTGATGCATCCCAATATTTTGAACATGTTTCTTAAAAGTTATAGTAGGGAGTGCATTTGTAAAAAGATCTACCATATTGTCACATGATTGAACATATTGGATATAAATTTATTTGTTCTTCTCGAGTTCCTGAGTGTAGGAAAAATATCTTGGGAGTATGTGTTTGGTTCTGTCACTCTTGACATAGTATTCTTTCATCTGTGTAATACATGCAGAATTGTCTTCGCATAATGTTGTAGGACCCTCTCTAATAGGTAAGCTTCTTATATGATGTGTCATTGATCGTAACCATACACATTCCCTGCTAGCTTCATTGAGTGCAATAATCTCAGCATGATTCGATGATGTTGCAACAAGTGTCTGTTTCTGAGAACGCCATGAAATAGCAGTGCCTCCATACATAAATACATATCCAGTTTGAAATCTGGATTTATGTGGGTCTGATAGAAAACCTGCATCTGCATAACCAATCAAATCTTGTTCTGTATTGTTAGGATAAAATAGGCCAAGATCCACAGTTCCTTGCAAATAACGAAATAAATGTTTAATTCATTTCCAGTGCCTTTTTGTGGGTGATGAGCTAAACCTATTCATAGTAAATGATATACCAGGTCTAGTACAATTAGTTAGATACATTAAGGCTCCAATGGCACTTAAATACGGAACTTCAGAACTAAGAATTTCTTCATTTTCTTCACTTGGACGAAATGGATCTTTGTCTTTAGTTAATGATCTAGCAATGACAGGATGATTTAAAGGAGTTGATTTATCCATGTTAAAACGTTTTAAAATCCTTGTTGTATAATTAGATTGATGCACTAATATACCATTTTTAGTATGCTCAATTTGTAAACCAAGATAATATTTGGTTTTACCAAGATCTTTCATTTCAAATTCATTCTTTAAATAATTCATAGTTGAATGAATTTATTTGTCAGTGCCAATGATATTTAAATCATCTACATAAACCACAATAATTGCAAAACCAGATGATGTTCTCTTGATAAAAACACATGGACACAAATAATTATTTATATATCCTTCTTTTAATAAATATTCACTCAAACGATTGTACCACATGCGACCTGGTTGTTTTAAACCATATAACGATCTTTGCAATTTAATTGAGTACATTTCTCTAGGTTTAGAACTAGATGATTCAGGCATTTTAAGTCCTTCAGGGACTTTCATATAAATATCATTATCAAGTGATCCATAAAGATAAGTTGTGACAACATCCATGAGATGCATATTTAAGTTTTCATAACAGCTAAACTGATTAAGAATCGAAAAGTAATTGTATCCATTACTGGGGAATAAGTTTCTCCATAATCAATCCCAGGTCTTTGAGAAAAACCTTGTGCAACAAGTCGAGCTTTGTATCTTACAATTTCATTTTTCTCATTTCTTTTTCGAACAAAGACCCATTTGTGGCCTACAATTCTCACGTCTTTAGGTGTGAGGACAATAGGTCCAAAAACTTTTCGTTTGTTGAGGGAATTCAATTCAACTTGCATAGCTTCTTTCCATTTAACTCAATCGTCCCGATTTTGGCATTCATCCACAGATTGTGGTTCTGTGTCATCATTTTCATAAGATCATAAGTAATATTATATGAAAATACTTCACTTATATTTTTCATCTCATTTCGATTCCAAATAACTCATGAATTGACATAATTAACAGAGATCTCAGTATTGGAATTTGGTTCGGTAAACTCTTGAGTTATCTCATTTGTTACATTTTTTGTTTCATCATGAATAGTTTCCTCGATAATGGAGTTAATAATATTTTCTCCTTTTCTTTTTCGAGGATTCTTGTTTTTTGAACCAACAGGACGACCACGTTTTTTACGTGCATTTATTTTATTATTGTTGGATATGTCATTCGGAATTTGAACTCGAGCAGGAACATTCGCAGCTGGTATATGTGATTTGGTTACCCGTTTTATTTCAGTAAATGCATCGTGTAATTGATTTGCAATATTTTCAAAATGTAAAATTTTCTTAACTTCCAAATCACATTGTTTTGTTAAAATATCATAGTGTGATAAAGATGGATTATACAATGATATATCCTTTTCCAACTGCTTATTTTCTCCCCCTAAGGTTGGGAAATTTGCCTCATTGAAATGGCAATCGGCGAAACGTGCCGTAAAGACATCACATGTTAATGGTTCAAGATATCTGATTATAGATGGTGAGTCATATCCAACATATATCCCTAACCTTCTTTGAGGTCCCATTTTTGTTCGTTGTGGTGGTGCAATCGGAACATAAACTGCACAACCAAAAATCTTTATATGGAAAATATTAGGTTCATGACCAAAAGCAAGTTGTAATGTGGAGTATTCATGATACGAGCTCGGTCTAATGCGAATTAGTGATGCAGCATGTAAAATTGCATGATCCCATACATAAGTTGGTAATTTAGTTTTCATTAACAATGGCCTAGCAATTAATTGAAAACTTTTAATTAATGATTCAGCTAAACCATTTTGAGTATGTACATGTGCAACACTATGTTCAACAGTAATTCCAGTTGACATACAATAATCATTGAAAGCTTGAGATGTAAATTCACCAGCTTTGTCAAGTCTGACTTTCTTGATCGTATAGTCAGGAAATTGAGATCTTATTTTAATTATTTGAGCCAAAAACCTCGCAAATGCCATATTACGAGTAGATAATAGACAAACATGTGACCATCGACTTGAAGCATCAATTAATACCATAACATATTGAAACGGTCAACATGAAGGATGAATAAGTCCACAAATATCACCTTGAATTCTTTCAAGAAATGTTGGTAATTCTGTCTTAATTTTAACTGGCGAATGCTTAATAATTAGCTTTCCAAGAGAACATGCTTCACATGGATTAGTATTGTTCAAATTGAGTTTGGGTCTTTTTAATGAATGTCCATGTGTAGTTTCAATTATCCTTCGCATCATTGTTGAACCAGGATGGCCTAGACGATCATGCCATAAAGTTAATAATTCAGGATTTTCATTGACTACCATATTTGACTCGATGACATTAATATATGTATAATACAATCCTGATGAGAGTTTTGGTAGTTTTTCAAATATATGTTGCTTTCCTGATATATACTTATTAATAAAAAGAAATTTAGTTTTGTTTTCAGTTTTTTAGTTGGTATCATATCCATGACGATATATATCATTAAAACTCAACAAATTTCTTCTGGATTTTGGGGCAAATAAGGCATCATTGATGATAAATAGCGTTCCATTTGGTAAAATAAAACTAGCTTTACCAAATCCTACAATTAGGTCAGTAGGACCTGATATCATATTGATTTTTGCCTTTGTTGGTTTTAGATATGTAAAATATTTCTTAATTGTGAGAATTGTGTGAGTTGTACCGCTATCAGGGATGCAAAAAACACCGGTATGCTCCATACTGATTTCATGTCAAACAAGTAGAGTTAAACATGATATAACAATAAATGAAGCATATATTTGAAAAAAAAAACAGTTTCATTAAGATACATAAGGAAACACAATTAATGAAAACATGGTACATTACAAGCATAAATCGCAAAAACATATCAATTCAAAAATTACACAACAAGGAATCACATAATGCAAATCAAACCAAGAATCACGCTAACATGAATCACATAGCTCATATCAAGCCATAGTAACATCATGATCATCCGTGAAATCAGATGCTGCTAAATATGTGGGATTATTAGGCATTTGTTCAACAAGGTTCACTTTCTTTTCTTTGCCTTTACTCTCTTGGTACAATTTACAAAAATATTCAGGTGTACGACACTTATTGGCTCATTGTCCTTTCATTCCGCAGTTAAAACAGTAACCTTCAGATTTATTATGAGCATTTTTTATTTTATTATGATGGTTATTGTTATGGATCGTATCACTGGTCGAAGGGTTGTGATAACTACCTCGACCACATCCATGACCACGACCACGACCTCGTCTATGGCCACGAACACCTCTACAAACATATCCTCCTCTATAACCACCCCGACCTTAATATTGGCATCTGTCTCGACCACCATTATTGTAATTTCCTCACCCACGGAAGCTCGAGAAATTTATGACATGTGCTTCTGGCAATGCATGTGCTCCAGTTGGGCGTAACTCATAATTCTTAATCAATATATTATTTCTATTTCTGTCGTTAACAACACCCTCTCTAGTCCGTGATACTTAGTGTATCCGACTAGTCTGTGTTGCATTTGGATGAGTATATGATTGACATAAAAAGTAGAAAGAGTTTTTCCATCATTTCCTCATCAGTAATTTATGTCCCGCAAAATTTTAGCATATGTCAGATATTATGAATGGCAGAGGAGTAATCATTTACTGATGTAAAATTGTGGAACCTTTAACGTGTTCCACTGATGTATGGCTTTTGGAAGCATTGTTTCCCTTTGGTGGTCATATCTGTCATTCAGATTAATCCATAGCTCAGAAGGATCTGTAATATCGAGATATTTTGTTTGTAGGAAATTATCAAAATGTCTACGTAGGAATATAATTGCCTCGCATCGTTGCTGGTCAGTACATTCAATTTTTATCATCAATTGTTTTCGCGAGGAATTTCTCAGTAAGATGCATTTTCACGTTTGATTCTCATTGCATATAATTTTTCCCATCGACGGTGAGTTCGGTAAAATCTACTTTCGAGAGATTAAACATATTGCAGCTAAATAAACTTTAAAACAAACATAATTAGGATCAAGACATTTTATTTTAATACACAACAACACAAGCACAATTATTACAATAGTATGATGCAATTATCTCATCTCTAGCCAAATTATGCACTAGAACATTGAAACGACAAAAGCGAGGAATATAATAGGTAAAAACATTGGATTTTCCTCAGTTGCTAGCATAAAAATGAAAAATAAAAGGTAAACGAGCATCAAGATCATTATTGACGTGCAAAGCATTTTGCAAAATGAGAGAAACAAAAATATAAAAAATTTGTGTGGAGTTTGAGTTATGAAATCTGCATATTTATAGAAGAAAGATATTTATAAGTAGTTGTTTTATAGCCGTTAGAAAACAATCATTTTCTTTGTTTTGTTTAATTTGGCATAATTGATGAATGATAATATATTTAACAATTGAGAAACAAGGATTAATTGTTTAACAAGTAAATAATTTCAACGGGCATAAGAAATAATATTACGATAAGTAAATACATATAGATATTTCCGCCACATTACTATGTAAAAACTTTCATTGGCTTGTGGAATAAACTAAGCAATATAATATGAGGTAAAACCTTCCATAATAATTAAGTGTTAGTAGTAATAGGAGGTAAAACCTTCCATAATCATAAAGTGTTGGTAGTAATAGGAGGTAAAACCTTCCATAATAATAAAGTGTTTGTAGTAATATGAGGTAAAATCTTCCATAATAATAAATTGTTAGCAGTAATATGAGGTAAACCATTCCATAATTATACATTGTTAGTAGTTGTTTCTAGCTAGTGGTTAACTCAAGCATCAACGAAAGTTAAAATTAGCGGTAGTGTTAGAGTTAGATGACGATAAAATATAAAGAGGATTTTCATCTAATCATAAAATTATAGATAGGCGGTAATCTGCATTGTCAATAATAATGGAGATAGATGAACAAGTAAATATAAACTTTCGTACCTTATAACGTTGAACGTTTTCTTTAACGAAGGAACTGAATTCTTTCGGATCGAGCACTATCGTGCTGATAACGTGTTATAGAAAAGCTAAAACTATTTGGGGGTTTATAACAATATATTTAAAAGGACATATAGAAAGAAGAGCAAACAAGGAGTATATTACTTGTGAATGAGTGTTTTTCTCTTCATCTTGATAGCTCCTTATATAGGGAAAATTTTCAATATTTTACAGCATCAACAACAACTACTACTATTATAAAATAGTATTTGTACAGAATTTTCAACAATGGCCACTAGGCATATCCAACTAACCATATTTATAACATAATCTACTTTTTCTTTTCTTTTTCTAATAAGATTATTTAGAAGAAACTTGAGAAAATTTTAAATTTTTATAGATATTAATGTTATGCATGTGCCTTCGTCTTCATGAGTTCAAGTCTTTAGTTACTTAGAACAGTTATTTGAGACATAAATTTCTAATGCAATGTGTTGGTGACTTGTGAACTTGCCAAGTGTCATATACAAAAATATGGAAGATCATTATCCCCCCCCCATGTGGGTTGTAACTTGTATTTGATAAGACACTTAGAAATATTTATTGTAGCTACTCATGTGATTGATTAGGCAGTAATTTGAGAGCTCTTTTCACCATTGCCGAACTTGTTAGGTTCCTTTTGATATGCATGGAGTGTTCAGATATATTTTCGACATTTCTCATATTTTCTTGAATTCTTTTGGAAATAATTGAAATGTTTGGAGTGTCTTTGGTCATTTCTAGTTATATTGTGGAGATTTTTGATTCTTCTAACCGGTTATGGCATCTTTGTGTAGTTCCATGGGATGACGTGCAATTTTTAAGATTTCGAGAGGCTAGTTGCAATTTTAAGGCAAATGTGTGCTTATTTTCCCACTCCCTCGTAGTAATTAAGATATAATATATAGTGATAATTACAGTCACATAGGTTTGATGACAGATACCTCCCATCTAATTTGAAAAATTACAAACACCTCCTCTCAAGCCAAAACATACAAATTAATTTTCACTTTTATCCTTCACCAATTATGTCTTTCTTAAGTGATTTAGATATGATGAAGGTAATTTTCATTTTGTTAAGTTTCAAGATGTATATGTATGTTAGGTTGTTAACATCAACGCGGAAGGATGGCAGGGCTTGGCGGATTTTCAACATTCGTCTACCAATGTTGTTGGGATATTATGGGAATAGATATTTGGTTAGCCGTGAAAGAGTTTATGGGGGGAAATCCTATGCCCACATCACTTATGGCAACGACTTTGACTCTCATGCCAAAAATTGATAACCTAGAGACTTGGGCGGATTTTAGACCGATAAGTTTGTGCAACGTCATAAACAAGATATGCTTCATACTTCTAAAAGATAGATTAGCACACGTGCTTCCCTTTATTATTGACGACCCTCAAAGTGGTTTTCTGAAGGGAAGACTCATTAGTGACAATGTCCTCCTTGCACAATAAATGGTACAAATGATCAACGCGAAGACCCGAGGGTGGGGAGGGGGGGGATGACATTCTTAAAGCTGGATATAACGAAAGCCTAAAATATTATGTGGTGGGAGTTCTTATACCATATTCTTGAGGGTTTTGGCTTCTCAATACAATGGGTAGGTCTGATAAAAAATTGTGTGGAAGTTTGCCACTTCTCGTTCCTTGTTAACTGCTCTCCGATGGGTTTGCGGTAGGGTGACCCCTTATCACCTACTTTTTTTATTATCTCTAGTGAATAAATGCCTAGAGGTCTAACATCTTTATTTCAGCAACATCCAGACACGCTCTTCGATAAAAGGAGGTATGATAGTGTCGCATTTATCTTATGCTGACGATTGCATGGTCTTCACGAAGGGGAATAAGAGAGCTATGCTATTAAAATTCTTTAATAAATACATAGTAGCTTCTGGTCAAAAAGTGAATCAAGCTAAGAGCAACTTCACGACAAGCAAACCAATAGGCTTGCAACATATTCTTGTCCTACGCAACCTCTCTGGTTTTAGACATCAATAGCTTCCTATATATTACTTAGGCTGTTAGGCACACCTCTGGTGAAAGCCCGACAAAAACGCTTTCTTTTTTATAGAGTTCTCAGTCGGGTGTAGAAATATCGATCTACTGCTTTGGAACAACCAAACGCTCCATGTGGGAGGTAAAATTACTCTAATTTAAAGTGTGCTATGTTCTATGCCGCTTTATATCTGCAAGTTTTGTCTCCTCCCAAACCCGTAATAATCCGCCTTAAGAGCCTATTTGCGCAGTTTTTTTGGGGCACCGAAGAAGGAAAAAAAAACATTGGGCTAAGTGGGATAAAATTTTCTTACCTCGAAGAGAAGGAATTGGAATATAGAAAAGTCAAGATATGGTTGATGCATTTTCGTTCAAGCTTACAAGTTAGAGAGCAACAGTCCTTATGGGCTAAATTTACCTTGGCTAAGTACTGCAAAGATAATTGGCCCACATTGGTTTCAACCTATGGCCACAACAATCTCAGACTTGGCAGCGCATACTTAAGGTTAATGCTGAAGTTCAAACTCAAATATATTGGAGAGTAGGGCGTGGTAAATGTTTCTTATGGGAAAAAGATCAATGGTTGCTTGAAGGAACTATAAAAGAGATGATGCTGATGACTTTGTGATATATGAACCAAATCCAAAAATTGAAGATGTGTGCGAACGAGGTCTCTGGAATATTGCAAAACTTTGAGATCTTGTGCCAAGCCAAGTAGTGGTGTTAATCATTCAAACGGGGGTTAGGAAAGGTAACTTTCAGATCATATGGAAACATACTCAAAATGGACATTTCTCAACAAAATCAGCATGGCAACTCATTAGGGAACCCCAAGCTATGCTATACAACGTCTATTTACCGTCATTTGGCATAACTCGGTTAGACCAACTTTATCATGCTTTTGACTTCATCTATTTAAAGCCCGGATAGCGGTGGGTTCTCAGATGATGCATAAGGGCTTCAACATAGTCTTGAAATGTCAAGCGTTTAACAACATTGAAATTATCTTTTTTGGCAATGTGAAGTTGTGGAAAGGGTTTGGCTACACTTTGCTCATTTATTTTGCATAAGAATTCCCAACGCGCAACATGTAACTACTGTAACGCCCCAAAAATTAGGAAGAAAATAAATTTATACTTTAGTCCTTGAACTGTTGAAAATTTCTATTTTTGACCCTAAATATTTAGAAAAAAATTGTCTTTTAGTCCCTGAACTTAGAAGTTAGTCCTTTATTATTTTTATAGGTCTATAGACTCTAATCCTCAAACATATATTGAAGTTTCAAATATTAACCAAGACGATCGAATTGCCTAGAAATATTACATAAGAAAATAGGTATATAAGAAAGAAATCTAATTATACCTATTTGAATTTTAATTATAAATAATTAAGGAACTTAATATGCAATTAAATAATTGATGAGGTACGTCATGACATCCTTAAGAGCATGATTGAAATCAGATTTTTGTGATTTATTATAAAAAAACTCATGGTGGGACATAAAAATTAATGATTAAACTATCATTTTCGGCCTATAAATAATCACCCTTGTTCAACAATTTCTACAACCTAAACTAAATCGATTCAACCAAAAATTAGTGAAATGTGACTTCTTTATTTTTGTGTTTTGGTTTGTAAAAAAATTGTTTCATAATTTTTTGTTTCATATTCAACCCAAAAGACCCCAAAACTTGAAAAATAGAGAAAACATATCAAATCTTAATATTTTGGAAAACTGTTTTATACACACCTTCATATGTGTGTTTAGAACAAAAGCCCTCAAAAATATTTGGAATCACAATTGATTAAAAGAGTTGATTTAAGGTAATTTCAAGCTTGCTACAATTTTTAGCCCTAAATAACATATCTCTTTTGATTCTTCAAATTAACTTATACATAATGATATCAATCTTAAATTGACCATGTGTAGCACTTAGTAGCTCATGGAAATCGTTTAAAACCAGTTTGTTATAATTCTTAATCAAGTATGGGTATTAATTATTATTTTTCTTTTAATTACATATTGTAGAAAATATATTCATGCTTAATTTCTCCAAATCCTCTCAAGGTGTTGAAATTGTGTTATGATCTAGGTTATAACCTTGATATATAACCTTGTTTTCAAGTTGATAATTAAGTTTCATCCTAAATTAATCCTACGAAATTATGTATTTGTGATTCCTTTTAAATGTAACAATTTGGTATTGTTAATAAGTAGTGATCATAGGAAAGTTATATAAATTATTAGATACGAATTTCATGTTAAAATATAAAAGTTTATTTATAGCTAATAGGCAACCTTAAAATAAAATAATTACTCCTAAATGGTTCATACGATGTTATTAAGAAACTAATAACTTTACAATGAAATCGCGAGCATCGAGTTCATATGTAATTATTTTTTCTATTTCTATTTCTTGATTGGGTTGTAATCAAATATTAAAGATACAAAGGACATGCGTGAAATCACAACAAGCTATAAAAATTAATTATTTGGTTTACACTTATTAACACATTTAAATTTATTTAGGAGACGACGCAGAATTTCCCGAACACGAAGTTACTGTCACATGTGAGGTTCCATTTCTGATTTATTCTAGCCCCGTTTGGCATTCGGCCGTGAGGAACTTGGACAAAAATCCCACTACTCCGTTATCAAACCTCGAACAACCTATATTTCATCATATTCTTGTTTTTGCATCTCGTCTCATTGCATGATTTTCTTACTCATCGTTAAATCATATCTAATTATTTATTATTTATCATATTGATTCATAATAAAGGTAATTCCCTGATATTTTAATCCCATTTGTTGGTTCCTGAACTGTGCAAAGAGCAACGAACTATGTTCAGGACACGTAGCTCAAAGAGCAACAGATATTATCTGATTTACTAGCTTATTTGTTTATCTGTTATACCCATTGGAACGCCTTTGGAAAGTTGGGCCTAGGGACTGAGTCGAGTTACTGTCGGGCAGTAAAGACTGTCGGTTTAAGTAATTTTTCTTGATACCCATCTATCTAGGTACTGCTTGTAGTCAGGAGTTGGTTGTAACCTGCGTGTTGGGTCGACATGTACTCGATCATGTCTTTTGATTTGTTTGCGAGGTCGCTCCTTGTCGGGAGGTATAAGGTAGAATATTAGAAGTCATAAGGTTGGATTCATTTATTGCTAAGCAGAAGTCTTAACTAATCTATGAAAACTCCATTACCATTGCTACATCAAAATTATCTAGTTTAACTGTTTCTATCGGTAAGATCACTCCTTGATATGTATCCATTAAATCACAGTTAATTCTTGCATTTCAGGTTCTTTTATATGAATCCCATTAAGTTATTAAAGACTTATTCCTCATTTCTTCTGTCCATTTTTCAGGATAAAATCAACATGGCAGCATGGATCAAGTGAATAATTGTTCAAGCATGCATTTTGGAATATTCATGTGTTGTCACAAGTGCATAACCATTAAAATAGTCACATTGTTTGTAATATCAAGACTTTCAATGTATATATCAAAATGTATTTTATAAAACGGGTATGGTTTTGTTCCTGGATAGTGAGACGCCTTCCTATGAGTTGCCATTTAGTCTGAGTTGGGTAAAGTAGTTGATCACCCCTGAACCAACTCGGATCGAATCAAAACTCGTGGGGCGCGATCGTCACAACTACCTATTCCAAAGTTGGATCTTGTCATCCAAATATATTGTTGATGGGCATATTTGAACCCTTGTTCCAATCCTCATTGCGTGGTTCATGTGGGTGGCTAGAAATGAATTGAAATTAATGATGTTCGTATGTATAATAGACACATTATAGAGCTTGTGATGACACATTTACAAAATTCATAGAGAATGGGTATATGATATAAAAGCTTGGAAAGGAGACTTGGTTGTTGCTCGAGCATGGGGTTTGAAAATTCTGAGTACCCAACATAAGCCCGCGATTAAGGTGACTTGGCTGAAACCTCAAGAAGGTTGGATGAAAGTTAATACTGACGGGTGTGTGAAGGGTACTGATAAATTGGCAGCGATGGGAGGAGTTATTAGGGACCACATTGGTTTCATATACTTAACCTAATAGAAATACTTGGGAGTTGTGACGGTCGCGCCCCATGAGTTGTGTTCCGATCTGAGTTGATTCAGTGATGGCTAGACACTTTACCCAGCTCAGACTAAAACACGTCTCGTAGGAAGGGGTGTCACTGTCTAGGATCAACTATACACATTATGATAAAAAAAAATTAATATACACAACGGAAGTCTTGAAAATACAAATATGTTGATAACTTTGATAATTACGCTTTGTTGATAAATATTTTCAATTATACGGACATTCCAAAAGGCAAGATTGGCAAGAATATTCACATGATCCATGTTTCCACGTCAATCTTATCCTGAGGAATGGATAGACAGGAAAAATGAGGAATAAGTCTTTGATGACTTAATGAGATTCATACAAAACAAGCGGCAATGCAAGAATTAACAGTGATTCAATTGATATATTTCTAGGAGTGATCTTACTAGTAGAAACAGTATAACAAGGTAATTTGATGTAGCAATGGTACCAGAATATTCTGGAAATAGTTTATGATCATGTGCGTTAACAGTAAACCAATCCAACCTTATACTTCCTACCTTATACCTCCCCACGTGGAGCGACATGCTCGAGTACATGTCGATCTAGCACGCGGGTTACAGCCAACTCCTGACTGCAAGCGGCACCTAGATAAATGGGTATCAAGAGAAATTACTTAAACCGACAGTCCTTACTACCCGACAGTAAATCGACTCAATCCCTGAGCCCAACTTCCCAAAGACGTCCCAATGGGTGATAAACAAACAAGCTAATAAACCGAATAATATCCGTTGCCCATTGAGCTACATGTCCCGAACACACAGTTCGTTGCTCTTTGCACAGTTCGGGGGGAAAACGTTGTACCTTGAGTGGTCAGTGCCGCATGAGAACTTGAAGCGATCATCACGGATAGTGATCTTAAGAGGAAGAGTCTTGTTTCTGACTCGTTCACTAAAACCAATTGATTAATTGTTCAGGTTTTTCTACCTCCCTTTCTTTATGGTTTCGTGAATGTTTTTGTATGTTTCTATTTTTATGAATGTTTATTTGTTGGTGTCGTATTTTTAAGAACATGCTTATGTTTATGTTATTGTTAGAAATATATGTTTATTTTTTTTATTTGTGCTACTGAATTCTGGAAATTATTGTTATAATATACAAAGGAACCAACGAGTCGAATATCTTCATTGTAGATCTTATCTCTCTTTGTGTTACCGCACATCCATTGTAACATTCATATCTCTGTTATGTTCATCTTATGTACATGACTTTGCTTAATAGCCCATCACTCGGAGTCATAAAGCAAAACCGGTGTAATAGACGTACGATACAACTTTCCTTTGAGCTTTGAAGTAAAGTTGCGATCGTACAAGATCCCTATTGCACTCTTCCTTGCCAATATAGCATGGATGTGGTGGTTGACATCACCATCTAACTATCCATTCTTCTGCAGTATGGAGCCTGATACGGCCCAACAAACTATAACTAATGATGCTAGGCCTAGACGTATAAAGAATAAGCTCACATGGCTTAGGGATTATGGAAATTAGTTAATTAAGTTAACTTGGTCTTAAATCTTTAATTAAAGTAATAGTAGGTTTTATTTCCTTTAAGGAGTCTAGGTTTAGTTGGTTAAGGATTATTAGTATTATTATAAATAGTCTAAGTCTTGTAATTTTTATTCATTCAAGAACAATAAAATCTTAGTTAAATTTAATCATTAGTCTCTCTTCTCTCTTAGTTAATTCTTGGAGCTCGTTCTAGCTCGAATAGAACCCTATCCCTAACAATTGATGCTTTCATCTTTTGTACTCGTGTGTGATCATGCCTCCACGAAAGGATGGATCAACCTCATTGGAAGATGTAAACTTTGTTGAGTCTGTTTGACAGTTCCAATCAAAATTGGTGGAAGTCGAAACAAGAACCGCAACACACAGCTAATGGTTTGAATCTATAATCCAAATGATGGCTGCTATGCAAACTGATTTGAAGACTGCTATTGATCAAACAAATTTCCTAATACAGGCAAAACAAACTTCACTACCAACGGGACAACCTCAATAATCATACCAGGTTAATAGGCCTTCCCATTCACAAAATTTTAATTCGTTTTCACCTAACTCATATTCACTATCAAAGTCACCTAAAGTGCATCTCCCACCCTTTGATGGCTCCAACCCTAGAGATTGGGTTGTACATGCCCAACACTATTCTCGTTTATACCATGTTCCTCTGGAATAGCGTATTACACATATTTCATTCTATATGGAAGGGACAACTCTAAGTTGGTTTAATTGAATGACAAATAATGATAAGATAGGTACATGGGATATGTTCGTACATGATTTGTTTTCCAGATTGGGGCCTTCTTCTTTTGAGAATCATCAGGCTAAGCTTTTTAAACTCCGACAAGTTGGGACAGTTATGGAATACCAAAGAGAGTTTGAACAACTTTCTAACTTTGTGACAGGTTTATCTCCTGAAGCATACATGAATTATTTTATTTTAGGTTTACGAATAGATATTCGTAATGAGTTAGGAGTTATGAAACCACACTCAATGCATCATGTTGTTGGTTTGGCTAAATTATTAGAGAAAAAGATTTTAGAAAGTCGACCCCTCTTTGTTCCTAGAACACACACAACATCGCCGCCGATTTTACCTACCCCAACACTCGCCTTAACACCACCCCAAAATAAGCCTCCTTTACCGATCCGATGCTTATCTCCTAGTGAGATGCAGGCCAGAAGATGAAAGGGCGTTTGTTTTAATTGTGATGAGAAGTTTGTCCCCAATCATCGGTGTAAAACTCCTCAGCTTTTAATGCTGCTTGAGGAGGAGAGTCCTCAAGGTGATAACATAGATTACGGCGATGATGATTATTCCTTACCAAAACACGACAACATTAATGCTGTGATACAGGATCCAAAAATTGGACAATTTCATCTATCACTTGCCGCATATATGGGTCTTGCATCATCTCAAACATTGCGTTTAGTAGGCTATATTAAAGGTCAGCTGCTAACCATTTTAATTTATACTGGTAGTACTCATAATATTATACAGCCTCGAATAGCTACTCGATTGAAGTTGCCTATTCTGGATGCAACTCCTATTAAAGTAATGGTTAGCAATGGTGCGTTTCTGCAATGCGAGGTCCATTGTGCCAACACAAAGCTACACCTCAAGGACACTGAATTTTGTGTTCCCTTGGTGGTTTTACCCATTCAAGGTGTTGATCTCATATTGGGAATTGAATGGCTTCGGGAATTGGGTGAAATTAAGGCAAATTTTGCCATACCACGAATTTCATTTGACTGGGGCGGTAAAGTTATTGAACTTGAAGGGAATTCTGCTATTTCAGCAGCCACTCCGACACAGGTACGTCGCATGTTACAAACATGTTGCTTCAATCCATATGTTGTATGTGGTTGACGATTCAGTAGACAGTGTGCCAGCAACGGACAATGAGACAGTGCTTTCACCGCAGTTAACCACCTTACTTAAGGAGTATCACACGATATTCTCTGAATCAAAAGGGTTACTACCGCGTCGTCCCCATGATCACTTTATTCATCTTGATCCACAGTCAAAGCCTGTCAACTCCAGACCTTACCGTTATCCTCATTACCAAAAAGCCATCATGACTGAATTAATTTCAGAAATGCTTGCTTTAGGCCAAATTTGCCCCAGCACTAGCCCTTTCTCTTCGCTGGTTTTACTCGTTGGGAAGAAGGATGGCACTTGACGTTTTTGTGTTAACTACAGGGGCTTGAACGCTATCACAATCAAAGATAGGTTCCCCATTCCCACTGTAGACGAGTTAATGGGCGAACTTAAAGCCGCCACAATCTTCACTAAGTTGGATTTACGTTTTGGTTATCACCAGATTTGTGTCGCTGCACGTGACATTCACAAAACCGCATTTCAAGCATGTGACGGGCACTATGAATTCGTCGTCATGCCTTTCGGTCTGACAAATGCACCGTCTACTTTCCAATCAGCCATGAAAGATTTGTTTCGTGAGAATTTACTTAAATTTGTTTTAGTGTTTTTTGATGATATACTTATCTATAGCACATCTCTGGAGAGTCATTACACGCATTTAACCTTGGTTTTTCAACTTCTATTGCCCAACCAATTTTATGCTAAGATTTCAAAATGTGTTTTTGTCGTTGCTAAAGTTCATTATTTAGGCCACATAATTTGTTCGGGTGGCGTTTGTGTGGATCTAGAGAAGGTGCATGCAATGGTTGCTTGGCCAAGGCCAACGTCACTCATGGACCTACGAGGGTTTTTGGGGCTTACGGGATACTACCGTCAATTTGTTTGTCACTATGCTACGGTCGCCGCTCCCCTCACCTCTTTATTAAAGTTGGGCAGTTTTACATGGGGTACACAGCTCAGCAGGCCTTTGACGAGCTCAAAATCAAAATGCAACAACTACCTATGCTAACTTTGCCAGATTTTAATACAATATTTGAATTAACTACATATGCATCCGCCGTTACTGTTAGGGCAGTTCTTTCCCAAAATCAGCGGCCTTTAGCGTTCTTCAGCAAGAAAATGTCACCTCGCATGAGTGCTGACTCCACCTACAATAAAGAATTTTATGCGTTAACCGAGGCAGTAAAGAAATGGCGTCATTATCTCCTTGGAAGAAAATTCATCATTTATATCGACCAACAAAGTCTACGCCACCTTCTTACTCAATTAATGCATACACCAGCCCAACAGAAATGGATAATCAAATTAATTAGTTTTGATTACGAGGTACGTTACAAACATGGGCGTGAGAATGTCGTGTCTGATGCCTTGTCCCGAGTAGATGCGAGTGTTCATTTGGCAATCTCCACCCCCACTTCTTCCTTGCTGCCCGAGTTGTGCCAGTTTTTTCAATCCTCGCAAAAGGGATTAGAGTTAGTCAATGAATACAAACAGTTGGCGCACACAGATTTGAAGTATATCGTGCAAGATGGTTTACTATTTTATAAAAACATATTATTGGTGCCAGAATCTAGTGGGTTGCAACAATAACTACTTCAAGAATTTCACTCCACACCACAAGGTGGACATTCAGGAGTTTCAGGTACGTTATCATGCCTCACTGGTGTATATTTTTGGCCACACATGAAGCACAC
Organism: Linaria vulgaris; assembly: GCA_948329865.1. Classification (NCBI taxonomy): domain Eukaryota; kingdom Viridiplantae; phylum Streptophyta; class Magnoliopsida; order Lamiales; family Plantaginaceae; genus Linaria; species Linaria vulgaris. Next base: position 27,764,812 of record OX415250.1, on the reverse strand, counting down.
AGTTCAGGAATTCATCAAAAATATGTCACGTGTGTCAACAACAAAAATATCTCACCACGAAAGCCGTATGGCCTCTTGAACCCATTGCCGATACCAAAACAAGTTTGGTGTGATATAAGCATGGATTTCATCACTCAGTTACCCATGTCACACGACAAAACAACAATTTGGGTTATTGTTGATAGATTAACCAAGTTTGCTCGCTTTATAGCTCTACCAACAAAATTTACGATCGCATATATTGCCTCAATCTTTTTAACAAATATATACAGTGTTCACGGGTTACCGCGTTCAATTGTATCAGACCGAGGGTCAATTTTTTTAAGCACATTTTGGGTTGAACTATTCAAGCAACTCGGTACTAATCTATGCTACAGTTCGGCCTATCATCCCGAGTCAGATGGCCAAATCGGAGTGGTGAATCGATCTTTGGAATGCTATCTCCGCTGTTTTAGTATGGACGAACCAAAATAGTGGTCGAGATTTCTTCCTATGGCTCAATTTTGGTACAATTCATGCAAACATTCAGCAACACAAGTTTCCCCTTTTGAGGCACTATTCGGGCGACCCCCATTTACAATACCAATATACATCACACGTACATCCAACAATCAGGCAATTGACACAACCCTTACTGTCAGATCAAATATGCTCAACAAAATCAAAAGGAATTTGCACACTGCACAACAAAGGATGACTACGCACGCAAACAAACATCGCACCGATATCACATTTCAACCAAATCAGTGGGTATACCTCAAATTGAGAAGCTATCGATATCTCTCAGTTCGGCGCGCGGGGTTTCACAAGTTGTCACGCTGCTTCTACGGGCCTTTTCGAGTGGTCCATCGCATCGGAGCCGTGGCGTATGAGCTAGATATGCCAAGCAGTTCACGAATCCACCCCATTTTCCACGTGTCGCTACTCAGACCGCATCACGGGCCGCCTTCGAACACCACCGCCGCGCTACCGCCATTGAACATGGATGACGTGATGATTGCGCCGCCCGAGAGAGTTTTAGATCGTCGGGTTGTTTGGCGAAATGGACGAAAAGTGACGGAATGCTTGGTGAGTTGGATGGGATCGTCGAGTGAAGAAGCTTCGTGGGTTGATGAGGCAGATTTGGAGCAGCTTTTGGGTAATGAAGATGGCAAGATGGTGAATCGGGGTGAAGAACCTCATTTGAGGGAGGAAATGGATGAAATGGATGAAATGGCAGAAGTGGTGGGAAACCCTAAGAGAACGGCTACTAGTGTGGGGGAGAAGTGTGTGAACCCTAATGGCTCTTCAATTGCCACTCAAGAATTTATATCATCAGGCCAAGGTCAATTGGGCCGAGTAGAGCTGCAAATGTGCCTTGAGGACAAGGCCTCTTTTTTAGAGGCGGGCATTGATACGGCCCAACAGACTACAACTAATGATGCTAGGCCCAGCCGTATAAAGAATAAGCCCACATGGCTTAGGGATTATGGAAATTAGTTAATTAAGTTATCTTAAATTAGGAATCTTTCTTTAATTAAAGTAATATGAGGTTTTATTTCCTTTAATGAGTCTAGGTTTAGTTGGTTAAGGATTATTAGTATTATTATAAATAGTCTAAGTCTTGTAATTTTTATTCATTCAAGAACAATAAAATCTTAGTTAAATTTAATTATTAGTCTATCTTCTCTCTTAGTTAATTCTTGGAGCTCGCTCTAGCTCGAATAGAACCCTATCCCTAACAGAGCCTAAGTACCAAAAATGCGAGCTTCTCGGATCTCTTGCCCTCCAACTGGACTGTATTATTGTTATTTCTCCGTTGTTTGCTAGACTTGCACTCCGTGAGTTGTGCTAAAATTTATTTGATAATCCCCAAGATTGAACTGATCTTCTAAGATATATTTTAGGAGCAGTACTAATAGAAAAATAATAATAGAGATATCTATAAGCCCAACAAATATTAAACTCTTATTTGTAGATATGAAAATACCACGAACCAATTAAGGGAAAAAGTGAACGTTAACTTCAATTTGTGGTTCCTAAAATTATGGTAAAGATATCGTCAATATATGGATATGCAATTATGCACAAAGAAAAATGAGGTGATAGAAATCTGATAAGAAAGAGAGACGTGAGTTAAGATCATTTTTTCAATAGTCAAATATACTTAAATATATCAAATAATGCACTAAAATATACCCAACAAACTAAACGTTCAATACTTATTATTTCTTTCAAAAACTAGTTAAATTGGCAGAAATTTGTTTTTAAGTAAATATTCAAAAAATCGGGATTTTACATGACTGATACTTTTTTTTTCTATCAGAATTGACTGAGACTTGTATTACGATCGAATCGACTATTCATTGGATCTAGATTGGCTCGAGAGGCATGGAGTACAACTGGACAATAGAGGACTTGTCGTTTGGTCATGTGTCTCATTTTTCTCTTTTCTTAAAATCTGTGATGCACCGATACCGATACCAAGATGGCTATGCAGTACCCGATACATATCGATATTGATTCAGATACCGATATCAGTTTTGACGTATCTGATACGCGACGTGGCATATCCTTTAATTTTGAAATTAAAAAAATCTCGATACGTATCTGATACGTTTTTTTAGGCGTATCGGAACTATTATGGGTCTTTTTTATAAACTTTTAATATTTGATGGGTTAAATATTTAAATATAAATTCCACCAAATATAAAATAAAATAAAAAATAAAAATCCATTTATCAAGGGCACGATTCAGGTCTCATTATTTTTACAATTATACTTTTCTTTTTCTATTCATAATCACCACCACCACCATGCGTCATCTTCACTCCACCACCATGCGTCACCACAATTATACTTTTTTTTTTCTGTTCATAATCACCACCACCACCATGCGCTATCTTCAAGCTTGCTATGTTGTTGTTTAACTTATTAGTCATAAATAATTCACGCTTATATGTCTTTTTTTCATATTTGATGCATGACTTTTTTTAATGTTAAACCTTTTTGTGTATTTCTAATTTTTCTTGTTTAAGTTTTAAATTTTATTGCTTGTTAAAAATAAAAAATACATATAATAAATATTAATAATTATTTATATATAGACGTATCCTTGCCGTACCGGTATCGGCTGTTTTTAAAAAATGTCGTATCGGCGTATCCGTACAGTACCGTACCCCTATCGTCGTACCCGAACCCGTGCAACGCAGCTTAAAATACATGGGAGTCATAGTATTTGAGCGGGATCAATAAGCATGTACCATTAGGGTCGGACACGGGTAGGGGCTCACCTGGGTGGCTTTTTGTAGTTTAGTACATATATAATTATAATTTATAATTCATACCACCAATAAAGAATTTTATATCATTTTAGTCCTATATTCTTCATTAATAACTTGTACTATTCTCAGCAAAAAATTAAATATAATCCTTGTAAACTAATTGCTTAATTTATCCTTTATATATGGAATAAAAAAAGGAAGATTCTAATACTAATTAAGAGGATAAAAAGCAATTGAGACGACTCTAACGATCTTTTATCCATCTCGTTATCGTAGCCCAGGGTAAAATAATTTTTTGGGTTCATCCCTGTGTAGCTGTCATGCAAGAACGATTTTAGAGTAACTTTTAGAGGGAAATAAGGGAACAGTGAATTGATAAGGTGGGTTGGTAACAATGGGCGTTAAGAGTGTGAGTATTGTGATTGTTTAGATTATTTGTATGATTATGTGAGGTTCTTGTATTTATGCTATTGATGTATGCATGTGAACTGATATGCAGTACATTTTACCGTAGCCTAAAACATTTTGGAAAAAAAAATCACATTGCACGCACATTGAGTATTCATTGAGATTTTTATCCTCTATTTTTATTTTTATATTTTCCTTCTTTTTAGATTTAGGTCATCTAAGGTGAGACTTAGAAAATATTGAGAATTGATTTGTGTGTGGCGATTTATGTTGGATATCATTTTTCTTTTTTTCTTTAGCACTTCGATTTATCTTATCTATAGATAATTAGTTATATATATTTTTTGCCTCTACTCTCACATTGTAATGTTGAACACATATTGCTTAAGAGTGGTTGCATTCTCAGCACATAACGAGTATAACATAGCAATCACATGTGTCCTACTAAAGACTTTGAATTCGACTTTTTAAAATAAATAAATAATCTTACTTGCCTAAAAATCGTTTATTTACTAATTTTTAGCTCGTATTCCGATCAAGATTTCGGGATTTTTTTTGATGCGATGTTTCTGTATTGAATTGTACTAGTTGAGTCTTGGAAAAACAATTGTCATATAACCATCATCAACACAACATAGCGATATCGATGTAGACAACGAAATCGGTTATTGCCTTAGCTCACTAATTATTAGAGCAAACATAATACACATGACATGTGAAGTTTACGCGGCAGTAGTTGTTTACTGTAATTGTCTCTTCACACTAAAGCTAGTCCTTTTTTATTTTATTTTTTGGTCTCTTCACACTAAAGCTAGTCCTTTTTTATTTTATTTTTTGGTAAAGGAAGAAACTAAAACTTAAGTAATGTCAAAGTTTAACAAACTAATAATCTAAGGTGAGGGAGTATCCCAAAATACTTTCCGCCTTTTCTTAATTAATTCCAATGTAGCAACATCTTCGGCAACTCTATTAGCTTCTCTCAGGATCTACCGAAACTCCACCGTCCATGGAAGTTGGAGTAGTTCGCGGCATCTAGAAACCAAACCATCCGCTTGTAAATTGTGAATAACATTCTCGACCACCATCTTGTAAAAAACTTATGGGTCCGTCTCGATCTCAATAGGTGAGTTTCTCTTCTCCCAAGAAAACTCCAAACCCGCTTTAACGCCTCAAGCTTGACTTCCTCAATAGTAGGCGTCATAAGCTGAGATTTGAAACCCCAAATCCACTCCCTAGAGTCTGACTCAAAACGCCTCTTGCGGCTCTACTACTTTGAAATAATTAAAAAAGGTTTAAGATTTAGAACGCCACTGCAACTACCGTTGACAGTAAGCTTAAACCACCCCGGTTTTTTTGTTTCCTCCACTTTGCTCTTTTCTTCCTTTTTGTTCCTTGTTTTTGCTCCATTTGGAGATCCAAACATAATAGTTTTATTTAGTACTGCCTGCTATTCAAAGATTTATCCTTACCTTTGAACACCACCTTATCCCTTGACTTCCAAATCACCCACAGGGTTGCGGTAGTAGAAGAATTTAACCCTTGAATTTCTTCTCTCTAAATTTTTTGCACATCTAATCCTCGTTCAAAGTGACTCATAATCCGTTAACTCTGCAACGGATAACAGCTTCCTCCAAATTTCATTCGCCTCGACACAGTTTCTTAGAATATAGAGTGTTATCTCTTCATTATGATTACACCATGCGCATTCCACCGTGAGGGTGATTTTCTGAACTAATGTTTGGCGCCAACCTATTTTGGAATGCAAGCCACATAGACTGTTGTAATTTGTAACTTAAACTTAATTTCAAAATCCACTTACACTTCACATCTTTTCTCAAGGCCTCTCCATAGTACGTTTGGTATGCTTTGCATGTCGATTGACATGTAATCGTACCACTACCGTCACGCTCCAGATAATCTCATCCATATGCGCCTTCAACAATACAAAATGTTACCAAAGATCCTCCTCAAGTTGTTGCGCCAACGTCCTGTGCAAATCTTCAAGTTCCCAAATTCCATTCGCGCTCCACGTTGAATAATTTGAGGTTCACATCCTTGTGATGTATGTGTGAGACAAGATCACAAATACGACTCGACCCCTTCAACTATCATACCAAAATGAGATTGTCGAGCCATCCTCAGTTTTCCATCTAATAAAAGGCTTCATCAAACCACTTTATGATCCCCGTCCATGTTCTACTATCCGTCGACTTTGCCATAAGATCAGGAAGAGATCTATTTTTGAAGTACTTCGCCTTAATCATCTTGCTCCAAACCGAGTTCTCATCCTTGAGAAATTTCCATGCAAGCTTCAACAACAATGCTTCGTTGCTCCTCCGGCATATTTTGATTCCTAGACCTCCCTCCGCCTTAAGTTTTGTGACTTGGTTCCATCCAACCAAATGAACTTTCTTCTGCTCCAAATTAGAAGACCAAATAAAATCTCAATTCAATTTATCAAGTTGCAAGCAAGCATTCTCTTGTAGCCATGAAGCTTGCATGTGATAAATCGGCATTACCCAAGAAATGAACAAGAGTGTCGTGCCCCGCCATGGAAAAAAACTTGATCTTTCAACCGCTAATTCTCTTCATAACTCTATCAAATATCTCGCTAAAAGGTCACTCTATTGACCCGCCTATGGACCAGCCTAACCCCTATAAATTTCTCAAAGTTCAAAGTGTGCTCGAAGATAAGAATCCCACAAATAATGCACTTCAAGCCCCAAACTAATCTTCAAAGAACATCTCCAACACCTTATTAATGATGTGTGCGTTAGCCTTGGTCTTCTTCCCCATTAATATGAGATCATATGCAGAGAACAAATGTGAAAGCTTCAGACCTCCCCGACGAGGAATTGCTGGTTCTCAATTCCTTTTCTTCACTTTTTCATAAATCACGTAAGAAGTCTTTTGACACAGAGGACAAACAAATAGGGAGAGATCGGATCTCCATTCGTAACCCATATGAGTGCTTAAAAGCTTCAAGAGGTGATCCATTCCAGAGAAAGCTTGTCGTTGCATTATGTACACAAAACATAATGAGCTCAATAGTCCCATCAGGAAAAGAAATTGCGCGTAGTGTATCTTCCAAGAAATCCAACTAACTTTATCATATGCTTTTTCGAGATCCAACTTCATAATCATCTCACCAATTTTATTATTTTTCTTAGCACGTAGCGAGTGAAGTATTTCTTGAAGTGAAAAATATTGGCATGCTTACTTCTACCCTTAATAAAGCTCGACTGCGTGGGAGCAATCAACTCCGGTATGATTTCTCTCAGTCTCATAGTAATATACTTTGTAATAAACTTATATAGAACATTACAAATAGAAATAGGCTTATATTGAGATATCATTAACGGGTTTTGGATTTTTAGAATCAAGCAAAGGTGAGTCATACAAATTTTTTAGATCGAAGCTATTGGATTAAAATACATCCTTAGCAAAATTAAGAAGAGACTGATGAACCCATTCCCAACCTTTTTGATAAAAATAGCTTGATGTTCGTCCCGACCCGGCGCCTTAAATGGATGCGTAGCCCTTACCATGGCTTTAAGTTCGACATCAATCAAACACTTTATGTTTCTTGCATCCTCACTCGGCAATTTCACATGGAATTCGGAAATCAAGAGTACACACGAGCCTCTGTTGTTCTGGGCATGCGTGTTTTTTGAATATGTTCACGAAGTATTCTTGAGCATGAATTTGGAGGAGTTTTACATCGGTGACCCATTAGTCCTAAACCTCAAGTTTAACAATTTTATTTCGGTATCTTCACTTCAAAGTCGATTGGTGATAGAACTTTATGCTAAGTTCCCCCTCCCTAATCCAGTTAACCCCCGACTTTTGGAACCAAAATAGTTCCTCTTGCTTGAGGATATCATTATACTCTTTAATAAGATTAATCTCCAAGTTATTAAGGAACTTACTAGTATTGCGACATGTGTCTTTCTGGATTCAATCAAGTCTTGTGAACAACTTCCTTTTCCTATAGAAAATATTATCGAACTGTATCTTATTCTAGGGAATCAACACATTCGAAACTTACGAGATAACATCTAGAATATAAGGTCACTCCTCTCATATCTTCCTTAAGAGTACTCCACATTCTGAATGTCGCGTCTATACAACTTCAAAATGAAACGGTCTCGCTCCATCATTCCAAAGAATTCCGTGACAATGCATAATAATTGGATGGTGACCTGAATGAGTACGTAGAAGGTGTATCACGACATTTTTTGGGAACTTGTCTATTCGTTTTTGGTTAGCCATTGCCCTATTAATTCGTTCTTTTATAGTCGTGTTGGCCTCTATTTTGTTGGTCCATGAAAATGACGAACTATGAAACTCGAGATCATGGAGCCCACAATGGTGCATATAATTTTGGAAGAAACATAGCCTACTCAAGGTCGTTGTCCGCCCTCCTCTCCTCTCGTGGTTGAAATAAATCTCGTTAAAGTCACCCATAACAAACCACGGTAAATCAACGTCCTCGTCTATTCTCACTATGTTGTCGAAAACCCAGACCTTATCCACCCTTCGCGGCTGTGCGTAAATCCTGAATAATCGTCATATATTGGACGAGTGGTTTCTAATGATCACATCAATAACTTTATCATTAACCTACTTGATTTTGACCTCAATGTCTTCCTCGTTCCATAACATCCAAACTCCACATTCTATCCCCGTCTTGGGGGCCCAAATATAGTTAGAGTACCCTGAGTGCGGCGCATGTTCCTCGCTTAAATGTGTTTTCAAAATAAAAATAATTGATGGTTCATGGATACGAACCAATTCCTAAAATTTCTCCTGAACTTCTTATGTGTTGCGCCTTGGCAGTTCCACGATATGACTTTCATCATGACGTTATTTAAATGACAGGGAGAAATGGGTAGTCATTGACATGTTTCGTCCATAACGCTATTAGCTGATATAGAATCTCCATTTGCAGGCGCATATCCCAAATGCTCAGTGCTATTCTGTGCCACCATGCACTCGGTGCGTTGTCCCTCTGGACGAGATGTACCTTGGTCACAACTTCCCATGACAATGGTGGTATTGTCATGACATGTATCAGCTGATCCTCTAGGTGTATTCATAATATCCTGGAGAGGCTTTGAAATATATGGTGTCGGGTTTCAATTACCTGATCCTTGACCCAGGCTACATGACGTTTTGAGATATTACCCGCAAGTTGTTCTTGTTTATTGACGTTGTGCATGATGCTCTCTTTCTTGATTCTTTGAGGTTTAGCCGCAAAAGTCTGATCTACCTTTAGAAGTGTTGAAAACGTGTTTCTCTTGTCTCCTAGTGCACCCTTATTATTTTCCTAAATAACTCTCTTAAGAATCCTAGTTGGCCCAGAAGATTGTTTGCTACTAACTTTCTTCTTTTGATTTCTTAGGCCCGCATGAAGTAATCTTTTACCCTTTGCATTCTTCGTTTTAGTATTCATACTTTCTTTTGAATCACTGTCGCATCCTGCCCTGCGGTTGTAGTCGCATCCTTCACCGTGTGAGTAGATTTCATGTTTTCTTTCTCGCTCACGGGCACTCCTTTTTTTCATCTATAGTCGACTTCCATCCACTCTTGGAACTCCTTTTTTATCTTACCAATGAGCCAAGTTGCCCTTTGGTTATTCTTAGGGACTTTACTAATTCTCGGGTGTTGTATCACTTCCTCATCGGACCTCTTCTTCCCCTGGCAGCTCTCGGCTGTATGGCCAACCTTCCTGCACGTATGGCAAAACAATGGTAGGTTTTTATATACAACTTGCTATATCTTTCCGCATACATAAAGCCACAATTCAAGAGGTTTGTTAGTGAGCACTTGTACGCAGAACCGTGCAAACTTCCCTCTCGATGCGTTATATGTATTCCATCAATTTTTTATCAGATCCCCAATGCATGAAGCTAAGGATTGGATACTAGACTCCCTGAATAATTTCACGAGTAGGTTCAGAATATGCACCCACGTAATAGCGCTTTCAATTTTGTCGGTGTCGGGGCAAAAATTTTGGGTCCACTTTCGGATTAAGAGAAAGCTTCATACGAGTTTCCACGGTCCCTCTGTTAGAAAAACCTCTATCTTTTGCAAGCCATTAGAACCTTAGGTCAAAGAGTTTGAAACTATTTTTGAGTGACCACATTGTGTCGAGTTTGGTCAATAGGGTTGGATAGAACCACGACTTCCCTAGAATTCAAAAAATAATTGTATCCTTCCACTAATTATCTATGATACCTCACAGTTCAGAAGTAATATCCACTTGCTTAAACAAAGTTTCGTCGGCAGGCTCCGATATACGGACATTTCGTCGTTCTTATGCCGTTTTCAGTTCATCGATTTGCATATTTTTGTCTTTCGTCCTCGATTTGATATATCCGCATAAGAATTTTCCATTAGCATCGGTGCATCTTACATTAGGGTTTCGCTCGAGTTTTATTCCGACATCGGACCATTCGGATCCCCAATGTGGCGCATCCTTTTCTGATTTCTCACTTCTGTGTTGGGTAGATTTTTTGTGGCAGGTTGAGTTTCATCTGGTGGTGGTGGCGACGCGGTGTTATTCATCTGGTTGTGTCGACGCTTGGGTTCCGTATGATTGTGAATAGTTATATTTTATGATTAAGTTACAACCAAGCTAGTTCTATTCTCAAGCAAAACAATACATATAAGGGAAAAATGACAAACTAGCCCTAACGTTTGCCCGTTTTAGCGAAACTATACCCAACGTTTCAAAAGTGGCAAAACTATACCTGACCTTTGCAGATAAAAACTACCCCAACGTTTACTTCCAGCTAAAAAACATCATATATTGATGTTATTACGTCATTTCTCCGATTCCATTAAGGGCAATTTGGTCATTTCAGCTTACATGGGTATTTGGGTGGGAATTGGTCTGATCACACTCATTTCTCCCGCTCAAAATTGGGGATTTTTTCAAAACCCTAAAATCACAATTTGACCTAAACCCCAAAATTCTCCCAATTGAACTCAAATTTCATAATGATTCTTGTTAAACTCGCCATCTCCAAGGACGAGAAGTCGATGGCGTGGAAAATACGAGACGACAACGCAATAATTCCCCCGTCATCGTTGATTTTCAACTATGGTGAGTGGGTTTTCTTATGATCGTTGTTTTTGTTTCCTAATTACAATGTAGTTGCTTATTAAGCACTAGAGTTAGTTTTCTGGCAGCTAATTAAGAAGTGTAGTTGATGTTTAGTTGGTTGTTCTATTTTATGTTTTTTTGTCAATTATTGTATTGCTTTTGCTTGGTTGTCGGCCCAATGTGTTCCCCACTCACCAAAACGGTGTGTACTTTACAAATAATATATTGCATGGATTAGGGTTTTGGTAAACAATGTTCATTAAACTAATACTATAGTTTATTTTATGATTAGGTTTTGATGGTATTGTTGTGTATATGCATGAAAGTGCAAGGCTTTCTGGAATCAATGTTAGACGATGAAATGTTAGACGATGTTGAGTTAACATTGATGATAACATTAAAAGTCGAGAGCTTGTGCAAAAAGTGTTCTTTAGTTATCAAATTTAAGTTTTGCCTTTATTCACTTATTAATCAAGTTCCACGGTTTTGGTTGTTTATGTTTATGTCCAAAAAAGTATCTTAATCATAAGGAAGAGCTATGGAAGATTCCTTACTTGAAGTTTCCATAATTCAAGCTAAGTTGAATTAGTCAACTCAACACGGTTTCAAAATAAGGAAACAATATTGGCCATTCTTTGCAATGCGATTCTTTCCAGGATTCTCAGATTTGAAGAAGATGTGTTACCTTGCTAGCTCGGTAATAAAGGAAACACATATTCAAGAAAGATTCTGAGTTCACAAAGAAGGCAAATTTCAACAAGGAAACAACAAGAGTTACCAAAGCTGTGAACAACACATCTTGGCGTGCAAAGTTCAAGAAATCTATAAAAGATGTGAAGTTCATCAAAATGAAGTCAAGACAATCGTGTTAAACAATATGAGAGATTAATCATTCTTTGTATTGTCTTCATTTTGCTTTTGCGAAGTTTTTGTATCAATTACTTAAGTCTAGTTCATAGAAGTTAAGTAGTTCTTACTTGTCTGCTTCGTTGAGTCCGATCAACAAAGAGCGTGAGTGAATTGTTGTGAGGAACATCTTTGTTAAAACCTTTATGGTTATTTGGCCTACGGCTCAGAAGTTTTTAATAATATTGAAAACTTCTTAAAATTATATCTTCTTGCATTTTTATTCCACTGCACATTATCTTGAACAAGAAGATCACAATAGAGTTAAGGCAATTCCAGCTTAACTCTCAAAAGTGTTGTGTCAATCCACGGTCCTACAATTTCAATTGGCGTTAGAGCCAAACACCGACTACACTGGCGGTTTGGAGGTGATACAACACCATGGACAGTGTCAATCCTAATACCAACAGGATTCCAGTTTTGGATGCCTCCAACTATGCATACTGGAAGATCAGGATGATGTCTCACATCAAAGCTATTGATATTCGAGCCTGGCAATTCGTGATCAATGGATACTCTCTTCCAACATTACCAAGAGATGGCGAAGGTGATCTAGTACCAAAACCAGAAGCAGATAGGACAGCAGCAGAGGTAAGTCTCTATAACTCCAATGAAAAGGCTCTTAATGCTATCTTTAGTTGGGTTAATCATCACATGTTCAAGTTAATCCAGAATTGTACCAAAGCCAAACATGCTTGGGATATACTTGAATTACATTGTGAAGGAGATTCTGCTGTTAAAGATTCTAAATATAGACAACTGCTTCTGCAATTTGAAAAACTTGAGATGGGTGAAGATGAAAACGTTGACAGTTATTTTGAGAAAATTCTTGATATTGTTAACCAATGTGAAAACCTAGGTTTTGCTATGACTAATCAATAAATGGTTTATAAAGCTATGAGAACATTGTCATCTAAATTTGCTCTCAAGAAAATTGCAATGAGTGAATCTAGAAACCTTGCTAATCTACAGTTTCAAGTCTTGATGAATACTCTTAGAGAATTTGAGATGGAGCTTGCCTCACAACCTAGCAAACATAGGGCTGTTGCTTTAAGAGGTTCAAATCTTGACAATGAAAGTGATGATGATTTTGAAATAATTTCTTCAAGTTATGGTAAAATTACTAATAAGTTCAATAAGCTGAATCTTAAAGGAAAAGGTAAAGAAAAGAATCTTAGTAATAGTTCCCCAAGTTATAAGAAATTACCTCCTAAGTTTGTGAAGTACATGGCATCATAACCTACTCCTTTAGAAGCTGATAAGTTAAAAGATGTTCAATGTTTTGAATGTAAAGGATATGGTCATATGGCTAATGAATGTGCTAACACTCTTAGAAAAAGAGGTAATTCTCATTGGGTTTGTGTAGATGATTTCAATGAAGATGACCTTAGTTCTGGAGAAGCTGAAGAACAATCAGAAGAGGTTCAAACTGCTGCGCTACTCACTCAGATTGACTGGACGTCAAAAGACTCCCTGAACTGCTTCTGATCTCAATGTTACCCTAACATTCAGGATCCAACATCAGAACAGGAGACCTTCTTTGCAGATTGGGATGAATATGATACTGATTCTGAACCTTATCTTGCATCCTACTTTGATGAATCTAACTTCGATTGTTTTCATGGCACAGTGGATCTAGATGAAGAATACTTCTTTGAAGGAGAAATGTCCCAGGAGGAAATCATTGAAGACCTGAAATCTATCTACCACAAACTGCTGCTTGAGAATCACAAACTCATCAAGAGCAACAAAAGCTTGAAGGAAGAGATTGGATGCATGAAGGAGATGCTGAAATTGTATGAGAAAGACCTTGACAAAACTGAAGCTGAGCTGAAAGAGGTAAATGTAAAATTAGATAAAGCTGAACATACCATTGACAAATGGAACTCTTCTACATCTCTGCTTGATGAAGTGCTGAGTATGGGAAATCAAGGTAAAAATGGTTTGGGCTATGTTGAGAAACCTCCCTCTGAAGATGTTAATTTTGCCTACTTGAAAGCTGGTTTTATCAAGGATAGCAATAACTTGAGTTGTGAATTCCCTTCCAACACTGTGAAAAATCCTACTTTTATCTGTCAATATTGTTTTCAACCTGGTCACATTAAGCCTTATTGTAAAAAATATAAAATTGTGATTGAGAAGAAAACAATAATTAAGTGCAATACCAATGTTAGGAGAACCTCTGATCTGAATGTTATCCCAACATTAGGTAACAAATCTGAAGGACATAAAAGTAGAACTTGTATTGAGAAGCTGAAAACTCCTAAGGTTAAAATTGTTTGCAATGTTGTCTTTTCTGTTGTTTACTCTAACCTTGCAGGTAAGTGGTATTTTGACAGTGGATGTTCAAGGCACATGACTGGAAACATTGACAACCTAAAGAATGTAATCCCTTTGAATGTTGGAACAGTTACCTATGGAGGAGGAACTAAAGGGAAAATCATTGGAAAAGGAGTACTGAATGTTGAAGGATTTCCACCACTCAAGGATGTGTTGTTGGTTGAAGGATTGAAAGCAAATTTAATTAGCATAAGTCAACTTTCTGATGACAACTTGTTAGTTACTTTTGATAAAAGTTCATGTGAAGTGTTTAATAGTGACAATGTCTGTGTCATGACAGGTACAAGATCAAAGGATAACTGCTATCTTGCTCAAGATGAAGCTGAATGCTACCACGCCAAGGTAGATGAATCTGTCATGTGGCACAAGAAGTTAGGACATGTACACTATAGAAACCTGGAGAAACTACAGAAGTTAGAGGCTGTAAGAGGACTATCTAAGTTGACTAGCCCAAGTAAAATTATTTGTGAAGACTGCCTGAAAGGTAAACAAACAAAAGATGTTCATCCACCACTTCAGGTACAAAGTACTAACCCTAGAACTAATAAGTGCTTTGAATTGCTACATATGGATTTCATGGGTCCTATTGAGGTTAGTAGCCTGAATGGCAAGAAGTATGCTTTTTTTATTGTTGATGATTTTTCAGGATATACCTGGATTAAGTTTTTGAAAGAAAAATCAGAGGCATTCAACTCATTCAAGATTTTACATGCTAGTATCAAAAATCTGTATGGCACTTCTGTAGGAAGAATTAGGTCTGCCCATGGAAAAGAGTTTGAAAATGTAAGCTTTGCTAATTTTTGTGAAACTAAAGGCATTTTCCATGAGTTCTCTGCACCTAAAACACCTCAGCAAAATGGAATTGCTGAGAGAAAGAATAGAACACTTCAAGAAATGGCTAGAGTAATGCTGAATTCTAGAAACCTATCTAAAAAACTCTGGGCTGAAGCTTTGAATATTGCATGTCATATTAGTAATAGAGTTTATCTTAGACCTGGTACTACTATGAAACCTTATGAAATCTTGGAGGGTTCAAAACCAACAGTTGCACACTTTCATGAGTTTGGTATCAATTGCTATTTGCTAAAAGATAGAGACCATTTGAGCAAATTTGATCCTAAAAGTGAAAAGTGTATATTTGTTGGATATTCTCCTAATAGTGCTGCTTTCAGGGTCTACAATCCAAGATTGCATACTGTACAAGAGTCAGTTAATGTCATTTTTGATGAACTTACTGTTTCTGCAGGTACTGAAGAAGTCACTGGTTCAGATGTTGCTCCATCATTGGACTCAACATTGAACACATAAGCTGGAAACGCTGAACAGGAAACTAAAGCAAATGCTAACTTAACACTAGAAACCCCCAATGTTAGGCCAACATCTGTGCTGTCAGATTCTGAAGATGAAGTTGTTCCTATATCCAGAAGATATCCTCCTCTTAGGATCCAAAGAGATCATCCAGCCTCTCAAGTAATTGGTCAAATTACTGAAAGAGTTAGAACACGCAACAAAGAAATGGTAAATTACAAGGATATGGCTAAGTTGTGTGTTTGTATGTCTTCTTCATGTACTGTTGATAATGCATCTTGTTTTGTGTCCTCCATTAAACCTAATAATGTAACTAAAGCTCTTAAGGATAGTTACTGGATTAATGCCATGCAAGAGGAACTTTTACAATTCACCAAAAACCGAGTTTGGAATCTAGTGCCTAGGCCATCACATGTGAATGTAATAGGTACAAAATGGATTTTCAAAAATAAGACTGATGAGAATGGTGTAATTATAAGGAACAAAGCTAGGCTGGTTGCACAAGTTTATACTCAGGTAGAAGGTATAGATTTTGATGAGACTTTTGCTCCAGTAGCTAGGATAGAATCAATTAGATTACTCCTTGTTATTGCTTGCTGTCTTAGGATTAAACTATACCAAATGGATGTTAAAGGTGCCTTTCTGAATGGTTTAATTGACAAAGAGGTTTATGTAGAACAACCTAAAGGCTTTGTCGATCCTAAACATCCTGATCATGTGTACAAACTTGAAAATGCTTTGTATGGCTTAAAACAGGCTCCTAGAGCTTGGTATGAGAGGCTAACTGATTTTTTGTTAGGACTAGGTTTTAATAGAGGAGATGAAGATAGAACATTATTTGTCCTTAGAAAAAGCTCTGATATATGCATTGCTCAAATTTATGTGGATGATATTGTATTTGTCTCTATTAACAAGTCTACCTTAGACAAGTTTGTTGAGTCTATGACAGGAACATTTGAGATGAGCATGATTGGTGAGCTCAATTACTTTCTGGGACTACAAGTTAAGCAGCTAGAGAATGGTATCTTCCTGAACCAGGAGAAGTATGCAAGGAATCTGGTGAAGAGATTTGAGCTACAAGAGTCCAAGCCTTGCAAAACTCCTATGTCCTCTTCTGTGAAGATAACAAAAGATGACACTGGCAGCAATGTTGACCCAACATTGTTGTAGACACATTAATTTTGTGTCTAATTAAATTAAATGATGGTAACTCTTAAGATGCAAGAGATACAAAATATATTTTATTTAGTCTTAATATTTTGAGGGATTAAAATAAATATATTAATTAAATCTTAAGACAAGGAAATAATTGCTCATTAAATCTCAAGACATGGAAAGTCTTCTCCTCCAAGTCTCAATCTTCAAGAGATGGAAAGAATTCTCCACCAAATCTCAGCACAAGGAAATAATTCTCCACCAAGTCTCAATCTTCAAGAGATGGAAAGAAGATTATCTTAGATCAAGTCTTCCATATCAAGGAATTGTAGACGCGATCACAACCGTTCATCTCGTCAGGAGATTCTAATTGAGATTCACTCCACAACTATAAATAGAGGTGGTCTTGAAGAAGAAAAACACACACACAAATATTCACAAGTTGAAGAGGGAAAAGCTCCAAGTTTTTCGCTCCACCAAGTTCATCAATCTTCAAGGCGTTCTTCGCGAAAACCTCCATTTGATCCGGCGTCAAGCTCCAAGTCCATCAAATAACCGTTTTTGAATATCGCACTTCTGCCGAGAAAGGTCGAGCTTCAACAAATTCAACAAATTCAAGTCAAGTTCATACCGTTCTCCGACAATCTTCAAGCAAGAAAGTCCGTTTGATTCGAGAACAAGCTGCAAGGCCCTCGACAAACTGTTATTGAAGATCAAGTCCCTTTTAAAGAAGATCAAAGTCCATATATCCGAAGAACTGAAGACGAAGATCATACTTCAACAATCTTTAACCAAATTTGAAAGTCAAAAGTCCGTTCGATCCGAGATCAAGCTGCCAAGCCCTCGCATCAACGTTTATCAAGCATCCAAGTATTTTGAAGATCAAGATTCTTCTAAAGAAGATTGACGTTCAACAAGTTCAACAAGTCAAGACGAAGATCAAATTGTTCGTCGCGAAGATCAAGTCAAATTGTTAATTCAAGATCAAGCTCAAAGCCCTTGGATTAACGTTCAACTTAAATCACGTGGAAGCGATCAAAGTCAATTCTGCCTTCATGTCAACCAAGTTTCAGAATTAGAAAAGAATCAGAGGATTACTAGAGATTGTAACCCCATATTCATTTGAATAAATAAAAATTATTTGTACTTAAATTTTCTTGTCTTTATTTTAAAGATTTAGAATTTTTAACGCTACAATTGTACAGATCCATGATTGCTAGTTTGTTATATCTCTCTGCCTCTAGACCTGACATCATGTTTTCAGTATGTGTTTGTGCTAGGTACCAAGCTGAGCCAAGGCAATCTCACTTGATTGCTGTGAAGAGGATTCTTAGATATATTTCTGGAACTTCACCTTTAGGCATTTGGTATTCTTATGACGCTAACACTAACTTGGTTGATTACAGTGACTCTGACTGGGCAGGTGATGTGGATGATAGGAAATCCACAAGTGGGGGTTGTTTTTATTTGGGGAATAATTTGGTCTCCTGGTATAGCAAGAAGCAGAATTGTGTTTCATTATCAACTGCTGAATCAGAATATGTAGCAGCTGGCAGCTGTGTTACCCAACTTGTGTCGCTCAAACACATGCTTTCAGATTATGGGCTTGATAGTGATACACTTCTCATGTTCTGTGACAATCTAAGTGCCATAAGTATCTCTAGGAATCCTGTCCAACATTCTAGAACTAAGCATATTGACATAAGGCATCATTCCTAAGAGATATGGTAGAAGACAAAGTGATCAACATTGAACATATTGAGACAACTAATCAGCTTGCTGATATATTTACAAAACCTTTAGATAGTGAGAGATTCTTCAGCTTGAGGAAATCTCTTAGCATGTGCAATATCTGAAAATGTTGAGGAAACCAGTGTTGTCATAACACCACTGACTAGCACTGATATATTGGTTGTGGTGTAGTAGGTATTCTGTTGTTTTCCTTTTGTTGAATTTATTTCCTTGTGAGTCTCATTTAATCATTGTTTTGTCATATTTGGTTTGTGTGGTTGAACTATTTGATTAACAACTCCTTCTAGCTATCAGTTTCACATCTTTGTGTTGAAAAAGTAATAAAACTCTTCTGTTTGTCTGAGGTTGTGATTGCCTAACATATGAAGAAGCTGGGGTACACAAAGTTCACTACTTTGATGTTTATTCAGATGTGGCTTATTCATATGGAAGGTGTACAGGGCATGTGGAGAAGATGGGGTGCATGATGTTGACAGCTTCAGTGCTACTCAGTTGTGCTTATTTACATGTTCTTGTTTGTTTGGCCAAGAAACACATGAGGGTGATATTTTCTACTAGGATGTTTGAGGTTTAGATTTCTTACATTTAGTAGCACTGATCACTTGGTGATTCTCTTGAATGCAGGTTGGTAAACAAGTATGCATAAGGAATTGGGGTGTTGGGGTGCATGATAAATGAATTGCCAACATTCAAGGCCTTTGTAATTGCCTAACTTGCTGCTGTTAATGTTGTTACTGGGGTGTGTGGAGTTCAGGCTGCCCTCATTCAGTAGTGACATTAGCTTTTTGTTTAGCAACCTTCAGCTTTTGGTTCAGATGAGTTATGAAAATAATAAAGATTTTTAAAAGAGAAGTGAACTGTACTGGTTTGAGGAGTTTTTCATATGTGTTTACCATCTGCCTTTTTGACATTACATTGTTGCATTCATGTAGGACTGCATTGTTTTCTTTCTTGTTGTTGAGTTATCTCGGTTTAGGCTTAGGGGGAGTATAATTCATGTGTTGAGGCATACAATTTGGGTGACATACTGCAGGTGACACACTTTTCTGTGACTTTCTATGCTGTGGAAGTGAATTTCTCCTTGAATTCATAACTGCTGATCCTTGTGTGTTTCTTGTTATCTATGTTGCTTGCTCATGATTTTGATCTGAACAATATGTCTGAGGTACTCACTTGCTATATTGGTTAAGTTTTAGATGTATTTTTGGATGTATCTCAAGCTCTCACATGAATTTGCCTTGGTGAAGCCTGTACCTCCACCTTCGGGTTTGAATGTTATTGAATGTTATCCCAATATTGTGCACTACAGCAGGCTAACATTGAAAACAGGAACTTATAAGTTTTTCATTTTTTTGAAAAACGGCTCTGGTTAACTGTTAATTAAACATCAAAGCGTGTGCGCGGGAAAACATAGTGGGAAGATTTTATTTGATTCAAAATTGGTAACTGCCCACTAACATTCATTCTCTTTCCTTATTCACGGCTATTTCAAAAATCAAAACCATATTATCCTTAATTGTGCTTGCAGCTTCCTTATTTGTGCTTACTCTGCAAAATTACTCTCTCTATTCTCAAATTCTCTCATTTTCTCTCTGCAAATTCTCTCAAAACTTCTCTACTAACAATGGCAAGCGAGTCTCCCATGCAAACTCTTGCAGATATTGCCTTGGGAAGTGAACTCACTGTCGCACACACTCGTTCACACACTAGAGGTGCTGCTGCAAAGACATTTGATGCTCCTGTTGCTGCTAAAAGGAAGGCTATTCCCTATGTGCGACGAGGGAAGAAGTCCAAACAGGGTGAATCGACCTCCAATGTTGAGCCAACTGCTGATTCAACCACTCCCATCACCAATGAGCCTGAAATTGAGGTAAACACTGTTGAATCCATCCCTGAATTTGATGTTGATATACCTGTTGAGTGGGAGGGTAGTGGATCCGTTGAAAAATCTGTGGAGAAATCCGTGGATGAGTCTGTGGACAAGATGGTGAGGAAGTGGATTAGGGCTCAAAAGAAAAAGAGCAGGACTGCAGGCGATAAGTTGAAAACTATGTCTGAGACTACTAAGGCAAGGGCTGAGGCCAGGAAGAGACAGGTTGAGAGATTAGCTAGAAAGAGGGTTGTTGAGGCTGAGAAGAAGGTTCAGGATGAGAAGAAGGATGGTGTTTCTGCTGCTGCTGAGAGAAAGAGGAAAGGAAAGCAAGTGATAGAAGAGGAAACAAAGGTTGTGGATGTTGAGGATGGAGAGGAAGAGGAGGAGAAGGAAGAGGAGAAAACTGATGAAGAGCATGATGTTGCTGCTGATGTTAGGGCAACATCAGGAACATAGGAGTACACAGATGGGCTGTATGTGGTCTATCCTGATGATGAGGGGAGCTACTTTTCTCCCTACTATCTCTCTCAAGAGTTGGAGAAGAAGTGGGATTCCTTCAAAAGAAGGGAGAATCACACTAAAAGAGCTGTAGAGATGGCCAGCTTCAAAGAGAACAAGGTGATGGACTTGCTGGAGGTAAGAGGGTTGCAACAATCAGTGATGGAGCTGAGTGACTATGCTCCTGAGATTGTCATGGAGTTCTACCTGAATCTCTCCAAATGGATCAGGGACTACAGATCTCCAAAATTTGGAAAGGCTTGGGTGAGGGGGAGAGTCTTCAATATTGAACCCTACACCATTAACAAGATCTGTGGCTTCCATACTGCTGATGAATCTGAGGACCCCTATTATGATGATGTGATTGAGGACTTGACTGGAGGGTTGGTTAAAACTTGGAGAGATGCTCTGCCAACCACAAAAATCGCCTCCCTTAGTGCTGTCTTGCACAAGATAGCTTGCTTCAACTGGCTGCCAAGCAAAAATGTCACTGTTTTGACTAAGGAATCAGCAATCTTAGTCTACAAAATCAAGAATGGGCTGGCAGTGAACATGGGGGAGAGGATTGTGAAGTTGCTGGAAGGAAATATGGCATGCTGCCTTTTCCCCCTCTCATCTGCAAAATCCTTAACAAGCAAAGATTGAAGACAAGTGTAACAGTGGGCTGGAGGAAGAATGATATTGAACTGACAATTCTCCCAAGCTACTTGTCTGGATCAAGAGTGAGAGACCGTCCATGGAACCCAAAAGGAGTGGTGAGACCAAGGGCTGAAAAAAAGAAAGCTCAGGAGTTTGCTGGAACTTCAGTGCCTATGTCAAAAGAAGAAGACTGCATGGTCATAACCTCTACTTTTGTGGATCATATGCTGAACTGGTATAGGGGGAAGATTGCTGATACTCAGAGGGAGATTGAGGAGAGGAAGGAACACCTCAAAGAGCTGGAAGACATGGTGAAAAATTTGGAGAAACTCCCTTCTTCACAAAAAGGGGGAGAGTAGTTCCAATTTTAAATTTTAGTCTTCTAGTTTTTGGTTTGTTTCTTATGAACTGCTAATATCTTTGAACTGCTGGTACATTTTTCTCTAATTGGTTTTATTTGATCAAGGGACATGTCCTTGATAGTTAGTTATGTCCTGTAAATCTAAGTACTACTGTTGAACTGATCTAACTGATCTTAATTGCTATTTCTTATGAAGGAACATTTTGAACTGGTTTCTGGTTAACCTTTTATGCAGGAAACTCACTGGTTTCAATGTTAATGCAACATTGATAAATGTTGGGGTCTGAACATATGTTCATATGTGAATGTAGTGATGACCTTAATGCTTGTCTTTGTTAATTTAACTTTGAATATGTTATCTTGTATTGAGGGGGAGCAGTTTAGTAGTTTAATTTGTTTCTTGTTGATTCTAACTTTCTGAATATAAGACTTGATTGGAACAGGTGTTTGTTTTGTGAAGAAAGGCAAAAAGGGGGAAATTGAAAGTGCAAGGCTTTCTGGAATCAATGTTAGACGATGAAATGTTAGACGATGTTGAGTTAACATTGACGATAACATTGAAAGCTGGGAGCTTGTGCGAAAACTGTTCTTCAGTTACCAAATTTAAGTTTTGCCTTTATTCACTTATTAATCAAGTTCCACGGTTTTGGTTGTTTATGTTTATGTCCAGAAAAGTATCTTAATCATAAAAAAGAGCTATGAAAGATTCCTTACTTGAAGTTTCCATAATTCAAGCTAAGTTGAATTAGTCAACTCAACACAGTTTCAAAATAAGGAAACAATATTGGTCGTTCTTTGCAATGCGATTCTTTCTAGGATTCTCTGATTTGAAGAAGATGTGTTACCTTGCTAGATCGGTAATAAAGGAAACACATATTCAAGAAAGATTATGAGTTCACAAAGAAGGAAAATTTCAACAAGGAAACAACAAGAGTTACCAAAGCTGTGAACAACACATCTTGGCGTGCAAAGTTCAAGAAATCTATAAAAGATGTGAAGTTCATCAAAATGAAGTCAAGACAATCGTGCTAAACAATCTGAGAGATTAATCATTCTTTGTATTGTCTTCATTTTGCTTTTGCGAAGTTTTTGTATTAATTAGTTAATTCAAGTTCATAGAAGTTAAGTAGTTCTTACTTGTCTGCTTCGTTGAGTCCGATCAACAAAGAGCGTGAGTGAATTGTTGTGAGGAACATATTTGTTAAAACCTTTATGGTTATTTGGCCTAAGGCTCGGAAATTTTTAATAATATTGAAAACTTCTTAAAATTATATCTTCTTGCATTTTTATTCCACTGCACATTATCTTGAACAAGAAGATCACAATAGAGTTAAGGCAATTCCAATTTAACTCTCAAAAGTGTTGTGTCAATCCACGGTCCTACAATTTCAATGCAGGTAGTGACAATGAGCTTTTTTTACTATAATGATACATCATTCGGGTAACATGATGTTTTTGGGAGAACCTACATACTTAGAGGGACAAATAAGCTTTGTTGACTACTGCACTGCGGATACGATGTCCAGAATTGAGTTGATCAATATGGCCATTGAGTTAGGTTTGGGTGATAATTGGATGATTTTTTACAGAGATGATCTTGATCATCCATCACTACATTTGGCCTACATTACTAATGACAGTGATGCTTGTTTCATGGCTGCAATTGATACTCAAAAGAGGATTGTTGAGGTTTACCTACTTAATCCAATTGTACCAACTGTTGTCTCTGAGTCATATGATGAGGTAGTTGGGGTTGCTGATAATGACTCTGTTGAGGAAGTAGATCCTCCCCCTCCTATCAGTGAACTACTAGACTAGTTTGTGATGATGAAGGTTATTATAATTTTGGAGGTCTAGAAGATCCCGATGGTTTTGAAGTAGAATTGGAAAAAGTTGGAAGTCAAGTGGAGTCTGGTGATGGTGTTGAGACTTCTAAGGGTGATGAACCTACTGAGAAGGGCAAAGGGAAAAAGCTCCAAAATAGAAGAAGAACAAGAGCAAGGATTAACGCGTTTGGTGAAAGAATTGACAACGCTTACAGAGAGATGGATGATGCTGGTAATGCATCTGGTGCTACTGACAGAAATGAGCAGCCTGAGTTAAATGGCAGAGAGTGTTAGAGATTTGCCAAACTGGATATTGGAGAATTGTGGACCAGTAGCGGCATCAACTATTGACTTGGAGAACAGTGATGATAACGAAGGGGAGGTATCTGTGGGGTTAGGTTCTGAGTATTCTGATGGATATGTAGATCCTGACAATGATGCAATGAAAGATGATAATCTTGATGCTAAATATGTTGATCTTGAGAGACCTACTGAGGATGTAACTGCTCCTCTTTCTATTGCTGCTATTGCAAATGGAAATGCACATACTACTGATGTAGAGACCTTAAATGCCAATGCAAGTGCAACTGATACTGCTGGAGGGCCATCTGTTGATGCAAACAATACTGGAGGACAAACATGGGTTTCTGATGGACCCATTGCATCTACCATCTTTAGAGATTCAAGGGTGAGGCAGAAAAAACATGTAGTAATAAGAGAGTCTGCCAGAGAGATGTACAAAACCCATGATGTTTTCAACCCTACAGTTGACATGAGAAATGTTGTATTCAAACTCCATATGTGCTTCCAGTCTCCTAATCATCTTAAGGATGCACTTGTCAAATATAAAATTGATGAGAGAAGACCAATTAAGATGATTAAGAGTTGTAAGGAGAAAATAAGTGCAAGGTGTGAAGATCTAGAATGTCCATGGTATATCTATGCCTCAAAGCTCACATGGGAGAACACAATGATGATCAAAACACTAATAGAACCCCATGACTGTGTAAGACAAGACACTATTAGACAAGCTACCTCTACATGGGTGGCAAAAAATATTATAACAAGCTCATTTCTGATCCAAACTAGCTAGTGGAGTCCATGTTGACTGTACTTAGAAGTGAATGCAATATGATATTCAGCAAGTATCAAATGTACAGAGCCAAATACAAGGTTTTTAAGTTGGGCCAGGGAGATGATGTAGATCAATATTCCCACCTTTGAAGGTATGCCGAGGAGATGATGAAGTCCAATCCAGGAACAACAGTAAAAATCAAATGCAAGTTGTTTGGTGATATCTGTAAATTGAAGAGGATGTACATCTGCTGGGGGCTTTGAAACATGGGGTTCTGGATGGTTGCATACCTATTATATATGCTTGGATGGCACTCATCTAAATACCAAAAATGGTGGAATTCTACTCACTGCAGTTGGGGTTGATGCAAACAATTGCACTTATCCATTAGCTTATGCAATTCTTGAGAAAGAAAAGACAAAGACATGGAGATGGTTTATTCAGATTCTGAGGGAAGATCTAAATATCCAGAATAGCTCCCATTGGACCATTATGAGTGACAAGCAGAAGGGTCTTAATTATTACGTAATTGTGAGCATAGATTTTGTGTTCTACATTTATGGTCAAATATGAGGCTTGTTCATAAGGGTTTGACACCGAAGCACATACTATTGAATGTTGCTACTTCAACTAGGGTGGCAGATTATGAAAGGTACATGGGTGAGCTTAGGGAGCAAGATCCCAGAGCACATGCTTGGTTAGTGGAAAGACCTCCAGAACATTGGTGTAGAGAATACTTCAAAAACCACTGTAATCCTCAATAATATGTCAGAGAGTTGGAATGCTTTGTTAGTGAAAGCCAGGGAAATGCCAATCATAGAGATGTGGGAACACATTAGGATGTTGTTGATGAAGAGGATTGGTGTGAGAAGGAGGGCTATGGGGAAGGAAGACTCTTTTTTATGTCCCAAGATTGCATAAATTCTTGTAAAAACCGAGGTTGCTTCTGTCCAGTGGATACCTCATTGGAATGGAAGCCACCAATTTGAATGTCATGGTCCATTTGGTCAGATCTGAGTAGTGGACCTTAATGGACAAATATGCAGCTGCAATAGATGGAAACTCACTGGAATCCCTGGTGTTCATGCCATAAGTGCAATGAAATGGATGAAGTTTAAAGATATTGAGCAGAGAGTTCATCATTGCTATCACATATCTACTTATATGGACATTTCATGATGCCAATGGAAGGAAGAAAAGCATGGCCCTTACCCACCAATACTTCAGCTCGATTGATTCCACCAGAGCCAGCTAACATGCCAGGGAGGCCAAAGAAAGGGAAGAGGGATACAAAGAATGATCAAAAAAGACAGAAAAATTTTAAGAAAGCTGCAGAGTCTGAAAAACTTGGAAGGCGGGGAATGGACATGACATGTAGGTATTGTGCAAAAAAATGCCATAATATTAGAGCTTATGAGCTGAGAAAAGAAAACCCATTGGCTGGACCTATTAATCAAAAAACCAAGAAGAAATCAGCAACACAATCGACTTGTCGTAGTGCAGAGGTATTTTTATATGTTATTGTGGTATTTTGAGATTGTGTTTTACACTTATGTTGATTGCTGGTGGTTTAAATTTGTATGTTGAGACACAAAATAGTACAGTAAACACTCCTCAGGGACCAAATGCAAGCTCAGCTCAAGCATCTCAAGCATCTCAAGCCTCGACAATAACATCCAGTTCACACATTGCAACCAATTCTGGAACCAATGTATCCCAACCTAAGAAAAAGAGCTCCTCAGAAGAAATACTACAAGGCACCAAAGGTTTCAACCAGGGGGCCTATTGATATTCCTGTTGCCCCCACCATTGATGTCCCTCTTGCAAACACTGCCATTGGGAACAAGTTTGAACAATGGGCCTCATCTAGTGGTGCTGAAGCACCAATTGTAGAGACGGGGGAAAAGTGGAAGTTACAGGCAATAACTTTGTTAGTGTAGTCATGGTTGTTAAGATTGATATTAGATCATTTTGTACAAGTAGTTGTTTGTCTTAGGTGGTACCAAATGGGAGAAAAGACTCAACAGGAAGTCCATGTATACCTATTACAAGGAGTCAAAAGACACTACTAAGGATAAAAATGGTGCAGTTGTGCCTGATGTACCTCCAGTTTCCCACAGACCTCAAACTAGGAGTCAAACCCCTCAGAAAGTTGCAACTAAAAGTGGTACTGTGTCTTCTGATACTATAAGAGAAGATTATTTCCTGAGCCAGGACAACCACTTAATGACAAGCCATCAAGTAGTGCCAATGCACAAGGAAATCTGCAACTCACTCCTTCTAACAGGAAAAAATTTAAAGCACCTGCCAAAAGGCCTGTTGTGGGAGTGCCTAAAAGGAATGTTCAGAAGAGCTTTGTAGGCACAAGTGAAAACAGGATGTGGAAGATATAATCCTCTAGGAACAATGACCCCAATGATCATATTTTGAGTACTTATCTGATCATACTTTGATCGTAGATTTTATCATATTTGATCAAACTTTGATCATATTTTGTGAACACAAATGTCCTTGATTTTGATCATATTTTGTTGTCTGTAAATGATCATATAACTCTTTGTCAGGAACATTATGGTGATCATATTACTGATTTGCTGGGAAATTCTTTTCATATGTTATTGTACACTAGATACTTTACTAGTTATTGGTGTCTCATTTGAAAAGTTTGACAAAAACATTGGCAAAAAATAGGGATTTGATCATTTCATAAGTAATTGACTACAAGTCAGTTGCTTCATGACTTTAGCAACTAAACGCATTACCGACTACACTAATGTCATCTATGCCTCTATAGTACAATCATTAACTAGGATCTTTGCAGTTTTCTTTGGCCTTTCATACACCACTGCTTGTTGGATTCTATTCGGATTCGTAGGTTTAATTGTAGCAAAAATTTCTTCAAAATTTGTATGATGGATTTCAACGTCAACTACGAAATTGTTCCATAACATCCAAATGCCACTAAACATATCACGCGTTAGCGCAATCTCATAACGATTGAAACCCAAGTAAGGAACAATGTCCCAAGCTTTGTCTTTGGTTACACGAGTTTCCAAAATGAATGCCACACTTGTTTGGTGAATCCAAACATACTTACACTACAAAAAAATCGGGTCATTCCCGACCGCAAAGCCGGTCGAGAATAACCCTTTCCCGACCGCTTTTCGGTCGGGAAGACCCGGTCGGCGTTGCTTCGGTCGAGAAAAGTTTCCCGACCGCCATTCGGTCGGCAAGGGCTTTTCCCGACCGCCTTTCCCGACCAAACATCGGTCGGGAAAAATTTCGACCGCTAAACGGTCGGAAAAAGATATCCCGACCAAAAATCGGTTGGGAAAACTTTTTCAAAAATCCCGACCGATTTCCGGTCGTTTAATTCTCAATTTATTTCCTGACCAAAATCCGGTCGAGCCTATTTACGAGTAATCCCGACCGTCGACCGGTCGGGACTTTTCCCGACCGAATATCGGTCGGGATTAATATTCATATTATTCACGACCGGATATCGGTCGAGAATAAAATTCATGCATTTCTCGACCGCGTACCGGTCGGGGATAATATTCATATTATTCCCGACCGATATCCGGTCGGGAATAAAATTCATCAGAACAAAAAAATAATATTCCGGTAATAATTACCGGAATATTATTTTTTTTACTATTTTGCAATATTTTAAAAACATTATTTAGTTTTTTTGTGTTTTAGATGAGCAATTAAATTTTTGATTCATTGCTCAGTCTAAAACACAAAAAAATTACATAAGTTTTTGATTATTGAAAAGTTAAATAAAGAAGTGAAAAAAATTAATTTTGAAGTTGAAAGAAAAAAGGGTTTGAAAAAGTGTTTGAATATGAAAAAAGTGTTTGAAAAAGTTTTTGGAGAGGAAAAAAGTGTGGAGATGAAAAAATGAGGAGAATAATGAAGTGTATTTAAAGAAAAAGTTAAAACAAATTGAATTTTCGTCAAATTTGAATTTCCCACCAATTCCCGCCAACTTTTTCGATTATTCCTGACCGATTTTCGGTCGGGAATGTTGAATTTTTTCAAAAAATTCAAAAAACCGCCAAATTTTCAAAAATTGTCGACCGAATTTCGGTCGGCAATACTATGCTGCCCAGAAACGCGGGAAATGCCGACCGCACTGCGGTCCGGAAAAGTTTAAATGTTATTCCCGACCGATATTCGGTCGGGAATAACATTGAATATTATTCCCGACCGACATGCGGTCGAGAATAAGTTTGAATTTTATTCCCGACCGATATGCGGTCGGCAATAAGGGTCAATGCCGACCGAAAATCGGTCGGGAAAAATAGTAAATTTTACCTTTTTTCGATCTTTTGGAAAATCTTGATATGTTTGTTAAGTATAACTATAGAATTTCATTAAATTCATGAATTGCACTATTAGTTAGTTAGTTTAATGTACTTTTAATTATTAAATTAGTATAGTTTACCGGATTATAAGTTAAGTTAGTTTGGAGTTTTACATATAATAATCATACGTAGTATAGAGGAGTTCACAATTGGCGATTAACGTTTGTTACGAACGTTAGTATAGAGAGGCTAATTGTGATATATATATATATATATATATATTAACATATGTTTAACATAATCGTAAGTAGTTACATTATTAGCAACTACAAATACTAATCTATTTATAAGTGACAATATGAATCGACGCTTCAAACGATTCATCAACGTGCAACTAAATTTATTTTTTTTTTAGATTTTTAGTAATATATAACTAATATTGATTTACTTGATCATTAAATGAACGATTTATCGAAATGCGGTCGAGAATAACAACGGTAATAGTTATTCCCAACCGAAATGCGGTCGGGAATAACAACGGTTATTCTTATTCCCGACCGAATTTCGGTCGGGAATAACAATGGTCAAGATTATTCCCGACCGAATTGCGGTCGGGAATAACTCTTACCGTTGTTATTCTCGACCGCATTTCGATCGGGAATAATTGTTACCGTTGTTATTCCCGACAGAAATGCGGTCGGGAATAACTGTCAGCCCCCCTATAAATACCCCTCCCTATTCCACTTGAGAAATCATTCCAACATTCATCCCTTGTTAAGGTATATACGATTTCCTCTTGTTATAACTGTTTTTGTTAGTTTTTCTCAATTAAGATCGTTTTTATTAACTTTTTTTTAATGTTTCTTTGTTTTAGATATTGCGGTAAATACAACGAGGGGCGTGTGTTTGCAAAGAATACTTGATCTAAGTATTTTCTACGCTACAACAAGTAAGTATTAATTGCCTTGGCTTCGTCGTACTCGAGTTTTAAAATGTTAATATAAATGATAAATATATTGATTGGTGAAATTAATTGTAACAATTTCTTTTTAATTTTCTTAGATTAGAAATGGATTATCGTCCCGATAGATCTTGGATGTACGATAGGATAGATAGTAACACTGGTTATTTGAATCAACATTACGTGGTTGGGGTTCGTGAATTCATACAATATGCATCACAACAGACAGATTACGTAAGTCTAAGAAATCGTATTAGGTGCCCGTGCCAGAGATGCATCAATTTAAAGTTTTTTGATCGAAACGTAGTACGAGATCATCTTCATAAGTGGGGGTTTGTGTATCAATATTGGATATGGGTGTTGCATGGAGAGAAGGCGAGCGAGGCATCTACATCATATGTACATGAATCACCGTCTGCTAGTATTCACGTTGATAGTCCGGTTCATGCAGATACTTCGTTTAGAGAATTGGTTGTGGATGCATATGGTGGTCGATTTGTTGAGGGAGAGGTGCGCAACGAAGATCCAAGTCCCGAGGCAAAGGAGTTATACAAATTGATGCAAATGGGAGACATAAAAATGAACAGTAGGAAGTCGAAGACTGTGCTCCAGTGGTTTGCCGAGTTCTTAACTACCAAGACGATGCACAAAGTAGTTAATATCGCTTGCGAAAAGTACTTAAGTTTGTCTAAAGATATTATGGACCCAGAGATTGAGGAAATGCTACCGAATACGGTTCCAGGCATGAATAAGATGTTGGTGGCTCTCCCGATCGCCTGTTCTTCTGGCCTGCCGCGGATTTCTTCGCATGGTTCTCCGACTCCCAATGCGTCACGAACATCCTCTCTAACTTTTCGCTCATCCAACTGTTCTTCGGACGCGACGCCCACTTCGGATCATCGAGTCTGTCGTAATAGTTCTTCTTGGCATTGTACACGATATCCTTGTAACAGTGCTTAGCCTTCGCCTCGTATGCGGAATGTGCACGAAGCATGTCATCCGGATCAATGTAGTATATGCTCTACAATTAAATAAGGTTTTTAATTAAGGTTTCGTAAAGCCTAACAATTCCTAAAGGCATAAAAATCTAACATTTTTCCAAAGCCTAACAATTCCTAAAGGCATAAAAATCTAACATTTTCCCAAAGTCTAACAATTTCTAAAGGCATAAATAATAATTATTATAAAATCATAAAACTATAACATTTCCTAAAAACTAACGATTCCTAAAGGCATAAAAATCTAACATTTTCCCAAAGTCTAACAATTCCTAAAGGCATTTTTAATTAAATTCTAACAACTTCTACAATATCTAACAATTAATATTAAATCATTAAAGATAACATAAATAAATAATATTAAAACATTAAATAAAATATAAAATACAAGAAAAAGCGAAAAAACTTACCGGATCGGGAGTCCCGACAGATTTCCGGTCGCGAAAGGCAGAATGGCGGTCGGCAATTTTCTTTGAGAGAGAAGGAGAGTGTGAAAATGAAGAGGAGGAAGGAGGTATTTATAGAAAT
Organism: Linaria vulgaris; assembly: GCA_948329865.1. Taxonomy (NCBI): domain Eukaryota; kingdom Viridiplantae; phylum Streptophyta; class Magnoliopsida; order Lamiales; family Plantaginaceae; genus Linaria; species Linaria vulgaris. The sequence goes on along the minus strand of OX415250.1, from coordinate 27,733,500 downwards.
ATCTCCCTCTTTCCCGACCGCAATTCGGTCGGGAATGAGCCGAGATTAGGGTTACACCCTGGGCGAGAAAATTTCCCGCCCAGGGTTTCTCGACCGCATTTCGGTCGGGAATAATATTCCCGACCGAACTGCAGTCGAAAATACTCTTTCCCGACCGAATTGCGGTCGGGAATTGTTTTTTAAAAGTGCCCGACCGAATATCGGTCGGGAAAAGTCATCCCGACCGAATATCGGTCGGGAATGCTCCCGACCGAATTCCGGTCGGTATTTTTCGATCGGGAATGAGCGCGAAATCTTGTAGTGTTACGAAAGTATTTTCGAAAATAATCAATAAGACTTGCTCCATGACAATTCCATGAAACGTCCTTAATGGAGGAATGGGAAATATGTTCTGGATACACAGGGTTGCCTATTGCTAACCCAAATAACGACGAAACCAATTGTTGCAACACATCCAGTGTTAAGACTCATTGTCGCATTATTTCCCATTGAGTGAGATAGAGACGATGGTACCATCTGTGATATCCATCATCCCGATTCAATCATTTTTAAACTCCCAAGTAGAACATTCAATTGTCGTCACCAATAGCATCCTCTCCCACGTCTCAATTACTGAAATCAAATAGGCACCCCAAAAGCGGTTGAAGAAAGCACCAAAGCCCCACACATCATTCTTATTAGATGTCACCATTTCATTATGAGCATTCATTCTCTCAAAAAAAATATGTGGTGATGAGGACAGAGAAGTTCAATTATTTATAAGAGTTTGTAGTAATTAATGACTCTTCATATACTCAATAGTGTCTTCTCATATACTCAACTAACATCTTTTCCATTCATCAATGTTGGTTCATTTGAGACGTGCGACTGTTCAGTTGCTTTCAGAATTTTTAGTCCAATCTCAATACACCACAATTGGAGAAATAAATATAAAACAATATTCATTCCAACACAAACTCCATCAAACTAAAAACATTAACTCAGTTAATAACACCATTCATAAAAACATGACAAGGAAATAAAACATAACAACCACTAGGACTCAAACCTCACACCAATAACACAAAATAACTAGGAAACGAAACAAAAGACATAACAACCAAACACACTAAACTCCACAATCACTCGTCCCAATTGCAACAAGAGCAATTCACTGGTGGCAACCATCCCATCCACTTCATCACAAACAAGTCATGAAGCAATGCCGCGTTCTCACAACCATACAAGCGAAAATACTTCTCATCGTCAGTCTCCTACAAACCAAATAAGTGTATCAAAATCAGCAAATATTGGTAACAAAATAAAGGCAACAAAGGAACAAGTTGACAAGGCAATACTTAGCGAGGTATGGCATGATAAGGAGCCGATATGGTAACCCTAAAATCTGGCGCATGAGCACGAACTCCAGGCTTAGACAGGAACGCCATGAATGAGTAAATTTTTTTCCTCAGAGCATAGAGCTTTTGTAGATAACATTCATATCCCACTCTCCTCCCTCCCAACGCATCGCATCCAACTCTGGCTTGATAATCCTTAATCCCCTTTCCAGCGAAGGCACATGACTCAATCGGTGCCTCCTACCATACTCCACCAACTTTGTCAATAGTTGAGTCTCAAAGTGTTGATTAAAGTTTCCATCATGATACAACAAGGACACATCATTTTCATTAGGAATCTCCATTGGTTTTCTCGGCTACTTTAAGACAGGGAAGGAAATAGTTAAATAGAGAAAGTAAAATGTCTTTTATGAAAGATTTGATTAAGATTTGGGGGTTTTTATAGCCCAACAGGCGACCCTTCATATGGACCTCACAATTCGGTCAAATTAAGGCCCTTACCAATGCAATCAGTTACCAATTAACTAAAAGACACAATCCATTCAAATGGCAACAAACACAATGTTTTGAAACCATACATTACATGCATTGGTCAATCTTTTCAAGACATAAACAAACAACAACAAAAGTACAAACAAACACAACACTAGATATGACAATTCAGTGACTAAAACCGTGCCAAAATAGGGATTACACCCGTGACTAAATAGTGCCTTCAACATGTGATATGATCAAATCAACCCTATGTTGCAATGCTTGACTAAAACAGTGACCATATGACATACATACAGACAACAAACAATGCAACCCTTAACATCTTCTCCATTTTCTTGTTCCTAACAAGTCTTCTTCAAGCACATTCACCCTTCGAAGCAAACCGAGGATAATTTGCCTCGATCGCTCACACATTGGTGGATCAATCCAAACTCAATAGTTGCAACATTCAATTCTCTGCCAAACAAATAAATAAATGCGACAAAATCAAAAATCAAAAACAAAAATCAAAAACAACCAAAATTTTAAAAAACGCGATATACCCGAGCTTTTGGGCATTGTGAAAACTTACGCCCTGGATTGAGGTTAGTTCATGATGTTTCAGTCGATGCCTTCAAACCACAACGGCACAATTGAGGATTTTCCATTCGAAATCGAACGGATTTTGGTGATTAGGGTTCAGGAATTAGGGATTTAGGTTTTTGAATTTGAGGGGAAAGTTGGGGATTTAAAAGCTGGTAGTAGCCGTTAGAGAGCCGTTAGCTACAGTGGAGTGACGGATTCGCCCCTCTAAAATTTTAAAATTGGCCGGAAGTAAAAGTTGGGGGTAGTTTTTATCGAAATGCAAAGGTCACGTATAGTTTTGCCACTTTTGAAACGTTGGGTATAGTTTTGCTAAAGCCAGCAAACGTTGGAGTTAGTTTGTCATTTTTCCCTACATATAAAAGAAAACTACTCCTTTTATGCAACACATACAAGTATACACATAAGATGTACTAGGCTTTACCATCTTACGTACCCGTGACGGGTCATCATGGGACCATCAAGTACTTTTTCCTTCTCACTCAAACAGCTGGGATCTAGTTTGTCCACCAAAGACGAGCTACAAACATTATATTCATAGATTGTAACACTTTCCTGCTAGTAGTGATGAATGGCAGCATACATGTTTGCTTCACATTTGAAGAGGACAAATAGCCGAAATAGACCACTGGTGAGAACAGAATAGGCGTGAGGGAACACTACTCTTTTTCTTTCTCTATCAACTTTATCAATCACTGACATTTAAACTCAAAAGCCCGCCACACCATTCAAAATCTCCAATCATAAACCATTCTTTTTGCCCATAATTTCAAACACTTGGAACTACTTTTTCTTTTCTCTTTTTACTTTCTCCATCATTATCTCGATCCCCATAATTCTTCATCAGACTAAGTTTTTGAATATGCTAAAACAAATGAAACCACCATCTTCGTTTTCATCTTCGTCTTCTTCCTCTTCTTCATCTTACCGCTACTCTCTACCATATAATACTAAAAATGGGAAAAAGTCGGGCTGTTGCATCACGGGTTTTATATGCAGAATACTGTGCATTAGTAGTAATACGAGTCCCTCGCGTTCTTTTAAAGAAGATGAGAAGGATCCGTTAATCGCGGCTGGTGCCTCGTCTACTCCAGGAGTAGTGGCGAGGCTAATGGGATTAGAGTCGTTGCCACTTATGGACTCAAGTGAGAGAAGTTCATCGACGACAAATTCTGTAGATTTGTTTGGGAAATCGAGATCATCGCCAAGTGTTAGGAGGCGAAAGATCCTATCGCCTTACCAAGAGCTTGAGCTTGAAGACGATAAGTTCTTCATTCTTAGCTTTGATGATCATAAAGGTGAAAGTACGAAACTTTCCACGAGATCGAGATTCAAATCAAAATCGTCTGCTAAAAAGAAGCAAGTGATGGAAGATAAGTGCAAGAAAAAGTGCAGAAGAAAGGAGGAGGACTTTCGAGAATGGGATAAAGAAAATCAAGGAGTGAATAAGGTTTTAGAGGAGAGTTTGGATTCCAACAGGAATATTGTTGATGCGAGCGTTAAGAGTTCAGGTGCTGTGCTTCGAGCTCTTAAGAGCTCGTGTCAAAATTCCAGTTTGGGCAAAGAAATTATGAAGAAAAAGTTAAGGCAAGAAAGTATTGCTTTACTCAAATTGGAAAAAGAAGGTGGTTCTGAAAATTCAAGTCCGAGTTCTGTTCTTGAATTCCCACCTGATCCTGGAACTGCTACTTCAGGTTTGATAATGTACCTTCTCTTATAGTCATAATATTCAACAAGAGTTTAAATCTCATACAACTCGGTAAAATTGCAAATATTTCTGCGATGGTTTGAATAATTACAGGGACACCGTTTTAGATTCCGACAAACAATACAAATAGGTCAGACCATAAGGGTGTCTTCATGTGTTTAAGAAAATTTCAGGAGTTGAGGATTTGGTTATCCTTGATATTTAATATACTACAAATGTTGAACTTGCTACATCTTCACAAACAGGTGATGTTTCAAGGTTGGCAAGATCAAAATCTAGGAGGACGCTATCCGAAGAACTTGAAAACTTCAGCAAGTCTAAGGAGCAAAGGTTGACAAATGACGGCTCTGGTGATGATGAGAAGCAAAAAAGAACGAGGAGACGAAATCCAAATTATGCAGGAAAGTGGGATGAGATTCGTAAATTGGCAGCAAGAGATGTGATGAAATGGAGTTGGTTAGTGACAGAAAACTCAAAAAATAATGATCAGTTCGAAGAGATTGGCGGAGATGTTGCCGCAGGAATTGTTGATCAACTGTTACGCGAGCTGCTGATTGACTTCTGATGAAAACTCTTTGCTCCAGATTCGTGTCTTTTGGCATACTCAAATGTCATCGAAAAATACAGAACATACTTCTTTTTTGGCTCTTTCTTACTTATGTAAATTGATATTTAATAAACAGTTTTACTTATGCAGTTAAGACGCTTTTACGTGGTGTTTGTTTTTACATCGAAGCTGAACGCAGTTCAAAATGTGAAACAAAAAGAGAAAACATTTCCTGCCAATGCATTTTGAATTAGGTAAAACACAAGTCACGAAGCTGAAAAGCGTGGTTGCTCAAACTCCTTAGAAAAAGCCCTACCGAAAAGAAAAGCTCCTATTCAAAATATTATAGTTCAAATTGCCGTTTGTAGTTGTAAGGATGACTGAAAAGTCAAATCATAAAGTATTTTTGTTGAAATAAAGAACGCAAAAGAAATTTGAGACTATGTTACTTCTAAGTACACCAAATTTCTCTATCATTCTATGTCAAAAGCTTTGCAGTTCAATGTGTATAGTTAAATCCATGACATGTCTATAGTCTATACTATCGAAACGTTTGAGATCGGGTAAAGAGTTATGGAGGGAAAAAAAAAACTGATAAAATGTGATAAAACAATAGAACATTTAAAAGTATCTTTCACCTGTACTTTTGGTTACTTTGAAGTTTGAAAGAAAACAGGGAAATCACATTTTTAAACTCCGTTGAACACAAAAATAACAATCTAGCTGTTCTCAACTTTTTTGTTTTAAAAAATATATAAAAATTACATATAGGCACACAAAGCATACCCAAACATGTTATTACAGAAGGATATACATACACGCATTCTGAACAAAACAACAAATAACTACAGCTCCGACGTAATTTACTTAATTATCAAAAGATGGGTGTTACATACCATTTTAGGCAATGAGCTGCTACAAAGTTACGACTGTAAGTCTGTAATTACCAAATAATCCCAGAGAATCCAAGATTATCAATGATACAAAACAGAAATGAAACCTAGTACTTACTATACCAGAAAGCCGACAAACTAATACCCAATTTTGTGAAGTGAGAGGAAATCACTTGGCTCTAGAATAATTCAAGATATTAACAACATTATACAAAATTACAAGATAAAAATACCTGGGAAAAAAACTTATCACGTCACCTTAATCCTTGCTGGAAGGCACACTCCGCATGCTTGCTCTTCCACAACAAGACCATCACATGATACTAATCTCATAACTATATCAGAAGTAACGTTAGACCTTCTCCGGGCTTCCTCTAGTGTCGAACAGAGAACCTTTTCAATCCAATCCTCAAATGATTCCTTTCTGTCCGTTAACCAAGCCGCAGCGAGAATTTGGAACATTGCTTCTTGATCAATTTGCAGAAAGATCTCGGATGTGACTACTCTTTTTAGTTGCACGTCGATCTCCTTCAGAATTATCTTGGTGAGAGAATCAAAGTCAAAGGGTTTGAAAACGACATTTGCATTAACATGCTCTAGTAATTCTTCCAACCACACTTCTGAATTTTGCGCGAAATCTTTATCTTCATCGAAGCTATCTGTATCAGTCTCCTCTACTGCTTCCTCCACCGGTAAATTTAAGTCAATCATGGGTCTGGATGACTGACATGAGCGTTTTGACACCTCGGACTCCCCCGACTCTGCATCAGTCAGTTTCCTTTTGTTCCCAGAGTATTGATAAGGAATTACTTCAACGGGGGTAACTGAAACATTTGAGACACCATTCCTATTGTAATTTCCACCCGTATGTCTCAGTAATATTTGCATTTGAAAATTTTTTGCATCTAAAACTTTTTCTTCAGGAAATTTAGATGCTACTCTACAAAAGGGAAGACCTTCACTGGGCTTAAAGACACTTGAGGAAAGGATAAATACAATGCTGCTGATGTCATAGTCCCTGCCGCGCGAATCTGGAAATTTACCAGTTTTCATTGCTCGAGACAAACTATTCTGGACAACAATGTCTGCCTTTTCTATGTTTTCCAGGAGTATCATTGAATGAGGACGTCTGCTCAACTCTTCGGCTAGGGAATCGACAATCATTTTTCTCCCAGTCTTCAGGTTGGGATACGATAAATCATAACAATCAACAATAGAGTTGAAGGAGCAAGTCCCATACTGCAAGCTCAGATCCAAACGCATAAAGTTTTCCTTTCTGCCAAAAACTATTTCAGCAACACTGGCAGCTATTTTCCTCTTCGTCACTTTATCAGGTCCCAAAAAGCTGAGCCACATATTTCCCTCGTTTGAGCTACAATGCCTTCCATTCCAATTTCTGCAATTCATGACATTTCGAGCAATAGTTTGTATGGCTTCACTCTGCCAACTAAACTTTTCAGCCAGAACTCTCCATGGGTACTGAAGGTCTTTCATGTACGCCTGTTTATCAAGTTGATTAGAGTAGGAAGAGGACTGGGAAGCTTGATTTGAGGTATTCTCATGGGTTTTAGATGATTCACCGGAGTTCTGAATTCCTTTACTTTCTCGCAAGTTATTTTTCTTTCCCCCTTCATGGGGAGAAGTATAAAGGGTTCCAAGCCCCAAATCTGTAGCCACAGATACAAAGGAAGGTGAAGACGTACAAGCAATAGGAAGGTTGATCTTTTGCAGAGAAGACAAGGGGTTACAGGGTTCGTCTCTGTCCGAACTCCGCAATGGTACTTCAGCTTGTGATATTGCACAATCACTTACCATCACCGGTCCAGGAAAATTATGCTTCGGTGGAAAATATTTTTGTGTGTTTGACAACAAACAAGGAGTAAAATTTGTAATTCTGTTTCCACTGTTTGATGAACCAACATCAGCAGTATCTTTACAAACAAAAACATTCTGCAAAGATGGATTCGTAAAATTATGGAACTTGGCCTTAGAAAAGTCCTGTTGAGATGTCCAAGAGGAATGAAGTCGTCGACAGATGTCACTCCATTTGCTCTTCAGTGCCTTAACTCTGGCATCTGATAAAGCTTCATCATCTTTGATCTGCACTGGAAACAGATGACATGTTTATCCAAACATCTATAACAACTCAAACAAGAAAGTTACTAAGTCGTGCATGTATAAGTGTCGCTCACCATGTAAAGGAGAATTTGAAGGAGTGACACATACCTGTTGTGCATCACGTCTCTGGCTTGACTCACATCCAGCAATTTGCATCCACGAAGAGAGATGTACCGAGTGCTTATCAGCAATTGAACTAACTGATTCTCCTTTCATAATAACAGAAACTTCTGTTTCATACTTTTCATTGCATGAACTGCAAAGACTCGAGGATTGAGTTGAACTTGAGCAGAGAGTTTCAAGGTCAGAAGGAAGAGAGAAAAATCCACCAAATGGAACAAATGACCCCATCAAACTGTATGTACAGCATTCAACCGTGAGCTAAAAATACTAGAACAAGCAGAAGACAATGTGCAAGTACTGTAACAGTCAAAAACTCATATTTTTAATTCGCAATTAACAATTTTATATGTGTAAAAGCACTGTATGTATCATTTAGAGTTGAAAGAAAAAGTAGTCTAATTCCTGAATTATATACATAAAAACAAATGGAATTTGACAAATCCACATTCCTAAGGAGCTTACAACAAATGTCCAATTTCAGGATTAAAAGCAAAAGCACGAGTTTTGTCCTAAAGCTAGAAATCCTGATTAAATTCCAAATTCATGGGAAGAACTATATAGCAAGTTATCCAATTGCACTAAACTCATCATGTTCAAAAATCTGAAAATGCATCTATATTGCACTCCTCTGTCTAATATGTACGGTCAAAATAGTTCAAGAGGCTGGCAGCGGCCAAAGATAATGTTAAGCTCAAAAAGGGTCACAGATGACAGAAACACAATAGAACTAATGAGAATAATTTGTCTAACAAAAGGTTCTCATGATGTGTACTAATTATAAGTAACTTATAGACACACAAATATAAGAGGAAAACTATTAAAATGGTCATAGTGGAAAAATATATTTAATTACATCATGATGAACAAGAAAATTACAGTTAAATATATATGAGTGGAAACCAGATCAACCACACAAGTACTTGTTTGTATTTGATTTGAGTTTCCTCAGGTATTAATTAGTTTCAAATGAGTGGAAAGAACATGACCTCACTCAAATAAAAAATTAACATCAAACATCAAAATATTAGGATATTGTTAAGCATCATCAGCAAGAACTCAAACACTGACCTGGATTTAAAAGGCTTTCCTCCAATGGAAGAAGACGTAGTAATGGGAAGCAAATGCAAATCCCAGTCATTCTCAATTGACGGAAGCCGTTTCACAAGTCTCTTATACTCATCGTCACTTGCCAAAGAACCAATCACCCACAACTTGCCACCAGAGTCAATCAACAACGTCTTCAATTCAAAAACCACAGTTGTGGCTAACAAATCCGACGACTCCACTTCTACAAACGCCCTCAAATCTCCACAGTTGACAACTACCCCGGGCCCCTGACAATTCTTCGCCATTTCGCTCACTTCAACCAATTTCGATCTCATCCTCTCTTCACTCGACCTTCCGTTGATGAACTCGGTTATCTCCTGCTCCACAGAAACGACGATAACTCCGTCGATTTCCTTCGGTAAAACGCCAGCTTCATTTCTCTTTACACACTCCGCGAAACTCCTCAACGCATCACTAGCACCAACACCAACGAGTAACGGATTTCTCTTACTCGTTTTAACAAACACCTCCCCTACTCTCCTCGAATTTCCATCACCGCCAACTTCTTCCATCGGAAACGGAAACTTCGGACCGCGTTTATTCGCTTCAAAACCACCACCACCACCACTCACCTGACCGCAAAACAGAGCAGCAGCGGAACCGGAGAATCTCGACATCGTCGATATCGGATTCAAAATCGCCATCTTCAAATCATACGTCCGAAAACCGGCGTCACCAAACACGCGGCTCACAATCGGATCATCCAAAATCGACATCACAAAATGCTTCATCTCAACCTTCACCGTCGAAATCGACGACGAACACTGCGGATTCGCGCTCATCTGCTGCTGGTACAGGTGGAAAGTCTCCGGATGCCGCCTCTGATTCGCCTGCGACCTCTTAATCGCCGCCATCAGCGAGTTCGAGACCGGCGGCTCTTCCGCTGCGGAGCCGCCGGATTTCGCGCCGGAGACTCGATCCAGAGCGACGCCAACGCAGAGCTCGAGCGCGCGGTACTGGAGGCGAGGGGAGTACGCGCCGGTCCTGGCGCGTGTGCAGGCCTCGCGGAGAGTCGAGGAAGGGAGTGAGAGGAGAGCTGACACAGCGTGCAACGACGTCGTTTGCGCGTGGCCGCGGCGTTTGGCGACGGCAACGGCCTCGTCGAGAGCCGACGCCGCCTCTTCGGCTAAGCATTGGCGAGCTGCGCTCACTGGCGTCGGCATCGGCCGAAGTTATCCGTATGGTACTATTTGTACTCACGCGCGCGTTTTTTTTTCCTTTCTCTTTTGGGAATTAATTATTTAACAATACTACACATATAATATATTACTATATCTGTAATTGGTTTAAAATAGTGTGGGGAGGAAAAAATAATAATAAGTGATTGAAGAGTGTTTGTAGTGTGTAATATTTAATTTATGGGGATGAAGGGAAATGAAGTTATCAGAAACTTTTGGTATTATATTTTATTTATTGTTGTTTGTTATTGAAGACATTGGAGCTGAGAGATGAATAGGGTGATGAGATGAGGGTAAAGACTAAAGAGAAGTACTTTTCTGTTTTGATGGGTGTGGGGTCCAGAAGAACATTTTTGCGTGATGGAGCATTGAACAAATGCGGAGCATAGATTCTGCATCAACCTTCAACTCCAAAAACATATCTTTCAATTATTTTCCTTTTCTATTCACTATCAAATCAAACTACTTTTTCTATGGTATTTAGTACAAAATTGCAGTTATATTAAGGAGATTTGAGCTGAATTAAAATGTAGAGAATTGAAAGAATGCTAAAGCTTGAAAATAACACAATATAGTGTGCATATATTATGTTGAAGCTTCAGATATGATGCTTCAAAATTCGAGACTTGTCTATTGCAGATTATTGTGATAGTGGAGTGGTAAGAAAATTTCTTCTTTATTATCGTGGATTAATTCGTTCACGATACTAAAAGGTGAAAGTGAGAAGAGTACGGTACACGAACCTTATCGTAAAGAGTAATATATGTTCTCATATTCGCGTACTAACGACTCATCACGTAGCTCATAGTCGAGAAGGCCTATGTAAGTTTTGTTACATGTTGCCATGACTGATTGGAGAAGTGCCACCTTCGAGCCCACAAGTCATTCAAGTGACGGAGTATCACGGGGCGTCTTTGATTATACGAATAAAAGGGACTCCTGCGGCAAATAGCTCCCACTCGCTACTCCGTCATCGTTGTTCGTTTCACTGGCACCTCAACGGCGTTTTAGAGGAACAACACAAATATATCCAACAACACAAATTTACCAACAAGGGTAACAATCATTCATCTTGTCAACATGAATAGGAATTGTTACTCCAGATGTTAATGGCAAGGAATTTATTACTTGAACGAAAATTACATACAAATGATTTTCCTTTTCGACTTTTATCCTTCTCTTGACAATAGTGTACATAGTATTTCACCATTCCTAACAGGGTTTGCTATCCTCCTAACAGCTTACAAGTACAAAATACCCATAACAGCTTACAAAATAACAGTAACTGCTTGCAGTAACAGATTACAAGTACAAAATAGGCCTACACTATTCGTTCAATCTTCAATCTTTGCCACGCTCGTGTAAGACCTCTACAACACCTCGATGGGTTGGCTTGACAAAGCCTTCAAAATGATGCCGGCGAGAGACTCAAGCACCTCCCCCCATGACATCCTCCCCACATGATTTAGCGAATACCTCGGCGCTCTGGCTTGATGGAATTCTTCTATAAGGTGTTTGAATGACGTAAGGGTCCTCGCTCTTTCCCAAGTGTTCTCTTCACTGCTACACCCACTCCATTTCACCAAGTACTCATCAAGTTTACCTTTCTTCGTCTGTGAGACTCGATGGTCAAAGATGGTTTATGGCACTTTCTTCGCAACATTCTTCAACTTCATCTCTTGTCGGCTTGGTTGATTGCAAGGATCATCCTTCTGATCTGCAAAATAAGGCTTTAGCAACCCAACATGTAAAACATTATAAGCATTACACCAAGAAGAAAGAGCAACACGATATGCCACTTTTTCAATGCGTATGATAATAGGAATCAGTCTGATATATTTATGCATAAGTCTTGGATCTTTCCCCCTAGACACCTTAGATATGCGAGGGTCGGGAACCTTTGCCATCACTAGTCCCCTATTTTAAACTCGGCGAAGCGACGATTACGCATGTTTCTTCATACGTCGTTCTGCCTTCTCCCGATACCATCTTGCAATATCAACATTCATCTCCCATTCCTTCGAGAATTCTCGTGCCAAAGAAGACCTCGCATGCAGATCAGAATCCACCGTGTGCCGGAGAAGAGGTTGTTGCTCGTTCACAATCTCAAAAGCACTATTATTAGTAAAAAAGCTCTTATGAGCATTGAAGCACAATTGAGCAACGTCCAATAGTTTTACCCATGTCATTTGTGATCCATGAACAAAGTGTCGGAGATATTCCTCCAACATAGAGTTAAAGTGTTCCGTCTGGCCATCAGATTGTGGATGAAAAGCGGAGCTCATGTTAAGTTTTGACCCAAGCAGTCGGAACAGCTCTATCCAAAATATGCGAGTAAATTTTGAATCTCGATCACTCACGATATCCTTCGACAATCCCAATATTTGACGATGTGTTTGAAGAAGAGATGAGACATCTCCTTCGTCGATATATATTTGGGTGCCGGTATAAAGGTAGCATACTTGGAAAATCGATCGATCACCACAAATATTGTACCTGAGTCTCCCACCTTAGGTAACCCATAAATGAAATTCATCGACACGCTTTCTCACGGTCTTGTAAGAACAATTAGGGGTTCCAATAATTTCGTCTTCTTCATACGGTTCGGATTATCATGTTGGCACATGAGACAAGTGCGTAACATAAGTGTTTATATCATCCTCCATATTGGGCCAACAGTAGGCTCGTTGAATAAGAGCCAATGTTCGTTGTTCTCTCGGGTGTCTGCCTATAACGTATCGTAGCACTCTGCTATTAGTGGAATTTGTTGTCACTACCTTCTTCAACTTCTCAAAAGTGGTTTGACACTTTGCAGAACACTCCCACTTTTTTATCTTCTTTTGAAGATCTGTAAGAGGCTTTGCAATCGCCGAATACCCTTCCACAAACCTTCTATAATAGTTGGCTAGCCCAAGAAACGAAGAAAGACCAGGGGCATCTCATGGGGGTTACCAATCCTCAATGACCCGTATTTTCTTCGGGTCCATCCGAATCCTTCTATGTTCAATGATATGCCCCAAAAAGCTAATCAACGATTGTGCGAAAGAGAGTTTTGACAACTTGACGTAGAGCTCGTTCTTGCGCAGGCGAAGAAATACCTTTCTCAAATGATCAATATGTTGGTCCAAGGATTCATTGTAGATCACAATATCTTCCAAGTAGACCACGGTAAACTCATCAAAGTATCCTTGCAGCACCTGGTTCATCATCGTACAAAAAGTAGTTGGGGCATTTGTCAACCCAAACGTCATCACCAAGAACTCAAATGCCCCATACCTCGTGACAATAGTAGTTTTTGCCTTATCTCCTTCTTTGATATGTACTTGCTAGTATCCAGATCTCAAATCAATATTTATAAAATACTTCGCCATACTTAACCGGTCAAAGAAATCTCCAATAAGCGGGATATGGTACATGTTCTTTACCGTAAGTTTGTTCAACGCCCTGTAATCACAACACATGCATAGGGATCCATCTGTCTTCTTCTAAAAAATAACCGGTGCCTCATATCGACATATGTTTCCTCAATTCTTCAAGTTTCGGCTGTGATAGCCGATATAATGCCCTGGCGGCCGGCTTCGTGCCCAGCACCAACTCGATCTCAGGATCAAATATCCGTCTAGGCGACAACTTCATTGGTAACTCTCCCGACATAATATCTTCGAATTCCTGAATCAGTTGTTTCACCAGTTCCGGTATTGGACCAGTAGACTCTTCGACTTCTTCCCGATTAAGGGTACACAAAAATGATGGTTTATAACAATTGCACCCCTTTTCAAACTGGATAGTCAAAAAACGCTCCCCTTGTCTAGTCTATGATGGTGGGTATGATGCAAGGTCGACTCCCCATCATCATTAATACATTTTCATGCGGCATCATCGCCATCTTAGTATCTCTAAAAAATTCAAGCCCAAAAATCAGCTTGAAATCATCCATCACGACGACTGCCATATCGGTTCGTCCTTCATACAACCTCATCTTGAGCAGTACTGACTTCGCTATGCCTGCGATTGGTTGAGCGGGCGAATTAATTTCCTTGACCCTTCAGACCCTTTTCTCGATTACTAATCACAAGCGCGCCACTTCTGAACTAGCCAGATAATTGTGCGCAGCTCCCGTGTTGACCTTGGCTCGGAGCAACTTACCATTGATCTTCACGTCTACATGCATAAATTCCCTCCGCTTGCGATACGGAATATACACCTCACTCTTAGAGTTCTACGCTATCTGGTGTGAAATTGTGTTACACAAGTGCGAGACGCGCCAAGGTTTTCCTCCTCTTCCGGAACCTCTGTATCGTCATTCGCGCTACCCTCTCGATCCCAAATATCTAATTATCCACCTTCGTCCGAGACGAGGCGTCTAGTAAACTTTTGACCAATGCATTAAGGGATTGTTTCTTCGGGGAATCCTTTTACAAAATACGCACTTTGACACCAGAAGTAAACTAGTTTGAACGGTGGCACATACATACGACCTTCGATGGGGGGCTTGCCTCGGTTGTTACTCGTCTGACTAGAGGTCGTGCACACTTCCTCTCCTCTTCCATAACTTGGCATTCCTCATCCCCCACCAACCTGAGGAGTTGTGTAACCTGGGGTAAGGCGATTGTCTCTTCTTGGCTCCTGCCCCAGTCCCTAAAAGTCTGATAAGCACTCGGTCGCACTCATTACCGAGCATAAATCGAGCACTCATTGGCGTTGAAGCTTGAGTCTCGCATACTACTTCAAACCTTCCAAAAATATGAATAATTTGTCCCTCTTGGATATGTCACGAATCTCCAACATGAGTGCTGAAAAGGCTTTCACGTACTCTCTTACCGTACTGGGGTATTTCAATTCCTTCAATGCTCGGCGAGCATTATAGTCCACATTTTCTGGGAAGAATTGTTGCTTGAACACTTCCTTCCACCTATCACATGTATCCACTTGGATCCGTCCAGCTTGGATACCTTTCAACATTCTACGCCACCAGAGTTTGACATGTTCTGCTAAGTAGCCAACTGCGACCGTCACCTTCCGACGTTCTTCTTCGACGTGACATTGATTTTAGTAATTTTATAGATCAAAAAGGAAGTTGTCGACTATTTTTGCATCCTTCGCGCCATCAAATAGTTGAGGTTCACGGATTCAGGCTCTCGATCCCGATTCATTGGCTCCAGACTGCCCAATGTTCACAAATTGTTGAAGTGTTGTCAACGACTGGTTTACCGCTTCCAATATCCCTATTTTGTCCAAGTTGAGAATTTAGATGCAGATTCTCAAACTTCAAAAGCTCCACTTCCCCATCTAAGGACTCTATCACTGGGGTCGCTTGCGCGCTCCACTTCGTATCACCCAACATTGCCTCAACATGATGGACCAGGAGCCGAGGCTCTGATATCACCTGTCACGGAAAGGGGCCCGTGCGACTAATAGTCCACCACTGGTTACTCCTCCTTCGTTGTTCGTCGCACTGGTGCCTTAACGACGTTTTAGAGGAACAACACAAATATATCAAACAACACAAATTTACCAACAGGCGTAACAATCATTCATTTTGTCAACATGAATAATAATTGTTACGCTGGATGTCAATGGCAAGAAATCTATTACTTGAACAACAATTACAATATAAATGTTCTTGCTTTTCAACTTTTATTCTTCTCTTGACAATGATGTACATGTTATTTCGTCATTCCTGCTTGTAACATGGTTTGCTATCCTCCTAACAGCTTACAAATACAAAATACCCTTAACAACTTACAAAATAACAGCAACTGCTTACAAAATAACAGTAACAGATTACAAGTACAAAATAGGCCTACAATATTCATTCAATCTTCAATCTTGGCCACGGTCATGTAAGACCTCTGCAACACCTCGGTGGGTCGGCCCGACGAGTTTGAAATTATGTCGGCGAGCGGCTCAAGCACCTCCCCTATGACACGGTGGCACTTTCTACCCTACATACATAAGTCGAAACTCTTGACTGAGTTGGAGTTGGAATCTATTGATTGATCTTCCCTATTGCAAACACATACATCATTTAGTACATTTTTACTAGCTCACTCGACATGATTTTTTAATTTTTACTCTTAGCATCAAATCATATTTGCAGTCCTCACTCCTGACAATTTATTATGGGCACATAGATCCTAATAACTATTAACACATATATTTTAAAACGTAGTTATAGCTATTTTAGGAAGAGTAATCAGTTGACAAGGTTGAATGCCATATATAAAATATAGATTTTTGTTAATATAATGTATCATGAAAAAGGTCGTTGATCATACTTTTTAAATTGACGGACTAGACATAATTCCGGAGTTGTTTGGTGAGTGCACGTTCTAATGAATGTTAAGTTAAACCATTTTGGAGTAGTGATGATCTATGTAGTTGCTTAACTAACGAATTAATTGATAAGAATAGTTTTTAGTATATTGAAAATCTACTTAAAGAGATAAATATATTGATACTCGTTATTATATAATTGTTAACATTCTTTTCATCTCACTCTCGTGATTGAATAATTAACAATTTTGAGCCAAATTTCAGATAATAACGATTTTTGTGAGAACAAGTATCACACATGCACTTTATTGGCTAATTAACCTGCCTAATTTACTGAAAATTGATATTTACACGTGTTACGACCAGATATTTTATCACGAGATTTTTTCAATTGTCCATCGTATACAACAACTCATACTGTGTTAACGATTCTTGTTAGGTATCATAGAGTCATTTAAGACTCGTAGATCCTTGTAAGTCATCGTGCAACCTTTATCACATCGTGGATGTTTATCCTGTAAAGCATCGTAGATCTTTGAAAGGCATATCAGAGTCATTTAAGACTCGTAGAGCCCTTGTAATGTATCATTGTGTCTGTAGGGCATCTCAGATGTATAGCATGTGAGGTATCGTGGATCCTTATAAGGCATGTGGAGTCACTTAAGACTCGTAGAACCTTGTAAGGCATCTTTGTACCTGTAAGGCATTAGTGCGGCGTCGTAGATTCTGTAAAGTATCGTAGAACCTGGTGAGGTATCATGGAATCATTTAAGATTCGTAGTACCTAGTAGGATATCGTAGAGCTTGTAAGGATTTGTAGACCCTTAGTTAGACGTTTTTGTCCTCGGGAGACATCACAATATGAAGTATATTGTGGACAAATGGTCGTGATGGAGGGGTTAACAATAATGAAATGTGAATATGCATTTTCTACAATTTGAGTTGAATCCAAGTTACGTAATTTTGTGGCGCACCATCTAGTTGATTGGGCATTAGACCAGGTAGAATCGCCATGTGACTAGTTCAGAATTACGTAGCTTGTAATGATGTTACTTGATCTTAGACTAGTGTGTAAGGGAGTGTACAAGAATTCGCTCACTCGCCCGATCCGTCCATACTCGCCCGCACACACCTACACCCGCCATTCTTTTTTTTTTTTTTACATATGTAGGCGGGTTGATTTTGTGGCAATCCGCTTATTGTTGGTTGATAGCTTCTCACTCGCCTGCTACCCGATCTACCCACAATCTTTATTATTATTATTATTATTATTATTATTATTATTATTATTAGCAATATATCAAATTAGTTCTTACAAAGGAAGAGGTTTATTTAGGATAAACCGTGGTTTCTCGTGACTTTGGAGATGGACTCGTAGAAACAAAATGATAATAAACTATGAAAATGTGAAACTTAAAGAACGAAAATGACTATGAATATATTTAACCAATTTGTAAATGAGAGTAAGTTGTTTTATTCTTTTATGCCTAATGTACTATATTAAATCTTTTATACTTCGTTTGATAGTGAATGTCATTAAATCTATGAGTTTGATATCGATTAGAGTGAGGGTGTGATTTTTATGTAGTTTTAATTATTTCACAATACCTATGTACATATATAACTATAGTAAATTAATGTATATATATTAGTTAAATATCCAATATTCTATAATTTTTTTGTGCACTTGCTATTGTGATAAATAGATCTTTTATAAATATAAAGAATATGATTTTTTATTATATTTATTTTTCTCATTGCATTGAAACGTGCCACTCATCCGCCACCCGTCACCCGCTCAATTTGAACCTGCACTCGTCAAAAATGGCCCGTGTACACCACTAGGTGTGTATGAGTGGACCTCTTTTTCCTAAAACCAAAGTTAAATCCAAGTTGCTAAATGTATCCGACAACATTTGAGTTGACCATATAGGCAACATGAATATTTAATAACTAAATGATTTTATAAAGGATTACAGCTTCTTACATTAACAATTATTTCATGGGAGGGAGCTGTATTTTGTTTTTTTGTTTCTATCAATTTTTTTTTCTACAATACTAAAAATAGGAAAAAAGCTCGTCATGTGACTGACTGACCTTTTGACATTCTAAAAAAGAACTGTAGTCAAATACTTTTCTTTTATCAAGTGGTATGACTGGATACGTACAAGCATTATTAGAATAATGAGAAAAGTATCTACTGGCTCGCTTCTTTAACTATGTCGCATTATCGAGTACTTACAAATGTTTATATTCTTTAATATCGAATTCTACCCAAATGATTGATAATATTATAGTCAACTATTTGTTTCTATTCAATACTGGCTTTTTCCTTAACAAAAAAAAACGTAAAATACTGGCTTTTTGAAAACAGAGAAACGCGAAAGCCGAGTGAGAAACCATCTGAAAATAGTTGTGTAAATCAAAAAACGAATAAGCTTTTTTGCTAAATGTTTACAGTTACCGCCTTAGATTTTCTCTTTGATGAATTCACCTCAATAATTTGTTGCAAGAGAACAAATTACAGTGTAGGAAGAAAAAAGTCTAGAAGCCCATAATTGTTCTGAATTAGTGGTTGGCTGGTTGCGCATAGTTGACGCACTCCTTTGATGAACAACCAAAATTTCGACAACACATTATTAATAAACTATTTGAAATAAGACGTTTGACACCAACCTTTCAAAATGATCATACATATCCACACATGTCAAATTTGATTGGACAAATGGTCCAAAAAATCTAATATCTTAATAGAGTATCTTGAAAATTTACCCATTTTCTCAAATTTTAAGTTACCAATCTGCTTATGCTGTAATGGTCGAAACATCATTACCCATTTTCTCAAATTTTAACAGGGGAGCAGTTACCCAATTTCGAAACATCATTACTAGAAGAAAAAAAAAATACAAGTAGCATCAAACGAGAAATAAAATGAAAAGAAAATTAGGTTAGTGTCAGGTTATTGTCGATTGGGAATCGGGTAAAGGCAAAAATAGATATGCCGCATCCCCACTAGCTAGGGTAGAGTAGACTAGAGGGAGGGAGAAGGAGGGCACTTGTGTCACTGTCAACCTTTTTCAGTGGTACAGATCAACTTTTTTAAGGTCACATCAAACTCTCCTTCTCTATCAGATATACATGGACAAATGGTACGCGTACAAATCACCTTTAGCCAATTATACCCCTTAGTTAAATTCGGTAAGATCTGTCACAAATTATTTTTGTATTTAATATCTTCAATTTTGTTATCACTAAACAGTAACTCAAGATTCTAGAATTATTTGTAGCCCTACTTGTACATATATATTGAGTTATTATATTTCAATGATGAGTCAGAATAATATATATGTACGAGTACGGCTACAGTTAAAGTAAATAAATCGCACACTTCAACTACCCCACACAAAGGAAAGTTAAAGTAAATAAATCGCACACTTCAACTACCCCACACAAAGGAAAGTTAAAATATGCACTTACTAGTTTATCTTCTATATTAAGTGGTTAGACAATATAGAAGGTTTTTTTTTCTTCTTCTTTTGTTTATAAGTGTGTGTGGGAGATTATAAAAGTGTCGGTTTATAAGAGTTGTTTTCTATCTTGAACTAAAGAGTGATTGCGGTCTTTTCAAAAGAGATAAATAAATATAATAAATTGAATTACACAATCCACAGTTGACATCTAATAAGTTCATAAAATTCAGGTCTCTTGACTAATGACTAGTAAAACACAATTAACAATTCAGATAAAGTACAAAAACACCACTAGATGCATGCACCGCCTTTTTTTTATTTAAATAAATGAATAAATGCACGAACTTATATGATGCTTGTTGTTTGGGACAAAATGGACTTCTTACAAAAAGTGGGGGGCAGAAAAAGGTTTAATCTGCCTTCCACAAAATACCCAAAAACACCATTGTTGTCAAAAAGTTGCACAAACCTAACTAATTGAACTTTTACATTTTTATGGCTTTTTCTTAAATATGTAAAAGCACATTCGTATTTCGCTCTATCCAAAGACTATACAACTTCTGTTTACGAAAGGCCAAAGAGATTGCTTCTGATTTTATTTGGAGTTTTTCTTTGCCCTAAAGAAAATTATAAATGTATTTGCATTTTTTGTTTTTACTTAAAGGTGCATATAATATGAATATTGGCGATATATTGAGGTTAACAATGTCATCAAGAAGACAAGAAATGATGAGAATAGGTTGGCGATATATTGTTTTGGACATGTGCAAGGCCCAACACCTTCAATAGTAAAGAAAGTGAGAACACGATAAATGGTCCAGTGGGTTTTGTTTAGGTGGCTCTTGTAATCCTAATTTTTTTTTTTGGGACAACTAATCCTTTGTTTTTTCTTCTGATATATCATGTAATCCATATGAACATACCAACTACCAAGAGAGTAAGAGGAACATAAAGAATACTTGCATATAATGCAACTAAAGGAGGTAGCGACCTGTCCACCTCTAACCTCATGAATCTGAGAACCCTATTCCTCGTGGAGGGATGAAGGACCTCCAGACATGATGGAGATGTTGGATTAGCCAGCCAATCAATGTCCCTATTGATGTTTACCATCGGGATTACATGCTTAGTTGTTGTTTTACAATAACATAGGAGACTTAAGAACGAATCCCATAGCAGATGTATTGAAGGACCGGGAAGCATTAAGGTCATGATGCAAGATCAAGAGGTTGGAGTAGAGCTCTCTTACTGGAGAAGAGTACTTAGTAATGCAGATTGCAGACTAGCATAGGTTCATCTTGTCCACAATCTCCAACCAACCACTCTTCTAGGTGGCTATTCTCTTCTTCGGGAGAAAGGACCTACGACAACCTAAAGTCTTCATAATCCTTACAAAGGGCCTAACTTCTGACATATTGTGCCATAAGTAGTTAGTCAATGAGCTTTCTTTCCAGGTCTTCTTGAATGGCCGCCTGCCAAGACTTGTTCTCCACAGATGACGACGATGACGACAACTGTTGATAGAGATCACTAGTGATACTATTAACCTTCATCACCCTTGAATTTTTTTGAAAGTGGTTTAAAGCAAAAGAGAAAAGATGAAGTAAAAGAAGTAAAGGATATTGTTAGTGGATTCCATCTTTTGGAATGGAAGTAAACTAATCAGTAATCACCGATCAGTTTTAACTAAGAAATAATGCTAACTTACAACATTTATCATTTTTGGCTTTTTGCAATCTGGCTATAATCTTTCTTGCAAAAGTCTTGGATGTAATCCATCTTATAAGTATAAGAATATAACAGAAACAACGTGGAACACAGAGATCAATATGTAAATGACATAATAAATATTATGTCACCATCAACGATATAATGCGCAAACATGGCTGACAAAATCAACGATATAAAGACAGAACGACACTTTTGGAGGCACCCTGAAACTGCTCGGACTGTAAAACATAAGTCTACAACATGTTCTACAATGCCCTTACCTACTGCGTGCTATCCATACATCTTTTCTGGAAGGCTATCGTTTTGACAAAATCTGTCGCAAGGTGCAGTTGAAACTTTCAAAAGTATCGCTGGAAACCTGAGTCCAATCATGTACATGTACTCTGCCAACAACTTCACTAGTAAATTCAAATCTCGCATAATAAACATGAGCTCCTAAAGACAATACACATCCCTAATAAGTGTAATCGAGTTGTTTAGCACATATATCCTTAGAGTAATGTCTTCAAACTTGTTTTCCTGTTCCTCAGCCGCTTTGCATTTCTACCGCGAATATCTTATCATTAATGATGTGGAAAAACTTAAGAACCGATTCCTGATCCATGCTTACATAACGCTACATCACTCTGCCTAAACACAGATTATTACCTATTTATTAGGTGTTTTTGAGAATGTCTTCTTTTAAGTGGTTGTCCTTCTCCTTCTCTTATAGCATATAAGGCCTTCCCATCTGTTCTCTTTAAGTTTTTTATCATCGTTGACTCGAATAGGGCAATGGAGCGAAATCTCAGTCTGGAAAGATAAGCAGTTTCGTCAGTTAGTTCATCAACCAGTACAATGTATGACACCAGACCTCCAATAATTAGAAAAGTAGATGAAAAAGGTTCTAGCAATCAAGTACCATCATAGCCATGTGAGCTGCGTTGTTGCTGTTAGCGGCCTTGTCCATGCTGAGAAAAAAGAAGAAAGATCAGAACTATGCAAGTGCCAGAATAATGCATGTAATTAGATATGTTAAGAGACATCAAGACAGATGTGTATAATTTTAACAGGGAATAGTTGAGGAAATTTGCCTTCAAAAGTTGTGTTAACTTTACTTAAATCTCGTTCTGTTTGGTAGGGACCTACAGCTTAGGCTTTGGCTCCTCTCTCTGGAAAGTGGTTTATAATGATTATTTTTCATTCCTATCTCTCATTTAGTATTTAAAATTCAGCTATTTTAACATAATAGTTGATTTTAGTAAGTAGAACTTTGTTGACCTCTAACAGCGTATTATTATTTTTCCAACATTCTTAACCTATAACATTAGCATAACAGAGCTTTTGAGATAACTTTAATTTGTCACACTTGTAGTCTAAGATACTCATGCACATACCCAAAGTAATAATCACTCAGCCTTGATTTGCAAGTAAACGGTAGGACATAATGAACAGTACAAATCAGCAACGACTGCAAAATAACAAAATTTCAAGTGTATTGTTTATGTAGTACTGCACAATAAATTTGGTAGAAAATGGAATGGAGGGAGAATAAACTCAGCATCCTCACTGTTGGGTATGTTACTATTTGTTGGACACACATAATACATCTCAGTGGAGACATCTAAAGGATCTAGATGTTTATTTATTTAATTATTATTTTTAATTTGGATAAAGAATGAGCCAGGTCTATCCTAGCAAAGGTATCACGTATGTCCATGCAAACTCTTTGTTACATCCACGGAAGTGTTGTCTTCTTGCAATGACAAAATAACTTTGGTAGCGACACGCCTCTAAACAACCAATTTCCCTCTAGCCACTAAATGAATTAATTAATGTTAAGTATTCCATAGTTGACACGCATATCCTTGAGTTATCCTCATTCTTTCTTGACTGAACTAACTTCATCAATATAGTTATGCACATATATATATTTTTGTCTAATATTTACCATCCAGGAAAGTGTTATTTACATTACCATGTCGATGCTTGCTCTACAATGTTAGTCTCCTCAACATTTTCTGCTTGAGAAACTCCGGAAATTGGACTGTTTCCATCCAACTCCATGCTAAGAATTTTGCTCGCATGGTCACAAACTGTTTCTCGAGTTTCTGGAGATTTCAGTCAAACTAAAGAATAAACAAAACTTCTTTCCAAGGTTAAAGAGGAGTTAGTTCAAAAAAGTATGTGCCGTTAGATGTACCTATCGAGAGGCTTGATACAGAGGAAAGAGCGCTATTTATAACTTTTTGGCACATAACTGTTCCTGGGAAGTCTAGAAAAGTGAAGTCCAGAAAGTTCAGCCTCTCTGATTCACTCATCATGGAGAAACCAAATGAAGTAGTCCAAGTGTTCAGCGCACTAGGAATAGCAGGTAAAACAAGCCGCTCGACGCCCAACTCTGAAAGTTTCTGTAGATCATGTTGACAAATACATGTTAATAAACATATACTATATGAGCAAAAGTTCAATTTGAAGACAACAATCACTTTTATCGAAAGACAGCAAATGCAAACTTAGGATAATCACCTATTATCCACAGAACGTTATATTAAGTCTATTGTCTTTCCGCAGGTGAAATATATCATGCTACTCTCTGTTAACACACATCAAGCAAGAATACATGTATGATATGTTTAGGCATGCAATTTGGATGAAAACTAATAAAGACCCACAAACCAATTTATTCTGGGTATTTAATCTACAATGTTTTCATATAAGCTGAAGATATTTATGTTAAATGGGCGAGAACGAAAAGCTAAAATATTTTCTTAGTAGTAAGCAGAAATCTATATTGATATTAAAATACTCTTGAATAACATTAACAAACAATACATAAGTGAACAAATAAACCGCGCCATGTAAAATATTCCATGCGTCATAGTCATCGTGTCACTGAACTTCACTTGCAGAATTTTGACTTTAACGCCTGAGAGCTAGGCAGATGTCAGCTGTAACAACAGACAAAATTGTAAATAGGATATTGCACCTTCTCAAGTTCGTTCATCAAAACACGACACATCCCAAGTCGACGATACTGAAAACGTGTTGCAACAAGAGGAATCTCAGCCACTCTTTTGCCATAGATCCTGAAATCACCAAGTAAGATGATTTAATCACTCAACAGGGAAGGATGAAAATGGAATAGTAAGAATGTGATGCATCTAATACCTCACTGTAGCTGCTGTAATCAATTCATCATTCTTCTCTAACAGTACAGTATAAAAGCCTTGAAAGTTCAAGCGATTTAGCTCTGACCTGCAAATTCACACACTGTTTTCACGTCTGGTGTAACGTCAAGCCCTGAATATGATGCAGAGCAGGGATCATGCAGCTGAGAAATATAATTTGGATCCCGTCCAACATCCAAAAACTAAAAAGGTCCACAACTTTGAGCAGGATAATATAATGACACGAGGATAATAAGCCAAGAAAACGTATTATCACGATTTTTTCACTGGTGTGACAGGAAATTAAATTCATATATGAAAGTTCACCCTCTACCCAAAATGGCAAAAAAAGAACCACAGAGATTGTTGTCATCTTGCTATATATGTAATTGGAAAATATATTTCTGCATATGAGTATGGGAGCTTCCATATTAATCGTGGACACAGATTATTGCCATGACAGAGCTTCTTAGACAAAGGTGTGCTCAGTGACGGCAAACTCTGTCTACTAAACAAACTATTAGACAGGAACTAAAAGCACCATAACTCCAAAAAAGGGAAGAGCACACAGTAGTAAATACACATACAAAGCACCGAGATACGAGATGGTCATCCATCAGAGATCTTACCGTCTACTAAAAATAACATCTTCCACCATATCCCTATTGCTGCCAGGCTCATTGACAGGTTCAAAACATTCATGCATCACACCAAGCGCAACATTAAGCTTGCTATAATTCTCCAACAAATACCCTGTATCAACTGTATTTGGATCACAAGAATCATATTTTGCGCCTTTAATTAGAGTCCAGGTCAAATTGTCAGTCTCCAAAGGAACTGGTTTTCCCATAATTTTGCGTAGACCACTGAATATCTGAAAAGCAAAACGTCATATTAAGAAGGTAAAGTAAGCAGAGTCACAATATATAATAAAGATGAGATATTCGATCAAAGATTTGTTCTCAGGTGGTAAAACCAATTTATAATAATAAATTTTATGATTCTCAGGCACAGAACATAAGAAAGTACCCGTTCACATGTGTCACGGCAGAACCAATACCCTTCAGGATAACTATTCAGATTTAAGCTTCCTTTACTTCTGACGCACCTAAGATGATCTGGAGAATATGATATCACATTAGTGCATGAAATAGAATCTCATGCTACACTTCTGAAGTAAGAAGTTGTCATAACCAGCCATAGAGCTACTTACATTGGTGCTCACACTGGTCACAGGTGAGAACTGAGGAGTCTGTAATAGATTCCTTTTTTCGCTTAAATACACTCAGGCCACAAACTCCACAACGGCATGATGGGCAGAACCAGTCACCATCTGGAACCTCCTGTAGAGCTCAATGTTATCATAAAACATAAGTTAGTCTTTCAATATTTAATCCTAAGAGAAAAAGAAATCAAGGGTCAATATGATATTAAGGGAAACATGACAATTAGTAAGCGGAATACCTTTAAACCAAGGCAGTGAGTATGAAATGAGGACGGACATTGATCACATAGGAGTAGTTCACCTCCGCAGTGACAGACCGAACATATGTTATCATTACTTCTAATGTATCGGCTACCGGCCATTTTAGGTAAATCTGGCCTTGACCTCCATGTACCTTTGTGTCGGTTGAGTTGCAGCTGACACTCCATCAAGGACCTTCCATCTTCCAAAATAATGTTGGCTGACGGTCTGCGTATGGTGCTACCAGCATGCGCTTCGAAGCCACTAAGGGTAAAGATTTTTCCACAACAACTACATTTGATCCCTTCACGAGTTACTCGGCCTTCTGCCATTGAATGACTATCTTTCCTACAGCGATACTGAACTTTTGCTCTTGGCAAAACAACGTTATTGTCAATCAACCACGATAAGACTGTTCGTGGAGTTTGGTGTGAAGAAGAAGCAACTCTTTCCCGAATTCTTTCGCTTGATCGCAATGCAAGAGTTGAAGAATAAGAACGCTTTCCCCTGCTTACTTCAGTCGACAACCGGGATTTTCCTCTGCTCTTGTGCGGTTTTGAACATTCATCACGACACTGGTTACCGTGATTTCTCCTCTTCCGTGTAATTCTGGATTCGTGAACTTCAACATCCTTAGCACGAACAACCTCCTTTGACATAGAAATGTCCAAGGACTCATTTGGCATCGTCTCATTTGTGGCAGTCACCACAGATAAATTTTCTTGATGCTCCAAAGCAATCAATGCCATATCTGATTCTTTGACGGTGGAATGGTTATCTAAGTGTTCAACGCAACTTACATTACTCCTTCCTTCTAGATTACATTTGCTATCATCAGGAGTGAGATTACCAACTTCTACGCACCACCTGCATGCTGTACGAAGGGAGTAAAATAATTTTCCAGTTGGTGACATGTAACGCATTTCCTTACCGTGTCCTTTCCAGTGGTAATAAAAAGTCCAACCAATTGCAGATAAGTGTTTTTTTGCTTTCAAGGTCTTTGATCTGCCACCCGTCTTTAAGCCACGTAAGGAACTTGTGTCTGCTAGGCCCTGTAAATAATAATCTCTCACTGCTTCAGGGCAATATTCAGGTTCAATGACAACAATATCCTTAGGATTTAGCAACTCGGACACACTGGAAGAACAGGACTTTTCAACAACTGGAGAGGAAATCATATCTTTAGGTAGACTCTGTGTTGAAACTCTGCACTCCGAACGGGACGATTTATAACTGGTACAAGGAGCTCCTTCGTTGTAATTAGTTGAACCAATTGGAGAAGCTTCATCTGGATTATGAGATAAAATTGGCAAAACAGGAACAGATAGAGTTTGTTCTCCTGTCAAGGTCAAAGGTGCCAAATTCATCTCATCATTCCGTTCAAAGACCCAAGGATGATTTGTAGTATTTTGATCACTTGACAAGACATCAGTAGTATTCAACTGGTCTCCTGCTCCAGATGGTACAAGTGCAAGAGAATTATGAGGAGTGCCTTCAGATTCTAGATCAGCATCAAATAGAGTTCCCAATTCCACCAATAACTTATCTATCTCTAAGTCCCATGAGAGCTTCAACTCTTGAAAAACTTGCTTAAGAGTTATGTTAAAATTATCAGATAAAACACGTAACAACAGATCTTCCCAAATATCCCGCATAGAAGCAGTCCAATCCTTAAGCTTTTCAAAGTCTCTCTTCATCCTCACCTCGTACCAAATTTGCTTAACAGAAATAGGCAGAGGCCATTTTCGCTCAACCGCCTCTATTAATTCAAGAAGCAACCAATTTTCCCGAGGCTGCCATTCCTCATAAACCGGATCCCAATCTCGACTGATCCGCAATAAATTGATTTGAGCGTCCATCTCATCACCCATGTCCGGGAAAAAAACTCTTCGCTTCTCACATCCATCTTCATGATCAAATATAACGCCCTCCCACCATGCATCGTTATAAAACATGTCAACACACTGCCCGTAGTGGAGATGCCATACCCCCGGAGTAGACGATGGTGGCAAAGGCCTTATGACACCTCGATGACCATTACCCATTACACCATTAACAACTCCGTCAATCTGGGGAGTCACCTCCACGTACTCAACCAGCTTGTCAGACCCATCGTCACAGAGGATGTGATCGTAACAAACTTTACGAGACAAATCGTCACAAGAAACTACCCTTCCAGTGTGCCATGAACCAAGAAACCCAGCCTCCAAACTTCTTACCTACCAGACACCAAAAACACCAAGCACATTACTCGATTCGTATAGAACAAACAAATTACCATAAATACCACTGAATATTTTACCATTTTGGAACTTATTACTTACATAGCTTATTAGAATCTCAAAAGAATCTTCTAATAAAATCCTAAAATTAGCTCTGCATGTCCGCACAAAACACATCAAGAACAGAATCTCACTCATTAAACGCCTTTTTAACCCATTAATAGGTCAAAATCCAACGGCAACTTTGATCAAATAAAAACCACATGCAACTATTGTAAACAAAAATACAACACAATGTGTGACTATAACAAGCGTCATCGCCTTCATATTCGACACAACGAAAACAATAACGCAGGTAAAAAAACAACGAAAAGAAACGTCAGAATAACGAAAAAAAAATCGATTTTTTTTATTTATTTTTTACTGAATCAAACAATATTACCTCAACTTTTTCATTGACGAGAAGCTTTTTCCGATTTTTTCGCGTTGGTCTGTGTTTTTTGTCCTTGGCGGCCATTGAAGAGGGAGATTTAGCAATAATGAACAATAGGGGTTTAAGTTTTGTGAATGAATTTCCAGTGCACTACAAACACACACAGTAACTAGTGTTTGTGTGTGATGCTGCTTGCCATTGATTTCGCACTTATATTAATATATATTTTTATTTATTAGTAAAATTAATAAGAGAATTGAAATTGGTTTTTATATTTCCTTTTGAGTGACTTTCTCTCTCTTTGTTACTTTTACGATTATTTTATTACTTGATCACCAAGTATTTTAATTCCGATTTCTAATTGGTTAACAATGTAAAACATTTTTTTTTTTATCAAATGAATAGTATTGTTTCTTTAGTCTTGTATTTGTACGAGAGGTCGCAACTAACAGGAAGAAAAGTGTTATATAATCTTGTAAAATTTATGTTTATGTATATAAAGTAAGTGATAAAATTGAAAGTTTTGTGTTGAATATGTGTTATATTTATTGTAATTGTTTGCTTACGTAGGAGACGCATCACGCATGGGTAGATTTTGGACAAAATAACTTCAAAGTATTTATACGAATGAAGTTGGTAGTTTTTCTACTTTTGGATTTACGATAATAATTATTTTTGATGTTTTAAAAAAAGTATTACGAGAAAAAAGGGTTTCATTAGGTTATTGGAATTTTCTCGTGAATATATTAAAATAAAAGCTGAATTTTGAGTATTTTATGATACTGATTGACTAAAACTTGATATGATGATACTAATTACTTTTCGAAAATGTGACTAGTTAGTACTTAGTAGTGTACAGAGTAGACTACAAAGACTAGACTGATTCTCAGAAAGCAATTATTTTGGTGCATGTCAAAATTCAAGTCTGATGAAGAAGTGTGAGTTTCTCAAATAAGGTGTAAATTGTAATTTTGTCGTTTTATAAACATGATTTCAAAAGTACCCTAACCATTAATGCCGAAATGGCTTTATTTTGTGTTTTACAATTAAATACTGGAAAAGTTCTAAACCAATTCGAGACTTTTCGAAGCCCAAGAAAACTTGCTACGGGCTACGAGGTGGTCTGCATGCATTGCATACATTAAAATATTGAAAAAAACAGATGAACTACCATAATTAATTAATTAGCATTGTTTACTAACAAGCTATATATTATGGTGGCAACTTCATTCTACAAAGTTTCTTCACTTTTAGATTAATATTATTTATTTGCGGGAGATATGATATGTATCAGAAGACATGACTAACTAAACATATTAAATGATTACCAAATTTAGTTATTAAGAATTAAAATACATTTGTAGTCTATAAAGACCTCGTCTTGCTGGTCTTGGCAGTATCAAAATATATTAGAAATATCAAAATTCTCCTATATCTTTTGCCAATTTTAGTTTTTTTTTTCCGATATCTTTTTTAGCCGTTTATGTCTGTTATCTTTTACAAAAATGTCCGATCCACTGTTTATCTGCCAAATCATAAAACCGCGTCCTACGTGGCAAAATCGCATCCAACGTGGCAAATTTACTTATTACACCTAGAATCTTAAAAAAAAACAATTTAAAAAATAACGTATTATACATACATAATACACACAGTGATATATACACAATATATATGTTACCTCTCTCTCTCTCTCAATTAATCATCCCGCTAAAACAAAAATCCCCAATCTAATTTTCCCTCTTTTCTGAAGAACCCTAATTCAATTTGGGCAAATTCAATTACGTCCGAAACCAGATATCCCGCTGATATGAACTGCTTTTGTGGTAGAACGGTTGTGACAAGGATATCATTGACCGACGCGAATCCTGCTCGTCGATTTACCGGATGTTATAAAGGTACGAAATACGGTTGCGGGTTGTGGTTCTGGGTTGATGGTCCTCTTTGTGAACGCGCGAGAGTTGTGATACCTCAGTTGAGGAGGCAGATTGAATCGCTTGAATCCAGATTGAGGGAATTAAGAAACTTAAGAAATGAAACAGAGATGCAGACGAGGATGACGGAGATTTCGAAGAAGAACGAGGGGCTAGAAAAAAAAAGTGGAAATTCTGGAACACAGGAACAGAAAATTGTTGATGCTCATAGTTTTTCTGTTTCTGGTGGTGATTTACCGTGGTGTGTGATGACATAAGTTTTATTTTTTTAAGGTTTAATGTATGTTATAGTTGTTTGAGTCAGTGTTGAAGGTTTGTTGTTGTTTGTGTGGTTTAAGGTTTGTTTGAGTCGATTATGGTTTAAAAACATGAGTTTATCATGCATTAAGGTTGTTTATTGTTGTCTGTATGTTATGTTGTGTGTAACATTTGGTTATGTTGTTTGGATTCTAAATGGTTGTTTAAGGTTAATTTTCTATTGTGATCAAGTTGTTTGTTTGGTTTTATTTGCTGAGTTTGTGTTTATCTACTGTGATCATCTAAGATTAATTGAAAAAGATAGTAATAAAGGGAGTTTAATATCTCTATTCAAAATGGTAAGGATAAAACTATATCTCTAAGTTTATTTGGAGGCTAGTCATATAAGTATTAACCAATTAATTGTAGAAGTTGGACTAGTTTAAATGGTTACGAATTTACTAATAGGGTTAACGAGTTCAGTAACCTATTTCAAATATTTTAGTCGAATATGATTCAACAAGTTTTAGTAATGACAACTCGATTGCTTCTTGAGAGTTGTAACTCATTTACTGCCCGTCTCTTCAACTCTTACACTCTAACATTAATATCAATTATCTACCCTAAACGTCATCATTTCTCTCATAATTCCTCAAGTAAAAAACCTAAAAGAAAAATAACTCTCTCTCTCTCTCTCTCTCTCTCTCTCTCTCTCTCTCTCTCTCTCTATCTATCTATCTATCTATCTATCTATCTATCTATCTATCTATCTATCTCTCACAATTTGTATCAATGGCTGCATCCAACCAATCAGGCTTGAAATATGTATACGACCCTAGGGAGGATGACATCGTTGGTGTTTTCTACAATTTTTGCAACTTCACGCAGGAGGAGAAAACTTGGATGTTGAATGTTCTTTGTAGGCTTGTGAAACCCGACATCTGAATTTCTGAGCAGATGATGGAAGACATATACAGAGAGGTTGCTGAGAAACTAGCTCAGAAGAGGGGGAGTCCAGTTACTCCCTTAATGATAAAGGAGAGACTGATGATCATGGAGACACGATTTATGCTTTTCAACAGCCTCTATAGATGCCCTGGTGTCAGTTTTGACAAGCCTACAGGGACCGTGATCACTGATTCGGTGATGTTGTCAAGAACGTAAGTATAAACCTTGTGTCGGTTTGATGTTTTTTTTTAATAATGTCAGTTATGATTTTAATTGACATTGTATTCCATGCAGCCTACGAACATGGACAATATGTTCATCAATCGGGGGTTCTTGAACTATTCTAGGATGGCCTACCTGTTCTAGGTCAAAACTCTCCCTATTCCGAAGATCAGGGTCCTGTCTTATATGGACATCATCAACATGGGTAGTTTTTGAGTGTTTTTGTCTGAAGTTTTCTTGTGGTTTCTGAACAATTTAACTTATGTTTATCTGGTGTTTTGGATAATTTTGCTATGTTCTGTGGTCAATTGAATCACTTATGTTTTGTTTAATTTGTTTGAATGATGGTTAAGGGTTTTGTTTCAGTTGAATCCTGTTTTGATGGTTAGGAATCCTTTTGATGGTTACGAATCCTGCTTTTGGCCATATACTATGTAAGAATCATGTGTTTATGTTTAATATGTTATATATGAGTTATGTGTTTCTGATCTATGATATATAGGAGTCATGTATGCTATTTAAGCAACTTTAGTGAGTACTATAGCCTGAACTGAGATTGACAACACAATAATGTATTCATAGACAGAAACCAAACCAAATAAGTACATAGAGTTTAATGTCAACAACCACAACAAATAAGTACATAGAGTTTAATGTCAACAACCACTTCTTTAAATATTACATCTTTCCTTTTCCTTTGTCCTGTTTTGCCTTTTGTTTACCCTTGTCAGTCTCCTTCCCCTTTTGTTGTTTCTTCTCCTTATCCACTCAAGACAGGTAATTATGGGCTTCTCTCTTGCTGGAAGTAGAATGCCATTAAATGTCTCACAAGTGTTGTTCATGATAAGGTCTGTGCTGGCTTTTGTGTCAAAGTATGCCTTTGCCCATTGGGAAGGTGGCTTGTCATCAAACCATTTGAATGCTTTGCTGCTTTTAATTCTGATTTTCTCCATTGATGCCAAAAATTCAAGCTTGGTAGTCTGGTGGGCAGCCTCCCACACTCTATCACTCCACTCCAACCCATTGAATCAAGCTCTCCCAAAGTTAGCTATCATATGCCTAACACAATACCTATGTGTTGCAGTTGGAAATACATCATTACATGCCTGGATGAGTCCTTTTTGCTTATCACTCATGAATGTCATGTGACTGTTGGAGATTAGATTCAAGTCTTCTTTTAGTATCCCAAGGAATCACATCCAATTCACAAAATTTTCCATAGAAACAATAACATAAGCAATTGGATAGAAACTATTGCCTGCATTCAAACCAACAACAGTTAATAGTATTCCTCTATTAGGACCAGTGAGATGTGCTCCATCCAAACCAATATAAGGTCTACAACCATTCTTGAAACCATCCTTCAAAGCTTTCAAGCAAACATACATACAACTAAACTTGTTTTGACCTGTTTCATCCAATCTTATCACCATTGTTGAACCAGGGTTAGAATTCTTTAACTGGTCAGCATAATCCCACAATCTAGTGAACTGGTAAGCAGGTTTGCCCACAAGCTTTTCCAATGCCAACCTCTTTGCTTTATATGACTGGTTAAGAGATATGTCTACCCTCAACTCACCAATACACTCAAGCATAGATCCTTCAGTCCTTCTACTATGACGAGTCTTGAATACATGCAGATACCTGGCCATCAACCAACTAGACTTCATATTTTTTACATGGTGAGTATCACCACAACTGTGAAGAGGCTGATAATCTCTAATATGAAATGTGTCCTCAGTCAAGAGTTTCAATGCACTTAGTTTCCACTTACAGCCCACCTTTTTATTTTCACACCTTGCATGAATCCTTTTAGGATCACTTTTCTTGATTGTAAGGCTATGTCTTGTTTCAATAGCATGAGATTGAATTGCAAACTTTAACTGTTTTTTGTCTCTTAATAGCATCCCCAACTCAAAACAAGGATTAAAGATTTCATCCTCATTAAAAATGATGGGTCTATTTGCATCTTCATCAGCCTCAAAGATAGGAGCCCATTTATACTGTCTGGCAACTGTGACCACATCAATCTCATCTGTCTCAGTATCTCAATTCTCTTCATGCACGTAATTGACATTGCAGCTAAAACCATCCAACTCAGACTCTACAAATTGTGCTGACCCCATCCCCCCAATATGTTCATCTCCTGATTGCTCATGCATATGTGTTTCCCCAATGTCATCTGCTCCCCTACTGGGATTTCTATCAACTCCAGGTTGGTCATCAGTTCTAACACTTTGATTCATATTTACACCAGAACCCTCTATCAAGCCCTTTACAATACCTACCCCTAAACCTCCTCATACACCTTCCTCCAACTCTTCATCAAAATTAGTATCAAGCATTTCATAGCCCTCTAACACTCCTCTACTCAGATTACCAACATCAGTCCAACAGCCATTCACTTCACCTGGAACACTCTGATAATCATTGTGACAATCAATGTAAATTTCTAAATTACAATGGAATAGAGCAGCCTCACCTGCCTTCTTCAAAGTATCATCATCAGATATAAGTAGAAATTTACCGCGAATCCTCAAATAAATTTTTGTCACACCAACTAGTGCTTTCATGGCATAAATATTTTCTGATATATCTATATAAAGGTTGTCTACTTCCTCATGGTCATACTTACACCAATAACCTCCTCTGTAGTTAGGTATAGGAACCAGCTTGAACACTCCACCTTGAAATAAGGTAACTGTAATACATCTTTATCTCGAGCTGTTAAAAATGAAGAAAACCTGTTATTTCCTGCTGTACTCTACTATAATTCAACATTTTGAGCAGAAATGAACAAAATTATCATGAACCCTAAAAATTCTTTCTTCGGCTCAAACTAACAATAAAATGTGAAAAAACAAAATACAGTACCACAGAATCACATTAATACTCATGCAACCTCTATACGAAACAACATTAAAAACCCTAAACAAAATCAAAAACTTACGATAAAGAGGGGGAAAACTGAGAATCTTCTTTAAGGGCCTAAGAATCGACATTTTTTGTGGATTAGAGTTGTTAATGCAGAAGTGGAAATGCGAAATTTGAAAAAACGACGGGATTTAGGGTTCTAAGGGATTTGGAAATTTAAGGGATTAGGGGATTTTCGTGGCTGGAAGATTAACTGAGAGAGAGAGAGTGAATGGTGACATATATATAACGTATTATGTATGTATAATACGTTATTTTTTATTTTTTTTAAGATTCCAAGTGTAATAAGTAAATTTGCCACGTTGGACGCGATTTTGCCACGTAGGACGCGATTTTATGATTTGGCAGATAAACAGTGGATCGGACATTTTTGTAAATAATAACGGGAATAAACGAGCTAAAAAAGATATCGGGCAAAAACTAAAGTTGGCAAAAGATATAGGGCATTTTTGATATTTTTGCCTTTTACAAAATTAATTCGGATGGTCTCTAGCTTGTTTAGAAAATGTGGTTCCTGGAACTATAGGTGGAGAGATTCGCTTAAAATTGATACCGACTTGATATAACTTTAGAAGAACACAACATCAAAAGCTAGATTTTAAGATGGAAGAGGCATAAACCCCACTAATATTTCACAATATTATTGTGGGATCCGAGTCCCATATATTACAATTAGGATCATAACACTGACTCCTTAGAATTTGGTAATGTCAACGCCATTAACAAACACTTATGAATATTTTTTTTTTGGTTTACACCCCTTCAAGTTCTAGATCGAATTAATTTGTTTACACAAATAACTCGTGAGGTGAGCTTTCTACTTTTATCAGTTAACGTAAACAAAAAAGGGAGAAATATTGAGTAACACAATGTAATAAAGCAAAGGCCATCGTTTGTAATAGGGTTGAATAATTGTAAAATGTTCCTTTTCAATGCTAACAACGTGTCACGAGTGGAAATACATTAAAAAAACATATATAATTATCTAAATCAAATGGTAAAATATAATATCCTCAAAATATGGAGATATATTACTTAATTAAAAAAAAGATGAACATATCAAACAAAATCGTGTGACATGCAAGTCTAGTACAATATTGCATTGACAAAGGCAAACCTTCATTCACCAATTCCTAGTTACATGGATCGAGAAAACAATAATAATTTGTTCATTTGATGGATTATCACTATTAACAAATTTACAAAAGGGTAACTTTAACTTACGAATTAGAACTTCTTTCCAAATAAAACTTACTAAATATAATCCCTTTGTTTGCAATGAACGAAATTCCGGATATGAGTTTTTTGGAAAGAAAAGATATCCCCCAAAATCACGAGTCTTGCACCTCAAGTTTAGAGGTGCCAAAAAACGCAGTTAGCAGCCGCATGCAGCGCAATTTTTTAAAAAGAAATGGTGAACTTAAAAAATAAAAATATATGTTTTAAGGCAATGAGTCGATGACCATTTCACCTCATCGCAAGCAACAATATTATACATACACCAATTCAATATTTGGCATCATATATGCCTTCATACACACGTCTCTGTATCCAAAAAAAAAAAAGCTTACCAACAAAAGTAACAACATAGAGTAACAAAGTTCTTATTTTAACTTGGATTAGCATCACAATTCACACACACACATTAACTAATACTTAGCAGATCCCCTTACTAAAACCAGGCTTCTACTCTTTTTTAACAAAAAGCAGATGTTATCCCCTGATAGTGAGCTCTGGAGCACTCACGCCCATAACTGGAACAGAGTCCACGATTTTAGACGACAAGTTCCCGTTAGCGACTGAAGGTAATTGCTTCTCATATCCGGAGTTGTGCACGCCAGTGGCAGCCCTCCCGGATGGATCGAGGTTCTTTGACCAAGATTTGTCCCACTCCACCGCTGCTGCGGTGCTACACGCAATGCTAGCTCCACCAGGGACAGTAAGCCGAGCAGAGTTCTGCGTATCAAATAATGGTGGCCACTTAATTAATTAAGAATCGTACTGATCTATACGAATTAATGTATTACAGACCTTTAAAAATAGAAACTACCTGAGGGAAGAGTCTCTCAAATATCATTCTGTAGTAGTAGGCCTCTTTTGTCTTTGGCGTATTATGGGGGAAGATATGCTCGGCATTAAGCATCATTCTGTCAGCGACCTATGATTGAAATACATCAGGCTAAACAAACAAAACCATGCAAAGAGTAAAACGCATTTGAGATAGGTTACATAGCACATGCCAAGGATACCATATTTTTCATGAACATAGACTAGTACATACATGTTGTTCGGCGTGAGCTTTAAGACCATCAATCCAACTATAGCCCACGCCATCACTGAATTGTTCTTTTTGCCGATATAGAATATGCTGCAGATTAGTCAAAGAGAGCATGTTAGTGAAGTGCAATTTGGAATCTACTAGGAGAAGAAACGAGACCTTCATGGACTCGTTTAGGTACCTTGGGAAGATATGGATGTTCCTCATCATCAAATGCTCTCCTCAGGATCCACTTCTCAATACGACCTTGCTCTGGTTTGATCTGTGATGTAATTAAATCAGCACACAACCGAATATACCTTTTACATGAGCCAGAAGATACATCATAATTAACTAGTAACATACGTCAAAAGTACAGGAAATGATTCCCTTACCATCTTCCATTCAGGGTCAATGTTCATTGCTACATTCACAAATTCCTTATCTAGAAATGGAACTCGAGCCTCTAAACCCCATGCAGATGTTGACTTATTTGCTCGCAAGCAATCATATTGATGAAGGGCCTTTATCTGCAGGAGTATGAATAAAAATCAGAAATAGTTATTGATACAATTCTATAAGTTCTCCAGTCCTTAGCAAATAAATGCCAAACAATTTTTGGTCTTTACCTTGCGGCAAGTTTCACGGTGGAACTCCTCCTTGTTGGGCGCCTTATGGAAGTACAAATAGCCACCAAAAATCTCATCAGAGCCTTCACCAGATATAACCATTTTCACTCCAAGTGATTTGATCTTACGAGACATAAGAAACATGGGAGTGCTTGCTCTGATTGTAGTTACATCGTACGTCTCAATATGGTAAATTACATCCTCAATCGCATCAATACCGTCCTGAGTAGAGCTCAAAAAGTTCCTTATCCACTCAAGATGATAACAACTTAAAAATGAAGAAGGCCGACTGGAAACAAAGTGTATTACCTGGACGGTGAAATGGAATTCATGGTGAACGGTACCCAAATAATCAGCAACTTCTTTCGCAGCTTTCAGGTCGGGCGATCCCTGCCCAGGAAGTAGAAATATGTGAGTATGGAATTCTAGAAACACCACTTAACATATTGGATATTAAATTGCTAACCTCAAGACCAACACAGAAGGAATGAAGTTGTGCTCCCCACTGTTTGGCAGCCTTTGTACCAGATAAATGACGAGCGGTAATGGACGCAACTAGCGAAGAATCGAGTCCTCCAGAAAGAAGAACTCCGAAAGGCACATCAGTCATTAGCCTTTTAATAACAGCCTGCATTTAGATTTTATACAAATATGATACTCAAACTTAGAAAATGCTCAGCTCAAGATATATATCAACCATAACTTTCATTTACCAAAAAGAAACATATTTCAATATATGAACGTAAGAGTAATTCGAAAAATCTCACATTCTCAAAAGCATGTCTAAGGACTAAAGGCTCATAAGGCGCTGAAGGTATGGACTCGGAAAACCAGGGTGGGTTGTACCATCTTCTAATAGCTCCCGACTTGCTTGAGTACAGATGCCCGGGTGGAAACGCTTCAAAATGCTCGCATTCGTCATTCAACCCTTTTAATTCAGATGATATCCAAACAGAGCCTACGAGACAACGCATAAAAATTTTAGTGCCTAACTCTTCAAAATTCTCTTTTGTTGTTGTAATTTCATAATAAATTCATTGAATAGATGCTTAAGCAATCATACCATCAAGTCCCCAACCAATATAAAGAGAAGTGATGCCCATAGCATCACGAGCTGCAAGAAAGCTGTTATCACGGGTATCCAGCAACACAAACGAGAACATTCCGTCCAGCATATCAATGAAATCTTCTCCATGTTCTTCATACTGAATTGAAAAAAACACATAATATCAAGGCAAGTATCATAGCAACATTAGTCGTATGCACTAGCAATAATGGAAATTGTTTCACTTCAGCTATTTTTTTTCTTTCCAAATGTGTTGAACTGTATGTTGATTGTATAAAGTACTTACAAGATGAGCAATGACATCACAATCGCTTCCAGTTTTGAACTTGTGATTGGACAAACGACTTCGAAGTTTCTCGTGGTTGTAAATCTCCCCATTTACCTAAATCACACAAGAAACATTAATACGATAGGGTGGATATTTAATATTTATATATTATCCCCAACACGCCCCTCACGTGCAAGTTGTAAATCTTTTATTACGCCTGTCACGTGACACTTTTTGATAATCGGGTGACGGTGAAATTCGAACCCAGGACCTCCTCCTTGGCCTGAGCTCTAATACCATATTGAATTGCCATCTTATCTAAAAGCTTAAACTGTTTGAAACGGTAGACATTTAATATTTATATATTATTTACACAAGATTATAGACAAATTAATATCGTCACTCATGCCAGTCCACAGTATGATCCCAGATTGGACTTACTGTTACTACAATCTTTTCGTCTTCATTGTAGAGGGGCTGATCCCCCGAGGCGGGATCGATAATTGCGAGCCTCTGGTGTGCCAGATAACAATCGCCATGCTGATATAGGCCACTCCAATCAGGACCCCGATGCTTCAATCTACAATTTCATCATAGCACGGTAACAACCACACTTCAGGTTATACATGCATGGTACATAACTACATCGACTATAGTAGAGTTTCACAAATGAGAAAAGAGAATGACTGAAATTAATATAGGATGACACTTTTACATAATTCCATAGTCATAAAATCACCCGATCTGAATTAACAAATTAACTTAATAAACCAACAACAATCCAGGTATTTTTTTTTCCATAGATCTTATTAAACAATTTTTACACATAACATGGTGGAATTATGAGACCAAATTAAATTTCATCATGATTATTAACCTAATTTATGTACTACAACTGTATAACAGCATATTTGCAACATTTAAAACGTGTATAAGTAAACGAAACATGTTGATAAAAGAAAAAGAAATAAATACATAAATTTAAACCAAGAGTTGAAAGGAAAATTTGCCTGCGAGAAAGCTCGAGCACGCGTACTCTCTTAGCCTGACAGTCATCGGAGCATCCCAAAACAGCTAAAATTCCACACATATTTATTTTTTTCAGTTCCAAATTCCAATATATAATATATAATGGCAATAGAATAACACTTGACCTACAATTAACAGTTTTAGTAGGATCGAGTTACAATAATATCAACGACAATAATAGTGGTGAAAACGTACGGATGACGAAAAAAGGATTTAGAAAAGAAGGACGGAGAGTATAGCAGAAAAAAAAAAACGTTTTCCACTGTTGAAGGAAATGGCTACACGTAAGTGCGTACGTACAATAAGCTGGGATTATTATTTTGAATGAACGAGTCTCTGCACCGATTCACTGGGCTTTGCTCCCTTATTTATAGCTGCATGCATCCTGCATGTATAATTCCAATTTATAAAAAATAAAAAATAAAAAAATAAAAACGTTGTTTTCTTCTATGAGACTATAAGATCATTTTTAAAACATTTCTAGTACACGTTTTGCTATTTTTGTGTTTTACTTCTATAATCACCAATTGACTTTGGAGCGTATAAATTGTAATTATCTTTGTTTTAAAGTAAATTGATGAATATTGCTTTAACATGGACATGTGACCATCTTGCTGAACAATTATTATGTGAAGTCGCTAAATTGATGGACATGCTTTAACAGTTTTTTCGACTTTAGAAAAGGAAATATTTATTCTATAATAATCTAGTTTCTACTTTGTATATATTGATAGATGATATATATAACCGACTTATTATTATGCCATCTTATTGTGCAAATGTCGTACATAATAGTTTCTCGAGCGTGGAGGAATTTTTTTTCTTCTTATAAACAGGAATATGGTAGAATTTACTTTTTTTTTATATATAAATTAGAATTTCATATGGATGAAGTAAGTGTTGCAGTCAAAATAAGAGATCCACAAGATGATATCGCCGTTGTAGAAACAAATTACAGGCACTCTACCAAAAGGGTATATATGGTAGGTTGACGATCTCAATTTTTATCTAATAATGTAAAACTTGGACACTAAAAATTTAAATTTGAATAATATTACAAATTAGGAGCTAATGACAAGAAGTTGTAAGATTAAATAGAACTAGTGGTACGTAATGCGGTTTAATGAAATCTATTTTACTTTTTTCTGTAGATGTGATCATAAACGTGGAGTGTCCTACGATTTAAGATAGAAAAATGAATTATGATATGATCATATTATAATAAATACGTGTGTGTTTCGTGAATATAATATAACCTTTTTTTCCCCTAAAATTGACACATCGTGCGGCGACGTTTCTTGACTGTATCTTTTATGTTCATCCAAGTATAGGACATGTGATTCCGTGGGGGCACTTGTGTTTCCAAATGGATAAAGAGTGA
The DNA here is from genome assembly GCA_948329865.1 of Linaria vulgaris. NCBI lineage: Eukaryota > Viridiplantae > Streptophyta > Magnoliopsida > Lamiales > Plantaginaceae > Linaria > Linaria vulgaris. The sequence goes on along the minus strand of OX415250.1, from coordinate 27,691,761 downwards.
ATGTGAGAAAATTCTTTACGTTGGGAGAGAAAAAGGGCCACTTTTGGCAATAATTCTGCAATATTTTTGGCATTATTAATTTGTCGTACATATAGGACCCACAAAGGGTGTGAGCATCCTTCCTTTTTCCCCTACACAGTAAAGATAAGATGGACTATATAGATGTACGACTACCCAACCCATATCTCCATTTGTTTTAACAAAAAATCTAGGGAGAGGACGAGAGGTTTCTTTTTTTAATTAAAAAAATAATAATCACGTCTGCAATACTGTTTGGATGAAACTTGATTTTAACAATATAGAAAGGATTATAACAACGGCATCACGTTTGTTGGAATTTTCAATTTCATCCTTAATAAATCATAGTATAGAATTTGTTAAATAAATCTTGCCCAGCTCCTTTTAATCAAATCTCATCATCTATACAAGTGTATACATAATATTATCTTAAAATATGCCTGCGTTTGGTCATGTCATCTTTCTAGCTAGATTCAATTATATTTGTCATCTTTGTTGGAATTTGACTTGTCGTCGGTGTTTGGAGTTTATGAGTTTATCCATTTTGATTTCCAGAAGCTGAGTCAGCAGTATGTGGCGTTAGTACAAATCTTTGCAAGAAGTGTCTATCCTATTCAACACTTTCGATTCGAACGAGGGCAAATCCAAACAAGCCCCTAAGTCCAATTGGCTGAAAATATCAGATCATTATTTACGTTACACAAATACGGATACGTGGACACGTAATCAGACAAGATACAAATTTTTTTTAAATCACATATTGAGATACGTCAAGGATACGTCGAATATTAATATTAAAAAAATTATATATGTATATATATTATTTAAGTAAATATATAAAATAATGAATATTAAACGCTTATAAAATTCAAAAAATAATCAACATATAACCATATACAAAGATCCACCATTCCACAAACTCAAATATTAATTGATAAATATGTTCAACTCCAATATTACAAAGTTTCATAATACAACAAAGATTAATATTGCAATAGCTTATTTATGGTTAAACAACATTATCAACAAACAAAATCAACTCAAAGTCGGGTTTATCAAGTAAAAATAATGAACTATTATATGAGTTAAATGAATTAATAAATTAAAAAATTGCATCTTGGTGTTTGTAGTATAAATAAATTACTTTTTTCACCCCTAAAATTTTTAAAAACAATAAAATAACCTATTTTATTGAGGACACGTATCAGATACACCTTAGGATAGTATTCGATACGTATCCGATTTATTAAAAAAATAATATTTAAATAGAATACGCCATGTGGCGTATCCGACACGTATCCGAGGTGTATCCGAGGCGTATCCTTATCCGTTTAGTATCCGATACGAGATACAGAGCCATTTTCGAAGTATCCGTGCAATATAGATCATTATACTCGTATAACGATTTTGATTTTTGGCATAATTTGTTGGGAAACAAATTGCAGGACTATTTTGGTTTCCGAGAATAGAAAGAATTAGGGATATTTTCTAAAGTACAGAAAAACAATTTAAATAAAAAATGTATGGCATATCTTGGAGCACTTCCAGAAAAGAAGGAAGATAATATATTTAGTAAATCAAAGTATAGCTAGCCTGCAAGAGGAACTTTAATCCGTGTTTACAACAAAGTTATGATTTGTATCCAAAAAATACTATAAAAGACACAACTAGTGTACCAATACTATTCTAACCAAAAAGAGTGAAAGTTAACACAATAAATAAATGTGAAAAATGCATATACATATCTAAACCTTGACTATTTTTATACATACTTATTCAAACTTTTAATTTTGTTAGTTACTATCCAAAGTTTCAAAATTTGGCAATCGACTGTCCCAGCTTTCTTTCCGACCTATCTCGACCAAAAAACGTCACTATTCAACTTAATGACGTCATGTCAACGTCATCCGAGAGGAGTAAAATCGATAGTTCACCTTATATTTGATTAAAAACAAAAAAATAAAAAACAAATACATAATCCACCGAGTCCGCCCTTTTCAGATACTTTATCTATCTCAACCCGCCAAAACCAGAAACCCTAAATCAAAAATCAATCTCAAATCTCCCAAAGTGAACCTCAATCTCTTGCATATACAACCCGATTCATATAATCTGATATTGGGCTGGAAAGTTAGAGCACCAAGCGACTTTATTCCAGAAGGTTCACTTACGCCCGATTATGGTAAGAAGAAACCATACTTTTTTAATTTACTTTATTCTCTTTTAAGCGAATTATGGGTGTGTGGTCCCTTATTTTGGTTATATTTGATGAATTAGTTGTGTGCATGTGGAAAAATATTACTTTCCCCCCCTTATTTGCTCACACTTTGTCTGCCACTGAGCGTATGGTTTGTTGCGATCCTATATTTCACTTTTGCCACGTGATAAGTGGGTTTATTTGTATATGTTGCCCAACATAGTAACATCATGATAATTTTCGCATTGTGTTTTTTCAGTTGGAGACAAAGATGACTCTTTCACCATCATACTGCGCCATTCTAGGAAGTTAATGAATTTGGGCAAAGTTGTTTATTGGTGGGACAAGTTAGCTACATAGATTGGTGTACTGAGGATAAAATGTCTATGATAGAACTATTGCACATGGCACAATAAGTTGGTTTTAAAGTGAAGACTTGTGTAGTAAGGATCTGTTACATTTCTAATTATGTATCAAGGATTATATTGCAATCAATAATGATAAGGAAGCACTAGAGATGACATTTGTGGGTTCTACAAGGAAAACAATTGATGTTCTTAGGGATGATGTGCCATTGAATGAGAGTCAATCACAAAGTGAACTGCCAAATCTTCCTCCAATCAGCGAAGGATTGGACTACATAGGTGAAAACGAGGGAGTTTGTGGAAATGTTGGTGAAGATAAACTAGAGTGTATTATTTAGCTCTCTTGTCGTGTATTTGTCTTGGTGTACTTCACATCTTTATATAGGTAGTCTTGTAACTTAATCTTTAAGATATGTTTTACAAAGTTTTAGGTAACTCTTGAAGCTTCCTTGTTGAACTCTAGTTCCTTTTAAACTCAAACTCCTTTTTGAATAATTGTTCCCTTTATTAGTGTTTTAATAAAGAAATACACCTTTTCAATTAAGAGACATCCTGAAAAGTTTTCTAGTTGCACTTGAACTCCAACTGTTTTCTTCTTTGAAAACACGTTCGGCTGACTTTATTCAAAGTTTTAGTGCTCTTCCTTATGTTAAGATTCGATCCTGGACATAATCAAAGACAACTAACCATGAAACTTGATTAATAAGTGAATAAAGGCAAAACTAAAATATCTGCAGATTTAAACCCAGAATGTTAGAAAATTTATGGTTTGAATGTTGTCCCAACATTGAAGCTACAATGTTTATCTAACACTGACTTAACAACTTGCACTTTCACTATCAATAATTTTTGCAGTTGTTATATATTTCATGCTATAATCGAGTCCTTCACTGCAAGAGAAAATCATGAAAAAATGAAATTATTTTTCATGCATGTCATAGCTCATAAACATTACGAGTTCAAGAAAATATCGATGTCAACAATGTTGTTCCCGCCATAGACGTTGTATCATGGAATTTTGGTGTTCACGAGTGTTTGAAGGTAGTCGAGCATATGTCGATATTAACGAGTGTTTGAACCTACTTAGTCGAGCAAATTGAGCTTAAAGATAAGAGGTCTTCTAACCTATTATGTCTCACGTCCAAATAATTAATTGCAAAATCAAAGTTTTTCAGTTTTTAAATCAACTATTTTTGTTCCTATTTTTATTTTATTGATATGGTTATGGATCCTTTGTGAATCACTATATAAAATCAATTTTTTTCCTGGAATTTATGTATAGCAAATCAAAACTAGAGCTGCTTTTCATTAAAACAAATAATTGTGTATCGAATCTTTTATGTGAAATAAAGTAAATTGGAGAAAATTAGGGAGAGTGGCAACATGCAGAATATATATATTTTTTTGATCAACGAAAAATGAAATTTATAAATGAAACATTGGTCGTATAAGGAATACTACAAAAGAGTACAAAAGAGTTAGAGACTTGTAAGCCACCAATTCCCACACAAGCTAATTTAAGCAAAGCAACAGTTGCAAACTCTAGTCGATAAATGAATATACAAAGTCCCGTCTATAAGATTTTATCCTACACCAAAGTCTTACCTTTATAATATCAACGACCTTCGCACAATCAACCTGTTCATTTTTAAACAAGGCTTTGTTTCTCATCTTCCAGATTTCCCACACAACAAAGAACCAAAGTTGCTTCCATTCTCCGACGGCCTTTTTATTTGTCACAATACCAACAAAGTGTTTGAGATGTTGTCTCGGGTCATTATGTAGTGCTGTCAAAACACCAAACCAGCTGCATATATCCATCCAAATCATTACCGACGTAGAACACTCAAAGAAAAGATGTTTTGTCGTCTCGGCTTCAGTCCCACAAAGGCAACATATTTCATTCTCTCCGCCCGTTAAAACTCCTTTTTGTTGCAAATTTTTCTTGGTTGGGATGCGGTCGAGCAGAAGTCTCCATCCAAACATTTGAGTTTTGAGAGGGAGTTTTATACGCCATATGAACTTTAGGCGGCAAGAAGGCAAGGAATCTTGAACGTCGTTTCTCACCGTATCGTAGGCGGATCCAATTGAATATATCCCTGTTTTATCTCTTCTCCAAATCCAGCAATCGTCCTTATCTTTATTCAAGTTAATTCTCCGAATCAGTCTCAACATCTCCTCGAAAATCGCTTCCCCCCACGCGAAAAATCTTCTTCGTCATCTCCATCTCCAAATCCAGCGATTCTCATGCCACGAACCCATGTTAGACACCAAGCTCTCTTGATCTAAAGACAAGTCGAAGAGTCTTCTAAATTGTAAATTTAATGCCCCATTACCAGCCCACAAATCAAACCAGAATCTTGTTTTATTTCCTTTTCCGATGCGAACTCCCATGCCTTCTTTAAACCAATCCACGTGGTTTTCCCCACGAGCTACTAGAGTAATGTCTCGCCACCATAACGAGCTATCCTTTCTTATTTGGTTGTCTCTGTTCCACCATGTTGACTTCTCAAAACCACCATATCTAGACTTGATTACCTTCTTCCACATATTTTCAGGTTCTACGAGAAATCTCCATCTCCATTTCCCGAGTAACGCCTTATTAAAGCACTCAAGATCATTGATGTTAAGGTCGCCATTATCTTTCCTTCGGCACAATACATCCCATTTGATCCATGCAATCCCTCTCTCATCGTTACCCTTACCCCAAACAAAGTTTCTTTGGATCCTCGTCATTTCCTGTATCACCTTTTTAGGGGCCTTATAGAAAGACAACATGTAAGTAGGCAAACCCGCGAGCACCGCATTATTTAACACGATCCTACCACCAAAAGAGATCTAATTTCCCCGCCCCGTCACCTTTTTGCACATTATTTTAGTCGACATTCTCCATGCTTCCTTATTCCTTAGGTTGATTCTGATGGGGATGCTCAAGTATTTAATCGGAAGCTCCTTGACTCTATAATGCAGCAAATTTGCAAAACTCTCCTTCATGTCACCAGTAACATTTCTACCAATTAAGCTACTCTTGTGGAAGTTCACTTTAAGCCCCCAACATTAATTCAGAGTTTCTCATCAACGCCTTCACCGTCCACACATTTTCTCTATTTGCTTCTACAAAGATCATGGTGTCGTCAGCATATTGAGTATGGGTAATCATGATCTTATCCCTTCGACCCCTTTGAGAATCCTAAGCTCCCCGACTTTTGATGATTGCAATAAGACATTATGCCACAATAATAAATAAAAAACGTGCAAGCGGGTCGCCTTGACGTAACCCACGCCTCATTTTAAATTCATCTATGGGGCTTCGATTTACCAAAACTGAGACTGTTGCATATGAAAGGCATTCCTTAATCAATTGAATCCACTTCTCGCCAAAATTCATTGCCTTAAGAACAAAAAGAAGAAACTCCCAGTTGACGGAGTCAAATGCTTTTTCAAAATCGATTTTTAGAATCAAAGCCTGCTTCTTACTCCTTTTCACAACCTCGTTAGCAATCAGGATGCAATCAGTAATGTTACGCCCTTCAATAAACGTCCGACTGCTCTTCAGAAATTACAAATCCAATCACCCTTTTAAGCCTATTAGCGAGGAGTTTTGTGACCATCTTATACATGCATCCGATAAGAGAGATCGGCCGATAGTCTTTAAAGGATTGTGGGTTCTGTTTTTCGGAATGAGAACTAAAAAAGAGGGGTTTGATCATGTAACAAAATATTCAACCTCCCAAAATTCTGTGATGAATCTCATGATATCCTCACATCCCAGTACTTCTTAATGAACCTGAAGTTAAACCCATCTAGCCCCGGGCTTCTGTCTCCATCACAATCCCATATCGCGTCTTTAACCTCCTTTTTTCGAGAAAACACTAGTAAGCCACTCACCGTCTGCACGAGGTAGTTTCTTGAACTCAACAAACTCCGGAATTAGCCTGCACCATTGATCTTCATTAAAAAGACCCTCATAAAAATCTCGAACTTCTTTTTTCACCAGGTTTGGTTCCTCCACCCAACAGTCCCCCACAAGCCCCACGATTTCATTTGATTTCCTCCGTTGATTAATGCACTTATGGAAAAATCCTGTATTTGCATCTCCTTCCTTCAACCATTTAATTTTGGACTTTTGAAATAACAAGCTCTCCTTAGACTTCATTGACTGCCACAAGTTATCAAACAAGACTCTCCTTTCATCAATCTCTTCACATGATAGAGTGCAAATTTCTGCTTTAAGGTCCAAGGAAGCAATCTTCTTTTTTAAATCTTCAATCTTGTTTTCTAAGTCGCCAAAAACATTCTTGTTCCACTTTTTGATTTTTGTTTTTAGCGCTTTCATCTTCTCCTTGAGTACAATGCCCTAGAATATATATTAAAATATAAGAATTGATTTTTTTGTTATTTTGTGTAACTAATCTATTTTTATATTTATATTTGAACTAATTTATATTTTTTTATTTTTCTACATAAAATAATTTGAAATGGGATATTTTTTAAAAATGTTAAATGTAGTTTTTATTAAAATTGGGGGCGCAAATATAATAACTCAAAAGATTTGGGGTCAAATTAAAAGGAAAAAACTGAATTGGAGCTCATGTGCATATCACAGGCAAAATTAAGGGTAAATTGGTCATTAAAACAGGACACTATAAAGGATAAAAACGGTCATTTACCTTATAAATAACTAATTTTAAAACGTGATTACAATAAAATACCAACTTTGCGAAATTCTCAATAACTGACTGTAGGTCTGTAAGAATCATTAAGTCTGTTAGATGTCTGTTAAATCATATGGCTATGCTCTCCAATCAAGTATTATCCATTTGGGTGATACCCGGCTGTCTCGAATTCCTAACCTGTTGGACTGCAAATTTCGAGTTTCCATTAAAAGATTATACCTTCCATTTGGGCCACTAAAAGTCCAGTATCTTCATTAGTTCAAGATCTCACGGAATAGTACATAGTTTCATAACTAATTCATTATTTTATTAAAAACGCTGGCACGTGGTCTTTACGCGATTTAAAATTAGTAAAGCTTAAATATATAAAAATAAATAAGTTATATAAAAAATTTTAAATTTTGAAAAGCTAAGTAATCAATCACCATAATTATTGTAGCTAATAATTCTATTTAAATTCTAAATCTAACTTAAAAACTTAATAATAAAATAAAAAATTTGGCTTCACAATTTGTCCTTTTTATGTAAAAGTGTAGTCTGCCACCACCATTTGCCAGCATTCATTCATAACAGTCGGTATTAGTGAAAAAGGTTTTACTTCCATAGTTCACTAGTTATCAACGCATTACACACAGGGCACATCATTTCTGATGGGAGCAAACGCTGTACCCAACTTGCACAATTTTCACAATTCTTATTCTATACAATACCTTTCTCTTCTCGAGCATCTACACTATACACATATCTACGCACGTTATTATCGACAAACGACATTACAGACTTTCGAAACATTCCCTCAATCTATTTTTCTTTACTTTCTTAGATCATTTTGATTATCCAAAGCTTATATTTCTTCATATACATATAAACAAGACACGGACCAATCAAGTTTGCATCGGATAACCTCTTGCATAGGGTAAGATAAGCATCCATATCTCCTGGTACTTGAATTCTCCTACTTAGTCCTTGCAGAACAGCAGCTCTGTCCAAAAACTCCGGGTACAAACCTAAGTCAAGCATTGTAATAACAGTCTCGGCAGCATTCTTATAGTGACCGCCTTTGATATAACCCCTCAACAACCATGAAAATGTTTTCTTTTTCTGGAAGGAACTTGCAGAATCTGTCCTTGTAAGCAGCCGCCCAACAGAGTTTGCCTCCTTTTGAGAAGCACATATTGCTAAAACAATATCATAAAGATCTCCATCTGCCTCTTTGCCAACGAGCTTCATTTCCCATAATTGTTGCTCAGCCTCAGTTCCACGCCCAGCACAGACAAACATAGCTAGTAGTCTCTCATGAACCACCCCGTGAAGTGACGCACCCCCTTCCTGGATTACCCATTTAGACAAACGAAGCCCATGGTCCAGAATATTTTCTTGGTAGTTCTTGATGAGTTCGATATTATCCAGGTCAAGTTCAGCCACTAAACCAGCTTTAGTGAAAGTCTTTAGTTTGCGTAAAGCCTTTGCGATTTCATTGAGCTCTTTCACGACTGCTGTCATGGCTATTAGATAGCTGTAGACCTCTGGCTTTAAGCCACACTCTCTGAGGTGGATTACTAACTTGGCGGCATTCATGTAGCTTCCTTCCTCCTGCAAATACATAAGCACATGTTAAGTCAGAATCATCCAAGAGTTTTGCCCACGGCACTGTAAGTGACAACGTACCAGTTAAATTCAAAAATATTTTGTTCAAGACTAAACGACCTTATAGGTCATCAATTCAACAAATAAATTTTGCTTTCAGGAAACCAGTCAAACTCACATATTTTTCTCTTGTCTGGTATAAGGTAGTGGAAAGATACAATGGTTATAATTCACTTCCAATTAGGATTTGAGATAACAGCTGTAAAGTAGTCATGATTCAACTGTTTTAAACGTTTTTTCATACTAATGCTAAATTCTTTTCATACTATTGCTAAATTTAATTATTTCTTAGTTCCTTCACTTACAGTTCTCCTTCTAGGAACTGTTAAATGGAATTATTATTTGCAGTAGCACATACTGAAGAGATAATTTATATTTACACAGTTTATCTTTTCCAGCAAATATTCTCAGGAGTTGAAAAGCTGTTCTCGCTGGAACCAGCCAAACCCAAGATTACACCCAACAACCACATATTACGGACACGAAGTAGTGGCAACTGGTAGGCTGTCGCCCTGTGTCTCCTAACACAAAGGCAAGCTTGTATTGTTGGGTGAGCTTTGAACCAGAAAAAATAAAAGATCTTGGTGAAGTACTATATAACAACTCAAACTTTGGACTGCAAGAAGCTAGTGGTGCATTCAGGACACCGGGAGAAAGGGAGGCGGGCGACCAAATCGCCATGTATAAAATAGCAACATGATGAAGCCGTCAATGACAAATTTGCTATCAAGTTTTCACAGAAAATATACTTATCTTTGCAACAAAAGCTTATTTTAAGAGCAACAATGTTTAAGTGACGAACTCAGAAATTACATACAAGACTATGATTGCAAGCAGTCAAATTTGAAAATTTATGCCTTAACTAAAAATCCAGAGAGAAATTGTTGCCATTTATGGAAATATTTACAACTCTTTTAAATATTTTTTCCAAGATACAATTGAAGTACTCGGTGATGGCTTTTAGTTCTAGATTTAACTTTGTACCCAAAGCACCAATTTCATACCAGTATAAGGCACCATAACTTTTCAATACTTTAACAGAATACATGACAACAAATATACTCACTAGGCTGGCAACAAGGCTGGTATTATTTGGTGAAACTTTATTAGTGAAATAATATGTCCAATGTTCTTTCTAACAGTAATTTAAGCTGGCAATGCAATACCAGATGGAGATATACGGTGAGAGAACTGCAGCTAGTTTTCAGGCACTAAAGCCCCATTTTGCTACTATTTCACAGATGGAGATAAATCATATCAAAGTGCTATTACATTATAATACGACCTAAATTAGAAGTAAGTCACCACCAAGGACAAGAGTAAACCACTTGAATAAATATAGGAGAATCCCTGGGTTCTATAGAGGTAAATAAAATTGTGCAACAACAACTTAAATTATTGAGTTTGGATTAAGAACTAATACTAAACAAGATTTATGCCAGTTAGCCTACATGCAATTGGAGCTGAGAATCATGGGGTCTTTCATTTATCCAAGGGTCAGGTCACAGATTGTATGAAGTTCATCATTCAGAAGAAATTTTACCAACCAAAAGTTTCAGTTGGTTATCTGCTTTCAATCCAATAGATTTTGTTTAACATTGCAAAATCTACAGAATGTACAACCCACCTTTGATGCGTTAGCTGGAAAAACTAATAACATCCCTGCCCTCCCACTCTCACGTGTTGGACACTTTTTTTACCACAGGAAAGAAAGACAAGATAGTCAACATAGAATCAAAACACAGATCACTACCTAATTACCTTATAAGCATGCATAAAACAAACGAGAAGAGATGGAGATCAATATGCATCTGAAATTAACTCTCTAAGAGCAAGAACTAAAATCAAAATACACAGGACAATAGGGGCACGAGAGCTTAGCAAATTACCATCATCTTCCATGCAAGATATCCAGTTGGTCCCCCCTTATTCCCATCCTTATCCTCGTTATCTAAACACGATATCCCCCTCCTCAACACCTCTTTAACAAACAAAACCGCGCCCTCCTTTTCCCTCGCCTCCCAATACAACGAAATCACCTTCTCGATCATATTAAAACTCGTCTTCAACCCAACACAGTCCATATCCACCAAAAGACCAACCACGTCCTCAACCTTACTCTTCCCCTCAATCAACTTCTTAACCCACGTGCACATTATCGAAACCATCAACTCCATCGTCTCCTTATCGACCCTATTCTCCTTCTTCAGCCACTCAAACACCTCCAATGCACACCACGAATCCCTCCCCTCCTGTGCAAAATACACCAACACCAACTGCAACTCTCGGGACGACAACTTATCGTTCATTTCCTCGAGCACGTCTGAGGGCTCGCGAACCATCCGCTCGAGCTCCTCGATCGCCTCGAAGAACCCTTCGCTCATCTCGTCCTCGTCGTCGCTGGTCACGGAAGAAGCGTCCAATTGAACTGATTTAGGGAGCCCTAAATCGTGAATGTTTCTTCTTCTACTACTATATTTTACCATTGAACTACAAATTCTTGAACAAGATTGGATTTTGAGCTGGTGGGGTTGTTGATGGTGAGCTGGTAGGAACAGGGTGCACCCTTTTGGCGCCCAATTGTTGTAAGTCAACCCCATGTTGCTTATGCCTCCAATTCCACTAACAGAACCCATTTCTTGAAATTTGATTTAACACACCAAAACCCTAAATTTGTGAGCAAGAATCAAGAAATGCGATTATACTGTTTCATTCATGAAGAAATTTAGGCAATTGAAGAAGAATGAAATACAAGATTTAATGAAAGAGGAAGATATTTCAACTTACAGGCAATCGGCCATAAAAAAAAAAAAAAAAGGAGAAATGGTGTGAGCTGAAAGCGACGTAAGAATAAAGATAAAAGAATGTGTGCTGACCGCTTAAATGTATATGATGTGTTATTTATTTCTTTTTGTTTTTGTTTGAAAGGATAAAACCTGCATTGCAAAAACTAAAAGAAACTGGTCGTCTCACACTCAAAACGAGCACTTCCCAGCAAATAGTCGGATCAATTACAAAAAACCACAAAAAAAAAAATAACTAACATCAGCCTAAGTCAAAAAAAATCAATCAAAATTATCCGCGTCTTCCATCGCATTCTGCGCAAGTTCATGAGCAACCTCGTTGGAACAACGTCGCACCCATCGCAACCCAAAGCCCGATTTAAGTAAAAGGTGGATATCTTTAACAATGTTCGAGTACCGTACCTCCCCTTGACGATCAAAATAATATCATGGATGACGTATAAGCAGTCGCCCTAGAGAATAACATTTTCCCACCCTTTATCCAATACGAACCGAACCGCATGATAAGCCGCAAGAGCTTTGACGCCAGTTGAATCCATAAAAGAACTTAGCCAACGTTGTCGCCACGCAATCATAGTCCCGTCACTGTCATGCGCCACTACTCCAATCCCCACGGCTCCAGCGAAAATAGCCCCATCAAAATTAACTTTAATAATTCCTCTATTAGGTAATTTCCATTCCACCTCTTCCTGGACTCGCGCTCGCACTCCTATGTTGTTATGTCGCATCTAGTTTGCAACAAATATCCGTGCGACAACCACTATTTCATCCGGACGTCGAGCCAATTCTCCCGCCAATATGTTGTTCTGATTACCCCAAAGGGTCCAAACTCTTTCCTTAATATAATCAAATAATTATCTCTTAGATTTTCCTACCACCGAAGACAAACCCAAATATTTTTCATGACGCTCTGCAATATTTACCCCCAATAGCGCGACCAACTCCAACCGTCGGTCCTCCCCCATATTCATACTAAACACAACCATTGATTTCTCCATGCTGATTTTTTACCCCGACGCTGCCTCGTAGCGCTCCAAAATATGTCGGATACATCATGCCGAATCCTCATTTGTTTCGCAGAAGATAAGCGTATCATCTGAGAACAATAAGTGCGACACTGAAGGCGCGTGTCTACTAACTTTCACTCCCTTCAACTCTCCTCGCTTCTCTGCCCTAGCAATAAGTGCTGAAAAAACTTTGGAAACAAATAAGAAGAGGTAGGGGACAATGGGTCTCTCTGCCTAATACCCCTTTCGGAGAAAAAGTGCTCGACTCACTCCCGTTAAGCAAGATTGAATATGACACAGTCCTCACGCCCATCATAACAAGAGAAACAAAACGAGAATCGAAACCAAGTTTGAGCATTACCTTCTCTAAGAAGGACCACTCGACTCGGTCATAGGCCTACTCATATCCAGTTTTAGCGTCATATGTCATCGTTTCCCCGTTCTTTTGTTTTTTAGGTAGTGATTGAGCTCGAACGCCGCAAGAATATTATCCGTAATGAGGCGCCCTGGAACAAAAGCAAATTGTGAAGCAGAGATAATAGTAGGGAGAAAGAGCTTCAAGCGGTTAGCGACAGCTTTTGCGCGATTTTGAATATCACATTGTTAAGGCTAATCGGTCTAAAGTGAGTCATCAAATCAGGGTTAAAACACTTAGGGATCAAAATAATATGCGTAAAGTTAAAATCATGGTTAGAACACTTAGGGATCAAAATAATATGCGTAAAGTTAACACAAGGATTAAGCACACGATCGTTAAGAAAAGAAAAGGACAAAAGAGATGAAGTAATAAAAACATGTATATCGTCTTGAATGATTGATAAAGTTGACAATATCAAAAACTAGTAATTAGCTTATTTCTCTAACAATTACGGTCAGCATCCAATCCCATTCCTTATTAACTTCACTAAATAACACTTTTTTGTGTGTCAAGTTCGAAATTTTAAGATTTTCCACGTTGAATATCTTTGATGCAATATTGGGCAACATTACTAATTGCAAGTTAATTCCTTTGGACCGGCATCATATGTGTAACGTTAGGTTGGCACTCGAGTTGCGTGTAAATATATATAGTCGTAAACTGGACCATAAATTAAATATGAACCAATGAATAAACGAATCAGACACTTTTTTTTTTACACGAAACCAGTACATATATTACATTATTATGCGTGTCTCTAATCAATAATTAAGACGATAGCTTGTACGACTTGGATACGAAGCTAGAATTTTCACTATGTGTTATGTTGTAGGGTTACAATTACAAGAGAGTCTATTTATAATAAGTACACATTCCTAATATTAGGCAACTCCTTATATTATACAACTTCTAATTATAAAATTACTCAAACTCTGCAATTCCAAGGAAACTGTCTCTATAACTCTCAGTTAAACTAAGAAGTTGTATTCTTTGATAATTCAGCCTCCACAAAACCTAACAATCTCCCACTTTGAGACTAATGTCATCATAACTGAAAGTGCATGTATTCTGGCAATGTTAGATTAACATTGGGAAGTCAATGTTAGAGTGACATTGCTGAAGCAGAATCCGATTTACAATCTTGATTATATTCTTTATTGTTGTTTTGCCTTATTCATTTAACTAATTGAGTTCCACAGTTGTGATTGTCTTTGATTATTATTCAGGAAACAAACTTGTCATAGGTTGGACGCTCAAAGTTTCCAAGAAGGAAAGTTTCCTTAATTAAGCAAACCGCTCTATAAGGAAAGACGAGTTCAAGTGCAATTAGGAAAGCTTTCCAAGATGAGTCCTGATTTGAAGAAGAAGTATTTCCTTAGTTAGATCTCTAACGAAGAAACTATTATTCAAGAAGGAATGCGAGAATAAGGAAGATGAGTTCGGGGAGGAAACAAAGGAGAATTACCAACCGTGTACAACACACCTTGGAGTCAAAATCAAGAACCTATATATAGGTGTGAAGTACATCAAGACAACAAACGAGACAAGAGCTAATCAATCCAAGAGATTTATTTACAAGTTGTTGAGTGTTGTCTTGCTTTAGCAAAGTTTGTGAGTTGTGAGAATAGATCTAAGAGTGAGGAGCTTTTAGATATAGTCGAAGCAATTCTTGTGTGCTTTGCTTAGTTCAATCAATTTAAGAGTGAGGAGCTTGAGAATTGAGAGAACGACCTTTGTTAAAACCTTTATGGGTTATTTTGCCTACGGCTCGGAAGTTAATATAATCTTATATTCACTTCTTAAATTCGTGTTTGTTTATTCCGCTGCACTATTACCCCGGTCTGTTGTTAAAATAACATCGTCGAATTAACATCATACAAAACTGCTGTTAAAACCTCAGTGTTAAGTTAACAACAACAACGTATTGACCCGATCCACAATTTCAATTGGTATCAGAGCCAAGCACCAACTTCACCGGTGTTTGGCGTTGATACGACAAGATGGACAACTCCAACCCTAATACCAGCAGGTTGCCAGTATTGGAGGGTCCCAACAACTATGCCTACTGGAAGATCAGACTCAGAGTCCACATCAAATCCATCGACCTGAGAGCTTGGGACGCTGTACTAGAAGGCTACACCATCCCTTACTTGCCAAGAGATGGAGATACTGATCTGATACCTAAGCCAAGAGTACAATGGATAGCCAATGAGATTGCTCTCTACAACTTCAATGAAAAGGCTCTCAATGCTATTTTTAGCTGGGTAGGTAATCATATGTTCAAACTTATTCAAATTTGTACAACTACTAAAATAGCATGGGATGTTCTTGAATTACAGTGTGAGGGTGATGTGGCTGTGAGGGACTCTAAATATAGAAAACTTTTGAGGGACTTTTAGAAGATAAAGATGAGTGAGGATGAAAGCATTGATAGTTATTTTGAGAAACTTCTTGATATTGCTAATCAGTGTCAAAACTTAGGTTTTACCATCCCAAATCAAACCATGGTGTATAAAGCTTTTAGGACATTATCTTCTAAGTTCACTGTCAAAAGAATTGCTATGAATGAGTCTAAACTTCTTGGTAATGTTTCCATAGTTAGTTGAGAAACCTTCCTCTTCTAATGGTAATTCTGCCTATTTAACTACAAGCTTTGTTAAAGAATCTAGTAATATGAGTTCTGGTACCATCAACACTGTAAAGAGCAAACCCACTTTTATTTGTCAGTACTGTTTTCAACCAAGCCACATTAAACCATTATGTAGAAAATTCATAAAAGAATGTGGTAAGAAAACAACCTCTGTGCCCAATGTTAAAACTTTAATAGATTCTGATGTTAGACCAACATTAGGTGCATGACAGAAAAGTAGGACTTGGGTAGAAAAAGCTAAAACTCCTAAGATGATGATTTTATGCAATGTTGTTTTCTCTGCTGTGTACTCTAACCTTTCAGGTAAGTGGTACTTCGACAGTGGATGCTCAAGACACATGACAGGCAGCAAGGAGAATCTTAAGCAAATGATACCTTTAAGTGCTAGAACAGTGACCTATGGCGGTGGCACCAAAGGAAAGATCATTGGCAAGGGGATACTGGATGTTGATGGATTCCCACCCCTGAAGGATGTGTTGTTGGTAGATGGGTTAAAGGCAAATCTAATCAGTATCAGTCAGCTGTGTGATGATGACTTACTGGTTACATTTGACAAAGTATCTTGTGATGTTTATGATAGTGATAATGTTCTTATTATGACAGGTACGAGATCCAAAGATAACTGCTACCTAGCCCAAGAGGAAGCAGAGTGTTTCCATGCTAAAATAGATGAAGCTTCTATCCGGCATATGAAGCTTGGACATGTTCACTACAGAAACCTTGAGAAATTACAGAAAGTTGATGCTTTAAGAGGCTTAACTAAGTTGTCTTGTCCATGTAAGCTTGTGTGTGGTGATTGCCTCAAGGGTAAACAAACCAGAACAGTTCATGCTCCTTACAGGTACAAAATGCTAATCCTAGATCTAGTAGGTGCTTTGAACTATTGCATATGGACTTGATGGGTCCTATTGAGGTAAGTAGTCTAAGTGGTAAGAAATATGCCTTTGTGATTGTAGATGATTTCTCTAGATACACTTGGGTAAAGTTTCTTAATGAAAAGACTGAAGCTTTTGATCAGTTCAAAATTCTTTGTGCTAGTATTAAAAACTTGTACGGCTCCACTGTGACTAAGATTAGGCCTGATCATGGTAAATAATTTTAAAATGCTAGTTTTGATAACTATTGCAATGCTAAATGTACTTTCCATGAATATTCAGCTCCTAAGACTCTTCAGCAGAATGGGATTGCTGAGAGAAAGAATAGGACTCTTCAAGAGGTGGCCAGAGTTATGCTCAATGCAAAAGATGTATCTAAGAGACTCTGGGCTGAAGCTTTGAATACTGCTTGTCACATCAGTAACAGGGTGTATCTTAGGCCTGGAACTAACATGACCCCTTATGAACTCTTGAAGGGTGTGAAACCAAATATTGCATATTTTCATGAATTTGGGTGTGACTGTTAACTACTGAATGACAAGGATTATCTAAGTAAATTTGATCCTAAAAGTGAAAAATGCATCTTTGTTGGATACTCAGCCAATAGTACTTCCTTTAGAGTTCACACTTGATACATGTACTGGTGATATCTCTTTTCCCAATGTTGAAACAACGGTGGAAACCGAGCTACTCCTGACAATGTTGCACCAACATTGGAACTGGAAGCTGGAAGCACTGAACAGGAGACAGGGAACGATGTTAGACTAACACCAGCGAGATCTGATGTTAGATTAACAGCAGAAGACTCTAACTCAGAACATGAAGTTGATTCTGGACCTAGAAGAGATCCCCCAGCTAGGATTCAGAAAGATCATCCAGCCTCCCAGATAATAGGTGAACTCACTGAACGGGTAAAGACACGCAACAAATAAAGACTTGATTATAGAGATATGGTTAAATTGTGTGTATGTATGAACTTCACTTGTACTGTTGATAATGCCTCTTTTTTTGTCTCCTCTATTGAACCGAAGAATGTGAATAAAGCCCTCCTTGATAATTTTTGGATTAATGCCATGCAGGATGAACTATTACAGTTTACTAAAAACAATGTCTGGAAACTGATGCCTAGATCATCCAATGTTAATGTAATAGGGAATAAGTGGATATTTAAAAACAAAAGTAATGAGGAAGGGGTCATAGTTAGAAACAAAGCTAGACTAGTTGCTCAGGGGTACACACAAGTGGAAGGTGTAGATTTTGATGAGACCTTTGCTCCAGTTGCTAGGATTGAATCTATTAGATTACTTCTAGCCATTGCATGCTGTCTTAGGATAAAACTATACCAAATGGATGTAAATGGTGCTTTTCTGAATGGGCTGATTGATAAGGAAGTATATGTAGAACATTCTAAGGGATTCACAGATCCTAAGTACCCCAACCATGTGTACAAGCTTGACAAGGCCCTGTATGGACTTAAACAAGCACCTAGAGCATGGTATGAAAGGCTTACAAAATTCCTATTAAGTCTTGGCTTTGTTAGAGGTGAAGGAGATAGAACACTGTTTGTCTTGAAAAAAGATTCACATGTCTGTATTGCTCAAATCTATGTAGATGATATTGTGTTTGGCTCAACTAACAATTCTATTTTAGAAAAATTTGTTGAATCAATGACAGGGCAGTTTGAGATGAGTAGGATTTGGAGAATTAAATTTCTTCCTTGGTCTCCAAGTAAAACAAACAGGTAATGGGATATTCCTGAGTCAGGAGAAATATCCAAAGGATTTGGTGAAGAGTTTGAATTGGCAGATTCAAAGCCTTGCAAGACTCCCATGTCTTCATCTGTGAAGATATCCAGGGATGTTACTGGTGCAAATGTTGATCCAACATTGTACCGTTGAATGATAGGAAGCTTACTCTACTTGTCTGCTTTAAGACCTGATATAATGTTCTCTGTTTGTGTGTGTGCTAGGTACCAGGCATGTCCAAAGCAGTCACATCTGATTGTTGTGAAGAGAATCCTTAGATATATATCTGGCACTTTGGCCCTTGGAATGTGGTATTCTTACGACACTAACTCAAATCTTGTAGGTTTCAGTGACTCAGACTAGGCAGGAGACACTGATGACAGAAAGTCTACAAGTGGAGGATGTTTTTATCTGGGGAACAACTTGGTCTCATGGTACAGTAGAAAGCAAAATTGTGTGTCACTCTCCACTGCTGAATCTGAATACATAGCAGCAAGCAGCTGTGTCACTCAGTTAGTATGGCTTAAACACATGCTACTGGATTATGGGTTAGACAGTGATACCTTACTTATGTTCCGTGATAATCTTAGTGCTATAAGCATCTCTAAGAACCCTGTGCAACACTCTAGAACTAAACATATTGATATAAGACATCACTTTCTGAGAGGCATGGTAGAAGATAAGCTCATTGACATTGAACACATTGAAACTAATAATCAGCTTGCTATGTTCACTAAACCCTTAGATTCTGAGAGGTTCGTTAGTTTGAGGAATTCTCTTGGAATGTGCACTGTCTAGGGTTGTTAGTACACCAGTGTTGACATAACACCACTGTCTAGCACTGGTTATTGGTTGTGGTGTATCTGTAATTCTCTTATGTTTCGTTTTGTGCATTCTTCTTTCTTGCATATTACATCTTTGTTAGAGAATCTGTTGGGTTGTGTGGTTAATCTGTATAAATAGCTGTGTTGACTGGTGGGCATGTACATTTCAAGAGTTTTGTAAAGTAAGAACTCTGTTGTTAGTCTGTGAATGTTAACCTAACATCTGGGAGAAGCTGGGGTACACAGAGCTCACTACTCCGATGTTATTCAGTTGTGACTTATCCATGTTAGGTTAGACAGAGCATGAAGAGAAGCTGGGGTACATGATGTTGAGAGCTTCATTGTCATTCTGTTGTGCTTATTTTTGTGTTTTGTCTATGGCCAAGGTTATGCATGATGGTGAGTCTTACAACTGGGGTGCTTGGAAGTTTCGACTACTTGCATTCAGTAGCAGTATTCACTTAGCATTTCTCTTATAAACAGGATGGAAAACAAGTATGCATGAGGAGTTGAGGTGGAGAAGTATATGATAAATGTATTGTCTTCATTCAGTTCCTTTGTACTTGCCTAATCTGTAGCTGATGGTTAAGTTGCTGGGGTGTGTGGGGTCTTGTGCTGCCCACATTCAGTGATGAAACTATCCTTTTACATTCACTAGTTTTTGTTCAAAAGAGTTCATGATAATAAATAAAGATAAATTGATTTGTCCTGATCCCAGTCAGTAAAGCTGTTTGTCCTTGGTTCCATCACCCAATGTTGATCTCAATTGTTGCATTCATTCTTGTTCTGCATTATTCCTTGTGTCGGTTTGGGCTTAGGGGGAGTAGTAATCCTAGGAATCATGTGTTGAGGCATACTTCGTGGGTGACTCACTGCAGGTAAAACACTATGTTTTGTGATCATCTATACTGTGGGAACATCTTTTCCCTGGATATGTACATCCACTCTGTGTTTTTCTGTCTGATGTGTTACTTACTCATACTGATGATCTTAATCTATGTCTTTGTACCTATGTACTTGGGTGAGGTTCCAGATCAGTATATAGGAATATCTCACGCTCTCACATGATGTTGCCTTGGATGAAGCCCTGCACCTACAACTTCCCTCCCTGATGTTAACTTGCCAATGTTAGTTTAACATTGTAACATTGTAACTTATAAGTTTTCAGGTGTGGAGACTGCTCTGGTTACGTGTTAATGTAACATTGACACGTGGCAAGGTGAACATGGGTATGATCGTGTGACAGTGGTCCGATTATTTTGGTAACATGTTACAACACCACTATCACTATTCTTCAGCTGATTGATTATATAATTTGCCCTAATATCTTCCTACTGTTATCGCGCTCAAGATTTTTGCGAAATATACACTCTCTGCAAATCAAGTTTCTATTTTTCTTCTCTAAACCACTCTAACAATGGCATGCAAG
The DNA here is from genome assembly GCA_948329865.1 of Linaria vulgaris. Lineage (NCBI taxonomy): Eukaryota > Viridiplantae > Streptophyta > Magnoliopsida > Lamiales > Plantaginaceae > Linaria > Linaria vulgaris. Next base: position 27,671,106 of record OX415250.1, on the reverse strand, counting down.
TCTTCCATTGATACTCTTGCAGCTGTTGCTGAGAAGATTGAGCAACCACGTCGCCGTAGCACCAGACGTGCAACCACTGAAGTCGTCGCCACCGCTGCACCAAAGAGGAAATCCACCTATCAAAGGGCAAGAAATCCCCTAAGGGTGATGTTGGTTCAACATTAAAAAATGCTGAGCAGACCTCCACTCCCACTACCGACGAAAAAGAGGTAATGATGGCTAACCCTACTCATGATTTGACTGCTGAAATTGGTATTGATGGGGAGAAAGAGGCCCATGTTGTTGTTGTGGGTGAGTCTGAGGTTGTGTATGAGGTCCCTGAGGATGATGGTGGGGATGAGACTGTGGGTGGTACTGATGAAGGTGAAAACCTTGAGGATAATGGTGTTGAGCATGCTGCTGCTGTTGAGATGGATACTCTTCCTGAGGAAGATGATCAGGTTGAGGAGACTATGGTTGAGGAGGTTGCTACTGAAGGTAACCAAGGTGATGATGATGAGGGTGACAATCAACCTGAAGAGGTTGAGAGAGAAGAAGAAGAAGAGAGCCTGACTCTCTCTGCCTTAGCTACTGCTGCTAAGAAAAGAAAGGGGAAACATGTGGTTGTTGAAACTTCTGAGTCTTGAGTCAAAAGAAGAAAAAGAGGAATAAGATGATAAGGAGGAAGAAGAAGATGAGGAAGTTGAGGAAGAAGACCAACTGGTAGGTGATGACCCTGCTGATGTTACTCCAACATCAGGCAGTGATGAGTACTTTGATGTGCTTGATGAGGAGTACTCCAAAAAGCCTTATTCTGGCTTTTATGTGTCTGGTGAGGCAGAAGAACAGTGAGAGGCATATCAAGCGAGGGTTATTCACATGGAGAGGAACATTGATGAGGAGATGTTCAAAGAAAATAGGCTGTTTGAGTTGCTTGAAGCTAGAGGAGTGTTGGGCTCAGTGATGAACCGGTCATCATATGTCTCTGATGTGATTAGAGAGTTCTACATGAATCTCTCTCAGTGGGTGTACCACCAGGGCTCTCCCAAGTTTGGAAAAGCTTGGGTAAGGATGAGTGTCTATGAAATTAGCTCCTCTGTGGTCAATGAAGCTTGGGGACTTTCTGATCCTGAGGAAACCGAGGATCCTAGCATGGATGAGGTGATTACTGACCTCACTAGTTGACTCACAAGGAAGTGGAATTATAGTTTTCCAACTACAAAGTTGACATCCTTAAGTGATGTACTTCACAAGCTCTCTACCTACAATTGGCTGCCTTCTTCCAACACCACTGTTATGACAAAAGAATCTGCAAAGTTGGTGTATAAACTGAAGAATGGGCTAAGTGTGAACATAGGGGAGAAGGTTCTGAAGCACATGAGGGAGGTCACAACAAAGGCAAATGGAATCATTCCATATCCCTCTCTGATATCTAGCATTCAGGTGAAGCAAGGCTTCATGACAAAGAAGACAGAAGGCTGGATCAAGAACAAGGCCAAGATGATCATCACTAGGAGCTACTTCACTCAAGTCAGAATCCAAGACTTGCTTTGGAATCCTAATGCAGAAGCTGGTCCAAGCAGAAAAAAAAGAAGAAGACTATCAAATTTGCTGCCTCTTCTGTTCCAGGGGATAGCTGTTCTGTTATTGCTGATGCTTTTGTAGAGGAGACCCTGGTGTGGCTTGACAGAGAGTATAAAGATACCCAAAGAGAGATAGCAGACAAGCAAGTAAGGTTACAGGAGATTGACAACCTCATGAATTATTTGAAGGATCTGCCTTCCTCACAAAAAGGGGGAGAATAGATCAAATTTCAAATTTCTGAGTTCTTTAATTTTCTGTCTTCGATGGCAGTATGAACAATTCTATTTCTTTGCATTTTTCTGTTTCATCAAGGAGTGTGTTCCTTGCTACTCAGTATGGTCTGTAATTAAGTACTTTTCTATATTGTTACTTAGTGTTTCTGCTTATGCTATTTGAACTTTGGTTACAATGTACTAACTCTGTTTTGCAGGTGTTAACTGTTCTCTGATGTTAAGTTAACAGTGAGATGTTCAATGTTAGAACATCTGCCTGGTTTCAATGTTAAGCTAACATTGACAAAGACGGATGTTATGACAACATCGAAAGTATCAATGTTAGAACAACATTGAGTTAGTCCCTTCTGATATTCAGGGTGAGAGTACTTAAGTTTTCCATTGAAGAAGATAGTGAAGTTTGTCTGAATAATTTGATCTGATTAGAACAAGTTCTTAGGTCTTGTGATTAAGGCAAAAATGGGGAGATTGAAAGTGCAGGTATTCTGGCAATGTCAGATTAACATTGAGAAGTCAATGTTAGAGTAACATTGCTGAAGCAGAATCCGATTTACAATCTTGATTATATTCTTTATTGTTGTTTTGCCTTATTCATTTAACTAATTGAGTTCCACAATTGTGATTGTCTTTGATTATTATTCAGGAAACAAACTCGTCATAGGTTGGACGCTCAAAGTTTCCAAGAAGGAAAGTTTCCTTAATTAAGCAAACCGCTCTATAAGGAAAGAAGAGTTCAAGTGAAACTAGGAAAGCTTTTCAAGATGAGTCCTGATTTGAAGAAGAAATATTTCCTTAGTTAGATATCTAACGAAGGAACTATTATTCAAGAAGGACTGCGAGAATAAGGAAGAGGAGTTCGAGGAGGAAACAAAGGAGAATTGCCAACTGTGTGCAACACACCTTGGAGTCCAAATCAAGAACCTATATATAGGTGTGAATTACATCAAGACAACAAACGAGACAAGAGCTAGTCAATCCAAGAGATTTATTTACAAGTTGTTGAGTGTTGTCTTGCTTTAGCAAAGTTTGTGAGTTGTGAGAATAGATCTAAGAGTGAGGAGCTTTTAGAGATAGTCGAAGCAATTCTTGTGTGCTTTGCTTAGTTCAATTAATTTAAGAGTGAGGAGCTTGAGAATTGAGAGAACGACCTTTGTTAAAACCCTTACGTGTTATTTTGCCTACGGCTCGGAAGTTAATATAATCTTATATTCACTTCTTAAATTCGTGTTTGTTTATTCCGCTGCACTATTACTCTGGTATGTTGTTAAAATAACATCGTCGAATTAACATCATACAAAACTGCTGTTAAACCTCAGTGTTAAGTTAACAACAACGTATCGACCCGATCCACAATTTCAATAACCACATCTTCACTCTTCCACATAACAATTCTCTAACAATGGTATTGCCATCCTTGGACTCTTCACTCACCAAGTCCAGTTGAAGCCATGCAAAACTTCAACTTCTCTAAGGTCACAACCTTAGTCAACATATCAGCAGGGTTCTCACTTCCCGGAATCTTCACAAGTTGCAAAGTCTTCTTCTCCAAGAGATACCATATGTAGTGATACTTCAACTAAATGTGCATTGTTATCGAATGAAATGCCAGATTCTTGGCCAAGAAAATAGCACTATAACTATCTCTGTATATAATACTATTTGTTTGCTCTTTTCCCAATTCACGCAAGAAATTCTGCAACCATACCATCTCTTTACTAGCTTCCATCACCGCTACATATTCAGCTTTTGTAGTAGACAAAGCCACAATCTTCTGCAACTTAGATCCCCATGAAATAGCCGTACCAGCCAATGTGAAAACATAACCAGTAATACTCTTTCTCCCATCAAGATCACCCGCTAAATCAACATCTACATAACCATTCAAGTCCGTGTGTTTTCCATAAAAACACAATGACCTATCACAATTACCACGCAAGTATCTAAGGATCCACTTCACTGCTTCCCAGTGTTGTTTTTTCATACTAGTCATATAACTACTCACAACTCCCACTGCATGCGCAATATCCAGTCTTGTACACACCATAACATACATAAGACTCCTAACTGCTGAAGCATATAGAGTTTTCTTCATCTCTGCATGCTCCAAATCACTAGCAGGTGACTCCATTTTTGATAATCTAAACTGACTACCTAAAGGAGTGATTATTGGCTTTGCATCTTGCATACTAAATCTCTTCAACACTTTATCAATGTAATCAGACTGCGAAAGATACAACTTACCCGCCACCTTGTCCCTATTTATTTGCATACCCAAGCTTTGTTTTGCCTCGCCAAGATCCTTCATGGAAAAACGTTTAGATAGTTGCTTCTTCAACTTGTTCACTTCATGAACACAAGAACCTGCTATCAGCATACCATCAACATATACCATCAAAATAATGAAGCTGCTATCAAACCTCATAAAGTAACAACAATGATCAGCATTGCATCTCCCAAAGCCAATCTCATGCATGAAGCATCAAACTTCATGTACCACTGTCTCGGAGCTTGTTTCAGACCATACAAGCTCTTTTCTAACTTGCAAACTAGCTCAAAGTTACCCTCAAGCACATACCCCTATGGTTGCTCCATGTAAATGTCTTCTTCAAGTTTATCGTGAAAAAAAGCTATCTTCACATCCATCTGTTCTAACAATAAATTCTCCGCTGCAACTATGCTCAAAACCATCATAATAGTCGTCAACTTCACCATGTGAGAAAATATGTCAGTGTAATCAACCCATTCTTTCTGTTGAAAACCCTTCACAACCAACCTTGCCTTGTAACGTTTTCTACCATCTGCTTCTTCTTGGATTCTGTAACCCACTTGTTATGCAACGCCTTTTTTCCCTTTGGAAGATCAACAAGATCCCACGTATTGTTTGACTTCAAGGAATCCGTCTCATCATTTATTGCAAGACCCCACTTTCTTGAATCAACACTTTTCACTACCTCTGCATAACACTCTAGCTTGCCACTATCAATTAATAACAAATAATGTAAGGCATGTGAATACCTCTCAGGAGCACGATGTTCCCTACTTGATCTCTTCAAAGTAGGCTCTGGAGTACGTGGTTCTTCCTCATTAGTTACCTCATTTTCCAGCATATTGTCTTCACCAGAATTGGAGACATCCAATTCCACAATCTTCGGGTCTTTAACCCGAGTATCAACACCCACAGTGTTTGATACACCCAATCTGTCTTTGTACAAAACATGTTCATTAAACACCACATCTCTACTACGAATAACCTTACTGTTTTGGTCATCCCAAAATCGATACCCCTAATCATCGCCGCCATATCCAATGAATGTACACTTCACAGATTTCGCAGCTAACTTGCGCCTAGGAGTAGCATCAATATGAACGTAAGAAACACCAAATACTTTAAGGTAAGATAGGTTTACCTCATTTCCTCTCCAAGCTTCCTCTGGAATGCCATTTTTTAGTGGAACGGATGGTCCTCGGTTGATCAAAAAAACCGCAGTGTTAACTTCTTCTGCCTAAAACATCTTAGGCAACGCACACTTCAACCTTATGCATCTAGCCCTCTCATTCAAAGTTCTATTCATATGCTCTGCAACCCCATTCTGCTGCGGTGTTCCCCTAACTGTCTTCTCCATATGAATGCCATTATCTGCACATTACTTCTTAAACTCTGCAAGTTCATACTCACCACCATTGTCAAATCACAGACACTTCACACGCAGACCAATTTCAGTTTCAACACGTGCTCTCCACTTCTTGAAAATCTCAAACGCTTCAGATTTCTATTTCAAGAAGTATACCCATAACTTTCTTGTTGCATCATCAATAAAATTCTTGTAATATGAAGCTCGACTGAGAGATGTGATAGGGGCTGGTCCCCACAAATCACTGTGCACCATCTCTAACTTATGTTCCTTCAGAGTTCTGCCACCCTTTGCGAAACTAACCCGTTTTTGTTTCCCAAACACACAATCCTCACAAAAGACCCATATCAACTTTTTTCAAACCCGACAACTTACCCTTCGAACAAAGATGCTTCATTCATTTTTCACTTATGTGGCCTAGTCGACAATGCCACAAATCAACGTCACTATGTGCTGCAGCAACTCCAATGCTATCATGTTTGATGTCGGTCATATACATAGTGACATTTTTCAAACCCTGAGCTACCACTATAGCTCCTTTGACTATTTTCCAAGCACCTCCACGAATTTAACATCATAACCGTCATCATCCAACTGCCCTACATCGACCAAATTTCTCTTAAGACCAGGGATGTGCCTCATATTATGCTTCATCCAAACAGATCCATTAGGACATTTAACACGAATATCTCCCTTCCCCACATCATCATAAGGAAAATTGTGGCCCAGATAGACTCTCTTGCAATATCCAGCAACATAATTCATCATCAAACTTTTGTCAGGACAAGCATGAAACGATGCTCAGAATCCAGAACCCAAGTCTCTATTAGACTGCATGTTGTCACAATTAGTGCTTCACCATCATCTTTAGTGGTCACGTTTGCTGAGCTGTCATCTTTCTTTGGTGCTTGACACTTATTCTGGTAATGACCCTTTTTCCCGCAGTTCCAACATTCAATGGAGCTCTTGTCCTTCATCGACTTTCTGTTCCTTGACTTCAATCTACCCCAATTTGAATTCGACTTTTTCTTATATGATCTGCCTCTAATTTCTGTACTCAAAACTAAGCATGCAGAATTTCTCGACGAGTTACCTGATTCTCTCCTGCGATTTTTTTTGCTAACTATCAGATCTCTAACTTCGTCAAACTACAGCTTTACCATTCTCGCGGAGGCACTAACAACCGTTACTGTCCCACTCCAGCTCTCCGGTAAAGAAGACAACAAAATTAGGGCTTTAATTCTGGCATCAAACTCGATATTTATCGAACTCATTTGTTGTGTAATTAAACTGAATTCATTCAGATGATCAGACTCCACAGCTGTCTCTGTCATCTGAAGATGAAATAGACGATGCATCGGATTTACTTTGTTGGCTGCTGATGGCTTCTTGAACATATCTGCCAGAACCTTCAACATACCATTCGTAGTCGTTTCTTTTGCAGCGTGATGACAATGATAACCTCACCGCGCTTATCGCCTTCCTGTCCAGAACCTTTAAGACGTCATCTTTCATGTCTACCGGTTTATCATTCAGAGGTTTCTAAAGATCATTGTTGTACAAGTAATCCTCAATATGCATCCTCCAAAACCCGTAATCAGGCCCATCAAACTTCTCGATTGATTTCCCTGCTTCCATCATAACTGCTCCCACTGAACCTAATGCTCTTGATACCACTTGTTGCGCAACAATACGATAAACAGAAAATTATACACGAACGAAAAGCAAGAAAGACACGTTATTTGTTTACCAAGTTCTTTGCCTACATCTGGAGCGATACCAAGCCAGGATTTTCACTATGTGTTATGTTGTAGGGTTCCAATTACAAGAGAATATATATATATATATATATATATATATATATATATATATATTAAGGACACATTCCTAATATTAGGCAACTCCTTATATTAGACAACTTCTAATTATAGAATTACCCAAGCTCTGCAATTCCCAGGAAACTAGGTCTCTACGACTCTCAGTTAAACTAGGAAGCTGCATTCTTGGATAAGTCAAGCTCCACAAAACCTAACAAAAATGCCCATAACTTTTATTTCTTCTACAAAAAATGCTCAATTTCTCTTATTCGGGCTAAAATACTGATGTGGCCGTCCACTCAACAAATCGTCACACCGCCTGGATTAAATTGCCACTCCACGTCATTTTTTAAACCCAAAAAACATTTTTTAAAACTACCAAAAAAACAATCAAAAGTACCAAAAGAAAAATAAAAAAATGGACGTGTTCATCAACCACCCCCTCCCCCCGCGCGCGCGCGCCTGTGCGCTTTCACTACCACCCACCTCATCTCTGCCTTCTACCAGTATATGGAAAATCTCCGCCTCAAATTCAAGGTCACCTCATCTCTGCCTTTCTACCAGTACATAGAGAATCATTGCCTCAAATTTAAGCACCTCTCCGTTTCGTCAGAGAATTCTTTGGTGCCTCCGTCTTACGTTGTCGTGAACACACCGATGTTCTTGTCGAAAGGTGGTGGTAGGTAGGTGATTGGAGAGTTGCGTAGGTATAAATATAATAGAATATTTTTTAGCACATAATTGTTACACCTGAATCCCACTACGTAACAAGTGCACGAATAAAGTATAATAAAATGGTACATATACTTATGAACCAAGTATTGTATACCAATGGAATGATGGTTGTATGAATGAATCACTTAAATGCAAAATCATTAATTAATGTGACTTCTTTTCTCTTGTGTTTGCCAAATATGATGAATGTTATGTATGATTTATAAACTCAGAATGCTATGAATTTTCTTTATGCAAAGAATGTTTGATCTAGAATGCAATAGACTTATTTAAGAATGCAAGAATGATCAAATATCCTTTTCGTTTTTTTTTTTGAATGCAAGAAAATAATTAAACTACCTAATTTAATGCAGGCTATCAAACTAAGGATGTGGGGGAAGATGAGAGATTAACTAAGCTAAACTAAACTAACTAGAACATGGATGATTGTTTAGAGGTCGGGTTTCACAATGACTTAACTTTGTAGTTCATAGACAAACCACCTATATTTACTTAGTTATTTGATGTTTGGATGCCTAATGGATCCGTGACATGAGACAAGAGCTATCTCAACCACATCTCTATGAGTCTCTAATAACCTACCGTGTTAACGGAATCAGTCCAGTTGTCAATTGTTTTAGAAGAGATATCAAATTTGCAATTTCATTAACTCATCTAAATCATGCTAACAACATGTACATAGTTAAGATTGATCTAGTGTGATCTAAAGGTTGCACAATAGCTTCTTTCGCAAATCCAAAGTCACAAATTGCACATATTTACTATAATAATAAGAATGGATGTTTTCAAGCAGGCTGCTGTCAGCGGAGATTTTTCGTGTTCTAATTTTGCCTCTGTAAGTTCAACTAATTACTGTATTATGTTTTATACTAATAAATATCTGGAGGGTCCGCACGTATTAATCGATTGGGACCCACAATAATAAATATTTTTAACGGTTAATTGTGTTAGGACCCGCTATAAATTGCAGAACAGTCATTCAATGTTTTAAATCTTTCAATTTTGCCTCAAAAGTTTTACGTTTCGCACTTATTGCTCCGCTGTAAATTGCAGAATAGTCATTTTAATTTTTTAATTCTTCTAAATTTGACCCAAAAGTTTTTGCTATTTATTTATAGGCCCTATTGTAAATTATTAATTGGTCCTTTTATTTTAGAATTATTTTAGTTTTGCCCCAAAAGTTTTGCCACTATATTTTTTGGGGTTTTCCCGTAATAAATAATATGTGTGATCGCGTGTATTAAATAATTGCGACTCGCTTACTATAAAATTGATTAACACTCAATACCGTGGGGGTCCGCTGTAAATTTTAGAACATACCTTTTAATTATTATGTTTTTGGTTATGCAGTAATACATCATTAAACTCGACCAGTTAGGTTTCATTAATTAATAGTACAACGGTCCTGGTGTTTTTACATTGGTCCCGCCTAATATTTATGTTAATCCATATTTCGAGAAATTATTACTTACAACTGCTGCACCACGTCATCGTGTTCTATGTGGTGCAACACTCCAATAAAAAACTTACACGTAAGATAGCAAAAAAAAAATCAATTATCCTACTGTTTGTTGTTAACATATTGATATTTTAGTTTCATAATTTTGACAACCTTAAATAATTATTATAAAATTATCCAACTTTTAGCTCAAGGTAATGAAATGAATTTTATCATTTGTTTTACTTATTTCATATAAACATTGTAACGTAAATTAATGACTATACCAAATAAAGGTTTGTTAATTAAATGAGATAGACTACTTATGCATTTTCACACATTGTGGATTTCTTTAGCTAAATCTATTCTTTTTAAATATAAAAAATTTTGTTAACAATGATAAAAATTATTAGAAAATTAAGTATTAAAATTTAAAGCACAACGACGGAGCCACCAAGAACCAGCGATCGACATGCGGCTGCACTTTTGACGCGGCAATCAGAAATCCACTTCTGGCAGAAAGAGACGAAAAATTAAAACTATGCCAATATATAGGATGTCCATTGCTAAATGTCAACAAGGGGACCTACATTAAAAATGATTAACATAAATGATGTTAAATGTAAAATTCCTATATCAAAACTGATGCTTACCATTCAATAATTTTTTCATCATCCCTACCATAGCAACAATTTTGTCATTCAGCAGAAAAAGAGGGAGAGATGTGTTCTTGCAATGTGTATTAGCCAATGACAAAAAACCATAACAAGAAATTAGATCACTAAAATGAGTGAGGAAACACTAGACTACACTCATTGACATCTTCTTTCAAAGACATCTGCAGTTTAACAATCAACAACCATTTTTTTTTTCATTTTACTTATTTAGTTTTTGACAACAGTGAAGTCATTGAAAAATCTTACACGTCATAGCAAGTCCGGGACCAGAAGGGGCGAGACAAGCTACGAGACAGGATTTCTACAATATGCATGTCGCTGGATACTCCATGACGTGTTGAGTTGCAAATAGGGGTGTCGCGGCCGCAAACGGTAAGTGGGGTTGTGATGGCATCACCAAAAGACAGCGACTCATGGGTAGTGACACGGCCGTCGGAAATCAAAATCACAGAGACGCCGCCATCGGTAACCGACAATAGATGCACGACTGTGGTTTTTGCCGCGAACGTCGAGAATCCAAAGCGCAGAGATGCAGCCACCGGAACCCGGTGATCGATGCGTGGCTGCACTTCTCACGCAAGAGTTGGAAATCCAAAACAAAAAAACACAGTGACCGGGGACCGATGATGAGATTCGGAAATAGAATTCTTCGCCATTATTGACGTGCTTGAGCAGGCTTTCGGTAATACGTGATTTGTTTAGATTTTGTGTCTTTAAATTTTTCTCTTACTTATAATAGAGAAACCCAAAAAGAACATTGTTCTTACGAGGCATGTACTTCTAGATGACATCAAATGTTGTTAATCAACACATATTCTTAAACTTGTTATGGGTCGTTACGAAATATATAATACAGTTCAAACTCATATGTATTATCATATAAACAATGTGAACAAATTATTTATTCTTTATTGGCAACCACAATATCAAAACAGGAATTTCGAATTTGACGTCATTTATATTCACCACTTTCTAAAGAGGGTCTTCTATGTTGACTTTTAGCTGTGGCCGTTTTATATGTTGGCATAATTTTCCAGTTTTTGTACTTCTCTGCAGGAATCTGATGGACTTAATAAAAACTTATGACTGGACATTCTATATGTTGGCATAATTTTTATTTTTCTTCCTATTCTGTCGGAGTCTAGTGGACTTAATTTCTCACTGGACATCCTATATGTTGGCATAATTTTATTTTTCGTCCTTTTTCACCAGATTTTGGCAGAGAAGGATGAAAAATTAAATTATTCTTTCTAGACTACACCGAAACCGTAACAAAAAATCAGATCACTAAAACGAGTGAGGAAACATTAGACTACACTCATTGTCATCTTCTTTCTAAAACATATGTAGTTTAATTATCAACACACAATTAGTTTTCATCTTGTTTCTTTAGTTTTTGACAACAATGAAAGCGTAGTAAGTTCGGGACGTGGAGGGGAACAAGATTTCTATCTGATCGTATGCGTGTCGTTGGTGACTCCACGACGTCTTGAGATGGAACCGCGGGTGTCACGACCGCAAATGGTAGGTGAGGGGACTCCACCACAGAAAACTGATGATGGCTGCGCGGCTAGTTCTCTGACTGGCCTACACAAATCCAAAGCGTAGAGACGCTGCCACCGATAACCACTGATGAGATTCTGACGACGTAGAACTCTCGCCCAATATTGACGAGCTTGAGCAGGGTTCCGGTAACACGTGTTCGTGTTCAGATCTTGTGTCTTTAATTTATTTTGATAATTCTAGTAAGGAAACCCAAAAGGAAAATTATTCTTATGAGGCATGTACTTCTAGATGACATCACATGTTATTAATCAACACATATTTTTAAACTTTTTATGGATCGGTACAAAAACAATAATACAATCCACACTCATGTGTATTATGACATAAACAATGTATATTTGCTCATCCATACTCATGTGTATCTTAGGCCATATGTAATCCTTTGACAAAGTTAAAATAACATGCTCATCCAGACTGTGAGTTAATGAGCGTTTTCCATCTAGAAATATTCCAGCCTTTATTCCCTGTGTATTTGCTTTATTTTTATTGATTCCTCTTCTATTACTATCTCACTGAGTTTGAATGGTTGAAATATTGACTTGACACAGAGATAAAGTAAGTAGAGACCGAGTAAAGATAAAGTAGATAAAAAATTCCCTGATTTCTTATAGTGACTGTAAGCTTACATTGTTAGGCTGGTAAAACCCATTTTCAATACTACAACGAAGAGTTTTCAATTATTATATTATATTATATTTAATTTCGCAGCCAGGATACAAAATGTTTTTTCGAGAGCATAATTGGCACTACAAGATTTCGTCACATTAGCGACCGCAAAGAGGGTCGCTAATGTCCAAAATGCGGTTGCCAATGACCATTAGCGATAGCAATCCGGTCACGAAAATGTTGTCGCTACTAATGGGGTCGCTAATAACTGGCGATGGCCCCGCGGTAGCAAAAAGGACTGTTTGCTACCGCCCAACTGTCGCCCCTTTTTCGTGTTCGGATATTAGTCCCTACTTCTGTCGCCGCTTCCCGAAAGTTGGTGACCGCCAAACAGTCGCTAATAAGTAAATTAGCGACCGGGATCCCCTCACCAATGTAACAAGTTGCCTTCTGCTATTATAAGTCATTAGCTACCGCATTGTGGTTGTTAACGGGTTTGGAATTATTCCCTATTTAACGGAAGATATTTATATTGGGTTTGAACGCCCTGTCCGTGATTCAGAAACAATCATAGATGGAAAAGACTAGGAGATAAGAGATACAAGAATATTCTCTTCCTTTATTCACTGAACTTTTCCTCCTCTTATTTTTGTGTGCTTGTGGTAAGTTGTGTTAAGCTAAGCTTAGTCCTTTTCTTCTGTTGATCACCTCCCTTTATATAGACTTTGATAAGGGCATGTGTCATTGTGCATGTGCTTTAGTAAAGACAGGTGTCGTTTCATTGATACATGTGTAAAAATTAGGATAAGGTTTATCTCTTAATCTACTAGATGCTGACTAGACTCGTTTTCGTGCTTTCCGATGGCTTCGTGGATCTCCCATGAATGATTATTTTGGGGACGCTATTCTTCCGAGGGCTATGCTTTTGTTGACACATAATGAGAATGCTCGTATGGAAGTAAGGACTGCTGTGTATGATTTCCGAGGGGTTTTATTTCTCTTTCTTGACTCGGGCTCATTCTTCAATGATCCCGGGTGATCTCCAAGGACGTAATGCGATAGCGTAACAGGATCTCTGATAGTATAATGTGATCTCCGTGGGCTTGATTTAATCTCAGAGGGCTTGATTTAATCTCGAGGGCTTGGTTTGATCTCCGAGGGCTTGATTTGATCTCCGAGGACTGTATCTGCTCTGTTTGAAATGAGATTTTCCATCTAAGTTCTCGGAATATATTTATTGGGCGCTCTGTTCTTCTTTTCTGGTTTTTCTCTGAGAATGAGTCTTCGGATGATGGTCCGAGGGCAATTTTCATTGAGGAACGTGATCCGAGGGCAGTTCATACTGAGGAGTGTTCAGCAAGGAATTTTTCTTGTAAGTTCATGGGACTCGGGGTCCGTTGTGGTCCCTCTTGGCGCATTGGTGGATATCGGAGTCGCACGGATCCATCGGGGTTTGCTCTTTTTCCAATGCCGTGTTGATATCTATTTTTTTCTCACCATTTGACTTTCCAAGGGACGCTTAAGTTCCTCCTCGTGTGCTCTTCTATGCCTTTGTTAGGTCAGTGACCGAGAAGTAGGGTAACATCCGAGGGGGTCTCCTTGTTAGGAGTGGGTACATCTCATTGGAAGTACTCGTGACAATTGTATTGTCCATTTATTGATTTTCCGATAAGGATTAACCTTCTTCTTTTCCTTTTATTTATTTTTATGGTTAACACTAGCCCCCCCAAATTTCGATCGCCTTCGTAGAGGTGAGCAAAATTTTAATCATCGTCCTCGGTGAGGCGAGGGGTTAGTTCACGTTCTAGTATTCCTTATATTTATTTTTTGATATTTTTCCGAAGGAGTGTATATAAGCATATTTATTATAAAAAAGTAGACCGAACAGAATTTTACCGTGCTGCCCTTGAGGGTTCCGTTTCAGTGTAGGCGGAGGATGCAGAGCCTTTGTTGCAGGTGACCGTTGGTTCTTTAAAGTTTCAAAATCTTTGACCGTTTGTAACGGTCAGACGTTAATGGCGTGGCGCATGGATACAGGGGTTACGTGGGTTTTTAATTGCGCTTCACGTGTTGAGGGTTTGTGACCGTTGTCCTTTTTCTTCCTATAAATATGAGAACTGTTCCTCTTCCCTTCTCACTTTCACAACTTTCTCTTACGGCAAATTCTCTCTAGAGCAAATTTTGCTTTCCTTCTTCCTTTCTTCTCACACTTTACATATCATTCTTTCAGTAATTTCACGTACAATTCACCTTTTTTCTCTTTCGAAAAAATACCCCTTCTGAATTGTTACACAAATGGCTTTCTCTGCTAGCACTGATCTTATTGCCGCCGCCACCTCCTCTGAAGTCACTGCTCCGATTGACTCTTCTGCAAATGTAAGGAGTATTCCGGTGGGGGTTGTTACTCGTAAGCGCAAAGGAGAGATTGCTACCTCCTCTGAGGGCGGCGCTACTTCCTCTAAAAAAGCTAGGGTTCCCAAACCGAAGAAGGCGCCTCTTCGGACTTTCGCCAAAGTGGAGAAGGTTCCGAGTATCGCTACTCGTGAACAAGTGTTAGATTTGTTTACTTCAACCGGGGCTTTTCAAAAGAACATGGTGTTCCAAATCCCGACGAAGGATGAAAGAGCGTGTTATCCTCCTCCGGGTATGTTGACAGTTTATTTTGCCCAAGTAAAATATGGGTGGCGTTCTTTCATGCCACCTTTCTTTTGTGAGGTCTTTAAAACTTGTAACATCAGTCCGATTCAAATGGTTCTGAATGGGTTTGCCGCCCTCTGTATCTATGTTTTTTGGTGCCAAGTGAATGGGTTATAGTGTAGGGTAGATCACTTTCTTTCAATTTTTGACGTGGGGGTGTCGCCCGGGGGGTATCCCTTCTACAATGTTCGTCACCGGGACAACTCGGGAGATTCTACGAAGAGAATTCTAGGTGCGGCAATTACTTCACATATCGTCTGGAAAAATAGGTATTTCTTCATGAAGCCCGCACAAGGTGAATGGGATATGCCCTTCGATTGGAGAGAGGGCACAACTCCAGTGCATACCTTGGACCCGGAGGTAGTTTTATCTCATGTGATTTCTCAGCACAAATTGATGGAGTCGAAAGATTTTATGATGTTGTTTGAGACGTCCGGACTTCACCACGGGGTGTATACCGACGATGCCGTGAAAAATCCCTTGTCCATGTCTTCCGAGGCCAGGAATCTTTTTCGTAAGTTCCTTATTCTCTTCTTTTATTCCTTTTCTGTGTATAATGGTGAATTGTACTTATATATGCTGACTTTGGGGTGATACAGAGGAGGTCATGGCCAATTACTATTTGTCGGGTCCGAGTGATCCTACTCCGAGTGGTATTTCTGATGCGCCAGAGGAGGGTGATCACGAGGAAGAGGAGGTCAACGCCCCCGAGGGCGAGCACACGACTTCGGAGGTGTGAGGAGCTCCCGATGACCATTCCCCTCTGTGTATAGATATGACGGGGGTCATCAGAAGTGCGGTTCCATTACGCCAGGTAGCTCCTTCTTCTTGGGACTTGGCTTTGGTGCCAGTTTCTAGGTCCGAGACGGGAGATCTACCCGTTTCTGGATCTGATATAGGAAATTCTCTGAGGGTTTCTGAAGAAGGGATATTTCCGAGAGCGACTGAGGAGGAATCTGTCCAGAAGACTACATAGGTGATAGACTTGTCTTCTGATGATCCCTCTCCTATGTCCACTTATGAAGCTGAGCCCGCGCCCATGGAGGTTTCTGAATCTGCCCCTCGTGGTGAGTTCTTATGAGTTTTTAACGAAATTTTTCATATCCTCATTGTAAATTTTATTCATGTGCTGATGTTTTCCTTAATGATGCAGAAACTGTGGATAAAGGCAAGGCTCCGATGGTAGAAGAGCCCTCTTTATATGGTAAGCGTTCGTTATCTGTCCTCTTTTAGTGATAATATTTTCTAGTTTCATTCTCTTTCTTACCTACAGTGATTACCTTTTGTAGAGGAAGATTTCTTGGCCCAGTTTAGTGTTCCCGAGCAGGAGGCCTCACAGGGGGGGGGGGGGGGGGGTTCAGAAGATACCCAAGGGGAGTTTGATCCCTCTTCCGAGGACAGAGATGTGGAGGATGGGATCTTGAATTCGCTGCTGGGGGAGACTGGCCCATCCGTCGTAGCTGGTGGTTCTCGGGCCGTATTCACTAACTCGGAGGTGATTACTCCAGTACTCGGAACTACTCCTTCAAGGGGCCACATTCCAGTATCTTCCTCTGTTCCCGTGAATCTCTCTCCGAGAGGTCACACCTTTCAGGCACCCATACCTCCTAGTGGGCCAGAGGGGCAATTTTCGTCTCGGACCGTTGGAGAGGCCTACCAGGACATTATTCGTTTCTATGCTTCCTCCAGCTCAACGCCTGCCGAGGGGTATCACTTTATGTATACCAGCCTTAACTGGTTGGGGCTCATGGTAAGTTCCTTCACACAAGTTTTTTTTTCTAGGGTTGTACTATTTATCCATAATAATTTCTATTTGGGTTTGTCTTCTGCAGATTGGGAAGACTCGGGAAGCAGTTAATGCGGTAGAGGAGCGTGGTTTGAAAGACGTGAAGGAGTTGGAAGCTCTCTGAGAGCAATTAGCGCCTCTTGTATCCAGAGATAAGGAGAGTCAGATAAGAGAAGAGGTGCTTCTTACAAAAATTTCCAACTACGAGTTCAAGGTGCAAGAAGCGGAAAAAACCCACGAGGGCCTACAACATAGGTTGGATTTGGCGGAGTCTGCTTGTAAGAAGATGGAGATCTCCGAGAAGGCTGCAATGGCCAAGCTAGCCCTTTTGGAGAAGGAAAAAGGGGAGTCCGAGAGGGTTCTCAATGCTCGTATCGCTGCTCTCGAGAAGGAAGTGGCAGAAGGTTGTGAGAGAGAGGAGTCTTCAGGAGACATTGGGACAAGTCACCGATAGGGCTGAGTCAGCTGAGGGAAAGTCGGTAAACTTTCTTTCTCCCGAGGAGGTGCAGGCTAAGATTGATGCAGCGGTTCAATTTGCTCAACGAGAGATCTCTAGGCAGCACTCGGGAGTCTCCGATACGCCTTCTCACGAGCTTTTGACAGGTCATCTTTTGTGGGGCTATTTGGAATGTGCTAGGTTGGCCAAGTCTTTGTTAAGGCCGGATGTGGACTTTTCCAAATCTTTTGACCTTCGCAAGTTGAAGAAGCCAACTCCCGAGGACTGTCATTACTTTGTGGGGGAGATTTGGAGGTTTACTATCTCCTAGAGATTCTCCCGCACCTTCTCCGATGCGCTCTGCCAGTAGTCCGAGCCCGAGGGCTAGTGGTTCCGGGGCGTATTTTCCCCAATTTCTCGCCTTGCTCCGCTGGGTACTTCTGCCAAGGAGACGACTCCTTCACACCCTTCTACCACGAGGGCATAGTCTTTTCCTTGTAATTTTTTTATTTCTTGTTTTAAATAAATATCCTTTGTACTTATCACCCTCTCCGAGGGCTCTTCGGCTTCTTAAATAAATAAATATTTTTCATTTTTCATTTCTATACCTTTTGCTTTTATTGTTAAAATTTGATTAAGGAGGATAATGATAAACCATATAAGATTGCTGACTAAGTTTATCTCCTAAGTAGGAGGTGTTGCTTTGCATGGTAAAGTAAGATACGTGTCACTTTTAATTAAGAAAGTTTCTCGACACGTGTCCCTTACTTTATGTAATATGAATCTAATCTTCTTCTTTTAATCAAGGAGTGAAGAGTATATATGCACTTAGGCCCTTCATCAATTATGCACTTAATACTAACCTTATAATCAGAACTAGCCCTTGATCTTTTTTCAATTTTGCTAATAGTTGTAAGCACGAGGATAATACATACCTGACAAGATGATGCCTCCTTACTATAGAAGAAGTGGTTCAGTTTCATCCTGTGGTTCTTCTTGGGACACTGCTCGGAGTCCCTCTGGACCATCAAGGGCTCCTCCTATTTCCTGTGAGAGTTCTTCTCCGAGGGATAATTTGTCTGGAAATCATGTGACACTTGGCGCGGGCCCCTCTTTAGGAGTAGCTCGTAGGCTTTCATCTACAAATTCTCATAGAGTAAATCATGTTAGAGAGATATTTATGGGTAGGGAACCATATCCTTTAGCGGATGAGTCTTCGGAATTTGATTTGATTCCTCTTAATCCGTCCAGATTGATAGGTAGAGGACGTGTAGGATCCGCTACGAGTACGGAGTGCGAAAACTCAGTAAGGTCTCTTTTTACTGGGTATAACCTGGATTTTGAAGAATATGACGTAATAGTTCCCTCCTTAAGTCAGAGAGCTTATGCACCTCCCTCGGGTTATCTGACTGTCTATAATGAACAAATGCATTGCGGGTTACGAACGTTTTTCCACCCTTTTTTCCAAATACTCTTTCGGTATTGGCAGGTATGTCCGAGTCAGTTAACGCCAAGTTCATATAGTCATTTGGTGGGGTATGTCCTGCTTTGTGAGCTTTTAAACCTTCCCATGTCTCCTTATCGGGTGGGAACAATATTTGCCCTTCGACCTTGTTCAGATGGGACTCACTTTTTTAGCCTAACCTATCGGGACAAGGAAAATACCTTCACTCGTGTATCCAGTATCCACTCTTGTAGAGGGGATTGGAGGCGGAGATTTTTCTTTGTCCGTCCGAGAAGTCAATCAGCCAGATCGTGGGGGGTGCCCATCCGATGGGGTCTGGGATATATTGCTCCTATCGCCGAAACACAAGATCACGAGAGGGAGGTATTGCTTCACTCAGGGCTTTTTTCTGGTTCCTATGACATATCCGGGCTGCTGGATTTCCCCGAGGCCCTAATTTTAGCGGGTTTACAAGAGGGGGTGGAGGGGTGTACCCCCACATCTCATCCTCTTCACAGTAACTTTTATTTCCGTAAGTTTTACTGATCACTCCTTACATGTTCAATTTGTAAACTCTCTGGGTGTCCTCGGACTGTTTACATACTGATGTTTTTTACAGGCGCAGAGATGGGAGCGTTTTCCCTCGGGTCTTCTGATGATGTTTTTTTGGGGCGGGCCTTGCATGGTAATCCCGGGCTGTTGGAAGTTGGTGGTTCTGATCCACTCGTAAAGGAAGCGATAGTTGATATTTCTTCGGAGGAGGAGGGACGGGAGGCATCGCCTATAGCAGCCCCCCCAGTAAACTTTATAATTCCTCTCGGAGTGTCGGATCCGATAGCGGTTTCCTCCCAAACAGACTCTCACATGACTCCAGCGGTGTCACAACCTTTTCCCCGCAGTTCTGCCGTGGTGAATGTATTAGAGGAGTATCTTCTCTGCCCCGATACGGAAGACTTACCGCCCTTTGAGGGTGTCCCTGATTGTGTTCCCGCACCGCCGCCCGAGGGGAATCCCTCCTTAGGGAGATCTTTTCCCCCCGAGGACAGTCAGGATGTTTCTCCTCTCGGATCGGCGGTGGAGTTTTGTCGAAACTTTCTTAGTGGCTTACTGAATGTGACTGATTGCGGGTTGATGAAAACCCTTCCGGTGTCCGTTCTCCAAGACTTAGCTTGTAAAGACATGTGTGAGGTATTTTATTTATTTTATCTATTCTATTTACTACTAACATGTCACCAATGTCTGAGGGAATTTGCTTTGTTCTTTGAGCAGATTTATATGGTGCTAGATGCCCTCGGATCTTACGGAAGCTCTTCTTCTGATCCAGGTTTGGTATATCGTCGTCGGGACGAGTTGGAGCAAGGTCTCTTAGAGGCTCAAGCGGAGATAGCTCAATTGAAGGAAGTTCATGAGCCCACTCAGGAAATCCACGACAATGTGTTATAATCCGAGAGGGATAAAGCGTGGGACTTAGAACACCGACTGGTGCTAGAAAGAGCTCGTGTATTGAATTTAGAGAGGAGAATAGGAGAGTTGCGTGACCAAATTAGGTCCTCGGAAGAGCAATTAACGCAGACCATGAAGGAGAGAGATGCCCTAAATCAGCAAATACTAGGGGCTACTCGTACCCAAGCAATGGCATTGGTTATGGCTCGAGTCCAAGCAGTGTTGGAAGTGGTGGGTCCATCTAGCCTTCGCGAGTCTCTCCAAGATGAGATGCGTGATTTGGTCCATATAGGCTATCGGTTGTGCCGAGATGCTGTACAAGCTTTGCCAGAGTTTCCCCCAGGCTTGCTAATTCCGACACTTAACATCCGTCAGGTTTTCGAGGAGTTTCCTTCTTCACCTATCAGGGATCCTTCAGTTCCGATTGTGTTTGTTGATGATCCCGTTTCCCTTTCCGAGGAGCAGCGCCGACGACTTATTCGAGAAGGAAAGCGCCCTATGGGAGGGGTTTAACTTGTGGAGAGATATTATGTAGCTTAGTTCGTAGTACGAGGGGCTTTTTTGTTGGGTTGCTAAGATGACTCATATGTAGAGTTATCCTTTTGTCAAGCAACTCTATTTTCTTTTGTAATGGAACCCTTCGTATATGAATAACTTTTCTTATTCAAGCATGACTATTACATTAAGCATAATACTTTCTAAGGTTAATTGAGTTCCAGGTATTACGAAGCACTACTTCATCGGAATCGACAAGACGATAGGTTGTCGGCCCCATAATTTCCACTATCTTATAAGGTCCTTCCCATCGTTGATCTAGCTTGCCTACATTCTTGGAAGCCCCTACTCGTTTCATCACTAGATCTCCAACTTGAAAAGTTCGGGGCTTTACCTTGGCATTGTAGTATCGCGACATCCGAGCCTTGTACTCTTCCACTCGGAGGGCTACTCGGGTTCTCTTTTCCTCGAGCAAATCAAGGGCGAGGGCTAGATTTGAGCTGTTGGTTACTTCCTCGTATTCCTTAATTCGTCAACTTTCTATGGAGACCTCCGAGGGCAGGACAGTTTCACATCTGTAGGATAGACTGAAAGAAGTTTCGCCCGTAGCGGCGCTTGGCGTGGTCCGATATGCCCATAGTATACCGGGTATTTCCTCAACCCACTTGGCTTTGTGCCAATCGAGTCGGGCTTTCATGTTTTTCAAAAGGGTTCTGTTAGTCCTTTCTACTTGACCGTTTGCTTGAGGGTATCCCACCGAAGCAAAGCGGTGTTTTATTTCCCAATGATCGCACCATTTTTGTAACCCTTGGTCCGTAAATTGCTGACCATTATCACTTACCAGGCTCCGAGGGACACCAAAGCGACAAATGATACTTCTCCAAAGAAAATTGATAACGGCGCCTGCGGTTATCCTAGCTAGGGGTTCCGCTTCCACCCATTTGGTGAAGTAGTCAATGGCTACCAATAGAAATTTCTTTTGACCAGAGTCAGGAATGAGAGGTCCAAGTATGTCAATGCCCCATTTGGAGAACGGGCAAGGAGTAAGATGGGGTTCCCACGGGGCTGCGGGTTGATTAATCCGAGGGGCGTAAGCTTGGCACGGTTTACACTTTTCGGCATGGCTTTTACTGTCTTTGGCCATCGTGGGCCAGTAGTAGCCTTGTCGAATCAAGCGTCCGACCATGCTTTCGCCGCTAGTATGGCTCCCGCAAGTCCCCTCGTGAGTTTTCGCTAAAGCCAGTTGGGCTTCTTCTTTATTAAGGCATCGAGCATGAGGACACGAGTACGTCCTTCGGAAAAGTATTCCATCTTTAAGGAAATACCGAATGGTTTTTCTGAACATCATCCGCTGGATATTCTTGTCCGAGGAGTATCCCGCAGGATCCTGCAAATAGGCCTTGATAGGAGTCACCCAACTAGATGAGGGATCTGAGATGGCATTTACCTCTTTGCCTTCCCTTTTTTCAGACTCGTTAACATGAAGTAGAGTAATCCTCCGAGTGTGTATGGCGGTTGTTTGAGTGGCCATTTTAGATAAAGCGTCCGCCTCTTAGTTTTCTTTTCGGGGAATTTGGACTATACCATATTCCTCAAACCATTCGAACCTTTGACGGATCACTCGGAGGTACTCTTGCATTCTTTCTTCTTTTGCTTCGTAGGATCCTTTGACTTGCTGGACAATCAATTGAGAATCACTATGGAGGATTATTCTTTTTATTCCTCCTTCCTTTGCTAGCCTCATACCAATAAGGAGAGCTTCATACTCAGCTTCATTGTTAGAGAGGGGGTAATCTATTCTGATTGCAAAATGAAGCCTTTCATCCTCCCCTTCTGGGTTTACGAAAACTATTCCTGCCCCCCCCCCCCCCCCCCCCGTGTGTGCTCACCGAGGACCCATCTACATAGGCGTACCACAATGGTTCTTTCCCCTCGGATCCGATGCCCGTGAGTTCCATTACAAAGTCCGCCAGGACTTGTGCCTTGATGGAGGGTCTCGGAGCGTAAAAAATGTCATACTCGGTGAGTTCTACGGCCCATTTTATTAACCTCCCCGATGATTCAGTCTTATTAAGGATTGTCCTTAGGGGGTGCTTCGTTAGCACTGTAATTGGGTGGGAAAGAAAGTAGGGGCGTAGCCTGCGGGCCGTAATAACCAATGCTAGGACGAGTTTTTCGGTTAGAGTATACATGGTCTCGGCTCCGAAGAGGGTTTTGCTGACGTAATATACCGGACTATGTTCTCCATCTTGTTCTTTGACCAACACGGCGCTAATAGCCTCTTCTTCGACCGACAAATATAGAAATAGCTCTTCTTGAGGTAAAGGTTTTACCAGCAAGGGTGGTTTCAGCATGTACCTTTTTAGTTCTCCGAGGGCTTCCTCGCACTGGGGGGTCCATTGAAATTCCTTGACATTTCGAAGTATTTTAAAGAAGGGAAGCCCTTTTTCTGCTGACTTGGAGACGAACCGACTTAGTGAGGCCATTCTACCAGTTAGCTTTTGAACGTCTTTCACTGTCTTAGGGGTAGGTAACCCCATGATGGCCTCTGCTTTCTCGGGGTTAACTTCTATTCCCTTCTCCGTAACCATAAATCCCAAAATATTTCCTCCTCGTATACCAAAAGAGCATTTCCTAGGGTTAACTTTCATGCCAAAGTTATCCATAATGACCAATGCTTTCCGTAAGTCTTCGGGATGTTCCTCGGCAGTGTTACTTTTAACTACCGTGTCGTCCACATAAACTTCCACTGATTTTCCAATAAGTCCTGCGAACATAAGACTTACTAACCTTTGGTAGGTAGCCCCAGCATTTTTTAGCCCAAAGGGCATGACTAGGTAACAAAATGTGCCTGCATCCGTAATGAAGCTAGTTTTATCCTGATCTACCGCCGCCATTGGGATTTGGTTGTATCCCTGGTCTCCATCTAGGGTGGACAGTAGTGCACACCCAGCAGTGGAATCAACTAACTGATCTATGCTCGGTAAGGGATAACAATCTTTTGGACACGCTTCATTGAGGTTAGTAAAGTCAACGCACATCCGCCATCTCCCTCCATGCTTGGGGACTAATACGACATTAGCTAACCACTCGGGATAGATAACTTCCCGAATTTGCTTCAAGTTGAGAAGGCGTTGTATTTTCGAGCGAATGATTTTATTACGCTCGGGTCCCATTTTTCTTTTCTTTTGTTGGACAGGTTTAGCTCCGGGCTTCACATTAAGAAAGTGCTGGCATACCTTGTTGCTGATTCTCCCGGGCGGTCCTCCTTCCCATGCAAAGAGATGGTGGAATTGCTTGAGGAGGGAAATCAGTTGAGCCTCTATTGCTGATGTCATGTGAGTACCCATTTTGATCACCTTCTCAGGGCTTCCTTCTACCAATTCTACCATCTTTAACTCTTCCACGGGTTGGACTCGTGTTTCCTCGGTTTTGCGCTTCTTATTGTTTCCGAGGGAAGGTTCGTCGTCTTCCGAAGGGATGGCATTCATGCAACATTCCCTGGCTTTAGATTGACTTCCTCGGACCTCTCCGATTCCCGAGGAGGTGGGGAATTTCACTTTAAGGTGCAAGGTGGAAGGGATAGCTTCAAAGGCTCGAATGGATGGTCTCCCACAAATGGCATTATATGTCCTTGAAGAAGCCTCCACTATCCAAAATTTGATGGGCTCCGTTCTCTGAAGGGCTCCCTTTCCCCATGACATTGGAAGAGTCACAGTTCCGAGGGTGTGACAAGTTTCCCCAGAGAACCCTACCAAGGGTACTTCAGCGGTTTCCAATTTTTCTTGTTTAAACCCCATATCAAGATAAGTAGGCATAAAGAGTACGTCCACAGAGCTTCCTGTGTCTATGAGGATCTGTTGGGTTTCATACCCATAGATAACGGCTGAAATAACTAACGGGTCTTCGTGGGGGTATATTATACCTGTAAGGTCTTCGGGTCCAAAGGTGATGTTAGGCAGCTTTGACTCTTGGACCGAGCAAACTGGGAATCCTTGCTCTGCTCGTCTGGCTTCTTTCAAGTATTTCTTCTTTTTACTTTGGGGTGTCATTGAAATTTCACCTCCTTCAATCATATTGATGGTTCGTCCTGAGGGGGGATTGTTTTTATATGAGTCAGGTGGAGGAGGCAAACTCCAATACCCCATGGTCCGTTCTCGGGAGTTTTGTCGTCGGTCTTTGGTTCTCTCTTGGGGTCGCAGGCGTCCAATTGTCCTTTCTTGGGACCTCCGACTGGGTGTCCTTTCTCGTGACCTCCGACTGGGCGTCCTTTCCTCCTCTTCTTCTTCTTCTTCTTCTTCTTCTTCTTCTTCTTCTTCTTCTTCTTCTTCTTCTTGTTCTTCTTCTTCTTCTTCTTCTTCTCTTCGTGACCTTTTCCATACATTCGTCTTGGGCTCCCCGAGATTATTTTCCTTAAGGTAATTCTTTAAGTACCCTATTTCTAGGAGACGAAGTACTTCCCTACGAAGGGTGGTGCATTCTTCAGTGGTGTGTCCGTATGTTTTGTGGTATTTGCAATATTTCCTTGTGTCCTTATCTCGGTTAGGAAATTTAACTGGTACGGGCCAGTGAAATTCATTTCTACCTCTCATTATATTGAACACTTCCGGGGGAGTGATAGTCATGGGAGGTAAGGGCACGGGTCGGAGAAATTTCTTAACCACCCCGCCCTCGTCTTTACGCGGAGGAGGTTTTCCCTCTTTACCCTTCTCCTTAGTCTTTGCTTCTCTCTCGGCGCGCTCTAGGTGCTCGTTATCCTCCTGCTCAATTTGCTTCTTCGTTCCTTCTGCCTCTTCCATCAAGATATAGACTTCCGCTTTTTGCATAAGTTCATTCATGTCCGTGACACGATTGCCCATAAGGTACCTGAAGAAATCCCCCGTCCGAAGTCCTTGAGTCAATATGTCCGCCATGATGGTCGGGCTAATGTTGGGAACATCTAGTGCTTCATCCGTGAAACGCTTTATATACCCTCGTAGGGGTTCATCCTTTTTCTGTTTAACGGTGAATAGATGTGTGGCGGACTTGGGGTACCTTCGATTACAAGCAAACTGTCGTACAAACAAATGAGCTAATCTGTCAAAGCTCATAATAGAACTAGGTGGAAGATGAGTGAACCACGCCTGAGCCCTCCCTCCGAGGGTAACAGGGAACACGCGAAATAACACATGGTCAGGGGCGGAAGATAGGTCCATTCCGACTAGATATTGATGGATATGATCATGTGGATCCCTCTCATCAGCTTCTCCGGTATATAGCGGGATATTGATAGGTCGCATCCCCGGGGGGATAGAGGCTAAAGCAATTTCGGGTATGAAAGGAGAGGTCTTGAATGTGGGATCCTCCTCAGGGGCCATGGTTTTCTTGAGATCGCCCAATTCTTTTCGTAAGTCGTCCATCATTCCCCACAAGAAGTGTTCAACATCTCCTTGATACTCCGAGGGGTGGGAAATTTCCCCCGACCCCTTTCTGGGGTCCTTTCAGGATAAACGTACCTTCGGGGCATTTGTCGGGGTTCCTGATGCCAAGGGATTGAGTTTGGGTTTCGCACCGCCTGAGGTGTATACCTCTCCGAAGGGAAATTTCTGTCCTCGGAGGATATAGAGGACATGTTTCCGAGAGGTTCCCCCCTCCGGGGTGCCCATGTAGCATCTACAAGTCTTTCGTAGACAAATCGGGGAATATTAATAAAATCTCTCGTACCTGATTCATAATTGGACAGAGTTTCTTCCGAGTCACTGTAATGGATTGGAAGGTTTTCACTTTCGAAGAGATCATCCATCCCAGTCGATGTTTACTGAATTCTCTCGAGGACATGTATTATGGCATTCCCACAGACGACGCCACTTTGTTAACGGGTTTGGAATTATTCCCTATTTAACGGAAGATATTTATATTGGGTTGGAACGCCCTGTCCGTGATTCAGAAACAATCATAGATGGAAAAGACTAGGAGATAAGAGATACAAGAATATTCCCTTCCTTTATTCACTGAACTTTTCCTCCTCTTATTTTTGTGTGCTTGTGGTAAGTTGTGTTAAGCTAAGCTTAGTCCTTTTCTTCTGTTGATCACCTCCCTTTATATAGACTTTGATAAGGGCATGTGTCATTGTGCATGTGCTTTAGTAAAGACAGGTGTCGTTTCATTGATACAGGTGTAAAAATTAGGATAAGGTTTATCTCTTAATCTACTAGATGCTGACTAGACTCGTTTTCGTGCTTTCCGATGGCTTCGAGGATCTCCCATGAATGATTATTTTGGGGACGCTATTCTTCCGAGGGCTATGCTTTTGTTGACACATAATGAGAATGCTCGTATGGAAGTAAGGAATGTTGTGTATGCTTTCCGAGGGGTTTTATTTCTCTTTCTTGACTCGGGCTCATTCTTCAATGATCCAGGGTGATCTCCAAGGACGTAATGCGATAGCGTAACAGGATCTCTGATAGTATAATGTGATCTCCGTGGGCTTGATTTAATCTCCGAGGGCTTGATTTAATCTCCGTGGGCTTGATTTAATCTCCGAGGGCTTGATTTAATCTCTGAGGGCTTGGTTTGATCTCAGAGGGCTTGATTTGATCTCCGAGGACTGTATCTGCTCTGTTTGAAATGAGATTTTTCCATCTAAGTTCTCGGAATATATTTATTGGGCGCTCTGTCCTTCTTTTCTGGTTTTTCTCTGAGAATGAGTCTTCGGATGATGGTCCGAGGGCAATTTTCATTGAGGAACATGATCCGAGGGCAGTTCATACTGAGGAGTGTTCAGCAAGGAAGTTTTCTTGTAAGTTCATGGGACTCGGGGTCCGTTGTGGTCCCTCTTGGCGCATTGGTGGATATCGGAGTCGCGCGGATCCATCGGGGTTTGCTCTTTTTCCGATGCCGCGTTGATATCTGTTTTTTCCTCACCATTTGACTTTCCAAGGGACGCTTAAGTTCCTCCTCGTGTGCTCTTCTATGCCTTTGTTAGGTCAGTAACTGAGAAGTAGGGCAACATCCGAGGGGGTCTCCTTGTTAGGAGTGGGTACATCTCATCGGAAGTACTTGTGACAACTGTATTGTCCATTTATTGATTTTCCGATAAGGATTAACCTTCTTCTTTTCCTTTTATTTATTTTTATGGTTAACAGTGGTAGCTAATAATATTTATATAATTAGCCACCAACTGGCAGTAGCTACTAATATTTAACGCCTTGAATATTATTAGCTACCGCTAGGCGGGGGCTAATAACATTTACAGATTTTTAAAAAAATTATTGCGGATTTTTTAATATTATTTGATTAATTGTTTCAACAATATGAGAAACTGTTTTGATTTGATTATTATAGTCTTTTATTTTTAAAAAATATTCAACACTAGATTTGTGCTATTTGTATATTAAATACTCACCCCTAAAGCCTAGCCAAATTTTATCTTTGACGACTTATTCCAGCTTCGTCCAACATGGTACGAACTCTGTCAACAACCTCTTGGTAATCGCTGTAATAGTTTTCACAACCCGCTGGTGATCCTCAAATAGTCCCTCGGGGGTTAGATGTATGACCATACGATGTGACCTATCCTGAGGCACTGGATCTCCTCTAGGAACTCCTCTAGGAGGCCGTGTCTGACTGGGCCCTGTTGGTGGAGTAGATGATGGGCCCACGTGATCTGTTCTGGTGCCTCTAGTAGAGTAGATGTTGTGCCCGTGTGATATGTACTCGTGCCTCTAGTGGAGTAGAAGATGATGGCACTGCATTGGCACGAGCGGGATTTGGAGCAGTAGACGAACGTAGATGTATGCCCCTAGTAGGTCCTAATCTAGCACGACCACTTGCGGCAGGGGGTCATCGTGGCCCTCAAGGCATGTACAATCGTCTAACATGTCAAAAATCTATATACTAGGCAGTAATTCAAAATCTAAGTTAGAATTTCTAAACGTATAATCAAGTTGTAAGGATTTTCAAAATATTATCATGACTAAGTTAGAGATTCCTTAAGACATAATTATGTCTAAGTTATAGAAATTTCTTAAAGCATATGCAATGTTTAAAAACTAATAACTGCATCTACGAGATACTAAACTAATATACATAACATTTAATATAATAGCATTAATTATAAACATAATTAAATCAAATAAATCATAAAAACTTAGTCCAATTAATCAAGTTACATATATAATCAACGTTTGAAAAATAACAATTTCCTAAATGCATGACATATATAATCAACGTTTATAAACTATCACTTAAACGAAAACTAAAAATTCAACAAGAACTAACAATTTTCTAAAGGTTTCTAAAGCATAAACGATTAAACGAAGTTAAATCTAACGCAATATATTTAACAATCTGTTAACAGGTTGGATATTATTACCTATTTAATGAGTTTATTTAGGGTTGGAACGCCATGCCCGTGATTCTAAAAACGATGACTTTATAGAAGACGAGGGTGCGAGAATATTATTTCCTTTATTCATTGAACTTTACTCCTCAATTTTGTGTGTATGATCGTATGTATGTGTCCGCAGTTATCTTTCTTTAATTGATCACCTCCCTTTATATAGACTTTATTAGGGACAGGTGTCGTTATGCATGTGTTTAGTAAATACAGATGTCGTGATACGCTTAAAAGTGAACAAGATAAGATAAAGTTTATCTTTAGTCTACTAGATGCTGACTAAGCTGGTCTTATGCTTCTTCCGAGGACTCTGGGGGTCTCCGAGGGGTTGTTTTTTGGAGTGACGACTTGAGGGATTAGCTAGAGTCTTCTTCGGGTGATGTTGTTTCTTGGTAGGGGTTTATTCTGGTGTAGGGGCTTCTGTACATGTCCTCCGAGGGGTGCTCCCGCTTTTGACTAGGCCACCGAGGGTTGAGCATGGTCTCCGGGGGTTTCTTCATTTTTAACTGGGTCTCCGAGGGCGTGGGTATGGTCTTCAGGGTTTTGACTTGGTCTCTGAGGGCTTTGTTTGGTCTCCGAGGACTTTGCTTGGTCTTCGTGAAGTGATATTTTGGGGTTCAAGTCCTCGTAGAGGATCTTCTTGGGGCCCTGGTACTTAGATATAGCTTTGTTCTAGTATTTGCTCTCCGAAGTGACGTTCTGAGGGCAATTTACGTTGAGGAGTGTTCAGCAAGGAAGTATATTCGCAAGATTCTAGGACTCGGGGTCCGTTGTGGTCCCTCTTGGCGCATTGATGGATATCGAAGTCGCGCGGATCCGTCGGGTTTGCTCTTTTTCCGACGCCACGTCGATATCTATTTTTTATTCATCGTTGACTTTCCAAGGGACGCTTAAGTATCTCCTCGGATGTTCTTTCGTTCCGTTTTAGTTCCGTGACCGAGGGATTTGAATAACATCCGAGGGGTCTCCTTATTAGGAGTGGTTACATCTCATCGGAAGTACTCGTGACAAAAGTATTATCCGTGTATTATTGCCTATATTTAGGAATAATATCTCATTTTAGCCTCATATTTATTTTTTATGGTTAACACAATCGTTAAAGCTAAGGTCTAACATGATTAGTCAATGTTTAACAACTAAATTTAACAATTTAAATTTCTAAATGTTCCTAAAGTATAATCTTGTAGTCGAAGCATAATCTAACAAAATTTAACGATTCCTAAAGCAATTCGTCGCCAAAATCTACAAGTACTAACTAATTATATTCAAAATTAAAACTAAATCATCAAAAACAAGACATGATTTGAAGAACGAAATCCCATCGAATTTGTTACAATTTATTCGTTTTTTGTTAGATCTAACACGATATAACGATTCCTAAAACTATGATTTGAAGATCTACCTAATAACACATACAAAATTGCGATTGAATCATAAAAAAAGATACAACTTGAAGAGCACAATTAAACTTACAACAATCTGAAGGTGCAACGGCAAGTCGGCGGTGGCGGCGCGGGGGTGGTTGGTTGCGACTGGAAATCATGATTGGAGTGTTTTGGGAAGAGAGGGTATTTTTTAATACATACATTTCCTTCTCTACTGTAATCAGTAGGAACGGGCTTCCCGTCGCTACTTTAGTCAATGTTGCCCTAAAAGGTAACTCCAGTGTTGCCCTAAAAGGTAGCGACGACATGACTGTCGCTTGGATGTTGGCAATGGGCTAGCCTTTGTGACATAACCCTAGCGACGGACATTCCGTCGGGATGTACATCACTACATTTTGGCGACGGCGGAGACTTCGCCACCTAACTCTGCGATGGTGACGCGTCTCTATTGAGTTTAGCGACGGGGTTGCGGTCGCTAATAGGTGGAGACCGCTTCTCGATCGAAAATTCTCGGTAGCTAATGCTTGGAAATCTTGTAGTGTGGTGGGAGCGGGACATGAAATTGAACATGAAAGACCCTCCAATGTACAAGGTATGTGCGCATTCTATTATAGTCTTGTTTTTTTTTTTTCCTAGTATTGGTTGGTTTTTTTTCTGAAGCGTCACGAATTGGTTCTTGTGGGAACATACAGTATTGACTTTTATTCTTTTACCGAGCTTACATTAGATTTTACCTTTTGTTCATGTCTTTCAACAATTTAAATAGTTTCTGGAACAAGATTTTAAGCAACGTCATGGCACTTCCGCAGTGAATCATAATGGATTGGAGTCAATCGCCGGTGAGCAAACTTCCAATATAAAGTTATTTTTATACTCTATTTTCACTCACAAAATAGCCGAAAACCCAGTCAGGGGGCAAATCGCACAGAATGACATAGTTTAGGGGGCAAAGCGCTTATTTATTTAGTTTAAGGACGAAAACGTAAAAACCTGCATAGTTCAGGGGGGTTTAATTCATTTATCCCTTGTTATTTATTACCTTTCAATCTCCCATATGTTAACTAGTTTCAACGTCATTTTGCAGGTGAGGGTGGCATGGGCTTTGAGAAAGTTGATTCACTTCTTAGGCGATCAAACTCTCCATCTTTGAAGGTATATCACGAATTTTGTGTTTATCTGCCGAGTCTCCTTTAGTTAATAATTTTCATATGTTTTATAAACAATTTCATAATCTTCATACAAGGTACTTCCATGTTCGGTGATAATAAATGTGAACTGCTTACGAGTAATCAGCCATACAGATAGAGCTTACATAATTGTACATGATAGGTACATCAATTTGAATTTTATGGGTTAAAAATTAATTTCCAATTCATCCCTTTATCTTATTTTTGAATTAATGTGATCCATTAGTGTAAACGAATATACCCCTACGTATACTATAACGTATAAGAAGATTTTAGAAAAAAAATATATGCTTAATGATTTGGATGCTTTTACATAGATGGTATATTTTCTCATTCAAATTCTTTAGATTAACGCGTACATGTACATAAACATAGTATAGACAAATAATTTACTTAAGCTTTTATCAAAGGCAAAAACTAACAACGAGAAAGAGGAGAACAATTCTTCTATGTCATATATGTGTGACATTCTCTACGGCACTTACCATATTACGACACGTATTTTATGGGTCCAAAGAGAATAAAGCTTTGTTCGACATTCAAAGTAATCTAAGTAAAATGATTAAAAATAAAAAAGACGATTAAAAAACCAGATATTCAATCTCTGAAAAGGCTATGTGCACTTTTCTAATGCACAAAAATAATAATTACTATGTGCTACTTTTCGAAAATACGAATATATAATTACTATGTACACTTTTATAATAGACAAGTATTATACTTACCATGTGCAATTGTGCACTTTTCTCATATACAAATATTATATCTTCTATGTGCACTTTTCTCGTATACAAATATTATATTTACTTTGTGCACTTTTCTCATATACATATATTATATTTACCATGTGCACTTTTCTCATACAAATATTATATTTAGGCAGAAATGTCAAAAACGCCCATTATCTTTTGCCAACTTTACTTTTTGCCCGTTATCTTTTTAAGCTGCCGAAAATGCCCACTATCTTTGCCAAAAATGTCCGATTCACTGTTCATCCGAAAATGCCCACTATCTTTGCCAAAAATGCCCACTATCTTTGCCGAAAATGCCCACTATCTTTGCCAAAAACTCATTTATAATTCTATTTTAAAATTTAAAATTTTTAATAACTATTTTTTTTAAAACAGTAAAATATAAAAAGTTTAATCTTTATAATTAACTTTATTATTTAAATTTTAAAAATTTACTCTATAATATATTCTTTTATTAAACTTTATTCATTTAAATTATAAAAACTTTATATATAAATCTAATTTCAATAACTTAATTTTTTAAGAATTAAAAAACTTTTTAAAAAAAGAAAAATGAAAAAATAAAATGGGTCTTCTTCCTCACCCAACCCCCCCCCCCCCCCCACACACACACACACAAAAGAAATGAAGGCATCCCGCCGGCATTGAAGGCATCCCGCCGTTTGAATATTCCAGGGAATTGAAGGAACTCTTATTGAAGAAGAAAATGAACTCTCGAGGTCGATGAGAACACATTCTGTTTCGATCAGTATGCCGCCTTCTCCCGCTGTACCAGAGACTCCCGACGAATGAGACATTGCCTAAGGAACTCCACTCTGTGTTCTTTCTGTTTGTGGTTGCACCTGGCTGCACCGGCGGGATGCCTTCAATTTTTGGGGGGTGGTGCCGACGGGATTTGTGGGGGTGTGGGGGGGTTGGGTGAGGAAGAAGACCCATTTTATTTTTTCTTTTTTTAAAAAAGTTTTTTAATTCTTAATAAATTAAGTTATTGAAATTAGATTTATATATAAAGTTTTTATAATTTAAATGAATAAAGTTTAATAAAAGAATATATTATAGAGTAAATTTTTAAAATTTAAATAATAAAGTTAATTATAAAGATTTAACTTTTTATATTTTACTGTTTTTTTTAAAAAAATAGTTATTAAAAATTTAAAATTTTAAAATAGAATTATAAATGAGTTTTTGGCAAAGATAGTGGGCATTTTTGGCAAAGATAGTGGACATTTTCGGATGAACAGTGAATCAGGCATTTTTGGCAAAGATAGTGGGCATTTTTGGCAGCTTAAAAAGATAACGGGCAAAAAGTAAAGTTGGCAAAAGATAATAGGAATTTTTGACATTTCTGCCTTATATTTATTATGTGCACTTTTCTCGTATACATATACTATTTTTACTATGTGCACTTTTCTCATGTACAAAATGCATGGCATAAAGATGAATACTTTTTCTAATATATAAAATACATGTTCAGTTTAACTAGAACTCAGATCTTAGAACACATATTTTCTTTAAATTTTACTTAAGATACAACATAAAGAAAATATGAATGTTTATGTGAGAGAGAGGGAGAAATTGAATATCTCACTTTTTAGTCGTCTTTTTCATTTTTAAGCATTTTACTTAGATTACTTTGAATGGCAAACAAAACTTTATTCTCTTTGGACCCGTAAAACACGTGGCGTAATATGGTAAGTGCCGTAGAGAATGCCACACATATATGCCATAGAAGA
Organism: Linaria vulgaris; assembly: GCA_948329865.1. Lineage (NCBI taxonomy): Eukaryota > Viridiplantae > Streptophyta > Magnoliopsida > Lamiales > Plantaginaceae > Linaria > Linaria vulgaris. The sequence goes on along the minus strand of OX415250.1, from coordinate 27,637,104 downwards.
TTTGTTCTCAGAAAATAGAGAGTGATTCAACAATGAGTAAAAGATGAGAGATCTTAAGGGTACTTTACAACATGTAAGTTGTTTGTTTTTTCTTTTTGCTCTTCAAATTAGTATTTGTAAAATATGAATATTGAGAAAGATATTGTTCAAACTCTTGAAGTAGATTTTATCATTGAATGATCTCTTAAAAAAAATGTAGAGTACAAGATGTCTAAGTAATTTTGCATTATATGGTAGATGTACTATTTGTTTATCAATTTTATATTGTTATAACTTACAAATGTAAGTTTTTTTTTTCCTATTTTTTTTTAATGCAAGAAATCTCTTGAAGTGGTTGACGATTCCATTATTGCCTAGAGGTACATCAAACTTGGATTTTTGTAGTTTAAAAATATCATTTTCGATACACACCATTATATTATTTTAAATTAATTCTATATTTGTTTATGTGTAGGAAATGGCATTTTCAGGAATGCGCTAATTGACAAGCAGAATTCAGCGGATGCCAACGAACGACCTTCATTGTTTCCCGTAAAGGTGACTGGAGATCTACTTTAGTTTTATATGAATTAGTTTAAATGTATGGACGAAATATTAAAAATGCCCGTTAAACTTTAACAAAAAAGTTAAAATGCCTGATTTTTCGGGCCTTGCAAAAATGCCCGGTATCTTTTAAAAATCTTGCAAAAATGCCCGATGGTCTTATTCGGGCTAAATGTGCCTACGTGGCGGTACAGTGGCTGCCACGTCAATAAACTGCTCTGCCACGTCATATTTTCAGTTTAAATAATTTTTTTCAAACAAACCCTTCTAATTTTAAATATTGTATTTGCACCCCAAAATAAATTGCACTTTGCACCCCAATATATATAAATAATAATAATAAAAAATATATAGAAACATATATATATATATATAACTATTTTGTAAAAATAATAAATATATACAAATAATAATAATAAACATATTAAATAATAATAAGAATAATAAACATATATATATAAATATAATTAAAAAGGGTCATATATATAAACATATATGTAACTATTTTGTAAAAATAACAAATATATATATTAATAATAATAGTAATAAATAAATGTATATATATGTTAATAATAATAAAGATATAATCATAAATATAACTATTTTGTATAAATAATATATATATACCCTGCGTCGGATCGCGACCACCACCACCGAGTTGCAGGGGGGGGGGGGGGGTTGTGGGGTGGGAGGTGGTCTATTTTTTAAATATATAAATATATTTATGTTTTAAATTTATTAAGATTTAAGTTTTTATATATGTTTTTATTTTTACAAATAGTTATATATATGTGTATATATATATATATATATATATATATATATATATATATATTAGGCAGATGAACCTTTTTATTGCAGTCCAACGTGTCAACACGCTTATCCTACGTGGCAACATGTTTTGTTGACTGTGCCGCCACGTAGGCACGTTTAGCCCGAATCAATCCATTGGGCATTTTTGCAAGATTTTATAAAAGATATAGGGCATTTTGGACAGGCCCGAAAAAATCGGGCATTTTAATTTTTTTTTGTAAAGTTAACGGACATTTTTAATATTTTGTTCTAAATAAATTATGTCATTTTTTTTAATAAAGCATATTTGTTGCTATTTCTCTATCATATTATAAACCATGAAAAATATCCAATAAACCTTCAATATGCCTTTTTAGATTGTTCATGTTGTTGTGGACACTGTATTAGAAAGATGTGAATCGAAGTATGAGGCCCTATATGATTTTGTAAGTATTAGCTTCCTACTCTCCCATTATTGTTGTTATTCATAAAGTTGGCTGAGCTTTTTTGTTTTCTTTCACTCTAGAATACAAAATTTAAGTTTATTTTGGAAATTTTGTTAGAGTTCAAACCTTTCACCTGTCTTCGTCAACGTGAAAAGTCGGTGAATGAGGTTAGGACGATAGAGAAAATCAATCTGAAACTCGAAAGCTTGGTATATACTCTTTTTGTGAGACTTATATAGAGATAAGAAGTAAGAAAAACTACTGTTTTAGCTATGAATTCATGCTAGAATATAATTCTTGAGTAGATATTCTGTGTGCCTTTTATTAATATTCTTAAGATCATGGCAGATGTTTTAGGAATGAACTTGAAGACAAGTATGGCAGATATTAAGGTACAACCCTCTTTGATTATTCTAGTAAACTTTTTTGTGTAATATTGATTTTTTTGTGTTATCTGCATGTAAGGGCGGAGCCACCATGGGGGCTTGGGTGGACTCCAGCTCGGGGTCAAATTTAACTCCAACGTAATATGTATTTAGCCTAACTCTAAAACTAAGGAGATCTTAGGTAGAGTTAAGTAGAAAGAGACAAAAAGATTATTGAAAAATGAAAAGTGTGCTAAAAAACATTCCCTTGATGTTTGAAAAAGTTAGAGTTAGAGGGTATATATCAAAGGAGTTGAGCTCAATGAACGTCTCAGGTCAATCTAATCTTATGGTCAAAAAGACAGCAAAAATGTTCCACATCCTTTTTACAATAAAATGATTGTCCAATGGTAGACACGTCCTAGAAAATTCTAAAATTATAATATACCAGAGAGAATTTAGAGTTGGCCTATTTAATAATGTTATACATTGTTTCGTATGCTTGCGTGCCTTGCACTAGCTACTAGACGAAAGTGTGGCCGCCCATGAAATCTTCTCCCAGCGGAATAGATGGCATCCCCGACACCTGGGAAACTTCGAAACTCTTAAACCTCTTCTTTAAACTGCCATAACTCGTTCTCGTCTCCCAGCTCACCTCTGCCTCTGACAATTCTTTCTATCAGATTATGCATTGTCGCCAAGGCTTGACCCCTCAGCGCTCGACAAGGATCTGACAAATTGTGGTCATGGTGCAGCGGTACTAGCACTACCATTGCATGTCATAGGTCATGGGCTTGAAGCTTGATTGCAACAATTAATTTTTTAGTTAGATTTTTCCTTAAGGAGCCCAAATTACTAAAAAAAAATCAAGATCTCCAAATGATCTCAATCTATCATTAAATGTTAAAAACAATCCATTTTTAAATCCCTTTACACTTGAAAAAACTCACATCTTTCTCCCAAACCTTCAACATCAAATCTTGAGATATTTAGCATGTTGTACTAAATTATATTATTATATACAAGGAGAATATTAAATTTTTTTGTTTAAAATTATTTTCTAGTAAATGATAGTCTTGTGCATTCAAAAAAAAAAACTTGTGATTTTGTTGGGGCTTTAACATAGGTTATTAAAGGTTTTTTTTGTATGTCTATTAAAGTTTTGTTTTCCTAATTCTATAGATAAACAAATATTTTAATTAAGAGAAATATGTATATTCCCGATAGCACGTAAATGCAGTTGATCAAGTTTATTTTTCATAGAATTGAAACTTAACTTCAATAACATCTTTATTTAACATGTAATTTTTTATTTTGAACCAAACTAGAAATACTTTTAATTCTATTGTATATATTTTAATATATATAGATACATATTATTTATTTAAAATAATTGTAGCCAGGGGTCGAAAACAATCCTGGCTCCGCCCATGTCTGCATGTTCTTCATCTTAACAATTCATTTTGCACTATGCTTTCACTATCACAATAGGGATTTTCTTAGCACTATCCTTCCTTTATTCACTGAACTTCACTCCTCAATTTTGTGGGTATGTGATTGTATGTGTCTGTCCGAAGTTATCTTTCTTCAATCGATCACCTCCCTTTATATAGAGTTTGTTAGGGACATGTGTCGTTATGCATGTGTTTTAGTAAGGTACATGTGTCACAATATGCGTAAAAGTGTAAAAAGATAAGATAAGGTATATCTTTAGTCTACTAGATGCTGACTAAGCTGATCTTTATCTCTTCCAATGGCTTCGGGGATCTCCGAGGGGTTGTTCTTTGGGATGCTATTTTTCCGAGGGGCCCTACATTTGGTGACGTCTTGAGAAACCAGTTAGGACCTTCTTTTGGGGGTGTTGTTGCTTCGGTAAGGGTTCATTCTGGTGTAGGGGCTTCTGTATATGTTCTCCAAATGGTGTTTCCGCCTTTGACTTGGGCTCCGAGGGTTAGGCATGGTCTCTGAGGGGTTTGACTTGGTCTTCGGGGTCTTGACTTGGTTTTCGAAGGCTTGACTTGGTCTTTAAGATCTTGACTTGGTCTCCGAGGGCTCGACTTGATCTCCGAGGACTTGACTTGGCCTTCGTGAAGTGGTACTTTCTTGTTCAAGCCCTCGTAGAGGGTCTCCGAGTAGCTCTTGTATTTAGATCTGGTTTTGTTCTTAGATTTGGTCTTCACAGTGATGTTCCGAGGGCAGTTTATGTTGAGGAGTGTTCAGCAAGGAAGTATTCTCGCAAGATTATGGGACTCGGGGTCCGTTGTGGTCCCTCTTGGCGCATTGATGGATATCGGAGTCGCGCGGATCCATCGGGGTTTACTCTTTTTCGATGCCGCATTGATATCTCTTTTTTATTCATCGTTGACTTTCCAAGAGATGCTTAGGTATCTCCTCGGAGATTCCTTCGTACCGCTTTGGGTCAGTGACAGAGGGGTGTGGTAACATCTGTGGGGCCTCCTCAGTGGGAGTGGTACATCTCATCGGAAGTACTCGTGACAATGGTATTGTCCATATATTAATTCCTATATTTAGGACTAATATTCCTCCTGAGCTCATATTTATTTTTAACGGTTAACACTAGCCCCCCCCCCCCCCAAATTTCGATCGCCTTCGTAGAGGCGAGGGAAATTTTATTTCGTGTCCTCGGTGAGGTGAGGGGTTAGTCCGAGATTTTTCCTTCGATGTTCTTATTTTTGGTATTTTTCCGAGGGAGTATGTATACATATTTATAATTATTAAAAAACGGATCATAGGGAATTTACCTGATTGCCCTTGGGGGTGCTGTCCTCACGCACGCCGAGGTTGCAGAGCGTCTGTTGCACGTAGCCGTTGACAGGTTTACAACTTCAAAACATTTGACCGTTGGCAATGATCAGATTATTAACGGCGTGGCGCAGGCTGAGCGGAAGATACATGGAGCTTTAACTAGGCTTCACGTTTTAAAGGCGTATGACCGTTGTCACTCCTTCGGCTATAAATAGGAGGACTGTTTATTCTTTTCCTCACTCTCATAATTTCCTTCCTTAGCAGTTTTTCAACGAGAAAAATAAGTTTTTTCTTCTCTTCTTCCTCTCCTTTCGTATTTCAAACTTTCAGTAAATTCACACGCCCTTCGTCTCTTTTTCTTTTCGGAAAAACACTTCTTCTTAACTATCGCACAAATGGCTTCTTCTACCAACGCTGATCCCATCGCTGCTTCCACCACCTCTGGAGTCACCGCCCCTATTGATTCTCTGCGGGTATGGTGGGTGCTCCGACGGGGATAATTACCCGTAAACGAAAGGGGGAGACTTCTGCTGTTGTTGAGGGCGGCGCTGCCTCTTCCAAGAAAGCTAGGGTTCCCAAATTGAAGAGGGCTTCCACCCGCGACTTTACAAAAATCGAGAAGATCCAGAGTATTGCTACTCGTGAGCAGGTATTGGAGTTGTTCACCTCAACTGGGGCTTTTCAGAAGAATACGGTGTTCCAGATTCCGACGAAAGACGAGAGGGCTTGCTATCCCCCCAGGGGATGGTAACTATCTACTTTGCCCAAGTAAAATATGGATGGCGTTCATTCATGCCGCCCTTCTTCTGCGAAGTGTTCAAAGCGTGTAATATCAGTCCGAGTCAAGTGGTTCTGAATGGGTTTGTTGCTCTCTGCATCTACATCTTCTGGTGCCAAGTGAATGGATTGGAGTGTGGGGTGGACCACTTCTTTTCCTTTTTTGACGTAGTGATTTCACCCGGGGGGTATCCATTCTCCTACGTTCGTCACTGGGACAACACCAAACATTCCACGAAGAGGATACTAGATGGGTCATTCAGCTCTCACAGTGTCTGGAAGAACAAATACTTCTTCGTGCAACCTGCTCAAGCCAAATGGGACATGCCTTTTGACTGGAGAGAGGGTGCGGCACCCGTGCGCACCATGGATCAGAAGGTGATTTTTTCCCCGGTGATTTCTCAGTAGCTTTTGATGGAGTCGGATGATTTTCTGATGCTGTTTGAGACGTCCGGGCTTCATCGTGTGGTGTTCACCAACGATGCTATCGATAAGCCATTGTCCCTATCTTCCGAGACCCTAACTCTTTTCAGTAAGTACTTTTATTTTGTTCTCGTCTTGTTCTTTTGACATAGGAATAGGTTATAACTGTATATGTCGGTTCTCGGGTGGTGCAGGGGATGTTTTAGCGAATTATTACTCGCAGTCGGGTCCAGTGGAAACTGTTCCGAGCGGTCTTTCCGATGTTCCGAAGGAAGGTGATCATGAGGAAGAGGAGGTTAATGCTCCCGAGGGTGCGCACATGGGAGGTACTCATGAGGATCATGCACCCTCGTATATAGATGTTGCGGGTATAATTCAGAATGCGGTCCTACTACGCCAGATAGGTCCTTACTCGACTTTGGCTCTGGTGTCGGTCCCCGGATCCGACGCAGGAAGTTCTCTGAGGGCTTCAGAAGAAGAGATTTCTCCGAGGACTGGCGGGGAGGATTCTACCCGGGAGACCGCTGAGGTGGTGGGCCTATCTTCTAAGGATCCGTCTCCCGCCTCTCCTCGGGATGTCGAGGTTCCTTTGCCCATGTCTCCGATAGTTCCTGAGCTCTCGGAAAGGGCAATGTCCGAGCCTACTTCCTTCGGTGAGTTTTTGTTGGTCCTTAATAATATTTTCTAAAATGTTTAGGGGGTTTGTTCATACATTGATGTCCTCTTTTCTGGTGCAAGTATCGCGGATAAGGGAAAGGCTCCGATGGCAGAAGAGTCTTCTCTTCTAGGTAGGCTTTCTGTACTTACCTCTTTCTTTTCTGCCTAATCCTTATTCCATGACTTTTCTAGTTTCATTCTCTCTTCTTACTTACACATATTGTTCTTGCAGAGGAAGACTTTGTGGCGCAGTTTATTAATCCCGCTTCGGAGGCCTCGTTGGGTGACTCCGAGGACATTCACGAGGAGTTTGACCCGTCGTCCGACGATAGGGATGCAAAGGTGGAGATTCTGAGTTTGTTGGTCGGGGAAGCAGGCCCGTCTACAACTGCTGGAGGTCCTCGGGTGATATTTACCGACTCGGACGTGGTGACGCCAACTCCGGGGACCATTCCTCCGCGGGATCACGTCCCCGTCACGCTTTCTCCGAGAGGCCTCACCTTTCAGACTCCGTTGGCTCCTCATAATCTGGAGGATCTGCCCTCGGTGCAGGTTCTAACGGATTCTTTCCAGGAGATTCTTCGGTTCTTCACTTCGTCGAATGCCACCTCCGCCGATGGGTTCCATTTCATGCACACGAGCCTGAACTGGGTGGCTCTTATGGTAAGTTGGACCCCTTCTTTTCCTTATTTCTGTTTATCCTTCTATTAGGTAATTCGTATTAAATTCGTACGCCTTTTCTTTCCTCTTCGTAGGTTGGGAAAATTTGGGATGCAGCGGGGGTGATAAAACAGGGGTGTCATAAGGAGGGGTAGGAAGTAAAACTTCTTCGAGCTCAGGTGGCGTCCCTTCTCTCTAAGGACAAGGAGAGTCAGACGAGGGAGGATGTACTCCATACGAAAATTTTAGATCTCGACTTTCTTCTGCAAGAGGCTCAGAAGGCAAACGAGGGCTTGCGCTTCAAGTTAGAGAGGGTGGAATCTGCATACGAGCAGATGGAAGCATCCAACAAGGCTGCCAAGGGGCGGATTACCCTTCTGGAGAAAGAGAAGAAGGAGTCCGAGGAGACTCTTAAGGCCCAGATTGCTGCTCTTGAGAGGGAGAAAGCTGAGGGGTTGGCAAGGGAAAAGGGACTTCAGGAGCTGTTGGGCCAGCTCACCGATAGGGCTGCGTTGGCCGAGGGGAAGCTGGAAAAGGCTCTTTCTCCCGATGAGGTACAGGCTAAAATTGACGCGGCGGTCCATCTTGCTCAATAGGAGATCTCTAGGCAGCAACCGAAAACTTTCGATAGGCCGCCCCAAGAGCTTTTAACCGGCCACATGTTGTGGGGTTATCTGGAGTGTGCGAGACTGGCGAAGTCACTGTTGCGGCCGGACGTGGACTTCTGTAAGTCTTTTGACCTCCATAAGCTGAAGATGCCATCTTCTGAGGACTGCCGTGTCCTCGTAAGGAGATTTAGTGGTTTATTATCTCATCGGGATTATCATGCCCCTTCTCCAATGCGTTCAGCAAGTAGCCCGAGTCCGAGGCCCAGTGGTTCAGGGGGAGTACTATCACCTATCTCTCGTATGGCTCCGATGACCACTTATGCTGAGGCGACATCCCCTTCGTACCCTGCTCCTCCTCCATCCACCACGGGGGCATAGTCTAGGGTGTTTATTTCTTGTAACCTTTTGTTTTTGCACTTTATCTTTTTTCTTGGCATATGTACTCTGTTTTCAGAGGACCTCTCGACTTCCGAATGAATAAACAGTTATCTTACTTGGCTCAAATTTGTCTTTTTCTGTCTCGTTTAATTTTATCATTGACAAATGTTATAATTATTTTTCTAATTTAAATTTAATTTAGAGGGATAAGGATAAAACTTTAATCCTGCTGACCAAGCTTGCCCTTAAGTAGGATGTGTCAGTTTGCATGGCAAAGCTAAGTGTGTATCCTCCTTAAGTAGGAGGATTATATTGACACGTGTTCCTTATTTTTAATAATGGAAGGTTAAGTTTAATTTTTAATCAAAAGGCTATGAGTATATAAGTGCTAAGTGTTTAGCAAACCTATTTACACTTAGCATAAAGAGAAGTTCACTAACTCTCTCGCAAATTTAGCTTTTTATTCTCACTTTAGCTATTTCTTGTCTTTCAATTTCGCTTCCTCTTCAATTAAATAATCGTGATAAAGGAGAAGATACTTACTTGAGGAGATTATGCCCCCACATTACAGGCGAGGAGAATCCGTCTCATCTCATAGTTCTACTCAAAATTCGGTTCGGACTCCTTCGCTGCCGTTAGGGGTACGCCATGCTTCTTCGGATAGCTTTTCCTCTCGAAGAGACAGTCTAGAGGATGACATAACTGCCATTTTGGGTAGTTCTTCGAGGGGAGCAACTTCACGGTTTTCTCATACAAATTCTCTTAGGAGGAATCACATCCGAGAGGTATTCATGGGCAGGGGATCTTACACCCTTGCAGATCAATCTTCGGTCCTTGAGATGCTTCATTTGAGTCCTTCGAAGCTAATGGGACGAGACTGTGTTGGGACTGCCGCAAGCAATGAACACGAGGGGTCCATTATGACCCTCTTCACCTAGTATAATATGGATTATACTAAGTACGATGTACTTGTACCGTTCTATGATCAGAGGGCTTACGATCCCCCTCGAGCTATTTAATAGTATATTGTGATCAGGTACGTTATGGGCTACGGGTGTTTCTCCCCCCTTTCTTCAAACTCTCTTTCGCTATTGGCAATTATGTCCCAATCAGCTAACACCGAACTCCTACCGTCACTTGGTGGGGTATATTCTTTGTTGTGAGCTCTTAAATCTCCCTATGACAACCTCATCGGGTGGGGGCTATTTTCTCCTTACGCCCCTGTTCGGGTGGTCCTCTTTTCTTTAGCCTGGTCTATCGGGAGAACATTAAGGCCTTCACTCATGTATCCAACCCTTGCTCTCGTAGAGAAGATTGGAGGCGGGGATTCTTTTTTGTTCCTCTGAAGGGCCAATCGGCTAATTTGTGAGGAGTACCTCTCCGATGGGGCTTAGGGTATGTTACCCCCAACTCCGAGACTGTGGTGTGTGAGGGGGAGATGTTGTCTCGTTCGGGGTTGTTCTCGGGGACTTATGACGTGAGTGGTTTGTTGGAATTTCCTGAATTCCTGATCTTGGCGCGGCTTCAAGAAGGGGTAGAGACGTTTAGTCTCCCTGTCCAGCCGCTTTGCCGTAATTTCTTTTTTCGTAAGTTCTTCTTCGGGTCTTTGTCATTCATAGTGCTCTTTTCTTCTTCGGTCCCATAATATGTTCTTCTTTGTGACAGGTTCGGAGATAGCCGCATTTGCGATTGAACCTTTTGACAAGGCTTTTTTGACACAAACATCATACGATGATTATATTTTGTAGGAAGAGAGGGATTCTGACCAACAAAGTTTTGAAGAGGTGACAAGTCCTTCCTCGGGGAGAGAGAATCAGAGGGCTTTGCCAATTGCAGCCCCCCAGTGAACATTCGAGCTCCTGCTGTTGTGGAAGATCAGATCTCCACTTTTCTCCGAATGGAGTTTCCGATTCCTCAACGGGTATTGCGTCCTTCTCCTTCGGCAGAAGTTGGTGTTATTAACATGGTAGATGAGGACTTTTCTCCTTCGGTTCCGGGCGGATCTCAACCCTTAGGGGGGACAGGATCGTGTTGCTCGACAATCTCTCGAGGAAAACCCTCTCCTCGCAGGAGTACCATCCCTCGGAGAAGATGGTTCCGCTCCTATGTCCTCTTCAGTTACGGACTTCTGCCAAATTTTTTTGAGTGGTCTTTTGAGTGCACCAGATTGTGAGCTAATGAAGATTCTCCCTCTATCGAGCCTTCAGGATTTAGCCTGCAAGGATTTGTGCGAGGTATAGTAGCTTTTATTCGTTTTATTTAATACTAACCTTTTTCCCGTCTTTGCGGTAATGATCTATCTGCATACAGCTTTACATGGTTCTGAATGCCATTGGATCCTGAGGAGATTCCTCTTCTGATCCCGATTTGGTCTATCGCCGTCGAGACGAGCTAGAGAAGTGTTTGTTTGAGGCTCACGAAGAGATAGCTCGACTGTCCGCCGAAAGGGAGACCGCTAGAGATGTTTCCGGAGAAATATTGAAATTTGAAATAAACAAGTCTTGGGAGCTGGAGTGCCAGTTGGTGCTCGAAAAGGCCCAAGTCCTGGGTTTAGATAGGAGGATGGATGCTTTGAAGGACCAGATACGGTTTTTCGACGAGCGATTGATGAGTGTCACGAGGGAGAGAGATGTGGCTAATCAACGGTTGTTGGAGACCGCTCGTACCCACGAGGTGGCGCTGGTGATGGCTCAAGTTCAAGCAGTGTTGGAAGTGGTGGGTCCATCTAGCCCTCAATAGTCCCTTCAGGGTGAGATGCACCATTTGGTCCGTATAGGCTATCGATTGTGCTGAGAGGCGGTTCAGGCTTTGCCAGGGTTTCCTTCGGGCTTGGTCATTCCTGAACTTGACATCTGTGGGGTCTTTACAGAGGATTCTTCTTCGGTGCTCGAGGATTCGGTAGTTCTGATAGGTGACCCGGTTTCTTTATCCAATGAGTAACATCGTCGCCTCATCAGGGAAGGGAAGCGTCCAATCGAGGAAGCTTAGTTTAGGCGGGGGCAATGTTGATCTCTTTGTATCGGACATGATCCAATATCCCTTTAGGGTAAGGATTTGTTGTTTATTGCTAAAAGTTTTGCATTAGTTGTTTGTATTAGATGGCTCCTCGGAGTCAGGTTGCTGTGATGACCCTCTCGTAGAGTCATCGTTTTGTTTTGCAACCTTTTTCTCTCCTTTTTTTATTTTTGTATCGGAGCCTTCTATATATAGAAACAACTTTTTATTTATGTACAATTGTTGCATTACATTAAGCATAGTACTTCCTAAGATTGATTGAGTTCTAGGTGTTGTGGAGCACTGCGCCTTTGGAATCGGCGAGAAGATAGGTTGTGGGTCCCACAATTCCTGCTATCTTATAGGGTCTTTCCCGTCGTGGATCGAGTTTGCCTACGTTCTTGGAAGCTCCAACTCGTTTCATCACTAAATCTCCAACTTGAAAAGTTCTAGGTTTTACCTTAGCATTGTAGTATCGTGACATTCGGGTTTTGTATTCTTCCATCCGGATGGCTACTCGGGTCCTTTTCTCTTCAAGCAGATCAAGGGCCAAGGCTAAGTTGGAGCTGTTGGTTACTTCCTCATATTCTCGGACTCGCCAGCTCTCTATGGAGACCTCCGAGGTTAGGACTGCTTCGCACCCGTATGACAGGCTGAAAGGAGTTTCGCCCGTAGCGGTGCCTTGCGTAGTCTGATAGGCCCACAGTATGCCAGGTATTTTTTCAACCCATTTGGCCTTGTGCCAATCGAGTCGGGCCTTCATGTTCTTCAGAAGGGTTCAGTTGGTTCTTTCTACTTGCCCGTTTGCTTGGGGATATCCCACCGAGGTAAAGCGGTGTTTGATTTCCCAGTGGTCACACCACTTTTCTAACTCTTGATTCGTGAATTGTAGGCCATTATCACTTACCAGGTTCCGAGGGATGCCACAACGCCACATAATGTTCCTCCATAGGAAGTTGATGACGGCGCCTGCCGTGATTCGGGCTAGGGGTTCCGCCTCAACCCATTTAGGGAAGTAGTCAACTGCCATGAGTAGGAATTTCTTTTGACCGGCATCGGGGATAAGTGGGCCTACTATGTCTATGCCCCACTTGGAGAAAGGTTAAGGGGTCAGATGAGGTTCCCACAGGGCTGCGGGCTGATGAACCCGAGGGGCGTATGTTTGGCATGGTTTACACCTTTTGGCATGGGTTTTGCTGTCTTTAGCCATCGTGGGCCAGTAATAGCCTTGCCGAATCAAGCGTCCGACCATGCTTTCGCCGCTGGTATGGCTGCCGCATGTCCCTTCATGAGTTTCCGCTACAGCTAGTTGAGCTTCTTTTTCGTTTAGGCATCGGGCGTGGGGGCAAGAGTATGTCATTCGGAATAGTACTCCATCTTTGAGGAAGTATCAAATGGTTTTCTTAGACATCAGCCGTTGTACGGCCTTGTCCTTGGAGTATCCCTCGGGATCGTGCAAGTAAGCTTTAATTGGGATCACCCAACTGGAGGGGGGTCTATGGTGGCATTCACGTCTTTGCCTTCGGTCTTCTCGAACTCGTTGATCTGGAGTAGAGTGATTCTTCGGGTATGAATGGCAGCCATCTGACTTCATGGGCGCAGGCTCAGCTCCATAAGTGGACATAGGAGAGGGATCGTCAAAAGACAAGTCTATCACCTTTGTAGTCTTCTGAACAGATTCTTCCTCAGTCGCCCTCGGAAACACCCCTTCTTCGGAAACCCTCGGAGAGTTTCCTATATCGGATCCAGAAGCGGGCAAATCACCTGTATCGGACTTAGAAATCGGCACCAAAGCCCAAGAGGAATAAGGGGCTACCTGACGTAAGGGAACAACACTTCTGATAACCCCCGTCCCATCTATATACAGAGGAGAATGGTCCTCGTGAGCTCCTCCCACCTCCGGAGCCATGTGTTCGCCCTCGGGAGCATTGACCTCCTCTTCTTCGTGATCCCCCTCCCCTGGCACATCAGAAATACCACTCGGAGTAGGTTCACTTGGACCCGACTGCAAGTAATAATTGGCCATGACCTCCTCTGCATCACCTCAAAGTCAGCATATATAAATACAATTCACCATTGTACGCAGAAAAGGAATAAAATAAGAGAATAAGGAACTTACGAAAAAGATTCCTCGCATCGGAAGACAGGGACAAGGGCTTTTCCACGGCATCATCGGTAAACACCACGTGATGAAGGCCGGACGTCTCAAACAACATCATAAAATCTTCCGACTCCATCAACTTGTGCTGAGAAATCACGGGAGATAAAACTACCTCTGGGTCCAAAGTATGCACGGGAGTTGTGCCCTCTCTCCAATCGAAGGGCATATCCCATTCACCTTTTGCGGGCTTCACGAAAAAGTACCTATTTTTCCAAACGCTATGTGAAGTAATTGCCGCACCCAGAATTCTCTTCGTGGAATCTCCCGAGTTGTCCCGATGACGAACATTGTAAAAGGGATACCCCCTCGGGTGACACCCCCACATCAAAAATTGAAAGAAAGTGATCTACCCCACACTCTAACCCATTCACTTGGCACCAAAAAACATAAATACAGAGGGCGGCAAACCCATTCGGAACCATTTGACTCAGGCTGATATTACAAGTTTTAAAAACCTCACAAAAGAAAGGTGGCATGAATGAACGCCACCCATATTTTACTTGGGCAAAGTAAACTGACAACATACCCGGAGGAGGATAACACGCTCTCTCATCTTTCGTCGGGATTTGGAACACCATGTTCTTTTGAAAAGCCCCGGTTGAAGTGAACAAATCTAATACTTGTTCACGAGTAGCGATACTCGGAACCCTCTCCACTTTGGCGAAAGTCCGAAGAGGCGCCTTCTTCGATTTGGGAACCCTAGCTTTTTTAGAAGAAGTGGCGCCGCCCTCAGAAGAAGTAGCAATCTCTCCTTTGCGTTTACGAGTGACTACCCCCACCGAAATACTCCTCACATTTGCAGAAGAGTTAATCCGAGTAGTGACTTCAGAAGAGGTAGCGGCGACAGTGGGATCAGTGTTGGTGGAAGAAGCCTTTGGTGTAATAGTAAAAAAGGGAATGTTTTCGAAAAAGAGAAGACGAGCGAGTAAATCTGCTGGGACTTTGAAGTACAAAAGACGAAGAAAAGAAGTTAAGAAAATAAGTTTTTGCTCTGAGAGAGTTACCGCAAAGATGAATTGTGAGAATGAAGAAAAAAGGTTAACAGTGTCCCTATTTATAGCCGGAGATGACAACGGTCAAAAATCTTTAAGACGTGGAACTTGTTTAAAGCTCCACGTAACCGCCGCCTGATCACGCCACGCCATCACTATTCTGACCGTTACCAACGGTCAGATATTTCAATTTTCAAAGCTGGTCAAACAACAATCTGTCACCTGCGCCCTGAGATCTCCGCATGCCTAATAACGATACCCTAAGGGTATTCAGGTAAAATCCTTATAAATTCTGAATATATATATGCATATCCCCTCGGAAAAATATCAAAAAATAAATATAGGGAATACCAGGGCATGAACTAACCCCTCGCCTCACCGAGGACGATGATTAAAATTTTGCTCGCCTCTACGAAGGCGATCGAAATTTGGGGGGCTAGTGTTAACCATAAAAATAAATAAAAGGAAAAGAAGAAGGTTAATCCTAATCGGGAAATCAATGGATGGACAATACACTTGTCACGAGTACTTCCGATGTGATGTACCCACTCCTAATAAGGAGACCCCCTCGGATGTTGCCCTACTTCTCGGTCACTGACCTAACAAAGGTATAGAAGAGCACACGAGGAGGATCATAAGCGTCCCTTGGAAAGTCAAAGGGTGAGTAAAAAACAGATATCAACGCGGCATCGGAAAAAGAGCAAACCCCGATGGACCCGCGCGACTGATATCCACCAATGCGCCAAGAGGGACCACAACGGACCCCGAGTCCCATGAACTTACAAGAAAACTTCCTTGCTGAACACTCCTCAATGAAAACTGCACTCGGACCATCATCCGAGGACCCATTTTTGGAGAAAAACCAGAAATGAATAACAGAGCGCCCAATAACTATATTCCGAGAACTTAGACGGAAAAGTCCCATTTCAAGCAGATCAAATCCAGCCCTCGGAGATCAAATTAAGCCCTCGGAGATCATATCAAGCCCACGGAGATCACATTATGCCATCGGAGATCCTGCTATGCTATCACATTACGTCCTCGGAGATCACTCCATATCATTGAAGAACGGACCCGAGTCAAGAAAGAGAAATAAAACCCCTCGGAAGGCACATACAGCAATCCTTACTCTTGTACGAGCATTCTCATATGTATCAACAAAAGCATAGCCCTCGGAAGAGTAGCATCCCCCAAAACAATCCTTTATCGGAGATCCTCGAAGTCATCGGAAAGCACAAAAACGGGTCTAGTCAGCATCTAGTAGATTAAGAGATAAACCTTATCCTAATTTTTACACCTGTATCAATGAAACGACACTTGTCTTTACTAAAGCACATGCACAATGACACATGCCCTTATCAAAGTCTATATAAAGGGAGGTGATCAACAGAAGAGAGAAGAACTCAGCTTAGCTTAAGATAACTTACCACAAATACACAAAGATAAGAGGAGGAAAAGTTCAGTGAATAAAGGAAGGGAATATTCTTGTATCTCTTGAGTCATTTCCATCTATGATTGTTTCTGAATCACGGACAGGGCGTTCCAACCCAATATAAATATCTTCCGTTAAATAGGGAATAATTCAAAACCCGTTAACACATATGATAATTTTTTTATTAAAAATACAAATAATCTTATTTTATTTTATGTTAGTAATAAGAATTGATTACAATTTTTATTTTATTTAGTTAATATATATATATATATATATATATATATATATATATATATATATATATATTATCCCACCCCCACCCCCACCCCCACCCCCACCAACCCCTGCACCATCAACACCCACCACACATGCACCACCTCCACCAACCCCGCCACCCCCACCCGCCCCTGCACCACCAAAACCCACCACCCACCTCCACCAACCCCGCCTCCCCCAACCCACCCCTACACCACCACGCCCCCACCCGCCCTGCACCATCCTCAAAAATCACCACCAAAACCCACCACCCACCACCCACCTCCACCAACCCTGCCTCCCCCGACCCGCCCCTGCACCACCACGATACCCCCATCCCTGACCCGCCCCTGCACCTCCAAAAAATCACCACCAAAACCCACCACCCACCTCCACCAACCCCGCCTCCCCCAACCCGCCCCTGCACCACCATGATACCCCCACCCACGACCCGCCCCTGCACCTCCAAAAAATCACCACCAAAACCCACCACCCACCCCCCACCTCCACCAACCGCCTCCCCCGACCCGCCCATGAACCACCACGATACAACCTCCCCCCCCCCCCCCCCCCCCTCCCACCCACCCCTGCACCCCACAAAAATATAATTATTTCAATATTGTAAATATAATTATTAGACTAAGTGTAAATATTGTAAATATAATTATTAGACAAATTGTAAATATAATTATTTCAATATTTGGGGTCTAAGTGTAATTACATAAAATTATTTGGGAGGGAAATAGAAAATATCCCCAAATCCGGTCAAATTAATCAAAAATTATTGCCGGAGGACCAAAATTGAAATTCTGGTTACTTTAGATGACCAAAACGGCCTGAAGCACTATAAAGGATTAAATTTAAAATGTGGTTACTATAAAGGACTAACAAGTAAAAATTCCCCAAATATTCTCTCCAAGCGAAGCATGCATAGCCACCTCGCGCTTCTTACCTACACCTGTCACCTTCAGATCCACATGCAAAAGACCACCAGCGAATTGATACTAAATCTAGAGTGGCTTAATAAAAAATTATGAGAAGATTATCATTATCTATATTCACCACACTACTGTGGGGAAATGAAACACAGGTGTTGAGTTAAGCAGAGGAGATTCGGTTCGTCGGTTTGACATATTAGATTAATTTTAGTTCTCTTACAATTCTGAATTTAGTAAGGAAACAGATAATTAAATAGTAATGGTATATTGCTTACTGGATTAATTTACAAAGTCTTGGACCCAAATTCATATAGGCTAAGATGTTTAGAGGAGTACAGCAACATATTTAATTAACTTGGTGGAGGTTTAGTAGTCCGATTATCCTTTTTGTGAATAGAAGCACAAGAGGTTTTCACGGTTTAATATATGTTCATATGATCGGGCTCGTTTTGGCAACTTAAACCTTTAGTAATGGTATAATTAACCTATAATATTAATCCATTGAGTAGACTCAATATGATCGAAAGAATAAACTGAGTGTCATAGCCATCATTATTTAATATAGTTTGTTGAATCTGGTGCTTCACTTGAATATTGATATTTGGCGCAATATATTGAAATTTAGTGAAATCTGTTATAAAATAACTAAAACTGTTGGGATTTATAACAATATATTAAAATATTTAAAAAAAGAAATGCAAATATTAAGTAATAACGCTTGTGGATTTGTGTCATTTTACTTTTCTAGGAGTGCTCTTTATATAGACTTTTCCAACATAATACAATTTCAATAGTATTTATAATAATAATTATTTCTATGATAAATAGTAAGCCTAAGTATAGGTACAACAATTTCTACAAAGATCACATGTATGTATTATTTATAACACTCTCCCTTGGCCGTTTGAAAATTTTGTAACGTATATGATCCGTCTTCTGCACACGTCTTATGTTGCCTCGTTAAAAACCTTATAAGAAAAAACTCAGTGGGATAAAAACCTTAATAATGGAAAAAGAATGCAGCCGTGTGAACTCCCCATCAAGTTGGCATCTCCAATTCTTCATAAGTTTCGTAGGTGACGCATCCCAATACTTTGAACATGTTTCTTAAAAGTTACAGTAGGGAGTGCCTTTGTAAGAAGATCTGTCATATTGTCACATGATTGAACATATTGGATATCAATTTCTTTGTTCTTCTCGAGTTCTTGAGTGTAGACAAAATATCTTGGGGGTGTGTGTCCCCTGATGGGCTATCTTCGCTACTTTTTAGGTATTGAAGTCGCCTCATCTCCAAAGGACTATCTTTTGTCTCAGTCGAAGTATACTTCAGATATTTTAGAGCGAGCTCATCTTACAGACACTCGTGTTGCTGCTACTCCTTTAGAGGTAAATGTTCGTTATACTCCTACTGGCAGTACACTTCTTCCGGATCCCACTTTGTACAGGTCTATTGTTGGTAGTTTGGTATACTTGACTATTACCCGATCGGATATTGCTTATGAGGTCCATGTTGTTAGCCAGTTTGTTGCTGCACCTACCTCTGATCATTGGGCTGCTATTACTCGCATTCTTCGTTATCTTCGTGGTACTATTTATCAGGGTCTATTGTTTCCTTCGAGTTCTTCATTAGAACTTCGAGCATATACAGATGCAAACTGGGCTAGTGATCCATCTAATCGAAAATCTACCACTGGATACTGTATTTTTCTAGGTGATTCTCTCATCTCTTGGAAAAGCAAGAAACAAGATGTTGTTTCTCGTTCTTCTACCGAGGCAGTGTATCGTGCTATGGCTTCCACCACAACTGAACTTGTTTGGTTACGATGGTTGTTAGGTGATATGGGGGTGGTGTTGTCATCTCCCACACCCATGTATTGTGATAACAAAAGTTCTGTTCAGATTGCTCATAACTCTGTTTTTCATGAGCGTACCAAACATATTGAGATCGATTGTCATGTGACTCGACATTATTTTCAGCATGGTGTTATCTTTCTACCATTCATCTCGTCTTCGATGCAGTTGGTTGACTTCTTTACGAAGGCACATACGATTCAGCGACACAACTTCTTTGTTGGCAAACTCTCATTACTTATTGCAGTATCTTCTCGAGTTTGAGGGGGGTGTTAGCATATTATTATTGTATATTAATTGTGTTAAGGGTAGTTTAGTCTTTTAGTTATCTTGTATATATATATATATATATATATATATATTCCTTAATGTAAACCCTAGTAATTACATTCATTCATTGTTTTGTAAGATCCCACTTTGTCTTGTAAGA
Organism: Linaria vulgaris; assembly: GCA_948329865.1. Classification (NCBI taxonomy): domain Eukaryota; kingdom Viridiplantae; phylum Streptophyta; class Magnoliopsida; order Lamiales; family Plantaginaceae; genus Linaria; species Linaria vulgaris. The sequence continues at coordinate 27,617,633 of OX415250.1, read as the reverse complement.
TCATGGCTATCTTCATGAATGTGTAGGCGAAAAGTTGATGGCGGACTTGTTTTTCGTGACTTGAAGGCTTTTATTTAGCATTCCTTGCTAAACAAGCATGGCGTATTTTTCAAAATCCAACGAGTTTGGTGGGACGAATATACAAAGCAAAATACTTTCATGGCTGCGAATTCCTTGATTAACAACTTGGCACGTCACCTTTTTTTTCAAGTGATGCATTTCGGAGTCGGTTGAGGTTTGAAGAAGGGGATTCAATGGATTGTGGAAAACGGGGAATTGATTTAGTTTGGCATGATGCACGGCTACCAAGACCGATGACCTATCGTCATTTTACACCAGTGAACATGGAGGACCCTTTAATGATGGTGCACGAGCTTGTTGATCCAATAACGGGAATGTTGATTTAGTGCGGGATTTATTTTGGGAGGATGACGCCCGTGTAACCTTTCAATTCCGCTTGGGGAATTAGCGAACCAAGACCGTATTATTTGGCACTATGGAAAAAAAGGCTTCGTCACGGTCTGTAGCGCGTATCATGTTATATTGTCGCATGACTTACACAAGAAAAAGTGGGTTATGACGTCGATATTCAAACCACACGCGGCTTGGTCAAAAATTTGGAAGGTTGAGTGCGCGAATAAGATCAAGCTTTTCTTGTAGCGTTGCTGTATGGATGCGATTCCGACACGAGCGAAATTGGTGAGAAGACGAATTTGTTCAAAAATTGTCGATCGAAATTCGGTCGGGAATACATTCATGCCCAGAAATTTGTGAAATCCCAACCGCATTTCGGTCGGGATAAAGTTTAAATATTATTCCCGACCAATTTTCGGTCGGGAATAACTTTGAATATTATTCCCGAGCGAAACTCGGTCGGGAATAAGTATGAATATTATTCCCGACCGACTTTCGGTCGGGAAAAAGAGTCATTCCCGACTGATTCTCGGTCGGGAATGACATTGAATATTTTTCCCGACCGCATATCGGTCGGGAAAAATAGTACATATTATTTTTTCGATATTTTGGAAAAAAATGATGAGTTTGTTAAGTATAACTATAGAATCTCACTAAATACATGAATTGCACAAATAGTTAGTTAGTTTAATGTACCTTTAACTATGCAATTAGTATAGATTATCGGAATATAAGTTAAGTTAGTTTGAATTTTTACATATATTAATCATACGTAGTATAGAGGAGTATTCACAATTGGCGATTAATATTTGTTACAAATCTTAGTACAAAGAGGCTAATTGTGATATATATATATATATATATTAACATATGTTTAGCATAATCGTAAGTAGTTACATTATTAGCAGCTACATATAACAATTTGTTTATAAGTGACAATATGAATCGACGCTTCAAATGATTCATCAACGTGCAACTAAATTTAATTTTTTTTAGATTTTTAGTAATATATAACTAATATTGATGTACTTGATCATTAAATCAACGATTTATCTAAAATAGAGAGCGAAATTGTGAAATTAACAATATGAATATTATTCCCTACCGAAAATCGGTCGCCAATACCCCTAAACCCTAAACCCTAAACCCTCATATTTTCGACCGAAATTCGGTCGGGACTAACAACGGTAACAGTTATTCCCGACCGAATTTTGGTCGGGAATAACAACGGTCAGTGTTATTCCCGACCAACATTCGGTCGGGAATAACAACGGCCAGGGTTATTCCCGACCGAATTTCGTTCGGGAATAACTATTACCGTTGTTATTCCCCACCGAATTTCGGTCGGGAATAACTGTAAGCCCCCCTATAAATACCCCTTCCTATTCCACTTGAGAAATCATTCTGTTAACCCTAAAAAATAAATAAGGGATTATACAAGTTAAACAAAAGATTAACCCTTAAATTAGGGATTAATCCCAAGGGCGATATTATCGTTATGAACACTCTCGTATGTCACATACCCTACTATGGTATGACGTGGCACCCGAAGAGATAATAGTCCCTCGGAATTCACATATCCTACTAGGATACGACGTGGCACCCGGGTGAACACCCAAGCGTCCCTTGGAAAGTCAAGATGAACAAAAATAAGATATTAACGTGGCATCGGAAAAAGAGTAAACCCCGATGGATCCACGCGACCCTGATATCCATCACTGCGCCAAGACGGACCACTATACGAGAATACTTCCTTACTGAACACTCCCAAAGCCCTCGGAATCATCACCCCGAAGGCTAAAATTCATAAAACAACGTCCTACTCAAAGCACCAATCACCAAAGTCACTTACCCCGAAAGCCCAAGCCAAGAAGGTTACTCAGCCAAAAACAGGAAGCCCTCGGAAAACGATTCCCGAAGGAGCCACTACTTTCACGATGACCAGAAACGCTCGGAACCCATCCATATACAAGAATACAATCTTACATGCAAATTGACGCTCTCGGAGCCCACCTCACAAGCCTAGAGAAACAAATATGCCCCTCGGAGAACTCTACCAGAGAAGCCGACGAGGAAATAGCTGTCCCCGTAATAGAGACCTCCTCGGACACCCACTCCACTTCAACTAGTGAACCTCCTCATGAAATCCAGCCCCTCGGAGAAAAGAAAACAGAAGACTCAGTCCCTCAAAGAAAATAAAACAGAAGAAGCAACCCCTCGGAACTCCCCGCAGTCCTCGGACAAGATAAGGATCAGCCTAGTCAGCGCCTTGTCAACAAGATATACCTTATATTATAGAAGGACACTTGTAATACAGGCAACATTACACTTGTAACACATGCAGCGCATGCATAGTGACACTAAAACCCTCCCGTACCTATATAAGGGAAAAGGAGAACAAGAAAAAAGGGGGGGGGGGATATACACAAAAAACTCACTCAGAAAAAGTGTAAGATCATAGTTATGCTCCTCGGGAGTAAGGAATTCAGTGAATAAAGGAAGGATATTTTCGTAATTTTCCCTAATAGTCAATTACTTTCTTTGAACCACGGATAACGGCGTTCCGAACTCATAAATAAATCGGTTAATCGGGTATTATTCCAAACCTGTTAACAAAATGGCGCCGTCTGTGGGAACGCCATAGAAGTTGTCCTCGAGCGTGTTCAAGAAAGCAAACCAACTATGGAAAATTTGTTTCACAGTGAAATCCACCCGCCCCATCTGGACAATTCGGAGGAAACCGTAGCGAATCGCCGTTCCGACGAAAGGGATTTCATCAATGTTCCCCGATCCATTTTTGAAAGACTAGTGGAAGCCACCGCTCGAGTTAATCGCCAAGAATTCGAGACTCCCTTGGAAACAGTCCCAGGACCTCCGCACCAGGGAGATTATCCCTCGGAACAAGGCGAAGTTTACGCGAGAGGGGCGCCATGCCCTACCCCAATCTCGTGGTACCAGGAAACTCCTCGGAGGACGCTAAGGCGTTATGATCATCTGGAAACTCCGAGGATGATCCAGAGGGAAGAAAGGTCTCTCCCTCCCCGTATATCGCCCCCCCCCCCCTGTTATTACTCCCAATGAAGAACCAACCTTCTGGGGAATCCTTGAAGATCTACGAAAGGAAGTAGGAGATCTCAAGAGGACTGTAGGACCCAAGGAAGATCCGACGTTTAAGACATCTCCCTTCATTCTTGAAATAGCCTCTGCCCCGATTCCTTCAGGAATGCGGCCTATTAATGTACCATTGTATACAAGAGAAGCCGACGGGAGAGATCCGCAAGATCATATACATCAATATTTGGCAGGAATGGACCTATCGTCTGCCCCGGACTATGTCCTATGCCGAGTGTTCCCTGTTACCCTCGGAGGACGAGCTCAATCTTGGTTTACCCATCTCCCTCCCAATTCAGTGGTCAACTTTGACCGATTGGCTCACCTGTTTATACGCCACTTCGCCTGTAACCGTAGGTATCCCAAATCGGCCACTCATCTTTTTACTATAAGCAACGAAAGGATGAATCTCTTCGGGAATATATAAAACGCTTCACGGACGAAGCGCTGGATGTTCCGAACGTTAGCCCAACCATTATGGCCGACATTCTGACACAAGGACTCCGAGCGGGAGAATTCTTCCGATACCTGATGGGGAATCATGTCACGGACATGAATGAACTTATGCAACAAGCTGAAACTCATATTCTTATGGAAGAAGCTGACCATACAAAGAGAGGGCTGGAGAAGGATGACAATGAACGTCCCGAGCAGACTGAAAAGGAAACTAAGACCAAAGAGAAGGGCAAAGAAGGAAAACCACCCCCTCGGAAGGACGATGGGGAGACGGTCAAGAAATTCCTTAAACCCGTACCCCTTCCTCCGATGACCCTAGCTCCTGTGGAGGTACTCAACGTAATGCGGGGCAATGAAGAAGTGCGTTGGCCCCGGCCTGCCAAATTTCCCAATAAAGATAAGGATACGGGTGAGTACTGTAAATTCCATAAAACTTATGGACACACTACCGAGGAGTGTACTACCCTTCGAAGAGAAATACTTCGCCTTCTGGAGGCAGGATATCTGCATAACTACCTAAAAAGAAACAATCCTGAAGAGCCCAAAGCACATGTATGGAAAAGGCCCCGAGGAGGACCTAACGAGGAAGAGGATACTCCCCACCGACAGTCACGAGAACAAACCGCGGAACATCGGCGGAGGTCCCAATAAAAGACTAGAAAGCGCCAAAGATCCCCTCAAGAAAGAACCGATGCGTCTCCGCGGCAATCACGGGAAAGGATCACAGGGTATCGGAACCTACCTCCCCCTCCCTACACGTACGAGGTCAACCCCTCCTCGGGACGGACGATCAGCATGATAGAGGGAGGAGATATTTCCAGAATACCCCAGGGTAAGAAGACAAAATATCTCAAAGAAGCCAGACGAGCGGGACAAGGGCTCCCGGTATGCTCCGCCCAAGGGGCCAGATTACCAAATATTACTTTCGGACTCGAAGACCTGAAAGGTATAGTATACCCCCACGAAGATCCTTTGGTAATTGAAGCTACCATCTACGGATTTGGGATTCAGCGTATCCTCATAGATACGGGCAGCTCTGTGGACGTCTTGTTTTTTCCCACTTATCTAGCCATGGGATTGAAGAAGGAGCAACTAGAGGTGGCTGAAGTCCCTCTAGTAGGCTTCTCTGGCGAAGCCTGTAACACCCTCGGAACCGTGATCTTGCCGATGTCGTGGGGAGAAGGAGCCCTACGGAGAACGGAACCCACCAAATTTTGGGTGGTGGAGGCTTCGTCAAGGACATATAACGCTATATGCGGAAGACCCTCCATTCGATCATTCGAAGCGATTCCCTCTACCCTCCACCTCAAGATAAAATTTCCTACCATGGCAGGCATTGGAGAAGTCCGAGGAAATCAAGCTAGAGCCAGAGAATGCCGAATGAATGCCCTACTCCCCGAAGAGGACGAGAACCCCTCGGATAGTAGCAAAAAACGGAAAATAGAAGAAGCCCGAGTCCAACCCATCGAAGAGCTCAAGATGGTAGAACTCGTGGAAGGAAATCCCGCCAGGGCGATCAAAATGGGCACTAATGTGGAACCTGAGTTGGAAGCCCAATTGATAACCGTTCTAAAGGAATTTTGTCACCTTTTCGCATGGGAAGGAGGTCCCCCCGGACGGATTAGCAATAAGGTATGCCAACACTTCCTTAATGTAAAGCCAGGGGCCAAACCCATTCAACAAAAGAAGAGAAAAATGGGGCCCGAACGCAACAAGATTATCCGATCAGAAATTCAACGGCTTCTCAGCTTACGACAAATCCGAGAGGTCGTGTATCCCGAATGGCTGGCCAACGTGGTCTTGGTCCCTAAGTCGGGAGGAAGATGGAGGATGTGCGTTGACTTCACCGATCTTAATGATGCTTGCCCAAAGGACTGCTATCCCTTACCAAGCATAGACCAATTGGTTGACTCTACCGCTGGTTGTGCACTCCTGTCGACTCTGGATGGGGACCAAGGATACAATCAAATCCCGATGGCATTCCCGGACCAGGACAAAACCAGCTTCATTACGGATGCAGGTACCTTTTGTTATCTAGTCATGCCCTTCGGACTTAAGAACGCAGGAGCTACATACCAACGATTGGTGAACCTCATGTTTGCGGGGCTCATCGGAAAAACCGTGGAAGTATATGTGGATGACACGGTCGTCAAAAGTCATTCCGCGAAAGACCATCCCGAGGACTTGCGAAAAACATTGGTTATCATGGATCGCTTTGGGATGAAGATAAACCCTAGGAAATGCTCCTTCGGTATCCGAGGAGGCAAATTTTTGGGATTCATGGTTACCGAGAAAGGAATAGAAGTTAACCCCGAGAAAGCCGAAGCAATTATTGGGTTACCAACTCCAAAATCCATAAAGGACGTGCAAAAACTGACCGGGCGAATGGCCTCCCTCAGCCGATTTGTCTCCAAGTCAGCAGAGAAAGGACTCCCGTTCTTTAAAATCCTTCGGAATATCAAAGAATTCCAGTGGACCTCACGATGTGAAGAAGCTCTCCAGGAATTGAAAAGCTATATGGTAAGACCACCCTTGCTGGTCAAACCTTCGCCCCAGGAGGAACTTTTCGTGTACCTGTCCGTATGAGAGGAGGCTATCGGAGCGGTATTGGTCAAAGAGCACGAGGGGGAGCATCATCCGGTCTACTACGTTAGCAAAACTCTCCTCGGAGCGGAAACCAGGTATACTCTGATAGAAAAACTTGTACTCACTTTGGTTACCACGGCGCGTAGATTACGCCCGTATTTTCTCTCCCACCCGATCACTGTCCTGACTAAGCACCCTCTACGGGCAATTCTCAACAAACCCGAGACCTCGGGGAGACTGATAAAATGGGATGTCGAGCTAACGGAGTATGATATCTCATATGCCCCGAGACCTTCCATCAAGGCCCAAGTGCTAGCAGACTTTGTGGTAGAACTTACGGGAATCGGAGTGGAAAGGAAAGAACCTCTGTGGCATGTCTACGTTGATGGTTCCTCCGTAAATACGCATGGTGGAGCCGGAGTAATCTTGATTAACACGGAAGCCGAAGAGGAGGCGCTACATTTCGCAGTTAGAATTGATTACCCCGTATCCAACAACGAAGCTGAATATGAAGCCCTCCTTATCGGAATGAGGCTCGCTCGGGAAGGCGGAATACGAAAAATCCGCCTGCATAGTGACTCTCAGTTAATTGTCCAGCAAGTTCAGGGTACATACGAAGCCAAAGAAGAAAGGATGCAGAGTTACCTTCGAGTAGTCCATCGGGCTAAAGCATGGTTTGATGAGTATCAATTGGTGCAGATTCCCCGAGGGGATAACCAGGAAGCCGATGCCTTGTCCAAAATGGCTGCACAATTAACCACCATTCGTACTCGGAAAATCACTCTGTTACATATGAGCGAATCAGAGAGGGCTGAACCTGAAGAGGTGAGCGCCACCACGACCAATCCCCCGATAAGCTGGATAACGCCCCTTAAAGCATTTTTGCAAGATCCTGAAGGATACTCCGAGGACAAATCTGTTCGACGGATGATGTCTAAAAAGACCATCCGATATTTCCTCAAAGACGGAATACTATTCCGAAGGACATACTCTTACCCTCATACCCGATGCTTAAATGAAGAGGAGGCTCAACTCGTCCTGGCAGAAACTCACGAAGGGGTGTGTGGTAGCCATACCAGTGGCGGAAGCATGGCTGGACGGATAATTCGACAGGGTTATTATTGGCCCACGATGGCCAAGGATTGCAAAAACCATGCGGAAAAGTGTAAGTCATGCCAAGCTTATGCCCCTCGGGTTTACCAGCCAGCGGCTCCGTGGGAACCCCACCTGACCGCATGCCCTTTCGCCAAATGGGGAATAGACATAATAGGTCCACTTATTCCCGATGCTGGTCAAAAGAAGTTCCTACTCGTGGCAGTAGACTACTTCACCAAATGGGCGGAGGCGGAGCCTTTAGCGCGAATAACTGCAGGGGTGGTCATTAACTTCTTGTGGAGAAACATTCTGTGCCGTTTTGGGGTCCCTCGGAGCCTGGTAAGTGACAATGGCCTGCAATTTACTGACCAAGGGTTAGAAAAATGGTGTGATCATTGGGAGATTAAACATCGTTTTGCTTCGGTGGGATATCCTCAAGCCAACGGACAAGTCGAGAGAACTAATCGCACTCTCCTGAAAAATATGAAGGCCCGACTCGACTGGCACAAAGCCAAATGGGTTGAAGAGATACCCGGCATATTATGGGCCTATCGGACCACACAAAATACCGCCACAGGTGAAACCCCTTTCAGCCTCTCTTATGGTTGTGAAGCAGTGGTACCCTCCGAAGTCTCGATCGAGAGTTGGCGAGTCAAAGAATACGAAGAAGTGGCCAATAGTGCTAACTTAGCTCTGGCCCTTGATCTCTTAGAAGAGAGAAGAATCTGAGCCGCCATTCGAGCTGAAGAATACAAAATTCGGATGGCACGATACTATAACGCCAAGGTAAAGATTAGAGCTTTTCAAGTAGGTGATTTAGTGCTAAAACGAGTCGGAGGCAAGCTTGAGCCCCGATGGGAAGGACCCTACAAAATAGCGGGAATTGTCGGACCCGCAACTTATCTACTTGCTAACTCCGAAGGCGCCACTCTTCGCAATACGTGGAATTCCTTCAATCTTAGAAAATACTATGCTTAATGTAACATCTTCATTGTTACATAAATAAAACTGTTGTTTATAAATAGATGGTTACGATACATTCGAATCCGATAGGGTACATAGGTTTGCAAAACAAAAATGGTAGCCTTACACAGGAAATCATTACAAGCAACCTAACCCCGAGGAGCCATCTACCAGATAGATAGTCATCGGACTCCAAAAGACCACCTACTACAAGTTAAATACTATCTACTACTCCTCTCGCAAAGGACGCTTCCCTTCTCGGATAAGGCGACGACGCTGCTCTTCGGATAGTGTTATTGGATCCGCCAATAACACGCCCTCGGATGCTACGGGATTATCTTCAGGAAAGATGGGATGAAGATTAAGCTCAGGAATAACCAAGTCCCTGGGGCACTCTGGCAATATTTGAACCGCATCCGTACCAAGTCGATACCCGATGCGGACCAGATCACGCATCTCCTTTTGTAAAGACTCCCTAAGAGCTGAAGGACCCGCGATATCCAAAACAGCTCGGATCCGAGCTACCACCAGAGCAACGTCGTGGGCGCGAGTAATCTCCAACACCCGATGAGTTGCCGCATCCCGTTCCTGAATCATTTGCAGTAATTGCTCATCGGAGTGGCGAAGTTGACTCTTCAATTCCTCCAAACTCGTCACCCGGGTCCTCTCTAGCATCAACTGGCGCTCCACTTCCCAAGACTTATCCCTCTCAATCTGAAGGACCATATCGTGAATCGCTTTAGCAGCTTCATGCTCTTCCTGCAAGCGGGAAATCTCTGTTTGAGCCTCCAACAAACCATGTTCTAACTCGTCCCGACGGCGATAAACCAAGCCAGGATCTGAAGAGGAACACCCCCGAGATCTGATGGCGTCTAGCACCATATAAATCTGAATGGAGACGAAGGAATCACTACCAAAGAAATACAAGGTAAGTAACCCAAGTTTGCATATAAAATGAGCATTTACCTCACACAGGTTTTTGCAAACCAAATCCTGAAGACGAGAGGAAGGAAGGGCCCTCATGAGCTCACAATCCGTAACATTTAGTAGACCGCTAAGAAAATTTCGGCAAAACCCCGATACCTCTCCGAGGGGAGAAAACCCTAGGTCCGCACCCGGAGGAGAGGAACCCACGGGAGGAGGATTCCCTCCGCCCAGCGATGCGGGTATGCGCTCGGGACCTCCTTCCACAACATTCACGATATCGGAAATCCGAGGAAATGGTTGCGACACCAAGGGAGGCACTGGGTGGTTTATCGGAGAAAGAGCCGTAACCGAATTTTCTACCCTAAGAGGAATCACAAAGCTCACTGGGGGGGCTGCCACGGGCGAACCCTCCGATTCCGGTCTCTCCGAGGAGGAGTCAGCCCTCGTAACTGCCACAAAGGTATCGGAAATGCCCTCCGGAGCCCGCCGCATACCGTGTAGAGCTCGCCCCAGAAAAACACCATTAAATGGATCTATGGAAAAAGCCGTCATCTCAGCACCTATAAGGCAAGTATAGAGTATATGATGATCCCGAGGACACACAAGTTGATAAAAGAGAAGTCGACAAATCTTCAGACTTACGGAAATAGAAATTGCCATGAAGAGGATGAATTGGTGAGTTCTCTCTCCTCATTCCCTCTTGAAGACCTGCCAGAATAAGAGCTTCAGGACACGCAAGCAGGCCGGTAATATCGTACGAGCCAGAAAATAACCCGGAATGACTCAGTTCCTCCCATTCCCGCCCCAACGTCTCGGATATGGGCGAAACGTATCCCAAGCCCCATCGGATGGGTACTCTCCACGATCGGGCCGAATGACCTTTCGAACGGACAAAGAAAAACCTCCGCTTCTAGTCCCCCCTACGAGTGCGAGGACTGGATGTACCAGTGAAGGCTTTTCCAACGTCCCGATAGGCCAGGCTGAAAAGGGGGACTCCGTCCGAACAAGGCCGAAGGATGAAAATTGCCCCCACCCGATACGGGGACAGGGGAAGGTTAAGGAGCTCGCAGCATAAAACGTATCCCACTAAAAGGCGATACGAGTTGGGTGTTAACTGGCTCGGACAGATTTGCCAATACTGGAAGAGCGATCGAAGAAAAGGGTGAAAAAACACCCGTAATCCACAGTGCATTTGATCACAATAGACAGTTAAGAATCCAGGAGGAGGATCATATGCTCTCTGATCTGGAGAGGGCACAATCACATCAAAATCATTGAAATTCAGATTGAATTCCGCAAAAAGAGTTACTAGAGACTCTCCATACACAGTGCTAACGGCGGAACCAACTCGTCCCCGACCTATCAACCTTGAGGGGCTCAAAGGTATTAAGTTAAATACAGAACGCTCATCGGCAAGAGAATATGGTTCTCTACCCAATAACACATCCCTTATATGGTCCATTCTTCGAGAATCCGTATACGATGACCTACTCCCTACCCTTGAAGATGAGCTTGTCCCAATGATCACTTGATTCTCAATCAGCCTATTCCGCTGCCCTGGGGAAGAACTTTCCGAGGACGCACCATAAACCTGGGATCCAGGGACACCTCGGGCACGACTCCGAGAAGAACTACTTGATGATGTGGACCCCCATGCCTGTGATGTGGCGGCATCATCTTTAATGGTAAGTTTTCTGTTTACTCTTGTGTGAAAGTCAAAGAAAAAGTATTGAGGGCAACTACGAAAGTAAAAACTGAGTCCTGTGAAGAATAGATCTCTAAAAGAAGAAAGGAAACTGATTTATCCGATAAAGCAAGATAGCTTTTAATGGTAAATATAAATACCTATGTTAGCATATTATATACGATAAGCTAATCCCATGGAGAGAAGCTGGAGCTGTCCCACCCACTCCTAGGGGCAGGACACGTGTTAATAAGTGTCCTTAATTAGAATAAATAACTCTTAAGCATGCATATAATTTGACACGTCCTGCTAAGTTATATACTTAGTCAGCAAATAAAGGATTTTGTCTTTAGCTTACCTTTTTGGAGAAGATTAAAGGGAATAAGTTTTATAAGCATGCTACTATGCTAGTAGTTTATTACTATCTCAAGCTAGTGGACAAGTAAAACAAAATAGAAAGAAAAGAATAGGACAAACTGTTCATTTATAAGTCCGAGAAGCTCTCGGAAGCGTCTACAAAAGCATAAAAAAAAAAAGAGAAGGAATCCTATTCTAAATCCCTGTACTCGGTGGGGGTGGGGGCGGAGGTGAAACTCCGCTTGAGCCAGTAGCACCAAGATTGGATGCAGTCGAGAAAGGAACAGGGGAGCCCCTGGGCGTCATCACCGCATCATACATTTTAAGAAGGTTCTGAACCTGCTCGGGAGACGGCTTGGCAAGTTTCTTGACATCAAAAATGCCGCCAAAATTTGCCCCCGAGGGCATTACCCCACGGGCTACAGTGGCACACTCTAACCATCCCCATAGCATATGCCCAAGAGACTCCCGAGCGGACAAGGAAGCATATTGGCGCTCTGCCTCCGCTGTTGCGTACCGAACGGCCTCGTCAATCCGAGCTTGCACCTCCTCCTGTGGCACTACCTGGACTATCTTCAAATCCACCAACTCCTTGACCCGAGATTGAAGCTCCTGTTCTCGCTCCAACCACTCCGATTTCTCCTTCTCCAAAACTTCCACCCGAGCACGAAGAAGCTCCTCGGACTCCATCTTCTCCTTCTTCAGACGAGTCAACTGGACTCGGACAGCTCCCTCGGATGCCTCCAGCTTGTCATAAGCCGACTGCATCCTCTGCAAAGTAAGCCGCATCACTTCCTTGGCTCTCTGATCCTCCCTCCAAGCGAAGTCACTGGCTTCCAACTTCGTCCGGAAAACATCTCTCATTGACTCGGCCTCATAGAGTTGGGCCCGGAGAGAAGTCACCTGCCCTCGGAGGGATCCTATCTCGGCTACCTCCCTCGAATGGTGCTGCTCTACTGCAGTGATAACCTCCCGAGTCTTCTTGGACTACATGACAAGAAGAGGAACATAAGGAAGAATACGGGAAAATTATTTAAAAATAAAGCAACCGAAGGACAAGCACTTACGATGGTTTCCATCCAGACCATGCTGGCCCGCAAAAACTGATATCCCTCCGCGGGTGCAGCAAGAGAAGATCCGAAGAAGTGGAGGATCTCACGGTATGCCTCCCCGACAGTCGAAGGCTCCTTCTCGGGTACTTGAGATGAAAAATCTCCCTCGGAAGCTGACCTCCGCAGAGGAACCCTCTTTGGGAGATCTCCTATCGGAGAAGGAATAGCAGTAGCGGGAGTCGTGGCCACTGCCTCCGTCACAACCACTTCAGGAGCTTTCGCAGTGGCCGAGGGACCCTCTCCCCGGAGCAAAGTTTCCCACACTTCCCTCTTCACCTCCAAATCCTTCGATAAATCCGCAGGACCTTGACTGATTCCCTCGGATGGCTCTTCCGAGTCCTGGTGAAGTAATTGAGCGAATAAATCTGCACCCGGAAACATAGGGGCCTTGCCCTTATCGACATCTACAAGAGCCAAATACGTAGTCAAATAATGATAACAAAAATTGAAGGGAAATGGAAGAGAGAAAGAAACTTACGAGGACGAGTAGGGGAGGGATCAGGAATAATGGGCGAGGGATCTCGAGAAGGGACCAAAACCACATCCGGAGACGAAAACTCTTCTTCTTCAGCCCTCGGAGATTGCCCCCCTTGCGAGCCCCTCGGAAGACTACCAGTGTCTGACTCGGAAGCAGACTTCCAAGTCAGAACGGACGAGGGAGCTACCTGCCGCAACGGAACAGCCTCCAGGGGCACTCCCCCAACATCCTCGGAAGAAGGCGGAATGTTTTCATAAACCTTCTCGGCCTCCGTACCCATCCCTGCCTCCTCGGACTGCGCCTCAGCTCCCTCGTGATCTCCTTTCTCGGAAGCTCCGCTATGACCACTTGGAGCCACCTCTTCGGAACCAGGTACTAAATAGTACCTCGCCATAACCTCCTCTGCGCCACCCCAAAATATCTTAGTACGAGTAACGGAAGAATACGAAAAACCACTCGAAGAAAATAGATATGGAATAAAGAAGCACACGAGCAACAGAAGGAAAACTTACTGAAAGCTGGCATGAATAGGCTCGAAACAAAAAGCGGTTTCTTCACGTTGTCATCAACGTAACACCCACTACGAAGTGAAGTCCAACCTTATCAAATAACCACGAGAAATCTTCTGACTACATTAGTGCGTGCTGGGCAATCACTGGAGAGAGCAACATATCTTCAGCTAGGGTGTGAATTGGAGTCACACCCTCCCCCCACTTGAAGGGCATATCCCATTTCCCTCGGACGGGCTTCACATAAAAGAATTTGTCCTTCCAAACACCGTGCGAGCTTATCGTCGCACCCAAAATCCTGAATGGTCCCGATGGTGAACGTGATAGAAAGGATATCCCCCGGGTGACACTCCCACATCGAAGATAGACAGGAAATGATCCACATTACACTCGTACCCCTTGACCGTACACCAAAACACGTAAATACAGAGGGCGGCATAGCCATTGGGAACCAACTGACTCGGGCAGATTCCACAAGTCTTGAAGACTTCGCAGAAAAAGGATGGCATAAACGAACGCCACCCGTAATTCACCTGCGCAAAATACACAGTGAGCATACCCTTAGGAGGGTAACACGCCCTCTGATTCTCCGAAGGAATGTGAACGGTCACATTCGCCATCGCAGTTCCCGTAGCCTCAAACAAATCCATGACCTGTTCATAAGTAACCACGGATCGAACATTCTCAATTTTAGAGAAGTCACGGAGAGGGGGTTTCTTTGATTTCGAAACCCTAGCTTTTTTCGCGGCGGCGGCCCCACTCCCTTCGGCTACGGTACCTCTTCTCTTACGAGGGGCAGCAGTAGGTCCCACGAGGGGAACAGTCATCGCGGCAGAAACAGAAACGTTAACAGGGGCAGTTTCGGCAGAAGAAATATTTGCAGAAGAAGCCATCTTCTTTTGGGGCAAAAAGAAAAATTTTACGAGTCTGGTAAAAGAAAAGAGAAAAAGAGACTCAGCGAGGAGCAAAAATCGCTCTTTTTTTGCTTAAGAAAATTTGAGAAATAAAGAGAATTGGAAGATTGAAGAATTTGTGAAGAGAGAATGGAAGAAAAAAGTACGGACGGGGTATTTATAAGCGGACCGCCATTAAAGACGTGCCTCGCCTCCCACGCCCCACGTCTCCACTCAGGAAGCGACGTGTCGCTCCACGCGCTAGCCGTTACTGCAGATTAACGGACGGATGAATAAATGTCATTTAAGACATCCAACGGCTAGAAAGGGCCGTTATAAAAGTAACTCTTCATCTAAACTGCTGCTTCCCAAGAACATAACGGTAATTTTACTTCACGGTATTTCAAGTATATATTTATATATGCATATAATACCCCCGTAAATTATAAAAAGAATGGAGAAATTCCAATCCCTTCGGAAAAATCACCAAAAAATAAAGGAAAAGCCCATTTTGCCCTATTAAGGTCAAGAAATAAAATTTCACTCGTCTCTACGAGAGCGATCGAAATTTGGGGGGGCTAGTGTTAACCCTAAAAATAAATAAGGGATTATACAAGTTAAACAAAAGATTAACCCTTAAATTAGGGATTAATCCCAAGGGCGATATTATCGTCATGAACACTCTCGTATGTCACATACCCTACTATGGTATGACGTGGCACCCGAAGAGATAATAGTCCCTCGGAATTCACATATCCTACTAGGATACGACGTGGCACCCGAGTGAACACCCAAGCGTCCCTTGGAAAGTCAAGATGAACAAAAATAAGATATTAACGTGGCATCGGAAAAAGAGTAAACCCCGATGGATCCACGCGACCCTGATATCCATCACTGCGCCAAGAGGGACCACTATACGAGAATACTTCCTTACTGAACACTCCCAAAGCCCTCGGAATCATCACCCCGAAGGCTAAAATTCATAAAACAACGTCCTACTCAAAGCACCAATCACCAAAGTCACTTACCCCGAAAGCCCAAGCCAAGAAGGTTACTCAGCCAAAAACAGGAAGCCCTCGGAAAACGATTCCCGAAGGAGCCACTACTTTCACGATGACCAGAAACGCTCGGAACCCATCCATATACAAGAATATGGTCTTACATGCAAATATGGTCCATACAAGAATATGGTCTTACAAGAAACGCTCGGAACCCATCCATATACAACTAGTGAACCTCCTCATGAAATCCAGCCCCTCGGAGAAAAGAAAACAGAAGACTCAGTCCCTCAAAGAAAAGAAAACAGAAGAAGCAACCCCTCGGAACTCCCCGCAGTCCTCGGACAAGATAAGGATCAGCCTAGTCAGTGCCTTGTCAACAAGATATACCTTATCTTATAGAAGGACACTTGTAATACAGGCAACATTACACTTGTAACACATGCAGCGCATGCATAGTGACACTAAAACCCTCCCGTACCTATATAAGGGAAAAGGAGAACAAGAAAAAAGGGGGGGGGGGGGGGATATACACAAAAAACTCACTCAGAAAAAGTGTAAGATCATAGTTATGCTCCTCGGGAGTAAGGAATTCAGTGAATAAAGGAAGGATATTTTCGTAATTTTCCCTAATAGTCAATTACTTTCTTTGAACCACGGATAACGGCGTTCCGAACTCATAAATAAATCGGTTAATCGGGTATTATTCCAAACCTGTTAACACATTCCAACATTCATCATTTGCTAAGGTATCTACAATTTCCTCTTGTTATAACTATTTTTTGTTAGTTTTTCTCAATTAAGATCGATTTTATTAACTTTTTTTAATGTTTCTTTGTTTTAGATATTGCGGTAAATGCAACGAGGGGCGTCTCTTTGCAAAGAATACTTGATCTAAGTATTTTCTACGCTACAACAAGTAAGTATTAATTGCATTGGCTTCTATGTACTCGTGTTTTAAATTTTTTTTATAAATGATAAATATATTGATTGGTGAAATTAATTGTAAAAATTTCTTTTTAATTTCTTAGATTAGAAATGGATTATCGTCCCAATAGATCTTGGATGTACGATAGGATTGATAGTAACACTGGTTATTTGAATCAACATTACGTGATTGGGGTTCGTGAATTCATACAATATGCATCACAACAGAGAGATTACGTAGATCTAAGAAATCGTATTAGGTGCCCGTGTCAGAGATGCATCAATTTAAAGTTTTTTGATCGAAACGTAGTACGGGATCATCTTCATAAGTGGGGGTTTTGTATCAATATTGGATATGGGTGTTGCATGGAGATAAGGCGAGCGAGGCGTCTACATCATATGTACCTCAATCACCGTCCGCTAGTATTCACGTTGATAGTCCGGTTCATGCGGATACTTCAGTTAGAGAATTGGTCGTGGATGCATATGGGGGCCGATTTGGTGAGGGAGAGGTGCGTAATGAAGATCCAAGTCCCGAGGCAAAGGAGTTATACAAATTGATGCAGATGGGAGACATAAAAATGAACAGTAAGAAGTCGAAGACTGTGCTCCAGTGGTTTGTCGAGTTCTTAACTACAAAGACGATACACGAAGTAGCTAATGTCGCTTGCAAAAAGTTCTTAGGTTTGTCTAAAGATATTATGGACCCAGAGATTGAGGAAATGCTACCGAATACGGTTCCAGGCATGCATAAGATGCTCGGAAGTTTGGGTTTAGGGTACTACTAGATCTGGTGGAGTACCGCCACTCGGTCCGATACGCCTATGTGGATGTGAAGAAGCAGGGGACTCGCCAAGATTGGTATTAGGTGCATCGACAGGATCTGGTGGTGCACCGCCAGAATGAATGATCCGTAGACGAGGACATATCCTCGGTGGACCAGTAGGTGGAGTAATCGATGGAGTGCTCGATGGACCACTACGCCCTCTCTTCGAGGGTTGGCCACGATCGCTATCACTGGAAGACATGTCGTTGAAGAGGAGTGCTACGGACTAAGTAAAAGCATCTAAGTTAGAATTTTTCTAATTATAGAGATGACCTAAATTTAATCAATACTTAGTTATAAAGTTTTTTTCTAAAGTCATAAATAATTACTAAACTATACCATTTCCTAAAGCCTAACAATTCCTAAAGGCATAAAGATCTAACATTTCCCAAAGCCTAACAATTCGTGAAGGCATTTCCTAATTAAATCCTAACAATTTCTACAATATCTAACAATTAATTTTGAAAATTTAAATATAACATAAATAATTAATATTAAAACATTAAATATAACATAAATACCTCCATAATTAACGTCCTAATAAATAAATTAACACATATAAAATCATATATAGTTTTCCTAAAGTCATAAATAATTACTAAACTAACAATTCCTAAAGGCATAAATAATTATTATAAAGTCATAAAATTATAACATTTCCTAAAGCCTAACAATTATCCGATCGTCTTCTCCGACTAATTCTCTGGCGCGATTTCTGCAAATTCGCCATTAAAGATTTGTGAAGTTTACTTACCTTACTTTCTACTCTGTAACAATGGCGGATTCCGATTCACCAGCTACACCTAGTGTTGACACACATGCTCGCACTACTGCGATTCATGGCGCTTTGTGTCTACAAGGATCTGATGCTCCTAACATGAGGTTAACTTATGTTCCTCTTACTGGCATTGCCAATTACTTACCTTGGTGTAGATCTGTGAAAATCGCACTAGGTGCGAAGAGGAAATTAGGGTTCATCAATGGTAAAACTCCAAAACCTAATCCATCTCATCCTGATTATGAGGATTGGATTAGAGTTGATTGTATGGTAACTTCCTGGATTTCGCACTCAGTTTCAGATGAGTTGCATGATGCATTTCTTTTCAATGAATCTGTTGCTGATTTGTGGTCTCAATTGGAGAAATCATATGGTATGAGCAGTGGTCCTTTAGTGTATCAATTGCAAAGAGAGGTTGCCTCCATTTCACAAGGATCCAGTATACTCGACTTAAGAGACTTTGGGATGAATTGAACTGTCTCTTACCTGTCATTGCTTGTCACTGTGAAGCTGCTGCCCTGTGTACCTGTCAAATTGCTCATCATGCTCTTGATACAGCTGCTATGAACAAATTGATGCAGTTCCTTATGGGATTGAATGACTGTTATGAAGCTATAAGGAGTCAAATCCTTGGTTGTGAACCCCTACCTACTGTTGAAAAGGCATATTCAATGGTGTTAAGAGTTGAGAAGCAACAAGAAATTCAACTCAGCATATCTGCTCCATTAGAGAATTCAGCTCTTTTTGCTAAGAACTACTCACCTTACAATAAACAACCACAGGGCTCAACCTCTTACTCTAGGGAATCTAAACTGAAGAATGCTGACAGATTCTGTGACCATTGCAAGAGAAAAGGTCACACCAAAGATTCTTGTTTCAAATTGGTTGGATTCCCAGACTGGTATAAAGAACTCAAGGACAAGAAATCTGGAGAATCTTCCTCCTCTAGCAAATACACTGCCAATTTGGCTGATACTTCTATCACCAACATCTCTCCTGAGTTTCAACAACAATTCTTTCAGCTGATGAAGAATATGATGACCCCTGCTACACTTAATCAGCTCTCTCAATCAGATGCTGGCAAAGTAAACTTTGCTCATTTTGGAGATTTTGCTGGTACTAATCTCAGTCTCCTTACTCTTGAACATATTAAGCCCGCTGATTGGATTATTGACACTGGTGCTTCTAATCACATGGTTGTTCATTTACACTCCTTACTTAATCCCAAACCTACTACATGTCACACTCTTGTCTATATGCCAGATGGATCTGTTAAGTTGGTTCACCTCATTGGTGATGTACATGTTACCCCCAATATATGCTTGACTAGTGCCCTACATGTTCCTGAGTTTAAGTTTAATCTTCTCTCAGTAACTAAACTCACAAAAACTGCACAAATCAAGTTTACATTTTTTCCTACACACTGTGTTTTGCAGGACCTACTGACTGATAAGGTTCTTGCTTCTGGTTCCTTGGTGGGAAATCTCTACATCCTTGACATTTCTACATGTAACACTTCTGTTTCCCACATTTCCAGTTTAATCCAGCATTCAGCTGTTGACAAATCTCCTCATATGTACTCATTAAATTGCAATAAGAGTACTAATTCTGAACTCTCATTACTTTGGCACAGTAGATTTGGGCATGCATCCTTTGCTGCTTTAAAGCACTTATCTCACTTGTCTCACACTCTCACTTACAACATTTTGACTCTCTATCTGAATGCCATGTGTGTCACATTTCCAAACAACACAGGACACCATTTCCTTTGAGCACTTCTAAAACAGCCCACACATTTGCTTTGTTACATGTTGACTTATGGGGGCCTTATAAACTACCAATTGTTAATAATTCTCACTATATTCTCACAATTGTGGATGATTTTAGTAGATGCACTTGGACATTCCTGCTAAACAATAAAACTCAAGTGTTGTCTACTCTCACTCACTTCCTGGCATATATCAAAACTCATTTTCAACATAATGTGTTAATTCTCAGATCTGATAATGGTTCTGAGTTCATTAATATTGCTTGTCAGCAACTTCTTTCTTCTTATGGCATTCAACACCAGAAGTCCACTCCATACACTCCACAACAGAGTGGAGTGGTGGAAAGAAAACACAGACATTTACTACAAGTCACCAGAGCTCTTCTCTTCCATGCCAATCTTCCTCTATCTTTTTGGGGATATGTAGTACTGATGGCAACTCACTTAATCAATAGAACTCCTTGTTCAGTGCTGGGATGGTCTACTCCATATGAACTCCTTCACTCTACACCACCTGACATTTCCACTTTGAAGGTTTTTGGATGTTTATGTTATTACACATTAACTAAACCACATAAAGACAAGCTGTCTCCTAGAACTGAAAAGGGATGTTTCATTGGTTTTGCACCAGGACAAAAAGCTTATAAAGTTTTTTGTTTTACAACCAAAACAGTTGTTACCTCCAGAGATGTCTCTTTTCATGAAACCTCTTTCCCTTTCAAATTTCTTCAGTCAGAACATAATGCCACTCCACTTCCTGTTATACCAATCAGTACAGCTGACTTAGCTGATACTCCGCTATCACCTCATACTATCTCTACTACTTCTTCAATTCCCTCACATACTCCTCCACCCTCAGCTGATATTGAACCTCCTCCAGATATTAGACCACCTGAACATGTTACTTCATCACCCCTCCCTACCAGAAAGAGTACCAGAACTCACAAACCACCTACCCACTTGCAGGACTACATACTATCCTGCTCTATTGATCCTTCCAGTCAACTTCCCTCATATACATCCTCTTCTTTACATTCCCCACCTACATTTTCCTATATCAAACCACCTCACTTCACTGGATCTTATGTGCAATTCCTTGCTAACCTATCTCTTGCTACTGAACCTCAAAATTACAAACAAGAAAGCTTGGATCAAAACTGGATTCAAGCCATGAATGCAGAAATAAAGGCACTGGAGGACAATCAAACTTGGGATATTGTTCCCCTTCCACCTGACAAGAAACCTATTGGTTCCAAGTGGATTTTTAAGTTGAAACTTAAAGCTGATGGGTCTGTAGAGCGCCACAAAGCCAGATTAGTGGCAAAAGGGCTATAATCAAGTGTTTGGACTTGATTTCAATGAGAGTTTCTCCCATGTTGTCAAGCCGGTAACTGTCAGAATACTATTAGCAGTGGCAGTTCAGTTCAATTGGCACATTCAACAACTAGATATCAATAATGCATTTTTGCATGGATTCTTGTATGAAGAGGTATACTTAAAGCCTCCTGAAGGGTATTCAGTTCCTTCTGGACATGTTTGCAAGCTAAGAAAGTCCCTTTATGGACTTAAACAAGCATCTCGCCAATGGAATGTTGAATTCACTAAGAGCCTACTTTCCTTTGGTTTCTCACAATATGTTTTTGATCATTGTATGTTCATTATGGGATCTGGAGATTCATTCATTTGTCTCTTGGTATATGTGGATGATGTTCTCATTACTGGACCTAACTTGAAACTCATTCAACAAGTCAAAGCATTCCTCAATCAGACATTCACTATCAAAGACCTTGGAGAAGCAAAGTATTTTTTGGGCCTGGAACTTGTCAGATCTCATGATGGCCTTTACATCAACCAGCGCAAATATATTCTAGACCTTATTGAAGATGCTGGGCTTACTGGAGCCAAACCCAAAGCTGCTCCATGCCTCAAAGGACTCTCTCTTATTTCTGAAGGTCCTTTTGTATCCTGCTCCAGATCAATATAGAAGACTTATTGGGCGCTTGTTATATCTTAATATGACCCGCCCTGACATATGATTCATGGTGAATCAATTAAGTCAATTCATGTCTTCCCCCAGAGTAGCTCACTGGAATGCAGCTAGATCAGTGTTACTGTACCTGAAGAACACTCCTTCCTTAGGTTTGTATTATTCTTCAAAACCAGCAATTTCACTTCAGGCTTTCAGTGATGCTGACTGGGCATCTTGCCTAGACACTCGACGATCTGGATTCTGCATTTTCTTAGGAGACTCTTTGATCAGCTGGAAATCAAAGAAGCAAGCAACAGTCTCCAAGTCCTCCACAGAGGCAGAATATCGCAGCATGGCTGCAACTACTTGTGAAGTTCAGTGGATCAGCTATATTCTCTTTGAGCTCAAGGTGCCACTACAACTCCCTATTCCCATGTACTGTGACAATCAATCCACTGTGAATATCACTCAGAATCCTATCTTTCACGAGCGCACGAAGCATTTGGACATTGATTGTCACATTGTGCGAGACTGCTTCAAAAGGGGTTTCCTTTTGCCTCAAAATGTCTCTGCCACATTTCAGCTAGCGGACTTCTTTACTAAACCCCTTGGTCTTTCCATTTTCCTTCACTGGTTGTCCAAGCTCGGTCTTCGTGATGCTCACTGCGACTCGGCTTGAGGAGGGGCTGTAGAGTTAGTTAAATTAGTTGTTATTCACTCAAGGGCATAGTTGTCATTTCCCTGTATTTAATTAGTTGGTAATTCTGTTATTAGTGTGTTAGTTAGAACTGTTAATTAGCTTTGTATATAAACGCTGCTTACTAAATGAGACAGATCATAATAACATTTCATTTTCAATTTCATTTCTTCTTTCTCTCTCTCTATAACCGAACAGTCTCACCTGTTTTTAAATTGCATAAGATAAAAGCATGTTTCTTTTCTTTAAGCGCTACTAAGTTCACGGTCAATTTGATCCTGGTGGTACCACCACTGGTGGTACCACACTCAGGCCCAATATACATACACATGTGTATGTATATGTCTGAGTGTGGTACCACCAGTGGTGGTACCACCAGGATCGAATTTTCCTAAGTTCACATATGCGCAATCAGAAATCGCGGCAAATATTAGCCTTATAATATAATACTATATTTTGAAGAGTATCATACTATGATGCTTTGCATGCTATTGTCATTGTGTGCTCCCCCGAGTTCTGTGCAATGCCAAAGTTGGTAATTTTGTGTTATATATCACTAAATAAGATATTTACAACTTCTATTTTCGCAATGTTGCTTTTTTGTGCGGATTAATAGCAACTAGCAAGTAAGTTTCTGATATTCTAAGTTCATTAGTGAGTTGGACCCGAAGTTTCTAGGGATCAAGGTATAGTGTTTCAAACTCTGCATCATCAAATTAAGTCTTCAAATATAAAAAAAAAAAAAATTCCTGGTTTTCAAGACAGAAGATTCGTTTTGCAACTACTTTTGCAACGAGTCATATCAACCTATCTCTCCTTTACTCCTTTTATATGAAGTGTCGAATTTGGGCACGTTCTTATACGAGTTTCCAAATATATCGATGTGG
Source organism: Linaria vulgaris (assembly GCA_948329865.1). NCBI lineage: Eukaryota > Viridiplantae > Streptophyta > Magnoliopsida > Lamiales > Plantaginaceae > Linaria > Linaria vulgaris. Next base: position 27,594,198 of record OX415250.1, on the reverse strand, counting down.
TTTCTTGCATCTACTGGTCCATTGCGACGAACCCACTTTTATCTCTAACTAATGAAACCCTGAGAAAAGTGCAACAAATTAAGTTTACAATTGAAATAATGCGTACAAACTGTGTCACAGCTTACCTTTTGTGTGAATAATACTGTGTGTATTGTTTTTTTGCGCAGAATTTCAGACTAGAATACATGAATTACATCATGAACAAGCTGTGTTCTATCCAGATAATGGGTTATCTATGTGGCTTGAAAAATTATGTGATTATAACCAAATATTGTGCAAAATTACCAAGTTCTCGTGATGAAACTGAAAATGTAGACAGTTCAAAGCAAACAACACATGAAGATTCAAGGCAGATGTAGAACTTGGAGCTCGTTAAGCAGGCACATTGGTCTAATATACGAAGTGTCAAATGAAGTTGTGTGCGACGAATTTCCTACCAAATGGAAAGTTCCCACAAACAAACTACTTCCTCAGATACATCACACATAAACCTCTTCAAAAGCACGAAACAGGATAACAAATCTTCGTAAAAAATGTACAAATAGTCAAGCAAGCATATAGCCAAAGTAACATGTATAAAAGACTCTAGTAAGATGACACGGTTCACAATCTCCTCCGCTTCCAAAACGAACGCAAATAATTCCCTGATTTTCATCCTTTTTTCATGTATTTTTTGAACAATGGATTACAACAGGCACCAAATAAAATCAACATAGAAACTAATAATAGGTCATTAAAAATCAGCTTATAGATAACAGATAAGGAACCCCATGAGTCACTTTAAAAGCTAAACAAAAAAGAGAGCCAAAAGCTTAATTTGCATTCCGGGTCCTAATCTTCTAATTCGTATAAAAAAACACCCACACAAGCTACTAATTAGTACAAACTAATCCCTAAAAGGTTAATTAATAAATTTTGGTTCAATCAGAGTGGCGCAGATGAACACGAGCGGCACCTGATGAGACCATTCTCATTGCACAACGTACAACTCTTAAAGCCACCTTTCTCGTTAAAGCACTTGTGACTCCCCCTACACTCGTCGCATAGGACAAACCTGTGGCCCCCACAAAGCTCGCACGTGCCGATCCGAGCTGGCAGCAAGCCCTCCACACGCTTCTTCAACTCCCCGCTCTCGTGCATCCGCCGCACCTCCTCCACCCCGCCGACGTACCTGCCGCCAATAAAAACCCTAGGCAGGGTCATTTTCGTCTTTTCGCATTTCCCGAAGATCCCCTGCAGCTCGTCGGCGAACCGCGAGTCCATCGACAGATCTCGCTCGTCGATCGAGACGCGGAAGGCGCGGAGGATCGTACGTACGGTGCGGCAGTCCTCGAATGTGCGGCGGACGACGCGGAGGCTGGTGAAGTAGATGACGACGGTGTGTTCGTCGGGGATCCGGAATTCGGGGTCGGGAGGGGGAGGGGGAGGGAGGTCGGGTACGGCGTCGTATCGTACGGTGAAGGTGCGGAGGAGAGATTTGACGGTGCGGACGCGGTGGAAGACGGCGGACTGGTCGCCGGAGAGGAGGGCGTGTATGTCCTTGAAGGAGGAGCAGGCGAATTTGGGGGTGGTGGGTGAGATTTGGTGGCTGTGGACCGTTGATTTTGTCCGTTTGAGCCACATTTTGGCTGATTTTGAAGCAAATTCAGTGAATGATAATAGATAGAGAGATCTAGATTTGGGGCAAAAGGAGGGTTTGGGTTTGGCGGGTGGGTGGGTGGGGGGTGTCAGCTTTTTTGATTTATTTTTCAGTAAAAATGCTTATTTATTTGTAGTGCTGTTTATTATTATTATTATTATTGTTAGGATTTAATACTAATATATTTATATGGAGGGGTTTGGTTAAGGTAGTTGGAAGGGCGTGTTTTGTGTTTCTTAAGTTTTATTGCAGATGCTAATTATGGTAAATTTGATGATTAAAACAGGTTATTGATTAAAAAAGGGGTTTTAGATTTTTGGCACTTGTTAATTAATGATCTTTTGGTATCTATAGGAATCAAATGAAGAGGGGAAAGTATGGAAGTACATGGTGAATGGTGATGGTGTTGATTTCTTTTAGATAATAATTAATTTAAGCTTTTCTTTAGATCTGGTACATAAAACTTTCCGTATCTAACTTTTCATAATCTTAGTTTACACCACACAATCAATTCTTTAACTTCCATTTTATTATAATAATATATGGTACGAGGAACACCACTTATTTCAAGTTATGTTTCTCGAAATCTCTCTCAAGTCTTGTTTTTCTACGTATACAACGTGATTTTGTATGACAAAGATCTTTAGAATATTCTTATTACCTTATTTGAACTCTCATTTTATGCTTTGATTTTTCTTAGAATATGCTCACTCATTGGTATTATATTGTAAAACGTGAGAAACCTCAACTAAGAGTTCTACTTGTGAACTAGGTCACATAAGGCGGATGCGGGTGCGAGTGCGAGTGCGGATGCGGGTGCGCCAGTTCGCCAAATTTAAAAATACTTAAATTTCAATGCGCCTTAATGCGTTTCTTAAAAATAATTAAATATTAAATATTGATATATAATTTCGTATATATTTGAAATTGTTTAATAACTACTCATGATAATTAATTTTATATAATATTTTTAAAATTATTACAGTGAAACGACAAATGTACAAGTTTTAAACTACTTCTAATATTCTATATTTATTTTGTTTTCAACCTTGTTTTGTTTTACATCTGCTTCGACTCTACTTTATTATCATTCATTTGTTTCGTTCTTCACAAATTTTCTACGATAATTCATTAATTTTGAATAAAAGAACTAAGAAATCTTAGTGCGAGAACTAAGAATTTATAATGCGTCTTAGTGCGAAGCACGGGGACTGAATGCGTCAGTGCGAGACCGGTGCGCCAAAAACTTTGACGATGTGAAGGATTATGTGACCTAGCTTGTGAATCGTGCCCTCAGTTTTAATTTTAAAAAACGAATTATCCCTCTTTTTTTCTTTCTCGAATTTCTTTTTTTTTATAGAAATCTCTCGTTTCAATGTCACTTTAAAAAAAAAAAAAAAAAAACGGGAATCTTTATTAAAACCACATCAAGAAAGAAAAGTCTTTACAAAAAAAACCCAAACTTGGCTAAGGGTATAAAGGCAAGACTTTATCGGGGGCGGGGAAGGCAGTCTTGATTAAATCGGTGATGCAATCAGTTCCAATATTCGTGATGAGTTGTTTTCGCCTCCCGAATTCATTGATTGGTGAGATAAGCTCGATATGGTGGGGTAGTGACACGAGTAATAAGATTCATTGGGTCGCATGGAAAAATTTGTGTAAAAAAAAGGGAGACGGTGGCCTTGGGTTTCGGAACCTCAAAGCGTTCAATATGGCTTTGCTTGCTAAGCAACGCCATACTTGCTTAGCATCTTCCATAATCTGGAGAGTTTGGTGAGTCGTTTATTTAAGGCGAAATATTTTTTCGGTGTTGCGTTCTTGGAGGCTCGGTTTGCGAGTAACCCCTCGTTTTCTTGAAGGTGTATTTGGGAGACGATCGTGGTCATAAAAAGGGGTAGTCGATGGCAAGTTGGGAACGGTTCTTCAATCTCGATTTGGGAGGATCCGTGGCTGCCTCGACCTATCACTTTCCGCCCTATCACAACGCGTAATCCGCTATCGGGGGTGGAACGGGTCAGTGATCTCATTGACAGGGACACTAGATGGTGGGATGCGGGTGTGGTTCGGAGTATACTGTGGGAAGTGGATGCGAACGTTGTGTTGGCTATTCCGTTGGGTAGTTTGGATTATGCCGATACTCAACTTGGCATTATGAAAAGCATGGGCGCTTCACAATCCGTAGTGCATATCATATGATAATGTCGCAGGGGTTGACGGCTCGCGGAAATTGGGAGGTGGAGAATACGAGCAATCAACATAGCTGGAAAAATTTTTGGAGAATGGGGTGTGCCAATAAGATCAAGTTATTTTGGTGGCGTACTTGCTTGGATATCCTCCCGACACGCACCAACCTTGCGTGGCGACGGTTGGGAGACTGCATATTGTGTGTGGTGTGCAACGAAAAGGAGGAAACTCCTCAACATCTCTTCTTTGATTGTCACATGGCGCGACAAGCTTGGGCGTTAGCTAACTTCTCTACAAGGTCTAATCGTCACGAGCATGAGGGATTGCTTGAATGGTTTCATAGGATGTGGCGAGAGGAGGGGAAGGAGACTGTAAGCCTAGTTGTCACTCTTTGTTGGTCTTTTTGGCATAACCGCAATTTGATCCTCGTGGGGGAGGGACGTCACAACGTAGCAGAGATAGCTAAGTTCGCGGTACATTATGCTGAATCATGGCGTGAACTTGGAGGGGGCACCCCACGGTATTATCGCGAGCTGAAGGAACGGTTTGGGAGGCACTTAGCGAAGGTTGGATTAAGATCAACTTCGATGGGGCACGATTTGAAGAGGAAGGGGCTGCGGGGATCGGGGTTGTTGTCCGAGATCACAGTGGGGGCGTCGTTGCAAGGTTTCAAAAGCATTTTGTAGCTACTATCGTGCCATCGGGCGTCGAGGCTTTGGCCGCACTTTGGGCTATCAAATTAGTGGTTGGGATGGAATGGAGTCGAGTAATATTTGAAGGAGATTGCCTAAATATCATACACGATATTCTTTTTCGGACTCAGGAAGACGCGACATATGCGAATATTATAAAGGATCTTCTTCGTCTTTTTGAGCCGCGTGACGACTTTTCCGTTAGATGGATTGGACGGGAGGCTAATACGATGGCGCACAATTTAGCTCACGGCGGTAGGAGTCTTTAGGGATCCTAGCAACTTAGTCTTTGCGGCTCATTAGTTGGTCGTTGTTAGGCCGTTTAGTTATTGTTTGGTTCTTTTGTTATTGACTCGGTTGGTGGCGCGCTTTGCGTCTTGGCATGAAATAAAGTTATTATGGTTTAAAAAAAACTATAATACGCTTTAATGTCGCTGCTTACACGTATATTAAAAAAGTTGCTACAAATTATGTGCGCCAACACGAAGTTTTTAAGTAGACATTTTATGCATTTTAAAACATTTGTCACACTGTTACTACTTTACTAGCTATATAGTTTTTACTAAACTCTTTCACAATTTTAATGGTCGGCAATCAGTATTTGATGTAAACTGTACAATAAAAGATCAATAAATAAGTATGGAATTAGTAGAATTGTACTTCTTTCAAGGAATATTAATTGTAGACGTAAAATAGTATAAAATATTCGAATTTGGACCGGCTCTAAGTAATTACTCCGAAGTGAAAAACAAATTGGATCAATTACTGAATTAAGTACCCTTGTGGTTGCTAAGATTACAAGCCACCATGGACTTCATCCATGGTTTCACACGAAACAAGATTGATTAACGTGATAATCTTATAATCATAAACGTGTTCCGCTTCAAAGTTCAAACTTCAAGTCTAGTGTGAAACAAAATTTTCTGGCCAACTCCATTACACAACTTACCATGCTCAATGGAATGCTATATTTCAGTTTTTTTTTCCGGAGTTAGATAGCGTGTGTGCGTGTAACTGTATTAGTGTATTAAATGAAATAATTATTGTTTGGTCATGAAAGTAGATATAAGTTCTAGACATCGCTTAATTTTACTAGGCTCATCTCTATTGTACTTAATACTTAATGTCCTTCATAAGCTAATCTCTCCATTGTACTTTAGTAAATTATAATTAATGCCTCCGGGCTCCGATCGTTCACTCAAAATCAATTTTAGACTGTTTTTGTAGAAAATAAATGCATTTACCAAATTTTAGGTGCAGCCGTGTGCAACTCTGTTGCTCTTACTACAATTTAAAGGCAATGTCTATGCTACACTGTGGCTCCACCATTACCCAATTTGAAGTAACTTGTATCTTTTAAGACCAATCAAAAAGGAAAAGTTTTTTAAGATGCCTGCCTGACTTTGAAATTGATTTAATGTTTCACATGCAAATGAACAAATACACAAAATATTTTGTTTCATCAGCTGCAGATTTGTAGAACAGGCAGACACACGCACGGGAAATAATGAATATTTCTACATGGACTCGCAAAATAAAAGACGATTTGAAGCTTTAAAAATCCACGATGTAAGTATCTGTTCAAACTTTTACTCATCCAGTCACATAAGATGTTAGTGCAGTCTGCAAAGTGAAAACACATGGAAAATTAACCATCAAAAGAAAAGAAAAAAACACACACATGGAACATACTTCCAACATAAGAATTAATGCTCAGCACACGCATGAACTCTAAAGAGCGCAACTAAAAACAGACGATCATAAGGTAAACATATTATACAATAAACCATAACATAGCAAGTAACAACAGATCATCCATTCCGAATCACCAAAGAAATTTGAAGCCAATAGAGTAATAAAGTAGCAGTACTTCATCGGGGAAAAAGAAATACTAGAAACGAATTATTACTTAATGACACGATTTAATTTAGCGAAAATAGACGGATATCTGAGGAATATCAACATCATTATCCTCGTCATCCTCGCAAGCCACAACAAGGTCCAAATGATTACGGTAAGGTGGAAGCTCTACCTTTGCCACATCCCGGGCCAAATCAGCTATCGTCCTGTCCATTCGATCTTTGTGCCGAGGGAACATGCTATTATACAGCAGACAACTCCCAAACGAAATGCTATATGCACTCAGCCCCTTGTCTGCAATCCACTTGAGCAATTCCCTCAGAGTTGGGTTATTTCTTATGATCCATCTGTCCCATACTGTCCAGCTCATGTTTTGGTGCTTGACAACCTTTGGCGGCACTGGTTCGGCTATGGAGAAAAGCGGTAGAGCTAGGTTCGCAAATGTGTTACGGTAGTCTTCTACTTTGTGGGATCCGTCAATGACTTTGTAAAACTCGAGGCAGACTAAACCGGTGGCCATTGCAGTTGAAGTTGCAATTGCGGGAATAATTCTTCCTGCGATGAATTTTGCTTTCAGCTTATCGACTTCGGGAATGCTGTAATTTCTTGCCCTCATATTAGCAAGTGCAGCAATCAGATCCATGTGGTAGTTTGTGTCATCATCCTGCAGATTTACACCATTATGACCAAAACTTAGGTCAGTTTATAACTAGAAACGACAACATCAAAAACAAAAAGAAAATTTAGATCTAAGATATTGCAATTGGTCAACATCCTCATGTGACTTCTTTCTCCAACCAATATAGTTTAGGACATGGAATCCGTTAGTATGAATTGAATGCAATCAAAAGCAAATTAACAAATAAAAATGGACCGATGTGAACATAGAGATAGAAGCGGAGCACAAATATGTTTGATTGTTTTCATTGACAAATGTGGCTGTGGCCCCTCCTAAGCTTCAAATGTTATTCAGAAAACTAGAAATATAAATTACGCAAATGTACAAAATTCAATGATTAAAATGTTCAGCATCGTCATATATTTGAGTGTTACTTTACTTCAACAAAGTATTGATATTTTTATGCATCCGCGTGTGTTGATTGTTTTATTTCTTTGATAATTCGAAATAAACATTTACTACGAGTGAGACGTAAAATCCTGCACATGCACAAAGGAAACTTCAGATTATTGTGTATATATACACGGAGAGGGGCTGGAAGATTCACGGTTTCCCATTCCACGTAGCTTTATGCATGCGGAGCACAATCACGAGGCACCCCGCACAAACCATGTCAACAAAGTCAAGAATTATTTGCTTGGCCGGTAAACTAAACAATATAATCTAGCACAAAAGCATGAATATGATATGGAAGGTAAAACTGATATATCCATCATCCAACAAGAAAATACTGCTGTGAATGGAAATTTGAGAGTTTACTATCAAAAGTTCAGGATTTTAATTCAGTTCTTAGGGAAGTACTTAACAGTGGAACAATCACTTCAGAAGACTAAAGGCACTTAAATTTTTTGATAAGGTATGATAATTTAATAGCTCCAAGGAGATATTAATATGAAGGCCACAATCCACAAAAGCATCTTAAAATATTCTTAATGTGTAATACTTTTTGGGCAAATTTAATTTTTATTAGTTAAATCACATGCAAGAAAAGAGGCGCCTTTATGTTTTTAGTCACAGTGTCAACGAAAAAGAAAGTGAATCGGGCAAGTTAACATAACACAAGATACAAACCTTTTCGAATTGGATTGGTTTCATCATGAAGTTTGGTGGCAAAGTCTTCCGACATTGTTCTAGCTTCATAATTAAATCATCAATAACCGCAGCATCATCCACAGACGCAGTTGCGAGACTGGTAGCCTTCTCATCAGTAACGATTTTTGCATCTTTCCTTGGTTGAAAATCAGGAACAATGACCTTATCAACAGCCTCGGCCAATTTCTTAGGGTGCTTAGCCCAGTCAGGTATAGGTATGCCATATGTATCAGCCCGTAATATAGATGCGGCCATAACGAAATGAAGATGGCTTGGATCAGTAGAAGAAAACTGCAGGGGTCGGGGAAACCGCTTAGGAGCTGACCAGAAAGGTGCACCAGTGCTGGTTGCAGCATCTTCAGGAAAGGTGAAAGCTAATTGCTTTACCCTGTTAGTAAAATAATCCTCAAACCTGCCCAAAGTGTAAAAGATAAAGTTAGAGATGTATAGAAAAAGAGAAACCCGTGGCTAAACTGAAGCAAAAATCAAAAATGTTGAGAATTACCTTAGACGAGCCCAGGAAATACAATCCTGGAAAGATTCACATCGTTCCCTGTCAAGGCACTCAATTACGCGTTCCAAATTGTCTCTGGCTTGCGCATCACCTGCCTTTATCATTGCAGATGTATACTCACTAGGATTCGAAAGATACGCATTTGCTTCGGCAGGAGTTTTTTCGAGTAAACCCTCGAACTCGGATCTGGCCCATGTCAAGCAATGATCAATATTGTGAGGGAACGAGTGCACAGTGCACATGGGTGCTTGTTTCTCTGGGGGATCTCGGGAAGCCCCGTAATTTTCTGTCAGATGGGGAATAACCATTTGAGTGTTGCATTTGGCACCCAAGGTCCCTGACTCAAGAAGTGGCTTTTGGAAATACAAGCATCTCTGATCAACATAAAGCCTCGCATTGACATTGTCAAGGGCGTTAACTACAACATTCAGATTCTCCCAGAAAGTATCATCAAAAACATTTTCCGTCTCGGAGCCCACGCGATTCTGCAAAGCTACTATTTGGAGATCAGGGTTAATGGCTAAAGCAGCGGAAGCAGCAACAGAGGATTTGGGCTGTCCAATGTTCCAATCCCGGAAGAGGAATTGCCTGCTGAGATTACTCTTCTCAATGACATCATCATCAGTTACTGTTAATTTTCCATGTTTTCCGCATGAAACTCCCATTAAAGCTAAATTCTTCAAAAACTCACAGCCAAGTGCACCAGATCCAACAACAAAAACGTTGGCTTCCTCTAGTTTCTTTTGAAGCTTAGAACCAAATACTGAAATTTGGGCATCATAACGGCTATTTAATGGTCTGTAGTCACTAGGATCTAATGGCTCGGTAGGCAGTGATTCAACAGAGTCAAAGTAGAAAAACTGCATGATCATGATAATAGGAAAGTTTAGATACGTAAAAGTTTTACACCCAGACGATTGATTTCATAACAATAGGTAAAAAACAAAGAAAGTGTCTAGCACACGCATGTAAAATCACACGAGTTTGACAAAAGCAGTTCACAGGTCTGGACAAAGAACAACTAAATTAGAGGATGAAGCTCCGACTATATTAAGTGATTCAAAAAAACAAGCCCAATATGCACCATATGGAGGTAAAGCACAAGAAGGAGAATTTATAAGGCGAGAAAAGCCACAATTATAACCTACAAGCAGTGGGTAATGCAATACTCAGAGAAGATTATCCTTTTCCCACAAAGTGGAACCAGTTACAGCCTTAGGCTTTTGACTGGGTATGTTTCTTAAACTCTTAAATGTATGTACTGTGAAAGGTGCGGCTCGGTATTGGATGCTCAGAGATCTCAAACAATGTTACGAAATTCAACCCAAAGAGCAGAAAAGAAGCAGGAGAGGGGAAGAGAACGACAGTAAAATGATGGTACATAAATCATTGTGTAACGAAGGAGGGAAATATCACCTGAAAAAGAGGATGAAACTTTCCAGAGCATGCCTTCATAACCTCCTGCCCAACAATGCCACCAAACATGGCAGCCATAGGATTGAGTATAGCTCGTGCACCAAAGGCAAAGTGCCGCAGAAGTTTTGGGTTGATGTCATCCAGTTTTGCATCGCCTAAGCTCTCATTTATGTCACTGGTTATAGATATCAACTTCTGAGCATCTTCTTCGGAACCCGCAATTGGAAAACACCCCATTTCACACAAAAACTTATCCAATGATTGGAAGGCCAGATGCAAAAGAGGTGGGCGGTCAAACTTCGAGAAATCAGATAGAAGGTAGTCACCAGGTTCTTTAATTGATTCTTTCAGAGTTTTGAATTTCAGCACCTTGGGCTGCTTTACCTGAGTTACAATACCTCCTCGCTCATAGGCACCAAAGTTTGTTGTATCTTCATCAAGTGTGAAAGAATATGGGCGGGCATTCTTTATCTTTCTTGGCTTTCCATCATTGAGTTCTGTCATTCCACGAATTTCTGAGAATACGACCAGATCCCCATCTTGAAACTCAAGCCTTTCATCGTCCACACAAGACACAAGAGCAGGGTTATCATTACTGACTGAAGCGATAATACCGGTGTGAGGTTCCTCACCATCCACATCAAGGACAGTGAACTCCGGCCCAAAGTCACAAAACACGTTACCAAAAAGACCTCTGACTTCTGTCTTAACGAAAGCAATAGGAGGCTGATGGTTGTGACAGTATTCATTAAATTCAATAGCACGTTCTAAACTGATGTCAGTGAAAACCACAGCCTGCATTCAGAAATGATCATATATCATGTGCATAACTGCAAAACGCATATAATGCAATTTCCATAGAAAAAAAATCAAGAACAAAATTCAGAAGATGAGCAAGTGTTGCAAATTTGCACCGCAAAAAACTGATCCTATAGCAACCCAGTTGGCTAAAATTTGAACGAGTTAAATCACAATATTTTCTGGCGCATGTATGGAATGGGTGTCATAAATTCAAGATACTTAAAATAGGTTTTCTTTGTATCCTCCAATCTAAGACGTGCAGACATTATTAAGAAGATTACACACCCATGTTTGATAATGCTAATGTTACGTTGTTTTTGACAGCACTGGTGTCTACACACTGTCAAGAAGTTTATTTATCTATGTTAGATAAAGTAACATAGACTCTTGTACATGCACCAAAAAATGACAAGGGTGCTGGCCACTTCTGAGATACTAGATCAACACTTGTTCTTATTATGCCCCTAGAACAAGCTGGTGATATTAGATTTGTCCACTATAACATGATACTGGTACGCACATATTTCTTGCATATATGTTAAACAAACAACTAACTGGTACATCGTAATAGTAACTACCAAGAAAATTACCCCTACTATGGTTTTGGATGTAGTTTCCTAATCAAAACAATAAGAATGTTGACATATATTTACATCAATTTGTGAATTAAGACTTAGGTATTGTGGTTGCCGGAACATCATAGCAGCCATGGTAAGCGTGCTTATTCACCAATAGTAAATCAAAACAACTGACAGGTTAACAAAGACTTAGCAAACTCTCTTTTATGTGCTGTCACGACAAAAAGAAAAAGAAGAGAACATATAGATGAAACATCGGCCCTTTGCCCAAGTTCAACACACGTACAAAACATGTCCTCTTGTTTCCAGAGACCAGAACAATTTCAAGAACACTACTTGAAAGATATGCTTCCACATTCTTGCCAATATATAATTCCATAATTATGAAAATACACTTATAAACCAAGACAGCATTAGCTCATAAAGTACAGCATGCATACTTTAAACTTATGCAAACTTAATAATAGAGGCAAATTTGAGGGCACATACAGTGTTTCAGGCAAGGAGTTTTAACAATAAATACGGTATATATATGAAAAGGATTACCTGGAAATTAGAAAGTTGTTCTTTAGTTAATTTTGTAGTCAAAGTCGAGACCGTCACAGCATTGTTCAGCTCTTGGAGCTTCTGAATAGAAGCGAGTGCTCTGTTCTTACCAAGATCCTTTTCTGAGAAAAGAAAGTTGCCGGACATATCCCAGAAGTCCACTGTCCCTTCATCATGTAATGTCACAGACTTTACACCAGCAAGAATAAGGTTCTTCGCTGCCATCATTAACAAAATTCAGAAATGAGCATTCAGCCACAAAGAAATAGTGCAATTTTATTGAGTACTTTATTTTCATGCTGAACTAACACTTTGAAACTAAACTTAGTCCACAATAATCACTTTGTTGAAGTCTGAAACCGCGCGTATAAGTTAATTAACCGCCTTTGAATTTACTTTTGGAGAAAGCACAAGCAGGAGGCACACGGGGAGGTTTTATTAATTCTACAGCTGAAGAAGTAAGGATATCCAGTATCTTCTCTTAATCATTCCTCACGTACAATAGAAAAAATACGAGACCTATGTGGAAAGTTGGTAAAGCACGACAACCTAAAGATAAATACACGAACCTCTAACTCTATAAGACGTAACCCAGAAAACCTGATAAAACCCACTCATAAATCTCCATAGTGGCTGAAACATAAGCAGTTTAGCAAATCCACATCACATTTCTTGTTTCCGTCAACCACAATCACAGCTCAGTCTTAATTCCACAATCATCACACAAGAGAAACACATTTGTCAAATTAAACTAACTTAATGCAAAGAAAAACTCTCACCAATCTCCGCTCCAAGCCCTTGCATTCCAGAAACAAGCACATTCGATCCGAAGAGCCGCCTCATCGTCTCTCTCCCATACACCGCAAGCTGCCGGCTATGTAAATCCTCATCAATATCATGTCGATTTCCATCATCAAACGCCATCTCCGTGATCGTCGGCTCGTGCACGCTCTCTCTCTCGCTACTGCTCTTATCGTTGGAGGACTCAACGCGCTGCTTCTTAACGGAATCGCCTTGTGTGGTCACAGCCTTGCCTTCCCCTGCTCTCTTTCTAGGAAGCATACAGTGCAACCAGCTGCTTAAACCTCGAAGTATCGCCATCGAAATGAACACAATCAGTACAGTAAAGATCAATAATCGGTAATTGGTGAAATCGAAAGCTAATCGTGACGAAATCGGGGTCAAAAAGAGAACAACAACGCTACAACAACAAATGATAAACCCTATGGCATCGAATAAAGAAGAAGAAGCCATTGATGATTGCTTAAAAAAAACAGTAAACAGATTCGAAAGAGAGTTAAAGAGGTGAAGTAACGAATGGGTTTACCTGATGATGGAGAGAAAAGAATGAAATCTGATCAAGAGAGAATTTTGATACAGTGTGAGGAGAAATGGTTTTTATGGATTAGTATTTTCTCTTATACTAATTTCTCATTTTATTTAGAAATGACTTTTATTTTGTATGATTTGATAAATATAATGATTAAGTAGGGTGTTGTCGTGATGTGTGATTTGTGGATCTTCCGAATCTATAGTCATTAGTATGTTCATAACTTAATATGATAATGTTTTATAAGTAACTAAAATATTATCAAAGATTAAAAAAAAAAAAAAACTCAAATAAGCACACACAGTCAAGTTAAATAAGTATTGTGTTTGTAATGAAATGATTTAAAAGAACTATGATTATATATTTGTTAGGACAGGTATTTTCGGTTTAAACTATTATTAATTAAACTGCTTATTATTTAGATAAATTAAGTGTTTAATTATATTATTATTATGATTATTGGTTATGTTTTGAATATATTCTTACGGATTCTGAATGTAGGATCTTTCTTTATTGTTAGAACAACTATCGCGATAAGAGAAACAAGGAAAGATGGTTAGTGAGATTCTAAAAGTAAATCTCATAGTTTCCTTAAGAATAGATACTACCGCTTCAGTTTATTTATGAAAACAAGATTTAGCTTTATATTTGTCTTTGTATGATCCGATTTATTCCAAGTGTACCTAGACTAAATTATATATATGCATACATTGGAATATTCTGTTTACATATTTAGCAGGATAAGATCAAATGAATTAAGGAATGTTAGCAAGCTATTTTGAAGAATCAAAGATATAGTGCATCAATTGTCCTCCCGTGTGGAGATTCTGCACTCTATAAAAGACTCAAAGACAATTGAGGACAAGTTTTGAAGTTTAATTTTTAAGATTTGTATCTTATTTGTTTGAGAGTCAAAAGCATTTTATTCCTCTTGTACGAAATATCAAGGCAAAGGAACTTCGTGTGGACTTGATCATTTATAGATTCTAAAAGAGTTATTTAGTAAGGCGTCGCGTCAGATATTAGGCAAGTAATTAGAGAGAGTCTAGATTACTAGTACATGTAATAGCCTGAGTGAGTCAAAGTCTTGTACTAAACAAAAGAGACTAGAGTTGTTAGAACAGGCAAAAATCGAGTGGAGTAGGTATGTTGCGACCGAACCACTATAAATCCATGTGTTATTGTTTTACTTTTACCTGTCATGAAAAATAATAACCATATGAAAAAATGTGCGCTCCCTCCCTGCACCGTAGCGATCACGTGCGATCTCCAACCTGCATCAACGGAATTTGTCCCGCCAGACGAATTCACGTTAACGGCAAGATAGCAAAAGCGCTCCCGTTCGATCGGGAACAACGAAGACATCACTATGCAGGAATCGCCGCCTTTGAGCGCAAACCCTAATTGGACTCTCCTGACTTACGCCGCCGTCACTAAGGCCAAAGGCAAACAGAAGGATATCCACTTTGATGCCAATCGCACTACCGAAGTCCGCAAACATCTCATCATCCATGAACGAACTGAAACTTTTCCGATCAGAAAGGTGACCTTCGCGGATGAACTGAAGGAAAAAATTAGAAGTGAATGGAAGGATCAACTAATAATTCGAGTCATGGGGAGACCATGGTACTATGAATCTCTCAAATCCAAACTCGACTTAATGTGGACACTACACAACAAATTCGAGCTCATGGACCTAGGGCATGGTTGTTATTGTTTGAAGGGTTTGAACGCCCAAAAACGTGAGATGATTTTGACGGAGGGTCCATGGCACTTGGCGGGAAGCTTTCTCTCCATTCGGAAGTGGTTTCCAGATTTAACGCAAGAACGAATAAGATCGAGAGTGCTATCACATGGGTTCGACTTCTCGATTTACCAATGGAGATGATGTCCGAGGGGATTGTACACGGTTTGGCGAGCTGCATTGGCGACCCTATTAAAATTGACACAAATACGTTGAACGCAACGCGAGAGAAATTTGCTAGATTCTGCGTTGAAGTGAGTACCAATACTCTACTCGTGTTGGCGTTGGGGGTAAGGAAAAAAATTACCAAGTTACTCACGAGAACCTCCCTTCGCTATGCTACAAGTGCGGCAAGGTAGGGCACATTGAACCACAATGCGAGTCCAGAATACAGAAATCTACATCAACGGAGGAGAGTGTGATGCCTATTCCGACTCCTCTGGTGCAAAACCGTGAGGACAAGGCTGCATGGCTGTTAGAGAAGGTACGGAATAATGAATATGGGGAGTGGATGAAGGTCTCGAGAGGAAAAAAATTAATGTGAGGGCTGTTATGGCCACGACTAATGGAGAGGGTCGTTCGTTGGAAAGTCTTATTCTTTTATCAAGAAGTAAGAACCCACCAAACACTATCAGAGGCATGTTCGCAACTATGGAGGCGAATGTGGAGAATATGGTAACCAATAATGGGAAAAGAATCTTGCCTAAAACTCTAATCCCTAGGGTGACGTCGGTTCCTAGCACGGGCAGGAATGTAACTCCTCTGAGGAAACCTACCAAAACTAGAAAGTCCAATAACGCGGCTATAAAGACTCATATCGGTGCTCATAATAAGTTTAATGCTCTAACGAACCTAATACAGAACGAAGTTACAGATCTTGAGCCAATTCTACGTATTGGAAATAAGGAGAATAGCGTGAGTCGCAATAGGGAGCAAGATGGAAGAGGAGCTTTGGGACAATCTTCTATTGGGTCATCTAGAATTGATGGAGATATATACGAGAGTATAAAGGTTCATCGACCCTTCGTGGACATCACGAATTGCACTGGAAGACCGGATGATAGAGATTCTCGAGATCCCAAGTTACATATGGGAGGTCGAGACATCAGTGTACCGTACACGGAGGGAGGGGGACATAGCCGTATGGTGGTAGAGAATGCAATAGAGCGAGTGGGAAACCAATATGCAACGTTCTTTAGCCCTGGAGGCGATGACACAGATGTATGCGACGTGGAGGGGGTACGCAGTTGAGAACCCCATCAAGCCACAACACATATATCATACGAATATGAAAATTATATCTTGGAATTGCCAAGGACGGGTCATAACGACTTTAGAAGGAACTTCAGAGAATTAGTCCGTTCTCATGGACCTTCGGTGGTTTTTGTTCTTGAGACTAGAGTATGCAAGGAGAGAGCACACGAAATTGCTCCACGGCTCGGGTTTACGAACTATGTCTTAGCCCCAACTTCGAGGATGATTGGTGGAGTTTGGATGCTTTGGAACGAGGCGGATACTACTGTGGATGCCCAAGTCATTCACGCTCTCATTAATTCGAACTCACGTGACAAATGGCGTCTCTCGGGCGTTTATGTAGAACCACGACGCAGCGCAAAGATAAGGATTTTTGAAAGTATGGAGAAAATTGCGCATAATCAGACCTTGCCATGGCTTGCGATGGGGAATTTCAATGAGATGTGCTACGCCCACGAGAAATCTGGGGGCAACACGTTAACTGCAAGTCGCATGAATTTTTTCTGGGGTTTCATGGAGCGGTGCGCCTTTATTGACAAAGGGTTTCGTGGGCCGCTTTTTACTTGGTCGAACAAAAGAGAAGATGGGGAATTAATTCAAGAACGTATTGATCGTGGTATGGCTAACCAAGCATGGATAGAGAAGTTTCCGAGCCATGAACTGACACACCTCCCAAAGGTTCACTCGGATCATCATTCGATAATTATGGCGTGCGACGGGATCGGCCCAAATAGGGCAAAATGCCCTTTTAGATTTGAAGCTGCGTGGTTCCATCATTCGGAGTGTATTCCGCTCCTTAAAAATATATGGGAGACGAACACGAATATCCTTGCTTCGATTGAGGCCATTCCCAACCATGGAACAAGGTACGTTTCGGGAATATCTTTCATAAATTGAAGGTCCTCACCACGCGTATAAACGAAATTCAAAAGTCTTTGGCCACCCGACCGTGCAAATATCTTGAAGAACTCGAAAAGAAACTTGTAGTGGAGTTTAACGACGTCCTTAGACAGGAGGAAACTTTTTGGTTTCAAAAGTCACGCGTCAAGTGGATTAGAGACGGCGAAAGAAACATAAAGTTCTTTCATAGGTCGACCATGGTCCGACACAAAAGAAACTCGATCACGGCTCTTAAGATCAATAATATCTGGCACAACGATGAGGAGGTGCTCAAGAGTCATGCGAATGTGTTTTTTGCAAATTTATTTTCGATCCAAGAAGGGAGTAATGCCGTGAACAGTCTTCCCGTTTTGAATTTTCAGGCGTCTCTAACAGTTGATCAGAGGAGGGGATTGTCCCGTCATATTGAGTTAGATGAGGTCAAGGAAGTCATCTTCTCGATGACCCCGTTCAAAGCTCCAGGGCCCGACGGACTTCACGCAGGGTTTTACCACAAAGGTTGGGATTGGTTTACAAGGTTCTTTATTTGAATTCGCTGAATCTGTCTACTCGAATAAGTGCTTCGACCCCAAAATTTGTGAAGCATTTTTATGTCTCATACCGAAGATTCCCAACCCCAAGACTATCACGCAGTTCCGTCCTATCTCTTTTTGCAACGTGCTCTATAAGTTCATCACAAAGAGCCTTACCTCACGCCTTCGAGGTATTATGCCAGAAATAATAGCCCCCATGCAGTCGAGCTTTTTCAAGGGAAGGAGCACGCAAGACAATATTTTTCTCCTTCAAGAGGTTCTTCACTCGGTTCGAAGCAAGAAGAAAAATAAGGTTGGTTGCATGATTATGAAATTAGATTTGGAAAAGTCCTATGATAAAATTAATTGGGATTTTTTTGGAGGAGATTGGTGGCCTTTCAATTTTCGACGGATATTATCGAGCTCATAATGTTTTGTGTGAGGAACGCGGCTACGAGAGTGTTGTGGAGCGGGAATCCTCTCGATCCGTTTAAACATGCGTGCGACCTTCGACAAGGCGACCCACTGTCGCCTTATCTTTTTGTCCTTTGCATTGAGCGCTTGGCCTATCTTATTCAAGAAGAAGTAACACGAAAGAAGTGGCGGCCGTTAATTCCTTGTAGGGGTGGCCCTAAGCTCTCGCATCTCTTCTTTGCAGACGACTTAGTTTTAATGAGCCGTGCAATGAAACGCACCGCACATACTATCAAAGGGGTCTTTGACAAGTTTTATGGAGCGTCGGGTTTAAAACTAAGTGCTCAAAATTATAAGGTTTTCTTCTCGAAGAGCGAGGTGCGGGTTTGAAGAGGTGCATCAGTGATATACTTGGTTTTGGGCAAACGACGAATTTAGGACGCTATCTTGGTATCTCCATAATCCACGGCCGCACTACGAGGGCCGATTTCGCTGCTACAATGGATCGCGTTATGAAACGCTTCACTGGATGGAAACGGAAGTTGCTCACGTTAGGAGGACACGAGACTTTGATCCAAGCCGTCTCATTGGCCCAACCGGTTTACCACATGCAAGCTACATGGTTGCCATAACATATATGCGTGCAATTAGACCGCCTCAATAGGGACTTTCTATGGTCGTCGAATGTTATGAAAAATAACTGCACTTAGTGGGTTGGCCGTGGGTTACTCGCCTAAAGAAGGAGGGTGGACTCGCATTAAGGATTGTGCGCATGAGTAAGGAGGCGCTCTTATCAGAACTCGCATGGTGAATTATGTGTGAAGAGAATACGGTTTGGAGGGAATTGATTGTCGCGAAGTACCTCAAGAAGGATACAATAATGGAGTGCATTGCTAGACCGATCGATAGTGCAACGTGGAAGAGTCTTGTGCGGTGCGTGGGACTTATGGCCCATTTTCTTCATTGGAAGATCAGAGATGGTGGGAAAATCCTATTTTGGTAAGGTAATTGGTTGGGCGATAAACTCCTTTGCGATGAGGGTTGCCACATTGTTCATACCGAGGCTAAGCTCACCTTGTGTGACCTCTTGGATGACGACGGAGATTGGAAACTTGATGATCTCGCCTCCACCTTACCGGATGCGCTGAAGACCGAAATCAGGAGAAAACAAATTATACTCACGGAGTGCGACGATAGAATTATATGGAGTGCTACTTCTAACGGGATGTTTAGTTGCCAATCGGCCTATAGAGCATACTTGGACTACTATGAGGAGAACCCGCAAATTGAATCGGATGTTGACTGGGTTTGGCAACTCGATTTAAGCAACAAAATTCAACACTTTCTCTGGTTAGCGACACAAGATAGGTTGGCCACGAACGAGATGAGGAAAATGAAGGGTATTCCGTCGGAAGAGGACTGCCCGATCTGCCTTTTGCATGTTGAGACCGTCACGCACATGTTACGCCACTGCAACATGGCACGTAAGATCTAGCGCAAGGTCATTTTGACTGAGAGCCTCACCTATTTTGATAGTATACCCGGCGATGATTGGCTTAAGGAGGTCATGAAAAGCAAAAACATCAAAAGTAGTTTTTCGAACCTTGAAGACTAGATGTTCACCTTTGCCGCATGGTTATGGTTTAGTTGGAAGAACCGAAACTCGAAGGTGTTCAAGAGGCAGATGGAGAGCACCAATGCATGTGTGTTCCAAATCAAGTTGTTGAGCAAGGATTTAATGATGGGGCGAAGGAAAGCCGGGGAACAAAGGCACAAGGAAATGGCAAAGACCCGAATCCAGGTGGATGAAGCTTAACACGGATGGCGGAGTGAATTAGGAAGAGAACCGATGCCATGTAGCTGGAGCCTTACAAGATGCAAAAAGGGAGTGGATTTGGGGTTTCAAGATGGAGCTACAATCCCCAACTGTCGACAATGCAGAGATGGAGGCAATAAAAAAAGGATTATCTATTGCTTGGGAAAAGAGATACGAGAAGATCATTCTTGAGATAGACTCACTCACGGTCTACAAAAATCTCACGACCATGAAAGACACAGAACAACATCTGAATGTTCTCGAGGAGGAATGCAAAGCGCTTATGCAAAGACCTTGGGAGTTCAAGATAAAGTGGATACCACGTGGAGTAAACAGAGTAGCCGATAAGCTTGGAAGGATAGACGTAGATAGCACTTTTGGGAGGTTCCACTTCCTCAGTTAGCTAGTTTGTATTTAGCGGATTTGGCCTAACGGCCTAGTTTGATTCATTATCTACCAAAAAAACAAATAATAACCATTACGATCAGAAAACAAGTAATAAGTAAACAATTAAGGTCTTACAAGTGGTATCAGAGCAGGTCACTAACGTTTATTTTAATGAGATTCTGGTTTGAAAAGATCTTATTCTCAGGGATGGAAGATATCAAAGAAGGTTTGTCAACAAACAAACCACCGATATTGACGAGCACCAACTACTCATATTGGAAGAATCGTCTCCAAAACTTCATAAAACAACAGGACCAGAAAGCCTGGAAAAGCATTTTAGGAGGTTGGTCACCCTCTATAGATGAATACGGTAAGGAGAAAAATGAACTCAATTGGACAAATGAAGAAGGTCTCCTTGCTGAACAAAATTCTACTGCACTCAACACTATCCTAAGTGTTGTTGATATGAATCAATATAATATCATTTCCAATTATGTATCAGCTATAGAGGCATGTGATATAATATGTATTGCTCATGAGGTACCTCTAGTGTTCGAAGGTCTTAGTTACAACTACTAACTACTCAATTTGAGAGCATGCAGATGCAAGAAACAGAAACCATTGCTCAATACAATGCATAACTTAGACGCATTGCGACATAAGCTGCTTTATTAGGTGAAGAATACAGTGAATCAAAACTGATTCACAAGACTCTCAATCTCGTCCACCAAAGTTTGCAATCAAGGTTGAGACCATTGAAGAAGCCAAGGACACGAAAAATATGCCCCTTGAAATCCTTATTAATCTCTTGCAACATATGAAATGAAACTGAAACAGGAGGAAGATAACGTGGCCAAGAACATTGCTCTGAAATCCACAAACCCATAGAATGAACAAGGAACGGCTCTCATGAAGTCCATGGCACTTTTAACAAAAAACCTTCAAGAAGAAGAACAAATCAATTTTCAGAGGTAAATTTTCATCACCTGGTTCATATAACTCTGATTTTATCAAAACATTTCCTCTGCTAATGATCTTGAAGTTAAGAGAAAAGAAAAAGGTATTCAATTCAAAGAATGCCATGGGTTTGGGCATATTAGAGCAGACTGTGCAACCTTATTGGAGAAAAATAGAAATCGTGCTCTAGTCGCAACATGGAGTCACAATGACTCAGATGAGATAGATGAAGAAGAAGAAGAAGAAGAAGAAGAAGAAGAAGAAACAATACCTCATTTGGCCCTCACTCCTAGAATTTCTTACATATCATCTTCTACTGAATAAACAGAGAATTTTATTAATGCCACTAACATCCTTACTGATTCTAAAAAGGAATCAGACACTGATGATACATCACAAAATGCAGACTATGACGAGATGAATGCAACTCTTGTAAAATATGATGTTGTCATAAGAAGTCGATCTAGAGGCGCAACTCAGGTCTCTGGTAGATAAGTCTGTGATAAATGTCTACAGTTACTAGAACTTGGAATGGATATTGATACTCTCAAGACAGCAAATGACACAACAGTCTAAGATCTAATTCAAGCACGATCTGCCGAAAAGAAAGCTCAACAGAATCTGTAAAAGCACTAAATGATCTAAAAAGGATTAAGATAAACATCAATCGACTCGGCGATGAAGCACTCAAACTAAACGCTATCGTGGAAGCACAACGAATCACCAAAGATCATATCATATCAAAATATCTTTTGCTACAAGAACAACAAAGATCTATATATCATCACAACAGCTTTCGCGACACACAAAAAATCTCATATCACAAGATAAGGTAGCTCATCATTCACAAATAAGAAGAGGAAACATGTCTTATCCACTCCACTTAGGGACGCAACATAAGAAGAGACAGTCACTACCGGTCACAAAAAATCATGCAGGTACACACATAAATTCTGTGAATAATTCTAGTGTCACTAACATTTTAAAATTTGTGCATGTGTGTCATTATTGCAGGATCAAATAACATATCCGACCACATTGCTTCCAACTTTAGGGAAGTAGGAAGAAAAACATCGATTCCAAATCCACACAATCCAGTGTGCCAACATTGCCAACCACACAGGCTCTCAAACAAATCCAAACAAATCTGAGTTCAGTGGTCAAATGTTAATTATTTTGTTAGCAGTCATTCTCCTTCAGTTCATTCTACTAACACCTTGTTCATTGACAGTGCTTGCTCTCACCACATGACAGGAAGAAAAGAATTCCTCTCTAAATTCATAGAAAGTGTAGAAACAAATGTGATGTTTGGAGATGCATACGAAGGACAAATTGTTGAAAAAGAGACTCTAAATGTGGATGGATTCCCTCATATAAAGGACGTTAGGAATGTGGAAGGATTATGTACTAACCTTATTAGTGTAAGTCAACTATGCGAACATGAGCTGTTTGAGCTTTAGTAATGATGAATGCAAAGTTATTGATGAACAAGACAGATGCATCCTTTATGGGGTAAAGAAACATGATTGTTATACACTGTCCAAGCATGAAAAGAAAAGTCCTACAGAAAGATCGAATAAGTCATCATCTCCACAGATGTCACAACATATGACCAAAACTAGACATGAGGTAGAAATATCAACAAAATCAGGGTTGAACACTTGTCTTAACTCTCTCTAGAAGATCGAGTATTACAAAACAACAATAACAAATCTCTTGTACATGCTTATCCTATCTCCCAGACTACATGCGAAATGCAATTCAACCATAAATAGAATAATGAAACACCTTTCGTCTGACCCCAAAGATAAAAGAGAACACTGTATATCCTAATAAGTGTCTTGACATAGGAGATCTTCTCAAGTGTTTTGCCATCCTGAACGAATCACATCTCATTCGCTTTAACTCAGGATCGATTGTTCTTGACTTCTTGGTCTGCTGAATAACTGTTTGAACTTGCATCACTATATAGATCCTAGTTACTGGACCGGGTCTACTAATATTAAATGTTACACACATGAAGAATGCAGTAACGTCTCAGTTCCCTAGAAAAATCACGTACTCACTTTCTCAGCTCGTGAAGCAACAAGTGTTGAAGCAGGTAAACATTTTCCCAACTATGATGAGTCACGAGTGCTGGTAAAAACTCTCGATCCTACTCATATTACTATAGCCCTATGTGACACTCACACTGCCGTCTGTCCTATACAATTTTATCAAGTCAAACATATTGAAATTTGGTATTTGTTCACTATAAGTCTTGTGAAGTTTTTGGCACCTGAGTTAAAACGTATGGGTATTACTCGTCAACTAACTGACTTCATTACTAAAATGATACATGTTGTTCGCCTGAAGATACTTAGAAAGTCTTTTGGTATATGCCACCTCTGAATCTCAACATTGGTTGTCCTTACAATGGATGAACATACGTAAAGTCTATTTTTTTATGTTTAATCCATTATGTTATTATGTTTGTGAGACATGTAAATTTTATGTTAATATTTAAAAATGCTCCTTTTATATTTGTTTCAAATAAAGTGAAAGAAACGCTCTTATATGGAAAAAGCTACCTGACCTAAAAGGTAGAGAGTAAAAGCATTCAATTCTTATCTCACGTGTACAACATTGAAAATAGCTACCTCAATGAAAAAGGTGTCAGTATGAAAGCTACCTAAAAGAGTTGCAACATGTGCATGTAGTCACCCTATTTAGGTATCTATGATTTTGCAAGTCATGTCAAACACTTTACATCATAAGGATTTTCTCATCATATAAAATAAAATTTTATTTATGCAAAATCACTAAGATAGGGCTATGTGTTGAAATAAATAGGTTTTTGTCTCAATGGATCGATACGTATTTAAGGCACTGCTTACTGTCATGTCAAACGTAATATAGACAGCTTGTTGACCAATTATGACCACAGGTTTTTGTCTTAGAAATTGCTGAAACTCGGCGTTTAATTGAGATCGCATACTTTACTTCCTTATTTTGATTCGCTAATTTTGGGCGGAATTTTTAATTTTGGCAGAAGAAGTTACTTCCCCCTATCTGAACCACGATCAATTTCAGTTGCCTTACATATCACCCCACTCTCCTTCTTAAGGGACACTTAGTACTGTTTTACCAAATTCACTTCATCTTTTTCTGAACTCACTCTTCAAAGCGAGATAAAAAATTAAAAAATCCTAAATTTTCTATTCTCACAGTGTTGACCTCTGCCAAATTCAATATCGTTGACTATGAAGACTCCGACGACGAGCAATTCGATAATCTGACAAATCCTCCTCCCACTGTTGCGGATGCATCCCTTGCCTCCGACCCTCTCTCCTCTCTACCACTGTCACTGTCTCCATTTACCAACGACCAACCTACCCATGTTAAGGGAAAAACGAAGGTTGTCGAAGAGAACGACAATTCCATGGAGACTCCTCATCCTGAGGCCCCACAATCAGCCGGATATTACTCATATGCTCAGAAACCAACGCATCCTCCTCCAGCACGTCGTGTCACCAAGCGCGCTCGATCAAACTGCAAGATCCCATTATACGAAAAGAAGATGAAGCGTTTCGCCACTACTCCCGTCGCAGACAGGATTGTTGAGATTGAGGATTTTTTCCTTCCACCTCAAGCAAAGAAACGCACAAAAAATTGCTCCTTCGTCTTACGTTCCTCCCAGGTTTGTTACTCCTCCTGTCAAGACAGGTGGTGATTTGACAATTATATATGCTCCACCTCTTGTGGTTAAACCTGCCTCATCCCCATTCAGTCTCAATCGTGTCTTTTCTCGTAAGTTTGTATCCATAGAGGCCTCAGGCCAGACAAACGTATGCTGACATGACAAGTCAAAATAGCCCCCTTGTTGCTGAGCGTCCACTGGTTCCCAGGACGTATGGGATCACATTCGTCCTTGACCTTCTCCGGGACCGGGGCATTTACGCCGCCACCACAAAGGTCGTTTCTTTTCTCCCTGAGGTCATCTATGAGTTATATGCGAACTTTTCGCAATAGTTGTCGGTTAAAAATTCCCCTCAGCATTGCAAGTTCTATATGTGCGGACATGTCTATGAGTTATCCACTGAGCTGCTCAACATACACATGGAGATCCCCAATAAGGGAAGTGGGAGTTGCGCCTGGAGGATGTCATGGATGTTGTTGCAACAGAACTCCTGGATCTGGACTCAACTTGGCCTCTTGATGGCGTTCTCCCACCAGCAACTTGGTAGTGAAATACAATCTCATGTTCAAAATCATGTCTTCCCACTAGTTGCATGTCTCCCATCTCTCCCCCGTCAAGTCGTGGCTGCGTCTATTTTGTATCGGACGGGAAAATAGATTCCCATCAACTTGGGGAAACTATACTTCGACCGAATATGTCTGAAGGCCTTTCTGCATAAGGTAAAACCCTCTCTTGGCTACCCCTCACTCATCTATCGTGTTCTGTCAAAAGAGATGATTTTTGATGATGATGGAAAATCGAAGCATGTTCCCAAAGTTCTGAAGGCCTCATCAAGGGTGAACAACATGCACAAAAGCCAATGCCTGCAAAGACCAGTTGGTCCCCCTGCTCGCAAAAATGCCAAACGTGATAGACCAACAACTTCTGCCGTTGGACTTGATGGGATCCACTTGGACCTGGCGTGACACATAGCAAACCAGGAGAAGACGCAGACCGATATGGAGGCCATTTCCATGACTCTGAGCAGTTTGGATACATGCATATCTGCAATGGAATCCTCTCTTCAACGCATTGAGGATCACCTTACTGCCCCTCAATTATGTTATGACAATAAGAGGGAGAGAATGCAAGAGTTGCTGAGGCAGTTGCTGCTGCTACCGTTTTGACTTAAGTTTTAAAAAAGTTGTATGAACTGCGAACAATTTTTAATTTCTGCATTTTATTTCTATTTGAATATTTTTATTTGGTTTTGTAATATTGCACTACTGGCTGATGCAACTTAAACTCGATATGTTATGTTTATTGCAACACTCTATTTGGTATGAATCTCTTGAATTAACTCTCTTTTGCAGGAAATATTGTTGTTGTCAAAACAAAATCAAAGAGGGAGAACGTTAGGACCAAAATTATCGGTCTAAACTATTATTAATTAAACTGCTTATTATTTAGATAATTAAGTGTTTAATTATATTATTATTGATTATGTTTTGAATATTTCCTTCCGTATTCTGAATGTAGAATCTTTCTCTATTGTTAGAACAACTATCGTGATAAGAGAAATAAGGAAAGATGATTGGTAAGATTCTGAAAGTGAATCTCATAGTTTCCTTAAGAATAGATATTATCGCTTTAGTTTCTTTATGGAAACAAGATTCAGCTTTATATTTGTCTTTGTATGATCCGATTTTACTCCAAGTGTACGTAGACTAAATTATATATATGCATACATTGGAATATTCTATTTACATATTTTGCTGGATAAAATCAGATGAATTAAGGAATGCTTGCAAGCTGTCTTGAAGAATCAAAGATCTGGTGCATCAACTGTCCTTCCGTGTGGAGATTCTGCACTCTATAAAAGTAGAAGACTCGAAGATAATTGTAAACAAGTTTTGAAGTTTTGTTTTAAAAATTTGTATCTTATTTGTTTGAGAGTCAAAAGCATTTTATTACTCATGTACGAAATATCAAGGTGAAGGAACTTCATGTGTACTTGGTCATTTCCAGATTTTTGTAGGTATCTTTCGTAAGGCGTAGCATCAGGGGTTAGGAAAGTAATTAGAGGAAGTCTAGATTACTAGTACATGTCATAGCCTGAGTGAGTCAAAGTCATGTACTAAACGAAATAGACTAGATTGTTAGAACATGCGAAAGTCGAGTGGAGTAGGTCTGTTGCGACCGAACCACTATAAATCCATGTGTTATTATTTTACTTTTACATGTCATAACAAGTAATAACCATTACGATAAGAAAACAAGTAATAAGTAAACAATTAAGGTCTTACAATATTGATTCAACTATATATATATATATAAAATTTGATTTTGAAATAGGTTTCGATCCACTAAATATTTGAAATATTTCGTAATATTCTCCTTTTTTTTGAAAGCAAAATGTTTTTTTAACAACAAAGGAGCATGAGGATTACTCCCCAAAGATTACAAAAGCAGCTTCCAAATGTTCACAAACAATTCGAGATTCAAACTCTAATACATTCTAAGCCTCTAAGGGACAATTAATTCAATTTGTTACCGAGTAAAATAAGATCAAAAACACGATTTAACATTTTGTAATATTTTAAAATCGTTTAGAAAAATTTGAAAAAGTTTTTAGTTGCATTGAACATAAAAACTTCTTCTATGTTTCATTTTAATAACCAGCAACGTGGAAACATTTTGACACTTTTTGGGAAAACGTGTAGAAATTTCGATCCATGCTTTCAACAATGATTTTATTGTTCATAAGAAAACTAGGATTATATTTATAAACATTCTAAATCCTTAAGCAGGCCTCTATCATTTTAAAGCTCACTAAAAAAATAATTCGCGTAGTAACATGTTCATAATGACAATAATTTGTGGTACTTTCATAGAAAGTTACAAAACACAAATTGGAAATACTGAAAATTGATGAAACACAACTTTGTCGTACTAACTGGTAAGTCCTTTCTTTGAAAATTTAAAAGGAGGTGGCCCAACAAAACCATTCAAAGTTTGGGAAAAAGAGTTAGAAGTTAAGTTGATGTGTTTCCGAGTTTGGTATAAAGTGGGATATGGACCTGGTTGGTTGGTTATTCTCTACGAATCCTACAAATTAAGGCCCACTAATATAGGTCTCATATATTATTTCTGTTAATAATTTCCTTTTTGACATGGCTAATCAAATATGTAGGGGTGGGCGTTGTAAGAATACTCGCATTATAGGTACCCACATGCGGATACCCGCGCTTTTGGGAAATAAAACTTTGTTACTATTTTCATTCCCGCACATTGCAGGTACCTGCATGCGGGTACCCACACGGTTGCGGTACGGTAGCGGGTACCCAATTTTATGTAATTTTTATATTTTATAACATAAAAAGTAAGTCAATAGGTTCTTCAAATTAAATGTTTATAGGCAACTTGATTAAAATTTGGAATACCCATAACTGAGATCTAATAATCATTCAAACTCAACTCCATCATTCACCAATGACAATAAAAACTACACCGTACATGATTAATTCAATTTATAAAAATATAATACAATACAAAAAATAAGAATATTTTAGTTAATTGAAGTTACTTAAGTCTTACTTATAAAATATGTAATCTTAATAAATATGCAACGTTTCTCAAAATTAGTATATTATTTGTATGTGTGTGTGTATATATATCTATATCTATATATGTGTGTTTATAAATTTTAATTATTGAAGAGACACGCGGGTGCTCATGCGAGTGCGAGAAATTGATAATACTACCCATTTTCATTCCCCCTTTGAAGACCAAAACGCGGGTACCCATTTTCACTTTACCCACTCTAAACATTATACCCAAACGGGAGTGGTACGGGAGCAGATACCCACTTCAAATGCCCAACCCTAGTTTGGACCATTCAAACTTATCCTAACATTCTTCACACAAATATCTATCATTGTGTGAACTTTCTTTTATTATTTATAGTTACATCATTTTAGAATTTTTTTTATATTGCTTTTTTTCTTATATTACTCATCCATTTTTTAATTTTTTTACTCAAGACATATCACGTTCTGATATTCTAACTAAATGTCATATACATTGTTTGACTTTCTACAAAGATCTTACTATATTCGAAAAGATAATATTCGCCTTTAAAATTAGGAACGGAGAAAATTGATCTTCTAATTTAAAGATTTTGATATCTATTACCTATTAATTAGGGTAAAATAGAGTAGGTTAAGAAGTTGCTTTGTATTTATAGATTTTGCTCTCTCTCTATATCATTTACCAAATTAAGTGCCAAAAACAACAAGCCACAAAGTAATATAGACAAATTAGACTTTTAATTGATGCGTACGGGAAATCACTAGAAAGTATGAAAACCGATGATGAGATTCGGACATAGAATTCTCGCCCATTATTGACGTGATCGAGCAAGGTTCCGGTAATACGTGATCTTGTGTCTTTAATTTTTTTTTTGTTATTTCTAAGTAGAGAAACCCCAAAGAAAAATTATTATTATGAGGCATGTGATTCTAATGTTATTAATCAACACATATTTGTAAACTTGTTATGAACCGTACAAAATATATAATACAATCCACACTCATGATGTAGTATGACATAAACAATATGAGCAAATTATTTATTCTTTCTTGGCAACCACAATATCAAAATGGTAATTTCGTATTTGACATCCTTTATGTAAACAACTTTTCATAAAATGTCCTCTCTATTGATATTTAGCAGAAAACGTCATATATGTTGGCATAATATTTTTTTTCGTCCTTCTCCGCCGGAATTCGGTGGACTTGATGAAAATCTATGACTAGACGTCCTATGTGTTGGTATAATTTTCATTTTTTGTCTTTCTCCGCTGGAGTTCGGTGGACTTAATTTTTCACTGGACGTCCTATGTGTTGGCATAATTTTCAATTTTCCTCCTTCTTCTTCGTATTATGACGTAGAAGAAAGAAAAATAAAAATTATGCCAACATATAGGACGTCCACTTCAAATGTCAACATAGATGACATTCATTAGAAAGTGGTTAATATAAATAACGTCAAATGCGAAACTCCCATATCAAAACTAATTTTTACGATTAAATATTTTTTTGTCATCTCCACCATATCTACAATTTTGTCATTTAGCAGATAGAAAGAGATGTGTTCTTGCAAGCCTATTAGTCAATGACAAAAAACGTACATCTATCAATATCTTGATAGGATTGTGCAACCATTTCAATGCTAACACCAAAACCCTAACGAAAAACTAGATCAATAAACTGATTTCGGAAACACTAGACTACACTCATTGCCATCTTTTTTCTAAGATATCTGCAGTTTAACAATCAAAACCCATTTTTCATGTTATTTCTTTATTTTTTGACAACAATGAAGGCATTGAAAAATCTTACACGTCGTAGCCAGTCTGAGACGTGAAAGGGGGAGACAAGATCCAAGACATAATTTCTATGTGATCGTATGCGTCTCGATGGATACTCCAGGGCGTGTTGAGAGCTAGAAATGGGGGTGTTGCGGCAGCAAATGGTAGGTCAGGTTGTAATGGTGTCACCAAAAGACCGCACGGCGGGGGTTGTGATGCGACAGTCGGAAATCCAAATCTCAGAGACGACGGCATCGGGAACCGACGATGGCCGCGCGTCTGGGGCTTTAACGCGTCCGTCGGGAATCCAAAGCATAAGAAATCTGCCACCAAGAACAAATGATGCCGCGCGGCTAGTGCTTTGACGCGGTCGTCACAAATTCAAAGTGCAAAAATAATGCCATCAAACACTGACTATCGATGCATGAATGCGGTTCTAATGCTGCCACCGAGAATCCAAAACGCAAGGACGCAGCCATCGGGACCCGACGATCGAGGTGCGGCTGCACTTCGCAAGCGGCAATCGGAAATCCAAAGCAGAGAGACGCAGCCACGGAGAAACGATCATGAGATTAGGACATAGAATTCTTGCCCATTATTGTCGTGATTCAGCAGAGTTCTGGAAATACGTGACATTGTTCAGATCTTGTGTCTTTAATTTTTTTTTTGTTATTTCTAAGTAGAGAAACCCGAAAGGAAAATTATTCTTACGAGGCATGTACTTGTAGATGACCTCAAATGTTATTAGTCAACTCATATTTGTAAACTTGTTATGGGTCGGTACAAAATATATAATACAATCCACACTCATGTGTATTATGACATTAACAATGTGAGCAAATTATTTATTCTTTCTTGGAAACCACAATATCAAAATGAGAATTTCGTATTTGACGTCCTTTATGTGAACCAATTTTCCAAGAATGTCCTCTCTATTGACATTTAGCAGAAAACGTCCTACATGTTGGCATGATTTTCATTTTTCGTCATTTTCTGCCAGAATCCGGTGGACATTATGAACATTTATGACTGGACGTCCTATGTGTTAGCATAATTTTCATTTTCTGTCTTCTGCCGGAGTTCGATGGACTTAATTTTTCACTGGACGTCCTATGTGTACGCATAATTTTCAATTTTCATTCTTCTCCCTCAGATTATGACTGAGAAGGAAGAAAAATGAAAATTATGCCAACATATAGAACCCCATTTTCAAATATTAACATATAGAACCCCAATTTTCAAATATTAACATATAGAACCCCAATTTTTGGAATTTAAAGATGTTTTGTCTGTCCACTAGCCTGGATTTTTTCACCATATATGTTTTGCAGTATTCTTTCTCTATCACAACATGGATTGTCTTGGTTTTGGTTATTGCGGCGTGGTCAGGGATGTTATATCTCTTTGGCAAAAATTGCCTTGCATGAGCGTTTTAAACATTTATTATTTTCTTAAACTGCTGCAAGAGTATGCGTTGAAGATCTTCTTTTAAAAAGATTTCCGTAGAACAGTAAAGAATCAACCCCAGACGTTGAGTTTGTAACTGTTTGCATTTACATTAATATGTCATTTATCAAGCTTCAACAACAGAATCATAGAGCAACAACACGTTTGAATTGTGATATATTTTTAAACTGATGTGCCCAATATTACTACTTACTACTGCGGAGTAGTGAATACTTTTGCAAATGGCTTTTGAACCAATAAGATGTAATAGGAAATGGGAATACTTGTGATTAAATTACTTGACGTAGATTATTGATTATAGTGCTTTGGCGTTGCACATTTGTATATGCATTCTTTTGGTTGCATATTTAACTTAAGAGTTCATTAAGAAGTGACTAGCTCCATTCCTCTCGCAATGAAACGCGCTATTCCTCGTACACCCACCTCTCCAAACCCATCTGCTCCATTCACCTACATTCATCAATTGGCTCATATCCTGCCAAACAATGACAACTTGATGAACCATTAATGTGACAAAATGCAAAAGGATTACAATAGTTGTATAAATCACAATCATTAGCCGCAGCGATCCAAGTAAGAACCCAATCTTTCTTCTCAACATTTCATATCGCATTAACGGAATCCTGTTGAATTATAGTGAATCCACGTTAAGTTTTGAGCTTCTTCTCTGGCAATATAGATAGAGTCATCTTGCACAATTCTGACAGCGAGATCATTTAAATTTATCAAGTAAGGGTGCGTTATACCAGTAAAGTAAAGTACCCGCTCCGCCACCTAGGAACATTGTCGATATGAGTCCATATTTAGAACTTCAAGACCCCTGGTTGCATCAACACCCCAAATGAAATTCCCCTGCTTAGGATCCTTTAACATTTGCCATGAACTAAACAACAATTTGGTGCTAGTTATCGGGTTGTCAATTATTCTCATCTGAGGTAACATTGTGCCCGTTGGGTCCACAAAATTCTCTCATAAAGTGCTCCCGGTGGTACCACTTTGAACAATGAGGTTGCCTGAATCCAGTAGCTGAGCAGTTGGTACCGCAAGGATGCAGCCACCGGGACCCGACGATCGAAGCGTGTCTGCACTTTGCACGCGGCAGTCGGAAATCCAAAGCAAAGAGACATCCACGGAGAAACGATGATGAGATTAGGATGTAGAATTCTTGCCCATTATTGAGGTGCTTGAGCAGGGTTCCGATAATACGCGATCTTGTTCACATCTTTTGTCTTTAATTTTTTTGTTAATTCTAAGTAGAGAAACCCCAAAAGAAAATTATTCTTACATGAATGTACTTCTAGATGACATCAAATGTAATTAATCAACACATATTTGTAAACTTGTTATCGATCGGTACAAAATATATAATACAATCAACACTCATGTGTATTATGACATTAACAATGTGGGCAAATTATATATTCTTTCTTGGGAACCACAATATCAAAACGAGAATTTCGTATTAATGTCCTCTTTTTTGACATTTAAAAGAAAACGTCCTACATGTTGGCATGATTTTCAAGTTTCGTCATTCTTTGCCGGAATCCGGTGGACTTAGTAAAAGTTTATGACTGGACATTCTATGTGTTGGCATAATTTTCATTTTTTGCACCTCGCTGCCGGAGTTCGGTGGACTTAATTTTTCACTGGACATCCTATGTGTAGGCATGATTTTCAATTTTCGTCCTTCTCCCCCAGATTAGGATGTAGAAGGAAGGAAAATGAAAATTATGTCAACATATAGGACGTCCACTTCAAATGTCAACACATACGTCTGTCCACTTGTCTGGAATTTAAAGATGTTTTGTCCGTCCACTAGCCTAATTTTTTTCACCATATATGTTTTGCAGTATTCTTTCCCTATCACAACATGGATTGTCTTGGTTTGGTTATTGCCGCGTGGTTAGGGATGTTACATCTCTTTGGTAAAAGTCACCTTGCATGAGCATTTTAAACATTTATTATTTGCTTAAATTGCTGCAAGAGTTTGCGTTGAAGATCCTCTTTTGAAAAGATTCCCGTATAACAATAAGGAATCAACCCCAGACGTTGAGTTTGTAACTGTTTGCATTTACATTAATATGTCATTTTTCGTTTTTCTCTGCCAATTCGGTGGATTTAATGAAAATTTATGACCTGACATCCTATGTGTTGGCATAATTTTTATTTTATGTCCATCTCTACCGAGGTTCGGTGGACGTCCTATGTATAGGCATGATTTTCATTTTTCGCCTTTCTCCCCCGAATTATGACGGAGAAGGAAATATTGAAAATTATGCCAACATATAGGACATCCACTTGAAATGTCAACATATAGTACAGTCATGAAAAGTGATTAACATAAATGACGTTAAATGCGAAATTCTCTTATCAAAACTAATTCTTAGAATTAAATATTTTTTTTGTCATCCCCACCATATCTACAATTTGGTCATTTAGCAGAGAAAGAGAGAGATGTGTTTTTGCAGGCTTATTAGCCAATGACCAAAAACGTACATCTATCAATATCTTGATAGGGTTGTGCAACCATTTCATTTCCAATACCAAAATCCTAACGAAAAAATAGATCACTAAACTGGTTCCGAAAACACTAGACTACACTCATTCTCATCTTCTTTCTAAGACATCTGCAGTTTAACAATCAACATACACCCATAATTTTCATCTTATTTCTTTAGCTTTTAACAACAATGAAAGGCATTGAAAAATCTTACACATCGTAGCAAGTCTGGGACGTGCAAGGGGGAGACAAGCTCCAAGATTGGATTTCTATTTGATCATATGTGTGTCGATGGATACTCCAGGGCGTGTTGAGAGATGGAAATGGGGGTGTAGCGGCCACAAACGGTAGGTCAGGTTGTAATGGAGTCACCGGAAGAAGCGTGGTGGGGGTTGTGACGCGACAATCGAAAATCCAAATCACAGAGATGACGACATCGAGAACCGACGATGGTCGCGCGCCTAGGACTCTAGCGCGTTCGTCGGGAATCCAAAGTGTAGGTACTTTGCCACCGAGAACAGTCAATGGTCGCGCGACTAGTGCTTTGACGCAGTCGACGCAAATCCAAAGTGCAGAATTGCCCCCATCAAACACCGATGATCGATGAACGAATGCGGTTCTGATGTTTCTGCCGAGAATCCAAAGCACAAGGATGTAGCCACCGGGACCTGACGATCGACGCGCGACTGCATTTCGCACACGGTAGTCAGAAATCCAAAGCGACAATCGACGCGCGGCTGCATTCCAATCCAGATTCTGGCGAAGAAGGAAGAGAAATGAAAATTATGCCAACATATAGGACGTCCACTTCTAAATGTCAACATAGAGGTCCTTCATTAAAAAGTGGTTAACATAAAAAACGTTAAATGCAAAATTCCCATATCAAAACTAATGGTTACAATTAAATAATTTTTTGGTCATGCCCACTACATCTACAATTTTGTCATTTAGCAGAGAAAGAGAGAGATGTGTTCATGCAAGCCTATTAGCTAATGACCAAAAACGTATATCAATCAATATCTTGATAGGGTTCTGCAACCTTTTCATTGCCAACACTAAAACCCTGACAAAAAATTAAATCACTAAAATGAGTGAGGAAACACTAGACTACATTCATTGTCATCTTATTTCTAAGACATCTACAGATTAAAAATCAACACCTATTTTTTCATCTTATTTATTTAGTTTTTGACAACAATGAAGACATTGAAAAATCTTACACGTCGTAGCAAGTCTGGGACGTGGCGGGGAAGATTAGCTCCGGGACAGGGTTTCGATTTGACTGTATGCGTTTTGATTTGACTATATGCGTGTCGATGGATACTTTAGGGTGTAGTGATGCGGCCGTCAAAAATCCAAATTGCAGAGATGCCGGTATCGAAAATCAACGATTGTCGTGCGTCTGGGGCACTAACGCGTCCGCCGAGAATCCAAAGCGTAGGGACTCCGCCACTGAGAACCGACGATGGCTGCGCAGGTATTGCTCTGACGTGATCGTCGCAAATCCAAAGTGCAAAGATGCCGCCATTAGGATCCGACGATAGATGCGAGAATGTTACATCTCTATCCTGGAGTTAAATGGTTTTAACAAATCACTAGGTCTTTAACAAATCATTAAGAGTTACATGGCTTCATGAAGTTCTCTTCTATTGAAATTAAACTCGTGAATGTACTGATCGATGTGCACAAATAGTTTGCGTCCAAATAAAATTGTAGCCAAAAAAAATCTGGAAACAAATCAAAATGCGAATTTGTTTGTTTGTTTACTCCAATAGTTTTAGAAAATACTTACCTTGAATCCATCGAAAATGGATTCCATGGATGCTCCATTTTATCGATCTTTTATCTGGCTTATTTTCATGACGTTTTCTACATGCTTTTGTACTCCAAACTAGTCTGAATCCGATCACGAACGAAAGGGATTCGATTGCCACAATTCAAGAGCCAATTTTGATGAGTTTTCATGGTGAAAATGGCTACAAAAGCCTTTTCTTTTTGCCCTCAATATTGTGTACGAAAATTACATATTTTTCATGTGTTTATTATTATTTTCTCTCCTTAGAAAGTCTGGAGATAACTTCCCTTATAAGAGGAAAGAGTTGGGAGGGAAAATGGAGAAGTTTCTCCATTTCAAATAAGAGAAACTACTCCCACCAATTTTTGATTTCAAACCAAACGGGTCGGGTCAGCCCACATGGACGACCTGTATCTCAAATTCATCAAATAGTTTTGTGGTAAACGTGCATATTGTCTTGTATGGATAGCGCTATCCACGTGCGATTTCATTACTTTCGCATGGGAATCAATCTAGATTAAATCATAGTTTGATTAAGATGACTAGGAGGATTCTTTTTTTCTTTTGTTGATTTATATAATTTTCTGGTTCATTGTCTATAATCTTGACATATTTTGGTGTACATCTTGTACCCTTGTTCAATGAATATTTTCTCTTTTACTGATACAAAATATTTCCTTTCGTTTGTTGGCTCCCAAATTTTGAGATTTTCGATCAACCTTGAATATCCTTACAATATTGCATTATTGAGCATCACTACTAATTGCTGAGTTAATTTCTTTTGATAGACATCATGTGTATAGTTAGGTTGGTACTCTTAACATTTAACGACTAAAAGTCTACAATTCAACCACATCGGAGCTGACGATGATTGATGCAAATGACGCGAGTGAAATGGAACAGGACAACAATATGGAATTCATGGACACCACCACCATCATTGGTGCTGATCCACCACGATCCCCCGGAAGCAGCTACCGGGACAAGGTCATGGGAACACAGCATACACCCACAAACCCAACCGAAATTCTCGGCGGACTCATCTCGAAAATCCTCTACTCCGATGAGGAAAATGCTCAATGGGTCGACATTGATGAAACTTTTTCTAACACCCTCCGTGATGATCCTATTGTGGATCACTCCCCGTGGCCTAGATTACAATTATCTGCAGTTGATTGGAAGGATATTTGTATAAACATGACACGCTGTCTTGTTATCAAACTTATGGGCAAATCAATCCGTTACGATACCCTTGTGCAAAGATTGCCCAGACTTTGGTCGATGAAAGGTACGTATGAATTGGTCGAACTCGGCATGGGTTTTTTCCTTGTTAGACTTCAAAAGAGGGCAGATTATGAGTTTATCATGCACGGAGGTCCTTGGGTTTTATTCCAGCACTACTTAACCGTTAGAAGATGGGCGCCAGATTTCAAAGCGTCGAATGCCTCAATCACTAACACAGTGGTTTGGGTTCGGCTTCCCAAAATCCCCTATCCCTTCTTCTCCCAACCAAGTAGACTCAAAGAAATAGGGAACATGATCGGAAACTTTGTGAAGGTGGACGAACATACAGAGATGGCAGCGAAAGGGCGTTTCGCCAGAATTGCCGTGGAACTTGATTTAAAGAAGCCTTTACTTCCAAAATATTTGATTGGTAGTTCCGAGTTTAATATTGAATACGAAGGTATTCGCATGATCTGTTATCATTGTGGGGTATTCGGCCACCACCACGACGATTGTCCTGCGTCTCCTACTGTTATAGAAAGAAAAACGAAAGAAGCCGAAGCAGCAGCTCTCGCGTCGTCATCCTCTGTTGTTGGAAAAATGGCGTCATCCTCAGACACCGATTATGGACCTTGGATGCTGGTCAACGCACGTCGGAAACCAAATATTCGACGCCCAAATTTTCGGGGGGAAACTTCAAAGTCAACGACTACTTTCCAAAGAAATGATATTCAGTTGCCAATGAAAAATAAGAATTCTATCATAAAACCATCCTTTTCAATTCTTAGAGATCTCGATGAGGATTTTCATGAGATGGGAAATATCCCCTCTACAAGTGGAGACAACCAGGACATATCTACTAATCCTAAAGGTGGTATTCTAGCACCAACTAATGAATTAGTTAAGGCAAAACCCACTCCGGGGGGCACAACAAACATGGCAATGAGCATCGACCGACCTCCTATCAAAAAGCCGGTCACGGTTCACACGGTCCCTTTACAAGTTCAGTCCAGACAAGATATACAAAGGTCTGCCTCGCAGCGAGCACAACCAAATCAGGCTGACCGCACCCCTCTAGTAGACCTTTCTAGCAACCTTGTAATTATGTCTGATGCTGTTAATATATCCAAACAACAGGTTGCTACTATTGATACCAGCTCATTCGATGGTAATGGTGCTAAAGCAAAAACTAAGCAAATTTTGCGAAAGTCAGATACAGAAGGTATAAAGCGAAACGAGCATGGTCGCCCGTATGATAGGGGACGATCCGAATCTTCACGAAGGGATTAGCTCCCTTAGTTCACCTTCCCCATATTTGTTTTTGATGAATAGACACCATAAAATTATATTTTGGAATGTGCATGGAGCAGGTAATCAGAAATTTCTACGTAATGTTAAGGAATTAATCAGGTGTCATGATCCTTTTCTGTTGGTTCTTATGGAAACCAAGATTAGTGGTTCCAAAGCCGAAGATATTATACGTCAAATTGGCCCTTTAGGCAATGCGCGAGTTGAAGCTAGGGGATTTGCGGGTGGTATTTGGTTACTTTGGCGTCACGATCGCGTCACCGTCAATATTTTGGGAGCCTCCTCGCAGCTTATACACACCCAAGTCACAGTCAACGATGTTGGCTCCTTCTTATTTACTGGTATATATGCTTCGCCTATTACTGCTCTTCGTGATGAACTTTGGAATGACATGATTAATATCTCGGATAAAATTGAGGATATACCATGGATTGTTGGCGGTGATCTAAATGATATTAGTGCTCAGGAGGAACGTAAAGGAGGGTCAGGTAGGAGCTATAACAAATGTGCTATTTTCTCTAATCGTATCAACCGTTGTGGCCTTCTTGATATGGGATTCTCTGGCCCAAAATTCACTTGGCAAGGAAAAATCGGCAACAACATTATAAGCTCTAGAATTGACCGAGTTCTTTCTAACGAAATCTGGAAATTCTTTGCTCCAGATTCTTATGTTCAACACCTAGCTCGTTCACATTCTGATCACCGGCCTATTATGCTTGGGTTTGGTGCCCCAATGATCCATAGACGGCCTCACAACTTCAAATTTGAAGCCGCTTGGTTATTGCGTTCGGATATTAGAAATGTGATTGCACGGCATTGGAATAATAAAGAGGATTTCTCGGCTACTCTCAATTCTTGCGCCACTGCCCTCTCATCTTGGAATCAAAATTCCTTCGGCAATATTTTTCAGCGTAAGCGAAGGCTTCAAGCTCGTATACTGGGGGTTCAATCTGCCATTGACACTCAAATGACCCAAAATCTTCTTAAGTTGGAAAGGAAACTAGTAAACGAGTACAATGATGTTCTCCTTCAAGAACAAGTGTTCTGGTTCCAAAAGTCAAAAGAGGATGCCGCAACTCTCCAAGATCGAAACACACGTTTCTTTCACTTATCCGCCATAAGTCGACGCCAAAAGTCAAATATTTCTTGCCTCAAGAATAATGAAGGGACCTGGATTTCAGATTTGGAACAGCTTAAGCACATGGCAGTTAGCCACTTCATGAATATTTTTACCGCTCGTGAGTGCTCTTCTTCTCATCTTCCGGCAGCGTTTCCTGCTCTCACTTCTGCCGAGTATAACTCCCTAATTAAGGGTGTCACTATTGAGGAAGTTCGAACGACTATTTTTTCCATGGGGCCATATAAGAGCCCCGGACCTGATGGGTTTCAGCCAATTTTTTTTCAAAAGTTTTGGGAGATTATTTGCTCGGATTTACATCAGCTTGTCTCATCGGCTTTTCTCTCCGGCACTTTTCCAGCCGCTCTTAATGATACTTTTCTCCATCTCATTCCCAAAGTGGACAACCCGAAGACCATTCATCAATTCCGTCCGATAGGTTTATGCAATGTCGCTTATAAGACTATCACTAAAGTCTTATCTAGCCGACTTAAACCGCTCCTTATGCGCATAATTGGGCCTGCGCAAAGTAGCTTTCTACCTGGACGTCAAACTCGAGATAATATTTTGGTGGCGCAAGAATTGGTGCATACCATGAGAAAGAAATCAGGCAAGCTTGGGTTAATGGCTTTGAAAATTGACTTGGAGAAAGCCTTCGATCGACTTTCTTGGGATTTTATTAGCGAGACTCTCAAACTTGCTGGACTTCCTGATGCGTTTATTAAAATTATTATGCATTGCATTACGACGCCCAACATTCGCCTCATTTGGAATGGAGAGATAACAGACGCCTTCAAGCCTTCACGCGGGATACGTCAAGGTGATTCCATATCACCCTATATTTTTATATTATGCATGGAATGGCTAGCTCACATTATTCAAGCGAAAGTGGAGGACAAATCCTGGATTCCGATCACTGCCTCCCGCCACGGCCCCCGCATCTCGCATCTCTTTTTTGCAGATGACTTGTTACTCTTTGCTAGAGCGAGTACATCACAAATGAGAGTGATTCTAAACTGCCTTAACATGTTTGAAAAGGCCTCTGATCAGAGAGTGAATTTAAGTAAGTCTATTATCCTCTTTTCTCCAAATGTGTTGAGTTCTTTACGTCGTCAAATTACATCCATGTCGGGTATCCCACAAGCTGAATCTCTTGGCCGATACTTAGGAATCCATATTTGCAATGGGCGCATTACTCAACTATTATTTGCTAGAGTTGTTGAACGTGTTCGCAAACGATCGTTTTCTTGGAGATCCAGATTCTTTTCTTTTGCGGGAAGACATACTCTAATCAAGTCGGTGACATCCTCTATTCCGCTTCATACTATGCAGACCTATAAACTTCCAAAGGCCATTAATCAAAAATTGGACAGAATCAACCGTGATTTTTTGTGGGGCAGCCGTGAAGGCCGTAGACGCCTCCATCTAATTAATTGGCGCACTGTTTGTCTTCCTAAGGACAGGGGTGGCCTCGGTCTTATTCAAATGGAAGAGATGAACACTGCTATTTTTATGAAGTTAGGATGGGAAATGCTTGCTAAACGAAATACGCTTTGGGTGCAGATGTTACTCGCTAAATACACAGCGAATGGTGATGTTTTCTCCGCAAAAAAACCATCTACTTGCTCTCCTCTTTGGCGGCAGCTATACACTTGCATTGATCATCTTCGTCGAGGGTTAAAATGGATTATCCGCAATGGTCAGGGGGTAAACTTTTGGCTGGACTGGTGGGTTGGATCAGGTCCCCTGATTCATCACGCCAAGCAACGGATTCCTGATAATGTTTTAGAGCTTAAGGTGGCCGACTTCATTGATGGCAACAATAACTGGGCTTGGCTTTCTTTCCAGCACCTTTTACCTTCAAGACAACTTGCTGAAATTGCAAGTATCCCGCATGATAAACATGGTGCAATTATTGATACACCCCGCTGGGGTTATTCTAGTGACGGGAACTTTACCGTCAAATCAGCGTGCGAAATGCTTAATAAGTAGGATCAGCCTCGTTCAACTTCATGGAATTTAGCGTGGAATCTTCGCACTCGGCAGAAAGTCCGAACCTTCATGTGGCTTTCCCTTCATAATAAACTCCCAAGCAATGAGCAACGATTACATCGACACCTTACTGATGATGCTTCTTGT
This sequence comes from Linaria vulgaris, assembly GCA_948329865.1. Lineage (NCBI taxonomy): Eukaryota > Viridiplantae > Streptophyta > Magnoliopsida > Lamiales > Plantaginaceae > Linaria > Linaria vulgaris. Next base: position 27,552,304 of record OX415250.1, on the reverse strand, counting down.
CCCCGATGTCCGTGTGAAAATGAAACACTCCTTCACTTGCTTAGGGACTGCCCAAACAGCCATATTATTTGGATTAATTTGCTGCGGTCACGTGACAGTCCAAACTTTTTCCGTACTCCTCTTCATGAATGGCTTTGTGAAAACTTGAAACAAAGGAACTCTCTGGCCGAGAACGACACCCCTTGGGCCACAATTTTTGCCGTTGCGTGTTGGAAAATATGGAGCTGGAGATGTAAAAAAGTGTTCGATGATTACGAACTTAATCCGATTCGTGCATCCAACTGGATTCGACAAGCAGCTCTTGATGACACGAATGCATGGCTTAAGATCCGAGCCCTTCAACACCCTGGTAAGAATAAATCCACGCATATCTTGAGTTGGACCAGACCCGCCCCCGACGTTATCAAGATCAACGTTGACGGTAGCGCCCTTAATAATCCGGGGTATATATCTTGTGGTGGTGTGGCTCGGGATTGCCAAGGACATTGGATATTTGGTTTTGCCAATAATCTTGGTTATGGTAGCATTACGATTGCTGAACTATGGGGGATTTTCTACGGATTATCGGAAGCTCAAAAACATGGATTTTCGCGAGTGTCTCTTTCTTGCGACTCCAAAATTGTTGTTAACCTCCTGCATGATGATAATCTACACGTAAATCACCCTCACCAAGGCTTAGTTGACTCTTCTCGCCTTTTGATGAAGAAATTCACATTTTGCGAGATCCGTCATGACTACAGAGAAACCAACACGGTGGCGGATAAGTTGGCTAACATGGGACACTTACAACCTTATGGCATCCAAGTCTTCGATCGACCACCACCTGTTATTGTGTCCTCTTTTGTATTTGATTTAGTTGGTGGGATAAGCCTTAGAACTATTTTAGATTAGTCTTTGTTCTCCTGGGGTAGCCCCCTTCCTGTGTAACCAAAAAAAAAAAAAAAACATTTACGATTAATGTATATAGATATGTATAGATATGTGTCGTGTATATATATATAATCTGAAATTGAAAACAGAAATTACATAAGCACCAAAAAATTTCAATCATACATATATAGTACATGCGTAGATCTAATCAATGAAGACCAAAGCTTTACAATTGTAAAATTTGTGGGAGTTGATATATTAAGAGCAAAATTCTTAAACGCAGAGCAATAAATTTATTTTTCTCTAATACCCCTCCTCAATCCACTCCTCATTTTCTCTTTTTTTATTTATTTGGCTTAGAATCGAAATAACAAGGAAACATTCTTTTATGTTACATTATATATTAGATAGATTGATATATCTTTCTTTCTTAATTACGATCACCACTTTCAACTGGAATTCTACTAAAGAACTTGTCACTGTAATAATTTTGGAAAGTTTATTTTCCGTAAAAGAACTTGTAAAAGTATTAATATTTTCCAACAGTTTGTATTTAGTCGTAATATACTCAATAAATATACTATTTTTTTTTTTGAAGATGGAATAAATTTCATTGCCGACGCATAAGCGTCCAAAGAGCTGTCAAGAATACCACGTATGAAAACACCAAAAAAGACTACCAAGTTCCCTGCAGAGGCGCAAATAAAAGGTTTAAAGGTTCCACTACATCGCCTATTGCCGTACGAGCTAAAATATGTGCCTCTTGATTGGCATCTCTGCCCACCCATCGAATTGACAAGTCGTCCTGCGGCTCAAACAAGCGAAGGAAATCTTTGATTAGATTAGCACATGTCACATCCTTCCAAGTAGGATACAGGATACTATGAATAACGTTCAAACAATCTCCTTCAAAGATAATATCCCGCCAGCCCATACCAATCGCGAGTCTAATTCCCACAACGCCGCAACGGCTTCAACACACCCTGGCGCCATCGTGGCTATGATCCGTTTCTGAACCCGAGCAAGGATGAAGCCTGTATGATCTCGTACCACAATTCCAATCCCAATCTCACTTTCCGCGGCAAAGATCGCCCCATCAAAGTTGATTTTATAGCGACCTACTCCCGGAGCCTCCCACTCCTTCGCCCCCACTGGTGCAATCTGCTTAGTCCGCATCCCCTCATCCCGCCAAGTTGCCGCATGGGTCGCTGCAAATTCAGCTAAGTCCGCAGGTTCACGGCCCTTCCCCCCGCCAAAAGTATGTTCCTATTGTGCCAAAGCGTCCAACAAATAGTCACAGCAACCCCCACCAACTCCTTCCCAACCTCAGTCATCAAACGCTGCAGCCACTGCATATAATCCTCCTTACCGCGCAACCCCATTGTCCGTGAGAAATTTGCAAGTGCCCACACTTGGCGCGCCGCTTGACATTCAAAGAAAACATGTTGCGAGGTCTCATCCCGCTCCCCACACACCACGCAAAGACACATATCACACACCTTACGCCTAACAAGATTCACGTGAGTTGGCAAGATATCACAACATACGCGCCACCAAAATATTTTAATTTTATTTGCACAATCAAGACGCCAAATTTTCTTTCAAGGGAAAGAGTCACTAGAGCTCCCAATATACTATTGGATGCATAGATTTATATATGTATGTGTCACTTTTTAGTTTCTTAAATAATTGAAATAATTAAGGGCTTAGAAACCCGTTTAGATGCATTTTTATAATACATATATATTTCCGAATCTCTTTTCAATTTTAAATAATTTCTTTATGACTATCCTAAAAAGAACGTGTAGGGTTGGATTACTAAAAGTTCTGTAAGAAATCAACGAAGTAAAATTTAGACATCTAGACAGAAAGTAATTTATCAAGAGAACTAGACACAAATATAATTCGTGGTTCATAGTAAAAAATGTTTGGTGAAATATGAGTATATGATTAATCATTTAAAATTGTTTATAAATCATTAAAGAATTACATGCATTATTCTGCCGCCTTGAGGCTTGATTATCATATACATTACACCGTTATCGCAATTCAACGCTAACGTATACGTTTATACCAGTTGAATAATAAATTTTGGAAACCTTAGTAATGTTGAAGAAAAAGAGTTGGCTTCTGGTTGCTTTCATCCAGAGGTGATGTATGTTTCATTCCTCCATAAATAATAAAGAGCAACAATCACCAGAAATTATTTTATGTTTTTCCGCTAATTCTTAGCCTTTTCTCAATGCTCTTGTAATATATAAGTATAATATCTCTTCAATATGTTTGTGGATGATAACTGAAGCAAGGACTTCTTTAATGAAGCAAAACTTATGTCCCTTTCGGACGTACGCTACTTGATGATTTGGTGTGCAATTATTAGCATGTATTGTGTGGTCTATTACTCAAAACAATTTGATTAATCTATATATAGGCCGGGGTGACTCATTATCATGTAACTTTTTGGATATATTTGTGCGTACGGAGAATTGGAGATATACAATGCAAATAGATCAAGGAAAGTATCAAAGGAATAAGACAATTGGCCGAAGTTATATATTTTAAATTTTAATGGCTAAAAAATTACAAATATTGTTTTGTAATTTCAAACAAACACCTAATTCTAATTATAATTAGAATACGTCAAGTTGGAACACATTATTATTTGACACGTTAATTATTTTTAGGGCGAAATATTTTTTTTGCCCTTTAATTTAGTCCAACTTCAAGTTTTGCCCTTTATCTTTTCGGGCTTAGTAAATGAACATTAACTTATTTTTTTTCAATTAAAAATGCCCGGCGGGCTTTTATTTGGGCTTGCTCCAAATTTAGCTTACATGGCACCTAACTAAGATGCCACTAGGACGACACGTGGCGCCACATAATGATTTTTTAAATTAATTTAAAACAAAAAAAAGTAAAGATTTTGCATTCTTATTTTTAATTCAAAATTAAATTAAACTTTATTATATATTGTTGTAAATCATACAAAAATAAATTCAAGTTTAATATAAAGTTTATTTCTCTCACTCTTACACTGCAATCTAAAGAAATTTAAAGTACTTGCAAACAACTAATGCTTAAACTCATAATAGTTTTAAGAGAGAATTTGTGGCTAGTGCATTTTCAATATTTTGGTGGTGGTGGGTGGTGGTGGGTTTGGAGGTGGGTGGGGTTGCAACGTTCTTCTTTCCAATTTTTTTTCTTTTTCTACAGTGGTGGTAGAATTGGGAAGAAGACAATCTGATTTCTTTTACTTTTTTTTCTGTTTTTTATTTTATTTTATATTATTTAAGCCAAATAAATAATTTGAATATTTATTTATAATATATTTACTTTTAATATTTATAATTGGAATAAAAGAGAAAATATATATAATTGAAATATATTTATTTTTAATATTTACTAGTAAATATCAATTTATTTTTAATTTTTACTAGTATATATAAATTTATTTTCTATTTTTACTAGTAAATATAAGTTTATTTTTGATTTTTACTAGTAAATATAAATTATTAAACATTTAAGATATAATTTTTATTAAACTTGAATGTATACAAATGTTTTATGATTTAGTATTTTTTGTTTAAATTAATTTGGACGAAGCCCAAATAAAAGCCCGCCGGGCATTTTTAATTAAAAAAGAAGAAGTTAATGGGCATTTGCTAAGCTCGAAAAGATAAAGGGCAAAACTTGAAATTGGACTAAATTAAAAGGCAAAAAAAATAAATCGCCCGTATTTTTATCTAGAAACTTGTTCTTTCGCGTTCGAGCTTCATGACATTTTGTATACATTCATATATATTTTCTTTGGTTGTTCTTGTGCTTTGTTGGTTTCTCCTAAATCAAAATTCCAACACGTCTACTTGGGTGCTCAATGGCTCATTTCATTAGATCGAACCATCGTAAGAGAATTCTTCTCAACTTCAGGTCGATGACCAGTCTATTTTGCTGTAAATGTCTTCAGTTTTTGCCATATCTCTTTTTGTCTTGACGTAATTGACATTTCAATCACAATCGTCTAATATACATAATGTTGCTTGATATACCAAAATTAAAAAAACACATTGCAATGCAAGCTCCATATTATGCACTGTGAAAAGCTCTCCTGTTTAGTTTTGGCATTATGGGGAAAAATTAACTAATATGTTGAATGTAGGGCGATTTCAATAAAGTTAGTCAGGTGTGAACCGATATTATTTGGACTGGACTCACCAAGAAGGTAGATCATTAGCTGTTTGAGTAGGTTTTCTTTGCATGTTAGAAATTAATATCATTTTATTTTTCTCTTTTAAAAGGCCTTATGGCATAGAGAAAACACTACAAAAATCTGGGGTCATCCGTGACCGCCGGCTCGCGACCGCAGAACGGTCGCGAGCATCCGTGACTGCTCGACGATCGCGAATGGTACCGTGACAGCCGAGCGGTCACGGATGGTACCGTGACTGCCGAGCGGTCACGGTAAATAATGTCGTGACCGCCCAGCGGTCACGGATGCCTCCGTGACCGATGAGCGGTCACGCTATGCCATAGGCGGGAAAATTCCAGCCTACGGCTGCCATAGTGGCATTCGTGACCGCTGGGCGATCACGAAAGAGGGGTCATTCGTGACCGCCCGGCGGTCACGAATAATATTCATAAAAAAAAGTTTGATTTATGGATCCAACTTGATGTGTTTATGATTTTTAACATTACGTCTCATTACTACATGTGAATTGAAGTTATAAATTAGTACAACATTAGTAATTAACATATTAAAATAGCGAATTAGATGTGATTAGGCGAGTTATGAACGAATAACCTATTTTATATTCTACAACTAATCATCACATACACCAAGTTGTTTTAGATGTAATGTGTCATTTTGTGATAAAATCTCTTTTAATTTACGTAGTAGTAACTATTTTATCAATTTAACAAACATCGCACCTTAATTAAACAAACGAAAATCAAAACTTTCGAATGAGACTTATTCGTGACCGCCTAGCGGTCACGAATAAGGGTCTTTCGTGACCGCTGGGCGGTCACGAAATAGGGGTCATTCGTGACCGCCCGGCAGTCACGAATAACATTCATAAAAAAAAGTTTGATTTTATGGATTCATCTTGATGTGTTTATGATTTTTAACAAAAAGTCTCATTGCTACATGTGAATTGAAGTAATAAATTAGTACAACATTAGTAATTAACATATTAAAACAGCGAATTAGATGTGATTAGGCGAGTTATGAACGAATAACCTATTTTATGTTTTACAACTAATCATCATATACACCATGTTGTTTTAGATGTAATGTGTCATTTTGTGATAAAATCTCTTTTAATTTACTTAGTATTAACTATTTTATCAATTTAACAAACATCGCACCTTAATTAAACAAACGAAAATCAAAACTTTCGAATGAGACTTATTCGTGACCGCCTAGCGGTCACGAATAAGGGTCTTTCGTGACCGCCCGTCACGAAGTAGGGGTCATTCGTGACCGCCCGGCTGTCACGAATAATATTCAGAAAAAAGAGGTTGATTTTATGGATTCATCTTGATGTGTTTATGATTTTTAACAATAAGTCTCATTACTACATGTGAATTGAAGTAATAAATTAGTACAACATTAGTAATTAACATATTAAAATAGCGAATTCGATGTGATTAGGCGAGTTATGAACGAATAACCTATTTTATGTTCTACAACTAATCATCATATACATCATCTTGTTTTAGATGTAATGTGTCATTTTGTGATAAAATCTCTTTTAATTTACTTAGTAGTAACTATTTTATCAATTTAACAAACATCGCACCTTAATTAAACAAACGAAAATCCAAAATTTCGAATGAGACTTGTTCGTGACCTCTGGGCGGTCACGAATAAGGGTCTTTCGTGACCGCTGGGTGGTCACGAAGAATATGGGGCGACCGCCAGGCGGTCACGAAAGACCCCTCGTGACCGCCGAGCTATCGCGAAAGACCTTGGAATTGGGGGGAAATTCAAATTTTTTGAAAATTTAAAATTTTCACCCAAATTCTATATATACCCACCATTCTACCCATTAATTTTCACTACACTCAAATTATCTTCTCTAAAAAACCCAACACTTTCTCCACCTTTCCTCCTTTCCCAATCCAAAACATAAACACCAACAATGTTTCTTCTCCTCTTTCCTTATATCTCCAAAAAACAAATGCCCAAAAAATTTTCTTCTCCTCATTCTTTATATCTCCAAAAAACAAAACACCAACTCTCTTATTTTCTTCCTTTCTTTACTTATAACCCAAATCATTCTCGTAAATGATGTTTTATATAAAAAAAAATCATCCAACCATACATTCTAATCGCAAAAAACAAATATATATTCCGGTATTTTGCCGAAATATTTTTTTTTATTTCCTTTAATATCATCCGTGACCGCCGGGCGGTCACGGATGGCTTGAATATTATCCGTGACCGCTCGGCGGTCAGTAATGGTTTAAATATTATCCCCGTGACCGCTGGATAACTGCCGTGGCGGTCGCGGATGACTGCCGTGACCGCTCGGCGGTCACGGATGACCCCCACGACCGGGGTCTTCTGCGACCGGCGGCCGGTCGCGGATGACCATCCGCGACCGGAAAAGAGTCATTCGCGACCGCCCATAAAACTGGACTCCCCACATCATAACTCAGGTTTTAGTTGCAATGGTGGGATGAGACAAAGCTCAAAGCTCAATTAATGAATTTAACATCTCATTATTTCCTCTGGTGGTGGGTGTGGATGAGTACCAACATGCGGATACCCACGCCTGTAGGAAATATAACTTCGTACCCCTTCTCATTTCTGCACATAACGAGTGCATGACGGGTAGTCGTTACCTATTTTTATGCATTTTTTCATATTTCATTACCTAAAGCGAGCCAAATAACTATTTGAAATCAAATATTTGTAAGCCAAATAACTAACATTTTCCAATATAGATACAACTTTCAATTACTCGTGGTGTGGACAACTATCTCTTGAGCACATGTTTAGGTTCAACCTCAAAGGAAAAAGAAAATAGAGCACCTAACAATTCATCTTCGCAGACCAAAAACTACGAAATCACCGTACACCCTTCATTCTTGGGTGACAGAGAGATCGTACCAATCGTGCCTCTCCTTTTTTCATGCTTTTCCCAGAGGTCTAAAGAAAGCAGCAATCAATAGGAGTTCCCTAATCTTCCCTTTCCAAAAGGAACAATGTGAAATTCTTTTTTCCTTTCAGCAGGACCAGGAGATTGGATCTAGCCGTAAGAAGAAATACCATAATAATTGACATCCAGTAATCATTCAATTACAACTTAATCATTCATATGCCACTAACAATAAAAACTACATCATACATAATTAACTCAATTTTAAAAAAAAAACTTACAATACCAAAAATATTAACAAAGTTTTAATCCACTGAATTTACTTAAATCTTAGTTATAAAACATATAATTTTAGTAAAATATGTCATGTTGCTTGAAATTATATACTAGTATATATAGGCGTAAAAAATGAAATTATTTGAACAACGTGCGAGTACCCATGCAGGGGTGAGAAATTGACAAATATTATCCATTCATGTCGCCGTTTTGCAGACTAAACTGTAGATACCCTCATTATAGGTATTTATTCCCGCTTTACCCGCTTTAAATGAGAAATACCCAAACGGAAGTGAGACGGGAGCAAGTACCCGCTTAAAATGCCCACACCTAATTTTCTTAATAACCTTATGTCTCAATAACACGTGAGACTATTCCATGTCGTCTTGGTCTCGCGATGCAACCCCAAAAAGTGGAGTTGGATACATTACAAATGAGAAAGGGTAACAACACTCACAATTTACTCTAGAAATAACATTATCCCCAAGATTTGAAGAGTTATAAGGTAGGGCATGCTACGTCCTTGCAACAATTGCACGTATAAGTTATGCGAAGGCTTATGCCTCAAGGGTGGCCGGGTGCTAAGTAAATTAACTTATAGCCCAAAGTTCGATCTGATTAACATTGGGACCAGACCTATATATGTACTCACTGGCTTTTATTACACCCTACATAAAGCAAAGTCAGAATGCGGCAGAAAATTGATCTTTCTTTTTTGCTACGGACAAGAAAATTGGTACATGATTTAAGTACTATACTGTGAACTACCAGTTTATTATATATTTGCAACATAAAGAAGGTGCTCACTGATCAAAACCATGAAAACAAAGTGAGACGGTATTTATTCAATTTCGTCGCAGGCTCGCAGTAAGAGAATGCACCGACAATTGGGGGACGCTTTTGGTCCTAACTGTATAATTGTGACAATTAAATTTATGAAAACCTCGCGTAGACAAAAAATATATTGCATATAATTAATAGGTAGCTGCTTATCCCGGTAAAATACAGACTACAGAGAGACCTAATAATTTAAAGGGATAAATGCATGAAAACCTATGAACTAGCATGTTTTTGGGAAATCGTTCTTAAACTAAATAAATAAACGGTTTGTCCCTTAAACTATACTATTCTCTTCGATTTGCCACCTGGCCGAATTTTTAGCTATTTTTGCCCACTCTTGACCGGAATGTTTTCCCTTACCCGACTCATATGTGTTGTACTAGATGTATTTTGATAGTTGATGACAAAAAGCAGACGAAAAAACACCTCGAACGGGACATATTTTGACTAAAATGTGATTTCATTTTCAGTGTATTTTTGGTATTTTTGGCCGGAATATTCCCTATACACGACTCATATATATTGTACTAGATTTATTTTGGCAGTTTATGATAAAAAATAGGCGAAAAATACCTCGAACAGGGAATATTCCGTCTAAAAATAGCCAAAAATCTAACCAGGGAACAAATTGAACAGAATAATATAGTTTAAGGGGCAAATTACTTATTTATTTAGTTTAAGGACGATTTCAAAAAAATGTGCATAGTTCAGGAATTTCATGCATTTATCCATAATTTAAAAATAAAAAAGGCGAACCTCAACCACTGGAATGAGTAGCTCCACTCCATTTTGTTTCCTTTCCTTTTGAAGTAGCAAATTACACTGTCGGTTCGATTCGGCTCCTTTTCGCCATTTGTATAAGACTCCTTGTACTTTCCATCCGAAATTTCATTTCCACCACAAAATAATCATAAGGAAACTTGAAGCACTGCTTACAATTCTCTAAATAACAGTTTAAGGGTTGTGATCATGATCTCGTGCACATCCATAATACTTGTATATATACGTATGTGTATGTAGTGCTTGATCTTTTATCAAGTCATAATGCTAAAAAAAACGAAGCATTATATGAAAAAACGTGGAAATCCAAATCAAGAAAACAAGCAGCATTAGTTCTTGCGCTACACATCGTAACATGACATATGTAGTTAACACAGACCTACTCATAATCATATTGGAAAAATATATCATTTATAATTTCCAGCTGCAGGCCTGCAGCTAATAATAAATTCCCATAATCACAATTCTTTTTTCCTTGTGAAATCCAAATTTATCAAGAATTATAAAGCAAGTAAACCTATCAAATTACTACCATATATTTTGAGACAAATATAGTATCGATATATATATATGTATTGGATCACTTGCCAAGTTCACCAGCCATTTGGTTGTGATGATGAGTACTCTTCTCCTGAATATTAATACTATAATTCAAGAGTAGCACATACAATCCTCTGAGTCCGCTAACCGTCGCCACCATCATCGACCCCATCCCTTATCGACCTAGCACCACCACCCGAAGGCCTTTTCCTCTTTTTATCATATGACACGCCCCTTGACTTCGCCTGACATTCCTTAACCTCTCTCAAATATATCCTCACCGCCTTCGTACCAAACGGATTACACTCCGGTGCACCCTCGTTCTCCTCGTACGCCGCTCTAAGCCGCCCGATGAGCGCGTCAAGGCTGCCCCACGCTTGCTTGGACGGGCAGGCGCACGGGGCGGGAGGATTAGGCTGCCCGAAGTACGGGCACCCCGTCACGTGCACCTTAGTCTTTCCGAACTGGTCGAGGTACTTCAAGAACTCGATCACGTAAGCGCCACTGCACCGGGCTAAGTTGAGGGGCGGCTTGTGGTTCTTTAAGTACTGTAGGAACGTGTTCCAGTCGCGCCGCTTCTGCGACTCGTACCGGCTCGGCGGCTGGAGCGGGGGCGTTGACCCGGAAGCGACGCTGGTTCCTTCTAGTGCTCCGCTTCGATCGGATTCGGATCCTCCAGCTCCGTATGATGAATCCATGATTAATGAAGCGTGTGTGTGTGTGAAAGTGAGAAATTTAAGGATGGTTGGAGCTTGAAAAAAGGAATGATGGGACGTAAAAGAGAAAAGAAATGTGGAGTGAAGAATGAGACAGATTTTTTGTTGGGTTTTACTGTGTAGTTTTGTAGTTCGTTGAGTGACTTGAGAAAGGAGGGAATCCGAGTGGTGAAACTAAATAACTGGGGATTGTATGGAGTCAATTGCAGAAGCTATCCCGGTGTTATTTCTGAACTATCAAATAACCCCATTGGTTGCTTTTATTAGTATATATGCCCTGTGGAATTTTAGAACTAGCTAAAGGAATACCAGTGCTATTATATTTTACGTTGGACGTATCGATCGATAACGATATTTATGGACTAAAATTTTATAATTCACGTATATTGATTCAACACAATTTTTTTCATAATGTATAAGACTGCATAGATTGGTTGCCAAATGTTTCCTTTTGTACGTAGAGTAAGAGGATATTACATACATGAGAAGTGATTGAGTAGTAACCCCTAGTACTAATGATTCTAGTTATTTATATTGACTTGCGGCCAACTAACTGGCCCTCTGTTGGCACCAAGGAAATACCCATACAAAGCTAATAGGCGACAATAATGAGTACCTACTCATGACAAAAAGGAAGGAAGACATGAGATGCAAGCGTTATCCAAATGTCAAAACATCTAACACACTTGACGACATAAAAATCTCGTTTGAACAACATAGTACTCACGTGTTGTCACAACACACCTAATTGTAAAAATGACCTAACACATGTCAGACATTGATGGGGCTAACTATAAATATTTATTGAATTATCATTAATATGCAAGAGGGAATCTCGTGAACAAATACTATATACCTTTGACAAAAAAGGGAAAAAAACAAAGGACATGCGAAAACAATAATATTTTGCAATTTTCTCAAGAAATGTACCCACGTGACCATCCCGTTTCACTCGCACTTTTTAAGTTTGAAATTACAATATTTCTACCCGAGATCCTCTCAAATATCAAGAAATACTTAAACATTCGACTTTTTCGGCTGGATTTCGCGATACGTAGGGGAACCAACAACTAAAAATGGTAAATGCAGTTTTAAATAAGAGTTGTAGGTTTTGTGGTAATTAATATAAGCATTGGGGTTCTTTGGAAATTCAAAACAACACGGGTAGATGTTTGCAATTTATTCAGTGGGAATTGTATATATGCACATGGTGGTCCCCTGGCGGTATGACCATTTTACTAATGAATAAACCCCCGGCGGCCCACCTCCATTGCGTCTTCTCACAATAATGTAATCGCCATGCTAGATTGCAAATAATTTTCCATATTTGTGCAATATTATATGTTTCTAATTTTGTGGTGAATGAGTAATATGCTTGCAAACATCTGCTTGTTTAATAAGGAAACTAAGTGTTGATTATATAATTACATAATTAATAGCCAAAATATACCTTGCATTACATGCATGTATTTGTACCTGTAATTTTATTTTCAGTACGATTTGCATTCATTTTTTAATTTCCAGCTTACTAAAATATTAAATTCCAAAGCAATCCAAAGTTTAGCTTACATGATAACGTTGGGAACAAAAGAAAGAATGAAGTTTTTAGATTAAACAAACGTAAGAAAAGTTTATTTTATTTTATTAATTATAAATCGCTAAGAGGTTGAAAATTGGAAAACTGTCTCGTTTGATAAATTACTTTAAAATTTTAAATGTCAATAGAGATAAATTCATGAAGTCTTTCTTTTTATTTCCCCCATTCTTTTCCTTTTTTTTTAGAAAACTTATAAACATTTGGCCCGAGTGAATAGATAAACATTTATATAATTGCAGTAATTTCGTGTACATTATTAAAGAAAAAAGAAGATAGGGCCATATTAAGTCTCCACTCTCCATTAAAAATATTACTTGGGCCCGCTTGGTCCTACATATATTCTAGAAAGTGGAAAATTCTTGTTCAAAGTTTTACTTTTTTAGATTTGATTGGTGTCATTTTATTTGCTAACTATAATATTCATCGATAATTTATACAATTATATAAAATAAGTCATATGTTACATTAATATTTTTTGATTTTCATATTTATCCCTCCAAGAATCTATTAAGATTTTGTTATAACTTATAACTATTAAATCTAGATTTTAACTGTAAATTTATTGTCACTTTACCATGATTAAAGTCTTCTCAATCAAAGAAAAAATAGCTACTTAATTATCTCTTATATAAAAGAACTTAAGATATTCTATCCTTATGTATTTAATATTTACTTATCTACATAATTTTTTACTATACAAATTAATTATATTATATTTAAAATAAATTTTAATCATGCGGTGACCGCGTGCCAATGTTTCTAGTCAATATAACAAATAATGATCAATCATAGACTCGGAAAATATAGTATAAAGGTCACAAAAGGCGGATGCGCATGCATGGGCGTGGGTGGGTGCGGGTGCGCCAATGCGTCTATTTTGAAAATGAAATTGTTAATGCGGCTTTAGTGCATCTATTGAAAAAATATAAAATTATTGCAAATATTAAATGGAGTCATCTATACTGACGTAACAAAGAAATATATGTTGATTACTTGTATTAAAACATGTGCAAGATTTAGTCTCTGATTTATTTGTTAATTGCCACAAGAGTTTAAATGTATTTCTTAATTATTCATTTTTATATATTCTTTCTAATTATATGTCTTGATCCCACAAGATACTCTATCTTTCTCTCTCGCAATTCTTCCTATCGAAAAAGAGAAAGATTCATAAACCTCACATAATTCACAATAGATTAGAAAAAAAAATACACGAATTTATTAAGAATTCTTAGTTCGCGAATTAAGGATCTTTAGTTCGCCTTGAAGTCGCGCACAAGCACTGAGTTCGCCAGTTCGCGACTATTACATTAGTGCAATAGGGGTAGGAGGAGGATTATGTGACCTATCTCTCTCTATTGAAAGTATATATAAAAGTAAAACTGTATAATCTCTCAACAAACTAGCAATTCTCTCCTACAAAAAAGAGAAATGAATAATAAAATTAACTTCACAAATGTTGACTTTTATCATTCATTTGGTTATGTTGCGGGCTTGATCTAGTTTTCTAAGATTTATCGCACTTAAGATAGTTCGTCATGGCTGGAAGAATCCTGATGAAAACCCTAGACATATGTATAGTTCGAATGATATATATATATATATATATATATATATGCGTAAACAAAATGTGAATGAACAAGTAAAATTAGTTATAAAGGCATTATCTTTCTCTAACAATGAAGTGGATCCGCAATGATTCTTGTGACTCACATTGATGACATAATTTTATCTTATGAGAGGTCCATCTACAACTAAGTCGAGCAACTACCAAAAGTTGATCCTTATGAGTATCGATCCTTGATTAACCCGTTTTCATCGCGACATAAGGCATTTATTGTGAGTTACTTGATTGAATAACACTTGATTTCATAGTCAACGATAACAACGATTCTAAGATTATGTTAACATTTAAGAAGATGTTTTGCTTGAAGAAAGCGAAACTAGTACTTCTTTTAAAGATTATGATGTTGGTTTTAAGTTTGATGTAACTTTTTAATGATGGTAAATTGTGATCATACTTGCAATATACCATTATTGTTGAAAGTAATATAGCAAGATACATAAACCAAATTATTATTAGAGTACTAAAGAGTTAAGACCTAAATGAAACGAAAACTACCGAAAAATTGGAGAACATTTACCACATTTTTTGAAGCGTGAGATACTATTTCTGATCAGGGCAAGATTTTTTGAGTTATTCGGTATTGAAATGGTTATGCAGAAATTGTAAAGTAGCAAATGTTGCAATTTTTTGAGTTGATTCGAGGACCTAGTAATTTTAAGGAAGGTGAACATTTATGGTTTATTGTGGATGGGCCATTTCAAAAGAGAGAGAAAGAGTCTTGGCAGAAGGACGTAACCCCAAATCGTAGAAAGTCGTTGAAGTTATAAAAAATAATCATGGATTTGGATAAAAGCAACAAATTATGTCATATTGTATTTTTTAAAGGAATGGTTTTGTAATATTATAAATTGCAAAGATTTTCAAATGTAACTCCTAGATGTTATAGGTCGAGTACCTCTTGGGTTAAAGTTAAAGTTAAGAGAGAGAGGGGGGGGGGGATAAGAACTCTTAAGAGTGACAAAACCATCAAGATTTTTGTTTAATGTAAATAAAGAAAAGACATGCCTTTAGACCAAATCCAAACTAACGAGTTTTACAATCAAGGGGGAGGAGTATCCAAAAATATCTCCCCATCTCTATTATCCAATCCCGACTTTGCCAATTGGTCCGCCATTTTATTTGTTGAGTGTGGAATCTATTGCACTTGTAACTCTCACGGCATTCGAATCAACTCCTTGCACGCGTTGCTAAGTGTTCATTCCTTGTCTCCGTGTTCGTCTTTTCCATTACAAGCTCGTAAACTTGTAACGACTTCGTTTCCACTTCAATCCCTGAGATTCTCTGTTCCCATACAATCCCCAATCCCCTGCTTAATGCCTCCACTTCCGTCTCCTCCACGGTCGGTGTCACCATGTTCTTGAGAAAACCCCACATCCATTCACCCGTTTCTGACCAAAGAAATCCCCCAGTTGTACCATTATTCCTCGACTCAACCACGCTACCGTCAACATTCAGTTTTGCCGAACTCGCTTTTGGCTTTTTCCAGTTCTTCCAGCTTTTGGTGCCCTTCTTTTTCCATTTTCGCCTCTTGAAGTGATTGACTTAGTTGCTTGATGTAGAATATGCAGCTGCTAATGGGCACTGCTTTTCCTTCAAAATCAGTTTATTTCTACTCTTTCAAATTGACCAAATGGCAGCCGCGAAGATCCAAAGACAAGGGGTGCCCTTAAGACTCGTGTGTCTCGTTTCCATGCATCATATGTTGTCTTTCAGCCATGTGATATCCGGGAGCTCATTAAACCATTTTAACTCCTTTGCCGAGAGAATATTTTCCCAAACCCTCTTAGTTGTTGGACAATGGCGAAGGTGTTTCGTCATGCAAGTCGTATTGCAGAAATTTTGATGTGTTTGATAATTTCTGTTTACTCCTTAGGTGATTTGTTGCTAACCTTTCTAGCATGAATAACAATATGAAGTGTTGAATTTTATTGATATACGGTGTCTTCCATATCCATTTATGTTGGATGTTCGGTCGGGATGTATCACTATATATTCTAAAAAATGCCTTGTACGCTGATTGTCAAATGAATGCACCACTCGTTGTTTCGCTCCAAATGATCACATCTTCCCGCTCATGAAGAGTTATATTAGCACTTTCAATTTTTTTTTTCTAAAATCTGCTGGGATTTTTGTATTATAAACATGAAACCGCCAATTTCCTTTGTCGTCCATCACGTCTTTGAGTTTAAGATCTGCATCCCCCGGTGAATATTACAAATTTCATCACAAAGGCATCAAGTCCTTATCCAGTTGTGGTACCAACATGAAACTGAATTTTCATCTTCAACTCTCCATCTCAAAAAAAGGACGCATGAGACCCACACACCGCACAATTCCCTTCCAAGCCAAACTATCCATGCTCCTCGTTGTATAATGCATGAGGGTTTTTTTCCTTTTAGGTTCTTGGCTTCAATAAGATCCATCCAAACATCGTTCTCATTCCAAAGTACCTTCACGCTATCTTCGAGAGCAAAGCTTCGTTACTCGTTCGCGCCACTCTTTAGCTGAGCCCTTCTTCCATTTACGGCTGATGTCACTTTTTGCCAAGCTACCAAGTGAGTATTTTTTTCGTCACGTCCGTGGACCATAAGAAGTCTCAGTTCAACCTATCCATTTGTCACATGTGTGCTCGGGAAGCCAAGACGACTGCATTATGTAAATAAGCAATGCGACGGAAACCGCTTAAATCAGCGGTGCACGTCCAACTAGAGTAAGCAATTTGTTCTTCCAATTAAGAAGTTTCTTCATGTGTCAGTGAAAGATTTCTGAAAATGTAGCGTGTGTAACTCAACCATGAATCAGACTGACTCCCAAGTACTTGCCAAGATTATTCATCTGCTCAAACCCAAGCACCCCACTTATTTTCCTCTTCAAACTCGCGTTGCCTTGATTAGAAAAGTAAACCTTTGATTTTTGAGGACTCAATCTCAACCCCGACGCATGACATAAAGTATACAGTACCTTCTCGATCACCTTGGCCGCTTGTAGAGTTGCTTTCCCCATAAGCACCAAATCGTCGGCAAAAAAGAGATGAGATAACGATGGCCTGCCTCGACATGGTATGATCGACTTCTATTTCTTTGTTTCCACCTTCTCATATATTAAATACGACAGCCTCTCCACGCACAAGACAAAGAGATATGGAGATAGTGGACCTCCTTGTCTTAAACCACACTTATGTTGAAACACCTCCGTAGGTTTCCCGTTCCACAAAATGCATGTCGATGCATTCCGCACACAAAACATAATAAATTCAACCAAATCCTCTAGGAATTTAAAGGCCCTCATCGTATCCTCCAAGACGTCCCAACTCACTTTATCATAAGCTTTCTCAAAATCTATTTTCATGACCATGCAACCAATTTTGTTTTTCTTTTTTGATCGTATAGAATGAAGGGTTTCTTGCAAGACAAACATATTGTCTTGCATACTACGTCCTCGAATAAAGCTCATTGGGTTGGAGAAATTAAAACACAAAAGGTACAACGATTCACGAACCCATGTCCTACCTTTTGGTTAAAACACTCATTACAGCTCATCTAGACCTAGCGCCTTAAAAGGGTGCGAGTCCCACACAATTCTCTCTAACTCATTTTCATCAATCTCACGGTCCAGTCTCGCCATTTCCTCATTGTCGAGTGTCATTTGAAAATTTGAAATAGGTAATCTGTTCGCACTTCTTCACCAGGTCCGTTCGAATTCACCGAGAAGAGTTTTGAGAAATATGTTGTGGTGTGGTTTCTTAGGATATCATCATCTTTAATTCATATCTCGTCGACTTGGAGAGTTAAGATTTTATTTCTTCGACGTCAGTGTCATAGTGGATTGGTGAAAGAATTTAGTATTTTGCTCCTCATCCATTATCCACAGAATTCTCGATTTTTAACACTACAACGTTTAATCTTGCTTTAGAATATCATTAAAGTATTTGATCAACTCTGTAACGCCCCTAAATATTCAAGAAAAAATTTGTTAATTATATTTTAGTCCTCTAACTTTTGGAAAATTTATTTTTACCCCCAAAAGCTTTGAAAAATATCATTTTAGTCCTTCTAATTTATTTATTAATAAAAAAATCATTAGTTATCTTATCAAATCAGATTGTATTTAAATAGTAGCTATTAGGACAAAAACAACTAATTGGTAGGCTAAAAATCCAAAGTGGGACCAATGTGTTTAATATTTATTTTGCAAAATTTGTAATTTTGCTCAACCTAACCCTAAATACATTTGGCTAAAAATTATGACACATCACTCAATCTGAAAATGTTGAATCATTCATGCATATTGTCATAAAATAACAAAGTTTGGTTATGTATTTTAATCACCCCAATTGTGTAAAATTTTCCTATAAATAGTAGACTTTTCTTGTTGTTTTTTCACACCTCAATCCACTTTGAATCTTTCCTTAGTTCCTTCAGCAAACTTCTTTACTTTAAGTCCTCTTTCATAAACAAATTATTCTAAGGGTTGCTCAACTCAAAACTTTTGAGAAAAAGCAAAAATCTTGAAACTGCTCCTGAACAACAGCTTTCGTGCAGTTTTTGTAAGATCCGAGAAACATAACAAATCTCATTATTTTTCCGAGCCCTTTTAACCACATACTCTTGAACTTGTCTAGACCCAAATTCAGTCATTCATTTCTGAGCTCGGATAAAGTACAAAGTTCGTTTGAGGTAAACTTGAAACTACCGCATATTTTTACTTTAATCTACATACCCTATTTGTTCATTCATTTTAACCTATGCATAATCACTCCAAAAATAAACTTGATCATCAATATAAATTAATAACATCCTAAAGATAATTGAACAACTGTGTTTTATAAGCTTTAATATGTATATGTATCATTTGTGAATTTTATTTCATTTGCATGAATTAGGAAGTATGCCTCATGCTTAAATTCTCTTTTCTTAATTTCTCTCAAAGTGTTGCAACTATATTATGATATAATCATATAACTTGAATGATCAACTCAATAGTTATATTTTATCCTAAACTAATCTCATGAGTTTCATGTACTTGTAATTTTATGAATCTTGATACGTAATATGTGTAATACTAAGTAATATCAAGAGCTTTATAAGTTATATAAACCTTAGCTATAGATGAAATACCTATTGTTTTTATAACTTACTTACATAACTCTGAATAAAAGTCTAATTCTTATGAATAGTTTCACACACATACTTCTAAGGAGATTAATAACTGTACGATAAAACTACATAGAATAAAGTTGAAGTTAATATTGTTTTCTTGTGTCATTATTACTATGACCAAATAATACTTAAATGTTGATGATGACATTGAACACATATGTGAAACCATAACAAGAGATAATTATATAATCTATTAACATATTTAATTTATATAGGAAACGGTGCCGACTATCCCGAGCAAGAAGTTACTACACAAGGTGAGGTTATAATATTTATTCGAGCCCATTTGGCATCCGGCCTGGGGAACTTGGACATAGTTGTTGTGGTTCTTTCTTTCTGAATCACAAACTACCTTAATTTAACAGTTTTCTGCAATAATATTTTATCGCATAAAATCAAGTATGTTGTCATTGATTTCGCATATTGATTTTAACCACTTACCGATTCATCGCTGTGATAATTTCTCGATATGATATATTTTTGTTGATTCTTGAACCGTGCAAAGAGTAACGGACTATGTTCAGATATTTGGCTCAAAAGTAACGAATATTATCCGGTTAACTAGCTTATATGTTTATTTATTTTATCCATTGGGACGCCTTTGGAAAGTTGGGCCCAGGGATTGAGTCGAGTTACTGCTGGGCAACAAAGGGTTGTTAGTTTAAGTAAATTCGCTTGATACCCAGTTATCTAGGCGCCACTTGCAGTTAGGAGTTGACTGTAACCCGCGTGCTAGATAGACATGTACTCGAGCATGTCTCTCGATTTATTTGCGAGGTCGCTCCTCGTAAGGAGATACAAGGTATTATATTGGGTGAAATAAGGCTGGATTTGTTATATGTAAAGCACACGTTCATTATCTTGCTTCACTTTTTGCTTTTCTTGGTCTCGTTCATTTTAATCTCTTGCAGACATTTCATATCATATAATATCTCCATCTACGCCTTGAATATTTTAATGTAATTGAAAATCTCACTAAGTCACCAAATACTTCCCTCTCCCTTTTGTTTTCTCTGTCCATTCCTCAGAGTAAGCGTGGGTTAGCAATACAGCTAGATCAAAACTACTCTGGACATGTGGAGTTTTAAATAAAAGTTGAAAGTGTGTGTTAAATAAATTCTTCCAACTATCGTGTTTCCTTATATGAATTATTAAGTCTTTTGCTTTTGTTTTGAGTGTGGTGTGAATTGTAATGTAATCCTTATAAACTTGAAAGCTTCCGCTGTGATAAATAATTTTATGTTTGGCTTTATTATGATTCCATTAAGTGAGCCTCTCTAAGGTAGCGTTGAATTCGAATTGGAAATTCACAACTCCTATTTGGACCTAAACGAGACTTTAGAGTTTGGGGGCTCACAAACCCAATCTCCAAATTCGCATGAAAATCGCTATGCCTTACCCCATACGCCATTTTTATACCTTCTAGCCTCGCGAGAACCTTTCTTTTCTTGTGAAAAATATTACCGAAAACATTTTTATTTCATGCTTACATGATTTTCGGTACTTGCACAACAACCTCCAATATTTTGGGTTTTTCTTAACATTCTGTCACAATCAGGGTGTTGGAACCACGCGGCCTCAAAACAAAATGACATTTTCTTTTCACTCGTTTGATAGCCCATGCACGACGTGAAAATCGGGTGGTGATCTAAATGCGTACGAGGGAGGCGTATTTTTTGTATTATTTGGGAATTTGTCTATCCATAGCTGGTTTGCTGAGGGTCTATCAATCTGCTCCATAAAGTGACCACCATTGTCTCGTTTATTTGTCCATGTGAACTTCGGCCTATGAAAACCAAGGTCGGTAAGTTTGCATTTCTCCATGGCTTTTTGGAAGAATCGTAGGCAACCAATGGAAGTTGTGCATCCTCCTATTTCTTCATATGCATAAGACATCTCATTAAAGGCTCCCGTTACGAGCCACGGTGTGTGTTCAATGTTTGAGAGGCGGCCATACTTTCAAGATTTTTACTTTCGCCTCCCTTCTCGATTGCACATAAATGCCCGACAAATGCCATTTTTCTTGTCTGTTCGCGCCTATCTTGACGTGGAGGCCTTGTTCTTCGACTTCAAGAATTTTCACGTTTGTCTCATCTTCATTCCACAAAAGCCATATACCGCCTCACATACCTTGCATGGGTGCTATAACATAGTTAGAGAACCCCAACCGAGGCGCAATATCATATGCATGATCTTCAGCCACTCTCGTTTCCATGAGAAACACAACATATGCACGATGTATCTGTATCAACTCCCAAGAATTTATTCAGAAACTATCATCTCCCGCTCCCTGACAATTCCACGAGATTATCTTCATACTTGGACTATGTATGTGAGTCGGTAGTACCGGGTTATCGAACGAAATTCACATCCATGTCGCAATCAATTGTTTGAGACTTGCTAACGTTAATGTTTGTTGACGCCAGAGTTCCCATTCGCTCATTGTAATTCTCTGCCACCATATGTTCCACTCATTCTTTGATTGTATCGCATACTCTGGATTTGACTTCCCAAATTGTCGAGGGAATAGTGAGTACTCAGATCAGATTATCTTCATCTAACATTTGTAATATCATTGAGGACCCGTTAAATCTGTGGTGGTGTGTTGCTGGCAACGGGGGTTCGACCCAATTCACAAGAAGCATTTCATTCTGAAAATTTATTTGGATGTTGTTCGCATTGAACGCCATCGATTTGCTCTTCTCCAATATTCTTGCTCACGTTATTTCCACAATAACTGAGAATAATTCTCTTCAACCAATATTTCAAAAGGGTTGAGAGAAGTAAATGAGTTGTCTTCTACTACCTTCTTTCCTTTTTGCCGCAGTGTATGAGTCCTAATAGAAGCCTTATTTCCTCCTTTAGTATTTCCTTTCTTTTGCATTGTGCTAAGGCTCTGGGGCAAGAATCTCTTTCCAACCGAATTACTCGAATCCACTTCTACATGTGGCGCTGCAGATTTTTGTCTTATCAACTCTTCCCTTGTGGTAAGACTCTCACATCCCTTGTTTTTGTTCCCGGAGCCTTATTCCCTATTTTGTCTTTGTAAGATTATCGGGCTTTCCTTTACATGTGGCGTGGGTTTTTTCCGACGTTTGACCTGGATCCAAACTCTTTGTTTTTAACCTTCTCCATTAACCACACTTTCTTTGTGTGATCTTCTTCCACTCTTGCATCTTCTATTGGCTTTTGCGCCATGTCCTCTTGCACTAACTGCGTTTTGGCCGTCTCATAAGTATTAGATGTGTGGCTTACCCTTCCACTTGTATGACAAATGGAGGGAGGTTTTCATAAACTACTTGATATACCTTTCCTTTCAAGCAAACCCCCAACTCAAGTGGTTCATCCGTTTGAACTTGCACGCAAAATCGTGTAAATTTCCCTCATACAGCGTGGTAAGTATTTCCATAGATCTTGATGGGTCCCGGATGCACGTAGCCAAAGTATGAAGTACCGATTCTCTAAAATACTCGATCGGTACATTAAGGATTCTTGACCAAGTAGTAGTACACTCGATTTTGTTTGTATCTGCCCGCAAATATGGTGTCCACTTACGGATGGAGAGAAAACTCCCTGCAAGTTACCACGGTCCTTCAGTAATTATCGCCTCTCTTTTCTCATTTGATAACCCTTTGATGCAATAACAATTAGAACGTAAATCCATCAATTCAAACTTATTGCGCAGATTCCACATTAGGTCAAGTTTTGTTTAAAGTGTTGGGTAGTACCATGGCCTCCCCAAAACACAGATGGTTATGTTATCCTTCCATGAGTTTTCAATACACTCGCATAGTTCCGGTGCGATACCACAATTTAAAACGACATTTAATCATTAGGATTTAAGATTTTGACGTGCTTGCATTCTTCTGTCATTCGAGATCCATCGATATTGTAATCAATCCTTCTATTTCGTTGCTCAACCACATCTGCATATGAGCTTTTGGCGTTACTAGGGTTCCCTTTGTCCTTCACATATTGCGGTTGCGATCCCGAATACAATAACTTGTTCTTCGTTTTGCCTAATTCGTTCTTGATTTCTTACTCTACCGTCCCGAATATGTCTGGTGGGACGAACTCTGTGGCCGAAGTAGTGAGGATTTCCGATGGTGGTATTATGGTTCACACGTCGCGCTCTTGCATATTTTGCGGTAATTAGAAGATAATTTAAATCGTGATGGTGCTATTTATGTAGAGGGGTGGGATCCATAATTACTAAATAAAACAGGGAGCTGAAACAGTAATTTACTCGCCTATCTGTAACCGCCACGAGGCTGACACACGCCCGTGAACCAAAATCAATCCTCACCATCCACGTGCCCCTCAACCAACGGCCACCACTTCATCCTCTCCAACCCTAAACCCCACAGAGAGATGTATATTCGTATATATATTGACGGAGACGGGAAAATCGGAACAGCATTTCACTCATTTCTAATTCTCACTGCTAATCCAAAATTCAAAAAATCATTGTTACCAAAAATGCTGCTCAAATTCGCACCTACCATCTGCATTTCCCCTTCCTCTGCATCTAACCGTCAATCGCTGCGGCGGAGGAATGCCGGCGGTCTCGCCGTAGTGACCAATGCTGCGGCGGAGGAGGCGAACACCAACAACCGGACGGCGATTCTGGATGTAGTTTTCAAGCCATTCGAAGAGGTGAAGAAAGAGCTGCTGCTCGTGCCGAGTCATCCACAAGCCTCACTCGCTCGCCATAAATTCTCTGATCCTTGTGAAGCAGCCATTAATGAACAGATCAAGTATACTTCTCACGTTTTATTCTATTACTGCATTTTGTTGTTCTATAACTGTGATCTGTACGTATGAACACAACTCTCTGTTGTTTCGATCGCAAAAGAAGAAGAAAAAATGATTAGCCGTAAGTGTTGTTCCGGCGATGTATACTGGAATCACATTTGTGCTTTTTAGTTTATTTTTATATTCATACACGCGCGGATGTGTAAAAATGTATGTCACTTTTGTTTGCGAGCACGTCCGTGCGTGATAATGTGTGTTATATGTTGATGTAAAACTGGCAATCGGTGTCGATATCTGTGTTATATGTTGTTGTGTTATGGTGATTGAATATTCTGTGATTAATATTCGATGTTCTGTATTATGTCGTGAATGCAAAATATCGATGAGGTTTACTTATTGTGATTCACTTTTTTATCGTAATGCAAATCACACGTGGTGATATTGAATAATCTATGATACATATGTGGATGTTTCATTGTTATGTGTGAAAAGCAACTAGTCAATGATTGTTTACTAATTACGATTTGCCTTTTATTGAATGACAGCGTGGAATACAATGTTTCGTATGTGTATCACGCAATGTATGCCTACTTCGACAGGGACAATGTCGCACTTAAGGGCCTCGCCAAGTGAGATTTTATATCCAAACAATGTTTCTCTATGTATTATTCTCTGGTTATGTGGTACATTTATTCTCTATCCAAATGAATAGGTTTTTCAAGGAATCCAGTGAAGAAGAGAGGACGCATGCTGAAAAACTGATGGAATATCAGGTGATTTTTGTTCTGTTATGTAGCGGACTCTCTGCGCTTTAATTTAAGCTTTAAATAGAATATTTTCTCTGAACTTTTCTCTCTTTCATTTTGGGATTGGAATGAGTAGAACAAAAGAGGTGGAAAAGTAAGGCTGCAGTCTATGATGATGCCGATGTTTGACTATGATCACCTGGAGAAAGGCGATGCTTTGTATGGTAGGTTCACAATCAATTCCTACTCATGTTTCTATATGTGTATTAAGCAGTCCATTCAGAAACTTGTCGTTTATCACAGGGTCCTGCTTTTATTAGATTCATAAACTTGGACTTGATCTTTTGTCGTTATTGCCTTAGCAGATGGTTTTCTGGTAATATCTTTGCATTATAGGGTTTTACATCCGAGGTCAAGCCTGATATCTTCGTGTGCATGTGCATGCACAAATATCAATTTAGTGCTCTACAAGTCTAGTTTTTAGTCCTTTCATTGTAGTATGCTTTTCATATTTTTGCTACTTAGGTTTGATTTTGGGATTAGAGCTGAAGTGTCCTGGAATTGCTTTGTATTCTTGAGTTTTTGAGTTGTTGAGCGTAACAAGCTTCTCTGCTTGCTGTTCTGTTTCAGTTAGGCTATTCTAGATCTATTGTATAGAGTTTTTTCTTCTTCTTCTTTTTCGTCTAATTAATAAAATATATCCAGAGAGACTGTACTGCTATTGAATGAATTTTAAGCTGTGGAAGTATTAATTAGTTTGTCGCATAATGCTAAGTTGCTTACTCACGTGCCGCTTGTTTGTTAGCTATGGAGCTCACGCTGTCCCTTGAAAAGTTGACAAATGAAAAACTTCTGACTCTGCATAAGGTAAATAGCTCCATCATTTCCCAGTAATAGCGTTTTATGTTTTTCTCCGAGGCGACATCCGTTTAGGCCATTCTCCTGAGCATCTGATGTCCGGTGAATGTTAGCAATTTCCTTACTTGTTCCTCACTCTACACATTGTACAAGTGATTGACTCTTGAAGTTTCAATACTAACGACTTTCTCAATACAGGTAGCTGATGAGAACAATGATGTTCAGCTGACAGATTTTGTGGAAAGTGAATTTTTGGTTGAGCAGGTGAGCATACTTGCTCATAGTTGCTTTGTCAGTTATGATAAAGAGTTGGAATATTTTTCAATTGCGTGCCTCATTAATACGCCTGCGTTTTTCAGGTTGATGCTATCAAGAAGATATCTGAATATGTTGCTCAGCTGAGAAGGATCGGCAAAGGCCATGGTACTGTTACTCAAAAGCTGTTTATTTCTCATTCTCTATTCTATGACTTATCAATCATTTCCTCAATTTTTCTTTGTGATTTGTCATTTCCAGGTGTCTGGCACTTTGATCAGATGCTCCTAGCTGCAGCTTGAGAAATTATCTGCCGACTCTGGTCACTCCATCGAGAAACTTCCTGCAAGTATAGTTGGCTACATCTATATGATACCATTGTAATGCTTTATATAATTGAACAAGTTTGGGGAATCTTTTCATTGGAAGTTAGATTTGAGATTGTCAAGTTAGTTTCGAATTTTACTACTGCTTGATAACTGGCTTTTCATTTTTTGGTTATCTCGATGAGCTTTTGCTCTCTTTTGTTTCTAAGTTTGTCGTTAGACTTTTTTCCTGGGTAAACGAAATTCATTAGGGTGGGAAGAGAGTAAAAAGCAACTAAATATAGGAGGGTGAGAAGAGGAATGGTTAACCCAGTGCCCTTTAGGCCTGATTATGTTCACAATATTCAGCTGCTATTTTGTTGAGATTAATCAGGCTCTAAACATGGCTAAAATGGATTAAAGTGGCGGTCGGTAGATATGGCAGGATGGGATGGAAGTGATCAATTAGGTTATCCATAGCTCTAATTTACTGATTACATATAATGGAATTGATTGATGGAGAAATAAGCCCATTTTCTTAAACCAAATAGCCCAAGATGCAGTAGACGAAATTTTACCAATTTGAAGAAATATAATCCTCAGCCTTTTGGATTCGAGTGTATGGATCCAAAACCTAAAGTAAGTATTTTCTATTTGAAATTAATTATATCCAGTTGACTGCGTAAAATTGACTCATTCTTTTAAAAAAAAAAGAATCCTAAAATAAAATATACAAAAGATACGTCGGAAGTATTTATTAGATTTTTTATGTATAGTTCGACTGGTTTTTCTTTTTTCTTTTTGTTTAGTTGACTTGAAGTGTACAAGTTTAAAAAACAAACATTTATTCTGAAAATTAATGTTATCTACACACTTGTCTTTTATGCAAAAAGACAGTCAGTATGACGCAACATCGAGTCCTGTAAACTATTATATCTTTTTTGGTCGTGAACAGAAATGCATAAATGATAAATTCTACTATATATATGAGAAGAGTTTATGGTTTTTTCTTCTATCACGTATCTCCTATCGGGTATTACTCTATACGCCACTTAAATAATGAATATCCGTTGTAGCGACTTTTATTATAACTGCCGCTCATGTAATTTGTCACATGAAAAAAAAAACACTTTATCCCTGAACTATAGTCCGTTTTTCACTTACCCCTAAATTAACTTTTAATTTTATCTTAATTAAATCACTTTGCTCCCTCCGACGTAACTAATTTCCTTAATGGTCGTTAAATAGTTCGAGAGGGGTAAGTGGTAATTATGCCATAGTTTGTGGGGGCAAAGTGATACTTTTTAAAAAAACCAAAAAAAAAATCAATTAATTCTTAAAATATTTATATCTATATATTGATATTTATTCTTCAAAATGATACATATACCTAAAACTACATCAATCAATTCTTAAATGTTGATAATTAAATTCCTAAATTACAAGGTATTACAAAATAATAGTAAAATCCTGAATTTCAATTTGTAATTCTTTTAAAATGCCCTTTCCACAAACATAATGATGAAATAAACGGTAGCACATATACTTATAATCCAAATTGGTGAAAAATATGAAATGCTTTGATTCAAAAGATTAACTAGTTTGAGATGTACATGACCGCTTGCACAATACATAGATGGAAATTGTAAAATATAATGAATTTTTTTTTCTCAACTTAGCTTCTATTTATTATTTTTATCTATCCATTATATTTTATATTTAAGTTAACATATTTCCGCTAAGTGGGAGGTCAAGGCTCGCACAGTAAGCCGAATTTGTAAAATTCTAATTGCATCAATATTATTACGAATAGAAGTTTTATGATAAATGTTTGTGGATGAGCTTTTTAAAAGAATTACAAATTAAAATTAAAGATTTTATTATTATTTTGTAATATCTTTTAATTTAGGGATGTAATTATCAAAAATCTAAGGATGTAGTTTTAGGGATATGTATCATTTTGAAAGAATAAACTTTATTAATTATATAGACATAAATATTTTAAGAATTATTATTTTTTTTTGGTTTTTTGAAAATGTATCACTTTGCCCCTTAAACTATGGCACGATTATCACTTATCCCGTCTTAGATTATTTAACGATCATTAAAGGGCTTAATTACATCGAAGGGGACAAAATGATTTGATTAAGATAGTTGGAGGAGATAAGTGATAAAAATTAGAAGTTTGGGGAATAAGTGAAAAATGGGCTAGAATTTAGGGGTAATGATAAAATGCGAACATATGAAATCCTTTTGCACACTGGTAGCAGTAACTTGATAAGTGCTATGGAGCCGAAGATATATTATAATAAACGAGAAATGTAATATCGAATGTTTAGATTCTCTTTGTGCTCTCCTGTTGTTAATTGTCCTCATTCAAGCCATTTTCTACTACCAGCACACCACTTTGTCTTAACTGAACCATTTTTCTAATTCTCTGAGTTGAGAGAATCTGTAATTAATTCCGAGTTAGAAATTAATATTTGTGCCATTGCAGCCAATGCACAGGCTCGTGGTGCAGTCCACCAAGTCACGTGCCTATGTTATCTTATTGGACCTACTATATCTCAAGTCGTAGAAACAGGGAGAGTGGTTTTGTAGGCTCTGACGATCGCAGTAATTTTCTAATCTACAAAGCATTGGAAGATAAGTGATAGTGTCTCGAATCAGGCTTGTGCGCAAGTTCATCTATTCGGGAGTTGGGACCTGGTTTTGCCTCCTTTTACAATGATAGATTATCAGGGATTGTTTTTCCCTCAACTAAAAGTTTTAGGAATAAAACAGACTACCTCAATTTACTAAAATCACCGACTTTATTGTTGTTAAGTTTTAGGAACCCTTTGTACTATACTCGTATTCATAATATACTCTTATAACTTTATATTTGACAATTCACCGCCTAACATTTGAACGTTTGTGTGATTCGCCCCTATTAACATTCATGAAAAACAAGCATAATCTTACAAGACAAAAGGAGAAATATCAAAAGTAACTAGAGTTTACAAGAGAAAGAATATATATACAAGACAACTAAAAGACTAAAGTTAAATAATTTAAATATATACTAATATGCTAACGCCACTCCCTCCCCCCACCTCCACAAACTCGAGAAGGTACTGCAATAAGGTAACGATAGTTTGCCAAAAAAATGTTGTGTGAACCGTATGTGACATCGTAAAGAAGTCAACCAACTGCATCGAAGACTAGATGAACGGGAGAGAGATAACACCATGCTAAAAATGATGCCGAGTGACATAATAGTCAATCTCAGTGTGTTTGGTACGCTCGTGAAAAACAAAATTATGCACAATCTGAACAACACTTTTGTTATCACAATACATGGTGTGGGGGAAGATAGCGACACTCCCATATCACCGAACAACCATCGTAACCAAACAAGTAGCCTCAGAAGAAGAGCTAGAAACAACATCTTATTTCCTGCTTTTTCAAGAGAATCACCTAGAAAAATCCAATATCCCGTGGTAGATTTTCGATCAGATGGATCACTTGTCTGGTCTGCATCCGCATATGCTCGAAGTTATAAGGAAGAACTCGAAGCAAACAATAGAATACAATAAATAGTACCACGAAGATAACGAAGAATGCAAACAACAACCCAACGATTAGAGGTCGGTGCAACAACAAATTGACTAACAACATGGACAACATAAGCAATATCTGGTCGGGTAATAGTCAACTATACCAAACTACTAACAAGAGATTCGTACAAAGTGGGATCCGAAAGAGGTGTGCCGTCAGTCGTTGTATACCGAACATTTACCTCTAAAGTAGTAGAAGCAAAACGTGTGCCTGTAAGACGAGCTTGCTCTAAAATGCCTGAAGTATACTTTGACTAAGATAAAAGATAGACTTTTGAAGATGAGGCAACCTCAATACCTAAAAATTATCGAAGAGCACCCAAATCCTTTATACCAAACAAACTAGATAAGGTGTGTTTCAACATTTGATACTCTCAACATCATCACCAGTAATAATCATATCATCAACATATAGTAAAAGTATTATGCGACCTGCAAAGTGCATTTAACAAATAAGGCTGAATTATTAAGACTAGAGGAGAAGCCAAGAGAATGAACAGTTGTGGAAAACTTCTTAAACCAGGCTCTTGGAGCTTGTTTAAGCCCATCAATGCTTTCTTATGTCAACATACCTACCTTTTTTCATGAGAAACTCCCGGAGGAGATGTCATGTACACTCCTCATGTAAATCGCCATTCAAGAATGCATTTTTCACATCCATATGTAAAATATACCATTGTCTTACCATTGTCTTATCGATGCAACTGTAATAAGAACTCTGACATTTGTCATCTTAGAAGCATGATCAAAGGCCTCTTCATAATCAATGCCATATTGTGAAGCAAATCCTTTTACTAAAAATCGAGCCTTGTATTGCTCAACTGAACCATCAACTTTGATTTTAATTTTATAAACCCAACGAGAACCAATGAACTTTTTCCCTACAATAAGAGGAACCAAGTCCTAAGTGTCATTTTTGTTCAAAGCTAATAGTTCCTCAGCCATGGCTTTTTGCCAAACAATATCTGATGCCGCATTTGAATAAGATGTAGGCTCACAATTAGGCCAAACAGATGGCAAAAAGGAAAAAAAGCTGAGAATAACAAGAGTAAATGAAATCAGGCAGTTGAGTAGACTTACGAGTATACCTAGGATACTGCTCCTGAGCTGGATTCAAAATTGTAAGAGAAGGGACAACATGGGGTAACTCTTAATCAACACATCCCCATCACCAACACCAATATTGTCATTCCCAAAAACATCACCAATACCAATTGTATCATTAGTTCCAATATTAGAACCATCAATACTAATTGAGTTAATGTGAATAATATCTATCGTGTCATATCAAGGGAGCTTATTGGAAAAACATGGGATATGATTAATAAATTGAACATGGGGACAAACATAGCATTTCCTAGCAAGTGGATCACATCATCGATAACCCTTCTGACCATTTCCATATCTAAAAAAGATACATATTGCAGCACGTGAATACAAATTAGTGCGCTTAACATATGGACGAATAACAAAACACATGGACCCAAAAACCCTCAGATGAAGCATTCCATTGATGACATAAACAGAAGTGAGGACTGCCTCTCCCCAATACTCACTAGGTACACTAGCAGACAACAACATAAAACACTTTATGACTTTTGGATATTGCATTTTCATATAGGCAGTAAAGTGAGCGTAAACGTCAATGAACTTAGAACGATTTTTCATCAAGTAAACCCAACTGATGATGCATATCCTAAAATTACAATAAAACCCTCCCACGAGAGGAAATCCGAGCAACAACATGAGACACCCAATGGTCGAAGAGTCGACTCTTGCAACGCACGCACCGACCACATCGATAAGAAGGCATTGGGTCGCACCCCTTGGGCCACGTTCGATCCTCTCCCAACTGGCAGAGCCGAAGAGACCACTTTCCTCAATGACACTCGATTGGTCCTCCTCACTCGGAGGACGTATCTGAGTAAGCCACATATATGTATGTACCAACCCCTAACTACAATAAATAAGGAGAAAACTAAAAATGCATGGTTACCCTCGCAGAAGGCAAGCTTTTGGACCAAAAGAAACAACTCTGATTGGTTCAGTGTGCAGAAGACAACTATTGTGTCAAAAGAGTCTCCCCTGATTGGCTCTACTAACCGAAAATAACTATTGGAGTAAAAGAAGCCCAACTATTGCCCCCCCCATTTGGAAGCTCCCATTGGCACAGAAGGAATCTTTTCCTATTGGTTGTCCCAACATGGGTGATAACTCTAGCAGAAGACCGAACGATATTGGCCACCAGCTCCCCTGAAACTCTATAAATAGGAGACTTGTTAGCACTCTAACAACAGCTTTCAACTACACTTTTGCATTAGCTTTTAGCAGAAAAGCATACTTGTTTTCAACATCTTGTACTTTAGCCTTAGTACTTTCGGCAACATCTCCCTCCCCTAATTATATTTTCCCACTTGTAGTACTCTCTCATTCAAGCAATAATAAAAATACTTCTCACTCTCTCAAGCTCGGGACCAGCGGCCCTAAAAACCTCACTTAATCATTATTCTACAATTACCCTCCCCTCGGCGTCAGATGATATTGCATTATCACCATCAATAAAGAGTATAATCATCAATGGAAGAAACATAATATTGTGACCCGCCCCTTTATGGTAACAGAAGTAGGTTCCCAAACATCAGAATGAACCAAATCAAATGGTGCAAAAGAAGTGGATGTACTATGATAAAAGAAGGTGTAGCAGAAAACTTTCCAAGTTTACATCCCCTACCAAAACACCACTATTACATAAAAACTTAGACAAGATCCAGATACCTAGTCTAGAATGACATAAGTAAAACTTTGAAGAAGAAGAATTCAAATGAAAGCTAGATAGATCAATACTCGTAGCTGCAAACCGACCATCAACCTTCATGTCATCCAAAACATAAAGTCTCCCCTTCCATACTTTCAGTCCCAAGTATTCTCTTTGATTTCGGATCCTGCACATGACAAGAAGTATAGGAAAAATGAACAGAGAGACCACTATCACACAATTAACCAACAAAAATAAGATTCATAACTAATTTAGGAATATAATAAACATCAGGTATTGAGAGATTGTGCGTTTGAATTGTACCAACACCTACTAATGACATGAGAGTGCCATCAACAGTCATAACAGATGTAGATAGTAACAAATGAGACATAGATACAAATAAGTTTTGATCATGTGACATGTGATGAGATGCTCCAGAATCTAACACCCATAAGGATGAGTTTCTACCTGATGTGGATGGAGCAGACATAGGTTGAGATTGGTTTTTGTTTTCCTGAAGAAGGTTCTACAGTAGATCAACCATATAGGCATTTTTTGACAAAGAATACTCTATAGAGGCTTGATCCATTGTAGGCATGACAACAACTGTGTTAGGTTGCCCTCCAAAACGAGAATTCTACGAATATGAAGGTTCCTCACTTGGCTTCTTTCCATATTCCTGTTGTGGTTTGCTTTTCTGTTGTAATAAAGGACATTGATTCTTCCAATGACCCTTTTCATGATAATACCGACACTCATCCTTGTCATAACTCTTTGTTTAGATCGATTAATAGGTTGAATAACCAAAATAGGGCCAACATGAGCAGACTTCTCAATTTGAGTCTTAAGGCGATTTTCTTCAACCAATAATTCATGCACAACTGAATCAATTGAGGGCAAATGGGTACAATGTGAAATTGATCCACAAATGCCTTCATACTCGGAGCGGAGATTGTACAGTAGTTGAACCAAGCATTGTTGTTCCCTCATTTCAATATACAGACCCAATGCTTTCAATTCTACACATTCTATCATAGCCAACTGATCCCATAAGTTTGTCATCTCAAAACAAATTTTTTGAATACTTCGATCGCCCTATACAAGAGCACGAATATCTCCTTCTAATAGATATTGAACAGCAAAGTTGGACATCGCATACAACCTTCCAAATGGTCGCAAACTTCCTTCGCAATATCAAACTTAGCTAATTGAACACCGATTATATGCTCAACAAAGTTTTTAATCCAAGTAATGATTTTAGAATTATTAGTATCCCACACATCCAATAACTCAACAAAATTAGCATCATATTCCTTGGGAGCAAGCAAAACACTAAAAACATAATTCCACATCTTCTTCCCCTTCAGAAGTTTTTTCATAACATAACTCCAATACCCATAATTTCCCTCCATCTAAACGAATACTAATCAATTGTAAGGAATCATCCATTCCCGTCATGATAATACAAATCGAAAAATTCACTAATACACAAAGCAAAAAAAAAAACCCAAAAACAAAACCAGGGCACAAAAATTGAACGAAAATCGCACCAAATAAAAATCAAAACCAACACACCAACAAGTTTAGAGAGTACAGCGGATTACCAAAAATCAGTAGCAACACGAAGACAAAAACCCAACAAACCCAACAAGTTCGATTCGCATGGTGTAACGTTTACCTACCAGTCGGGTTAGAGATTTGGCTCTAATGCCATGTTAGTATTCATGAAAAACAAGCTATAATCTTACAAGATAAAAGAGAATATTACAAAAAATATGAATATTAAAAGTTACTAGGCTTTACAAGGGAAAGACTATATGTACAGGACAACTAAAGAACTAAATGGACTAAAGTACCATTAAGATAAATAATATAAAAATATACTAACATGCTAACGTCCCCAAGTCAACTTTTCGATTAAAGATTTCATTGAAATTTTCTACCCGTGCCTGGCGCGCACATGTGGGAGGCGAAACTGTTTTTGTCCAAAATATTCAGATATTGTTCGGAATATCCCCAACTTATTTATTTTATGCATAATAACCACTCCCAGTCTTTTTGCCATGTACTCCCTAACTTACTTAATATTCTGTCGAATTTTGACAGGATAGTTGACTTGGGCAAGTCGTACAAACTTGCGAAGGCTATGAGATAAGTTGCCAAAAAAACTTAGTTATGAGAATACCCTGCTAATAAAGAAGGTTTGATGGTTTAACCATAAGTTTTATATATTTTATGTGGATCTTGTAGCTACCTTTACGGTAAAAATGCATCAAACGTCTTATCTTATACTCTCGTTCTAACGTGTTTTATAATCGTTAGAGAAGAAAAAGTTACTAACTTATGTCAACATGTTCAATTAACTCCTTTATCGTCTTTTCACTCGGCTTTGATGGGATATTCAACTGGATATTTCTTCCTGTGCATTGCACGTGACTTGTAAGGGTACAACTTAAATGGACCACATTGTCATAAAATTAAAACTATAAAACGTGCACAATTTATTTTTTCTTTATTATGTAGGTAATGGATACGGATACGGGGACACGGACATGACACTATACGAACATGAGGACACAAATTTTCAAAAAGTACATGATAGGATACAACATGGATACGTCTAAATTGTTTAATATTTTATATTAATATACGTATTACAACAACATCTAAACAAAATATTTGAATTATATTTTTACGGTCATTAATATCCAATATGAGTAAATTGATTGAATTTGAACCGTACAAAATAAAATTTTAAACTAAAATAGTGTAGAATATTTTTAAAAGTTTTCATTTCTAAATTCTAGATCTAGAACTACTGAATTAAAAGCCATTAAAATTATATAAAATCAAGCAATTAACTTAGTTTGACAATTGAAGAAAATGTAGGTATAATTAAAAAAAAAGGAATTCCAATTTTGATTCTCACTTGTAGTTAAGGAAGAAATCGTTGATGCGCTACATGAGAAGATAGAATAGATTTTTAACTTAGTTTCTAAAGCCTTAACTAACAAATTAAGTTTTTAAAGTTCGATTTTTATAGGCATTATATAACAACAAAAGAAAAGCTTTTGATAAGAAGTAAAATAAATTCAAACGTGTCACAAATGTGTCGGACACACACATCAAACGTGTTCGACATGCGTGTCGATTTTTTTTTATATTAATTACGGACATGCCACGTGACGTGTCAGACATGTATCTAAGGTCTGTCTAAGAAGTGTCGGTGTCCCCGCGTGTCTGTTACGGTATTTCTTTCAAAAGTTTGGAGTATTCGTACAACATAGCTTTCTTCATGCATGGGAACATGTAAGGAACTAATGAACTCTGAAGTATACTAATTGTCGAAGGAAAGTTACGTTCCTTTACACAAGCTTGGATCAAGATAAATTTTGATGGAGAAATTTGGAATTATGTTTTGGTTAACTACAGAAATATTTTTTTCCACAACTATCTGGAATTTAGCCTTGGCGAATATTTTACAATTAAAAAAAAAATGGATGTATGCGTAGAATTCAAACTAATATGCTACAAGAAAAAAGAGTATTAGCAACGGCCATTGGCAACGGGTGTGGTTGCCAATGACTTTTTTCCATTGGCTACGGAAGAATCCGTAGCCAATGGCTTTATTTTTACTAAAAAAAAAAGAAAAATGCATTTTACAAGGGCAACGGACACTGTCCGTTGCCAATAGCCAAGGGCAACGGCCCTTGGCCGTTGCCAATAGCCAAGGGCTACGGCTTGGCCGTTGCCCTTGATTTAGGCTATTGGCAACGGAAGATGCCATTGCCCTTGGCTATTGGCAACGGACAATGTCCGTTGCCCTTATCCAAGGGCAACGACATCTTCCGTTGCCATTGCGATTAAAAAACAAAGTGAAAAATAACTCTATAAATATAAATATATATATATATGGTTATATTATAAATGTGAAAAATAACTCCATTAATGGATATTTAATATTATATTAAATAATATTTACTATTGTGTTTAGTTTGGGTTCTATGAACTTTCCTTGTCATTTAAGAACTTATATTTGGTTGTTTTGCTTATTATTAATTTTAATATTCGTGTTTTTATTTTTATTTATTAGTTTACTTTTAAAAATCAAGTTATATTATATATATATATATATATAAATATATGTGTCTTTCATTACTTCGTTTTTGACGAGATCTGAAAGAATACTCCTAAATTATGGTTTAGAAAATGTTGGTGAAAGAAAAAGTAAATTTCGAGTTGTTTTACAACTTTTGAAAAATTACATTTGCACCCCAAAAGGTTTCTTTGCGCCTTTCATTACTCCGTTTTTGACGAGATTTGAAAGA
Organism: Linaria vulgaris; assembly: GCA_948329865.1. Lineage (NCBI taxonomy): Eukaryota > Viridiplantae > Streptophyta > Magnoliopsida > Lamiales > Plantaginaceae > Linaria > Linaria vulgaris. The sequence continues at coordinate 27,515,192 of OX415250.1, read as the reverse complement.
ACACTCCTAAACTATGGTTTAGAAAATGTTTGTGAAAGAAAAAGTAAATTTCGAGTTGTTTTGCAAATTTTGAATAATTCTATTTTCACCTCCAAAAGGTTTATATGCGTCTTTCGTTACTCCATTTTTTACGAGATTTGAAAAAACACTCCTAAATTATTTAAGTTCAATATTTGTTATAAGTGATACTTTAGATGCAGATAAATCATAACTTGTAAATGATTTCATTTTTGTCAATCGACCTTTTTATCCGTTCTTTTGTGTTCCTTACTAACCAACTCTTAATAATGACAACATGTCCATTTCTGTCTTGTTTTGCTGCTCATTTTTTTTTTGAAAGATCTTTGATCTATATTACTTGTAATCGAATACAGTTGCACTTGGCAGTAGTTGCAACTGCACTCGTAAGTAAGACAGATGACAGTTCTTTAACGTTTAAAAACAGTTTTACTGTTGCAACTAAGAGAAGACAGTTAACCATAAAACAGTAAAGAACACAAAGAGTTTTAACGTGGTTCGGTCCAAATGGTCCTAGTCCACGGGGTTTGCACCCAAATGTTGACTCAAACAATATACCTACTTAAGAATTACAATGATAGGAATTACTCCAACGTAAATCTAGACTCCCTCTAATTTACCGTTGCAACACCTAACCCTTAACTATTTTCGGTATACTCCTTTGAGTCGGAGAACTTCAAGATTAACTCAAAGCTCCTTTGACAAGAAGTTCTCACAAGAAGACTTTGACTCGATACAAGACTGAAATCACAAACTATCCTTTTCAAAGCTTGTCCTCTAATTGTGTCGAGTCCTCCTTATATAGGCGTGGGCAGAATCTCTGCAGATCTCCAGTTGCAATCAACGCAGATCTTCTTTCATTAACAGATACGATCTACATATCTCCAGTTGCACTCAACGCGGATCTTCTTTCCTTATAGATAAGCGCGTCTGATTATCCGGTTGCACCCCGATTGTATTTTCTTGCCTTATCTGAAAGATTCCTACAATATCATACAAGATATCCAACGTACATGCCTAATATTATGTCTAGATACATAGATAAGAGATATGGTTAATATCTAGTAGGATAATCTTAAAGATAGAATGATATCTTATAAAGATAAGGAAATAATATTAAGATAATTACCATCTAAAAGATTAACTTATCCTAATGATTTAACAAAACAATATCAATTTAAATCCTAGTTGGGCCGATCCGAATTGAGCCCAAATCGAATAGAAAAACGGCCCAAACATTTTTGATCATCACAATATCTTTCTCTCAATTATTCTTTTCTTGGCTATCGAAAAGGAGTACTTTTCATCTCAAAATTGGAATCATTTTCATTCCTTAAAATTACTCTTTCGGTCATTCATCGAAAGAAGACACTTGTTTGGAATTTGATGGATTGAGATATATGCAAAGATTTTTTTTCATTATTTCTTCATTCAAATTAGAAGTGGAGTCTTAGTCTAGTTCTGTATTCTTTCTAGATATTCAAACAAAATCACTAATAATAATAAGCAAAACAACCAAATATAAGTTACCATTAATAGTCTTAGTTGTCAATTTGTGTTTCTATTCGTGTTTCTATTCTTAGTTGTCAATGCATGATACCATTACTATAAGATAAATGTAAAAGTCGCATCATAATTGAAGAAAAAGACTACTTAATCTGTCTTTTAGCAGCATCATATCTCACTTTGCATGTCTTATGCCAAAAGATTTCTCCAAATATTATTAATTAATAATAATATGAAATGATTTGATGCAAAGTTGAGTGGAAAAACATATTGATTTAATATGTCTATAATGATTCTTGTTAGAAAATCCAATCCACAATTATACACCTCATGGAAAAGCACACTTCTACTTATTGTTTAGAAAATGATGGTGAAAGAAAAAGTAAATTTCGAGTTGTTTTGCAACTTTTGAATAATTACATTTTCACCCCCGAAATGTTTGTTTGCATCTTTCGTTACTCCGTTATTGACGAGATTTGATAAAACACTCCTACTTATTGTTTAGAATATGTCGGTGAAAGAAAAAATTAATTTCGAGTTGTTTTGCAACTTTTGAAAAATTTGTATTTTTCACCCCGAAAGGTTAGTTTGCGTCTTTCGTTACTCCGTTTTTTACAAGATTTGAAAGCACACTTCTACTTATTGTTTAGAAAATGATGGTGAAAGAAAAAGTAAATTTCGAGTTGTTTTGCAACTTTTGAATAATTACATTTTCACCCCCAAAATGTTTATTTGCATCTTTCGTTACTCCGTTATTGACGAGATTTGATAAAACACTCCTACTTATTGTTTAGAATATGTCGGTGAAAGAAACATTTAATTTCGAGTTGTTTTGCAACTTTTGAAAAAATTGTATTTTTCACCCCGAAAGGTTAGTTTGCGTCTTTCGTTACTCCGTTTTTTACAAGATTTGAAAGCACACTTCTACTTATTGTTTAGAAAATGATGGTGAAAGAAAAAGTAAATTTTGAGTTGTTTTGCAACTTTTGAATAATTACATTTTCACCCCCGAAATGTTTGTTTGCGTCTTTCGTTACTTCGTTTTGATGAGATTTGAAAGAACACTCCTAAATTATGGTTTGGAAAAGGTTGGTGAAAGAAAAAGTAAATTTTGAGTTATTTTGCAACTTTTGAAAAAATTGCATTTTTCACCCCGAAAGGTTAGTTTGCGTCTTTCGTTACTCCGTTTTTTACAAGATTTGACCCTAACTACGTCGCTTGGATTATAATGTCCAAGCTTGGATTTACTTTTTCTTTCACCAACCTTTTCCGAGGAAACACGAATATTAAAATTAAACTTCGTTTAATACTTGCCGAGGAAAATTCATAGAAGTTCTTACATGCTGAGGAAAGTTTGTAAAACCTAAATATGAATATTTGAATATTTGAATATGTGCATCCACTTAATTTGCAAAAGAAAATGAGAAATGGTTAGCAAAAAAATATTAACAAATTATTATGTAAATCAGATTTTATTGGCTACGGAAGATTCCGTAGCCAATAGTTATTGGCTACGAAAGACACCCGTAGCCAATAACTATTGGCTACGGAAACTTCCGTAGCCAAAAATACTATCATATTCTATAAATACCCCAACCATTACAATCATATATTCATTCTCATCATCCAATTCATTCTCCAACAACTCTTCCTCAATTCATCAATTTTAATTTTAAATAATATTAATTTATAGAATTATAATAATAATCTAATTAATTTGTTTAGTAATTACTTCTACAATTAAAAAAGATCATAATGAATTTTTTTTGTTAATTGCAATAAATTAAATTTATTTAATTAATAGAAATAAAATACATCAATTTAATTAATTGAAATAAAATACATTAATTTATTTAATTGAAATAAAAAACATTTATTTAATTTGGATATGATTGTAATTTTTTATTTAATTAAATAATTCGAAATTTAGAATTTTATTTTATAATTTTAAATTATTGGCAACGGGTTAAATTCCGTTGCCAATAATATTTAAACTTTTAAATATTATTGGCAACGGGTTAAATTCCCTTGCCAATAATATTCATTGGCAACGTAATTTAACCCGTTGCCAATAATATTTATATGGCCACATTTAAAAAAAAATAAAAAAAATCTGCTATTGGCTATGGAAATATTCCGTTGCCAATAGCCATTGGCAACAGAATCATCTGTAGCCAATAATTATTGGCAACGGAATAATCCGTTGCCAATGGCTATTGGCTACGGATTATTTCCGTTGCCAATGGCTATTGGCAACGGAAACATCCGTAGCCAATAACAAAAGGGTATTTTGGTATTCTATTATTGGCTACGGAAGATTCCGTAGCCAATAGCCATTGGCAACGGCCACCCGTTGCCAAAAGTCGTTGCTATTGGCTACGGCCACCCGTTGCCAAAAGTCATTAGCAACGAGGGTATCGGCAACGGCTATTGGCAACGGAAAAATGGGTTATTGGCTACGGAATCTTCCGTAGCCAATAACCCATTTTCTTGTAGTGGGGTTTACTGACATCTGACTTCTCATGAATTTGATATCAAGAATATTTATGTTACTAGACAATGTATTTTGCAGTGAACATAAATATATCCAACATGTTGGAAGTTGGAACCTTACAACGTTTCTAGATTTAGAGAGAAATTATTTTATGTACGTACCATGTTGTTGCCTATGTGTGGTGATTTATCAGTACGTGGTACATATGAGATTATGGTATTAACTATTTCTCATATTTTGAAGAAAAATAAAACTTGAAATTAGATCATCGATTGCACAACATCATAGTTTGTATAAACATTGTTTTTCCTAATTTGACCATTAATTTGTATTCTTTTCGTGTACATGAGTAACATGACTTAAATGACCTATATATAGAAAAGAGGAAGGAACAAAAACAAATTAACCCCGAATTCAAAATTAAAATTGTCAAAGATTACATAGTATTTGTCCCCCACCGTTTTAAGTGTTTGAAAAACATCCACATCCCGAAAATCGAATCTTCCATATCACTAAGCGCAGTTAATGTAATTGCATCGGAGATCGCATGTTTTATTTTCTCCAAGACGGTGAAGATGTCTGTTACTTCCCTTAATTTATTCATTAACTTAACCAAAATAACACACTCCCACGCACATTATTAAATTAAACTTATAAGTAATTAATTTACAAGCTTCTCATCCTGTCGTGTCTTCTCCCAGCTGAGACCTTATAGGGCTTGAAACTTGAAACTTGTGACACTGAAAATACGCGTTAATTATATGAGGAAAAAAAACACTTCCTTAAGAATTCAGCAACATTAAGGGTCCCATTTATTTGTTAATCCAAAATTCAAAATCTGGCTCAGTTAAATCTCCTTTTGGGGCTCAATTTAATTAATTTGATAGCGTAAGAAAGGAGATAGATAGACATGAAGGATTTCTAATTATATATTGAATTCCTTACCTATAACATGAGGAAATCAAATTGAATAGTCATTAGGGAATCTATAAATACAAATTATTGTGCTAATATATAATTCTTTTTTTATGTTATTGGTGTCGATTATAGAATTATTGCAGAGTGCTGGGAAAAGAGAGCTGTTTTTCTTGGAATAGTAGATTAGAAGCTTGGAATCATGTGATGAGCATTAAATGCGAGCTTGAGGGAATCGATCTTAGTGTTATAAATTAATTAGGATGAGTATCAATTCAGAAAACCCTCGTGATCATACATGAGCCCTATAGATGATCATGACCTTTCGAATTAATTTTAATTTCATAGATATAGTGTAGGAATCTTTTTTCTTTCGTGCCACTGGATGAATACTTACTTATTACTATTATCTTTGTTGTTTAATTTAGAACCAGATGGTTCAAACCTACGTAACAGTGCATGTGATTTTACTTGCTTAATTATTAGATCCTGCATTACCTTTAGATTTTTGGTCATTTGAACTTCGTAGTTAGATTTCTCAGTCTCATGTCGGATCTCGAAATTGACTCAACTTGTTGGGTGGGTATACTTTCATTAATTATCCATCAGATGTCGATAAAATTTAGTTCTTGGCATATAATAATTATCCATCACTAAATTTTCAGTTCTTGGCATATAATAATGCATACAAATCGGTTGATCAATAAATCCTTAGGGGCTTTTGAGGACAAACACTTTAGATCATAAAGTTGATTTGATAAGTTTCACATATACACGAACTATCTAGATACACTACAAGTTTTTGTCGACTGTCAATAAAAGAATAATATTGAATAAATCATAAAAGAAAGCATATAGCGAGTGAATTGTCAAACTAACACATTCTACGAAACTTATTGTCAAAATAACACACTCTCAAAACTTATTGTCAAAATAGCACACTCTTGCCACATGTACACAACACTACAAGATTTTTCGCCCTTTCCCGACCGGAAAATTCCGACCGGCATGCGGTCGGGAGCATTCCCGACTGCAATGCGGTCGGAAAACCTTTTCCCGACCGCATTGCGGTCGGCACGTTCTAAAAAAACATTCCCGACCGCATTGCGGTCGGGAATATTAATCCCGACCGCGTTGCGGTCGGGACAACCCTGGGCGGGAAATATTCCCGCCCAGTGTCGCCCTAATCTCGGCCCAGCTGGGCCGCGCAGCTGGGCCGAGATCTCCCGACCGCAATGCGGTCGGGAAAGAGGGAGGTATTTCTATAAATACCTCCCTCCATCTCTTCATTCTCACACCCTCAATTTCTCTCTCCCTCCTCTTTTTCCCGACCGCCAGGAGCCCTTTGGCGACCGCAGTTCCGTCGGCACTGCAAAATCGGTAATTTTTTTCGCTTTTTCTTGTTTTTTAGGTTATATTTAATGTTTTAATATATATTTTTTATGTTTAATTGTTAGATATTGTAGAAATTGTTAGGATTTAATTAAGAAATGCTTTTAGGAATTGTTAGGCTTTGGAAAAATATTAGATTTTTATGCCTTTAGGAATTGTTAGGCTTTGGAAAATATTTGATTTTTATGCCTTTAGGAATCGTTAGGCTTTAGGAAATAGTATAGTTTTAATTAGGAAATGTCTTTTGGAATTGTTAGGCTTTGGGAAATGTTAGACTTTTATGCTTTTAGGAATTGTTAGATTTTAGGAAATGTTATAGTTGTATGATTTTAGTAATTATTTATGCCTTTAGGGAATGTTATAATTTTATGATTTTAGTAATTATTTATACCTTTAGGAATTGTTAGGCTTTACGAATGTTACAGTTTAGGAATTATTTATGACTTTAGGAAAACTATATATGATTTTTATATGTGTTAATTTATTTATTTGGACGTTAATTATGGAGTTATTTATGTTAGATTTAATGTTTTGATATTAATTATTAATGTTATATTTAATGTTTTAATATGAATTATTAGATATTGTAGAAATTGTTAGGATTTAATTTGTAAATTCCTTTAGAAATTATTGGGCTTTGTGAAATATTTATACCTTTAGGAATAACTTAGTATTGATTAAACTTAGGTCATCTCTACAATTAGAAAAATTTTAACTTAGATGCTTTTACTTAGTTCGTAGCACTCCTCCTCGACGACATGTCGTCCCATGATAGCGATCGTGGCCAGCCCTCGAAGAGAGGGCGTAGTGGTCCATCGAGCACTCCATCGAGTACTCCACCTACGACTGGTCCACCGAGGTTAGGTCCTCGTCTACGGATCATTCATTCTGGCGGTGCACCACCCACTCCTGTCGTTGCACCTGATCTCGATCTTGGCGAGTCCCCTACTTCTTCACATCCACATAGGCGTATCGGATCGAGCGGCGGTACTCCACCAGATCTAGTAGTACCATTTCGACTTGATGATGATCACGTAGCATCGACACCATCGTCATCATCTAGGCCATCGTCTTCATCGAGGCCACCGTCATCATCGAGACCTACGGCACCTACGCCACGTTCTACAGAGTCTACACCGGCTGGTCCTAGTACTTCTTCCCCTGCAGACGTTGCCGGTGCAGGACCATCTTCAGCGACGCAGCAGAGACCCGGCCGAGGTGTATCGAGAGGGCCGCAGGTTCCGGCTGACCGTAGTGCCCGTCGTAGGATCGAGCTGGATGAGCACGGCGTATTTATGGATGGGAGAAAGATATCGACGGCGATTACCTCGATCATTAGGGAGTTTATGAAGACGTGTGTTCCTTCATACACCGAGGTCGATCCGATAGTCCAGGGACAGATGTGGGCTAAGTTTAAGGTGAGATTTAGAAAGTTTACTAAATATATATAGTAAGATTTTTTTAACGAAGCCTTAATTAAAAACCTTATTTAATTGTAGAGCATATACTACATTCCTCCGGATGACATGCTTCGTGCACATTCCGCATACGATGGGAAGGTTAAGAAGTGCTACAAGGAAATCGTGCACAATGCAAAGAAGAACTATTACGACAGGCTCGATGATCCGATGTGGGCGTCGCGTCCGAAGAACAGTTGGATGAGCGACAAGTTAGAAAAAATGTGGGTGACGCATTGGGAGTCGGAGGGCCATGCAAAGAAATCCGTGGCAGGCCAGAAGAACAGGCGATCTGGAGAGGCACCAGACCCTGATCGTCCTGCACGAGCTACTCATGCTAGTGGGTCCCAGAGCTACACAGCTATTCGACGTAGGATGGTATGTCTTATTAAATTGAGTTTCTATAAAAATAATATAAATGGCACTATTTCTAAAAGTTATTGTCAAAATAGCACTATTTCTAAAAGTTATTCTTAAAATAACATGCTTTTGCCACATGTACTTATAAGTATATTTAAATTCTTTATTTTTTTCAACTAAGTAAAGCATACTATACAAGTATAATACATGCACATTTAAATCATCATTTATGCATTCTAATTTAAAAATTCTATAAGTGTTTGTATACATACCCTATAATTTTTTGAGCCATAAATCTCATATCATTGTTTCTTTTGCAAAACAAAAATGCCCTAAAATAAGAACTTAATTAACTGCAAAAAAAAGATAAAAAAACGTCGACTGTAAATTTTGTGAATTTTATGAGAAGAGGACGATGGGAGTTGTGTGAGTGGAGGGTGTAGAGTTGAGAGAGAGAAATGGAATAATTTTATTTATTTTCCTAGAATAAGAGACCAGACCCGCACCGCCCACCTGTGTTCCATGTATTTTTATTAATTTATTTATTTTATTTTAGTCGTTTTTTCTTTTTCTTTTGTTCAAATTTAGGACATCTTTGTTTTGCAAAAGAACAACAATATGAGATTTACGGTAAATAAATTATAGGGTATGTGTACAAACACTTATAGACTTTTTTTAATTGAAAATGCATAAATGACAATTTAAATGTGCATATATTATACTTGTAAGTTTTTTTAAAAAAAATTATTTTGGCTTCATTATAGTTTATTAAGAAAATATTTGCGATTCTTATTTTTTTTATACAAAAACTATGCTACAATTATAATGATAGAATATTATGTTTCACTTAATTAAAACAAATAAAGAATTTAAATATCTTTTATACACATGGCAGTACATGTGGTAAGAGTGTGTTAATTTGACAATAGATTTTAGAAATGATGTTATTTTGACAATAAATTTTGTATACATGTGGCAAGAGTGTGTTATTTTGACAATAAGTTTTGAGAGTGTGTTATTTTGACAATAAGCTAAAGAATTTGTTTTACTATAATAATGTATGATATTCCACAAAATTTAGAAAACTAGGAGAGTGATGTTGGGTTGTCTTTCATATAAATTAAAAGCCTAAATCACTTCCTTGGGAGTCTTTTAAGTATTTTTGCTGAAACTCATACAATGTTGGCAGAACACTAAACGGAAAACAAAACGGAAGAGTTAATGAAAAATAACCCCTTGTAATTAATTAATCGCGTAGGGGGACTTCCTTATGTGAAAAAGGGCAAATTAACCTCTTGTACTTTTTTAAAGAGTGTGTTCGTTTTATAATTTTGTGTGTATTTGTTATGGATGTGACCGTTGCGTAATGATATCATTTCTGTAATGTCATCAAGTATATAACACATATGTGTATATATATATATATATAAAATATAATTATTATCTGACCTGAACCGTGATTTGAGATTTTTTAAAGAAAATAGTTGTACAAGATTAAGAACATACAAGATTAGAGAATTTTCCTCTCTATTATTTTACTGATCACTCTAGCTACCTACTGTAGTTAATATGTTGTTGTTTAAGACTTTTCTCTTTGATGACTTTCTAGTTTCTCCCTTAGTGGTAGTGCAGCAAATCTACGCCAACATATTTAATTAACCAATTTATATGCAATGAATAACAAATAATTTAGATATTAATTTGTTTGATCAATGTTAACATGTGAATGTCCACCAACAAACATTCACGTCGAACCCATCTTTCCCTCGGTCCGGGCTTCGGGTCGTCATCGTTTCACGCTACAACATTGCAATTTACTAAAACCCTAATTAACTCTATAGCTTATAGGTGTTCACACCAAATTTATTGCCTTTGTCTTTCCTAATCTTTATTAATATTATTATTCTTTCACATTCCCATTAATGTCAATTTTTCTTCATTTGTTGTCCACCTCAAGCTATTTAATTAATAAGTATATTTACGCTATGGTCTCTGGTGTACACGTGGAAATGTCATGAAGGTCAAATTAATTAGGGCAATGTGGAAATTAAAGTAGGAAACTATTGCATGGATTGCCTGGCTATCACGCACGGTGGCGGTGGTCAACCCTTAAGGTCCTTTGAGTCTTTAAAGCGATATATATACTACATGGAAATGACTAAAATACCTCTGGTTGTAGCATATATTCTCCAATCAACTATAGACGAAGTTTGCAAATTAAATGGAAAGCTTACTCCACGTCACACGCTATTGTTACTTAAAGTGCATATTGTAAAATATATTATGTCTATATTAATTTAATGTAATACTAGACTGTTATATTCTTAAGTAGTAATTATCAATACCAAAATATTTTCTGAAACGAAAACCAAACAAACCCTAAAGTTATTTACTTTTATGTTGTAAATTAATGTCCCGAGGCTAGAACTGTCAATCCACTCTTATCGCTAATTACACAAATTAACGTCTACACATATATACTTTTCGTAAATGACCTAGTACTAGCTCAAATATTAAATTATTGGAACCATTAGACAAGTGGTTAGTTAATATAATCAAACTCCACCTACACCATTATAAATAGGTAATTCCCCAGCTCATTTTCTCGTCTAATCTACTCCAACCCTTGCTTTTTTTACTCCTCTTCCTTTTAACCATAACTATCAAGTAAATTAGGATCATTTCTCTTTTGTCACAGAAAAAAATCGCTTAAACAGCCAAAAATAAAATGGCTGGTGGAAGCTCACCTTGTGCTTCTTGCAAATTGCTTAGACGCCGCTGCACAAAAGACTGCATCTTTGCCCCTTATTTCCCTCCCGACGATCCTCATAAGTTTGCAATCGTCCACAAAGTTTTTGGTGCTAGCAACGTTAGCAAGATGTTACAGGTTTGTCTTCTGTTCATACCATGAATTATAGTTTTGATTTAATTTTGATGTATATATGTTTTGATCTTTTGAACATGGGAGTTTTTTGAAATATGAAAAATATCGTTTATGGAAATGTTCGTTACTTTTCTAGGAAGAGTACAGAAAATCTTGAACTATATGGTTGATAATATTCACACACTCATCATACATACATACATACGATGAAAACCGTAAATACTCAAACTTCTTATATATATCTCGAGTTATTTATGTATCAAGAAATTAGAAAACAAGAAAAAGGTTAAAAGAGAGAAACCCTACTAGTAATTCAGCCCTCATGTATAATTTGGGTAGCTATACCAATTGTTTTATACAAACAATATAACAGCTAATTTGTAACTTTTTTTCTTTTCCAGGAGCTACCGGTCCAACAAAGAGCAGATGCGGTGAGTAGTTTAGTATACGAGGCGAATGCTCGAGTGAGAGACCCTGTCTACGGATGTGTAGGAGCCATATCGTACTTGCAAAATCAAGTGTCCCAGCTACAAATGCAGCTGGCGGTGGCTCAAACAGAGATATTATGCATTCATATGCAACAGGAGCCGTCCAACAACGCGGTGTTACCGCCTCTGCCACAGTCGGCTCAAGACGAGAAATCCCTATTTTTGGCATCTAACAATCTCAACGATCTTCAACAGTACTACCTTAGTCATGTGGCTTCTAGTACTACTTCTAATACGTCTGTAATGCAAGATCCTCTCAAAAGAGAGTCCCTTTGGACTTAAAAACTTTGTATCTTTTTTTCTCTCTCCTTAATTTAGATGTGGGCTGGATTTGCTAAGGTAGTGTTGTGTACTTCGTTTAACTACTTTTAATCAACTTATTGTAGCTTCTAATTTAGTTAATATTATTACACTTCTAATCTGGCTACATCTTGATCATGCTTTTGGAGTACTATTTGTGTGGTTGGTTTGAATATTCTTATTTCCAGCGCCTGTCTTTTGTACAACACATAAGTGCAGCAGAGAGCGTTAATATTTGTAAAGGTTAAGAGGTTAAGTATGAATAAAGGAAAGCATTAATATTTTTCCTTTTTTTACTTAAGGGAGTAAACGATACTCCAAAGCCATAAGTACAAAAAGTGGATTTTCTTTTTCTAACATATAGTTATTTAATATGTTTTTCCTTGCATTTTAGCCAATAGGTGTGGTAATATGGTAACTTATATATATATGGCGTTGTTGAAATATATTTGTAAGACCAAATAAGAATTCTAGGGTTTGAACCCACCCACACACTTATTAAAAAATGTCGACGTGTAAGTCGTAACAAAATTATCAACGCAACATGCTCGTGATGTCAATCTATTCTGCCAGCTTAGACTTTTTAGATGAGACGCAATTACTGATTTTAACTTGAATTAATAATTTCCAATGAAATTAAGCGGTGACAAGTTTCCAATCCCTTTTCACACAAAGAAAATGTTGGTCTTGCATGAAAAATGTGTAACAAACAAGTATATATGTTCTATGCTTCTTCTTTTCCTATAATTTCCTGGTGACTGTATAATAAGATCTTTTCTTCTATATAATAACTATTATTATTGTTATTATTATTATTATTATTATTATTATTATTATTATTATTATTATTATTATTATGTGTGACGTTATTGGATACTTCTCAATAATGTGTTGACTGGAAAACGTGTAGCAAGTTACAGTTGCATCACCTTTTATGATTGCATAAAACATTTTACAACCGGTTTAAGGACAATAAAATTGGAACAACTTGTTGGCACCAGGATCACATGCATTATTTAATAATGCATGCGTGGCAATCAATTAGATCTTGATTGGTTGAGGTTCATGTCTCCAAATGGATGCTATATATAGCAGCTCTTTTAAGGCATTTTGATCATCCAAATCAGAAATATTTTACAATGTAATACTTCCTTAGTTTATCTTGTAATATTTCTATATGTAGGTGTATTCGGGGAGTGTTACTGGTAAAAAGACTATGTGAGGATCGTTGGGTTGAGCGAAAAATTATATAGTTGTAACAATTTTCTGCATAGTGTATTTTCGTTTGAGGTCTGTGGGTTTTCTTCTATCTGAAGAGAGGAGGCTTACCGGGGGTAACGGTTCACATGTAAAAAATGCATTGGTGGCTTACGATGAAATGAAGACGAACTCTAGGAGGAAAGTGTGTTATTGGTGCTGACAATCTGGCCACGTTAGAAGAAATTGTCCAACAAGGGGACCAGTTCGGCAAATGACTCCGAGACATCAAAGGGAAACGCTAGAGGCGATACTAACATTGCTTATTACACTGACTCTAGTGAAGTTCTGTAAGCGGTATGCTCGTCCTGATGGCATGAGACCCTAAAAGTTGCCATGAGACAGGATGTTAATGTTAGTGAATCTAGTGTGCACACAGGCATTTCTTTTGATGTTAATGCAAGCTGTTATATATTCATGTCGGCGGGCTGATGACTTCTGGAGGAGCCAAAAGGGGAAGTTGCGCCATCCTATCAGCAGGTTAAAGTTCGGCATGTGCCGAAAAGGGAAATTCTTCGAATTGGCTTATTCTGAGTGGTTATGCTTTATGGTGGAGCATGGTACTTCTAAAAGCACGACGATAGTTGCAGTGATAGTGAGAGCTATGACGATCTTCTGAGGTGGAGTGGATTCGCGATTGCCCAAGGCCGGGATGAAGATGGTTTTGAAGACGTAATTAGTCACTAATAATCACATCTTCAATGTGAAGAATGTTTGCAGCAGTATCACATGCATTATTTAATAATGCATGGGTGGCAATCAATTAGATCTTGATTGGTTAAGGGTTGGGAAAATGGTGAGTTTTCACACGGCTGATTCAATGTCCATGTCTCCAAATGGTTGCTATATATAACAGCTCCTTTAAGGCATTTTGATCATCCAAATCAGAAGCATTTTACAATGTAATACTTCCTTAGTTTATCTTGTATATTTTCTATATTTAGGTGTATTCGGAGAGTGTTACTGGTAAAAAGACTATGTGGGGATCGTTGGGTTGAGCGAGAAATTGTGTAGTTGTAACATTTTTTTACATAGTGTATTTTCTTTCGGGGCCCGTGGTTTTTCTCCGATTTTGGAGTTTACACGTTAAATTCTTGTGTTGTTACGATCGTCATATTTTATTCGTGTTTGCTTGATTATATCCACGATGGGAAAATATTAGGGGCGCGTATTTGTCGACTCAAATACCTAACACAACTAGCTAGTTCATATTTTTAACCTCTTCAAATATCTTATATAATTTTCTAAGAAGAGAATTGGGAGTAATGCATACTTTTCAACACGAATCACTATAAAATGATTTGATTAACTATTCGATTGGCCCAAATGTCCAATGATGTTTCACTTTGTTAACTTACGTCATTGTTTTGAATTTTCAGCGGGAGATTAGAGTGAAAACCAAGGTGACTTTTTTTTAATTGTCATTGTTTTCTTGTTTTATTTTTTAAAGAGAAATTATTGAATGAATACAGAGTACAAACCAAACCAAAACGCGTTGAAGATTACAAACAAGATAAAGGTCAATCCGTCCAATCAAAAAATTAGTACAAGAAACAATTTTGTCTAAATTTAAATGTTCTTAAAAATTCGCCTTTGACAAGATATTTGTTTTGCGCCATCTCAATGCTCCAAACAATAAAACACCATTTACTTTTCATATTATTCTATATTTAGAGGATGCAGTGTGATCGAGAAGTGAATGTGTTAACGGGTTTGGAATTATTCCCTATTTAACGGAAGATATTTATTTTGAGTTCGAACGCCCTGTCCGTGATTCAGAGGCAATGATAGATGGACCTAATAAGATTAATTGCAAGAATATTCCCTTCCTTTATTCACTGAACATTTCCTCCTCTCCTACGTATTTGAGTGTTAATTTGTAGTAAGTAAGCTAAGTTGTTTCCGCCTTTTTTCTCCTCTTCTTTTTTTTTTCTTCTACTGATCACCTCCCTTTATATAGACTTTGGTAGGGGCAGGTGTCATTGTGCATGCGTTTTGGTAAGGACAGATGTCGTTGTTACATTGATACAGGTGTGAAAATTAAGATAATGTTTATCTCTTATCTACTAGGCGCTGACTGGATTAGCTTTTGTGTCTTCTGATTTCTCCGAGGGCTTCTGATGTAGATTGTTTTGATAGAGCTATTCTTTCGAGGGCCTTTATCCCTCCTTCTTGATTCGGGTATTTTCTTCAACAATCAGGAGTGATTTCTACGGGTGTAAATGTGATCTCCGAGGGTTTGGTACAACTTCCGAGGGCTGTGATTTTGTGTCCGAGGGCTGCATTTGCTTGACTGAAAGTGAGATTTCTTCACCAGAGTTCTCGGACTGTATTCACGGGATGTTCTTGTATTTATTTGATTTTCTCCAAAATTGGGTCCTCGGATGAGTCCGAGTGCCGTCTTTCCCGAGGAGTGTTCAGCAAGGAAGTTTTCTTGTAAGTTCATAGGACTCGGAGTCCATCTTGGTCCCTCTTGGCGCATTTGGTGGATATCGGAGTCATAAGGGTCCATCGGGGTTTGCTCTTTTTCCGATGCCGTATTGATATCTGCTTTTCATTCACCGTTTGACTTTCCAAGGGACGCTTATGTTCCTCCTCGGGTGCTCTTGTAAACCTTTTCGGGTCAGTGACCGAAAGGTAGGGCAATCCTCCGAGGGGTTTTCCTTATAGGTACATCTCATCGGAAGTACTCGTGACAATTGTATTGTCCATATATTGTTTTTTCCGAGTAGGAGTGATCTTCTTTATTTTATTTTTAGGGTTAACACTAGCCCCCCCAAATTTCGATTGTCCTCGTAGAGACAAGCGGAATTTTAAATCATCGTCCTCAGTGAGGTGAGGGGTTATTTTTTGCTTAGTGTCCCTATATTTATTTTTTCCTTTTTTGATATTTATCCAGGAGGTAAATACGTATATTTAGAGTTTTGCAAGTGATTTTACCTGAATACCCCTAGGGTATTGTTATTAAGCAGGCGAAGATCTCGGGAGAGCAGGTTGTGGACTGCCGTTTGACCAGCTTCGGGATTTGAAGTATCTTACCGTTGGCAACGGGCAGAATCTGGACGGCGTGGCATGAGCAGGCAACGGCTACGTGGAGTCACGAATAAATGCCACGTCTTTATGGGCATCTGACCGTTGTAATTTTTGGTTATAAATAGGGTACTGTTGCTCTTCTTTTCTTCATTCACTCAAATCTGATAATTTTCTCAGAGTAAAATCTCTTCTTCTATTCTCTATTCTCTTGCAACTTTAAGTTCCAGTAGATTTACCCCTAAAAAAAAAACTTTCCTCTTTTTATATCTATGGCTTCTTCTGCCGATGTGAATCCTGTCGCTGCTGTTACCTCCTCGGGAGTTACTGTTCCGATTGACACTTCTACGAGTGTTACGAGTGTGAGGGGTATTCCGGTGGGAGTTGTTACTCGTAAACGTAAGGGAGAAATTGCTGCTGCTGCTGAGGGCGGTGCTACTTCCTCGAAAAAAGCCAGGGTTCCCAAATCAAAGGAACCACCTCTTCGGACCTTTGCTAAGGTGGAAAAGATGAGGAATATTGCTACTCGTAAGCAGGTGGCGGATCTGTTTACCTCAACCGGAGTCCTTCAGAAGAATATGGTCTTCCGAATCCCGACTAAGGATGAGAGGGCGTGCTATCCTCCTCCGGGTATGTTGACAGTATTTTTTGCTCAGGTGAAGTATGGGTGGCGCTCGTTTATGTCCCCCTTTTTCTGTGAGCTCTTTAAAACTTGTAATATCAGCCCAAGTCAAATGGTGCCGAATGGGTTTGCCGCCATTTGTATTTATGTCTTTTGGTGTCACGTGAATGGACTGGAGTGCTCGGTGACTCATTTCCTTTCCATTTTTGATGTGGCGGTGTCGCCCGGGGGATATCCTTTTTACAATGTTCGTCACCGGGACAACTCGGGTGACTCCACGAAGAGGACCTTGGGTGCTGCTATTTCCTCACATAGCGTATGGAAGAACAGATACTTCTTCGTGGGACCTGTTAATGGTGAATGGGATGTGCCTTTTGATTGGCGAGAGGGCACTACCCCCGTGCATGCCTTGGACCAGGATGCAGTTTTATCTCCGATAATTTCCCAGCATAAATTGATGGAGTCGGAGGATTTCACGATGTTATACGAGACCTCTGGGCTTCACCACGTAGTTTTCACTGATGACGCCGTGGAGAGGCCCTTGTCACTGTCTCCCGTTGCGAGGAGTCTCTTTCGTAAGTCTCTTTATTCGTTCTTTTATTCTTTTATTCTTTTTCCGAGCACAGTGGTAAATTGTGCTTATACACGTTATTGATGGGATGATGCAGGGGATGTCATGGCGAACTACTATCTGCAGTCGAGTCCGAGGGAGCCTACTCCTAGCGGTGTCTCAGAGATACCAAAGGAGGGCGATCACGAGGAGGAAGAGGAGGTTAATGCTCCCGAGAGTAGGTATATGGGTTCAGAGAAGGGTGGATTTCACGAGGACCATTCTCTTCTATGCATGGATATGGCAGGGGTCGTGAGGAGCGCTGTTCCCTTGCGTCAAGTAGCACCTTGGGATTTGGCTTTGGTGCCCGTTTCTAAATCCGAGTCGGGGAGTTTACCTGTTTCTGAATCTAATATAGGAACTTCTCCGAGAGTTTCAGAGGAGGGGATCTTTCCGAGTGTTACCGAGGAAGAATCTGCTCGGAAGGTTACTGAAGTAATAGACTTATCTTCCGAGGGTCCTTCTCCTCAGCCTCCGATAGTTTCCGAATCCTCTCCTCGTGGTGAGTTTCTATGAAATTTTAATAAGATTTTCATACCTTACTTGTGACATTTCATGACGTGTTGACATTCTTCCTTTTGATGTAGTAGCTATGGATAAGGGAAAAGCTCCGATGGTATAAGAACCTTCATTATACGGTGAGTATTCCTTATCTGTTCTCTCTGCATAATTTTTTCTAGTTTCATTCTTTCTCTCACTGTCAGTTTGTATCTTTTGTAGAAGAAGAGTTTCTGGCCCAATTCAACATTCCCGAGCAAGAAGATTTACGAGGGGACTCCGAAGACACCCAAGGGGAGTTTGATCCTTCTTCAGAGGACCGAGATGTGAAGGAAGGGATTCTGCAATCATTGCTGGGAAAGACTAGCCCCTCCACCACAGTGGGTGGTTCACTGGCCATATTTACAAATTCAGAAGTGACGACTCCTGTAAAGGATACGACTCCTCTGAGGGGGCATGTTCCGGTGACTTTGTCTCCGAGGGGTCATACATTCCAGGAGCCTATTCCTCCTAGTGGACCCGGGGGGCAATTTTCATCTCGGTCAGTGGGGGAAGCTTATCAAGACATCCTCCGATTTTTCGCCTCCTCCAGTTCAACACCCGCCGAGGGGTATCAATTTTTGTACACCAATCTTAACTGGGTGGGGCTCATGGTAAGCTTTTCTAAATTAAGCTTCTGAAATTACACAATACATCTCTGTTAAATTCCTTATTGTGGACTTTTCTCCAGATTGGAAAGACTCGGGAGGCGGTTACTGCCGTAGAAGAGCACGGTCGGAAAGACAAAGAAGAGTTAGAAGTACTCCGAGCACAATTGGCACCTCTCTTAGTCCGAGATAAAGAGAGTCAAACTAGGGAGGACCTTCTTCAAACCAAGATTTCCGACTACGAATTTGCTCTTAATGAATCAGAGAAGGCGAGGGCGAATTTGCAAGATAATTTAAGTGCTGCCGAGTCCGCTTATAAGAAGATGGAGAAGGAAAGGAAAGACTCCGAGGGGGTCTTTACTGCTCGTATTGCAGCTCTCGAGAAGGCGGTGGCAGATGGGAATGAGAGAGAGAGGATTCTCCAGGAGACACTGGGCCAGGCTACTGATAGGGCAGAGTCAGCTGAGGGGAAGTTAGCAAATTTTCTCTCTCCCGAGGACGTGCAGGCTAAGGTGGATGCAGCTGTTCAATTTGCCCAGCGAGAGATTTCACGGCAGCAATCAGGAGTATCCGAGGCGCCTTCTCATGAGCTCTTAATGGGCCACCTTCTGTGGGGTTATTTGGAGTGTGCGAAGGTGGCGAAATCTTTGATAAGGTCGGATGTTAACTTCTCCAAGTCTTTCGATCTTCGCAAGTTAAAGAAGCCAACTCCCGACGACTGCCATTATTTTGTGGGGAGGTTTGGGGGTTTGCTATCCTCTCGGGATTCTCCGACACCGTCTCCAATGCGCTCTACCACAAGTCCGAGTCCGAGAGCTAGTGGTTCCGAGGGAGTATTTTCTCCAATTTCTCGTCTTGCTCCATTGGGTACTTCCATCGAGGAGACAACTTCTTCCCTCCCTCCTTCCACGGGGGCTTAATTTTATTCTTTGTCAGTTTTTACTTTTAAAATAAACGTTCTTTGTACTTATTATCCCTTCCGAGGGCTCTCCAGCTTAAACAAATATTTTGTTCAATTTCCCATTTTTCTACTTTTTGTTTGTATAGTTAAATTTCAATTAGCATGGATAATGATAATTCTCAAAAAGTTGCTGACTAAGTAGATTTCCTAAGTAGGAGGTGTTGCTTTGCATGTTTAAATAGGGTACGTGTCATTCTTAATCAATAAGTTTTTCAACACGTGTCCCTTAGTTAACATAATAAAAGTCTAAACTTCTTCTTTTAACTCTGATTTAAAGAGTATATATGCACGTAGGGTCTTTATCAATTATGCACTTATCTCCTAATCTTTATTAGTCTTTGATTTTCTTTCATAATTGCAAGTACGAAAATAATACTTACTTGATACGATGATGCCTCCTTATTATAGAAGAGGTGGTTCAACTTCGTCTTGTAGTTTTTCTCGGGATACCGCTCGGAGTCCTTCGGGATCATTAAGGGTTCCTCCGAGGGGCAATCCATCCGAGAATCAAACGACACTTGGTGCTAGTTCCTCTCTTGGAGTGGCTCGTAGGACTCCATCTACAAATTCACGTAGAGTCAATCATATCAGGGAGATATTCATGAGTAGGGAGCCATATCCTTTGGCGGATGAGTCTTCGGAGTTCGATTTGATTCCTCTTAATCCATCTCGATTAATAGGCAGAGGACGTGTAGGATCCACTACGAGTACAGAATGTGAGAACTCGGTAAGATCTCTTTTTAGCGGCTATAACCTTGATTTCGAAGATTATGACATACTAGTGCCTTCCTCGGGCCATAGGGCTTACGCACCCCCCTCAGGTTACATGACCGTTTATACCGAACAGATGCGTTGTGGTTTACAGACCTTTTTCCATCCCTTTTTCCAAATACTCTTTCGGTATTGGCAAGTGTGTCCGAGTCAGTTAACACCAAGTTCCTATAGTCATTTGGTGGGATATGTCCTTCGTAGTGAGCTTTTAAACCTTCCGATGTCCCCTTATCGGGTGGGGACAATATTTACCCTTCAACCTTGCTCAGAGGGGACTCCCTTTTTTAGCTTGACCTATCGGGACAAGGAAAATATCTTCACTCATGTATCCAGTTCCCACTCTAGTAGAGGGGATTGGAGGCGGAGATTTTTCTTTGTCCGTCCGAGAGGTCAGTCAGCCAGATCGTGGGGTGTACCCATCCGATGGGGTCTGGGGTATATCGCACCCAACACCGAAACACGAGGACAAGTGAGGGATATATTGCTTCACTCGGGACTTTTCTCTGGTTCTTATGACATATCTGGGCTATTGGATTTCCCCGAGGCTCTGATTTTGGCAGGTTTACAAGAGGGGGTGGAAGGATGCACTCCTGCTTCTTGTCCTCTTCACAGTAATTTTCATTTTCGTAAGTTCTACTAATCATTCTCTAGCTTGTAAATTTTATAAGTGTCCTCGGACCGTTTTCCTACTGACATCTTTTGCAGGAGCGGAGATGGGAGCCTTCTCTCTCGGGTCTTCTACTGACGTTTTCTTGGGGAGGGCATTGCATGGTATTCCCGGGGGAACAAAGGTTGATGATTCCTCTCCCTTCGTAAGTGAGGCAATGGTTGAAATTTCCTCGGAGGAGGAGGAACCCGTTGCAGCCCCCCCAGTCAGTTATATAATTCCTTCTGGATCGTCGGATCTGATAGCAACTCTTTCTCAAACGGATTATCACATGAGTCCCATAGTATCACAGCCCATTCCTCATAATTCTACCGTAGTAAATATATTAGAGGAGTATCTTCACTCTTCTAGTACAGAGGATATGCAGCCCCGGCAAGATATCCCTGGTCGTATTCCTGCACCACCGCCCGAGGAGCACCCTTCCCTCGGGAGAACTCTTCCCCCCGGGGGTAATCAGGATGTTTCTCCTCTCGGATCAGCAGTGGGATTTTGCCGAAAGTTTCTTAGTGGGTTATTGAACGTAACAGATTGTGAGCTGATAAAAACCCTTTCGGTACCCGTTCTCCAAGATTTAGCCTGCAAAGACCTGTGTGAGGTATCTATTCATTTTATTTAATACTAACCTGTCTTCTGGTCTGATGCCATTCGCTTTGTGTTTTGAGCAGATTTATATGGTGTTGGACGCCCTCGGGTCTTACGGGAGTTCTTCTTCAGATCCGGGTTTAGTATACCGTTGTCGGGATGAGTTAGAGCGAGGTCTCTCAGAAGCTCAAGTGGAGATAGCCCATTTGAAGGAAGTTCATGAGTCCTCTCAGGATACTCATATTCATATGTTACAATCCGAGAAGGATAAGGCGTGGGAATTAGAACGCCAATTAGTGCTTGAAAGAGCCCGCGTATCGAATTTAGGGAGGAGAATTGAGGAGTTACGTGGCCAAATGCGGTCCTCGGAGGAGCAACTAACGCAGGTTATCTTGGAGAGAGATGCCTTGAGTCAGCAGCTGCTAGGGATAACTCGTTCTCATGCGGTAGAAGTGGTTATGGCCCGAGTCCAAGCTGTGTTGGAGGTGGTGGGCCCATCCAGTCTTCGCGAATCTCTTCGAGGTGAGATGCGTGACTTGGTGCACATAGGCTATAAGTTGTGCCAAGATGCCATACAAGCTTTACCAGAGTTCCCCTCGGGCTTGCTCCTTCCTGAGCTTAACATTCGTCAAGTCTCCGAGGAGTTTCCTCCTTCACCTATTAGAGATTTTGCAATCGGAACCGTGTTCTTTGATGACCCAGTCTCTCTTTCCGAGGAGCAACGCCGAAGACTTATCCGAGAGGGGAAACGTCCCATGGGAGGGACTTAGCTTGTAAATGAGTTTAGTTCATAATACAGAGGGTTTTTAGTGTTGTCGGATTGTCCTGATGTCTCATGTATAGAGCCATCATTTTGTCGGACAATTCTACTTTCTTCTGTACTATATCCCCTCTTATATGAACACTCTTTTTATTCATGTATAACTATTACATTAAGCATAATACTTTCTAAGGTTGCTTGCGTTCCACGTGTTGCGAAGTATTGCTTCCTCGGAATTGGCAAGCCGATAAGTCGCAGGTCCTACAATTTCCACTATCTTGTAGGGTCCTTCCCATCGTGGATCTAGTTTACCCACATTCTTAGAGGCCCCTACTCGTTTCATCACTAAATCTCCAACTTGAAAGGTTCGGGGTTTTACCTTGGCATTGTAATATCGTGACATCCGAGCTTTGTACTCTTCCATTCGGAGGGCTACTCGGGTCCTTTTTTCCTCGAGGAGGTCAAGGGCAAGGGCTAGATTTGAGCCATTGGCCACTTCTTCATATTCTTTGACTCGCCAGCTTTCTAGGGAGACCTCCGAGGGCAAAACAGCTTCACACCCGTAGGATAGACTAAAAGGGGTTTCGCCCGTAGCAACACTCTGCGTGGTACGATAGGCCCACAATATTCCGGGTATCTCCTCAACCCACTTAGCTTTATGCCAATCAAGCCGGGCCTTCATGTTCTTCAGGAGGGTTCTGTTGGTTCTTTCTACTTGGCCATTTGCTTGAGGGTATCCCACGGAGGCAAAGCGATGTTTTATCTCCCAATGATCGCACCATTTCTGTAATCCTTGGTCAGTAAACTGCAAACCGTTGTCACTTACCAGGCTCCGAGGGACACCAAAGCGACAAATAATATTTCTCCAGAGAAAATTGATAACGGCCCCCGTGGTCACCCTAGCCAGGGGTTCCGCTTCCACCCATTTGGTAAAGTAGTCAACGGCTACTAGCAGAAATTTCTTTTGACCGGCATTAGGGATTAGGGGTCCAAGTATATCAATACCCCACTTAGAGAATGGGCAGGGGTTCAGAGAGGGTTCCCAAGGGGCTGCGGGTAGATGGGTCCGAGGGGCGTAAGCTTGGCATGGTTTACATCTTTCGGCATGGCTTTTGCTATCTTTGGCTATCGTGGGCCAATAGTAGCCTTGTCGAATCAAGCGTCCGACCATGCTTTCGCCGCTGGTATGGCTTCCATATACTCCCTCGTGAGTTTCGGCTAAAGCTATTTGTGCCTCCTCTTCATTAAGGCATCGAGCATGGGGGCATGAGTATGTCCTTCGGAAGAGTATCCCGTCTTTGAGGAAGTATCGGAGGGTTTTTCTGAACATCATTCGCTGAATATTCTTGTCCGAGGAGTATCCCTCGGGATTCTGCAAATAGGCTTTGATAGGAGTCACCCAGCTAGATGAAGGATCTGAAACCGTGTTCACTTCTCGGCCTTCACCCTTTTCAGATTCATTGACATGCAGTAGAGTAATCTTCCGAGTATGTATTGCAGCTGTTTGTGTAGCCATCTTGGACAAAGCGTCCGCCTCTTGATTTTCTTTTCGAGGAATTTGAACTATGTCATACTCTTCAAACCATTCGGACCTTTGGCGAACAACTCGGAGGTACTCTTGCATTCTTTCTTCTTTGGCCTCATATGACCCCTTAACTTGCTGAACAATCAGTTGGGAATCACTATGGAGGAGTACTCTCTTCATTCCTCCTTCTCTTGCTAGCCTCATACCAATAAGGAGAGCTTCATACTCGGCTTCATTGTTAGAGAGAGGGTAATCTATTCTAACTGCAAAATGGAGCCTTTCCTCCTCTCCTTCTTGATTTACCAAGACTATTCCTGCCCCCCCATGGGTACTCACCGAGGATCCATCTACATATACGTGCCACCGTGGCTCCTTTTCCTCGGATCCAACGCCCGTGAGTTCTGTTACAAAGTCCGCCAGAACTTGCACTTTGATTGACGGTCTCGGAGCATAGGAAATATCGTACTCAGTAAGCTCTACGGCCCATTTTATCAGTCTCCCTGATGATTCCGGCTTATTAAGAATTGCCCTCAGGGATGCTTAGTAAGCACGGTAATTGGGTGGGATAAAAAGTAAGGACGTAACTTACGAGCCGTAGTAACCAATGCTAGAACAAGTTTCTCAGTTAGGGTATATCGGGTTTCGGCTCCGAGGAGGGTTTTGCTGACGTAATATACCGGGTGATGTTCTCCGTCTTGTTCTTTAACTAAGACAGCACTAACAGCCTCTTCTCCGACTGATAAGTACAGAAACAACTCTTCCTGGGGTATAGGTTTTACCAGCAAAGGTGGTTTCAACATGTACCTTTTCAATTCTTCGAGAGCTTCCTCGCATTGGGGGGTCCACTGAAATTCCTTGATATTCCGAAGTATCTTGAAGAAGGGAAGCCCTTTTTCTGCGGACTTGGAGACAAATCGACTCAACGAGGCCATTCTTCCCGTTAACTTTTGGACATCCTTTACCGTCCTCGGGGTAGGTAACCCCATGATAGCTTCTGCTTTTTCGGGGTTTACTTCAATTCCCTTCTCCGTAACCATAAATCCCAAAAATTTTCCTCCTCGGATACCAAAAGAACACTTCTGAGGGTTAACCTTCATGCCAAAGTTGTTCATAATGACCAACGCTTTCCGTAGGTCCTCGGGATGTTCTTCAGCAGTGTTACTTTTAACTACAGTATCATCTACATAAACCTCTACTGACTTCCCAATGAGTCCTGAAAACATAAGGCTTACTAACCGTTGATAGGTAGCTCCAGCATTCTTTAATCCAAAGGGCATGACTAGATAACAAAAGGTGCCTGCATCCGTGATAAAGCTGGTCTTATCTTGATCAATAGCCGCCATCGGGATTTGGTTGTACCCTTGATCTCCATCTAAAGTTGATAGTAGCGCACATCCTGCGGTAGAATCAACTAGCTGATCTATGCTCGGTAAAGGATAACAATCCTTGGGGCATGCTTCATTGAGGTTAGTAAAGTCAACACACATTCGCCATCTTCCTCCGTGCTTGGGAACTAGCACGACATTAGCCAACCACTCGGGGTAAATAACTTCTCGTATTTGCTTTAATTGGAGAAGGCGTTGTATTTCCGAGCGGATGATCTTGTTGCGCTCGGGGCCCATTTTCCTCTTTTTCTGTTGGACAGGTTTAGCTCCAGGCTTTACATTAAGGAAATGTTGACATACCTTGTTGCTGATTCGTCCGGGCGGCCCCCCTTCCCACGCAAAGAGGTGATGAAATTGTTTGAGAAGAGAAATCAATTGGCCTTCTATGATTGGAGCCATATGGGTGCCCATTTTGATTACTTTCTCGGGGCTTCCTTCTACTAATTCCACCATTTTTAATTCTTCCACAGGTTGGACTCGTGTTTCCTCGGTTCTACACTTTTTGTTATTTCCGAGCGAAGGTCCGTCCTCTTCTGAGGGAATGGCATTCATGCAGCATTCTCTAGCTTTTGACTGACTTCCTCGGACTTCTCCGATTCCCAAGGAGGTGGGGAATTTCACTTTAAGATGCAAAGTAGAAGGAATAGCCTCAAAGGCCCGAATAGATGGTCTTCCGCAGATGACATTATACGTTCGCGAAGAGGCCTCCACTACCCAAAACTTAATAGATTCCGTTCTTCGAAGGGCTCATTTCCCCCATGACATTGGGAGAGTAATAGTTCCGAGGGTTTGGCATGCTTCCCCGGAGAATCCTACTAACGGGACCTCAACGGTTTCCAACGTTTCTTGTTTCAATCTCATAGCGAGATAGGTCGGTAGGAAGAGTACATCCACAGAGCTGCCCGTATCTATGAGGATACGTTGGATTTCATACCCGTAGATGACGGCAGATATAACCAAGGGATCTTCGTGAGGGTATATTACGTCTGTAAGGTCCTCGGGTCCGAAAGTGATACTAGGCAGCTGTGACCCTTGAATGGAGCAGACAGCTAATCCTTGCTCTGCTCGTCGGGCTTCTTTCAAATATTTCTTCTTTTTGCCCTGAGGCGCCAAGGAGATTTCACCCCCTTCAATCATATTGATCGTTCTCCCTGTTGGGGGGTTGTCTTTGTAAGAGTTAGGTGGAGGAGGCAAACTCTGATACCTTGTCGTTTTCTCTCGCGAATTTCGCCGGCGGTCTTTACTTCTCTCTTGGGGTCGGAGACGTCTAGTGGTCCCCTCTCGTGACTTCCGGCTAGGCGACCTTTCTTCCCTTTCTTGCTCTTCCTCTTCCCTTCGTGATCTCTTCCAAACATTTGCCTTGGGCTCTTCGAGGTTATTTTCCTTGAGGTAGTTCTTCAAATACCCTATCTCTAACAGGCGGAGTACCTCTAAACGAAGGGTAGTACATTCTTCCGTAGTGTGCCCGTAAGTTTTATGGTACTTACAATATTTCCCCGTGTCCTTGTCTCGGTTAGGAAATTTAGTCGGTCTGGGCCAGTGCAACTCGTTGCTACCCCTCATTATGTTGAGCACTTATGGTGGAGTAACAGTCATCGGAGGTAAGTGCACGGGTCGGAGGAATTTCTTAACCACTCCTCCTTCATCTTTGCGCTGAGGAGGTTTTCCTTCCTTACTTTTTTCTTTGACCTTTGCTTCTTTCTCGGCACGCTCTAAGTGTTCACTATCCTCCTGCTCCATCTGCTTCTTTGTCCCCTCGGCCTCTTCCATCAAAATGTGTACTTCCGCCTTTTGCATTAGCTCATTCATATCCGTGATACGATTTCCCATAAGGTATCTAAAGAAATCCCCCGCTCGGATTCCCTGAGTTAATATGTCCGCCATAATGGTCGGGCTAACGTTTGGAACATCGAGTGCTTCATCCGTGAAGCGCTTTATATACTCTCGCAAGGATTCATCCTTCTTCTGTTTAATAGTAAAAAGATGTGTAGCAGATTTAGGGTACCTTCGGTTGCAGGCGAATTGTCGTACAAACAAATGAGCTAATCGGTCAAAGCTCGTGATGGAACAAGGTGGAAGATGAGTAAACCAGGCTTGGGCTCGCCCTCCAAGGGTAACAGGGAATACGCGACATAGCACATGGTCAGGGGCGGAAGAGAGGTCCATTCCCGCCAGGTATTGATGTACGTGATCTTGTGGGTCCCTTCCATCAGCTTCTCCGGTATATAGCGGGATATTAACAGGTCGCATCCCCGAGGGGATAGAAGCTGAAGCAATTTCGGGAATGAAAGGAGAGGTCTTGAATGTAGGATCTTCCTCGGGAGCCATGGTCTTCTTGAGATCACCTAATTCTTTTCGCAAATCATCCATCATTCCCCACATGGAATGTTCCACCTCTCCTCGACACTCCGAGGGGTGAGAAATTTCTTCCCGACCACTCACGGGAGTTCTTTCATGACATATATACCTTCGAGGCCTTTGTCGGGGTGCCGGTTGCCAAGGATTCCAATTTGGGTTCCATGCCATCGGAGGTGCATCTCCTTCCGAGGGGAAACCACCGTTCCCGGAGAGCATGGGGGACGGGCGTCCGAGAGGTTCATCCCTCCGGGGTGTTCGTGCAGCATTTATAAGTCTTTCGTAAACAGATCGGGGAATATTAATAAAATCTCTAGTACCTGGTTCGTAATTGGATAAAGTTTCTTCTGAGTCGCGGTCCGAGAAATGAAGGTTGTCACTTTCGAAAAGATCGTCCCTCCTAGCTGACATCTGCTTGAATTCTCTCGAGGACAGATATTATGGCGTTCCCACAGACGGCGCCACTTTGTTAACGGGTTTGGAATTA
This sequence comes from Linaria vulgaris, assembly GCA_948329865.1. Taxonomy (NCBI): domain Eukaryota; kingdom Viridiplantae; phylum Streptophyta; class Magnoliopsida; order Lamiales; family Plantaginaceae; genus Linaria; species Linaria vulgaris. Next base: position 27,487,221 of record OX415250.1, on the reverse strand, counting down.
TTCCCTATTTAACGGAAGATATTTATTTTGAGTTCGAACGCCCTGTCCGTGATTCAGAGGCAATGATAGATGGACCTAATAAGATTAATTGCAAGAATATTCCCTTCCTTTATTCACTGAACATTTCCTCCTCTCCTACGTATTTGAGTGTTAATTTGTAGTAAGTAAGCTAAGTTGTTTCCGCCTTTTTTCTCCTCTTCTTTTTTTTTTCTTCTACTGATCACCTCCCTTTATATAGACTTTGGTAGGGGCAGGTGTCATTGTGCATGCGTTTTGGTAAGGACAGATGTCGTTGTTACATTGATACAGGTGTGAAAATTAAGATAATGTTTATCTCTTATCTACTAGGCGCTGACTGGATTAGCTTTTGTGTCTTCTGATTTCTCCGAGGGCTTCTGATGTAGATTGTTTTGATAGAGCTATTCTTCCGAGGGCCTTTATCCCTCCTTCTTGATTCGGGTATTTTCTTCAACAATCAGGAGTGATTTCTACGGGTGTAAATGTGATCTCCGAGGGTTTGGTACAACTTCCGAGGGCTGTGATTTTGTGTCCGAGGGCTGCATTTGCTTGACTGAAAGTGAGATTTCTTCACCAGAGTTCTCGGACTGTATTCACGGGATGTTCTTGTATTTATTTGATTTTCTCCAAAATTGGGTCCTCGGATGAGTCCGAGTGCCGTCTTTCCCGATGAGTGTTCAGCAAGGAAGTTTTCTTGTAAGTTCATAGGACTCGGAGTCCATCTTGGTCCCTCTTGGCGCATTTGGTGGATATCGGAGTCATAAGGGTCCATCGGGGTTTGCTCTTTTTCCGATGCCGTATTGATATCTGCTTTTCATTCACCGTTTGACTTTCCAAGGGACGCTTATGTTCCTCCTCGGGTGCTCTTGTAAACCTTTTCGGGTCAGTGACCGAAAGGTAGGGCAATCCTCCGAGGGGTTTTCCTTATAGGTACATCTCATCGGAAGTACTCGTGACAATTGTATTGTCCATATATTGTTTTTTCCGAGTAGGAGTGATCTTCTTTATTTTATTTTTAGGGTTAACAGAATGTAATGAGATTTGATGTTGTTTAAAAAGGCCGAGATTATTCCAAACCATTGAAGAACGCCCATTCAGGGAAAACTAGATGTTAGACCCTGGTATTGTGCTCTCGGCCATACAAATCCCGTCACGTGGATATTGACTTTTTACCATTTTTTATTATTTTCTTTAAATATCCAACCAGTGAAATAGTGACATGTGTAAAATTGTCTTCATCTTTAACCATCTTTAACCAAGGTTAACTTTTCTGGTGAGAAAAATAAAATAAAACAAAATATTATTAGATAGGGTTTTACTTTTCTTCACACTAGCAGCCAAAAATTCGACTATTTTTTTCTCTCAAAATCTCCCTCCTATTTTTCAAAAGCTTTTTAACATTACCGCCTTCCTGCTACCCCGCCACCCCGCCGTCCTTCGCTGCTGCCGCCGTCGAGGTGGTGGTAAATTTTCTCACTTCTATTCTTAAATAAATGGGATGTATAGTATAATATTGTGGCCTCTTTTGAATTGGTAAACAACAAAATTAGTAACAAAATCCTTTAAAAGGAAGCCTATTTTAGGTTACATTATAATCGTTATTGCAATTATTTTCTCGTATTCTCACCACTTTGTCGGAGTTTTAAAGGCATAAAAAATATTTCTTTTGTTGCAAATGTTGCTGAAGATTTAGTTTATTATTCTATTGAATAATTATCGGTTCTTGGCGTTGAGTGATTATTTACAAGCTGATGCTTAATTGCTCTATGATATTTATTGCTAATATTGCATCAAAGTGGCACGTTTTGTTTTATTTTCTTTTTCTTTAATACATGTTAAGTGAATGCATACAATTCGAATTCTGTCTGATCAAGTTCCTTTCCATAAATATCCAGAAAATAATTTAGTTTTTTGTTTCCAAGTTTTACATGTTCAAAAGACTCTACCCTATCATCGACAGAGCAAATCCATGCCATGTTTTAATTGTTGATTAATAGAGGTGAAGATGGTAATGGTCTTGATGAAGTGATTGTGCGTGATAACCCTAATTACGAAGGCAAGACGGATCACAAATGTCTACAGACGTCATTGGGAGGACAAAAAGAAAAAAGGAAAAGGCAAAGCCGAAAGTTCAAGTAAGATTTGTTCCTATTAAATATTTTCATTTAATTAATTTAAATTTATTATATTACAATTGATCGTGTGTTCACTTATAGGAAGGATAAAACAAAAAACTCAAAGTTCATAACAAAATGAAGGAAATTGTCCATCACAAGGGACTATTGCCCAACAAAACCAACATTTCAGCCGACGCTTCATTCTCAATTCCAAGAGTTTTTTTTCCAATGTATGTTGTTAGAAAACATAATTCTCTTTGGTTTTTATGTTCATGACGTGCATATTATAACTTTTACTTATTATTTTATAGGGAATTACCAATCATGATTCTTCAAATGGTATGGAGCACAACTGGTTTCGATAAGACGACAATTTGGTTCACTGAAGTTTACTTTTGGAATAGCACATTTTGGTTATTGTTCCTTATTTTAGCTAGCGTAATCATTGTTGGTTGACTATGTAAACCATTTAGCTAGCTTAATTTTTGTTGGTTGAGTATGTAAACTATTTAGCTCATTTAAATTTTGACTAGTATGTTTTGGGTATTGTTGCTTGTTGAGAACAATGAGCAAAAATGGCCATAACAGTGAGCAAAAATGGCTCACTATTGTGCTCTTGGCAGATTTTGAAGCATTTTGCATAGTCTCAAGAATTAATCCTCTACAGATTTCGAAGCAGTTTGCGCAGTCTCAATAAAACGGCCGTAACTTCCTCTACAAATTTCTAAATGACCTCTAGTTTATTGCATTAACAAGAAGACTCATAGATATTTCCATCCATTTATGGTACATGTTCTGAAAAAAATCTCAATAGGAGCAGTTTTGCTAATGAGTGCGGAAGAACTAATCCTTGGCAGATTTCGAAGCAGTTTGCGTAGTCTCAATAAAACGGCCATAACTTCCTCTAAAAAAAATTCAAATGACCTCTAGTTTATTTCATTAATAAGAAGACACATAGATCTTTCCATCCATATATGGTACATCTTCTGAAATAATCTCAATAGGAGCAGTTATGCTAATGAGTGCGGAAGAACTAATCTTTGGCAGATTTCGAAGCAGATTGCATAGTCTCAATAAAACGGCTATAACTTCCTATACAAATTTCCAAATGACCTCTAGTTTACTTCATTAGCAAGAAAACTCATGGAGTTTTCTATCCATATATGGTATGTCTTCTTAAAAAATCTCAATTGGAGCAGCGTTATGAGAGAATTTGAGCCTTCTGTTGCACGCATGCTGATATTTGGGTTTGAGGCTATTAACTTCTCAAAATCATTTCAACTGATTCTTTCTACATAAATCGAACTTCCAAAAATGCAGTGATTTAATCTTAAGAGCACTTCAGTTGTAATCAATTTAGAAACGTGCTGGTAGGACAAGTTTTGATATATGATAAATATTCTAACTTTAACATAATTGTTATAAGCTACTTCAATCCAAAGAATACCCAATTCATAACCAATCAATTTCCTAGTACAAACTATTACAAAACCATAAGGCCTATATAAATATCAATTTAAAATTGGCCACAAAAACATACATGCAATCTTTCATACACTATTAATCAAATTGCACTAGGCATGTAGTATTATCCAGACCCTTACCCATACCCTCTAAATACTCTGTGGGAGTTTGTTGACCCTGCCCATACTCTATCTGCTCAAGACCCGCTTCCCCATACCTTTACCCTACCTTGTTAAGAGGGCAGGGTACAAAATATACCATGTAGCTTATATTTTCACTATTTCACCCGTTCACCGCATTTTTTAGTTTTCTTTTTTTTTTTGTTTATTTTTTACTTTGGCGCCCCCAAACTTTTTTTCGTTTTTTCATTTTGACCCAAAAATTGTTGTATTTTTTTTATTTACATTCTCAGCCAGCTTTGTTTTCTTTTCTTTTTTGTTCTGCATTTTTTCGTTTTTTTCGTTTTTTTTTTACTTTTGTGCCCCCAAACTTTTTTCGTTTTTTTATTTTAACCACAAATTTTTTGTTTTTTTTTTTATTTTTTCTTCTCCGGCAATACGTCGAAAACTTGGATGGTACTCGACGAACGAGTACTCGACGACAAATCACCGCTCGATTCAACCAAATTTATGTCTTTCGGCATGATGGCACCCTTTTAGTATGAATAGCGCAAAGGTTAGTATCTTCAAATCGTCCAACGAAGTACGCCTCCGCCGCCTCCTGAAGCGCTGCCACGGCGGAGCTCTGGAACCTCAGATCTGTCTTGAAATCCTGAGCTATCTCACGTACCAGCCTCTGGAGCAGAAGTTTGTGGATCAGAAGCTCGGTGGACGTTTGGTATTTGCAGATCTCACGGAGAGCGACAGTTTCAGGACAGAATCGGTGGGGCTTCTTCACGCCGCCGGTGGCCAGAGCCGATTTCCTGGCGACCTTAGTGGCGAGTTGCTTGCGGGGAGCCTTTCCACCAGTGGTGAGAGAGACTGATTGCTGTTAATGGTGAGAGAGAGAGAGAGAGAGAGAGAGAGAGAGAGAGAGAGAGAGAGAGAGAGAGAGAGTTTGGGAGTTGTTTTAATTTTTGGGGTTTTTTTCAAAATTGGTCCTTTATTGTGGCCTCATTACAAAAATAGTCATTTATTGAGGCATTGGCTAATTTTGGTCCTTTATCGTGTTTTTTTGTCCAATTTTGGTCATATTTTGACAAATTTGGGGATTTTGACCAATTTAAGGTAATTTTGACCAATTTTGACCCTCTTTTTTTTTCTATTTTTACATTTGTACCCCAAAATAAATTGCACTTTGCACCCAAGACATATATATATATACACAAGTTTTTTAATATCTTTAACAATTTATAAAAGTTATAAAAATTATAACAAAAAAATTAATTCATCATCTAAATATATATATAATTTTTTTATTATCTTAAATAATTTATTAAATTTATAAAAATTATAAAAAAAATTAAAAAGTTTTAGTTCATCACCTTCATGTATATATATATACATAATTTTTTTATTATCTTAAATAATTAATGTGATGAACTAATTTTTTTTAACTTTTTTTTTGTAATTTTCATATATTTAATAAATTGTTAAAGATAAAAAATAAAAATTATGTATATATTTAGATGATGAATTAATTTTTTTGTTATAATTTTTATAACTTTTGTAGATCTTTAACAATTTATTAAATTTATAAGAATAAAAATAAAAATCATTAAAAAAATTTAGTTCATCACCTTCATATATATATATACACAATTTGTTTTTATCTTTAACAATTTATTAAATGTACAAAAATTACAAGAAAAAGTTAAAAAAAATTAGTTCATCACATAAATTATTTAAGATAATAAAAAAATTATATATATATTTAGATGATGAATTAATTTTTTTGTTATAATTTTTATAACTTTTGTATATTTTTAACAATTTATTAAATTTATAAGAATAAAAATAAAAATCATTAAAAAAATTTAGTTCATCACCTTCATATATATATATATATACATAATTTGTTTTTATCTTTAACAATTTATTAAATGTACAAAAATTACAAGAAAAAGTTAAAAAAAATTAGTTCATCACATAAATTATTTAAGATAATAAAAAAATTATATATATATTTAGATGATGAATTAATTTTTTTGTTATAATTTTTATAACTTTTGTATATTTTTAACAATTTATTAAATTTATAAGAATAAAAATAAAAATCATTAAAAAAAATTAGTTCACCACCTTCATATATATATATATATATATATACACAATTTATTTTTATCTTTAACAATTTATTAAATGTACAAAAATTACAAGAAAAAGTTAAAAAAATTTAGTTCATCACATAAATTATTTAAGATAATAAAAAAATTATATATATATTTAGATGATGAATTAATTTTTTTGTTATAATTTTTATAACTTTTGTAAATGGTTAAAGATATATACACACACGCACAATTGTTTTTATCTTTAACAATTTATTAAATTTTATCACTATCAGTTTTTTTTCTTTTTTTAATTAAACTTTATAAATTGTAAAAGAAAAAAAATTATGTATATATATACATGAAGGTGATGAACTAAAATTTTTTAATTTTTTTTTATAATTTTTATAAATTTAATAAATTATTTAAGATAATAAAAAATTATATATATATTTAGATGATGAATTAATTTTTTTGTTATAATTTTTATAACTTTTATAAATTGTTAAAGATATTAAAAAAATTGTGTATATATATATATATGTCTTGGGTGCAAAGTGCAATTTATTTTGGGGTACAAATGTAAAAATGGAAAAAAAGAGGGTCAAAATTGGTCAAAATTACCTTAAATTGGTCAAAATCCCCAAATTTGTCAAAATTGGACCAAAATTGGACCAAAAAAACGCGATAAAGGACCAAAATTAGGCAATGCCTCAATAAATGACTATTTTTGTAATGAGGCCACAATAAATGACCAATTTTGAAAAAAACCCTAATTTTTTAGAGTTAGTTTTTTTTAAAAAAAAAAAATAAAAAGGTAAGACTCGGCAACCCGCTCACAAAAGGGTAGGGTCCAGACCCTTACCCTGAATTGAATAAATTTAGGGTAAGGATCTGGACCCGGACCAAGACCCTAACAATAGGGTATGTGTCCAGACCCTTAACTAATATTCAAGGCAAGGGTAGGGTACCCTACCCTTGATAGGCCTAAATTGCACCCAACAAAATACCCACATGGTCATAATTGTCATAAGGGAAAGCTTTATACAAGCACTAAACCAACACCACCAAATCACTTAGCAGTTTTCTTCTTTAGGATCACCCTCATATACTTGGCCTTGGTGACATCTGGCAGATTCAGCATCCTCTTTAAAATGTGCAAGCTTGTATTGAATCCTTTCATCCTCGTCGAAGTTGGACAGTTTAAGTAGTATAGCAGCATAGATCGTGTCCCATTATCTAAGTAGTCGTTGCGTCCTCGGCCACCTTGGGCTCAACCACCAACGCTGCAATTAAGTAATATGCATTACGTAATGAATAAACTACATGTGTGATCTCTAGTATAACAGAAAAAGATTAAGTACTCCTATCATTATAACAATGAAAGCGCACAAATATAAGAGAATAACATAGATATCCATAAATTACAAAGTAGATAAGTCAAATTTCATGTTCCAGCCAATCACAGAGGTGAAATGAATTGTAATGCAGGCCAATTTCAACAAAAGTGATGCTTTTACATCCTCACACAATGTTATCTATCTCGAACTGAAAAAGGAGTAAAACCATATATTACTTACATTCTACAATTTATTTATATTGACAAATTACACTTACTGTTGGGCATTGAAAAACTCTCTGTATAATAGACATAAGGATATCTAATAGATAATTCCTGCGAATGTAACTCCAAAATCCCTTCCTAAATGGATAATGTCATTTCATGCCTTCTTTGTCCACAACAATACAATAGAACAAAAAAAATGCTAGAAAACAAAATTTACGAATTCAAAACAGAAAATGGCATTTATCACAGCAGGAGTTATAGTATATATCTATAAATTTTACCTTGACTTGAAGCTCCTTCATAGTTTTCGGAATGCAATTAACCACTGCTACAACAAACAACAACAACAATATAATCTGAGAATATATGGTTCTTAGAGTATAATATGCACAATCAAAACGGATAAATATCATGATTTCAATAATACCCAAGCAATATAAAGCGAAGATTCATCAACGGTTAAAATAATAAAGAAAGATAACTCTCACAACATAATTCCAGAAAGTAAAACTGAACACGTTTTTTGGCCTCGAGGCAAAAATCGGTGCAATAGAGATAAGATTGAGCACCTAATTCTTCTCAAACGCTTCGCACACAAAAATCTTAGATTTGCGGCGGCGCCGTCCGTCGTGGAGGAAGAAAGAGAGGAACTGCAACCATAGCTCCGCCGCTGCGTCCTCAGTACGCCATCGAAATCAAGTGATTTGCCGACGCCCGCCATGAATTTGGAGAGAAATAAGGGAGGCGAGGTGTTGGAAGGGAGAGAGAGAGACGGGGAAGAGAGATGAGTTGAATTAAGGAAAGATAAAAACGCAGGGTTGGTGAAATACTCAAATCTAAAAAATTTAAAATTTAACCACGGTTTGGTTTAAGATCTGAAGTTTACACGTGTCTCTTTGTGAGTGGTTGATCATAAAGTGAACCAAAAGAAAAAAGAAAACTATTAATAATGAGTCAATATCCCCGTGTCGAAATTTGTATGGCCTAGAGCACAATACTAAGGTCTAGCATCTAATTTTCCCCCATTCAGATGTCATCATAAAAGCTTTAATTATTTAAGTTATGTCATGCATTTAGAAAACCATATATGGTTGACAAGGAAATAAAGTCTTATCAGAATATATTTTTTGTGTTCTCATTTGTCTAAGATTGGCTATTATCTTGGAGGTAACTCCTGAAAAAAAAAATGAATAATTTTGACAAACAAAGTCAAGTAAACATATATATGGGAACTGACATTCGAATCGGCATAAGATTTAGTTTGGAAGTATTAACCTTGAGCCCTCAAATTTAAACCGACTCTTTCATGCAAATAGCTGGTCGAGAAAAGTCTTTGAGGAATATTAGATGATTAACTATAAAATTATGCTCCATAGTTTGACTCCCATTGATCTATTGGAAAAATATATATAGACGTAGTTGTTCTTGCAAATATGCATATAGCTCAACGAAACCTAACTTGAAAGTGCCAAATGTACTTTAGCCTTGAAAATCCACAAATTTAAGTTTTTTTTAGTGTCATTATAATGAAGATGATTTCCATTTTCCCAAAGTTATTTTTATTTTGAAAGAAGCATTCGTGGTATACTAATCAATTCGTATACTTCAGTGCTACGCGTGTTGCATCTCGTGACACTTCATTGGCAATAAAAAACATGCCAACATAAACTAATACAGTTTGACATTATAATGATAGTTTAACATTATAATATTACTCATCAAAAAAAAAAAAACATTATAAAACATATTATAATAGTCAATAAATGCTATAGCTAGTGACTGTCAATTTTAATATTCCAAAACTCCACAATCCACATGGTATCCGTACATGGATTGACTTTTTAACCCAACCAAGTCCAATTTGCTTTAGTGGGCTGCTCACAGCTTAAGCCCATTTGACCCTTTTCTATAAATAGTGTTTGGAATATATTTCAGAGTTACCGCAGACATTGACTCACAATATAACTTTTAATCTATCATGCATAGATACTCAAAAAATGATTTTATCAATATCGGCTATATATGAATACCTATACGCTTTGAATACGTCTCATTGCGTATTTTGTCTTTAAAATAATTAAAAAAGAAAAATATGCGTATCGAATACGTTGTGAGGCGCGCGTATTTGAAACGTATCAGCTATGTATCAACAATTAATAAGAGCTTTGTGGTAGTTTTTTTAAATTAGGAGAGGCCCATCACAATATACTAAGAATTGAAGCACCAAATTACAATATTTTTTTCAAAAATTTAAATATGTAAATTGTGAAAAGTCTCTATTTCAAATCAAAAATTATAGAAAACAACGATTTGAGCTGTAGCAGTGCGAATGCAACGATCCTCTTTTTTCTTCAAGTTTCGATTTATAATCTTCAGTTCAGGTATAGATATGATAAGTCTTCTTTATCTTTATTTTGTTAATCTACTTTTGTATATTATAAATTTTTAAATTTTGTTCTTCACTATGTTTGATTTATACAGTAATAGTTAATACTTTGAGTTTATGTGCTACTGGGGATTTTTTTATATATATGTATTATGTTTTTTAGTTGTGCTTGAAAGTTGAATAGGTTTCATAATAATATATGAACTAATGACATAGAAGTGATTAAATATAATACTATTTAACACTTAATTATATCCTCACATATAATTATTAATATTAAATATTTGATGTATCCCATACATATGGTATCCTTTAAATTATAAAAAAACATATTTATGTATCTGTATTCAGCGGATAAAGATACTCGTATTTGTGTCCGTGAAACCTTGCTTTTAATTGTTGCAGTTAGTTCCAGTGTTGTCAAAAGCACTGAGCCGATAAGATTACTGATTACTGGTTCACTTGATTGAACCAGTTGAACCTCCAATTGGTCGATTTGCCAACGTCAACATAATATATAAGTCAAAGGTCCAACTATATAACAAAATGCATAACAAAATACTCAATTTTTCAAATACACAATCTTCAAATAAATATAGCGTGCTAATATCACAACTAAATTAATGAATAACCAAACAAGTTACTTTACAACTCCAAAATCTCAATACATAAAAGTTTAAATCAATATACCGTGGACTATATTACACCAAACTACTAAAGTAGCAAGGAAAATATTCAACAATTAAAGAATTTAAATACATTATTTCAAACCTTCTATGAAGCCAACATTACACCAAACCTGGATTTTCAATTCCAATTTAGCCCGATTCTCGCCAACCTATCGCTTATTTGTATTGAACAAGCAAAAATCTCACCTCTTTAGATCAAAAAGGGATTTAGACTTTTAGCTTAGACCTTTTTTTGAATCAAGGATTTTATACGTTTCTTGTTTGAATTGAATTTGTAGCATACAAGATATCATATAATCAACTATAATATTCATCACTAGGATCAAAAATCAAAAATTGAAATGAAGACACAACTATTGCCGTGCAAAGTTGTAAAATAAAGAAAAAAATAGAGACACAAATATATTCGTAAAAAAATAAGAAAAAAAATGACAAAATCGGTTCAAAAGTCGACCCGGTTCACTGGTTGAATAGAAAATTTTAGTGGTTCAACATGTTTTCAGGAAAACCCGACAAAAGCTCTACTGAACCGAGTGACCGGTTCACGGTTGAACCGGCCAATCTGGTCCATTCGTAGAACACTGGTTATTACGATAAAATATTGCACAATTCTTAATTGATAAGCACCGCACCCAAATGTCCTACTGCGTGAACATGTATTTTCTATATTATTTTCTGAACAAGCAATAACATTCATTATCTGAGTTTTCACAACTGATTTAATTTTTCTTAACCACATTATCATGAACTAATATTTTTTGATACTTTTAAATCGAGAAACAAAATACATATTTTCTACAAGAAATTGCAGTATAAATATCTTGTTTGGAATAAAAACACACGCTTTAATGTATGAGAGTGTGAACTACACTTTCGTGCATAAGATGTAACATGCTAATTTTAGAGATCACATGAAAGTATTCGATCAATTTATTTTTCACGTGGAGGTAGCTTACTAATTTATTGTAACACATGAGGTAATTTGTCAAAACCCCCAATATTATGCAACTATATTTTCAACATTTCAGGATATTGTGAAAATAAAAACCACCTCTAGCAAAAAATAAAAAATAAAATAAACAAATATAACCATCCATCAAATACATCTGCTTTCATCAAAAAAAAATAAAAGAGAGAAATATTATTTATCAAACTCTTTCTTATTCCAATAATCAAAATTGTGGAATAACCAAAAGTGTGTGTTACAAAGGTAATAAGCTTTCTATTTATAGAAAGTCTAGGATGAAGGTCTTCACACTTTCCCAATGAAGGACAAACAACATTCACATTACAAACATTTCATAACACTCCCCCTTGAATGTTCGTTTGACACATGCCTCGTTAAAAACCTTGCTAAGAAAAACTCAGTGGAAAAATCTTAGCAAAGGAAAAAAGAATGCAGTGCATATTTACTCCCCCTGATCGTTACTTTCATTGATATCTTTGAAGCGGTGCATTCCAATCTTGTGCACCAGTTTCCCAAATGTTGATGTAGGTAGAGATTTAGTGAATAAATCTGCTAAGTTGTCACTTGAACGGGTTTGTTGGACGTGGATTTTGCTTTCTCGTAAAGATCGCGAGTAAAGAAGAATTTGGGCGAAATGTGCTTTGTTCTATCCCCTTTAATAAATCATTCATTCAGTTGTGTTATACATGATGCGTTGTCTTCATAAAAGGTTGTTGGAACTTCTCGCTTGGTCGGTAAGCCACATGCTCCAAGAATATGTTGCGTCATAGATCGTAACCAAACACATTCACGACTAGCTTCACTAATTGCCAATAATTTTGCATGGTTAGTTGATGTAGCGAACAAAGTATGTTTTACTAATCTCCATGAAATAGCTGTTTCACCACAAGTGAAAACATCTAAGATCGTACTTTGTGTGGATCTGATAAATATCCTGCATCTGCATAACTAGTTATATCTTATTTGGATGAAGATAAATAATACAATCCTAAATTGATTGTCCCTTGAAGATATCGAAAAATGTGCTTAATGCCATTCCAATGCCTTCTGGTTGGAGAATAACTGTACCTTGCTAGTAAATTCACCGCAAATGATATATCAGGCCTCGTATTATTAGCAAGATACATTAGCGCTCCGATTGCACTAAGGTATGGTACTTCTGGACCGAGTAGTTCTTCATTATTTTCAGATGGTCGGAATGGATTCTTTTTCACATCAAGAGATCTCACAATCATAGGTGTACTTAATGGATGTGCTTTATCCATATAAAATCGCTTAAATACTTTTGAGGTATAATTAGATTGATGAATAAATATTCCGTCTTTTAAGTGCTCAATCTGAAGACCTAAACAAAATTTTGTTTTCCAAGGTTTTTCATTTCAAATTCCTTTGTCAAATAATTCATATTTTTTGATAACTCTTCATGAGTTCCAATAATATTTAAATCATCAACATAAACAGCAATGATAACATATTCAGATCCGCATCTTTTGATAAAAATACAAGGGCATATAGAATCATTTTTATAACCTTTTTTCAACAAAAATATACTCAAGTGATTGTGCCACATTCTCCCGGATTGCTTTAATCCATATAAAGACTTATTTAGTTTAACTGAATAAATCTCGTTACGATTTAAAGCTTGTGCTTCAGGCAACTTAAAATCCTTCGGGGATTTTCATATAAATATCATTTTCCAAGGATCTGTAGAGATAAGCTGTAACGACGTCCATTAATCGCATCTCAAATTTCTCACGTACTGCCAAACAAATCAAATACCTTAGGGTAATTGCATCAATTACTGGAGAATATGTCTCTTCATAATCAATACCCGGTCTTTGGGTATATCCTTGTGCCACAAGCCTTGCCTTGTATCACACAACTTCATTATTTTCATTTCTCTTACGTACAAATACCCATTGATATCCTAATGGTTGTACGTTATTTGGTGTGCGAACCACACACCCAAATACTTGACGTTTGGCAAGTGAATTTAATTTAACATTGATTGCATCTTTCAATATGGGACAATCCTTTCTACGCTGACATTCTGAAATAGATATAGGTTCAAGATCATCACATTCTTCCATAATGTTGACCACTACGGTGTAAGTGAAAATTTCATCAATGTGAATATTATTGTGATTCCATCTATTTTATGTTGTGACATAGTTGATTGATATTTCTTCACCTTTCAGTAGGTTTTGGCAACTGAGGTTCTTCTCGAACCTTGTCATCTATGTCAACAGGTTCTGCGAGAATTGTTGTTTTCTCTTTTTGATTATTTTCAACATGTGCTCCTTTTCTTTTTCGAGAATTTTTACCGTTGGAACCAATAGGCTACCTCGCTTTTGTCGCGTTACAGACTCATTAGCAATACTTGGTTGTCCTCCAGGGACATTAATTTTAATTGGAGCATTTACAGCTGGTATATAAGACTTAGTCACTCGTTTTGGATCAGTAAATGCATCTGACAACTGATTCGCAATATTTTTCATATGAATTATCTTTTGAACTTCAACTTCATTATGCTTTGTACGAGGATCTCGAATTGATAGCGATAATTCTCTTCAAGAAATAATCTTTTCCAACTGTTTATTCTCTCCCCCTAATGTTGGATAAATGGATTCGTCAAAATGACAACCATCAAATGGTTCTAAATACTTTATTATAGATGAAGATTCATATCCAACACATATGCCAAGTCTTCTTTGTGGACCCATCTTTGTGCGTTGTGGTGGGGATATCAGAACATATACCGCACAATTGAAAATTCTCAGATGATAAATACTTAGTTCTAGACTGGAAACCATTTGTATAGGAGAATTAGCATTATAACTTGTTGGCCTGGTGCATACAAGTGTTGCTGCATGTAAAATAGCATGTCCCCAAGCAGAAGTGGGAAGCTTAGATTTCATAATTAATGGTCTTTCAATTAACTGAAGATGTTTAATAAACGATCCAGCTAAACTATTTTGTGTATGAACATGAGCAACGGGATGTTCAATATATATTCCGATTGACATGCAATAGTCATTGAAGGCTTGGGACAAAACTCATCAGCATTATCAAGACGAATTTTCTTTATAGTATAATCAGGGAATTGTGCACGTAAACGAATTATTTGTGCAAGCAATCTCGCAAATGCTAAATTGCGAGTGGATAACAAACACACATGTGACCATCTAGATGATGCGTTAATCAATACCATAAAGTATCTAAATGTCCCACCCGGTGGATGGATAGGTCTACATATATCACCCTGAATACGTTCAAGAAATTTTGAATTTTCATACTTGATTTTGGCTGGTGATGGCCTTGTGATTAGTTTGCCTTGAGAGCAAGCAACACATGAAAGTTCATTAGATTGAAAAATCTTCTTGTTTTTCAGTGGATGACCAACTGAATTCTCAATAATTCTTCGCATCATTATTGAACCAGGATGGCCCAACCAGTCATGCCAAATTTGAAAGTCATTAGTAAACTTCTGGTTTACTGTGGCATAAGTTTCAATAACTTTGATTTTGGTAAAATACAATCCAGGTGTCAAAGTTGGCAACTTTTCTGAGACATGTTTCTTTCTAGAAACAGTATAAGTAATATAGAGATATTCATTATTTCCTCCCTCTTGTGTTTCAATATGATATCCATTCAAACGAATATCTTTAACACTAAAAAAATTTCTTCGAGCCTTACGAGAAAATAATGCTGATTCAATTACCAGTTTTGTTCCTTTCGGTAGTAAGATAGTTGCTCTTCCGGAGCCATCAAATAATTTTGTAGTACTAGCTATAGTACTGACATTTGCAGTTTCCATATTTAAGTGAGAAAAATATTTTCTATTATGAGTAGTAGCGCAATCTGCTAGACATATTTCTCCTTCGTTGTTCCAAGATGTTGCCAAATAAATTTCTTTGTTTCTAAAAATAAAAGAATAAGGAGATATATATTAAAAACTTTTATTGAACTTAGAAAAAGGTTACAAGGAAATTTGAAAACACACATGACAACAAATAAAGGTACAAAAAAAGATAATACTGAACTTAAAACAAAACAACATGCTGAAATTGAAAAATTAGACTTCATGACCATTTGGTTATTCTCAGAAAACACCATGTGTCCTATTCCACCTTCAGGGCGGTCAAGATAATCGACAACATCAAGATGTGACACGTCAAAGTATCCGTGTTCATTTGCATCTTGAAAATAATCAGTTTCGATATTTTCAAATCTTTGATGCTTGGTAAAGGTCAACAAGGTGTTTTGCTACTTTGCAAGTTCTTGACCAATGGCCTTTCATACCCATCGGTGACAAGTGCTTTCACGAACTCTTTTCGTTGAACCATCATCTCCATTTTTCTCGGTCTCATTGTATGCTCTTTTGTTATATCCATTTTTAAAATGGTTATGACGAACGTCCACGACCACGTCCATATCCACGTCCACGACCATGCCCTCGATCATTACCACGACCACAGTAAGAACTATGGCCAAAATTATTGTGTGATGTTGCATTCCCTTCAGGGAATGGGGCAGAACCAGTAGGAAAGATTCATGGTTTTTTCATTAACAGCTCGTTATTCTGTTCAGCCACCAAAAGACATGAAACAAGTTCAAAATATTTTTTAAAACCTTTTTCACGATATTGCTGTTGAAGAATAATATTTGTCGCGTGAAAAGTAGAGAATGTTTTCAAGCATATCAACATCAGTAATAGTTTCGCGACATAATTTCAATCGTTGAGTAATTTTAAATATTGCGGAGTCGTATTCTCCCACAATTTTGAAATTTTATAATCGAAGGTGTATCCAATCATATCGAGCTTTAGGAAGGATAACAACATTCTGATGCTCATATCTATCTTTGAGACAAGTTCAGAGTTCTGCAGGATCTCTGAGTGATACATACCCATCTTATAATTTTGGAGAAAGATGGTGAAGTATGAAAATCATAGCCTTTGACCTTTCATTTATCGGTAATTTGTTACCAGTTTTAATAGCATCGCCAAGGCCTTTAGCATCCAAGTGCAATTCTACATGCAGTATCCACTGTAAATAATTTTCTCCAGATGCATCCAATGGAGTAAAGTCAACGTTTCTAATGTTTGACATGATGACTATAATGCAAATAAAATAACACTAGAATCATAATTTTATTATTTCGAGAAATAATACAAACATTATTACATGAATAAAAACAACAATATTAGTTGAACGCCATTGCTACAAGCCAAAGCGGTAAAATTATCCCAACATAGAGAGTAACAAGAATTGGATATTCTGTTCGAGAGTATTCACCGATGAAAAGCATGATTAGTGGAACGATGACGAAAAGAGTGAGGAAAATCTTAGTCATCATTTTCCTTTTCTTTTGTAATAAAGATTTTAGAATATAAAAGTAAATGAAGAATACAATCAAAAACTTTGCAATTTTATACATAAAAAATGCAGTTGATTGTTGAGCGTTAATGAGCTATTAACGATGCCTATAATGATATAATTTTATAATAATTAAATCAATAATGTTTGAAAATAACTTGCTTGCGTATAAAACATATAAACATATTTTTTCAAATAAGTCGGTAGTTAAGCCATTCATATAATATGATACAGAGGTGACAAAGTCATTTATGTAATTAATAACATAATAAAGAGGAGGCAAAACCGGCTCCAGATCCTCTCCTACATGCTATCTTTCATCTCCTCCTACAACGATCGGATCGTCGCCACGTGGCATACAAACTGAAGCTACAAACGGATGGAGAAACCACCATTAGCTACAATATTTTGGAAAGTCCAATTGAATCAATAGAACTTTCCTTGTAGCTGGTGAGAGAATCGACCACCAAAAATAGAAAGAAAATTTCTTGTAATGGCAGAATTTCATACGAAGATTGATGAACAAAACAAAGAAAAAAATCACAAAAGAAAATGCAGAAACAAATAACGTCTTTTGATTGCTCAAATTCAGAAAATTCACGTCAATTGCATCGATCAGAGAATTCGCTCTCTGAACTTTAGTCTCTGTCATGGTAAGTTCATTCCGCTACACCAATCGATTTTATATGATCATCATACTCTGCCCAGATTTATATCTTTCATTTGAATGTTAACTGTTTGTGGAAAGTCCCCACAAAACTTTGAAAAAATATCTTAAATGCAAATGAAAAGGTGTGTGTGTTTTTCCTTTTCGCGTAGTAAACTAACAGTAACGAGTTGGGCATCTGTCTCACCTCACACTATAGTTGTGTTATGACCAATGTTATTTCCACGTAAATAAATTGGAGATTATGTTTGGCACCAGTTTGAAAATTATTTAAATCAATGTCAATTGATTTAATAAAAGAAATTAAGTGAGATATAGTTTCTATTAATTGAACGAAATCTTTGATTACCTTATTTAGGAATTCAATTTATGGAATATTATCTTTTTTGCAGGTCAAATGTTTCCATGTTTATTGTTTTATTAATCTTAAAAGAAGGAAAACTTTCCTTTTGATTGACTTGCCCTTTGGATTGTGATGTAATTGACTTTCCTTGTTGTGTTGCATATCTTTCCTAAATCATGTTGATTGATTATATGTTGGAAAGTATTCAATGCCTATTTATACAAGAAAGTCACGCTATTTTTTGGACAGTGAATCTGTCAGTTGCAACGTCATCCAGACAGCTCAGTTACAACTATGCAAGTCTGCGTTTTGACGAAACAGAATATTCCCTTGATTCTGTATTTTGAAAATCATATTTAAAAGGAAAATATTTTGTTTTCTCTTTAAAAGTATAATTTGATATCTAATCGTTAAGGGAAGAATCTTCATCAAATATCTTTTGTTGAGATATAGGAAGTGTAGCGTTAAAAATTCTAAGTCTTTAAAATAAAAGACAAGAAAAGTTAAGTACAAATAAAATTTATTTATTCAAATGAATATGGGGTTACAATCTCTAGTAATCCTCTGATTCTTTTCTAATCATGAAACTTGGTTGACTTGACGGCGGAATTGACTTTGATTGCTTCCACGTGGTTTAAGTTAAACGTTAATCCAAGGGCTTTTGAGCTTGATCTTGAATTAACAATTTGACTTGATCTTCGTGACGAACAATTTGATCTTCGTCTTGACTTGTTGAACTTGTTGAGAGTCAATCTTCTTTAGAAGAATCTTGATCTTCAAAAATACTTGAATGCTTGACAAACGTTGATGCGAGGGCTTGGCAGCTTGATCCCGGATTGAACGGAAATTTGATTTGGAATTTGTTTTGAAGGTTGATGAAGAACGATATGATCTTCGTCTTCAGTTCTTCGAATATGTGGACTTTGATCCTCTTTGAAAGGGACTTGTGACTTGATCTCGAATCAAACGGACTATTGACTTGAAGATTGTTGAAGAACGATATGAACTTGAGTTGGATTTGTTGAATTTGTTGAAGCTCGATCTTCATCGGCAGAAGCGCGATCTTCCACGGCAGAAGTGCGATCTTCAAAAATGGTTATTTGATGGACTTGGAGCTTGACACCGGATCAAATGGAGGTTTTCGTGAAGAACGCCTTGAGTCCCGCGAAGAACGCCTTGAAGATTGGTGGACTTGATGGAGAGAAAATACTTGAGATTTTCCTTCTTCAAACTTGTGAATATTTTGTGTGTCTTTTTTTTCTTTATGAGAGGACCCCTATTTATAGTTGTAAAAACCTAGAGCTCCTTGCTTGTGATTGGTCGGTTTTATTTTCAAGATAAACATGGATTTAATTTGGCTTGCTTATCAAAAAACACATCATATTTCCACATGTAATGATGTGATTGGTTGAAATTCTCCATCTTTTCCATGTGGCTTTATTTGATTGGCCAATCAAATAGATATTAGAAAATCAATTAATTAACCTATTAATAATTGGAATTTAATTTAGTAAAATTCTAAATTAAAAATAGAAATAATTAATTTAATTTCTAAAAATTTAATTTGACACTTGTCAATATTTAATTGGAGTAGACAAAACAGGAAGTCAAATGTTTTTATGGAATATATTTTAGATATTTTCCTTATCCTTTAAAGATAGACTTTCAATATCTTCCAAGATTATCTTTGTTTGATCTTATCTTTTATTCTTATCTTTTTAAGATAAACTTTCAAGATCTTCCAAGATTATCTTTGTTTAATATTATCTCCTTATTATGTATCTAGACATATTTAATAGGCATGTACATTGGTTATATTCAGATTTATCTTACAGAATATATAAGATAAGGAAAGAAGATCCGCGTGGGTTGCAACTGAAGATACGCAGATCTTATCTGTTAAGGAAAGCAGATATGTGAGGGTTACAACTGAAGATTTGCAGAGATTGTGCTCATGCCTATATAAGGAGAAGACTCGACACAATTGAAGGACACTTTGAAAAGGATAGTTTGTGATTTCAATCCTGTATAGTGTCAAAGTCTTTTAGAGAAGAGCATCAAGTCATAGGAACTCTGGAGTAGCTTGATGTGTTCTTCGACTCAATCGAGTACACCGAAAATAAGTTAAGGGGTAGGTATTGCAACTGCAAATATTAGAGGGAGTCTAAGATTTGGGTTGATGTAAAACCTACATTATAGGGTATTGTTTGAGTCAACATTTGGGTGCAAACCGCGTGGACTAGGACCATTTGGACCGAACCACGTAAAAACCTTTGTGTTCTTTACCACTTTATGTTTAACTATCTTATACCAGTTGTAACAGTAAAACAGCTTTTAAACGTTAAAGAATTGCCATATGTCTTACTTACGAGTGCAGTTGCAACTACTGTCAAGTGCAACTGCATCCGATTATAAGTAACATAGATCAAAGATCTTTCAAATTGTAGTCACGTTAGCAATATAGCTAGAATTTTTTTTATTTCTCTGGAAAATATTTCATGAATAATTAATTTATTGTCTCATACTTGTTTTGGTTGTTACATCAGTTTTTAACATTGTTTCTCATATGGTATATCATGAACAATGTCATTAATGGCTAAATTACATTTTGATGATTCCAGTTACCCATTGCTCCAACCACCGAATCAATCATTCGACGTGAATTTGTTTATTGAATATGGCTAAAAATATTATGAATATTTTTCTGAATGCTTAAATTATGACTTCTTGTTACTGAATGAGTACATTGAAGGAAAATCCTTTTCATGTTATTGCTTTGAACGCGAAGGAGCAGGGGCGAGTGAATTGTCATGCAGTCTTTATGGTAGGAACAACGTATTTAGAGATAAGGGATTGCTTAAATGTTTGATTTGAATTGATGATTATTACCTATTGTGAAAATGAGCGTTAATGGATCTGGGTCATATAAAGAAAGAAAGAAAAAGAGTGATTTGTTATTCAACTTGATGATGTCATTGCAGAGTTAGCTATGCAGTATTGTGGGTCAAAGTGGACAAGGCAAAAAAAGTCAGTTATGAGAGAGATTTTTTATTTGCATTTACCATGCGAATAATCTTTATATATGCAAAACACCAAACTAATCTCATTTTTCTGTGGTGAAATTGTGGATCGGGTTGATACGTTGTTGTTGTTAACTTAACGCTGGAGTTTTAACAGGAGTTTGGTATGTTGTTAACCTAACAATGTTACTTTAACAGCATACCCGAGTAATAGTGCAGCGGAATAAACAAACACCAAGTTTAAGAAGTGAATATAAGATTATATTAACTTCCGAGCAGTAGGCAAAATAACCCGTTAAGGTTTTACCAAAATTCGTTCTCTCAATTTTCAAGCTCCTCGCTCTCAAATTAATAGAACTAAGCAAAGCACACAAGAATTGCTTCAACTATCTCTAAAAGCTTCTCACTCTTAGATCTATTCTAACAATTCACAAACTTTGCTAAAGCAAGACAACACTCAACAACTTGTAGACTAATCTCTCGGATTGATTGGCTCTTGTCTCGTGTTTGTCTTGATGTACTTCACACACATATATAGGTTCTTGACTTGGACCTCAAGGTGTGTTGTACACGGTTGGTAATTCTCCTTGTTTCCTTCTCGAACTCCTCTTCCTTGTTCTCGCAGTCCTTCTTGAATAATAGTTCCTTCATTAGTGATCTAACTAAGGATAGACTCCTTCTTCAAATCAGGATTCAACTTGGAAAGCTTTCCTAGTTGCACTCGAACTCTTCTTTCTTTGTAGAGCGGTTTGCTTAATTAAGGAAAATTTCCTTCTTGGAAACTTGAGCGTCCAACCTATGACAAGTCTGTTTTTATGAATAATAATCAAAAACAATTACAACTGTGAAATCAATTAGTTAAATGAATAAGGCAAAACAATAATAATAAATATCAACAAGATTGTAAATCGAATTCTGCTCAGCAGTATTACTCTAACATTGATTTCTCAATGTTAATCTAACATTGCCAGAATACCTGCACTTTCAATCTCCGCCTTTTTGCCTTAATCAAAAAATCTAAGAACATGTTCTAATCAGATCAAATTATTTAGACAAACTTCACTGTCTTATAACAATGAAAACTAAGTACACTCCCCCTGAATATCAGAAGGGACCAACTCAATGTTATTCTAACATTGATACTTTCAATGTTGTCATAACATCCATCTTTGTCAATGTTGGATTAACATTGAGTCCAGACAGAAGTTCTAACATTGAACATCTCAATGTTAACTTAACATCAGAGAACAGTTAACACCTGCAAAACAGAGTTAGTACTTTGTAATCACAGTTCAAATAGCATAAGCAGAAACACTAAGTACCAATATAGAAAAGTACTTAATTACAAACCATACTAAGTAGCAAGGAACACACTCCTTGATGAAACAGAAAAATGCAAAGAAAATAGAATTGTTCATACTTCAATAGAAAACAGAAAATTAAAAGAACTCAGGAATTTTGATTTTGATCTACTCTCCCCCTTTTTGTGAGGAAGGCAGATCCTTCAAATGCTTCCTGAGGCTATCAATCTCCTGCAACCTCACTTGCTTGTATGCTATCTCTCTTTAGGTATCCTTATACTCTCTGTCAAGCCAAACCAGAGTCTCATCCACAAATTCATCAGCAATCACAGAGCAGCTATCACCACTTGACACTGGAACAGAAGATGCAGCAAACTTGAGAGTCTTCTTCTTCTTTTTCCTGCTTGGGCCTCTTTCTCCCCCTCAATACCAATTTTAGTAGTTATATCT
This sequence comes from Linaria vulgaris, assembly GCA_948329865.1. Taxonomy (NCBI): domain Eukaryota; kingdom Viridiplantae; phylum Streptophyta; class Magnoliopsida; order Lamiales; family Plantaginaceae; genus Linaria; species Linaria vulgaris. The sequence continues at coordinate 27,464,645 of OX415250.1, read as the reverse complement.
TGAGTAGGGTTAGCCATCATTACTTCGTTTTCATTGTTCGTGGGAGTAGAGGTTTGCTCAACAGTTTTTGATGTTGAACCAACATCACCCTTTGCGGATTTCTTGCCCTTGCGCCGTTGATAAGTGGATTTCCTCTTAGGTGCGGCGGCGGCGACAGCTTCAGTGGTTGCTCGTCTGGTACTGCGGCGTACTGGTTGTTCAATCTGCTCAGCAGCATCTACAAGAGCATCAATGGAAGACTTACGTGCCATTGTTAGAGTAATTTAGAGAAGAAAAGAAGAATCTTGATTTGCAGAGAATGTTGATTTCACAATAATTTTGAACGTGTAAACAGTAAGAAGAGATTAGGTCAAATTATATAGATAATCAGCTGAGGAATAGTGATAGTGGTGTTGTAACATGTTACCAAAATAATCGGACCACTGTCACACGATCACACCCATGTTTAACTTACCATTTAACACATAACCAAAGCAGTCTCCAAACCTGAAAACTTATAAGTTACAATGTTTCAATGTTGAACTAACATTGGCAAGTTAACATCGGGGAGGGAAGTTGTAGGTGCAGGGCTTCATCCAAAGAAACATCATGTGAGAGCGTGAGATATTCCTGCATACTGATCTGAAACCTCAACCAAGTACATAGGTGCAAAGACATAGTTTAAGATCATCAGTATGAATAAGTGACACATCAGACAGAAAAATACAGAGTGGATGTACATATCCAGGGAAAAGACTTTCCCACGGCATAGAAGATCACAAAACATAGTGTTTTACCTGCAGTTGGTCACCCACGAAGTATGCCTCAACATATGATTCCTAGGATTACTACTCCCCCTAAGACCAAACCGACATAAGGAAATAATGCAGAACTAAAATAATTGCAACAATGTTAGAACAACATTGGGTGATGGTAACCAGGTACACACAACTTTACTGACTGGGATCAGGACTTATCAATGTATCTTTTACAATTATCATGAACTCTTTTGAACAAAAACCAGTGAATGTGAAAGGATGGTTTCATCACTGAATGTGGGCAGCACAAGACTCCACACACCTCCAACAACTTAACCATCAACTACAGATTAGGCAAGTACAAAGGAACTGAATAAAGAATACATTTATCATATACTTCTTCACCCCAATTCCTCATGCATACTTTTTTACCAACCTGTTTATAAGTGAAATACCAAGTGAACAATGCTACTGAATGCAAGTAGTCGAAACTTCAAAACACCCCAGTAGTAAGGATCACCATTATGCATACACTTGGCCATAGACAAAAACACAAAAATAAGCACAACTGAATGACAATGAAGCTCTCAACATCATGTACCACATCTTCTCTTCATGCTTTGTCTAACCTAACATGGATAAGTCACAACTGAATAACATCAGAATAGTGAGCTCTGTGTACCCCAGCTTCTCCCAGATGTTAGGTTAACATTCACAGACTCACAACAGAGTTCTTACGTTACAAAACTCTTGATATGTACATGTCCACAGTCAACTCAGCTATTTATACAGATTAATCACACAACCCAACATAATCTCTAACAAAGAAGTAATATGCAAGAAAGAATAATGCAGAAAAAAACATAAAAGAATTACAGATACACCACAACCAATAACCAGTGCTAGACAGTGGTGTTATGTCAACACTGGTGTACTAACATCCCTAGACAATGCACATCCCAAGAGAATTCCTCAAACTAAAGAACCTCTCAGAATCTAAGTGTTTAGTGACATATCAGCAAGTTGATTGTTAGTTTCAATGTGTTCAATGTCAATGAGCTTATCTTCTACCATGTCTCTTAGAAAGTAATACCTTATATCAATATGTTTAGTTTTGGAATGTTGCCAAGGGTTCTTGGAGATGCTTATAGCACTAAGATTATCACATAACATAAGTAAGGTATCACTGTCTAACCCATAATCCATTAGCATGTGTTTAAGCCATACCAACTGGGTGATACAGCTGCCTGCTGCTATGTATTCAGATTCAGCAGTGGAGAGTGACACATAATTTTGCTTTCTACTGTACCATAAGACTAAGTTGTTCCCCAGATAAAAACATCCTCCACTTGTAGACTTTCTATCATCGGTGTCACCTGCCCAGTCTGAGTCACTAAAACCTACAAGATTTGTGTTAGTGTCATAAGAGTACCAGATGCTAAGGGCTAAAGTGCCAGATATATATATCTAAGGATTCTCTTCACAGCAATCAGATGTGACTCCTTTGGACATGCCTGGTACCTAGCACACACACAAACAGAGAACATTATATCAGGTCTTGAAGCAGACAAGTAGAGTAAGCTTCCTATCATTGAACGGTACAATGTTGGATCAACATTGGCACTAGTAACATCCCTGGATATCTTCACTGATGAAGACATGTGAGTCTTGCAAGGCTTTGAATCTGCCAATTCAAACCTTTTAACCAAATTCCTTGCATACTTTTCCTGACTTAGGAATATCCCATTACCTGTTTGTTTTACTTGGAGACCAAGGAAGAAATTTAATTCTCCTATCATACTCATCTCAAACTGCCCTGTCATTGATTAATTTTTTTTTTCTAAAATAGAGTTGTTAGTTGAGCCAAAAACAATGTCATCCACATAAATTTGAGCTATACAGACATGAGAATCTTTCTTCAAAACAAACAGTGTCATATCTCCATCACCTCTAACAAAGCCAAGACTTAAAAGGAATTCTGTAAGTCTTTCATACCACGCTCTAGGTGCTTGTTTAAGTCCATACAGGGCTTTGTCAAGCTTGTACACATGGTTGGGGTACTTAGGATCTGTAAATCCCTTAGGTTGTTCAACATATACTTCCTTATCAATTAGCCCATTCAGAAACGCACCCTTTACATCCATTTGGTATAGTTTTATCTTAAGACAGCATGTTATGGCTAGAAGTAACCTAATAGATTCAATCCTAGAAACTGGAGCCAAGGTCTCATCAAAATCTGCACCTTCAACATGTGTGTACCCCTGAGCAACTAGTCTAGCTTTGTTTCTAACTATGACCCCTTCCTCATTACTCTTGTTTTTAAATATCCACTTTGTCCCTATTACATTAACATTAGGTGGTCTAGGTACAAGTATCCAGACATTGTTCTTAGTAAACTGTAATAGTTCATCCTGCATGGCATTAATCCAAAAGTTATCAAGAAGAGCTTCATTCACATTCTTAGGTTCTATGGAGGAGACAAAACACGAGGCATTATCAACAGTACAAGTGAAGTTCATACAGACACACAACTTTACCATATCTCTATAATCAAGTCTTTCTCTGTTGCGTGTCCCTACCCGTTCAGTGAGTTCTCCTATTACATGGGATATTGGATGATCTTTCTGAATCCTAGCCGGGGGATCTCTTCTAGGTTCAGAGGCAACTTCATGTTCTGAGTTAGAGTCCTCTGCTGTTAGTCTAACATCATATCTCGCTAGTGTTGGTCTAACATCGTTCCCTGACTCATGTTCAGTGTTTCCAGCTTCCAGTTCCAATGTTGGTGTAACATTGTCAGGAGTAACATTCTCAGTTCCCACTGTTGGTCCAACATTGGGAACTGAGATGTCATCAGTACCTGTATTAAGTGTGAACTCATCAAACATAACATTCACTGATTCCTGAATTGTCTTCAATCTAGGATTGTAAACTCTAAAGGAAGTACTATTGACAAAGTATCCTACAAAGATGCATTTTTCACTTTTAGGATCAAATTTACTCAGATAATCTCTGTCATTAAGCAGATAACAATCACATCCAAATTCATGAAAATATGCAATATTTGGTTTCATACCCTCAAAAGTTCATAAGGAGTCATGTTAGTTCCAAGTCTAAGGTACACCCTGTTACTAATGTGACAAGCAGTATTTAAAGCTTCAGCCCAGATTCTTTTGGATACATCTTTAGCATTGAGCATAACTCTGGCCATCTCTTGAAGAGTCCTGTTCTTTCTCTCAGCAATCCCATTTTGCTTAGGAGTCTTAGGTGCTGAATATTCATGGAAAATACGTTTAGCATTGCAATAGTTATCAAAACTAGCATTTTCAAATTCTTTGCCATGATTAGACCAAATCTTAGTCACAGTGGAGCCATACAAGTTTTTAGTACTAGCACAAAGAATTTTGAACTGATCAAAAGCTTCAGACTTTTCTTTAAGAAATTTTACCCAAGTTTATCTAGAGAAGTCATCTACAATCACAAAGGCATATTTCTTACCACTGAGACTACTTACCTCAATTGGACCCATTAAGTCCATGTGTAGCAGTTTGAAACACCTACTAGATCTAGGATTAGCATTATGTACCTGTAGGGGTGTATGAACAGCTCTGGTTTGCTTACCCTTGAGGCAATCACCACACACAAGCTTACCTGGACAAGACAGCTTAGATAAGCCTCTTACAACATCAACCTTCTGCAGTTTCTCAAGGTTTCTATAGTGAACATGTCCAAGTTTCCTATGCCATATAGAAGCCTCATCTATTTTGGCATAGAAACACTCTGCTCCCTCTTGGGCTAGGTAGCAGTTATCTTTGGATCTAGTACCTGTCATAACAAGAACATTATCACTATCATAAACATCACAAGAAACTTTGTCAAATGTAACCAGTAAGTCATCATCACACAGCTGACTGATACTGATTAGATTTGCCTTTAACCCATCTACCAACAACACATCCTTCAGGGGTGGGAATCCATCAACATTTAGTATCCCATTGCCAATGATCTTTCCTTTGGTGCCACCTCCACTGTTCCAGCACTTAAATGTATCATTTGCTTAAGATTCTCTTTGCTACATGTCATGTGTCTTGAGCATCCACTGTCGAAGTACCACTTACCTGAAAGGTTAGAGTACACAGCAAATAATACAACATTGCATACAATTTTAATCTTAGGGGTTTTAGCTTTTTCTACCCAAGTTCTGCTTTTCTGTCATGCACCTAATGTTGGTCTAACATCAGAACCTGTTGTAGTTTTAACATTGGGCACAGAGGCTGTTTTCTTACCACATTCTTTTATAAATTTTCTACAGAATGGTTTAATGTGGCCTGCAACAGTACTGACAGATAAATGTAGGTTTGCTTTTTACAGTGTTGATGGTACCAGAACTCATATTACCAGATTCTTTAACAAAGCTTGTAGTTAAATAGGCAGAATTAACATTAGAAGAGGAAGGTTTCCCATCAAATCCCAGACCACATGTACCTGTATTACCGATGTTTAGTACCTCATCAAGTTTAGAAGTACCTCCATTCCATTTGGCTATGATCTGTGAGTCCTTTTTGAGTTTCTCCTTTACCTCTTTCAGCTCAGCTTCAGCTTTGTCAAGGTCTCCCTCATAGAGTTTCAACATGTTCTTCAAACATTCAATGTCATGCTTCAGTGCTTTGTTACTCTTCATGAGTTTGACATTCTCTCTCTCAAGTCTGAGAAAAGTTGTATGTAGATCATCTAGGATTTCCTCCTGGGACAGTTCTTCTTCATTGAAGTACTCTTGTTCTAGATCAACTGAGCCATGAAAACAATCGAAGTTAGTATCATCACAATCAGAGATTACATCATAGTTAACCTGCGTATCATTGTTGTTCCAGTCTCCAAAGAAGATTTCCTGCTTTGCTGTTGGTTCTCCAATGTTAGAGTAACATTGAGATTTTTGGCAGTTTCTGGAGTCTTCTCCTGACCAGGTGATCCGAGTGCAAAGCGCAACAGTGTTGATTTCCTCTGATTAGTCATCGACACTTGTTCCAGATTCGAAGTCAGTTTCATTGAAGTCATCTACACACACCCAATGAGAATTCCCTCTTGTTCTGGGGGTGTTAGCACATTCATGTTTAAAGTGCCCATGCCCCTTACATCATCGCACTGGACATCTTTCAATTTCTCGGCATCTTGAGGCTTGCTCTTAGATGCCATGTACTTTACAAACTTTGGGGGCAATTTCTTATAACCAAGGGCATCATTACCAGATTGTTTTTCTTTATTTTTATCTTTGTAGCATAATTTACTAAACTTCTTGGTAATGTTTCCATAATTAGAAGAGATCAACTCATATTCATCCTCATCACTTCCTGTAGAATCTGAGCTAGTTCCTAGTAAGGCTAAAGCAAGTTGTTTACTGGACTTTCCTAGGAATTCTAGTTCAAACTCTTTTAAAGTGTTCATTAATGTTTGTAAGTCCATGTTGGCAAGATCTTTAGAATCATTCATAGAAATTCTTTTGACAGTGAACTTAGAAGATAATGTTCTAAAAGCTTTATAGACCATGGTTTGATTTGGGATGGTAAAACCTAAGTTTTGACACTGATTAGAAATATCAAGAAGTTTCTCAAAATAACTATCAATGCTTTCATCCTCACTCATCTCTATCTTATCAAAGTCCCTCAAAAGTTTTCTATATTTGGAGTCCCTCACAGCCACATCACCCTCACAATGTAGTTCAAGAACTTTCCAAGCAGTTTTAGCAGTTGTACAAGTTTGAATAAGTTTAAACATATGGTTACCTGCCCAGCTAAAAATAGCATTGAGAGCCTTTTCATTGAAGTTGTAGAGAGCAATATCATTGGTTGTCCATTGTCCTCTTGGCTTAGATACCAGATCAACATCTCCATCTCTTGGCAAGTAAGGGATAGTGTAGCCTTCTAGTACTGCGTCCAAAGCTCTCAGGACGATGGATTTGATGTGGACTCTGAGTCTGATCTTCTAGTAGGCATAGTTTTTGGGACCCTCCAATACTGGCAACCTGCTGGTATTGGGGTTGGAGTTGTCCATCTTGACGTATCAACGCCAAACACAGGTGAGGTTGGTGCTTGGCTCTGATGCCAATTGAAATTGTGGATCGGGTTGATACGTTGTTGTTGTTAACTTAACACTGGATTTTTAACAGCAGTTTGGTATGTTGTTAACCTAACAATGTTACTTTAACAACATACCCGAGTAATAGTGCAGCGGAATAAACAAACACCAAGTTTAAGAAGTGAATATAAGATTATATTAACTTCCGAGCAGTAGGAAAAATAACCCGTTAAGGTTTTACCAAAAGTCATTCTCTCAATTTTCAAGCTCCTCACTCTCAAATTAATAGAACTAAGCAAAGCACACAAGAATTGCTTCAACTATCTCTAAAAGCTTCTCACTCTTAGATCTATTCTAACAATTCACAAACTTTGTTAAAGCAAGACAACACTCAACAACTTGTAGACTAATCTCTCGAATTGATTGGCTCTTGTCTCATGTTTGTCTTGATGTACTTCACACATATATATAGGTTCTTGACTTGGACCTCAAGGCGTGTTGTACACGGTTGGTAATTCTCATTGTTTCTTTTTCGAACTCCTTTTCCTTGTTCTCGCAGTCCTTCTTGAATAATAGTTCCTTCATTAGTGATCTAACTAAGGATAGACTCCTTCTTCAAATCAAGATTCAACTTGGAAAGCTTTCCTAGTTGCACTCGAACTCTTCTTTCTTTGTAGAGCGGTTTGCTTAATTAAGGAAACTTTCCTTCTTGGAAACTTGAGCGTCCAACCTATGACAAGTCTGTTTTTCTGAATAATAATAAAAAACAATTACAACTGTGAAATCAATTAGTTAAATGAATAAGGCAAAACAATAATAATAAATATCAACAAGATTGTAACTCTAACATTGATTTCTCAATGTTAATCTAACATTGCCAGAATACCTGCATTTTCATGTGGCTTTTAAGAAATTCATATCTAATGTGTGTTATAGTTGTGTTGAAACTCTTTTATGCATTTTTGTATATGTTGTGTGATATAAGCAAAGATTATGTGTGGCCACTGAAGACAGAAACTTTATTTCTGAATGTTTAAATTGTAAATGTATGGTTTCTTTGACTTGGACTAAGCTTTATTCGGGTTGGAATTTGCAAAACATTGTTGTTCTCTTGATAATCAAGTAAAAAAAAATTTCTAATTAACATATGGAAGTTTTTGGCATTTTTTTGTTTTTCTTGCTTTACTCTTATTTTCGCATATCTCAAAAGCTTACTTATGCCTCATGTAGATACATGATATGTATTATTGATCATCTTGATATGTATCATATTGACCTGTATCATATTGATTTGCATCATCTGAAATTTTATTTTGTAGGCAGAATGAAGATTGGAATTTGCGATGCATAATGAAAATAAAGAAATAAAAGATACGTTTACTGACTATGTCGATGGGGCTGAACTCATAAATAAACGACATTCCACTGTTTCACATGATAAAATTTCCTACAATAGTATGGCGTTTGACAGCGAAGACGCAACTTATATGTTTTACAATGCATATGCGAAAGAAGTAGGGCTTAGTATTCGGAGAAATGATGTTCATAGAGATTATGAAGTAAGAATTCTTGATAGGATATTTGTATGTTCATGTGAAGGCCACCGCAAGATAGACAAAAGAGATGTGCTTGTCAGAAATTCTCGTCTCAAAACAAGAAAGGGGTGTTTGGCAATGATGAAAATTAATGGTCGCCACACGGCTAAATATGTTGTTCAGAAGCTTGTTGCAGAACACAGCGGGCACGACTTGGCTAGTCCAGACAAGTCGTATTTACTAAGGTCTCATATGAGTATGACAACTGCACAAGCATTACAAACAGATGATATAAATAGTTCATGAATAGCACCAAAAGCCGAATTTGAGTTTATGGCTAGGCAAATGGGAGCTGAAACTTCCAATACTCAAAAGAGCTGAAACTTGAGTTATTATTGTTGATGGAAGTATGTGGGCAAATAAGAAGATAAAGAGCCATATTGATGCACCAATTGTTTGTTGTACAATAGATTTGTGTGATTCTGATGATTTCTTTCAAGTGATATGACTACAAGTAGAACATGTTTGGTTTGCTATGAAGGACCACTTTGCATCCATGTTTGAATAACACTTGTGCTTTGTTCAACGTAAATGCGGATTTGTTTTTTTGTTTTTTGCACGATTGTGATCGTTTACTAGTTTACAAACTACTAGAACATTTGTAAGTTTATTATCAATAATTTTTATGTGCTTTCTTTGTACTTCTATATATTATGATATGCTTATGCATGTATACATGTTTACTCAAAAAATTTATGATGTTGAATGTGATTGCTTTGATCACTATAATGAATTTAAGATGTCTGATTGTATTGAATGTGATTACTTTGACCACCAGAATGAATAATGGATTGATCATGTCGTCTTTATTGACCAAATAAAATAGCAAAATGTAAGACACAAGAAATAAGTTAAATGAATATTTTTTTTATAAGAAATCTATCATACAGATGACCTCATTTTTGTATTTGTGCAATGAATTATAATATTTTGACACAAGTCTAATATTACATCCTAACTAAGAAATATCCAGAACTTGACTAATCCATATATGTTACACCAACGTCCCATATTATCTTCTAAAGACAAGAATGCTTGTGTAAGATGGCCAGGTTCTGTTAGAGATATGGTTGAAGTATTGGTCCTTGAAATCAGATCCTATGGCTTCTTTTTGATTCAAGACTTGAACTTTCGCAGCATTCTACCTTCGGTGTACTTGTTGCTGCTCCCTGGTAGCTTCATATGCATGAATACTTTGACTTGATGATTTGAGTCACACGTAGTTAGCCTGTAATGTCCTACAAAATTAGGCATTTCAGATCCATAAAATATCACACTACTTTCTACAGATATGATCAGCACCAATACATGTTCTTAAGAATAGAAAAAAAAAAGACACAATCAGATATGTGAACATTAACTCACGGTATATATATAAACTTACGTTGTTCTTCAATAAAACTCATTGCGTAATAATTCCTGAGAATATATGAGAGAAGTATTAGCACAAAGATGAATTTAGAGCAATTAGAACTCCACTTGGTCAAAAAACATAGTCAAAACAGGAGAATATGGAAAAGAACAGTACAAACATAATATCTATGTTATTACTAATCAAGATTAGAAATTGAAGGATGATTCAATAGAGCATTGCCATAGGAGAAATACTACTACAAATATCTCAAATCATCACATAATCTCAACTCTCAATAACAATGCATGTGATAGACCGAAACTCAGAGATGGATGCGCATAAGAAATCACAGTTTCAGTGTACGATGAACGTTGTAAAAGTGATTTTCTTATTTAAGCGTTAAACACTTACACTCACCTTTAATATTTACACGCATTAAACTCATTTTTATCATATTAGTCAATCTTCAACAGCTTTAAGATTGACTATAAACACGAATTATTGCAATACGTAGTTATAAATCTCAAAATATGGGTAGTTGTTCACTTTATATATACTTTTAATCCCAAAATTTAAAAAGCTGCAAAAGGAAATTATCAATTCACACGAAAAGTTGGTCCTAATAGAAACGGTTAAGTTATGTAAGTAGAAGTAGTATAGAAGCAAAAATACAAAACTGCTTTTTATTTGACGACTTAATTCAATAGACAGTCCAAGTATAGCTTATTTTTAGTACTTCAAAGTTCAAACTACATACTATATTGCACTAATTGCTGATATACAATTGTTGTGGCCTTGTCTGTACATATCATATTACAATTTAATCATATATTTAAACAACCAAACATCATAATTTCTTTCAGCCACAATATTTTTTGCAAAAAGCGACCACCATATATGAAATGTCCAACCTTCAAATTGATCGTTACTGAAACCCAAAAGAGGAAAAAGTAGAATGCTACAGTACCTCTAACTCTTCCCAAGCAAGCATACATGTAACTAAATCATTTGAATAGTTGAGAGACCTGTTCCATTCCCCATTCAATGGGAAGAAAATAAAATCGAATACCACTATCATCAAACTATTAACAACTTAATAATGTCATCAAAAGTGTGAGACATGTGTCCAACTCGTTACGGTTAGTTTACTACGCGAAAAGAACAAGGAACAACACCCACACCTTTTCATTTGCATTTAAGATATTTTTCAAAGTTCTGTCCCACAAACAGGTAACATTAAAATGAAGGATATAAATCTAGGCAGAGTATGATGATTATATAAAACTGATCGGTGTAGCGGAATGAACTTACCATGACAGAGACAAAAGTTCGAAAAGCGAATTCACCGATCGATGCAATTGACATGAATTTTCAGAATTGGAGCAATCAAAAGACGTTCTCTGTTTCTGCATTTTCTTTTGTGATTTTTTTCTTTATTTTGTTCATCAATTATCGTATGAAATTCTGTCATTACAAGAAACCTGCTTTCCATTTTTGGTGGTCGATTCTCTCTGCAGCTACAAGGAAAGTTTTGTTGATTTAATTGGACTTTCCAAAATATTGTAGCTAACGATGGTTTCTCCATCCGTTTGTGGCTTTCGTTTGTATGCCACGTGGCGACGATCCGATCGGTGTAGGAGGAGATGAAAGATAGAATGCAGGAGAGGATCCTGAGCTGGCAAAGCCTGCCATATTAATACGAGGCCTTTGCCTTCCATAATAATATCGTAATAACCACAATATTATAAATGGAGGCATAAGCCATCCTTATTTATAATAAGGGTAATAATTAATAAATTGTGTACCTTTTTCTTTTTGAACACAAACGAGGATATCGACGAAATATTGAGCCTTTCGTGCTGATAACGTCTTATAAATATTTAGAAGTCAAAGGAAAATAAAAGAGATAAATATTATTTATCAAACTCTTTCTTATTCCAATAATCAAAAGTGTGTGTTACAAAGGTAATAAGCTTTCTATCTATAGAAAGTCTAGTATGAAAGTCTTCACACTTTTCTAACGTGGGACAAACAACATTCACATTACAAATATTTCATAACACTACTAAATATTTTCTACTAGATATCTTTTCGCGATCTCCTCGTTTAATAAGTATCTTTTTTTTTGTACAACTTTTTGTAATCAATAATATCTCATGTAAAATCGTATCATAGCAAATAACTTTGGACATTTTTCTCTTGGTTGCATACATAATTGAAGTTGTTTACGAATTCCTTTTGGTCTCTTAAGAGAAACACTGAAAACACAACTAGTCGTGTTTTTTGAACCAAAATAAAAGTTGAAAGATCTTGGATCTGTATTACTTATAACCAAATACAGTTGAACTTGACAATAGTTGTAACTATACTCGTAAGTAAGACAGAGGATAGTTCTTTAACGTTTAAAATATGTTTTACTGTTGCAACTGTTAAAAGACAGTTAAACATAAAACGATAAAAAACACAAAGATTTTTTTACGTGGTTCGGTCCAAATGGTCCTAGTCCACGGGGTTTGCACCCAAATGTTGTGACTCAACCAGTACCCTACTTAAGAATTATAATGATAGGAATTACTCCAACGTAAATCTAAACTCCCTCTAATTTACCGTTGCAACACCTAACCCTCAACTATTTTCGGTATACTCCTTTGAGTCGGAGAACTTCAAGATTAACACAAAGCTCCTTTGACAAGAAGTTCTCACTAGAAGATTTTGACTCGATACAAGACTGAAATCACTAATTATCCTTTTCAAAGCTTGTCCTTCAATTGTGTCGAGTCTTTTCTTTATATATGCATGCTCAGAATCTCTGCTGATCTTCAGTTGCAACCCTAGTATATCTTCTTTCCTTAACAGATTAGATCTACATATCTCCAGTTGCAATCAATGCGTATCTTCTTTCCTTATAGATAAGTGCGTCTGATTATCCAATTGCAACCCGATTCCATTTCCTTGCCTTATTCGAAAGATTCCTGCAATATTATACAAGATAGCCAATTGTATATGCTACCTAAATATGTATAGATGCATAATAAAGAGATATATTTAATATCTAGCAAGTTAATCTTTAAGATAGAATAATATATTCTAAAGATAAGGTAATATAATTAAGATAATTACCATCTAAAAGGATTAACTTGTCCTAATTATTTAAAACAAAATAATATCAATTAAACAATAGTTGGGCAGATCGGATCTAAGCCCAATTCGAATGAGAACAATGGCCCTAACAAAAGTAACAGTAGATTTTCTTAGAAAGCATTAAAAAAAGTAAAACTACAACAATATTACCCTTTATATATGATATAAAAGTATGAAATAATAAACATATTACAATGACAAGGTATTCTTTTTTAAGAATAGTTAATAACACCCAATTACCTACTGCAAATCCCCCTTAATTTCAAGACACATGCACGTACACGCTCCATCTTTGCACTGTATATATTAATTGTTTCCTTATTAATTTCCTAGAATCTTGCAATGACACAAAACTGTGTAAAGTAATAACAAGCCCGGTAGTATGATGGTCGATTTTGTACTTTGGACAAAGAATTTGGGTGGCGGCCATGTTGAGAAAATATTCCACATTGCTTGGGGATGGTCTTGATTACGCTTATTAAAGAGAAGCCCCCTATCCACTTAATAATGCCTTTTAAGTGGAGCTATATGGACTGTTAGGGCCGTTTTCTAACCGACTTGGGCTCAATTTGGATCGGCCCAACTAGGGTTAAAATTGATATTATTTTGTTAAATCATTAGGATAAGTTAATCTTTTAAATAGAAATTATCTTAATATTATTACCTTATCTTTATAAGATATTATTCTATCTTCAAGATTATCTTATTAGATATTAACCATATCTCATATCTATGTATCTAGACATATTATCAGGCATGTACGTTGGATATCTTATGTGATTATACATAGTCTATTAAACAAGGCAAGGAGATTGGAGCGGATTGCAACTGGATTATCGGCGTATTTATCAGATAAGGAAAGAAGATATTCTGGGGATTGCAACTGAAGATATCATGGAGATTCTGCCCATGCCTATATAAGGAGGACTCGACACAATTAGAGGACATACTTTGAAAAAAATAGTTTGTGATTTCAATATTGTATCGAGTCAAAGTCTTCTAGTGAGAACTTCTTTTCAAATGAGCTTTGAGTTAATCTTGAAGTTCTCCGACTCAAAGGAATATACCGAAAATAGTTAAATGTTAGGTGTTGTAATGGTAAATTAGATGGAGTCTTGATTTATGTTGGAGTAATTCCTATCATGTAATTCTTAAGTAGGTATATTGTTTGAGTTAACAATTCGGGTGCAAACCCCGTGGACTAGGACCAATTGGACCGAACCACATTAAAAACCTTTGTGTTCTTTACTGTTTTATGTTTAACTGTCTTTTAACAATTGCAACAACTTTTAAACGTTAAAGAGTTGTCATATGTCTTACTTACGAGTGCAGTTGCAAATACTGTGAAGTGCAACTGCATCCGATTACAAGTAACATAGATGTAAGATCTTTCATGGACTTCAAGTTTTGTCATGGTATGTTGGGCTTCTGAGCTACCCACGTGATGGCACCGAAAATAGTATCTGGCCACATGTTTTGATGGTCTTTGCCGGCTATACTCATGCATTAGAATTTTGAAACAATTCGGTCGAAACTACCGAAAAGTTTTGTTTTAGAGGTCACCGAAATGGAAATGAATAACAATTTCGAAATTGTAAACTCTATACACTTAAGAAACAAATATAATGAACACAAGTTATTTAGATATGTTATTGGGTATTATATTCATGCGACATGTGTATGAACATGCGTTTGACAACATATTAGTAGCCACTTCACAAATATATACTTTATTAAATATTATATGAAAGGTGCCATTTGTGAAATGAAAAGTAGCCTATTTTGAATATTTTGAATCGTGAAATGAAAAGTAGCCTATTTTCTTGTGACATTTGTTTGCATTATCGAAACTTCTTCGAAACAATCGAAATGTTTTCGAATTTTTTGAAACGTTTTTGATATTTATTATTTCAAAACTTACCTTCTAACCAAAATTTTGATCCATGGCTATACCATATTTTGATGGTCACTATGACATTGGAGCATGCTTATGGAAAACTTTTTAAGGTCCAAATAAAATTGGAAAGTTGTTATCGGAGTAGCAACCAACAAGGAGTGTGATAACATATTTGCAAAAAGCAGAACTTGAAGCGGCGGCGGCTTCCTGGCGCTTGTGAAGGCGTTCGAGTTTGGCTAGTTCTTTTTAGAGTTTCTTCTCTTCTGAATTGCCGTCGGTGGTGCGGTATGGTGTTTCTGAATTGGCTATACCATGTTTCTGAATTGGCTAGTTCTTTTTAGAGTGTTTTAGAATTCTCTTATGAAACACTTGTACATGTACGTGGTGTTTTGATTCTAAATACTTGTATCGAAAGCTCGTTTATTGGTACAATTAGTGTGTACTAACTATTAGGTACACATTGTATTTCCAAGAAGATGATACAAACATTTTGTATCGAAAAGGTTTTTGATACAACAACTTTATACCAAAGTTTAGCCGGAGTGGCATCAATTAGTACGACCCTTCGGTACAAAATTTTATTTCGAATAATCTATTGGTACAAATTATTGATTGTTGGTAGGAAATTATTTGTACTGGATTTCACGTTTTCTTGTATTATATACGTGCCATCAAATTTATTATACTGGTTCGATCGGTGGTTCCACGATCGAACCTATAATACTAGTAACCAATTATGTTGGCGCTTGAATGTTCAAGCTGCTTTTAATGAGGAGCGCGTTTAAGTGTAATCGTTATTATTTTTTCATACTTTTTTTGGAAAAGAAAAAATAGTGTGCACAAGTGTCCATTTTTACTGTTTGTGAACAGCAACCAATTACCGTTATTGCAAAACCCCCAAAATCTTGGGAAACCCTAATTTCGAACTTTCCATTTTAAGAATATTCCACCATTGTCACGTCTCTCAATGCTCGTCCACATCACATTCAACGTGCAACCCATTGTATGGCGATAACCATCACACGCTTCTCAATTCACACCTCACATGGCCGAATTAATCCCTCCGCCGCCGGAATACCAATCCACGGTGGCGCACGACGGCCTCCACTTCTGGCAATTCATGATCGCCGGCTCAATCGCCGGCATGGTCGAACACATGGCGATGTTCCCCGTCGACACCGTCAAAACTCAGATGCAAGCCCTAGGCGCCTGCCCTATTAAATCCGTGAGTGTCAAACACGCGCTTCAATCGATCATGAAAAACGACGGCGTCAAGGGCTTGTACCGCGGGATCGGCGCTATGGGGCTCGGCGCCGGCCCTGCCCACGCGGTTTATTTCTCCGTTTACGAGTTTTGCAAGGAGAGGTTTTCTGGCGGGAATCCAAATAATTCTGCGGCGCACGCAGTTTCCGGCATCTGCGCGACGGTTGCCAGCGACGCGGTGCTGACGCCAATGGATATGGTGAAGCAGAGGCTTCAGTTGAGTAGTAGTCCGTATACAGGGGTGTTGAATTGCGTGAGGAGGGTGATGAGGGAGGAAGGGATTAGGGCGTTTTACGCGTCTTATAGGACTACGGTGCTGATGAACGCGCCTTATACGGCCGTGCATTTCGCGATGTATGAGGCGGCTAAGAGAGGTTTGGTGGAGATTTCGCCGGAGAGTGTGAGTGATGAGAGGTTGGTTGTTCATGCTACGGCTGGAGCAGCGGCTGGGGCGTTGGCAGCTGCCTTGACCACACCTCTTGATGTCGTGAAGACTCAATTGCAGTGCCAGGTATGGTTTTGGTAAATGATTGCGCTTTCGTGTGGATTTAGCTTTATGAAGGTGGTAGTACAGTGTGTTAAATTTGAATTGTTCTCATGTTTCAGTATTTCTGTGATACGAATTGGTGATTGGAAGTTGGAATATTCATAATAATCATTGTGTCAACTCATTTTGTTTGTGGTTTATTGGCTCTGCCAATTTTAGTTAAATTAATTATTGTCGATCATATTGAAGAGAATAGTGAAAATGCGGTTTACTATTTTGATTTTGTGCTGGTCTAGTCTTTTAAGATTTTCTGATGCAAGCTAGACTCCAAGGTTGATTAGACACTCTCTATTAGATATTTGTAACATGCGGTGGGCAAAGAATAAGATTCCTCGGTGCTACAATTATTTCCATTTATCATTCTCTAATCTGCTGATTTTAGTAATTACTTCTTACACTTTCCTTGATGGTGTTAAATCTCTGTGGCATTATAAAATCATACAATGTAAGAAAACGAAAACAGTATTGGGGGTTTATATTTCGTATCATCTTCCTTCTCCGGCAGAAGGGAAAAATTAGATGTGACTCCATTTGCTCTGCTATACTCGAATCGGCATACCTAATTTTTAGATGAGAAGAATCCGTGTATTTTTGAGTGAATCAATTCCATTAACATAAACTACTAATAAGGAAATACTGTATATCCTGGTGAATTAACTTAGAGAAGTATTCAAGTGGGAAGTTTCGGCTTTCACTACGAATGGGAATTGTTTGATTTCACTGTCTTCAAGATTTTGCTTCTATTTCTCTTTTATGCATCCGTAGATATTTTCTAAATTTTCCATGGGAAACAAAAAACAGAACTCTTCTAAATATAATAGCAACATCAATCAATTTGAACTGAGAGAAATGTTCTCGAGGGGATGAGGTAGATGGGGTGAAGTATTTATCTCTCGTTTGTCACTGTTCTGTCCTTGTGCTCTAGATTCAACCACTTTTGCCCATATATCACTCCACAAAGATAAATCTAATAGGCCTAAACTTGAGACTTTGATAATATCTTGAAGAGTTGATCCTTGTTATCTGTTTTGTGAAAGGTTGATAATTATTTCTGTTTTTCTCCACCCTACTAACTGTGGAGTGCCTCCATGCCTTCTATTAATATTTGGGGGCACCCTCATTTCTTGCATTTTCATTCTCTGTGGTCTGTGGACAATAGATTCGCTGGGATGTTCATACTGGTATTAAGTACTTGTGCTAATTACAGTGCTATATAATAATGTACTTACCGAAAGTGGCTTCTGATGCCCACTGCATGGTCCATAAAGGGCACCATTTTGAGGGTGTCACTAAGTGCGTAAACAGGACTGTGGGGACTGCTGCCTGACAAATTTCTATGAATTGTGGCCAAACCAAGTGTTTATGTTATTGGGTAGCCATGATTTTTTTTGAGGCGGCTCAGTGATACATTAAACCAGGTTCATCTATGTGTAGCTTTTTTTTTTTGAATTTGCTGAAGTGTTAAGAATGCTGTTATGCAGATTCTTTGGAAAACCTCATAGGGAGACTACTGAAGTGTGAATTTTGCCCTTACACAAAACTTCAGTTTCCATAGATGCAGATCGATGATGCATGCTATAGATCATTAACAACAATATTGCCTATGTAACTACCGTAGTTGATGGTACCAACATAAAATTTTTTGATCACCCCTCAGATAAGCATTTTTCTCTAGGAAAAGATTGTTCTTTTCCGGAGGATTTTGGTGTATTCTTAGACAGTGTTCTCACTTCTCAGTGAGGATGGATTTTTCGTTATAGCAGAATCCTTCTTTGACCGTGCAAGTTTTTGCAGGGAGTGTGCGGATGTGATAGATTTGTCAGTGGTTCGATCCGGGGTGTAATTCGGACAATCATAAAGAAAGATGGATATAGTGGTCTTTTAAGAGGATGGGTGCCCAGAATGCTCTTCCATGCTCCTGCTGCTGCCATTTGCTGGTCTACATATGAAGCTGGCAAAACATTCTTCCAAGAAATAAACGCTAGCCCAACCAGTGCCAATTCGACTTGAGAGTTAACGTCATATAGGATTAATTTTTTCAGATTGCGGAGAATTACTCGATACAATCAGGCGAGCGACATACCTGGAGGACATCAACATCCTGTACATCCAGATTCTATTTATGCGTATGAGTATTATGTATAAATTGTGTCCCATCTGGTCAAATTAGGAGTCATTAGTTTTTCTTGGTTTCTGTTGTATGATATTTAAGATTCTAATTTTTGGACGAGCGAGAACTTTATTGTAACTTGAGAGTCGAGCGAGAGAAATGTATCTTCGTTAGACCTGGGAATATTGGTTATTGGTGGTGAAATAATTATTTTGTAGTTGTCTCTGATGTTTCTCAGTTCAAAGATTAGATAATTGCAGCTACGAATTTAATCAATAGAGATGTACCCGGTTCTGCCAAACCGTGGAGCATAATATTTGTTAGTAATGCACAATTTTAAATGGTGGCTTCCTAGCATTTTAGCTATGTGTTGTGACGAATGTAACATCAAGCACCAGTGGTCTAGTGGTAGAATAGTACCCTGCCACGGTACAGACCCGGGTTCGATTCCCGGCTGGTGCATTAATTTTGTACATTTTTCGCAATTTTGATTTTTCCCCTAATTTATGATTTAATTTGAACTAATTAATATAATCCATTCTCGAAATATTGAGATCTCATTTTGTGGAATTGGGGCAGAGGGGCAAAATGAACGCGGTGGCGACTTCGGAGGTAGATTTCATCGTAGGTAAGTAATTTTCCTCACCTCATTGAATCTTCGCCTTCTGTTTCTTCCTTGCGGTGACTTAATTATTGTGGTGTCATGTTAGATAACGGTGGTTCCGGCGCCGGAAGCGATTCCGACACGAATTCAGACGATTCAACCGACTACTACCAGCCGATTTCAACTACCGACGGCGGCGGCGGTGGCGGAGAAAACGAAGTGAATTCAGACGGAGAAATCGAAGATCATCATCATGAGCTGCTGCCTAATGGATATGCTCATATCGAAAACGGAGTATCGTCTTTAGATCTGAGCAGTGATGAAGAGGATGAGGTGGAGATGAATCTGGCAATGGAGATGGAAAGGGCCGCCGCGAGAGAGGACGAAAGGCGGAGAAACGCTCCATTGTCGGCGGAGAACGCCGGCAGAGTGATGGCGGCGATGCGAGGGATCTCGTTTGGAGGGTACGTACCCGAGTGGGCGGGTCAGGTCCCCGAGGTCCAGTGGGTTGATATTCTCCGGGCTCGGTCTGGTGGAGCTGGGGATTCTTCTTCACCAGTTTCTTGAATATTTTTATTTGTAATTTTATAATTTTACTTACTCGGCAAACTTGTATTTTTCTTGGTGATGATTAAGTTAATTGCCATTTTAATGGTTCATCTGATCCGGGTGCGCTTTACTAAACAGGGGTTGTCAAGGCAAACACTGTTACAAAGATTAAAAATAGGGTCACCCATACTTAATTCAGGTGACCCGCTTCAGAAACGGGAATTTAATCCTGCTGCATAGACCCCCCCGGTTTCGGAATCTGCATATAACAGTATGTCATGCCATACTCAGTGGAATTTCCAGTTTTGCCCAATTATTTTACGCATTGATCAAACACATCTCTCTCCCCGCAGATTTCCGCCGGCACCGCTCATCGGGGATCTCACTTTCATGATCGACTTCTTAAAGTTTTTCTAAACCTCAAACCCAGCAATTCATGAGCTATAATCTCTGATTTCCAAGAATTAATGCCGGATTAAAGTCGACCCACCTCCAGAAAAGAAAGTACCTGAATTTTTGCACTTGTGACTTTTAATAACTCCAAGTCACCAAAATTGATAATTCTAGCCATAAAAATATTTAGTTTCAACTATTAGAATATATTACTCTGCCTCATGCTATCGTGTCGCTTTGGTGCATTGGTTCCATTCATATTTTGCACATTAGTTTGTTTTTCTATTTGAATGACTTTCTGCATGTATTAAAGAAAGAAGCTAATTTATTTACTTTTGTTTGTGTGTGAGGACTGTGTGGTGAAAAATAAGCTTCCTTTCGTTTTTAATTTTTCTATTTTTTATTTTGATATGTCCTTTATAAGCCGAACTGAAGAAATTAAATCCAATTTTCATATGTATTGTTTTGCAAGAAAATCAAATAACATAATCCATAACTTTTCTTATTTGTATTAATTTGTTATTAAGACTGATCAATAAACATGAAAAATACAGATGATATATACATCTCAATTAGAATTAAGATACTAAAGAATAATATTACATAATTTAGTGGCTTTTAAATATAAATACTGAATTTTTTCAAAAAAAAATAAAATATAAATACTGAATCTAATAGTTTGTGAAGTTTTGGAAAGAGATTACTGGTCTAATTTTCACACTAAAAATGTGCATGATGAAAATAATATAATTCATTTAAGTACAAATTTCTAAGAAATAGCAAAAAAATACATTAGTGGGTAAAATGGTCAATTTATCATATTTTCAAAATCAATATTACTTCTATATTTTACGCAACCAAACCCAACAATTATGTCCAATCTATCACAAACTAGCCAACCCATATTCAATCTCCGTTAATCCCACCTCTCCAACCATACGCGCCCTTGATGTTCAGACAGACATAAACAATCAAACCATATGTGACCAGACTTCTCTATATTTATCACCAGATAAATGTGCCACAATTACATAACCAACAACAGCAACAACAACAACAACCACCAAGCCTGTAATCCCAATTAAATTGGGGTATAGGCCACAATTACATAACCCAACAAGTAATTCTATCAGAAATATATCAATGGCACCAAGAGTTGGATCATTAGGTTATAACAGTAAACTTGATTGGTGTATAGCATTCCATTTTCCCCAAAATGCTGCTCACAAATAAGCAGACAATTTTGTTCAATGACACTCAAGACTCCAGAAAATGCAACAACTCAAGTCAAAAAGGAAAAAGTTTGTCTTCATTCTTTTCACCCTGTATCATAATTATGTTTCACTCGCAAGCTCGAACTAAATTTAAGTTAACCGATACAAAGACAGCCCTACATTTCAAAAATAAAGTGCAGCAATGCACCTAAGCGCCACTGGTTACTACATGCTGCTTCCAGGCCGAGACAAAAGATTTGACTCAAAGCATAGGACGAATCAACAATAAGAATCCTCAGGAAATGGTTAGGCACCAATATTATCAATGGCAGCACCTTTATCCATCCTTTTGACAATTCCAGCTATAACCTGATACAAATCATTTTCCACAAATGATAAATAAAAAAGAAATGAAATCAGTAGCCGCAATTGTATAGATTCTGGAAAGCGTTGATTCCTACCTTTCCAGGTCCTAATTCGTAGCTCTTTTGCAGCCCTCTACTCAAGAGAGTCTTCACTGTTGTCTCCCACTGAACTGGAGAAGTCACCTGGAATTTCAGGTTGTTTAAAATTATTAGATAAAGTCTACTTTTTGTTTAGTTCAAAAACAAAAGCCGTCGGTTTACCTGGCGGGCTAATATTTTCTTGATTGTGTCGGGATCTGCGTGTGGCTCTGCATCAACATTGGATATTACTGGTAAGCGGGGTGTTCTAATTTCAGTTGATGCTAAGGCAGCTTCGAGTCTTGATACTGCCGGTTCCATAAAACTAGTGTGGAAAGCACCAGCCACAGCTAATCGAACCTAAACCAGTGAATGTTTTGCTGTCAAATGGTGTTGGAAAGATGGTAACATTAGTAAAATACAGTGATTGGCAAAGGGAAATGGAGATTTCACCGTCATTCGAGCCTTGAATGACTTGGCTTTTGCCTCCACTGCTTCAATTCCCTTGAGGCCTCCAGAAACGGCATAATTTCCCTATAAGAATATGTTAGCAGTTAACTCCAGATAATTCAGAAATTTAGCTGGCTAAATCAATGTTTTTTTACATGTCAAGCCCCCCCCCCCCCCCCCAAAAAAAAGGCAATAATCTTACAGTGCACAGGAAATTTGCAATTTGAACTTTATTTGCTTCATCTACTTCTTGGTTGGCTGCATCACAGAGCTCTTGCACCTTTGCTGAATCTAGTCCAATAATACTAACCATGGCACTTTGAGCAGCATCAGCAGCATCCTAATAATACCAACACAAGAGCTTTACTTTCACAAAAGAGTTGTGATATAAAATTATCATATAGGTACATTCTAGCAAGTTTGGAGATACCTGCATCGCTTCACCCCTTAATTTGACTAGCTTCAGCCCATCTTCAAAACTGCATAACAAAAATAAACCATTAGAGACGAGGGCAGAAACATTGCCCTACAGTTAACACTTACTTCACACAATTAACAAATATGCCACCATCCAAACACCGGTCTAGATGCTAAATGAACCAAAAGATAGCAGTGCAGTTGGCAGTGCACCTGAAAGCTCCTGCAAATGCAAGTGCAGTGTATTCTCCTAAACTCAGACCACAAGTTACATCCACAGAATCGATTATTTGCTGGCCTCCATCACGTGCTCGGAGCACCTCGACTGCAGCTAAACTGGTAACATAAATAGCTGGCTGGAAAAAGGATTCGGACAATACATCAGCTCAATGTTAACTCTAAGGACAAAAATTGGACCAAATTATCAGTAACTGACATAGGTTACTATGATCAACAGTGGGGGGATTACGCATTACAAGGGCAAAATGATGTATAAGATATGCTATATCAGAAGAAATGCTGCATCATTATAATCTTTTTTCCCCATTTCAGGGTTAATCGAAGATATATTGTTTTCTATTAACAAATTCTTGTGGTACAGGCTATTAATTTTAAGGTTGGGTGTCCAATGAAATTAGATGTGCTCATCTCACTTATGACATTTAAGAAAAAAAGTCAGGCAAATTAGAATAGCTTCAACCTCAAACAGGATATAGCTTTTTCCTTCCACTTGTTGCATATGGATGATCTAAGAAAAACATCAACATTAAAAGGCTCAGTGTACCTGGCTTAAAACAGTGGAATTAAGCTTCTCCTTTGGCCCATTAATGCATATGTCCAAAAGGTCAAACCTGATTGTGATATAAGAACAAATCAGACAAGAACTTCCAAGTTGCAGGAATAAAATTCAGGAAAGTAATTGAGACAAACTGAACGCTAAATACATCTCCTAGTGGAAAGACTAGTTAGCACAGAACAAAAGCAATCTTTAGTCATATGTCCATTTTATGTCTCCCTTAACCGTTCTTGAAGCGTGAACATGCCGAACTCTTCTCCACACACTCATTCCCCGAAATCACTCTTCACTAAATTCAACACCAAAATCCAATGTGCAAACAAATGCTCAAAAATCCGACACGCAAACAAATCATCTAATTTAATTAATCAGCTAACAAAATCCACATAGGTGTAGGTATTTCAACGTCTAGAGTACAAAAACAACAACAGCATAAGAAACGTTACCCCAAAATATCGTTTGCTCTCTTGTACAATTCAGCTGCAGCAGGCACTTTCTGAGCCTCGACGCCCATTCCAACGGCTTGCGCACCCTTCACAAATCAACCACAGCCACAATTAGTCTAACCTAATCAGTAATCACATAACACAACAAACACACTGATCCAATCTATTTTATCCAAAACCTAACCTGACCGGGAAAGAGGAAAGCAGTGGAAGGCTTGTAGTCCTGGAACAGCGCATCATCGACGACGGTCTGAGAACCGACGGCGGCGGTGCTCATTGAAACCCTAGATTTACCTGCGGCGTTCCATTGAGAGATTTTTCTGAAACCTAAGAGATTGGAGGTCTTGAAGGAATCGGAGGCGGCGAAGGTGAGTGAATTTTTGAGTGAGATCGATGGGAGAACAATTGAGGACGCCATTGTTGTGGTGGTGGATTGAGATCGGAAGGGAATTTCGATTTTTAGTGTTAATTTTGGTGGGCGGAGTTTACTAAGAAGAATTGGATTTGGGGGTTCGAAAGTTCCGTCAGCTATGCTTGTACAGCTCAACGGCTATATAACTACCTGCTGTCACTAACTATGAGTTAAAAAAATATTGTTGTATGTATCTAATTAGACACTCATAAAAAAAAAAAACAAAAACAAAAAAAAAAGAAAGAAAGAAAGAAGAAGAAAGAGAAGAGTTATATCCAATTAGACAATTTTATCTATGCTAACCCCATCCTCTCACATATTGGTGGACCCACATCCCATGTGAGTGCACTGGACACTCCTCACTGGGTAGCATAGATTGAATCCTAATTAGACTATGGGTGTGTTTAACTCGATGTGATAGGCGGATATTACGACACACGACACAGATATGTGAGGTGTTTTGAAATGTTCGGTGCATGTTAGTTATTCTTTTTTTTATGAATAAAAGATTTCATAGATAAGACAAACGGATTACATCATAGATCAAGAAAGATATAATCCAACGACAAAATCGCATCTAGGAGATGCGCCTAAAAATCACTACAACAAGTTAACCCCAATCAATAGGAGGAAAATCAAAATTAACCACGCCATTCCATTTAGTTTTGCTGCTCCATTTAGCCAATTGCGAGCTTTTGAATTTGCTTCTCTATGAATGAATGACAAGGTCCAAAATGTTCTTTTGTTGAGAATGAGTTGGATTGCGTTGATAGTATGTTCGCAAGTCCAATTTGCGTGACATTGCTTATCATTAACCTGTTCAACAACTCCTTTAGCGTCAGTATCGAATTGGACACATGTGTGGTTGTGCTCGTCCATTCTTTCCATGACTTTGCGTAAGATGAAAGCTTCAGCAGCATGAGAGTCCGCGACAATAACTGATCATTTCTTGCCAAAGAAAATCTCCTAAGTCGTTGAAAAGAATGAAGGCTCCCCATGCTTGTCCTGTTTTTTTTTTAATCAAAAGCAGTATTGTAATTCACTTTAAGACAACCGTTAAATGGGGGAGACCAAATAGTTATTCTTTCCGGTTGTTGGATGAAAAGAGCGTTCTTAATTTCCAGAGACTTTGAACAGTTTGATGAAGAGCAATGTTCACATTTGGGGTGTTGCTGTTGAGAATGACCTGATTGCGTTGAGTCCAGATGATTTCCAAGGCAATGATGGAGAAATTGCAAAATAGAAGAGCTTGATCATTCCTGTCATCGAGTCCAACATCCTTGGCAAGTAGTTTAAAAATCCATTCAGTGATAGTAAGGTGTTGGAATTGCTCAATTCTGAAGTTCCATGCTGATTTGAACCCAATTTGCTTTGCGAATGGGCATTCCAAGAACAGGTGGTGTGATGATTCCACAACGCTCGCACAAAAGGGACACGAGGTATCCTGCAATGAGAAAAGCGAGTTGAGTTTAGAGCGAGTGGGAATACAATCATTAATAACTTTCCAAAGGAAAAGCTTGGTCCGGTTGTGCATTTTGGAATTCCAGATCTTTTTGCAAGTTTGAAGTAACAAAGATGAGTCATTAATAAAACGAGCTTCTTGGTCCGAGAGGTAAGCATGTTTGGCTGAAAAAATTCCTTTACTCGAAGGAATCCAGACCAAACATTTTTGTTCCATTGAAGGAAAAATAGGGATCTTTCGAATTTCATTACAAGTAAATGCATTAAAAATCGAAGAAAGAGTATTCATATTCCAAAGACCGGAATTCTCATCAATTAAGCTATCAACAAACTGATATTTGGAGATTAAATCTGGAGAAAGATGCGCAAATGGAGGCGTGAAAAATGGCACGGTCGGGATCCATGTATCTTCCGAGGTGCACACATCATTTCCTTTAGTGATTTTAAAGCATGCTCTTTTGAGAATAATGTCACGTCACTTCAAATGCTGCGCCAAATTCCTGAACAATTTGAAAAAGATTTGTTAGTTGAAAGTAAGGATTGATTGTTCAGATATTTGGAAGTAAGAAGAACTCTGGAGAATAATTTTCCATTCAGGTTGGCGCAAATTGTCCATGCGAGCTTAGCAACTAATGCACGATTCATATCTTCTGTTCTCCTGAGCCCTAGTCCGCCATACACTTTAGGTTGGCATATGCGATCTCAGGCTTTAAGGTAAAGTGGTTTTTTCTCCTTGTTGGACTACCACCAAAATTTTCTCATGCTTTTATCAATTTCCCTGCAGTTTTTAAGAGGAATGAGAGATGTGGAAAGATAGTAAATTGGGGAAGATTGAGCCACATTCTTGAGTAAGATAAGTTTCGCAGCTTGGGACAGGCAATCGGCTTTCCAAAGCGCCATTTTAGAGTCAATCTTTTCCAGCAAATCCTTATGTTGATCATTGGAGTTTGTGGTTTTGCAAAATGGGAGTCCAAGGTGCTTCTGGGAATGGTTGCATTCTTTAAAGTTGGGGATTTCCGTCATCTTATCCTTGTCTCCTCTGTAACAATTTTTGCTAAAATGAATGACTGATTTCGAGTTGTTTGCATTGAGCCCTGTCCATTCATAGAGTTGATCGAGCATATCGGCTAAGGCTTGAGAATCATCTTCTGTGGCTTTCCAGATAACAACAAGATCGTCTGCAAACATTAAATGATTAATGTAAGGAGCATTACGGGAAATCTTGATTCCATGAAGGTTACCTCTGTTATTTTTTTATGCCAAAAGGCGAGAGAAAATTTCGAAGTAAATAATGAAAAGGGACGGGGAAAGTGGATCTCCTTGGCAAATTCCTCTTGTTGGTTTAAATAAACCATATGGTGCACCATTGAGCAAAATGGAGAACGACGAGGTGCTGATGCATTGCTGAATACGGCTCACAAATTCGGCGTGAAATCCCATACTGGAGAGAATGGATAAGAGAACAAGCCATTCCACATGATCGAAGGCTTTGGCCATGTCGATTTTCATCGCCATGAATTTCTTACCTCTCTTTTTCGTGTTGAGGAAGTGGATGATCTCGTGAGTGAGAATTGAATTTTCAGAAATAAACCTATCTGGAACAAATGAGAATTGATTAGGGGAGATGAGTTTCTGGAGGTGCGGTTGATCTGATTCGCCATGATCTTGGATATCAGTTTGTAAGCAACGTTACATAGGCTAATAGGCCAAAAATGATCAATTTGATTGGCACTATCATTCTTGGGAATGAGAGCAATGAATGTGTGATTGATAGCCTTAAGCGTATGGCATGTGTTGAAGAAAGCTTGGACAACTTTAGTGAGATCGACGACAATGATGTCCCAATACTTTTTGTAAAACAACGGCGAAAATCCATTGGGTCCCAGTGCTGAGTTAGAATCCATGGTGAGTAGAGCTCCTTTAATTTCCAGCTGTGTGGGAATAGTAAGTAAGATTGAGTTCTCTGCATCATTGACTCGAGGTTGAAAAAGTTGTTGAATCTGATGATCATTAGCAATAGTGCGCCAGTTCTTGGAAGAGTAAAATATGTCCTTGAAATGGTTGGTCAATCGAGATCCCATTCCTTCCCAGGTCTCATCGAAAGTACCATCAAATTTCTTTATGCGGGTGATGGTATTAACCTTCATGTGGAAGATGGAAGAGGGTGGTAAGGTGAAAAAACTTGGTGTTCGCGTCACCCATTTTGATCCATTTGATTCTGGATTTTTGGCGCCAAAGATCTGCCTCGCATTTAAGAGTGTTATCAAGTTGAGCTTGGGCAGCAGATTCAGCTAAAGTCGTGACTGCACTTTAGTGGGAGGCATGGAGTTTCTCTAATTGAATCATGGACTCCTTGATTTTCGCTTGAACTTTGCTAAAATGATTCTTGTTCAAAATGTTGAGCTCTTTTTTGGTGTTTTTTGTTTTTAGAGAACATGCGAAACGGGGGAGATCCTTCAAAATTCACTTTCTAGGCTTTATCAATAACTCGATGACAATCTGGATGCTCCATCCACATAGAATCAAACCGAAAAGGTTTAGGACCAGATTTAAGGATCAGACTAATTTCAATAATGATAGGCATGTGGTCCGAGTTGAGAGCGGTGTGGTGGTGTACAGATGCATGAGGAAATCTAGTAAGCCACTCGGGGTTAGCAACAGACCGATCTAACCTCTCCTGAATATTATGCTCACCAATCCGTTTGTTGTTCCAAGAAAATGCGTGCCCACGGAAGCC
This sequence comes from Linaria vulgaris, assembly GCA_948329865.1. Taxonomy (NCBI): domain Eukaryota; kingdom Viridiplantae; phylum Streptophyta; class Magnoliopsida; order Lamiales; family Plantaginaceae; genus Linaria; species Linaria vulgaris. The sequence goes on along the minus strand of OX415250.1, from coordinate 27,436,010 downwards.
GAGATCGATAAGGTTGGCATTGGCTAAATGATTTTTCAGATTATTAGAGGATGAAGAGGCAAATATTCGACCTCCTTGTTTTTCACTTTGAGACAAAATGTCATTAAAATCTCCACATACCAGCCATGGGGAGGAGTTATTGGCTGCAATGAGATCAAAATTGGCCTAGAAGAGGGCTTTGAGCATTGGGTTGGGGGGCAGTAGATAACCGACAAAAGTCAAGGATTTGGATTAGTTTGGGAGTCAACAAAAGTTGTGATGTTCCAAGATGATTGATGGATACACTGAAGAGAAATGGTGTTTCGCCATACCAAGCAAAGGCCTCCAGATTTCCCCACGGCAGGGACAAAAGTTGAGTTAACGAGATTGAAGGAAGAGAGGATTTGGAGAATGTGATTCTGTTTCTTGAGATTGATTTCACAAATAAATAGAATGGTAGATTTGTGCTTCCTAAGAAGGGATTTCAGGGTCCTTTTCGCCTTGGGATTAGACATCCCTCAGCAGTTCCACGAAAGGAGATGCATTATAACTCCATTAGCCCATTCGGACCAGGAGTTGTCAAAATTTCCTAATTATCAGAGGTGATATCAGTAATGGGAGTTATGAGGGGCGGGGGCGTAGTTCTACGATTGATGCTGTTTCTTGGGACATGGATGATTCTGCGTTGTATGATGGTTTCAGAGGTGAGAGTGATGAGATTAGAGATGTCGGGGATGTAGTTATTTTGTTGCTGAATGGTGGAATGCAGAGTTGATTGAGTTATGTGACAAAGGTGAAATATGAGGTTTTTAAGATCTTGAGTATCAGTGGTAGTTGATTGGTTGGAGCTTGGGGCATAGTGGTTGTTAGAGTGGTTTGAATTAGGCTCTTCATCCTAGATGTTTTTGAAAAAGAGTTCTTCAATGTTTGTTGGAAAAAGGATCAGAGGTCCGTTTGGTGATGCTTGGTAAAAGATGTTGGTTTGGGCCATTTGAGTTGGGGAGGTTCATTGCATGGGCCTGGTCGCTTGAGTTGTCTTTTTCCAGCCCCAAAGTTGGGCCTGGGGTTTTCTAAAAGTGTTAAATTGTGGCTCAGCTTAAGGAAGTAAGTGATTCGGGTCAGGGTAGGTAGGAGTACTGTTTTGGACAGGAGTGACAAAAGACTCTAAGAAGATAGCCGTTGGGGTAAAGATGAGCTTGACAGGGGGTTCAACGGTCGTCTGAACGACGTCGATTTTGTGGCCAATTTCTGGTTTAGAATAGGCGGTATTCCAACATGCTTGGTGGTTTTGCTGTTTGGTTTGTGTTGGATGGGGGTGTTTATGGGTATGAGGTTTAGCTTTATGGCTAACTGCGATAGATTTACCCATTAGTGGAGTTCGGAGCCATGTGCCGAAGGATTGAGGAGGGGATTGGGACTGAACTTGCGATTTTAGGAAGTTGCACACAGAGTCCTTGTGGTCAATAAGGCCACAATTGTAGCAGACAATACCAAGGCGCTCGTAGGAGATATTAGAAATGATCGAGCCCTTACCCGGAAGATTTATATTAATGGCAAAGATTAAGGGTTTCTGGACAAAGATGTTGACGCGGAACTCAGGTCCACTTTGATAAAGCTCCCAATTTGGCTAGCAATTTCTACCGCCAGTTGGAGATTCATGAATTTTGCCGGAATGTTCGTAGCCTGAATCCATAATTCGCTTGGGAATTCAGTTATTTCTTGGTAGGCTATATCATCTGACCAGAGAGAGAGAGAGACATGGAGAGAGATTAAGTGCCCTTTGAAGTTCTATGGGGAGGATTCAATGATTCTTTGAGCTTCATCGTTATTTTGAAATATGGAACGCCATGGTATGCTGATCCATTTCGTTAATTTCTATGCCACCGTTCAGATGCCATGAGTTAAGAAGAGTGGATTTAACCATAGCAAGATTAAGGGCTTTCTGGAGTGGATCTTACCAATGAGTGTGGATGTAGTCGGTGGTGTAGTAGGAAATGGGTTTCTGTTGTCAGTTGTGTGTGGGCCACTGGTAGTTTCCATTTGTGATAAAATGACTATGTATAGCACACAAGGAGAGGGGGGAAACCTAAGAAAAGGAAGAAGCAGCAGAAATGACTAGGGAGAGACTCTACTAGAGAGAGGATTCTAGAGAGGGGCGTGACTTCAAGTTGTGTTTCAGTTAATATTTGCATGTTAGTTATTCTATGGAGTATGGAGGAATAATATCTTCAAATATCTAAAATATTTTATTATTTTACACTTCTAAGCAAAATTATAGATTTATGTTAGATCTTCTCTTCAATGGATGGATACCAATAATCAAAGTTGTTTAGCAACTTGAAGAAAACTTCTGTACTATCATTTATGGGATGGAATTAGAAAAAAATATACTCTCTCTTAATATGAAAAGTAAAGAAATTTATGTACAAAAATTTCACAATAATGAATTACAAAATCTGCCATACACTAAATTTTTGAAAAGATGCAAGCTAAAAAAATGTGCTATTAGGAGTCTACAGTATTAATTAATTATATCGAAACACAAGAAACATATGAACTTGCTCAAATAATGCAACAAAAGAAGTGCATGTCCATTGTCCACTTCCACGGTTCCACCGCGTGTATATGAATAAAAGACATGCAAATAAACAGCACTTTCCGGGAGAAAAATAAAATCAACGGACAATATCATAGTAATAAATTTTATTTAAATAAAATATGCGTATGTACATATAACACATTGAACGTTTTCCTTTTTTTCTTATGTTCGCACACAATAATACAATTTAACTTGTCGTAGTGAGGTCAAGCACAATATATTTTTTTATATACACATAAGAATCAACATCCCTTTACAAAACCTATACCGTACATTATATATATATATATATATTTAATTATACAACACGACATGCATATATACAGAATTATAGTACATAATATATTGCATGAGGTGAACTCAATCCTTCCGGATTTCCTTGATGTCAGTTCAGTGGTTAAAATGTATTTCTGCACGTCACAGAGCTATCAAAGTTCCCCGTGGATGTAGCAGAAGATCAATGCAAAACCAACTCTAATAGGAATGTCTGCAAATGAGATAACGTCAAGAAAAATCTAACACATGCTTGACATTCATTTAAACTTGCTATTATACGTTCATTCCCCTGATCCCAGGAGCGAACTTTACAGATTATTATACTGGGGAGCGGATTTCAGACTTTGAATTGGAGACGAGATCATCTTAGAACTGATAAAAATGGGATGCGTATTACCTCGAAAATGCATGTTTCCTTTTATGTGTAATCAACTACTTGGAGCTCGCTGTATCTATCTCTTTGGCTCCTTATTGCCTTAGCTCTACCGTCTCTTATTTCTAGAACCTGGTTGACATAATAAAACATGAGAAGAATATTATTGATATGGTCCCTTCCCCAAATAAAATCATTAAAGCATTGACTAATGAGAGAAAACAATGAAGTTTTCATTGCGGGGATATTGTCTGAAGAAGATTGAAAATTACACCGCTTCTAAAGTCTTGAAGTTGAGAGAAATATTGGCCTACCTCAGGCGTTGAATCAAGAACTCCACTGGACATTCCCACATCAATTCGCCATATACTACAGTTGAATTCACTGCAGGGATAACTAAGTTCTCATTCACTATGCATAAGATACAAATCAATCAAGCATATAACTAAAATACACGCCATATCATTTTGAACTAGTTTGATAGAGATAAATCTAAAACCAGTAGGTCCATCAGAAACTAAAATCCAAGCTAATTGTTTCATCTGAAATCATCCAGATTCTGGTTCTTCAATTAAATTTTGCAAACTAATAGAGATAAAAACTGCATGTTGTCATTCTAAGTCCAGACTCCAGACTCGGAATCCATGTAAATTCTTTCCTCAAATTAATAATTATTTCTTTCGGCTATTACCTTGCCAGTTATAAGTAAAGATAACAGTTTATCGAAACGACCTTCATGGTCTTTTTTTTTTCTTTCTGGTTTTGGGATAAAGAGTTCAATTTTGTTACTTCCTCACAGGTCCAATATGATTGATGAATTATTAAAAAATATATATATATGATTGATGAGACACGTAAGAGATGATTAACAGTGGCTCATAAAGGAATTTCTATCCACACCACAATGTCTGGTTCGCTACAGAATGCTCGATCAACTTTACAGAAAAATTCTCTTGGTTCTTCAATTTAATTAACCAGTCAGAGGGTCAAACATTCTCTAACTGTAATAAAGCTTTTTTTCTTTGAAATTATATTGGCTTGAATCTTATTTTGATTTAACATGTATTGATTTCATAGATTATAACTTGTATTGCTTAAATTGGTATTTACTTACTTTGAGATATATTAAAGCTTCAAGAAGGTCTATCTCTAGGAATCATGAAATCTGCAAAAACTTGATGTATATTGATATTTTTCTAAACCTCTTGATTATTTTTGTGGCTAAGAATTCGATGATGCTGAAACAAGACATGAAAGATTGTGAGACTAGCAGTGCATTTCCTAAATCAACTAAAAGAATAAAAAAACTAAAGCAAATATTTCAAGAATAAACAGCTCAAAATACATAACTTTCTGTACCAGTTTACTCCTATAGTTTGTGGAGTATGTCCGACTACCATTGCCTTGGCGCCAACTAATCCAAGTGTTTCATGAAGAATAGATCGGATCTGATAAGAGGAACAAGGTAGGTCTCATAATTTCAAAAAGAGAAACTTGAAAATCAGCCTAAAATGTCAAAGTTAGATTTAAATAATTAGTAAAAGGCGACGGGAATTTACAAATATCTCATCTTTGCAAGCATTCTCTTTTACAAAAAGGAATCAAAATCAAGCACCCCCAAATTACAACAAAAGGGGGAAAAAACTGTAAAAATAAGAAACCTGATTGATCTGATAATCTTGGAGATCCGATATGTCTCTAGAGTATAAACGGCTCCAAACCACACTGTCGTAGCCTCTGGTGGCAATGAAGGGGAATTCTGGATAATCATCACCCGTGGTAAGGCCTTTCATCCAATAAGATACTTCTGTGTTCATTCTCTCTATGCCATATTTAACTGCAGCAGAATCAAAGGTCCAGTGGGTCAGTAATATTATTATAAAATATGAAAACTGTCGAGTTTCAGAGAAATAAATACAGGGGTAATTAGATTTACATCCCTCTGAACTTGGTCTAGTTACAAAATCTTAAACACGACTTGAATCTTTACAGAGACTCTTTTTAGGAACATAAAAATAGGAACCTATCTGCAATGACTTCATGGAATGTCCTCGTGTTCAAATATCACGGGACTTATGTATTATAGGCAAAGTCTGATGTAATACTCCAAATATTACCATGATGAGGAAGAAGGCCACCGTGGCAGAATATCCAATCGTCAACTTGAAGAACAACGGGATGACGTGCCAATTCAGACGCCAATGGACCCCCTGGTCTCAGGAGAACTGATCTTGCAATGACTCCCTTCTGTCTCTGTCCTAATAGTCAGATCACCGAATTAGAAAGAACCTCAAAGGCATTGTACCACAATAAACACGGATAAGTTTCGTTACTCCGATGAAACACATTAGAGAAGCATCAAAAATATCCCAAATCATGACTTGCACAATAAGCAACCCTTTTCAACAATATTAGTTGATGTTTCGTGGATTATGTCCCGTAATCTATATCAAGAGTATGACCAATATATGTGATCGAGTTATAATCTCCAATAAAACTTCAAGTTTGAGAATAATACTGAAGAACTTGTCCTCCGAAAAAAATATTGATCTGACAGATTTTGATTATCTGTTATGCTAAGGAGATAGGCATATGCTAATCCAAGAAAAGATTGAGGCAAGTACAGTTCCACTTGACAATGTTCTGATGTTTTTCTTGGGAATAAGACAGCTGGCTTCATGAATTGAATAACGTCTCTGCCAGTTCTTGAACAATGGACCATCTGTTATTGCTTAGTTGAACATTTAATAAAAGGCTCGACCAAACTATATTGTAGTAGCGTACTGAAAGTATCACCCATTATCAGAAAAGAAAGATGTTCAAACCTATAAAAGAGTATTTGGAGCACAAAGTTCTTCGCTACAATATGACGGGTAAGTAAACTAAAGTGTTTGGCAACTTGATCAGATATTTGCCATAATGATCAGCCAACACCTTTATCAGTCACATTTTCCACATTTTCAAACGTGCAAGATCAGAGAATAGGTCAAGTTTATAACATACCTTAACTAAGTTCCAAGGACCCCAATGATTTTGAGGCACCTTACGATCTTCTTTCCATCTTTGGGATACACCAACCCAACCAGAAAATGCCTCTTCCCAGTTGTGGTCACAGATTTCCAAGTGTTCAAGGAAGTCAGCACACTCATCGAAGGCACCTGAATCAACATATCTAAAATCCCCTTCCACATTCATGGTTTCATGATTTCCATTGACCTACAAAAGTCATCACATGAGCTTTAAGTAGTTTGTTCAACCAAAATGAACAAAATGAGAATACTACAACCACGGTTAAAAAACAAGTTCGAGATTAAGTATTGACCAGCCAAAAAAGAATACTAAAGATTTCTTTGATGCATCTAGTTACCCAAGGAGACAACTAAGAGCATGTGACATCACAAAGATGGAAAGAAAAACATGCATGCAGTTTGCAAACCTGAAAAACAGCACCTCCAATTGCTTTCGCTTGGATATCAAGCGACTTTAGTAAGGATAAAATTGCGAGCTCATCTTCACCCCTATCAAGTATATCCCCAAGCTGAACCAACACCTGGTCCCAAACAGAAACTTACAATCTCAATGCACAGACACAATCACCTAAGTTCGATCAAAAAACAGCAAACAGAGATTGCCATGAAAAGTCGAGCTGCATTAGCTTTCTCGGTAGTAAACGAAATACATACCGTTTGTCCACCAACCCACACGTCTCGACCATCGGAACTTAAAACGCCAGCTATCTGAAGAGCGTACCTAGCTTTATCGAGATCTCCATGCAAATCCCCAACTAATAATAATAATAGTCACCAAACAAACACATAATAAGTTCAACCACCAACAATTTAGGTCTAATATCTTATTAAATAACATCACCAACACACAACTCACACAGCAGAGTAGAGCAGAAGCTATCAATTCAACATTTAACTTTTAAGGTTTGCAAATGCACGTAAAATTGTATGAAAAGAGTAAAATAATTAACGGTGAGGATGAATAAATACCGGCGACAATCCGGCGGCCGGGGGCGGAGACGAAAGTAGGCGGCTCGCCGTTCACTATAATCGGATTTAAGCTCACAGTCGCATTTGCAGACTGAACGGTGTCGTTTTTTCTATTTGAAAGGTGTGGAGACGGAGTTGAAGTTGCTGAACCACCGCAACAGCAAACGACGGCGTTTAACGGTTTGTGCTGCTGAGGTGGCAGGGGAAACGAACAGGCGAGAGAAACAGAAGAAGAAGCAGCCATTATCATCTTTCATTTATTTATCTTCAGCTTCTCTACTTGTTTCACTTTGGATTTTGATGAATGTGTATGATTTTTTTTCCACCACGAATTTGGCATCTTTATATTTATTCGAATTTTATTTTTATATCAGTCAAATATTATTTGATTTATTTATCTTGGCCTTGCTTAATTAATTTCCAATCGTCGTGGTGAGTCCACAAATGTGTTCCAACTCCCAACCACGTCACAGCGCTTTTCTTTTCTTTCTTTTTTTCATTTGATTTTTTTTTAATTATTTAAAGCATGCTTTATTATTTTTATGGATAATTATTTAATATTTTAAGTTTCAGAAATGTAACATATAGACTGACCTGGGTATTACAGAATATCCCTAACATTTGAAAAATAACACAAATGTTATTTTAATTAGGAGTTTTAAGGTTCACGAAGCGATGTTGTTGTTGCGGCTTTTTGAAAACTAGTGAGACGATACTGTACGTAACAGAGGTCAATATAATTGGTCTTATTATACTTCATTAGATTTTAGTACGTATGAGGGGGAAATACAATTGGTCTTATTATATATACTTTATTGATTTTAGTTCGTAGCATGTCATAGTGACATGGCAATAGTTAAAATAATGGGCATTGTGTAACTAACTATAAGAATCTTGATTCGATGTCTGGGATCCCCGACGTGCTTAGATTGCTTTCATAGGCTTAGTTAGTTGGTGTTCCGAACCAAGTTAGTATAGACACTTGTATAAGTTACAAATTGACATATTTTGTAATAGGTTCACGATTTCGTTTGTAATCTACGAACTTGTACCAAACTATTGGCGCCGTCTGTTAGAACACCACATTTCCTAGACGATGACGTTAGGATGGCACGCACCCGGTCGCGGTCTCAAGGACCGCCTATAAAAAATGCAACGGCTGGAAACATTCATGTAGACCAACTATTGCCCGACCCTACTGTCCAACAACCACTACATGGACCACCATCGCAACAAGCCCCGGCTCCCACATCCGCGGCCTCGGCAGTGGCTGTCCCCAAAAATGATTGCCCAAATCAATGCTACTCTACAAGCAATCGTGACCGCATCGGTAGCTGCAACGCTTTCGCGTCATCAGCCCCTGAGATTGGAACTTTGCCACCACGACCCCAAGAGTCTAGGGCGAGTGGTATTGCCGAGAGAATGATAGGTCAAAAGCATGAGGAAGTAGACGAATCCAAGAGGGACCGCCAGTTTTTTAGAGCCTTAGAGCCCCCAATCTGAGAGCTGAGATGAGAGAAATAGCAAGAAGAATGGAATAACTGAACCAAGAAAGGAAAGAGGTGCATCGCCGACTAGTGCAAGCCGTAGGTCACTGGAGGCTCACATCGTTCTGTGATGAGATTGGAGTTGAAGCTCTAGATATGGGGGAAAATATCTCACATCTCAAGACCTATGATGGGAAGAGTGACCCCCATGGACAGATATCTTATGTGGATGGAATATTAACTCTACATATATTCTATGATAATACGTAGGTCCACATATTCTCCACATCCCTATCAGGAGCGTCACTAAACTGGTTCACAAGGATACCCGTGGGTTTGTTGACCAGCTATAAACAAATGAGAAAAAGGTTTTAGAGTAAGTTCTCGAACTAGAAAAGGATACACATTAATCTGAATCACCTGAACTCAGTCAAACAAGAAGACAAGGAAAGTCTTTCTGAAGGACTTCATGAAAAGATTCAATAAGGAGCTACTCAAGGTGGATGAGCCTAAGGGCGAGCAGGTAGCCATCAGACTATTCAATGCAACTAAGCATAAGAGGTTTGCGGCTACCCTTCTGGAGGAAGAGCCAAAAAACATTGACCAGATCAATGAACTTGCCTATAAGACCATATATTGTAACGAGATGATGGCAACCAAGAACACTCCTAACCAGGTGCAGTATCGCCCAAAACGAAGGGAAGGATAGAACCGAGATAGAATTGACCGCCATGGCGACAAATCTACTAGAAGATACACTCTCTTGAACAAGGATATCCTAATGGTATTCGCCATCGCATAGAAGAAGAGATGGCTCAATGAACCAAAGAAGTTGAAAGATACACCAGGGACAAGGTTTTCAAAGAAGTACTACAAGGATCACTGCCAATTAGGGCATAACACAGAGGATTGCAAAGATCTCAAGGATGAGATAGAAAGGCTTATCCGTGAAGGTAAACTGATAGAATACATATGCAACCACATGAACTCGGATGAGCAACATGAGAGGGACATGTCTCGCTCACCGCGGAAGGACAAACAAAAAGCTATTGAGGCTCATAGCTCCCATACTCACATCGTCGTCAATGCACCCACTAGGGGAATGATCACTATGATAAATGGAGGACTCGTAGGCGCTGACTCTAGTAACGGGTGAAAGAAGATTACTCGAGTGATAGGGGAGGACAGATACATGGGTTTTATCGCACTACTTGAGAACGAGGAATTGCTTGGGGAAGAAATCCTTTTACCAAAAAGAACCTGAAGCAGCTCACCCCACAAGCTATCCAAGCAGGTAAGCCAAATTACCTCCTCGTAATTAACTTGATATCACTAACTACACAGATTGAAAAGTCCTCATTGACAATAAAGTCTCGGTGAATGTGATATTCACTTATGCCTTGAACAAAATGACACTGGGTCAGAACTTGATTGAGCGGATCACTACGCCTCTTAAGGGTTTCGAGGGGGAGGCAGAAGTGGTTCCATTAGGACATGTCACTTTGATGACATCATTCGGGGAGGATCCCTTCAGGAGAACACTGAATGTCCAATATCTCACAGTTGATCAACTGTTTGCTTACAATGTGATAATTGGTTGGCCATCACTCAACACCATTCGGGATGTGGTATCTACCTACCACAAAAAAGTGAAATTCCCAACTCCTGGAGGCAAGTGCGAGATCATTGGAAAACATAGAGAGGCATGGATGTGCTATATAGTATCCCCAAGCTATGCAGTAATGATGAGGCAGAGGCGCTACAAGCCCTTGCACCGGAAGACCAAGATATGGACGAGTAGTCGGACCAGTCCCCTTAGTTTTCTTTCTAATTATGTCGGAACAATTTACGTTTATATCTGAACAATTTAAATTTCCCTTAATTGTCCTTCATGGGCTGGCATGTAATTAAAACAGGGGGAGTTACGCCGACTTGGTTCTCATACTATGGGATACGTAGGAGAATCAGAATCTACCCGATTCTTAGCTGTTACCTATCATAAATCTTTTATATCGGCAATGTAATTTATCTCCTATGCTACCTATATGATTACAGGAACATTCCTATCTTCTATCTAACGTGATATGGTAGAAAACACCTTACGGTAGAAGAATATCTCTTATCCACCGCGATATGACAGAGAATACCTTAAATGGTAGACGAATATCTCCTACCCACCGTGATATGATAGAGAATACCTTAAACAGTAGTAAAATATCTCCATCCACCGTGATATGGCAGAGAATACCTTAAACGGCAGACGAACATCTTCTATCCACCGTGATATGGCAGAGAATACCTTAAATGGTAGATGATTGTCTCCTATCCACCACATTATGGCAGAGAATACCTTAAATGGTAGATTATTATCTCCTATCCACGGCGATATGGCAGAGAATACCTTAAATGGCAGATGATTATCTCATATCCACAACGATAGTGCAAATAATACCTTAAATGGTAGATGATTATCTCCTATCCACCACGATATGGCAGAAAAAATCTTAAGTGGCAGATTATTACCTCATATCCACGCAATATGACAGAGAGTACCTTAAACAGAAGACAACGGACTCCAATCCAATATGATGTGGAAGAAAGTACCCTCACCAGTAGACTTTTATCTCCTATGCACTAAGATGTGGAGAAGAATACCACCTTACTGTAATCTACGAACTTGTACCAAACTAAATATGCTCGATGTGCTTACTTTATGGTGGCACTAACAAACAATTATTTTCATTATTGTGTGTATTTTACGAGTAAAATATATTTATCATATTATCACCATTTTTCATATTTTTCCTTCAAAGATAAACACAAGTTATGATATTTAAAGAGTTATATTTCATATACAGGAGTGGAGGTCGAATTTGACGATGAATCAATTCAACTGAGGGTCACATTCTTTGGAGGCACAATCACTAAAACAATGTTAGCAATGAAATTTGATGTTTGGTTGAATTATTGTTGGGCATTGAAGGTGAGGTTTTGGGTCGACCACACGATCGATCATGCACAATCAAATTCAATTGTGATTAACTCCAAATTGGTGTATTTTTCTTGTGATGAGCCAAGACATATTTACAACTTATTATGTCTAGAAATAATGCACTAAGAGCAGGATTTTTGAATATACATTTCTTGTTAATATTTGTGTAGGTCAGAACAATGAAGGTCAGATTGTGCCTTCCAAGGCAAGCATCGAATTCTACTCATAGGAAGAACTCGACCCGTAAGTTGAGTTAGACTTGTGAAACTTAGCATGATGTTGATTTGTCTGATTACTTTTATGATCATAATATTTTATTGTTGATAAGTAGCCTTACATCCAAACATGAACTTGTGAGGTACCTAATATTTGAAGACAAAAAGTTCGACTTTCCATTTTAGAAAGTTTTTTCAAGTTTCCGTTATAGTCGTTGTGTAACGGCCTTCAACATTTAGTAAATCATGTTTGATTAAATTAAGTAGATTTATTAGTTGTTAATCTGGGTTACTTTGAGCTTTGTATATATAGTTGAATAGATATGTTAACTTTATAACTTGATCAACACACAACTCGTGTGATTGTAAAATGCTCTCAAATGGTTTTTTCATGAATCGTTCGAATACGTCAATTCAATCTTTCGGTTTCAAATTTTACACTTGTTTGATTCACAAATTCATGATGGTATCATCGATTAGGTTTACGATCTAACGATTCCGCTGCTAAAGTTTGTTCTCTAATTTTTCTGATCATCTTCTCTTATCAACTTTTCTGATCATTCTTGTAACGCCCATAATTATAGGATCTTTTTTATTATTACTCAGCCTTGCATGATTAAATAATATAATTAGATTAGTGTGTATTGTAGTCATGTTAATTAATAAGTGCAGTTTTAGTTTAATTAGGAACCGTGTATTTAATCAGTAATTTTTTTAAACTCAATTGTAAACTCTTATCTTTATCTTTATTTTTACTATATAATAAGAATAGATGTAACAAGCCGCAGACATAAGCAAGCAGGCTGCAAACGTATAACTTTATGTGTTCTGATTTTGTCCCTGTAAGTTAAACTAATTATTGTATTGTTTTTTGTTTTACAATAATTAATATCTGATTTTGTTGTAGACGATGAACCGATTGGAAAATCTTCCTCCCCCGGCAAAGTCGTTCCGCTTGACTGTCCAGCCGACCTCCAGAATAAGATCGTTTTTTTACTAGGTCTTAACTGATAAAGAAAATGAATATTTTGTTTAATACAGCAGCCAAAACTTCTTTTTTGTTAAATCAATTGCGAAATATTTTTGTAAATTAGTCATTTTTTTATTCATGAAAACTATCTATAAAAAAAATTTGATTCGGGGATTTCCCCCAAAAAGATCGGATGGTTCCTGCTTGTTGACAGATTTTTCGGGATTTGGACGAAAAAGATCGCTTTGTACGCAAGCAGGCTGCAAACGTATAAATTTTTGTGTTCCGATTTTGCCCCTGTAAGTTCAACTAATTATTGTATTGTTTTTTGTTTTACAATAATTAATATCTGGAGAGCCACATGTATTAATGGATGAGACCCGCGAATAATAAACTTTCTTAATACCTAATAGCAATGTGGTCTTTCGTAAATTGCAGGACAATCCTTTCATTTTTTTATATTTTCTGATCTCGCCTCAAAAGTTTTACGTCTCACACTTACCGACCCGCTGCAAATTGCTAAATAGTCCTTTTACTTTTTATTTCTTCAATTTTGTTCTTAAAAATTGCTATTATTTACTTTTGGGCCCCCGGTAAATTATGAAATAGTCTTTCAAGTTTTAAACTTTCTTATTTTTGCCCCAAAAGCTTTATAGTTTAACTCATACAAATTGCAGAATAGTCCTTATAGTTTCAAACTCTTTAAATGTTGCCCCTAAAGTTTGATATTATTTACATTTGGCCCTCACAACAAATTGTAAAATAGTCCTTCAAATTTTTTTTCTTCTTATTTTTGCCTCAAAAGATTTCTTATTTAACTCATTCCATCGTTCATCTTGTTTTGCAATAATAAATATCTTAGATTAATCGATTGGGGTCCATCTAATATAATATGAGTACAAAAATGTTTTGACGTTAATTATTCTATTTTCATTTTGTCCTCATTTCATTTGCAAGTTACTTCTCAACCACAATGTATGTTTTCTTATTCTTGGTAATAAAAAAAAAGACCTAGTATGAGTTTTTTGACTTTTCTTAACCTTGAATATCAAGAAACGTGGGTGACGATCCCACAATAAGATTTGGCTTATATCTTTTATGTGCAACTAATGGGCCCCAATTTTTTTTCTTTTTATATCTAGAAAATGGTTGACGGTAATTTTTGATTTATATTCGTATGTGCAATACACAAAGTTTCTTTGACATGATAAAAAAAATAGAAGATCATAAAATGATAGTTAGTGATCATAAGATAACGTATCATTTTTGTTTTATGGTAGTATATGGCAGTACCAATAAGTATTAATGTTGCAAAACCTACAGTTGTCCATAAATATACTTAGCTTAGGGTCTGCGCATATTTTAACGATGTAGTTTAATTAATAATATTGAAAAGCAAGTAATTTCAGAAATTCTCATGAATCGCTTATGTAATTTAGGGAATAAGATTTTGTTTTTGATAAATTAGAAATTGCATAGATTAATCAAAGTTAATAATGGGGTATCCCCCATCACAAAAGGAGGAAAGGGGTAAGAGGTTTAAAGGAATGACCCCATTCCAATTACAAGATATGGCCCATTTAGCGATGTTATGGGCTGCTAAATTACAAGTCCTAGGAATAAAATTAAAACACCATTTTGGCCATAATGCCCTGATAGCTCGGATTTCTTCAATGTATGGCTTTGATGTCCAATTTGGGACAGAGAGGAGATCGTTAATCTGGTTGACAGTGTTGAGACTGTCGGATTCGAACCGGATGAGCTTCAGATTCTTGGAGTTTGCCAGCTTACAAGCTTCAAGGATGGTTCTTGCTTCAGCTGCAGGGGCGTCAAGACATGGGGAGTTGTTAGCGGTTGCAAGTTCAATTGTGCCATTACAGTTCCTCCAAATTGAGGCTGTTGAGGTAGAGAGGCTTGTGAAGGCTGCATCAGTATTGATTGCTGTCCAATTTGGTGCAAGCCGTTTCCATATTGCTGCTGCAGGGAATCTGCTAGTGAGCTTTTTGTTTCTTCTAACTGTTGCATGCATTTTTGCCTCTCTTTCAACAATTTTTGCTTGTTCGATAGGGCTAGTGGCTGAACTATTATGAGTAATTTTGTTCTTGTTGTTCCACACCCTTTCCATTGCAATAGCACAAAAGTTCCTGAACTCCATGCATGCCTTTTCATCTTTAGCACCAGGAAGTCTACAAGTTAAGAAAAATTGAATCCATTCAGTGATAGTATTAGTTGAAAAGTTGTACAGATTAAAATTCCAACTAGAAGATAACATAATACAGCTGATATAACTACATCTAATGAATAGATGGTCCAATGTTTCATTGTCTTGGTTGCATAGTGGGCAAGTAGTGTCAGGGATATTGAAAAGTTTCTTCAATCTAGCTCTAGTAGGGAGAATGTCAGAGATGCATCTCCACAAGAAAGTTTTGAGCCTGTTGTGAAGCTGAGAGTTCTAGATTAGTTTCCAAAGTTATGAGTAATTTTGTTCTTGTTGTTCCACACCCTTTCCATTGCAATAGCACAAAAGTTCCTGAACTCCATGCATGCCTTTTCATCTTTAGCACCAGGAAGTCTACAAGTTAAGAAAAATTGAATCCATTCAGTGATAGTATTAGTTGAAAAGTTGTACAGATTAAAATTCCAACTAGAAGATAACATAATACAGCTGATATAACTACATCTAATGAATAGATGGTCCAATGTTTCATTGTCTTGGTTGCATAGTGGGCAAGTAGTGTCAGGGATATTGAAAAGTTTCTTCAATCTAGCTCTAGTAGGGAGAATGTCAGAGATGCATCTCCACAAGAAAGTTTTGAGCCTGTTGTGAAGCTGAGAGTTCTAGATTAGTTTCCAAAGTTATGAGTAATTTTGTTCTTGTTGTTCCACACCCTTTCCATTGCAATAGCACAAAAGTTCCTGAACTCCATGCATGCCTTTTCATCTTTAGCACCAGGAAGTCTACAAGTTAAGAAAAATTGAATCCATTCAGTGATAGTATTAGTTGAAAAGTTGTACAGATTAAAATTCCAACTTGAAGATAACATAATACAGCTGATATAACTACATCTAATGAATAGATGGTCCAATGTTTCATTGTCTTGGTTGCATAGTGGGCAAGTAGTGTCAGGGATATTGAAAAGTTTCTTCAATCTAGCTCTAGTAGGGAGAATGTCAGAGATGCATCTCCATAAGAAAGTTTTGAGCCTGTTGTGAAACTGAGAGTTCCAGATTAGTTTCCAAATAGGAAGAGGGTTGGGGTTGGTAACAAGTTTGGATATTGAGAGGAAGGCACTCTTGGTAGTGAACTTCCCTGACTTGGAGGGAGTCCATATAAGAGAGGGAGGATCAGGGGATTGGACAATAGGAATCTTTTTAATCTCTTTAATTGTTTCAGCAGAGAACAATTTATGGAGAGTATTAAGATTCCAGTTGTTGGTATCCTGATTGAATAGATCAGAGATGGTAGAGATACTATTAGGAGGGATGAGAGGAATGTTGAGGAGAGGGGGTTTGAAAGAGGGTATAGAAGGAATCCAAGGAGAGGTCCAGGGAGATAAGCTAGAGGAGGGATTGATAGTATAGCAGGCACCAGATGTGATGAGGGGTGTGAGCTTGAAGAGGTCACTCCATATCCAGGAACATCTGGACTTAAGTGGGGGCATGGTAAGGAAGTTCTTGCCATGCACATACTTAGAGTGAAGAAGCTTGACCCACATCTTATTAGAGTTGTTAGCCATGTTCCAGGTGAGTTTAGAAATGAGAGCATTATTATGGTCTCCCATTTTTCTAAATCCAAGGCCTCCTTGAATTTTGGGCCTACAAATAGCATCCCAAATTTTGAGGGGGAGAATGTTATGGTTAGCATCGTCTCCCCAAAAGAATCTCATCATCATGGAGTCCATCTTATCACAGATATAAGATGGAATAGATAAGTTGGACATGATGTAAGTTGAGAGAGTTTGGGCTACTGTTTTGAGAAGGATAGTTTTACCAGATATGGAGAGGTTTTGACCTTTCCAGTTACTTAGTCTACTATCCTGAGATTCAACAAGAGGGATCATAGTAGATTTCTTGAAGGTAGTTTTGTAGAAATGAACTCCAATGTGTTTCTCATGGTGAGAGCATTCTTTGAGATTCAGAATGTTAAGAATAGAAGCTCTGAGATTAGGGAGGAGTTGCAGCTGAAGTGGATGAAATATTTGGATTTGTTCATCTTCTGACTACTCCATGAGTCAATAAGATCAAAACAGTCCTTAATAGCTAGAGAGTTACCTTCATTAGCTTTACAGAAGACTGTTAGATCATCTGCATAAAGCAGATGGGTAATGGAATGGCTATGTCTGGCAATTTTGATGCCAGATATGAGACCTCTAGATTCTGCCCTAGTGAGTAATCTGGAAATTAGTTCAGCATAAGTGATAAAGAGGTAAAGAGATAGTGGATCTCCTTGTCTTATTCCCCTACTTGGTTTAAAGAAACCAAATTGAGAACCATTTATGAGAGTGCTGAAAGTAGGGGATGAGATGCAATATTGAATCCAACTGAGAAAGGTGTTGCAGAATCCAAGTTTGGAGAGGATATTAAGGAGGAGGGGCCATTCTGTCAAAGGCTTTAACTAAGTCAATTTTCAGTGCCATGAAAGAGTTGGATCATTTCTTACTATTCAGATAGTTCATGAGCTCATGAGCTATGATGTTGTTGTCTTGAATATGTCTGCCTTTGATAAAGGCAGATTGGAGAGGGGAGACAAACAAATGGAGCATACCTTTCAGTCTATCTGCAATGAGTTTAGATATACATTTGTATACAACTGATCTGTCCTAGAAACAAAGATATAATTTGTTTGTACTCTTTTTTTAGGAGGTCGACAAATAGATATATACATAATTCGTAACCCATCACTAAGTATGTTTCTTTGTTTTCTCGTTTTTCAAAATTTGAAGGTTACTTGCTAGAAAAGAAGATATGCTTTGGCTACGGAAGGAAAACTGCATTTAATGAAATACTGACACGCCCAATACATGCAGAATTGTTCTAATGTTTAAAAATGTACTCTTTATTTTTAGATTGAAATGAAATGGAGTAAGTTATGTAATGAAAAGTCATAAAAATAAAAAATAACTACATGAAGAAGTGCATTGTGATTTATTGTTGTTTTATATCAAAATAGTATTAAATATAAATACTTTTTATTTTAATCTAATTGATCACTAATTTAATAATGATAACTAAAAATAATAAAAATTAGACTCGACATGGGCTGTGGTCACCTAGTATTTAATAAGAATGGATGTTTTCAAGCAAGCTGCAGACATTGATTTTTCGTGTTTCAATTTTGCCGCTATAAGTTCAAGTAATTACTGTATTATGTTTTGTTTTACAGTAATAAATATTTGGAGAGCCCGCACGTATTAATCGATTGGGATCCGCAAATAATAAAATTTCTTAACAGTTAATTGCATTATGGTCCATTATAAATTGCAAAACAGTCTTTCAATGTTTTAATTCTTTCTATCTTGCCTCAAAAGTTTTACGTATCTCACTTATTAGCTTGCTGTAAATTGCAGAATGGTCCTTTTAATTTTTAACTTCTTCTAAATTTGACCCCAAGTTTTTGTTGTTTATTTATAGGCCCTGCTATAAATTATTAAGTGGTCCTTTTATTTTAAAATTATTTCAGTTTTGCCCCAAAAGTTTTGCACATATTTTTGGGGTTTTCACGTGATAATAACTTGTGTGCTCGCGCGTATAAAACATTTGAGACCGCTGAGTATAAAATTGATTAACACTAATTCGTGGCTGAAAATCCGTCTCTGTGT
The DNA here is from genome assembly GCA_948329865.1 of Linaria vulgaris. Classification (NCBI taxonomy): domain Eukaryota; kingdom Viridiplantae; phylum Streptophyta; class Magnoliopsida; order Lamiales; family Plantaginaceae; genus Linaria; species Linaria vulgaris. Next base: position 27,417,302 of record OX415250.1, on the reverse strand, counting down.
GTTTGTACATAAGAGAGAAGATCCAAAAAAAATTATAAAAATGATGCATGCGATATTTTTATCCATTCGTAAGTTTTTTATTGGTTGGCTGCACCATGTCAAATGATGACGTGGTGCAGCTATTGTAAGTAATAATTTCGACCATCTTTTATTGTTTTGATTTTGTCCTATAAGTTTAACAAATTACTATATTCTGTTTTAAGAAAATATTAATATTATAGTCGCGAGTTATTTAAAAAATAGAGTTTGAATATCATTTTTAAACATGTAAAAATATTTATTATTTTTCTACATAAAAAGCATTTGTCGTTCAAAAAGCACGGGAGCATTTGCCTAGTATATAAATAGACACGAATGAATTTTAGGTCAATGGTTTCATCATAGTTTCGCAACCGCAATTTATTTGTTCTCATATAGCCCATTACTTGCGCATATCTTTCTTCCCATGCTTCTTCACACTCTAAGGTAGATCATGTTTTCCTTTTCCTTTGTATCATATATATATTTAATCTCTTTTTCTAATGGCCATGAATAGAATAGTGAACGAATTATTATTTTTGCCCCACAATTTTTTTTTTCAAACTTAAATGCCCTTTTTTTGTGGCCCAGTTTAAATGTCGCATAACTTTGAATTTTCTATCAAAAATGCCCAAAATCACTTTTCGTGCCAAAATGCTACGTGGTGGTACAGTCAATAAGTTGCTATTTTTTTTGACCTAAAAACATTTTTTTCCCTAAATTTTTTTAACAATTATTCTTATTACACAAATTCAAAAACTACCCTTAAAATATTTTAAAATTACACTTGCACCCCATTATATATATTTTTAAAAAAATATTTATATCTTAAAAGAAATAAGATGTTTAATCCTTAATATATATAACAAAAAAATTATAATTATTATTTTACCACTTTATTTCTAATTATTTTTAAAACCATTAACTTAACCATATTATTTCTAATTACTTCACAAAAAACCATTAACTTTAAAATTATTTTTTTTAATTACTTAAATCCATTTTTTTTTAAAAGTCATCTTCTTCCCCACTATACGTCCCCCACACCCCGGTCGTCATCGCTCCTCTTTCACCAGGTCATCGCAGCGCCTCCGGAGCACCACCACTCAATCACCTCCTCAAATCACGATCAAATCGAATCGCGCCACATGAGTCGGGTCGGAGCTTCGAATTGGCGCCTCACACCTGTGCCTCCTCTCTCATTTCTCCGATTTCGCCGATGAAGAGCGCTTCCCCTGATCCGATGGCAATGTTGGTGAATTAGGGTTTTTGATTTGGGGAAATTTTTGGGTGGTGGTGATGTGCGGCACCGGTGGTGGTGGTGATGTACGGTGCCATTGGTGGTGGTGATGAATATGACGTTGGGGGCAACGGTGGGGGGGGGGGGGGGGGGGGGGGGAAGGGGGCGTATGGGAAGGGGGTGATGGAGATGATGATTTTTTTTATATATATATTGTTAAAATATTTATTATTTTTACAAATAGTTATACATATTTTATATATATATATATATATATATGTGTGCGTGTTTATTATTATTATTTACATATATATTTTGGGGTGCAAATTGTAATTTATTATGGGGTGTAAGTACAATATTTAAAATTACAAGGGTTTGTGTAAAAAAAGGTTTTTGGTTGAAAAATATGACTTGGTGGAGCAACTTATTGACTGTGCTTAGCAACTTGTTGACTGTATCATCATGTAGGTAATTTAGTCCGAATAAGCAACTTTGGGCATTTTTGATAGAAAATTTCAAAGTTAAGAGGCATTTAGTATGGGCTCGGAAATAAAAGACATTTAAGTTTGAGAAAAAAAGAGTTAAGGGATAGAAATAATAATTAGTCCTAGAATAGGATTAGTAGTTGATCAAATCTAATTCTGGTGATGCCACGATTCTTTAGGCATGAATTCTATAGCATATTGCATGCACCTAGTAATGTATGCATGCATCAGATTACATATTTGTATCCATCATGATAGTTGATGGTGACTTGGTGTAATTAATCGCAAAAGGACGAATTATTATTTTTGCCCCGTAACTTTCCAAAAAATCACTTTATGCCCTTTTTTGCCCGGTCCTATTTTTTCTGCCCCATTTGTTTCCAAAATCCTATTAAAAATGCCCAATTTTACCAGATCGGCCAAAAATGATGACGTGTCTGTCCAGTCACGTAAACGCTACTCCAGTCAATAAAATGCTACTGCCACGCCGAAATTTTGGCTGAGAATCACGTTTTCTATCCCCAAATATAATAACACGACAACACACATTAACGTCAATTATTTCACACTTTTCAAACAAAATCCACAAAACCCTAACCCCTATTTGAAAACCCTAAAATCGCGACTACCTAAATTCTCTGCAATCGATCGTACTCGAAGTACTTGTTACACCAGAAGATGATGAAATTGCGGCCCCCCTTGGAAGTGGATGACCCTGCCCCCGATTACGGTATGTTAAAGAAGTATATTGCTTCTATATTCGTGCTAATGTGATTATTTGAGTTTAAACGTTTAAGAATTGTTAGTGGGTGAGGAATCCGATAGCTTTTTGTTGGTAGTGGTGTGAAGATTCCATTTTTGTACTTGATATTACTATTTAAGTGGGGTATTGGGGTTTGTCCGAAAGTGCATGGTCCCCTACCACGTGCTCCTTGATTTGTTTTGTGCTTTTGTTACATTTCATGCTCTTTTTCGCATTAAAAGCGTATTTTTTATGTGTTGGGTATTTGACAAAAGTGTTATTTCCTTTATTGCAGAATCTGGAAGTGGATTTATGACTTTAGTATATCACTTTGGTGGTGGGTTTCCCACAGCACCCATGCATGGTGGTGTATACATAGGAGGTACTAAATGGGTGTATGACTATGTGTTGTATAAAGAGGTAAAAAGAGCATTCTTGGACAAGATTGCATCTGATATAGGAGTGTGTGGTAGGAAAAAGTACTTCATGCAGTTCAATGATGATATTATTGTTGTTAGTAATGATGGGTGGTTACTTAATGCATGTAAGGGAGTTTTGAAGGGTAGGAGACAGTTGGGGAGACAGTTGGATATTTTTTTGGTAGATCCTAATAATCAAGCTGTGGTTTTGGAGAGGGTAATTGGTGAAAGGCCTGATATTGTTGAAGTGGAAGCTGATGTGGGAAATGGTGGTCCTCCACTTGTTGATCAAGAAGCATGAGGTAAAGACAATGGTCAAAGTGGTACAGATGAACATGTTGGTAATGATGAAAATGGTGATGTGGCTGATGAGGGTAATCCAGTGAGGATTGATAAAGGTAAGGGAATTGCTGCTGAGGTGCCAGAAAGTGATGAGAGGAAGATGATGAGATGTATGTTGCATCTACTGAAGACTCAGATGATGAGTTATATGAACATGTTGACAGAATTGATGAAGAATATTTGAGCTATGCTGATGATGAAGATGTTGTACCTGATCAAAACACAGAAGGTGTTGCCTTTGACAATGGTGTTCCTCCACCTGCTGTAGGGGACACTGGTGCTGAAGCTGCAGATTGCAATGAACAAAACTCAGACCCAGATGATCCAGATATAGCACTGGTTGATCATCTTCCAGCTTGGAGATTGAATGAGACTGGTCAAGTGGAAGAAGAAACAGGCACTGAAGTGGTTAAGAAGAATGACATGTTTGACCCAAGCTTCAAACTGAAGATGAAATTTGTGAGTAAGAAACAACTTCACTTGGCAATTCAGTCTCATGCCATTAAAGAAAGAATTGGTATCAAAGTCCACAAGAGTGATCCAAAAAGAGTATACTACATATGTGAGCATCATGATTGTCCTTGGAGGCTTCATGCTCTGAAGGTTACAGATGAGGAGTGATATCAAATCAGGAAGTATAATCCTGTCCACTCTTGTGCTGAGAGTTTTTATGTCAGCAACCTAAAATCATCATGGCTTTTTGAAAAGTTTTTGGATGTGTTCAAGACTGATCCAAAAAGAAATACCCAAGCTTTCCAGATGGATTCCATCAAGGCCCTCCATGTGAATGTGACATTCAATCAAGCTTACAAGGCAAAGACAACCTCCAAGAGCAAGTTGGAGGGTACACCAGCTTATCAATATTCTAAGTTGTTTGAGTACCAAGCAGAGTTGAGAAAAACTAATCCATGGACCACAATAGCCATTTGCACAAATGAGGTTGGTGATGAGACAAGGTTCAAGTGTATGTACATATGCTTTCAAGCTTGTAAGGATGGATACAAGGCAGGGTGCAGACCCTTCATTGGTGTAGATGGTGCTCACCTAATTGGTCCTAATGGAGGGATATTATTAACTACAGTTGCATTGGACCCTGCTAACAGCATTTTTCCAATAGCATATGTTGTTGTAGCTGTTGAGAATACTGATAATTGGATGTGGTTTTTATCACTGTTGAGGAAGGATTTGGAGATTAATGACCCCACCAAACTTACTTTCATTTCAGACAAGCAGAAAGGCTTAATAAATGCCTTCAATGAAATATTTTCTGGTGCATGTCATCGGTTTTGTGTAAGGCACATGATTGGTAATGCTGGTCATGCTGGATTTAGTGGCTTAGACTACAGTGATACCATCTGGGATGCAGCTAACCAGACAACATCAGCTGAATTTGATGCATCAATGAAAAGACTGGCTAGTATGTCTGAAAATTTTGGGAGGTGGTTTAATGACAAGGAAAAAGAGCACTGGACGAAAGCGCATTCACTACTACAACATCTACTAATATAATTTTGAACAACTGTTGTGAGAGCTTCAATAGCATTCTGTTGCCAACAAGGGAAAAGCCTATCCTGACAATGCTAGAATGGATTAGGGAATACCTAATGATGAGGCTTACCAAGAACAGGGATAAAGCTCTTAACAGATGGTGTAAACTTAAACCTTCAACTCAAAGAGTTCATCTGACTCCTAATATCCAAGAGAGAATTAAGAGGGTCACCAAGCTTGTCTCTTCATGCTTCCCTATGAAATGTAGTGCCATTAGGTACCAAATTGGTGTCTATGATACAACACAACATTGTGTTAACTTGGAGGATCAGACATGCTCTTGCAGAATGTGGGACCTTACAGGAATTCCCTGTAAACATGCAGCTAGTGCAATTTTGCATAGTGGTGCACAAGTTGCAGATTATGTGGCTCACTGGTATACCCTTGAAACATACAACAAAGTGTACCAGTTTGCGATATATGGTGTGCCAGGGACTGCTCTATGGACAGATGAAGAGTATATTCCTCCTCTGCCTCCAAATTTTGGAAAGCAACCTGGTAGGCCAAAGAAGGCCATGAGGAAGGGTCTAAATGAAGCTCCTCATGTGAGGGCAAAGAGGAATGTAGCTGATATTCCAGAACCAATTGATGCTGGTAGGCAGCAGAGTACTGTGAAATGTGGGACTTGTGGCCAAAAAGGTCATAATAAGAAGACTTGTAAAAGAAGGAGAGAACATGGATTTGCACGAGTAAGTACTAAAATTTCAGAATTTATTAGTTATTATATTACACTTCTTGTCATTTGTAATTGTCATGCTAAAATTACCATAATATAGGTTGCAAATACTGGGGAACCAAGCAACCTTGATAATGGTACATCACAAGGATCAACCCTACAAGCTCCACCATATGTGGTTCCAGACTCCACCAATCATGTTCCACCATCTCCACTGCAACCTGTTGGGGAAGACTTGCAAACTGGACCAGGCTCCACCCCTCAAGCTCCACCATCTCCTCTGCAACCTGAAGTTTAAAGCTTGCATACATAACCTATCTCAGCAAATCAGGCTCCACCATCTCCCCTACCTTCGTCACAAGCTGGTGAATCATCAGGGCATATCAGAGTTAGGAGGGCAAAGTCAATTGTGTATGTACCACCTGAAAATGACTTCACATTGCAACAACCTGATGTGGTGGTCAATGACTTCCCTGAAAATCTGGGGGTGGAAGTGGGTCAAACTTCAAGGTCTATTAGAAGAAATAGGAGAGGGAGGGCTAATGTTGTTGTGCTAACTGAGAATGATACAAGTTCTGTTGTACAACCTGAGGCAAACCAAGTTGTAGATGATGATGCTGTGGACACAAACAATCTAGATGTGGTGGACATTGACTGCATTTTCCAAACAACAAGATCATTAAGGAGAAAAAAGAGAGATGGATATAAAAAGGTAAAATGCAGAAAATGATTTATTTGTTTCTATGTTTTTGTAATTTGTACAACATAGACCTGTCTAAGTGAAACTTCTTTCATATAGACTGTTAATGTGAGGATTGCAGGAGATAATGTACTGTCACCACCACTGCCAACCATTATAGGACCAGTTCAAAAGAACAATAAAAGGGCAAGAGATGAGGAGCTTGTAGCCCAAGCATCCATAGAAAGAACTGCAAATCCAGTTGAAGACCATGTTTGCTTGAAGCAGGGCTGGGTAATAGACTTGGTTAATAAGACAACGAATAAACCAACACCTAAGGTCAGAACTCAACTGGCAGAAAACCAGGCTGTGATAGGAACTCAGGAGAGCCAATGTGATCTTGGACAAGGTACTTCCAGGAAATATGTGAAGTTGTCAGAGTTAAGTACCTTTATGACAACAAATAACAAAAGCAGCATGAGAGACAAGGATATGGGGACTGTTGCCAGCAAGAAGAAAGGAAGGGGGAAGAAGAACTAGAAAACCTGATGGCAATGGATATCAGATGAAGATCATTTTTATTTTGACAAATGCATAGTGTGCTAGTATGTGGTGATGTAGTGGTAGGATTTTGATCATCACCCCTAGTCACTTTGCAATTTTGGGGGCAAAATTTGGTGCTGTTAGGCCTGTTTAGGGCTGGATGAAACAATGTAATTTTGGTCACAAAATTGATACTTAATCTTTATTATATTCTATGGGGAGATTTGTGTTTTGATTATATGATGATTTATATTAATGTTGGCATTTATTTTTCATTATGGGTTGTTTATCCTAACAAATTTTGTGGAACTGAACAAAATTTTGGAACTCAATTTATTCATAAAAGTAAAATTATGGAATACATGGAACTGAACACTTAAACATCAAACACTCCAATTGTCATAATCCCATACACTAAACAATATAGAAAATACACTACCACCCTACCCTACAAACGCTGAATCATCCCCCTACAGAACTATACACTGAACAATGCAGTATAATAAACATCAAACATTAAATCTTCACCAAGCATTTACAGATTCAGTCCACAATGTCACTACCACCAAAACCAGCTAAATCTTCATCATCATCATCTGGAACATCTTCAATCTCTTCTAGAACATCTTCCTCTTCAATAAACTCTTCCTCTTCATATATACCTTCCTCACCAGGCAACAAAGCACACTGGTGCTCATCAAACAAGGCTTGCATATATCTTGCATTTGCCATGCCCTACATTCTGAAATAGACCTCCCAATGGGTCTCCTGACAATGAATGACGTACATAAATAACATGGAATATTTAAGTGATAAAGATAAAAACAAGCAAAAATGGACTGTTTTGTACCACAAGCTCAATCCAATAATAGGCTGCTCTAAGAATGACCTCCATATCTTCACCTTCAATGGAAACACCTTGGAGATCACAAAACCTCTGGAAAAGTATATATTTCAACCTCATATCTCGGATTTTCCTCTCCAATTGGCCCTCCAATATAGAATGAACAAGAGTCTCCAGCTCGGGTTTGATTATTCTCAGACCCCTCCTCAATGCATGAATATTTGATAACCTATGCCTTTTCCCATAAGTGACTAACCTATCCAAGAAAATAGTTTCTGCCAAACTCGAGAAATCAGGATCAACATAGAACAACCTCAAACGCATATCCCCAATGATAATCATGTTTAATATCATGTAAACAATGTATGGATTAATTTATAAAGACTTATACTATTTTATTCACATATTTATACCATAAATCCACATGTTGGTGCGAATAGGGGTGATGAATCAACCAAACAGTTGTGACCTTTAAGATAGGGGGAGGGAAGAGATGAAACAAGGCATACATTTAGATGGCGTTTCGATCACAATCCTTTATTAAACCATCACACCCTAAACCGTTACAACACTTTAAACGAACAAACACCACATATGAGCCCTAAACCCGAATACATATGACAACCTAAATCAAACCATTTTTAGACTTTAATCGAACAAACACCACATATGAAACTTAAACGACCGAATACAAATTCGATACATCTTAAACATGACAACACATAAAACCACAATAATCATTACACTAGCCATAACCCGACCTCCAAGCTTCTTGTTCTCCATTTGAAGATGCTTTACCTTCTCTTCGAGTTCCTTATTTGTTTTGTCAAACAAACTTTGCAATTTTTCAATAGTGTGATTCGACTTCAATTCGATATCTTCTTCGAGTTTCTTGACTTTGGACTCGCTCCTTTCGATTCTTCCCAGCAAAATAGGAACAACAATCCTCCCTCTTTAACAAACAGGCGGATCTTCCCAATAAACTAACCCGCAACCGAACTTACCTTTCCAACACCCGTGGAACCTTCGACCGGCATTTGCACCCGTCGTAGCCACCCGAACGACAACGGTTCTTCCACAATCGCACTGTAGGTGCGATCTTATCGTGCATTCGGACATTTTTATGAGGTACAATATGGAATCGAGATTTCAATTTGGGGGCTAGGGTTCTATCGAGTGAATTTGGAATTTGAAATAATTGACGTTAATGTGTGTTGTCGTGTTATTATATTTGAGATAGAAAACGTGATTCTCAGCCAAAATTCCGACGTGGCAGTAGCATTTTATTGACTGGAGTAGCGTTTACGTGACTGGACAGACATGTCATCATTTTTGGCCGATCTGGTAAAATTGGGCATTTTTTATAGGATTTTGGAAACAAAAGGGGCAGAAAAAATAGGACCAGGCAAAAAAGGACATAAAGTATTTTTTTGCAAAGTTACAGGGCAGAAATAATAATTCGCCCATCGTGAAATTAAACAATAGCAATTCAGTTGCCTAGTAGCTTTTATTATCTGTTGTATCACTTGCTGCAATTTCGTGACACTAAACATGATTAGGAATTATTGTTGTGTTAGAAATAATTTCAAAGAGTGCAATACGTAATTGTGGTCAGCATATTTCTTCTCATAATTCGGATAATTAATTTGTTATGTAACTGACTTATGAATTGCATTGTATCATGTTAGATTATTTGGTGAATTAATTGAGGCCACATATAGTATTATGTATTAGTAGGAAAATTGATATTAGGTTGCTACATTAACTCCAGTATGGTTAACTTGAGACTTAAAAACAATTAACTTAATGGTGCTCTTGTATAGCAATTGGATATATATGTCATCACCTTGCTTATCAGTTTTATAATTATTGAAATAGGTGATCAGTAGGTTATTTTATGCGTACTAAATTAGAGGATTCGTAGTATAACCTGTATCATGTATTAAGGAAAATAAATGCGGCATTTCTTATGTGAGAGGATTAAAATATGGTAATAATTTCATCTAAATTCTTTTGCGTCAGGAAATTCTATTTAGGCATTGCCTTATTCTCTTTTGTACTTGTTCTTCTTGGCAGTTGCAATCAGATGCGTGTTTATATATACGTACGCAAAACTAAAAGGTATTGCTAATTGTTTGTAAATAATATTGTATTGCATGTTTAGTTATTCATATTTAGTTGATGCATTTTCACGGAAGTCATGATCGAATTTTGGTACTTGTGCAATCAACTGCTTCTATTTGTTATGATGTTTTGAATTGTGAAACATTTTGTTATCGTAATGGATCTACGGCTTGGTCAGCACAGAGTACTACTAGGCAGCAGATGGCTAGTCGGTGGGACCACGTGACAACTTGTCACTTTCCCTTAAAAGAATTGGGAGTTCGTTTCTTTTGAGGGGATCAACAAGCATCTACCTAGGCATGCGTGAACATTTTCAAGGTCGCTCCTTGAACAGAGTGACAAGCTAATGACATAGGGTTATAAGGTGGGAATGTCTCAACGAGTTGGTAATAGTTAACGTTGTATGATTGATATGAGCTTGAGTATGTGATTTAGTTGCTTAATGTGTGTCTATAATATGCCTCTTTTTGGGACTCTAATTCTTATGTATATAACACATACACATGTGACACTACTGAGATTTTTATCTCATTTGTATGTCCTTCCTTTCAGTCTTAGGTAAGCAAACCATTGACCAATCGAGAAAGAAGACCGAGGAAGCATAAGGCTCAGCTGCGGTGTTTTATTATTTCATTTAGAGATATTTTCCCGTTTCAAGACTTTCATGTTGAGACTTTGTTTCTTTTATTATTAATAAGTATTTCCTTGATATCCTTGGAATTTTGTCATTGTATTTGCCAAACTTTTAGGCAATTGGAATTATTGTACATTTGTGTATTATTTAGTTGAACCTTGTTATTTGATTAGAATAGTAGGGTCTTTACAATTCTTCTCTTTTGTTGATGACTACTCCGGTGAACACTTCGTCAACTACTCAGACAACTTCGACAACTACGGGATCTGGTGCATCGCGCAATTTGTGTGCAAATTCGCTTTCACCGTACTTTCTTGGATCACATGATTTCACTAGATTCTCCATTATAAATGAACTACTCTATGGCCGCAAGCCGCAACTACCTCTCATAGAATCGCAATATTTGCATGACATTGTCGATCAAGAACAAATTACAGTTCATTGATAACTCTCTGCCAATTCCCCTTGAATCTGACCATGTACATCGTGTGTGTTGGATTAGGGCAAATAATTTGGTACTTTCTTGGATCTCAAACTCAATTGAATATGACATTCGTTAGAGGTTATTGTTTCTTACTACGACTCAAGAGTTATGGAATAATTTGAAAACACGATATGATTGAACCGATGGTTCTTGTGTTTATCAACTGCAGAAATCATTGTCTTGTATTAATCATGGGACTCATTCGATTACTAAGCATTATAACACTTTACGTGCTCATTGGGATGAGTTTTCAAGTCAAAGGCTTATTGTTGTCTGTTCTTGTGGCTTTGTGTCAGTGTAATGTGAATTGCACTATGGCCAATTTGCAGCAGTATGACTGTGTTTTGAAGTTTCTTGTGGGACTAAATGACTCGCTTGGTAATGTGCGTAGTCAGATACTGCTTAATGATCTTTGCCTAGTCTCTATAAGGTGTATCCTGTTCTCCTACAAGAGTAGAATCAAATGGAGATATTTTTCCCCTATTGTTGCTGATGCATTGCTATGTTTACCATACAAAATAAGTTTCAGAATAACAAGCCTTCTAACTACATTTTTTACTCAACCTAAACCTTCCACTTACACTCAGGCTCCTGGTAATCAAGGTTTCGACAACAACCAGGCTTCTAGCAATCATAATTTCAAATCACAAAAAAGAGCAAGAATAAGCTAAAGTCGCATATTGTGGTTATTCATGCCATACTATTGATAAATACTTTCAGATCATTGGTTATCCACCTAGCTGGGATGGCCCTATGGGCAAGAGACAGATGCCTCAGTCACATTCTGATAATGCTACCAACACCTATGAGGCTCTTAGTATTAATATAACTACTCATTTTTCTCAAACCTCTATTGATTGGTCTGTTCATAAAGAGTTGTTTGAAAAGTTTCTGGCTTTTTAGAATGACACTACAAATCACTAAGTTGCTACTGCAATGATGGGTACATCTAAGTCATATGCTTCTGTGTTTAACTCTAATTCTGCATCACATGTGCACATTAGCACCACTTAGATTCTTGATACAGGTGCAACTAGCCACGTGTTCAACCATATGAATTGGTTTGTTAGCCACCAACCCATGTGTTCATCAAAATTCACTTACCAAATAATAGCTACACCATTGCTACTCACATTTGTTCAATACAATTGTTTACTGGTTTGATATTCAGAGATATGTTATTTGTTTTGTCCTTTACTCATACCCTTCTCTCTGTATCTAAACTAAATACTGCTTCTAACGTCACTTTGGTTTTCAAGTCTGATTCAGGTGCTTTGCAGAACACCCAAATCATGAGGATGATTGATTTTGCTAAGCCTTACAAAGACTCTACATATTAGCTTCCAACAATAATGATGTTTCTACTAATTCTATTAATTCTGATGTTTGTACCATTGATGTGAAGTGTAGTTCTATAAATAGTACTCGTATTATGTGGCATCTTAGGCTAGGCCACCCTGATTTTGATAAACTTCATGTTATCTCTCAATTACAAGTTCCTCATTGTAATAAGAACCACCACTGTGATGTTTGTGATTTGGCTAAGCAAAAGAGATTATCTTTTCTCTTATTAAATATGTTTATGCACCTTTTGATCTATTGCATTTTGATATGTGGGGACCTTTTAGGGTCACCTCACATGATGGATTTATTTTCTTTCTTACTATAGTAGATTACTACCCAGGTGCATCTGGATTTATATGTTACACTACAAATCTCATGTTAGACAGTGTTTAGCTCAGTTTTTTGAACAAGTTTCTACTCAACTCTTTTGCAAAGTAAAAATTATTAAAATAGATAATGGTGTAAAGTTCATGCTTAAGGACATCTACAACAATATGGTAATTCTCCATCAAACAAGTTGCATAATACAACTGCATTCTTAATAAACATAATTTCTTCGAAAACCTTACCAAATAAATGTTATATAAGAAGTCTCCTAACTATGATCTGCTCAAAGTTTTTGGCTGCCTTGCATATGCATCTACTTTACCATCTCACATGCACAAATTCTCTCCAAGAGCCACAAAGTGTGTTTTCCTTGGTTATCTAAGAGGAACTAAAGGATATCATATGCTTGATATATCAAAATTGAAAACTTTCATCTCTAGGAATGTGATATTTCATGAGAATATGTTTCCTTTCAAGACTAACAAATTACATACTTCTGATAACCAGTCAAACGGTGCTCCATCTAATTTGATGTGTACATACCCATTTATAAGCATTCCCAGATCACTCTCTCCAGTGATCGAACAACCTCCTACTCCTGCTCTTGCTCAAATATCAACAAACTCTTACTAAAACACAAATAACTCAACACAAAGGAACATTGATGTCTTCTCTCAGATCCCTCAGACTCCTCTTGTTGATTACAACATTTAGCAAGAAGTTTCATCCTCTAAGACTACTAAAACTCTTAGTGATCCACCTCATGAGATACCACCTACCACTATCAAAAGTAATATCACAAGTAATTCTAACCCAACAATCAGAAAGTAATCAAGATCTACTGCTCCATCTTCTTACTTGAAGGTTATCAGCTTCCCACTTCTTTACATAAACCTTTCTCTAGTTCTAACATGCTAGCTAAATAGAACCAATATCCTATCGAGTAATATCTTTCTATTGCCAACTTAGGCACTAAACATAAAACTTTCACTACTGCTATTAGTCTGCTTACTGAACCCAAAACTTTCAGCCAAGCTAACAAACATAAATAGTTGCAAGATGCTATGAAGAGTGAGATTAGTGCTCTTAGAAGAACTAATACTTGGTCTTGATTGAATTGTCTCCTTACCAACGCTATAGAGGTTGTAAGTGGGTGTGCAAAATTAAGTACAAATCAGATGGTTCTATTGACAGTTTTAATCCAGGCTTGTTGCCAAACGCTATACATAAGAAAAGAGGTCTGATTACTTTGACACTTTTCTCTTGTGGTAAAATTAACTTTTGTCAAAACTATTCTTACATTAAATACTTCTAAGAATTGGCATATGACGACCGCGACCCACGAGCTTTGATCCAATTCCAGTTGGTTAGGTGGTGATCAGTCATTTTACCCAACTCAAACTAAAGCGCAACTCATAGGAAGGGGTCTCACTATCAGGATCAAAATAATACACATTTTATAAAATACATTTTGATATATACAGCGGAAGTCTTGGTATTACAAACAATGTGACTATTTTAATGGTTGTGCACTAGTGACAAAATACGAATATTCCAAAATGCACGCTTGAACAATTATTCACTTGATCCATGCTACCATATTGATTTTATCCTGAGGAATGGACAGAAGAAACGAGGATTAAGTCTTTAATGAGTTAGTGAGATTCATATAAAAGAACTGGAAATGCAAGAATTAACTGTGATTTACTCGATACATTGTGAAGAGTGATCTTAGCAGTAGAAACAGTCCAACTAGATAATTTGATGTAGCAATGGTACTGAGTTTTCATTGAATAGTTAATGAACTTGTGCTTAACAATAAAAAGGTCTAATCTTAAGACTTATAATATTCTACTTTATACCTCCCGGCGAGGAACGACCTTGCAAATGAATCAAGAGACATGTTCGAGTACATGTCGGTCCAGCACGCATGTTACAGCCAACTCCTGACTGCAAGTGACCTAGATATATGGGTACAAGCAAAATTACTTAAAAAGTCAGTCCTTATTTCTCGGTAGTAACTTGACTCAATCCCTGGACCCAACTTCCCAAATGCATCCCAATGGGTATAACAGATAAACCAATACGCTAGTAACCAGACAATATTTGTTGCTCCTTGAGCTACATGTCCCGAACATAGTTTGTTGCTCTTTGCACAGTTCATGAACCAACAGATGAGATTATAATATCGAAGAATTACCATGATTATGAATCGATATGATAGTTATTAAAAGATTTAATATGATTTAACGATGAGTAGGAAAATTATGTTATGAGATGAGATGCAAAACGGAATTATGATGGAATATAGGTTGTTCGAGGTTTGGTAACAGAGTAGCGGGCTTTATGTCCAATTTCCTCAGGGCAGGATGCCAAATAGGGCTAGAACAAATCAGAAATGGAACCTCACATGTGATAGTAACTTCGTGTTTGGGAAATTTTGCGTCGTCTCCTAAATAAATTTAAATGTGTTAATAAATCTAAACCAAATAATTAGCTTGTTGTAATTTTACGCATGTCCTTTTTATCTTTAATATTTGATTACAACCCAACCAAGAAATAGAAATACGAAAAATAATTAAATCTTAACTCGGTGCTCGCGATTTCATCGTAAAGTTATTAATTTCTAATAACATGGGATGAACCATTTAGGAGTTGTTATTTGATTTTAAGGTTGCCTATTAGCTATAACATAAATAAACTTTTATATTTTAACATGAAAATTGTACCTAGTAATTTATTGAACTTTCCTAAGATTACTACCTATTAACAATATCACATTGTTAGATTTAAAAGGAATCACAAATATAAAAATTTCTAGGATTAATTTAGGATGAAACTTAATTATCAACTCGAAAACAAGGTTAAATAAGAAGGTTATAGCCTAGATCATAATACAATTTCAACACCTTGAGAGGATTTAGAGAAATTAAGCATGAATATGTTTCCTACAATATGTAATTAAAAGAAAAATCATAATTAATACCCATACTCGATTAAGAATTATAACAAATGAGTTTTAAACTATTTTCATGACTTACTTAAGTGCTACACATGGTCAATTTAAGATTGGTATCATTATGCATAAGTTAATTTGAAGAATCAAAAGAGATATGCTATTTAGGGCTAAAAATGGTAGCAAGCTTGAAATTACCTTAAATAAACCCTTTTAATCAATTGTGATTCCAAATATTTTTAAGGGCTTTTGTTCTAAACACGTGTATGAAGGTGTGTATAAAATAGTTTTCAAAAATATTAAGATTTGATACGTTTTCTCCATTTTTTGAGTTTAGGGGCAAAACTGAAAATTTCTGGCAATACGAGTTTTGGAGTCTTTCTGGGTTGAAGATGAAAGCGGAAAATTATGAAACATTTTCTTTTTTTCCGAACTAGAACATATAAAATAAAGAAGTTGTATTTCACGAAATTTTGGTTGAATCGACTTAGTTTAGACTGTAGAAATTGTTGAACATAAATTATTTATTTGTAGGCGAAAATTCAAGTTAATAATCAATATTCAGGTCCAACCATTTTTTTAATAATAAATTTCAAAACATCTGACTTCAATCATGCTCTTAGAGATGCCATGGCTTACCTCATCAATTAGATTAATTGCATATAAAGTTCCTAAATTATTTATAATTAAAAAATAGGTATAATTAGATTTCTTTATTATATACATATTTGTAATGTAATTTTTCTTGGTAATTTGATCGTCTTGTTTAATATTTAAAATTTCAATATACGTTTGAGGATTAGAGACCTATAAAAATAATAAAGGACTAACTTCTAAGTTCAGGGACTAAAAGGCAAATTTTTCTAAACATTTAGGGTCAAAAATAGAAATTTTCAAAAGTTCAAGAACTAAAGTATTAATTAATTTTCTTTCGAATTTTCGGGGCATTACTGATTTGGCGATAGATCGTTTTATATATATATATGAGTGTCGGTTACAAGTGTATAGTCCAGCAGTACAACGAGTCTATCTCAAATCAGGCCTACACTAGGTATCTCGAGTAGACTTGGTCCGGAACCTGTTGCTCGGAGTCGGGGCCTCACCAAACTACTTGCTGATGTCACATTGGTGATGAGTATCGAACGAATATCAGAGAGGAGTCCCAATAAGATATCGGCGGTGAGGGGACGGATGGGTCGTTGATGATTTCAGAATGAACTCGGGTTACGTATCCCTTTAGGGGAATCAAGTCGGACGTAGTTCATTTGTCTATTCTGCAATGCGCGGCTTTACGGTTTTGACCATATCTCCTTATTGGAAGGTCCAAACCACAAACCGCTTCTTGATATGGAAAGTAGACTCCTTTAGCTTTCCAAGAATATAAGGTAAATGTTGGGGAGATAGGTATATCGGTAGTGACACCCGATATAAGATCGGTATTCTGGCACGATGGAGATACGTCGAGGTTCCACCATATCGGCCATATCTCGAGATCGGTATATCGAAACCTCGATCTGCTTCTTCCTATGGATAGCTGACACGTATAGCTTTCCATACATATATTATACATGTCGAATGGATAAGTACATCGGTAGTTATATTCGATATAACATTGGGTATTGCAGTATGTCGAAGGCATGTCGGGGGTCTATGTCGAATATGGCATATCGGGGATGATATTCGACGTACCCTTCGATACGGACGTGACGGGGTGACCCCTAGCTTTTTCCTGCTGCTTATGGCCAAGGGGGTGGAGTATTTATAGGCGTTGGACCCATATCGAATATGATATTCGATGTACATTCGATATACATTTCGATATAGTGCAGGTTCTGCGCAGTCCCACCATTTTGGGCATAACTTCTACTCCGGACCTCGGAATCGCGATCCGCTTGTTTCATTGCGACCTAGACATCCGTGGCTTTCCAACGACATATCATAGAGGGCTTAGTTTGTTATATACAAATAATGGCAATCCTTCCAATTGTGGCATCCACTTGACATAACACGTGTCGCTACCATATTATGTAGTATCAGTAGTCCCCCAGTTTGGAGTGTGGTCTTGGAACATGAGCATACTTCAAACTCTAATTGGATGCCATATTTATACACACCAGTAGTCCCCCAGTTTGGAGTGTGGTCTTGGAACATGAGCATACTTCAAACTCTAATTGGATGCCATATTTATGCACACCAGTAGTCCCCCAGTTTGGAGATTATTATCTGAGGATAATGATTTGCAAACTAAATATGAGTTCTTGGATTGCCTGTACCTCTCGTCCCGCCAGTTTAAATGACGGAGCTCGGATATGTGAATTCATTCAAAGATGTTGGTGGACCCCAATGTAATTTATGTAGCCTAGAGGTCCGCGTTTGAATTATCACAGAGAAAAATGTTCCTTATTATGAAACTTGTCTTTATTGGGAGAGAAATGTTCCTCTCGGCGCGAATTCTCGGTGAAGCTTATCATTTGGAGTTCTTCGGCTGTTAGAAGACAGAAAAATCGTTTGTGTTTTAGCGAAAGCGTATATCTTTTGATTCATCGTCAATCGATAAACACCTTCATAAGAAGCGCATTTGGAGTAACATGCATATATTCGATGCAATTTGCAAAATGGATGCGACTGCGATGTGTGGTTGCGGGGAAGCTACATGGAGTAGCATGTAACCGAGGTAGACGAACATGATCACTTGGGGCCTTGTATGTGCAATCTTGCATGTATAATCGTGATTGTCTCTTGCGATTGTGTATACGTGATTGTTTATGAAAATCGGGTTTTTACCAACCTTGCGCGAGGTTGACGAGTGAATGAGAGTCTCAGGGTGATCGATGGGAGCGCTTGTTGTCATTTATTATGATCTTTCCCTCATAAGCATTTGGGATATGGGAAAATGTTTGTGCGTTGGCCTGGCTATAGCGTTAGTGAGTATTGCTGAAGATCTCATTGGTGATGAGAATTTACCGTTGGTGGCGGCTTCATTTATTATTTGTCAATCTTAGACCGGTAAGGTGGCGGATGCAACGGCGTTGTTATTAATCTATGGTATGAACGATTTATTCTTCTAATCATGCAATCGCGCTGGGTTTGAGCGTTTTAGCAGTATACTTGTAGATACTTGTTTTTGCCGTATGAGGTCGGGGTACCATGTAGGTACTAACCGGTGCACCTTAAGAGGCGGGTTATCGCGTAGGTACATGTTCGCCTTTCAATTTAGTTATGAACTTGTACGTGTAGAGGTTGCTCTGCCATTTATGCCATGTTAGCGTATAGGTAAATCTTCTTTGGTAGGAATGACGCGGCGTTTCTTGCATTTTACCTTATACGTTGATGGGTAGAGGTGATGTTACCATTTCTAGCATGTTTCCTTTGCGTTGTCCGCATTGTTCGTTCCTCCGTTTGTCCTAAAATTATTGAGGTATAGTATCGTCCGCTCTATTCTTGGTAATAGGGGATATGTAGATAAGGGATTGCAGATTGTCGACCGCACTACCGCTCGTGGAGTAGGGGCCTGCCTCTTCACCTAGTTTGTTTTATGGGATTTTCACCCAATAGGCTCTTCACCTAGCTTAATTTATGGGATTTTCACCCAATAGGCTCTTCACCTAGCTTGATTTATGGGATTCTCACCCAATAGGCTCTTCACCTAGCGTAATTTTATGGGGTCTCCACCCAATAGGCTATTCACCTAGCTTGATTTATGGGATTTTCACCCAATAGGCTCTTCACCTAGCTTAACAGTTCACGTGGGTAGGGGCTCATCCCGTTATCACAGGGAACCCGCTACCGTTCAAATGTTTAGCGTCGACCCCGTTATCATAGGGGATATTTTTCTTCTGGGTAGGGGCGCATCCCGTTATCACAGGGAACCCGCTACCGTTAAAATGTTTATGATCGACCCCGTTATCACAGGGGATATTCTTCTTGTTGTAGGTGAGCTTTTTCTTTGTCTTTTTGACTATGTCTCTTGGTGACTCTGTCGTCGTTGAATCTGTAGGTCATTAAGCCCTGCAAAACAGCACATACAAGAAAGATTTTTGATTTAAAAACTAATATGAAAGCACGAAATGATGTGCATGTGTTATCTGCCGGATGTTCCCTCAATCTGGGAATACCGGTTTATACGAGAAACGATGTTTCCATTGTGCTATATCGTGCCTGTTGTACCTGTTTGTACCCGTTGTACCTGTTTAAATGGATAATATTGAATAATCTGGGGTAATGCCCCTGAATCCCCCTTTTAATATTCTCTATGTCCTTTTCGGATATAGTAATGTGTGATCCTTCGAGCCATGTACCTGTAAGAGGGCGATGTGTTAAACATATATCTAGGGGAACATTCCCCAATTCTTTGTGCCATTCTCTGCACTTCTGTAACGTCCGCTTAGAACATATCCCTGCATGGAATATGAGATTGCGCCAAGCAATAAATAAAAAAAAGTAATAACGGATAACGGTCGAACACTAGGTAAACCTAACCCGCCTACGTATCCCGTTGAATGGGGAATCAGACCGGCGTAGTTCCCCCTGTTTTTTCTTGTATCGACCCCGTTATCACAAGGAATTTTTTTTCTTGTGTTGGCCCCGTTATCAAATGGGATTTTTCTTTGATCGACCCCGTTATCACAGGGATTTTTTCTTTTGGCCCCGTTATCACATGGAATGTTTTCTTTGATCGACCCCGTTATCACAGGGAATTTTTTTCTTTTGGCCCCGTTATCACATGGAATGTTTTCTTTGATCGACCCCGTTATCACAGGGGGTTTTTTCTTTGATCGACCCCGTTATCACAGGAGATTTTTTCTTTTGGCCCCGTTATCACAGGGAATGTTTTCTTTGATCGACCCCGTTATCACAGGGGATTTTTTCTTTTGGCCCCGTTATCACAGGGAATGTTTTCTTTGATCGACCCCGTTATCACAGGGGATTTTTTCTTTTGGCCCGTTATCATAGGGAATTGTTTTTTTTTTTGCACCTCAGTATGTCGTTTGCCGAGAACGGTGTTGGCTCAGGTTTGCTCGAGATGGATTTCGAAGAGATCGGAGTGGAATTTTCTGAAAACGAGATGTTCAGGTCTGACCAGTTGATTGGCAACCAGTCTGGTGCTGAATTCTCTTCTCCGCCGGAGGCTGACGGTCCCAATGTAGGTGAATGGGGCTTGGGAATCAGCCCCCCGAAATATAAGACCTCGAAGAAGTACGAGGATATGACGTCTCACATACCTCATCATGCAGTTTATTACTCCGACGAGTATGACATCTCTGAGGGGTATAAGGTCATATTCCCTAGTGCGGATCAACGAATGCATACTCCACCGAAAGGCTGCATTATTGTTAATGCCAAGCATTTTAAGAACGGACTGCGCCTCCCAATTGATCATGCGGTTAGTGCTACCATTGCGAGCACCGGGGTCTGCTTGAGGCAGCTATCCCTCAATTCTCTTGGGTACACCGTGGCTTTCATTTGTGTCATGAGAGCGTTGGGTGCCCCTTGCGGAGTTAATGAGTTCTGGCAACTCTTGTAGGCTTGGTCTGGAACACCTCGGATCTACGCTTCGATGCTCGGATGGGAGTAGAATATCGATAAATAGATCGAGCAGACGTCGGTGACTGCCTTCGATGTGATGTCGGGGATGACCCCCGATGTGATATCGGTGATGGGGTGGTATGACGTTTCACATGTGCATGTGGCAGTCCTAATATCGAATAAGATGTCGAAAGTGATATCGGTGATGTGTTTCGATATGGCGCGTGGTAGCCGAGCCCAGGCGGGTCTTAGGTTCGTGCAATATACTCAGTCTAGTTATGAATTTGGAAATAAGTGTTAGTATATGAATATCCAGGAGAGGACGGCTGGTGAATTTGATGTGCTTCCTAGTTTGTGGTACGAAGTCACCAAATATGAGAGACAAGCCGCTGTCGGGACTACTGCACATAGCCTCGAATTTCTGAGGAATCTGATTAACCATCCGTACGACGGTACCCTGCGTTGCAGTGACATAGTTTTGCGAGCAAGTGGGATATCTCCCGTACGTTATAACGGCCCCTCTACTCTCGGTAAGTGTTATATCCTTACAAATCGATATCTTCCTCCCGATTTATCTCTTGATCTTATGTTTCATGTATCTTGCAGCCGATTTGGTAGAGTGCTGTAGTCTGGACGTGATAGCGAAACGTAGACAGCTGGGGGCCGAAGCCTCTACAGATGACGCAACTCCACTTGTCGAGAAGAGGGGTTGTGAGGGCGTAGGCGTGGGGAAGGTCACACACTTTTCCACAAAAACGTCTAAGGAACTAGTAAACTTTGATAAAACATCGGCCTTTGCATTTTCCGATCGAGGTATTTGCGTCAAATTGAATGTAGTAAACTCGGCCGCCAATTCTTTCAACTTTGCCAAGTATAAAACCATGGTCTCTTGCTTTGCTTCGAAGAATCCCGAGAAATGGTTAGCCACTAACTGCGAATCCGTGAAGACTTCCAGATGATCCGAACAGAGAGTCTTAGCCATTCTGATTCCTGCCAGAACTGCCTCATACTCCGCCTCGTTGTTCGTTATAGGAAAGTTCAAACTGATTGCAAAATCAAATTCCCTACGATCTGGGGACACCAGGTGAATTCCTGCTCCGCCGCCGTTTGCTGTGGAGGAGCCATCCACATGAAGTAGCCATGCCGCGGGTTTCGAACTGGGACCAGGGTCCTGGCTTATTGGAAATATATGGTGGCACGAATGGTCTAAACTGTTACCCAGTGCCTCCGCCATAAAGTCGGCTAGGACCTGTGTTTTAATGGCTGTACGAGGACGGTACTCGATCCCAAATTCGCCCAATTCTATGGCCCATTTTACCAATCTTCCCGAGGTATCCGGATTGGTCATGATCTGGCGGAGTGGTCTGTGTGTCATGACCGCTACTGGGTGAGCTTGGAAATAAGGTTTCAACTTACGAGCCATCATGACAACGGCCAAGGCAAACAGTTCAATTTGCAGACAATTCTTTTCCGCTCCGTGAAGAACACGACTGACGTAATGAACTGGATATTGCTTTTCGTTTGCTTATTTCACTAATACTGTGCTAATGGCGTTGGCGGAGACCGCCAGATATAGATAAAGCGTCTTCCCTGGATCTGGTTTCGCCCAGAGTGGTGGTGCCACCAGATACTTCTTGAACTGTTTGAACGCTCTTTCACATTCTTCGGTCCACTGGAAGTCCTTGGCCTTCTTCAAGATTTGGAAGAAAGGAAGACTCCGCTCTGCAGAGGTAGCAATAAAACGTCCCAAGGCTGTTATGCGTCCGAAAATGCACTGCACATCCCGTACCGAGCGTGGGGAGACGAGATTCAATACGGCCTCTATCTTGTCTGGGTTGGCTTCAATTCCACGCTCGTTAACCATATACCCCAGAACTTTCCTGCCGCCACTCCGAAGGTGCACTTCTTGGGGTTGAGCTTCATCCCATAGTTTCTCATAACGACAAACACTTCCTCCAAATGTTCTACGTGATCATGTGCCTCAAACTTTTGATCAAAATATCGTCCACGTATACCTCCATCGACTTTCCTATTAGGCTGTAAAACATCTTCGCCACCAATCTCTGGAACGTTGCTCCGGTGTTCCTCAGACCGAAAGGCATTACACGATAACAGTACACACCCGTGTCCGTAACAAAGGCTGTTTTTGGTTGATCCTTCATTGCCATAAAAATCTGGTGGAAACCGCTCTTGGCATCCATGAAACTAAATAGGGTGCACCCGGCTGTTGAATCTAGTAGAAGGTCGATCCTCGGCAACGGGAAAGGATCACGTGGGCAATGCTTGTTCAAGTCTTTGTAATCCACGCACATTCTCCACTCTGATGCTTTCTTCAGAACTAGGACGATATTGCTGAGCCACTCCGAGTAACGCAATTCATAAATATGTCCTGCTTTAAGCTTTTCCACAACCTCTTTCTCTGCTGCCTCGCTCTTCTCCTTGCTAAATTTCCTTTTCTTCTGTTGTATTGTTTTGGCCCGTGGATCAACATTCAGCTTATGCTCTATAATCTTTGGGTCGATTCCAATCAAGTCAGAATCGCTCCAGGCAAATATATCGACAAGTCATTCCTTTTTAAGCATTCAATCAACGCCTTCCGAATATCAGGCGATATGGTAGCTCCTATCTTCAACGTGTGCTCCGGTTGTTCCGGGTCGATTTCTATCGTGATAAAATCTCTCGCCGGCTCCATTCTCGGTTCATTTAGATAAGGAATAACCGCCATTTCTATCTCGTCGCATTGCCCCTTATGATCAAGCCTCGACCTCTTGTCACTCCTCGTCATATTGGGATCTTTCTTGTTCAGTCCTTGCCCCTCGATATTTCTCTGCCTCTTTCCTGACATCTCGTCTGATGAGCTCCCGATCTAGAGAACCTTGGTTCCCACAGACGGCGTCACTGATTTGGCGATAGATCGTTTTATATATATATGAGTATCGGTTACAAGTGTATAGTCCAGCAGTACAACGAGTCTATCTCAAATCAGGCCTACACTAGGTATCTCGTGTAGACTTGGTCCGGAACCTGTTGCTCGGGGTCGGGGCCTCACCAAACTACTTGCTGATGTCACGTTGGTGATGAGTATCGAACGAATATCGGAGAGGAGTCCCAATAAGTTATCGGCGGTGAGGGGACGGATGGGTCGTTGATGATTCCAGACTGAACTCGGGTTACGTATCCCTTTAGGGGAATCAAGTCGGACGTAGTTCATTTGTCTATTCTGCACTGCGCGGCTTTACGGTTTTGACCATATCTCCTTATTGGAAGGTCCAAACCACAAACCGCTTCTTGATATGGAAAGTAGACTCCTTTAGCTTTCCAAGAATATAAGGTAAATGTTGGGGAGATAGGTATATCGGTAGTGACACCCGATATAAGATCGGTATTCTGGCACGATGGGGATACGTTGAGGTTCTACCATATCGGCCATATCTCGAGATAGGTATATCGAAACCTCGATCTGCTTCTTACTATGGATAGCTGACACGTGTAGATTTCCATACATATATTATACATGTCGAATGGATAAGTAAATCGGTAGTTATATTCGATATAACATAGGGTATTGAAGTATGTCGAAGGTATGTCGAAGGCATGTCGGGGGTCTATGTCGAATATGGCATATCGGGGATGATATTCGACGTACCCTTTGATACGAACGTGACGGGGTGATCCCTAGATTTTTACTTCTGCTTATGGACAAGGGGGTGGAGTATTTATAGGCGTTGGACCCATATCGAATATGATATTCAATGTACATTCGATATACATTTCGATATAGTGCAGGTTCTGCGCAGTCCCACCATTTTGGCCATAACTTCCACTCCGGACCTCGGAATCGCGATCCGCTTGTTCCATTGCGACCTAGACATCCGTGGCTTTCCAACGGCATATCATAGAGGGCTTAGTTCGTTATATACAAATAATGACAATCCTTCCAATTGTGGCATCCACGTGACATAACACGTGTCGCTACCATATTATGTAGTATCAATTACCATTTCAAACACCTAGATGTTAGTAACGCTTTCTTACATGGTGACTTAAATGAATATGTTTACATGAAACCCCTTCATAGTTATTGATCTCCTATTGATAACAGGGTGTGCTCCTCAGAAGAGTTTGTAACAGGCTTTTAGACAGTGGTCCCACAAGTTAACATCATGCTTGGTCTCCTATGGCTACATACAAACAGTCTTTGACTCTAGTTTGTTTGTTAAAAGAACTAACCACAACCTAACCATATTATGTGTGTATGTAGATTATATAATTTTGACAGGTAATAATCTATCATAAATTAATTCAATCAAGACACACCTCCACAACCAATTCACCGCTAAAGACTTGGGGAATCTCAAGTACAAACTAGGGATTGAAGTGGCTAGAAGCAAGAAGGAAATTACCATCTGCCAGAGGAAGTATGCACCGTACATTGTCACAAAAGCTGGTTATCTTGGATGCAAGCCCAGTACAACTCCAGTGGACTCTTCTATTAGGCTACAAAGTTATGATTTTGCCCGTATCACAGATCCTAGCAGCTATAGAAGGCTAGTAGGAAGGCTTCTCGACCTCACAATCACAAGGCATGACTTAAATTTCAGTATTCAGTCTATATCTCAGTTCATGGCCTCTCCAACCAATTCTAACATGGCTACAACTCACAAGATCTTGCTTTACATCAAAGCAAAGCCATGACAAGTTATATTTTATCCAAGCACAAGTGAAACACGCTTAAAACCATTCACAGACAGTGACTAGGTAGGTTTTTCTGACACCATGGGAAGTACAACATGATATGCGATAGTTTTTGGTGATTCCCTTATCTCTTGGAAGGGGAAACGACAAGCAACAGTTAGTAGATCTTCAACTGAAGCCGAATACAGAGCCTTGGCAACAACCTCTTGTGAAATAATATGGCTAACTATTCAAGGAACTGCACATCTCACATCCCAAAATTCCTCTTCTATTCACTGATACCAAGGGTGATCCACTGTCACTTTGTGGGTGATAAAGTTCAGGAAAATCAGATCAAAGTTCTTCATATTTCAAATGATCACCATGTTGCGGATATTCTCATAGAGCTGCTGCCTTTCCCACCCTTTAGCATAATGAAATCAAAGTTGGAACTCATTGACATCTAACCCTAACTTTAGGGTAATGGGTGGGGTATTAGAGGATTAAGTGTTTGGCTTTCCATTTTAGGAAGGTTTTTCAAGCTTTCATTATAGCCGTTGTGTAATGACCTTTTGCATTTAGTAAATCTTGTTTAATTAAGTTAAGCACGTTTATTAGTTGCTAATTGCTCTATATAAATAGTTGAATTGATCCGTTGAATTCATTACTTGATCAACACACAACTCGTGTGATTGTAAAACACTCTCAAATCGGTTATTTATGAATCGCTCGAATTCAACTTTTACATTTGTTTGATTCACAAATTCATGACCCAATGCACCTAAACTGTATCAAGAAAAGATGTACATATAAATCTTACTTTAATTTATATAATCGCGGCCTCGTTACGAAAAGAGTCATTTATTGAGCCTTATTCCAATTTCGGCCATTTATCGTGTTTTTAGCCCAATTTTGGTTCTCCGCCCAATTTTCTGCTGAATTTGGAGATTTTGGTCGATTTTGACCATTTTTAGGCAATTTTGACCAATTTTGACCTTCTTTTCTCTTTATTTGCATTTGCACCCCAAAATAAATTGCACTTTGCACTCGAAAACACACACACACACACACACACATATATATAGATATATATATATATATATATATATACATATATATATATATATAAACTTTTTAATATCTTTAACAATTTATAAAAGTTATAAAATTTAAAAAAAACAAAACAATACATTTTATAAAAAAATTAATTCATCATCTTCATATATATATATATATATATATATATATATATATATATATATATATACAGTTTGTTTTATATATTTAACCATTTATAAAAGTTATAAAGATTATAACAAACAAATAATAATAATTTTAAAAAAATTAATTCATCATCTAAATATATATATACAATTTATTTTTATATCTTTAACAATTTATTAAATTTATAAAAATTATATAAAAACTAAAAAAATAATTCATCACATTCATATATATATACAATTTATTTTTATATCCTTAACAATTTATAAAAGTTATAAAAATTATCAAAACAAAGTACATTGTAAAAAAACATAAATCATCTTTACCACCCTTTCCGTAACACCCCCTCTAAATTCCCGCTAATGAAGATGATTATTGTTTTTTTAAATTTATTTTACAATATTTATTTGAGTTTTTTTTTAATAATTTTATAATCTTTATGAATGGTTAAAGATATAAAAAATATATATATATATATATATACATATCTATATTTATATAGGAAGATGATGAATTAATTTTATTTCAAAAATTATTGTATTTTGTTTTTTTAATAATTTTAATAACTTTTATAAATCGTTAAAGATATAAAAATAAATTATATATATATATATATGAAGGTGATGAATTAATTTTTTTAATTTTTTTTTGCTTTTTTATAAATTTTATAATTTAATAAATTGTTAAAGATATAAAAAAAATTATATATATATATATATATATATACGTAGATAATGAATTACTTTTTTAAAATGTATTTCTTTTTGTTTGTTATAATTTTATAACTTTTATAAATGGTTAAAGATATAAAAAAGTTGTATATATATATATATACGTATATGAAGATGATGATTTTTTTTTTTTAAAAAATGTATTTTTTTGTTTTTTATAATTTATAACTTTTATAAGTTGTTAAAGATATTAAAAAGTTTATATATATGTGTATATATATATATATGTTTTGGGGGTGCAAAGTGCAATTTATTTTGGGGGTGCAAATGCAAAAAAGAAAAAAAGAGTCAAAATTTGTCAAAATTGCCTAAAAATGGTCAAATCATTCAAAATCCCCAAATTTGACAGAAATTTTGGTCGAAGGACCAAAATTCGACCAAAAAACACGATAAATGACCAAAATTGGACTAAGGCTCAATAAAGAACTATTTTCGTAACGATGCCACGATAAATGACTAATTTTGAAAGAAAAAAAAACCCGATAACTAATATTGATTTTTTCAAAAGATTTTGATCGGTAGTATCAAATCCGGTTTTCTTTATTGAACAAAAGCTTAAACAAATTTGGCAACCAAAAAAAAACAAAATTTACTTAATTGAAAAGAAATTTAAATGAAAATTGAAACTTCAGGTAAGGAGACGTTTATTTAATGTCTTTTCAGTTAACTAATTAATATGATTATTAAATTATTAATAACTAATGTGCTATTCACATTAATGCCGACTTCATGAGATTTATAACTTATTAAAAGACACTAATTATTACTTTGAGAAGAACATCCGGGATTTCCATGTATGACTCTCATCAAAGGGATGTTGGGCTGGTGAAGGACAATGGAAGACATGATTAGTGAGATTTGACTGCAATATATTTAATAGTCAATATTATATGCGCAAAAGGTAAGGTATTATATTTAAAATATGTTTGATTAACTTTTTTCACAAAAATAGAAAACATTTTTCGAGAGAAATATTGAAAACGCTACGCGTATTTTGCACGACTATTTGGTGTTTTACCTCGGCTTTTAAGTTTCAACCAGCTGGAGATAATGACGCCTCCAACATTTGAAATGAATTATGAATTAAGTATATTGTTTCGTGTTCTCCCAATAAATTCTTTTATATATAAGGTTTTATTTGTTTTTTAATTAGTTAATTATTACTCGATTTGGTATCAACTTTTATTAGATTAAATCCATGCACGTATTTTTCCATTTAAAAAAAAAAAACCATGCCCGTAAATTAGCGTAAAAGCCTGTTACACCCGAGATTAGCACAATTTTGATTTTAAATTAAACAAATCTTATGCGACATATCTTAACTTGAGTAGCCTTGAGGAATGTTAGAAGCACGAATTGGGCTCGGTCTTCTTTATAAATTAAAACATCCAGTCTTTTAAATCCCAATTCTCTCAAGGGCATACTACTTGTTAAATAAACTAAAAGAAAACAAAAGGTATAACTGTATAATACACTAGAACATCATTCATTTAGAAGGATCGTTGTTAATTCCTAGCATTCTAGCCCTCTACTCTCTAGGGCTTGAAACAGGTAGTGAATGGAAATAGACATGCCCAAGAGATAGATCACGGGACTTGACTAAGAAGCTAGCGTTGCTCGTTAAAAGAATTCAAAAACTTTAGCCCAATAAATTTAATATACTGGGAGTGAACATCCATCATCATG
This sequence comes from Linaria vulgaris, assembly GCA_948329865.1. Classification (NCBI taxonomy): domain Eukaryota; kingdom Viridiplantae; phylum Streptophyta; class Magnoliopsida; order Lamiales; family Plantaginaceae; genus Linaria; species Linaria vulgaris. The sequence continues at coordinate 27,388,056 of OX415250.1, read as the reverse complement.
AAAAAGTAATCATTATAAGCTGTTATAATAACCGGAGTAAAAAGAAACTGGATTTTTCTTTCTTTTAATTTGCATAGACAACTCAAGTATAGTATTATTTAATTTCAATTGATGAAAAAAGTAAATTAATTAATACCAAAAAGTGCACGTAGGTAATTCGTCGGCAGACAGTTATAAACACAAGACATATACTAATTAATTAAAGATGCCTTTAGCTGAAAATGTTAATTAAACAATGTATATTGCATTACCAAACATGCTTCCGCAAACTCACTTATTGATTTCTTACTTACATGTCGCGCGGCAGTCGGCAACCCTACAAAGAGGGCGAGTAAATAATAAGTTATGTGACTTTAGTAACAAGAACTCATTTAACTATATGTATACTAGCAACTTTGACACACGTGAAGACCGCGTGAAAATAAGTTGATTAGTAAAAAAACTTTATTTGCAATGTTTGGCTATTGTGAATGTTCATGCTCGCAAAGACACAATATATACTAACAAAAAAAATACACGAAACAACATATCATTGTATATACGTATAATAAGTGAGACTTATAATTTGACCGTTCACACAACACTAAAATAAATGTAAGTTTGAATCATGAATTAATGTCAAAGCATCGCCTAAAAAGACATTGAAGAAAAAAAATATATGGATGCTATATGTGTTAATTAGTAATTACTACATTATTTTTCCTAGTGAATGTATGCAGGCGGCCGCTTTACCTTCTCTCACCCGTGACCCGAAGCATGAGACCTAATCGCTAATCTACATCATAGTATGTGGTTGTCTAAATATTCATTTACATTCTCCTGTCAAATAAAAATTCAATGTAAGAGTGAAAAATTACCCATAATATAAATTTGAACATAAATGAATTGAACCTGAAATCATATATGATAAATCATTCATGTTCATAAGAATAAAAATGTTACGCACGAATGAATAAATTTTGTCAAATGAAAGAAATAAATATTTAAAAAAGCATATATTAAGAGATTGAAAAAAACATACAATGACCATTGTAGACTCTCCTGCCTTTTGCCATCTTCAATTTTTCCGAGTGATTGGTTTTGATTTTAATAAGAAACTGCAAATTAGAAAGAAAAGAAAAACGTTCACTGCATACACACAAATAAGGAGATTTAAGGTTTAAACTTTAAAGTAATGTAGGAGTCGTTATCCTACAACCAAAAGTAAATGACGAAAGAGAAATAATAAAGGGTTGGAAAATAGATCTCTAACCAAAATTGAAAATCCTATCTTTCCCTTTAAAATGGGAATTTGAATTTGAAGAAAAATAACGGAAGACATGGAAACGTGTGGAGTGGCAGTTAAGAAGAGCAAAATTAAATCATCAATGACCCTTGTGACCCTTTTGTCATGTGTTATGATCCTAATTGCACTGTATGAGACTTGGATCCTACATTGATATTGTAAGATATTAGTAAGGAGTTTATATGGACTTGGATTCTTCCAACTTAACAACAGTTAGCTTTTGAGGTTGGGTTCTACTAAGAGCATATCATTATGTTTGGTGAATAAATAAGATAGGAGTAGTTTAGGAATCTCAAACTTTGGTGTAACAATTGTCTTAAAATAGAGAAACTATTATGGACATCCGTTGTCTATTGTATGTACAACCGATGGTTGAGATTAAAATGAGATTCCTAAATTCTAGGAACTACCACCTAACACCCCATCCCCACCGTGTGTTGGTAGTGTGTGCATATACATCAGTTGCATATGTATAATTAAGAGATAATGTGGCAGTTTGCCCTATCAGAAAATAAAATTCAACAAACCTTCGTGCGTTTAATTGAAGTATGTATGCGGGAAATTAATAGATTTGACTCACTAACTTGGCTTGTATGCGAGAGTTTTGGTCCACTAATTTAACAAGAGTGGCAATTTTGATCACCGGTGTCACAAGTCGCCAGAATCTATCTAGTCAGCATTTCGTGGCGCCACGCGTCAACATTTTGACGTTTCCTTTTTAATTTTTACATGTCATTTATACTTTCTTAAATCTTTAATTAAAAAAGCAAAAAACCAACGAAAACAAAGAAAAACTCAAAGAGGGGTCAATAGATCGGTCTCTAATCTTTTCCCCTTATTCTTTCTCCCCTATTTCTCTCTCCCCTATTTCTCTCTCCCCGATTCTTCCCTCCCAAATTATTCACAATCCAAGGGCGGACCGGTGCTTGGGCTCACCTATGCTCCAGCTTAGGTGAATGCACGTGATTGAAGTTACAAAATTCCAATACAAAAAAACACATAACACATAACAAGAATACAAATTCGGCTCACGATTCACTTTAACTCTAGCCCATATCATTTTTATCAATTAGACTTGTTCCGGTCCATACACTTTCATCAAATTCAATTGAAAAATAATTTTAATATACATATTTTTCAAAAAGCTAAACAAAAATCAAGCAATGCATAAATATACATATTTAGCAAATTTACTGATGTGCGAATACATAACAAAATGTTAAAGTCATCATTTTATTGCTTTGAAGACTATCCAAACAATTCATGAAATTGCATAATTACCAAGAAGTAATTGGTTATTATTATTTAGTACTAAAAACTTAAATTTTATTGGATTGGTAGTTTGGTATTTTTAAATGACATATACCCTAATTACTTTGTATCCAAATCCACCCTTCTAAGTATTTTTCCCGTTTTTGGATAATTGTAATTAAGTTGATATATTAGTTTTTGTGAGAAGTTTATCATAAATAAGTTGAATCTTGAGTGTTGAACTTTTTTTTTTCTTGTATGCCATATGTTACTTTTTTTCTTGTTTATCACAAATATGTTTATTACTTCACGTTATTGCTTATTATTCGTGTCGAGCAATAAGAGTTTTTTTTTTTATACACTTGTACCTCATTTTATTTTTTTCAAAAGAAATCATCTTACTTAAGCTTAAGCCTAAAGTAGCCCAGAGCAAGGAAAGATCTTGGATTGTCTGCCCCTGTCCCAATCCAACGTAAACTTACATTGTAATCCTCCAAGAAGATTTAATCTAAATCAATTTCACGTATAACCGATAGTTTTGTTCTTGTGTATCGAGCGTAGAGTATGTACTTAGGAGTTTTTTCTTAATGCGCCATATGTCTGATTTCCTTAACCAAGATGTTGGTAGATTTGGGGTTAGATTTTTTTTACTATTGTGTTGTGCGAGAATGACACTGAGTGTATAAAAAGATGCATGTATAATCGAAATTAGATATTCCTTGGTATTTATATTTTTTTGGATGATGACTAACACGTTTATCGCAAAATTTGTACTCAATTATGTAGGACTGGGCTTGTCTCAACATTGGTAATTGAAGAAAACTGGCCTAAATAATTGAGTACAATTTGCAATAAACATGTTACTCATTATCGAAAAAGAGAAATATCAAGGTATATTCAATTTCGATTATACATGCATTCCCCGTAAATCAACTTCATTCTCGCACAACACAATAGCCAAAAAAATCTAATCACAAATCTACCAACATATTGGTTAAGGAAATCAGACATATGGCGCATTAAGAAAAATTCTTGAAGCATAAACTTTACGTTTTGAAACATAGGAACAAAACTATCGTGGTAATGGTAGGAATCGAGCACCTCGAAAGTCTTATCCTATCATAAGATCAACACAAGGCAAGCGACGATGCTGAAAACAGCACCTAGAAATTCTTATCCTAACAGAAGATCCACACAAGGCAAGCAATGATGCTGACAAAGGACGCCTCAAAGGTCTTATCATATCAGATGATCAACACAAGGTAAGCGACAATGCTGACAAAGAGTGTCTCGAAAGTTTTATCCTATCAGAGGATCAACATAAGGCAAACGACGATGTTGACAATGAGTGCCTCGAAAATCTTATCCCTTAGAAGGTCAACATCAATTCAATAGTCCCACAAGACACATGTCAGAATCCCATTCGATTACACATCTACCGCCATTCGAAGGGATCCATACATGAGCCACTCAAATTATCTATATAAAGCCCCGTTTTCTTAGATAAAAGGGAGGGAGGCCTAGGAAAAAAGTAGAAAGAAACAAAGAAAATACCTCAAAGGATAGATAAGAAAATATGTCAAGCATAATAGTTTATTCTTTTACCATGTTTTTTGCTTTTACGCTCCCCTTTAGTCCTCGATCCGAGAAGAAGCCAACCCATCTATGTATAAACTCTCCCTCCCTTAATCATTATACAAATATAAATGTGAGATCCTATCTTCAAAATGGCAGCATCTGTGAGAACTCGGCCTCCCGCTCCCTAAGACAAGATTCGTAGGAATAAAGAAAGTTGAGGGCTTCATGTTGCAAGTTTATCCCCGTTCCTTGAAGATAAAGCATAGGCCAGTAGCCCCTGTAAAAAAAAAGACTGTTCTTTGAAATATGATGATCATTCTAAACAAAATCCTTAGTCTGCCATTTTCCCCTTATTTGAGAGAGGGGGGGGGGGGGGGGGGGGGGAGAAACCCACGCTAGTAAAATCGTTAGGTTCGAGCCCAGGTGCGCGCGTGCACCTAATCCAAGCACGATAAGAGACTCGTTCCCTTAGTAAAAATGGGATATACGATAGAAAAAACATATAGAGAAAGAAAAGATAGTAATATCATTTTTTTGAAGGAAGGGGCAAAAAAATTGGGACCCTTGAGCCGCACGTTCAATCAAAGAAGGCGACGCGATCACCCCGTTATTCTGTAGGGGAGAGAGAGAGAGAGAGAGAGAGAGAGAGAGAGAGAGAGAGAGAGAGAGAGAGAGAGAGAGAGAGAGAGAGAGTGATTGTCACAAATTACGTATAAAGAAAACCATTTGCGCCCAGCTATTTCATGAACAAATCTTACAAAGACCACTTACGAAGACGTCATGTAATATTGCCTAATTTTCTTTCATATCTCCCTCCAAAAACCTATGTTACAAAATTTCCTATATACAATAAGTCAAAGTCCCGCTAACAAAGAAGGGCGGGAAGATGCCTCCAGAATTGCCTTGATCGCCCCTAATAAGAAATATGGCGTTTTTCCTCTTGCACAGTGGCCTGACATACATTATCTAACACCTCTGCCAAAGAAACCACTGGGGGAGTAATGCCTAACGAGCCAGCATCGTCTAGCCTATGCTGACCCGTTCTACTCACCTGTCGTCGATAAAGATCGAAATTCAGGAAATCCTTTTGAAGGAGGATCCACCACCAGTTAGGGAATCACCAAGTCTGTGGGAAAACCCGACATTGACTGTACCACATCCTGACAAATACTTAAACCCATCGAAAGAAATTATCGCGCCCACTCGTTGAAGGAACTATCTAAACCTTCTATTCTTGAGACTCCTAACGTCGCTTGAGCCCAAGCCTTAACCAAACTTTTCCCATACCGACGACCTAGATCCATAAAAAGGCGTCTATACCCATCATGCTCCGCCCTCGCAGTCCAAAGAAGCTCTCTCCGAGACGAAAAAGTAGACTTTCCAACCATTGCTTCGCATGCGCCGACCCTTCGTTCAAAACCTTCACACTCCTTTCTAGCGTCTCTTTACTTCCATCGGAACTCCAAGTGTTCATGGCTCAGATGGCTCTTATCTTTGTCTCTTTTCGCTTTAGTTGATTACGAGCCTCCCCCAGTGCTAATTCTAGCTCTTGACAACGCCTTTTCAACGCCGATAATTCAAAGAGAGCCGTCGTAAACCGTTCCCCCATAGCCTCTACCAGAAGTGACAACTGTTCACCCCCAAAACCAAAATTTGATAACAAAATCAATGAGAAACATGAGCCCTGAAAAGTCATTTGCAGGAAAATGCAAGACGAAAGGAAAGATGCATACCTCACAAGTAGTGTTACTAAAAACATCCTACAAAGTCAAAAAATTAAAAAGAAGGAGAAATTCCCTATCCCGCTCATTGTGCAACCCACACATGTACGACCGACAATACTCCAAGCTCCCCGATACCCCGGTGAAAAGGGAAAGACCGTCCGCCATAACTAACAAAGAAGATTAACCTGACTCGCCCGTTGGCATACCAGACGGACGAAAGGTATGACTAGAAAGGAGAATCCAATAAGAAACTAAGAATCACCTCGACTATGCAGGATCCTTGACTACGACTAGATTGGAATGCCTACACGCAGGTTCCTTGACTACGACCCAGAGTAGTCAGCCAGATAAAAACCAAATGGATCTGTATATGATAGGCACTACGAGGGAAGATGCTTATCAATGCATCGTGGCATTTAAGGCAGCCATGGCCAAAAGTTACGACAAAAGGGTCCAGTTCAGGAACTTCGAAGTGGGAGACTTGGTTCTGAAAAGCATAGTGGCGAAACAACATATCGGGAAATTAGAACCAAAATGGGAAGGACCACACAAAGTTATACAAGCTAGCTCGCGAGGCTATTACTATCTTGAAACTATGCAAGGTCGCAAGCTTACACGCCCATAAAATGTACACCATATGTGACACTATTATGCGTAGGAATTGACCAGTATAGCAGGTCGGAGCCATATCAAAGTGTATGAGCTATGAAGACTTGAGTCTAGCATAACATTCGGGAAGCGTAGGCACCTCATTAAGAAATTGAGCTCAGCCCCATCTTCAATTGAAAATAAAAATATTTCTCGTGGTTAACATTACAGAAAGAGTCATTATGGAATAACACAGCCGAGCCTATGAAACATGAGGGAGGCCAAGTGAACCAAAAAATTCAAGAAGCACATTTGGCCCCAAGAGGCCGAATGCTAATCTCATGTTTCATTCCGCATATACAACAAAAAGTGTCACACCGAAAGCACATTCGGCCCCACGAGGTCGAATGCCAATCTCATGTCTCATTCCGTATAGACCGCAAAAAGCGTCATGCCGGAAGCACATTCGGCCCCAAGAGGCTGAATGCCAATCTCATGTCTCATTCCGCATAGGCCACGAAAAGTGTCATGCCGGAAGCACATTCGGCTTCCAAGAAGTCGAATGTCAATCTCATGTCTCATTCTGCATAGACCGAGAAAAGCGTCATGCCAGAAGCACACTCATCCCCAAAGAGGTCGAATGCCAATCTAAGTTTTCATTCCGCAAAGACCGCGAAAAGTGTCATGCCGAATGCACATTCGGTCCGAAGAGGTCATACCGCATAATATGATATCTAAAACCAAATAGAATGCTTGGTCTAAAATAGACTGAGGCAAATCTAATGAGAACACCACAACTGTTGATTAATTCATAGAATAAGTCAGAGTAATAACCACAAAGGTCCAGCAAAATTATGTATTAAAGTATTGGTCAAACTAAGCCATGATATTAGCCACAAAATCATCAGAGAACGCCATAACAGAAGGGATATCAGAATATACGAAAAACAAAAATGGCCTAATATCATCAAAAATATACGTTCAGCTATACACTACTCTCTCGATGACTAGGGGGACTCCGAACGCAAAACAAGACCAAGGGACCGTGCATAGTTGGCACAATTTTCCTGAATTTGATCCTCGGTCAACACAAGCTCATCTGATTGGTCCCATCTTTCCGATAATCTAACCTCCTTCTATTTCGATACACCGCTAAAGTTTCCTCCAAGCTGGTAAGTGCTGGGAGAGATTAAATTACGCTCATCAAGAGCATGGCCGATAACCTTGACATGCGATGAAGTTGCATCAACGCCACAATGTGGATTTACTTCAATCGGCGGCTTTAGATTAAAATTAACACTCCTTGTCCCAAATAAAGGACCATGTTCCTTCTGTGGCATAACATATGCATGATCACGAGGAGCAAAGATTCCACTAGGCTCAGCAACAAGCTCCAACGCTTTCTGTACCTGAGATTCACTTTCTATCACAGGAGACAGATTCATTTTGTCATCACTATTGCCAAAAGAAGCATAAATGGGAACATAATTACCGTGTCGTTCCTCCCATAGACGAAAGAAAGGGTCACCAACCCTTGGGACAAAAAACTCCTCCATATCTTCTACATCAACCCTGGGAGTTTCCATTCGAGGACCACGACTAACATCAAGCATATCTTTGCGGAAACATTTTTTCATGAACCCAAGATAGGAAGCTTGATCAACTCCAAGTTCCATACCATGTATCACGTCAACATCGCCTTGTCGCAATTCGAGCCAACAATAAACACCGCTCTTCATGAAAGACCTAGCCACCTCGCACCGGTAATCCTCTGACTCCAGATGTCACACCTTGTCACCATACCTAGCAATTGCAGTTTCAGCCCCCTCATTTAGTTCCTTGAGACAATTATTCTCCCGTTTCAATGAGTCATTTTCCCTCTTCAGAGCAGCAATTTTGGCACGAAGTATCGCCACGCTATCCTCAGCTTTTTTAGCATTAACGCCAGCTTCGAGAGCGTCCTTAACAGCTTTAGCACTTATCTTGGAAGCATTCCGAGCTCACGTGATCGCAACAAGCTGACTGTTATCATTACTGTGCACATTCGTGATCAATTTGTTAACTATAACATTATGTTTGTCCTTGACTTCAATCAGACCACTATAATCCCGACATAGTCAGTACATTACAGTTCCAGTAGTAGCAAAGAATAAACGTCCGAAGTGTGCCAAATCAAGAAATCCAATATATTCACTACTGCACCGCGGTCGAGCTTTAGCACTTATCTTGGCAGCATTCCGAGCACGCGTGATCGCAGCGTGACGACTGTTATTATTAGTGTGCACATTCGCGACCAATTTGTTAACTACAACATTATGCTTGTCCTCGACTGCAATCAGACCACTATAATCCCGACATAGTCAGCACATTACAATTCCAGTAGCAGCAAAGAATAAACGTCTGAAGCGCGCCAAATCAAGATAACCCAATCTATTCACTATTGCACCGCGGTCGAGCTTTAGCACTTATCTTGGCAGCATTTCGAGCACGCGTGATCGCAACGTGCCGACTGTTATCATTATTGTGCACATTCGCGACCAATTTGTCAACTACAACATTATGCTTGTTCTCGACTTCAATCAGACCACTATAATCCCGACATAGTCAGTACATTACAATTCCAGTAGCAGCAAAGAATAAATGACTGAAGCGTGCCAAATCAAGATAACCCAATCTATTCACTACTACACCGCGGTCGAGCTGAGGCCACATTCCTTTAAGGATCTCTATTGACTGCTCTTCCCGCAATCGATATCCCATCAACTTAATATTCAGTGACTCTAAATTCTCGTCATTAAAAAAATTCATAATCAACAATGCTGCCAGGCGGCGCTGGCCTAGGATTCCCAGGCAGTCGAGGTCGTTTTAGTGAAGTTTGTAGGATCTCTCCGGCCTAAGCGACAACATGTGTCTCCAAAGCACGCCTCTTAGCAGCGGCGTACCAATTTTTGCCCCCAAAACTAGAGGAGCCCTAGGCAGGTAACCTTGGCCCACGCCTAAAATTCAGATTATCGGCGTTGAATCGTGCTAGATTAGCAGCGATCTTATCGTCAACTGCATCAGCCTCTTTCATCATCCTAATTTGGGATTCATCCCGACTTTAACCCGTCCTCTAGAAGTAGGCGGAGTCATGACCAGCCTTCGGGAAATGAAGTCTTCATGCCTCTCAAAATTGCTCACAACGGGAACTCGAGTGCCCGTGCTTACTCCTCCCAGCCTGGTAGTAAAGCGATCTGTTGTTGCCGGAACAGCATGACCACCACCCCAGTTATCAGATAAGCTCCCGAAGGGCCACACAAAAGATCTTCCTCGTACGGCAACTCCCGCAGGGTCTTCGGCAGGGGCAATGATATCCATAGACGGGCCTACATTCGAAGAACCAACTCTATTGACGTTCGCTTGGGAAGCATAAATGTTCTCGGGGGAAAGGACTGGCTTACTACGACTCTCAGACTCTTTTCGCGCCATTGGTAAGTTATAAGCTAGATAGAAATATTTTTGTTTTAAGGCAATGTCGAATCGCCAAGATTCGACCCCTACTTATCGATCGAATTTCGATAGTTCGATGTAGGAAGATCAAATCTGGGCGATTCGACAAATGCGAGAAAGTGGACAAGAGGTCTCCGTGGAAAGAAAAATGAAAATGAGGCGGAAAGTGGGCCTTTATATAGCCCCACCACAACCTTTACCCTGAATTCAACACAGGAATATCGAATTCACAGGATTCGATCTATGTTCTTTGGATAGATCGAACGACAAAAAAAATTGCCACCCTAATATGAATATTACGGATACCAAATGGGGGGAATATTTTCAAGGAAGGTAATTAACCCCGCAGCCGCAACACGCAGTACGATACGATAAATGGGTCAAATGCAACCAATGTGAAAGTTTGGGACCCACGCTTGTACCAGCAACAACTCTCAAATTGGGGGGACTATATGATGGAGATATTTTAGGAAGGCCGAGAATAACATTCTCGATCGGCCCAATCAGGTAAGGCCCAATAAGTTCTATATCGAATGGCAACCATTCGACATATGCCCGAGGATCGAACCACACCCATTCGACCTACCTAATTCGATGTTGGGACGGGCCCCACGAGACTGGATCTATAAATACCCCATCCCCCAGCATTAACGGACACTTTTCAAAGACTCGTCACTCTCACACATCGATCGAATTAGGTGATTCGATACTCGTCCTGATTCCATCGACCACCAGATTCGATACTCGTCCTGATTCGATCGACCGCCAGATTTGATACTCATCCCGACTCGATCATTTTGAGGTTTCAATCTCAGCAGTCGAACCGTGTCAATTCGAGGTTCAGCAGTATCGAACCAGATTGTTCGAGACTGTTCAGATACGAAATAGAGCAACATCGAACCACTACAGTTCGAGATTTGTGGATCGAACGCCATTCGTTCGATCCATTCATTTATTTTTCTTAGAAGGTTATCTAAAGTAATTTCATACTTGTAATTCATAGTAGGTGTTCCAGACCAAGCTAGTCTGTACCTTGTAATAAATTAACATTATTTTGGCATAGCCAAACCCATTGTAACAGTAATCAAGTGTATTGTAACCCGCACTAAATAAGACAAAAATACATTAAATATATTTTAATTGAAGAAGAAGAAAAGAAAAAAGAAAAAAACAAGCCCTAGCCTATACATTTTAAGCACATAGAGTACATTATTCAAATCGAATCATTTTCACGTCTCTAATTCATTTGTACAAAAAAAGACATTTGATATTTTAATTGATCCGTGCCCTTTTGCTGTCGAGTCTCGAGTCTCTCTCTTCTCCTATAAATAGAGTACTCCCACTTCTCATTCTTCCCCACAATTCAAATATTATTCTTCAAAACAAAAGAAAAAAGAAAACAAAAACCCATAAGAGTAAGCTCTCATTGCAATATTGGTACACATATGGAATGAAGGTTCGGTGAAGCTCAGGAGGGATAGCGCCTTTTTTTTTTTAATTAACAATGTTTAGTTAGTTAATTAATTAATTAATTATCAGTGGCGCTATCCATCCTGAGTTTCATGGCTCCTTCCGTCTTACAGGCTGTAGATCTGCAACCAGTTTTACCGGTTAATTAACTCCATGGGTTTGTGCATGCTCGCCATCTCATTTTTTAGTTCATCATGTCACATATGTATAAATATATATATATATATATATACTCACATGTTTATTTATTTATATTATATAATTAATTTGTATTATATATCATGGCGTTTCCTTTTTTATGCTTGCGAGCTTCTTCTTTATGATCATGACCTGAATTAATAACTATATATGTCGGTCTAAAATTAAACAAAATCATTATAGCCTATATTTCTTTTAAATTAGCTAGGCTTTGCAAAACTTGACCTTGACCCGACAAACAAATTATTATGCTTTTGTTTCAGAACACTTTCTTATTTTATTTTGATCAGCAGTCTTCCTTTCTTTCAATTGCACGGAATTAAAAACTAGAAGTCAATGATTCAAAGCATGGAGTCATGCAGATTGATTTTGAGTTGTGCTTCTCATGAATGTGTAGGGGGGTTATTTTGAGGTAATTGTAGCTTAGCTTCCTATACTGGTTTGATCAGTTATTGATTGATTTTTTGATAAAAGTACAAATCTTATTTCGTTATTAGATGGAAAACAAGATTTATTCGCATTTTCGAAGGAAACTCCAAATTGAATATATATATATATATATATATATATATATATATATATTAATAACAACATTCCAATAATTAATTTACATCTCCTAATTCCTATATGTTTTTGTTGCCGAATAAAAATTGTAAAGAAGTTTTACATGCTATAACCATTAACCAAGTTAGCATAATTATTGTCACGAGAAGTTAGCTGTAGTGTATACATCAGTACTGCATTTATTTCTGAATATGTAAGAGTGGATTGTTCTTCTTTTAATTAAGTATATGTATGTGCATGTTTCGTGAGAATTATATTAATGTTTTGCAAAGTCAATTGAAATTCATAACAAGAACAAAATAAATAATTCATCCTTCTCCATAAATTTCGAGGAATTACTAGAAGGGGTGAAAAATAAGTAGCGGATGGGGCTCTGCGAGGAGGAGTGGCTATAATATTAATTGAAATCTCAGACTACTCGTCTCAGACTGATGATGAACCACAGAAGACGTAGAAATATATAGGTAGCTGTGACTGATCAAATTTTATGCTTTTGATATGTGACTTAAATTTGGTTCAGGCTTTTTAATAATGACCTTCAACAATAATCAATAAATGCATAAATAGCTGGATGTTGACTTCAGCTTCCCCAACTAACTTCATTTTCTGGTCTCGCGTATTCAGAACTACTGACAATTAAAATTTACATATATACATGCATATAATATAAGCGTTCCTTACTTATGAAAAATTACAAATTTAAAACACGTCATAATATTTTCAATATTTTGAAGGATAAAGTTCCTTTTCTTTGGAGACTAATTCAACTTCTTTGAGATTAAGTCTAACTGAAAAAGATACAAACACATGTCAAGATGATGATCAGGGCTATCGGGGAGAGTTTAAACTTGTGTGGGCGAGTTCTTAATTTTCTTAAAAGTTTAGGGGTACTTTGCAAAACCCTCTATAGTTCACGAGTTTAACTGAGTTCACCCTATTTTTAATACATTTACAAACTTCGATCGAGTCTATTACTAAGAAAGTTTTTGAGGCTTCATGAATGTCTCAATAACCATTCAAATACGACTAGAACTTATTTTTAAGTTGTTTTCTTCTAAATTGTAAGGAGTGCTTGTGTAATTATTCAAAAGAATAATTATTTTGTTGTAACGTCCTCCAGAATATGCTCAAAAGTACTTTTGAGTTAATAATAAATAAAATACTTGTTGTATATTTATTAGTGTTCTTTACTTCTTTCACACAAAAACAATATTTGAATAGAAATATTGTTCCCATTTTGTAATATCTGTTGGAAATTATATATAATTGAATAAGTATTTACTTTTTCTGACAACTTAAACTTTTAAATGAGATAATAATTTCTATATGTTGGAGCACATGTCAAATAAGTTCTAAACTCAAATTTCACCGCACCCAATCATCAAAAAATTGTCAAAATAAATGTTTATTCATCATGTACGAGTTATTGAATTTTTTTTCCATGACACGATGTGACTAAACATAACTAGTGTTTTATTCATCAAGTATGAGTTGTTCATTTTCTTTTTTCATGGGATGGTCGTAATTTGACTAATTTTTTTAACTCATGAAAGTTATTTACTTTGCTATAAGCTAGAAATCTACGTTTGTATTCATAACGTGTTGCTAATAGCTAAATAGCAAATTAAATAACTTTCTTTATTCTCCACATGATCGTAATTTGACCACTATTATTATATTCATATATATGTTATATGCTTCAAAATCCATCTGTGAAAAAATGCAAGACATGTGTGTGTGTCTATATATATGCATATATATATATATAAATATATATATATATATATATATATATATATATATATAGTGCAAGCATATGTGTATCACTTATTTACACCTTCTCATTCAAAAAGAACATGATGGAAACGATTGACTTGCTACTCAGATTCAAATCCAATTGTCTCGTTGGTCATAGCTGTCTTATATAGTACTAAGAACATGCGATATTTAAAAATAGGGATAAATGCATTAAACCCCTGAACTATGCATGTGTTTTGCAAAATCGTCCTTAAACAAAATAAATAAGCGGTTTGCCCCTTAAAGTATACCATTCTGTTCGATTTGGTCCCTGACCGGATTTTCGGCTATTTTTTGCCATTCTTGGCCAGAATTTTTTCCCTTACCCGACACATATGTGTTGTACTAGACAAAAAGTAAGCGAAAAAATACCTCGAACGGGAAAAATTCTGGCTAAAATACACTGAAGAGGAAATCACATTTTAGCCGGAATATGTCCCGTTCGAGATGTTTTTTCGCCTACTTTTTGTCATCAACTACTAATTAAAATACATCTAGTACAACATATATGTGTCGGGTAAGGGGAAAAATTCCGGCCAAGAATGACCAAAATTAGTCGAAAACCCGGCCAGGGACCAAATCGAACAAAATGGTATAGTTTAAGGGGCAAACCGCTTATTTATTTTGTTTAAGGACGATTTCGCAAAAACGTGCATAGTTCAGGAGATTTGATGCATTTATCCTTAAAAATAAGCACTAATATTATTGGTTTCTCACATTGTGCATGTCACGCGTAATTAAGTTCACGATTTACCCGGTCTTAATTTATAGGAATGTGGTGTTCCTTTAGGGTACATTATATGTCGTAATTGTACGGGGGCAACGAAACCAGGTCCTCTGTTCACACATCTCCAAATTCTGTTAAGTATAATGAAATGATGAAATCCTAGCCTCGTAATCTTATATATGTTAGTGTGTACAGTATGTAGTGCGTGCACAGAGACACCCACCTTAACCACTGACCTAAATTAAAGATCTGGTATATTTATTTTACATTCTCTAAAGTCAACTCAAATTACACATAATTTTCAAAAGCTTTTGATTAATTTAAATTGTGTGAAATTGTCAATTCTGATCAAATTAACTTCGAACAATGCGCAGCAAACATCAATCAGTTCATCAATTATGAATCAAAATAATGAATAACGAAAACAAATTTATTGAACTTTAACTAGATTGTTGTTGAAGGAGATAATTAATCGCCTCTCGATTGCGATTGTTACAAATTGTGAAAAGAAAAAGTTACATAATCTAATCTAGCTAATAGCTGCAATTTAAATGAAACGTAGAGGAATGTAGTTCACCCCCAACGATCAAATTAAAACTTACCCAACCAGAAAAGTCCGTTATTTAACAGAAAACGGGATTTTAAATAATTTCTAAAAATAGAAATTGTGCCAAAATTAAATCTAAACAATTAAATGTTTAAATGTTTGAGTGGATATTCTAATATCCCCGCAAGAGGGGCATGGAGGTCGACAATGCCCATCTTGGACATTAAGAAGGAGAAAGATTGAATGGGAAGAGGTTTTGTCAAGATATCTGCAATTTGTTGTGTATTGAATATGTTGACCTTCTTAACAAATATATATGTGTATATATATATATATGTATATATATGTGTATATATATGTATATATATATATATATATATATGTTGACCATCTTGATCAGGCCTTGTTGAACTTTCTCGTGCACACAAAAAAAAAAAAACAGTCAATTTGAATGTGTTTTGTGCTCATGATGTACATGGCTGATAGCAATGTTGAATGCACTTTTGTTATTTGTGAAGATTAATGGAGTTCTTGTCTGTTTGATTTGAAGATCCTTAAGGAGTTGAGTAAGCCAAAGAACTTCACATGAGGTAGTTGCTATTGCCCTATATTCTGCCTCAGTTGAAGTCCTACTGGTAGTGGGTTGCTTATTTGCTTTCCAAGAAACCATAGAGTCTCCTAAGTATATTGCATAGCCTGAGATGTGTCTTCGAGTGTCTTGACATTCAGCCCAATCACTATCACAAAAAGCCTTGATGTGAGGTTCTGAATTAGATGATAGGAGAAGTCCCTTACATGGGCAAGATTTTATGTATCTCAGCACTCTGTGAGCTGCAGAGAGGTGGCATAAACCTGGTCTTGTTATGGTCAGATATATCAATCTCCCTACTAGGCACCTATAAGTAGAAGGATCCTTGAGTGAAGGAGAGTCTTGTGCTCTATGTTTAGCTTTTGAATCCATAAAATGTTGCTAGGTTTGCAACCCGTGTAACCTGCTTCTGTTAATATGTCCAGAGCATATTTTCACTGACAAAGGCTAATGACTTGCTTGCTGCGAGTAACTTCTATGCCTAGTATGTATTTCAGTGTTCCAATATCATTTGTAGTGAATTGAGCATCCAAGTGATGTTTAATATCATTGATCTGAGTGATATTGTTTCCTATCATAATAATATCATCTACATAGATGCATAGAGCAATAAGTGATTTAGAATTGGATTTGATAAAGAGAGATGAGTCAGAGATGGATTGGTGGAAACCATAAGCAATCAAACATTAAGTGGGTTTAGCGTACCACTGTCGAGATGCCTGTTTCAAACCATAAAGACTCTTTTTGAGTAAACACACTCTAGAGTCAGGAGTTTTGAGATATCATGGTGCGGTTTCATACATATTTGCTCATCTAGATCTTCATGCAAGAATGCACTATTCACATCTAGTTGATGAAGGAACCAATTCTTGACTGCTGCAACAACAAGGAGTACTCTAACAGTTGTTAGTCTGGCCACATGAGAGAATGTGTCAAACTAGTCTGATCTCTCCTCTTGTGTGTAACCTTTTGCCACAAGCCTTGCCTTGTATCTTTCCACTGTGCCATCTGCTTTGTGTTTAATCTTGTAGAACCATTTGCAGCCAATGCAATGCTGTCCTTGTGAGAGTTCAGTCAGAATCCAAGTGTTAACTTTCTCTAAAGCATGAATTTCAGTTCTCATGGCATCTTGCCATTGTGGAGAAGTCTTTGCTTGAGTGTAATTCTTTGGTTCAATATCCTGAGATATAGCTACAGTGAATGCTTTGTAATTATCATTAAGCATGTCAGTTGACAAATATTGAGAAATAGGATACTTAGGAATGTGAATGGTACTAATATTTGTTCTATAATTTGATTCTGGAATAAAATACTCATAAACCCTTAGATAACCAGGGGGCTGCATTTCTGTTAGATCTTCCAACATTTGGATTATAAGTACTAGAAATACCTGGTGCAACTGCTTGCTGTTGCAAATCAGAAGAGGATTGAGTGTGATCATACTTAGTTGAGGAATTAGGTATGATGGAGCTTTCTGCTTCTGGATTTCCATGTGGCTCAGGTGTTGCTGGAAGGTTTAGGGACTCTTTAGTGTCATAATCATGCTGTGGTTGTAGTGGAACTTCATGTTCTACATGAGGAGTTACCTATGGAATATAACTGTGTATCGATATGAAAGTATCAATGCAAATAGGAATCTCATTTTGATAATTAGATAAAGGAGCTGGACTAGGAGGTTGTCCTTTGTATGGGAATATATTTTCATGAAAGATAACATTCCTGGAGACAAAACATTGTTAGTGTTAGTGTCAAGCAGTAAATATCCTTTTGTACCACGAGGATAGCCCAGAAATATGCATTTAGATGCTCTTGCATCAAATTTGTTCCAGTTAAGGCATAAGGCAAGCAACCAAAAGCTTTCAGTAAGTGATAGTCTGGTGGTTTGTTGAACATCATCTCATAAGGGGATTTGTTCAGAACCTTAGAAAATAATATGTTTATCAAGAATGTGGTAGTAGAAACACAGAAACTCCAGAATCCTAATGGTAATCCAGATTGAAACCTCAAAGCTCTTGCAACTTGAAGAAAGTGTTGGTGTTTTCTCTCCACCAGACCATTTTGTCATGGAGTCTAAGCACAGCTGGTCTGATGTTGAATGCCTAAAGTGTTGTAAAAGTCTTTCATAATGAACTCAGCTCCATTATCAGACCTAATTACCTTAATGCAAATAGCAAATTGAGTAGAGACCAGCTTGTGAAAATGAGTGAGGTGTATTTTTAACTTTGACTTCTGTTTCATAAGATATATCCATGTGCATCTAGTGTAGTCATCTACAATAGTTAAAAAATATTTATAGCCATCAGTAGAAGTAGTGGAGAAAGGTCCCCATGTGTCACAACGAATCAAATCATATCCAGCAACAGAAACAAAAGTACTAATTGGAAAAGACAAATGTTTTTATTTGGAAAAGTGACAAACATCACAATGAAAGCTCTTGCTATGAGTAAGTCATGTTACATTGATAAAAGATATATCAGAGAGTTTGGTCCCTGAGGGGTGTCCTAATCTAGACTGCAAAATATCAGCAGATACATTTGCACCATTACAAGAAACGAGATTAGTATTATTCATAGGCAGAATATAAAGGTTGTCTTGAACATTAGCAGAATAAATCATCTTCCTGGTGGTTCTGTTCTACAATAGACAATAAGAATGCAAAAATAATAAGGACAAATTAGAGTGTAGTCAGCTTAGACACATAGAGTAAGTTATAGTTGAATTCAGGCACAAACAGTACATTATGCAACAAAATATTGGGAAATAATTCAATAGTGTCAATATGAGTAGCTATTGTCATGCTTTTATTTGGTAGATGAATGGTGGTACTAGTGGGCTTTGGTTTATCTATTAACCAAGCTAGATGTCACACATATGGTAAATAGCTCCTCTATCTAGAATACAGTGATTAGAAGGGGCTAAAAACTTAGCAGCGTTAAAATCAAGCACAATAGAGTTAGAAATACCAGAAACAATAGTAGCTGCATAGTGAAGTGGAGCAGACTTAGTTGTGGCTTGCTGGTGTTGCTCCTGAGCTTGCTTGAATTCCATGAATTGAGCAAATAACTCTTGGTTACTATCAGTGACATGAGCAAACTGAGGTTGAGGGACTGAAGCAGTTGGTTAAGAAGTGGAATTCTCATTAGAGAGAGTTGCATTTGTTGAAGTGTTCTGTCTCCTTCTTGTAGGACCCTCCGAACCAGGGGCATATACAATTAGCTGATAGCACCTATCAATTTCGGGGCCATTGAATTTGCAGAAAGTACACCACAACTTCTTCTTGTCCTTCTTGGAGAGAGGGGGCTTATAACCTTTGTTATTTGCAATGTTAGGAGCAGATTGAGACGTGGTGTTTTGATTGTCATTGTACTGTCTTTGTCTGTTGAACATAGCTATAGAATCCATAGGGTTAATCACAGAGGAGTATAATGCCATATGGTTCTCCTCTTGCGGCAAAATGGAGTAAACTTTAGGCAAGCTAGGCAAAGGACTCATGAGAAGGATTTGACTTCTCACATCAGCAAATGAATCATTGAGGCCAGGAACTTGAGTACATAGTCATATTGCTGCAAATTAGTCATGTGCTTGTTAACATTTCAGATGCAAAGACCACAAGAGCAAGAAACTATGGGCCTTTGGGTCAAGAACTCATCCCATAATCCTATAAAAGTGTTGTAGTAATCATTCACAAAATCACTCCCTTGAGTGATAGTTGACAATGATTTTTGGAGATGATACACTCTTGAGCGAGCAGACCTCTCATAGCTGGTCTTCATTTCAAGGCACAAATCCAGAGGGTTGTCAAAAAACATAAAATTCTTTCTAATGCTTTTGTCAATAGAGTTAAACAGTCAAGAGAGCACAAATGTATTAGCCCTTATCCAATATGTTACATGATTAGGATCATTAGCAGAGGGTTTGGGCAAAGTTCCATCAATAAATCCAATGTTAGTCTTAATGCTCAAAGCCATCATGATATTCTTACTCCATGACATGTAATTGGAGCCATTAAACTGCTCACTCGCAATAGATATCACGTGAAATCATGAGTCCCCAAAAAATACACTAATGAGGAGTCTTCACTAGGATTCTTAGCAGTACTAACAGGGGATGATGCAGAAGTGGATGAAGATGCATGAGTTGATGAAGATGCATGAGTCGTCATGTTAATCGATCAAATTACCAGATTTGGGGGAAAAATTAGGTCAAAATAGAATCGCTCAAAACCAATTGCGATCACAATCGAATCAATCATGAAAAGATCAGAGATCTAAGAACAGTGTATGGAAGCAAAAATCGTAACCGAGTCGATGATACCATGTAAAATTGTCAATTCTGATCAAATTAACTTCGAACAATGCGCATCAAACATCAACCAGTTCATCAATTATGAATCAAGATAATGAATAACGAAAACTATTTTATTGAACTTTAATTATGAATCGACGATTGTTGTTGAAGGAGAAAATCGTCTCTCGATCGACATTGTTACAAATTGTGAAAAGAAAAGTTACATAATCTAATCTAACAATTGCTATTTAAATGAAATGGAGAGGAACGGAGTTCGTCCCCAATAGTCAAAACTTACCTAATCGGGAAAGTCCGTTATTTAACAGAAAATGGAATTTTAAATAACTTCCAAAAATGAAAATTGTGCCAAAATTAAATCTAAACAATTAAATGTAAATTCCACTACAAAAGCACACACCATTGACATATAGGCTTCCTAATATTCTCATATTGTTGGAAACATATAAGGGCATATATGTAAATTTTCGAACTTCAGAAACAAAGTATGTAGTTAGACTATATATGAGTTGAACTCGTTTCCTGGGACATATTACCCGAGTACGTTGATTACTAGTTTTTGACAATCGTCTCTCAACTATAAGGACATAAAACTCATAGCAGCAATACTGCAAATGTTGAGAACAAATCAAATTTGTAATTTAAACTCTCGTAACAAAAGCGTAATGAAAATAACTTAAATGATAAATGATATTTTGAAGGACTCTGTTCCCCTATTTGTAATAAGTAAGAAGTTAACTTAAGTGACAAGATTGACGCGTCTGAACTCTCAACGCTCCGTCACTCTAGTTTGCGAACAATGTGGGTAGTTTTGGTTATTCCTTCCATCGAGAACAATAACAAAAGAGGTATTTAATTTTAAACATGGGTAAATTACGTTAAATTCGCTAATGCGTAATGTATTTTTCACTTTGCTTCTAAAAGTTTCAAAAGTAGCAATATGTGCCTACCAACGTAAACTGGATACCCCCGGACTAAATCTCACGAGCAAAAATACACGTGTCCACAATGAATGGTTGATAAGTATTCAACATACTTTCGGGGTGTACTCCGGATTCCCTAATACGGGGGAACATTACTACTTTTAAAATCTTAGGAAACAAAGTGATCAGAAACGCATTGTAAGTTAGGGAGCTTAATGTGATTTCCTTTACAACATATAAAATACACAGAGTGTATAATTTAATTATCTATTTAATATCCAATTGAGATAATTGTCTGTTTCATGTAAGTCTATTCAATTTTTATAGGAATAATGTGTCCTATGAAACTGGTCGTGTTTTGTTATTTAACATAAAAGAAATATTTACTAAGGAGAGATAATACCCTGCCTATTTTACATACACGCGGTAAATAACTAAATATGGCATTAACTCACACACTTAATACAAGAACATAGATTTTACAGTACCAAATAAAACCACATTAACTAACTCTAAATATGTAGTGAACAACTACACTTCCGCTTATCCAACCCTTCACATCTCATTGTTTTCTCCTAAAACATGCATGCATGCATGCATTAGTTCTACCATCTCTAAAGTAACACAAAACTTAGCATGGTGATTCTGTGCTTGCGCTTGTGTAACACGTATTAAATGATTTATACAGCACAATAAACAACAAACTAAAAAGATAATCAAACAATGGACAACCTTAATCTTGCAGAGATGATCAAGAATGGTCTTGTTATATGTCGCACGAAACGAGCTGCTCATCCCTTTGGTATTTTTTATGGTGAAAATCCATTAGAGTATGGCTTCCCTCTTCTGATGTTGGAGGTTTCGTTGCTCATAGCAGTTTCTCGTACTATTCGCTTTCTCCTCAAGCCCCTAAGACAGCCTAAGATTGTCTCTGAGATCATTGTAAGATTTATATCTGTGTTGTATTTTTGCATTGATTAGCGGTGATATAAGCTAGCGTTTCTGTTTTACCAATTTGGATGATATATGATAATGTTGGTGCATGTATATCTGATTCTCCTTCATTCATATTGTTTTCTTGAGCTAATTTAGCATATTGTGTTTAAACATGGATTGACACAAAGGGTGGCATTATACTTGGACCATCGGTACTGAGCCGCAATACGAAGTTCCGAGAGTATATGTTCCCAGACAATGCTAGCTATATTGTAAGGAATCTTGGAATAATGGGATTCATGTACTTTCTCTTCATATCAGGAGTGAAGATGGACCTTTTGGTTGTAAAGAAAGTTGAAAAGAAACAGTGGTATATAGCGTGTATAGGAGTATTAGTACCACTCGTTTGCAGCACAATTGTCGCTGTTATTCAAAGAAATTCTTTCGAGATTAAAGAGCTTCAAAAAGTTTCTTCGATATTTGGCATATCTGCATCTCTGGCAATCACATCATTCCCTGTTCTGTATCCTGTAGTTAAGGAGTTAAACTTACTAAGCTCGGGAATTGGACGAATGGCCTTATCAACGTCAATTGTAAGTGACGTTGTAGGAGTGGCTGGTATAGTTATATTCGAGGCGTCTAAACAGGCGGAAAAAAGTGTCCTATCCGCTGTGTGGTTCACAATTTCGTTTATAGGTGTTGGAGTATCAATAATAGGCGGGATTAGGCAAGCTATGATGTGGATTGTTAGAACAACCCCGGAAGGGAAGCAAGTGGATCAAATTTATATCGTTGCCATACTACTAGGAGTGATGATAGCTGCATTTATAACTGATATGTTTGGATTAGCCATTTGCAATGGGTCATTCTGGCTCGGTTTAGCAGTGCCTGATGGCCCGCCCTTGGGGGCCACCCTTGTGGAGAAGACGGAGTCGTTTGCCATGGACTTTCTCATGCCGTTTTCTTTTATGTACATTGGGATGATCGTGGACCTTCATTCCCTCGGTGGCAATTGGTCTACCCTAAAACCACTGTTTAACATGATCGTGGTTGGATATGTTACCAAAATTGTTGCAACGGTTGCTACTTCTCGTTTTTTTGACTTGTCGATGAGGGATAGTCTTACACTAAGTCTCATAATGAGTTTAAGGGGCG
This sequence comes from Linaria vulgaris, assembly GCA_948329865.1. Lineage (NCBI taxonomy): Eukaryota > Viridiplantae > Streptophyta > Magnoliopsida > Lamiales > Plantaginaceae > Linaria > Linaria vulgaris. The sequence continues at coordinate 27,364,930 of OX415250.1, read as the reverse complement.
AAGTTGAACTTGTTTTGTTTATGCATTGGATGGACTTTAAGGTGATTCTTTTTCTAGTGAATATATTGTACTCTTAATTTTATAATGCATATTTTGCTTTTATGTGGATAACGCTTTTGTGTGACTGTTGCAGATGATAGGCATACCAGAATTCACAATTCTGGTGCTAATTTTAGTAATAGCAACTGCTTGTATTACGCCGATCATCAACGTGCTCTATGATCCCATGCGCCCTTATATGGTGACCAAACGACGAAATATCCAACACCATCCTCCTAATTCTGAATTGCAACTTGTAGTTTGTATTCATGGCGAAGATGATCTATCAGGACTAATGAAACTACTGGAAGTTTCAAATCCAACTCACAATAGTCCTTTCGAGGTGTATGCGTTATGCCTCGTTGAGCTTATAGGTCGTGCAAACCCTGAGTTTATCGATCACGAAGAGAAAGAAAAGGGGTCTAATCATTCCAACTCTAGCGCAATCTATAATGCTTTGAAGATCTTTCAGGAGGCCAGAAGTGAATGCATGAAGTTACATTGTTATACGACAATGACCGACACTAGAAGTATGCATCAAGACATTTGTGAGCTAGCACTTTCTAAGAAAGCTTCTTTAATCATCTTACCATATTGCAAGAAGAACCTGGCTAACACTATCAAGGTTCGAGGTCGGAAGAAAGGTTCTCAATCGGTGAACTCTAACGTTTTGGCGCATGCCCCTTGCTCAGTTGGGATTCTTGTCGACAAAAGTCCATACGAAAACCTTGCACGGGGTGCTCTGAGAAGTTCAACATATCATTTAATCGTTCTCTTTTTGGGAGGTGCCGATGCTAGAGAGGCGCTAACTTATGCAGATCGGATGGCTGCAAATCCAAATATAACAATGACTGTAGTTAGATTTCTTCCTCATGACAACGAGGAAGAAAATGCGATGGAAAAGAAACTTGATGATGGTTTAGTGACATGGTTTTGGGTGAAAAATGAAGCTAACAACCGCATTATTTATCGAGAGGTAATGGTGAAAAATGGGGAAGAAACAGCGGCAGCGATTCATGCGATGAATGACAACTGCTACGATCTTTGGATAGTTGGAAGAAAGAACGGAATAAACCCTGTTCTGTTGCAAGGACTATCAAATTGGAGTTACAATAATGAGTTAGGCGTCATCGGAGATTTTGTTGCCTCTGTGGATTTTGGTAGCAGCGCTTCTGTTTTATCAGTACATCAACAAGTTTTAAGAGGTCAAGATTCAGTTGCAGACGGTATACTAGCAAGATTTTTTCCATTTATCATATAGTGGTAGTTGAACTTCTTACAATCATCTATAAAAAGAAACATCATTCACATTCAAATGTACAAATATAGTTTGATAACTAGTAGTTCACCTAGTCCATCCTAAATGCTGTGTGATGTTTATGTTAGTCAATGAAATGAAACAACTCATCTGTCGTTTAATATCACAAGTCAAACATTTCATTTCCTCAGTTTTACAAATAACTTGGACAGTCCTGACTCTCCCCTTCAAGTAAATACAATGCGGAAAACGCGCTAATTCAATGGCAAATTACAAACACTGATTAAACTAAAGTTTCATGGTAATAATGTCACAACACACTAATTGAGTTGTCGATATCAACTGTTTTCCTAACAAGGAGGAAGATCAGATGGAGGGGGAACAACAGACTGCAACTCTCCAGGTCCATTTTCAACCAAGAATGCCATACCCAATCCCCACGTCAGATGTGAGTCTATGTGACAATGCATTAGCCAGACTCCTGTTATGAACCATGAAAACAAATCGACAGTTAAATAATCGACCTAAAATCCATGCTAATCAGATATACTATGAAGTACCTGGATATAAAAACTTACCAGGATTGTCTGCCACAAACCGTATAACCGTCCAGCCTCCAACAGGCACATTGATTGTGTTACGGAGTGGGGGATCAACGAGGTTGAATCTCGATGTATCGGTAGTAGGGTTGAAGTTACCGAATCCCTGCCCCACGACATAGAAATGGTACCCATGAAGATGAATGGGATGGTCCTCTGTTGAGACAATAGCAGTATCTTGCAAAACGATCTGTACGTTCGAACCAAACTTCAATTTGTACAACTTTGTCCCAAATCGAGGCTGCCATAATGCACGACTCACGTTACCCGTGTAGTCAAACTTAACTGGTGGCACTGCTGGGAAATTGGTTGTAAAAACCCCGGGTATATTTTGGTAGTAAGCTTGTAATAAAGAAGTCTTTCTCGGAAGCACGAACGATACATTGTTCATGCTAGCTGCAAACCTCGTGTTATTCGGACCCTGGCATCTTGGTCCAGGACTGCAATTCACAAGGCCTAATCCCACGGTAAAGAAGAGATTCTCATCAATATGAGTCGGGACTTTTGCGTTATTTGAAGGTATACTTCTCAACTGGCTTGTGAATGAAGTTACCATAGCTGTGTCATTGAATCTAGGGAATACAGGCAGTAGAGGCTTTGAGGACTTCCCTGAGCTGGAAGTGCATGGAACATATTCAAGAATTGCAGTGGCGGTTGTATTGTCAAATGCCGCATTCTGTGCTGTGGCATAAGCTCGTGTCGCCATGTAATAACGGCCGGCTGGTTGGTTAGCCGTGATCAAGACATTGGTGGTCTGTCCAGGACCTAGCATGATCACTCTGGAAGCGAACGGTTTGTTATAAGCAGCGTCATTCCCAACGACAGTCATCACGTGATTGGCAATAGTGAAGAAGAGTTCTTGATTGAGTGCAGCATTAATGATTCTTAGAAGAACCGTTTCCCCGGATTTTACATAGAATTTTGTGGTTTCTACATCAAAAACCAAGAATACGGTAGATGATAAATTTTACCAAAAATGTTTCAAGATTTCAGGCCAAGATCAACAAATTGCATAGGGACTGACCTTTGCTTGAACATCTGTTTATATATCCAGGTTGACCGTTGATAGTGAATGCATCAGACACATTTGGAGCAGCACCCGTAAATTGTGCCTGTTGTAATACGCTAATGATGTCTCTATCCCACCATTCCCCTGTTCACATAAATTTACTCCGTCCCATTAGTTGAAGTACTAAGAGATTGATTTCAAGTACTAGTCTATCATGTTCTGTAATGAACTTCTTTTTTTTTTTTTTTTTTTTTTGTTACCAAGAAGTATTGGAATCTCCTTGTCGGGTTTCTGGAACGGGTAAGGAACGCCCAATTTCGGGTGAATAATTAGTGCTCCATAGACTGTAGCTCTGAGCCATCTGCTATGAGCATGCCACCATAACGTTCCTTCCTGATTCTCAATGGTGAATCTGTATGTGTAACTTGAACCAGGCTGAATCGGACACTGAGTCACGTATTCAGGACCATCGGCCCACGGTGATCTCATCTGTCGAACACCGTGCCTGATGGAAGAAACAGCAAAAATAAATGAACTTTGACTTAACTTCTCTACTTCAATTTTTCACTAGAAAAAAAATGTGGAAGATTTATACCAGTGGAGAGTGACATTGTAGCGTGCGGAGTTCACCGCTTTGATGACAAGAGTGTCTCCGTTCCGAACGTGTAAAGCTGGACCCGGAAACTGTCCGTTCACTGTAATAATGTTGTGAGTCTTGCACAGCCTCTTCACTGGGGTGGCCTGAATCTGTCATTTGAAAGAAAAACAAAGTGAAGTGTGAATTGGTTGTTAGTAAAATGTTGATCATGAATAAGGTACTACTTATACGAGGCAACGAGGATAATAAGGTCGTAGGAAGACATACAACAAATTCATGGTAATGAGTTTCTGCACTTGCTGAATAAAAACTGAAAAGTGCTGCAAGAAGAAAGGTGAGACAGATTACAAAACTAATACTTGAATTCTCCATTTCTGATTTCTATTATGGAGATGTTTGTTTGTTTTCTGTTTTGGTTGAGAAATACTAACAATAGTCTTTCATATTTATACTGCATGCACTTAGTGGTGACAACAAAGAAACAAATTAAAACCTCGTACGACCAGTTTTGAGGATTTGGTGCATCAACTGATTCTCTCTAATCATGCACAACGGTTGAGGATTTTAACAAAGTATGTGTGTCCTGATAATAGCTAATAATTGTTGTAACATTTTACTGTGATTTAATAATTTCGTTCCAACGATTAAATTTATGACAATTATGCTATGAATTAAAGTTTTTTTGTTATGTGATTGATAATCTGTCTGTTCTTTAATAAAGTCTTAGCTTATATTTTTGTCATTAGAAGATAAATAAATTGCTATATAATACGTGCCTCAAATCCAACAATTGTGACAGAATTTCGTAGAAGTGTAGCCAAGTTACAGAGTAGGTTGTAAGTTCAATTGTTCCGGCCTCCACCATTAAGATTAATTTAATTTAAGAATACACAGTACTAATTAGAAATTAAACAATACTTTAGTTAAACTAATCTAGGATTAATCGTACGTGAATATCAAAAGTGAGAAGTTTATTATTAATATTGAGTTGTTGGCAATGTAATAATAATCTAGTACTACTAACAACTATTGTCTGTGTTTTGGTAATGAGAAAGGCAGCACATGGGATTCCCCCTTGTGTTTAGTGGTTACTGGTTCGTCATGGAACAGGTCAGCTAGCCCAGTAACAAACCATCCTTCATTTTTTCTTTTTATTTTTTTTTATTTTATGATTTCAGACCCATTTTAAATCTTCAATCATACATCCGAACATTGAAGTTTTTATTTGTATCTTTGGTTAATCTTCTTGTGTTTTTAATGTTCTTTGACATATCCATTTGTGAGTGTAAAATAGAAAATGGTAATAAAAATAAAGCGTAAATTCCGTCCAGCCCCCTAACGTATAGTGTGTTTCTCACTATGCTTCCTAACGTTTCAAAATTAGTGATGTCACCCATAACGTATGGTAAATACCCGCGGACTAAATTTGACGAACAAAAATATAAACGCGTGTCCAAAATGAACGGTTGATCAACGGTTAGGACTTAGGAGCAGTGTTATTAAAACCGACCTGGACCGGCCGATCGAACCGGTTTAACTGGTGACCGGTAGGTTGGCCAGTCCGGTTGAGATACGGAACCGGTCAAACCCGATAAAAATCGGTCAAGAACCGGGAATTTGTGACCCGGTTTGGTAATGGTTGAACCGGTTGTATATTACTTCATAAAAATTTAAAATTTTCATGGTAGTGGAGTTGAACCCTAGACCTTTGAGTAAATATTAGATGCTTTAACGAGTTGATCTACAATAGAACTGGTAGTATTCACACTTATTAATATATAGATTAAATAGTTAGAATATACTTTTCTCATATAAAACAAATACATTATGCCATTATTTTTATAACTTAGTAGCATTATATTATTATAAAGCATTTTTGTTATGTTATTTTCTTCTATATAGTAGATGTTCTTAGACTAGTATTATTTGTTTCCAAACACGTTAATAATTAGAATTCATGAAATATTATGCATATTTGCTTAAACTTTAAGGCCTAGTTTGTTTTCCCGGAAAATAGGGGAAATGGAAAATTTTGAAGGAAAATCTTTTTTTCCTACTGTTTGGTAATTTAAGATTTTCCTGGAAAAGAAATGAAATCTTGGAAAAGAGAGGAAAATAAGGAAAAATCTTGGAAATGGGAGGAAAACCGGCGTGTGAAATTTTATCTCTCATTTTAAAATCTTATCTCACTTCCTACAAAAAAGGTGGGAAAATTTCATCAAAAATTTCCCAATCTCTTCGAAAAATTTAAAAAGTTTTGTTTTCCCACCAATTTAAACAAAATTTTGGTTTGTTAGTCTCTATATAAACTAAATTATATCTTGTTAATTATACATATCAATCTTCTTCATCTACACAAGGTGAGTAAATATCTCAGTTTTATTTTTATTTCTATTGAACAAGTTTATATTTTTAATTATATTATATATAACACATATATTTAAAGATAATTATCATAGTACGTATGAAATAAATTTATGCAAGTTATTGATATTTTTACATAAAGTAGTTTCAAGGAGAAATTCAAATATAAAAATATTAACGAAATTAATATAATTTCTTTTTTTTTTGTTTTTAATGCATATTTCAAAGTATAAAGTATAATTATGATTTTTAAACGGTTAGATTATAAGAAATACAAAAGCTTAAGAATTTTCCCTGAAAATTCATTATGAGTCAAACACAGGAAAAGAAAGGAAATTTTTTATTTTCCCTAAGAAATTTCTTGGAAAACCTTGTTTTCCCTCATTTTCCTTATTTTTTTTCCTTTTCCCCCATTTTCCGGGTAAACAAACTAGGCCTAACATTTAACCAATAACCAATACATGCGTAGTTTAATCTTTTAATTATTATATGTTAATCAAATACTCTAATTTAATTTTCTTTATTTTTAAATAACAAATTAACGACATGAATTAAAATATGAGTTTTATAATTAGAAACATATCTATTGAAAATGAAGAAACAAATTTATAACTTCTCGTTTCCTAAAATTGATACTAACAAAATTATGTAGTAAGATATATTTTCTATATATTTATGATTTTTAAGATATATTGTGTTGTACCGGTCGGACCAGTGGTTCGACCAGTTCGACCACTAAAACCAGTAACCAGTGAGGTTACCGATTCGACGTCCGGTCCGATTCTGAAAAGTATGAGGTATTATCAATACCTTGGGATGTACAATATTAATTTTAAATGTTAGGGGACAAAGTGAGAAACATACTACAGATTTATCCTAAAATATATAGACATGAACACTAAAAACAAAATGTAAAACAATTCCATTTCATTCTCCATAATTGGAGCAAATACAAAGTATTGGATACTCTGAAACTCAAACAATTTCTCTATGGAATTCATCACAAACACAACAAAAAATCATCACCTGACTCCACACTTTTGTTTAACTCTACAAATCAATAACTCAAACAGAAAATCTTTGAAATTATAAAAAAGTAAATCCAACTACTGAAAAAACTTAAGCAACAACAAACAATGGAACAAAGACTGAAAAAAATAAAAATCTTCTTTTTAGCTGATGATATTCATTTTCAGCATTGTGGCAGATCAGATGGTGGAGGAATAACGCTCTCCGATTCGCCTTTTCCGTTTTCAACGATGAATGCCGTAGCCAATCCCCAAGTCAGATGTGAATCAATGTGACAATGAAATAGCCAAACTCCTGAAATTAAGAAATTAGTAAGGGTCAAAAAAAAAAGGATCAACTTTTATTGATTTATAAGCTACAAATAACCATTTTTAAGTATCACTTGTTACCTGGATTATCTGCGATGAAACGAATGGCAGCCCACCCTCCAACAGGCACATCAATCGTGTTTCTAGCCGGTGGATCAACAAGATTGAACTTACTAGTGTCACTCTGAGCATTAAAGTTGCCGAATCCCTGTCCCACAACGTAAAAATGGTATCCATGCAGATGAATAGGATGATCTTCAGTCGAGAAAATGGCGGTATCTTGTAAAACAATCTGCACATTTGACCCGAATTTCATCTTGTAAAGTCTAGTCCCGTTTGTTGGCTGCCATAGTCCGCGGCTCACGTTTCCTGTGTAGTTGAATTGTATAGGAGGAGAAGGGGGAAAGTCGGTTGTGAAAACTCCCGGGATGTTTTGGGAGTAGGCTTGTTGCAATGAATACCTTGATGGCAAGACAAACGACACGTTGTTCATGCTTGCAGCCATACGCGTGTTGTTAGGCCCCTGGCATGCTGGCCCTGGTGTGCAGTTTCTGAGTCCTAATCCTACGGTGATGAACAGATTCTCGTCGATTTGTTTTGGAACTTTGAGGTTTGATGAAGAGACGCTCTTTAGTTGGCTGGTGAAACGAAAGATGGTGTTGGAGTCGTTGAAGGCCGGTAATTGTGGGAGGACAGGTTGTGAGGATTGAGTACGGGTTGTTTTGTAGTTGAGGATGGCCGTGGTCGTGGTGTTGTCGAAGGGTGCATTTTGTGCAGTGGCGAAGGCTCGTGCGGCCATGTAGTAGCGGCCTGGTGATTGGTTTGCGGTTAGGAGAACACTCGTGGTCTGTCCTGGTCCAACCATGACAAAATTGGTTGAGAAGGGCTTGTTGTATAGAGCATCAGACTCAACCACGGTTAGTTTGTGGTTGGCTACCGAGAAAAGGAGTTGTTGATTGAGCGCAGCGTTGATTACTCTGAGTAGCACTGTGTCGCCTGTGTTCACTGATACCTTTGTTGTACCTACATCATCATATTACAAGTTACATTCTGTTCGAGAACATATATAACAGTAAATGTGAGCTTTTAAATGAGATGACAAGTATTGAGTTTTCGAGTTCTTGTCTTATGTCACCTTGGCTAGAGCATTTGTAGAGGTCGCCAGGTTGACCGTTAATCGTATATGCATCCGAAACATTCGGAGCAGCGCCTGTAGAGAGTGCCTGATTCATAACATCGACGATATTTCTGTCCCACCATTCCCCTGTTCATTTCATAATGTGTTGTCACATAAGTATCGTCTTTTGTTTCTTTTTTTTTTTTTATTTAATGAACCATCTTTTCAAATGTTAACTGTCACAGAAAATATAAAATCCTTAATTACACAGTTGTGATGTTTACCAAGAATAATAGGAACATCGAGTTTTGGAGTTGGGAAGGGGTAGGATGATCCTAACTTTGGAAGAATAACGAGTGCGCCATAGACAGTAGCTCTGAGCCATCTGCTGTGAGCGTGCCACCACAACGTGCCTTCTTGATCTTCAATCGTGTAACGGTATGTGTAAGTTGCTCCTGGTCTAATAGGGCATTGCGTCACGAACTCAGGTCCATCAGCCCATGGATTCCTCATTTGTCGAACTCCATGCCTAAATGAAAAAGGTTGAACTATTGATGTAAGTATGTAACCTATATACAAGTGATAAATATATTATTGGTGAATAAATTTACCAGTGGAGAGTGACATTGTATTGTGCACGGTTTGTGGCTTTGATGACTAATGTGTCTCCATTTCTCACTGTAATAGTTGGCCCTGGAAACTGTCCATTAACTGTGATTATGTTTTTAGTTCTGCACAGCCTGTTCACCTGAGTCTGTTGAACCTGTGACAATATGTAATATTTTTGTTAATTTTGAATATAAATAATGAATGACACAAACAATGAAAATAAAATGGTTTGAGATTCATACAACCAAGGGCGTATCTACTTGAAGGCTAGGGAGGGCTTCAGCCCTCCCTAGTTTTTTAACAAAAAAATGATTAATACTAATCTTATATAGTATATATTAATTTATAGAAAAAAAATGCTGAGTATGTTAATTTATCTCCTGAAAGTCTGAAACCTCTGGGTCACAAAGATGATGTGAGAGGGACTGGTCACTAAAATTTTGCCTAGTATGTAAAACTTAAAATAATAATGGCCCATATAAAAAAATAATTTAGCCCACAAAGAAATAATGTGTGGGCCAAGAAGAGAAAATTGCCAAAACGTTAATTACTATACTTGCCAAGAAAATTATTAAAAAAAGAAACCTAACCGGCGGCTAACCCCTCTTCTTCAGTTCTTCTCCTCTGGTTTGTTAACAAGTGAACAGGCAAGTGAACAGGCAAGACCGCAAGAGGTATGTAAATATATATATATATATATATATATATATATATATATATATTATTGAAAGAATAAAACAAAACATTCAGTTTTATAAAAAATTAGCTTGAATAGACTGACATGTTTTATAATTTTGTATTTTTGTTGTGTAATTGAATTGTTTAGTGATTATTAATATTATTTATTTAGCTTAGTGTAGTTTGTATGATTTATGAATTATGAAGCTTAGTGTGTATTGTGCTATTGTTCATGTTTTATTTGACTATTTCAATGTTCAATTCAAGTATTGATGTCATGATGTGTTATGTGTTCAATATTATGATTTATGAGTAGGTAAGTAACACCGTAACAGAGCAAGCATTTGTAGATTAGTTAGATTTACACGTTTTGTTGGTTAATAATTATAAAATATGAAAGTGGTGAAATCTTACTATCTTAGGACTTAGTTAGATTTACATGTTTTGTATTTCAATTTGTATTTTAACTTTTGTCAATGTATTTTAACAGGTTATAATGGCACCTAAAAAAAGAAAAACTATGCTATCTTTTTTCAAACCGAAGGAGCAAACATCAACAAGTAGCCATAATGGTCCATCAAGTAATGATGTCTCAAATCGTAATGACCAAGGCCCTCCGGAATCTGAGGTTCTATTCAATTTTTTCATTGATGTTTTATAGAAAAAACTAGTTTTCACATTGTCAAAATATTCATATAATTACTATGTCAATTAGTTTACACATTAAGCAAATCTATAAGAATCAAAAGTTACTAACACCAAAAAAAACTTTATAAGAATTTGTACGGCATAACAATCATATATTATCAACAAAACGATCCTAAAAAAGATTATCTGAGGCATTTTTGCTTTAGAACTAAATGTTGAAACGATACACAAACCCTTGTATGCATTTTGTTTTTCAAATGCCGTAAAAATGATTCAAGACAATTTTTTCTTTCATTAGGTATTCCCTTTTGATTATTTTTGTTTTTTCTTATTCTTGGCTATCATTCTTGTAAAGAAAATAAATTTAGCCCCCCCAAAGTTCAAATCCTGGATACGCCCCAGACGAAGTCATAGTTGTGTGTTTCTGCATTGGCTATAGATGACGCAAAAGAAAGAATGGCTAAAAGACACAGGAAACTTTGTTTTGTTATTGCCTCCATTTCTTTTGTGTTCTTTTTTGTTTAGTGAACTTGAAATGCTACAAGCTTGAGTTTGATTAAGGTTCATATGACTTGATCTATTTATACTAAAATGAAAAGGCAATACAAATATATGATTTAAAATATAAGTATTTGTTGAAGAGACATGCAGAAGGAAAGTAAGGATTGTTGTAAGGTGAAGTAGTCAAATGCAGATGACATTTTGGGAAACATAGTCCAACTATATCAAGGGTTGGTTTATCAACTGTTATAAACTAACAACAAGGTCCTTTTCTCTTTAAATTTTGGGTGCATTTTTTCTCCCCGTCTGACTAACTAATATTTGGTTCCATATTTTAAATGGGATACTAACTTAATCCCAAGTTTTATAGCATATATATATTGTTGGGTACGTGCTCCACATAAACATGTGAATTTATAAATATAAACATACACATAAACATGATTATATTTCTAAAATCATAACAACATAAAATTAAACAATAACGTATATGTAATTAAACAGATAATAGACAATGACCTCTCAGCAACTGTAGGAAAATCCTTGGAGTGGATTAGACGAGTCAGAAAAATCCCGTTGAAGCATAGGACGAGTCGAGGGCCTAGCCCTCTCCCCTTAAGATCAATTTTCCCGGCTACCCTTCAAGGCCTCCGTGGGAAACTACCTCCCAAGGTACAACGTCCTCACACAATAAGGTAGTAAGTGAAGGACAATACTACATTCTCAAATCGGACTCGAATAGTATTTGCAGATATCAGAAAAAGAAAATGCTCATGCTATGAGTATGCTGAAAATGTTTTTGGTTTTTGGATTTGGATGCCTTTCACAAGACTTGATGGGACCCTATTTATAGTTGAGAAAACATGAAACCACCACAATACATTAAAGGGGAATATTTATTCTTGTCATTGAAGACATTTGATTTTATTCAAATGCTTTTTGACCACCATAAGTGTGTGATATAATATTCCAATAAATCTGAATATTAACTCTTGAATATTATTTAATAAAATAAATAATATCTCATTTTCTTCTCATTAAGCAATTTTAATTCACACACAAAATATTTGGACTCAATTCCAAATATCTCCAACAATCCCCTACGTGAATGAAATTGGCTTAATGAACGTGGGCCTAACAATACTAAATGCAATTTCAGAGTTCTGCCGAAACTTGTTGCATCAGGATAGGTGGTTTTCGGCCTTGAACCTTCCTTAGTGAAATACCATCGGATATACTTGCCAACCAGTGGACGTGATACCTTGAAGTGTTCGGCGTTTTGTGTATACCAAGACAATGGTACTCACACAACTCATTCCAATACCATATTGGTCCTCGATGTTGTCCGTTTCGGCCCTGGACTGCCTTGGCAATTTTCATCGAATGCTCTAGAGATTTAGCCATTTAACTCATCTCAACTAAGCGGCCCCTTCACATTCGACATAGGTGATCTCTCATTAAGGGTATTCTGTAATACCCCGCTTGTGTCACAAGACATAAGGATCATTAGAACCTCAAGTTCTCCTTACCTGTACAGGTCTATGACTCTTTCATCCTAGAAATTGGTTGGGAGCTCAATTTCCCGAGTGCTTTGTTCGAGTCGCCCCCACAATTCGGTTGTCCCTTTGAACCTGCAAATTGGGGTTTACAATTCGGGTAGGGTTGCCATCATGGGGTGATGTCTTTTGGTGGGCTCAAATTTCTCATTTTCCTCGATGAATTTGCTACTTAGTCTCTCGCTAGACCTTTTGTCAATTGCCTACACTATTATCTTTGACTTCTTAAAGTCTAAAGAAATCAGTATGATTATTTTCTAACTAAAATTTAGAAAATCTGCACCAACATTTTCTTTTCTCTCGCCCCCACATTTCTTTTCTTTTCCTCAATGAAAGAAGTATCTCGAGCCTCAAAGAAAATAGAATTTATTTGATTTGCATATATAGCGTCTTAATTCAAATAAATCTGAATATTTAATCTATTTAGTAAAATAAATAGTATTAAATCTCACTTGCTTCTCACTAAGGGAGTGTTTGCAAATGCTTATAAAAGGAGCTTGTGGGCTTTTGTCAATAGAGAAGCCATAAATTAGTGTTTGAATATAGGGCTTTTGCTTCTCTTTGTCTAAAAATAAGCCAAAAAAAAGCACAAGCCCACAAGCTGGGTAGATGGTGCTTTTAAAAGCTCCTTTTTAATTATTACATTTTAAAAATATTTCTCTCTCCTAAATTTCTTCAAAGTTCCGTCCATACCCCCACATTTAAGGAAACAAAATATTCTATCATCTTTTCTCCTCCATATTAAAAAAATATATATATACTTTATATTTCTTTTATAATTATTAAAAAAATATATACTTTATAATATAAGGATACTTTATAATTATTAAAAAATATATACTTTATAATTATTAAAAAATATATATACTTTACATTTTTAATAGGTGCATATTAAAAAAAATATACTTTATAAATAAGGATATTTAAGTCTTATTGCATCTTAAAAGCTGCTTCTTACTTATTATTGCAAACACCACAAAATTAATTTTAAGTGCTTTAAGCTGCTTTTTAAATAAGGTTTGCAAACACTCATTGCTTTAAGTCAAAAGGAGCTTTAAGTAACTTTAAGTAAAAGCCTAAAAAAAGGAGCTTCTATAAGCTCTTGCAAACACCACCTAAGCAATTTAATTTACGCACTTATATTTGGACTCAATTCCAAATATTTCAAACAAATGTATATATATATATATGTATATATAATAAAATACAAGTCTCGCACTTGTTTTTTTTTTCTACAAAATATATATAATATACAAGTCTCACACTTGTGTTATTTTCAACAAGAATTTATGTGTGTGTGTATATATATATATATATATATATATATATATATATATATATATGTGTGTGTGTGTGTGTGTGTGTGTAATAACATACAAGTCTCACACTTGTATTATTTCCTTCAAACATATATATAAATATATATAAATATTATAAGTCTCACACTTGTATTTCCGACAACTATATATATATATATATATATATATATATATATATATATACACACACGCACAATATACAAGTCTCGCACTTGTATTAATTTTTTTCCCCATATCATAAAGACGTCACAAGTAATCGAAATAAATTATAATATTTGTCTCACATGCAACTTCGATTACATTTATTTGTAAAACTAGTCTCCTCACCCGAGACTTTTTACTACATCAAACTTGAACACTAGCCTCAGTACTAGCCTCACCCTTAGGTGACATGATCATAACAGACATCTTAAAAGATTTTTAGACCCATATCCCTTTTCTACAAAGGTTCCACCCTTAAACAGGATAACCTTGTCTGACTCAAAGACAAGTGTGAACCATTTCTAGTTCAACATTGTACCACATATTAGATTCGTGTGAATATTTGGAACATGAAGCACCTCGTTCAGGGTCAACTCTTTCCCCGAGGTCCTCTTTAGCACAACCGATCCCCTGCCTTCAACTTTTGAGATTGCAGAGTTTCCCAAGAAACACTGCTTGTTCTCCACAAGTTGATAGGTCGTGAACATCCACTTGTTCGCGCATATGTGGTCGAGTAGCCCCAATGTCTACCTACCATTCGTTCGAGTTGTTGTTTGAATTTTCAGCCGCCATAACTAATTAAATCATCTACACAATTATTTTTATTAGTATCGCTGAGAATTCTCAACCGAACTATTTATACAGATATTCCCACGCCAGTGGCGGGGCAAAACCGCTTTAAAGTCCACCTTTCTGCGACAGAATATTAGGTTCCCAGGCCAGTGGAGGGACAAGTCCGCTTACTCTCCACCTTTTTGCGACAGAACCGTCTGTATAAATATTCTCAATTAGAATATCTTCGAATAATTCACAAGCCTCAATACTTATAAATATTCTCACTTTGATTTCTCTTTGAATAATTCACAAGTCTCAATACTTAGAATTAACCCTTTTTTTCCCGGTAATTCACAAGTCTCAATACTTAGAATTATTCTCATTTTGAATTTCTTTCGAATAATTCACAAGTCTGAGTACTTAGAATTATTTCGAAATTCTTTTAGGTTTCTCTAGTTGAGAATATGACATAGTGGTTCTCAAAACCGGTACTATGGTCTCAATACCGTTAGCACTTTGATTTAGCGTGACAACTTCAACGTCGCCCGTCATTGGAAAGGTCTCAATGCTCGTGGCATTGTTGTTAGAGCTTTCACCACTCATATCTCTAAATAATTCACAAGTCTCGCACTTAGAATTATTTAAAGTCTTCATAGGGCACACTTGCAATTTTATATATTTTCACATATCTCAATTGCAATTATTTTCACTAATCACATAATCATGTTCAACATATAACCACATATTTAAATTACATATACTCATAATATAAATTTAAATATATATCATGGATATATTAAGCATATTACTCAAATAATAAACTGTCGTACGTTAATTTAATTTCACAATAACGCATGCATATAATAAGAATAATAACATGGCCGAACGGTAATGAGCAAAATTAAAGTTGCATAGGTAATTTTAAATTCAGCGAATTACCAACATGCTATTAATTTATAACCGCACAATTAATTCACATGAATTGAAACGCTCAAACGGCAAAGGCATCAGCAATTACATCGAGGGGCTCGGGTTCGAATCTCAGCAGTTACATTTTAATTTTGGCAATTAATTCGCAAAATAAATCATGAAATAAATACATAACGGAGCAATTAATTGACAAGAATTAATCTAGCCTAATGGTAACTGAAACAGTGAAATATGCATGGGGCAGGGCGGTACAGGGTTCGAATCTTATATTAACAGGAGGAACTGATTTTATTTTATTTTTTTTTTATTTTTTTTTTGAGAAACAAAATCCCCTGCTTTAGACTTTTGAAAACAGAGAGAGGGCTGGAAATTTTTGAAAACCTTTTGGTCTTTTGGAACAGAGAACAGAAATAAATTAAACTTGCTCTTAAAAAAACTTCTAGAAAAACCAAACTCGCAGATTATTAACCAAAACAAATTACTGCTGCTAGTTTGTAAAATTTACTGTAACCATTAACTAATAATCTGGAAATCACAACAAACCAATTAGTAGAAGCAGATGATCAAAACAGACTCTTGAACCTTAGTATATCCATACAAATTCTGGAAATATTAATACAAAACCACCTATAAGTGCAACACATAATACGAATATAAAAATTGATCTTAAGATTATTGGGTACGTGCTGCACATAAACATGTGAATTTATAAATATAAACATACACATAAACATGATTATATTTCTAAAATCATAACAACATAAAATTAAACAATAACGTATATGTAATTAAACAGATAATAGACAATAACATAAAATTTGACCTCTCAGCAACTGTAGGAAAATCCTTGAAGTGGATTAGACGAGTCAGAAAAATCCCATTGAAGCATAGGACGAGTTGAAGGCTTAGCCCTCTCCCCTTAAGATCAATTTTCCCTGCTACCCTTCAAGCCCTCCGTGGGAAACGACCTCCTAAGGTACAACGTCCTCACACAATAAGGTAGTAAGTGAAGGACAATACTACCTTCTCAAATCGGACTCGAATAATATTTGCAGAACTCAGAAAAAGAAAATGCTCATGCTATGAGTATGCTGAAAATGATTTTGGTTTTTGGATTTGGATGCCTTTCACAAGACTCGAGGGACCCTTATTTATAGTTGAGAAAACATGAAACCACTACAATACATTAAAGGGGAATATTTGTTCTTGCCATTGAAGACATTTGATTTTATTCAAATGTTTTTTGACCTCCATAAGTGTGATATAATATTCCAATAAATCTGAATATTAACTCTTGAATATTATTTAATAAAATAAATAATATCTCATTTGCTTCTCATTAAGCAATTTTAATTCACACACAAAATATTTGGACTCAATTCCAAATATCTCCAATATATATATATATATATATATATATATATATATGTATATATGCTTCATGAGTCAAAATGAAAATTACTTAAAATTTAATTTATCTTCTTCCCCATTCTGGACTCTAAGGCCAAAGTCGTGTATGTTTGGTTCATCGTATGCGGCATATGCTAGTATTTAAATGCATTCAATAGTCTAACAGACCATTTTGCCAAAGGCTAATAAGATTTGTTAAATTCTTCATTAAAAAAAAGTGAAATACATTGATACTATTACTGGTTTGGGAACCTAATTCCTTAGCTTACTGTAGGCATGGACTATTGTTTTTACAGAAAATTACAGATGCAAGCCAAAATAAAGACGTCTAAAGATATGAGGTTAATTTAAATAGTAATATAACGTGTATTTTCATAATCTTACTTTTACAGTTTGAAACTCAATAGATATATTATATACAGAACTTCTCGTTGGTGAGAGTGTGAGACTATATATTAATTTTATACAAAGTTTAGATCAGAGGCATAGTTATAGCTAACCAAGCTTTCGTTTGAACCTTTGGTTACACGTATAGGAACAGAGACAAGCCCAAGTATATGCAGATCAACATGCATAGATTCGAAGTAAGAAAAAGTTGTCTATGTAGGAAAATATTCCGTGTCCCTCTTCATTAATTATCAAAGGTATATATACAATTACAATAACTTGCAAGGCAAGAATCCTATCTAAGGAAAGATATCTAAAGATATACATCAATCATATACTAATATACTAATACACCCCCGCAGTCGAAACGGGAGGTTCACGAACATTGAGATTGTGTCTAAAATCATTAAAAAGAACGCGAGGAAGGCCCTTTGTAAAAATATCGGCAATTTGATGGCGAGAGGGGACGTGAAGAACCCGAACTTCACCGCGAGCAACTTTCTCACGAACAAAATGAATGTCCATCTCAATGTGCTTGGTGCGGTGGTGTTGCACCGGATTAGTAGATAGATAGATGGCGCTAACATTGTCACAATGAACGATGGTAGCCTTAGATAGAGGAAAGTGAAGCTCAAGCAAGAGGTTGCGTAACCAACAAGACTCGGAAACAACGTTGGCAACCCCTCTATATTCGGACTCGGCGCTTGAACGTGAGAGGGTGGCTTGGCGTTTAGCAGACCAAGCAATAAGATTGTCACCAAGATACACACAATAACCCGAAGTCGACCGACGAGTGTCCGGGCAACCACCCCAATCGGCATCTGTGAAAGAAACTAAGGACCGCACGTTCGACTTGTAGAGATGGAGGCCAAAGTCGACTGTGCCTTGAACGTACCTAATGATTCTTTTCATGGCGGCCATGTGTTCAGTCATAGGAGCATGCATATGAAGGCAAACTTGCTGAACGGCGTAAGATATGTCTGGACGAGTGAAGGTGAGATACTGTAAGGCCAGAGCAAGACTCCTAAACAAGGTGTGGTCCGGAAAAGGAGTACCCGAAGAGGCGCTAAGCTTTGCCTTGGTGTCAACCGGAGTCGCGGCTAATTTGCAAGAGGACATGCCAGCACGCTCAATAATGTCCAAAGCATATGTCATTTGAGAAAGAAAAAGGCTATCCTTGGTCCGTGAGACAGCAATGCCCAAGAAATAACTCAGTTGACCTAAATCAGTCATAGCAAACTTTGCAGAAAGACGAGAAATAAGAGAACAACGGAGAGAATCAGAGGAAGCAGAAAGCACAATATCATCAACATATAGCAATAGGAAAGCAAGATCCGAGCCATGATGATAAATAAACAAAGAGTGATCCGACCTACTGTGGGTGAACCCGATGGTGCGTGCAAAGTCAGCGAACCGCAGATACCACGCGCGGGGCGCCTGCTTCAGTCCATAAAGTGACTTCTTCAACAAGCAAACGTGATCGGGGAACGTCGGATCCCTAAAGCCCAACGGCTGATGCATATACACGGTTTCCTCCAAATTGTCGTGAAGAAACGCATTCTTGACATCCAGCTGATGTATGCTCCAAGAAAGAGAGAGAGCAATACTGAGAACAATCCGTATAGTCGCTAGCTTGACCACGGGGCTGAACGTATCAAGGCAATCAATGCCCACCTGTTGAGACCTGCCATCACCAACAAGACGAGCTTTGTGGCGCTCAAAAGAACCGTCAGATTTAGTTTTATGACGAAAAATCCACATAGAGCGTATTACATTCACATTAGGGGATCGGGGTACAAGTTCCCAAGTCCTATTTTTAATAAGAGCATTAAATTCATCTAGCATGGCGAGTTTCCAATTAGGATCAGATAAAGCGAGCTTAGGATTTCTAGGAAGAGGGGATGAAGAGGTAGTGGAAGAGAGATTGAAGAGACGTTTTGGAGTAGCGATGCCATGCATGCTACGTGTGGTCATGGTCCGTGAGGGAGGGGCCGCGGGTATCAGAGCGGTGGGAACCCGAGGCGGAGACGGTGGCGGAGGAGGATTTGTAGGAGGAGGAGAGGGAGGAGGAGTAGGGGTTTGTGGCAGAGCCGAGAGCGGAGACGGTGGGTCCGCATGATGAGGCGGCGGGGAGGGGGGCGGCCTTTGTTGGAGAAGAGTAGGGTTGAGATTAGGATTTAAGTGAGGAGGGGTAGAGTCGTCCAAGAAGAGATAGGAGGACGTTTGATGGGAGAAGTGTTTGGCAAAAGGAAATTGACTTTCATCAAAGACAAAGTGTCGTGAGAGAACGACTTTATTTTTGTGTAAGTCATAACACTTGTAACCCCGATGACTGGAAGGGTATCCTAAGAAGATACAAGGGGACGAGCGGGCTTGGAGCTTGTTAATAGTAGTGGAGGGAGAAAGAGGATAGCATAAGCACCCAAAAACATGTAGATGAGAGTACGAGGGGTCCCCATGATAGAGGAGTTGAGTGGGAGATTTATTGTTAAGAAGTTTAGATAGCGTTATGTTAATGAGGTAGGTGGCCATATGTAAGGCGTGGTGCCAAAAGGTATGAGGGAGAGACGCATGATGGAGGAGAGTTCGAACCATATTATTTATAGAACGAATTTTTCTTTCGGCTTTGCCGTTTTGAGAAGAGGTGTGAGGACAAGAAAATCGAAATTGCATGCCAAATTTTGTGCAAAAGGAGTGAAATTGAGCATTATCGAATTCGCGACCATTATCACATTGAAAACTTTTAATTCTTGTGGAAAATTGTATATTAATGAGTGCACTAAAGTTAGAGAAAATAGTGTACACATCGGATTTTTTACCAAGAAGAAACGTCCACAAAAAATTAGTAAAGTTATCAAGTAATAGCAAATAATATTTGTGACCCGCGGAACTTAAAATCGGAGATATCCACAAGTCGCTATGCACTATATCAAAAGGAGCAAGAGTCGTAGATAAAGAAGAAAAAAATGGCAGTTGTACTTGTTTGCCTAACACACAAGAATCACAAAATTTGGACAAAGTACGAGTACATTTAATAAAATTATTCGAATTAAGATAAGCTAAGATAGGGGTGCTCGGATGACCGAGACGACGATGCCATAAGGGCGAAGAGACGACGGTAAGAGCGGCTGGTGAAGGTGGGGCACGAGCGGGGAAGGAAGTCGGCAGAGAGTATAAGTCACCATCACTATTGCATCTCAAAATTGGGTTGCCCGTCGTGAGATCCTTCACAGAAAAACCAAAATGATCAAATTCAATGGAAACATAATTATCACGCGTGAGGCGACGAACGAAGATAAGATTTTTAATTAATTTAGGAGCATAGAGGACATTGTAGAGTTTAAGAGGGGGGAGAGAGGAGGGAAGCACTCAATTACCATAACGTTTAATTGGAATTTCGTGTCCATTGCCAACAGTTATATGACGATTAATGCTCGAATTAAAAAAAGGTGAGAGTGTACCATACGACGCCGTCATGTGAGAGGAAGCGCCCGAGTCCATATACCATTGATCATCGGGTTGAGCAAGGGTCATGGTATGCATGGCTGCATCAATGTCCGTGGGGACGGAACCTAGAGGAGCATGGGCCGCATAAGCTTGTTGAGGTCGGGGCCCAAGAATACCCGATTGACGCGACGCTGGAGGTGGACGTGGAGTCCAAGACGTGATCGGGTAAGGGAAGGGCGGTGCAGCCCATTGAGGCGGAGTACTGGGCCAATAGGGGTACGCGGCCCATGGCGACTGGGCGTAGGGCTGCGAGGCGCTCGGACGCGGTGTAGGGTTTTCGCGACCTCGCCCGCGATATCGCTCCCACGCTGACCGCGTTGACCGCGCTGACTGCGCTGGTGACCGGAAGCGGCGCCTTCGTCGGACGGAGCAGTGTGTACAAGGGCGGACCCCGCAGCAGTTGCAGCGGCTGCGGTTTACTTGGATTTCCGTGTTTCTTCGAGGATGAAACGAGAACGAGCCTCGTAGAAGGGAGGGAGGGGGTTGGACTGTTGGATGAAAGTCGCAACCCCGTCATAGTTCTCGTTAACCCCTGCTATGAGTTGCAAAACAAGACGTTGGTTGGAGACAGGAGCACCAACGTTTGCGAGTTGATCAGCAAGCATCTTAAGCTCTTGACAATAGGCAGAGATGTTCCGAAAATCGCCCATATGAACCTGAGTGAACTGATTTTCCAAGTAAACAGCGCGTGAGTTCTCGTTGTCTTGGAAAACTTGCGCTAAGCGACCCCAAGCAATGGCAGCGGTGGAGTTTTTCATGAAGATCGTGTGCATGAGATCAGTGGATATGGTCCCGTATATCCATTGAAGCACGATAGCATCCAACCGTGACCAAAGCTCCTCGTCACGAGCAGGAGTTGGGGCGGCTGTGGATTTTTCCGACGAAGGAGACGGAAGAGCAGAAGCCTTAGGATCTGCACCATCGGTTTCCGTCGCTTTCTTGGGCGAGGAGTCGGAAACCTGAGAGGTGGGTTGCGGAGCCTTGGAGGTGGTAGACGGAAAAATATGGTCGAGGACTTGATAGGCCCGACAATGGATCGTGAACAATTCCGCCCAAGTTGTGTAGTGTCCCGTTTCCATCTCTAACGTGATTGGGATGAAGTTTCGTACGTTGGAGACGGCGAAGGCGGGGTGGAATTTTTGATCCGTCATTATGGTTGTTGGCGTGAGGCCGAGAGGTGGCGTGAGGCCGGAGAGAGAGAGAGAGAGAGAGAGAGAGAGAGAGAGAGAGAGAGAGAGAGAGAGAGAGAGAGAGAGAGAGAGAGAGAGAAACGAGAAAGAGAGAGAGAGATGGCGGCTAGGTCACGAGGCTCGTGATACCATGTAGAAAAATATTCCGTGTCCCTCTTCATTAATTACCAAAGGTATATATACAATTACAATAACTTACAAGGCAAGAATCATATCTAAGGAAGGATATCTAAAGATATACATCAATCATATACTAATATACTAATAGTCTACTTTTAGTGAAATGGCTTTATTAAAAATTGGCCATAATTTTAATTCTGGCTCGGCTTAGCAGTGCCTGATGGCCCGCCCTTGGGGGGCACCCTTGTGGAGAAGACAGAGTCGTTTGCCATGGACTTTCTCATGCCGTTTTCTTTTATGTACATTGGGATGATCGTGGACCTTCATTCCCTCGATGGCAATTGGTCTACCCTAAAACCATTGTTTAACATGATCGTGGTTGGATATGTTACCAAAATTGTTCAACGGTTGCTACTTCTCGTTTTTTTGACTTGTCGATGAGGGATAGTGTAAAACCCCACTTTTTCCCCCTCATAAGAGTTCATTTCGTTTTAGTTTTGATAATTATGAAGCATAATATGTTAGAATTAGTCTCGTATATCCTAGTTAATTTCTGCCTTCCGATTGAATTTGTTAATATAATGCTCTTTTCCTTCCTTTACTTCTTCGGTTTAGATAAAAATCATTATCACATAAGGTGAGTTGTTTTGAAAAATGAAATATTAGTTGCTTTGAATTATTTTGCTATTTGCTTCAAAGTTTATACTTATTCCCATATTATCAAGAGTAACCTTACGGGCAATGTATGAGAAAGACTTGTAATTAGGATTACATATATAATATAGGGATAATTATATTAAACCCCCCATCGTATGGTCCATTTCTCAGTCAACACCCTTAACTTTGTTTTGAATCAGTCAACCCCCCATCGTTTGCCAAAATCATCATTTTGCCCCAAGTCAACTTTTCAACACTTTTTTCAGAGGTATTTTCGTCAAATGTTAAAAATTTTCAGGGGTATAATATAATACTTGTAATCTATACTATTATATAAAGAAAGGCAAACTGTGACACCAAACTTTTGATTTTCGATTTTAGCCTTATAATTTTAGTGCTAGAACAATAGTTTATTATTAAGTTCCTAATCTAGCCTTACTTTAAGTAGAATCATTAACTACAATAGTTATGGTAATTGGGATTTAGTTTCTCAAAATTTGGAACTTTCTATATAAATTTTGTATCTTTATATATCTAATATTTACTCATTTAAGTTATTTTCTTCAACATACAAAGTAAAACAATTTTTTATCACGTGGGAACCGCGTGCCAACATTTCTAGTTAGATAATATTGGTAGATACGTTTGTTATATCAGAATAGTTTAAACTTATCCATAATTTGAGCTAATCTTCCACGTTTACACGTTCCTCTTATTTTCGTTAATCACTTTTATTGCAGTTTTAAATTGAAAACACTTGCTCTTATTATTTCAAAAGAAAAATAAAAGTATAAAGAAAAGGAACGACTTTCCAAAATCCTAGTTGTTTAGGTTAACACTCTTAGTATTAAATTTTCTCTTAAATAAATAAGAGTCACCGAGTAACGTTGTTTCTTTTTGCTACTCTGATATGGGCTTATTCGGTCACTGGTGCATAATGACATTAATCACCCCAAAACTGAGGCAAAAAAGCTCTAACACTTCATTATAGTTTGAAGTATGCTTATGTACCAAAATCACACTCCAAACTGGGGGACCGACGGAGATGCCACGCATCGAATCCAAGTCGATTCGATGCCCCAAATTCGATGCCCCAATTCGATGCCCCCAAATTCGAGGCCCAAATTCGATGCCCCAATTCGATGCCCCTATTCGATGCCCCTATTCGATGCCTTATATGTCCAGAAAGCTACGTGAGTCAGGGTCCGGAATCAAGAAGCGGATCGAGGTTTCGATCATCCGTTAGGGAGATATGGTCGAAACCGTGAAGTCGCTCACAGCGCATCGAATTCACCCAGTTCGACATGGAGGCATCGAATTCGATGCGCACGCATCGAACCAAGCCAATTCGATGCACATTCCCAGAAAGCCACGTGAGTCAGGGTTCTGAATCAAGAAGCGGAATGAGGTTTCGATCATCTGTTAGGGAGATATGATCGAAACCGTGAAGTCGCTCACAGCGCATCGAATTCACCCGGTTCGATATTGAGGCATCGAATTCGATGCGCACGCATCGAACCAAGCCAATTCGATGCGCATGCCTTGAAACCTACGTAAGTCGGGGTCCGTAATCAAGAAGCGGATCGAGGTTTCGATCATCCTACAAGGAGATATGATTGAAACCGTGAAGTCACGCCAATGCTGAAACAAGTGAACCAGGCAGCCCAACCAGGGGTTGACCTAATAGAAGCAGCACAAAAGAGACAAATGAACTACGTTCGGCTTGATTCCCTTAATGGGATACGTAGGCAGCTTGGCAAGTTCCCAAGTTCAGTCCGATATCATAAGAACCTAATGCCCGCAAGTCAACAGTCAAAGAGTACCAAATCTCTTACGTTCGACCGTTCCCTCAACTTGGCCATTTAGGGATTATTTCCTGTAACTTTATATTTCTCTATGTGTAATAGGTGTTCTGGACCAAGCTAGTCCATTCACTGTAATAGGATTGCATTATTTTGGTTAAGTCAGGCCCCACTGTATCGATTTCTCGGTGTATTGTAACCTAGACGAAATAAGACCAAAATATTGGCGCCGTCTGTGGGAACACCATTTCGCTTACGCTTAAGATTCTGTTTAGGTAAAATGGCCAAGAAAGGGAATGGACCAATAAGAAAAGAACCGCGAAGAGTCCCAATAGCTGTATCGAGATCGAGAAACAACTACGGAGTTGATAATATGGAACTCAGTCCCAAGCAAACACTGAGTGGTGCTAAGAGCAATAAACAAATCCGCAATTCAACCAAGAAAACTAACATTATCAGAGATAGATTAGGGATTCTTCAATCCTAATCCTACACAGACAAGCGACTGTACCCCGAATAGTGTCATGATTTGTCTTACCTTAATGTGATATCGAAGAATCTCACTCTTATGCGGTATCGAAGGTCGGATTGCATTGATTATCAGACCAAGCAGGAACCAGCAGGGCCACCACCACATGGATACTACATACAGATGGATTTGCCACCAGTTATGGAGAAGGGGTTGGGATTCACCACTTATCTCCAGGTAGCAGAAAATTCGAATTCGCCATTAATGTGAATTACATGGTGACCAACAATGAGGCCGAGTATGAAGCGGTTATATCATAAATTACATTGGCGTTGGGGCTAAATGTTGAACATTTGGACAATGTCACGCAATTCATTGTCGAATGGACAAATGGAATCCACCAACAAGACATTGAAAAATTATTTCGAGAGGAGGATGAGAGACAGAGAAAAAACCTGGCCAGAGGAACTTCAAGGAATATTATGGGCACATAGGACAACTACTAGAACATTGATAGTTCATTTATGTCAGATGGATCTTGACATAACATGCATAACAAGAGAAGATGCGTACCAACGCACTATAGCATTTAAAAGCAGCAATGGCTAAAAGTAACGACAACAGAATTCAATTCTCAAATTTTGAGGTAGGAGATTTGGTCCTGAGAAGCATTGCGCCAAAACAGCATATCGGGAAGCTCGAACCGAATTGGAATGGGCCTTCCAAAATCTTACAAGCAAGTTCGCGGGGATGCAATTACTTGGAGACTATGTAGGGTGTTCAACAAAAGCGTTCGTGGAATGTGCAACATCTTAAACGCTACTGTGCATAGGAGTAAAAAAAAAAAACTCGGCGGCTAAATAATTGTATGAGCTGCGAAGGCTTGAGTCTCATGCAAAGACTGGAAAGCGTAGACCCCTCGGTAAGAAACTGAGTCCAACTTTTTCCAAATTATTAAATGTATCTATCTACGTGAACGACGCAGGTGGAGTCTTATAGAAATTATGCTAAAAATCCCAAATGAGGAACCAAAGTTCAGCAACAAGACAAACACAAGAACATGTTGTTGGGGTAAGAAGGCCCAAAGTGGTCCACCCACGCGTGTCAGAAGGATGAACATGAGATTGGGGTAAGAAGACCCAAAGTGGTCCACCCACGCGTGTCAGAAGGAAGAACATGACGTTGGGGTAAGAAGGCCCAAAGTGGTCCACCCACGCGTGTCAAAAGGAAGAACATGACGTTGGGGTAAGAAGGCCCAAAGTGGTCCACCCACGCGTGCCAGAAGGAAGAACATGACAGAGGGGTAAGAAGGCCCAAAGTGGTCCACCCTCACATGCAAGAAGGAAGAACATGGCGGAGGGATAAGAAGGCCCAAAGTGGTCCACCCCCGCATGCAAGAACGGCGAGATAAAGGCCCAAATGATCCAATCTCTCAGGTAAAACATGGATGCCCTAACGAAAATAATAACAGCCCAAAGTACTCATATTTTTCATGGCAAGCACAATCATAATATTAGATATGCACCATGACATCAAAAACCATTATTGAACATCAAATAAATACTAAATCAACGACAAGCAAATGAATGAGATAACATACTTGGGAATGCATTAGGAAGAAACATTATGCGAGTAAAACTTAAATCAAAGATTATGATATCAAACAGTAACATCAGTCTTATACAAAAACCACTGCGAAAAAGTTACAAATATTCTATACAAAACAAAAAGGCCTAATATCGTCAAAATAATGTAACCTAAATACTGCTAATCACTCGAAGACTGGGAGGACTCTTGACGAATGATCACACCCACCGAACGAGCGAAATTGGCACAATTTCCTGGAATCTGATCCTATGCGGTACGTCAAACATATCCAGATTGGCACCAAGAATGTCCACACAAAGTTGCACGGTGCAAACCTACCCGAAATGGTACGAAGCAAACTTGTCAAAAGCAATACCAAAAGCATCAGCCCGACAAGATAAACGTAAACCTAAAATTTCAAAAATGAAATAATGGCCCGAAGTGGTCAGATGAATAAATGGAATATATCGAAAATAGACATCAGTCCATCATGGTCTGAAACATATTAGACATCGCAAAGGATAGACATTCGCTAGTAGAAGCATGATGCAAACAACATATCCATATGCCTGAAAGGCTGGATATGGCAATAGACATCACGTGGTAATTCAGTTACATCTATCCAGCATGATACGATGCAAATCCACCCAAAACAACACGATAAACATCTAATTAAACCAATACAATGAGAACGTGTCCAAAGCAGCACCATGTCAGCTACCCAGCTTAATACAATGAAAATCTGCCCAAATGAGTGCATGTTTAGACTACTATAAAAGGATTATCATCTTAAGAGGTGCATATGTCCATTCGTTGAATTAGCCGTCAACGTCGAAGAGCAATAACATGTGACAGCACAAAGTTCCGTAAACAGAACACGAGAAATCATTGAGCAAGAATGCAACAAAATACACGAATAAATGCGACACAATGTCCAGATAGACAAAGATCTCTACCAAGCGTAAACTCCAAGATCAATGCAGGAAGCTAGAGAAACTTAGCACTAGATCGCTTTAGATCCATCACTTATATATCATTTCTATCATAATCGAAGGTCTCCATTGAGACGATCTCTCGCTCGATCGAGGCGCTTAGCAACATAATCTACGTGTTATCTAAGCTGTCTATCTCTCGAAGACAACAACGATTAATTCAAAAGATAACTGCAAAACCGTATTGGGCAAATAAACGTCGCACCTTCGCACGACCCAGCAACGCCAATGCAGCAATTGGGATGCACCAATCAAAAATATCAAAAAACCTATACCCGAGTGAGGCCATAATCCTCAAAGCGCAAATCATACAAGGTTAAGCAACGATGGCGGCACTGTCTCAAAAATGCAGCAGAAGCATAATCACGCATTGCGAAATTATTTGCATAAAAATAACACCATCCATGATCTAA
This sequence comes from Linaria vulgaris, assembly GCA_948329865.1. NCBI lineage: Eukaryota > Viridiplantae > Streptophyta > Magnoliopsida > Lamiales > Plantaginaceae > Linaria > Linaria vulgaris. The sequence continues at coordinate 27,337,078 of OX415250.1, read as the reverse complement.
AGGAGACCAGCGATGAGAAAGAAACGGCTGTCTCAAATGACAAGATGCATTAGAACAATGAAAAGAATCGATCAGATTATGCCTATATGCATAAGCAAAGCGGAACCACGAGTTATTTGCATGAAACTAAAGTCATGGAGGATCTAAAAAGAGACGGATACTCTGCCTAAAACGACAAGAGATACCGCAACTCCCTAAATAACTAAAAAGGGACGGAGACTCTGTCTAAAAGGACACATGATATCGCAACTTCCTAAACACCTAACAGCAACAATAACTTTCCGTGATTATGGAAGAATGCTCGAGTTGTCAAAATAAAGTAAAAAGCAACGATAGCAATTGAAAGAAAAGGCAACGATTATGAGCCTTCGATCAAACAAACAAATGAATAGTCATAAATGACGACCATGCGACTAATAAAAAGGCGACGCAGCGCCACAAAAATAGAAAATTAGAAATTGTTCATTACAATCAGAACTTGAGCCTTACGGGCCTAGCACACACACCTCCGAGTGCCAATCTCCACTGAGCGCTAGTCGCACACATCAGACTGCCTCCCAATCAGGGGCATGATTTTCAACATTATCAAATAACTAGCATAAAGCGGTAAGTCAAGAATACATCTTATAAGTTTGGCACCCGCTCTCTGATCGACACCGTCTTCCAAACTGGGGGGATTATATGATATGGGCTTATTCGGTCACTGGTGCATAATGACATTAATCACCCCAAAACTGAGGCAAAAAAGCTCTAACACTTCATTATAGTTTGAAGTATGCTTATGTACCAAAATCACACTCCAAACTGGGGGGACCGACGGAGATGCCACGCATCGAATCCAAGTCGATTCGATGCCCCAAATTCGATGCCCCAATTCGATGCCCCAATTCGAGGCCCAAATTCGATGCCCCAATTCGATGCCCAAATTCGATGCCCCTATTCGATGCCTTATATTCCCAGAAAGCTACGTGAGTCAGGGTCCGGAATCAAGAAGCGGATCGAGGTTTCGATCATCCGTTAGGGAGATATGGTCGAAACCGTGAAGTCGCTCACAGCGCATCGAATTCACCCAGTTCGACATGGAGGCATCGAATTCGATGCGCACGCATCGAACCAAGCCAATTCGATGCACATTCCCAGAAAGCCACGTGAGTCAGGGTTCTGAATCAAGAAGCGGAATGAGGTTTCGATCATCCGTTAGGGAGATATGATCGAAACCGTGAAGTCGCTCACAGCGCATCGAATTCACCCGGTTCGATATTGAGGCATCGAATTCGATGTGCACGCATCGAACCAAGCCAATTCGATGCGCATGCCTTGAAACCTACGTAAGTCGGGGTCCGTAATCAAGAAGCGGATCGAGGTTTCGATCATCCTACAAGGAGATATGATTGAAACCGTGAAGTCACGCCAATGCTGAAACAAGTGAACCAGGCAGCCCAACCAGGGGTTGACCTAATAGAAGCAGCACAAAAGAGACAAATGAACTACGTTCGGCTTGATTCCCTTAATGGGATACGTAGGCAGCTTGGCAAGTTCCCAAGTTCAGTCCGATATCATAAGAACCTAATGCCCGCAAGTCAACAGTCAAAGAGTACCAAATCTCTTACGTTCGACTGTTCCCTCAACTTGGCCATTTAGGGATTATTTCTTGTAACCTTATATTTCTCTATGTGTAATAGGTGTTCTGGACCAAGCTAGTCCATTCACTGTAATAGGATAGCATTATTTTGGTTAAGTCAGGCCCCACTGTATCGATTTCTCGGTGTATTGTAACCTAGACGAAATAAGACCAAAATATACTCCTTCCGTTTCTATCTTTTCTGCGGCGGCATGGTAATTCTCATACCTTTAATTTCTCCTTTAATTTCTTGATTTTTTTGCTCCTATGTGCATACTTCCGTGCCTTTAATTTGTAAGAGGATACATGAATAAGTCACAATTAAATTATACTAGTGTATATATGCTTTGTAATGGGTGCATGTTCACGTTTGAAATAATCATGAAGTAAACTTATCGTATGATGATACAAAATTGAAATAAAACAATCTCTTGCCATTCCCTTTATTTGATTATATTGCAAGAATATGTGTATTCATATAATAATCTGTTCCTGCTCTCCATAAATACAGTGAATTGAACAATTCTAACCATTATTATGTTATTTTATGATTTTCAAGGATATCATGTTTGTAGATATACGTCTGTTAGAAATATTAAGATCAGAAGATGCAACTTAAAATATAATGCACGAATTAACCAGACCATTAACGTGCAATTTCCTTTACATTTATGCAATCTAAGATTCTTCTCTAAATTCAGTTTTAACTCTTCCCTTACTATGATAAACTATTTCCTTAAATGTTTGCAAATAAATTATACCAGAAAGATCCTATAACGAATATAATGGCCTTTTGAGAGATTGTAGAAATCTTGTAATGTAACAAAACAAGGCAATTAATAAAAAATACTAGTTTTATTCCTAGGTATCCTCAGAGGTCCTTCGCATGAAGGGAGAGTCCCTAAACATTTGGGCAAAATTACGTACTTTCTCGGGCAAGTTCCACTGTGATCTCGACAGGGCGTCGTCTCCAGCGACTCAACGTTACTGAGCATCGGGTTCCTTGTTCTCCGCTGGGTTGGGGGCTAGGGTTTTGGCTCCCTCGCGCGTTCTTCTTTTTTTTCGTTTCTTTCTTTTCCAGATTTTTTCTTCCCGTTTTTTCTGTTTTTCTTTTTTCTGTTTGTTGATCCCAGTAATCTGCAATAGGCCTCTAGTATTTGTTTCGGTCCTCATTGTTTTCTGTTTTGTTGTTTCACGCCGGCGTGCATTGGCTGGTACAGGTGATCTTTGTTCGTGGTTGGGCTCGATTGTCGCGTCTTGCAGCATTACCGCACAGGCTTCGTCACGACACCAATGGACGACACCTGCAATATGTTGCGAGCTGGTCTATCTCTCACGGATGGTGAGGGCGAGGGGCGGGGGTTTCTGCTCCCTGATGAATTGTGGCAACATGCGAACGATCAGTCGGACTTGATGGTAGTCGGGCGATTGATTTCGGGGAAGCTGGCTAACTTTGCCTCATTCTGTTCCATGATAAAGTCCTTGTTTAAGGCAGGAAAGGGTATTGAGATCAGCAGGATTAACGATAATCGCTTTTTGTTCCAGTTCTTCCACAAACTTGATAAGAATTATGCCCTACAACGATGTCCGTGGTCGTTTGATAAGAATGTACTTGTTCTTGCCGAGGTGGAAAAAAATGAAAACTCGATTGATACGAATTTGGACCACTGTAGTTTCTTTGTTCGTATCTATAACATTCCGCTGATCCGTCAAACAAGCACGACAGCGCATGCGATTGGTAGTCTCCTCGGGATTATGGAAGAGGTAGACCTTGCGGAATCATCGGGAATTAGCATGCGAATCCAGGTTAAGATTGACGTGACTAAACCGCTTCTCAGATTCATGAAACTCCGGGGTAAAGAGGGACAGGAGATGACGGTATCGTTTAAATACGAACGCTTACTGAATTTTTGTTACTTATGTGGCATACTCGGACATATTATGGCGGACTGTGAAGCCAAATATGACTCGGATTTGAATGACATGTCTCAACTCCCATATGGAGCGTGGCTAAGGGAAGATCCGACGTTGAGAGGGACGTATCAGGGGTAGCGTTTTTCGGACAAGGGTTGGAGTGGTCGTGGCAGGTTTACGGGCAGGGAGGATTCTTTCGAACGCACGGCAGGTCTAATGCGCAATCTTGGCGCCAGAACTGGGGGGAAACGTCGCCTTCCTCGGAGCATACAATATCATCTAGTTGTCTACGGAATATTCATAATGGGGGTGACCGTGGGGTGCGGATTGAGGAGATTAATTCTGGCTCCAGCGGGCATCACGACGTGGTGGCTACGTCACAGAAATTGCAGAATTCGTCAAGTGCGGAGGGGGTGAGGGCTGGCAGCGAGGTGCGGGTTACAGACATTTATCATCGCCTTCTTAAGGATGTGAGTGAAAACGGTAATGTACGGGACCTGAATGCAGCCGGGGACGCACTAAAAGTTGCAGAGGCTACGCGCAAGCATGCACGACGGGGAGTCCGAATGTTGCGGCGGGAAGTGGAAGTGAATAAAAGTATAGGGATGCAGACATCGGATATTGGGCATAAACGTTTTTTGTGGAGGATGGGGGGGTTGGACGTCTGACAGCGAAACGTGCACGTCTCGAGGTGTTATCGCATGAGATTGAAGAACTTTTGGAGGCGACTGCTGAGCAGTCCCGCCAATCCCAATGAATGTGTTATGTTGTAACTGTCAGGGCTTGGGGAACCCTTGGACAGTTCGGGAACTACGGGAGTTGGTTTCCAAATTTCGCCCCCCTCTTATTTTCTTGTCAGAAACAAAGTGCAAGACAAGGAGAATAGAGGCGTTGAAAGTTAGTTTTAATTTGTTCGGAGTTTGTGTTGAGGTTAAAGGTTTGTCGGGAGGATTGGCGTTACTGTAGGATAAGGCATGGGATGTTCAGTTGCTCAGTATGTCCGATAACCATATTGATGTCGTCGTCGTGGGACAGGGTTCGGAGCTTGATTGGAGATTTACAGGGTTTTACGGGGAACCGGATGGGGCTAAGAGAATGCGTACGTGGAACTTGCTTCGACGACTACGGGGTGTATCAGGACTACCATGGCTCTGTGGGGGGGATTTTAACGAGATTTCGGGTCAGTGGGATAAGAAATGGGGCCCTTATCGGCCCAATTATTTGCTCAAAACATTTAGAGACACTTTGACGGAAACGGGGCTGAGCGAAATTGATTTTACAGGCCCTCGGTTCACGTGGTGTAATAGGCGCCCCTCCCCTTTCACGACATGGGAAAGAATTGATCGGGCTTGTGCGGACGTGCGATGGCGAGACTGTTTTCCTTTGGCAAGGACTGATCACATCATTATGCTCAAATCGGACCACCATGCGATCCTCATCCGTACAGAGGGGCAGCAGCCGATCAAGCACAAGTCGTCCCGGTTCATGTTTGAGGCTGCTTGGACGCTGAAACCTGCGTGTAGAAAGGTAATAGAGGGTTGTTGGCGCAGCAGTGGGGAAGGGGGATTCATAGCGAAGCTTGGGGATTGTCGAGTAGGCTTGTCTCAATGGAATAGGGTCGACGGGATTTATGCTAAAAAGAGGGTTGATATGCTCAGGAAAGAGCTGATTTCTTTGCGGTCGGGAAACATTACGACAGAGTCGAAGAAACAAGAAATAAAGGTTAGTGGTCAGTTGGAAGAGTTATTGGATGCAGAAGAGGTTTACTGGAAGCAAAGGGCGAAGGTGCAGTGGTTGAGAGAGGGGGACATGAACACTTATTATTTTCATAGGAGGGCGAGTGATAGAAAAAAGAAGAATGATATTACGGCACTACAGGATGAGAGTGGGGTGTTGCGCACTAATCCGGCTGAGATTGACCAGATCGCGACGAATTATTTTGCATCCATTTTTTGTACCGAGGGTCCCTCTGACGAAGCCATTGATGATGTGTTGCAGGACGTGGACGTGAGGGTCACACCAGAGATGAATGTGAGCTTGTGCCAGCCATTCACGGTGGATGAGGTACGCAAAGCTTTAAATGATATGTACCCTTACAAATCCCCGGGGCCTGACGGATTTCCTGTGATCTTCTATCATAAATTCTGGGATATTATTGGGGGGGTGTTACTAGCTTTGTTCTATCTTTCCTTAATGATCGGATACTTGATCCTGCAGTTAATTTTACGCATATTGTCCTTATCCCCAAATGTGCTAACCCCGAGACAATGACTCAGTTTCGCCCTATTAGTCTAAGTAATGTGTGCTTTAAAATTGCATCCAAAGCGGTGGCTAATCGGTTGAAACTAATTTTGCCTACTATTATTTCTCCTTCCCAATCGGCTTTTGTCCCAGGTCGCCTTATCACTGACAATATTTTGGTGGCTTTTGAGATTAACCATTGTTTGAAAAACAAAAGAACAGGGAAACGATGCCATATGACGTCGAAGCTGGATATGAGTAAGGCCTATGATCGAGTCGAGTGGCCTTTTCTTGAGAAGATAATGCTTAGATTAGGCTTTGAGTCCAGTTTTGTTGATCTTATCATGCTTGGTGTCCATTCAGTGTCTTACTCTATTCTTCGTAATGGGCGTGAGTCGAGTGTTTTTTTTCCCCGAGAGGGGCATTAGGCAGGGGGATCCACTTTCCCCCTACCTGTTCTTATTTGTTTCCGAAGTCTTTTCAGCTCTTATCGCTGGAGCAGAGAAGCGTGCAGCCCTTAAAGGGGTACGAATCAGCCGTGATGCCCCATCAGTGTCTCACCTACTTTTTGCAGATGATACTCTCCTTTTCTGCGACACGGATGGTCCTTCAGCGACATTCATTCGAGATATTTTGGAGAGGTTCGAGGTGGCATCAGGGCAAAAATCAACCTTGATAAATCTGTGATTGTTTTTAGTATAAATACAGATGAGGTGACGCGAGAGGAAATTGGGAAGTTGTTAGGTGTTATGGTAGCTGAGCGCCATGACAAATATCTTGGGATGCCCTCGGTGGTGGGAAAGTCGAAGAAGGAGCTGTTCGATTTTCTTAGGGAACGAATGTGGAGGAGAGCCCAGGGTCTTAAAGGAAAATTACTGTCGGGAGCGGGGAAGGAGATTATGGTGAAATCAGTCATGCAAGCTATCCATACGTTTATTATGAGTTGTTTTAGGTTGCCGGATGTGTTAATCAAAGAGATGGAGTCCATTATGAGTCATTACTGGTGGGGGAGCGGCGATCAAAATAAAATCCATTGGGTAGCCTGGGATAAACTATGTAAGAAGAAGGAGGACGGCGGTCTTGGATTTCGAAATCTTAGGGCGTTTAATCTTGCTTTATTAGCCAAACAGGCGTGGAGAATCTTCAATAACCCGGATAGTTTGGTGAGTCGGATCTATAAAGCAAAGTATTTCCCGATCTCGGATTTTTTTGACGCTCAGTTGGGGAGTGCGCCATCCTTTTCATGGCGCGGTATTTGGGGGGCGATAAATGTGGTTAAGAAGGGCGTGCGGTGGCAGGTTGGGAACGGTAATGATATTTCAGTGTGGCACGACGCGTGGCTACCGCGCCCGATTTCTTTCCGTCCTATTACTCTAGTGGATTCGGATGAGCCATTTCTTTTGGTGCGTGATTTGATTGATGGCGACACTGGGCAATGGGATGTGGAGGTATTGCGTGGTTTTTTATGGGAGGTGGATGGGGAGCTTATTTTATCTATTCCGTTGGGGGACAACAATAATCGCGACCGACGTATTTGGCACTTTGAGGAGAAGGGAAATTTTTCGGTGCGCAGCGCTTATCACTTTATAATGTCACATGGATTGCTGGGGCATACGAGTGGTACTTGTTCGATTTCCCAACCACACGAGGCGTGGAAGCATATTTGGAAGATAGGTTGTCCGAACAAGATTAAAGTGTTTGTGTGGCGGTGTTGCATGGATGTTTTACCAACGCAGTGGAAATTAGAGAGGCGGCGAATTTGTGCGGATAGGACGTGTGTTGTTTGCGAAGGGGGGGAGGAAACAATGAGACATTGCCTTTTTGTTTGCCCGTTTGCCCGTCAATTTTGGGCGCTTTCTCATGTTCCGTTGGAGCTATGGTGGCGGGAATCCGAGAGCATTGAGGATTGGTTTGTGCGCGTGGTGAAGGGATCTCGACCGGACGTAGTTGGATTTATTTGTACCCTTTGCTGGGCTATTTGGGGCAACCAAAACAACATATTGGCGGGAGAGAAGGCACGTAGGGCGGACGAGGTTGCGGGGTTTGTTCAGGGATTCATTACGGCGTGGTCTAATCGGCACGGTCCTAAGAGGGTAAAAGATAGGGAGGATGAAGCGTGGACGGCTCCCGTGGGGCTTGCTGTGAAGATTAATTTTGATGGAGCGTGTTTTCGGGAGGAAGGGGAGGCCGCGTATGGGCTGGTGTCGCATGATTGTAACGGGGAATTGATTGCATGGCGTCAACGAAGATTTGCGTCATTTATGGATCCAGGTGGAATTGAAGCCACGGCCGCGTTGGGGGCTGTGGATTGGGCACTGTCTAAAGGTTGGCGCGAGGTATTGTTCGAAGGGGATTGCTTGGGCATCATCCACGATATTAATCATGGCGTCGATGCGAATGCGCATGTAGCCAATATCATTAGGGATGTGCGAGATAGGCTACGGTTCACACGGGTTTTTACTTTCGATGGGTACGACGTGAGGCGAATGCGGTTGCTCATGCACTTGCTAGGAATGCGGTGGATAATGCGGATGGGTTCGAGGACTAGAGTTTTGTGGCTTGTTTGAGTCTTGTTCTTTGGTTTTTTTGTGTTGAGTTTTGTTTTTTGGTTTCTTTGTGCTTTTATTTGTGCCTATGACTGGTTCGTTTGTAGCCTGGCTACAGGTTTTGTGATGCAGAAATAATATGAGTTCTAAGTTCAAAAAAAGAAATCTTGTAATGTATACTTTAACTAAATGACAGAATAATCAAAAATGCCCGTTAACTTTTGTTTTTAATCCTAAATGCCTGTTTTTTTCAAACCTGCTGAAAATGCCCGTTAAGTTTTAAATTTTCTAACAAAAATGTCAGATTTTAAAAATTCGGACATTTTATCCGACGTGGCATCCGAATCAAAGAGGCGCGCTGCTGAATCAAAGAAATGCGCCCGACACCTAGGATTTTTTTGTCCGAAAAAACGTTTCTAAAAATTGTAAAAAACAAATAAAAATAAAACAAAAAGTACCCCACCTATACCCCCCCCCAACCCTGCAGCCGCCGCCGCCGTCGTTACTGTTCACCGTCGTTACTGTTCACCGATTTCGGTGACGGAAAACAACCCCAATTTCGTTATGTGAACAGTAAATCGACGCACCCGTTGCAGTGGTCTTCGATTTCCAATTTCCGATTTTTGATCTCCGGTTTCCGATTTCCGATTTCTGATTCCCGATTTCCGACTTCCGATTCCGATTCGCCGCACCCGTTGCAGTGGTCGCGAGGTGATGAAGATGATCATTTTTTAATCTTTTTTTAATTTTTTTATTTTGTTAAAATGTTTATTATTATATATATTTATTATAGTAGCATAAAAGTGCACGCGAGGACCGCGTGCAAAATCTAATTTAATATTAAAAATATTTTAGATTTAACGCGTATTTTATCGTAATTTATGTGGCAACAAATAAATTGTATCTAATAGACGTGACTATAAATGTTTAACTATTTAATTCAAAAAAGTCATTTGAGTGTATCATCCCGATCGAACTTATCATAACATTACAATACATGTCTTTTCTAAAGAAAATCTAAAAGAAGGTTCTTCAAGTTATGAATTAAACTCATAAAATTCTTAAAAGTTTCAATTACTTGAAAAAGAATTAAGCTCATAAACAATGATCAAACATGTGGAATGTAGATTGTTTTTAGCATAAATTCATAAGGAGTGAACCAAATTTCTTTGACATTGAATGCTTATATATGCTAAAGTACACCGAAAGGCATGAACCGCACTTGATTCATCCCCACACTGTAACAAAAAAAAATGCACTTGATTCATCTCAGTGGCCATACACCAAAAATAAAATCTCACTTGATTCATCTCTACACTGCAACCAAAAAAAAAAGACGACGTAGAAAGAGGAGATACATAACACTTTATAAAAGTGAAATATAATATTAGCACTTGTAAGCCGAATAAAAGAACAAAAACCATGTATGCGGAGAAATAGAAAAACACTTCAATCCAGCATACATTATATAAATAAAATATCTAAATCTATTTTATACAAATAAATTACACTCCTTGGCCATGTAGAACTCATTACACCTTAATAACTTAATATTTTGATCATATATACAGGATTCCAAGAAAAAACTCCATATTGTTAAAAGGGAATTATAGGTCAAAAGAATTCTATTATTACAATAATAAGAAGTTGCTAATAATAAGCACAGATAAAACTGAAGCCATGTACAAAATGATAGCATTTTTAAGTGTTTTATCTGAAAGATAATCATTATGTATAACGGTAATCACGTCAAAAACCATACCATATATTGTCTCTAACTTTTATTTAAGTAGAAAATGATAAATTATTAAAGATAACTACTATTCACCAGACATAGTAAAGAATATATGATCAAGTAAGTCATGGTGAAAGAAAGAAATCAAGAAAAGAAATAAATAAAATGATAAGAATACAATGGAAAAACTCATTAAATAAAAAAAAAGATTAATTGAAATCTAGATTCAGGAAAACTCATACCGATCTTTATTACATAAGATATTCTCTAAAAAAATATTTGCAAGAGTTATTATGTTTGTTTGTTTTTTTGGTTTTATCATTTTGATCTAAGGTTTAATTTTACCATAAAAATCATCATTTCATAAGCATGAATAAATATCTTCTTTTACATAAAATTATGTAATAAGTGAGAATACGTCCTATTAAACAGCTCTATATATTAAAAATACATACCTTTGAGTTGAGAATGAGATGATGCATGACACCATGACACCATTTACTACTTATTACTTGATAATGGAAATTCGCACCTGCAATACAAATTCTAATTAGATCGTGTAAAAATATATGAATTGAACATAAACAATTCTAGATTATATATGTACTAATGGCATTCTAAAAAAAATCATAACTATACTAAGGAAATAAACAAAACAACAAAGTACTTGACTTAAACATTATATTAAAATGATGAATTTGAGACAACTTCCTTACCACATAACACTGTAATATAACATTTTTTAGAAGATTTCCTTGCACATAAAAACAGCGACCATAATTGTTCAACCTCCGATTTACTATAAACAACCATAATATATGAAACAATCGATAAATCATTATCAAAATTAAAATATTACATATCACATGATACAACATCAAAAAAGAAAAGTAAGCTGAAAAAAAAAATGTGTAATAGTGCTCTCGCAAATACTAATGGCGATGCATAAGAAAAGAAATAGTAAATCAATGACCATAACCTGATTTATTTCTGTAAGACAAAATCTTGTTAGTATGATGTAAGTATCACACACCTGCATATTAGAAATTAATTGGCAAATTTAGAGAGTTATTGACAAACTAAATGAATGGGAAAAAGCACCATTTGATTTGTAGAATAATCAAAATAAAGAAAAAAAGATAAGCGAGAGAGAGGGATAGGGAGAGATTTTGCTCATATTTACAAACAGATAAAAGGAAAAACTAATTCTGCTCTTTTAATTTTTTTCCCTTCTAAACCCACAACTACTAAATGGAATAGTGGCTTAGTGGGTAGTTAAAAAAAATTGAATTCTAAATTGAGAAACTGATCAAACTGCTGCAAGTCACCGTGTACCTTTTTTTATTGTAATAATTGTCAGATATGGTTTTAAAAATCGTAGGATATACCACATAACTCAAATTTCAAATTACTTTTTATCTTTTTTCTTCTTCTTTTTATCCGCCTATACACGGTGGTTATCCTATATTTAAATTTTAAGCTTATCCATTTTTTTATTTTTTTTTGTTTACGGGAAGTTGAGGAAATTAATAATAATTAAATATTAATAGAATCCTTTTTTAAACTATTTTTTTGGTCTGATGGTGTCACAAAATATTTTGGCTTATATTAATAGATATATGTGTGTTTATATCTTTATTATTATTAACATATATATACATTAGTTACATATATATAAGGAGAAACGTTTTTTCAGACAGTGAACAGTGAACGCGACTTTTTGATTAGGCAACGCGATTCTTTGACTAGGCGGCCTCGTAGGCTTTTTTGTCCGAAAATTTCACTTCGGGCATTTTTGGTTGAAATTTTAAAAGATGCGAGGCATTTTTGGCATGTTTTGAAAAAACGGACATTTAGGATTAAAAACAAAAGTTAACGGGCATTTTTGATAATTCGTCCTTAACTAAATAATGAGCAGTTAATCGAATTAGTGTTATATATACATATATATACACGTATATATAGGTCATATTTATATTATTTGGATAATTAAAAGCTCGTTCGCATGTAGAATAGTTTGATGATTTAAGTATCCTAAATCCTGATAGGTAGTTGTGGCGTAGCGTCGCGATGATCTACGGTGTTGGGTTAGGTGAGTGTTCCTAAACTCTACTATTTTCAAAAACTGGAAGGTTGCGTGTATATATAGATATGCATTTCTTTAATATACATATATATATAAAAGTCATTGGATTGTAAAGTTTTTCTGCCTCTCATATATTGTAAACTGATTTCTCATATCTCTTGCATCGTAAACTTGTTTCTGTATCACGTGCATCGAAAACTCTTTAAAGGTTTATTGATCTGGAAATTATTCTGTTAAAAGATTATGATTCGGATATGATGAAGGGTGCCCCGTTATCTGTTATGTTCTGAAATGTTATGTCTGATCGGTTATGTTCTGTTGGATCCTTGGCGGGGTGTGCAAGGGGTACCCCGGGCAGCAGCGGGCTTGCCGGTAGGGACTTTTGCCCCCTTGGCCCATTCCCTCGCAGGCACAATGGGAGTTTCGTTGTGTCATGTGCTGGGTATTCTGTTTATGTAATGTATGTACCATGGCATACTATCTGATTATGGGGTAGCTCCTCATACGGGGCGATAAGGAGTGTTCGTGTGGGGTTATAAGGTTGACTGGCATCAGCAAACACGGGGCCAATATTCATCATATCTATTTTGATTATTAAGTTAAAGTTATGTCTTGTGAAAATGCTCATGTTTTATAATTGCATAAAATTCTTGCATAGCATATGTGTGCGCATTCGTTAAAGGGTTTTGTTTAAAGCAAATGTTTTTCTTAAAATGTTATCACTTGCACACACGCATGAAGATTCATTGAGATTTTCATCTCACGGACGTTTTTTTTTTTCCTTTCCTTCCTTCCAGATTAAGATGAGCTAGGTTGCTACAGTGTCCGGACTTGGGAGCCTTGGTCGTGGGGAGAGTTCGAGTGAAGTAGGGTATTCTATTAGTTATTGATCTTTTGCCTTGTTTTAGTATGTTTAGTTGATATTTGTATATTGATCTTTTCCCTTGTTTTAGTATGTTTAGTTGACATTTGTATAGAGAACTTAATATTTAGACTTGCTATGATATTGTTCTGTTTTGCCCTGAATTTTACAGATAGTCTTACACTAAGTCTCATAATGAGTTTAAGGGGAAGTTGAACTTGTTTTGTTTATGCATTGGATGGACTTTAAGGTGATTCTTTTTCTAGTGAATATATTATACTCTTTATTTTATAATGCATATTTTGTTTATATGTGGATAACGCTTTTGTGTGACTGTTGCAGATGATAGGTGATGGGGGTATTTCAGGATTGGGCCGGCAATACAGTTGGGCCGGCCCATTAACGTATCGAATCTGGCCCATTCGATACCTTCAGTGCATCGAATAGTTATGATTCGATGCGCGTATCGAATTGATATGATTCGATGCATAATTTACAGCTGTTTTCGGGGCCCACAGTGCGAGTTGCTATATATAGGGCAACTTTGAGCATTCAGAGGCAGATCGAACTTATGTCTCAACCTGACCACATCGAATTCAGCCATTCGATACGTCCCTCCATTCGATACGCTCCTCAATTCGACACGAGCCAAGATTCGATACGCTCCAAAGTCCTATTGAGATTATTTAGCGCTGACTCAGCATCGAACCGGCACCATTCGAGGCGTGTATCGAACAACCGCAATTCGATGCGTTGCATACTTAGTATTACTATTGTATTTAAATCAGTGTAAGATCTGTAATAGATAGTAGGTGTTTCGGACAAAGTTAGTCCGTTTACTTTAAGAGGATTAACATTATTTTGGTCATTTATATTCCCATTGTACTGTATTACTGTGTTCTATTATCATGACGAAATAAGACCAAAATATTGGCGCCGTCTGTGGGAACACCGTAAACACTGTTTTTAGATAGAGTAGCTAGGATGACAAATAAAAGGCACTTGAATGTGGTTGAGAAACAGCAAACCGAGAAAAAGCTCAGAACAAAGTCAGATCCGAGACAAGTTAGGCTTGAGCCTAAAAAACAGGGGCAAGATAAAATAGAGAGTCAATTGTTGAAGCAATGGCAAGAATGTAAGATGGAACCTTTGGGAGGATTCAAAATCGTACAGCTTTTCAAAGAAAGTTCTGAAAAAGTAATCAAGATTGGAGCAGAAATGGATTGGATGATAGAAGCAGCTTTGATAGATTGCCTTCGCCGTAATTCAGATATATTTGCGTGGTCAGATTCAGACCTTCAAGGGATAGACTCGAGAATCATTGTACATCATCTGAATGTAGATAAGAGTGCGAAACCTATACGGCAGAAGAAGCGGAATTTCAGCAAAGAAAAGAATGAAGCAGCTGAAAGAGAGGTGCAGGAACTCTTAGCAGCTCGACATATTTACGCTATAAGATTCTCAGAATGGTTGAGCAATATTGTGTTGGTCTTAAAGAAGGAAGCTACATGGAGGATGTGTGTGGATTATACTGATTTAAACAAGCATTGCCCGAGAGATCTATTTCCTTTGCCGCGGATAGATCTACTAGTAGATTCTACAGCAGGATGTGCATTACTGAGTATGATGGATGCAAAGAGCGGTTTTCATCAAATCTTCATGGCAGTGCAAGATCAGAGTAAAACGGCATTTGTAACTGATACCGAAGTGTACTGCTATAGGGTGATGCCTTTCGGATTAAAGAATGCGGGAGCAACGTTTCAGAGGTTGGTGGCTAAAATGTTTTACCATCAAATTGGGAAGTCAATGGAAGTATATATTGATGATATGCTTGTAAAGAGTCTTAAAGCTGATGAACATGTGCGACATCTGGATGAGGCATTCACCATAATGAGGACATATGGAATGAAACTAAACCCTAAAAAATGCACTTTCGGAGTGACGGCTGGAAAGTTTCTAGGATATGTGGTAAATGAGAGAGGAATCGAGGCTAATCCGGATAAAATAAAAGCTGTATTGGATTTGCCTTCGCCTAGGACAGTGAGAGACATACAATGCTTGGTGGGCCGCCTGACGGCCTTGGGAAGATTTATATCAACATCTGCCGAAAAGAATCTCCATTTCTTTAAAGTGATGAAACGGAGCAAAAAATTTATTTGGACTCCGGAATGTGAAGAAGCGTTTAGGCAAATGAAGAAATATCTAGTAAGCCCGCCGTTGTTAGCAAAACCAGAGGAGAATGAAATGTTGTATCTCTATCTGGCAGTATCTGCAAATGCAATCAGTACAGTACTACTTAAACAGAGAGGAGCTCAGCAACTACCAATACATTATGTGAGCAGAGTACTGCAGGGGGCGGAGAGAAATTATTTGGAGATAGAACTGTTTGCATTGGCAATTGTTGTTATAGCTCGAAAGCTGAAACCGTATTTTCAATCTCATCTGATTACTGTGGTGACTGACAAACCATTGAAGCAAGTATTGGCGAAACCAGAAACCTCTGGTAGACTGGTGAAGTGGGCGATTGAACTCAGTGAGTTTAGGTTGGAATTTAAGCCGCGAGTCGCGGTCAAAGCGCAAGCCCTAGCAGATTTCATGGCCGAAACCCTGGGTAATAGTGTAGTGGAGACCGCATGTTGTATATTTTCTATATCAAACCAAGAAGGAACCAGTAGAGCAACGACAACATGGATATTTCATACTGATGGATCTGCCACAACTCACGGGGGGGGGGGGGGGGAATTGGAATACATTTCCTGTCCCCAGAGCGGAGGGAATTTGAATTTGCCATCAGCTTGAATTACATGGTGACAAATAACGAAGCTGAATATGAAGCAATAATTGCAGGGATTAAAATGGCACTCGGACTCAACATTGAACATTTAGATGTGTTCACCGATTCGCTTTTGGTGGCAAATCATTTCTCCGGAAAGTATGAGACACGCGAGGAAACTATGAAGCTATATGCCGCAAAAGTTAAAGAATTGGCAAGGAGGTTCAAATTTTTTGATATAACTCAAATCCCCAGGGACGACAATGCCAAAGCAGATGCACTATCTAAATTTGCAAGTTCTTCAGAAATTTTGGCAGAAAAAAGAATCACACTTATGGTTGCTGACAAACCTTCAATTGGGAAGTCAAAATATATTACCACAGGAGTCAAGGTGGAATTTATAATGACAATACAAGAGGACCCGTCTTGGAAGGATGAAATTATGATTTATCTTCAACAGGGCATTTTGCCAGCGGATCCGAATGCTCAACGCAGAATGTGTTACAAGGCATACAGGTTCACTATCAGTAATGGAGAGTTGTATAAAAGGTCTTTCGAAGGACCGTTGTTAAGATGTTTGACCCCTACGCAAGCTGAATATGTCATGGAAGAGATCCACGCAGGTAGCTGCGGAAATCATTCCGGGGGCCGAGCGTTAGCTCAACGAATATTACGTCAAGGATATTACTGGCCAACTCTACGTAAAGATGCAACAGCTTATTCGAGAAAATGTGACAGTTGCCAATACCACGCTCGCCTTATTCACAGACCGGCACGTCAACTGCAACCAATCGACGTGGCATGTCCTTTTGATCAATGGGGAATTGATATAGTTGGTCCGTTTCCACCGGGCAAAGGTCAAAAACGATATCTAATAGTGGCAGTGGAGTATTATACAAAATGGGTTGAGGCGGAACCTATAACGTCAATCACGGAGAATAATATGATTGAGTTCATCTAGAAATACATTATATGCCGTTTCGGTATACCAAGGTCCATTGTGTGTGATAACGGAACGCAATTTACTGGGAAGCACATTAAATCGTGGTTTGGGGAATTAAAGATATCACACAATCTCACGTCGGTATATCACCCACAATCCAATGGCCAAACAGAATCTACTAACAAAACATTGAAGGATTACCTTGAAATGAGAGTCAGAGCCACGGGGAAAACATGGCCAGCAGAGCTTCAAGGAATATTATGGGCATATAGGACGACCCCGAGAACATCGACAGGAGAAACCCCATTCGTTCTTGTCTATGGCACTGAAGCAGTATTGCCTGCGGAAATAGGTATGCCAACGCGCAGGATCACTGATTATGATCCGGAACAATCGGCCAGGTTACGACAGATGGATCTAGATATGATAGGATCCACAAGAGAGGATGCTTATCAGCGCACTGTTGCATATAAAGCCGCAATGGCCAAGAGCTATGATAAGAGAGTCCAATTCAGAAGTTTTGAAGTAGGAGACTTGGTTCTTAGAAGCCTTGCAGCTAAACAGCATATCGGGAAGCTTGAACCAAAATGGGAAGGGCCTTTTAGAGTCACACGAGCAAGTTCACGAGGATATTATTATTTGGAGACTTTAAAAGGAGTTCAACAGAAACGCCCATGGAATGTGCAACATCTCAGGCGTTATTATGCATAAATAGAAGAAATTTCGTTAAATATATGTTTCTTACACACATTTACGATGATTCTGTTTAGAGATTATTATTAACTGAAAATCTTCATTTGTTAAATGATGCAGAAAGAAGAACATGGCGGAGGGGTAAGAAGGCCCAAAGTGGTCCACCCACGCATGTCAAAAAGAAAACATGACGGAGGGGTAAGAAGGCCCAAAGTGGTCCACCCCCGCATGCCAGAGAGAAGAACATGACGGAGGGGTAAGAAGGCCCAAAGTGGTCCACCCACGCATGTCAAAAAGAAAACATGACGGAGGGGTAAGAAGGCCCAAAGTGGTCCACCCCCGCATGTCAGAAGGAAGAATATGGCGGAGAGGTAAGAAGGCCCAAAGTGGTCCACTCCCGCATGCCAGAAAGAAGAACATGATGGAGGGGTAAGAAGGCCCAAAGTGGTCCACCCACGCATGCCAAAACAGAAGAACATGATGAAGGGATAATAAGGCCTGATGCAATTCATAACCTATGCAGGAATAACCCAGTTGACATCTCCATTAGGTAAGACAATATTACTCTAACAAAAACAGTCACAATTCAAAGTGCTCATGATCTTACTGCAAATGAAAGTAGGATATTAATTGGACAGAATCACAGCAACGAGCAAATTGATGAAATATTGCGTATGGAATACGTTATAAATACCATTTAACGAATGAATGCATACCAAAAAGCAGATAATGTCAAACGACTGAGTCGTTTTCATTGAAAAAGCAACCATTTACGAATTACAAGGTTTTGTACAAAATATGAACTTAATAACCGCAAAATAGTGTAGACAAACTATCGCTACTCTTCAGAAGAATGGGGGGACTCCTTACGGAGAACCAATCCCATTGAACGGACAAAATTGGCACAATTGCCCTGAATCTGATCTTCTGTCAGGATTAATTCTTCGGTTTGTGCCCAATTGTCAGGCAAGACAATTTCTGCTCTGTCAGCAGGATCTTCGAGTTGATACCTACTGGGAGAAATTGTACATTGGGCACTAACTGATAATCCTGGTTCACCTTTCTTGCTGGCCAGCGAAGGGGCCAGGTTACCTTGAGCAGGACATTTTATACCTACAAAAGCTGTTGAAGGACCTGAAGCCTTAGATGCGCTGCTCACCTTCTTTCTTTTAGCCGCAATTGCAGGGCGAGTATCTTTGAAATCAGTTCTTTTCGGAGGACTTCTAAGAAGAATCGTAGACCTGGAAGTTCTCGGTAGCAATTCTGGCTCACTATCGCCCGAACCAAAAACATCATGAAGAACCTTTTTAACATTTTCCGAATCACCCGGAGTAGTGCTGGGGGTGATCTTCTCTTTACCCTTGGATACATGAGGTGATTTGGGCCTTAAAGGGCTTAAATGGGACTTTTTTGATTTCTTACGGTCCCGCCACACCGTATAGAATGGATCGCCAGAACGAGGCGTGTGTAACTCATCATCGTCATCATCACTGTTATCTTTGGGTGTTTCCATTTTTGCGTCACGCCTTACATCAAGCATGTCATTGCGAAAACCTTCTCCAAGGTATCCAAGATGCCCTATTTGACCAACGCATACATCCATCCCATACTACATGTCAGCAGCACCGCGTAATAATTCCAGGCATTTACATACATTACTCTGCCTAAATTTCTCAACAACAGCACACCTATATTCTTCAGATTCAAAATACTGAATTCGGCGACGCAAGTTGGAAATGGCATTTTCAGCATCTGTATTTGAAGCCTCGAGAGAACGATTCACGCGTTTTAGGGATTCGTTATCCTTTTTCAACGCATCGATTTCAGCACGCAAAGCTATTGCGTCCTCTACCGCTTTCTGGGTTTTCACTTCGGCATCATGTTTATCACGGATGGCCTTAGATGTTTTAAATTCTGACTCTCTGGCGCGTTTCAGTGCATTTTGGCGACTGTACTTTCCATTATTGATAGTAGTACGTAGATTGTCGACAACAGCGTTGTGTTGATTTTGCACCTCGGCTAACCCGCTATAATCTCTGCATAGCCGATAAACGGCTAAGATGACAGCAGCAAAGAAAAGGCGCCCAAAGCGAGCCAAACCTTGAAACCCCAATCGGTTGATTACATTTTGACGATCCAATTGCGGCCACAAACTTTGCATAATCTCTCCAGCCTGCTCCTCTCTTAGTCGGTATCCGCCCAGTGTGGCACTCAATGATTCTGAGTTTTCATCATTGAGAAAATCATAATTACTAAGGCTTCCAGGCGGAGCAGGTCTTGGATTCCCTGAAGGTCGAGGCCTCTTGGGAGGAATGCTCTGAGCTTCGCGGGCGGATATATTCTCCATTGATTTTCGTTTAGCGGCTTCATACTAGGGCTCATCGATTGAGTGAGAAGAACTTGCTGTTTCTACATTGCGTTTTTCCCTGAAATGGGGATGAGCAGCATTAAACTTAGCTAAGTTGGCAGCGATTTTATCGTCTTCTGCATCGATGTCATCCATTATCTCAATTTGGCGGTTGGTGCCGACTCTAATACGTCCACCGGTATCGGTTGGTGTCATCACCAATCTCCTCGTAGCAAAGTTTTCTTGACGTTCAAAGTCACTCACTATTGGCACCCGAGTGCCCGCACTGATACCTCCAAGTCTTATGGTAGAAGGGTTCCACGAAGATGTATTAGATGGACCCGCACCTGAAGGCTCATTTTGCTCATTTCGTTCGCCCATTCCCTGAGCACCATGAATATTCTCAGGAGATAAAACAATTTTGCTGCGACTTCGAGATTTTATACGAGCCATATCAGCCTAAAAATATAATTTTTAATAAGTTTTCTATAAAATTAAATAATTAGTAACGTGTCGAATATCGGAGATTCGATACGTCCCGTGTCGAACAGACTGCGTTCGATGCGGTCCAGAAACAAACAAAAAATATTCCCTCCAGATAAAAACAAGAGTGTCAGGCATGTGGTCCCTTA
Source organism: Linaria vulgaris (assembly GCA_948329865.1). Lineage (NCBI taxonomy): Eukaryota > Viridiplantae > Streptophyta > Magnoliopsida > Lamiales > Plantaginaceae > Linaria > Linaria vulgaris. Next base: position 27,316,685 of record OX415250.1, on the reverse strand, counting down.
TATATAGGCCCATGGGCCGCAACTGTTCTGTGCGCATCGAATTTTCATAATTCGATGCGCGCATCGAACAGATCACTATTCGATACTCATAATTTCACGCATCGAATTGTAACAATTCGATGCCTAACAATTCTTAATACAGATATGTTGTGAGTTTGGAAGTCGTCATTATTCTATTAACGTCTCCCAAACTGGGGGGACTATGTGATGGGGGTATTTCAGGATTGGGCCGGCCCATTAACGTATCGAATCTGGCCCATTCGATACCTTCAGCGCATCGAATAGTTATGATTCGATGCGCGTATCGAATTGATATGATTCGATGCGCGTATCGAATTGATATGATTCGATGCGCGTATCGAATTGATATGATTCGATGCATAATTTACAGCTGTTTTCGGGGCCCACAGTGCGAGTTGCTATATATAGGGCAACTTTGAGCATTCAGAGGCAGATCGAACTTATGTCTCAACCTGACCACATCGAATTCAGCCATTCGATACGTCCCTCCATTCGATACGCTCCTCAATTCGACACGAGCCAAGATTCGATACGCTCCAAAGTCCTATTGAGATTATTTAGCGCTGACTCAGCATCGAACCGGCACCATTCGAGGCGTGTATCGAACAACCGCAATTCGATGCGTTGCATACTTAGTATTACTATTGTATTTAAATCAGTGTAAGATCTGTAATAGATAGTAGGTGTTTCGGACAAAGTTAGTCCGTTTACTTTAAGAGGATTAACATTATTTTGGTCATTTATATTCCCATTGTACTGTATTACTGTGTTCTATTATCATGACGAAATAAGACCAAAATAATAGGCATACCAGAATTCACAATTCTGGTGCTAATTTTAGTAATAGCAACTGCTTGTATTACGCCGATCATCAACGTGCTCAAACGACGAAATATCCAACACCATCCTCCTAATTCTGAATTGCAACTTGTAGTTTGTATTCATGGCGAAGATGGTCTATCAGGACTAATGAAACTACTGGAAGTTTCAAATCCAACTCACAATAGTCCTTTCGAGGTGTATGCGTTATGCCTCGTTGAGCTTATAGGTCGTGCAAACCCTGAGTTTATCGATCACGAAGAGAAAGAAAAGGGGTCTAATCATTCCAACTCTAGCGCAATCTATAATGCTTTGAAGATTTTTCAGGAGGCCAGAAGTGAATGCATGAAGCTACATTGTTATACGACAATGACCGACACTAGAAGTATGCATCAAGATATTTGTGAGCTAGCACTTTCTAAGAAAGCTTCTTTAATCATCTTACCATATTGCAAGAAGAACCTGGCTAACACTATCAAGGTTCGAGGTCGGAAGAAAGGTTCTCAATCGGTGAACTCTAACGTTTTGGCGCATGCCCCTTGCTCAGTTGGGATTCTTGTCGACAAAAGTCCATACGAAAACCTTGCACGGGGTGCTCTGAGAAGTTCAACATATCATTTAATCGTTCTCTTTTTGGGAGGTGCCGATGCTAGAGAGGCGCTAACTTATGCAGATCGGATGGCTGCAAATCCAAATATAACAATGACTGTAGTTAGATTTCTTCCTCATGACAACGAGGAAGAAAATGCGATGGAAAAGAAACTTGATGATGGTTTAGTGACATGGTTTTGGGTGAAAAATGAAGCTAACAACCGCATTATTTATCGAGAGGTAATGGTGAAAAATGGGGAAGAAACAGCGGCAGCGATTCATGCGATGAATGACAACTGCTACGATCTTTGGATAGTTGGAAGAAAGAACGGAATAAACCCTGTTCTGTTGCAAGGACTATCAAATTGGAGTTACAATAATGAGTTAGGCGTCATCGGAGATTTTGTTGCCTCTGTGGATTTTGGTAGCAGCGCTTCTGTTTTATCAGTACATCAACAAGTTTTAAGAGGTCAAGATTCAGTTGCAGACGGTATACTAGCAAGATTTTTTCCATTTATCATATAGTGGTAGTTGAACTTCTTACAATCATCTATAAAAAGAAACATCATTCACATTCAAATGTACAAATATAGTTTGATAACTAGTAGTTCACCTAGTCCATCCTAAATGCTGTGTGATGTTTATGTTAGTCAATGAAATGAAACAACTCATCTGTCGTTTAATATCACAAGTCAAACATTTCATTTCCTCAGTTTTACAAATAACTTGGACAGTCCTGACTCTCCCCTTCAAGTAAATACAATGCGGAAAACGCGCTAATTCAATGGCAAATTACAAACACTGATTAAACTAAAGTTTCATGGTAATAATGTCACAACACACTAATTGAGTTGTCGATATCAACTGTTTTCCTAACAAGGAGGAAGATCAGATGGAGGGGGAACAACAGACTGCAACTCTCCAGGTCCATTTTCAACCAAGAATGCCATACCCAATCCCCACGTCAGATGTGAGTCTATGTGACAATGCATTAGCCAGACTCCTGTTATGAACCATGAAAACAAATCGACAGTTAAATAATCGACCTAAAATCCATGCTAATCAGATATACTATGAAGTACCTGGATATAAAAACTTACCAGGATTGTCTGCCACAAACCGTATAACCGTCCAGCCTCCAACAGGCACATTGATTGTGTTACGGAGTGGGGGATCAACGAGGTTGAATCTCGATGTATCGGTAGTAGGGTTGAAGTTACCGAATCCCTGCCCCACGACATAGAAATGGTACCCATGAAGATGAATGGGATGGTCCTCTGTTGAGACAATAGCAGTATCTTGCAAAACGATCTGTACGTTCGAACCAAACTTCAATTTGTACAACTTTGTCCCAAATCGAGGCTGCCATAATGCACGACTCACGTTACCCGTGTAGTCAAACTTAACTGGTGGCACTGCTGGGAAATTGGTTGTAAAAACCCCGGGTATATTTTGGTAGTAAGCTTGTAATAAAGAAGTCTTTCTCGGAAGCACGAACGATACATTGTTCATGCTAGCTGCAAACCTCGTGTTATTCGGACCCTGGCATCTTGGTCCAGGACTGCAATTCACAAGGCCTAATCCCACGGTAAAGAAGAGATTCTCATCAATATGAGTCGGGACTTTTGCGTTATTTGAAGGTATACTTCTCAACTGGCTTGTGAATGAAGTTACCATAGCTGTGTCATTGAATCTAGGGAATACAGGCAGTAGAGGCTTTGAGGACTTCCCTGAGCTGGAAGTGCATGGAACATATTCAAGAATTGCAGTGGCGGTTGTATTGTCAAATGCCGCATTCTGTGCTGTGGCATAAGCTCGTGTCGCCATGTAATAACGGCCGGCTGGTTGGTTAGCCGTGATCAAGACATTGGTGGTCTGTCCAGGACCTAGCATGATCACTCTGGAAGCGAACGGTTTGTTATAAGCAGCGTCATTCCCAACGACAGTCATCACGTGATTGGCAATAGTGAAGAAGAGTTCTTGATTGAGTGCAGCATTAATGATTCTTAGAAGAACCGTTTCCCCGGATTTTACATAGAATTTTGTGGTTTCTACATCAAAAACCAAGAATACGGTAGATGATAAATTTTACCAAAAATGTTTCAAGATTTCAGGCCAAGATCAACAAATTGCATAGGGACTGACCTTTGCTTGAACATCTGTTTATATATCCAGGTTGACCGTTGATAGTGAATGCATCAGACACATTTGGAGCAGCACCCGTAAATTGTGCCTGTTGTAATACGCTAATGATGTCTCTATCCCACCATTCCCCTGTTCACATAAATTTACTCCGTCCCATTAGTTGAAGTACTAAGAGATTGATTTCAAGTACTAGTCTATCATGTTCTGTAATGAACTTCTTTTTTTTTTTTTTTTTTTTTTGTTACCAAGAAGTATTGGAATCTCCTTGTCGGGTTTCTGGAACGGGTAAGGAACGCCCAATTTCGGGTGAATAATTAGTGCTCCATAGACTGTAGCTCTGAGCCATCTGCTATGAGCATGCCACCATAACGTTCCTTCCTGATTCTCAATGGTGAATCTGTATGTGTAACTTGAACCAGGCTGAATCGGACACTGAGTCACGTATTCAGGACCATCGGCCCACGGTGATCTCATCTGTCGAACACCGTGCCTGATGGAAGAAACAGCAAAAATAAATGAACTTTGACTTAACTTCTCTACTTCAATTTTTCACTAGAAAAAAAATGTGGAAGATTTATACCAGTGGAGAGTGACATTGTAGCGTGCGGAGTTCACCGCTTTGATGACAAGAGTGTCTCCGTTCCGAACGTGTAAAGCTGGACCCGGAAACTGTCCGTTCACTGTAATAATGTTGTGAGTCTTGCACAGCCTCTTCACTGGGGTGGCCTGAATCTGTCATTTGAAAGAAAAACAAAGTGAAGTGTGAATTGGTTGTTAGTAAAATGTTGATCATGAATAAGGTACTACTTATACGAGGCAACGAGGATAATAAGGTCGTAGGAAGACATACAACAAATTCATGGTAATGAGTTTCTGCACTTGCTGAATAAAAACTGAAAAGTGCTGCAAGAAGAAAGGTGAGACAGATTACAAAACTAATACTTGAATTCTCCATTTCTGATTTCTATTATGGAGATGTTTGTTTGTTTTCTGTTTTGGTTGAGAAATACTAACAATAGTCTTTCATATTTATACTGCATGCACTTAGTGGTGACAACAAAGAAACAAATTAAAACCTCGTACGACCAGTTTTGAGGATTTGGTGCATCAACTGATTCTCTCTAATCATGCACAACGGTTGAGGATTTTAACAAAGTATGTGTGTCCTGATAATAGCTAATAATTGTTGTAACATTTTACTGTGATTTAATAATTTCGTTCCAACGATTAAATTTATGACAATTATGCTATGAATTAAAGTTTTTTTGTTATGTGATTGATAATCTGTCTGTTCTTTAATAAAGTCTTAGCTTATATTTTTGTCATTAGAAGATAAATAAATTGCTATATAATACGTGCCTCAAATCCAACAATTGTGACAGAATTTCGTAGAAGTGTAGCCAAGTTACAGAGTAGGTTGTAAGTTCAATTGTTCCGGCCTCCACCATTAAGATTAATTTAATTTAAGAATACACAGTACTAATTAGAAATTAAACAATACTTTAGTTAAACTAATCTAGGATTAATCGTACGTGAATATCAAAAGTGAGAAGTTTATTATTAATATTGAGTTGTTGGCAATGTAATAATAATCTAGTACTACTAACAACCTAAGTCACCTAATCCTCTATGTTTAGAAAGTTGCAGGCGCATCGGCCTCACACTAGCGACTTCAGTGCCCGTGCTTCGCACTAAGACGCTTTACAAATTCTTAGTTCTCGCACTAAGATTTCTTAGTTCTTATGTATAAATCTAATGAATAATCATAGAAAATTGGTAAAATACAAACAAAAGAATGACATTGAAGAAGAGTTGGAGCAAGTGTAGAACAAAACTAAGTCAAAAATTAAATAATTACAAAAAATTGGAAGTGATTTAAGGCTGATACCTTTGTCTTCCCATCATAATAATTTAGAAAATATTATATAAAATGAATAACCATTAGAAGTTATGTACTTTTCTTTTAGGGATAATTACATTAAACCCCCCATCGTATGGTCCATTTCTGAGTCAACCCCCTTAACTTTGTTTTGACTCAGTCAACCCCCCATCGTTTGCCAAAATCATCACTTTCCCCTAGTCAACTTTTTGCACTTTTTTCAGGGGTATTTTCGTCAAATGTTAAATTTTTTAATATTTGTTTTAAAAAAATATAAAATTTATTAATTGACAAATATTAATTTTCGCCAAAAAAAAAATCGACCAATTTTTTTTTTCGACAACATTTTTTTTTTCGGCAAATAATTTTTTTTTCGAAAAATGAATTATGTCAAAAAATAATTTGTTGAAAAAAAACATTTGTCGAAAAAATAAATTTGGCGAAAACAAATATTTGTCGCTTAATAAATTTTTGACATTTCTTTTTTAAAAATATTAAGATTTTTGACATTTGACGAAAATACCCCTGAAGAAAGATGCAAAAAGTTGACTTGGGGCAAAGTGATGATTTTGGCATACGATGGGGGGTTGACTGAGTCAAAACAAAGTTAAGGGGGTTGACTCAGAAATGGACCATACGATGGGGGGTTTAATGTAATTATCCCTTTCTTTTATTATAATCCATTTCTTTGTGTGAGAATTTTATACATAATTCTATTTTATGTGTTTATAATATACTAGTTTAGGTAATAACTGTTTGTTTTTATATGTAAGTTATTTTTTTTAGAAGCGCATTATAGTGGCGCACTAAGACTGTAATTTTTAAAATTGCCGCACTCGCGCACCGGCACTCGCACTCGCACTCGCACCCGTATCTGCCTCAGGTGACTTAGCTAACAACTATTGTCTGTGTTTTGGTAATGAGAAAGGCAGCACATGGGATTCCCCCTTGTGTTTAGTGGTTACTGGTTCGTCATGGAACAGGTCAGCTAGCCCAGTAACAAACCATCCTTCATTTTTTCTTTTTATTTTTTTTATTTTATGATTTCAGACCCATTTTAAATGAACTTTTCAAAAAAGGTCCTCTATGTTGACACTTAGCAGAAAACGTCCTATATGTTGACATCATTTGTAATTTTCGTCATATATGTTGGCATTAACAGAAAGAGTCCTATATGTTGACATCATTTGCAATTTTCGTCCTATATGTTGCATTATTTGAAATTTTCGTCATTTTCAGCTAAATGTCAATAAAATATTTGCATTTTCATCCCTAAATAATTTATATAATTGCACTCACACTTAAAAATTTAAAAATTTCAACAAACTTAATTAATAATTTCTTAAGTTTGATTTTATTAATTATTTTATAATTTAAAATTTTTAAAAACAGTTATCAATTTCGAAAAAAAAATATTATCAATTTCGAAAATTGCTAATTATTTTTAAAAATTTCGTAACTGATAATATTTTTTTAAAAATTTTCGAAATTTTTTATAAAAAAAAAATATTATCAATTTCGAAAATTGCTAATTTTTTAAAAATTTCGAAACTGATAATATTTTAAAAAAAAATTCGAAGTTTTTTATAAAAAAAAAATATTATCAATTTCAAAAATCGCTAATTTTTTTAAAAAAATCGAAACTGATAATATTTTTTTAAAAATTTTCGAAATTTTTTATAAAAAAAAAATTATTATCAAGTTCGAAATTGCTAAATGTTTTTTAAAATTTCGAAATTTTCGAATTTTGTTTTTAAAAAATATTATCAGTTTCGATGTTTTTTTTAAAAAAATAGCAATTTTCGAACTTGATAATAATTTTTAAAAAAAAATCAAAAATTTTAAAAAAATATTATCAGTTTCGAAAATTTTATTAAAAATTACCAATTTTCGAAATTGATAATATTTTTTTTTTTCGAAATTGATAAGTTTTTTTAACATTTAAAATTATTAAATAATTAATAAAATCAAGCTTAAGAAATTATTAATTAAGTTTGTTGAAATTTTTAAATTTCTAAAAATATAATATCGAAATTTATTTTAAAAAATATTATCAGTTTCGAAATTTTTAAAAAATTAGCAATTTTCGAAATTGATAATATTTTTTTTTATAAAAAAAATTCGAAATTTTTTTAAAAAATATTATCAGTTTCGAAATTTTTAAAAATAATTAGCAATTTTCGAAATTGATAATATTTGTTTTTCGAAATTGATAACTGTTTTTGAAAATTTAAAATTATAAAATAATTAATAAAATCAAACTTAAGAAATTATTAATTAAGTTTGTTGAAATTTTTAAATTTTTAAGTGTGAGTGCAATTATATAAATTATTTAGGGATGAAAATGCAAATATTTTATTGACATTTAGCTGAAAATGACGAAAATTTCAAATAATGCAACATATAGGACAAAAATTGCAAATGATGTCAACATATATGACTCTTTCTGTTAATGCAACATATAGGAAGAAAATTGCAAATGATGTCAACATATAGGACGTTTTCTGCTAAGTGTCAACATAGATGACCTTTTTTGAAAAGTGGTTAACATAAAGGACGTCTAGTGCAAAATTCTCCATTTTAAATCTTCAATCATACATCCGAACATTGAAGTTTTTATTTTTATCTTTGGTTAATCTTCTTGTGTTTTTAATGTTCTTTGACATATCCATTTGTGAGTGTAAAATAGAAAATGGTAATAAAAATAAAGCGTAAATTCCGTCCAGCCCCCTAACGTATAGTGTGTTTCTCACTATGCTTCCTAACGCTTCAAAATTAGTGATGTCACCCATAACGTATGGTAAATACCCGCGGACTAAATTTGACGAACAAAAATGTAACCGCGTGTCCAAAATGAACGGTTGATCAACGGTTAGGACTTAGGAGCAGTGTTATTAAAATCGATCTGGACCGGCCGATCGAACCGGTTGTATATTACTTCATAAAAATTTAAATTTTTCATGGTAGTGGAGTTGAACCCTAGACCTTTGAGTAAATATTAGATGCTTTAACGAGTTGATCTACAATAGAACTGGTAGTATTCACACTTATTAATATATAGATTAAATAGTTAGAATATACTTTTCTCATATAAAACAAATACATTATGCCATTATTTTTATAACTTAGTAGCATTATATTATAAAGCATTTTTGTTATGTTATTTTCTTCTATATAGTAGATGTTCTTAGACTAGTATTATTTGTTTCCAAACACTTTAATAATTAGAATTCATGAAATATTATGCATATTTGCTTAAACTTTAACATTTAACCAATAACCAATACATGCGTAGTTTAATCTTTTGATTATTATATGTTAATCAAATACTCTAATTTAATTTTCTTTATTTTTAAATAACAAATTAACGACATGAATTAAAATATGAGTTTTATAATTAGAAACATATCTATTGAAAGTGAAGAAACAAATTTATAACTTCTCGTTTCCTAAAATTGATACTAACAAAATTATGTAGTAAGATATATTTTATATATATTTATGATTTTTAAGATATATTGTGTTGTACCGGTCGGACCAGTGGTTCGACCAGTTCGACCACTAAAACCAGTAACAAGTGAGGTTACCGGTTCGACGTCCGGTCCGATTATGAAAAGTAGGAGGTATTATCAATACCTTGGGATGTACAATATTAATTTTAAATGTTAAGGGACAAAGTGAGAAACATACTACAGATTTATCCTAAAATATATAGACATGAACACTAAAAACAAAATGTAAAACAATTCCATTTCATTCTCCATAATTGGAGCAAATACAAAGTATTGGATACTCTGAAACTCAAACAATTTCTCTATGGAATTCATCACAAACACAACAAAAAATCATCACCTGACTCCACACTTTTGTTTAACTCTACAAATCAATAACTCAAACAGAAAATCTTTGAAATTATAAAAAAGTAAATCCAACTACTGAAAAAACTTAAGCAACAACAAACAATGGAACAAAGACTGAAAAAAATAAAAATCTTCTTTTTAGCTGATGATATTCATTTTCAGCATTGTGGCAGATCAGATGGTGGAGGAATAACGCTCTCCGATTCGCCTTTTCCGTTTTCAACGATGAATGCCGTAGCCAATCCCCAAGTCAGATGTGAATCAATGTGACAATGAAATAGCCAAACTCCTGAAATTAAGAAATTAGTAAGGGTCAAAAAAAAAAAGGATAAACTTTTATTGATTTATAAGCTACAAATAACCATTTTTAAGTATCACTTGTTACCTGGATTATCTGCGATGAAACGAATGGCAGCCCACCCTCCAACAGGCACATCAATCGTGTTTCTAGCCGGTGGATCAACAAGATTGAACTTACTAGTGTCACTCTGAGCATTAAAGTTGCCGAATCCCTGTCCCACAACGTAAAAATGGTATCCATGCAGATGAATAGGATGATCTTCAGTCGAGAAAATGGCGGTATCTTGTAAAACAATCTGCACATTTGACCCGAATTTCATCTTGTAAAGTCTAGTCCCGTTTGTTGGCTGCCATAGTCCGCGGCTCACGTTTCCTGTGTAGTTGAATTGTATAGGAGGAGAAGGGGGAAAGTCGGTTGTGAAAACTCCCGGGATGTTTTGGGAGTAGGCTTGTTGCAATGAATACCTTGATGGCAAGACAAACGACACGTTGTTCATGCTTGCAGCCATACGCGTGTTGTTAGGCCCCTGGCATGCTGGCCCTGGTGTGCAGTTTCTGAGTCCTAATCCTACGGTGATGAACAGATTCTCGTCGATTTGTTTTGGAACTTTGAGGTTTGATGAAGAGACGCTCTTTAGTTGGCTGGTGAAACGAAAGATGGTGTTGGAGTCGTTGAAGGCCGGTAATTGTGGGAGGACAGGTTGTGAGGATTGAGTACGGGTTGTTTTGTAGTTGAGGATGGCGGTGGTCGTAGTGTTGTCGAAGGGTGCATTTTGTGCAGTGGCGAAGGCTCGTGCGGCCATGTAGTAGCGGCCTGGTGATTGGTTTGCGGTTAGGAGAACACTCGTGGTCTGTCCTGGTCCAACCATGACAAAATTGGTTGAGAAGGGCTTGTTGTATAGAGCATCAGACTCAACCACGGTTAGTTTGTGGTTGGCTACCGAGAAAAGGAGTTGTTGATTGAGCGCAGCGTTGATTACTCTGAGTAGCACTGTGTCGCCTGTGTTCACTGATACCTTTGTTGTACCTACATCATCATATTACAAGTTACATTCTGTTCGAGAACATATATAACAGTAAATGTGAGCTTTTAAATGAGATGACAAGTATTGAGTTTTCGAGTTCTTGTCTTATGTCACCTTGGCTAGAGCATTTGTAGAGGTCGCCAGGTTGACCGTTAATCGTATATGCATCCGAAACATTCGGAGCAGCGCCTGTAGAGAGTGCCTGATTCATAACATCGACGATATTTCTGTCCCACCATTCCCCTGTTCATTTCATAATGTGTTGTCACATAAGTATCGTCTTTTGTTTCTTTTTTTTTTTTTATTTAATGAACCATCTTTTCAAATGTTAACTGTCACAGAAAATATAAAATCCTTAATTACACAGTTGTGATGTTTACCAAGAATAATAGGAACATCGAGTTTTGGAGTTGGGAAGGGGTAGGATGATCCTAACTTTGGAAGAATAACGAGTGCGCCATAGACAGTAGCTCTGAGCCATCTGCTGTGAGCGTGCCACCACAACGTGCCTTCTTGATCTTCAATCGTGTAACGGTATGTGTAAGTTGCTCCTGGTCTAATAGGGCATTGCGTCACGAACTCAGGTCCATCAGCCCATGGATTCCTCATTTGTCGAACTCCATGCCTAAATGAAAAAGGTTGAACTATTGATGTAAGTATGTAACCTATATACAAGTGATAAATATATTATTGGTGAATAAATTTACCAGTGGAGAGTGACATTGTATTGTGCACGGTTTGTGGCTTTGATGACTAATGTGTCTCCATTTCTCACTGTAATAGTTGGCCCTGGAAACTGTCCATTAACTGTGATTATGTTTTTAGTTCTGCACAGCCTGTTCACCTGAGTCTGTTGAACCTGTGACAATATGTAATATTTTTGTTAATTTTGAATAATAAATAATGAATGACACAAACAATGAAAATAAAATGGTTTGAGATTCATACAACGAAGTCATAGTTGTGTGTTTCTGCATTGGCTATAGATGACGCAAAAGAAAGAATGGCTAAAAGACACAGGAAACTTTGTTTTGTTATTGCCTCCATTTCTTTTGTGTTCTTTTTTGTTTAGTGAACTTGAAATGCTACAAGCTTGAGTTTGATTAAGGTTCATATGACTTGATCTATTTATACTAAAATGAAAAGGCAATACAAATATATGATTTAAAATATAAGTATTTGTTGAAGAGACATGCAGAAGGAAAGTAAGGATTGTTGTAAGGTGAAGTAGTCAAATGCAGATGACATTTTGGGAAACATAGTCCAACTATATCAAGGGTTGGTTTATCAACTGTTATAAACTAACAACAAGGTCCTTTTCTCTTTAAATTTTGAGTGCATTTTTTCTCCCCGTCTGACTAACTAATATTTGGTTCCATATTTTAAATGGGATACTAACTTAATCCCAAGTTTTATAGCATATATATATGTAATTATGTATATATGCTTCAGCCTTCATGAGTCAAAATGAAAATTACTTAAAATTTAATTTATCTTCTTCCCCATTCTGGATTCCAAGGCCCAAGTCGTGTATGTTTGGTTCATGGTATGCGGCATATGCTAGTATTTAAATGCATTCAATAGTCAAACAGACCATTTTACCAAAGGCTAATAAGATTTGTTAAATTCTTTATTTTGGTCTTATTTCGTCCGGGTAACAAAACACCGTAAATGTTACAATGGGCTGATCAATTGTCAAAATAATGTTAATCAAATAGAATTCGGACTAGTTTGGTTCGGAACACCTATTACAAGTTGATTAGGCTAAATAAATGAAATTACAAAATATAAATAGTGTATCGAACAGCTGGAAATCGATCTAAGCAGTATCGAATCGGGGACATTCGATACAGAGTCTGCATGATGGTCTAATATCAAACAGAGGCCATTCGATCTATAAGTGTATCGAACTCGGGTCCTTCGATGTAAGACTAAGCTGGATTGCTGAATATCGAATCAGTCTGCTTCGATCGAACGCAGTGTATCGAACTCTGGGATATCGATCGAATGCTAATGGTTCGATGCTAAGTGAGTTGGTGATAGTTGGAATGTGTGCTGAGAATGTCAGGGGACGGGGTATTTATTACCCCCGTCCCGCGGGCTCCCATGGTTGTTGGGGAAAGTGCATCGAGCTAGGCTGGTTCGATTGAGTCGTTGGATCGAACCAAGTCCGTTCGATGCTCGTTTAGTATCGAATTTCACATGTTCAATGTACAATTTCAGTTGGGCTTTCTTCTTGCCGGCCCAATACTAGTATTGGGTCATTCCTAAAATACCCCCATCATTTTTTATTAAAAAAAAAGTGAAATTAATTGATTCAAATACATTGATACTATTAATGGGTTGGGAACCCAATTCCTTAGCTTACTATAGGCATGGACTATTGTTTTTACAGAAAATTACAGATGCAAGCTAAAATAAAAACTTCTAAAGATATGAGGTTAATTTAAATAGTAATATAACGTGTATTTTCATAATCTTACTTATACAGTTTGAAACTCAATAGATATATTATATATATACAGATATACTTCTCTTTGGTGAGACTATATATTAATTTTATACAAAGTTTAGATCAGAGGCATAGTTACAGCTGACCAAGCTTTCGTTTGAACCTTTGGTTACATGTATAGGAACAGAAACAAGCCCAAATATATACAGATCAACATGCATAGATTCGAAGTAAGAAAAAGTTGTCTACTTTTAGTGAAATGGCTTTATTAAAAATTGGGCATAATTAATTATTACAACACTTTCTAGAAACTTAAATAATACTTCTATGGTTCACGAATTATGAAAATAAGTACGCGAATTAATGTCACCCAAAAAAAAAGTAGAGGAAAGTAGAGGATAATGTCATGTTATTCTAATAATAAACGGCACGTCAAAAGTAGAGGAAAGGGCAGTTAATAAGCTGAAAAATTAACCAACTAAACCAATCTTAAGATAGCATCTGTATTGCACTGTCTGAACCTTAATTTACCTAAAATCAGCGGTCAAAATCAGAATGCAATAAAATAATTCCATACTTTTTCTCAGTCTGAAAGTAGGAAAAGTGAGTAAAATAAAGATTGAATTTGGATTATGTTTTAGGTGATCAAGATTGTACTTATGTGTTGGTTTGACCAAATCACCTGAAGTTGGTATTTGCGTCATCCGATCCTCGTTCAAAGTTTTAATCTTGACGTTGATTATTATGTGTCTTTGCTACGTAGAAAAATAACTTGGAAGTGTAATTGCATATGGTACCTGATTTTGAAAATAAGTATACCCTTTTTTTCGTTTTAATGTTAAACTGAATATTTCATATTTAAAGATCTTTAAAACGTGCCTAATAATATGAGGATGTGCTTAAAAGCATCTTGTAGGTATGTTTAAAAAATTATGACCATATATGCACACCGCCCTATAAGGTGCTTTAATTTAGTCTATGATGAGTCATACAATTATTGTCTTTAAAATTCAACATAAAATGTAAGGGCTAAATTGTACGGATATGGAATACGAGTATCTATATTCGGGACAGATACAGGGATACGAATTGTTTTGAATATATTCTATACGTATCTGAGAGGTATATTTGCGTATCTATATTCGATACATATCTGATACTATACCAAACAATTTTTTTGAATATCTGTGCAACCTAGGTTAAGGGTTCTTATTTCTTAAATAACAACTTTTGATGCATTTCAAAAATCATATATATATATATATATATATATATGTTATTCTATGTGCATTGCAAATTTGAAACGTGTATGCATTGATATTCCAAAAGAATACCTTATTACTAGAACTTATTAAACAATAAAGACCTAAATTTTCCTGAGTGGTTATAAATGGCAGCATCAATCCCGGAACTAATTTGTACGAGATTATGATAGTAATAGTGTAATATCTATAGTAATCAGATGGTTTGGTTAGTTAGCTCCCCAGTCACCAAACTCTAACTATAAGCTGATTGAATGTAACCATGCAATTAGTTTTTATCTATGATATTGATACATGTCGCATGCTTCACATACAATTTAATTACTTAGTATTATGTTCTATATAAGAAGGTCAGGTCCAAGTTATAAAAACATCCTTTAAGTTCGAATAATTATAGAAACAATAAATTTAGCACGAAAAGATTTGGGGTAGGTTCGTGTACATATTCAACATGTAGACGTGTTTATGTAAAAAGCTAAAAGGATTATAAATATATATTTTTTAAAATATAATATTCTAATACAAAAATAATTATAATCAATGAATGTAAAAGCTTCAATGGAATTAACCACTTCTGCATCAAACAAATGCATGAAAAAGTCGTTCATTATTAGTTTCGATACAGGTTAAAGCAAACAAATATTAAATCACATAATGTTATTTAACAGTGTTAGAATACACGGAGTAACTTATTTGATAGCCAAATTTACACGGTAACATGTGTAAAACTGTCAATCGAAATTAACACATAAAAAATAATTGGCAGCAATTTTAACAGAGTAGTTTTTTTAATAATACAATCTCACAGTACCAAATACATATTTTCCAATTAAAATAAAATGCATGAACATCATGCTTCCGCGGGTCTATAAAATCTTTTATTAGTAAAAACACAATATTTATTCTACTTTACAACTTAACAATCAAATCAATGGTACACTGAACACTTTAACCTTGCACAGAGTAAATCTGAATCTGTCTCAAAACGAAGAAAATGAAGTAAATCCTAAAAACAGGCTACAAAAATTGCTTGTTGAAAATGGTTGCTGCATTGGCATCAATCCAAAAAGACATACACGAGAAAAATGATTAGGAAAAGTTTTTAACTTTGCAGCATCCGTTCTTACATCAATCCCACATAATCTTTGATGAATTTGAGCTAGAACTGAAGTCTGAGTGCCTGCAATGCCTTGATTTTTGCTTCACATATCTTAAGGAACTCTGACAGTGAACCATGTTGCCCCATGACAATCCTCTTCGCAACATCAGCAGGGTTCCAAGACTGCAATGCCTCACAAATTCTATCGCCAACATCAACTCCCTTCATCAGTGAGACGGAAGACTCCAGTGCTTTGAAGACCTTGCCGGGCCCGTTGCTTCTTCCGTCGCTCTGAATGAAGGAATATAAGGCATCAGAGTTTTCATCAGCGGGTCTGTCTTTGATTTGTTCCCTTAACCATTTCGCAACCATCTCTATTGTATCACAGAGGGACTGGATTGAGTTTTGTATCTCACTTGACAACTTAGAATTTGAGTTTTCAACAGCTCCACCTTTCTTTTTCTTTTTCCCCGAAGGCAGCACCGCACGTACGCAAGACTGGATGATTAGGCTATGCCAAGCTAAGGGCTCTGTCACCAACTGGACCAGAAACGGAAGATCACTTCCGGGAGAAGACAAAATGGGCCCAGCAGATTTAATCTTTTCTAAGGCACACTTCTTCATCAAAGAATTCACAAGCTCCCATGTACCAGAATTGTCTTTATCAATTTCATGAGAACTCAGATTCCAAGCATTCAAAAATACCGCAAGATTCATCCAGTCGACGACATCTGGAGTAGGACCCTATACCAGTAAACAGTTTTTGCTTAAATTGTTATGTTAAGAGCACGTAACTGAGCATGCATCAATTAAGTGAAAATGACAAGAACTGTGACTTCATCGTCATTATCAACATGTATCTTGGCCCAAGATAAGGGAACATCTCATATTCCTAGTCATGCCAACATGTTCGGGAAGAGACTTAAACTGCTAAGACCTGAATACATGAGGACAATTATTAAGACCTTATCTTATTAAGAATCTGCTCGCACATACCTCCATCCCCAAGTTGTAAGGACACACAATACGCAAGTTTATTTGTGGTTCAAGGCGCAGTTATAGTGTAAGTAACCAAAGCTTTCAAAGGGTAATGTCGATATTATGAGCCCAGCTAACAACAGAATTAAATCATATAGGAAATTATTGCATTGCTAGATATGCCTGGATACTTCGCATGGAAATGCAGAAAATGTTTGTATTGTTTCCAGTTCAATCTCTAGGAAATTCGCCGCCAACCAAAACACAGTATTAACCACCCTCCTTTATCATCTCATTTGTGATAAGGCTGCAGCCTTTCGCATAGAGAACACTGTAACAAAAGAACTAATAGCAAAAAAAAAGAGGAAGATAAGGAGTACCTCAAATGACTGCTGATTACGAGATACTCCAATCAAAAGTTCTATTGCGTCTTGGAAAGGAAATTCCAAGATCTTAGCATAGCGCTCAAGCAACTGTTTGAGCTCTATCGAGAGTTTGAGATCAACTAACGACCCATTGGCTTCACTACTTTCCTTCACCAATCCAGAAGCAGAGCGTATTGACAAGTAAATCATTCGTGGGAGAAGAGATCTCTTCTCTATGGCTTTCAACTTGTTTGCTTCTGTATCTTTTATCTGATTATGCTGCAAAAAATAACAATTAAAATGATAAGCAATTTGCAGAGTTCCTACAACACGTCGAAAACAGCAAAACATGATGTTAAGCATTTGATACACAAAAACGTGGGTTAAATAAGCGGCTCCAAAACAAAATAATGTTCATCGGGAATACCGCGGCATCAACCTTCTAGCTGTCAGACTACCTATATATAACTCAATTTGTTCCATGACTTCCAACGGTAAAGATTACGTTGAAAAAAATATGAATGTTTTATGTGCTAATGCAAAATCACATAAGTAGGGTACTAGAGACAGATGAGAGTGACTAAAAAGAAATCTGGAATCATTCCCACAGTATCATAAAACTTACTAAATATACCAGCTCCAGATAATAGTAAAACTATGTGGAACAAGAGAGGCACAATATAGGAATTCATGAAATGCGGAACTCGGGTGTTTCTATGCTACTTCTGAAGCACGTCCAATCCGCGGCAAAAAAAGAGTTTCAGTGTTTCCAACCTTTAAGATTCTAAATTATGAGCAGGTCAGTGCTATTACTCACATATAGTCTGCACTTGGACATTTGCTAAGTAACAAAATATATTCTAATATATAGCAACTCAAGAAAATAAAAAAAGTGTTCTTATGTTTCCATTTTCTCAAGGCACTCACAACAGAGAAACATATCTGAAACAATCACCACAGTATGCACATGAAACCGAGAATTTTACTCCAACAGTACTTCTTTATATATATAGTAAATGATAAATTGCAGCGGATTAATCATACCAAGTTTTCTCTCGGGCAAAAGGAGGCTCCATTGAAGGGTCCTGCAAACAGAGAAATGTCACTATGAGATAATAAGCAATGGACAAGAATATAATAGCTTCCAGTGGAAAAATCAACTAACATTAATGCGAATAAAACTCATGAATAATATAAGTTAAGCATAAAATGTAGTAATTATTTATGGTTAATGTAATGATGCATATAATTTTCTAATAAACATTAGTCATGCCCCAATTATAGGGGTTGAGTGCTGACCCAGTAGATAGTTTGTATCATAAGTTGGAGTCCACCACGGCCGTAATTTCATGTCTTCGTTATAGGTTAAAGTTTTGCTTCTAATCTCATTCGAGAGCTCAACGTGATTGGTTCCATGTCCCAGGTTTTCCAGGATATCCTGATGAATACAGTTTTTCAGAATGATTTAACTCGTAGTGAACTTGAGAATGAAATGAGTTGGGTAACTAATAATAAAGCACAAGAGCAAAACAAATTACCTCCTCCTCCTCAATACTGTCTGAGTTCTGCTTCAGCTGTAAAATAGGTGCTTCAATCTTCACCATTAAATATTGACTGGAACGTTGCAATCTTTCCTTAAACTGGACAAATTCAACTACCTAGGATAATTTAAGAAACATGATATTAAACCTTCAGATCGCACGTTACAATTAATGGCTCAAGTCCGGAAAATTAAGTACTCATAGTAACAGAAAGGATGCATCAAGTTACTACCTACAACTTGAAAAAACACAGACAAAAAGAAAAGAAAATAACAGTATGATTAAAGCTTATTGAAAGTTTACACAAATAAATAAATATTTGGAGCAACTTTCTTACTTTAGAGTAATTCCTATGACGATATGCAAGGAACGTAAGATCCGCCGATTCTCGAAAGTGATCATCCATGAACTTTAGGTAGTCCTTAAAGAGATAATTTAGATCTGCCCACAGAGGAGATGATAACATCTGGGGTAAAATGTGATGAGATATCGTCTCCAGCAAAATATTCTTCACATCCAAGGACTTATAGCTACATGGGAGAAAGAAACGATATGCTGAGGAAATATCTAAAATTAGAAGACATAAAGTCCAACCTAAAAAGCAGTAGCAGAAAACCAAAAGGTAAGAATCTGCTTTTGATGGAAAATGTACCATTCATAAGCTAATGGGAGGCAATTCCAATAGGAATATAGATGCAACAATAGAAGTTTATACTGCCACACATATCTGCAGATTATTGAAAGTGAAGTTAGTCCCATGGTTAATAATGGTGACTATAAAATGATAGGCATAAAATCTCATCTTCAGAACATATGAAACATTTATATCTTTCTAAATGATTTAAGTTTTATTTATGCAATTCCAACTCAATTATGAAAGAAATCTGGACATAAGAAATTAAAAGGTGACAAAATCGACACAAACTAGATTCTAACCTTCGAGTAGTCAGACCAAACTCCAGAATCATAATCGACTCCAGCAAATACCCAAGATCCCTTGTGCGCCAGAAAAGCTTATAAAATTTTTATAAGGTTGTTAATTGAAAATATAACATAACTTTCAACCATCTATATCCATAAGAATGAAAAAACTGAGGACAGATCCATTTCACAGGACTTATAATAACAAAAGAACAGAAGATTAGAAGAGACTGTAATTCATCTTGTCTATTTTACATCATAATTTAAACAGTCATTGGCTTCCGTAGTCCACTACATCCATGAACCACATTTACCATTAAGAGAAAGAGCAATGAAAAGTTCCAGTATCAAAGCGACAATCTAAGGGGATAAAGCTTGAAGTATATGGAGGTAAGGAGTATTTTGTGAACCCTACAATTCAAGAAGTCAAACAACGGTTACTATGACAAAGGCATACTTGTGAAGTATATAAAGAAATTAACTAATTTCCAAATTTCAAGAGACAAGGAACAAGAACACACTTTAGCTATAGGCACTTCCGTTGGAAGGGAAGTCGGCAGTGCAATCAATATCCACTAAGAAGAACATGCATAAAATTCCCTAATGTTGTGGATTTCATGCTAGTACCATTCATCCAAACCTCCCTGATATCTAGGCCAAGGAATAACAAGATAATATACTGGAGTATTCGTTTCATAGGTATTCTAGAAATTACTTGGACATGATCTATAGCCAGTGATCCAAGCTCAAATTGACATGATCTTCAACCAAATGCCTAGTGTTGCAGTTCAAAATAGCAGATACTTTCATTAAAAGAGAGTATTTCTCTTGAAGCTTATAGTGACAGAATAATGATAATCCAACAAATCGTCTATTTCTTTCTTGCAATATATAATCCACATAAGTTATAACAGTTCGCAACTACGAGGCTTATAGAATTTAGTGGAACAATACCTGCACCAAAATATTACATGCCATTGACACAAGCTCTTCACCATACATATTCTCCTGTGCATCCAAGTCTTTTGACAGTGGAAGGTTCTTACAGAACATTTCGATCATTTGTGCAGCTCGGCACTCAAGTTCTGTCAAATATAAAAAATTAGACAAGATGCCACAATATCATGTTAAACATGTCTGGTTCATGCAGAAGAAACATTAGGCTTGTATATATACGAGATAATAAGCTAAAGTAATAGGGTGTTTAAAACAACAACAAAAAAAGTAGCTTTAAGTTCCTCCCTTGGTAAGGTAGAGTTTGAAAACTTGATAAAGCATAATAGGAAACTTCCCATCAATGGCTCTACCAAAACAAGAGCCATACAATACTGTCGATTGGTATATCAAACAAATGTTACCATGATTGCAAGATAAATCAGTGACAAGATTCAAATAAGTAACATAACAGAACGCGATGAATTATTAAATGAAATGGCTAAACAAATACCATCCACTGGACGAGCAAACATGTCATCAATGAAGTTCTGGATTTTGAATACGGTTATGGACTGCCCAAGTGCTTTAGTTGGCTGGATATTGTTAGCTTCAAATCCTTCCACTAATTTCTTCAAAAACTCGCTTTTCTTATCATTATCAAGAGCTTCAAGAAAATTTTCAACGTCTGAAGTGAAGCAAGTCAAGTGACCGAACCTGAATTAAGAAAATTAAGCAGTCAATGTGATTAGTTAATTAACGAAAATATCAAAGCGAAGACGGGATATACACAAAAAGAGGAAACCAAAACTGCGAGTGTATGTCCAAATAAGACACCATTTCCATGTGTTCCATAATTTCTTTTGGTAATAGCCACAATTTGAAACTAATCAAGTAAGAGCAAAATTAAAAACAAACGAAGTCCCAAATCAAAGGTACAACAAAAGACCTTGAAGAAATCTAAAGCTCAACAGCCAACAGATGATAAGTAGAAACTTAGATCAATATCTTTACATTGCAATTAGGATGACAAAATCACTAAAGATGTGAGGGATTGGTGCCAAAAAATAAGTTTCACGTCACCATATTAGTCTGAAACAAGAAGGAAAAAAAAAAAAGCAAAGGAGTTTTGGTATACCTCATAAAATATTGCATCAGATCCTCAACTAACTTGTCAGCATCACCTTTACCAAGCAGAAGCTTTCGTCTTTCAATTTCAAGATTTCCTAAGTATGGACATCTTACAGAGTCATTTTGGGTCTCTGACTTTAATTTCTGCACCAAGTTCACTGCATTTGACATTCGTGATACAAACTGCACACAGAAGTTAAGAACGTGTCAAGTAAGTTCACTAGTACTTCATTGGCAAGGAGCCTCAAGAACTTACAACATCCTCTGACAAATGCAAAGTCTTGCCCTGTAAGAGTTTTGGTGGATGACTGGCATCAGCTACTTCAGTCAAGATACTGTCATCCTCCAGCAGACAGCCAAGGTATTGCAGGAAACATTCCCAATCATCAGGACTACAAACCAAAGAACAAGGAAAGAAAGGTAAGAGGTAAATATAATAGTATCAAATTCATCAAGAATACAAAATTGTACTATAGCAAGAACAGAACTTTGGCAGTAGGCATAGTTTCATAAAGCCCATAGCGGTGCTCTCAATAATACTAGCAAAGAGTTTACTTATCAAAGAATACTCAGAATCTTTCTCAATGAACTTCCAAATGAATTGAGTTTGACAAGTTCACCTTAGTAGTCTTGTGACTCATAAATGCAGACACATGAACAAAAATTTGTTCTAATAGCATAAAGGTTTCCCAGCATCTTTAACAAGGCAATACAGAAATGGAAACAAGCAAACATCTCCATGTTGGATCAAATTCGAAGCTTGCCTTGTAATTATTACTGTTATATAATTACGAGAGGAAAGAAGAATGAACTGACTGCAGAGTGTACTACACGAGGTGTATTGCAATTAGACCAAACCTAATTCAGAATAATTCACAATAATTTCATGCTGACCTCCACATACGCCCCCCCCACCCACCCACCCCAACCTTGTTAATGGTTGGACCTATGTGCCCGTTTCACGAGTTGTCTTTTTAATATTTCAAAGAGCAATCGAAGTTTCAGTATTTACACGAATCCAGAGGGTGTAGATGTAATTATCTCTTTTATTTTCAAACATGAAGAGCTTTGTCATAAAATAGACTGTGATAGGTGGCCTGAGAAAGATAATCATTACAGTAAACAACAGATCAGATGGATGCAAATATTATAACATTACTAGGCAGTTTTAAGAGCATACCACAGTTCTAAGACTTTCTGGAATACCTCAGCAGCAGCAACGTAGTCTCTCATCCTAGCAAGAAGCCTTCCCTGTCAACTTGAAGTTACAGGGAACAAATTTAAAGAAAGATGGAAAAACAGACGTGGAATATACAGTTTCAAATGTATGCATATTGCCATCATTTTTTACAAAATCTAACAGAAAAGTTAAACGATGTTCAATATACTACAAGTAAACACAAATGGATCCATCAAGCAAGTTCAGAAGATCTATGTCAATGTCAAAATAAGGGATAATGGAAAGAACTAATACTGTTCTTAAATAGAAGAAGTTCTGCAAACACGAGTATAAATTGCAGGCAGCAACGTCAACTACTAAATATCTTGTTTCTTTCAAATCATAATATGCTTACAAGTTACAAGAATAGTGATATCTGACAGCAGAATTTAACATCTTGCACACAACTGAAAAGAGCAATAACAGGGTGATATGCTTGTTATTTATATCAATAGAGAAGTATGCTCTTGATAGTACCTGCAGACGTAGTTTGTCGGCTTCAATCATCATAAGAGATCCTAATTTCCCAGAAAGAATCTCCAGTGCATCTCCGTACTTGGTTTGCTGCTCCAACAAAGAAATATAAACGCTAAGAGCTGCAAGCAGAAAGTAGTTGCTTTAGAGACGAAAACAACACCATATATATAATATAAGAAGCTAACTTCAGATTACTAGTAAAGCCAAAAAAGTGCAAGAACAGAAAACAACCTTCTGGCTCATGCAAACTGTGAGAAGCTATATGTTTCTTGAGCAGACCTTCAGCTAAGAGGAAAAGCTTCTCTCCACCATTGCCGCAACAAACCTTTCCACAGTTCAAACATCATATATATTCAGATAAAAATTTAATTTCAGCAACCAATTGTTATAGTAAAGTAAATTTTCCGGAATCAAGGTAACACAAATTGATTAGATTCACGCTATCATCGGCTTCACAAAGATGGAATAAATACCAAGATAACTGGGCAAATTCAGTTAATTTTATTCACAGATTGAATAACGGATAACACACTCTTGATTGTAGGCTAATCATACCCACGACTATGAGCACAGACTCTTATCATGCGCTCTTCTCGTTATTAGATAACTGAACTTGATTAACAATTTTCTTTCATAAACAGATAGATACTTTTTACAAGTTAAAAAAGGAAGAAATAGTAAATCATCAACAAGTGTAATGCCTGTCAACTTAAAGTGGTTAAAACATATTTGTTTGGTAATCTTTCCACCCCACGAAACAAAGGGCAGCCGGCTACAACACTGAAGCAATGACATAACTCAGCAGAAGATTAACCTTTTCAATACCATGTACAGCAACAGGCAATTACACAACTTCTTCTATAATTCTAATTAAAATCCTTCTGTCCATCTACTCTTCCTAAAAGTTGAGACGGTTGTCAAAAAAAGTTGATAAAACTAACAATAGCCAGATGCATCATTGTACTTCATATAATCCTCATAAAAACTATAAGATAAAAAATGGATGAGATGAAAGTAAAATAACACGCCTCGGATGTTACTTAACCTTGCCTAATCATTGGAGCTTGTAAAAGCTAAACAGTTATTAGTATACTCCTATCTGCATAACAAATATGTTAAAAACATAGACAGACTGTGAAACCAAACCTGCAACTGAATGCTGCAAACTGCCCAAAGTAAGAATCTTTCTTCACCAGCAATCTTGTACAACTTAATAGCTATCTAGACACCAGAAAAAGCGCAGATTTTTACCCATCACAGACAAAAAAGGCACTTAATAGCAGGACATTGTCCGACAAAGTCCAATAAAAATCAATGTGCACCAACCTGTTGCTGCTTCACGAAAGAATACTCGCGCACGTAACAGTTAAAAAGGCCCATCATCAACTCCAAATTGTTGGGATACTTGCCACAAGCATACTCATAACAGCTCGTTGCCATACTCACTATACACAATTTCAAACAATAATTCTTCAAAAAACCCACATTACAAAAACGACTTCACATCAAATAAAGACAAACAAACAAACAAACACCCACAGTGATCGAGGCGCTGGAAAACAATCTGCAAAGTGCTGAGCGTGAGATCGTCGACCAACGTTTTCGTTTGGTCGGTGCATAAGATCTCTTTGGCATTTAAACAAACAGATAGTGCCTCCTCATTCTTCCCCATTCTTTCCAAGACCAAACCTTTCAGGGCCTGAATCACAATTAAGCGACCTAATTACATAATTACACTAACAAAACATGAATTAAATTAAAGGGTTCTTGTTGATAAACACTTACGAGTGCGTATGTGGAATTGGGGTATTTGGACAAGAGAGCAGTAGAGAGCTTGAGGGCATTTTTGAACTGACGTGAATCAATGGCGTCCCAAATGGGTCGGACCCGCCGCTCCGGTATGCCGCCCGCTAACCCGAATTTCGACGCCATTGATAGTCGATTGGATTGGGTGTTTTTTTTTCCTTTTTTCTTGTTCAAATCAAATACTATAGTATAGCAGTACAGATTATTATTATTATTTAAAATGACAGGAATGGTGAAAATGAGTTAGTGTAACGGGGTTGAGGAGAGATGAACCAGAAGCTTGACCTAGAGGAGGAAAGGGAGCTGCTTTACTGGGTTTTACAGTCGACAGGGTTAACTAATATTGGTAATGTATATTTTGACTATTCTTGCACTGGAAAATATTTAAACATCAATTAGAATCAATTTTGTTTATTATAACACCAATTATCCTTGTGTGGTCATGCTTGTAATTATAGTTAATATAAGTGGTTTGTAACGCAATTCTCATTATTCTAGAGAAAATATCTTAAATAATAGCGTGTTAATATAAGTGGTTTGTAATTATAAGTAGTTAATATAAGTGGTTTGTAATTATAGGACATAATGCGGATAAAGACTCTTAAAGGACCACATGATTGTCCTAGGAAGGACATAGTAATTCAAGCAACTACCATATTCTTGGCCAAGAAATATCATGCAAAAATCAGTAGTGATCCCAACTAGCCTACCAACTCCATACTGATTATCACTAACATGGATTGTGGTGTAGACTTCCATCTACAACAAATGTACATAACTAAGAAGAAGGTTTTTGCTGAAGTTCATGGATCTGATACAAACCAATATGCCTTGCTATGGAGTTATGCAAAGGAGATTATGAGGACTAATCCAATGTCTACTGTGAGTTGAAGTGTAAGGTCGTTGGAGAAGTGTGTAAGTTCAAAAGATTGTATATATGTTGGGATTGTTTGAAGAAAGGCTTTCTGACTGGTTGTAGGCCCATCATATGCTTTTGGATGGGACACATCTGAAGACAAAAAATGGAGGTATACTTTTGATAATTGTGGTTGTGGATGCCAATAACTGCAGATATCCCATTGCATATGCAGTAGTAGTGAATGAGAGGAAGAAATCATGGCATTGGTTTTTAAGAATTTTGGTAGATGATTTGAATATCGCTAACAGTTATCACTAGACTATTATGAGTGATAAGCAGAAAGGATTGGTGGATATTGTACATGAACAGTTGCCTGAATGTGAGCATAGGTTATGTGTGTTGCACTTGTGGGTAAATCTGAATAAGGAGCATCCAGGACTTGCATTGAAGAATATTCTATGGGATGCTGCCAGAGCTAGTAGAGTTGTTGACTTCAACAAGATCATGGATAGGTTGAAAGAAAGGGATGTCAAAGCATATAACTGGTTAGCAAGCAAACCTCCAACTCAGTGGTTCATGGCATTCTTTAGAACAAATTGCAAGAGTGATCTTATGCTAAGCAACATGTCTGAGAGCTTCAATGCTATAATTGTCAAACCTAGGGATATGGTCATCATTGACATGATGGAGACTATTAGAAGAACATTGATGAAGAGGACTGGTGTCAGGAATTTGCCATAAACAAGAGCAATAAGCCTATTACTCCAAAGGTATGGGCAATTATGGATAAGATAAGGAGAGATCTGCAAGTTATAGGGCTCACTTGAATGGGAACTACGAGTTCGAGGTTGAGACACCTTACAGTGATACATATGTTGTGCATTTGGAGAAGAAGACATGTTCATGTACAAAGTGGGATTTGACAGGTATCCCTTGTGTGCATGCTTGTGCTGCAATAAAACACATAAGGTGGAAACCAGAAGAACACATGCATGCTTATTATTCTAAGGATACCTATCTAAGGATCTACAGTAACTACATGTCTCCTATGCAAGGAAAGAGTGTTTGGCCAATGCCTCCAACTCATATGAATAAGATAATTCTTCCACTTGTCCAAACTATGCCTTGGAGGCCAAAGAAGAATGGCAGAAAGATTGATCATGATGAACTAACAGAGTTGCAGATGAGAAATGAAGAAAGTGGGAGATTGACCAAGGATGGTGTTAAAATACATTGTGGTTACTGTCAGAAAGAAGGACATAATGCCATGGGGTGCCAGGCAAGGAAAAGTAATCCACTAGGTAGTACTTGGGCGCCCAAACCCAAGGTCAATGGAAGGGGTAGGATCAAAAAAGGAAGTGGGAATGGCAGGACTAAAAAAAGGGAAAATGTTACCACATCTGCTAAGGTTTCTACTAATGCTAATGTACCTTCTGATACAGTTCCATCACAAAATGCACAGGGATCAGGTGTCACACAACAAGCTAAGGTGATTACCATACTAATTCAATTAATTATTCATGTAATGGTTAAGATTAACAGTTCATATTTAACTTGTAATTGTTGTTGATAGGTTACTGCAACTCAAGAATCAGTGGTTGATGTTGGTGTACAAGAGGATAGGTCAAGTCGACATATTCAAAGAGAAAAGAAAAGGAAACAACAGGTAATTAATTTATGCCATTTAATGCTAATGGGCTTACGTTGATAATCATTGTTTGAACCCTTTTATAACTTATATTTATCTGAATGGTAGGCACAAAGCAAAGAGTTTCCTAAAAAAAAGAAGAAGTAAGTAGCTACTCAGTTACGACCAAAGTCAGCTCGTAACCTTGCACATAATGTAGCTTCTCAATTGCCAATAGGTCCTCTGCCAAGACCATCAACAAGGAGAAATCATGCACGAGCAGCTCCTCTTGCAATCTCAGTTGGAGGTGTGCAGAGTAGGCCACTGACTAGAAGCCAAACACCTTAAATTTTTTGTAGTTTATCTACTGAGAAACCTACGGGCAAGACATAGAAGCATCTAGTATTCTCAGATGTGCCTTCATCAAGCCACAATTTGACTCTCACTCCTCCTCGTAGAAACCAGTTAAAACTTCCTGCTGCAAAGGAAAAAAATTGGTGTCCCCAAAAAGAGTTGTTCAATGTATGTATGTTAGTACTGCAGAAGATGGTACTGACTAATCACAAGAGACTTCTACCATGTTTTGAGCATCTTGTTAGTTTTGTATAATGAATATGAGAGTATACAATGTTTGTCAACTATGTTGTATAATTTTGTTGTCAAATTCTATTAGATGTTGGCAGGTCATGTTTGTACTGAATATGCTGAGATGGATAATGTTAAATTTATGCAATAATTCACAAATAACGTTTTAAATTTTTGACACACGACTACCTAAACTTTGAATAATTTTGCACGTGACTACATGAACTTTGAACATTTTTACACTTTACGGTCCAAACTTTGAACTTTTTACACTTTACGGTTCAAACTTTGAAAATAATTGCACCCGCGATTTTGAACTATATCAATAAGTTTTTTTCCTTTTTTTATAAGAGACTTTCTCAATGTGTCAGATAACATAAACCAACTTTGTTTTTTCCTTTTTTTTTTGAGTAAGACGACTTTATCAATATGTTAGATAACATAAACAAATATTTTTATTGTTTATTGGCTATTAATGTGGCTTCTCAACTACCAAATAACTCAATATTCGATGTTACTTAAACACGATTAGACACCAAAGCCAAGATCACTGTTTGATCATTCAAAGGACCGGTGCAAGTCATTGAATCCTCCAACTCTTTGTATTCCACTACATATATACCAATCGTCAACCCTAGTTTTCTCACATGCAACCAAACCCTTTACTTCTCAAAGAAAAAAACACTATCAGAGGCAGAATCACAATGGTAGCCCTCATCCAGTCAACCTTCAAGGACCAATATGATGAAAGAAATGATAACATGACTTGGATATTATATAATTTCGCCAAGTTTAGTCACGAGGACGAGGCGTTTCTATTAAAGAGCTTCGTGGGCTTGTGAGTACTGGCATATGGTTCACGGAGGCAACGATGCAGCTGGTATATGTTGTACTGGCGGCAAAGTACTCCATGCACAAGGGGAAGGAAGTTAACCCCGTGGAGATCTTGGACCAGCAATTATGCAAACGAGACTGCAACTCTTCTACCGGTTTTACAAAACCCCTGGGGTTACCTTCAACAGGAAGAAGGGGATGGTCAAGACCAATAGCACATATGCTCGCCTTGTGAAATTTGTATGTTTAACATCCACTTTGTTTATTCTGGTAAGAGTGTAATTAGGTCCTGTTTTAAAACTGTTTATACACAATGCAGCCTTCCGAAATAGAAAGGAGCTTCACAAGAAGCGGGTTCAAAAACTATGTGCTATTGTCTGATGATCAATGATCTTCTCATCCCACCCACTAGGGTGTTGTCAGAGTTTGAGGTTGTATAAATCGGTGGGAGTTATCTTCTATGTTGATCTTCCATTTCCTATATGTTTGAACAATATTTTATTTTTCTGTCGGATTTTTTGAACACCTTTTATATTCTATTTGTTTAATGGATGTATTTACTTTCTGTTTGAATGTGATGCCAATATATGTTTGCTTTTCATGATCTTGGATGATATTACCATTCATGCATTCTGACCTCTTTATCTACGATTGTATTTATGTGTTTATGAAGCTATGCAACACCCAACCTTCCAAAGTAACACATTTTATTCTTCAACCTTAACAAACCTCATTAGCCCTAACCCATACTACTTTCACAACCATCTATTTCAGTCAACACAACCCTACCTAAACAAATTACAATATAACACATATAAAGGAAAAACAGTGTAATTCACAAGTTTATATTTTTGGCCTCTAAATTGGAAGCATGCTTTTCAAGCTTCAAGATTCTCTTCTTCAGCTTTCTATTCTCCAAACCCAACACCACGTTCTTCTGATTCAACGCATGCTCCAATTTTTCCTTTTGAATTTCCTTCAATTTGGTTTTGGCATTTTCAATTCTCCTCCTCAACATTGGTATCACCACTCTTGCCCACTCACAAAGGGGTTCATCGACCCAGATCTACAACCCACATCCTCTGTTTTCCTTGTAACATTGAGTGAATCGACGACTCATATTTTTTTTCGTTAACGACAACTTTGTAACCGCCGGACAACCGCTAGACAACCGCACTTGCAATCAAATTCCTCCAATACAGTAGTTTCTGATATCGATCGATTAGGGTTGTGGCGTTAATTTGTTGAATTTGTTGAATTTGTTGTTAATTTTTGGAATTAGGTTTTTAGGGTTCATGGAATAATTCGATTTGGGGCTAATTTTAAAATGGGTTTGAATGAGTTAGCCGTTGAAAATAGGTGAACTACCGATTTTACCCTTCAAGGATAAAGTCAATGTTGCGTCATTTAGTCGAATAGTGATTTTTTTTGGCCGAGATAAACCAGAATGAAAGTTCAGATCGTCGAGTGTAACGAAATTGAAAGTTTGGACCGTAAAGTGTCAAAAATAAAAGTTTGGATAGGTAACTGTCAAACATGCCAAAGTTTGGATAGGTAATTGAAATTTTCCCTTTTAAGATCTTAAATAATTGGGAAATTACAGAATACACCAAAGAGGTAATTACTTCTTATTATATAGTCCTAAAACTTACTTCTATTGTAGATTATTCGTTGATTGGTAATTTTAAATGACATAAACCCTAATTAATTTTATGTTCAAATCTATCATCATAAGTATTTTGCTCTTTTGTTGGATGATTGTAATGGAGTTAAATATGTATTTTGTGAGAAGCTTAGTGCAAATAATTTGAATCTTGATTTGAATTGTGTTGAAACTTGTTAAATAAGAGCAAAAGAGACATAACTTGTGCTAATTATTAAGGGATGAAAAAAGTTAAGTTTCATAAAAATGTAATTATGTAAAATTAAACATATTTTATCTAAAAAATAAAATTAGGCATGGTTTTTATTTCATTAAGTTATTTTCTTAGTAAGCGCTTTTCATGAATGTGTTCTAATATTTATATTAAGTATTGATTTTTAAATGTATTTAAGTGATAATGAGTTCTCAAGGAAACAACAACAAGAAGAAAAATATGCTTTCTTTTTATAAACCGAAAGAGCATAGTTCAACAAGTATAGAACATATTCCATCGAATGATGCTACCACAACTCGTGATGACCAACATCATTCAATATCTCAAACTGTTGAATCAAATATTGGTTCTCTACAACGAGATCTTGGGTTACATATGTAGATATCCCAATATCCGGTCAACCAAATAGATGAGGTTAGGCGAGCTAATATCAAATTGGGGCCACATTGGCCTGAAATTGATTACCCGTTTTCCCAAGATGGAGCACACAATCGACGATTCCAAAGATCATGGTTGCACAATTTCCATGGATAAAATACTTTGTTCATAAAGATGTTGTATTTTGCTTTCCTTGTTTTGTTTTCGGAAAAAGTAATGATGTCAATCATCGTACATTCACCATTGGCGGATTTAAAAATTGGAAGAGAGTTGGTGGGGAAAAGTGTGCATTTCTAGTACATGCGGAGGTCCTAATTCACCACATAAAAATGCGGTGGAATTCGTTGATGCTCTAAAGAATGTAACTTGTCACATTGATAAAGTGATGAATGCACAAAGCTGAGACGAAATCCAAAAGAATAGGTTCCGACTCATGGCGTCAATTGAAATTATTCGGTGACCTAGCTTGCAAGCATGTGCATTTAGAGGGCACTGCGAATCAAAATCATCTGATAATAGAGGTAATTTCATGGAGATGCGTGACGTTTTGGGAAGAATAAATAAGGATTTGGGTGTTCTCATTAAGGATGATCCACTAAAGAAAAATATACTTCATCTATGATTCAATAAGAGATTTTGCATATTCTTCCTGACAAAGTGAGAACGAAGATCCGTGAGGAAATTGGGGATGCAAAATATAGTATTTTGGTTGATGAAGCTAAAGTTACAGCTAGTAAGGAGCAAATAGCTATTATTTTGAGATACATTGATGCTCGTGGATTTATAAGAGAGCGGTTTTTTTGATATTGTGCATGTCACAGACACCACTGCCGCGACACTTAAGAAGGCGATATGCACGGTTTTTTTTAATATGATCTACTCGCCACCAACATCAGGAGTCAGGGATACAACTGGGCCAGTAATATGCGTGGTTCCTAGAATGGGTTGCAAGCTTTTTTTTTTTGAGAGATTGTCCATACGCTTACTATGTACATTGTTTTGCCCATCGACTACAACTAGCACTGGTTGGGGGCTGCTGAAAGTGAGGTATATGTTTGTTTATTTTTTCGAAGTTGACTCTTATTATAAACATGTTTAGTGCATCTTCTAAACGTCAAGCAGAGTTACATGCTACGTAAACTGCTGAAATTGAAAAAATGATAGCTAGTGGTAAGCGTGAAAGGAGCAGAGGTGCAAATCAGATTGGTATGTTACAAAAGGTAGGAAAGCCTCGTTGGAGTTTACACTTTGAGTCAATTTGTAGTGTAGTAGACATGTAATTTGGCTGTGATAACAATTCTTGAGAACATAATAATTGAGCGAGAGTTCGATAACAAGATAAAGGGTGATGCTGCGATTATTTTGGAAGTATTGAGGACAGATGTTGTGACTATTTTGGAAGTAATGAAAACATTTGATTTTATATTTACCTTGCGGTTAATGCAGAGAATTATGGCAATTTCGAATTTGCTCTGTGAGTCCTTACAAAAAAATCTTTGGATATTTTAAGTGCAATTAACTTAGTCTTATCTACTAGGAAATTGCTTAACACTCTGAGATAAGAAGGTTGGGATTATCATTATAACAAAGTTATGAAAGTCTGCACACAGTATAACACTGATATACCTGACATGGATTCTTGTTACAAGTCTTCCACAAGAAGCTCTTCTCAACGGTATGATTTCGCTACTGTTTATCATTACTATCACTTTGATATATTTAATCATGTTATAGATTTTCAAGTGGAAGAGATCAATAATAGATTTAATGACGAGGTTGTGGAGCTTTTCAAACTAAGTATTTCATTGGATCCTCGAGATGGTTTTAAGGTGTTTGATATGTACTATATTTGCACACTTGCTGAGAGGTTTTATCTTGGTGATTTTTGTGAACAAGATTTACGTTATTTGGGGAGTTAGTTAAACCATTATAAATGTGATATTATTCGTCAAGAGGAGTTTCAGAATATTTCAACAGTTTCCAAGTTATGCCAACGATTATGTGAGACAAATAAGAGAGGAACTTATCATTTGATTAATAGGTTAATTCGTCTTATTTTGACTCTTCCTGTTTCTATGCAACAATAGAGCGAACATTTTCAGCAATGAAGATTGTTAAAACAGTTCTGCGCAATAAAATGGAAGAAGAGTATTTGACAAATAATATGGTTATCTACATTGAAAGTGAATTATCAAAAAATATAGATGTATATTCTGTAATTGATGAATTTTATTCCATGAAGAATCGAAAAGCTCATCTCCGATAGTATTGTTATTTTTAGTGTTTAGTAGTATGAAGTTTTTACATTTACAATTTTGTATTGAATAATGACTATTTCTCATTTTATTTAATATCTCCGTACTTTAGTTTTTGATTTTTTTTTAATATCTTCCTTGAGTACTATAAAGTAGCCCATGTGAAGAAAAAATCCTGGCTCCGACCCTGCACCATGCATGTTTATAGTTCAACCAGGGGCGGCGCCACAATGTGGCTTCAGGTGGGCTGAAGCCTGGTACAATTTTTTTTTAAAAAAATCCACTAGGTATACTTATTATTAGTCCAACAAAAAAATATTTTTCCTGACTCAATAAAAATAAATTTTGAATTTAAGTTTCTGGCCTAACATATTATTTAAAAAGAAGCCCAAACATTATTATTCCTCTATATTCTATAGCCCATCCGGTCAAAAGCTTTTTTATACACACACAAACTAAAAAGAAAAAGAAAAAAAGAAGAAACCCCATTGTATTTGTACTGCTAGTCTGTTGCGCTCAAAAATAGCTTAGCATCCAAATCAACTCTTGGAATTGGCGAGTTATTCATTTTAATTAAATAAAGTCTTATATTTTAGCTTGTATAGTTGTGTTAATTTACTTTTAATAATAAAATGAACTAAAATATTAGTGATTTAGGGATTAGGGTTATCATTTTTGTCAATCTCTTGGCCAAAATTCATAATGGGAGCTTGAAAGTGTGATCAATGGAAGTTTTCTATGCACATTATTTGTTGTTAGTTTAAATCTTTGATGGATGTTATGTAAATAAACTAATTCTTTGATGGAAGTTTGAAGGACCGTAAATCTAACTTCGATAGTGCTTTTAGTGTAGTATAATAATATGCAATTTTTTTTTCATGTAGGAGACAATAGATATTTCTCATTCTAGATTTGCATATTTAATATTTTCATTTTGATTTACACTGTTTTTAAAAAGTTACTTAAGTTAATAGCAGCCCGGAGTAGAAAAAAATCATGGCTCCGCCCCTGAGTTCAACTGCTCCATGAAGGCATGACTGTCTCATTATTTTAACAAAGTTTGCAATACATTCTTATTTCATTGATGGTGTTGTGTCGCATAATTTCAGGTTTTTGTGACATTTATATGCACTTAATGTAGCCTATGCAAGACGAGTTGTTTAATGCGTTATGGCACATGATCTTATATCATACGGCTGTTATATATATACTTACTTGCTCCATTTAATAATTCCACTATTATGAAAGCATTCATGCTATAAAAATTAAAATGATTCGTGGAACGTTTTGGAGGCAGATCAATTCTTCATATATTTGGTGCAACCAAATGTTATACAACTGAATAGCATTTAGATTTTAATATTATGCATCAATTTTAGCTCTGATGACTTACACTTGAATCTCATGAGGCATACCACCTTGAACATGGTGACATAGGGTCTCAAAGAGATTTTTTAAGTTACATGATCTTGTTTGTTTCAAACTATTAAGTGTGTAAGACTTTGCCTGAAATTATCACTGATTGTCAGAGTTAGCCAACTTTGGAATATACCACTTCATTAGATCCTCAGAAAGAATCTTGTAGGTTGATTCACCAAGATGAATGCTATCCCAGAACAAGTACCGCCCACGATTTGCACACACCGGAGTTGACCACGTACATAGAGGTCCAGCTTCTAGTAGTCCACTCCCACAGCACCCTCTTCTCGTTTCCACGTATCCTGTATCACGATGGACATAACAGCACACTATATCAGCTATGCAATATGTTAGCTTAATGAAGCTATTTTCGTGTAGACTTTGAAACATTACCGTATTTTTGTGGATTGTTGATCATGTCCATGAGTGGATTGTATGTGTCCACATACAGGATTTTGCTTCCTGGAAGATTTGATTCCATTTGTAGCAACAGTTTTTGTAGCTTCTCGTTATAAGATTGAGCATCTGCATTTTCCCTGTGACTGCAGGATCTCAGTATTGGAGACTTTGCTGTCATTTGTATTGGCAGACAACCTATTGGCGGGAGCCCTGATACGACAATCTTACGACACCCAAGGTAATAAAGTTCCTGTGAATTTATCGTGACATGAAAAAACAGTTCAAAATGTATCCTTAAAAGTATCCTCAAAATAGTTAAAAGAGTCATAGAGTATTGCGTTTTGACCTTAATCATGTTGTGCAGCTTCTGTTGCAGGAAATCCTGGTATTCGTCGATGCTAAACTGAAGCTTTCTGGTGGGTATATCATAAAAGTTAAAGATGAAGTCATTTGTTCCAGCACTAATAATAACGAGAGCGCTATTCAGAATTCTTGGAACATCTTTTTCACCCACAATTCCCTTTAATCTCTGAATGTAACTCTTAAAATAGTCGATTTGCCTCATCACGGGTATCACACGAGACAGAGCTGTTGTTAGCTCGTCGTATCCTGACCCAGCCGATGCAAAGCTCACACCCGTAACTATTTCTTCGTCCGACAAATCTGGCTGCAAGACTGGAGGAATGGTTTCCTTTAGTCCTAACATCGATGCTAAGAAATCTGGTACGAGTTTTCCATCCGAAAATCTCCCCGTTGGAACGCGGCCTGGGAAGCCTAGTCCATACGGGCGATGATCGCCTTTTAATGCCGTGATTATGTAGTTGTTGTTGCCAGTATCGACCGAGGAATCGCCAAATACAAGGATGGATGAAATTTTATGACTTGGGTTTTCATTGAATTTGTCTGAGATGGTTGTGCAAGCTTGTGCTGCAATGAGAATGATGAAAAGAGAAATATGTTTCATTGTTTATGAATCCCTTCTTTTGCTTGAAGTTAAGTAAGAAAGAATGTAGATATTTATAAGTTGGTAGAGCCTAGAGGTGAATGTAAAGTGTAAATTTTTTGGTGTTATAATGTGTGAAAGGAAAGAAATAAGGCTTCTATATTTGAATGCTTTATTGGATTTATGTCTTTTTGTGTGTATCAGAGATATTTGTTTCTTTGCATGCTTGTGAAGTTGTTTCAGAATTATTGGGAACTTGAATAATATGGCAGTATTTGATCAAGCACCACACACAGTGCTT
Organism: Linaria vulgaris; assembly: GCA_948329865.1. Taxonomy (NCBI): domain Eukaryota; kingdom Viridiplantae; phylum Streptophyta; class Magnoliopsida; order Lamiales; family Plantaginaceae; genus Linaria; species Linaria vulgaris. The sequence continues at coordinate 27,280,384 of OX415250.1, read as the reverse complement.
ATGAGGCTTGTTTCTTTATGAGAATATTTCTTGGTTTTTGAAACCTAATCAAGGTGAAAGGGAACAAATCTTTTCTTAGACTCTAAGGTATTTAAACTTAAATTACCTGCTAATCTTTTGTTATAACATAATGAAGGAAAGCAAGACAAAATGAGCAGCTTTTCACCTCATAAGTTATAAGGAATGTGTGCGAGTTTAAACGTTAAAGTGAACAAGTTGACTTCCTCAACTAAGCTACGGATCATACAAAAAATTGTGTGAAAGTTGCCCTTTGATTTTGATAAATAACAACTTTCTGGAAACACGTGGAAAATTATAAAATAGATAAACATGTATGAAAGGCAAACTTTATTATTTTCCACGTTACTATATACTCTGTAATGCTGAACAAAGCTCATGAATTCTAATACTGCTACTCTATCTTAAAATTATTATAGATAATATTGCTTTTAACGTATAAATTCATTTTATTGGACATTTAATTTACACATACATGATACGAGAAAGGATAATAGTATGGATCATATGGCATCAATGAAAGATGGTACTAATCTATACATGCATAGTGGAAAATATTTCTTGGTCATCACTATAAATAGCAACAAATTAATTACCAAATAAATGTATGCTTTATACATGCGATGTCTGCGCACATTAGTCATTATCTACAACCGGCAACATGCTTTAGCTATTTTTTTCTTTTTCCTTTTCTCTTTAAAAAGTTTCCTTTTAGTTTCTGAAAAGTTATGAATGGCCCAAAGTTTTCAATATTTATATCTCACTCAACAACAACAACAACCAAGCCTGTAATCCCAATTAAATTGGGGTAGGCTATATGAACCATGAATGAATCACGTCGAGTCGTGAACATGAATCTTCTGCCTCCATAGGTTTCGGTTGACGAGCATGTCTTCATTCAGATCTTTTAGCTTCATGTCGTTACGTATGACCTCCATCCACGTCTTTTTCGGTCTCCCACAAGCTCTAGCCGTTTGTCCTAAGTCAAGATCTTCAACTCGTCGTACCGGTGCATCTATGGGTCTGCGTTTAACATGCCCAAACCATCTTAAACGATTTTCTCGTCAATGGCCGCCACACCCAATTTATGCCGAATATCTTCATTGCGCACTTTATCTCTCATAGTGTTACCGCACATCCACCGAAGCATGCGCATCTCTGTAACGTTCATTTTCTGTGCATGACTTTGCTTAATAGCCCAGCACTCGGAGCCATAAAGCAAAGAAAGATCTAATAGCCGTACGATAGAACTTTCCTTTAAGCTTTAAAGGAAAGTTACGATCGCACAGGATCCCTGTCGCACTCTTCCACTTTGTCCATCCAGCTTGGATGCGGTGGTTGACGTCTCCGTCTAACTCTCCATCCATCTGCAGTATGGAGCATAAATACCGAAAATGCGCACTTCTCGGTATCTCTTGGCCATCCAACTAAACCGTGCCATCGTTGTTTCTTCGTTGTTTGCTAAACTTGCATTCGAGTTACTCTGTTTTTGTTCGACTTAGTCGAAATCCTCGTGCTTCTAATGTTTGTCTCCATCGTTCTAATTTAGCGTTAACTCCCATTCTCGTCTCATCGATGAGAACAATATCGTCTGCAAACAACATACACCATGGAACTCGGTCTTGGATGGTTCTGGCGATTTCATCAATTACAATGGCAAACAAAAATGGGCTCAAAGTTGACCCCTGATGTAAGCCAATTGTAATTGGAAAGGCGTCTGTTAAACCGCCACAAGTTCGGACACTTGTCACCACATTCTCATACATATCTTTTATGATGTTGATATATTTAATGGGTACCCCCTTCTTCACCAAGGTCCACCATAATACATCTCGAGATGCTTTGTCATATGCCTTTTCTAAGTCGATAAAGAACATATGCAAATCTCTACTCTTTTCTCGAAAGCGCTCAATGAGCTGACGAATCAAATGGATGGCCTCTATGGTCGACCTTCCGGGCATAAATCCAAATTGGTTCTCAGATATGAGAACAATTTGTCTCAATCGGTGTTCGATCACCCTCTCCCATAGCTTCATGGTATGAGACATAAGCTTTATCCCACGATAGTTAGAACAGTTTTGGACACCGCCCTTGTTCTTATATAGAGGTATTAGCGTACTCTTCTTCCACTCTTCTGGTATTTTATTTGTTCGCCATATTTTGTTAAAGAGGTTCGTCAACCAGGTCAACCCTATCTCTCCCATGCTTCTCCAAGCCTCAATAGGGATACCATATGGGCCAACGACTTTTCGAGTCTTCATCCTCTTCAAAGCATCTTTGACTTCCGACCTTCTAATACGGCGCATAAAATTGCGGTTCCGATCCTGAGGGGACTGCGAGATGTCACCCACTGCTTGGGTGGGGCCTCCATTGAACAGGCCCTCGAAGTACTCCCTCCACCGTGTTTTGACCTGATCCTCACGCACTAAGACAGACTGACCTTCATCTTTGATGCATTTCACTGCACCTAGGTCTCTAGTCTTCCTCTCTCCCTAATGCGAGCAATTTTGTATATATCCTTCTCGGCCTCCTTGCTATCCCTCTTCTCATAAATTTCCTTGTACACAACCTCTCGCGCTAGTCTAACAACTTTCTTTGCTTCTTTCCTGGCTAGCTTATACTTTTCAAAGCTTGCCCCATCATGGTTCTTCTTCAAATCCCTGTAGCAATCCCGTTTGGCCTTGATTGCCACCTTTACTTCTTCATTCCACCATGACGTGTCTTTACCTGTCAGGCTACTACCTCGGGATTCACCTAAGAGGTCTTTAGCTACCTTCTTGATACAACAAGCCATTTTGGTTCAAGTTGCATTTGCATCGTCCTCAGTCTTCCAGTCAACCTCTTGAACCACTCGCTCCACGAAGGCCTTTTGGGTAGACTCCTTGAGCCACCACCACTTAATTCTCGGTTCCAACCGGCGCCTACTCCTCTTCACTCTTTGTCGCAGTCTAATATCCAACACCAAAAGCCTATGTTGCGTAACCACACTTTCCCCGGGGATGACCTTGCAATATATGCAACGACTTCTATCTGCCCTCCTAGCTATGAAGAAATCTATCTGGCTCTTATTTGACCCACTCCTATAAGTGACCAAATGAGACTCTCTCTTCTTAAACCAAGTATTTGCTACAAGCAAATCATAGGAGAGGGCGAAGTCTAAGATAGCGTTTCCCGACTCATTGCGATTCCCAAAGCTATACCCGCCGTGGATGTCCTCGAACCCATCACGACTAGATCCTACATGACCATTAAAGTCACCTCCAATGAAGAGTTTCTCGCTACTAGGGATCCTTTGTACCATCTCGTCCAAATCTTCCCAAAACTTACGTTTCACAGCTTCGTCTAGTCCTATCTGTGGTGCATAGGCACTAATGACATTCAAGATATCCTCGCCTATGACCAACTTGACCAGTAAGATCCTGTCGCCCTTCCTTCTGACCTCCACCATGTCTTCGAGCCAAAGCTTATCTATGATGATCCCAACACCATTTCGGTTCTTCTCTGTCCCGGTATACCAAAGCTTACAACCCCAAGGGTCTACTACTTTGGCCTTTTCACCAACCCACTTGGTCTCTTGCACGCACAAGATGTTGATCCTCCTCCTAGACATTGCCTCAGCTAGCTCGGCCAATCTTCCTGTGAGTGACCCCACATTCGATGCAAGACGAACTCGTCGTTCCTGGACTAACTTCTTTACCCTCACCCATCCTGGAAGGTGAGGAAACCCTTGCTCATTTGACACCACACCCGGGCGTCGATGTGGCGCGTCGCTTCCGGGCGACGACCTAGCAACCCTTGCCCATTTATCACTACACCCGGGGTCCGATGTAGCGCGTCGCTGAGTAGGGAACGCCCCAACGAAATTCATAGTATGATTCATATCATAGGATGTGACGAGATTTTTACGTTGGCTGTCACAAGCCTACAACAACCCTCCTCCTTTATCCTGGCTTGGGACAGGCAGTGAAGGCTCACTGGCGGAGTTATTTATATCTCACTCATAACCTTTAATTAATAGGACATAACATTTTCTATTCCTTTTTATCTTGTGTTGACATTTCGCTACAAACATTTTCTTTTACAGTTGAATAATAGTTGGTTATTTTTAATCTGCCTCATTCCAAAAATATCATATACTTTCAAACAAAAACATAATTTTTAGGCGTAAAGATTATAAAATTCATATGCATATTTATAACTATCAAAAAACATATGCGAGACTCGAGATAAAGTGAAATTGGTATTGTCTTGATTGAAGTTGACGTATCATCTTTGTCAGCTCAAAGTTCTTCTATCTAAAAAAATAATTTATTTACAAGATTCGTGTGAAAAAACAATGCTATTAACAATATGAAACATAAAATTTATTTACACCTTTCATTTTCTTTTCATCTACAAGCCGTATGTGTATGTCACTAAGCAGATTTGATACTCTCTTTTTCCAAAATTTTAAGACAATTCAATATTAATTGAGAAGATAATCAATTGATGTTGTAGTATAACTTTTATTCTCTGTTATCATAAGAGACCTGGACGTGAGTTTATTTATAGATAGGCTGCAAGTAAAGGTTACATTGAGGGTTTAAGGGTTTACGGTTGCCTTATACAAGTTACCTTCTTAAAAGATTCCTTTTAATAATTATAAGTAATAAAGGGGCTATTAGAGTAAATTCCCAAACTATAAGTCTCAAAGACTTAATTTACAGTGTGTCTGTCATACAAACGTTAATAGTGTTGGGAGATTTGCATTTTCTGCCCGTTATGTTTCCAGATTTCAGTAATTGCCCGTTAACTTTCAATTTCGGTTTAAAAAATGCCCGTTGTTGCCATACACTGCCACGAGGCATCAATATCCGCCGTGGCGAGACACCTCAGATTAAACGTTGGCCAACTCATTGCGTTTTTACACAACCACAAAAACACACACGTTTTTACACACTCTTAAACAAATTGGGCAAAATCCTAAATACAGAACCCGTAAACCCTAATTGGTGAAATTCTCCATTTTCAATCACAGAACTCAATCACCCAAAATTACAGAACTCAATCACCCAAAATTCTTAAATCGGCTATGGCGATTTTGCGAGATGCTGCGAAAAACGTGGACCCACCCCCAGATTATGGTGAGTTTTTTGATGCGATTTTAGTTAACCCTTTGTCGTTTTCTCTAATAGATCCCGGTTCGAGTGATTGCTACTGTATTACAATTCTAATCCTTTGTCGTTTTCTTTAATAGATCCCGATTCGAGTGAGTTAACTCTAGTTTTTCACCACGGGGGCATATTCATCGTATCTCCTGCCAACGACTTCGTTGGTCAAAAGATGAGAAAGTTTGATAATGTGTGTATGGAGTCGGTTCACATTGCTAAGCTGGATAGATGTTGTGAAATGTTGGGGTTAGTAGGTGAGAAGAGATACTACATAAGGAACTCCATAGGGTTTGTTCTTATTTCCAGTGAAGAATCTTTGAAGGAGCGTTGTTGTGAGGCGTTGATGATCTTAGATTGGATGCAATAAATGATCTTAGATGTGATGTCACAAAGTCTCAGGCTTATAGAGCTAAAAGGCTTTCCAATTTGAAACTTGAAGGAACTCCCACCATTCAGTATGCAAAATTGTGGGATTATTCTGAGGAGTTAAGAAAGACAAATCCAGGATCCACTATTATACTAAGCACTAATGATTAGTCTGGTGAGACTAGATTTGACTGCATGTATGTTTGTTTTTCTGCTTTGAAGAAGGGTTGGAAATCTGGGTGTAGGCCTTTTATAGGGGTGGATGGTGCTCACTGTATTGGTCCTCATGGAGGGATTCTACTGACAGTAATAGGTGTAGATCCCAACAATAGCACATTCCCAATTGCTTATGCTGTTGTTGGGAGTGAAAATTATCTAAATTGGTACTGGTTTTTAAGTTTGTTAAGCCTGGACCTTGGGTTGGAGGAGCATGGAGGTATAACTATAATGTCAGACAAACAGAAGGGGTTAACAAAGGCTGTTCATGAAGTTTTCCCTGATTCAACACACAGGTTTTGTGTTAGACATCTAATTGGGAATCTGGGCCATGCTGGTTATAGGGGGGAGACTTACAGTGACCATGTTTGGGTGAAGGAGAAGAATTGTAAGAAGAGGGGCAAGAAGGCTACTAAGGTTCAAAGAGAGCAACAAACAGTCAAATGTGGTATTTGTGGCCAAAAAAAACATAATGCAAGGACATGCCCATTGAAAGGTAGTATGAGTGGTACTAGTGATGGAGGAAATACTGAAAATCAAGGACAAACAATTCCAGTGGTAAGCAAATCTGTTGATGGAGTGTAACTGTTTTCCATTGATTTAATTTTGTCTTACATTTTGCTCTACTGATTGCTTAGGAAACTGGAGATGATGATAGGGATGTTGATGGAGCAAATCTGGGTAGGAAGACCAGAAAAAGGGTTAGAAGAAGTCAGGTATTGGGCAATGTTTCCAGATTTGTATTTTGTGTGTAATGTTTGTTGGAGGGATAGTTACACCACTAGTAATATAATTTCAGGCTAATGCTGACCAGATGATGGAACCACTATGGAGTACTCAATCACCCAATGCTGATACTGTAAGTTTTATGTATATATTGTGCATTTATTTTGTGTTTCTGGTAATCTCAGAAATGACAATTTCAATTATCTTAAACATGCAGGAGCAACAGAATGATGGATTAGAGGATATGGAAGAAGAGGGAGTTGAAAATGCAAAACAAGGTTGGGTGAATCAGTTATTCGATAACCAACCACCACTGCCAGTTCCAAGTTTTCAATCACAAATTAGTAATCAGCTGTATCAAGCACCAACTCCCTCCATGAGCCACAAAGTAAACATCATAGCACCTCCAACCATGACACAGGGTAGCTGCATGTATCCTCCACTCAACATTGTTCAAAGCCATGTCTCTGCCCCAACATTCATAAGGGGAGGAAAGAAGTATGTTACAATGACCAATCTTGCAGGTGTCATGAATGAAATTAGCAAAGGTGGGAAAAGCAAAAAGGAAGGAAAGAATGATCCCAAAGGCAAAGGGAAGGCCAAGATGTGAAGAAAATTTAGTTTTATGGACAATTTAGTATTTGTGTGAGACTGATGGATGTTACCAACTTTTTTTTTTAAAATGTTGTTTAAGTGTGAGGTTTTTGTTTTCTAAACACTGGGGCATGATGATTTTGAACAAATCTGGTTTTGATGCTGTTAATGCAAATCTGCTGTTAATGCTGTTAATGCTGTTAATGCAAATCTGCTATTATTCATTCATGCTGTTAATGCAAATCTGGTTTTGATTTTTGCTCCTTTATTTGAAAATTAATTGTATTAACCATGCATTATATTGACAGTATGTTGCCTGACAGAAAGTACATTAACATAGATTTAACAGAGATTTAACATAGATTTAACATCACTTAAGAACAAAATTACATTACATTAACAGAGATTTAATATCACTTAAGAACAAAATTACATTACATTAACAGAGATTTAACAAAGCAATACACATTACACTCATCAGCTCATAAACTGTCTCAAAGCTTACACATGCACAAGAATTAAGCTTACACATAACAGGAATTAAAATCAGAAAAACATGACATAAAACACAATAATAAACACAACACAACATGCCAAAATTCGAGCTCTCCTCTTCTCAATCTTTAGCTTCTCAATTTCCGCCAAATGCTTCAAATTAGCAAACTCTACCTCTTTAACAACGTTTTCAACCATTTTCAGCTTTCCCTCGAGCAAGTTAGCATAATGCTCGGATGCAACACGCTTCGAATCAATTGATTCGATCTTTCTTCGCATTGCAGAGATTACTGCGAGAGCTCTTTCTTCAAGTGGAGTGTCATCCCATATAAACAATTCGCACCCACCTTTCCCTTCGCGCAACCATGAAATAGCTTGCCCATGTTTGCATCGGTTAATGATACACTCAACCTTGCCCGCCTTCCGCAAAAACAAGTGAGATCAGAAGCAATAGACATGATTGCAGAATTTGTGAGTTTTTTTTTAAGAACTTAGGGTTTTCGAGGGCTAATTGGGCGAGACGAATTGAAAATAGAGAATTTGGGGATTTTAAGAGTGTAAAAACGTGTGTGTTTTTGTGGTTGTGTAAAAACGCAATGAGTTGGCCAACGTTTAATCTGAGGTGTCTCGCCACGGCGGATATTGATGCCTCGTGGCAGTGTATGGCAACAACGGGCATTTTTTAAACCGAAATTGAAAGTTAACGGGCATTTGAAAAACGTGCAAAGTTAACGGGCAATTACTGAAATCTGGAAACATAACGGGCAGAAAATGCAAATCTCCCAATAATGTTTGTATGTTTATCATTGCCGAATTTTAATAGTACACACTGTGAAATCAATTGGACAACTGGTTTTGACTGGGCTATCCAAATACTACAACTAATCCAATGAAGAAGTGGGCCAATTAAGTAAATGTATGGCCCGATAAACATTATTAAGGCCCATAGTGCATGTCCTTCGTGTTCGTGACTCTACTTAGATTCTATTCTGATTTCTGAACTAACAACTCCAAAAGACAAAGAAATGAAAATTGATGAACAAAAACTCAAAATTCACTAGCTCATTTATAGAGCTTTTTAGAAGAAAAAAAGTAACACATTACTTTAATCCTTACTATATTAGGAAGTAGCACATTATCTCATATGATTTGAACAAGTAATACATTTATCACTATTGCATGTCACGATTTGTCACGATTTCAAAAAGTAGCTCTGTACCTCCTATATTTGAAAGATCAATTGCACTCACTCAATGACTTTTTGTGCGAAAGAACATTTTTACACTCTCTCTTCTCTCTCTCTCTCAAAAATATGTATATGCTATCAAATTATAAAGAAAGATTTTTAAAGTTAAATTAAGCTTTTGTATATATTGTTTTGTGTACTTTTTTTTAAAAAAAAAACAATTGTGTACTGTGAAACTATGTGTTTATATTTTGGATGGATGCTACAGAATACAGTCAAATATAATCGTGAAAATTACAGGACAAAAGGAAAAGAAAAATCATTTTAACTTACGGCATTTAGTCATACTAATAGTTTTTGAAATCGCCATGGATGCATTCTTCCTTTTTTTCTTTTCTTTTATTTTTCACATTGGGGATGATTTGCTATTAGCTTCTCTTATGAGATTATTATTATAATAAAGGTTTAATTAGTTAACAATTAATGATGGATAGATAATAATCATAAATTCATACTTAATCCCATATATAGCGCTCCTAGTAATTATTCATGATCATGCATCGATCTTAAGCTCACATCAAAATGTCAAATCTTTCAGATAATTAAACGACATTAGATTCTTTCTAAAAGTAAAAATTACAAAAATGACATTGGAAAATAAGATAGATTTTGAAGGTGGTTTTAGAACTACACTCGATGCACTAGCAACTCTCATTGGCATTTCAGCCTCGTAACACGATGTACATTTTTATTTGAAAATTCTTCTTTATATTTTTATTTTTATTGTTTTATGGGAAATTTCAAAGTTTTTCACATAGCGTAGATCCATTTATGCCATAGTACTATATCTATTATTCAAAAACAATTCCATCATTTTTTTTTGGTTACACGAGAAAGGGATGAACCCAAAAAAACAGAGCAATAAAACTACTCCGAAATGTTGCGGAGGCTAGTGCCGCCAACAATATCAAACAGTAAGTAAGGAGCAAGAGCTTCCGCAGAAGTATCGAAACACTGTACTCCATAAGCGAGTGTGTGCCCCATGTTCGCAATTTTATTAGCTACTATATTTGTTTCTCTATATTAGTGACGGACCTCACAAGAGGCAATCTTCTGAATGAGCAGATGGCAAGAATCAATCAAAGCACGAACCGGAAATTTCTGTACTCATATGTCTACATATCAAAAACAATTCCATCATTATGTCTATATATCATACCGTACTCATATTTTCCGTATTGTATGCTTATACCATCTATAGATAATTTCTGTACTTTTCAGTAAGTCAAAGTCAACTAGGCAAGGCCATTAAATGCATACGCTCAACTTTCTCCCCGAACGGGAAACTTGTACCGCTGTACGTACGGCTGTACTTCATGGAGGTGCAGTGTTTGATAATCTGAAGATTAAATGCTAACTATAGTATAAACAAATCTATAATTAGTTACTTGTCAGATTATAAAATGGATTTACGTTAGTAATTAGCAATGGATGGAAGAATCTTTTGCCGTAATCCAGCGTATAAGCTCCTTAATTAGTACTCTAATATACGGTGTACGTTCTAGATCGAAAAGACTACCGAATACCTAAATCCTTAAGTGAAGGGTCGACTCAAACTATAAATTCATTAAACAGTACTCATGGCCTCATGGTGGACTATATATTAATCGCTCCATGATTTTTAATGGAGTCAGGTTATGGAACTGTACGGTTCATTGAAATTTGCTTTACAACGTAACATTAAAGTTGGCTCACGATTATATATGGAAGTTTACAAACTTTATATATTATATATATCAGAGCAGTAAATAGCAAAAACTACGTAGCCCTACCTTATTTTTTTTAATGAAAAGGAAAAGATTAAACTACGGTTAAGGATCGAGGGCAAAGGCTGAATTCTTACAATCCTCACGAGTAGCGGAGTAGGCAAAACCAAAAGATCAGAATAACGAGAGAAATGAGAAAGAGGGACATCATGGTCTTGGATGTAAAACCAATTCCAAGGTATATAGGTGTAAGAAATAGCAAATGCATGCCCGCAACTGCTATATAATAATACATTGATCTGCCTGCATGCACAAAATTATAACAAAATTAAGTTGTTTTTTTTCCTCTTTGTACTTCGTTGATGCATAAAAAGTTAGGAATTATTGTCAAATTGTAATTCATATACTTATTTTCATCAGCCTATTTGAAAAATAGCTCACTCTTTAGATCTGCGAAATCTGAAATATAGTGCTAGCTCAGCTAGTTATTTTCAAATGTTTTCAAAATATCTAAAGATCATCTAAAAAGAGAACTAATATTAATTTGGTTGTTCATATATAAAATTGTGGACCGGGATTGATATGTTGTAAACTCTATGTTAAACTAACACTGCAGAGTCAATATTACTTTAACAGTGATCACATAATGTAAATTGCAGCAGAAATAAAAGAACGCCGAATTTAAGAAGATAGTATATTAACAATATCTTCCGAGCCGTAGCAAAATAACCACCAGGATTTTAACAAAAACGTTTCTCACAATTCTCAAGCTCCTCACTCTCCAGTTGTTTGAACTCAACAAAGCAGACAATAATTATCTCCTTAACTCTAAACCTAGAATCAACTCAACAATTCACAAACTCTTCAAAAGCAAGACAATACTCAACAATGTAAGGATCTAATCTCTTGGATTTTCTAGCTCTTGTCTCGTACTTGTCTTGATGTACCTCACACCTATATATAAGTTCTTGACTTGATCTTCAAGATATGTTGTACACGGTTTTGGTAACTCTTCAAGTTTTCTTGTTGAACTCTTCTTCTAAGATCTCGCACTCCTTCTTGAGTAGCAGTTCCTTTGTTAGTGATCTAACTAAGGAAAGACTCTTTCTTCAATTCAGAGCTTATCTTGGATGTTACTTTGTTGTACTCGAACTTCACTTCTTTCCTTCTTTATAAGTTTTGTGTGGTTGACTTCTTTAACTCTAATTAAGGAAACTTCTCTTGATGGAAACTTGAACGATCAACCTATGTTAAGTTTGTTCCTGGACAATAATCAAAGATAACTACAAATAAAGGCAAAGCAATAATATAGATATTCAAATCTGGATTGTAATAAAGTATCTATTTTCGATGTTATTCCAACATTGAGATCACATTGTTATTCTAACATCAGCAAAACACTTTGCACTTTCAATCTCCCCTTTTTTGCCTTACTTCACAAAACCTGACAACATGTTCATTCAGATCAAATATCCTGAAACAAACTTAAGAAAACTAATTAGTATTCCCCCCTTAACACAGAACAAACTAACTTAATGTTGGCATAACATTGACAATTTCATGGTCTCATAACATCTAACTTTCTCAATGTTATACTAACATTGGAACCAGAAAGTTGTTCTATCATTGATTTCATCAATGCTGTCTTAACATCAACATCAGAAAGTACATGCAGAAAAGTTAGTAAATGTAATAGATACTTAAGCTTTCATAAGTAGAAGCATTTAAAACCAACAAGAAGTAAACTTAATTATAGATCCATATCAGTAGCAATGAACATACTCCTTGATCAAAACAAATCAAAATAAACAAATAAAAGCAATAGTTCAGTGATAAACAGAATTGTTCAAAGAAATATGGAACACAAGAAATTCAAAGCCCAGAAATTTAAAAATTTGATCTACTCTCCCCCTTTTTGTGAGAAAGGCAGATTCTTGAGGTGCTTTCGGAGGCTATCAATGTCTTGCAGCCGCACTTGCTTGTTAGCTATCTCCCTCTGGGTCTCAATGTACTTCTTGTCAAGCCAAGTGAGAGTCTGCTCCAGAAATGAGGCGGTGATCACCATGCAATCATCCTCACTAGAGAGATGTGCAGAAGAAGCAGCAAACTTGTGTGTTCAACACCATTGTTTGGGTTCCATGGCAGATCATGGATCCTCACCTGTGTGAAGTAGCTGGCTATGACAATCATATTTGCCTTATTTTTGATCCAACCCACTGTCCTCAAGGTTTTGAACCCCTGCTTCACCAGAATCTTGGAGATTAGTGATGGGTATGGCAGAATCCCCCTTGTCCTTGTAGTGACCTCATGCAATGCCTTTAGAACTTTCTCTCCTATGTTCACATTCATCCCATTTTTCAGCTTGTACACCAACCTTGCAGATTCTCTGATCATCACAATGGTGTTGGAAGATGGGAAACTGTTGTAGGTTGCAATCTTGTGCAACACAATACTCATGGAGGTGAGTTTTATGGTGGCAAATCATTCATGCCACTTTTTGGTAAGGCCTTCAGTTAGGTCATAGATGACTTCATCCATGTTAGGCTCATCAACTTCTTCAGGTTCAGGAAGTCCCCAAGCTTCATTGATGGTGAAGGGGCTTATGTCAAAGACCTTCTTCCTGATCCAAGCTTTCCCATACTTGGGAGACTTCTTGAAAAACACCCATTTAGAGAGGTTCATGTAGAACTCTCTGATGACACCAGGCACAAAAGAAGCATGATTCATCATAGGGCCCAAAACACCACTTGCCTCAAGTAGCTCAAACACTTTGTTTTCCTTGAAACTGTCCAGCTCCATTGCTCTCTCATTAGGGATCATTCTGGCTTGGTAGGCTTCCCATTGTTCTTCAGCTTTTACAAACACATACAAGTATGAGTGTGGAACCCTGGGATACCCTCCATCCCTTACATCAAAGTACTCATCTGTCTATGATGTTAGGTTAACACCAGTCTTAGCAGGGTCCTCTGCAACCAGTTCATCCTCATGAACTTCCTCTTCCTCTTCCTCCTTTTCCTCTTTGTCCTCTTCACCCTCAGATTCTTACTCAGACTCAGGTTTAACAACAACCTATTTACCTTTCCTCTTTCAGGAAGAAGTAGCTAGAGCAACAATTGTCTCCTTCTCCTCAATCTCATCAATCTCATTACCCTCATCACTATCATTATCAGTAGCAACAACAGTATTACCCTAAAAAGTAATAGTAACAACCTCATCAGCAGTATTGACAACCTCAGCAACAATAGAACCAACCTCATTCTCAATATTAACAACCTCATTCAGGTTCAACATCAGCAACACCCAGCTCAGACTCAACCCCTAAGTTACCCAAATCAACCACTGGGATCTCATTCTCCCCCTCAATAACATTATCAGTAGTAATACTTGGAGTAGGGTTAGCCATCATTACTTGAGTTTTAGTTCCAGTGGTGGTGGGTGTGGAGGTTTTCTCAGCTTTTGATGCTGCTCTAACATCACTCGTCGTCGCACTCTTATTTGCCTTGTGCCGTTGATAGGTCACTTTTCTCTTCGAAGCATCAGCGACGACGGATTCAGAGGTTGCATGCCTGGTGTTGTACCTTCGTGGTTGCTCAATATGCTCAACTGCACCTAAAAGACCATCAATGGAGGATTTGAGAGCCATTGTTAAAGTAATTTTTGGTGAGAGAAGAGAGAAATCGAAGCAAAAACAGAGAGTTGTTTGCAAAAAATCTCAAAATCGTGAAGAGCAAGAAAAGATTAGGGCAAAAAATATATAATTGGAATGTGAAGAGTGGTGTGAGTGGGATTGTATAATGTTTCCAAAATTAGCTGCCCACTACTCACACGTTCCCGCGCGTACATTCTTACCACATGTCAGTGTTAGATTAACACGTGACCAGAGCAGTCCCCAAATTTCAAAACTTATTAGTCACAGTGTTGCAATGTTGGACTAACATTGGAAGGCTAACATTCAGATCAGAAAGATGGAGGTGCATGATCTCATTAAGGCAAATTCATGTTAGAGCGTGAGATAACCCCAACAAAAATATCTGAAACTTAATCAGTAGCGAAAGAGTACCACATACAATTGTTTTAGATTAAAGGCATGAGAGTAAGTAACATAGGTAACAAAAAACACACAGAGATAAGCAGTTATGAATTAAGAAAATAATCCACCTCCACAACAAAGAAGGTCACAAAGAGTGTGTTACCTGCAGTATGTCACCTAAAGAGTATGACTCAACACATGAATTAAGAACTATTCTACTCCCTCTAAGCCCAAACCGACACAACAAAAAGGAAAAAATAGTGTAGAACTAGAATATATGCAACAATGGAAGATGGTAAACACTTGTGACAACTTTACAGACCAGCAACAAACCACATCACATTAAATCTTCATTATTATCATTAACTCTTATGCAACAAAAACTGAAGGTTGTAAAAAAGGATAATGACACCACTGAATGAGGGCAGCACAAGATTGCACACGCCCTAGTAACTTCATTATCAACAACATATTAGGCAAGTACAAAGGACTTGAATGGTGGCAATACAATTATCATATACCCCAACACCCCAATTCCTCATGTATACTTGTTGACCAACCTGCGTTCAAGAGAAAAACACCAAGTGATCAGTGCTACTGCATGTAAGGCAATCGAAACCCCAAATATCCCAGTAGAATGGGTCACTATCATGTGTTCCATGGCCAAAAATAACAGAAACATGCAAATAAGCACAACTGAATATCACTGAAGTTATCAACATCATGAACCCCAACTTCTCCACATGTCCTGTTTAACCTTAACATGGATAAGTCACAGCTGAATAACAATAAAGTAGCGAACTTTGTGCACCCCAACTCTCCTGATGTTAGGTTAACAACCTTAGACCACCATTAGAGTTTTTACTTTACAAATCAGAGATGTGAGTCTGTCAACCAAAAAGTTTTGTCAATGACAAAGTTTAACCACACAAGCCAATCATGATAAAATAAAGATGAATGATACTCAAATAGACATGTGAAAACAAAAGGAAAACAACAAGAATTAAATACACACCACAAAAAGTAACCAATGCTAGACAGTGATGTTATGTCAACACTAGTGGTCCAACATTCTTACATAATACACATGCCAAGAGACTTCCTCAAACTGAAGAATCTTTCACTATGCAAAGGCTTACTAAACATATCAGCAAACTGATTGTTTGTTTCAATGTGCTCAATGTCAATTAATTTATCCTCAACCATGTCTCTCAAGTCATGATGTCTTATATCTATATGCTTGGTCATAGAATGCTAAACATGATTCTTTGAGATATTGATGGCACTAAGATTGTCACAAAACATAAGGAGAGTATCACTATCTAGCCCATAGTCCAGCAACATGTGTTTGAGCCATACAAGATGGGTAACATAACTGCCAACAACTATATATTTTGATTCGAATGTAGATAGTGACACACAATTCTACTTCCTGCTATACCATGAAACCAGATTGTTTCCCAAATAGAAACAACCCCTACTTGTGGATTTCATGTCATCTACATCACCTGCCCAATCAGAATCACTGAAACCAACAAGATTAGTATTGTGTCATATGAGTACCAAATGCCTAAAGATAAGGTTCCAGATATATATCTCAATATTTTCTTCACAACAATCAGATGAGGCTGCTTTGTACTTACCTGGTACGTGGCACACACATAAACAAAATACATGTATCAGGTCTAGATGCAGAAAGATACAGAGTAAACTACCAATCATAGATCTATACAATGTTGGATCAACATTGTCTCCAGTTCCATCCTTGGTAACTTTCACTGAGGAAGACATGAGAGTCTTTGCAAGGTTTTGACTCAGCTAGCTCAAACTTTTTAACCAAATTCTTTGCATACTTCTCCTGATTCAAGAAGATGCTATTCTTCATCTGCTTCACTTGAAGCACAAGAAAGAAGTTCAGTTCACCTATCATGCTCATTTCAAAGGTTCTTCTTGTCATGGATTCAACAAACTTGTCTAGAAAAGACTTGTTAGTAGACTCAAAAACAATGTCATCAACATAAATTTGAGCAATGCAAATATCAGTGTTCTTTCTTAAGACAAACAAGGTTCTGTCTACATCACCTCTATTGAAACCAAGACTCAACTAAAATTCTGTAAGTCTCTCATACCATGCTCTAGGTGCCTGTTTTAAACCATACAGAGATTTCTCAAGTTTATATACATGATTAGGGTATTTAGGATCAGCAAACCCCTTAGATTGTTCAACATTTACCTCTTTATGAATTAGACCATTGAGGAATGCCCCTTTCACATCCATTTGGTAGAGTCTAATTTTAAGACACCATGCAATAACTAGCAGTAATCTAATAGATTCTATTTGACTACAGGTGCAAATGTCTCATCAAAGTCAAGGCCTTCTACTGTGTATATCCATGAGCTACTAACCTAGCTTTGTTTCTTACAATTACACCATCTTCATTACTTTTGTTCTTGAAAATCCATTTTATTCCTATGACATTCACATTTGAAGGTCTAGGTACCAGATTCCAGACATTGTTCTTGGTGAATTGTCGCAGTTCATCTTACATAGCATTAATCCAGTAACTATCTTGCAGAGCTTCATTCACATTTTTAGGTTCAACATGAGACACAAAACATGAAACATTATCAACAGTACATGTGGAAGCCATGCAGACACACAACCTGATCATATCTCCATAGTTCAACCTTTCTTTGTTGCGAGACTTCATTCGTCCTGTGATTTCACCTATCACATGTGTAACTGGGTGGTCCTTCTGAATCCTAGATGGGGATCTCTCCTAGGTTCAGCACCAGTGTCATTATCTGAGTCAGATTCTTCAGATGTTAGTCTAACATCCGTTCTGGCTGGTGTTAGTTCAACATCAACTTCTGTCTCCAGTTCAATTTGTCCAGCTCCAATGTCCGATGTTGGAGTAACATCCCCAGTTTCCATTATTGGGCCAACATGAAAAATAGAGAAATCATCAGCACCTACATCAATAGTGAAATCATCAAATACCATATTTACTGATTCTTGAATAGTCTTCAATCTTGGATTGTATACCCCGAAAGAAGTACTGTTTGCAGAATAGCCAACAAAATACATTGTTCACTTTTTAGATCAAATTTGCTCAAGTAATCTCTGTCATTTAACAAGTAGCACTCACATCCAAATTCATGAAAATATGCATTATTTGGTTTCACACCCTTTAAGATTTCATAAAGTGTCATATTTGTACCAGGTCTAAGGTAAGCCCTATTACTGATATGGCAGACAATATTCAATGCTTCAACCCAAAGTCTTTTAGATATATTCTTAGCATTAAGCATAACTCTGGCCATTTCTTGAAGACTCATGTTTTTCCTCTCAGCAATGCCATTCTGCTAAGGTGTTTTAGGAGCTGAGTGTTCATGGAAGATACCTTTTGCATTACATAAGTTATCAAAACTTGCATTTTCAAATTCTTTTCCATGATCATACCTAATTCTAGATACAGAAGAGCCATAAAGATTTTTGATACTATCACATAAAATCTTGAATTGGTCAAAAGCATCAAACTTTTCTTTAAGAAATTTCACCCATGTATATCTAGAGAAATCATCTACAATAACAAAGGCACATTTCTTACCATTCAAACTACTGACCTAATTGGACCCATTAAGTCCATGTGTATCAGTTCAAAACACATGTTAGTTCTAGGATTAGTACTTTATACCTATAGAGGCCTATGAACAGCTCTAGTTTGTTTACATTTGAGGCAATCTCCGTAGAAAAGTTTACCTGAGCTAGTTAGCTTGGGTAGTCCTCTTACAGCATCAACCTTCTGTAGCTTCTCCAAGTTCCTGTAGTGAACATGTCCTAGTTTCCGGTGCTAGATAGCAGCTTCATCTATTTTGGCATGGAAAAATTATGCCTTTTCTTAAGAAAGATATCAATTATCTTTTGATCTTGTACATGTCATTACAAGGACATTGTCACTATCATATACATCACAAGATACTTTATCAAAAGTAACTAGCAGAACATCATCACAAAGTTGACTAATGCTAATTAAGTTTGCTTTCAATCCATCAACCAACATAACATTCTTGAGAGGTGGAATCCTTCAACATTCAGTACTCATTTTCCAATGATTCTTCCCTTGTTGCCTCCTCCATAGGTGGCAGTTCCAACAATGAGGGGAATCATTTACTTAATATTGTCCTTGTTTCCAGTCATGTGTCTTGAGCATCCACTGTCAAAGTACCACTTACCCGCAAGGTTAAAGTGAACAGCAGAAAAGACCACATTGCAAACAATTTTATTCTTAGGAGATTTCAGCTTTTCAATCCAAGTTCTACCTTTCTGTCCAATTCTTAATGTTGAACTACACCAGAAAAGTTGTTGAGTTAACATTAGAAACAATTAGTGTTTTCTTCCCATTCACTTTTAGATATTTCTTACAGAATGGTTTAATGTGACCAGGTTGAAAACAATATTGACAGATGTATGTAGTTTTACTTTTCTCAGTGTTGATAGGATCACTTCTCAAGTTTTTAGTTTCCTTGACAAAACCTGCTTTCAAGTAGACATAATTAGTATCACCAGAGGTAGGTTTCTCAACAAATCTAAGACCGTGGGTTCCTTGATTACCCATGCTAAGAACCTCACCGAGTTTAGAAGTATATGAGTTCCATTTGGCAATGACCTGATTGTCCCTTTTAAGTTTTTCTTTTACCTCTTTTATCTCAGCTTCTGTTCTGTCAAGGTCCCTCTCATACAATCTCATCATATTCCTCAAACATTCAATTTCATGCTTCTGAGCTTCATTGGTTTTGATGAGTTTATGGTTTTCCTTCACAAGATTGTGGAAGGTAGATTTTAAGTCATCAATGATTTCCTCTTGGGACATTTCTCCTTCAAAGTAGTATTCTTCATCTAGATCAACAAAGCCATGAAATTAATCAAAGTTAACCTCATCATAATCAGACAGTTAATCAGAATTAACACAAGAATCGTATTCATTCCAATTTCCAAAGAAAATCTCATGTCCTGGTGTTGGATCATGAATGTTAGAGTAACATTGGGACCCGTAGCAATTATGAGAATCTTTTTTTGTCCAATTCACTTAAGTGTAGAGCGCAACAATGTGAATCTCCTCTGTGTTGTCTTCAGCACTTGATCCAGAGTTAAAATCAGCTTCATTTAAATCATCTACACAAATTCAATGGGAATTCCCTCTTGATTAAGGGAGTTAGTACATTCATTTTTAAAATGACCAAACCCTTTGCATTTGCATTGAACATCCTTCAATTTTCAGCATCTTAAGGTGTAGTTTTAGATACCATATACTTTATGATTTTAGATGGTAACTTCTTATAACCGATGGATGTATTACCAGGTTGTTTTTCTTTAGATTTATCTTTATAGCTCAACCTACTAAATTTTTTGGTAATATTCCCATAGTTAGAAGAAATTAGTTCAATCTCATCATCACTCTCACAGTTTTCAGAATTAGAACCCATCAAAGCAATAACTTTTTGTCTATTTGTCTTAGCATGATATTCTAATTCATATTCTTTAAGAGCGTTCATCAAAGCCTGAAACTCTATATTAGCAAATCTCTTGACTCATTCATGGCAATCCTCGTGAAAGTGAATCTAGGTGACAATGTTCTAAATGCTTTATAGACCATAACTTAATTAGAAATTATAAATCCTAGATTTTGGCATTGATTTGCAATATCAAGCAATTTCACAAAGTAGCTGTCAATACTCTCATCATCACCCATCTCAAGTTTTTCAAATCCCTAAGCAGTTTTCTGTGTTTAGAATCTCTAACAACAACATCTCCCTCACAATGCAGTTCAAGAATATCCCATGCAGTTTTAGCTATGGTACAAGTTTGAATTAATTTGAACACGTGGTTATCTACCCAGATGAAAATATCATTGAGAGCCTTTTCATTGAAGTTGTAGAGATCTATGTCATTTGCTATCCATTGTGCTTTAGGTTTTGGTACCAGATCAACATCTCCATCTCTTGGCAAGTAAGGTATGGTGTAGCCTTCTAGTACTATTTCCATGCCCTCAAATCAATAGATTTGATGTGAACTCTAAGCCGAATCTTCCAATATGCATAGTTGTTGGGTCCTTCCAAAACTGGCAGTCTGCTGGTATTGTGATTGACGTTTCCATCGTGTTATATCAACTCCAAACACCAGTGAAATCAGTGATTGGCTCTGACACCAATTGAGATTGTGGATCGGGATTGGTATGTTGTTAACTCAATGTTAAACTAACATTGTAGAGTCAATGTTACTTTAACAGTGATCACATAATGTAAATTACAGCGAAAATAAAAGAGCACTGAATTTAAGAAGATAGTATATTAATAATATCTTCCAAGCCGGCGGCAAGATAACCACAAGGGTTTTAACAAAGATGTTTCTCACAATTCTCAAGCTCCCCACTCTCGAAATGTTTGAACTCAACAAAGCAGACAAAAATTATCTCCTTAACTCTAGACCTAGAATTAATACAACAATTCACAAACTTTGCAAAAACAAGACAATACTCAACAACTAAAAATCTAATCTCTCGAATTTATTAGCTCTTGTCTCGTACTTGTCTTGATGTACTTCACACCTATATATAGGTTCTTGACTTGATTTTCAAGATGTGTTGTACACGGTTTTGGTAACTCTTCTTCTAAGATCTCGCACTCCTTCTTGAGTAGCAGTTCCTTTGTTAGTGACCTAACTAAGGAAAGATTCCTTCTTCAATTCAAAGCTTATCTTGGATGTTTTCTTGTTGCAATCGAACTCCACTTCTTTCCTTCTTTATAAGTTGTGTGCGGTTGACTTCTTCAATTCTAATTAAGGAAACTTCTTTTGATGGAAACTTGAACGATCAACCTATGTTAAGTTTGTTTCCTGGACAATAATAAAAAAAACTACAACTGTGGAACTAGATTAGTAGTGAGAGGCAAAACAAAAATATAGATATTCAAAATTATATAGATATTCAAAATTGGATTGTAATAAAGTTTATGTTTTCAATGTTATCTTAACATTGAGATCACAATGTTATTCTAACATCGAAAGAATACTTTCCACTTTATTTAACATAAAGTCTTATTACATGACACCTATTAGGTATTGATATGGTAAACTAACGATATTTGCTAATTTTATTCACTTAGAGAGGTAATCTGCTGGTTATTTGCTAACTAGATAACACAGAGCTAGTATATTCACTACAAGACTGGGCAGTCAATAGGGACCGCCCAGTAGTGACCTAAATTAGGCCACTCGTCTTCAACGGTCCCTGAAGGTAACATCGACCTAATTTAGGTCGCTGATAGTCCTAACATGTTTCAGCGACCTAAATTAGGTCGCTGAAAATGAAGGAGACCTTCAGCGACCTAATTTAGGTCACTGAAAATGAAGGAGACCTTCAACGACGTAATTTAGGTCGCTGAAAGTCCCTTCTGATTATCAGCGACCTAAATTAGGTCACTGATTTCCTGCTATAAATAAAAAAAAAAACTTTTTTTTATCAGCGACCTAAATTAGGTCACTAATTTTAGAGGAGAAGTCAATAGGGACTGCACTCAGGTCCCTATTGGCAACGGTAAGTATCAATAGGGACCGCACTTAGGTCCCTATTGATACTAATCGTTGTTAATAGGGACCTAAGGGCGGTCCCTATTAACACTAGCCGTTGTCAATAGGGACCTAAACGTGGTCCCTATTGCATAGCTGTTGTTAATAGCGACCTAGATGTGGTCCCTATTGACACTAGCCGTTATCAATAGGGACCACAATTAGGTCCCTGATGTGTCAATAGTGACCGCAATTAGGTCCCTAATGACTCAACATGGACCAAATTGCGGTCCCTATTAATAATTAGGGACCGCAGTTAGGCCACTAATTTTAAATAGGGACCGCAGTGCGGTCCCTGTTGCCTTATTAGGGACCTAAGTGCGGTCCCTACTAATATTCATCCTTGAAATTTGATTTTTTTTATTGATGTTGGTGTGTTTGTAATATTCCGGAATAGTTTAATTTATTGTTTAATATCTATGATAACATTAGTGAAGTAAAGCATAAAAACAAATAACAACTACAACTAACTAGTGATGATTTGTTGTAGAACATGAAATATATGTTGAACGTTAATAACTAACTCAATCTCATTCAATCTATTATTTCACAACTAAACTACAATGAGGTTGGTTTTGCAATCATTTATTACTTCAATTCACATGTTGCAATGAGTTTGGTTGCTAGGAATCACAAACACACCAACATCAATAACAAAAATCAAATTTCAAGGATAAATATTAGTAGGGACCGCACTTAGGTCACTAATATGGCAACAGGGACCGCGTTGCGGTCCCTATTTAAAATTAGTGACCAAACTACGGTCCCTATTAAAAATTAAGGACCGCAATTAGGTCACTAATTTTAAACAGGGACCGCAGTGTGGTCCCTGTTGCCTTATTAGGGACCTAAGTGCGGTCCCTACTAATATTAATCCTTGAAATTTGATTTTTTTTTTATTGATGTTGGTGGGGTGTTTGTAATATTCTGGAATAGTATTAATTTATTGTTTAATATCTATGATAACATTAGTGAAGTAAAGCATAAAAACGAATAACAACTACAACTAACTAATGATGATTAGTTGTAGAATATGAAATATATATTGAACGTTAATAACTCGCTCAATCTCATTCAATCTATTATTTCACAACTAAACTACAATGGGGTTGGTTTTGCAATCATTTATTACTTCAATTCACATGTTGCCATGAGTTTAGTTGTTAGGAATCACAAACACACCAACATCAATAAAAAAAAAATCAAATTTTAGGGATGAATATTAGTAGGGACCGCACTTAGGTCACTAATATGGCAAAAGGGACCGCGCTACGGTCCCTATTTAAAATTAGTGACCTAACTGCGGTCCCTGTTAAAAATTAGGGACCGCAGTTAGGTCACTAAAATCCTAAAATTTGAAATTTTGGCTAAAAGTTTAGGCGGGATTGAGGGGAAATTTGAATTTGACGAAAATTTGAAATTTTCACCCTCTCCTCTATATATATACTCACCACTCTTACACATCAAATTTTGTTAATCTCCAAAAAATACCCAACACAAAAACACTATCTTCTTTTTCAACACAAAACCACTTATCTTTTCTTCAAAAATCACCCAACACAAAAACTTTTCTTCTTTTTACCAACACAAATCCAAAACAAAAATCACCCAACACAAAAAACAAATCATCAACACAATCTTTCTTTTCTATTATTTTCCTTTTACACTTTCTGATATGGGCATTTCCCGCATATTGGGCCTGGCCCAAACCAGGCCCATATTTGACCATATCGGGGACCATTTTCGATATCATATCGGTAATAATCACCGATATGTTACTGTGGTCCCCGGATCCCGAGGTCTATAAATACGCGGTACCCGGATCCCAAAGTAAGCAATTATTATCCCTCAGCTACCACGCATCACATCGAAACAAATCCCCGATCTCACTCTCGATATCGTACTCGATATCGCGATAACCTGGTGCTCTACTGATACGTCATACAACCACACTACTGATATCACATCGAGGGGCGTCCTCGATATCATGTCAAAGACAATCACCGATATACGTGTGATATAGTCACCGATATACCACTGCCGTCCAAGCATCGAAGCGTTAGTTCGAGGTGTTCCGGACCAAGTCTATGCGAGATACATAGAGTAGGCCTGATTTGAGATTGATTCGTTGTATTATTAGATCACTTACTTGTAACCGACTCACATATATATATATATATATAATACCTTCTATTGCCAAAGCAGTGGCGCCGTCTGTGGGAACGCCATTTCACGGACGAGGATGCCAAGATGCAAGGAAGGAGGACCCGATCCGAGTTTAACGGAGTTGTGACTAGGAACGCGAGGATGGAGGACACGCCACTCCCTCAACAGCCGACTGACCAAGAGCAGACAGTGACCCGAGCCGAGATGGAGCTTCCTCCGGCTCAAAATGAACCGCGACAAAGGCGCGGGCCCAGGAGCCGCCGCGAGCCATGAATGCAGGTCCGACCTTTGTCGCACCTAATACGACGGAACCTGCGACTGAGGGCCCGACCGCTGAGAACCTCGCGGCAGACGTTCCAATGACCGAGGCGCCAAATGCGGATCTTTCCAGCTCGAAGGAGACGATGGCCCCGGGACGAAGTGCCCTTTCCCCTGCCGTCATAACCCCAGAGATGCTAGCGCAGATCAACGCCTCTGTAAAAGCGGCGCTTGACACTACATTGGAGAGTTTGCATCCACGACTGGCGGAACAAAGGATAAGGGACATTCGGGCAAGGCCCCATGAATCCCGAGCGGGTGAGAGAAGGGCAAGGCAAGGATATGATGAACATGAGGATACGTGGGACTCATTCAGAGAGTTATTGCCCGCAGCTTACGACAGGTCGGAGAGACGGGACCCTAGGACCATGGACCGAGAGATAGCAAAAAGGATAGAACGACTTGACCGCGAGAGGGCAGAAATAATCAGGAGAATAGAACGCGGTCGCGACCGCGCTGAGATTGCACATTCAAAGAACGAGGATGCAGAAGTACTGCAGGTAATATCGAGGAGGATGGAACAACTAGACCGCGAGAGGGCGGAGTTGACGAGGAAGGTGACTCAGAGTCATTGGAAGGGTCACAGCAGGACCCCGTTTTCGGATGAGATAGAGGCTGAGGTATTGCAAAGAGGGGACAAGATCCCAGTGATCAAGCCATACGACGGAAGAAGTGATCATACATATCATCTCCATCAGGTCGATAGCATTTTGAATCTGCACAACTACTCAAGAAACATAAAGGCGAAGATCCTATCCACCACTTTAACGGGCGCTACACTGGATTGGTTTGCTAGGCTGGAGGCCAGATCCATAACGGACTACGAGAAACTAAGGGAAAAGTTTGAGAACCAGTTCTCTAGCCAAAAGAGAATGAAGACCAACCTGTTACACCTCGGCGCGGTGCATCATAGGGAAAGGGAGAACCTCCGGGAATATATGAAGAGGTTCAATGATGAATTGTTGAAGGTGGACGAGCCGCATGGCGGGTAGGTCATGATGATGCTGTTCAAGGGTACGACCCATCGCAGGTTCGCCGACGAGCTAATCAAATTGACTGAGCCCACCATAGCACATATCAACATGCTCGCAAACCAAATGGTTTACGAGGACGAGATGATGGCAACGCGTCAAGGTTCATTTTCCAGCAGGAACGCGAACATAGATCGCAACAGAGAAAGGCCCCCAAGGACGTACACCCCGTTGAATAGAGGCATTCTGGAGTGATGGCCGTGGCAAAGAGAAATATATGGTTGACAGAACCCAGGCCGTTGAATGAGACTCCCGGGATGAAGTCGTCGGGCAAATACTGCGCGTACCACCGTTAACCTGGACACAGGACAAAGGATTGTACGCACCTGAGGAATGAAATTGAAAGATTGATTAAAGAAGCAAAATTGGTCGAGTTTGTCAGAAGCGCCAAGGAAGATGCTAGGGGGGCAGAACATTCTTTATCCCCTAGAAGAGATTACTCACCCATGAGAGGAAAGTAGAAGATGATTGAGGCACTCGAGGAGCGTGGTAGGACCATAGTGAATGCCCCGAGCAGAGGCGTCATAAACATGATCAATGAAGGTGCCTTGGGAGCCGACACTGCTCGTGGCCGAGAAGCTATAACACGAAGAGTCCAGGGCAGAGCCTACATTGGGTACACAAATGCAATCATGCCAGAAGCGTACTTGGAGCAGGAGATCTCTTTCACCAGGAGAGACTTGGAGCAACTTAGTCCGTTGGCCCTGACCGTAGGTAAACTAGACTGCCCTTTGGTTATTACTATTAATGTGGATGGATATCAGGTGCATAAAGTTCTGGTGGATAGCGGGAGCTCTGCAAACCTGATATTCTCAAAAGCCTACGAGCACATGATGATAGCCCCAGGCCGGCTAGAGCCGATATCCACCCCATTGATCGAATTTGGCAGAGCAGAGGAAGTTCCACTCGGACAAGTTATATTGCTCACAGTGTTCGGGAGAAAC
The DNA here is from genome assembly GCA_948329865.1 of Linaria vulgaris. NCBI lineage: Eukaryota > Viridiplantae > Streptophyta > Magnoliopsida > Lamiales > Plantaginaceae > Linaria > Linaria vulgaris. The sequence continues at coordinate 27,253,751 of OX415250.1, read as the reverse complement.
CCACGCACCCGGGTGACGCCGATAAAATACACAATAGTCGACATTCCGTTCCCCTACCATGCCATCATTGGCAGACCGACACTCAACCAGATCAGGGCAGTGGTCTCTACTTATTACCAGAAGATCAAATTCCCGACACCTCAAGGAGTCGGCGAAATTCTAGGTGACCAGGTACAGGGATGGATGTGCTATGTGGACTCGCTGAAGCACCCTAAAATCAGAAGAAGACAGGAAATACAAGTCCTACACCAAGAATACATTCCGCACACGGAGTGATCACCATGAGGAACAAAGAGAACAATATTTTAAATTTCAGTAGTTTTTAAATTATGCTTGAACAATTGAAGCATTGCCCATCGTGGGTTAGTTTGTAAACCTAAAACAGGGGGAACTACGCCGGTCTGATTCCCCACTCAACGGGATACGTAGGCGGGTTAGGTTTACCTAGCCTTCGACCGTTATCTTTTATTTTGCCCCTTTGTGGGTCGGCATGTAACTAAAACAGGGGGAACTACGCCGGTCTGATTCCCCATTCAACGGGATATGTAGGCGGGTTCGGTTTACCTAGCCTTCGACCGTTATCCGTCACTACTTTTTATTTTTGCTTTATGAAATCTCATATTTCATGCAGGGATATGTCCTAATCGGATATTATGGAAGTGCAGAGAATTGCACGAAGAATTTGGGGAGTACTCCCATAGTTATATGTTTAACACATCGCCCTCTTACAGGTACATAACCCGAAGGATCACACATTACTATGTCCAAAAAGGACATAGTGAATATTAAACCCTCGCTTTTTAAAAGAAGGGATTCGGGGGGCATCGCCCCAGATTATTCAATATTATCCATCTAAATATGTACAAATAGGTACAACATGCACATTAGGACGCAATGGATACACCTTTTCTTTCATGAAACTGAAATTCCCAGATTGAGGGAACTTTCCGCAGATAACACATGCACATCATTTTGTGCTGTCACATAATCTTTTACCTCGGAAAATCTTGCTTGTCTGTGATGTTTTACAGGGCCTAACGACTTATAGACTCCACGACGACAGAGCCACCAAGAGACAAAGAAAAGGCTCCTACCCATGAGCGGTAACGGGTTCCCCTGTGATAACGGGTGGGATCCTACCCATGAGTGGTAACGAGTTATCTACAAAGAAAAGGCTCCTACCCATGAGCGGTAACGGGTTCCCCTGTAATAACGGGCGAGCTCCTACCCATGAGTGATAACGGGTCATCTACAAAGAAAAGGCTCCTACCCATGAGCGGTAACGGGTTCCCATGTGATAACGGGTGGGCTTCTACCCATGAGCGGTAATGGGTCATCTACAAAGAAAAGGCTCCTACCCATGAGCGGTAACGGGTTCCCCTGTGATAACGGGCGAGCTCCTACCCATGAGCGGTAACGGGTCATCTACGAAGAAAAGGCTCCTACCCATGAGCGGTAACGGGTTTCCCTGTGATAACGGGCGGGCTCCTACCCATGAGTGGTAACGGGTCATCTACAAAGAAAAGGCTCCTACCCATAAGCGGTAACGGGTTCCCCTGTGATAACGGGCGGGCTCCTACCCATGAGCGGTAACGGGTTCCCCTGTGATAACGGGCGGGCTCCTACCCATGAGTGGTAACGGGTCATCTACAAAGAGAAATATCCCCTGTGATAACAGGGTCGACCGTAAACATTTCAACGGTAGCGGGTTCCCTGTGATAACGGTATGCGCCCCTACCCACGAGAAAAATATCCCCTGTGATAACGGGGTCGACCGTAAACATTTCAACCCGTAGCGGGTTCCCTGTGATAACGGGAGGCGCCCCTACCCATGAGAAAAATATCCCCTGTGATAACGGGGTCGACCGTAAACATTTCAACGGTAGCGGGTTCCCTGTGATAATGGGATGCGCCCCTAACCACGAGAAAAATATCCCCCAGGATAACGGGGTCAATCATAAACATTCAAGTAATAACAGTTTCTCTGTGATAATGGGATGGGCTCCCGCCAATGAGTGGTGGCAAATTACCCATGTTTCCACCAACACCGAGGGAATTCAAATCATCCTTTATTGACGACAAGCAAAGTAAAGAAATCTCATCGACACGAGAACGAAATGAATGCAGTGTCAGATATCGAAATACCGCACACTCTATCATCACGACAATAAAAATCAACAAGTTCTTAGACAACGAGATCACGCAGAGTCACATATTATGAAGATAACAGAGAAATAAACATTCAGTTACAGAACCACGAATCTGAAATAGTCCGGAAGGGGATAAATTTGAATTACAGTAAAGGCAGCAAAACAACTACTCCCACGAGGACCCTTCAGTCTTCTTCTCAACGACCTCGGAAAACACATCAGGGTCGACCGGACCATCCTCCATCTCATCTAGGCCACCAATCGGCATGTCGTTATAATTATGCCTTGGGGTTCAACCCACTCAACTCGAGGGAGTCCTTGAAACCGTCATTTCTCAATACTTGCCCTACACAAGCATGAAATGCTGCCTCTCGAACCTTTGAAATTAGATTTCGGAAGCTCGAGCTTTCCATAAACTTCTCCGCTCCAACCCGGAGGAGATCAGGACGACGTTCCTACAAATTGAACTCTATTAAATACAAGATATATACCAAGTCCAAGGGAGCTAATTTGGCAGTGGAGAGCTCCAACGAGAGACGTTCGTGAGCAGCCTTCACCGCCAACACCTCAGCCTTTAGTTTCTCTAGCTCATTGTTAGCCACAAGTTCACGCGCTTTTCCGTGGTCAATATCAGTCACTAAGGTTTTGAAGTTGCCCTTTAACAAATCATACTCCTCCCGGAGCTTACGACATGTCTTCAGCGCATCCTCTTTTTTAGCCTCCAACTTCTCTGCCATCATGGGGTTGAACTCCCCCATCCTCAAGATATCAGCCTCGAGATCGGCAGCGACAGCGTCAGGGTCACCCTTGGACTCGCGAATTGTCTTCAGACACGAGACCGCCAGCTTTTCCGTCTGCACAATACAATACGTAACATTATGTTAAATAGTCAAAATAAAATCAATCGAAGTCGTGTTAAGATACGTACACTCTGAAACAGGTGAGTGCTGCAGCGTATATTCTGGGCCCGATTTAATTCGATGAGCACCCGCACATTTGCGGGAGGAGGAAAAGCCCGCATCATTCCCCGTACAACATCTGCTTCAAGGAATTCTACTCGCTTGGAGGATTTGTCTGCCCCGCCTTCCTGGGGCCCGAACTCGAAGACGAGTGAACATTGTGGACAATCCCCTCACGAGACCTTTTATTACCAGATATCCTAGCCAGGTCAATGGTAGGCTTCGTAATCGGAATCCCAAGAAAGACAGGGGCAAAGCCCCCAATATCGAGGGCTCCTGCAGTGGCCCTTTACCCTTGTCAGTCGTACCTGAAGCAGTCGCCTTTCCCTTGCCGCTAATAGGGTTCGGGCTTGAAGAACCCGACCCCACGGTAAAAGGCGCATCCACTGAAGCACCCAAGTTGACAGGGGTATTCGATTCTGAACCTCCAACGTTCTCGGTCAAAGGAATGTAGGCCATCGACTCAGAACGTGGAGCTATGTACTCACCAGAAGGAGACCAAGCAACTGGTCTCTCCGTCAACACAGTTCCGTCAGGCCTCTTTCGAGGTCAACACCTCCAAGAGATTGGTCGCACTGTCCAGGCCTCCCACAACATCAAGAATGTCCTGGCTAAAGGACCCAACCGTTGCAGGAACATTTTCGAAACATTCTTCACTAATACGTTCAGGTACTACAGTGCTAGGGGGAGGTTGCTCAACTCCTGATGCCTCTGCTAGAACCTCAATGGCAGCATTATTCAGGTCAAAGCTAGACGCAGACCCTGTCTCAGGCGCCACCGCGACTGCTGCCGTCTCAGCAGCTTTCTGAGCATCACGGTCGGCTTGAAGTTTACGCATCAATTGTCTGAAACCCATTCTGACGGAATATCTCAGTAAAATATAATGCACCTGCAGAATAATCAGAGTATCAGCATGAGAAAATAATAATAAATAAATCCAGTACAACGGCGAGATCGAAATACACGTCGGGGAATATATCGAATATGATTACCGATATACATACCGATATGGTTACGCTAACGACATAGAAGATACGGAAAACTATGACCTTCAAGGTCTCTTACAAGCCCCACTTATAGAGGGAAGCTTTAACCACATCGAAGGATACTTTCGACGTCATATCGAATATGCGTTTCGACATAATATCGACGATGAGACCCGATATCCTATCCTATTACGCAAAAGCCTCGAAAATATAACAATTACACCGACGGCCCCATCATAATTCTCAAAGTGCAATTCTCATATTTATAAGAAACTAAAATCCCAAGAAACGTAGAATTCAAACGAGGACCTCAAACTATGCGTCCACTGGATTAGGGGACCCATCGAAGTTCATCACAAAGTGCATTCCCCGCAAATTTGATCTCCGTCATTTAAACTGGCGGGACGAAGGGTACAGGTGACCCAGGAATTCAAAATTAAATTTGCGAATTCTTATCTCTAAGATAAGAATCCCCAAATTGGGGGACTACATGATATGGGCATTTCTCGCATATTGGGCCTGGCCCAAACCAGGCCCATATTTGACCATATCGGGGACCATTTTCGATATCATATCGGTAATAATCACCGATATGTTACTGTGGTCCCCGAATCCCGAGGTCTATAAATACGCGGTACCCGGATCCCAAAGTAAGCAATTATTACCCCTCAGCTACCACGCATCACATCGAAACAAATCCCCAATCTCACTATCGATATCGTACTCGATATCGGGATAACCTGGTGCTCTACTGATACGTCATACAACCACGCTACCGATATCACATCGAGGGGCGTCCTCGATATCATGTCGAAGACAATCACCAATATACGTCTGATCTAGTCACCGATATACCACTGCCGTCCAAGCATCGAAGCGTTAGTTCGAGGTGTTCGGACCAAGTCTACGCGAGATACATAGTGTAGGCCTGATTTGAGATAGATTCGTTGTATTATTAGATCACTCACTTGTAACCGACTCACATATATATATAATACCATCTATCGCCAAATCACTTTCTTTTCTTACTTTTCTATTATTTTGGATCTACACTTTCTTTTCTTATTTGTCTATTATTTTGGATCTACACTTTCTTTTCTATTATTTTAGATCTACACTTTCTTTTCTTTCACTTGTTTTTTTTATTCATTCATCTTTTTGTTTTCAATCATATTTTATTTTCTATTATTAGTCATATTTCATTCATTTTTTTACCTTCATTAACACTTTCATGTCATTATATTAAATTTTCTTCATTATTTTATTGTTTTGATCTTGTTATAATCATATTTTTACAAAAAAAAAATTCCGGAATATTATTGTTTTTTTTTTTATTTTCCTCGCAGACTATGAGGGACCGCAATTAGGTCCCTACTAATATTCATAGAGTTCTATGAATATTAGTAGGGACCTAACTGCGGTCCCTAATAATAGTAATAGGGACCGCAATTAGGTCCCTATTGACGGAAAATCAATAGGGACCGGAGTTAGGTCCCTATTGTTTTTGAGTCAATAGGGACCCAACGGCGGTCCCTATTGATTCAACAACAATAGGGACCTAATTTAGGTCGCTATTGCCATTATCAGGGACCTAACTGCGGTCCCTGATACTCCGGTCGCTATTGCCCTCATCAGGGACCTAATTGCGGTCCCTGATGGCAAGCGACCGAGGTCAATATGGACCGCACAATAGCGACCTACGTGCGGTCGCTATTGACCTTCAGGGATCGCTGGAGGGGTCAATAGGGACCTAAATTGACCCTGTTATTTTGTAGTGATTTAATGCTACATCTTTTATTCTAGTCGGATGAATGTTGAATATTCCGGGCTTAAAACAAATATATTAACTTTATCTTAAATTATTAAAACTAACCTACCAAAAAATCGTTAAAGCTAATTAACAATTTATTTCAGAAAATTGTAATAGCCACATTGCACTATGTTCGAGAAGTTGACGAACTCTGACTCGGTGAAATATATTATTTGCATCTCTATAATTATTACTGCATGTTCTGTACGTTAACCGAACTAGTTTTAATCGGAATAATCTAGGCATCCAAAAGGACGTACTAATATCCATACGGACTCGATCATTAATTTTAGCATCGATTATAATTAAATTATAACGATACATATACTTTTATTTATTTATATACTAATAGTAAATTAAAAACCCACACCTCGGATCTGTCATTACGCGCCAAACAATAACATCCCACGTTCGTTCTAGGCTGTGAGGACAAAGTTTGTTGTTAAGTTGCACACTCATTCATATGATCAATGGAATAACTAATATACGTTTATTAGTTAATAAAGAAAACTTCGAGTACATATGACCAATTCATGATGAAGATTCTCATAATAAATCAGTTGGGTTGTTATATAATTAACATACAATATCATTAGCTTATGTAGTTCGATATATATATAAGTTGTATGTACATGATAATAAAACTCGTAGTGTCAGAATTTGGCAGTCTCGATTAATAGACCATGATCGTGCATGCATGCGCATCTATATGGAGGGGTGTGTGCGCGACGAATTAATTAGAGTACACTCGTCCATTTCAAAAAGATGCTTATATTATTTGATATTACTTATATCCGGTACTTTTTGAAATCTGATATATATATATATATACAGGGGCGGAACCAGGATTTTTTTTTCACCTGGACTAGTTTTACACTCAAGTAAAAAAAAACCTTAAGTAAAGAGATATTAAATAAATTACGAAATAGTGTTCAATACAAAATTATAAATGTAAAAAGTTCATATTATTAAACACTAAAAATAACAATATCATCGGAGATGAGCTCTTTGATCCTCAATGGAATAAAATTTATCAATTACCGAATCTACATCTATAATTTTTGACAGCTCTCTTTTAATGTAGATATATAACCATATTATTTGTCAAATACACTCTTCCATTTTATTGCGAAGAACTGTCTTAACAGTCTTCATTGTTGAGAATGCTCGCTTTGTTGTCGTCGCAAAAACAGGAAGAGTCATAACAAGACAAATTAACCTAGCAATTAAATGATAAGTTTCTCTTATAAGAAAAAAAGAATTAGTGTACATTTTCCGCTTAATGTGAGGGACTATTTAAAAGGAAAAAGATTTAAAAAGAAAAAGAAACAAATTAATCTTTTTAGTGGGAGCAAAGATAAAGTGTTGACATGAGGTCCTAGAAAAGGAGATTTAAAAAAAAAATGAATTGAAAGAAAGGAAAGATAAATACCGAATAGTTTTTTTATATTTTTCTGCCACCTAAAAAGTTTTTTATTTTTCCCGTCAGGTACTTTTATACTATGAAGCTTGTCCGCAACTCTGCATACCTTATGGTGTCAATACCCCATTTTCTATTCAATTAATAATAGAAGTGGTCCTGTACTGAATCAACAAAATAGAAAAAGAAAAAATGTCTTTTGTAATAATCTTTATTGCTTGCATGTATTAATAATCTGTAGTACTCACTGTATCTATTCAATTGGGTTTATATATGTAATACAACACAGAGGGACTATTATTGGGTTAGGAAAATTCTCACCTGGGCTGAAGCTAAGGTGAGCCCAGTAATAGCTCCGCCCCTGTATATATATATATATATATATATATATATATATATATATATATATATATACACACACGTACATACATACATATTTGAATAAAGAGGGACTTCTAGAAACTTACAAGTATATGTATATTCCCAAATATTTGGTTTGTCTATAATACTTATTCAAGTCTCGACGAAATTAAACATTAGTAGAGATAGGTTTCTGTAATTATTGAAACTTAGAGATTGCAAACTAATTACTGATAGTAAGTTGATTGGAACGCTTTACATACCTAGAAGTATTGCACACCGTGACAAATTATGTATGGAAGAACGTAACTAGCAAATACATAAATGAAACTAATGCAGAGTAGTCAAACTAGCTAGCAGAGACATATGAGTTCTTGAACTTCAAAAGTGTGAGAAAAGTCATTTTTTACGTTCGCTCCTATTGCCTATTTGCTTTAGACAATAAATTAAATGGCAATGAATCGAAAACAAATCAGTGGGAGCAATCCCGGTACGACTGAATAGTGAATATGCATGCGTTAAGGTAAATCCCTTCCCTACGGTATCAAGAAAACCGGGCCGAGCTTCTAAACAGCTCGCTCGCTTCCATAGAACAATATCGTGTTGTCCAGTATAATATATAATATATCTAACTAGAAACTTTGTATTTGTACAAACATAATTAATTTCAAGAAGCACGAACATGACGTGCAAGCTACACTTGCACATAAATAATTTATTATTGTTGGAAATAATTAGATATATATATATATATATATATATATATATATATATATATATATATATTTGTATACGTGTGTGGGTGCGCGCTCATGTATTCGTTTACAAATATGGATGGTACTTAGCTTATAATGCATATGTGAATTGTGATTTTACTCAAATGCTCACCCATAACGGAACAATTCCAACAGGAAAAAAAAGCAAGAAATAAATAGTACAAATATTAGTATAGATCGGATGAAATCGAATATAGCTCTGAATATCTTCCAACATGATAGAGCGCGTACGTACTACGTACAAGATGGTAGGGTACGTCAAATCATGGGACTAAATTAACATTCACAAAAGCCAATAATTAACAAATGATTAGTAGCAATTAAATATATTTACTTACGTCCGTACCCTCGAACCTTAATTAGTTCAACTCCGCAGACAATCTTTTAGCTTGCTAGAGAATAAAGAATTTATAATAAGGTATCTATATATTGCAGTTTAAGCATACACATATGCAATACGAATCTACACATCGTGCAATCTGTTAAAGTCATTATTGTCCAAATTAATAATATCTTAATATTAGTTGGTATAAAGTTATGTAAATATGGTCGGTGCAGCCAAAAACTGCAAATGCAAGGAAGCTTCGTCCTAAATATTTAATATGTGATCAATTTTAATCCTCAAGTTAGGGACGGAGGGTCTTCACTTGGCACGATTTTGATTTCGAACAACACCAAAGCTAAAGCTAGTTCCATTTTTGGTAACCGCTTGTCTTTAAACAATTAAATAAATTTATACTTCTTAACTTTATAAATAAACATACACCACCTAGACTTAGTTAAGTTTAGTAACCCTTTATAAGATATGAATGATTACATGGAGAATTGCGCAAAATCCTGATGTCGTACTAAAGATTTGCACGAAACTCTCTTATGGTTTAGTCATTGTTTAGAATTTTCTTGTAGTTTCAAAACTCAGCAAAAACTCTATAGTGTATGGTTTCATGAACTCTACACAAAATTAATGTTGAACTGATTAACAATGATTCATTGATGCTCGACTGCATTAAGAATTTTGTCCTAAAAATTCGTAAATATTGACATTTGTGGCCAAAATGGAGGTTTCAATTCTCCCCTAAAACTAACAACGACGCAACACATAATAAGCTGCTTGGGCACAAAACACCGGGTTTTTCAGAACTGTGACTTTTCTTGAGTTACCTGTAAATATATTTTGTGATGGGCATACCCTATCTTAGACTCTTTTGTACCTTAAGCATGCTATGAAGCTCCTAAAAAAAGAAAAACGGAAAAACCCTACACAAAATCTCTTCTCCTTTTAATTATGTTAGAGAGTTGTGTTCACTCGCTTCATATGAGAGTGAGCTTGATTTTGGGTATTTTTCTCCTTAAAAAGTCTATAATACCTTTTTGAGACTCTTGACATAAGATTTTCTTGAGTGTAGGAGATCCTCATTTGAGCATAAGTTACTTTTATTTTCATAAATTAAAAAATTTATGGTTCGAAACTTGTTATTGTTATTCTTTTATCAACACAATATATTAAAAGTTATAACGAAGAGAGTGTGTGTAGAATTGGTTAAAACACAATCTGGTTTAAACCATTAAGAATCATCGAATTTCAAATTTAATTGTATTATTTTATAAAATCTTGATTTTGTGTCGCTTTTTTCATACAAAAAAAATTATGAGTAAATAAAAGATATAACTTTGTATGTTTCCATATTTGCTATTTAATATTACTTTCAATTTTGTTTGTATTTCTTTGAGGGAAAATTAAAGAATCATAGCCAAACTATGACCGTTTTTGCACTTTCATAGCTGAACTTTGAGACTTAACACTTGGGTTGCCAAACTTTCATCCGAACAGCACTATCATAGCCAAACTTTAAAAATTTGAGTTTCGGGCAGATTTTGGCACAAAAACGTCACAATGAAAAGTTCTTTTTAGGGGCAAACTAGGTAGTCCAGTGAGCAATGACCCTTTTATACAAAATTACACAATTGCACCTCAGAAACCTAAAAATCGCGGCAAAATATAATTGGGGGAATCACTTTGTGAAAAGCCCTAACCACAAAATTCGGCGGCCGATTCCTCAAACCAAAGCATCCCTGTTACTCGTTTGCTTATAGATAATCATAGGATGGAAGCTGAGAGCCCCAACAGACGTTATTCCCGAAGGTTCGATCACTCCATACTATGGTAAGTGGTCTGTAGACTTTATGGGTCTTAATTGGAGTTTTTTAGTGTTAATCATGTGAATGTGTTCCTTTCTTGAACCGTATTGTGTGGTTTGAGGAATGCATGTGCGAAAAGTGAGGGTTTGGTTGCTTTATGCATTTTTAAATCGAGTTATTATTGTGTTAACTTTGTGGGTCTTGTTCTTTTTGGAACCGTATATAGTGTTTTGCGGAATGCATATGCAAAAAGCGATGGTTTGGTTGTTTTGTTTTAGGGTTGTGTCTAGAATTTTGTCGATTAGGTTAGTTGGTACAACCTTATAGTGTGTGGTCCCTCAACGATTAGATTTCCTACCTATACATATATATATATATGATTGTTTTGAGTTTGTACATGTTTACTGATTGTCTTTCGTTTTCATGTACTTTAGGAAATACATGGGGTTATTCACCATCATCATGCATCATTCTGGCAAACTATTGAACTTGGGTAAGGTTTGCTATTTGGAAGGTCGAATTAGTTATATTGATTGATGCACAGAGGATGAGATGTCTAGGATCGAATGATTACACATGACAGAAGAGTGCGATGTTAGTTCAGAGGGTGGAGAAGTTAGACTTTGGTACATTGCTGGAGGGTGTGACTCTAATTATATTGGAATTAGAGATAATCAATATGCAATGGTGATGGCAGGCTTGGGTGCAAGAGCTGGAACAATAGAGGTGTATCTGTTGAAAGAGACACTTACTGTAAATGGAAGTGTATCAACTGAAGAGCAGCATGAGTTGCCTCCAATTATTGAAGGTTGGATTTTATTGGAGATGATGGTAATTTTCAAGAGGATGATAAACTACAATCTATTGAAGAAGAAGAATGACCTGATAAGACGGTGGAAGACATAGATGCAGAGGTTGTTAAGGTGTTACAACATATGAAAGAGAGCCACCGGGGAAATGAAGAGCAAACTGATTAACATAGAACTACAGGAACAATGAAAGGAAATGATAGGGTGAATGGAGAGCCACAAAATAATGGAGGGAATGGAGAGCCAAAAAATGATGGAGTGAATGTTGAGTAACCACTGCCAGCCACAACAGAAGAGGAGCCTTATGTACAACAATTGATGCACAATTGAAACTTACATTGGTACACAATTGAAACTTACATTGGTATATACTACATGGAAGAAATGCTTGGCCCCAACCAAGGATTGAAGTGGGCAAGTTGTTGCCTCCTCAAGTTGACAACATGCCTGGTAGGCCAAAGAAGAATGGCAGGAAACTTACACATGAGGAGTTGAAGAAACAACAACCACAATATGCAGAAAAAGGGTAAATTAGGGAAGCATAGTGTTTCAATGAATTGCAACTACTGTCACAAAGAGGGTCAAAACATTAGGGGCTGTAAATTGATAAAGAGAAATCATGTGGCTGTAGCATATACTGCTCAGAAAAAGAAGCAAATTGCCTCTGATAATGGTAAGAAGAAGGAGAAGTCTGCATTGCCAGTGAGTGATTCTGACCATACAGAAGTTGGAGGAACTTCAACAGTGACACAACAACTGAGGTATATTTTGAGTATGATCAATCCAATATTGTGAAGTAGGATTCATTATGTCTAATTATTTGCATCTTGTGAAGGTACTGCCAACACAAGCATCTAGTTCAAATGAACATGTAGCCCCTGTTAGTACTTATCAACCTGAACAACCACCCAAGGAGAGAAAACTTCAGGCATAGTATGAATGCTTATGGATTTAATAAAGCCAATGATTATTAAGTTTTATTTATTTTGTCAGGTTAAGGGAAAAAGTGTTGTCCGTAAAGATGTTGAGGCGGAAAATGTCACAAAATAACCAATTACTAGGAGTCAACAATATCCTCCACCAAAGAGTTTTGTGCCAGCTATATCAAAGTCAAAGGATGTTGTTGTGCATGTAATGCCTCAGGAACCACACGGCCTTCTAATTCAAAGTAACAAGGCAATGAATACAAGTGCAAATGCATCTAAGGATCCTATTGTACTTCAGAAGGAAGCCACAAGTCACATGCCACTTCTCCTTCTCCTTCACAAGCACATAAATGGCATGAGGATATATTGCCAAGTATAAGTACAACATTTCTTCTGGCTCTAGCTTTGCCAGAAGTGGTGGGCTAACAAGGTAACGCTTCATTTGCTGAAAAATGGATTCACACTCCACTGTCCAAAGAAAGTCTTTGCTCTTCCTCATTACTTTGAAGAATGGTAGGTTTTTCTCATCCATTGTAGAGATAAACTTGCCCAACGCAGTAAGAGTCCCATCAAACATTGGACGTCCTTACAGTTCTTGGAGATGGCAAGTCTAGCACTGCATTGATTTTATCCAGATTCACCTTGATCCTTATTTCCTTGACCACATAGCCTATGAACTTTCATGTCGTTACTTCAAAAGTGCTCTTCTTGGGTTAGCCTCATACCATATTTTCTCATGATCGAGAATGCCTCCTCGAGATGTTGCACATGCTTGTTCGCCTTTATGCTTTTTACTAACATATCGTCAATGTACACCTCCATCGACTTGACGATCAGGCCATAAAACATTTTGGCCAGCAACCTCTGAAAAGTTGCTCCTGCATTTTTCAATCCAAAAGGTATCATTCTATAGCAGTAGACCCCCGTGTTAGTGACGAAAACAGTCTTGCTTTGTTATGTATGAAGATTTGATGAAAACCACTCTTCGCATCCATCATACTCAAAAGAGCGCACCCAGATGTTGAATCAACCAATAGATCTATCCTCGGAAGTGGGAAAGGATCTCCCGGGCAAAGCTTGTTCAAGTCAGTGTAATCAACACACATTCTCCATGTTGCCTCCTTTTTCAACACCAAAATAATATTGTTTAACCATTCCGAGTATCTGATTTCATAGATATGTCTGGCACCCATCAGTGTTGTGACCTCTCTCTATGTAGCCTTATTCTTCTCCTTACTAAGATTTCATTTCTTCTGTCTTATCGGCTTTGTGTTTGGATCAACATTAAGCATATGCACTATTTTTTCCAGATATATTAGATCAACATCTACCCAAGCAAAAATGTCTGCATTGCGCCTCAGACATTCAATTAGCTCTCGTTCTACATGCTAGTTCAAAGTTATCCAAATACTAATGGTCCTCTTGGGGGTCCTCAGGGAACAATTACACCGCCTTGAATTATCTCATTGGCTCCATCTTTGATTCCTCCCATTGTCGTACTATATGACGCTCGCACTTATCTCTGCTTTGCTCCGGAGGCTCAGATCCTCGCTGACCTTTTGTATCGCATATCCTTGATTTCTTGCTCGTCGCTTCCTTCTTTGTGGGAATAGTTCCTCTCTTGGTCATGCTGCCAACACAGTTATTCCTTGCAACGTACTACAATGTTCCCATAGATGGCGCCAATAGTTTGGTATAATTTTTTCTTGGTTACACGGAACATAAACAAAGCATAATTTGGGCCTGAATTACACCAATCTATGTTAATCTATTATAAGAGTTGACTAGCTTAGCCCGGAACACCTAATAAGCACGTATAAATAAGCTAAACTGACTAGGATCCTCAGAGTCTCGAATCTGGAAGCGTAAAACTAGGTCCAATGTCAAATTCCGGGGACAATTGAATTAGACTTTTTTCGAGCGAAAATACAAACGGGACAGTGAACTATCGAACTGGGAGTATCAAACTAGGAGCAATATCAGAAGTTCTCAGCTTTGATACTACTCAACAAAAGTACAGAAGTATCGAAAGCTCAAGGTGATCAAACGCTAAAGTATCGAATCTAGCCTTCCATCTAAGAGCGGTGTGAGCTACAATAATTAATGATGTGCTTGATCCTCGTGTTCTGGGGTATTTAACTATTTATAAATCTTGGAGTTCGGGCCCCGTTTCCTGGGATAAGGTCGAATTATTCATTCCACGCTTGCCCAGTATCGAATTGGCCATTAGATGCTAGCCTACATGAGTAGTGAATTGGTCATTTGATACTCTTTGATTGGGCCGGCCTAATCCGTTGGATTGAGCCTGCCTAATTAGCCCCCACCTGGTTTCTTTGTGAGGGTTGTGGCCTTTAATTTATATCATAGTATTTCTATAAGTTATCGGGTTTCATATTCAACACCAGGCTACAATATTGATCTTGTTTAGATACATCCAAAACCTTTTAGCTACGTACCTTTGTTATTGCGTCAATTTTTGGCTAGCCAAAATGTTTGAACCATCGTAGTTGTTTGTCTTGTTTGAACGTGAAGGCATGCACCATGCCTTTATAATGCATCCGTGTTATTTTTGAAAGCAGTAGTTTATTCAAGAAAAATAATAGCTAGTTACTGATTGGATGTATTTGAAAGAAATAAAACAGTAGGCGATTATTCTTTTTATCAAATCTGCAAACACAGAGTATCAAGGCTGAAACTTAAAAAGACATTTATAAATTTTAAAAATAAAATACAAGGTGATGATGCAATATCATCCGACACCCAGGGAGGAAAAATCAGAATAAAGAGCAAGTGAGTTTTTTCAAAGACGCCGATCCTGAACTTGAGAGAGGAAGCAATATTTATTTTTTAAGTAAAGAGAGGGCTAAAATTGGGAGGATACAATTGGGGAGGGAGATGTTGCCAAAGATGCTGAAAATAAAGCACAATAATGCTAAAAGCAAGGATGCTTTTTCTGCAAAAAAATATAGTGCAAAAGTGTTGCAGAAAGTTGTTTTTGTGGGAGTGCTGAATGAACTCCTATTTATAGGAGTTTCTGGGGAGCTCTTGGCCAATCACATTTGGTCTTCTGTTGGTATTAACTGCTTAAGTGGCGGTAACCAATTACGAAGAATCCCTTATGTGCCAATGGGTGTCTTCGATGAGGGTAACCAATAGTCGAAAACCTCGTGTACCAGTAGCTATCTTCTGCGGGTAAGGGCCAATTGGTGATGACTCATTTTTGTTAATAGGGTTCTTCTGCGATCCGATCCAATGGGGTCTTTTCTTTCGGTCCAATAGTTTAGCTTCTGTGAACTAAACCAGTGGGGGGGGTGTCTTCCCTTGCAGTCCAATAACTTGTCTTCTGCCAATTGAGCCAATAAGAGTCGGTATTCTCCTCATTTATGACGAGTGGTTGGGAGTTGGCTCTTATCATGTTGTATGTACATTGTCCCCTCTTGCAGCCTCTCTCAAATGATAATGTCTCCATTCTCATACCTATTAATAAGACATGCTTGTGCAACTATCAAAGTTATTGATATGTTGAGTAGTTGCATGACGCCTTGCGAGATAGATTACAAACCCTATGAGTCGAGTCCAACTGGACTTTCTAAATGGGAGCCACTCATATGATACCCGTAAAATGTTTTATAGAGTCACTCGAATGGAACTCATGGGACGTTTTATACAGTTTCTCGTATGAGACTCGTGGGATGTTTTATTGAGTCACTCAGATGAGACTCGTGAGAGAGTATTGGGATAACATTAGGGGTCGTAACCCAACCTGATGAGTGAGAACAGGCGTTATCCGCGAAGGGGAGGTAGATCTTGAGGGAGTTTTATGCAGCTTACTCAGATATGTCCCGTGAGAAAGAGGGAGCGATCGAGTGTCACCGAAAGGAGCAACCATTTTGACGCTGCATGTTAGGGATTGATCGGGTATGGCCCAATGAGCGTTATCCGATGCTTTCCTATTGGTGCGGTCGATGGGTGCGTTTTAAGAGTCTATTTCTCTAACCCTAGGATGTTTTGCATTGTCACTCAGGTTCCCTCTCGTGGAAGGGTATAGTTGTAATTTTAGGATATGTATCATCACAAGGGGTAGAATTATAGGTTAAAGTTGTTGATTGTAACGGGTGTAAATCAGGAAAAACAAACCAGAATTTTTAAAGTTGAGGCAATAGTTGAACTCTTTCTCTTTAAAATGATATTTGTTCCGCTCGGTGTTTACGGTTTGATCGACAATCGCTTCTCAAGATGCAACGACTATCTTCTAAATACGGCAACACTTTGAATATTATGAAACGACAAACCAGGCGAATGTTTTGAACTATCGGAACAAAATAAAAAGAAAGAAAGAATGTTTTTGATTGAATAAAAAATGAAGTAGGGGGGCTATTTATAAATTTCAAAAGTTGACTTAGGGGTTGACTGGATGGACATGTCTTTTCCACGTCACAATCTTCTCGCCAGATTTTACACCACTTCGGCTGACTGTGCACCTATTCGGATGAAAGGTGGCACTTATTCTGCTGACGGGGTATGTAGGTGACTGATGGGGTATGTAGGTGACTGTTCACTAACTGGATTTTCCCTCCAATTTTTCCAGCCACTAGACACACTGATTCGACCAGATTCTAACACCTAATCACGTTAATTAATAATGTAATTCGTTGCTTATTAATTTCAAAATTAATAATTAATTAATTAAACTTTCTATATAAAATATAAGTATTTGATAGGGAAGCCCAAGCTCAAGCTCAACCCACGACCCCGAACCCGACCTCGGCCTAGGCTGAGGCCGGGCCATACAGCGGCGGCTGCGCGTACGCGTATAGGCTATGAAGCAAATCCCATAACATCTAGGTCTTCCCCCTTTCAAAAACTAGTGGTACCCTAAGGGACCCAAACCTTTATCCAAAAAGTCAACTTATTAGGTGTACTAATTTAGCTCAAACTTTCCATGTGGGATGGTGAATTTTCACATTTCCACCCATTTCATTTTCTTTCTTCAAGATAACTTATTTCAACTAGCTTACTTTATCATTTAATTTCTCATTCATCCCAAATTAATTTTGAATAATTAAATATACTAAACTCATCTACACAAAACGTATATTTCATTAAGCCAAAGAGATTCCAATTTTATAGAGTGGAATTCATTAAAATAAATTATCAAATATTGGTACAACACCAAATTTTTCCAACAATCCCCCACACGAATGGAAATCCAATGTGTATATTTGACAGAGTTCAGGCCGAAAGCTTACTGCATCAGGAAAGGAAGCCTGTGGCTTTGAACCCTCCTTAGCGGAATACATCGGGTTTACTTAGTTGATCAGTGAACGTGATGTCTTGAGTCGTTCAGTTGTTGGTGTAAACCAAGACAACTATATCCACACAATAACTCCCCTAACATCTTTTGGTTCTCATGGTTGTGTCCGTTTTGGCCCTGGATAACTCTTGGGTTCATAAGGGTTTTTTTATGAAGCTGCCAAATTTCACACTTACATAAGTAATCTCCTTTGAAGAGTATCCTGTCATACTCTACTTAATTAAGCTTAGGAATCATTAAAAACTTAAGCTTACCCTTTCTACATGTAGCACATTCCTCGTACATGGGAATGAGTTGAAGTTAGCTCCAAAGTGCTATTCATGAATCCTTACAATTTCGTTGTCCCTTTGAACCAAGATCTTGGGGATCTCCAAGCAACATGGTTAGGTTCCATCATAAAGATTCTTTAGTGTTGGGTTTTAGACCAATTCCCCTCGATAAGCAGTATGTTTGATCTCTTGGCAGGCCTTTAGTCAACGGATCCGATAAAGTTTCCTTTGATTTTATATAATCAATGGAAACGACACCATTAGAGATCAATTGCCTTATGGTTTTATGTCTACAACATATATGTCTAGACTTACCATTATACATGCCACTTTGTGCCCTTCCAATAGCTGATTGATTGCATGTTGCAATTTATCAAAATTACAGGCACTGGCTTGTTCCAACATTGAATGTCCTCAAGAAAGTGACGAAGCCATTCTACATCCTCACCTGCTTTATTTAAAGCAATAAACTCTGATTCCATTGTGGAACGAGCTATACATGTTTGTTTTGAGGACTTCCACGACACTGCTCCAACTCCAATGGTAAAGACATAACCACTGGTGGATTTAATGTCCTTAGAATCTGATGTCCAATTAGCATCATTGTATCCTTCTAATACAACTGGATATCTACCGTAAGGTAATCCATAATCTAAGGTGTATTTTAAATATATAAGTATTCTAATTAACGCCTTCTAATGATCTTTATTTGGGTTACTCATAAATCTACTCAATTTATTAACAGAGTAAGCAATATCCAAACGAGTGCAGTTCATGATTTACATGAGACAACCTATTGTCCTGACATATTCTATTTGAGAGAGAGGTTCTCCATGATTTTTGCCCAAGTGTAGACTCAGGTCTACTGGCGTCATATGTATTGTACTTCTTGAGTACTGTCTCAATATAATGAGATTGTGTTAACAGGATCCCATTTGATGTCTTAGTGATCTTAATCCCTAATATGACATCGGCGACCCTAATTCTTTCATGTCAAAATGTTTGGTCAATAATTTTCCTTGTATTCATGATTGCATCATGATTACTTCCCATGATTAGCATATTGTCGACATATAGACAGCCAATCACGTAATCATTAGGTGTGCCTTTTACGTATACGCATTTATCACACTCATTAATTCTGAAACGATTTGACAACATTGTTTTGTCAAAATTTTCGTGCCATTTCTTAGGTGCTTGCTTAAGTTCATATAATTATTTAATGAGTCTACACCCATTTTTCTCCTTCCCTAGAGTGATAAACCCTTCAGGTTGTTCCATATAGATTTCTTCATCTAATTCACTGTTTAGAAATGTTGTCTTAACATCCATTTGATGTATTTCAAGACCTTTCAATGCAGCAATAGCAATGAACATTCGAATAGATGTGATCCTAGTCATATGTGAATATGTGTCAAAAAAGTCAAGGCCTTTTATCTGTCTAAAACCTTTAGCTACCAATTTGGCCTTGTATTTATCAATAGATCCATCTGTTTTATACTTTCTTTTCAGTATCCATTCGCAACCCAAAGGTTTGCTGCCCGCTGGGAGATCAAATAACTCCCACGTGTGGTTGTGCAAAATAAACTCTATTTCGCTATTGATAATTTTTTTCCAAAAGGGGGCTTCTGGAGAGGACAAGGCTTCACTTAATGTCCTCGGTTTGTTCTCTAACATGTAAGTTAGAAAATCAGAACCAAAGCTTTTAGCTATTTTATCCCTTTTACTATGTCTGGGTTCTTCATCTTCCTCATGATTATCCCCTGCAACTTCATAGGTTCTTTTAAGGGAACCAGATTCTTTCCTTTCTTTGCAAGGATATATATTTTCAAAGAATACTGCATTCCTTGATTCAATGATCATATTTTTATTAATATTAGGAATTAAAGACTTATGCACTAAGAAGCGATAGGCGTTACTGTTGTGCGCATAACCAATGAATATATAGTCAACGGTCTTGGCTCCTATCTTAGCTTGTTTAGGCTTAGGAACTTCTACCTTTGCTAAACACCCCCACACTTTTAAGTATTTGTGGGAAGGCGTTCGACCTTTCCATAACTCAAAAGGTGTTTCATTTTTAAGTATTTGTGGGAAGGCGTTCGACCTTTCCATAACTTAAAAGGTGTTTCATTTCTACTTTTATGAGGTAACTTATTTAGTATATGGTTTGTGGAGAGGATTGCATCCCCTTACAAATTTTGTGGTAAACCAGAACTGATCAAAATGGCATTCATTATCTTCTTAAGAATACGATTCTTGCGTTCAACAATTCTATTTGATTATCGTGAATAAGGAGCTGTTGTTTGATGAATGATGCCTTAAGAATCACAAAATTCGTCAAATGGTGCTCCATACTCTCCACCTCTATCACTTCAGATAGTTTTTATTTGTTTTTCAGGTTGATTTTCAACCTCAAGTTTGTAGACTTTAAAAGCTTCTAGAGCTTCATCTTTACTTATTAGAAAATAGACTATGCAAAATCTAGTGCATTCATTGATAAAAGTAATAAAATGCTTTTTGCCTCCTCTAGTCTGTACAAACTTTAAGACACAGATATCGGTGTGAATTAAGTGTAGAGGTTCAGTGTTTCTTTCTATAGAAGGAAATGGTAATTTGGTTAATTTAGCCTCTACACAAATCTCACATTTACTTTGAGATTCAGATTTAAATGAAGGCAATAATTCCGAGCTTACTAGTTTACATAGAGTATTAAAATTAACATGACCTAATCTAACATGCCATAAATCTGAACACTCAACCAAGTAAGCAGAAGTATTAGTTTTATTAATATTTTTGAGGTCACTTTTTACAGTCACTACATTTATCTTGTACATTCGGTTGACTACGTAACATTTTCCAATAAATTGCCCATTTTTAGTGAGCACAAATTTACCAGACTCAAAAACTCGTCTAAACCCACTCGCATCAAGTGCAGAACCATATATTAAATTCTTTTGAATATCTCTCTTTGCACGAAGTAGACTTCACCACCACTCTTCCACTTCGATAATATCTGACGTTGCAGAGTTCCCCATGTAGAGCTTCCGATTGTTGAGTAAATAGTATGTGGAGAACATCTCCCGGTCAGCACAAACATGGCTGGTGGCACCGGTGTCGACAAACCACTCATTTGGATGGTCCACCATGTTGGCTTCGAAGACAACTACTGTGAGCATTATTAGATCATCCATATCAATCAGAACATTGTTGTCTTGAACTACAACAACTTGGTTGGACTGGTTCTAGTTGTCTTCTTTGGGAGTCGGCAGTCTTTGGCCATGTGATTTGGCTTTCCACAGTTGTGGCACTTCCCTTTGAACTTCTTAACCTTCTTCTTTTGTTGCCCTCCACCATTGCCCTGATTCTTTCTCTTCTTAGAATTGGGCTTGTGTTCCACCACGTTGGCTCTAGCCTCCATCTGCATCTGCTTTGGCTTGGCCTCAGACATTCGATTATCTTCTTCAATCTGAACTTTGACAATCAAGTCTTCAAGATTCATCTCCTTGCGCTTGTGCTTGAGATAGTTCTTGAACTCCTTCCAGGACGGCGACAACTTCTCTATCATAACAGCAACTTGGAAGGATTCACTGAGTTTCATGTCCTCTGCATCTAGGTCATGTAGGATCATGTGCAACTCTTGAACTTGACTCGTCACCGTCTTCGAGTCGGTCATTTTGAAGTCCAGAAATTTGCCGACGATGAATTTCTTCAACCCAACATCTTCAGTTATGTACTTCTTATCAAGGGGCGTCCAAAGTTCCTTTGATGTCTTGATCATGGAATAGACGTTGTAGAGTGAGTTGTCTAATCCATTCAAGATGTAGTTTCTGCACAGAGAGTCACTATGACTCCAAGCATCAAAAGCAACCCTTGGACGAGGATTAGTCTCATTTTCTGGCACCGTAGGGGCATCCTCGGTCGGCATCTTTGATAGATTCAAGGTTGTAAGGTAGAACAACATCTTCTGTTGCCACATTTTGAAATCAGTTCTAGAGAACTTTTCCGGTTTTTCCCCGCTACTATGAACATGCAAAATGGTCATTGTTTTCCTGAAATACAGACTAAATATCATTTTAAAATTGTTGATCGTAATGGGTATAAATAAAAAAAAAAACAAAATAGAATTTTTAAAGTCCAGGCATGAGTTGAACTCTTTCTCTTTAAAACGATATTTGCCCCGCTCGGTACTTACGGTTTGATTGGCAATCGCTTCCCAAGCTGCAACGACTATCTTCTTAATATGGCAGCACTTCGAATATTAAGTAAAGGTAAACCAAAAGAATGTTTTGAACTCTCGGAACAAAACAAAGATAAAGAAAGAATGTTTTTAATTGAATAAAAAATGAAGAAGTGGGGGGGGGGGGGGGGGGAGGGGGGTCTATTTATAAATTTCAAAAGTTGGCTTAGGGATTGACTGGACGAACATGTCTTTTCTAAGTCACAACCTTTCCGCCAGATTTTACACCACTTCGGCTGACTGTGCACCTATTCGAAAGAAATGTGGCACTTATTCTGCTGACGGGGTGTGTAGGTGACTGTTCGCTGACTAGCGTTTCCTCCAGTTTTTTCTGGACACACTGATTCGACCAGATTCTGACACCTAATTGCGTTTAATTAATTATGTAATTCGTTGCTTATTAATTTTTGAATAATTAATTAATTACATAATTAAGCTTTGTCCAAAAAGATAAGTATTTGATAGGAAAGCTCAAACCCAAGTCCACTACCCACAACCCTGACCTCGGTCGAGGTTGGGCCGGACAGACGGCGATGTGCGTGTGGGTTATGAAGCAAAGCCCATAGCATCTAGGTCTTCCCCCCTTCAAAGACTACTGGTAACTTAAGGGGCCCAAGCCCTTATTAAAAACAACAACTTATTAGGTGTACTAATTTAGCTCAAATTTTCCATATGAGATTGTGACTTTTCACCTTCCAACCCATTTCATTTTCTTTCTTCAGGATAACTTATTTCAACTAGCTTACTTTATCATTTAATTTCTCATTCATTCCAAATTGGTTTTGAATAATTAAATATACTAGACTCATTTACACAAAATGTAGATTTTATTAAGCTAAAGAGATTCCAAATTTATAAAGTGGAACTCATTAAAATAAATTATCAAATATTGGTACAAGAACAATTTTTTCCAACAATTGCCAACATATATTGTTTTATGATATTATTTTTTGTGCTAGAACACATGGAAGGTTTTGGATAAATAAAGGGTGCACGAAATTTTCAAAAGAGGTTTTGTTTGGGATTACCTCAAAATAAAGGTGTTAATTACACTACAAGACTGGGCGGTCAATAGGGACCGCCCAATAGTGACCTAAATTAGGTCACTTGTCTTCAGCGGTCCCTGAAGGTAACAGCGACCTAATTTAGGTCGCTGATAATCCTGAAGGTAACAACGACCTAAATTAGGTCGCTGATAATCAGAAGGGACTTTCAGCGACCTAAATTAGGTCGCTGAAAATGAAGGAGACCTTCAGCGACCTAATTTAGGTCGCTGAAAGTCCCTTCTGATCATCAGTGACCTAAATTAGGTCGCTGATTTCCTGCTATAAATAAAATAAAATAAAAACATTTTTTATATACCAATAGGGACCGCACTTAGGTCACTAACTTTTTATATACCAATAGGGACCTAACTGTGGTCCCTAATAACATTAATAGGGACCGCAGTTAGGTCCCTATTGACGGAAAAGCAATAGGGACCGGAGTTAAGTCCCTACTGTTTTTGAGTCAATAGGGACCTAATGGCGGTCCCTATTGTAAGAAATGAAGGAGACCTTCAGTGACCTAATTTAGGTCGCTGAAAGTCCCTTCTAATCATCAGCGACCTAAATTAGGTTGCTGATTTCCTGCTATAAATAAAATAAAATAATTTTTTTTTATATACCAATAGGGACCGCACTTAGGTCACTAACTTTTTATAGGCCACTAACAGTCAATAGGGACCACACTTAGTTCCCTATTGGCAACGATAAGTATCAATAGGGACCGCACTTAGGTCCCTAATGACTCAACAGAGACCAAATTGCGGTCCCTACTAATATTCACACTTTAAAAACGTTACTTTATGATTATTTGATGTACATCGTTGTTTGTTTAATTCATAATTACCACTGTAATAGTTTTGAAGCGTGAAAAAAACGTAATTTGAAGCATGAAAAAACGCGCCGCAAGAATGTTGCGTACACCACGATTACTCTCGGTGTGTGTAATATTACCTATCATTCAATTTTTATTTTGCTCGCACACTATTAGGGACCGCAGTTAGGTCCCTAATAATACTCATAGAACTCTATGAATATTATTAGGGACCTAACTTCGGTCCCTAATAATAGTAATAGGGACCGAACTTAGGTCCCTAATAAGGCAACAGGGACCGCACTGCGGTCCCTATTTAAAATTAGTGACCTAAGTGCGGTCCCTAATTTTTAATAGTGACTGCAGTTAGGTCACTAATTTTAAATAGGGACCGAAGTGCGGTCCCTGTTGCCTTATTAGGGACCAAAGTGCAGTCCCTACTAATATTCATCCTTGAAATTTGATTTTTTTTTATTGATGATGGTGTGTTTGTGATTCCTAGCAACCAAACTCATTGCAACATGTGAATTGAAGTAATAAATGATTGCAAAACCAACCTCATAGTAGTTTAGTTGTGAAATAATAGATTGAATGAGATTGATCGAGTTATTAACGTTCAACATATATTTTATGTTCTACAACTAATCATCACTAGTTAGTTGTAATTATTTAATTTATTGTTTAATTTATTATTTAATATCTATGCTAACATTAGTGAAGTAAAACATAAAAACGAATAACAACTACAACTAACTAGTGATGATGAGTTGTAGAACATAAAATATATATTGAACGTTAATAACTCGATCAATCTCATTCAATCTATTATTTCACAACTAAACTATTATGAGGCTGGTTTTGCAATCATTTATTACTTTAATTCACATGTTGCAATGAGTTTGGTTTCTAGGAATCACAAACACACCAACATCAATAAAAAAAAATTTAATTTCAAGGATAAATATTAGTAGGGACCGAACTTAGGTCCCTAATAAGGCAACAGGGACCGCGCTACGGTCCCTATTTAAAATTAGTGACCTACGTGCGGTCACTATTAAAAATTAGGGACCGCTGTTAGGTCACTAATAATTAATAGTGACCGCACTTAGGTCACTAATTTTAAATAGGGACCGCAGTGCGGTCCTTGTTGCCTTTATTAGGGACCTAGGTGCGGTCCCTACTAATATTCATCCTTGAAATTTAATTTTTTTTTATTGATGTTGGTGTGTTTGTGATTCCTAGCAACCAAACTCATTGCAACATGTGAATTGAAGTAATAAATGATTGCAAAACCAACCTCATATAGTAGTTTAGTTGTGAAATAATAGATTGAATGAGATTGATCGAGTTATTAACGTTCAACATATATTTCATGTTCTACAACTAATCATCAATAGTTAGTTATAGTTGTAATTGTGTAATTTATTGTTTAATATTAATGTTAACATTAGTGAGGAAAAGAATAAAAACGAATAACAACTACAACTAACTAGTGATGATTAGTTGTAGAACATGAAATATATGTTGAACGTTAATAACTCGATCAATCTCATTCAATCTATTATTTCACAACTAAACTATTATGAGGTTGGTTTTGCAATCATTTATTACTTCAATTCACATGTTGCAATGAGTTTGGTTGCTAGGAATCACAAACACACCAACATCAATCCAAAAAAATCAAATTTCAAGGATGAATATTAGTAGGGACCGCACTTAGGTCCCTAATAAGAAAGCAAGGACCGCATTGCGGTCCCTATTAGAAATTAGTGACCTAACTGCGGTCACTATTAATAATTAGGGAAAATGCGGTCCCTATTAGAAATTAGTGACCTAACTGCGGTCACTATTAATAATTAGGGACCGCACTTAGGTCACTAATATACAATAATTTGAAATTTTGGCGAAAAGTTTAGGCGGGATTGAGGAGGAAATTTGAATTTCACGAAAATTTGAAAATTTCACCCTCTCCTCTATATATACTCACCACTCTTACACATCAAATTTCATTAATCTCCAAAAAACACCCAACACAAAAACACTATCTTCTTCTGCAACACCAAAACACTATCTTCTTTTCTCCAAAAATTACCCAACACAAAAACTTTTCTTCTTTTACCAACACAAATCCAAAACAAAAATCACCCAACACAAAAAAACAAATCACCAACTCAATCTTTCCTTTCTATTATTTTGGATCTACACTTTCTTTTCTTACTTTTCTATTATTTTGGATCTACACTTTCTTTTCTTACTTTTCTATTATTTTGAATCTACACATTCTTTTCTTATTTTTTTGGATCTACAATTTCTTTTATTTCACTTGTTTTTTTATTCATTCATCTTTTTGTTTTCACTCATATTTTATATTCTATTATTAGTCATATTTCATTCATTTTTTTACATTTTTAATACTTTCATGTCATTATATTAATTTTTTCTTTATTATTTATTGTTTTGATCTTGTTATAATCATATTTTTATAAAAAAAAACAATAATATTTCGGAATATTTCCGGAATATTATTGTTTTTTTAATTTTTCTCGCAGACTATTAGGGACCACAGTTAGGTCCCTAATAATAGTAATAGGGACCGCAGTTAGGTCGCTACTAATATTCATAGAACTTAGGGACCGAACTTAGGTCCCTACTAATATTCATAGAGTACTCTAAGAATACTAGTATGGACCTAATTGCGGTCCCTATTACTATTATTAGGGACCGCAATTAGGTCCCTATTGGCAAAAAATAATAGGGACCTAATTGCGGTCCATATTGTGTGAAAAACAATAGGGACCCAAAAACACAATAGGGACCGCCATTAGGTCACTATTGGTTTTAAAGTATCAGGGACCGGAAAGCAGTCCCTGATACTCCGGTCGCTATTGCCCTCATCAGGGAACTAATTGTGGTCCCTGATGGCAAGCGACCGAGGTCAATAGGGACCGCACAATAGCGACCTACGTGCGGTCGCTATTGACCTTTAGGGACCGCTGGAGGGGTCAATAGGGACCTAATTTTGGTCCCTATTGACCCCTTTTTCTTGTAGTGTTATTAATTACTATTGTTTAAGCCCTTTACGAGATGACATCCTTATTAACATTTTAAGGAGCATATTATGGGTTTTCAAACATGTTTTTGACTCTCGGGGTCTAAGATATAATAGCGTACATACACAGACGATTTTAATTATTAATCGTTAATTATAACATACTGTAAAACAATAAATTTTCAACTTGAGTTGTTTAGATTTATCAAAATGGTAAAGATTTATGTAAAAGGAACAGATTAGTGAAAGTATGCATTAATAATATATTAATCAAAATAGTAATAAATATTTTATTTGTACCCTATCTCTAGTTCAATTTGTACTTGGTAACCAAAACTCTCTTCATAAAGCGATTGAAATTAAAACGCTGCACTATAGCTACGATTTTTCTGTTCTTATATTATACAAAGAAGATAAATTTTAAATGTCAAAAGTCAAAACTATGTCTCTAACATCCTTTTCAGCTTGAAGCTAGTATGAATTTACTACAAATAATTTATGAAAATGTCGACGCAGAACATCGCTAAGGATGTCACTCAAAGAATTTCTAAAAAAAACCATTCAGAAAAATGTTGTCTTCCATATATTTACATTTGTTCCCGGTCCTTGCTCATTTTGTCTGGAAAAAGTGGGATCATACTTTGAATTATGACCGCGTTTTCATGTAATGTTTGTACACAACGTCAAAAAAGTGATCAATTGCTTCTGATAAATTTTCTTACTGTTGGAATTTCAGGAGCATCTAGTCAAGCATAATTTGACCTCACTATACGAATTATATGTCGGTCCGATCGATATATATATAACTAATTGTGAACATTGAAAACTTCAATTCCTCGCTCGCTCGGCTTTTTGAAAAACTATTTGTAAAATTAAATTTATATATCAAACCGAGTTGAACTACTTGAATAACAAGCCCGAGATCAAATTCTAATGAGGAAATTAATTATTTAACCTATAATAACGCAAAAAAGAAAGAAAATTTAATTTCAAGTGTACAATTTCATCCCCACCATACCATCTATACTATCGAATAAAAAAATACATGTGAAACCAGTTTTTTGATTTCCTTATTTACTCCTTGATATATTATTAAATTTTGTTATTAGTTGGGATATAACTGTGATTTATTTTAATGATATCATTATTTAAACTTTTTTATTAAAAAAAAAATTATTACTTAACTTTCTTTTACATAAAAATAAAGATAAGATAAAAATTTTATATTCATGCATATTTAAGTTATAATCTTTACCATACAAATTAATTATATTATACTTAAAATATTTTTTTACCACCCGAAGACCACACGTAATATTTCTAGTTTACTCTCACATGCTTACGAAGAAGTACCAAAGTAAATAGAGAAAAAAGATGATACTCTCACATACTTTTATAGTTTACTCTCACGCTAATGTTCCTATTTCCTAACATATATATAGAAAATTAATATCACAATCCCCATTTGAGTTTTAGAAGGACACCTACTCCTAATATATATAGAAAATTAAGAACACAATCCACAGGGGGTGTTGAATCCAAGAACAAAATTTAAAAGTGAGGATAGCCTCTATTTTGACTCACGGTAAACAAAAAGCTCATTTTACGAGCTCTTAATTAAGAAAACCTCTTATTGTAGCTTACAAAAAGAGTTTCTTAATTTAATGACTTTATTTACTGATAAATACTTAATTAAATGACTTTGAACTCCCAATAATAATAAAGAATGTAATACACACCGCAAACTGTAAAGATTCTGCGGCGAGCCCGCGATTCGCGACGCCAAACAGAAAGTAATATTCATCATATAAAATTATAGTTGAGTTTATTGGAAGAAGAGAAGGATATGAATGTAGTCACACTTTACTAAATTACTTTACTTGATAGCTGAATAGTTTAGTTGGAGCTATAAATAAATTTATCATACAAGCACTACCCGATAACAGCAGCCAAATGATTTATTTCAAAAATATATCGAAATATGCAGCTTATACTAAAAGACTTGTCAGAAATTTTGCAATAAAAATTTAGCCCCGGATCCAGGCCAGCTGGGAACTTTGGAAATATGCAGATTAAATAGTGAAGAGATCTAAGAATGCTGGTCCCCAATCATGTACCATTCAAAGCTGAGTAGTGACCTTAATTAGTTTAATTTATTATTATGATTATGATTATATTCTTTTACCATTGGATTCATAATACGCGTTTTCAGAAATTGCCAACTTCTATTTGTTCAGAAATTTGTTTTTAGGTTATTTTCAACCATTTAAATATAAATGATTCATAAATTTCCAGACATTTTCGAAGTACTATTGAAATATTTATAATTTTGCACAAAAGTGTTTTTTTTTTTTTATAAACCAAGTAAATAAATTAAAGAGAAAGAGCACAAGGTACACTCACCATCCTACCACCAAAGTTCTCCACAACAAACGAAAGCATACTAAAAAATGAATATAGACTACTGCTAGCCTTAAGACAGAATCAGATTAACCAATTCTTCTTCTTCTTTTCTTTCTTCATTTTTAGTAATTTTACTTTAATACCATTTTTATAAAATTTCTTCATTTAATGCATTGTACAAAGCGTGACATAGCTTATGTTATGTGTATGATGGCAAGATTTACAAGATAACCTAGCACAAATCATTGGAAAGCGGTTAGTTTCGGATACTTAAAGAAAACAAAATCGTTAAGTCTTGTTTATAATGATTATTCAACTGTGCTATAAGGATATTGTCATGCAAGTTACAGTGAAGGTAACTCCATGTCGGGATGTATTTTCACTTCAGGTGGAAGAGCTATTAAATAGTTGTGCTTCCAAAAAGCAAACTTGCATTGCACATTCAACTATGGAATCCGAATTCATTGCTCTTGCAACAGCAGGTGAAGAAGCAGAATGGTTGCAAGTTCTGTTAACAGATATTATGTTGTGGCCACAACCTATGGCAACATCTTCTTTGTACTGCGATAATGAAACAACAATGTCTCGTGCGTACAGTGATATATATAACGGAAAGTCTAGACATATGAGCATGAGACATTCATATATTCGTGAGTCAATATCAAATGGGGTGATCACCATAATATATGTTAAGTCCGATGATACTTTAGTCGATCCCCTCGCTAAGCCGCTTACAAAAGAATTAGTGAGAAGTACGACTAAGGGTAGGAGACTTAAAATGTTAAATTTAAACACCAATGATGGGAACCCAACTTTAAATCAGTAAACTTCTGATTCTAAAGTTCAATTGGTACAAACAAGTCATTGCTATGTTGCTTGAGAACACTATAAATAAATAGTGTTGACAGTTATGAATAAAAGTAGGATGAGCTGTTGCTCTTAATAGAGTTAGCTAAGTGTCTTTAGCAACTCAGACAAAAGCAGAAACTCTACATATGTGAACATAAAAGTGGTGTCGCTTTGGTAAGAAAAATGTGTTTTTTCTTATAAATGCTCACAACATACGAGATTAACACATGACCATATATAATAGTGCTAAGGTTGGTAAAGGAATTCTATGAGACACTAAAGTGTTTGATATATGTGTTATATTTTCGGTAATAACATTAGGAGTTGATGTTCAATCTACAGACACCTATAACTTCGTTAGGACTTTAAAGTATTTATATTAATTGAAGGTCCAAATCGAAATATACCTTCTCGTATGTGTGTCATTCATTCGACAAAAGTAATTGTTCACAGCTAGTGGGGGATTGTTGAATATTTTTAGTTGTGAACAATGAATATCCATCGTAGAAAATAAAGTCTTGAATTATTTTAAGAGCTAGCTAGTTGTATTAATTTAATTTCGGATTTACTTTGTTTTAAATCGAAATAAATTAATGAATAGTTGTAGCCCGTAGTATTTTAATGTTCGGATTCTATTATGTTTAGATCTGAATTTAACTATGAAAGGGTGCAAATCTATCCTAAGGGACACAATTGGTTGTGAAGAGTTGCAACTCGTAGTATTATTACTGAAAGAGTGCAATCTATCCTACGTGACACAATTGTTGTGAATAAACATGTATGTTCAATTGGAACTTTTCGTGTACTATAAATATATTGATGCAGATTCTGACTTTATTCAATTAACAAAAAACAAGTTTCTGCATCTTATAGAAATTTCAAAATTCCTTGTTGTATTTTGGGAAGCAGATTTTCTTAATATATAATGAGAATATTCATTTTAGGAAAGTGTTTTAAGTTCACGCCCTTAAGGAAACTCACATATATTTTGTATCATATTCTTTTCTGTATCCCCATTTTCTAACATAAGGTTCATGTAGGTGTGATTACCTTTTTTTCCTTTGTAGGACGGGGATTAATTATTTTATCCTTAAAAATGTGGTAAAGAAACACAAAAATATATTATTATGTCCATTGTATGACATAACCAATTTCTACAAATTTCTCATTTATATCAAAACGATCACCGAACATTATTGCGAAAAGCTTTTTATAATTTATAGATCAAAATTTACTCGTTAATTAACCTAACATTTAGATCCTTAATTACTATAATTGTTTCTTAATTTACGGCGTCAGCAATCAAATAGATCTCAAAATAACATGAAAAATAAAACTAATATTACCAGATCGAAACATATATCAAAATCCATCCATGTTTAAGGAAATGCTCAAGTAGATCAAAAGAGTTCCAATAAACTTTAATAGCATCAATCCGTTGAAGGCCATTACTTTTTTGTGGATCCGCACCTGGGGTTATTACTATATATTACTAAACCTTACTCAGTTTAGAGCAATAATTTAACATTTGTCATCTGCAGCTTTTGTACGTGAGGGCCTACTCCTTGCGAGATAAGCTTCACCCTACACGAAGTTTAGGGTAGACGCTATTATATTGTATATTAATCACATAAAAGTCTTTAAAGAAATTTCCAGATTAAAAAGAAAAAAACAATATAAAAACCTTATACATATCTCTCACTAATTGCCTAGCTAACAGACAAACTTAAGAGCAACGAATATTCATCTCTAATTTCTTAAATGATATAAGTACGAACACATGTACTAAGAGTAATCTTTAATTCATCATCTCATTTGTAGTAAATTAAAGAAAAGTAACTGTGGTAGAATTATTTATGACAACTAAAGGTAAAGTTTTGCTGCATATCATGATATATATGAGCCATACTCAAATAAAATATTAGGAGCTCCCGCATATGATAAAACTCGACGGAGATATGATTTCGAAATTAACCACTTGATTTTAAGCTACATTGGCTCCAAGCAGAATTATTACTCGAATTATATATGTAGGTATAATACATGCAATTGTTTTTTAAAATTGTCTATGTAACCTGTTACATAATGTTGTGTAAAAGCCACAA
This sequence comes from Linaria vulgaris, assembly GCA_948329865.1. Lineage (NCBI taxonomy): Eukaryota > Viridiplantae > Streptophyta > Magnoliopsida > Lamiales > Plantaginaceae > Linaria > Linaria vulgaris. The sequence goes on along the minus strand of OX415250.1, from coordinate 27,221,333 downwards.
AAATTACAATAATCATAATATAATTAACCAGACTTGCGTGCATGAAATAATTCCTCTTACATATAAAGTGCAAGTATTCAGAACATGCAACTCGAATGAGACAAATGCAAGGGCATATTAGGTATCCCCTTTATCGTAAGTACTTTAAAGTAGACCAATCATTAAGTATATAAGTACAATAAATTATTAAATACTCAAAAGTACGGTACTCGTTTCTATATAAAGTCCCATGTCCACAATCCAAAATTCAACAACTTCTTACAACAATCAAAGCAACACAAAGAAGGGAGAGAAAGAAAAAGAGATTAAGGGTTAATTATTCAAAATAATTCATTCTATAACAATTTTCAGCTTGTTTTAATTTGATCCAAATAATGGGCAATAGCCTAAGGTGTTGTTTAGCATGTGTTATTCCATGTGGAGCACTCGACTTGATCCGAATAGTTCACTTAAACGGAAACGTGGATGAGCTAACGGGTCGGGTCACGGCAGGGGAGTTGATGAAGGCCAACCCGAATCATGTACTCACCAAGCCCAGTGGATCACAGGGAATGGGCCGTCGGATCCTGATTTTGTCGCCCGAATCCGAACTCAAGCGGGGCTCCATTTATTTTTTGATACCAACTTCTTCTCTACCGGCTGATAAATGTAGCAAGATTTTGAAAAAGAAAAAGAAGTGTGACAATATTAATTACACGCCGGAGATTGTGAAAAAATGTGAGTTCACGCCGGAGGTGTTGCCGGAAAAGAAGTCGGCGTCTCGAAGGAGGCGACGGGAGAGGAGTAGGAGCACTATTGGATTGTGGAAGCCACATTTGGAGCGTATTTCGGAGGACTTGTGACAATTGTGTGTTTCTGTTTTTTATTTGATAAATTGTGGATAGTTAATTTAATTCTTTTTTTATGTTTTAGTTTTTTTTTTTAATCTGCATGTTTGTTACTGCGGATTAAGAAAAAAAGAATACTTTCTCTTCTTTTGTTTTGAGAAAGGTGTAAGAATCTGATATTGCCTCGAGAAATTGATCAATGTAATACATGAAAAAGATGTTGCATACAAGGATTGGATTGTTGTTAACCAAATGAAAGTTTAGAATGGGTTTGATTATATAAGGAACTATAAATTTTCTTCAAAAGTAAGGTAATAAAGATAATGTGAGATTGGTGGTCAAAAAGTTCAAGATTTTCTAGAAGAGTTTTGCTATAATATGAGTTCTATACTTTGAATCCCATCAGAGGCTCATTTGTAAAAAAAATTCTATTGGCTAATTTGTAATTATAATCACGATAATAATTAATATCACTCCCGTGCATATTATTACTAACATCTAATAATAACCAGCGATAGTTTGAATATAATTTTTTTCGGTCAAAAAATAAAACCTCGAGGTTTGAGTTAAGACTATTTTACAAGCGTGATGAATTGGTCAAACTGATTAAGCTAATTACCTTCACGTGATTTTTCAAAAAACATTTTATGCAACCGTTGTACTGCTGACGTGGTGCAACCACTATCAATACACGGTGAGGAATAAGGTTGTGCAAAAAAGAATCGGATCGATCGAATCGAGTAAACATCGATCGAATGATCCGATCCGAGGATCGAATCGAATATTTGATCCAACTTTTGATTTTTGCCTTAGGATCGAACCCCCATTTGATTCGATCCTCGATTTTAGAGGCTGAGAATCGGATCGGATCGAATACTCATCTTATTTTATATAAATAAATAAATATATAATAGTATATATAATATTATATTTTTATCTATAAAGCTAAGCCTATTAATGCTACTAAGATATTTCTATATATAATGTTAATATTATATTTTTATATATACACATACCTAACATCTTTTTCTTGGTCCATTTGAAGGCCACGTTTCTGTCTTTGAGAAACATATACAATTGTAAATTTGTAACACATTTCTCTCACCATATGAAAGTGAATTTTGTAATTCAGTAACTCAGTTTGAATGTTGTGGTTGGTCCCATTGATATTAAATTAAATAAGAAAAAAAGAAAAAATGATCGAAATCGAATCGAATCGGATCGAAATCGAATGATTTTGGATCGAATCGGATCGTTTTAAATTGATTCGATTTCGATCCTCATTTCTCCAGGATCGAAATCGACTTCCAGCCTCGATTCGATCCGATTCGATCCAAATGCATACCCTAGTGGGGATGAAGTTATGAGAGTTAGTTATTTCTTATATTTTATGAAAAGTTAAATCTGTATTTAATCTAGACCGTTGGTTGCAGCACGTCTGTAATAAAACAGTTGCATTAAATATTTCTTCCACTTTAAGCACTACAATTAATCAAAATAGAAAAATTATATATTAATCTTTTAGAGTAGACACTATGAACGTTATTTTACCTTCCGTAGAATTGCACCACCGGCTAATATAAAAACTAAGATTCGTTTCGTTTTTGTTTTTGTTTTCTACATGTCCAACTATCACCATATTCACATAATTACAGAGTTTTCATATCCGAAATTAGCTGTCAGTTCATTGTCAACGCGGATTAAAATTATTTGAAGTAGTATTTGTACGCATCTTATGATTACCCAACTGCTAAAATAATAAATTAATTCTTAATCAAATGTATTCTCATTCCATGATTTCATCCAACCTTGTATTTTGTACAGTCAAGTTAACTACAGTATGCAGCATAATGGTGATGCTATATATAATTCTCCAAACGTGGGGGGAGGAAAGATTAATCGATAATCATTGAAGTGATTAAGAAGTATTGATTTATATTTAAATTAATCGAGACTTTAAATCTAACAAGAATACACATGGGATATACATATGCAGAAGCACCTAACAGATAATCTATGCCTTGTTATTCGGGAGATATATCATGGTTTAGCTGGCGCTCATCTTCAATCAAGCACTCAACACGCACTCTCACACACATGTGTATGTGTGTATTATGGTGGAATAATTTTATCTATATTATTTGAATGTTGGCTTGATTAAAAAATTATCAAGTTTGAATGATTATGTATTCATCCTTAAAGCTTTACAAAACAAAAAGAGAGAGAGAGAGAGGATTTGTTTTTTTGGATAAATTATATAAAAGACTTAAAAATTAACGTTATCAAGTTTGAATGATTATGTATTCATCCTTAAAGCTTTACAAAAAAAAAGAGATAGAGAGGATTTGTTTTTTTTGGATAAATTATATAAAAGACTTAAAAATTAACGTTTACAAGTGGGTGACCACAGTCACAAAGTACAAAAAGAGGGAGGGGTTTAGCGAGATGAGATCCCTCCAATTACAAAATAAAGCCCCACAATAGAGATTTTGAGCTGCCAAATTAGTCGATCTACAAGAGAACGAAAAGATCCACGTAGGCCACAAGGCCCAGATTTTCCTGCTTTGTTCCACAAAAGATTAGCAGCCTGCTTGAGAGTGTTGGCCATTTGAGTCTGCTAGAGTGTTCCATAAGGTCTTTGAGCATTTTAATAATACTTAAGCAATCAGATTCAAATACAATCCTCTTGAACTTGAGAGTGTTGGCCATTTGAGTCTATGCATGATACATCCTTAGCCAAAGCAATGACAATAGAGCCATTGGAGTCCCTTCAGATGTGGGCAGATATAGCTTTGTGATGTTGAGTGGCAGCATCAGAATTGACTTTGATCCAGTTGCAAGGAAGGGGCTTTCATACTGCTCCTGGTGGAAATGTTTTTGGCATTTTAGAGTTGAGTTGAGCAAGAGCATGTTGTTTTGCTTCAAGGTCAATTGAGGTAGCCAGCTCCTTTGGGGAGAGTTTCTCCTGAAAGTGAGTGATCTTGTTTTTATTTTGCCACACTCTGTCCATAGTAAGTGCAAAAAAGCTTTTAAATTCCAGATTTTGGACTTCCTCATGAGGTCCTTGTAACCTGCAGTCAAGAAAGAAATTAGTTAATTCTGATATAGAGCAAGTAGAGTAATTACTTATGTTAAATGATCATTTTGAACATAACATGATTTTATGAGTATAAAAGCATATCAGAAATAGATGATGAACAGTTTCAGGTTCCATATTGCAAAGAGGGCACATAATATCAAAAATATGGAAGAGATTGTTGAGTCTAGTTCTAGTAGGGAGAATATCCGAGAGGGCTCTCCAGATATGCATCTTGTTATGTATCCTAGCATCCCGGATTTTGGACCAGATAGGATTGGGGTTAGAAGAGGTGGTGGGGAGAGTAATGGAGAGAAATGCACTTTTGGTATTGAAGATCCTTGACTTGGAGGGGGTCCAAAGCAAAAGAGGGGGGCCAGGGTTGAAGGAGACTGGGATTTTTCAAAAGTTAGAGAGATTTGTTAAATCCCATCTACCAGTGTCCTGGTGAATGAGGTCTTTAACTTGGAGATTTGGTTCATGAGGGAAGTTGGGATTAATGAGAGGGCAGGAAGTGAAGTTTGGTATAGAAGGAACTCAAGGATCCTTGCATATTGCAAGATTGGAGGAGATGCAAGTAGAGTAGCAAGCTCCTGAGATAATCAGAGGTCTAATTTTGAATAAATCCCTCCAAATCCAGGAAGTTCCGGACTTAGTTTGAGACATAGTCAGGAAATGTTTTATTATGAACATACTTAGACCTAAGCAGCTGGACCCAAAGCTTGTTGGAGTTATTTGCAATATGCCAGTAGAGTTTGGCAGTGAGGGCATCATTGAGGTTTTTCATTTTCCTGAAACCAAGACCACCTTGAGATTTTGGTCTGCATATAGCATCCCAATTCTTAAGTGGGAGAATGTTCTTATTCTGGTTTTCACCCCACGAAAATCTCATCATTAAACTATCCATTTTAGAGCAGATTTCTTGGGGGAAAGAGAATATGGACATGCTGGAAGAATGAAGAGATTGAGCAGAGGTTTTGATAAGCACTAGTTTGCCTGCAAGGGAGAGGTTCTTCCCTTTCCAACCTGACATTCTGGAATTAAGGGAATCAAGAGAGGAGATGAGAGGAGATTTTTTAAAGGAAAAAATCACTTACCCCCATGAACTTTGACCTTAGTTTCACTTACCCCCCCTCCCCTCGTACTTTCAATTTTTTCACCCGCCACCTTCAAGTTTCTTAATTGTATCATTTACCCCCTAAGTCAAAATTAGCTGATTAAACCCCCTTTTAATTGTCACGTGCTCCGCACATGCTGTCCCATTGAGAAGGTAAGTGATACAACTAAGAACTTGAGGGTTCAAAGTTCAGGGGATAAGTGATTTTTTCCAAATTTGTTTAATCAGCTAATTTTGACTTAGGGGGTTAGGGGGTAAGTGATACAATTAAGAAACTTGAGGGTGGCGGGTGAAAAATTTAAAAGTAGAGGTAAGTGAAATTGAGGTGAAAGTTTGGGGGGGGGGGGGGGGGGGGTGTTAAGTGATTTTTTCCCTTTTTTATAAGCAATTTTACAAAAATGAACTCCCAAGTGTTTTTCATTGTGAGAGTATTCCTGGAGAGATAGAAGATTCAAAATGGAGTTTTTTTTTTGTCTTAGAGCGTGTTTGGTTTCGGTACTGTTTTATTGCAGTTGTTATAAAAACTGAAATAATTATGTGAATTATTTAATTTTTAAGCACTAATAACCAGTTTGCTTCGCAAGATGTTATCCGTCACAAAATTAAATGCACTATAGTATCTCGTTTGGTTCGTTTAAAAGTTGAATTAACCGGTTATAACTTGATGTTAAATGACCAAAATATCCTCGTAACGTTAAATCCACATTAATACACTGTAGAATCGAATCGAATCATCTTCCCCCAAATCGTGAAATCCTAGCTATCACTCTCAATCGCGCTCTCCATCCATAAACCCACCAGATTCCCAATTCATCCCAACAGCGATTCACAAATTCAACCCAACTACGTACTACGGTAATAATTTCATTTCACTTGTACTTTAGATTGTTTTGAATTTGAATTTTGTTTGGTTACGATGAACTCGGGGCTTTGTTTTGTTCAACATTGTTAATTGATCCGACATAGTAATATAAATACATGTAGCTATAAAAATCATTACCACTTTTTGTCAGATTGAACTTTAATTATTGGAAATATGTCATAAGGTTGGTCTTGTTAGATAATTGAGAATTGTGATTGTTAATTGTGTACTCACAACGTATTAGAACTGTTGATTGAATATGATTAGGTCTGATATCTGGGTTAATATTGTAGAGTGAGCATGTGAAATGTTGGTTTTGTTAGATAATTGTGGCGTGTGCTTGTTGATTGTGTACTCACAACATGTTGGAACTGATGATTGAATATGACTGGGTCTGATTTATGGGTTAATATTGTAGTGTGGGCATGTGACACGTTGGTTTGATAATTGTGGCTTGTGCTTGTTAATTGTGTACTGACAATATGTTAGAACTGATGATTGAATATGATTGGGTCTGATTTCTGGGTTAATATTGTAGAGTGGGCATGTGAAATGTTGGTTTTGTTAGATAATTGTGACATGTGCTTGTTAATTGTGTACTCACAACATGTTAGAACTGATGATTGAATATGATTGGGGTCTAATTTATGTGTTAATATTGTAAATTAGGTTAATATGATTGGGTCTGATTTCTGATTTCTGGGTTAATATGTCATAAGATTGAACTGTTGATTTCTGGCATGTTGTATAGAAAAGTGCCTCTTACAAGGTTGCAGTGCCTACGCAAGTTCTTTTAATGAGCCAAATTTTGGGCATGATAGAAGTTGCAAGGTGTTGTTTTTTTTAAAGGGACAGGGAAGAAGGCTGACTTGTCTAATCCTTTACAATTAGAGATGGATGTTATGCACATGGCCTTACAATGGACTAAGGGGACTCATGATTGTTACCGCATATGGGAGACTAAGGGAGAAGGTTGTTGCTCTTAGGCAAAGGTTGAGGGCGTCTCAAGCTACCTGGTGTCAAACTAGACTATGATGATAGGAATCTCTATTGGCCTAGAATATGCTCATCATATTCAGAAGGTAGTATATTCAGCATTACATCTACTTGTTTTACCATAATTTAGCTTAGTAAATGAGTGTTGAGTCTTATTTCTTGTTGAGTTATAGAAAAATCTCTTAGAGCGCCATTTCTGTTTACTTGGATTCCCTCACATGGATCTGTACTATGAGGTCTTTGAGGATTTGGAGGTCGCTTTGCTGCCAGAGGAAACTGAGGGGACAATTGAGAACCCTTTTGTTTTGGAAGAAATGTCTGCCCAGGGTGAGGACGCTGCAAACACTTACCTTTCTGGACCAAGCTACACCCGTTCTGATGATGGTTGCACTAACAATGAGGATCTTACTAGCTGCTATCTCTCCTAAGTCTAAGCCCTAAATATGTTTTACTTTATCTGGATATTTTAATTATGGTGTTATTAAGCAGATATGCTTTTGATTGAATATGCTTATTACTGATTCGTGAACTACTGATTCAATGTTGCACTTATTATGTTGTTTTGTAGTACACTATGATGTATTTTAAAATGTCGCAGTGTGCATTATATGGGTCAAAGTGGGGATTGGCTTAATATTTTGCATTGCTATGAATATGTTTATGGGCAATCACTTAACTATGTCTTATGCTAGATTTGATTGACTCTACTTTTGAGAACATTCTACGTACGCATGGTTTTGTTGTGTGCCTTTCTTGTGACATCATAGAGAATATATCATTGGGCTTTTGTGTGTACTTCGATTATCACATGAGTCGATAGGGAAAATAGGGAATCACTTTGCATGTTCTTTTGTCATTCAGCAATAAGATATCATCTATTCTCTCGGCTAACATCTTTTTTGACACATATTTTGTTGTACTTGCATGTTGAGTAAATGGGAGTTCAAAATATTTTTGTAGCAGAGAATATATTTGTCATGAACCCCCGTGAAGTGTAGTTGTTTTCTATTGGTTGCATGATAAGTCGTCTCCTCTATAAATATTTTTGGTGTTGTTCCATTTTTCCTCAACAAATTATATGCTCAATAATATGGAATCTCTTTGACATCTTACTGAGTATCAGGTGAAACATTTCTATGGTGATAATTGAAATGAGGAGCTTGACTGCTCGCTAATTTATATTCTTAAGAACGAGGTCAAATATGAGAAGGGTTGTGTTCCATTAAGAAACTCGAAATGGCTTGATCAATCTCTGGATAACACAATGGATCAAATTAACTATATGACGAATACTTCGTACAATCAAGAAGACATCAAAGCTAGGTTTGATGTTCTGCATGGCCGACACTTTTTTTAAAGCATATCTTAGCTCTAAAGGGAATAACATGGGACTTGAACACAAATACCGTCTCCATGAGCGAAGAAATGTGGTACGACATTTTCGAGGTAATAACTATATTTTACAGCAGATTACTATATCACGCGTTACATGTTCTAATATTGTGGTGACACCAATTGGTCTTACTGACAGGAGCACCAACTGGGGCATTGCTACAAGGAGAAATGGGAGTTTGCATGGTGGGATCAACATGCTCTGTTTGGAAAGCCAAAGCTTCTTGAAAATGTGATTCGGGTTAGAGAGCCAATAATAAGACCAGTTCGCACAACTGAGGAAATCATCGCATTAACATGTAATATTTAAAAATTGATATTCATTGTACGTACGTGTATTTACCCAAATCTAACTCGTTAAATTGTTATAGGGTCAAGGTCATCCACCCCGCGTTTCTCTAAAGAACCTCATCCGGGGACTGCATCTGACAATTTCTTTGATACAAATGGTGTAAACAAGAAGATGCCAAAACCTGGAATGAGAGAAAGAATGGTCACTGATTACTATGGTGATGATACTAGTCCGGTGGCGTCATGTTCAGCGCTATCATATGATTTCTGAGTATTGGAATGTGGTTTCTGGACTTGTCTTATCTTTCAATTTCTAAGCTATCACTCGTTTCTGAACTTCTGTCTTAGTTCTAGATGTTTCCGAAAATAAATTGTATTTGAAGTCACCATGTGTTTTATGCTTATGCATGCGACAATAAATTGAAATGGACTTGGCATGCACGATAACTGTTAACACATGCACCAATAATTCTAGATAGCATTTACACAATTTAAGATAAATAGCTTCATCAACAATTCTAGATAGAAATATATCCAGACTATCCTAATTGCAATACTACAAACAATCGCAAGCTTCGCCAAAGGCCTCAAATTATACTGCCACTAAACAGTATGTAACGCCACCGAGATGACATAAAAACTGCGGCTACAAAAAAAACTACAAACTATTATTTTAAACATTCACCCAAAAACAGTTAAATTAAATATTCATCAACTCAAATCCTACCTCCCAACTTCCCCTTATTCCTCTTCAACAGAACCTTCAAATACATGGCCCTTGACTCTTGAGGAAGATCCACCACCACATCCTCATCCTCCTTGGAATGTGCAAGTTTGTGAAACACCTCAATTCTCTCTTCCTCAGTGATGTCAGTAACTTCCTTAAGGATGTTATACAGGCCCTTGCGCTGTTGGGAGGCGGGATCAACAGGAACCTCTGAAGGCACCATAGCCTTGGATGCAATCCTGTCCATTGTTTCGTCCATCATGGATATCAAATCATCGACATATGGAGAAATGACATGAGCAGAGGAACTCGCACCGTTCTAATTCTTTGTCCTCTGTAAATCGGGCTCCTTCTTGATTCTTTTACGGAGATGATTTGGACTAGACATATTAGGAGTAGGCGCAGAAGTCTGTGGAGCACTATTTTCATCACCACCTTTATCTAGGTCGTGGAACGAGAACTCTGGAGAATTGGTGGTGCTTCCAGCATTTCCATTTCTTCTACGATTGGTCGGTGGTGTGACATCGGGATCATCAGGATTATTAATGACATCAGCAACAGCTGCACTAATATCCTCAACAGCATTTCCTTTTGCCATGTCCTTCCCGAATATCTCAATCAAATCATCATAAAATCTGAATTTCTTGGCAGCATATGGACCACAGTATGGATGTATCTGGAAGACATACAGTTTGATAATAGTGAGGTGAAGTCTAGCAATCCTTGTTTTTATATAGATTGATCAACCTAAATGGATTAAGGTGTGGTTAACTTGCCATACCTTGATGTAGTCTTTCCACCAATCCTCAGACTCATATGCAATTTCATTAGTTTCATGGTTCAACCAAGCACCTCCCCCACTACATTTGGTACAAGTGATGAAATGTTTTGTTCCAGACAGTCATCTTTGACTTGATCTGAGGCCTGGCCTTCAGTGTTAGAGAAGGTATGATCAGGCGCATCCCCTTCTGCAACTTCTCCAGATATCCTGCCCTAAAGAAGTTGTCCACCTTGTACCCTTGTCATATTTGCTCATTTAATACAACAATTAGAGCATCTTCCCTTCTCTTATCGATGCGCGCCTACTCTCCTTTGATTTTTTTTCCTCCTTAACTTGCTTCTCAGAAGCAGAGTTGCATGTAGGAGCGGCCATTTATCCTGGTCACATAATTATAAGTCCATATAACATGAATCTGAAAATACATTTACATAAGCTACAACGTTTGACAACAAACAAGTGACTTATAACTCAATTAACATAACATATAAATGTAGGAAAAAGCAATCAATAATGAACAACACAAACAGGCATAACCAAACAAAACCAGTACATATAAATTATATATAGCGAGATGTTCTGAAATGACAAAAATCAAACGACTAACAACATACATAAGTTCCTCCATAATATATCAATATAACAGAAAAATATATATAGACTGTTCCATTATTCAACGCATTATGTATCGAGCACGAAATTAGTTCCACATTCACGAAGCTATCTCATCCCAGAAATTGGTCCACTCATCACTATTTTGCATATGTTCAACAAAGTTTGTGAGGGGCTCAGCATGACGATTGTCTCCTGCTTCGTCTTCAGAATCTGGCTCCTCGGCCTCTGGAGGGTTCACAAGCATTTGTCCTTTAATGAAGTTATTCAGGAGAGTTGCAGTCATGATACACCGATTTTGTATCTTCAAAGGATATTGAGATTGTCTTTTCAAGATCTTCCATCGATTCTTTAGTTTTGCAAAGACCCTCTCAATTATATTCCTTGCTCTTGCATGTCTCATGTTGAATAACTCCTCCTGATCTTGAAGGACCACACAGTCCTCACCCCACTCTTTCAAATGGTATCTCCTCCTACGATATGGTGCTAAGAAGCCCTCACAATTTGCATAACCAGCATCCACAAGATAATAGATACCTTCATACAAGGGTAAGCAAAGATATTAATTTAAATTCATAATGAAACTACTCATAGCACATTGAAATATCTGAATGCATTTGTACCTATGTGAACTTTTAAACCATTTGGTGCTGGCCTATGAATTGCATCACGTAACACCCTATCATCAGCTGCAAATCCTTCCCAACCATATAACAAGTAGACAAATTGCATCTCCGTGTCGTAAACACCCAAAAAAATCACTTGAATTATGCCATTGCCCGACCTATATTTGATCTGACCGTAACGTCGACTATAGTTCCGTCCAACGCCCCCAAGCATCCCTGTGATTCGCCATGAACATAAAAATGTATGTAGTGCATATCATTAATATACTAAACATAAGACCACATTAATATCAACATAATAGCATATAAAGATCAATGCTATGATACCTTGAAGTGCGACCAAGGCTGATGAACATTGTTGTTCTCATCGCTGATCGCCTTGGGTGTTACCAGCAACAAAAAACTACATCTCAGCAATGCATCCAATGTTTTACGAAAATATTTGCTCACTGTTTGACCGAAATGCCTCCAATTAATACCCATATCTTTGTTTGTATCATGATGTGCCAAAATCTTCAAAAATATTGTCACTTGTTCACGGAGAGTAACAAATTTCTCGTCGCGGAGCCCCTTCCTCTCTCAACATCCAACATAGTCTTAAAAAGCAATTACGATCGATTCGAATTTCAGCAATATAGTTTTCATCTTTATCACTAGTAAGTAGATCCATGTAGCCATGTATATATTCTATTTTTTCCAACAAACTATATGTGATGCCAGTCCGGCGTCGCTTTTGGGTGGTTCTTTCATGATGTGGTAAAACGACCAACAACAAAATCACACATATACGCAAAACAAATAGTTGACACCAAACTAAAATCAAGTTTCGCCTCCAAGGCTCCATCTGACATGTACCAATCATAGAAATCAGTAAAGAACTTCAGTTTCAATTTGAGTAAGGTCAAATGTCAATCCAACAAAGACATGTCTACAATCCAATCATGCAAATTAAAAGCATTCATTGATATTCAATTCTCAATATCCTCATTTAAGCTTTAAAGTGAGCATCAAAAGAGGTAAATTCATCAAAAGAGCGACAAAAACAACAAATCTCGCAGCCAGCAATATACAGAACAACTGACAATTGATTGATATAAGCAACTAAACAAAAAAAGCCCACAAATTTGTGAACCCTAACCCTTTAACCAAAGAAGCTAATCCATATTTCAGAATATTGAGTAATGATAGAGGAAGACCAGTTATTTACCATATACCAAGTACCAACTTGGAACCAATTTATCAACATAACCCCCAATTTTGTAAACACTCAATTTTTAAAACCAATGATTGAAGCATAATTGTACTAAGCCGAAAGTTAGAAAAGCTGAATTAACAATACAAATTACAGCAAGACAAGGTTTTTAATTAGAATTGACTACAAAATCGAGCACCAAATCAGAAATCTGAATCATTTTATAACCCATTTAGAAAAACCCACAATTCTGTAAAACCAAACCCTAGATTTCAATTTCTAGTACATAAAATTGAATTCAATACTAATTTCGCCAGCGCAAATGCTCACCTCGTTGTTCACTGATACTAGATATGGACACAAGCTCTTCCAAATGACATCGCCTAAACAACCAAAACCAAACAAAATACCCAAAATGAAAAACATAATACCTGAAGAACACGTTACGCACACTAATAAAATATTTGTTTTAGCAGAAAAAACAACAACACATTTCAATGAGAGAAGAAAAAATGATGAAGAAAGTAGGGTTTCGCCAAAAAAATCACCTACCTCTTTTCCCGCTACTGATATTCTGTGAAATGATCTATGAAATACTATTGGAGGGGTATACTTAAGTGGGGGTATTACTGTCTTTTCAAGTGCCCTGATTTTGTGCCAAAAATGGAGATAAAATAATCGCTGGAGGGGGGTGCGATTATAATATGCACTATTAAATGGAATAAGGTCGGAAACTCGCAAATTTATAACTCAACCCGAACTTTTACTCATTCGAACCAAACGTGGCACTAACTCGAATAAGCTGCATTATTTCACTTAGTCAACAGAACCAAACACTCTCTTAGGAGAAGTATTATAACTATAATGGATAAAAGACTTAAAAAATTCATGTTCTGGCTACTCCAGAGACCAACGTTTTCAAAACAATTTTTTATGGCAAGAGCATTATCAGTATTTGCCTTGCAATACACATTGAGATCATCTGCATAAAGCAAATGAGTGATTGCAAGAATTTTTCTGGAGATTTTCACACTATAGAGAGAGTCAGATGCTTCTGCCAAGGCCAAAAGTCTTGAAATCAAATCAGTATAAATAATGAATAGGTAGGGAGATAAAGGATCTCTATGTCTAAGGCCTCTAGATGGGTTTAAAAAACCAAATTGAGCTCCATTGACAAGAGTAGAAAAAAGAGCTGGATGAGATACAAATCTTGATCCAGCAGGACAGAAGCCAAGAAGATTGAGAATAAAGAGGAGAAGAGGCCACTCAACATGGTCAAAATATTTGGCAAGATCAATCTTTATGGCCATGAATGTATTTTTACCTTTCTTACAGTTAAGGTAATGCATCAGTTCATGAGCCATAATATTGTTATCATGAATTTTTCTACTAGGGATAAAAGCAGACTGAGTAGGCAAGATAAACCTATCAAGGTAGATTTTAAGTTTATTAGCAAGGATTTTAGCGATACATTTATAATTTACATTGCACAGCCTTATAGGTCTAAACTGATTGGATTTAGAAGCATTTTTATATTTCAAAATGAGGGCAATAAAGGTTTTGTTGAAGGAGGGAGGGAAAGGCATGCCAAGGAAGAAATCACTAACAGAATTAGAAACATCTCTACCAATGAGAGCCAAATAATGTTTAAAGAAATGAGGAGAATAACCATCAAGCCCAGGACTAGTATGATATTCATATTAAATAAAATGGTTTTTAATATCAATAGGGGAAGGTTGAAACAAGTTATCCATATCAGGGGGAGTGGAGAGGAATGTCAGGAGCATAGTCAAATTTGAAAATATTCCTAAAGAACAGCTGAAATGCATTACCAACATCATTCCAAGTAGAGAGAATGTTACCTGAATCTTCTTGAATAGATTCAATGTAATTTGTCTTACCTCTGAAGATGGCAGACAAATGGAAGAATCTGGTGTTGGCGTCACCTTCTTTTATCCAGTTTACCTTAGCTTTTTGGCTCCAACGGGTTTTTATCTTTGCTCTTAGCTCCACCAGTTGGGTTTGAGCCTCTTGTTCCTGCCTTTTGGTCTCAGTAGTGAGAGATTTACCCTGCAAGTAATTTATCAAATTGATCAATTTAGTACTGTTAGAAAAGTAGTTGCCAAACTGGTGATTATTCCATTTAATCAAGGCTTTTTTGACAGTTCTGAAGTTGTTAAGGACTTTAAAGGGAGCATGAAGGAGGGAGTAAGAGAGCCAGTTATGTTTTATGGTGGAGTAGCAGAACTTGTCCTGTGACCGCATATTTTCAAATCTGAAAGGCTTGGAGGGGGTTTGGTTGAGTGGTCAGAAAGACAAAAAAGTGGTTTGTGGTCAGATCCTATTGCAGAAACATGGAGAATGGATGAATTTGCGAAGGCAGTGCACCAACTAGTGTTTGCAACCCCTCTATCTAATCTGAGTTGAGTGTTTGCCTGGTCAAGCATGTGGTTGTTCTAGGTGAATATGTCACCTTTGAAGCCAAGATCAGTGAGGTTTAAAGGAGGAGGAGGCAAACAAACAATTAAAAGAGTTGGCGAAAGGGTTTACACCAAGCTTCTCATCTTGGTTCAATATTGAGTTAAAATCTCCCATCATTAACCATGGAAAGTCATCAGCCAAAGCTATATTTCTTATGGAGTTCTAGAAGTTGTATTATCAGAATCACAAGGGCAATAGATGCCGGTAAAGAACCATTCAAGAGGAGTGGAAATTTTGCAGTGAATATAGTAATTGTCAATGAAAAGAGGAGAAATAGGGATGTTAGCATTCCAGGCAAGACAAAGACCACCTGAAATACCAACGGGAGGGGAGAAAGAGATCTGAGTGAGTTCATATACATGAAGGACTTTGAAGACATGAGTGCAATTGCAAGATTTGAATTCTAACAGAAAAATAATATTTGGTTTTTGAAGCTGTAGAAGAGCTTCAAGAGCTTGAACTACCTTGGGTTTACCTAAACCTTGGCAGTTTCAAACAATGATGTTAAGATGACTCATTCCTTTACCCCCCATGGGGTCGTGGATTCATCAGTAGAGGGGAGGGGGGGTTAAGGCTAGGTCACATAATCCTTCACATCGTCAAAGTTTTCGGCGCACCGGTCTCGCACTGGCGCATTTAGTGCCCGTGCTTCGCACTGAGACGCATTATAAATTCTTGGTTCTCGCACTTAGATTTCTTAGTTCTTTTATTCAAATTTAATGAATAACGAAACAAATGAATGATAATAAAGAAGACTCGAAGCAGATGGAGAACAAAACTAGGTTGAAAATAAAATAAATATAGAATATTGGAAGTAATTTAAGACTTATACCTTGTCTTTCCACCATAATAATTTGAAAAATATTATATAAAATTAATTATTATGAGTAGTTATTAAAAAATACTCAAATATATACGATATTATATGCCAGTATTCAATATTTAATTATTTTTAATAAACGCATTAAGGCGCATTAAAACTTTTGTATTTTTAAATTTGGCGAACTGGCGCTCACACCCGCATCCGCCTTATATGACCTAGGGTTAAGGATCAAGATCCTTGAATTATCATCATAATTCTACTCAACTTTAGGCTTGAAAGAACTAAACTTTCTTGTAACTTTTTTTTTCCAGTAGAGTAGTTTCCTGTTCACACAAGTTAGAGACCATGGCAGTGGTGGGGGGGAGGGGGGGAGAACGTAGGGGAGGTTTCATAGCTGGGAAGAGTGTGATCAGTAGGAGAGTGGGAGTGAGCATTTGTTTTTGTTGTAAGAGGGAGCGCGTGGGAGTTGCTCCAAAGTTCACTTTGATTTTGCTCGGTATGTGGGGGAAGGTAGTTGTTTCGTGGTTGTAGGGTTGTCACCATCAGTGGGAGAGGTGTGTTAAGAAAAATCTTTTAGTATATGGACAGTATCAATAGAAAGAACTTGATTTGAGCCCAAGTTGACTAAATGTTTTTGTTAGAGAGAGAGAGAGAGAGAGAGAGAGAGAGAGAGAGAGAGAGAGAGAGAGAGAGAGCGAGAGAGAGAGCGAGAAAGAGAGAGGGGGGAGAGGGAGAAGGAGAGGGAGAGGGAGAGGGAGAGAGAGAGAGAGAGAGAGAGAGAGAGGAGAGAGAGAGAGAGAGAGAGAGAGAGAGAGAGAGAGAGAGAGAGAGAGAGAGAGAGAGGGGAGAGGGAGAGGAGAGAGAAAGAGAGAGAGAGAGAGAGAGAGAGAGAGAGAGAGAGAGAGAGAGAGAGAGAGAGAGAGAGAGAGAGATATCTTCATGGGTATTACAACGTTGTTGATATGTTTATTCTGAGAAAGGTGATTCTGTGGGCCAGTGGGTTTAGGTGGGGATGGGGCATCCTTACCAGATTCCACATGTTTCTTTTCTATTGCATGTGTTACTTGTCCAATAGGATTAACTGGACTTTTAGGACTACCAAGATTAAGGTCTTGCATGGTGATGATAGTGGCGGCTGGCAGTGGGATGATGGTTTTTGTTGATGGGATATTTGGGTGATCTAGCTAGTTTTTCAGATTTTAGCCATGGCCCAAACATGTAGGAAACAGAAGAACTCACTGAACTAGAAGAAATGTTACATACCTGAGTTTTATGGCCGATCTTGCCGCAGTTGTGGCGAAATTCTCCAAGACGCTCATTTTTTATGTTGATTTTGAAGTCTTGGCAAGTAGAGATTTTCACCATACAACGGTTCGTAATATGACTATCCGTGTTTAAGTTAACCCGAGTTCTCACATAGCGTTTCCATTTATTGTTTTCTGAGAGGTCAGTATAGAGGAATTTCCCCACTGCATTTCCAGTTGATTTCATTGTGTCTTCATCAATGAAACAAACTCGGATACCATAGGCTTGTATCTAAATGGCAGTAGTTGAAAGGTCGAGCTCGTCGAACGTTTTATCTTCTGATCAGGGAGTGAGAGTTTGGTGGTTGCCTTTGAAGTTCCAAGGCCCTTGTTTGACAATCCTTTCAACCACATGTGGTTTTCTAGTATAAAAACCACCACATTCTTTTTTATGCGGTTGGTCTCCGTGAGGTTTTTGATTCCCCAAGCTTAAAAAGTAGGGTATTTGTTAAGGCGAGAATAGGGATTTGTTTCTCAGAGAGGACTTTGACAACAAGAGTGTTGGGGAGGTGGTTTAGGGCTGGATTTAGGGGAGGGTCAGAGGGATCTGGGGGATTTACACAAGAAATTAGCATTTAGCTTTTGTTTGATTCCATGGAGAGAGAAGAAACTCAAAATATCACAAAAAGAGAACTGATGAGATGGAAGAAAATACATACCAGATAAGGAACCCAACTGGGTAGTTCCACTCGAGGAAAAAGAACAGAGAGACAAGAGTTAGGTTACTTGTAAGAGGAAAATGCATAAAACTCACATGTTAGTTGTTACTGCACCAAATTCCGTCATTTATGTTTGTGTACTAAATCTATTCATATTTATCAAATACTTGAAAACCTTATTCTCAATTAGTTTTGCTTTGATGTTCTTTTTCAATTAGTTTAACAAAGAGTTTTTTTATACTCTACACCTTGGAGACGGAATTTGGTGTAAGTTTTAGAAAATACAAGAAGAGTTTGGCACGGCTTTGGAGAACACAAGCGGGCTTTATATATGTTTTGCTTGGGGAAACAAGTGGCGACTTGCATAACATTAAATGTTTGGTAAGTATTTCATTAAAAGGGGGATGGGTGTAGGATGTTAGAAAATAAGAGGTAGCTTGATTGACGCAAACGAAAGCATAAAACTCAAAATTAGGATATGAATTAATTCCAGTTTCGCTAATAATATCAAAATTCCCCATAACAAGAATAAGAAAAAGAGCTTTATATAGAGGTTATAAAACCTAATATAAAAGATAGTCAAAAAAGAAAAGAAAGGAAAGAAAATCCTAATTTAAAGGAAAACTAGTTACTTGCACTTCAAGACTAATTACTCGCGCAACCACACTAAACGATGTTTTAGGCTTGATAAGGCTGATACGGGATTCCCCTTAGACGACATTTAGGCCGAAGAAAATGTTCGATTTAATTTATGAAGGACCAAAAATAGTCAACGAATCAACAATTTACTCGATTAGCTGCACGTGGAGTGCAAATGACTCCAAAACTCGCATTTAAAGATTTGGCCAACTTGTTTTTTTTTTTTTGCCTTTCTCCAAAATTCAAGGCAGCTAGTTATTCATCCTAGATGTGATGGCAACGGTGCCTGATCATCATGTATGTACACAATTGATGATGCATGTGAATGGAGGTGGTGGTAAGATCTTGATTGATTATTGAGATCTGATCTAGCTAACCACATTAATTCTACACGGTTTTGGCTTCAGATTTGTGCCTACAAATACCAAGGCTCATCACCTCATTTTCTCATTCAAAATACATCTTCTTTCTTTTATATAATTAAACATAATTAATATATAAAGGGTGGTTAAAGAGTGTTGTTAGTGTAAGGTAAAAATAGAGAGTTTGTGCGACTTTACTACAGTAAAAGTCTGAGAGTTGTAATTCCTTTTACACTCATAGTGAAGTTCTTCTATCTTACCCGTGGTTTTTCACCCTAAAGTAATTTGAGATTTTCCACGTAAAATATGTGAGTTATTTATTTTGTCGTCTTAAAATTATTGTCATGTTTTATGCTCTATCTTAGGGTCCGCTTCACAACAAGTGACATCAGAGCCTCGGTTCATATCCAGGGTCTTGGTGATATATGTGGGTGTCGTACTGGAATTATTTTCAGTGAGGGTGGTACGCTATGGAAGCAATGATGACAAAATTCGAGATCGAGAAGTTCAACAAGAGTAATTTCTCGTTGTGGAAGCTGAAGATTAAAGCCATCTTGCGAAAAGATGGGTGTCTCGCTACGATTGGCGACAGGCCTATGGAGTTCACAGATGATACAAAGTGGAACGAGATGGACGACAACACTATCGTAAATATTCACATGGCGTTAGGTAATGGGGTACTTTCAAGCGTTGAAGAGAAGAGGACAACTAAAGAGATATGGGATCATCTCAACAAGTTGTATGAGGCGAAGTCCCTACACAACAAAATTTTCCTAAAACAAAAATGGTACACATTGAGGATGGCGGAATCTACGCCGATAACTGAGCACCTGAATATTTTAAATACTTTATTTTCTCAATTAACGTCGTTGAGTCATAAAATAAAAGTGTTTGAACGTGCTGAAATTCTACTGCAAAGTCTGCCCGATTCGTATGACCAACTTGTCATAAACAACTTCACAAATATTGTCATCATGGATTATTTGATCTTCGACAAAGTTGCAGCCGCTATTCTGGAAGAAGAGAGTCGGCGTAAGAACAGAGAAGACAGAGAGGCAAGTTCGCAATAAGCAGATGCCTTGTCGGTGACAAGAGGGAGAACATCGGAGCGCGGTGCAAGTGGGAGTAAGAAACATGGGAGATCCAAGTCAAGGACCAAGAGCAGTTGTTGGCACTGTGGAAAGAGAGGTCACTTGACGAAGGAATGTTGGAATCTTAAAGACTCTAACCAAAAGAGTTCTGGTCCTCAGGGGAATGTTGCTAGCACTTTAGATGATGGTGATGTATTATGCTGTGAACCAGCAATAGCTATTCGAGGTATGCATGGCTTCGATGATGTATGGTTTATTGATTCAGGAGCCAGTTTTCATATGGCTCCCCGGAGGGAGTGGTTTCTTGAGTATACACCTATCGCTGGAGGATCTGTGTGTAGCTGTAAAAATAAACCTTTGAAAGTTGTTGTCATCGGTACGGTCAAGCTGAAGATGCATGACGGGATTGTTCGGACTATTCTAGATGTCTGACATGTGGAGGGATTATGCAAGAATTTGTTGTCTTATGGACAACTAGTTGATCTTGGCTGTGATATTGGGTCGCGAGACAAGATCATGAAAGTTAAAAGGGGTACGCTTGTACTGATGAAGACAGACAAAATTGTCAGAAACTTATACTTGGTACAAGGAAGGACTCTGCAAGTGGGAGAAGCGTAAGTGACTTCATCTGAGTCAACTGAGAAATCATAAATGATTTGGCATCAGAGACTCGGGCATATGTCGGAACAAGGCATGCAGGTTCTTGCAGAGAAGAAGCTACTTTTTGGCCTCACAATGACATCTTTATCTTTTTGTGAGCATTGTGTTGTCGGAAAGCAACATCGTATGAAGTTTCATAGTTCAGATTCTAGAAGTAAAGTCATTCTAGAATTGATTCACTCTAATGTGTGGCAAGCACCAGTACTATCCCTGGGAGGTGCAAAGTATTTTGTGTCTTTTATAGATGATTATTCCAGGAGATGTTAGGTGTCCATGATCAAGAGTAAGGCAGAGGTGTTCTCGATGTTCAAGATGTACAAAGCGTTGGAGGAACTTGGATTTGAGAAAAAGATCAAGTGCACTTCGCAGTTTACTACGGCGTACACTTCGCAGCAGAATGGAGTGGCAGAGCGGATGAACGTGACATTGTTGGATAAAACAAGAGCCATAATGCATGTTGTAGGCTTAGAGAAGTCTTTCTGGGTAGAAGCAGTCAATATCGTCTGTTATGTAGTGAACCGGTCTCCGTCAACAACATTGGGCTGAAAACACCGAATGGAGGTGTGGACAGGTAAAACAGTCGATTACTCTAATCTCCATGTATTTGGGAGTCCTGCTTATGTTATGTTCAATACTCAAGAGAAAACGAAGTTAGACCCAAAATCTAGGAAGTGTTTGTTCTTAAGGTATGCCAAAGGAGTTAATGGGTATCGCTTGTGGGACCCCACTACCCACAAGATCGTTATAAGCAGAGACGTTATCTTCACGAAAGATAAGAAAGGAAATGATAGCAGTGCAAGGAAAGATCCAGTAACTACGATAGTGGTAGTCGAGAAGGAAGCTGAGCAGGATGGTTCTGTTGAACCAGAGTATGAACCTGAGGAGACAACGGAGTCTGGAGTCTTGGGAATACGTCGGTCAACACGTGTTAGGAGACCACCAGACTGACACTCAGACTTTTCTATGGAGAACAATGTTGCATACTATCTTTTAACTGAGGATGGGGAGCCATCAACTCTCCAGAAAGCAATGAGTAGTTCAGATGCAGCTCAGTGGATGGAAGCAATGCAGGAGGAAATAGAAGCACTCCAAAATAATAAGAAATGGGAACTTGTGTCTCTTATACAAGGGAGGAAACCCATTGCCAGCAAATGCGTGTACACAATCAAACGTAATAGTGATGACCAAGTGGAGAGGTATCGTGCACGACTGGTGGTGAAAGGATATGCTCAGAAAGAAGGGATTTATTTCAACGAAATATTCTCCCCGGTGGTCCGAGTGACAACTTTGCGGGTGGTTCTGGCGATGTGCGCTACATTTGATTTACATCTTGAATAGTTAGATGTAAATACGACTTTTCTTCATGGTGATCTTGAAGAATATATATATATATATATATATATATATATATATATATGCTCCAACCGGAAGGATTTATATAAGAAGGTAAAGAGAACTTGGTTTGCAGGTTGACCAAGTCTTTGTACAGTCTCAAACAGGCGTCGAGGTGTTGGTACAAAAGATTTGATTCATTCATCATGAGCCTTGGATACAACAGACTAAATGCAGATCCTTGTGCATATTTCAAAAGATCTGGTGATGACTACATTTTGCTATTGTATGTTGACGACATGTTGGTTTCAGGCCTCAACAAAGCTCGTATTGAAGAATTGAAGGTTGATCTGGCTAGGGAATTTGAAATGAAGGACTTAGGAGCAGTAAACAAGATTCTAGGGATGCAAATCCACCGAGACAGAAATCGCCGGAAGATTTGGCTTTCTCAGAAGAACTATATGTTGAAGATTTTGTGATGGTTTAGTATGGAAAATTGTAAGCCAGTCTCTACCCCTCTTCCTGTTAATTTCAAATTATCCTCAAGTATGTGTCCTAGCAGTGAAGAAGAGAGGAGGGAGATGTCTCGAGTACCGTATGCATTAGCAGTGGGAAGTCTAATGTTTGCTATGATCTGTACTAGACCAGACATTGCACATGCAGTGGGAGTGGTTAGTCGATACATGGCAGATCCTGGTAGAGAGTATTGAACTATAGTGATGAGGATTCTGAGATACATTTAGGGAACCTTGGATGTTGCATTATGTTACGAAGGATCGGATTTTACAATCATGGGCTATGTTGATTCTGATTATGCAGGTGATCTTGATAAAAGCAAGTCCACGATATGATATGTGTTTACACTTGCTAGAGGGGCCGTAAGCTGGGTTTCAAAGCCACAGTCAGTTGTTGCGCCGTTAAAAACGGAGGCTGAGTACGTGGCAGCTACGCATGCCAGTAAAGAGGCGATTTGGATGAAAATGGTTCTGGAGGAACTCATGCACAAACTAGAGAGTATTTCTCTATTCCGTGACAGTCAGAGTGTGTTGCATCTAACAAGGAATCCAGCTTTTCACTCCAAGACAAAGCGTATTCGGGTGCAATATCACTTTGTTCGTGAGAAATTCGAGGAGGGTACTGTGGATGTACAGAAGATTCACACTAAAGATAACATAGCTGAATTTTTTATGAAGAGTGTTAATGCTGATAAGTTCATTCAATGTCGATCCTCGTGCGGTCTGGTGGAGACGTAAGCAACATGGAATGACAAGGCAGAAAGAACTGTGTGAAGATCCGATTAGTCCTAATCAAATCTCCAAGTGGGAGATTGCTGTCAGCGGTGCCTAATCATCATGCATGTACACAATTGATGATGCATGTGAATGGAGGTGGTGGTTAGAACTTGATTGATTATTGAGATATGATCTAGCTAACCACATTAATTCCACACGGTTTTGGCTTCAAATTTGTGCCTATAAATACCAAGGCTCATCATCTCATTTTCTCATCCAAAACACATCTTTGTTCTCTTATATAATTAAACATAATTAATATATAAAGGGTGGTTAAAGAGTGTTGTTAGTGTGAGGTGTAAATAGAGAGTTTGTGCGACTTTACTACGGTAAAAGTATGAGAATTGTAATTCCTATTTTACACTCATAGTGAAGTTCTTCTACCTTGTCCGTGGTTTTTCACCCTAAAATTATTTGAAAGTTTTCACGTAAAATCTGTGAGTTATTTAGTTTTTCGTCTTTAAATTACTGTCATGTTTTACGCTCTATCTGAGGGTCCATTTCACAACAAGATGAATAGTTAATTTTGGAGAGTTTTATGAGGAAAAAAAACAATTGTGAAGAAATAAATGACACTTGTCCAACAATTGCACTTGATTCTTTTATGCATGCATGGCAATATGCAGGAAAAAAAACAGATTTTCTTATAAATGCAGTTGACTCGTGCAAAATTGAGATTGAATTTAATGTTTCGTAAAAAGATACTACCATTTTTTGCTAAATTTCATATAAAAAAAATAAACAAACCACCCCCCCCCCCACCCCACCATCGTCGCCGTCACCCCACCCCCACCCCAACCAACACCTGCCACCATCTCCATCGATCACCACCACTCTCGTCATAACCACCATCGCCGCCGTCACCCCCACCCCACCCCCAACCAGCACCAGCCACCACGAATCAGAGACCACCTCCACGAATCGGAGACCACCACCACGACTCGGAGACCACCACCACAAAACACACTCCTATCATTTGTTTTACACCTTATACAAAAAGTATAAATATATAAATTATGGTCATAAATAGGATTTACAATAATGATCAGCTAAATTGGTCAACCGATGGAATATTGTACAGATGTATTTCAGTCGTTGCAAATATAAATAACAAAAAGTCAAAAACGAATTGAGACTTGAGAGGCAGCAGTGAGCTATATACATGAAATTTGTACACTGCAGTAATTTGTCTGTTTTACACAATACAAAGGTTTTCTGCCATGAGCTCTATCAACAAAACAACTTGTACATGCCAAAAAAAACTTTAGGAGTAATAATTACACATTTTACATTTACATTTACATTGGCCTTTGGTGTTTACCATCTTTCCAAGGCATATCTAAAACAGCAGATGAATTTTGTCTAATATGTTCATGCTCTTTTTCTTCACTTGATGATGCTTGCTGCACCACCAATACAGATACATTGCTATCAGAATCCAACGATACAAGCATGTCCCCTACACACCCCAACTCTGGAGACTCATTCCATTCATTTAGGCCTGCCAACAATGGTGATTTCTGCTCGTGCCGTCGTCCGACTAAAATCAATTCAAAATTCTTTTCCATGTTTCTCAAAACACTAATAACTTCCGTGATATCACTTACTGATTCTTCTTGATATAAACACTGATGGTTCTTTAAGTTAACTTCTCTATACTCTTCGATCATGTCAAAATCTTGCTCCATATTGCTCAAACAGGCGTCGCCCGTCTTCTTTTGAACAAATCGTATAAGAATTAGACATATGTTTGGGTGCTTCGCCATGCGACATGCATATGCCAATGATTCTCGATCATCGGGCCCTCCTATAAAAATCACCCCGACACGGTACATTTCTGTATGTGGTGAAATAGAAGTGCCCAATTTTGCAGCCCCACGGTCAACTAAAATCCCGACAGAGCATGGTGATTTTCTAATGATGGTATCATTCACAGACCTTATAGAATTAGTCTCCCGCTCAGACATGTGGATTAATGGATGTCTATGAAACATGACAATCACTAAAGAGACACTTTCCTCTGCTGCTAAAGTGCATATGTCGTAATGCATTGAGGCATAAGGGGATATTGCAGTGTAAGGGTATACTCTCGCTGTACCTCTACATTCAAGCTCGAAAGACCTCAGAGCATTAATTATGTGCTCTGACTCATTTGAGTGGGACGGATTATTCGTTCCAGGAAGATGAGACACAAGAACTGGTGCACTTCTACCTTCTAGTTCACGGAGATAGACGACATAGAAGCAAATAGGACTTAAGCGATGTGGATAGGTCACCTCAAAAAGATTGATAACAGAATGAGTATGCTCCGGATAGTTAACACAAGCCAAGATTCGGAGCTCTGAATAAGAATTAGCATGTTGAATAGTCAAACGTGCACCAGTCTTATATCTTCCTGATGGTTTGTACGAAAACTTCACTACCGGAGCCAGAATTCCAGTAATTATAACGATTGACAGAGTCATGATACTGTATGATTGCCTATCAATGAGCTGTATCAAAAATAACATAATTATGTTAGTTTTGTCATTATCAATCATATTACACAACTTTATATACTTAATTCCAACAATATGCATCTAATACTGTGACTATCGATACTAACAATACATACCTCAACAGACTGTGCTCGTTCTAAAATTAACACTTCGGCAATGCCTTGGTTGCCTAATATGAGACCAAGGTAGAACGCTTCACTGCTGGCCATTTTGCAATACAGTGAAGGCAGCATGACTCCAACTACTTTCCACAACAAAGCGCACAGCGCTAGGATCTCAATGATGGCAAAGTTCCTTAGTGAGAGAGTTGTGAAATCTATCCTTGCGCCACTAATAACAAAAAATATTGGCAAAATAATAGCAGAGATGACCGACTCAAGCTTCTCAACTAATGCTGAGCCTAAAGGAGGACCATCAGGGATTACCATGCCTAAAATCATTGGCCCAAATAGATAATGCTGCCCAAAGAACTCTCCAAATAAAGAAGAACCCAGTACCAGGATAAATATAGTAGAAACATCACTCTCTCTCAACGAATTTGCATCTCTTGTACGATTAATCATCCACAAAGTTATGGGTCGAAAAACAAACAAAGCAAAAAGTATCATGATGGCTAGAAAAGCTATCACCAGAAGAAACGCGTTTGCCTTGTTCGAAAGAGCAGCTTGCTTTCCCGTGAAGACTATTATAGTCCACGCCCAACTACATGTGCCACTTATCATTGATGAAGAAATCGCTAGCCTGCCTAATTCTGAGTTTAGGAGCCTTATATCAGCTAACAGACAAATAATAACGTGGAATGAACTTAAGGCCTGAAAGGATGAGATCCATAATATTGATTGATGAAGCATTGTCTCCATGGGAATAATACGAATTAAGATGTTACTGATGACAAAGTTAAGTATCAGAGGAGTTAAAAATGCAGACACGCCTATTGCCACTGCTTTTTTCCCCGTTTTCCTTAGAAGACTGAAATCGGTTTTAACACCAACAATGAATAGAAAGAACATCACACCAAAGAAAGCAAATGTGTCAGCAATATAAAAGCTTGACACAGGAAAAATCAGTTGTTTGAATGTTGAGCTCCTCCCAAGAACTGCTGGCCCTAATATAACACCTGCCTGTTCAACCAAAACAACAGATTACAGAGGGAAATTGCTTCCTTAAGCAAGTAAGCTGGGATATCCACTTTTCATAAGGAACACATCAAGCAAATAAGAAAAACAACAACATGAACAAACAAAACAGTTCTCGCGGTCTTGCCCCTTTGTTAAATAAACTAGTACAACCTCAAACAGGACAACGAAGAACCCGAACACTGAGGCCATTTAGTTAACTCGGAATATTTTTACAATTAGTTGGACATCAAGCAACTCAGAAAAGAACAACTAAAATGGCTCTTTTGGTTTTGCCCCTTTCTTAAGACCTATATAAAAACTTAAAAATGTACTGTTTAAACCTAAATTCTGAGTCCATTTTCTATTAAACCTAAACTGATAACCCATTGAAACTATTGGTTACCCATTTTTCTCCAGCACGTACTACTCATCTCTTCTTCAGACTTACTTCTAATAACGAAACCATTGCACAAACAGACTCTACAAAGTCATGGTGATTGTATATATTTACAAAAACTATTACCAATTACCCAATGAAATATTAAGTACCACATTTTACAATTTCGACTCCCCCACCTGATCACAAAAACACACAATTCAACCATAAGAAAAACTACTAATCGCATCGAATAAAATGGCTCCCCTAAGAACACATATACATGTCAAATCATCCAACATTTCATTAAAATACAGACACAGGACAACATAGGTACACTACACAAAAATCGACGAAAAACAAAAAAAACATTTAAAATCTTACAATGATCTGCGAAATGAAAACACTCTGTCCGAGGGGCATAAGCAAACGCTGTATAATGGCAGTGACGAGAGAACAAAGCGAGAGCTGTATGAGGAGGAGCGGTGTGTCGAATTTAAAAGGGCTATCGCCGTAAAAAGCTCCCTTCGACGAGCGGGACACGTGCACGAAGCACGCCATCGTGTCGCCCACCACAGATGATGCGTTCATTGTTCTCCAATTTTACAGATTTTGGGGGGAAATACAAAATTAGGGCAAATAGATACATCGATACAATTAATATACAACAACAACAAACAACAACAACAAATTGAAAATTAAGCAAAGAAAGAAGCAGCAGTGAGCAGTGCAAAGCAAATGGATGAGAATGAGGTGAGAGAGAGTGAGAAACAGGTGGAGAAGAGAAAGAAGCGGGAATGGGATTATTATCCAAAAGTCCAAAATTATCGTTATTTATTATTAGGCAGTTTTTTCTTCTTTTTTTTTTTTTTGCTTTTTGATAATCAATTATTACTTTATTAGGCAGTTAATTTAGGGGAATTACTAATTAGTGTTATATAATGATTACGATTTGATATATATTATTCATTTATTATTTTAAATTTAATGTATTTTAATGCATGAATTATTATTTTATGTAATAGTGAAGTATGCTTGCTAGTCCTAAGATAAAAACTCTCTACGAAAGCCTAATTAAACCCTGTAAACTTTTTTTTTTTTTTGATGAATTAGAATTGGCATAAATTAAATATAGTTTACAATGGGGTAGCCCCCATCACAAAATGAGGAAAGGGGTAAAAGATGTTCTGGAATGACCCCATTCCAATTACAAAATAAGGCCCATTTAGCAATGTTATGGGCTGCAGAATTACAAGATCTAGGAATAAAACCAAATTTCCAGCTGCGCCAAGCTGATTTTAGAGCTCGGATTTCTTGAATGAGAGGTTTACTGGACCAATCCACCACTGAGAATTCATCGTTGATGAAATTGACAACATTGAGGCAATCCGATTCGAATCTGATGCGAGAGATTTGCTTCGTGTTCGCCAGTTTACATGCTTCCAGAATTGCTTTAGCTTCCGCAGAGGGAGGGTCGAGGCAGGGGTCGTTGCTGGCTGTAGCTTGAATGATGGTGACGTTGGAATTCCTCCAAATTGAGGCAAGGGCGTTGGAGTCTTTGTTAAAGGCTGCATCAGTATTAATGGAGATCCAATTAGGTGCAGGTCTCTTCCAAGTTGCTGCTGCAGGAAAGCTGCTGGTAAGTTTCTTGTTGCTTTTGATATTTGCATGCAGTGAAGCCTCTTTGTCAATTGCTTTGGATAGCTGATAAGGATTACTTGCAGTTTTGTTGTGAGTAATGAGGTTTCTATTGTGCCAAGTTTTTTCCATTGTGATGGCACAGTGGCTTTTGAATTCCAATAGGGCTTTAGCATCTTTGACACCAGGTAACCTGCAAGAGAGGAAATAAGAAATCCATTCACTAATAGATAGATCAGTGAAGCTATTAAGGTTGAAAGACCATTTGGAGCTGAGCATGAGAGAAGTAATAAAACTGCATTTAATAAATAAATGCTCATTATTCTCAACCTCTAAATTGCATAACGGACAAGTAATGTTAGGGATATGAAAGAGTTTGTTAAGTCTAGCTCTGGTAGGTAAGATGTCAGAAGCACATCTCCATAGAAAGACTTTGAGTCTATTGTGGAGGTGAGAGTTCCAGATCAGTTTCCAAATAGAGGGGGGGTTAGAGGCTAAAGAGGACTTGGTGAGAGAGAGGAAAGCATTTTTGGTGGAGAATATCCCTGACTTTGAGAAAGTCCAGATGAGAGTAGGAGGATCAGGGGATTGAACTAAAGGAATTTTAGTAATCTCTCTAATTGTTTCTTGAGAAAACAGTTGTTGGGGAGTATTAAAATTCCAAAGGTTAGTATCCTGATGAAAGAGATTAGAGATAGAGGTAATAGAATCAGGAGGGATGAGAGGAGAAGGAATAGGGAGGGGGATGAAAGAAGGTAAGGAGGGGATCCAGGGGTTAGTCCAAGGGGACAAGGGGGATGAGTGGTTAATGGAGAAGCAAGCTCCAGAAATAATGAGAGGTCTGAGATTGAATAGATCTTTCCAGATCCAAGAACTTCTTGATTTGAGAGCAGGCATGGTGAGAAAGTTCTTATCATGCACATATTTAGAGTGAAGAAGTTTGACCCACATTTTGTTGGATTTATTGGCCATGTGCCAGGTGAGTTTAGATATGAGTGCCTTGTTATGGTCTCTCATCTTTCTAAACCCAAGACCACCTTGGGCTTTAGGCTTGCAAAGGGCCTCCCAACTTTTGAGAGGAAGAATGTTATAATTAGCATTCTCCCCCAGAAGAATCTCATCATCATAGAGTCCATTTTGTCACAAATAGAAGCAGGGATAGAGAAGTTGGACATGGTATAAGAGGGGAGGGTTTGAGCCACTGTTTTGAGGAGAATGGTTTTACCAGAGAGGGACAGATTCTGACTTTTCCAATTAGAGAGTCTACTATCAAGAGAGTCCACTAGAGAAATCATAGTGGCTTTTTTGAAAGAGGTTTTGCAGAAGTGGACTCCTAAATGTTTCTCATGGTGAGAACATTCTTTGAGGTTTAAGATGTTTAGGATAGATTCTTTGAGGACATAAGAGCTGTTCCTGCTGAAGTGAATGAAAGACTTATTTAGGTTCATTTTCTGGCTGCTCCAGTTGTCAATAAGTCTGAAACACTCTTTGATAGTTGTGGCATTAGCTTCATTAGCTTTGCAGTAGACAGTTAAGTCATCTGCATATAGCAGGTGACTTATGGTTGGGCTGTGCCTTGCTATCTTGACTCCAGAGATTTGGCCATTAAGCTCAGCTTTAGAAAGAATTCTGGAGATCAATTCAGCATAGATGATGAAAAGGTAAGGAGAAAGTGGATCTCCTTGACTTATGCCTCTGGATGGTTTGAAGAAACCAGATTGAGAACCATTGATAAGGATACTGAAAGTAGGGGAGGAGATGCAGTATTTTATCCATGTAAGGAAAGTACTACAGAAACCTACTTTAGTGAGAATATGGAGAAGGAGAGGCCACTCAACTCTATCAAAAGCCTTGATAAGGTCAACTTTTAAGGCCATGAAAGGGTTAGGGCCTTTTTTACAGTTAAGATAATTCATAAGCTCATGAGCTATGATGTTATTATCTTGAATGTGTCTTCCTTTGATGAAGGCAGATAGGAGGGGAGAGACAAACAAATTGAGGTAGCCTTTAAGTCTGTCAGCAAGGATTTTGGAGATGTATTGTAGACCACATTACATAAGCTAATGGGTCTGTACTGATCAGTTCTAGGAATCAAAGCCAGTAAGGTGTGATTAAAAGCTTTAGGCATCACTTTGTTGAGGAAGAAAGCTCTGATGGTGGTGATGATAAGCTTGGATTAAAGCAGCGAAAGCACAGTGATTGAGAGTTGTTAAATAGTTTAGCGTGGACGATGGACTTAACCCTAACACCACCGTCGCTGCCGCTCACCAACGGAATCATCTCGGCGTCGACTGAATTTGTCTCGCCTGACCTGGAACAACAAACAACGCGCAATCAAAAAATGCTCCGACAAGGCGATCCTACAGATATGATTTCGGACGTGAATATGACTCCCGAATCCCAATCCCAATCGATTAGGAGAAATCAATTCTCATATGCGGACGCTACCAAGAAACGGAATGAACACATTCGAATGCATGAAAGCGAGATTGACGAGGAGGCTGAATTCATTGTCGTAGGAGCACTAACCGAAAACATGCCCTTCAAACGGTTTAGTAGTTTGCCAGAAATGAAAGCACGAATGGAAGATCAATGGTGCGATGCCATCATAATTCGAGTCCTCGGAAACTCATGGTTCTACCCAGCTTTGATGTCGAGATTCGATCTAATGTGGAAATTACACAACGACTTCAAATTGGTAAACCTATGCCACAATTGCTATTGAATTAAAGGAATAAGTAGCGACACAAGGGAGATGATTCTTATCGAGGGGCCGTGGCAATTGGCGGGGAGCTTCCTTTCCGTGAGAAAGTGGTGCCCGAAGTTTCGCGCTTCCAAGGATAAGGTAGAGAGCGCCATCACTTGGGTGCGAATTCTCGACCTCTCTGTTGAATACTTCCGTAAGGCATGGATTCGAGAGATTGCAAAAAGTATTGGCGATCCGATTAAGATTGATGGGAACACATATGTTGCGTCTCGAGGGAAATTTGTGCGTTTCTGCGTTCAAGTTCAAACGGATATTCCTTTGGACCTTGGGGTGTGTATCGATGACGTGGTCTACCAAGTAGTCTACGAGAATTTGCCGGCGGTGTGCTATATATGTGGAAGGTCCGGTCACAAAAAAGAACAATGTCCGTCCATAAAACCAGAGAAAACTGCGACGAAAGAAACAGGTCAAATCGGGTCACGGGAGGAGATTGAAGAGATTGAGGAATCGAAATGGCTGATCGCGAAAGTCCAGCAAAAAGATTTCGGGGATTGGATGGTCGTTCCCCCGAGAAGAAACGCGAAAGCGAATAAACCGAGCAAGAGCATGGAGACAAAATATTCGGAAAAGGGGAAGGAAAAAATTCTCGAGGCTGCGAAAAATATAAGTCCGATTAATGTGAGTCCGAATTCGGTGGAAACTTTGGTGGGACAGAGCTCGAATCCAACGGGAAGGAAAGTGTGTACAAAAGGAAAGAATAGGATTTTATCAAAAGGAAAGAATCATAATTCTTCCTATTCTCATAAACGTCATAAACGTACTGCAGTAGGAATTGGAAATAAAAAGGACACTTTTATTAATAATAATAACTCCTTTTCTATTCTACAAGAGAATACAGAAAGTGATATATTTCATAATCAATCAATTCTTACACTTCCCGCGGCACCATTAGCGTTCAGCAGCAAACATGCAAATTTGGCACGTGTTTTGGAGAAACGGGGCGCTAATAGGACGATGGTTGAATGTCCCAGCATTCGCTTCGAAAATTCAGCAGTTTCGGGGCCTCTTAATGACATTACGAACACGCGGAGGGACAAGCTAGTTCAAGTAGTCGAAATCCCTCCACAAGTTTGGGAAGTCGAGGTCCGAACGCTCCTAAATCGCATGATGGTGGGACCGAGTATATGGTTTCAGATGATAGGGATAAGTCGATGGGAATGTCGGAGATAGATGCATCTTATGATGGAGATCTTGCGCCAATTGATGTTGTTATGGCTGGGGTCCGCGATTGAATACCCCGTTCGCCCCTACCACCTCGCATATTTACCTATGAAGATTGTTTCGTGGAATTGCCAGGGGGCAGGAAAGGAGGAGTTTGGTAGGAACTTCCAGGAGTTTGTGAGAATTCACCGACCTTCTGTGGTTATATTCTTGAAATGTGTGTGAGCAAGGATCATGTGCGAATGATTATTCCAACTTTGGGCTTCTTGAGACACGTCATGGCGCCCACTAATGGGATGATGGGGGGCGTTTGAATGTTGTGGCAAGAAGATGAGGTGGATGTAGAAATACTTGGGGTTAACGACCAAGCGATACATGCTCGAATTAAAATAAACGGGGTTGAACCTTGGAGAGTATCCGGAGTGTATGCGCAGCCACGGAGAGCGGATAAAGTAAGAGCGTTTTAGGACCTAATTGATAGAGCTAACGGGAATCGAGAACCATGGTTAGTAACCGGGGATTTCAACGAAGTTTGCTATGCACATGAACGGGAGGGGGTAGGCCGGTTTCCCTCAACCACCTTAATTTCTTTCGGACATATCTTGAGAGGTGCGGTCTCTTCGACCTCGAATTTCGAGGACCAAAGTTCACGTGGACTAATAAGAGGGAAGGAGAAGCCAATATCAAGGGTCGAATTGATCGCGCGGTTGCAAACCTCGCTTGGATGGACCGCTTCCCCAATGCGGTGGTTCACCATACCGTTAGGACGTGCTCGGATCATCACCTTATTCTGATGTGCACGGATGAGGGAGAATCTTTGGGTGGGCCGAAACCTTTTAGGTTCGAAGCCGCTTGGTTATCACACCCAGATTGTGAGGCTTTGCTCAAGAATATTTGGGAAGGGAAGGAAAATATATTGGAGGCAATTGATGAGGTGCTGAAGGTGCTTGAACCTTGGAATAGAGAGAGATTCGGCAACATATTTCAACAGAAGAAAAAACTTCTTGCCCGATTAGGTGGAATCCAACGATCTTTGGCGATGGGTCCGAATAACTACCTCACGCAACTTGAGAATGATTTGATAAAAAAATTGGATGATACGCTCAAGAAAGAGGAGATGCTATGGTACCAAAAGTCATGTGTCAAGTGGTTGTCCGAGGGTGAACGAAATACAAAATTTTTCCACAAGGTGGTGATGATTAGGAGGAAAAAGAATAAAATCCGAGTGCTGAAAATTGAGGGGCTTTGGGTTAATGACGAGGATCAGCTGCAAGCGCACACAAAATCCTACTACAAATCGCTATTCTCAGCCAACCATACCCACAGTAATGGGCCACGCACTCAACTGACCGCATCTCGATTTCAAGCTACTATTTCCGAGGGCGAAAATATGTCCCTTATGCGGCCTATTGATAACTCGGAGTTGAAAGATGTGGTATTCGCGACGAGTCCTTTCAAAGCCCCGGGGCCGGACGAATTGCAAGCCGTTTTTTACCACAAAAATTGGGGTTGGATACAAGAATCGCTGCTGCGTTTTGCCAAGGATACGTTTATGAATAGGAGTTTCGATTGAGGCCTTTTTATGCTTAATTCCTAAGAACAATGATCTGGAGACAATTGCACAATTCCGCCCAATTTCCTTGTGCAACATTTTGTATAAATTCGTCACGAAGTGTGTCACGATGAGAATGAAGATTATTATGCCCCAGATTATTGCACCGACCCAGTCAAGCTTCATAAAAGAAAGGAGCACGCAAGACAATATATTCATGATGCAAGAGGTCCTTCATTCACTCCGTAATAAAAAGAAGTCGAGGTATGGCTATATGATTCTCAAGATAGACTTAGAGAAAACTTATGATAAAGTGGATTGGGATTTTTTAGAGGATACGTTGTACGCTTTCCATTTCCCCATTGAATTAATTGAGCTTATTATGTTTTGCGTGAGAAACGCAGCCACTTGAATCTTATGTAACGGCTCTCCTCTCGACGCCTTTCAGCACTTATGTGGGTTGAGACAAGGTGATCTGTTATCACCATATCTTTTTGTGATTTGTGTGGAACGTCTCTCGTACCTTATAAACGAGGCGGTAGAAAATGGGAAGTGGAAACCGTTAATTCCTTGTCGGAGTGGTCCTAAATTATCTCACCTCTTTTTTGCCGACGATCTTATATTAATGGGGAAGGTAGATAAAAATACAGCGCGCGTGGTTAAGGAGGTTCTCGACAAGTTCTGTTCGGCCTCAGGTTTGAAGTTAAATCTCGCGAAATCCAAAA
Source organism: Linaria vulgaris (assembly GCA_948329865.1). Classification (NCBI taxonomy): domain Eukaryota; kingdom Viridiplantae; phylum Streptophyta; class Magnoliopsida; order Lamiales; family Plantaginaceae; genus Linaria; species Linaria vulgaris. The sequence continues at coordinate 27,186,359 of OX415250.1, read as the reverse complement.
TATTTTTCTCTCAAAATCAAGGCTCGGCGGTTAAGAGGGAGATATGTGATATGTTAGGCTTTGGCCAAACGTGTAACCTCGGGAAGTATTTGGGGATCAACCTTGCTCAGGGAAGGATGGGCCGTGAGGCGTGCGCGGAACTATACAACCGCTTACTTAAAAGGTACAATGGCTGGTCGAGCAAGAATTTATCATTAGCGGGTCGTGCAACGTTAATTCAATCCCTCTCTACAACCACTCCTTATAATATGCAATCATCTTGGTTACCGGAGCATGCGTGCAACAAAATTGACCAGTTGAATCGTAATTTCTTGTGGTCGATCGATACGACAACAAGAAAACTGCATTTAGTGGGTTGGCCGAAGGTTACAAGGCCGAAAAAAGATGGAGGCCTCGATATAAGGGTGGCGCGAATCAACAACAAATCTTTACTTGCTAAAATTTCTTGGAAGATAATGATTAAGGAGGACTTGGTGTAGCGCAATTTTATCCAAAAAAAATATCTAAAAAAATGCCGACATATTGCACTATGAGATGAAGTCGTGGGATAGCGCAACTTGGAAGGAAATTATGAGGTGTGTCGATTTGATGAAGCCGTTTATTCGATGGATAATTAGAGATGGGAAGACGATTAAATTTGGGTGGGATAATTGGACTGGAACGGGCAGCCTAAGTGTGGAAGTAGACGAGGTACATCCGGGAGATTTTAATCTCAAACTTTGCGAGGTATGGACCGATAAGGAGGGCTGGTGTTGGGATAGGATTCAAACTATTTTATCCGATCACAACTAAAGTCATGTCCTTCACAGAAGAGAACGACTCTATTATTTGGAGCGAGACTTCCAGCTGCAAATTCTCATGTCAATCGGCATATCGCGCGTGTTCCATAGGCAAAGATTAGGGACTAGATCGACTAGGAGACATAACTGGGTATGGAAGATTAATGTGAGTAGTAAATTGAGACACTTCTTGTGGCTTGCGGATCAAGAAATATTGGCAACGAACAGTCTACGTAAGAATCAAAAAATCACGACCGAAGCGCGGTGTTTGTCGTGTGACCGTTACGATGAAAGTGTGCTACATGTGCTACGCCACTGCCGGTGCGCAAGGAAGATAAGGTGCAAAATTCTGCGAGGAGGAGAATTGGTGAGATTTAATGACACGATGGATAACCTTTGGCTGAAAGAAAACGATGGGATCGGGTCTAGAAAGTGCGAGGTAATTTCGAATTGCGACTGGCCGATTATATTTGTTGTAACGTGTTGGTTCATTTGGAAGGCACGGAACGAACAAATATTCCGCAATGAAGAGGAAAGTGTAACAACAATTATCTTGAAGATCAAGAGTCTATGCATCGGTTTGAGCCACGCGCAAAGGGAAAAAAAGACGCTTAGCATGGAGAAAAAATGGAAGAAACCGAGCAAGGATTGGCTGAAGTGAAACGTCGATGGAAGCGTTAATCCCCAAAGTAATTCCGGAGTTGTGGCAGGGGTTATTCGCTCCTTTGAAGGAGAGTGGATTTGGGGCTTTGCAAAGAAAATTACCTCGCCAATAGTAGATGAGGCGGAGGCCGAAGCGTTGAGACATGGTTTGGAGATGGCTTGGAGGCGACGAATCCCCAAAATAGAGGTTGAAACGGACTCGCTGATGGTCTTCAAAATAGTTACGAGTGTGAAGGACATTCCGTCGTCATTATTGTCAAAAGTGCACGAATGCAATGAGATATTAAAGAAACCGTGGGAATGCCGTCTCAAATGGATACCGCGCGCGGCAAATAGACTGACAGATGCTTTAGCCAAGTTAAAGATGAGGGAAGAAGACGGAGATTTATCTTGGGATAAACCCCCGGCTCAAGTAGTAGACGTTTTGAGTTTTGAGATGGCGTAGTCGTCGTTTGTTACTCTTTATTTACCGAAAAAAAAAAAGAAGTATGCTTGCTAGTAGAGATGTGGGAAAAAAATTATTGTATTGAATATGTGGTGCAACCAAGAGTTGAATATTGTTACACGTACCGTGTAACAGTAGAAATAACTAATTTGTTATGCCGCATTATCTTGCGACCGATGCAAATAATAACTGAGTTGTAAAGGATCATCCAAGATATATATTGCGATACTGAAGAAGAAATAACGAAAGTTTTTATAATCGACAACAGAATTATGTGGTAGTAATTTCAAGAGTAATCATGAAAGGAAAATTTAGTAGAGCTGCCAAAAGCATTCTTTCTTAGTGTCTATTTTTGGATTTTATTCGTATGTTGTGTGTCCTTTATTGTTTTGAAAATTCTTGTCAAATTCATGAAAAATAAAATAAAATAAATTTGATGCGAAGTGCTTCTATTAATCATTTGCGCCTCATAAGTTCGAATAAGAAAATTCATAATTAGACTTAAAACCAATGTTGTTAAATTTGGATCGGACCGGCCAGTCGAACCAGTTTAACCGGTGACCGGTAGCTTGGTCGGTCCGGTTGAGTTCTAGAATCGATGACTCTAAGAACCGGTCAAACTCGGTAAGAATCGGTCAAGAACCGGGAACAGGTGACCCGATTTGGTAATGGTTGAACTGGTTCGTGTATTTAATTTTAAGAATTTAAATTTTTGATAGATAGTGGAATTGAACCTTAGACCTCTAAGACTTGGAAGCTTTAACCAATTGAGCTACAATAGAACTAGTAGTCTACTAGTCTTCACACTTATTAATATATATAATAAATAGCTAAAATACACTTTTTCATATAAAATAAATATATTATACTATTATTTTTATAGCTTAGTAGTATTATATTATAAAGAATCTTTGTTATGTTATTTTCTTGTATATAGTAAATGTTCTTAGACTAGTGATTATTTTTTCCGAACACTTCAATTATAATTCATGAAATATTATGCATATTTGTTTAAAACTTAAATCACTACATGCATAGTTTATTAATCAAATACTCTAATTTAATTTTTTTTTATTTCTAAATAATAAATTATGAATTTTATGATTAGAAACATATCAATTAAGAGTGAAGAAACTAATTTATAATTGCTTGTTTCCTAAAATTGATACTAACAAAATTATGTAGCAATATTATATATATATATATATATAATTTATAATATATTGTGTCATACCGGTCGGACCAGTGGTTTGACCGTTATCGGGTCGACGTCCAGTCCGATTCTGAAAACACTGCTTAAAACCGATTTGATCTTAGTGGAATGATGAAAAGTCATTGCACAAAAATATAAGATACATGTGTCCTACTTGTGATAAGATCTTAATACATGCATTATTGAGACCAGTGGTAAAGAGATAAAAAATTAAAGTTTTATCTTATAATCACTATATGTAATAGAAATGTATCGAAAACTATATGTAATAGAAATGTATCGATAACATTGGGATAAACGATTTAATCTATGCTACACACTGTGTAGTGTCCACCGCACTCACATGTGGTGTGGGGCCCCCCACACACATGCGGGGCTGCCAATTTGTGAGTGCACTGGCACTATACCACTGTGTAACATAGATTAAATCGGGATAGACGCACCATTTTAGCACCCCATTCTCCCCAATAATTTATCTTTTGTACTCTACAACGTATAAGTCATTTAGACCCAAACAATACAACCAAAATAATTATCACAGAATCTAAATCAATTTGGTCGAACATTATACAGTACAACACAAGGGTGTATGATATCTAAATTCATTATACCACAAAAACAAAAACAAAAACAAAAAATTATCTTATGACTAAAAATGTTGTTCACCTAAAGGTTTTTTTTAACCATTTAATTTAGTCACCTAAAGCTTGATGATATTGAAGTCATGGGCTGAAGAGATTGATTATCCAAGAGATCAATAGGGATTTGTTGTTGCACCACAAGAACTGAGAACTTGAAATCTGAAGTAATCAACATATCTCCAATGGCTCCAAGCTCAGGGCACTCACTCCAATCAGTCAAACCAAACAGAAGATCTGAACCAGGGTCATGATATCTCCCAACTATGCATAAATCACATAATCCATCTCCCATTGAACCAATCACTCTTGTAGTCCCTATGGAATCTTTAACCAACTCTTCTCTATAACTTATCCTCTCATTCCCAATAGTTTTTGCCCTGAATTGCTTCACCATTTCTACATCCATATCCTCATCCATCTCTTCGTCGTAGTTTTTATGATCCCACGGCCTAATCCAAACAAACGTTAGGTTGATCTGAGGGTTGTCGATGAACCGGTTGCTGTACGCTAATGCCTCACAGTCATCTTTTCCACCAACAAACAAGACCGTGATATTGAACATGGAATGGCCCGCCATGATGGAGCTTCGGCCAGTTACCTGTCCCCGGTCGATCAGTATTCCCACAGAACACGGGGACTTCACGATCACGTTTTGGTTTACCATTCGTAAACTATGTGAGTTCTCCCCCACCTCACCGTCAATAGTCCAATGTTTGTGGAAAGGAATTATTATGATATTTGCATTTTGATCGTGGCCTAGCGTGCATATATCGTCGTGCATGCTTGCATACGGGGAAATGGAGGTAAAGTGTCGGACAATGACGCTGCCCTGATACCGCTTTGCAAACAAATCAAATGCATTTGCTACTTGTTTCGACCAGGTTTTTGACGAGGATAACTTTCCTTTACCCCGATTCGACTCAAGTACAGATGCTGCCCGACCCTTGAGCTCTATCAGATGCATTACAGAAACGGCGATGGGTTGGTGTCTTGATGGGGTAGAGGCATCGAGGAGGTCTAGCATCATTGGAACATTCTCTGCACTGTGAACACAGACAAGAACCCGAAACTCTTCATTGGGATGGTTGCTGAGGATACTATTTTTACGTTGGCCGAAGTATCTTGCCGATGGATCGTAGAGGCGAGATATCAACAGTCTAGCTAATCCTGTCACGATCAGCATTGAGATCAACAGAATGGCATATGCTTCATTGCTTATAAGCTGTACATAGTCAAATAAACACCTAAATAAGACAGAAAGACATGCAGACCACCCTTAAACTTACCTCATATAGTTTGAAATAATAAAAGAAAGATTGTTTAGTGCTTACCCCACCCTCCTCTAAAGTTATGTACAGAACAGCTTCAATAACACCTCTGCAGCACATAACTAGAGCAAGAGTAACAGCGTCCCATAAAGGTATTTTGAAGTAAAGTGCAGAAGCAAGAGTTGCAGTGAACTTTGACGCGTAACTTAGAAACAGAACTAATGCAATGACGCCCCCTGAAGCAGCCTTAATCGAGAAAATATCCGTGCGTAAACCACTGATCACAAACTTAGCTGGAACAAGCAATCCAGTAGTAACAGTAGTAAGTTTTGTTATCAAGGAAGACGACAACGGCAGTCCCTCGGGTACAAACAAGCCCAAAAGAAATGTGCCAATGCCCGCTGGCTGCCCAAAACACTCAGAACAAAGCCCACATAGTAGAACAATGACAATAACGGCTATAAAGTGTGACTCTTTCATGTGTTGCCCCTCAGGCACCCTTTTGGATATTGTCACAATCACTGGCCGAAGGATAAAAATTATTAAACACATGAAAGCAGCAGCCGACACAGTAGTCCATATGTTGGCCGCTCTCGTTGTATTCATCCACATTAGTAACGAACCGACAAAAAACGAGATTGAGTAAGTGCACACATCGCTGACAAAAGATGCTAGTGTCGATATTCGCCCTATCTCCGAATTTAGAATGTTGAGTTCATTTAACAAGCTTGTGATCACAGGGAATGAAGACATTGAATTCATGGATGCAACAAAGGGTAAAGATGTCTTCACTGAATTATCGACTTCTATTAGTTTAGGTATGGTGAAAACGGCTATTGCTCCAACTATCAAAGGCGATATATAAGTCACAATGCCTATTCCTGTTGCGTTTCTCTTTAACTTTGTTACAAGGGAGATATCGACGTGCACGCCTAATAAAAAGAGATAGAGCATGAATCCAATGTCCGCGAATGTTCGAAGCACCAGTCTTCCTCCTGGAGGAAATAACGTCGCAGTGTAAGATTCTATGTTGCCCAGAAAAGATTGACCCATAATAATGCCTCCCTGTTTGAAAAATATCCATATCACAGCATTTAGAATTTAGCAGCATGATTTTTATTTTACTTTTGTTTAAGGTTTCTAAAGATGCTAGACAAAATAATTGGAACTAAATAGTAACATAAGAATGGTTCTTACAATAAGTTGAGCATTGAGCAAACCCTGATTGAATGGTTTGAGAAGGAACCATATTGCATTCGTGACGACAAAAATAGCAATGAGTTGTAGCAATATAATTGGTACACTGTAGGACAAGGGATCTCCTCCATACCAGATACAACCTTGTGCATTTGTCATGGTAAGAAATTGGCAGACCAAAGTTTCTTGAACAGTTGGCCCTTGGACTAAACCAACAGACGATAAAACTTTTTTCGAAGACATGTTGTTGTTTTACTATGTAAAATTTGATAACAGAAAAAAGCTTGTCCTTCTTGAAAAAGAAGAAGGAAAAAAAAAGTTGTAAAACTGCGAAAGGGTTCGATAAGAATGCAACATGAGAGAGAAAAGAAGGGAGGATGGTGGTGAGGACAAGGGAGAGAAACATGGAGTTTATTACTCAAAATGAGTAGTTACTGTTGGATCATCATAGTTATATGCTAAAATTAGACAAGAAGGAACCACCACACAAAATAAGTAACATTGTTTAACTAAAGCAATCTATAAGTATTATTTTTGTCTTAGCTAATGGAAACAGAAAAAAGAGATCAGCAAATCAAACAGTGTGAATTTTGTTATAAGGGATTTGGAACAGAGAAAGAATTGTTTCTGGTAATTTGGAATCCAGTATTTAACTCAGTACTATTAAGAATCTCTTATTTGAATATATTGGTTAGCAAAATGTTTTTAAAAAGATCAATGAATACTTTCTCTGCAGGAAAAATACTCAAATGTGTTGGAAGAAAAATCATAATTCATAAAAACAAACTGAGATAATCCAAGTCTGAATCTTGACTTCTCAATTTCTCATTGATATATCTTCTGGCTTTGCCCCCTTTAGTATGTGCTTTCGCATTAGTTAGTCTCTGTATTCAATGACTATAGTATCATATAAACTTTGCAAATAGAACTTCGGTTCTCTTTTGTTATGATTTCTGAATCTTTGTTTAGTTTCTCCTTTACACAATCTAAAACCAAGACATTTCATTTTTTTAAATGTTGGAATACTCGAAAGTTCTTACAAGTTTTTCCTAACAATGATCTTTCTAATAATACACACTATAACTTGATTCTTCGTAAATGAGTTGACTCCTCAGGATCTTTGAGTCCCCATAGTCGAGTCTGTTGTTGCACCACCAAGACCAGAGCCTCGCCTTTAAATTCTGATGCGGCAAGTATTTCACCAATGGCACCTAACTCGCCATGTTCGTTCCACTTTGCAAGCTGACACATGATTGACGATTCTCCATGTCGTCTTCCTACCATAACAAGGTTATAAGAATTTACCGCTGATCTAGTCGCCATAATTACATCAGTCCCGTTTCCTACCACCTTCTCCTTGTATTCTAGGTCCGTTGTGCGTTGAGTTCTGAGCTTAAACTGACTCAAAATTTCAGCATCGAGCATTTTGCTTCTTTCTGAGCCCGCAACAATCTCAGTAGAACTCGAAGTTGTGAATCGTATTAGAGTTAGCATGACGCCCGAACGCTCGGACATTCTTTGTGCATATGCTAATGCTTCACGATCATCTGCCCCGCCAAAGAATAGCACTGCTATACGGTAACCTGAATGTTCTGATACCACATATCGAGATTTCAGACTTTGGTGATCAATGAGAATTCCAACCGAACAAGGAGCCCTCTCCAACACACATTTGTTCAGATTTCTATAAGCGTTGGACGATTCAACTGTCTCCTCAGAAGTCCATTGCTTGTGAAATGGAAGAACAATGAGGATGGTTCTCTTTTCTAGAGCTAAGGCGCAGACATCATTATGCATAGACAAGTAAGGCGAGATACCCTTAAAGCAATGTGCCTGGAAAATCTCAGGATTTTGCTGTTCAAACTTTTCAAATGCATTAAATATTCTATCAGATTGAGTAGGATTGTGTGGGAGTTTGTCGCATTGTCTATGAGAAACAAGTAAAGGAGAGGAGCGACCCATGAGCTTGACAAGATGGAGGACAACGAAATTAATTGGAGACTCTTTTGTGGGATTGGATAGTCTTAGGAGGGTGATCATCGAATGGACATTTTCTGGCCGATGTATGCAAGCAAGCATGCAAAGTTCATCGTTGCTTCTACAATGTAGGATCGTCCTTCTTTTGTAAGCCACAAACTTCTTTGAAGGATCATAAAGGACCTTTATAATCGGTGAGATTACTCCTGTTATAGCAACCACTGAAATTATCATAATGGTATAGACTTCCTCAGTCAAGACCTGAAACCACATGGAAAATACAGATGAATTAATTTTACTTAAGGCCATGATAAAATGGAGGAAATTTCTATAGCCAAGAACAAGATATTGTAAGTAAATGCAAAAAATAGACGCGCATGAGGCTTCTTACTTCTTGATTCTTGATATCACACAAGAAGGCAAGTTCAATGATGCCTCTGGTATTCATAATCAAGCCAAGAGAAAGAGCATCCCTTAACGGCATTCGACAAAACATAAGAGGTATCATCGACCCCATAATCTTCCCAACAAATGCAACAAAGACGACCAACATGAGAACTCCAACGTTTTCCAACTTGTGAAGGGAAAATATATCCATCCGTAAACCAGAAGCAGCAAAAAAGAGTGGCATGAGGGTTGTAGAGACAAAACAATCAAGTGTCTCCACTAACGCCGCTCCTAAAGGAGGTCCATCCGGAGTAACCAAACCCAAAACTAAGGTAGCTGCAGATGCGTGAATCCCAATAACTTCACCTGCTAATCCACTGACCAGCAGTATCACAAGCGAAATAATGATGTGAATCTCCTTAATCGTCTTTGTTTCGGGTGTATTTCTAATCACCCATAAAGCTGCAGGACGAACTACAAAAACGACAAATGTAAAAAATAGAGCAGTAGATAGAAAGGAAACCGCGACCATTATCGGCGAGTTTGTCTTGGCTACATGCGCTGCAAACTTGATACACAAGACGGACCAGACGAAGACGTCGCAGATGATTGAAGAAGAGGAGGCCAATCTACCGATTTCCGAGTTAAGAATCTTGAGCTCATCAAGGAAACAAGTGATCACAGGAAAGGCTGTCATTGATACCATGGTCACTACATGAGGAAGGGCTCTTGAAATATCGCGATCCAACGACAAATACTTGTTTAGAAGATAAGCCACCAAACCTGCTAGTCCAAATGGGAAGAGGAAACCCAAAATTCCCACAGCCATAGCCTTTTTACCAGACCTCACAACTATGGAAAGGTCCACTTTCACACCAATCATGAATATAAACAGAACAAAACCAAACACTGATACTGTGTCCAGCACAAGTCTAGATTTTTGAGGGAACACAGTGGCAGAGAATTTCGTATTCCGCCCCAACATCGACGGCCCTAGCATTATACCACCCTGATCAATGCAATGCAATGCAATGCAATATCCAAGATTAGCAACCATGTCTTAGATACACAATGAAAGTCCAAGATAATTGATGCACATCAATCAACACAACATAATCTCAAAAGGGCATTCTTTAAAACAGAGAATTAGATCATATAATTAAAATGCATGCAGATTAATAATAGATGCTTACAAGAATCTGAGCCACTATAAAGGGTTCACCAAGAGGCTGGAGAAAGTAGTGAAGTGAGCGAGTGATGATGGAAATGAGGGACAATTGAAGGAGAAGAGAAGGAAGGGAATAATCCAATGTATCATCTCCATATATTAAACCTCTGGAGTTGATGTGATTAAGGTAATAACAAACGGAGCCTGCATGATCACTGTTGTTCATGGCTCCAACCAAATCTATTCCAATAAATGTTAAAATAAATATTTTGTTTTCTGTTTTTACATGATCGAGCTATAATTGTTTCTTTATTCAGATTTCCAAAGAAAAGAGATTTGATTTTTTTTGAGAGAATTAGTGGTGGGGTTGATAAGAAGCACCGGAATAGGAGTTATCTTATGTGTTGTGGCAGCAAATGGGAAGATGGGGCAGTTACTTCTGTTAATAAAATACAAGTCAAGGTAATTAAAAATTGATAACAATAGTTTACAAGTTGTATGCTGAACTTGGAATAAGAATTTTCCTTCCTTTTTTTTCTGAATTTGATTTGGAATTATTAATTCGCTGTTTGTTTCCATTTCAAAGATCCAATAATTAGAGAACAAAAACTAACATTGTCTATATACTAACAAGACTATTTTTGCTACAGTCCCATATTTATAGGACTAAATGATATACAATTATCATTTTTATACGCACACAAATTATAGTCATTTAGAATATCAGCCTCCTAATCAAAATTGAAAAAGTGGTTTGTATCCAAGTCAAAAGAATGTTTTTCACTAAATCGCAAAACAAAGATGTTCTATACAATCCAACGAGTAGAGAGACGGACAATTCATGTGCTCGACTCAATCGTAATCACATTTTGTTTCGTAAAACCAACAAATCCTATACAACAACACTTATGGACAGTTATCAAGGAATCAAAGAATGTTTAAAAACCAAACATATTGACAACTATGTGCCATGAGTCCATCAGAATTCAGAACCACTGGTGCACAAGTACTCCACTTTTCCTAAGAGAAGAAAACAGTTCCAAACACTGAGCATATGTCTTCTGATACTTTGGACTTCTCTTCCCTGGAAAACTACTCTGCCATCTATTGTAATGACACTCTACAAACATCTCGTCGATTAAACAAATAGCTCCTGTCTCCACCAGCCGCGAAATCAACTGAAACTCAATTCCTTCCACGTCCATCTTCACCACAACGTAATCCCTCTCCACGAAAGTTCCCTTCAACCAAATCGCAAAATCAAATCCTCGAATCTCCATATCCCCCAAGTAACTTCTCGAAGAATGAACCCTTCCCATCCCACGACCCCTCCTCTCCCCGTCCTTCCTAACTGGCTCGCGGCCAATCTCAAAGAACAACGACTCGTTTCTAATCCAAGCTGCGTAGGGCAATAGAGTCACGCCCTTCTTCGTTTTATACTCATCGTGGAACGCTCTATCAGCCTCAATAGCATAGATCTCGAAAGACTTGCCCTGCTTTGGATACTGCTTCTTAAACCAACCACCAATACTCGACCCGTAGTTCCTCGCTCCAACGTCAATATATACGTACCTATTCTTGAAACTTATATCAGCCATTGCAGGTAGATACTTCATATTCTTGATGTTCTGTTTAAGCGTAATCCAAGGCTTCAACGGCTCAATTTCAATCAGAGGCTCTGCATTACCAATCAACTCATGCTTCAGCTTAGAAACCGAGCATCCATCGCCAGTTTTCTTGTAACTGTTTAAACTCTTATTCGATTTTCTCAACACGATTTCACGAATGGGCAGTGAGTCTAAACCAGCAATTGGACGTGAACTAATAAGCGCGAAATCCTCGAATAATTGGAGTAACGAGTTGAAACTGTAGTTGTAGTTGTCGTTTGCGGATTGAGTATGCAAGACGAAGAACCCACCGGGCTTTAACGTTCTAGAAACCTCCGATGCGAACTGGACCGGCTTCAACGTCCGATCCAAACCGTCAACACTCGAGAACTCAAAATCGAATGTCCGGTTTTTAAACGACAGATTCAACGATTTCTTGGAAGAAATCGCGACAGAATTAAGTACACCAACTTCTTTCAACGCCGATACAACTTCGTCTCCCGATTTAACAATGCAGAGCGATTTGGAGTTCGTGGAGAGGAAGCGCTGCGAAATCAGGTGACGGAAAATGGGGGCGTAGTACGAGCGGCTGTTCGTGGCGGATGAGTTAGGCTGCTTTGTAGCGGAGAAAGATTGACGTTCAACGGTGATGACGCAGACGAAGAGCACAAAAACGCAGAAGAACAAGAGGAGGAGGAGTAGCAATCTTGTTGGAAGGCCGGTGGTGGGTTTACGTGCGGAAGGTGGTTGAAGTCTTTTCGTCATCGGAAAAGGAAAAGAAGAAAGAAAAATTGAGATGATGGAGGTGGTGGTTGGTTGGTGATAACTGACAAAGAAGAATCTTGGAGGGAGCCGTTGGAATATATGGGGTTCAGTTAAAAGAAGTTGCCGCTCTTTTTTAAAGGAAGCGCTCTTAGTTCACAAGCTCTTGATCAAATTCCAGTCGCGTTTTCTCGAAAAGTAACGCAACATTTTCGTTTTTAACTCTCTCGCGACCAAAAAAACACGTACTTCTCATGTCCGGTCACTGGAATTCTCACTTTTTTTCTTATGTATGTAGAAAAAATCTCGAAACGTTGCAAAAGGTTTCTCTCTTATCAAACTTGAACATAATCCATAATGGAAACTTCGATCCAGGGCTTTTGTGATTCACTTGCTTTTTCTATATGATATTTCATATTTCTCTTTAAGTGTGGCGTACTTGGCACAAAATTCCCTTGCCAAGGTCAACGTGAGATCTTTCACACAAAATAAATAGTTCAAGGGGCACTCTAGCGAAAAAGATTATTCTAGGGATATCATGTGACCTAAGTCACATAATTCTTCATGTCGTTAAAGTTTTCGGCGTACCGATCTCGTACTGGCGACTTAAGTGCTTATGCTTCGTTTTAAAAACGCTTTACAAAGGCTTAGTTCTTACAATAAAATTTTCTAGTTCTTTCATTGAAATCTAATGAATATTATAAATGAATATTGTAAAAAACGAAACTAATGAATAAAGTTGAAGTAAGTGGAGAACGAAACTAAGTTAAAAATTAAATAATTACTGAAAATTGAAAGATATTTAAGGCTTATACATTTGTATTTTCAGCAAAAAAATTATTATATAAGATTAATAAGCACAAGTATATATTATATGATACTAAATATATACGAAATAATATATTAATACTCGATATTTTAATATTATTAAGAAACCCAATAAGACGTATTGAAATTTATGTTTTTTTTTCAATTTAATGCATTTACTCTATTAAAATAAAGGTCAATTTTATATTTTATATTTGAAAAATTACACGGATTACAATGTGCAAAACTTAACAAATCATAATCAATTTACAAAAAACCTGTTGTTATTGACATTTTGAACTTATTCACTTTTCCCTTCAAAGAACACAGCCACTTGTAACCGACGTTTGAGCCAGAGGACCAAGTTATTATCGACAAAAAATGGGGATGCAGACATGTCTTTTTTAATTCATTAAATGTTGAAAATGACAAAAAGGACATGAACTATGAAGTTAATGAAGAACACGAAAATTGTGCAAGTTAGTAATACTAGTCATCCCCATCTTCATTACAATTCAAAAGCCATTAAGCAGAAAGCAACAAACACATTAAGTTCTGCTTTGGCACAAACACCACCATTAGAACAAAGATCAGCATTCTTTCATAATGCACTAGGATAGAATAATATCAAATCCTCAACTCGCTGCAGTTTTTTGACATGACAAGCAGATCTTAGAAAGACAGCACAAAAGCCTAAAGAAACTAGAGTGTTCTCATTTCTTGGCGTATGTGATGGCCATGGGATTCTGGGCAGTGATTTTGAAGCCTTGAAGGTCTTGCATGGCAACGGAAGACTGTGAATCGTCTTCAAATTCTACAAAGGCTATGCCCGGCTTTGCTTCGACCATGCGAACTTCTCTGAAGCCAGGGTACTGTTTGAACAGCAATTCTAACATCATACTGTTTGTTTCGTACGGTAGATTTTGTATGAACAGTATGTTGTTGGGCTCAGCAGATGTATCCTGTGCACTTGGTTTTCCGGGGCGAGCAGCAGCCTGCAGAATCATTGGGATAAGATACGCACAAAAATCCCAAGAGGTCAGAACAAGAAATAGCTTTTAAAGGTTTTTAAGTAGTTCAAATAAAAGCATTGGCCTGAATAAGAATGTGCATTTCTGCTTTCATTGGGGTCAAACAGGGTGATTGAAGATTGGTAAGCAACAAATGCATGCATCAAACTCGCAAATTAACCTTGTGGCAAGTGGCAACTCATGCAATAGATGTGTATAATCAATGGTTTTCTACAAACAAATACATTAACTTAAGTGCAAGGTACTCACAGCTGGGCCTCCATTACTTTCTGTTCTAGGACCATTGGCAGAGCCAGTTTGCTGCCCTTCCTCATGCTTCTTTTTCTCCGCTGGTTCATCCAAGAACAACATTGTAAGAAAATAATTAAAACACACCGCCTCTAAGGCTTCAGGCGTTTGATATTTGATAATTAGTATTTTGTCCAACAAATGGTAACAAACTTTTGAAAATCATGTATAAAGTCTAGGAACGCTAATAAAATTGGAAAATGGAACTGAACTCCAAAAGTAGATGAAATGTCATTGAGAAACAATAATAACTTAACACAATCCATTTTTTTCTAAATGCCCCTTCAACATATACATTCATGAGCTCCACGTAGTATGCCAATCTCTAGCAAACTCATGTATACTGGATCCAGAGCTGCCTTCAATTTAGAATGCTCTTAGAGACATCGTGGATGCTGTATAATCATGACAAGTGCCTGATTTTTTTTTTTTAAAAGAGCAAAAGAATCATAAAAATAAGTAAGATGTATGGGTGTTCTGGCAACTGCAAATATTAAGGGGAAAAAATACTTCTATGGCGCAACTATGCAAATGCAGACATTTACCGAAGTGCATATACAAAAACTATACATGCTACATATCTCTGCAGCATTCAAGCAAAATATGATGGGTTCAAAAGTTAGAGCACTATATGAACAGAAGGAACCACTAGAACAGAGGGAGGAGGATCACTAAGCTGGACAGAAGATTAACCTTTTTCCTCTAACTTTTTCTTCTTGTCATAGGTACCCTCTGCTTTAGCAATGCAATCTGATTTCGCTTTGGCATATTGTAACCGCTGCATCGGCACAAAAGATAAGAAATCCTTTTCACACGATTATAGTAAATTGATGAAAAATGAAGCATTTACAATGGATAGTGAAAAAACATGCAAAACCTAATGCACAATTACATATAAACTCAGTGCAGAATCTTATTAAAAAAAGAAAAACTCCAATTATACAGAAATGAACATCATGGGAACTATTTGCCATAAGACAACATTTTATGCACACGAATATGAAAGTTAGTAGCTAAGAAAATAAGAGAATGCTACTACAGAAGAGTGATGTACTCCTAGAAAATATCATGATTATTATAACTATGATTAAGTATATTTGCAGATAAAATAAGTAAACAAAGTCAAACACAAGCCTATCAAAACACCCTATTTTTGCAGTGATACGGGTGGAGCATGCATGAGTTAGTTGAGGCAAAGCTACTGTCAGAGCACAACTGACACGGTTTCCCATATGAGCCATGAAACAGTTGCGCGTCACAAGATCACAATATAACTAACACCTTCATAATCATTATAATTACAGCTAGAACAAGGGATAAAAGAATAATAAAAGGACAAGGCTGGGCATGTACCAAATAGTAATTCCGCGACAAAAGTTCTAGCGATAGAACATGCATGTATTCAAGCACGCCTACTATGAAGAATAGATTTACGATACTAAAACCAAACTAACCATGGGTTTATCATAAAATGGGAAGTTCTGCATCTGTCGGACTGCATTGCTTGCGGCAGGAACTTCACTGAACACAACCCATGCCTGACCTCGTAGCTTGGCAGTTTTCAACGCAACAATATCCAAAATCCTCCCATACTGCGAGAACAAGGCGTAAAGAGATCTCTTCAACTCTGCCCAAAATATTAAAGGCAGAATAGACATCATATCATAATCCATAAAGCATGAACTAACCCAAACCGGGGAACCCGTCAATTAAATGAGAGAAAAGAGATGCAATTGAAGTCCTTTAAGTAAAAGTAAGAGAAAAATATTATTCATCTCAACGGTTTTAGGACAAGATGGCAGGCATAGTAAACATAAATGTGAGCTATCTGCATATCTAAGGCAATCTGGATAGATGTAGCAAACAACAGATATAGAAAAGACCAAACTCAACCATCGACTCAGAGTGAAAAATACTAGGAAAAAAAGATGGATGTGGTCTCACCTCCAACAATATTGAAACCAGACAAATATTGATACCCAAACAAGTCATGGAAACAAATTACCAAAAGTCAAGATACTTAAAATATTAGAATAGAACAGAGATTGCGAGACTTCATCAAATAGTACCAGACATCTAATGTAAGAGCTCCGAAGAGAAGATTAAAGGCAGCAGCACAAGAAAATTAAGAGAAATGGATGATCAAGTTAATGCAGATAAGGATGGTTTATATCACACCTATGGCAGTACCGAAATACGAAAGTTCATGACATGGCGCAATCATATACACAAATATAAACATAAAAGAAAATTATCTGTATAAACATGTTTAATCCAGCAATACTCTCAAGAGAATTTCACAATTTAGGGCTTTCAGCTTAAAACGGTGTTCTAACCTCAAATTTGCAACAGATTTAAGCTATTTTTCGATTATGCAAACACATCGACCTTCACGTCTCAAAGACTTCAAGAGCTAACGAAATACATCCATCGGTGCACGGATTTAACTAACATTTTGCTCCAAATATGAACATGTGAGCTTTAGCACACAAGCAATGCCAATAGATACAGCTAATACCAGCCACAATACTTAATAGTTCAACCTAAATTTAAACTTTGACCACTTCACGGATGCCAATTTTCAGATTTAGAACATTGAGCAGGAAACCTAATTTTGAGCTAAAAACAAAGGGAGAAAAAAAAACTAACCTTCTTTCTTGACTTTCTCGTTGAGGTTCTTAATGTATATAGTCTGGTTGGGAGGTATGTCACTGGTCAGCATCCTCGCGGCTGTCAACCACCGCTAGTTCGCCGCTGTGTGTTGGTAATGGTGTGAAAGAAACAGAGGCCCTAATTGATCGGCAGTGAAGAAAAGTTGAAGTGATTTTTTGGCGGTGTGTGTGAGGAAATTATATCTTGTGGGCCGAAGCAACAAGTCCATGTATGGTTTAGTGGGCTGGGTTAGAAAGAATAGATCCAACTAGATCGGGTTCGGATCACGTTAAAGACTTCCAAGTACCTAGGGCTGACATGTGGCCCAACACATACCAGCAAGCACGTTGCATTTGCACCCCAATAATTAAGGAAGTAATCGGCTTATAAATATCTCATTAATCATCATTAAATGTAAATTTTTAGAGCAACTAAGTCACGTCAACTATTACACGCAATCATTTGACATGTTGACATCCCAACCTGTTGGCGTACCATACCGTTGGGTCACCTACTTGTTCACGTCCCAACCTGCCAACGTCGTTAGGCTGACGTGACCCTTGTGACCTCATCAGTGTACTGTTTGACGTGACATTTGTGACATACGAGTCTGGTTGTTATCTACTATTAGTATTCGTATTATTGCTTGAGTTACAGTCTCACCCATCTACGGCATCAATTGACTTAGGCATCAGAATGACTAAGTCGAGTCAGCCCCGACGAAGCTCACGTGTCGTATTTTCAGTGCAGGTTACTTTTCATCATATTAATTTAGCATTTTGTACCTTTACATTTTCGAATCAATGAACTTCCTGGAAATTCGTTATTGTTAGTCACTATGTCGCTCATAACGTTGTCGTTGAATTTTCTTGTAATTGGTCTCGTCACTGCAATTATCAAATATTCACTACGCTTGTTCTTGTAATGTGTGTTTCCACTTGCAAACCATTTTATGAACTTTCTTTTTAAGTTATATAGTATGTTTATCATAAATATATAAATGAACTCGAACCACTTATTAAGTATGTAAAACCTTGAACTGATCTACCTTCCACAAGCCTAAACACTTGTTGCTTATAACTTATAAAACCCTCGTCTCTCAATTAAAAAAAAAAATTGGTGTTACACGATCAGGAGATACAATGAATTGGTGATTTATATCAATACTTAAGCGAGTTATTAAGATCGCATTTTCTATAATTTACTTTTTCTTGAAAAAAGTTGTTTCCAAAAGCACGTTTGTCTTCTTTTTTGTTATTACTTTTACTATTACTCCAGACTTACAGGTCTTTCTAAAGTAATTATGAATAATGAATTGTATTTTCTTGAAGAAACATAAAAATGAGAAAATTATAAAATAAGCATACGTATTAAATACTAATAATAGATAATAAAAAAACACTTTTAACCATTATTTCGCCCCTTAATCAAATTCCTGGTAGCCTAAAGTTAAAGTGCTTCCTTCAATATTGCAGGTGATTCATCCTTTTAAGGCTTGGTTCGTTCCAACAGAATTTCATGCGTTAGGCAACCTAATTCATAACGATAGAGATAATTTCATACGTGTATTTTAATATTAGCATTTAGCTAGTTCTACAGCCTTACACGCTATTTGATACTTATGGTTACAACTTACACGCCATTTTAAAACGAAACTTTCGTCCATGATTGGGATTGCCCTCCAATAAGGATAAAAATAACATATTAACCCCCAACACTACGAATAATATGAACAAGAACAGTTAAGAACGTATTACTTTTCTATTCATTAATTAACGTGATATTTCCAATTAAACATTTATCTTGTCAAAAAAAAAATGAGAGAGATTATAATTGAATTTTTGTTTTTTCTTCTTTAATCCGTGCAGTTTGAGGTGTAAAACAAAAAATTAAATATCTTCAGAGAATTGCAATGATTTTTTTTTAATTTAAAGAATTGAAACAAATGAAATGTATTTGTTGAAAAAGAAAAATGTCTTTCGGATGGATATAAGTACCAACATTATATATAGTTTGCCTCATCTAAAATACAACATTAAATAAATTATCAACGTCACATGTGCCAGGAGAGTTTGACATCAAAAACTCGTACATTAACTTTAGCGAGAATATTATATTCACTTGTTTAGCCCCCTTCTAAAAAAGGTTGAGACATACCAATCCGTCAAAATCAATCAATCAATCAATCAAGCATTGAGCATATTCAAATCACTTAAATAAAATATCGCACCAAGTTTGGAACAAACAAAGACAAACAAAGACAACGGATATGTATTAATGTTACCATAATAATTCAACATGATGGTGATAACAATGGATCTATCTATACACAACGAGGTGATGCAGGCAATGCTTTTATTCCCATCGCTTTTCTACACTTAATTAGTATATATACCAATACTTTCTGTTGAAGTCTTCGGCATCATCCTCTAACATATGCTGTCATCGTCGTCGTCGTCTTTCTTCTTTCATACCTTCGACAATGTATAATCGAATGCATCCACTAGGAAATCTACACGAAAGCACACAACGGCTATGGATTAATTATAAAATCCCACGTAACGAGTCTCACGTATAAAATGTTAATAACCATGGAAACGAACCTGCATCGTCCTTGGTGAAGCAGAGGGGTGGAGTGATCCTGAATACATTCCCAAACATCCCTCCTTTTCCGACCAGTACTCCCATTTCTGAAAACATCAGAGCAGTACGTAAATTAGTCTTTGAGCTAAGCCAGGCAGAAAAGAATTTGGCATAGTTAAATACTTAAATACATCTATATGAAAAAGAATTGGTACCTCTCATCTGATCCATAATGTGTAAAGTTTCATCCTTGGCAGGTGTTTTCGACTCTCGATCCGTTACAAGTTCAACACCGAGCATCAATCCTCTTCCCCTCACGTCCCCAATAACTACAAGACCACAGCAATTACCACAAACAAAAAGAAAGACTAAAGAGAAATTTCAGTAAAACTGAATGTTTCAGGTGCTTTTGTACCAAAATTACGCAATAAATAGTCGTTCAGAAACAAAAGTAGCATTGTATTGAGGTTTTTGAGAGAGACAAGACATACTCTCGTATTTGTCCTTCAAAGAATCTAGGCGATCCTTCAAATATGAACCAACATTGAGAGCATTCTGCTGAAGCTGTTCTTCTTCTATAACTTGAAGAACTGCAAGCCCGGCAGCAGTACACACCGGGTTGCCACCAAAGGTGTTGAAATAACTACGATGAGCCAGCACCTTGGCAATCTCAGGAGTCGTAACCACCGCACCCAGCGGAATTCCATTTCCAATACCCTGAGTCGAGATAACAACAATAGATTAAAACTTATCTCCTTCAAGAGAATCTCAAACGATGCTACTTCTAAAACAAAAGAAAAACGGGATTATTCGTGGAAACAAATACTACCTTGGCCATGGTCACAATATCGGGCACAACTCCATGAGACTCAAATCCCCAAAAATGGCTTCCGGTACGAGCAAAACCAGATTGAACCTCATCAGCAATACAGAGGCCTCCTGCCTTTCTAACAGAGCTGTAGACTGCTGGTAAATATCCCGGCGCCAACTCCATCACTCCACCCACTCCCTGCAAAGATCAAAATCATTAATCATAAACATAGTAGAATATAAAAATCTGTGAGAAACAAAAGTTCATCAAACTAAGAGCTACCTGTATGGCTTCTGCGATAAAGGCAGCAACACGACCAGACGTCCCATAAGTAATGATTTCATCAACATCTCTTGCATACTTCAACCCATCGGAACCAAACAGGCCTCTGTACTGGTCAGGGTTCTGGGCATGGTGAACTCCACTCTGTTGCAATCAAACATGAACCAAAATGGTTAAGCACAACGGAAGTAATCTCTAATTCCAACTTCCTAAAGCCTAATTTTATACAATGGAACATAACTATCGATATCTCGAAGTTCATGAATTCATCATATAACCAAATAACATCAAAAAGCAATAATCTTTCAGCAACAAAAATACTAGTCTCAAGATCAATCTATATATATACACACCTGTACAACATTGAACTTGTAACTACTTTGAGCAGTGGCACCCATCGTTCCAGCTGCATTACCGTGATAACCATTCCTGATCGAGATCACATCGTGGCACCCCGTGTACAAACGCGCCATCAACATCGCCAGCTCGTTCGCCTCCGTCCCAGAATTCGTAAAGAAAACAACCTAACACAACACAACACAACATAACACAACACAACACAACTCAACTCAACTCACAGTCTTATATCAATACACATCAAAATCACAATCAAACAAACAGACAAAAACCTTGAGATCACCGGGGAATTTCCCCGCCAAAGCCTCGGCAAAATCAGCAATAGCAGGATTCAAGTACAAAATAGTGGAGTGCTGCAAGCGCTTAGCCTGATTAACAATGGCATCCACCACCTTAGGGTGACAGTGGCCGCAACAAACCGTGGCTATACCCCCAAACGCATCTAAATACCTACGACCCTTTTCGTCGAATAAATACTGCATCTTCCCATCAACCAAACTCAACTGCAAATTTAATAAAAATCCAATCTTTAAAATCATTAAACCAATTAATCAATCATTATTATATATTATAAAGGAGGGATCTTTATTACAGGGTTTTTGAAGAAATGGAAGACGGCGGGGCTGAGGAACTGTAGGCGCTTTTTAAGAATCTCCTCCGTGGAGGGGCCGGAGTAGGGCGGCGGAGTGTAGTCGAAGGGGGGCATTTTGGGAATAACGGGCTCATTTATAATCTCTTGTTGTACGGGTTGAGCGAGGTTTGATTGAAAAGCCCTTGGTGCTTGTGGGAAGGGGGAGGATTTTCCCCATAATGCCCTCGAGAGGAGGCTCCGCGTCATGGTGGTGGAGGAGGAGGAATTAAACGGCGGCGATTTGGGGGCAGAGCAGACGATACTAATATATTTTCGGTGTTACAACTTCTGTTTGTATTTATACTACAAGGAACCTCACGTGCATTGCGTAATGCATAATTGAAGGATATTATATTAAATGAAAATTTAGTGATGTGGTTTTCATTTTTTTTCTTTTTTTTTCTTGGCAAATAAGCCCCTAGGTTAAGTTGATTTAGAAAATTACCTCAATTTGGAAAATATATATGCAAGATATTCTCTAGTGATTAATATAGCCCACTATTGAATGATGAACTATTCAAGTTTGGCCTCCGACCCGAAACGACACAGTCAAGCCAAGTACTTACTGTGCCTAAATGGGATTCATATCTCTTTCGTCTGGTCGAGAAGAGAGAAAGCCCGGAGAACTAGGTTGGGCTAGCTTACAAATTTAGTTTACTAAAGCAAAGGAACTTGTCATTGATTGGTGCGTGTTAGGTTGTCGCTTGCCTATAATCGACCGTTGGGAATACATTTTGTGCGAAAAAGGACATTTATAGGCATTCTTTCAAGAAAAAAAAAGTGTATCTATATTTTTTCTACAATTGAATTACAAGATATTCAAGTAAATATATTTTATAAGTTTAAAATACATATGTTTATCTCCTACTAATGGAGTAAGTAACAATTCGGATTTACGAGAAATAATAAGTCTAGGGTATTTTTTTAGTCGTTAAATACAAAATCATTTAGTCACTGGAGAATATTAAATTATTATAGCTGTCGAGGGTAGTTTTTGAAATTACTGGAGGAATATTGTCAATTTAATATTTTTAAGAGGTCATTACTCAATTTTGCCAAAAAGGAAAAAAAATATTAGCTTATTTCTAATTTTGTTGAAATAAGTCGCGTGTGTAAGACTAATGCGTCCAGATTATTGAGAGGTATGTAAATAGGGTAGGTTCATTGAATGTTGTTACTAACGATTAACTAATATTTCTTTGGCTATTAACTTATTATAATTATTGGATGGTTTCGATTGGTTATTAACTTATTATAATTATTGGATGGTTTCGATCTATGTGTGATAGGAATCGGATTAAATAGGATTTAAGGCCTAGTATTTGTTTCTCCAAAAAATACTGGAAAAAGGAAATTTTGAAGGAAAATATTTTTTTCCTAATGTTTGGCAATTTGAGATTTTTCCTGAAAAGGAAAAAAAAACTTTACAAAAGAAAGGAAAATACAGGAAATCCTATCCTTATTTTCACTAAGGAATTTCCTTGTTTTCCCTCATTTTACTATATATTGTTTCCATTTTCTGGGAAAATAAACTAGGCCTAAAACTAATAAAGAAGAACTATGATTAATTATTACAAAGGCTTGAAGATAGATATGTTGTAAAGACTGCTTGAAGAGATATATTTCTTTCATTGATCTCAAAATTTGACTTGTTTTTATCACATATGGTTAGTACTCTAGTATATTTGATCAAAGGAGTTTGCACGTTATTCATAAACAAACATGTCTCATCCACATACTTATAGAGATATTATCCAAAAAAAAAAGCTATAATAAGTTACTTCTCTATTACAATTTAAGATTGATAATAATGATTTCTCTATGACAACTTAAGAGAATAATTGATTTTGTCCGCGAGATTACGTTTTGACTCATTTCAAGTTAACAATGGCTATATTTTTGGCGGATTTAATACCCTGAAACTATCCATGCTTATATAGAAAAATCACATAAATAAGTATAGCTAGATTGTACCGTTATTATTTCTTAACGAATACGTGACTTTTGGGCTATAATAATAAAAAAAATGGCAATATACGGTTGTTAATCATGCACATGCATCTCAATACGTTATGCTGCCTCTGTAATCGTGGGATATATGCAAAACCCACCCCTGAAATTGGTAAGAAACTCTTGCTTTATCTTTATTAGCAAATAACATCCCCCATGTTGTAATTATATTAATTAACGAAACCTCCTTTCATACACTGATACACATTGTTGCGAAAACAATTCCTAGCATTATTGAAAGTTTGAGTACAACACACATATCGATCGCCCCAACATTATGTTTACTTAAGTTAACAAAGAGTTCACGTACTATTAATTTTTCTTGTATATAATTGTGTAAGTTACGTTTTTTTTTAATATAAGTTACGTATTGTGCTTCTCTTTTACAAAGTTGTTACTGTGCTTCAATAACATCTGGGTAGTTTTTTGCTAAGTCGAGTGTCTCAGATCACAATAACATAGAAAGGTATATTCGTGTTTTAATAGTATAATGGGTTGGGTGCGCGGTGAGAGTGACGTGTGACATTGATATATGTTCTTGTCATTTTCTTACATACGATGATTGCATGTCTTAAAATAAGACATGAAAAGATTGAATATTCGGAGAGAGAATTAATAGTTGTAGCCCAAGGATTCAGAATTCATGTGTGACGTGTTATTGTCCGTTTGGTAGATTCCTTCCCCTATTATAGATAATTTATTTTACAAAATTTATTGTTGTTTTATTATTGGTATCTGACTGGTGAGCTGGTTAGATATGATTGAAGTATGGGAGTTTGGTCCACTAGCCTTTTTATTTATTTAAAGAAATATATTTAGGCAACGTCAATTTGCCATAAATAACGCGAGGGAAATGATGCAGTTTTGAAAAGTGTGATAACGTTGCATTTGCTAGTGGCAAGGGCGTCATGCTCAAATGACGAGGGATTTTAGTCGTTTTTGTTGTGTTGCAATAATATAGGGAGAGCAATATTTCCCAAGTTATAAAAGTAATATCATTCACTCTTTTGCTTTTAACGTTTTTCCTATTAATAAACTAATATTATCGCTGTAACTCCTCAACTAGTTATTTCTTATAAAACTAGCAAATGGAGCACGCGGTTCCCGCGAGCATAATTCTTTTTTCAATGTCATTCTATGTGGGTTAAAGAAGAAAATTTATCTAGATAACATGTGCCATAAATTTAGAGTATAACAATGGAAGAAAAATATATTATAGGGAAAGTAAATCATTAATTACAATGAATAGTGTATTAATTAGTCGAACTTAATTTGTAAGGTTATTTTGGGAATTTAATAGTATACTTTTACAATATAGCTAAAACTCAAATGTTAAAGTTGGAAATCAAAAGATTGGTGTCACAATGGGTTTCTTTATATAATAGTATATAGATGGTAAAGATATTTTTTCTTTTAATAAAAATACAAAAATTTCACTCTATAACCAAGTTAAGATATGAACCTTTGATATTCTATAACTCCGCTGAAAAGTGCGCATGAAAAGATAGCAGTTTCGAGTTCTCAAGTTATAAAAACTAAAAAGGCAACAACTAGTGTTTGTACTATTTCGACGAACTTCTCTAGCAAACATTCATTTTCAGAATAGATATTTGAGTTGTTATATTATTGTGCATATGTATACATAGTTTTTTTTTAATAATCGTGTATATATTAACATGAAATGTAGCTCCAATAAAATTTGATATATTCCTATTTTTATCAAGTACAAAGTCATTTTTCATTTAATTTTCTCGCAAGAAATTATTACTTTGTTTTTCATTCACGTGACGGAGGTATATATTGATATACATATACACACACATATATATATATATATATATACGGTTCAAAAAATATCAATTTATAGATTCGAGTCCTCTTTCTTTTGTTTCCTAGTTTTTTTAGCAGGTATTTAAAATCCTAAATAATAAAAGACATTTTCTTCGATTTTTCAAAAAGGGCTCGTTTTGATTTCTTCCTTACTTAGACGATAAACTTATCAAAATAACTTCTCATTGATGTATGGTTTTATCGAGATTCATTTCAAACCACGATGGGATTGTCTTGTCTCTGAGTAGGTCTCCTTCATGTTTTTAGGTTTATGCTCTACTCTCGATATAATATATCTATATATATATATATATACAACTTTTTCAATGTCACTAAGACCCATACAAAATTAACAAGTGACTTTTACAAAAGGATCATATGTCGATTACCCAATTCTAACGTAGCGCACCCTTTTAATAAGACTCAAGGTTCAATTTCTAATAGGGATAATTCTATCAAACCCCCCAAACTATGGGGTCATTTACCGCACAGGGTCAGAACTTTAGTTTTAGCGGCAGTGCCCCCTAAACTTTGGTCGTTTGTGCGAATTTCTCCATTTTCCAGTTTTTTGCAATTTTTCCACAAAAAATCATCGAAAAAATTATTTAAAGTTTGACTAAAACCTTCGTCTCGATGAGACGGTTCCGATGGTGGTGACGGTGTCGCAAAATTCAAAGCCAATACACAGGAAATTTAATTTAAGTGTATTGCACTTAAATTAGAATTCCCATCTTATAACTTTGAATTTTGCATCACCGTCACCACCATTGGAACCGTCTCATCGAGACGACGGTTTTAGTCAAACTTTAAATAATTTTTTCGGTGATTTTTTGTGAAAAAATTGCAAAAAACTGGAAAATGGAGAAATTCGCACAAACGACCAAAGTTTAGGGGGCACTGCCGCTAAAACTAAAGTTCTGACCCTGTGCGGTAAATGACCCCATAGTTTGGGGGGTTTGATAGAATTATCCCTTTCTAATATGAAGCATAATTGTATAAACTTTAATGGACGCATGTTTGATACTTTTGAAAACTTAATGTGCAAAACCAAATGATGTTTTGTTTAACCTAATTGAGTTTGATTGAACTGGTGGAGAATAATACGTTTTCTCTTTGGCTGGAATCCTACTACTTTACAGTGTTCATTATTATGCTTAATTATTATACTAGATATTAGACTAGAATAGATATTGTGTATATCTTTTGTATATTTGGTAGTTATCTTGATAGATAGTTTCTTAGTCACCAAGACTACTTTTTGTATATATATGATATTATATCGAATGAGAAGGCAAGGGCAATATTACAATCTTACATGGTATCAAGCCTCCTCTCTTTCTAAATGTCTAACCCTAGCGATCATACCCTAAAGGACTCGGCCGCCACCTCTTCTTCCATGGCCGCCGTCACTACCTCCTCTCCCTCCTCTAAAATTCTCCCGGCCCTCACGGTCACAAATATCCGCAACTTTATACCTATCGTGCTCGATGTTGAATACGGATAATACAATTCTTGGTCTGAATTTTTCAAGATTCATGCACGTGCCTTCGAAGTCACGGATCACCTCTTTTTTGATGAGGTCGATCATCCCTCTTACGACTCTATTGAACCGCGTATGTGGAAGCGCATTGATGCCATCGTCCTTCAATAGATTTATTGCACCATCCCGAATGATCTTCTTCACACGATCATCGAGAAAAACGCCACCGCTCTCTCTGCTTGGGTTCGTTTGGCTGAATTATTTAAAGACAATAAGAACTCCCCAGCCCTTCATCTTGAAAGCCAATTCCCGTCCGCTACTCTCGACGAATTTTCCAACGTGGGTGCTTATTGTCAAAAGTTAAAGATGCTCGCTGACCAACTTGCTAATGTTGGTGCCTCCATTTCGAATCAAAGGTTGGTTCTCCAACTCGTGGCAGGACTCAACTAGACATACGGTGGTATTGCAACTCTCATTCAACAAAGTGATCCACTTCCACTTTTCTCCAAGGCTCGTTCCATGCTTACTCTTGAGGAAACGAGCCTTGCCAAGTGATCCGCGCGTACCACCACCAAACTTTCCTTCGTTACGGGACCACCTTCCTTGGACGGATCCGCGTTGCAGTCCGCTCCTTCCACCACACGTGACAACCGTGCTCAACGCTCGCGGGGTCCGGGTCGTGGCTCTTATCGTGGTCGAGGCAGACATCACACGGGTCGCGGGGGTGCACCATACGCCTCATCTCCTATTTGGCAATGGCCGTACCCCCTACCCGTCCTACAACCCAGCATGGACTGCCCTACGTCCGCCCGCATCGTGCAACTCCGACATCCTTGGCCTGCGGCCCGTGCAAGCCTACTACTCGGCCTCCGCACCGCCCACGCAGCCCTATGCCCCCACGAACATAGTCGCTGTCATGCACACCCTCTCGCTCATCCCTCCGGATGAGTCGTGGTATATGGACTCCAGTGCCTCTTCTCATATGTCCTAACAAGGTATGCTCTCACCCTATTTTAATACGAGTACCAATCATGGCATAACTGTTGGTAGTGGTTAATCCACCCCGATTCGTGGTTATAGCAATACGGCTCTTTCTCCTCCTTTCCCATCCCTTACCATAAATAATGTCTTGCATGCTCCAAATATTATCAAAAATGTCGTGTCGGTTCAGAAATTTACTAATGATAACTCTGTGACTGTGGAATTTGATCATGTTGGTTTCTCTGTGAAGGATCTATGGACGGGCACCCGACTTATGAGATGCAATAGCACTGGTGACCTCTACCCCATCTTCACATTGGCCTCTCTTCCTTTCGCTGCTCCGCCTACTGCTCTCGCCGCTCTCTCTCCTACTCTTTGGCACACATGCCTTGGTCATCCGAGATCATCAGTCCTTGATTGCTTAATGCGTACAGAATCCATCCCTTGTCATAAAGCGTCCAAGTCCTTGTGTCCATCTTGTCCTCTTGGCAAGCATATTAGACTACCTTTTATTTCCTCGTTATCTATTACTTATTTTCCTTTTGATATTGTTCATAACGACTTATGGTCGTCGCCTATTTTGAGTTCGTCTGGACATCGTTTTAATGTTTTGTTTTTGGACAATTTTCTTGATTTCTTGTGGACGTTTCCCCTTGCCCATAAATCCCAAGTTTTTCCAACCATTACGTTGTTTAGTAACTTTTTCAAAACTCAATTTTAACGGAACATAAAATCGTTTCAATGTGACAATGGTACTGAATTTAATAACCACTTATTTCATAATTTTGTGCAAATCATGGCATACAATTTGGGGTTTCTTGTCCTTACACATCTTCACAAAATGGAAACTCCAAAAGAAAAATAAGAACAATAAATAACATGGTTCACACTCTTCTTGCCCATGCGTGCGTCCCCCCTCTTTTTGGCACCACGCATTTCAAATGGCAACATATTTACTAAATATACTCCCCTATAAACGTTTGGGGAATAAAGCTCCTCTTCAACTCTTATATCAAAAACATTCATCTTATGCACATATTCACGTTTTTGGGTGTTTGTGTTATCCCCTCGTCCTTTTCCCCCTCATAAATAAACTACAACCACGTTCCACTCCTTGTGTCTTTCTAGGTTTTCCCTCCAACCACAGGGGTTACAAGTGCTATGACATCTCGAGTCAGAAAATAATCGTGTGCCGCCATGTTCTCTTTGATGAAGGTAAATTTCTGTTCTCACCACTCAATAACCCCTCCCCTAACTCTTATAATTTTCTTGATTATGATTTATCACCCCTACTCACCTCTCATCTTCTTACCACGCCGATACACCCTCTTCCACCTCACGGCCCAAACACTGACATTACCGACCCACGGCCTCTCCTCCACTCACTGCCCAAACGCATAAAACGACCCTCCCTCGTTTCCACCTATATCGGTCGTCGTTCCGACTACCCAACCACCACCCGACTCCCTCTCATCCCATGACCACACGTAGCCAACGTGGTATATTGAAGCCTAAACAGTTTCTTAACTTATCCGCCACCCTCTCTCCTTCACCTCTCCCCCAAAACCTTGTAGTCGCATTATCTGATCTGAATTAGAAATTGGTTATGGCTGATGAATTTGATGCTCTTATTAAAAATAAGACGTATGAGCTAGTACCTCGTCCTAGGGATGGTAATGTGATTCGGTCTTTGTGGATTTTTCTCCATAAGTTTAACTCTAATGGTTGTTTTGAGCGGTATAAGGCTCGTCTTTGTGGTGATGGCAGGTCTCAACACGTTAGAGTGGATTATGCTGACACTTTCAGCCCCGTGGTGAAACCCGCAACTATACGGACAGTCCTTAGCCTTGCCGTGTCCAGATCTTGGTCCATTCATCAGTTGGACGTGAAAAAACGCCTTTCTTTATGGTCATCTTCATGAGACAGTCTATATGCATTAGACCCTCGGCTTTCGGGATCCCTTCCGACCTGATCATGTATGTCTCTTGAAGAAATCTCTTTATGGCTTAAAGCAAGCCCCTCGTGCATGGTACCAGCGTTTTATCGATTATGTTCGTACTCTCGGTTTCTTTCACAGCACGTCCGACCACTCTCTCTTTATTTATTGGCGCGGTACTGACATTGCATATCTTCTTTTGATGTCGATGATATTCTCTTGATCACCTCGACCACTGCCTTGCGCCATACTATTATGGCCTCTCTCAACTCGGAGTTTGCTATGAAGGATTTAGGTCATTTGAGTTTCTTCTTGGGGGTTTCTGTCACTCGAAGGGTTATTTCTCTCTCAAAAGAAGTATTCTATGGATATTCTTGAACGAGCCGGCATGTCTTCTTGCAAACCAACCCTCACTTTCGTTGACACAAAATCCAAGCTTGGTGCAGCTCTCGACAGTGCCCCTTGTTCAGATCCGACACTTTTTCGGACTCTTGCGAGTGCTCTTCAGTATTTGACCTTTACTCGACCGAATATCTCTTATGCTGTCCAACAGATTTGCCTTTATATGCACCATCATCATGAAGCTCACACGCAAGGACTGAAACGTGTCTTGCGCTATATTCAGGGGACTCTTGCTCTCGGTCTCTTCATTCGACCGTCCCCTCTCTCGACTCTTAAAGCTTTCACCGACAATGATTGGGGAGGCTGCCCCAACACACGTCACTCCACATCGGGTTATTGTGTATATCTTGGTGATAATCTTCTCTCTTTGTCGACTAAACGGCAACCTACTCTTTCTCGATCTAGCGTTGAAGCTGAATACCGTGGTGTTGCCAACGTTGTGTCGGAATCTTGTTGCCTTCGCAATTTTGTTTTGGAGCTTCATTTTCCCGTCTTCCGTGTCACTCTTGTCTACTGTGACAATGTAAGTGCTATTTATCTTTCGGGAAACCCCGTGCAGCATCAACGCACGAAGCATATTGAAATGGATATGCATTTTGTGCGAGAAAAAGTGTCTCGCGGTGATGTTCGTGTTCTTCATGTGCTTTCTCGTTATCAAATTGCCGATATCTTCACTAAAGGGCTCCCTCGGATTCTCTTTGATGATTTTTGGGACAACCTCAACGTTCTCCTCCCATTGCGACTGCGGGAGTGTATTAGACTAGATATTATACTAGAATAGATATTGTGTATATCTTTTGTATATTTGATAATTATCGTGATAGATATTTTCTTAGTCATCAAAACTATATTTTGTATATATACGACATTATAATGAATGAGAAGGTAAGATCAATATTACAATCTTGCACTAATTCACCTTAATGGAAGTCATTGATTGCTTGTAATTAAATTCATATCGTTATCCTGAACTGTTTTAAAATAGGAGTCTCAAGCGAGTATTGACATAATTTTAAGTTCGCATATTTGGTATTATCATGTCCTAACAGAGTTTTTCCCAGTTCCCCCCTTTAGTTAGTCACGTGATCGCGAAGATAAGACTAGTTGACCTAAGTACCTAAACCATTTAGTAATAATGTGTGCATAAATTTAAAGTAACGATGTTTTATAAGTTGCTGTGAGTTGTTCAACAGAAATATTTGTTGTACGTAAAGCCATCTAAAGCAAGAGAGTTTAAAGTGCTTGACCGTATTTTGTGAAAGTGGTTTATCATGCTTCTGTTGATAACTATTAAGTATTAACTGATGATAACTATTAAGTATTTTGTGAAAGTGGTTTATCATGCTTCCTGGCCTTAACTGATCAATTGTTTCTTAAATAATACATGATAAAGCGATGATTGACTTAAACACTTAAAAAGTTTTTATAATATATATTCGTGCAAATTGGATACACCGATTAACAGTTATTCACTTAATTAGCATGACACGGTAATTCATTTGAAAGAAAAGAGGTTATGGTCTGATCGATGATGTTCAGCCATTCAGCTAATTAAATTAAGGGATAAAACATCGTCCTAACGTTTGGGATCTTTTACGACTTGCCCCTTTGAGAAATTTTTAATCACTAAACTTCATATTTGTCAACTTGTTCCATTTACACACCAGTGTATTTTCGATATATTTTTATTAGAATACCCTCTCTCTTACCACCCCTCCTTCCCGCGCGACTGATACGTGTTGATGTGCCAATTAGTGCCATACAATAGGCGAAAAAACACCACAAACCTAAATAATTCTGGTAAAAAAGACAGAAAATACACATGTGGGGTTTAGTGATAAAAAAAATTCTCAAAGGAGCAAGTTGCAAAAGGCCTCGTACGTTGGTAAGTTGATCAGTTTATTTATTGATCTGTTTCAAATTTGATGAATCATGTGAAGCATCGTAGAATCCAATGCAGTATTGTAGAGTCATTTAAGACTGGATATCGTTGGGATTATAAAGAATAGTTGGCACGGTGTGAAGTAATTTGTTATCCTTGTGGGCGCAATAGTGGAGTAGCTATCGTGGTCCGATGGTAATTTCGAAGGGGGGGGGGGTGTTAAATTGAATATTAAGATTCTTGTATATATCCTACTAATTATCCACGGATCTAGAAAGAAAAATAAGACTAATATATTAACAAAATTCTTAAGTTGTTTTATATGCTAATAATATTACAAAATAAAGAAGGACAAATACTATGCATATTTGATAATGCAATTTTTATTGGAGAATTTATAATGGCAGGTCACTACAAGATTTTCGAGCATTAGCTATTGAAAAATCACGACTGTGATGCGGTCTCTACTCAGTAGAGACAGCGTGTCCGTCGCTACACAGGTTAGCGATGGCGTCCCCGTCGCGGAATGTGGAACGTCCGTCACTATATTAACGTAGCGACGGAGAGCCTGTTACTACCACTAGGCAGCGACGAGCACGCCATTGCAACCGTGTAGGACAACACTGAAGTTGCCCTAAACCCAATTGGGCCCACAGTTGGGCCCAGGTACCGACGAGAGGCCCGTCGCTACTTTTCCAATATCTATAAAAAAAACTTATGTCCCCAAAACATTTCAGTTCCCCCCTCCCCCCCGGCCGTCGACAACAACCGGCAAACCTAGAATAGCCACCACCTTCGTTGCACCTTCAGATTGTTGTAAGTCTTTGTTGTTTTCTTCAAATCACGTCTTGTTTTTTATGATTATTTTTAATTTCGAATGTAATTAGTTAGTTCTTGTAGATTTCGGTAGTTTTGTACTAGCTGCTTTAGAAATCGTTAAATTCCGTTAGATTATGCTTAGATTACAAGGATTATGCTTTAGGAACCTTTAGGAATTAAAAAATCGTTAGATTTAGTTGTTAAGCATCGACTAATTGTGTTAGATCTTGTAGATTCATTATTAGATTTCATTTTATTTAACTTTGATTAGTCGATTATGCTTTAGGAACTTAAGATTTCGTTAACATCGACTCCAACATTGAAGCAAGAATGTCCAGAATGACTAGGAGAGACAGAGACCGAAGTCACTGGTTTCAATGTTGTCCCAACATCGACTCCAACATTGAAACCAGAATGTACAGAAGAGGTGGATGCACTCCCTGGTGGTAAGATAGACCTTGAGACAGGTGCGGGCAGGACGACAATGAGCTTGGTAGAGCGCATCACCGTGGGAACGCGAGGAGAAGGCGATAACCCTGAAAACTCCGTTTCCACAAATCAAACATGGTGAGAGATAAAGATGCGCCCACTCTCCAAATCATAACACCGATAAGCACTTTGGGATATAGAATACCCAATAAAGATACAAGAACGAGATGGAGGTGTGAGCTTCCCAGAAATATAAGGACATAACCATAGAAAGCATAAGCAACCAAAGGTCCGAAGCTTGAGATAATTAGGCGATCGACCAAAGAGTTTGCCAAACGATGACCCATGTTGAAGCAGAATCGTAGGAAGACGGTTGGCGAGATAAACGGCAGTAAGGACTGCATAATCCCAAAAAGAATGAGAAAGAGACGCTTGTTGGAGAAAGATGCGTCCAATAGTGAGGACTTGACGGTGACGTCGTTCCACTATCCCATTTTGCTGCGATGTATAGGGCGTAGTAGTGATCCAAACAATACCATGGTCACACAAGTAGGAACGCAGGGCAACAAATTCACCACCATTGTCTGAGTAAAAGAGTTACTTTGTGGCCAAATTGTTTTTCAACAATGCGGTGAAATTGACCAAACATTGTGAAGACCTGAGATTTATGCGTCAATGGATAAATCCAAGAGTATTTGGAAAAGTGGTCGACTAATAAAAGATAATAACGACATCCATTCAAAGAGTGCACAGGCGAGGGACCCCAAGCATCTCCATAAACATAAGGCAAAGGATGCAGCGAGTGTAGAGAAGTAGTAGTGAAAGGCAAACGAGCACTTTTATTTGATAAACAAAAACGACAAAATCCAGAGTTTGCAGAATGTAAAGCATTACATGGTAAAGAAAATTACCTAACTACTAAACTACTAATCGCCTCAGATGGGTGTCCTAAGCGACATTGCCAATTTGCCCTATCAGTCTGAATTCCAACATTTGCCAAATGAGATGTCGCAAGAGGCGAGGGTAAATGCAAATGATAGACTCCATTAGTGCACGCCCCTCTTAGCAGCCTCGCCCCCCGTAGCCTGATCCTTTACAAAGAAATGATAAGGATGAGATTCAAGAGTAACATTATTTTGCAAAGCAAACTGATGAACCGATAATAAATTCTTCTTATAAGAAGGAACGCATAAAACCGACGTAAGAGTAAACGAACGATTGAAAGACAATGAGTCAACATGTGTAATCGGCAAACCTGAATCATCTGTAAGAACAACCTCATCAGTACCATCCTATTCAGAGTGGACTGAGAGGTTCTGAACATCCAAATTGAGGGTATGAGAGGCGGCAGAATCAACTAGCCATGTGTTGCAATCAGACTGGCCCGTAATAGGCGAGGTGGCAACGATAATAAAAAGCCTCTAAGGCCGGGGGGGGGGGGGGGGGGGGGGTAGGGTTCTTGAGGGGGCAGAGGTTGGCAGCGTGGCAGGAGGAAGAACTGGAGCACTCGTAGCAGGGGGAGCACCAGAAGGACCAGCCTGGGCCCCCGTACCGGGAGGAGCACGAGTTGCAGGCATCGGGACCACGACAGTTAAAGGAACCCGACTTGGGGCAGCAGAGGAAGGAGGAAGTTGAGAACTACTCTTGATAAAAAGATCATAAGCTTGTTCCAGCGTGGGCTTCTCCATCTCCGCTATATTTATCAGACGCAGATCTACGTTGGGAGATATCTTCCTGCGCATTTGCCCGAAGCATTAAAGAAACCCCCACATGACATGTCCGACCAGGTATCCGTGATTTTTACGGACATATAGTTCCTTGACTTGGGTAGTGGCCTCCTCCTGGGCTTGCTTCACTGCATCAGTCATCCTCTGTTGCATCTCCTCGGAGGTAGTGCCCCCCCGAAACCGGAGCTTTCGACAACTCCTCATTAAGAGCGTCCACCTGACCAAGCGCTTTGTACAAGCTGCGCTCCAATCCTTCTGTTTTGCCTCCCATGCAATCTTCCCTTCTTCAAGGGAGGTAACCTTTTCTTTTAAAACCATCCCCGAGGCCTCCATCTCCGATACTTAAGATTGGAGCCGTTTGTTTTCCCCCTTAACCCTTGGTTCTGCTGCGTGATTTTAGCCCACGCTTCTTCATACTTCCCCATCTTCTCTCGAAGATCCATATTCTCTTCCTCTGCCTTTCGAGACCTTTCTTCCGCTGCGTTCGCCAATTTTTCTAACTTCTCAACCTCGAGTAATAGAATAGGAAGCATTTTAGGCGCCTAGAAAGCAAAATAGATGGATAAAAATCCCAGCAGCGGGTCCTAAAGGAATTATATATGTAGAAATTATATCTTACCAGCATAGCCATCCAATTCGTGCAAGTCTGGACAAATTGCCACCCCCCCGACGACAGAGAATTGGCAGCCGATAAGTATCAGGTGACTGTATCGAGGGCCACCTTAGCCTCTTCTGAGCTAGGCTCTTGTCTCGAGGCTGGAACACTCGAGGACGAAGGTCCCCTAGAGGTACTCCCCCCGATATGGGTACTTGAGTAACCACGGGACTGTCCGATTGAATAGCGACAAACGAACTCGGAGCAGGATGGCCCGTAAAAGAAGGAGCTGCAGCCATCAGCTCCTCCAATAAGGCCATCGGATCATCAGAAGTTGAAGGAATGTAAGGATCCGAGGGAAAGGATCCTCCTTCAAAATGAAATAAGTTGTTACCCCCTGCGAATCAGAAACTTCCCAAGTAAGCAAACTACTCCTTAACGAAAAACTAAAGGAGGAAAAGATTAATCTCGAGAAGCTTACCCAAATCTGGAGCATCCTCCTGAGATATTCCTTCGTTCTCGGCAGGAAGGTCATGTCCTTTGTCTGTCAAAAACAGAGTTTCATATAAATAAGTATCTAGTATCTTAGTACCATTTAAGGCTAGGTAGAGATGTATACCTTTAGGAGGGGTTGCCAGTAGTATATCTAGCGAATCCCCCGATGCCTCCGAGGGGGAAGATATGTCGACCACCCCTTGGGGGGGGGGGGGGGGGGGGCAAGAGCAACCCCCTATCCCTATGTCCTCGTCCCCCTCTCCTAGGGAAAAAGCCCCCGCGAGAACCGCATCTGCGGAAGTTACGCCTAACTCCATTTTTTCTGGAGGATCGGGCGTTCCACTGGATGATCGAGATATGGCTGTCGAAGTTGCTAAACGAGTCCTCGCTTGCTCGGTATCACCCTCCGCAGCCCCGGAGACTTCGCCCTCTCCCACCGTCGACTTCCCTTCCCAGATCCCCATCTCCTCGTTACCACCCGAGCCACTGGCTCCTTCCATCATGTACGGTCGTAAGAAGTCCACTATAAAACAGCTAAGTGTTAGATAGACCAGAAGGAATACTTATAAAGTAGGACATATAAGTATAGTAACTTACCGAAAGTGTTGAAGTATTTCTCGGGGATGGCCAGAGGAGTCTCGATTTTGTCTATCGGGGCGATATGTCGCAAGCCCGCGGTCTGATAGAGACGAGCGAAATCCTTTGACTCCACCAAAGGCTTCGCAGAAAACACCGGTGAAAACACCAGTGTATTGTCCATCACCCTCTCTGGAAATTGGGGCACCTCCAGGTAAGTGGCATGTCCCATTCCCCCTTGGCAGGACAGATGTAGAAGAACTTGTTCTTCCATGTACTGTGAGAGCTAATGTTGCCCTCGGAGATCCGATCGTCTTTTTCCCGATGGCCAAAACAGTAGAAAGGTGCCCCCCGGGGACACCTTCAACTCAAAGATTGCAAAAAATCTATCCCTCGTGCACTCGATTCCCCTTACCAAGCACCAGAAAACGAACAACGCAAGGGCCGTAAAAGAGTTGGGGGTGAGTTGACTGGGGCATACATTGCAGTATTTAAAGATTTCGCAGTAAAAAGGCGGGAAGAAGGGACGCAATCCCGCCTTTACCTTGGCGTAATACACTGTTAAGTGCTTCGGCGGAGGAGAATTACCCCGTTGATCGGCTAACGGAACCGTCACCTCCACGTTCCGGCCAGAAGCACCGTATTCGATGAACAACTTTCAAATTTCATCCTTCTCCGCAGTGCTAACTGTCGCTTCAACCTTCTGGGTAGCTCGATGAGCACCACCCTTGTCAGCATTTTTCTTTGAGTTCTTCACCCTCCTTGCACTGCCGCTACCACCGGCCCCCATCACCGCCGCCGCGCTTCTCTTTCGAGAAGACGGAAGAACAGCTCATGTCGCCCCGCCAGTGCCAGAAGTGGAAGACGCTAAGTTATTTGTGGACTGAGACGCCATTAGAACCTAATTGAAGAAATTTTGAGAAAATCAAGAAGTTATTTTTGCAGAAAGAGAGATGAGCCGGAGAGATTTTTTCGTCTGAAGCTTGCAAGTGAGAGAAGAATTGAAAAGAAGAGTGTTTATAAACCCTAGGCCCAATAAAGGCATTAATTGCCCACTAAACCCATTTACACCCAATGATTGGAAATCGTGCCTAGCGGGTTATGAACCGCCACGCCTCCTCGGTTATGGAAAGCATAACGGTCCGAATACCTCGACCCGCGCACCACGCCTGAACGTGTCATTAAATCGCCATTAACTGCATTTAATCGCAGTTAATTAAATGCCGCGACATATTAATTCTAATTAATTCCCAGATATTAATCACACGAGGGCACACTTCGAAGGCATCGGAAACCTTTCGCCTCGGAGAAGGTAACCACGGTACTCCACTCACCTCTTGAAAGGTAAAGGACTTGGGAGATATGTGTTAAACAGACATAAACGTCAATGACGAATGTCTACGACACCCCAGAAGAGTTCTACGATACCCTCCCAAGGTTTTCCGAGTCCTGGATTCGATTCGAAGTCCTTTCGACAATCTACGATACCTTATGAGACATTCACGATATAATACCTGACCAAAATCTACAAGTCCCCTAATAACTCTACGTTGCTTTAAAAGGGTCGAGGCAGCCCATGCGATGCTTATAAAGACACTAAGATGTCTTAAGTAGAACATACGATACTTTAAAAGCCCGAAACAAGTGCTTTCGACGACCCCGATAACTGAAGGCTACGATACCCGAACCATCGTGACTTTCGACCTTTTAAGTTTCTAGTGCAGTCAACTACACTAAAAACTGAGGGGGTTTGTTAACAGGGTAAAAATCCACGTGCTTAAAATATACTATAATTCGATTACTAAAATTGCCGGATATATTGTTATATGCTTTATACGCGTAACCACGAAATAGCCGGGGACCCCGAGTCCCCCAAAATACAAGAGCACCCCCTGCACCCTCCGATGTTTGAAAGCTATCGAAAAATTCATGTCCAATTTATGACCAAGACAGAAACACCTGTCGGAGTGCACATCAGAAGAAGGCAACCTAACAATGGACCACTATCGGAACTACGACAACATCGAACAAGCATTCCCACTCACCTATCTAGCGCTTCCGATAGGTACCGCCCATCGGAGAGAAAGAAACTAAGGAGCCGGTCTATCAGAGCACATTGAAGCTATCGGAAATGATAATTCATCCTAGTCAGCGCCCCATCAGCAGATATACCAAACGGATAAAACCGATCTCTTCACACATGCATAGTGACACCTGTGAACACATACACAATGACACTTGTCCCTAAAAGACTTATATAAAAGGGAACAAGAGCAGTAGAAGAAAGGACAGATTCTTTTTGGAGAGAAGCTTTTTCTTTCCCAATGACAACTCCTCCAACAAATTCACCAACTGCAAAATCAACACAATCAATAAAATCGACATGCTCCAAATAATCAACCGCCAAGAACAAGAACTATGAGTGGCTTAATTCCCAATCGGGGGATACGTAGGTACCTCGGAAAATATCCGAGTCCAGCCCCAAATCAATAAAAACCATCAACCCCCTCGGGTCGGGATTGGCGTTCCAACCCAAACAAATAATTCAGTTAATTAGGTCATAATTCCAAACCTGTTAACACATAGCTAGGGAGTTTGAAACTGAGGAGTGAGAGTACAAATCTCTCTATTGCTCTTCTTGCAACAGGAGGGAGAAAACCTTAGATAGACCAGGCAGAGGAGTGACCAACAATACGTGACTTCTGATAGCAGAAAAGCTGTCATTCAAACCAACTAAGAACTTGAGGACTGAGTCATATTGTTGCATGTCCACCATAGTTCTATTAAAATGGCAGGTACAAAGCCCACAAGTACACATAGAAATAGGTCTATGGCTTACAAATTCATCCCAAAGAGACCTAAACAGATTGTAATACTCAGTGATAGTGAGGGAACCCTGTGTGATGGTGGAGAGAGTTTTTTGCAACTGGTAAACTCTTGAACCATCTGTCCTATCATACCTATTCTTGAGTTCAAGCCATAACTCTTTAGGATTATCAAAGTACATCAAACTCTGGTGCACATGCTTCTCAATATAATTAAACAACCAAGACAGAACAAGAGTATTTACTCTACTCCAACACACATGTAAAGAAGCATCATTATCAGAAGGTTGCAACAAAGAACCATCAACAAAAGACAGTTTATTTTTATACTCAACGCCATAACAATACTTTTACTCCAAGCAATATAGTTAGAGCCATTAAATTTTTCACTCACAATTGACTGACCAGTGTAGTCATAAGTTCCTAGGAAGTAGAAAGATGAGGAATCCTCACTCGGATTATTTACTGGAAGAGTAGTTGTTGTAGAAGAGGAGGCGCTTGGTTCTGTCATTGTATCTCAATCAATGGCACACCGTTGCAGAGCAGAGAAAAACGACAGAAAAGAGAAGAGTTGCAGAAATGAGAAAATTTGCAGAGAAGAGTTGTCGGGGAAGACGACCAATTGCGGCGACTGGTGATCTTGACAGAGGAGCGGAAGCGGTTGTGATCGAAATTAACCGAGAATCTGATACCATGATAAATTGTACATTCGGATTGAATGGAACAAGAAAGAAAAGAAAAACATTGTTGAAATTTTATTGAAGAAGAAGAGAAAAATTGAGTCTGTTACAGAGAGAGAGATGAGATTATTGTGTAATTATTTCTCCTTTGTGTGTGCGTGTGTATATATATACTGAAAGATATAAGAGTAGTCCTATTGAGAGTTGGATAAGAATCCAGCTAACAGAACAACTAAACTAATTGAACTAACTCTGCTAACTGACAGCTTACTAAATGTGGAAAGCTGTTACTAACTGTCACTAACTGAATTACAAATTCTTACTTAAAAATAGAAAAGTATACAAATTAATATTTTGGTGATTTAACACTTAGACAATGTAAATGTAATTTATTTGCATACAATATATCCAGGTTTTTGAAGAGAACGTGTTGTTTTAACACTCTAATTAAAAATTATGTCAATGAATCATGAAAAAAATAACTAGCTAGTCATTGGGAGTTCTTTAAGAACATAATGTTGCGTAAAAACTTTAAAAATTAAGTGAAATAAAAACTTGTATTTCAGGAATAATTCCGTTGCAATATGTTGTAGCAATGATTGAGATAGCATTGAAGACGCCAAAAGCTCGATTTATTCCTACTCCGGTGATCGTATAATCCCTTTGCGGTGCATTATTTGAATGTCCTACACATGGAAAAATAAATAGCTAGCTATCAGCTTTGAGGTTGTTTATCCATGAATTACATTATCAGTATTCACGTAGTGTATTGAAAGTTGGTCGTTTTTTTTTTTATCAGCAAAAGTAATTTTATCTTCACTTGAACAAATTATATAATTTTCTCCAAATACTAGTCATCAAACAATCTTCATGCTATTTCTTGTTCTACCAAGAGGGGTTATTGCTCCCTTTTTACCCTATTCTATTTGTAAAAACTCCTATATATACTAAGACCAAGTCTTATCCATTAGTTGGACCGCCGCATCAATAACACCTAGATCTAGAGGGAAGTTATGAGCATTACATTTATGCATAACTTCCATACCAAGGTTAGCACGATTGATGATATAAACCCAAGTATTGATTATATGACCTTGATTATTAACTACAGATTGGTTGAAAATAAAATCATTTAGGTCGAAAGGCATAGTACTGATTAGTTTTGCAAATATACAACGTTTCTTTCTTGATTTCTCCATTGGTAATATTGAGTTTTTTGATCGCACGAGTGAACACAAGTAATTATATGAACCCACTTAACCAACAAGTTTTAGTTTAACTAACTTTGAGGATCGCAATCAGGGAGAAGACGTCATATGAAATAGAAGATAAAAAGGTGATACTACACTTTTCCCTGATATTTAAGAAATATAAAGCTTTATGCATGTGTAAAACATATAATATACAGTTGTTACCTATGTCTAGTGAGCCTCTCGTTGTACAAGCACAATAAACAAGACACAACACCACTGAAACAAGGTTGATGTGCCTTAGAGAGTGAAATGATGGCATTTGCGCCATTATTAGGGTTACTCCTCCAAACATCATAATGAATTGGTAAAGCTGCATACTTCCGTTGGGTGTTGAGACTAAGTATATAAACTGTAAAGACATCAACAATGGATTATATCATAAATAATAGAAACTTTAGTTTTGTAGAGAACAAATGCTTGAAAAGTATTTTACATCTATACTTGAATAATATGTATTTTTGACTATTAAATTTGGTATATATATATAAGACCCAAACTAATTTTGGATATGATTTTGACTTAAACCAAAGACCTTGAGTACATATTTAATGTTACTAGATATGGTCGGACATACAAGTTTTTTCTTTTAAATTTGGGCTTAAGGGTGAATCATTCAGATTTTAATAGGCTTCACCAGTTCACCTCATAGAATGTAATAAATATTGATAGAATGTAATAAATATTGATGATCAAATCTATCTGGCGCCTCTTATATGTTGAGGCGTTTTACAAGTATAAGATATGAAAAATAGATGTAAGATGATGATTAGGCTCTTTATTTTTTGGTTAAGGTTTGGGAGGGGAAAAAGAAAATTGTTTGCATGTCTTGAAAACTTGCTGATCACTATCGCGAGTTTCTTTAATGAATAAAAAAACTTTATTTGATACGTTGTTATATGTGCAGATTTCCATAGCAACGAACCAGAACAAGATGTAATATAATAGACATGCATTAAGAAGGTTAAAATAATTTAGGCTAAAACACAACTAAAATATAATACAAATGTAATATAGTTCACAACGAATTGAAATAGCTTATTAGTTAACGGCATAACAAATTGTTACCTTGAGGCTTTGCCCACCAAGCAGTGTACAAGCAATTACTGCACCATAACGTATGCCCAATTGTAGAGGTCCGACAAAATAACGACCCCAACCAGGCCCTGCAATATGACAATATTATTATATCACTCTATTGAAGTTTGCTGTAAGCCCAATATAATGAATAATTGTCCTAATAATGACAAGAAAAGTTCTTAAATAAAAATTATTTATCTTTACTAATTGCGCAACCAACTTTTATTTGTAAAAATCAAACCTACTTAGTCCTTGATTTTTCTTTTCTTCACATCTTTATTTTTTACATGCGTGCACGTAAAGCGCAATACAATTTTATATTATAATACATGTCCTCAAATATGACCTAGGATAAAATACGTGGGATACATTTTTTGTGACTTGGTCGTGCTAAATTATTTTTTTGTCAAAGTGCTTAAAGCTATCTCCACATTGGAAAATCACCTAAAAAAGATTACAAGTGAATTCAAGTACAAAATAAGATTCATCATGCCACATGCAAACTACGTTAATACACGCTATCTATAAGAGATATACCCATGTGATTAAGTTTACTTTTGTATATAGGTATACCAGACTAAATAAAATGCTAGGAGATCTCACATTATATTAATCTCGGCTCAAAGTTGTGGAAATAAATCAATAATCAAGTTGAGGTCCCTTATCAGCTATAAGATTCTATAAAGACTTACCTTTTGGAGCTGGAGATTAGAAACGCAAGACAAGAGGATTCTAAAGAATCCAAAAGAATATTTAGGATAAGTACAGTTCCCTAGCTATTTTGCAAATCAATACGTGCAATCTGATTATGACATGATTGGTCAAGAGATTCTGCAATATCTTTTGTATTGTGGCCTATAAATGCAAAACATACTTCTCATGTTCAACACACCCCTTAATACAAAAGTTTAAGGAGCACAAACATCGCCATCAAGGCGTGACCCTGACGAGTTTACATTTTATACCTATTACATCCCACCATACAACTGCATTTGAAGGGAGTCGATAGAAAAAGACGCAAAGTCAAACAGAAGGCTCGTACATGTGCACAAATAATGAGAGGTTTGGGCCAACGCCCAAATCACTACAAGATAACATGGTCAATAGGGACTTAAATTAGATCCCTATTGACCCTCCAGCAGTCCCTGAAGGTCAATAGGGACCGCACGTAGGTCGCTATTGTGCGGTCCCTATTGACCTCGGTCGCTTGCCATTAGGGACCGCAATTAGGTCCCTGATAAGGGCAATAGCGACCAGAATATCAGGGACCGCTTTGCGATACTTTAAAAGCAATAGCGACTTAAATTAGGTCCCTATTGTTGTTGAATCAATAGGGACCGCAGTTGGGTCCCAATTGTTTTTCATACAATAGGGACCGCCATTAGGTCCCTATTGACTAAAAAACAATAGGGACCTAATTCCGGTCCCTATTGCTTTTCCGTCAATAGGAACCTCATTGCGGTCCCTATTACTATTATTAAGGACCGCGATGAGGTCCCTACTAATATTCATAGATACTCTACGAATATTAGTAGGGACCTAACTGCGGTCCTAATAGTCTGCGAGGAAAATAAAAAAAATATGCCGATTTTTTTTTTGTAGAAATATGATTATAACAAGACGAGAACAATAAAATAATGAAGAAAAAGTTAATATAATGACATGAAAGTATTAATGAATGTAAAAAATGAATGAAATATGACTAATAATAGAAAATAAAATATGAATGAAAACAAAAAGATGAATGAATAGAAAAAACAAGTGAAAGAAAAGAAAGTGGAGATCAAAAATAATAGAAAAATATGAAAAGAATGTGTAGATCCAAAATAATAGAAAAGAAAGTGTAGATCCAACATAATAGAAAAGTAAGAAAAGAAATTGTAGATCCAAAACAATAGAAAAGTAAAAAAAGAAAGTGTAGATCCAAAATAATAGAAAAGAAAGATTGTGTTGGTGATTTGTTTTTTGTGTTGGGTGATTTTTGTTTTGGATTTGTGTTGGTAAAAAGAAGAATTTTTTTTGTGTTGGGTGATTTTTGGAGAAAAGATAAGTGGTTTTGT
This sequence comes from Linaria vulgaris, assembly GCA_948329865.1. Taxonomy (NCBI): domain Eukaryota; kingdom Viridiplantae; phylum Streptophyta; class Magnoliopsida; order Lamiales; family Plantaginaceae; genus Linaria; species Linaria vulgaris. Next base: position 27,141,753 of record OX415250.1, on the reverse strand, counting down.
GTTGAAAAAGAAGATATTGTTTTTGTGTTGGGTGTTTTTTAGAGATTAATAAAATTTGATGTGTAAGAGTGGTGAGTATATATATAGAGGAGAGGGTGAAATTTTCAAATTTTCGTTAAATTCAAATTTCCCCCTCAATCCTGCCTAAACTTTTCGCCAAAATGTCAAATTTTTGGATTTTAGTGACCTAAATGCGGTCCCTAATTATTAATAGGGACCGCACTTAGGTCACTAATTTTAAATAGGGACCGCATGGCGGTCCCTGTTGCCTTATTAGGGACCTAAGTGCGGTCCCTACTAATATTCATCCTTGAATATTGATTTTTTTTTTATTGATGTTGGTGTGTTTGTGGTTTCTAGCAACCAAACTCATTGTAACATGTGGATTGAAGTAATAAATGATTGCAAAACCAACCTCATAGTAGTTTAGTTGTGAAATAATAGATTGAATGAGATTGAGCGAGTTATTAACGTTCAACATATATTTTATGTTCTACAACTAATCATCACTAGTTAGTTGTAGTTGTTATTCGTTTTTATGCTTTACTTCACTAATGTTAGCATAGATATGATTATGAGTTTCAATCATTAGATCAACTAATCATTGTGCTTATATATGCATGTATATACAATTAGTTTGTAAGCATGCATTATGACATTCGTCGTACAAACTAGTAAATGAATCTTCAAAACGGACCGTTCTCTCTATGTAATGTTTGGACTTACAATGCGTCGTTGTAATTATTGTTATTTTAACTATTACAGTGGTAATTATGAACAAACCAAGCAACGATGTACCTGAAATCATCATAAAGTAACGATTTTAAAGTATGAATATTAGTAGGAACCGCAATTAGGTCACTGTTGAGTCAATAGTGACCGCAATTAGGTCCCTGATGAGTCAATAGTGACCGCAATTAGGTCCCTATTGACTCAACAGTGACCTAATTGCGGTCTCTACTAATATTCATACTTTAAAATCGTTACTTTATGAATTGATCTCGCTATGTTAGTGGTTTTTAGCAACAACCTCATTACTAAATGTGAAAAGAAGTAATTAATGGTCAAGAACAAGTCATTTAGTTATTGAATGTGATGGAGTGATTAGTTATTAGATATTAAATGTGATCTTTGTCGTTGTATAAACTAAGAATCATTAAAACGGACCGTTCCCTCTACGTAATATTTGGATTTACAATGTGTCGTTGTAATTATTGTTATTTTAACTATTACAGTGATAATTATGAATTAAACAAACAACGATGCACCTCAAATAATCATAAAGTAACGATTTTAAAGTATGAATATTAGTAGGGACCGCAATTAGGTCACTGTTAAGTCAATAGTGGTTTTTAGCCACAACCTCATTACTAAATGTGAAAAGAAGTAATTAATGGTTAAGAACAAATGATTTAGTTATTGAATGTGATGGAGTGATTAGTTATTAGATATTGAATGTGATCTTTGTCGTTGTATAAACTAAGAATCTTCAAAACGGACCGTTCCCTCTATGTAATATTTGGATTTACAACGTGTCGTTGTAATTATTGTTATTTTAACTATTACAGTGGTAATTATGAATTAAACAAACAACGATGCACCTCAAACAATCATAAAGTAACGATTTTAAAGTATGAATATTAGTAGGGACCGCAATTTGGTCCATGTTGAGTCAATAGGGACCTAATTGCGGTCCCTATTGCTAACGGCTAGTGTCAATAGGGACTGCATCTAGGTCGTTATTAACAACGGACTTTCAATAGGGACCTCTTAGCGGTCCCTATTGACAATATCTAGTGTTAATAGGGACCACCACCCTTAGGTCCCTATTAACAACGATTAGTATCAATAGGGACCTAAGTGCGGTCCCTATTGACTGTTAGTGGCCTATAAAAAGGCCAACCTTCACTAATCCTTAAGGTATACATCGAAAGTATGACTTTCGGCGGTGGTCCAAAGACGACGTTGAAGATTCAACGTCGTCGTTGCACCACCGCCCGAAGTCATATTGTGCTATAAAAAACTGTAGGTGTGGCTGAATTGCATATTGTTAGTAAAAGATTTATTTTCTTTTCTTTTTCTTTTTCTTTTCTCTATTTTTTGGTATTTGTAAAATATTTGGTATGTTAGTATACTAAAAACTGACAAAACCCCAAAAAAACTAATAGTTGGACAAAACAATTATTCAAAGCAATTCATAGTTGGTATTTTTTTTTTTGCTAGTAAAAAACGGTAACAAATCGCCCTTAGGCTACATCCATAGACAAAATAATAGTAAACTCAGTCGAAGGAGATTGCATGTAGCAAAATTCTTCTTCCTTTGCATATCCAACTCTTGCTATTGCATCCGCTAGGGCGTTTTTCTCTCTGGGGATCCAACAAAATTCATGGGGTCCAAGGTTTGTGTAGTAGAGTGCGGCATTCGTCCACAATATCTTGAAGCTCGGCATTTGGTGTCGCTGTATTCATGATTAAGTTGGACGCTTCTCGTGAATCCGTCTCGATTGTGATTTTAGGAATTCTCCTATCCCATGCTAGCTTCAATCCCACTTTGAGCGCCATAATTTCAGATTCGAGGACCGTGGGGAAACTGATCTTGCCCGTAAATCCCCAAAGCCATGTGCCTTTGTGGTCACGGAGTACTCCTCCAATCTTGCCCGAGTTGCTATTAGGCCTAACGCTCCCATCGACGTTTAACTTCACCCATCCCTCTCTTGGTTTTTCCCATCTCGGTTTACTATGTTGCTGTCCGGATTTGTGGACTTTGGCGATGTCCACGCTAAGTTGTTTGATGTGCCCAATTACCACATAATTCTTCTCGGCTTTTCCTTTGAAAACTCGTGTGTTTCTCGCCTTCCATATGCACCAGAGACTCGCGCTAAAGATAATATTCCATGGGATCTCCGGTAAAAGTTGGCAGGCCCTCGCTGGACCCGAAGGTTGAACTTGAGCCATTTTTCGTCTGTGAGTTTATTAAACTCTCGCAGCTGCTCCTCTCCCAGCAGCGTTCTCCACACTTTCTGGGATGATGCGCAATGGAACAGTATGTGGGTCGTTGTCTCTTCAGGTGCGTGACATAGCTCGCAGCTGGCCGAGTCCGTCATTCCCCAGATTTTCCAAAGTACATTCGATGCAAGCCGATTGTGTTTCACGAGCCATAGGAAGTATTTGATCTTGTTGGAGCTTGGGGCTTTCCAAATCCATTCTAGATTCCTCGTAGGATTATTGTTCGGGTAGTAGGAGTGGAGGATAGCTTTATACGCACTTTGACACGAAAAAACTCCATCCGCCGTTTCGCTCCATATCAATCGGTCTTCCTTGTCAAGAAGGTTCGGTGTCTTGCCCATTATGTGTTTCGTCCAGCACCTATCGACCTCAGTCCTCATCGTGTCAAAACACCAATTTCCTTCTTCGTCTATCACGTCGCTCAACGTTAGCAGATAATCCTCTTCTTCAACAAACTCCACGCAATCACACAGCTGTATGTTCCCCAACCAATTGTCAAACCAAAAAAGTATTTTGTCTCCTTTACCTATTTTCCAGCGGATGAATGGCTTTATTAGTTGCATGCAGCGAACCAATGCTTTCCAAGTTACACTATCTGTAGGCTTGGCATTGTAGACAGCCATGTTTGTATCCTTGAGGTATTTTGCATCAACTAAATCCTTCCATAGACTAGGTTTCCCATTCAAAAGGTTCCAGCAGTGTTTCGAGAGTAGGGCTTGATTATTTATTCGTGTGCGCCTGATGCCCAAACCGCCCTCTTTCTTACTTCTTGTTACACGATCCCAACCAACAAGGTGGATTTTACGTCGGTTCGGTTCGCTTGCCCACAAGAAATCTCGATTCAAACGGTCTAATCTAGTGCAAACATTTTCGGGGAGCCAACATGATTGCATCACGTGGATTGGAGTCGCCGTGGATACCGATTGGACGAGAACCGATCTTCCCGCGAGAGATAAGGTCTGTCCCTTCCACCCCGAGTACCGCGTGTTAAGCTTATCAAACACCTCGCTGAAATCCTCCCGTTTCCCACGCCCGTGGAAAAGATTTACCCCAAGGTACTTCCCTAATGAATGCGTTTGTGCGAAACCAAGGTGTCCACAAATTCGCCGTTTAAGCGCAGTCCCTCAAAGTTTAGAGAAAAATATCTTTGACTTTGCCACACTCAGCTTTAATCCGGACGATGTACAAAAATAGTCAAGGACCAATTTAATAGTCTTCACAGTCTTGGGTGTCGCCTTCCCCATGAGAATAAGGTCGTCGGCAAAGAATAGGTGCGAAATATGTGGCCCTCCTCTACACGGAATAATAGGTTCCCATGTTTTCCCCTCCACCGCCTCGAGAATTAGATAGGCAAGTCTCTCAATATAGAGGACAAAGAGTTACGGGGAGAAGGGATCTCCTTGTCGTAACCCACAACTATGTTGGAACCGTTCAAGAGGCTCCCCGTTCCATAGGATGCGTGTCGACCCGTGTGTAACACAAAACATGATGAGTTTGGTAAGGCTCTTCGGGAAATTAAACGCATCCAAAGTCTCCTCGAGGTAACTCCAACTAATTTTGTCATACGCCTTCTCAAGGTCAAGCTTGAGGATCATGTGGCCAATTTTATTGTTTTTCTTGCTTCTAAGGGAGTGAAGTATTTCTTGAATCACTAAAATATTATCGTGCGCACCTCGTCCCTTAATGAAGCTCGACTGGGTCGGAGCAATAAGCTTCGGCATAAGATCCTTGAGGCGGAGGGTGATGCACTTTGTAATGAGCTTATATGACACATTGCACAAAGCAATGGGGAGAAACTGAGCAACACTCGAAGGGTTTGGCACTTTTGGTATTAAGCAAAGATAGGCCTCGCAAACTTTCGTCGCAACTTCTCCTTTTTCAAATGCCTCATCGATAAACTGGACTAGAGAGTTATTTATCCATGACCAAAACTTTTGGTACACCTTCGCTTGAAGCCCATCGGGGCCCGGGGCTTTAGACGGATGAGTCGCCCACACTGCCAACTTAATTTCCTCACTGGTCGGCTTCCTCGCTAAGTCCAAAGCCGAGCTCTCCGTAAGATGTTGCTGAAACCGAGAGATATGGAGTGGAGGTGTCGCCTGCACCGTACCCGAAAATAGTTTCTTATAGAATCCAAGCGCATGAAGTTTCAGCACATTCGGATCGTCGCACCAGACATCGTCGATGCACAGGCTGGAAATCTCGACCGACCCACGCAAAGCAGTCGCTAAGGGCCAGGCCGGCTAACAAAAGCAGATATAGAAAACGAAATTCGATTTTTAGAGAAAGTTTTGAATAACTTCTTGATCCCGCTTACTAAATTTAGTCAGGTCCACTTACTTTTTCTTTTGTTGATTTCAAAAATATTTCCAATGGATTTTATTTATATAATGGAAAATAGGGATCATAAAGTGAATCTAAAGGGATAGGATAAATCATGCCCTATTCGGGAATCTCTCGGTTAGCTACAGCACCTGGCGCATTACCCCAAGGGTGTCCTAAAGTTCCTCCACCGAACTGTAGTACGGAATGTTACGTTTTCTCCTCGCAAGTGTAGCTTTGTGAAAAAATCGAGTGTTTCGATCCCCCTCTTTTTGCCATTTGATCCTTGATTTCTGTTTCCAAAAGATCTCCTCTTGTTGAAGAATTTCCCCGTATTCCTCCAAGAGTTCTTTCTCCAGCCCCATTAAGTAATTATTCGGCGCACGTGCAAGTGCTTTTTGAGCTCCATCGATCCTTCTAAGAACCCGATCCTTACGCTTGAATAAATTACCGAAGCTCTCCCGATTCCAAAGGATCATAATTTGTGGGACTTTTGCAATAGCCTCGAGTAATTTAGGTCCCCCTTCCCAAGCTTTCTTCATCATGTTTTCGCACTCTGGGTGGTTATACCACATCTCCTCAAATCTGAAAATCTTCCCCTTATTTTTCCCTCTTTTCCCGTCGCACAACGTCATGATTGGATGATGGTCCCCGTGCGTGCGAGGGAGGTGCACGACTTTGTGGTTGGGAAATTTCTCCACCCATAGATTATTAGCAAGTGCACGATCAATACGCTCTCTAATAATTGTTGTTCCCTCCCTTTTGTTCGTCCAAGTGAATTCCGGACCTTGGAACCCGAGATCGTGAACTCCCCAACGTGTGATCCATTGCTGGAAAGCGTCGCATCTGTTCCCTACATTGGGATCACCCCCCGTTTTCTCGTGCATTGCTCCGATCTCATTAAAGTCCCCTTGCACGAGCCATTGGATATTAATTTGCGTTGACATCTCTTCAAGTTTGCTGAACACCCGCTTCTTATCATTGGCGTGGGGTCGAGCATAGATGCCGGATATTCTCCACTTCGTCTATTTTTTGGGGCCAATGAGTGCGTGAATGCCCTGGTAGTCGTTATCTTTAATCTCGACATCAATCTCGTCTGAATTCCATAGCATCCAAATTCCCCCATCCATCCCGTCTGTCGGAGCAATGCAGAAATCTGTGTAACCCAACAACGACGCAATCTCAAGCGCTCTAGCTTCTGAAACTCTCGTTTCGAGTAAGAAAACAACGTCGGGTTTGTGGACCCGAATTAAGTCTCTAAAGTTTTTTCTAAACTCCGTGTCACCTGCCCCTTGGTAGTTCCAAGTAATTACCTTCATTGGTGGATGCGCGAGGTGGTGCATGAACATGGGGTCGTCAAGAGTCTGACCCCTCCCTGTGAGATACAATTGTCTCAAGAGTTCCATCGCGCAGAACTCCTGTCGTCTCTTTTCCCAAGCGCTCATTCTGAAGAATTGCCAGTGGTGAAGAATATTCTCTTCTCTCACAATTGTACACGTTTTCACCTCCATCTCCCATATCCATGGCGTCGTCTCCGTCACGAATATTGAGTGTGGCTGAATTCGTGATGTCCGTAAGGGGCCGCTGAACAATTGTCGATGGGGCAATGGATTTCCCTCGGGTTCCATAGTTCAGATTTTTTCTTGTAGTCGTTTTGCGTGAATCTGTCCCCTCGACTTGGTTTAAATTAGCCAAGTGTTCAAAAGAATTCTGCGTGCCAATTGTAATTCCTTTGGTCTTGGGAGTTGCTTTCTTACGTAATGTATTTCCTTGCTTGGTAGTAGAGTTTTGCTTTGTGGCCGTAATTCTGTTTAGTGTAGAAGTCTGGCCCATATCTTTGTCTATTCCCGGGTGGAAAGACTTACCCTGTAACACTTTGTTTATGGAATTTTCCACAGTCGCATTCTTGCCTTTTTCTTTGTTGTACGAGCCCCGAGCCTTAATGTTCTGGGTAGTCTCGCTAACTGGTCCTCTCCTTCTTCCCGATTTACGCTTTTCGACCAAAAGCCACTTCCCAAACTCGTTGTTTTCAGCCTTCTCCAGAAGCCAATCATTCGATGCTTTCTCAACAGGTTTAGGTGTCTCCCCCATGTCCATAATCTGAACTCCATCCGCCTCGCTATCCTCCGATCTTTTTTCCGTGCAAACGTGAATCGCATGTTCGACTCGTCCACATGAGTAGCAAATATTAGACAGGTTCTCATATTGTACTTGGTACAATTTGTCCCCAATGTACACGGCTCTTTCGAGAGGCATATTAGTGTTGATCTCCACACAAAAGCGTGCATATTTCCCCCGGGACACCGTGTATGTGTTCCCGTCTATCTTGATTAGTGTACCAATTGCCGAAGCGAGTGGTATTAGGACCGACTCGTGGAGTCTATGGAGTGGCACTTTCAACACTCGTACCCATGTAATTGCCATTTCGATGTGATGTCCATCTGTCTCGAACTCGGGATCCCATGTGCGTATATAGAGGAAACTTCCGGCGAGCTGCCACGGTCCTTGCGTGAGGATACATTCTCTTTGCACCGATGTTATCCCTTTCAAGCAAAACCAGCCCTGCCCCATGTCCACTAGTTCGCTTCCCTCCGTTAGATACCACATTGTGCTTAACTTGTTGACGAGATTCGGGTAGTACCACGGTCTTCCCATAACCTTCAGAATTATTGCATTCGCCCACTCTTCCGATAAGGATTTTTCCAAATCTTCTGATATCACGATGGTCTTGTATTTTCTGTTCTCAGTCGGGGGTAGAACCCTAGCTTGTCCATGCACAGCCGCCCATTTTGCGTCGTCAATCTGTACATCTTGGGGGCGCACCTTATTCGCATATGTCATTCTAGGGTTAGGCATACCTCCAAATTGGATCGGTTTGGCGACCGTTTTAGTGCTCGGAGTAGTAAACGCATATTCACTACGCTGTCTTTTAAGGGAGTTTGCATCTTCCTCCAGTGAACGTAAAGTTGTTTGATTTGGGGGTGGATCTGGAGATAACGTCTCCAACTCCATTCTTCTTTTTTCTTCTGTTTACTTTTGATCATATAGTTGGTATATATGAATTAGTATATATTTTGGATGTTGGTACACCATACAAACCAAAATAATCCATACAAACCAAAATAACCAAAATAATAAATATTCCCTACAAACCACACACCATACAAACCAAAATAGCCAAAGTAATCCATATTCAATACAAACCCTACACCATACAAACCAAAATAATCCATACAAACCAAAATAACCTAAATAATCAATATTCCCTACAAACAACACACCATACAAACCAAAATAGCTAAAATAATCCATATTCAATACAAACCCTACACCATACAAACCAAAATAATCCATACAAACCAAAATAACATAACTAATCAATATTCCCTACAAACCACACACCATACAAACCAAAATAGCCAAAATAATCAATATTCAATACAAACCCTACACCATACAAACCAAAATAATCCATACAAACCAAAATAGCCTAAATAATCAATATTCCCTACAAACTACACACCATACAAACCAAAATAGCCAAAATAATCCATGTTCAATACAAACCCTACACCATACAAACCAAAATAATCCATACAAACCAAAATAACCTAAATAATCAATATTCCCTACAAACCACACACCATACAAACCAAAATAGCCAAAATAATCCAAAATTCAATACAAACCCTATACCATACAAACCAAAATAATCCATACAAACCAAAATAACATAAATAATCAATATTCCCTACAAACCACACACCATACAAACCAAAATAGCCAAAATAATTCATATCCAATACAAACCCTACACCATACAAACCAAAATAATCCATATTCCATACCAACCATACACCATACAAACTAAAATAACCAAAATGATCCATTAAACCGTAATACAAAATAAGCCTAACGTAGGCGGGAATAGTCGGAAATTCAAAATATCAAAATATCATAATCCATAGTTACAAATAACTACCCGCCACAAGATCACTGACCCCCCTCATCATCACTAGGCGGATACACGACCCCCTCATCACCAGAACTCTCCGCCAAATCATACATCTCATCCAGGGTCGCCATGATCATCATCAACACCAACCCCACCCTCATGGCCTCATCAACACCAACACCCTCATCATCCTCACCGAGGTCCTCTGCCTCAACATCCATCATATCAAGATCATCACCACTCACTGACTCATCAGTATCAAAATCATGAACATACTAGGTGGCGGTGGAAGTACCTGGAGCAAAAGGATCTGGTTTCTGACGTATCGGCCTCGGAACCCTAAATGCACCTCCGCTCCTAATAGCGTTCCCCATGAACAAGTCCGTCGGAAGCTCTCGCACTGGTCGGCCTTTCTGCGTCTCATTGTCCTGTTTAAAATCCTGGAGCCAGGACATCAGTTTGTCGACTCTCGGGTCCTGTGTCATCCTCAACTCTCTGTTCTCCTCATGGACTTGCCTGAGCAACTTCCGCTGTAGTCTCGCTCCCTCCCGAGCTCCATGTCGAAGTCCCGTGGATCAGCATAGCTCGGTAAACCCCGCGCCTTCCCCTTCTTGATCCTCCCTATCGCCTTCTTCCACGAATCGGCGTCCCATTCAGGCAAGTTCTTATCTTCTACTGCTTCCGGATTTTTCTTCCTCAGTTCCCTCCTATAAGTCTTCTGTTGAATTTTCAAAGATCATTAAAAAGAGAAATTAGTATTAAAAAATCAAATTAGAATCAATAATTAGCTTATAATAAGAAAGTGTAATGAATTCATAAGTGGTAAACGAGTAGAAAATTTTAAACACTTACGTAAATAAGTCTGGTCGCCTCAGACTTCCATTCCCGTCTCAAGAGTACGGAAGTACCTCTGCCAGTCCCGCCACCTTCCTCGTATGTCCTGCCTTATAAATCGCGTCATGCCTGATAGGGTGGGTGCGGTTGGGCTGATTCATCTCCTTGAAATTGTAAGTAATAGTTGGTTATACTTTTTTTTAAATGTTAAAATTCTATTTTTTTAAACTAATCAATAAACAATAATCTTAAAATTTAACATGTTAACTACAAATAAAATATATAATTTTAAAAAAACATGCCAGGCGCCGCCGGATCTCCTCGTAGTCAATGGAACCACCGTAAAAGGTGGCGAGCGCATCGCCATCCAAATAACCGCCTCGTCGAGCCTTCTTTCCCTTCACGGACTTCTTCTTATGTTCTTCCGTGTCCTAGTGTTTTGCTTCATGCTCCTCCAAACTCCGACTCATCCACAACGTCTTAGGCTTCCCTTGAAACTTCTCCTTGTCCTTGTTCTTCATGTACTGCTCCTTCGCCTTGTTCATCATACGCTTATAAAGCCCCCTCGCCTTCAACTGGTATGCGTTATGTACCTGATCCCTCTCAGACCGCCGGATCCCATAGGTATTCTACAAAAAGGATAAATATTAAACAATAAATTAATACACTAAATTAATCAACTAAATTAAACAATATTTGAATCTCGAGTAAATTAATAAATATTAATAATTCAAACTCACCGTAAATCTTGAGTAAATCTCTCTTCGTACATTCTCATGAACCTTCAAGTAAGAGGGCCAAAACTCACTCATAAACTGTCGAATGAGTGAAATGATCGTCTTGGCAATCTCGCGACCGGGAGGTTTAGAAAAATAACCCCGCTTCAAGTGAATAAGCTGATTCTTCTCCCCATACCTAACCACCGTAACCCCTACATTTGGTCCCCTACCCGGTCGAGTCTAGCTCGGTCATGGAGTCCCGGTCAACCTTTGGCTCGGTCTAGCTCCGGTGTCAACTATAGGTGGTGGAGTCTGAAGTCTGCTAGAGTTGACTGATGGGGGCACGTGAGTCCCAACTGAATCTGAAGTATGTGGTCGTGCCACCTAGGATGTGGTGGACTCTGATGATCGGGGTCTAACACCCGCTCCGGGGACGACTGCCTCATCATCTACCAATAAGTGCCGCTGTGGTGTAGGTGTCCTCGATGTAGATCCTTCAACTGACCCCAGTAGCGGGACAGACGGCTCGGCTGGATGGCTCGGCCCTGCACCACGTCCTGATTGGACAACCCGTATAGGTCGGCAACTACCTCGACCCCCGCTACCACTGCCACCACCACACTCAACGCTACCACTGCCACCACCACGTCCAACGCTACTAGTATCACCACCACGAGCTCGACCTCCACTACCTCCAACACTCCACGAGCAACACTACCACTACCTGAACCCGATACCCCACCACGACCTCGACCTCCAAGACCTCGATCTCTAGTACCGCTAGGAGTCTTACGTAACGACATGCCGAATATATATATGTACTGTAAAAAAAAATATCAATTCAACATTTAAATAACAATATTACATTTAATCTAACATTCAACATCTATATAATCTAATAGTTTTACTAATTAAAATTTAATAATCCAATTTTCACAATCTAATTATAAACTAATCTAATCTAATTTAACAATCTAATTTTCACAATCTAATTATAAACTAATTTAATCTAATTTAACAATCTATGTTTCACAATCTAATTATAAACTAATCTAATCTAATCTAATCTAAAAATCTAATTTTCACAATCTAATTATAAACTAATCTAATCTAATTTAACAATCTAATTTTCACAATCTAATTTTCACAATCTAATTCTAAACTAATCTAATCTAATTTAACAATCTAATTTTCACTTTAAACTACTAATCAATTTTTAAATTAACAATCTAACAAACTAATAATCTTACAAATTAACACTAACCGACTAATGATACACTAATTAATATAATCTACACTAATTAATATAATCTTACAAAGTAACACTAAAATCCTTCACAAATCCAGTTTTTTTTGGTTAATCATTCACTAATCTAACCTAACAATCTAACATGCTTCAATAATCTAACAATCTAACAATATAATTAACACTAAATTCGGATTTTACTAAAAATTGAGTAAAAAACAAAACAAAAAAGGAGGCGGACCTTTCACCGGCGGTGACGAGGCGGCGTAACCGACGGAATGGAGGCAGAGAAATGGACGACGCAGCAAAGAGGGGCGTAAATCGGTGGAGAAACAGAGGGGATCGCCTTAAATGTTGAAGATTTGATGTGGTGACTCAAATTGGGTCGCTAAAGTTGAAGTTTGGTCGCTGATGGTGAAGCTTTGATGTGGGTCGGGTCGAATTTCGCACAAAATCGGGTGAAGATGGTGAGAAATGTCAAATAATTTTTATTTATTTATAGAGAAGAATCAGCGACTCAATTTGAGTCGCTGATGTCTTTCGGCAAAATTAGGGCAATGGATGCCCTAATTTTGGCCCAATTCGGGCCAAAATGTGTGGCCCAAGACTCTAAAGGCTTTCGGCGACTCAATTTGAGTCGCTGAAAGTCCATGAGGACAAACAACGACACAATTTGAGTCGCTGAAAGTCCATGAAGACAAACAACGACTCAATTTGAGTCGTTGTTTTCCTCGTGACGTTCTGCTACTCAAGTTGAGTCGTTGTTGCCTTCAGATGTCGCTGAAGACTAGCAACTCAACTTGAGTCGCTACTGGGCGGTCTCTATTGACGGCCCAGTCTTGTAGTGAATGGATAGGAAGACGAGGCCATATGTGTTCTTTTGGCGGCACTAAGACGAGGATATTTATATTGGGCACAAAGGTGCTCTTGTGGAGACACAAACACGAGGGTATTTTAGGGAAAAGTAATTTAATCAAGGTTGTACTCGACTTTATATATTATTGTTTCACTTAGCGTGGTCATGTGGGTTATGTCATGATCCACGTTGAAAATCTTGTGGTTAATTTCTCTAATTAGATGAATGTTTTAAGTTCAATTGCAACTCGACATAACATTGACTAAGTAAAACGAGTAACCAACTAAAATGAAACTTTAATTAGTATCAAGACAAGTCACTAAGAGGTGGGGTAAGCCCCACAATCTGAACTCATTGTATTACGAGGTAACCATGACCCCAATAAGCATATATAGTGTATTTCATAGAAGTTCAATCGTTTATGATTCTTATTTGTTAGAGTTTAGGCCTCGAAGTCCCGTTATGTTCAATCATGGTCCATGTGTCGCATGTCTAAGTTGGGTGTGCTTTATCAGTATGCATATAAAGATCAACACCAACTCTTGAATACTAGTCTATTTTATAATATGTTTAACCTTTTCGACTCATAAATATGTTCCTCTATATTACGAAATATAACACAATAGTTCTTGACATGAAGAAAAATGTTTAATTTAGTATATTTTAGGGATGATTCATTCAAACCCCCTGAACTATAACGACGTTTGGATACCACCCCCTGAACTTTATAAATAAGCACTTTGCCCTCTAACCTTTGCCAACATGTTCGAGTTGCCCCCTGACAATTTTTCGACCTCTTCCAATGAACTCTCCACCTCGATCAGTTCTGAGGGTCTTTATTTTTCTGCCACTTTGATTTTTAACTTTCACCTTGAACTCCAAGAACTTGGGAAATGCGTGTGATTTCTGCTTCAAAATGTATATCCACATCATTCTTGTATAATCATCAACAAACAGAAGGAAGTACCTGTTGTCGTTTAGTGATGATGTCTGAGTTGGTCCAAAAACATCGTCGTGGACTAATTCCAAAGGAGCTTTGGCTCTGTATAAAACTTTTGGAAATGGCAGGCGATGCATTTTTCCATAAATGCATCCTTCACATGGTTTGTCCATGTCTGGAACATCTGGAAGGCCAAGAACCATATTTTTCTTTTTCAACATATGTAAGTCTTTATAGTTTAGATGTCCATACCTCAAATGCCAAATCATGTGATCATCGGTGGTGCTTTGAAGTACCATCTTCTCCGTCAACGACAAGGTAAGTGGAAACACTTTGTTCGCAGTCATTTTTATTTTTGCGACAACAAGACTTTTCTTTTTATCAATAATAACACAGTGGTCATTATTGAACTCCACTTTATAATTTTTCTGTAGTAATTGGCCGACACTGAGTAACTATTGGGTCAAACCTGGGACATAGAAGACGTCTTTGATGAAGTTCATCTTGCCCTTCCTTGTCTTTACTGCAACCGTGCCTTTCTCGATAATCTTGTGCTCTTTGCCATTACCGAGCCTTACTTCTTATGAATATGAGCTGTCCAGCTGCACAAATATATTTTTATTTCCAGACATGTGATTGCTGCAGCCACTATCAATATACCAAGTACTTCAAATTTTTTGTTTTTGTGAATTTAAACATAAATAGAGTACCTGGTTGTTGTTGGCCTCTTCGATAAAGTTGGATTCTTTCGTGTTGTCGTCGTCCTTATGCCAGGAATCTATGTCGGAATGGTAGGCATTTTTGCACCTTTTGCACTTGAATCGACAATCCTTCATGGCATGATTATTTCTTCTGCATATTCTACAACTCGGCTCATAATTTGAATTTTGATTATCACCTCATTTGTATAGATCGCGACGCTGAAAATTTTGGTTTCTGCCGCGACCTCGTCCTCTGCCTCGACCCCCTCTTGATGTTGAGGTATTTCTTCTTTCCTGGTGGCTATCATCATTTTTTCTATCGCCTGTAGTGGCTTTTACTTGAAAAGCTTGTTCCAAGTTTTGATTAGCAAACCGACTCATTCTTTTTTCATGAGCCTCTAATGACCCCATGAGTTCATCTAAAGACAATTTAGATAAATCTTTAAATTCCTCTATGGCTGCAACTACGTGCTCAAATTTTATTGGCAAGCTCTGTAGCACTTTTCGACAATTTTTCTTTCTTGAACGTTATCTCCGTATGCACTTATTTGGTTCACAATTATTGTGACCCTTGAAAAAAACTCTTGAATATTTTCATTTTCTTTCATGAAAATATTATTGAACTCACGCCATAAATTTTGCAATTTAATGGAAATAACTCTATCGTAGCCAGTAGCCACCGAATTGTATTTGTAAAACATCTCAAGCATCTTTTGATGTTTTAACACCCATAATACGCGGAAGTATGGATCGGCTTACCCCCTGGTGCATAAAGGAAAAGGGTCTAGCATCTCTGGTCTTGTTCTCCTTATGCTCCTCTTTTTTGCTACCGTCAATGTCGCTTCTTACTCCGGTGTATACTTGTCGTAACCTTGATCGACAATATCCCATAGCTCATGGGACTGGAATAAGGTCTGCATTAGGACTCTCCATAATTCATAATTTTGTCCAGCAAAGATAGGCACTCCTTGTTGGGAATAGGCGAAGGCGAGCTCGTTGGAAGGGGTTGAATTCATATTTCTATTTTACGAAAGATATCGAGCCAGGGGTGGCTCTGATACCACAATATGTTGGGTGTTAGGGATATTTAGGAAGATATAAAAAGTGTTTTGGGGCTTATAAGAAATATGGAGGACTTGGAGGATTTTATGCAATAAGAGAATGCAATATATTATTGATGCAAAGTGCTTTTACACGGCTGATGCTATTCTTTTTGGCTTGATTACAATTTCAACTCCTATGCCTTATTTATAGGCCTTTATGTCGGTTAATACAACAAATATCAGCCCCACTTTCTTCATTAATTATGTTTAGTTAATAGTTATTTTTCTAGAGAAATCTTACAATTATTGGATTAAACAATAATTAGACATTTCCAGATTCTCTTGTTGGGCAAGAAATCATGAGCCGTCTAGATTTTCTAGAAAATGGAGGAATCATGAATTATTATTTTTAACAGAGTTGAACTATTCTGGATTTTTTTTGTACTTTCCATTGTCCAATCCAAAAATATTAATAGCGTGACCATTTTTTCTGAATCAAGAGAGGCGACAACAAAGACAAGAGAGTAGAATTACTACAACACTTTGCGCCCACCAATTTTCCATCCGTGAAGTACATGGAATATGTTGTTGAAGCCGGAACCTACAGTCTTTCAAAAGCAAACGATTTAGTGATGAACACCGATGGTGGCATTGGTTTCTTGGATCTTCTTGCCGGTAGTGGCATGTTCACCAAACAAGAAATAGACGAGGATGTTGGGACTGGTTATTTGATTGGTCTCTTCGTGTTAGCTCGTTCCATTGGTCTCATCGGGTAAGTAGAATGTCATTTGTTTTCTGTAACATCTCATCTTTCATAATTGATATATTCCTTATCCGCTGTTGAAAGATCTTAGTATCTGTAATACTTGTGAATGCGTCCAGTTGCACTTGGCAATAGTTGCAACTGTACACTTAAGTATAACAGAAGATAGTCCTTTAGCGTTTGAAAGCAGTTTTGCTGTTGCAATTGTGAAAAACAGTAAAACATAAACAGTAAAGAACACAAAAGGGTTTTTAACGTGGTTCGGTCCAAATGGTCCTAGTCCACGGGGTTTTCACCCAAGTTTTGACTCAAACTGATTCCTACTTAAGAATTACAATGAAGGATTTAATTCAACTCATATACTAGACTCCGTCTACCATATGCAGTTGCAACACCTAACCCTTAACTTGTTTTCAGAAACACGTTTGAATTGAAGACACACTAAGCTGCTCCAGAGACTTTCTGACTTAATGCTCTTCTACAATGACTCGATACAAGACTGACTTTTTAATATCATTTTCAAAGTGTCTCTCAATTTGTCTCGAGTCTTCTCCTTATATAGGCAAGTGCTGAATCTTCAGAATATCCTTTGTTGCAATCCACAGAATATCTCCTTACCTTGTAACATAGGCACGCCAGAATTCTGTTGCAATCCGATAGTATCTTTTTGCCTTATCCATCATATTCTGCAAGATCTCATTAGATATTGAAGTTAATCCGTCAATGCACTATGTCTACATTCATAATAAGGAGATAAAGAAGATAAATCTATCTTAGATGAAATAATATCTTCCAATTAGAGGAAAATATTCTCAAGATAATTACTAACTTAGATTTATCTTAACCTAATGATTAATCAAAACAATATCAATACTACGTTGTGGGCCGATCGGTTCAGGGTCCAGATTCGTGTGAAATACACGGCCCTAACAATCTCCCCCTTTGATTTATTTTGTCAAAATCTTTTACCAATCTGCACAAAAGGTTATAATGCAACGGTTAGGATTATCAATAGGATTCAGAACACAAGAGTGCGGATCAGAAGTACGAAAAAAAATTTAGCGGTTGCAACAGCGGTGCAACCATCCGTCAAAACTAAAATTAAGTGTTCAAAATAAACGACAACTCCCCCTGACACGCAACTCCCCCTATCTAGATCTCCCCCCTTTTTGAAACACAAATCAAGGGGTGCGAGCACCAGTAATGTCCAGCAGGCGATCGAGCTTGGAAGCTTGGAGGGCCAAAGGGTCCATATCAATGGGTTCCTCGGAGGCGGCAGCGGCAGGCTTTCTGGCAGATCCACCCATCTGAAAAGAAGATGCTAATCGAAACGAGAGAGAGAGAGAGAGAGAGAGAGAGAGAGAGAGAGAGAGAGAGAGAGAGAGAGAGAGATATGTGGTAAGAGTAAGGAGAGAGAGAAAGAGCAATCGAGTATATAAAAGGTATTGCAAAAGCCCTAGACTTTTAGGAGGGAAAGAAAAAAGCCCATCAAAGCTCAATTTGCCCTATATACTCTTGGCACAAGATACGGAATCATGTAGAACGGAAAAGATAGGATTAACACAAATTAAGATACACATATGATACATATCCCAACAACTTGCCAAATAAAAAAATCGTGGACTCACAATGTGTCACCCAATGAGGCCCAATCACGCGTAATTTGGGCTCCAGCATGTAGGTAGAATTGAACACAGCAACACGGGAATCAAGGCAACGAGTGGAGAAAATCCATCCTTTTACCAAACTCATGCAGTTTTTCCAAGTGGTTTATTGAATGATACTCAGTTGCAACTAAAGAAACTGTGAACAACTGGCAGATTTCACTCTGACACATTTTTGAGCAAAGTAGCTCTTTGCAATGAGGAGTCGCGTGAGAAAGAATTGCTAGCTTTCACACTTGCTGCTTCTAGGTCAGGTAGCTTTTTCCAGTTGCAACTTATGAAAAGAAATTCCTTTCTCTCCGTTTTTTTTTTGATTGGTTCCCCCCCCCCCCCCTTTTTTTGAGTAAGAGTACAACACACATGAGGAGACTGTCTGAGATTAGTAACAGGTCAGAAGGTCATGCACTGGTCATCCTCAGTTGCAACCGGGTTCCTGTTGCAATTCACATACGGCAGAGCCCTAACGACTTGCGAAGGTGCTCAAAACGTGTCACATCCAGAGCTTTGGTAAAGATATCTGCAAGTTGAAGGTCAGTGCACACATGTCGTAACTCAATAGTTTTAGCCTCAACCAGTTTCCTAATGTAATGATAACGAATATCAATGTGTTTTGTACGTGAGTGTTGGACTGGATTTTTAGAGATGTTGATGGCCCTTGTATTGTCACAATAGAGAAGTATTACATTTTGCGAGATATCGTAATCTTCTAGCATTTGTTTCATCCAAACTAGTTGGGTGCAACTGCTCCCAGCAGCAATGTATTCAGCTTCACCTGTGGACAAGGTGATTGAGTGTTGCTTCTTGCTGAACAAGGACACAAGATTTGGTCCTAGGTAAAAACATCCTCATGTGGTACTCTTCCGATCGTCAGCACATCCTGCCCAATCTGCATTACTATATCCTGCAAGAGACAGGTTATCATTGAAGTTGTAACTGAGACCAAAATCTATTGTACCTGAGATGTAACATATGATTCGCTTGACAGCCTTGAGATGAGATTCTTTCGGGTTGGCATGATATCATGCACATACTCCAACACTGAAGCATATATCATGTCTGCTAGCAGTGAGGTACAGTAGGCTTCCTATCATGCTTCGGTAAAGACTGAAATCCACGGAGTTGCAACTGTCATCTTTGCTGAGGCGATCTGTCGATCCCATGGGAGTTTTCATCGGTTTGGCATTCTCAAGGCCAAAACGCTTGATGAGGTTCTTGGCATACTTCGTCTGAGATATGAATATTCCATCATTGTGTTGCTTGACCTGTAGACCAAGAAAATAAGTTTGGTCTCCAACCAAGCTCATTTCAAACTCATTTTTCATAACAGAAATGAAGTGTTGCAACTCATCCTGAGATGTAGATCCAAACACGATATCATCTACATAAATTTGAGCAATAAGAATGTTAGTTCCGAAGTGTTTGTAGAACAAGGTTCTATCTACACTCCCTCTTGTGTATCCCTTGTCAAGGAGATGAACGGTGAGTCTTTCATACCATGCCCGTGGGGCTTGCTTTAAGCCATAAAGTGCCCTTTTCAATTTCAACACATGGTTGGGAAAATGTGGATCTGTGAATCCTTTCGGTTGTTCGACGAACACTTCTTCGTTTAAGTATCCATTCAGGAATGCACTCTTAACATCCATCTGGAAGAGTTTGAAGTGCAAACCACATGCAACTATGAGTAGAAGACGAATGGACTCTAGTTTTGTAACTGGAGCAAAGGTGTCGTCATAGTCGACTCCTTCTACTTGTGTGTATCCTTGTGCAACTAGTCTGGCTTTGTTGTGCACTATATTTCCCAATTCGTTGGTCTTGTTCTTGAAAATCCATTTGGTACCAATGATGTTCACTTTGTCTGGGTGGGGCACAAGTGTCCAAACATCATTTCGTTCAAATTGATTCAGCTCCTCTTGCATGGCTTCAATCCAAGCTTCTTCCAACAATGCTTCATTTACGTTCTTGGGTTCAATCTTCGAGGTGTAACTCACAAACCGCACCATTTGGTCATATCTCTTCCGGGGGATGTCTCGCGTTCTTATCTCGGAACTCATGTCCCCAATGACCGCTTCAGGTGGGTGGTTCCTCCTGATGTGTGGTAGTGCTTCCAGGTTCTCTGTTTGCACTACTATAGCGGGGGCGGTTTCTGTTGGAACTGTACTCGTCGAAAAAACCTCAGGTTGATGATTAACTATGTCAGTTGCAACTGGCGATGAAATTTTGTGGGGGCGGTGTGATTCCTCCTCGTCATCAGCATCTGTTAGTTCAGTGATCCGAGCCTCAGATGATGTAGTTGCAAAGCCCATGTAATCGTCAAACTCAACATTAGATGACTCAACTACAATTTGAGTACGCATATTGAATACTCGATAAGCATGACTATACCGTGACTACCCAACAAAAATTCCTAGATCAGATTTTGATTGAAATTTTCCTCTAGGTTCCCTATCATTCAGAACGTAGCAAGCACAATCAAAAACATGAAAGTGTTGAACATTTGGTCTTTTACCTTTCCAGAGTTCATAGGCAGTTTTAGTTGTACCTGGGCGTAGGTACACTCGGTTAGTGACATAGCATGCAGTGTTCACTGTTTCTGCCCAGAACTTGATGGCTAGTTTTTTTGAGTTCAGCATAACTCTTGCCATTTCAACTAGTGTCCTGTTCTCCCTTTCAACAACCCCATTTTGTTGTGGTGTGATGGGGGGTGAGTATTCATGAAATATACCCTTGTCAGAACATAATTCAACGAAGCTTGAGTTTTCAAACTCCCGACCATGATCACTTCGAATTCTTTTAACAGTTAGATCCTTTTCAGTTGCAACTGTGTTGCACAAGTTTTTGAAGATAACAAAGGATTCATTTTTGTCTTTTAAAAATTCAACCTAGGTATACCTTGAGAAATCATCAACGCATACAAAAATGTAACGCTTACCAGAGATGCTCTCCTTTTAATGGGTCCCACAAGGTCCATGTGTAGCAATTCCAAAACTCGTACCGTTGGCACGTGTTGCAACTCGCTATGACTTGCTCTTGTCTGTTTTCCTTCAAGGCATGACCCACACTTTCCAACCGGCTTTGCTCCAAGCTTTGGTAGTCCTTTCGCACTTTGATTGTTGGAAAGCTGTGCCAGGGACTTGTAATTTAGGTGTCCAAGCCGTTGGTGCCATAATTCTGCAATAGATTCTTTGCTTGAGTTGCAAGTGAGTGACTTGAAGGTAGCTTTACAGTTAGTCATAGTATAACAGTTTTCAGTGCTTCTTATTCCTTTCAAACCTCTATTTTGAAATTGATCTACAACTTCACATTCATCTTTGGTAAAGTGAACAAAGAGATCATCATCACACAACTGACTAATACTAATAAGATTTGCATACAGTCCATCAACATAGAGAACATCTCTAAGTTTGGGAAAGCCTTTAACACTTAGGGTTGCTCTCCCCATAATCTTTCCTCGGTTTCCATCACCGAAAACAACATCCCCTTTTCGTTCATGCATATAGTTGCTTAGGATGTCCTTATTTCCAGTCATATGCCTAGAGTATCCGCTATCAAAGTACCAAGAATTAGAATAGGATCCTCGTTGAGAGGTAGAATTGCAAGCAGTAAGACAAATAAGGGGGTTAGAAGATTTCTTAGCCCAAACTTGTTGTGATGGCACGATGGTTGCGACTGTGGGTGCATTCAGTATGATCTTCTTATTTCTTCGGTTTCTCCTCTTCTTCTTCTGTTCTTTGCGAACATATAGGGAAGGAGTGCCCGGAGGTGTCCATAGTTGATAACAGT
The DNA here is from genome assembly GCA_948329865.1 of Linaria vulgaris. Taxonomy (NCBI): domain Eukaryota; kingdom Viridiplantae; phylum Streptophyta; class Magnoliopsida; order Lamiales; family Plantaginaceae; genus Linaria; species Linaria vulgaris. Next base: position 27,119,924 of record OX415250.1, on the reverse strand, counting down.
AGGGACGCATGTGTCCTTGGACTCCGCAGTGGTGGCAGGTAGGAATGAACCTTCCTCTTGCAAACCTGTTTACGAAATTCTGGTCAGATACTGTTGCTGGCAAATTACAACTGACACGTACCTGATTGTTGGTGTTGGGATAGTTGAAAGGAATTTCAACTCCCTTGGGTATCCTCTTCTTTTTGGAAATGGATATCTTGTCATTTCTGAGAAACTTTAGTGTAGTGGGACCAGCATATCCTACTCCTGTTTTCCCAGTTGCAACTTTCTAGGTGTCCAAAACTTTTTCCAAGTTTTCTATGCCTGGTGTGAGTAACTTCACATTCTTAGTCAGTGTGTCCAGGTCTTTCTTGGTGAGATAGCACACTTCAACTAGTGCTTTGTGGGCTCTAAGTGCCGAGTCCAGATCAGTGGACAGAAGACCTCTCTCCAAGGTGAGCGCAAGAACTTTTCTTTCGAGTTCAAGAATTCGGTTGTTCATTCTCACATGACTGCCAAAGGTTGATACGATTCTGAGCTAGGCCTCTAATTCATAGTTTCTTTTGCATATTGCCTCCATATCATCTGTGAGTTCCATTTCGTCACTGTTAAATGAGTCGCAATCGGAGTGTGTTATGCTGTGTATTGCAACTCCCATGTTGGCTCTAAAGGGAATGAATGATGAAAACGCAAGGTCAACGACTTCTTCTGTATCATCTTCACTGTTATCAAATTCGTCCTCACTCCATGCTAGTAATGCACGGCTTTTGTTTTTCTTGAGAAGATTTGCACAGTCTGCCCTTATGTGTCCAAACCCTTGACATTCCCTGCATTGAATACCCTTTCCAAACCTTTTGTTGTCAAGTCTATTAGTAGCGGAAGGCTTATTATCAGATAAATTAGAGGGACTTGCAACTGGGTTTGACGAGTTACCTCTACTCCAACGTTTGTTCATTCTGTTGAACTTCTTGGTGAGGAGTGCTAGGGATTGCTCTAGCTCTGAGTTGGGACTGTTCTGTGGAAGACTGGCCTGAAGTGCAACTCCTTTGAATATGGTGTCTCCTTCTCTCTTGAGTTTCATTTCCCATGCGGTTAATGATCCCATGAGATCAGCAGAGGTAGAGTATTAACATCTTTTGCTTCTTTAATGGCTGAGACCTTCATTGCAAACCTTCCAGGAAGAGATCCTAGGAGTTTATGCACGATTCTGAATACAGGGAAATGCGCTCCAAGGATAATGGCTTCACTCGCGAGATGTCTGAGTTTGGAATGGAACTGAGCAATGGTGTCCGTTTCTTCCATGCGCACATAGTTGAATTGGTCATTGAGTAGTTGCAACTTAGATGCGTGCACTTTGTCATTTCTTTGGTGTGCATTCTCAATAGCCTGCCAAGCATCTTTTGCAATTTCACAGTTAGATATACTTATATTGGTCATAATCAACAGCAACTAAAATAATGTTTAAAGCTGTAGAGTTATAGTTTGCTAAGAGTTCTTCAACATCGGTCCATTCCAGCTCGGATTTCACTCGTCCTTGATCATCCGTCGGTGGGGTCCACCCTTTTAGAATGCTCTTCCAGGCTTTCTGATCCTGTTGTTTGATGAAGTTTCGCTGCGATTCTTCTAGTAGGAGTAGTTTGTAGCCATCATCATTGGTGGCTTGATGGTCGGCAGACCTTCCCTCATTTCTTCCATAAGAAAAAGCAATTAAACAAAACAAATATATTTTAGACCAGAATCTACACTATGTAAATATAGTGACCCTCTCTTAATGCCAATTGAAAGATCTTAGTATCTGTAATACTTGTGAATGTGTCCAGTTGCACTTGGCAATAGTTGCAACTGCACACTTCAGTACAACAGAAGATAGTCCTTTAGTGTTTGAAAGCAGTTTTGCTGTTGCAATTGTGAAAAACAGTAAAACATAAACAGTAAAGAACACAAAAGGGTTTTTAACGTGGTTTGGTCCAAATGGTCCTAGTCCACGGGGTTTTCACCCAAGTTTTGACTCAAACTGATTCCTACTTAAGAATTACAATGAAAGATTTAACTCAACTCATATACTAGACTCCCTCTACCATATGCAGTTGCAACACCTAACCCTTAACTTGTTTTCAGAAACACGTTTGAATCGAAGACACACTAAGTTGCTCCAGAGACTCTCAGACTTAATGCACTTCTACAATGACTCGATACAAGACTGACTTCTTAATATCCTTTTCAAAGTGTCTCTCAATTTGTCTCGAGTCTTCTCCTTATATAGGCAAGTGCTGAATCTTCAGAATATCCTTTGTTGCAATCCACATAATATCTTCTTGCCTTGTAAGATAGGCACACCAGAATTCTGTTGCAATCTGATAGTATCTTTTTGCCTTATCCATCATATTCTGCAAGATCTCATTAGATATTGAAGTTAATCCGTCAATGCACTATGTCTACATTCATAATAAGGAGATAAGGAAGATAAATATATTCTAGATGAAAAATATCTTCCTATTAGAGGAAAATATTCTCAAGATAATTACTAACTTAGATTTATCTTAACCTAATGATTAATCAAAACTGTAAGATCTTAGTGTCTGCAATACTTGTAACTGTGTCCAGTTGCACTTAGCAATAGTTGCAACTGTACACTGAAGTATAACAGATGATAGTTCTTTGGCGTTTGAACACGGTTTTGTAGTTGCAATTGCGAAAAACAGTAAAACATAAACAGTAAAGAACACAAGAGATTTTTAACGTGGTTCGGTCCAAATGGTCCTAGTCCACGGGGCTTTCACCCAAAGTTTGACTCAACCTGTTTCCTACTTAAGAATTACAATGAAGGATTTAAATCAACTCATTTACTAGACTCCCTCTAACATATGCAGTTGCAACACCTAACCCTTAATTTGTTTTCAGAAACACGATTGAATCGAAGACACACTAAGCTACTCCAGAGACCCTCTGACTTAATGTTCTTCACAAAATAACTCGATACAAGACTGACTGCTTAATATCTTTTTCAAAGTCTCTTCTAATGATCTCGAGTCCTCTCTTTATATAGGCACACCAGAATCTTCTATCGAATCTTCAGTTGCAATCCACTGGCAATCTTCTTTCCAAGTGGGATGAGCACGCCAGCTGTTCTTGTGGATACGTGAGATTATCCTTCCTTATTAAGGGGATTTCAAACGATCTTCACGGATCTTCAATGAACCTGCATGCTTATTAGTCCAGATGCAATAAAGAGATAAGGAAGATAAATCTATCTTAGATGAAATAATATCTTCCGATTAAGGTAAAATATTTTCAAGATAATTACCAACTTAGATTTATCTTAACCTAATGATTAATCAAAATAATATCAATACTACGTTGTGGGCCGATCGGGTCAGGGTCCAGATTCGTGTGAAACATACAGCCCTAACAATCTCCCCCTTTGATTTGTTTTGTCAAAATCATTTACCAATCTGCACAAAAGGTTAGAATGCAATCAATAGGGTTCAGAACACAAGAGTGCGGATCAGAAGTACGAAAAAAACTAGCGGTTGCAACAACGGTGCAACCATCCTTCAAAACTAGAATTAAGTGTTTGTTTTTTTAAAGAAAAAACGACAGCTCCCCCTGACATGCAACTCCCCCTCTCTAGATGCTATCTCCCCCTTTTTGAAACACAAATCAAGGGGTGCGAGCACCAGCAATCTCCAGCAGGCGATCGAGCTTGGAAGCCTGGAGTACCAGAGACGTGCGAAGCTCTTCATGAGACTGAGTGAGATGATCAACCAGGCCGTTCAATCGAGAGAGTTCCATATGAACACCTTCAAGGCTGGCTGATGCATCTGGAATGGAGCGTGGACTGGGCTTGGAGGAAGAGCCAGGTGCAACTGGGGATGGTGGTGGCTTGTTCAAGATCTTCGTGCTGGCACGCATTGCCTGGACTTCCGTAAGTTCTTCACCGGCAACTTTTAAGGCTGGGTACCTTGCTGTGAGAAGCCTGTAAATAAGCGATGGGAAACCCAAGGAAAGGTGTACATTGGGAAAGGCTTCCCTGTAGATGCGTTCAAACACCAGATTGCCCAGATCGATGGCTACGCCGGTCCCAATCCGAAACAAGACACAAGCAACCTCTGGACGAACAGTAGAGGTTTGCGAGCAAGGCAACCAATGGCTAACAAGAATGCGGAAGAGTAAGTTGTACCTGAGGGTTAGATCGCTGGTGGAAAGAGGATCAGAGGGCCAATGTTTAACAGAGCCACACGTGAGCTCACTTGCAACTTTGTTCAGATTCTTTTCAAGGCGCAACTCAGACTGTGCACCAGTGTCCACAAGGGGTACCTCCGTTTCCTGAGACAGGAGTTTAGCAGTAAAAGGGCATACCTGACCACGGATATAGATGACATGACGCTGGAGCGACCCCTCCGCGTTAAGTTGTGTGGTGAGGTTCGCATAGAACTCCTGGACCAAGACCTTCTCATAGCTGGTAGCTTTCTAAGTTGTACCTAGCCAACCTCGGTTTTTCAGCAGGGTGATGACATCAGATTTGGCATAGGATATGAGGTCCAACGGCCTCTCTTTAACCAGTGGCCGTTTACGAATTGCCTGAAACTTGGCTTGGGCCTCTTTGGTGTAGAAGTGCTCACACAGGGCGCGAGCAGATTTCAAGGCCGTGGTCACAGGGGCAACCTCAGGGAGGGCAGAGTGAGAGTCCAGAGCGGGGGGGTGTGCCTTCTTAGGTGCAGCAGTGGACTTAGCCCTCCTTTTGGGAGACTCAGGTGCATGGTCCACCTTTTGAGCATCGTCGTCAGCGAAATCCTCCTCAGAGGCAGATTGTTCAGACAGTCTGTGCAAGCGGCGTAGACGGGGGGGATGACGGACTGGAATCTTCGTACGTTTCCTGGTTGTTACGCCAGAATGGGCGGCAGCACTGGGGACTTCCCATTCTTCATCCTGCTCCGGGTGAGAAGTGGTGGAAGGACCATCGGTGGGTGTGTCTTTGTCCTGAGCAGCAGCCTGTGGTGGTGGTGACAGAGTGGTCTCCTCAGCGAACGAAGAGTCCGCTTCATCGTCGTCAGTCGCATGTGGTGCCTGGGTTGGTGACGGAGGAATTGATTGGAGGGGGTCCATATCATTGGGTTCCTCGGAGGCGGGTAGCGGCTGGCTTTCTGGCAGATCCACCCATCTGAAAAGAAGATGCTAAACAACCGAGACGGAGAGAGAGAGAGAGAGAGAGAGAGAGAGAGAGAGAGAGAGAGAGAGAGAGAGAGAGAGAGAGAGAGAGAGAGAGAGAGAGAGAGAGAGAGAGAGAGAGAGAGAGAATGAGATCTGTGGTGAGAGTAGCGAGTGAAAAAAAGAAGAAGAGTAAATAAAAGGGAATTTCGAAAACCCTAGAATTTAGGAGGGAAAACAAAAGCCCATCAAAACTAAATTCACCCTAGATACTCTTTACACAAGATAAGTAATCATTTAAAACGGAAAGGATAGGGTTAAATCAAATTAAGATACGCGTATGAGACATATCCTAACAACTTGCAAAAAAAAAACTTGAACTCACAATGTGACACCCAGTGAGGCCCAATCACGTGTAATTAGGGCTTCGGCATGTAAGTAGAATTGAATACAGCAACACGAGAACCAAGGTGACCAGTGGTGAGAAACTATCCATTTACCAAACTAATTCAGTTTCGCCAGGAGGTTTATTGGATCATACTCAGTTGCGATCAAGGTAAGGCCCTGTGAACAACTGGGAGCATTCACACTGACACATTTGTGAGCAAGGTAGCTCTTTGCAATGAAGAGTTGCGTGAGATAAGAATTTCTAGCTTTCACACTTGCTTCTTCTAGGTCAGGTAGCTTTTTCCAGTTGCAACTCATGGGGCGAAGGCCCTTGGTCCTCCTTTTTTTTTTTGAAGTAAGAGTACAACAAACAAACATGATGAGACTGTCTGAGATCAGTAATAGGCAGCAGGTTAGGCACTGGTCATCCTCAGTTGCAATCGGGTTCCTGTTGCAATTCACATAAGGCAGAGCCCTAACAACTTGCGAAGGTGCTCAAAACGTGTCACATCCAGAGCTTTGGTAAAGATATCTGCAAGTTGAAGGTCAGTGCACACATGTCGTAACTCAATAGTTTTAGCCTTAACCAGTTCCCTAATATAATGATATCGAATATCAATGTGTTTAGTGCAAGAATGTTGGACTTGATTTTTTGAGATGTTGATGGCACTTGTATTATCACAATAGAGAAGTATTTCGTTTTGAGAGATACCGTAATCTTCTAGCATTTGTTTCATCCAGACCAGTTGGGTGCAACTGCTTCCTGCAGCGATATATTCAGCTTCGGATGTGGACAAGGTAATTGAGTGTTGCTTCTTGATGAACCAGGACACAAGATTTGCTCCTAGGTAAAAACATCCTCCTGTGGTACTCTTCCGATCATTAGCACATCCTGCCCAGTCTGCATCACTATATCCTGTAAGAGACAGATTATCATTGAAGTTGTAACTGAGGCCAAAATCTGCTGTACCAGAGATGTAACGTATAATTCGCTTGACACCCTTCAGATGAGATTCTTTGGGGTTGGCCTGATATCGTGCACAGACTCCAACACTGAAGCATATGTCAGGTCTGCTAGCAGTGAGGTACAATAGGCTTCCTATCATGCTTCGGTAAAGGCTGGGATCCACGGAGTTGCAACTGTCATCTTTGCCGAGGCGATCTGTCGATCCCATGGGAGTTTTCATAGGTTTGGTGTGCTCAAGGCCAAAACGCTTGATGAGATGTTTGGCATACTTCGTCTGGGATATGAATATTCCATCCTTATGTTGCTTGACCTGTAGAGCAAGAAAATAATTTAGTTCGCCAACCAAGCTCATTTCAAACTCATTTTTCATAAGAGAGATGAAGTGTTGCAACTCATCCTGAGATGAAGATCCAAACACGATGTCATCTACATAAATTTGAGCAATAAGAATGTCAGTTCCGAAGTGTTTGTAGAACAGGGTTCTATCTACACTGCCTCTTGTATATCCTTTGTCAAGGAGATAGATGGTGAGTCTTTCATACCATGCCCGTGGAGCTTGCTTTAAACCATAAAGTGCTCTTTTTAATTTCAACACATGGTTTGGAAAATGTGGATCTGTGAACCCTCTAGGTTGTTCGACGAACACCTCCTCGTTTAGGTATCCATTCAGGAATGCACTCTTAACATCCATCTGGAAGAGTTTGAAGTGCAACCCACATGCAACTGAGAGTAGAAGACGAATAGATTCTAGTCTTGCAACTGGAGCGAAAGTGTCGTCATAGTCGACTCCTTCTACTTGTGAGTATCCCTGTGCAACTAGTCTGGCTTTGTTGCACACTATATTTCCCAATTCGTCGGTCTTGTTCTTGAATACCCATTTTGTACCAATGACGCTCACGTTGTCTGGTCAGGGGACAAGTGTCCAGACATCATTTCGTTCAATTTGATTCAGTTCCTCCTTCATGGCTTCAATCCAAGCTTCTTCCAGCAGTGCTTCCTTTACATTCTTGGGTTCAATCTTAGAGGTGTAACTTACAAAGCGCACCATCTGGTCATATCTCTTTCGAGGAATATCTCGCGTTCTTATCCCGTCACTTATGTCCCCAATGACAGCTTCAGGTGGGTGGTTCCTTCTAATGTGTGGCGGTGCTTGTAGGTTCTCTGGTTGCACTACTATAGTGGGGGTTGTGTCTGTTGGAACTGCATTCGTCGGAATATCCTCAGGTTGCTGGTTGACTGTGTCAGTTGCAACTGGTGGTGTCATCTTGGGAGGACGATGTGATTCCTCCTCATCATCAGCATCTGTCAGTTCAGTGATCCGAGCCTTAGATGATGTAGTTGCAAAGTCCCTGTAATCGTCAAACTCAACATTAGAAGACTCAACTACAGTTTGAGTGCGCATGTTGAATACGCGATAAGCATGACTGTACCGTGAGTACCCAACAAAAATTCCTAGATCAGATTTGGATTGAAATTTTCCTCTAGGTTACCTATCATTCAGAACATAGCACGCACAACCAAAAACATGAAAGTGTTTAACAGTTGGCCTTTTACCTTTCCAGAGTTCATATGCAGTTTTGGTTGTACCTGGGCGTAGGTAAACTCGGTTAGTGACATAGCATGCAGTGTTCACTACTTCTGCCCAGAATTTGATGGCTAATTTTTTGGAGTTCAGCATGACTCTTGCCATTTCAACTAGTGTCCTGTTCTTCCTTTCAACAACCCCATTTTGTTGTGGTGTGATGGGGGACGAGTATTCATGAAATATACCCTTGTCAAAACAGAATTCAACGAAGCTTGAATTTTCAAACTCCCTACCATGATCACTTCGAATTCTTTTAACAGTTAGATCTTTTTCAGTTGCAACAGTGTTGCACAAGTTTTTGAAGAAAACAAAGGATTCATTTTTGTCTTTTAGGAATTCAACCCAGGTGTATCTTGAGAAATCATCAACGCATACAAAAATGTAACGCTTACCAGAGATGCTTTCAGTTTGAATGGGTCCCACAAGATCCATGTGTAGCAATTCCAGAATTCTTACCGATGGTATGTGTTGCAACTCACTATGGCTTGCTCTTGTCTGTTTTCCTTCAAGGCATGACCCACACTTTCCAATTGGCTTTGCTCCAAGCTTTGGTAATCCTCTCACACATTGATTGTTGAAGAGCTGTGCCAGGGACTTGTAATTGAGGTGTCCAAGCCGTTGGTGCCATACTTCTGCAACAGAATCTTTGCTCGAGGTGCAAGTGAGTGACCTGAAGGTAGCTTTACAGTTAGTCATAGTATAACAGTTTTCAGTGCTTCTTAGTCCTTTCAAGACTATATTTTGGAATTGATCTACCACTTCACATTCATCTTTGGTAAAGTGAACAAAGAGATCATCGTCACACAACTGACTAATACTAATAAGATTTGCACATAGTCCATCAACATAGTGAACATCTCTTAGTTTGGGGAAGCTGTTAATACTTAGGGTTCCTCTCCCAAAAAAATTTCCTCTATTTCCATCTCTAAAAACAACATCCCCTTTTCAATCATGCACAAAGTTTCTTAGAATGTCCTTATTTCCAGTCATATGCCTAGAGCATCCGCTATCAAAGTACCAAGAGTTAGAATAAGATCCTTCTTGAGAGGTAGAGTTGCAGGCAGTAAGACAAGTAAGAGGGTTAGAAGATCTTCTTCTTTCTTTGGTTTCTTCTCTTGTTGTGGAGGCTATCAAACTTGTTGTGGAGGCATGACGGTTGCAACTGTGGGTGCATCCAGTATGATCTTCTTCTTTCTTTGGTTTCTTCTCTTCTTCTTCTGTACTCCGGGAACAATGATGGAGGGTGTGTCCGGAGGTGAAAGCAGTAGGGACGAATGTGTCCTTGGACTCCGCAGTGGTGGCAGGTAGGAATGAATCTTCCTCTTGCAAACCTGTATACGGGATTCCGGTCAGATACTGTTGCTGGAAAATTACAACTAGTACGTACCTGATTGTTGGTGTTGGGATAGTCGAAGGGAATTTCAACTCCCTTAGGTATCCTCTTCTTTTTGGAAGCGGATATCTTGTTATTACCAAGAAACTTTGGTGAGGTGGAATCAACATATCCTACTCCTGTTTTCCCAGTTGCAACTCTCTGGGTGTCCAGAACTTTTTTCAAATTTTCTGTGCCTGGTGTGAGCAACTTCACATTCTTAGCCAGTGTGTCCAGTTCTTTCTTGGTGAGATCGCACACTTCAACAAGTGATTTGTGGGCTTTAAGTACCGAGTCCAGATCAGTGGACAGAAGATCTCTCTCCAAGGTAAGCGCGAGAACCTTTCTTTCGAGTTCAAGGATTCTGTTGTTCATTCTCACAGGGCTGCCAAAGGTTGAAACAATTTTGAGTTGGGCCTCCAATTCGGAGTTTCTTCTGCAGGTTGCCTCCATATCCTCTGTCAGTTCCAACTCGTTATTGTCAAGTGAGTCGCTATCGAAGTCAGAATTGCTGTGAATTGCAACTCCCATGTTGGCTCTATGGGAAAAGAACGATGAAAACGCAACGTCATCGACTTCTTCTGTATCATCTTCACTGTTATCAGATTCGTCCTCACTCCATGCGAGTAATGCACGACTTTTGTTTTTCTCGAGAAGATTTGCACAGTCTGCCCTTATGTATCCAAAACCTTGACATTCCCTGCATTGAATACCCTTTCCAGACCTTTTGTTGTCAAGTCTATTAGTAGCGGAAGGCTTATTGTTAGATAAATCAGAGGGACTTGCAACTGGGTTTGAAGAGTTACCTCTACTCCAACGTTTGTTCATTATGTTGAACTTCTTTGTGAGGAGTGCTAGGGATTGCTCTAATTTTGAGTTGGGACTGTTCTGTGGAAGACTGGCCTGAAGTGCAACTCCTTTGGCAATGGTGTCTCCTTCTCTCTTGAGTTTCATTTCCCATGCGGTTAGTGATCCCATGAGATCAGCCAGAGGCAGTATGTTGACATCTTTTGCTTCTTCAATGGCTAATACTTTCATTGCAAACCTTCCAGGAAGAGATCCTAGGAGTTTTCGCATGATTCTGGATTCAGGGAAGTCCGCTCCAAGGATGGTGGCTTCACTAGCGAGATGCCTGAGTTTGGAGTGGAACTGAGCGATGGTATCCGTTTCTTCCATGCGTACATAGTTGAACTAGTCATTAAGTAGTTGCAACTTGGATGCGCGTACTTTGTCATTTCCTTGGTGTGCATTCTCAATAGCCTGCCAAGCATCTTTTGCAATTTCACAGTTAGATATACTCTTATATTGGTCATAATCAACAGCAACTAAGATAATGTTTAACGCTGTAGAGTTATAGTTTGCTAAGAGTTCTTCAGCATCGGTCCATTCCAGCTCGAATTTCACTCGTCCTTGATCATCTATTGGTGGGGTCCATCCTTTTAGAATGCTCTTCCAGGCCTTCTGATCCTGTTGTTTGATGAAGTTTTGCATACGATTCTTCTAGTAGGAGTAGTTTGTAGCCGTCAACATTGGTGGCTTGATGGTTGACAGACCTTCCCTCATTTCTTCCATTTAAAAAAAAACACTTAAACAAAACAAAGATCTTTTAGACCAGAATCTACACTATGTAAATATAGTGACCCGCTCTTGATGCCAATTGTAAGATCTTAGTGTCTGCAATACTTGTAACTGTGTCCAGTTGCACTTAGCAATAGTTGCAACTGTACACTGAAGTATAACAGACGATAGTTCTTTAGCGTTTGAACACAGTTTTTGCAGTTGCAATTGCGAAAAACAGTATAACATAAACAGTAAAGAACACAAGAGATTTTTAACGTGGTTCGATCCAAATGGTCCTAGTCCACGAGGCTTTCACCCAAAGTTTGACTCAACCTGTTTCCTACTTAAGAATTACAATGAAGGATTTAAATCAACTCATATACTAGACTCCCTCTAACATATGCAGTTGCAACACCTAACCCTTAACTTGTTTTCAGAAACACGATTGAATCGAAGACACACTAAGCTACTCCAAAGACCCTCTGACTTAATGTTCTTCAGAAAATGACTCGATACAAGACTGACTGCTTAATATCTTTTTCAAAGTCTCTTCTAATGATCTCGAGTCCTCTCTTTATATAGGCGCACTAGAATCTTCTATCGAATCTTCAGTTGCAATCCACTGGGAATCTTCTTTCCAAGTGGGATGAGCACGCCAGCTGTTCTTGTGGATACGTGAGATTATCCTTCCTTATTAAGGGGATTTCAAACGATCTTCACGGATCTTCAATGAACCTGCATGCTTATTAGTCCAGATGCAATAAAGAGATAAGGAAGATAAATCTATCTTAGATGAAATAATATCTTCCGATTAAGGTAAAATATTTTCATGATAATTACCAACTTAGATTTATCTTAACCTAATGATTAATCAAAATAATATCAATACTACGTTGTGGGTCGATCGGGTCAGGGTCCAGATTCGTGTGAAACATACGACCCTAACAAAAACAATATCAATACTACGTTGTGGGCCGATTGGGTCAGGGTCCAGATTCGTGTGAAACACACGGCCCTAACAGCTGTATTTTTCATTCATATCTGATTGTTCGATGGTCATGTTATCCAAACTCAGGAACACCTTCGACCAGACGAGATTGAAACAGCCACTCTACCGCCACCCATGGGAAGACGTTCCCTACAGCGAGTAAACTTTTTGAAGATTAAGAGCAAAATAAGCGAGAGTTTGTCTTCATTACCCCTGGCGAATTCGTGTTAAAAGTGTTTTTCTTTTTCCTTGCCTTAAATCGAGTAATCGCGTCATTTTCGATTAATTCAGTATTTGTAATGCTCAAAATGAGTATATGATTGTTTGTGTACTTTTGTAATTGTCAATCAGTGATCGAAGACATAACTATTCAACTACATTGGTGTTCGCTAGTTTCCTAGCTTGTGTGGTAGCTTCAGAAAGAAAAATAACATATTGCATATGTTGCATTGATCTAGCAGTTCATGTAGTACATTCCTACCTGATTTCTCTAACAAGAAACGTGATCACAAAATTCACAAAACTAACGTAAATGTAGCGTGCAATAACTTATCATGTTAGTGTTAAGATACTCGAAAGTATAATAGTATCAAACATCCCCTGGTACGCAGCACATGCGACATCAAGAAACATACAAATGAAAAATAATAGAATGCTGGAGGGCGTCATCAAGACGGGAGTCTTCACTATTTTAAAGATTTTGTTACTTTTTTTTTTGAAAGTAAAGATTTTGTTACTTAAGTAAGCTATTATTATGACTATACTTTTACGTGAACTGTCTGTAATATCCTTAAAATGTTCGCTTAAAGGATCAAAACATTCTGACCCCGAACGCGGGGGCCACCTCGTGCAACCACCTGTCTACTCAATCCAAGAATAATTGAATAAACCTGGAGCCTACACCAGCATATTTTGTGTTCACAGGACACAGAAGACAGAAAATTCCCCTGTAAAAGTCATACACTCCATCAAAATGCCACAATACCACATATAAGTAGCAGAAGTGAAACCATCTAGCTTTTCGTTTGTTGCAGCAATACGATTCGGTACACTCCGATGGCGGCGATGTGTCATCCGATGACGACACTACGAGGAAACGGAAAAAGAAGAAGAAGAGAAGCCGTGACGCGAGGATCTCGTCCTATACTTCCGGAAAGCCTGGTGTTGAGAAATGGGCGTCTTCTCGTCTACTACTACTTCGAATGATAAGGGATACTACTTACTTTGATTCCCGGGGAGATCGCGATAAGTTAGCCTTTGGTTCTGTTTACAGTCTCATCCATCTAGCAGTGCTGCTCCTGTTGACCCGGATGTTATTCAATTGGAACTTGATTTGGTTGATTTATTTCTTGGTCTTTGCCGCCTTGAGTGGCAAGCAGGTTATCAAGAGTTGGCTACCGCTTTATTTCAGGCAGAGATTGAATACAGTTTGTTCTGCCCCTTAGTTCAGTCTGAACAAAGTAAGCAAAGAATCTTCGAGCACTTCTGGAGTAGTAATTGTGCCAGGATTGGAGAAGATGGAGCCCTTGGCTGGTCAACATGGCTAGAGAGAGGAATAACAGAGGCAGAGACTTATCAGTGAGGAAGCCTCATAAGTTGTTGAAGAAGGTGCGAGAGATAATGATGAGGATGATGAACAAAATCCAGGTACGACTCCTATATCCTCTTCAGAAACTAATACTCCAAGACAAAGCGATTCATCACCAGAATCTCCGCCACTAAGGATGAGGTCCTTAAGTGATATATATGAAACTTGCAATTTTACTGTCTTGGAACCACCCAACTACGAAGTAGCATCTAAAGAAAAAGTATGGGTAAAGCTAAGGAGGAAGAGATAAAGACGACTGAGAAGAATAAAACTTGGGAGTTGGTTGATCATCCAAAAGATAAAAAAGTAATTGGAGTCAAGTGGGTCTACAAGACAAAGTTGAATCCCGATGGTTCTATACAAAAGCATAAGGCAAGGCTTGTAGCCAAATGATACGCTCAACTACCGGGGATCGACTACACAGAGACATTCGCCCCAGTTGCTCGGTTGGATACGATAAGAGCACTTATTGCTCTTGCCGCACAAAAACAATGGAAAATATTCCAACTTGATGTAAAGTCAGCTTTTCTAAATGGAGAGCTACAAGAAGAAGTATACGTCGAGCAGCCTGAAGGATTCATGACGAAAGAAGGCAAAGTCTTACGACTCAAGAAAGCACTATACGGGCTTAAGCAAGCACCTCGAGCCTGGTATAGCAAGATCGATGGATATTTTATCGACCAAGGATTCCGGAGGAGCAAAAATGAGCCAACTCTCTACATAAAGTCCCAAGGTAACACCAATATACTCATCATCTCTCTTTATGTTGATGACTTAATCGTCACAGGGAATGATATTAAGCTAATTGAAGAACTCAAGAAAGACATGATGAACACATTTGAGATGAGTGACTTGGGATTGATGCACTACTTTCTTGGAATGGAGATAAGCCAAGAAGAAGAAGGTATCTTCTTATCACAAAAGAAGTATATCGAGGATATGTTGAAGAAATTTAAGATGGAAGAATGCAAACCCGTTGCTACTCCATTGGTTCCAAATGAAAAGTTAAAGAAGGAAGATGGAACGAAGCAAATAGATGCATCCATCTATCGTAGCCTAATTGGAAGTCTACTATACTTATCAGCTACGAGGCCCGACATCATGTACGCGACAAGTTTGCTATCAAGATTCATGCAGAGCCCAAGCCAAACACATTTTGGAGCTGCAAAGAGACTCCTTAGATATCTGCAAGGAACAAAGACTTGCGGCATATGGTATAAACCAAGTTCAGAAGGAAACCTTTCAGGTTTCACTGATAGTGATTGGGCAGGTTTGTGGATGATATGAAGAGCACGTCTGGGTACGCGTTCAAGCTTGGCTCAAGTATAATATCATGGGGTTCAAAGAAACAAGAGTCGGTTGCACAAACATCAGCCGAGGCAGAATACGTTGCAGCAGCAGGAGCAACTTGTCAAGCTATATGGCTAAGAAGAATACTTTAAGACATGGGACAACCACAAAACAGGCCTACATAGATCTATTGCGATAGCAAATCAGCTATAACAATGGCCAAGAATCCAGTTCAACATAATCGAACGAAGCACATTGCTATCAAGTACCACTTCATAAGAGAAGTCCAAGCAAGTGGAGATATTGAGATGAAGTATTGCCCCACGGAAGAACAACAAGCCGATATCTTCACAAAGGCACTTTCAAGAGACCGATTTCAACTGCTAAGGAGTATGCTTGGAGTATCCGAGAAATGCTTCAAGGGGGAGTATTAAACTATGAAGTATTTCTAGAATAATCTATAGTATTCTAAATATATCTATATAATTGTAATAATAATATGGATGAATCAAGAGTAGTCCATACTACACTAGTTAAAGAATATTCGTAGGAATATTCTAGGAATCTATCTAGAAAAATCTAGCTAAGACTAATCTAGAATAATGTAATGGGAGAGTTCTAGATACCTCCTCCCACACCTATAAATACACCCATTAGGGTGATCTTGTAAACCAATCCAAAAACACTTAAGCAATACATTCTAAAGATTTTGGAGATAAGTACTCCATATTCTAAATACTCTAAATACTTCATATTCCCCACTACATCAAAAATACCTTCTCCTCCACTATCCACATAAACACAAATACAAATCTTCACTATCCTATAAAACATCTATCAAATATATAAATCTCCTATTTTCTAACATAGCTTAACATAATTAAAATACTAACTCTGTCTTGAACATCATTGCAGAATAAAGTATTCTAGAAGAAACATCAGATGAAACATAAGAGAATTTGAGGAAGAAAAAGTACTACAACATTTCAAAACCAAGAGCATACAAATCATCGGTTTGTCCGACTTGGGATCACGGGCAGTTAGGTAAGTCGAAAATGTCCAAAAGCACAATCACAAAAAAATCCCCGGATCCGAGATAACACCAACAGCGCAGATGCAGCAGCCGTGTACACCGATGCGAGGTACACCTGACTATTGTCCCCAATCTTTGCTGGAAAATCCCTCTCAGAGGTTGAAATACAAACCTGAAGATAGACAAATCAAAATTATATTTAAGTTGGGAAAAATAATGTTATTTTTTGGTCTTTAAGAACGATGATAATTAAAAGGCGATAAAACTTGCCTGATTTTCTCTCACGGGGAGAAGTTCGGGGTCGAATGTTTGCGGCAAATCATGTGGCATTGTACAACCAGCCTCTTTCAACACTTCGAAAATTGTCTTTCCTCCCGATCTGGGCACCATGACGGTGGCTATTTCGTCCAACTCCTAAGAAATAATAACAACCAATTAAGTTATTAAAAGTTTCACAATTACAAATATTGCACAACACCACCAAATTCTAACTAAGGTATACAGTAATGGAGGGAAACTATAAAGGTTGAAATAATAACAACCAATTAAGTTATTAAAAGTATCACAATTACAAATATTGTACAATACCACCAAACAAAATTCTAACTAAGGTATACCTCATCTGTGACAGGTACAATAAATGTGGGAACTTCCACCTTTCTTCCTTACAAGACAAATACTGCATTAAAATGTATGACTAACGAAGTTCTAAACGACCAATACAAAAGAAACACAATACAAATATCAAAGGTTATCTTACCGAAGCAAGGAATAATTTGGCAGCAGCCAAAAAGTCCTCAACTACCCCATCACTAAATGAACCAATGTAGACTCGGTGCACTCTGACATGCGAGCAATCTCGAGCTACAACGCAACCGTTGGGACAATGCGGTTTTGCCACCGAGAGCTGCAGTGTGTTGACAAGAATCGAAATCTCGGACAAATACCTAACAAAACAAAGAAAATGAGACTAATATATAATGCAAGTTATTAGGGTTTAGGGATACTACCTTGCTAGAGAATCACTATATATAGTTTCATATTCAAACGGGATAGGTGTTTTGTCCTGAAAATCACCAAAAATAAATGTTAATCACTAAAGAATTAAATCTAGAACATGAGGGAATCTTTTTTGAAGATTTGAGAATGATTTTAATTGATTAAGTTACCTGAAAGGGTACACAAATATATACACAAATATATTCACACATGTCTGGAAATCAGATCCTAAAAGAATTCTAGGAAAACAGAAACTTCCCTATCTATCTATGGAAGATATATACAGAACATTTACCTACAAGAATAAGGAAACTAAATCCTCGTATTCAAAAGGGAATAATCACTTCTATAATTATCTAGTTTGATTTCGTACAGTTTTTTGAATATAAGGGAAACTAACCTCGAGATACTTAAAGGTTTCTATGATACCATTCATTCCACCAGCTTGGACTACCATGTTGCATAAATGCATCCTCTCTTCCATCTATAGTAACAAAAAAAAAAAAAAAAGAAGTTATACATTTATCCCAAAATTTTCCTAAGAAATTTTAAGACGACGTACCGTTAAACAATCTATAGCCGTACCAAAAAATTCATAACATATATTAGTTGTGTCATGGACTGACATTGACACTTCCCCATTAATCTATTAGAAAAAAGAAAAAAACAATTTAGTGATAATTCTCAAGTTTTAATCACTAGGGACATCTATTCTTAGTAATATGAAACTCTATGTTTTAATAGAGGATAAATACTTACTTTACGTAATGAGGCATTCTTCCAAACAAATTAATCCTAAAAGTTGAGGGTGTCTGTAGATAAAAAATGTTAAACCGCATATATAACAAATTTAATCATTAGAAACACCTAATGAGAGTTAAGTTCTTAAAATACCTTAGTTAAATATCTGCCCGTGCCCATTATCATTGCCGCCTCTCCTGGTGAAACCCCTACGTTAAATTGGCCAAACGCGCCAAGGGAAGAGCAGTTGAAATCTACGCCACACAAGACCTACATGTAGTAAACAAGGAAATAAGAAAAAAGATTATAATCAACTTTCCAATAATTTGAGATTTACTCTTGTTAGTCCTTTTATTAGTTAGAAACACTAAATAAATCCTTGTTTTAAAAGGTAACTATTAATTGAAAGAGAATTGGGACATCCTTGAAAATAAAATAATTGTAGGGATGCATGGTAATTATTTTTCTTTTGAACATTTGGAATTTATATATCTAATTGTTTGTTTATTGGCAAAAGATTGATTAATTATTATGTTTCTATACTAACAGATTAATCTATGCCGTCTATTTTTTGGAATGTTAGTCTTCTACATTTACTTTTTGGTTGAAAGTTGAAATCTCTTGTGTTTTTTTTAAAGGATGAACGTTGAAAAAGTCATGGGATGTTTTTTGAATGTGAGAAACTCAAAAACATAAAAATTAAACCAACAGTAAAAGAATGTGTAGTGGAGTTAAAAGTCAATATAACATGATTAAATTTTGGAGTAAAGGTAATTATTGAAGATTTGGGTCACACAGTCACAAAACTAGAAGGAAACTTGATTTTTTGATTTTTATTTTTTTCCCTTATGAATAAGAAAGGAAACTAGAAGGAAACTTGTTAAAAAGGAAGAAAAAAAAAAAACAAAACGAAAAAAAAAATGACTTGCTGATCCGGTTAGCCAATTGTTTAGAAACAACAATTGCCTTATTTAAGTGTCTGTGCACATAACAAATCATTTTCCATAACCAAATATCATCTACTAGTTGAAAATATTACCTCTCCCGGGATGCACAAGGCTGTTTTCGCAATTTTGAGATGACTAACACCTTCGAACTTGAGATGATCTTCCTGGTATAAGTTTGGATAATAGCTTCCTCCGTCATTAACGACAATGACCCGTCGTTTGTCCAAAACCTAGCAAATAAAACTCAAAACTCATGCAGCCTAACATTGAAAACAAAAGAAAAATACGAACAGATTCCTGAGGATAGAAGAGAACTCAAAACTACGAAATCTCTCCTACACAATGAAAATAAACAACTCTATATGCCATTGACGATTTCTTTTAATTTACAGGGCTAACGTTGTCTCGAAACTCCTCAAACTAAAAAGTCTGGAGTCATTAATTAATGAAGTTTTTCAAGTTTATGTGAATTATATGATGATTAGATTAAATCTAATTAATAAGAAGTTAGGCTTAATATTGATTCAGTTACATGAGAATATACAATTTAACAGAGGAAACATAAATGACCCGGTAAGAAACAGATTCTTACAACTTCAAGCAAGACAATTAATCAATGCAGCCTTTAGAACAGCAATGTCATCATCAAATTTTCAAGAAATAATCCAGACAAGAAAATAGAAGATAAAAAGGGACATGATGAAACTACATTCAGCTCTGATGCCTTTAAATTTTGTGGAATGCAACCGAAAGATAATAAGATTCTTCTTAAACATATATAATAAATCCAAGATTATGAACTTCTTGGTGTACCAACTACCAAATACCAAGCACCTGCATTTAGGATCATTGTACTTGTTTATTTTTCGTATTACCTAAAAGATGATAATAAGATGTATTTAGATGTCTAGAGTATAGCTCAATGTTGGAGATCTGTACGTATTCGATCACATAAAGTAATTTTGGTTTCTTTTAATAGTTAACCAACCCACAAGTTCATCACCAACTCAGTCACTACAGAGAGACAACACACAGAAAAGCTTGAAGAAAGTGAATTGAGTTTTTTGATAAAAACTCGATCTTAATCATATTAATTAATTAGGATTTTTTTTAACTGCAAAAAAATTAGAAGGGAATTTTCCAAAATTCAAATAAAATTGGAATACTATTGACGTTCAAGATCCTGGAAACTCACACAGCAAAATAAAAAGAAAATAATCCACAAGGAATAGACAAATATAAATAGATTAATGTCAAAATGGTAGTGAATCTATAGTCGACTTAATTGACTGAAACAATTTAACAATTGCATAAAGATAGATAATTCAAGGCAAATGATATATACAGAGCAAAATCCCTAATTCTATTGTTCTCTAATTTACTTGTTGATTGATTATCTAACTTTATCATGCTTATTAATGCAGTGTTAATAAATTAATGGAATCTTTAGAAACTTAGAAATAGATCTATTTCCCGGTATTTACTCCTATTTACAACTTGTAAACATTATCTTTTTCTCTCTCTGAAAATTTGAGCATATCTTGATATTTTATTATTTCATTATTAGGCGCTTCAATTTTTTTCATATGCTGTAATTCTATTAATTATTCCATATATATTAAAAGTTAAACCAATTATAAATAAATTATTCATGGGCCGCATTTAGTTCTGTTTCAAACTATAACGTAATTAATTGAGAGGGCAAATTAAAAAAAAATTAAAGCAAAAGAGGTGTGAGTTATCTCCCGCTTGCAAAAAAATTAAAAGAACAACGGATCCCAGTGCGATTATTAGGATTTAGGCAACATAAAATTGATAAAATTTAGAGTAGTGTATGGTAATAATAATATAAATACAAAAAGTAAAACAACACCAGATTTTTCGTTTTTTTAAACAAAATTTAAATATATAAAGAGAGAATATTCACAAATCCAAACTTATGTTCGCTTCAACAAGTTTTGATTGGAATAAATCCCAGAGTAGTTGTTAGATTCTTTAGAATTTGTTTTTTGGAAGTTGCAAAAAAATAAATAAATTTAGAAGAGTTCAAGACTTTGTTTCTACATATCTTCATGCATGAGAAAGGAAATATCCACCACCATTAATATATTTAAAGATTTTTGTTATTAAACTAGGAGATAATTAAGGAACAAAATGGGGGAGTAAATAATTAATAGATTTGAGAAGGATAAAATAGTAATAAATTCAAAAATTGCTCTGGATTTAGGGATTTTGCTCTGGATATATCAGCTCCCATAATTCAAAGTCACTTTTCCCCGAATTTACTCTTGAAACATAGCATAATTGCATTACCTGAGAAAGAGGAGGAGAAATTCATGCGCCTATGTATGTCTATGTGTGTGAGCTTGTGAGAAAGAGGATCGGAGGAAAAATGCTAGATTGCGATTCATAATTGAAGATTCTCCTGATTGTTGGATCATGAGAGCAATTAAGATTCATAATTGAAGATTCTCCTGATTGTTGGATCATGAGAGCAATTAAGAAGATCAAGGGCTCAAATGTTATTAGAAGATATTATCGCTAAAGTGCTAAAAGGCTAAAGGGCTCAAATGTTATTGGAAGATATTATCACTAAAGTCCTAAAGGACTTAAATGTTATTAGAAATATTATCACTAAAGTCTTAAAGGCTCAAATGCTATTACAAGATATTATCACTAGAGTCCTTAGGATTAGCCCATTCTTGTATATATACTACACGTTTTGGGGAGGGAGAAATTAAGGGCATTTTGGATAATTCAAATACTTTTGGTAAGATAATACATACTACCAAACACAGAATTATGATGATTATGGTACTAATTTGAGTGACAAAATGTCCAACCAAACATGGTATTGATTAATTAGTTATGTACTATGTGGTCATTAAATTATATGTGTTTTGCCCTCCAATGCCATCCAAACGAAGACTTAAATTTTTTACCAAACAACGTGTCTTATTTCTCGTCAGGCGCATATATAGGACACATGGCAGTAAAAGAGCAATGCCATATATATATATATATATATATATATATATATATATATATATAGGCTTCTGCTAATGTACATGGCATGAGTGCTATAACTATGCTGCTGAGAATCTTACTAGTTTAGTTTAAGCTAAAGGGCGTGGTAACTTTCCTTTTCTCTTCAAATTCTCATGGAAAAGGATTTTGGTTGATTTTGATTTTGTATGTAAGGTAGGGTCGGGACCCTGCTACAAGTTACAAAGATCATATATAGAAATAGAAGGACCCCCAATACGTACTTACCAAAAAAATAAAAGACATGCATCATTATTATTGGATGTTCATATCTTTTAGTAGCATTTTACTGACAATATAATACTAAAGTCTAAGGATATATCATTTTCCATTTACTCCTAATTTCTCCCTCTAATTACTTTTAGAAAAAAAAGAGCCCAAATCTGTGGGAGCCCAACGGTGAACAAAATGAACAAAATGTTCCACAAATCTTAATTTGAGCTGCCCAAATTTCAAAGTAACAATAATGGATCATTGTTAATGTTATTATTAAAAAGTAACAATATGTCGAATATTTTATTTATAAAATAAAGTAACAATTTCGAAATAATTTCACCAAATACTCCATTCAATCACATCAAAAAAACAATACATCAAAAAAAATACCCCATTCGATCAATCACCAACATACGTACGTGTCATGCCCAAAATAAAAACACCATACACATGTCTTCTTTTTTTTCATCAACCCAATTATGTACTACGCACAAATATATATATATATATATATAATTGTTAGAAAATCGGAATACAGAAAAAAATAATGAACATAATATATGAGAATTTCCTTGAGGGCGTGAACTTAGAACAATTTTCTAAAAGCAATATTTTCACTATATAAGTAGAAAATATGCTTCCCAGGATACAACAAGAAATTTAGGAATATTTATGTGATGCAGAAAATGGTTGAATAAATAAAAACGAATCTGTATGATTATATTTATATAACACGAAAAGTTATATATATGAACATACATATTTATTCATAATGGTGGTGCCCCGTAGGATAGATTTGTACCTTTCACCAATTAATTTAGATTTTAAATATAACTTAATCTAAAAAATAAAATACTATGGGTTGCAACTCTTCACCAACTTATTTTGAATTAAAACAAAATAAATTCCAAAAATAAGTTATTATAAGTATAAGTGTTGAACTTTGTTATAGACTTATAATATTATATATATATATATATATATATATATATATATCAAGCCCAAGTGCCTACCATAGACTTATAATATATATTATATATATATCAAGCTTAATTAGACCTAGCCCAACACAATGTACAAATACTAGAATTAACTCTTTAAGAGTCCAGTTCTGAATAAGATGTTCAAAACTCTTATCTCCTACCAATGTGGGATACTACATTGTTCACAACTAAAATACACAACAATATATACGAGATTTCATCAACACAAAAAGATTATATCAATAATAGTACGAGATTTCTCACCTTCTCTCTTTTCCCAAACACAGATTCGTATATGATGCTACATAATATAGTAGCGATACGTGTTATGTCACGTGGATGCCACAATTGGAAGGACTGCCATTATTTGTATATAACAAACTAGGCCCTCTATGATATGTTATTGGAAAGCCACGGGTGTCTAGGTCGCAATGCAATAAGCGGATCACAATTCCGAGGTCCGGAGTGGAAGTTATGCCCAAAATGGTAGGACTGCGCAGAACATGCACTATATCGAAAAGTATATCGAATATACATCGAATATCATATTCGATATGGGTCCAACGCCTATAAATACCCGACCCCCTTGGCCATAAGGGAGGGAAAAACACCTAGGGATCACCCCGTCATGTCTATATCGAAATGTACGTCGAATATCATCTCCGATATGCCATATTCGACATAGATCCCCGACATACCTTCGACATACCTTCGACATACTGCAATACCTGATGTTATATCGAACATAACTACCGATGTAATTATCTATTCGACATGTATAATATATGTATGGAAAGCTACATGTGTCAGATACCCATAGGAAGAAGCAGATCGAGGTTTTGATATACCAATCTCGAGATATGGCCGATATGGTGTAACCTCGACATATCTCTGATGTGCCAGAATACCCGATCTTTTATCGGATGTCACTACCGATATACTTATCTCCCCAACATGTACCTTATATGCTTGGAAAGCTAAAGGAGTCTACTTTCCATATCGAGAAGCGGTTTGAGATTTGGACCTTCCTGCAAGGAGATATGGTCAAAATCGTAAAGCCGCGCAGTGCAGAATAGACAAATGAACTACGTCCGACTTGATTCCCCCAAAGGGATACGTAGGCAGCTTGGGATAACCCGAGTTCAGTCCGGAATCATCAACGATCCATCCGTCCCCTCACCACGTCGCTTGGAGTACATGTGTGTGAAGGACAAAGCTGGTTCCGGCACAACCTAGGATCAGCATGATGCGGAGTGTTTTATCAGCATAAGACAACACACCAAATCATTGGCGCCGTCTGTGGGAACACAATGGAATGTACTTAGAAACAAGCATGCAACCTTAAGATTCAATCAAGTTCACCAAGAATTATGGCGGATTGGAGCGCCATCGCACATATGCCTTACATCAAGATAAGTCTGTCAATTACATTACACTACATATTCTGCAACTGAAACAGGAAGCACCACGCAGGTCTTATTCCCTTATCGCGTGATGCATCGGCGAACTAGGGTTCACCTAGTTCCCAACCGTTGCACATTGTGAATCTTTATATATGGAACGTTATATCTCTCTCTCTCTCCTTCATATTGATAGACTATTTTCATGTACACTGTAAGTGTACATGAACCTCTTATCTTAAAGGATAGGCGGATCGGAGGTTATCCGGTTCTTGCATGTCATGCATTTTGAAGTTTCTTATTGATACATATTGTGACGCATATCGTTATCCATCTTTAGCCCTTATTTTCCCTAGATAAGCATATTTGTATTGTCATGTCCTTGATTCTTGCAGGAACGTGTCATAACGGATACGACGAAGGTGCTCTAACGGCACACTGAGATTATGGTTTCTTTCCCATAAGAAACTAAAAAGATCTAGTTAAATTATTGCGTGATTATATATTTGCTTCCTATAGGTACACATTTTAGACGGTATAACGTGCTTTAACAGCACGATGATTTTTTAGAAATTTTCTCGCAGGGAAATCACGGGATGACATCCCACATTACTCACTATTATCTGTTAAAGAAGGTACAACAGGCACGCCTAACTCTCATACATGAACATTCACCTCTCAGGATATCAAAACTCCCCATAAGGGAAAACTCATAACGCAATCTATGTGTATTCCATTATATATATCATTATGCATGCACATTCCTCTTTTTGGTCTTCATTGGATTACAGGTATCCAAGGCTCTACAAACCCTACGGGGAGGAAAACTACCAGCAAACAGCGACAAAAGCAGAAGAAAGCAGGCCCCTACCCATTAGCGGTAACGGGTAAAAAAAAAAAAAAAAGGTAGGCTCCTACCCATGAGCGGTAACGGGTCCCCAGTGATAACGGGCGGGCTCCTACCCATGAGCGGTAACGGGTCCCCGGTGATAACGAGCGGGCTCCTACCCATGAGCAGTAACGGGTCATCTACAAAGAAAAGGCTCCTACCCATGAACGGTAACGGGTTCCCCTGTGATAACGGGCGGACTCCTACCCATAATCGGTAATGGGTCACCTACAAAGAGAAAAATATCCCCTGTGATAACGGGGTCGACCGTAAACATTCGAACGGTAGCGTGTTTCCTGTGATAACGGGATGCGCCCCTACCCACAAGAAAAATATCCATGTGATAACGGGGTCGACCGTAAACATTTGAATGGTAGCGGGTTCCCTGTGATAACGGGATGCGCCCCTACCCACAAGAAAAATATCCCCTGTGATAACAGGGTCAACGCTAAACATTTGAACGGTAGCGGGTTCCCTGTGATAATGGGATGGGCCCTTACCCACAAAGAGAATATCCCCTGTGATAAAGGGGTCGACCGTAAATATTTGAACGGTAGCGGGTTCTCTGTGGTAACGGGATGCGCCCCTACCCACAAGAAAAATATCCCCTGTGATAACGGGGTCGATGATAAACATTTGAACGGTAGCGGATTTCCTATGATAACGGGATGGGCCCCTACCCACAAGAAGAATATTTCCTATGATAATGGGGTCGACGCTAAACATTTGAACGGTAGCGGGTTCCCTGTGATAACGGGATAGGCCCCTACCCATAAGAAAAATATCCCCTATGATAACGGGGTCGACGCTAAATATTTGGACGGTAGCGGGTTCCCTGTGATAACGGGATGCGCCCCTACCCACAAGAAGAATATCCCCTGTGATAACGGGGTCCACGCTAGACATTTGAATGGTAGCGGGTTCCCTGTGATAACGGGATGGGCCCCTAACAACAAGAAGAATATCCCATGTGATAACGGGGTCGATGCTAAACATTTAAACGGTAGCGGGTTCCTTGTGATAACGGGATGCGCCCCTACCCACAAGAAAAATATTTCCTGTGATAACGGGGTCGATCATGAACATTTGAGCAATAACGGTTTCCCTGTGATAACGGGATGGGCTCCTATCCACGTGAACCGATCCCTTGTGATAACGAGGTTGATCTTGAAGATTTGAGCAGTAACGGCGTCCCTGTGATAACGGGATGGGCCCCTACCCACGTGAACTGTTACGCTAGGTGAAGAGCCTATTGGGTGGAAATCCCATAAATCAAGCTAGGTGAAGAGCCTATTGGGTGAAAATCCCATAAAATTACGCTAGGTGAAGAGCCTATTGGGTGAAAATCCCATAAATCAAGCTAGGTGACGAGCCTATTGGGTAGAAATCCCATAAATTAAGCTAGGTGAAGAGCCTATTGGGTGAAAATCCCATAAATCAAGCTAGGTGAAGAGCCTATTGGGTGGAAATCACATAACATTACGCTAGGTGAAGAGCCTATTGGGTGAAAATCCCATAAATCAAGCTAGGTGACGAGCCTATTGGGTGGAAATCCCATAAATTAAGCTTGGTGAAGAGCCTATTGGTTGAAAATCCCATAAATCAAGCTAGGTGAAGAGCCTATTGGGTGGAAATCCAATAAATTAAGTTAGGTGAAGAGCCTATTGGATGAAAATCCCATAAATCAAGCTAGGTGAAGAGCCTATTGGGTGGAAATCCCATAATAGTACGCTAGGTGAAGAGCCTATTGGGTGAAAATCCCATAAATTAAGCTAGGTGAAGAGCCTATTGGGTGAAAATCCCATAAAACAAACTAGGTGAAGAGGCAGGCCCCTACCCCACGAGCGGTAAATGGTCACCTATCTACAAGGCCCCTACTCCACGAGCGGTAGTACGGTCGACAATCTGCAATCCCCTATCTACAGATCCCCTATTCCCAAGAATAGAGCGGACGACACTATACCTCGACAATCTGAGGACAAACGGAGGAACGGACAATGCGGACAACACAAAGGAAACATACTAGAAATGGCAACATCACCTCTACCCATCAACGTATAAGGTAAAATGCAAGAAATGCCGCGTCACTCCTGCCAAAGATGATTTACCTATACGCTAACATGCCATAAATGGCAGAGCGACCTCTACACGTACAAGTTCATAACAAAATTGAAAGGTGAACATATACCTACGCGGTATCCTGCCTTAAATGACAAGTAAACGCACACCCACGAGGTACCCTAACTAAAGGGACAACCAACCAAAGACACGATTTCTTAACAGTATTCCTTTAAATATATCAAACACACAAGTTGCTGTGAAATACCGCGGGAATTGAAAAAAATTGCACACAAATGTGAGACGACACGCTTGCATTAATCCACACAAAGTGGACAAGGTGAACCATCTTACAACATCCATTACCTACGCGATAACCCGCCTCTTAAGGCACAACGGTTAGTACCTACATGGTACCCTGACCTCATACGGCAAAAACAAGTATCTATGTATTACCACGCCTTTTAAAAGCACAGTATACTGCTAAAACGCTCAAACCCAACGCAATTGCATGATTAAAGAATAAATCGTTCATACCATAGATTTATAACAACGCCGTTGCATCCGCCACCGTACCGGTCTAAGATTGACAAATAATAAATGAAGCCGCCACCAACGATAAATTCTCATCACCAATGAGATCTTCAATAATACCGCTATGACTATGAGGTTCAAAATGAGCGACTATTATTTAAATGCATGAGGATGCATTTATTTGTTAAACTCGCTCCGGAAAACAAGGAGCGTCAATC
Source organism: Linaria vulgaris (assembly GCA_948329865.1). Classification (NCBI taxonomy): domain Eukaryota; kingdom Viridiplantae; phylum Streptophyta; class Magnoliopsida; order Lamiales; family Plantaginaceae; genus Linaria; species Linaria vulgaris. The sequence goes on along the minus strand of OX415250.1, from coordinate 27,091,997 downwards.
GAAAGATTATTCCAAGCAGCATAATAAATGACGCTTTGCATCATCGTAAACTATGCGACTCTTTCGAAGGGTGACCAACCTACAATACTCACTAGCGCAAGCAAGCGATCAAATACGCATTAAATGCAAACCTAAGAACGTCAAGAAAATTATTTCCGTCCATTATCGCATTCGTTATTTTCACAATTATTATAGCCGAGAGCCTTCCTTGAGATGACTTCTCACTCATTGCCTATCTTACCCTCTTAAAGATTGGCAAAGTGCATATTTAACTTACATTGAAGATAATCATGACATCTCTCATTGGACCTATAAATAATTTAGACGTCAATCGCCAGTTACAAACATTGGCATGGGCGCCTCCAGGCTAAGCATTATCATACCTACACTATGCGCTGGTGATCGCTCAAAAGCTTATTTGAAGCTACATCAGCAATAGCTTTAGCTGCAAATTGCCCAATAACGGTAGGGTGAAACATACCGAGAGCGTAATCCTAGATCATACCTCACAATGTATGACAAGTGTTGTTTATGATATAATATCAACTACGTCTACCTGTAAAGGTAAACAGAAGTGCAGTCAGACACTACCTCTGATAAAGTACTTGAATAACTCAAGACGTACTGACCAAGTTTGAGTTAGTTACGTACCCACATATTCAACGCAAAACCTAGCCACACTAACGCTATAGCCAGGCCAACGCACAAACATTTTCCCATATCCCAAATGCTTATGAGGGAAAAATCATAATAAGTGACAACAAGTGCTCCCATCGATCACCCTGAGACTCTCATTCACTCATCAACCTCACGCAAGGTTGGTAAAAACCCGATTTTCATAAACAATCACGTATACACAATCGCAAGCAACAATCACGATTATACATGCAAGATTGCACGTACAAGGCCTCAAGTGGTCATGTTCGTCTACCTCGGTTACACGCTACTCCATGTAGCCTTCTCGCAACCACACATCGCAGCCGCATCCATTTTGCAAGTTGCATCGAATATATGCATATTACTCCAAATGCACTTCTTATGAAGGTGTTTATCGATTGACGGTGAATCAAAAGATATACGCTTTCGCTAAAACACAAACGATTTTTCTGTCTTCTAACTTATTGAGGAACTTATATCAATATATATTCATTGTCTGTCGCGCTATCCTTGATAGATAACAGGGAACTAGTGACCTCACCTCAGCAAAAAGGGCAAGAAATCTACAAATCCTACGGGATACTGTGCACCGTTCACCTAAAAATACAAAGGTAGGGCTTTGCAGCAAATCATTGATTGCTTAGTACGACAATAGCCGAAGAACTGCAACTACCAAATGATAAGCTTCACCGAGAATTCGCGCCGAGAGGAACATTTCTCTCCCAATAAAGACAAGTTTCATAATAAGGAACATTTTTCTCTGTGATAATTCAAACACGGACCTCTAGGCTACGTAAATTACATTGGGGGTCCACCAACATCTTGGAATGAATTCACATATCCGAGCTCCATCATTTGAACTGGCGGGACTAGAGGTACAGGTAATCCAAGAACTCATATATAATTTGCAAATCATTATCCTCAGATAATAATCTCCAAACTGGGGGACTAGTGGTGTGTATAAATATGACATCCAATTAGAGTTTGAAGTATGCTCATGTTCCAAGACCACACTCCAAACTGGGGGACTATTGATGCTACATAATATAGTAGCAATACGTGTTATGTCACGTGGATGCCACAATTGGAAGGATTTCCATTATTTGTATATAACAAACAAGGCCCTGTATGATATGTCGTTGGAAAGCCACAGGTGTCTAGGTCACAATGCAACAAGCGGATCGCAATTTTGAGGTCCGGAGTGGAAGTTATGCCCAAAATGGTGGGACTGCGCAGAACCTGCACTATATCGAAAGTATATCGAATATACATCGAATATCATATTCGATATGGGTCCAACGCCTATAAATACCCCCCCCCCCCCACTTGGCCATAAGGGAGGGAAAAACACCTAGGGATCACCCTGTCATGTCCATATCAAAATGTACGTCGAATATCATCCCCGATATGCCATATTCGACATAGATCCCCGACATACCTTCGACATACTGCAATACCTGATGTTATATCGAACATAACTACCGATGTACTTATCCATTCGACATTTATAATATATGTATGGAAAGCCACATGTGTCAGCTACCCATAGAAAGAAGCAGATCGAGGTTTCAATATACCGATCTCGAGATATGGCCGATATGGTGGAACCTCGATATATCTCCAATGTGCCAGAATACCCGATCTTATATCGGATTTCACTACCGATATGCTTATCTCCCCAATATGTACCTTATATTCTTGGAAAGCTAAAGGAGTCTACTTTCCATATCAAGAAACGATTTGAGATTTAAACCTTCCTGCAAGGAGATATGGTCAAAACTGTAAAGGCGCGCAGTGTAGAATAGACAAATGAACTACGTCCGACTTGATTCCCCCTAAGGGATACGTAGGCAGCTTGGGATAACCCGAGTTCAGTCCGGAATCATGAACGATATATCCGTCCCCTCACCACGTCGCTTGGAGTACATGTATGTAAAGGACAAAGCTGGTTCCGGCACAGCCTAGGATCAGCATGATGCGGAGTATTTTATCAGCATAAGACAACACACCAAATCATTGGCGCCGTCTGTGGGAACACAATGGAATGTACTTAGAAACAAGCATGCAACCTTAAGATTCAACCAAGTTCACCAAGAATTATGGCGGATTGGAGCGCCATCGGACATATGCCTTACATCAAGATAAGTCTGTCAATTACATTACACTACATATTCTGCAACTGAAACAGGAAGCACCACGCAGGTCTTATTCCCTTATCGCATGATGCATCGGAGAACTAGGGTTCACCTAGTTCCCAACCGTTGCACATTGTGAATCTTTATATATGGAACGTTATATCTCTCTCTCTCTCATTCATATTGATAGACTGTTTGCAGGTACACCGTAAGTGTACATGTACCTCTTATCCTAAAGGATAGGCGGATCGGAGGTTATCCGGTTCTTGCATGTCATGCATTTTGAAGGAACATCTTCTATGTGAGATTGATTCATGTCTGCCTCATGGTATCATGAATGTTTCACAGGGTGATTCAAGTGATTGTCTTTTGGTACTAAAGTTCATGCTGTCACTTTGTTTGCAACATACCCAGGGGTGAATTTCTAAAGCACTTAGTTAATTATTTTTATATAGTTAACTGTCTTTTGGTGCGGTGATTGTGTTTGGGGCATCGCGGTTGTTGAAGCTATGCTTAATTTAAGGGGGAGAAAAAAAATTTTGCCATTAGTTGTTGAAACATGTGGTTTACCAGTTACAACAAATATACATGTGATATGCTCCGGGATATTGAGACTCCATCTCGTTGTCAGGGTCTTTGATTTGCTATGACAAAAAGGGGGAGATCAAGTGAAGAGGTGACATATGCCACATATAGCATACATCATTCAGTTGCAACTTCTAGATATATTATTATATATTGTGCTTGGTGTCTCACCGCTTCATGCAGGGCATTGCTTTTGTCAAGAAATCAACGAAGGAGCATATGACCTTTGTTTGTTGCCACTATGCAACTTGGGTGTTGGGCTTATAGCTGAGCATATGACCCTCGTTTGTTGCCATTCTGCAACTTGGGTTCTGGACTTATAGCTTGCTACTACAACCTTGCTGATTATTAATATTATCTTGGTAATGCTTGTTTAGAGAATTTCTCTTTGCATCCATTGAGGATGGCATCGCTAGAGTGTCGGCCTTGACATAAGCAAGCTCATCACGGCTGAAATGGATCATCTTCAAACTTACTGTTTTTAATATCTTTTCAAACATTGTGTGCCCTTTCACCTGCAAAAAGCAAGATGTCAGTTAGTTAAACATATATGAACATTAAAAGAACAACAAACTTGGAGGGGAAGCAGCTTATAAAAAAGAAAACAAAAGACAAAGTTGAAGTGTACACCTGCTGCGGTGACGAGAAATGACTGTGAAAACTAGCTTCACAACGTACTGTGCATGTCTTTTTCTTTGGTGCCGCAAACGGAACCATAGCCGTGGTTGGTAAGCTTTTGTGGAGGATGAAGCTTAAGAGAAACATGGCTTGTATATGCACTGGTGATTTTCTTTTCTTTCTTTCTTCTTCTAGGGCTAACGTATATTTGAAGACGACAATGCAAATAGAGAGAAGGAGGGGAAATGGGGTTTTAATTATTTGATTGCGATGGGTAAGAATAAAAAGATAAAACCAAGAGAGAGAACGAGCTAGTGGCAGTGCAATGGTACTGAATACTCAAATATATGGAAGAAAGGGAGTGCGAAAGTCTCCTTGGATTATTCATGATATTATAGTCAATTAGTCACACAACTTCCTTTTGACTTTTCTTGTTTTTTCTTGAAGGACGAATTCTGAAAAATACCCGCTAACTTTTGCTTTTAATTCTAAATGCCCTTTTTTTCAAACCTGCTGAAAATGCCCGTTAAGTTTTAAATTTTCTAACAAAAACACCCGATTTTAAAGATTCGGACATTTTATCCGACGTGGCATCCGAATCAAAGAGGCGCACTGCTAAATAAAAAAGTCGCGTTTTAAAATTCGGACATTTTTGGTGGAATTTTAAAAGATACAAGGTATTTTTAGAATGTTTTGAAACAACGAGCATTTAAGATTAAAAGCAAAAGTTATTTTTAGAATGTTTTGAAACAATGGGCATTTAAGATTAAAAGCAAAAGTTAGCGGGCATTTTTGATAATTTGTCCTTTCTTGAACACTACATTTTTACCTTCTTTTTTTAAAAAAATATAATAATTTGAAAACCTATTTCGTAGCAAGGCACACAATTATTAGCTACTGGCAACTACTATACTCTGGTACTAAGCTACTTTCGGAATTGTAATGTTCATTTACACAAGCAGATTTTATGTAGATGATATTATTAGCATTGCATTTTCTCTCTAAATGCATAGCCTCTAATTAATTAAATTCTATTATTCCATCTTCTCAAATAATCATACACCCCAAATTCCTTAATTTACTCTAAACCAAAACTCAAAATCAACAATAATCTCTACCTAACTTTATAAATAATCTTTCACAAAAACTTATATATACTCAAAATGTGTGGGTAAATCCAACAACTTCACTTATTTAATTTATCCTCCAAAATCTTTTTATCTGCCCATTTATTGGTTTTTCTTTATGCAGCGTGAACAACCTAAAAAGGCATCTTGAAGGTTTATCAGATATTTTTCATGGTTTAAAATATGATAGAAGAATAGCAACAAATGTGCTTTATTAAAAAAAGTCGAGAAATATTGTAGACAACAACAATATGCACATTCAACGAAAACATTAACACGCGATGAGTGGGCTCATTTTTTGGTGCTCTCAGCCATTTATTGACATTTTTGGTTTGATGCATTTTCTGAGATTTTGTCAATCAGTGTATTAGTATTTCCTGGATATAATATCAAAATTAAATACATAATTATTAAATTACGTGTTGAGTTGAACTTCGAAATCCACATTGATCTCTTTCAACACTGCACCAAACATATGTAAATCTTTTAGAATCAAATGAATATAAGGTGTAAGTTTATTTTGTAGGAGTAATTCTCTTTAAGGAAAATTCTTCTAACTTACTTGTTTGACCCCTCTTGCTTGAAGCTAAGCCAAGGTTTTCCTGTTGCATATCTATCATAGCTTTAACCTTTGATATTAATTCTCCTTTACAAGAAAAAGAAATACAAACTGTATTCATTTAATAAGAATGACTAGTTTGAAAACAAATTACCTAAAGACAAATAAATAATGAGAATTTTGATTTGGCCATCCTTTATGTTGGCCTCTTTTCATAAAATATCTTTTATATTGTCATTCTGCAGTGCAAGTCCTATATGTTGTACCAATTTATCATTTTTTGTCCTTTTGAAAATCCGGCGACATAATATTCGAATATTCCGGGGAAAAATTCAAATATTTCCTCGTCGGATTTTCAAGGAGGACGAAAAAGGCAATTGGTACAAAATATATGACTTTCGGTGCAAAATGGCAACATGAAGAACGTCCTTTGAAAAGAGGCAACATAAAGAGATGGCCAAAGCAAATTTCCCAATAAATAATCAATAAGTCTCACAAAAAAAGTATATACCAAGCTTTCGAGTTTCTGATTGATTTTCTCTATCGTCCTAACAACATTCGCCGACTTTTCAAGTTGACGAAGACAAGTGAAAGGTTTGATCTACTACAAAATTTTCAAAATAAATTTAGATTTTGTATTCTATAGTGAAAGAAAACAGAAAAGCTCAGCCAACTTAATGAATAACAACAATAATGGGAGGGAAGGAAGCTGTGGAATCATATAGGGCTTCATTCTTCGTTTCACATCTTTCTAATCCAACGTCCACAACGGCCTTAACAACCTAAAAAGGCATATTGAAGGTTTATCGAATATTTTTCATGGTTTAAAATATGATAGATAAATAGCAACAAATGTGTTTTATTAAAACAAGTCAAGAAATATTGTAGACAACAATAATATACACATTCAGCAAAGACATTAACACGCGATGAGTTGAGCACATTTTTTAGTGTTCTTAGCCATTCATTGACATATTTAGTTTGATGCATTTTCTGAGATTTTGTTAATTAGTGTATTCGTATTTTTTGATATAATATCAAAATTAAATACGTAATTATTAAATTACATGTTGAGCTGAATTACGAAATCCACAGTGATCTCTTTCAACACAGCACCAAACATATGTAAAGTTTTTAGAGTGAAATGTATATAAGATGTATGTTTATTTTGTAGGAGTAATTCTCTTGACTTATTTGTTCGACCCCTCTCGCTTGAATCTAAACCAAGGTTTTCTTGTTGCATATCATCATAGCATTAACCGTTGATAGTAATTTCTCCTTTAAAGGAAAAATAACTACAAACTGCATTCAGTTAATATGAATGACTAGTTTGAAAACAAATTACCTAAAGACAAATAAATAATGGAGATTTTGATTTGGCTATTCTTTATGTTGGCCTCTTTTCATAAAACGTCTTTCATGTTGCCATTCTGCAATGCAAGTCCTACATGTTGTATCAATTTGCATTTTTCAACATCTTTGAAAATCCGACGAGGAAATATTCGAATATTTTGGGGTGTCATGTGGAATATTCTGGGGAAATATTCGAGTATTCCCTCGTCTGATTTTCAAAGAGGGTAGAAAATGCAAATTGGTACAACATGTAGGACTTGCGCTGCAGAATGGCAACATGAAGGACGTCCTTTGAAAATGGGCCAACATAAAAGATGGCCAAAGGAAAATTCCCAACAAATAATCAATAAGTCTCACAAAAAGAGTATATACCAAGCTTTCAAGTTTGTTATTGATTTTCTCTATAATCCGAACCTCATTGACCGACTTTTCAAGTTTGCGAAGACAGGTGAAAGGTTTGAACTGCAACAAAATTTCCAAAATAAACTTAGATTTTATATTTTAGAGTGAAAGAAAACGAAAAAGCTCAGCCACCTTTATGAATAACAACAATAGAAGGAAGCTAATACTTCCAAAGTCATAGAGGGCATCATACTTCGTTTCCCATCTTTCTAATCCAGTGTCTACAACACCATGAACAACCCAAAAAGGCATTATGAAGGTTTATCGGATATTTCTCATGGTTTAAAATATGATAGAGAAATAGCAACAAATGTGCTTTATTAAAAAAAAGGAGAGAAATATTGTAGACAACATTAATATGTACATTCAGCAAAGATACTAACACGTGATGAGTTTAGCACATTTTTTAGTGATCTCAACCAATAATTGACATTTTTGGTTTGATGCAGTTTCTGAGATTTTGTCAATCAATATATTAGTATTCCTTTGATATAATATCAAAATTAGATACGTAATTATTAAATTACGTGTTGAGCTGAACTACGAAATCCACAGTGATCTCTTTCAACATTGCACCAAACATATGTAAATCTTTTAGAATCAAATGTATATAAGGTGTAAGTTTATTTTGTAGGACTAATTTTCTTTAAGGAAAACTCTTTTGACTTACTTGTTCGACCCTTCTCGCTTGAAGTTAAACCACGGGTTTCTTCTTGCATATCTATCATAGCTTTAACCTTTGATTGTAAATTCTCCTTTGCAAGAAAAAGAAATACAAATTGTATTCAGTTAGTATGAATGATTAGTTGGAAAAAAAATTACCTAATGACAAATAAATATTGAGAATTTGGATTTGGCCATCCTTTATGTTGGCATTTTTTTTATAGAATGTCCTTTATGTTGTTATTCTACAGCGCAAGTCCTGTCTGTTGTACCAAATTGTATTTTTTTGACCACTTTGAAAATCCAGCACGAAAATATTCGAATATTCCGGGGGGTCACGTGAAATATTCTTGGGGAATATTCGAATATTTCATCGTCTGGTTTTCAAAGAGGACGAAAAATGCAAATTGGGACAACATATAGGATTTGCGCTGCAGAATGGCAACATAAATGACGTCCTTTAAAAATAGGCCAACATAAATATTTATTCTTAATGGTTGTGTCTCGTAGGATAGATTTGCACCCTTTCACCAATTAATTCAGATTTTAAATATAAGAGAATCTGAAAAATAAAATACTATGGGTTACAATTCTTCACCAATTTATTTCGAATTAAAACAAATAAAATCAGAAAAAAATTTATATAAGTATAAGTCTTGGACTTTGTTATAGACTTATAATACATTATATATATAATGTATATATATATATATATATATCTAGCCCAAGTGCCTATCATAGACTTATAATATATATTACATATATATCAAGCCCAAATAGACCTAACCCAACACAGTGTACAAACACCAAAATTAACTCTTTAAGAGTGCAATTCTAAATAAGGTGATCAAAACTCTTATCTTCTACCAATGTGGGATATTACATTGTTCACAACTAAATTACACAACAATATATATACCGGATTTCATCAACACAAAAAGATTATATCAATAATAGTACACAATTTCTCACCTTCTCTCTTTTCCCAAACACAGATTCGTATAGATATTTCACATCGCTTTCCATTGAAGATGGCACCACTAGAGTGTCGACCTTGACATAAACAAGCTCATCACGGCTGAAACGGCTCATCTTCAAACCCGCTCTTTTTAATATCTTTTCAGTCATTGTGTGCCTTTCACCTGCAAAACGCAAGATGTCAGTTAGTTAAACATATATGAACATGATGTTCAAATATATATATATGAACATTAAAAGAACAACAAACTTCGAGGGGAAGCAGCTTATAAAGAAAAAACAAAAGACAAAGTTGAAGTGTACACTTGCTGCGGTGACGAGAAATGACTGTGAAAAACCAGCTTCACAATGTACTGTGCATGGCTTTTTCTTTGGTACAGCAAACGGAATCGTAGTCGTGGGTGGTAAGCTTTTGTGGAGGATGGAGCTTAAGAGAAACATGGCTTGTATATGCACTGCTGGTTTTCTTTTCTTTCTTTTCTTCTTCTAGGGCGAACATATTTTTGAAGAAGACAATGCAAATAGAGTGAGAAAGAGGGGAAATGAGGTTTTAATTATTTGATTGCGATGGGAGAGAATAACAACAATAATGGGAGAGAAGGAAGCTACGAAACCCACAGTGATCTCTGTAAACACTGCACCAAACATATGTAAATCTTTTAGAATCAAATGTATATAAGGTGTAAGTTTATCTTGTCAGAGTAATTTTCTTTAAGGAAAACTCTTTTGACTTACTTGTTCGACCCTTTTTCGCTTGAAGCTAAACCAAGGTTTTCTTGTTGCATATCTATCATAGCTTTAACCTTTGATTGTAAATTCTCCTTTACAAGAAAAAGAAATACAAATTGTATTCAGTTAATATGAATGACTAGTTGGAAAACAAGTTACCTAATGACAAATAAATATTGAGAATTTTGATTTGGCCATCCTTTATGTTGGAATTTTTTATAGAATGTCCTTTATGTTGTCATTCTACATCGCAAGTCCTGTATGTTGTACCACATTGTATTTTTTGACCACTTTGAAAATCCAGCGAAGAAATATTTGAATATTCCGGGTGGTCATGTGAAATATATTCCGGGGAAATATTCGAATATTTCCTCGTCAAGTTTTCAAAGAGGACGGAAAATGTAAATGTGTACAACATATAGGATTTGCGCTGCAGAATGGCAACATAAATGACGTCCTTTGAAAATAGGCCAACATAAATGTTTATTCATAATGGTTGTGTTCCGTAGGATAGATTTGCACCCTTTCACTACTTAATTCAGATTTTAAATATAACAGAATTTGAAAAATAAAATACTATGGGTTGCAACTCTTCACCAATTTATTTCGAATTAAAACAAAATAAAATCCGAAAATAAATTATTATAAGTGTAAGTCTTGGAATTTGTTATAGACTTATAATATTATATATAAATATATATATATATATATATATATATATATATCAAGCCCAAGTGCCTATCATAGACTTAAAATATATATTACATATATATCAAGCCCAAATAGACCTAGCCCAACACAATGTACAAATACTAGAATTAATCTTTAAGAATCCAATTCTAAATAAGGTGATCAAAACTCTTATCTCCTACCAATGTGGGATACTACATTGTTCACAACTAAAATACACAACAATATATACGGGATTTCATCAACACAAAAAGATTATATCAATAATAGTACAAGATTTCTCACCTTCTCTCTTTTCCTAAACACAGATTCGTATAGATATTCCACATCGCTTTGCATTGAAGATGGCACCACTAGAGTGTCGACCTTGACATAAGCAAGCTCATCACGGCTGAAACGGCTCATCATCAAACCCGCTCTTTTTAATATCTTTTCAGTCATTGTGTGCCTTTCCCCCGCAAAAAGCAAGATGTTAGTTAGTTAAACTTATATGAACATGATGTTCAAATATATATATGAACATTAAAGGAACAACAAACTTCGAGGGGAAGCAGCTTATAAAGAAGAAAACAAAAGACAAAGTTGAAGTGTACACCTGTTGCGGTGACGAGAAATGACTGTGAAAAATCAGCTTCACAATGTACTATGCATGGCTTTTTCTTTGGTGCCGCAAACGGAACCGTAGCCGTGGGTGGTAAGCTTTTGTGGAGGATGGAGCTTAAGAGAAACATGGCTTGTATATGCACTGCTGGTTTTCTTTTCTTTCTTTTCTTCTTCTATGGCTAACATATATTTGAAGAAGACAATGCAAATAGAGTGAGAATGAGGGGAAATGGGGTTTTAATTATTTGATTGTGATGGGTAAGAATAAAAGGATGAAACCAAGAGAGTGAACGAGCTAGTGGCAGTGCAATGGTACTGAATACTCAAATTGGCATTAACTCATTTGCCAATGCGGTGTGTTGGTTATAGTGTATTAGTATAGTTTTCATGAAAGGAACGATATATAATGTTTGTATGTATAGGTTATTGTTTTTTCTTATAGTCTGCCACTAAGCTAAGAGTCCTCGATCTTATTTTTGTAAGCTAAGAGGGTAACAAGGTTTTTTTCTTTGATCCGAGTTTGTATGCTAGTGAAATTGCACCAAATGAGACATTTGGACAGACTTAGTAAGTACAACAATTTGTGGAATGCTTTTTGTCCATTGCAAGGCTTATCAGGTTTTTCTATTTCAATCAGGCTACTCATCAGCTTTTAATTAATTGCAAATATATGGAAGAAAGGGAGTGAGAAAGTCTCCTTGGATTATTCATGATATTATAGTCACTTAGTCACACAACTTCCTTTTGACTTTTCTTGTTTTTTCTTGAACACTACTTTTTTACCTTCTTCTTTTTTTTTTATAAAAAAATAATTTGAAAACCAATTCGTACAAAGGCACACAGTTATTACCGGCAACTACTATACTCTGGTACTAAGCTACTTTAGGAATTGTAATGTTCATTTACACAAGCAGATTTTATGTAGGGAGATGATATTATTAGCATTACAATTTCTCTCTAAGTGCATAGCCTCTAATTAATTAAATTCCATTATTCCACCTTCTCAAATAATCATACACCCTAAATTCCTTAATTTACTCAAAACCTAAACTCAAAATCAACAATAATCTCTATCTAACTTTATAAATTAACCTTCACCAAAACTTATATATACTCAAAATGTATGGGTAAATCCAACAACTTCACTTATTTACTTTATCCCCCAAAATCTTGTTATCAGCCCATTTATTGGTTTTTCTTCATGCAGCCTGAATAACCTAAAAAGTCATCTTGAAGGTTTATCGGATATTTTTCATGGTTTAATATATGATAGAGAAATAGCAACAAATGTGCTTTACTAAAAAAAGTTGAGAAATATTGTAGACAACAATAATATGCACATTCAGCGAAAACACTAACACGCGATGAGTTGAGCTCATTTTTTAGTGTTCTCAGCCATTAATTGACATTTTTGGTTTGATGCATTTTCTAAGATTTTGTCAATCAGTGTATTAGTATTTCGTTGATATAATATCAAAATTAAATACGTAATTATTAAATTACGTGTTGAGTTGAACTTCGAAATCCACATTGATCTCTTTCAACACTGCACCAAACATATGTAAATCTTTTAGAATCAAATGCATATAAGGTGTAAGTTTATTTTGTAGGAGTAATTCTCTTTAAGGAAAATTCTTTTAACTTACTTGTTCGACCCCTCTCTCTTGAAGCTAAGCCAAGGTTTTCCTGTTGCATATCTATCATAGCTTTAACCTTTGATATTAATTCTCCTTTACAAGAAAAAGAAATACAAACTGTATTCATTTAATATGAATGACTAGTTTTAAAACAAATTACCTAAAGACAAATAAATAATGGGAATCTTGATTTGGCCATCCTTTATGTTGGCTTCTTTTCATAAAATGTCTTTTATGTTGTCATTCTAAGTGCAAGTCCTATATGTTGTACCAACTTTTTGTCCTTTTGAAAATCCGACGACAAAATATTCGAATATTGCGGGGATAAATTCAAATATTTCCTCGTCGGATTTTCAAGGAGGACGAAAAAGGCAAATTGGTACAAAATATATGATTTGCCCTGCAAAATGGCAACATGAAGGACGTCCTTTGAAAAGAGCCAACATAAAGGGATGGCCAAAGCAAATTTCCCAATAAATAATCAATAAGTCTCACAAAAAAGTATATAGCAAGCTTTCGAGTTTCTGATTGATTTTCTCTATCGTCCTAACCACATTCACCAACTTTTCAAGTTGACGAAGACAGCTGAAAGGTGTGAACTACAACAAAATTTTCAAAATAAATTTAGATTTTGTATTCTATAGTGAAAGAAAACAAAAAAGCTCAGCCAACTTTATGAATAACAACAATAATGGGAGAGAAGGAAGCTATGAAATCATATAGGGCCTCATTCTTCATTGCACATATTTCTAATCCAGTGTCCACAACGGCCTGAACAACCTAAAAAGGCATATTAAAAGTTTATCGAATATTTTTCATGGTTTAAAATATGATAGATAAATATCAACAAATATGTCTTATTAAAACAAGTCAAGAAATATTATAGACAACAATAATATACACATTCAGCAAAGACATTAACACGCGATGAGTTGAGCACATTTTTTAGTGCTCTCAGCCATTCATTGACATTTTTGGTTTGATGCATTTTATGAGATTTTGTTAATCAGTGTATTCATATTTTTTTGATATAATATCAAAATTAAATACGTAATTATTAAATTACGTGTTGAGCTGAATTTCAAAGTCCACAGTGATTTCTTTCAACACTGCACCAAACATATGTAAATGTTTTAGAATCAAATGTATATAAGATGTAAGTTTATTTTGTAGGAATAATTCTCTTTTGAAAAAAATTTCCTTGACTTATTTGTTCGACCCCTTTCGCTTGAATCGAAACCAAGGTTTTCTTGTTGCATATCTATCATAGCATTAACCGTTGATAGTAAATTCTCCTTTAAAGGAAAAATAAATACAAAATGCATTCAGCTAATATGAATGACTAGTTTGAAATTTTTTTATCTAAAGACAAATAAATAATGGGAATTTTGATTTGGCTATTGCTTATATTGGCCTCTTTTCATAAAACGTCTTTCATGTTGCCATTCTGCGATGCAAGTCCTACATGTTGTACCAATTTGCATTTTTCGACATCCTTGAAAAATCGATGAGGAAATATTCGAATATTCTGGGGTGTCATGTTGAATATTCTGGGGTGTTATGTTGACGTATTCCCTCGTCGGATTTTCAAAGAGGGCAGAAAATGCAAATTGGTACAACACGTAGGACTTGCGCTACAGAATGGCAACATGAAGGAGGTCCTTTGAAAAGGGGCCAACATAAAAGAAGGCCAAAGCAAAATTCCCAATAAACAATCAATATGTCTCACCAAAAGAGTATATACCAAGCTTTCGAGTTTCAAATTGATTTTCTCTATCGTTCGAACCTCATTGACCGACTTTTCAAGTTTGCGAAGACAGGTGAAAGGTTTGAACTGCAACAAAATTTCCAAAATAAATTTAGATTTTGAATTTTAGAGTGAAAGAAAACAAAAAAGCTCAGCCACCTTTATGAATAACAACAATAAAAGGAAGCTAATCTAGTGTCTACAACACCATGAACAACCCAAAAAGTCATTATGAAGGTTTATCGGATATTTTTCATGGTTTAAAATATAATAGAGAAATATTAACAAATGTGCTCTATTAAAAAAAGTCGAGAAATATTGTAGACAACAATAATATGCACATTCAGCAAAAACACTAACACGTGATGAGTTGAGCTCATTTTTTAGTGCTCTCAGCCGTTCATTGACATTTTTGGTTTGATGCATTTTCTGAGATTTTGTCAATCAGTGTATTAGTATTTCCTTGATATAATATCAAAATTAAATACGTAATTATTAAATTACGTGTTGAGTTGAATTTCAAAATCCACATTGATCTCTTTCAACACTGAACCAAACATATGTAAATCTATTAGAATCAAATGTATATAAGGTGTAAGTAGGAGTAATTCTCTTTAAGGAAAATTCTTTTAACTTACTTGTTCGACCCCTCTAGCTTGAAGCTAAGCCAAGGTTTTCCTGTTGCATATCTATCATAGCTTTAACCTTTGATATTAATTCTCCTTTTCAAGAAAAAGAAATACAAACTGTATTCATTTAATATAAATGACTAGTTTGAAAACAAATTACCTAAAGACAAATAAATAGTGGGAATCTTGATTTGACCATCCTTTATGTTGGCTTCTTTTCATAAAACGTCTTTTATGTTGTCATTCTGCAGTGCAAGTCCTATATGTTGTACCAACCTTTTGTCCTTTTGAAAATACGACGACAAAATATCCGAATATTCCGGGTATAAATTCAAATATTTCCTCGTCGGATTTTCAAGGAGGAAGAAAAAGACAAATTGGTACAAAATATATGATTTGAGCTGCAAAATGGCAACATGAAGGACGTCCTTTGAAAAGAGCCAACATAAAGGGATGACCAAAGCAAATTTCCCAATAAATAATCAATAAGTCTCACAAAAAAGTATATACCAAGCTTTCGAGTTTCTGATTGATTTTCTCTATCGTCCTAATCACATTCAACGACTTTTCAAGTTGACCAAGACAGGTGAAAGGTTTGAACTACAACAAAATTTCCAAAATAAATTTAGATTTTGTATTCTATAGTGAAAGAAAATAAAAAAGCTCAACCAACTTTATGAATAACAACAATAATATGCACATTTAGATAAATTTAACAAATATGTCTTATTAAAACAAGTCAAGAAATATTGTAGACAACAATAATATACACATTTAGCAAAGACATTAACACGCGATGATTTGAGCACATTTTTTAGTGCTCTCAGCCATTCATTGACATTTTTAGTTTGATGCATTTTATGATATTTTGTTAATCAGTGTATTCGTATTTTTTTGATATAATATCAAAATTAAATACGTAATTATTAAATTACGTGTTGAGCTGAATTTCAAAGTCCAAAGTGATCTCTTTCAACACTGCACCAAACATATGTAAATGTTTTAGAATCAAATGTATATAAGATGTAAGTTTATTTTGTAGGAGTAATTCCCTTTTGAAAAAAATTTCCTTGACTTATTTGTTCGACCCCTTTCGCTTGAATCGAAACCAAGGTTTTCTTGTTGCATATCTATCATATCATTAACCGTTGATAGTAAATTCTCCTTTAAAGGAAAAATAAATACAAACTGCATTCAGTAAATATGAATGACTAGTTTGAAAACAAATTACCTAAAGACAAATAAATAATGGGAATTTTGATTTGGCTATTGTTTATGTTGGCCTCTTTTCATAAAACGTCTTTCATGTTGCCATTCTGCGATGCAAGTCCTACATGTTGTACCAATTTGCATTTTTCGACATCCTTGAAAAATCGATGAGGAAATATTCGAATATTCTGGGGTGTCATGTGGAATATTCTGGGGGAATATTCAAGTATTCCCTCGTCGAATTTTCAAAGAGGGCAGAAAATGCAAATTGGTACAACACGTAGGACTTGCACTGCAGAAAACACTAACACGCGATGAGTTGAGCTCATTTTTTTAGTGCTTTCAGCCATTCATTGACATTTTTGATTTGATGCATATTTCGAGATTTTGTCAATCAATGTATTAGTATTTCTTTGATATAATATCAAAATTAAATACGTAATTATTACATTACGTGTTGAGTTGAACTTCGAAATCCACATTGATCTCTTTCAACACTGCACCAAACATATGTAAATCTTTTAGAATCAAATGTATATAAGGTGTAAGTTTATTTTGTAGGAGTAATTTTCTTTAAGGAAAATTCTTTTAACTTACTTGTTCGACCCCTCTCGCTTGAAGCTAAGCCAAGGTTTTCCTGTTGCATATCTATCATAGCTTTACCTTTGATATTAATTCTCCTTTACAAGAAAAAAATAAATACAAACTGTATTCATTTAATATGAATGACTAGTTTGAAAACAAATTACCTAAAGACAAATAAATAATGGAAATTTTGATTTGGCCATCCTTTATGTTGGCTTCTTTTCATAATATGTTTTTTATGTTGCCATTCTACAGTGCAAGTCCTATATGTCGTACCAATTTTTTTATTTTTCGTCCTTTTGAAAATCCGGCAACAAAATATTCGAATATTCCGGTTGGAAATTCAAATATTCCCTCGTCGAATTTTCAAGGAGTACAAAAAAGGCAAATTGATACAAAATATATGACTTGCGCTGCAAAATGGTAACATGAAGGACGTCCTTTGAAAAGAGCCAACATAAAGGGATGGCCCGAGCAAAATTCCCAATAAATAATCAATAAGTCTCACAAAAAAGTATATACCAAGCTTTCGAGTTTTTGATTGATTTTCTCTATCGTCCTAACCACATTTGCCGACTTTTCAAGTTGACCAAGACAGGTGAAAGGTTTGAACTACAACAAAATTTCCAAAATAAATTTAGATTTTTTATTCTATAGTGAAAGAATACAAAAAAGCTCAGCCAACTTTATGAATAACAACAATAATGAGAGAGAAGGAAGCTATGAAATCACATAGGGCCTCATTCTTCGTTTCACATATTTCTAATCCAGTGTCCACAACGGCCTGAACAACCTAAAAAGGCATATTGAAGGTTTATCGAATATTTTTCATGGTTTAAAATATGATAGATAAATAGCAACAAATATGTTTTATTAAAACAAGTCAAGAAATATTGTAGACAACAATAATATACACATTCAGCAAAGACATTAACACGCAATGAGTTGAGCACATTGTTTAGTGCTCTCAGCCATTCATTGACATATTTGGTTTGATGCATTTTCTGAGATGTTGTTAATCAGTGTATTCGTATGTTTTTGATATAATATCAAAATTAAATACGTAATTATTAAATTACGTGTTGAGCTGAATTTCAATCCACAGTGATCTCTTTCAACACTGCACCAAACATTTGTAAATCTTTTAGAATCAAATGTATATAAGGTGTAAATTTATTTTGTAGGAGTAATTCTCTTTAAGGAAAATTCTTTTAACTTACTTGTTCGACCCCTCTCGCTTGAAGCTAAACCAAGGTTTTCCTGTTGCATATCTATCATAGCTTTAACCTTTGATATTAATTACCCTTTACAAGAAAAAGAAATACAAACTGTATTCATTTAATATGAATGACTAGTTTGAAAACAAATTACCTAAAGAAAGATAAATAATGGAAATTTTGATTTGGCCATCCTTTATGTTGGCATTTTTTCATAAAACGCGCTGCAAAATGGCAATATGAAGGACGTCCTTTGAAAAGAGCCAACATAAAGGTATGGCCAAAGCAAATTTCCCAATAAATAATCAATAAGTCTCACAAGAAAGTATATACGTTTCGAGTTACTGATTGATTTTCTCTATCGCCCTAATCATATTCGCCGACTTTTCAAGTTGACCAAGACAGGTGAAAGGTTCCAACTACAACAAAATTTCCAAAATAAATTTAGATTTTGTATTCTATAGTGAAAGAAAACAAAAAAGCTCAGCCAATTTCATGAATAACAACAATATTGGGAGAGAAGGAAGTTATGAAATCATATAGGGCCTCATTCTTTGTTTCACATCTTTCTAATCCAGTGTCCACAACGGCCTGAACAACCTAAAAAGGCATATTGAAGGTTTATCGAATATTTTTCATGGTTTAAAATATGATAGATAAATATCAACAATGTGTTTTACTAAAACAAGTCAAGAAATATTGTAGACAACAATAATATACACATTCAGCAAAGACATTAACACGCGATGAGTTGAGCACATTTTTTAGTGCTCTCAGCCATTCATTGACATATTTGGTTTGATGCATTTTCTGAGATTTTGTTAATCATTGTATTCATATTTTTTTGATATAATATCAAAATTAAATACGTAATTATTAAATTACGTGTTGAGTTGAACTTCAAAATCCACAGTGATCTCTTTCAACATTGCACCAAACATATGTAAATTTTTTAGAATCAAATGTATATAAGATGTAAGTTTATTTTGTGGGAGTAATTCTCTTTTAAAGAAAATTTCCTTGACTTATTTGTTCGACCCCTTTCGCTTGAATCGAAACCAAGGTTTTCTTGTTGCATATCTATCATAGCATTAACCGTTGATAGTAAATTCTCCTTTAAAGGAAAAATAAATACAAACTGCATTCAGTAAATATGAATGACTAGTTTGAAAACAAATTACCTAAAGACAAATAAATAATGGGAATTTTGATTTGGCTATTGTTTATGTTGGCCTCTTTTCATAAAATGTCTTTCATGTTGCCATTCTGCGATGCAAGTCCTACATGTTGTACCAATTTGCATTTTTCGACATCCTTGAAAAATCGATGAGGAAATATTCGAATATTCTGGGGTGTCATGTAGAATATTCTGGGGGAATATTCAAGTATTCCCTCGTCGGATTTTCAAAGAGGGCAGAAAATGCAAATTGGTACAACACGTAGGACTTGCGCTGCAGAAAACACTAACATGCGATGAGTTGAGCTCATTTTTTTAGTGCTTTCAGCCATTCATTGACATTTTTGATTTGATGCATTTTTCGAGATTTTGTCAATCAATGTATTAGTATTTCTTTGATATAATATCAAAATTAAATACGTAATTATTAAATTACGTGTTGAGTTGAACTTCGAAATCCACATTGATCTCTTTCAACACTGCACCAAACATATGTAAATCTTTTAGAATCAAATGTATATAAGGTGTAAGTATATTTTGTAGGTGTAATTTTCTTTAAGGAAAATTCTTTTAACTTGTTCGACCCCTCTCGCTTGAAGCTAAGCCAAGGTTTTCCTGTTGCATATCTATCATAGCTTTACCTTTGATATTAATTCTCCTTTACAAGAAAAAAATAAATACAAACTGTATTCATTTAATATGAATGACTAGTTTGAAAACAAATTACCTAAAGACAAATAAATAATGGAAATTTTGATTTGGCCATCCTTTATGTTGGCTTCTTTTCATAATATGTTTTTTATGTTGCCATTCTACAGTGCAAGTCCTATATGTCGTACCAATTTTTTTATTTTTCGTCCTTTTGAAAATCCGGCAACAAAATATTCGAATATTCCGGTTGGAAATTCAAATATTCCCTCGTCGAATTTTCAAGGAGTACGAAAAAGGCAAATTGATACAAAATATATGACTTGCGCTGCAAAATGGCAACATGAAGGACGTCCTTTGAAAAGAGCCAACATAAAGGGATGGCCCGAGCAAAATTCCCAATAAATAATCAATAAGTCTCACAAAAAAGTATATACCAAGCTTTCGAGTTTTTGATTGATTTTCTCTATCGTCCTAACCACATTTGCCGACTTTTCAAGTTGACCAAGACAGGTGAAAGGTTTGAACTACAACAAAATTTCCAAAATAAATTTAGATTTTTTATTCTATAGTGAAAGAATACAAAAAAGCTCAGCCAACTTTATGAATAACAACAATAATGAGAGAGAAGGAAGCTATGAAATCACATAGGGCCTCATTCTTCGTTTCACATATTTCTAATCCAGTGTCCACAACGGCCTGAACAACCTAAAAAGGCATATTGAAGGTTTATCGAATATTTTTCATGGTTTAAAATATGATAGATAAATAGCAACAAATATGTTTTATTAAAACAAGTCAAGAAATATTGTAGACAACAATAATATACACATTCAGCAAAGACATTAACACGCAATGAGTTGAGCACATTGTTTAGTGCTCTCAGCCATTCATTGACATATTTGGTTTGATGCATTTTCTGAGATGTTGTTAATCAGTGTATTCGTATGTTTTTGATATAATATCAAAATTAAATACGTAATTATTAAATTACGTGTTGAGCTGAATTTCAATCCACAGTGATCTCTTTCAACACTGCACCAAACATATGTAAATCTTTTAGAATCAAATGTATATAAGGTGTAAATTTATTTTGTAGGAGTAATTCTCTTTAAGGAAAATTCTTTTAACTTACTTGTTCGACCCCTCTCGCTTGAAGCTACACCAAGGTTTTCCTGTTGCATATCTATCATAGCTTTAACCTTTGATATTAATTACCCTTTACAAGAAAAAGAAATACAAACTGTATTCATTTAATATGAATGACTAGTTTGAAAACAAATTACCTAAAGAAAGATAAATAATGGAAATTTTGATTTGGCCATCCTTTATGTTGGCATTTTTTCATAAAACGCGCTGCAAAATGGCAATATGAAGGACGTCCTTTGAAAAGAGCCAACATAAAGGTATGGCCAAAGCAAATTTCCCAATAAATAATCAATAAGTCTCACAAAAAAGTATATACCAAGCTTTCGAGTTTCTGATTGATTTTCTCTATCGTCCTAACCATATTCGCCGACTTTTCAAGTTAACCAAGACAGGTGAAAGGTTTCAACTACAACAAAATTTCCAAAATAAATTTAGATTTTGTATTCTATAGTGAAAGAAAACAAAAAAGCTCAGCCAACTTCATGAATAACAACAATATTGGGAGAGAAGGAAGTTATGAAATCATATAGGGCCTCATTCTTCGTTTCACATCTTTCTAATCCAGTGTCCACAACGGCCTGAACAACCTAAAAAGGCATATTGAAGGTTTATCGAATATTTTTCATGGTTTAAAATATGATAGATAAATATCAACAATGTGTTTTACTAAAACAAGTCAAGAAATATTGTAGACAACAATAATATACACATTCAGCAAAGACATTAACACGCGATGAGTTGAGCACATTTTTTAGTGCTCTCAGCCATTCATTGACATATTTGGTTTGATGCATTTTCTGAGATTTTGTTAATCATTGTATTCATATTTTTTTGATATAATATCAAAATTAAATACGTAATTATTAAATTACGTGTTGAGTTGAACTTCAAAATCCACAGTGATCTCTTTCAACATTGCACCAAACATATGTAAATTTTTTAGAATCAAATGTATATAAGATGTAAGTTTATTTTGTGGGAGTAATTCTCTTTTAAAGAAAATTTCCTTGACTTATTTGTTCGACCCCTCTCGCTTGAATCTAAATCAAGGTTTTCTTGTTCGATCTCTATCATAGCATTAACCGTTGATAGTAAAATCTCCTTTAAAGGAAAAATAAATACAAACTGCATTCAGTTAATATGAATGATTAGTTTGAAAACAAATTACCTAAAGACAAATAAATAATGGGAATTTTGATTTGGCTATTCTTTATGTTGGCCTATTTTCATAAAACGTCTTTCATGTTGCCATTTTGCGATACAAGTCCTACATGTTGTACCAATTTGCATTTTTCGACATCCTTGAAAAACTGATGAGGAAATATTCGAATATTTTGGGGTGTTATGTGGAATATTATGGGGGAATATTCGAGTATTCCCTCTTCGGATTTTCAAAGAGTGCTGAAAATGCAAATTGGTACAACATGTAGGACTTGCGCTGCAGAACGGCAACATGAATGACGTCCTTTGAAATGGAGCCAACATAAAAGATGGCCAAAGCAAAATTCCCAAAAAATAATCAATAAGTCTCACAAAAAGAGTATATACCAAGCTTTCGAGTTTCTAATTGATTTTCTCTATCGTCCGAACCTCATTGACCGACTTTTCAAGTTTACGAAGACAGGTGAAAGGTTTGAACTGCAACAAAATTTCCAAAATAAACTTAGATTTTGTATTTTTGGGTGAAAGAAAACAAAAAAGCTCAGCCACCTTTATGAATAACAACAATAGAAGGAAGCTAATACTTCCAAAATCATATAGGGCATCATACTTCGTTTCATATCCTTCTAATCCAGTGTCTACAACACCATGAACAACCCAAAAGGGCATTATGAAGGTTTATCGGATATTTTTCATGGTTCAAAATATAATAGAGAAATAGCAACAAATGTGTTTTATTAAAAAAAAGTCGAAAAATATTGTAGACAACATTAATATGCACATTCAGCAAAGATACAGACACGTGATGAGTTTAGCACATTGTTTAGTACTCTCAGCCAATAATTGACATTTTTGGTTTGATGCATTTTCTGAGATTTTGTCAATCAGTATATTAGTATTCCTTTGATATAATATCAAAATTAGATACATAATTATTAAATTACGTGTTGAGCTGAACATCGATATCCACAGTGATCTCTTTAAACACTGCACCAAACATATGTAAATCTTTTAGAATCAAATGTATATAAGGTGTAAGTTTATTTTGTAGGAGTAATTCTATTTGAGGAAAACTCTTTTGACTTACTTGTTCGACCCTTCTCGCTTGAAGCTAAACCAATGTTTTCTTGTTGCATATTTGTCATAGATTTAACCTTTGATTCTAAATTCTCCTTTACAAGAAAAAGAAATACAAATTTTATTCAGTTAATATGAATGACTAGTTGGAAAACAAATTACCTAATGACAAATAAATATTGAGAAATTTGATTTGGCCATCCTTTATGTTGGCATTTTTTTATAGAATGTCCTTTATGTTGTCATTCGACAGCGCAAGTCCTGTATGTTGTACCAAATTGTATTTTCTGACCACTTTGAAAATCCAGCGAAGAAATATTCAAATATTCCGGGTGGTCATGTGAAATATATTCCGGGGAAATATTCGAATATTTCCTCGTCAAGTTTTCAAAGAGGACGAAAAATGTAAATTGGTACAACATATAGGATTTGCGCTGCAGACTGGCAACAAAAATGACGTCCTTTGAAAATAGGCCAACATAAATGTTTATTCATAATGGTTGTGTTCTGTAGGATAAATTTGCACCTTTTCACCAATTAATTCAGATTTTAAATATAACAGAATCTGAAAAATAAAATACTATGGGTTGCAACTCTTCACCAATTTATTTCGAATTAAAACAAAATAAAATCCGAAAATAAATTATTATAAGTATAAGTCTTGGAATTTGTTATAGACTTATAATATTATATATATATCAAGCCCAAGTGCCTATCATAGACTTAAAATATATATTACATATATATCAAGCCCAAATAGACCTAGCCCAACACAATGTACAAATACTAGAATTAACTCTTTAAGAATCGAATTCTAAATAAGGTGATCAAAACTCTTATCTCCTACCAATGTGGGATACTACATTGTTCACAACTAAAATACACAACAATATATACGGGATTTCATCAACACAAAAAGATTATATCAATAATAGTACAAGATTTCTCACCTTCTCTCTTTTCCCAAACACAAATTCGTATAGATATTCCACATCGCTTTCCATTGAAGATGGCACCACTAGAGTGTCGACCTTGACATAAGCAAGCACATCACGGCTGAAACTGCTCATCTTCAAACCCGCTCTTTTTAATATCTTTTCAGTCATTGTGTGCCTTTCACCTGCAAAAAGCAAGATGTCAGTTAGTTAAACATATATGAACATGATGTTCAAATATATATATGAACATTAAAAGAACAACAAACTTCGAGGGGAAACATCTTATAAAGAAGAAAACAAAAGACAAAGTTGAAGTGTACACCTGATGCGGTAACGAGAAATGACTGTGAAAACCAGCTTCACAATGTACTGTGCATGGCTTTTTCTTTGGTGCCGCAAATGGAACCGTAGCCGTTGGTGGTAAGCTTTTGTGGAGGATGGAGCTTAAGAGAAACATGGCTTGTATATGCACTGCTGGTTTTCTTTTCTTTCTTTTCTTCTTCTAGGGCTAACGTATATTTGAAGAAGAAAATGCAAATAGAGTGAGAAGGAGGGGAAATGGGGTTTTAATTATTTGGTTGCGATGGGTAAGAATAAAAAGATGAAACCAAGAGAGAGAACGATCTAGTGGCAGTGCAATGGTACTGAATACTCAAATTGACATTAACTCATTTGCCAATGTGGTGTGTTGGTCGTAGTGTATTAGTATAGTTTTCATGAAAGGAACGATATATAATGTTTGTATGTATGGGTAATATGGTTTTTTTCTTTGACCCGAGTTTGTATGCTAGTGAAATTGCACCAAATGAGACATTTGGATAGACTTAGTAAGTACAACAATTTTGGGAATTCTTTTTGTCCCTTGCATGGCTTATCAGGTTTTTCTATTTCTATCAGGCTACTCATCAGCTTTTAATTAATTGCAAATATATGGAAGAAAGGGAGTGAGAAAGTCTCCTTAGATTATTCATGATATTATAGTCACTTAGTCACACAACTTCCTTTTAACTTTTCTTGTTTTTTCTTGAACACTACTTTTTTACCTTCTTCTTTTTTTTTTATAAAAAAAAAATAATTTGAAAACCAATTTCGTACCAAGGCACATCGTTATTAGCTACTGGCAACTACTATACTCTGGTACTTAGCTACTTTAGGAATTGTAATGTTCATTTACACAAGCATATTTTATGTAGGGAGATGATATTATTAGCATTGCAATTTCTATCTAAGTGCATAGCCTCTAATTAATTAAATTCCATTATTCCATCTTCTCAAATAATCATACACCCTAAATTCCTTAATTTACTCAAAACCCAAACTCAAAATCAACAATAATCTCTATCTAACTTTATAAATTAACCTTCCCCAGAACTTATATACACTCAAAATGTGTGGGTAAATCCAACAACGACACTTATTTAATTTATCCCCCAAAATCTTATTATCAACCCATTTATTGGTTTTTCTTCATGCAACCTGAACAACCTAAAAAGTCATCTTGAAGGTTTATCGGATATATTTCACGGTTTAAAATATGATAGAGAAATAGCAACAAATGTGCTTTATTAAGAAAAGTCGAGAAATATTGTAGACAACAATAATATGCACATTCAGCGAAAACACTAACACGCGATGAGTTGAGCTCGTTTTTTTAGTGCTTTCAGCCATTCATTGACATTCTTGATTTGATGCATTTTCCGAGATTTTGTCAATCAGTGTATTAGTATTTCTTTGATATAATATCAAAATTAAATACGTAATTATTAAATTACGTGTTGAGTTGAACTTCGAAATCCACATTGATCTCTTTCAACACTGCACCAAACATATGTAAATCTTTTAGAATCAAATGTATATAAGGTGTAAGTTTATTTTGTAGGAGTAATTCTCTTTTGAGGAAAATTCTTTTAACTTACTTGTTCGACCCCTCTCGCTTGAAGCTAAGCCAAGGTTTTCCTGTTGCATATCTATCATAGCTTTAACCTTTGATATTAATTCTCCTTTACAAGAAAAAGAAATACAAACTGTATTCATTTAATATGAATGACTAGTTTGAAAACAAATTACCTAAAGAAAGATAAATAATGGAAATTTTGATTTGGCCATCCTTTATGTTGGCTTTTTTTCATAAAACGTCTTTCATGTTGCGATTCTGCAATGCAAGTCCTACATGTTGTACCAATTTACATTTTTCGACCTCGTTGAAAATTTGACGAGGAAGTATTCGAATATATCGGGGTGTCATGTGGAATATTCTGGGGTAATATTCGAGTATTCCATCGTCGGATTTTCAAAGAGGGCAGAAAATGCAAATTGGTACAACATGTAGGACTTGCGCTACAGAATGGCAACATGAAGGACATCTTTTGAAAAGGGGCCAACATAAAAGTTGGCCACAGAAAAATTCCCAATAAATAATCAATAAGTCTCACAAAAAGAGTATATACCAAGCTTTCGAGTTTGTAATTGATTTTCTCTATCGTCCGAACCTCATTGACCGACTTTTCATGTTTGCGAAGACAGGTGAAAGGTTTGAACTGCAACAAAATTTCCAAAATTAACTTAGATCTTGTATTTTAGAGTGAAATAAAACAAAAAAGCTCAGCCACCTTTATGAATAACAACAATAGAAGGAAGCTAATACTTCCAAAGTCATATAGGGCATCATACTCCGTTTCACATCTTTCTAATCCAGTGTCTACAACACCATGAACAACCCAAAAAATGCATTATGAAGGTTTATCGGATATTTTTCATGGTTTAAAATATGATAGAGAAATAGCAACAAATGTGTTTTACTAAAAAAAGTCGAGAAATATTGTAGACAACATTAATATGCACATTCAGCAAAGGGAATGAAGTGCTGAATATTGACAACCCGATCATACTATCACGAGAGACGAATATGCTTCACAGAGGATCCAACGAGGTTGGCGCGAATGAACACGGTGTGACCATGAAATCGATTCCCAACTTAAGAGGAAAGTGTGTGCTTCCTAAATCCCTCTCTTTTAGGAAGACAATTAAGGTTCACAAAGCGGGAAAGGAAATTAATGCAAGAAAGGTTATTAACTCAAGGAAACATTCCAAGATTAAATAAGTATATTAATTAAATCTTAAGGCAAGGAAATAATTGCTCATCAAATCTCAAGACATGGAAAGTCTTCTCCTCCAAGTCTCAATCTTCAAGAGATGGAAAGAATTCTCCACCAAATCTCAACACAAGGAAAGAATTTCCCACCAATTCTCAATCTTCAGGAGATGGAAAGAAGATTATCTTTGATAAAGTCTTCCATATCAAGGAATTGTAGAGGCGATCACAACCGTTCATCTCATCAGGAGATTCTAATTGACATTCACTCCACAACTATAAATAGAGGCGGTCTTGAAGAAGAAAAGAGACACACACAAAATATTCACAAGTTGAAGAGGGAAAAGCTCTAAGTTTTTTGCTCCACCAAATCCATCCATCTTCAAGCGTTCTTCGCGGCATTCAAGGCATTCTTCAACAATCTTCAAGGTGTTCTTCGTAAAGAACTCCTTTCAATCCATCGTCAAGTCTCAATTCTATCCCAAAACCCTTTTTGAAGATAGCACTTCTGCCGAGGAAGATCAAACTCCAAGAAGTTGAACAAATCTAAAACCAAGTTCATGGCGTTCTTCATTCGTCTTCAAGTCAAAATCCGTTTAAACCAAGATCAAGTCCTAAGACCCTCGAAAAACCATTTTTGAAGATTGAAGCCCATTCAACAAGATCAAAACCCAAAAAAAAATCCAAAGAACTGAAGACGAAGATCATACCAATCTTCATCAACCTTCAAATCAAATTTCAAATCAAGTTTCCATTCGATCCGAGACAAGCCTTAAAGCCCTCGAATCAACGTTTGTCAAATATCCAAGTACTTTGAAGACCAGGATTCCTCCAAAGAAGATTGACATTCAACAAGTTCAAGACGAAAATCAAATTGTTCGTCGCAAATATCATTTCAAGTAGATCGTCAATTCAAGATCAAGCTCAATGTCCATGGATTAACGTTCAACCCAAATACACGTGGAAGAGATCAAAATCAAATCCACTCAAGACAACCAAATTTCAAAATCATTTGTTTGAGAAAAGAATCAGAGGATTAAATAGAGATTGCACCACAATTGTACTTTAAATTAATTCAAATTTACTTTGTAATCTTTTCTTGTATTTTAATTTCAGAGGTCAAGAATTTGTCGTTACAATCCTTAATATACAGTAAGTTTAAAATTCAAATTACATCAACAACATTCCTAGAATCTTGCAAGTCTTCAAAGCGATATAGCTTTATCTGTATCTTGTGAAATCTATTCAACTTGATAATTATTATCCTCAACAGGCATGCAGTCCCATGCGAATTGGTTGAACATGGAGATTGGCTATTGAATGGCTTAGTTAGAATATCAGCCACTTGATCATTTGAAGAAAGAAAACACGCTTGAAGTTTACGTTGCATTACCAAATCCCAAACATGATGAACATCAATCTCTATATGTTTTGTTCTTTCATGAAACATGAGATTTTCCAAGAGATATTCTGCTCCAATATTGTCGCGCCATAGGTGAAGCGAAACTTATAACGGAAACTGAAGTTCAACGAGTAGGGATTGAATCCATTGTATTTCATCGGCGGTAGTGGATACCAAAGAAAATTAGAATATTAAAAAAACAACTTTAGCAGCGGAATGATCATATACCACAGACCATTTGTGCTTGAATACTTGTGAATATACAACTTTGTGAAAAAGGAAATATATATATATATAAGTATATATTTATATAATACTACTTTATGGGCGAGGGACTTCTAGTCTTGATTCTTTACTTAAGGGGTGGTGATAATGGAAAACACAAGCCCTATTTATACAAGACTGGAGACCCTCTTTTGTAACTCTCAAATACTTTTGTGCTATCGTAATATTGTATCCATCAAAGAATAATAAGTAGCTAAATTTAATTCACAATAAAAGATGTAGTCTATCTTATAAATTATATGAGCCATAAAGTGGAGAAATAAAATAGCATTAAGAGTTGGTATGTGAACCGTCAAAAGAAAACTAAAAAATTTAACACTCTCCCACTTGGTTCTCATGCTATTTACTTAACCAAGATAGAAAAAACCGAAGTGGCCATATAATCCCTCTTAAATATGAATATTAACCTGTTAAATTCAATTAAGATACATTATACATGAACCATGGCGGTAATGCTCTTTATGTGACTTTTCCCTTCCATGTGTTACAATGCATAATACAACTTATGTGAACTTGTTAACTTTATGAATGACTAAGAAACATTCGCGTCCACCTTAATCACCTCGATGATGAGTTCATTACAATTTCAAGCTTTAAATAATAATATTATTATTAAGTGCTCTTAACGTGAGAGATATTACACTTTAATTAGGCCTATTTGATCAGAACGACCTTAAAATTGCTTTACTAGTAAACCTTTTCTCATGGGATCTGCTATCATCAAATTTGTACTAGTGTGCTCAATATACACTACTTCATTCTTTATACTTTCTCTCACACTGAAATACTTTAGTTGATATGTTTGCTTCTGCTCCCGCTCTTTTTATATTTTGAAAAGAACACTGCAGCGGTGTTGTCACAAAGAATCTTTATTGGCCTTTCAATGAAATCAACAACTTTAAAACCACGTAGAATATTCTTTAACCAAATGGCTTGTGTCGTACTTCATAGCACGCAATACATTCAGCCTCCATAGTAGAAGTAGCAACCATTGTTTGTTTAGTACTCTTCCAAGATACAGCTTCTCCTCCAAGAAAAAAAAACATATCATGAAGTAGACTTCCTACTATCTACATATCCGGCAAAATCTGAGTTTGAATAGCCTACCATTTGCAAGTTATTTGTATGCATGTAGGTCAACTTATAATCCTTGGTTCCTTGTAAATATCGCATAATCTTCTTTGTAGCTACCCAGTGTTGGAAACCTGGGTTACTTTGAGATCGACCCAATAGCCCAACAACTAAACTTTTATCTAGACGGCTACAAATTTGGGCATACATTAGGCTGCCCACAACAGATACATAAGGGGTACTTTTCATCTGTTCTTGCTCCAAAGCATTTTGCGGTGATTGACCTTTATGCAATTTATCACCTTTGATTATGGGAGCCATTGAAGGTTTACAATATTTAATACTAAATTTTTTCTAACACCTTTACAATGTAAGCTTTTTGAGACAACCTTATTCTTTGTTGTCAGTCTATTTGAATTTCTATGTCAAAGACATAAGAAGCTTCAGCCATATACTTCATTTCAAAGTTCTTTGAGAGAAACTGTTTTGGCTCAAGTAGCAAAACCATAATCACTGCTGGCAAAAAGAATATCATCTAATAAAGGACTAGAAAAATATTGTCTTCCATTGACCTTGAGGTACATACATTTGATCAACAAGATTTTCAACAAAATCATATGATGTAATAATCTCGTGAAACTTTAAATACCATTACCGTGAAACTTGTTTTAGTCCATATACCCTTTTCAAGTTGCAAACTTTCCGACTGCCATCACTAAAACCCTCAGGTTGCTTCATATATACCTCTTCAGACAATTCTCCATTAAGAAACGTTGTTTTAACATCCATTAGGTGAAGCTCTAAATCAAATTGAGCTACCAAAGCCATAATAATTTTGAATAGATCCTTCTTTGATACCAGAGAGAATGTTTTTTGATAATCGATGAGCTTTTTTTAAGTAAATCCCTTTGCTACAAGTTAAGCTTTATGTCATCCAACATTACCAGATGCTTTTCTTTTGATTTTCAAAACTCATTTTTGGCTAATGACCTTAGCCCCATTTGGTAATTCGACGAGATCCCAAACTTTATTTTTTTACTAGAATTATCGCAAAGTTTAGAATTATCGCCATTCATTGCTTGTGAAAATGTAACTGGATCTGCCTGAAGTCCAATATTAAAATTAAACTTTGCAAGGTATAAAGTATAATAATTGGAAAGCTAGTTTCCTTATTCTTAAGGATTTTCTAGGAGTCATCTCTTTGCCATTTTGTAATGACTTCTTGACTCAAATTGCATTGGTTGAACCTCCTGGGACTGAAGGGGTTCTTCCTCAAAATGAACCACGTGATAATCCACAGTCCCACTAAGTTCAACATTCTTAAGAAATTTGGCATTTATAGATTTGATCATTCTTAGATTATGAGATGGGCAATAGAACACGTACCCTTTTGAATGACTTGGATATCGAATGAAAAAGCCACTAGTTGTTCTTGGGTCTAATTTATTTATATTAGGATTATAAATCCTAACCTCGACGCTTTATATAAATCCTAACCGAGACTTTAGGAGCATCATGCTTAGGCTGTTAGACTGCTCCCATCAATGGTACTTATCGATAATCTCTTGCGTATATGTGTCCGTGGGGATGGGTTGTTGCTCCTCACAAAGCGCATAGTCAATGTCCATATACCCAAAGCAGATCCAACAGATTCTTTCCAGTCATAAAAGTTAGTACTATCAAGCATTAGAATAACAACAACACCATCAACTAAAGATTGAGAAAAAACTGCAAAAAATAAATCCAAGCACAATATTAGTGCTATGTATCTAAGTAAATTCTTTCCTACATGTGGGCAAAGGTTGCAAAAAAAAAACATGAATTTACTTATTCTTTATTTGTAGGAAAAATCAATTTTAAACATTAAAAAATAAAATTGTCCACACATATAGGTAGAACAAAACCTCACCATCAATGCCTAAAATTCATTTTTCTAGACTAGTTAAATCATTAAAATCAAGTATTTCTCTGTGGAGACGGATCCTTAATAAAATGATCTAATTACAAGTAATATGTGATTGTAAGACAATGTGAATTTTGTGGCATTACTAACAACAATTTTAAAATTACACACACACACACACATATATATATATATGTATATATATATATATATATATATATTCTTTATAACGTAAGCAAATTACTCAACCTTTAAAATATAAAAATATCATAATCATCATCATCATGGATGCATGTAATCATTTTAACTTTGATTACCATGAATTATTCTTGTATATGTAATATATATATATATATATATATATATATATATATATGTGTGTGTGTGTGTGTGTGTGTGAATGAATAACACATTCAAAAAAAAAAAAAACCAAAGTACTTCATACAGATAGTTCACGTAACCATAAAAAATATGATAACAATAAATTAGTAACATGCATCAATAAAAGCTTCAAGCACAACGGCTCAGAGGTGGCTTTGATACCACATGAAGGAAATTAGAATATTAAGACAATAACTTTAGCAGTGGAAGGATCTTATACCACCGACCATTTGTGCTTGAATCCTTGTGAGTATACAACCTTGTGAAAAGAATATATATATATATATATATATATATATATACACACACACATAAGTATATATTTATATTATACTATTTTATGTGTGAGGGACTTCTAGTCTTGGTTTTTAACTTAAGGGAATGGAAAACATAAGCGTTATTTATACAAAACTAGGGACCCTCTTTTGTAACTCCAAAAGATTTTTGTGCTACCATATTATTCTATCCATTTTAGGGAAATTTTAGTTACCTATCCAAACTTTGGCCCATTTGACACTTACCTATCCAAACTTACACTCTTGACACTTTACGGTCCAAACTTTCACTTTCTTGATACTCGACGGTCTAAACGTTGTTTTCGACCTATCTCGGCCAAAAATGTTACTATTCGACTAAATGACGCATAGATGATGTCACCCCAGCGGGGTAAAATTGGTACATCACTTATTATTTACTAAAAAATAAAAAAATTAACAAATCAAACATATAAGGGCTGAGCACGCCATTTTTGTCACACAACCCGCCAAAATAAAAAACCCTAATTCCTAAAAATCGAACTCAAATCCTCAAAATCAAACCTCGGTTTCTTGTTTTTCTACTCGATTGATAGAATCTGACAATGGTGTGGAGAGTCAGAACCTCCACTGACGTTGTTCTCGAAGGTCAAATTACACCCGATTATGGTAAGAAGTCCCAAATTAAAACTTTAATTTATTTACTTGTTTGAAGCTAATTCTCGTCGTGTGATCCCTCATTTTGGCTGTATTTGAGGGAATAGTTGAACACAAGTGCAAACTTAATTAAAAAAAAATCCTTTGTTGTTTTCACATTGACTGCCACTAAGTGTATTTGTGGGATTTGTTTAACTTTGTGCACGTGATAAGTGTCTTTATGTATGAATAGGTTAGCCCCAACATGGTAATATCATACTAATCATTTCACTATCTTTATTCAGTTGGAGATAGACATGACCATTTCACCATAATCTTGCATCACTCGGGCAAGTTAATGTTTTTGGGTAAATGAGTTTATCTTGAGGTACATGTGAGCTACATAGACTGGTGTAATGAGGATGAAATGTCCAGGCTAGTAATACTACAAATGGTAAAAGAAGTAGGTGTTACAACAGAGGGTTGTGTGGTAACAATATGTTACATTTGTGATTCTTCACCAGGAGAGTATATTGAAGTAAATACAACAACAACAACAACAACAACAACAACAACAACAAAGCCTGTAATCCCAATTAAATTGGGGTAGGCTATATGAACCATGAATGAATCACGTCGAGTCGTGAACATGAATCTTCTGCCTCCATAGGTTTCGGTTGACGAGCATGTCTTCATTGAGATCTTTTAGCTTCATGTCGTTCCGTATGATCTCCATTCACGTCATTTTCGGTCTCCCACGAGCTCTAGCCGTCTGTCCTAAGTCGAGATCTTTAACTCGTCGTACCGGTGCATCTATGGGTCTGCGTTTAACATGCCCAAACCATCTTAAACGATTTTCTCGCATTTTCTCGTCAATGGCCGCCACACCCAATTTATGTCGAATATCTTCATTGTGCACTTTATCTCTCCTTGTGTTACCGCACATCCACCGAAGCATGCGCATCTCTGTAACGTTCATTTTATGTGCATGACTTTGCTTAATAGCCCAGCACACGGAGCCATAAAGCAAAGCAGGTCTAATAGCCGTACAATAGAACTTTCCTTTAAGCTTTAGAGGAAAGTTACGATCGCACAGGATCCCTGTTGCACTCTTCCACTTTGTCCATCCAGCTTGATGCGATGGTTGACATCTCCGTCTAACTCTCCATCCATCTGCAGTATGGAGCCTAAATATCGAAAATGCGCACTTCTCGGTATCTGTTGGACATCCAACTGAACCGTGCCATCGTTGTTTCTTCGTTGTTTGCTAAACTTGCATTCGAGGTACTCTGTTTTTGTTCGACTTAGTCAAAATCCTCGTGCTTCTAATGTTTGTCTCCATCGTTCTAATTTAGCGTTAACTCCCATTCTCGTCTCGTCGATTAGGACAATATCGTCTGCAAACAACATACACCATGGGACTCGGTCTTGGATGGTTCTGGTGATTTCATCAATTACAATGGCAAACAAAAATGGGCTCAAAGCTTACCCCTGTTGTAAGCCAATTGTAATTGGAAAGGCGTCTGTTAAATTGCCACAAGTTCGGACACTTGTCACCACATTCTCATACATGTCTTTTATGATGTTGATATATTTAATGGGAACCCCCTTCTTCACCAAGGTCCACCATAATACATCTCGAGGTACTTTGTCATATGCCTTTTCTAAGTCGATAAAGACCATATGCAAATCTCTACTCTTTTCTCAAAAGCGTTCAATGAGCTGACGAATCAAATGGATGGCCTCTATGGTCGACCTTCCGGGCATAAATCCAAATTGGTTCTCAGATATGGGAACAATTTGTCTCAATCGGTGCTCGATCACCCTCTCCCATAGCTTCATGGTATGAGACATAAGCTTTATCCCACGATAGTTAGAACAGTTTTGGACATCGCCATTGTTCTTATATAGAGGTATTAGCGTACTATTCCTCCATTCTTCTGGTATTTTATTTGTTCGCCATATTTTGTTAAAGAGGTCCGTCAACCAGGTCACCCCTATCTCTCCCATGCTTCTCCAAGCCCCGATAGGGATACCATCTGGGCCAACGGCTTTTCGAGTCTTCATCCTCTTCAAAGCATCTTTGACTTCCGACCTTCTAATACGGCGCATAAAATTGCGGTTCAGATCCTGAGGGGACTGCGAGATGTCACCCACTGCTTGGGTGGGGCCTCCATTAAACAGGCCCTCGAAGTACTCCCTCCACCGTGCTTTGACCTGATCCTCACGCACTAAGACAGACTGACCTTCATCTTTGATGCATTTCACTGCACCTAGGTCTCTAGTCTTCCTCTCTCTAATGCGAGCAATTCTGTATATATCCTTCTCGGCCTCCTTGCTATCCCTCTTCTCATAAATTTCCTTGTACACAGCCTCTCGCGCTAGTCCAACGGCTTTCTTTGCCTCTTTCCTGGCTAGCTTATACTTTTCAAAGCTTGCTCCATCATGGTTCTTCTTCAAATCCCTGTAGCAATCCCGTTTGGCCGTGATTGCCGCCTTCACTTCTTCATTCCACCATGACGTGTCTTTACCTGTCAGGCTACTACCTGGGGATTCACCTAAGAGGTCTTTAGCTACCTTCTTGATACAACAAGCCATTTTGGTCCAAGTTGCATCAGCATCGTCCTCAGTCTTCCAGTCTACCTCTTGAACCACTCGCTCCACGAAGGCCTTTTGGGTAGACTCCTTAAGCCGCCACCACTTAATTTTAGGTTCCAACCGGCGCCTACTCCTCTTCACTCCTTGCCGCAGTCTAATATCCAACACCAAAACCCTATGTTGCGTCACCACACTTTCCCCGGGGATGACCTTGCAATCTATGTAACGACTTCTATCTGCCCTCCTAGCTAAGAAGAAATCTATCTGGCTCTTATTTGACCCACTCCTATAAGTGACCAAATGAGACTCTCTCTTCTTAAACCATGTATTTGCTACGAGCAAATCATACGAGAGGGCGAAGTCTAAGATAGCGTTTCCCGGCTCATTGCGATCCCCAAAGCTATACCCGCCATGGATGTCCTCGAACCCATCACGGCTAGATCCTACATGACCACTAAAGTCACCTCCAATGAAGAGTTTCTCGCTACTAGGGATCCTTTGTACCATCTCGTCCAAATCTTCCCAAAACTTACGTTTCACAGCTTCATCTAGTCCTATCTGTGGTGCATAGGCACTAATGACATTCAAGATATCCTTGCCTATGACCAACTTGACCAGTAAGATCATGTCGCCCTTCCTTCTGACCTCCACCACGTCTTCGAGCCAAAGCTTATCTATGATGATCCCCACACCATTTCGGTTCTTCTCTGTCCCGGTATACCAAATCTTACAACCCCAAGGGTCTACTACTTTGGCCTTTTCACCAACCCACTTGGTCTCTTGCACGCACAAGATGTTGATCCTCCTCCTAGACATTTCCTCAGCTAGCTTGGCCAATATTCCTGTGAGTGACCCCACATTCCACGATGCAAGGCGAACTCGTCGTTCCTGGACTAACTTCTTTACCCTCACCCGTCCTAGAAGGTGAGGGAACCCTTGCTTATTTGACACCACACCCGGGCGTCGATGTGGCATTAGAATATTCTGGGCGACGATCTAGCAACCCTTGCCCATTTATCACTACACCCGGGGTCCGATGTAGCGCGTCGCTGAGTAGGGAACGCCCCAACGAAATTCATTGTATGGTTCATATCATAGGATGTGACGGAGTTTTTACGTTGGCTGTCACAAGCCTACCACAACCCTCCTCCTTTATCCTGGCTTGGGACAGGCAGTGAAGCTCACTGGCGGAGTTAGTATATTGAAGTAAATAATGATAAGAAATCACTGGAAATGGCAATGGAGGAATCTACGAGGAAATCAGTAGATGTTTATGTTCTTACAGATGAGGTACCATTAAATGATAGTCAATTACATAGTAAATTGCCAAATCTTCCTCCAATGAGTGAAGAGTTGGAATACATTGGTGAAAACAATGGGGCTAGTGCCAATGTTTGTGAAGAAAAGAGGTTTGAAAAAGGCGTTGTTGAGAGTGAGAGTGAGAATGAAGAACCATATGAGGATATAGTGACTTTGTTACAAGACATGGCCACAAAAAGAGCAAGAGAAAGTGCGCAACCTAGCTCTTCCATGGTTAATGATGAGAGCCATAGTGCCCCCAACAACTGAACCAATAAGCTAGATATATGTACCCCATTGCCTAAGAGACAATACTAATCCACTGTTGGAGTCCATAGTTGATATAGAGGAAAATGATGATAGTGAAGGTGAAGTCTCGGTTGGTGATGATTCAAAATTTTCAGACACTCTCAATGATAGTGACAATGAGCAGCTGAAGATGACTATCTTAAGTGAGCTTATGAGTCAGTGGGGTTAGAGGAGGAAGAAGGTATTGCACCTAAGGAATTTGTTCCACCTATTGTGGAACCAACTACTGATGATGGGGTTAGAAGCTCGAGCAGAAATTCTCATGTGCAAGATGAAACAGAAAAGAATGCAAGCAAAGGAAAAGGAAAATAAAAAGGTGAGAGTTCAAGAGGAATTAAAGCACCAAAGGAAATACCCAAAAAACCTACACACCAAGGTCATATTATTTTCAATCTAGCACTTGACATGCATAATGTCACATTTGAGCTTGGGATGCAGTTTGAGACCGCTGAGCTAGTGATGGAGTTTGTAAACACTTTTACAACACACGAGAGGTCTGTTAAGTATCCAATCAACTGTCAGACCAAGATCCAAGCAAAGTGTGCACATAAAGATTGTATCTGGGAGCTATATGCATCAAGGCCAAACAAAGAGGACACAATGCAGATAAAGACTCTGAAGGAACCACATGAATGTCACAGGCAGGACAAAGTGATTCAAGCAACTACCAGATAAGTAGTGATCCCAACTGGCATGCCAACTCTATGCTGACCATCTGAAACATGGATTGTGGTATAGACTTCCATATACAACAAATGTACAGAACTAAACAGAAGGTATTTACTGATGTTCATGGAACTGATGCAAACAAATATGGTTTGCCATGGAGCTATGCAGAGGGGATTATGAATACTAATCCAGGGACTACTGTGAAGTTGAAGTGTAAAGTGGTGGGAGAGGTGTGTAAGTTCAAAAGAATGTATATATGCTGGGATACTTTGAACAAAGGCTTTCTGACTGGTTGCAGGCCCATCATATGCTTGGATGAGACACGTCTTAAGACCAAAATTGGAGGTATATTTTTGACAGTTGTGGGTGTGGATGCCAATAACTGCACATATCTCATTGCATATGCAGTTATAGAGAAGGAGGGGAAGAAATCACGGCATTGGTTTATAAAGATTTTGGTGGATGATTTGAATATCACTAATAGTTATCAGTGGACTGTTATGAGTGATAAGCAGAAGGGTTTGGTGGATATTGTTCATGAACTTATGCCTGATTGTGCGCATAGGTTTTGTGTTTTGCACTTGTGGGAAAATTTGAAGAAGGAGCATCCAGGACTTACAATGAGGAATATACTATGGGATTCTACCAGAGCTGGTAGAGTTTGTGACTTCAACAAGATCATGGACAGGCTTAAACAAAGGGATTTCAACATGTAGAAATAAGTTCAAACCTCCTGCTCCAAAGAAAAAAACTGGAGTCTCAAAAAGAGCGGTTGAGATTATGTCTGTTAGTACTACAGAATATGGTACTAACTAATTGTGAAGGACTACTAGTTTTGTATTATGAACATTAGTGTATGCCACTGTTTTGTAAGTTTTTGTTGTACATATGAATGGATATTGGTATGCCATGTTTCTGCTAATGATGATGTGCTGGATAATGTCAAGTTTTATGAAACAACTCACAAAAAACGTGTTCCTTGTTTGACACACGACTATCTATACTATCTATATTATTACACTCGACGACCTAAACTTTGAACATTTTGACACTTTACGGTTCAAACTTTGACAATTTTGACATCCGCAATTCTAAACTTTTACATTATTTTTTTTCCTTTTATTTGATAATACGACTTTATCAATGTGGCAGATAACTTAAAGCAATTCTGCTTTTTTCTTTTTTTGTTCAAGACGACTTTATTAGTATGTTAGATTACATAAAACAAATCTTTTTTTTCCTATTCCATATTGATGTGGCTCCTCAACTACCAATTTGACTCAATAATCCATGTCACTTAAACTCGATTAGACAACAAGGCCAAGATCACCATTGGATTATTCAAAGAACCGGTGCAAGACATTTATTCCTACAACTCTTCATATTCCACTATATATATACCAAACGTCAACCCTAATTTTCTCACATGCAAACAAACCCTTAACTTCTCTAGCAAAAAAACTCTCACAAGCAAATGAACAGACATGGCAGCCTTCTATCAATCAACTCTCAATGATGTTTACGATGAAGTCAACTAGTACCTGCCCTCCATCTTCCACAACTTTCGCAACTTTACTCACAAGGCCGAGGCCTTTCTCTTGAAAGAGCTTCGTGATCTTGTCCAACAATACAGCTGGTACACAGAGGGGTCGATGCGGCCGGTGTACACTCAACTGGCTGCAAAACACTCTGTGCTAAAGGGGGTAAATGCAAACGAGGCTGCAACTCTTTCACCAGTTTTACGCGACTCCAGGGTTAAGTTCAGTAGGAGGAGGGGGAAGGTGCGGACAAATGACAACTATGGGCTCCTTGTGAAAAATGTAAGTCTAATATCCACTTTGTTTATTCTGATAATAGTGATAGTATGTCATGTTTTTTAAAATTATATTATACAAAATATAGCCTTCCCATATGGCGAGGATATTCGCATCAGAGGGCTTCAAAAACTATCGCATGTTGGACTATTGTCTTCGCATCAGAGGCCATCCCATCCCACCCATTACGGTGTTATCTAGATTCGATATAGAATATGGCAACGCAAATTGGTGGGATTTATCTTCCATGTTGCCCCCACCCCTACCTTTGATGCCAAGGGATATTTTTGTTTTTATTTTCTGAATGGAGGTATTTGGTTTCTTTTTTTTTTTTGTTATTAAAATATTTTTGCTTCCACCTATTATTATGTGCATCTATTGACTATGCATGCATTATTATCTCTTTATTTGTGGTTATATCTATGTGTTTAATATGATGCCATGCTATGCTCTGTTTTTAGAAGTTGGATTTATGATTGAATTGTTAAAGTATATCATGTGCTAATATCAATGTTTAAGGTAGAACCTACATGCATCAACTTACAAAACAGAAATCAAACACCTAAAACATCTCTTTCATTCAACACCCACCCTTCCAAACCAACACACTTTATTCTCCAACCATATCAAACCTCATCAGCCCTAAACCATACTACCTTTACAACCATCTATTTCAGTAAACAAAAGCCTACCTAATCAAATTATAGTACAACACATAAAAAAGAAAAAGAAAAAACAGAGTGCAATACACAATTTCCTATTTTTGGCCTCTAAACTAGAAGCATGCTTTTCAAGTTTATTCATCCTCTTCTTTAGCTTACTATTCTCCAACTCCAACTCAATGTTATTCTGCTGCAACTTAGGTTCAATTTCCCCCCTTTTGAGTTTCCTTCAATTTGGCTTCGGCCTTTTCAATTCTCCTCTACATAATCGGTATAACCTCTGTTGCCTGCTCACAAAGAGGTTCATCGACCTAGAACCACAACCCACATCCTTTGTTTCTCTTGTAACATTGAGTGAATCGACGACCCAAATTTTTGTCGGTTAAGGAGAGGTGTGTAACCGCTGGAACCCACACTTGCAAGAAAACTCCTCCATTACAGTAGTCTCTGACATCAGTCGATTATGATTGTGGCGTTAATTTGATGATTTTGTTGTTAATTTTTGGAATTGGGTTTTTTATGGTTCGTGAAATAATTCGGTTTGGGCCTAATTTTAGGTTTAAACTGGGTCTGAATGAGTTTGAATTAGTTAGCCGTTGAAAATAAGTGATGTACCAATTTACCCCTCTAGGGTGACATCATCTATGAGTCATTTAGTCGAATAGTGATGTTTTTTGGTCGAGATAGGTCGAAAATAAAGTTCAGACCGTCGAGTGTCAAGAAAGTGAGAGTTTGGACCGTACAGTGTCACCAACGTAAGTTTGGATAGATAAGTGTCACAAGGGCCAAAGTTTGGATATGTAACTAAAATTTTCACATCAAAGAATAATAAGTAGCTAAATTCAACTCACAATAAAAGAGCTAGTCTATCTTATAAATCAAATTGGCATGTGAACCATCAAAAAAAAAACCTAAAAGACTTTAGAGACCATCCCGAACAAAGCATTTATGTTGGACGTTCCCCGAGTAATCCTTTATGACAAAATAATCATCATGAAATTCAAAGAAAACGTTTATATCTTCAACAAACTGTTGAACAGAAAGAAGATTTTTGGTGATGGATGGAACAACAAGAATTTTGTTTAAGACAAAAGAACTGGAGTATGTGTCTAGAAAAGGATGAACCAATATGTGAAATAGGCAAACCTGCTCCGTTTCCCACTTGAATTTGATCGTACCATTGTATTCTTCATATCGCAACAAAAGGTTATTAACATTAGCCGTTATATGATGAGTTGCTTCTGAATCGGGATGTCGGTCTTGAGTGGTGTTTCCCGAAGATGCGTAGTTTGCTTGAGCAGAGCTATTGGTGGATGGAGCATTGTAGGTTACATCAAACCGATACCAACATTTGTGGAGTGTATAATCATATTTTCCGCAAAGCTGAGATTCAAAAGTATTTGAATTTAGGGAAACCATGGCTAAATCCCGCGACCTCGATTATTATATAGTCCTCGACTCCGAGAATTGAAATTTCCACGACCACGTTCCTGTGTAAGAGTTGTTTTGATTAATGGCAGCAGTAGCAGAAGCAAGAGGAATAGAGAAACCTTGTTGATTATGATTGATCCGTGCTTCAGTTGTAAGGAGCACTGTTTTGAAACCCGGACCGGACCGACCGGTCCAACCGGGAATCGGTGCATAGTCACGTCCGATTCTGCTCCAAAAAATGGGTTGCAGACCTCCAACGAATCGACCGAAAAATCTTCCGGTCAGATCGGTCACTTGGTGAACCGACGAACCGGTCTTCCGTCTTTTTTTTTTGGTCAATTGCCAACCAAACCCTTAATTTTTTGCCAATTACAGTCCTACCTCAAAAATAAAAAGAATAAAAAAAAAGAAGAAAAATGCAAAACTTTGAAAGGTCATAACTTTGCGTAGGATTGTCCGTTTTGGACGTATGTTTTTTGGATTTGGAGTATCTTTACGAGATCTATCCACCGCAAACTACCTACGGCGGTTTGGGCCAACAAATTTTCAAAAAATTATTTTTTTCCATACTTAATATGACTTTGAATCTAAATAAGCATGCATTCGAGAATTTCATGCATAGTATTTCGTCCGATGCTAAGTTCATTTTCCAAATTTTAGTGTTACATATTATTGTTCTTATATTGAATTTTGTGATACGGTTGGCCAACATTTAAAAATCCAAAACAATCTTTTAACTTGTATTAAATATAATGTTTATTGGATTATTTAGTAAATTGTTAGAAAGCTCAATGGTTTCCATTAATTCAGAAGAACTTGTTTTGTTGGAGGTCACGTGTTCAAATTGTGATAACCATATTCTGATTTTTCTTATAATATAACAAAATATTAGTAACTTAAAATATTTCTCACAATCTTATAATTTTTTTATAAAGATAATTTTTATATTATATTTCTTATTGAACGTTAACCAAAGTCAACAAATCGGTCCACCCAGTGGTCCAATCGGTCCGACCTGTTGACCCGCTACCCAGTAGACTCACCGATTTTGTGACCAGACCGGGTCTGAAAACACTGATTACGAGCAGTGTTTTGAAAATCGGATCGGACCGGCCGGTTGGACCGGTCCGACCGCGGTTCGACACCTTTTCCGGGCCATTTGGAGTGAAAAACCCGCGGGTCATTTCAGCCGAGTTAAACCGCCTAAAAACCGGGTCAACCGGATCGAACCGGTTAGTGAACCGGTCAATTTTTTTTTTTAAGGCTAAATGACTTATTGGTCCCTACATTTAAAAATTAACCTAATTTGCAGCAAAGGTATATATATATATATATATTGGTCCCTATATGTATCAGATTATATATATATATATATATACATATATGTATATGTATATGTATGAGAATCTGACTATATATATATATCAAATATATATATATATATATATATATATATATGTGCAGAAGTATATGTATCAGATTATATATATGTATGTATCAGATTATATATATATATATATATATATATATATATATATATATATATATATATGCAGATGTATCAGATTATATATATATATATATATATATATATATATGTATTTGTCTTGGTTAGGATTAGATATAGTAGTATTTTTTAGTTGTGACATGTAGGAAACTAAGAATATACAATTGTTTAGGATGATTATATTGATTTTTTTAAATACACTTTGACCGGTTCAACCAGTGGTTTAACCGATTCAACCGATCGAACCTTGAACAAATAAGGTTGCCGGGTCGATGTCCGGTCCAGTTTTTAAAACACTGATTACGAGAGTAAATAA
Organism: Linaria vulgaris; assembly: GCA_948329865.1. Lineage (NCBI taxonomy): Eukaryota > Viridiplantae > Streptophyta > Magnoliopsida > Lamiales > Plantaginaceae > Linaria > Linaria vulgaris. The sequence continues at coordinate 27,048,096 of OX415250.1, read as the reverse complement.
TATAAACTAGCGAATCAAATTCATTTTCAAAACCAGCAAAGACATATGATATGATATCATCAATAGTCATTCGTTGCCCAGCAATTGCAAGTTCATCAATTGAGAATCCTATACAGAAATAATTCTCTTCTTCGATATAATTCCTGCAGCTTATTTTATTCTTTGACCAAAAAATAAAGGAAAGAACAGAATATGACTATTTTGTTTATTTTTCTTAAACAACGAATAATATAACAATTAGGAACAAAACCAGACAATGTTGATGGTTTCTATTTAACGAGCAAAGATAAAGAAAGGATGAGATGTAGCCCAAAACATTATGGTATACCTTGGGTAGGCCCAATAGTTGAGATATCCCAACTTAATTGGACAATTCATGTATATCCAAGAAGCATGAGAATTCTCGACCTCTCAATTCAAGTTCTATAATAAGAAATTTGGAATCGATGTCTTTTCATTGATTCTTCCAAAATTATAATGATTTATGTTAATAAGTTGATTATTCAGCTCGAAATTTATGTTTACCGTGCTTGGGTATCTTTCCTAATTAAGCATTTATGATTAAACCGATAAAGAGCAAGGTTGAGAGAAATAAAGACTTTATAAATATAATATGAGCACTATAAATATCCGGTCAGAAATGAGTGTTCAATTATAACTGACCTGTAAAACAAATCGAAACTACGGGGGTTTAAAAAGATGCTCCCAAGCACACGAGGGAGAAATATGTCTAGCAAAATTTCTAAATACACAGTAATTTATAATTATTCTCAATTATACCATTTCCTATTAAATAAACAACTAATCTATCATTTTAAGTTAAGACTAATTAGTGGAAGCTTTACAAAATTAACAATCTTCTTCTACTTAATTACGTATTAACAAGATTCTTTCTTTGTGTAAAATAGTCAATGCATTCCTTACATCATTTTTAAAATAATTTAATGTTTTGTTGATAAAAACATATAAAGAACATGAAAGTACAGATTTCATTAGTTATAGTTCTATATAAATACTTTGAATAGCTAATATATTGCTGTAATTAACATTTATATTTCGTTTTAAAAAAACTTCGTCTCTCTCATGAGGGTTTTGGTCTCTACCGCTTAGAGCAAAAATCTTCCCGGGAAAGAGTATTGTGATCTTGGCAAGGCATCTACGGGCTTAGACGGCATCATCATCTCATCCCCGTTCACCGAGCATTGAGCGCCCGTTTTTTCTCTTTCCTTTTGTTTCCTTTTTCCTTCTCACGCGTCTTTGCTAGGGTTTTCAAGGTTTTTCTTCGGGACTGTTCATTAGGGCCGGAGCTTTTTTAGGTTTATCTAACTTTCCGTGTTTTTCTCTTCTTTGTTTTTCGGTGTGGATTGGTGCTTCAAAGGAATTGGCTCGCCTCTTGGCTAACTCGACCGTAACTCATGGCAACACGCGCTCAATTGTTGGTACCGTTGGAACAATGGAAAACGAGTGCATGAAACTGCGACATGGTCTTTCTATGACGGATGAGGTGGGAGTAGGGTTAGGGTTTCTGCTTCCTGATGAATCATGGCAACAGGAGAATTTGGGGTCTGATTTGGTGTTGGTGGTACGGTTACTTACCGGGAAGAATATAAATTTCACATATTTTTGCGCTATGATCCGAACATTATTCAAGGCTGGTAGGGGGCTCGAAATCACCAGAATTAACGAAGATAGGTTTATGTTTCAGTTTCATCATAAACTGGACAAGAAACGAGCCCTCCAGGGGTGTCCGTGGTCATTCGACAAGAACGTCCTAGTGCTCAGCGATGTCGACACTAACGAAAATCCAGCGACAACAAACTTGGACTGTTGTAGTTTCTTTGTGCGTATCTATGACATCCCTTTGGTTCGTCAAACACGTGCTACGGCGTATGCTATCGGGAATCTCCTCGGGATTATGGAAGAAGTTGACTTAGCGGATTCTTGGGGAGTCAGCATGCAAATCAGGGTAAAAATTTACGTGACGAAAAATATGAGACGACAATTGACTTGGAGGATGCGACTCAGTTGTCATATGGGGATTGGCTTCGGGAAAGCTCGACTCGAGTAGGGTACTACGTCGGTGATGTTATTCGGACAAGGGTTGGCGGGGTGCTTCGGCTTCATCAACCCATGGTGGTTTTACAACAGGGGGGAGAGGTACATTCCCACATCCTCGACCGCGAAACGCGGATCAGTCTTGGAAGGAAAATAGGACAGCCCCCTCGCAGCAAGCTTCTGACCGAACGCATAACGCGAGCTATATGCATGAACGCAGGGTTAGGGAACGAACCGATTTGGAAGTGGATCAGATAAACCCGCCTATTGATCAGCCAATACGAGTGCAGGTTGAGCAGGGGTTGGTGCAATAAGATGCCGAGTTACATGTATCTAATCAACGTCAGTTGGAGAACGGGAATAGAGCAGCAGTTGTCGTCGAGGTGCATCAGGTTTTTCAGCACATTTTTCGAGACCTGGGGGCCACAATAATTTGAGGTAGGTCACGAACCTACAGAATCCAGTCGAAATCACGCCAGAAATAGCGGCAACAACGGAAGTTACAAATCAGTGTAGAGGCGACAGGGTTAAAATACGTCGAGAGGAGAGAATTAGTAGTTTATTAATATGGGAAGCGAGTATCGGGGTGAAACGGGCGTACGACAATGAGAACTTAGTGGAACAGAATAGGGTTAAGAAAGCGCGAGTGAAGGAACTACCAGAAATAAACAACCTCTTGGCGGCAACTGCGCAGCAGTCCCGCCACATCCAATGAATCTCTTATGCTGGAACTGTCAGGGTTTGGGGAACCCTTGGACAGTTCGAGAACTACGCCAACTAGTTTCCACTTATCATCCCCCTCTAATTTTCTTGTCCGAGACTAAGTGCAAAGCAAGAAAGTTAGAGATCATCAAAGGCAGGTTGAATTATTTTGGAGTTTGAGTGGAAGTTAGAGGTCTTTCGGGGGATTTAGCATTACTCTGGGCGAAGGACGTCGTGGTTGATTTATTGAGTATGCCCGACAATCATATTAATGTGGTGGCCGTAGGAAAGGATGGTGCTTTTGATTGGCGCTTCACAGGGTTTTATGGAGAACCGGACGGGACTAAGCGTTTGCGCACATGGAACTTGTTACGACAATTAAAGGGTGTCTCATCTTTATCGTGGCTTTGCGGGGGCGATTTTAATGAAATCTCTTGTCACGAGGATAAGCGTGGGGGTCCGAAACTACCAAATTGGCTACTTCGGAATTTTTGGGATACGTTGGTCGACACGGGTCTCACAGAGATCGACTTCTATGGTCCTCGATTCACGTGGTATAGTCAACGACCCACCCCCCATACGGTTTGGGAGCGGATCGACAAAGCTTGTGCGGATCAGTCTTGACATGCGCGCTTCGCTCAAGCGCGGGTTGATCACATTAATACCTTACATTCAGATCATAATGCTATTGTTATTCGAGCGCTGGGTCCAGGGGAACGTTCGTGGGTTAGGAAACGATTTCAGTTTGAGGCGATGTGGGTTCGTAAGTCCGAATGCGAGGAGGTAATCGCTAAAATCTAGGCTGATTTTGGAGACGGATTTTGCATGACAAGCTGAACAGTTGTCGCGTGGGCCTAGTTAAGTGGAGCAACGTCGACGGGGCTGAACTGAGAAAGCATATTGATGCGTTGAAAAAATGGGTCGTTGAGCTACGCACAGGGTTGATAACGAGTGCTTCAAAAGAGGAAGAGAAGCGTTGTACAATGCAATTGGAAGGACTGTTGGATGAAGAGGAGGTTTATTGGAAACAGAGGGCGAAGGTTCAGTGGCTTCGGGAAGGGGACCGCAATACGCCTTATTTTCATAGAAGGGCGAACGAGAGGCGAAAGAAAAATGAGATAAAGGGTATTCGGGATGATAGTGGGGTTATGCGCACAAATCCATCGGAGATTGACCTTATCGCGACCGACTATTTCCGTCATATATTCGAGTCCAGCGATCCAACGGAGGCGGCTATTGAGGACGTCTTGCGAGATGTCGGCGTGCGGGTTAGCCCTAAGGTGAACGAAAGCTTGCTTGACCCGTTCTCACTGGAGGAGGTGCAGAGGGCACTTAAAGATATGTATCCTTTTAAATATCTGGGACCCGATGGTTTCTCGGTTGTGTTTTACCAAGAATTTTGGCATATTGTTGGGAAGGATGTCACTACTTTTGTCCTTTCTTTTCTAAATGATAGAATTCTTGATCCTTGTGTTAATTATACGCATATTGTTTTAATTCCAAAATGCACTAACCCTGAATTGATGACACAGTTTCGCCCTATTAGCCTCAGCAATGTGAGCTTCAAGATAGCATCTAAAGCCATTACTAATCGGCTTAAGCCTTTTCTTGCTTCTATCATTTCCCCTTCTCATTCAGCTTTTATCCCGGGGCGTCTTATCACTGATAATATCTTAGCGGCGTTCGAGGCAAATCACTATCTCAAGAATAAGAGAACGGGGAAGAGATGTCACATGACGTTGAAGCTTGACATGAATAAGGCCTATGACTGAGTCGAATGGTCTTTCCTAGAGAATGTAATGCTTAAGTTGAGCTTTGATTCTAGTTTTGTGTCACTTATTATGATGGGCGTACATACTGTTTCTTATTCTATCTTGCTTAATGGACGTGAGTTGAGTACCTTTTTCCCCGATAGGGGTATTAGGCAGGGGGATCCACTATCCCCTACCTTTTCTTATTTATTTCTGAGGTGTTTTCAGCTTTACTATCAAAAGACGAGGAAAGGGACAAAATTCGGGGGATCAAAATCAGCTGTCAAGCTCCGTCAGTGTCTCACTTATTGTTTGTTGATGATACGCTTATTTTTTGTGATGCTAGCGAGGAAAGAGCGAGGAGTAGTCGGGGTATATTGGAAAGATTTGAAGCCGCCTCAGGGCAAAAGATCAACCTCGAAAAGTCGGTCGTCGTATTCAGTAAGAACATAGGTGATGAGGTGCGCACTGTGATTGGGGGATTGTTAGGGGTGGTAGTGGCGGATCGCCACGAGAAATACTTAGGATTGCCATCGGTCGTCGGGAAATCAAAGAAAAAGCTATTTGATTACATTAGGGAGCGTGTGTGGAAAAGAGCACATGGTTTTAAGAGTACAACTTTATCGGGAGCGGGGAAGGAGGTTCTTGTGAAAGCCGTGATGCAAGCCATACCTACGTTCGTCATGAGTTGTTTTCGATTGCCTGATATATTGATAAAGGAGATTGAGTTGATTATTTGCAATTATTGGTGGAGTAATGGTGCGCAGAACAAAATACATTGGGTGGCGTGAGAAAAGATGTGTAGGCGCAAGGTTGATGGGGGACTCAGATTTAGGAATCTAAAAGCGTTTAACTTGGCCCTTCTTACAAAGCAAGCATGGCGTATCCTACAAAACCCGACAAGCTTGGTAAGTCCTCTTCTTAAGGCTAAATATTTTCCGAATTGTGAGTTCTTAGACGCAAGGGTAGGCTCGGCACCATCATACTCATGGAGATGTGTCTGGGAAGCTATTGCGGTGTTGCGCAGAGGCGTGCGATGGCAAGTGGGGAACGGTGAGTCTATATTGGTTTGGCACGATGCATGGTTACCCCGTCCACTCACTTTTAAGCCGATCACTCCGTTCAATGTTGTTGCGCCTTTCACAAAGGTAGATGAACTTATTGACCCTGTGACGGGATGGTGGGATGATGAGGTGATCCGTGGGTTTTTTTGGGAGGAGGATGTGAAGTTGATCTTAGCTATTCCGTTGGGCGCACGCAATAATAATGATAGGCAGGTATGGCATTATGAAAAAAGGGGACACTTCACGGTTAAGGGTGCTTACCACGCCATCGTTTCTCTAGGCTTAATGCGAGGACAAGCACACGCACCATCATCGTCAGAATCGCATCCATCGTGGGGGAAAATATGGAAATTGGAAAGCGCCAACAAGATTAAATTATTTATTTGGCGAAGTTGCATGGATATTATCCCTACTCGGTGGAAGCTTGCGTGTCGAAGGATTTGCACGGATACTCACTGTGTGGTTTGTGGAACGGGAGAAGAAACGGTTAGACATGCACTATTCGAATGTCACCTCGCAAGACAAGTATGGGCGTTAGCAGATATTCCGATGAACCTTTCGTTGAAAGAGGCCGAACAGCTGGGAGATTGGTTGGTGCGACTTGCAAAAACTGAGACGACACACATGATCAGCCTTGTTTGCACAGTTTGTTAGACGATTTGGGGTAATAGGAATGGCATGCTTGCGTGGGAGAAGGCGCGTCGGGCTGATGAGATGGCCACGTTTGCTCACACATATGTTGCGACATGGCTGGAACACAATGGTAAGGGAGTTAGACGCATTGGCAGTGAAAAGGATTGGACACCACCCCGGGAAAACACAATAAAAGTTAATTTTGACGGATCCCGATTTGAGGAGGAGTTCGCGAGTGGAATAGGGATCGTCGCGCATGATAGTTTGGGGGTTATTGTGGCGTGGAGACAGCGGAGAGTTCGAGCATTGCTTGATCTATCCAGCGTCGAGGCTATGCCGGGGCTGAGTGCTATACGTTGGGCGATTGATAAGGGATGGGAGAATGTGCTTTTTGAAGGAGATTGCCTCAACATTATTCATGATATCCTTCACGGTACCGATGGAGAGATTCGGAACGCAAATATTCTCAATGATATCCGTCGTCTAGCGAAGGATCGTCCGGGATTTGGATTTCGTTGGGTAGGAAGTGAATCGAATGTGGTGGCTCATGCTTTGGCGCGTAATGCTATTGAGGATGCCAATGGTTTTTAGTTTGGTTGAGTCTTGTTCTTTGGGGTCTTTTTGTTAGAAATATTGCAACAGAAACAGAAAAAACTATAAGTGTTTGCCTTGAGTCGTGAATAATCACTGTCCTAAAGGCAATATTTCCCGCACTATATTTTTTAGAAAGAAATCAGCCTACAGGATAAAAAAGGCTTAAGAATTCGATTTTGAGACAAGTGCAGAAGATTGAATGAATAAATTCGTCCATCAATCTTTTATTTTATAGACTAGAAGACAACCTTTCTGACAGATGCAACTTTTCAAAAATGGAGGGAAATGTTAAAACGAATGCAACACTACAGAAAGTTGCAACTTTTCGTTTAAATTATAAATATGTTTCTTCAGATTTAAATAATATTATTAATTAATTCGAAATTCAAAAAATAATATTATTTCGAATTAATTAATTAATATTAACACTAATCTGAATTAATCAACAAAGCCCCAAGTTGCCCCAAGTGCCCAAGTGCCCAATCTTAACTTTTAAATAAGGGTTAAATGCAAAGCCCAAAGCCCTATACAAAAAGTCCAACACATGAATTAAACATTCAAGTGGGCATTTACTAATAAGCACCTATATTTGGTTGTCTTCTTCCCATGTGGGATACTACAACACATAGAATATTTTACACAAAATATATAACATTCCCCCACTATTTTGTGTACAAAGCTTCTGCCTGATTTGCATTATGCATACTTAGAGGTATCTCTCGATTTGGACCTCTAGTTAGTGCACACACCTTAAGTTCTAACAAAGTCATAGGTATCCGAAGATTGAACCTTGACTCCATATGTTAAAACGAAGACTAGGCACACACAATACATATCTTTAAGTCTCAAAAGATTCTCAACACAACCTTAGCACGATTATATATGGCCATGTGCTAATCCTGCTCTCGTGAACATTTATAAGAATAACACATATTCTTATTGAAACGGCACAACTCCTATGTTCACATAGGTGAAGTCTCAACTCAGTCCCAGTTGCTTTGGACGACATCTAGTGAGATAGACTTCATTAAAAGCACAAAGCTCATCCTCTTTTCATCGCAACTGTTGGTACTAGCTACTTTTAACTTTATTATGGAACTTTGCTAGTACTCTCGAGCAATCACAATAATTTGTTGTTACCCTTTGAACTTTTAAATCAGCTTTTACTAATTTAAAGTTGGGTTTCCGTTATTGTTGCTCAATAAATAATTTAAGTCCCATACCACTTGTAGTACTTCTCACTAAGTCTCTTGAAAGAGCCTTAGTGAGAGGATCAGCGAGATTATCTCCAGATTTTACATAAACTATGGTGATCACCCCATTTGTTATTAATTCTCGCACATATGCATGTCTCAAGCTTAAATGTCTAGATTGTCCATTATATACTTCACTATACACTCTAGACATTGTAGCTTCACTGTCGCAGTACAAAGAAATGGCGGACATTGGTTGCGGCCTCAACTCTATTTCAGACAATAAGTCTCTTAGCCATTCTGCTTCTTTGCCTGCTGCAGATAGGGCTATAAACTCTGACTCCATGGTCGAATGTGCAATGCAAGTTTGTTTCTTAGATGCCCAACTTATAGCACCTCCTCCTAGACAGAATATCCATCCAGAGGTCGACTTACTTTCATTTATAGTAGACATCCAACTTGCATCACAATAACCCTCTAGCACACTTGGATAATCCTTGTAAACAATACTCAACTCTCTAGTGCGTTTTAGGTATCCAAGGATTCTTGCAACAGCTTTCCAATGTAAAGTGCTAGGTTTGCTAGTAAACCTTGACATCATGCCAACAGCAAAAGCTATATCTGGCCTCGTACAGTGCATTGCATACATAAGACTTCCAATGGCACTAGCATATTCAAGTTGTGCAACAACTCTTTCATTGTTTTCTTGGACTCTTATGCTGGAATCATAAGGAGTGTTCGCCTCTTTTATATTGAGATACTTAAACTTATCAAGTACCTTATCAATATAATGAGTTTGATTTAATGCATAGCCTCTCTCATGTCTCCTAACTTTAATTCCCAAAATAGTATCTACTTCTTCCAAATATTTCATTTTAAAAACAGAAGTTAGATAACTTTTGGTCTCTTCTATGCCTTTCATGTTAGTACTAACAATTAGCATATCATCAACATAGAGACATAAGATCACTCCATATTCACTTGTCATTTTGCAATAGATGCATTTATCAGCATTGTTATGCTTGAAGCCATTGGCCAAGATCACAGAATCAAACTTTTTATGCCATTGTTTTGGAGCCTGTTTTAAGCCATATAACGACTTAACCAATTTACAAACTTTATTTTCATTTCCCGGAAGAACAAATCCCTCTGGTTGCTCCATGTACAATTCTTCCGTTAAGTCACCATTCAAGAAAGTCGTCTTAACATCCATTTGATGTATATATAACTTATAAATAGATGCTAATGCAAATAGTACTCTAATTGATGTTATTCTTGCCACTGGAGCATACGTATCAAAATAATCTATACCTTCCTTTTGTTTGAAGCCTTTTGCTACTAGTCTTGCTTTAAAGGTTTGAATAGTGCCATCAGTTTTGCACTTTTTCTTGAACACCCATTTACACCCAATTGCCTTTGAACCAGGTGGTAGATCTACTAAAACCCATGTATTGTTGGACACTATAGAGTCCATCTCATCATTGACTGCTTCTTGCCAAAAAGAAGCGTCCCTTGAAGCCATAGCTTCCATATAGGTTTTAGGATCATCATCAACATGTATGACCATAGGTGTAACCTTATAGACTTTATTTCTACTTGCTTCAACAAGGATGATAATAGAATCTGGTGAAACAAAATCAGAACTCAAGTGTTTTTCTTTTCGAGCCCGTTGGCTTCTTCTTGGTTCACTTGGTTCATTTAATTGCACCCTTTTTTCACCGAGTTCTTTATCAACACCACTACTTGATGTTTCATTATTTTCAACAGGTTTAGGCTCCACGGAATCATGCAAGAATTTATTCTCAAAGAATTCAACATTTATAGATTCTACAATAACATTGGATTCTAAATCCAACAATCTATAAGCCTTAGAATTTTGTGCATAGCCAACGAAAATACTTTTAATTCCCCTCGGACCTAACTTGGTTTTGTGAGGATCAGTAACTTTATAAAAAGCTATACACCCCCACACTTTAATAAAATTTAAGTTAGGCTTCCTACCATTATTCCACAGTTCATAAGGTGAAGCACGAAATTTCTTAAAAGGAACTCTATTATAAATAAGACATGATGTTAATAAAGCTTCACCCCATAAATTAAAAGGCAACTTTGCATTCATAAGCATTGCATTCACCATATCAACCAAGGATCAATTTTTTCTTTCAGCCAACCCATTTTGTTGAGGAGTATATGGGGCTGTTCTTTGATGAATAATACCATTTTCTTCACAGAAAATGTTAAAGGATTGAGGAAAATATTCCCCTCCTCTATCACTACGAAGCACTTTGATCTTTTTATCCTTTTGATTTTCAACTTCGGATTTAAACTCCTTAAATTTATCAAAGGCTTCATCCTTGGTTTTTATTAAGTACACATATGTGTACCTTGAATAATCGTCAATAAACATGATGAAATAACGTTTTCCACCCCTTGTTAATTGACCGTTTAACTCGCAAATATCAGAATGCACAAGTTCCAATAATTCAGAATTTCGTTCAACTTTAGAAAATGGTTTCTTAGTCATTTTGGCTTCTACACAAATTTCACATTTATCAACTCGTTCATCTTTGAAAGTAATATAATCATGCTTAGACATATAACGTAAATATCCATAATTTAAGTGTCCTAGTCTAGCATGCCATAAAACAGAAGAAGAATCAACAACATAAGCAACATTACTAGTTTTATTAATAGATAACTTGAACATGCCATCAACAGAGTATCCTTTGCCTATGAACACTCCGTTCTTAGTTACAATCACATTCTCAGATTCTAGTACAACCTTAAATCCTTTCTTACATAAGAGATCAGCAGAAACTAAGTTCTTCCTCAAATCTGGGACATGCAACACGTTCATGAGGGTGAGTTTCTGTCCAGATGTGAAGTTTAAGTCGACACTCCCTTTCCCCAGAACTTTTGCAGTAGCATGGTTTCCCATCAGAACTTCTTCAAACTCCTTCAACTCGTTGTAGTTTTTGAACATACTCTTATTGTTGCACACATGAACAGTGGCACCAGAATCAAGCCACCAATCAGGAGACACGACAACAGATGCCATATGCAATTCTGTTATCGTAGCAACAAACTCTTGTCCATCAGCCTCAACCACATTTGCTCGGTTGTTGTTGCCTGAACCAGAATTCCCATTTGCATTGGGATTCACTTGATTGTTCTTGAATCTACACTCCTTTATGTAATGCCCCTTTTTACCACAGTGATAACAATGACGATTTTTCTTCACATTTGATTTTTTGAAATTCTTTTTCTGTGGTGCAAGGTTGTTTTGAACAGCCTGAACCGTGCCAGATGAAGTACCAATATTCGGAACACTTTCAGAAACATGGTTCACTTTAGAACCCATAAAAGACTCATCTCTCGCACGATTCTCGCTTTCAATTTGCAAATGAGTGTTGAATTTTTCAATAGTATAATTCTCAGAAGAATGAAGTACTTTCTTTCTGAAATCATGCCAAGTGGGTGGAAGTTTCGACAATATTGCCCCCACTTGGATGGCATCAGGCACATTAATCTGCAACTCACTCAATTGTGAAACTAGAATCTCCAAGTCACGAACATGATCCATAATTGGCATATTTTCAGTAAATTTAAATTCGAAATACTTCAATGCCAGAAATATGTCCGTACCTTCTTTCATGTGTTTATATTTTGATTCGAGAGCAGACCATACCTCTTTTGGCGTTTAGTAATTGCGATAAACATCATACAGCCTGTTGGTGAGGGAATTCAGAATATAACCTCTGCACAACATCTCATCCTTCTCACGATTCTCCTTATCTGTCTTTGCTTTCTTTTTGACTTCATCAGTAGCATCTGCGGGCGGTTCTGCAACAGCTTCAAGTTTCGCATTCAACAGGTAGTACAGATTCAGCGACAACAAAAGCCATGACATGCGGTCCTGCCATCTGGTGTAGTTTGTTCCATCGAAACGATCGAGTTTGTTGGATTCTTTCTCTTGAAATTGGAATTTCATGGTGGAATTCATGCCTGTTTCCATTGCTAAATTTATTGCCTTTAGATTGTTAGAAATATTGCAACAGAAACAGAAAAAACTATAAGTGTTTGCCTTGAGTCGTGAATAATCACTGTCCTAAAGGCAATATTTCCCGCACTATATTTTTTAGAAAGAAATCAGCCTACAGGATAAACAAGGCTTAAGAATTCGATTTTGAGACAAGTGCAGAAGATTGAATGAATAAATTCGTCCATCAATCTTTTATTTTATAGACTAGAAGACAACCTTTCTGACAGATGCAACTTTTCAAAAATGGAGGGAAATGTTCAAACGAATGCAACACTACAGAAAGTTGTAACTTTTCGTTTAAATTATAAATATGTTTTTTCAGATTTAAATAATATTATTAATTAATTCGAAATTCAAAAAATAATATTAATTCGAATTAATTAATTAATATTAACACTAATCTGAATTAATCAACAAAGCCCCAAGTTGCCCCAAGTGCCCAAGTGCCCAATCTTGACTTTTAAATAAGGGCTAAATGCAAAGCCCAAAGCACAAAGCCCTATACAAAAAGTCCAACACATGAATTAAACATTCAAGTGGGCATTTACTAATAAGAAAATAAGTGTTTTTGCTGGAAAAGAAGATAGTGTTGGTGATTTTTGTTTTGGATTTGGAAAAAGAGAAGAAGAAAAGTTTTTTGTTGCAGAAGAAGATAGTGTTTTTGTGTTGGGTGTTTTTTTGGAGATTAATGAAATTAGATGTAAGAGTGGTGAGCATATATAGAGGTAAGGGTGAAATTTTCAAATTTTCGCAAAATTCAAATTTCTCCCTCAATTCCGCCTAAAATTTTCACCAAATTTTCAAATTTTCGAATTTCAGTGACCGTAGTGCGGTCACAAAAGAAATTAGTGACCGCCTTGCGGTCACTATTATGTTAATAGGGACCGCAGTGTGGTCCCTATTAATATTCATCCTTCAAATTTGAATTTTTTTTATTGATGTTGATGTGTTTGTGATTCTTAGCCACCAACCTCATTGTAACATATGAATTGAAGTAACACATGATTACAAAACTAGTAGTTTAGTTGTGAAATAATAGATTGAATGAGATTGAGCGAGTTATTAACGTTCAACATATATTTCATGTTCTACAACTAATCATCACTAGTTAGTTGTATTTGTTATTCGTTTTTATGCTTTACTTCACTAATATTAGCATAGATATGATTATGAGGTTCAATCATTAGATCAACTAATCATTATGCTAATATATGTGTATATATAAGATGTAAGCGTTATGACATTTGTCGTTGAAATTGTCGGATCGTGGATTGACACAACAACTTTGAGAGTTAAGCTGGCATTGCCTTAACTCTATTATAATATTCTTGATAAGAGTAATATGCAGCGAAATAAAAACGCAAGAAGATGTAATTTTCAGAAGTTTTCAATATTATTAAAAACTTCCTAGCCTTAGGCGAAATAACCAATAAAGGTTTTAACAAAATGTTCCTCACAACAATTCACTCATGCTCTTTGTTGATCGGACTCAACGAAGCAGACAAGCACTAACTACTTAACTTCTAAGAACTAAACTTAAATAGTTGATGCAAAAACTTCGCAAAAGCAAGACGAAGACAATGTAAAGAATTAATCTCTTTGATTATTTAGCACTATTGTCTTGTAATCATCTTGATGAACTTCACACCTATATATAGGTTTCTTGAAACTTGCACTCCAAGGCGTGTTGTTCACAGCTTTGGTAACTCTTGTTGTTTCCTTATTGAATTGGACTTCCTTGTGAACTCTGTCTCTTTCTTGAATAAGTGTTCCCTTTATTAGAGTTCTAATAAGGTAACACACCTTCTTCAATTCAGAGTAATCTTGGAAAGAATCCAAGTTGCAGTGGAACTCCAATTGTTTCCTTCTTTGCAAACCGTGTTGAGTTGACTATTCAACTCCTCTTGAATTATGGAAACTTCAAGTAATGAATCTTTCAAAGCTCTTCCTTATGATTAAGATACCTTCCTGGACATAAACATAAACAACTAAAACCGTGGAACTTGATTAATAAGTGAATAAAGGCAAAACTAAAATAAAGCAGTTAACAGACAGTTTTAGCGCAGGTTCTCTGGTTTCAATGTTATCCTGAATGTTGTCCCAACATCGCATAACATTGATTCCAGAATACCTTCCACTTTCATCTCCCCTTTTTTGCCTTTCTTCACAAAACCAATACCTGTTCCAATCAAGTCATTATAACCAAAAATTAATTTCAACAAGAAACAAATTAAAACTACTAAACTGCTCCCCCTCAATGCAAACTAACATATTCAAAGTTAAAAAAAAAAAAATTATTAAAGTCATCATCACATCAAAAATATTCAGACTTTAACATTTATCAATCTTGCCTCAACATTGAAACCAGTGAGTTTCCTGCATAAAAGGTTAAACAGAAAAACGGTTCAAAATTTGCTTTCATAAGCAACAGTAGTCAGAGCAGTTTAAACAGTAGCCATACTTAGAGTTACAGACCATAGCTAGATAACAAGGAACAAGATCCATAGCTAGATAACAAGGAACAAGATCCTTGATTAAATCAAAACACGTAGAGATAATGTACCAGCAAACACAAAATTATCAGCAGTTAAAGAAACAACACAGAAACTAGAAAACCAAAATTAAAAATTGGAACTACTCTCCCCCTTTTTGTGAAGAAGGAAGTTTCTCCAAATTTTTCACCAAATTTTCCAGCTCTTTGAGATGCTCTTTCTTATCCTCAATCTCCCTCTGAGTATCAGCAATGTGCCCCCTAAACCAGTTCAGCAGATGATCCGCAAAAGTTGAGGTTATGACCATGCATTCTTCATCTTTGGACATAGGCACTGAAGTTCCAGCAAACTCCTGAGCCTTCTTCTTCTCTTTGCTTGGTCTTACCACTCCTTTTGGGTTCCATGGAAGATCTCTCACTCTTGATCCAGACAAGTAGCTTGGGAGAATTGTAAGTTCAGCTTCATTCTTCATCCAACCTACTTTTGCACTTTGTCTTCAATCCTTGTTTGATAAGGATTTTGCAGATGAGTGAGGGAAAAGGCAATATGCCAATCTTCCTACCAGAAACTTCATACATTGACTTTAAAATCCTCTCTCCCATATTCACAACTAGCCCATTCTTGATCTTGTACACTAAGATTGTTGAATCCTTAGTCAGTATAGTAACATTCTTACTTGGCAGTCAGTTGAAGCATGCAATCTTATGCAAGACAACACTAAGGAAAGTGGGTTTTGTAGTTGGCAGAGCATCTTTCCAGACTTTGACCAACCCTCATGTCAAATCTTTAATCACATCATCGTAGTAAGGGTCCTTAGATTCTTCAAGAAGTGGAAATCCCAAAAACTAAATGATAGCGTAGGGGTCAATCTTGAAAATTCTCCCCCTCACCCAAGCTTTTCCATACTTTGGGGGTCTGTAATCTCTAATCCACTTGGAGAGATTCAAGTAGAATTCCATAACAATCTCAGGAGCATAATAATTCAACTCCATCACAGATTGATGAATCCCTCTTGCTTCAAGCAAGTCCATCACTTTGTGTTCTTTGACACTGGCCATCTCTACAGCTCTTTCAAGGTGAATTTCCCTTCTCTTGAAAGAATCCCACTTCTTTTCCAAACCTTTGGTAAGGTAATAGATAGAATAGTAGTACTCCTCATCATTAGGGTAAACCACATGTAGTCCATCTGAGTATTCTTATGTCTCTGATGTTGCCTTAACATCAACATCAACATCCTGCTCTTCTTCATCAGATTCCTCTTTTTCCTTCTCCTCTTCTTTCTCCTCCTCTTCCCCTTAATCCTCAACATCCCTAACCTCAATTTCCTCTTCCATAACCTGCTTCCCTTTCCTCTTTCTCTCAGCAGCAGCAGAAGCAGCAAAATTTCTTTCTTCTTCAGTCCTTTTCTCAACTTCAGCAACTTTCCCCTGAGCATATCTCTCAACTTGCCTTTTCCTGGCCTCAGCATGCCTCTGAGCAGCCTCAAACATCTTTCTACAACGAACAAATTTCTCACCAGACCTCTTGCTCTTTTTCTTTTTAGCCCTAACCCACTTCTTCACCAAATCATCCACAGATTCTACAACCTCCCCCACAACAGATATATCAACATTATTCTCAGGGTTAGGTTCAACCATATTTACTTTGATTTCAGGTTCATTGATGATTGGAATGGTTGCCTCAGGTGTTGGCTCAACATTCAAAGTCGATTCTCCCTGTTTGGATTTTTTCCACGTCGCATATAGGGAATCGCCGTTCTTTTTGTAGCATCGCCTGATTTTGCAGCATCTCCTCTTGTGTGAGAGCGAGTGCGCGAGGCAGTGAGTGCGTCGTTCAAAGCAACATCTGCAAGAGTATCCATAGGAGACTTGCTCGCCATTGTTTGTAAGAGAGATTTGCAAAGAAAAATTGAGAGAATCTTGGAAATAAGAGAGCAATTTGCAGAAAATTTCAGCACAAATAAGGAAATTAGGGTTTTGATTCCTAATATAATCGTGAGTAGTGAAAATAGAGTGAATGTTAGTGGGTAGTTAATGATCGTTAAGCAACTAAAATCATCCCTCAATGTTTTCCCGCGTACACGTGTCTATTTAAGAAACAAGTAACCAGAGCAGTTTTAAAAAAATTGAAAACTTATAAGTTCCTGTTTTCAATGTTGACCTGCGACAGTGCACAATGTTGAGATAATATTAAATAACATTCAAACCAGAAGATAGAGGTACATGGCTTCACCAAGGCAAATTCATGTGAGAGCTTGAGATACATTTGAAACTTAACCAATATAGCAAGTGAGTACCTCATACATAATGTTCAGATCAAGACCATGGGTAAGCAACATAGATAACAAGAAACACACAGAGATAAGCAGTTATGAATTTAAGGAAAAATTCACTTCCACAGCATAGAAAGTCACAGAACAGTGTGTCACCTGCAGTATGTCACCCAAAGTGTATGCCTCAACACATGAATTATACTCCCCCTAAGCCCAAACCGACACAACTCAACAACAAGAAAGAAAACAACGCAGTTCTACATGAATGCAACAATGTAATATCAAATAGGCATATGGTAAACACTTACGAAGAACTCCTCAAACCAGCACCAATTCACATCTCTTTAAAATCTTTATTATTTTCATAACTCATCTGCACCAAAACTGAAGGTTGCTAAATACAAAGCTAATGTCACTACTGAATGAGGGCAACCTGAACTCCACACACCTAGTAACAACATTAACAACAGCAAGTTAGACAAGTACAAAGGCCTTGAATGTTGGCAATTCATTTATCATGTACCCCAACACCCCAATTCCTTATGCATACTTGTTTACCAACCTGCATTCAAGAGAATTCGCCAAGTGATCAGTGCTACTAAATGTAAGAAATCTAAACCTCAAACACCCTAGTAGAAAATATCACCCTCATGTGTTCCTTGGCCAAACAAACAGAGACATGTAAATAAGCATAACTAAGTAACACTAAAGCTGTCAACATCATGTACCCCAGCTTCTCCACATGTTCTGTAAACCTTTCATATGGATAAGACATAACTGAATAGACATCAAAGTAGTGAACTTTGTATACCCAGCTTCTCCATATGTTAGGCTATCACAACCTCAGACAAACAGAAGAGTTTTATTACTTTTTCTAAACAAAGATGTGAAACTGATAACTAGAAAGAGTTGTTCATCAAAGAGTTCAACCACACAAACCAAATATGACAAAACAAGGATTAAATGAGACTCACAAGGAAATAAATCCAACAAAGGAAAACAACAGAATACCTACTACACCACAACCATTAAACTAGTGCTAGACAGTGGTGTTATGTCAACACTGGTGATCTCACATTCTCACATATTGCACATGCCAAGAGATTTCCTCAAACTGAAGAATCTCTCATTATCTAAAGGTTTTGTAAACATATCAGCAAGCTGATTTGTTGTCTCAATATGCTCAATGTTGATCACTTTGTCCTCTACCATCTCTCTCAATGAATGATGTCTTATGTCTATATGCTTAGTTCTAGAATGCTCGACAGGATTCCTAGAGATACTTATGTCACTTACATTGTCACAGAACATCAGGAGTGTATCACTATCTAACCCATAATCTGACAACATGTGTTTGAACCATACAAGCTGGGTAACACAGCTGCCAACAGCTACATATTCTGATTCAGCTGTTGATAATGAAACACAGTTTTGTTTCTTGCTATACTAGGAGACCAAATTATTCCCCAAATAAAAACAGCCCCCACTTGTGGGTTTCCTGTCATCAACATCACATGCCCAGTCAGAGTCACTGAAACCAACCAAGTTAGTGTTAGTGTCATAAGAATACCAAATGCCTAAAGGTGAAGTTCCAGGGATATATCTAAGAATTCTCTTCACAGCAATCAAGTGAGATTGCCTTGGATCAGCTTGGTACCTAGCACAAACACATACTGAAAACATGATATCAGGTTTAGAGGCAGATAGAATTAGCAAACTACCAATCATGGATTTGTACAATACTGGGTCAACATTGCTGCCAGTGCCATCTTTTGTTATCTTCACTGAAGAGGACATAGGATTTTTGCAAGGCTTGGAATCTTGTAGCTCAAATCTCTTCAATAGATTCCTTGCATACTTCTCCTGGTTCAGGAAGATACCATTCTCCAGCTGCTTTACTTGTAATCCCAGAAAATAGTTAAGCTCACCAATCAAGCACATCTCAAATGTTCCTGTCATAGACTCAACAAACTTGTCTAAAGTAGACTTGTTAGTAGATCCAAATACAATATCATCCACATAAATTTGAGCAATACATATATCAGAGCTTTTTCTAAGGATAAACAAAGTTCTATCTCCATCTCCTCTATTGAAGCCTATGCCTAATAGAAAATCAGTTAGCCTCTCATACCAAGCTCTAGGTGCCTGTTTTAAGCCATACAAAGCCTTCTCAAGTTTGAACACATGGTCAGGATGTTGAGGGTCAGCAAAGTCTTTAGGTTGTTCTACAAAAACCTCTTTGTCAATCAAACCATTCAGAAAGGCCCCTTTTCACATCCATCTGGCAAAGTTTAATCTTAAGACAGCAAGCAATAGCAAGAAGTAATCTAATAGATTCTATCCTAGCCACTGGAGCAAAAGTCTCATCAAAATCTATACCTTCTACCTGAGTATAACCTTGTGCAACCAACCTAGCTTTGTTTCTCATAATTACACCATTCTCATCAGATTTATTTTTGAAAATTCATTTTGTACCTATTGCATTCACATGTGAAGGCCTAGGCACTAGATTCCAAACTCTATTTTTGGTGAATTGTAAGAGTTCCTCTTGCATGGCATTAATCCAGTAACTATCCTTAAGAGCTTCAGTTACATTCTTAGTTTCAAAAGAGGACACAAAACAAGATGCATTTTCAGCAGTACATGAAAAAGACTTACAAACACACATCCTTACCATATTCCTATAATTAACCTTTTCTTTGTTGCGTGTTCTCACCCTTTCAGTAATTTGACCAATTACTTGAGTGGTTGGATGATCTCTTTGTATCCTAGCAGGAGGATCTCTTCTGGATTCAGGAACTATTTCATCTTCGGAATCTGACAGTGCATATGTTGGCCTAACATTGGGGGTTTCTGGTGTTATGTCAACATTTTTTCCAGTTTCCAGTTCAACATCTCCAGCTTCTGTGTTCAATGTTGGGTCCAGTGTTGGAGCAACATCTGAAACAGTGACTTCTTCAGTACCTGCAGAAACAGTTAAATCATCAAAAATGACATTAACTGATTCTTGAACAGTATGCAATCTTGGATTGTAGACCCTGGAAGCAGCACTATTAGGAGAATAACCAACAAATATACACTTTTCACTTTTAGGATCAAATTTGCTCAAATATTCTCTATCCTTTAGCAAATAGCAGTTTATTCCAAATTCATGAAAATGTGCAACAGTTGGTTTTGAACACTTCAAGATTTCACAAGGTGTCATAGTATTACCAGGTCTAAGATAAACTCTATTACTAATATGGCATGCAGTATTCAAAGCTTCAGCCTAGAGTTTCTTAGATAAGTTTCTAGAATTTAGCATTACTCTAGCCATCTCTTGAAGTGTTCTATTCTTCCTCTCAGCAATCCCATTTTGCTGAGGTGTCTTAGGTGCAGAGAACTCATGGAAAATGCCTTTAGTTTCACAAAAATTAGCAAAGCTTACATTTTCAAACTCTTTTCCATGGTCATGCCTAATTCTTCCTACAGAAGTGGCATAAATATTTTTAATACTAGCATGTAAAATCTTGAATGTGTTGAATGCTTCTGATTTTTCTTTCAAGAATTTAATCCATGTATATCTTGAAAAATCATCAACAATAACAAAAGCATACTTCTTACCATTCAGGTTATGTGACGACCACGCCCCACCAGCCATGCTCCGATCCGAGTTGGTTCAGTGGTGGCCAACCACTTTACCCAATCCAGACTAAAGCGCAACACATAGGAAGGGGTCTCACTTGTTCAGGATCAAAAACCATACACGTTTTCTAAAATATATTTTGATATATACAGCGGAAGTCTTGCTATTACAAACAGTGTGACTATTTTAATGGTTATGCACTAGTGACAAAACACGCATATTCCAAAATGCACGCTTGAACAATTATTCACTTGGTCCATGCTGCCATGTTGATTTTATCCTGAGGAATGGACAGAATAAACGAGGAATAAGTCGTTAATGAGATTCATATAAAAGAACTGGCAATGCAAGAATTAACTGTGATTTAATGTATACATTTCGAGGAGTGGTCTTACCGGTAGAAACATTTCAACTAGACAATTTGATGTAGCAATGGTACTGGAATTTTCATAGATTAGTTAATGAACTTGTGCTTAACAATAAACGAATCCAGCCTTATGACTTCTAACCTTATACCTCCCGACGAGGAGCAACCTCGCAAACAATCAAGAGACATGCTCGAGTACATGTCGATCCAGCACGCGGGTTACAGCCAACTCCTGACTGCAAGCGGTGCCTAGATAGATGGGTATCAAGTGAAATTACTTAAACTGATAGTCCTTACTGCCCGGTAGTAACTCGACTCAATCCCTGGGCCTAACTTCCCAAAGGCGTCTCAATGGGTATAACACATAAACAAATAACTAGTAAATCAGATAATATCCGTTGCTCCTTGAGCTACATGTCCCGATCCTAGTTCTTTGCTCTTTGCACAATTCAAGAACCAGACGATGAAATTAGAATATCGGGGAATTACCATGATTATGAATCAATATGATAAATAATAAATGATTGGATACGATTTAACGATGAGTAAGAAAATCATGTTATGAGATGAGATGTAAAACGCGATTATGATAAAATATATGTGGTTTGGTAACGGAGTAGTGGCTTTTCTGTCCAAGTTCCTCAGGGCCGGATGCCAAATGGGGCTAGAACAAATCAGAAATGGAACTTCACCTTAACTCGTACGGGGAACCTTGATGGCGTTGATTAGTTCGTCAAACCTTTAACCAATTTAAATAATATTAATCAGCTGAAAATATTAGTATTTTTCTTCAATCCTCATGTTGATGAAATTGAGAACGCTCTGGTTAAGAATGCTAGTTACAATGTAAATATTAGTAAATTACACATAAGCTTAATTTATGTTATTATTCTAAACATGAAAATCTTAGATGATGAATTGACAAACGTAAGGTTAAGTTAAATATCAATTAATAACCTTTTTAATCTCTCAAAATTATTTTAAACAACCATATATACAAACTTATGACTGTGAGTATTCACGTTAGAGTCATTTCGATGACAAGTTACGGTAATAAGTAAAATTTGATTAACTATCCAATTTGATGCATAATAAATCTTCAAAATATATTACTTAATTGATTTATGGAAAAATCGTTCTTTACGTCTCTAGTATATCCAAAAATTCCAGGAATCATGACATCAAACAATTACCTTATGAAGCAATCCATTAAGTTGTATAACTTAGTTAATATTATTTTGTTCCAAGATTATCTTAAATTACATAACATTGTATTCATAACTTTTAAAAATATTAATACGTAAACCTAATCAATGTAAATGATCAAAGAATGTTTAAGTTACGATACATAATCATATAAGAGGGTTAGACATCAAAAGTATATATGATAATCTTATTAAACTTATGTAAGAATATGTTAAACATGATAAATATACTATTTATATACTATTGAAAAATCTCGAAAATATTAATTCATGAATACAAATCATATTAAAGTGATTCTAATGATTGTTATATCTAATAAGAGTCATGTGTGAGTGACCAATCATGGAATTATGATGATTATTTTCAATCGTAAAATAAGCTGAAAATCGTCGTAGTTTCGAGTTTACCTTTGATTGGATATCCAAATGAACTTTGTTTCCAAATATTTTTTGGCAACTGATCCCTAACATCACTAGGAACATGTGTACCCGAATGGGAAGGAAAATCCAAAGGTTTGCTATGCTAAATAATTCTTGAAAACACATGTTTTCGAATTTTCAGACAGCAGTCTAGGGTTTAGGAATTTCGACCTTTTAAATCAGGCTATTTGAAAACATTTCTTCGTATGAAAGTTAGAGGACATCATGAGGAAAATTCGGCCATTGGCCTTGATCAAAAAGGATTTTTTCTACAATTAGTTATGATTTTTCTAAGGTGCAAGGCCGAATGGATAATTTCTGCGCAATAAAAGTTTTGGAGTATTTTCGGATAGAAAATGATGAAATAAGAACTTGGGATGAGTTTTCCTTGAAAGTAGACTTACTAACTTAGAGATTCATGGGAAGAAAGAAGGAAAAAAACGAAATGATTTTGGGTGTGAAAGTTGTTGGAAGAAAGCCTACTATTTATAGGCAAAAATCATGTTAAAATAATTTTAATTAAGGTCCACTTTGATTATTTTATAATAAATCCTAAAAATCTGAATTTAATCATACTCTAATGATTTCATGTCTTACCTCATCAAAAATATGTCATGGTTTACATCATCAATTGATTAATTGCATATCAAGTCCCTCAATTATTTATAATTAAAATTCAAATAGGTATAATTAGATTTCTTTGTAATTTTCTAGGTAATTCAATCAACTTGGTTAATATTTGAAATTAAAATATATGTGTTAGGATTAGAGACCTGTAAATATAATAAAAGACTAATTTTTAAGTTCAGGGGGCTCAAATGCAAATTTTTCTAAAACTTTAGGGTCAAAATGGAAATTTTCAAAAGTTCAAGGACTAAAGTATAAATTTATTTTCCTAATTTTTGGGGCGTTACAGGTTACTAACTTCAATAGGACCCATGAGATCCATATGTAGCAATTCAAAGCACTTATTAGTTCTAGGGTTAGTACTCTGTACCTGGAGTGGTGTATGAACAACTTTTGTTTGTTTACCTTTCAGGCAGTCTTCACAAACAATTTTATCTGGACTAGTCAACTTAGGTAGACCTCTTACAGCCTCTAACTTCTATAGTTTCTCCAGATTTCTATAGTGCATATGTCTTAACTTATTGTGCCATATGACTGATTCATCTACCTTGGCATGGTAGCATTCTGCTTCATCTTGAGCAAGATATCAGTTATCCTTTCATCTTGTACCTGTCATGAAACAGACATTGTCATTATTAAACACATCACATGAACTTTTATCAAAAGTAACTAGCAGGTTATCATCACAAAGTTTACTTATGCTAATTAAATTTGCTTTCAATCCATCAACCAACAACACATCCTTGAGTGGTGGAAATCCTTCAACATTCAATACTCCTTTTCCAATGATTTTCCCTTTGGTGCCTCCTCCATAGGTAACTGTTCCAACAGTCAAAGGGATCACATCTTTCAGGTTGTCAATGTTTCCAGTCATGTGCCTTGAGCATCCACTGTCAAAATACCACTTACCTGCAAGGTTAGAGTAAACAGCAGAAAAGACAACATTGCAAACAATTTTAACCTTTGGAGTTTTTATCTTTTCAATCCAAGTTCTACTTTTATGTCCTTCATCTTTGTTACCTAATGTTGGGATAACATTCGGATAAGAGGTTCTCCTAACATTGGTACTGCTCCTAATTGTTGTTTTCTTCTCAATCACAATTTTATAATTTTTACAATAAGGCTTAATGTGACCGGGTTGAAAACAATATTGACATATAAAAGTAGGCTTTTTCACAGTGTTGGTAGGAATTTCACAACTCAAGCTTTTACTTTCCTTGATAAAACCATCTTTCAACTAGGTAGATTTAGCATCTTCAGAGGGAGGTTTCTCACCACAGCCCAAACCACTTTTACCTTGATTTCCCATACTCAACACTTCATCAAGTTTAGAAGTAGATGAGTTCCATTTGGCAATGGTTTGTTCAGCTTTATCAAATTTTACCTTATCCTCCTTCAGTTCAGCCTCAGTTCTGTCAAGGTCTTTCTCATACAGTTTCAGCATCTCCTTCATGAATCTAATCTCTTCTTCAAGCTTTTGTTGCTCTTGATGAGTTTGTGATTCTCAAGTAGCAGTTTGTGGTAGGTAGACTTCAGGTCTTCAATAATTTCCTCCTAGGACATTTCACCTTCAAAGAAATATTCTTCATTTAGATCAATTGAGCCATGAAAATAATCAAAGTTAGATTCATCATTGTTAGACACAAGATTAGGTTCAATATCAGAGTTATATTCATCCCAATCTGCAAAGAAGGTCTCATGTTCTGATGTTGGATCCCAAATGTTGGGGTGACATTGAGATCCGAAGTAGTTCTGGGAGTCTTCTGGTGTTCAGTCAATCTGAGTGAGTAGCGCAGCAGTGTGAATCTCTTCTGATTGTTCTTCAGCTTCTCCAGAACTAAAGTCATCTTCATTGAAATCATCTACACAAACCCAATGAGAATTTCCTCTTTTTCTAAGAGTGTTAGCACATTCATTAGTCATGTGACCATATCCTTTACATTCAAAGCATTGAACATCTTTCAACTTATCAGCTTCTAAAGGAGTAGGTTTTGATGCCATGTACTTGACAAACTTAGGAGGTAATTTCTTATAACCAGGAGAACTATTACTAAGATTCTTTTCTTTGTCTTCTCTTTAAACTTCAACTTATTGAATTTCTTAGTAATTTTACCATAGTTTAAAGAAATTAATTCACAATCCTCATCACTTTCATTGTCAAGACTTGGTCCTCTTAAAGCAACAACCCTATGTTTGCTAGGTTGTGAGGCAAGCTCCATCTCAAATTCTCTAAGAGTATTCATCAAGACTTGAAACTGAAGACTAGCAAGGTTCCTAGATTCACTCATTGCAATTTTCTTGAGAGCAAATTTGGATGACAGTGTTCTCATTGCTTTATAAACCATCTCTTGATTAGTCATAGCAAAACCTAGGTTTTCACATTGGTTAGCAATATCAAGAATTTTCTCAAAATAACTATCAACACTCTCATCCTCACCCATCTCAAGTTTTTCAAATTGCTGAAGCAGTTGTCTATGTTTAGAATATTTAACAGCAGAATCTCCTTCACAATGTAATTCAAGTATATCCCAAGCATGTTTGGCTTTTGTACAATTCTGGATTAACTTGAACATGTGATGATTAACCCAACTAAAAATAGCATTAAGAGCTTTTTCATTAGAGTTATAGAGACTTACCTCTGCTGATGTCCAAACTGCTTCTGGTTTTGGTACTAGATCACCTTCACCATCTCTTGGTAATGTTGGAAGAGAGTATCCACTGATCACAGATTGCCAAGCTCGAATATCAATGGCTTTGATGTGAGATCTCATCTTGATCTTCCAGTATGCATAATTGGAGCCATCCAAAACTGGAATCATGTTGGTATTAGGATTGACACTGTCCATTGTGTTGTAACACCTCCAAACCACCAGTATAGTCGGTGTTTGGCTCTGACGCCAATTGATATTATCGGATCATTAATTGACACAACAACTTTGAGAGTTAAGTTGGCGTTGCCTTAACTCTATTATGATCTTCTTGATAAGAGTAATATGCAGCGGAATGAAAACGAGAGAAGATGTAATTTTCAGAAGTTTTCAATATTATTAAAAACTTCCTAGCCTTAGGCAAAATAACCAATAAAGGTTTTAACAAAAAGTTCCTCACAACAATTCACCCACGCTCTTTGTTGATCGGACTCAACGAAGCAGACAAGCACGAACTACTTAACTTCTAAGAACTAGATTTAAATAGTTGATGCAAAAACTTTGCAAAAGCAAGACGAAGACAATACAAATAATTAATCTCTTGGATTATTTAGCACTATTATCTTGTAATCATCTTGATGAACTTCACACCTATATATAGGTTTCTTGAAAATTGCACTCCAAGGTGTGTTGTTCACAGCTTTGTTAACTCTTATTGTTTCCTTGTTGAATTGGACTTCCTTGTGAACTCGGTCTCTTTCTTGAATAAGTGTTCCCTTTATTAGAGTTCTAATAAGGTAACACACCTTCTTCAATTCGGAGTAATCCTGGAAAGAATCCAAGTTGCAGTGGAACTCTAATTGTTTCATTGTTTGCAAACTGTGTTGAGTTGACTATTCAACTCCTCTTGAATTATGGAAACTTCAAGTAATGAATCTTTCAAAGCTCTTCCTTATGATTAAGATACCTTCCTTGACATAAACATAAACAACTAAAACCGTGGAACTTGATTAATAAGTGAATAAAGGCAAAACTAAAATAAAGCAGTTAACATACAGTTTTCGCGTAGGTTCTCTAGTTTCAATGTTATCCTGAATGTTGTCCCAACATCGCATAACATTGATTCCAGAATACCTTGCACTTTCAATCGTTATAGTAACAAAAATCTTCAAAGCGGACCGTTCCCTCCACATAATGTTTGAATTTACAATGCGTCGTTGTAATTATTGTTATTTTAACTATTACAATGGTAATTATGAACTAAACAAACAACGCAGCCCCTCAATCATCATAAAATCACGATTTTAAAGTATGAATATTAGTAGGGACCACCCGGCGGTCACTACTGCCTCAATAGTGACCGCCAGACGGTCCCTACTAATATTCATACTTTAAAATCGCGATTTTATGAATTGATTTCGATCTGTTAGCGGTTCTTAGCAGAAACCTCCATACTAAATGTGAAATGAAGTAATTAATGGTTACAAAACATGTGATTGAGTTATTCAGTATTAGATATTGAATGTGATGGAGTTAGTTATTAATTTTGAACCTATTTTTATTATCGACACCTAATAATCATCTACACCCTAGTTGTTATTGGTTATTATGTTTTAACTTTACAAATTAAAGTATATGCATCATTATGCGGTTTAAGTAAAGTATAAATATATGTACTTATATATTCTATACATAAATATATATATATATATATATATGATCGTTGTTGTTGTATAAATTAAGAATTTTCAAAACGGATCGTCCCCTACATAATGTTTGGATTTGTAATTAAAGATGTATAAATATGGTTGGTTTAACAATGAATAGGATAATTATGAACGAAACAAACAACGAGACACCTCAAATCATCATAAAATCATGATTTTAAAGTATGAATATTAGTAGGGACCGCCCGGCGGTCACTACTGAATCAACAGGGACCGCCAGGCGGTCCCTACTAATATTCATACTTTAAAATCGTGATTTTATTAATTGATTTCGATATGTTAGTGGTTTTTAGCAACAACCTCAATGCTAAATGTGAAATGAAGTAATTAATGGTTACAAAACAAGTGATTGAGTTATTCAATATTAGATATTGAATGTGATGGAGTGAGTTATTAATTTTGAACCTATTTTTATTATCGACACCTAATCATCATCTACACCCTAGTTGTTATTGGTTATTATGCTTTAACTTTACAAATTAAAGTATATACATCATTACGCGGTTCAATTAAACTATAAATATATGTACTTATATATTCTATACATAAATATATATATGTATATATATATGATCATTGTCGTTGTATAAATTAAGAATTTTCAAAACGGGTCGTCCCCTATATAATGTTTGGATTTGCAATTAAAGATGTGTAAATATGGTTGGTTTAACAATGAATAGTATAATTATGAACAACACAAACAACGCGGCACCTCAAAACATCAGGAAAACCTCATTTTTAATTATGAATATTAGTAGGGACCGCCGATCAGTCACAAATATGGGCAATAGGGACCGATGGGCCATCCCTATTGACAACGGCTAGTATCAATAGGAACCGCTTGGCGATCTCTATTGACTGTCAATGGCAAAAATATTCAAGTATGGACCGAGTGACCGAAGTTAGGTCGCTGAAAGTTTTCAGTGACTTTCAGCGACCTAAGTTAGGTCATTGTTGCCTTCAGCGGTCGCTGAAGGCCAGCAACCCATTGTAGTGTTAATATAATCTGTATAAGAAGAGGCAACAGCTTAAGGAAGAAGTATAACTTAATTTAAGTTTTAAGGTTCTTTTGTATCTCAGACCATGAAATTAAATACCGCACCTATTTGCATGCTAAAAAATGAATCACGGTGATTAGAAAAGCCAATATAATGTAAGACCTTAATTATTAGGCGCGGCTTTTTATTTGAGGATGCAAAACACAAGGTGGAAGCGAATTGTAGTTATATATATATATATGTATATATATATACACACATATATATTACTAGCCATATGTATTGCATCTTTTCTCTAAAAAAAATAAAATATGTATTGCATCTCACTGAATAAAAGTCGTGAGTAGCTATCCCTTGCTTTGTCGACTGGAATTTTATAATTTTATCGTACAATACGTTAAGTCAATTTACAAGTTAGAAATCACGAAAAAGGGCAAAACAAACTATAAAAAAACTAATAGCCAGTCAAGCAATGAGCTATATTACATAAAATACGCATGAGTTACTAACTTTTACCAATACTTTAAGTACTCTTTCCCGAGGAATAAAGAAAGAAGAGAATGATGATATTGCTTTTATTATACTATATGGGCGATTTGGTAAATTTGAAATAAAAGGTGCTTCAAAAACGAGCAGATTTGCATTGAAAGAACTCTTGAAACCATTAAATTGAAAGTTTGGAGTTGGGTCAAGGCAAAAAATAAGGATTTCCAGTAATTTGTTGATTGAGCGACCGCATGCTCTTTTTGTTGTTTTTTGGTTCACGAACTCTTTGTACTTTTGGGTTTTTTTTAACCCTACCTCTCTTTTCTATTTAATACAGTTCTCTTTTCTGATAAAAAAAAAACGCATGAGTTACTAACCACTTTTGTTTACTCAAATATTCTGCATTATAATTAAAAAAAACAAGCACAGCATTAGTTATATATATATATATATATATATATATATGTGTATACAATTTAATTAAATGCTTGCATTGCAGATATAATAATATACAAAATCATAACTAGACCGATGCGCACATTAAATATAGAAAATATTGAAATTCTTACATGTGTTATGACATCTGAACCATATGAACTCATGAAGTACTTTCTGGTTGAGACATAGTCCTAGTTCAAAATTTCAAATATATTCCAATATTGCACGTACGTACATAAAATGTTTTGGGGTCATTTCACACAGTAGCTAGCTAGGGAACTTGTGACGTATCTGTAATTATTTTCGGCCAGGCGTTGTTCAATTGGTCCCAGAAATGAGAGAAAGTCTGCCAAATGGATGAATTAGTCAAAATTTATAGTAACTGCTAATAATTATTGTTGGTAGACATCTGAGGGTTAAAACATGTTTCTGCATCATTATATATATTTGCGTATACGGCCAAGAATTTGAACACGTTCTCACCTGATTCCGCCAGAAATTCGATTCGGTTGTTGTTTCATTTACTTTGATTGTGATTTGCAAACTTCTGTACGCCAACTTTTTGATGCGTTTAAGATTGGTGTTCGTGATTCAATCTCTTATTAATAATTATTATTATTGTTATAAAAGTTTAAATCGTTAGCGGAGTAATTAATCAATGTCACCTCTCTAGTTGCAATTTTCGTGGTGGTGAAATTAAACGACGAATTAATACTAATTAATTATAATGTAATTCACTAGTACAGTCTACAAAAGAACGAAAATTATTACTTGGGACACCGTGATTTATTAGAACGTCGTAATTAGGATTTTTATATGTGGGTGCTATTTCTAATATGGGTTAATCATGAGATTTGGAGGATAATTACGGACTTCCTTAATTATAGATTGGCAAATCCAAATATGAGCTAAGGGCAGATTAAGCTATTAATTAGGAGATATTATACCATCCAAATGTGCCGTCAGAGTATTTCTTATAGACTTATAGTTCAAAGTTTTCTTTTTTATTTCAATAATATTTGTTTTTTGCCGAAAAATATAAATTCTTGTAGGGGTACATCATGGTTGACTTTGGTTGCAAATTTAGGACTTTTGGAGTTTCTATGTGTAATTTTTTCTCGAGTTATGTAGCTTTGTGTAATCGAAAATTGGCCTATTATAATACTTTGGACTGAAGACTGTGCGACCCATATATAGAAAATTAATTACTCTTGTCTTATCAATTCTATGCCATTTTGCATGATGGATTTCCTGATGAAATTAATTACTCTAGTCGAATTTTTCTTATTTGATCTGCCTCTAGATTCTGTACTCAAAACCGAGCCTGAAAAAATTCTCGACGAGTTAACCGATTCTCTCCGGCGAATTTCTTCACTAACATCGAATCTCTAACCTTGTCAAACTTCATCTTTACCCTTCACACGGAGGCACTAACAGCCGTTACTGTCCCACTCCAGCTCTCTAGTAAAGAAGACAACAAAATTAGAACTTTAACTTTGCCATCAAACTCGATACTCACAGAACTCAGTTGTTGTGTAATTAAATTGAATTCGTTCAGAGTATCAGACAACACGGTTTGCTCTGTAATCTGAAGATAAAATAGACGACGTATCAGATGTGCTTTGTTGGCTATTGATGACTTCACAAACATATCTTTCAGAACCTTCACCACGCCCTTCATAGTCATTTCCTTTGTTGTGTGAAACGCCACGTTTCGTGACAAATATAGCCTTACCGCGCTCACTGTCTTCCTGTCTAGAACCTTCCATTTGTCTTCTTTCATGTTTGCCAATTTATCATTCAAAGGTTTCCACAAATCTTTACCGTACAAGTAATCCTCAATCGGCATCCTCCAGTACTCGTAATCATACCCATCAAACTTCTCGATTGATGATTTTTTTCCCTTCAATCGTTACTGCTCTCACTGAACCTAATGATGGAGATACCACTTGTTGTGAAATAGTAAGATAAATATAAAATCATACGCAAACAAAAAAGTAAGAACACGAATATTTGTTTACCCAGTTCGTTGCCTAGATATGGGGGCGATACCAAGCCAGGATTTTTCACTATAGATTATGTCATATGATTACAATTGCAAGAGAGACTATTTATAGTAGGCAGGCTCCCTATAGAAATATTACAAGGACTAAAAGTTAGCCTGGATCTTCAGTACGAGGCCGGGTCAACTTTAGGCTCCACAACCAAACAAAATTTTAAGGTTGTCTTTTCTTATATAGTGTGGTATCTGAAACAATTGTTTATTGTATCATGTAATCAAACAAGTTTTGGTTCTCTTTTCATACGAACTGATTGATGGGTCATCTCATGTTTCTTGGTTTGCATAACTTGTTGAATTGACAAGGATTTGCATAAACATTTGTTACTTGAATGACTAATCCGGCAGTAATTCATATCACGAGTAGATATTACGAAGAGTGCCTAGAAATCCTGGACATGCGAGCATTTGGTATATCAAATAGGTTTCACTACCCAGCATTGATAGGACAACTGAAATGGTTGGCCGTTTTCCATGGTATTCCTGAAACGTACAATCAGTTAATGTGCGTGCATCTCATGATCTCTCACCTTAGACTTGCGTCAAATATTTGCTTGTCAATCATGTCCTTTGCTTTGTCTTTGATCTTCATTCCATAGTTTTCCATGCTCGGTGAATAACAATGGAAAATTGAAATAAATGGAATTTAAGTATTTACATGTCCCAACAGGCTTAGAGATTACTCATAATTGTATAAGCTAGTGTTCTTTTGTGCACTTATTATCGCCAGCATTATTACTCAGATGCTAAAAACACCAGATTCTTCTACAAATCTTACTTTTATCATCTATTCAGGCACCATATATTCGCTATATTTATCACATGCAAGTTAGTTAATAGTCTTTCGTAAGCGTGTGTGTGTGTATATATATATGTGTGTGTGTGTATGTCTTCGCGTCAATCTACAAAAGTTCATGATTTTTCTTTAATTTGTCATGTTATTTAGAAAGTTGTAAAAATAAATACAAGGTATATGGGCATTGCTACATACTTTTTTCGAGTTTTAGTTGATCTTCGGTGCCTCCGAAAAGTCTTGCCATCTCAAAATATGGAATCCTTCGATTCCATACCTCGTCAAGCGATACGTTACCAGAAACTTTGGCAACCTCGTTAAAAATAATTAATCCTGAAACTTCTGAAACTACAACATTATTCAGTGGCTTGGACATTATTTCTGATTTCTATGTAGTTTAAATCTTCAATTTGTGAAATCTATTTTACATCATTTACAAAGGAATTGATGAAGCATGACTTCATTCTCTGTTGATCTAAATTCTTGAAACTAAGGTTCTCTATAATATTTACATAAGAATTATCTTCAAACTCAAAAACTAACATTAATATTGCATCCATGGTAGTGTTGCGGCCTCATCGCCCTTCCAATATCGTGACAATGATTCCTTTTGCAGATTGAATAGATTGTGAAGATGATACGAAGTGCCAACTTTCTACAAATCCTGGACATCCCTGTGTTGGTAGATCAATAATTTCAATGCTCAACATCGAGAACATTTGAACTAGTATGTGGCTTAAACATTGTTATGGCATTACTATGTTCCGACGACTTTTTTAGTTTTGGTTTGATCCTCTGTGCCTCCTAATATTCTTGCCACCCGAAAGCTGCAGATTTCGTTCCTCCAACAATACATTGCGAGGCTTCAAGTTGCGGTGAATTATCTTCAGCCCCGAAACCCTGTGAAGATATAAAAGGCCTCGTGCAATTCCTTTGATAATGTTGAACCTTTTCTTCCAATCAAGAATAAAATGCGTGTTGTGTGTAGACAAATTCTAACAACTAAAGGAATTAGAACTTGACCTACCAAAGAAAAATACATCTAAGCTTCTATTCTTCATGTATTCGTAGATAAGCATCTTCTCTTCTTTCTCAATGCAACACCTGGAATACTTGAACCAGATTTCGGTCCTGAAGTTTAGATATAACAACCACTTCATTCATGAATTCTTCAAACCCTTGCCAGATACCGCAGAGAGTCTTTTAACTACAATTTATGTTGCTATTTGCCGATTTTCCCTAGAAGCAGAGGGAATTTATCTACGTGGCGTGCTATTTTCATGAGACTCAAAAATCTTACATGAGCAAGTAAGAATGACTTACCTTAAAAATAGGACTGGACCCACCCAACCCCAAACTTGCTTAGAATGTCGAAATTGTTAGTTGTATTAGCTAGCATCTAAAAACTGTACAATGGCAATTCTTCCATGTTAATCGAGTCCTTGTCACGTTGAAAAGTAGATTCCAACCCAGTAGAGAAATCTCCCCCGCTGTGTCTGCTGAAGGCATTCACTTTCTTGTATGTAGGTAGGGCAGGTAAGAACAAGAAATTATGGTAAGGCCTAGAGCTTGCGCATTGTCTCACTAATATGAGAAAACCCTACCTTTTCGCTTATATATCCACCAAACTCCGAGAAGGCAAAATGACGTAGCAATCACACTTCCAATTGTTGGGTATTTGAACCGCCTCAAATACCGCCCCCAGGATTTGCCCATGAGGTAATTGCGAAGCAACACGAATAAAATATCGACGATAGTAACAACACAAGGATTTAACGTGGAAACTCCAAAACCGGAGAAAAACCACGGGGACCCGAGCAAAATCCACTATGTAGAAATTTGTACAACTACATAATTTTCACTCAACCCGAACGACCCCCACAGAGCCTATTCACTTTCACCGCTCCCTAGTCTACACCCCACAAGTATATAACATACTACATTGTATAATTAGAGAATACAGAAAGAAGCTCTGAATTGGGATATCTTTCCAATAGCAGAACCCTGCTATTTATAGGCTGATTTCACAAGCCATAAGCACGTTGCCATAAATTGAGTAGATGGATTCATCTGTTTCCTCCCAATTTACACATTGCACCTACCAATAAATTATATTGGTGGTCCCACCACATGGAGCTTGTCTCCACCGCCAACATTCTCCACCTTGAAGATTTGATTAGTGACTTATCAGATCTTCAAAACCATCTTCACTCTGGCCCCTGGACGATCACACGCCCACTTCGCCTTAGAAGATCTTCATAGCTTTCGCTACCACTGCAACGCAATCATACTTCATCTCAGAAGTATCATGCTCCACCATAAAGCACAACCACTCAGAATAAACCAATTCCGAGAATTTCCTTTTCGGCCCATGTCGAACATAACCCTGCTGATAGTAAGGTGGCAACTTCCCCTTTGGGCTCCTCCGGAAGTCATCAACCCGTCGACATGAATAACACACACCTTGCATTAACGCCCAAAGCAATGCCCGTGTGTAAACTGGAACTCGCTAACACCAATGCCCTGTCTCATGGCAACCTCCCGGTCTCATGCCATTAGAACGTACCTGCCACTTATAACACGTCACTCAAGTAGACAATGTTAGTTTCACCAGTGTTTGACTAAGAGTCGCTCGCCGCATCGACTCGTTGTCCCGGACAATTTTCTTTTCCGTGGTCCTAGTGTTCGCACCACTCCACTAGCAACAGTATCCGCCGTGCTAGTAACACCGCTACGTATAGCTATAAGTCCACCATTATAATCTTGTGTAACCCGACCAAATCAACGTCCCCGACTTGAACACACCACAAGTCACAATTGATTGTCCCGTCAACATACGTTACGTCAAACTTTACCATATTCGTACCCTTTCTTCCAACATTGCCTCGGTGAGTTGGTGAATTTCCAGTAGATCAGAATAGTACAAAGTAAACCCCCAGAAAGAGATAGCTCGTCTTTCCTGACAGGATTTCAAGGTTCCCAGGTAATTGGTGGGGTCACAACGGTCTCGCTTAATAACCAATTACCTTTGACAGAACCGCCTTTTCCAGTACATATTCACACTACATCACACCACGACTCCACTCTAGCAATAACTCCACCTCCAGCAGAACCCGGGCTCTGATACCACTTGTTGGGTATTTGAACCGCCTCAAATACCGCCCCTAGGATTTGCCCATGAGGTAATTGCGAAGCAACACGAATAAAATATCGACGATAGTAACAACACAAGGATTTAACGTGGAAACTCCAAAACCGGAGAAAAACCACGGGGACCCGAGCAAAATCCACTATGTAGAAAATTTGTACAACTACATAATTTTCACTCAACCCGAACGACCCCCACAGAGCCTATTCACTTTCACCGCTCCCTAGTCTACACCCCACAAGTATATAACATACTACATTGTATAATTAGAGAATACAGAAAGTAGCTCTGAATTGGGATATCTTTCCAATAGCAGAACCCTGCTATTTATAGGCTGATTTCACAAGCCATAAGCACGTTGCCATAAATTGAGTAGATGGATTCATCTGTTTCCTCCCAATTTACACATTGCACCTACCAATAAATTATATTGGTGGTCCCACCACATGGAGCTTGTCTCCACCGCCAACATTCTCCACCTTGAAGATTTGATTAGTGACTTATCAGATCTTCAAAACCATCTTCACTCTGGCCCCTGGACGATCACACGCCCACTTCGCCTTAGAAGATCTTCATAGCTTTCGCTACCACTGCAACGCAATCATACTTCATCTCAGAAGTATCATGCTCCACCATAAAGCACAACCACTCAGAATAAACCAATTCCGAGAATTTCCTTTTCGGCCCATGTCGAACATAACCCTGCTGATAGTAAGGTGGCAACTTCCCCTTTGGGCTCCTCCGGAAGTCATCAACCCGTCGACATGAATAACACACACCTTGCATTAACGCCCAAAGCAATGCCCGTGTGTAAACTGGAACTCGCTAACACCAATGCCCTGTCTCATGGCAACCTCCCAGTCTCATGCCATTAGAACGTACCTGCCACTTATAACACGTCACTCAAGTAGACAATGTTAGTTTCACCAGTGTTTGACTAAGAGTCGCTCGCCGCATCGACTCGTTGTCCCGGACAATTTTCTTTTCCGTGGTCCTAGTGTTCGCACCACTCCACTAGCAACAGTATCCGCCGTGCTAGTAACACCGCTACGTATAGCTATAAGTCCACCATTATAATCCTGTGTAACCCGACCAAATCAACGTCCCCGACTTGAACACACCACAAGTCACAATTGATTGTCCCGTCAACATACGTTACGTCAAACTTTACCATATTCGTACCCTTTCTTCCAACATTGCCTCGGTGAGTTGGTGAATTTCCAGTAAATCAGAATAGTACAAAGTAAACCCCCGGAAAGAGATAGCTCGTCTTTCCTGACAGGATTTCAAGGTTCCCAGGTAATTGGTGGGGTCACAACGGTCTCGCTTAATAACCAATTACCTTTGACAGAACCGCCTTTTCCAGTACATATTCACACTACATCACACCACGACTCCACTCTAGCAATAACTCCACCTCCAGCAGAACCCGCGCTCTGATACCACTTGTTGGGTATTTGAACCGCCTCAAATACCGCCCCCAGGATTTGCCCATGAGGTAATTGTGAAGCAACACGAATAAAATATCGACGATAGTAACAACACAAGGATTTAACGTGGAAACTCCAAAACCAGAGAAAAACCACGGGGACCCGAGCAAAATCCACTATGTAGAAAATTTGTACAACTACATAATTTTCACTCAACCCGAACGACCCCCACAGAGCCTATTCACTTTCACCGCTCCCTAGTCTACACCCCACAAGTATATAACATACTACATTGTATAATTAGAGAATACAGAAAGTAGCTCTGAATTGGGATATCTTTCCAATAGCAGAACCCTGCTATTTATAGGCTGATTTCACAAGCCATAAGCATGTTGCCATAAATTGAGTAGATGGATTCATCTGTTTCCTCCCAATTTACACATTGCACCTACCAATAAATTATATTGGTGGTCCCACCACATGGAGCTTGTCTCCACCGCCAACATTCTCCACCTTGAAGATTTGATTAGTGACTTATCAGATCTTCAAAACCATCTTCACTCTGGCCCCTGGACGATCACACGCCCACTTCGCCTTAGAAGATCTTCATAGCTTTCGCTACCACTGCAACGCAATCATACTTCATCTCAGAAGTATCATGCTCCACCATAAAGCACAACCACTCAGAATAAACCAATTCCGAGAATTTCCTTTTCGGCCCATGTCGAACATAACCCTGCTGATAGTAAGGTGGCAACTTCCCCTTTGGGCTCCTCCGGAAGTCATCAACTCGTCGACATGAATAACACACACCTTGCATTAACGCCCAAAGCAATGCCCGTGTGTAAACTGGAACTCGCTAACACCAATGCCCTGTCTCATGGCAACCTCCCAGTCTCATGCCATTAGAACGTACCTGCCACTTATAACACGTCACTCAAGTAGACAATGTTAGTTTCACCAGTGTTTGACTAAGAGTCGCTCGCCGCATCGACTCGTTGTCCCGGACAATTTTCTTTTCCGTGGTCCTAGTGTTCGCACCACTCCACTAGCAACAGTATCCGCCGTGCTAGTAACACCGCTACGTATAGCTATAAGTCCACCATTATAATCCTGTGTAACCCGACCAAATCAACGTCCCCGACTTGAACACACCACAAGTCACAATTGATTGTCCCGTCAACATACGTTACGTCAAACTTTACCATATTCGTACCCTTTCTTCCAACATTGCCTCGGTGAGTTGGTGAATTTCCAGTAAATCAGAATAGTACAAAGTAAACCCCCGGAAAGAGATAGCTCGTCTTTCCTGACAGGATTTCAAGGTTCCCAGGTAATTGGTGGGGTCACAACGGTCTCGCTTAATAACCAATTACCTTTGACAGAACCGCCTTTTCCAGTACATATTCACACTACATCACACCACGACTCCACTCTAGCAATAACTCCACCTCCAGCAGAACCCGCGCTCTGATACCACTTGTTGGGTATTTGAACCGCCTCAAATACCGCCCCCAGGATTTGCCCATGAGATAATTGTGAAGCAACACGAATAAAATATCGACGATAGTAACAACACAAGGATTTAACGTGGAAACTCCAAAACCAGAGAAAAACCACGGGGACCCGAGCAAAATCCACTATGTAGAAAATTTGTACAACTACATAATTTTCACTCAACCCGAACGACCCCCACAGAGCCTATTCACTTTCACCGCTCCCTAATCTACACCCCACAAGTATATAACATACTACATTGTATAATTAGAGAATACAGAAAGAAGCTCTGAATTGGGATATCTTTCCAATAGCAGAACCCTGCTATTTATAGGCTGATTTCACAAGCCATAAGCACGTTTCCATAAATTGAGTAGATGGATTCATCTGTTTCCTCCCAATTTACACATTGCACCTACCAAAAAATTATATTGGTGGTCCCACCACATGGAGCTTGTCTCCACCGCCAACACCAATCATAGATAATATAATAACTTTAAGTATGATTTTTCCTATTTGAAACATGAAATGACCATATTAGTCACTTAACGACTATGGTATCTGTACGTTAACGATTGGGGCGAATTACCTAGCTCCGAATATGGCATACAAACATAAAAATTTGTTCCCGCATTAACACCATCAGGGAACTTTTGTATATCAAGTTATCAACTAACGTTCCACTCCAAGTCATGCAGTCAATGCCCGAGTTGTATGAGTAGGCCAAGCACGAGCAATTCCTCAAGCACATGCCTCTGCATTCCGTTTGAAGACATGTTGTTCTTTGCTCGAAATCTGGAACTTTAATGAACGCATATTCCAAGAATCCGTCATGTTTGCCTTTGTGAGTTCCATTCTTCTCACACTGAAATTCGATTCTCCTCTCGCACGCACAACTGGATATTTCCCTGCTCCACTGCTCTGAGTTTTGCGGCTCATACCCTCTCAAACCGCTACATATATGTTGAAAGATCTTAGTGTCTGCAATACTCGTAATTGCGTCCAGTTGCACTTAGCAATAGTTGCAACCGTACACTGAAGTATAACAGACTATAGTTCTTTAAAGTTTGAAACAGTTTTTCCAGTTGCAATTGCGAAAAACAGTAAAGCATAAACAGTAAAGAACACAAAGAGTTTTTAACGTGGTTCGGTCCAAAAGGTCCTAGTCCACGGGGTTTGCACCCAAATGTTGTGACTCAAACAGTACCCTACTTAAGAATTACAATGATAGGAATTACTCCAACGTAAATCTAGACTCCCTCTAATTTACCGTTGCAACACCTACCCTCAACTATTTTCGGTATACTCCTTTGAGTCGGAGAACTTCAAGATTAACTCAAAGCTCCTTTGACAAGAAGTTCTCACTAGAAGACTTTGACTCGATACAGGACTGAAATCACTAATTATCCTTTTCAAAGCTTGTCCTCTAATTGTGTCGAGTCCTCCTTATATAGGCATTGGCAGAATCTCTGCAGATCTTCAGTTGCAACCCTCGCAGATCTTCTTTCCTTAACAGATAAGATCTACATATCTCCAGTTGCAATCAACGCGGATCTTCTTTCCTTGTTTGATGGATTCTGCACGATCATAGAAGATATCCAACGTACATGCCTAATATTATGTCTAGATACATAGATAAGAGATATGGTTAATATCTAGTAGAATAATCTAAAAGATAGAATGATATCTTATAAAGATAAGGAGATAATATTAAGATAATTACCATCTAAAAGATTAACTTATCCTAATGATTTAACAAAACAATATCAATTTAAACCCTAGTTGGGCCGATCCGAATTGAGCCCAAATCGGATAGAAAAACGGCCCTAACAATCTCCCCCTTTGATTTGTTTTGTCAAAATCATTGACCCATCTGCACAAGTGGTTAGCAAATAACAATCTTCCAAAAGTTCATGATAAAAGCGAAGTGCATGAATAGTAGTAGTTGCAACACCGGTGACCATACATGCAACTCCCCCTCAAACCCAAAGCGAATTGCAGGAATAGTAGCAGTTGCAACACCGGTGACCATACATGCAACTCCCCCTCAAACCCATTCTCCCCCTTTTTGACAGAAGAAATCAAGGGGTGCCCGATTGTTGCAACAGACGATCCAGCTTGGATTCCATTAGGAGGGAAACTTTCCCATCAAAATGCAATCTCCTAACCTAATCCAACCCAATCTTTCCTAATAAGCATAAATCGTGAGATATATCCACAAAAGAGAAAGATAGGCACAAATCCTGTTGAGATAATCATATGGCAACACCATCTTATCTTAACAAACATCCAAAAAAAATCTCCTAAGGTCACACGAAAGGGAACACAATCGAGAGAAAATTAGGACACCATAAATTACGTAAAATTGAAACCAACGACAAAGAGTCCCAAAGGAAAGAAATTAACCGAAGATAATTAAAAATTCCATCAAGAAACTGAGTCCAAGAAAAGACTGATATCACGTAATCTCCTCAGTTGCAACTTTGCATACGACCACACACGCAACTTGTAGCTTTCACTCTGACACATTTGTGAACAAGGTAGCTCTTGTCAATGAGTAGACGCGTGGGATAAAAATTGATAGGTTTCACACTTGTTTCTTGTAGGTCAGGTAGCTTTTTCCAGTTGCAACTTAAAGCTGGTGTGACTAGCTCAAAAAAGATCACCTTTCGGTGTTTGTCTCCTACATTTTGAAAGAATTTAGAGACACTAGCTGTTTTTTTTTTTTTTTTTTTTTGTCAACAAAGATTCACTGAGGAGAAAAACATGTATACCAAATCAAAATAAGGGACTATAAATCTCAGTGGAAAAAATAATTAAGTCCAGAAAAGTCACCCTTGGTTGCAACAGTGTCCCTGTTGCAATTCACATAAGGCAGAGGCCCAACAACTTACGAAGGTGCTTACATCGTGTAACATCGAGAGCCTTTGTAAAGATGTCTGCAAGTTGAAGGTCAGTACACACATGGTGTAACTCAACAGTCTTGGCTTCAACCAATTCTCTAATGTAGTGATATCTTATGTCAATATGCATAGTGCGAGAATGTTGAACGGGATTGTTGGAGATATGAATGGCACAAGTAATATCACAAAGCACAGTAAGTTCATGTTGTATAATACCGTAATCCTTGAACATTTGTTTCATCCAAATCACTTGAGAGCAACACCTTCCAGCGGCGATGTATTCAGCCTCAACTGTGGAAAGTGTAATGGAATATTGCTTCCTAAATAAAAACACCCTCCAGTGGTGCTTTTCCTATCATCAACACAACCTGCATCACTAAAACATTGAAACAAATAATGGGACAACTTGTAGTGAGATAAAGCAAACTTTCGATCATGCTTCTGTAAAGACTTGGATCAATGGAGTTGCAACTATCAACTTTGCTGAGCCGATCAGTCGATCTCATGGGAGTCTTCATTGGTATAATATGGTCAATAACAAATCTTTTCACAAGATTCCCTGCATACTTTGCCTGTGAAATGAAGATTCCAATGTGATCTTGTTTGACCGTTTGAATTGGCCCAACTAAATCCATGTGAAGCAGTTCTAGGATCCTTTCAGAAGGTGTGTGTTGCAACTCTGTATGACTAGTCTTCTTTTGTTTTCCTCCAAGGCTGTCTCCATATTTACCATCACCAAAGATGACATCTCCCTTGTCATCCATGAGCTTACTTAGGATGCTTTTGTCTCCCTTCATGTGCATGGAGCAACCACTATCAAGGAACCATGAGTTAATAGAATTTTTAGAAGTAGAGTTGCAAGTGACAGGGCAATTAATTGTTTTGGCAGTTTTTTCAACCCATATTTGCTTTACAGATTTTACAGGTGCAACAGTGGGTGCACTTTTCTTTGCCTTCTTTCTTTTATTCTTCTTCCTTTTCTTTTGAACCATTGGGGTAGGTTCGCAAGGTGTAGGAAATTGTGATTCCCAAAGTTGGTAGCAGTATGGTCTAATATGCCCTTTCACTCCACAATGATGACATGTTGGGACAAATCTGCTTCTCTGTGACCTGTCAACAGAAAAAGGTAAATATTTAGCATTGTTCAAGTTGCAACTAGGATTTACCTGAGAATTCTGTTGGTGAATGTTTGAGTAATTCAGTGGAGTTTCCACTCCTTTAGGTATTCGTTTCTTCTTTGATATTGTAACTTTTGCATTTTGAAGAAACTTTGGTTCACCGATATCAACGAATCCAACTCCAGTTTTTCCAGTTGCAACTTGCTTGGTGTCAAGAACTTTCCCCAACTTCTCAGTTCCATGAGTCAGTGGCTTCATACTTTTCATGACTGATTCTAATTCCTTTTTAGTGAGAATTAGAACTTCATTTAGTGCCTTTTGAGCTGCAAGTGCTTTATCAAGATCTTCAGAGATGTGATCTTTTTCCATTGAAAGGGTGAGCACTTTTCTTTCAAGTTCCAAACATTGTTTCTTCATTTGAACTGGACTACCATATGATTGCAGAGTCTTGAACTGAGCTTCAAGTTCAATATTTCGTTGGCACATGGCTTTATACTTTGTCAAGGCAACCTCAATCACCTTGTGATTTGACTCTAACTCATCACTATCGGATTCAGTTAGAATGTCAGTTGCAACAGCAATATTTTCTCTTGGTGAGAAGATAGATGTAAATGCAACATCGCCCATTTCCTCGATTTCTTCATCGTTGTTGTCAGTCTCATCGTCGCTCAATGATGTTTGCAGTGCTCGGCTTTTGTTTTTCCCTAGCAAGTTTCCACAATCAGCACTGATGTGACCAAATCCTTGACATTCCCTACATTGAATACCTTTCCCATATCTTTTGTTTTCAAGTCTATTAGTAGCGGAAGGTTTTTTAAATAAATCAGAGGGACTTGTAACAAAATGGGAATTTTTACCTTTATTCAATTTGCTGAACTGGTTTGCAAGGAGAGGCATGGATTGTGTGAGTTCCGTGTTAGGAGTGTTTTGTACAAGACTTGCTTGAAACGCAACTCCTTTGGAAAATCTGTCACCTTCTTGTTCCAGCTTCATTTCCCATGCCGTGAGTGATCCCATCAGTTCCCCAAGAGAAAGAGTTTCAATGTCCTTGGCTTCTTCAATGGCTGCAACCTTCATTGTGAACCTCCCGGGTAGAGATCTCAACATCTTCTGAACAATACGTGAATCTGGAAAGTCTGCTCCAAGCATGGTAGCCTCAGTTGCAATATGCCTGAGTTTTGAGTGAAATTGAGCAATCGTTTCCAATTCTCCCATCAACATGAATTCGAATTGATCATTCAGAAGTTGCAACTTAGATGCACGAACTTTGGAGTTTCCTTCATGAGCATTCGTGATGGCCTCCCACGCATCCTTAGCAATTTCAAAGTTAGCAATACTTTTATATTGATCATAATCGACAGAAACAAGAATGATATTTAAAGCAGTAGAATTATGTTTTGCGAGGAGTTCCTCTGCATCGGTCCACTCAAGTTCAGATTTTACTCTGCCCTTGTCATCTACTGGAGGGCTCCACCCTTTAAGAATGCTTTTCCACGCCTTTTGATCCTGCTGTTTAATAAAATTTTGCAT
The DNA here is from genome assembly GCA_948329865.1 of Linaria vulgaris. Lineage (NCBI taxonomy): Eukaryota > Viridiplantae > Streptophyta > Magnoliopsida > Lamiales > Plantaginaceae > Linaria > Linaria vulgaris. The sequence continues at coordinate 27,004,279 of OX415250.1, read as the reverse complement.
GCGATTTTTCCAGTAGGAGTAATTAGTTGCAGTTAGCATTGGTGGCCTTGTGATCGAAAGACCTACCCTCATTTCTTCCATCAATGAAAGAGAAAAAAAACAAAAAAAGATCTTTTAAACCAGAATCTACACTATGGAATATAGTGACCCGCTCTGATACCAATTGAAAGATCTTAGTGTCTGCAATACTCGTAATTGCGTCCAGTTGCACTTAGCAATAGTTGCAACCGTACACTGAAGTATAACATACTATAGTTCTTTAAAGTTTGAAACAGTTTTTCCAGTTGCAATTGCGAAAAACAGTTAAGCATAAACAGTAAAGAACACAAAGAGTTTTTAACGTGGTTCGGTCCAAAAGGTCCTAGTCCACGAGGTTTGCACCCAAATGTTGTGACTCAAACAGTACCCTACTTAAGAATTACAATGATAGGAATTACTCCAACGTAAATCTAGACTCCCTCTAATTTACCGTTGCAACACCTACCCTCAACTATTTTCGGTATACTCCTTTGAGTCGGAGAACTTCAAGATTAACTCAAAGCTCCTTTGACAAGAAGTTCTCACTAGAAGACTTTGACTCGATACAGGACTGAAATCACTAATTATCCTTTTCAAAGCTTGTCCTCTAATTATGTCGAGTCCTCCTTATATATGCATTGGCAGAATCTCTGCAGATCTTCAGTTGCAACCCTCGCAGATCTTCTTTCCTTAACAGATAAGATCTACATATCTCCAGTTGCAATCAACGCGGATCTTCTTTCCTTGTTTGATGGATTCTGCACGATCATAGAAGATATCCAACGTACATGCCTAATATTATGTCTAGATACATAGATAAGAGATATGGTTAATATCTAGTAGAATAATCTTAAAGATAGAATGATATCTTATAAAGATAAGGATATAATATTAAGATAATTACCATCTAAAAGATTAACTTATCCTAATGATTTAACAAAACAATATCAATTTAAACCCTAGTTGGGCCGATCCGAATTGAGCCCAAATCGGATAGAAAAACGGCCCTAACATATGTGAATCCTTAATGTAACAGAGTACAAAGGTATCGAAATAGTTTTACAAATCGCAGTCGTTAACAGGTGCAGTCCAGGTAACAACCCAATCTCACTTCTAAACTTTTTATATCGCGTTCGAAAGAAATCCAACCGCGTTTGAAGCAATCATGTTCAGATTCTGAACCTCGTTCGTGTTCCACAGTGCCATCTTGCTTAGTTGTGAGGGTAGTATATAGAGTAAGTGTGTGTGACATTGGTGAAAACTATGCCGTTCCACGGCCCGCTCACAGTACTATTATTATGATGACGATCCCATAGGGAAAGATTTATGGAACTCGGATTGTATTGATACCTGAAGTGGAGTTTCCAGTACTCAGATCGGATCCTGGGATGTCCGCCAGGATTGTATTGATACCTGAAGTGGAGTTTCCAGTACTCAGATCGGATCCTGGGATGTCCGCCACGAACTAGAGACGGCCTTAACCCCTGTGGAGTTGTGATGGTCCAGAATCATACTAATAATTATTTGCAAAGACAAATTACAAAGGGCTTGTGGAAATGACTAAATGTTTTTTCTTTGTGGAGGTAAGTGTACAGAGGATAAAGTAGTCCACTTTGGTCGTTTTCTTTGACAGTACGTAGTACCTACTTATTTGACTCAACCACGCAAAGTGCACTTGGCTTACTAGATGTGTCTATCACAACACAAGTCGTGTATTTTTGTTTAAAAGAATGCAACCACACATACATCAACAATATTTCAGAGGGTCCTAATGCATGTGACTATCAAGTCCACAATTGCTACAATGAAGTATATATTTTATTGTATAAATCAAGTTAAACCTTTAATATATATTGTGTTTCTCATTTTAAGTTTTAAAAGTAGCAATGTGCTCAAAGTATTCTGAATACCCCTGAACTAGATTTCACACACAAAAATTATGGACATGTGTCCAAGATGAAATAATGTATGGGTATAAAATGCACCTTAGGATGCACATCACTACAAGACTGGGCGGTCAATAGGGACCGCCCAGTTAGCGACTCAAGTTGAGTCGCTAGCCATCAGCGACTGCTGAAAACAACAGCGACTCACTTTGAGTCGCGGAGAGTGTCGAGGCAAACAGCGACTCAATATGAGTCGCTATTGTCCTCAGGGACTGTTAGCGACTCAAATTGAGTCGCTGAACACAATACAGCGACTCAATCTGAGTCGTTGTTGTCCTTAGGGACGTTCAACGACTCACATTGAGTCGCTAACGGTCCATATATTACGTGAGCCACACAATTCGGCCCAAAATTGGGCCAAATTGTGGGCCTCCTCCGCCCTAATTAGCGTGGAAGCAATCAGCGACTCAAATTGAGTCGCTGATTTCTTCCTATAAATTAAAAAAAATATATCATTTTTGACAAATCGCAAAATCCGTCTCCTTCACCCGATTTCGACCCGACCCGTTTCAAATTCCGCCATTAGCGACCTGTTGTGAGTAGTTGCGACCGAAATTGCGTCCCCAACCCAACCAAACCCAAACCCACGTCGTTTTGTCCCGATTTCTGCCTCAAATCCGCCGTGCTCCGCTTCCATCGCCGTCGTGCTCCGCCTCCATCACCGCCCCTTTGAATTTTCCGTCCATTTCCGTCGCCGGTGCTAAGGTATAGCTTCGGTTGCTATTTATTTTTATTTTTTTTTTTGTCATTTTTGTGTTAAATCCGAAATTTGTGTTATTATGTTAAGAAATTGTTAAATTGTTAATTTTGTGTTAATATTCTTGTGTTAATCTTGTGTTAATTTTGTGTTTGATTGTTAATTTGTTAATTTTTTGAAGAATTATTAGTTATGATTGTTTGAAGAATTATTAGTTAATTTTTATTTGAAGAATGTTAGATTGTTAGAATAGATTAGTGTATGATTTAAAAAAAAATATTTGTGAAATTAGATTATTGAATGATGAAATAAAAATTTAGTGAATGATGAAATATAAATTTAGTGAATGATGAAATTAGATTTAGTTAAATTTAGTGAATGATGAAATTAGATTTAGTTAAATTTAGTGAATTATGAAATTAGATTTAATGAATGATGAAATAAAAATTTAGTGAATGATGAAATTAGATTTAGTTAAATTTAGTGAATGATGAAATTAGAAATTAGATTAGTTTATAATTAGATTGTGAAAATTGGATTATTAAATTTTAATTAGTAAAACATGTTAATTAGTGTCAATTTGTAAGATTATATTAATTAGTGTAGATTAAATTTTTAAGATTATAATTTGTAAAATTTATAATTAGTGTAGATTTGTAAACGTTGAATTGATATTTAATTTTTCTTTACAGTACATATATATATTCGGCATGTCGTCACGTAAGACCCTTAGCGGTACTGGAGATCGAGGTCTTGGAGGTCGAGGTCGTGGTGGGGTATTGGGTTTAGGTAGTGGTAGTGTTGCTCGTGGCGGTGTTGGAGGTAGTGGAGGTCGAGGTCGTGGCAGTGGTAGCGGGAGTGGTGGTGGCAGTGGTAGCGTTGGGCGTGGTGGTGGTAGTGGTAGCGGGGCTCGAGGTAGTTGCCGACCTATATGGGTTGTCCGATCGGGACGTGGTGCAAGGCCGAGCCATCCAGCCGAGTCGTCCGTCCCGATACCTGGGTCAGGTGACGGATCTACATCGACGACACCTGCACCACATCGGCAGTTATTTGTAGACGATGAGGCGGCCATCTCCGGAGCGGGTGTTAGACCCCGATCATTAGAGTCCACCGCATCCCAGGTGGCACGACCACATACTTCGGATTCAGTTGGGACTCCCATGCCCCCATCAGTCGATTCTAGCAGACATCAGACTCCACCGCCTACAGCCGACACCGGAGCTGGACCGAGCCAGAGCTCGACCGGTACTCCAGGACCGACCGATACTCGACCGGGTAGGGGACCCAATGTAGGGCTTACGGCGGTTGGTCCTGGGCAGACGAAGCAGCTTATTGTGTTGAAGAGGGGTTGTTTTTCTAAACCCCCCCGGTCGCGAGATTTCCAAGACGATCACTTCATTCATTCGACAGTTTATGAGTGAGTTTTGGCCCTCCTACTTGAAGGTTCCTGAGGAAGTACGAAGAGAGATGTACTCGAGATTTACGGTGAGTTTTAAATGAATTATTAATATTTATTGATTTACTCGAGGTTCAAAATATTGATTAATTTAGTTTATTAATTTAATGTATTAATTTATTGTTTAATATTTATCCTTTTTGTAGAATACATAGGGCATACCAGTTGAAGGCGAGAGGGATTTATAAGCGTATGCTTAATAAGGCAAAGGAGCAGTACAGGAAGAAAAAGGACAAGGAGGAGTTTAAAGATAAGCCTAAGACGCCGTGGATGAGCCAGAGTTTGGAGGATCAGGCGGCAAAGCACTGGGACACTGAGGCGTTTAAGAAGAAGTCTGTGAAGGGAAAGAAGGCTCGACGAGGCGGTAAGTTGGACGGCGATGCGCCCGCCACCTTTTACGGTGATTCCATTGACTACGAGGAGATCCGGCGGCGCCTGGTATGTTTTGTTAAAATTATATATTTTATTTGTAGTTAAATTTTAAGATTATTGTTTATTGATTAGTTTAAAACAATGTAATTTTAACATTTAAAAAAAAAGAATTATAACCAACTATTACTTACAATTTGAAGGAGATGAATCAGCCCAACCGAACCCCCCCTATCAGGCACGACGAGATTTATAAGGCAGGACATACGAAGAGGGTGGCGGGGACTGGCAGAGGTACATCCGTACCCTTGAGGCGGGAGTGGAAGTCTGAGACTACCAGACTTATTTACGTAAGTGTTTTAAATTTTCTACTCGTTTTTAATTATCTTTGTTTTAATTTAATTTTTTAATAATCTTTTAACTAATTTATCTTTTTTAATGATATTTGAATATGCAACAGAAGACTTATAAGAGGAAACTGAAAGAAAAATCCGGATGCAGTGGAAGATAAGGACTTGCCTGAATGGGACGCCGATTCGTGGAAGAAGGCGATAAGGAGTATCAAGAAGGGGAAGGCACGGGGTTTACCGAGCTATGCTGATCCTCGGGACTTCGACATGGAGGTCGGGAGGGAGCCAGACTACAGGCGGGAGTTGCTCAGGCAGCTCCAGGAAGAGAACAACGAGTTGAGGTCGACAAAGGACCCGAGAGTCGACTCCATGTTGTCCTGGCTCCAGTCTTTTAGAGAGGACATGCAGAGGGATACAGGCCGACCAGTGCGAGAGCTTCCGTCAGACTTGTTCATGGGGAACGCTATTAGGAGCGGAGGCGCTTTTCGGGTTCCGAGGCCGATACGTGAGAGACCAGATCGTTTTGCTCCAGGTACTTCCAACCCCACCCAGTATGTCAATGATCTTGATATTGATACTGATGAGTCGGAGGTTGGTGATGATCTTGGTCTGATGGATGTTGAGGCAGAGGACCTCGGTGAGGGTGGGGTTGGTGTTGATGATGATCCACTGGCGACCCTGGATGAGATGTATGATTTGGCGGAGAGTTATGGTGATGAGGGGGTTGTGTATCCGCCTAGTGATGATGAGGGGGTTCAATGATCTTGTTGCGGGTAGTTATTTGTAAATATGGATTATGATATTTTGGAACATATGGATCATTTATGGTGTAGTTGTTTTGTATGTATGGTTTGTGGTTGGTAGGGATTATTCATCATTTTGGTTATTTTTGTTTATATGGTGTTGATGGTTGGTATGGAATATGGATTATTATGTTAAAATGTATGGTGTACCAACATTCAAAAAAACTCATAGTCATAGTCATATTGAAAAATCACATAGTCATAGTCATACTGAAAAATCACATAGTCATAGTCATACTGAAAAAAAAAGAAAGAAAGCACTAGTCTTCTTCTGAATATTGAAACTCATAGTCATATTCATTTGCCTGATTATCTACGCCTTCTGCTTGTCCATCATCGTCCTCGTTACCACCTAGTGCATCAACGACCTCAAACTCACCTCCACCCAACTGAATATCCATGTTGAACGAACTCAAGTCTACAAACATATTAAGACCTGCTGATTCGTTCTCTTGAAACACTGTCTCCGGAATATCTGGGTCATCAGGGGTAGAATCATGAAATGTGAGTGACGACATGTCAATAATGTGTCTAGCTGGAATATGTGATACTGACAACCATCTTTTTCTCCCTGGCCTCCCATTTGGTAGAGACGGATATGGGGCGTAATACGCCTGCATTGCTTGATTAGCACAAATAAATGGTTCATTGGTCTGCAGTTTTTTAGTAGGGTTAATTTCCATCAATTTGAATGTCTCGTGGACATTAGTGCCACTCGGTCCAATATCATACCACAAACACTTGAAGAAGACAATGGACAGTTGTTTTCCAGTTCTACCTCCCCAATATTCCACTTTCAATATCTCCTTTAAAGTCCCGTAGAAATTGGTTGAAGCGGTGTCTCCCATGTCGCCCTTCACGTAAACCCCAGTGCAGTCACTCTTCTTGGGCCCCAATTTTGTATCAATATGGAACCTAAATCCATTCACAATGTATCCATCGTACGTGATTGCATCGTTCAGTGGATCGTTGAGCAACGGCAGTACCCTATCGTCTATCATGTAATTTCCATTGCGGTACTCTCGCTTGAACCAGGCCACATACTCCTCGTTCCTTTTCGTTTGCACCTCCATGGCATTCAATCAACTGCACTCCTCTTCTATGAACAAACTGCATGTTACAAAAAAATAGTTAGTACTAACACATAAAAAAGAAGATGACACTAGATGAAGAAAATGGAAGTAGACTCACTCTTCCCATCCCTCCAATTCTTCACAGTTAAGAAGTGTGTACAATTCAATCTGTTCTATTTCTTCCCCTGTTAACTTCTTCATCTTCGTCGATGGGCCAAGCGGTCGTCCCTTCTTTCGGAACAATAAGAGCTCCCCATCCCAATCCGTGCTTTCCAAAGTCTCGTTCATGTTAAGTCGTCGGTGTGTAGCACCAAGGGTTACATCGAGATACTGGGAAATCAAATTTGATATCTCCAAAAGTAAATAGGCATTGGCCATGCATCCCTCGGGCCTCGCTTTGTTCCCCACTGACTGCTTTAATTCAAACATTTGCCTGATAAACACAACAAAAGGAACCATCTTACATTACAAATAAAATAAATTGAAGACAATCATCAATATATACACCAAAAGTGATTTACCTCTCGAATGGATACATCCATCTGTAGTGAACTGGACCGCAAACTCTAGCCTCACACGGTAACTGAATGGTCAAATGCTCCATAGAATCGAAAAAAGAATGAGGGAATATTCTCTCTAGCTTACACATGGTGACAATAATGGATTTTTCTAGTCCCTCCATAGCCTCTACCGATACCTCTGATGCGCAAATTGCCTTGAACATCAAAATAATCTCCACAAGTGTTTCCCATATGTCTTTCTTAAGGAAATCATGAAAAGCAATTGGAATCAATCTCTGCATGAAGACGTGGCAATCATGACTCTTTATTCCGGACAACCTCTGTTGTTGCACATGTACACACCATCCCAAGTTAGAAGCGTATCCATCTGGAAATTTTAGCGCGCCCAACCATTCTAACAAATTTCTCCTTTGGCTTCTTCATTCCCCTCCCTCGGCATGTTGAATCTAAAAATAGCTCATTACGGTTGGTCCAAAGTCTCAAATCTTTATGTGGCTTGATGTTGTCCTTTGTCTTAGGGTCATCCAAAATCGTGTTGACGATGTTATCGAAAAAGTTTTTGTCACAATGCATGACATCTAGACAGTGACGAACCAAGTTTGTGGACCAATAAGGAAGTTCCCAAAATATACTCTTCCGCACCCAATTATGATTTTGGCCAAAACCTGGGAGTTGTCTCCATTGGGTACCGAACCCCACATTCCCAAGGCCTTTAACAATTTCTAACATTTCATCACCAGTCTTTCTACGAATCGCGTCTTCCTCCCGAATTTCCCTTTTTTTAAAATTATAGTCATCGTATCTCAATTCATGACCTTCAGGCAAGAACCGGCGATGGCAATCGAACCAACTTGGCTTACCCCCATTCACCAACGGAAAGGATTGAGTGTCACCCATACAATAAGAACACGAAAGCCTTCCGTGCGTACTCCATCCCGACAACATCCCGTCAGCGGGAAAATCGCTAATCGCCCACATGAGAGATGCACGTAATATAAAGTGTTGCTTCCTCGTGACGTCGTACGTCTCGACGCCAGTGCTCCATAAAAGCTTGAGATCATCAATAAGTGGCCTAAGAAAAAGATCCAAATTCTTTGTTGGACTATACGGCCCGGAAATGAGTACACTCAAAAAGATGAACTCTTTCTTCATGCAAAGATCCGGTGGAAGGTTATAAGGGGTGACAAACACCGGCCAACAAGAGTACGTCTTGCCAGACATTCCATAAGGTGTGAATCCATCTGTGGACAAACCAAGTCTTACGTTCCGTGGCTCCGCTGCAAAATCTGGGTGTGTCCGGTCAAAGTGGCGCCATGCCTCCCCTGAAGCTGGGTGAATCATTTGGTCATTAGCCCCATTACACTTCGTACGCCATGTCATATGCTTTGCAGTTCCTATTGTATAATACAACCTCTGAAGTCGAGGAGCAATAGGAAAATACCACAATTTCTTCTTCCCAACCTTAGATTTTAGTCCATCCACGTATCTACCTGTGAGGCATATCGGGCACTTATCGTAGTCCTTCGTCTCCTCTCCGTAGAACAAGAAACATTGTTTTGGACAAACATCATACGTAACGTACCCTAACTCTGACTGTAGCATTTTACGGATCCCTTTCGTGTCCTTAGGTAATAATATTTGCACCTCAGGCGTGAAACCTCTCTTCGCCAAATTAAAAAGCTTATTAGAATAAATAGTACTAGCCTTGTGCCGTGTCTTGTACTCCAACCACTCCGACACCCACTGAAGGATACTTATATCTTCACCCGAGTCAGAATCAGGATACATGGGTATATTTCCTAGGTGCATCAACTTGTAGAACGCATGTGCTTCCGGGTTGGGCTCCTTGTTAGTTGAATCGTCCTCAAATGATCGACCTCCACGTGCATCCACGACCATGTCTATGAATGGCACATCAACATATACTGGGTTGTCGGGAATATTGGTGTGTGACGAGCCGGGAGAATCGGGCACATACGACGGTATATTATCTATTGACGTTTCCCCATGAAAAATCCACTCTAAATATCCATTTGTAAACCCCGACTTATGAAGATGATCCCGTACAATCTTTTTATCGAAAACCCGTATATTATTGCATTTCATGCAAGGACACCTAATTCCGCCCCGTAGATCTACGAATCTAGGACCTTGTTGCGTAGCATATTCAATGAAAGCCCAAACCCCAAACACAAATCTATCGCTCAAACAACCATCACTATCATACATAGCATACATCCAAGATTTATCTACTATATAATCCATTATTTATCTAATAAGTTGTAAAATATAAAACAAATAATTACAAATAATATAACAAGAATTTTAAAGAGCTAAATAGAATGATCAACGTACTTCTTGAAGCGTGAAAAAACGCGACGCAAGAATGTTTTGTACACCACGATTACTCTCGGTGTGTGTAATATTACCTATCACCAAATAAATAAATTTAAGTTAGAATAATTAAATAACAAATTACATTGAAAATAAACATTTGGGATAGTGTAAGGCAAAAAACCGTGCATACCTTAAGGATTAGTAAAGGATGTAGTGAATTTTAGAGGAGAATGGAGTGGACTTTTTATAGGCCACTAACAGTCAATAGGGACTGCACTTAGGTCCCTATTGACAACGGTAAGTATCAATAACAACCGCAGTTAGGTCCATATTGATACTAACGGTTGTTAGTAGCGACCTACAGGCGGTCGCTATTAACAATAGCCGTTGTCAATAGGGACCTAAATGCGGTCCCTATTTAATAGCTGGTGTTAGTAGCGACCAAAACGCGGTCGCTATTGACAATAGACATTGTCAATAGCGACCGCAAATAGGTCCCTGACTTGTCAATAGTGACCGCATATCAGGTCTCTATTGACCCAACAGGGACCTATTTGCGGTCCCTACTAATATTCATACTTTAAAATCATTATTTTATGATGATTTGAGGTACATCGTTGTTTGTTTAGTTCATAATTACTACTATAATAGTTAAAATAACAACAATTCACATGTTGCAATGAGTTTGGTTGTTTGGAATCACAAACACACCAACATCAATAAAACAAAAACAAATTTCAAGGATAAAGATTAGTAGGGACCGCACATAGGTCCCTAATAAGGCAACAGGGACCGCGCTGCGGTCCCTATTTGATCTTAGTGACCTAAGTGCGGTCCCTAATCATTAATAGTGACCGCAGTTAGGTCACTAATTGTTAATAGTGACCGCACTGCGGTCCCTGTTTTCTTATTAGGGACCTAAATGCGGTCCCTACTAATATTCATCCTTGAAATTTGATTTTTTTGGATTGATGTTGGTGTGTTTGTGATTCCTAGCAACCAAACCCGTTGCAACATGTGAATTGAAGTAATAAATGATTGCAAAACCAACCTCATATAGTAGTTTAGTTGTGAAATAATATATTTAATGAAATTGATCGAGTTATGAACGTTCAACATATATTTCATGTTCTAGAACTAATCATCAATAGTTAGTTATTGTTGTAATTGTTTAATTTATTGTTTAACAACTACAAATAACATGATTAGTTGATTAGTTAATAACTACAAATAACTATGAATAACAACTATAATTAACTATTGATGATTAGTTGTAGAACATGAAATATATGTTGAACGTTAATAACTCGATCAATTTCATTCAATCTATTATTTCACAACTAAACTATTATGAGGTTGGTTTTGCAATCATTTATTACTTCAATTCACATGTTGCAATGAGTTTGGTTGCTAGGAATCATAAACACACCAACATCCATCCAAAAAAATCAAATTTCAAGGATGAATATTAGTAGGGACCGCACTTAGGTCCCTAATAAGGAAACAGGGACCGCAGTGCGGTCACTATTAACAATTAGTGACCTAGCTGCGGTCACTATTAATAATTAGGGACCGCACTTAGGTCACTAATATACAAAAATTTGAAATTTTGGCGAACATTTTAGGCGGGATTGAGGGGAAAATTTGAATTTCACGAAAATTTGAAAATTTCACCCTCTCCTCTATATATACTCACCACTCTTACACATCAAATTTTATTAATCTCCAAAAAATACCCAACACAAAAACACTATCTTCTTTTCCAACACCAAAACACTATCTTTTTTTCCCCAAAAATTACCCAACACAAAAACTTTTCTTCTTTTTACCAACACAAATCCAAAACAAAAATCACACAATACAAAAAACAAATCACCAACTCAATCTTTCATTTCTATTATTTTGGATCTACACTTTCTTTTGTTACTTTTCTATTATTTTGGATCTACACTTTCTTTTCTTACTTTTCTATTATTTTGAATCTACGCATTCTTTTCTTATTTTTCTATTTTTTTGGATCTACAATTTCTTTTATTTCACTTGTTTTTTTATTCATTCATCTTTTTGTTTTCATTCATATTTTATATTCTATTATTAGTCATATTTCATTTATATTTTTACATTTTAATACTTTCATGTCATTATATTAAATTTTTCTTTATTATTTTATTATTTTGATCTTGTTATAATCATATTTCTACAAAAAAAAAACAATAATATTTCGAAAATATTCCGAAATATTATTGTTTTTTTTATTTTTCTCGCAGACTATTAGGGACCGCAGTTAGGGCCCTAATAATATTCATGGAGTTCAATGAATATTATTAGGGACCTAACTGCGGTCCATAATAATCGTAATAGGGATCGCATTTAGGTCCCTACTAAAATTCATAGAGTACTCTATGAATATTAGTAGGGACCTAACTGCGGTCCCTATTACCATTATTAGGGACCCCAATTAGGTCGCTACAAATATTCATAGAAACTCTATGAATATTATTATTGACCTACTTGCGGTCCCTAATAATAGTAATAGGGACCGGAGTTAGGTCCCTACTAATATTCATAGATTACTCTATGAATATTAGTAGTGACCTACTTGCGGTCCCTATTATTATTATTAGGGACCGCAATTAGGTCCCTACTAGCATTCATAGAGTATCTATGAATGCTTGTAGGGACCTAGCTGCGGTCCCTAATATTTATTATAGGGACCAAAGTTAGGTCCCTATTGTTTTTGCGACAATAGGGACCTAATGACGGTCCCTATTGTGTGAAAAAAATAAGGACCTAAAAACACAATAGCGACCGACCTTAGGTCGCTATTGTTTTAAAGTATCAGGGACCGGAAAGCGGTCCCTGATACTCCGGTCGCTAGTTACCTCATTAGGGACCTAATTGCGGTCCCTGATGGCAAGCGACCGAGGTCAATAGGGACCGCACAATAGCGACCTACGTGCAGTCGCTATTGACCTTTAGGGACCGCTGGAGGGGTCAATAGGGACCTAATTTTGGTCCCTATTGACCCCTTTTTCTTGTAGTGCATTGTTACTTTTGAAACATCAGGTGACAAGGTGAAAAACACGATATACGTTACGGAGTTTAACATGGTTTACCCTATTGTAGTCATCATTGAATAATGACATTCTTCACCATGTACAATTATTTTTTACAATTGTGATCAAAAGATGGGGCATGTTCTCCCTTAGATTGCTAAACTTAAAAATGTGTCAAGTGCTGCAAGAAATATATTTAGTCCAAAAACACATGCCTCAATAACCACCGAGATTCATTTTTAGATTAGAGACCCGAAAAAATCTTAAATGATCATTTATTGTTAGTAAAATTATGGAACTTTATCCTTTCTTCCAGTATCAACGCTAAAAAGTTTGAAAACTCTGATGTTCCGATGCACATATATCACCATGAATTTGCTTTCCACGTAGAATAGTCTATTGACTCATCGTCCCTCCAGCATTGTGATCATTTGCAGATTGCCATGATTGTAGTGGTAAATGTGTCAACTCTCTGTAAATCCGGGTGGTCCAGGAACCGGTAGATCGATAATTTCACTGCTTAGAATTGCTAGAACTGTTGATATAGTTGCTCGCTGGCCGTGGAACTATGCATGCATAATAAACCAATATGCGTGCATCTCAAGATCTCTCCCTTAAAACTTGGATTAGAGACTAGAGTATTGATCAAATCCATTAGTTTGCCTTTGTTCCCTAATTTCCATACCTATGGGAAACAGTTGCCATGATGAAGACACTTGCATATGTTGAGTTCAGATAATCTGAAGCACTTACATGTCCTAATAGTCTTAGAGAAAACTCATCATTGTAGAAGCTAGTGTTTCTTCTCTGACCTATTATCTCCAACATTATTACTCCAAAGCAAAAAAAATATGATTTCTTTGAAAACGTGCCTCCTATCGCGTACTCATGCACCGTGTATCTGCTGCATTAGGCTCGCTCAGGTCAAACTCATGAGATATTCATGGATCAGAACTTGTCAAAGCTAAATACATGATGAAGAAAGAGGGTTGTTCAAACTACTTTTCCAGTGTTGGCTTCAGCTTGGTTGCCTCCAAATATTCTTGCTATCCAAAAATCTAAAATTTGTGGGTTCCAGACTTCAGGCCGTGATGAATTATCCTCAGCCTTGAGTCTCTGTGAAGATATATCAGGTCGTGTTCAATGCCTTGAATAACATTGAGTATTTTCTTCCAATTAAGAACGTTTTGCATTTTATTTGCATGACCCAAATTGACACACAATGTTATAATGACATTGATTTACTGTATATAAGGGTGTTTTTGAATTAGTGATACAATGCAAGAAAATTTGGACGGATCGAAGTAGACATCTAAGCTTTACGAGTATTTATGAGATACTCACATAGCTTAACGAGTATTTATCCGATGAAGCATTCGTCTTTCCCCACACAAAATTTGGAACCTCTATAACAGTGGTCTGATCCTCCATGAGTTTAAGATTATTACCCGATCTATTAATCTCAGTCCCCATCGATGTACGTAATGATCAAAGAGAGGATGAAATCAACGAACATATACAAAGCGAGTGACACGAACTAATGGACCTGCACAACCACAAATCCTAGATCGATCAACGAAAAAAAAAACAAGAAAAGATAAGAGAAGAAACGAATTGGAAATTGATGCAATCTAGTAAACCCTAATTAGGGTAGAAGAGTGGTAAAATCCTGTCAAATCTCGGCGATGGGAGAAAAACCTTGCAAAGAAAACAAAAGGATGATTAATCAAAATGCAATGCTTGACGAATTCCTCGAAAAGGTGTTACGATCAAGCTCAAGTACAAAAGAGAAGAAAAAGACTTTTGGAGAGAAGAAGAGAAAATAACTTTTGTAATTTGATAATTGATAAAAAAAATTATGCACTCACGCTGGTTACATGATATACACCATGTGGGTGACGTCACCTAACGCACTACAAGACAAAATAACTAACGGAATGGAAATAACAACAACTGATAATATAAAAACGTTAACACGAAATGCGAGAATGAAAAGGAAATAACGCCGAGGTCAAAACGATGTCGTCTTAGGCTGAAAATGACTCTTTTACCCTCTCTCAATCTGATCCCCAAACGACAACGCTTCAGTTCAATTTCAGAATCCCAATTTCAATTCGCAAACCCTACTTCTCAACAGTCTTTAACACTACTCCCCCTCTTTTCGAAAAGCTTGTCCTCAAGCTTGCAATTGAGGAAAATGTTGTTGAATCCAGTCCCAGTTCTCCCACGAAGCCTCCTCCTCCTCCTCCTCAGGGAGTTGAACCCATTTGGTCAACCATTGCGGGAAAGCAGCGTTACCACGCTTCACAATTCGCTTCGCTAGTACCTTCTCTGGTTTTCGGACCAACTTCCCATCTTCGTCCATCAATGGAAGGTTCGTTGACACTATCTCAGAAGACCTCACTCGCTTTTTCAAGATAGGGACATGGAAAATGGGGTGGGTCCGAGCCCCTGGTGGCAGCTGCAGGTGGTACATCATTGCCCTGATGCGTTCCACTACCTTAAATGGTCCCACAAACCGAGGATTGAGCTTCCAAATGGGACTCTTTCTGACAGTCAGTTGGCGGTAGGGTTTCAGCTTGAGGTAAACCAAATCGCCCTCTTGAAATTCTCTGTCTTTTCTCCCTTTATCTGCATTATGTTTCATCCTATGCTGGGATGTCAGTAGATTATGCTTTAGCTGCATGATGATTAATTGTCTATTCTTCATAAGTTCCTCAACCCCCAGTACTGTAAACTCCTAAACTTGCTCCATCCCTAATTGAGGTGGCTTGTATTCATAGATGGCCTTAAATGGGGGGTCATGTGGAGGGCTAAGTGGTAACTGGTGTTGTACGACCACTCAGCTAACCCAATCCATTTGGACCAGTGCTTGGGTTGGTTACCTACCATGCATCTCAGGTAACCCTCAAGGCACTTGGTAACCCTTTCTGTTTGCCAATCAGTTTGGGGATGGTATGCAGTGTTGAGGTGTTGCTGAACCCCCAAATCTGTAAGTAATTCCCTCTAGTTACATAAAATTTGTCCTTATCTGTAGTGATACTCTGAGGAAAGCCATGTAACTTGTACATAGAGTTTAGGAATATATTGACTAAGCTTGAAGCACTAGAGGTGTGAGAGGGGTATGAAGTGTGAGTATTTAGTGATCATGTCCACTATGACCCAGATAGTGTCATATCCCCCTGACTTAGGAGGCTGCTCAATAAAATCCATAGTCAAGTGTTGTCAAGCTTTGTCAGGTATAGTGAGAGGTTGTAGTAGACTTGGGGTCCTCCCTAGTTCATGTTTGCACTGCTGACAAGATGCACATTCACCCACAAACCTCTTCACCTCATCCTTCATTCCTGGACATAGGAATACCAATCTCACCCTATGATAAGTAGTAAACATCCTAGAATGCCCTCATGTGCTACTGGTATGCAGCATTTTAATCACTTTTTGCCTCATACCTCCAGTAGTACCTACAAAAAGCTTTTCTTTGTACCGAAGTAACAACCCCTCATAAGAAAAATTAGCGACATCATAGGGTTTAAGCAAACAATCAGTGATAGCTTCAGTAGATCCCCCTCATAGCTACTTTGGGTTTCTTCTACCCAACCAGGTTGAACTGTGATAATAGCTGCACATTCTCCTTCCTTGTCATCCCTCCTAGAGAGAGCATCAACAACTCTATTATCAATCCCAACTCATGTGTTCAATCATATAGTTAGTTATACCCCAACAGCCAAGTCATATACTTCTGTTGTAGGGGAGTAGATATCTTCTGTTCTAGGAGATATTTAAGGCTATGTTGGTCTGTCCTGATGACAAAATGTCCCTGGACTAAATAGGGCCTCCATTTCTCTACTGCCAAAAGAATAGCCAAGAACTCATTTTCATAAACAGACAACCCAAGGTTTTTTTTGGCCCTAAAGCCTTACTGGTGTAAGCAATTGGGTGACTGCCTTGGCTAAGAATAACTCCCAGACCATAATAACAGGCATTTGTTTCCACAACAAATGGCCTCTCAAAGTCAGGAAACTGCAGTACTGGGGCAGTTATTATGGCCTCCTTCAAGCTCTCAAAAGCTTTCGTGGACTCCTCACTCCACTTGAAAGACCATTTCCTAGTCATATTTGTTTGGGGTTTGGCAATAATTCCATAGTGTTTAATAAATTTCCTATAGTGGCCATTCAGTCTTAGAAACCCTCTAAGTGCCTTCAGATTATGGGGTTGGGGTCATTGATTCATACACTTTATCTTCTTAGGATATTTCTCCACCTTTCCCCCACCAATGATATGTCTTAAGTATTCCACTCTCTTCTATCCAAAACAATGCTTGGAAGCTTTTGCAAAAAGTGTCTGCTCAACAAGTTTGTCAAATACTTCCCTCAAGTGTATCTTGTGCTCCTCCATGTTTCTACTGTAAACCAGTATGTCATCAAAAAAGACTAAAACAATCTTCCTGAGTTGTCCCTTGAATACTAAGTTCATAAGTGCCTGAAATGTAGCAGGTGCATTAGTGAGGCCAAAAGGCATCACTCTGAACTTATAATGACCAAAAATTATTAGAAATGCAGTTTTATGAATGTCCCATAGTTCCATCCTAATCTGATGGTATCCAGCTCTGAGGTCTATTTTAGAAAACACCCTTGCTTTCCCCAACTCATCTAGGTGATCCTCAATAAGAGGGATGCGGTAGCTATTCTTCACTGTGATAGCATTTAACCTCTTGTAATCAATGCAAAACCTCCATGTACTATCTTTCTTCTTTATCAGTAGGATAGGAGAGGAGTAAGGACTATCATTCACATGGATAAGCGCAGGGGTTAACATCTCCAGTACTAGCCTCTCTATCTCCTCTCTTTGCAGGTAAGGGTACATGTAAGGAGCCTGCTTAAATGGTTGAGCCCCCTAAACCAAGGGAATGGTGTGTTCATGTCCCCTCACTGGGGGTAGTTGAGTAGGTTCCTCAAAAACCTGATGGTACTCCTGTAGCAACCCTTTAAGACATTTTGGTGTTGGTTGCCCAGGTGAATCCCCTTCTTCTTTCATCATGTGTAGGAATCCCAAGAACGTGGGTTCCTCCCTCTTTTGTGCTTGTTCTAACTCAGTACCCCTCATCATTCTAAGGGAGTAGTCGGCATATATCCCATAAAGTACCTGCAGATTCTTATCCTGGTGGAACATAAACCTCTGCTCTTCAAACTTGAATATCACATCTCCCAACCTACTCATATAGTCCACACCAACGACCATGTCATAGCCCCCAATGGTGATGATCTCAACATCGTTTTTGAGCTCCCTACCTCCCATTTCCCAACAGAAATCCATACTCATAGAGTTGCACCCTAGCTTACCACTAGCTATTGTCACTGTCTTAGGGTTTGTCTTTACCAGCTCACAACCCAACCTCTCAGCAACCTTAGTGTCCAGGAAAGTATGTGTACTCCCAGAGTCCAACAGGATAGAGAACCATATCCCCTTATACTTGCCCATTATTTTAACTGTTTCTGGAGCCCTGGTCCCTTCCACAACATGTCCAGAGATTTTATATAACCTCCTTATTTCCTTGTCTATTTCTTTGCCCTTCTCTTCTCCTTCCTCTACTGATTCATCTATATATTCCCCTTCTTCCATTCCCCATAGGAAAAACAGCTTCTTGCACGTGTGCCCTATATGGTAGGTTTCATCACAATTGAAGCATAGCTTTTGCTTCCTCCATTTCTTCGGTAGTAAGCCTCTTAATAGGGGGAAACCTCTCCTGGCTAGAGTTACCCTTGTTGTCATTTGGTGTTGCATAACTCACTTTAGGCTTAAAAGGGGGTGGGTGTTGTTTCACCACACTCCTATGTTGCTTACTCAGTGTGTCAACCATCGTCTCTTGCTTCCTGAATAGATGCATGGTTTAACCCAGGGTGACTGGACTGAACATCTCCAACATCACCTTAATCTCCTCTTTAAGCCCATTTATAAAACTCTTGACACAATACTCATCATCTACGTATTCGTTCCTCTACAACATACAACACTTCAGATCCTCAAACTTCTGAATGTACTCCTCCATAATAGCCATATATTTCAACTTGTTAAATTCTCCAATTAGATTTTCAGATCCAGTTGGGGCAAACCTATCAGCAACCAAACCCAAAAAGGTGGTCCAACCCATACTCTCTTTCCCCTCCACTACATCTAGATACCAATTCTCAGCAGCACCCTCCATTTGTACTCTTGATGTGAGAATCTTCTCATAATCAGACATGGTACACAACATAAATACTTCTGACATTTCCTCACCCAAGCTCTGTGGTTTGTACCATCAAAGTGAGGAAAATCAAACTGTGGTCCTTTAACCCCATGATGGACATTTTTTGAGTTAAAGTTATTAAGAACCCCTGAATCCGCACTATTTCGCGTCACAGATGGTGAGCGCCGCATGTTTTGCGCGGGCTCCCCAGTCTGACGTCGCAACATCTAGGCCATCATGGTCTTAAGTTATTGCATCTTAGATTTCAATTCATTTGTGTCATTTTTTAATTATGTTTTTCCATTAATGAGTTCAATCGATGTTGATTCTAACTCTTCAATGCGTGTTATGTTATTGTTAGGTTTCGTCATAGTGTATCAGAGTATTTGCGCGTGGAACGATGGCTCTGAGGACAATGTTATGATCCATCTCAAGTACAAAAGAGAAGAAGAAGAATTTTGGAGAGAAGAAGAGAAAATAACTTTTGTAATTTGATAATTGATAAAAAAAATTGATGCACTCGAGCTGGTTACATGATATACCCCGTGTGGGTGACGTCACTTGAAGCACTACAAGACAAAATAGCTAACGGAATGGATAATAAAAAACGTTAACAAGAAATGCAAGAATAAAAGGGAAATAACACCGAGGTCAAAATGCAATCGTCTTAGGCCGAAAATGACTCTTCTACCCTCTCTCTCAATCTGATCCCCAAACGACAACGCTTTAGTTCAATTTTCAGAATCCCAATTTCAATTTGCAAGCCCTACTTCTCAAAAGAGCAGTCTTTATCAAAAGGCGTCCGAGCTCTCATGCACGAGAGAAAACCTAAGCTCTGTCAAGCATAATCCATGTATAGTAGTAGAAGGACGTTATTTCCTTGTATTTTTTATTGTTCCTAGAAAGCTGTATATACGTTTATTCTAAAATTAAGGTAATAGTAATATCTTCTTATATACGCGTAAAAGTATAGGACGAAATGGTCAATCATAGTAATAATTCTGAAGTAACAATTTTATTGATCTTCCATATAGTTTTTGGAACAAAATTTATATATTGCATATTGCAACTTGTTAATCTCTCTGCCTTTTATGAATATATTATAACTTCTTCTTAAAATAGGACGAAATGGTCAATCATAGTAATAATTCTGAAGTAACAATTTTATTGATCTTCCATATAGTTTTTGGAACAAAATTTATATATTGCATATTGCAACTTGTTAATCTCTCAGCCTTTTATGAATATATTATGACTTCTTCTTAAAATGGTACTTATACTCATAATATGTGTGAAAGACGGTGTAATTTATTAAATTAGTCAATGTTCAAATTTGCTTAGAAGGAAAGTTTGACATTTATAGGATAATCTGCACTCCAATATAAATTTGCTAAATTAAGAGATAAAAATGGAAAGAAAAACTAAGAATATTCACTACAAGAATCCGGGGTCATTCGTGACCGCCGGCCCGTGACCGCCGGGCGGTCGCGAGCATCCGTGACCGCCCGGCGGTCGCGGATGCCACCGTGACCGCCCGGCGGTCGCGGATGCCACCGTGACCGCCGAGCGGTCGCGGTAAATATGTCCGTGACCGCCCAGCGGTCACGGATAGCCCCGTGACCGCTGAGCGGTCACGGACATAATTCTCGTGACCGCCCAGCGGTCACGGGAATCCATAGGCGGGAAACTTCCCGCCTATGGCCCGCCTAGTGGCGTCCGCGACCGCCGGGCGGTCGCGGATGCCACTCGTCCGCGACCGCCCGGCGGTCGCGGATGCCAGTGGGCGGGATTTTGCCCACCACTGGCGTCCGCGACCGCCGGGCGGTCGCGGACGTCACTAGTCCGCGACCGCTGGGCGGTCGCGGACACCAGTGGCGGGATTTTGCCCGCCCTGGCGTCCGCGACCGCCGGGCGGTCGCGGATGCCACTCGTCCGCGACCGCTGGGCGGTCGCGGACGCCAGTAGGCGGGAATTTTCCCGCCTAGTGGCGTCCGCGACCGCCCAGCGGTCGCGGAAGAGTGGCATCCGCGACCGCCCGGCGGTCGCGGATGGGAGGGGGTTTTCTATATAAACCCCCCTCCTCTCTCTCATTCCTTACCTCCTTCTCCTCTCTCAATCCTTATCTTTGTAAGTCCTCTCCTCTCTCTCTCTTAAATATTTATCTTTCTAGTTTTTTAATTATGTTTTATATTTAATGTTTTAGTAATAGTTTTAATTGTTTAATTATAAGTTTATTTTTATTAATGTCAAACTTAGAAATAATGCCTTT
Source organism: Linaria vulgaris (assembly GCA_948329865.1). NCBI lineage: Eukaryota > Viridiplantae > Streptophyta > Magnoliopsida > Lamiales > Plantaginaceae > Linaria > Linaria vulgaris. The sequence continues at coordinate 26,983,158 of OX415250.1, read as the reverse complement.
AGGAAATCTTTATAATTTAGGAATAGTGCCTTTAGGTGTTTTTTATAAGTTAGTACAAATGATCTTTAAGGAACTTTATAACTTAGAAATGATGCATTTAGAGAATCTTTATATTTTAGAACAAATAATCTTTAGGGGTTCTTTATAACTTAGTACAAGTGATCTTTAGGGAACTTTATAACTTAGAAATGAAGCCTTTAGGGAATTTTTATATATTAGAACAAATAATCTTTAGGGGTTCTTTATAACTTAGTACAAATGATCTTTAGAGAACTTTATAACTTAGAAATGATGCCTTTAGAGAATATTTATTTAATATTAAATTGTTAGTTTAGGTAATTTAATGTATTATTATCCGTCGCGGTAATTTAATGTTAAACTATTATAACTTAGAAATAACGCCTTTAGGGAATTTTATAACTTAGAAATTATGCCTTTACAAAATCTTTATATATTAGAACAAATAATCTTTATGGGTTCTTTATAACTTAGTACAAATGATCTTTAAGGAATCTTTATAACTTAGTAACGACTGAATTTTAGAGAATCTCTTAGAATCGTCTAACTTAGATAATTTCTCGTAGTTTTCTAGCATATAATCGATATGGCAGGCAGTCGTCGTCGTCGGGGTGGTAGTGGTCAACAATGTTCAAATGTTTCTGATGTTCCTGATGATGCGGATGTTCCCGATGTTCCCCCTACTGCTAGTGGGCGAGGTAGTCTTGGACCTCGTATAGTTATCACACGTGGCAGTCGTAGTCACGATGCCACAATCCCCAACGCGTCTACATCGTTGACGCCTTTACTACAGCGCCGACTTTCTTTTGATGTCGCTGCCGTGCCCGATGCCGCACCGACTGCATCTGGATCTAGGGCTAGAGCACCATCTTCCGCTGGTTCCACCGGAGCTGGCCCGAGCGAGAGGCCGAGTGATACTCCAGCATCGGGAGTATTCAATGACACGCAACAGCGCCCAACTAGAGGCACCTCCAAAGGTGCACAACAACCCAATGACGAGACTCAAAGGCAGATCATCAAATTGTGTCCTCTTGGCTTGTTTATGAACCCCTCTAGCAACGAGGTTGCGACTACGATCACAGAGTTGATCAGACAGTTCATGAAGGAGTTCTGGCCTACCTACTTGACGATGCCCGCAACTGTGCGAGGAAAAATGTTTATTAAATTTACGGTGAGGAATTATTTCACAACTATATCATATTATTTAATTTAATATATTCATAAATCGAATTTTATTAATTGGCAGAAAATATATGGTATTCGTGAGAGAGAAAAACACGCAGTACAGCGGGCCTACGAAACGAAGGCGAAGTTGTGTTATAAGAATTTGATTTACAACACGAAGAAACAATACTTTGAGAGGGTTGTGGATCCAAAATGGACCGGAAAAGACAAAACTTGGATGCACGACGGGTTAGAGGCGGCGGCGATTAAGCATTGGGCCACTGAGGATCATCAAGAGGTGTCGCATAAGTCTAAGAAAAACAGGAGAGGAGGCAAGGAGCCAATTGAGGGGGTGAAGGCACCTCCCACTTTTTTTGGTGGATCCCGCGACCTAGAGGAGCTCAGACGTCTGCTGGTATGAATTATGAAAATTAACAATATGGGTGTAATTTAGTAATCTTAATATATGCGTAAGCCAATTTTAACGTACTCTTTCTTGAAATGTGTAGGCTGAGGAGGACAAAACACGAACAGACCCTATTCGATATGATGAGGCCTACAGACGTGGTCACACGCAGCGGGTGAAGGGGACGGGCGGTAACACAGGAGTTCCAGCTCGGCGGACTTGGGTAGATGCTGCGACGAAAGCGCAATATGTAAGTTATTTCAACCGCATACTCCTTTTTATCTTCCTCAACTAGCTTTAAATTATTTATTCCAATATAAGTACTGATTCTTTCAAATGTTAATGCAGAAAAATTACATGGAACTATTGAGGAAAAGATATCCCCGCCCAGCTAAGCTCCCGGTGTTCGATCCCGACTGTTGGACCGAGGCATTTGGTCCTGTGAAGAAGGGGAAGGCGAAAGGCTTGCCGAGGGATGCACGCCCGGAGGCGTTCAAGATTAAATACAGGAAACAAGAAGATTATTCACAGGCCTGCATCGACGACTTACAAACGCAGAATGACCGCACTATCTATCGCAGTGATCAAAGGATGACTGATATGAAAGCCACTATGGAGCTATGGAGATGCTTGCTTAATGAGAAGGTGGACGTGGACCTTCCACCGATATCAGATTCTATATTCATGGGGCATGCACGTAGGACCGGAGCTGTGATTCCACCGGTTCGTATGCCGCGTCGTAGGCCAGATCCATTTGCTCCAAGTTCTTCCGATAGGCCTGCGTATATCGAGGAGTACTCTGATGACGATGGTGACGACGATGTCGATGATATTATGGCGTCTTTGCAGACTGACGATTATGTGGAGCTGGGTGTTGAGGATGGTGTTGGGAGTGGTGAGGATGATGGGGAGGATGATGGTGAGGATGATGGGGAGGATGATGACGGGAATGGATGTGGGTTGGATGATAGTTCGGATGATGATTAGTTGTATTTTCATTATTGTAATGTTGGACTGTTAAATTTTCATTATTGTAATGTTGTACTGTTAAATTTTCATTATTGTAATGTTGGATTGTTTAATTTTCATTATTGTAATGTTGGACTGTTAAATTTTCATTATTGTAATGTTGGATTGTTTAATTTTCATTATTGTAATGTTGGACTGTTAAATTTTCATTATTGTAATGTTTGACTGTTAATTTTTCATTATTGTAATGTCTTTTACAACACTACCAAATCGTTACAATTAAAGTGCGTCACAAAGTAATGTTTTAAATTATTACAAAACACTTGAACTATTCAGTATCACTAGTTAGCTCCACGTTTTCACTTTCTTCGTCTTCCTCTTCAGCTTCTTTTTCTCCTCTATCTTGTACATCTTCGACGATCTCAAACTCATTTGCCCACCCCAATTGTATATCCATATCAAATGCGCTAAAGTCTACGAACATATTAATTCCTACAGATGCGTTCTCTTGGAACACTTCCGCTGGCATCCCTATTTCTGTTTCTGTGTCGCTGGAATCACTTAGTGACGACATGTCGATCACGTGCCTAGCCGGTATAGTAGATACAGCCATCCATCCATTTTGACCTGGTCGACCATTCGTAAGTTGTGGATACGGGGCGTAGTACGACTGAAGGGCCTGATTGGCAAAAATAAAAGGCTCGTTGGTTGTGAGAGACCATCGAGGGTTAATATCAACGAGTTTGTACGTCTCGTGAACACGAGTCCCTCGAGCTCTAATATCATACCACCTACACTTGAAGAATACAATGTATAGCGGTCTTCTGTGCCCCCAATATTCCACCTCTATGATTTCGTTCAATGTCCCATAGAAGTTGGTGGCGTGGGATCCTCCCATGTCCCCCTCCACATAAACCCCACTACAATCACTCTTCTTAGGGCCCAAACGCATATCTGTGTGAAATCGGAACCCATTCACAATGTACCCTTCATAGTACAACACTGAGTTGAGAGGACCTGCGAGCAACGGCTTAACACGATCGTCTGTCATGTACTTGCCACTCGAGTAGGTCTGCTTGAACCATGCCACGTACTCGCAGTTTCTCTTCTTTTGTACCTCCATGGGAGTAAGTCCATTACACTCCTCCTCAATAAACAACCTGTGAGTTACACACAAAATAAGTTAGAAATACGTGATACATACAAGTTATCCTTAATAAAGAGCGTTTGCACGTAAAATAAAGAATATTGACTTACTCGACCCATCCATCCAGCTCTTCACAATTAAGAAGCGTGTACAGTTCAATTTGCTCCAACTCTTCGGACGACAACCGCCTAATCGTCCACATCAGGGCCGCTCGTAATTGAAAGTTTTCCTTCCTTGAGCTATCAAACGTCTCCAAACCAGTGCTCCATAAAGCATTAAGCTCGTTAATTAGTGGTCTAAGATAAACATCCAAGTTCTTCCCGGGACTATCTGGACCGGAAATGATAAGGCTCAAAAATATGAACTCCTGCCTCATGCAAAGATCGGGGGGGAGGTTATATGGGGTTACCATCACTGGCCAACAAGAGTATTTTTTCCCAGATGAGCCATACGGTGTGAATCCATCCGTACATAAGCCGAGTCGTACGTTCCTAGGCTCAGCTGCAAAATCCGGATGTGTCCGATCAAAGTGTCGCCATGCCTCACTGGAAGCCGGGTGAATCATTCGATCCGTAGCCTCTCGACACTTCAAATGCCAAGTCATATGCTTTGCAGTACCTACGGTATAATACATCCTCTGAAGACGAGGACCTAGGGGGAAATACCACAAATGCTTCTTTGCGACCTTTGACTTCCTACCTTCCTCGTATCTATCAACCCCGCATATCGGGCATTTTAGGAAGTCATTGCTCGCCGCAAACCCGTAAAACAGAAAACACTGATTTGTGCAAACATCGATCTTCTCGTACCCTAACCCCAAGGTTCGCTCCATCTTATGCATCCCTTTCGTGTCTTTAGGTAACAACTTCTCAATCTCAGGGTCGAACCCATCTTTGGACATCTTTAAAAAATGGTCAGAAACGATGTTACTCGCCTTGTGAATAGTTTTGTAATTCACCCACTCTCCAATCCACTGCAGGACGGTTTTGCTCTTCTTAGGGTGCATCTTCACCTGACCTAGACGCATCAAGTCGTAAAAATCTCTTGCATCGGGATTCGGATCCTCGTTACGCACAGCGTCCTCATCAAATCGGCCTCCATATGCATCCACGACCATCTGTCTAAACGAATCGTCAGCACGAATAGGGCTGTTAGGAATATTGGCGTGTGATGGTTCGAGAGGTTCGTCGATAAACGTCATAGAAGTGGTGGTAAACTGCTCTCCATGCAAAACCCACTCAAAATATCCAGGCGTAAATCCCGACTTATGAAGATGATCACGGACTTGGTATCGATCGAAAAACTTTGAATTGTTACATTTTTTGCACGGGCACCTAATACGCCCCCCTAGATCTAAATAGCCATCTTGTCGCGAAGCAAATTCTATGAATGTGCGAACCCCAACCACAAAACTATCTCGCAAATAACCACTGCTCTCGAATCTATCGTACATCCAATTCCTATCTACTTGATAGTCCATTATTTATCTAAGATGTAAATTTTAAAGGAAATAATTAATTACAATTAATACTACAAACAATTAATAATTAACAATTTAAAATGTAACAATTATCATGCACGATAAGGTTGAAGAGTGATAAATTGATCAACTTACTTCTTGAAGCGTAAAAAAACGATCTTCAAGAATCTTGTGTCCTCTACGAGTACCCTCGATGTGTTTACGTCAATATCTATCAAGAAATGAATAAACAAGTTAACATATCATACCAATATTTAGTATTTAAAAATATAGTTGACCATCTAAATGAAAAAAAACGAGAATACCTTAAGAGAAATGGTGAAGATTGTTGTGAATTAGAAAAGTAAGGGAAATGATATTTATAAATGAAAATCTGGCAGTTTGTGACCGCCGGGCGGTCGCGAATGCCAACTAGCCGTTGGCGTTCGCGACCGCCGGGCGGTCGCGAATGCCAACTAGCCGTTGGCATTCGTGACCGCCCAGCGGTCGCGAATGCCAACTAGCCTTTGGCTTTCGTGACCGCTGGGCGGTCACGAAAGACCCTCATTCGTGACCGCCCAGCGGTCACGAATAATATTCATAAAAAAAAATTTGATTTTATGGATTCATCTTGATGTGTTTATGATTTTTAACAATAAGTCTCATTACTACATGTAAATTGAAGTAATAAATTAGTACAACATTAGTAATTAACATATTAAAATAGCGAATTAGATGTGATTAGGCGAGTTATGAACGAATAACCTATTTTATGTTCTACAACTAATCATCATATACACTTAGTTGTTTTAGATGTAATGTGTAATTTTGTGATAAACTCTCTTTTAATTTACTTAGTAGTAAGTATTTTATCAATTTAACAAACATCGCACCTTAATTAAACAAACGAAAATCAAAACTTTTGAATGAAACTTATTCGTGACCGCTGGGCGGTCACAAATAAGGGTCTTTCGTGACCGCCCAGCGGTCACGAAGTATGTTCGTGACCGCTGGGCGGTCACGAAGTAGGGTTCGTGACCGCCGGGCGGTCACGAAAGACCCTTATTCGTGACCGCCCAGCGGTCACGAATAACATTCATAAAAGAAAATTTAATTTTATGGATTCATCTTGATGTGTTTATGATTTTTAACAATAAGTCTCATTACTACATGTGAATTGAAGTAATAAATTAGTACAACATTAGTAATTAACTTATTAAAATAGCGAGTTAGATGTGCTTAGGCGAGTTATGAACGAATAACCTATTTTATGTTCTACAACTAATCATCATATACACTAAGTTGTTTTAGATGTAATGTGTAATTTTGTGATAAACTCTCTTTTAATTAACTTAGTAGTAAGTATTTTATCAATTTAACAAACATCGCAACTTAATTAAACAAACGAAAATCAAAACTTTCGAAAGACCCTCATTCGTGACCGCCCAGCGGTCACGAATAATATTCATAAATAAAAATTTGATTTTCGAATAAGGGTCTTTCGTGACCGCTGGGCGGTCGCGAATGGGGGTCATTCGTGACCGCCCGGCGGTCACGAATAACATTCATCGCGAAAATTTTGAATTTTCAAAAATTTTGAATTTCCCACCAAGTTCGTGACCGCTGGGCGGTCACGAAAGACACTCATTCGTGACCGCCCAGCGGTCACGAATAATATTCATAAACGAAAATTTGATTTTCGAATAAGGGTCTTTCGTGACCGCTGGGCGGTCGCGAAAGAGGGTCATTCGTGACCGCCCGGCGGTCACGAATAACATTCATCGCGAAAATTTTGAATTTTCAAAAAATTTGAATTTCCTCCCAAGTTCGTGACCGCTGGGCGGTCACGAAAGACACTCATTCGTGACCGCCCAGCGGTCACGAATAATATTCATAAACGAAAATTTGATTTTCGAATAAGGGTCTTTCGTGACCGCTGGGCGGTCGCGAAAGAGGGTCATTCGTGACCGCCCGGCGGTCACGAATAACATTCATCGTGAAAATTTTGAATTTTCACCAAAATTTGAATTTCCCCCCAATTCCGAGGTCTTCCGTGACCGCCCGGCGGTCGCGAAAGACCTTGGAATTGGGGGGAAATTCAAATTTTTTGAAAATTCAAAATTTTCACCAAAATTCTATATATACCCACCATTCCACCCATTAATTTTTCATTACACTCACATTATCTTCTCTAAACCCAACACTTTCTCCTCCCTTTCTCATTTCCCAATCCAAAACATAAACACCAACAATTTTTCTTCTCCTCTTTTCTTATATCTCCAAAAAACAAAACACCAACTCTTTTATTTTCTTCTTTTCCTTACTTATAACACAAATCATTCTCTTAAATGATGTTTATATAAAAAACCGTCCAACCATACATTATATTCGTAAGAAACAAATATTTATTCCGGTATTTTACCGGAATATTTTTTTTATTTCGTATAATGTCATCCGTGACCGCCCGGCGGTCACGGATGACTTGAATATTATTCGTGACCGCCCGGCGGTCACGGATGGTTTAAATATTATCCGTGACCGCCGAGCCGTCGCGGATGACCCCGGGGTCATCCGTGACCGCCGAGCCGTCGCGGATGACCCCGGGGCCATCCGTGACCGCCAGGCGGTCGCGGTGGTTGGCGCGACCGCCGAGCGGTCGCGGATGACCCCGGGGTCATCCGTGACCGCCGAGCCGTCGCGGATGACCCTGGGGTCATCCGTGACCGCCAGGCGGTCGCGGTGGTTGGCGCGACCGCCGAGCCGTCGCGGATGACCCCGGGGTCATCCATGACCGCCAGGCGGTCGCGGTGGTTGCCGCGACCGCCGAGCCGTCGCGGATGACCCCGGGGTCATCCGTGACCGCTGAGCCGTCACGGATGACCTCGGGGTCATCCGTGACCGCCAGGCGGTCGCGGTGTTGCCCGCGACCGCCGAGCCGTCGCGGATGACCACGGGGTCATCCGCGACCGCCGAGCGGTCACGGATGACTTCCGTGACCGCTGGGCGGTCGCGGATGTCCCCGGGGTCATCCGTGACCGCTCGGCGGTCGCGGATGACTACCGTGACCGCTCGGCGGTCGCGGATGACTTCCGTGACCGCCGAGCGGTCGCGGATGACCTCCACGACCGAGGGCATCCGCGACCGGTCATCCGCGACCGCTAGGCGGTCGCGGATGACCATCCGCGACCGGAAATGGGTCATTCGCGACCGCCCGGGCGGTCGCGAATGACCCTTTTTTCTTGTAGTGATTGAACCTATTATAATTGTTCATGCGAGAGAATGCAGGCAATTTACAATCTCTCTCTCTCTCTCTCATAAAAAGAAAAAAGGTTAATTATTAGTCTTTCAATCATCTATTGTTTGAAAGGATTTTATAGTTTGCTGGAGTTCTTTTTTTTTTTTTTTTTGGTCTCTGTGAATGGGTTGTTTTCTTCTATGCTTTAAGGATAGCAAGCAGAGGATTAAGAATCTTGGCAGTCCGAAACCTCAGGTTATTACTAGCTAACTAACACCTCTTTTAATTTTAATTTCAAAGCCAAAAAGAATTAAATTAGATTTAGTAGAATTGTTCATTATGCTGTTTTACAATGGTTAGTCTGAGTAATTATGAATTTTTACATACATTATGGTCCTGCTGTTTTCTTTTCTTAATTTAATTATTTAGCTGAATTATTTATTTATTTAATGATTCTTGATAACAGACATCTCCAATCCATTGAAGCCACATGATGAGGAGAATCTCAATTTTAAAGCAAAAAAGAATTAAATTTGATTTAGCAGAATTGTTCATTATTAATTTTTACATCATGGTCCTGCTGTTTTCTTTTCTTAATTTATTTATTTAGCTGAATAATTATTTATCTAATGATTCTTGATATTGAAGCATGAGGAGGAGAATCTAACTACCAACTTTGAGTTTAAGGCATCAGAACCAACATCCTCAAAATCTAGTCAAGCAATAGCCGCCGTTGATGTTGATGTTGCGACTCTACTTTCGCCTCCTGCCTCTAGTTTCAGTGGCCCTGCTGAATCTGGAAAAGCTATCATATCAGCAACAACATTGTCGTCGTCATATCTACCGTTTGACATTGTAGAGATGATCCTTCTCTTACTACCCTCAAAATCCTTGGCCAGGTGCACGTGTGTGTGCAAATCGTGGTACGACTTCATTGCATATGATGATGATTTCCCCAACAAGCATCTTCGACAATCAAAGAAAAATTGGAGGAATCGCAAAACCTTCTTGTGGAGATCCTTTTCTCACAGTGCCTTTTATGGTTTGGTACGATATGACAATAAAGACTGTAAATTTGAATTTGAACTTTTACGGCCAGGGGATCATTATCTATGCGCAACGGCAACATCTGACTTTCCAGGCAAACATATCTTGTGCTCTGCTGATGGCCTAACGCTCTTAACCACCTCCCGTGCTGATACAATCTTTATGCTATTGAATCCATGCTGCCCTGGTTCCGGTTACCTTTCAATTCACACCCTCATTGGGTTCGACCCCAAATCCACTCACTTTGGCTTCTTTTATTCTGATGGTTACAAAATCGTAGCTATTTGTGGATGGCATTATGCTGTTTATTCCTGCAAAATTAGACAATGGTCGTCGATTAAGGAATGCACTTTCCCCTACTTATTCCTCACCTATATTATGCCTCCTAATTATCCTCTTACAACTACAACTTCCAAGTATGGAAAAGTGGGAGGGCTGTTTGTTGATGGCTTTTCCTTCTGGATTGTAAAAACACGAAGCTTCCCTCACAAGGTGCAGATAATCTACTTGGATCCTAGAGACGAAGCGTTCCACAAATTACAACCCCCGCCCCAAGTAGAAATTGATACTCGTTTCTGCTTGACTAGTTTGGAGGGCGGCTGTTTGTGTTTGTATCACAACGCCTTGTCCGGTACCCTTCGGTTTTGGATATTGCTGAGAGATAATTTTGATGATTCTTCTACTACAAATAACAATTCTTGTTGGTCCAAGGAGTTTACCGTCAATATTAATGCAGGTCTGGGGTGTGAGGTTGTGATTACTCCTTTTTCTTTCACCAACAACGAAGAAAAGGATGAGCTAATGATCCACATTGTGATGGGGTCCAAGAACCTTACTGGCATCTATAACTTTCTGGATAACAAATTTGAAGAGTTGAGCCATTCTCTCCCACCTTGCATGTTCACCCCAGATTCCGTTACGGTTCCATGTCTCGACACTTGCTTCTTCCCTCCGCAGACGGAAGTGCCGGCCCGGGATTGGTTCCGGTAGAGCAAGTTCCCCCCTTGGAAGCTAGCCCGAGATCGACGGCGCTTTATCATTCGTACACTCCCCGAGATCGACGGCGCTATAGCAGTGACTCTATTTATTTTAGTGTTTGATTGAAACGTTGGAGTAAGTGGTTCTGTAATTAATATATAATTCAGATGTCTTTTATGCTGATTTGTGTTGCACCGCCTCTGTGTCTCTTTTTTCTTTGTTTTAACGCACATCTTCTGTTGATGCCATTGTCATTGATTTTCAATTCGGGCTATAAACTCCGCCAGTTAGAAAAACAAAGCTAGCTCGGCTAATTAAGAAAATACCTTATGGCGATGGTGTTTCCCACATTGCAAAGAAAAACAATCTCCTTTTTTGTTTCTTGGTCTTTGAGTTGGGCGTTTATTAGGGTCTTGTTTCATGTGTAATTTATGTATCTTTTTCTTTCCATTTTGTTGCGATTATTTGCTTCAGTCGAACGAACATGTAATCTTTGAACTTGTGTAAAATATGCAGTGGCAACATTTGCGCTTTTGTTTTCGTCATTCACGCAAAAGTTATTCGTGTCACTGTTATATAATAATAGATCGGTTGTGTGGTGTGGCGGAGTTTGAGATTTGAAGTTTCGGTGGTTCTGAATTTCATTTCTAAAAATATGAAATCTTTGAATGGGGCAAGTGGATTATGTGTGGTATTATATGGCCTGCTTCTTAGTGAAATGAGCTGCTTTTTGCTATGGAAGGAGAATATATCAGTTTTGTGCTACTGCTACATCCTTTTGAATTTTATCAGTTCATTGTTAGCTGAAATGGGATATTTGGATCTTTGGGAGTTGAACGGTCGGAATATGTTCTCGATGTTGTTTAGCCGAAAGCTCCTGATTTTGTTACAACTCCCAGAATGAGTCTGATGCAGCCAGAGGCATGATTTTGAAATGTTGCACCGCTGTGTTATCATTGGAATAATGCATTTCCTACAGTTAATGAGTTTCATTTTTTCTCTTTTTGGTTTAAGTTTTGTTTCAGATACTTCAGTCCTTCTTTTGTTGTCGTTTAAACGCGTTTGCGACCATTCTTTAAAGGTAGCGACTTTGCTAGACTGCAGTACCAACTTGCAGGTCGCAAACGCGTTTCTCTGGTTCCATGAGGAGTACACTTTTTTTATAAACTCACCTTCTGAGAACTAGATATGTTAGGATAAACCAATCTTGACATCATTTTACGAAGCTTTGCGTTATTTCATGCCCGTGTTTGTGTTAGATTATTTTTTTTTTAATTCTACATTGACATGTGAAACCAGCTGTTGGCTGTCCTCTGTTATCAAATTTTTCGTTATGAGTTCCTTTCTATTACTTTGCTTGAGAAATCCACAATGAACTACCACCAAAGATTATGAACATGACCACTACTGTTTAGTTGACCCCAAGTATCTTGGTGTAACTTGTTTAGCTAGAAGCCTCTCTTTTGGTATCTGTAATCTAAAGTTTCGTAAACAAAGATGCCTTTTTCTTCACGTATCATATCCTCTATTGTCGAAACTTATGCCTCATGTAAGACCATGGTTAGTCCTTTGTATAATTCTCGAATTGTGGATATGTCTCCAATTGAGTAGGCTGAGCTGGAGGATCTTTCTTGACGATATGGGAGAAGAATCTCCTTGCATTGGGTGTCTTCACGGTAACATGGTTTCAGGTTTTGAGCTTCTTTGCTTGTTGGTCGATAATAATAGGCTATATATAAGATCATGATAAATGTTTGCGGCGGTGGATTATCAGTACTTAGTTTAGCAGTTATCCTGTAATCCTGTTCTGTTGATTGGAGCACTCCATAGATGCTGGAGAGCTCTTTAAATATTTGTGATATGCATCCATGTGTGTATAGGACTGCTCTAGATTCTAGTTTTCAGACTGAATTTTTAGAATACTTTTTTGCTGATTATCCCTCTCTTTCCTTCGTACTTCCGTTGATATTTTTTAGTCCCGTAACTTTTCTGATGGTTGCTTTTTGTCAGTACCAACTTATTACTAATCACTCTAGTATACAGTATGAGGCTGACATATAGCTGTTTTCCTAGTGGTTTGTATTATTTAAACAGCTAACAAGATTACAGTAACATATCAACTTTTGGTGGACTTCTTCAGGGTTTTCTTCCGGCACCTTTGCACCTGGACACCAAACATAAAAGATGTCCTTGCTCTTGCTTCCTTTAAGGTAGATCTATCTAACCTGGAACCACCGTCACAGTGAAGTGGCGTGGTAAGCCAGTTTTCATCAGGCATCGAACTGAAGATGATATCAAGTTGGCCAACAGTGTTGAAGTTGCCTCCCTTCGTGATCCACAAGAGGATGCCTCAGGGTCAAGAACCCGGAATGACTTGTGGTTGTTGGGTGTGCACTCATCTGGGGTGCATTCCGTTGCTGAATGCTAACGACTTTGGTGGTTGGTTTTGCCTGTGTCACGGCTCCTGTTATGAGATTTCTGGTAGAATTCGGAGAGGGCCTTCACCATTCAACCTGGAGATTCCCACTTATTAATGATTGGGTTATTATTTTTTCTTAAACGAAGATGCGATACGCCTAGCATGGGAAAGCCAGAGCTATGGAGAATTTATATTTTTGAACTCTATTATAATCTGTCATTGTCTTTTTTGAGGTTGTTCAAGTAATGCTACTTGACCTGAATTTGTATGGGCTCGGCAGTCTGAATTGGTCTGCTGGTTTTGAATAATGTTGGCTACTTGTGTTATTAATTAGATTTCTTGAATGAGTTATTATGTGTTCAAGAAGCCCACGGGCAACGGCTACTATTATGTGTTCAAGTTATTATGTGTTCAAGAAGCAGGGAAATCGTCGATCTAGCAGTAACCAGACGTCTAGGATTTACCAAGAATTGGCACGTTGGATCTTCACATTCTTTGGGAGAATCTGTAAACGAGATGTTGGAGGGACAATGAGTCCTTATAATTAATCGAAAGAATCCCTGGTGGTAGCTTTAAATTGCAACTGATGTTAGGATAGTCCAAAAGAGGATCGTGCTTGCAACTATGAGTTATTAGATCACTTAAACTCATCTAAAGATTTAGCTAGTTTGTTAGTTGCGACTGATCTGTGCATAGCTTATGTGTTGTGTCATATCTTTATCAATTTGCTATTTTAGGCCATTGATCTTGACTTAATTTGGAGATAATAAAGTCTTCACCCCGAATACTTTTTGGTGTAATTACAAAAGTTCCCCTAAATTTAGAGATTATGAGTCTACTCCAATTTAATTAAAGAGAAAATATTGATGCGCATGTGTGGTTTCAATCTTTTAGAGGAAGTACAGACTTGTAACAGACAAATTTTACACCATTTGGACCTCTTGCGCGGTAGATTCAAATGAGTAGATTTTTCCAAGGTGTTTTCCACATGTTGCCGACACAACATAAAAATTGTTGTCGTAATGAACGTGGAAACACTCTTTTTGTTTCGTTCCCAAATCAAAAATAAAAACGTTTCAAGGAAACACCCAAGTTGAGGGAGTGGCAAAGATCAACCATTGAAGCGGAATGGAATACTTTATATGCATAATACAGGAAGAAGAAACAGAGAGTCTGTAATTTGTCTCTGCCACAAAATTATGAGTCAACTCCACCAATGTAAAGACTTGTAATAGACAAATTTTACACCATTAATTTAGACCTCTTGCGCGGTAGATTCAGATGAGTAGATCTTTCCAAGTTGTTTTTCACATGTTACGGACACAACATAAAAATAGTTGTCGTAATGAACGTGGAAACACTTTTTTTGTTTCATTCCCACAAAATCAAAAACAAAAACATTTCGAGGAAACAACCATGTTGACAGACTGGCAAAAACCAACCACTGAAGCGGAATGGAATAATTTATATGCATAATACAGGAAGAAAAAACAGAGAGTTTGTAATTTGTCCCTGTCACAAAATTTAAGTCCCAAGATAACGATCGTGGTCATTTTTCCGAAAGGCGCTCATGCAAGGCGCTTTTTCCGAAAGAGCTGGAACATCGCTACCCACGCAGCAATAACCAAAAACAAGAGAACTGTGATATAGAAAGCATCCTGCAAAACGAATTGTAACGATGAAGAACATGCAGATAACCCAAAGATCAATATTAAACAAAAAAGTTTAGCGGAATAATCGAAGAGGGTTGCACCTTACTATCTGCGAAACTTGCGTTCAAGTTCATTCCTAAAACACCTGCCAAGATCTTAAGAATATTAATAAAAGGCACACAAAATATCTACTCAAGAATTTTATTCTAGCATGAATTCATAGCTTAAACAATAGTTTTTCTTACTTATTTTTATCTCTATTATAATCACCATGTTTTATCATCGTCATCATTAATATTATTATTATTATTTGCTTTCAAAAATAAATATTTACATGCACATATGGATGACTCTATAACGATCCATAAAAAAATCTTAAACAATGGCTTACCTGCGATAAGGGTAGGAACAATGAAAGCTAATCCTGGAATTTGAAGAAACTTTAACGTCTCCGTACCAAGGACAGCTTGACGGGCTCTGATAAGAGGAAAGAAAAAGATTATTACTTGTAAGTGTGCATAGTGCCATTAAGGTAGGAAGGTATGAAGGAAAAAACTTAATATAATAATGCTAACAGAAGAGAACCGTCGAACCTATTTGAGTGCTCCATTGCATCATTTAACTTTGTTGCAAAGCGAAGAAGCTTCTCCGTCTTCTCTTCAAATGTTAAAAATCTACTCATTACATGCGATAAAGTAAGAAAAACTCGTTAACATATTCCATAAGAACAGAGTAAAAAACATTCTCAATTACACCAAGGGGAAGACTTCCCATTGATCATCAAAGAAGTCGAGAAATATTGTAGACAACATTACTATGCAAATTCAGCCAAGACACTAATAAGCAACCATCCAATAACTTGAGCATTTTTTTTGTGCTATGATCAGCCATTCATTGATATTTTTTATTTGTTGCATTTTCTGAGATTTTGTCACATCAGTAGATTTGTATTTTTTATATATGATATTAAAATTAAGTACGTAATTACTAAATTACCTGTTGAGCTGAACGTCGAAATCCACAGTGATAACTTTCAACACTACACCAAACATATGCATATCTTTTAGAATCAAATGTATATAAGGTGTAAGTTTATTTGTAGGAGTAATTCTCTATAAGGAAAACTCTTTTGACTTACTTGTTTGACCCTCTTCGCATGAAGCTAAATCACGGTTTTTTCGTAGCATACCTATCATAGCTTTGACCTTTGATAGTAAATTCTCCTTTACAAGTAAAAGAAATACAAACTATATTCAATTAATATGAATGACTAGTTGGAAAATAAATTACCTAAAGACAAATAAGTAATCAATAAGTCTCACAAAAAGACTATATACCAAGCTTTCGAGTTTCTGGCTGATTTTTTCCATCGTCCCAACCTCATTAACCGACTTTTCATGTTGACGAAGACAGGTGAAAGGTTTGAACTACAACAGAATTTCCAAAATAAACTTTGATTTTGTATTCGAGAGTGAAAGAAAACAAAAAAGCTCAACCAACTTTATGAATAACAACAATAATGGGAGAATATGAAGCTTATACTTACAAAATCATATAGGGCCTCATATTTCGTTTCACATCTTTCTAGTACAGTGTCCACAACAGCTTGAACAACCTAAAAATGCATATTGAAGTTTATTGGATATTTTAATGGTTTATAATACGATATAGAAATAGCAACAAATGTGCTTTATTATAAAAAGAAGAAAAAAAGACATAATTTATTTCAACTAATTCATATAAAACTAAAGTAGATATTCAGTCACCTGTACGGGAAACAATGAAGATCGTTCGTCGGAATCTGCTGATTTCTGTTTGTCAATTAGCGCTTGCCTGAAAATGTCAATCGCCTTAAGAGATTTCCTACGCATAAACAAGGATATAATTAATTCAAAAACAATATAATGGTGTGTATCGAAAATGATATTTTTAAACTACAAAAATTCAAGTTTGACGTACCTCTCGGAATTAAAAGAATCGTCAACCACTTTAAGAGATTTCCTGCATATAAAAAAAAAAAAAAAAAAAAAACTCACAATTGTAAGTTATAACATAATAAAATTGATAAACAAATAGTACATCTACCATATAATGCAAAATCACTTAGACATCTTGTACTCTACATTTTTTCATGAGATCAAATCCTTCAATGATAAAACCTACTTCAAATTGGTGAACAATATCTTTCTCAATATTTATTATTGAACTATCAGACCAAAAAGACATGTTTTACAAAAACTAATTTGAAGAGCAAAAAGAAAAACAAACAACTTACATATTGTAAAGAACCCTTAAAATCTCTCATCTTTTACTCATTGTTGAATCACTCCCTCTCTCTCTTCTTTTTTGCCTTTGATAAAAAATGATAAAACCTACTTCAAATTGGTGAACAATATCTTTCTCAATATCAGACCAAAAAGACATGTGATGGGGAGGATTTAAGATGGCCCAAAAAAGAGAGTTTGGGCCGGCCCAACAAGATAAGGTTGCTGAGATGAGCGCATCGAACCAACCCTGTTCGATGCTGACTCTCCTGCTTAAGGAAGGTCCCACGGGACGGGATCTATATATACCCGCCCCTCGGCTTCTAGAGCCCAAAGCACACACTCAACATACCTCACCACATTGAACAAGAGCGTTCGACCTTCTTTATCGTTCGATACGGCGTCTTGTTCGACATTGACCTATTTCTCATTGAGATAGATCGAATCATTCTTAGTTCGACTTTCCTTAAAGTCGAATCGATTATATTCGACACTCATATCACTCAGGTTCGACCTCAACCACATCGAACAGGTCTTGTTCGATGCGCATATCGAATATGTCGTTCGACATAGATTTCTCTTTATCTATTTTAGAATATTTAAAGCGACTCAATACTTGTAATTGACAGTACGTGTTCCGGACCAAGTTAGTCTGTAATTTATATTGGATTAGCATTATTTTGGCTTTATTGAATTTAATTGTATTTATTTACGGTGTTTTGTTACCCGAACGAAATAAGACCAAAATAACATGTTTTACAAAAACTAATTTGAAGAGCAAAAAGAAAAACAAACAACTTACATATTGTAAAGTACCCTGAAAATCTCTCATCTTTTACTCATTGATGAATCACTCTCTCTCTCTCTCTTCTTTTTTGCCTTTGATAAAAGCTTAAGTAAATTATTTGTCTATACTATGTTTATGTATATGTACGAGTTAATCTAAAGAATTTGATTGAGAAAATATATCATCTCTATAAAAGCATCCAAATTCTTATGCATATCTTTTTTTCTAAAATCTTCTTATACGTGATCGTATACATATAGGTATATTCATATACACACGCTCCGCAATGGATCACATTAATTCAAAAATAAGATAAAGGTATAAATTGGGAATTATATTTTTAACCCATAAAATTCAAATTTGATGTACCTCTCATCTACAAGTATGTAAGCTCTATCCATATGGCTGATTACTCGTAAGCATTTCACATTGATTACCACCGAACATGGAAGTACCTTGAATGAAGATTATGAAATTGTTTATAAAACATATGAAATTATTAGCAAAAGGAGACTCAATAGATAAACACAAAATTCGCGATATACCTTCAGAGATGGAGAGTTTGATCGCCTAAGAAGTGAATCAACTCTCTCAAAGCCCCCGCCACCCTCACCTGCAAAATTACGTTGAAACTAGTTAACGTATGGGAGATTGAGAGGTAGTGAATAACAATTGCGAGTGACAATATAGAGTTGAAAACTAGTTTTATATTGGAACTTTGCTCACCGACGACTGACTCCAATCCATTATGACTCACTGTGAATGTGCCGTAACGTCGCTTAAAATCTTTTTCCAGAAACTGTTTAAACTGTTGAAAGACATGAATAAAAGGTAAACTCTAAGGTAAGCTCAGTAAAAGGGAAAAAAAAAAAAGAAGAAGAAGAAATCAATACTATTTCACAAGAACCAAATCGCGACGCTTCAAAAAATAAAACTAATACTAAGACAAAACAAGACTATAATACGATGCGCACATACCGTGTACAATGGAGGGTCTTTCATGTTCAATTTCACGTCCCGCTCCCACCAATTACGCTCTACAAAAGACATATTGTATACCGGCTGCAAAATTAGATTGTGAAAACTCTTCGTTATAAGCTGGCTTTAAAAAGAGAAAGGAAAACTACCTTTTATAAGTTGGCTTTGGATTTTGAGGAGATCAAGTTATTAGTTTAAATGGTATATTTCGTTTGAAGTATTTTTTTTCTTGGAAATTTGAGATTTTATTCATAAACATGAAAAGGCAGATAATATATAAAGGGCCAGTTCAATTTCACCTTGAATATATATATATATATATATATATATATATATATCACATTGCTATTGAGGACTGCTGGTACGGTTTGAAGAAAAGCAAGAATATACTGCTGGTACCATTTAAATCATTTCGAACAAAGGAAAAGCAAATACACTGTACCGCATACAATTAATTAATGCTTCGGCTCTGTTAACAATCCGTCACATCAATTGCCAGCAAACTGGGACTGTTCATTATTAACACTACTAGGCACCAAGAATTGGATGTTTCGATTAAGTTTAAATTACTGATAATTTTGATTGTAATCATGTATATTAGAGTTTGCATCATCAAGTAGAATACTATACCATTCTTAGTTTAAAAAAGTTCACTGTGTTGTTACAAAATAATACAATTTTAACTTTTGAAAACCATAAAATTAAGATAATACTGCCAACGCAGAAACAATTCGGCCAACGCATTTGTATATATACAAGCTTTGGGTACCTGCACGCGCTTACAACAATTAAATCTCAAACAATTATCACTAACCGAAAAAGATTATTAAATTTGTCCGAGAAAACGATTAACTAACTAGTCATTGCACAAAATTATCTATAGGAACATTAAAATTAGTTATGTCTCAAAAATATTCTTAAACTTTTATGGGGTGTACGTCGCAACCAACTAATAATGTGTCCAGTATTTTTTTTTTTTTGTATCAATTTTAGCCAATACATATATATATATATATAATGTCGTCGGTCGTCCAATACTATTGTTTGTACTAAATCATGTCGTGGTTTTATAGGCTATAATAAAAACATAAGACCCTCCAATATATATCATGTTTTGTAAGTTGGCATCTAATCGTAGAATTATTTTATGTACAACGCCCCATCCAATGATTCATATTATCGTAGAATTATTTTATGTCGTGATTGACGAAGCATAATGCACATCTTCTCCTAGACAAAGTTAGTAATCTTATCAGTTAATTATGATATAATATGTTATGAAATACAATATATTCCTTTCATTGCTAATCATAAATAAAAAGAAAAATATGCATTAATTAGAGAAAAAACTTATATCATTTCAAAAAAGGAAAAATCAAGAGAATTCCATTGATGATTCAGTTGGGCGAGGTTTAATAGGTTTTTTTTTTATGAAGTGAAATAAAATAGCTTCAATAACCAAGTTACGAACACAACATACAAATAGTTGTCGTAATGAAAGTGGAAACACTTTTTTTGTTTCGTTCCCACAAAATCAAAAACAACAACGTTTCGAGGAAACACCCATGTTGAGAGACTGGCAAACACCAACCACTGAAGCGGAATGGAATAATTTATATGCATAATACAGGAAGAAGAAACAGAGAGTTTGTAATTTGTCCCTGCCACAAAATTTAAGTCCCAAGATAACGATCGTGGTCATTTTTTCGAAAGGCGCTCATGCAAGGCGCTTTTTCCGAAAGAGCTGGAACATCGCTACCCACGCAGCAATAACCAAAAGGGATAATTTCATAAAAACCCCCCAAACTATGCTACCTTTTACCGAACGAGGTCAGAACTTTCATTTTAGCTCCAGTGCCCCCCTAAACTTTAGTCGTTTGTGCGAATTGCCCCATTTTCCAGTTTTTTTGCAATTTTTCCAACAAAAATCGTTGAAAAGGTTATTTAAAGTTTGACTAAAACCTTCGTCTCGTTGAGACGGTTCCGATGGTGGTGACGGTGTCGCAAAATTTAAAGTCAATACACGGGAAATCTGATTTAAGTGTATTGAACTTAAATTAGAATTCCCATATTATAACGTTGAATTTTGCATCACCGTCACCACCATTGGAACCGTCCTAACGATACGAAGGTTTTAGTCAAACTTTAAATAATTTTTTCAACAATTTTTGGTGGAAAAATTGCAAAAAACTGGAAAATGTGGCAATTCGCACAAACGACTAAAGTTTAGGGGGCACGGGAGCTAAAACGAAAGTTCTGACCTGGTTTGGTAAAAGGTACCATAGTTTGGGGAGTTTGATAGAATTGGGTTGGAACACTTACCTCAATATCTTTCCATTGTTGAGGCTGAGACCAGTCGAGCAACGACCACATGGATACTCCACACCAGTGTTTTGAAACCCGGCCCGGACCGGCCGGTTCAACCGGGAACCGGTCGCCTGAACGGTACGGTTCAGGCCAGACATCGGATTGCTGAGCTTGGAGAGCGAACCGATAGATTTGGCCAATTCGCCTGGAGACCCGGCCGACCGGTTTGGCTGGCGAACCGGTCTAACCCCTTTTTCTTTTTTTCTTGCGAACTACCCGATTGGCTTCACTGAAATGGAGATTTTAGAAGAAAAAAAATGTCGTTGGGGAAGAAATAAGAAGATGGTGGTTGAATGGAGAAGAAATGAGAAAAAGGAAAAAAAATAAGAAGACGGTGTGGCTGACTCGAGAAGAAATGAGAAGAAAAAAAAAAGAGAGAAGAAATAAGAAGATAGCGGCTGAAACTGAATGGAGAAGAAATGAGAAAAAAGAAAAAGTAAAACGAAGATGGCGGCTGAAAAGTATGGTTTGTCAATGTTTTGTTTTTTTGGCTATTTTATTATTAATAATTATCAGCTATTGAGCCTATATTTGGTTGGGCTTCTTTGCATGTATATTATTAAAACTCCAATTTAAAATTTTAAGTAGAAGGGCCAATTTAGGGAGAGAAAAAAAAAACTTAGTAGGCCCCTAAACCACATATATATCGATATACAAATTATATATATATATATATATATATATATATACCAATTAGATTATTTTGTTTGCTTATTTAGTGATTAGTAGAGATAATATAATAGCATGATATTTATTGTGAGATTTTGTAGTTGAGGAATTAAGTATCTTGTTATAGATATTGTTATACAATTGAAGTTTGAAACTTTAGATTATATACTATATTGAATCTTGACTAAAGTCAACAAACCGGTCCAACCAGTGGTACGACCGGTTCGACATGTTGACCAACTATCCGGTAGCCTCACCGGGTCTGTCACCGGGCCAGGTTTCAAAACACTGAGGGATGGATCTGCAACCAATCATGGAGGAGGGGTTGGAATTCATTTTATGTCCCCTAAGCGTAGAGAGTTTGAATTCGTTATCAGTCTGAACTACATGGTAACGAACAATGAAGCAGAATATGAAGCAGTAATTGCTGGTATCAGAATGGCTCTCGGACTAAAAATGGAACATTTTGACATATTTACCGATTCACTATTGTTCGGGAAGATACGAGACGAGAGAAGAGACAATGAAATTGTATGCCGCAAAGGTAAGAGATTTGTCAAGGAGTTTCAAATTCTTTGATATTACTTGGATCCCGAGGGACGAAAATGCAAAAGCCGATGCACTCTCTAAATTCGCAAGTTCGTCAGAAATCCTGGTAAAGAAGAGAGTTACACTCATGGCTGTCGATAAGCCCTCGATTGGGATATCAAAATATAACACTACGTAAGCGCGGGTGGAATTTATTATGGCAATACAAGAAGACCCATCTTGGAAAGATGAAATTATGATTTATCTTCGAGACGGTGTCCTCCCGGAAGATCTGAAAGCACAACGCAGAATGCGATATAAGGCTTACATGTTTACAATACACAACGGAGAGCTTTACAAACGATCATTCGAAGGACCACTTCTCAGATGTTTGACTCCAATCCAGGCTGAATATGTGATGAAAGAAATTCATGCAAGGTGTTGTGGAAATCATTCCGGGGGAAGAGCTTTAGCTCAGCGAATTTTGCGTCACGGATACTATTGGCCAACTCTATTAAAAGATGCAACAACCTTTTCGAGGCGGTGCGACAGTTGCCAGTACCATGCTCGTCTCATCCATCAACCAGCACAACCGTTACAACCCATCGATGTGGAATGTCCATTTAATCAATGGGGAATCGATATCGTGGGACCTTTTCCCCCCGGCTAAAGGTCAAAAGAGATACTTGGTGGTGGCAGTTGAATATTTTACCAAGTGGGTCAAAGTGGAAGCTATGTCGTCAATTACTGAGAAAAATATGATTGAGTTTATCTGAAAATACATCATATGTCGTTTCGAGATTCTGAGGTATATCGTATGTGACAATGGTACACAATTCAGTGGAAAGGAGATTAAATCATGGTTCGCGGAATTAAAAATATCCCACAATCTGACCTTAGTCTATCATCCCCAGTCAAATGGTCAGGCGGAGTCCACCAATAAAACAGTGAAGGACTATCTAGAGAGGAGGGTGAGAAGCACAAGAAAAACATGGCCAGAAGAGCTTCAAGGAATATTGTGAGCATATAGAACAACTCCAAAAACATCAACAAGAGAGACTCCATTTGTTCTAGTTTATGGCACTGAGGTTGTTCTGCCTGCAGAGATAGGTATGCCAACGCGCAAGATTAACGATTATGACGCCGAACAGTCGGCCCGTTTAAGACAAATGGATCTGGAAATGATAGGCTCAACAAGGGAGGATGTGTATCAACGCACATTAGCATTTAAGGCAGCAATGGCCAAAAGTTACGATAAAAGGATTCAATTCCGAAATTTTGAAGTAGGTGATTTAGTCCTAAGAAGCATTGCGGAAAAACAACACATCGGGAAGCTTGAACCGAAATGGGAAGGCCCTTTCAGAGTCATACGAGCGAGTTCACGGGGATACTATTACCTAGAAACTATGCAGGGGACTCAGCAGAAGCGCCCATGGAATGTCCAACATCTTAGCCGTTACTATGCATAAAAGTTGACAAGTACCACCTCGTAGTCAAATAATTGTATGAACTGCGAAGGATTGAGTCCCATGTAAAAGGAAAAACATAGGCACCTCGGTAAGAACAGAGTTCAGTCCATTTCAGATAACTAATTATATTTTCAATCCATCAACTTCGCAGGTGGAGTCTTATCAGTATAAATCGCCTAAAGTGCTAAACTCCTCATGCACGACACGAGCATCATAACGGGAGTATAAATCGCCAAAAGTGCTAAACTCCTCATGCACGACACGAGCGTCATGACGGCAGTATAAATCGCCTAAAGTGCTAAACTCTCCTCATGCACGACACGAGCGTCATGACGGCAGTATAAATCGCCTAAAGTGCTAAACTCCCCATGCACGACACAAGCGTCATGACGACAGTATAAATCGCCCAAAGCGGTCAAACTACACATACAACACAAGCATCATCATAATAAGAGATGCAACGTGACATTGATAATTACTAAGGCATCACACAATTAAGGAATTCACAACTAAACATGCGTTGAAAGTGGTTAAACAAGAGAATGCATAGCACAAATAGATTATAAATCAAAAAACTATGATATCAAGCTAAAAAATCGGTATCATTCAAGAACTGTTACAAGTGAAATGCGAACATTGTTTGCAAAACAAAAGCATAATATCATCAAAATGGCATAGCCTAATCACCGTTATTCGGGTGATGGCTGGGGGGGACTCTGGACAAAGGATCACACCCACGGAACGTGCATAATTGGCACAATTTTCCTGAATTTGATCCTCCATGAGCACCAGTTCATCTGTCTGCGACCAACCTTCCGGTAAAACTACAATGTCTCTCTCAGCAGGATCTTCAAGCTGATACTTGCTGGGAGATACCAAATCATGGTCCTCTAATAGTGGGTTAGGCCCCACAACCTCTCGTATTGAAGTTCGTGAACTTCGAGGAGGCGGCATCTCAATCAAAACAGCCATACTCGGACCGAAAGCCTTAGAGGCACGCACAACCTTTTTTCCTTTACCCATAGTCGTTGAAGACAGAGGTCGAGACCGCGAAGTCTTTGGCGGACTTGAAAGAAAGATGGTAGATCTGGATGCAGTCCGAGGGACAGTTTTCATCGGGGATAAAATATCCTCATCGTCACTAGTACCAAAAGTTGCATCGATGGTCTTCCTCACCAGTTTAGATTCACTCAAACCACCCGGGGAAGCGCCATAATTGATCCTTCAAGCACGTACGATGTACCCAAATTTGAAGAGGTAGATCCAACAACATTCTCATTCTTGCGATCCCGCCAAACGGCATAAAGTGGATCATCGAGCATCGGAGCTCGTAGGTCTTCTTCCCTTTCGCTGCTAAGTTTCGGTGTTTCCATCCGCGGACCATGGCTAATGTCCAACATATCTTTTTGGAAGCCATCCATAAGATATCCAATATATCCAGCCTGGTTAATGCCAAGTTCCATTCCATACTTCATATCCGCGGCACCATGAAGCAACTCTAGCAATTTATAGACATTACTTTGCATGAAGGATATAGCGATGGAACACCTGTAATCCTATGATTTTAAAAATTGAACCTGGCGACCCAAGTTAGTACAGACCTTGTCAACTTCTTCATACGACGCTTTAAGAGCAGAATTATGACGCCTCAAGGGATCATTTTCCCTCTTCAAAGCAACTATCTCAGCGCGTAATGCGACAGCATTTTCATCCGCCTTTTTAGCCGCCACTCGAGCATCATGAGCTTTACGAACAACCTTAGATGCCAATATCTCAGACGCTTTAGCACGTTTCAACGCACTGCGTCGGCTGTTATCGCCGCTACGAATATTAGCAATCAGCTTATCAACAATTGTATTATGTTGACTCTGTACTTCAATTTCTTCCATCGCTCGGATTTGGGCATCAGTCCCAACCTTAACACGCCCACCAGCAGCAGTTGGCTTCATAACCACCCTCCGTTGAGCGAAACCTTCATAACGCTCGAAATTGCACACGATAGGCACTCGAGTACCGACACTGATGCAACCGAGCCTCGCAGTAGACTAATCAACCAACGGAGGAACACACTGACAGGCACCCCAATTATCAGACAGAGCCCCAGGAGCCTTAACTGCAGCCTCGGTTATGGCTATCTCCTCCAGAGATCCTTCCGAAGAAACACTCGCGAATAACAGAGCCGAAGCATTAATTCATTGTATGCGGTAAAGTGTATTTGCTTTTTCTTTGTTCGAAATGATTTAAATGGTACCAGCAGCCTATTCTTGCTTTTCTTCAAACAGTACCAGCAGTCATGACAAAGACCAAGACAAAAGAATCATAAACATGCAATGTCGCTCTTTTCATCCTAATATAAGCTGAATTTATTAAGCCTTTGATTATTTTAAAGTTTCACTCCTTCACATATATAGGACCGGCAAAATTTACAATGTTATGGAAGAAATAGCAATGTGATATATATATATATATATATATATATATATATATATATTTTCAAGGTGAAATTAAACTGGCCCTTTATATATTTTCTGCCTTTTCATGTTTATGAATAAAATCTCAAATTTCCAAGAAAAAAATACATCAAACGAAATATACCATTTAAACTAATAACTTCTCCTCAAAATCCAAAGCCAACTTATAAAAAGTAGTTTTCCTTTCTCTCTTTTTTTGTGATAAATAGGTTTCATGCTTTTTTGAATCACTGTGCATGAATAAATAGTTTACAGTCCACATGATAGCAACTTTCTTTTATTTCAAAAACTTGCACCACCTTCCTTTCATTTCAAGAACTTGCCCCAATTCTTCTTTGTTTAGTTTTTGACTCAAAAAATGAAGGCATTAAAAAACTTTGGCCGTCGTAGCAAGTCCATGAGGGACGATGTAAGATCCGACCCGGGATTTATCTCTGATCGTATATTGAATACTCCGGGGCGGGTTGAGCAGGAAATGGAGCTGTCGCGGCCGCAAACGGAAGACCGCGCGGCAATGGTAGTGAGACAGCAGTCGGAAATCCAACCCGAGGAGCAAACGGAGGAGACGCCGCCACCGGGAGATGGCCAAGGCGCAGGGACGACGCAGCCATCGGGAACCGGCGCTAGACACACACGGTAATCGGAAATCCAACCCGAGGGGACGCCGCCACCGGGAACCGGCGATGGCCACGCGGCTGGATCTCCGACGCGACCGTTGGAAAGTGGCTTATTGTCGACTTGCTTGAGCAGGGTTCCGGTACGTTCTCACAGACACTAAGCTACATACAGTCCTACGTACAGCTGGTTGTTGTTGGAGATTATTTCTATGGAAGATGATTTTGAAACAGTCCGTATGTATACAGACATTATTAATTTCAAATTTGATGTCCCTCTCATCTACAAGTATGTAAGCTCTATCCATATGGCTGATTACTCGTAAGCATTTCACATTGATTACCACCGAACATGGAAGTACCTTGAATGAAGATTATGAAATTGTTTATAAAACATATGAAATTATTAGCAAACGGAGACTCAATAGATAAACGTAAAATTCGTGATATACCTTCAGAGAAGGAGAGTTTGATCGCCTAAGAAGTGAATCAACTCCCTCAAAGCCCCCGCCACACTCACCTGCAAAATTACGTTGAAACTAGTTAACGTATGGGAGATTGAGAGGTAGTGAATAACAATTGCGAGTTGAAAACTAATTTTATATTGGAACTTTGCTCACCGACGACTGACTCCAATCTAGTATGATTCACTATGAATGTGCCGTGACGTCGCTCAAAATCTTTTTCCAGAAACTGTTTAAACTGTTGAAAGACATGAATAAAAGGTAAAATTTGAGGTAAGCTCGGTAAAAGAAAAAAAGTCAATACTATTCCACAAGAACCAAATCGCGACGCTTCAAAAAATAAAACTAATACTTACACAAAACAAGACTATAATACAATGCGCACATACCGTGTACAATGGAGAGTCTGTCATGTTCAATTTCAAGTCCCGCTCCCACCAATTACTCTCTACAAAAAACATATCGTACCCCGGCTGCAAAATTTGATACAATATATAATAAGTGAAAACTCGTCGTTATAGTATTGGAAGATGGACTACACTAGACTAACAACGTAAACTTACAGTCAGTATAAGAAATGGAAAATGTGTAACTCACAGACTGTATATTCATACACACAGTTTTTTACCGCAAATTAACACGCACGCTATTAGGAAACTTCTGTTAAGGAAATTATTTGTGAAAATAATTATGTCTGGGTCTCTTGAGTTGGTACACTATAAAAAACGTACCACACAATGTTTAAAATATTTAAAATATTTTTTCGTGAAACCCACATGAGCATTACATATATAGGATACACATGTTGGTTAAAAAATATATATAATCAAGTAATCAACATTCTCCTTTGTTAATTTTTACTTTTATTTCTTGAAGTGCCGCACCAAAGTAACCTTTAATTAGCAATAGCACAGAGTTTAATAAAGCTGAGATTAGGCATCAGATCATTTAGCAATGGCATTATGTTTGTTGCCTTTTAAGTATATGGAAGGTGTGTGGCATCTACATTTTGATTTTAGGGATCAGCATAACAATTGCCCGTAATCAGTTAAACTAGGAAAAGTGAGAAAATATCAAACACAATTACCAAATCGATTAGCAATAAAAAGCTTAAGTGTACAGCTATTCGATTAAATAGATAAATATTTAGTGTTACAACCTACAAGATCAGAGAATTTTGGACAAAGCCATCAAAAAATTGTCAATAAAAGTACAATTTATTAATACATCAACATCGTAGTGTTACAACAGGAGGCATTGATTCTATTTGTGATCTGTTTTCACTCTTAAATTAACTCTTAAATTCTTATTTTGTTCCTTTAGTCAGTGTATACTACAAATTAAAAATAAGTACCGAATATGCTTCAATCGACACAAACACACGCTTATTCGAAATTATACATGCTGGAATCGAATTTTTAAACCATGCTTACAGTGCGATTGTGAGGAAATATCTTCCATATACTTAAAAGGCAACAAACATAATTCCACATAAATCAGGCAAATCGGTTTCCATAAATTTAAAGATTAAGGGACTGTCACAAAATAATTTTCGCCTCCTAATTAAAAGTAATTTTCCTTTTGGATTTATCTCTCAACAAAATTAAAGAAACAAGATAACGTACCGGAACCCTGCGCAAGCAAGTCAATAATGGGCCACTCCGCGTCGGAGCTCCAGTCGCTCGGTAATCGTCGGTTCCCGGTGGCGGGGTCCCCTCGGGTTGGATTTCCGATTGCCGCGTGTGTCGAGCGCCGGTTCCCGATGGCTGCGTCGTCCCTGCGCCTTGGCCATCTCCCGGTGGCGGCGTCTCCTCCGTTTGCTTCTCGGGTTGGATTTCCGACTGCTGTCTCACTACCATTGCCGCGCGGTCTTCCGTTTGCGGCCGCGACAGCTCCATTTCCTGCTCAACCGGCCCCGGAGTATTCAATATACGATCAGAGATAAATCCCGGGTCGGATCTTACATCGTCCCTCACGGACTTGCTACGACGGCCAAAGTTTTTTAATGCCTTCATTTTTTGAGTCAAAAACTAAACAAAGAAGTATTGGGGCAAGTTCTTGAAATGAAAGGAAGGTGGTGCAAGTTTTTGAAATGAAAGAAAGTTGCTATCATTTGGACTGTAAACTATTTATTCATGCAGAGTGATTCAAAAAAGCATGAAACCTATTTATTACAAAAAGAGAAAGGAAAACTACTTTTTATAAGTTGGCTTTGGATTTCGAGGAGATCAAGTTATTAGTTTAAATGGTATATTTCGTTTGAAGTATTTTTTTCTTGGAAATTTGAGATTTTATTCATAAACATGAAAAGGCAGAAAATATATAAAGGGCCAGTTCAATTTCACCTTGAAAATATATATATCACATTGCTATTTCTTCCATAACATTGTAAATTTTGCCGGTCCTATATATGTGAAAAAGTGAAACTTTAAAATAATCAAAGGCTTAATAAATTCAGCTTATATTAGGATGAAAAGAGCGACATTGCATGTTTATGATTCTTTTGTCTTGGTCTTTGTCATGATGACTGTTGGTACTGTTTGAAGAAAAGCAAGAATTTCGAACAAAGGAAAAGCAAATACACTGTACCGCATACAATTAATTAATACAAAAAGTAAAAATTTCGAACAAAGGAAAAGCAAATACACTGTACCGCATACAATTAATTAATGCTTCGGCTCTGTTAACAATCCGTACAATTCCGTCACATCAATTGCCAGCAAACTGGGACTGTTCTTTATTAACACCACTAGGCACCAAGAATAGGATGTTTCGATTAAGTTTAAATTACTGATAATTTTTTTTTTTTTTTTTTTTTTAAAAAAAAAAATTTACTGATAATTTTGATTGTACGTAGTCATGTATATTAGAGTTTGCATCATCAAGTAGAATACTATACAATTCTTAGTTTAAAAATGTTCACTGTGTTGTTACAAAATAATACAATTTTAACTTTTGAAAACCATAAAATTAAGATAATACTGCCAACGCAGAAACAATTCGGCCAACGCATTTGTATATATACAAGCTTTGGGTACCTGCACGCGCTTACAACAATTAAATCTCAAACAATTATCACGAACCGAAAAAGATTATTAAATTTGTCCGATAAAACAATTAACTAACTAGTCATTGCACAAAATTATCTATAGGGACATTAAAATTAGTTATGTCTCAAAAATATTCTTAAACTTTTATGGGGTGTACGTCGTAACCAACTAATAATGTATCCAGTATTTTTTTTTTTGTATCAATTTTAGCCAATATATATATATATATATATATATATATATATATATATATAATGTCGTCGGTCGTCCAATACTATTGTTTGTACTAAATCATGTCGTGGTTTTATAGGCTATAATAAAAACATAAGACCCTCCAATATATGTCATGTTTTGTAAGTTGGCATCTAATCGTAGAATTATTTTGTGCACAACGCCCCATCCAATGATTCATATTATCGTAGAATTATTTTATGTCGTGATTGACGAAGCATAATGCACATCTTCTCCTAGACAAAGTTAGTAATCTTATCAGTTAATTATGATATAATATGTTCTGAAATACAATATATTCCTTTCATTGCTAATCATAAATAAAAAGAAAAATATGCATTAATTAGAGAAAAAACTTATATCGTTTCAAAAAAGGAAAAATCAAGAGAATTGCATTGATGATTCAGTTGGGCGAGGTTTAATAGGTTTTTTTTTTATGAAGTGAAATGAAATAGCTTCAATAACCAAGTAAAATCATCCATTTCATTTACTTTTATGTAGTAATTACCTATCTACTTTTTCCACGATCTTTTATCTTCTTCTTTTAGACTTTAGCAAGTCAAAACAAAAGGCAAGGATTCTTTGTCTTGGTCTTTGTCACTGCTGGCTGGTACTGTTTAATAAATGAGAGAAGAAAAGCAAGAAAAGAGTAGACTAGCAAAATTAAAGCACAATTGTGTACTTGTATCACAAATTAGGAAAGGCGTGTAGAAAGTGTCTCAATTGCAGACGAACAAGAGTTTGGGAGAAGTTGCATGCATGCATACACATGACAGTGACCACCTGATTTATCAATTTTTGACTACTAAAGATTGGAGGCTCTATGAAAAACCACACCTCTGCCTTTGTACTTTGAGATTGAGCCTATGCATTTCGGCTTTTGAGGAAATCTTATAGGTTATGTGTGTGTCCAAATTCCAATATCGATTGGATCTTTCACCAAGAGTATCAACTTAATAACCAAAATATAAATTAAAATTAATCTCACCCAACGTACGTCCTGTACCAAAGCTGAGTATTCGAACTCCGCATTAGATTCAGATCAATTTTCAAACTAACTAATTTAAACTTTAAGACCTATTTAAGGATAATATAAGTTTTGTGGTAAATTCTCTATGCAACAATTTAGTTCAATATTTATGTTTGTATGATGTTTCAAAATTTAATAAATATTTTAATTAATTAGTCTGCTCTAATAACTTATATTAGAATGCTTTCTTAAACATCCAAGTTAATTCAAAGATGTTACTAAATAAGTTTTTAGATTTACCACTGCTCAAAAGATATATAGCTGTTGCGAATTCACACGTCAAAAATAAAAATAAAAATAAAAAGTCAAAATCCTAAATTTTGTTATTTCGTGGTTACTACATATTTGATATCATATTTTGAATTCTATAATTCGATTATTAAAAGTAATTTTCTATGGCACGTGAAAATTGATCAATGTCACATGTGGGCAAATGATCATCAACTTGCTTCAGATAATTAACCGATTAATCCTCGAAATAACTTTATATGTTTATATCAGTAAAGAAAAGACAACGAAGTTTACAGATAAAAAGAAGGTCTAAAGTGAAAATAAGGTATTTTTAATTTTTTAGTTTTGAATAGTAACCACCTTTTAAAATTGGTCATTTATAGTGTATTGGTCCGTTTTGGGTCCTCTAAAGAAACCAGAGTTTCATTTTTTGTCCCCCTGGAACCAAATGGCCACGATAACAATGCAGCTAATAAGATATCAATAGATTATACATTACACCAATAACTTTAACCCAAAACCGGGGCAGCCATCACTACAAGAAAAAGGGGTCATTAGGGACCGCAAATTAGCGACCGCCAAGCGGTCGCTAGTCTTCAGCGACCGCATTGGTCAATAGCGACCGCAATGCAGTCGCTATTGACCCGTTGCCAATAGGGACCGCTTTGCGGTCCCTATTGACAACGCTAATTGTCAATAGGGACCGCATTGCGGTCCCTATTGGCAACGGGTCAATAGCGACTGCATTGCGGTCGCTATTGACATTAGGGACCGTCCAGCGGTCCCTATTGACAACGAATAGTATCATTAGGGACCGCCTGGGCGGTCCCTATTGACAACGGATACTAACAATAGGGACCGTCTGGGCGGTCCCTATTGACAACGGATAGTATCATTAGGGACCGCATGGGCGGTCCCTATTGACAACGGATACTAACAATAGGGACCGCCTGGGCGATCCCTATTGACAATATCCGTTAAGCGGTCCCTAATGTGAAAATAGGGACTGCTTGGCAGTCCCTAATGTGGAAATTATGGACCGCATGGCAATCCCTACTAATATTCGTACATCAAAATTATGGATTTTTCGATGGTTTGAGGTGCCGCGTGGTATGTTTAGTTCGTAATAACCATTTTAATAGTTAAAATAACAATAAGTACAACGACACATTGTATATCCAAACATTATACAAGGAGAACGGGTCGTTTTGAAGATTTTCCTACTGGATTTAGTTGTACATTTGTGAAATATATCTTCAAAGTTAATAACTCGATCGATCTCAATTAATCTATTATTTCACAACTAATCTACTATAAGGTTGGTTTTGCAATCATTTATTACTTCAATTTACATATTACAATGAGTTTGGTTGCTTACAATCACAAACACAACAACATCAATAAAAAAAAAAATTGATTTTTAAGTATGAATATTAGTAGGGACCGTTAAACGGTCCCTATTGTCAAATTAGGGACCGCTTAACGGTCCCTAATTTGACAATAGGGACCGTTAAGCGGTCCCTAATTTGAATTAGGGACCGCTTGGCAGTCCTTATTGTAAAATTAGGGACCGCTTGGCAGTCCCTACTAATATTCATACATCAAAATTATGAATTTTTCGATGGTTCGAGGTGCCGCGTTGTATGTTTAGTTCATAATAACCATTGGAATAGTTAAAATAACAATAAGTACAACGACACATTGTATATCCAAACATTATACGAGGAGAACGGGTCGTTTTGAAGGTTCTCCTACTATTTTGTACGACGAATTACATAATGACAAATTAATTCGATCTACATATATACGTATAATTAATGAATACTTGATCTAATGATTATCCCTCATAATCGTATCTATGCTAACGTTTGTGAAGTAAATCATAAACACGGATAACAATTACAACTAATTAATGATAATTAATTAGTTGTACATTTGTGAAATATATCTTGAACGTTAATAACTCGATCAATCGCAATTAATCTATTACTTCACAACTAATCTACTATAAGGTTGGTTTTGCAATAATTTATTACTTCAATTTATATATTACAATGAGTTTGGTTGCTTACAATCACAAACACAACAACATCAATAAAAAAATCGATTTTTAAGTATGAATATTAGTAGGGACCGTTAAGCGGTCCCTAATTTGACAATAGGGACCGTTAAGCGGTCCCTAATTTGACATTAGGGACCGCTTGGCAGTCCCTATTGTAAAATTAGGGACCGCTTGGCAGTCCCTACTAATATTCATACATCAAAATTATGAATTTTTCGATGGTTCGAGGTGCCGCGTTGTATGCTTAGTTCATAATAACCATTGGAATAGTTAAAATAACAATAAGTACAACGACACATTGTATATCCAAATATTATACAAGGAGAACGGGCCGCTTTGAAGATTCTCCTACTATTTTGTACGACGAATGACATAATGACAAATTAATTCGATCTACATATATATGTATAATTAATGAATACTTGATCTAATGATTATGCCTCATAATCGTATCTATGCTAACGTTTGTGAAGTAAATCATAAACACGGATAACAATTACAACTAACTAATGATAATTAATTAGTTGTACATTTGTGAAATATATCTTGAACGTTAATAACTCGATCAATCGCAATTAATCTATTATTTCATAACTAATCTACTATAAGGTTGGTTTTACAATCATTTATTACTTCAATTTATATATTACAATGAGTTTGGTTGCTTACAATCACAAACACAACAACATCAATAAAAAAAATCGATTTTTAAGTATGAATATTAGTAGGGACCGTTAAGCGGTCCCTAATTTGACAATAGGGACCGTTAAGCGGTCCCTAATTTGACATTAGGGACCGCTTAACGGTTCCTAAAAGCGAAAATTTTGAATTTTTGGCGAAATTTTTTGGCGGAAGTGAGGGGAAAATTTGAATTTTCACCAAATCAAATCTCAACCGTCGATGAAATCCTAATCTACGGTCATAAGTACCCATCATGTCTTTAACACGGATCGCCATCTTAAACCGTCGATCATCTAAAATCATCCAACGGACAAAAACCAATTGAATATATATATATATATATATATATATATATATATATATATATCTCACCACTCTTACACCCATTTCACTATCTCCAAAAAACACTATCTTCTTTTCTTCTTTTCACCAACACAAGATTTTCTTCATTTTCTTTTCTTTCACTTTCTTTATTTTGGATCTTCATTTTCTTTTTTTCACCAATACAATCTTTTTTTCTTATACTTTCTTTATTTTGGATCTACATTTACTATTCTTCACTTTTGATTTCATGTTTTTTATTTCATTCATTTTATTCATCTTTTCACATTCTTTTATTCTTTCATATCAATTGTCATTATATTAACTTTTTATTCAATATTTTATTGTTTTCAATTTGTTAAAATTACAATTTTACAAAAAAAAAACAATTATATTCCGGATTAAATCTGGAATATAATTGTAGTTTTTTTTAATTTTTTCTGGAAGTCATTAGGGACCGTTTGACGGTCCCTAATATCAAAATCAGGGACCGTTTAACGGTCCCTACTAATATTCATAGAAATTCTACGAATATTAGTAGGGACCGCCCAGACGGTCCCTATTGTACAAATTAGGGACCGTCTGGGTGGTCCCTATTATTTCATATTAGGGACCGCCCAGACGGTCCCTATTGTTAAATTTAGGGACCGTCTGGGCGGTCCCTATTATTCCACATTAGGGACCGTCCAGACGGTCCCTATTGTTAAATTTAGGGACCGTCTGGGCGGTCCCTATTGTTCCACATTAGGGACCGCCCAGACGGTCCTTATTATCAAAAAGTAT
Organism: Linaria vulgaris; assembly: GCA_948329865.1. Lineage (NCBI taxonomy): Eukaryota > Viridiplantae > Streptophyta > Magnoliopsida > Lamiales > Plantaginaceae > Linaria > Linaria vulgaris. Next base: position 26,947,664 of record OX415250.1, on the reverse strand, counting down.
GGCGACCGCGTCACGGTCGCTATATTGTGGTCCCTATTGACGTCATTAGGGACCGCTTAACAGTCGCTATTTTGCGGTCCCTAATGACCACAATAGGGACTGCTTAACGGTCGCTATTGGCAAGCGACCGTGGTCAATAGCGACCGAAAAATAGCGACCGCTAGACGGTCGCTACCCCCTCAATAGCGACCGCAGGGGGGTCATTAGGGACCGCCCAGGCAGTCCCTAATAACCCCTTTTTCTTGTAGTGCATGATATCTCCTTCCAAAATTTGGTTGCTTTTAAGCAAATTTGAAACTAGCCATTTTTCTGCACTTGCACATGAACAACAATTTGGGCTCTCGTATTGTTGGACATTATAGTTCGTGAAAATTTTGAGAGTGAGGCGGACGGGTTTAAATAGGGGCTGGACTAAATCTAGTCCGATGCATAGGGGTTGGCACAAATCGAATCGGGTGTGATGGGTTGTGTGAAACGGCCCTAGCAGTTAATGTCGCAAAGAAAACACTTTTCTAATATAAAGTATTCAGAAATGTCGATTGTCGAAGAGAAAAAAGTGGAAAACATTTTTTTCCACCTTTTCCCCAATTTGTGTTCTGTAAACTGGCGGGATTCTAACGGGACCCAGTCCCGTTAATCCCGCCAATGACGAAATCCCACGTAGACGGGATCCCGTCCACAACGGGACGAGAACGGGAACGGGAACCAAAATAAAATTTCCTTATTTTCCAGGTGTTTGGCTCATACTGATTTTTTAGGACAAATTCTTATTACGTGTAAAGGATTTTCCATCTTTTCCAAAGATTTCCTCTATTTTCCAAAGATTTTCTTTCTGTGAAAATCTCAAATTGCCAAACAACACGAAAAAAGATTTTCTTTCATTTTTTTTTCCTTTTCTTCTATTTTTTCAGGAAAACAAACGGCCTAGGAGTAAGAAATAATATTTCATTTTAATGAGAATGCTTAAATAATGATAAAACTAAAATTAGTTACTGTTACATCCCAACTATTTCAGCACTAATTCATATATTACAAGATAGGCTCGGGATTACCAATGATTACAAATAGATTACATAATCAATACCAAAATATGCTAACTTATAACTATTACAAGTGTACAAATCAGCTTAGTCCGAAACACCTTCCAAGCGTTTAGGATGCCATTGTTGAGGGTGTCAAATGTGGATGATGTCGAGCAGGAGATACGTCGAGTATTGGGCACGTCGAATATTGGTTCAGGTCGAATATGGATGGTATCGAGTATGCGTGATGTCAGTTATCAGGTTAGGTGGCGTATGGGTCCATATCGAATATCAGGTTGGGTGGTGATGTCAAGTTTGATATCGGGTTTAGACATCGAGTGGAAATCGGGAAACTCGACATGTCTCGTGAACAGTGCTGGAGTTGAATGAACTTGCCTTGAGGTGCGGAGCGGGGGTATTTATAGATTTCGGGGGACGTGTGAAGTCGGATGTCAATGTACCATGTCGAGTCTGGACACTCGACATGAAGGCATGTCGGGGTCCATATTCGACATACTTCTGGGCCTTTTAGTAATAAGTGATGGGTTTGATGCTTATTAGGCCTAAATCCAATCCGGTTATACCACCAACTAATAAAAAAATTAATAATGTATCGAAAAATAAATAAGAAAATAAGAAGATTGGTGGCAACATGACTTTCTTTATATAACAGTGTAGATATATAAACAATGGCAGCATGTATTGTTATTTGTTTTCTAAAGAAAAAATAACCTGTTACTTTTTTTTTTAAGTTAACATCTCAATATTATTAATGTTGCGCCAAGAAATGCTCCAAAAAAACGTGTTACATAAATAGATAGCCATTTAAAAACCAACTAGCAAAATCAACTAGACAAAACTAAACGGTTGCAAAAATCAAATTAGGAGGATCAATAGTCGTTCCCACCGCCGTTCGCGCCAAATTATGCGCCAACTGGTTAGCACTTCTTCCCACCCAACGAATCCGAAAACCTTCCCTTGGCTCAAATAAGTGAAGAAAGTCCGCAACGAGGTTCACATATTGGGCATCCAACTGCGTTCGGTAGATGATATCATGTATAATATTTAGGCAGTCCCCCTCGAACACAACTTCATGCCAATCCATCCCGACTGTCAACCGTATTGCCCAAAGCGCCGCACTTGCCTCAACACACGTCAGAGATAATGTGGATGCGTATCGATGTTGTGTCGTGGCTATAACAACCCCCATATGATCACGTACGACCACCCCCAGCCCGACCTCGCCATCTTCCTCAAAACAAGCTCCATCAAGTTGATCTTAAGACATCCCTCAATAGGTGTCGTCCACTGACTATCCCCAAACGGTGCTAGATGTTTCGCCTCGCAATTGGCATCTTCCCACCGCAACTTATAAGAGAGCAAAAGTTGAGCAATAGTCGCAGGACTTTGAGGAGATTCCCCTGCGAGGATCGCGTTTCTATTTCCCCATAACGCCCAACACAATGTGATTGCTAATGTAACTCGGTCACCATCCAACTCACTAAACGCTCGCAGCAGCCAATCCTCCAAGCGCTCGTCAATCTTCATCAAAACTGACTCCGAAAAAAAAAAAGCAATGGCCCATGATTGTCGCGCCACAGAGCAGCCGAATAAAATATGTCGGGAGTTCTTCGTGGTCCATTGGAATATGACGCATACATCTGTGTCACAAAGATGTCGTTGCATAATGTTTGATCTTGTAGGTAGAATATCTAAACATGCTCGCCAAAAAAAGGCTTATTTTATTTGCGCACCTAACATTCCCAATATTCTCCCATGCTTTATGACCGCTTGTGCTCGCCTCGACATCGCTTCTTGTCCTAACCAAACCTTGAGACATAATGAGGTGGTATGCACTACGCACCGTGAACTCTCCATGCCGCTCGTAATGCCACGCCAATTTATCCTCATTATTCGCACCTCCCAAAGGAATTGACAAGATACTATTCATGTCACCTCCCAAAAATTCGCCCGCACCAACTCGACATCCCACCAAACCGTGGCCTCATCAATAAGATCCTGAACTTTAACTATATATGTATCCCGCGGTCTTGACGTGATAGGCCAAAAAATTATACGACGTGGAAGCCACGCATCCTCCCAAGCTAGAATTACATTGCCATTGCCAACGCGCCATCGAATCCCCCGCTTAATAACCAGAATAGTTTCCCATATACACCTCCAAGTAAAGGATAGTGACAAACTCGCCCTTGCCTCAAACAAAGAACACGTCGAAAAATACTTTGCTTTAAAAATTTGGCTCATCAAGCTACCCGAAATCTAAAGATACGCCACGACTATTTTGCAAGAAGTGCCATATTAAAAGCCTTTAGATTTCGGAAACCCAAACCACCCTCCTTCTTTTTCGACAAACCTTGGTCCATGCGACCCAATGAATTTTATTCTGATTACCACTCCCCCACCAATATTTGCTTATAATAGATTCAATCTCATTTATCTACGAATCTGATAGCCTAAAACAACTCATCACAAAGGTCGAGATAAATTGCATAACTGATTTAATTAACACCTCCTTCGCCACTCGCGATAAAGTCTTACCTTTGTACCCATGAGCTCTTTTCCACACACACTCCCGAATAAAATCAAACAACTCTTTTTTCGATCTACCCACCACTGACGAAAGGCCCAAATATTTTTTCGTGCCGGTCAGTAATCGCCACGCCCAACACACCACCCACCTCCTACGCATGCGCCACCTCAGTGTTTTTACTAAATACGACGATCGACTTTTCAAGATTTATCTTCTGCCCCAAAGCCGCCTCATATTTATGAAGGATGTTGTGCACTGCAATTGCCGAGTCCCTCGACGCCTCACAAAATAAAAGCGTGTCATCAGCAAACAAAAGATGCGACACCCTTGGTGCTCCTCTACAAATCGCCAAACCCTGCAGCAATCCCCGCTCCTCGAATTTTGTAATCATGGCTGAAAAAGCTTCAGAAACAAGTAAGAAGAGATGGGGGATAAAGGATCCCCCTGTCTAATACCCCTTTCAGGGAAAAAATACTTGATTCTCGACCATTAATAAGTGTGGAATATGAGATAGATCTAACTCCCATCATAATCAAATAAACCAAACAAGGATCAAAACCCAACCTAAGCATTACCTTTTCTAGGAAGGACCACTCGACTCGATCATAGGCCTTGCTCATGTCCAGTTTTAGTGTCATGAAACATCGATTCTCCGTCCTTTTATTCTTGAGAAAGTGATTAAGCTCAAACGCCACAAGGACATTGTCCCATGATGAGGCGTCCCGGGACAAAGGCAGATTGAGTAGGGGAAAAAATATCTTTGAGGAACGGCTTCAACCTGTTTGCAATAACTTTGGAAGTAATCTTGAAACTAACATTACGTAAACTTATAGAACGAAATTGTGGCATCACCTCCGGGTTAGTACATTTAGAAATAAGAACAATATGGGTAAAATTAACCTCGGAATCAAAGATGCGGACATTCAAAAAAGCAAGCACAAATTTAATAATGTCATCACCCAGAATAGACCAAAATCTTTGATAAAAGAAAACAGAAAAACCATCGGGGTCGGGAGATTTATAAGGATACATATCTTTTAATACTTTACGTAGCTCATCCGTTGTATATTGCTGAAGTAAGCGTTCATTCACGTCAAGGCTGACGCACATGCCGACATCTCGTAATACCTCATCAATAGCATCATCTGAAGGATTCGCGGACCCAAAAATAGACGTAAAATACTCAGCAACAATTAAATCAATCTCTCTCGGCGCTGATTTGAGCACACCCACCGCGTTTCGGAGTGCAGTGATCTCGTTCTTTTTACGTCGCTCAGTAGCCCGACTATAAAAGTACGTCGTGTTGCGGTCTCCTTCCCATAGCCATTGAACTTTAGCGTGTTGTTTCCAATAGACCTCCTCAACATCGAGTAACCCTTCAAGTTCGTTCTTAAGGCGTTTCTCCTCGTCCCGTGACTCTTGACTAATCACGCCCATTCGCAGCACCTTAACCCTATCGCGGATCATATTAATCTTCCTCCTAAAATCTGCACCCTCCACTCTATTCCAATTCACTAAACCTAAACGACAACCATTTAATCTATCGCCTAACTTCTGCCCATTCGTTGCGCCTGTCGTCCTTCGCTCTAAAGTTGTTTAAAAAGCGCCTCGCACTCAGATTTTTGTGCCCACGCTGCCTCAAATCTGAACCTCATCGCATTTCTAACCCCACAATTCGTCCCCCGATTAATATCAATAAAATAGTCATGTGATTCGAATTGAGGACTGGGACGTGTATAATCTTCGCCGATGGGAATTGTTCCCTCCATGTTACGTCCGTACATGCTCTATCTAAGTGCTTCCAAACCGTATGAGGATGTTGATTCATGTTACACCACGTGAATTGCGACCCAATGAAGCCTAAGTCGGACAGCCCCGTCTACACGAGAGTTTCCCTAAAGTTTTGCATAAGCCAGTTTTGTCGTAGCGGCCCGCCCTTCTTCTCGTGTTGACTAAGAATCTCATTAAAATATCTGCACATAACCATGGTCGAGCCCCGTCCCCTTGCAATCGCCGCAAAAGATTCCACGACACCATTCTCTGTGTTCCATCCAGTTCCCCGTAAAACCATGTGAACCGCCAATCCACATTACCAACTAATCTTGAAACAACAATGTCAATATGATTTCTTGACAAGCTAACCAAGCGCACGTTTGCTGACTTTTCCCATAACAAAGCTAAGCCACCCGACCGACCCTGAGTCTCCATACAAACACCAAAATAATCCATCTACCTCTTCAGTGCCTCTATCTTCCTTGATCGACACTTAGTTTTCGATAGGAAAATCTGAGGGGGGGCGATATCGTAAGACCAGTTGTCTCAATTCTTGGACTGTCCAAGGGTTCCCAAAGCCCTGACAGTCCCAGCATAATATACTCAATTGTTCTTGAAGGGGCTACGTCGCAGCCTCTGCCAAGCAATTAATAAAAGATGATGATCTCGTATCCACGCGAATTCGTCAGCCCCGCCCTCCGATTCACTCGCCTCTCCAGCTCTTTTTCGGCTTATATTCACGCTATCCCCAATCAGGAGTCTGTCCCCAATGTGTTTCTGAAGTCGCACTTTTCTCTTACTCATTGTGCCATGCGGCGTACCAATCGGGTCGGATGAGACCGTACGTTCCGAATTGCTGCTCTCGTCCTCCTCGCTATTTTGATGTGAAGCCACGGCTTTCAGGCCCTGAATTGGTGCATGGTCATGTTCCAATTGGTCCCGAATTTTCTCCCGATTCCCTACCGTCGAGATCACCATAATATGGTGTAATTGGTATATTTGTCAAATATTATTGGACCCATGAAGCTATTGGGAATTTGGCAAAATAGATACAAGTTTGCTCAACTTTTAATTCATTTGGTTGAAAAACACTTATTCTGATTAGATTTCATTTTTCTCGGGCTGCACTTGATTGTTTGGGCCATAATTTAAGACCTCGAACCTTGCGTTCACTATACAATCTCACAATCCTAGTTCCTAACTAACAATAATAATGAATTTCTTAATAAACAATATATATGTACACAATAAAGGCTACTATGTGGACTTAAAATTTGTCATAGCTTTAACAAGAACCTAATTATAAATCGCAGTTTAAACGCCAATGTAAAACAGAGCTCATGTTATTTCAATTAAAACTTGCTCCACGAAATAATTGCATGCCACACTTTGTGTTATTATTTATGATGCACCAATACTTCAAAAAAATCACATGTATCTGTGCCGTGTCATTTCGTATTGGCATGTCCTATACTCAAGCCGAACATCTATGTAGTTTGAATTTGTTTCAAAAATTTATGTCAACGTGTTAGTGTCGTGTCTGTATCGATGCATCATATGTTACTAACCACTTAGAGTCTTTACCTTGGTGGTTAATATAGGAAAGAAACTGGTTACAAATTTGCATTAAAATTAAACTATTACTTTCTTTATATCATTGCCCCATATATTATCTTAAAGTGCATACGAATTAGTTGGATGAGTTCACACTTCACAGTAGTATGAAGTCCTTTCACCTTTATACATGTAGAAAACCGAAATTTTCTCAAGTAGCAGATCGATCTCAATAACTTCATCTTTCATTTCTTTTTTTTCGTTTTGGAAATCCAAGGGTTTATGGTCTGAATGGCAATATTTGGTGTTCAGAAAATCCATCCAAAAATAGTTAGTAAGCCAAATTGCTAACATTTGAAAGCAACGTTAATTATTTGGTACGTCAAAAGGGAAATATTCTGTCACACGGCTAATCCTCTTCCTTTTGGTGGCATACACATTAGCACAGATGGTGTGTGTGTGTGTCCGTTTAATTATGTGGATGTCACTCCTCCCAAGAAAACCAAACTTAATGTCTACAACCATTAATGGCAAATAAATGGTTGCCAATAAAAAGGACCTTCCATTACAAGAAATCGGGTGTTTTCCCGACCGAAAACTCCCGACCGAATTTCGGTCGGGAACTTGTAAAGACCATTACCGACCGCGGCACGATCGGGAAATGTATTCCCAACCGAACCGCGGTCGGGAATGCTCTAGGCGGGAAATTATCCCGCCCAGAGTGTCGCCCTAATCTCGGCCCAGCTGGGCCGCACAGTTGGGCCGAGGGGTCCCGACCGAATTTCGGTCGGGAATAGGAGCATTCCCGACCGAAATTCCGTCGGGAATGAGGGAGGTATTTCTATAAATACCTCACTCCTCCTCTTCATTTTCACACACAAAATCTCTCTCTCTCTCTCTCTCTCTCTCTCTCTCTCTATATATATATATATATATATATATATATATATACTATTCCCGACCGCCTGCCTCTTTTCGCGACCGGAATTCGGTCGGCACTTTCGATCCGGTAATTTTTGCCTTTTCTTGTATTTTATGTTATATTTAATGTTTTAATATTTATTTTTTATGTTTAATTGTTAGATATTGTAGAAATTGTTAATATATAATTAGGAAATGCATTTAGGAATCGCCAGGCTTCGAAAAATGTTAGACTTTTATGCCTTTAGGAATTGTTAGGCTTTAGACAATGTTATAGTTTTATGATTTTAGTAATTATTTGTGTCTTTAGGAATTGTTAGCTTTAGGAAATGTTCTAGTTTAGTAATTATTTATGACTTTAGGAAAACTATATATGATTTATATATTTGTTAATTTATTTATTAGGATGTTAATTTTATGAAATGAGTTTAGATATCTTAGAAATGATAGAAATTGTTAGGATTTAATTAGAAAATGCCTTTAGGAATTGTTAGGCTTTGGGAAATGTTAGACTTTTATGCCTTTAGGAATTGATAGGCTTTAGGAAATATTATTGTTTTATAATTTTAGTAATTGTTTATGCATTTAGGAATTGTTAGGCTTTAGGAAATGTTACAGTTTAGTAATTATTTATGACTTTAGGAAAACTATATGTGATTTTTATATGTGTTAATTTATTTATTAGGACGTTAATTTTATGAAATGAGTTTAGATATCTTCGAAATGATAGTTTTTATAACATAGTTCATGACTTTAGGAAAAAACTATATAACTTAGTATTAATTAAATTTAGGTCATCTCTATAATTAGAAAAATTCTAACTTAGATGCTTTTACTTAGTACGTAACACTTTTTTCCACAAAATGTCGTCCCGTGATAACGATCGTGGCCAGCCCTCGAAAAGAGGGTGTGGTGGTCCACCGAGTGCTCCACCTACTGATCCACCAAGGATAGGTCCTCGTCTATGTATTATTCGTTCTGGCACTGCACCAGCCGATCCTTTTGAGGCACCCGATACCGGTCTTGCCGAGTCCCCTGCTTATTCACATCCACCATATCGACTAGATGATGATCACGTAGCATCGACGCCATCGTCATCATCTGGATCGAGGCGTATGACACCAAGGCCACGCTCTACTGAGCCTACACCGGCGAGTCCTAGTATTTCTTCCCCTGCAGACGATGCTGATGCAGGACCATCTTCATCGACGCAGCAGCGATCGGGCCGAGGCATATTGAGAGGCCCGCAGGTTCTGGCTAACCGTAGAGACCGTCTTAGGGTCGAGCTGGATGAGCGCGGCGTATTTCTTGATGGGAATAAGATAGCGTCGGCGATTACCTCGATCATTAGGGAGTTTATGAAGACGTGTGTTCCTTCATACATCGAGGTCGATCCAGTAGTCCAGGGACAGATGTGGGCTAAGTTTAAGGTGATATTTTGAAAGTTTACTAAATATATATACATAGTAAGATTTTTATTTAACGAAACCTTAATTAAAAACCTTCATTAATTGCAGAACATATACAGCATTGATCCGGATGACTTGGTTCGGGCACATTCCGCATACCAGATGAAGGCTAAGAAGTGTTACAAGGAAGTAATGTACAATGCGAAGAAGAAGTATTGTGAGAGGAAGGATGATCCGAAATGGGCGAGGCTTCCGAAGAACAGCTGGATGAGTGACAAGTTAGAGAGGATGTTCGTGACGCATTGGGAGTCAGCTAAGCATGCGCAGAGATCAGAGGCAGAAAAGAAGAACATGCGAGGAGGACAAGACCCAGACCCTGATCGTCTTCCACGAGGGACTCATGCTAGTGGGTAAATAGGGCCACTTACTCGACCCATTCGTCAAGCTCTTGACAGTTTAGAAGCGTGTAAAGCTCTATTTGCTCCATTTCATCGGAATTCAAGTATCGCTTTTTGTTTAGTGGCCCTATTGGCGCCCCTTTCTTGTGAAATATTCTAAGCTCATCATCCCACTCCGTGCTATCTAGTGTCTCATTCCTGTTGAGTTTTTTTATATTTAGTCTGAAAAGATACATCCAAATATTGAGAACACATATTGGACAGCTCAGCAAGTAGGTATTGATTGGCTATGGATCCTTCCACCCTCGCCTTATTCAATACTGAACCCTTCATGTTGAACATCTGCCTAAATCATAGAAATGAAAGATTAGGCAAAGAATCGATAATTGTAAAATATAATTGTTATTAAAAATAAAAAAATTGTACCTCTCGAATGGATACATCCATCTATAATGAACTGGACAACCAACTCTAGCCTCGTACCGAAGGTGTATGGCTAAATGCTCCATAGAGTCAAAAAATGAAGGAGGAAATATCATTTCCATCTTGCACATGGGAACAATAAACGATTCCTCCAATCGCTCCATATCCTCGGCCGACACCTCTGAAGCGCAAATCGCCTTGAAAAAAGGTTAATCTCTACTAAGGTCCCCCAAATCTCGGGTTCCAAGAAGTCGCGAAAGGCAATCGGGATCAATCTATGTATGAAGACGTGACAATCATGACTCTTCATACCATACAATTTTCCTTATTATTTTTGCACACATCGTCCCAAGTCCGAGGCATATCCATCAGGAAAATTCAATTCGGTCGGCTAATCAAGCACCATGTTCTTTTGATACCTCGTAAGACAATATTTTGCGTTTGGCTTTATATACACACGTCCTCTGCCAATGGGTTTCAAGAACAATTCTTTACGGTTGGTAAACAACTTAAGATCGTGTCTCGACTTAATATTGTCCTTCGACTTAGCATCGTCCAACACCGTGTTGATGATGTTCTCAAAAAAGTTCTTCTCACAATGCATGACATCTAAATTGAGGCGAATCAAGTTCGTGGACCAATAAGGTAGTTCCCAAAAGATGCTTCGACGACACCAGCTATGAGTTGAGTTAAATCCCGGAAGCTTTGTGGAGTTTGCCCCAAATCTAACCGATCGTAGCCTATCCACAATTGCTCTCATCTTCGCTCATGTCTTCCTTCGAATGGGCGCTGCAAGTACCCCTATCCTTGTAGAAATCCTTCTTGTTGTACCTCCATTTATGACCCACAGGTAGAAACCGACGATGATAGTCGAACCACGAGACTTTTCCACCATGCTTAAGTGTAAAAGAATCTGTCTCACCCATGCAATAAGGACACGCCAGCTTCCCGTGCGTGCTCCACTGTGACAACATTCCATAAGCAGGAAAATCGCTAATAGTCCACATTAGGGTCGCTCGCATTTGGAAGTTTTCCTTTCGTAAGCTGTCATATGTCCACAAACCATTACTCCACAAATCATTCAACTTATTAATCAACGGTCTCAGCAAAAGATCCAAGTTCTTTCTAGGACTCTTTGGACCGGGTATAATAAGGCTCAGAAAAATGAACTCCGGTCGCATGCATAAATCCGGCAGGAGGTTATAAGGGGTCACAAACACAGGCCAACAAGAGTAGTTCTTCCCAGATTGCCCAAACGGTGTGAACCCATCAGTACATAGGCCGAGTCGAACATTTCTAGGCTCTGCTGTAAAGTCCGGATACGTACGATCAAAATCTCTCCACGCCTCGCCTGCAGTTGGGTGAATCATTCTATCAGTTGACTATCGACACTTCAAATGCCAAGTCATATGTCTCGAAATGCCTACAGTATAAAACAACCTCTGTAATCGAGGACCTAGAGGGAAGTACCACAATTTCTTCCTTGCGACCCTGGACTTTCTATCAGCCTCGTACCTATCGGTCTTGCATATCGGACACGATGTGAGATCTTGGTTGGCATTATCGTTGTAGTACAAGAAACAAAAATTCCAACATACGTTGATATTTTCATACCCTAAAACCAAACTCGCGAGCATCTTATTCATGCCTGGAACCGTATTCGGTAGCATTTCCTCAATCTCTGTGTCCATAATATCTTTAGATAACCTGAAGTACTTTTCGCAAGCGTCATTAGCTACTTTGTGCATTGTCTTGGTAGTCAAGAACTCGGGAAACCACTGGAGCACAGTCTTCGGCTTCTTACTGTTCATTTTTTATGTCTTCCAACTGCATCAATTTGTAGAACTCATTTGCCTCGGGACTTGGATCTTCGTTGTGCACCTCTCCCTCAACAAATCGACCCCCATATGCATCCACAACCAATTCTCTAAACGAAGTATCAACATGAACCGGACTATCAACGTGAATACTAGCTGGCGGTGATTCAGGTACATACGATGTGGACGCCCCGCTCGCCTCCTCTCCATGCAACACCCATATCCAATATTGATACACAAACCCCGACGTATGAAGATGATCCCGTACTACGTTTCGATAAAAAAACTTTAAATTGATGCATTTCTGGCACGGGCACCTAATACGATTTCTTAGATCTAAGTAATCTCTTTGTTGTGATGCATACTGTATGAATTCACGAACCTCAACCACGTAATGTTGATTCAAATAACCAGTGTTATTATCTTTCCTATCGTACATCCAAGATCTATCGGGACGATAATCCATTTCTAATCTAAGAAAATTAAAAAGAAATTGTTACAATTAATTTCACCAATGATTATATTTAGCATTTATATTAAATTTTTAAAACACGAGTACATAGAAAGTCAAGTCAATTAATACTTACTTGTTGTAGCATAGAAAATACTTAGATCAGGTATTGTTTGCACACACACGCCCTTCGTTGCATTTACCGCAATATCTAAAACAAAGAAACATGAAGAAAAAAAAGTTAATAAAGATGATCTTAATTGAGAAAAACAAACAAAAAATAGTTATAACAAGAGGAAATCGTGGATACCTTAGCAAGTGATGAATGTTGGAATGATTTTTGAAGTGGAATTGGGAGGGGTATTTATAGGGTCTGACACTATTCCCGATCGATTTTCGGTCGAGAATAGTACTTACCGTTGTTATTGCCGACCGAATTTCGGTCGGCAATATTAGAGTTTAGGGTTTAAGGTTTAGGGGTATTGGCGATCGATTTTCGGTCGGGAATAATATTCATATTCTTAATTTCACAATTTCGCTCTCCATTTTAGATAAATCGTTGATTTAATGATCAAGTACATCAATATTAGTTATATATTACTGAAAAAATCAAAAAAAAAAAAATCAGTTGCACGTTGATGAATCGTTTGAAGTGACGATTCATATTGTCACTTATAAATAGATTGGTATATATATGTAGCTGCTAATAACGTAACTACTTACGATTATGTTAAACATATGTTAATATATATCACAATTAGTCTCTCTACACTAACGTTTGTAACAAATGTTAATCATCAATTGGAAATACTCTATACTACGTATGATTAATATATATGTAAAACTTCATAACTTAACTTATATGTTAATCTATACTAATTTCATAATTAAAAGAACATTAAACTAACTAAAGGTTAGTGCAATTCATGTATTTAGTGAGATTCTATAGTTATACTTAACAAACACATCAAGATTTTCCAAAAGATCGAAAAAAGTATAATTTACTCTTTTTCCCGATCGAAAATTGGTCAGGAAAAATATTCAAACTCATTCCCGACCGATTTTCGGTCGAGAATAGTATTTAAACTCAATCCCGACCGATTTTCAGTTGGGAATAATATTGAAGGTATTGCCGACCGAATTTCGGCCGGCAAATATTAGAAATTTGGCGGGTAGGCCAAATTTCAAACTTTTTCAGACCGAAATTCGGTCGAAAATACGCGAAAAAATTGGCGGGACTTGGGAGGGGGAATTCAATTTTTTCGAAAATTCAAAATTTTAAACTTTTTCTATAAATACACTTCACTATTCTCCTCATTTTTTTCATTTATTTTACATTTTTTCTTCAACTTTCTCTTCATTTCAACACTTTTTTTTTCTACAAACACAATTTATTCTTTCATCTTCAAACACTTTTTTCCACAAAACAATTTTTTCACTTCAACTTTCAACAATTTGTTCTCTTCTAAGCATTTTCTTCCCTTTTAAATAAACACTTATTTACCTTTTTTGTGTTTTAGATTGGGCAATAAATCCAAAATTTAATTGCCCATCTAAAACACAAAAAAGCTAAAGAATGTTTTAGATTGGGCAATAAATCCAAAATATTTTAAAATATTAAAAATAATAATATTCCGGTAATTATTACCGGAATTTTTTTTTTATTCTGACGAGTATTATTCCCGAAAGAAATTTGGTCGGGAATACTTTAATTATTACTCCCGACCGAATTTCGGTCGAGAAAACCTAAACCATAAATTCGATCGGGCTCCGGTGGAGTTTAGGAGTCCGGTATTTTCAACTGAAATTCGGTCGGAAATACCTTTACCACTATTTTAGATCGGAGCCCGGTCGGGAAATGGTGTTCTCGACCGCAATACGATTGGGACGGTTCCCGACCGAATTTCGGTCAGAAAAGTCATTTTTCGATCGGACTTCGGTCGGAAAACTCCCGACCAATTTTCGGTCGGGATAGCCCGGTCGGGAAAACCCAGGTCTGACCGAACTTCGATCGGAAAAAAATTTCCAACCGAAGCAATGCCGACCGGCCCTTCCGACCGAAAATCGATCGGGAAATGGTCATTCCCGACCGAAAAAGGGTCATTCCCGACCGACTTTGCGGTCGGGAATGACCCGAATATCTTGTAGTGTTCCGTTTTAAATAAAGATATGCATACAATGCAAATTGCATAATTTTCTTTGAATTAACATAAGTTTTTGTTTTTGAGCTGCAAATGATTAAATTAAGTTAACTGCTGAAAAAGAGGCGATATTTACTGTAGTACATATATCAACTCCGTTCCCTAACCACTACTGCACTCACGCTTAATTAACTCATACGGAAGTAGATTTTTGTAACAGAAACGATCATATATTTTGGTGTTTGAGTTAAAAATAAAATTCATACACAAATTTTTATTATAGTTTCTAACAGAGAAATTATTGACTAAAACAAAGGAAGATGTCGCAGTCATGGAATAAAAGTTCTAGATCAACATTCGCTCTAGGAGTAATAAAACACCTTGATTTTGAACCATGCAAAGAAACATAATGTATTTTATCAATGGCGGTATATTGCAACAACTAATTATATAAATTTTCAATAACATGTTAAAAATATCTCAAAACATGCATTACAAAAAAATTCTAATTTCAGAAGCATGTTTCAAAACTTCGATTCATGGTTGAATTCGTGCGTTAATTCGGCCCCCATTTATTTTTCAGTTATGATTCGTTTGCTTTCAAAATTAATAGTCACGTGACTATTAATTTATCCTTACTAATATACTTGGGTATTATTATTATGTTGTATGGTTAGCCAAATTGCTACCCTAATAAACCCAACCAAAAATAATAATACTATGTTTGCTTAGGCTAATTGACGAAATATTTTTAATCTTGCCACTTATTTGTGTTAAATGACTTTCTTACCCTTATTCTAATATTTAACTTCACACTCACTTGTCCTAATAAAACTTTTTACCTCATACTGAGAACCTAAATTTTACATTGTAGAAAAAGGCGCAAGAACAATATTTTTGGGAGAACAAAATATTGTGGCGTTTGTATGGTTTTTTTTCTCATATGTTTAGATTTTTGTTTCCAAGCCGAAAATATAATGGCGTGATACATGTGTCATTATAAGCTAATTTTGAAGTCACTGCCGGCACATTTGATTTACATAATAAAGCCTAATTAGAGTTATAATCTAGCCCGAACCCATATTTGGATTGACATTATAATAACCACAAAAATTTGTGATTAAAGACATAATCTTGTGATTAAGTCTTAATATGAATTGTTGCCTCCTACCCCAAATTTCATAATCTTGGCCAAGATTATTTTTTCTCATTCCAACTTTATCCTTACAAATTACAATCAATTTCAATTTTGCCTTAATTTTCATAATTCAAAAAAGGGATCTTATGAAATATAAGATTTCCTTTAAAACAATTTATCCAAATTTCTTATATATTTTTTTTAATATCATCTTTAATTTTAAATCACCCTTACATCTTACGAACTAAAGAATCAAAGGCAAAAAAGTTATACTTACCATGTTTATAGGTTAATTGTTTTTTCCTTTCTGTTTATGAATATATTAGTTTTTGTTTCTAATATACTTTGATACTAATCACAAAATCAGTTTTTTTGTGAGAGATTTCTCGTGGATTTTGTTGGCGCTAACAATGAAATGTTCCGTGCAAAATTTGGCGCTAA
Source organism: Linaria vulgaris (assembly GCA_948329865.1). Taxonomy (NCBI): domain Eukaryota; kingdom Viridiplantae; phylum Streptophyta; class Magnoliopsida; order Lamiales; family Plantaginaceae; genus Linaria; species Linaria vulgaris. The sequence goes on along the minus strand of OX415250.1, from coordinate 26,931,625 downwards.
AACATTGTAAATTAGCACCAAAAAGTTTAGAATAAATTATTGAAATGTAGGTATATAGATGTTTTTATAACAAAAGTTATCAAAATTAGTGTTTGATATGGATTAACAAAGTAAGGTTATTTTAGGAATTATAATGCAATCTATCTTTTAAACTACAATCCAAATGCAGATTTAGTATTTAAAAACTTGACAATGACTTGTGATAATTTGATATCTAAACGCGAGTTTTGGAATTGAAAGTCTCATTCGAATCACATCATTACTAATGGTGAACTTATTTGAAAAGGCTAACCAAATGAGCCCTACATGTTGTCGTAATTTTATGCGGTTATTCGCATTCACAGTTATTTTCTTTCGAATATTCTTTTCCATCTCCATCTAAACTTCCATTTAAATTTCATGGTATTACACGGAACATACGATTGGATTTATGCTATAATACAAAAGTAGGTCACAATAATTAGAGATAATGTTTGGTATAAATGGTAAATAACAAGACCCACAAGGATAGTTTGGTCTATTAAACTAAAAAGAGAGGGGTATTTAGGTCCATGAATTTTAATCTTATTAAGCTTAATTTGGGGTATTATTAGTTGGGGGATGAGGGTACCCAATTATTAATACCCCAATCGCTACAAGAAAACAGGGTCAATACGGACCGCAATTAGGTCCCTATTGACCCCCCATGCTGTCCCTGAAGGTCAATAGGGACCGCATTTAGGTCGCTATTGTCCGGTTCCTATTGACCTCGGTCGCTTGCCATCAGGGACCGCAAGTAGGTCGCTGATGAGGGTCATTAGGGACCAGAAAATCAGCGACCGCCTCGCGGTCCCTGATGATTTAATAGCAATAGGGACCGCTTTCAGGTCCCTATTGCCTTAAAAAAAAATAGGGACTGCATTGCGGTCCCTATTATATTTCAAGGAGTAGCGACAGATTTTAAGTCGCTATTTCTTGAAATATAATAGGGATCGCAATGCAGTCTCTATTGATTGAGTATTAGGGACCTAAACGTGGTCCCTAATGTTAGTAATAGGGACCGCAATTAGATCCCTACTAATATACATAGATACTCTATGAATATTAGTAGGGATCTAAGTGTTGTCCCTAATAATAAAAGCAGGGACCGCAATTAGGTCCCTACTAATATTCCTAGAGTATCTATGAATATTAGTAGGGACCTAATTGCGGTCCCTATTGACTTAGTTGAAAAAAAAAACAATAATATTTCAGATTTATTCCGAAATATTATTGTTTTTCTTATAAAATTATGATTATGATCAAAACAATAAAATAATGAAGAAAATGTTATTATAATGACATGAAAGTATTAATGAATGTAAAAAGATGAATAAAATGATTAATAATAGAAAATAAAATATGTAGTTCCAAACAAAAAGATGAATGAAAACAAAAAAAATGAATGAATAAAAAAGATGAATGAATAAAAGAATAAGTGAAAGAAAAGTAAGAAAAGAAAGTGTAGATCCAAAATAAAGAAAGTGAAAGAAAAGAAAGAAAAGAAAGAAAGGAAAGATTGTGTTGGTGATTTGTTTTTTGGATTTGTGTTGGTGAAAAGAAGAAAAGTTTTTGTGTTGGGTGATTTTTTGAGAAAGGAAGATAGTGTTTTTGTGTTGGAAAAGAAGATAGTCTTTTTGTGTTGGTATTTTTTGGAGATAATGAAATTAGATGTGTAAGAGTGGTGAGTATATATATAGGGGAGGGTGAAATTTTTAAATTTTTGCCAAATTCAAAGTTCCGCTCAATCCCGTCTAAAATTTTCGCCAAAATTTCAAATTTTTGGATTTCAGTGACCGCACTTAGGTCACTAATATTTAGTAGTGACCGCAGTGCGGTCCCTGTTGCCATATTAGGGACCTAAGTGTGGTCCCTAATAATATTCATCCTTGAAATTTGATCTATTTTTTATTGATGTTGGTGTGTTTGTGATTCTTAGCAACCAAACTCATTGTAACATGTGAATTGAAGTAATAAATGATTGCAAAACCATCATCATAGTAGTTTAGTTGTGAAATAATAGATTGATTGAGATTGAGCGAGTTATTAACGTTCAACATATATTTCATGTTCTACAACTAATCATCACTAGTTAGTGGTAGTTGTTATTCATTTTTATGATTTACTTCACTAATGTTAGCATAGATATATATGATTATGAGGTTCAATCATTAGATAAAGTAATCATTATGCTTATATATGTTTGTAAGCATTATGACATTCGTCGTACAAAATAGTAAAAGAATCTTCAAAACGGTCCGTTTCCTCTACGTAATGTTTGAATTTACAACGCGTAGTTGTAATTATTGTTATTTTAACTATTTTAGTCGTAATTATAAACTAAAAAACAACACGGCGCCTCAAATCATCATAAAACAACGATTTTAAACTATGAATATTAGTAGGGACCGCAATTAGGTCCATGTTGAGTCAATAGGAACGCAATTGGGCGGTCCCTACTAATATTCATTCTTTAAAATCGTTGTTTTATGAATTGATTTCGCTATTGGTAGTAGCCGTTGCCAATAGGGACCGCAAGGCGGTCCCTATTGACTGTCAGTGACCTATAAAAAGGTCACTCCCTACTCCTCTAATTTTCATTCCAACCTTCACTACTTATTAAGGTATGCACGTTTTTTCCCCTTACTATCCCAAATTTTATTTTCAATATATTTTGTTATTTTATTAGATTCTAACTTAAGTTTATTTATTTGTTGGTAGGTAATATTACACACACCGAGGGTAATCGTGGTGTACACAACATTCTTGCGGCGCGTTTTTTCACCCTTCAAGAAGTACATTGATATTTTTATTTAGCTCTTTAAATTTCTTGTAGTGGATGATTTAGCTCTATTTAGATAATTAAATAATGGGTTATATAGTGGATAAATCTAGGATGTACGATCCGTACGATAGTGATGGCTATTTGAGTGATAGATTTGTGTTTGGGGTTCGGGCTTTTATTGAATATGCTACGCAACAAGGTCCTAGATTCGTAGATATACGGGGCAAAATTAGGTGCCCTTGCAAGAATGCAATAATATACGGTTATTTGATAAAAAAAAGTTGTACTGGATCATCTACATAAGTCGGGATTTACCGATTGATATTCAGAGTGGATTTTTCATGGGGAAACGTCAACAAATACTATACCGTCGTATATGCCCGATTCCCCCGGCTCGTCACACACCGATATTCCCGACAACCCAGTAAATGTTGATGTGCAGTTCCTAGACATGGTTGTGGATGCACGTGGAGGTCGATCATTTGAGGACGAGGCAACTAATGAGGATCCCAACCCGGAAGCACATGCGTTCTACAAGTTGATGCACCTAAGAAATGTGCCCATGTATCCGGATTCCAACCCGGATGATGATATAAGTATCCTTCAGTGGTTGTCGGAGTGGTTGGAGTGAAAAACACACCACAAGGCTGGTACTATTTATTATGATAGGGATTTTAATTTGGCGAAGAGAGGTTCCACGCCAGAGGTGAGGAAGTTATTACTAAAGGACACGAAAGGGATCCGTAAAATGTTGCAGTCAGAGTTAGGGTACGTTACATACGATGTTTGTCCAAAGTAACGTTACTTGTTCTACGGAGATGAGACGAAGGACTACGATAAGTGCCCGATATGCAGCGCATATAGATACGTGGAGGGACTAAAATCAAAGATTGGATAGAAGAAAGTGTGGTATTTTCCTATTGCTCTTCGACTTCAGAGGTTGTATATACAATAGGAACTGGAAAGCATATAACATGGCATACGAAGTGTAATGGGGCTAATGACCGAATGATACACCTAGCTTCAGGGGAGGCATGGCGCCATTTTGACCGGACGCACCTAGATTTTGCTGTGGAGCCACGGATGGATTCACACCGTATGGAATGTCTGGCAAGATGTACTCTTGTTGGCCAGTGTTTGTCACCCTTATAACCTTTCTCCCGATCTTTGCATGAAGAAAGAGTTTATCTTTTTGAGTCTACTCATTCCCGGGCCGAACAGTCCTACAAAGAACTTGGATATTTTTCTTAGGCCACTTATTGATGATCTCAAGCTTTTATGGAGCAGTGGCGTCGAGACGTACGACATCTCGAAGAAGCAAACCTTTATATTACGTGCATCTCTCATGTGGACGATTAGCAATTTTCCCGCATACGGGATGTTGTCGGGATGGAGTACGCACGGAAGGCTTTCGTGTCCTTATTGTATGGGTGACACTCAATCCTTTCCGTTGGTGAATGGGGGTAAACCAAGTTGGTTTGATTGCCATCGTCAGTTCTTGCCTGAAGGTCATGAATTGAGATACGACGAACATAATTTTCAAAAAGGGGAAATACGGCTCGAAGAAATGATTCGTAGAAAGACTGGTGACGAAATGCTAGAAATTGTTAATGACCTTGGGAATGTGGGGTTTGGTACCCAATTCAGACCACTCCCAAGTTTTGGCCAGAACCATAATTGGGTGCGGAAGAGTATATTTTGGTAACTGCCTTATTGGTCCACAAACTTGGTTCGTCACTATCTAGATATCATGCACTGTGAGAAGAACTTTTTTGATAACATCATCAACACGGTGTTGGATGACACTAAGACAAAGGACAACATCAAGTCACGGAAAGATTTTAGACTCTGGACCAACCGTAGAGAGCTATTCTTAGATTTAACCCGGGTGGGACACGAAGAAGCCAAAAGCATTCTACTGTCTATCAAAGGAGCAAAAGATAAATGTGTTAGAATGATTGGGCAAGCTAAAATTTCCAGATGGATACACTTCTAACTTGGGACGGTGTGTACATGTGCAGCAACAGAGGTTGTCCGGAATGAAGAGTCATGACTGCCACGTCTTTATGCAGACATTGATTCCGATTGCTTTTCGTGACTTCCTTAAGAAGGACATATGAGAAACGCTTGTGGAGATTAGTTTGTTATTCAAGGCAATTTGCGCATCAGAGGTATCGGTAGAGGCTATGGAGGGACTAAAAAATCCATTATTGTCACCATGTGCAAGCTGGAGAGAATATTCCCTCCTTCTTCTTTTTTTGATTCTATGGAGCATTTGGCCATTCACTTACCGTATGAAGCTAGAGTTTGCGGTCCAGTTCACTACAGATGGATGTATCCATTCGAGAGGTAAATCACTTTAAATTTGGAGGATATATTGATGATTGTCTTTAATTTATTCTATGTGCAATGAAACATGATTCTTTTTGTTGTGTTTATCAGGCAAATGTTTGATTTGAAGGGGTCAGTGGGGAACAAAGCGAGGCCCGAGGGATGCATGGCCAATGCCTATTTACTTTCAGAGCTATCAAATTTGATTTCCCAATATCTCGATGTAACCCCTGCTGCTACACACAGACGACTTAACATGAACGAGACTCTGGAAAGCACAGATTGGGATGGTGAGCTCATATTGTTCCGAAAGAAGCGACGATCGCTTGGCACTTCGGAGAAGGTAAAGAACTTAACGGGGGAAGAAAAGGAGCAAATTGAATTATACAAACTTCTTAACTGCGAGGAGTTTGAGGGATGGGAAGAGTGAGTCTACATCAATTTTCTTCATCAAGTGTCATCTTCTTTATTATATTAGGACTAACTTATTTTTTTTCTAACACGCAGTTTGTTCATAGAAGAGGAGTGCAGCAGATTGAATGCCATGGAGGTGCAAACGAAAAGGAACATGGAGTATGTGGCATGGTTCAAGCAAGAGTACATTAGTGGAAAGTACATGATAGACGATTGGGTAATACCGTTGATCAACGGTCCACTAAATGATGCATTCACGTACGATGGATACATTGTGAATGGGTTTCGGTTCCACATTGATACGAAATTGGGGGCCCAAGAAGAGTGACTGCAGTGGGGTTTACGTGAAGGGCGACATGGGAGACACCGATTCAACCAATTTCTACGGGACTTTGAAATAGATCATAGAAGTGAAATATTGGGAGGTAGAACTCGGAAACCACTGTCCATTGTCTTCTTCAAGTGTGTGGGGTATGATATTGGACCGAACGGCACAAATGTGCACGAGACGTTATTAACCCTACTAAAATACTCCGGACCAATGAACCATTTATTTGTGCTAATCAAGCAATGCAGGCTTACTACACCCTGTATCCGTCTCTACCAAATGGAAGGCCGGGGAGCAGGGGATGGTTGTCAGTATCACATATTCCAGCTCGACACATCATCGACATGTCGTCACTCACAGTTCATGATTCTACCCCTAATGACTAAGAGATTCCGAAGCATGTGTTTCAGGAGAACCAAACAGTAGGTCGTAATATGTTTGTAGACCTGAGGTCGTTCAACATGGATAATCAGTTAGGGGTAGGTGAGTTCAGGTCGTCAATGAGCTAGGTGGTAACGAGGACGATGATGGACAAGAAGAAGGCTTAGACAGTGATGCGAATGAAGATGACTTGTATGACTTTGAATATTCAGAAGAAGACTAATTCTTCTCTTTTTTCTTTTCTTTAGTACTTGTACTTTAGTATATACGTGTTAGTCACTTTTTTTTGGGGTAAAATATTTTGGATGTTGGTATATATGAATTTGTCTCCCCCTTTTTTTTGTATATTTTGTATGTTAGTATACTAAAAACCGAAAAAAATCCAAAAAAAATTAATAGTTCGACAAAACAATTATTCAAATTAATAGTTAAAACAAAAAACATTAATAAACTAGTTCTAAATTACTTAAAAAGTACAACAATAAGGAAATATCACTCATCATATCGTGAAATACCTGGTGAAATAAGAAATAAAAAAAAAAAGAAAAAAAAAAGTCAAAAACGGGCGGAGATGGTGTGGGTGGGGAAGAAAAAGGAAATAAAAAAAATCTTTAATTTATACAGCAAAATCAGCGACCGCAATGCGGTCGTTGATTTTGTCCGTAAAAAAGAAATTAGGGCTAACGGTCTAATTTTGCCCCAATTGGGCCAAAATTTGTGGCCATTGAACGGGCGACCACAACGAAGTCGCTGAAAGTTAGATTGGGTCGTTGTTGCCTTCAGCGGTCGCTGAAGGCCAGCGACCCACGTGGGGTCGCTACTGGACGGTCCTTATTGACCGCTCAGTCTTGTAGTGAATTAGGCTGCCACGTAGGATAAAACGATTATTAATAATGCGAACCAAACGACTTTATATCTACGACTATTAATCTAATTGGGCTTTGTTGGGCAAAGCAAACGAGTTATTACTTTTTATTGTGTTATACTTTGTTACAACATTTTTCCTTTTAGGTCTTACTATAGTTAAATCAACAAAAATGGACATTTTACATTAAAACTTTTAAGACTAAAATTGGACAAATATCATACTAGTGGCACGAAGATGATGCATGTTAGCTCAATCCCATTCTACACAATTAATTCATCATAACATCCAAGCCACGTTACCCTTCATTTCCTCTCAGCAATAACTCATGCATTTAACTAACCGATTGATATATAAATCCCCTTGACACTAGTAATTTCATTTTTTTCCACTAATCCCACGTACAATATAATTATAATGTCTCTTCAATGGCTAAGCCTAATCGGCAGCATATGGCTCCAATCCATCAACGGCACCAACTCCAATTTCCCCGCCTACTCCTCCGAGCTCAAACGCATCCTCTCCCTCTCCCAACTCCAGCTCAACAACCTCGCCTCCGCCTCGGACGCCGGCAAACTCCTAGGCTGGATCTCCGGCCTCGCCGCCGCATACCTCCCTTTGTGGCTCGTCCTCTTTATAGGCGCCGCCCTCGGCCTCGTCGGATACGGCCTCCAATATCTCTTCCTCACTAACCAACTCCCTTATTCCCTTTCCTACACTCAAATTTTCCTACTAACCGTTTTGGCGGGAAACAGCATTTGTTGGATCAACACCGTTTGTTATGTAGTAGCCATAAAAAACTTCCCGTTGGACCGACAAATCGCGGTCGGCTTGTCCACGAGTTACGTTGGGTTGAGCGCGAAATTGTACACCAATGTGGTGGATGTGGTTGTCAGGGATCATAATAATAGTCGTCATGGGGCCGCGGAGAGGGCGAAGCTGTTTTTACTAATGAATAGTGTGTTGCCTTTGTTGGTATGTGCAATAGCCGCGCCTTTAGTGGCACGTGATGTGCACGTGGAGAACTCGAGGAAATTGGCGGGTGGGTTTTTTGTTATGTTTGTTGTAACGGCTTTTACGGGCGTTTTCGGTGTGGTGAGCAGTTTGGGGTCCGTGGTCAATAAAGTGTTGTCGAATGTGACGATTCTCGTTGTTATGTGTGTTTTTTTGGTGTTGCCGTTAGTGATTCCGTTAATGGAGAAAATTAGGGAGAAGTTGCAACACAAGTGCTTGATTAGAGTTCATGATGAGAGTTTTAACCATAATAACAATGATGGGGTTTTGGAGAGTGGGGAGAATATTAAGGGTGATGTTAAGGAATTCGGACAAGTTGTGGAGGAGGCGAGTGATCATGAGATTGGGCCTAGGTCGATGGTGAGGAGTGTTGAGTTTTGGATGTATTTTTTCGTGTATTTCTTTGGTGCGACGCTTGGTTTGGTGTATTTGAACAACCTAGGACAAATCGCGGAGTCACGGGGTTGTTCGGGGACTTCGTGGCTGGTTTCGTTGTCGTCGGCGTTTAGTTTCTTTGGGCGTCTCGTGCCGTGCATGCTTGATTACTTTTTCACAAGGTAAATTGTCCTCCTTTCACTTTGGTAATCTTCATTGCTAAATTTTATGATTGCAACTGTCACTTATTTAGAAAATTTAAGAAAATGAAATGCATATTTGACTTTCTATAGTTTTAATAATAATTGTTACTATAATGCATGTTCATATTTCTCCTTCCATAAACCCCTCTGTGAAATTAGCTAGCTTAAGGTAATTTTTCAAACAGTGGCAGTATATGTCTTATTCAAGTACGTTCCTCATTTTCTGATATGTGCACATAAGATACGGACACGAAAACTAACAAAAGCCATCAAAATGATTCAATTATATTAATTATTAGTACCTGATTTTTATGCTGAACTTACGGTAGCCAGAGAGGTATTAGTTGATGCATTTATGAGACTCCTATTTTGTATCATGATGACATGTTTAATTTGCCATAGTACCCCCCCCCCCCCCACCCCACCACCCCCACAATGCAAGTTCATAGTCTGGTCGGTCCATTTACAATTATTAAAATTTGTGAAATTCAAAAATCCTAATTAGGTGCAAATCAGTATGCGAAAGTCGTTGCATTTAATTAGTTTACTTAAAATAATTAGATCAAGCAAATTATTACATCACAATATATTGTCGTTACGTAACACAAAAACAACTTTGTTATATAGTTAACATTAACATTGTCACTGCAGGAACAAGTGCACGTTGCCTAAAGCAGCAACCGTAGGATTCATGATGGCACCAATGTGTGGAGCTTTCTTTCTACTAATCAACGACCAAGATCTTTCCCTCTACATCAGTACAGCCGTTATAGGCATATGCACAGGGGCAATTACGTCTATTTCTGTGTCTACTACCACGGAGCTGTTTGGCACGAAGAATTTTGCGATAAATCACAATATATTGGTGTCCAATATACCAATCGGGTCTTTTCTGTTTGGCGACTTTGCTGCTGAACTGTACAAAAGAGGGAGAACTGTAGGGGAAGAGAACTGCATGGGAGAGAAGTGTTATCAAACTACTTTTATCATGTGGGGTTCTTTATGTGTTTTAGGGACTTTACTAGCTTTCGTACTTCACGCAAGAACGAAAAGATCATTGTACACACAACACTATTAGAAATTAAAGGTCACAATAGTTTACTTCATTAACATATATATCTTTCTACTTACTTTCTGTAACATAACTTACGATATGTTTACATATGATCACTAGAGGGAGAAAAAAAAAAGAAAAAAAAAAGAGGGATCTGTCCAATTTTTCTAGTATGTGCTTTTGTTCTTAATAATTAGAAGGAAATGTAAAATTAACTAGAGACAATGTATTATTAAATTATCATTATATGATTAAAGCTGGAGAATATTATCTTAATTATGCAATTGGTTATTGTGAATTAATGGGTTTCATTTTCGTATTGAAAGACAATTAAACTATATATTGCTGTGTTATGTAGTTCTCTTTTAAATGTAATATCCTTAATATAATCTGTTGTATAAGAAGAGGCAACAGCTTATGGAAGAAGTATAATAACTTATTTTAATTTTAAGTTTCTTTTATATCTCAGACCATGAAATTGTACCGCACCTATTTTGCATGCTAAAAAATGAATCACGGTGATTAGATAAGCGAAGGCGCGGCTCTTTATTTGAGGATTCATATACATACATACATATATTTATTTGAGGACTCATATACATACATATATATATATATATATATGTGTGTGTGTGTATGTATTTGTTGAACCTGTTTTTGGAGTATTCCTTATACTCCCTTTTTGAAATAAAATTACCGATCAAAAAAAAAAAAAAAAAACTTGCCATGTGTATTGCATCTTTTTTTTCCAAAAAAATAAAATATGTATTGCACCTCACTGAATAAAAATTGTGAGTAGCTATCCCTTGCTTTGTCGACTGAAATTTTATAGTTTTATAGTACAATACGTTTAGTCAATTTACAAGTTAAAAATCACAAAAAAGGGCAAAGAAAACTAAAAACTTAATAACCAGTCAAGCAATGAGCTATTACATAAAATGCGTGTAATATACAAACAGGACATAATAAGTTATATATATATATATATATATGTGTGTGTGTGTGTGTGTGTGTGTGTGTGTGTGTGTGTGTATAATTGTATATACAGTTTAATTAAATGCTTGCAGATATAATAATATACAAAATCATAGACCGATACGCACATTAAATATTGAAAAATATTGAAATTCTTACATGTGTTATGATCTGAACCTCTGGTTGGTAAATTTCAAATACGTCCCAATGCACGTACGTACATAAAATGTTTTTGGGCCATCACACAGTAGCTAGCTAGGGAACTTGTGTACGTTCTTTAATTATTTTCGGCCAGGCATTGTTCAATCGGTCCCTGCAGAAATGAGGAAAAATCTGCCAAATGGATGAATTAGTCAAAATTCGTAGTAACTGCTAACTATTATTGTTGGGAGGCATCTGAGGTTGACATGTATGTTTCTGCATCATAATATATTTTGCGTATACGGCCAAGAATTTGAACACGTTCTCACCTCATTCCGCCAGGAATTCGATTCGGTTGTTGTTTCATTTACTTTGATTGTGATTTGAAAACTTCTGTACGTCAACTCTTTGATGCGTTTAAGATTCGTGTTTGAAGTTTCAGTCTCTTATTAATTATTATTATTGTTATATATAAAACTTTAAATCGTTACGGAGTAATTAATCGTTACCTCTCTAGTTGCAACTTTCGCAGTGGTGAAACGAAGAATTAATACTAATATATATAAGCATAAAAGCATCAAACCCCCGGAATTATACACGTTTTTGCGACTTATCCCTTAAATAAATTTTATCATCATTCCCCCCCCCCCCCTAAACTATGCACTTTTGTGCGATTTGCACCCTCAGTGCATTTTTGGTCGAAATACTCCTCGTTCGAGGTGTTTTTTCACTACTTTTTGTCATCAACAACTAAAATACATCTAGTACAACACATATGAGTCGGGTAGGGGGAAATATTCCGACAAAAAATGGCCAAAATATACTAAAGGGGCAAATCACGTTCCCGTTCAAGGTATTTTTTCCCCTACTTTTTGTTATCAACAACTAAAATACATCTAGTACAACGCATATGTGTCGGGTAGGGGGAATATTCCGGCCAAAAAATGGTCGAAAATGCACCGAGGGGGCAAATCGCACAAAAGTGCATAGTTTATGGGGAAAAGTGATGATAAAATTTGTTTAAGGGGCAAGTCGCAAAAACGTGTATAGTTCAGGAGGTTTGATGCTTTTATCCCTTAATTATAATGTAATTCACTAGTACAGTCTACAGAAGGACGCAAGTTCATACGTGGGACACAGTGATTTATTACGAACGTAATTAGGGATGTATATATGCAGTATCAATAAGGACAAACTTAGTTTTATTTATAAATATGAGTAGTTTTAATTTACCATAGATTTTTCAATGTGCAACTCCTCTGATGATCGGTATAAGTCATCAAATTAATATTGATAGGGTTGGAGGTTGGAGAGAACAATACAATACGACGGAAGGCAAACGAAGGAATAGCCATCACGTGAGAGGCATGTGATGACAACATTAACTGACTATTTTTGTTCGAAAAGTTGACGAGAAGATGACAACACAAAATAGAATAGCTTATGGTGAATTTTTTTTATTTAAACTTTAGAAGGAAAATTGCGAAATACAATATAAAGGGATATCCTAAATTACATTTCTTTTGTATTTTTTGAGAGCTTATGTTCTTGTTTCGGAGAAGTCGCAGATCGAGATTATGCTTATAATAATGAACCTTGAAAAATGACATCTGAAACCTAGCTCATTAAGACAGTTCAATTTCATACATTATGAGCTTCACTTAAATTTCCAATCTAATGCAAATATGACAATCCATTACAAAACATTAAATAACTGAGATATGTGGGTGCTATTCATAATACACGTGTACTATATGCATGGTCGAAATATAAAAGTACTTGTTTGTTTTCGAACGCCTAAATTGATATTTGGATTTGAACGAAGCACTCCTATCTTTTTTCCTCGTTTTTGAATTGGGATTGTTCCCCCCTTTGCTGCTATTGCAATCTCTTGTATTTGAACTTTCAGAGTATATCTTATATTGAATTTTCTTTTTTTATATCAATAATATTTGTTTTTTGCCGGAAAAATAAATCTTGTAGGGGTACATCATGGTTGACTTTAATTGCAAATTTAGGACTTTTGGAGTTTCTATGTGTAATTCTTTGTCGAGTTATGAAGCTTTGTGTAACCGAGAATTGGCCTATTATAATACTTTGGCCTGAAGATTGTGCGACCCATATATAGAAAATTAATTACTCTTGTCTTATCAATTCTAGGCCATTTTACATGATGGATTTCCTGATGAAATGATGAGAGTTGAGGATAAGATAAAATTGAAGATAGAACTTTAGCCCATCTTCCTTTATAGTTTGTTGCGTGGAAGCAACTATGCATTTATTTACCGTGTAATAGTGTTTTACACTATGCTAAATCAGCTTTTACATCGCAACATTTATTTATTTAATTTGTTGATTACTTTATGTAGCAATTTTAGGGCATCCCCGCGTATTAGATTGTTGCTTTGAAGGCAGAAGCACTTTCATGTACAAGCTAACGAAGCCAACGTTCTCATTAATTCTTCCCACTTTTGTGAAGATAATATTATAACTGAACGCTATTATATACTTTTGACGTCCAACACGCAAGAGGAAGAAATAGGAACAAAAGAAATGAATCAGATGATGTTGAGTATAATTATATGAGGACTACTATTTATTTTGGTCTTATTTCGTCAAGGTAACAAAACACTGTAAAGTAATACAATTGGAATACAAATAACCAAAATAATGCTAATACAATATAATAAACGGACTACCTTGGTCCGGAACACCTACTGTCTATTACAAGTATTGAATTGTTTTAGATATCCTAATAGGACAAATCAACGTATAGGTCGAATTGGTGATGTTCGATGTGCGCATTGAACGAGACCGGTTCGATGGTGATGTAGATCAAACGTGGTTCGTTCGATGCAGTTGTATCGAATCTCGGTGATTCAATGTTGGTGTAACTTGAATGAGGACTTATATGATCTTGGTTTGGATCAGTGATGTCAATATCGAATGCTATACAGTGTCGAACGATAAAGTGAGTCGAATAGGGATGTTCGATGTGGAAGTGATTGGTATATGGTTCGATCTCTCCTTTAGGAGATCAAGGGGCGGGGTATTTATAGACCCCGTCCCGCGGGACCCTCCAAATGCAAGAGAGTCCGCATCGAACAGGTGTAATCTGATGCGGGTTCCGCATCGAACAGGGATTGTTCGATGCTCTTGTATTAAATGGGCCTTATTGCTGGGTCGGCCCAATTTTGGATTTGGGCCCACCTTAAATTCTCCCCATCACATAGTCCCCCCATTTGGAAGACGGTGTCGATGAGAGAATGGTTTCCAAACTTAGAAACTCTTGTGTTTTGTTTTTTATTGATGGTGAAATTTTGAGTCCGACGAAATCCGGCCGTTTTATGCAATAGAGGGCAGCATGGAATGCGGGCGCATCGAACAATGGCAGTTCGACGCATGTTGGTGCATGCATCGAATTGGATGAATTCGATGCGGGTGCATCGAATGAGGTCTGTTCGATGCAGTTCTAACTGTTGGCGGTGTACGGGCCTATATAAGGTGCCAAATTCCACCTCATTGTTATTTTCTTTTCGAAGGGAGGTTTTTAACAGCTCTTCAGGCCGCATCGAACGGTGTGTGTTCGACATTAGTAACATCGAATCGCCAGCGTTCGATACGGTTAACATCGAACTGTCAGTGTTCGACCTTCCCGCCACATCGAATTTCAGGGATTCGATGCTCTCGTAACGTTTTCTTGCTACAACGATCCATATATTACTCCATAACTGACCTCACATGGCAAGGACAAAGTCTAGTCATCGAAGTAAACGTGTGGCGTCACCCGAGAATATTTATGATGCTCGAAGAATGAGCGAGGAAACAGAGACCTCTGACGTGGGCCCGTTATTTTCCAATGTTTCTTCGGAATGAAACCCAGGTGAGACTTGAAGAAACAAAACTGCGACTAAGGCCCTTGGAACTCTGTCCGATAATTGGGGTGCGGGTCATTCCGACGCTCCTCCAGTCGATCGTTCTACCATAAGGCTCGGTGACATTAGGGCTGCTACTCGGGTGCCTATTGTGAGCGATTTCAAACGTCTTGAGGATGTTGTCCCACGGAGATTGGTGATGACTCCAACCGCCACTGGTGGACGTGTTAAGGTTGGGACTAATCCTCAGATCCGGATAATGGAAGAAATCGATGCGAAAGAAGAGAGAATTGCTGCCAATTTGGCTAGATTCAATACATCCAATCCCACGTTCCGTAGTGTGCGAAATACTAATGTAGTGAGTTCCTTTCGTTCAGGGGACGAGGATTGGTACGCCGCCGCTAAGAGGAAGCTGGTGGAGGAAGAATCTGCTCGAAAAGCTCAAGACATCTCTCCGCCCCCACTTAGGCGTCCTCGACCTTCGGGAAACCCGAGACCGGCCCCTCCTGGGAGCCTTGTTAATTATGATTTCCTTAACAACGAGAATTCAGAATCGTTGAGCGCTACTCTGGCGGATATCGATAAGGCAGAGTCTATTGCCTCAATTGAATCGTCAAGCCGTAATAAATCGGTTAGGATACTGGGATTTGGCTCGCTTTGGGCGCTTAATTTTTTGCTGCTATTATTATAGTAGTATATCGACTGTGCAAGGATTATAGTGGTTTGGCTGAGGTTCAAAATCAACACAATTTCATCGTCGACAGTCTACGCGCCAATATTCGTAGTGGCGATTATAGCCGATGCAACACACTGAAACGCGTCAGAGAGGCTGAAAAAATGGCAAATAAGGCTATACGCGATGCACATGATGCTGGAGTAAAGGCTAAGAAAACTAAAGAAAATGTTGATGCATTGCATGCTGAAATGCATTGAAAAGAGAGAATGACTCTTTGAAGCGTGAGAATTCTTCTCTTAAAGCGTCGAAGGCCGCCGCGAATAATATCATTGCCAATTTGGGTCGTCGAATCCAAAATTTCGAGTCGGTGGATTACAAGTGTTCCATCGCCCAATCTTTCATGCAGAGTAATGTTTATAAATTTCTTGAGTTAATCCGTGGTGCTGCGGACATGAAATATGGAATGGAACTTGGCGTCAATCAGACTGGTTATCTTGGATATCTCGGAAAGGGTTTCTGAAAAGATATGCTAGACACGAATCGTGGTCCGAGAATGGAGATCCCGGAGGCTAGCGGTGATGATGACGATGATTTACATACCCCTAGACCTGGTGATTCGTTTTATGCTGTATGGCGCAATCGCAAAAGAAAAAGTACAACATGCTCCAGTTCTTTGAAACCGAGTTCGCCGTTGATGCATAAAGGAAAAGATAAATGCGCTTCTAGTGCTACTTTGAGCGAGTCAGAGAGGATCAATAAAGCCATTCACCACGTTTTTGGTCAAAGTGATGATGAAGCCAAACTACCTCCAAAAACATCCAGGTCTACGAGTTTTCTGTCGAGTCATCCCAGGGCGTCGGATTTTGAAAGCACGCTTGTTGTGGCTGTGAATAAAGGAAAAAAGGTGAAGCCTGTGTTGAAGATTCCTGGTCCAACAATGATTTTGCCAACTGGAATGTATCCTTCTCGAGGTGTTGGAGCTTCTATGACGATAGATAATGTGCACGATCAACCGCTCAATGGTCAGAATTTAATTTCTCCGAGAAGATATCAACTTGATGATGCCTCTAAAAGGGAAGAAGTTATTATGCCCGAAGACTGGGCACAAGCTGATGACTTGGTTCTTATAGAGGATCAGATTCAAGGAAATTGTGCCAATTATGCACATTCTGTGGGTGTGATCCTTTGTCCAGAGTCCCCCCAATATTCGACCGAGTAGCAGTACTTAGGTTACATCATTTTGATGATATTAGGCATTTTTCTTGTGTACACAATCTTTGTATCTTTCTCAATGTGGTTCTTGATAGAAACTGATTCTGCCGCTTGATATCATGATTTTTGATTTATATTTAATTCGCGCAACTTATTCTCTTTTATCCATTTCAAGGCATGTTTGAATGTTCTCTGTCTGCTGTTGATTTCATAGTTATTTTATGTTTTATAGCCACTTTCGACGTCACTTTGCATATCCGTTATAATGATTGCATTTGGTAGAACAAGATCGAGCACTTTGGGCACTTCATACCGCCGTTATAGCGCTCGTGTCGTGTACGTTGAGTTTTTCCACTTTGGGTGATTTATACCGTCGTCATGACGCTCGCGTCGTGCATGAGGGGTTTTGCACTTTAGGCGATTTATACCTCCGTCATGACGCTCGTGTCGTGCATTAGGGGTGCCACTTTGGGCGATTTATTCCGCCGTCATGACGCTCGTGTCGTGCATGAGGGGTTTTGCCACTTTGGGCGATTTATACCGCCGTCATGACGCTCGTGTTGTGCATGAGGGATTTTTCACTTTAGGCGATTTATACCGCCGTCATGACGCTCGTGTCATGCATGAGGAGTTTTACCACTTTGGGCGATTTATGCTAAGAAGATTCCACATTTTTCCAATTTGCTTGGGACTCAAGCCTTCGTCATTCATACAAATGATTGGATGTCGGGTGATACTGTTTAAACTTCTACGCATAGTAGGGTCTGGGATGTTGCACATTCCACGGACGCTTCAGCTGAGCACGCTGCATAGTTTCCAAGTAATAGAGTAATAGTATCCACGCGAACTTGCTCGTATAATTTTAAAAGGCCCCTCCCATTCCGGTTCAAGCTTCCCGACGTGTTGTTTTGCCGCAATGCTTCTCAGCACCAAATCACCTACTTGAAATTTCGGAACTGAACTCTCTTATCGTAGCTTTTGGCCATGGCTGCCTTAAAAGCCACTGTACGTTGATATGTATCCTCCCTTGTCGAGCCTATCATATCGAGGTCCATCTGTCTTAAACGGGTCGATTGTTCAGGGTCGTAATCTTTAATCCTTCGCGTCGGCATTCCTATTTGTGCAGGCAAAATGGCCTCGGTGCCATAAACCAAGACAAATGGTGTCTCTCCTATCGATATTTTTGGAGTTGTTCTATATGCCCATAATATTTCTTGAAGCTCTTCTGACCATGTTTTTCCTGTGCTTCTCACCCTCCTTTCAAGATAGTCCTTCAATGTTTTATTGGTGGACTATGTTTGACCGTTTGACTGGGGATGATAGACTGAGGTCAGATTGTGAGATATCTTTAACTCTGCAAACCAAGATTTAATCTCTTTTCCACTAAACTGTGTATCATTGTCACATATAATATACCTCGAAATTATGAAACGACATATGATGTATTTTCATATAAACTCAATCATATTCTTCTCAGTGATTGACGACAAAGCCTATGCTTCCACCCACTTGGTATAGTACTCGACTGCTACTACCAAATATCTCTTATGACCTTTAGTAGGGGGAAATGTCCTACAATATCAATTCCCCATTGATCAAATGGACATGCCACGTCGATGGGTTGTAGTGGTTGTGCAGGTCTATGGATGAGTCGAGCGTGATACTGACAGCTGTCACATCGCCTCGAAACGATTGTTGCATTTTTTAATAGAGTTGGCCAATAATATCCATGGCGTAAAATTCGTTGAGCTAAAGCTCTTTCTCCATAATGATTTTCACAGCATCTTGCATGAATTTCTTCCATTACGTATTCGGCCAGGGTTGGAGTCAAGCATCTTAGAAGCGGTCCTTCAAAAGATCGTTTGTAGAGCTCTCCGTTGTGGATAGTAAACCTATAGGTCTTATATCGCATTCTACGATGTGCATTCGGATCTGTTGGGAGGATACCCTCCCGAAGATAAGACATAATTTTGTCCTTCCAGGACGGGTCTTCCTATATTGCCATTATAAATTCCACCCGCACCTTTGTAGCGTTATATTTCGATATCCCAATTGAGGGGCTTGACGGCGGCCATAAGTGTTACTCTTTTCTGTACCAGGATCTCCGAAGAACTTGCGAATTTAGAGAGGGCATTGTCGTCCCTCGAGATTTGAGTGATATCAAAGAATTTAAAACTCTTTGCCAATTCTTTTACCGTTGCGGTGTACAATTTTATCGCCTCCTCTCTTGTCTCGTATTTTCCCAAAAAATGATTCGCCACTAAGAGTGAGTCTGTAAATACGTCCAAATGTTCAACGTTGAGCCCGAGAGCCATTTTGATACCCGCAATAACTGCTTTGTACTCGACTTCATTGTTTGTCAGCATGTAGTTTAGACTGATAGTGAATTCAAACTCCCTTTGTTCAGGAGATAGAAAGTGAATCCCAACCCCTCCCTCTTGGGTGGTTGCAGATCTGTTTGTGTGTAGTATCCATGTTGTGGTTGCTCTGCTGGTTCCAACTTGATCTGAAATAGAAAATATGGAATTCGCGATATCAGCCACACTGTTCCCCAATGTCTCGGCCATGAAATCCGCTAAGGCCTGCACTTTAATCGCAGTTCGCGGCTTGAATTCCAATCCAAATTCACTGAGCTCAATTGCCCATTTAACCAATCGGCCGGAAGTTTTGGGCCTTGCCAGCACTTGTTTCAAAGCCTTATCTGTCACTACCGTGATGGGGTGGGATTGAAAATATGGTCTCAACTTTCACGCGGTGGCCACGATTGCCAGTGCGAACAATTCTATCTCCAAATAGTTCATTTATGCCTCCTGCAAAACTCTACTCACATAGTGTACTCACATAGTGAATGGGTAACTGATGGATTCCTTTTTGCTTGACTAATACCGTGATGATGGCATGTGAGCATACCGCTAGATATAGATATAACATTTCATCTTCTTCCAGCTTAGCTAATAGCGGCAGGCTCAACAAATTATTTTTCATCTGCCGGAAAGCCTCCTCACACTCCAGCGTCCAAACAAAATCCTTGCTTTGTCTCATGAACTTAAAGGAATGGAGATTATTTTCTGCAGAAGTCGATATGAATCTTCCCAAGGCCGTCAATCGACTCACCAGACACTGCACATCCCTCACTGTTTTTGGTGATGGCAGGTCCAAAACGACCTTTATTTTGTCTGGATTGGCTTCTATTCCTCTTTCGTTCACCACATAGCCTAGGAACTTCCCCGCCATTACCCCAAAAGTACATTTCTTTTTCATTTCATATGTTCTCATGATGGCGAAAGCCTCATCTAAATGACGCACATGCTCCTCATCCTTGAGACTTTTCACGAGCATGTCATCGATATACACCTCCATTGACTTTTCGATTTGATGGTAAAACATTTTTGACACCAATCTTTGAAATGTCGCTCATGCGTTCTTTAATCCGAATGAAATTACCCTGTAACAATACTCATGTATCCGTGACAAAAGCTGTTTTGCTCTGATCTTGCACTGCCATGAATATCTGATGAAATCCACTTTTCGCATCCATCATGCTTAGCAGCGCGTCAAGGTAACAGAACATTGTAATGTAATACAACTGGAATACAAATAACCAAAATAATGCTAATCCAATATAATAAATGGACTAACTTGGTCTGGAACACCTACTGTCTATTACAAGTATTGAGTTGTTTTAGATATCCTAATATGACAAATCAACGTATAGGTCGAATTGGTGATGTTCGATGTGCGCATCGAATGGGACCGGTTCGATGCTGATGTAGATCAAATGTGGTTGGTTCGATGCAATTGTATTGAATCTCGGTGATTCGATGTTGCTGTAACTCGAATGAGGACTGAAATCGATCTTAGTTTGGATCAGTGATGTCAATATCGAATGTTATGCAGTGTCGAACGATAAAGTGAGTCGAATAGGGATGTTCGATATGAAAGTGATTGGTATATGTCTGATCTCTCCTTTGGGAAATCAAGGGGCGGGGTATTTATAAACCCCGTCCCGCGGGACCCTCCAAATGCAGGAGAGTCCGCATCGAACAGGTGTAATTCGATGTGGGTTCCGCATCGAACATGGACTGTTCGATGCTCTTGTATTAAATGGACCTTATTGCTGGACCGACCCAACATGAACATGGACTGATCACTAAAAGTGTAATAGTTAGCCAAAACATACAATAAAAATTGCTGGAATCATTTTAATATTTTGACAATGCCTCACGAGTCGAACACTCATACTCTAATAACCTGAATTTTTTAATAATCATTTGTTTTACTCCACTAGAATGGAAACACGACACATAAGGATGAGCTTCGTCGGATGAGAATCATATGTATTCTCATTAGTGTTGTTAAAAACTTGATTGAGAGCTGGTTCGGAGCATATTTGACTCTCAAATGCCTCGATAGCTCTTGAGGACTTAATTGTAGTGGCGCACCCATGCTTCGAATTTATAATTTTACGCCTCAATCTTGAAATATGTTATACTAATTGCATTTACATGTATATTGTTTTTCATATTAAATAGGTGTATGAAATAAATTAAATAGGCATATTTTTATTATAATTAACTTCAAATCAGCATAATTTTATATATTTTAAGGATATCTTAACTCGTATTTTTTTCCCTTAATATTTTTAATATAATAACTTTTTTTGGAAATATTGTGGAACTAATATCTTACGCCTTAAGGCTTATGCCTCGTATTTAGTCTAGTTAAACGCGACACCTGCACCTAACCCATTTTACAGTATTGATTACGATAACACAATCTTTTAGTTTATACAATGAAACTATATAGAATACAAACAAATTTAAATTTTAAAGACAATAATTTACGATATAATAGTATTAAAACTTTTGATAGTATTCTAAATTGCAAGCTTGGCAATTGTTCTTCTAATCTATTTACTGTGACAGTCTTACTACGAAAAGAAATAAAAAAAGAGAAGAAAGACAGACATGCATAGCAATAAGGTGAATAAGTTCCCAACGATTTAGTGGAATTCTTTTTAAGCATGTGACTTCACGAAAGGAATGGGACTTCAAGAAAACCAAAGGTTATAAAAAGTAAAAGGGGCAATTACTATTTCTGCCCAATAACTTTGCCCAAAATTACTTTTTGCCCTTTTTTCGGTCTTACTTTTTCTGCCCTTTAGTTTTAAAAATCCTATTAAAAATGCTCAATTTTACTAAATCGGGCTGAAATGCTGACGTGTCTATCCAGTCAAATAAACGCTCGTCCAGTCAATAAAATGCTACTGCCACGTCGAATTTTTTAGCTGAGAATCACGCTTTTAAGACCCAATATAATAACGCTACAACACTTAGAAAAAAGCATGCACTTTTATTTTTCAGACAAATATCCACAAAACCCTAAGCCTTATTTGAAAACCCTAAAATCGTGACTACCTAAATTCTCTGCAATCGATCGAACTCGAAGTACTTGTTACACCAGAAGATGATGAAATTGTGGCCCCCTTTGGAAATGGATGCCCCTGCCCCCGATTACGGTATGTTAAAGTAGTATTTTGCTTCTATATTTGTGCTAATGTGATTATTTGAGTTTAAACGTTTAAGCGTTGTTAGTGGGTAAGAAATCCGACAACTTTTTGTTGGTAGTAGTGTGAAGATTATATTTTTTTACTTGTTATTACTATTTGTCCGAAAGTGCATGGTCCCCTACCACGTGCTCCTTTATTTGCTTTTTTTCTTTTGTTGCATTCCATGCTCTTTTCGCATACCGTATTACCTTTGCTACATTAAAAGTGTATTTTTTATGTGTTGGATATTTGACAAAAGTGTCATTTCCTTTATTGCAGAATCTCGAAGTGGATTTATGACTTTTTATCACTTTGGTGGTGGGTTTCCCACAACACCCATGCATGGTGGTGTATACATAAGAGGTACTAAATGGATGTATGACTATGTGTTGTATACAGAGGTAAAAATAGCATTCTTGGACAAGATTGCATCTGATATAGGAGTGTGTGGTAGGAAAAAGTACTTCATGCAGTTCAATGATTATATTATTTTTGTTAGTAATGATGGGTGGTTACATAATGCATGTAAGGAAGTTTTGAAGGATAGGAGACAGTTGGATGTTTTTTTGGTAGATCCTAATAATCAGGTTGTTGTTGTGGAGAGGGTACTTGGTGAAAGGCCTGATATTGTTGAAGTGGAAGCTGATATGGGAAATAATGGTCCTCCACCTGTTGAGCAAGAGGCAGGAGGTAAAGACAATGGTCAAAGTGGTACAGATAAACATATTGTTAATAATGAAAATGGTGATGTAGCTGGTGAGGGTAATCCATTGAGGATTGATAAAGGTAAGGGAATTGCTGCTGATATGCCAGAAAGTGATGAAGATGAAGATGATGAGATGTATGTTGTTGCATGCATCTACTGAAGATTCAGATGATGAGTTATATGAACATGTTGACAGAATTGATGAAGAATATTTGAGCTATGTTGATGATGAAGATGTTGTACTTGATCAAAACACTGGAGGTGTTGCATGGGACAATGGTGTTCCTCCACCTGTTGCAAGGGACACTGGTGCTGAAGCTGCAGATTACAATGAACAAAACTCAGACTCAGATGATCCAGATATAGCACTGGTTGATCATCTTCCAGCATATATTTCAACCTCATATCTCGGTTTTCCATCTCCAATTGGCCCTCCAATAATGGAGAACGAACAAGAGTCTCCAACTCAATTTTGATTATGAAAGTGCAGGTATTTTGTCAATGTTAGATCAACAGTGTATCTGCAATGTTATGAGCACAGAAAAACTGCACATTCGGGATTATTGCTATAATTGTGTTTTGTCTTTATTCACTTACTAACTTAGTTCCACGAGTTGTAGTTGGTATTTGTATATGCTCCAGGTCAAGAGACTTCAAGGATTGATCTATTTCCTTAAAGAGAAGTTGTCATTCAAAGAGAAGTTTCCAATGAAGAACTTTCCATAATTAAAGAAGGAAAGATGTGTGCGCTGCAATGGAAAGATCAAGGCGTGTGAATTGCAAGAAGGAATGAAGATTACTTGCAGTAGGATTCTTTCTATAGAAGACTACAAGATGGAGAATGATACTTTCCTTAGAAGACTTCAAGTTAAAGAAGGAAATCTTTCCATTGAAGACTTCTAGTCAAAGAAGGAAACTTTTCCATTGAAGACTTCAAGTTGGACAAAGAAACCTTTCCCTATTGAAGGAGACTTGCCATAAACGAAATTAGAGTCATACAAGGATATCTAATAGCAACCAAAAACGTGCACAACATGTCTTGGCCACCAAGGAAGACTACACTATAAATAGGCATGTTGGGCATCAAGAAAAAGACACGAAGACAAGAGCAAAAATATCCCGTGAGGAAATCTTTATAGTCGAGTGTCTTTGTCTTGCTTTAGCAAAGTTTGTGAGTTGTTAGAATAGATCCAAGAGTGAGGAGCTTTTAGAGATAGTCGAAGCAATTCTTGTGTGCTTTGCTTAGTTCGATTAATTTGAGAGTGAGGAGCTTGAAAATTGAGAGAACGAATTTTGTTAAAATTTTAACGGGTTATTTCGCCTACGGCTCGGAGATCATATTAATATATTATCTTCTTAAAATTACATCTACTTGTGTTCTTTATTTATCCGTTGCGTTATATTCTCTGTCAAGTAGATTTGTGCAAACGTTGACTGCTGTTAAACGGATGTTAAGATAACATCGAGAGTCCAACATCAGCTTAACATTGGAAGAGCTGAACAGTGTTAGACTAACATCGAAGGGTTAACACTGTGTGACAAGTATCAAGTCCCGATCCAACAATTTCAATTGGTATCAGAGCCAAGCACCGACTTCACTGGTGTTTGGATTTGATATTAAAGGATGGACCACCGGAATCCGAACAACAACAAATTGCTTGTCTTGGATGGATCCAACTATTCTTATTGGAAGGTTAGAATTCGTGCACTCATTAAATCATTTGGTTGGCGAGCTTGGAAGACGGTGATCGAAGGGTATGCAGTCCCTATGTGTGCTCCAGATGAAGATCTTTCATTATTAGCCTCAAATTCTCAAAATAATGACGGTGAGGATTTCAATTATGGATCACGTACTGTGGTCGAAGGACAATCAGATGAGATTCATACAGCTGCTCTACTCGCTCATACTTACTGGACAAAAGAAGACTCCCAGAACTGCCACGGATCTCAATGTTACTCTGACATCGAGGATCCAACACCTGAACAGGAGTTTTTCTTTAGAATTTGGAATAAATATAATTCTTGTATTAATTCTGATTCCTTGTCTATTATTGATGAATCTAACTTTGATTACTTTCCTGGCACTGTAGATCCAGATGAAGATCATGACGCTGTTCCTAAGACAAAATCAGAGTGGACTCAAACTGAGCTAAGTAACGCTTTCTTCAATGAAAAAGCCCTAAATACCATATTTAGTATGGTTGATTGTCACATGTTTAAGTTAATTAAAAATTGTTCAACTGCAAAGCATGCTTGGGATATTTTAGAAAATCATTGTGAAGGTGATGTGTACACTAAAAAGACTAAGCTACGCATGTTTTTGAACAAATTTGATAATTTAACAATGGGGGAAGAAGAAAGTATTACTGCTTATTTTGAGAAACTGATGGATCTTGCTAATGAAATTCAAAACTTAGGTGATTCCCTGTCTAATATAAGCAACTGGCGTATAAAGCTCTGAGAACTCTTTCTAAGAAATTTGAGGTGATTACTATGCAAGAAGCTAGGAATATGGACACCTTAGACTTTCATACTCTATTTTGCACTCTGAAAGAATTTGAGAGGAATCTTGAAAAAATAGATGATGAAGAAGAAATTCAAGCTTATAATGAAACTGTGATTGAAAAGTTGAATAAGCTTAGTCTATGTGATAAAAATATTCTTGCTGATTTAAAGAAAGATTTCTCTAAAGAGATGACCAAATATTCTTGTAAACCTACTCCTCATAATGATACACATCTCAAAAAGATTCAATGTTATGAATGTAAAGGTTGGGGCCATTTTTCGTATGAATGTGGTAACAACCTTAGAACAAAAGGGAAATCTAACTTGGTTTGTGTAGATGATAATGATGAGACAGGTTTTGAAGAATATGGTGATGGACAGGTGCCAACGATTGAAGAAACTCAAACAATAGTGTGTGCAAAGGTGGACATACCTGCTGGTGTCAAGGCTTGGTGTTCTGCCAACATCCAGACAGCTCGATGTTATGTTAACATCCAGATGACAACACCAGTCCAGGAGATTTTTGTTGACAATTGGGATGAAACCATTTGTTTAGACAACACTGAATGTTTGTTTTCTGTTAATGATGAGTTTGATGATGATTCTGACTTTGAGTATTTGCATGATTCTATAGGTTTGGAAGATGATAGTGTCCTTGAAGGTAAATTGATTCAAGAAGAGTTTCTTGATGAACTGAAGATCATCTACCAAGACCTGCTCAAGGAGAAGGAAAAGTTGAGTAGAATTGAGAAGGCTATGGAAGATAATGAAAGCTTGAAGGCTACAATCGCTCAACTTGAGGTTAGTTTGGACAGAAAAGATGATGAAATAGAAAAGGTAACTTCTAAGCTAGCATACCATTGCCAAGAGGAAAACAGGTACTTATAAACTTGATGAAGTTTTATGTTTAGGCAATGATGGTAATTCCGGTTTACGATATCAAAGTCAAGTTACTCACTCAACTACTTCTGTTAAATCCACTATTCCTGGTTTTGAAAAGGCAAAGGTACTTTCTAGAGAATATAAGAAAATGGCTTATATTTGTCAATATTGTTTTCAATTTGGACATCTTAAACCATATTGCTATAAATACAGAAAGTCTCTTAAGAAGAAAATAGTTGAAAGGAATAGGGATTTATGCAATGCTGATGCTGGTGTTAAGCCAACACTGGAATTTGAACACTCCAATGTTAATACTAGTTATTTCAGTGTTACCTTAACATTCGGTTCCAACATTGTTGAACAGAATAGTGGGATGAGAAACATTAGACTTTGGGTGCCTGGAACTTATATTGTGTGCAATATTATCTTTCCTACTATGCATACTAACCTTGCAGGTAAGTGGTACTCTGATAGTGGATGTTTGAGGCATATGGCTGGATACAAATCTGTTTTGATACGGTTATACACGATGTTAAGACAACACTGGATAACCATTGTTACCTTAACATTGAGAACAGATTGTATTGCCTTAACACTGCTTAAGACACATGATTGGAACGACAGCAAATCCAATTTGAAGGAGTGTGCACCACTAACCACTGGAACTTTTCACCTATGAAGAAGGAAGTAAAGAAAGAATCATAGGAAAAGAAGTGTTTAATGTTGATGGATCCGCACCCTTGAAGGATGAGATGTTGTTGGATGGATTCAGTGAAAACCATATAAGCATCAGTCAATTGTGTGATGATGGCTTATTGGTAAGGTATGATAAAGATTCTTGTGATGTACCTGATTGTGCAAATGTGTGTGCTTTGACAGGTAATAGGTTTGAAGACAACTACTTGGTGAGGGATCAAGTAAATTGCTTTCAAACAAAGGTGGACTACTCAGTTTTCAAGAACAAGAGACTTGGACACATGCACAGCAAGAATCTGGGCAAAGTGCTGAAACTTGAAACTGTGAGAGGCATTCCCAATCTCATGAGTTCTGGTAAGATGGTCTGTTATGATTGCTCGAAAGGTAAGGTGACCAAAGCTTCTCATAATCCAATCCAAGTGGATGAACAGGTTACAAGTACCTCTAATTATTTTCATCTTCTTCATATGGATCTCTTAGGTCTTATTGAAGTGAATAGAGTTGGGGGTAAACAATATGATTGTGTGATTATGGATGATTTTTCTGGATATACTTTGATTAAATCTTTCAAAGAAAAATCAGAAGCTCTTAATACCTTTAGAACATTGCATGCTAGTTTTGATAACTTACATGATGCTTCTTTTGGTAATATTTGGTCAAATCATGATAGAGAATGTGAAAATAGGTCATTCTATGACTTATGTGTGCTTAATGAAAATATTCATAAATTCTCTATTCCCATGACTTCTTATGTGATGATGAAAAAGAAGAAACATGATCTTGCTCATTTTCATGAATTTGGATATGTTTGCTATACTTTAAATGACAAAGATTTTTTGAGCAAATATGATCCAAAAAGTGAAGAACATATCTTTGATGGCTATTCTTTGAACAATACTGTTATTAGAATGTTTGATCCAAGATTAATTATTGTTCAAGAATCGGTTAATGTGGTTATTGATGATTTGCTGAGTGTTGCATGTGAGTTAGAGGTTGTTGTGCCAAGTCTACTGGATTCTGATGTTACTCTAACATTGACTCCAGACAATGTTATTCCAACATCACCTGCAGATCCAGAACCTGAACTGGAACATGAACCAGAAGCTGATGTTATGCCAACATCGACCAGTCCTGATGTTGACACAACATTCGAGCAGTCGAACTTACATGAAAAGGTCCATGTTCAAGATGTTTGGAGGGATTCAACTGATAGGACTTAGAGTAATCATCCTACATCTCAGGTTATGGTTCAAATCATTAATGACATCAAAACACACAACAAGAAAAAGGTACATCGTAGATATATGATAATGTTGAGTGTTTGCATGTCTGCCACATATTCTGATAATTGTTTAGCTCAAAGATTTGCTGATGACACTGTCTTTGTTTATACTAACAAGTCTACTCTAGACGAGTTTGTTGAGGCTTTGACAGGTACATTAGTGATGAGCGTGATTGGTGAACTGAAATTCTTCTTAGGCTTGAAAGTTAAGCAAAAGGAGGATGGGATGATCATGATTGGGTTGGAGGAGTCAAAATCAAACAAGACTCAAATGTCTTCTACTTTAATGATTGGAAAAGGAGACACAAACTTGCTATATCTATCCATCACTCGCCCATATATTATGAACTCGGTTTGTGTTTGCGTTGGTGCCAGGTATTACGCTAAACCTAAAGCTTTTCACTTAATTGTTGTGAAGCGAACACTGAATTATATATATGGTACTGTAGACTTAGGCATTTGGTATACACATGATGCAAATACAAACCTTGCCGGTTTTGATTCTGACTGGGCTGGAGATTTAGCTGATAGAAAATCTACATGTGGGGGTTGTTTTTATTTGGGAAATAATCCTTTTTCATGTTATAGCAAGAAACATAACTGTGTGTCATTATCAACTGTTGAATTTGCAGCTCGCAGCTGTGTTACCCGTTTTATATGGCTTAAACACATGTTGCATGATTATGGGATAAAAAGTGACACATTGTTGTTGTTTAGTGATAACCTTAGTGCCATTAACATATCAAGAAATATGGTGCATCATTCTAGAACCAAGCATACATTTTCTATGCATTATTTCTTGAGAAAACTCGTAGATGACAAGGTTATAAACATTGATCACTTAGAGACCAACAATCATTTAGTTGATTTGCTTAAAATGTCATTAGATAGCGAGAGGTTTTTCAATTTGAGGAAGTCTCTCGGCTTGAATGTTCTGTGATTCAGTGTTGCATTCCGGTGTTGCCATAACACCACTGGCTAACACCGTAGTATGTTTGTGGTGTATAGGATTGCATTAGATTTTTTCTGTTTGATTTCTGTGTTTGTTCTTGTTTGTCTTCATGAATGTTTGTTATTATTGGTTTGTGTGGTTGACCAGGATTGTTAGCTAAGTATTCTGGTGGACATGTTCATATCAAAAGTTTTGTAAAGTAAGAACTTTGTTGTTACTCTGTGAATGTTAACCTAACATCTGGGAGAAGCTGGGGTACACAGAGCTCACTACTCTGATGTTATTCAGTTGTGACTTATCCATGTTAGGTTAGACAAAGCATGAAGAGAAGCTGGGGTACATGATGTTGAGAGCTTCATTGTCATTCAGTTGTGCTTATTTTTGTGTTTTGTCTATGGCCAAGGTTATGCATGATGGTGAGCCTTACTACTGGGGTGCTTGGAAGTTTCGACTACTTGCATTCAGGAATAGTGTTCACTTTGTATTTCTCTTGTAACAGGTTGGAAAACAAGTATGCATGAGGAGTTGGGGTGGAGAAGTATATGATAAATGTATTGTCTTCATTCAGTTCCTTTGTACTTGCCTAATCTGTAGCTGATGGTTAAGTTGCTGGGGTGTGTGGGGTTTTGTGCTGCCCACATTCAGTGATGAAACTATCCTTTAACATTCACTAGTTTTTGTTCAAAAGAGTTCATGATAATTGATAAAGATTTGAATTGGTATGATATGTTCCTAGTCTATAAAGCTGATACTCCATGGTTACCATCTACTAATGTTAACTTAACATTCTGTATTCTGCATTTCACTTAGGCTTGCATTCATTCATTCATTCCTTGATGTGTCTGTGTCGGTTTGAGCTTAAGGGGGAGAAATAGTTATGTTATCATGTGAAGGCATATATTTTGGGTTATTCAGCTGCGGTGATACACTACGTTGTCTCTTGTTATGACTTGGAAGTAGATTAACTCCTTTAATTTACTTCATACCCAAAATGTTGGATTTTCTGTTAATTAACTCTCCTTTCCATGTACAGGTCTGAGATATATGTGGTACTAATTTGCTAATATGTCTTAAGTTTCAGATATGTGTTTTCAGATCTAGCTCATGCTTTTAATTGAAAATATCTTGAGGGTAAGCTCAATACCTCCACATTCACAAGAACCAATGTTGATTTGGAACATGTGTCAATGTTGTGCCAACATCAGTCTGTAAGCATGTTGTCTCAACATCCAGGTTTAGCATTATGACTTATAAGTTTTTCATGAACTGCTCTGGTCATGTGTGAAGTAACTCGGTGTCACTTGTTGTCTCAACAGGCGGTAATTATGCATGATTTATTTTAAGAAACCGCCCATTACTTCTTTTCACTTGTGATTTTGAATCTCTAATCTCTTTGTGCCCAATTCTCTGAAATACTATGAATTTTCACTTGCAATTATTTTTGAAATCCTTGGCATGCATCTCTGATCTTGATTGTGGCCCGTGGTATGGTGAATCAAGGATATAACCCCACCCCTACTCCTGTAGTTCTTTCTCGTAGGTACAACACTCGTTCTAGACATTGTTGCTGAGACAAAACAAGTTAAAACCTATGTTGCACGGACACGGATACGTGGACACGTATCGGACAAGATACGGATACGAAGATACGGATTTTTTCAAAATCACATATTGAGATACGTCAAGGATACGTCGAATATTTAATATTAAAAATTATATATGTATATATATTATTTAAGTAAATATATAAAATAATGAATATTAAACACTTATAAAATTCTAAAAATAATCAACATATAACCATATACAAAGATCCAACATTTCACAAACTCAAATATTAATTGATAAATATGTTCAACACGAATATTACAAAGTTTTATAATATAACAAAGATTAATATTGCAATAGCTTATTTATTGTTAAACAACATCATCAACAAACAAAACCAACTCAAAGTCCGTTTCAGCAAGTGAAAAGTAAAAATGATGAACTATTATATGAGTTAAATGAATTAATAAATTAGAAAATTGCATTTTGGTGTTTGTAGTATAAATAAATTACTTTTTTCACCTCTAAAATTTTCAAAAATAATAAAATAACATATTTTATTGAGGACACATATCGGATACGCCTTAAGATAGTATCCGATACGTATCCCATTTATTAAAAAAATAATATTTAAATAGGATACGCCACGTGGCGTATCCGACACGTATCCAAGGCGTATCCGAGGTGTATCCTTATCTGACACGTATCCGATACGGAATACGGAGCCATTTTCAGAGTATCCATGCAACATAGGTTAAAACTGAGGAACAAGGTGTTGTTTTTGTTGGTACTTCAAACACAGTTGATGAGACAGTGCTTGAGTAACATTTTGCAGAGAAAGCTGATTTGATTGAGGGGGAGAACATGTTAGTTGTTGGAGATACTAATGTGGGTGATAATGGTGGTTTTATTGTTGGTTTTTGTAAACTCTTGTGCAGGTACATTCTGGTTCAATGTTAAGACAACAACGATAAACGTCAATGTTAGAACAACTTTCTGGATTCAATGTTAAGTTAACATTGTGAAAGTCTGATGTTATGACATCATTGATAGATGTCAATGTTATGCCAACATTGAGTTTGATAGCTTGCATTAAGGGGGAGCAGTGTTATACCACTGGTACTTGTAAAAAAAAATGTTGATGATGCTAGGTAATTGCAAGGTGATGAGGAGAATGAGAAAGAGAAGGAGGTCAGAGAGGTTGAGAATGAAGATGAAGTGGTGAAGAAGAAAAAGATGGTTCTGAGGAAAGGGATTAGGAAACTGAGAACGGTGATGATGAAACCATTAAGATCAAGAGGATAAGGAAGAAGGTTCTGAGAAGTCCGATGATGCTGAGTCTGAGCTAGTTGTTACAACAACATCGCTGGAGAAAAATGGTGACTCAACATTAGAGGTAACACTGAGGTAATATCTACAATTGAGGCTAACTTTAATTTCATGTTGGGAGATAAGACTGTGGCTATGGAGGATTTTAAGAAACAGTGGATGATAGAGTTCTTAAAGAGAGAAATGGAGATAACTGCTAAAGAAAGAGCTATAGAACTTTATCCTATGAAGTGATTCGTCAAGATTTTGCTTTCCTCACAAAAAGGGGGAGAAGTAAGCCATTTGATCTTCATATTTATTCTACTAGTTCTACAATTCTTATATAGTTGATGTTGTCTTAGTTATGCTCTTAATTATGATGTTTAACTCGTTGTGTTTTCTTATTAGTATCTTATAGCTACTTGGTTAATAGTGTCATATTAAGGGGGAGTAGCTTAAGATATTAATGATGTTGTGTTGCTAGAGCACTGTGCATATTATGAGTCGTGAACATGTTTGGTTTTGTGAAGAAAGGCAAAAAGGGGGAGATTGAAAGTGCAGGTATTTTGTCAATGTTAGATCAACAGTGTATTTGCAATGTTAGGATAACATTGAACACAGAAAAACTGCACATTCGGGATTATTGCTATAATTGTGTTTTGCCTTTATTCACTTACTAACTTAGTTCCACGAGTTGTAGTTGGTATTTGTATATGCTCCAGGTCAAGAGACTTCAAGGATGGATCTATTTCCTTAAAGAGAAGTCATTCAAAGAGAAGTTTCCAATGAAGAACTTTCCATAATTAAAGAAGGAAAGATGTGTGCGCTGCAATGGAAAGATCAAGGCGTGTGAATTGCAAGAAGGAATGAAGATTACTTGCAGTAGGATTCTTTCTATAGAAGACTACTAGATGGAGAAGGATACTTTCCTTAGAAGACTTCAAGTTAAAGAAGGAAATCTTTCCATTGAAGACTTCTAGTCAAAGAAGGAAACCTTTCCATTGAAGACTTCAAGTTGGACAAGAAAACCTTTCCCTATTGAAGGAGACTTGCCATGAACGAAATTAGAGTCATACAAGGAGATCTAATAGCAACCAAAAACGTGCACAACATGTCTTGGCCATCAAGGAAGACTACACTATAAATAGACATGTTGGGCATCAAGAAAAAGACATGAAGACAAGAGCGAAAATATCCCGTGAGGAAATCTTTATAGTCGAGTGTCTTTGTCTTGCTTTAGCAAAGTTTGTGAGTTGTTAGAATAGATCTAAGAGTGAGGAGCTTTTAGAGATAGTCGAAGCAATTCTTGTGTGCTTTGCTTAGTTCGATTAATTTGAGAGTGAGGAGCTTGAAAATTGAGAGAACGAATTTTGTTAAAACCTTAATGGGTTATTTCGCCTACGGCTCGGAAGATCATATTAATATATTATCTTCTTAAAATTACATCTACTTGTGTTCTTTATTTATCCGCTGCGTTATATTCTCTGTCAAGTAGATTTGTGCAAACGTTGACTGTTGTTAAACGGATGTTAAGATAACATCGAGAGTCCAACATCAGCTTAACATTGGAAGAGCTGATTAGTGTTAGACTAACATCGAAGGGTTAACACTGTGCGACAAGTATCAAGTCCCGATCCAACAATTTCAGATTATTCTAAGACCCCTCCTCAGTGCATGAATATTTGATAACATATGCCTTCTCCCATAAGTGACTAACCTATCCAAGAAAATAGTTTCTGCCATCGCGAGAAATCAGGATCAACATAGAACAACCTCAAACGCATATCCCCAGTGATGATCATGTTTAATATTATGTAAACAATGTATGGATTAATTTATAAAGACTTATATTATTTTATTCACATATTTATACCATAAATACACCTGTTGGTGTGAAGACTATACACTACTATAGGGGGGACGAATCAATCAAAAAGTTGTAACCTTTGAGATAGGGGGAGGGGGGAGATGATACAAGGCAGAAATTTAGATGGCTTTTCGGTTACAATCCTTTATTAAACCATCACAAAACAAACCATTACAACACTTTAATCGAACAAACACCACATATGAACCTTAAACGGCCGAATACATATGACAACCTAAATCAAACCATTTTCAGACTGTAATCGAACAAACACCACATATGAACCTTAAACGACCGAATACATATGACAACCTTAATCAAACCATTTTCATTGCACTCATACATATTCAATACATTTTAAACAAGACAACACATAAAACCACAATAATCATTACACTAGCCCTAACCCGGCCTCCAAGCTTCTTGTTTTCCATTTGAAGATGCTTTACCTTCTCTTCGAGTTCCTTATTTGTTTTGTCAAACAAACTTTGCAATTTTTCAATAGTATGATTTGACTTCAATTCGATATCTTCTTCGACTTTCTTGACTTTGGACTCGCTCCTTTCAATTCTCCCCAGGCGGATCTTCCCAATAAAATAACCCGCACCCGAATCTATCTTTCCAACACCCGTTGAACCTTCGACCAGGATTTGCACCCGTCGTAGCCACCCGAACGACATCGAGTCTTCCACATTTGCACTATAGGTGCGATCTTATCGTGGATTTGGACATTTTTGTGAGGTACAATATGGAATCGAGATTTCAATTTGGGGGTTAGGGTTCTAGCGGTTGAATTTGGGATTTGAAATAAAAATGATCGTTAATGTGTTGTTGTGTTATTATATTGGGTCTTAAAAGCGTGATTCTCAGCTCAAAAATTCGACGTGGCAATAGCATTTTATTGACTGGACGAGCGTTTACTTGACTGGACAGACACGTCAGCATTTCAGCCCGATTTAGTAAAATTGGGCATTTGTAATAGGACTTTTAAAACTAAAGGGGTAGACTTTTAAAACATTTTTAGTTCTGAAAACTTGAGTGCTTAGATGGTTATGACTTATGTACTATTTGTGTAACCTTAGAATCAATCATTCAACGCTCTCTTATTTGTATTAAGTATATATGATTAATAATAAGCAAATAAATAACTTGAAATTATGCATTACCATATTTACTACGATATCCATGTATTCCATCAGCTCTTCCCGAATTATTGTCACCTTCTTGTTTGGGCCTTCTTTTCTTTCGTTATTCAATTTAAGTTAAGACCCAACTCATTGGACTCGCTAATAACTACGTTGGAATGGAATATCTTAAACAAATAAAAAGTGTTCTACATTATAAATTTAGGCAGAAGTGCTAAAAATGCCCTTTATCTTTTGCTCACTTTAGTTTTTGCCCTTTATCTTTTTTTCTTGGTTAAAATGCCATTTTATCTTTCTTGCTATACCCTTTATCTTTTTCACTTGCCTAAAATGCCCTTTATCTTTTAAATGCCCTTTTGTGGGGACACGTAGATATTAAAAAAAATTCGAAATTTAAAAAAAAAATGAATTTCAAAATTAACATAAATATATCAAATATCAAATATATATATAAAAATGGAAAAAACGTATATATTATTTATTATTACTAAAATAAAAAAATTTGAATTTCAAAATTAACATATATATATATACACTTATCAAATATCAAATATATATATATATATATATAAAATGGAAAAATCATATATATTATTTATTATTACTAAAATAAAAAAAAATGACCACCCCCGACAACCCCCCCCCCCCCCCCCCCGCTGCAACCGCGAGTTGCAGTGGTGGTAGCGCCGATTGACGCCGCCACCACTGCAATTGCAGCGGTGGGGTTGGGGGGGGGGGGGGGTTGCGGGGTGGGGGTGGGTTTCTATTTTATTTTTAGTTTTCTTTTATTTCAGTAATAAAATTTATTAAATATTTTTCCCTTTTTTATATATATTTATATATATTTGATATATATTTTTTTAATTTCAGTAATAAAAATAATGTTTATAATTTTTGTATTTTTTTAAATATATTTGATATATTTTAATATATATATGTCCATATAAAAATATAAATGGATATGTTAATTTTGAATTTTTTTTTTTAAATTTCGAATTTTTTTTAATATCTACGTGTCCCCACATTTTTTGCCACGTCGATAAGATTTTATCCAGTTGGCAGTGCAAACTTGCATTATAAAAGCAAAAGGGCATTTTAAAAGATAAAAGGCATTTTAGGCGAGTGAAAAAGATAAAGGCATTTCAAGAAAGATAAAGGGCATTTTAACCAAGAAAAAAGATAAAGGGCAAAAACTAAAGTGAGCAAAAGATAAAGGGCATTTTTAGCACTTCTGCCATAAATTTATATATATATTCTACTTTTTTTTAACCTCAAAACAGAACATATATTGCCTCGAAAAAAGAAAGTGCTTTCCATGAAAAGAAAAGGCTTCCCAAAGTCGATTACAAAGCGCAAAATAGGACGGAAAAAACCATAGAAACAAATACAAACAAACTACGTACTCGTCTTCAAAACCATCCGCGTCCTCAACGGCATTTCTTGCAAGCTCGTGTGCAACCGCATTCGAATCACGCAGCACCCATCGAATAAAAAAAACCCGCATAGTTGGTGAAAAAATTCCAGATATTACCAGTCACATTCGCTATACGTATGTCACTATTGGTACCATGCATGATATCGTAAACCACCCCGAGGTAATCTCGTGCGATCTCGCAACGAACCGCGCCTAAGTCGCAAGAGCCTCAATGCCAATGGATTCCACCAACGACGCTAAACGTCGTTGTCGCCATGCAACCATCTCTCTGTTATGGTCGTGAGCAACCATACCCATGCCAGTCGCCGTATCATCGCTAAATTGTGCCCCATCAAAATTAATTTTAATCAGATCTCCAACCGAGGCTTTCCATCCATCCGTGTTTAGACCGTCAATCCCTTTTCCTTTCTTCCCATTAAAACTCACCCAAGTTGTCACATAGTTGTGCGCAAAGACTACCATCTCACTCGGTGGACGCCCCTTCTCACCCGCAAGCAGACTATTACAGTTACCCCACAATGTTCAACAAACCGTACCCACCAAACTAGCCATAGAACCCGACGCAGTCTTCGTGATGCGGAGCAACCAATCCTCGAAAACCTCGTTATCCCAAATCCACAAAGATTGGGGAACAAACGCAAGAGCCCACACCTGCGCGTGACACATCGCGCTCAAACAGACAATGTCGCACGATTTCGATCCCCATATGACAAACCACGCAGTTGCGTTCCCCACAATTACGTCGACGAGTCAAATTCCACCTTGTTGAGAGGATATCCACACAGCAACGCCAAAGAAATAATTTAATCTTGTATGCACATTCAATTTTCCAAAGCCTCGGCCAAACCTCATGAAAATCCGATGTCGCGAGCGTCTCCCTCGAATTCTTAAGCAAGCCCTGTGAGACGATATGGTGGTATGCCCTTCTAACCGTAAAGACTCATTTCTTTTCCTAGTGCCAAATTTGACGGTCTTCATTGCTCGGGTCACCCAACGGGATAACAAGAATATGTTCGACATCCACTTCCCATAAAAAACTTCTCAAAACACCAACGTCCCACCAACCCGTATTACTATCAATAAGTTTGTTAACCATAAGAAACATATCGTTTTGACATACGGGAGTGATAAGACAAAAAGTAACTGATCTAGGGATAATAACATCGTAACAAAATTTAAAAGCATAGTTTAAACTAAAATAACCCACGTGGCATTACATTGAAACTTGTATAAAACAAACTGCGTCACACACTATATAGAAGAATACCACGAGCATGAGAAATTATTCTAATTATGCGTGTTTTCGTGTATATATTGGGTTGATACAGGCGGTTGATAGTTGAGACATGATTTATTTAAATTAGGTTGTGTAAAAATATATTTATATCCTAGTGTATTATACATTTTGCTAGTTAATATTAGATTCTTTATGCATTATATTAGTTTATATAATAAAAAATACAATTATGTGTTGTAAAAAATAAGAAGAAATATTCTAGTACTAAAACTCTCTCTGTCTCTCTCTCTCTTCCAATTTTAACATCTCAGAAATTTATTTTAAACTCCAATTGGAAAATATACAACATTATCTTTAAATCAACTCACCCGCCCAATCATTTACGAATTAGTTTACTCAATCAGGAATCTAAAATTAGGGCTTTTGCATCCTATTTCTAATTCTAATATTGAATAGAGGAAAAAAAAAAACCGAACCCGTTAGTTGAACGGGCCGGATCCTACTGGATTTTATCTTCTTCTCCGCCCCTCAACCTTCAGCTATCTTGTTAAACCCATAACCCCCAACCTTCCTCCTCCGCTCTCCATCTCCGCCGTGGTTTGGTTAGGTAACGGTAACGGTAACTCAATTCACAAAATCAGTAACACTCAATTCCAAAAATGAACCCTTCAATTCTCCTAACTACAAACCCTACCTTACCCAATCCTTTTCTCGTCCCCTTCACTCCCCTCCGCCTCTCCTCATCTCACCGCCGCCACCAACACCGCCGCCGCACCTGCAAACTATCCACAGTTCGCTCCTCTTCCTCAGACCAATCCTCTACAACCTCAACGGTCAACGCCTCCGATGTTTTCGGAGAGAAGAGGGAGCTCACCGGCATTCAGTCGCTTGTTGACGCCGTGTCGCCGCCTGTGCGAATTGCCGGCTCCGCTCTTATCGTTGCTGCTGCGGTGGCAGCTGGATACGGGCTCGGGTCGAGGTTCGGTGGGTCACGAAATGTTGCCTTGGGTGGGGCAGTGGCGGTTGGAGCTGCGGGAGCTGGAGCGGCTTACGCGTTGAATTCGTGGGTGCCGGAAGTGGCGGCGGCGAGCTTGCATAATTATGTAGTGGGTTGTGGTGGTGATCCCGGGTCTGTTAAGAAGGAGGATATTGAAGCTATTGCAAACAAGTAATGATGTGTAATTTAAACTTGTACTTGTTGATAAAATTTTGTTCGTTTTCGTTTTGCTTATTTGGTGTCTTGCATGAGCTCAATGTTGAAGCTTAGTCTCCAGGTGTTGGTACCGAAATTTACCTCCGAACTACTCAATCGTAGTAGCATAAATACATCGCCTGGATT
The DNA here is from genome assembly GCA_948329865.1 of Linaria vulgaris. Classification (NCBI taxonomy): domain Eukaryota; kingdom Viridiplantae; phylum Streptophyta; class Magnoliopsida; order Lamiales; family Plantaginaceae; genus Linaria; species Linaria vulgaris. The sequence continues at coordinate 26,892,528 of OX415250.1, read as the reverse complement.
ATGGTAGATAGAATTGTTTGGATTGAACTGTAGAACTTCTTATGTATAGCGTGGACATTTTCTTACAATCTTGAGAAGCTTGGACGAAAGAGGCATATTTTACATTATTCTTATGCAGCTCTTGTTATGTATGTTCTTTCATTTAGTTGCTTCTGCTTATTTATGTTTACTGGTGCAAATCCTGTAGATATGGTGTTAGCAAGCAAAACGAAGCATTCAATGCAGAGCTTTGTGATATTTATTGCCGGTAAGTCAATAATGCTTTCAACGTTGTAATCACGCCAAAATGCATTTGAAGTGTATATAACTTTTTGTGGGTTCTTAATTTGTTTCCACCTTTCATGTTTAGATTTGTATCTGCTGTTCTTCCTCCGGGAAGTGAAGAGCTCAAAGGTAATGAAGTTGAAACCATTATCCAGTTCAAGAACTCTTTGGGAATTGATGACCCAGATGCAGCATCCATGCACATGGAGGTTAGTTTCTCTTAATTTTTTACTTCACCAACTGAAAGCGCTTGTTTGACTAATAGATACAAGTAGTTGCTCTTTTTAAGGTTTTATTTTTTGATTTCTCAGATTGGTAGGAGGTTATTTAGGCAAAGACTCGAAACAGGGGACCGTGATGCTGATATGGAACAACGCAGGGTAGGATGTTATTTCATCACCATGAAGTAATATGATACTAGCTTCACTATAGACTCTAGGACACAAAGACATGTAGCTTGAACATTTTATATCTTTCCAGTGCAGGCATTTCAGAAGCTGATATATGTCTCTAATCTTGTATTTGGAGAAGCTTCTGGGTTTCTATTACCGTGGAAACGATTGTTTAAGGTTACCGATTCTCAGGTATGTATGTGTTGAATCAAAATGTTGAGTTGCCTGAATATCAACTTGTTTGTCATTTAGGACTTTTTAAGCCTTTCTAATGAAAATTTTCAATCAGGTTGAGGTTGCAATTCGGGACAGTGCCCAAAGATTATACGCCTTCAAGCTTGAATCTATTTCCCAAGGTAAGTGATACATTTCATATACTCTTATGAGTTTTAGGGAAGTTTGTAGAGCCATACTAACGTAAGGTCTGTTTGATAGCACCTATTACACTTTTATTCAAAGATTTATTTTGGACATATCGTTCCATAAGCCTCTCATGGTTAACCAGGTTGAATCCTGTGCAACATAGGGAATATTAGTAGCCTGTTGTGCGTGGATTATAATCTATATGGCACAAGAGATTATAGTAGAAAATAAAGTATGTTACATAACCACTATGTATATATGTAAATCACACGCTATGATCTATAGCTATTGCCATCCATATTTAATTCTTTTTCCTCCGTTCAACTGCTCCTTAGTATTCTAACTGGATCTCTGCTGCAATATATCCTAGTTAAGTTCTTCTATGAAAAGCTAATAAATATCCAATGTTGGTCTTTTCTTCTAAATTGCTTTCCTTAATTTTAGCATCACGTATTAAGTTAAACATGAAAAATATTAAGCTTCTCAAGAAGGTTGTTTGTATTGTCACAACTGTCAACAACTTGTCAAGGGTATGGCACGGCTTGTTGATGTCTTATTTGTTGTCACGACCCCTTTCTCAAATTTACCATTTTTAACTGCATCCAGGAAGTTGTATGGAATTATTAAGTTTCTGAGTTTATGCCTTATTATTTATAGTAATTTTGTGATGGTGTGATGCTCACTCACTTTTGTTATGATTAGATGTTGATGCCAGCCAACTGGTCAGCCTTAGAGAAGCTCAACTTTTGTATCGACTTTCTGATGAGGTAGAGTCACTTGTCATTATTAGGAAGGATGTATCATAGATTTGTGTGGTTATTCATTGGGGATCTTTTCCACTGCAGCTTGCGGAAGAAATGTTGAGGGAGCATGCAAGAAAGCTTGTGGAGCAAAATATATCTGCAGCCCTCAGTGTTTTGAAGTCCAGAACTAAAGCAACGTATGGATATTAACACTTGATACTTGCCTAGTATTGCTGTGCCTATGTTCTTCGTTGCAAGGCATTAGTCTTACAACGAAAGAGGAAACACAAACTTCGAACAGAAGGATAAATAGTTCGCCAAATTTTCACAACCAAGCTGCTTTTGCTGTCATACGCCATTGCTTAGTTAAAACTGGTGGCATAAGACTGACCCTTGCAGTTGGAACTTGGCGATTGATTTGGATTTTCGCTTTATTCTTTCGTACTTAATTAATTTTTCAGTGTTGATAAGGACATATTTAATTGATCAAAACAAGCTCAAGTTTTCGCATGAAGAAATAGTTTATTAGTTTCTTGAGCTCTGCTATAAGCTAAAGTTTGGTGTTAGGCATATGGGCGCGTTGACGGTGATATATCCTTTTAATGGTCTATGCAGTGACCTCATGCTCCTGCTTCCTAGATATTGGTTGCAACTCACTTCTGATAGTTGTTGTTTTTTTTCCTTCAAGTAGTGCTGCATCCTTCAGTTTCATAACCTACAAGTTCTAAGCCTATGTAATGGCTAACAACATTGGTTACATCTAACAGGCAACGTGTTGTTGAGGAGCTTGATAAGATACTGACGTTCAACAACCTGCTCATATCGCTTAAGAACCATCCTAACGCAAGTAGCTTTGCTCCTGGAGTTGGTCCTGTATCTTTACTAGGTACATTAATGGTGCAAATACTTTTCTTTTCCCTGCTTGCTTAGGGTCTAGTTCCTATCAGGTTATTGTGATCATCGTGCATCTCTAAGAATCTATAATAAGCTTTATCTCCTTGTTTCTTTGTGTTTTTTTTCCTCTTACAATTTAGCTTGGAACTTACACATTGTTTGGTTTAGGTGGCACGTATGATGGTGACAGAATGATGGATGACTTAAAACTTTTATACAGAGCATATGTGACAGATGCTTTAGCAGGAGGCCGTATGGAAGAACATAAGGTACCAAGTTTAATATCTCCTTTGAGCTCTTAATCTTTAGTTATTTTGTGGTTAATTTTTTCTTTTTTCATATATAAATTCTTCTCTATCGGTTTCCTATCCAATGACAGTTGGTTATCCTTGGTTGCTTCAATGATTTATAAATATTATCCCTTGTTGCTTTACTGAGTGATAGTGATGTTGATGCATAAAGATGAGGCTCAGCTTTGGGGTTAAAGTAATCAGAGAGATCGCGGACGCTTATTACTTGGCAATATAAACTACTCCTATCTAATTCACATTCAAAGCCAAGTAATTGTTGGTTTTTACCACTGATGCATGAGAAATAGGTTGTTTATGCGGCTTTCTGCAATAGGAAAAATGGTAGAGAGAATCAGTTCTGTTGAGTATCTGCTTGTTTTCTTAGTTTTGAACCTCAGTTGCTTTTATTTCTTGATCAATTTCCTTATCTGACTAGCTACTGGTCGTGTTGTAGCTTGCTGCACTGAATCAATTAAGGAATATATTTGGTTTAGGCCGACGAGAAGCTGAGTCAATGGCACTTGAAGTCACTTCTGTAGTATATCGGAAACGCCTTCAGCAGGCTGTATCTAGTGGTGATTTACAAGCTGCGGATAGTAAAGCAGCCTATCTTCAAAACTTATGTGAGGAGTTGCACTTCGATCCAGAGAAGGCCGTAGAGATTCATGAAGGTTTACATCTTTTTAATTTTATCTACCTCATCACATCTATACGAGTCATACTGCATATTTACTGTATATCTTCTGTGCTTCTATCTTACTTGAAGTTGCCACATATTTGGTTTCTTATATACTGAAAACATTCAATATATTTAGAAATCTACCGGAGAAAACTTCAGCAACTAGTAGCTAATAATGGTGAACTTAGTGACGAGGATGTGAAGACCTTGGAACAAATACAGGTTATGTTCTGCATACCAAAGCAAACTGTTGAAGCAGCTCATGCAGATATCTGTGGCAGTTTGTTTGAGAAGGTAATTTTCTTTAAGTTTTGAAGTTTTGTTCCTTTCTTTGTTAGTGATGTTGCTTATGGGGGCGGTTTTACTGTCATGCTCCTAACTTATGTCGCTTATATATTTGATGTTCCAATCCCTTCTACAGATTGTGAAGGAAGCAATTGCTTCAGGTGTAGACGGATACGATGCAGAGACTAAAAAGTTAGTAAGAAAAGCTGCTTTTGGTTTGCGTTTGACCAGGGACGTTGCAATGTCTATTGCCGGTAAAGCAGTAAGTACTTGACCAGTCAGGATTTCTCTGGAATACTTGAAGTTGCATATACCCTATAACTATCTGCAACAGTAATTTTCATTTGACGTGCAGGTTCGCAAGATTTTCATCAGCTATGTGCAGCGCGCTAGGGCTGCAGGCAGCCGCACAGCGTCCGCTAAAGAACTTAAAAGGATGATAGCTTTCAATAACTTGGTTGTCACCGAACTTGTTGCTGATATCAAAGGTGAATCATCTGATACGCCACCTGAAGAGCCTATCAAGGAGACAGCGCCGCAAGAGGATGAAGATTATGAGGAATGGGAATCCTTGCAGTCGCTGAGCAAAGCAAAACCACGCAAGGAGACCACTGGAAAACCTGGCCAGAAAGAGATAACTCTTAAAGACGATCTTCCTGACAGGGATAGAGCAGATCTTTACAAGACGTACTTGCTATTTTGTCTAACTGGTGAAGTGACCAGAATTCCTTTTGGGGCTCAGATCACCACCAAAAAAGACGATTCCGAGTATGTTTTCCTTAATCAACTTGGTGGAATACTCGGTTTGACAGACAAGGAGATAGTTGAAGTGCACAGAGGCTTGGCTGAACAGGCATTCAAACAGGAAGCCGAGGTTATTTTGGCTGATGGGCAGTTGACAAAAGCTAGGATGGAGCAACTTACTGAGCTGCAGAAGAATGTAGGCTTGCCACCTCAGTATGCTCAAAAGATCATAAAAAGCATAACCAGTTCAAAACTGTCGGCAGCTCTTGAAACTGCTGCGGGTCGGGGAAGGCTTAGCATAAAGGAGATTAGAGAACTCAAGGAAAATGGAGTTGATGTAGACAACATGATCTCTGAAAGCTTACGACAGAATCTTTTCAAGAAGACTGTTGATGAAATTTTTTCTGCCGGTACCGGGGAGTTTGATGAGGAGGAAGTTTATGAGAAAATACCAAAAGATCTGAACATCGATATCGAGAAGGCTAGACGTGTGGTTCAAGAACTTGCCCGTAGTAGATTATCGAACTCCCTTCTCCAAGCAGTGTCAGCTTTGAGGCAGAGAAACCAGAAGAACGTGGTATGTTATAAGAATTTTTAGTGGTAAGCTCGTTTAAATAGCTCGTCTTGCTCAAATTTTGTCTTGATGTTTGTTGTAATAGGTGAATTCCCTGAACGACTTGTTAGCTTGCGACAAAGCTGTGCCCTCAACCCCGTTATCATGGGATGCAGCGGAGGAAATGGCGGATCTTTTCCTGGCATACTTGATAAGTGATCCAGCGCCTGAAAAAGCTGCTAGAGTACAGTACCTACTGAACATCAGTGACTCGACGGCAGAAGCTTTGCGATCCACGAAAGATAAAGGACCACTGAATGGAGCGCCTGATGAGGAATTTGTTTTCTAAGTTAATGAAAGAGTATTAGGCACAGCAATTGCTATTTTCATGTATGCATGCTAAAGTGTAACAAAATTTTTGTCTTGTGATAGCCGGATGCCTTAAACTAGGTCACGTCGAGTGCAGATTTTGTAGTTTAATCAAGAATATCAATATTTATTGTTTTGATATAGTAGAGTTGGTTGCGTATATAGTGCTAAATGAGAAATGTTATCATTTGCTTAATTATCTCACGTTTTCTATCAAAGATTATGTCGATCTCGTCGGGCATGTGTGATCTTTAGCTCAACTTGTGTGTAGATTTGTTGTGGTTAATGTGCAATGTGAGCCTACTACATTTTTCAACGTTAAAGTGAATTTCAATTTTGTAGTGGAATTGTTGATTTCATGCAAGATGAGTTTTGCTGGATTTGTTTCGCAAGTGAATTTCATAAATATTTGTGTTAAGATTACATGAAATTGTCGACCAAATGAGCTTGACTAGATTTGTTACAATGATCGATCAAACAACAATCATTATTATATTGTTCCAAAATAAATTTCACGATCATACAACAATTATATGAGAAGTGGATCAAAGCTTACAAACTAAAAGAACAAAGCATATGGGAAGTGGAGCAGAAGACCAGTGACTCCCCATGGTGGATGAACTTATTGGAGCTGAGAGACAAGATTAAAGAGATTATGCCTGAAGTGGAACACAGAGGATAAATAAGAGTAGGCAACAAAAAGGGGGCTGAGGCAATCTACACTCAATTTGTACCTCCCAACTCAGAAGTGAGTTGGTGGACACATGTATAGAACCATCTGAGCTTGCCAAAAACTGCATTCATACACTGGTTAGCTGTGCAGAGGAGGTTAGCAACTAAAGACAGGTTGTGTAAGTTTGTGAAAGTAACTGATAGAAGCTGTGTGTTGTGTGAGAACCACATTGAAATACATAGACACTTGTTTTTTCAATGTTCCTGGTCCTATGATATCTTGTGCAGGGTTCTTAAATGTACAGGATTTAATATATGCCTGAAGGAAATGGAAGGATGGATACAACTATTCAAAAATTTAAAAGCAAAGAAAAGTGCAATCTATCAAATCAGAGCTGCAGCACTTGGGGAGTCAGTAGCAGCAATATGGAAAGCAAGGAACCAAAGAATATTTGAGGGTAAAAAACAGGATGTCAAAGAGGTTAGTAACCATATAGCTAACACCCTTATATCCAGAATTCAGACTAATGGGGGATAGAGAGTATTAGCTAATAGATTAACTAAAGTTATCTGTCAAAAATTACAACATATCAATAAATGATTTGAGTACTAACCCCTGGTGTAGAATGTCCTTTGGACTGTATTGTGCATATTAGGAGGCAGAGACTAGGACAGCCTGTGTGATGACCATGGTAATTATTCTTTCTACCTCAACTCCCCCAAAAGGAGAAAATTGGTCAAGAGAAAGCAAACCATCCTTATTGAAGGCAACAATCACTTCACTTGGATAGCTTGTGGATTGGTCACAGCCCTAGGCTGGAGCCAGGGGAAGGTAGCTGATTCAAGCCACAAAGATGGATACCCGAGGAAGTGGGCATGAGTATTGTAGTGAATGTAGACATTTTCTAGTGTAATGGACATAATCTAGAGCACAGAAATTCCTGGCCTGATGGTCTTGACCAGTTTGTTTTGCCGCATGTGGCACTGCTTTCATAGGGGTGTACCCCCTTTTCTGTAAACTTCTCCGAGTTGGGCTTCTTTATAAAGTTTTAACTTTCTGCAAAAAAAAAAAAAAACAATTATTATTATTACCATCTCTTAAATTTAATCTTCTTCCCCAAAAAGCCATTAATTGTTTTATATTCTCTAAGAAAGTCCAGTGTAAGAATGTTCTCCTAAATAACTAACCTTATCAAGTTAGTTTCTCGTGCGCATAAACTTTCATTTCAGAAAGGGAACCACTACAAGATAAGGAGACAGTCATAATATTTTTATCAAATATAAATGAGATTAGGAATTAGGTGTTGAAAAGATTGTATTGGGCAACAACTACACCATAATAATCAAAGCCTATGTTTGCTGGAACTCGGTAGCACCGATAAAACTATAACTATAACTTTAAGTTTATTGGGAAAAAGTCTAATTTTTCATTCTTTTTGAGTTTTTGACTTACGACTTACGAGCATGTCGACAATTAATTGATTAGGAAAGGACACAGTCACAATGAGCCCAAATAAAAACAAATAGTCTCCTGGAATCGGTTGGGTAGTAACTTAACAAATTGGATTTTACTTGATTTTTACATAATTTATTGTTATAACTTCATAATGTCGCCTCAAAAAAATGACCGGACATGTAACCACTAGAATTTGACTTTTTCAATAGTTGCCCACGGCTTATAAACCTTTTCTTAACAGGCTTATTAACAATTTGAAATGACTAACACCTTGGATTTAGGTGTAAGCAATAAACTATTGATCAAAATATGAACTCGGCCAGTCAATCACGTCATATATTTTGACTGGTATTATATCATGTATCTTCAACAGTCGGTCAATTATACATTGTAACTGTGCATCACTGCTTCCATAAATCGAGCAATTTTATCTGTTATATATAGTTAAAAATGATTAAAATTAAGAATGCAACTTGATTCTATATATGTTTTTTAAGTTTCGTGCTTAATATACTAAGTCTACTTAGTAGTATAATCAAATTAGTCCAATTAACACAATTTGCAAGTTATTGCATCAGCTGTAGAATTTATCTAATGGTTTTCTTTTTGGTGAAATATATATCTCATGGTTTAATAATATAACATTGATATATAAAATAAAAATTAATAATGTACACGCAATGAAGTGTATAACAAGAGCTATTCACAGTGCACCCACTCCTGTTTAGAAATATCCAACCTCACCAACTGTTTGACACGCCATTTTTTTTTTCTTTTTTTCTTTCTTTTCCTTACTTGAATACGCTGGTACTCGAGCAAGATGTAGATATTTGTTTTCACCAAAATTGGTATTTAACAATTCAGACGACACAAAATACATTATTGAATGCCGTATGGGCACTTAGCTTGCTTACATATTGACTCCATCTCGAATTGAAAAAGAACCACTAGTTGACTTTTATATATTATAATCTTTTTTTTTTGGTACGAATATAATAATCTGATTTAACTGGAGAGTAGTTAACCCCAAAATTCAACTTTAATTTGAGGTTGAAAAACTGACGAATTATTTTTTGTCTTCCAAATTTAATATTATTGCAAAGATTAGGTTACTACTTGCTCTTATCGTTTTTGTTATATGAAATTGGTTTGAATTTTTTGACCTGTCTTTCCAATCGTGAGTCTCGTGACGCGTTGGCAATTCCTAGCCAGGTCAATGAACAAGGTTTTAAAAGAATATTTCTGTTGTTAATTAGTTAGGTGCTTTTTTTTTATGTAGGCGAGCGTATAGTCTTACGTACAAATATGGGTGCGAAGCATAAATAAATGTTGGTGTACTCCTTGATAGGGGTGTGCATTTGGATCGGATCGGATCGAATCGGATCGAATCGAGGCTGGAAGTCGATTTCAATCCTGGAGAAATGAGGATCGAAATCGAATCAATCTAAAACGATCCGATTCGATCCAAAATCATTCGATTTTGATCCGATTCGATTCGATTTCGATCATTTTTTTTCTTATTTAATTTAATATCAATGGGACCAAACACAACATTCAAACAGAATTACTGAATTACAAAATTCACTTTCATATAGTGAGAGAAATGTGTTACAAATTTACAATTGTATATGTTTCTCAAAGACAGAAACGTGGTATTTAAATGGACCAAGAAAAAAAACTGTTAGGTAGGTGTATATATAAAAATATAATATTAGCATTATATATATAAATATCTTAGTAGCATTAATAGGCTTAGCTTTATAGATAAAAATATAATATTATATATACTATTATATATTTATTTATTTTTAAAAAATAAGATGAGTATTCGATCCGATCCGATTCTCAGCCTCTAAAATCGAGGATCGAATCAAATGGGGGGTCGATTCTAAGGCAAAAATCAAAAGTCGGATCAAATATTCGAGGATCGGATCATTCGATCGATTTTCACCCGATTCGATCGATCCGATTCTTTTTGCACAGCCCTACTCCTTGATATATATGTAATTTGTTGCTATCCGAACAAGCACATACACAGTGGCGTCTCATTTTTATTTTTTTCAGACAATATAATTATTATTAACAGGTGGAAAGAATCATTGAGAGTACAAGTAATTAATATTCCCAAGCAATTCCACCACCTGAATCTAGCTAGACTATTTGCTCATTACTCATTACTCATTATTAATATAATGTTACAATAAACCATTATTTACTCACTCAACTTGCTCTCAATATATATTATGCTTAAGTTTGATTTAATCGAAAACCTCGGAACTCCACATATTGTAACTGGACAGTGGACACTACTTGAATGTTGTAAATTGTAATTAATGACTAAATATGTCAGTTACGTTAAGAGGTCTTTTAGGTAAGTATTATTCAAAGTTCTTAACTTCAAAAGTAGTTCTTTTTTCAAAAGATTATTTAGATAAAAAAATTATCAGCATTATGTATTCCTAATTGATGGTTTGATGCATGACCTCTTTTGATCTTTTTATTGATAGACATCCTTGTGCTCCAAAAAAGACCGGCAGAAACTTTTTGCGAATCTGGACGTAGAAAAATATTCAGATTTTATGCCATACTTTTCTTGAAATGATTAGGCGACAAGTAAAATGAATCTTAACAAAATTAAACATATGTACCTAGCTGACTGTAAGCAGTAAGAAATACTGTTACTTTCCCCGATTGTGATTGACATTATATTAATTTCAACATGCGGACTAATTATCTGCCTATAATACTGTCGTTTTCTCTTCGATGAATATCATTTGCTTTTGGGGACAAAATAGTTAGACATGCATATGCTAAAATATTATTCAAAAATTGAACCATTTATCAAAAAATTACGTGTTGTTATAAATATGGTTGGCAGAATATGCTTAGTGGCCATTGTTGAAAATTATGTACAAATACTATTTTATAATAGTAGTAGTTGTTATAAATAGTGTAAAATATTGAGAATTCTTTCTTATATAAGGAGCCATCAAGATGAAGAGAAAAACACCAATTTACAAGCAATATACTATTTATTTGCTCTTCTTTCCTTATGTTCTTTTAATACATTGTTATAAACTCCAATAGTTTTAGTTTTTCTATAACACGTTACCAGCACGATAGTGCTCGATCCGAAAGAATTCAAGTTCCTTCGTTAAAGAAAACGTCCAACGCCAAAAGCTGCAATATGTCTAATCTCTCAAAAGTAGATTTTACCGAACTCACTGTCGATGGGAAAAATTATATGCAATGTGAATCAAATGTGAAAACTCATCTTACTGCGAAATCCCTCAAGGAAACGATTGATGAGGAAAATGAGTGTACTGACCAACAAAGATGCGAGGCAATTATATTCCTGCGTAAACATCTAGATAATCACCTTCAAACAGAATATCTCGATATTACAGATCCTGCTGAGCTATGGATTAATCTGAATGAAAGATATGGCCACCAAAGGGAAACAATGCTTCCAAAAGCCATACATCAGTGGAACACATTAAGGTTCCAAGATTTTACATCAGTAAATTATTACTCTTCTGCCATTCATAATATCCGACAAACGCTAAAATTTTGCGGAACAGAAATTATTGATGAGGAAATGATTGAAAAAACTCTTTCTACCTTTCATTTCAATCATATACTCATCCAAATGCAACACAGACTAGTCGGATACACTAAGTATCACGAACTAGAGAGGGTGTTGTTAACGACAGAGAATAGTAATAATATATTGATTAAGATTCGGAGTTACGCCCAACTGGAGCGCAGACATTGCCAGAAGCACATGCCATAAATTTCTCAAACTTCCGTGGACGAGGAAATTACAATAATGGTGGTCGAGGCAAAGGCCAATATCAAGGTCGGGGTGGTTATAGAGGAGGATATGTTCATAGAGGTGGTCGTGGTCGTGGTCGTGGACGTGGACATGGTCGAGGTAGTTATCACAACTCTTCGACCAGTGACACGGTCCATAACAATAACCATCATAATAAAAGAAAAAATGCTCATAATAAATCTGAAGGTTACTGTTTTAACTGCGGAATGAAAGGACACTGGGCCAATACGTGTCGTACACCTGAACATTTTTGTAAATTATACCAAGAGAGTAAAGGCAAAGAAAATGAAGTGAACCTTGTTGAACAAATGCCTAACAATCGCACATATTTGGCAGCATCTGATTTCACAGATGATCATGATGTTACTATGGCTTGATATAAACCATGTGATTCATGTGTGTGTGATTCCTGATTTGATTTGCTTTACGTGATTCCTTGTTGTGTGATTTCTGAATTGATATGTATTTTTTATGTATTGTGTTTCGTAATGATATGGAGATTCCTAGCATTTGGGCCCATTCAGGGCCACGACCCATGAACGAGCATATCGGGGATCACCCCCGATATGACATCGAATGTAGGATTCGATATAGGCCAGCCGCGCCTATAAATATTTCGCCCTGCACACTGAGAAAGACAATTAATTCCCCACATCAATTTACCCGCATCACATCGAATAGCAATATTCGATATTATACCCGACATATGTACTCGATATGGTTCAGTCCGCATCCTCGTAGCCTTCTATGACGACCTGACCATCGATATCACATCGAGACTCACCCCCGATATTAGTTGGATTAAAATTTCCGTGCGTTTCTTCGAAAAGTACCGAAATGTTTCTGTTTTCGACTCTATCGAAACGGAAACTACATATCGTTTCTATGATAGCTATAACCAAGATTTTTACGAAATCTTCGAAATATGTCGAAAAGTTCTCGAAACATTTTGAAACGTTTCTGATTTTTAGCTGACCGAAACTTACTCCGAAACCGAAACTTTAATCCATGGATATTACATCGAGACTCACCCCCGGTATCTTATCTAGACTCACCCCCGATACCTTATCGAGACTCATCTCCGATATACATTCAATACTCGTCACCGACGTAGCATCAGCAGGCAGTTTGGTGACGCCCTGACCTCGAGCAACAGGTTCCGGACCAAGTCTACATGAGATACCTAGTGTAGGCTTGATTTGAGATAGATCCGTTGTACTATTAGATTACTCACTTGTAACTGACTCGTGTATATATATATATATATATAATACAATCTATTGCCAAATCAGTGGCGCCGTCTGTGGGAACCAAGGTTCTATAGACTGGGAGCTCATCAGAAGAGATGTCAGGGAAGAGGCAGCGAAGTGTCGAGGGGCAGGAACTGAACAAGGAAGATACCAATATGACGAAGAGTAGCAAGAGGTTGAGGTTCGATCATAAGGGGCAATGCGCCGAGATAGAAAGGGTTGTTATTCCTTATCATAATGAACCGATAATGGAGCCGGTGGGAGATTTTATCACGATAGAGATCGACCCGAGACAACCGGAGCACACGTTGAGGATAAGAGCTACAATGTCGCGTGATATTCGAAAGGCGTTGATAGAATGATTGAAAATGAATGTCGATATATTTTCCTGGGGCGATTCTGACTTGATTGGGATCAACCCAAAGATTATAGAGCATAAGCTGAATGTTGATCCGCGGGCCAAACTAATACGACAGAAGAAAATGAATTTTAGCAAGGAGAAGAGCGAGGCATCAGAGAAAGAGGTTGTGGAAAGCAGCAGAGAAAGAGGTTGTGGAAAGCATCAGAGAAAGAGGTTGTGGAAACTAATATTTATGAATTACTTTATTCGGAGTGGCTCAGCAATATTGTTCTAGTTCTGAAGAAAGCAGCAGAGTGGAGAATGTGCGTGGATTATAAAGACTTGAACAAGCATTGCCCGCGGGACCCTTTCCTGCCCAGGATTGACCTTCTAGTGGATTCAACAGCCGGATGCGCCCTATTCAGTTTCATGGATGCCAAGAGCGGCTTCCACCAGATTTTTGTGGCAATGGAGGATCAATAGAAAACAACCATTGTTACGGACACTGGCGTGTACTGTTATTGTGTAATGCCTTTTGGTTTGAGGAACGCCAGCGGTACGTTCCAGAGATTGGTGGTGAAGATGTTTTATAACCTAATAGGAAAGTCGATGGAGGTATATGTAGACGATATGTTGATCAAAAGTTTGAGGGCGCAGGATCACGTGGAGCATTTGAAGAAGGCCAAGGACTTCCAGTGGACCGAAGAATGTGAAAGAGCATTTCAACAGTTCAAGAAGTATTTGGTGGCACCACCACTCTTGGTGAAACCAGATCCAGGGGAGACGCTTTATCTATATCATGCGGTCTCCGCCAACGCCATTAGCACAGTATTAGTAAAAGAAGCAAACAGAAAGCAATCTCCGATCCATTATGTCAGTCGCGTTCTCCACGGAGCAGAGAAAAATTATCTGCAAATCGAACTATTTGCCTTGGCCATTGTCATGACGACTCGTAAGTTGAAGCCCTATTTCCAGGCTTACCCAATAGTGATCGTGACAGATAGACCACTTCGCCAAATCATGGACAATCCGAATACCTCAGGGAGATTCGTAAAATGAGCTATAGAATTGGGCGAATTTAGGACCGAGTATCGTCCCCGCACAGCTATTAAAGCACAGGTCCTAGCCGACTTTATGGCGGAGACACTAGGTAACAGTTTAGACCATTCGTGCCACCATATATTTCCTATAAGTCAGGACCCCGGTCCCAGTTCGAGACCCGCGACATGGCTACTTCATGTGGATGGCTCTTCCACAGCAAATGGCGGTGGAGCAGGCATTCACCTGGTGTCCTCAGATCGTAGGGAATTTGATTTCGCTATCAGTCTGAACTTTCCTATAACGAATAACAAGGCAGAGTATGAGGCAGTCCTGGCAGGAGTCAGAATGGCTAAGACCCTCTGTTCGGGTCATCTGGAAGTCTTCACGGATTCGCAGTTAGTGGCTAATCATTTCTCGGGATTCTTTGAAGCAAAGCAGGAAACCATGGTTTTATATTTGGCAAAGTTGAAGGAATTGGTGGCCGAGTTCACTACATTCAATCTGACGCAAATACCTCGATCGAAAAATGCAAAGGCCGATGCTTTATCAAAATTTGCTAGTTCCTCAGACGTTTTTGTGGAAAAGCGTGTGACCTTGTTGACCACCTCTAGGCCTGCAGTTGGAGTAACAAAATCCAGCAAAAAATGGGCTGACGTGGAGTTTATCTTTCCTATCACAAGTGCACTGTGTTGGAAGGATGAGATATATAATTACCTTGTAGACGGAACCCTCCCGGCCGATCTCAATGCACAAAGACGACTGAAGTACAAGGCGTACAGGTTTACCATTTACCAAGGTGAACTCTATAAGAGATCTTTTGAAGGCCCGTTGCTGAGATGCGTATCACCAGTTGACGCCCAATACATACTGAGGGAGATACACGCAGGTAGTTGCGAAAATCATTCAGGAGGGAGAGCTTTAGCCCAGAAAATATTAAGACAGGGATATTTTTGGCAAACGGTACGACAAGATGCAATCATGTACTGCCGCAATTGTGAGAATTGCCAGTACCACGCCAAACTTGTACACATGCCAGCTGTACTGATGCAGCCCCTAAAGATCACTTGCCCATTCGATCAGTGGGGGATCGATACAGTTGGTCCCCTACCAATGGCCAGAGGTCAGACGAAATTTCTTTTAGTAGCGGTAGAATACTTTACGAAATGGGTGGAGGCTGAGGCTTTGATGCACATCACGAAGAAAAATATGATAGACTTTGTCTGGAAAAATATTATATGTCGCTTTGGACTACCCCGAGTGTTGGTATCAGACAATGGTACCCAATTCAGAGGAAAGACAATGGTTGCATGGTGCAAATAATTGAAAATATCCCAGCATTTTGCTGCGGTATCTCACCCACATGCAAATGGATAAGTGGAGTCCACCAACAAGACTCTTAAACAATATTTGGAGCGGCGACTGCACGCCACCGGAAGGAGTTGGATTGACGAACTCCCATGGATTCTATGAGCATATAGGACTACACCCAGGACATCTACAGGAGAGGCACCGTTCACTCTAGTATACGGGTCCGAGGCAGTAGTCCCAGTTGAGATTGGCATGCCAACATACAAAATAGCGGAATATGACCCGCAACACACTGCACGACTACAAAAAATGGACTTAGAGATGATTGGTTCCACAAGGGAGCAAGCTTACCAACGGACAGTGGCCTTCAAAGCAGCAATGGCTAAGAGTTTCGATAAACGAGTCCACACTCGAAGCTTTCAAGTGGGTGACTTGGTGTTGAAGAGTGTGAAAACAAGTAAACATTTTGGGAAACTACAAGCCAATTATGATGGACCCTACAGGGTTACCCACGCCAGTGCAAAAGGCAAAAGGCTATTATTATCACGAGGACATGTATGGCGAGTCCCTACCTAGGCCACGGAACGTGCAACACCTTAGGCGTTTTTATTCTTAAAAAATTCAGTGTTTCAATTACTATTAACAAT
This sequence comes from Linaria vulgaris, assembly GCA_948329865.1. Taxonomy (NCBI): domain Eukaryota; kingdom Viridiplantae; phylum Streptophyta; class Magnoliopsida; order Lamiales; family Plantaginaceae; genus Linaria; species Linaria vulgaris. The sequence continues at coordinate 26,876,403 of OX415250.1, read as the reverse complement.
GTAAAGAACTACGCGAGGCTTGATTCCCTACATGGGATACGTATAAAATAAAAAGAGCAACCAGAAAAAAGGCAGGCTCCTACCCATGAGCGGTAACGGGTCCCCCTGTGATAACGGGAGGGCTCCTACCCATGAGCGGTAACGGATCACCTACGAAAAAAAGGCAGGCTCTTACCCATGAGCGGTAACGGGTCCCCCTGTGATAACGGGAGAGCTCCTACCCATGAGCGGTAATAGGTCACCTACGAAGAAAATGCAGGCTCCTACCCATGAGCGGTAATGGGTCCCCCTGTGATAACGGGAGGGCTCCTACCCATGAGCGGTAACGGGTCACCTAAAAAAGGCAGTCTCTTACCCATGAGCAGTAACGGGTCCCCCTGTGATAATGGGAGGGCTCCTACCCATGAGCGGTAACGGCCCCCCCTATGATAACGGGAGGGCTCCTACCCATGAGCGGTAACGGGTCACCTACGAAGGAAAGGCAGGCTCCTACCCATGAGCGGTAACGGGTCCCCCTGTGATAACGGGAGGGCTCCTACCCATGAGTGGTAATGGGTCACCTACGAAGAAAAGGCAGGCTCCTACCCATGAGCGGTAACGAGTCCCCCTGTGATAACAGGAGGGCTCCTACCCATGAGCGGTAACGGGTCACCTACAAAGATAAAAAGATCCCATGTGATAATGGGGTCGATCCCAAACAATTGAATGGTGCTGGTTCCATGTGATAATGGGATGGGCCCCTACCCACAAGAAAAATATCCCTGTGATAACGGGTTGATCCTAAACATTCGAACAAGAGCAGGTTCCCTGTGATAACGGGATGGACCCCTACCCACAAGAAAAACATATCCCGTGGTAATGGGAGGGCTCTCACCCATGAGTGGTAACAAGTCACCTACCAAGGATAAGGCAATCCCATGCCAATAACGCCAGACAATCACCAGGCTGTCACAACTACTATACGACAAGGATAGAATATTCATGATCACAGAAAGAATTGCACAAGGTAAGATTTCTGCAAATAAATACCCTTCATTAAACATCATAAAAGCGGCTTTTAGTCAATGGCATGGGGTACACTTTGCATAGAAAAATTTTGCCGAGGAAATAACTGCTACAATATCAAAAAATGTCACTAGCCGACAACGTAACCTACATATCATAAAGAAACTCGTTCCTCTCAAGATCAGTGAATAACTCGGCCCGAATATCTTCCCGATGAAAGGGACCAAGCCCGGATACATTCATTTCAAATTCTGGAAACTTCCAGAGCTCGGCACAAATATCGTCAGCGAGTTCATCCATTACCCGGGGGGACAAAACCTATGGATACTTATTCCATTTCGGACTACTACTTTCTGGATCAGGTGACAACCTGGAATACCGCATCGCACGGGGGACCCTATAACGTTCCCTAACGTACGGTCCTGCGACAGCCTAGACGGGCACCCTTCCGGCATAAGGCTCGATACTCACATTCATATCAGCACCGATGGGGGTACCACCATATGATGGGGGAGAGCTATGCGCTGGAGCAGTGACCTCGTCGTTAAAATCGCTATCCCTTATAGAGCCACCAACACCTGTCTCAGTACGAGGGGGAGATACAATTACCCCGTTGCGAGCTAAAGTTTCGGTTAATTTCGCATTCTGAATTTCCAAGTTTTCGAGGGATACTCGATACGCGTTGCGTTCACGCTCTAACCTAAGATTCCTAGCACGCAAACGTTGGGTCTCAGCCTGGCTTCTAGCCAGTTCCTTCTTCATCTCTTCTTCAGCGACTAATGCCTTCCCAAATGTTAGCACGATCATGACTAATACGAGCCTGAATGTTAGCACGATCACGACTAATCTCGATACGTGCAATCATCGCGCTCACTTTCTTCACCGAAGCATCATGGCGAGTCTGCACCTCCCCAAGCAGCATGTAATATCAGCACAGTTCGTGGAACGTGTGCCCAAACTGCCAAAAGAACGAATAATCATTAGTAAAGAATATGAGGGATGAACATTAGTAAAAACCAACAAACAACAAGGCAAGCTCCTTACTGTATATAGCAGCATCATACATATGCGCGGTGCCAATTCCACCCCCAGATCTCGGCACAACTCAGAAGGATCAAAAATTCCATAAATTGTTTACAAGTCGCGGATAGCATCCTCCTCATGGATATTATTATGCCCAATCCGCATAATTAACCGTTCCGAAAGGGGATCACGTAGAAAAAATAATCTTCCCTCAATGGCGCTCTACTTTCAAATGCATTCTCAGTATCATTATTACCAAGGGGCGCCGCAGTACGCATTGGGGCCGAAGTAGACGAGCTCAGAGCGGCCGACACAGGGGGAGCCTCATCAATACTTTCTTTGCCAACACCAGAAAAGGGTGCTAAACCATCAGAATCGAGCTCCTCACTCCCATCACCGGACGACCCCGCGAATGATGCGCGCCAGAATGAGAACTTTCCCCAACCCCCCTTTGCGACACTTCAAAGCGAGCTCGAGCCCGAGGGTGCCAATAATTAGCTGGTGCACCTTCTGGCGGCAGAGTTACTTTGACCCGTGGAGGGTTAGCAGCCATACGTTGATGTGAAGCATGATCCATGGTCATAGCATTAATCCTATCCTCTTCTAACCGAAGACCTTCCGCTATGGCAGCGCGATCTCCAACAATAACGTTGCCACCATAAATATTTGATTGCATCACGAGATATCGATCAGGGAAGCGAGAGTTCCGTTCATGAAGACGGGCTCGGGATAACCTTAGATTGTCAGAAATTCCGGAAACTTGCACTAAACCGTCATCCAATGACGCATCCCTTGCAGAAGTTTCAGAGTCAGAAGACTCGTCGTCTGACACGACGAAAGCATTTCGCCTAGCAGGGCCAGCTTCACAATACTGCGGCGATACAGCAAGTTTTTTCTTTGGAGATTTTTTAGCACGAACCATCCTTTGGCAAAACAATTAAGGCGGTTTATTAAAAAGCGCGCAAAATATCAAAGCAATGTCGAAATATAGATCGAAATCCAGATCGAACAAGATATCGGGGAAGGTTATCGACATCAAATTTGACATAGTTCCGACAGTGACAACACGGGGTAATAAAATAGTGAAGGATGACACAACAGGGACCGACTTTTATAAACAAACAAAAGTTGGGGCCCGCATCATTAAATCCACCATATCGAGGATTACATCGAAACTCATATTCGATATGACTTTCGATATGAGTTCAGCGTACAAACGAAAAATGGCACTACGCGTGACAGAGGGCTCGACCCAAACTTAGCACTACAAAAAATTGGGGACTATCATACGTTTTAATTTCTTATATCCGTATTTGCAAGATCGCGTGCTTTAAACAACCTATAGTTCAAACGAGGACCTCATACAATGCGGCAACTGCACTGGGGGAGCGCACAAAACTAGTTCCAAGTGCACTTCCCGCATTTTTGATTTTCGTCCTTCGAACTGGGGGGACGTGGGGTACAAGTAACCCGAAAATTTAAAACTAAATTTGCGAATTCTTATCCCTAGGATAATAATTCCCAAATTGGGGGAATACATGATATGGAGGTTCCTAGCATTTGGGCCCATTCTGGGCCACGGCCCATGAACGAGCATATCGGGGATCACCCCCGATATGACATCGAATGTAGGATTCGATATAGGCCAGCCGCGCCTATAAATATTCTGCCATGCACACTGAGAAAGGCAATTAATTCCCCACTTCGATTTGCCCGCATCACATCAAATAGCAATATTCGATATTATACCCGACATATGTACTCGATATGGTTCAGTCCGCGTCCTCGTTCAGCCTTCTATGACGATCTGACCATCAATATCACATCGAGACTCACCCCCGATATTACATCGAGACTCACCCCCGATATCTTATCGAGACTCACCCCCGATACCTTATCGGGACTCATCTCCGATATACGTTCGATACTCATCATCGACGTAGCATCAGCAAGCAGTTTGGTGACGCCCCGACCTCGAGCAACAAGTTCCGGACCAAGTCTACACGAGATACCTAGTGTAGGCCTGATTTGAGATAGATTCGTTGTACTATTAGATTACTCACTTGTAACCGACTCACACACACATATATATATATATAATACGATCTATTGCCAAATCACCTAATGTATCTTAATGAAACTATTTTTCCTTTTCTCAAATATATGTTTCGTTTATTGTTATATCATGTTTAAACTCTACTTGTTTGACATGAAGCCAGTATGGAGCATACCGGTAATTTTTGCATCCCTGATAGCGGTACAACTCACACAATTCTCACAAGTAAGAAATATTTTACATATCTAAAACTAACAAAGGCAAAAATCAATACGATATCAGGTCCTACTGACTTGATTCTGGGATTTGGTAAAGCTAGTTTTATTTTACCAAATGGAACGCTATTTATCATCAACGATGCCTTATTTGCCCCAAAATCCAAAAGAATTTTGTTGAGTTTTAATGATATATATCGTCATGGATATGATACCAACTCAAAAACTGAAAACAAAACTAAATATCTTTTCATTATTAAGTATATATCAGGAAAGTAACATATATTTGAAAAACTACCAAAACTCTCATCAGGATTGCATTATACATATATTAATGCTATCGAGTCAAATTTGGAAGTCAATGAAAATCCTGAATTATTAACTTTATGGCATGATCGACTAGGTCATCCTGGTTCAACAATGATGCAAAGGATAATTGAAACTACACATGGACATTCATTAAAAAGATCCAAACTCAATTTGAACAATAATAGTCCATGTGAAGCATGTTCTCTTGGAAAGCTAATTATAAAGCATTCACCAGTTAAAATTAAGACATAATTACCAACATTTCTTGAAAGAATTCAGGTGATATTTGTGGACCTATTCATCCATCATGTGGACCATTTCAATATTTTATGGTATTAATTGATGCCTCAAGTCGATGGTCACATGCCTGTCTATTATCTACTCGTAATATGGCATTTGCGAGATTTTTGGCTCAAATAATTAAAATAAGAGCTCAATTTCCTGACTATACGATCAAGAAAGTCAGACTTGACAATGCTGGTGAGTTTACATCTCAATCTTTCAATGATTATTGCATGTCAACTGGAATTACTGTTGAACATAGTGTTGCACATGTACATACTCAAAATGGCTTAGCTGAATCATTAATTAAACGTCTTCAGTTAATTGTTAGGCCATTGTTAATGAAAGCTAAATTACCAACTTTTTTATGGGGTCATGCAATTTTACATGATGCATCACTAATTCGCATTAGACCAAGCTCGTATCATGAATACTCCCCATTATAACTTGTTTTTGGTCATGAACCTAATATTTTCCATATAAAGATTTTGGCTGTGCAGTTTATGTTCCGATTGCACTACCACAACGAACAAAAATGGGACCTCAAAGAAGTTTAGGGATATATGTTGGATATGACTCACCATCTATAATCAGGTATCTTGAACCATTAACAGGTGATGTCTTTACGACACGTTTCGCCGATTGCCATTTTAATGAGGCAAATTTCCCAACCTTAGGGGGAGAAAAGAACCAGTTGGAAAATGATATATCATGGCATAATCCATCTTTATCACACTATGATATTTTAACAAAACAATGTGATTTGGAAGTTAAGAAAATTTTAAATTTCAAGATATTGCAAATCAATTACCCGATGCATATACTGACATAAAACGGGTAACCAAATCACATATACCAGCTGCGAATGTTCCTGCTCGGATTGAAATTCCGAAGGACATATCCAACAATAATAAAATGAATGCACGTAAAAAACGTGGTCGTCCTGTTGGTTCAAAAGACAATAATCCTCAAAAAAGGAAAGGAGAAAATATTATTAACTCCATTATCGAGGAAACTATTAGTGGTGAAACAGAAAATGTGACAAATGCGATAACTCAAGAGATCACCGAACCAAATCTCAATACTGAAATCTCTGTAAATTATGTTAATTCAGGAGTTATTTGGAATCGAAATGAAATAAAAAATATAAGTGAAATATTTTTATATAATATTGCTTATGATCTTATGAATGAAAATGATGATCGCGAACCACAATCTGTGGATGAATGTCAAAATCGGGACGATTGGGTTAAATGGAAAGATGCTATGCAAGTTGAATTGAATTCCCTCAACAAACCAAAGGTTTTTGGACCTATTGTCCTCACACCTAAAGACGTGAGACCTGTAGGTCACAAATGGGTCTTCGTTCGAAAAAAAATGAGAAAAATGAAATTGTAAGATACAAAGCTCGACCTGTTGCACAAGGTTTTTCTCAAAGACCTGGGATTGATTATGGAGAAACTTATTCTCCAGTAATGGATACGATTACTTTTCGATTCTTAATTAGTTTAGCTGTTTATGAAAACTTAAATATGCATCTCATGGATGTTGTCACAACTTATCTTTATGGATCACTTGATAATGATATTTATATGAAAGTCCCTGAAGGACTTGAAATGCCAGAATCATTTAGCTCTAAACCTAGAGAAATGTACTCAATTAAATTGCAAAGATCGTTATATGGGTTAAAGCAATCAGGTCGCATGTGATACAATCGTTTGAGTGAATATTTATTGAAAGAAGGATATATAAATAATTATTTGTGTCCATGTGTTTTTATCAAAAGAACATCATCTGGTTTTGCAATTATTGCGCTTTATGTAGATGATTTAAATATCATTAGCACTGACAAAGAGATTCATTCAACTATAAATTATTTAAAGAATGAATTTGAAATAAAAGATCTTGGTAAAACCAAATATTGTCTTGGTTTACAGATTGAGCATACTAAAAATGGTATATTAGTGCACCAATCTAATTATACCAAAAGGATTTTAAAACGTTTTAACATGGATAAAGCGACTCCTTTAAGTCATCCTGTCATTGCTAGATCATTAACTAAAGACAAAGATCCATTTCGTCCAAGTGAAGAAAATGAAGAAATTAGTTCTGAAGTTCCGTATTTAAGTGCCATTGGAGCTTTAATGTATCTAGCTAATTGTACTAGACCTGATATATCATTTACTGTGAATTTATTAGCCAGGTTTAGCTCATCACCCACAAAAAGACACTGGAAATGAATTAAACATTTATTTCGTTATCTTCAAGGAACTACGGATCTCGATCTATTTTATCCTAACAATGCAAAACAGGAATTGATTGGTTATGCAGATGCAGGTTACCTATCAGACCTACATAAATCCAGATCTCAAACTGGATATGTATTCATGTATGGAGGTACTGCTATTTCATGGCGTTCTAAAAAACAGACGCTTGTTGTAACTTCATCGAATCATGCTGAGATTATTGCACTCCATGAAGCCAGCAGGGAATGTGTATGGCTACGATCAATGACACATCATATAAGAAGTACATCTGGCTTACCAATTAAAGAAGGTCCTACAACACTATACGAAGACAATTCGGCATGTATTACACAAATGAAAGAAGGCTATGTCAAGAGTGATCGAACCAAACACATACACCCGGAGTATTTTGCCTACACTCAGGAACTGGAGAAGAACAAAGAAATTAATATTCAATATGTTCAATCATGTGACAACATGGCAGATGTTTTTACAAAGGCACTCCCTACTGTAACTTTTAAGAAATATGTTCAAAGTATTGAGATGCGTCACCTACGAGACTTATGAAGAATTGGAGATGCCAACTTGAGGGGGAGTTCACACGGTTGCGCTCTTTTTCCCTTATTAAGGTTTTTATCCCACTGGGTTTTTCCTTATAAGGTTTTTAACGAGGCAGCATAAGACGTGTGCAGAAGACGAATTATGTACATAACAGAATCTTCAAATGGCCAAGGGGGAGTGTTATAAATATAGTTGGTAGAATATGCTTAGTGGCCATTGTTGAAAATTATGTACAAATACTATTTATAATAGTAGTAGTTGTTGTAAATAGTGTAAAATATTGGGAATTCTTTCCTATATAAGGAGCCATCAAGATGAAGAGAAAAACACCAATTCACAAGCAATATACTTTTTATTTGCTCTTCTTTCCTTATGTCCTTTTAATACATTGTTATAAACTCCAATAGTTTTTAGTTTTTCTATAACACATGGGTGGATAAGAAAAACCATATATAGCCTATTTACTCGTAAAAAAATCTTGTCGTGAGTCGTGACAATTTATTATTTATGTATTCATTTATATAACTGTTAATTATATTGCATAGAGCCAGTTATCTAAATTAGTAATTTTCTCAATATTACAACTTACTAAATGAAGAAGAGCAAAACTTTGTGGCGATAAGGTTAAAAGTATTTAGGTAAGAATCATTTGTGTATCTGATTAAGGTTCAATCAGCTAGTCAAATTGTTATATATCTTGAATTCTCTACACATGTGCGCCTGTACTTACCATATATATACCCCATATAGTTTATAGTTGATCGATGATGATCATTGATGTGAAAGAGTTACAAATAGATGAATAATTAAGGCAAAATATGATAATTAAGTCTGTGGATTGGTATTAAAATTGGAAATCGTGTTAAACCCATGTCAAGTGTCAACACTCAATCTTTAATTTACATGGCTATCATGTTATTACGACCCCACATAGTTTAAGAGTTTTTTTTCTTTCTTTCTTGTAACTAGTATAACTACTCCATGAAATACTTTTCACACAATTATAATCTTCCACATGACATCAGCTTAAGTCACGGTAAGTCTCTCACGAGCTCCTCCCATGAAACCCTAGCCACCATCCACAAACCCTAGCCACCACCGTCTCTCATGGCTGGTGGTCCTTTTGATACGGTTAACGCGTCCATTGTTGTCTCGTCACAATCCCTCTCTACCTCACCCTTGTCGCCAATCATCCCCATCACGACAAACACTTCCATCAAAATTACACCCCACCTCATCGAACTATATGTCATGCGCGTTGATGTCCTAGCGCTACTCAATGGATTTCGCCTCACAAAATTTATTAATCAGAGGTATTGCCATGTCCCTTGATTCGACTAAGTTTGATTATTGGTATCATCAAGATCAGCTTCTCCTTTCGGCTTTAATTGGTCTCAATGTCGATGTCACCCCTCTAGTCTCGATGTCCCGTTCCACGCTCGACATGTGGACCACTCTTATCCGCTCCTTCGCTAGTTACTCTCGTACACGCGTCATAATTGAAGTATGATCTCGCCCATGCCACCCTCGAATATCAGACATCCAATGAGTTTCTTCGAGGTATTAAGAAAATTGTTGATGAATTGGGTCTCATTAACACCATCCCCTCCGATTATGATGCCACACCATATGATCTTGATTGTCTTGGCACTCGCTACCGTGAAATCCCGTCTTTTATTTGTGCTCGTGAAAATTCCATCTATTTTTATGATCTTCACGACATGCGTGTGGCTCAAGAATCCTATCTTAAACGCCTTGAGACCACTTTGACAACCCTCATAGCCATGACGAACAATGCCTCGTCTCAACTGTCATCTACCTTTCGTGGACAGTCATCCCATCAGCGGGAACTCTTTCGGTGGTCACGACCCTTATAGGCCAGCGCTCTTGTGGTCGGGGTTATGGTTAGCGCAACAACTATTGTTACTTCTATCAGAACCAAGGTCGTGGTTATTACCACCAAGCTTCGTACCCCGGTCCGATGGTTGTCTGCCAATTATGCACTACTCTGCGCATATTGCGCCGCCTTATCGTTACCAACCGTAAGTTTCTATGGTGTAGTCCCTGAATCGTGGCTCTCCCCATGGTATTGTCTTGTGGAATCAGGTGCCTCTCACGGTCTTGCAACTGTTAGGAGTCAGATGTCGCTTCACTCTGGGTAGGATGGCACATATGAGTTTGTACTTGCTGATGGTTCTGGTATGAAAATCACTCACACTAGCACCTTCTTATTACTGTTTTTCTCTCGTGATTTCATTATTTCTAATGTTTTATTCACCTCCTTAGCCACCCAAAACTTGCCTTTCGTCCACCACTTTACTAAGGCCAACAATGTATCCCTTGAACTCCTTATTGTCTTGTTGTGATGGATTAGGTCACGAGGGCGTATGTGACTCGCGGCATGTGTCGTGATTGCTTTTACTATACCCGGACTTCTTCCCATTCTTTGCGGTCACTGACAAACTTTGTTTCCATTGGTTTTCGTAGTTCCTCTGATGTCTTGCATGCTTGCCTCGGTCATTCATCTTTAGTCACTAGTAGTTTTGTTATTTCCAAGTTTAAGTTACATGTGTCATCTCTTGTCTCTGCCATGTCTAAACATTGTGAGCCGTGTGCTGTAGAAAGTCTTATAAACTTTCATTTTTTGAATCATCAATAAAATCAACCCATCATTTGTGGTGTTTGGGGGCCTGCTTTGCCAGGTGTGGATGGTTATAAATACTACTTATTGTTCGTCGATCATTTTTCAAAATATTGTTGGTTGTTTCCGTTGTCTAATAAATCTCAAGTTGCCACTATCTTTCATAATTTAAAGCATTTGTTGAAAAGTAATTTTCTTCTACCATCCTAAATGTCTATAATGACAATGGGGGATAATTTCTTGCCATGCGTTCCTTCTTTAATACTCATGGGATCAGTTGGTTAACTACTGCTTCTCACACACCCCAACAAAATGGTGTCCCTGAACGTCTTCATCGTCATGTCCTTGAAACTAGGCGAGAGCTACTCCATTTTGCTCGCCTTCCTCCCGAGTTTTGGTCCTACTCTTCTTCTCCTAGTCTGTAGTCTCTTTGATACTCTTTTATTGTTCACCCAACTATCTCAAGCTCCGTATCTTTGCATCTCTTTGCTTTTAGTGGTTAAAACCTTACGTCGATAGCAAACTAGATTTCCCATTTTGTCTATGTCTTTACCCCGGATACTATATGTCTCAAAGTGCTCATCGATGTATGGATATTCATACTCGTCGTGTTTTTATCTCATGTCACGTCAAATTTCATGAGTCCTCCTTCCCCACGCTTTCACCAATCTCGAACTCTCCTTCTCGATCGTCCCCTTGTCCTCTGGTCCACTCACTGATTTTTCTAACACCCTATTATGTGACTCTCTCCTCTCCTCACCATCAACGTGAGCATGTATTTGTCCCGGTTGCATCATTGTCGCCATGACTGTGCCCACACGGTGCCCATCCGCCTCGACTCCCTGCAAAATCACCTCATCTTCTTGCACTACTCCCTTTGGCCTAACAGTCGAGTGATTCCACATTAGCAACTCCAAGAGTGCCTTCATGTGTTGTCCATCGGACTCATTGGTTTGCACACACGGGCTCAAGATGGTATCTTTAAGCTAAAAGTATTTAATGCTTCTATGAAACATCCATTTCTGATGACACTGAACCCTCTTCTGTCTCTCTAGGTTTCAGTTCTCCTCATTGGTGTGATGATATTTCTATTGAGTTTACTACCTTACTTAATCATGGAACTTGGAATCTGGTTCTTCCTTCTTCTAATCAGAATATTATTGGTTGCAAATGGTGTTTCCGGTGAAGCGCAAAGCTGACGATTCCATTGAAAGGTTTAATGCCCGTCTTGTGGTCATGGGTTTTCATCAACATCCCGGCGTTGCCTATAATGAAACATTTATTCTAGTGATCAAACTTGTTACCATTCAGATTGTTCTCTGCATTGCTCTCTTTCACACTTAGCTCCTTTGACAGTGTTGGACATCAACAATGCCTTTCTTCATGGTGATCTCCATGAACCGTTATTCATGCAGAAACCTCCAGGTTTTATTTGATAGTCAATCACCTCACCATGTTTGTCGCTTGACGAAATCGTTATATGGTTTGCGCCAAGCCCCTCGAGCTTGGTATCATCCCTTTAGTTCGGCGCTGCTTGACTTCGGGTTTCGGCAGTCCACGCCCAACACTTCCTTGTTTATCTATCATCATTGTTCATCCTTTAATTTATGTATTGGCTTATATTGATGATCTAATCCTTACTAGTTCTTGTGTTGTCGCTCTTTTCTGGACACTTCAGTTGTCGATTTGCTGTCAAGGATCTTGGTGTACTGTCATATTCACGGGCAGACCCAGGCTTGGGCTTAGCTAGGCTCAAGCCCATGTGAGGTTTTTTGCAATTTAGTATATATAGTAATAGTCTTTATAGTTTACACCACAAAAACAATAATTTATATTTTTTATTCATTATATCTTCATTATAAATCTAAATAACTATAATTTTCAGCCCACAATAAATAAAATCCTTAGTAATATTTTTGTTTGATTTATATCTTATTGACGGATTAAAAAAGTATGTAAGATTTTAAAATAAATTAGGAGAATCAAAAACTAATGGAGACGACTTTAACAACTCTTTACCCGCCTCTCGCCGTAGCTCAGGTTAAAATAATTTCCTGGGTCCGCCCCTGGTCATATTGTTTTTGGTATTGAGGTCGCTTCTTGCAAAGAATGACTCTTTCTCTCAGCACATATATATAATCGAGTTGTTGCGACGCCATCGTCTCGACGGTGCCAAATTTACGGCCTCTAAGACAACCGTTGGTGCCTCATCCCTCTTGCCGGATCCCGCCAAGCTTAGGCAGGCCATTGGTGGTCTTTAGTACCCCCCTTTAACTCGGCCGCACATTGCCTTCACTGTCAAGTCTCCCGGTCCAATCTATAAAATCCCCTGTTGATCAGGATTGGTCTAATTTTCTATTTCGGTGGGTGCGAAATGATTAAATTTGTCATGATAATATAATTGCCCGATATATAATTAACAAACAATCAAGTATACTACGCCTGCAAGCATAACCCATAAATGTATATGTACTGCTAATTAATTTGAGTCTTTAAGAGAGAAGGCTGAGATCTATAGCGCGAAATATATGAGAGTGGAAAATGTAGCAAAAGTATTGAAAGAGCAATAAAATGAATTCCAAATTTTAATGTAATGAGAATAAGATTTAAGTCTCACATATTAACCCTCATTTTCCTTTTAATCTCATTTCAATTTTTTTCTATACACATAGATCCATGGAAAATTTACTCTTCACTAATTCAACTAAATGATAAATTATCACATAAATGCTAAGACTCGAAGAGACAGCATAAACAATAACTAAATAAAAGAATAAGTGGGAATTAAGACAAAAAAAATATACATGATGATCATCATCACTAGTCAACATATATATAAATTCGTTATTAATTATACGTCGTTATCATTTTCCGTATATTCAAAATAAATTCAATTTTTTTCCACGTCCAGTCATGTAAATGCTAAGTATGCATCTTGACCAGATCAGTAGTTTATAACTTTTCGAGGTGTCATTATTTCACTAACCAAAATGCACTCCAACTTTTTCCACGTTTAGCCATGCATGCACCTAATTGACAAGATCAAATCACAAAAAGATCATTATAATTGTCTTATAGCAGCCATAAGTTTGACAAATCACCACACCTGCTCCCTTCAATCATTCAAATGTGTTCACTTTACGCAAACTTCAATTAAACGTGCTTGTTATTGTTGAAGATTACATATAATAACTATATTAATGCTTTCTATACATTTTTTAGTTTTTTGGATGATTTGATGTAGTATCATCATAACTTCATAAGTCATGGTTCAAATTATTGTTGAACCGTAGAGTTTGAAAATATTGTTGATCAAGCCCGGTATTGTGATACAGGACAACGATCTGTGATCCAATTGATTAGGAAGACGACTAGTATTCTATACGGTGAAAGTCAGAGTGTTGTTTTCTTGACAAAAAATCTAGCTTTTCTTTCGAGGACAAAACACATTAAGTTGAAATATCACTACATGCAATATCTCTTGGAAAGAAAAACTTTACAGCTTGTGAAGATTCGAGAAATTGAAAAGCATGTTGATATGTCGACTAAAGTTGTGGCCTCAGAGACGCTGAAGTTATGCATGACTTCAACTAGACTTGGAACTTGAAGAGTTCATGGCTTGGCGGTGCCATTGCTGAAGAATTACTATATGAAAGAGTATTTAAGATGTGGTTACGATGAGTTTTTATCTTCAAGTGAAAGATTGTTGGGTTGTAGAGCCTGAAAATAATGTTAAGCCTGGTACTATAAATCAATGACGACCCATGATCCATCTAATGTAATTGTAACCCTACGATTTATGGGATATTTTAGGCAGTCCTTGTAAAACTTGTATTAAAAGTCTGCCTAATATAAATAGTCAAATCATGTAATTGTAACACTACGACAAAATATATAGTGAGAAATTCTCGTTTGATATCGCTCCCAGAGGTGATAATAGAAAAATGACGGGCACGTATCTCGTGTAGTAAACTCCTTTTTAACAACTAGTATACATGTGTGATCAGGGAGAGAAATATGAGCTTCTGGGTGAGATTCCACCACTTCAATAATATATCTTAAATAGCTAATTTTAATTCAATAATAATTATTATTATTATTATTATTATTATTTAACAGTTGGTTACAGTAAGAGAGGGTTCTGTTTTTCCTTGTTTTTGTTTGCATGCATGCAGTCTGCATCATTAGGTGCACTGATTCACCAAATACATGTCCATTTCCACACTATATATAGCCCTACAAAATCAAACGACATACTCACAACACATTCTCCACCGGGAAAATTAGAACTTATAGAGAAAAGAAAAATTATATCAAATGGCGGCACAAATGTATAATTTGATGAGTTTGTTAGTTATATTTTCAATTTTGATAGGCAGCTCGACAGCTCAGTTGTCGACAGGTTATTACACAAAGACATGTCCGAAAGTGTTTGACACAGTGAAATCTGTGGTCTACTCTGCGATTGCAAAGGAAAAACGCATGGGCGCCTCACTCCTCCGCCTCCATTTCCACGATTGCTTTGTCCAAGTAACTAATTTCTTGTTTTATATGCTAAGCTTATTACCACACATAATAAAAAAAAAAATGAACAACTTTAATGGAATTTCTGACGGTACTGTAAGACTTTACCACGATATTTATTTTTCTTTCTTTCTTTTATTAGGAAGCCTAATTAAAAAAAATTGTTGGAAACTATTGTTGTGTTATTACTAGCTTCTCTTTATGTGCACAAAAAGCACACGCACAAACGCATGCATGGTGATTGGTGAATATTAATTGCATTATATTTGTTGATGATGTTTGACTTACTTGCACCATACTATTTCCTCTCACGTATGCATTTCATGTGGGGTCAATTGTATGACTAGAAAATTTGAATCACTTTCCTACTGTCATTTTTTTTAAGACAAGTTCACATCTTTGTTGGGGAAAAAGGTCGTTAACAACTAGAAAGATGTTTCGAATCAATCGTAGCTAGTTATTAATTGCATATATTTGAATTTCTGCCTAAATAATCCATTAATTTGCGCATTGATTCGTATTATGCTCTAATTAATCAATCAATTTGGAAACATTATTGGAAGATGATTCGAGCCAGACTGCATTTTCAATTTGTTGACACTAACAACTACGTCGAGAGATTTTTGTATATAGTCAACACGTCGGATATATTTTATAGTCGACCCGTTCAAATTCGACATATATATAGTACTAACTAACATTTGGAAATAATAATTGACAGGGGTGCGACGGATCGATACTACTCGACGACACATCTTCCTTCACCGGAGAGAAAACTGCCCGTCCCAACAATAACTCCGTTCGCGGTTTTGACGTAGTTGATCAAATCAAATCCAAGGTGGAGTCCGTGTGCCCCGGCGTCGTCTCATGCGCCGATATCTTAGCCATCGCTGCTCGTGATTCTGTAGAAATTGTGAGTGTGCCATCAACTAATTAAATTTTATATAAATTAAGTTGTACACTTATGAATATATGCAAAACTTATAAGTTATAAGAATTAATTTGTGTAACATATATTTGAATTATGTATTAATATATTATATTATTATTGTAGCTTGGAGGACCTGAATGGGATGTTAAAGTTGGGAGAAGGGATTCAAGAAGCGCGAGCCTTTCTGCGGCGAATAATGGTGTGATTCCACCACCAACTTCTACCTTAAACAACCTTATAAATAGGTTCCGAGCTGTAGGCCTCTCCACTAAAGACATGGTGGTCTTATCAGGTTAAAATAAATTACATGCTTTTAATTAATTAATTACAATTTTGGGGATTAATTAACAAAAATCATTACTTTTAATTTGCTCAAGGAATTGTTACTTGGGAACCCGGCCCAAAAGTGTATTAATCTGACATCCATTCCCACCTCCCAGCCTTTTGGACTTGCCAGTAAATTAGTTTGCAAGAAGATATATTTTGGGCCACCCTAATTTTGACTACTTATTTATTTTATCTTATCTTTTGTTGGCCTTTGAAATATAGCCCTTTACAGAGGTTTTTCATTGGATTGTGAATTAAAATTCTAACAAGTACTAACCAATAAAATATGAATTCGTCTCTGAATAATGAAATCTAGACATTCTGAATCAAATTCTTTTTGAAGATATACGATGCCCTTAAGTAGGTAAATACAAGAAACTCTTTTAGAACTACTTATAAATTTGTTAACCTTTGTTTTTTTAAACTTTAAATAGGAGCACACACCATAGGACAATCAAGATGTACAAGCTTCCGAACTCGAATCTACAATGAGACAAACATCGACAAATCTTTTGCTCTGACAAGACAAAAGAATTGCCCTCTACCAAGTGGCTCAGGTGACAACAACTTAGCCGTACTGGATGTTAAGACACCAACTACTTTCGACAACGCTTATTACAAAAATTTACTCGACAAAAAGGGATTATTACACTCTGATCAGATTCTTTACAATGGGGGATCGACGGATTCGCTAATCGAATCTTACAGCAAGAATCCTAAGGCTTTTGCTAGTGACTTTGTTGCGGCCATGATAAGGATGGGTGACATAAGTCCTCTAACGGGATCAAATGGTCAGATAAGAAGGAATTGCAGGAGGGCGAATTAATTATTAGTTGATTGAGTCTATTGTTATTGATTTGAAAGATTATGTTTTTGTTTCAGTTCAGAAATAAGTGTTTGTTGTCTCTTAGTATTGTAGTCATGGATAGGCTATTGCATGTGGCTTATTGAGTATGTCTTGTATTTGTTTTTGTTTGATTGTTTCTTCAATGTAATGTTTCTCAATTGTTAAATGATTTTGTGCACCCCTACAATTTTGCATGGGATATTAGACTATAATGTGATCACTACGAAAAAACAATGTATCTACTCTATTAGTAATGCAAAATGTTAACTTTTGGTAGTTAAAAGTACAACTATTATTTAGTGACATATATTTCTGCTATAAAAGTACAACTATTATTTGGTGATACATTTTTGGTAGCTGCTAGTTTGTCGAAGAGACACTAAATTATAATGTCAAGTTATCAACGACAAACAACTTGCCCACGAGGTAACAAAATAATTATTCCACTTGCAACATGGTAACTCTTTGGGGAAATATAGTGTTTAGATAATATTGAATTCAGTAATCGAATGAGATGAAAAAGAATGAAGAAAATGATGATGGATCAATTTTTACCGCTGGCGATGAACAATTTATTTCCCAAAAATATCCTCAAGCCAAACTATCATCAAGAGAGAATCTAGAGGATCACGACAAGCTATGAAGAAATACTTCCCTATCCCGACATTGAACTCGGTAACGGTACTTGATAATTGCTTTGCACAAAGTATTTTTAATAAAAAAAATTCATTGTGTTTCAAGGGGTAAAAGTTGTCGAAAATAAAGGAGAATTGGATGTTGTAAAAGTTGTTGAGGACGAAGGAAAAATAAAAGGTGTAAAGCTAGTTGAAGAGGAACAAATGAAAGTTGATAGGAACGAACATTCCTTTGTATTTTCGAGTATGTATGTAGAAGACCTCGTAATGAAGTCCATGGTGTTGAAGTTGAAGTCAAATTAGAGCCCGAGGTCAAACAAGTCCATGGTGTTGAAGATGAAGGTGAAGTAGAGCCCGAGATAAAGAATGAGAAGTTCAAACTTGTTGATATGGAGATTCTTCAATATATATTTGATATGGGTATTTTCCGTATTGGTCCGGCCATGAGCCAGCCCCTTATTTGGTCTATGTCGGGGATGGCCCCTGATGTACATATCGAATATAATATTCGAGATAGTAAAGTTCATGTGTATGTCACGTGTGCGGTTCCCGCATCCCAAGGTCTATAAATAACCGAGTTCTGCTAATCAAGGTAAGCTTTAATTATACTTATACTCTGCTCACTCTATATCAAAGACCCCCGATATCATCCTCGATATAGCACCCGATATGTATCATCGATATATATCATCGACATCACACTCAACATTGTACCCGATGTCACCCCCGACATAGAAGGCCTCTGATATCATCCCCGATATCACCTTTGACATCACATTCGATGTCCATGAGATACCCGGCATACAATTATACCTGATTATATACCTAACCTATCACTAATGAACTACATTCGGCTTGATTCCCTCAAATGGATACGTGGGCAGCTTGGGATAACCCGAGTTCAGTCTGAAATCATCAAATATCCATATGTCCCCTCACCACGTCGCTTGGAGTACATGTGTACAAAGGACAAAGCTGGTTCCAGAGTGACCTAGAACCAGCATTATGTGGAGTGTTTCGTCAGCCTGCCTAGTCAGCATACGAACTCGCCCTAAATTAGGGATGGCAATATGGATTTGGTTATGTGGATCATCTATATTTGATCCAGATTTATAGAACAGAATCCATATAAGGTTGAGATGTATTCCAACTCAACCAGGTTGAGTTGAGACCCACTTGAGTTGAGATCTATTTCAACCAGAAGCAGATCGAAAGTCAACTTAAATATCAACCCAAACCAGATCTCTATTATTTTTTAAAAACTCAATTTACGTAAAAAAATATACACTACACAAAAAACACACACTATGCTCAAAACTCATGAAAAAACACGCACTACACCTAAAATGCACACTACGGCCGAAATTTACCAAAAAAGATACACAATACACGTAAATTTCACAAAAAAATACTTTGTACTGTATATTTTTAGAAACTCGTTTTCGACAAGTGATACTACTTTTTCTAATGAAAATGGTAATCAAAGCATAATGTAAGACCAAAGTCTTACGCCGACGTGATTTTGACCAAATTCCAACGTCTAGAGGGTGAAAACGTCGTTTTTCTATTTTTATCGGGATTATTTTGTCAACAGAGCCCGTTTTCGACAAGTGATACCACTTTTTCAAGCGAAAATGACCATTTGACCAAAATGTTATAACGACGTGATTTTTGCCAAATTCCAACGTTTGGAGGAAGAAAAGGTCGTTTTTCTATTTTCAACGGGACTTTTTTTTCATTTATTTATTTTTTGTGAATTTTGGGGCTATAGATTATAATGTATTTGATAAAACGTTAGGGGTATTTGACTATTTGAACAATTTTAAAAGTTTAGGTTGAGTTGAAATTGAGTTGAGAATTTCAACCTAAGAAGTTCTTATTAGATTGAGAAAAAATTGATGTTGATTGAGATTGAGTTGAAGTTGATATAGGATCCATATTTGTGGATCCAATATAAACTCAATCCTATCTCACTCAACCTTTTGGATCTCAACCAGATTCAACTAGTTGAACCATATTGCCACCCCTACCCTAAATCATTGGCGCCGTCTGTGGGAACACACTGGAATGTACTTGAAAACAAGCACGCTACCATAAAATTCAATCGAATTCATCAAGAATAATGGTAAGTTGCAGTGCCATTGGACCTATGCTTTTCATGCTCATCCTTACGACTCTGGGCTGGCTCAGACTCATCAAAACCCTAGAGCATATCGAATTTGGACTCTGCTCCACCAATCAAGATAAGTCATATCAATTACATCATATTATTCACCTGCATATTCTGCAATTAATTAGGTTATACTGGTTCACCTACATATCGAATACCACATTCGATATCGAGCGTGTTTTATGGACACCCACTTTCGATATACGTTATTCTCGATAAATAATCATACCCGATATCGGGATGGCTTTCAACATCTCTTAAGCCCGATATCGAACTTACCTGTTATACGTATTCATTGGATATCCTCGTATCTCCGATATCCGCACCATCAGACATTCCTTAATCTCTATCTTTAATTATTATTGAAATAATATTAATTTACTTAAATTGCCCCTCCGGGCTGGCTTGTAGCTAAAACAGAAAGAACCACGCAGGTCTTGGGATACATAGGCGAACTAGGATTCACCTGGTTCTCAACTGTTACCCATTATTAATCTTTATCTATAGAATGTTATATATCTCTCTCTTTCATATTATTTCATATTGACAGATTGATTGCAGGAACAAACATATCCTACGAGATAAGATAGAAATATACCTTAAAGGGTAAAAGTATCTCATATCCTGAAGGATAGCAAATCGGAGACTATCCGGTTCTTGGCTGTTATCTATCTTGAAGTTTTATATTGATATATATATATATATATATATATATATTGTTGCATATGTTGTTATTCGTTTAAATGACAAGAACGCAGACATCGCCCGTTAACAAAACAATGAGAAGAAGAGATCCCTTATCCACCACGATAGACAGGAGAGCACCCGAGGGAGCAATTATCTACAACCCTACAAGGTTATAACTCCCTTATCCACCATGATAGGCAGAAGAGCACCCAAGGGAGCAATTATCTACAACTCTACAAGGTCATAACTCCCATATCCACCACGATAAGCAGGAGAGCACCCGAGGGAGCGATTATTGACAACCCTACGAGGTCATAACTCCTCTATCCACCATGATAGGCAAGAGAGCACACAAGGGAGAGATTATCTACAACCCTACAAGGTCATAACTCCCCTATCCACCACGATAGACAGAAGAGCATCCGAGGGAGCGATTGTCTACAATTCTACGCAGTCATAACTCCCATATCCACCACGATAGGCATGAGAGCACCAGAGGGAGCGATTGTCTACAATCTTGTGCGGTCATAACTCCCCTATCCATCGCGATAGGCAGGAGAGAATCCGACGAAAATAACTGTCTACAATCCTACGAGGTAATAACTCCCCTATCCACCGCGGTATGCATGAGAGAACACGGCGAAAATAACTGTCTATAATCCTACGAGGTCATAACTCCCATATCCACCACGACAGGGAGGAGAGCACCCGAAAAGAATGAATATATACAAATCTTATGGAATCATAATTCCCTATCCACAAAGTTACGGAGAAGGCAGAGAAATACCGTAACACGTAATTTGTTTATTTACTATCTGAAATTGTGGATCGGGTTGATACGTTGTTGTTGTTAACTTAACACTGGAGAGTTAATAGCAGATCTGAACGTTGTTAACTCAGCGATGTTGCTTTAACAACAGACCAGAAGAATAGTGCAGCGGAATAAACAAACACCAGTTTTAAGAAGTGAATATATAATTATATTAACTTCCGAGCCTTAGGCAAAATAACCCGTAAAGGTTTTAACAAAGGTCGCTCTCTCAATTCTCAAGCTCATCACTCTTAAATTGATTGAACTAAGCAAAGCACACAAGAATCGCTTCGACTAACTCTAACAGCTCCTCACTCTTAGATTTATTCTAACAATTCACAAACTTTGCTAAAGCAAGACAACACTCAACAACTGTAAATTAATCTCTCGGATTGATTGGCTCTTGTCTCGTGTTTGTCTTGATGTACTTCACACCTATATATAGGTTCTTGAACTTCGACTTCAGGGTGTGTTGTACACGGTTAGTAATTCTCCTAGTTTCCTTCTTGAACTCTTCTTCTTTGTTCTCGCAGTCCTTCTTGAATAATAGTTCATTCGTTAGTGATCTAACTAGGGAAAGACTCCTTCTTCAAATCAGGACTTGATCTTGGAAAGCATTCCTAGTTCCACTCGAACTCAACTTCCCTTGTAGAGTGGTTTGCGTAATTAAGGAAACTTTCCTTCTTTGAAACTTGAGCGTCCAACCTATGACAAGTTTGTTTCCTGAATAATAATCAAAGACAATTACAAATGTGGAACTCAGTTAGTTAAATGAATAAGGCAAAACAATAATAACGAATATACTCAAGATTGTAAATCGGATTCTGCTCCAGCAATGTTACTCTAACATCGACTTCTCAATGTTAAACTAACATTGACAGAATACCTGTACTTTCAATGTTAAACTAACATTGACAGAATACATGCACTTTCAATCTCCCCATTTTTGCCTTAATCACAAAACCCATGAACCTGTTCTAATCAGATCAAATTATTCAGACAAACTTTACTATCAGATCACAATGGAAAATAAGTACGCTCTCCCTAAATGTCAGAAGGGACCAACTCAATGTTATTCTAACATTGATACTTTCAATGTTGTCATAACATTTGTCCTTGTCAATGTTAACTTAACATTGAAGCCAGGCAGATGTTCTAACATTGAACATCTCAATGTTATCTTAACATCAGAGACCAGTTAACACCTGTAAAACAGAGTTAGTACTTTGTATCCAAAGTTCAATGAGCATAAGCAGAAGCAGTAAGCAACAATATAGAAAAGTACTTAATTACAGACCATACTAAGTAGCAAGGAACATACTCCTTGATGAAACCGAAAACAAACCAAGAAAATAGAACTGTTCATACTGACAGAAACATAACAGAACTCAGAAATTTTTGAAAATTTGATCATTCTCCCCCTTTTTGTAAGGAAGGCAGATCCCTCAAATGCTTCCTGAGGCTGTCTATCTCTTACAGCCTTACTTGCTTGTCTGCTATCTCTCTTTGGGTATCTTTATACTCTCTGTCCAGCCACACCAGGGTTTCTTCCACAAAGGCATCATCAATGATTCCCTTTGCCTTGGTTGTGACTTCCATCATGTGCCTCAGAACCTTCTCCCCTATGTTCACACTCAGCCCATTCTTCAGTTTGTACACTAGCTTTGCAGATTCTTTTGTCATAACAGTGGTGTTTGAAGAGGGCAACCAGTTGTAGGTAGAGAGTTTGTGAGGTACAGCACTTAAGGAAGTCAGCCTTGTAGTTGGAAAACTGTCATTCCATTTCCTTGTGAGTCCACCAGTGAGGTCAGTGATCACCTCATCCATGCTAGGATCCTCTGTCTCTTCAGGATCAGGAAGTCCCCAAGCCTCATTGATCACAGAGGGGCTGATGTCATAGACCTTCATCCTTACCCAAGTTTTGCCAAACTTGGGAGAGTCCTGGTGGGACACCCATTGAGAGAGGTTCATGTAGAACTCTCTGATCACATCAGGGACATATGATGACTGGTTCATCACAGAGCCCAACACTCCTCTAGCTTCAAGCAGCTCAAACAACCTATTCTCCTTGAATATCTCCTCATCAATGTTCCTCTCCATGTGAATAACCCTGGCTTGATAAGCCTCCCACTGTTCTTCTGCCTCAGCAGACACATAAAAGCTGGAGTAAGGCTTTTTGGGGTACTCATCATCAAGCACATCAAAGTACTCATCACTGCCTGATGTTGGAGTAACATCAGCAGGGTCATCACCTACATGTAGGTCTTCTTCCTCCACTTCCTCATCTTCTTCTTCCTCCTTCTCCTCTTCTTCCTCTTTTTCTTCTTCTGACTCAGACTCAGAAGCTTCAACCATCACCTGATTTCCCTTTCTTTTCTTAGCAGCAGTAGCTAAGGCAGAGAGAGTCAGGCTCTCTTCTTCTTCTCTCTCAACCTCTTCAGGTTGACTGTCACCCCCATTATCAACATCTTGGTTACCCTCAGTAGCAACCTCCTCAACCACAGTCTCCTCCACCTGATCATCCTCCTCAGGAAGAGTCTCCATCTCATCAGCAACATCAGCCTCTGTAGGTTCAACCACTTCCTCAGCAACAACCACAGATTCATCCCTAACATTACCCTCAGGGACCTCATGCAAAACCTCAGACTCACCCACAGCAACATGGGCCTCTTTCTCCCCCTCAACACCAACAACAGTAGTAGCAGGCATATCCAGAGTAGGGTTAGCCATCATTACCTCGTTTTCAGGGTTGGTGGGCGTGGAGGTTTGCTCAGCCGTTTTTGATGTTGAATCAACATCACCCTTCGCGGCTTTCTTGCCCTTGCGCCGTTGATAGGTGGATTTCCTCTTTGGTGCGGCGGCGGTAATGGCTTCAGCGGTTGCACTTCTGGTCCTACGGCGTCGTGGTTGCTCCATCTGTTCTGCAGCAGCTGCAAGAGTGTCAATGGAAGACTTGCGGTCCATTGTTAGAGTGATTTTAGAAGGAAAAAAAAAACTCGATTTGCAGAGAGAGTTGAATTTTGCAGAAAATTTTGAGCGCGTAAATAGTGAGAGAAGATTAGGGCAAATTATATACTTAATCAGCTGAAGAATAGTGATAGTGGTGTTGTAACATGTTACCAACATAATCGGACCACTGTCACACGATCATACCCATGTTCACCTTACCACGTGTCAGTGTTAGATTAACACGTAACCACAACGGTCTCCAAACCTGAAAACTTATAAGTTACAATGTTTCAATGTTGGGCTAACATTGGTAAGTTAACATCGGAGAAGGAAGTTGTAGGTGCAGGGCTTCATCCAAGGCAACATCATGTGAGAGCGTGGGATATTCCTGTATACTGATCTGGAACCTCACCCAAGTACTTAGGTACAAAGACATAAATTCAGATCATCAGTATGAGCAAGTAACACATCCAACAGAAAAACACAGAGTGGATACACACATCCAGGGAAAAGATGTTCCCATAGCATAGAAGATCACAAAACATAGTGTTTTACCTGCAGTGAGTCACCCAAAAAGTATGTCTCAACACATGATTCCTAGGATTACTACGCCCCCTAAGCCCAAACCGACACAAGGAAAAAAGAATACAGAACTAGAAAGAATGCAGCAATGTTAGATCAACATTGGGAGATGGTAACCAAGTACAAACAACTTTACTGACTGGGATCAGGACAAATCAATTTATCTTTATGAACTCTTTTGAACAAAAAACTAGTGAATGTAAAAGGATAGTTTCATCACTGAATGTGGGCAGCACAAGACCCCACACACCCCAACAACTTAACCATCAGCAACAGATTAGGCAAGTACAAAGGAACTGAATGAAGACAATACATTTATCATATACTTCTCCACCCTAACTCCTCATTCATACTTGTTTTCCAACCTGTTTACAAGAGAAATACCAAGTGAACAATGCTACTGAATGCAAGCAGTCGAGACTTCAAAGCACCCCAGTAGTAAGGCTCACCATCATGCATAACCTTGGCCATAGACAAAACACAAAAATAAGCACAATTGAATGACAATGAAGCTCTCAACATCATGTACCCCAGCTTCTCTTCATGCTTTGTCTAACCTAACATAGATAAGTCACCACTGAATAACATCAGAGAGTGAGCTCTGTGTACCCCAGCTTCTCCCAGATGTTAGGTTAACATTCACAGACTAACAACAGAGTTCTTACTTTACAAAACTTTTGATATGTACCTGTCCACCAGTCAACTCAGCTATTCATACAGTTTAACCACACAGCCCAACAGAATCTCTAACAAAGATGTAATATGCAAGAAGAAAGAATGCAGAAAGGAAACAAAAAGAATTACAGATACACCACAACCAATAACCAGTGTTAGACAGTGGTGTTATGTCAACACTGGTGTACTAACATCCCTAGACGATGCACATGCCAAGAGAATTCCTCAAACTGAAGAACCTCTCAGAATCTAAGGGTTTAGTGAACATATCAGCAAGCTGATTGTTAGTTTCAATGTGTTCAATGTCAATGAGCTTATCTTCTACCATGTTTCTCAGAAAGTGATGCCTTATATCAATATGTTTAGTTCTGGAGTGTTGCACAGGGTTCTTAGAGATGCTTATAGCACTAAGATTATCACAAAACATAAGTAAGGTATCACTGTCTAACCCATAATCCAGTAGCATGTGTTTAAGCCAAACTAGCTGAGTGACACAACTGTCTGCTGCTATGTATTCAGATTCAGCAGGGAGAGTGACACATAGTTTTGCTTTCTACTGTACCATGAGACCAAGTTGTTCCCCAGATAAAAGCATCCTCCACTTGTAGACTTTCTGTCATCAGTGTCACCTGCCCAGTCTGAGTCACTGAAACCTACAAGATTTGTGTTAGTATCATAGGAATACCATATACCAAGGGCCAAGGTGCCAGAAATGTATCTAAGTATTCTCTTCACAGCAATCAGATGTGACTGCTTTGGACATGCCTGGTACCTAGCACAAACACAAACAGAGAACATTATGTCAGGCCTTGAAGCAGACAGGTAGAGTAAGCTTCCTATCATTGAACGGTACAATGTTGGATCAACATTGGCACCATTAACATCCCTGGATATCTTCACTGATGAAGACATGGGAGTCTTGCAAGGCTTTGAATCTGCCAATTCAAACCTTTTCACCAAATTCTTTGCATACTTTTCCTGACTTAGGAAAATCCCATTACCTGTTTGTTTTACTTGGAGTCCAAGAAAGAAGGTTAATCTCCCATCATACTCATCTCAAACTGTCCTGTCATTGATTCAACAAATTTTTCTAGAATAGAATTGTTAGTTGAGCCAAAAACAATATCATCTACATATATTTGAGCTATATAGATATGAGAATCTGTCTTCAAGACAAACAGTGTTCTATCTCCATCACCTCTAACAAAGCCAAGACTTAATAGGAATTTTGTAAGCCTTTCATACCATGCTCTAGGTGCTTGTTTAAGTCCATACAGTGCCTTTTCAAGCTTGTACACATGGTTGGGATACTTAGGATCTGTGAATCCCTTTGGCTGTTCAACATATACTTCCTTATCAATCAGCCCATTCAGAAATGCACCCTTTACATCCATTTGGTACAGTTTTATCTTAAGACAACATGTTATGGCTAGAAGTAACCTAATAGATTCAATCCTAGCAACTGGAGCAAATATCTCATCAAAATCTACACATTCAACCTGTGTGTGCCCCTGAGCAACTAGTCTAGCTTTGTTTCTAACTATAACCCCTTCCTCATTACTCTTGTTTTTAAATATCCACTTTGTCCCTATTACATTAACATTAGGTGGTCTAGGTACAAGTATCCAGACATTGTTCTTAGTAAACTGTAATAGTTCATCCTGCATGGCATTAATCCAAAAGTTATCAAGAATGGCTTCATTCACATTCTTAGGTTCTATGGTGGAGACAAAGCAAGAGGCATTATCAACAGTACAAGTGAAGTTCATGCAGACACACAGTTTTACCATATCACTATAGTCAAGTCTTTCTCTGTTTCGTGTCCTTACCCGTTCAGTGAGTTCACCTATTACCTGGGATGCTGGATGATCTTTCTGAATCCTAGCTGGGGGATCTCTTCTAGGTTCAGAGGCAACTTCATGTTCTGAATCAGAATCCTCTGTTGTTAGTCTAACATCAGATCTTGCTGGTGTTAGTCTAACATCGTTCCCTGACTCATGTTCAGTGTTTCCAGCTTCCAGTTCCAATGTTGGTGTAACATTCTCGGTTTCCACTGTTGGTTCAACATTGGGAACTGAGATGTCACCAGTACCTGTATCAAGAGTGAAATCATCAAACACAACATTCACTGATTTCTGAATTGTCTTCAATCTAAGATTGTAGACTCTAAAGGAAGTACTGTTGGCTGAGTATCCTACAAAGATGCATTTTTCACTTTTAGAATCAAATTTACTCAGATAATCCCTGTCATTAAGTAGATAACAGTCACATCCAAATTCATGAAAATATGCAACATTTGGTTTTACACCCTTCAAGAGTTCATATGGAGTCATGTTAGTTCCAGGTCTAAGATACACCATGTTACTAATGTGACAAGCAGTATTTAAGGCTTCAGCCCAGAGTCTTTTGGATAAGTCTTTAGCATTGAGCATAACTCTGCCCATCTCTTGAAGAGTCCTGTTCTTTCTCTCAGCAATCCCATTCTGTTGAGGAGTCTTGGGAGCTGAATATTCATGGAAAATACCTTTAGCATTGCAGTAGTTATCAAAACTAGCATTTTCAAATTCTTTACCATGATCAGATCTAATCTTAGTCACAGTGGAGCCATACAAGTTTTTAATACTAGCACAAAGAATTTTGAACTGATCAAAAGCTTCTGACTTTTCTTTAAGAAATTTTACCCAAGTGTATCTAGAAAAGTCATCTACAATCACAAAGGCACATCTCTTCCCACTGAGACTACTTACCTCAATTGGACCCATTAAGTCCATGTGCAGTAATTCAAAACACCTACTAGATCTAGGGTTAGCATTCTGTACCTGTAGGGGTGTATGAACTGCTCTGGTTTGCTTACCCTTGAGGCAATCACCACACACAAGCTTACATGGACAAGACAGCTTTGGTAAGCCTCTTACAGCATCAACTTTCTGTAATTTCTCAAGGTTTCTGTAGTGAACATGTCCAAGTTTCCTATGCCATATAGAAGCCTCATCTATCTTGGCATGGAAACATTCTGCTTCCTCCTGGGCTAGGTAGCAGTTATCTTTGGATCTAGTACCTGTCATCACAAGAACATTGTCACTATCATAAACATCACAAGATATCTTATCAAATGTAACCAGTAAGTCATCATCACACAGCTGACTGATACTGATTAGATTTGCCTTTAACCCATCTACCAACAACACATCCTTCAAGGGTGGGAAACCATCAACATCCTGTGTCCCCTTGCCAATGATCTTTCCTTTGGTGCCTCCTCCATATGTTACTGTTCCATCACTCAAATGTATCATTTGCTTAAGATTCTCTTTGCTGCTTGTCATGTGTCTTGAGCATCCACTATCGAAGTACCACTTACCTGAAAGGTTAGAGTACACAGCAGAGAAAACCACATTGCATACAACTTTAATCTTAGGGGTTTTAACTTTTTCTATCCAAGTCCTATTTTTCTGTCCTGCACCTAATGTTAGTCTAACATCAGAACCTGTTGAAGAATTAACATTCACAGAGGCTGTTTTCTTACCACATTCTTCTATGAATTTTCTACATAATGGTTTAATGTGGCCTTGTTGAAAACAATACTGGCAGATAAAGGTAGGTTTACTTTTTCCAGTGTTAATGGTTCCAGAACTCATATTATCAGACTCTTTAACAAAGCTTGTAGTTAAATAGGCAGAATTAACATTTGAAGAGGAAGGTTTCTCAACAAATCCCAGA
The DNA here is from genome assembly GCA_948329865.1 of Linaria vulgaris. NCBI lineage: Eukaryota > Viridiplantae > Streptophyta > Magnoliopsida > Lamiales > Plantaginaceae > Linaria > Linaria vulgaris. The sequence goes on along the minus strand of OX415250.1, from coordinate 26,847,210 downwards.
CCACATGTACCTGAGTTACTCATGCTCAATACCTCATCAAGTTTAGAAGTACCTTCATTCCATTTGGCTATGATCTGTGAATCCTTTTTGAGTTTCTCCTTTACCTCTTTCAGCTCGGCTTCAGCTTTGTCAAGATCTCTTTCATAGAGTTTCAACATGTTCTTCAAACATTCAATGTCATGCTTCTGTGCCTTGTTTCTTTTTATGAGTCTGACATTCTCTCTCTCAAGTCTGAGAAAGGTTGTGTGTAGGTCATCAAGAATTTCCTCCTGGGACATCTCTTCTTCATTGAAGTACTCCTCTTCTAGATCAACTGAGCCATGGAAACAATCAAAATTAGTATCATCACAGTCAGAGAGTGTGCCATGGTTAACCTGTGTATCATTGCTGTTCCAGTCTCCAAAGAAGATCTCCTGATTTACTGTTGGTTCTCTAATGTTAGAATAACATTGAGATTCTTGGCAGTTTCTGAAGTCTTCTCCTGACCAGATGATCCGAGTGCAAAGCGCAGCAGTGTTGATTTCCTCTGATTGTTCATCAGCACTTGTTCCAGATTCGAAGTCAGCTTCATTGAAGTCATCTACACAGACCCAATGAGAATTCCCTCTTGTTCTGAGGGTGTTAGCACATTCATGTTTAAAGTGACCATACCCCCTTACATTCATAACACTGGCCATCTTTCAATTTTTCAATATCTTGAGGCGTGCTCTTAGATGCCATGTATTTTACGAATTTTGGGGGCAGTTTCTTATAACCAAGGGCAGCATTACTGGTTGTTTTTCTTTATTTTTATCTTTGTAACCCAATTTACTAAACTTCCTAGTAATGTTACCATAGTTAGAAGAGATCAACTCATATTCATCCTCATCACTCCCTGTAAAGTCCGAGCTAGTACCTAGTAAGGCTAAAGCTAGTTGTTTACTGAATTTTCCTAGGAATTCTAGTTCAAATTCTTTTAGAGTGTTCATCAATGTTTGAAAGTCCATGTTGGCAAGATCTCTAGACTCATTCATAGCAATTCTTTTGACAGTAAACTTGGAAGATAATGTTCTAAAAGCTTTATAGACCATTGTTTGATTTGGGATGATAAAACCTAAGTTTTGACACTGATTAGCAATATCTAGAAGTTTCTCAAAATAGCTATCAATGCTTTCATCCTCACCCATCTCTATCTTCTCAAAGTCCCTCAAAAGTTTTCTATATTTAGAGTCCCTCACAGCCACATCACCCTCACAATGTAATTCAAGAACTTCCCATGCAGCTTTAGCAGTAGAACAAGTTTGAATAAGTTTGAACATATGATTACCTACCCAGCTAAAAATAGCATTGAGAGCCTTTTCATTGAAGTTGTAGAGAGCAATTTCGTTGGCTGTCCATTGTCCTCTTGGCTTAGGTACCAGATCAGCATCTCCATCTCTTGGCAAGTAGGGGATGGTGTAGCCTTCTAGTACTGCGTCCCAAGCTCTTAGGTCTATGGATTTGATGTGGACTCTGAGCCTGATCTTCCAGTAGGCATAGTTGTTGGGACCCTCCAATACAGGCAACCTGCTGGTATTGGGGTTGGAGTTGTCCATCTTGTCGTATCAACGCCAGACACCGGTGAAATTGGTGCTTGGCTCTGATACCAATTGAAATTGTGGATCGGGTTGATACGTTTTTGTGGTTAACTTAACACTGGAGAGTTAACAGCAGATCTGAACGTTGTTAACTCAGCGATGTTGCTTTAACAACAGACCAGAATAATAGTGCAGCGGAATAAACAAACACCAGTTTTAAAAAGTGAATATAGAATTATATTAACTTCCGAGCCTTAGGAAAAATAACCCGTAAAGGTTTTAACAAAGGTCGTTCTCTCAATTCTCAAGCTCCTCACTCTTAAATTGATTGAACTAAGCAAAGCACACAAGAATCGCTTCGACTAACTCTAACAGCTCCTCACTCTTAGATTTATTCTAACAATTCACAAACTTTGCTAAAGCAAGACAACACTCAACAACTGTAAATTAATCGCTCGGATTGATTGGCTCTTGTCTCGTGTTTGTCTTGATGTACTTCACACCTATATATAGGTTCTTGAACTTCGACTTCAAGGTGTGTTGTACACGGTTGGTAATTCTCCTAGTTTCCTTCTTAAGCTCTTCTTCTTTGTTCTCGCAGTCCTTCTTGAATAATAGTTCCTTCGTTAGTGATCTAACTAGGGAAAGACTCCTTCTTCAAATCAGGACTTGATCTTGGAAAGCATTCCTAGTTCCACTCGAACTCAACTTCCCTTGTAGAGTGGTTTGCGTAATTAAGGAAACTTTCCTTCTTTGAAACTAGAGCGTCCAACCTATGACAAGTTTGTTTCCTGAATAATAATCAAAGACAATTGCAACTGTGGAACTCAGTTAGTTAAATGAATAAGGCAAAACAATAATAACGAATATACTCAAGATTGTAAATCGGATTCTGCTCCAGCAATGTTACTCTAACATTGACTTCTCAATGTTAAACTAACATTGACAGAATACCTGTACTTTCAATGTTAAACTAACATTGACAGAATACCTGCACTTTCACTATCCAACATGATATGACAGAAGATATTCAAATAGACTGAGAAACCCTCTTTTATTCATGAATTCAAACTAGGAAACGGACACTGCCGACAACACAAACGAGACATGCTAGAAATGGCAGCGTCACCTCTACCAATATGGTAAAATGCCAGCAATGGCAGATCCACATCTATCTATAAGGTAAAATGCAAGAAATGGCAGCGTCACTTCTACCAATACATTCAAATGCTAGAAATGGTAGAGGAATATCTACCTATATGGTAAAATACCAGAAATGGCAGAGTAACAACTATCTATGCGATTTTATGCCTGAAATGACAAGAGTAACATGTACCTTTATGGATACATGCTAGAAATGGCAAGAGTCACATCTACCTACACGGTAACATGCTATAAATGGCAGCGCAACGTCTACCTATACAGCTTCATGACTAAATTGGCAAGAGGAATATTTACCTACGCGGTACCAATCCTAAAATGCAAATAAATTTGTACCTACGCGGTACCCTACCTAAAACGGCAACAAAACATGTACCTACGCGGTACCCCGTCTTAAATGACAATGAATCATGCACCCACGAGGTACCATAACGGAAAGGACAACAAATAAAATACATGATTCCTTACAAAGTATTCCTTTATATATTACAAATAAATATGTTACTTTGAGACACCATGCGAATCGCAAAAATTTGCGCACAAATATGAGATGACACGCTCATATTAAGGCAGAGAGAAATGAACAAAGATGAATCATATTACAACATCAAGTACCTACGCGGTAACCCGCCTATTAAGGCAAAGCGACTGGTGCCTACATGGTATCCCCGCCTCTTAAGGCACACCGACTAGTACCTACATGGTATCCCCGCCTCATACGACACAAAGACAAGAACCTATGCGGTACCCCACCTCTTAAGGCGCAGTAAAGCACTAAAATGAGACCCTGACTCTCAAGGGCATATAATCGTTGCAAATGCCTCCTCTAAACCTGGCCCGAGGATCCAAAGGTCAAGCAGTAAGCTAGACGCCTACTCCGCATAATTATAATAAACTGAAGATAACAACTATATAATGGCAGAATACTGCTAGATGCTCATAAGTAGTGCGATGACGTGATTAAATGAATAAATCATTCATGCCATAATTTTATTGCAGTGGCGTTACACCCGTCACCGTATTGCGACTAATCTTACAACTAAAAACACACTCATTATTGCGTGCAAGACGAGAGTCAAGAAAAAGACCAAATTATAAAACATGTTGCAGTCGCAGTGAGTACAACATTTACATCCACTATGAGGGTTAACATCTTACCCACATTGGTCAATCAATTTAAAAGCAATCCAGTCTGCGTGGTACAATATGGCTTTGCCCTTTACAAATATTGTCAATTCCTAAATGAAACCAGTACAAACGGTAAGTTCTCATTACTAATGAGATCTCCAATAAAACCATTGCAACCATAAGATATATAATACAACATTCAAAATGAACAACTACTGTTCAAATATATGAGGATGCATCGATTAAATAAAATCGCTCTGGAGCACAAAAAGTGTTAGCCAAAATATCATTCCAAGAAGCATAATATGATACGCTTTACATCACCATACAACTCTTTCAAAGGGTGACTAACCTACAATACTTAGTAGCACAAGCAAACGGTCTAATACGCACTAGGCACAGACCTAAGAACGTCAAGAAACTTCTCTGCGTCCATCATCGCAATCACAATTACTGTAGTTCAATGACTTCTTTACGACGACTTCTCACTCATGACCTATCTTATCCTATTTAAGTTACATGAAAGAGAATATTGACATCTCTCATTCGACCTATAAATGATATGGACGTAAACCGTCATTTACAAACATTGGTATGGGAGCCTCCAGTCCGCCATGATGGGCTTTAACTTTTCCAAATGATGTTTCATATGATTTTTACTCTCATTGCAACCTTGCTTGACTTCAAGCATTTTACTATGAATTAATTCGCCTATGAAAAAGGTAGAAAATACCTCAAACAGTAAATGATACTCATATCCTACCGAAAATGGCAGAGAACGCCCTAACAGGTACACAAATCCCCTATCCTACGGGATGAGGCAGAGACTACCCTTATGGGTAAAAATATCTCTTATCCTACGGGAAAATTTGGAGAATACCTTAACAGGTCAATTTATCTCCTATCATATGATGATATGCTAGCAAACACCTTAACCTGCATATTTATCATACAATGTACGACAACAGATGTCTACCCAAGGCAAATGCTAGAATTCAAACAAGAATCGAATATTCAAACAAAATAGTGTAACAAAGATTACGATTATCCAAAGGCTATTAGACATGCATAGTAGAGGCGACATAGCGCCACTTCCACTCTTAGTTTCGATATTGCGACACACACTTCACGCCAATCAGCACGAGTCTCTTTTTCTTTAAAAATCTCGACAACGACATCTCCTACCAATAAAGACGAGGAGGGAACACATTCGCCACCCATCAAGATAAAAATGAGTTGACCGAAAACTATCCACCTTCTAGTTTCTAACTTATTAAGAAATTTATATCAAAATATATATATATATATATATATATATATATATATATTCATTGCATGTTGTGCTATCATTGATAAATAACAGAGAATTAGCGACCCTACGCCAACGAAAGGGGTGAAGATCTACAATTCTATGGGATATTGAATCCCCTAACCACATAGATACAAAGAAGAGAACCCAAAAAGGACAAAAATCTACAAATCCTACGGGATATTGACTTCCTTGTCCACTGAGATACGGAGGAGAGAACCCGAAAGGGGCAAAAATCTACGAATCCTACGGGATATTGCGCACCGTTCACCTTAAAATACAAAGGTAAGGCCCCTCAACAAGGCATCGATCGCTTATTACGAAAACGGTAGAAGGACTGCAACTACAAATTGATAAGCCTCATCAGGCGTTCACGCTGAAAGGAGGCGCTAAGAGGAGGAGATTCTCAATAAAGACAAGTTTCCTAATAAGGAGCACTTATCTTCGATAATACAAATGCGACCTCTATGCTACGTAAATTACATTGGGGGTCCATCAATATCTTTGAATGAATTCACATATGCGAGCTCCGTCATTTGAACTGGCGGGACAAGAGGTACTGATGATTCAAACTTAATTGTAGTTTATGAATTATTATTTACAATAATAACTCCCAAACTGGGGGACTACATGATATGGTTATTTCTCGTATTGGACCGGACCCTTATTTGGTCTATGTCGGGGATGGCCCCCGATGTACATATTGAATATAATATTCGATATAGTACAGTTCACGTGTATGTCACGTGTGCGGTCCCCACATCCCAAGGTCTATAAATACCCGAGTTCCGCTAATCAAGGTAAGCTTTAATTATACTTATACTCTGCTCACTCTATATCGAAGACCCCCGATATCATCCTCGATATAGCACCCGATATGTACTATCGATATATATCATCGACATCACACTCGACATTGTACCCGATGTCATCCCCGACATAGAAGGTCTCCAATATCATCCCCGATATCACCTTAGATATCACATTCGATATCCACGAGATACCCGACATACAATTATACCTGATTATATACCTAACATATCACTAATGAACTACATCCGGCTTGATTCCCTCAAAGGGATATGTAGGCAGCTTGGGATAACCCGAGTCCAGTCCGAATTTATCAAAGATCCATATGTCCCCTCACCACGTTGCTTGGAGTACATGTGTGCAAAGGACAAAGCTGGTTCCAGCGTGGCCTAGAACCAACATGATGTGTAGTGTTTCGTCAGCCTGCCTAGTCAGCATATGAACTCGGCCCAAATCAATATTCGATAAAGGTGAACAAGTGACAAGTCAATTTTTTGTTGGAATGTCTAACACGCCTAACTCGAGAAAGTATGGTACGTATGGGATCCTAAAGAAGGTTAATGATAGCATTGATGTTATTGATCTTCTTGGGGACATGACAAGTTTGATGATTTTCAAAGTGGTGGATCTATACGAGCCTTACAGTGGTGAATTTTTCTATCAAAATACTAACTCAAGGTCGAGTTTTTAGAAGTGGGAGGGACTGATGTAGAAGACACCTCATATCTTGAAGAAAAGCATAATAAGAAAAGGCATGTACGAAAATCATCATATCTTCTGACTGGTCAGATTAAGCATCTTCCAGTTCTCTACAGTCAAGTTTCAAAGTGTAATTTACATTAAGTGGGGGGAGTCCAAGAATCATGTTTTAGTGTGTCCATGCCAACAATTTATCTTGTTGTGCAAGTTATTAGTTTTCTTTTCGAATTAGAAGTTCTTTCCTTTTTCAATTAGAATAGTTGTTTGATATTAGGATACTATTTTCGTTTTTTAGGTCTCATGAGCTATATATATAGCTCATTAGTTATTTTGTTAAGGGAGACTTTTCTTCATCTTTGATTTATCAATAAAACGGAATTTATTCCAACTCTTATGGACTCCAAAATCTCCTTTGCAATTATACGCTGGTATTTTCGATAATTTACGCTTCCGTTCTACGTCACTCCACCCCCTCCCCCACTCCCCGCAAGAGGGGCGTTCAATTGGTATTCTCTTGGAATGCGGAGAACCTTAAGGATGCCTTGTTGAACTTTCTCTCTCACAAAAAAAAGACATTCTATTTGTATATGTTTAGTCTTCTCATGGTGGACTGGATTGACAACAACGACTTGAGCACTTATGTTGTATGTGTAGAGTACATGAGTTTGAGTATTTGAGATGTCAAGATTAGACAACAATTGAGACAATCAAACAATCTCACATGTTGCGGTTGTAAGTGCTATATATTTTGCTTCAGTTGTGGAACGGCTAACTGTTGATGAGTGATTTTTCTATGTAGATAACAAATACAGTGATGTTGCGCGTTGTTTGTTTGCAACAAGCCCGATCATTATCACAAAATGCATTGATATTAGGAGTTGATTTTGATTAATAGAACCTCTCTTTACTTGTATTGGCTTTGAGGTATCTCATGACTCTGTGTGCAGCTTCAAGGTGCAGCCTAGTGGGAGCAGACATGTGTTGAGTTAAGTTCTGTATAACAAATCACATGTATGATCTTATGATTGTTAAATAAAAAAGTCTGCCAACCAGGGTCCTAAAATAATCAGTGAGAAGTTTAGAGTTAGTGGCATCATACTTTGTATTTGATTCCATCGGAGTAGAGAATGGTTTACAAGCCACATACCTTGCTCATGTAAGTATGTCTAGTGCATATTTTCTTTGACATAATGTAATACCATATTTGCTTCTTGCAATCTCAATACCTAGTATATATTTCAAGTCTCCTAAATTATTTATTGTGAATTTGTCATGTAAATGATGTTTGATTTGTTCAGTGGCATTGAGATCATTATCAACATACACATACAAATCAGTGAAAGAGTGAGGGGTTTTCATGACAAGCACAAAACAATCAGAGACTCTTTGAGTAAATCCATATAATATAACGTAATGATTTAACTTTGTATACCATTGTTTGGATGCTTGTTTAGATCGATATCTAAACTCTTTTTGAATAAACATACCATGCTGTTATTAAGTTGAGAATAACCAAGAGCAGGTTTCATGTAGGTCTCTCCATGTAATTAATCAGAAAGAAAGTGTTATTCACATCTAAGTTGTTTTAGGTAAGAGTTATTTGAAGCTCGTACGGATAAAAGGAACTCTAAAAGTTGTTAATTTGGTAACTCGTAATAAAGTATCAAAATAATTTAATTCCTTCTTAGATGGCAAAAAGCGAGGCCATATGATTAAAAGAAAGACTAGTTTGTCTTTTGACATATATATAAATTTCTGAAAAAGGATCATTCTTATGAACAGCTGGAATCGGAAATGGAGAGTTCCAGTTCAGTTTCGATGTGCTTCGAGTGCCTTGAACGTCGAATTGAGTCCGATTTTTCCGGCGGCGTCACCTTCATCCATGGCGTCTCCTCCGACCATTCCCCTCTCCCCTTCGGTTCGCAAGCCCTAGTTCAGGTACAGTGCTACACACACTATAACTACTCAAACCCTCGTTTTTCTTTTATTTTCTTTTCTGGAATTAACAATAAATTATTAAATGCAGGTCTCGTCACGCCAATACCTCCTCAATTACGTGCCCTACCGCCCCCACGATTGCTGCTTCGCCAAATACGTGTACGATCATGTCTCCAACTCTCTTCTTCATGTGTTGTTCTGTTTAATTGGATTGTTAGTTAGTTAATAGTAGTCTATAACAGGTAAACTATGTATTAGCTGGTCTTTGAATTATTTCCCCTCTCCATCTTTACAGTGACGAATACTGTGCGGTTGGGGACGACATTGAGTTTTCAAACGTAAAACAAGCCGCCGGAATTCCCAGTGCTAGAGTTGATACTGCACCGATTGAATTTTCCAGAAACACTTGCTTTAATTGTGAAGCATGTACGGTTTCCAGTCACTTTTCTTGCTCGAGGGCAATTACTTCACTCGCTCCAACAGCTTACATTGGCAATGCGTCCTTTAAATTGTTTGAAGAACTTGCTTCTAGTTTCTTAACTGGATCACTTGAAGACCACATTTTGCGTTCTCTTAATCAGCTTCTTCAAGGAAAATCAGCGTTACAAGAGAGTTGTAATTTTCTAAGCTTGGTGGGGCTACCATCATTTAAAGAAAAGGGTTTTCCTGGATGCATAAGACATCCAAATATAGTTCCTGTTTTGGGAATGTTGAGGTCCTCGAATCATATCAGCACAGTGCTTCCAAAGACTACATATACCCTTGAGAATATTCTGCACTATAGCCCTGCTGCTCTAGAGTCTGATTGGCATGTCAGACTTTTAATCTACCAGATACTATCAGCTCTGGTTTACATGCATGGTTTAGGTATTGCCCATGGGAATTTAGCCCCATCCAGTATCATGTTGACTGATACATCTTGGTGCTGGTTACAAGTTGGTGCGGAACAGCTGGTGGAATCCAAGGAGAATTCTACTGAAGAATGCCGTGATCTTTCTCCTGGTGGCTTCTGTTTTGAAGGCTGTTCTTCTCGTGCCCTTTATTCTGATATAAATGTCAGCCTGTCTGGAGATTGGCAGTCTAGTTTCAATAGTTGGTGGAAGGGAGAACTAAGTAATTTTGAGTATCTGCTCATCTTAAACAGATTAGCAGGGAGAAGGTGGGGTGATCATACCTTTCACATGGTCATGCCTTGGGTTGTGGATTTTAGTGTAAAACCTGATGAAAATAACAATATTGGGTGGAGAGATCTGAGTAAGAGCAAGTGGCGTTTGGCGAAAGGCGATGAACAGTTGGACTTTACTTACTCGACTTCTGAAATTGCTCACCATGTTTCAGATGAATGTCTATCTGAATTGGCTGTCTGCAGTTATAAAGCTAGGAGGTTACCGTTAAGTGTGTTGCGAGCAGCGGTCCGTGCAGTCTATGAACCTAACGAGTATCCCGCTAACATGCAAAGGTTGTATCAATGGACACCTGACGAGTGCATTCCAGAATTCTATTGTGATCCACGCATATTCTATTCCGTACATCCAGGCATGCCTGATTTGGCCGTGCCTTCTTGGGCCCACACTCCAGAGGAGTTCATCCAGTTGCATAGAGATGCTTTAGAAAGTGAACGTGTCTCGTATCAAATCCATCATTGGATTGACATCACCTTTGGCTACAAGATGTCTGGTGACGCTGCTATTGCTGCTAAGAATGTAATGTTGCCGACATCAACTTCCGTAATGCCACAATCAATCGGACGCCGCCAGCTATTTACTCAACCACACCCTCCCCGTCATACTGTTCGAAGGGTAGCTTCTGAAAGGAACATTGGTTCAGCTAAAGTGGCTAAAACTGAAGGCAAGCATCACCTGCTTGGTGAAACTAAGTTTTTAAATGAACTGGAGACAGCAACTTCTTTCTGTGAGAATTTGTGGTATTTAACTCCCCGTTATAATTTTGACTTAAAAGGTTATGAGAAGGCTTTTTTGGGGGATAATTCTGATATTATTTCATCGAAAGAACCTGAGAACTTTATGTCAGCCTCCGCTATTGGTCTAAATTATATTCTTGAGAATATTCAGGTGAAAGACGATAGTTCTACAGGTTATCAAGAAATGTTGCTTTGGGAGCAGAAATCACACTCAAAAGCTTCCTCCAAAAAGATTGCTGATGATATATTTGCTATTGGTTGTGTTTTAGCGGAACTTCATTTGAAGAAGCCGCTTTTTGGTATGAATTCATTAGTTTCGTACTTGGAGAGTGGTGTCCTACCAAGTCATGTTAAAGAACTTACCCATCACATGCAAGTCATCGTTAAAACCTGCATTCAGAAGGATTGGAACATGTAATGTTTTCCCAGCATTCCCCATTTCTCACACGCACAACATAAGAAAAGGAAAACAAATATTGTTCATTTAGGTGGTTTCAAGCACTGTCAATTTACTCTCCCTGTAATATATGGTCAAATTTGACACTTGGCTGAACTTTTCTGTTTTCTGGTCAAATTAGGAGGCCTTCAGCCAAGTGCCTTTTGGAATCTCCATACTTCCCAGAGTCAATCAAGTCGTCATACTTGTTTTTGGCTTCATTTCACCTTCTTGCAAAACATGAATCACGTCTCCAATATGCTGCAACTTTCGCAAATCTAGGGGCTCTGAGAAAAATCGGAGATCTTGGTGCTGAAATGTGTGCTCCTTATTGCTTACCTCTTGTGGTGACTTCTGCCTCAGATACTGAAGCTGAGTGGGCTTACATACTGCTCACGGAATTTCTGAAATGTTTAAAGTTGGAGGCTGTGAAGAAACTTCTTGTGCCAGCTATTCAGAAAATTTTACAGGCTAGCTGTTCAGCTTTTTATTCAGTACTGTGCCATCTGTCCATTCCATTTCAATTATTTTTCTTGCTTCTTATTTATACATAATATTGTAGGCTGCAGGACATTCACACTTAAAAGTTTCTCTTCTTCAAGGATCATTTATGCAGGAGATATGGAGAAGGATAGGCAAACAAGACTACATTCAGAAGATACACCCACTAATAATTTCAAACTTGTTTGTTGCCTCTCATAAAAGCTCAGCCGCCGCGGCATCTGTTCTACTCATAGGGTCTAGCGAAGAATTTGGTGTGCCGATCACAGTTCATCAGGTTTACCCATATTTCTTACTGTTTTGGTGTGTAATCCCAAATAATATGCCTTTATACGCTAATATTTGTTATTATGCCAATATAAAACTCGTTTATTCATATTAGGCTAACATAAAAAAGTTATCCAGACAGTTTTACCTCTGATACTCTGTTTCGGGAAAGGGCTATGTAATGATGGAGTTGACACGCTGATTAGAATTGGTATGCTCGACATATTGAGTTGAGAAACTTGAGATGTTCCTTAAAATATGCTCGATGAAATTCTCAGGAGATGTCACGTGCTCTGTAGGTGGACTTTTTGGGGAGAACTTTGTTGTGAAGCAAATTATGCCGTTATTACAAAATGTTATCCACTCTTGCATCTACAGTTCAACTACCAGTAGACCCGAACCTATTCAGAGTTGGGGTTCGTTGGCCTTGATAGATTGTTTGACGACAATCGATGGCCTTCTTCCAGTTTTGACTAATGAGAAGATTGTTAAGGAGCTAATTGAGGTATAAACTTACATAAGAGCTTTTCTGTATTGTGAATGAATTCAGTTAATGAATTCAAGAGCTTACTTCATGATCATGCAGGATGGAAGTTTCCCATTTGTCAAAATTCTTTTGCACAAGGACATGGCGCACCCGGTGCTTCAGGTATTTTGATTGTTGAGATTTTGCTTCAATAGAGTTGTGCTCTTACGATGTTTGGATTAGTGTCAACATTGGCAATTTCACTTCTTTCCCTTTTTCTATTTTATTTTCTTCTCTGTAGTCAACATTGGCAATTTTTTTAAGAGGCCCATGTCCTTGGTGGGTGCGAAACTGTCAATATAACAGCGAGTCAATGACAATTCATCTGAAGGCAAAGTATTCTTATCATTTATTGTTAGAGGTCTATCGAACCATGCACAATTAAAATAGCAAGGAAAAAAGGTTATTGTATGTTACACAAGCATACTATGGTGGTCATTTGATGACTATTGCATGGCTGTTCTTTATCCACGTTTTTCATAAGCCATAGAAAAATTCCTATTTCTTGTTTCTTTTGGATGTTTGTATTTTCTAGCAATATTTACGAATGAGCGTTCAGTGCTCAAAAATAATTTAACTACGTGATAATAGATCTTTGTCCAAAGTTTTTTATGTTGTCGAGCAGTTGGATAGTGTATCATTGACATGGATAACTCCATTTTTGCCAGAACACTGCTAAGAGTCTTATCAGAGTTTGCCAGAAGATTGGCCCAGATTTAACAGCATTGCATGTTCTGCCGAAACTTAAAGAGTTATTCGATGAGCTTGCATTTTCACAGGAAAAGAATAACTATTCTACCCTTTTGGGTGGAAGCCAGAGGGGCTCTAGTGTGAAAGAGGGTGAGGAGAATATCATCGGGAGCCGCATGGATATGGCGTAAGTTCTGGCTTATTGCATGTGATGATGCTAATACCTTCTTTTTTTAAAAAAAAAAATTTATCACATACATGTTTACATTGACGTATGTCTAGGAAAATTGCTGCAGGTTACTTTTGTATCCTCAGTTTGCTTCTTTACTTGGCATAGAGAAACTCCGTCACTGTTGTGCCACATGGTTGATTCTTGAGCAATTCCTTCTACGGCATCATAACTGGAAGGTTTGATTCTTTTCATTGTTGCTTAGCACTAAATTAGCTGCATCATCTTCACTTCACATTTACATGTAATCAAGCGAGCACTCTGATAACCTCACTTGCGTATTTGCGATCAGTTCAGAGTTCGTTTGAAGCCTGTAAAGAATTCTTATATTGGGTTCTATGGAAGTTTTAGATAAACATAATTCTGTTCTTGAGTTCTTGTTATAGTTCCCAGTATCGGTTAGGTTTTTACTTTCATGGTAATTCTAATTGTTAAATTTAAAAGTGGGATGAATATTTTGAGTTCCCATGAGGTATGAGCCAATAACAAAATAACCTCTCATGTTTGAGAAATTGCAGAAGTTGTTCCTATATCATGTTTGGGATTAGAAGTTTTCTTTTACATCGTTATTTTCTAACGATATGACAAAAATCAATTTAGTTCTCCAAAGACATCCTTTGATATTAGCATAATTTTTTTCTTGCAATTGCACCTTTGAACTTAGAAATTGGTTAAAATCCTTGCATCAAATTCGAAATAATATTACTCCCTAAATTTTGTGGTGTATTATAAATTTTTTTTGGATTGTCAGTTTATCACATTAACACTCCTCGGGAGTTAAAGAAACTTCGCCACTAGTTTGAAGAGATGCAGAGTCATCCGTTGAAACTTACAAGACCATTACGTATAGAAAGTTTCCTGTTTGAACAACTAAACACCCCTGAAGTATAAGTTATAGATAGACCGCCTATTTTTTCATGCTTCTAATGTAAAGTGTGCTATTGTTGTCTTAACTTTACACATCTGCAGCTCTTTTTAGCCTTTCTTTTGCTCAGTGTGAATCTGCAGGGGGTTCCTCTCAAAGTAATCCTGATAGCTTAAGTGGTAGAAAATCAAATCACAACAAAGGCTCAACATATGACAACACACATTCCAAACACTTACTGAATGGCGTTGGATGGTCAAGACCTCAATTACGGGGAAAAAAGGGTGCCAAAAATTTCCTTCCCAACAGAGGTATTTCTGACTATCATCAAATTGAAAGGCAAGGAACAATCTCAAATTCAGCAATGCAGGAACCTTGGTATTGGTTTCCTAGTCCTCCTGGCAATTGGAGTGAACATGATCTGGCTGCACGTGCTGGTAGTCCTAAGGAAGAACTTCCTTGGAAAATTAGAGCATCTATTGTACAATCTGTACGGGCTCATCATGGAGCTTTGAGATCTATTGCTGTTTGCCCAGACGAGTGCACAGTGTTCACAGCAGGAGTTGGACCAGGATTCAAAGGAAATATTCAGAAGTGGGAACTGTCGCGAGTTGATTGTCTCTCGAGCTATAACGGCCATGAAGAGGTTTGCTTCAATTAGTAGGTTATGTTCACATTTGTCAAACAAATAAGCTGAACTAGATTATCTCTTGAAGTAGCGTATTTGATTTCGAAAACAGAGAAAACAATTGTTTGAGTTATACAAAAGCAATGAATTGAATTTTTATTAATGTGAGGCTGTGCCTGTGTTTACATACTAAATGTATTTCTTCTTCTTTTATCTTTGAATATAAATGTCTGAAGATAAAATAAACTAGATGTGGTTGCGCACTGTGGAATTATTAAAATCGGTCAACATAAATTCTGTTAAAATGCTTGAAATAAAGTGGAGCGTGTTGGTTTGTAAGTTCTAAAAGTACTTCTCGTTGATATATAGTGGATCTGCACACCACAATTGTTCTTTGAAGGGAAAAACTTGCAATATCCTGCGGCTCTCAAAAATGTCTATCATAACAAATATAATATTTTGTATTTTGATCAGTGTTCTTTGACAAAGAGGTAAAGGATCGTAACATTTATTAAATTTTACTGCAATTTGCACTTCTCAAATGTATTTCAGTGTCAATTATTCTGATTGATTCTCACATTAAACTATTAGACTTTGTGCATGCTTGAAGGAGTAAAAAATATTTCACCAACAATCACAAGTTGTTGATTTTTTTGTGAATAACATTTGATTTATCAGAAATTGTTGTCTTAGTTTGTGTATCAGATGGTTTGTATTTCAGTTCAGGCTTTTTGCACGATGTCAGTTCATAATTTCTTACAGATATTACTGCTCGATATATCTGTAATGGCCTCCCAATTGTCAGGTTGTTAATGACATTCATGTTTTAGCATCCTCTGGAAGGGTAGCTTCTTGTGATGGAACACTACATATATGGAATGGACAAAGCGGACAGCCAATTTCTCTATTTTCTGAGAGCTCTTTAGCCTCAACACAGTTGATGGGTAGAGATGAAGACAATATGCTTCATTTTAATCCCTTATCAAATGGAATGCTCAGCACTCCATTTCATGGGAATTCATACACTACCATGGACCACTTGGAATTCGCTGATCGACTTGTTGTTGGTACTGGAAGTGGGTCTCTCAGGTAATATTACCCTTTTAGAAGAAGGCCAAATGCCATTATGCATATAGTTGTCTGAATTACCTTAATGGCGCACAGATTCATTGATGTCAATCAAGGGCAAAAACTTCATCTGTGGAGGAGTGAATACACCGACTCTGGTTACCCTGCCCTTATATCATCCATTTGCTCTTTTGGTTCTTCCAAAGTCTTTGCCAATGAAACTGTTGTCAATCCATCCTGGATTGCAGCTGCATTTAGTACCGGTTATTGTAGGCTTTATGACATAAGAAGTGGAAAAATCATTGCCGCATGGCAGGCTCATGAAGGATATGTGACCAAGGTATGCTTCCGATTGAATGTGAATCCTAGAAGAATATAGATTTTACGTCACAGTGTTTTAAATCCGTGCAGCTGGCTGCTGCGTCAGATCACCTGCTTGTTTCCAGTTCTCTTGACAAAACTCTTCGAATTTGGGATTTAAGAAGGTAATTACTTTTTACCAATCTAACTAGCATAGTTAGCATCTTAAAGGGAACGAGTTACTTTGCCTTATATTTTCTGAAGGTAATGAGAACTTTTCGAAAAACAAGCAAATTCCAAGTCTGGAATAATTCGTTAATCTCTCATTCTATATGTTTTTGGAAATTGGCAATGACTGATTTGTGCGCAGAGCAGTTTGGAGGTAATTTGAGTTCTTAATGAATTTTTTATGAGAGTAGATAATTTACATTTTCTTTCAGCATCCTACGTTATTGTGCTTTACCAGAATATCTTGCCTTATGTGAACGTGCATGCACGCATATCAGTAGACTCATGCTTATGAATATAATGATGGAACAACATGTGCCTTTTCCTGAAATGACCATGTACCTATATTGATCTTTTTTCTCAACATGTGAATTCTAATCCCTAATCCTGCACTGAATCGTCAGTTGGCCAATTTGGATGAGAATGATGAATATTAATGGAAGTCTAGTGTAGCAAGCTTGTTTTTAAGATGTCACACATCATTCTGAGCTTCGCTGATGTTCTTTTTCGAATTTACAGGAATTGGACAGCTGAACATACAGTTTTTAGAGGTTACAGTGATGGGGTATCTGGTTTCTCAGTTAGGGGGCAAAATGTGATCTCGATATGTAAAAATAAAATCGGCCTTTCTTCTTTGCACAGCTCTGCTGATGAAGTACATCTCTCTCTACTCTCTCTCTCTCTCTCTCTCTCTCTCCCCCCCCCCCCCCAAATGTCACTAACAGCTAAGGAAATTAATTAAGCAAATAAGGAAGAGCTAAGAAATGTTTCTCTGATTGCAATAACATGACTATTAGTTCTTGCAGGATCAGATCATGTTAAAAAGTTGCTAGTATTTAGAGATTGGCTTGCTAGTATGTTATCGTGGTTCCGCAACCTTCTCGATGATACTACTTGTTACCGTTCTCAAAGAAACAACATTAGTTAAAAATATTTTTTTGGTTTGTCATTCAGAATTGCAGCATATAGTTTAATGAAGTTATCTTGGATTTCTTTTTCTACTTTGATTGCTTATGTCTTTTGTCGTGTTATTTCTTGTATTCTCCTTTTGTTCTTGAATATTAAATTCCATATTTATCTCATGCAGGACGGGCAATATCGGGCAGCACCTCAACATCTGTATATGGTAGATGGGGAATCCAAAAACCTGTCTGTGTTGTCGGCTATTAGCATTCTTCCTTATTCACGGCTTTTCCTTGTTGGAACAGAGGATGGCCATTTAACAATTTGTTGTTAGTTAATTGAACTTTGAAGAGGATGTTATCCTGTGAATCTATAGTGTACATTATCTTTGTATCGTTGTGTTCCTCGTATTCAGTGCCCACATTTTATCTATGTTGGGACTAAATTTGAACAAGTTACAGTTTGAAACATACTAGTGAGTTTTGTATCTCTATAATAATACAAGCTTTCATCATACCACTAAAAGCATCCAGGGAAATCTTGTGAAGGGGTTTTACATTATTGATGGAGTAAATACATTGGCTTCACCAAAATGAATTTGAAATGAATGCTTGTCTGTTAGGATAAACAATAACGAAGAAAAGAATAACTCATCAGAGTTGTTTTTCTTCCTTTAAAACTCAATTTCCAACACTGGATGTGCAATTGTGCATCATCGATCAGAAGAAAGCTCCACCCCAACTTTTTTAATCTTTCAGCTTATTTTGTTATTACAATGGCGGATCTTTCATTCCTTGACCTTGAGGGTATGCGACTCCTTTCGTCTTATCTTATTGCAGTTCCTTTGCTTATATATTTATTTATTTATAAGTTCTCAATTGTCCTTTAATTTCTCTTCATATAGGCGTTTCAAGATCAGTTTCAGATGCACCTCCAAATCATTATTTGGTCAAAATTCAATCCTTTTCACAACTCGCAAAGAACAACATAGAAAAGTATACGTCCAGTGATTTCGAGGCTGGAGGATACAAATGGTTGAGTGTAGTCTAAACTAATTATCTGTTATTTCAACTCAATAGCTGGTACTTGTAAGATTCTCCAACCACTTCATAAATGAAGAAATGTCATCTAATTGCAGGAAATTGGTTATTCACCCTAATGGAAACAAAAGCAGAGACATTACTGATCATATTTCCCTGTACCTAGTGATTTCTGAAGGGAATTCCCTTCCTCCAGGTTGGGAAATCAGCGCAATTTTTCGATTGTTTCTGCTTGATCAGAACAAAGATATTTACTTAACTCTAAAAGGTGATTCTTAGTAAAAACATGTCTTTTTATATTTTTTGTCAATTTCTTTGTAATTATCAATTCATCTAACAATAGTGAACATTACGCTTATAGATACGTCAGACAAAGGTAGACGTTTTCATGGGATGAAACGTGAGTGGGGCTTTGATAAGTTCATACCTCACAAAACCTTCAATGATTCTTCCAATGGATACTTGGCCAATGATATGTGCGTGTTTGGAGCGGAAGTCTACGTCTGCCAAGAAAAACATGCGGGGAAAGGAGAGAACCTATCGATGATAAAAGATGCAATAACCTATAAAAACAGTTTCAGATTCGAGAATTTCTCCAATTTAACAGAAGAATGTGTAGAATCCAAACCATTCGATGCTGCTAATCACAAATGGTAAATATCTCGCATCTCTTTCTCATCATATATTATGTTAATCCCAACAAATAATCTTTCTTATTTTACATTTCAATAAATTTGCGCAGGAAAATACAACTCCATCCTAGGGGAAAATTAACTGGTGCTGGAAGTCACATATCTCTGTATATAACTTTAGCCGAACCGCAAAATATTCCTCCTGGATCTAAAATATATGCTGAATTTACATTACGGATTTTGGATCAACTTAATCGCAACCATTACTTTGGAAAAGGTAAATCAGCTCTTCATCCAACTTAGTATTACGTGCATTATTGAGATAATGCAACCGAATCTTGAACCTTTTCTTTTTTTCCCCTTTTAAATTGAATGCAGCTAATTACTGGTTCAGTGCATCAAGCTCAACATGTGGTTGGCCAAGATTCGTATCACACGCTTATTTTAATCTATCAACTGTCGGTTTGCTGGTGAAAAACGTCTGCGTTGTGGAAGCAGAACTCGCTGTTCATGGAGTGGCGAATGCTCTATAAGGCAATTTATTATTGATTGGCGATGTATCCGTACTGTTGTATATCGTTCCTACTATGTATATACTTTGCATGTGACAAAATGTTTTTATAACAAATGCAGTATATTTAGAACGAATTTTATTTTCTATGTAAAATAAATTATAATAGTCTTAAAACTCAAAAAACGAATTATTCAAATACTATCTTGTGTTACACTTTACTCACAAAAAATAGCAACTAATAACTCTTACATTCCCTTCATACTTGCATCACATCCAGGCAGGTTACACAGTCTGCCAAGCTTTAACCACCGTAAAAATATACTTCTGAATTGAGTTCCCCAGCTAAAATTTGAGTCAATTCTAAATTAGACATGCAGACAAATTTCAACCATAATCATACATCAAATTTAAACAAGAAATCTCAGTCCTGTTCTGGGATTATAATAGATATATATCCAAGGCCAAGCATGAATAATCAAAATCCGGCCTAGTTTACTCTGCTTGTATCAGAAACCAAAAACTAACCACCAATGGGCAATATATCCTCTTGCTTACGGGGACTAAACATTTAGGCACCTAACACCCCAAGACATTATGTATGATAATGTATCAGAAACTCAGGGCCAGAGGTACTCACGCATAGGGGCGAAGCCAGGATTTTCGAGGAGGGGGGGCGAGATTACGCTAAAAAATTGTATGAGATAATAATTGATAATAAAAATAATAATCTTCTCTTGAGATAATGTGCATATTCTAGTGAATAAGATAGCTCTAAATTTTGAAATCAATATACACGTTTGATAAAACAACTCAGACTCTCTAAAATCATTCTCTTACCATCATAAAAATAATTTTTTTCTCTTTTAAATAATGTACTAAGCTATAATGAGACTTGAGTATTCCACTACTCCTTAAAATATAATTAATTTTTTTATACTCATCGAGCTGCATATAAAACTTTATTAATCAATCGATACAATGCTATCCAAACTATATATAGTTCAAAAGAGACATTTTACAAATTACCCATATTACTTAGTCGAAATAAAGGATATGAAAAGCATACTTTAACTAAAATAATGGAGTTCTAATATAATAGCGCCTAGGTTGCAAGGATACGGATACAGATACGAGTATCGGTATTCGCCAAATACGGATACGTGGATACAGTTTTTTTTTAAATTTACAAGATACGATACATATGGGATACGTCAAATATTTAATATTAATAATTATTTATATTGATATAATTCAAATAAAAATATCAAATGATATTATATTTAATCACTTGCACAGTTATTAGTCACATACTATTATGAAATATATTAAAGCTTTGTGTGTTGTTTTTATTTTTTGTTTGAAATATAGGGTTTTCACGATTTTATATTTAATTTTCTGAAAAGATATTGCAATTTGGTTATTGTTAAACCTTTTCTAGTTTAAGAAAACTACCACACTACTCTTATAAATTGCTGATACGCGTCAGATACTCCTCGGATACGCTTCACAATGTATCCGATACGTGTATCCGTCTTTTTTTAATTATTTTTAATGCAAGATACGCCACGTGGCGTATCCGATACGTATCCAAAGAGTATTCGACGAGTATCGGTATCCGATACGTATCCGACATTGACCGGCCATTTTTTTGGAGTATCCGTGCATCATAGAATAGAGCTCATGATACTTACTTGTATAAATAAAAATGATACATCATTCTCAAGAAGGAAGAATCGAACAAAAACTAGCTATTTGGCATAAATGTGATTCTCTTTTTAGATAAATAATTGAGGTGTGATGCAGTTTTGTGATCATTTAAATAAGTGTGCCATAGTAAGGTATATTTATTAAGCTTTACATTTAATGGAGATTATTACAAATAATATATAAATGGGCCATCCTATAATATAAATTGTATAAGAAATAAATAGATAAGTGGGCCAAAATTGTATTAAGAAATAAACAGACAAATGGGCCATTTAATTTGTTAGATCAAATTGTTTGGCAGGGCAAAACAAATCGTATATAAGCATAATAATTATAAATTTTATATTAAAAGTTTAGTGCTAATCTAGTAATTAGGAAACAGTTGGGGGGTACAGCAGTCCCCACATGCACCCCCCGTGGCTCCGCCACTGCTCACGCACCTCCTATGTCCATCCAATGAGGTTGTGTCAATCATTACTATTACACTGAAAGATGGAGGTTCATTACGGAGGAAGAGGCTTTATAGAGAAGAATAATCAAGTCTAAGTATGACGGTTTTGATGAGAATATGCGTCAAAGAAACAATCATTATCCAAGTAACCTTGAATCAATTTGGTGGAAAGACTTGAAGAAGATATTCTCCACTTCTAGGTAGGGCGATTGGTTCTCCAAGAAGGTGAAATGAAGTGTTGGGGATGGAAGAAACACTAGCTTTTGGCGTGATACGTGGAAGGGGGATCAACCATTTTGTGAGAAATTTAGACGATTATTTTTGATTAGTCAAAATAAAAGTATCTCGGTTATAGAAGTCGGGGAATGGCAAGATGGAGAATGGAGATGGATTTTGTCGTGGAGGAGGGCTCTCTTTCAATGGGAAGAGGATCTTCTTGAGGAGCTAAAGCAACTTTTAGGAGATTTTACTCCTTGCCATGGGATAAGAGATAAATGGATTTGGGGTGGGAACAATGGCCCAGAGTACTCGGTTAAAGCGACGTACGAACTCCTCACAATAGAAGAAAATTCGATGGAGACGTCGGAATTCTTTAAAGCTTTGTGGAAAGCGTGTTGCCCTCTCAAAGTTAAGATTCTTTGTTGGAAGATAGCGTTGAATAAATTCCCTTCTAAGATCAACTTGCTTCGTAGAGGTGTCTTGGATGAGAATGCCAACTTGAGTTGTGCGATTTGCAACGGTTCTAACTTCTATGGAAGAAGTTAACCATCTCTTCTTCCATTGCGATATTGCCTATAATGTTTGGATGAAAGTCTTCAAGTGGTTTGGTATTTTCTCGGCACTCAATGAAGAAGTGGAGAATAACTTTTGGCACTTTCGAGAGGCTTTTCCAAGGAAAAAGGGCAAGAAATAGTGGGAAGCAATATCCACTATGTCGACGATTTGGAACTTGAGAAATAATATTGTTTTTGGTAAAGAAAGGTGGGGAGTCGAGAAAGCTATGGAAATTATTAAGATCAAATCTTGGTGTTGAATAAGGCGAATACAAGGGATTTTTGTTACTCATTTTCGGATTGGTATTCTTGTCCTAGTATATGTTTAGAGAGGTGTTGATGAGTTGTTTTTTTATGTAATCTTTCTTGTTGGGAGTATGCCTTATACTCTCATTTTTCATCAATAAATCCGATTGCTTACCAAAAAAAAACTATTACACTGAAAGAACGACTTTTAGGTGCATGATTTATCCACCACAGCGAACATATATTTCTTTAGAATAAGTTTCTATTAAGAATGACAAAACTTCTTTGCATGTATCCATGTTTGTCAGATCACAACACTTTCTCAACATTCAATGAAGCCTCTAGTTCCACGACATCGTCTCCTTTGGAGAGCTTCACGGTCATCATCTGCATCTCTTGCTCCAGATCATAGACCTTGTCGTTCATACCCTCCTTTCGATATGTATCTATCATTATAGAGTAAGTAGTGTAACCGGGTTGGCATTGTGTGCTTTTCATTCTCTTAAAACCCACCCTTTCCATCTCCATTAAGTCCCCTGCCTTCGAGCGTGCAGCATGAAAGGAGGAGGTAGTATATTATATGATGTTTCTTAACAGTAAATAATACGTATATGACGATGTTAATGTAGGAGGGCAAATTGATTATTAATTGATTGAGTCTATTATTGATTTGAAAGATTATGTTTTTATTTCAATTCAGAACTAAATGTTACAGCTTATTGAGTTTGTGTCTTGTATTTGTTTTGTTTGATTGTTTCTTCAATGTATGTAACGGTTCACAATTGTTAAATGAATATGTGTACCCCTATAATTTTGCATGGCGGATATTAGACTATAATGTGCATACATCACTACGAAAACGTATTATATATATGTAACTACTCTCAGTGATGTAAAATGTTGATTTTCGTTCATTAATATTATTGAATACTCGTGGCATATATTTTTCCTCGAAAGGTACAACTATTAAGTGATAATGTTTTTGTGGCTGCTAATTTGTCGAAGAGAGACTATATTATAATATCAGGTTATGAACGACAAACATCTTGGGGTAACAAAATAATTATTAATCATCTTTTAACGTGGTAGCTCTTTTGGGGGGAAAGTATTTAGATATTAACTATTCAATTATTTGGGGTATTTGAATAGAGTAATTAAGCCAAAGAATAAATTTATTTTTGTAGCGAATTATGAAACTAAATAAAGTGTTGAAATTAAGGAGGCGGCCCAAATGCTTCAAAATCAATCAACTCACTGCCAGGTGTTCTGTCAACATTTTTGTAGCCTAGGCCCTATATACACTATAGATAATACATCAGCAAATATGAAGGGAGAAAATTTGAAGTTTCTATAATTCCGTACGGGTACTAAGCAGAAGCCACACCTAAAAAAAATGCCATGCACAACACAACCCCATTCACGTGATGGACCATCTCTCTTCATTAATTAATTTGATGTACTAATCGGCAAAATCGCCATTTGTTGTACTCTCTTCGGACAAAGAACAATCCGTCGAAAATCTTTTCCCC
Source organism: Linaria vulgaris (assembly GCA_948329865.1). Taxonomy (NCBI): domain Eukaryota; kingdom Viridiplantae; phylum Streptophyta; class Magnoliopsida; order Lamiales; family Plantaginaceae; genus Linaria; species Linaria vulgaris. The sequence goes on along the minus strand of OX415250.1, from coordinate 26,823,155 downwards.
ACAAAATCCAAAAGTTTTCGTGTATTTGTCGGCTAAGAGTGACGAGCTATTTAGATTTGTGAAAGAAATGGCCCTTGTTAGAGTATCTGCTTGTCCGGTTACTTAATGGCGTGTACTTTGATTTTAAACACATAAACATTTGGTTTGTGCATTGTCGATCGCAAGAGAAGAAGCTGACCTCCCACGTGAAATTTTGCCAACCGCCGGATTTGTAGGCCCTATTACGACCCATCGACAGTCGAGACACATAAAATTTGAGGTGCATGGTTCAATCAATTGAATCTGATTGAGACTCAATAAATTAAGTTGAAATATGATTGAGTTGATGTTAGATCCACATTTTTTCTCAATCCAAGAAGAATTTCATAGTTGAAGTTTTCAACTCAACCTCAACCTCAACATCAACTTAAATTTTAAAATTGTACAAACAAATACCCCCAATTTTGGATGTTGAACCGTTGTGTGAGTGAGCTAATTGAAGATGAGGCAATGCAGGTTCATCTAGCCATTCCATGGGTGAGAATTCGGTTTGATGCAGCGATCTTCGAGGAGCTTAACGCAACAGGAATTGGGATTTATATTGAGAACAATATTGGGGACCATATGGGCAGCTAGCTACCAGAGGAGACTTGTGGGTAATGTGGGAGCGCGAAATGCTGAAACATAAGCAGCGTGGTGGGCTGTTCAACTTGCGGAAAATGAGGGATGGGAAATAGTGTTAATCGAAGGCGATTGTATTAACGTCGTACATGATATTTGCTTTTCGTTAGGTGTGAATGGTGACCACGCGGATCTCATTTATGACATTATGCGGGTGGTAGATCATCTGAGAAAGTGGATGTTCCAATGAATTTGTCAAAAGAAAAACGAGCATGCGCATAATTTGGCCCCGTCACGCTCAATTTGTTCCACCATTGTAGGATGTCGTTCTTGTCTCTTTTTTCATTGGGGTTTTGAAGTTTTTTTGCACATTGTATGCTACTGTGAGTTTTGACTCTTTTCAGAAGAGTCTTTGATTATTAATGATATTTTAAGCTCAAAGAAATAAAATAATAGCCCTAAAATTCTATAAAAGACATTATAACCCCAATATTCACAAAAAATGAAGAAAAAAAGAACTCCAAATCTTAAAAAAAATATTATAAAAAAAGGAAAAATTCCAGTAACCTATCTAACGTTTGCCCGCTTATACAGTTTCCGATCCAACGTTTCATTTTTTTACACTTTGCGGTCCAACGTTTCATACCGGTCACACTTTACGGTATAACCTTTAATTCCGCCATATTTCCACCCAAAAATGTCATTTTGCGACAAAATGACGCATCGCTGACGTCATTAAGAGGGGTATCTTCGGTACTTTACTATTTATTTGCTTAAAAATTAAATCAATTAACAAATAACGATTACAAAAGACTTAGGGCGGTATTTTGTTAAACCACCCACCAATTTTCGAAACCTTAATTTCCAAAATCGAAAGCAAATCCACGAAATCGAAGTCCAATTTTTTGTTTTATCCACTCGATTGACAGAATCTAACAATTGTGTGGAGAGTTAACGTTATTCCTGAAGGACAAATTACACCCGATTATGGTAAGAATCCCCAAATCCAAAATTTAATTTATTTTTTTGTTTGGAGTTACTTTTCGTCGTGTGGTCCTCTTTTTGGCTCTATGTGAGGGAATAGTTGGACACTTGTGAAAAAGTATTAATTTTTTTCCTTGTTAGATGTCACTTTAACTGCCACTTGTGTGTTTGTGTGATTAGTTAGTTTAAGTGTGTTTATGTATGTCAATATAACACGAAATAATTTTTGTCTATATTCAGCTGGAGATAGAGATGACCCATTCACCATTATATTTCATCATTCTGGAAAATTAATGAATTTGGGGAAATGAGTTTATCTTGAGGGACAAGTGAGCTATATAGACTGGTGTAATGAGGATGAAATGTCCAGGCTAGAGCTACTGTAAATGGTGAAAGAGGTGGGTGTTAAAACAGAGGGTTTTGTGGTGAGAATATGTTACATTTAAGATTCTGCTCCAGGCGAGTATATTGAAGTAAATAATGATAAGGGGGCACTGGATATGGCACTATTTGCATCTACAAGAAAATCAGTAGATGTATATGCTCTCATAGATGAGGTAAATGCTACTCAATCACAGAGTGAATTGCCTAATCTTCCTCCAATGAGTGAACGGTTGGATTATATTGGTGATAACAATGGAGGTGCCAATGTTGGTGAAGAGGAGAGGTTTGTAGAAGGTCTTGTAGAGAGTGATGATGATGATGATGATGATGATGATGATGATGATGATGATGATGATGATGATGATGATGATGATAAACGGCCTGATGTAGAAGATGTAGCAATTCTGTTAAGAGATACGGCCACCAGAAAAGAAAGAGCAAGTGATATACCCAACTCTTCAAATGCCCTCCCAACTGAATCAAGAAGCCAGAGACATATACCACAATGCTTAAGAGACAATACAAGTCCACTGTTGGAATCTATAGTTGATATAGAGGACAGTGATGATTGCGATGGTGAAGTCTCATGTGGTGATGACTCTGAATTTTCAGACTCTCTGAATGACAGTGACAATGATGCAACTGATGATGAATATCTTAGGAGTGTTAGTAAGGCAGTGGGGTATGAGGAGGAAGAAGTTATTGCACCACCTGAATTTGTTCCAAATACTAATGATGGAGTTAATAGCTCTAGCAGGTAAGCTCATGTGCAAGATGGGGTAGAAAGTAATTCAAACAAAGGAAAAGGAAAGGAAAAAGTGACAGGGCGGAAACCACAAAAGCCAATACCAAAAAGACCTACTCACCAAGGTCATCTAATTTTCAATCCATTACTTGACATGCATTGTGTCACATTTGAGCTAGGGATGCAGTTTGCAACAACTGAACTGTTGAGGGATGCTAAGTTCATTTCTCAATCACTGAGGGGAGGTCTGTTAAGTTTCCAATCAATTGTCAGATGAAGCTCCAAGCAAAGTGTGCACAGGCCAACTGTATGGGAGCTATATGCTTCAAGACCAAACAAATAAGACACAATGAGGATTAAGACTCTGAAGGAACCTCATGAATGTGCCAGACAGGACAAAGTCAAACAAGCAACTACCAGATATTTGAGAAAGAAATATCATGAAAAGATAAGTAGTGATCCAAATTGGCCTGCTAACTCCATGCTAACTATTGCTAAAATGGATTGTGGTATAGACTTCCACATAGCTCAAATGTACAGAACTAAGATAGTATTTGCTGATGTTCATGGAACTGAAGTAAACCAATATTCCTTGCTATGGAGTTATGCTGAGGAGATCATGAGGACTAATCCAGGGACTACTGTTATGTTGCCCGCTTATCTGTCTAATGTTTGTCCGCTTTTAAAGTTTATAGTACAACGTTTGAAAGTTTTGCACTTTGATATCCAAACTTTTAAATACCTAACACGCGACGATATAAACTTTGTCAATTATTCCATCATCAAATCTGAACGCTACCATTATAGTTGTTTCCTTTTTTTTTTTTGATAAGAATCCTATATCAACTCAGCAGATCACGTAAAGCAACACCTGAATATATGTCAGCCAACTTTGAAAATCATTTTTTTCCTTAAGTGGTATTTGTGTGGTTGCTCAACTACCAATTGTCTCGAAAAGATCATCAAGTTAAACCTGATTAGACATCCCCAAAATTGTAACCGTAGGGTCAAACGTGCACCGGTGAGAGGCATTTATTCAGCAGACGCAACCCCTAGTATTTAAATACCAAGCATCAACTCCAACAGACACATGCAATCAAACCCTCAAACGCTTTAGTACTCTCTTCTGTCAAAAAAAAAAAACTCTTCACTTCTCTCCTCTCTAAAAAAACTCTTCACTTCTCTCCTTTCTTCACATCTCCATGGAAAACTTTTATAAGTCAACCCTAAAGAACTCCTACAACGAGGTAACCGAATACCCCCCCCCCCCCAAAAAAAAATCTTCCTCAACTTTGCTGACTTTTCCGTCGTCGAAGAATTGGTTCTTATGGAAGAACTTCGTCGCCGCGTCCAGTTTGAAATTAGGTATAGCGAGGCTAGTATGCAGCGAGTTTACGAGGAACTTGCTGATGTATTCACGGAGAGGAGGGGAGTTGTAGTTACCCCGGTGGAGATTCTGGACCGTCTGCGGATAATGCAGACGCGGCTTGAACTCTTCACCGAGTTCTATGGGAAACCAGGGGTCACCTACAACTGGAGGACAGGGGATGTGAAGACAAACTCTGTCTATGAACGTCTCTTCAAAAATGTAAGACCATCTACGAACTTCGTATATAATGATTATAGTTATGATATTTCACGTTTTTTAATATGTGTTGCACCCCTTATGCAGCCTTCCAATATGGAGAAGAGATTTGCAGCAGAGGCGTTGCTGAACTACAACATGTTGGAGTATTGCTTACGCATCAAGAAGCTTCACATCCCACCCATTAGGATCGCGACCAGATTCGAAGTAGAATATGGCATGATTTCCGAAGGGTTTATTTTGTAGTCACTCGAAGTAGTTTTTCTTTGTTTTTTTAATGAATGGAAGTAGTTTAATTCTGTTTTTAGTCAACACATGCATAACGTTACAAATCTTTTATTCAACACTCTCTGTTTCAACACACTTTAATCTCGAAATCAGATAACAAAAACCTACTTAAACAAGTTAGATTACAATACATAAAAGAGGGAAAAACAAAAGAGTATCAATAATTTCCTATTTTTGGACTCTAAATTAGTAGCACGCATTTCAAGCTTCTTCATCTTCTTCATCAACTTCTTATTCTCCAACTCCAAGTCAATGTTCTTCTGCTGCATCTTAGGTTCAATTTTTCCCTTTTGGAATTCTTTCAGTTTGGCTTCGGCATTTTCGATTCTTCTCCTCAACATTGGTATAACCTCTCTTCCACGATGACAAAGTGGTTCATCAATCCAGAACCAAAATCCACAACCTTTGGATCCCTTGTAACATTTTGTAAATCGACGACCTGGATTTTTGTCGGTTAAGGAGAGGTGGGTAACCGCTGGAAACCCGCACTTGCAATGAAAATCCTCCGTAACAGTAGTCTCTGACATTACTCGCTTTGGTGAATTTGTTGGTAATTTTCGGATTTGGATTTGTTAGGGTTCGTGGGGAAAATAAATTTGTGGCCGAATTTAGGTTTAAGTTGGTTTTAAAAGTTTTTGAATGAGTTAACCGTTGAAAATAGTGAAGTACCGAAGATACCCCCTCTTAATGACGTCAGTGATGCGTCATTTTGTCGCTAAATGACGTTTTTGGGCGAAAATATGGCGGAATTAAAGGTTAGACCGTAAAGTGTGACAGGAATGAAACGTTGGATCGCAAAGTGTAAAAAATAGAACGTTGGATCGGAAACTGTAAAAGCAGGCAAACGTTGGATAGGTTACTGAAATTTTCCCTATAAAAAAATCACGAAAGCCTCAATTTTTTAAAAATTGCTCAAAACCAAAAAACAAATATTTTGTCAAGAATTAGAAAAAAAATCTCGCTGAAAGTAGAAAGATGACGTTTTCACCCTCTAAACGTTGGAATTTTGCTAAAATTACTTTGGTATGTTATGCTCAGATGGCCGTTTTCACTTGAAAAAAAGTGGTATCACTTGTCTAATACAGACTCCGTTGACAAAAAAAATCTCGCTAAAAATAGAAAAATGGCATTTTCACCTTCCAAACATTGGAATTTTGCTAAAATCTCGATGGCTTAGTTTTTACGTTATGCTCAGATGGTTGTTTCAACTTGAAAAACTGGTATCGCTTGTGGAAAACGGGCTCCATTATGCCTATAAATTGCAAAAAAAAAATGATAATTGGAAATTATTGGACAACCATTTGCCTAAGTCGAGTTATCCCAACGAAAGGGCTGAAGGAATGAATAATTGAGGTTGCGAGTTGGATTCTTCTAGCGAGCAGTGCATAATTGTTTTTAGCTGAGTTCAATTAGCGATCTGGGTTGTTTTCTTCATAGTTGGGCTTCGCTCTGGTCTGGTTGAGATTTAAGTTGGACTTCGATCCGCTTCTCATTGAAATAGATCCCAACCTAGGATGGATCCCAACTCAACCTTATATGGATCTGGTTCTATAAATCTGGATCGATGATCCATAAAACCAGATCCATATTACAACCCCTAAGTCGTACAAAGGTAAAAATCTGAGAATGTAAAAGTCTTGGCAGCAAGTCAAACGTACAAAATACAAAATCTTGTAAAGCTTTTAAGATTAAAAGACAAGAATCAGAATTTGAGTCCTCTCATAAAAAACGAATATTGAGCTATTTTTTTTAGTGGATATTGAGCTATTGATAAAAGAATATAGAGGCTTTAAGGGTCAATTAATCACTAGATTATGGGCTCAACAGAAGCTTAGTGATGTAGCAAAGCGGACAAATGAGGGTGAATGAGTCGATTGAGCATATCGAATCTTGAATATAATCGAAGAGGTGATTTAGAGATGCTTATGACATATGAGAGGCAGTTTGTTGCACAAATAAAGATAGAGATAGAGTTTTGATTAAAGACAATAAATGTTCTTTATAGTTTAGTTTGGCACAATTTCGTTTGGGTTACACGTAAACAAATATAAGATAGACAGAGTACACTAATTATGCTAATTTAAGCTCCTTGTCTTGACATTCGGTTAGCTTTGTTCGGAACACTTGAAGACTCTGATGCTGTAAGACTGACTGGCACGTCAAATATAAGCAAAATGTTGAATTCCCCTAATGTCGAATATGGAAAATGTCGTGTATCCTGATGCGTCGAGTATGATAGTACGTCGAGTATAAGTATGGCGAGGGAGGGTGTGTGGAGTGTGGACACTCGACGTGTATGAGTGAACGATAATCTTTAATTAATGACTTACTTTGAATATCGGAACGAGGGTATTTATAGACCTCGGGATGCAAGACTCATTCTCGGGTTTCCAGGATATTTCGAGTTTAAGCACATGTCAGATACGGACATTCGACGTGCATGATATAAGGCATGTCTGAGTATAGATATTTGGCATGTCCAGGATCCTTAGTCTTATTTCTTGGTCCAATCCATATATATTGTGATCTGATGGCGTAATAGCCCATATCATAGTTAAAGGGCAGATCCAGGCTTTGATGGCCGAGATGGTGACAGAAAAGTGAATCAGGAGTCAATACGGAGGCGTGTTATGCTTAGATACCAACTTCGTAGGCACCATAGAAGTTATGCATGGATGGAGGGGCCATACGTGTGGGTAAGTCCTCGTATGTAAGAGTTCTATCTTTAGTAATTGAGAGGTGGCTGAAGATATTTACCTGTAAAATTACTCATTATTCTTTTGATGGTAAGTAGAATTATTTATATAAAATCATTACATAAAAGTATGCATATACTTGTTTTTATTTCATAACAAATATGCATATATATTCACACTGCTTGTCTAAGTTATACTCCTTTAGAAATACATAATACAAGTTTCAACACTGGCTACATCCTTGCCCATATATTCATTGACATGAAAAGGAGATTCTCATGACATGTCTCCTAAACAGTTTAAATAGTTGAATGGCTCTGCTTGAAGATCATTCAATGCGATTTCCAAATTCCACCTACATATGTCAATTCAAAATGCAACTAATTTTTTATTGGTAGTCATTTCAGTTACTAAATTTGATTCCGTCGATCTCTCGTGATCGGTTGAGATGCCGCTATTCTCATTAAACTCATATATTAATTTCCCTGCTAAATCTATTGGAGTTGGAATTATAACTGGCAAAAAAAAATCTTAATAGAGTTTATTTTGAATGACTTCAATAATTAAGTTTGTTGTAGAATGCATATATCCCAAGTGTTTAGCACCCACCTACGCTACATGCAACCGTAATAATTTGAAGAAGAAGAAAAAACACATACTTCTGCAGCCCCACAAAAAAGAAGGTCAAAATATAAGCTCGATAATAGTTAAATTAGCTTTAAAGCTTGATAATTTCTTAATCTAATATATATATATATATATATATCTTCCAATTAATTAACTTTTGAATATTGAGGACTGGCGTAAGAAAACGTGCTAGCTTTTATTAAGAATTCTAGAATCATGTTCACACGTTATAACAAATTAACAAATTCTTTAGTTATTCTCATGTTACAATTTACAAATATTGAATTCATCGTCAATTTATATATATATATATATATATACATACGTTAATTTGAAACTTTCAACGTGCATAGCAGTCATAAATACTTTTTCGGAAGCTTACTCGATCAACATCAATTCATCACGTCCCGTTTCGGGCTTAATGTAGACTTGCATTAAGAGCAATTAAAGACAGAAACTAATTGATACTCTTCAACCGATCGATGACTTAATTAAGCGATGAAGAAGCTAGTCGTCGTCTTTTTCTACCAGAAGAAAACAAAATAAAAAAAAAAAGATGGGAAAACATTGATAGGAACTCAAGGGTCCTTCAGGAGGCCCCTATTATCTTCCTAATCAGTGACAAAAAAGAAAATTTTGTTTTGTTTAAATTTATTTTATTTAAATAAATTCAGTGGCAGAAAGATTGCAACATATATGCATCATTAACTTTATATATCTCATCTCAATAAGACATATATATCTGTTACCTGTCTATAAATAGGACGAATTGTATCATTCCTTCTAGTTCAAAGCATATTAATATTTTAATTAATTATTTGCTCACTTATCCTCCTGAGATGGCTGTTGTTTTGCCAACCAAACATCTTGTTCTGCTAACCATTTTCGTTATGTGCTTCATCTCAACCAGTACTACTCAAGGTAATAAATTCTTACAACACATTTTTCAATTGTGCAAGGTGATCGATTATATATTGATTCTAGGGCAATAATCATTAATTCGTTATCAAGAAAGTTAAAAATGGATATTGTTATTGTTAGTATTTGTGTGTAAATTAATAATCATGCTTCGTAGTGTAATGTTTAATCTTTGTTTTTAAGATAATATAATGTCGCGTTTGTAATACAGGAAGAATTCTAAGCGTTGGGAGTACATTTCAACCCCAAAAAATTAGTCGTGCAAATGAAATTAACGAAACAAAGTATACTCCCAACCCCAAAAAATTAGTCGTGCAAATGAAATTAACGAAACAAAGTTTGTAAGGGCAGCAAAAGAGGCAAACCGCGGAGATTTGGCAGCGATGGATTACACTCCAGCTCAAAATAAAACTCCGATTCATAACTAATTACCGGTCGATTCAACCCCTTGCATAGAATTAATTACTGAAATTTCCTTGCATAATATTTTTGCAACAAAATTTTACCTTTCTCTCTTCTTGCAAGGAACCCTAATGTTGCATTGAATTATTTTCTTCATCGAAAATTGGCTCTAATGTAAGGAAATATTTCCTTGCATTAGACATGTTTTACTAGACATGTTTTGTTGTAGTGTAATCCTGTCACATTTTTTCATTTAGACAATGTATAATATAATCTGGCCATATAAGCAATTGGATAGAGTTAGATTAATTAGCTACGTTGTAATATAATTTAGGAGGTTTTATTAGGTTAAATATTGGGATAGGGTACACAACTTCGTGTTCATAAGCACACATACATATTTAACAAGATCTGTTAATACCATATATATGTCATAGTTCCAGACACACGTATAACACATATATGTTTTTTTTATGGATAATAACACATGCATGTTTTTGTTCGAGGCGCATTTTGTCTACTTGAGATCAACATGCATGCATGTCGATCAACTGAAATAAATGTCGTACAAATTTAATTATGCATGGTTAATACGATATGTTCTATATGTAGCTCGATTATAAAGTATCTAACTCATGCCTATCGACATAACGACATCTCTTGCTTTTTGATTTTTGTCGAAGAAAAATACTTGTACATATAATAAAATAAAATATATTGGTCATATCATGAAGATAATATAAGAAGTTACAAAAAAAAATGAAGAAAAAATATGTTGCTGAAGAATAAGCGCCTCGGATGAATTAAATATTTGATTTAAAAATCAGGTTCAAGCACTAAAACATCAGTAGAAAGAAAAAATCTGAAAACACAAGAAAGAAATACATAATGAATCTCGTACCTTTTTCGAATAGTAGGCATAAATTTAATTTTGTTTTTTGATGGATGAATAATAGGCGTAATTGGTCCTACCATTAATTTTGGTTGTCGTGACTCGGATGATCCCGGTATTAATTAGTATCATATGGCGCTTAGTGGCATTTTTTTTACACTACCAAATTATCTCTATTTTAAATGTTATTCTAATTTCAATTTTTAGTACATTATTCTAGTTGTGAAGTGCATACAGTAAACTAAATAGATAGAATGAGACAATGAGTGAGGATAGAAACATAAAATAAAAAGGACTATAGATCTCATAAAAGTACCTCATTATTTTATTTCGTTTTGCATTATACATATTTACAAAAAGAGAAAGGGAAAAACAAAAAAGAGCCGCCAAAAGGGTTTGTGAATCAGTGGCGGAAGATCGACTGCATCCAGGAAATTTTAGGTGAATGTAAAATCTTATACCAATCAAATTTATTACTCGGTAAATTCTCACCTACAAATATTCTGCATTTGCTTCATTGCCTGTAAATATGAAGTAAACATTGCCTAATACTCTTAAAAAAAAAAAATCAGAAAAATTTGTTTTTTCTTTTAACACACCTACTCCGATTCCCTTGCCACAAATGAATATAACATTTAGAGCCCATAAAACTCTGCGTGCACCTTCCGACATCTCAAGAGTCAGCGATTTTCTCGTAAAAGAGCATACTGGCATTGGCGTCCAAAACATCTTTCTCTGACACAGAATGAACTTCAGAGTCCGAAATGCAAAACCATTGCTCAATTGCTGATTCGAGTAGTGCAGCTGGATCTTCATCACCAATTCTCGCTGTCACTCGCCTGTAAACCGTATAATGACCAATCCCATCACTTCCAAAGTGTTCCACGACAGATATTAAACGATATCTTTGATGTGGAGGAGGTGTTAAAGGGGGAGTAACATCCGCCTACATGAGGAACAAAATCTTCATATAGGTTAAAAAGTCTGCAAAGAAATTATAACAAAATAATAGCAAACACCACACAAATACAAATTCAAACAACTTTTAATTACATAATACGTATTATATGATATCTCTTATCAGTACATAATTCGTATATGACCGTGTTTCTTAGCAGTAACTTCATGAATGATGCAAGGAGGTTAACATCCACAAACTTGGACATAATTTCAAAAGGTTAAACTCGGCGGCTCATACCCTTTTTGATTGCATCTTTTTATCTGATTTCATACAAAAGATTCCTATAGCTTTAGCATGCCTGCATAACAAATTGTTTTAAGACATGTGTTCTTTCTTCCCTGTTTCCAAGATGAGACAGTTGAAAATTGAAATCGATTAAGAACATGTCAAAATGTGAACCCTATTTGCTGAAATTTCAGGAACTTAACTATCCTAACACGCAATTATTGAACCTTATATACCTTCATAATAAGTATGTCATGGAGATACAAGAAAGAGAAAGAAAATACCAGGGGCTACTCTATCAAACGGATGACTACACATCAATCAAAATATGATCCACAAGGAGATCCAAACTTTATGAACACAAATACAACTCAAAAAACTCCCTTACTACCTCTGTTGCGGACGAAATGCTTTCCCCTGTCCGAACTTTGCGATGAAGCAGTCCTGGATCAAGAATAATATTTTGGTACTTGGAATGGGGAAAGGACATTATATCCCTGCTACCTCCATTCAATAGCCCAAGTTGCATATTTGCCTCAATATTTTTAATTTCCACTTCGGAAGTCATGAAAGGCGACAAATTCAAGACGTGAGGGAATGAGATATGGCCCTGGAAAGTCAAAACTGCAGTTAACTACTTTATCATGAAACATCAACAAAATATGCAATCATCTAATGCCACAAAAGAGGCTCATACAAGGTCTCTTTTTTAATATACCGAATTCTAACTACTGCATGCAAGAAACATTCAACATGTATTAGCAGGAAAACATAATTGCTAATAGCTGCATGGCAAAGATAGGTACCAGAAGTTTTACTGATTGTCCAAACATGTTGTATGAAGCACGTTGCAGATGAATGCAAAGAATCTGCAAGGCAAATCAGTATGTTAGAATGTCGAAATAAAAAAATCAAAGGAGTAGAACAAAAGACTTTAATCTAAGTAACTCAGTGTTCTAATCCTTTTTTTGGAGTTTTTAAACATAACAAAATCTTTTAGATAGGGTGGTAGCAGTTCCAGGTCCAAAACCACATCTACCCTCTAATAACAGGCGCTTTTAAGCCAGAAAAGATTGCATATGAAAGTTAAATAAGGAAGAGCCAAAAATTATGTGTCAATATCAAAAACTAAACATCTGATAGAAATATTGAACTATGAAGCAAAAGTATTAGAGAGAGAAACTCTCCCCCAATTGTCATACCAAAACATCCTACCATCCATTCAACAGTTCCCCAGAACCACCCTAGACCCTGTTCTCTACAGCACAACAACTAAACTTTCAAAGGACTTTTAATTTTTCCATAAATGGAAATATAGATGTCCATACCTTGGGACTCCGTGCAAGACTCAGTTGCTTGAAAGTACGGGAGAAATTATTTGACCAAGGAAATGCTTCCAGGGAAGAGAGACTTTTGCAGTTACAAGGGTCATTCTTATTACAGCATCGGAGTTTTTCAATGTCGGTCTGCAAGAACAACAAGATAATACAGAAGTACCAAAACTCAGATTAAATGCTAGAATTGCCAAAAGTGAAAACATGTAAGACAACATTAAAGGGTTATACACCTCTATGGTGCAATAATACATTAAAGTTTCTCTATTCAGGCTGATACCTTATCGTCTCTGAATCTAGCCACATATTCTATTGCAGCAGTATGCCAACAGTTGCTGCAGCAATAATATTTTAGATGTTCTGCGACAAAGAAATGCTTAAGACAATCCTCCAGGGAGCATCCTGACATCTATTTTGATAATAAGAAACAATATCATGAAGGATAGAGAACAATACAGAGAAATACGGAAGAATGATTGAGAAATTTGCATGGACATACAATTGTACCATCATTGCTGACTGGAGGCGAAACATGTAAACTGTGGAACTGTTGAAAATCTAGAGAGATCTGCGAAGGAGAGGTAAAACATGTGAACCCACTTAAAATGCCAAATTACGAAAATCAAAGGGCTTTCTCTGCATTTGAGTATCTTTACATTACATATGTACATAACTATCCAATAGTCACCTATTACTGTTGTTATGTCATGTATTTTCAATCAGCCAAAGATTAATTTGTTACGCAACTTAGAGTGAATGGCATGAGAAATCCAATAACAGAAGAACAGTCTTAGTACCATTCGACCTGAAACGAACAGCTTTGACATATTAAGATGCTGGCAAGAATACCATCAAAAGGCCCAAGGAAACTGTGTTTCCATCTATGCCATTCAGTTTCCTCATTACTGCTCTTTGTGCTAATAAATCTACCATCGGCACCCGTTAGCAAATCCGCCAAAGAGTTCTTATCGTGGAAAAACTGTTCTACTATCTCTTCTCTCAGGAAAGACAAAAGATGAGAAAACGCTTCCTCCGCATCCTATATGTATCAATCAGAACAAGATAAAATATGTTTCCTTAAGAATAAAGACAAATAGATGCTGATCCAAAAAAAAGTACCTGCTGCCTAGTCAGATTGAAATTTGGAACATAATGATCTATTGCAAGCATCACTGCACGAGGACTGAGGATCGTTCTTCTATGTCGAACAATACACAACTCTGCAAGACATAAATCTGTCACAAAACTGGATGCAAAAGCTATTGAACTAGGCTAGGACTGACAACTATCTAATTAATACTGACAAACCACTTTTAGCGAAGGGTTTGACCACCACCACCACCTCCCACCCCAAATCCAAAATTGTAATATTAGATAAAACGACTCCGGAAACAGAATGTGAGAAGAAATAGACAGAACAGCTAAATGTTTGATTATTATATGCAACTGAGGGAAACGAAAATAAATAAGCAAGCACAACTTTTGAATCCATTGTGGTTCTGCATATTCACATAATGGGTATAAAAGCTAACAAAAACAAACACGATCAACACAATTTGAAGGACCTTCAAGACAAATCACCCAATTTTTCAACTGAAACATGCAGCTAGATTAGCAACAGAAGTTTCATATACTAATGTAAATTTTTCGACGAGAATTCACCTCGAGCAGCGTTCAAATTTAAGCATTGCGTAAAATATGGACTGACCTTCCACAAGAGACGTCAAGGAATTAAGAAGCGGCATACTTTCCTCCCCTTCGTATTCCCCAACAACCTCCAACAGATACTTACGAAAGCTCGAACCACTCGCCAGAGTCTAATAAACAAACCATACAACAACACTACACTACATTTAACAATGAAACAAAAAACTTAAAATATATATATATATATATATATATATTCAAACACTAACACAATTGTCAATCACACTGCAAAAGCTCAATTTCACCATTATATATAATATCTAATAAACCATATAAATTATAATTAACATACCTGCAAAATAACATTTAAGAAGCAATTGTTTCCGAGGTTTTGCAATCCAGGTACGGCCCAAAACCTAGGAGGAGCGAGGTGTTGACCGGCGAAATTGAAGTCCCCTAGGTATTTTTTAGCATTTGTGACCAAAATTACACCAACAGCACCAACTACGCCAACTGATACTGTTATTTTTACACCGGAGTATAAATACCAGGTTATTTTGGATCCATGGTTGTTAGGTTTGCTAATCAAATAACTCATTTTTATTTACTTTCTCATTTGCAAACAGGAAAGGAGATGATGATGATGATGATGATGATGATGAGAAAGAAACACGGTCCGGTCACCTAAAACCCTTATCGAGTTATTTCGAATGTTCTTCAAAAGAAAAAAGAAAAAAGAAAAAATAGAACTTTTATTTTTTATTTAATTGAAAAAATAATATAACTATATATATTATATTATATAATATGTAGAGAAAAGAAAGAAACAGTGGGTTGGTTATCTGCTTTACTCGAGTTATATATTATTAGTTTCTTTTCTTTTTTTATGAATGCGTTACGGATACGACATTATCAAAAAAAAAGTGTTAGGGATGATAATTCTATACATTGCAGAAAGTGTGGGGTTTATTTTTACTTTTGGGATACTTAATAAAAAGAGAAATTCTTGCTAAAAAAAAAAAAAGAGAGAGAAATTCTTGTTATAAAAAATTCGTAGATATGAAGGAATAATTACTAAATATTGTCGGATTATTAAAATAACTGATATTGCATGATTAAGAGCAAATATATCAACGTCGTCAGTTTTAAAAGGTAAATGTAATATTAATTTATTATCAAAAAATTGTTTCTATAATTTGATTTATAAATTTATTTATTTTTTCTTTAAAAAAAAAAGTGAATAACAGCTGCGGATCATAATCCACGCAAGTGGCCCATTTAACAGCCATTATTCTCGATTGTTCCATCCACCACAATATATAAAGCGAAGCCGAACCAAACCCTACTATACGTCTTATAAAAAGGCCCTTTTAGTTTTCTAATATCAAACTTTCGTTATTATCCTTATTATTTTTTTCGATTTTGCTATATAGATAGCAATTATGGGCGTATGGCAATCTTCTTTTTTTTATTTGAATAAAATTGTTTTTGTTTTGGTTCTTCTTTTTCCAAGTGTTATTATGGGACAGTAATCGTATGCCCCTCAGCCATGGAAAGATTACTAATGATTGGCTTTGAGGGAGAAACATAGTCCCTAAATTAATATTCCCATCACTACTTATTAGTCAGCATCTTGTTTTTTCTATTTAATAATCTTTCTTTTTTGCTGCCCGTGCAGGGATGGGAAATTATATGATTATTATTATTATATTTTGGTTTATTGTTGAATTGTTTTGCCTCAGAGCTTGAGAGCTTGTGTTGTTTTTATTCCTTCCTTGGATATGTTATCTTCACTCCCTCACAAAGAAAGAGAGAAAACCTTACCAAGAGAAGGTACTTCCTCTCTGTTTCGCACTCTCGATTTAGTTGTTAAATGTTGAGTGTTTGTGAAAGTAGTTTTTTTAAAATTAATATATAAATGTGATTATAAACTCATAATGAGAGCAATTTATAAAAAAAAAATGTTAAATATACGCAAAACTGTTAAATTTGGCCTATAATGTTGTTTATATTTTAGTTTTGTCTTATATCTTTTCACGGGGAGAAGTCTTTGTAATGTCCTTAAAATCAATTATCTTTGTTCACCATTGGCGCGATTGGGGTTCTGCTAGTTTGATTTGTAACATCTAACAACTGCAATGTGGTTGGGTACTAGGATCCCAACTATGACCAAGACGTGTTATATGATCCATAACCCGTTTTTTTCAAGATAAACTTATTTAGAAGTATATAAACTTTTTTAAAATTACTTGTTCAATTCTAACATATGTAAATTTGTTATTTCAGAATGTGAAAAACGTGCACTTACACATTCGATTCAAATAATTTGAAAGTTCAAATTTCTTATACTTAATAGTGTAATTTGTTTCTTCGGTACTCACCTTTTAAAAGTTATAAATTAGTTTTGGAAGTAGTATAAAAAATAGTAATTACTGTATTTTGAAAAAGTTTTTCAAGAAAAAAAATAATGATAATATACTCGCCAAAATCTTCACTTATCATCCGAGCACCCCTCAAACCCTGCTCAAACCAAGGAACCAAATGAAATTAAGATGATGATGCTGACCAGACGTCTTCGTATAATTTACACAAACTTGGAGATAAGGACCAAGACACGTGTCACCTTCTCATAAGGTGGCCTCCAGCCCCCATTACTTGCCACGCGTTTGCCACTCCTTAAGCCACGTGAAAACGGATATGCACCAATTAACTTTGAAAGGACCCACCACTTGACGTGACCAATCCCCATTCGCCATAAGTATAATACGAGCACCTTCCCTGCCCCTATACAAGGAGCCCTATAGTCACAGAATTGAAGGGTCTCCTCGAACAGTTGGGTTGCAGGATGCACATTTTAACCCCCTTGTAAATCATCCATTCGTAAGAACATGGGGTCCATTTCGACCCTACAAGATCCTCCTTATCGAGGATCATATAAAAAATGTGATTGGTTCCCCCAGAAAACACCCTTTGCTAATAATATACTAGCATATAGGAGAAGAAGCATCATCAAATGGCATTGTATGTGGGAACGAATGTGATTCCTTGAGAATAACCCTTGAATACGAGGAAGGCAACGGTCGAACTACCTTTACATACTTATCCAAAGAAAGTAGGCTCTCTCCCTGCTAAAGATGACCTGCCCTATCTCTAAAAAGCCTACAGTCGGGAATAGGCTAAATCATCCACATAAAGAAGCTCGAACAGTCCAGAGGGAGTCCTATCCACTTATACCAAGCAAAGGTTAGGCCTTCTGCAAAAAAATCACGGTTAAACGTGTCCGAGAAATACGGCCTAAAGGGAAAACCTGCCTAGAAAAGCTCTGATCTATCTGGTACGAACACGAGGATAACCCTTCGTAGGGTAACATCCCATAATCCCTTTGGCGCAAATGACCTTTGATGAAAATGATCATGAAGACACAAGCTTTGAGGGATTTAAGCATGATAAGTTGCATCCTTATCATTACTAGTGAAAAGGTCAGCCCCAACGACCAGAATTGATGAATCGGCAGTAAACTTAAGCCTACTAACGGAAGATAAAAAAAAAAAAAACCACAACAACAAGATTTGTGAAGGCTCCTAATCCCTTGCAGTTAAACCTATTTTACCTTTCAAGTAAAAGCCCGCCTAAAAAATTCTCACAAATTGGCTTCATAACCAAGAAAAATAACCCCACAAAGAGCTCATCGCACCATGAGGAATGCTCCCAACTAACCCCCAACGGATGTAGACAAAGAGACAAGCCAACTTAGCAAGGTCCAATAACCCATATCCTTGGGGGGGGGGGGGGGGGCATATACAAAAGCATCCGGAAATGTAAAGTATGCCGACACAACACAATGAAGAATGCAAACAAGTCATTTAAAAAGTCATGCGAGGTTATAATTTTATTTACACATTAGCTTCCCAAAAGATACACCCCTCACTGGCCGCTATCAAACAAAATGCGGCTCGAACCATACATCATTCATTGCTCTACAAAGAGTGTCCTTACTCAAAACTTGCTTTACATATTTTACATTTGTACACACACCCAGAAAACAAGTAAACACCAAAAAAGTCTTGATCTAGCGGACTGGGCCTTTACCCTCTCGAACTGCGGCCCCACGTTCCTACGAGGACATTTCAATTAGATCTTTCATTGACACCATGGGAACGGCGGGCAGGGAGACTCCTGTTCCAGATGGTCCAAAACGACCAGATTAGAACCAGGAGGGAAGACACGAGCCAATGTATTTTCTTTTGGAGGCTCTATAACGAGACGAGGCACCACTAGATCCGAGGAGAACCCCGATAACGACTGCATGACTTCTTACCAAATCTTATAACCCATCAACAGGAACTTCCGCGCCTCTTATCTGACGGAAACATCATGGCGACAGACCCCACCCACCAGAACAGCTTACGCACGAGCCTTTGCTAATTTTTTCACCAAACACACGGCATAGGTCCATGAAGTGATGTCGATATCTATCTCGTTCGGCTGCATTTTTCAAAGGAGTTCCCCTGTTTGGCTCAACCAAAGCAGTGAGCTTCCCAACCACTCCTCTGCCTGGGTCGCCCGCTTTTGCATCCATTCCAGGTTCTTCTCTAAAGCCCTCCCTCCAGAGTGCCAAGCCAAGGCAGAACGTAGGGCGTCCTCCTTTGTCTCCTTCTTTTCAAGATGACCAAGAACTTCCCCTAGCTCCAACTCCAGGTTTAGGCACCTTCCTTGAAGGATCGTCGCGTCTAAAGGAGGTGCTTCTAATTGCTTCCCTGGGGCATCCACCAAAAGCGACAAATGTTAAACCAATAACATGGTTAAAAATGATATAAAAAATGGATAGTTAAAGTATAAGAAAGGTAAGCATCCAACATACGACCCCCGTGCGCAGCTACAATGTACCTCACAAGCATTCTTGCTGAAAATCTCTTACAAATGGTGAAAGGTAAAGGGACGCAAAAACTCCCTATCATTATCATGTTGAAGACCCCGCAGATATAATTGACAATACTCTAAACTCCTCGAAACCCTTGCAAACAAGGGAAGGCCCTCGGTCGACACGCTCATCAAAGAAGGATGCATCGAGTTAGGCACACGAGAACCCGGCGGATAACAAGAATGACTAGACCCCTCTCCTGATGACCACGAAGGTCGCCTAACAAAGCCGAAAAGATCCAAACCTAGAGAAAAATACGCCAGAGAAACAACCTCCATCCCAAAGGGTTGGTGAAGGAAGAAAAATAGCTAGTAAGCCCGACTCGTTCAAAGATTCTCCACTCGTCATCTCCTCTTCATGTCCTATAGGAACCAGACACGCTTCTGGGAATGGCTCTCTGGCATGCACCACCATCTCAGTCCCTAAGATAAAACATACCAAAACTGAGCCCTCCCACAATAAAAGGAAAAATAAGAAAAAAGATTAATTGTGCCAACGCGCTTGGCATCACTTATGAAACAGAGGATTGATATGAAGAGGTTATCGAGGAAACTCTAACACTTCGGCACTCCGTTGCGACCTTTCCATGATCATCGCGATGGGAAAGTCCAACATGGAAATCACATCGTAACGACCAAAATATAAACCCTCTCTCCCCAAGTCTTGGTGCGCCCACTCCGCAACAAAAGGCAACACTCAAGCAAAGCTCAACCCCCATCTGGTACGGACCCCTCACTAGGTAATCAGAAAATCATGAGAAGCTAGGAAAAAGAACTCTCTCTTCCAACACTCGTTAAAACCTAACGTCGGTCCGGCTTCCAAGAATAGAGGGGAACCAACATGCTTTAAATAAAAGAACGGAGGGTCCAAAGGTACTACCTGCAAGGAAATAACCGCTTAGAATCGAAGAGGAGAATAGTATATGTTCAACAAGGCACAACAAAGAACAAATCCAACCACATAGTGAAAAACGGAAGGGAGCATCTAGCTCGAACAGACTTGCAAAAATCAATATAACACTTGTACCGCTGGATGGAAAAACCATCAATGTGACGCCCCAGTTAATTCACAAGATATTTTAATATTTATATAAATTTCTAGCAAAACTTTTGCATTAAATCTATTTTGTTAGATATTGTTAAGTTATTAAGAGTAAAAGGATATGGATTTGAAATAGTAGTATAAGGAAATTGTGTTTTGCCACATGGTTGTGAACCGTTACACATCTGGCAAGTATAGAACCGGAGTCCATTCATTAAATATTATAGCATAGAGAAAGGTATATATGAACACCTTATTCATTGTAATTGTTAGTAATATGAAGATGATTTGTCCACTTGGGTGCTTTCGTTTTATCCCAGTGAGGGTAAGGTTAGTCACACAACATACTATTATTCTATCCAAACATGCAAGAACACCAATTACACAATGAGTAGGTTAGCTCCCCATAGTCATGAGTTCAACTATCATCAAAGAAGTAGACAACATAAACAAGATAAAAAAGGGTAAATAAAAACTTCTCAGATCCGGTGAAATTTCGTTGCCTGTCTCTTCTTCTTCTCTCCTTGATAATCTATTCTTCTTCTAAACTTCTTTCTCTCACATAATGATTTTACTAAACTAAGACTTTGTGGTGCTCTCTCTCTCTCTGATAGCTCTTTTACCCCTTCTCGTGAATGTATGTTTTCGTCATCTCTTGAACATTCTTTCTTCATTTTACCCATTTCAAAGTTGTAAATATACAAGTTATCCCTATATATTCAAACACCATTTCATTTCTGTTTCTTGAGCTACAAATCGGAATGATAAGCCTGACATAAAAACTCAGATAAATACTATAACGCTTGATCCATTTTTCATTTGCTCTACCATTTTTTGTTAAAATCCAGACTTGCATTAGATTTAGTGTTGCATGAGTCACAAATCCAAGAACTCCAGTTATCTCGACCAGTCTATCGTTCGAAGTGCATATGATAGGCAATTTCTTTGAGATAAACTTTTGTCATGCACACTCAACGAGAGAAACGAATCGCGACCATGTCCCTGAGTCATCCAATTCAATGACCCCAAGCAGAAAAAGGCATAAGCCTAACCTCCAGTAGCAAATCATAATCAAGATCGTCCATCACCGTCTATTTTTTGTACTAACACTCAAAATCTCACAACTAGTATATCACGATGGTTCACGAAACAAGTGTACCACAATGTAAGTTTTTTCCTCGCTACAAAACACTAAGCCATAACTCTCGTGAACTCTGATTTTACCCGATAGAAGCTCAGTGTGTTTCCTCATCAAGATGTTCATTAGTATAAAACTCTTCTTCTCATCCGTTGTTCCAACAATTAAACCTTCGTAGCTCGCCCTAGTACATGTAATGTTTATCACGCTCGACTCTAGGAAGTTTTCGTTCCCAATAATCAAATCCATGTAATGGAAGTGGGGCTTAGCCTTCTCAGGCATAACGGGCTAGGACGGACGAGGGGTTTCCTTGAGGAAGAGCTTCTGAGCGAATAAAATCATCTTCGATTGTTGAGTTTGCGATTTGATGAAAATCGAGTTGTTGATCAAATCAAACCATTTGTCACACACAAACTACTACTTGGAGAGGGATTCAACAGGTAGTAGTATGAAAATCTTAAAAAGTAGATCATATGGTAGTAGTGCTAACTCACTTTGAGCCTTTGTTTCCAGACTTAAATCTGATCTTGTGGTTTTTGTTGTTCGTTGTTCATTGTTGTCGGGCTAATTTTTCTTTGAGAAACTTTTTCAGTTGATCTTGCTTCATTCATTTGTTCTCGTCTCTTTTGGATTCGCCTCCTCATACGACGCTTATTTTGGTACATGGAGTAACCTGCTCTTCACAATCTTATTCTTTAAGTTTTCACAAACATGACGGATTGACGGCCCTCGCGTTGTTTTTCTCGATTGCTTCCATATTCTTATATCATATTATTATTATTGTTATCATGTAATATTTTCACTTATAACTCAAGAAATAGTAAAACCATGTATATAACTATCAACACAAGCAAACACGCCCTTAGGTGTCTATTATAGGTTTTGTGAAATCTCGTATTCCAATATATGTTGATTGAATTTTGAGGTAGAATGTAACCATCTCTCTCTTGTCTAGTAACTTACTTTGCCTTAATTGACAAATCTAGGGCCGTGAAAGTGATTTAGAGAGAGGAAATCAAGAGAGAGACAATGATGCACTGAAAGTAATGTAAGTTCAAATTGTTAATTTGATGGTTTTGAACATGAACAATGGTGGACTATATGTACAAGTGGGCGAGTCCCATGGACGGTCTAAATTAATTTGATCTAATGATTGTGCTAAGAGTTTTAAATCTAATAATAAAATCTTGATACATGGTTTGGAACCATACTTCCTACAACTAAGATGTGTCCGGTCTAACGGGAACGCACAACGCAAACAAACACGAGCAACTATACCGAAATGGCAATGTGGTTCTAGATAGATCTATACTTCTTCTCTATACTAGCGGTGTGCCATAATTTTGCTACCTAAAAAACGTACGTCACTTAACACTTACACAACCACATGGATGAAAAGGCATTTCTCTCTGGATCCGAAAAGCCTAAGAATATGCCGAGACGATGTCCAAACGACTCGATCCTCAAAAAGGCATATAGAATGACAAAAGACCCATCACATAGATATGTTAACCCGAATAAGACGCACCACATTGATTCTAATCAACGTGGTGTGTTGGGCCACGTAGGCCACCGAGATGGGGTACGCCATTAAAATGACATGCCATATCAGATCCATATTCGACGTGGCACCTCGGTCCAAAGTGGCCCGATATGGGCCACGTTGGAATTGGTCCAACGTGGCATGCCACGTCGAATACGGATCCGACGTACAGTGCCACATCGATCCAAAGTTTAACGTGGCATGTCCCATCCACGTGCCCCTCTCGGTCCAAGATCCGATATGCCACGTCATGTTTTCCTGACGCGACACGTCAAAGCTTCACTCAACGTTGGTCATTAGGCCGGCACCTCAAACTGGCGTTAACTAGATTGGTTAACGCCTGACCAATCCAGTGAAAGGCCCATGGAGGTTCAACTGGGAGTAGTGGTCCCCTCCATCTTTAAACTCCCCCTTATTTCTCCATTTGGGGGGGGGAGGGGGTGAGTGCTTTCTCTCTCTAGAAAAGCACGTCTAACAGTAACGTCAACTCATAAGTTGGCACGTCCAACCTTCTAAAGTTGACGGATTCTCGACCCATGGCACATCTACTTACCACATGTCAATTTGTGGCACGCCCTATAATGCACGTCTTATAAAGCATGTCTTGTAGGGCACGTCTAACAAGAGCGCGACAATACATCAAACTAAGTGCTTCATCCATTTTCTCTACTTCTCCATAGACATCGACATGTCGGCAATTGGACTAAGTGAGAGATGAATTTGACTTCTAAGTCAACCGCATCAACTTTGACTCGTGATTTGACCACTTTATATTGTAAATCACTCAACGTCCCAATACCGAGCCTCAAAGCGAGCCTAAGAATATTAAGCGTTGTTAGGCCGATCAAATGATCTCTAAACGAAATATTTTCCCCTAAAGGGTCGACAATAAAGCTAATCAGGCATCGCCTACGGGAGAAAGACCCTCGAGGGTTGTTCAACGCACTTGCATGATCTACACACGCTTAAACACTACCTGACATGCAGTATATAAGAGACAACCTCGTGCAGGCGCCGATGGATATTAAACTACATGTGACTTGATTCTCTCTTCTTAGAGAGCTACGTAGGCAGCTTGACCCCGTGTCAAGTTCAGTTGCAACACCCGGTATCCTCCCCTTAGTTTATTTACTTATATTACTTTATTGGCTAACCTTCTTCCTTGTAGTGCAGGTTTCCATCAAATCAAAAGTTTTTTCTCGTATTTCCTATAAGGTGCGAGAGAGTCTGGTGAGGGAGTAATCTCGAGACTAGCAAAAACGCCTCGTGCCAACTAGTATAGAAGCCTAAAGACTATTATATTTGCATGATATGCTCCTTATTTAAGTATTGGAACAATCTTCCCCTGTGCGGAGCAAGTGTTGAGGGGCGACTCATGTGTCCTAATTCTAAAGAAATAAAAAATAAGGAACATTGAGAGAGTATTATTAGTTTCATAGAGTATGTTTACACACTAAATATTTATATTCTGAAATTGTATGTTAAACTGATCTAATCCCGCAGTAAATAGACGGCTCTACAAATCTGGATACAATAATATGAGTACGGTAACACATATTGTCAGATAGAGTACGTCATAGTATGCCAAATTTTTTTTGCGGAAATTACAGAATCATAGCCAAACTTTGGACTTTTTTGTACTTCCATTGCTAAACTTTGAGCTTCCGCGCTTGGGTATCCAAACTTTCATTTGGGCAGCACTGGTGTATCTCAATTTTGAAAAACTGAAATTTGGGCAACAAAACCTCACTCTTCGACCAAGTGACGTAATTTTGCAAGCGCAAAATTACAGAATCATAGCCACACTTTGAACTTTTTGCACATTTATTGCTGAACTTTAAACTTTAGCCCTTGCAAAATCACGCCACTTGGTCGAAGAGTGACGTTTTGTTGTCCGAAATTCCCCGAATTTCAGTTTTAGAAAGTTAGGATACACCGGTGCTGTTCGAATGAAAGTTTGGATACCGAAGTGCGAAAGCTCAAAGTTCAGCAATGGAATTGTAAAAAAGTCCAAAATTTGGCTATGATTTTGTATTTCTCCTTTCTTTTTAATATTTATATCAATCATAATACAATTTGTTTAAACCTTTAGCACATAATAATACAAATGTAAATCATGAAATTATTCTTGAGAACAAGTGGATGATCGATTTAAAAAGAATTACGAGCAACCAATGCCTTTGTTTTTAAGTTGAAAATAACTATTTTTTCTCATTTTTAAGAGAAGTAAGAAACCATAAAATAGTTGAACGGGATTCTCTCAGCACCGATTATTTCTTTTATATTTAATATTTTAAATGTTTTATTTTTGACCATAAAAAGAAAAGAACGTAAACCTCTAAAAATTCGCTAAACGTGTTTCATATATATTCCTAACATGTTTACTACGTATTAGAATTTATTTTATTTCTTTTAATTGGCGTATCTGACACATATATCAAAGGAGTATCGGTGCAGTATCCATATCTCGGTGTATCAATCATATTCACAACGTGAGCTTTTAAAGTATATATGCATCATAAGGAAGTAAGCTTCATAAATATATCAATTAAAAATAGAACTCTATTGACAACTTTTATTCAAACCAAAACTACCCGAGTTCACTATCAAAGAGGGTGTGAGGATGTCGATTAAAAAAACAATTCTTTTACGTCTCTCATATATGTTGAAATTAAGATAATACCATGCATATTTTTACATAATACTCATGGACACATCCTCATAAAAACATCAAATGGCATTACAAGCAAAGGCAAATGGCATTACAAGCAAAGGAAGATCCAATCTAATTCATATAGGAGCGGTCGCCCTCATCCTTAGACTCACTCTCTATACAATCACTATATATAATACATTGTTAAATACAACTTTATAATCTGAAATTTTAGTTCAATTTGATACCTAAGTTTTTTGTTACATAATTTGTTCCGACTTAACTTCATCGAAGTAATTTGCCTCGTTATATATATGCTACTATCAAAATGTTTTCTTAATTCTTTTGTTACTCTTGTAATACAGTGGATCAAATACATAATTCATTTTCTTGGAAATGATAACTTAATTTCTAGAAAATATTGTACATAAAATATGTAGTTTGATAACATCATCTAAATTTAATTGATTTAATGGTTGTTCGGTTAAGGGTAAAAAGCACTTTGCACCCCCTAAATTGCCACATTTTGACACTTTACACCCCTAAATTGAAATGACACAATTTTGCACCCTTAAAATGGAATTGGTGACACTTTGCACCCCTTTAGTGTGTAGGTGTTTAACGGGGCAAAAAATGTATTTAACATATTAATAATAAAACTATGAAAATAAAATAATAAGATGAGTTAAAGAAAATAGGTAAAGCAAAATAAAAAAAAATAGAAAAAGAAATGAAAACGGCTGCACCACCACCACCACCAACGAAGGTAGTGCTCCGCCGCACGCCACCACCACCGGTCTCTCTTTCGTCGTGCGCGACCACTGATTCTCCTCCATAGCTAACCACCACAGTCGAATCCCCAACCACAATCCAATCCCACTGTGGCGCGTCACTACAGCACCATCGCGCCTCACCACCTCCTTCTCCATCAAAGTTTTTAATGTGACGAAAAATGGCAATGGGTAGGGTTTTACCCTATCCTACCCAAACCCTGCCAATACCCTGTGTTTAATCTTGGGGTAGGGTTCTTACCATACCCTGACCAAGACCCATTGAAGATCCCATTTTCAGAGACCCTACCCTACCCTGTTAAATGGGTAGGGTCCTTACCTACCCTGTTACTAGACCCGTTAACAAATTTCGCCCACGTCAATTTTTTTTTTCGTCGATAGAAAATCTTGTAACATTCACAAAAAAGTATTTTTATGAAAAAAGTACATCGTTTAAGGTGATTTTAAATAAACTTTCTAGAGTAAGGGTCAAGACCCAGACCCTACCCTTACTCTGAGATGAGTTTCAAAAGTTACAGGATAGGGTCTAGGTCTGGACCCTGAGCTTATTTTCAGGATAAGGGTAGGGTAAAATCCGGCCCATTGCCATGCCTGATGCGCTGCTACACAACCTAATTCGCCGCTACCTCATCCGCCACTCAACCACCGCCCCTATTGTCTGGAATTTATAAAGAGATCAATGGCTCCTTCAATAATTCTGTAAATTATTGAGAAATAGAGGCCGTATAAATACACTCTAACTCGGATCGAAATGAAGGAATTTATTGATGATGATGTTTATGAAGTCGAATATGACGATGATGATGTTTATGTTTATTCGCTATATTTTTGTTACACCACCAATTTTGGTAATATTATCTATAAGTTTCTTAGCGAAGAATTGGTTGCTAAGCTCAATTGTTGAAAGTTACGGAATCATGTATAATTAGTTCTAGTTTGATGTACCAGTTTTTATTTGGTTGGTTCATAGAAACAGATACATTTACATAAATGTAAAGCATGTACTTAATTCGGAAGAGATTGAAAATGAAGAGTTTTGTAACTGAAATAGTTTCTCTGTTTTGAAACTGAAAAATAATTCCTGTGTTTTGGTGAGGAAGCAATGGTGGTTTGTCAGTGGTTGCCCATTCGGAGGTGGTGGTGCATGGAGCAACAAAATTCGACCGTGGTGGCGCATGGCGGAGCTACGTACAGTGAGGTGGGAGGTTGACGTCTCTTTCCTTTTAGTATTTTGGCTCTCACAATTGTAATTAGGTAACATGATTTTAATTTTCAGAGTTTTTTAATTTTTTTAATTAAAATATGTTAAATATCTTTGGTATATCTGCGCGGGGGAAAGAAAAAGGTAAAAGTAGGTAATATTTCGACACTTACATCTTCCACCCCCCAGAGGAGTTAGGAAAATCAATGGAAGCACTTATGTTTGGATCCAGTATTACAACTCGTGAAAACCACTGCAGAAAAGCCGACTGAATGCTTAGAAGAGTACAGTCACATGCCAAAAGCCTCGAGCTGGAATGGAGAGGGTAAAGCTGTTCTTAGAATTTTTTTTCTAAGAAAAGCAATGCACATAAAGAATCCTTGGATGATCTAAGAGTTGCTATTACTGTGGAAGGCTTTCTACATAGTCATAGACTTGTGCTAGAGCTGTATAGATTCCTTAGGCTGAACATAAAACATTGATTTTGTACAAAGATTGGTAGTCAATTATAGTTCGATTTATGGGCTTCACTTGGGGTATACCCTCGTATCATTGTAGACTCTTTTAGTACTATAAAATTTTCAACTTCATGCGAAAAAAAAACACCTACACACACTAAAGTGGTGCAAAGTATCAACAATTTCATTTTAAGGGTGTATAGTGGTGTTATTTCTATTTAGAGATGCAATATGTCAAAATGTGGCAATTTAGGGGTGCAAAGTGCTTTTTAACCTTAGGTTAGGGATGGTCATTACAATCTCAAATATTATACGAGTTTCTGTAAATGAACCAAATCTTAGGGGTGTAACGGAAATTATCCCTAAATTGTATTATTCAAAGTGTGCTCGTTGCCAACTATTTACACTGAGAGTAAACTGATTACAGAAAAAGTGATCTCAACTCTCTCTCTCTCTCTCATCTCTTTCTCTCTCTAGGGTTTTATCAAATCTAATCTCAACACAAATTCGGCAAATTTCTCAAATCAATTGTATCGAAATGGTATTGAAAATTATCGTCACTAATTGCTTACTCTTCGTTGATTCAGATCTCACACGCTTTTCGCTTTTCCAAATTTGCAGGAAAATGGAGGAGGGGGGAATCTGGACGCACAAATTGAGACGCTGCTGAATGTGGAGAAGCAAATGAGGCAAGTCGGTGACGTGGCAGGCACGCGGAAGGCTGTCACCGATATTCTGCAGCTCTGCTTCGACGCTGGCGCGTGGAAGACGCTCAACGATCAGATTGTGCTTATTTCGAAGCGCCGTGGTCAGTTGAAGCAGGTTTGTCACGTTTCTTATTGTTACTTGTACAGCTAAATTTATCTCTTTATATAATTCTCATACTTGTGATTGGTACTTGTAGGAGCTTTTTTGAATTATGTGTAGAATTGCTGAATGTGGTGTGTTACTTCTGCTAATGTTTGACCTTTCGGTTGTTAGTTGGTTCCCGACTGCTTAATGTTATAGATAAAAGCTCTACTTGGCTGGTTTTTAAGGGTGCAAGCAGTGTGTTTTGTATCTATGTTCTAACTCGCCAACAGTTTTAGTCCATAACCTAAAAACTCTTTGTGTGTAGTTTGTTTGGGCTGCTGAAAGTTCTGCATATACGCTTCTCATATTGAGTTTTTTCCTAGTCCTAATTATAGTATGCAAATTACATTTCTATTGAACGCGTCTCATTTACATCAAACTTGGAAAAGACTTGCATGGACCATATTAGAAGGATACTTCTTAACGATTTCAGATAACACTCGCTTTGTGCATGTAGATAATTTTGAAATATCTACAAAACTTAGAAGGGGTAATAATTAGTCATTTTGAACCACATGCCTTTAATAAAGCAAATGGCTTGCCACTGGAGTTCTCTTATAAGCATCTTCAGTTTCCTGTTTTAACATCAGCACTTTAAACATCATTTGTGCATTAACGATTAACCTAACCTGAATTTTGCTTTAGTATTGAACATATAAAATCTCAACTCTCAATACCTGGAGAATTTCAAGGAAGTCATAAATTGAAGATGCAACTTCAGTTTGCCAGTTACATCATCGTGATAAATGTATTCAATGCAACTTCAGCATCGGCCTCATCTCTTTTGATATAGCATGGATATTATTCTCAGTAAATTATAAAATTAAAGTGGGTTTGTGGATTTGGTTGAGGCTTTTCTTTCTTATTATTTGCAAATAGTTGGCCTTGTCTTAGTCCAATGTCTGGTTCGTTTTGTTTTTGTTGAATGTATGCAGAACCATGCACCTTACCCACCAACCTACTAGTTGATGTGGCACATGTGTTTTACCCATGAGTTAGGACTTCGATATCCTTAGTTAAAGTGATCGATGTCTCCTTATTAGCTGATTGGTTGATAGTTCAACCGAGAGAGCTCATAACAACTATAACCATGCATTGACATGTGCATATAGTCATGTTTAGGTGCTCAAGTTTATACGTGTATACCAGGGATAACCTATGTAATGCAAATAACTGATGTATTACCGGACATGATCTAAACTCTCTTGACTTCGACCCAACCTTTATGATCAGAGTAGTTAATTTAAATGGCAATAGTGTCTGATTGATCCACCACGCCTTTTTTTCCTTCCCCTTAGGTAGTATATTAATTCTCAAATAAAATGTTGATAGAAATGGGTTACTAGCGTTCTATTTAGCTGATCACAATTTCAAAGGTACTCTGTATATCCAAAATACTTCTCTATGATAAGAATCATATTCATGTGTCCAAATTATATGGACTTCTCGGCGAGTCAAGATGTTCACTCTTGGTGGTTATTGTGGGGTAAATATTGTATGCACCTTGACTGTAGGGGACACTAAACGAATTTAACTTTTTGTTCATCTTGTAATGTAGCCCCCAAGCAACAAAAATACACACAAAAGAGCACAGTATTACATATTCTTATTTATCTTCTGTTGATTTGGTGCAGGCTGTACAAGGCATGGTTCAACAAGCAATTGAATATATTGACCGTACCCCAGATCTTGATACGAAAATAGAGCTTATCAAGACACTCAATAATGTCTCTGCCGGAAAGGTATTTCCTTTGCAGAATCAATGTCGCATTTTCGTTATCTTGACAAGTTTGTTTCTTAAATCTGTCTCTAAAGTATTATAGCTCCTGACAGATATATGTTGAGATTGAAAGGGCTCGGTTGATTAAGAAACTTGCAAAGATTAAGGAAGATCAAGGGCTTATAGCTGAGGCTGCCGACTTGATGCAAGAAATTGCGGTTAGTGAAACTCAGATCATTTCTTGTGATATATTAGTTGCATTAGTTTCTTCTCGCTCCACCATTTTATCTGACATACTTGTGCCGCAGGTAGAAACTTTTGGAGCCATGGCTAAAACTGAAAAAATAGCATTTATACTTGAGCAAGTACGTTTTTCTCCGTCTCCCAATTTTTTTGATATACTTTTTGACTGGAGACTTGGCTCACGTAATGTGGTGCATTCGTCAAACTTGTAGGTTCGTTTGTGTTTAGATCGCCAGGATTTTGTGCGTGCACAAATACTCTCAAGAAAGATAAGCCCTAGAGTTTTTGAAGTGGATACTTCGAAAGAGAAGAAAAAGCCTAAAGAAGGTGAAAATATGGTTGAAGAGGCTCCTGCTGATATCCCGTCGTTGTCTGAGTTGAAGCAGATCTACTACCAACTAATGATTCGGTACCATTCTAGCCTTACATTTTGTGTAGTCGTTTATAATTTTGCAACCATGGATGCTGCAATATATGCAGATAAGATTAAATTGACTTTATTTTTTGCAGGCTTTGCTGTTAACTTATCCAGTACTTTCATCACAGTTTCTATGTTAAGAAAATATGGGAATCTTTTTATATGACTTCCGATTAATAGTTCTTTTAATGATTTTTTTTTTCCATTCAATTGGATCCTGTTAAACAAAGTATTTTCTTAAGAGTCCAATAATTTTTGTTGCTTCATTCCGTGCAATTGAATCTTTTGAATTTTGTGAAATTCATCAAAGTATACTACTGAGCTTATAACTCGTTCGACAATTTATTATATGTCTTGTTTCCAGAATAAATTGGTTTCTTACCTGATAGGTCAGGACGTATGCAAAATCTCCTACCATCTTTTCCTATCTTCTATTTTAATGTTCTGAATATATGAGCCTTGTAATTAGAATTACTCGATCCACCATCATCTTATTTTTAGGTTCTTAAACTTTTATTGTAATTCCTGGAAAGTTGTTTGCATTGCAAAAGCATCCTGTAATATATAATAAATTTAATAAAGAAATCTACAGGAGTTTAATTATCTATTCGGTGGATATAGTTAAGATGCATATACCTGGTGAATATGTGGCAATGCTCCCGTAAAATCTCTTATTCTATTTATGAGTTTTTCTTGTGTGCATGCATTAATCCAGGGAACTACTTTTATCTGGTTTAGGTACTACTCGCATAGCAGTGATTATCTTGAAATATGCCGGTGTTATAAGTCAATTTATGAGATTCCTTCTGTGAAAGAAGACCCAGCTCAATGGATACCGGTACAATTATCTTTTTTATTTATTATCATTATTAATTATTGCATGGGAATACACCTACACGCCCAGGCACACACGCACAGGCACACACCAGATGTATACCAAACGTGCACATGTATTTAATCGTTTGTTTCCGTTGTTGGTATATCTGCTTATCTTATCTCATTCTTCTGTTTGGTGATAGCTTTAATCGTGTTTCCTTCAGGTGTTGAGAAAAATTTGTTGGTACCTCGTTTTGTCACCTCATGATCCCATGCAGTCTAGTCTTCTCAACTCAACCTTGGAGGAGAAGAACCTTGCTGAAATTCCTCACTTTAGGTTGGCCCTTGTGTGTCTTATAACTTTTGCTGTTTCAGTATTATACTCAAATCTTTTCCTATAAAAGGATTATACTCAATCTGGCGAACTTGCTTGTCGTGTTATATAGGTTACTACTGAAACAACTAGTTACAATGGAGGTCATTCAGTGGACAAGTCTGTGGAGCACGTTCAAAGATGAGTTTGAGAATGAAAAGAATATGCTTGGGGGCTCTTTGGTTGAGAAGGCAGCTGAGGACCTTAGACTCAGAGTTATTGAACATGTAATACTTTGGTTTTTGTTTATGTTTTTATTCCTTTTCTCTCCTTTTAATGGTATCACTGTTCATGGCATATGGCAATTCATATATTTATGTTGACCATTAAATGATGATTTTCGTGCAGAACATTATCGTTGTATCAAAATACTACTCAAGGATTACCTTGAAGAGAATTGCTGATCTGTTATGCCTTACCATCCAGGTCTGTGCGTCCTGATTTTTATGTCTCATGCCTGTAAAACACAAAGAGAATATTTTGACTGTTTTGTCAGATGTATCATATTTATTTATTACTTTGTTGTGCTATAAAGTTTTTTGGATCAAGTTTCATGTTTTTGACGGAAAATTTTCAACTTAAATATTTATTGTGCGG
Source organism: Linaria vulgaris (assembly GCA_948329865.1). Classification (NCBI taxonomy): domain Eukaryota; kingdom Viridiplantae; phylum Streptophyta; class Magnoliopsida; order Lamiales; family Plantaginaceae; genus Linaria; species Linaria vulgaris. The sequence goes on along the minus strand of OX415250.1, from coordinate 26,790,102 downwards.
TCATTATGTTCACAATGCAGTCAAATGATTGTGAAGCCAATCTTGCAGCTAGATCAATAATATAAGATTTAACAGGCTTGTTAATTCATTTCTTATTCAACGTGTTTGCATAAGGAAGAAGATTAAAGTGTGCATAGTTATATCTGAAGTGGGGAAAATTTGGGCATTTTCCTTTAAAGTGAACTTATGCACTCTCTTTGTGAAGGTTTTCTCGGATTCCATTTTCATTTGGTTGTAGAATGAGGAACGTTTTGTTTTTTTCTCATTGACATTACATAATGAGTGGTTGAAGCTTATGGTTTACGTGATTTCCTTACTATGGTATGTTAGAAAACGTGTCTGCAAGCTCTCTTATATGTGTCAAAGGGCACAAGTGCTAATTATATTTATATCAGTCAGAGCACTACTTCCAAATTTCTATAATTCTTTTTTTTTTTCTTGAGAGAACTGAATCACACTCTTGTGCCAAGATTGACCTTTTATCATTTGTGAGGAATACGTCTTGTATGATCTGCTGGATTGATGATGATGTAACGTTATTGCAGTCTTGGCTCGAATACTTTTGTCTAGACTTTTTTTTTTAATCTAAAATTCATTGTCAAACAATCAGTATCTTGGTTCAGTTTATGTTCGTTCACTAATTTCCTTTGTAACGACAGGCAGCTGAGAAACATCTTTCAGATATGGTAGTGTCCAAAGCATTGGTAGCAAAGATGGACAGACCATCGGGTGTAGTATGTTTCCAGTCTGCAAAGGACAGCAATGACATTCTAAATTCGTGGGCTACAAACCTGGAGAAGCTGCTTGACCTTGTAGAGAAGAGTTGCCACCAAATACACAAGGAAACAATGATCCACAAAGCTGCTTTGAGGGTTTGATACTTCTTTCTATTAGATGGTCCTTCGGTTCTTTTTCAGGCTCTGTGGTGGCCATTGAGAACGGTTTGCATTTTACATCTGCGGTGACAGACTCTCCACTCAGGAACCAGGAACAGGATCATTGTTAAGCCGTTAGTTTCTGATCATTTGGCTTTTACAATCAGAATGGTTCCATGTTTCAATTCCTATGTAATGCTTATTTAACCTTTGGAATAGATTTTATTTGTGACATGTGGTTTATTTTGATAGAGCTTCAATTTGCAAATACTTCTAGACTTTATATTTCATTTGTCAATTTTTTTTCTCTCCTTAAGTGCTCGTTTTAATTTTGTGCTATGCATACATGATGGGATGGTCATGTTTGCATGTCATGGATAGGGAATCATTTCTTGAATGTCGTGAAGAATTCGTTTCGTGATTATTATTTTCTGAATCAGAGAGGATGAAACTTATTGTTGAGTTTTGGTGTAGAAGGAAATGTGGGAAGTTCATGAATTATACTAGCAACTTGAGTTCCTGCATCTTTCGATTGTAAGTTGCTGTACATATCAACTCTACCAAGGCCAATAGCGAATTAGGAAAGATAATTATATTTACATTTGTCTTAAGTTTGGGGATAATTTACACAAACTAGTTTACAGTTTGAATAATTAATAGAACTTAGCTGGCATTTTCTCTCAACTGGATAAAAGAAAGAGGCCACCAAAACTGAAGGTAATTATTATTCGTCAGTAAATGAGAGATTGAGAGGTAAATAACAAAACACTGTTGAGAATCAATTCGTAGGTTGCGTGTACAAGAAAAAACTGGACTCCTTGCAGTACCAAACTACGAATTTGTTACCTACGAATTTTGATGAGCGACATCCGTCCACGAGGGATCAGCTCCACCACCACTGTTTTGGCTGCTCATATCAAAACACCACTACGAAATTACTCACACGCCATACCTTTATCTTCCCAACTACACAGAACACACAACACCCGCTATCTCACACGGCTCTGCTCCATCTCCGCAAGTCGAACAAGAGGTACTTTTTCGACTTATCTTGAAATTGTTGTATATCTATCATCTATCCCTTATGGTTGTGTTTTGCTTAAAATTGACGTGGGTTTTGAAGCGTGAACTCAAATAACGTAAGCATTCGAACAACAAGCAACTTCATTTTCGACTTTAGATGCTGTTTCTTTGTTTTTTTAATGGATGCTGTTTCTTTGTTGGGTAATGATGTAACATGCTTAATTTGTATTATATTGATTAATAAAATTCTTTTTGCCGAAAAAAAAAATTTGTATTATATTGATCGTAAGATAAAAAATTTGTCAAATGACATGGCTTTTGTCATGTATCCAGTTTAAATTCTTGCATGTAACTGACATCTGCATCAGCTAGAATGCCCCCGGTTGTAAACGCTTACAACATATAATTAAATCGTGGATTAGGCGTCGATTAAATATAAAATGAATTGATTCAACATTATCAAAGATTATTTACGCACACAACCAAACCAAGGTGGAAATCTACTCAGGTGTCACTCAAGAACATTTGATTAACAATTAAAATAAAATACTGTGGCTTGGCTGGTATTGGAAAAGAGGTTTACTGCCAATATAATTCATAAACTACAGTGGTGGAAAAAATGCATGAAACCCCTTTGTGCATTCGTGCAGTTGCGTATCCATGGTTTAAGTATTGTGGAGCTTAATTTTTATTTTTTTTAATAAAAAAACGATAGGCGAGAACTTGAATTCATTTTTTGAGGCTTCTAAGAAGATAAATACTCACATAAATTTGTGTTTTGTTTTAGTTTTTAGTTCCTAACTTCTTAGCGCTTAGGCGACTACCTATAAGCTTCACCCTCCTTCTAAGAGGAGAAAGTAAGCAAGACTTTAGATGCGGACATAGCTCGTGGCGAAAGGAAAGGCCTTGAATCAGTCCTTTGCCATTCTTTTTTATTTATTTTTTGTTTTTTTCATTACAATTTTATCAAACATGCTTTATTAAAATAAATAAATTAAACTATGCTATAACATTTATTACATTTATTTTAACCTTTATAAAAAGAAAACTCTTCTTTTGATGAATAATTTTATAAGTTAACTTCGATTAAACGAATAAATCCCAGAATTATTATCAGTAGAAATTTCATTATTCTCACATGATAAAGGAAGAAGAGAAAAAAATCAGATTGATATATCATAAACTTACTTACACAAGGAGCTAAATACAGACACGTTAGGGGAGTTGTGACCAATCAGATTCAAGAAAAAAAACAAACGTACCACCAGTCTTGTGGTGCCAATTCAAAGATTCCACATTCAGTTCTTTTGTCGTTAGTTCGTTAGTTAGTTCAACTCTATACAAAACTTAATAACACGCAATACTAACTTTCCAGAAATTAAGAAGGTTCATTGGAGCTGAAAATAATCAGACATTAACAAGTGTACACGTTACTACTTTCTAACTACTTCCAAATAAGTATTCTTATTCCTTTTCTTTTATTTCTTGGTGGCAAACTATTAATTGGCATGTCTTGAAGAAAACCCACCAAGGATTTTGTCTTCTGATTGCTACAACAGCTTCTGATTCTTCAATTTTTGTAACTGTAAGTGTAGTGTTCTTTTTTACTTTGTGGGAGTTGACTAGAATTATGGGTGAAGTTATGCTAATGATCCATCTTCAATTTTTTATGTTTGAAATTGTGGTTTCATATTAAGTAATCATTCATGGATCAAAGCTTTGTTTCGGCGTAATCATTCATTGCCTATCTCTGTTCTCATGGTTTCCTTCTCAAGGGTGTTTGTAATAGTGTTGTGTATGAACTATAATCTGTGAATTCAATCGAGAACGTCATGACATCAGTTTGGGAGTTTTTCTGCAGGTCTTATATCTTGAATGGCGGCAATACTGGCTTCTCATAGCTGTTCTTGCCGCATAGGAGAATCGATAAATCCTGGAAGGCCGGGAGACGATCTTAGTTTTTCGGGCTCAGTAGCAAACAATCATTTTTCGAAGCTCAACGATGATTCTTATAATCAGGTTAAAACTAGGAAGCTCCTTAGGTTTCAGGTTGATATGCAGCAGACGGAGCTGCCCACGACATTTGGTAGAAATGGCCGACCAGTTAAAATGGTGCCTACAACTGAAGTCAGGAAACGCCTGTCACCGTCCATAAATACTCCAGAGATAGTAAACGGATCCTCAAAGAATGTTAATGGCACACCACTAACTAATGGAAGAAGCCTCGTGAAAAACGTTCCTCCTCCACCTCTTATAGAAGCTTCACCGAAAAAGGAGCTTCCGCCTATTGAAGGAGTAAAAGTCCTACCTTCTGATGAAGGTTTTAGTTGGGCCAACGAAAACTATAACTCCGTTCAAAGAAGTATAGATGTGTGGTCATTCGTTCTTTCACTGCGTGTGCGTATTCTTTTGGACAATGCAAAGTGGACGTATATTGGAGGCTTCAATGAGGAAAAACAGGTGGGAGTGTGTTTAATATGCAATTTTACAAAATTGTTATTGCAAGTCTCTGATGTTAGTCGAGTAGAGTATTTGATGTTGGAATAACATTTAGGTAAAGAGAAGACGACAAACTGCCTCATGGTTGCGTGAATCTGTGCTGCAACTTGGTCCAACGTTTATCAAACTTGGTCAATTATCCTCAACAAGATCTGATCTATTTCCCAAAGAGTTTGTGGATGAGCTTGCAAAGTTGCAGGTATTTCCGGGAATAAGTTTGGCATAATTTTTAATCAACTTGTTCTCAGATTTAGAATTTTCCATATTTTGAATATCAAGTCTCTAATTTATTTGAGAAAACTGGCTTATCAATCAGGACAGAGTGCCGGCCTTTTCTCCCAGTAAAGCAAAGAACTTCATTGAGAAGGAATTAGGCGCTCCAATCCATATGCTGTTCAGGGAGTTCGAAGACTTACCAATTGCAGCTGCTAGTCTTGGTCAGGTGTTTGCTTATGCATTTCTCTTTCTTGTCTGAGTAAAAATTGCATTAATCATAGTTTAAGTTTGTGATTCATGTTTATTAACACGAGACAGTTATAGTGTTTATTCGATGTACAATATGTGCGTTGTTGCATTTACAAATCTAAAATAGTACATGCTAAGGCAGATGCAAAGACACATCTTTTTAAGTAGATAAAATTCTAAGATATTAAAAGATAAGCTAATTCGTGTCCCCAATGCAAGGTCGTCCCTATTTAAAATGATTTACATTGTTTAAGTTACGTAAATGTTGAAGAGATTAACTTGCTTCGTTTGCCTCTGAGTTATTACCTGATATTTCAGTAATGCTGATTCTGCTCTTTTTGGAAATTTTGTTAGGTGCACAGGGCTATCTTGCATAATGGGGAGAAAGTAGTTGTGAAAGTTCAAAGACCTGGACTGAAGAAGCTTTTTGATATTGATCTCAGTGAGCGATCTACTCTTAGACATTTTTTTATGAAAATTACTATCTTTCGTGGTTCTTATGTATCGTTTTCATACCTCAGAAAATTTAAAGCTAATTGCTGAATACTTTCAAAAAAGTGAAACTCTTGGAGGTCCAACGAGGGATTGGATCGGAATATATGAAGAGTGTGCCAAGTAAGTTGGGCTAAACGTTGAAAAACTCTTTTGCTAAAGATGAACTTGACAATCTTCATAACAGTCTCTTTTGCTAACGTGTAGTGTTTTTGTTTTGGGGAAGATTCACTATTTATGTCAAATCGCCTCATCGATTTTGTATCAGATTATCATTTCTTACAAAAAAATTGTTAAACTTATTATGTGTTATGTCCTGGATTTGTAGGATCTTGTACGAGGAAATTGATTACGTAAATGAAGGAAAGAACGCTGATAGGTTTCGTCGGGACTTTCGGAATGTAAAGTGGGTCCGAGTACCTGTATGTTTCCTCCTGAAGGACTTCCAGTTATTCCTCTCATTATAGCTAATTTGAATCTCTCGGTCTATACATTTTCCGATGTATGAAATGAAATACTCCCGTAATGTCGTTTTGTGTCTCCTTATAAGTCTTACTTGTCTCTCACCTTGTTGAATAACTTTAAAACTTGAACCAGCAAAATATATTAATGACTGTTTGATACTCAACTGGAACACCACAACATTGCCCAAGTTATGATGTTTATTCTCCACATTTTTACGTCCACCTTAAAACCAGAACTTAAAATCATATTCCTTTTGAATATGCATGTTTTGACATTGGCCACTCAAAGTCTTGAACTATGCATACGCGTTTTAGTATGATGAAATTCGTTTTGTTTGTTACAGATGGTCTTCTGGGATTACACAGCAATGAAGGTGTTGACGTTGGAGTATGTTCCAGGTATTACTCTCATTTTACATCAAATTTTGCTTATTTACAATAGCACTTGATATATTGTGAAACGAAAGTTGCCAGTTATTTTTCTTTTTCTATACAATAGGCTTTAAACTCACCATGATTCTGTACTTTGAATTTTCATCATTTTAATCAGGCATTAAGATAAACCAATTAGATGCCGTAGATGCACGAGGTTTCAGTCGGTCTAGAATCTCGTCACGTGCTATTGAAGCCTACTTAATTCAGGTAAGCATTTAGAAAACAATTAGTGATGATCAATTTTTTTTATTTTATATTTCAACTTGAGTGATTTCCCACAATGTTCATGCCGCTTCAGATTTTGAAGACTGGTTTCTTTCACGCTGATCCTCATCCTGGAAACCTCGCTATTGATGTGGATGAATCACTGATATACTATGACTTTGGTATGATGGGAGACATCAAAAGCTTTACGAGGGAGAGGCTATTAAGTGTTTTTTACGCCGTTTATGAAAAGGATGCAAAAAAGGTGCCATTTCCGTTTTTCTTATTTTGTTTCAATTTTACCGTTTAAACATAGCCCCTCCAATGCTGTTTGGGTTGATTGGTCTTGATAACCTTTATGTTTACTAATTTGACGAAGTATTTGTCGTGTTCTCCTGCAAGAGTGTATCTGAGATGATTGTGCAAATTATTTGAAATTGTTAGTAGCTAATTTACTAGCTCACTATGCAGGTTATGCAAGGTCTAATAGATCTTGGAGCTCTTCAGCCCACAGGGGATTTGTCAGCAGTAAGCTTTTCTATATATATAAAAAAGGAAATTTATTTTCGGCTCATGATTAATTTTGAGCCAAATGACTGATTTTACTGTAACTTCCATTCATTAAAGGGATTTCTGATTTTAGGTAAGGAGATCGATACAATTTTTCTTGGATAATTTGTTGAATCAAAGGCCTGATCAGCAGCAAACTTTGTCCGCCATTGGCGAGGTACGAAATAGAAACCAGTCTCACATTTCATTCGTCATGCTAAGACTACAGAGGGTGTAGAAAATTATTGGAATCTCTTTCTGCAGGATTTATTTGCAATAGCAACAGATCAGCCATTCCGTTTTCCTTCCACTTTTACATTTGTATTGAGAGCGTTTTCAACACTTGAAGGTGAGATTTCTCTCTTTTCTTGATACGTTTGGGGCCTCTTTTGGATATACTACATTCAGTTGTTAGAGGCTAATTTTCTACAATTGTTGTGTTCCTTTATAGGAATTGGCTACACTCTGGATCCAAAATTTTCGTTTCCAAAGATTGCTGCACCATATGCACAGGTTCGATCTTACTCTTCTTTTCTGAGCAAAACATTGACAATCTCGAGTCTTTTACACATTCGTCTAAAATGGATAAATTTGTGCACAGGAACTCTTAGATTTAAAACAACAGCGACGAAATGGGACACAACTCGTTCAAGAAATAAGAAGACAAGCTGATGATGTAATGTCCTTTTGTCTCGCCTCAGTGTCCTACTGTCCTATGCTTACTTTTGTGAAATTTCATTCAAATGAGTAAATTATGAGATCATATTGATAAATTGTAGTCTTTCTTTAGGCAAGATCTTCGACAATCTCCATGCCTTACCGAATCCAGCAGATAGAAGACATAGTGAAACAACTAGAATCTGGAGATTTGAAGCTCCGAGTTCGAGTCCTTGAGGTTATTTTCTTTCAACATATCTCTTTCCTCTGTATAGCAATTTCTCATATGTTCAATCAAGCCTTTTCTGTTGAAGTCTTCATAGCGCACAGTTGTGTTTTGCATGGTTTTCCGCCTCCCATTTCCTCCTTTCAATAATAATAATAAAAAAACACAATGATCGTTTCAACTCGAAAAGAGAGAATGAAACTGAAATAGTTCTCCATATCCGCAGTCAGAAAGAGCAGCTCGAAAAGCAACCATTCTACAAATGGCAACTATATATACAGTTTTGGGAAGTACCCTCCTAAACCTTGGCGTGACGTGCAGCATTCAAGGCGGTCAAATGATTGCAAACGGCTCGTTTGTTGCAGCTGGTGAGTTTCTAGATAATCTATGAATCTGTTCACGACAAAGATTTATACGTTTTTCTGTCTAGAATGCATAATATGATGAACATAATTTTGTTCTAAGTTCTGATCATTGGCTGCTTAATTTATGTATATTGCAGGTGTCTTCCTCACTTTGTTTATAAGGTCCATGCAGAGGGTGAATAAACTTGATAAATTTGAGAAAATGATCTGATATTTCATTTAATCAGACAATTGAAGACTTGAAGGCCACTTGAGAATACTGTGGCCTATACATATTCATCTTTGTAATTACAAATTAAATTGTTGGATCGGGACTTGATACTCTTTTTCATTGTTAACGTTGATGTTGGTCTAACACTGATCTGCTCTTCCAATGTTAACCTAACACTAGACTTCTCGATGTTATCTTAATATCCGATAACAGCAGTTAACGTTAGCAAAAATCTACTTGAAAGGGAATATAACCCAACAGGGAATATAACCCAACAGGTAAGTAAATAACACAAGTAGATATAATTTTAAAAGATAATATGCAGAACACAATTATAGCAATAAATTCCGAATGTGCAGTTTTTCTGTGTTCAATGTTCTCCTAACATTGCAGCTATAATGTTGATTTAACATTGACCAAGCACTGTGCACTTTCAACAAATATTCCTTAAGTTGTTAAATATTACTCCAAAGTCCAAAGCGCAATTGATATTATGTAAATGTATTTTAGTAAAATTGTCATACATATTTCACCCCAACAATCAAAACTATATATAATTCCAGCGAATTACTTCGAGTCGATTTCTCGAATTTTTATTGTGTTTTTTATTTTTGTTGATGAAATTAAAGGATAATCATTTTTGAAGGTTAAGGTTAGTTACATAATTTTCTTAATCTTAATTATTACAAGAACTCCATGAAGCTTAGCTTTGAGGACCTTAACTAAGGGTTTATCTACAATTCTTTTGAAATTTGGAATTTGACTATGAATTAGTCAAACTTTAAAGAAATCTATCAAACATGGAAAATATTTTAGTTTTTTCGAGAATGTTAGTGAATACCTCAAAAGAAATGAAATTTATGAAAATGATAGGTTTCATATTCTTTAATTTGTTAAAACGCAAAAGGGAGATACTTTCACATTTTAATGAAAATTTAGGATTTTGTTATTACTTTTAATATGAAAAACCATTACTATGTAATATCTGCATTTGTCACTTCATTTAAGTTGAGCTTCATTATTAATGAAATGTAGCTTGTGGATTTTTGAAGTTCATTCCTCGATAGAAATAGCTATTATAAATAATAAGTGTTATGCCACTATTTCTTGACCTATGTTGGTGAAGTCAACAAGTGGCTCCCCACAATAAAAAATTAATTTTTTGCAATATCGACTTATTTTCAACATGTTTATCATTTTTTCGTGTTAATAATACTTACCACTTTTCTCATATCCCTCCTGCGTGGCGCCACGTCTTTGGACGTTTTTTGACTCATCACTTCTCATTAATACTGTCCACGGGCAATGGTCGAACAATGACTCTGATCCGATCCCGATCAACGCTCATCACCATCTGTTTCTTCGTCTCACGAGTTTTAATTTTTCCTTGTGGCGATTCCAAGTTCGCCACCTTCTTTTGGGCTATGACCTCTTTAGATTTTTGGATGGGACGACTCCATATCTGCAATTGGGTTTCGATCCCGACTCCATGGCTGCACAGGTTCAATGACTGAGATCCATTTGGATCCATTACGCCTGAGATCTCTCCCCTCATCTCGAATTGTTACTCCTCTGCTCATGCATGGTGTGAACTTCAACGCCTTTATGCCGACCGATCTCGCTCTCGTGTTATGCAACTCAACACTGTGAAGTTGGGTTCAAAGTCAATAAGTGGGAGGTAAATAACATAACACTCTTGAGTAGGATGGCATAGTAGGATGATATAACAGATTAACATTGGGGATGAAAACCAGCTGCATAATAATCAGAAGAAGAATACATCCTTTCGAAAAAGTGACTACTCGAGTTCTGCCTTTCTGCAACATCATCAAGTGTCATCATCATCACCGAAGAGCTGTAATTCATCACATTATAGTTATAGATTTATTTCATGCACAGGGCTCCAGCAACACAACATCATTAATATCTTAAGCTACTCTCTCTTAGTATGACAAGATCAATCTCGTAGCCTTAAGATACTAAACATAATACAAAATGAGTTAAACACCACAATTATAAGCATAACTAAGAAGACATTAGCTATTTAAGAATTGCAGAACCAGTAAAATAAACACGAAGGTAAAATGGCTTACTTCTCCCCCTTTTTGTGAGGAAAGCGAAATCTTGACGAATTGCTTCATAAGATAAAGTTCCATAGCTCTTCTTTAGCAACTATATCTATTTTTCTCTCCAAGAACTCTATCCACCACTGTTTCTTAAAATGGATGATGTGGGTGCTAGTGAAGGGCAACATGTAGAGGTATGGAATAATTTCACTTTGGTGGTGTAGTTGGTATATTGTTTTAGGTGCATGGGGTAAAATGTAGTTGTATTTTAATGACAAGTACCTAAAGCTAAGGCTGGGAAGGCTAAAAAAAAGGTAGACAAAGTGGTGTAAGGTGCATTGATGGAGGATAGAGAAACTAGGATAAAAAAGAAAGTGAACAGGTTGGTTGAGGAAGCCAGTGGCAAAAGGAAAACTGCAAAACCTGCACCTAAAGGGAAAGTAGTCATGAATAATGAGGAGTTTATTAAAGAGGCAATGGCAAAGGTAAATTAAGAAGTCTATTAAAGCATTACATGTATTTTCAACTTATTTATGCTGCTGTTAGGAGATTTAACACTATTTTATTTCAACGTAGCTCAAGAGCAAAAGACCCCCAAATGATGAGCAAAGAGCAAAGCCAATGTATATGGAGAAAGATCCAATTGAAGACCAAAAAGCAAATGCTGCGCAACCCTAATATCCAAGGAAATACTGTTGAGAAGATTGTAAAAAAATGAAGAACTTGGAGTTGTATTTCTTAGCACTAGTGAATATGAGTAGTGCTATATTTTGTGCAACTTGTATAAGCAGAAACAATTACTGCTCTATTTTGGCCTTGACTTGTTATTATATTTTATTTTGTGCGCGTGTTGGCGTAGAATCATCAACATTTATGCCTAATATATTATGGTGTTTGTTAGTTAAATATTGGTGTCATGAATGTTTGCAGTTTATGATGTTTTAAAAGTAGTTTACATAACTGTCAAAATAGGCAAACAATAAAACTGAAATAGGTGAAGGGAAAAAAATTATATAGAAGATAATAGGTTAAGGGGCAAATTCTTGTCAAATTAATAGGCTAGGGAGCAAAACCTTGTCCCATTAATAGGTGAGGGGGCAAATCGCACATAATAAGTTAGGGGGTAAAATTTAAAAGGTTGAGGGGTAATTCGAACATTTTAAATAGGCTAGGAGGGACAGTATGAAAAATACATGACTAAAATGTTGGACGAAAATATCCTTTTTGGCTACTCGTGACCGACACATAAGGGGAATATTCCGGGCGAATTTGGCCGCTAAAGCACCGTTAAAGCGCTGTGGGGCAATTCGAACAAGTAGAAAAAGTTGAGGGACTAAATTGCTCACAAAAAAAAATGGACAATGTCAAAAAGGGACCATAGGATGGGGGGCTTGATACTTTTATCCCTAAATAATAAGTGTTAGCCACTATTTCTTTACCTACAAGTGGCTCCCCACAATGAAAATTTATTTTTTTGCAATATCGACTTATTTTCAACATGTTTATCTTTTTTTCGTGTTAATAATGCTTATCACTTTTTTCATATCTCTCCCGCGTGGCGCCACGTCTTTGGACGTTTTGACGCATCACTTCTCATTAACACCGTCCACGGGTAATGGTCTGTTTAACGATGACTTTGATACGATCCCGATCAACGCTCATCACCATCTGCTCCTTCTCACGAGTTTTAATTTTTCCTTATGGCGATTCCAAGTTCGCCATCTCCTTTTGGGCTATGACCTCTTTAGATTTTTGGATGGGACGACTCCATATCTGCCATCAGGTTTCGATCCCGACTCCATGGCTGCATAGGTTCGATGGCTGAGATCCATTTGGATCTATTACGTCTGAGATCTCACCCTCATCTTGAATTGTTACTCCTCTGCTCATGCATGGCGTGAACTTCAACGCCTTTATGCCAACCAATCTCGCTCCCGTGTTATGCAACTCAACCAGGGGCGGAGCCAGGATTTTTTCGTACCCCGGGCTGCTATTAACATATATATATATATAAATATATGTGTGTACAATATCTAGTGTTAAGTATAATACGATAAAAAGTGTAAATAAAGATGTTATCGAAGTTAAACTCTATATTTTTGTGAAGAGTAAAATTGATCAATAACGCTTGTACACGAGCTCTTAGGATTATACATGGTTCTCCTTTAATTAGTATATTCGTTTATCTATACTAGAACAAAAAAAAAAAAATACTTTAATGGACATATATTAAAAATTTAATAGTCTTACTTTAAAGCCCCTAACAAATAATAAATTTGATTTAAATGCACAAGACTATACTTGAAAATAAATTTAAACATCAAATTTAGTATACTCTTAATATATAATAATATACGAGTTCAAAAAAAAATAAAATATATAATAATATACTTTGGTACATATTTACTAAAAATCTCAAAATTTGGTATCGGTTCGAGACTAAGAAGGGTGATTTTTTTTCAAGTGTTTTCTTTCTTATATTTATTGATTTTGTTAGTTTTTTGGGCTTTTTTAAGAAAATATTTTAAAAGAAAAAGCAATTAGTGATATATTGAGATTTTCAGATAGGTAATATTGATTCTAATAGTCAATTGGATTTTTCAAGAAAAAATTGTAACATAAACAACAACTAACTAATTAAGATTTTATTTTTGTGATATTGATTTAGGAAAATATACAAAAAAACAAAACTGCTTCTGTCGAGAATTGATCCCAAGACCTGCTCACCCCTGCAACATGCCTGAGTAAAGGAATCGCCACTAGGACAAGGCAATTTTATGTTAACATCCTCACAGTTAGTTTATTATTTATTACAGGAGCTACTTTTTTTTTTTTTTTTTTTTTTTTTTTTTTGTAAAGATACCTATTATAGTCGACCCCAAAAATCGACCCCGGGCTAGAGCCCACCCAAGCCCTCTGGGTGGCTCCGCCCCTGAACTCAACACTATGAAGTTGGGTTCAAAGTCAGTCAGTGGGAGGTAAATAACATAACACTCTTGAGAATCAATCAATTCGTGGATTGCGTGTACAAGAAAAATGGTCTCCTTGCCAGTACCAAATAGAGATAACAAAACTACGAATGTGCTACATAACCAATAAAATTAGAAGATCATTTCTTCATGATCCCGACGAATTCTGGCGACCGCCATCCGTCCACGAGGAATCAGCTCTACCACCACTGCTTTGGCTGCTCATATCAGCATCTGCCGGTGGCAGAGTAGGATAAAATAACGGATTAAGTTGGGGATGAAAACCAGCGGCATGATAATCAGAAGAAGAATACATCGTTTCAAAAAAGTGACTACTCGAGTTCTGCCTTTGTGCAACATCATCAAGTGTCATCATCATCGCCGAAGAGCCATAATTCATCACATTATAGTTATCGTGCCTTTCGATATCGGAACTCTGCCTTTGGAACTGATTAACCTGGCTGTGAACAATTGGTTCGGAAGAAGTAGATATTGCTGCCATAAATTCATGAGTTGGAGTAGCAGGGCGTTGGACTTGGGGTTGGACGAGCCTTACGTTTTCGGGAAAGTTGAGCTTAGCCTTGTTGCCTCGGAACCTTAGAGCGGCCTGATCGTAGGCTCTGGCGGCATCTTCGGCTGTGTCAAAAGTGCCGAGCCAAACTCTGGCGGCTCGGTAAGGATCTCTTATCTCCGCGGCCCATTTGCCCCACGGACGTTTCCTAACACCTCGATACTTTCTCGGTGTTGAGGATGACGATGATGGTTGGGTGGAAGTGTTGGGGTGATTATTACGATGTGTGGGATTCGGGGCGTAGCTATAAACTGCTTCTGTTGTTGATGATGGTGATGTTATGATGCTTGGTCTTATACCTGTTGTCATTGATCCACCACCTGCATTTTATACAAAAAAAATGATTTGTTACTAGTTGCGACTCTCCATGAGTTGTCGTCTGTTATAGTAGGTTGGCGAGATTTGCAGTCTATTGAGTTTATGCCGCGTGCAACGTTCCATGTTTGCGAGATTTGCAGTCTATTGATTTTATGCCGCGTGCAAGGTTCCATGTTTTAAAAAAACATAAAAAAGTCGCGATATTGCCAAAATTATGTGTGAAAATCAGTGAAATAGAACATGCACGAGTATAAACAACTATGCTAGTAGAAATGAATTCAACAATCAAGTTCTGAATTCTGATCGTTCATATTTTAAATAGCGTGCAACTTTGTTTCGTGTGGTGTTGTAAAATTTATAACATGTGTGTTTCATGTATAGTGTGGACTAATTGGTAAATAAATCATACGTGACAAACTGCAAACACGTACTGGAATGGCAGCATTTTAGTACATGGTGCAAAAACTATGATATAGCGCAAATATAGTTTATTAGGACATACAAAACTTCATTTGTTCTTATTGAATATTGAAGCTGGAGCCTGGAGATCAGAAGTTAATTCAATAATAAATAAATATTTCTCAAAAAGTATTACCTGATGCGCCCAAAATTAAGTCCGAATTAGTTCCAATAGAAAAATCACCATATGCCCTAGAAACTCTGGCCACCGAATCATCAGAATCATCACGTCCTCTCTTACATGCATACGACGCAGAAGAACCTCCACCATCGCCGCTTCCTTCCACCGCCTGTTCGCTAACATCTCCAGCCACCACGTGGGCGAGAGCCGACACCATAGCCGACATCTCTCTTTCTCTATTAAAACCGGGCATCATAGGCGAAAACAATGACTCGATAAACAAGTCATTCCCATCCCTTATGTCTTGTCCTTCCGGTTCCCTTTTGGGATTGATTTCTCTTGGATTCGCCACCTTGAACACACACATGAAATGTCAATTGTATATTTACAATTAAAAGACTTATTATGATATAGTCGCCAATAAAGTATTTTCAGCCTTTGACATAAGTAACTACAATAAGAATTAAGAAAGTTGACAAGGAGAAAGTTATATATATATATATAAAGGCAAGTTGAAGTAGTTGCCAGTTGGACTTCGGATTTCAATTCAATATGAAGCAAGTAGAATATATTAAAAAATCATTTTTTGGTGGGGTGTTTCGCTATTTCGAATAATTGTTGGGGTGGAAATATACTGCTGAGGTGTGAATTCACACGGGTAGGGTAAGGATCAGAGCATCTTTAATTAGTAACCCAACACGCGGTTTTTTCTATCAGTCGGCTCTGGAAAAATCTAATTGGCGGAGCCGACATAAATAAACACATTCTTTTTGCCTTATGTGGGTGTATTTTATGTTATTATATTCATTAAGAGTTAATTTGTAATAATAAAAAAACAAAATATTATTTTGGTTACTAATCCGGTCCTACATAATCATCCTTAACATTAACTGCTCACTGCTCAGCTTTCTTTGGGTGCCTATATATTGCTTCTAACTAAGTTCGTGTAAAATGGGCAATTAAAAAAGTGTACGGATGCGGCACATTGTACAAAATGAATAAAACAAAGTTATTTCATCTTTGATTAGAGTGGATTGAGAATGATAATTAGTACTGCGTTTCATTCAATACATGTGAAGCTCACTAGTCACTAAGATCTATTGAGCTGAAGATTTGAATGTGAATTTGTTAGTTTCTTTATAGTTAATAATAATTTCTAAGTACTTATAAATATAATTCTAATATTTTGGTGAAAAAATTTAATTGGGTTTTTTTATTATAAATTCGAATAAGTACAAAAATAAGCTGTCCATTATTTAAAATATTAAAAAAGGATGTTGATATTTAAAACTCTTTTTTTATGAATAATTGATCTTTAAAACTTTAAAAAGTGCGTGCTACTATTGTTATTATTTTAATGAAGAGATTTTTTAAAACATGGTATTTACCCAAAACTATCTCAACATTATCAAATTGTAATTAGGTATAAGCGTAATATAATTATTTTCAATGAAATATAAATAAGAAATTGAGAAAGTACAAACGACCTGATATGGTCCTAGTTTATTAATTTTGACCGTCAAATTTACTAATAAAAGTACTTCGTATTTTTCAAGTAAAATCTATAACTTACTTACTCTCTATAAGTACTAACATAATTTCTACGGGAGTTTGATTATACAACGAGAAAAAGAACAACATATTTAATATGGGGGCTAGAATGTAAAGAAAGCAAAATTACTTGCCTTTATTGTAAGGAAAAAGTGTCTTGACTGCACACCATGTAAGTGCAGCCAAGACACTCCCCATTACGGGACACACGTATGCAAGCATCTACCGTATTCGCTATACAGTGACGGTGTTTAGCTGACAGTGGCTTATCACAAATTTTACAGGGAAATGAACACGGTTTGCGTGGCAATTTTCACACGAAGATGACAGCAAAGAAAAGTCTACATTCATGCCAGTTATCATATGTGTAATTAAATGAAATATATCTAATCTACACTAAGTGTGAATGCTACAAATTTATTATCAATAGCACAACTTACTATAAATTGTTAGCACATGCACGCATAGACATGGTAACTGTTACGGTCCTACTTAATAGTTAATACATTAGGATTATATATATATATATATTATACATATTAAGCAATAATAGATTATCTATTAATGTGTATTATTCTACATTAGGTTATATAGTAGTGTATTATTCTACATTAGGTTATATACTAGTGTATTATTCTACATTAGGTTCAAAACATATCAAAAGGGTGGATTTACACATATTATATCTCCTGGCGTGTGGGTAGTTTACACAAACAACCCTTTGTGGTCTATAAGAAACCACACGAACTATCACCATATATAATATTTTGGATGTAAACATTTTTTTTATTATCAATACTTTAATATAGGAAAATCTCATATTATTATCTCAATTTTGGCCGTCTTTGTACTTACATGGTCAAGCTTTTATTTTGTCCACTCCAATAGCTTTACTCTAACTACCATCGTATTATCACAATTTTTAGAAGTGAGTTTTTTCGGCCAAGAAGCACGTCATAAGCGAGGGTAAAATAGTCTAATCAGTTAAAATTCTACAAAAGAAAACTAAAAAAAAAAAGAGAAGAACAAGAAACACTCTTCTTTTCGCTATAATTTTTTTTTCCCAAATTTCCAGTACATCTTCAAATTTGGACAAATTCATCAATGTTTTCTTTCCCGCTACAAACTCACCACCAACAATGATAGGAGAAATCGCTTGAACATAGATAAACTTTTGTTGTGCTTGGGCTTTCGGTCTAAAAACCTTCACAACATTTCAAAATGATCTGACCCTCTCGAATCGGGTCTCCGCCTTTCAGGCGGAGGCGGTGATATTATTTTAGAGAAGATGACATTTTTTTTATAAAAATAAATAAAAAATCAACATAATTAGGGTGCAACGTGTAACCAAAGTAAATTTAGAGTATATTAATTTATAATACATTTTGCAATATGCTTCCTAAGCTCTAAAATGATAAGTTTTTCCTTGAAAAGTTGGTTCATTGTCAAAACGCGTTCAATTTTGATTTTGAAAAAAGTTAGGATGGTAAAGTGGTAGTCATAACAAAGTTCAAAGCTCAATTTTGGTTGAAAACGAGATTATAATTTTCTTTTGTTACTCTGTCGCAAATCAGCAGCAAAAACCAACGACCAAAAAAAAGAAAAGAAAAAAGAAGCAACAACAACAACGTATCAAGCAAGAGCGAATTAAAGTTCAGTTTACCATAACTAAACATTGTGCTCAAGCGATCAGCAGCAAGTTGCTCCCTACTTAGGAAGACTTGAGTGAAGTCCCGCCCTTGTATTTATTTATACCCTTTTAAACGAGGCGAAGCACAAATAATGAAAGGTTCCAGTTAACCACAAATGGTTCTTCGGTCCAACTGATCGTGGGTTAGAGAAGAGACTCAAGTACAATCCTATCCTCGTGTAAACAAGTGAATTTTCTACCAATCGACTACAATAAGAAATTGCGCGTACCTGATCACAAACCGTCTTTTGTTGCTGAAAGCAACTCATGTACTTTTTTATGTCTCAACCAAAAAAGACATGTGTTCAAGGACCAGGGTTGAAATTCTTTACTAGAGGCTTTTATTTTACTAACAAGAAAAAGAGTGAAGGATCTAATGTAAAAAAAAGAAAGAGTAAGATGTTGTCTTCATGACCCTTGTCATGGTGGGTGCACTAGCATGGCAGGTCAATTGCTCAGTAAAAAAGTTACATTTTGTGTTTAGAGGAGCGGTGATGGTACACGGACGTGTCCGACTCTCTCCTCTGTGTGTGGTGTTTTCTCTCTCTTTATTTTGCTCTCGTCATATTGATCTCGATACAACTATTAGAACACAGTATTACAAGTTCTACAATAAAAAAAAAACAATAATAAAACATCATAAGTATTAAGTACAAAGTAATTTCTTAATTTCACTCGCACGTTTAACTTCATTCAATTCCTCAATTATAATATAGTAGTTACTTCGACAAACCACTCAAAAACATTATGCACAGTAGTGTACACATAACACATCAATGTTAAACTTGTTTTATTGTCAACTCAGAAATTAAACCTAAAATAGTGTACGCTATCATGCCAAATTGCCAATGATTAATTAATACAAAAAATAGTAAGTAAAAAAGAAAAAAGAAAAAAAATCATGATTGGTTTGTTAAAAGCCAATAACCAAACCTCACCTGACTGCCCTAAAATGAAATCAGTTAATTTTTAGCAACAAACAAAATCATGGTGGCGGATACGACGGCGACGGCGACGGCGACGGCGCTGATATTCACGTACGGCACTTTAAAGCGCGGATTCCCAAACCACGGGCTACTCGAAGACCTGATCTGCACGGGAGACGCCTCCTTCCTCGGCTGTTACCGCACCAGAGAGAAACTCCCCCTCGTTTGCGGGCCCTACCGCGTGCCTTTCCTCCTCAACCTTCCCGGCCGCGGACACCGCGTCTCCGGAGAACTCTACGCCGCCTCGCCGCGGGCGCTGGCCAAAATGGACGAGCTCGAGGGCTTAACCCGCGGACACTACGAGAGGCTGCCGATCCAGTTGCTATCATTATCAGATGATGACAATGATGAAGGGAAGACAATCGTGACGGCTGCAGCGTATTACGGTCACCGGAGCTACGCGGAGGCGATGTGGAAGAGGTGCGAAGGAGGAGGAGGAGGAGGATATTACGAGTCGTATTCGCCCAAAGCTGCGAGTGGCTACGTGTACCGGAAAGATAGGCCTCAGCATCTCACGTTTCTCGATCATATCCGGCTCTTTCTCGTCGAGGAGGATTCGGATTCGGATTCTTCTTCACCGGCCGTTCCCAAACAGATTCACTCTAGTACTTCTCTCATTGGATAAGAATTAAATTCCATTTTTTATGTATGTATTGGGAATGATTAATAATCAACGAAATTGATGATGATCAATCGATCGATATGTTCATTTTCTAATTAAATGTTCGGCATTGTGGGACGTTGTTATGTTCATGATGCAGTCAAATGATTGTGAAGCCAATTGGGAATATAAGATTCAATAAGCTTGTTTGTTAATATGTTATTTCTGTATTCAGAGTCTTTCTGTTTGAAGTGTGAATGTGAATAGTTAGTTATATCTGAAGTGGGGAAAATTTGCGCGTTTTTGTTTAAAGTGAACTTATACGGAGTACTCTCTATGCTGCGGTTTTCTTGGATTCCATTTTCATTTAGTTGTAGAATGAGGAAGCTTTTGTTCTTTTGCTCACTGGAATTATATGGTTGACTTGATTTCCTTCCTATGGTGTATCTGCAAGCTCTTATATTTGTCGATTATTAGTGCTGTTTGTAGATAGTGAGCTGATTATTCACTAGGTGAGGAAGAAATTTAGGGTTCAGGTAATAATTATTTCAGTAATACGCTTACCTCTGAATTTCTATAATTCCACGATCTTGTTCCAAGATTGACTTTTAGTACTTGTGAGGAATACGTCTAGTATGATCTGTTGTGTTGTAGGTTACTACTGAAACAACTAGTTATAATGGAGGTCATTCAATGGACAAGTCTGTGGAACTCATTCAAAGATGAGTTTGAGAATGAAAAGAATATGCCAGGTGGCCCTTTGGTTGAAAAGGCAGCTGAAGATCTTGGACTTTGAGTTATCGAATATGTAATACTTCCTAAAATACGATTCGGTTATGTTTTTATTCCTATCTCTCTTTTTAATTGTATCTGCCAATTCATATATTTATGTAGAACATTAAATGATGATTTTCGTGCAGAACATCATTGTCGTTTCAAAATATCACTCTAGAATAACTTTGAAGAGACTTGCTGAAATGTTATGCCTTACCATCCAGGTCTGTGCATCCTGTTTTCTATGTCTCATGCCTGTGAAATACAAAGAGAATATTTGACTGTTTTGTCAGATGTATCATATATATATTTATTACGTTTTTGTGCTGTAATCAAGGTTGACGACTTGAAGTGTTTGACGAAAAAAATTCAATTTAAAATATTCATTATGGTCACGATACAGTCAAATGATTCTGTAGCCAGTCATGGAGCTAGACCAGGAACATAAGATTTAGCAAGCATATTAATTAATTTCTGTATTCGGGTTTCGTTCTATTCTTGAAGAGGAAAATTAATGTGTGAAGAGTTATATCGGAAGTGGGGAGAATGTGGGCATTTTCCTTTAGACTTGAACTATACTACATTTTGTGAAGGTTTTTTCAGATTCCAGTTTCATATAGTCGTAGAATTACGAACCTTTTGTTTTTTTTTCTTTTTTCTTACTGAAATTGCATAATGCTTGGTTAAAGCTTATGGTTTACGTACTTTCCTTTCAATTGTGTGTTAGACAACATATCTGCAAGCTCTTATATTTGTCAATTCTTTCCGTTGTTTCTGAGATTTGTAGCTTCTGAGCTGATTATTCACTAGCTGAGGAAGAAATTGAGGGCACAAGTAATAATTATTTCAGTAGAACATTACTTCCAAATCGCTGTAATTATAATTTTATTTTGCCGAGAAAACCAAACCATATTCTTGTGCCTAGATTGACCTTCTAGTATTTGTGAGGAATACGTGTAGTGTGATTTGTTGTATTAATGATGAAGCTTTCTTGCAGTCTTGCCCTGAATCTTATTGTGTACGCTTTTTATTACCTAAATATGCATTTCATGTTCAAACACTCGGTATCTTCATTCAGTTTATGTTCGCTCACTCATTCCCTTTCTAACAACAGGAGGCTGAGAGACATCTTATATGGTAGTGTCCAAAGCGTTGGTGGCAAAGATGGACAGACCTTTGGGGGGTGTAGTATGTTTCCAGTCAGCAAAGGACAGCAACGACATTCTAAATTCGTGGGCTACGAACATGGAGAAGCTGCTTGACCTTGTAGAGAAGAGTTGCCACCAAATGCACAAGAAAACAATGATCCACAAAGATGCTTTTGAGGGTTTGATACATCTTTCATAGAGACGGTCAATCACTCAGTCAGTTGTTTTTCATGCACTAGGCGGCCATTCAGAGTTGTTGGCATTTTACACCTATGATGACTGACTCTCCGCCCAGGAACAGGATGTTCATTGTTAAGCCGTTAGTTTCTCATCATTGGCTTTGACATCAGAATGATTCCATGTTTCAATTTCTGTGTAATGCTTATTTAACCTATGAAATAAACTATTTGTGACATGTGATCTATTTTGATAGAGCTTTGATTTGCAAATACTTCTAGACTCTATATTTCATATGTTAATTTTTTATCTGAGGCTCCAAAGTTGCTCCTGTTTTATTCACGCACAAATACACAACGTAAGGAAGAAATTGTATGGATGGTCATATTTTATATGTCATGGATAGGAAATCATTACGTGAATGTTGTGAAAACTGTGTTTCATGATTATAATTTGTGAATCAAAGGATGATGAAACTTATTGTTGAGCTTTGGTGTAGAGGGGGAAATGTGCTGATTCATGAATCATATGAATTCATGATGCAGTCAAGAATAAATCAGTAGCGACTTGAGTTCGTCCATCTTTCGACTGTAAGTTGCTCAAACATATCAACTGTACCACGGCAAATAGCAAAATAGGCAAGATAATTTTATCTACATTCTTATTTTTAGTTGGCATTTTCTTCCAACTAGATAATATAAAAAGGTCATCCTGCGCTTGAGCCACCACAACGAAAGGTAATTAGTCCATGTAAATTGTGAAAATGAACTAAAAATTGACACCATCAAACAGAACTCATTGAACTAATATCATATAAAAGGGAAGTAAACAACAAAACACTCCGCGACTCAATACTAAGTATAGGAAAAATGTTTCCTTGCAGTACTAATTAAATGATAACAAAAGCTACGAATTTGTTGCATAACCGATAAAATCAAAGAATCATTTCTTCATGATCCCGACGAATTCTGGCGACCACCATCTGTCCACGAGGAATCAGCTCCACCACCACTGCTTTGGCTGCTCATATCAACATCTGGCGGTGGCAGAGTAGGATAAAATAACGGATTAAGTTGGGGATGAAAACCAGCTGCATAATAATCAGAAGAAGAATACATCGTTTCAAAAAAGTGACTACTCGAGTTCTGCCTTTGTACAACATCATCAAGTGTCATCATCATCCCTGAAGAGCTGTAATTCGTCACATTATAGTTATCTTGCCTTTCGATATCGAGACTCTGCCTTTGGAACTGATTAACCTGGCTGTGAACAATAGGCTCTGAAGAAGTAGATATTGCCGCCATAAATTCATGAGTTGGAGTAGCAGGACGTTGGACTTGGGGATGGGCGAGCCTTACGTTTTCGGGAAAGTTGAGCTTAGCCTTGTTGCCTCGGAATCGTAGAGCAGCCTGATCATAGGCTCTGGCAGCGTCTTCGGCCGTGTCAAAAGTGCCGAGCCAAACTCTTGCGGCTCGGTAAGGATCTCTTATCTCTGCTGCCCATTTTCCCCACGGACGCTGCCTCACTCCTCGATACCTTCTTGGTGCAGATGACGATGATGGTGCTTCGGTGGATGCGGTGTTTGGGTGATGATGATGATGTGTGGGAGTGGGAATGTAGGTGTAAACTGCTGCTGCTTCTGTTGCTGATGATGGTGATGTTATGATGCTTGTTCTCATAGTACCTGTTGTCATTGATCTTGATTAATTAATTAGTTGCAACTCAACATCACATACAAAGTACTGGTGGAAGTGTGGAACCAATCTTGCTAAATATTTCTCAAAGAAATGTCTACTCAACAAATCAAGTGCGTACACAAGAGGAAGGATTAATATGTATGCTAGTAACTACAAATAGAAAAGTTTGATTTGGACCAATATTCAAATTCCCACATTGAAGACGTGTAATTTGTAGATACCATTAGCTATCATTCAAATCTTATGTGGTAAACGTGTGTCATACTCATTGGTTTGTATGCTGTCGTTAAATTTAAAACATGTGTACTACTACATGTGAAGTGAATCGTATACGAATAGACAATTAGAGGCTTATCTATAGAAGTTTAAGAATATATTTTTAATTTTTATTATACGTATATAGAGAATTCGTATATATATGATACGTGCTTTAAGGCCGTGTTCATACATTTCATCTTTGCACACGTACTAGCTATACAAAAATTGAACTGCTTTCTCATCGTACGACTAAGCTTATGAATAGGGTTGACATTTACCAATATATATGATGTAAAAGCACGTGATTTATGATATGTGCTTGATTGTGGGATTTGAACTTAATACCTTCTTCTTTAGTCTGAGATCTACTAACATATTGAATTGCCGCCTAACATACATCTTAATTTTGTAGAGAAGATTAATACTATATATAATTTCCAACAAAGATAGCCTAATAATTATAAGAAAACAGTTGATCTAATATATAACGTCATTTATGCTTATACATCATGCATGATTTTGAAGCTGGAAACTAAACCAGAATTGAAGTTTATTTACTCGTATGGACTACTTTGAAGAGTTAACGTATTAAAAGAATATGATCGAATTTGTATTTATATATAGATACATACAAAAAATCATATATATATATATATATATATATATATATAGGTGCATGCTAAAAGAAAAAAAAACAAAGAAACAAATCCAATTATATATAAATTCTCACGAAATAATCTTGTATTTACTGACCTGATATGTCCATAGTGCCCGATTTTCCAATGGAAAAATCACCATATGCCACGGAATCATCAGAATTATCACGTCCCCTCTTACATGCATACGACGACGAAGAACCTCCGCCATCGCCGCCTCCTTCCACCGCCTGTTCATTAACATCTCCGGCCACCACGTGGGCGAGAGCAGACACCATAATCGACATCTCTCGTTCTCTATTAAAACCGGACATCATTGGCGAAAACAATGAGTCCATAAACATGTCGTTCCCAACTTCTCCTTCTGTTCCCTTTATGGGATTGTTTTCTCTTGGATTCGCCACCTTGAACACGCACATATGAAAATTAATATAGTACTCTTTTGTTTGTTAACAAAAGATTTATATAATATGGTTGCCTAATAAAGTATTTTCAAATAAAGTAACTAACGAACACAATAACTTTTGCTTTTATTAGTTCAACAAAGTTGACAATATATATAGAGGCAAGTAGTTGTACTTCGGACATCAGTCGTACATATCAATTGATTTAATAAATGAAAGTAAAAGAAAAAATTCATCGCCGCCAAATGTTAATATCGGTCGTCGACCTCAAAGGAATTTGGCTTCTTCCCAATGAAAAGTACAGGTGTATTGTTGGGGGTAGTGGAGGGAGCAAATGTGGATGTGGCAGAGTCAAAGGTTGAGGTGTGAATTCACATGTATGGAGAGGATCAGAGCATCTCTAATTAGAAACCCAGCACGCGGTTTTTTATATCAGTCGGCTCTTTAAAAAAAAATTTAATTGACGGAGCCGACAAAAAATAAACCACATTCTTTTTGCCTTTTGTGGGTGTATTTTATTTTATTATATACATTAAAAGTGATTTATAATAAAGAAATTTAAATACCATTCGATTTCCATTGCGGTCCAATCCTATCCTTAACATTAACTGGTCAGCTTTCTTTGTGTGTGTATAAATTACTTCTAATTAAGATGGCGTAAAATGGGCAATTCAAAAGGTGTACAGATGTAATACACTGTAAAAAATGATAAAATAAAGTTATTTTCGTGTTCAAACGCAGCAAAATTATTTTATCTTGATTAGAATGGATTGAAAGGGATAGCTAGTGACCTAGTGTTGAGAAGGATAGCGAGTGGTGTGCTCCATTCAATGCATGTCCATTTGGGCGGTATTCTATGATGGGGGTACCACTGCATCCCGTGTTTGGATGATGCCACATGGCATAGACTACCTGCATCATATTTATTTGATTAATTCATTAATTTTGAAAATTTGAATTCTAATCCAAAATGTTAACGGTTGTGTATTTACGACCTAATTAATTGAATTATTTATTGGGGTTGCAACGCCTTTGTCCGTGGTTCAAAAACTAAATGCTATTTAACGGGAGAATAAACTTAACAAAAACCTTCATTCCTTTTATTCACTATGATCCACTCTCCTTTCCGGGTCAATATGTGTATTTCCGAGTCTATGTATGTTTTTTCCTGAATCTTCCGACCTCTCTACCTCTCCCTTCTTCCTCTGTTTATATAGAGTTTTCAGGGACATGTGTTATCATGCATGTTTTTACAGGTGTCGCTATGCATGTGGTGGTGTTCTACACGTGTTACAATGTTCTTTTAACCAATAAGATAACGGGTTTATCTAAAGTGTTGACTGTATTATTTCTTCTTCCGAGGGCTTTTTGGTCTTCTTCATGCTCAGGGGTAAGCTGTCTTCTTTACTTCCGAGAGTTCATTACGTCAAATGGAGACTCGAGGGCTGAGTCTGAGTGTTCTCTTGGTGACAGTGCTTCTCCGAGAGGGGTGTATTCGGGGGTGTTGACTTCAGGGTATTCTCCGAGGGGGGTATATTCTGGGGTGTTGGCTTCAGGGTATTCTCCGAGGGGGTGTTCGTTCAGGGTTGATCTCCGAGAGGTTTTTAGCTATCGTGGGTAGGTGTTTTTCTTCCTCCGAGTGCCCGGAGAGAATTGTTCTGTAGTTGTTGAGTTATTGTGAAGTTCCGTTCTCTGGGTCGGTCGACAGGAGTAATGTTCCGAGAGTGTTTGAGTTGGGAGTGCATAGCAAGGAAGTGTTTTTGTCAAGGTTCTGGGACTTGAGAGTCCATTGGCTTCAGTGGGCTTTGATAGATTGGTTCTTTTAGCTCATTCCTTCCGAGAGTTCATCTCTTGGAGGGGTAAAATGAGTGGGGCGGAGTACGTGCCCACTGTTGAAATAGTTCCGATAGCGGTGAGCCTTTAACTTGGTCTTGTATTCCTCCTGTTGACTTTGCTCTAGTATTTGATGGGTGGGAGATATGCTCCGAGGGATAATTGAGGCGTGATACCTGTATCGTGAATGCAGGTCGCATAATCATATAATAATATATCGGGCAATTCCTGCAATTTATTTTTGTCAAGCAGGTGAATTATCATCTTGTTAACACAAAAGTTTGTTACTTATTTATTTTTTAGACCATATAACTTAAATGGTATCAAAGCCTAGGTTTATATATTAAAAGTAGAAATTTATTTATTATTTTAACACCTAACTACCTCATGAGGGGAGTAATTTATAATTATGAGTTCGAATGAACGTTCGAGATGTATTCTCAACAGGGAGTTTTTCGAGCAATTGAAAAACACAAAATAAATTATAGTATTAGTTAAAAACTTTCGCACAAGATGAGTAATTTGACCATACCAAATTTTCACGAGCTTGAGACCGATGGCTCTAAGCTGTCTCAGGACATTAGAGAAATCCATAAAACGGTCTAATCATATGGTAACCATCAATACCATATGCCCGAGCATCTTCAAGAAATCCAGACCAAACTGGAGACTATGTCCCGACGCCAGAAGGAGATATTTGAAACTCTTCAAGAGATCCAGCGACGAATGAAGAACTTGGAATCCCTTCCAAGATCAACTATGGAGATCTGCAAGATCTTTCCGATCTAGCAGAATCATATTTTGTGTTTAAAACTCGTTAATGTTTAGGCCCTAGAGGATGCAATTGTGCCAAGACAAAATCCTCCCTAGAAACAGTCGATAGTAATCGAAAGTTTTGGATCTCATAATCCAAATCAGAATCCAATTCGGGATGAACCCGTGCCACATCAGAACAATTTTGTGGCATGATCTATGTTTATGGCGGTGCCAACCAGATCAAGACCACGGAGACCAGACATCCATGGGACACCATACAGAAGATCCCAACTCGATCCGATTCATCCTTATGGGCTCATGCCCAATCTGGATATACTAGATTTTAAAAACTGAGAAGCACTGATCGATGAATGGTCATCGATCATGAGAATTGAAGCAGCAACGCTGGAACTCAACAAGGAGGGGTTCATAATGATGTTACAAATGAGCCTGGAAGGGTCAGTCAAACTCGGATGGGAAAATGCCACTCCACTCCAGATTCTGGTCAAAACAAAAGGCTCAAAGTTACAAATCAGGGCAAAGACTAGGACCTAGCCGGGGGAGGACATCTTCGAGTCAAGGAAGTGCAAGTAGACCACCAATAAGGAGGACTTTCAGAAGAGCACATACACATGCCAATGAGAGTTTCAAAGACTGTAACTGTTGGACATGTGGTGCCAAGGGACACATCTCAACAGACTGTCCAGAAAACCAAAGAAGAGGAGTTAGACAGTTCGATGCTACACCAGAATTCGAAGAAGCTGTCTATTTTCAAGACCTTGTTCAAGTGTACCAGTTTGAGGATATTCCTTCAGACAAAAGTATATATGAAGAAGATGATGGCAAAGATGAGTCTTCGGAATCAGAATCAGAATCAAACTGAAGACGAGGAGACCTTCCGCCAGGAAGTACAAGAAGATCTGTCAGGATTCTTCTCACAAACAAACATATCTCACAAGCTTCGACTTTACGATGGGTTTACGATCGAAAAAATGGAGAGAGCCTTAGCCTAGCTAAGCCTCAGACAACGAAAGCATCACATCATCTACAAGGTGACGGCGGGAGAATTAGTGATCCCGATGGAGCTAACAAGTAATGTGATGGAAATGCAACTGATTCCTATGAATGAAATAAAGGAGGAACTAAGTCGACTCAATACAGAGGTTGCTCAGAAGATGTCATAGATCCATATCGAAGCCATGAGAATCTTGATCAAGGCAACATTCAAAGAAGGAATCAATTCGCCGATTGATATTGCCATCTTTGACAGAAAATTCAAAACTTACAGGACACCTGTCTTGGAGGAATATCAGAGAATCTATTTGCTGGAAAGGTGGCAACGTTCATTTATCCGAAGATTGCCTATAATCTGGCCAATCGAGATTTCAACAGGGTTCTTACTCTACATCAAGACTTCAAGAACAAGGAGTTAATGATGAAAGGAAATAGGCCATGCTCCATCACCTACATTATCTCCTATGCCCTCTCCAATACTCATCATTCTGACCTTTTCCAAAGAAAAGAGTTTGTGGAGATACCTGAAATCTTTGAGAAAGTTGCCCATGTAGTCAAACCAGAGATTTACGATCTTTCTCATATCCATGAGATGGATATGATAATACGAGATCAACCAGTACTCAACAAGAATACTAGTAAGAGGTTCGAGCCCATGAGAATTTATTTCCATGAAAATAGGATGCACAACCTAACATGGGGAAATAAACCAATTGTTGAAGTTGTAATCGAACCAAGAATATTTACAACTAAAGGAGAACTCCAATGTCCATGAGGATGGTGCGAGGTTGAGATAATCTTTGATATCACTCAGAAGGATAATACCCGTCCTTGTGATGCCTTATATTATCTGAAGTATCCCTTAGAGGAAAGATATCAAGGAAATCTAAAATTAGGTAGAATGGATTTCACCATCAGTGGGCGAGCAGGTAAAACCCCAGAACAACTAATTCTGGGAATAGAATTTCTTGAAGATCACAAACTTGGGAAAGATTACCAGACGGAATGGAATTCATAGTGGACGGGAAGAGATACAGATTCAAATGACCACTAGTCCATTCTCAATATACATCCCAGTAGGAATGTTGTACGGGAAATTCTGAGTCAAATACTTCGCAGCTTATATCGACTTAGGAGCTGGTATTTGCACAGCCAAACCAGGAGTCTTTCTCGAAGATATCAGAGGAAATTTACCAGCAGTTGCCGGAAGAGATTTCTCGAAGAAGATTATTATCTTCAAAAGAGGAATAAAACAAGCCGAAATATTGATTGGTGGAGCGGGAGGTACCCCATGGTACAAGGTAAAGACGCCACCAATCTATTTTCATGACACCAAAGCCGATATTTTACTTGGCAACAATTTTCTGCAAACGTTCAAACGTTTTACCCAGGATAATGAAAGAAGACGCCTTATCCTCACAACACTCTATGACCATAAGATCCTGGTGCAACGATGGACGCAGGCATTTGATAGAAAATTGCCAATTCAATTTCGCAGCAAGCGTAGTGATGAAGGAAAACTTCGCCACCCAAAGATGAGTGACCAGAGGAAATATGGCAAAGCAATCTTGCAGCTTAGGATTGACAGCCTGGGTGGCCAGAAAGATGAAAGGATCAAAAACAAAACAATCGAGATCCTAAAGGCCAGCCTAGAACCAAGTCCTCACTTGGACATCACTAACGAAGAACAAATCTCGTTAGAAGATTTCAAAACTAAGATCCGAAGAAACTTCAACGAAGATCCTTTGGCATGGTTGAACAAGAACGAACTCAAAGCATCCTTAAAAATCAAAAAAGGGAAGGAAAATGAGTTTGTTAGATACAAGCCCATCCTAATGAACCAGAACGATCGTAAGGATATGCAAAAGATTCTTAATGAGCATCTTGACCTTAAGCTAATCTCACCAGGAGTCTCTCCATACAGCAGCCTCGGATTCTTAGTCAGGAACCATGGAGAAATTAAAAGAGGAAAGCCGAAATTAATAATCAACATCCAAGGAATCAAAAAAATCTTGGAATTCGGCGGTTACTATATCCCGAGCAGAGAACACCTAATCAACTGAGTCCAAAACGCAAAGATTTCCTCAAAGTTCGATTGCAAGTTAGTCTTTTATCAAATCAAGATGGAAGAAGAAAGCAAGAAATATACGGCTTTCTCCACACCATATAGACACTATATTTGGAATGTTATGCCCATGGGATTGGCTAATGAACCACAGATATATCAAAGGAAAATGTACAATCTCTTTAAGAATTATTTCGAATTCATGTTCGTGTCTGTCGATGACATCCTCATCGCCTCAAGAAACATCAAA
Organism: Linaria vulgaris; assembly: GCA_948329865.1. Classification (NCBI taxonomy): domain Eukaryota; kingdom Viridiplantae; phylum Streptophyta; class Magnoliopsida; order Lamiales; family Plantaginaceae; genus Linaria; species Linaria vulgaris. The sequence continues at coordinate 26,759,273 of OX415250.1, read as the reverse complement.
GAGCATATTAGACATCTGGAAATATTCTCAGATGTTTGTCATAAAGAAGGATTGGTGCTATCTGAAAAGAAGGCAGTGATCCTATCAAGGAAGATTGAATTCCTTGGAATAGAGATTGATGAATCGGGTATCATCCTTCAAAACTATTTGGTTGAAAAGGTACCCGATTTTTCTAACGATCTCAAAACTGTTAAACAACTCCAGAGTTTTATGGGGTTGGTTAATTTTGCGGGAATGTTTATTAACAACCTGGTAAGTTACAGGAAAATGTTTAGTCCATTTCTTAAAAAAATGCAGAGTTTCGATGGACGGAAGAGCATTAGGGAACGGCGCATCGGCTTAAAAGCATATGTCAGAACCTTCCCAAACCTGCAATACCTAATGACTAAGATGATCTGGTACTCGATACTACTCTATACAGATGCAAGTTATCATTGGTGGGCGGTGGTTCTAACGAAAGTTGAACCAAAAGGAGAAGTCCCTTGTAGATATTGCAGTGGACTCTTTGCTGACAATGAAGCAGCAAGATGGCACATCAACGAGAAGGAATTCTTTGCAGTTCGAAAGGCTTTTAAAAAATGGCCGTTATTCCTACTTGCAAAGAAATTCACATTGAAAATTGATAACACAAGCATCAGGGCTTTCTTAAAAAATAAAATTGAAAGTAAACCTGAGAAAGCTAGATTGTTAAGATGGCAGGTTGAATGTCAATATTATGGTTTTGATGTTCTTGTAATTAAATCTCATGAAAATATTCTTGCAGATTTTCTAACAAATAATGGAGGCACATGAAGCCGATACCATTCTAACGAGATGGAGGCACCACAGGAAAAAACTGGAGGAACTCAGCAAGGCGATCGATAGTCTAGCAATTAATGCTAAGGATTCCGGTCATGTAAATTAAGGGGATCTTAATAAGGTCCAAAACGCGATGAAGGCTACTTGGTTAGGTAGCACGAGTCTTTGGGAAAGCATTATGGACCCAATATTACGAGATGCCTCCACATCGAAGGTAAAATTCGAGCTACAAGCGATAACGCTTGATGATGGAAATTCAAGTTCCACCAACACAAGTCTGGTTGGTGATCCTTTCGAGAAAAACACTTATGAGCAAGTCGATTCAAAGGTGGAAACGCCTAAAGAATCAAAAGATACCTCAGAAATTTAAGAGGACGTGATCAAGCTTAGGCCCAGAGCAGGGACTTCTAAGACTGATAAAAACGAGCAGAAAGCGCCTTTGATTGAATATCAGAGGATATGGGACATGCTATACACGAGAATAGAACTTGTCCCAGGAAAATCAGTGGCCGACTGGTCAGGAAAATATCCAAGAATTTGGATACTACCAGGTTCAAAGCCTGGGAGTGTACGAGAATGGTTCGACTTTGGCTGCATAGCTTCAGTCTTTACCACATAACCAGAATTTCTAGAAATTTCTAAATTGCCAGAATGGATTCACGAGAAAGTATACGAGACATGGAAGAACAATCCTACACTAGAAAAATGAGATGTTTTGGAGTTAAAATTTATATCAGCAGCTCCAGAAATTACAGAAAAGGGTTTCCATCTAAGCTTCCATTTCATCAAGCTACAGAGACCCAACATGAAGGCGATGGATTATATCAAGCCACCACCAGAAGGACACATCTTGGTCTCCCCAATTTCTAAGGATGGTATTTCTACCCGAAGAGCATGAGGACTTTGGGTCTGTCTCACCGAGATGGACAAAGTCAAGTATTCGTTCAAGATCTTTCAAAAATCAGAGAACGAATCGTTTATGCTAAATAGTATGACGAACAATACCATGCGATTTGCAAAAATAATCTTTGAAAACAAAAGGCAAACGATGTGGAAAAACGAGATTCTTGCAAAAGCAGAAACCATCCAAAGATTTTGCAACATGATGCACGCTGGCCGAAGGAAGGAGCGTATCTGTCCAAAATGTCCCGATCAGAAAGAGCCAGTTTTTGGAAAGGGATTCTCGGTAAAAAAAGACAAATGGGAAAACGACAGAGAAGGCCCCTCAAGAAAGGGAAAGATTCCGTGTGCTGGAAAATGGACAAATTTTGCTGGCAAAGCAAAAGGAGCCATGTGATAAGGGCCAGGACCACCTCCACTAAAATACAGATTGATAATGGAGGGACCACAAACTGAAGTGGAAGAAAACGTAAGCAGTGACGATTCCACTTTCCCATGTGATTGAAGTCTGCATTTGAAGTCCGGGGCTTCATCTATATATTAAGCAAGCTGAAGAAAGCAAATGGTATCGAGCATTCTCCATTGTTTTCTTAAAAGAAATAAAAAGAAGCCTAAATAAGTCTAGAATAAGTCGAGTGTTTATATTCTGTTGTAAAATTCTGAGTGTATGTGTGTAGGAAATAAGGCTACTATGTGTAGCTAAACAGGTAACTCCTCTCTAAAGGGGTTACAGTTGTTATGTAATAAATAAGTTTCCACTTATAAATAAAATTTGGGCTTTTACCTGAGTGTGTTGAAGCATCGTGTTCTTTAAGCATTCATTCTGAATTATATCTCTTACACCCGGAGTATGAAACGAACCAGGGTTGCTGCGCTGTTTATCATTGAAGGAACCATTGCAGAACCATCGATTGCGATCGAATGGTTAAAGGCCGTCGATCTTTGTAAAACCTGGTGGGTTATCTGACGATATCACGGTCAAAACGAGGCACTTTTAGAATTTATGTTCTTAAGTCATTGATACGGAACCATGTTGGGTCTGATATGGTCGTAATGGACTAATTTCGTAATTTATGTAGTCTAAAATAAAAATAATACAAAGTAAAGGCTAGACTTTTAAATTATACTTTAAAACCATTTAAAATTGGACACTTGACATGATTCTAGGGAAGAAGGACCACTGCTCCTCTCCCAGCATAGATCTCACCGCCCATTTGGATTGTCATTTGTTAGTTTGTCTATAGTTACAATAATAATAATTTGTAAGTACTTATTTCTGTTTTTTCTTACATAATTTAATTGCGCGAATTCATAAATTAGAATAAGTATAAAACTGATACCATTTTAAAAATTAAAAGCAGGGTGTTGATATTTAAGAATTTTAAGAAGTGCGTGGTATTATTGTTGTTATTTAAGGAAGAGATTCATACATGATATTTTTCCAGAACTTAAAGAGGCATTTCAAAACTTATCCAATTATAATTTGGTATAATAATTGTAATATTTCTCAATAAAGTATTAAGTAGTAAATTGAGAACAACCAGGTCAGTGAGCAAAAGGTGGACCTAGTTCATTAATGTTGACCGTCAGATTAAATAATGGCACACGTGAGCAAGTATCCAACCTTATTCGCTAGCTGATGGTGGCTGTTTTCTCAACGTTGACTCTGGTCAGACGCCAAGAAGTACGCGATTTGCTTGGCATTTTTCGCACAATGATGACAGCAAAGATAAGATTAAAAGAAGTCTACATTCATGCCATTAATCATATGTACATGTAATTAAATAAAACATATGTAATTTAATTTATAATAAGTGTGAGTGCTACAAAAATAATTGATAGCACAACTTACTATATATGCACGCATGCTAGCTAATGAAATTTGAGACGTAAATAACATAAGGGTGGATTACACAAATTATCTAGAGGCGTGGGCAGTTTACATACACAAGCAAACATGAACTATACCTCTATCATATTTGGGATTATAATTTTGGACGAATTATTAGTTATGCCCTGTAAGTTACCATTTTTTTTGAAAATGCCCGTTATGTTACCAATTATACAAACATGCCCCGTAACTATGCATTTTTTTGTAGAAAATGCCCTTTGGGTGCCACATGTGTATTTCGGCCTACGTGGCATCCACCGTGGCTGCCACATGTGTTTTTCTTGTCTATGTGGCTGCCACATGTAATATGTTTAAAGTAAAAATATATTTATATCCATAATATATATAAATATATATAAAAACTATATCTTTATGTATTAAAATATATCAAATATATATAACTATATAGAAAAAGGTAAAAAAAAATCATAAATATCATTTATATCTATAATATAAATAAATATATAAAAAAAGTATATTTTTATGTATTAAAATATATCAAATATATATAACTATATAAAAAAAGGTAAAAAAAAATCATAAATATCATTTATATCTATAATATAAATAAATATATAAAAAAAGTATATCTTTATGTATTAAAATATATCAAATATATAACTATATAAAAAAAATCTTGTTTTTTTGTGAAATTTAAAAAAATCTTTTTTTTTTACTTAAATTAAAAAAAAACACACACCCACCGGACCCCCCCCCCCCCACCCCACCCGCTGCAACTCGCCGGTTGCAGCGGGTGGGGGGGGGGGGGGGGACGGTGGGTGTGTTTTTTTTTTTTTTATTTCAGTAAAAAAATAAGTTTTTTTTTTTAATTTCACAAAAAAACAAGATTTTTTTTTATTTCAGTAAAAAAAACTTTTTAAAATTTCAATAATAGAAAATTATATTTATGATTTTTTACCTTTTTTATATACTTAAATATATTTGATATATTTTAATACATAAAGATATACTTTTTTTATATATTTATATATATTATAGATATAAATGATATTTATGATTATTTTTTACCTTTTTTATATAGTTATATATATATTTGATATATTTTAATACATAAAGATATAGTTTTTATATATATTTATATATATTATGGATATAAATATATTTTTATTTTAAACATATTACATGTGGCAGCCACATAGACAAGAAAAACACATGTGGCAGCCACGGTGGATGCCACGTAGGCCGAAATACACATGTGGCACCCAAAGAGCATTTTCTACAAAAAAATGCATAGTTACGGGGCATTTTTGTATAATTGGTAACATAACGGGCATTTTCAAAAAAAAGGGTAACTTACAGGGCATAACTAATAATTCGTCCTATAATTTTTTTCTTGTTTCAATACTTTGCCATGACACATATTAATATCTATCATGATGTGAGACAAAATAGCTCATGTAGTCGTTTAAGATACTAAGAATTTTTTATTAGAGTTTGGCAATTACATTTTTTGTTATTTTGAATAGCTAGTTTGGTAATTTACTTAATATTTTATTGAGTATTTGTTTTGCAGTATATTTTAGTTTCCAGTTAGAACAACTTTGCTTCACAAGTCACAACAACAAACTTAATAATAAAATGTGATGTTGGTATATATATAAATAAAGATAAATATATTGTTTAATTATAATAACTCCAAAATACAAAACTGATGGTGCTATAAGGTACATAAGTTAAGTAAACAGTAAAAGTAACAGATCAAACTATTAAAATATATATAACACGTATAATATAATTAATAATGTATGCATTAGATACACTATGCGTTAACTTAATTGCAGTTGCTTTGAACCTCCAGTTGAAGAAGTTAAATGATGTGGCCTTTGAAATCACCATTCATAATTATTAATTAACAAGCATGTACAAATTGTTAAGAGTCGTGGGTAGTAAATATTTGGCTTTCTTTTGACCTCTCTTCATTTTGTATTAACTAAAAAATTATTTTATTTTATTTTATTTTATCCAAATTCATTAATTAAAAGTAGTTATGATACTTTTTTTTTTTTTTCCGTGAACAAGGAAAACAAAGTCCTTAGACTAAATCATGTTCTAACAACTCTAGCACTTGGGGAGGGGGACTTTCCCAAAAGATATCTCTATCCATATCTTCACGGCTCATCTTCGCTAATCCGTCTGCAACGTTATTCGCGGCTCTTGATATCCAACTTAGCTTGCATTCCCATGGGAGTCTTAGCAATGCCATACACTCGTGCGCAAGTGTCTTGTGATGCTCGGGTGGGGTAATCTCCCCCATGATCATTTTATACACCGATAAGGAATCGGTCTCGACCTCTAGCCGTTGTGTACGTCGCTCCCATGCTAATTCTAGGCCGGTCTTGAGTGCTATAAGCTCTGTCTCATCCACAATCGGCGTCGGCACTTTTCTTTTATATCCCCACACCCATTTTCCAAAATGCGATCTAAGGACACCTGCCGCCGTTCCCTCGTTGGTGTTTAACGGTAGACTGCCATCTACATTAAGCTTCACCCAACCCTCTCTCGGCTTTTTCCACTTTTGGGATATTGTGGACTTTCTTTTCTTCCTTTGCGCCTCATCTATTTCCATGCTTAGTGCCTTTATTTTTCCCAAGCTCGTTGTGGTAGTCTTAATGGTGTTACGAAAAATTCTTTCGTTTCTAGCCTTCCACAACGTCCACGTCGTAGCCGAAAAGATCGACGCCCAATTTAGCCCTGGGAACCGCGAGCTGTTTCTTGATTTGTTGAGTGCATTTTCCTTCATCCAATAGTTATCCGGAATCGCAGCAAACTCGTCCCACTCACGGCCGCTTAGAGTTTCCTTCCATATTTTCCTTGCCTGTTTGCACGACCGAAGGATATGGTGCACGGTTTCCTCCTCGCCCCAACATAACGAGCACGCCGCATTTTGGGATATTTGTCGCGCCTTGAGGAGGCCGTTAGTTGCGAGTCTATTTTGTCCCGCGAGCCACATAAAATATTGTAGTTTGCTACTCGTTTCCACCTTCCATGCCCATCGACAATTTTGGGCATTCGTGTTAACATCCGCGTACTTTTTGAAGAAGGCTTTATATGCGGATTGACAATCAAAAATTCCGCTCGCACTTGCAGTCCATACCGGACAGTCGACTTCATCATTAAAGATCACCACTTTGCTCATCAAGTATTCCTTCAAATCGAATGATACCTCGGATCCGAGTGCATGCCAAATCCAGTTCCCATCTTCATCGACCACCTCTCGCAGCCGGATATTAAGGTCGGGTGGATTAATATTAGCGAACGCATCACAAATTTTCTCGCCACTCCAGTTATCCACCCAAAAACGTATCCTTCTCCCGTCTCTAATTTTCCAATGAAGAAAGGGTTGCATCAGTGGCGTATCCAGGAATCGTATATTGGGGGGGGGGGGGGGGGGTTAAAAACAATTTTGGGAGAACAATAGGAAAGAAATAAGAGAAAAAAAAAACCGGAATACTAAGTAAAGAAATAAATGTTGTTTTGAACGGGGTTTTTTGGAGGTTTTAGGGAAGATGAATGCGTACACGAAATTTTTTGTATCAACCTTTAGTTTTTAACCGAAAAGATCACTAATAAGTATTTACGATAACAACAACGATAACCAAACAAACATTTTTTTTATCAAATATATAAGTATCAGGGTAAATATTATAGACTAAACTTTTTAGACATATTTGAAAAAATAAAAGCAAAGGGAAATCTGATACACTTTGTATATACGTTTTTTCACATATTTTGAAGCTAATATTTTCTTCACAAATATGATAAAAGATATTCGTATATATATTTAATTTGAACAACATTGATTCTTTACATATCCAAAAAATATATTAAGATATGATCAAATTCAACACATACGAATTAATTAAGTGTAGAATAAAGTTGTTTGTTATTTTTTAACACCACAAGGTTTTTTTTTTTGCAAATTAAAATAACAAATGGGTTTATTTTCTTACTAAATATAACAAAAAGGGAGTTTATGCAATTTACTATTTGACTAAGCTTTTATATGAAAATACCTGCTCCTTTTCTCTTTCCCTACTTTCCCTAACACTACATATTATATATATCCGACTTTTTTTTTTCAAAAAAAATGGGGGGGGGGGGGGGGGGGGGGGGGGGGGGCTACAGCCCCCCTAGCCCCTACACAGATACGCCACTGGGTTGCATAAGATCGACGCAATGTAGAATTCCCTTCCAAGTCGTGCTATCGCCAGGTTTCGCATTGTAATCAAGTAGATTCGTCCCTTTGAGGTATTTAGCATTTATAAGCTCACTCCAAACCGCATCCTCCCTCTTCAATATCTTCCATGCAAGTTTGGCGAGGAGAGCTTCATTGCTCGTTCGAGCCTTTCGGATCCCAAGGCCGCCATCTACTTTCGGCTTCAAGACTTTCGGCCACCCCACTAAATGGATTTTTTTCCGTTGAGCATCCGCCGACCACAAAAAATTACGATTCAACTTATCTAGCTTGTCGCAAATATGTTCGGGGATCCACGTAGTTTACATCAAATATATCGGCATCGCCGTGGACACGGATTGCACTAGTGTCGTTCTCCCCGCGAGTGAAAGAGTATTGCACTTCCAACCACTAAAGCGCCCCGTTATTTTGTCGAAAAGCTCCGCGTAGCAATCCCTCCCAACTCGGCCATGAATAATGTTGACGCCAAAGTATTTCCCTAAATTAGCTGTTTGTCCAAACCCCAATAAGTCGCAAATCCCTCTCTTAATCGCCGACCCCTGGCTCTTGGAGAAAAAAAATTTAGACTTCGTGGGATTTAACTTAAGCCCCGACGCCAAGCAAAAAATATCCAAGACTTTTTTTATTGCGCGCGCGGTCTCCATATTTGCTTTTCCCATTAATATTAAGTCATCTGCAAAAAATAAGTGGGAGAGCTTCGGCCCGTCGCGACAAGGAATAAGAGTCTTCCACTTCCCCGTGTCCACTGCTTCCTTAATCAAATATGATAGCCTTTCTATGCATAATACGAAAACATATGTAGATAAAGGATCTCCTTGTCGTAGTCCACACTTATGCGAAAATGCCTCAAGGGGCGTTCCATTCCACAAGATCCTTGTAGAAGCGTTACAAACGTAAAACATTATAAGTTCAATCAAATCCTTTGGAAATAAAAAAGCATGTTGTGTCTCCTCCAAGAAATCCCAACTGACTTTGTCGTATGCCTTTTCAAGATCCAGTTTCATTATCATACTCCCATACTTAACCTTCTTTTTATTTCGCAGAGAATGAATCACCTCTTGTAAAATAAAAATATTGTCTTGTGTGCTTCTATTTTTAATAAAACTGGACTGTGTAGGGGCTATTATTCTCGACATAATATCACGGAGTCGCATAGTAATGCACTTCGTCACCAATTTATATAGCACGTTGCATAATGAGATTGGGCGAAAGTGCGAGATGAGTTCCGGATTCGTTACCTTGGGAATTAGGCATAGAAAAGCTTCACAAATCTGCTTGTCGAACTTTTTATTACGGAACACACCTTTGGCAAAAGACAGAAGGGAATCTTGTAACCAACTCCAGCTCTTGTGATAAAATATGGCTTGTAATCCGTCCGGTCCCGGCGCTTTATACGGATGTGTAGCAAATACCACTGCCTTAAGCTCATCTGCGCCTATTTCCGATAATAAAACTTCTTGTTTGTCTCTCGAAATTGCCGCTTGGTAGTGCGACTGTCCCAACAGCCCCTATTGCTCCCGTTGCTATCACTTCCTCCCGAAAAAAGGCTCTCGAAATATCTCTTAGCATGCGTGCGCAACTGCTCCTCTTCTCTCGCCCAAATGTTGTCAATCTTGAGAGTAATAATTTTGTTTCGTCGCCTTTTAATCATGACAGAGCGGTGGAAGAATTCCGTATTCCTTTCGCCGTCTTGAATCCATTTAGTCCTCGATTTCTGAAACCAAAATATTTCTTCTTGTTTGAGGACGTCATTCAGCTCCCGGATCAATTCGGATTCAAGATTGGTAAGATAACCATTCGGCCGCTGCAACAATTGCTTTTGAATTCCCAGCAATCTTGCATTGATCCTTCTCTTGCGTTGAAAAATATTACCGAACCTCTCACGGTTCCATGGTTCAAGTACCTTAAGAATTTCTTTTATTGCATCCAGGAGGTTTATTTTCTCATCCCAAATTTTCTTCAACAGCAATTCACATTCAACATTATAAAACCAACATGCTTCGAACCTAAATGGCTTTTTTTCGACTCGTCTTCCCCTACTCTCGTAGCAGGTAAGAACCGGGTGGTGGTCGGAACATGTCCGGGTAGTATGAAAAACTTCATAGTTTGGGAATCTACCCATCCAAGCTTCATTCGCCACCGCACGATCAATTCGGCTTTTTATATTCTCCCCGTCCTCCCTTTTATTCGTCCAAGTAAACACCGGTCCTTGAAATCCGAGGTCAATGAGGCCGCATCTTTCGAGGTATTGACGAAAAGAATTTAGCCTATTTAAGGGAATCGATCGGCCTCCCATTCTTTCATGTGCATAACACACCTCATTAAAATCTCCCGTCACTAACCATGGATCCGAGTGTTGCGTAGACTGCAAGATTAAGTCATCAAACGCCTTCAATTTGTCCTCCCTTCGCGGTTGTGCATACATACCAGTCACACGCCACGGTTCCCCGATGCGTGGTCTGATTCGCGCGTGAATGGCTTGGTAGTTAATGTCTAAGATATAGACATCAACCTCTTCTTCTTGCCAAAGCATCCACACTCCTCTCATCATTCCGCTTGTCGGGGCAATCACATACCGCGAATACCCAAGAGTGGTAACTATTTACCTCGCAATTGCGTCACTAACCCGTGTTTCCAAGATATAAACAACCATCGGTGTATGGACTCTAACAAACTCTCGAAAATTCCTTCGGAATTCGCCCTTCCCTGCTCCTTGGCAATTCCACGACACAATTTTAATTGACATTAAACCCAATTGATTAAGTTGGATGGGTTGGTCAATCACGTGCCCCCTCCATGTCACAATCAGTTGGCGAATTATCTCGACTAAGAGATACATTTGCCTCATAAATTCCCACCGACTTATCGCCGTCGTCATGCACCATGTATTCGGACCCTCTGATATTGGAACCAACATCATCCTTACTTCCACCTCCCATGTGAGATGCAGAATTATCAGCACATGAACTAATTTGTCTCTCTGTCGTGTTCGTAACGTCGTCAAGAGGCCCTGAAAGCGGTGTATTCTTGTAGCGAAATTCGGAACTTCCACCCATCGTCCTATTAGCATCCCGTTTCTGAAAAACGCGTGATAAATTAGCATGCTTTCGGCCGAACGTGATGGGGGCCAAATTCATGAGAGTCGGGGAATGATGTTGACTTCTCTCCGGATCAATATTCTCTTGGAGAATTGCGAAAGGATTTACCGTGCTGAATGCGCTCTTACTCGCGTTCGCGACTTGAGTCGGCCTTTGGAGTATTTTCCGCGGTTTGGGATTATTACTCCCATTAGGTGATTTGTTTCCTTTTCCGCTGACTTGTTTTGATGGGGGCTTCCTTCTAAGAGAGTTCAAGTTGGCCTCTCTTTCTTTTCCTTGTTCATTTGTTTCCTTAACTCTCGAGAATTGCATCCCTGCGCGGTTATTGTCCTCCAAGTTCCCTTTTTCCGACTCTTTTGTCCGCGGCTTGGTGCCTGTTCTACTACCCTTCATATGTTTTCGGGGTTGAACAATCATCCATTCACCATACTCCTTTTGCTTCGCCTTTGCTACCAGCCATTCCGAACCATTCGTTACCTCAACTTTATCATGATTCTCCGAGATGTTTTGCCCGTCGGCCTCCCCATTCTCTGCCCCACAACTTTCTTTTTTGTGGCCCGCTTTCCCGCATTTGTAACAAAGCAACGGAAAATTCTCGTAGACCACTTGGTACACAACATCGTCAATGAAAACCGCGAGGTCTAATGGTATGTCCGTGCGGACTTGTACACAAAATCGCGCATATTTTCCCCTTGTCGCCGTATACGTATTCCCGTCAATTTTTATCAGGTCTCCGAGGCTCTTGGCTAGTTCACGGATCCATGCTTTGCGAAAATATTCCACCGGGAGATCTAAGATTCACACCCATGTTATAGCGGTATCAACCTTGTCCTTCGCCCCTAGAAATTTTGGGCACCATTTGCGGATTGATAGGAAATTTCCCGCTAATTGCCATGGTCCTTCCATGAGGATCATTTCTCACTTTTCTTGTCGTAGACCTTTCATACAATAACAGTTATATCCGAGGTCTACGAGTTCAAACTTGTTTTGTAATTTCCACATTAGATCCAGCCGAGTTGATAACGTGGGAAAATACCATGAGTTTCCGAGCACTCGAATAATAATGGAGTTTTCTCATTGATTATGCATCTGCGCTTTCATTTTCGGGAGGCTAGAGAGCTTTTTGAACGACATTTCGTCAACGGGTGGACTCACCGCAATGAATTCGCTTTCCTCATTGAAATCGTTATCATTGATGCGTACGCGATCGTGCCTTTTCTGGATCGCATCCGCATACGAGGGCAATTTCGGTTGTCGGGGAATTGCCCTTCCTTCACTTGCTATTTGTGGATTCTGATCGAACATATCCTCGTCAGTTTGCCTCAACGTTTTTGCGTTCGGTTCTTGTGAGTCCCTACGTCAGGCGGAACGAATTCCGTCGACGCGGGGTTGAGATCGCCGGTGATTGCTTGCGCCGTTATGTTCATGCCCTAGTGTTTATTGAAGAAAACTTGAATAAAAAAAAGTATTTAATGGTATAAAGAATGTTGTTGGATGTGTGGAAAAACCGTTATGATACTTCTTCGGTAGATGACTCGCCGAGTTAAAAATGATATATTTTTTTTTTGGTAAAAACAAGGAATCAAAAGCAAACTAGGCACTATCCGCTCTCAAACGAGCTTCTAAACTAGGGGGTGGGGTTAGGCGAACACTAACGCCATCCTCTAAACCACAAGCAATTCTCGCCATTGCATCCGCGACATTATTCGCCTCACGGTTGATCCTATAAAATTGGACGTCCCAAGGTCGGTGTAGAAGCGCTCTACACTCGTCAATCTTTGTTTGATATTCATGTCCACGTACCAAGTTGCCGTTGATAAGCTTGAATGCCTCCTCAGAGTCTGTCTCGACTTCAATCCGCTGCACTCTTCTATCCCACGCGAGTGATAGGCCGACACGCAGCGCTTCAAGCTCCGCTTCGAGCACCGTCGGGTGCGCGATCCGTTTGACGAAACCCCAAAGCCACGCACCCGTCTCATCAGGGAGAACACCCCCCGCTGAACCATCATTGTCTCGTGGTCGCACACTTCCATCAACATTCAGTTTAGTCCAACCCAAAGGCGGCCTCTTCCAACTATTTTTCCGCGTCGCAGCTGTTGGCTTCCTCACGAGCTTGTAGTCCCCGCATAACTGTTTTATTTGACAGAGGATGGCGAATGTCTTCACCACTTTCCCGTAAAAAATCCGCACATCCCTTGCCTTCCAAATACACCAACAAGTCGCCACGAAAATAATATTCCAATCGGTATCTTTTATGAACGCCTCCACTGCTCCAGTTTTCTTCACATTACGTCTCAACCAATGCGTCTCATCCTCCTCGAAAATATCCGACCAGTTGGTCTTGGGAGTTAAAGCCTTCCAAATATTCCTCGCCACCGGACAATCCCTAAGGACGTGTATCGTCATCTCGATCTTGTTGGGACAGCGGGGGCAGCTCGCATCATCCGTGCATTTTCGTACCATGCGCAGCTGGTTTGTCGCAATCCAATTTTGGTTAGCCAACCAAAGAAAGAAACGCACCTTGTTGCTACACGGCGTTTTCCAAACCTAAGCACCCCGCGCAAACTCCCTCGTCATGTCCGAAAATTTTTGGAACAATTCTCTATAGGCACTTTGACAGGAAAACTGACCGTTAGAGTTCAGATTCCGCACCGCCCTATCCTCTAGCGCATTCGGCCCGATCGTTGTAGCAAGTATGCGGTCTTTCCACTCATCCGGGATAATTGTAGCTAAATCCTCAAGCCTCCAGTTGAAGTCATCATCCAGTAGGTCCGCTACCTTAACCCCGTAATCCATCGGATTTACTCCATCCACCACGTCGCATAACCGCGTCATTCCCAACCAATTATCGAACCAAAAGGAGACCGAACGGCCATCCCCAATCTTCCAACGGATGAACGGTTGGATAAGTCGCATACAACGAATTATTCCTTTCCAATTATAGCTGTCCCCCGGTCGTGAAATATACTCGGTGATTCGGCCTCCCCTCAAATATTTGGCTTCTATCAATCTCGACCACACACACTCCTCCCCTTGCAGTATTCTCCACCCAATTTTTGACAACAAAGCCTCGTTGTTAAACCTAGCCGCTCGTAACCCCAAACCACCATGCTTTTTAGTATGCTACACCCGATTCCACCCCACGAGGTGAAGACGCTTCTCATTTGATTTGTTTGACCAAAGAAAGTCCCTATTAACCTTATCCAACTTGTCGCAAACACTCTCCGGCAACCAACACGATTGCATGAGGTGGATTGGGATTGCCGTGGCTACAGATTGAATCAAAGTCGCCCTCCCCGCGAGTTAGAGATTAATTCTTTTCCAACCCGCCATCCGAGTTTCAAATTTATCAAAAGTGTCATTAAATTGTTCGCGGCCCACTCGTCCATGAACTAGGTTCGCTCCAAGGTATTTCCCGAGAGATGTGGTGCGCGCAAACCCCAATATCGAGCATATCCGTCGCTTCATGGTCCAGTCCCCATTGTTCGAAAAATAGATTTTCGATTTTGCCTCATTAATTATGAGCCTCGAAGCCGTGCAAAAGAGGCCTAGAATTTTTTTAATACAACGCGCCGTGCACAGCGAGCCCTTACCCATCAACAATAGGTCGTCGGCGAAAAATAGATGCGAGAGGCGCGGCCCGTTCCGACATGGCACCACGGGTTCCCAATCCCCGTTTTCCACGGCCTCGTGGATAAGGTAGGATAATCGCTCCACACAAAGTACGAAAAGATACGGCGAAAGTGGATCCCCCTGACGTAAACCACAACAATGCTTGAAGGCTTCTAAAGGTTCGCCATTACAAAGTACCTTTGTAGACGCGTTCCGGACGCAAAAGAGGATTAGCTCGATTATGTTGGTTGGAAATCGAAAAGCCTTGAGTGTGTCCTCGATAAACTCCCAACTTATTTTATCATACGCTTTCTCGAGGTCAAGTTTAAGGATCATGCATCCTTTCTTATTGTTCTTCTTAGGCCGAAGGGAGTGTAAGACTTCTTGGATTGTAAAAATATTGTCTTGGGTGCTCCGGCCTTTAATAAAGCTCGATTGCGTCGGCGCAATTAGTCCTGGAATAAAGTCCCTCAAACGCAAAGTGACGCACTTCGTAATAAATTTATAAATAACGTTACAAAGTGAGATAGGTCGAAAGTGAGAGATAAGTGATGGATCCGTCACCTTTGGAATAAGGCATAAAAGGGCACCACATACCCTTGGTTCGAACTCACAGTTCGTGAATGCGTCCGTGACAAACTTTAAGAGGTCCGCATGCGTCCACTCCCAATACTTTTGGTAGAAAAGCCCTTGTATACCGTCCGGACCGGGCGCTTTTCTTGGATGCGTGCTCCAGACCACGTTTTTCAGTTCCCCTACCGTCACTTCACGCCCAATAAAATAAGCGTCCTCGGCCTCCAAACCGCGCTGCATCGGAGAAATCGGTAAGGGGCATCCCGACTGCTCCTCTCCCTTAAAAAGTCGCTCAAAATATTATCTCGCATGATTTTTCAAAGTATCTTGGTCGCAGCACCAGTCCTCACCAATTTTCAGCATTAAAACTTGATTCTTTTTTCGCCTAATAAATGTCGAGCGGTGGAAAAAAGCAGTGTTTTTATCCCCCTCGTCAAGCCACTTCACCCGGGATTTTTGCCTCCAAAAAATTTCCTCCCGACGCACCACTTCATTGTAATTCCCCACGAGCTTCTTCTCCAAATTTTCTAGAAACTCATTGGCTCTCGTTGCCAAAGATCGTTGCGCCCCCTCAATGCGCCTAAGCAAGGTACGCTTTTCTTTAAAAATATTCCCAAAACAGTTCTTGTTCCACGGCGCCATAACCTCGGGAATCATATCAATCGCGTCAATAATGCTCTCGTGACCGTCCCATGCGCCCTTCAAGATCCCCTCGCAATCCGGGTGGTGGAACCACATTTCCTCGAAACGAAACGGCTGACTCCTATTGCCTCTTAACGAGCCTTGACAGCTCGTGAGTACGGGAATATGGTCTCCATGTGTGCGCGGCAAGTGGTACACCTCATAGTCAGGGAATTTCACCATCCAAGTCTCGTTAGCAAGCGTCCTATCCATACGTTCTTGAATTAACGCCGCCCCCGCCCTCTTATTTGACCATGTGAACTTTGGGCCATTAAACCCCAAGTCCGTTAGACGCCAACTATCTATCCAACGTTGAAACTCATGGCACCTCCTTACCGTGTTCGAACTCCCCCCTTGTTTTTCGTGCGTAAAGCATATTTCATTAAAATCTCCTTGGACAAGCCAAGGAATTGCGGTATCGTGCGACATACGGCGCAATCTTTCGAAGATCCGCGCCTTGTCACTAGCATATGGCTTGGCGTAGATCCCAGACACAACCCATTTTGGTTGTTTTTTTGGCCCCACTCGTGCATGGATCCCCTGATCCTCTACACCCAAAATATCCACGTCCACATTATCACTGTTCCATAGCAACCACACCCCGCCGTCCATCCCGTCGGTCAGGGCAATAACATAATCGGAATAGCCCAAAAAAGGCGCAATTTCATAAGCTCTTTCAGTCATTACGCGAGTCTCGAGTAAGAATACAATATCGGGTCGATGCATTCTCACCAAATCTCGGAAGTTTGCTGCAAGATCCGGATGCCCCGCACCTTGACAATTCCACGTTACAACCTTCATTGGAGGATATTCGATTTGAGTCGGAAGAATGGGGTCGTCAACAACCCGTCCCCCCCATAGCTGCATCAATTGCCATATGATCTCCCGAATTAGATAACTTTGCCTGTTCCGATCCCATTCGCTCAATGCTACCCTCTGCCAACACATGAACAAGTTCTCGAACCTCTCTATTATCTGAGAGGTTATCTCGAATTCCCAAATTGTCAAAGCGATCCCCACCGCGTGCACTGTTCGGGGGTCGATCAATCGGATTAGAGCTGTCCCCGTGAACGCGTGATTCAGAGTCTCGACGTCCCAAAAGTTATGTGGGATCTGCGCAATCAAGACACCATTCTCCATGTCCACGTTCAGTCCCCCGTTCTGTTCCATCTCAACGAATGTGCGAATTTTCCTCAAAATCTGCTGTATTGGTATCTTCCAAATTTGTAAAGGAATTAATGTTGCGATTTTTGCTAGTGTCGGCCGAACTCTCCCTAGGATTTATAGCTGGGCTCTTTCCTTTCAAAGTTTGTTTCCTAGTTCCTGTTAAAGACTTATGTTGAGGAGTTTCCTTCCTTAACTCCTTCCCCGGGTGGAACTCATTCCCCTTTGCCTCCGTTTCAACACCAGTGGACTCGGTCGATTTATCCTTTCTCTTAAGGATTATTATCGCCTTTCCCTCCAATCTCTTACTCACCAATTTTGCTCTCGAGGTCGAGGATTCGCCTTTATGAAAACTTCTTCCTCCTTTGCGGGAGACCTGCATCCAGTCGCCATATTCATCGTTTTTCGTTTTTTCAAGCAGCCATGTGGACGAGTCCCGTCGAGGTTCAGTGCTCTTGCGCGGTGGCTCCTGTTCACGTGATTTTGAGTTCGCACATTCTGTCGTGTTGTGCCCGACCCGACCACAACCATAACACAATGACGGTAGATTCTCGTATATAACTTGATAAACTTTCCCCCGGATATGGATGCCCCTTTCGAGTGGTTTCTTTGTCGAAACTTGAACACACACACACACACACACGCAAACTTCCCCCTTGCTGCTGAGAAGGTATTGCCATCTATTTTTATTGGTTCACCCACGCAACTCGCAATTGCGTTAATTGCTGCTTCGCCAAACAACTCAAGCGGGAGTTTCATAATCCGGATCCACGTAATCGCACAGTCAATGTTGTCAGTTTCCGGGTCGAAATCCGGCGTCCACTTCCGGATATGCAGGAAGCTCCCTGCGAGTTGCCACGGACCTTGTGTGAGGATTGCCTCGCGTTGCGCATTCATTAGGCCTCGTAAACAGTACGAACCGTAGCCAAGGTCAATAATGTCACTCCCCGCAGTCAATTTCCACATGACGCTCAATCTATTAACGAGGTTCGGGAAGAACCAGGGCTTCCCGAGAACCCTAATTAGGATACTGTTCCTCCATGCATCACACATTAAATTATGCAGGTCTTCGGCAAACTCGACAGTTTTGAGGGGGGTTTCAGAGGTAGGTTCAAGAACCCTAATTTTGCCGGTGGACTCAATAAACCGGTCCTCATTTATGAATACATCTTTCGGGCGTACCATATGCGCATAAGAAACAAGTTTCCTATCGTTCTTAGTCTGCGGGGGCTTGGCCTGTTCCAGCGCTTTTGTCTCACGAAGTTCGGGTCTGGGGCGTTTATTGGCCCCGGATTCCGCTCGGAAGATAAATTTTCCATTGCAGTTCGTGTCGTTGGTAAGTTCATGATCAGTAGGGCTATCGGAGATTTGCATCTCCGATGCCATGGCGCGATAATTGGATGATCTCAGGGAAATCGCCGTTCTCACGCTTTCTTTTTTTAATGGAATTATTCTCAACTTTTTTTGTTATGTTATTAATTGTTTTTGAGTTAAAAATGACATTTTATACTTTTGTTAGTCAATAAAAGGTTAAATCAATTAAAATGAGAAAATTGAGAAATCTTATCTTACATTCGATTTCATCAGTGATTATATATCGCTTTATTTAGTCAGCTGAACTTTTTAGCTTTTAGTCTAGGAGAAGGGGGAGAGAAATTAGGAT
The DNA here is from genome assembly GCA_948329865.1 of Linaria vulgaris. Taxonomy (NCBI): domain Eukaryota; kingdom Viridiplantae; phylum Streptophyta; class Magnoliopsida; order Lamiales; family Plantaginaceae; genus Linaria; species Linaria vulgaris. The sequence goes on along the minus strand of OX415250.1, from coordinate 26,740,677 downwards.
TCCATACGACATTTTAATTTCGTGAAAAATATAAAAAAATTATGTGGGAATTAATTCAATTCATGGAATTTGAAATAATAAAACAGGCCATCTGAAGGTGCTCACTCAATAAAAAGGGTGAAAAAATTGTTTGGTCCCATAAGTTGGCACCCTCACGCATTTGGTCCCGTAATTTGTCACTCCACTCTCTTCGTCCCGTAAGTTGGCGAAAACGCTCAATCTTATTCCCAGGTCTACCTGAGTGCCCTAAACTCGCCGATTTTTGCTGATGTGACTCTCCGTTGACTTAAAAATTAGAAATTATGACCCGACAAAAAATTATACTCAGTTAGATGGCACGTCACCTGGATGCCATGTAATCAAATAATTAAATAAAAGATTGTTTAGGTCAGCATGCCATGTAATTGTCTAGGTGCCGTGTCATGTAATTGAGTTTTTTTCCAGGTTCAAATCCCTAGCTTTTAAGTCAACGGGGAACCACATCAGCAAAAACCGGCGAGTTTAGGAAATTCCGGCGACTCGAGACCAAAATTGAACATTTTTGCCAACTTACGGGACTAAAAGAGTGGGGTGACAAAGTACGAGAATAAATGCGTAGGGTGCAAACTTATGGAACCAAATGTGTGCAAATATCTTTTGAGATATGTTATAGATTATTCTTAAGAATATTACTTAAGACAGAACTTGCGAATTGATACGTTTAAAATGATTCATCATTCTAAAATTAAAAGTTTTGCGCTTTTACCAAATCAAACTGAGTGCTTTGCTTCACTTCACTTGTTTGGCCACTAACCTAAAAAGGGAAGGGAATGTTGTCTTTGGCAAAAATGTCAACGACGCACTATTACGCGCCAATTTGGTTACATCATGTTAGTCCAATTGCTTGGTCAAAATTTCGATATATGTATTATTATGTCATTGGTCAACCTTTGTATATATTCGGAATAACGAAGGATTTGTTCTTAGGCGGCTAACTGTTACTTTCTCAACAGAATGGAATGGCCAATGACGCACCCCGTCACTCGCGTCTCAACCACTTAATATGATCGATGTCAACTTAAATGGAATCAAAATATAAGACTTAACTTTTTAATTGATTTTGTACAAAAAAAACTAAATCATCTTATTTCTTTTCGTTCTACCGTCACTCGCCTTCTCTACACAAAATAATGTAAACATAATTTAGATCAGGAACTATTTAGATGATCCGTTATAAACATTTTGAAGTAGCTAGTTTCAATTTATATAATAAACATTATTATTAACTGATGACAAAGAAACTCGTCCATACAGATTAAATTTTATATTCTCCTTTAATTTGCCAATATCTTTATAAAAATATTCTCCCGACCAAATACACAATCCAACATAATCATAAAATTATGCAAAGAAATGTAGCACTTGCCAGTTACAGTTCACATAAAAAACATTCAGACAATGGCCTTAGAAATCCATGAACTCTCATACATACTAATTGCAACGTATCAAACTTGGATCTTACATTGATATTGTGAGATATTAATGTGGACTTTATATGGTCTCGGCTTTTCCATCTTAACAACTAGCTTTTGAGGCTGTGTTCCATTTTATTTTATGTGTATGTACTGGAATAATTAAGGGCTTTTTATAATTTCTGCCCGTTAACTATCCTCAAATTCAAGTTTTGTCCTTTTTTTAAACGGGCTTGAAAAATGCCCTATAACTTTTTTTTTTGAATAAAAAATGCCCGACGGGCTGAGGATTGGGCTTTTTTTATTTCTAATTAATAATTATATTTAATTTAATTATATTTTGATCTAAATCATAAAAAAATTGTATAAAATCAAGTTTATTAAAAAAAAGTGGCTTAAAATGTTTAATAAATTTATGTTACTAGTAAAAATTAAAATTAAATTATATATTGATCTAAATCATAAAAAAATGTATAAATTCAAGTTTATTAAAAAAAATTATCTTAAAATATTTAATAATTATATATACTAAAAAAAATTAAAATTAAAATTATATTTACTAGTAAAAATTTAAAATAAATTTGTATTTACTAGTAAATATTAAAAATAAATTGATCTTCAATATTGTATTTAATTTTATTATTATTGATCTAAATCATAAAAAAGTTGTATATATTCAAGTTTATTAAAAACAATTATCTTAAAATGTTTAATAAATTCTTTTATTAGTCAAAAAATTTTAAATAATTTATATTTACTATTAAATAGTAAAAATAAATATATTGCAATTATACATATTTCTTTTTAATAAACTTAATTACTCAATAAAATAATATTTTTTTAAAACAATTAACTACAGAATACATATCGTCTTCCATCGTTTAGCCTCTTTTACGAAACTATACCCAACCTTTGAACTTTTGCAATACTATACCCAACCTTTGTAAATCGTAACTATGTTATACCTATACTAATTTTTCGGCCAAAATTGGAAATTTGCAGGGGTAAAACTGGTACTACACTCAAAAATTTAAAAAATTTAATAAAAAATAAGAAAAAACAAAAAAAAAAACCCCCTTCCCCGTCGCCCCCCACCCCACCCCACCCCACCCCCACCACGTTGATTTGCAGCAACACCGCTGCAAATCGCGGTGAATCACCGCGATTCGCTGCGGTGTTGCTGCAAATCGCGGTGATGACCGCGATTTGCAGCCGTGGTGGCTGCAAATTGCATCACCACCGCGATTTGCAGCGGTGGTGGCGCGATTTGCAGCCACCACGGCTGCAAATCGCGGCGATTCACCACGATTTGCAGCGGTGTTGCTGCAAATCGGCGGGGGGGGGGGGGGGGGGGGGGGGTGGGGGGCGACGGGGAAGGAGGGGGGGTTTATTTTGTAATTTTTTTTTTTAGTTTTTATTTTTATTTTTATTATAAATAAATGAAATGACTATTTTGCCCTCGTGCAAATCGGATTGCTGATGTCACAAGATCAAAGTATGACGTTTTTTTGCCGAAAAATTAGTCTAGGTATAGCATAGTTACGATTTACAAAGGTTGGGTATAGTTTTGCAAAAGTTCAAAGGTTGGGTATAGTTTCGTAAAAGAGGTTAAATGATGGGTATAGTTCGTACTTTTTCCCTAAATTTAATTTTAAATTTTTTTAGTATATATATAATTATTAAATATTTTAAGATAAAAAATTTTAATAAACTTGAATTTATACATTTTTTTATGATTTAGATCAATATATAATTTATTTTTAATTTTTACTAGTAACATAAATTTAGTAAACATTTTAAGACAATTTTTTTTAATAAACTTGATTTTATACAATTTTTTTATGATTTAGTTCAAAATATAATTAAATTAAATATAGTTATTAATTAAAAATAAAAATAAAAAAAGCTCAGTCCTCAGCCCGTCGGGCATTTTTTATTCAAAAAAAAAAAGTTATAGGGCATTTTTCAAGCCCGTTTAAAAAAAGGGCAAAACTTGAATTTGAGGATAGTTAATGGGCAAAAATTATAAAAAGCCCAATAATTAATATATAATCAACAAAATTGATGATGATCGATCGACTGATGGATATGTTCATTTTCAACTTAAATTTTCCGCATTGTGGGACGTTATGTTCATGATGCAGTCAAATGATTGTGAGGCCAATTGGGAACATATGATTTGATAAGGTTGTTTGTTAGTAATTAGTATATCTATTTCTGTATTGAGAGTCTTTATGTTTTAAGTGTGAATAGTTAGTTATATCTCATCAAGTGGGGAAGAAAGAGTTTGGGGATTTTCCTTTATATTTTCATACTACGAACCATCTTTGTTGCGGTTTTTGCTGATTCCATTTTCATTGAGTTGTAGAATAATGAGGAAGCTTTTAGTTCTTTTTCTCACTGAAATTGCATGCATAATGAGTGGTTGGTTGAAGCGCTTATGGTTGACTTGATTGTATTATCTCTGCAAGCAAGCTCTTATATGTGTCAATTTTTAGTACAGTTTTATAGCTATTGAGCTGATTATTCACTAGCTGAGGAAGAAATTGAGGGCACAAGTAAAATAATTGAGTGAAATGAGAGTTTCCATTCAATTAGAACCTGTTTAACAAAGTTTTGCTTGGAGTCAAAATAGTTTTCGTTGCTTCATTCTTTGCAGTTGAAACATATGAATTTTGTGAAACTCGTCTATCACTCGTATTGATAGTTTATGATATGTATGTCTTGTTTCTGTAAATAAATTGATTTCTTACATGAATGATCAGGATATATGCAAATATCTACCATATTTCCCTATCTTCTAATTAATCTTGCTCTGATTATGGGAGCCATGTAATTAGAACTACTTGATCCACCATTTTCTTATTTACAGATTGCATTGTATTTCCTGAAAATTAGTTTACAAGAAGAAGCATCCTGTAAAGTTTATATAGCAATCTACAGGAACTTAATTAATCAATGGGTGGATATAGCTTAGATGCATTTGTTTGGCGAATGCGTGGCAATACTCCCGTAAATTCTCTATTATCATATTTATATAAGTTTTTCAAGTGTGCATAAATCCATGCCATTGAACTACTTTAATCTGGTTTAGGTACTACTCACATAGCAGCGACAACGTACCTTGTCTTATCTCACTCTTCTGTTTGATGATAGCTTTAATCATGTTTCCTTAAGGTGTTCAGAAAAATAGATTGGTACCTGGTTTTGTCTCCTCATGATTCCATGCAGTTCTCAACTCAACCTTTGGAGGATAAGAACCTTGCTGAAATTCCTCATCCTAGGTTGGCCCTCGTGTGTCTTGTTATTTTTCCTGTTTCCTTTTGATACTCAAATCTTCTTCTATTATTAAAAACAAATAAAAATCATGTATGAAACTCAATCTAGATAACTTGCTTGTTGTGTTACTACTAGTTACAATGGAGGTCATTTAAAGGACAAGTCTGTGGAACACATTCAAAATGAGTTTGAAAATGGGAAGAATAAGCTAGGTGGCTCTTTGGTTGAAAAGGCAGCTGAACATCTTAGACTCAGAGTTATCGAACATGTAATACTTCCTAAAATACGCTTCTGTGATGTTATATTCCTCTCTCTCTTTTTAATGGTATCTGCAAATTCATATATGTCGAACATTAAATGATGATTTTCGTGCAGAACATCATTGTTGTTGACTTATTTCAAAATACTACTCTAGGATAACCTTGAAGGGACTTACTGATCTGTTATGCCTTATCATCCATGTCCGTGAAGTCTGTTTTCTAAATCTCATGTCTGTGAAATACAGAGTTCGACCATATGGTCAGATGTTTCATATAGATACTTTTTACGTTTTTGTGATTTCACTTTCTTGTATCAAGGTTGAAGTGTTTGACCAAAAAAAAATCCACTTAGATATTCATTCTGGGTTCATTAATTATATATATATATATATATATATATATATATATCTTTATTTTTATCTTTATCTTTACTATATAATAAGAATAAATATTTTCAAGCAAGACGAAGATTTTCCGTGTTTAAATTTTGTCCCTGTATGTTCAACGAATTACTGTTTTACAGTAGTAAATATCTGGAGGGCCCGCCCGTATTAATCGGTTGGAATCCGCACTAAGAAAATTTCTTAACAGTTAATAGTGTTGTGGTTCTCCGTACATCTTACATTTATTGGCCTGCTGTAAATTGCAGAATGGTCCTTTTAATTTTTTTACTTCTTCTAAATTTGACCAAAAAGTTTTTGTTATTTATTTATAGGCCCAACTGTAAATTATTAATTGGTCATTTTATTTTAATATTATTTTAGTTTTGCTCCAAAAGTTTTATATATCTACTACTATATAATAAAGGGCTTGATTTTTGGTCCTCTAATATTAATAGTTCCTATTTTACCCCTAACATATATGTTAATTACTAAAATTCATTTACTCATTTGTCCTAAACTTTTAAATTATTTTGTTTTTGCCCATACAATTTTTATTTTTCTTATTTTATACCCTTCAAGTTTTCTTTAATTATTTAATGTGAATTGCGAACGGTCCTCTAAGTTCTTAATTCTTTGGATTTTACCCCAAAGGTTTTACACTATTAACTTATGAACCCGTTATAAATTGCAGAATAATCCTTTTAATTTTTTATTCTATTAAATTTGCCTCCAATGTTTTATGTTATTTATCTATGGGCCGTGTATAAATTGTTGAAAGGTCCTTTTATTTTTCAATTCTTTCGATTTTACCCTAAAATTTTTACGCGATTTACTCAGTGGTTGTGTTGTAAATTATTTTTGATTTGTGGGCCCCTATTGTTATCCATGCAAAAACATTTAATGATTTTAACAATTTAGAAATAGAAATGGGGTACTTTAATTTCTGCGATTGGTCTTAACAGTAATATTGATGGTTTCTCAGAAAATACATGTAGGGTTAGACCCGAAGGCTAAAATTTGAAGATTTTTGGCATCAAGTTGAGTACACAATACTTTAATCTTCACAAGCTTTTAGGACTAGAGGTACAAATTTAGTAAAAATATGCGAAACTCAAAGAAGTACATGGAAGAGTTTTATTTAGAAACACTTGTAGATCACGAAATACAATTACCAAAACGAAGTCAGATGATTACAACAATGATCCATTTGCGTAAAAAATCAAAATAAAAAGTTGACGTGTGTTGTTGAATGTGTGGTGCATGTGGTAGAAGATTGTGAGATATAATAACGATGGAGGTAGGTTGAGCATGGTGGTCAAGAAAAAAGGTGGTGGCGACGAGTTTTATAAATGGAATTTTGTGGTTAATTTTGAAGGCAGTGAAGCTGAGTGGTGATGAGAAGTGAATAAGCAAATAGGTGAAAATATGACCATGGAAAATCGTAGTATGGGTCATTGAGCAACAGGCAGCAGGGAGTTTTGTGGATGAATTTGGTGGTTAATTTTGAAGTCGATATAGCTAAGCGGTGACGAGAAGTGATTAAGCAAGAAAGTGAAAATATAACCATAAAAATCATAGTGATGGTCATTGAGGAGAATAACGGGTTGTGCAATAGATCAACAAATTGACTAAAAAAAAGTAATAAATGAAAGCAAAAAGTGGGCTTGGGATCTCCTCCTACAAATTGATACGACATCTTATCCTACATAGTGTGGATACACGCCACATGACAAAAATCAAACAACTTAGTATACCTTGTTTGTTTTTTCAAAGTCTTGGACCAAGTGTTGCTTATTAACCATAAATATATATTACATTCATTTACTGTTTCAAAATGGATAACGTATTATATAATACATATCTTAATTTAAGTATCTAATTAATAATGTTCTCAATTAAGTTTTCTATGTAAAAAGCAACCCGGATTGAATATAAATATAGTAACATATAATTATTGTAGTACATTAATATATTCGAACTTTCTGTCATTATTTTTCTTGAGACACTATTATAGTAACATCTAACTACTAATGAACAATTTCTAGTCAAAATAAAAAATTCTAAAATCTCAACAAATCAAAAGAAAAATAAGTAGAGACAATAACTTTATTTTCATCACTTGAAAATTGAAGGCTACTCATCTGGTCATTATATTTTATTTTTTAGATTAAAATGGTAGAATAATTTTTATTTCCATTGAACCACACCCGCATAAGAAAATAAATCTCCATTAAACAAATTGTTCAAATGCAAAGTTTGTTCTAATTTATACAGAAAACTTTATTATACTGAATTTGCGTCATAAAAGGGATTTATAGTCAACTTCGCCAAAATATAAAATAGTGAAAGATCTATTTGTGATAATAGAAGAGATGGGAGAAGAACTTGTATTGTATTGACAGTAAAGAGTAAATAAATAGGAGAAGAGTACACATAAATCATGTGACTCTATTTAATAAACCAACTACCATATCTATTAAAAATGCATATATCTAACAATTGTTTTTTAGACTCTACCTAGTGATCAACTGAAAAGCAGAGACAAGCTCAAGAAATTTAAAGTTTAATGATTATTATGAAATTGATCGCGTAGTGTTTTTTTGACTTTGCGTCATTACTTATTTTTGTGATTTGTCTTATTAATAACTTTTATTTAAAACGTCTAGTTACTTTAATTATTCTTAGACAAACTTATAGCCGCATCATGTCAATCGTCTAGTTATTTATCAAATACTTAATTATAATATCTAGTTGGATTATTGGATACAAACACATTCAATATATATATATATATCTGTCACATAAACGTTTTTTATTTATTGATACAAATATTTGTAGTATTAAAATTACACTGAAGGGTATTATGGCTAATAAAGATTATTACTTTTTCAGAACGAACATGCACAAAGCATTCCTTCGATTTTAATTTTAGTAACTATAGAGTGCACTCTATGCTACAAAACATACCTAGAGTAATATAATTTGTGGACAAAGATTAAATATTACTTAGAATAAATCTTTTATAAATATCCAGGATCAATTCATTGATCATAATATGCAGATCAACCGATTCCTTATTCACTAATAATTAATATAGATTAATTACCAATTCTCAACAACATCCATGGCGTTTGCTGCCGCGGCCAGGTCGTTGCCGGTTCTAATTCACAATAGCAAGTCCCTAAGTAAGTACACTCCCATCCGCTATAATCCTGGCATAGCGGAGGGCAAACCAACGGGCAAAGACCGGGCGGGTAATCGTTAATTTTGATTTTGCGGTAGGTCACTTTTCCTTCTGTTAAATCCATTATTACGAAAGATCCTGTTTGTATATATATGTTGTGGAAAAACAAGTTATGATATAGTTTAAAAGATTATTGCCATATTGTTGTACATAAAATTAAACAAAGATTATCCGAATGCCAAGACCCGAAAAAGCCTAAGGTTCCTTAAGAAGGCATTGCGATCTTTTCTTGATCATTAACTTTTGAAAAGAATTGATGGATCTCTTTAACCCTTCCTTTTGTCATCCGTCAAAAACGCAGATAAATTTTATATCCTTTACCAACTCAGCTGTTATCTATTTGGCCTGATGAATACTAAAGACCTTCTGATTAAACAGCAGCACTTTACTCTGGTTTTTGTGAACTGTAGCCAGTTACGCTTAATTTGGGCATAATGATACCAACTTGTGCATATTCTTACTTTCTCTTTTCAGGTATTAAAACAATTCCTGTCGGCGAAAACCAAACAGAAATTGCTGTTCTATTTTCAACTACATCTGCAGAAACTCGGATAAGTTCGCTTAGAGATGGCAGTGTGTTGGAGGTAATCAAGTTTGACTGGAACAATTGTTTGTTCTCTCCAGTTGTTGCACCTCTCAAACATACTTGATTTTTCCTTCCGTTGTTTATTGACATTGTCTTCCAAGTTTTAACTACAAACGAGGGGATTAGCATGCTTTTCTTGTACAGAGAATTGTTACAATTAGCTCCTCCATTTGGAAACAAAATGAAGTAGACTCTAAGTCCTGATTAAGTTTTTCCTTACCAACTTTGTTCTAGTAGTAAATATTGTATATCAGGCTTTTGCTAGCAAGGAACATTCTATCCATAACCGTCATCCACTATGTGAATTCACTAAAAGCTCATGTTCTCATGGATTCTTTTGGGTCTTGCTCTGATCAGAAAATTTTGATCCTATTTTTACAGGAAGAACGTGTAGAACTCAAAGAAAAGGTGCAAGCTGGTCTGTTCGAGTAACTACTATAAATACAGTGCACATTTTAGTTGATTTCTTTGTTGTGGACTCCACTTGCTGCAGTGTTTTGCTATAATTAATATGGTAAATTACACGAAGTTCCCCTTAAGATTGATAAGTTACACTAACCACCCCTCATGATTGTAAGTTACAGGAACTACAATATCTGATAGCCAGCCGTTAATAAACTGTTACGTTTTTTTAAAAATTACATGCATTACATATCCTTAAGAGTTAAGAGTGTAGAGTGTAATTTTCTTAATTGTGAAGGCATTGTTTGTGTAAGCTAAAGTGCTAAACCATACTTCCACACTGCTTTGTGTAATTTATTCATGTTTTTTTAATGTTTTAATCTTCTCCTAACTTACATTACATTATATACTTTAGCGTCAATAATTTTAAGAGTTTTGATTATTTATTATGTAATTTTTATATAACAAGATTGGAACAAAAAGTTAAGTTTGTTATTATGCTCACAAAGAGTAGTTTGTCAATTAACCTTAAAATAACTATTACCTAGAAATAATGATTTATGATTATATGATAAAGGTTGTTTTGGATATTTTCCAAATATCTTTTTCTTTTTTAACCTCGTAGTTTTGGTTAAATTCAACTATACAAGGGTAAACTGGTTATTCCAAACATGATATAGGGATAGTTTTGTAATATCTCAAACATGAGGGTTGGTTTTCGTAATTTACATACACCGAGTGCAGTATGTGCAATTCACCCTACTCATAATTCAGAAGCGCTATCGAAACTTTCAACTGCAAAGTTCTATTGAGCCCCAACCAAAAGAAGAGCTTACTCTTAGATATTACTAAAATGCATCATTTTGTCTTCTTCTTGTGTTTCACTCTTTCGTGCATCATACATGTAACACCATGTAGAATCTGCTTTGACATGATAGCTAAAGCTTAATGCTATAGTGTTTTGGTCTTATTTCGTCACGGTAATATAACACAATAAATTATACAAAATGAGATCAAACAATGTTATCCAATATTATTAATGGACTAGCTTGGTCCGGAACACTTAATACAAGCTTTCTAGATAGAATAACTAAATTACAGTGTTAATAATACATATCGAATTTCAAGTATTCGATGCTGACGTGTCGAACGAGGATCAATTCGATGCGGTACAGTTATCACTGGGTGAAAATCAATCTGGAAGGTATCGAATTCGATATGTGCTGTAGATGTCGAATTCGATGCGTACTTAGGTATCGAATAGAGTTAAGGTATTTTTGTGCGTGTCGAACTGGGGTTGATTCGATATGACTCGTGTCGAATGAGGCAGGTTCGATGCTGACTGTGCTGAGCTGATTCAGATCTCGAAAAGTCCCACAGATAACAAGGGGACGGGCTATTTATAGAACCCGTCCCGTGGAGCCCACATTCCAATATAGAAAGGCGCATCGAATCAGCTTTGTTCGCTGCGCGCATCGAATTCCCTATTCGATGCGCTTCTGGGCCGGCCCAAACAAAGTAGGATTGTACTGTTGATTCGATGCGCGCATCGAATTCTCTCTATTCGATGCGTTTATGGGCCGGCTCAATAACGTTATATTGGGCCAATTCTGAATTACACCCATCATATAGTCCCCCCAGTTTGGGATACGATGTCAATTTAGAGATCGTATTCCAAACTTTTAAAATATATTTGTACTGATTTGGGATATTCCTATTCATAGTAAAATCGGAGCGATTCATAGTACTTGTAATAGGAAGATAATATTCGACGCATCGAATTGTGAGCCATTCGATGCGTGAAAAAGTACGCATCGAATTGTAGCTGTTCGATGCGGTTATTCGATGCGGCATTGTACATGGGCCTGATGGGCCTCGCGTCCCCTATATAAGGGGGGGTCTGCAATGACCAGCTCATTCTTCAGGCAACAGATTTTTCGCTTCAGGTAAGACGCATCGAATGTGTCATTCAATGCGAGTCGTATCGAACGCTCAAGAATTCGATACGATCAGCGTCGGATTCAGAAAATTTGATGCGTTAAAATATCTGTTTCTCCTCCTTTTTCCAAGCGTTCCGTTGCGTATTTCTAACTTGCTGTTATTTTGTGTAGGATAAACAACCAATCAAAACTTCTTTACCGAGAATATATTTAAGGTAAAAATTTTGATTTTTATTTTGCTGGGTTATTTAGTTTTTAACACGTTCAATGTTACATATATGTGAATGATATATGAGAGTGTGGAGTGACGTATGCGTCCTTAGTCAGTCTCATTTTTAATTTATTTCAGTTTGTTATCATCAAAGATGGTGAGCGGTGGATCCACTCATGGAAGTGAGTCGAGTAGTGGTTCTAGTTCCAGTTCCATTAATAAAGAGGACCCTCCGATTGCACTCACGGCCCCAGAAAACCCTCCCGTAGCACCCACGGCCCTGAATACAGACGACGTAGATTTATTTGATTTAATAGATATAACAACAGTTGATCCACCCGCGGGTGACGCCCCCGCGGTAGACACTGAACCCACAATGGCCGAAGAAGACAGTGATGACTCATCTACGTCATCTTATAAAGATAACCGCGCTCCAAGCGAGGGTGAAGAGGACGTAGATTATATCAATAGGGAATATGACGATCATGTCGAGGTCCCAGGAATGACATTTGATCAATATATTTCTCGGCTTCAACATAGTCGTAAGGGACTTCGTAAGAAGTTTGATATACCTGATAAGTACAAGATCGTGCTTCCAGGCCCAAATGATCGGATGCATACCCCGCCGCCCAAACATATGACCGTGTTTGTTGGACAACTTCTGAATGGTCTGCGTTTCCCGATCCCCTATGAGGTAAGATGGATTCTACGGAAAATAAGCGTCGTTCCTGCGCAACTCACGCCAAACTCATACGGGAATATCATGGGTTTTATCATTGTTATGAAGGCTTTGCGCCAACCACAAAGTCCCAACGAGTTTTACGGGTTATTCGAGATTGCGAGGCGTGAAGAAGGATTTTACCATATCAAGGCTCAAACGAATCGGAAGTTCTTGAACGGTGGGGCGACCGGGTATGGAAAGGATTGGAAAAGAAGATACTTTTACATAAAAGAGAGCTACGTCGGTGAGTTCGATCAATTTCGCCAGGAATGGTATACCGGGGCAAGGGTAATGATTCCCAGCGGAGTTAATATAACCCTATGGGATTGCGAATTTGTCCCCAATTTGGTTAGGGAACATCAATTTGATGTCAAAAAACTCGTTGAAAACCGGGTCCTTTCTTTAGCTGGGTTGTCTCCAGTTAAATATAATGGCAGGATGACCCTTGGTAAATTAATATGAACTTATTAGAATTTTTGATTTATACTTGTTGTGGTTCTAACGATTTATTTTATTTGCAGCCAAGTTCTTCATGAGTCGACACGCAAGGATGAACCGGGTTGTTGCTGCGGATATGGCAAGTTCCCAGACCGACACTGTGCCTGAAATTCCTCCTCCTCGGAAGAGAAAAAGTAAGGGCAAGAAGAAAATTTCTGAACCCTCTACTGCTACTGCTGCTGCCATTGATCCATCAGTTGATCCTTTCGAGGATTTACTGGGGGATAATCCTGAGGGAATTCCAGGTGGTGTTGAAGCGTCAGAAGGCAGGGCAACTGAAACCGGCGATGACGTCGGCAATCTCGTCCAACATAAGAGACGAAGGATGCCGCAAAATCAATCGCAAACCGAAAGGGTTGCTCCTACGATCGGCCAGACAAGCAGGCCCAGTGCCTCCAACCCTCATGCCGGTGCATTTGGGCCAAATTACATGGTCGGACCTAGCCAGGGCCCTCGAGCTCGAGCCGCTGGGTACCAGCTCTCGGAGGTCGAAGCCATCGAGCATTTAAGGGCATTGCTGCCTGGTCTGTCCGTCCCTCTTCCAATCTCTGATGAAGAAAGGAAAAGGCTAGAGCGAAATACGCTGCATCTACTGTCAGCGGTAATGATTTCCTTATTTGACTTACACTTCCTTTGAATTTGCTTTGCAAATTTTGGTCTAACCGTTCATTTGTTGTCAGGCGGGAGGTTTTGTGGATGTCATGGCCTCAGCCTTAATGGATTTTAAGGAAACTACGAGTAATGCTGATAACTCTGCGCTTAAAGTTGCCCTTGACGCCAAGGAAAAAACTTTGAAAATGGCCAAGGAGGCTCAAGAAGAAGCTGAAAAACTCAAAGAAGATCTTAACCAGCAAATTACTGCGCTGAAGAAAGAGGTTGGTGCAGCCAAAGAGGAAGCCCATAATGCAGATGTCAATGGTTATCTGTGTGGTCTGAATGAGGTAATATGCACTCCTTTTAATGGCGTTTCACCTCCCATATCATCATAATAATATTTATATATTTTTCTGATAGGTTACTCCTCAGCGGAAAATGGAGATAGTTGAAGAATTTCTCCAGAGCAGCACCTTTCGAGAGATCTGCACTCGTCGAGGTCAGCTCGAGGCTCAGAATGCTCAGGTTCTAACTGTGCATCAGTTTTACGCCAGTAAGTATGTCCGTGGCGGTTTCAAACCAGAGTGGTTAAACCTGTCCCTCGGGCCAAATCTAGAAAGACTGCCACCTCGTCAAACTTCCGAGCCTGCAGTATCAGATGAGTTCGCCTCACTGCTGGAGAAGGATAATCTCATCCTCGGAGGATTATCACCACTGCGAGACATGCCTGCACCATATCCCTCATCTGAGGATGAAGAAGATGACTGAATTCTGCTATGGATGTTCTATATTTCCTTGTTTATGAACAATTTTCATTCATAATTTAATTTGTGTATGGCGCTGCGTCGCTCTGATGTGTTTGAAACAATTTTATATCAGTTACTTAAGTTGTGGGATAATAACTGTTGTCTTTTATTTCAATTTACTATCTCAGTCCTTTACTTTATTTTGACAACTCGATGATTTCTTATTGTTCTTTGAAAATTGTTATGCCATTAAGAAAGGAGATTATATTCGTCGCTTTGGACATAATATTTTTCTTTTTCTTTTAATATTTTTGCTTAATCATTGTTAATCTTTTGAGAATTTGTTTATGTTTTCTGAAACATAAATTTTATAGCGCTTATCATTTCATATGTAGTGTCTATTCATTACCTTTGGAGCATTGTTAATAGGCTCCTTCTTATTTCTCGCCCTCAGCCTCATTCAGTACCTCCTGTTACTTTGGACAGGATTCCCATTCTTCTGATAAGTTTAGGAATTTTCGGTATCTCGTGCCACTTCTGGGCTGAGTTTCCATTTCTTACGTCGTCTTTGACTTCTTCCGGTATCTCGTGCCACTTTGGGGCAGAGTTTCCGTTTTCTTGATTTCTTTAGGGATTTTCGGTATCTCGTGTCACTTTGGGACATAGTTTCCGTCCCTGTAACTTCTTCTGGGATTTTCGGTATCTCGTGCCACTTTGGGGCAGAGTTTTCGTTCTCCTGATTTCTTTAGGGATTTTTGGTATCTCGTGCCACTTTGGGGCAGAGTTTCTGTTCTCCTGATTTCTTTAGGGATTTTCGGTATCTCGTGCCACTTTGGGGCAGAGTTTCCGTTTTCCTGATTTCTTTAGGAATTTTCGGTATCTCGTGCCACTTTGGAGCAGAGTTTTCGTTCTCCTGATTTCTTTAGGGATTTTCGGTATCTCGTGCCACTTTGGGGCAGAGTTTCCGTTCTCCTGATTTTTCAGACCTGCACTGATTACATTATACAAAGTAGATAAAACTCACTCAAATCAAATAACTGGACGTAATCTTCTTTGAATAATTCAAATTAGCTTATGTAAATAGAACTGAGCTTTGATCATCGCTCATTTGCATGACTTCCAGTGCTGTCCTCCAGATTCATGACTTGGGGTACCTGTTTTAAGTTCATACATTCTTGTCTCTCATGCGTGTTATAGCAGAGAGAACGAATAAAAACTTGTTCAAAATATTCAAAATGCTAAAAAACATTGGTAAACTGAAACAGAATCTTTAATCGATACGATCCATATGCCTTGGAGGCAATACCCTTACCGCTGCTTCTTCTTGATGTGGCGCAGTCCTGAGTGAAGTTACATAGCATTTCCATCCTTCGATATGATCTGTTATGACCTCTCCTGTGCCGCTAGAAGTTGGAAACTTCACCATTTGATGATAAGTTGAAGGTAACGCTCGGAAATTATTAAGTGCAGGTCTTCCTATGATACTGTTGTATACAAAATGCATATCTACAATCACGTAATCTTCCATAAGCGTCTTCCTCTGTGGTGTTGTTCCCAATGATGACGGTAGCTTGAGCATTCCAAGTGGTATTATTTCTGGACCTCCAAAACCATGAAAAGATATCCTTACTGGTTCTAGCGCCTGATTATTCAAGCCCATTTTAATCAGCGTAGAATTAAACAGCACATTTACTGAACTCCCATGATCAACTAACATCTTAGTGACTCCATAGTTAGCTATATCCACTGTGATCACCAAAGGGCAATTTAAATTTGACATTTGTATAGCTTGTGGACTCAGCTTTCTCAAATCTGTTGTAGAAAATGTGATTTCTTCGTGCGATATCTGCTCGATTCTCAGTATATTGGCCATGTCCACAAAATTATCTGATTCAACCATTCTTGTGATCTTCCTTCGTCCATTGGTGGAATCCGCACCCCCAGGACCTCCTGATATCATATTTATCATCCCTTTCCTGGTGTTCCCATCTTCGATTTGAGGGTATTGGAAAAGTTGTGGTTCATCAATCAACCTCTGCTTATCCTTCCTGGGAGATGGAGTTCTCTTCCGGTTGAAATGGTTCTCCTGTTCTTGTGCCTTTTTAACAAACTCCACGAGTTTGCCATCATTTATTAGCCGTTCTATTTCATCTTTCAGGTTTATACAATCCTCTGTTTCATGTCCTTTCTGATTATGATATTTACAGAATTGACTTGAAAACATCGTTGCTTTGGATTCCCTCATTGGCTTGGGATCCTTCAGCCATCCTTTCCACTTAGCTGCCCCAAAGACTGCCATGATGTTGGCATTCAACGGCGTGTACCTTCTCGGTGAACTATCCCTTCTGTAATTTTTGTTCCTGTTGTTGCTGTTATTGCGATTATGATCTTCTCTGCCTCTCTCTCTATCTCTCACAACCACACTATTAGGAACTTTGGTCGCCATTATTTCCTCGAAATGAACCACATCTTGCACTATTTTGTTGATTTCTTCAACTGTGGTGGGTTTTCGTTTCAGTAAGTCTCCACCAAACATGGTGTTGGTAGTTGCTCGAAAGAGTATACTTGCAACCATCTCTCCCGTCGGGCTATCAATCCTTAATAGCTATGTATTGAAATGTTTCATGAAGTCCTTTAGACTTTCATTAACTTCATGTTTCATCGTGTATAGATGGGAGTGATCCAAAACCAGTCTAGACTGACTAGAAAATTGATCCTCAAATATTTTCCTCAACTGGGCGTAACTTTTAATCTGTCCAGGAGGAATGCGATTAAACCAATCAACAGCCACTTCTGATAGAGTCGTTGCAAATATCCTGGCTTGCATGTTGTCCTTGAAATCGTAAAGGGACAATTTTCTATCCAATTTGAACAGGTGATCTCGAGGGTCAGATTTTCCATTGTATGTTTCTAGTTCCGGAATTTTATCTCCTTAACCCGGAATCTCCGACTCTATCTCTCGGCAAAAAGGACTGTGATTCACAGAATTGTCCTCTCTTGCTGTTTGAGTCTCGGCTGTTGCTTTCCCCTTTTCCAATCTTCCAACGTTTCTGTTCTCTGTGTTATGCTTGCCACGTAAGTCATGACCTCCTGACTGTCTTGTGTCATCTCTATGTTTTCTTCTTCGCGATTCCTCTCTTTGATTCTCTTCCTCATCCCGTTCCTTTCTGGAATCACGGTTCTCTGAACGTCTTCTGTCTTCTCTTCTTGTTCGCTCAGCAATACATTCTGCCTCTTTTTCCTTTTGTCTCTTCTCATGATGCCTTTTTGATTGTATCTCAACAGATACTAGCTTCTTTCCCCGTTCTTCATGAACGGATTTCCCTTTGCTCTTCACTCCCTCAGAAGTATGTCTACTTCTTTGGTCGTCTTGCTGTGACTTTTCCTTTTCCTTTCCCTTTTGCTTTCGGATAGCTGAACCTTGTTCTCTCAAGTTCTCAGAATATTCAACAGGAGATGGTATCATGACGGGAGGTGCTGGAGTGAGTGCTTAAGTCACCACAGCTCTTATCATTGCCATTAATTCATTCTTCAATTTATCTGGAATTGCGGCACTCGTAGTTGAAGCTCCAGTTGCATCGGCTTCATTATTGAGTATCTCCTCAGCTTGAGGTCCTTGGTTCTCTTTCCTGGCCGGAGTTGGTACTACTGGGGGTACTGTAGACGGTCCAGCAATATCTGGCATGTTCCGTTCAGGTGTATCCGGTCGATCTTCTCCCGTATTTCCTTCTAGAGCTTTACTCTGGGATCTGGTCATTCTAGTCATACTACCTATCAAGCTAATATAATTTGTGTTCCCACAGACGGCGCCAATGTTTTGGTCTTATTTCGTCACGGTAATAGAACACAATAAATTATACAAAATGAGATCAAACAATGATATCCAATATTATTAACGGACTAGCTTGGTCCGGAACACTTAATACAAGCTTTCTATATAGAATAACTAAATTACAGTGTTAATAATACGTATCGAATTTCAAGTATTCGATGCTGACGTGTCGAACGAGGATCAATTCAATACGGTACAGTTATCACTGGGTGAAAATCAATCTAGAAGGTATCGAATTCGATACGTGCTGTAGATGTCGAATTCGATGCGTACTTAGGTATCAAATAGAGTTTAGGTATTTTTGTGCGTGTCGAACTGGGGTTGATTCGATATGACTCGTGTCGAATGAGGCAGGTTCGATGCTGACTGTGCTGAGCTGATTCAGATCTCGAAAAGTCCCACAGATAACAAGAGGACGGACTATTTATAGAACCCGTGCCGTGGAGCCCACATTCCAATATAGAAAGGTGCATCGAATCAGCTTTGTTCGATGCGCGCATCGAATTCCCTATTCGATGCGCTTCTGGGCCGGCCCAAACAAAGTAGGATTGTACTGTTGATTCGATGCGCGCATCGAATTCTCTCTATTCGATGCGTTTATGGGCCGGCCCAATAACGTTATATTGGGCCAATCCTGAATTACACCCATCATATAGGTAAGTCGAACAATTGTATCAACATAATTCTTTTTGAACATTGTGTTAATGAAGATGTTAGTTTACTGTTATAAGCACTTCTGCATAATAATTTATTTATTCTATTTTATCATCTATATCATTGTAAAGATGTCATAAGTCTTCATACATGAGAATATAGAGAGGTTTTTTTTTTGTTTAGTATAATGTCAATGTATAAACATTTAATTGATTTTTTTTTCCTGATTCTCATCGTTGACGTGAGACCTTTTCAAAATTGATCTTATTGGTATCTTTTTACAGGCTGAGTTTCAAAAGAAGGCAGTCCTTCACAAGGATATTACAAAGCATGTATGAATTAACCTTTTTTTCTCTCTTTCTCTCTCTCTCTCTATTTGTTTTTTTTTTTTTTGGGTTTTTAGCATGCCAAATGCAAATAGTCCATTAACTATAAGGTAGTCACAAAAATAGTCCTTACTTTCTATAACTTGCAAAAATAGTCCATTAGCTTTAAGGTGGGCTCTTTTCACAAGTTATAAAAGGTAAGGTCGAAATCAACCACCTTAAAGTTATAGGATCAAAGTTGCAATTTACCCCTCTTTAGGTTTTGAGATATTTCTAGTTATGGAATTTCTTTTCAGTTACTTTCAACTTAGTATTTTGAATTTGTGAAAGTAAAATACCACTTTTTTTGGCTTTTTTTTTTAGTTATCAAGAAATGTTTCTACATGTTTGAATGCATTCACCTCTCGTCGTCTTTATTTCGATTATATGTGCTATTGCATTTCTATCAATTATCTGTGAAGATGGTGTTCTAGAATGTATGTTGGTGAGCTTTTTATGATGCATACATGTATTATGCCCTTGGAGCATGTTATCAACTTTTTCTTCGTAACATGTTGATAATAGAAAGTAGTTAAATTAACAAGAAAATCACTATCTTGCCTTTATTTAAAGAAAAATGTCCTGGATAACATTCATGGCGGAAACGAAGATTTAGACGTATCAGCTTTCAAGCTACTCCTGGTGGAGACTAGTTCACGCCCCCACTATCACAATGCTTATGATGGAAACAACATTACAAATGATGAAACACTAGTTTCCATAATGATAAGTAGAATAATTCTTCCACCTCCTGTTCTCTAATCGAATAATTTACACGATTCCCTGCTCCTCTCCAAATGGTTTTCCCCTACTCCCCCTCGAATCCATCCTTAGTTTATTTCATTCTTTCCTTCTCTAGTCAAACAATTTACACATCTCGGCGCTCCTCGGAGGGGTTTCCCTCTCACGTGAACGCACCTTGAATCCAGCCTTAATTTACTTATATCTTTGCGTGGCATCATTAAGTATACTGTAGGCGCCCCATAATCAAGGCTAATTGTTTCCATAATTGAGATTGTAAATGTGGAATAGTAGTGAATATAAGATCAAAATGAATTATCAAGAGTACACTTTTATTCACTGGAAGTTATTGATTATTGTTACCATCAAACTGAAAGACGGGGAAATATTAGCCATTAAATGACTCTTGATGGAGAAGTTTACTTTTCGGGTAACTTTCATGCTATAATGTCCATAACTACTTTCCATCCTCAACCATGAAAGTTGGTTTCCACATTCAAAAGATGGAGGGATTATTCTTCCTCTGGATTCCCACATGGCTAGAGAATAATCTTGGAGTTTTTACATACAGTGCACTTCTCCCTCTAATTGGAATTGTTGGCGGATCAAAATTTTATAGAGACATACATGAGTAAAGAAAATTCAAAATACTATCTCACTCAAAGACTGTTCAAATTCATACACTCACGTACAAACTTTTACCATCAAGCTTCAAAAATCGATTTTCAACCAGTCACTGTAATAAACACAAGTACTAGGAGAAATAACCCCGTCGGGCGTACACAAATTCATCCGAGGACAAGCACCACAAGGGATCGAAGCAAACGCACCCAACCTCGTAACCTTTCCACCCCCGGCAACACTACTCGCAAGTCTATAACAAACCGTTCCAATAGGAATCGAATAATATTCCCCATACCCAGTACTCTTCACCTCCAACAAATCATTATCCAGAACATCGAGTTCAAGATTTCGGAAACCTGTAGGGTGGAGATCTCAAAATGCAAGATCCGCCTCTTGGTCACTTCAGTGTGAACTCCCTCTAAAGTGGCGACTTTATGCGTGTGCGTGTATTTCAGGCAGTACTGTTTCAATACGCCAATAAGCTCTGTACCGAGCTTTCCATCATTGTACCAATCACCTCCGCTTACTGCCTTTGAAGGCTCGAATTGGGAGCCCATGTAGAGTTTTCTACCCTTGTTTTGAAGATTCGGAACCTCTTTAATCTGTTTCTTGTCTAACAACGACTTGAGCGATTTCTTAAAGACGGGATCGGGAAGCTTCGTTTCCATTTTGATGTGTCCTAGCCAGATTCCAGAATCGCCTCTCTTTACGATAGCATCAAGGATTGCACGCTCGACATCGTGTAATGCTGCTTGTTCGGGTCTTTTCCGCTTCAGGGCGGGGCTCCCGATTGCATGACTCATTCCTGTAAAGAATGGTTAGTAAGAGAACGAGCTCCGGTGGCGAAGCGGCGGAGATTGACGGCGGCGCGGACAAGTTGAGGGAGACACGTGCGAGGACTGACGGCTGAGGGTTTTATTTTAATAAAATTAAAAAGAAATGAAAAAAAGGTGGAGATTTTGGAGGAAAGAGGGAAATGAAAATAGTTTATATATTTGGGCTCGGATCCGCACCCAACGCTTTGTTCGGATTGCTGGCCCAAAAGACCTTGGCCCAAAGTTATGTACATGGCCCATATTTTATGCAATCGTTGCTTTGTTGACGGTGTGCAACATAGACCGACCATTTGGGTTTTAGCCCTTAGGAACCAATCACTATATCATCGTCGTGTATGTTGCATCATGTTAGCAATTCTACAATTGTATAAAATAATTTGTCAATTCTCATCTATGTAGGAGCCTAATGAACATTCTTTCTACATGTAGTTGCTGGAGATGAAAATGCTAAAAGATGTTGATTCGAGCAATGATATTAATAAGCTTGCTGATTTAGGCCATAGGGATTGCCGTTGGGAGTACATGAATCCAAAACATAAGTTGTACATGAAATTACATGAAGAAATGACGGTGAGAACTATGTGAAACTTTTACCTCTCTTTTTATCATAACATGTGAAAATGTTTTAGCATTTTCCTTTTCAAAAGTTTATGGTCAAGACTCGGTTTTGTGTAAAAACTCATAATCGGTTCTTGATCGAATTTGGAGGACTGTGTGATTTGATATGAGGTGGGAACCCGTTGCCGCTACCCTTTGACTGTGAGTATGTACGTTAATCACATGTATGTATAATAAGGATTGTAAATTGATATGGTAAATCATCTTAACTGTTGTTTGGAGTTAAAATATTCGGTGTCCACTTATATAGTGTTAATATTTGGATTTATTTGTGAAAAAAAATTGGATTTATTATGAATTTATGACTTTTTCTATATATCAAATATTTACACAGAATTGTTTTAGCACCATTAACAAGACGAAGATCGTACAACAACGTCCCACAGCCACATCAAGTGTTTTATTACTCTCAGCGAGCGACAAAAGGCGGTCTTCTAATTAGTGAAGCAATATGTGTGTCTGAGACGGGCCGAAGGTGAGAATAATGGTAGCTTGTAGTCTCTCTTCACTGACTCTTGATTCTGATAATTCGTCTATATCTTTAAGGTGTTAACCATTAGTTGAAGTGTATGAATGTTATATCTCAGCTCTGCTATGTTGTGTAACATTAGTAACATGTAGGCTGATGTTACTATTGTTAGCATAAAGATGTTCTGTAGTTCTAAGAACAATTATTCTGTTATTTTTGTGTTAAATACAAGTAATAGTCTTGAAGATATATATACTTTTGTTGCATTCGATTTGCAGGTACACATATACACCTGGGATTTGGACAAAAGAGCAGGTGGAGGCATGGAAGCCAATTGTGGATGCGGTTCATCAAAAGGGTGCCATAATTTTCGCTCAAATTTGGCATGCGGTCTGTGTGTCTACTTACTGTATGTGATCTTTGTCAGTGCATAGGTATGGATTTTACCTATGTTCTTACTTAGTCGTCAAAAGGTTAATAATGTCGGATACTTTTTCTCAGATTTTCAACCTAATGGCCAAGCTCCAATCACATTAACGGAGAAGGGGATCACCCCCGGTCTTGGTGGGGACGATTGATTAGCTGCTTGTAATGCTATTGAGGCAGGTTTGTGTCTAATCTATGCACTTTGCATTATCTTCAGACGTGTAAGACATTTTCACAGGACACTTGGTTTCACACTTTCTATAAAGCGCATGTTCAAACATTTGATGCTCTTACAACTAAGTCTTTGCAGAGAATCATGTTTGACAGTTGAAACTCTTATAATTCATATTCATGGTTGGGTTGTTGAAATCCAGGATTTGATGAAATTGAGATACACGGAGCAAATGGTTACTTAATCGAACAATTTCTGAAAGATCAAGTAAATGATAGGACATGTGAATATGGTGGGAGCTTGGAAAATCGTTGTCGTCTTGCACTTAAAATCGTAGAAGCTGTGAGCAATGAGATAGGATCTGATCGAGTCGGTTTACGCCTCTCTACGTACACCGATCTTCTGGAATCTGTAGACTCAGATCCCCATGCTCTAGGCCTCTATATGGAGAGCAAACTTAATAAGTTCAACATTCTCTACCTCCATGTGATCGAACCTAGAGTAGCAGGTGAAACGTTGCATGAAAGTCCAAAGGATGACATCCATCGTCAACTCCTTCCTATGCAAAAAGCCTTCAAGAATACTTTCATGTCTGCTGAGGGATATAACAGAACTACTGGAAATGGTGTCATTGTTGAAAATAATACGGATCTGATTGCATGTGGACGATTGTTCTTGGCTAATCCAGACTTACCTAGGCGATTCGAGTTGGATGCACCATTTAATAAATACGACAGAATCACATTCTACACTTTAGATCCAGTTGTCGGATACACGAATTATCCATTTCTCAATGAGGCTTAGGACCACGCTATGTTAAGTTCGTGTTTTCATTACATTCCTTCTGTCATTCCGATTTCCAGGGATCGCAGATATTAGTTTTGTTGTGTGTCCATACTATTACCAGTTTGTAAAGTCGAAAAAAGTTCGATATAACGGTTAATGCTTCCCATGCTACATAGAACCGCTCTGTTGTAATATCTTCATGGTAAAGTTTCAACTTTACATAAGTTTTCTTCTTGCTGAGTATTTGCAATAGGTTATTGGATAATATAGCACATAGAACAACAGCCTCGCATGCATTTTACACGAGCCAATAAGAGTCGACATAATCTATTTCAACGACGAAAAAAGTATGATCAAATTTCAGGAGTGTGGAAGAGAAATTCCTCCATAAATCAGTGAAGAGTTAAGTCACATTGAGTGCTTTCGATTCGTATGAAATTGCAAACTTTTTAAGATGATGTACGAAGTCATAGGTGAGAAGAACTTAAATCGCCACGCAGATCAGCACAAGATTCATATATTACACAACTTCCTCATTAACGTGTAACTAAAAACAACAGTACAGAGATAGACACGAGTAAAGAAAATTCAAAATACTATCTCACTCAAAGACTGTTCAAATTCATACACTCACGTACAGACTTTTACCATCAAGCTTCAAAAATCGATTTTCAACCAGTCACTGTAATAAACACAAGTACTAGGAGAAATAACCCCGTCGGGCGTACACAAATTCATCCGAGGACAAGCACCACAAGGGATCGAAGCAAACGCACCTAACCTCGAAACCTTTCCACCCCCGACAACACTACTCGCAAGTCTATAACAAACTGTTCCAATAGGAATCGAATAATATTCCCCATACCCAGTACTCTTCACCTCCAACAAATTATTATCCAGAACCATCGAGTTCAAGATTTCGGAAACATGTTGGGTGGAGATCTCAAAATGCAAGATCCGCCTCTTGGTCACTTCAGTGTGAACTCCCTATAAAGTGGCGACTTTATGCGTGTGTGTGTATTTCAGGCAGTACTGTTTCAATACACCAATAAGCTCTGTATCGAGCTTTCCATCATTGTACCAATCACCTCCGCTAACTTCCTTTGAAGGCTCGAACTGGGACCCCATGTAGAGTTTTCTCCCCTTGTTTTGAAGATTCGGAACCTCTTTAATCTGTTTCTTGTCTAACAACGACTTAAGCGATTTCTTAAAGACGGGATCGGGAAGCTTCGTTTCCATTTTGATGTGTCCTGCCCAGATTTCGGAATCGCCTCTCTTTACGCTAGCATCAAGGATTGCACGCTCAACATCGGGTAATGCTGCTTGTTCGGGCCTTTTCCGTTTGAGGGCTGGGCTTCCGATTGCACGATTCATTCCTGCAAAGAATGGTTAGTAAGCAACACACATGGATGAAATTTGATAAAATAGAAGCAAATAACAAAATGTGTACGTAAATGTAATAAACTAATAATACACTAAACATATACAATTATACACTGTCTTTCACACACTCAACACAAAAAATTCACACACAAAACCCTCTCTTTCTCACCCACACTGCACCGCCGCCTCACCACCTCTCCTCACCAGCGCTCCGACCGCCACCGCTCCACCGACGACCATCGCTCCACGGTAAGTATGACTCTCTCTTTCTCTTTCCCTCTCTCTCTCACCGTCGCAGACATATAAATCGTCGTCGACTCACTCTTTTTTTTCTTTTTCAGCCTCTCCTCACCACCGCTCCACCGGCGATCATCGTTCCACGGTCTCTCTCTCCCTCTCTCTCTCTCTCAGTTTTTCTCGCGCTCTCTCTCACCGTCGCAGGCTCGCAGCCTCTCTTCGCCATCGACTCACGTTTGTTTTTTTCTTTTTCAGCCTCTCTCTCTCTCACACGGTCACACCGTCACAACCCAGATCTTCAATCGCAACCCACGCTCACACTCCTCACCAGCGCTGCAATCTTGTGGTTCTTCTCACCCACGGTAATATATTTTAATTTTTCTTTATTCTTTTTGTTATTGAAGCAAGATTGCATTTTTGCTGAATCCCCTGTTCAAGTTGTGTGATCTGTTCAAGTTGTGTGATCTGTATTTGTGTTTGTATCCCCTGTTTTACTGCTTATTCGTTGTGTAGTTATCTTGGGAGTTGTCGATAAGATTGTTTGCTGCAAGTTATAGCTCAATTCTATATTTTTGTTCAAGATTGTTTGCAGCAAGTTATCCCATGCTCAAGATTGTTTGCAGCAAGTCATAATACAATTCAGATTGATGTTTATTTCAATTTATGTGTATTTCAGTTTTTGTGTATTGACAGTGAGCAGATTTCAGTTTTGAGGAAGTAATTTGACAGTTGACTTAACACACTTTGAATGTATTGTTTATTGCTATTAGAATGTTTTGTTTATTGCTATTCCTTTCACAAAAACTAATTATTGTGTGTATTTTCTATTTTCTTTTAGAAAATGGAAGGAAGTGCTTCAACTCCTTGTACTTCATCACAAGTAGCTCATTTAAGTTCAAGTGAAAATCCACCTCCGGAGTCTGATGTGAACAGCATTGATAACGCTCCTCCAGATGGTGATGAGGTGGAGATTGAGGTTGATGAGGTGGATGAGAATGGAAACAAGAGGTCGGAAATTTGGAACTACTTCAAGTGCTTTTTGTGCAAGAAAGAGAATGTTCACAAGGGTAGATGCCATTATTGTAAAAGAGTTATTAAGGCCGACTCCAAAAGGCACGGGACAAATGGGCTTAAGAATCACCATAGGACATGCAAAAAGGCCCCTCGACGAGATCGGCTACCTTGAAGAATGTATTGAATTTTAATAAATTTTAATATAAAATATCATTTTATTGGCTCTTTCATTAGATATAATAATTTCATTATAATTTGTATGTTTGGATATTTCTTTTTTCGTTTTGTTTGGCATGGTACTTTGACTATTTTGTTGATGGCTTAACAATTATGTTTGTCGTTTGAAATGTGATGGGATACGAATATCGATTTGTGGTGTTGAATGTGATGGAATATTGTGAAATGTGAATTTTCTGAATTTTGAAATGGAATATCAGATATGCCATGTTGTTTACTTGTTTTGTGTATTTTGTTTTGGCATTTTAGGGAAAGATATATTTCTGTTTTTTTTTAAGAAATTAGCAGGTATTTCTCCTGTATCAGTTTTACATACTGAAACAGGGGGAATTTCAGTATATAAAACTGAAACACGGGACATGCGGGTAACAACTTTTTTGTGAGGGTAACTTCTCCTTTTATATATAGTAATAGATATTCCACATTAACATACAAATAAGTTTATTATTATTTTTTGAGTTGTACAAACAAATTATTCGCTCAAAAAGGTTAAAAAGTGCACCGACTTCGAACTCAATATTTAATTTTGGGGTAAAGTAAATTAAAAATTGATTCCTCTCTTTGTTTCTCAGTTTCAGACTAAAAAAAAGAAAAAAACAAGAATCATAGGAAGAAGGAAAAAACATGTTCTGCTTCTGTCAAATAAGGACGGTTTGGGTGGCTGCTCATTGTTACAAGAAGTTGAAGAAATCCCAAGTTCAGGAGACTGACCTTTCTATTTCTGTTGGTAAAAAAAAAAAACTACTTTTTTATGTTTTATGTGTAAAAATGTGATCTTTACATTTCCATTTTGCTCTGGTTTGGTTTCTTTGTGTTGATCAGTAGCGTTATCTAAATTTTTATTGGAGATTTTAGCATGCGTGCATCATGATTAAAACGTACCCTTTTATTCTGGCAGATTTTATTTTTTATTTTAATAATCTTGGCCCTTTTTTTGGAGAATCAGAATATTTTTATTTTTTTAACTGCTCAAGCTTTGATATTTGCCCATTCTTGTTGGAAATTGTATGCAAATGTGTTGTTAGGAAGTTAGTGCATCTTGGTTGTTGACGAGTCGTGTTAATTCTTACATGTATAGGTTGTGTAAGATATGATGTTAGTGTTAAAGCAAGTTGTGGTTGTGTATATCCTTTTGGTTTTCTGTGTTTTTCTACGCCTAATCATTTCGGAGTAGGACATTTTTACCTTCTTGCGGTTGGTAACACGTTATGTAACGGAATATTGGTGAAACAATGTGGTGTATTTTCCAAAAAATCTTCATCTTTGTTTTGAAAATTAAGGATTTTGTCATCGTCATGTGTTTTTTCTTATTTTACGCGTAGGAAAAAATACGTCTTTGGTTCTCTTTTCCTTCCGGTCGTTGACATTTTATATCATTCTCTCTCCCGAACTGATAACCATGCCCCCCTTTGTATGTGTGTGTGACTTGTTGATGTTTCAAAAGGTTTCTTAGTTGCACAAGTTGTTTGATGTCGCCCTTGTTTTGGTGGAAAATGAAAACATGTTTATGCAGTTTCGATGCAAATGTTAGGATTCCTATATGTGTTAGAGGTTGATTTCATATGTTTAACATCGTTTTCTCACCCTATCGCAGTTGGCTTAAATCTTCTTTGGGAAATCAAGTTTCAAGGCTGTGAGTTACAATCTATTCTTATTTATTTTCTGCGATTACTATATTTGTTGTCTTAGGGGTTCTAAGTGTCTGAATTATATAATTACCACCCACTTTTCATTTTTGTGCTTGTGCAGGAAAAAAGTAAGACCTCCTGAAGAAGTCACACGTGCAGGTATCGTATTGCGCTCTTGTCATATGTTTTATGCTTGTCGTTTGTCCATAATTTATTATTTGTTTACTGTCTGATGTCCGGGGAAAAGAAAGCAGTACAAGTGGCTTGCCGAATGAGGTATACATGCACGATGTATTTCCCTCTTTCACCAAGAAAATTGATGTTTGCACAATGATCCCGTTGAGCGGTTAAGGGTGCGAATGAAATGATCATACACTTACTGCTTGCTGCCACTACATTGTCTTTTCATGTAATGATGCCTTAAATAAGATATAGAAATTCAAGTCCGAGGAAGTCAGCTTCAAGTTGGATTAATATGAATGGAATTTATTACCAGTGTTGATATCTATCCCAGATTGCTTGAGAATGAATATAGGCTCATGTGTATTATAATCTCCTCCTCTCTCCTGAGTAACGCCTTTAGCGGGAACTTTTAAGGGGCTGAAAATTTATAATATAGTACGAGAGCCTACACAATTCGAAGGTCGGGTTTAACACCATGTTGGTCCAATGTTTTTTCTAGGCTGAGTCAACTTTTAGAACTTCATTAAGTTTGTTTGTTGCCAAATCCCAGTTGCGTGATATACGGAACCATTGACGCCAGCTTGCAAATTTTCCACCAATGCTGTTAGTAAGTCATGTAATTATATCAAGAGGTACTCAATAAAACATAATATTGAATTAAAAGTGCTGCAATGGCGTAAACATTGTATAACTAGGGAAATATACAACCGCGACGTCAATGTATCGTCCCATCTTTAATCTTGAAGTTAAAAAAATTCCAATTCAGCCAGAGTCAGATTGTCGGTCTCGTGTTTGCATATGATTTCATGTTTGCACCTCATGAAAGTGCATGTCCTGAATTTTGTCTATTTACAGTAAAGTGTTGTTTTTGGTTGGTTTTGCACAGGAAAATATGTCGTCTGAGAGTGTGTATCTTAGTCTCGTCATCTTACCTCCTACAAATTCTAAATCCACAGTCTGTTGACTTGAATCATCATATTGAATTATCTTGTTTCAGCGTGCTCTCACCTCACTTTGTAGACCAAGACCACCTTATGAGCCCACAGCATAGTATGAACAATTCCACAGAAAGCATGGAGATACTTCGTGGAACTTCTTTTGCTTTGGAAGATCGTGTGGAACCTATAATGTTAGATGAGACCGAAGAAGAACAGATGCATGATAAGTCGTCTAATGTGTACCCCATAAATCTTCATTGGCTGAACCATGACATGGACCATGACTCTGTTGCTGGTACATCCCGTACAAGGAATGATTCTGCACCGAGTTTAGATATTTTTCATGGAATGGGATTTTCCTTGGGAGGTCGCATGGAGCCTATGGTTTTAGATGAAGCAGAAGGAGAAGAAATGAATGGTATGCCATCTAATCACAGTTTAGGGGCTGATGTCCTTGGACAAACTCATGGTTCGGAGTTTGGTTCAGTGGCGAGTTCATCCCGTTATAATAATTCCCCACTAGCAAGTTTGGCGACAATTCCTCGTGAAATTGATAAACCCTTGGAACATTGTCGAGAACCTTTTACTGCAGTTGAACACAGTCCAAGACCTCCAATGGTTGAAGTCTATAAAAGAAAGGAAAAAACAGGCTACACTGATGATATTGCACAACAAAAAGTTGCAGATGTCTTCAACATATTGAGTGAGGCGGATGTACCGGTAGCAGTTGATAACGAACGGCCCGTTCGTGCAAAGAAGATGAAATTTCGTGAAATGGTCACCCCAGGAAGAATAATAAGAACGTTCTATATCTATTTCTGTTGATGTAACTCCAGATACAAAGCTTGCTGGTGAGTTTGACGAACACCAGTTTAACATAAAATCTTTATCTTGCAGACATACTAGTTTTTCAGAAATTGAATCTGTTATCTATTTCCTTCATACTGCAATAGTTTCTCTGGTGCATGAATGTGCTGGCTTGCGGAAATGAATTGGCCAAACACAAGTATTATGACCATGTTTGCAACCTTATTTTATTATTATGTTTAACACTGTCATTTGAAAAAGAATCAGCTTTTTATTTTATGGCACACTCCTAGAGTTTTGCATCTAAATTAGAAAATGAATTGTTTTCGGAAGTTAAAGATTCGCACCGTATCAGCATGTAGAATTACTCTCATCTGTTATCATATCTCTGCGTAAAACATGATAAATATTGTGGATGAACACTTCTCTTCATGATTTGGATTCGTAGAAGCGGGTGCTAGTAAACTAGACAGTCCACACTTCTGCCCTGCAGGAAAGGGCAAAACTTTCTAAGAAGAGGAAGGCTTCGTTGGATCACTCCACAATGTTGCCTGCCAAGTAGGTGATCCAACTTTAAGCTTGTATGCATGAAATAATTATGATACTTGAAAGAATGATGTGCTAGATAATCTGAAAATTTAAATAGTAAATTGTATTATCAATGTGTAGTGCATACAAAGACTGGATAAATGATTCTGGGGATCTGAATTCTGAAACGTAAAAGGAAAACAGTTCCTCATACGGGCTTTACAAACCTGGAGAGCTCGTAAACTTTCCAATATCTCTCAGAGTTTCTTGGAGCCTTGGATGCCCAGTGAGTATACTTTATGAATTGATTTCTGATGCAGCGAATAAGATTTTCCACTTTTTATAATCTCTACGGCATAAACCGGCATCCCAATAGATCTTCAGTCTCTAGCATGGAAAATGAAGACTTGTGCATCGTCATTCAGACCTGTGAACTCAGTTGCGAGTCAAGATGAAGTTAGCTCTCCTGTAGAGCACAAAGATCAAGAAATAACTACGGAAGTTGGAACTCTTATTACACCTGAAGATGAGATGCTGGACATGAGATCTTCTGAAGGTAAAACTCTTGGAGCCTTCCATTCTTTTCTCTCATCTCATTCGTTGCGCCTATCTTGCGCAGCGAGCCAAATGACGTGAAGGGTTTTATTACTCAAGTCTATTGGCCAAATCCACACCGTGTTGCTATACGACTGAGTATTTTCCGAATAATAAGCGGCGTACGTCTTATACGCTGATTGGCACGAGAACTCTCCATTTGAGTTTTCACTCCATAAAATCTTGTCGTCCGCTTCTTTGAAATTCACCCGAATACCCAAAACTTCACTCTTCAGCGACTCTGGGATTGATGACGATAACTCGTCCAGTAACCAAGAGCCCACATCGTCAATAACATCCCGCAATTTTAGCTACTCCTCTTCGGAATCAATCCGACAATCTTCATCGCAAAGCCGCTTTCCACCAAGCCAGTTGTCGTACCAAAATCTGATTTTACGCCATCGCCGATTTTCCAACATAGAAAGTCGAGCATAAGATTGACACACCTTATCAAGCCCTTCCAAGTTGCGCTATCGGTAGGCTTCACCTTATACTCGGTTATTTTGCCTTTCTTAATCTCATTTTGTAATCTTTTACTGTGTTCTATTACCATGACGAAATAAGACCAAAATACTCATGGAACCAGAGAAACACGTTTGCGACCTGCAAGTTGGTACTGCAGTCTAGCAAAGTCGCTACCTTTAAAGAATGGTCTAAAAGCATGACTTTTTTATAACTTAATTAAACGAAAACAAAAGAAGGACTGAAGTTTCTGAAACAAAACTTAAACCAAAAGAATGGAGAAAAAATGAAACTCATTAACTGTAGGAAATGCATTATTCCAATGACAACACAGCGGTGCAACATTTCAAAATCATGCCTCTGGCTGCATCAGACTCATTCTGGGAGTTGTAACAAAATCAGGAGCTTTCGGCTAAACAACATCGAGAACATATTCAGACCGTTCAACTCCCAAAGATCCAAATATCCCATTTCAACTAACAATGAACTGATAAAATTCAAAAGGATGTAGCAGTAGCACAAAACCGATATATTCTCCTTCCATAGCAAAAAGCAGCTCATTTCACTAAGAAGCAGGCCATATAATACCACACATAATCCACTTGCCCCATTCAAAGATTTCATATTTTTAGAAATGAAATTCAGAACCACCGAAACTTCAAATCTCAAACTCCGCCACACCACACAACCGATCTATTATTATATAACAGTGACACGAATAACTTTTGCGTGAATGACGAAAACAAAAGCGCAAATGTTGCCCCTGCATGTTTTACACAAGTTTAAAGCTTACTTGTTCGTTCGACTAATCGCAACAAAATGGAAAGAAAAAGATACATAAATTACACATGAAACAAGACCCTAATAAACTCCCAACTCAAAGACCAAGAAACAAAAAGAGAGATTGTTTTTCTTTGCAATGTGGGAAACACCATCGCCATAAGGTATTTTCTTAATTAGCCGAGCTAGCTTTGTTTTTCTAACTGGCGGAATTTACAGGCCAAATTGAAGATCAATGACAATGGCATCAACGGAAGATGTGTTAAAACAAAGAAAAAAGAGACACAGAGGCGGTGCAACACAAATCAGCATAAAAGACATCTGAATTATATATATTAATTACAGAACCACTTACTTAAACGTTTCAATCAAACACTAAAATAAATAGTCACTGCTATACACTGGTCCACGTTAAGACCAACCAGAAAAACAAATGATTGGGAGTGTACGAATAATAAAGCGCCGTCGATCTCGGGCTAGCCTCCAAGGGGGGAACTAGCTCTACCGGAACCAATCCCGGGCCGGCACTTCCGTCTGCGGAGGGAAGAAGCAAGTGTCGAGACATGGAACCGTAATGGAATCTTGGGTGAAAATGCAAGGTGGGAGAGAATGGCTCAACTCTTCAAATTTGTTATCCAGAAAGTTATAGATGCCAGTAAAGTTCTTGGACCCCATCACAATGTGGATCATTAGCTCATCCTTTTCTTCATTGTGGGTGAAAAAAAAAGGAGTAATCACAACCTCACACCCCAGACCTGCATTAATATTGACGGTAAACTCCTTGGACCAACAAGAATTGTTATTTGTAGTAGAAGAATCATCAAAATTATCTCTCAACAATATCCAAAACCGAAGGGTACCGGACAAGGCGTTGTGATACAAACATAAACAGCCGCCCTCCAAACTAGTCAAGCAGAAACGAGTATCAATTTCTACTTGGGGCGGGGGTTGTAACTTGTGGAACGCTTCGTCTCTAGGATCGAAGTAGATTATCTGCAGCTTGTTAGGGAAGCTACGTTTTTTTACAATCCAGAACGAAAAGCCATCAACAAACAGCCCTCCCACTTTTCCATACTTGGAAGTTGTAGTTGTAAGAGGATAATTAGGAGGCATAATATAGGTGAGGAATAAGTAGGGGAAAGTGCATTCCTTAATCGACGACCATTGTCTAATTTTGCAGGAATAAACAGCATAATGCCATCCACAAATAGCTACGATTTTGTAACCATCAGAATAAAAGAAGCCAAAGTGAGTAGATTTGGGGTCGAACCCAATGAGGGTGTGAATTGAAAGGTAACCGGAACCAGGGCGGCATGGATTCAATAGCATAAAGATTGTATCAGCACGGGAGGTGGTTAAGAGCGTTAGGCCATCAGCAGAGCACAAGATATGTTTGCCTGGAAAGTCAGATGTTGCCGTTGCGCATAGATAATGATCCCCTGGCCGTAAAAGTTCAAATTCAAATTTACAGTCTTTATTGTCATATCGTACCAAACCATAAAAGGCACTGTGAGAAAAGGATCTCCACAAGAAGGTTTTGCGATTCCTCCAATTTTTCTTTGATTGTCGAAGATGATTGTTGGGGAAATCATCATCATATGCAATGAAGGCGTACCACGATTTGCACACACACTTGCACCTGGCCAAGGATTTTGTGGGTAGTAAGAGAAGGATCATCTCTACAATGTCAAACGGAAGATATGACGACGACAATGTTGTTGCTGATATGATAGCTTTTCCAGATTCAGAATCAGCAGCAGGACCACTGAAACTAGAGGCAGGAGGAGAAAGTAGAGTTGCAACATCAACATCAACATCAACATCAACGGCCGCTATTGCTTCTTGACTAGATTTTGAGGATGTTGGTTCTGATGCCTCAAACTCAAAGTTGGTAGTTAGATTCTCATTCTCCTCATCATGTGGCTTCAATATCAAGAATCATTAAATAAATAAATAATTAATTATTCAGCTAAATTAAGAAAAGAAAATGAAACTAACATAATGAACAATTCTGCTAATAAATCTAAAAATTCAAAAGAGATTCTCCTCATCATGTGGCTTCAATGGAGATGTCTGTTATCAAGAATCATTAAATAAATAAATAAATAATTCGGCTAAATAATTAAACTAAGAAAAGAAAACAGCAGGACCATAATGTATGTAAAATTCATAATTACTCAGACTAACCATTGTAAAACAGCATAATGAACAATTCTACTAAATCTAATTTAATTCTTTTTGGCTTTGAAATTAAAATTAAAAGAGGTGTTAGTTAGCTAGTAATAACCTGAGGTTTTGGACTGCCAAGATTCTTAATCCTCTGCTTGCTGTCCTTAAAGCATAGAAGAAAACAACCCATTCACAGAGACCAAAAAAAAAAAAAAAAAAACTCCAGCAAACTATAAAATCCTTTCAAACAATAGATGATTGAAAGACTAATAATTAACCTTTTCTCTTTTTCTGAGAGAGAGACAGAGAGAGATTGTAAATAAATTTCACTGCGCTACTTCCTCGAACTTTCAAAGAATTATAATAGGTTCAATATTCTTAGTTTTTCTTCCATTTTTATATCTCTTAATTTAACAAATTTATATTGGAGTGCAGATTATCCTATAATTGTCAAACTTTCCTTCTAAGCAAATTTGAACATTGACTAATTTACCGTCTTACACACATATTATGATCGAGTATAAGTACCATTTTAAGAAGAAGTCATAATATATTCATAAAAGGCAGAGAGATTAACAAGTTGCAATATGCAATATAGAAATTTTGTTCCACAAATTATATGGAAGATCAATAAAATTGTTACTTGAGAATTATTACTATGATTGACCATTTCATCCTATACTTTTACGCGTATATAAGAAGATATTACTATTACCTTAATTTTAGAATAAACGTATATACAGCTTTCTAGGAACAATAAAAAATACAAACAAATAACGTCCTTCTACTACTATACATGGATTATGCTTTACAAAAATATAAGAGAGCTTAGGTTTTCTCTCGTGCATGAGAGCTCGGACGCCTTTTTATAAAGACTGCTCTTTTGAGAAGTAGGGCTTGCAAATTGAAATTGGGATTCTGAAAATTGAACTGAAGCGTTGTCGTTTGGGGATCAGATTGAGAGAGAGAGGGTAGAAGAGTCATTTTCGGCCTAAGACGATTGCGTTTTGACCTTGGTGTTATTTCCTTTTTATTCTTGCATTTCTTGTTAACGTTTTTTATTATCAGATCAGTTGTTGTCATTTCCATTCCGTTAGCTATTTTGTCTTGTAGTGCTTCAAGTGACGTCACCCACATGGGGTATATCATGTAACCAGCGCGAGTGCATCATTTTTTTTTTATCAATTATCAAATTACAAAAGTTATTTTTTCTTCTTCTATCCAAAATTCTTCTTCTTCTCTTTTGTACTTGAGATGGATCATAACATTGTCCTCAGAGCCATCGTTCCACGCGCAAATACTTTGATACACTATGACGAAACCTAACAATAACATAACACGCATTGAAGAGTTAGAATCAACATCGATTGAACTCATTAATGGACAAACATAATTAAAAAATGACACAAATGAATTGAAATCTAAGATGCAATAACTTAAGACCATGATGGCCCAGATGTTGCGACGTCAGACTAGGGAGCCCGCGCAAAACATGCGGCGCTCACCATCTGTGACGCGAAATAGTGCGGATTCAGGGGTTCTTAATAGCTTTAACTCAAAAAATGACCATCATGGGGTTAAAGGACCACAATTTGATTTTCCTCACTTTGATGGTACAAACCACAGAGCCTGGGTGAGGAAATGTCAGAAGTATTTATGTTGTGTACCATGTCTGATTATGAGAAGATTCTCACAGTAAGAGTACAAATGGAGGGTGCTGCTGAGAATTGGTATCTGGATGTGGTGGAGGGGAAAGAGAGTATGGGTTGGACCACCTTTTTGGGTTTGGTTGCTGATAGGTTTGCCCCAACTAGATCTGAAAATCTAATTGGGGAATTTAACAAGTTGAAACAGATGGCTATTGTGGAGGAGTACATTCAGAAGTTTGAGGATCTGAGTGTTGTATGTTGCAGAGGAACAAATACTTAGATGATGAGTATTGTGTCAAGAGTTTTATAAGTGGGCTTAAAGAGGAGATTAAGGTGATGGTGGAGATGTTCAGTCCAGTCACCTTGGGTCAAACCATGCATCTATCCAGGAAGCAGGAGATGATGGTTGACACACTGAGTAAGCAGCATAGGAGTGTGGTGAAACAACATCCACCCCATTTTAAGCCTAAAGTGAGTTATGCAACACCAAATGCCAACAAGGGTAACTCTAGCCAGGAGAGGTTTCCCCCTATTAAGAGGCTTACTACAGAAGAAATGGAGCAGCGGAGGAAGCAAAAGCTATGCTTCAATTGTGATGAAACCTACCATCTAGGGCACACGTGCAAGAAGCTGTTTGCCCTATGGGGAATGGAAGAAGGGGAAGATATAGATGAATCTGTAGAGGAAGGAGAAGGGAAGGAAAAAAAAATAGACAAGGAAACAAGGAGGTTATATAAAATCTCTGGACATGTTGTGGAAGGGACTAGGGCTCCAGAAACAGTTAAAATAATGGGCAAGTATAAGGGGATAGGGTTCTCTATCATGTTGGACTCTGGGAGTACACATACTTTCCTGGACACTAAGGTTGCTGAGAGGTTGGGTTGTGAGCTGGTAAAGATAAACCCTAAGACAATGACAGTAGCTAGTGGTAAGCTAGGGTGCAACTCTATGAGTATGGATTTCTGTTGGGAAATGGGAGGTAGGGAGCTCAAAATCGATGCTAAGATCATTACCATTGGGGGCTATGACATGGTCATTGGTGTGGACTAGATGAGTAGGTTGGGAGATGTGACATTCAAGTTTGAAGAGCAGAGGTTTATGTTCCACCAAGATAAGAATCTGCAGGTACTTTATGGGATATTTGCCGACTACTCCCTTAGTATGATGAGGGGTACTGAGTTAGAACAAGCACAGAAGAGGGAGGAGCCTATATTCTTGGGATTCCTACACATGATGAAAGAAGAAGGGGATTCACCTGGGCAACCAACACCAAAATGTCTTAAAGGGTTGCTACAGGAGTACCATCAGGTCTTTAAGAAACCTACTCAACTACCCCCAGTGAGGGGACATGAACACACTATTCCCTTGGTTCAGGGGGCTCAACCTTTTAAGCAGGCTCCTTACATGTACCCTTACCTGCAAAGAGAGGAGATAGAGAGGCTAGTATTGGAGATGTTAACCTCTAGGCTTATCCAGGAGAGTGATAGTCCTTACTCCTCTCCTATCCTACTGGTAAAGAAGAAAGATAGTACATGGAGGTTTTGCATTGATTACAAGAGGTTAAATGCTATCACAA
This sequence comes from Linaria vulgaris, assembly GCA_948329865.1. Lineage (NCBI taxonomy): Eukaryota > Viridiplantae > Streptophyta > Magnoliopsida > Lamiales > Plantaginaceae > Linaria > Linaria vulgaris. The sequence goes on along the minus strand of OX415250.1, from coordinate 26,702,654 downwards.
TGAAGAATAGCTACCCCATCCCTCTTATTGAGGATCTCCTAGATGAGTTGGGGAAAGCAATGGTGTTTTCTAAAATAGACATCAGGGCTGGATACCATCAGATTAGGATGGAACCATAGGACATTCATAAAACTGCATTTCTAACAATATTTGGTCATTATAAGTTTAGAGTGATGCCTTTTGGCCTCACTAATGCACCTGCTACATTTTAGGCACTTATGAACTCAGTATTCAAGGGACAACTCAGGAAGATTGTTTTAGTCTTTTTTGAGCATACTAGTTTACAGTAGAAACATGGAGGAGCACAAGATACACTTGAGGGAAGTATTTGACAAACTTGTTGAGCAGACACTTTTTGCAAAAGCTTCCAAGTGTTCTTTTGGATAGAAGAGAGTGGAATACTTAGGACATATCATTGGCGGGGGAAAGGTGGAGAAAGATCATGAGAAGATAAAGTGTATGAATGAATGGCCCCAACCCCAGAATCTGAAGGCACTTAGAGGGTTTCTAAGACTGACTGGCCACTATAGGAAATTTATTAAACACTATGGCATTATAGCCAAACCCCAAACAAATATGACTATGAAATGGTCTTTCAAGTGGAGTGAGGAGTCCATGAAAGCTTTTGAGAGCTTGAAGGAGACCATAATAACTGCCCTAGTACTGCAATTACTTGATTTTGAGAGGCCATTTATTGTGGAAACAGATGCCTATTATTATGGTCTGGGAGCTATTCTTAGCCAAGGTAAGGCTTTAGGGCCAAAAAAAGAACCTTGGGTTGCCTGTTTATGAAAATGAGTTCTTGGCTATTCTCTTGGCAGTAGAGAAATGGAGGCCCTATTTAGTCCAAGGACATTTTGTCATAAGGACAGACCAACATAACCTTAAATATCTCATAGAACAGAAGATATCTACTCCCCTACAGCAGAAGTATATGACTAGGCTGTTGGGGTATAACTATAAGATTGAACACATGAGAGGGATTCATAATAGAGTTGTTGATGCTCTCTCTAGGAGGGATGACAAGGAAGGAGAATGTGCAGCTATTGTCACAGTTAAACCTGGTTGGGTAGAAGAAATCCAAAGTAGATATGAGGGGGGATCTACTGAAGCTATCACTGATTGTTTGCTTAAACCCTATGATGTCTCTTATTTTTCTTATGAGGGGTTGTTACTTCGGTACAAAGAAAAGCTTTTTGTAGGTACTACTGGAGGTATGAGGCAAAAACAATGCTGCATGACAGTAGCACATGAGGGCATTCTAGGATGTTTACTACTTATCAGAGGGTGAGATTGGTATTCCTATGTCCAGGAATGAAGGAGGAGGTGAAGAGGTTTGTGGTTGAATGTGCAACTTGTCAACAGTGCAAACATGGCGGGAGGACCCCAGGTCTACTACAACCTCTCACTATACCTGACAAAGCTTGACAACACTTGACTATGGATTTTATTGAGTAGCTTCCTAAGTCAGGGGGATATGACACTATCTGGGTCATAGTGGGCATGATCACTAAATACTCACACTTCATACCCATCTCACACCCCTAGTGCTTCAAGCTTAGCCAATATATGTCTAAACTCTATGTACAAGTTACATGGCTTTCCTCAGAGTATCACTACAGATAAGGACATTTTTTTTGTAATTAGAGGGAATTACTTACAGATTTGGGGGTTTAGCAGCACCTCAACACTGCATACCATCCCCAAACTGATTGGCGAACAGAAAGGGTTACCAAGTGCCTTGAGGGTTACCTGAGATGCATGGTAGGTAACCAACCCAAGCACTGGTCCAAATGGATTGGGTTAGCTGAGTGGTTGTACAACACTAGTTACCACTTAGCCCTCCACATGACCCCATTTAAGGCCATCTATGGCTGCAAGCCACCTCAATTAGGGATGGAGCAAGTTTAGGAGTTTACACTACTGGGGGTTGAGGAACTTATGAAGAATAGACAATTAATCATCATGCAACTAAAGCATAATCTACTGACAGCCCAATACAGGATGAAACATAATGCAGATAAAGGGAGAAAAGACAGAGAATTTCAAGAGGGTGATTGGGTTTACCTCAAGCTGAAACCCTACCGCCAACTGACTGTCAGAAAGAGTCCCATTTGGAAGTTCAGTCCTCGGTTTGTGGGACCATTTCAGGTAGTGGAACGCATCAGAGCAATGACGTACCGCCTGCAGCTGCCACCAGGGGCTCGGATCCACCCCATTTTCCATGTCCCTGTCTTGAAAAAGCGAGTGAGGTCTTCTGAGATAGTGTCAACGAACCTTCCATTGATGGACAAAGATGGGAAGTTGATTCAACAACCAGATAAGGTACTAGCGAAGCGAATTGTGAAGCGTGGTAACGCTGCTTTCCTGCAATGGTTGACCAAATGGGTTCAACTCCCTGAGGAGGATGAGGCTTCGTGGGAGAACTGTGACTGGATTCAACAACATTTTCCTCAATTGCAAGCTTGAGGACAAGCTTTTCAAAAAGAAGGGGAGTAGTGTTAAAGACTGTTGAGAAGTAGGGTTTGCGAATTGAAATTGGGATTCTAAAATTAAACTGAAGCGTTGTCGTTTGGGGATCCGATTGAAAGAGGGTAAAAGAGTCATTTTCAGCCAAAGACGACATCGTTTTGACCTCGGCATTATTTCCTTTTCATTCTTCATTTCTTGTTAACATTTTTATATTATCATTTGTTGTCATTTCCATTCCGTTAGTTTTTTTGTCTTGTAGTGCGTTAGGTGACGTCACCCACATGGTGTATATCATGTAACCAGCGTGAGTGCATCATTTTTTATCAATTATCAAATTACAAAAGTTATTTTCTCTTCTTCTCTCCAAAAGTTTTCTTCTTCTCTTTTGTACTTGAGCTGGATCGTAACACCTTTCCGAGGACTTCGGCAAGCATTGCATTTTGATTAATCATCCTTTTGTTTTCTTTGCAAGGTTTTTCTCCCATCGCCGAAATTTGACAGGATTTTACCACTCTTCTACCCTAATTAGGGTTTACTAGATTGCATCAATTTCTAATTCGTTTCTTCTTTTCTCCTTTCTTGTTTTTTTTTTGGTTGATCGGTCTAGGATTTGTGGTAGTGCAGGTCCATTAGTTCGTGTCACTCGCTTTGTATATGTTTGTTGATTTCATCCTCTCTTTGATCATTACGTACACCGATGGAGACTGAGATTAATAGATCAGGTAAGAATCTTAAACTCATGGAGGATCAGACCACTATTATAGAGGTTCCAAATTTTGTGTGGGGAAAGACGAATGCTTCATCGGATAAATACTCATTAAGCTATGTGAGTATCTCATAAATACTCGTAAAGCTTAGATGTCTTCTTCGATCCGTCCAAATTTTCTTACATTGTATCACTAATTCAAAAACACCCTTATATACCGTAAATCAATGTCATTATAACATTTTGTGTCAATTTGGGTCATGCAAATAAAATGCAAAACGTTCTTAATTGGAAGAAAATATTCAACGTTATTCAAGGCATTGGACAAGGCCTGATATATCTTCACAGAGACTCAAGGTTGAGGATAATTCATCGTGGCATGAAGTCTGGAACCCACAAATTTCAGATTTTTGGATAGCAATGGTATTTGGAGGCAACCAAGCTCAAGCCAACACTGGAAAAGTAGTTTGAACAACCCTCTTTCTTCATCATGTATTTAGTTTTGACAAGTTCTGATCTATGAATATCTCATGAGTTTGACCTGAGCGAGCCTAATGTAGCAGATACACGGTGCATGAGTACGTGATAGGAGGCACGTTTTCAAAGAAATCATATTTTTTTTGCTTTGGAGTAATAATGTTGGAGATAATAAGTCAGAGAAAAAACACTAGCTTCTACAATGACGAGTTTTCTCTAAGCCTATTAGGACATGTAAGTGCTTCAGATTATCTGAATTCAACATATGCAAGTGTCTGCATCATGGCAACTGTTTATCATAAGTATGGAAATTAGGGAACGAAGGCAAACTAATGGATTTGATCGATACTCTAGTCTCTAATCCAAGTTTTCGGGGAGAGATCTTGAGATGCACGCATATTGGTTTATTATGCGTGCATGAGTTCCACGGCCAGCGAGCAACTACATCAACAGTTCTAGCAATTCTAAGCAGTGAAATTATCGATCTACCGGTTCCTGGACCACCCGGATTTACAGAGAGTTGGCACGTTTGACCACTACAATCATGGCAATCTGCAAATGATCACAATGCTGGAGGGACGATGAATCAATAGACCATTCTGCGTGGAAAGCAAATTCATGGTGATATATGTGCATCGGATCATCAGAGTTTTAAAACTTTTTGGTGTTGATACTGGAAGAGAGGATAAAGTTCCATAATTTTACTAACAATAACTGATCATTTAAGATTTTTCCGGGTCTCTAATCTAAAAATGAATCTCGGTGGTTATTGAGGTATGTGTTTTCAAACTAAATATATTTCTTGCAGCACTTGACACATTTTTAAGTTTAGCAATCTAAGGGAGAACATGCCCCATCTTTTGATCACAATTATCAAAAGTATTTGTACATGGTGAAGAATGTCATTATTCAATGCTGACTACAATAGGGTAAACCATGTTAAACTCCGTAACGTATATCATGTTTTTACCTTGTCACCTGATGTTTCAAAAGTAATAATGTGCTTCCTAAGGTGCATTTTATACCCCTACATTATTTCATCTTGGACACGTGTCCATAATTTTTGTGTGTGAAATCTAGTTCAGGGGTATTCAGAATACTTTGGGCACATTGCTACTTTTAAAACTTAAAATGAGAAACACAGTATACATTAAAGGTTTAACTTGATTTATACAATAAAATATATACTTCATTGTAGCAATTGTGGACTTGATAGTCACATGCATTACGACCCTCTGAAAGATTGTTGATGTATGGGTGGTTGCATTCTTTTAAACAAAAATACACAACTTGTGTTGTAATAGACACATCTAGTAAGCCAACTGCACTTTGCGTGGTTGAATCAAATAAGTAGGTACTACGTACTGTCAAAGAAAATAACCAAAGTGGACTACTTTATCCTCTGTACACTTACCTCCACAAAGAAAAAACATTTAGTCATTTCCACAAGCCCTTTGTAATTTGTCTTTGCAAATAGGGATAAAAGCATCAAGCCCCCTGAACTATGCACGTTTTTGCGACTTGCCCCCTAAACTAATTTAATAAGCGTTTTGCCCCCTAAACTATGCACGTCTGTTCGATTTGCCCCCTGGTCGGGTTTTTGGCTATTTTTTGGCCATTCTTGGCCGGAATTTTTCCCCTTACCCGACACATATGTGTTGTACTAGATGTCTATTAGTAGTTGATGACAAAAAGTAGGCGAAAAACCATCTCGAACGGGGCATATTCTAGCCAAAATGTGATTTCCCCTTCAGTGTATTTTAGCCGGAATATGGCCCGTTCGAGGTATTTTTTCGCCTACTTTTTGTCATCAACTACTAATAGACATCTAGTACAACACATATGTGTCGGGTAAGGGGAAAAATTCCGGCCAAAAATGGCCAAAAATAGCCGAAAACCCGGCCAGGGGGCAAATCGAACAGACGTGCATAGTTTAGGGGGCAAAACGCTTATTAAATTAGTTTAGGGGGCAAGTCGCAAAAACGTGCATAGTTCAGGGGGCTTGATGCTTTTATCCCTTGCAAATAATTATTAGGGCCTACTCAGGCGTTACCATCATTAGGGCTTACCATCACAACTCCACAGGCGTTAAGGCCGTCTCTAGTTCGTGGCGGACATCCCAAGATCCGATCTGAGTACTGGAAACTCCACTTCAGGTATCAATACAATACGAGTTCCATAAATCTTTCCCTATGGGATCGTCATCATAATAATAGTATTGTGAGCGGGCCATGGAGCAGCCTAGTTTTCACCAATGTCACACACACTTACTCTATATACTGCCCTCACAACTAAGCAAGATGGCACTGTCGAACACGAACGAGGTTCAGAATCTGAACATGATTGCTTCAAACGCGGTTGGATTTCTTTCAAACGCGATATAAAAAGTTTAGAAGAGAGATTGGGTTGTTACCTGGACTGCACCTGTTAACAACTGCGATTTGTAAAACTATTGCGATACCTTTGTACTCTGTTACATTAAGGATTCACATATATGTAGCTGTTTGAGAGGGTATGACCCGCAAAACTCAGAGAAGTGGAGCAGGGAAATATCCAGTTGTGCGTGCGAGAGGAGAATCGAATTTCAGTGTGAGAAGAATGGAACTCACAAAGGCGAACATGACGGATTCTTGGAATATGCGTTTGTTTTGGTCTTATTTCGTCACGGTAATAGAACACAATAAATTGTACAAAATGAGATCAAACAATGCTATCCAATATTATTAACGGACTAGCTTGGTCCGGAACACGTAATACAAGCTTTCTAGACAGAATAATTAAATTACAATGTTAATGAAACGCATCGAATTTCAAGTATTCGATACTGACGTGTCGAATGAGAGTCGATTCGATGCGGTACAATTGTCACCAACTGAAAAGCAATCTGAAAGGTATCGAATTCGATACGTGCTATAGATGTCGAATTCGATGCGTATCAAGGTATCGAACAGAGATACAATATCTCTGTGCGTGTCGAATTGAGCTTGATTCGATATGGGTCGTATCGAATGAGGATGGTTCGATGCTGACTGTACTAAGCTGGTTCAGTTCTCGAAAAGTCCCTTTTGAACACAAGGGGACGGGCTATTTATAGAACCCGTCCCGTGGAGCCCACAATCCAATATAGTAATTCGTATCGAATCACTGTTGTTCGATACACGCATCGAATCAGGCGTATTCGATGCGCTGGTGGGCTGGCCCAGTTGGGAGGGCTTAAACCGCTGATTCGATGCGCGCCTCGAATTCTCCCTATTCGATGCGCTTTTGGGCCGGCCCAATAACGTTATATTGGGCCAATCCTAAATTACACCCATCATATAGTCCCCCCAGTTTGGGAGACGATATCAATTTAGGGATCGTCTTCCAAACTTTCTAAAATATAAGTGTACTGATTTGAGATATTTCTAATCATAGTAAAATCGGATCAGCTCAACGTTCTTGTAATAAAAGATAATAAGATGATTTTAGACGCATCGAATATTTTACTATTCGATGCGTCAAATAGCGCGCATCGAATTTCAGTTATTCGATGCGGTTATTCGATGCGTCAATATAGCTGGGCCTGGTGGGCCTGTCGTCCCCTATATAAGGGGGTGCTGCCTCGGCGGAATCATTATTCTGCTGTCAGACGCCGCTCTTCAGGTAAGACGCATCGAATCTGCGTCATTCGATGCGTTCCGCATCGAATCATAAGTGATTCGATACGCTCAGTATCGAATTGTAAAAATTCGATGCGTTAAAAAGTTCGCTCCTGCTCACTATGAGCTTATCGTCGCGTGATTCTGATTTGCCGTTTTTACTTTGTGTAGGATACAAGCAACTAAGCAAGACTTTCCTTTATCGAGAATATATTTGAGGTAAAAATATTTTGTTTTTATTGTATCTTATCATTTAGTTTTTAACACGTTCGGTACCGTATATATATGAGTGATATACGAGAGTGTGTAGTGACGTATTCGTCCTTAGTCAGTGTCGTGTTTCAAACATATTTCAGTTAACTCTTTATCAAAGATGGTGAGCATTGAGACCCAATCCGGGAGTGATTCGAGTTCAGGTTCTAGCTCCAGTTCGATTAACAAAGAGAATCCCTCAAAAGCACTAGCAGTTCCGACCGCAGGCGATACAGATGTTTGTGACGATATATCTATCGATTCTCCGGCGGATAATAATCCTGCTCCAGAATTGAACCCGACAACTGAGGTTAATAGTAATGAACCTTCGCCCTATAGAGATAACCGTGCTGCGAGCGAGGGTGAGGAAGATGTAGATTACATTAATAAGGAATTTGACGATCATATCGAGGTCCCAGGAATGACCTATGACCAATACGTGTCTCGTCTCCAGCATAATCGTAGGGGATTGCGCGAAAAATTTAATATTCCTGACAAGTATAAAATTGTCATTCCTGGCCCACATGACCGGATGCATAATCCACCACCTGGTCACATCACTGTGTTTGTCGGCCAACTTTTAAACGGATTGCGCTTTCCAATTCCTTATGAACTGAAATGGCTTCTGCGGAAGATAAATGTCGTTCCTGCTCAACTCACGCCAAACTCTTACGGGAGCATGATTGGTTTCATCATAGTGATGAAGGCTCTGGGCGAACGACACAGTCCCAATGAATTCTACGCGCTATTCGAGATTGCAAGACGCGAAGAAGGCTTCTACCATATAAAAGCTCAAACGAATCGAAAGTTTTTAAACGGTGGAGCAACCGGGTACGGAAAGGACTGGAAGAGACGATACTTCTTCATTAAGGAGAGTTATGAAAATGAGTTTTTGGGATTCCGCCGGGAGTGGTTCACCGGTTCAAGGGTAGCAATTCCCAGTGGGGTTTCCATAACCCTGTGGAATTGCGAGTTCATTCCCACCCTAGTTAGAGAACATCAATTTGATGTTAAGAAACTCGTTGAAAATCGAGTTCTTTCTTTGGCTGGGTTGTCACCAGTGAAGTACAAGGGAAAAATGACCCTTGGTACATATCTGACCTTTTTGATATCCTTGTTTTACGTTTATTATGCATTCTAACGATTTGTCTTTGTTGCAGAAAAATACTTCATGAGTCGACACGCAAGGATGAACCGGGTTCTCGATGCGGATATGGAAAGTTCGCAGACCGAGACTGCGCGTACAATTCCTCCTCCGCGGAAGAGAAAGAGTAAGGGTAAAAAGAAGGTGTCTGAACCCTCAACCGCTACTGCAGCTGCTGCTGCTAGTGCTTTGCCGGTTGACGCTTTTGAGGACTTGCTCGGAAGTAATCCTGAGGATAATCCAGGCGGTGGCGAGGAGTTGGAAAACAGAGCAACCGAGACTGGCGAGGATGTCGGCAATCTTGTTCATCGAAAAAGACGAAGAATGCCGCAAAATTTATCGCAGACTGTTGGGGTTGCTGCTACGACTAGCCAAGCTGCCAGGCCAAGTTCCTCTAACCCTCATGTTGGTGCATCCGGTCCAAGTTACGCGGCTGGACCTAGCCAGGGTCCTCGAGCTCGGGTCGCTGGGTACCAACTATCGGAGGCCGAGACCATCGAGCATCTGAAGGCAATATTGCCTGGTTTGTCCGTCCCTCTTCCGATTTCCAACGAAGAGAGAAAAAGGCTGGAGCGTAATACATTGCATCTGCTGACAGCGGTAATGATGTCTTGTCTGACTTACATTTTCTGTGATTTTGCTCTGCGAACTTTTATCTAATCATTCATGTGTTGTCAGGCGGGCGGCTTCGTGGATGTTATGGCCTCAGCCTTAATGGATTTCAAGGAGACTGCCAGTAACGCTGATAACTCTGCACTTGAAGCTGCCCTCGATGCCAAAGAAAAAACTTTGCAAACGGCCAAAGAAGCTCGAGAGCAAGCTAAAAAAGTCGAAGAAGATCTTAATCAGCAAATTTCTGCGCTGAAGATGGAGGTTGCTGCAGCCAAAGAGGAAGCTCACAATGCTGACATCAATGGCTACCTTAGAGGCCTGAAAGATGTAAGATATATATTATTCCTAGAATTTGACATCTATTCTCTTATTTCAATCTTATTAATATCTTTTTATCCTTCTAAAAAGGTTTCCTCCGAGCAATCATTGGAAATTGCTGAAAAGTTCCTTCGGGGCAATACGTTTCAAAAGTTGTGCGCTCGTCGAGATGATCATGTGGCTCGAAATGCTCAAGCTCTTACGGTACATCAGTTCTATACTTCTGGCTATGTTCGTGGCAAATTTGATCCAGAATGGTTAGACTTGTCCCTGGGGCCAGACTTGAAGAAACGTCCACCCCGTCAAATTTCTGAGGCTACAGAAACTGATGAGTTTGCCTCTCTACTGGATAGGGAGGATCTCGTTTTCGGAGGGTTATCACCGTCGTTAGAAATGCCCGAACCATATCCCTCATCAGAAGATGAAGACTGAGACTGGTCGTTATTCAGACTGTTTATTATTTCTGTTTTTATAAACAATTTTCATTTGTTACTTAATTTGTGTAGGGCGCTACGTCGCCCTAATGTGCTTGAAACAATTTAATATCCGTTGCTTAATTTGTGGGATACTGACTGTTGTCTTTTCTTTCAATTTCTTATCTCAGTCCTTTACTTTATTTTGACAACCTGCTGGTTCATTATTTTTCATCGAAAATTGTTTATCAATATTTTCCGTAGTATCTGCCCTCTACTTCAATGGCCTTAGTCATTTTGGGGCGAAATGTTTGTTTCAATTTGTTATTCGTGATTTCCTGAGTTTGTCGCAATATAGCACGTCCCTCCCTTATTTTGTTTTAGGGGTTTATGGTACCTCATGGTATTTTGAGCAGGTTCTTATCCTTTTCGTCTTGAACTTTAATTGGTATCTCGTGCCTCTTTGGGGTAGAGTCTCCGTTCTGTATGTTGTCTTTGACTTCTAACGGTATCTCATGCCACTTTGGGACATAGTATCCGTTTTCTTGATTGATTTAGGGATTTTCGGTATCTCTTGCCACTTTGGGGCAGAATTTCCGTCCATTTGTTGCCCCTGGCTTCTTTCGGTATCACTTGCCACTTTGGGACAAGGTTTCCGTTCTTCCGATTTCTTCGGGAATTTTCGGTATCTCGTGCCACTTTGGGGCAGAGTTTCCGTTATTGTGATTTCTTCAGGGATTTTCGGTATCTCGTGCCACTTTGGGGCAGAGTTTCCGTTCTTCTGATTTCTTCGGGGATTTTCGGTATCTCGTGCCACTTTGGGGCAGAGTTTCCGTTCTTCTGATTTCTTCGGGGATTTTCGGTATCTCGTGCCACTTTGGGGCAGAGTTTCCGTTCTTCTGATTTCTTCGGGGATTTTCGGTATCTCGTGCCACTTTGGGGCAGAGTTTCCGTTCTTCTGATTTCTTCGGGGATTTTCGGTATCTCGTGCCACTTTGGGGCAGAGTTTCCGTTCTTCTGATTTCTTCGGGGATTTTCGGTATCTCGTGCCACTTTGGGGCAGAGTTTCCGTTCTTCTGATTTTTTAGACCTGCACTGATTACATTATGCAAAGTATACAGAATTTACGTAAATCAATTAATTCGACATAATCTTCTTTGAATAATTCAAAATAGATTATGTAAATTGAACTGAGCTTTGATCACTGCTCATTTGCATGACTTCCAGTGCTGTCCTTCAGATCCAGGATTTGAGGTACCTGTTTTAAGTTCATACATTCTTGTCCCTCATGCGTATTATAGCAGAGAGAACGAATAAAAACGTGTTCAAAATACTCAAAATGCTAAAAATACTTGTAAATTTCAACAGAATATCTATTCAATTTGCTCCATATGCCCCGGAGCCAAGGCTATTGCTGCATTTTCTTCTGGTTGCTGCCGTGTTCGGGACGAATTTACATAACACTTCCAACCTTCAATGTGATCTGCAATGACTTCTCCTGTGCCAGCAATGGTGGGGAATTTTATCATCTGATGGTAGGTGGATGGTAGCGCTCGAAATGCATTCAAAGCCGGCCTTCCTATGATTCCGTTGTATGCAAAGTGCATGTCAACGATCACATAGTTTTCCAAAATCGTCGTTCTCTTTGGAGCTGTCCCCAATGAAGTTGGGAGCTTGATCATTCCTAGCGGCACTATTGCTGGACCTCCAAAACCATGAAGTGACGTTCTCACCGGTTGTAGTGCCTGGTTGTTCAATCCCATTTTGAGCAACGTAGAGTTGAACAGTATATTTACAGAACTCCCATGATCCACAAGCATTTTGGTGACTCCGAAATTAGCTATATCAACAGTTATTACCAAAGGGCAATTTAAATCTGACATCTGCATAGCTTGTGCACTTAGTTTCCGTAAGTCTGCAGTGGAGAAAATGATCTCTTCGTGTGGCATTTCTTCGATTCTCAGCATATTGGCCATATGAACATAATTATCTGCTTCAATACACCTTGTGATCTTTCTACGGCCGTTGGTAGAATCTGCTCCTCCTGGTCCTCCTGCTATCATATTGATGATGCCCCTCCTGGTGTTTCCATCCTCAATCTGGGGATACTGAAAAAGTTGCGGTTCATCGATTGCCCTCTGCTTATCTTTCCTAGGAGATGGAGTTCTCTTACGGTTGGAATTGTTTTCTTGTTCTTGCACCTTCTTGACAAATTCCACCAATTTCCCATCCTTTATCAACCGCTCAATCTCATCCTTTAAATTTATACATTCCTCTGTGTTGTGCCCCTTCTGATTGTGGTACTGGCAGAATTGATTTGAGTACATCGTAGCCTTGGATTCTCTCATCGGTCTGGGATCCTTTAACCATCCTTTTTTCTTTGCTGCCCCAAACACTGCCATAATGTGAGCATTCAATGGGGTGTACCTTCGAGGCGAACTGTCCCTTTTGTAATTTTTGTTCCTGTTGTTGCTGTTGTGGCGATTTTGATCTTCTCTACCTCTCTCCTTATCCCTTACAGCCACATTGCTAGGAACTTTGGTTGCCATCATTTCCTCGAAATGAACCACATCTTGAGCTATCTTGTTTATTGCTTCAACGGTGGTGGGTTTTTGTTTCAGCAACTCACCACCAAACATAGTGTTTGTAGTTGCACGAAAAACTATACTTGCAACCATCTCTCCCGTCGGACTATCAATCCTTAGTAGCTCTGTATTGAAGCGTTTCATGAAGTCCCTCAAACTTTCATTAGCTTCTTGTTTCATCGTGTATAAGTGGGAGTGATCCAAAACTAGTCTAGACTGACTAGAAAACTGATCCTCGAACATCTTTCTCAACTGGGCATAACTCTCAATTTGCCCATGAGGTATTCGATTAAACCAATCAGCAGCCACTTCTGATAAAGTCGTTGCAAATATCCTGGCCTGCATATTGTCCCTGAATCCATAAAGGGATAACTTCCTGTCTAACTGAAAGAGGTGATCTCGGGGATCAGATTTTCCGTTGTATGTTTTTAATTCTGGGATTTTATCTCCTTGTCCTAGAATTTCCGACTCTATCTCCCGGCAAAAAGGACTGCGATTCAAAGAATTGTCCTCCCTTGCCGTTTGAGTCTCGGCTATTGCTTTCCCCTTTTCCAATCTTCCAACGTTCTTTCTTATTGTGTTATGCTTGCCGTGCAAATCAAGACCTTCTGGCTGTCTTTGGTCATCTCTACGTTTTCTTCTCCGCGATTCCTCTCTATGATCCTCTTCCTCATTCCTATCTCTCCTGGAATTACGGTTCTCCGACCGTCTTCCGTCTTCTCTCCTACTTCGTTCAGCAGCACATTCTGCCTTTCTTTCCTTTTGTATCTTCTCATGAGGCCTTTTCGATTGTATCTCTACAGATACCAGCTTCTTTCCTCGCTCTTCATGAATTGATTTCCCTCTGCTGCCCATCCTTTCCGAAGTATGCTTACTTCTTCGGTCGTCTTGCTGTGACTCTTCCTTTTCCTTCCCTTTCTGCTTTCGGATAGCTGAACCTTGCTCTCTCAAATTCTCAGAATACTCAATAGGAGATGGTATCATAGTGGGTAATGCTGTAGGGAGCACCTCAGCCACGACCGCTTTAATCATTGCAAATAATTCACTTTTAAATTTATCTGGAATTGCAGCATTTGTCGCTGAAGCTCCACTCAACTCGGCTTCATTAATGGGTACCTTCTCAGCTTGAGGTCCTTGATTTTCTTTCCTAGCCGGAGTTGGTACCGCCGGTGGTAATGCTGACGGTCCAATTATATCTGGCATAACCCGCTCAGGGGTACCCGATTGTTCTTCTCCCGTATTACCTTCCAGAGCTCTACTCTTAGATCGAGTTATTCTAGTCATACTGCCTATAATGCTAATATAGTTTGTGTTCCCACAGACGGCGCCAATGTTTTGGTCTTATTTCGTCACGGTAATAGAACACAATAAATTGTACAAAATGAGATCAAACAATGCTATCCAATATTATTAACGGACTAGCTTGGTCCGGAACACGTAATACAAGCTTTCTAGACAGAATAATTAAATTACAATGTTAATGAAACGCATCGAATTTCAAGTATTCGATACTGACGTGTCGAATGAGAGTCGATTCGATGCGGTACAATTGTCACCAACTGAAAAGCAATCTGAAAGGTATCGAATTCGATACGTGCTATAGATGTCGAATTCGATGCGTATCAAGGTATCGAACAGAGATACAATATCTCTGTGCGTGTCGAATTGAGCTTGATTCGATATGGGTCGTATCGAATGAGGATGGTTCGATGCTGACTGTACTAAGCTGGTTCAGTTCTCGAAAAGTCCCTTTTGAACACAAGGGGACGGGCTATTTATAGAACCCGTCCCGTGGAGCCCACAATCCAATATAGTAATTCGTATCGAATCACTGTTGTTCGATACACGCATCGAATCAGGCGTATTCGATGCGCTGGTGGGCTGGCCCAGTTGGGAGGGCTTAAACCGCTGATTCGATGCGCGCCTCGAATTCTCCCTATTCGATGCGCTTTTGGGCCGGCCCAATAACGTTATATTGGGCCAATCCTAAATTACACCCATCAGCGTTCATTAAAGTTCCAGATTTCGAGCAAAGAACAACATGTCTTCAAACGAAATGCAGAGGCATGTGCTTGAGGAATTGCTCGTGCTTGGCCTACTCATACAACTCGGGCATTGACTGCATGTCTTGGAGTGGAACGTTAGTTGATAACTTGATATACAAAAGTTCCCTGATGGTGTTAATACGGGAACAAGTTTTTATGTTTATATGCCATATTCAGAGCTAGGTAATTCACCCCAATCGTTAACGTACAGATACCATAGTCGTTAAGTGACTAATATGGTCATTTCATGTTTTAAATAGGAAAAATCATACTTAAAGTTATTATATTATCTATGATTGGAAGTGTGATTGCTACGTCATTTTGCCTTCTCGGAGTTTGGTGGATATATAAGCAAAAAGGAGTTTGGTGGATATATAAGCAAAAAGGTAGGGTTTTCTCATATTAGTGAGACAATGCGCAAGCTCTAGGCCTTACCATAATTTCTTGGTCTTACATGCCCTACATACAAGAAAATGAATGCCTTCAGCAGACACAGCGGAGGAGATTTCTCTATTGGATTGGAATCTACTTTTCAACGTGACAAGGACTCGATTAACATGGAAGAATTGCCATTGTACAGTTTTTAGATGCTAGCTAATGCAACTAACAATTTCGACATTCTAAGCAAGTTTGGGGTTGGGTGGGTCCAGTCCTATTTTTAAGGTAAGTCATTCTTACTTGCTTATGTAAGATTTTTGAGTCTCATGAAAATAGCATGCCACGTAGATAAATTCCCTCTGCTTCTAGGGAAGATCGGCAAATAACAACATAAATTGTAGTTAAAAGACTCTCTACGGTATCTGGCAAGGGTTTGAAGAATTCGTGAATGAAGTGGTCGTTATATCATCTAAACTCCAGGACCGAAATCTGGTTCAAGTATTCCAGGTGTTGCATTGAGAAAGAAGAGAAGATGCTTATCTACGAATACATGAAGAATAGAAGCTTAGATGTATTTTTCTATGGTAAGTCAAGTTCTAATTCCTTTAGTTGTTAGAATTTGTCTGCACACAACACGCATTTTATTCTTGGTTGGAAGAAAAGGTTCAACATTATCAAAGGAGTTGCACGAGGCCTTTTATATCTTCACAGGGTTTCGAGGCTGAAGATAATTCACCGCAACTTGAAGCCTCACAATGTATTATTGGAGGAGGAACAAAATCTATAGCTTTCGGGTGGCAAGAATATTATGAGGCACAGAGGATCAAACCAAAACTAAAAAAGTCGTCGGAACATAGTAATGCCATAACAATGTTTAAGCCACATACTAGTTTTTAATATACTTTAATTTTATATGAATGGCATGATATTTTATGATGGGACACTTAGCTAAACATATTGCTAAATGTAGCAGTTACATGGCCCCTGAATATATGATAAGAGGCAGGTTTTCAAAAAATTCAGATGTTTTTAGCTTTGGAGTAATAATGTTACACATAGTAAGTGGGAGAAAGAACACTAGATTCTAAGATGATGAGTTATCTCTAAGCTGTTAGGACATGTAAGTAGTGGTAATTGGGATCATAAGTCATTTTTTCTTTTGTTGTGTGCATTATTTTAAGTGTTTCTTGTTTCTCGACATGCATGGAAGTTATGCCACAAGAACAAAGCAGTGGATTTGATAGATAAGAGTATAAGTGAACCAAGTCTATGTAGAGAGATCCTGAGATGCTTACATATTGGGTTATTGTGCGTGCAGGAATTCCATGGAAACCTGTCAACCATATCAAATGTTCTCGATGTTGAGCATTGAAATTATTGATCTACCAACACAGGGATGTCCAGGATTTGTAGAAAGTTGGCACTTCGTATAATCTTCACAATCTACTCAATCTGCAAAAGGAATCATTGTCACGATATTGGAAGGGCGATGAGGCCGCAACACTACCATGGATGCAATATTAATGTTAGTTTTTGAGTTTGAAGATAATTCTTATGTAAATGTTATGGAGAACCTTAGTTTCAAGAATTTAGATCAACAGAGAATGAAGTCATGCTTCATCAATTCCTTTGTAAATGATGTAAAATAGATTTCACAAATTCAAGATTTAAACTACATAGAAATCAGAAATAATGTCCAAGCCACTGAATAATGTTGTAGTTTCAGAAGTTTCAGGATCAATTATTTTTAACGAGGTTGCCAAAGTTCCTGGTAACGTATCGCTTGACGAGGTACGGAATCGAAGGATTCCATATTTGGAGATGGCAAGAATTTTCGGAGGCACCGAAGATCAACTAAAACTCGAAAAAAGTATGTGGCAATGCCCATGTACCTTGTATTTATTTTTACAACTTTCTAAATAACATGACAAATTAAAGCAAGATTATGAACTTTTGTAGATTGACGCGAAGACACACACACACACACACACACACACATATATATATATATATATATATATATATATTTATATACACACACGCTTACGAAAGACTATTAACTAACTTGCATGTGATAAATATAGCGAATATATGGTGCCTGAATACATGATAAAAGTAAGATTTGTAGAAAAATCTGGTGTTTTTAGCATCTGAGTAGTAATGATGGCGATAATAAGTGCACAAAAGAACACTAGCTTATACAATTATGAGTAATCTCTAAGCCTGTTGGGACATGTAAATACTTAAATTCCATCAAATGTTGTTACGTGCATTATTTCAATTTTCCATTGTTATTCATCGAGCATGGAAAACTATGGAATGAAGATCAAAGACAAAGCAAAGGACATGATTGACAAGCAAATATTTGACGCAAGTCTAAGGTGAGAGATCATGAGATGCACGCACATTAACTGATTGTACGTTTCAGAAATACCATGGAAAACGGCCAACCATTTCAGTTGTCCTATCAATGCTAGGTAGTGAAACCTATTTGGTATACCAAATGCTCGCATGTCCAGGATTTATAGGGATTTCTAGGCACTCTTCGTAATATCTACTCGTGATATGAATTACTGTCGGATTAGTCATTCAAGTAACAAATGTTTATACAAATCCTTGTCAATTCAACAAGTTATGCAAACCAAGAAACATGAGATGACCCATCAATCAGTTCGTATGAAAAGAGAACCAAATCTTGTTTGATTACAGGATACAATAAACAATTATTTCAAATACCACTCTATATAAAAAAGACAACCTTAAAATTTTGTTTGGTTGTGGAGCCTAAAGTTGACCCGGCCTCGTACTAAAGATCCAGTCTAACTTTTAGTCCTTGTAATATTTCTATAGGGAGCCTGCCTACTATAAATAGTCTCTCTTGCAATTGTAACCCTATGACATAACATATAGTGAAAAGTCCTGGCTTGGTATCGCCCCACATCTAGGCAACGAACTGGGTAAACAAATATTCGTGTTCTTGCTTTTTTGTTTGTGTATGATTTTATATTTATCTTACTGTTTCACAACAAGTGAAATCTCCAACATTAGGTTCGGTGAGAGCAGTAACGATTAAAGGGAAAAAATCATCAATCGAGAAGTTTGATGGGTTTGATTACGGGTTTTGGATGATGCCGAGTGAGGATTACTTGTACGGTAAGGATTTGTGGAAACCTTTGAATGATAAATTAGCAAACATGAAAGAAGACAAATGGAAGGTTCTAGACAGGAAGGCAGTGAGCGCGGTGAGTCTATATTTGTCACGAAACGTGGCGTTTCACACAACAAAGGAAATGACTATGAAGGGCGTGGTGAAGGTTCTGAAAGATATGTTTGTGAAGTCATCAATAACCAACAAAGTACATCTGATGCGTCGTCTATTTCATCTTCAGATTACAGAGCAAACCGTATTGTCTGATACTCTGAACAAATTCAATTTAATTACACAACAACTGAGTTCCGTGAGTATCGAGTTTGATGACAAAGTTAAAGTTCTAATTTTGTTGTCTTCTTTACTAGAGAGCTGGAGTGGGACAGAAACGGCTGTTAGTGCCTCCGCGTGAAGGGTAAAGATGAAGTTTGACAAGGTTAGAGATTCGATGTTAGTGAAGAAATTCGCCGGAGAGAATCGGGTAACTCGTCGAGAAATCTTTTAGGCTTGGTTTGGAGTACAGAATCTAGAGGCAGATACATAAGAAAAATTCGACTAGAGTAATTAATTTCATCAGGAAATCCATCATGTAAAATGGCCTAGAATTGATAAGACAAGAGTAATTAATTTTCTATATATGGGTCGCACAATCTCCAGTCCAAAGTATTATAATAGTCCAATTTCCGATTACACAAAGCTACATAACTCGACAAAAAATTACACATAGAAACTCCAAAAGTCCTAAATTTGCAACCAAAGTCAACCATGATGTACCCCTACAAGAATTTATATTTTTCGGGAAAAAACAAATATTATTGAAATAAAAAAGAAAACTTTGAACTATAAGTCTATAAGAAATACTCTACGGCACATTTGGATGGTATAATATCCCCTAATTAATAGCTTAATCTGCTCTTAGCTCATATTTGGATTTGCCATCTATAATTAAGGAAGTCCGTAATTATCCTTCAAAACTCATGATTAATCCATATTCTCTGAGGGGTGTTTCCGCCTTGGACTTGGACTCTGAGGGTTGAGCATGATGTCCGAGGGGTTTGACTTGTTCTTCTGGGTCTTGACTTGATCTCCGAGGGCTTGACTTGATTTCCGAGGGCTTGACTTGATCTCCGAGGGCTTGACTTGATTTCCGAGGGCTTGACTTGATTTCCAAGGGCTTGACTTGATCTCCGAAGGCTTGACTTGATTTTCGAGGGCTTGATTTGGCCTTCGTGAAGTCGTACTTTAGTGTCCAAGTCCTCGTAGAGTGTCTTCTAGTGGCTCTGGGTATCCAAATATGGCTTTGTTCTTAGATTTGGTCTTCGGAGTGATGTTCCGAGGGCAATTTATGTTGAGGAGTGTTCAGCAAGGAAGCATTCTCGCAAGATTATGGGACTCGGGGTCCGTTGTGGTCCCTCTTGGCGCATTGATGGATATCGGAGTCGCGCGGATCCATCGAGGTTTACTCTTTTTTCGATGCCGCGTTGACATCTATTTTTTATTCATCGTTGACTTTCTAAGGGACGCTTAGGTGTCTCCTCAGATGTTCCTTTGTGCCGTTTTAGGTTAGTGAACGAGAGGTGTGGTAACATCCGAGTGGCCTCCTCAGTGGGAGTGGGTACATCTCATCGGAGGTACTCGTGACAATAATATTGTCCATATATTAATTCCTATATTTAGGATTAATATTCTTCTTTTAGTCTCATATTTATTTTTTATGGTTAACAGCGCTTCTTGCAAAACAGTCATGGCGTATCTTTAGATATCGGGTTGCTTGATGAGCTGAATTTTTAAAGCAAAGTATTTTTCGACGTGTTCTTTGTTTGAGGCAAGGGCGGGTTTGTCACTATCCTTTACTTGGAGGTGTATATGGGAAAGTATTCTAGTTATTAAGTGGGGGATTCGATGGCGTGTTGGCAATGGCAATGTAATTCTAGCTTGGGAGGATGCGTGGCTTCCACGTCCTATAATTTTTTGGCCTATCACATCAAGACCGAGGGATACAGATATAGTTACAGTTCGGGATCTTATTGATGAGGCCACGGGTTGGTGGGATGTCGAGTTGGTGCGGGCGAATTTTTGGGAGGTGACGTGAATAGTACCTTGTCAATTCCTTTGGGAGGTGCGAATAATGAGGATAAATTGGTGTGGCATTACGAGCGGCATGGAGAGTTCACGGTGCGTAGTGCATACCACCTCATTATGTCGCAAGGTTTGGTTAGAACAAGAGGCGATGGCGAGGCGAGCACAAGCGGTCATAAAGCATGAAAAAAGATTGGGAATGTTAGGTGCGCAAATAAAATAAGTCTTTTTTTGGCGAGCATGTTTAGATATTCTACCTACAAGATCAAACCTTATGCAGCGACATCTATGTGACACAGATGTGTGCGTCGTATGCCAAAGGACCACGAAGAACTCCCGACATATTTTATTCGACTGCTCTGTGGCGCGACAATCATGGGCCATTGCTCTTTTTTTTTCGGAGTCAGTTTTGATGAATATTGACGAGCGCTTGGAGGATTGGCTGCTGCGAGCGTTTAGTGATTTGAATGGTGACCAAATTACATTAGCAATCACATTGTGTTGGGCATTATGGGGAAATAGAAATGCGATCCTCACAGGGGAATCTCCTCAAAGTCCTGCGACTATTGCTCAATTTTTGCTCTCTTATAAGTTGCGGTGGGAAGATGCCAATTGCGAGGTGAAACATCTAGCACCGTTGGGGGATAGTCAGTGGACGACACCTATTGACGAATGTCTTAAGATCAACTTGATGGAGCTTGTTTTGAGGAAGATGGCGAGGTCGGGCTGGGGGTGGTCGTACGTGATCATATGGGGGTATAGCCACGATGTAACATTGATACACATCCACATTATCTATGGCATGTGTTGAGGTAAGTGCGGCGCTTTGGGCAATACGGTTCACAGTCGGGATGGATTGGCATGAAGTTGTGTTCGAGGGGGACTACCTAAATATCATACATGATATCATCTACCGAACACAGTCGGATGCCCAATATGTGAACCTCATTGCGGACTTTCTGCATTTATTTGAGCCAAGGGAAGGTTTTCGGATTCGTTGGGTGGGAAGAAGTGCTAACCAGTTGGCGTATAATTTGGTGCGAACGGCGATGGGAACGACTCTTGATCCTCATAATTTGATTTTTGCAACCGTTTAGTTTTGTCTAGTTGATTTTGCTAGTTGGTTTTTAATTGGCTATCTATTTATGTAACACGTTTTTTTGGAGCATTTCTTGGCGCAACATTAATAATATTGAGATGTTAACTTAAAAAAAAAAGTAACTGGTCATTTTTCCTTTAGAAAACAAATAACAATGCATGCTGCCATTGTTTATATATCTACACTGTTATATAAAGAAAGTCATGTTGTCACCAATTTTCTTATTTTCTTATTTATTTTTCGATACATTATTAATTTTTTTATTAGTTGGTGGTATAGCCGGATTGGATTTAGGCCTAATAAGCATCAAATCCATCACTTATTATTGAAAGGCCCAGAAGTATGTCGAATATGGACCCCCGACATGCCTTCATGTTGAGTGTCCATACTCGACATGGTACAGTGACATCCGACTTCACACGTCCCTCGAAATCTATAAATACCCCCGCTCCGCACCTCAAGGCAAGTTCATTCAACTCCAGCACTGTTCACGAGACATGTCGAGTTTCCCGATTTCCACTCAACGTCTAAACCCGATATCAAACTTGACATCACCACCCAACCTGATATTCGATATGGACCCATACCCCCACCTAACCTGATAACTGACATCACGTATACTCGATACCATCCATATTCGACCTGAACCAATATTCGACGTGCCCAATACTCGACGTATCTCCTGCTCGACATCATCCACATTTGACACCCTCAAAAATGGCATCCTAAACGCTTGGAATGTGTTTCGGACTAAGCTGATTTGTACACTTGTAATAGTTATAAGTTAGCATATTTTGGTATTGATTATATAATCTATTTGTAATCGTTGGTAATCCCGAGCTTATCTTGTAATATATGAATTAGTGCTGAAATAGTTGGGATGTAACGGTAACTAATTTTAGTTTTATCATTATTTAAGTATTCTCATTAAAATGAAATATTATTTCTTACTCTTAGGCCCCGTTTGTTTCCCCGAAAAAATAGAAGAAAAGGAAAAAAAATGAAAGAAAATATTTTTTCGTGTTGTTTGGCAATTTGAGATTTTCACAGAAAGAAAATCTTTGGAAAATAGAGGAAATCTTTGGAAAAGATGGAAAATCCTTTACACGTAATAAGAATTTGTCCTGAAAAATCAGTATGAGCCAAACGCCTGAAAAATAAGGAAATTTTATTTTGGTTCCCGTTCCCGTTCCCGTCCCATTGTGGACGGGATCCCGTCTACGCAGGATTCCGTCATTGGCGAGATTAACGGGACTGGATCCTGTCGGAATCCCGCCAATTTACAGAACACAAATTGGGGAAAAGGTGGGAAAAAAAAATTCCCACTTTTTTCTCTTCGACAATCGACATTTCTAATACTTCATATTAGAAAAGTGTCTTCTTTGCGACAATAATTGCTAGGGCCGTTTCGCACAACCCATCACACCCGATTCGATTTGCGCCAGCCCCTATGCACCAGACTAGATTTAGTCCAGCCCCTATTTAAACCCGTCCGCCTCACTCTCAAAATTTTCACGAATTATAATGTCCAACAATACGAGAGCCCAAATTGTCGTTCATGTGCAAGTGCAAAAAAATGGCTAGTTTCAAATTTGCTTAAAAGCAACCAAATTTTGGAAGGAGATATCATGGCTGCCCTGGTTTTGGGTTAAAGTTATTGGTGTAATTTATAATCTATTGATATCTTATTAACTGCATTGTTATCGTGGCCATTTGGTTCCAGTGGGACAAAAAATGAAACTCTGGTTTCTTTAGAGGATCAAAAACGGACCAATACACTATAAATGACCAATTTTGAAAGGTGGTTACTATTCAAGACTAAAAAATTAAAAATACCTTATTTTCACTTTAGACCTTCTTTTTATCTATAAACTTCGTTGTCTTTTCTTTACTGATATAAACATATAAAGTTATTTCGAGGATTAATCGGTTAATTATCTGAAGCAAGTTGATGATCATTTGCCCACATGTGACATTGAATTTTCACGTGCCATAGAAAATTACTTTTAATAATCCAATTATAGAATTCAAAATATGATATCAAATATGTAGTAACCACAAAATAACAAAATTTAGGATTTCGACTTTTTTTTATTTTTTATTTTTGACGTGTGAATTCGCAACAGATATATATCTTTTGAGCTAGCAGTGATAAATCTAAAAACTTATTTAGTAACAGCTTTGAATTAACTTGGATGTTTAAGAAAGCATTCTAATATAAGTTAATTAGAGCAGACTAATTAATTAAAATATTTATTAAAATTTTTAAACATCATACAAACATAAATATTGAACTAAATTGTTGCATAGAGAATTTACCACAAAACTTATATTATCCTTAAATCGATCTTAAAGTTTAAATTAGTTAGTTTGAAAATTGATCTAAATCTAATGCGGAGTTCGTATACTCAGCTTTGGTACAGGACGTACGTTGGGTGAGTTTAATTTTAATTTATATTTTGGTTATTAAGTTGATACTCTTGGTGAAAGATCCGATCGATATTGGAATTTGGACACACACATAACCTATAAGATTTCCTCAAAGGCCGAAATGCATAGGCTCAATCTCAAAGTACAAAGGCAGAGGTGTGGTTTTTCATAAAGCTTAGTCAAAAATGGATAAATCAGGTGGTCACTGTCATGTGTATGCATGCATGCAACTTCTCCCAAACTCTTGTTCGTCTGCAATTGAGACACCTTCTACACGCCTTTCCTCATTTGTGATACAAGTACACAATTGTGCTTTAATTTTGCTAGTCTACTCTTTTCTTCTCTCATTTATTAAACAGTACCAGCAGTGACAAAGACCAAGACAAAGAATCCTTGCTTTTTGTTTTGACTTGCTAATTAAAAGCTAAGAGAAGAAGATAAAAGATCGTGAAAAACGCTGATAGGTAATTACTATTTTGTCTTGGTCATTGAAGCTATTTTATTTCACTTCATAAAAATAAAAATAAAAAACCCCTATTAAACCTCGCCCAACTGAGTCATCAATGCAATTCTCTTGATTTTTCCTTTTTCCTTGTATGACCAAGACAAAATAGTAATTACCTATCTGCGTTTTCCACGATCTTTTATCTTCTTCTTTTAGCCTTTAGCAAGTCAAAACAAAAAGCAAGGATTCTTTGTCTTGGTCTTTGTCACTGCTGGTACTGTTTAATAAATGAGAGAAGAAAAGCAAGAAAATAGTGGACTAGCAAAATTAAAGCACAATTGTGCACTTGTATCACAAATGAGGAAAGACGTGTAGAAGGTGTCTCAATTGCCTGTTAACAATCCGTACAATTTCGTCACATCAATTGCCAGCAAACTGAGACTATTCTTTATTAACACTACTAGGCACCAAGAATAGGATGTTTCGATTAAGTTTAAATTACTGATAATTTTGATTGTAGTCATGTATATTAGAGTTTGCATCATCAAGTAGAATACCATTCTTAGTTTAAAAAAGTTCACTGAGTTGTTACAAAATAATACAATTTTAACTTTTGAAAACCATAAAATTACGTTGAAACTAGTTAACGTATGGGAGATTGAGAGGTAGTGAATAACAATTGCGAGTGACAATATAGAGTTGAAAACTAATTTTATATTGGAACTTTGCTCACTGACGACTGACTCCAATCTAGTATGATTTATTAGACAAGAGTCCTAGTCTTTGTAATTTAGGAAAATATTATTTGTATTTATTTTCTTTTTGTAATTATCTCTTTCCTTCTTGTATTATAAGTTGTACTTATATATACCACCATTGAGTGAAAAATAAAATCATCACTTCATAAATCTTATATGGTATCAGCAGGAAAATATCTCTAAAGAGAATTCCCGATTCCTGATGTCTTCCACTGGAAACCCTAGTGACTCGGCTTCGGCTTCAGCCGCCACCTCGTCTGCGGATGCGTCTTCCATGGCGCCGCTCATGCAGTCGTCCACCGCTCCTCTTCAGGTTGCGGGTTCAGGGGTTCAACCCCTTGTTCCACCGTTTGGTCCAGGTGTTCCGCCTCTTATGCCCATCAATGCACTTACTCATCTACCTCTGCAGTTAAACTCTGGGAACTACACATCCTGGAATGCACAGGTTCGCCATCTGTTTTATGGCTATGGCCTTCTTGGCTATTTGGAAGGTACGACTCCCTGCCCTCCTTGCGGTGATTCTCCGGAATCTATTGGTGCGTTTGTCCACTGGACGCGACAGGATGCTTTCCTCGTATTCGCCCTTTTTGGTTCGCTCTCTTGGGAAGTCATGCAACTTGTCTCCGACAAGAAGACGTCGGCTGAAATTTGGACGTCCTTGCAGAGCACGTATGCTAACCGATCTCGTGCTCGTATCATGCAATTGAAGGAATCTCTCTCTCAATTGACCATTGGTTCCAAATCCGTGTCAGAATTCCTTCAACTTGTCAAGTTGAAAGTTGATGAACTTGCCCTAATTGATCATCGCCTCTCTGATGATGATGTCACTCTATTCGTTTTGAACGGTTTGGGGGCATCGTACCGTGATATTGCGGCTCAGATCCATGCTCGTGATCATCCGCTCTCTTTCTGTGCGCTTCATGACAAATTGGTGGCTCACGAGATCTATGTCAAGCGCTTGGAGGCTCAATATGCATCCCTTGTGGCTTCGGCCAATGCTGCCTTGTATCACCACAACTCGGGTCAACGTGGTGGTCCAAACTCTAGTCGCCCCAACAACTCACGGGGTGGTTCCAATCGCCAATACCGCGGTCACTCTTCCAACCGTGGTAGCAACCCGAACAATCAGGGGAATCGGAACAACAACAACAACAACAACAACCACCACTGTTCGAATTCTAATGGCCGTCCTGACATCACGTGTCAAATTTGTGGGATTTCTGGTCACGAGGCTCGTACTTGTCGTCGTCTTCAGCAACCTCTTGCTAACCTGGCTTCGACCCCAAACTCTCCCTCTCACAACACAAATTGGCTTGTTGACTCGGGGGCCTCGCATCATCTCACCTCGTATCTTCAAAATCTAACCGTTCATACCGAGTATGAAGGGACAAATGAGGTTACGATTCCTAATGGTTCAGGTTTGCCTATTACTCGCGTTGGTTCCGCCTCTATTACAAAATCTGGTCGTAAATTCCTTCTCACTCCCGTTTTATGCGTTCCGTCATCTCAACTGAATTTATTATCGGTGCATCAATTTTGTCTTGCTAACAATCTCATGCTTGAATTTCATCATTGGTATTTCTTTGTTAAGGATCGAACAACAGGGGTGATACTCATGCGCGGGGAATGCAGTAATGGAATTTACCACTTGGACGTGCGATCGCAGTTTGCTTCGAGTCCTTTGGCGTGTGTTGGAATTCGCACTAATAGAGCCAATTGGCATAGTCGTTTAGGTCATCCATCTTCGGATATTAGTTCCTTTTTGTTTAGCAAGTTTAAATTACCTTGTACTTCAAAGGATGCTATTTTTTGTCGTTTTTGCTTATTAAATAAGAGTACGCAATTGCCATTTAGTGCTACATCTCTTGTCTCTACTTCGCCGTTAGAGTATGTTTATGGTGATGTTTGGGGTCCCTCGTCGGTTCCCTCTTTGGATGGTTGTCGTTATTACTTGTTGTTGGTTGACAATTTATCAAAGTATTGTTGGTTCTATCCCTTGTCTCACAAGTCGCAAGTTGCTACGGTATTTCGTCAGTTTCACACGTTTGCTGAGAAACAATTTGGGTTCCCCATTAAGAAATTTTATTCCGATAATGGGGGTGAATTCATTGCACTCCGTTCTTACTTCTTGGATTGTGGTATCTGCTGGCTTACCACTGCTCCTCATACTCCGCAGCAAAATGGCACTGTTGAACGGCGTCATCGTCATGTTGTCACACTTGGGCGCATTCTTTTACAGCAATCAGGCCTTCCATCTTCGTTTTGGGACTCAACCTTTTCTACTGCAGTTTATCTTTATAATCGACCACCTACAATGGTTCTTCACCGCAAGAGTCCTTTCAAGGTCTTATTTGGTCGTTCTCCCAACTACCTTAAGCTACGCACATTTGGGTGTTTGTGTTTCCCGTGGCTCCGTCCTTATTTTCCGGGTAAACTCACGCCTCCTTCTCGCGCGTGTATATTTTTGGGCTATAGTGTGCCTCAGAGTGCTTATCGTTGTCTCGACATTGAAACATCTCGGGTTTATGTGTCTCACAACGTCTGTTTTGTGAAGACGGAATTTCCAGGGTTTGCGACCCGTTGCCCTAGCCCTTGTCCGCCGCCACCTAGGCCCTTTAGGCCGCTTCTCATTCTACCCCATGGACCCGGCCCATCTCCTATTAGGTCTGATCCCCCGGGTCATGGGGCCCATCAGACGGTCAGCGGTCAGGGTTTGACTCCAATGGCACCAGTTTCTGCGCCTTCTGATAAAAATGTTGGAGTGATGTTGGAGTGATGTTGGGGCAACATTGCAGTCAGACCCCTGTAGCACCAGTTTCTGCGCCTTCTGATAAAAATGTTAGAGTGATGTTGGGGCAACATTCCATCCAGAACCATGTTCTTCCCACTGCGGCCCAACCCGCGGTCCAGTCTTCGCTCGAGTTGCCGTCTCCCGCCTCGTCTGCTGCATCGTCGAGTTCCCCACGACCGCTCGACCCGAATTCTTGCCCTTCTCCGCCGCCTCTTCCTCCTAGGCCATCTACTCCACCGCGTACTCACACCATGACCACTCGCGCTCAAAACATCATCTTTAAGCCGAAGCACATCTACTTCGCTTCTAAACATCCGATTTTGGGCCCCGACACACCTACATGCGTTTCTCAAGCACTTAAGGATCCACTTTGGGGTGCGGCTATGGCTGAGGAGTACACGACACTTATGCAATTTGGTGTTTGGGATTTGGTCCCTTCCTCATTAGGGAAGAACATTATTGGCTCCAAATGGGTGTTTCGCATTAAACGTCATCCCGATGGGTCTATTGATCGGTACAAGGCTCGTCTTGTTGCGAAGGGCTTCAATCAACGTGAGGGTGTTGACTTCAAGGAAACCTTCAGTCCCGTTGTCAAACACGTCACTATTCGACTTGTGTTGTCGTTAGCGGTTATGCGTGGTTGGTCGTTACGCCAACTTGATGTCAGCAATGCTTTTCTTCATGGCAAGCTTGATGAGGCTGTGTTTATGTCTCAACCTCAGGGTTTCGTTGACCCATCTTTCCCTCATCATATTTGTCATCTCAAGAAGTCTTTGTATGGTTTGACGCAAGCTCCTCGCGCTTGGTTTCTTGCTTTGTCTGCCGAGTTATGTGCTGTTGGGTTTAGTCAATCCAAGTCTGATTCCTCCCTTTTTATTTACTTCAAGGGTCATGGTGTCGTTTACCTCCTTGTTTACGTGGACGATATTATCGTGACAGGGAGCAACGACACGCTTATCTCGCGTATTGTTCGTGGTCTTGGTAGTAAGTTTGCGGTTAAAGATTTGGGACATCTCTCCTACTTTCTTGGTGTTGAGGTTTTCACTTGCAAAGAGGACCTCTTTCTTTCGCAACATAAATACATGTGTGATATTCTTGCTCGACACAAGATGGATGGTGCTAAACCTTTAGCTACTCCCATGGCGTCAACCTCAGTGGTCTCGACTTCCACATCCTTGACCGATGCTACGGAGTACAGGCGTGTTATTGGCGCCTTGCAATATCTTACTTTGACTCGTTCTGACATTGCCTTCTCGGTCAATAGGTTGGCGCAACGGACGTCCGCTCCCACTGAGACTGATTGGACAGCTCTAAAACGTATCCTACGTTACCTAAAGGGTACGCTCTCTCATGAACTGCTTCTTCGCCGTGCCTCATGCCCTCGTCTTCTTGCTTACTCTGATGCGGATTGGGCAGGTGATCCAGGCACTGCTGCGTCTACTTCGGCCTACATTATCTTTTTTGGTGGCAATCCTATCTCTTGGTCTTCTTGTCGCCAACGTGCTATTTCTCGGTCTTCTACTGAATCCGAATATAGGGCCTTGGCGAATGTAGCTGCTAAAGTTCGTTGGTTGCAGCATTTGTTTCGTGAGCTAGGTGTCTCTCTTCCTTCTCCCCGCGTGTTCTTTGTGACAACTTAAGGGCAATTCGTACATCTCTTCATCCCGTTTTGCATTCTAGAATGAAGCATATCTCTATTGATCTACACTTCGTTCGCAATCTTGTCAACAGGGGCTTTCTCAGTGTTTCGTACATTAACACGACTGATCAACTCGTGAATCTCCTCACTAAATCGTTGCCTCGTGCTCGTTTTCTTCTCCTACGGTCCAAAATCGCCATCGCCGATGGGTCGTCGATTTTGCGGGGACGTATTAGACAAGAGTCCTAGTCTTTGTAATTTAGGAAAATATTCTTTGTATTTATTTCTTTTTTGTAATTATCTCTTTCCTTCTTGTATTATAAGTTGTACTTATATATACCACCATTGAGTGAAGAATAAAATCATCACTTCATAAATCTTATATGATTCACTATGAATGTGCCGTGACGTCGCTCAAAATCTTTTTCCAGAAACTGTTTAAACTGTTGAAAGACATGAATAAAAGGTAAAATTTGAGGTAAGCTCGGTAAAAGAAAAAAAGTCAATACTATATTCCACAAGAACCAAATCGCGACGCTTCAAAAAATAAAACTAATACTAAGACAAAACAAGACTAATAATACAATGCGCACATACCGTGTACAACGGAGAGTCTTTCATGTTCAATTTCAAGTCCCGCTCCCACCAATTACGCTCTACAAAAAACATATCGTACCCCGACTGCAAAATTTGATACAATATAATAAGTGAAAACTCTTCGTTATAGTATTGGAAGATGGACTACACTAGACTAACAACGTAAACTTACAATCACTACAAGAATGTTGCTATATAGCTTGGACAATCAGCGAGCAAAAATTCCGTAAAGAAGACTTGTAACCGAATAAACGCTTACAAACATTATTATCCGTAGCAAGACACCAGCGTGAATAATTGTAAGTGAAAACGTTGTTGGAAACTGTTCTGCAATGAAATTTTCGCTAGCTAAATCATTTGTGCCACATCAACCGTCATTGCTTTCAAAAAAGTGCTAGCTGGATTTACATTGTTAAACATGATTAATTAAAGAAAAATACAAAGAAAAGAGAGAGAAAAAAAATACATCCTAACCAATTAACATTCTCTAAATAGGATTTTATAATTATAAAAAACTAATGAAAATGGGCCAATTAAATTAAGGAATTGAAATTGCATTATTAAAGTTGACTAATTAAAACTGACTAATAAAAATTGGTATGAATAATTACTCTAATTAAATTAGTCAAATAAAAATCTTTATTTCGAAATGTAATAATTATATTTGAATAATTAAAATTAACATTAACATTAAACAAATAGATAAACATTCAACCCCCCACCCCCCCCCCCCCCCCCCCAAAAAAAGGGTAAATTCCACGTTTGTGCTTTTTCGCTCGCTAACTCCAGCTCAGCGAATAAACGCTAGCTGACTTCTAATTTTTTTAAAAAAAAAATTTATGAATAACTGTAACAGAAGCAACTGTTCTGTTTAAAAGAACCAAAAGAACCAAAAAAACCTGTTACCAACTTAGCTAAAACAGCTGCTAAACCAACAAATAATTAAAAAAAAGGCTACTAATTGATCTAGGATGAGGAAATTTGACCGCATTACGTGCCAAACCAACTGGAAATCAAATCGACAAAATCCATGACAATATAACAATAAACATTCAAAATAACTCCATTCCAAGAACACAATTGTTCCATCCACCTCACAATACCATGTTACAATAAAACATTGGTACTAACGTACCATTCCAACAATAAAATCGTTTCATCTACCTCACAACACCAACTAATACCCATACTACATAAGCAAACCAACTAGAACACCACATAGTTAAAGAGTACATAATTGCAATATGAATGACACAAAAAGGAGCATAGCTTACTATTCCAGTTCAAGTAGAACACCGCTAAGACTACATATTTGCAATATGTATACCAAAAAAAGAGCATAGCATTAGTAAAGAAAGTGGTTCAGCTAGCTCAGTGAACGTGCGAGATATTTTCAGTCGGTGAATCAGTTCGTATCATATGTATGTGAACCATCTTGGGACCCACCAATGCCCCCTGAACCACCACCATCCCCTACCATCTCCTGGACCACCGCTGTCCCCTCTGCACAAACCAAACCAACAGTGCACAAAATTGGGCAATTTACAGAATTTCCAACAGTGCACAAAATTGGGCAATTTACAGAATTTCAACACACTCAACACAACTCAACCCTCAACAGACTCAACCCTCAACACCACTCAACACCACTCAACTCAACACACACAACACAATCAACAGAGAACACACTCAAATAAACAGAGAACACACTCAACTCAACTCAACACACTCAACTCAAAACTCAACACACTCAATATGCATAATAAGCAAAATGGATTTATTTGTTTTCTGTCTCGCAAACTTCATTACTACTGTATATAAATATCACCAAACTCTATATGCCAAACTTCAGGAGCTTCTTAAAATCTATCAGACCTCATTGCTCAGTATATCCTCAATTTCCTTCTGCTATAAAACTTCACTATGTTCAAATTCACAAACTTACTCTAATATGTTGCTTTTATCCTTTTTCTCATATTTTATGGCTTCTGCCTTCTAACATCAACTTGCCGTGCACTTTATTTTCTCTAACTTTAAGCATCACTTGAACCAACACACGCGTGGACCCTTGAATCTTCTACCTTAAGAAGATTACTTACAGTGGAGGCAAGAAGCTGCTGAACTTCAAGAATATTCAAATGCAAAACTTGATAGGGTCACAGTAACATGCAATTCAAAAACACATACTTCAAGAATAACATGCAATTCGAAAACTGAACAACACAAAGAAAAGAAACAACATCCTCCTAACATGCAACATGAAACAATACCGAAAATAAGGCAAAATCACTTAAACCCTAATTCGAACAAAATTTGAAAATTGACGGGAATTAAACCAAATTAGGGAAATAAAACACATACCCTTGTAGTAATTCGCGGGATTGAAGTGATTCGCGGTGGAATTGAAGCAAAACACGGCAGAAATAGAGAATTGTGCTTCCGTCGTAAGTGTGGTGTAATTTTGGGGAAGAAAAGAGGAATGATTAGTAGTGAAATGTTAGGGAACAAATTTGGAGCTCAATTTCTGACAATTGTACGATTTTGGAGCGGGAAATTTTGGTGAAATCTTGGAGCTGAGAGGATTGCGCGGTGAATTTCAGCTGAGGGTTATTTTTGGGGAAGAAGATAAGAGCAGATTTGTATTTTTTTTGGAAAGTAATCTCAAGGCTTATAGAAAGTAATCCACGTGGACTTTCAGATGAGCTGGATTTAGCTACGCGTAAATTGTAGCCAACGTGGAAATCAAGTTTTAACTTTGTATTAATCAAATGCTACAATAATTTTAATTAATCAACAATATTAGTGTAATTGTTCTATTTTTAGTAAGAAATTTTCTGTTTACTATTTTTAATAGAAAAACCAAAATTACCAATTTTAATTATACACTTTAATTATTAAACTACTAGAAATTATTATATAACACGAAATATTTCATAATTATAGTCAACAAATATTACATAATTCGAAATTATTATTAAATGCATATAAATTCATAATTAAGAATCTTGCATAATTAGGGACAATAAATATTACATAATTCGAAGAAAAAAAAACGTCTAGCAATCATTGTTCCGCTTCTTGAAATGATAATTTAATTCTAGACGTTGTGTCTATAATATGCCTCGTTTGTGTTGTGCAAACAGACCACCATCCCCTTCTAGCTTGGAGTCGTTGGCATGCATATGGAAAATAATAGGCTTGTTGAGCTTGACTCGCAAGAATAAATGGCTCTGATTCATTGGTCGCGAGACGCTTAGTGGGATCAATATCAATCAACTTTAAAGTCGGGTGCACGTTAATCCCTGTTATCAAATCGAACCAACCGCACTTGAAAAGAACTACTGTTAGTGTACGCCCACTCCTAAAATAATCAACCTCTATGACCTCACGAAGTATCCCATAATAACTTAACTCTTCTGGATCGTCGGTTGCTCCCTTAACATAAACTCCATTGTTGTTTGCTTGTTTTGGATTCAGTCCATCAGTGGTTTGAAATCTACAGTCGTTAACTTTGTAACCACTAACCACTAAATGCCCTGGCAGCGGGACATGGTCCGTGTACTAATTGTACAACCCGGATGTCTTCACTATAATATCCCGACCTAACCATTTGTTTCAACCACTGAACAAAAAAATATATTACGACGCTCCGGAATTTGGCCTTGTGGAACACCATTACACATATGCTCATCAAACTTCCTACATTCAACAAATTTATGAAATATAACCACACAAGGCCTAATACATGTATTTGAAAGGATTTAAAAGGAATATAACGAAGCAGTTGTACCTCAACCACGGCTCCAGCTCTGGCCAGTTTAGTAGTACGTATAACTCAATGGAGTTGTACTCTTCATTCGATAATTGTTTCCTTTTTCCCGCTCCCATGACTTCTCCATTCTTCTGGAAGATGGAAAACTCGTTACTGTAGGCAGTATTCAACGCAACTTCATTCCTATTCAACCGATTATTCCTTGTTTCATACGTGAGCTCGAAATAGTGTTCCAGGAACTGTGTGATTTCAGCAAGAAGAAACTTCTCACTTATTGAACCTTCCACAAAATTCCTATTTTTGACAGATTTCTTCAGTTCAGGCATTTGCCTGAAAACGAATTAATACAAACCTAATTGTAAAGAATTCTTAAGGATTTCAATAGTACAAATATACAAATATAACAACAAACACCACAAAACATACACAAATAAAGTACGGCAATTAACCTATTAACTCACAAATTAACCAAACAAAGCTGCTAAAAAATAAAACATACACAAAACATACCTCTTCTAGTCGAGATTGTTGGTCAAGAAGAATGCTAATGGGGAAAAAAATTTGATCATTTATTGTTGCAGAGTTACCGTTTTGGTCCCATATTGTGGTTTTGTCCACGTTTGGTCCCATATTGTGGCTTTCTGTTACACATTTAGTCCCCCGGCAACTATTTTCGGCCAAAATCGCACGTGACCTCATGTGTCGGCCGAAATTTAGGGATTTTGACCCCGCACGTGTGATGCTTTGACCCTTTTTTAAAAAAAATTAATAAATCCGATATTAAACTTAAACCCCCCAAAAAAAAAGTTTTTTAAAATTTTTTTTTTCTTTTAAAAGAACTGTGTCAAAGTGTTTTTTTTTTGACACAGTTTTTTTTTATAAAAAAAATCATAAATCTAATAATTAGCCTTAAATAAAAAAAATGTTTTTTTTTAAAAACTGTATCAAATTGTTTTTTGACATAGTTATTTTTTTAGATCTGAAATATGAGGCTACAAACGATGAAGAAAAAAAATTACATAGATTAGCTTCAGAAAATATGCTAGCTAATTTCCTTGCTAGAGCTTGATTCAGAATATTCGCTAGCTAAAAGCTGACATACCACTTTGTTAACATTTATTGCTAGCAAGGTACCACGTCACTGATCCGCACCATATTTGTGCTTCTTCGTTGACAAGTTGGCAATCCGCGTGACATGGCAAGCGAATATTCACTAGCTAATTTGGTAGCTGGTTTTGATATGCTCCTATATAATTCGTTCCCCCAGTTCGTTATTTATCAAACACACCCACCATTAATTCTTCACATCTACATATTCTTACTCAACATTCTCATCAAACACTTTCATTTTGTGATATATTTTTTGATGTGTAATCAGACATTAGTACTTTGATTCATTTTTTTATTACACTTGTTTAATTAAACTTTGATTCTTCTTTTGCTACAATTTTTTTCCACTTTGATTCATCTTTTTCTCCCATTTTGATTCATCTTTTATTACACTTTATTGATTTAAACTTTGATTCATCTTTTTCTATTTTGATTCATATTTTGCTAGAATTTGATATTAAACCATTGATTCATTTTTCTACCTTTTGATTCGTCTTTCATTCATCTTTTGCTATATTTAATTTTATGTTGAATGTATAATTGTTCCCTTTCTAATATAGTATATATAATGTAATTGTGGATATAGTTTCTATATAATCTTTTCTAATTGTGGATATTGTTACTTTAATATAGTATATATATATATATATATGGTTTATAGGTAATATAAGTATGATTAAGTAATAAACTTTTTGTTAACTCTTAATTAATAAATTGGCGCATTATTTGCGCCACAGTTTTTAATTTATTCTGGAAAGTCAGCTAGCGAAATTTCGCTAGCTGGCCTGTCTAAAACTTGAAATTATGCCGCGTTACATTCGTATAACATTTCAAGATTTTTGGTATGTCTACAAAGTTGGCAAGCGAAAAATCGCTAGCTGATTTTGTATAAATATTGGTATACAATACGAATTTGAATTACAAATACGTTGATTAAAAGAGTCAGCTAGTGGAGGCATTCGCTAGCGAATTTCAGTGGCATTATTTCTGAGAACTAATTGCTTTTACACGTGTGTTTTGGCTAGCGCTTTTTCCGTAGCTAATCTCCTGTTTCGCTAGATGTGTCAGGATTTCTGCTACGAATTTTTTGCTAGCTGATGCGCTTACTAGGATTGTGACGAATATTTCGCTCGCTGATTGTTAGCTTCGACACCTATTGCTGGGAGACATGGCAACTTTATTTTTGGTAGCTGATTTTGGAATCAGCTAGCGAATTTGGCTTTTGGCTACTGAATATGACCAAGTTATATAACAACATTCTTGTAGTGAGTCAGTATAAGAAATGGAAAATGTGTACGTAACTCACAGACTGTATATTCATACAGAATTTTTTACCGCAAATTAGCACGCACGCTATTAGGAAACTTTTGTTAAGGAAATTATTTGTGAAAATAATTATGTCTATGTCTCTTGAGTTGGTACACTATAAAAAACGTACCACACAATGTTTAAAATATTTTTTCGTGAAACCCACATGCATGAGCATTACATATATAGGATACACATGTTAGTTAAATATATATATATATATAATCAAGAATCAACATTCTCCTTTGTTAATTTTTACTTTTATTTCTTGAAGTGCCGAACCAAAGTAACCTGTTTATATAACAACGGTACTTTAATTAGTAATATAATAATTAACTCCTGATCACTACAAGTGTAATAAAATCTACTTATTTCTTACTAAACTAAAAAATGTTGTAGAATTGGACCAATAACAAATTAAATAACACAATGACATTATGGTAAACTGCAGGAAACGCTAATATTATTTTTATGTGAAGATAAGTCCCTGTGCCTTTTTTATTACCAAATACTCCCCTATAGAATTGGACCAATAACAAATAACACGACATTATTCTTCTAGCTAGTTGTATGACTTACAGACTTAATTAATAATGTGTGTTGACTTTCTATAAAACATTAAATATATACTTTTCTGTGTCTTCTTTTCCTTTTTAAAAGGTTATAAAATAACTAATATTATATCTTCTAATAGATCTATAAATTTGTTTGTTACAAGTCTGTACTTCCTCTAAAAGATTGAAACCACACATGCGCATCAATATTTTCTCTTTAATTCAATTGGAGTAGACTCATAATCTCTAAATTTAGGGGAACTTTTGTAATTACACCAAAAAGTATTAGGGGTGAAGACTTTATTATCTCCAAATTAAGTCAAGATCAATGGCCTACAATAGCAAATTGATAAAGATATGACACAACACATAAGCTATACACAGATCAGTCGCAACTAACAAACTAGCTAAATCTTTAGATGAGTTTAAGTGATCTAATAACTCATAGTTGCAAGCACGATCCTCTTTTTGACTATCCTAACATCAGTTGCAATTTAAAGCTACCACCAGGGATTCTTTCGATTAATTATAAGGACTCATCGTCCCTCCAACATCCCGTTTACAGATTCTCCCAAAGAATGTGAAGATCCAACGTGCCAATTCTTGGTAAATCCTAGACGTCTGGTTACTGCTAGATCGACGATTTTCCTGCTCAGCATTGATAGAACAGTTGATATAGTAGCCGTTGCCCGTGGGCTTCTTGAACACATAATAACTCATTCAAGAAATCTAATTAATAACAAGTAGCCAGCATTATTCAAAACCAGCGGACCAATTCAGACTGCCGAGCCCATACAAATTCAGGTCAAGTAGCATTACTTGAACAACCTCAAAAAAGACAATGACAGATTATAATAGAGTTCAAAAAATATAAATTCTCCATAGCTCTGGCTTTCCCATGCTAGGCGTATCGCATCTTCGTTTAAGTAAAAATAATAACCCAATCATTAATAAGTGGGAACCTCCAGGTTGAATGGTGAAGGCCCTCTCCGAATTCTACCAGAAATTTCATAATAGGAGCCGTGACACAGGCAAAACCAATCACCAAAGTCGCCAGCATTCGGCAACGGAATGCACCCCAGATGAGTGCACACCCAACAACCACAAGCCATTCCGGGTTCTTGACCCTGAGGCATCCTCTTGTGGATCACGAAGAGAGGCAACTTCAACACTGTTGGCCAACTTGATATCATCTTCAGTTCGATGCCTGATGAAAACTGGCTTACCACGCCACTTCACTGTGACGATGGTTCCAGGTTAGATAGATCTACC
The DNA here is from genome assembly GCA_948329865.1 of Linaria vulgaris. NCBI lineage: Eukaryota > Viridiplantae > Streptophyta > Magnoliopsida > Lamiales > Plantaginaceae > Linaria > Linaria vulgaris. Next base: position 26,664,612 of record OX415250.1, on the reverse strand, counting down.
TTAAAGGAAGCAAGAGCAAGGACATCTTTTATGTTTGGTGTCCAGGTGCAAGGGTGCCGGAAGAAAACCCTGAAGAAGTCCACCAAAAGTTGATATGTTACTGTAATCTTGTCAGCTGTTTAAATAATACAAACCACTAGGAAAACAGCTATATGTCAGCCTCATACTGTATACTAGAGTGATTAGTAATAAGTTGGTACTGATAAAAAGCAACCATCAGAAAAGTTACGGGGCTAAAAAATATCAACGGAAGTACGAAGGAAAGAGAGGAATAATCAGCAAAAAAGTATTCTTAAAATTCTGTCTGAAAACTAGAATCTAGAGCAGTCCTATACACACATGGATGCATATCACAAATATTTAAAGAGCTCTCCAGCGTCTATGGAGTGCTCCAATCAACAGAACAGGGTTACAGGAAAACTGCTAAACTAAGTACTGATAATCCACCGCCACAAACATTTATCATGATCTTATCTATAGACTATTATTATCGACCAACGAGCAAAGAAGCTCAAAATTTGAAACCATGTTATCATGAAGATTTAGCCTAAGAGAAGATTTACAGGCCATAGAACTCACACAATCCTTAATGGTCAATTCCCAATACAAGGAGATTCTTCTCCCATAGTGTCAAGAAAGATCCTCCAGCTCAGCCTACTCAATTGGAGACATATCCACAATTCGAGAATTATACCAAGGACTAACCATGGCCTTACATGAGGCATAAGTTTCGTCAATAGAGGATATGATACGTGAAGAAAAAGGCATCTTTGTTTACGAAACTTTAGATTACTGATACCAAAAGAGAGGCTTCTAGCTAAACAAGTTACACCAAGATACTTGGGGTCAACTAAACAGTAGTGGTCATGTTCATAATCTTTGGTGGTAGTTCATTGTGGATTTCTCAAGCAAAGTAATAGAAAGGAACTCATAACGAAAAATTTGATAACAGAGGACAGCCAACAGCTGGTTTGACATGTCAAGGTAGAATTTAAAAAAAAAAAAAAATCTAACACAAACACGGGCATGAAATAACGCAAAGCTTCGTAAAATGATGTCAAGAGTGGTTTATCCTAACATATCTAGTTCTCAGAAGGTGAGTTTATAAAAAAAGTGTACTCCTCATGGAACCAGAGAAACGCGTTTGCGACCTGCAAGTTGGTACTGCAGTCTAGCAAAGTCGCTACCTTTAAAGAATGGTCTAAAAGCATGACTTTTTTATAACTTAATTAAACGGCAACAAAAGAAGGACTGAAGTATCTGAAACAAAACTCAAACCAAAAGAATGGAGAAAAAATGAAACTCATTAACTGTAGGAAATGCATTATTCCAGTGATAACACAGTGGTGCAACATTTCAAAATCATGCCTCTGGCTGCATCAGACTCATTCTGGGAGTTGTAACAAAATCAGGAGCTTTCGGCTAAACAACATCGAGAACATATTCAGACCGTTCAACTCCCAAAGATCCAAATATCCCCATTTCAACTAACAATGAACTGATAAAATTCAAAAGGATGTAGCAGTAGCACAAAACCAATATATTCTCCTTCCATAGCAAAAAGCAGCTCATTTCACTAAGAAGCAGGCCATATAGTATCACACATAATCCACTTGCCCCATTCAAAGATTTCATTTTTTTAGAAATGAAATTCAGAACCACCGAAACTTCAAATCTCAAACTCCGCCACACCACACAACCGATCTATTATTATATAACAGTGACACGAATAACTTTTGCGTGAATGACGAAAACAAAAGCGCAAATGTTGGCCCCGCATGTTTTACACAAGTTTAAAGATTACTTGTTCGTTCGACTGAAGCAAATTAGCGCAACAAAATGGAAAGAAAAAGATACATAAATTACACATGAAACAAGACCCTAAAAAACTCCCAACTCAAAGACCAAGAAACAAAAAAAGAGATTGTGGGAAACACCATCGCCATAAGGTATTTTCTTAATTAGCCAAGCTAGCTTTGTTTTTCTAACTGGCGGAGTTTATAGCCCGAATTGAAAATCAATGAGAATGGCATCAACCGAAGATGTATGTTAAAACAAAGAAAAAAGAGACACAGAGGCGGTGCAACACTAATCAGCATAAAAGACATCTGAATTATATATTAATTACAGAACCACTTACTTAAACGTTTCAATCAAACACTAAAATAAATAGAGTCACTGCTATAAATTAGTCCACGTTAAGACCAACCAGAAAAACAAATGATTGGGAGTGTACGAATAATAAAGCGCCGTCGATCTCGTGCTAGACTCCAAGTGGGGAACTAGCTCTACCGGAACCAATCCGGGGCCGGCACCTCCCTAGGAGGGAAGAAGCAAGTGTCGAGACATGGAACCATAATGGAATCTCGGGTGAAAATGCGAGGTGGCAGAGAATGTCTCAACTCTTCAAATTTGTTATCCAGAAAGTTATAGATGCCAGTAAAGTTCTTGGACCCCATCACAATGTGGATCATTAGCTCATCCTTTTCTTCATTGTTGGTGAAAAAGAAAGGAGTAATCACAACCTTACACCCCAGACCTGCATTAATATTGACGGTAAACTCCTTGGACCAACAAGAATTGTTACTTGTAGTAGAAGAATCATCAAAATTATCTCTCAACAATATCCAAAACCGAAGGGTACCGGACAAGGCGTTGTGATACAAACACAAACAGCCGCCCTCCAAACTAGTCAAGCAGAAACGAGTATCAATTTCTACTTGGGGCGGGGGTTGTAACTTGTGGAACGCTTCGTCTCTAGGATCCAAGTAGATTATCTGCAGCTTGTTAGGGAAGCTACGGTTTTTTACAATCCAGAACGAAAAGCCATCAACAAACAGCCCTCCCACTTTTTCATACTTGGAAATTGTAGTTGTAAGAGGATAATTAGAAGGCATAATATAGGTGAGGAATAAGTAGGGGAACTTGCATTCCTTAATCGACGACCATTTTCTATTTTTGCAGGAATAAACAGCATAATGCCATCCACAAATAGCTACGATTTTGTAACCATCAGAATAAAAGAAGCCAAAGTGAGTGGATTTGGGGTCGAACCCAATGAGGGTGTGAATTGAAAGGTAATCGGCACCAGGGCGGCATGGATTCAATAGCATAAAGATTGTATCAGCACAGGAGGTGGTTAAGAGCGCCAGGCCATCACCAGAGCACAAGACATGTTCGCCCGGATAGTCAGATGTTGCCCTTGCCGATCGATAATGATCCCCTGGCCGTAAAACTTCAAATTTAAATTTACAGCTTTTATAGTCATATCGTACCAAACCATAAACGATATTGCGAGAAAAGGATCTCCACAAGAAGGTTTTGTGATTCCTCCAATTTTTCTTTGATTGTCGAAGATGATTGTTGGGGAAATCATTATCATATGCAATGAAGTCGTACCACGATTTGCACACACACTTGCACCTGGCCAAGGATTTTGAGGGTAGTAAGAGAAGGATCATCTCTACAATGTCAAACGGAAGATATGACGACGACAATGTTGTTGCTGATATGATAGCTTTTCCAGATTCAGAATCAGCAGCAGGACCACTGAAACTAGAGGCAGGAGGAGAAAGTAGAGTTGCAACATCAACATCAACATCAACATCAACGGCCGCTATTGCTTCTTGACTAGATTTTGAGGATGTTGGTTCTGATGCCTCAAACTCAAAGTTGGTAGTTAGATTCTCATTCTCCTCATCATGTGGCTTCAATATCAAGAATCATTAAATAAATAAATAAATAATTATTCAGCTAAATTAAGAAAAGAAAATGAAACAACATAATGAACAATTCTGCTCATCATGTGGCTTCAATGGAGATGTCTGTTATCAAGAATCATTAAATAAATAATTCAGCTACATAATTAAATTAAGAAACGAAAACAGCAGAGCAGGACCATATATAATGTATGTAAAAATTCATAATTACTCAGACGACTAACCAATCCATTGTAAAACAGCATAATGAACGAATTCTACTAAATCTAATTTAATTCTTTTTGGCTTTGAAATTGAAATTAATTAAAAGAGGTGTTAGTTAGCTAGTAATAACCTGAGGTTTCGGACTGCCAAGATTATTAATCCTCTGCTTGCTGTCCTTAAAGCATAGAAGAAAACAACCCATTCACAGACACCAAAAAAAAAAAAAAAAAAAAACTCCAGCAAACTATAAAATCCTTTCAAACAATAGATGATTGTAAATTAACCTTTTTTCTTTTTCTGAGAGAGAGAGAGATTGTAAATTTCACTTCGCTACTTCCTCGAACTTTCAAAGAAATTGCCTGCATTCTCTCGCATAAAGAATTATAATTTAGTTTTTCTTCCATTTTTATATCTCTTAATTTAGCAAATTTATATTGGAGTGCAGATTATCCTATAATTGTCAAACTTTCCTTCTAAGCAAATTTGAACATTGACTAATTTAATAAATTACACCGTCTTACACACATATTATGATCGAGTATAAGTACCATTTTTAAGAAGAGAGATTAACAAGTTGCAATATGCAATATAGAAATTTTGTTCCAAAAACTATATGGAAGATCAATAAAATTGTTACTTGAGAATTATTACTATGATTCACCATTTCGTCCTATACTTTTACGCGTATATAAGAAGATATTATTACTATTACCTTAATTTTAGAATAAACGTATATATACAGCTTTCTAGGAACAATAAAAAATACAAGGAAATAACGTCCTTCTACTACTATATTGAGTAATTAGGTCTATAAGTAACTACAGGATGGTAATTTTTTTTTTAACATATTATAAGAAAGATTTTCATCAATTTAGTTTCAGTAGTTGGTTTTTCCCTGTACTCTTTACATATAAAAAGAAAAATACATTATTCAGTTTGAGTCTTATTTTTTTATATATTTTTTAAAGTTGAGCATTAGCATTAACTTTTTCTTTAAATTATTTCAACACATGGGTTCCTTAAATAAAAAACGGAAGTAATAAACTTAGCAAAATTATTTCAACACATAGGTTCCTTAGAAATAAAGAAGAACGGAAGTAATAAACTTAGCACTAGTTTATCAATTTTAATTGAAATAATTAATTGTTAAAAGATATAAAGTATGGTAAGAGGTGATACTTGTATATATATATATATATAGCTAGATAAATTGCAGAGAAAATATTAGCTTACTAATTTCCATAATTAAGGGGCTCAATTGATTAGAAAATTATATATTTGGGTGTATATATAAGGAATTTGATCAATGTATTCTTTAATTATTGAGGGTAAATTAAGACAAAAAATTGATTTGGCGGCAACAATTTGAGACAATATAAATATGTCTAAATAGGTCTGTACGAAAAGCATTTTTCCGTAATGTATTAATTATTACCCTACAGTACACAAAAACACTTCACTACTTCACCGTATCGATCTCCTCTAACCTCAAGTCAACCCCCGTTCAAACTTCAATCTCTCCGCCATGGCTACCATCACCACCGCCGGAACTGTAGCAAGGCTAGCTCACGGTCACTCCAAATCCACCGCCTCCCCCAAAATAATACTCTCCTTTTCCTCCTTCACTCCCTCCTCCTCAGCCACCCGCCCCCTCCGCCGCCTCACCACGCGCGCCGCACAAGAGCCTAGCATCCTCACCAGCATAATTGGCCACGTCGGCCATGGCAAAACAACCCTTAACGCTGCCCTCTCCATTGCCCTGGCAGCCTTTGGCAAGTCGTACGAGACCGAGGAGCGGCGGGATATATATAAGCCGCATAACGCCCTCGTGGACCACCCCATGCAATCCGATTACGTTAAGAACATGATTAGCGGGGCTGTGGATATGGCCGGTGCGATCTTGGTGGTGTGTGCTGTGGAGGGGCCAACGCGGCTGACGGAGGAGCACATTTGGTTGGCTAAGCTAGGCGGGGTTCCGAAAATGGTGGTGTTTTTGAACAAACAGGATCAGCTTGTGGGCAATAATGATCAGTTGCTTGCAGTGGAATTAAAGGTGAGAGAACTCCTTTCGTCTTACGAGTTCCCTGGTGACGAAATTCCCATTGTTGCCGGTTCGGCTTTGCTTGCTTTAGAGGCTTTGAAGAATAAGGACGACGAGGCGAAGAAGATTATTAAGAGGGGGGAGAATAAGTGGGTGGACAAGATTTATATGCTAATGGATGAGATACATAATTACATTCCTATTCCTTCTTTTCATGAGCTGCGGGGTAAGAAAAATGATTTGCCTTTCTTGATGCCAGTTGCGGATGTGTTTTCGACGAGGGGTAGAGAAGGTGCTACTGTGAAAGCCATTGGAACAATAGAGAGAGGGACAATTGAGCCATATGACATTGTGGATCTTCTGAGTTTGAGTGACACTAGGAGGGACATTGTCGTTATGGGTGTGGAGGGGGGCGAAGATGAGAACACGGTGTTTAATGGACGGGCTGGAGATAATGTGGGATTGTTGTTGAGCGGTGTCCAGATAAATGATATTCATTGGGGAATGGTGTTGGCCAAACCTGGAACCATTACGTTCCACAGGAAGTTTACGGCTATTGTTTACGTGTTAAAGCCGGAGGAGGGAGGAGGGTGCAACTTCGCATGCGCTCGTCATCAGCGGTTTTACATGGCTACTAGTGAAGTGAATTGGGTTGTAAATGACGAGTACGAGAATAAGGAGATGAAGTTGCTAACGAAATTAATGCTCGATCCGGCGAGGAGTATGGTTCTGTCTGGTGTGATGGGGAAGGTGTACTCGATTAAGAATCATAAGTGGGTCCTTGAGTCTGGTCAACATGCCAAGATGGAGATTGAGCTTATTACGCCGGTTGCTTGTGTGCAAGGTATGAGATTTGCCATACGAGCCATAGAGGAGTGTTTGAAGGATGTAGGAGTAGGCGTTATTCTTGACTTTGTTGAGTAAAGACTAAAGAGTGATACATCCAGCAATGCCGAATTTAGCTTCAATGTAAACTGAACATCTTCTTATAAGTTATTTCTTGCATTCTATGCCTTTTCTTTTGCTCGTTCAATTTTTTAAAAAAAGTAATGAAATTATTCAAAATTTTGTTCTTAGTCGCCTAACTATACATTCTTCGCATAATGAAACGGCCATGAGTATATAAACAAACACATGAATTCAATGCACGTTTTATTAAAACCTAATGTTAATTGAAACTTTATAGTAAGATGTCATATTGTTATCATATCTATAAAACACAATTCGGTTAATTTGGGGTTGAAACGCCGATATGTAGTAGACTTTGATGTGACTACATATTATTAACTAGGGACAAACTTGTCTTTTTGAAGTATCTAGCTGGTGGCCCCTTGTTCTTTACATGACCACCTATCACTTTTTTGACCGGCTTTAATTCAAGCTTGAAAATCTTTTCATGCAGAGGGGTAGAATGTAATATGGTAATTGTTATAAAATAACTAAAATTATTTGAAAATTATAACAATATATTAAAAGACTTAGGAAAAGAAGAGTAAATAAGGAGTATATTACTTGTGAATGAGTGTTTTTTTCTTTATCTTGATGGCTCCTTATATAGGTAAGGATTTTCAATATCTTACATCATTTATAACAACTATTATTATTATAAAATAATATTTGTACATAATTTTCAACAATAGCCACAAAATATATTCTATCAACCATATTTATAACAGTAATTAGATTTTCTGTTTTACTTTATTTCCAATTGTGGGCATATTTTTTCCCTATGTATTATATTATTTACCATACTAACACAAAAGGAACTTTCACTACTTCACCGTATCTCCTCTAATCTCAACCCCCCGTTCAATCTCTCCGCCATGGCTACCATCACCGCCGCCGGAACTGTAGCAAGGCTAGCTCACTGTCACTCCAAATCCACCACCACCACCTCCTCCAAAGTCATACTCTCCTCTTTCTCCCTCACTCTCCCCTCCTCAGCCACCCACTTTCTCACCCACCCCACCCGCGACTACTTCACCGTCCCCGCCGGACAAGAGTATGTGGCTAGCACCCTCACCAGCATAACTGGAGACGTCGGCCACGGCAAAACAACCCTAAACGCCGCCCTCTCCATTGCCGTGGAAACCTTTGGCAAGTCGTACGAGACCGCGGAGCAGCAGTGGTATACATATAAGCCGCATAACACCCTCGTGGATCACCCCATGCAATCCGATTACGTTAAGAACATGATTAGCGGGGTTTTGGTCATGGCCGGTGCCATCTTGGTGGTGTGTGCTGTGGAGGGGCCGACGCGGCTGACGGAGGAGCAAATTTGGTTGGCTAAGCTAGGCGGGGTTCCGAAAATGGTGGTGTTTTTGAACAAACAGGATCAGCTGCTTGTGGACGGCGATTATGATCGGTTGCTTGCAGTGGAATTAGAGGTGAGAGAACTCCTTTCGTCTTACGAGTTCCCTGGTGACGAAATTCCCATTGTTGCCGGTTCGGCTTTGCTTGCTTTAGAGGCTTTGAAGAATAAGGACGACGAGGCGAAGAAGATTATTAAGAGAGGGGAGAATCAGTGGGTGGACAAGATTTATAAGCTAATGGATGAGATACATAATTACATTCCTATTCCTTCTTATGATGAACTGCTGAGTAAGAAAAATGATTTGCCTTTCTTGATGCCAGTTGCGGATGTGCGTTCACAAGGCGATATGGTGGAGGCCTATGGAACAATAGAGAGAGGGTCAATTCAGCCATATGACTATGTGGAGCTTGTGAGTTTGAGTGATACTAGGAAGAAGAATTTTGTCGTTTTAGGTATGGAGGATGACTTAGGTGATACCTTGGAGTCTATTAAAGAGGCTGGAGATCAAGTGGAATTGTTGTTGAGGGATGTTCATGACCCGATAAATGATATTCATTGGGGAATGGTGTTGGCCAAACATGGAACCATTACGTTCCACAGGAAGTTTACGGCTATGGTGTACGTGTTCAAGCCGGAGGAGGGTGGAAGGCGTTGCTCCGTATGTCTTCATAATATGAAGATGCTGTTTTACATGGCTGCTAGTGAAGTGAACTGGGTTATGAATAATAATATGTCCTACACTCACTCGTCTGAGGATAAGATGCGTAGGTATGATGATAGATCCATGGATCTGGGCATGTATGTAGATCTCTCTGCTGTGACGGGGAAGGTGAACTCGATAATGGACTGTGATATGGTTAAGCCTGGTCAACATGCCAAGATGGAGATTGAGCTTATTACGCCGGTTGCTTGTGCACAAGGTATGAGATTTGCCATACGAGCCATAGACGAGTGGGTGGAGGATGTAGGAGTAGGCGTTATTCTTAACTTTATTGAGTAAAGAGTGATACATCCAGCAATGCCGAATTTAGCTTCAATTTAAACTGAAGCTCTTCTTATAAGTTATTTCTTGCATTCTCTGTCTTTTCTTTTGTTCGTTCAATTTTTTTAAAAACTAATGTAATTATTCAAATTTTTGTACTAGTCGTCTAACTCCTAACAAGTACATTCTTCGCATAATGAAACGGCCACTTAATTTGGAACATCGTCACACAAGTGTCAATCACTCAAATGATGTTAATTTAAATGGAATATAAAGTTTTACATTTCAATTGATTTTTGCTTACAATCCAAATAGATCTCTTCTGATTTATTAATTTGCTCCAAGCTCATGAAATTCACCCGTACCACACAGGTCGAGAATAGCCTCTACACAAAAAAAAAAAAAAAAAAAAAAAAAAACCAACTGATTATAAATTGATTGAATCTTGTTTCAATTTGTAACAAACACCCTCAACAACCGACTAACAATTGCAAAATACTATCATGTCTTCTGCAAATATTATGCAGCACAATTGCAAAATCCAGCATACCCATAACTTAATGCAAAGAAATGCAGTAACTAGCCAATTGCCATTCACATAAAATAATTCATACATTGCTGAAATTGAGCTTAAAATTAAACCTTCGGAATCCATCATTCATACATACGAACTGAAAGAAATAACTCACATATCACTGTTCTTTCTTTCATTCATTTAACTTACAGAAGCTCTACCTATATACAAAATCATTTAACACTTAATCTTGAAGAACTTGAGAAAGACCATAGGGTAAGAAAGCTCAATATCTCAACTCCCACAAGCCATGCACTCATCACGGTTTGTTAAAGAGCATACCATTTGCGCAATCTTAGAATCATCATCTTCAACAGCAGCCTTGGGCTTATCCTGCATATCACACGAGGATCTCTAATGAATTACGGACGTAATTAGAAAAGGGGAATAGCTTATCATTGAGAAGTACAAACCTTTATCATGGAAGTGTCAACTGTGAATTTGATAGCATCAGCAGCAGCACGTGACCTTAGATAGTACATTCCAGTCTTCAGACCCTATTTTTCCAAGTACAACGAGCACCAATAATGGAGAATGGGTTAAAAGTGAACTAGTAAGCAGTAATCAATCCAAATGATTAAATTACCTCCTGAGACAACTGTGTTAAATAAAAGAGAAGTATGAAGCGCCAAAGCAAAGGGCTATAATTTTAATTATATCATTTAGTGGGAGTGAAGATGATATCAAAAGTGCTAAAATCCATTTTACCAAAACCATCAGTAATGAGTAATTTTCAGTTTAGGTTCTTACCCTTGACCAGGTATGGAAGTGAAGCGAAGTGAGCTTCCCAAAATTAGGTTGGTCCATGTGGATGTTAAGACTTTGACTCTGGTCTATGAAGCACCCGCGATCAACAGCCATATCAACCAGCACTCGCTGTTTGATCTCCCAAACAGTTCTGAGAAGTAAAGGTAAAATCAACAAACAAGAAATAGAGAACAAAAAGGAGATAACTTGTATTGCTTAACTGTTGAGTCTTACTTGTAAATGGCTTTAAGATCTTCGGGAATTTCGGGTACTTTCTGAACAGAACCATCCTCATATATTATCCTGTTCTTGAGGGTCGGCGACCAGAGACCCATCTCGGTCAAATCATTCAGAAGATGCTTGTTCACCACAACAAATTCGCCACTGAATAAAGGCACCAATCTTTAGGATCAAATTTACTGCAAAAAAACTAAGAAAATACCAAATATGTTGGATTGACATGCATATTACTAATAACAAACCTACCTAAGAACCCTGCGGCTATAGATATTGGAGGTGTATGGCTCAAAACACTCATTATTCCCAAGAATCTGGCTCGTTGAAGCAGTGGGCATTGGCGCTATAAGTAGTGAATTTCTCACTCCGTTTGTTGCAATCATTGCCCTAAGAGCATCCCAATCCCATCTGTCCGAAGTCTTTGCTCCCCACATATCTGGTTGAAGAATCCCCTGAGAGATCAAATAGCAATATGAATGCAGTATACATATTTATATACTGTTTTCATCGGTATATAACTATGATCATTCATGACTTGATGACCAACATCTAAAAGTTCTCATCATGAAACTACAGATTTGCAGCTATACATAAATTATAGTGCTGCAAACTACAAAGGCATGCAACGTTTTAATTAATTAATTACAGCACTAAGATGCACAAGGAATTTCCTAACAGGCATACCTTACTAACAGGACAACCATCATATGTTTCATACGTGCCTTCTTTTACCGCAAGTTCGCATGACGCTTTCAGAGCATGGTAGTATATAGTCTCAAATATGTCCTTGTTCAACTGTTGAGCCTGCATTTCAAGTAAAATATAACAGGCTTTAGTATTGGAGTGATGCAACATAGAAAGTACATGGAGTAGCTGGATAGCTTTACCTCTGGAGAATCAAATGCCATGCCAAGTAAGATAAACGTGTCTGCCAGACCCTGTACTCCAATTCCTATTGGCCTGTGACGCATATTAGACCTCTTTGCTGTTTCCACGGGGTAATAATTTACATCAATTATCTTGTTGAGGTTTGTAGTGACTATATGAGTGACCTGAAAAAGCAGATTTAACCTTATTACAATCAAGCGTCTAAAAATCATTTTCCAATTTGGATGTTACCCCAAGAACTCCTATAGTGAATTGACAAAACAAGAATCACACCTCTGCCAGTTTGTCGAAATCAAAGTATCGGTTTTTGGCACCTATGCTGCCTACAAGTTTGGATGGTTGTGCTTCCATTGGCACACCCTGAAAGATACCAAACAACTAATTATTTTATTGAAAAAATTAAGAGTTAGGTATCCAATAAATATGCCAATACTAACCCTCTCTCTGACATATCTTGGTAGAGCAATAGATGCCAGATTGCAAACAGCAGTTTCAGTAGGACTTGTGTACTCAATAATCTCAGTACACAAGTTGGAGGATTTTATGGTTCCCAGATTCTGCTGGTTGCTTTTTTTGTTGCAACTGTCCTGAAAATGACCAATATTGGCAGGTCAACAAATTTTAAATCAACTGTGAAGAACCGAAATAAATATTATGGACTATGATGCAACGGAAAAACATGTTCATCTTGGCTACCTTGTATAGCATGTAAGGAGTTCCTGTTTCAATCTGAGATTTCAAGATTTCAAACCATAGATTCTGTGCCTGGACAACCTTCTTGGCTTTTCCCTGATCACAAAAAGTAAATTTCAGAGAAATTCATTAACCAGCAAGAATCGATATTCTGAGAATTTTTGGTTTGGTTCAACCTGTTGCTCGTATTTAGTGTACAAAGCCTCAAACTCTTCACCCCAACAATCAGCCAACCCAGGAGACTCATTTGGACAAAACAATGACCACTGTCCATTAGATTGAACCCTTTGCATAAATAGATCAGGTATCCAAAGAGCATAAAACAAATCTCTGGCTCGGTGCTCTTCCTGAAAAAGAACAAGGTAAAGTCATAAATCAATTTTCTAAGAGTACTACACTGAATATGAGTAAACATGAGATACATAAAAAGACTCGTCACAGCTCTCAATAAAAATTAAATAACAGAATTACTAGATATCCCACAAAGAAATAGTTTCAATAATACCTTTCCATGGTTTTTTCGCAAATCAAGAAACTCGAAGATGTCAGCATGCCATGGCTCTAGATATACAGCAAATGCACCTATGGCATCACAGAAAGTAAATAAATATCAGAATCCAGATATTGACACAAGCTTTAAAACAAAATTTAAACAATGTGGGCACAAACCTTTCCTCTTGCCACCCCCTTGGTCGACATAGCGAGCAGTATCATTGAACACCCGAAGCATTGGAACAATGCCATTTGAGGTTCCATTTGTCCCACGTATGTAACTCCCAGTAGCACGGATGTTATGAGCAGAAAAACCTATTCCACCAGCAGATTTGCTGATAGCAGCGCACTCCTTCAGTGTATCATATATACCCTCAATGCTATCATCTTTCATACATATCAAGAAACAGCTGCTTAACTGTAAACAATTAACAAGAACATAACTGGTGTAAACCATCAAACAACACAGAATTAATGGGAGCATAGGAGAGAGTAATGAAAGATTATAGTTTCCCAAATCATCATACCTGAGGCGTAGGCGTTCCTGCATTAAAAAGAGTCGGAGATGCATGTGTAAACCAGCGCTGAGATAACAGGTGGTATGTTTTTAGAACTGATTCAATATCATCTTTGTGAATGCCAACAGAAACCCTCATCAACATATGCTGAGGTCTCTCAACGACCTTGCCCTGGACTTTCAAGAGGTAAGACCTCTCGAGGGTTTTAAAACCAAAGTAATCATAATCGAAGTCCCTATCATAGATAATCTCACTGTCAAGACGAACAGAGTTCTGCAAATCGAAAATTAAACAGTGTTAACACAATATGCATACAGATACACAGGTTCAATGGGAAATCTTCCATAGACAATTTCAGGAAATCACTGCTGCCAAAGAATTACATCATGTTCTATAATCCACACACCAATTTATGAATTCTAAACATGTCCAAAAACAGTTGACACGTTCACTTATCCAGTATTAAATAAACTACGCTAAAGCACGTATACAATGGATGGATGGATGGATGGATGGATAGATCATAGATGGATGAACAACGTACCTTCATTATAATATCATAGACATCATCAGCAATCAAAGGAGCCTTTTGTCCTGACCTCTCACTGACATGGTTGTACATGTCTTTGACTCTGTAATTATAATTAAGATACACAGTTAATGAATTGAATCTCAATACACAGTCAATTCACACCATCAACGCTCACTTACGTTTCCGAAAAAGACTTCTTCGTGTTCTTGTGAAGATTAGAAACAGCAATCCTCGCAGCCAACTGCCATAATTTCGCAACACACAGAAATCAGTCCAATTACTTCAATATTTTCAAATACATAGCAATCAGATTCAAAACCCGATAATCAAATCTAAAATCAAACGAGAATCTTCAATTAAAAAATGAACTTTGACAGAAAATCAACATCCAAGAACAAAATTGAACAAAACCCATCACACCCAAATGTCACAAAGGGGGTAAAAAATGAAACTCACAGATGCGTAATCAGGATGATTAGCGGTCATAGCAGCGGCAGTCTCGGCAGCCAACTCATCAAGCTGGCTCGTCGTGACGCCTTTGTACACTCCGGCACACACTTTCTGCGAAACGAGGACCGGATCGCAGTGGTCACTGCTCAACCCATAGCTGAGCTTCTTCAACCTAGCGGTAATCTTGTCGAAGTGGACCGTTTCCTGCCTCCCATCTCTCTTCACCACATACATTTTTTTTTTATTTTTTCACAGAGGAATTTCGTCGAACAGGTGGTAGAGGAGTTTGTTGTAATTAAATTATCCTATATCTGACACAAGCTACAAATGCCTCGTTTTCTGCAAGATTTATAGTGAAATGGGAAAGGTGTGAAATGGGATTTCGAATATTGAATTGAAATGGTAGCTAGGGTTTGTGGCGCTCCCCTCGAAATTTTCCCGCCCAAATTGAAGATGGTGGCGCGGGATATATAAAAGCGTGTAGGGGACACTTTTGTGGTGGCTTTTAATTTCTTATCCGCGCGCTATTTAATTTTATATTCGGCGTTGGTAATTTTATAAATGTAGCTTAGTTGTATTAATTAATAATTATATCAATAATTTCTTTTCTGAAAATGACAATAACAACAATCTTCTATGCTTTCACTTTTTATGAGATTTATTGTTTTTATTATTGTATTATTATAACAACTATAAAAAGAAGTTGCAGTCTAGTGAAAAGTGCTTTTTTTTTTAGGCGATTGTATTTCCTAATTCTATTTGATAGTTTTGTGGTCGCCTGCAAACACACGTTTTAAAAACGTTTATTCCAAATCAGGTGCACACATCAAGTAAGAAAATATCCCTACTTTTAAATATTTGAAACAAAATACAAAATGTATTACAGATTTGCAATATATACGTGTTTCACATGTTTGGTAGAACTTGTTTCTTGTCTATTATTATGGTCCAAGCTTTTCAAATTGAAAATACAGTGCAATTTATTTAGTATTTCACGTCCCAAATTAAAACTTCAACCTGTAATTTCGTCATCTTTTATTTCTTTATTTATTCTTATCAAAATTATTTGTATTTCTTTATCCTTAAGAGCACGTTTGCTTGCCCCAAAACCCCCGATACACCAGTTATCTACGGTTAATATTACGTTTGGACTTGTGTTATTACAGTAGCGAGGCCTAGGAAAAATGTCACTTCAACCCCAAATCCCGCCAAATGCAATCGTCCCCAACCGCCCTCCCTCCCCTTCCAAATTAGTCAAGATTCTGTGAATGTTAAATGTCAAAATTAGCCTTAAAAATCTGATTATCCCACTTAAACATACCTCGAAAATGTGAGAAATATATTCCACCCAATTCTCTATATCTGAGCATAAAACAAAATCTAGAGTTCGCGTTACTGCTCCAAGAAATCACTATGTGCTCCACTAATTCCAGGGTACCACTTCATATTTCATGATTTTACAGTTAATTTCATTATTTGTATCTCCAATACACTCAAAAAACACATTAATTAGTGCAGGTTTTCTGCTTTGGAGAGCTGCTATTTCAGATTCACATAAGACGATTAGTCTAGGTATGTAGCTCTTTATCCTTTATGTCATAGTTCTTATGGCTCGTTTGGTTGGGCTTTATAAGTCATATTGGGCCATTTAAATGTGGATTGAACAGTGTTAAGGGCTGCTTTGGTTGCCCATTTTACCAACCGGGTCAAACATACTCAATATGTACGACCCGGGCTTAGAGGCCATATTCATCCAGGGATGACGAGCCGTTTTGGGGGAAATGACTTCAACAGTATTTTAAACTGGCCTTGTGAAAAGACTGATTTACCCCTTAAATTAACGTATGAAAGACCACCCACTTCAATCATTTTTTCGGTTGTCTCAGAAATTCGACTTCGAAAACGCGCTATGAGCCCCCAAATCAAACAGTAAACCCTTGTTCATACTTTCTTTCGAATCCTTGTTGTAATCCGTCGAACTCAGGTAAATCTTTGCTTGCTAGTCCTATATTGTTCCGTTTCTTCGATCTTCTGTGAATTGTGACTAATCTCGAACCATAAATTTCAATTGCATCGTTTATCTTCTCAACAATTGAACTCGTTGCTGAAATTTCACTTCTTCAACTGTTTTGTGTTATCGGTAAGATTCTTCAAACCCATAAATTCATTAGTTAGTGAGAGTTGTGCAGTGTTATAAATTCTTATTTTTGAAAAATTCTCCCAGGTCCGCGGTTTGTACAACTTCGTCTACCTTATCTCGCCCTTTTGCCACTAATAGGTATGGAGATATTGGGCTTTTTTTGGGTTAGCAAAACGTTATACGTATTTTATGTTTGTGTAATTCATTTGTATAAAAATTAATATTTTGTGAAGCATCTCTAAGTAGTTTTGAAACATTTATGTGGTACTGGTCATCACTATTTGGTGCTCTCGACCGAGTGTGATAATAAGGGCTACGGCGAATATTTGAGCTTTGTTGCAGGAAACTTCAGGTATTTGTTTAAGTTGGTTTAATGCTTTTGATGGGAATGTGTTGCTTTATTTCACAGATACCTTTATTTCAGTTTTGTTGCTAGTGTGTTCTTTGTTTGGTATATTCAATGAGTGATTTTATAGCTAGTATTTTATTTTGCTATCAAAGTCAAACTGTGACAAATAGTTGTACAAGCAGGTACTATTTATCTGAATGATAATTACCAGCAACCAAAATATTTCGAAAGAACAGATATGGACTTCTAATTTGTGCATTAACAACTATAATAAATTTTATAAGGTGTTCACTGATTTTATATCAGAGTTCCAATCAAATTTTTAGGAGAACCATTTTGTCTCATGTGCACTTAATAATAACCTTATAAAACATCTTACAACATTGCAGGCTAAATCAATCAAAATTTGTGTTTTGTTCCAAAATATTATGTTAAAACCCTTTTTAGCCACATATTCGTAGGAATGGATTTGAGGACAAATGCAATGATCATCACTGTATCACAACTGCTTTTGATTCGTTTAAGGCTGTTATTGATCGCGTTGACTTACCTACTATCAAGGAGTCCTATTTACAAGAGGACAAAAAGAAAGAGGGGATATTCATATAGCATGCTTGATAGACTACCGAAACAAGTAGATCATATGCGAGACCTTGTCAACATTAATGACAAGGATTGTGTTGACATCTTACGCATGGATCGGAATAGTTTTCACAAACTCTGTTATCTTTTGGAAAATGGTGGTGGTTTAACAAGTAGCAAATATGTTAATGTTCAAGAGATGACAACTGTCTTCCTAGCAACGCTAGCCCACCACGATAAAAACCGGGTTGTTCGTTTTAACTTTAAGAGGTCCGGCCAAACTGTAAGCCACTACTTTCATAAAACCATGGACGCTTTGATCAAAATATCAGATCTTCTATTGGTTAAACCTACTCCAATTACAACAGACAGTAGTGATGAAAGATGGAAGGTCTTTCCGGTAAGCAATTCAATGAAACACATACATTTGTCACATTTTTACACTTATATTTGGGATGACTTGTCTTATTGATGCTTTTTATAAATTGTATTAGGGCTGCTCAGGAGCACTAGATGGTACACACATAGCGGTACGAGTACCTCTTATTGATAAGGAACGGTATCGTACGAGAAAGGGATTTGTTTCAACTAATGTCCTGGGTGTTTGTGACATTAATAAGAATTTTGTGTACGTTTTGGCGGGCTGGGAAGGTCCTTGTGTTGACAGTAATATCCTTCGGGAAGCCTTACTACGACCGGGTGGTCTTAAAGTGCCCGCAGGTGAGTTTGTAACACACTTAAATATTTAAAACTAATTAAAAGGCTTAGTTATGTATAATACTCACCGAATCTTTTTTCTTTAACAGGGGAATACTATCTTTGTGACTTGGGATATATGAATGGGGATGGTTTTTTAGCGCCTTTTAAGGGTAGAAGGTATCATTTGAGTGAGTGGAGTAATGGCCTGAATCGTCCACGTGATTGAGAGGAGTTCTTCAACATGAAGCACAGTAAAGCACGCAATGTTATATAATGTGCTTTTGGTTTACTTAAGATGAGATAGCCAATTTTAGAACATCCAACGCATTACTCGGTGGATTCAAAGTGCAGTATAGTGTTAGCATGCCATTATTGCATAATTTTATTCGGTTGCATATGCCGGTTAATCCTCTCGAAGATAGTGGCGTTGAATTACCTTTCGATCCACCGGACGAAACAGAATATATTGACTCAATTGCACCAACAAATGCCTGGCATGTTAAACGAAATGACATGGCAAGCGAGATGTTTAACAATTGGCGTTTGAGGCGGCGTAGAAATTAAACCCAACTTGTATCCCTATTTAAGACAAGGAGATTTGATATTTTTCCTTTAAACTTGTTTGTCAATAATTAAACAATTCATGTGTTTTCCCAGTTCCTGAATTTGTTTGTGCAATGTTATCCTATATATCCAAATTATTATAATTACTTGTTGCCAATGTGTTTTTGTGTGTATAGATTATGCATGTAATTGTTATATTTTATGCATGTAATTGTTATGACAACAGGAAATATTCTGTAAGATTTGGCTTTACCACTTAATTCATATACAACAGTAATATTATATATATCATCAAACAAATTATTCTACCATTCATATGCACTAGTTTTTTTTGTATTATTAACAAATAATTGATTCATTATAAGCACTTATATCAGAGACCCACTAATTTAAAGTCTATGCACTGAGTTCACAGAAGTATTCCTATATCTGTTGTACATCTACTTCAAAAAAAAATTCATACAGCTACACCTTATATATTGATTATTGCAGAAAAAAGTAACCTCCTACTGATTGCTGCATATTAAATGCTACACAGTCTCTTTTGCAGCACGTATTCTTCATCTCTTAAATAAATATTTGATTATGGAGAACTTTAATTATATTTCTATATAGAAAGATGCTTGTGACTTGCTTATTTTCCCTTGAAATCAGTAATGGAAAATGGAAGTAGCAGCACACCTGGCAAAAGTAAGAAAAAAAGAGGGAATGGTAACCGTAAGTATTGGAGCAAGGTCGAGGAAGAGGCTTTAATTGAAACTGTGAAAGAGTTAATTGTCGAGGGTTGGCAATCGGGCAATGGATGAAAACCTGGATTTAACAATCAGGTAGCATTTAAAATCAAGAATAAGATTCCAAGTAGTGATGTTCAAGGAGATCCCCACGTCATTTCAAAAATGTCTTCTTGGTGTAAGGACTTCGAAGCTTTATCTAGGCTCTTTGGTCGTAGTGGTAGCAACTACGTTGCTTTGGATCCTTACAACTTCACAACTGAGATTGTTGGCTCTGAAATTTGGGATGCCGGGGTGAAGGTACGCTTTAATGCAATTGTAAATTTTGTCAAAAATCTCAATTACAATTAATGGCACTGCTCGTAAGAAGTTGTGTTTAATGTTTGTACACCGATGTGACAGGTCAATCTAGAGCTGTTGAAGATGCAACACAAGTCCTTTCCCTACTACGATGACTGGTATATAATGTTTGGATTCTCGAAGGGTACAGGAGATCATGCCGTTGACTTCAATGTTGCTAAACAACGCGCCAACACCCAACCAACACCTGCCCCTTCATCACCCCTAGATCATAACACGGGGATCGATGATTTAACTTCTGAGGCTGGAGACGAGACATCTGCTAACCCAAATTCTGACGGGGCTGATCCGTGGAAACCATCGGGTATAAAGAAACGAAAGGTAAGAACTCCACTCTTAGACGAGGAATTGGTGGCAAAAATAAGTTCATCGCTTGACAAAATGGAATTGGCCATAACCGAACTTTCTAGCGCCATACGTTCATTGAAAAAAGTTGATCCGCAAGTCACTAAGGTTTTTGCGGCACTCCAAGAGTTGCCTGATTTCACTATGACCACTAGGATCCGAGCCGCTAAACGGATTGTGGAGACCCAAACTCAAGTTGCACTCTTCTTTAGCTTGGATGCCGAAGGTAGAATGGAATTTGTTCGTAGCATTCTTGCAGAGGAAGCTGGCCTGCCTGTTGTGTGTTTCAACCCTTGCATGATACTTTTGTTTGTCCCCAAACTTAAATAACTTTTTACTATATCATGGCCATTTTCATACCGTTCTGTAGAAAATGTCATTTTGTCTGCTTAGGGGCTGATATCTGTGAACTATATGCGAGGGGTAATGCTAAATGTTATGTAATATACCAGGTTGAAACACTCATAATTGTCACTTTCAGGCCTGCTTTTGAGAACCAATTTATTTGGTCTAACTGAATGTTAAAATTCTATGGTTTATACTATGACAGGACCTTCGATTTTGGTATCATGGCTATCCTTACATTTGTTTGATTGTATTTTTTAATTAAATGACGTTAGTAATCCTTCAAAAGTGTGAATTCTTCATTAAATTTGATGGGCAACCCATTCAGTTGGTTTTTACTAATTGGCAGGATCGAACAAGTTCAATATCATGTATTACAAAAAAAATGACAGCTATCAATCATGCGCTTTTACTTATAGAAAATGACTTGATATAATCGTCAAACAATTGATGGTTCTAATTATGAAATATACATATGATCTTAATTATCTATTACGTACGTGGGAATAAAACAACATCAGCGGGCATTTGAATAACTTCCCAACAACAGTAATATATTACATTACAAGTCAACGAGGATAGCAAATTGGGACAATCCATTCAACTTGCAATACCTAAAAACAAACATATATCAAATCAACTTAGCATTTTTGGTTCAACTTGCAAGACCCCAAACAATAACATAGTCATAGATAACCATATATATGATCCCGAACTACTTAGATGAAGCATCAATTTAATATAGTAAGACCGTACAAACAACTTCAAATCAGGTTATATATTATTGCATTAACCAAAATGTTTCCTTAAGGGAATACAGCAATAATATATCAAAATGGCAAAATGCTAGCAAGCTTCAGAATTTGACAACAACTTATATCGAGAATTAACACCTAAGACTTGTAAGAATTTGAAAATCATGCAAGTGTTACAAAATACACCATTTGAGCGTAATAGCGAACCACAACCGTTAACCACTTCCGATCTACCCGTGCAACATTCTATTTGCGTTGAAGATTTTCTTGTGTTCGCGGTCGCGAATACGATCGACGAGTGGCGTGTTGGTTATTGGGAAACTCCGAGCCAACTCGAACAAGCCATCATCTCGAGTAGGAATTATTAAACGAGGATCGCGTTCTCATAGCTCCGGCCAATCGAACACAAATGACATCTTATTCCATAATGGTTCTCCGGTGTAGAAATAACGTGACAACTCGGGGCGGCCCTAAACGGAAAAAAAGTAACGATTGGTTGGTTAAGTAAAAGTCTTCTTTTATTGTATAATCAATTGAGATGTTAAATTTTTGTTATATAACCGTGAAATATCCACTGAATTAACAATTTAGTTCTACTACTTACATGTCGCATGGCCATCATGACCATTGATGGAATAGAAACGGTGTTTGTTACCACATCCCACTCCACCATTGGGAACTCTAAAACGAACTTGAAGAGCTCGTATCGGTCATTTAGTATCCCGTAGTGCACACGGAAAAACTCTTTGGTATATGGGCAATTGTAGGTATACGTCATGACTATGGTGATGACCTCCAACACCTTGTCGATAGTTGACGTGTCAATGATTTCCATGTAACGGCGAGCCTCAATAAGCTCATCCACGAACTTGCACAATTGTGTTCTACTACCCCAAAGCACTTCACTTGCTGGAGTTTGCAGAATACACTCGGACTCCATCTCAAACTCCATATAGGGAAAGGGTTATTCGTAATGGTAGGTGTGAAGGAGTTCGAACTGTAATTTCAATGAGTGTGTATGCTTGTTGCTAAGTGTATTTTGCATGCAAGTATAATCAGTTTATATAGTTCAGCAGGTTGTATCAAATAGTGTTTAATAATGATTACTTTTCATATACTTAATTAATAGGGATAAAAGCATCAAGCCCCCTGAACTATGCACGTTTTTGCGACTTGCCCCCTAAACTAAATTAATAAGCGTTTTGCCCCCTGAACTATGCACGTCTGTTCGATTTGCCCCCTGACCGGATTCCGCCGAATATTCCTCGGAATATTCCATTCTCGTGCGACTCACGTGAGTATCAGAAGGGCATTTTCGGTACATATTATGGGGTGTTAAGTTAATGCATGTTCCCCCCTGAACTATGCTTATGTTAGCGACATGCCCCCTAAACTATGCCTTAGTGCCCCCTGAACTATTGTGTTGCGATTTGCCCCCTGAACTATGTAATAGTGCCCCTTGAACTATTGTGTTGCGAATTGCCACCTGAGCTACATTTGCATTGAAAAACCAATTTCTATACTTTTGAGGCTATTTTTAATGTCAGTTTAGTGTACATTTTGTGTGTGTTTGAAGACATGTTATTGTGCTATTTAAAACCATTACCACTATGCATTCATACATTGCATTCATACATTTGAATGACCTTGTTCATAACCCTCAAATGCATTAGTTAACATCAGAATGATTAAAATATTCTGCAAAATAAATGCATTACATTCAGATCAGTGCATTAATAAAATTGTCCTCAAAATGAAAAAATAACACTACTTAATATGTCACTAGGTCTTCATTCCTTGATCTTAGAAGATATGGCTTGCAACCAGGATCTTGGTAGTACTTCTCCTCATCATGTATCTCATGGTGGTAGCAACAATCTCTTCCTTATCTTTGCCACTGCCTCTTCTTCCTGAATGTTATCATCAACAAATAATTTTCTCTTTGCCTTAGAAACAGTTTCACCCTTTTCTTTTTCCCCAACAATCTAATCAACAAGAGTAAAACAAGAATTAACAGAGCAAAATAAGTTAGCCCTGTCTATGTAAAACAACAAAAATATATATCCAAGCACCAAGAGCATATAATGAAGTTACATTGCAAAATTATTATTGACACTACTGTAGATCTGATGATAACAGATGTTGCACAAAAAAGAAGTTTCACCACATTTAAAAGTCTATGTACTCCAACTCCAGTCAGAAGCATTAATAAGACACGATTATCACAAAAATACATTAAATCCAATTATCTACTTTTCCACCATTTTCCTCAATCCAAATCAAGCAAAAATTACAACAAATTACACTTACAATTCTATTAACAGTTGAAACAAGTTCACCAACAATTACATTTCATTTCCATCAATTAACAGACCAAACAGGAGCAAACAACAAAAGAGAACCAGCTGAATTTCAGCTCCGACCACACCAACGACAACAAATTCACCTATGATTACACTTACAATTCATCGACACTCGAAACAATTCATCCAGCAATTACATCTCATTTCCGTAATTTTCGCAATCCAAAGCAATCGCAATAAAACAAAACAACGAATCGGAACCTGAAAGAGAATCGTGAGGCGGGCGAGAGGAGCAGTACACGTCTTGCTAAAAGCACCGGCGATACCTCCGGCGAGAAGCTGCGGCACGGTGCCAATCTGCGAAATCTGCAGCTGCTGAGGCGGCGGCCGCGAGTGGTGTTGTAGAAGCTTCCGCGTCGAGGAACACGAACCGCCTTCAACTCTTACTCTGGCGTCCATTAGAAGCCAATAATAGTCAAGCTTAATCGGACAAATGATGTGAATCGAGAGATAATTTGTGAAGAACCCTAATTTTGTTCGGCTCACTTTTTTCTAAGTGTGGAGAGGAGTAACGTTTCAGTTTACACCCCCTGGAGTTTGTCTTTCATTCAGTAGTTATTATTTTTTTTTTAAAAAAAAACAAAAAAAAAAAAAAAACGAACGGACGAAATTACCCCGCTGACCATCATGTGATACGCACGAGTTCGGAATATTCCGGCGGTTTTAGGGCGGAATCCGGTCAGGGGGCAAATCGAACAGACGTGCATAGTTCAGGGGGCAAAACGCTTATTAATTTAGTTTAGGGGGCAAGTCGCAAAAACGTGCATAGTTCAGGGGGCTTGATGCTTTTATCCCTAATTAATAATTACAAACACCTGACAGTGTATTGAGAAGAGGTTGTAAGTAAAACTTCGCCGCAAATTAATACGGATGCGGGTAATTATTCCATTTGCTGAGCTTAAAAATGTTTTCATGAAATATATTTTCACATCTACATTAAATGCCATCTACACACCTAATGTGACCCTTACCATCACCATTAAATATAAAAGATTCAATTGGTATAATTTTTTGTTTAGTAATATTACCATTATAAAGTTTAACATTAATAATGAGAAATAGTGCAATAGAAATATTGAGCAAGAAACAACTCTTAACACACCTAAGAAAATATTAACTGACGATGAACATCTTATTTTGGAAGTCGAACAACATTCGTTTGCTGAGTACATGATATTAAGGAGATCCGTTATTCATTATGAGTTTCCCAAATCATGTACTATCAGATTACTAACCCGATTACTAATCCACGCGATAGATATCGTTGTAAATACCACAATAGATTGTAGCTTTGTGGAGATCACCCTCGTTCAGAAAAAGCGCTGTTTGGAATTAAGGCTACATCAAGTAATTCAAATCGAGTTGACGGGTGGTGCACGCGTGAGTCGTGCATGAATTCAACAGGGACCTCAAACAAAAACTTGAACTCCTTCTAGTATTTCTCTCCTTCGTGAGAGAATCTTGCCGCAACAAGGTTAAACTTCTCGGTAAAACAAGTTGTTACAATCATTACTTTGTAATTAGTGCTATTAACCATTATAAATGAAATATACTAATATATAGATGGAGAAACATATTACATTACCAAAATTAAATAACTAATGAGTCGTTACTTACGTGTCGGATCGAAGCCTCAATTTGAGCCGGCATGGTAACGATATTTTCTACGGGATCATATCTAACAAAGGGAAACGCTCGGACATATTCAAATAATTCATGTCGCCCTTTGTAAGAGGCAAAACGTTCGTGTAGTGCATTGATGTCAAATGGATGATTGAAAGTTTTCGACATTTCAATGCGTATAGTCTTTAGAATAGGGAGTACGACCTCAACTTTGTGTAATGGCACAAATTTCCTACTATATAGTAATTCTTGCATGAAACGATTCTCATGCGCACCATCCCACGCTGCATAACCCCAACCAGGTTCCATTATATTTTATAAATATGTAGCCTCGATTTCTTTTAGTACATAAATAAGTGAGAATGTTGATAGGTAAGTAGATGTGAAGAACCCTATATTTATAGCAAAAGAATTAAAAAGATGAATTGGTGTGCATGTGACCAGTAGTTGAATTATTCATGCATCAATTATTAGTGAAGGCCCATGTAGCAACGAGGATTTGTGGTGTTTCGGTTTCATTTTATTCTAGTCAATAAAGAGGTACTATGAAAGATTTATGTATTACCAGACAATTTTATTTAATATACCAAGACAAATTTATTTAATATACCACACTACCGACATAGTACACTGAATTAAGGAAACTTATATCAAACTTTTCCATGCAAGCCCTAAGCATACGTCCATGGTATGCGACCATAGAAATATTGCTTACAACATTAACTTAATTTTAACAACGGAACATATACTAGATGGAGCGCTAGCGCTTTATTATTATATCATTTAATTAACCATAGCCATACTTTTAAATCTATGGCGATGGTATTCCCCAGTTACAAGATGCTTCGGAACTAGGCTATTCATCCATGGAGTAGTAAGATGTTGATGCATCTTGGTGTTCTGAATTACGATATATGGGATGGTTGGAGGAGGAAGGCAGAGATGCGTCATTGTGACCCCGGTTCGTGTTCGAACCCCGACGATTGCGACGAGCTGGCCTATTACCTATTGGGTTCAAAGAAAATAATAATTTATCGGGTGAAAAACTACTCAACTAGGACCCAGTGTACAGTAATGATGTATATTTTATAGCGTTATTTTGTATGATACCTATAGACACATCCGTATCAGACGAAATCATGATTGTGTCTGGATTAAGAAACGGGAGGATTGGTTCTGGTTCTCCAAATATTTTTTTAAGATAATCCCAACATGGCTCACCTTGATTGCGATAAGCCAAGACCAACTCCTTAATCTAGCAAAATGAAATGTTAAGCGAATAACAACATCTGTTAGCCAAATAATAATTATAAAATTTGACAAACACAATAGGACATTCGAAATCACAATGCAAAGAGTGTCCCAATCTTGCTGGTTAACGTGGAGGGTATTTGTAGCTTCTTCGTAAGTAAACTCGTGCACTGATAGTAACGTTTTGAAAGTTTTGTAACAATCCTCAAGGTGACCAAATTTACTAATACAGAATGGTTTGGTAAACCTCATACAAAAGCATTTGTTAACCTCCTCAAGTGCCGCCATAATACTTGACCTAGATGTCTTGGTCAACGGATGACCAATACGATCAACTTCAGCCGCCAACGTCTCAATGAAACATAAATCTATGTGCTCTTTCCCAGTATCATTGTAGAACATTACGGATTGATTTGCATCTACGGATGTAGACATGTTTCAATATATATTTGGGGATAATATAATATCACCTAATAAGTTTTGTGTGAAATGAAAAATAAGCAATTCAGTCGATCTACAAATAATGGGTAAGCTATCTCAATTATTAGGTGAAGATATTTTTTAACTAGCGGACAATTTTCCATAAAGTGAAGATGTAGTTTTACATACCAACTGATAAGATGATCAACCATTCACATGATAGGAGGCGTGTATGTGATTAATAATTTTAGCTACACTATTCCTTATTTTCAACTCGTGACATTATTCAAGACCACTAGAAAAAGATATAACTGATGCCACAAATACAGAGACTGACTGATCACACGTGCATTGGCCAATAAGATCCTTCAATCACACCTAATTCACTATTACATGAAAAGTTGATTAGATATAATGTGCCAACATTATTGCCTACTTGACAGAAGGTGTTGCACACAACATTTTAATACATTAGCCACAAAATCTTACATTTCACACCGCAATAACCATTCAAATCACATGCAAGTTATAGTAGGGAGAATTATTAGTGTTAGATAGGACAAAAGTTATACAATATGTACAGAACACAATATGTTGGTCATATATCCATTTAGAATACAAGTTCATTTCTTGCTCATATGATATTATCTCTATCTCCAATATATAGAAAACAGTGTGACATATTATGGCACAAAATTACAACTCGCACGGTCGGGGAAATGTACACAGCTTCATACACTACGGTGAGGTAATTCAACGACGATCATGCTATTGCAGGGAGAAAATGGTTTTTAAAACAAATTGGGGTGAAGACAACCCGAGACGACGATACTTCTAATGTAGATTCTTCGGGTAAGTATTACGATAGGTCGATTATCTATAGAAAATTAACACATTTTTGATTTACACAACTCAATTCAGATTCTATCCTTTTTCAGAGCAATGGATGCAACTTGAAAGATTGACACGACCCTCCAATGTGCATGAGAGCCAAAAAAATAATTCCCGGTCTTCTAAGGAAGCTCAACAATTTAGAGAATGCGAGATCGACCATGCAATCCCAAAGCAATAATGAGGCAGAGTCCATTAACAAGGAGGCTACCAGTAACAATGACAATCTCAAATACCAAATTTAATTGAAAAATGTGTTGGAGGTGGCTAGGAAGAAAGAGCGGTGCATGTGGATGTTACTTACTGTTTCTTGGATCATTTGTATTGCAATGGTTATTTAAGTTACCTAAAAATATCGCTAAGTCTGTTATTTGATGAAATGCAGCATTTTAATGGAGACATGTTATAAATAAATATATGTGAATATGCAATTCAAGCTCTACAGGTAACAGTTAGCATGAATAGCAGTATCATGAACAAATTAGACCTTAAACAGTACGAAATTAAATTAATACTGGATTGGAGGTATATAATGAGGCAAACAAATATTTATTGTTTAGATAAAAATGGATTAACTTGAAATAATAGCAACATCACTTGAAATCAATGCCACGTCTACTACTAATTTTCAACAAAATAGATGATAAAGGAAATCTGATATCATGGCAAAAATATTAAAAGGCAACTAAATAATGACTACCTCAGTTACAGTCATTTAAGAAAGATTCTAAATTATACACAGGTTTATAATCTGTTGACATGAGGTTTTAGAATAGAGTTAAAAAAATATGACCAAGATGATTACAACTTACCCACTAATATTTAGCTCTGCCAATTAACTTATGTGTGAAAAATGGGGAGTCTACGTCCATATGAGGATCCGTGCATTGTACAAAGGGTAAGCTCGGTTGCGCATTTTGTCGATTTGGGGTTCCATCTAAACATTATTAATAATGTGCTTATATTTGAAACATAACTTTAATTTGATTGACAAAGAACAAATAAGAGTAAAAGTAACATGGGTGGTCAAAATCCTTACAATAATATAGTTTGCCCATGCTCCTTCATCATCCACTAGAAGAGTATGGGTCGAAGGGTCCAATCCTGGAAATCCATAGAAGTTGTTGTAGGCGTGTAAAATATCGAATAGTCGCTTCCACGAGGAGAGTTTTAATTGAACCTCAAGCCCACCCTGAATGAATCCACTGGAGAGGTGTCTTTGTAATGTTGAATGAAGTCTATTATAGAAGCCCGCTTTCCATGAATTATTACAGCGCCAGCCATCAAACCTCATTTCAGTTACAACTCCAACTAAATATTCTTCTTTCTGTTTTGTCCAAATTTTTTGACTTGGGTTACGGAGTCTAATAACTTGTCGTGTTGTGTTCGGTCCTGCTAAATGTAAGGACATCAAAGGAAGTCAGAAGTAGCATACATTTACAATGAACGTATGTAATACGTATATACCTGGATCCATAGGGATCGAATCTGTTACCTTGTTCCTCCATTCTGAAATGGAACAGGAAGTGGTAATAGATTACAAGATGATTTTCAACAGAACGATAATCGCCGGTTGATTAACTCGAAGATAGATAATAACCTGCCATAATATATTGCATATTGTAGTTAACTATAAATAATTTTTTTTTGGCCAATTACACACACACCACTACTCGACGCTACAAATTGAAATTTAAAGTAATCCCCTGTAACATCAGTCTTTATAACTATGTAGTAAACATAATTTACATCAATAGCAAATATCAACATATTAAGGTTTGTTCACAAACAATGCCATATCCGTAGATTAGGGTAATATTGATGCGTAATAGAATGTTTGACGAATGTAAAGATGCATTATATTGAAAACAACTAAGCATTCTTGCAACCAAAATCGAAGATCGGACTACAAACCCTAATGCTCAAATCCAACATGTAATTTAAATCCATTTAACAAAGTAGAAGGCGACAATGAAGGGACATACCGGGAATATCATGGAGAAACAATGTAACTGCAACAAATTTGGGAAGAACCCGATGTGTTATGCGCAGAAATCGAATTTTTGGCTTTCAATTTTGGGGGAAAGAACAGAGGTCGTACTTCCTTCTCCTCTGTCTCACTGTTGTCATTTGTAATTTTCTTCCATTGTATATGAGAAGTAAGGCAAATAATACACAAGGGCGAATATGTCAATTTACAACCAAAATGACTCAATCTAGGATAAGAAGAATCAACCAAAGTAAAGACTGTATGTTACTCAGTTCACTGATATGGACCATCTTTAGAAGAACCAAAGGTATTATAAATACTCCCAATATGGATCTTAATATATTACATGATGAGAATGACCCAATCCCAACTGGCTAACCAAACGAGCCCTTTGTGCTTCGTTCATTGTGAGAACGAACAATTTATGTCATTTGGGATTGTTGGAAGCGTATTTGTTGTCATTATACTTCTTATACGAATGCGTTGTGTTAATTGAACATTGTGTTTGTCTCGTGTTCCATCTAAAATGTGAGGCATTATACTTGAATGTGTGGAGAAATTCAGTATCAACTTAAGATGTACGTCTGTTAATATAACATAACGCATTGCGTTAGTCATTGTTGCGCGAATAATATATTTTTTTTGTATATCGATTTTGGTTGTTAAATTCAAATTTGTTTATATCATAGCATAAGTGTGGCCCCTGTAATTTGACATGCTACATAACTTGATGTTATGATCATGTGTAATTGGTTGTATATGTCAATCTTGCTTTTTAGTGAACATTATTCGTTATGGGGCCGGGGGAGAAGATATGGATACTTTTTGCATGCACTAAGTGGTGTTTAGGGTTTTGTTTTTTGGTTTCTTGGTTGTATTAATATACCTATATCGAAGTGGAAGATTTGGTTGTAGACCCCGTAGAGCAGACATTTGTTATAGTATAATCCATCACATAGCATCTCAAGTTAAACACTTTGACACACTCTTAAACACGGGTGATGTCCTCATAAAAATGCTCATAAGATGAACCAGGATGAAGTTGTGTTATCTACTGCATAGCTATGGGGGTTTGCGAGAATCTAAATATGTAGGAATGTCTTGTCAAGTATCGATGTTTCTAAATACTCTAGCACACCACACAAAGAACCGTATTGTTGGTGGGCATTTTGGAAGGTCCGACGAAACGTGAATCGATTCTTTGGTAAGGTTTTACTCGCGTTATTAAAATGCCACATGATCTTACTGTCGACGCCGGAACCTATTGAAGCCGATGACATAGATCCTATATGAAAAACATTTAAGGTATTTGGCTACTTTTAAATTTGTAAACCTACTAGAAAGGATACATTTGCAATGATGGTTAAGAAACACTTTTTACTAAATGGGATTTTTGTTCATGAAATTTAATAGGGATGCGTATGAGCACTTGACATGTCATTGTTCCAAGTTCGTGTCCCTCTTGTAGACCAAGGTTGAAACAAAAGCCACAAAGGTGTATTGGCTTCCAACCTACTAGTTGTTTGCGATGGAAATTGATTGTTTGCGTATGTACTAGATGGTTGGGAAGGGATGACGGTTGATAGTCGTATCCTAAGTGGTGAGGCAATATCGTCTAGGCCTGGATAGTCGAGGTGTTTGGGGATATTGTTACTCAAGTATTTGTGTTCGGAATTCCATTCACGAGTTTGAGGAAATGAGTCACAACATTTTTATTAAGGACTTTGAGTAAAATATAAGAGGTCGTCTGGAGTACAATAGTTAGAGCTAGAAAAATGCGATAAATTATAAGTACAAATAAAGTGTATGAAAATGGAGAATATTACTGTTTTGTGTGGAGAGGATTAGTGCTTGAGTTGGAGCCCGTCCTCCTCATTTGCTGAGAAAGGGGGACTATTTACAGTGTAAGTTCAAGGGTCTTTGGCCAATGAGGGTCGGTCTCATCGCTTTTGCTAGTACCCAATGGTGTGAGAGTTTTTTACGCCAATGGTCTTCGAAGATAATATGAGCCAATGCATGCAGTCCGGTCTGCACCAATGATATTTGTTGATTTCTGCCCCACTGAATGAGTTGGACCAATGGCGGGATGGCCTTTCCTCGTTATTAAGGTAGTCGTGACGTTAGGAGAGTTGGACCAATGGGGAATGGTATTTCTTTGTTATTAGGGTAGTCGTGACATTGGGAGTGGTGATGACGAATAATGCGTCTTTCGAGGTAAGTCAGAGGTCGTGGTCAATTTGGTACGTCCTTGCGGGTCGTCTTGTTGATCATGAGCTGATTATGGTGGGTCTTTGACCTTGCCTTTACTCGTGTCCCTAATGTTGGATATGTGCTCTTGTTTCCTCAATTTTGGAAAAGTGTTGGTGACGGCTCCTCGGGCACCTCGTGGGATGTCGATTGCTCCGAGGGCGATTATTCTTTCGGACTGGGGGGGGGGGGGGTCTCAGGTCGTTTTGTCGTAGGTACCCTAATCTTATGGAGGTCTTAGGTCATTTTTTTGAGGGGGGGGGAGTAACGTGTTCGAGCCTTCATGGCCTCACCCCATCCCGTCTAAGAGGCATTGGACGAGTCCGGGGGTACCTTTCTCCGAGTGTTTAGATCAAGTACAATTGGTGGGTGTTTTTGGGTCGTGACTTGGGTGTACCGTCTCCAGAGTTGGGGTCGTCCATCTGTATCCGGGAGGAGGATGGTCATGGCCGTTACGGTCTTTCCTGCAAGACCATGGACAATTTTCTTTGTAGGGTACCCGCTTTTCCGCCCCTCTCCGAGGGTGGTGCAGATTATGCATCATCACTAAGAGATGCAATAACACGACCCGACAGTTTAAAAGTTCCCATCGGCAAAGAGTTTATAGATTTCCAATTTTGCAAATTAATCGTGTTCCAATACATGGAAGTTTGTCATTATAGCAACTACTAACTTAGTCATTCCTCATTTCCCACTTGTTGTTAGATTGTTATTATCTTGGTGATGGTGGATACACGAATTGGATGGGATTCCTTGTGCCATTGTTAACGGGTTTGAAATTATTCCCCCTTAACGAATATTATTTTTGGGTTGGAACGCCCTGCCCGTGATTCAAAAACAATAACAGATGAAAATAATTGGAAATAACGAGAGATGCAAGAATATTCCTTCCTTTATTCACTGAACTTTTCCTCATTTATTTTATTTTGGTATGCTTATGTCAAACTTCGAGTTGTTCTTCTTCTATTGATTACCTTCATTTATATAGACTTTGGTAGGGGCAGGTGTCACTGTGCATGTGCTTTAGTAAAGACAGGTGTCGTTATATTGTTACAGGTGTAAAAATTAGGATAAGGTTTATCTTTTAGTCGACTAGATGCTGACTAGACCAATCTTTATGTCTTTCGACGGCTCCGAGGGTCTCTGAGGCATGGTTGTTTTGGGACGTTACTCTTTCGAGGGGCTATGCTTTTGTTGATAAATATTTTAGGATGCTCGTCCGGGGGTATCAGACTTTGGCATAAGTGTATTCGGAAGTAGGGACTGCTGTATATGCCCTCCGAAGGGTTTTATTTCTCTTTCTTGATTCGGGTCCGTTCTCCGATGGCCTGGTGTGATCTCCGAGGGCGTAATGTGATCTTCAAGGGCGTAGTATGATCTCCGAGGGCTTGATTTGCTCTGCTTGAAACAGTATTCTTTTGTCTAAGTCCTCGGAATATATTATCCAGGCGCTCTGTTATTCATTTCTGATTTTTTGCCGAGAATAGGTCCTCGAGTGATGGTCCGAGGGCTGGTCATGTTGAGGAGTGTTCAGCAAGGAAGTTTTCTTGTAAGTTCGTGGGACTCGGGGTCCGTTGTGGTCCCTCTTGGCGCATTGGTGGATATCGGAGTCGCGCGGATCCACCGGGGTTTGCTCTTTTTCTGATGCCGCGTTGATATCTGTTTTTTACTCACCATTTGACTTTCCAAGGGACGCTTATGTTCCTCCTCGTGTGCTCCTTTGTGCCTTCTTAAGTCAGTGACCGGGGGGTAGGGCAACATCCGAGGAGGCCTCCTTATTAGGAGTGGGTACATCTCATCGGAAGTACTCGTGACAATAGTATTGTCCATTTATTAATTCCCATAATTAGGATTAATATTCTTCTTAACCTTCTATTTATCTTTATGGTTAACACTAGCCCCCCCAAATTTCGATCGCCTTCGTAGAGGCGAGGGAAATTTTATTTCATGTCCTCAGTGAGGTGAGGGGTTAGTGCGAGTTCTTCTTTCCGAGGTACCTATTTTTTGGCCTTTTTTCGAGGGAACATATATATATATATATATATATAATCATAATAATAAAAATGGACCGAATGGGATTTTACCGGATTGCCCTTGAGGGTTCGGCCCCAACACAGGTGGAGGATGCGGAGCATTTGTTGCAGGTAACCGTTGGCCATTTAAAACTTCGAAATATCTGACCGTTTGTAACGGTCAGATTGTTGATGGCGTGGCGCGTGGATACAGTGGATACGTGGAGCTTTAAATTTGCTCCACGTTTTGAGGGTTTGTGACCGTTGTCACTTTCACTCCTATAAATAGGAGAACTATTCCCCTTCACTTCTCACTTTCACAATTCTCTCTCGCGGTGAACTCCTTTCAGAGCAAAAAAATTGATTCTTCTCTTCTTCTTTTCTTCTCACGCCTTTAATCTTTCAGCAATTTCACGCACAATTCATCTTTTTTCTTTTTCGACTAAACACTTCTTCTTTATTTTTGTATAAATGGCTTCCTCTGCCAACGTTGACCCCATTGCTGCCTCCACTGTCTCCGAGGTCACTGCTCTGGTTGATTCTTCTACAAATTTGAGGAGTATTCCGACATGGGTGGTTACTCGTAAGCGCAAGGGAGAAATTGCTGCTGTTGCCGAGGTTGGCGCCACTTCTTCTAAAAAAGCTAGGGTTCCCAAATCGAAGAAGGTGGCTCCTCCTCGGGATTTTTCCAAAGTTGAGGGGGTTCCTAGCATCGCCACTCGTGAACAGGTGTTGGAGTTATTCACTTCGACTGGGGCTTTTCAGAAGAATATGATCTTCCGAATTCCGACGAAGGATGAGAGAGCCTGTTATCCTCCTCCGGGTATGTTGACTGTTTATTTTGCTCAAGTGAGATACAGGTGGCGTTCATTCATGTCGCCTTTCTTCTGCGAAGTTTTTAAGGCTTGCAATATCAGCCCGAGTCAACTGGTTCCGAATGGGTTCGCCGCCCTCTGTATTTATGTTTACTGGTGTCAGGTAAACGGGTTGGAGTGTGGGGTGGACCACTTTTTTTCCATTTTTAATGTGGTAATCTTAGGCGGAAGGTTTCCGTTTTACCATGTTCATCATCGGGATACTACGAAGAGAATATTGGATGCGTCAATCTCCTCGCATAGTGTTTGGAAAAACAAATATTTCTTCGTGCAACCTGTTCACGGCATATGGGATATGCCCTTCGATTGGAGAGAGGGCGCATCTCCCGTGCATACTCTGGACCCGGAGATGGTTTTGTCTCCGGTAATTTCTCAGCAAAAGTTGATGGAGTCGGAGGACTTTATGATGTCGTTCGAGACATCCGGACTTCATCATGTGGTTTTTACCGATGACGCCGTGGAAAAGCCCTTGTCTCTATCGCCCGATACGAGGAATCTTTTTAGTAAGTTTTTTATTTTCTTCATTTGTTCCTTCTCTGAGTGAAGTAGTGAATTATACTTATATCAGTAGTATCTGGGGTGGTGCAGAGGAGGTTATGGCAAATTATTATTTGCAGTCGTGTCCGAGGGAACCTACTCCAAGCGGTGCTTCCGATGCGCCAGAAGAGGGTGATCATGAAGAAGAGGAGGTCAATGCCCCCGAGGGCGGGCATACGGGTCCAGAGACAGGAGGGGCTCACGAGGACCATTCTCCTCTGTATATAGATATGACGGGGGTTATTAGAAATGTTGTTCCATTATGCCAGGTAGCTCTTTCTTCCTCTTGGGCTTTGGTGCCAGTTTCTAGGCCCGATACGGGAGATATGCTCGCCTCTGGATCCGATATAGGACACTCTTCGAGGGTTTCCGAAGAGGGGATACTTCCGAGGGCTAGCGAGGAAGAATTTGTTCATAAGACTACCGAGGTGGTAGACTTGTCTTCTAGGGATCCCTCTCCTGCTTCCACTGAGCCTACGCCCCTGGCAGTTCCTGAATCTGTCCCTCGTGGTGAGTTCTTATGGATCTTTAACGGAATTTTTCATACCTTTATTGAAGAGTTTATTCATGTGATGATGCTCTCCTTCTTGATGCAGAGACTGTGGACAAAGGCAAGGCTCCGATGGTGGAAGAGCCTTCTTTATATGGTAAACGTTCTTCCCTTGTCCTTTTCTTCTAGTGATAATTTTTTCTAGTTTCATTCTTCTTTTCACACATATATGTTGCCTTTTGTAGAAGAAGAATTCTTAGCACAATTCAGTGTTCCCGGGCAGGAGGCTTTACGAGGGGATTCCAAGGATATTCAAGGGGAGTTTGATCCCTCGTCCGAGGACAGAGACGTGAAGGAGGGGATTTTGAATTCGTTGCTTGGGGAGGCTGGCCCGTCCGTTGTAGCTGGTGGTTCTCGGGTCGTATTTACTAATTCGGATGTGGTGACTCCATTACCGGGAAGTACTCCTCCGAGGGGTCACATCCCAATGCCTTTGTCTGTTCCCGTGACTCTATCTTCGAGAGGTCACACCTTTCAGACGCCCATACCTTCTAGTGGGCCAGAGGGACATTTCTCGTCTCGGACCGTGTGGGAGGCTTATCAGGATATCCTCTAATTCTTCGCTTCTTCTAGTTCGACACCCGCCGAAGGGTATCAATTTTTGTATACGAGCCTTAACTGGTTGGGACTCATGGTAAGTTTCTTCGTACTAGTCTTTTTGGGATTGTATGATTTATTCGTAATAATTTCTTTTTTCGCTTATCTTTTCGTAGATTGGAAAGACTCGGAAGGCAGTTACTGCCGTAGAAGAACGTGGTCGAAAGGATATGGAGGAGATGGAAGCTCTCCGAGCACAATTGGCACCTCTTTTGTTCCGGGACAAAGAGAGTCAGACGAGGGAAGAGGTTCTCCTTACAAAAAATTCTGACTACGAATTCACCCTTCAGGAAGTTGAGAAGGCGAAGGAGGGCTTGCATCACAGGTTGAACACTGCAGAGTCTGCCTATAAGAAGATGGAGGTCTCCGAGAAGGCTGCAATGGCTAAGATAGCCCTTTTGGAGAAGGAAAAAAGGGAGTCCGAGGGGGTCCTTAATGCTCGGATCACTGCTCTCAAGAAAGAGATAGCTGAAGGTTTGGAGAGGGAGAGAAGTCTCCAGGAGGCATTGGGTCAGGTCACCGACAGAGCTGAGTCGGCCGAGGAGAAGTTGGCAAATTTCTTTTCTCCCGAGGAGGTGCAGACTAAGATTGATGCAACGATTCAATTTGCTCAACGAGAGATCTCCAGACAGCACTCGGGAGTTTTCGATACACCTTCTCAGGAGCTTTTGGCAGGCCATCTTTTCTGGGGATATTTGGAATGTGCTAGGCTGGCCAAGTCTTTGTTGCGGTCGGAGGTGGATTTTTCCAAGTCTTTTGACCTTCGTAAGTTGAAGAGGCCAACTCCCGATGACTGTCATTACTTTGTGAGGAGATTTGGGGGTTTACTATCCCCTAGGGATTCTCCCGTACCTTCTCCGATGGGTTATGCCAGTAGTCAGGGTCCGAGGGTTAGCGGTTTCGGGGGGTTATTTTCACCAATTTCTCGCCTTGCTCCGCTGGGTACTTCTGCTGAGGCGACGACTCCTTCACACCCTTCTACCACGGGAGCCTAGTCTATTTATTGTAATTTTTATTTCCCGCTCTTAATGAATGTCTTTTGTACATACTATCTTTTCCGAGGGCTCCTCGGTTTTTAAATAAGTAGTCATTTTTACATCTTTCATTTCTCCACCTTTTTTGTCTTTACCGTTAAAATCTAATTAAGGAAGATAATGATGAACCACTTAAGGTTGCTGACTAGGTTTATCTCCTAAGTAGGAGGTGTTGTCTTGCATGGCGACATGGGATACGTGTCATTCTTAATTAAGAAGATTTATTGACACGTGTCCTTTGTTTTATGAAATGGGGATTTAATCTTCTTTCTCTAATCAAGGGGTGAAGGATATATATGTATTTAGGCCATTCAACAATTAGGTTTATTAATACTCTCACAATCACAACTAGTTTTTGATTTTCTTATCTTTTCAATTTGTCAACAATCGTAAGCACGAGGATACTTACTTGAGAAGATGATGCCCCCTTATTATAGGCGAGGAGGATCAGTTTCGTCTTGTGGTTCTTCTCGAAGTACTACTCGGAGTTCGCCTGGACAGTCAATGGCTCCTCCTATCCTCTGTGAGAGTTCCTCTCCGGGGCCGAGGGATAGTTTGTCTGGAAATCAAGTGACACTTGGCGCGAGTTCCTCTTTAGGAGTAGCCCATAGACTTTCATCTACAAATTCTCGTAGAGTAAACCATATTATGGAGATATTTATGGGTAGGGAGCCATATTCTTTGGCAGATGAGTCTTCGAAATTTGATTTGATTCCTCTTAACCCGTCCAGATTAATAGGTAGGGGACGTGTGGGATCCACTACGAGTACGGAGTGCGAGAGCTCAATAAGGTCTCTTTTCACTGGGTATAACTTGGATTTGGAAGAATATGACGTTATAGTGCCTTCCGCGGGTCAGAGAGCTTATGCGCCTCCCTCGGGTTATCTGACTGTCTACAATGAACAAATGCGTTGCGGGTTACGAATGTTTTTCCACCCTTTTTTCCAAGTACTCTTTCGGTATTGGCAGGTATGTCCGAGTCAGCTAACACCAAGTTCATATAGTCATTTGGTGGGGTATGTCCTGTATTGTGAGCTTTTAAACGTTCCTATGTCCCCTTATCGGGTGGGAACAATATTTGCCCTTCGACCCTGTTCAGAGGGGAATCCCTTTTTTAGCCTGACCTATCGGGACAAGGAAGATACATTTACTCGTGTATCCAATACCCGCTCTTATAGAGGGGACTGGAGGCAGAGGTTTTTCTTTGTCCGTCCGAGAGGTCAATCAGTCAGGTCGTGGGGGGTGCCCATCCGATGGGGTCTGGGATATATTGCTCCCAACACCGAAACACAAAGTTACGAAAGGGAGATATTGCTTTGCTCAGGACTTTTTTCTGGTTCCTATGACATATCCGGGCTACTGGACTTCCCCGAGGTCCTGATTTTGGCGGGTTTGCAAGAGGGGGTGGAGGGATGTACCCCCCCATCTCGTCCTCTTCATTGCAACTTTTACTTCCGTAAGTTTTTTTTATCATCTTTCGTCTGTTCAGCTTGTAAATTCTCTGGGTGTCCTCGGACTGTTTGCACACTGATGTTTTTTGCAGGCGCGGAGATGGGAGCGTTTTCCCTCAGGTCTTCTAATGATGTTTTTCTAGGGCGGGCGTTGCATGGTAGTTCCAGGATGTCGGAGGTTGGCGGTTCTGATCCACTCGTAAATGAGGCAATGGTTGATATTTCTTTGGAGGAGGAGGGACTGGAGGCATCACCTGTGGTAGCCCCCCAGTAAGCTTTATAATTCCTCTCGGGGTGTCGGATCCGATAGCGGCTCCCTCTCAGACGGACTTTCACACGACTCCAGTGGTGTCACAGCCTTTTCCTCGTGACTCTGTTGTAGTGAATGTGTTTGAGGAGTATCTTCTCTCTCCTGATACGGGGGACTTGCATCCCATTGAAGGTGGCCCTGATCGTGTTCCCGCACCGCCGCTCGAGGGGAACCCTTCCCTCGGGAGATCTTCCCCTCCTCGGGATAATCAGGACATTTCTCCCCTCGGATCAGCGATGGGATTTTGTCGAAACTTTCTCAGTGGTTTATTGAACGTGACGGATTGCGGGATGATGAAAGCCCTTCCGGTATCCGTTCTTCAAGACTTAGCTTGTAAAGATCTGTGTGAGGTATTTCATTATTTTATCTATTTTACTTAATACTAACATGTCGCCCCTGTCTGATGTGATTTGCTTTGTTCTTGGGCAGATTTACATGGTGCTAGATGCCCTTAGATCTTACGGGAGTTCTTCTTCCGATCCTGGTTTAGTATATCGCCATCGGGACGAGTTAGAGCAAGGTCTCTTAAAGGCTCAAGCGGAGATGACTCAATTGAGGGGGGTTCACGAGTCCACTCGGGAGGTCCACAACAATGCATTGCAATCCGAGAAGGATAAAGCGTGGGAGTTGGAACGCCAACTGATGCTCGAGAGAGCTCGTGTATTTAATTTATAGAGGAGAATAGAGGAGTTATGAGACCAGATGCGGTTCTCGGAAGAGCAACTGACGCAGGCTACGAAGGAAAGAGATGCCTTGAGTCAGCAGCTACTGGGGATAACTCGTACCCAGGCGGTGGCGCTAGTTATGGCTCGGGTCCAGGCAGTGTTGGAAGTGGTGGGCCCATCTAGCCTTCGTGAGTCTCTTCAGGGCGAGATGCGTGATTTGGTTCATATAGGCTACCGGTTGTGCCAAGACGCTGTTCAAGCTTTGCCAAGGTTTCCCTCGGGCTTGATCATTCCGGAACTTAGTATTCGCCAGATTTCCGAGAAACTTCCTCTCTCACCCATTAGGGATTCTACAGCCCCGATAGTGTTTGTTGATGATCCGGTTTCTTTTTCCGAGGAGCAGCGCTGCCGACTTATTCAAGAAGGAAAACGTCCTATAGGAGGTGCTTAGTTTGTAGAAAGATATTGTGTAGTTTAGCTCGTAATACGAGGGACCTTTTTGTTGGGGTGCTAAGATGACTCATGCGTAAAGTTATCCTTTTATCGGGCAACCCTACTTTCTTTTGTACTGGAACCCTTCGTATATGAACAACCTCTTTTTTTTTTTTTGAT
Source organism: Linaria vulgaris (assembly GCA_948329865.1). NCBI lineage: Eukaryota > Viridiplantae > Streptophyta > Magnoliopsida > Lamiales > Plantaginaceae > Linaria > Linaria vulgaris. The sequence continues at coordinate 26,623,923 of OX415250.1, read as the reverse complement.
GACGCGGGAACCCTCAGCCACTACCCTTCGGGTGCGCACCGGGTAAATCCACGGGTCGACGAAATAGCCTGCAAACCTCGCCAACCAGTTAAGCCACACTAGGCGAACCATGTGTGACAGGCTCAGACCCAGAAGGCAAGGAATCAATTCGTTCCCAATGGGATTCGAACTTGAGACCTTGGAGAGGAGATACCTCCTCCTTAACCAACTGAGCCACCCACAAGGGGTATGAACAACCTCTTTTATTTATGCATGACTGTTACATTAAGCATAATACTTTCTAAGGTTGATTGAGTTCCAGGTATTACGAAGGACTATTCCCTCAAAATTGGCAAGAAGATAAGTCGCAGGTCCCACAATTTCCGCTATTTTATAGGGTCCTTCCCATCGTGGGTCAAGTTTGCCTACATTCTTGGAAGCACCGACTCGTTTCATCACTAAATCTCCAACTTGAAAAGTTCGGGGCTTTACCTTGGCATTGTAGTATCGTGACATCCGGGCCTTATATTCTTCCACTCGGAGAGCTACTCGGGTTCTTTTTTCTTCAAGTAGATCAAGGGCGAGGGCTAAATTTGAGCCATTGGCTACTTCTTCATATTCTCTGACTCGCCAGCTTTCTACGGAGACCTCCGAGGGCAAGACGGCTTCGCACCCATAAGATAGGCTAAAAGGAGTTTCGCCCGTAGCGGTGCTTTGCATGGTCCGATAGGCCCATAGTATGCCGGGTATTTCTTCAACCCGCTTAGCTTTATGCCAATCGAGTCGGGCTTTCATATTCTTCAAAAGGGTTCTGTTGGTCCTTTCTACTTGTCCATTTGCTTGGGGGTACCTTACTGATGCGAAGCGGTGTTTAATCTCCCAATGGTCACACCACTTTTGTAGCTCTTGATTCGTGAACTGTAGGCCATTATCACTTACCAAACTTTGAGGGACACCAAAGCGACACATGATGTTTCTCCATAGGAAGTTGATGACGGCTTCCGATGTGATCCGAGCCAAGGGTTCCGCTTCTACCCATTTAGTAAAGTAGTCAACGTCTACCAATAAAAATTTCTTTTGACCAGCGTCAGGAATGAGGGGTCCAACTATATCAATGCCCCATTTGGAGAATGGGCAAGGGGTCAGATGGGGTTCCCACGGGGCCTCGGGTTGATGAACCCGAGGGGCGTAAGCTTGGCACGGTTTACACCTTTCGGCATGGCTTTTACTGTCTTTCGCCATTGTGGGCCAGTAGTAGCCTTGCCGAATCAGGCGTCCGACCATGCTTTCGCCGCTAGTATGGCTTCCACATGCCCACTCGTGTGTTTCTGCCAAAGCCAGTTGGGCTTCTTCTTCATTAAGGCATCGAGCATGGGGGCACGAGTACGTTCTTCGGAAAAGTATCCCATCTTTGAGGAAGTATCGGATGGTTTTTCTGGACATCATTCGCTGGATACTCTTGTCCGAGGAGTATCCCTCGGGATCCTGCAAATATGCTTTGATAGGAGTTACCCAGCTAGACGAGGGATCTGAGATGGTATTTACCTATTTGTCTTCGCTCTTTTCGGATTCGTTGACATGAAGTAGAGTGATCCTCCGAGTGTGTATGGCGGCTGTTTGAGTAGCCATTTTAGATAAGGCGTCCGCCTCTTGGTTTTCTTTTCGGGGGATTTGAACTATATCATATTCCTCGAACCACTCTTGCCTTTGACGGACAACCCGGAGGTACTCTTGCATTCTTTCTTCTTTTGCTTCATATGATCCTTTGACTTGCTGAACAATCAATTGAGAGTCACTATGGAGGAGTATTCTCTTCATTCCTCCTTCCTTTGCTAGTCTCATACCAATAAGGAGAGCTTCATACTCAGCTTCATTATTAGAGAGGGGGTAATCTATTCTGATAGCAAAGTGGAGTCTTTCTTCCTCATTTTCTTGACTTACAAAAACTATTCTTGCTCCCCCATGCGTACTTACCGAGGATCCATCTACACATGTGTGCCATAATGGTTCTTTCTCCTCGGATCCGATGCCCGTAAGTTCCATTACAAAGCCCTCCAGGACTTGTGCCTTGATGGAGGGTCTCGGAGCGTAGGAAATGTCATACTCGGTGAGTTCTACGACCCATTTTATTAATCTCCCCGATGACTCAGGCTTATTAAGAATTGCCCTTAAGGGATGCTTTGTTAGCACTGTAATCGGGTGGAAAAGAAAGTAGGGGCGTAGCTTGCGGGTCGTAATAACCAATGCTAGGACGAGTTTTTCAGTGAGGGTGTACCTGGTTTCGGCTCCGATGAGGGTTTTGCTGACGTAATATACCAGGCGATGTTCTCCGTCTTGTTCTTTGACCAAGACGGCACTAATGGCCTCTTCTCCGACCGACATATAGAGAAATAACTCTTCTTGAGGTAAAGGTTTTACCAGCAAATGTGGTTTCACCATGTATCTTTTTAATTCTCCTAGGGCTTCCTCGCACTGGGGGGTCCATTGAAATTCCTTGACATTTCGAAGTATCTTGAAGAAGGGTAGTCCTTTTTCTGCTGACTTGGAGACGAACCGGCTCAAAGAGGCCATTCTACCAGTCAATTTTTGGACGTCTTTCACCGTCTTCGGGGTGGGTAGTCCCATAATGGCCTCTGCTTTCTCGAGATTTACTTCTATTCCCTTCTCCGTAACCATAAACCCCAAGAATTTTCCTCCTCGGATACCAAAAAAGCATTTCCTAGGGTTAACCTTCATGCCAAAGTTGTTCATAATGACCAACGCTTTACGTAGGTCCTCGGGATGTTCCTCGGTGGTGTTACTTTTAACTACTGTGTCGTCCACGTAAACTTCTACTGACTTTCTGATAAGTCTTGCGAACATAAGACTTACTAACCTTTGGTAGGTAGCCCCATCATTTTTTAGCCCGAAGGGCATGACTAGGTAACAGAATGTGCCTGCGTCCGTAATGAAGCTAGTTTTATCCTGGTCCACTGTCGCCATCAAGATTTGGTTGTATCCCTGGTCTCCATCTAGGGTGGACAACAGTGCACATCCAGCGGTGGAATCAACTAACTGATCTATGCTCGGTAAGGGATAACAATCCTTTGGGCATGCTTCATTGAGGTTAGTAAAGTTAACGCACATCCGCCATCTCCCTCCGTGCTTGGGAACTAGTACGACATTAGCTAACCACTCGGGATAGATAACTTCCCGAATTTGTTTCAAGTTGAGAAGGCGTTGTATTTCTGAGCGAATGATTTTGTTACGCTCGGGTCCCATCTTCCTTTTCTTTTGTTGGACAGGTTTAGCCCCAGGCTTCACATTAAGAAAGTGCTGGCATACCTTGTTGCTGATTCGTCCGGGCGGTCCTCCTTCCCATGCAAAGAGGTGATGGAATTGTTTGAGGAGGGAAATCAGTTGATCCTCTATTGCTGGTGTTATGTGGGTACCCATTTTGATCACCTTCTCAGGGCTTCCTTCCACCAATTCTACCATCTTTAATTCTTCCACTGGTTGGACTCGTGTTTCCTCGGTTTTACGCTTTTTATTGTTTCCGAGGGAAGATTCGTCCTCTTCCGAGGGGATGGCATTCATGCAGCATTCTCTGGCTTTAGATTGACTTCCTCGGACTTCTCCGATTCCTGAAGAGGTGGGGAATTTCACTTTAAGATGCAAGGTAGATGGGATAGCTTCAAAGGCTCCCGCAGATGGCGTTATACGTTCATGAAGAAGCTTCCACTATCCAAAACTTGGTGGGTTCCGTTCTTCGAAGGGCTCCCTTTCCCCATGACATTGGAAGAGTCACAGTTCCGAGGGTATGGCAGGTTTCCCCAGAGAACCCTACCGAAGGGACTTAAGCAGTTTCCAAATTTTCTTGTTTCAGCCCCATAGCAAGATAGGTAGGCAAGAAAAGTACGTCCACAGAGCTGCCCGTGTCTATGAGGATCCGTTGGGTTTCATACCCGTAAATGACGGATGAAATAACTAGTGGGTCTTCGTGAGGGTATATTATGCCTGTGAGATCTTCAGGTCCGAAGGTAATGCTAGGTAGCTTTGACTCTTGGACAGAGCAGACAGGGAATCCTTGCTCTGCCCGTCTGGCTTCTTTCAGATATTTCTTCTTTTTACCTTGGGGCGTCATTGAAATCTCACCTCCTTCGATCATATTGATAGTTCGTCCTAACGGGGGATTGTTTTAATAAAAGTCAGGTGGAGGAGGCAAACTCCGATACCCTATCGTCCTTTCACGTGAATTTTGTCGATGGTCTCTGATTTTCTCTTGGGGTCGTTGGTGTCCAACTGTCCTTTCTCGTAACCTCCGATTGGGCGTCCTTTCTTCTTCTTCCTCATCTTCTTCTCTTCGTGACCTCTTCCATACGTTTGTCTTGGACTCCCCGTGATTATTTTCCTTGAGGTAATTCTTCAAGTATCCTATTTCTAGGAGACGAAGTACTTCTCTACGAAGGGTAGTACATTCTTCAGTGACGTGTCCGTAGGTTTTGTGGTATTTGCAATATTTCCATGTGTTCTTGTCTCGGTTAGGAAATTTAGAGGCATGGGCCAGTGCAACTCGTTATTGCCTCTCATTATATTGAGTACTTCCGGGGGAGTAATAGTCATTGGAGGTAAGGGTACGGGTCGGAGGAATTTTTTAACCACTCCACCCTCATATTTACGCGGGGGGACTTTTCCCTCTTTACTCTTTTCTTTAGTCTTTGCCTCTCTCTCTCTCTGCGCGTTCTTGGTGTTCATTATCATCATGCTCCATGCGCTTCTTTGTTCCTTCCGCCTCTTCCATCAGAATGTGGACTTCCGTCTTTTGCATAAGTTCATTCATGTCTGTGACACGATTTCCCATAAGATATCTGAAGAAGTCCCCCGTTCGAAGTCCTTGAGTTAATATGTCTGCCATGATGGTTGGACTGACGTTGGGAACATCTAGGGCTTCGTCCGTGAAGCTCTTTATATACCCTCGTACGGGTTCATCCTTTTTCTGTTTAATAGTGAAAACATGTGTAGCGGACTTGGGGTACCTCCTATTGCAAGTAAATTGTCGTACAAACAGGTGAGCTAATCGGTCAAAGCTCGTAATAGAACAAGGTGGAAGATGAGTGAACCACGACTGAGCCCACCCTCCGAGGGTGACAGGAAACACTCGGCATAACACATGGTCAGGAGCGGAGGATAGATTCATTCCGACCAGATATTGATGGATATGATCATGTGGGTCTCTCCCATCAACTTCTCCGGTATATAGAGGGATATTAATGGGTCGCATCCCCGAGGGGATAGAGGCTAAGGCAATTTCAGGAATGAAAGGAGAGGTCTTAAATGTGGGGTCCTCCTCGGGGGCCATGGTTTTCTTAAGGTCGCCCAATTCTTTTCGCAAGTCATCCACCATTCCCCATAAGGCGTGCTCAACGTCTCCCCGATACTCCGAGGGATGGGAAATTTCTCCCCGACCCCTTTCCAGGGTTCTTCCACGACAAACATACCTTCGGGACGTTTGTCGGGGTTCCTGGTGCCAATGGGTTGAGTTTGGGTTCCACGCCGCCTGGGGTGTATCTCCTTCCGAAGAGAAATTTCTGTCCTCGGGGGATATAGAGGGCATGTTTCCGAGATGTCTCCCTCTCCGGGGTGCCCGTGTGGCCGTAGCATCTACAAGTCTTTCATAGACAGATCGGAGAATATTAATAAAATCTCTCGTACCTGATTCGTGATTCGACAGAGCGTCTTCCGAGTCGCTGCAATGGATTGGAAGGTGTTCACTTTCAAAGAGGTCATCCATCCTGGTCAATGTTTGTTGAATTCTCTCGAGGACAGATATTATAGCGTTCCCACAGACAGCGCCATTTTGTTAACGGGTTTGGAATTATTCCCCCTTAACGAATATTATTTTTGGGTTGGAACGCCCTGCCCGTGATTCAAAAACAATAACGGATGAAAATAATTGGAAATAACGAGAGATGCAAGAATATTCCTTCCTTTATTCACTGAACTTTTCCTCATTTCTTTTATTTTGGTATGCTTATGTCAAACTTCGAGTTGTTCTTCTTCTATTGATTACCTCCCTTTATATAGACTTTGGTAGGGGCAGGTGTCACTGTGCATGTGCTTTAGTAAAGACAGGTGTCGTTATATTGTTACAGGTGTAAAAATTAGGATAATGTTTATCTTTTAGTCGACTAGATGCTGACTAGACCAATCTTTATGTCTTCCGACGGCTCCGAGGATCTTTGAGGCATGGTTGTTTTGGGACGTTACTCTTCCGAGGGGCTATGCTTTTGTTGATAAATATTTTAGGATGCTCGTCCGGGGGTATCAGACTTTGGCATAAGCGTATTCGGGAGTAGGGACTGCTGTATATGCCCTCCGAGGGGTTTTATTTCTCTTTCTTGATTCGGGTCCGTTCTCCGATGGCCTGGTGTGATCTCCGAGGGCGTAATGTGATCTTCAAGGGTGTGGTATGATCTCCGAGGGCTTGATTTGCTCTGCTTGAAACGGTATTCTTTTGTCTAAGTCCTCGGAATATATTATCCAGGCGCTCTGTTATTCATTTCTGATTTTTTGCCGAGAATAGGTCCTCGAGTGATGGTCCGAGGGCTGGTCATGTTGAGGAGTGTTCAGCAAGGAAGTTTTCTTGTAAGTTCGTGGGACTCGGGGTCCGTTGTGGTCCCTCTTGGCGCATTGGTGGATATTGGAGTCGCGCGGATCCATCGGGGTTTGCTCTTTTTCCGATGCCGCGTTGATATCTGTTTTTTACTCACCATTTGACTTTTCAAGGGACACTTATGTTCCTCCTCGTGTGCTCCTTTGTGCCTTCTCAAGTTAGTGACCGAGGGGTAGGGCAACATCCGAGAAGGCCTCCTTATTAGGAGTGGGTACATCTCATCGGAAGTACTCGTGACAATAGTATTGTCCATTTATTAATTCCCATAATTAGGATTAATATTGTTCTTAACCTTCTATTTATCTTTATGGTTAACAGCCATATCGTGGGATATGTTATCACCTAAATGAGTGGGAAAGTAGCAACCGTACTCCCCAAAAGTACCAAGAGTACTTTAACTTGAAGCACGCTAGAGCCCGTAATGTTATTGAGTGTTGTCTTGCAGCGTTGAAGAACAAGTGGAAAATCCTCCGTAAAAACTCCTACTTTCCATTGAAGAGACATCACCATATTATAATGGCATGCGTGCTACTATACAACTTCATTGGCAAAAACATGTCAAACTCCCGCTTAGACGATGACTACCCCTATATCCTCTTCAAACCACGACCGAGAACCAGATTATATAGATGTTGTTGAGCCTTCTGAAGCATGAAACAATTTCCACGACGACATGGCACAACAAATGTACGCCGAGTGGTAGGCTCGTCGGAGGAATAACTAGAAAATTCTTAAATTTGCTCTAAATGTATTTTAGGGAATGTATGAAAGACAAATCTTTATTTGTAGTATTACACATTGTCAGAATATTTGCTTATTATCAGTGGGGGTTGGATAACTAATACATGTATTTTGTTCTCCATAGAAACTAATGAAATGTTACATGAACTTGTGTTTGTCAATTGTTTGTGATATGAAATTGCATATGTCAATAATATAATTACTTTAACCCCAAACATGTTAATAATGGGTTGTTTAGTTAATTGTTCCACACAAGTATCATTATTGAGATAAATACTTCTTTGGTATACTTTACTTCTTTAAGGTATTTGCTAGTGCCTGATTATAAAGTTTTGCTAACAGAGACTTTATAACACCAAATGGTAAATCATTGTTTATAAGCCTTTATGTTCTCCATGTGCCAATTTGTTTTTTTCAAATATAACAATAACGATTGCCATCATGTTTATTTTGCAGATGAATTGCTCGCAAAATAATTGTCCTAGTGGGCTGCCAAGGTACCGCAAACCTGCTGGTTTTAAGAGGGTTTGGACGAACCAAAAGAGCTTATCTTAATCGATGCATTGAAATATTTGGTTGTCAATGGATGGCGTCTGGGTAATGATTTTAGGCCGAGTTATCTTGTAGCCCTCGAACGGGCATTGGGGTTTAAGTTCCTGCATGGGAGGACTTTAACTGAAAAACACATAAACTTCAAGCTTATTATGTGGAAAAAAACACTTGCTCTTGTGAACACAATGGTATTAACAAGTTGTTTCAGCTACGAGCCAGCATCCCAATGGTGGAAGTATTTCTATGCTCAAAAACACTATACGCATATTTTTATGCTAAAAAATCTATAATAATGTTTGATTTTTCAATTCAAGTGCTCAAATTATTATTAAAGCACTACATAGATTGATTGAAAGGAGATTTCAAATTCTGATAATTAGAAGACAGGCATCTTGGTCAAACTCTTAATGTGCATTGTTTGCATTTTGGGAAAATCTTATGTTTTGAGATCAAAATGGGAAAATCACATGGCAGCATTTGGTAAGAGATCATCACTAGTGCTTTCGTAGCAGGTGACTGCATATAGAAGTTGCAATTCAAAGAAAGAAAGTAAAACATTTGAAGAAGCAAACATGAAGCTGATGACGATCCCTAAGGTATATTATTGATTTCATATCAAATAACGTTAACAGTTTTAACTAGAAATGTCAAAGTATTTTCTTGATTTCTTAATACATAAAATGCAGGCTCACAGGGATGACTTATTACCCTCAAAAGTTAGAGAGTTACTAATGAGAGGCAAGATATCAAATGAGTGGCGATAGTACGTCTTACCTTACGATTCTTGGAATAAAGGAAAAGTTACATACCTGAGATTAAATTTGGCACAATTTCCTAGATTTTCAATTTATTTATTATGCAATAAAATTTATATTGTGTCTATCAACATAGAACAATTAATGTGTTTTTTACTTGGACTTATTTTATTGAAAATCTTATTACATGATTATGATAGTTGTTATTATTATTATAATTTAAATCTTTTTTATTAAACTTCAAATTTATAAGTCATATGGATCTAACCAGGTGTGCCAAATGGGTAGGTTGGGTGTAATTATAGTTTGTGAATTTTCTGACTTTTAAATCTCTCAGTAATTTGAGCACAAAGAGTAAATTTGCTTTGTGCCTAAAGAAGTAATTATAGTTTTGTGAAATTGTTACGAAACTAATTTAGACATATTATATGTCATTCAGGCTTGTCAATACATGCATGCAAAAAGAAGTCGAACTTATGATAGCCAATAACAAGGTGAGATTATTGCTGATTTTGTTATGTTTAAACTTTTCCCCCCAATTTATGATTTTGTGTTTTCCGCCTTAACAATTTTCTATTTTGAAAAAAAAAAAACTGATGTTGGTGATGATTAGGGGTGTTCGCGGTCGGGTTTTGGCGAGTTGTCATAAGAAAATACATCATACCCAATACTTGCGGTTTATCAATTTTTCCAATCGGACGGGTGAATTTATTTTGAATACCATATTGGTCGCGGGTTTGGCGGGTGCGGGCAGTTGGCGGGCGGATTGGCGGGTTAAGTTATACATCAAATCACAAATAAATAAATAAAATCTTCCATATTTTAAAACACACATATTATATGCCGCAATGATCCTATATTATTCACATTTAAGAAATATCCTTGCATCCTTTTTCTTGTTTTTTCTTCCGTATGTGTATACTATTTATATGTTCAATTTATGCATTATTATTACCGAGTTTCAACTATATATAAAGTCTTTCCTTTATACGCACCAAATTATTAATTTTTCACGTCATAGATGAACTAGAGTGTTGTGTAGTTATCTCTATTATTTTGCTAGTACACAATTACTTTCTTTCCTCATTGAAGTGTTTAGAACAATGAACTAATATATTTTTTATATTCTTTCATATGCGAATGGCGGGCAGGTGTACATCTATACCCGCAACCCACCCGCTGAAGGGCGGGTTGCCATCTTTTGTAATCGTGGCACAAGTTAAAAAAATAAAAACAAGCGGGTGACGGTTTGTGCCGGTCGGGTTTCGGCGGGTCGGGCGAATTTATGAACACCCCTAGTGATGATGTAGCCTTGGTGAAGGTACAATCTCTTTTCAATTCCAGCTTCTCTTCTTCGTGTTGCCATTTCAGCTCAAGATTCTCTCTTTTCACATTTGTACATGACTTTATCACTTATATTTTTCTATAATATTTGTGCAACATCGTAAAGAGTTAACGGTTGTTAAAACAAAGTATACATATGCTACTAAAAATAACATTCATTTGTGTGACTATTTTATGTGCCAGTAAGTACAAAAAACTTGTGGACTTTTCCGTTTGGTGTATATAGGCCTACCCCACTTGAAAGTTTGATTGTTCATTTGTTTGTGAAAATTTTAAAATTTCATCTATATGTTTGACAGGTACGACTCTTATACTGAAGAAAAAAAGCTGACTCTTGATCATATTGTGCTTATATCAAAAGGGGGAGGGCACATGGCAAATTTTGGTAAGAGGCCCGTTGAACACTTGCTCTTGTGCACACAATGGTATCAACAAGCGATTTTGGTTACGAGCCATCATCCCAATGGTGGAAGTTGAATCCGACAATGTGTGGAATGAGTATGTTAAGGTAAATGCAAAAATTCTTACATATTGGTCTACTATACGCATATTTTTATGCTAAAAAATCTATAATAGTGTGATGTTTTCAATTTAAGTGCTCAAATCCTTACTAAAGCATTACACACATTGAAAGGGGATTTCAAATTATGATAATTAGAAGACAAACATATTGGTCAAACTCTTAATGTGCATTGTTTGAATTTAGGGAAATTTGTATGTTTTGAGATTTTTAGTCTTAAATATCATGTTATGGGCAAATGAAATGTGCCTTACTTAATCCCTTGTAATGATAATCAAGGAAAATATGCTTCTCAATGAACACCAACCGAGTCTGTATACTTTTAATTTATCAGTACATTACATAACTTCCAGTTTATTGTAATCTCTATTAACTATAATCTTATTGCCATTTTTATTCCTAAATAATTATGTAACCTACATCCAACAGACACACCCCGATGTGGTGACGTTTTGCAACAAGAGTTTTCCGTACTACGAGGGCTGGTTCGGAATATTTGAAATTATCGTGCGAATGACAAAGATGCACATGGGATTACCGACGCCATATTTGATCTGGAGAGTCCACACATGATATATAATGAGGTGTACGATGTTCATGTTGTTAGCGGTGCAAAGGGAAATGACAAGAGTGAATGTACCTTCAATTGCAATAGTTGCTCGAGGGACGCCAAATGCGAAGACTCTCGCAAGTCTCAAAAAATCCCGGTGATGAATCTCTCAACAAGAAGAGCACAACCAACTCCAAGTCGAATGAGCGTAAAAGGAAGTCGCTCGAACCACCAAATTTGAGAAGAGTAATGCAACGTTTGTGGACATGGCAAAGAAGGTCATATCAAGCACTCTCCCTAACATAGCTACCCATCCACCTTCACCCGCTCTAGTCGAATCAGTCTCGAAGAGCAAATTGGTGTACAATATTATTGTTGAGGTGGGGCTCATGTCGTTGCAATTGCGGATCATCGTGGCACACAAGATCGTGAACAACCCTCAATCAAGGGCTATTTGGGAATGGACGGACAAGGCTGCGATGAGTACATTATTATGGTTGTCACGAGAGAACTAGAGTTCGTCGACTGAAAGCTCGTAAAAGGGTCAATACTAGTTATTTACCCAATGCAATATAATCTAGCTATCCTACTAGAAGCATGGTGTTGGAGTTCGTCGTAATCGACCATGCGAGGTGCACGAGTGTCTTCAACAACGACAGTTGGAGTAACACGTGCGGTTGTCGTTCCATGTATAACATCATCCCAAAAATCGCTAGCCGTGGCGGAGTGGTAGTTTTCAAAAGTTTTTTGCGAAAAAACCTCCACACCTAGCGGTAGCGATGAAAGGGTTCGAACACTAGGATGGTTGTGGGCACATATATTGGTTCCATCGGGTCTAGTCCACCCAAAAGTCATCATCCTCTAAACTTACGTTTTCCTCTTGATCGGAAGTCAAGTTCGCAAACACGGAAACCCTACGGACGGGGGATGGCGGAGTGGCCGCTCTAAGTGGCCAGAACAATTTCTTAAATTCCCCCGCATGCGACCTCTCCTTGGATCATATACGCTTCCGCTATCTTATATTTCTTTTTTTAGAAAAAAAAAACAACAAGAAGACATCATGTGGTTAGGGACAAACATGAGGGCATATGTTAAACATACATGGATGAAAAAAAGCGTGTTATGGCGTATTTTAAGTTCGTGAATGAAAAGGAGAAATTTACCAACACGACATAGTCACACACGAAGTCCTCAAATGTATGCACGACGTTGTTTGTCTCTTCGTAGTAAATGGAGCTCAAACCTCATATGAAGTCGAACACATTGTACCGCATTTCAAGCTTACGGTATTGGCTAAGGCATTGTCGAAACATGAATTTTTTGTTGAAGACGACAATCATTGTTGCTTGGGCGACTTTGATCAGGCTGAAGGATTTGCGTTGGGAGCGTGTATCACTCTTAGCTTTTTCTTTCAACAAGCAATCCATGAACATGATGTTCATGGCGAACGTCCATGTTGCAATGCAGAAGAAATGCGATTGTGGCCTTGGGTTCTCGGGAGGCATATTTTGATTAACTTATGTTTGGTTATGTTTTTGTTGGGTTTGTAATTTTGGGGCATCTAGTGGATTTGTTATATGGAATGTTGGGAGGTTTGTAAGTTATGTGTGAAGAATAAATGAATAAGGTTAGTCCTTCTTGTAATGATGAAAAGAATTGAACCCCTCTAGTGATGTATTGTTTTCTACTCTACTTTGAAGGAGTGGGGTTCCGCTTTTAATATTTGATGTGGCCTATAAAATCTGTTGACAAATGAAATATGGATTTATAATTTGTCTTATATGAAGTGATCATGCCACTGGAGAGTAAAAGTTGGTATTAGTTACTCGTAAAAACTCATTGGCATGTAATATGCCTGCTAATGCAAATAATTGTGCGTTTTAAATTCTCAACTGGTAACTTTCTAAAGATCTTTAATGCCTAATAGGTCGTCTGCCAAATGCATATTTTGAAGATTCTTTTCCTATCAGGCTAATCAAGTTGACAACACAATCCTTCTCGTCCCAAGAAAAATATTTGCTTCGAATTAAACTTGATGTAAAAAGACTAAGTTTTGGTAGTTGAAGTTCAACTACCACATCTTTTATAATTATGGCCAAACCATGCTACTGCTAAAAAAAATTATATGGGGATAATATTTGTCATTTACATAAAAATTTAAGCTCTAAATAGCTCCACATGAATGTTGTAAGGAAAAAGGCCTTTAGAAAAAATAAACCCACCTGGTGTAGGAAGACCATCCTATTATGGCAACCTAAATTAGTTTTCATGCCTTACACACGACCACTCTTTGCTTTTTAAGGTAAATATAAATGTATTGGTTCAGCACTATCACTGCACAACAACACCATGAGCCCCAGTGGATTCAAGACACAAGGTTATATGTTAAGACAACCAATGTTACTCTATTTAGTGGCATGCTAGAGAAATGCGGTTAAAAAAGCACCAACATCAGTCATCACTTGAGAGCATAGCTATTATAAATTTCCATATTCAAATGTACAAAGACAAAGCTCAACAAACTTAAATGTTTAGATTATGTACGTCAAGGGCAGAAAAATGGAATATTACATATACTATATCACCTTATATGAGTAAACAAACACCATATTAACTAGTAGTAATGACCATTTTAAGGTGTTGGATTTTTTTTTATAACATTATATAAACTAAATATCACATGATTAAGAATGAGCTCATTATTATTATGCTGGGGAAGCAAACGTGCTCTAAAGACCAACAAAGGGTGTTTGGAGAAATTATTAGGTACAACCTTTGCACGACGAGGAGACGCAACTTGCTTGCCATCTCTATCATCAATTCACGGCAGACATACACGATTTTATACTCATTGTAGCGCATCTATATAGCATAATTGCTCCCATAGTGTTACCTAGTAGATATATAGTGTAACAACTACCAATACATAATCGAGATACAGAGTGATTATTTCCTATTTCCTATTTCTTAGGAAAAATAAAATGAAAATATCATTGGTTGCATAAAATAATTTTCTTGAAGAAAGGGTAGGATCGAGGAGGTGGTTAGTTCAATAGTTGTTATCTTAATTTGGGGTGGATATCCAAGCTTAAAATCTGGTGTTGGCCCAATAAGTTTTTATACAAAGCCCATTGTGAATTTGTGACTCAAATGAATGAATCTTTACCGTTCCTCTTCTCTTCTCTTCTCCAATTAACAGAATCTGTTTGTTAATTTGTTCGTCACTCAGCTTCCAAAAACCCTCTTTGGTTTGCCACAGAGCTTCATCATCATCAGCATCAATTGAATGGAGTTCGACGAGTACGATTACCTCGAAAAAGCAGTCGAAGAGACCAACGGCCCCTCGTCCAAGAGCAGAAGTCCTCCGGCGAAGGAAAATGAGAGAGATAGGAGTGGTAAGGAGCACAGGAGAAGAGAGAGGAAGGAAGTTGATGATGATGATGATGTCGAATTTGACGATGATGAAGAAAGGGAGATTCGGAGGAGAAGCAGTAAGAAGTCTCGCAGTGAGGATAGAGAGAGGAGCTCCAGGCGGCGAAGTCGAAGTCGAAGTCGAGAGCGGGATTCCGAGAGAGAGAGGCGGAGCTCGAGGGATAAGGAGAAGGAAAGAGAGAGAGAGAGGAGAGATAGGGATAAAGACAGGGAGAAATCGAGGGATAGAGACAGGGAGAGAGACAGAGATAGGGAGAAATCAAGGGACAGAGATAGGGAGAGAGACAGAGATAGAGAGAAGTCGAGGGATAGAGATAGGGAGAAGTCGAGAGATAGGGACAGGGACAGGGACAGGGACAGGGACAGAGACAGAGACAGAGACAGGAGGAGTAGGAGTCATTCGAGGCTTGATCGCGAAAGAGAAAGGGATTTGATGTTGGAAAGGGAACGTCGCGAGGACAGCAGGTGATATCGAACCCCTCTTTTAAGTAGCCTGATAAAATTGCGCTATTTATCTTGAATTGACTTGGAACTGGATTTTAGTTTGTTATGGTCTTTATATGAAATGGAACTAGTGTCTTCTAAGTTTCGTGCATTATGGTCCAAGTGGTTGGATGAGTTACTATCTGATGGAACGGCATTGGCTATCGTGAGTCTGCTTGGCCTGCTTTTGCTTTATTTTTGTATAAAAATATGGTTATAGTCTGATGGTGAATGAATTGGTCATAAATAATGAACTCTCATTTAACTGAACAGAAAAAAAAATTGTAACTTTGTTGCCGTACTATTTGCACTTAAAACCCTGGTGCATTTATACGATTATACTTCTTTCTGCTATCTGAGTTCAGGTTACTTTAACCAAGCTTTGTAGGTCACACATGTATTTTTTTGCTTCAAAATACATGTGTTCAGTATTTCTCAAATATTCAGATGGGTCAATTAGTGTCAAAATTTAGTTGAACCCCTGAGTAGTTGCGTGCCAGCAGTGTTCAATTTGAAGTAAATCACAAAAATGGCTAATTGCTGAAAACATTGTGAGTTTATGCGCGGAGTATGCTATATTCTAACTTGGGTTGAAATCATAGATGGGTTTTTTGCACATCTTAATGGGCTAACCATGCGGAAACTCCTGAAGGCTTTTCCACAGAAGAAAGTGGATTTCCACATATTGAATTTGATAAGGTCTGTTGTCTTGTCTTGCTTTGGCTATTGGGCTTTTAGATTAGTGCCACTCTTCAACTTAAATGTAGTTGGAATTAAGGTTATATTCTTAAATATGAGCTGAGATGTTGACCAATGATGTATTCAATTTTTAGGTTGGCAACGCTTGTGGTGAAGGTGTCAGTTTTCCAACATTTTCTTCACTGCGAAGACGATAATTGTTTAGCTCCATATTTGTGGATTCCCTTTGCTCTCAACAGGGAATTTGAATAGCAATTAGTTAATTTTGATTGAAATATAAGTGACTTGGTTAATATTTTTCTCGAGCAATGGAAACTTGTAGTGCATTTGGTAGTATATATACACTCATGCACCGCAGGAGAAATATTTAGTTCCAGATTTTTTATGTCCTATCCATAGATAAATCGTAAGGAAGACTGGTCTTACAAGTTTTTTTTGCTAACTAGAGAATGAGTGAAGTTCTCTAGGCTTTACCTGAAGTGTTCAGTAGAAACTAGAGTTTAGTTCAGGATAGAATGACCAAAAGTCGTGTGGTTGTAGATAGTATTTAGTTTTTCCTGTAAACAAAATTATTAAAGCTTTTAGAGTATACGGTTTTCAATTGCTTTTCCGTGAACAATCAGCTACTATTTTGATCTGCATCGGTCGAAGTGCTGTTTGATGCTTAAGGCTCATGAAACCCTATTGTTATAGTTTACTTTTTTGTTTTCTTTCTTTACTAAGATATTAAAGCCAGTGTTCTGCTTTAGGATATAACCTTGTTAATTGGAAAGTCAAACAAAGGGTGCTGGCATGGAGTTTGTGGGGTTAAAGTACATGAATTCTCGGGGAATTGGAAAAAGGGTTTGAGATAATATTCAAGCTGGCGCAGACCTACAAGTCTGCATATATTGGAATGGTGGCTTTCTCATTTTTAATTTGTACTCATTTTACTTTTGAGTTGTTTATGCAGGAGATACAAGGATAAAAAGGAAACCGTAGAACCTGAAGCAGATCCAGAAAGGGACCAAAGAACTGTTTTTGCGTATCAGGTATGGGTTTTGGCATTAGATGCCCTTATCTTTAGGAAAATGTTACTGATGTGGTCATAATTTGACTGGTTTTGCAATCCCCTTTTTATTGCAGATGCCACTCAAGGCAACAGAGAGAGATGTTTTTGATTTCTTTTCACAGGCTGGAAAGGTTAGTTGGTCTTTTTGACGACATATTTTAGAATGATGGTGCAAAATTTCATTCATCCATAATAAGTTAGAGGTATTTTATAATAGTCTGCTGCGGTTTACATGTTTTTGCTTGGTCTTCTTGGTTAATGAGCATTAGTAGGTCATGTTGGGGGTGTTTTATCATTATGGCTAAGTTTTATGGCACGCATCTTTTCTGTCAAGTAAGTACGTCATAGCAGGAGCACTCTAGTGGCTTCTCGTTTGTCAGTGTTCACATGCCTGCAGATTGTTGAAGCTCTTCATATTTTGCTGTGTTAACTCTCCAAATATGGTGAAAATTGGAAGCATATATGACCCTAAAGTTCGTATTAATTTGAGGTTCTCCATCATTCTTTTCACAGGTGAGGGATGTAAAACTAATTATGGATCGAAACTCAAGGCGATCCAAAGGAGTTGGGTATGTTCTTTTGTTCAAGCACAGCTTAATTAGTGTCAATTTGTCTTATCGAAAGTTCTACTTATATCTCATTATTTATTTTATATAAAATTGAATTATATAGCAGTGCCTTCCCTTTTCTTATTAATACTTTTACTCCAAATTGTATCCTTTCTCCTTGGTCGTATCCTCTACTTCTCTGTAGTGCTTTCTGTTGAAATCACCGTCATTCACTTCCTTCTGGTATCTTATAGCTTGCTCTTCTTTAGAGACATTTGAGTATGTATGACCTGTCCCTGGCGCATCTAAAAGCTTTAGCAGGTTGCTTTAATTTACCTGTGAAAAGTAGATTTGAGGTGAGAGCAACAGTCCCACTTGAAAATGGAAATTGAAAGTTTCATTCTCTCTGCTACTAAAGGTTATTGTGCCTATTGTGTCTCGGGTTTTAACAGATTTCCTAGTGGTTTATTGTTTCTTAGGATGATAATTAAGTGATGGAATATAGTCTCTTACGGTGTCCGGTGCCAACTGGCCACCTCCCTACTGGATAGTTTATTGGGTATATTTTGATGACTTTGACCTTTATGTTGGTAGTTTGGAGCTTTTTAGGTTTTTTTCTTTTTTCTTTTTAAAATCTGTTTCCTGTTCTGTTTATCTGCATGAAGATCAGAGTATTATGTCTTCTGTTATGGTACATGCTTGCCTTACAAATTATGTTTGATTGAAACTGTTGTACACTGGTGACAGGTACATTGAATTTGTTGATGTTATGTCTGTACCAATGGCTATAGCGCTATCTGGTCACCTGTTTCTTGGACAACCTATAATGGTAAAACCATCTGAGGCCGAAAAGAATCTCGTCCAATCAAATACCTCCACTGGTGGATCTGGAGTTGCTGGACCATATGGTGCAACTGATAGGAAGCTTTATGTGGGCAATTTACATTTCAACATGACGGAATTTCAGCTCAAGCAGGTATACTCTTGTTACTACTATTAATTTTATTTCCTTCTTGTTCTATTACTTTGTTTGTCCAGCTGGGAAAGAGTCATTTCCTTTATGGTCTCTATTTAGTGGTATCATTACTCTTACTTAGCTTGTAATATACTGATGTTGATATTCTTCTTGTTCTTCCAGATTTTTGAAGCATTTGGCCCTGTAGAGCTTGTGCAACTTCCCACAGATCCAGAGACTGGACATTGCAAAGGTTTCGGGTTTGTTCAAGTTAGTATTTCTAATGTTGATCAGATACTAAAATTTCTGTAGAATCAGATGACTTCTACGTCACATCCAGCATAACTTGACTTATCTATTAAATTTGCTGCAGTTTGCACAACTTGAACATGCAAAGGCAGCTCAAAGTTTGAACGGGAAACTGGAGATTGCCGGTAGGACTATCAAGGTACGTTGCTTGGGTTCGATTTGTTCATGTTGCCATCGTAAATGCACACGAGTTCTTATTGAGTTAGTGACTCTTGAGCTAAGCAGTTTCATAGAATGGAGTTTCAGCCTTGGTTCTTTTGGTGATTCTATTAACAGACTATCTCTGTTCTTGGGCAACCCCGATCTTTTCTTATCACCATACTTCCGACTCCCTATAGTTCAGCCAGACCCCCCACCTGGCAACCTTTTTCTCTCTTCCTTCACCTCAGAAATGGTTGCAGCCCTCTTTCATTTCTGTTCAGCTGAAAGCATATAAAACCACATGCAAGAGATACTGATAATGCTCTGTCAAAACCAAATATTGTCAAATTACGTTCCTGATGCTCCAGGGGCACTGTGATAGTGGAGTCTTGCCAACAGTTCACTGGACATCCGTGCATGTGCACTCAGGGATGTACATACAGTATCAGTTGTCATACAAGAAGCAGATATAGTTATGCCAGTTTACAATCTCTTAAAACTGAGTATCTCCACCTTTCTTTTTGGCAATAACCCTCTAACATGTAATAGTATCATTACCGCTGGATCTCTATTAAACTTGAGATACCAAGTTCTGTGCAATTTGCTCAAGAGATTATTTAATCGCAGAACATCCTGAACGACTAATTTATTTGGATTCTGACCTTTTTGTTTGTGTGAACTTATTGGACAAAATCCATTGTTCGTATTCACATTACTAGTTATGCTTGAAATTTAGTGCAAAAATAAGCTTTTCTTTCCTCTGTGGGAAAGAGCCCCATCAGTACTTTGATGTTGGGTAACGAACTACAGGACAAAGCAACCTTCCTGCTACTGTTTTAAGCAACACTTTTTGTAAAATGTGATTAGTAATTAGAACACCATTGTCAATCTAACTTGTGGATTTACATGCAGCTTCATGACTCTTGCAGTATATTGTCATTTTCAGGTATCCTCTGTAACTGATCATGTTGGAGCACAAGATTCAGGTACAAAAACTGCGGATTTTGATGATGATGATGGTGGTGGCTTGGTGAGTAAAATTTATAAAAAGGTTTAATACGTTAACTGGATTGAGTTTTTGTTTCCTAGGATTACTTAAAAGTTGTTCCAAAGGGGATTAAGGTCCTGTTATGGTTCAGCATCTCAACAACCAAGCCTGTAATCCCAATAAATTGGGGTAGGCTATGGTTCAGCATCTCATTTGAAAAAAAATAAAAAATTATGTCCCTTATGGAGCTAAAACTAACCCTCAGTCTTGATGCCACTTGTTATGCCATTCATGTTGAATTATGTATGTTTTGAAAATTGCTTAAGTTCAGATTTTGTTGTAATTCAGCTATAGACTCTTCTGAATTCAACTGCTTGTATCCCAACGTAGGCAATCATGGTAATGTTGATCGTGGTAGTTCATGCTAAGTATCCTCTGCGGACCATTATTCAGCTAATGGCTTGCATCATGAAGCAACGCCATCTATATATTCTTCTCAATAATGTTTCAGTAATTGCCTTCTATATATGCTCCCCTAACAACTTTGTTTTAAGTTTGAATCAAAATTAAGTGAAATCATAACTTGCGAACTTTCAAAGTGGATCCTCTTATGATAGAGAGACTTGGAAGCCCGATAGGTTAATGTTTAAGCAACAAACTACATCTATATGTTAAAGGCAATTTGAATGATTTTAATAAAATTACGTCGACTTTTCTTCCTTTGAAACTAGAATTCCATCTGCAAAATCATACTTGGTGCTGTATATGTTCTCATTATACGTGTGAACCTCTGCAGGCATTAAATGCTCAATCAAGAGCTTTACTTATGCAAAAGCTTGATCGCAGTGGCATAACTTCGAGGTATGTGTTTAGAGTTGTATTAGATTGGTACTCTTATTGTGATCGAATGAGAGAAATGATTCTGATCATCTTTTTGCAGCGTTGTGGGGCCCCTTGGAGTGCCTGGGCTTAATGGTTCAGCTCCTTCACAACAAGCTCTCACTCTGCCCCTTAACCCTGCTGCAGTACTTCCAACCCCAGTTATTCCAGCACAGGTTCTTTCGATGGCTCCTGAGCCTATTGGGACTCCTAGTGAGTGTTTGTTGTTGAAGAATATGTTCGATCCTGCCACCGAGGTGAGTGTTTTCTTCTGCTTGTTGCCTACAATGGGAAGGGAGCTGTTTTATGTTTTCATTGTTTATTATTAATATTTATCTGCAGGAGGACCCTGAGTTTGATTTGGATATACGAGATGATGTGCATGAAGAATGTTCAAAGTATGGGCGTGTGAAGCATATTCATGTTGACAAGTAAGATTAGTTTTTCTTATTCGTTTTGTACCTTGAGAATCAGCAATTGCCAATAAAGTAGGGATAATTATAAAGGCATGCTTCTCTATCAAGACCCTGAATTCCGTGTTCTTGTAAATGCATGTTTTCCCCAGTTTATGTTGACTAAACTCCACTCTCCCTTCCTTCCCCCACCCAACACCTTCAGAATGTGGTGGTTGATTAGGCATTAATATAACATTAATTTCTACTTGGTACTGGAACTTGGACTTTGTTATCAGTCTTGCTTGCCATGGTTGCCTTGACAAACTCTCGCTATCCTTCAAATCAATGTTTTACATACCGACAATTGCAGACCTGCCGTTGCAGAAAAAAACTGAAGAAAAAGCTCAACTACATTTTTATGATCTAACAAAAGTTTGTGAATCAATTTCACTATGTTGCAGGAATAGTGCTGGTTACGTCTACTTGAGATTTGAAAGTGTGGAAGCAGCATCACGTGCTCAGCAAGCAATGCACAAGAGATGGTTTGCTCGAAAATTGATCTCAGCCATATTCTTGGTATTGCACTACCGTTTGTTGACAGCCTTGCATTTCTTTGTTGCTAGTAGACAATTTCCAAGGTTTGGGTGGACTTGAGCTCGGTTGGCTATCTTTGTGTGCCACAAATATAAGTTCATTAAGTCCATAAAAAAGAACACTAATAAAAAGTTACTCTTATAACTTAACTTGCAGGTTATTTGTCCAACACAAGCTCTGATTTTACTCAAATTCTTATTTATGTATCTAGCTACATGGCCCATGATTTTTTATAAATCAATCCCCAAACAAACATTAAACGACCCATGTTCTTATTTTGAAACAAACTTCAATTCCTGAACTTAAACAACTTTCTTACGGCGCAAGACTTCTCTAATAACTTGAACTGTGCTCTCTCTATTGTCCGACGTATTCAGCACATAAGAAAATTAACAAGATAATGTAATTAAAAAGTGAATATTCTTGCAGTTTGGTGCCGCAAGATCCCTTTGATGTGTAACATACTTACTTTCAATATTAACCATAGATGGGAATTCTTAACATTTGTCTCTGCTAATATGATTGACACATTTCTCGATGATCCAGTCTAACTGATTGCTTCACTTCTCTTTTCTTTCTTAATGTGGGACCAAAGCATGTCTAATTTATTCTGAGCTCTAATTCCTGGGATTTGTTTAGGTTTGTAAATTCCCTACTGAATTAGTGTGTTAGTTTGACAGCTTTGATTGATGAAAGTCGAAGTAAAACAAATGTGTCTATTATCCATTTGGATCACCACAGGCTGATGCCTGCTACCGACTTCTTTGATAGTAGTGGATTTTTGAGGAATAGGATTTGGCTGTTTAATTTTATGTTGTATATTTTGTGTACATGAGCTCTGAGTGGGTCCCCTGTCTTTGTATTTGCAGCAACCATATGAATATGATGCCAAATTCAGAAGTGCAGCCTGAGTAAAGTTCTGCAGAATAAAAAGGCTATGCTGAAGCAGTGAATTGCCATATTGTGGTCCCTTTTGCCTATTGTCTTGTATTGATCGATGTGTTGGCTAAACTTTACGCCTGTATGTAATCTATTATAGAGAATGATTGTGTTGAATTTAGTTAAATGGATTTCGTGAACATGTATTATGAAGGATGATCAGACAATATGATATTTATGGCTTCTGAGAACGAATTACATGATTCCGGACTTCCACTGTTGCCTCCAGTTTATGCCATAAAATGTCGTCTGGTATGCAAGCCACAAATGCGGTTCGATTCTGCAGGTACTAGTCTATGATCCTGATTTGATAGATCGACCCTCAAAAGTTAATGTGATACGTGTCACCTAATTAAGAGTAGTTTCACATCATCAATCAGGCATTTTCGGGATTTAACATTTATGTACTTAGTAGGTTGCACGAAATAGCCATTTTTCTGACCCAATCAACTAGAACTCGATAGAATGTCGGCCGTAGTTTCTTGATCTTCATAGTTCGATCTCTTCTACTCTTCTCTTAGACTTGCTGATTGTGGCGTCGCTGAGCATTCTTGACTTAGCTTCACGTGTGCGTTTGGGTCCACTTTACTCTGAACTAAGCTAAAGCATGGCTATAAAGGAATCTTGTTCATACCTAGACACTACACAACGACATGCAGTTAACTAGAAACTAAAATCACATGCATTGGATAGATACTATAGTCAGACATATGTTACATACATCTACTTTTGTAACATTGCACAATACTTTTATAAATAAATATTAAACTATCGACATTATTTAGTCAGCTAATTTCTCCCATGTAAAGAGCTGTATATTGGCTTTGTAGCCAAGTACAGACTGCGGACAGTCCGATACTTGCGTTTCTTCAGCACAACTGTTTTCTCTCTCAATGCACTTTCATTAAGACCGGATTCGTTTTTCCTTTTGCATTTTGTAGAATAGTCGCATGTACCTTTGTCGCCGAACAAGCGTGTCATTAGTTGTTCCATTACTGCGTCTGCAGGAAAAATCGGTGGTGCATCCTGGAATTGAGGCATGGATTTTGAGGATGAATGTGCCACAATATATTTGCGCATATGTATATATTTATTTCATCGTGTTCCTTAGTCCTTAATGCATTTCACTTGTGTGTGTAGTTGCCTATTGAAGCTTGAAAGAGTTTATATGGGATTTGATTTTGGAAGCAAGCGCGTTTTTGAAGGCATTGCGTGTTGTATGTGTTCTTCTTATCTGGCAGAGTAAAAGCAACGATGGTGCCGGGAAAATGATGGGAAATTCGGATGAATAATAATTAGCGTATTGACATATATGTCCTTGAGATTTAGTTTAATTACAAGTGCCTCCGTTCGGGTTTGGACAATTGCATGAACACACCTCGTAACTTAAAAAATGCTTGAAGAAGGGGCTCGACTGCGTTATTATTCGGAAACAAGGGAGTCCCTGAAGTAGTTAATCAAACCTCACTGGAATTTATCTTCAAACTTCTGTTAATTTTCAAGGGTGTTACTCTAATGTTTAAAATAATAATTATGATGTGATATTTTCCAAATTGATGAGATAATAGTGGAATTTAAATATCATATTGAAGCAACATTACTAGCGCCAAAACATCAAATACACAAAGTGTAAGTTCTTTCTTTTCATAATTATATGAGGTATATACTTCATAATTATATGAGGTCGTAAGTTCAATAAATAGCAAACATGAGATGAAGTGACGTAGCGGAACCTTATAGGAAAGACTGGAACAACACACAAAAATCAAAGACTTGTTGATTATGCAGAATTTGATGGCAAAGAGAGAAACTCTCAAAATTTCATCCAATAATAAACATAATGTCTTCTTAGGGTTTACATAGAATACACCCTAAAAACATAATTAAAATACTAAACAACGTTTTTTTAAAGATAAAAAAAGGAAATAAATGAGTAAATTAAAAGTGCTACTCATGTGAACACGCTCCAACAAGTGCAATGCAATTCCGAGTTCTAGGAAAAAAAGATATAATTAAAACAAAAATTACTAAAAACAACAAAAACGACATTTTTGGGGACTCAACGCTGGAATTTGGCTAAAATTCGATCCCGTTTGTTGATTTGCCTAAACGGTGAGTTCAAATTGAATTTTTTTTAAGGAAGTTGAAAGGTCAAGCGTTGCTACTAATTGAAAGTTTTCACTAGTTTGTACAACAAATCAACTATGACGTCTCAAAATGATCTTTTATGCAATCTAATCAAATTTCATCATGTTTTGGTTCTAAACCTTGGTCCTTGGGGACAAGGATCATTTGAATCGGGGGAGATGCCATGACCCTGAGCGTAGAAAGAAAGGGTAAGAATGGTATTAAAGTAAATGAGACAAGGGTAAACTGGGAATCTTAGGAAAAAAACACACAATGGCCTTTTAGTTGCGGGAATAGAGCATTTTCAACAACGTTTTACTTTTATGTTTGCATGTTTGTTATACATTTTGTCTTATTATAACTAATTTGACTATATTAGCAGAAGGGCTATTGTAAGCGAAGGATAACAAATGAATTAAAAACCTATTGTTTTGGACGAATTTGCCTTTGGAGTGGTTGAACAACCGTTAATTTTGATAGCGAGTCTTCATATATGCCTATCTCATCTTTGGTTTATAGGACAAGATTCTATAAAATATGATAGGTTGTGAAGTTTTAGGAAAATTAACTACTTTGGTCCCATAACTTGGTTTCTTTTCGATTTTGGTACATTAACTTGGCAGACCTCGATTTTGGTAACTTAACTTGGTACATTGACTCGATTTTGGTCCCATGGCTACTCCTCCGCCAATTTTCGTTGTGAAAATCATACATGGCTCTCGTTGACTCTCAACTTACCCGCTTTGACCCAATTTCTGACCCCACATGCTATCTTAGCACCCACGTGGAAGTAAAAAAAAAAAAATCAAAAAAAGATAAACCTACATCACTATCATCCTGCCATTTTCACATCACGCAACCAGGTTCTCACGCCATTTTCATTTCACCTCTCTAACGCTGCCACTATCTGCCACAGCAACCTATCATTGTCGTCGCCGCCGTCGTTCACTGGAAGTTCGCTGTTCGAAATGGCGCGCACCGTAAGGAAGGTGAAATACAAAAATCTTCTAAAACTGACGATCCCATTCCGAATTATGGTAAGTCTTCTGTCGGATTCCTTTCACATAATTGTGACTACATACGTTTGCAGCCTTAGAACATGATTGTGTGCCTTAAAAAAACTCCAATTACAGAAACTCCCAAATGTTGAACCCTAATTTTATATTCTCATACCTAATTTCGTAAACCCTAACCCTAACAATGCAACCGCGAACCATAATTAACAATTGTGAACCATAATTTAGTACTGTTATTTTTTATTTGAATGATACAAGTGAACAAATTAAGTTCAATAACTAATGAAACACCCCATCAGCTTGCAACTATTGTGGATCCTTATATGTTACTGCTCAATTCCAGTGTGGTGGCAATGTAACAGCTAAGGGTATACTTGACAATTATGGCCATGATAAGGTTGTTGTAGATTACTTGGGGGCATCCCATATTAGCTTTGATGGTATTCGATCTCTATGCTCATATCTTGGGTATTTGCTTATCAATGCTATGTATATGAAGCAACCATCTGGTTATGGTCTCCTTCAGAACGACAATGACATCACAACCCACTTTATGGCTAGTCAATTAATTAGAACAATGGTTCTATTTATAGATTGTGAAGGCATGATAGATACAA
Source organism: Linaria vulgaris (assembly GCA_948329865.1). NCBI lineage: Eukaryota > Viridiplantae > Streptophyta > Magnoliopsida > Lamiales > Plantaginaceae > Linaria > Linaria vulgaris. The sequence continues at coordinate 26,597,657 of OX415250.1, read as the reverse complement.
AACAATAAGCAATGTTTGAAGGTGATGACAATGTAGTGGAAGAAGATAATGATAACTTGGAAGATGCAGAAGGGGTTGAGAGAGGAAAATTGGATGAAGAAAATGATATGGAGTACTTCAGTGACAATGATTATGGTATGGAAGAGGATAAGGTAATGGGGTCAGAGGTTAATGACAGTGTGGTTGAAACAATGTTGTTTGAAGCCAAATGAAAAAATGGTCAAAAGAAAGGAAATGGGAGGAGAAAATCTGGAGGCAAAAAGAAAGGGCAGAAAACAGCAGGAAATGATAGTAGCACAAAGCCTGGAGTGGAAATTCATGCTACTTTACAAGTGGACCAGACCTTTGTTGTTGAGGCAGAAGAAAATGTTGATGCATATGATACACTGTCAGATGAAGGGTCAGAGAATTTGACACTGTATGCTGATAAACTTGAGAGTGAGTGAAAAAATGGTCAAAAGAAAGGAAATGGGAGGAGGAAATCTGGAGGCAAAAAGAAAGGGCAGAAAACAGCAGGAAAGGATAGTAGCACAAAGCCTGGAGTGGAAATTCATGCTACTTTACAAATGGACCAGACCTTTGTTGTTGAGGCAGAAGAAAATGTTGATGCATATGATACACTGTCAGATGAAGGGTCAGAGAATTTGGCACTGTATGCTGATAAACTTGAGAGTGAGTGGGACTCAGATGGAGAAAGACAATTAAAGACATGGGAACTCTTTGATGTCAAGAATATTTTCAATCTCAATTTGACACTTGGCATGAGGTTCACATCTAAGTTTATATTGAAAGATGCCATTCAATCAGATGCCATTAATCAACAAAGATCGGTCAGGGTTTTCAGGAATGACAGAACAAGGCTATATGCCATGTGTGGCGATTGGAGATGCAAATGGAGATTGAATGCAAGGAAGGTGAAAGGAGAAGAATCCACTCTTAGGATCAACAGATTCAAGTTCACCTATGCTTGTCCAGCAGTTAAAAAAAATCAAGGAATATAAAGTTTAGGTGGCTAGCAAAGAAGTATGTACAACATGTGATCGATTTAACTCAGGATGATGAAGAGAAGGTGGTTGAAGATAATCAGATGTCATCAAAGATGAAAACTAAGAGGAAGAAAACATCACATGTAAGTAAGCTCACACATATAACTAGTTGATTCATCATCTCACATTCTAAAATTTAACTTGTATAATTGAACCTTTTCAGGTGACATCCAATGAGGTAGTTAATGATGGTGGAAAGAGAGATGAGAAGGGAATTAATACAAGAATGAAAAAAAATGAAGAACATGGAACCCTATTGTGATAACATGATTGAGGCGATTTTCCATGTTTTGCCTTATTTTTTACCAAATTAAATTTCCATATAATTAGTCTGTTTTAAAGCCACTAGTTTATCTGTATCTGCAGTTGAAGGACAAGAGAGGCAGGAATTCCGTGACAATGTCATTCATTCCAACCATTGAAGAAGCACCTACTGTAGGTTCTTCAATCACTGAAGAATTACAGTCTACTGTTATAAAAAAGTTAAAAAGATACTAACTCGAGGTGGGAGCATGTTGTCGCAAGTGAATGGGGGAAAGAAAGGGGCCGTCAAAGAAGAAATCGGAGTGTGCATTTGTTGATGTGTTAAATTATGCTTTTAAGTGTATTTTGGTGACATGTAAGTGCCAAATATGGATATTTATGCCATGTCATGTTGCATGTTTTTAGTTTATTGTGAGGTTATGATGCATAAGATATATGGAGCTTTTGTTGTAACTTTAGTAACGTGTAATTTGATTTTGGAGGTGAATCTTGGTAATATTGGTTGTTTTGAACATTGCCCTGTTTTTGTCGTTGAATGAATGTTATTATGCATTGCCTCAACTTGTTTTACATTGTGGGTTAGAATATTTAACATATGTTATTATGCATTGCCCTTACCTTTTGTTTCATGTACTGTTGGATATGAGAAAACAATGACATGTAATCATAAGCAAATGGAGATTGAATAAAAAAAACAACAAATTAATGCGACAAATCACATTATGTAGTACTGAGAATTATCAATAATTGACATTTTGTGGTTGTCCAAAACCATAAAAATGAATTTCCGTCAATATCCTCCATACCCCCCCCCCCCCCCAACTACCCTCTTCCATATCAACTTCCATAGCCACTGCCACGTTCTCTTCCATTTCAACCTCCATACCATCTTCCTCAGGGTCCAAGATTATCAACTCTGCGATAGGGTCGACGTCAATAGGTTCATCATTGTCAGGAACTATGATATGATCATTCACGTTGTTGTTGCGCGTTCCTCAGGAAAATGGAATACTCCAATTTCATCAAAGAGACGGTAAAAAAGTGCAGCTACATGCAATCCATGGATGCAGAAATAAACGTCGAACCTCAACTCCTAAAATAAAAATATTGTGCATTAATAAATAACAGACAACAAACAACAACTATGTGGAGCTAAGCTAAGTTTGTTGGTTAAGCAAATTACCCGTTTCCTGTGCTCATTGTACTTTGGTCCAATAGTAACTTCGTAGTTAGGATCCGAACAACACACGCCAGATAGTGATCGAAATTTGCGAAATAATTCCACATGAGCCTCATCTTGCAAACTTTCTGACGCACCTGCCAAAGCTTAAAGTCGGTTCCCCTAAACTTCTCTAATGCACCACATGCAAGCTTTAAGCCACGGATCAAAGCCAACTCTTGTTGAATTCGATGGCTTCTTGCGTACTTGCACAAAAATTCAAGCATGAACTTTTCCCATCTTCTTCGAACGACAAGTCCATAAAGGGAATCTTCACCTTAACACTAGTAGGAACTATCATGCTAATAAAAATACACATATAAGTAATTAACAAAATAAATAACACTGACCAAACTATATGTGCCATAAGAAATAATCAATCAAATCAAACAGCATAATACCATTACAAATTTTGGAGTACATTAAGTAAATAGTCTTACAAAACACCAAAACACATAACCGAGTCTCACAAAAGATCAAAACACCTTCAAAGTGAATGTGTTCGAATGCGCGAAACTACTAAATAACTTAAACACATTACATTCTTGAATAGAAAATGAGTAGCACACCAATCAAAATAGCAAAAACAATAAACAAAAGTAACCATCCGATTAAACAACAAATAATTGCGGCCTTAGTTGCATTCATATTGCAGAAGTAGGCTATAAGAGGAATGTGCTCCTCAACTCCAACAATCCTTTGTCCAACAGTAGGTGTTGTTGAAACTCATCTTATAGGTGGGTCGGGTTCATAGTTTCCTGAACACTCCTCACCATGATACGGCATTTTTCCTCATATTTGAACCCTCGTTTATGTCGTCAGTCCAAAAAAAGTAATTGGAGTGACGAACACGTGTTGGGCATATGTAGTAAAACATATCAGGGCGTGATGCTGCGTTATTAGCCTGAAAATATAGCATCTTGCCTCGCCCACAAACGTATGGGTGAGCCATCTACATTACAAATCACATTACAAGCCATATTTATCAAAACCAACTACATATAATTTCAGCTAATATCCTTTCACCCGATTTTAAGAGTCATATTTTCGACCCTAGTTGAAGCAAATCTATGAATAATAGTGTGTTTCCTACACATAAAAATGTTTAATTAAGTAGTTCATCCTTAATCTTAAACAAAAAGTTTCAAACTCAACCAAAACTAACATACATCTGTCAAAATCAACAATAAAACAATAAAACCTTTAAAATAGCGCCATTGATTTCGCAAAAACATGTGGATTTGATGATAGGTAAGTTCAATTTTGTTGTACCCAAAACCCTAATGAAAACTCTTCAATGTTGCAAAACAACCTTAAATACTAAAGATCTAAGTATTTAAAGAACCAAAATTGAAATAGTTAGGAAATACTTTTGAGTTGCTGGAGAAGACGAAGTGGCGGTGTGCGGTGTGGAGAAATGAAAAAGGGAGGGATGATTCAAGTAAATAAAAGGGGAAATGGACTGTTAGTTAGATTTTTTTTTTATTTCCATGTGGGTGCCATGTTAACAGATGGGGTCAGAAATTGGGTCAAAGCGGGTAAGTTGAGAGTCAACGAGAGCCACGTAGGATTTTCACGGCGAAATTGGCGGAAGAGTAGCCATGGGACCAAAATCGAGTCAATGTGCCAAGTTAAGTGACCAAAATCGAGGTCTGCCAAGTTAATGTACCAAAATCGAAAAGAAGCCAAGTTATGGGACCAAAGTAGTTAATTTCCCTGAAGTTTAAAGTAACTATTATATATCTAGGAGCAATTGCAGAATAGAACGTGACATGCTTGGGAAAGATGAGAGGGATGGAAGATGAAAATGCATGTACGGTACCGATGAAGATTGGATGATTGGAGGGAGTAAGCTTCAATTATTAAGGACCAGCGATGGAGATTGCGCAACAGTCTTGTTGAGCTCAATGAAAATAATATGATGGAGTTGTCAGGGCTTGGGGAACTGTTGTAAAGTTCAATAATTACGCAAGTTAAAATACGAATCATCACCTCACCCTTATTTTCCTCATGGAGACCAAATTTAATTCGAGGAAGATAGAGAAATTGAAGAATACGGTAAATATGTTTGGGGTATCAATTGACGTGTGTGGTAAATCTGGTGGCCTGGCTTTGCTGTGGAGAAAGGATTTGGATGTGCGGTTACTCAGTATGTCGAGAAATCACATTGACGTTATGATTGAAAATGAGAATGATGATTGGAGATTCACTGGGTTTATGGGAAACCCGATGCAACTAAGAGGCATATTGCATGGGAATTGTTGCAGGCTAAGCCATCAATCATCGAAGCCACGGTTGTGTGTTGGGGATTATAACGAGCTGTTGTGTAATGAAGAGAAAGTGGGGATGCATTATCGCGAGTAATATGCGTAGATTTAGAGAGGTGTTAGTGGACTCAGATCTGTTCAATTTGGGATTCTCGGGGTCGGACTACACATGGTGCAATAGGAGATCAGATCTGGACACGGTGTGGGAGAGACTCGACATGCGAATCGAAAACGTTATTCGGGGCAGGGAGAGTTCAACATATTGACGTCTTACATTCAGATCATTCGACCTTGCTAATTTGGTGTTAGAGGGACTCACATGATGAAGGAAAATAGAAGCGCAATCATCGCTTTATATTTGAGGGGGTTTGGGCCGGCATGGAGGGGAGTACAAAAATAGTTGAGAAGTGCTGGAGACATAACACGGAATCAGGGATGATTATGAGTTTTTGGGGAGGTTGGTTGAATGCAAGGATGGTCTGGAAAAATGAAATAACCTTAATTGAAGGGGTAATAAGAGCCGCACTGACAAGATTACAAATATGATTCACAAGCTAAGACATGGCAGGTTAATAAGTGGATCGAAGGAGGGGGAAAGAGACCTTCAGGTTGAGTTAGAACATTTACGGGTCATTGATTTACTGAAAGCAAAGGGGGAAAATTTAGTGGCTTAATGAAGGCGATAGAAACACGTCATTTTTTCATAAGAGGGCTAATGAAAGGAAGAGGGTGAATGAGAATAAGGGGATCCGAGATAAGAGTGGCGTTTGGCGTGAGAAGCCGATTAAGGTGGAGAAAGTTATTGAAGATTATTTTTTTGATCTTTTTCAGTCTACTATGAGAATATTCAGGATGTGATCGACACGATGAAAGCAAGAGTGACAGACAGGATGAATCAACACTTGCTCCATTGCTATATGGACGATAAGGTAAAAAGTGTTATTTTACAAATGTTTTCCTATAAATCCTCTCGTCCAGATGGTTTCTCAACCATTTTGTATCAAAAACATTGGCATATTGTTGGTCCTCAAGTCACCAAGTTCTTTCTCGAAATCTTAAGTGATAATAGACCCCTATCTGACATTAATTTTACAAATATTATTCTTATTCCGAAGTGTTCTAACCCTGGAGTTATGCAGAACTTCAGCCTATTAGCTTAAGTAATGTATGTTGCAAAATTGTTTAAAAGGCAATAGCAAATAGGCTTAAAGTTTTTCTCCTAGATATAATATCTGAGTCACAATCAACTTTTGTTCTCGGATGACTAATCACTGATAATAACCTGGTTGCTTTTTAAATTAATCATCATTTTAAAAGTAAAAAGGGCAGGTAAGAAGGGACTGATGACACTCAAGTTGGACATGAGCAAAGTTTATGACAGAGTCGAGTGGTCCTTCTTGGAACAAGCCATGCTCAAGTTAAGCTTTGATGCTAACTTTGTTTTTCTTGTCATGAATTGTGTTAGATCAGTCTCTTATTCATTTGTGGTTAATGGTCATGAGTTTGGATCGATCTTGCGAGAGCACAGAATCTGTCAGGGTGGCTCGTTATCCCCTTACATTTTCTTGATGGTTTCAGAAGCCTTTTCTGCACTACTTAGTGTCACCGAGGAGAATGGAAGGATCCGGGGAGTTAAGATTGCGAGAAAAGCACCAGTAGTCTCGCATCTTTTATTTGCAGACGACACCCTTGTTTTTTGTGAAGCAAATACTACGACGGCGGAGGAGATTTTGAGTATTTTGAGGAAATACGAAATTGCATCAGGACATATGATTAATTTGGAGAAATCCATTGTTGTTTTAGTAAGAACACGAGTGAGGAGATGGCAAAAAAGGTGGCGGGGTTGTTGGGGGCGAGGATGGCAGATAGACATGAAAAATATCTTGGGCTCCCTTTGGTTATTGGGCAGTCAAAAAATGAAGTTTTTGAATATATCCGAGATCAAATTTGGGATAGAGTAAAGGGTTTTAAAGAGAAAAAAATGGCCATTGGGGGCAAGGAAGTTTTAATCAAGGCGGTGTTACAAGCTATCCCTATGTTTGACGTGAGTTGCTTTAGATTACCGAATTTGTTGATCTCAGAATTTGAATCTATGATAAGCAACTTTTGGTGGGTGTATAGAGAACAAAACAAAATACATTGTTTAGCTTGGCAAAAGTTGAGTAGAAGCTAGCGGGACGGAGGGCTCGGGTTTAGAGATTTGCGGAATTTTAATCTAGTGCTGCTGGCAAAACAAATTTGGAGAATTATCGAGTATTCAAACATTTTGATGGTGCATATTTTTAAAGCTCGGTATTTCTCAACATCGACTGTTTTTGAAGCAAATATTGGGGTGGCTCCATCTTTTTCATGGAGATGTATGTTTGAGGCGATGGATGTTATTAAAGTGGGTTTAAGGTCCAGGGTGGGAAACAGAGAGAAGATTAGAGTGTGGGATGATGTGTGGATCCCGATACCTGTGTTATTCCGAGTGGTAACGCTGCGTGTCGAAGCAATTGGGGATATTCGGGTAGCGGCTCTCTTGGATGAGGAGACGTGGGTTGGTCTGTCACTTGTTTAGTAAGGAAGATGCATCGGCTATACTTCTATCGCATGGGGGGTGGAGATCACGAGGACAAGCTCATTGGGCATTATACATCGTCGCCTTTGTTTGTGGTAAAAACTACATATCATTTCATCCTCTCGCGGGGTTTGATAAAATGGGTGGGAGTAAGGAGGCGAGCACGAGTACTAGTAGAGACTGGAACTTCATATGGAAACCAAAACTCTCGACTAATTTTTTTTTTTTTAGTTGGAGATTTGGTCATAACATACTTCCTACTCTGGTTTCATTGGAGCGAAGACACATTCACTTCGAAACAGAATGTCCAGTATGCGAGTGCGGGGAAGAGAATATATGTCACATCTTGATGTCATGTCATGTGGCACGACAAGTTTGGACCTTCTTATTTATTCCTATCAGTTTGCTGATGCGATGTGATGAGGACGGAGAAGCCTGGTTGAGACGTGTTTTCAAAGAAAGAGGTGCGGCTGAAGGTGGCTTGGTGGTGACGACTTGTTGGGCTTTGTGGGGGCAACATAAATCGTATCGTGGCGGGCGAGAGAGCTCCTCAACCGGCTGACATTGCTGGTTTTGTTCGGGATCAAATTGAGTTCTGAAAAACGAGAAGTGGGAAGCCAAGTGACGAAATGAACGGTGTTGTTGCTAAGGAACTTTTTCTCTTACCGCGCCGTGGTTTCAAATACGGTTTGACGGAGCTACTTTTGAGGAGCAGGATGCAACGGGAATTGGAGTGTGGATTGTTGATTCACAGGGTAAGGAAGTGATACGTACCCAAAGACGTATTCATGGAGATTTGGGAGTGCGAAATGCTGAGACTTTAGCGGCGTTAGTTGCTACACAATATGCGGCGCAAGAGAATTGGGATAACGTGATTTTTGAAGGTGATTAATGTTTTACACGATATATCTTTTGCTAAGGAGATTAATGGAGATCATGGGAACATGCTTAGTGCTATTCGACGCCTTTGGGAATCACGGCATAACTGGACCTTTCAATGGATTGCTGAGGGACGAGAACAATGATGCCCATAGAATGTAGTATTGAATTATTAATCATGGTGTTTTCCGGCTATTTCTTTTACTTTGTTCTTGTAAAACATTTGGCCTGTTGGCCTGTTCTTTCGAAAAAAAGGAGCAATTGCAGAAAAGGGTATAGTTTGATGAGTTTAATAGTTTTTGGGATAAATGCATTAAACCCCCTGAACTATGCACGTTTTTGCGTTTTCGTCCTTAAACTAATTTTATTAGCGTTTTCCCCCCTAAACTATGCACGTCTGTGCGATTTGCCCCCTGGCCGGGTTTTCGGCCATTTCCGGCCATTTTTAGCCGGAATATTCCTCTCTACCCGATTCATATGTGTTGTACTAGATGTATAATGATAGTTGATGACAAAAAAAAGGCGAAAAAACACCTCGAACCGGGCATATTCCGGCAAAATGTGATTTCGTTTTGGCCGGAATATGCCCCGTTCGAGGTGTTTTTTCGCATTCTTTTTGTCATCAACTACTAATATACATCTAGTACAACACATATGTGTCGGGTAAGGGGAAAAATTCCGGCCAAGAATGGCCGGAAATGGCCGAAAACCCGGCCAGGGGGCAAATCGCACAGACGTGCATAGTTTAGGGGGGAAAACGCTAATAAAATTAGTTTAAGGATGAAAACGCAAAAACGTGCATAGTTCAGGGAGTTTAATGCCATTATCCCATAGTTTTTTGTGAAAATGTTTGTTTTCTTCAAGATGATCTAATCCATTATAAGGCACAAGACAAAAAAGGCATCACTTTTCCTAATCATTTTCAAATCTTACATAAATACAGCAATTAACCCAAGCAAGCACAGAATGCCAATGAAAATATCCCTTGCAATACATAAAATTTAAACACATGCAAATTGAAATCCATTATGATATTGACCAGTATATATATAACTCTTACACTTGCATCAAACCCCTTGAAAGTATAACTTACAATGTTTCCTGACAAAAAACTACACACAATAACAATTACTGAACATGTATAGCATATCCAACAAATGAATCAATAAAACCAATTCAAACAAAAATATGAATCAGCCAGCTCCCACACCTTCATATCTACACAAACTCTTCACTGTTTCAAATACTATTCTTATTCTACCTTAGCTAAATCGAATCATGTCAAAACTCGTCCCAGCAAATATACCTGGTTGCACAAAGCAATTTCTTCAAGTTAACGGAGTAAGAATTATCTTGTAACTAACACAAAAGATAACCGAATAAGACTCTCAGTTGTCGCAGTCGAGTCCACATAATTCAAGAATAGGCCCATCTCTCGACACAAACGGGTTGATCCGTACCCACAACAGGGTCAATATCGACGTGAGCAAAATCGACCAGATGATAATGACAGTCGGCACTCGATCTTGTTTCCCCATTAGACCCTTGAGGAATGGATAGAGGTGCACGATGACCCAAATTGCGAAAAACAGTCTACCAAACAATGGGCCCCAAGAATCGTACCCATTGTTAACGGCATTTGCCACGCCTGCCAGGACCCCAACTATATTTAGCAAAAGTAAAGTTATAGGTGGAATTAATAAGGAAGTCCATTTGAAGAGGTATAGCTCGGAAAATGCTCCGTCATCGCCTCCTTTTGATGTGACGGTGAAATTTGTGCTCACACCGGCCAAAACCTTGAGTAATCCTTGGAGAAGAGCAAAGAGATGCGAGGAAACTCCTCCAATAACCCAAAACTGCTCATTTCTCCACCAGTCGTCAATGCCAACACCGCCCCACTGCATTTCAAGGATACCCGTTGCGGCAATGGAGATGAAAAGGGCCATGAATATGATGCTGGCGTAATTACTAATCTGCAAAAGCAAATTGGGTATATGGTTTAAGCTTGCACATTTATCTTTTTCAAATATTAAAAGAAACAAATAATTTGCAACTAATTCAAGAATTCACTTATGAGGACTTCCTTCCAATTAAATCCTGTCAAATTCACGTACCTCAGGGACAATAAACTTCCCGGTGAGAAGGCAAATGGCTGGCAATGTACAGTACACGAGCAACGGAATAGAAGTCCATGGATATACAACAGAGTTTATGTAAGAGAATCTTTCCAACCACTTTAAACCGCCTCCATACCCATACCATATGGGACAGTGTTTGCTCAAAAAAATCTCAACAGATCCAAGAGCCCATCGAAGGACTTGATGAAGACGGTCTGAGAGGTTAATGGGAGCTGATCCTTTAAATGCCGGCCTCTTAGGTACACAGTAAACGGACCGCCAACCATGGCAGTGCATTTTGAACCCCGTCAATATGTCTTCTGTGACGGAGCCGTATATCCAGCCAACCTGGTATAGCATTAGGATATTTAGAAATTATATTGGTAAAACAATTTTTTTTAAAAAAAATATTAGAAGTTAAAGAGGCAACATGCATTATAAAGTGATAAAAAGCTTTACAGTAAAAACTGCTTACTTCCTTTCCCCATTCTGTCTTATCCTCGTACCCACAGCTTATTACGTGAATGGCCTCTTTCAAAAGTGATGTGGAACTAATTTCCTCACGAACCCCACCGTTTTCTAGGAGAGTCGAAGCAACAAATACGGGTGATTGTCCATACTTCTTCTCCAGTTTCTCTTGGGAGATTGGTGGTGGAGTAATGACATTTGTTTCTGTAAAGACAAACATGTATTTTAGTACAGTCCTACTTTTGGCTTCTTTACTTGCTGTAGGAACAAGAAAAGAAATAAAGAGATAGCAACAACTATTACACGAGTTTTCTTGAAAGAAAAGCTGACCTTTGATTCCTTCTTCAATGGTTTCAAGAGCATGAATCTGCTTTGATGCATCTCTATGCTTCTTTTTTGTATCTTTCTTCTTTCTTCCTCTCTTGTTTTTCCTAGATCCACAACAGAAACAGCACCATCTCGGCCAGCAGTTACATGTCTTGCTAGCCTTCTTCTTCTTGGTGGGAGCATCGAATCCATAAAGTGCTTGCCGTCGGAAGACGCACCCTGTCCCAACGTATATAGGTCCTTGCAAACCATCCAAACCCTTCATATTAATCTGTTTAAAGAAGGAATATGTCAGCTCATGCATGATGCATGAGGGCAAAGGAAAAAAAAAATCACCCAAAGCAGCAAAAACATTATACGTACGTCAAAAAACACAACATTGCGGTTGGAGTATCGATCATGACGATCAATTCCATCAAATCTTTGTGGAAACTGCACATAGCATACTTTCTTTCCTGAGGTGGGATCCATCATGAAACACATGGCTTCTCTCAGTGCCTTACAGTTGTTTATGTAGTGATCGCAGTCAACATTGAGAATATATGGAGCATTTGACAGCACAGCCGAAACCCGTATCTGAAAATATTACAGACAAAAAATAATAAGAGAAATTGGTCTGGGATAAGAATTGAGGTCCATAGTACGGCAAGTGGAGGGAATGATTCACTACAAGGCGTTTAAGTATTTATAGTTACCAGAGAATTCATAGCCCCAGCTTTCTTATGATGCTCAAAACCAGGTCTCTTTTCACGGGAAACATAAACCAGGCGAGGCAATTCATTTCCTTCAACATCATGAACACCATCACGTCCAAGGAATACCTGTTGAAAACAAATGCATATCAGTATCAACAGTTACCATCATCATATCACACAAAGGATTCCCTGAGCAACACAACAACTAACTGAAAACAACAGCTGGACAATCTCACAAAGAAAGGATGCTTTATCGTGGTCCTTCATTACACTGGTATTTTTATTACAAGTAGAGAACACGGATGAAAATGAGACTGCCGAGCCTTAGCTTAGATTTGGCTTAATTAGATGAATCAAATATCAAATTAAAATCATCAGTACTATTTAATATTTAGGAATGCCAAAGAGGACTGAGCTTTATTCTTATGTCTTCAAGTTGTGGGTTGGTTTAGCCCAGAGTTGAATGAAGTTCTCAGATTCTCATAAAAATGCACATGTTTTAAATCATTACTCTGGCCAGTCCCAAGTTTTCCGAACATTATGGCACAGGACAAGTATATGGTTGATTTACAAATTTGACTACATATTTCATATTTCCTTTCGGTTCCACGCATTGATTAACCTAATCTACTAATACTTAATATTTGTGACCACAAACATGATAGTCACAAACCCACAGAACAATTTGCATTATGAGAGAGGAGACATTGGTTAGGAGTATACTAACCTGGATCATACCAGGATGGTCCCGAACATTGTTTCCAGGCCAGGGCGTTCCATCCTGCATTGTCCACCCATCCTCTGGAACCTTCTCTGCCGTGGCCACCAAACTATTGATCCGAACTTTGAACTCTTCATATTCTCTCTGTACATACGTAAACAAATGGATTATTAAGTCAACTCTTCATATTCTCTTGGAACAAGTACAAAAACAAACTTGGATGCTTTTGCATGACGACGAAACAGACCTTCATGGCACGTCGTTCCCCCACGAATGCTGGATGCACTTTGTCTTTTAGATAGTCAATCTTCTGAGAAAAGTACCATTCGGGAGCTCTAGGTTCAATGTTGAATTTCTTACAGAAGGGAACCCACTTTCGAGCAAATTCAGACGTCTCAGAAAGTGCTTCGAACGTAAGCATGGCTGCACCATCATCCGAAACATAGCACGAGACTTTATCAACTGGATAATCAACTGCAAGAATCGAGAGAACTGTGTTTGCAGTAATCAAAGGTGGTTCTTTCATGGGATCGACTGTACTGACGAATACGTCTATATCTGCTAATTCAGAGGGCTTCCCTTCTCTTTCATACCTAAAAACACCGTAAGAGCAATATCAGAGTCGCGAAAAACCAAGAAAAGTGAATGAGTTGCTGAGTCTGTCAAAAGAGGCTTATGTACCTAAGAGAAAGACGATCCAGGTATGTTTCTCGCTCGATTGGATACCATTTTGGAAACTGATCGAGTATCCATGATGCACCAAACCATATTTCACAAATAACTGACGTCATCCATAAGCCATATGCATCAGGCACCGGATGCAGAATTCTATAGTGGAAAAATAAGCCAAGAACCACAAGACGAAGAACAATCAGCATTCTATACGGGTTTATCTTGCTAGAAGCGATGGGTAATTTCCTTGACAGTGGCTGTCTTCCTTCATCCATCCTGCCAGGGACAAATTAATTATATTGTATATAAGTCAGAAATATCCAAAGAATATAAAAGGCTAAGCATAACACATTGTATAAATTTCTGAAAATGGTTAACTAGTTCTTAGTAACACGTCATTTTAGCTTCAGATTTCCAAGTGGTGATCAGTATGTTTACCATATCGTTCTAAAGGTTTGAGATGATTGGTACTCATGTTCATCACTATAGTTCAGTGACTCCCACAATGAGATTACTAACTTAGTTTCTCAGAGTCGAGAAATTATGTCACCATGAAGAGACAAAAGAGAAGTTAAGTTACTTTCATGGTCTCGTTAGCACATTGCATGGGAGTTCACTTACATAGGCATATCGTCGTCATCGTTATCCCCTTGATGCTTAACCACTTGGAAATTTTCATTTTGTCTCTTCTTCCATTCCTCCATCCGATCCTTCCAAGCAACACTCCCATAGCCGTATAACGCAATGTCTTTCTTGGGAACCATGGATCGGGGTTGTACTGGTGCACAAAATAATACTTATCAATGAGTGTTGGAAAATATGAAAAAGTGCAAAGTATTCCACACAAAATGCCTTACAGGGTGCCGAAGTCCCAGCTTGAGTAGGATGAGTACCATCTCTGTTGCTTGCAAATGGGGGTATTATGATAGCATGCTGATCATCTGAGATCTGCCCAAACTAGAAATAATCAGAGGGGCGAGCAAATTAAGTGACCAGAGTGAGAGACAGCGATGGTTATTATTATTTAGTTACCTCTTCCCCATTTGTCAAAAGAGGGAGTTCTAGACCATGGGAAGATTGATCCTGTCTTGAGTTTGTGTCTGTTCCAGCTAGACCAGAATTACCTCGGCGGCCGGAGGAAATTCCACCCGCCCTTTGTGTAAAGCCGGAAGCCTCATAGTTTACATAATCAAACTCATGTTCCAAGTCATCAATATTATCTTCTTCCTCATCACCCTCGACTCTTGGACTACCTGCAATGTACACGCACATTGAAAAGTAATTCATATACTCTTGTTAGGGGGCAAAGTTACTTGCATATGGAATTTCTATAGTTCAAGGACAATATTAGACGTACCTTTGATGCGCTTGTATCGGGTTTTGCATTGGGGACAAACCTGTGTTCCTTCCTTTCTCTCATACTCATAACAGGTTCTACAAACCGGGAAAGCACATTCGTTGCAGGCAACAAAGAGTTCACCATCTATAGTTATCTCCACTTCATCTTCACAAATTTGGCATGTTTGCCCACTTAACTCTTGAACAGACTTAATCTAGAAAATCACAAAAAGATCATGAGCCTCAGTATTCGTTAGCGCCTCATTCTAACTTACTTAAGACAGAAATAACAAAGAATTTCTTCTCCATTCTATACCAAAAAAAAAAAATAGCCCTGCTACAACCAGTATGGCTTCCGTAATAATGAGAAAAATCAAATAAAGTTACTAATTCATAATAGCCACATTGTTTCGGCAGGAACATCCATAACGTTGGTGTGATTCGGTTTGAGATCCTAATCCAAGAGTTTATTATATGAAAAAACAAAATATTCAGAATTAATCCTTAAAGTTGATGAATATGATATAACTACAATTCAAGCATAGCATACTCTCGGCTGCTTTCGACATAATGCAGGACTAAAGTCCATGATGTTATTCACACTATTACAAATCCACCTCTCAGAAAAATGAATAAAGGACACTTACTTGTATTTAAGATAAACAGAAAATAAGAATTTTCAAGAAACAACATCAACGAATATCACCTAAAACATTAGGCTCTGGAACAGCAAGCAGTCAAGAAAGTCCCAACTCGGAAATGCTTCAAATACAGATAAATATTACTTAAATAGAAAAAAGTAATAATACCATGTCACCACGGACAATTAGCATTTCATAACAGAATAGATCCCCAACTAGATAAAATAAAAAAAAATTTATACCTCAACATATTACAGTACTAAGGCTGGCATCTAAAGAAATAGTTTCAGAACTCACAGTAAAGCAAAGGAAAATTGAGTATCTCAAAAAAGATTAAACTAAAACCAGAAAATAAGGAGCCATTAGGAGACTTTACCCTTCCAATATCATCAGCATTGATGAGCACAAACTCATTCCTGTTGTGAGAACCAGCAATAAGCCTTCCCCCTGTAGCCATCCCCCTTCCAAATAACACAAATCCCACCTAATGATTTAACCTCCCAAATGCAGGCAAACAAACTCTTACAGCTGAAAGCCCAGAAATTTTTTTTTTGGGGGGAAAAAACAGACTCTTTATAATCACAAAAATAAACCCAACTCTAAAATTAAGTCTTGCAAACTGCAATGCACACAAACTACACCAATGACTTCAATCAGCCCACAGTACTAATACCCTGGATATATATCCAAATTAAAGCCACTGAGTATTAATTCTCAATTCCCACAAATAGCTGGAGCCAACCAGCCAAGAATCACCATTAAAGACACACAAATCCACCTTAAAGATTCAATCTTTAAGTACATTTAAGACACTAATGAGGAAAAAAAGGGCAAAAACTTGAGCTTTGACACACAAATGGTGAACTGAATGAAATGAACCCTCTCAGAAGTTATAATAAACACATTGGGAAAAGCACTCACCAAAATAAATACTAGCCACACTACTCCATTTCACAAAATAAATAAAAAGAAAAATAAAAGAAACTATTACAATAATCTGGAAAGTCAAGAAACCCCGAAAGTTACTACTTTTCTTGAAATAGTTGATTTAACAATAATATATATAAAGAAATAAATAAATAAATAAAGGGTACTGGTTTACTAGAGAAGCTAATGCTGAACTGGAATGTAGCTGGATTTTATATTAAGGTTGTGGGATTCTTTTAATTTGATGGTTAATTCATTGTACCAAACAAAACAATATCTATTTTCCTCATTAAATATAATAGTTGAAAAGGTTTTTTTGATTTGAGTCTGTGAAGTTTAGTGGGGCCCATAAAGTTGGTGGTTGAGGTGATGGCTGTTAGCTTTGAGTGTTGAGTTTGAGTTTGAGTTGTCCCCACCTCAGTTTTTTTGGGTTGGTGATGTAATAAAAGCTTTATTTGTATCTATATATGTATGTATTTGTAGAGAGAGAAACTGTAGGAGCACAAAATAATGGCTTTTGCAGTCCAGCTGACACTTCTGTTTGTTACACATTCCAATTAAATAATATTATTATAAAAGTAATATTTATTTAATTAATTGGTTAATTAAGTTGGTGTGTTTGTTTGTTATTGTGTATGTTTTTGTGTTGTATTTTAGTGTGTCTCTGTTTTAAGAATGTCCGTATCATGACACTGATCCTTTTGATTTGATACCAACTTCGGCCTTATTTTATTGCTTTTTTCTTTCTTATTTTGTCAATATTTCAGAATCTGTGGAAATTATATTGTATACGCAATAGTACATAAATAATAATATGATACAGATTGAGATGTGGAGAGAGAAAAACGCGGAGAGAGAGAGAGAGAGATTGAAAGTAAAGTAAAGCGCGTTATGAGATTGATCACTCACATGTGAACTGAACTGAACAGTACATTAATGTGGTATGAATTATTACTATTTACTACTAATATTTACTATGGTCAATGTACGTTTCTTCTGACTATTTGACTAACGGTCCAAATATTATAAAAGATACATATTGCTAATATACAGAATATTATAATAATCCAGAGTTATTAAGATAATAATAAGTTTTTAATTAATTCCACACATGCATTGCTTTGCTAACCACCTCGTGACCCCATCTCCACAGAAAAATAAACAAAAAAAGAATCTGAAGTATTGAATATACAACAATTTCATCGGGCTACAAATTTGATTGGAGTAATATCTTATTTATATACTAGTGCGGTGATTTCAAAGGGAGTATAAATCTCCAGCATTCGTGCAAGTAATGTCAATTATGATGACAAGTAGTTAAACAATGATTATGAGTTATGGCCCTTATTATCAGCAGGCACTAAAGGCTTCTTATTTCGCATACAAAGAAGATGTATGCGATGGTCCTTGCTCGAGATCGTAGATGCTCTCATGCGGAATTCAAGTGTCAACGAAAATGTTGGAACTATTGATTAGCATTAGAGTGTATAGGGCAGGATAGGGAAGTTGAGACATGGATATGGTCATGTTTAAAGATAATTAATATCGTTTATGGTGGTAAAGAGGTTTAAATTTTGATGGAACAAATAGCGCAGACAGGTCAAAGAATATTAATAACTTAGTATACTCAGTCGAATGTTGATGATTTTAAAGTTAAATATAGTAAGGCCGTGTCTATACATCTAAAATTTTGTATGTCAAAGTCTTGTTAAATAACACTTTGGTGAGGATATTTCTAGGGAGAATTATCACATAGCCTCATTTTTTAGGCTGATTTTTTTATACACACTATGATGAAGGATGCATTTTTTGTTATACTTATTTAATTGTGTATAATAATAATATTATTAATGTGTGTGGCGGGGGAGGTGCCAGGGTATATATGATTTTATATAGTGCCCACTACCACAAAATCTTTTTTATTTTTTTCAGTCTGACCACATAAACTATTTGTCTCTATATTAAATAAATAATGGACAAGGACATGACCCCGCAACTTGAAAGATTGACCAAAGTGGCAAAGTTATCATCTATTTTTGGTGTGTATGTTTCTTGGGTTTCCTTGTTTGGGAGGGAAAACCATCAAAATACAGGTTGGCATATTTTGGTTTTTTGTTCTCATCAAATACTTTAAATTAACTAATTCTTGTATGTATATATTCTTTAATTTTTCCTAAGTATTTTTAAAATTTCAAACAATGTAATTATGTACATTCAAATTTATACTTCGGTATATTTATCATCCAAGTGCTCGCGTAAATATATCAAAATTTTGATCAAAGCATAGATTTCAGGTTTTTGATTAAAGTTTAAGAATATTTTCAAAAGTCTTGAATACGTTTTGAATGCAGCCCAACAAAACAAATCAATAAGATTTATAGAAACGTAAAAAAAAAATCACATAATTTATAGACTGATTTAAGTTGAGAAGTTGCTCGAAACTTATAATCGTTTAAGAAGTACAAAAAATGAGAATAGTCATGAGAACAAAAAACCAAAATACATCCTTCATTTCTAGGTTATGTGATTCAATTGCAAAAATAACTAATTCTTGTATGTATATATTCATTTCTTTTCAAGAGCACTTGTTTCAAGCCAATGGTTTTTCTCCTCAAGTATCGTTTCAGGTTCTTTTTTGAAAAATGGCTATTGTTCCCCAAGTTCAACTTCTTGATACGCGTTTGGAATTAATTATTGGTTACGTACTCAATTTCGACAACATAGTATACGTTAAATAAAGCAATTTGGACACGAATGTTCCTTACTCTGAAAGAATTGGAAAGGAGCCTGAAAAGCTCAAAAGATATAATCTAATTAGCTTTCTTATTGGTTTATTAATTTTATCTTTTTTGATTGTTGTTTGGTGGGGCTTGGGCCACGCGGCAAAAGTGATAATTAAAAGAATTCTTCAAAAGATAAATAGTATGCGGTTTGTGCTATAAAGTTTAATCAGAACGCGGTAACACTACCAAAAAAGAAAATATATATGATTGTATATTTGTATTAGTATTGTAGTTACACGTACACTAATTTTGATTATTGGCCTTGACAGCATGGTACACGTCTATTATGCTTAAAAGTTAAAATCGTGTAGCCAAAGGAAGAATCGAGGGCAATAGTTAACAACTTGTATTGCAAGCAAAATGTATAATTATTATAACGCGTATTCTTTTTCTTTTTTTTTCTCTGTTCTTTTGGCACTGGAAAGCTTATAGTTTTTATATCTTAAGGACAACTAATAATAAATTGATGATTACACGTACACAAATAAAATACATCCCCACCGATTGTTTCCGGTCTCTTTTTTACAATAGAATATGTGTTATTTTCTTGCCTCTTTCCAATTATTGGGCCTTTAACTTTTTTAACGGAAACTTTCTAGTGACAGTTTTTGGTTCTTGATTATCGGTTATAAAGACGAATCGCATTAACTCGGGTGGGATTTAATGAATTAAACATCATCTAACATATATGATGGAGTGAGTTGGGATTATTTATTAGAGATAAAAGTCAACTTTAATTTGTTCAAGTAAAAAAAACACAAAACAATGGAATACAAAATTAAGTAAATTCGGTCGAAGTCTCAACTCTCGAATACTTTTAACATCTTATGCAACTGCTTTTTTTGTTTCTCAAGTTTAGTGGTCGAATGTTAATTAGTGGTTGAAAAATAGCTATTCAATAATGGTTTTTAAGTCTAGTAACCCTTAACAATCAAAAAAAAAATCTAGTAACCCTACTAATATTATTAAGTAAAATTGGCTCCAACAGGAGAGAGTCAAAAAAGAAATCCGACCTACCGGATTCGAACCAGTGACCTAAGGGATTACTATGAGCACACTACAGTCCTCCGCTCTACCAACTGAGCTAAGGTCGGACACGTAACAACCAGGTACATATAATTGTAATATTCCAAAGGGTGTTCAATTATATTAATGACCTTTTATTTTTATCTTAACCTTGCATCAGAATCTATTGTAACCTGTAGGTGATTTTGACGATTACTTGTTAGTACATGGAAATGAGGATAAAAGAAACTATATTATGGTGACGTTGGACTAGATTTTTTTTTTTAATGTGTTGGACGAGATGTAGAAAAAGTTATTTAGCGTTCTCTTACAAAACGCTGGTCACACAATTTGTTGTAAAGTGGAACCCCAAATAGAGGGTAAAATACGACATAATTTAAAGACAGGAATATAAATGACTCACAGATTTTACGTGGAAAACCCCAAATTACTTTATGGTGAAAAACCATGGGTAAGGTAGAAGAACTTCACTATGAGTGTAAAATAGGAATTACTACTCTCAGACTTTTACCGTATTAAAGTCACACAAACTCTCTATTTTCACGTCACACTTACAACTCACTAAACCACTCTATATATAATTAATTACACACCAAATATATAAGATAAGGAATAATTGTTGTGGGATGATTTAAACTTGCCTAAGCCTGCTATTTATAGCCAATGTTCATACTTAATAGATAGAACATTCACAAAGCCTCGTCAGATTAGTTGAAGCAGCATGGCAAGAGCAACTTTTTTATTCAACTTGATTTGCAACACAATTCCTCCACATGCAACGATTAACTTTCTTCACATGCACATTAATTGCATATACATGCATCTGCTCATGACGATCTCCCACTTGAAGACTTGATTATGGACTAACCAGATCTTCACACTGCTATTTCTATCTTGCCCTTCATGTTGCTTACGTTTCCACCAGACCACACGAGAACCGACACTGAACAAACTTTTCACCAATAACAATCTTCGTCATAAAATCAGATATGTTATCTTTCGTGTGAGTCTTCTGCACATCCACAGTACCCTCCTAGACTTTTTCACGAACAAAGTGATACTACACCCAAGTATGCTTTGAAATTGTTGGATCAGGACTTGACACTATGCTTCCAATGTTATGCTAACACTGGACTCTCGATGTTATCTTAACATCCATTTAACGACTGTAAACATTAGCACAAATCTACTTGATATAGAATATAACTCAGCAAAAAAGTAAAGAACACAAGAAGATGTAAATTTAAGAAGATTATATATTAATATGATATTCCGAGCCTTAGGCGAAATAACCGCTTTTGAAATAATGATTTTACAAAAGGTGTTTCTCTCAACTCTCAAGCTCACACTCTCAAGTTGATCGAACTCAACGAAGCAGACAAAGATTCTCTCCTTAAACCTATAACTAGATTTAACTCGATAATCTACAAACTTTACAAAGCAAGACAAAGACGCTCTACTATAATAATTTCCTCACGGGTGATTTTCGCTCTTGTCTTTGTGTCGTTTTATTGATGCCCAACATGTCTATTTATAATGTAGTCTTTCTTATGGTCAATACATGTTGTGCGCGTTTGTGGTTGATATTAGGCCTCCTTGTATGGCTCTAATTTTGTTCATGGCAAGTCTTCTTCAATAGGGAAGGGTTTCCTTGTCCAACTAGAAGACTTCAATGGAAATGTTTCCTTCTTTGACTTGAAGTCTTCTAAGGAAAGTATCCTTCCCTATCTTGTAGTCTTCTATGGAAATAATCATTATCTATCTTGTAGTCTTCTATGGAAAGTAATCTTCTTTCCTTCTTGCAATTTACACGTCTTGATCTTTCTATTGCAGTGCACACATCTTTTTTTCTTTAATTATGAAAAGTTCTTCTTTGAAAAATTTTCTTTGAATGGTAACTTATCTTGAAGGAAATAGACCCATCCTTGAAGTCTCTAGACCTGGAGCACATACACATACGAACTACAACTCATGGAACTAAGTTAGTAAGTGAATAAAGGCAAAAAAATAATATTAAAATATAAAATTGGAATGTTCGAAAGTTTCTTTTCCTCATGTTATCCTAACATTGTCATTACATTGTTATTCTAACATTGACAGAACACTTTGCACTTTTAGTCTTGGAATGAAAAGCTGGATTCCTTGCTAGATGCAACGCACTTTGCTTGTCACCGAATAGAGAAATCTTCTCTAGTTTGTGCCCTAGTTCCTCCAGACCCGTTTTCAACCAAATTCTCTCTTTACTGGCATGCGTAACTACCACGTACTTAACCTCCGTTGTTGATGTCGTAACAACTGACTGTACATTTGAAACCTAGCTTACTGCCCCTCCAGCAAGAGTAAACACATATCATGTCATGGAGTGGCTTTTGTCAAGATCATTGCATAATCAAAATCAACATAGCTCATGACTGTAAAACCCAATCCTCTGTAACATAATGCAACATTTGAGGTTCCCTGAATGTATCTCAGAACTCTCTTTACTGTACTCCAATGCTCTCTACTAGGATCCACCATGTATCGACTAACCACTCCCACTGCATGTGCAATGTTTGGTCTAGTAGAGATCATAACAAACATTAGACTTCCCACTGTTGATGCATACGGTACTCGAGACATCTCCCTCATCTCTTCTTCACTGTTAGGACACATACTTCATCATAACTAGAAATTAACAGGAAGATGGGTAGAGATTAGCTTACAATTTTGCATGTTGAACCGCCACAAAATTAACAAATAGTTCCTCTGAGAAAGCCAAATCTTACTGCTATTTTTATCTCGGTGGGTTTCATCCCTAGAA
The DNA here is from genome assembly GCA_948329865.1 of Linaria vulgaris. Classification (NCBI taxonomy): domain Eukaryota; kingdom Viridiplantae; phylum Streptophyta; class Magnoliopsida; order Lamiales; family Plantaginaceae; genus Linaria; species Linaria vulgaris. Next base: position 26,574,907 of record OX415250.1, on the reverse strand, counting down.
TCTTGTTTACTGGTCCTAAGTCCTTTATTTCAAATTCCCTAGCCAGTTTAGCCTTTAGTTCTTCAATACGAGCTTTATTGGGGCCTGAAACTAACTTGTCGTCCACATATAACAGCAAAATAACAAAGTCATCACCAGATCTCTTGAAATATGCACAAGGATATGCGTTGAGTCTATTGTATCTAAGGCTCATTATGAATGAATCAAATCTCTTGTACCAACACCTCGGTGCTTGTTTGAGACCATACAAAGATTTGCTCAACATGCAAACCAAGTTATCTTTTTTTCTTCAATATATCCTTCCGATTGGAGCATATCTTCTTCAAGATCACCATGAAGAATAGCCATATTTACATCTAAATGTTCAAGATGTAAATCAAATGTAGCACACATCGCCAAAACCACTCACACAGTTGTCATTCGGACCATCGGGGTAAATATTTTGTTGAAATCAATCCCTCCTTATGAGCATATCCTTTCACCACCAATCGCGCACGATACCTCTCCACTTGGTTATCACTGTTGATTTTGTACACTCATTCGTTACCAATGGGTTTCTTCCCTTATGGTAGAGACACAAGTTCCTATTTCTGATCCTCATGGAGAGCTGTGATTCCCTACTGCATTGTTGTCATCTACGAAGCTGCACTTGAACTACTCGTTGCTTCATAGACAGTTAATGGATGGGAGCTAAGTCAGTTAAAAGAACTATGCAACATTGTTCTCCATAATATAGTATGAGTGCAGTCTCGTGACACGTGTCGATCGACGTATCCATGAGAATCCTAACTTCATTGTCGCATGCGGTTCACGCTCTAGTTCAGCAGGGCCTCCGTGCTCCGCCTCCTTCTCCATTACCGTTTTGGTAGTTTCTGGATCTTTCCTTGCACTGCTATAGTTTCTTGTCTTATATTCCGTGAAGATAGCATCCTTGCTTACAACAATCTTGTGGGCAGTGGGGTTCCACAAGTGATACCGCTTAACTCCTTTAGCATACCCTAAGAACAAACACTTCTTGAATTTTGAGTCCAGCTTTGTTTTCTCCTGAGTATGGAACATAACATAAGCGGGACTCCCAAATACATGGAGATTAGACTAATCAACTAGTTTACCTGTCCACACCTCCATCGACGTTTTTAGCTCCAGTGTTGTTGACAGAGACCAGTTCATCACATAACAGGCAGTATTGAATACTTCAGCCCATAATGACTTTTCTACGCATGCAGTCTGCATCATGGCTCTTGTTTTATCCAATAAGATCATGTTCATCCGCTCTCTCACTTCATTCTGCTGATGAGTGTTTGTAGTGGTAAATTGTTTCTTAATCCCAACCTCTTTACAGAAGTCTTCAAACTCCTTGCCAGTATATTCTCCTCTATTGTCCAATCTTAGGCACTTGACCTTTTTCCCAGATTCAAGTTACACCAGCGCTTTGTGCGTCTTGAACAGCAAGAACACGTCTACCTTACTCTTGATCATGTACACACAACATCTCCTGGAATAATCATCTATAAGTAACACAAAATACTTTGCACCTCCCAGGGATAGTACTGGTGCTTGCCACCTGTTTGAGTGAATCAATTCTAGAATGACTTTACTTCTAGAATCTGAACTACAAAACCTTATATGATGTTGCTTTCCAACAACACAATGCTCGCAAAAAGATAAATATACCTTTGTGAGACCCAAAAGTAGTTTATTATCTACAAGAACCTTCATGCCTTGTTCCGACATATGCCCATATCTTTGATGCCAAATCATTCATGATTTCTCAGTCGACTCAAATATAGCCACTAATGTTTCTCTCGCTTGCAGAGTCTTCCCTTGTAGCATGTATAAGTTTTCGAAAATCTTGTCACCCATCATCAGCACAAACGCCCCCCATTTTTCACGATCTTGCCTTGCAACCCAATCTCACAGCCAAGATCAACCAGTTGTCCATAAGATAACAAATTCTTGCATAATTCCTCGACATGTCGGACATCTCGGATGGTCCGAACAATCCCGTCATGCATCTACAGCTTGACAATACCGATAAAATAAACTTTCAAAGGATAATTATTACAGTTATACATTGATATTTCATCGATCAGTGTATACTCATGAAACCACTCCCTCTGGGGAGTCATATGAAAACTAGCTCCTGAATCAATAAGATATATATCATCGAAGCCATGCATACCTCGAATAGCTGTGCTGCTTCACAACATAATACATCACCATCATTTAAAGTGCTAGCAATGTTCTCCTGAGGATCATAACTCTTCTTATTTGAATCCTTAAGATCCCAACAGTCCTTGTTCAAGTGACCTCACTTCCCACAGTGCCAACAAACTGCTCTTGGTCCTTGACTTGTATCTCCCATGTTTCTTACTCCCACTTGCATCGCGCTCTGTTGTTCTCCCTCTTGTCACCGACAAGGCACTTGCATGTTACAAACTTGCCTTCCTATCTTCTCTGCTCTTGCACCGACTCTCTTCTTCCAGAATAGCGGTTGCAACTTCGTCGAAGACCAACTAATCCGTGAGAACTTTTATTTGTTAAGTTGATGACAAGTTGGTCATACAAATCAGGCAGACTTTGTCGCAAAATTTCAGCACGTTAAACCACTTATATTTTGTGACTCAACGACGTCAATTGAGAATATAGAGTATATAAAACATTGAGGTGCTCGGGGTAGATTCTGCCATCCTCAATGTGCACACTTTTTGTTTTAGGAAAATCTTATTGTGTAGGGACTTCGCCTCATACAGCTTGTTGAGATGATCTCATATCTCCTTTGTTGTCATATTCTCCTCGACGATTGGCACCACTCTATTACCTAAAGCCATGTGAGTATTTGTAATAGTATTGTTATCCATCTCGTTCCACTTCGTATCATTTGTGAACTCCACCAACCTGTCGCCGATCGCAGCGAGACGCCAATCTTTTTGCAAGCTGGCTTTAATCTTCAGCTTCCACAACGAGAAATTACTCTCGTTGAATTTCTCAATCTAGAATTTTGCCGTCATTGCTTCTATCACGTACCACCGCCGCTGAAAATAATTTCAGCACGACACCCACAGATACCACTGAAACCCCGGATATGAACCGAGACTCTGATGACACTTGTTGTAAAGTGAACCCCCAGATAGAGCGTAAAACACGATAATAATTTAAAGACATATAAATGACTCACATATTTTACGTTGAAAATCCCAAATTACTTTAGGATGAAAAACTACGAATAAGGTAGAAGAACTTCACGAAGAGTGTAAAACAGGATTTACAACTCTCAGCCTTTTACCGTAGTAAAGTAACACAAAGTCTCTATTTTTACCTCACACTTACAACTCACTAAACCACTCTTTATATAATTAATTATACATTTCACAACACAACTCACCAAAAAGTACAAGCAAACTTTCATTCTTGTCTTTATTACTTTAAGGCATCGAGCTATCATGTGCATATATCTAACTTGGAGTTTTTTTTTTTTTTTTTATAATCAGAATCTAACTTGGAGTTTCTATAACTCATATTGTTATATCATATTTTGTACGCCCAACCAAGAGACGACGTGTGGATTATGATCACAAGAAAAAACAGCGGAAAAATTTCAACAAAAAGTCAAATTGGGCCTAATTCGAGTTCAAGGCCAAAGTCGATTTGAAGAACCAGTTCGACTTGAAGGTCCAATTCGACTTGAAGAACCCGTTCGAGTTGAAGGCCCAATTCGAGTTAAATACTTGATTCGACTTGGAGACCCCATTCGAGTTCAAGACCTTAATCGACTTATCCAGCTAATTAGGCCCGCAAAGGTCGGGGCCCTCGAGACCTACTCTGATAATTAAGGAAATAGTATGCCTAAAAATACCTAGCTAATCATCATTATTAAACACGCTTTTCAAGACAACTCTACTAGTTCCAGTTAAAGACCTAGTTTGAGTTGAAAGTCTAATTCGACTTGAAGGCCCTGTTAGAGTTATTAGCCCAAGTTCGACTTATTTCAACGAATTCGACTTATTTTGTTAATTTGGAGTTGTTTTGCATGTTTTCACCATATTTAAAGGCATTTCCGCCTTTAGAGGCCTATAATCCATCATGGCCTAATATTGGTTTAGGCATCAAAGTGCCTAAAATCGTAGGACCACGCAATGCTCAATCCCCTAAACAACAGATATCGAGCCATAAACCAACATCCGGTGTGCAAAGGCTTACTCTCAAAGGGCTGACCTTCACCTCTCACCACGTTCGACAAATACCATAACAATGAACTATGTTCAGCTTGATTTCCTACACGACATACATAAGCAGCTTGGCATAAATCCCAAGTCCAGCAAAAATCCAGATCAGTGACTTCTAGCCTAACTTAGAAGCCATCAACAAACACCAATTGACTTAGGCATCAAAGTATTTTCGTTGGATCAGTCCCAGAGAGCTCATGTATTGTGTTTTTTAGTGCAGATTTCTCGAACTCAAAGCAAGGTTAGGACCAATAAGAAACATGTGTTAGTATGACGTAGAATGATTAGTCAAAAGACGAAATTATCATGCATCACATATTGTTTACTAATTCCCATCATTTTGACGGGAGAACTCGTATTAGATTGTAATATGAGTTTAATTTAAAGAGAATGGTTAATTTTCTAGTAAAGATAACCATTTACAAATTACAAACAGATCATATAATGATATAATAGATAGAGGGGAACCAAAACATAAAATACAATAACTTATATAAATAGAATGTAAAACTACCAAACGGCTTCGTCAAGCATCAGCCGTCACAAAAAAGTGCGTAACGGTTCATTTTCCATGGCAAATTTTGAAGGGCCTCCAAATCATGTGACAAATTGACCACAGCCCATGTGCTTATGAGATGAGTTTTCTCGAATTCTAAAGCATAATGCGGGGTACAAAACAAAAAAGGTTCCATCTTTTATTATACTTTTTATAATATTATGATGACTAGTCAAGAAGACCGTTACACACAGGACTATTAGATAAAGCTTTCACATTCATTTATTTACATGTTACGTTAAATTAACTTTCACATTGAGCGGGTCTCATATATGATAGTATGATACCTACAATTTCTAAATCGATTTTTTTATTGCGCCTCGACCTGATCAATATATCATTTACTCTATTATATAAGATACCGTCCATTTAAATTAAGAGTTCGAAATAGCAAAGAGTCTAAAAAAGGAAGAAAGTTAGTCTTTGTTTTTGGTGAAAAAGACTCGTTAAGTCCTTGTCGTACATGAGAAATTTCCGTTATATTTAGTTCCAATATGTATATGTGAAAATCATGAGGTACCTCAAGGTTTCTATTGAGTGTTAAAAACAAGCGTGGTGTGACACAACTGCAGAATTGATAATTAAAACATAAATGATTTTGTTCGGTAGTTTGCCTTGACTTCATAATATCAAATGGGTCAGGTAATTTTTATCATGATTTATTTCAATAGAAACGTAGTCGATGGAGTCCACCTCAGATTATATTTTATTTTTTTTGTTGAAATCCCCTCCGATTCATGTAGAAAAGGTTAGGTACTACATGGAACACTGCAGGTGTAATTGGTTCTATATATATACCAAAAATTATGGACATTTCGTTAACGTGGAGACGAGGGAACTAGATTTGGTAAATAATCAAGAATGCAGAACAACTTTGGATCAAAAAAAGTATCCTTCTCCCCGTGATCCGAAACTTTCTAAGATTCTCCTGAATTACTGATTTTTACGTTTGTGGTATGAATTTAATCATTGATAATTTGCTGGGGAAAGCAGCTCGTGAAGCTAAAAGGACCTGGTAGTTCATATTAGTTTCATCCATTTTCTTTAATTGATATGGTAGGCACCTTTCATATTGCTTAAGATTTTTAGTGATTGCTTCAATTTGCTTGAGCAGTCAATACCCTTCTTTTTTGCATTACGATCCCCAGTAATATTTTGCAACCACGCTTGGGTTTATAATATGTGACCACCAATAACAATAAATTGGTGGTATGAATAGGTCAGCTCTTATCTGAGACCCCCACACTTTATCCAGTCTACTCAATTTTACACGGAGGAGACTTGTGCTGGTCGAAGAGAAACCTTCGCATGTCTGAGAAAAAAGAGGATTGATTAATTATTCAAGGTCTTATAATTTATTATTTCATTTGAAATCGCAAAAAACAAATGCAGATAAACTCTTGTCTTGATCATTCAGTAGCGAAATAAAAAATCGGAAAATTGATGACTTAGCAAAACCCAACTCCATTTGGGCATTAGTTGTCGTACTAAAGGTTAGGTGTACCGTGTTGTACATCATGCATCAACTGACAAAAGATGGGAATGATTCGTCATGCTCAACTAAACCTCGCCGTTTCCACAAAAAACATTTTTTTTTCTCTAGTGCAACAAGAGTTTTAAATGTAATGTACCATGACAATGGCACAGGTTTAAGGAGGAAAAGAGGGGAAATATACATGAGGAACTAGGGCAAGGTGCATACTAACTTCAGACAGAAAACTTTTCTTGATCATGCATGCCTTTTTTCTTCATCAGTTGCTGAAATTTAAATATTTATTCACCTAAATGCAACATATGCAAACAGTGATCATCAATTTACTCTTTACCATCTGGATTCTATTATCAGTCAAATTAGAAAAAAAATCATGCAAATCAAATGAGGCCAGATTAGAAGCATTAGTCATAACTCATAACCACTATAAGTTCAAAAACAGATTGATTATTAGTTCTGTACTTCTATTTAGGAGTAAGACATAATGTAACAGGAGGCCAAACCAACTGCTTACTGGTGAGAGCCCTTAAATAAAACCAATTCTGCATGTAAATTATAAGATACACCAAAAAAAAACGTGGAGTCACCGATGATGCCTCCCCTGAAACCCGCCTTTGTTCTTGGCAAAGAAGCCGTTTTTTGGTTTAGGAATCTCATGAATATCCATCATCTGGACTGTCCTTTGCTTTTTAGCTTCACACAGCAAGAGGACACAACCAAGAAACAAAAGTTGATCAGTAAAAAAGAAACGCAAGTAAAAAGATGATAATACTATTACTAGATCTCTCTATATGTGCAAGAGTTTCCAAAGTTCAAACTCAGACCATTTTGAGCTTCTTGGTAGTTCTCTTGAAGCCGCCTTCTTGCAGAATTCAACCTTTCATCATCTACAGCAGGCTCCTTTGGCGCCCTCTGAAAAATTAACATTCATTAAAAGCAACCTATATCATTTAACCGTAAGTGTCACACAAATCCTGAGACACACCCAAAATGGCCATTAACCATAAGTGCTTCTGAAATGAAATTGCTATCTAATTGCCTACAATAACCAAGTTAGATCAAGGATCATTCAGGATCCTATATTGTAGAAGAATATACCCCATATAGAGACACAAGCAACAAACTTATTCAAAAACGATGAAGCATATATGCGTGTGTAGCATAAAAAGCTTAGTACGTTAGGAGCAGGAGCAGCTTTAGGAGTTGATTGGGGTGGCCTTGCAGGAGCTTCTCTTCGAGGAGCAGATTGAGGTGGCTTAGGCTTTGTTTCACGTTCTACATAATTCCTTTCTGTACTTGAGCTCCCATCTACCAAAATCAACAATGTTAGACAAATGCCCACATAATAAACCAGTTTTGAGAATTCAGAATCTCATACAGCACTCACTCCGTGGATTTGGGGAGTATCCAAAATCAGGAACCTGCAAAAACCAAAACATCAGAAATACAACATCTTGTAGCCATTTTTTTTCTCTTACTCCTTGAGTCATGGTGTTTTTTCTTTCACATTCTGTTAAATCTTTCCAAAAAAATTTACCAACTGGAACAAGTTTCACTTCACCTGGTGATGGCCATTTTGTTGATATTTGGATATGTTCTGCTGAGGTGAGTCCCCATCAGCTGCCACCACCATCACCACCAGTATTAAATACAATAATCTCTTGTTTATTTCAAAATTATTTAATCTTCTTTCAAATAAACACTACTTTTAGCTACCCTATCTTATCTAGTATTCAGCAACTCCTAGTATAAAACGTGTAAAATCCATGAATGAAGCAAACAGCTAATCACATTTACCAATTAGGTTAGAAGCTGCTTGGGGTCGGTTCACCTTAACCCATTCATCCACAGTTTCCTTCCATTTTCTGCGGTGGTACCCAATCACACAACAACGTTAATAACAACTTTACACAAGCTCAACCAACTACATTCAAAAGATTGACAACCTGACAAGCTGCTTCACCAATCTGCGAACCTCACTCGACGGATGCTTCCGCAATCGATTCACATGCCTCCCAATATCCGTCTCCTAAACAACAGCACACCGTTTAAGTAAAACACGAATCAAACACAAAAGCGATTTCGCGGAAACGTTTCACCTTCAGAGCTTGGAAGGTGATGTCCATATCTTCCAGGTTTTGCAGCAATTCCACAACATAATCCTCACTCTATATTATTCCAATACAACAATACAACAATACAAAACAAAACAATCAGTTCAATAATCAACACTAATGAAATAAATTTTTTTTAAAAAAAAAAAAAAACCTGCTCTGGATCTTCCAGCTGCTCTTTGATGGTCAAAATCCTTGTCTGCTCATCATCAAACAGGCCGCCGTACGGATCCGCATCCTCCTCCTCCTCCTCCTCACCACCGCTCAAATTCCGGTGGTTTGACTCCGGAGTCAACGGGCTCTTACTTACAAACTCCTCAATCCGGTCATCACCATTACGCTTCTTATCGTCATCATCGTCATCAATATCCACGTCATCCTCGTGGCTATCCCGAACGGCGTCGTCTCCGGCGCTGCAGTTCTGACAGACCTGCGCCGCCGGAGTATACAACGACTCCACAATTTTATCACGGCGGCGACGAAACTCGTCGCCGTAATCCGAGCTGGCGACTCTAATCGCCGTATCAATCAGCGCCCACACGCCGACTCTCGATCTCGTCAAAATCGCACGCAGCTCGTCAGAATCCATTGCCGTGTATATACGTATATGTATGTATATAATACTGGTTTGAGGTGTTATCCGATTGTTCGTGAATACGACGCCGTTCAATAGGAAGAATCAGATCTGATAATAATCTATGATGATGATGATGATGAATTGATCTGACCAAACGGAATTTTCTTTTGTGACAAAAATATATTAGGGCATTGAATTTGGTGATATTTACGGCGTGCCGTGGGGAAATATAATATGATGTGAGGGTATTTTCGTCATTTGAGCATTGTTCTTGTTTCTTCTGTTGGCGAGTGGATATTTGTTTAATATTATTTTATAAAGGAAAGATTGCGATTGGTGAGCTGTGAAGCAGCACTAATTGGGTGCTTTGTCCTTTTTTTTTTTGTCTATTATTCATTATTATTATTCTACAAAAGTTAGGAATTATTTCAAAAAAGGTCTTGGTCAAATTTCGTTGTATTTATTTGAATAATTAGGTTGGAAGTAGTTAAGTGTAAGAACATGATTAGGATTACTTACTAGTAATATATATTATTATTAGTACTCATCAAAAAAAAAAAATATATATATTATTAGTTAAGTACCAAGATTTTATTGACTGTAGAATGTTGAAATACTTTCACTAATTATGATAATAATTTTAAAAGCTATTACGAGAGTCAAGTTGAAACTTGAAAGTGATGTTTTCCTTCTCAATTGTTGGAACTTTATCATGAATGGGATAAACTATATATACTATAAAAAAATAGACCATATGATTAATATACTAGACTAGAAATAGATTCGCACGTATATTCTTTTTCTGTTTCCCGCTATAATACCCCTTGTAGAGGGAATTTCAGACTTTAGTGCAAAGTTAGGCATCTTGATGATATCATATAAAAATATATTTCGCGAATCAAATTATGAATAACTAACTAATCTTATTCTAAACTAGTAACTATCCCTGCAAAGAATATGCTGCCACTTAATTTCCTCAAAACTACTATTACGAATAATGCATGCAATGCAGACCAGAAGGACATGCAAAGTTCAGCCAAGTAGCTTGGATTCAGTCGACTTCTCACCGGGCTTCTTCCAGCTACCCAATATTCCATCGATCCGTTTGTCCTTGCTGGTATCGAGGGGTTCATTCGTCACAAACGAAATTCTCTTTCCGGGTTTCTGCTTCCGCATGAGATTTACACCTGTAAGGGCATTCCCGGTCCTAATCCAGGGAATAGATGATGGTGTATCGGTTTTTGAATCCTCTTTGACGTTTTCTATATCAGTCTTGTCATCTTTCCCGCTATTACCCTCTTTGCTTCGTCCATCGTAGTGTTCATCAAGAATCTGTATCAACGAACTATCCTCGTCCATCACTGTAGACTTTGGTTCCTTCTCTGATCTAATATTGGAGGAGGCTGATTCCTCTTCACCTGAATCTGAATCAGAAACAAACTCATCCTCTGCTAAAGGTTCGTAATCGAGAACCTTCTCTTCTTTTCTCCCCGTTTCACCTTTCTTGGGAACTGAATTATGAACAGGTCCTAGTTCGTCCCAAGAAGAGTCACTTTCTTTGTCCTTCTGCGCTAAATCCAACGATTTTAAAAGTGAATCAATCCTTCGATCAACTGCAATTTCCTGGCTCTTGGATGGTCCAGCAGGAATAATCATATTAGACTCTATTTTCATCCCAGGCATATTCTGTAAAAGATTCACCAGCTTATCAAAGCCAAGCCTCTGATGATCAAGAGCATAGCCAAACCTTTCCAGAAACAGTTTCCTGAAAGATCCAATATTAAATCCTTCCGGATAGTCTCTCGTGATTTGATCAACAAGTTTATGACAGTCGGACATTACTGCATCTCTGGACTTGCCAGAGGATACTCTGTGAGCTGCAGGTTCCTGTAGATTTGACTGTGCGCCTGAGAAGAAATGGCTGAGCCCATTTGAGCCCAAAGGAGTAGCCTTACGCGATTCCTTTCCAACTGATAAAGTGAGTTTGAACGGAGAGATTTTAGAGTCAGATTCCTCAATCCATTTCTTTTCGGAGATCAACAAGTTGACCATGTGAAGAAGTTCGTCTTCCATAAGAAATCTCAGGGTTAACGGTCCCTGTTTCCGTAAATTTTGCGCCAGATGCTTCCTGACACAAGAAGAAAGAATTTCATAGAAAAATCAAGACGTGCGATGATAGATTGCTTAATATCTTAGTTTGGTGAAAATTATTTACCTCTAAGCAGCAATTTCATATGCCTACTTACTAAAGCTAGTGGAACGTAGTCTGAGTAATTACAAAAAAAATGCGGTTTCTGGCACATTGTTAAATGCAATAAAATAGAAATGGAACATGTCCATTGTTGTACCTTAACATATTCAACGATCAACTAAATTGTGCAACCCTTCAAAAGATTGGGTCACACAACATATGAAGCAAGCAGCCTTTAACACAAAACTACTATGTAAATATAGATTCAATGTCTCATTGTTTTTCAGCAAAAATAAAATAAAAATATGCATAAGAGTTACTTACAAGATGAATCGATTTGTCTATTATACTTCAAAGGTTAGGAATGTATCTCAAGATTTCATAAGAACAGAGCATATTATCGACTGATCTACCCTTTATGCCTTCAAAAACAAAGTGCTTGCTTAAATTTCTTGTCAGATATAAGGTTGCTTTACCATTTTCCACGTTATGAGATTTCAAGGAATGAAAACAATTTGTCTTTCATGGTCCAAGACAACACATAATACTAATACAGTTCTACCATAAAAAAACAACAGCTGGAGCTAGATGTATAAAAGGAGTACCTAGTCTTTGACTGGGAAATAAGAGCAGAACCTTGGGGCGTGTCAATGAATGACTTGACTTGGTTCCAAAAAGATTCTTCTGCAAAAAATTCTGGCTTCTTAGAATCAACACAAGTTTTTTCCATTCTGTTATCAGAATTTGGTGAGTTCTGTACGCTGGAATCTTGGCTGGATAGTTCAATGACAGTATGGGCATCCCTGGCAATATTACCATCGATCAGTGCTTCATGGCTTGAAGGTGAAAACCAAGCTGGAGATATTGATTCCGCTTCACTTCCAAACAATATCTTCCATATCCGCTTGAAGATCCCAAGCTCAGCAACCGAAGCATGCTGGGCAGTAGCATCTGAAGAGCCTTTGATTTCAACCAGTGGAGTAACCACCTCCAAATTTTTGCCTTGCTCTGGTGTCTCTTGCATATTCCTTCGAGGAGGAGGTGCTTTCAAGTTTTCTCTTTTCATCGGCTCTTGCAAGTTTGTCTCAGAAGCTCTGGCTTTTATCTCTTGTACTGGTGAGAAAGACACATTCTTTCTTTCTTCCTTCTGGGCACCTAGCAACTTTGCCTCCGGAGATTTTAGTTTCACTGCATTAGCTTTAACTTCTGTATCACGCACATACAGTGATGTAGTGGACTCATTCTGCTCACTTCTCGTTTTTGCTTCTGGAATCACCACTCCTACTTTCTCGGTCACATCCTCACTAGAGCTTCTCTCACTATATGATTTAGGAACTCCATACTCTCCATTATTATTCCCTGGTTCCATATATAATGCTGGAACTGGTTCATCGTCAATCTTGGAGCTAACACCACGCACAATGTAATGGCCATCATTTCCTGAATGAAGCTTTAAAATCTGGGGCATTGCCCCAAGAAAACGCGAGAACTTTTTGTATCCATATAGTTCTTTGTCAATTATCACCTTGTTCTTTGATAACTCCGCACGAAGGTGTGTGATAGAAATTCCTTCAGGAAACGAGTGTAGAATATGACGAATTTGCTTCATAACCGCCTTTGGAATTGGTCTGAGACTAGAATCCGGGGCCAACTCAGATGATTTGTCAGCCGGCAAACACGAGGGTTGCTCAGTAACTGCATATGGGTCCTCAATAGGAGCCTTGTAATAACCATACCAAGAACCATAAGGACCATCAGGGGGCTGGTTAAAGAGTTTTCCGTTAAGGTTCTCTCCCTTTAGCAAAGAACTCCATTGCCACATTAGAGTTGCTGCACTGCAAAGAACACTGGGAGCACTATCTGGACTTGCTAGCAATATGTTGTAATTGCTCATTCTAAGTCGATGTAGAATTCCAGCAAAATCTCGGTCACCAGATATTAAAAAAAGGTGCGCCGGTGGAGGATTTTGGGAAACCCAATACATAAGATCGACAAGAAGAGATCTATCTGCACTGTTCTTTCCACCTACACAAATGAAATGCATTAGAGACAGTTTAAGTAACCTGCCTTTAAAAACACAAAATCACACAAATCATATTTGGCAAAAATAACAGAACAAGTGAAACACATACACACTCCAGACCAAGTAACAAAAGTCCACCCACATTAAGAACATCATCTGCCACCTATGTTGCCCGGATAAATCAAAAATCATAGTATGCAAAAACTTTATCAATGCATTACAGAATAAACTCGAAGTAGCATAGATAAGATTTCTTCATATTAATGCATAATGTAGATATCGTATTAAATAAGTAGCCGATTCCACGTACTAACGTATCCATCAACTTAAAAAAAAAAAAAAAACGTGTCGCCACACCCTGCCACATACTTTCACATGAGTATCCGCACAACATAATCTGCTACTTTCTGAAGTGTATTAAGTTCAAACAATTCCCAATATACAATACCACAATCAAAGTGCTCACAACCCCAAAAAAATAAAATCCCAAACTGCAAAGCAACGATCTTTCACTCGAATTAACAAATTACACTAAAAATCCCAACTTTAGCAAATAACTAAAGAAATGATAAAAACCATACCAGAAGGCACATGTGTGAGACCAATCCCAGTAGCAGAAAGAGCCTCCTGATTAGTTCTTGAAATCTGCATTACGTCTCCGAAAGCGGTAATCTGAATGGGCCCTCTAATCCCATTAGCTCTAACGGCATTCGTAACACACTGCGCCACTCTAAAGACATTGGCGTTGTTGGGTAAATTGCAGTTCTCGAAATCCCACCACACCGACACGCGTACGCTGCGGCTCTTGTCGTCGTGGCGCCTCGTCGGGTAGTTGGAAACTGGGCCTTGATGATGATGGTGATGGGTTTGTGTTGAGAAAAATGACAAGAAATGGGAATTGTTGATGCTTCTGGGGTTTAAAAAAGAGAGGGTGAAAATGGGTTTGGTAGAAATGGGTTTCATTTTTTCAAATTGACTTTCAATTTGGGATCATCTGTGAGATTTTAGGGTTTAAGTGTCGGTTAATTTTAGGGGTTTTGGGGAAGAAGAAGAAGAAAGTGGGAGTTGGCAAAACCTTTCTAAAGCCCTAGGAACATGTGCCTTGCACGTGACATATGTAGGTTTTTTTTTGGGAGTGTGTTAATGAAATTTGTTAATCCTGATTAAATTGATTTCTCATAAAGAATGGAGTTATTATATTATCTATTCACAATTGAATTTGTTTCCGGGCGAAATGGAGGGAAAAGATAAGGGTATATTTGTTTCCCTTATTCTCCATACATTTGACAGTATTTTTAATTTTACGGCAAAAATCATTAAACTTTTTAAGTTTATTATACTTCAATCTTTGAATATCCATTCTCCATTGGCATACATGAATGATAATATACAGTGAATATGAAATTTTGTCCTTGAGAAATATTTAGTATTAAAGTTTCACTTGTGATGCATCAGCGCTCCAAAACACTACACGTGTATGTATCTAACGCGTTTATAATATCGACACTTCTCCGACACATGTTAGACTTACCACGTAGCGTGTCTCTATTAAAATAAATAGATAAAAAATTCCAACATGTCACGTGGCATACCCGATACTTAAGAATAACGTGTCTAGGGTTGTGCATTTGGGTCGAATCAGATAGAATCAAATTAAAACCGACCTTAGTATTCGATTTTGATCTTGGTCTGAAAGTGCAAGGTATTTCTGTAAACAATGCTATGCGATGTTGGGATAACATTGATGATGACATTGTAACCAGAAGACATGCGTGAAAACTGTTCTTTAACTACTTTATTTTGGTTTTGCCTTTATTCACTTATTAATCAAGTTTCACGGTTTTAGTTGTTTATGTTTATGTCCAAGAATGTATCTTAATCACAAGGAAGAGCTTTGGAAGATTTCTTACTTGAAGTTTCCATAATGCAAGAAAAGAAGAATAGTCAACTCAACACGGCTTCATAAAAGGAAACAAATTGGAGTTCAATTGCAACAAGGATTCTTTCTAGTATTTACTCCGAATTGAAGAAGATGTTTTACCTTATTAGGACTCTAATAAAGGGAACAATTATTCAAGAAAGAGACCGAGTTCACAAGGAACTTCAATTCAACAAGGAAACAACAAGAGTTACCAAAACTATGAACAACACACATTGGAGTGCAAAATTCAAGAAACCTATTTATAGGTGCGAAGTTCATCAAGACAAACATAAGACAATAACGATAAATAATGCGAGAGATTAATCATACGTTGTATTGTTTTGTCTTGCTTTTGCGAAGTTTTTGTATCAACTAACTAAGTCTAGATCTTAGATTTAAATAGTCTGTGCTTGTCTGCTTCAACAAAGAGCATTAGTGAATTGTTGTGAGGAGCATTTTGTTAAAACCGTTTATTTTGCCTAAAGCTAGGAAATTTTTAATAATATTGAAAACTTCTAAAATTACACCTTCTTGTGTTTTCATTCTGCTGCATATTTACTCTAATCAAGAAGATAATTGTGAAGAGTTAAGGCAACTTCAGCTTAACTCTCAAAGTTGTTGTGTCCATCCTGATCCGACAATTTCATGGTCAAACAAGAATCTAAACCAAATTAAATTAGACCAGTCCTATTCAATCCAAAATCGTTCAATTTTGATTTAATTTTGATCATTTTTTCTTGTTTCTTTTTTTAGTATTAAATAATATATGCTATGTAACATTTTATCTTGCATCTAAAAAATCAAAGAAACTTGAATTAAACATGAATATATTGACAATTTATAACAAACTTAAATGCATTAGTAGAATTCTCATAACTAAATATAAACCCAATGTTCAGAACGAACCCCCAACATAACAATCCATAGTTAATAATTAGTAGTATAACTTCAAAATTATGCCTATATACTAAATACAAAAGTGTGTAGGACTTAATGTTAATACTTTAGTTGATATATCAAATAAGTTAGTATCATTTTGTTGATCTCATATAAATTTTACTAAATTTTAATTTAATTCAATATACTATTATATGTTTACTTATTTTTTAAAAAATAAGAGGATTACACGATTCGATTTTAAACCGTTAAAATCGAGGATCAAATCGAAAGAGGGTTCGATCATGGGCTGAAATCGATAATTAGATCAAATATTCGATTTGATTTTTGGATCAGATGATTCAATCGATTTTCAAATAATTCGGTCGATTCAATCCATTTTCCACAACCGTAGGCGTGTCCCACATGTTTTTGATCACGCTCAAGGGAACAATTATATATCTTGCTAATTGTGTTGTTAACTTATTTGATAGAAAAAATTTAAATCGTCAATTATAAGATAAAAGAGTCAGAGAACAAATACCTAAAACTTAAATAACGAAATAAAAGGATTAGACATAAAACATTTTTTTTAGTACATGCTTTTAATTGAGTTGAATTTTTGTTCTTAAGTATTGTATAACTTATTAATCATTTTAGTTTGTATATGTGTTTGACATTGATGCTTTAATTTAAGTTGTGTTTTATTTGAACTTTATTTTGGCTAATAAGTGGTGAGTGACACGTAGTAATTTTGTTTGAATTTAAGTATGTTATGAATTTTTTACTTGAATTTTGAGATTTGAGTTTTATGAGCTTTAGTGATATTTAATATATTTTTATATAAAAGCACATCTAGTTTTAACTGTGTCGAATTCATAAAAAAATTGCGTCGACGTGCCTGTCAATTTCCGTGCATCATAGACACTAACTTCTCTTCTTTTCACTCTCACTCATGCAGTGTTTACAGACCCGGCCAGGTCATAGAACTGGTGAGCCTACTGGGTAGCGAGTCAACAGGTCAGACCGGTTGGACCACTGGGTGGACCGGTTTGTTGACATTAGTCAACATTCAATAAGAAATATAATATAAAAATTATTTGTATAAAAAAATTATAAGATTGTGAGAAATATTTTAAGTTACTACTATTTTGTTATATTATAAGAAAAATCAGAATATGGTTATCACAATACTAGGATTTGTACACGTGACCTCCAACAAAACAAGATCTTGTGAATTAGTGGAAACCATTGACCTATCTAACAATTTAATAAATAATCCAACAAACTATATATTTAATACAAGTTAAAAAATTGTTTTGGATTTTTAAATACTAGCCAACCGTATCACAAAATTCAATACAAAAACCACAATATGTGACACTAAAATCTAAAAAATGAACTTAGCATCAGACGAATTACTAGGCTTGAAATTCTAGAATGCATGCTCGTTTCGCTTTAAAATCAAATTAAGTATGGAAAATTTTGTTTTTTAAAAATTTATTGGGCCAAACCGATGTAGCTAGTTTGAGGTGGATAGATTTCATCGAGATACCCCAAATAAAAAAAAAACGTCCAAAACGGACACTCCTACGCAAAGTTATGGCCTTTCAAAGTTTTGCATTTTTCTTCTTTTATTTTTTTTTAAAATTCTTTTAGGTAGGATTGTAATTGGCAAGAAAATAAGAGGGCTGGTTCCCAATTGACCAAAAAAAAAGAGGTCAGACCGGTTCGGAGACCGAACCGGTTCACTGGGTCGACCGGTTCAATCGGAAAATTTTCCGATCAACTCGCTGGAGAGCTGCAACCCATTTTTTGGGCAAAATCGGACCGGACTAGACACCAGTTCCCGGTCAAACCGGGCTGACCGGCCGATCCGGTCCGGGTTTCAAAACAGTGAGTGTACTTTTTAAGTAAGTGAAATCCAAGAGGATATTTAAATCTGTCAAAGAAAGAAAAGAAATAATAGAAATATGGATTTATTAAGATTTGGTTTCTACACAAGTCTAGATGAAATTATACTTGGTGGTCGGTGTAGGCAAATAAGTGGGCTTAAGTCATATGATTGTCTAATTATATCAGAACTCTTAATAAGAAATTTAGTATATTTTCTGACATTTATTTACTATATATACAAAAATGGAATATTCGTGACAAAAACTTTTCTGTAATGTTATAAGTTATAACTACACAATAATTTATTCTACCAAAAAAAAAAAAAAAAAAAACTACACAATAATTTAGCTCCATATTTTGCTTTCAAATTCATGAAAAAGGTCACGATATGCTGGCTGTTTCACTAAAAAAAAAGAGAGAAGGGATCATGAGACCAACTATTATGCACTATGTAAAACATACGTGCTCTCAACCATCAAGGCTCTAATTTGCTGCAGAAAATGGACAACTCATACATCTTTGGATTTTCTTCTCGATTGTTGGATTTTTTATTAAATTACTAAATTGGAAGAATACATTTCTGAGATTTTCTATAATGAGATATTTTGATTTATAAGAGACAGCAAAAAGGAATCTTATGTCTTTAACATTAAAACGAATAAATCAGACGTGATTTTTGTCTTTATTAATGATGATTGTGCAATATACTAATGTAGTGTCGCTACCATAATACAAATATTACCAAAATAATTCGTATATATTAATATTATGATCGATACAAATATAATTGTTTATTTTCTTAATTATTCAGCCGTTGTAGCTTAGCTGGATAATGCCTGAAATTTGAATGGGAAAACTCTAATATAGGAAAAAAACATGGATTATCTGTCAAAATTTAAGGATCAACAATGAGTTGTTAATGAACGAACGGTCAACCCACAAGATCCTTAAAAAACCAATGATTCTCCTTCAATGCTATTTCCTATAAATTTGTCCATTCTTCTTTTCTCTTTTCATTGCATCTATCTCTCTATCTCTCTCATAAGCACTTTTTGCAATACACATTTTTGTCAAAGAGACAGAGAGAGACAAGAGAGATAAATACAACAATCTTTCTTTGTTTCTTATAACTTTCATAAAGAAAATGGGAGCTTGTGCCACTAAGTTCAATGTCTTGCAAGACGCCGCCGAGGCTCCTGCCCCTGCCCCCGTCCCCGCGGAGGAGGTTGTGACAAAGGAGGTGGCTGCTGTTGAGGGAGAGGTCAAGAAGGAAGAAGCTGGAGAGGTTAATATTCAATAATTTGCTCATCATTATATTATTACTTTTTCAAGAATTTGCATTCTATATTAAATTTCTCGATTAAAAAAAAAAGATTTTTGGATAAACACTTTTTGGATGATAAACACTTTTTGGATGGTAAAAATTATGTAAATGATTGGTTAGATATAGCCACATTATATGATTAATTAGATGGAGAACATATCTTCTATATAACTTTGTGCACTACTTTATGTACCACGTGTTTGTGACGATAACACGTTTATCAATGGTTACATGGTACACAAAGGGGTATAGAGAATCATGATCATTCGTCGCTTAGATGCATTGGATAATAATTAGCCTATGTCTAACGTTACATGTAACCCAGACCAAACATTTTCCAAATTATAGGAAAAATGAAAATTGAGTACATATTTAAATTTTGAATTGTTTGAATGATAACAGAAGGCAGAGGAGAAGGTGGCATCTGAGGAAGTAAAGAAGGAAGATGCGCCAAAGGCCGATGCTGCAAAACCAGCTGAATCAAGCACAGAAGCCACTCCGGCTAAAGCTGCTGAGAAAGTAGAACCAGCTGCTGCTACACCTGCACCAGCAAAGGAAGCCGAAAAGCCCGTTGTCGCTGCTTCTTCTGAAGCTAAACCAGCTGCCGCAACAGAAGTGACGCCAAAGGCCGAGGAGAAGAAGGTCGAGGCAGTAAAGCCTAAAGCTTGAAATGATGCATAATTATTTCAAAGTTTGAAGTTTGTGGATTGATCATAAAATGCTGAAAAGTGGTTTAGTAGATGGTGGTTATTGGTTTCGTTTAGGATTAGTCGGCGTTGCTGTTATTTGTGATAATTTGTTGTAATTTTTTGAATCGTTTTTGTTTTGTATGTGTGATTCATTACCATTTGTAACTTGTTGCTCCCAATTCTAAATAAATTTTCTTCAAATACTTCTCTGCTCTTGCATTTTTTTTTTTGTTGATGGTTACAATTCTGATGACTTTTTGTTATGAAACTTGGTCAATCAACTGGAAAATGAAATGGTGAACCTGAAAATGATTGCAGAATGAGCAAGAGTTGAATTTACATAAAGAAATATTTTTAAGGGAACATATATAGTGACATGATTATTCTCTCTGTTACTTGTTGAATTGTATGTTGATCAAATATGGGATGTAGTATATAATTTTTAAATGGGATACTATAGGTCGAGCTATCAATCTTCAATTTGATGAAATTTCATAAATTTGAGGAAAATAATTGCAACATTCCATTCTATGCATCTCAGCTTATTCAGAAAGAAACTATATTGTATGGGCGGCGATATTGCCAAAACAATACTTGTTGCTTCCAAAACAATTGTTTCCAACTCCCTGATTTGCCCCTTCTGGTCAAAGACTATACAAGTTAAGTATCTAAAGGTTGATTATAATAAATCTATTTAAAAGATCTTGTTTCCTAATTAATTTATAAAAAAGTTGAAAACGTCATTATCTTTCCATAATATTCTGTTCAGCGTTCAAAGTTAGTGATTATTGTTAAACACATAGTAATTCTTCCCGTTAATTACTTCAAAAGCTCAAAGGTCACATGTGAAAAGCAGACACTCTTCAATTCAAGAATTAGAACATTAGGATTCTACTCTTTTTTTTCTTATCATTTTTAATTCAAGTTCATAGATATGTGTTATTAGTTTCTTTTATATTATATATACGCATTCTAATTTTTTATTGAAAGCCTACATCTGCAATTAGAACCACATATATATGTTTGTTTATTAGTGTTTTCAATTTCATTTGAAATTATTAAGTAGAACAAGAATTATTATTATATTTTTATATTGAATGTATTGTGCTAATATCTCTAATGGTACATTACAACAATAATTGTGGACTATTTTTAAAATTGAGTTCCTTAATATTTATGACAGTAAGTTTATGAATAATACATAAGTGGTAGAAATAATTATGTTAACAATATTCTCAATAATGAGTTTTTAGACTATATAGTTGGTAATAAATTGGTTCAAATTTAGTATTTTGCATCTTTGATATAAACGATACGTCATAGTAAGACGTCGATTTTTTTATCGATGAAAAGTACAATTTTTCTATAATCGTGTTAACGGGATTTGTTTATCAGTCCAGAATGTATATTGTCCTTTAGCCTACATAAATTATTAGTCCTGATATGAATTTGGTATACATAAATAATGCTGTTAAATTAAAGAAGATTATTTTCTGATATGATTTTAAACAAACCGACTAGTTTAATATATATATATATATATATATATATATATATATATATATATTGCTATAAAAGAAACTACAAACATGTATATATCAAACGGGAAGACATTAATTGTTTTAACAATAATCACTAACTTAAATGGTAGAACTGAAAATATTATGAAAGATAATGGTGTTTTCAATTTTTTATAATAATTAAATTAGGAAACTGGATACCGGATTAGCAAGATCCTTTAAAAAGATTTATTATTATCAAAGTTTAAACACTTAACTTATATAGTCTTTGAGTCTTTGACTAGAAGGGGCAAATTAGGGAGTTGAAAATAATTGTTTTGGAAGCAACAAATATTGTTTTGGCAATATCGTCGCCCATATTGTATACTGTGTAGTATTCAATAGCATCAAAAGTTTTACTCTCTTGTATGATCATCAGCATGCTGTGGAATAACTGTAAAAAAATGTTCAGTTTTCCAACAGCAACTGTTGTTTTTAAGTACCTTTCTCCACATCAGTGCAGCAATTATATGTATCAAAATTATATTCTTTACCTAATCATCATGTATTTTAACATAAAAAAAAATCTAATGCCAATATACATAGGCTAGCTAGTATGGAAAACTATCATATATTATGTTTTCACCGAAAAAAAACCCATCATTATCTAAATTGAATCAGAAACAAACTAGGATGTTAAATGATTGCTTTTTTATTCCTGAAATAAATTCTACCTTTTAATTCTTTTACTTTTTACGTGGATTATTTACAAATGAGTGCTGTTCCATAACCTTTAACTAGCTAGGTGTGTAAAGATATTCATGAATTTAAAATTCTTAAAAAAAACGGGATCAGAAGAATAGTTGCATTCTAATCAACATATTCCTTAAATTCATCTCTTAAATAATAGGTTTTTTTTTTTATTGATAAAAAAAAAATAATAGGTTTTTTTTTTTTTTTTTTTTGTAATTAATAGTTTCATGACTATGAGCTTTTAGATCGTGCACGTCACTTCTTACCGTTGGTTAAGGTGCATAATCTACAATCTAACATATACGTTCCTTGTTGGATTTTAGAACCGGAAAATCTTACATATGTGTGTAAAAGTCAAACCATGTATTGTTCGACAAAAATGTATAGTGAAAATTTCTAATTTGGTATCGTCCTCAAAGGTAGTTAAGACTTTCTGATTAAACAAATTTTCGTGTCTTTTATTTTAGGTTGTTTGTATTTTCTGTTATTCGTATTGCTGCACAACATTTTTGCAACGAAAATCTTCTATTCCCAATTTCCCATCCTCTATTTTCATCTCTATTCCTTAAATAAAATAATGACATGTGGCATTTGAAATCTCACATAAATCAATCCAAATTAGTCTATCAAATTAACTTAATATAATATGGACCCAAATCAATCCATCATGAAAAAATTCTTTACAAAAATATAATACAACTTTATAACACAGAAAAATAATGCTAATCATTTTTTTTTATTTTTTTTTACGTAAAAAAGGTTCAAATTAGTAAATAAACAATCACAAAAGAAAAATTTATCTTTCTTATCCAATAAAGATAAAGATAAAGAAAAGAATCCTACAAATTGCTAATTAATGTTTTTTCTTTCAAGAAACGCTTTACCAATTCAATCCATATATAGTTTGTTTCATCCCTCAAGCTTAAAATTATTGTCAGGCTTCAACCTTCTCTCTCTCTCTCATGGATTTGCCTATTGAAAAGAACTAGTCAATAGAAAAATTGAAGGTTGGCCTTCAGGCTATTAATAACGATGTTAATGTTTAATCACACAATTCAAAGTATTATTAGAAGTTAACTGAAAAAATATATTCTCTGTAACTTTATTTGAAGAAAGAAATAATTAATTGTCTAATATATTAAGTTAATTTGATGGATTGATTGATTTATGTGAGATTTCAAATGCCATGTATCATTATTTTATTGAAGAAATAGAACCCCTTGTAGTGGCCTAGTTGGTTAAAGGGGGGTCTCATCTCCTTGGTCTCAAGTTCAAATCCCATTGGGAGTGAATTGATTGATTGATTCTTAGAGCCTTTTAGGTCTAAGCATGTTACACATGGTTAGCCTAGTGCGGTTTATCTGATTGGCGAGGTTTGCAGGCTATTTCGTCGACCCGAGGGTTTACCATTGCACACCCGAAAGGTAGCAACTCAGGGTTCCCACGTCATAAAAGAAAAAAAAGGAATAGAGATGGGAATATGCATAGATTCAAAATTCGGTACGATTCCTAAGAAACCACCGAAATATTTCGCTTTTTCACGCCACCGAACAAAAACAGGGGTGTAGTTTCGAAACTTTAATATTTCTATTTATTAAAATGGTGGTGACGTGCATGTTAATTGTTGTTCACTAGGAGTCGTGGCCTAGCTCTAGGCAAACTTATGTTCAAGTTTAACTCACATCCACATTAAATATTTTAATATTTAATTAAGCCATTCGATGTACTACAAATGTTCTTATATATTTTGCATGCACATGAATGTCTTTTCAGAAATTGTGGTTTATTACTTTATTACAAAAATGTAAAGATGTCTTGCAACGTATATTAAAAACTATAATCAATTTGTGGACTTTGTATTGATCTAGTATTATTTAAATTATTGAGGTATTTTCATAAGAAATTATGGTAATAAACTGTAACAGATTGATGTTTTCTTTAGAATATCCGACATATCTTTTCTTCATATTTTGTTATTTATGATAATGTTTACGAAACCTTTCGAAACTACTCGAAACGTTTCCAAAATTTTTCGAAACGTTTCTAATATTTAGTTTATCGAAACATTACTCAAAACCGAAACTTTGATCTATGGGAATATGGAATCGGAATAGAAGATTTCCGCTGGCATTTTTGACATATATATAATTACACAAGTTATCTATGGAAAAATCAATACCTGATTAGAATCTATAACCTTATGGTCGTTGACAACATGTCGCAAAAAAAGTCATACATCAAAACTTGTGTCTATAATTACAATAGGTACAACAAACTATTTTTTTTCTTTTTGAACAAGCAGTTATCAAAAAAAAAAAAAAAAAAAAACAAAGCAGAGTAAATTACAACAACAAAATCTAAAATCTGGTCTATAAAGAAATTACACGCTTATATTTTATTTTTTTGATATTTTTCAGGGTAAATACCAAATAAACTTAAAACGCCATTCAAGCTAAAAAAAAAAAAAATGCAGAAAGCCAACAAGTCATCCTTGGCTTTCTATATATTGCATGTGTACCTTCAAGCCATATCCCAATATACATACATGCATACTCCCTACAGTTAACACAAAATCTGGAATGTAAAACCCAAAAAAAGAAAAGCAACATTCCAAGAACAACAAATTAGGAACAAGAAGTAATTAATCATACGACATAAACCACGAGATATATATATAACAAACGCCAACTATATATAGTCAAAAGAACCATCAAACGAGAGATACTAAGCTTCGTTTAAAACTATAAGTTCTTGTCGAGCTCCGAGGTGCAAAATTCAGCCCAAACATCTCTTTGTTAGGAGCCTGGCCAGGTTCAATGATCCCAACCAGCTTTGCCACGAGAAATGCACTGTCGTTGAGGTGGTTTATGTCTTCCGTATTAGTCCACAAGCGGTGAGCCAACTGAAGCCTTCGAAGTTTGGTGTTGAGACCGATATTCCATTTGAGGAAGAGGCTTTCTCTCTCTTCTTCTGAGAGCTTTTTCACCATTTGCTTGCTCAACTTTCTTCTCTCCTGGCGAAGAGCCTTTGCGCTGTTATTCAGACACAAAATCTAGTTTTTAGAGAAACATTGATAACTTTTTAAAAGATCTTGAAAGGGGCAAGGATTATGTTACCTCGAAGCAAGTGTTAGACGTTGTCCATTCACGATAGTTTTCTCTCCCTTTGAAAAATTCTCCTTCAAAAACTTCATCCTTCTCAGTTCAACCTCGAGATATATAGCATCCGAAGGATCTCCTTGGAACAGGAGGAAGAAGTAGGCTCTGTGTACGAGTGACACATGGCAAACGTGCCAGTGTTCAACTATTTCTTTTTGGAGCCTCTTGAATTCCACAGGCCAACTTGTAAGACCTTTATATTCATCTTCAATTGGATCCAATCCAACATCTTTCACGCTTTTCTTTGGAGATTCGTCGACAGTTTGCTCATTTTTCTCCTTGGTCTGCATACAAAAGTTACACGGTAATGAATGCCGAAAATTTTAAGGCAGGAAACACTAAAACATGAAAGAAAAAGTGAAATGTTTCACTCACCAGAGTCTCGCTCATCTCTGGCTCAGAGGGAACCTCGGCCTTCTCCTTCATCCGATGATTGATGCTATTAACATCCTCCGGCGGTGAAGTTTTTACATTGAGGGTGTCAATCTCCACATCAAGAGCATTTTCTGGGGACAACGGAGAACTTTTTCTCGAGAAACTTTGTTTTTTGGGAATAAATGGTGATATTTTCCGTTCAAAACCCGCTGATTCTCTTTCCGAACCAAAAGATGACGTGTTTTCGCTGTAGTCCATTAAGTACCAGGGCGAAGCAGAGTCGGAAAAGATACTTGCATGGCAGCTTCTACTTTTAGCGAACTTCAAGCTTCTAGTGGCAGGAGAGTCTTTAACCGGATCACGTGTGGAAGAAGATATCTTTTCAAGAGACGGCATATCAAGAATAGGAATAGAGCTAAATTCTTTATCTTTATCAGGTGTAGATAACGTCAACACCTTCATGTCTTCCTTCAAAGATGTTGATTTAAGTTCTTGGTCTTCCTCTAATACCCTCCCAGATACTGTAGTTTCCTTCATTAGACTATCATTTTTCGAAGAGGACGATAAAGTTTCTTGATCTTTTCCCAAATGAGGTACAGGGGATTCCGTGGCTTGCTCATTTTCATTTATACGCACTTTTATTTCAGGGAAATAGTTGGATCCTAGGGCCCCTCTGTTACTCGATTCTTCTGTCTCGATGCAACGAACTTCCCTGCATTGATCGTCCGAAGTCCCGTTGCTTAATTTGTCGATCCCCTCCCAACCTCGTAAAGAACCACTGTCACTGAAGTTTGAACCGTTTATTAAGATCCTCGGAGATGCATTGCTGGTCTCATCAAAATATGGAACTTTGGCAAAGTGTTCGTCTGAACTGGTCCTACTGTGTCCATCGGATATTGTCCTGGTGTCAACGTCTGATGACTGAGGATCTGCCAATATCGGTGATTCGATTTCTGGGATCTCAGTGTCTGGTGACTTTTGCACTCGCAAGTGAGGGTAGTGTCCCAATCCAGCCTAAAGAAGAATCAAGAAAGACCTTTATAACGAGGAAAAGTAAGGAAAGGATCGAGGTTTGATTTAATCAACGCTTACCCGTATCACAGAACTTGCATCATCTCCAAGCATTTGTAACATATCTTTAACTTGCGATTGAGCAATGTCTCTTTGAAGAATAAGTTCTTTAATCTCCTTCTCAAGCTACATCAAGTGGAAACTTCAATCAGTAATCAAATATATTTTTTTTCTTTTTCTTCCACTTTATTGACGAATTTACTGTGATATATTTTCTATTTTAACAGGTCATTCCAAGAAAAATGAATTTAACCAGCATCTTTAATAATCACCTTTTCAATTTGAAGATCTTTCTCTCTGAGAACTGCGGAAAAATTTGGCTGTGCAACAATTGGTTGCGGTGCTCTTAGCTCATTCTCCAGTCTTGTTAGCTCCTTCTGCAAATGCTTTACCAATGCTTTGTCGGACATGACCACATTAACTTGGGCATTTGTAGTAACGTCCTTCGCACAGCTTGCAAACAGAAGAGTGTTCCTTGACTGCTCAACATGAGTGCGCGCTGGGCTCATAGTGCAGATGATGGCTGTTCTTGCATTTCCTCCGAGAGACGTTTGCAGGATTCGAGTTAGCTTCGAATCTCGGTAAGGAACATGTCCATTTCGCCCCTTGCTGCACAATGTTACGAGAACAACATGGATTATTAACATACTTGAAATTTTGCACTAACATTCAAATCTTCTTATGATCATAAGAAATTAAGTTTGAAAATGTTGACTCCACCTTTAAGGTAAATAAAAGAGGAAGACACAACTGAAAAAAGGAATAAGACGATGAGTTATCTTCAAGGAGAATCTGCATAATAGTAACCCCTCAATAAAGTTTAAGGCTGGTTTTGACTTGTTTTCGACAATATGACGAAAAGTCTTGGACTCGGACACATATTTTTTCTGTAGGTCCACAAAGATGGCATTAGCATCGTGTCCGTGACTGGATACATACATTCAACAAAATACTAAAAGCTAGAGCAAAGCCTGGCTCCAAGTCTACTTTCTTAAAAAAAAAAAAAGAGATAAATTAAGATGTTAAAATGAATTGAACTTTTCACAGTTAGACAACATTTTTGGCAATTCATAATGGGTTGCCAAAAGGGGTAATAGTTTTTGTTCTTCATCAATAATAAAGATAAAGAGGCTTTATGGAAGGCATGGATTTTCTGATTATCTTCATAATAGTATTCCATCTTTGGCTTTCTAACTAATACCTTAGAGAATGATATGTCCAGATGGTAAATGAGGCTTCGGATTGATAAGAAGTAGCTGCGTTTCTCTTTAACTTAATGGTGTAGATTAAGGCATTTAAACACAACAACTGATATAAGGAGCATTATCGATTCATCACATCCTTGCAACAAACCTTGAAGCTATTAAAACATGTTCAGATATTGACTCCTGATATGCAGTAAAACCGATTGTGTGTTTGGTGGCTAAATACCAAGTACAAATTCAAAACTGATATGACCAACTACCTCAACTTGCGGATAACAGTTCCCAGTGTCAGCAAACTGCGATTTATGTGGCAGCCTTCTTTTAACCTTGTACCAGCTGATAATGATTGAGATGCACGCTCGCTTCCAGCCAGATCAACAAAATTCTGAATTACAATGGGAACTTAGTTTTCAGTAATGAAACACTAAATGTGGGAAACTCTTAGATTATATTCGACAATTTTTTCTGCTTAAAATATATATATCACTCCATACCACAGAAGCTGTAAGAGTGCTAAAGTGGTCCCGGCCTGAAAACTCACGAGAAGAGCTCTCAATTGTCTGCAAACAGAGGTTGGTTAAGTTCAGAACTCCATAGGCAACAAGACACTGACCATAATGTAGATGATCCAACAAAACTATTCGTCAATCAACTATGCAAGAACAAGTGTACAAGGCAACATATTACATTTTTAAAAGACGGATTGAATGATAAGTAGGCTCATGATTCAACAGCTTTTAATTTTTCGATAAAAAAGTTAACACAAATTGACCCGGTTATGTGTAGTACAAGAAATTCCAGTACCAGTCTAATAATCTGGTGAGATCTGGAGCTCATTTCGTTAAGGGATGTCTCTCCAATCTGTCTTTGAGCTGCAAAGATTGACAAATGCGTTGAGAATAGAGACATCGGTTTCGTCCAAAAGTAATCTAACAGCATGAAGAACCGTTAAGTATTTCAATTGATGCAGATAAAAATTGAGTAAGATTTTCTTACCTTCACAAACCGAAAGAAGCTGAATAACATGATCCCAGTCCCTTATAGTTTCCTCTGTGAGTTTCTCGACAATGGTTCCTCTCTATAATGAATATTGATCAGATAATAGAAAGAAATATTAATAATTCACAATCAAATTGTTCATGGATTCACCTCAGGATCATCCAGAAGTCTTAATGGAGTGTTATCTATGCTGAGAAGGTCTCGTACAGATTCGTTGTATATCTCCATGGCAGAAAACTTCATTACAAAATCTCTCTCCGGGTGCTAAAAAATCCACGAAACATCAATAACCCCGCGAAATATAGTAGTAAAATTGCCCGGTACGGCTGTCCTTAATTAATAATACACGTAAAATTACCTTCAGAATATACTGGTATATGTCGGATATTGCAAACTCTGTAATTCCAGTCATGGTATACGTCTTGCCACTGCTTGTCTGCCCATACGCAAAAACACTCGCTACACAATAATTCATCACCGTTGTCAGCAATCTATTCGAATGAAACTAAACAAGCTTTTGATTATATGAGAAAAACAAAAAAAGAAGAACCATACTCACAATTCATGCCACTGACAACAGAAATAGCAACATCCTTGGCTCCTTGTTCATACACTTCTCTAGTCGAGCAACCGCTCCTGAACACCCTATCTACATAACAGAAAATAGGCACCACATTTTCTCAAATTGCTCAGTATAATATATAACAGTAACCACTGGAAACTAATCCCCCCTGAAATTCCCAATTACTTAAAACCCATAAAAATTCATTGCTCACATAACCAAGAAACCAAACAACCCAAATTTCAAAGAAGTTACAAAAGTAACCATTTTATTCCACAATGGCACTGTAGATCATGATCTTCTAACACACATTATGATCATAGTAAATTCCAACACAACAAAGTCTAAAAGCAAAAAGAAACCCAAGTTCTAAAAACCATGAATTTGGACAAAATAATCACACAAAATCCCAATCACTTAAACCCGTAAGAGTTAAAAGCTCACATGATCAAGAAACCAAGCAACCCCAATTTCAAGAAAATTACAAAAAGAACCCCAGAATGCTGAATTATGACATTTTTTTTTCTTCACAATGGCATTCTAGATCATGATCTTCTAACACACATTATGATCATAGTTAATTCCAACAAAGTGCAAACCAAAAAAAAAAAAAAAAACCCCAACTTCTAAAAATCATGATCTTCAACAAAAGAACCACACATTGCAATTTGCAGCTATAAAGTTTAAATCTTTTCTTACCAAATGTGTAAACAGTTGGATACATTGATCTCTCAGAAGCAGAGAGGCTAACATTCTTGTACACAATAGTCTTGTCATTGATGCAATCCCAATCTGAAACATCATTCCTCAAAATCTCCTTACCATTCAAAGGCCTCAACCTCACTGACACATAAATCCTCTCCTCATCACCTCTCATCACCTCCCCTCCACTTTCCATTGTTCCCATTTCCCACCCCTAAACTTTTCACAAATTCCAAAATCAACCCATTCAAGATTCAGCTCACAATTTCAGACTCCTTGCAACAAAACAACAAAAGGGTGTCTGAAACTTTTGTGCACCCAACCCAATGATGATCATCTGAGGTAAAAACAGACAGAGCAAATAAAAACAGAGTCAATGGCAATAAAAATAATTCCCCATCATCATATATATGTAATATGGCCAGTGTCTTGTCTCATGCATAATGATGAGGGGACTTGTGTGTTTTTATTTTTTATTTTGTTGCAGAAAGGTTATGTGGTCCATATTAACAGACTGTCAAATGTCCTGATCCTCATGAATGTTTCCTAACTCATAGTGTTGGAAATAATAATAATAATATAAAAATGGCGGTATTAGGTTTAAATTATGTCATACTTAGGAAACAAGATTACATTTTTACCTGCAAAAAGTGAAAATTCCAGCAACAAAAATCTGAATTATGGGTCTTTTTCAGGGGGTTGTGATTGTTATGATGAATAAATAAATAAAAGATTTGTCTTTTTTGTTTGTTACCACAAACTCTCTGTTTCTTTCCTCTGAGAAATGTGAAATTCAGAGAGGTAAGAAAATTGAGAATTGTGGGATTGAAAATGGAAAGTGGAATTTAAATGGATATTTTGGATTTTGAATAAAAAGATTGCTCTTTTTAGTTTTTTTCTTTAGAGGCTTTGGTTTGATTTGAATAATTGTTTTTTTTCTTTTTTGTTGGGAAAGATGAAAGAGATGGTAATTTTATTTTATTGTGAGAGGGTGGCAACTTTTTGGTATCTGTCAATGTAAGCAAAGTTGACAAATTAGATCTAACAAATTTATATTAACTAAATATTAGGAGTGAGATGTTATGGAATTTTGTGGTGTGTTGACAATTTAGTACAAACAGAATTAATGCTGAAAAAGTATTATTCTTAGCGTGTATTTTATGCACCTTTTTATTTGGTCAAGGAAAATGATATGCTGCCCAGAATTTATTTCTTTATTTCACTTTTTATGGTCAAAGAAAATGATATGTATGCTGCCCCTTTTATGAAATAAAGAAAATAAGAAAATGATGGAACATAAATGAAATGCTATATGGTTGTTAGATTTGTGTATTGTTACTTTTACCTTTTTACTATGGTTCTGTTAGGGTAAAGTTTGATTTGATGATTAATTTTAGTACCGTGTAAATCCACATTAAAATCCAAATAAAGATTATATTACATGGTTAAATTATTCTTGAATCTCTCATGTGGTGTTTTTTGAGTTACTACTAAAGCTAAGGCGCGTGTAATGAAGTATACTTTAAGTGTGTTTTCTTCTTTTATAATTTAGGAGAATTTGAAATAGTTATAGATCACTTCCCGAAATCTCTAAATTTTCAAAAGAGAAGGGGGAAAAAAAAGATTACATGAATTTGTCTTTTAAAGTTTCGGATTTTATTTCTTTAATTATTATTCAAATCATAAGTTTAATTTCCTTAAACGGCAAACATGGAGGAGTGTCGATAAAGTATCAAAGCAATATGAGTTGGGTTTGGGTACCATAGATACAAAATAATCAAGAACTGGCCGGTGGCAATTTAGAACTTGCAATATTTAATCTAATTAAGTTGGTCTTACTCGCACATGCACTCATTTCTATCCAGATTTTGGCTCACCTATTAATATTACCATCATCAGAATTTTGTTACACCAACAGGAGTGGCATATTATTTCATTGCCACTCCATGTGGCAGGTAAACTTTTAGAAACAATTATCTTTAATTTATTCAATAATACCTCTGCTGTCAGCATTATTGTGTCTTTTCGTTTATCTCTCAGGAATAATCTCTTGCTTCAAGGTTCATTATTGTTAACAAGTATTCCTAAAGCCAATCATTACCTTCATTAATCAAAGGGATAAATGCATTAAACCCCCTGAACTATACACGTTTTTGCGCTTTCGTCCTTAAACTAATTTAATAAGCATTTTCCCCCCTAAGCTATGCACGTCTGTGCGATTTGCCCCCTGGCCGGAAATTCGGCAAATTCCGGGCATTCTTGGTCGGAATTTTTTCCCTTACCCGATACATATGTGTTGTACTAGATGTATATTAATAGTTGATGACAAAAAGAAGGCGAAAAAATACCTCGAACGGGCATATTCCGGCCAAAATGTGATTTCGTTTTGGCCGGAATATGCCCCGTTTGAGGTGTTTTTTCGCCTTCTTTTTGTCATCAACAACTAATATACATCTAGTACAACACATATGTGTCGGGTAAGGGGAAAAATTCCGGCCAAGAATGGGCAAAAATAGCCGAATTTCCGGCCAGGGGGCAAATCGCACAGACGTGCATAGTTTAGGGGGGAAAACGCTTATTAAATTAGTTTAAGGACGAAAGCGCAAAAACGTGTATAGTTCAGGGGGTTTAATGCATTTATCCCTTAATCAAATTGAGTTCATCATAATTCTCATCACTGACAACAATTATCCATTACCTAGACTTCAATAAAAGAAAATCGTAAAAAAGTACTTCAAACAATGATCATCACAAGCAAGTGGGCGATTAGAAATTTTAAACAATATTGATAGACATAATTAAGTAAATTTGTCAAATGCCTGTAATGTATAATACGAGGTTATTCCGGAATTAGGCAATGTAATGTCAGCAACCTAGGGCGATCGATTCAAATTAGTTTTTCTATTATATCAAGCATAGCTCAATTATGCGAAGGTTTAAAAATATAAAACTCGCCATTTGTTACCATTGCTTGATTAAAATTAAGACAGTTCCATCAACCTTAAAAAATATTATTGTTTATGTTCAACTTTTGGTCTCTTTTAACATAAGCCGTTTAAAATAAGAAATCCAAATGTTTGATCACGTCAGTTCGTATATAGCCGAGATGATGATTCCCAAAATCCTTTTTCTTCGTCGTGTTCCAAAGCAATACCTTTTCACTTTTGTACTTGAGGCTACATAAAATAATTCGTCACGCAGAGTGTCGAACGTAAGGCGCGACACAATAATATTAATATAAAGCTGCAAAAGGAGTTGCGGGACGTGGGACCAATGTTGACCAAGAAAATGCCATCACATACTTACAGCCCATGTGCAGGAAGAAATTTTGCTACTTCTTTTGTTCTTCATGAAGGACCATATATATTATGCATCAATATTTATATGTATTTAATAAACAATATTGCAAATGCATGCATGTGAAACAAGAAAATCCTTGAGCCTTTGGATTTGCTGCCCAGCTGTAACATGCATCAATATGTATACTGTATAGCATATAGCAGATTTTCTTATCTTCTTTTCTCCAAGTATAGGGTAGCCGACGTTGCATGCAAAGTGTATTAGGTGAAATTATGCACTCAATAATGAGCTAAAATGTTGACTAAAAGTAAACCTAAGATTTTTTTTTTCAACAACCTAAGATTTTTTTTTTTTTTTGGTAGACCTAAGAATTAAAATTTTAACAAAGCAGACTAACAGAGCAAGCAAAAAGTTTAAATATTCATTTGATAATGGAAGAATTTATTTTTGAAGTATGGCAAAATTTAACGCTCATAACACATTTTCATTTTGATATGGGATATGGATCTCGGCTAGCCCAGGTCTCTCCGCAATTCGGAACATGACGTAAGAACATATGGAGGACCGACATTCGACGTGTCCTCGACATGACTGACACATTCAGAAAAATATTGGGGAGGTCCCGCATCTCGAGGCCTATAAGTACCCCCACCTCGAAAATTCATAAACACTATTAAGCGCACTTATAATCGCACAACACATATTGAGCATCTATCCTCGACGTATACTCGATATCCTCTATATTCGATATACTCATACTAGATATTCCCTAACTTTGATATACTTCATCCTCGACATACACTATCCTCGTTTCACAGTATTGACAAAGCACTTAGGAGATCGTTGCGTATAATCTGTATTTGTTCTTACCAGTTGTATCGGTGTTCTAGATAAAGCTAGACTAGAATCTTGTATAGGGATCTAAAATAACATAGTTCACTCCCAGTAGTGGATTCACCGCTCACCATCTTTGATGGTAATAAACTGAAATAAATTAAAAACGAAAGTTCAGTTCATTCTATTATTTAACATTACGTGTACTCCTGACGAATTTGTACCGAATTAGTGGCGCGTCTGTGGGAACACCAGTTCTCTTGAGAGGAAAGTCACAGGTTACTACATCGATGAAGAGATTACTTGACGCCAATGACAAAAACCAAATTAGGAAGAAAGTAGGTGGATCCAAGCCGTCCAAGGCCGCACACAGTTCGGGGTCAGGTAAAAGGGAAAGGGCACTCATGCCCTTCCAAGGTGAATCTAAGATGGAACCGCTAGAGGAGTTCATTTATGTCAATTTGGACCCCGGTGTCCGATCAAAACAGTGCAAATCGGTTCGAAAATGTCCTCCAAAGTGAGAGATATGATAGTCTACTGCATTAAGAGAAATGCATATATCTTCGCATGGATAGATTCAGCCTTAAAATGAATAGACCCTAAGATCATAGTCCACATATTGAATGTGGATCCCATAGCTACACCAGTTAGGAAAAGAAAGAGGAATTTCAACAAGGAAAAGAACGAGGGTGTAGAGAAAGAACTGATTAAGAAGATTGAGGCACGACGCAATTATGAGATATGATATTCAGAGTGTCTTAGCAACATCGTCTTGGTTCTCAAAAAAGAGGCAACATGAAGAATGTGTGTTGACTACACACTTGAACAAACACTGCCCTCAAGACCCATTTCCCCAACCTAGGATTGATCTACTTGTGGATTCCACCGCCAGATGCGCTTTATTTAGCCTAATGGACGCTAAGAATGGTATCATAAGATATTCATGACCCACCATGATCAGAGCAAGACTGCATTCATCACAGACACACGTGTTTATTGCTACAGAGTAATGTCTTTTGGCCTAAAGAATGTCGGGGCAACCTTTCAAAGGATAGTGACCAAGATGTTCTACAATCTGATTGGTAAGTCAATGGAGGTTTACAAAGATGATATGTTGTACAAGAGCATGAAGGTTGAAGACCACGTTAAGCATCTAGAAGAGTCATTCATGATAATGAGAAACTATGGGATGAAACTGAACCCTAAGAAGTGCACGTTTGGGGTCAGTGCGGGTAAATTTCTAGGGTATGTAGTCAACGAGAGAGGAATTGAGGCCAACCCGGACAAGATTTAAGCGGTAATGGATCTGCCATCTCCAAAATCGATTAGGTACATGAAATGCTTATTAGGGTGTGTGACTGCCCTCTGACAATTCATAGCTACGTCAACGAAAAAGAGTCTACAATTCTTCAAAGTGATGAAGAAGGCTACAAACTTTGAATGGACGGCAGAGGGCGAGGCTGCATTCCAGTAGCTTAACAGGTGCTTGATGTCCCCACCACTCTTGGCAAAACCTGAATCGAGAGAAATGCTTTATCTCTATTTGACAGTATCCGCCAAAGCGGTTAGCACGATACTCGTTAAGGGCGTGAACGACAAGCACTTTCCTATACATTATGTGAGTAGCGTTCTCCAAGGAGCCGAGAGAAATTATCTTCAGATTAGCTATTCGCTTTGGCCATATTGATACGACTAAGAAGATTAGGCCGTATTTTCAATTGCATCCAATAACAATTAAGATAGAAAAAACATTGGGATTGATCATGTCCCACCCTGAGACGTCAGGATGCCTGGTCAAATGGGCAACAAAACTAAGTGAATTGGGCTAGAATTTCGCCCGTGGACAACCATTAAAGCAAAAGTCTTAGCTGACTTTAGAGCGGAGACATTAGGAAACAACATTGAGTACTCGATCAATCTTGTCTATACTCTGGTCCAAGACCCATGACCAAGTAGGCTGCACTCAGCCTGGTTATTACATGTGAATGACTCGTCCATGGCCAATAAAGGTGGGTTCGGAATACATATGGCCTCTCCAGATCGCTGGGAGTTTGATTTTTCCATAAGCCTAAATTTCTCGGTGACTAATAACGAAGCGAAATATGAAGTAGTGTTGGCATGTGTACGAATGGAAAAAGCTTTGAGTGTCGATCATTTGGAGGTTTTCACAGACTCACAATTAGTGGTTAATCACTTCTCAGGTGTCTATGCAACAAAAGAAGAGACCATGGTCGTGTATTTGAATAAGCCTAAAGCGCTAGCAGTGGAGTTCCACATATTTAACCTATCGCAGATCTGAGGGAAGAAAAACACCAAGGCTGACGCGCTGTCAAAATTCGCAAGTTCATCGAATTTTTTTGTTGAGTCACACTCTTGGCTACTAGCAGGCCAACAATGGGAATATCTAAATCCATGAAGGTCTAGAATGACGTGGATTTTATATTCCCTATCCAAGAGGGACCAAGCTGAAAATATGAGATCTTTCAATACCTTAAGAATGGAATGCTACCTTCGGATATCAACGATCGACGTTGTTTAAAATACAAGGCTTATAGGTTCATGATCCACAAAGGGGAGCTCTACAAGTGATCTTTTAAAGGACCGCTACTACGATGTCTATCGCTAGAGCAAGCCGACTACATTATGACAGAAGTGCATGGTGGGAGTTGTGGAAACTATTCAGAGGTCGGGCCCTACCTCAAAAGATATTGAGACAATGGTACTATTGGCCTACATTGCTCAAGGACGCAACCAGTTTTTCTCGCAATTGTGAGAGTTGTCAATATCATGCAAGGCCGATACACAAGCCGGCAACCTCGATGCACCCTCTTGAGGTCCACGCCATTTGGATCAATCGGGCATCGACATTGTAGGACCCTTTCCCATCACAAAGGGTTAAAAGAAGTTTTTACTGGAACTGTTCAATATTTCACGAAATGGGTAGAGGCAGGGGCACTCGCCACTATCACAGAGAATAACATGATAGAGTTCATTTGGAAAAACATTATTTGCCGGTTTGGCTTACCAACAGTGCTACTATCTGACAATGGAACTCAGTCTCAAGGTAAATAAATCGTAGAGTGGTACAAAGAACCGAAGATCAACAAGCACTTTGCAGGCATGACGATCCTCGGGCTAATGTGCAAGTTGAGTCCATAAATAAAACCCTCAAAGAATATCTTGAGCGGCACCTACATGCCACCGGGAAGAGCTGGATTGATGAATTGCAAGGGATCCTTTGGGCATATTGCACAACCCCCCGCACTTCTACAGGAGAAGCGCCTTACACATTAGTCTATGGATCGGAGGCAGTGGTCCTAGTTGAGATCGGCCTGCCTGCATACCAAATTATAGAATATGACCCGAAGCATTCTGCGAGACTACGCCAAATGGGCTTAGACATGATAGGCTCTACTGGGGATATATCTAGTTAATTCTTGGGCGTAATCACCATGTAAGTCAGCTGACGGATGCGAAACAGCTCAACGTACTATCCCATGTGAGGTCGCGGTCAATGCACTCCCGGCATAAATCTCTTCCTCTGTCGGGGTTATAGTATCGAGATGAGGATTCAAGAGAACATCCAAAGCTGGGTTTATCTCATCTATCTCCCCTTCGTTCTCCTTCTCACACAGATTCCGACCCAGAATGTTATACATCATCATTGGACAATCAATGATCAACCTGCCAGAAACTGATGAACCCATCACGATACTTGCCCCAGTATCACCAAACACATCGTACCTGCCAGGCTCATTGTTAGAGATGAACACCTCATCCTAAGTATTCTGAACATCCAAGTTATCAGGTGCGTGCTCTCCAAAACTGGTAGGGAGATCATCTTTCTTTTGCACCCTACCAGGGGTTAGGGTAAAACCAACCATAAATGAATCTCTCTCTCTCTCTCTCTCTCTCTCTCTCTCTCTCTCTCTCTCTCTCTCTCTCTCTCTCTCTCTCTCTCTCTCTCTCTCTCTCTCTCTCCTGCACTAGTGGATAGAATGGATCTTCAGGAACATATGACACATAGTCATAATTTTTGGACTCCGGCGGTACCCGTATGTCACGTCCTAGTCCTGGACCCATCATGGTTAAGTGAAATCTATCCCCAAGAAATCCAAGAGTACCAATTTGGTCGGTATCTAGCTCCATACCAAATGCAATGTCTCGCTCTCCAAGTGCATAACCTATATGGTTGAAGGTGGAGGATCGAATAAACTCTCTCTCCACCTCAACTTTATAAAGGTCGAACTTAAGATACTCAATT
Source organism: Linaria vulgaris (assembly GCA_948329865.1). Lineage (NCBI taxonomy): Eukaryota > Viridiplantae > Streptophyta > Magnoliopsida > Lamiales > Plantaginaceae > Linaria > Linaria vulgaris. The sequence goes on along the minus strand of OX415250.1, from coordinate 26,536,300 downwards.
CTTTCCATTTTCATGATTCCATTCTCTCGTCGTAAACGTCCTGCCTCAATCTTCAAGGCCTCAACTTCTTTTCCTAACTTTTTTGCCTCACTCTGAGCCACACTCACTTTTTCTAAGGCCTTGAACTCTTTAGTCTTTGTAGTTCGTGCTCTTTTATGTGCCTTGTCACGTGACACTTGAGACTCGGCAACCTGGTGGCGTATTTTATCCACAATTCCATCATGTTTAGTTTGCACCTTAGACAACAACATATGGTCTCGGCATATAGCATGGAATTTATTCCCATACTCCAAACAGACATGCATAGTCAGAAACCATTGCATATGAAAATTTGAAAATTTTCGAAATGATTCTTACCACATAATATAACATGACCCACATATGGAGCACACCGCTTATTCCAATATCGCGCACCAGAGCCTCCGGATCTACACCCATATATATAATGTCGAGGCATGCAATTGCATCCTCCTCCCTCAGCTCATGACCATTCATCCTCATAGCCAAACTCCAAAAGATATCGTCATGTAAAAAGCTATAATCAAGTCTTTTCTCTCGAGTGCCCTCTTCTCCACGTTGACTGGAACGTCGTTTGCAATTGGCTCGCCTGGACTCAGGAACAGATCCCAGGGTTTGTTCTCCTACAGAGTCACCATTGACATTTCCTCTGGTAGTTGACATATCCTCAGCAGGTACCCCCTCCTCTTGAAGAGGAATACTCCTCGAATGAGGGCTGATTGTACGCCTGTCACAGGTACCACTTGAGCTGGCACCATTCGCCCCGCTAGAGCTTGTTTCTTGTGCACTCCACTAAACCGCATTTTGATATCAATAATTTGGCGGTGTATCTAGAGGCAAATACATAATGTACGCAGGCTCACAACACGGATGACCCACTCGAAAAGTTTGTGACTTGACGCCCAAGCACGCCTTACGCTAGATAATTCCATCTGCAATCATGTCTTGCCTAATCTGGGCACGATTCCTCACAAAGATACACCCACCAACTTCTGACGGTCGAACCAATTGGCGAGCTTCGAACTGACATTCCTGCTCATGCACTAGTAACTGTGGCACCCATATTCAAGAAAAATAACACATTGAATATGAACACTTATTAAGCAAACATTCTACATACCTACAAACTCAATAAAATCCCAAAAATCGAGATACCATAGAAAACTCAACGTGTTGGTTAGATCAGGGCAAAAATTTCCCAGCGATTACAATAATGACCATAGGAACCAACCTTATATAGAAAAAATAATGGGCTTCGGTGGGCCACTCAACGCATTTAATTCCTTCACATTGAGCAAGCATATCAAGTATCGATCCTCGACGTGCTTGCATTCATCATTCATGTCGAGCTAAAAGATGCTCGACATATCCTCCACTTCGAGGATATATCCTCGACATGTTGTAGACTCATATCGAGGCCATCACACTCTACGTATCCCGTACTATCACAAGGTAACTATGAGACAAACCCGATCAAATTATTTTACAACCTATACTCTCCCAGCATTCATTACAAGAACATGGGGGAGCAATTAGCCGCATTAACCTCAGATATTTTGGCATTCATATTTGGTCTCGCATAAACTCGTAAAATTGGAGAGGGGGGGGGGGGGGGGGGGGTTGTACCGTAAACAGTAAGTTGAAAACCTATATCTACAAAAGTGGCTTCCAAATTGAGGGACTACATGATATGTGATATACCCGCAATAGGCACAACGACTTTGGGCCTACCTAGGCATGTCCATAGTTCGGAACATGTAAAGTACTTATACTCGACGTAAGAACATATCGAGGACCAACATTGACATGCCCTCGACAAGATTGACACATTCTGGGAAATGCCGGAGAGGTTCCGCATCTTGAGGTCTATAAGTTCTCCCAACATGGAAATCGAGAAAGAGTATTAATCGCACTCATAGTCGCACCACGCATACCGAGTATCTATCCACGAAGTATACTCGATATCCCCTATATTCGATACACACATACGCGATATTCCCTAGCTTCGATATACTTCATCATCGACATAGAAGATCCTTGACATACTTCATCATCGACATAGAAGATCCTCACTATCCTTGACTTCACGGTATTGGTAGACCACTTAGGAGATCGTTGCGTATAATTTGTATTTGTTTTTACCAGTTGTATCGGTGTTCCGAATAAAGCTAGACTAGCATCTTGTATAGGGATCTAGAATAGCACAATTCATGTATAAGTTTTGTTAACTCTATTATTTTACATTACGTGCACCCTTGACGAATTTTACCGAATTACATTTGTTTCGTTTATAATATAATTTATTATAAATTTAATAAGCTTTAAATGTTATGTGTTTGAATTTTGAAAATCAATGTTTATTTAGTTTTACTTAGCTGCTACACCCCGACAATAGAGTATGTCAAGTCCATATTGTTGTGGTTAAATTCGCAAGTGCACGAAATCGTAACAAGTAATAAAGTGATAGATAGGGTTGTCGATCACACGATGAATAAATAATTGATTAACAAAATTGATTAACACTTAATTTATTTGAGAAATCGAATTTCATATTGTTCAAGCGAAAAGATTAACAATTTACTAACTACATGTAAAAACTTTTAACAAAGTAGGGCGTTGAGACAATAGTATGACATGAGTATATCAATAAATAGGAGATGAGAGAAGAGCTGGGAATCATGATTTCACCGTCATTAGTCTGATCTAACTTTAATTAAGCATATTGTTACGAATTTCATGTTCAAAATTGTTGTTGGTTATCACCATTCATGCTTTATGTACTCTTTCTCAATTTATACATAAATTCCACAGCTTTACAACTAGAAAATGAGCATAGTTATGAAGATGTGCAATGTATGTTCGATGGTAATTTTATCAACCACGTGAAAACGATAGATATATTTTTATTCTACTGAGAATTCACGGTATTTACTTCAGAGTTATTTCACAAAAATCTCCTCTCGACTTCAATTCGATCCTTAGTTCATCCAAAAGTTGGTCAGAATTTTAGAAGCATTATATTCACAAATAAATACACCAACTATTTTGACATCGTAATACATAACTCAATATACATAGGTGTTGGTGAATTTTTGAAGTTTCGGTTCTTGATTGACAAATCACATTTCAACCTACTAAACATGAAAATAAATATAAAAATACCAAAAAACTATCAAGAATAATCAAGTAAACAAGTGTAAAAGCATGATAATGATGAGTATTTCACAAGTTCATCAGATATATCAACGCACACATTTTTTTTTTTTTTTGATAAGCACATTTTTATTAAAACAAGAGTATTAGAAATACTCAATACAAAAACAAAAACCCAAATGAACTCATTTAGTAATCAAACATAATTGAGGAATCATCACCCAATCAGTAAAGAAAATAAAAAACTCTTTCTAATGCTTTTAATCCAACACCAACTCCGAACTTGTTTCTTCAATCAGTCTTTGAATATCAAGGATTCCTTCACGGAAGATGATTTTGTTACGCATCTGCCACATAGACCAAATCATGATAAACCAAATAGTAGTCCACTCGCCCCTTCCTTGTTTGCTTGGATAAAGATCCCGATATTGGCGAAAGTGTTTTTTTGGATCATTGGAAATAACCGAGCAAAAACCAAACCACTTATAGATCATCATCCATAAAAAGTACGAGATCTTACACTCGTAAAAAATATGACCGACTTCTTCCATATCTTCATTGCAAAAAACACATTCAATACTTGAGTTGATTTCTTCGACCCCTCTCCGACTCAAATTAATTTTTGTAGAAATTTTATTGAGAGTCACCTTCCAACAAAAAGTTTTCATTTTTAACGGAGCCTGAATTTTCCACAAGATAATATAGAAATCAGACTCAGCATTGCTCGTATCGTCATTGAGAAGGAAATCATATGCAGATTTCACCGTATAAATAGACGATTTATCAAAGACACAAACCCATTTATCACGAGACCCTTCGATAGGAGAGAAAGATCAAATAGCCTCTTCAAGGTTACTAAGCAACTCTACTTTCCATTGAAAAAGACTTCTTCTCCATTGCCATCTCCACACCCACTTATCATTGGCCCATTCGCCTTACTCGAAAATCATTAGATTCTTATTTAAAGCAATTCTAAATAATATAATGCTAAAACGGACACACACATATATATAATCAATTTGGGTATATGAGTCAAAAAGTTATAATGACTGCGTCTAACATATAATGGCTTTTTAAAAATGAAAGATAAGCTTATATTGGCTTTTTAAAACGGACACACACATATATTGGCTTTTTAAAAATGAAAGATAAGCTTATTTTGATAACGAAAAAACTTCTACCCGACGGATATATATATAATAAATAATAGAATTTAGAGAAGAAAAAGTGGTTAAAGTTTATGAGCTCCGCTAAACATTTCCCAAAACTTTGAGATCATAAGACTTTTTTGACTTTTACGCCATACTCATTTTTCAAATTTAAAATAATTAAGAGCTATTATATATTTATTTTTTCTAAAAAATAGCTATTATATATTTTGCGACTACATTAAAGAACAAGGACACTAGCTTTCATATTTTATGTTTTAAGGAAAATTCCCGGCATGTGATAGTGTGCATTATAAATCGTAGTTAATAGAATTTAAAAGTCAAGTTTTATAGCGATAAGCTTTTATAACTATGTTGTATTTAAAAATTGAATGCTTCTTTTAATTTCAATAATAATATTAATATACCGTAGGTTAGTCAAACAGTACCACCACCGAAAGGCGAAGTAGCTTTTGCAATTCCTTAGAAGCTGCTCGCTTGAAGAAAAAAGGACCTTTTACTTTGGTATGCATTGAGCCAAGATATCGGGCTAAAAAAATGTTTGTTACTTCAATTGTGCTTTTGAAGTGTTCGTAAGCCTTTTGTAGTTAGCAAATATATTTTTAGAGCTATTAGCAAAAATTACCCCTGTGTTATCTTTAATTGGCAAATAACCCCTTGTGTTATTTTAATTGACAAAAATCCACTTGTGTTATTCATAAATTAGCAAAAAACCTCTTCATGACATGTTTTATAATGGCAGTACCAATAACTAAGAATTTATAAGTATTATGATTTTATAATAAACATATTGTTATTACAATAAATATTATAAATCGTGTTATAATTTTTTTAGATTTTTTAAAAGTTGTATAAAAATATAATAAAATTAATCGGTACCGGAATTATATTTTTATCGATCTAAAAACTAATGTTTTCTTCAAAATAAATAAACAAGAATATGCATACAATTTAATTTGAACATTATTAGTTCCATATGTATCAAAGAAATACAATAAAAATCATATTTTGAAATCAATCTCAGTAATTGCGAATTAATTCAGTATAGTAGAGAGATTTTTGCTAATTTCGAAATAACACAGGAGGTTTTTGCCAATTAAAATAACGCAGGGGTTAATTAGGGATAACACATGAGTAGTTTTTGCTATTTATACTATATTTTTAACCATAAAAAACATATATTTTTTTTAACTACAGAAACATGCGTCGAGGGTGTTCTAAAAAATAATTCAGAAGCTCAGCAAAAAAACTGTAAAATCAGTTATTTATTTAAAAAAGAACACACGCGCGCACGGAAAATAGATACATAGCAACTTCTAAATTTTGGGCATTTTAGCTGAAAACAGTGACTGATGTAACTTTAGCTTGTTAATCAAATATTCTATAAGTGCTTAAATTTGATTAGAAACATATTTTAACGGTTTGAAGAGTTTGGTGTTATCACCTAAGTGATCCACAATCTCTAAATTGGTATGGACCTTTCTTAACGTATGATAGTCTTGTTAATTAATTTAAATAGATTATTTTATTAACTTTAATGTAAAATTTCGTACAAAACTCTCAATTCCTTATGCTACTTATTTAGTTATTTTGACAAAAAAAAGGGTACCCAGATCCTCTTTCTAGCCCTAATTGTGAGTTTTGAATACGTCAGTCCGACATGTTTTATTGGGCCGAACTTACTAAACTTACGAGCCCAGTTACATGCACTGGTTATTATAATTTAAAAATTAAAACCGATGGGGTAGAATAATAATATGCAATATGCTACGTGCCATATTATAATCCCCATGTAATTTTTAAAACCATACACAAAACAGGCTTTGCGATTATAAACTTTGCACGACTTGAGTTTTATGTATTTTTTTTTTTTGGATGACGTGGGAACCCTCAGCCGCTACCCTTCGGGTGCGCACTGGGTAAACCCCCGGGTCGACGAAATAGCCTGCAAACCTCGCCAACCGAGTTAAACCACACTAGGCTAACCATGTGTGACAGACTCATACTCAAAATGCATAGAATCAGAATTTGTTCGCTCCAGTTTTATGCATTTTTATTAAACCACAATTTAACATCTTTCCTTATTTAGTAATATTTCAAATATCTGTTAATTAGTTTATTACTTACTTTCCTCTTTTAGTAGGTTTTGACAAGTAGTCATAGTTATGCTCAATTAGTTGAATTAATCAGGATTAGTAGCTCCCTAATCTTTCACACACATGTATATAAACATACACCACACGCTCCCATGTACTTCACTTTATTTTTCATCACATTGTAATAGAATCCAAAACCCCTATTTTGCTCCAACGGTCGGATTAATAAAATTGTTCACGTTTTCTTATATTCTTCATCAATGGCGATCATGAGTTCTTCAATCAATGTTGTTACAATCGTGATTTCGTTACGATATCATTCGCTCAGGTGAATCGACCCGCTTCCGTGCACATTCTTTTTTGTTATTTCCTTCTCTTCTTCTCTCTCATATCTTGTTCACTGATCAATGATTTTTCCATGTTCTTCACCAAATCTCGATTATGACTACTCATCCATCATCATCTACTTCCACTACTACGAAAAATCCCAGCGAAGACTCTGCATCGGTGTATTTTCTAGGATTGCACGAATCCACTGGATCTACAATTGTTGGTGAACATTTCAATGACACGAATTACGCATAGTGGTGTTGTAGTATTTTAATGGCGTTAACAATAAAGAATAAGACTCGTTTTGTTGATGGATCACTGCCGATTCCAGATGAATCTCATCAAGTTAATCGCTAGTGTTGGATTCGGGCTAATAGTTTAGTACTATAGTGTATCACTATATCACTCCATAAATAAAAAAAGAGCCTTGTCTTTTATAATGTTGCAGTGGATCTATGGAATGTACCTAAAACTAGGTATGATCGTACCAATGGTTCACGAGTGTTTCACTTGCAAAAGTCGTTATCTATCATTGCACATGGTAACAACTCAATGACTGAATACTATAGCTCATTTGTAACTCTATGGGGTGAGTTTTCAAGTCAGAGACCTATAATTGCCTGTTCTTATGGAAATTGCACTTGTCATGTTAACTGCATAATGACAAATCTGCAGCAATATGATTGAGTCATCACTTTTCTTGCTGGTCTAAATGGCACTTATAATGCATTGCGCGGTCAAATTATCTTGAGTGATACTTTACCTAACTTGTCAATGGTGTACTCAATGCTCTTACAAGAAGAGAAATAAAGATCACTGTACATTGCTCATGATTCTACTGTTGTTCATGCTATGTTTACTAGGAATAGAAACTATCAAGAAAGCCAACAAAGAACTCGTTATACTAATCAAGATGTTTGGGGGTAATAAGCAACAACCAACTTACTCTAGTCAGCCTCCTGTGGTAATCAAACTGGAAAGCCAAGTTATAACAATAAAGAGAGAAATAGAGTGAGACACACTCAATGTGGTTACCATGGACATACTGCTGATAAATGTTATCAGATTATAGGCTATCCACCTGGCTGGGATGGGCCTAGGGAAAGGAGGATCCACCCTGATCATAAAGCTAACCCTATCTCTATTACTAAAAATGCTCATGTGATTCTTCTTCTCAAGTTGAGGTTGACCCCAATAGAGCTTTGTTTGAGCAACTCATGGCATACCGACAAGCTCAAATCAAAAGTTCACTCCAAAAGCTGTTGATTCAACTCAACACTATATTGCTACTTTAGCAGCTCGTAATTATCCTTCTACCTTTCATTGTGCTACTTACAATGCTAGCACTAAGTTGATATATGATAAACATGATTACATCTCTTAGGTACTTGATACATGTGCCACAAATCACATGAACTGTGACTTAAGCTTCTTTATTGAACCTTATATTCTTGGTGATATTAACTACATAATAATAGTTGTACTAAAGCCACTTATATAGGAAATGTTGAATTTCTACCTGGTATTGCCATTAGGAAGGTCTTATATGTACCAGATTTCACTCACAACTTATTATCTATCTTTAAGTTGACTAACTCCACTGATAACTCCAGTGTTTTTTTTGTCCTCAATGTGTTTATTGCAAGACAGGGCTATGACCAAGATGATTGGTTCTGCAAAGCTCTACCAAAACTTATATGTCCTGCACACTCGTATTAAGAATTACGCTTCATGCAATCTTGCTACTCGAACTGCATCCACTGGTCTCTGGCATTCCAAATTAGGCCACATTTCTGCAAATAAACTGTCTCACATATCAGTAATTCATGCTACAGGTTGTAATAAGATTAGCCCCTGTGACACTTTTCATTTTGCTAAGCGAAAACGATTGTCTTTCCCTGTAAGAAACTCCACCTCTATTGGTACTTTTCAACTCATTCATTGTGATGTTTGGGGGCCTTTTGGTGTCACATCTCATGATGGATTCAAATTCCTTTTAACAGTGGTTGGTGATTATAGCAGATGTACATGGGTTTTTCTGCTTAAGCATAAATCTGATGTTGCTAACCATCTCTTGACCTTTTACATTCTGGTATATACTCAATTTGATGTTAAGATTAAATGCATTAAATCAGATAATGGCACATACTTTCTTGTAAATGATTTCTATGTTAAACATCGTATTGAACATCAAACCAGCTGTGTTGAGACCCTTCAACAAAAATGGTACAATTGAGAGGAAACATCAACACCTATTACAGGTTGTAAGAGCCATGAGGTTTCAATCCAATGCACCTTTGAAGTATTGGAGTAATTGTATAGTTACTGCTGCTTTTCTCAGAAATAGATGGCATGCTAAAGTGCTTCAAAACCAGTCTCCATATGAGGTATTGTATGGTAAGCCTGATTATTAATTATTGAAAGCTCTTGGTTGTCTATCATATGTCTCTACTTTACATTCACACAAGAAAAAGTTTGACCCAAGAAATGTTAAATCTATACTTATGGGGTGTCCAAAAGGAACAAAATGTTATTTATTACTTAATATCTTTACAAATAAAACCTTTATTTCCAAACATGTGGTTTTTATGAAAACATTTTTCCTCACAAAGACAATGACCACAATTCACCTCACTTACAAAGTTCACATCTCCCAATATGCAATGATAATTTCATTGCACCAGCTTCTACTAACACTGTGCTTGCAAATATAACTATAGACCAGCACAATGCAAATGCTCTTGATCACAATCCAGTACATATATCTCATGAAAATCCTGGTGATGATCAAGCCCCTATCATACCTCCTGTTCCTTCACACCTACAATACAAGTTCAACCTCCAGCACAAACTCATGAATCACCCTCCACAACATCAATTCATTCCGATTCCTCCAGTGAACCAGGTAGTGAATCAAGTTCTTCTCAACCTTCTCTTCCAAGCCCAAAGGAAATCTAATAGATACACTGCCCCACCCTCTTATCTTGATGTGTATGATTATGATCTACCAAAATCCACACACAAGGCCAACATCATCTGTGTTGCAAAGGGTAAACAATACCCCACAGAAAAACATCTCTCCACTGATCAAATGATTTCACAAAGTTTTCATTGACTCCATCTCTCTTATTACTGAACCCAAAACTTACAAACAAACAAGTCTGTTGAATTGAAAATTGCTATGAAGAAGAGCTTGATTCCCTTAAGAAAACCAATACATAGTAACTCCCTCCACTCCCTCCTAACAACAACCTAATAAGTTGTAGATGGGCTTACAAAATCAAATACAAATCAAATGGATTAGTGGAAAGGTACAAATCTAGGCTAGTATCAAAAGGCTACACACAGGAGGAAGGTCTAGACTATTTTGATACCTTTTCTCTTGCGGTCAAGCTTACAATTGTAAGAACCACACTTGCATTAGCAGCATCTCACAACTGACATCTTCATCAATTAGATGTTAATAATGTCTTCCTTCATGGGGATTTAAATGAATAAATTTATATGAAACCTCCCTTGGTTATGTACCAAGTGGTGACAACATAGTATGTATGCTCAAGAATAGCTTGTATGGCTTAAAGCAAGCCTCTAGATAATGGTTTCATAAACTAACTTCTTGCTTATTGGATTATGGTTTCTCTCAAACAGATTATGACTCCTATTTATTTGTCAAAGGATCTAATGGAAAACTGTCAATTTTGTGTGTGTATATGTAGATGATGTTATCCTTGCCGGAAATGACATCAATGAAATAGAAATAATCAAGCTCCATGTTGATAAAAGATTCACTACTAAAGACCTTGATAAGCTTAATATAATGGGAATTGAAATTGCAAGAAGTAAGGCTGGAATTACTTTATGTAAAAGAAACTATGCATTAGATATCCTCACAGATTCAGGTTAATTGGGTTGTAAACCTAGCTCTATTCCAGTGGACCCCTCAACAAAACTAAAGAGCAAGGATTCTACTCCTCTTGAAGATCCCACCATGTACGAGAGATTGATTAGCAAGTTGTTGTAAGTAACAATCACATGCATGATTTTAACTACAACATACAATATCTTACTCAATTCATGTCTGCTCCCACTGCAACTCACCATGCTGTTGCACACAAAGTCTTAAGTTACCTCAAATCATGCCTAGGTAAATGTCTGTTCTATTAATCACAATCAGATTCTCACCTAAAATGTATTTTGTGATAGTGATTGGGCCACTGATCCTGAAACAAGAAGTAGAAATAATGGTTATGATGTCTACATTGGTGAATCTCTCATATCCTGAAAAAGCAAAGAAGCAGTCAACACTGACAAGATCCTCAACTGAACCTGAATACAGAACACTTGCTACAACTCTTGTGAGATGGTCTAGCTCCACGAGCTGTTATCTGGTTTGTAGATACAACACACCAAAGTACCTCTAGTTTTCACATACAACAAGGGTGTTTATTGTATTGCAAACAACCCAGTTCTACATACAAGGGTGCTTCTTGTATTGCAAACAACCCAGTTCAACATGAAAAGGCCGAACATATCCAAATCGATTGTAGCTTTGTAAGAGATAATGTTCAAAGTGGTTTTCTAAAAATTTCTCACATCTTAAACTTTCATCAAGTTGCTGATATACTCATTAAACCACTACCATCGGGTCCCTCCAACAACATGTCTTCCATGATGGCCGTTTTAAACATCCACGACCCTCATTGGGTTTAGGGGGGAGGGGGTATTACACCATAATTTAACATATTTCTTTATTTAGTATTATTTTCAAATATTTGTTAATTAGTTTATTAAGTACTTGCCTCTTTTAGTAGGTTTTGACCGTTAGTCATAGTTATGTTCAATTAGTTAAATTAATCAGGACTAGTAGCTCCTTAATCCTTCACGCACCCGTATATAAACACACACCACACGCTCCCCTATAATTCACTTTATTTTTCATCACATTGTAACACATAATCCAAAACCCCTTTTTTTCCCAAATGATCGGATTAATAAAATTGTTCACGTCTTCTTCAATTCTCCATCAATGGCGATCGTGAGTTCTTCAATCAATATTGTTACAAGCGTGATTTTGCCAATTTTTTCTTTTAAGGAATTTATTAGTCTTTGGAAATATTAAGAATAACCTCTTATCGATTTTAAAACATGTAATGAAATCCCATGTTAGTTTGTAAAAATCTTCCCAAAATTTTCATTATAATTAATTAAAAATGCTTTAACTACCATAGCAAGAATTATCACGTTTACAAATTTGATTTTCATTCTAAAAAAGAAAAAGTTGAAGTAATGGTCATATCCCCCCCCCCCCACACACACACACAAATCTAAAATGCTACAAAATATCTCTTATGCAAGGAGGTACAACTCACTTACCAAGAATTGGAACGTGGACAAATTTTATCTAAAAATGACCATTTCAACTAAGGTAGTATTGTCTATCAAATTAAAAATGCATGTAAAATTCAACTGAGGCGATGAACACTGATTTTAAGATTGTAAAGAATAATTTACAGATGGTACATAATCTACCATTTGTTGTAAAATTAAACAATTATCAAAGCCACGAGTAACAAAGTTTGTACAAAATTTCAATTCACTTTAGATTTTTAAGTTGATATGCCTGGAAAGAAGCCAATGTATATGTATGAGTAACGTGGCTCATTTAATGTAATTTCAGTCCTATGATATAATTAACATGGCACATGCGTGTGGATGGGTATACACTACAAGAAAACTCCACAGTTGGAACCCTAAATTTGGTTTCAAATGCCCTTATTTTCGTTCTCAAAGACCAACGGGAACCAAGTTTGGGCACTAAAGTCTTCGTTTCCATCACCTTCGTAGGTATTGGCATGGGAACGAAAAGGTTTCGTTACTGTTACACCTGGGAACCAGATGATTCGTTCCCAAGTACGAAACCAACAATCCATTCCCATTGCTTAATAGGAACGAATCCCTGGTTCCCGTTGCTTTATGGCGGGGACCCTCAATTCTGACATAGGAACCAAATGCTTGGTTCATTTTGCTCAATAACTTCATTCCCATTGCTCAATAACGTCGTACCCATTGCTCAGCCGATGAAAACCAACTACTTCATTCCCATTGCTCTAGAGTACGGGAACGAATACTTTCGTTCCTATTGCTTATTTAAAAAAAATGGCAAAAATTTTGATTTTTTTAAAAAGAGTGGCAAAAAAATTGAATGGTTTTCAAAACGGTGGGGGCAATTTTTTTTTTTAATCTAGCGCCATTTTGAATTTGAATTTCAGAAAAAGTGTGATTTTTTTTTAATTAAAAGTGCCGCCATTTAGAGTTTGGTAAATTCAAAAATTTTGAATTGTTTTAAAAAAGTGGAGCCATTTTTCATTATAAATTTGTATTTATTTTTTTGTTGTTGTTGTAGATTTTGAAATTATCATTTTAATGGTAATAATTTTTAATTTCATTTTATGGTATAACATTGTTGTATCACATTTAATTTGTTGTATTTTTAGAATATCAATTACTGATTTTAGAAATTTATAAAGGTTTAATAGGGAAAATGTGTAATATTAAAAATTTAAAAATACAATAGAAATTTGTTGTGAAGAAAATTGTAGATACAACAATACAATACAAATTTTAACAATGAATTGTAGATATAATACAACATGGATTTAAACAATATAATAAAAAAATAATTTCTTCTTCTTCCAACAATAAAATAAAGAAAATGAAGAAGCTTTAAAAAAAACAAAAAATTGCAGAAGATGTCGCGCAGTAAGATGGAGACAATTTTTTAGGTTTACAGTGATAGTGTATGTGACAGAGATGGGTTGGTATATATATATATAGAGGCGTATCAGTAATGGGAACGAAATTTACGTTTCCATTAGTGTTTTCAAAATCAAACCGAACATTGAACCGGTGAGGCTACTGGTTAGCGGTTTAGTTGGTCGGACGGTCGAACCACTAGTTAAACCGGTAATGAGTTATATATTAGTTCTTGTAAAAAAATAAATATTTGGTAATACAAACTATTATACATTCATATGTTTAATGGTATTATTGGATTTAAAATTTCTCGCTGTTGACATCTAAGGTAAAAGTCTATTTTCTAATCTTTACATTGAAGATATATATACTTATATACGTATACATATATATAGAGTTTAATGTAACACTTTCTTTGAGATAAAAAACAATAGCCCATGTTCATCACTTAATTGGGGCCCATGAATAGATTTAAAAAATAGTTGTAAGCGCAATTTAAACATCTTTTGTTGCTCTCTTTTTCTTTTGGTCCTTGCGAAATTTGATATGTCCCAACTACTTAATATGCTTAAAATATTGGTAACAGAAAAAACTGAATTCAGAAATGGTTTTTAACTTTTGCATAATTACATATTTCTCCCCAAATGTTTGCTCGACGTATGTATTCCGTTACTCGATTTTGGACGAGATTTGGAATGACACACCTAAGTAGTGTTTTGAAAGAATAAGTAAAAGAAAAAACGGAATTCACAGATGTTTTTAAACCATTGCATAATTAAATATTTCTCCCCAAATGTTTGTTCAACGCACTTCGTTACTCCATTTTGGACGAGATTTGGAATGTCACACCTAATTAGTGTTTTGAAAGGATCGGTAAAAGAAATAACTAATTTCAGAGATATTTTTTAACTTTTGCATAATTAAATTTCCCTCCCCATCTTTGTTCAACGTATTTCGTTACTCCATTTTGGACGAGATTTGAAATGACACGCCTAATTAGTGTTTTCAAACGATCGGTAAAAGAAAAAAACTGAATTTGGAGATGTTTTTTAACTTATGCATAATTATAGTTCCATCCCTTTGAATTGTTTAACGTCTTTCGTTGTTCAGTTTTGGACGAGATTTGGAATGACACACCTAATTAGCGTTTTGAAAGGATCGATAAAAGAAAAAACCGAATTCGGTGATATTTTTTTTAAACTTTTACATAATTATATTTTCCTCCTCAAATGTTTGTTCAACGTATTTCGTTACTCCGTTTTGGATGAGATTTGGAATGACACGCCTCATTAGTGTTTTGAAACGATTCGTAAAAGAAAAACTGAATTCGAAGATGTTTTTAACTTTTGCATAATTATATTTTCCTTCATTTGATTTGTTTAACGTCTTTCGTTTGTCTTTAGTGTTTTAAATAAGTATCTGATTTGTGAAATAGAATACACAAGCGATTTAATTATAGTAATTATAATTTACGAGATAAATAAACATAATATATTTATTAAATATGAGTCCAACTAAAATAAATATAATCATAATACTACAAATTATCAACATTATTAATAATTATGATTCCAATTAATTAATCGTATACTAAATGTGAGCCACACAATTTTGACCTCAGTCTGAACCACATTTTTGTTCCTATTAGCAACAACTGGAACCAATATTGTGGTCCCCATTCTCATCCCCATTAAGGGGAACAAATATTTTGGTTCCCTTTGTTGACGGGGACGAGATAATGGTTCCCAATGTTGGTTCCCTTGTTTTTCAGTGACTTCTTTATATAACAGATTTTTTCGTATTCTTCCTCATTCCACCCAATTTTATTTCTTCATTATTTCCACAAACGTAAGTTCTTTTTCATTTCACTCCTACATGTTGAATTGATGAATTGAGACGTCTTTACAAGGTATGTTTAAGTTTATAACTTCTATCTTGCTATTACTTTACTTGTTGATGTTATGATTTTGCAGATGATGAAATACATTTTATTAAACTAGTTTGATTATCTTTGTTATTAGATAGTTGTAAAGATGTTTAACAACGACGATCGTAGTTGGGTGTACGATAGATTCGATGATGATGGTAATTACACTGAGCATTTTGAGGTTGGTGTTGAGCATTTCCTTAATTATGCATTCTTGCAGAAATACTTATTATCGGGAAGAAAAGTCAAATGTCCATGTTCCCATTGTAAAAACGCTAGATATTTCAAGAGGGACGATATTCTTACTCACCTTTACCGGTGGGGATCTGTTTCCCAATATATGGTATAATAGCACATGGAGAGTCGGATAATAGTTCGGGGCATGAAAATGAAATTTTAGGTGAGTCGTCACATAGTAACGTCGATGATCTACGGAATATGGTACATGATATGTACGGTAGAAAATTTGAACACATGGCTTCCAATGATGTAGAAAATAAAGAGCCAACATGTAACGAAGCACATGCTTTCTTTGAACTGTTGCGTACATCTGAGACACCCATAGGCGTAGGTCTAGAAATGACTAAATTAGAGTGGGTTTTAGATTTTATGGCAATTAAAACATTGCACAAAATTAGCACCATAGCTTTTGACAAACTTATTAAGCAAGAACTTAGGTTCTTACCTCGTGAAGCCCGATAAAATTTGCCTGACAATTTTTATGAGATGAAGAAATTTATGAAGAGTTTGGGTCTTGGGGTCAAAACTTTTGATGTATGTGTTAATAGTTGCTTCCTATTTTATGACGAGTTCGAAAGTAGCATTGTGAATTCATGCCCTGAATGAGGTCAAAACTGGTATGAGATAAAACAGAATACGAGTAAAAAGTGAAGCTCATACATCGCAAGAAGTTGTGGTACTTTTCGTTGTCTCCACGCCTACAACATTTGTACATGTCTCGCACCACATCAGAGCATATGACATGGCATACAAATTGCCGAGGTGATACTGATCATATGATTCATCTCGTGCATGGCGAAGCTTGGAAGCATTTTGACAGATCATATCCTAGATTTGCCACTGAGGCAAGAAACGTGAAACTAGGCCTTTGCACAAATGGGTTTTTGCCCTTTGATAACTCATCACAATATTCATGTTGGCCTGTTCTCGTAATGTCATGCAATCTGCCACCTGATCTTTGCATGAGACAAGAATATATATTCCTCAGTTTGCTGATTTCTGGACCTAGATCCTAGAAAAAAATCTCGATTTGTTCCTTCGTCCATTGATTGACGAGGTAAAATAATTATGCGCGGTACGAGTCGAGACATACGATAGCTTCAAGAAGGAAATGTTTCGATTGCATGCCTCTTTGTTATGGACTATTAGCGATTTCCCAGGATATGGCGTGTTATCGAGCTAGAGTACACATGGTAGGTTATCTTGTCCTTATTGCATGGAGAAGACTAAAGCATTTCAGTTGAAAAATGGTCGAAAGAAAACTTTTTTTGATTGTCACCATCGATTCCTACATATTGACCATCGTTGGAGATGAAATGTCACTGATTTTTAGAAGGAGAGATCGGGTCATGATCCATAATTTGAGAGAAGAACAAGGCAACAGATGAGAGCCCACGTGTGTGATCTTCCACCAGCGAGATTCGATGAAACTCATGGAATTATCGAAGGATTTGGTGTGGAACATAATTGTTGTCGGCAGAGCATATTTTAGGAGCTACCGTAATGGTCTACTAACTTGATCCGACATAATTTAGACGTGATGCATTGTGAAAAAACTTTTTTGACAATATTAAGAATACTGTAATGGATGATCCGGAGAAGACAAAGGATAACTTGAATGCTAGAAAGGATTTGAAGTTGTACACAATGCGAAGCAAGCTATTCCTGGTAACTCGTCAAGATACAGAAGGAAAAATATTGTCTTAGTAAAGATCAAATGAGGATATTTGTGAATGGTTGCGTGAGTTGAAGTTTCCAGGCGGTTATTCTTCTAACATATCCTGTTGTGTTCAGATGCAACACCTCCGAGTGACAGGGATGAAGAGTCATGATTTTCACGTGTTCATGCAACGACTTATTCCAATTGCTTTTCATGGATTCTTAGAAGATACTGTGTGGGATCCGCTTGTAGAAGTAAATAACTTCTTTAGAGAATTATGTGCTACTGTTCTTCGCAAATCAGAAATGGAGCTTCTCGAGGCAACCATTGTGGAGACGATTTGCAAGTTTGAGCAAATTCCCTCCTGCTTTTTTTGACTCGACGGAGCACTTGGCTATACATCTTCCATGGGAGGCAAAGGTGGGTGGTCCAGTGCAATACCGATGGATGTATCCCTTCGAAAGGTAACATAAGTAATTTTATACCTAATTTGTCGTAGACTATCGATGTGTTTTTATATATCATGTTTTTATTATATGTTTTAGGCGAATCTTCGAATTTAAAGATTCTATCGGCAATAAGGCGGGAGTTGAGGGCTCTATTGCTCAAGCATATCTTACTTCAGAGCTGACAAACTTTACCTCTCATTACTTCAAGCATGATGTTGATACTAGAGAAAACCAGTTGAACTGGAATGAAACTAAGGTCGATCCGAGTTTGGCTCTCCAAATTTTAGTATTTAAGGCGTCAGGAGAAACTATTGGGAAAGCTAATGATAGACACTTAACGAGAGATGAGTATCGAGCTGCAGAGTTGTATATTCTTCTGAATTGTAGCGAAGTGGATCCCTATCTACTGTACTATATTAGTTGTTGGTTTGGATTAAGTTGTTTATAGACATAATGTGAAATTTTGAACACATGACTCTCCTTGTTATTTGTGTATCAGTTTATTTGATGAGCAAATGTGCGTTGGGTTCAGTGCTTATCAGATTCACCACAGACATAACACTCAATTTGTTCGGTGGTTCAAAAAATTAGTATGTCTAGTCGATTTAGCGGAGATCTACGTCTACGTTCTTTGGGTCATGGACCAAACTATCTGGTACACTCACATAATGGGTACATAATTAATGGTCTTCGTTTTCACACGGAGGAGCATGCCGTTGGTAAAAAAAAGATGAATTGTGGTGTGTGTGTGTCAAAGCTAGTACAAGGGAACCAAATGAGGTTGTTTATCATGGAATGCTGCAAGAGGTATTAGAACTTGACTATCCGAGTGAGGAAAATTGCCGAACAATTCTGTTTAACTGTGTGTGGTACGATATTTTGCCTCATGGATTATTTGTCCACTATGTGCACCGATTGATAGAGATAGATCCTCGTGGTCGCGTTGCCTCAGGAGAAGCAGACACTTACATTCTAGCAATGCAAGCCCAACAGGTATACTATACACCTTACCATGGCAGACTACATATCGCGTAGAGGTCGGTGGGCAGTTATTCACACCCGTGCTAGACACATTTTTGACACAAGTTCAATGAAGAATCCGTCGATATCAGTTCTTATTCTCCCCGTGTTTCAAGAAAATAATGTGCCAGTGACGGGAGTGGTTGTTGACTTTAGTTGTTTCAATATAAGGTAGTTGGCTGGTGATGAGTTTGAGCAAGCAAATGAAGATGACGTAGAACCTGAATCCAGCAGTAGTGACGACGATGAAGATGAGGTGATGATAGTGACCCTGATTATGTGTAATTTTTATTAATATGTAATGGAATTTATGTAATTACTTGTTTTCCTAAATTATGTATGAAAAAAATGTCGAGTAAGGGAATATTATGTCCTAGTATTTGTCATTTAATGTAATGTTGTTTTATTGAAAAAAATAAATTTGTATTGTTTCATGGTATTATTTGTTTTTATTTTCAACATGTCTTAAAAAGGTGTGTAGTAACGGAATACTATGTTCTAGTATTTGTCGTTTTATGTAATGTTGTACTATTGAGAAAATATATTTGTTTCATTTTTTGGTATTATTTGCTTTCATTTTCAACATGTCTTAAAAAACCAGATACCACTACCACAAATCGGCCTGAAATATCAGTCTTCAAACTAACCAATTTAGTTACAAGTATGTTCAAATAGTACAAAACTAAACAATACCACAAATCCATAAACAAAACCAGATACAACTACCACAAATCTGTCTTAAAAATCATTATTCAAACAAACCAGTCAGAGCTACAAATCAGTCCAAATAGTATAAAACTAAACACTACCACAAATCCATAAACATCAGTGATACCACCCCCACAAAGCTGTCTTAAAAATTATTCTTAAAACTAAATAATTCAACTAAAAATCTGTTCAAAGAGTATCAAACTAAACAATACCATAAATATCCATAAACGTCAGTAATACCAACCCAACCTGTCTCGAAAATGCACAATCTGTCAAACTGGAGGTAAACCAAATTCTAAGAAATTTCAAACTTACTCACACTCATCAAAGAATCCAACAACATAATCCAACTGTATCAAAGATGCCATTATGTCTCAAAACACCACAACATAGTAGTTAACATAATAACTTAATACCATACATAACAGAATAACAACAGAATACCAAGCGAACATGTCCTGAAAGCGCACAATATGTCAAAACGCACAATCTGTCCAAAAGATTCATAAACTAAAGCCCACCATCACTAGGATGACCAAAGAAGTCCTCAAGTACGGGATCTCCTTGTGACGTCTGAGATCCCTACTGTTGTCCCATCCCCTATTGTCCACGCACCCAACCCTACTGCACGCCCGGTTGTGAACTCTGCTGCTCCATCACACCAGGCAGCGAACTCTGTTGCATCCCATGTTATCTGTGCAATCCACCAGGCTGAAACCCCCCTGCATCCCCGTGAAGCCGCCCATCCCCTGCTGGGAGCCCTGAAAATTGCTAAGCATCAGATAAGTGTGTGAATGATACCATTTCGTCAACAACATAATGGATTTGTTAGCATTATTAATGATACGATTTCTTTAAATTATGAACTTGGAAACAATAACCCATGAACACCTTTGATCATGCTTTAAGAACATAGCAGTGTATACTACAACCAAATAGATTCTATAATTTGAACTTTACAACCGAGTCTCCCTTATTTTATTAAATTTATAGAATTTCAATAAATGTGATATAAATTGAATAATTCAGCATGTAGCTTTAATAACATAGACCTAAAATTCTCATATCCCTTGCTGCTGATACGTATGAAAACCGCCCATCCCTTGAGACCCCTCAAATCCACCCATCCCTTATTGTTGATACCCCTGAAAACCGCCCATCCCACCCTGAATACCACCCTGCTACTGTTGAGACCCTTGGATACCACTCATTCCCTGCTGGAATCCATCATGGGACCCCGACTGATGAAGTTGTGATGGCAAGAACGTCAACTCTGGCTTGTAAACACCTACATTAGGAGAAGGCAACGGCTGACTAGCTAGACGTAGATGTACTCCCCGAACCGTTTGCTGACTGGCTACATCATTCGGTGATGACCGATGAGTTGGTATAATAGGTCTGGCCAATGGAGTGCCGTGTGATAGGGAACTTCGACAACTCCGGCACCAGACATCCATACTGTTGTGTTAACTATTTAAGACAGTTTCTCATTGTCTTCTCAAACTGTTGTATATGCAACTGATGTGCCCGAAACTGCGCTGTCAAGTCCTCAGCACAACTGGATGTTCCAGGTTGGGAAGTGTAGTCGTTACCCTTTAACTCCATGCACTTTAGACTTGCATGCTTTGAAAAAGCGGGGACTCTATTTCCCTTCTTCCCAACAATTTTATGCCAAGTGTGTAAATCCCAAACAGGCCAATTCCTGGTATCATAACCATACATGTCTCGCCACCGTTGAAGCGCTTCGTACTGTGACAATAACATATACAAATTTATTAAATAATAAACAAAAATAATGTACTTATATACATGGATCAATGTACTGAAATGTATATTGAATAATAAAATATACGTAAATATTAAAATGATTCAGATAATATGAGTATATCATTAGATTACTATCATATTATATAATCAGATTGTCACTTATCCTCCTAACTGTATCTATCAAATTCAGATTAGTTACTATGGATCATCATATTCAGAGTAGTTAGCCAATGATGGATCATCAGACTATGGATCCATCATTGACTAATTAACTATCTAACACATCAATAATTACTAGGTAAATATTAACTTCAGCAGCTCCTAAACTCAACACAGCAGCAAAATCAATCAAATTTTATAGAAGCAGAATACTTCAACTACACAATCATGACTTTAATCACCACCAAAACAAAAAAGAAATATGATTTCATCAATAATATAATCCACCATTCAGAACTAACTACTACATTGCTTTCTGACTGTCAAATAATACAGAGTTATATGAAAGCACTACACGAAAACAATGTCAATTTATTGAAGCCAATATCGTTTCGAAAATTCAGTTCGTTCGAGTGGCGTGGAAACCCATGCTTATATAATATATATAATATATATATATATATATATATATAAATGATGGATTTAATGTGTCGTTACTTACATATGCTACCTCTACATCGGGAGGCACCCAGTCACCCGTCGATCCATCCTTATTCATCTCTTGCCTCTTCAACTTGAACAGCCACGACAGAGGGATCCTTTTCACATAAATGCCCAATTTGATCGACTGTAACATAGGACAATTAGTAAATTAAAATACAATGATAAACATATATTAAATGAACATTATATTCCTGTAAATATTTAGTATTTAAATAGTTATCTCGCGTCTGGCCCACTTGTCTTGCGTGAGACTTCCACCGTACCAAGTGATTTGCTTCACTTTTTTCCTGTTGGTACTCGATCGGCTCGATCGTTCCACGTGCTTTTCGCTTTTCTAGAACTTTATGTATTTATGAAGCATCGCCGTAGGGATCCAAATACGATGGTGCTTCTTCTTTGCTGGATTAGCTTCAATTGATTGTCTTGATCTTGCTCAAAGCGCTCTTAAAATGATCCATAGTTGTTGCTTCATACAATTACCAAATGTTGCCTTCGTCAAGCGGATGCCACTGAAAAGTTCTCTGCAACGAGTGAAAAAAGACATTGTGAAAAGTCTATAAGTAAAGAGTGTGATAAATGAAGACAAAAGTATATAATTGAATAATTAATCTAATAAAAATACATTTATATTACCGTAAACTCATCCCGTGCAAGCTTCATATGCTTCGGCTTCCAATCCCTGTAGGTTGTGTACGGCTTCCTCAAGGTCTTATTAAGAATAGCACCGATAGTTGTCGTTATCATATGACTTTCTTCCCATAAACCAGTATGTGGATCAATATGAATCCACCTCCGATCACCACTACGGTCAGCTGGCAAAACTCCTTTAGAGGGACCGCGACCTGCTTTCTCACTATCCCTATCGGTCTCGGTCTCTGAGCTATGACTATCATCCTCGTCAGTGCTCGAGCTCTCAGATGAATCGGATGAATCATAGGCTTGTGATGATGAAGGTCCAGCATAGCTCGATGAAGCAGCCATTCTAGAGAAAGAAGCTGATGTCGAGTGTCAGTCTGGAGAAGACTCGCTCCTAGCGAGACCAGGGACGAAGTAATGGGCATGTGACGTATTTGATGCCGATCCCCGCGGTGTGAGTAGGGCATGGCAAAGGTCCAAAAGGAATACGACCGACCAAATCCCACGAATTCTCCTAGACAATATGTGTGGGGACGTTAGTCTCGAGGAACATTGGTGACATCATCTACCACTCCCGAAGATCCAGGAGGCGTCACTGGAGTAGGACCTATTGGCAGATCAGTCACGGGAGTAGACTCTCTTGGTGGATCAGTCATGGGAGTAGGCTCTATTGGCGGATCAGTCGTCATGGGAGTAGGCTCTATTTTCGGATCAGTCATGGGAGTTGCTCTATTGTCGGATCATCCGTCATGGAAGTAGGCTCTATTGTCGGGTTAGTCACGAGAGTAAGCTCTATTATCGGGTTAGTCACATGAGGAGGTGTAGTATCCTGAGGGATGCCCGAAGGACGTGATTTAGGACGTGATTTAGACCCTTTTTCTATCACTGGCTCCTTGCCCTTCCTTCGTACCATCTAAAGATAGAAACATTTTAAGTTAAAATCTTATATATGAATAAGTACAAGATATAATACATAAAATCTATACTTATATAATTTAATCTAACTATCAAAATAGAGTACAGTCTTGAAAGCATATTTCAGATGTCAACGCATTTAAGATTCTAAATACATGTCCCTGAACTCTAATATACATCATCTTTGAAGAAATTTCTTTTCTTAACTGCCTACAAATATTTTTCTTGAGCAAACATTACTTTTTTATTTGAGCTTCAAAGGAAGAACAATTATCAATGATTTGCAGATTAAGAAAAGAAAGTTGATGAATCCGAATTGGACAAAGTAGAATTGTAACCTCAAGTGGTCCACTGTCTACTCATTTACACTTGTCTTCCCTGATTTTAGTCAAAATCAGATTCACCAAGCCCCTAATCCCTAAATTGCTTTCAGAACAGCAGAATATATGTCCCTGAACTCTAATATACATCATCTTTGAAGAAATTTATTTTCTTAATTGCCTACAAATATTTTTCTTGAGCAAACATTACTTTTTTATTTGAGCTTCAAAGGAAGAACAATTATCAATGATTTGCAGATTAAGAAAAGAAAGTTGATGAATCAGAATTGGACAAAGCAGAATTGTAACATCAAGTGGTCCACAGTCTACTCATTTACACTTATCTTCCCTGATTTTAGTCAAAATCAGATTCACCAAGCCCCTAATCCCTAAATTGCTTTCAGAACAGCAGAATATAAACTGCATCCAACACCACACACTTTCCTTTTTTCTTAACCCTTAATACAACTACGAATTAACAGCATGCAACACCAAACACTACTCAATTCACCAAGCCCCTAATCCCTAAATTGCTTTCACAACAGCAGAATGTAAACAACATGCAACATCAAACACTACTCAATTAACTAAGAACAAATAAGTAACAACATAAAAATCAAGAAATAATCAAGATTAAGATCGGAACTAAAATTTCGAAAAAAAACCTAACTAAAATTAAGAAATCAACTACCATCATGAAGCTTATGGAGTGGAGAATACAAATCTTTTTCGAACTAAAAACGGCTGATTTGGGGCGGGATTGATGATTTTGTAAGAAAACCTAAAGTGTGATTAGTGTGCGCGGAAAGTGATTTTCTGAAGTTCTAAGGTGACTTATTACTATTTTTTTTTAAAATCAATGGGAACCAAAGTTTGGTTCCCATTATGATGCGGTGTCACTAATGAGAACCACCTCTCAATGGGAACCAAACTTTCGTTCCTATTGCTATGATTATAATTTGCTTTTGTTTTTTACACTGATAAATTGCAATGAGAACGGAATGTCGTTCCCATTTTTCCGTCTCCATTGTGGAGATTTCTTGACGTGATAATTAAAATTACGTGCACAAAGATGTACGCTAATACAAATAGTATTAATGATATTTGAAAACTTTTTGATATATTTCAAAAAAATATATATAAGAAATGTAGTTGTAATGAAGTCAGTTACATGTACTCCGTGTTTCAAAAATACATGTGAAAATTGTAAACCCTAAAATACAGATTTCTTTGAGTTATTCAGAATGAATTTATATATTTAATAACACTCTTATTAAGTTAACCACAATCTTTCTTAAAAATAAATATTCATCCAATCTTATACAACTCAAACATGAAACAACTAATTAAAACTAATCCATATCTGTTGTTTTTGCCAAACAGTCCTAACGATATCAAAGCTATCAAGTATCAACTAAAAAAATTAATTAAAACCAGCATTTTACATGTTAATATTACATAACTGAGCTATTTCTCGACAATCATTTCACATTTTTCACCTAATTAACATCAAAATCAATTGTGCTTAAAAAAACATCAAAATCAATTGAAACAAACGACTTTTTCCTCCTCTTTATTTTAACCTACAAAATACTACTATCATTGGACTCAAAATAACATTGCTTTAAATCGAATCGAACTAGAAGCATTCCAAATCAAGCCAAAAAAAAACCACTAAGCAAATGTTATTTTCTCTAAAAAAAAAAATATCCTCCCAACCTCCCCCGCCAACAACAAATTCAACCACAATGAATGTGTAGTACGTACCATGTATACGTGTGGGGGCAAACTAAAGGTCATGAAAGGAAGCATGCAAAATCCTTATCATGAGCAGAGACAGATATTTGTTAGACAACATTGGATCTGGACCACGTACGGCTGAGATATATATGCAACTAGTGGCCAACAGTTAAATTAATTAATCAGTACAATTTCCAATTTGTGGACCTCTTTTTTCACCTTGTGGCACCAAACAAGCCTATTGTTTCTTTCAACTATTCAATACTGCGTACGTACGTAATTTAATTTGTTATCACTTTCCCAAATGTCCTTCTAACTTATTATTCTATTAGTCAAGTCACTCACTCAACTTTTCTTCTAATTGTCAAATCAAATATGTTATATAGCTACTTCCCACTCATCAATACTATTATTAATTAATGCACAAACATATACATGTCTTGACATTTTTTAGTGTTTTTTTTTTTTGATCAACAAAGAATTTTATTTTCAAAAGTGGAGTTTAAGGAATACTCCAAAGTACAAAATTAACAAGTACAATTTTTTAGTGTTATGTATATATGTAGGTTGTTGTGTAACATTATTTTAGCTCTCGTCGCGTCACTCAATTCTTCGTGTAAGATTTTTCATAGAACACTTCATTTGTTGATTGTTACACATATATATATATATATAAATATTATATATATATATATATATAACTTAGCTTCCGTTTAATTGCCACCATATAAAAATGTGTGCTGTTATGTATGTCACTTCGTTTTTTTTTCCTTTCAATTCTTTTGCCACGTGATGTCTGTCGTACTCTATATGCTTAAGTAGGTGAATTCATTGCTTTCTCATATTATATATGTTACGTCACTTGGGGCTTGGAATTTATTTGTGCAAGTATCTATAGTATTATATTTTTTGTGTAGTATATAAAATATACATATATGCTGATTGTTGTATGATAGGATAGGAGGAAAGAAGAATAAATTATTATGCGGACACTTTGTGACGTTTGTGAGAAGGCCGCCGCTATTGTTTTCTGTGCCGCCGATGAGGCCGCTCTTTGCCGCGACTGTGACGATAAGGTTTTATTTATTTATTCGATCTTCATTTATTTTCTTAATAAACATATAATGGCTGAATTAAACCACATATTATAGTAACTAACGATTTTCCTCCTAGTTAATGCACGACTTGTTCTAGCTTTAATTTTCCTCTATAAATTATACTTAACTAAAAATCATGTTTTGCATACATCATTTGCCGATAATAGCAAAAATCAAACTTACTCGATTTTCTCGGGAAATTATCTTGATGGCAATTTCAAATTATTTAATTCCTTTTACCATGATCTTAGCTTAGCTTATGGAACTTAGATTTGCAATGGAGGACGCCATTTAGTATATATATTTTGATGTGACAACAGAATTTCAGAATTTATTCTTTAATTGCAATCTTTCTTATTACAGAAGCTAGGAATGTGTTTATGGTTTAGGTTTCATTTTTTTTGTTTTGGATAAAACTTAGTTTCACTTTTTTATTGCGAGAAACATGCACGTAGAGAGAAAGTCGAGAAAAAGCGGGAGTGTTTTTTTTTAGTAGAATATTCACACGGTCTGTTTAAGGTTTGTTAGATTATGCATTTGCAACAATCGTAAGAAGGGGATTAACTATAATAAGATCGGCGGAAAAAAATGTTTTGTGTGATCCATAAAGAAAAATATAATCTAGTAGCGATACATGTTAATAACAGGCATTTAATTATGTTGATTATTGCCTTTCCCTGTTAACTTTTTACATAAAATGCTGGAGTTTTTTTTTTCCTGCCAGGTTACATGTGTTATTTCATGCCAAGCTCCAATTCGTGACTAATTAGCCCAGTCCGCATTTAAGTGATAGTTAAATACTTAAATATATTCAGCCTCTAAGAAATTTTTTAAATGTGGGATTTATATGTGGGTGCAGGTTCATAAGTGTAATAAGCTTGCAAGTAGACATATAAGAGTTGGGCTTGCTAATCCCTTGAGTAATGCGCCCCGATGTGATATTTGCGAAAATGAACCAGGTCCGCACAACATTATTGTTGTCTTTTTTATTTTATTTTTCCTTTATCCATACGTGGTATATATTAAATTTACTTCAAATCTTACTATAATTTTTCATAAACTAATTATGCTTAGTTAAAGCATTTCTTATTAGATCTATTTAAAATCTTCATTACCCTTGAATCATAAAGAAGTTAGATCTAAACCTATTATCTTAGAGCATTTCAAAATAGTTAGCGTCTAAATGATTTCAGAAAAAAAAACTATAAGTATTTTCTAAGTACATAGCAATCTGAAATATATCGAAAAAATGCGAAAAATTCTAATATTTGGTTAACCAAAAAAATTCTGAAATCGAAATGAATATGAGGATTCCATGCATATTTCACTTTTACCAGAAGACATTGGTTCTAACTAGAATAGCAAATGTTGAAGACAGTATGTTAATTCTTCATTAACATAAAATAAGGGGTTGAAATAAAAGTATCTTCATACATGAGTATGTGACTATAAATAATTAGTTTTCTGTCACCAGCATTCTTCTTTTGTGAAGTGGATGGCATTTCCCTGTGTCTGCAATGCGACGTCACCGCCCACGTTGGAGGGAAACGAACACATCGAAGATATCTCTCGTTGAGACAAAGAGTTCAGGTACTAATGTAATCTTATGTTTATATGGTCTTTCCTTCTTTAAGCCATTGAGAATTACTTATTGTCTTCTTATTCGGTTCCTTTGCAGTTTCCAGGCGACAGACCAACGGTTGAAGCAGATCAGCAGAATTCTCACAATGAAAATAGAGATAGATCAAGTATAATGGATTCTGGACTAATGTTTGATTTGAATAAGTGAAGCCTTATACGCACTGTGATCAAGCGTCAAATAAATTAAATCAGGAACGTTAATTACCTCGTTACATATTCTCGTGTTTCATCACAGGCAATAAGGTCTTGAAGAATATATAGTTAGGACATCTGATAAGTAATGATGCAAAATGTAATAGAGGATCGCTGATCGATCCAAAGCAGACTCACATTTGCTATTTGTACCAACTTCGCGTAACTTCCCAAGATTTTACTTTTGCGCGTTCTTAATCTTTGTAATAAGATGCATTTATCGTATGACTGCTTTTAAGTTTTAAGTATATATGAGGCTGCAATGGGATATATAGTTCTCTGTATTGATGATCAGATTTCAACAGAAAGCTTATATGTTTATATGGAGAGGTTGGACGTTTCATGTTTTATGTATATACGTTCTTCAATATCATCAATATGGAGGCTGATCTCTTCATTCAGACTCGGGACGACTAAATGTCAAAGTATGTCGTGTGTGGAAAATCATGCTGATAATTTTCTGTTCATTGGGATAAAAGCAAGTACTGGTAAATGTGTACTTTGCTTCAGTCTTACAGATAAGTATCATATTGCTTTTAAGCTTCATAGTGTTGCACCAAGTTCTGCAGTTTGTTGGTTCGATCACTGCAACGTGTCCACGGCTATTTCTTCGTGTTTAACATCAAGGGGTGAAGGCCTCTCGCGCTTTTAAAGGAAAAGTCTTTTGCAATTAAAATAGCACGACTAACATAATCTGTTGGATATAATTCACAAGTTTTAGCTTTCTCGAGAACCAGCTTATCATAGCACCACAGAAATTAATAAAAACAGAACAAAAAGTGAATATAATCAAATTATTCTACAAGAACTATGCCACATCGTTCACTTCGTCTTGATTCCTTCATAAACTAGAAAAAGACCTTTGTAGATTGAAGGAGCTGATTGATACAGCTTAGTAACTGTATCCCTTAACAAACATTCCTTTCTTGGCCTCCTCAGACTCACCCTCGCCGGTGTATTTTCCAAGCTGAGCAAGAGAGTTCGACTTAGCCCTTTGGAGAAGAGCGTCTTGAGCGGCCTTCACGTTCTCTGGTAATCCTCCCCATGTCTTGAGGGCTGTGTTCTGGAGTGCACGCGCGTACGAGAAAGACACGTGCCACGGGTTTGGTGATTGGTTCATTGCATTCAGATTAAGAGTAGCCTCCACTTCAGATTGCCCTCCAGACAAAAACTGCTCATGCAAACACAAAGAATCAGAAAAGTTTCTTACATACTTTTTGCACTTAAAGGGTTCAGTTTTGTAGAGAAAATATTCGGGTACTTGCCATGATCCCGGGCACTGCAGGTGGGATTCTTCTCTTAAGGAGGGCAAGAGTCAATTCAGCAACCTGTTCCGGTGTGGCTTTGTCTTTGCTTTCGGCTCCTGGTGTGACCATGCTAGGCTTTAGGAGGATGCCTTCAAACAAGACATTGTTCTCGGCCAAGTAAAAGAAAACCTCGGCCCACACTTGTTGTGCGACTTCAAATGTCCTTTCAATCGAGTGTTCACCATCCAACAAGATCTCCGGCTCAACAATTGGGACAAGACCATTGTCCTAAATAGATTGATACATCAAAAATCAACTATGACAGACATTATAAATCAACTATAACCATTTTTTCAGAGTTCGAGTACTAATGGTCTAAAGTTCAGTATACCTGAGAAATGGCAGCATATCTAGCAAGACCCCATGCTGCTTCCTTCACGGCAAGTGCAGATGGACCATTGGGAATGCTCACGACAGTACGCCTGTGATATTGCCGTGTAAATAAAGAGTTCATAACAAACTTCACTAAGGTATTGAAACCAATATTTTCACTTGGGAAAAATGTAATCACATGAATATTGTAGTTATATATCCTAATTTCTAAAGTTCTAAGTAATTCACTTGACAATCCATCTGACTTATTTGAGTGCAATTAAGACCGCTTTATTTTCTAAAGAGAAACGCAGTACCATTTGGCAAAACGAGCACCCTGTTGGTAGTAAGCAGCAGAGCGAGAAGCCAATCCATCAAGACCTTGGCACCAGGACTCATCGTTGGAACCAGCCAAGGGAACAAGACCCTGTCATAAACAGATCACATAACGTTGGTCGTATGTTCACAATCCCTGAATATGCACAAATAATGAGACAGACGAAACACGTGACTCACCTTGTCGGTCTTAATACCGGGAACAATGCCCTGCTCAGCAAGCACGTCGACTATTTTCTTTCCATCAACAGTGGATTGGTAGAGCGTTTCCTCAAAAAGTATAGCACCTGAGATGTACTGACCGAGCCCTGGAGCAGTAACGAGCAAGGTTCGGTAGGCTTGGCGGTTGGCCTCGGTGTTTTCCAGCCCAATGGAGGCCAAACGCTTCCCACAAGTGGCGTTTGATTCGTCCATGGCCAAAATACCACGCCCTGGCGTGGCAATAGTTTTCTGGATTTCACACAATATATTGAACATGAGTCTTTTTCGTAAAGTATTCAGATTAGTGCAAAGAGTACCATTATTGTTACTTAGGAACTGTTGTCAAAGCACAAAAGTTTTTTTTGCTGAAGATTTTAACGTAGTTGTTGTCTGCAAACATTATTAACCAATCAAAAGGAGTTAGCAATAGGTATATGATGTTTCTTTCACAATAATTTAGTACTTTGAAAGTTGTAATTGTTCAAAAACATGCAAAAGTTATCCATATGCAGAGATTTCAACCTGTAACGTTGAATTTTTATATTTCTAGTGTAGTCCAAATGGTACAGTCTGAATATAATAAGGTACCTTAGTTGGAGCTATCTATATGATATTTCATGAATGCAATATTTATCCATGACCAGTGTCATAATCCATATGAAGTGGCTATTTATGATAAAACAAGGCAATATATATTTCATGATTAACAATAAATAATATCATATGATGACAATTTTGAAGTTTATGTGTATAGGATAAGATAAAACGTGACAACATACCGCAGTCTTAACAAGTTCATCGGCATACGAGCTAGCACGGATGGTGAGGGAGGAGGCGGAAACGGGGTGGAAGCGGACGGTGGCAACCGCGGACTGGCGGAGGAGGGACTGGCCCTTGACAAACTCAGACTTGTCAATGACTGGTGAAGACTTGAGGAGGGATGCTGATGCCATTTTTCTTTTTATTTATATCTTATCTCTTAGGCCCTTTTTCTCCCCACAAGTTTTCTTTTCACTGTTTTTAGTTTTAACAGAATATGCTGCTTAGTGCACTTTATATAGTTTCTCAGAGATATGTGTTTTGAGGACATAATACATTGGTCAATGAGCCCCTGACATGTGGCATGATAAGTTGCTGACATGGCTAAATACCAACAAAGTTTTCATATGAAAAGAGCCACTTTGTGTTTCATACATTTTATTTGTGGTTTTGTAATTTTTCTTGGCTAAAATGAGGAGGGTGTTGCCATAATAAGAAATATTAGAAAATATTGTGATCTTAGCCTGCACAGCGATATGTGGCTTATGGCTAAAAGACTAATTTTGGTCCATGGACATTGGACAAAATAAAAGTTAAACAATTAATCAGAAAATCAGAAAATATAAGGAATCTAATATATGTAGTAACAGTTTTGGAAAACATAACGAATTATTATTATATACTTTCTCAAGTTCAAAGAGTGCCGGTAAATTGTGATTATTTACATGCTTGAGAGGTTTAGAAGACATATATAAAATTTTAGAACTTCATGCGATGTTTACGGGAGATTATTAGGTGCAACAGCTGCACGACGAGATGGTACATCCAGTTAGTTATTACTACTAAAATACGGTGTAGATGAGTACTAGGTAGTTATTTTTTAAAATTTTAAAAATATTTTTAATTTCAACACTTGGCTGCACCACGTCATCAATCTACCTAATATATTTGCAGCGTTTACATAGTGAAGTTTTATTACGAATTACATTTAGCAAAGGTGTTCCAAAAAGATTTGCAACTTGACAGGTTCAATTTGTCTCGTTTATTTAACGACAGGTAGCAGGCGGCCCATATAACTTTTTGTTGTGGCCATTAAAATGCACCATCAAGTTTGCATTTTGTAAACCATATGGCCGTACGACCAAAAACAAGTATCATAAATTATTTAAATTCTCGCCTCAAAGAAGCATGCGGACCAAATTAATTAAAGTAGTATCTAATATCTATGGACAGAGATTACACTGAAATATCATATTTTATGAACCTTAAACAATTCTTGAAACTTTTAAGCTTTTAAAATCATAATAACAGGCACAAAGCAAAAAAGAAAAAGAAAAGCGAATTAAAAAAATTGCAACAATAGCGAAATGAACATGGGTTGTAAATAAGGATTCCTAAATAAAATTAACAATCCGTTGTAGTCTAGGTGGTTAGGATACTCGGCTCTCACCCGAGAGACCCGGGTTCAAGTCCCGGCAACGGAAATTGTTTTTTTTTTTTTACTTTTTTCTTTCTACTTTTTTGGTTTCTTGTTGTCTTTTAATTAAGAATGGATCCAAAATTACTTTAAACTTATAACGGGGATTTTGTTTTTGGTGTAATAACTTATGATGGAGATTTATGGATGGAAATGTTCTCAAATGATAGGGATAATGTGCATTGATAGGAAGTGGAATGGGTAAATATTTTATTTAAAAAAAACTATACATCAGGTTAGAACTTAAGTTCATAACTTCTTTTTACTTCATATAAAGCAAATTATATTTTTAAAATAAATCTTATAAAGGTCTTCTAATTTAAAATGTATCAATTTAATTCTCTATTGGTGTGCCATAATATGGATAATGACATGTCAACCATGACACGTCATTCACGTCAGCCCTAGAACTAATGTGCCACCTACAAGTGCCACCTACATCACATCAGTTGTGCCACGTCAACCACGTTAGCCCTAGAGCTAATGAGTCACCTAGAGTTAAGGTGTGCCACGTCAATCACGTTAGCCCTAGAGCTAAGGTGTGTCACATTATTCTCCTATAAATACCCCCATTAATCACAATTAAAAGGACACTTTTTTCAGAACTCTCAAGTCACTGCACGTATTACAGTTGGACCTGTAGGTATTACAGTTGGACCTGCAGGAGTTACAGTTGGACTTGCACGTATTGCAGTTAGACCTCTGGGACCTGCTGAGGGCTAACCAATGACACCCCTTCGAGCTAATGTGTTATTGTTCGACGTGGAATTTTCGGCTTAAGAGCTTGTTTATTCACTACTATTATTATTCGCCTCATTATTTGAACTGTACTTGCTTATAGTCTCACCCCTCAACGGGCATCAACTGACTTAGGCATCGGAGTGTCTTCGCGGGGTCAGCCCCCGCCTAGTTCACGTGCCGTGTTTCCAGTGCAGGTTTCCGAACTCAAAACTAGCTTGGGATCAATCAGGAGCTCGGGTTAGTCTGACGCGGAGTGATAGGTCAGCAGACGAAATTACCCCGCATCAGTGGCGCCGTCTGTGGGAAACCGCTAAAGTGCACTGAGTTAGAAACACACGTGACCACGCAAACATGGTTGTAGGCACCAGAGCTCACACTGCAGCTACTAGCCAGCCGCAAGGCCCTTCGACCCGTGTCGATAAGGATGGCAACAGGGATGAAACTTCTGTGACTGATACAGCACGGGCTCGCAGAAAGGCTGCGTCAGTGGAGAACCAACAGGCTGACCTGGCGGTGATACCTCCTCTACCACCACAGCATGTGGAACAAATAGTACAGACATTGCAACAGTTAGGTGTCATACCACCTGCTGCTCCTCAGACCCAACCAGGACTTCAAAGGAGGACCGAATTTCAGGCACAGAACTCACGTTCGCGTAATCACCGATTGGCTGGGGTAGCCCATCAAGATAGAGGTAGGGAGGAAGATGTGATCTCACGTTCACATAGAGAGACCCGTCAAGCCTCCTCTAATGTTCGCTCATGGAGGCATGCCGGCGGTCCAAGGCCTGAGGATGACATGAGAACCACTGACCCACGCAGGAGGCATGTGGAGATAGATGATGAAGCGAACTCGTATGATAGAGTTCATAAAGGAAGACATACCGAGAGAGCAGATAGACGTGATAGACATTACAAAAGTTTGGAAATGAGGGAGCGCCGCGAGGCTCCTCGTGAGTATAGTCCACCGAGATACGAGGATGACAGAAGGAGAACGGGTGGTTATAATCGAAATAACACCAGGGTGTCTGAACCCTCACCTTTTTGTGAGGAGCTGCAAAGTGTGATCCTAGGTAGGGGACATGATATCCCAAAAATGCCCAACTATGATGGGACTACAGATCCATCATCGCACTTGCATGTTTTGGATGGAATATTGAGCCTGGGAGGATTCGATGCTAGAATTCAGGCACGGCTTTTCTCGATCTCACTAGTGGGAGTGGCACAGGAGTGGTTTGCGCGTATTCCTACAGGAAGCATCTACAGTTACGAACAGTTGCGTGACATGTTTAGATCAAAGTTCTCTACACTCTCGGTAGATCCGCTGGAGGCAGATTACCTATGCCGCCTCAAACAAGGCGAGAGAGAATCTCTGCGGGAGTATATGAAGAAGTTTAATGTGGAGATGTTGAAAGTCAAAACGCCAACCCCAAGGGAAATTCGAGGAATCCTTTTCAAGACCTTAAGGAACAGGGCTTTGGCCAATGATTTAGTGCGAAACCCGCCCCCGACTATTGAACTCATTATGGAAAGATTGCGTCGTGAGATGGAGGTGGAGGAATTGAACCAGTATAACAGAGGAGAGTATAGAGACTCGGGAAAGCAGAAGATGAATGACACTAGACGTAATGATAGGCCTTGGAGAAGCGGTCTTGATCAAGACAGAAATGATAAGAGAAGGGGTAGATCACCCATAAAATATACTCCATTGAATGCGAGCATCACAGAAGTATTTGCTGTGGCAAGACAACAAGGGTTGACCAGAAAGCCAAACAAAATTAGAGAGACTGAGGGAACTCGCAAGTCCAAAGAATATTGTCGTTACCACGAGCAGTATGGTCATGACACTTCACAGTGTCGCACCCTCTTCGCAGAAATTGAACGTCTGATTAGAGATGGGCATTTGGCCCAGTATGTAAGGGATCACAAGAGGGAAAGTCCTTCGAACAAAAAGCTTAGAACTGATGACTCCAGACAAATGGATGAACCCAGAAGAATTGAAGCTGAGGAACAACCATTGAGAATGGAAAATGTGCCTCTTAGAGGGGTGATCAATATGATATCTGGAGGGCCAATTGGGGCAGACTCCAACAAAGGAAGAGAGAAAATCACGAGGAAGATAAATCAAGGAGTATTCACTAGGAATGCATCCCTTGTGGGAATTGTGGAGGATTTGCCAGACTCGATAACGTTTGATGAGAAGGATCGGGAGCGATTAGATCCTCAAATGACTGAGTCCCACGAGCTCGACTGTCCGTTAGTAGTGACTATTGAAGTAGCAAATTACGCAATGAAAAGAGTGTTAATTGACAATGGAAGTTCGGCAAACATTATCTTGTATGATACTCTTATGAAAATGGAGTTAGGGCAGCTCTACATGGAAAAAATAACTACACCGCTGCAAGGATTCGGGGGAGCCACGGTGATACCAATAGGAATAGTAACGCTCCAAACGTCATTTGGGCACAATCCCGCTAGGCGAACTCACAATCTTAAGTACGTAGTGGTCGACACCCCTTTCACATACAATATGATAATTGGAAGGCCAGGATTGAATGAGTTCCGTGCAATAGCATCTACTTATCATCAGAAGGTAAAGTTTCCCACGCCAAGAGGTGTAGGCGAGGTATGCGGAGACCACAAGATAGCTTGGAAGTCATATGTGGCATCATTAAAACCCACGAGGAAGGAAGAAGTCAATATGCTGAACACAATATGCCAAGAGAGGGAGTTGGTGAATGTTACTGAAACGCAGAAGGAACCTAAGAAGCAAAGGTTAGGGGAAGAAGCTCCAGAGGGTGTCGAGACACTGATTTTGGAGGAAGAAGAAAATAAAAGGTTGAGAAGGTACAAGGCGCAGTTGGCGCAAAACGGCAAAGTTGAGCCACTGGGGGAATTTAAAGAGATATCCCTCGCAAAGAACGACCCTGCCAAAACCACCCGAATAGGGACTTGTATGACGAAGGAGGTGGAAGAGCGATTGATCACGTGTTTACGTGAACATTATGATGTGTTTGCATGGACGGATGAAGATTTAAAGGGCATAGACCCTAGAATAGTCGTGCATCGACTAAATGTGAATCCAGATGCAAGGCCGGTACGCCAAAAGAAAAGGAACTTCAGTAAAGAGAAGAATTTGGCAGCTGAGAAGGAGGTAAACCAAAAGTTGGCAGCAAGACACATATACGAGGTACGCTACTCGGAGTGGTTGAGCAATATTGTGTTGGTTCCTAAGGCCAATCGAGATTGGAGGATGTGTGTAGACTACACAGACTTAAACAAACATTGTCCAAGAGATCCATTCCCATTGCCTCGAATAGATCTGTTGGTGGATTCAACAACAGGATGTGCGTTATTAAGTATGGTGGACGCGCAAAGTGGTTTTCATCAAATCCTGATGGCTGTGTATGATACGTCGAAGACAGCCTTCGTAACCGATAGAGGAGTGTTTTGTTATCGAGTAATGCCGTTCGGACTTAAAAACGCAGGGGCAACTTTTCAGAGGTTGGTGGCTAAGATGTTCTATGATCACATTGGAAAGACGATGGAGGCATATATTGATGACATACTTATAAAGAGCGTCAAGGCAGAGGACCATGTTGATCATTTGCGTACAACGTTTTCGATCATGCGACTATATGGAATGAAGTTAAACCCGAAGAAGTGCACCTTTGGGGTTAATGGAGGAAAGTTTTTGGGATACATGGTAAATCAGAGAGGGATTGAGGCCAATCCTGATAAGATTGCGGCCATTACTACGTTACCATCTCCTAAAACTGTGAGGGACGTACAGTGCTTGCTAGGAAGGATGATAGCCTTGGGGCACTTTATATCAACGGCAGCTGAGAAAAGCCTTCCGTTCTTCAAAGTTTTGAAGAAGAACAGAAACTTTGAGTGGAGTGAGGACTGTGAGAATGCTTTTCAGCAACTCAAGACCTATTTGGCGACGCCTCCACTACTTGCCAAACCCGTAGAAGGGGAAACATTATATTTATATCTGGCAGTTTCTCCTAACGCAATTAGTTCTGTCCTAGTACGAGCCGAAGGGACGCATCATTTACCAGTCTACTACATCAGCAAGGTGTTGCATGGAGCAGAATTAAATTATATAGATATTGAGAAGTTTGCTCTAGCGGTGGTTCACTCAGCAAAGAAGCTAAAGCCTTATTTTCAGTCACATCCAATTGTAGTCTTAACTGACAAACCGTTGAAGCAAGTTTTGACAAAACCAGAGACATCGGGAAGATTGGTCAAGTGGGCAATAGAGTTAAGCGAGTATGGAATAGAGTATCGACCTAGACAAGCGATCAAGGCACAAGTCCTTGCTGATTTTGTTGTTGAATCATTTGGAGGAAGGGAAGAGATGACCACGGAAGGTCAAGTCTTGGCTTTGGAAGGGGACTTGTCCACTGTTCTGTGGACTCTTCACGTAGATGGATCCGCGACTACCTCAAAGGGAGGAATAGGGATCTATCTACGGTCCCCCGAAGGAAGGGAATATGAGTATGCCATTAGCCTCAACTTCACGGTGACTAATAATGAAGCAGAATACGAGGCAGCCATAGCAGGAACTGAAATGTGCAAATCTCTAGGGGTAACCCATCTAGCAGTCTTCACTGACTCGCAACTAGTAGCCAATCAGTTCGTTGGAACTTATGAAGTAAAGGAAGAGAACATGGTGAGATATTTGGCTAAGTTGAAGGAGGGAGCGGAGTCCTTTACGGTTTTCACTCTTAGTCAGATTCCAAGGGCAGAAAACACCAAGGCGGACGCACTTTCTAGATTTGCTAGCTCAACAGACGTATACATTGAACGACGAGTGGTCCTATTGGCATCTGAACAACCGGCGATAGGCAGAATTCCACGTACAAAAGAGCAACTTATAGAGTTTGTGATGCCAATTATTGATGAACCTAGTTGGAAGGATGACATTATCAAATTTCTAAAAGATGGGAGTCTGCCTACGGATCCTCAGGCAGTAAGGAGGTTGAGGTATAGTGCCTCGCGATACGTGATCTTCAATGAGGAACTATACAAGCGGTCTTTTGAAGGACCATTATTGAAGTGTTTATCGCCGAATCAAGCAGAATATGTCATGGATGAAATCCACGGTGGATCATGCGGAAATCATGCAGGTGGTAGAGCATTAGGTCAGAAGATTATGAGACAAGGTTATTATTGGCCTACCTTATTCAAGGACGCAATGGAATACGTCAAGAAGTGCGAGAGTTGTCAATTGCATGCTCCCTCAACCCATGTACCATCTCAACTCTTACATCCCATGGAGGCAACGTGTCCTTTCGATCAGTGGGGAATAGACTTAGTGGGACCATTACCGGCGGCAAAGAATGGCAAAAGATTTATGGTAGTGGCGGTGGAATATTTCTCCAAATGGGTAGAAGCCGAAGCATTAGCAGCAATCACGGAGAAGAACATGATTGAGTTCATCTGGAGAAATATTATCTGTCGTTTTGGTCTTCCACGGGTGATAGTATCAGACAATGGTAAACAATTCACGGGATCAGAGATTACATCATGGTGTAAAGAGCTAAAGATAAAACAACACTTTTCGGCAGTTTCGCATCCCCAAGCAAATGGACAAGTGGAGTCCACCAACAAGACTCTGAAAGACTATCTGCAGAAACGTTTGTTTCAAGTGGGTGGAACTTGGCCAGAAACTTTGCCTGGAATTCTGTGGGCTTATAGGACTACACCAAAGAGAGCAACCGGGGAGACTCCGTTTTTATTAGTGTATGGGTCGGAAGCTGTCATACCAGTGGAGGCAGGAATGACAACGCATAGAATGGAGAGTTACAACCCTGAAGAAGCCGCTCGACTAAGGAAGTTGGATTTGGATATGATAGGTGCAATCAGGGAAGAAGCTTTTCAATGTTCGCTCGCTAATAAGATTGTGATGGCAAAAGCTTACGATAAGAAAGTACGTTTCAGAGAATTCCAAGTCGGGGACTTGGTATTGAGAAAGGTTGAAGCGACGGGTAGGCATGTTGGAAAGCTACAACCAACATGGGAAGGGCCATATAGAGTCGTCAAGGCGAGTACCAAAGGATACTATTATTTAGCGAAACTGGAAGGGAAGATGTTGAAAAGGCCTTGGAATATTCAGAATTTGCGTCGTTTCTACGCATGAGAAATTCACCAAGCAGATGATGGAACAAGAACAAAGACAGTTTAAGATTTTCTAGCAAACAAAGTGTCTGCTGTGCAAGCGTCGTAGATTGGTAGGTTTATTTTTCTGCAAAGAATGAGATCCCGACTTGTGGGAGTCAATGCGAGGTTCCGACCTGTGGAACTCGGCAAGATGTAAGCACCAAAATGAACTACGTTCGGCTTGATTCCCACTTATAAGGGATACGTAGGCAGCTTGTCTTGGCCGCAAGTGCAGTCCGAAATAAATAAAACTTTCTTTTTGGCCAAAGGATACTTGCTTGAAGTATAATACCGAGAAAACAAGGGATGAAGGACTGTAAAATAAACTAGGTGAAGAGCCTATTGGGTGAATATCCCATAAAGTAGGCAATCAATGTAAGCCCTACCGAAATAAACTAGGTGAAGAGCCTATTGGGTGAATATCCCATAAAGTAGGCAATCAACGTAAGCCCTATCAAAATACACTAGGTGAAGAGCCTATTGGGTGAAATTCCCATAAAGTAGGCATCTTAACATAAGCCCTACCGATATATGTTACTCTCATCACACATGGAAAACAAGCTCGCTAACAACTAAAAAAAAAATAAAATAAAAAAAATAATAATAATAAAAAAAAGGTTGTAGAGGAGATAAGAAAGAAAATAAAGAAAAAAGCAATAAAGGAAGCATGTTCATAAGTCAAAACACCACATCGCATAAGCACCAGTCACGAGGAGTATCTATCCCCAGAATCTACCAAGTCAAAGGGTATCAAATCAAAACAAACTCAAATAATTGCAAGTGTGCGAAAAGCATCAAAATGGGGGGATATGGACAACACATACGCCAAAAATAAGGCCAACACGGCCACCTTCATAATTCTCTCAACTCCAACTTCATTTATTAGTTTGAATGCCAGAAGGATATATGGCATGGGATTCTTTAGCAGCACGTGCATCTTGTGCTCTCTCCTCCTCAGCACCTTGCTCGATTGACACTTCTGGAGCGCTAGAACGGCACTGGATTCCATACTCAGACATGACTTGAGCGGTGAAGGGACCACTGCTCACCTGAAGCTCCTCTAAAGACATAGATAAAGGCCTATTGTCAAGAGTGTTCAAGAAGGGAGTTCCAGCTGGCAGAGTCATCAAAGGAAGCATATCTAGAACTTTTAAACTAAGTGGCGTACCATGTCTAGAGCTACCATCACCAGTGAATTGGACAAGAGCAGTAACATCGGTAGTCGTAGGAGTCACAACACTGGCATGACGAGCATCAACTGGAGGTGCACTGTTAGGAAAGGCACTCGCAGGAGAAGTGGAAGCAAAAATCTCCATCTCGACCTCTTCTTCAACATAATCCATCAAATCATCCTCGACCTCTAAGTTTACCCTTTCCTCGTCATCGTCCAACAAGTCTGCCGTCCAAACCTCCTCATATTTAAGCAAGCCCGAGAATTCGTCAACCCCAGAATTATCAGGAGAGGGTGAGTCACTCTCAGAATTGTCAGCTTTTGCACCCTCTCGACGAGGGGTGTCCATACCAAACTTCCAATCATCCATGGTACACCCCACCGCCAGAACTCCTCCAGATTTTACATGGCGAACCGCCTCTTTATACCCACGTCCCATATCTAAAAAGCCTCGTCGACCAGCTATATATGTCCATGTTTTAGATCTAAGAAGTTCAAGAACAACGTCAACCTTACGATCTGAGGTCCAAGGCTGAGAAATAAAGAATAGAGAATAAGAATTCGACATTGAGAATAGATTAAAAGGAAATAATATGACAAGACTTACAGCTTCCAATCCTCTTTGATAAGCAGCTTTCTCAACGTCAACTTTATCAACTTCAGATTGAGCCAGGCCCTTCTCAGCAGTTTGTAGCTTGCCTTCGAGATATGCAACACGCTTACGGGATTCTTTCAGTTGGTCATCACGCTCATCCACCACTTTTTCAGTCACCTTAAGCTTGTCATCAAGTTGAGCAATGCGAGCTCTAGCCTCATGTAGCTCAGCCTCTAATTTTATCGCAGCATCTTTAGCAATAGCTAAATCTGCCTCGAACTTTTCCTTGGCAACTTTCTCCAGCTGGTACATCGTGGCATTATCACGAGCATCTTTCAAAGCAGCAAGACGAGAAACATCAGCTCTATTGAACTTGTCATCAGCTTTCTGAAGCTTATTATTAAACTTCTTGCGCTCTTCTATCAAAAATTCATGGCGATCCGCAAAGGTATGCGCCTGCACATTCGCCTACAAATGTAGATAAGGATTATGACAAATCATTCATAAAAATCAACAACTTAGTACCGATGCAAATAAATATTAAGTACCCGATGAAGAGTATGAATGAGATCACGAGGCAATGCAAAATCAGGATTGGCCAAGCTTTTGATGTAGTGATTACGATCAAAGCCCCTACATGCATCCTTCATATGTTTGAGGGCATCAACTTCAAGGATAGAGTCACCCATGGGACCACCTACATGCTCATAGTAGCGAGAAAAATCAGCAGGTCCTCGATTGAAGTCTCCCTCAGTATATGTAGTTCCGGTGAATCCAGCGGCAATAGCAGCACGTTTTCTTTCCTTCTGAACTTCAATGGACTCTTTAGCAATGCGCTTTGAAGGGCGACTAGCATACTCAGCTCGTGCTGTGGCTGCAACTTCATGATTGATAAATGATCGCTTTTCTCGAACTAGTGAATCCGAACTCAAATTCATGCGATCATCCATATTGACCCCAACCTCACCGGTGTCAGTAACACCTTGATCACTAATAACAATCTCAGATTGGGAAGGAAGCATGTGCGTTGGATCTGCAACTTTATCGCGAGCAACCACAGGATTGACTGGGGCAGAAGTAACTCTCGAACCATGACTTGCCTCAGTTGTACTTTCTTTTCGGGGTCGTGTTGGAATAGAAGCATTCTTTACCCCCACGCTCTTGCCCACTATCTTTGGGCGGAGCCTCATCCATGCCTCTTCTATGTGGAATAGTGTCTCTTGCAGATCCAATTACTTTGCCATTGCGTGCATCTGCCTCTTTTTGGCCCACCGTCTGAGCTTCTTTCCCATATTTCTTATTATGGTTTTTGATGTATTGGGTCCTGTTACGCACCATTTCCTCTGCAAAAGATAAAGAGATGTTAGTGAACAAACAATGGGAAAGCAAGGCAATATAGTGGAACATAAGTTATACCAAATGTCTCTACACCATGGTATGCTGCCTCGGAATAACCTCCAACACTCAAAATCGAATCCTTGAGAAGTTTCCTTACATGGAACTCATATTTCAGAACATGTTTCATCAAGTTGAAGGTCTCATCGCTCC
This sequence comes from Linaria vulgaris, assembly GCA_948329865.1. Classification (NCBI taxonomy): domain Eukaryota; kingdom Viridiplantae; phylum Streptophyta; class Magnoliopsida; order Lamiales; family Plantaginaceae; genus Linaria; species Linaria vulgaris. Next base: position 26,493,189 of record OX415250.1, on the reverse strand, counting down.
GTCCAGGAAACCCAGTAAATTCTTTGTCAAAGCACCAACCACGAGGATAATCAAACTCACCGTCAAAGCTCTCTTTGATAAACAAATACTCATGTTTCCACCGAGCCCCATTAATACTCTTGTATTCACGGAGGAAAGCACAATTCATTTTTGCAGAGATATAATAGAAACCCAATTCCTTACCACGCCTAATGTCAGGCTTACATACGAAGGTTTGCCAAAAGAAGTCAGGTGTACGAGGGAGTCCAAAGTATCTCATCACCATCACAAAGCCTATAATTGAGGCATAGCTATTGGGAGTAAGTTGAGAAAGGTTAAGATCAAAAGTCCTAAAAATCGCAACTACCTCAGGATGAACAGGAAATCTAAGACCATTCACAAAGTATGAGGTGAAAACAGTAATATGCTTGTCTGGTGGTCTATGAATCCTATCATCGGGTCCTGGAACTATCACTTTATAACGCTTTGGAATACTATACTTACTATTGTAGCGCTCAGGACTCATGCGTAAATTATTCACCAAATGATCAACAAGAATCAAAGAATGCAACTCACGAGGGGCAACCGGTGCCTCACCGCCTATGCTATCATTTGGATCATCCTGAACATCACTCCCATCAATATCAACAACACTATTCGCATCACCAACTGAACCACCTTCACTAGAAGAGGGCTCGCTACTGTTCGATTCACTACCACTACTTTCAGACTCTGACTCGGAACTAGAGCCCTCTGATCCATACCTCTCATCATCAGTTGAATCATCACTTGAAAAAGACATATTCATAAATATGAAAGTAAAACTCAAGCTAAGTCAACGAGTTACCGTCTCTCAAAGAACTCTGATTGCTCACTCCACGCTCTCTGACTGAGTCCTCACGCGGATTGTAATAACGAGTCTGGGGAGAAGGTCTATCTCTTATCTCACGTGACCTAAATGTACGAGGATAAGGTGAAAAGCTCCTCGAATTATTTCGAGAGTAGAGTGGACGAGACGAGGAAGAATGGTGCGTGCGCTTATCACGTAAAGGGGCCGTTGCAAAAATCTGAAACAAAATGGAGGAAATATTAAATATAGCGGCGTGCATACCTTATGTTGTGTTAATAAAGGACAATATTTAGTCGTCGAAGCAAGGAGCAGACTATTAATTCAACTAAGTGGGAGTGTGATGTTACAATGGCATGGATGAATTCTTTATTTGAGCTCATTAAATTAAATTAAGGAAAAACAATTCTGATCATGCATACAACAAAGCACCACTTCAACAATAATGGCACGGATGAATTCTTTATTTGTGCTCATTAAATTAAGGAAAAAGCAATTCTATCATGCAAGCACCACTTCAACACTAACTGCTATCACGAGTGGATTTTATTCTTTATTTGAATTCATCATTAAGATTGTTTATTCATTAAATTCGGTTTTAGTCTACAGCAGATTTTTTATTCATCAAATCAAGATTGCTTTTTCATCAAATTTTGTTTTAGTCTACAGCAAATTGCTTATACAATAACTTGGATTACGTTATGCTATTATTCCGGAGTAAAGACACCATGATGATCAAGAATTAAACAAATGCATGTTCTGCAATTCCCATTGCCGAAGACTAGAAGGAAGCAAACAATAAATTCAACAATTTCATAAGGAAGAAAGTCGACAACAACAAACTCTTTTCTTGTGAACTTACCGGAACGTGCAAACTGATTTTGCGAAAAATTCTCACTCGAAACAAGCAGCAGCGCAAGCAAACTCCCGCAACGCACAATCTCCACCGCCAAACAGATTTGCAGCGTGCGAACTCCTGCTGCAACTCGGATGAACGCCAACGAACAGCAGCTTCTCCCGAAAACTCCTTACACGAACAACAGCCTTCGTGATCTCCTCGGGTCGACGAACAATTGTGCGACTACTCTTAGCGCCAACGTTGCAGCAAGCCTAACCTCCTTGCGCCAACAAACAGCAGTCGCGCAATCTCCTGTGTCGATGAACAGCAGCTGCGCAATCTCCTTGCGTCGAACGAACAGCAGCAAGCCTAACCTCCTTGCGCCAACAAACAGCAGTCGCGCGATCTCCTTGTGACGATGAACAGCAGCTGCACAATCTCCTTGCGTCGACGAACAGCAGCCTTCGTGATCTCCTCGGGTCGACGAAAAGCTGTACGACTACTCCTAGCGCCAACGTTGCAGCAACCGCAACCTCCTTTGCCCCAACAAACAGCAGTCGTGCAATCTTCTCGTGTCGATGAACAGCAGTTGCGCAATCTCCTTGCGTCGAACGAACAGCAGCAAGCTTAGCCTCCTTGTGCCAACGAGCGGCTTTGCAACTATCTCCCTTGCGAGCCAACGAACAGCAGCCCGCGCGACCTCCTTTCACCGACGAACAGCAGCAACGCGATCTTCTCCGTCACAAAATTCACCACGCACGAGCTGCTCCTTCAAGGCTTGACTGCGGCTGAAATTGATGGAAGATACAGTATATGTCAACCTGATATATATATATATATATATATATATATATATACACTTTAGAGTAGTGATAAACGCATTACAATTTCTTATATATATACTTTAGAGTAGTGAGAAACGCATTACAGTTTCTTTTTAAAAAAAAATATATATATATATATTATTTTCAGATTCTATTATCAAGTAAGTCCTCATAAATTACCAAATTATAGAAATACCATAAAACTTTTATGAACATTGTATAAAAATAAAAAATTAAAGTGAGAATGAGAAAATAAAGTGGAGTAAAATAAAGTTAAATATTTATTTAAATAATAAGTCGAAAACCAAGATGTGACCACATTCCAATTTATATTTCATCTATTAGAAAATAATTTCTATATAACATCATATTTTTTTTACTTCAAAATATGTTTTATTATAATTTATATGTAGAATCATTACTATTATTATGACATTATTTAGGGCTGTGATTTGTCTGTACAAGTAATGCACTTGTACAGACTGTATGGAAATCATTTTCCATATACTTTAATGAAAATGACAAATCAGGAATTACTAAACTACCCTCTTCAATTTTAATTATGAATGGCCTGGTGTGGGGAGAATGGTCTTCCGAGAACGCTTTTTACTCAAAAATCGTGAAAGACCCAGTATATTCATGAAAGACGTGATTATTGGAAGAACTCAAAAATACCCACAACACCATGAATTTTTTATTTGAGATAAAAGGACAGAAAATTCCACCACTTGAAGCGTCAAATTATGGACACTTATGAAGTTTGCAACGAGCTCGCCTACAACGACCCCGCTACAAACTGGGGGACTTAATGGTGTGCCATAATATGGATAATGACATGTCAACCATGACACGTCATTCACGTCAGCCCTAGAACTAATGTGCCACCTACAAGTGCCACCTACATCACATCAGTTGTGCCACGTCAACCACGTTAGCCCTAGAGCTAATGAGTCACCTAGAGTTAAGGTGTGCCACGTCAATCACGTTAGCCCTAGAGCTAAGGTGTGTCACATTATTCTCCTATAAATACCCCCATTAATCACAATTAAAAGGACACTTTTTTCAGAACTCTCAAGTCACTGCACGTATTACAGTTGGACCTGTAGGTATTACAGTTGGACCTGCAGGAGTTACAGTTGGACTTGCACGTATTGCAGTTAGACCTCTGGGACCTGCTGAGGGCTAACCAATGACACCCCTTCGAGCTAATGTGTTATTGTTCGACGTGGAATTTTCGGCTTAAGAGCTTGTTTATTCACTACTATTATTATTCGCCTCATTATTTGAACTGTACTTGCTTATAGTCTCACCCCTCAACGGGCATCAACAGACTTAGGCATCGGAGTGTCTTCGCGGGGTCAGCCCCCGCCTAGTTCACGTGCCGTGTTTCCAGTGCAGGTTTCCGAACTCAAAACTAGCTTGGGATCAATCAGGAGCTCGGGTTAGTCTGACGCGGAGTGATAGGTCAGCAGACGAAATTACCCCGCATCATCTATTGTAGAAGAATAGAAGAAAGTATTTGAGTAGTAGGTCTTCCGGTCTCCGGACGAATACGAGACATTAGGGATGTACAAAGAAATTATTTTTCTTTCTTTTTCTTTTTCTTTTTCTTTTTCAGTTTTTCTTCTTTGAGAGGTAGAGTTTTGTTGATTTAGTTTTACAGCTTAAAATATTTCCTATTATTTCCATTTTAAATAACCTATATTCTGTTCAAAATAAGCTAACTTCCGCCCGAGACAAATGCGACAAGTAAATCAGCCCCAAACACATTAATTACAACATCACCGTTTCCAAAAGTTTTGCATTGACTTTGCATAAAACGCCTTTAACTGATTTACATTAAAAACTTTGGTGAAGTTTGGTTTACGTTTTAATGAAAGAATCTGGTCAATTTGTTTTTATTCACCATAGATATAATTGGCAAACACTTTTCACACATATAAATCAACAAATTCAACTAGCTCTTGTAGCATAGACTCTAACCGAAATTGATAATGGCAAAGCTTTGGTCATCTGTTTTCACTGTGATGGTGTGCTTCACTATACTCTCGTGTATGTACGAAACTACTTCTATTACATTTATTTATCTTTAGAAGTTTTCTTCATGTGAGTGATGTAATGCGAGAAGTCATCAATGTCGACTTCTTGGTCGAACTAAGATTTATTTCAACTTTTAAGTTTTCTCTTTCTCATCACGAAACCTTGCTTTTTCTGCACTTCATTGATAATTGATTTCGTTGTTGCGTTCTTAGGTATGTGCAATGCAGATGAGTGCCACATCGACTTCAATATTCCACCCCCTTTTCCACCTAGGCGCGATGTGTGCTTTTTCCAGTGCCAAGGTCTTTATGGAGATAGGTTCATCAAAGCAACCAGCAAAAAGATCAAATCCCCTGGTGGTCGTATTGAGGTTGCTTGTCACTGCGTTTACGTTTGCCCTTAGAAGGCGGGCGACAAAAAGCTTTCTTTGTCTAAATGGCTGTTTGTAAACATATATAACATCTAGCAACGTTCTGTTGTTTTCCATTTTAATCTGCTTATTTTCTTTGTCATTTTGGAATAGTTGCAAGACATATGAATATTTGTGTTAGAATGATCTTGGTATAAGACAAGCTGTTATTATTATTGTTTTCGTATGAAAGGAAGAGACACCTATTTATATTCATGTGTAACAACGCGAGAAGAATTGCTAATTCCTACCTCAATATCTAACTAACTGGTGATTTAGTTTTGAATCTTGAGCACCATTTGATCATAAGGTCCTCAAGGTTGGCATCCATCCTAGTACCAACTCCGCCCCACACCAACATGTGACTATAATCACCAATCGATGAACCGGTTACCTCGTGCACCGACTTGAACCCAATCCTAGTGTAAAACCTAACAAGCTGCAAACACACAACTTAAATAAGGACTCTTCTTGTGACCACCTTCGACTCAATGCAATTTATCCAGAAAGAAAAAAGAAATGTGTACCTTTGAATGGTAAAGATCAGTATCATTGATGGCAAGCAACTGAGCTGCGTTGCAACCATTCTCATAACCGTGCCTAATTGCTACAGCACCAAGGAACAAACCAATACCGAATATCGATTTCTCCATTCCTAGCGTCTCTCTTTGCAGCCTAATCGAATCCAAATGCAGAATCTTTTTGCCTCCAAACCAAAATCTTATAACTCCCTCTGCTCTTCCAAGCTCTACTTGAGTTCCCAATCTTTTTGCTGTAATCCTGAAAAAGGGTCCCAAAGTTTGAAGCTGAAGGTCAAGATTCTGTGCTCTTGATGAGTCCATGATTTCAGACATTGTGGGTGCACGTGTGTCAAGATTCTTTTGGATCCCCTGATTTGATTTAAAATAGATCGTTGCGTAGTTAGATTCAAGTACGGCGAAATTTGATTCCAATCGCTACTAGTTGTTCGATATATGATATATATATAGTGTACACTCATGAATGATTTATTAAGACCTCCATCTATTACAGAACCGTGCTAAATCCTTAAACTTTCCTGCTTTTATCTTGCTTTGTGTGTGGACAAATGGGATATGTAGTGGCTTATATTATATACCAAAGCAAAGTAAAGCAACAGGAACATATTTTCATGATAACAATAAACATCATATCGCAAATTGAGGTTTATCCTTGTGGATAAGATAAACAACATACCGCAGTCTTGACAAGTTCGTCCGCATACGAGCTAGCACGGATGGTGAGGGCCGGGACGGAGACGGGGTGGGAGCGGACGGCAGCTACCACCGGCTGGCGGAGGAGGGATTGGCCCTTCACTAACTCAGATTTGTCAATGACTGGTGAAGACTTGAGGAGGGATGCTGATGCCATTTTGTTTTTATCTTATCTCTTACTCTCTTACCCCCACATATTTTCTTTTCATTGTTTTTAGTTTTAACAGAATGTGCTGTTTAGTGCCCTTATACATAGTTTCTCAAGATATATGAGTTTTAAGGACATAATGCACAGGTCAATGAGCTTCTGACATGTGGCATAATAAGTTGCTGTCTTGGCTAAATACCCTCGAAGGTTTTCATACCAAAAGAGCCATTTTGTGTTTCATATATTTGTGGTTTAACATTTCTTTTTGTTCCGAATAGGGAGCAGTTACATGTAAAAAAAGTTCTTGAAATATAAACTAGTATGAGTATAATCGAGATTCGGGAAAGATAACGAATTACAGACTCATATATTGCTTATAAGACTTCAGGGGCATGGTTAAGATTATTTGTATATCTTAATAATTTTTATTATTTCTCAAGATGTTTGCATAATTATTCAACTTCAAGATTCTACAAGTGACATGTATTATTGTGGTACGAGTCGCATTGCTCTAATGACAGCTCTCTAAAAAAATTGCAATTTCACAAGTTCTGTTGTGGCCACTAAAATGCACCATCAAGTTTCATAGTTGACCATATCTAGGGTGTAATTATCAATCATTCTAGCATCTATCGACAAATATTACACTGAAAATGGTCCATTGGAGTTACATATTTTTGAACCTTAAACCACTTGAAACATGTGTAAGCTATTAAAAGTTAAATCTGTAATGACAGACAAAGCAAATGGTCATATAATGCATATTTCTCCCACCACCACGCTTTTCTATCTTGTTCTCTACTTTTCCTTTCTCTTGGGGGACGCCACCCACTCAAACAGACCTACTTTACTTACCATAAATCAACTTTATATAACATCACTTATACATAGTTGATAGTTCCTCGAAACCAAGTCAGTACAGTTTCATAACTGTCGCAATAAATAGTTGATTAACAAGAAAGAAATGGTGGCAATAGACATTCACACCAAGAATACAATATATAAAATAATCTCCACTTACTTGTAATAGGGAGAATTTCAGATTTTGTTGAGCCTTTAGGCTCGAAACACTTTGTATCTCTTTTTATTTTTGTTTTATTGAGTCGCAGATGTCTACCGTGACTTCATCTTTCACGAAAAAGAAAAAAAAAACTATGTAGCTCAAAAAATTAGAATCCTCAAAAGCACAACATCGATTTAATTCATGAATAAACCTCATTTCATATCATAAGAATGCAACAATTTTGAAAAATTTCTTTCAGCTAGAACAAAACCCCTCAAGATGTTCCATGTGTAACACAACTATAAGTGACAATTTTCCCCACAAAAGTTCTGAAAACACAAAGAACACAAAACTAAATCCGTTTATCTGCAAAATCTCACCATAATAGGAGTTTATGACGGGGGAGGAACATCAAGGACCTAAATCTTTCTAGTACCTCAACAAAAGATTGCAGTCATTTTAACAAAACGTCTAGAAAATGATTATCTAAGATAAGTAGAAGAAATCCAAAGGAGAATGTAGCTTATCAATGAAGTTGTTACTTCCAAGCTTCTTGGACCTTTGAGCAATGGTGGCATTACAGAGACCATCAAGAATGTTCCCAGAAGCCATGATAGAATAAAGCTCCCGGCCCTGAACCAATTTCAGTAATTTCAGCAAGAAATCAAAAATAATGACGGGTAATTTACAACGTACAAAAAATACTGAATGGTACGATACAAAACCATGAATCAATTTCATACTTATGACTGAAACTAACAACTGTAGTATACGCAAGATTACTCTTTATACTTGTACAAAAAACACCGACTGGTATGCTGCAAAACCATGAATCAATTTCATACTTATGATTAAAACTAATAACTGTGGTATATGCTAGATTACTCTTTATACTGAATATAAAAAGATCATCAAGGCGATATCTGTAAATTGGATGGTTAAAGTGCTTACCCATAAAGAAAGGCTCGTAACTTGCTCTTCAGCCGATCATATATGAAATACATAGTAACTATCATGGAAATGGCAACCTGAAGAGTTGGGCCTTCCTCCGTAGGAAAGAGCACTGTAAGCACTCCAAGTGCTAAGAAAGCAATGGATGTTTTTATGATGACATTCGTCGAAGGGGTCCTAAACCTGCTTGTGACAGCCTGCACATACCGAGACTGCTTTACTTCTCTGACCTTTTTCTTGATGTCAATCTTAGGGTTCTTCCTGTCATAGAATTTTTGCATTATAATTTTATCATGTGCCGATTCAATGGCATCAACACTAGGCTTGTGCCCTCCATATGTTTGTATTAGGAAATTCCTGGCAGCTTGAATTTCATCCTCGGAAGCCTCACTACTGATCCCCAGTCGCTTGTATGGGTCCCTCACATTAATTCTTGGAAAAACAGCTGTATCAGGAGAATTAAAGAGATTGTAGAGAAATATTAGCTTTTGTCGGTTACAAGGTGAGGTGAGAATTTGGGCATCAAACTGCGCATGTGAATTCTCCAGAAGTTTCTTAATTTCAAAATGCACCGTGAAAGAATAATATGAAGCAAACAAATAGTGTCAAATGTCAATGTGAGTTATATTGTATCAATCTAGGCACATTATGCAGTAATCACGCAAAAAGCAACTTACAATGGTCTTCCACTCTTCATGTTAGAACAATCAAGTAAAGTTGGTAAAATTTTAACACAAGCTCTTGAAAACCTCAGGAGGCTCAATCATTTAAGAGCAATAATCCAGAAACGCGATGCTCCAGTAGTGACCAAATTATCATACTTTTAAGAAGAATGTTAGCACTAAAGCTGTTTCATCAGCTTAAAATATCATTACTGGCAATAGACAAATCGCCATCATTCAAACTGGAATAATTAAAATAGTCATAACATTCAGTATTGCCACATCTCCAAATTAAAGCCTGGGACAAACTTATCAGATTACCTTACTCACAGAACAAAAATAAAAAAAGTGTGTCTCCCATCATCATCATCATCAAATATACAATGAATTACAATCATATGGCAGAAATTAGTATGCACATATCTCCAGACTCCAATCAAACAGAAGACAATGGAAGACAAACAAACAAATGCAAACATTTTTCTAAAGGGAAATTACCAGCTGAGTTGTTGGCAGAATCACCATAAGAAGAAGCATCCATAGCACACCTGACAGACGGAGTTAGCTGTTTACATCTCCGATTCGAGCCAGCCATGCCATTTCTACAAAATGACATAAAGGAGGAATTTTAAAGTTGAGAGAACAATAAATAATAGATGAAGAAATCTCATCAACGTGTAGTGGTAGTATTATACCTTTGCAGACAGAGCGAACTGGTAGAAAAAAAAGAAACTCTCGTGTGATGCAATCCGGAACCTCTACCAGGTAAATGAAGGTTGTTGTATCTGAAAGAGTTACAAGTCAATCCAGATGTTGCCATGGACAGCTAAATGATCCTGAAGCAGCCTGCAACTGATTTACGTGACAGGTGAAAAGGCTGCAATACCACGAAAGATGTAAAACATATCCGACGACAACGCCTTCTTCATTCACGACATCCAGAACAATTAAGATATACTGACAGAAAACAAAACTGTTTGCATATAAAAAAGAAATGCACATATACGAGAAAAGAAGCAACGGCGAAAACTACCTTAACCCCACAGCACCTAAAAAAAAAAAACAAGTTTTCCCAAAAATTAAGGAGAAATAAGTAGTAATAATGCTTAGCTACAAAATATGGGTAACTGTTGAGTTGAGATACAGCTAATCAATCAACTGCAGAGCTATGAGGAGCGAATTAAAAAAAAAAAGTTCAATTGAATAATCAAAGCAGCCAGCAAGCTTTAATTAACAGTAAATTAGAACATCACCATTTCGTACTAAACAACAACACAAAAAGGAGGAAGAAGAATCGAAGTACCTCGAAATTACGGGAGCTGCTAAAATTGATAATCAGCAACGGATAGGTGTGTGCCTGCGAGTTTTTGACTGACAAAATCAACCAAGGGTTTCAGTTCACTGCAACTTTATATTTTAACTAGAGATTTAGTGCAAGTGAGTCAGCCACAAATCCGTTGTAGTCTAGGTGGTTAGGATACTCGGCTTTCACCCGGGGGACCCGGGTTCAAGTCCCGGCAACGGAATTTCTTCTTTTCCTTTTTCTATAAATTTATTTATACTTTAATCTCTATTGAATCTCAATCGCCAATACATTCTTTATTAACGTAGTGAGAGAAATACTATTTGAGTTTTGTGTTGTTTACTTTCTCATAGTTAGAAAAATATATTGGTTATTTGTGTACCATAAAATCAATATAATTTTCAAATCCTTTTTCTATAAATTTATTTATACTTTAATCTCTATTGAATCTCAATCGCCAATACATTCTTTATTAACGTAGTGAGAGAAATACTATTTGAGTTTTGTGTTGTTTACTTTCTCATAGTTAGAAAAATATATTGGTTATTTGTGTACCATAAAATCAATATAATTTTCAAATATCAATAATGTATGTTCATATTACTAAAAATAAATACTAGTAAATTAATGCTCAGATAACGTGCTTTCTCATATACTATGTACCAATAACCCCGTGACACTTTTTTTTTCTACACAAATAAGCCACAAAAAACTAATTAAAGTTCACGTTTACAAGCTCTATTGTTTCTTTAGACGGGAAGTCTCATGTAATTTTGTCATCTTGCATTTTTTTTTAAAATCCGTCTTAGCTATTTAATGAGCTCACCAGTTTTCTTCTCCTTCACATTATCCGTCTTACATAATAAATGAGCACAATACTTTTTTTTCCTCACTTACCACGCGGCAATCTTCAATAATAACGCCTAGAGGATAGCTTTGTACAACAATTTATTGGAAAAATTGTTTAACACAATTGGAATTACTCTACACCACGATCCTCGACAACCTTGTCTTCCAAGACAAACGTAGCTCTCTTCAAACTTATCAAAATCATGCTTATGGGATAACTCATCAAGCTTGCTGTTGAATCCACTCGTAAGTTGTTATCTTCTTTGATGATTTCTTCATTTATTATGGCGCGCGTGTTGAGACACTTTTCTAAGTGTTTATCTACAACTATACTTCGTCAACTTCTATCTAGTTAGTTATGTACCATCAATTTTGTATGATTTTTTTTGTTCAAAACAAGAAGAACAATACACAACTACCCAATGCAAATCTTTTGGCTACTTGTAAAATTTCTAAGATATTATTCATGTTTCTCACATGATTTTTGGCCTCTCAAATTGACCAAATTGTGACATTGTTTGGATTTGACGTGTGGCTTGACTTCCGCCCAATTTGACGCATACCTTCCCACCATCGAATCAGCAGCACGCCGATCGAACGACTCGCACACCGCACGCACCAGAGATTGGGTTGGGCCGATCGAAGAACAAAGTTTTGGGCTCGCTCCGGACTCTTCTCAAAACTAGGACTCCATCATGTAAATAAGGTCAAATTCTAGAGTTTTCCATGTATATTTTATTCATATAATTATCTTGAATGTTGTTGGGATTGTGCATCATTTTTATTTCATATAATGTTGCAAAACGTTGCTTAGCACCATTTGATTAGATGGATCTAAGCCGTTCATTCAGCTTAACCACTTGTATACATACCCACTTGATTTCAACATTTCAAGCATCAAATTTTTTTTAGCGCACTTGTAATAGCAAGAAAAAATTAATTCCTCATAATTGTTTTTTAACAAATCTAGTTGTGGATCTTGTGTTTTGAAAAAAGATGTTATGCTCCTTTTTTTTCGTCAAATGATTGACATTTGTCAAATTCACAGTACCAACAACCTTTTATACCTCTCTAAGTGCTCTCTTCTTCACGCAGTTTATAGTTTGATTAACAATATGCAAGGTAAATAAATAAAAGGGATAATACCACCAAATCCCATTTACTATGGGCCCATTTGACAAAAGAAAAAAAAAAGCATAGCCTTCTCGGGGAAAAAAGAAACTAGGGTTCTATGAAAACAACTCAATTCATTTCAATCTCCTTAAATTGGACTGATCAACAGTCCCATTCTTTAAACCCAACAAGATTTCTCATTTCTTTAATCTACAACATGCTTCGTTCATCCGAACAACAATTGTTAAAATTACTGATCTGACCGTCCTCGTAATGTATAATATTACCAACTTTTTTAAATCTACCATGATGATGTAGTCTAATGGTGAAGTGAGTTGGGTTAGGGCTGCAATCAAATAACAAGACTTGATAAGACTAATGAAATTAATATTTTTTTAAAACACAAGTAATATGGACAATCTATAACTGATCGTTTATGCAAAAGTACTACTAACTGAAATCCGAAAATATAGAACACTTATACTAGTGTATAATTGAAATTTTATGATCAGACCTATATAATTAGACAGTATAGTTAGAAAGTAATTTCAATGACTTTTACTCAGAATATTATAAAGAAATTATATATTTAACTATTTATATATCAACCTACCCTTTCTTCACTTACTGCTATCGGAACAGTGTGAAATCTCTGGGAAGCCGCCGACGTCATCCAGAATGTGCAAAAACCTTGCGATTATGGTACAGTTTGCATCCGATCCATTAGAATCCTAACTTTGTTTTACTTCAAAATTATAATCGGGGGAGAATTAAGTTGCGTCTTGGTGTTTCCCATGTAAAATTGTGAGAAGTATGAGTCTTTTATATTCCCATTATGCAACATGTGTTTGTCGTATGTAGAATTCTGCATGTACTATACGTTTTTTTCTTTTTTGTTGGTATCAATTAGTATGTTAGATGATCGAACATGTAGCGATGCTAAACTAGTGTGTAATGTGTTCCTCTGTTAATGGTTCTAATAATTTAAGTGTATTGGTTCTAATGTGTATTAGTCATATATGTATTTAATCATTTAAGTATTCTAATTAAAAGGTAAAAAGTTAAGCATTTAACATAGGTAAGTGTTGTTGCACGACAATGAATATTTTGTTAGATAATATGGATGTTTTAAAAGTGGAGGAGTATGCATATGAGGATTGGGTCGTGGGTGTTTTCACTGACAGTGGCGTAGGGTTAAATGATGATGATATCAAGGTTCCTGATTTAGAGGCTGACTTAAAGGCATATTATAATGATTGTGCAAGTAGTGGTGTTGGAGCAGCATGCGGGTTTGGGGATTTATGATGAGATGATATTTGATAGAGAGGGTGTAGAGGGGGATGATGCATAATTAGTGGGGTGTGGTTTTGTGGTATCTCCGAAGTTGACAAATCATGATAATGATGTTACAGATGATGAGGGAGAATATGAGGGGCAAGGTAATACTGAAACTCATTGGGGGCGGAACATGAGAAACCGAAGAGTCTCTGAGTGGTTACACACATTACAAACATCCGAAACCTAGATTGACATGTCAAACTCGTCACGTAGCGACCACACGAGGTTGAGTCTCGTTTGATGTGCTGAAAAAACCACGACTTTCCAAAGATTCTAATGAAAATAAAACCTTTACATTGCTCACACATTAGTTCATCCCATTCATGCGAAAATTCGACTTGCTTGAACGGCATTTGGTCGTTTGGCTGCAGTATTTTAATGTTCAACCTTTATTCCTTAGTCTTTTGTTCGTCAATCCGGATGTCTCCATTGATCCGTCGTTGCATGGCAATCGCCACGTAGGTATTACGTTTGAAAATAGGGTTAATTATGTTTTCTCCATGGTCGCGTTATCATGCGTAGCCTCACTCATTTCGACGTTATTGCCAAGATGACGAAGTCGCTTTGGATGGCGTAGTTTTGAATTGTTAATATCCGATGGAACAAACTCAATCGCGACGCTCGTGTTGGCAGTAATTTTAGGTATTCACTCATACTATTTTTTTTTTTAACAAACTCGCTATTTTTTTTTTCTGAATTACAGATAGATAATCTAAAAAGTTAAAATTACAAAAGACAGAAAATGCATGCACATTTTTTTCTGGTAAAACTAAAAACAAAAACATTACGAATTTTTTCGTGAAAAAGAAAAGAAACTTGCATCGAGGCTCCTAAATCATAATTGTACAGAATTATCAAAAAACAAACAAAAAGGATGATAACGTAACAGCGGTGCCTGGTTATGGAGAAACAGGGAATGGCGATCGAGAACGAAGAGAAGACATTATCGAAATCGGAAGATTCATCAAATCGAAATGATGGTTCCACTGCCACATCATCACCTTCATCATCCTCAACCAACACTCCTGTGGTCAACGATCAACACAAGAAGGTAAAATCCTGTAAAGGTGGGCTTTACTATTCGTCCCATTTGAGATCCGTTTCTCACAAGCCTCTGTGTGTCGGCCTCACCCGTTCCCTTCCTAATTGTAAGAACCCTAATTTCATCCCCAATTTTGTTGGATTTTGATGAATTGTGTTGTAATGAATTGTTGTGATTTTGCTGTCTTTGATGATTGACCAGTACCTCGAACTATAGTTCTTCCGCCTGAGTCAGACGAGTCGAAGGTCGGCAGGAGCTTCACGGATTTTAAATACGCTTGCGTTGGTTATTCGATTTATATGGATAAAAAAGAACATGCTTCTAATGGACAAGAGACTCATATTGAGGTGCCTGTCTGCTTGGGTCTTAAGGTTGGTGTCTCAATAGACTTTTGATCATATTGAAAGGCTTGTAAATATTATGATCGCTACTCGTATGAACCGATAAAAAGTATTGTGAATGATTCTTTTGTGGAGTTTCAATCGTGCTTCATACTCGGTATCAAACAAATCACTAAAACCCCACAGCTTAACAACATACATTTTGCCACAACCTCGTAATATGATAGCAAAGGGCTGGGAAGAAAACAGAAAGCTTGAAAGCTGGTATCTTATATTTATTTATTGATCTGAGAATCACACCTATCTGTTTCATATTGCACAGTTCCTCTTGTATTTGGTGTAGTGTAGTTAATGGGATCATTGGGTGATCACTTATTTCGTTACGAAAATCAAGTCAGATGGCCTGAACGACTATATTCAATATAAATAAATTGTGCTCTTTTATCTTACTTGAAGGTTTTGCCTTCAAGGTTTGGTAACAGCCTTTTCGCATGGTCCATTTCGAGGATGTTAGTTAATATATTTGGTCTAAAGCTTTTATGTGTTAGAGTTTAGTGGATATCGACTGTGAAGCCTGGGAAATTATCCGATTCAGGATATTGAATAATGGTATGCACCTTGACCCACAGATAAAGTTTTTCAATTCTTAATGAGGGAACGGGCAATTTTCTTTTAAATACTTAACCTAATCACCCACTCTCAAGATGGTTTGGAAGAATAAAATTGGACTATTGAGGGACTTTAGGCAGTTAATGAAGAACTAAAGTTGATTTTTTTTTTTTTTTTTTTGTTTCTCATTGCTGTCCGCTTATGCGACTAATCTAGCCGAGCACTGTCGGGCCCTTTTTGAGGAGGCGGCTCTCCAGCGGTGTTTTTTACATCCACTAGGCTCGAACCCCGAGACTTTGCTTAAGTGAACTCAAGTCCCTTACCACTTGAGCCAATAACCGTTGGTTAAAGTTGAAAATTTATTTGGTGACATGCACCAGAGTTTGTAGTGGAGAACAAGAATGACTAGAGTAGACCTGAGGTTAGATAACAGATTGTAAAATTAGGATATTTGGTTACTATAGAAGAAATTCTGATGAAGGGATATAATTTGAATAGGTAATAACTGCATAGGCAAGTGCACGCACCCGTTGATTTTAAGCTGTTAGATGGAATAGCTTTCCTGGTGTAGGGCTGCATGTTGTAGGGAAATGTCTTACCATCTTCATTTTGCTTTTTGTTCAAATGCTGATGGTGTTCATGGCCTGATCCTTATTGAGGCCTTCCAATTAAAAGAATCATTAAGTATGAATCTCTTATAGTATGCTAATTTTCTCCATACCATAGCATCAGCAAATCATTATATTCAAGTGAATTGGCCGTGATAGGTGAATGTCGAAAGTGTTTACTATGTGCTTCAAGTCTTGTTGGATGGAATTCAAAAAATAATATCTCTCTCGCTGGCATTGCCTCTTGATGTTTTACTCTTTTTGACCTAGTTATGACTAATGCACAGGTTTTAATGTCTGCTGATCCTGTATCTGCTCCTCATATTCATAACGGAGAAGGTAACTATCTATTCTGTGATTGTCAATGATGAAATGCGTCTTGCAAAGTGCAGTCAGACCTTAATGGTTAGAGTTTGAATAGTAGCTAATGAAAGGAGATTGACTATGTATCTGCTAATTGATGAGGCAGCTCATGATTAGGATAATATCCGAACTAGGTGGAAAAGGAGAGTTGCGAATGGATCGTGGTCGTGAAAAACATATTGGAACCAAAGATTATCATATGGTAGCATTTTTACTCTCGGTTTAATATTCTGAGAAGAGGAAATTGAGAATTTTGTTTAGAAGAGAAAAAACAGAACAACTTAGTTGTACTGCAAGTGTAATAGGATTGAGTTTTTCATATTACATTCTTACTTTAGTGCAATTTTTCTTAACGGGTTATATGAAATATGAATGCTGGGATGGAAATTGTTGATGATTTGTGTAAATAAGTAATGTGAAGACTTAGAGTTTATGACACTTTTGGAGCTTTTATTTTTTAGATGCAACATCCAATCGCTTATGGAAAAGAATCAGGTTTCTTTCTTGTTCTCTATTTCAAAGGAATCCATTCCCATTTGTTTTCTGACATAGAAGTTTTGGCTTATTCATGATGCTTGTAGAAATTTGTGATTATTTGGCCTGTTGGTATATTTTGTTGTATTCTTCTTTGGATGGAAAATGGAGTGCATTTGGTGGTGTTTTTTTTTTTTCTTAAGGGAAGGCAGTGATATGCATGAGTACCTCAACGGTCATCATCTGATTAATTGCTGCCTTAACCTTTCTCTGCTGTGAGTGCGGAGCATATTTGTCAACTTGCATTGCAGTCTGTTACCGTTATGTAAAAGGATGCTAGCTTTCTTAAACCTTGTGATATTTTGGGTCCTAGATAGAGCCGATTATCCTTCTTGGTGTCGATGATAGTTAAGTTAAACCTTGTTTAGTGAAAGATAGTTGCAAGTTAATGCCTAATTGAAATACAAGTTTGACGGTATCTATATGTATGCTTCTACATTAGGATAATCAAGAAATAAGCAGTTTAATACGAACTTGTTAGTGTATATGGGCTTGTCTTGTTCCATTTTCAACCGTAAATTTCCATGAATAATGTGGATATTGGAAAAAAGTCCCTTCAGTAGTAAAATGCCTCTCATATAAGTGTATTTATTTAGATTTTGTTAGCAGCGGCCAAGTGATCTTCTGAATTCGCATTTACTAATGAATTTAAGTCTGTCCGCTTGATTCGTTTTAACCTTGGCAAGAATATTCATGTTTATTTTAGAAGTATTGGGTTTATTTGCTAAGTTAGTTTGAATTGTGGAATGTAGCCCTTCCTATTTGGATTGCTTTGATTCAGTAGGGATTTACTTTTGAGTATCTATCCAAATAACTTCCATTTTACTGTCTTCGCAGATAGTAAGGAAATGCCGCACCGTCCATCCCCTAAACGAACTAACTCTGGTGGGGAACCGTTCTTGAGCAGGTAACAACATTCTTATTCTGTTTTCCAATTTACTTGTCGGTTTGGCAGAGTTTTAAGCATAATTTTAGGCATATTTCTGATGTATTTAGTATGTATATACATATATACAAAATTATCAGTAATCTGCTAGGCTACACATGAAATAGTTTTCTTCAACTTTGAAGGATCATTATCTTACTTTGCGTAAATGCAGGTTTGGACGAAATGCAAACTTGGTTGCGAATGGGGTTGTGAAGAACGTTAGCAGGGTAGGGAATCAAATCAAACAGAGCATTGACGACATATTATATCCTTATAGAAGACGGCCCAAGTAAATAATAAAATAAACCATTTTACTCTCTTAGTTTAGTTGATTTGATGACTGAATCAAGTAGTATTCACAGGAAAATGTATAGTTAGTATTGTTAATAAAAAATCATTAGCGTTCTGGGAGATGAATTGTGGACACTGGACAGGCTGTGCTTTTTTTTGCCTGTACTGGTCTTGTTTTGTTTTCCTTTAGCTTCATTTCTGCTAGATTTTATTTCTGTACAGTGAGAAGTTGTTAAATAGCAAATACCCAGACGTTTAAATTCCTTGAGCTTTTTATCATACCAAATCTCTTTATTGAATTAATTAATGTCTTGCAACCAAACGGAACCTTAGCCAATCAATTAACGAAAAGTGGAAGAGAGCAGTGAGTGAAATACTGAAATATCACATTTTTGCCCTCCAATTTTTGACTTGAGATTTGGTCTACTTGGAAAGTAGAAGAGGGATTTTATTTTTGAATGATGAAGACAAATATCTCACCAATAAATTGTTCGACATACAATATCTGAATTAAGAAATGAAGTGATTGAGCAAAAAGTATAACTTCCATATTATATTGATTAGAAAATGTAATATAAGCACGCCAACAACAAGCCCGTCTAGCTCAGTTGGTAGAGCGCAAGGCTCTTAACCTTGTGGTCGAGGGTTCGAGCCCCTCGGTGGGCGTTAATTGAAAGTCCTTTTTGCTCATTTATTTTTTTCGTTGGCAATAATCTTTACTTATATAAAGCTAGCAATTCTTTTTTGCTCATTTATTTTTTTCGTTGGCAATAATCTTTACTTATATAAAGCTAGCAATTTTGACACACTCAAGAATTTAAGTATACAAAGTAGATGAAAGAGTTTGAGCACAATGATCCGGATAATCAACTTCAAAAAATTTGAACACTTACCAACTTTACAAATTTAGGAGATAAAAAAAAAGTAATAATCTTCACTTAGCATGTACAACATAAACTTGAGAGCTTTTTTCCCCAAGCAACCATAAAGTCATTTTCCTTCTGTCAAAGAATCATAATAATCTGTTAAAATGAAAAAGTAAATAATTTTCTAGAAACAAAATAAAAATACGCACATAAAGAAACAGTTGAAAGAAAGAAAAAAAAATTAAATGAGTAGAGGAAATATATAGTACATTTACTCAGGTCTTGGTGTTTAGATGAATGTAAAGAGGAAACTGATTTAATTTCTTAGTATCACCCGAAGTGCTCTTAATCTGAAAATCCAAAGAGCAAATAAAGAAAACATCCAAGAGTAACAAATTGCATGCATTTGGACTGTGAACAATTAATGGAGGAACTATTTATTACTTTACGTTTAATTGCTATGCATTTCTTTTGGATGATTATCCCAAAACAAGAAAAGAAGTGTTTCTGATGGCCGATCCTAATCTCACATCAAATTCATGCCTATATACCATAATATCCGTGAGGCGCAACTGTGAGGGGAAGAAAATAAATTAATGACGATAAGGCCATAAGCAGGGGCGAAGACAGGATTTAGGGAGTGGTGGTGCGAAATTTTGCTAAATTTTTTTCTTCACTTAATAATTCTACTTAAAAGTTATTATTTGTCGATAGGAAGTCTACTATACCTTGGGACAAAAAACGTACATAAACAATGTAACACCCCAAAATTTTTAATGGTATTTTTTTTTTCTCTCTTTTCATTTTTTTTGGGTGTTAGAGTATTATTAATTTAGTTATTATAAATGTATAATGTTAATATATAATGACCCATATATCAACTCTGCATAATTAAAGTAGGATAATTATAAACATTGATATTTACTGACATGATAAAAAAAAAATGCGTAATTTTAATAGATAATGAACCGATAATCGGGTTTATTTATGCATGATTTGGAGTTATTTTTATTCAACCAATATTAGAGTTAATTTCTATTAGGACTCTAATTATTTAAGCGGTTATTAATTGGTTAACCTAGGGTTAAGGGTTTTATATTAGTCTAATTAAGCGCAGCCACTCGTAATTTATTTTCCCTGCCGTCTTTTCTTTTCTCTCCTCCTTCGCCTGCTTCGTGTCGTCCATTCTACTTCTCAACAGGTATAAATTTTCTTGCAGTGCGTTCCTTCTCGGCATGCTTCTTTTCAATTTTTGCATGATAAGTAAGAGTTCTAGATATTATTAGTATTTTATTTTCATCACGTAAGCTCTTATTAAGAGATTGTGTCAGAAGGTTTGTGGGCATTCTTTCCATGATTCAATATATCAATTCGTGATTTGTAGTGCGCGATAAGGAAACAAGCGTGTTGATAATTAATTCTTTAGTTTCAATAAGCAGTCAAACATGTTGGTTAAAATATTAAAATAGTGTTCATGCATGTTTTAGTTACTATAACCTATGCGTAAACCCCAAATAATGAAGTATGGCAAATTAGGATTTTAGATGAGTTAATTACATTAATATCATAATAACTGTATCATCTGTATCATATGACACGGGACCGAAATTCGAATAATTACTAAGCCATTGCATGATTTGAGGATTAAGTATGTTTGGTGCATGGACTATCTAGGAGTTAGCAAGTGCTTCAAGTTCCTATACATTATGACATCATGCTAGCATTTAGGTTTCATTGAAGGGTATATCTTTGTAAGTAAATTAGGATTAGTACGAATTAGTATATAAAACTTAGAACTTAGACTGAAGTTATGAATTTAATTTGAACGGCGTCCTTTGATTTCTCTTATGGTAATATAGGTAATTCGAATTAGACTTTCGGCGTTCTCCCTCTCGCGCGTAATTCATTTCAGGTGCGTGTTCCCAAAACCATATTATTTTACGGGAAGAAAGTACGTGCTACGTGTATCTTAGTAGTAAATACATACGTATACATATATCCATTGTTGACTGACGTGATTGAAAATGCAATGATAAACTGTGTATGTAACGAGTTGCTTGCTTCTGAGAAAGTTATTTGATTAGAATTGTAGCATTCTTGATTGTTTGATGTGGGAACGAATGATTGAACGACTGACTGACTGATTGACTGACCCGATTTGTTTTGACCGACTGTAATGGATCCACGGCTATGTGAGTGTGTTGTACTGCTGGGCAGCGGCGGGCTTGCCTGATGGTCTTCATGCCATGGCCCCTCTCCCTTAGACCTACGGGAGTTTCGTAGCATCTAAGTGGGGTAACCGACGAGCATACCTGTGTGGTATGTGGACTGATTTCAAGGTAGCTCCTTGAATGGGGGAAATAAGGACTGACCGACTGATTGACTGATAGGAGTTATATGGATGGGATAATCTGGTACTGAGGTTGAACATTGTACTGTGCCTCGACCGACTGTGAACTGTTTGACTGTTGATGTGCCTTAACTGTTGTTTTTACATTCATTTTCAAAACAAAAGCGCATGACATTTCCCTTGCACACACAACACGAACACCACTGAGATTTTTGTCTCACGCATGCATTATTTCTTTCTTTCTTCCTCAGCTTAGGTTCGAACCAGCAGAGAACGAGTACCTAGAGGAGTAGGGCGGCTGTCACCTCGTGTTACTTTCCTTTTGATAGTCTAGTTTGTTTAGGTTTGAACCATGGGACTGTAAAACTATCTAGTTCAGTTGCTCTTTTTATTAATTTTTGGATTGTTAAATGTTAAATCTGGTTAGCGCTGTGCGCGATTGGTTTATTGGCATAGGTTGAGTTATTTTTCTTGGAGTTGTTATGGGATTTGTTTAGTTTAAATTACGGGGCTTTACAAACAAACTCCAACATTTTAAAATATATTGTTAATGAAGCTAATACTTCATTTTTTTCAAAATAAATCTTTTAGCATGGATCAAAAGAAAAAAAAATATAATTGCACGAAAAGTTATAAATAATAGTGATCCATTTTTTTTATTTTTTTTTGATAATTATACTTACCCGGTATTAATATCTTTGCTTAGACATTTTAAATTGTGGCCTATATTTGTTTTGGTAAAATCAAACTTTGCAAACTTCAATATGCATTATAGAATTGACCCTTCATCAAAAGAACACGTGTCTAAATAAACTTATTAGTTAATTACTTAATTTTATACAATGCTACCTTAACTACAATAAGATAGAAATATAAACACCCCATTGTCACGTTTGGTAGGCTTTTTTCGACCTATCTTGTTGGATTATACTGATATGAGAAAGGGGTGGGAATATTGAGAGAAAAGAGGTGAGAATTCAGATTTTTAATAAGTTTTTTTCATAAGAATAAAAGTTATTACAACTCAGCTTAAATAAAAAGACGATACTGGAATTGCTAAAAGGTGCAATTCAGTTAAAAGCTCAAAAGGAAACTAACGTTACTAGTGTTTTTGATAATAACACTTTTTAATTGAATTAAACAAAAATACTAAATCGGATTTCCAGCTCATTTCTCTCTCCACAACTGAGTGTCCTCTTCCTTAGCTCGTACATTGTTGCCCTCTCTTTCAATCTCCACCACTAATTCTTTATTCTCTTTTTGCAGGTCATCAATTGTAATTTTAGGAATTGTTGCTGGCCGTACTATTCCCTCCTCTTCATTTTCGTACTGTGAGCAGGCCATGTGCTGAGTATACTGAGCGCATGGTTCGATTTCTGCCCCTCATCACACTTATCTTCTTTTGTATTATTTCCGGTCATTCTAGATTCCTTCAGGGTTGTATAGTCATTTTCTTTTGAAATCCCTAATTTATCAGGCCCCATTTGTAATTTAGGGTTTTATCTCCATTTTGTAATTTAGGGATTTTGACTTGGTCAACACTGATTGAGTGTTATCAGCTTGTAGTATCTTGACATTCCCCCTGGATATCTAGACCCTTGTCCCCAAGGGTCAAATTCAGGAAAAGTGGAGTCAATGAAAGTGTAATCCTCCCTTGTTGCTTCTGCTTCAGTGGAGTTAACCCAATGTATCAGAATTTGGGACACTGCTACATTGTTCCTCGTAACAATTCTCTTAGCCAAAACTCTTAAGGGGTAGACCTTGATAGTTCCAGTAGTGTCAGTTATAGGTAGTATTGGGCTGTATGCTACCTTTCCCATTTTCTCCAGTATGGTGTAAGGCCCAAAATACTTACATGATAACTTGAGGTTTCTCCTTAGTGCTACTGACTGTTGCTTGAATGGTTGTAGCTTAAGGTAAACCTGTTCCCCCACTCCAAATTCTCTTTCCACCCTTTTCTTGTCAGCATAAAGTTTCATCATTTGTTGTGCTTGTAAGAGATTGTCTTTGAGCCCTTGAATCATTTTAACTCTTGCTTGAATCCACTCATCAGTTAAGGTGATTTTTGTTTCTGTGGTCCAATGGACATTTGGGTAGGGGGGTATCCATACAAAACCTCAAAGGGAGTTAGCTTGAGGCTAGTATGATAATTTGTGTTGTACTAGTGTTCTGCAAGACTTAACCACTTCCCCCAAGCCTTAGGTTATTGCTGAGCCATGCTCTTCAAGTAGTTCTCCATACATTGATTAACTCTTTCAGTTTGACCATCACTTTGAGGATGGTAAGCTGTGTTGTAGTTCAATTCTGTCCCTAGGAGCTTGAAGAGCTCGTTCCAAAATCCACTGGTGAAAATTCTGTCTCTGTCAGTTACTATGCTAACTGGCAGACCATGTAATTTATATATTTCATCCAGAAATATTTTAGCAATGGTTTCAGCAGTGTAGGGGTGTGATAAGGCTATGAAATGACCGTATTTAGTCAGCCTATCCACTACTACTAAAATCACTTCCTTACCCTCTGATTTGGGTAATCCTTCTACAAAGTCCATGGAAATGTGAGTCCATGCCTGTTGTGGTATTGGCAAAGGTTGCAGCAACCCTGGATACCCAACATTCTCATGTTTAGTCATCTTACAGACATCACATGCCCCAACTAAGCTTAGCACATCTTTCCTTAACCCAGGCCAGTAAAACAAGGCTTTAGCTCTCTGATAGGAACCCATCATTTCTGAGTGTCCCCCAAGTAGTGATTTAAACTCCTCAAATTTTTCATTGTATGTTTCCAGATTTCCATGTTGCTGGAGTTTGTGAAACTCCATCACCACTAACTCCAGCTGCAAATCATCAAACCTCAGCAATACATCTTTCACAAACTCATCCCAATCCACTACTCCTCTTTTTTCCACAAAACCATTATACCAGAGATCAGCCTTCCCTTCAAAATACATGGAAGCTACTGTAACTTTCTGGTTATCAGGAATATCTCCCATCACCTGGAAATATTTCTGACATCTTCTAACCCAACCTCTAGCATTACTACCATCAAAATGAGGAAAATCTAGTTTAGGGAGGTAGTGTTTGGTATTGCCTCCACTTGTTTCTTCCAGATTGATGAAGTTACTCCTTTGCTCATTGTATTTTTCTTGTTGTTTGTTGTCTGGTGGCTTATCTTCTGGTGGTCTTGGTGATATCACCCCTGTGTTGAATGTTTTGGTCAGGCCTTCTCCCAAAAGTGATTTATTTTTGTTGTACATGGCCATTTGCTCAGATATTTTGAGCAGTTGAAATTGAATAGAATTCATAGACTCCTACATAGTGTTAACAAAGCCTTGAATCTGTTCATTATTTCCAGTCAATGTTGTTAACTGTTCCTGCATTTCTCTTTGTGTGTTTGAAAATTGTTCTTGCATCTCTCTTTGGTTTTCTTGTAGCTCACGGACTCTATCTGGGTTTACCATGGTTTCAGGTGTTCCCCTAGGTTCGATTCCGGCTCCAGATACCAAGTTGTCACGTTTGGCAGGCTTTTTTCGACCTATCTTGTTGGATTATACTGATATGAGAAAGGGGTGGGAATATTGAGAGAAGAGAAGTGAGAATTCAATTTTTTAATAAGCTTTTTTCGTAAGAATAAAAGTTATTACAACTCAGCTTAAATAAGAAAACGATACTGGAATTGCTAACAGGTGCAATTCAGTTAAAAGCGCAAAAGGAAACTACGTTACTAGCGTTTTTGATAATAACACTTTTTAATTGAATTAAACAAAAATACTAATTCGGATTTCCAGCTCATTTCTATTTCCAACTCATTTCTCTCTCCACAGCTGAGTGTCCTCTTCCTTAGCTCGTACACTGTTGTCCTCTCTTTCAATCTCCACCACTAATTCTTTATTCTCTTTTTGCAGGTCATCAACGGTAATTTCAGGAATTGTTGCTGGTCGTACTATTCCCTCCTCTTCATTTTCGTATTGCGAGCAGGCCATGTGCTGAGTGTGCTGAGCGCATGGTTCGATTTTTGCCCCCTCATCACACTTATCTTCTTTTGTATTATTTCCGGTCATTCTAGATTCCTTCAGGGTTGTATAGTCATTTTCTTTTGAAATCCCTAATTTATCAGGCCCCATTTGTAATTTAGGGTTTATCTCCATTTTGTAATTTAGGAATTTTGACTTGGTCAACACTGATTGAGTGTTATCAGCTTGTAGTATCTTGACACCCATCCATATTTAAAAATATAAATGTGTAACAGTAGGAATAGACTACGGCTACAATTGATTAACCATAGTTCATATATATATATATATATATGTCTGTGTGTTAAAACACTTAAAAAGTTAAA
This sequence comes from Linaria vulgaris, assembly GCA_948329865.1. Taxonomy (NCBI): domain Eukaryota; kingdom Viridiplantae; phylum Streptophyta; class Magnoliopsida; order Lamiales; family Plantaginaceae; genus Linaria; species Linaria vulgaris. The sequence continues at coordinate 26,467,386 of OX415250.1, read as the reverse complement.
AACAAACACCCATATGATATTTAATTTTCAAGAAATAATAAAAGCATATGGTATTGATTTTTTTTTTCCTTTTATCTCTTTCTTCTTATTCTCATTCTTTCTGGAACTAGACCATTGGTTTAATTTATGGCTTCTGGACTCTTTCCGATTTAGAATTGGAGAAAGAACTATTACTTAAGTGAGTTGTTGTAATAGATTAGTGACATTTAATGTAGTGGGCCAAGGTAAAAACAGGGGGTGCAAAATTGAGAATTACTTTCATTATTATCAATTTTGAGTTAATTTACACTACTAATGAACTAATAGTTAAGAGGGTGGGGGGTGCAGATGCCCCCGCATGCACCCCGTGCCTCCGCCACTGGCCATAAGGGAAAATAAAATGAGAATTAAGAAAGATGTGAAATTTGTGACAGATAAAGAGAGACGGTTAATATCGTGGATACCTTCCTATTTAGTTGCACAAAATCAAATTTACATTTGAATTCAAAGATATCGTGTGTAGGGGTGTACGCGGGTGGTAGTGGGCGGGTTTATCCAAAAAAACAAAATCACCTACTCACATTGCGACGCTGATAAAATTCACAAACCATACGATTTTTTTTATCAAACTGTGCGGGTGCAGGTTTGACGGGTGCGGGCGATGGCGGATTATCCAACGAGAAAAAAAGCATACCTTTTAGTCCTAAAATTACAAATATACAACTTCGCTCCCCCAAATATTAATAAAATATAAAACATCAATTTAAGTCTCAAATAATAAAAGCAAACATAATTTCAATACGATCAATCCTTCAAGTTTCATTATAAAGCATTAAAATATCATCTATAACATCACAATTCTGCCTCTAAAGCCCAAATTACAGACAATTAGTTTTATAAGGGTTTCTTTTCACTTTTTCTTAAGCCTTAACAATACAAAATTATGATTTATAAGTAATACAAATACTAAATTATTATATTTTTAATAGTTATGCGGGAGGGTGGTAAATGTGGGCGAAACAATGTCTATACCCGCCACCCACCCATTTTTCTTGCGAGTTACAAAATAGCCAACCGCGTGCAAGTTTAAAAAAGAAAAACCCCGCGGGTGCGTGCGGGTCGGATAGGTTTACGCGGGTCACAGTTTTTTTGTTCACCCCTAATCGTGTGTATATGGTTTTTGTGATTGTTTGACATGTTTTTGTGATTGTTTGACATTTATACCTACATTTAGTAGTTTGGTGATGTAGTGGAAAAAGGGTAATTTAGTAAATCCAAAAGTTGGTATAATAACTACCCGTTCCAAATTTCAATCCAATCAAATGATTAGCGGCTGCCAATATGTCTCATGGTAACAAAAATGTATTATTCAGGGGGATATCAAGGTTCAGTCTTTGGTTCCTATTTCGCCGACCAATCCTTCCCAATTCACATCTTTGTTGAAAGAACTTATTTTGTAATTCCTTACATAAAGATTCAGAAAATACGGGATCCCCACCTACACAAGCAAATTGTTGATAAAACTTCAAAATGGACCCTCCAAATAACAAATAGGGAGAATTACACAAACTACTCCTCAAGTATCAGTGTAATTATACAAACCACTCCTCGTGTTTGATAAATTACACAAATCACTCTTTCGGTCGCTTTCTGTATAAAAAATATTAATTTTTGTTGATTGTAAATTCACTACTCATTTGTTTTGGCATTTGGCAATGAAGAGCGATTGTGTTAGTACTCCGGAAAAAGCAGGTGATCCGTCCACAAGTCCAAAAATGGCAATAGGAAAAAAAATTGCAACATTAAACCTCCTTTATTACATTTAAAAAGAGTCAAAAAGAGAAGAAAAAAGGGGATTAATCGGTCATTCTGTACAAAACAATGCCTTGAAAATCGATAGAGTTTTCCGAAAAGGTATAAGTCTATTGGTTTCAATCTTTAGTTTGTGGTCTTTGATGTAGAATCTATCATAAGGGTTGTCAAACTCACGTTTTTGATTAGTAAACTCGATGTCGGTAGCTCCTTACTCAATTCCTTCGGTGACTCAGGAATTATCGGAGCATTAACTCCAAACTCAATAGCTCTAGCTCTTAACTCATATGGTAGCTCCTTACTCCATTCCTTCTTGAAGTCAGGAATGGTCGGAGCCGAACTCAGGACTCATAACTCATTTTCTGCCTAGCTGCGTAGCTCCTAACAGCCTAAGAGTTAGGTTCGATTGTTATATAAGCTATTTCTCACGCAGAAAAAACAAAAAAAAGTAATCTTGAAAGTCAAATTATGTGGATTTTAGTCTCTACAACGATTTCAAGTTGGAAATAGCCTTAATTTTTTTTTTCTTTTTTTACATAAAGGTGATTTGTGTAACGTTTTTAAACATGAGGGATTATTTATGTAATAATCCTATAGTTCAAGTGTAACAAATAACAATATTCATCTTTCACGTTGTCCTCCTCGGAATCAGCAAACGCCCATTTCTTTTTCTCCAAGCCTTCCCTCCATATCAATCAATCAATCAATCCCTTTCAATAAGTTTATTTCTTCTCATTCGGCATCCAAACCGAAGGATCGCTGGTTCGAGTTAGTTCAACAAGTTTAATGGCCGCTGCTTGTAAGCGGGCCGCGCAGTTAGGGCTCCATTTACGCGGTGGTTCGAACTCGAGGAGACCAATCTCGGACCTCATCCAATCCAACGGCAAACGTCTCTTCCTCGTCGATACTTTGGCCCTTGTAATCAATTGCCCCTCTTCTTCTTCTTATAATTTGAGATTCTAACCCCTAATGTGTTGGTTGATTGATTGGGAAAAATTAGGTTAGGAGATTGGAGGCGCAAGGTGTGCCTTCCAAGGATGCGGAGGCGGTCACGGCGGCGATGACGGAAGTCCTCAATGACAGCTTGGAGAATGTAGCTAATTCTTTAATCTCCAAAACAGAGATGCAAAAAGTAATCTAATCTTCCTCTTTTGTGGCATTAATCTCTTAATGAGAATCTAAATGAGACTATTTTTGTTTGCATTGTAGAATGAGATGACACTGGAATCCAAAATATCCCAATTCAAAACCGTCGTTAAGAGTTCCCAGGTACGCTGGGATTACTTGACTTCCTTCATGAAATGTCGTGTTGGTTTTCCGCAGTTTTACTCGTCATGTCTCTTCTAGCTATTTGCTTTAAATGTACTTGGCGTTTATATGGAATATCATATGTCTGCGTAATCATGGAACAAGTATACAAGTTAAAACAGGGAGCAATAGTTTCGTTCATATTTAAGAGTGTATCCTTATCTGGCATACACACGTTGTTCATGTTTCACGTTCTATGATTTTGGTGGGACCTTTCTGTTGTTATTTCTGATAACTATTTGGGTTTAGGAGATATTCGCTCTAGTATTCTTGCTGCTCCGTTTAGATAAAAAAACTTGATCCCATCATTCCCAAAAGTATTTCAAGGTGGCAATGGGGAGGAGCCTTGAGGACGATACCGTGTTTTGCCTTTAATCACATTTTAGTTATTGATGTCACTATGTCCTTGCAAAAGTCGTTTCGTGACGTCTTTGTTTGGATAAGTAATGGTAATCATCAAGTCGAGCCTAAAATGAGAGTAACAATAAGAATATTAGGGTTATATTTGGTATTCAGAATTGACATTTCCAGGACATAATTGGACTTTGGAGTTGTATTTATCGTTTACCGGGCAATCATTTGAGATTCTGATGTTTTGATTTTTGTGGGAGTCGATCTGGAAGCGTTTCTTATCCTCCAGTTCGGTAGCATTGGCGTTTTCTGCTGATCTCAAAGCATCTTTGTGACAATGGAGGACAGACTCTTTGCAACTTGAAGTCGTTCATAGAGTGCTGTGGTCCTTTAAAGGGGTATTATTTGGAAACAAAATTGGTCACTGGAAAACAGAAACTAGAGTGTCTAAGAGCATACTTTTGCAGCTCTGGCAATTGGAATACCCGCAGTATTTTCTCAAAAAATTTAGATCCTGAAGATCATGTAAATGAAATCGCCATTCCAGTGTAAACAAATATTGAATTCACGCATAGTTATTTTATCTTTAGTTATAGTTCCTTGGCCACAACTCTTGGTCAAGAATTCTATTTAACTCCTGAATGTGACTTGTACATGACTAGTAGGAATAAGGCAATTATCTTATTCACTTTAGTAGTATGTGGCGGGTCGATGTAACTAGTTTAGCTCTTGCAAGTTGCAACTATGAGGAGCTTATACATCTTGTACTGGTCAAATCCATCTGTTTATTTCAATTGTTTCCGAGGAGTTCAACTGTGCCAAATCTGTTTGAGCTTATGAGGCAAGTATGTGTACTTCTACGCTGTTCAAACTCAACACTTATTATCAATTACAAATAATACTGAAGGGTTGCAAATAGATAAGATATAGTTCTTGTGGTTACGGTTAATTTATCTATGTTCATGAATGAGGGGGATCAGCAGATCGATCTCTTACCTTCAGTAATAACTTGAAGTACAAGGTGCATCTGGTCCAGTTTGAGAAGATCTTCTTTGACACGGACAATATATTATTGTTCATTAAATTGTATCCAGTGTGCGTGTTAGTTTAAAGTTTACGTGCTTGATCACTTGGGTAGTGTAATACATCGCCTAGATAAGCAGGATTCGGCCAGCTTACTGGACTTACTTTTGTCAAGTACATATGACTTTATACACTGTCTGCTTCCTTCACTAAATCTGATGGATCCACTTTAGAACAATTTTCATTGTGTCTTTTGAGGTCCCAAGCAGAGGGTGAGGGTATGTGGGTATCCATTTGAAATTTACTTGATAAATTCTCTATCTCCAGTATTTTTCCGTGCACTCATTTATCTCTTTTCTTATTCTCACCTTTTTTTGCATGAAACATTAAAGCATGCGTAATCCTCTTTCACTTAGACCATATTCTTCCGTTCGCACCATCTATATTGGTTCACAATCAAATGCATTTCGAAATTCTTTGGTTTGATCAAGACTTGGTTTGTAAAGTGATTGTCCTGTTAATTTTTCACGTGTATAAACTCACCTATGCAAATAATTAGTTATTGTATGCACATGTGACAGAATAATCAGAAAAATTCTATCGCCTTTTAGGTCTTTTAATGGGTTATCTGAATGTAGACCTATGACAGTATCCTGTATATTTTGTGCTCTTGTCTTCTCTCTTCAGTTATCTTTTCATATTCCAAAGTTAGCAGAGAGCGTCCTACTTTTCTGTCACTTTATAATGAAGAATGAACTATGTAAAGAATTGTGGATGCTTGAAGCCTAGAGGTATACCCTCTGTATTCTTGCTTGCTTATTGTGTTTTTACACCTTGTATGGGGAGAATGACTTATATCCGTGTATTTGCATTCGGACATAATGTCATTTGTTTTGTGTTTTGTTTTTTGATCTAACAAATAAATTTATAAAATGATGCACAAGGGGTGCAAAACCCTCACAACAATCAATCCACTCTTTAATTATCTCTCAAAGTGTGAAGCGACTTGTACAATGTGCAAAAATCATGTCTACTTCATTTGATTCTGATTGCAGGAGCACCACTTTTCGTTGCTGCATCACGAGGCCGAAAAACTGAAGAGTGATATAGAGAAGATGCGCAGTGAGTTAAGGTATCTAAGTAGATAAACTGAATACTCCTGGTACCTTTCTTATGATTGTATAATCCAAATGGCAATTAAATGAATATTGCCTCAGGTATGAAATTGACAAATCAACCGCCGGGCAGCGTTTGGATCTTAATCTTGAAAGGGGGTAAGTAATGCTCTTGACCTTTGGCTATCACAGATTTACTGATAATTATTATACTGTGTACCGACCAGTACTAGTGCTGTAGGTCACAATGTTGAGCTTGATTTATTAATTTTCCCAAACATTATGTAGGAGAATCCGGGATGAGCTGAGCAATCAAAATCAAGAAAGCACTATTCTCACCAACAAACTTGATCGAGTGAGTGAATATAACAGCAAATTTGATATATGTGGAACTAGTTACGATATTTTTTTATTGAAATCTTTTCTCTTCTCATCCCAGGAAATTCATGCATTGCGAGCTCAACTGGAAGCGGTAAAGTATGACGTGATTAAGTATTGCATAGGTACCCTTTCATCTGTCGCTGTTGTTGGTTTAGCTGTGATCCGCATCTTATTATAAGCCCGTGGCGGAAGTTACCTCTGGTATCGACTCGAGAGGATTTTAAACCCCTTTTTTCACGTCTAAAATCCTTAAAGTACTGGTCGCTAAGGAAGAATGGTAGGGTAAATTGTTACATTTCAACATTGTTGTAATTCATTGATTTAACCTGCACTTGTTGTATTAATAGGGTAATGTTCTTTTCTTTGGTTGACAATTGGCTTAGTACGTCGGCATTGTAAATGAATTTGTATAATAAGACTATCTGGAATTTGGAATGACCTTGTGTGCTAGAATAATTGGCCAAATTCTCGCCCTTTGCATATTTTTGTTTGCACCTTGCTTAAATTTCGAACTCCATTTTATTATATATGGTTACTGCAATACTTGCATAGCATGTATCAAAGTTCCTAACAAGATTTGCCAAATTTGCCGAAACAATTCAATTTCAACTTACCAAAACAACATTTAGATGTATTTTTCAACTGTTTGAAAACGATCAACTTTGTATACACTTAGAGAAGTTTTTGTTAATGGTACTTTGGTGAAACTGTGCTGTTTTAATTAATTTGTCAATATTTTTATGTAAAGAACCCTTTTAGCTTGCAATATACAGTTAGAAATACCGTAACGGGTGCTATTTGTCATTAGCATGGAGAATGATTTTGTCACAATTTGCAAGTTTTGAAAATTTCATATATTCAGATAAACTGATTGCATGATTCACAATAGTATAGTTTAATTCTATAAATGGATTAGCTTTTACCATTCTTGATAAATAAATATATTTGTGCATTTGTTTATGGATAAATAAATTCTGCCCCCGACATTCCACACATAAAATTATTTAGTGTTAACGGCTGACTAATGTTACCAAATGTCTGCACAAACTTTCTTGCCCAAGGTCTATTTATCGTCAATACTGTAGAATTAATTAGTGGTCGGCAATAGTGCAGAGTCAAATGGTATGTTGAGCTTGTATATAACAAATTCATAAGATGACATGTGACATATCCAAAAAACATTTTTAATTATTTTCTTAAAAGAATCGACGATATTGGCTGAATCTAGAATGTACAAGTAGTATTTTAATAACATGGCTAGTCATTCATCAAAATATAAAAATAGAAAATAACATTGCTAGAGCATGGGACATCCTTTGGTTTGTGGTGGTGTGGAGTATTTGGATTGAGAGGAATAAATTTTTTTATGAAAGGTATTCGGTTGATACTTTAAAAGTGGTTGATTTAATTAAGATTAGAGTTTGGTTATGGCTTAAGGCTAGTAATAATCTGTCTTCATTTTCTTTTTTGGATTTTTACATGATCCTGCAGGGTGTTTGAAATAGGTGGTTGTTGGTTGTAGATTAACTTCTTTTGAGAATTTTGATGTAAGGGTGAGCACCCTTGTGCTCGATTTCATTTTATTTACTTGACTTATCAAAAAAAAATATTGCTAGTGTGAACCGCGTGACCCTCTTGAAGAAACGTTGCACGTATTTTTCTGACCTTTAACAAAGAATTTTTGTGTACTTCAATAAATATACAAATAATTTATGGGGACTTTTGTTTCATTCAGTAGACCAGATCAGGATTAAATTAACAAAGTTTAAACTCATTGAGAAACTTCTTGTTTAGACTGATTTTTGGTTTTAGACTCTTCAAAGGTAGCAAATAGTTAATAAGCTAAATGTCCATTCCCTTAATGGTTTCGTTCCTTTTTTTCTTCTAGGCGTGTTGATTTCGGGGGTAAATTAAAGTGTGAGCACTGGGGTTTTTTTTTTGGGGAGGGGGTAGGGGGGGGGGGGGGGGTTTAATTCTTTTGGGATTACGATATTGGTATTGAATCTTTCTTTATTTTTTCTTATTCGTTTTCATAACTCGGTGCATTAGGTCTGGGTCTTTACATTTTCTAGTACTTTTTAAAGATAAATCCATAAATTAATCTGTCCTCGCCATTTGTGAAAATTCTTCTTCTATATGCAATTTGAATTTAAAATTAAATAACTAACTCATTGCATACTCGCTCCGTATTGGCGTTTTATAAAATTTTATAGAGACTAAAATACTAGCTCCATCCATGCATGTTTGTTATTGGTTGCTTTTGTTTTTATTATGATTTTAGATGCACATAGAAATTATAGATATCATTTCATCTGCCAAAATGAATTTCATTTTCAGACCTCAGTTTTGTATAACCAAACATGCACTAAACATGTACAATTGTTCGCCGTTTCTACTTCATATCCACTAAAATTTCTTAGCTTCTAAATTAAGCAGATCATGCGTTACACAATTGTACACAACGTATCACATCATTTAATGCAAATCGTATATAATGGTAGTGCATCCAACAGTCGTACTTCACATAGTATTTGACTTTTCTGTTGATTTAAACTTAACATGTAGGAGGAATATTTCTATGCTGTCCACCGGCCACTGTAGGAGAAAGGAAAAGTAAAATTAAACACCATAAGTGAATTTTATTTAGTGAAACAAAACAGTTGATGTCGGTTGCAACTATCCAATGAGAGTAGGTCAGACGTTTCATTAATGAGACAAACCTAATTTTTGAAAAAAATGTATTTATGTCCAAATCATCTCTGATTACTTTGCCTGTTGCCACCCCCACTATTTTTTGCCAAAAATATGCTGGACCAAGTTAATTAATCTCACATCAAATATATATTTTGCCTTTTTAGGATTTTATTTTTGACGAATTTATGATTGTTTTTCTAGCTATACTTGGAAAATCTGAAATCAATTGGTCAAAAGATTCTATGAAACTAAACAAGGGTGTAATAAAATTCACGTCCTAGTTCTAATATTTTGTGTGTGTATTTTGTGTTGGAGAAATTATTATTTGGCATAAGGCTAAATATAATTTTTAGAAATTGGAATTGAGTCCAATTGATATTATCGCAACTTGGGTTTAATGGTGTGAATTGTATTGGCTTAATGAGAAGCTAATTGGTTAGATTTTATTTATATAAATAAGATTTTTTTCTAATAAAAATCAGATTTGAATTGAGAATTCAAACCACACCTAAATGCTATAATAATGTGAAATGAATTTGGCTTTATGGCTGAATTAAAATCACCCCTTAATGGCTTAGTTGTTACATGAAATATTTTCTATTTAAAGGGCCTTTGCGCAAAGGAGAAAAGGATCAATCAAAAACATATCATTTCACATTTGCATACATATACAATTCAGAGTTTTGCAAAGTACAGTTGTGTTCGTAAGTGAAAAACAGTATAACCCTTCACTTGCTGTTTATTTGTGTGTGGACGTTGTACCTTGGGAGATCTCTTCCTCACGAGGGCTTGAAGGATAGCCGGGGAATTCGATCTTAAGGGGAGAATGCTTGCTTTCAACTCGTCCAAAACCATTCTTCAATCCGATCGTTCACTGTTTCTTCGGTAAACTTTATTAATTTTCATATGTATCTTTTTTAGAAATCAATATACACGTTATTTCTCGTCGTTATTTATTTATTATTGTTATACGTTTGCGACACATACCAACAATCTTAAGATCGAATTCTTTCATGTTTATCATGTGTTGCACGTATAGGTGTTTTGATACTCTAAATATGAATTTATATTATTTAAGTTTCCTGGATCTGTTCATATGTTTCGATTATGTTGATTACTTGTAATTGTATGTTAAAGTATATTTATGTTATGAATTGGTTCATCATATACCCGTTGTTGTGATTTGAATTCTGGAATCTATTGATATATCTTGTAAATCTGTAAATTTGCAAATCTGATTTGGCTTTAGTTTTGTATATTAAGGTTTTTGATTATGTTTGTCTACTAATGATTATAAGTCATATGAATCTGTTGTTACTAATCCGTTTCTGAGTTTTTAGGATTTGTTCAGGAACTTTGAGAAATTGGTGTTATGTTCAAGTATTTGGAATTCGTGAATTGTTCTGTTTCTAACGGTTTATCTTGCAGGTTTAGTATTATGTTGTTATATGTTTAAAAAAAAAAGTGCAGGTTCATCTCTTATGGTTTCAAAAATAATATTAGGGTGTTTCGTGTTTGCATTTGGCGTGGTTGTTCTGTTCATATATTTTTTCAAAACTTTAACGAGCAGCTTTTTCAAAAATAAAATTTTGGTTTGCATATGTATCTTTTTTAGAAATCAATATACACGTTATTTCTCGTCGTTATTTATTTATTATTGTTATACGTTTGCGACGCATACCAACAATCTTAAGATCGAATTCTTTCATGTTTATCATGTTTTGCACGTATAGGTGTTTTGATACTCTAAATGTGAATTTACATTATTTAAGTTTCCTGGATCTGTTCATATGTTTCGATTATGTTGATTACTTGTAATTGCATGTTAAAGTATACTTATGTTATGAATTGGTTCATCATATACCCGTTGTTGTGATTTGAATTCTGGAATCTATTGATATATCTTGTAAATCTGTAAATCTGCAAATCTGATTTGGCTTTAGTTTTGTATATTAAGGTTTTTGACTATGTTTGTCTACTAATGATTATAAGTCATATGAATCCGTTGTTACTAATCCGTTTCTGAGTTTTCAGGATTTGTTCAGGAACTTTGAGAAATTGGTGTTATGTTCAAGTATTTGGAATTCGTGAATTGTTCTGTTTCTAACGGTTTATCTTGCAGGTTTAGTATTATGTTGTTATATGTTTAAAAAAAAAGTGCAGGTTCATCTCTTATGGTTTCAAAAATAATATTAGGGTGTTTCGTGTTTGCATTTGGTGTGGTTGTTCTGTTCATATATTTTTTCAAAACTTTAACGAGCAGGTTTTTCAAAAATAAAATTTTGGTTTGCATATGTATCTTTTTTAGAAATCAATATACACGTTATTTCTCGTCGTTATTTATTTATTATTGTTATACGTTTGCGACGCATACCAACAATCTTAAGATCGAATTCTTTCATGTTTATCATGTTTTGCACGTATAGGTGTTTTGATACTCTAAATGTGAATTTACATTATTTAAGTTTCCTGGATCTGTTCATATGTTTCGATTATGTTGATTACTTGTAATTGCATGTTAAAGTATATTTATGTTATGAATTGGTTCATCATATACCCGTTGTTGTGATTTGAATTCTGGAATCTATTGATATATCTTGTAAATCTGTAAATCTGCAAATCTGATTTGGCTTTAGTTTTGTATATTAAGGTTTTTGACTATGTTTGTCTACTAATGATTATAAGTCATATGAATCCGTTGTTACTAATCCGTTTCTGAGTTTTCAGGATTTGTTCAGGAACTTTGAGAAATTGGTGTTATGTTCAAGTATTTGGAATTCGTGAATTGTTCCGTTTCTAACGGTTTATCTTGCAGGTTTAGTATTATGTTGTTATATGTTTAAAAAAAAAAGTGCAGGTTCATCTCTTATGGTTTCAAAAATAATATTAGGGTGTTTCGTGTTTGCATTTGGTGTGGTTGTTCTGTTCATATATTTTTTCAAAACTTTAACGAGCAGGTTTTTCAAAAATAAAATTTTGGTTTGCTAGTTCTCGGATTCGAACTCTGCACCTCTACCATATGCATGAACGTCCGTTACCATTGTGCTATATTAATTAATTCATGTGAATTAATTGATTCGTTTATATATTTATTGCGTTTTACTCTGTGAATTTAATTGTGATTTTGAAAAAATGTAACTGCTGAGAATCAAACCCGAGTCCCTTTGTTTGCCAGCTGTTATTGTTACCATTTGAGCGTTATGGATCTTGTTTGTTAAGAGGTTCGGTTACGTATTCAATGCATGCTATAAATTCATTGTTAATTTAATTCGCTGAGCATATTTTTAAATTCAAAAACGTTTTCCGCTGGAATTGAACCCGCGACCTGCGCATGAGTTTTCTATGCTCTTACCGTTAGACTAAGAGTTATTATTAGTAAAAGCATGCGTTAGAGTTTTATTATAACTACTGCTAAGATGCTGGTAATTATTTCAAAATGCTTAATTCCAAAACGTTTTGACTGGATTCGAACCCGCGACCTGCACATGCGTTTTCTGTGCTCTTACCGTCAAACTAAGAGTTATTATTAGTAAAAGCATGCGTTACAGTTTATTATAATTACTGCTGAGCTGCTGTTAATTATTTCGAAATGCTACTATACATGTTCACTGTTCACATTTCCAGAACGTTTATGTGATGTATAAAATTCGAATTTAAATGCTTTCAGCATGTTAAAAGTGCCTTGGGAAATAATTCTAAAGTGTGAGACTTTTGTGAATTATTAAGAGATATGGCTAGTGAGAGCACTAACAACATTGCCGCGAGCATCGAGAATTCACTAATGACGGGCGACGTTGAGGTCATTACGCTAAATCAAAGAGCTAACGATATTGAGACCGTAATACCAATTTTGAGAACCACTATGTCATATTCTCAACTTGAAAAACAAAAAAGAATTTCAAAATAATTCTAAGTATTGAGACTTGTGAATTATTCGAAGGAAATTAAACTAATTCTAAGTATTGAGACTTGTGAATTATTTGAAGAAAATTCATAATGAGAATAATTCTAAGTATTGAGACTTGTGAATTATTCGAAAAGAAATTCAAAATGGGAAATAATTCTAAGTATTGAGACTTGTAAATTATTCGAAGATATTCTAAGTAAGAATATTTATACAGACGGTTCTGTCGCAGAAAGGTGGAGTGTAAGCGGACTTGTCCCTCCACTGACCTGGGAATATCTGTATAAATAGTTCGGTTGAGAATTCTCAGCGATACTAATAGAATTAATTATGTGGATTATTTAATTAATTATGGCGACTGAAAATTCAAACAACAACTCGAACGAATGATAGGTAGACACTGGGGCTACTCGACCGCATCTGCACGAACAAGTGGATGTTCATGACCTATCAACTTGTGGAGAACAAGCAGTGTTTCTTAGGAAACTCTACAATCTCAAAAGTTGAAGGCAGGGGAACGGTTGTGCTAAAGAGGACCTCGGGGAAAGAGTTGACCCTGAACGAGGTGCTTCATGTTCCAGAGATTCACACGAATCTAATATGTGGTACAATGTTGAACTAGAAAGAGTTCACACTTGTCTTTGAGTGAGACAAAGTTATCCTATCTAAGGGTGAAACCTTTGTAGGAAAGGGATATGGGTCTAAGAATCTTTTAAGATGTCTGTTATGACTAAGTCACCTAAGGATGGGGCTAGTACTGAGGCTAGTGTTCAAGTTTGATGTAGTAAAAAGTCTCGTGTGAGGAGACTACTTTTACGAATAAATGTAATCGAAGTTGCATGTGAGGCAAATATTACATATAAGTTATTTCGATTACTTGTGATGTCTTTATGACATGAAAAAATAATACAAGTGCGAGACTTGTATATTGTGCGTGTGTATATATATATATTTGTAGAAAATAAAACAAGTGTGAGACTTGTATGTTATTTCATATATTTATTGGAAATAACACAAGTGTAAGACTTGTTAGAGTGAGACTTGTATGTTAAATATAAACAAGTGCGAAGATTTGTATTTTTTTATATATATATATATGTGTGTGTGTGTGTGTGTGTGTGTGTGTGTGTGTTTGAAATATTTGGAATTGAGTCCAAATATAAGTGTGTAAATTAAATTGCTTAGTGAGAAGCAAGTGAGATTTAATACTATTTATTTTACTAAATAGATTAAATATTCAGATTTATTTGATGTAAGACGCGAAGTACGCAAACAAAATAAATTCTGAAATAAGTAATTTCTTTAAGGCTAGAGACATTTTTTTCTTGAGGAAAAGAAAGAAATGTGGGGGCTAAAAGAAGAAAGTATTGGTTAAGATTATTCCAAACTTTTAAGTTGAATAATAATCATAATATTTTTCGAATACTTTAAGAGGTTAAAGAAAATATTGGAGGCGATTGACGAAAGGTCTAGCGAGAGACTAAGTAGCAAATTCATTGAGGGAAACGGGAATTGAGCCCACCTAAAGACATCACCCCATGATGGCAACCCTACCTGAATTGTAAACTCCAATTTGCAGGTTCAAAGGGACAACCGAATTGTGGGGGCGAGTCGAACAAAGCACTCGGGAAATCGAGTTCCCAACCAATTTCTATGATGAAAGAGTGATGGACCTGTACGGGTTAAGGAGAACTTGAGGTTCTAATGATCCTTATGTCTTGTGAACACAAGCGGGGTATTGCAGGATACCCTTAATGAGAGATCACATATGTCGAATGTGAAGGGGCCGCTTCTATGAGATGATAAAAAAAAGAAAAGGGCTAAATCTCTAAAGCATTCGATGAAATTTTCCAAGGCAGTCTAGGGCCGAAACGGACAACAACGAGAACCAATACGGTATTGGAATGAGTTGTGTGAGTACCATTGTCTTGGTATACAGAAAACGCCGAACAGTTCAAGGCATCACGTCCACTGGTTGGCAAGTATATCCGATGGTATTTCACTAAGGAAGCTTCAAAGCCCAAAACCACCTATCCTGATGCAACAAGTTCCGGCAGAACTCTGAAATTACATTTAGCATTGTTAGGCTCACGTGCATTTCAGCCAATGACATTCATGTGGGGGATTGTTGGAGAAATTATTATTTGGCATAAGGCTAAATATAATTTTTAGAAATTGGAATTGAGTCCAATTGATATTATATCAACTTGGGTTTAATGGTGTGAATTGTATTGGCTTAATGAGAAGCTAATTGGTTAGATTTTATTTATATAAATAAGATTTTTTTTCTAATAAAAATCAGATTTTAATTGAGAATTCAAACCACACCTAAATGCTATAATAATGTGAAATGAATTTGGCTTTATGGCTGAATTAAAATCACCCCTTAATGGCTTGGTTGTTACATGAAATATTTTCTATTTAAAAGGGCCTTTGCGCAAAGGAGAAAAGGATCAATCAAAAACATATCATTTCACATTTGCATACATATACAATTCATAGTTTTGCAAAGTACTGTTGTGTTCGTAAGTGAAAAACAGTATATCCCTTCACTTGCTGTTTATTTGTGTGTGGACGTTGTACCTTGGGAGATCTCTTCCTCACGAGGGCTTGAAGGATAGCCGGGGAATTCGATCTTAAGGGGAGAAGACTTGCTTTAAACTCGTCCAAAACCATTCTTCAATCCGATCGTTCACTGTTTCTTCGGTAAACTTTATTAATTTTCATATGTATCTTTTTTAGAAATTAATATACACGTTATTTCTCGTCGTTATTTATTTATTATTGTTATACGTTTGCGACGCATACCAACATTTTGTCCTCGTTGGTTTAAACATTCCTTTTGGAGACGGCAAGTCTGTAACCATAATCACGTCATTGTGACATAACTAAGTCTTGTGTACAAGGTTTCGTGAAATTTGTATATACTAAATATATATAGATACATAATGATACACTTACAGGATATGGTTAAATGTTTGTAAAAACACTAGTCTTAATCAGCTTTTGAATTAATAATTACACATGACATAGTGCTTGGTTAGTGTTAATAGTCAGGCCGAAATAATGGATTAAAGCACTTGATTACTCTTTTATCAAATCATGTTAGTGATTATAATTGTTAGATATGTATTATTTATACGTAACATAAATCTAGCAGTGGTAGATGATTTGACTTAGAAGTTTTGGCATACATTATCGCGCAATAATAGTGCACGGATGAATAAACCTCACATCTGTTTTGGAGATTTTTTTGTTTTTGTTTTTGTTTTTGTTTTTTTGGGTAAGAACATCTGTTGGAGATTATAATGTAGTCTTCAACGAAAATTTCGTAGGGTTTAGGTCTAATTTACCAATAAGGTTATGTCTATTCCAATTAATCAGGTGGCTATTTTTTTGAATATAATATATGTTTTATTTCTATGTTGGGATTGTACCAACTTGCGTGTATGCAAGTAATTAGTCGTTTTAAATTTTAATCATACACCTGTGCCAGATTCTGCAAAACATGAAGATAATATCTTCTCACCTTATTTGGAGCTGGAGGGCCGCCAAAATATAATTATTTTATATAGCGGGACAGTAAAATTCTTGCTATGTACCTAATCATCTGTGAGGAATTGCGTAAGCACAGAAACAAGATTAATTGGTCAACCTAATACTATTAAAATATCCACTAGACACTATTTTATTTGTCTTGCTTTCGCATAAAAATATTATAATGCTAGAGAGCAATTGGAGATTAAATACAAAAAACACTTAGTGAATGGGATATGATTTGCATTCATCAGCACACATGTAAGTGACGACATGCAAATTAAACCTTTTTGAACTTAAGTACTTTATTTCATAACTCACAAGTAATTAAGTAAAGATTATGTCCATTTAGGTACGTACTAGTTCAGTATGATCATGTATACGCTGTACTCTGTTAAGTTTTTTTTTTGAGACTCGTACTCTGTTAAGTTGAGGTGATAGCATCTTTCTTGATTTAATGAGGCAAGATAGAATAATTATTCGACACATAAAGTGGTATAAAGAATTCTTGGTGAAATTGAAACATATAAAAAAAACCACTGTATAGCAGTATAACCCAAATGACGAAAAGACCCTTCCTCCCCAAATTCATCGATCTGGCCTGTTTTCTTATTTTTTAAGCTTAAACTGTTATGTGCTTAAATATTTTCCAGTCTATTAATCTTATTAACAGCTCGTTATCGACAAGAACTGTTCCAACCCCGATCGAGTCTTTGGTCATATTAAAAAAATCCTTTGTGTGAAACATACATTAATCATTAATTATAACATTGGACAAGCTAAGAAAACCGAATTGGTTGGTCTGGGAATACGTACTTTGAGTCTTTGTTTCTCTCATTATATAAGAATTATATAATATGACGGTGATTGGATTCGCATTCATCAGCATACATACCCATGACATGTAAACTTCCTTTCATTATTAAATGTAACATCACTGATCACACTGACGGGTACCAACCCCTAAGAATAAAGTCTATAATATAATTATGAGGACATTCCAATCACGGTCATATGCCAGTTCCAGCTTCTTTGAGAATCTGACTTCCTCAAACATTTTAACTAGTAATTTTAGAGGTCCCTACAAAACGTACTCAAAAAAATGTTTCTAACATACAATAAATCACTAAAAGCACAATTAAAATGGAGAACCAATGCCCACGGATACGGATACGGATATGAGTATCAATATTCGTCGAATACAAATACGTAGATATGATTTTTGAAAATTTACAAGACACGATACGTATGCGATACGTAAAATATTTAATATTAATAATTATATATAAGGATATAATTTAAATAAAAATATCAAATAATATTATATCCAATCACTTGCACAATCATTAGCCACATACTATTATGAAGCATATCAAACCTTTGTGTGTTGTTTTTATTTTGGTTTGAAATAGAAGATTTTCACGATTTCATGTTTAATTTTCAGAAAAGATATTGCAACTTGATTCTTGTTGGGCTTTTTCTAGTTTAAGAAAACCACCACACTACTTTTATAAATTGCTGATAAGTATCTGACACTCCTCAGATACGCTTCACAGCGTATCCGATACGTGTATCCATCTTTTTTAATTATTTTTAATACAGGACAAGCCATGTGGCGTATCCGATACGTATCCAAAGGGTATCGATATCCGATACGTATTCGACACTGACCGACCATTTTTTTTGGAGTATCCGTGCATCATAGTTGGTTACTGATGCAACCAATCGAAAAAGTAATGTATTTTCTATTAGAGATATTTAGATGTAGCCGAAACAAAGAGAGATATTTAGATGTATTTATTATTTATTTTTTATGACTTTCCTTAATTTTCTGTGATGTAATTATTTTTTATATAAATAAGATGTTCAACTCATTCATAATTGTGAAAAGATTTATTTTATCTTACACGGTATCGACTTACAGATCTCTAACCCTAGCCACCATCTCTCTCTAAGCAATCGACGTCCCTGATGAGGGTTTATTTAACGTGATTTTAGTACTTGTTTTCTTAGACTTTTGTAGTCTTCTTGGTGCACATTTTGTTGGTTCTAGTATTGTTTTGTGTTTTATAGGATTTTGTCGAGTCAAGACTAAAAACGATGGAAAAAGAGCACTAAATTGGGGTTTTTGGAATGATTTGCAAAGAGGGCGTCATGACACAACTTTAGGCACCACGACACCGTGAATCGAGGCAATCCTAGTCGCACAGTAACCAAGGAAGTGTAGAAGTCGACCAAGTCGATGAGGGAGCTACGCGACTGAGGAGGAAGCCGCACGACTCGCGCATAAGGGGCAGCATGCCAAGCGACCCACGAAGGATTACATGTCATTACGCAGAACTGGCAGATAGTTGCGCCCCAACGGACAAAAGGTGTGCAAGCCGCACATCCACCTGCGCGACATGGCAAAGTCGCACCTATCAGGGCAACACTACCTTACACTGCATAATAAGTTGCTATTATTTTCGAGACTAGTGCAACACTACTTTCCAATAAATAGTAGAGAATGGCGAGCACTTAGAGACACAATTATCCATCGCCAACATTGCTTTCAAGACTCACAAATTCTTAGTCTAGTTGTGAGAGAGTTGTGAAAATAGAGAAAACACCATTGGAGTTGTGTTCATATTTTTGTTTTTATATTCAAAAGTCGATAGTTTGTGAAGAATAAGATAACACGTAGGAGTTGGAGAAGATAGCAAGGAGTCAAAGTTCCACCGGATCTGAGAAGCTTTCCGTATCCCTGTTACTTTGCTTATGCTATTTATCTCTTGATTGATTGTTGAACTTATGATTATGAGTAGCAAAACGTGTTTGGAGTAGGGAAGTAACTCTGATTTATAAATATGTTTATTTGTTTTGTTTGATGTGATCATGTGTCTAGAATGATTAGTCTTTATGCTGCATGATTAGTTTAGCTCTCTTTGGAATAACATATGCACTATCTTGGGACCGCCAGAGTGTATACATGCTATTTGTGACTTTAGTACGCTAACATAGCTGTTGTGCAACCCCTAGATCACACTAAATTATTCTTGACTAAATACATCTATGTTAAAACGATTAAGATGAGTTGATTGGATTGCAAAATTAATATCTCTACTAAAATAACTGAGAATTAGGTTGATTTTGCTAATGCGGTAGGCTATTAGAAACTTAATGGTTCTATAGTTAGGATAGGTCTAGCTATAGATCGCGAATTCATTAGACACACATAACTCAAATTATCATCAAACATCTCAAGTAAACATAGGTAGTTCGTCTATAAACTATTATGGTATAATTAGTTGTGAAACCCAACCTCTAAATATCTTTTAATCATCTGTTTACAACTAAAGCATTCAACCCGTCAAGCATCTTAAATTCTATTTTGTTTACTTTCTTACATTAGATTAGTTTAATATAATTGCTTTCTTCCTATATTCAATCTGTTTTCATTACTTAATTCTTTCCACATTCGACCTGCTTATACTTTTAGTTCATTTGCATTCAAAGTGTTTTCGTGCATTAAAACCCATTCCTAGTTTCCATTCACTATTTCCACAACATTCTAGTTTAATAGTAATCTGCATCCAAAATTATTTTCATAAAATCTGCATTAATTGTGTTCTACATTCACATCATTTTGCACACAAAAAAATAACAAGCGTGACAACCATTAGTGTTCTTGTATTTAAGTGATTCAAGCATACGTTCACCACTCCTTTGAGATATGATACTTGGTTCGTGACTAAATGTCTATTTTATTATTACATGACTCATTCACTTGCGAAAGATAGAAATCCAGGTATAATACATAAGCCTAATTCTAAGCACTAACAAATACCCCACCCCCTTTCTCTCCATGGCCAACGAACTCTCTCCCCCGTCGATGTCGTTTGCGACCATGATTCATATGATCAAGGTTTATCTATCCTCTACAAACTTTCTCTTATGGAAGAAGCAATTTGAATCCTTGCTTTGTTCTCAAATCACTTTCACTTTGCTGATGGTTCCATCGCTCCTCCAACGATGTTTATTCCTCTTACCTTTGCTTCAACAATTTATGCTAGTCCTATTCGTCAACAAGAACCCATGCCCAACCCTAAATTCTTTTCATTTCACTCTAAAAAGGAACGTTCTCAGTCTTTTACTTTCTACCTTGATTGACGAGACGCTTTCTGAAACTCTCAACCATAACCCAACAAAGGTAGTTTGGGAGTCGCTTCATCAATCCTATAGTTCTTGTAATAAGGCACGTGAACTCTGCCTTCGTGATGAATTGTAATTAATGCGACATGGGAGAAAAATAATTACCGAATATGGTAAACACTTCTGTACGGTCTACGATCAATTAGCTGCGATTGGTGCTCTGGTTGGAAAAAAATGACAAAGTTTATTGGTTCCTTCAAGTTTGGGACCTACACATGCTATTTTCTCTACGTGTCAACTTAATCAATTCCCGCTATTGTGTTTGGTAATATTCTCTCCAAAGCTGAAGGTCATGCTATTATCCAAGTCTCACTTGATGATTTCGGTATGCCACGTGCTGCTGCCTTTGTTGCTCACCAGCCCTATCACTCTTCCGCTGGATATCAGCCCCGCCCGCATGGCAGCGGTTCTCGTGGTCGTGTCTCTTTCAAATCTGTTCTTGGTCGTGGTCGTGGTCGTCACGATGGCAATCAGGGGCTTCGTTCATACGTTCCTTATTATCAGATTCGTCGTGAACCAGGTCACTATGCTGATAAGTGTCCGTCTCGTTGGGATAAACCACCTGAATTTGGCAACTTAGTTCAGTTCTTTACGGCAAATTGCTCTCTCAATTCATCCAATCGATCCGATTGGTATCTTGATACAAGTGTAACTTCTCACATTGCCTCTTCCTCGTTTCAACTAACCAAATCTCAACCTTATACTGCTAATGAACGTGTTCTCGTGGGTAATGGTGCTATTTTAAATATTACTCACGTTGGCTCTCGTTCTTTTAATGGCTTTGTTAACTTGTCGGATGTTTTGGTTGCACCTTGTATTACTACAAATATGATTTATAATTAGCAAGTTAACCAAAAATCATGATGCTAAAGCTATTTTGTGGATGGTTCCTTTATTCTTTAGTGTCGAAAAATAGGGGTTATTCTAGAAAAAAGGGCGATGTGAGAACGAGATTTATGTTATGGAGCGTGGAGTTCAACCTTTGATTGATGCTATTTTGTCCCAGGGCGTTCATAGATCATTTGAACTTTGGCACTCTAGATTAGGCCATGTTAATTTTGATGTTATTTCTCAATTAAATAAGCAAGGCCATTTGACAGTCTCTTCTGCTTTGCCTACGCGAGTTAGTTGTACTGCTTGTCAGCTAACAAAGAACAAACATTTAGTTCTCCATGATCATAATAAACGTGCGTCATCCGTTCTAGATATTGTTTATGATTTGTAGAGACCTGCATCTGTTACTTCTGTTAATGGCTACTCATATTTTGCTGTGTTTGTGGATGATTTTTCTCATTTAATGTGGTTTTATCTCGTGAGCCGCCAATCTGATTTCCTTGATGTTTGATGTTTTTCAAAACCTTTGTGTAAAATCAATTTTATTTTCATATCAAGGGTTTTCGGAGTGACAATGACGCTGGATTTATGAACAACAAAGTGCAGCAAATATTTTCCTCTTCAAGTATTTCTCAGCGGTTCTCCTGTCCATATATGCAGGCGAAAAATGGTCAAGTTGAGCATAAACATCACCATATAGTTGAGCTTGGCATTTCTATGCTCTATCATTCGTCTTTTCCTTACGTTGAGCTTGCTTGTCGCCTTTCGAGCTTTTATTTAACGTGATGAAGAATTATGTTAATTTATGCACTTTTGGATGTTAACTGTTTCCATATCTTCGCCCTTATGTGAAAAGCAAGTTAGTCTACGAAGCTCGCTGATAAGCGTCTCATTAGCGTAATTTAAGTATCTCTTTACTTATACTTTTGAATACTAATGATGACATATTAACTTGTTTTAGTATTATTTCATGTTTTCTTAGATATTCAAGGAGTCAAGACAAAACGAGGCTAAACAAGGCCAAACAATGGATGATTTGGACAATAGTTGGCCAGAGACACTATTTCGGTACATTCAAGCCCTACGGGAGCGCTACGCCACTACTGAATATAGTGCAATTGTAGCGCAATTGTAGAGAAGACACCAGGAGACCGCATGGAGGAAAACAAAAAGCAGTGCGATCACCACCGCGTCGCGCGGGTGGCGCGCAATAAAGAACACATCGCGCGGGGGTCGCGCGATCAGAGGAAGTTTGGACCGCAAGTCAGAAACCCTAAAGTGCAGCCCAGAGTGGAAATAAAAACTATGAATATGAGGCTACGTTCAACATTTAGGGTACAACTTTCACAGTCTTTACAACGACTTTCAAAGAGAAGAAACCGTGAGAGTTGTCACAAAAGAGAGAAAAACACCATCAAAGTCTTGTTCTAGATTCGTTGAGTCATTGTTTGAGAGAAGATAATTCGTGAAGAAGGAGATATCAAAAGAGAGTACGAAGAGGGTCAAGCAACAACGTTCCACCAGATCCAATAAGCTTTTCTTTACCTTTTTACTTTGTCTATGATATTTAACTCTTTGTTGATTGTTGAACTCATGACTATGATGAGCTAACCTACTCGTTTTTTTTAGTATGGGAGTAACTCTGATATTATGAATATATTTATTTGCTTTACTTGATGTGTGTTTGATGACCTTGAATGTCTAGATTGAATAGTTACTTATGCTGTGTGACTAAGCTTACTCTCGCTGGGATAAAACGGAAGCACTCGAGTGAGGCCGCCCGGAATGTAGAATACTAAGGGAGTTATATGCATATCCGATTTGTGAATTGGGATTTGTGAAAGAAACTATGGGCAACCTTTAGATCACACTACATTAATCTTAACTATGTGCGTTTTGTTTGCATGATTCAGATGAGTTAATTGGATTGCAGATTTGACATCTCTTCTAAAACTATTGACAACTGGGTTGGATCCGTTAACACTGAAATTGTGGATCGGGACTTGATACTATTTTTCAATGTTAAACTTGATGTAGTCTAACACTGATCTGATCTTCTAATGTTATGCTAACGCTGGACTCTCCGATGTTATCTTAACATCTGTTTAACAGCAGTAAACGTTGGCACAAATCTACTTGACAGAGAATATAACGCAGCGGATAAGTAAAGAACACAAGTAGACGTAATTTTAAGAAGATAATTTATTAATATGACCTTCCGATCCATAGGCAAAATACCACAAGGGTTTAACATGATGTTTCTCATAACTCTCAAACTCCTCACTCTCGAATTGATCAAACTCAACCAAGAAACTAAGGATGTAACTCATTACAAGTAAAGCTCCTTAACTCTAAAACTTAGACTTAATTTGCTAAACACAAACTTGGCAAAACAAGACAAAGACACTCGACTATAATAATTTCCTGACGGGATATTTTCACTCTTGTCTTCGTGTCTTTTTCTTGATGCCCAACATGCCTATTTATAGTGTAGTCTTCCTTGATGTCCAAGACATGTTGTGCACGTTTTTGGTTGCTATTAGATCTCCTTGTATGACTCTAATTTCGTTCATGGCAAGTCTCCTTCAATAGGGAAAGGTTTCATTGTCCAACTTGAAATCTTCAATAGAAATGTTTCATTCTTTGACTAGAAGTCTTCAATGGAAAGTTTTCTTCTTTAACTTGAAGTCTTCTAAGGAACGAATCTTCATCTTGTAGTATTTCCATTGCACCGCACACATCTTTCCTTATTTAATTATGGAAAGTTCTTCTTTGGAAACTTCTCTTTGAATGTCAACTTCTCTTTAAAGAAATAGACCATTCCCTGAAGTCTCTTGACCTGGAGCACATACAAATACCAACTACAACTCGTAGAACTAAGTTAGTAAGTGAATAAAGGCAAAATACAATTATAGCAATAATCCAAAATGTGCAGTTTTTCTGTGTTCAATGTTATTGTAGCATTGCAGTTATAATGTTGATCTAACATGCCAAAATACTTGCACTTTCAATCTTCTCATTTTTTTCTTTCTTCGCAAAATCAAACCTATTCACTATTCATATTATGCATAGTGCTCCCGCAATACAACATCGTTAATATCTTAAGCTACTCCCCCTTAATATGACACTATTAACCAAGTAGTTTTAAGATACTCATAAGAATACACAACGAGTTAAACATCATAATTATCAGCATAACTTTGAAAACATTAGCTATATAAGAATTGTAGAACTAGTAGAATAAACATGAAGATAGAATGACTTACTTCTCCCCCTTTTTGTGAGGAAAGCAAAATCTTGACGAATCGCTTCATAAGATAAAGTTTTATAACTCTTTCTTTAGCAACTATTTCCATTTCTCTCTTTAAGAACTCTATCATCCAATGTTTCTTAAAATCCTCCATAGCCACATTCTTATCTCCCAACAGGAAATTAAAGTTAGCCTCAATTGTAGATATTACCTCAGTGTTACCTCTGATGTTGAGTCACCATTGTTCTCCAGCGATGTTGTTGTTACAACTAGCTCAGACTCAGCATCATCAGACTTCTCAGAACTTTCTTCCTTATCCTCTTGATCTCAATGGTTTCATCATCACCATTCTCAGTTTCCTAATCATTTTCCTTCGAACCATCATTTTCTTCTTCACCGCTTCATCTTCATCCTCAACCTCTCTCTCATCCTTTTCTTTCTAATCCTCCTCATCACCTTGCAATTACCTTGCAGCATCAACATCTCTTTTTCTTTATAAGTACCAACGACAAAACACTGCTCCCCCTTAATGCAAACCAGTCCAACTCAATGTTGTCATAACATCAGACTTTCACAATGTTAAATTAATATTGAATCCAGAAAGTTGTTCTAACATTGACGTTTATCAATGTTGTCTTAACACTGAAACCAGAATGTACCTACACAAGAGTTTACAGAAACTAACGACAAACCCACCATTATAACCCACATTAGTGTAATGCCCATGAAATTTGAAAAAAAAATATAAATTTATAGTTTAGTCCTCAAACTTTTGGAAATAGCATTTTGACCCCAAATGTTTGAGAAAAATTGCATTTGAGTCCTTGAAAGAAAACTAACCATTTTTTATTATCTTATATGCTTCACTATCTTTAACAAATATATTTTATATGTACATATTGATCCTGTAGTTTTTTTTTTACCTAGAAAAACTTACATAAGTACATATGTGTAAAAATATCTATTTATTCATATATTTTTTTTTATTATAAACAACAAGAATAATATCACATCATAGGTGAATAGTTTTGAAATCAGCCACATCACCCTTATGACAATTGAAATCAGATTTTGGTGATTAGTTGTTAAAGAAAGAAAGGTGGGACCTTCGTTAAATTGTTTTAACATGTATAAATAAATAAATAAATATGTATTTATATGTATTTTGTTTGAATTAGACATATCATATTTTAAGTTATGGAAAAAAAATCAGCCATATCTCCCTATTATCAGATTAGAGTCTTCATTAGTTGGCCAAGGATAAAGAAATTAAAGTGGGACCTTAATCAAAAGTATTTTAATTTGATTTTTTGCCTATTAATAGTAGGCTTTCTTCCAACAATTTTCACACCCAAAATCATTTAGGTTTTGTCTTCTTTCTTCCTATGAATCTCTAAGTTAGTAAGTTTACTTTTAGAGAAAATCCATCCCAAGTTATTATTTCATAATTTTCTACCCAGAAATACCCTAAAACTTTTATTGCGCAGAAATTATCAATTTGGCCCTGCACCTTAGAAAGATCATAACTAATTGTAGAAAAATCATTTTTGATCATAGCCAACGAATGAATACTCTTCATGATGTCCTCTAACTTTTATATGAAGAAATATTTTTCAAATAATGTGATTTAGAAGGTCAAAATCCCGAAATCGTAAACTGCTGTCTGAAAATCCGAAGATAGGTTCTATATTTTCAAGAATTATTTAGCATAGAAAACCTTTGGATATTCCTTTCCATTTGGGTACACATGTTACTAGTGATGTTAGGGATTAGTTTCCACAAAAATATTTGGAAACAAAGTTCATTTGGATATCCGATCAAAGGTAAACTCGAAACTACGATGATTTTCAGCTTATTTTACATACTTTAAGTTCTTTGTTTATGATTGAAAATAATCATCATAATTCCATGATTGATCACTCACACATGACTCTTATAAGATATAGGAATCATTAGAATCACTTTAATATGATTTTTATTCACAAATTAATATTATTGATATTTTTTAATCGTATATAAATAGTATATTTATCATGTTTAACATATCCATACATAAGTTTAATAAGATTATCATATGTACTTTTGAGGTCTAATCCTCTTATATGATTATGTATCGTAACTTAAATATTCTTTGATCATTTACCTTGATTAGGTTTACGTATTAATATTTTTATAAGTTATAAATACAATGTTATGTAATTTAAGATAATCTTGAAACAAAATAATATTAACTAAGTTATACAAATTACTGGATTACTTCATAAGGTAATTATTTCGTGTCATGATTCCTGGAATTTTGGATGTATTAGAGACTTAAAGAACGATGTTCTATAAATCAGTTAAGTAATATATTTTGAAGACTTATTATACATCAAATTAAATAGTTTATCAAACTATACTTGATATTATTGTATACTTACCATTTGAAATATTTTTCTAACATTAGAAAAATTATAACTACAATTATAATTATAAATATATGGTTGATTAAGATAAATTTTGAGATATAAATTACGTATACAACGTATATTTGATATTTAACTTAACCTTATGACATCAAAGTTTATCGCGTAAGATTTTCATCAATGATATGTATTATTTACTTAAATTAGTATCCTACACGAAAGTTGAATAGTACACATGTTTATAGTGGTAAGTTATGATTATTCAGTTAACTGATATTATCTTAATGATATTAAAGGTTTGACAAATTAATCAATGATACGCAAGATTCTCCGTACAAATAAAGGTGAGGTTTGATTTCTAATTTTGTTCTGGCCCAGTTGGGCATCCGACCTGAGGAACTTGGATAAAAAAAAAGACATTACTCCGTTACCAAATCACGAACAACCTATTATTCACCGTATTCCTATTTTTGCATCTTATTTCGTCTCATAACATGATTTCCTTACTCATCGTTAAATCATACTCAACCATTAATTATTTATCGCATATTAATTCATAATCATGGTAATTCGTCATTATCTCGTATGCAGGTTCTTGAACTGTGCAAAGAGCAACGAACTATGTTCGGGACATGTAGCTCAAGGAGCAACAGATATTATCCGGTTACTAGCTTATTTGGTTATCACCCATTGGGACGCCATTGGGAAGTTGGGCCCATGGATTGAGTCGATTTACTGCCGGGCACTAAGGACTGTCGGTTTAAGTAATTTCGCTTGATACCCATTTATCTAGGCGCCACTTGCAGTCAGGAGTTGGTTGTAACCCGCGTGCTAGATCGACATGTCCTCGAGCATGTCGTGTGTTTTGTTTGCAAGGTCGCTCCTTGTTGGGAGGTATAAGGTAGTATTTGGAAGTATGAGGTTGTATTGGTTTACTGTTAACACACATGTTCATAAACTATTTTCAGAATATTGCGGTACCATTGTTACATCAAATTATCTTGTTAAATTGTTTCTATCGGTAAGATCACTCATAGAAACATATCAATTGAATCACTGTCAATTCTTGCATTGTCACTTGTTTTGTATGAATCTCACTAAGTCATCAAAGACTTATTCCTCATTTTTTTCTAGTCCATATAAATAATTTTGCCAATCTTGCCTTTTGGAATATTCATGTAACTGAAAATGATTAATCATCAATATGTAATTATTAAAGTGTCAAATTATTTGTATTTTCCAGACTTCTGCTGTGTATATTAAAGTTATTTTTTATCATTATATATATGGATGATCCTGGACAGTGACATCCCTTCATACGAGACGTGTTTTAGTCTGAGCTGGGTAAAGTGTCTGACCCACACTGAATCAACTTGGATCGGAACGCGACTCATGGGGCGCGACCGTCACAATTAGTCTCTCCAGTAACTAACGTATTCTCCCCCTCAATCAAATCAGCTTTCTTTGCAAAATGTTCCTCAAGCACTGTCTCCTCAACTGTGTTTGAAGTACCAACAAAAACAACACCATGTTCCTCAGTTTTTAACTTATTTTTTCTCAGATTCAATGTCTGGAACGAGTGTTGTACCTATGAGAAAGAACTATAGAAGTAGGGGTGGGGTTATATCCTTGATTCTCCATACCAAAGGCCACAATCAAGATCAGAGATGCATGCCAAGGATTTCAAAAACAATTGCAAGTGAAAATTCATAGTATTTCAGAGAATTGAGCACAAAGAGATTAGAGATTCAGAATCACAAGTGAAAAGAAGTAATGGGCGGTTTCTTAAAACAAATCATGCATAATTAGCGCCTGTTGAGACAACAAATGACACCAAGTTACTTCACACATAACGAGAGCAGTTCACAAAAAACTTATAAGCCATAATGATGAACTTGGATGTAGAGACAACATGCTTACAGACTGATGTTGGCACAACATTGACACCTGTTCTGAATCAATATTGGTTTTTGTGAATGTGGAGGTATTGAGCTTACCCTCAAGATATTTTCAATTAAAAGCATGAGCTAGATCTGAAAACAAATATCTGAAACTTAAAACATATTAGCAAATTAGTACCACTAATATATCAGACATGTACATGGAAAGTAGAGTTAGTTAACATAAAATCCAACGTTTTGGGTATGAAGTAAATCAAAGGAGTTAATCTACTTCCAAGTCATAACTAGAGATAATGTAGTGTGTCACCGCAGCTGAATCACCCAAAATATATGTCTTCACATGAGAACATAACTATTTCTCCCCCTTAAGCTCAAATCGACACAGACACATCAATAAAGAAAGAATGAATGCATGCCCAAATGAAATGCAGAATGCAGAATGCAGAATGTTAAGTCAACATTGGAAGATGGTAACCATGTAATATTAGCTTTATAGACCAAGAACATATCATATCACTTTAAATCTTTATCAATTATCATAAACTCTTTTTGAACAGAAACTGAGAATGTTTAAAAGGATAATGACATTACTGAATGAGGGCAACACAAGACTCCACACACCCCAGCAATGGCAGTACCAGCAACAGGTTAGACAAGTACAAATGACTTGAATGAAGGTGATACATTTATCATATACCCTAACACCACAATTCATCATGCATACTTGTTTACTATCCTGCTTTCAAGAGAAATACCAGTGATCAGTGCTACTGAATGTGAGACAATCGAAACTCCAAATATCCTAGTTGAAAAGCTCACCCTAATGCATTTCCTTGGCCAATTAACAAAAAAACATGAACATAGGCACACCTGAATAAAACTGAAGCTATCGACATCACGTACCCCAACTTCTCTACATGTCCTGCTAAACCTAAATATGGATAAGTCACAACTGAATAACACCAAAGTAGTGAACTATGTGCACCCCAGCTTCTCCTGATGTTAGGTTAAAATTCACAGACCAACAATAGAGTTTTACTTTACAAATCTTTTGATATGAACCTGTCCACCAGTAAACTTAGCTAATAAAATAGGTTATCCACAACCAATAATAACAAACATTCATGAAGACAAACGAGAGCAAAAATAAAAACCGAACAAAAAAAAATCTAATGCAATCCTATACACCACAATCAGACTACGGTGTTAACCAGTGGTGTTATGGCAACACCAGAATGCAACAATGAATCATAGAACATTCAATCCGAGAGACTTCCTTAAATTTAAGAACCTCTCGCTATCTAATGACATCTTAAATATATCAGCTAACTGATTGTTGGTCTCTAAGTGATCAATGTTTATAACCTTGTCATCTTCCAGATTTCTCAAGAAATGATGCATAAAAAATGTATGCTTTGTTCTAGAATGATGCACCATATTTCTTGATATTTTAATGGCACTAAGATTATCACTAAACAACAACAATATGTCATTTTTATCCCATAATCATGTAACATGTGTTTAAGCCATATAGATCGGGTGATACAGCCGCAAGCTGCAAATTCAACAGTTGATAATGACACACAATTATATTTTTTTCTATAACTTGAAAAAGGATTATCTCCCCAATAAAAACAACCCCCACATGTAGAAACTCTATCAGCTAAATCACCATGTCGTTCAGAATCATCAAAACCAACAAGGTTTGTATTTGCATCATGTGTATACCAAATGTCTAAGTCTACAGTACCAGATATATATTTCATTATTCGCTTCACAACAATTAAGTGAACTGAAATAGGTTCAGCGTAATACCTGGTACAAACACAGACACAAACCGAGTTCATAATATATGGGAAGTGATAGATAGATATAGAAAGCTTGTGTCTCCTTTTCCAATCACCAAAGTAGAAGACATTTGAGCCTTGCTCGATTTTGACTCCTCCAAACCAATCATGCTCATCCCATCCTCCTGTTTCTTCACTTTCAAGCCCAAGACGAAATCTAGTTCACCAATCACGCTCATCACTAATGTACCTGTCAAAGCCTCAACAAACTTGTCTAAAGTTGTCTTGTTAGTATAAACAAAAACAATGTCATCAGCAAATCTTTGAGCTAAACAATAATCAGAACATGTGGCAGACATGTAAGCACTCAACAATATTATATCTCTATAGTTCACCCTTTTCTTGTTGTGTGTTTTGATGTTATTAATGATTTGAACCATAACCTGATATGTAGTATAATTCCTTTGAATCCAATAAGTTGTATCCCTCCAAACATCTTGAACTTGAACCTTTTCATTGTATAAGTTTGACTGCTCAAATGTTGTGTCAGCATCAGAACTCGTCAATGTTGGCATAACATCAACTTCTGGTTCATGTTCATGTTCAGGTTCTGGAACTGCAGGTGATGTTGGAATAACATTCTAGAGTCAATGTTGGAGTAAGAATCCAATAGACTTGGCACAACAACCTCTAACTCACCTGCAACACTTGGCAAATCATCCCAAACCACATATATAGATTTTTGAACAATGTTTAATCTTGGATCAAACATTCTAATAACAGTCTTGTTCAAAGAATAGCCATCAAAGATATATTCTTCAATATTTGGATCATATTTACTCAAAAATATCTTTGTCATTTAAAGTATAACAAACATATCCAAATTCATGAAAATGAGCAAGATCATGTTTCTTCTTTTTCATCATCTCATAAGGAGTCATGGAAATAGAGAAATTACGAAAATTTTCATTAAACACACATAAGTCAGAGAATGACCTATTTTCAAATTCTCTATCATGATTTGACCAAATATTACCAAAAGAAGTACAATGTAAGTTATCAATACTAGCATGCAATGTTCTAAAGGTATTAAGAGCTTCTGATTTTTCTTTGAAAGATTTAATCAAAGTATATCCATAAAAAACATTCATAATCACACAATCATATTGTTTACCCCCAACTCTATTTACTTCAATAAGACCTAAGAGATCCATATGAAGTAGATGATAACAATTAGAGGTACTTGTAACCTGTTCATCCACTTGGATTGGATTATGAGAAGCTTTGGTCGCCTTACCTTTTGAGCAATCATAGTAGACCATCTTACCAGTACCCGAGAGTTTTGGAATACCTCTCACGATTTCAAGTTTCAGCACTTTGCCTAGATTCTTATTGTGCATGTGTCCAAGTCTCTTGTTCTTGGCAACTGAATAGTCCACCTTTGTTTGAAAGCAAGTCACTTGATCCCTCACCAAGTAGTTGTCTTCAAACCTTTTACATGTCAAGGCACACACATTTGCACAATCAGATACCTTACAAGAATCTTTATCATTCCTTACCAATAAGTCATCGTCACTAAAATGACTGATGCTTATATGGTTTTCACATAATCCATCCAACAACATCTCATCCTTCAAGGGTGGGGATCCATCAACATTCAACACTTTTTTGCCAATTATTCTTTCTTTACTTTTTCTTCATGGTGAAAGTTCCAGTAGTTAGTGGTGCACACTCTTTCAAATCAGATTTACTTTGTTTCCAGTCATGTGTCTTGAGCAGTGTTGAGGCAATACAATCTGTTCTCAATGTTAAGGTAACATTGGTTATCCAATGTTGACTTAACATCGTGCATAATCGTATCAAATCAGATTTGTAACTAGTCATATGCCTCAAACATCCACTATCATAGTACAACTTACCTGCAAGGTTAGTATACACAGTAGGAAAGATAATATTGCAAACAGTATAAGTTTTAGGCACCCAAAGTCTAGTGTTTCTCATCCCACTATTATGTTCAGCAATGTTGGAACCGAATGTTAAGGTAACACTGGAATAACTAGTATCAACATTGGAATGTTCAGATTCCAGTGTTGGCTTAACACCAGCATCATGATTGCATGAATGCCTATTACGGTCAACTGTTTTCATTGTAAGGGACTTATTGTATTTATAACAATATGCTTCAAGGTGTCCATGTTGAAAACAATATTGACAAATATAGGCCGTTTTCTTAGATTTCCCAGAAAATACCTCTTCTTTTTCAAAACCAGGGATATTGGATACAACAGAATTAGAGGAGTGAGTAACTTGAGTATTACTATCATTGCCAAAGCATAAACCTTTATCAAGTTTGTAAGTACATGTATTCCTGTTGGCAATGGTATGTTTAGCAATTCCTAGCTTAGAAGTTACCTTTTCTATTTCATCATCTTTTCTATCCAAACTAACCTCAAGTTGAATGATTGTAGCCTTCAACCTTTCATTCTCTTCAAGAGCCTTCTCAATTCCACTCAACTTGTTCTTTTTCTTGAGTAAATGATCTTCAGTTCATCAAGAAACTCTTCTTGAATCAATTTACCTTCAAGGACATTATCATCTTCCAAACCTATAGAATCATGCAAATACTCAAAGTCAGAATCATCATCAAACTCATCATTATCAGAAATCAAACATTCAATGTTGTCTAAACAAATGATTTCATCTCAGTTATCAACAAAAATCTCCTGGTGTTGTCTTCTGGATGTTATCATAACATCGAGCTGTCTGGATGTTGGCAGAACACCAAGCCTTGACACCAGCATGTCTCTTCACATTTGCACACACTGTTGTTTGAGTTTCTTCAATCGTTGGCACTTGTCCATAACCATATTCTTCAAAACCTGTCTCATCATTATCATCTACACAAACCCAGTTAGAATTCCCTTTTGTTCTAAGGTTGTTACCACATTCATAAGCAAAATGGCCCCAACGATGCTTGGCTCTGATACCAATTGAAAGTGCGGATCGGGACTTGATACTCTTTTTCAATGTTAAACTTGATGTTAGTCTAATATTGATCTACTCTTCCAATGTTATTCTACCACTGGACTCTCCGATGTTATCTTAACATCCGTTTAATAGCAGTTAACGTTGGCACAAATATACTTGACAGAGAATATAACACAACAAATAAGTAAAGAACACAAGTAGACGTAATTTTAAGAAGATAATATATTAATATGATCTTCTGAGCCGTAGGCGAAATACCACAAGGGTTTAACAAAGATGTTTCTCACAACTCTCAATCTCCTCACTCTCGAATTGATCGAACTCAACCAAATAACTAAGGATGTAACTCCTTACAAGTAAAGCTCATTAACTCTAAAACTTAGACTTAATTTGCTAAACACAAACTTGGAAAAACAAGACAAAGACACTCGACTATAATAATTTCCTCACGGGATATTTTTACTCTTGTCTTCGTGTCTTTTTCTTGATACCCAACATGCCTATTTATAGTGTAGTCTTTCTTGATGTACAAGACATGTCGTGCATGTTTTTGGTTGCTATTAAATCTCCTTGTATGACTTTAATTTCGTTCATGACAAATCTCCTTCAATAGGGAAATGTTTCCTTGTCCAACTCGAAGTCTTCAATGGAAATGTTTTCTTCTTTGACTATAAGTCTTCAATGGAAAGTTCCATTCTTTAACTTGAAGTCTTCTAAGGAACGAATCTTCATCTTGTAGTCTTCTATGGAAAGAATCATACTGCATGTAATCTTCTTTCCTTCTTGCAATTCACATGCCTCGATCTTTCCATTGCACCGCACACATATTTCCTTATTTAATTATGGAAAGTTCTTCTTTGAAAAATTCTCTTTGAATGACAACTTCTATTTAAGGAAATAGATTCTTCCTTGAAGTCTCTTGACCTGGAGCACATACAAATACCAACTACAACTCGTAGAACTAAGTTAGTAAGTGAATAAAGACAAAACACAATTATAGCAATAATCCCGAATATGCAGTTTTTCTGTGTTCAATGTTACCTAACATTGCAGTTACAATGTTGATCTAACATGGACAAAATACTTGCACTTTCAAACACAGTAGGTTATTAGAGACTCATAGAGATGTGGTTGGGATAACTCCTACCATATGTCACAGATTCATTAGACATGTAAATATTAAATAACTATAAAGTACTGTAAGTAAATATATGTGGTTTGTCTATGTATACTACTAAGTTAAGTTATTGTGAAACCCGACCTCTAAACAATCTTTCCAACCATTGTTCACAACCTAAAGGAAATCAACCAGTCATTCTGGTTTAGTTTATAGTCTAGCATTAGTTAATCTCTCATCTTTCCGACATCATTAGTTTAATAGCTTGCATTAGATTAGTTAGTTTAATTGTCTTCTTGCATTTATAAACCCCAAAACCCAAAAATATAATTGATCATTCTTGTATTCTTAGATTAGTCCATCGCATACTAGATAAAGCATTCATAACATTCTTAGTTTAGTAATCATTCATATCATTCATCATATTTGGTAAATATAAGAGAAAAGAAAGTGACAATAATTAATGTGTTTGCATTTAAGTGATTCTTACATACAACCACCACTCCCTTGGGATGCGATAGTTGGTTTGTATCTATACTTACCATTTTAGTATTACTTAATTCGTGCACTTGCGACACAATGGGATTTTGGTGTAATAATTATGTGCTAAAATATATTATACTATATTTACACATACGCACGCTCTCATCACTCGCCATGAATTTTCTTAGGTTATAGCAACCATCATAAAGGGTTCAAGTGTTTTGATTCTGTCGCTTCTTAGATCGATATTACCCGTCATGCTACATTTGATGAACTGCTTTTTCTCCTTAGGGGAAATACCTCATCTGTTGAGCTCTCTTCTTCCAATGTGACCTCCTTTTCTGAACCCTCCCTGGTACGTCTTACGCCCGAGTTACCTACTCCAACTTCCAGTACACTATTTGGTTCATGGTTAATGCCGTGTGCTTCATGCGAGATTCCAGAGCCGCCTTGCCTCCTCCGAACCTCACACTGCTGCTATGACTGCTCATTCTCATGTGGCTTCTCCTCCAATTGTTCCATCTCACAGAAAATACCCTATTCTGCATCGCACCCGATCCCGCGCACAAGACAAAATTATTCGCCCAAATCCTCGCTATGCCCTTGCTACTTCTACGCCTACTTACGACTCTCCGTGATGTTGTTGAGCCTCAGGGTTTCAAATTTGCAATAAAGTAGCCGCAATGGACTGCCGTCATGTAGAACGAAGTCCCGACCTTACACTCAAATAACACTTGGACTCTAGTGTCCAATGCCAATGTAGTTGTAAGCAAGTGGGTTTTTCACACTAAATTTAAAAGTGATGGTTATGTTGAGCACTTGAAAGCGTGTTTGGTGGCTCAAGGTTACAAGAAAGTTCATAGCTTTGATTTTTTGCTCATTTTGAGTCCCGTTGTTAAGGCCACTACCATATATATGGTTGGCCGCTCCATCAATTGGACATTAAGAATGTGTTTCTTCATGGCAACCTCAGTGAGACTGCATATATAGAGTAACCGCCAGGGTTTATTGATCCTAAGTCCCCATTCTCATGTGTGCCGACTCAATAAGGCATTATACGGGTTTAAGTAAGCTCATTACGCTTGGTTTCATCATCGCAGTTCTTTTCTATTACAGTTGGGTTTTATTTGCAGTGGTGCTGATCCTTCTCTTTACTTATTTTAATGTGACAAGGTTGTTCTCTATTTGCTCGTTTGTGGTGACGACATTATTCTCACGGGAAATGATTCCTTGTCTATTTCTCATTTTATTACTCGGTTGAATTTTGAATTTGAAGCCAAACACTTGGGGAAATTAAAGTATTTCCTCATCATTGAGGTTACCTATACGCCCGAAGGTTTATTCTTGAATCAATCAAAGTATGCTCATTACTAGCTCTCTCGAGCTCCAATGCTTGATGCAAACTCGATTGCTACTCCAGTTGACTGCTAGCTCTAACTTTTTTTGTGATGGCTCACCCTTCTCTGATCCCACGCTATATTGTTATTTAGTTGGTGGTCCCAATATCTCACGATCTCTTGTCTGGATCTATCGTTTGCCATCAACATCGTTAGATAGTTTCTCCAAAAGCCTATCATTAAGCAGTTTTAAGCAGTGAAGCGGATTCTGCGTTAAGTTCAGGACACTTAGCACTTCGGTCTACTCTTTGCAAAATCTTTTTACCCGACTCTTCTTGGCTACAGTGATGCTGATTGGGCGAATTACACGGATACTCGCCATTCCACTTATGGTTATCTTGGTGATAATTTACTTTCTTGGAGTGTTAAGAAACAACCTACCTTTGCACGTTCAAGTTGTGAATCTGAATATAGACCTCTTGCAAATACGACTTTTGAACTATTTGTCTCGTTAATCTCCTTCAAGAACTTTGCCTGCGGTTGCCCTCTATGCCTCACCTTTTTGTGACAACCAAAGAGCGTTGTTCATGGCTCTAAATCTAGTTGTTCATAAGAGTGTTAAGCATATTTACTTGGATTATCATTTTATTCATGAGTTGATTCCATCTCGGCGTCAAGCTGTTCGTCACATTCTGACATCGCTTCAGCTTGCAGATGTTTTCACGAAAGCACTCCCTCATCGTTTGTTTGACTTATTTCGTTCCAAACTTCGTGTTGGTCCTCCCCCAACTTCTTGTTTTGAGAAGGGGGGGGGGGGGGGGAAAGGTATTAGAGATATTTAGATGTACTTATTTATTTCTTCGTTTATGACTTTATTCGATGTAATTATCTCTTATATAAATAAGATGTTCAACTCATTCACAATTGTGGTGAGATTTATTTTATCTTACATAATGTCATAGTAATATTTGCAATTTGCCTCCCACAAGATATCATTTGCACTCAAAATTCCAAATTCAAAAAAGTTTATCGAGCAAATTCAACAAATGGGATTTACAATCTTCTGGAGAACTTGTCCAAATAATTATTTCTTCAATTCTGTAATATCAAATATATACAAAACACCATAAAACAATAAAACTGAAAATAGAATAATAATTCAAGAAAATGTTCACACTTCCAACCAAGAAAAACCGCACCCGTGTATTTTATAAAACTTCCTTTCAGTACATTGCACATAGTAGCCTTGGGGTCGGGACCGCTAATAGCCTGGTTGCACGTGGTGCCGTCAGCCCAAACACATCACCCATATCAATCTCACTGGGCTTCATCCCATCAGGCAACTCCCACGTGAAACAGTGCACCAAGTGGGCCACTGCCATTTCAAGTGCGTAGAGGCCCAATTGCATCCCAGGGCAGGACCTTCGACCCGACCCAAATGGGATGAACTCAAAATTCCCTCCCTTGAAATCGGGTACCCCATCTCTTAAAAATCGGGCAGGCTTGAATGATTCCGGATCCTCCCAAGCGTTCGGGTCCCGTCCGATGGCCCATGCGTTGATCATGACTCGGGATTGGGCGGGTATGTGGTAGCCCGATATGACGGCGCTTTGGGCTGTCTCATGGAGGAGGACGGGGATCGGCGGGTGGAGGCGGAGGGTTTCTTTTAGGCAACAACGGAGGTAGGTGAGCTTTTCGAAGTCGGGTTCTTCGACTTTGCGGGTTAGGCCCACTACGGTGTTGAGCTCTTGTTGGACCTTTTTTAGGTCTTCTGGGCTTCGCATTAGCTCCGTCATGGCCCATTCGATTGCGGAGGCTACGGTCTCGGTACCACCGAACATGACATCCTGATTACATCATGGAGAGTTAGTATTTGATTTGATTCATTAGGTACAAACATGTATGCTGTGTAAGGAAGGAAGAATGTTTTCGAAAGGTGCAATTCATAATGGGGTGTGATGATTTTTT
This sequence comes from Linaria vulgaris, assembly GCA_948329865.1. Taxonomy (NCBI): domain Eukaryota; kingdom Viridiplantae; phylum Streptophyta; class Magnoliopsida; order Lamiales; family Plantaginaceae; genus Linaria; species Linaria vulgaris. Next base: position 26,429,021 of record OX415250.1, on the reverse strand, counting down.
GGCGTAGTGGTAGTGAATGCATGCGCATGTTTGTATTTATAAACCATGATACTTGGATTGATTCCAACAATTTTAAAAAATATCTCCAAACACTTTGATTCATGGTCTCAACGCTTAGTTGTTTGTAAACTTTGTGCACCATGCAACTTTTGATTACATGTCATCAGAAGAAATAACATATATTATGAAAGACAGTACATAAAGTGGACTACAAAAGTTTGTGTAGACTGATCATTATCATAGGTATATTTTGTAACTACTAGATTACCCAAAAAGGAAAACTAGATAAAGAAGACTATTTGAAGAAAGCATATGGATGGTATACAAAAGAAGATAAAAGACAAATCTTTTAATTTATATTTGAAGAAACAATGTGCAGAATTAGAAATTTAGATAATGTATAGATATCAACAAATTTTTAAATTATTTTGGTTCACCGGGAATGGAGTTTTGTTTTGAAGGACAAGCCAAAGTTGAATATTTTCAATAGAAGCTCATCAGTTACGTATGCTACACTATAAGGCATATATACATAATTTAAAGAATGGTTTTTTCTTTCTTTTACCTTCTATTAGTTTGAAAGGGATGTTTTCTAAGTTTGGTCGTTTTAGCTGGACAATTACAATCAATGAAAATACCCTTTTTTTAAAGTCCAAAGGAAAGGCATATCTGTGGTTGTGAAAGCTAAGGGTTGGGGGGTGGATTTGTCTGAGATGCTCCATGGGGCACAACCTCCTGCACTCACAGCAGTGCGGGTCCTGTGCAGGCCCCACGTGTGTAGGGCCCATACTTCTGTGAGTGCAGGGGTTATGCCCCAGGGAGCATCTCAGACATTCCCGAGGTTTGTTGAGTAGTAGGTAAAAGATAATCTTTGTGTACATGTCATTGCATAAAACTTGGATTGGACAATTCTTATTGCATACATGACAAGTATTTAGATGATTTTAAGTTAATTAAGAAACTGGTATATTTGTTTCACAATCATTTGCTGACCTTTCCAAATCTTAGCTATATGATTGTAGCAAATCCATCATCATTGACAAGAGTCATTATCCAAAAAAAATGCAGCAAAGAACCCAAAATCAGTATTGATGATCTTTTCACATGCTCATATATTGTTACCAAAGCATAATCTGTAACCTTTAGTTTAATCCTATTCGAACTTGCTGGTACTATCTAACCATATAATAAGATAACAGATTAATAAATATTTCACCATCCTTCAATTAAATAAGTTGAACTATTAAAAACCGAAATTATTAAAGTAAGATCTCCAATCAGCGACACTCGTGATATTTTCGACATGTAAGAGGTTTCTTGTGCCACTTATAAAACACCAAACACGAATAAAGAAATACGAGCAGTCTTTTAAAAGAAATATATATAAAAGAGAAAGACTAACTTTATTAGTGATGCACTATACTTACCATGATAATGGCTTTAATATTATCCCTTGTGAGCTTGAGCGAACTTTGTAAATCATCCGACTCCGAAACTTTAGCCTCATCACTGTAAAAAGCCAATAACTCATCCACCATATCACTCTCATGATCACCAGAACCATTTTTTAATTTCCTTTTCATCATATGATCATCAATAATACTATCAATAAATCCATCAAGCGAAGCCCTCGCCTTAGCACACCTCCCGCTAAAACCTTGAAAATCCGCCCACCCTAAAAATGGAATAAAATCCGCAATATTAAATGCACCAAACAACTTAGAAAACTCTTGCAGTATCCTTATGAACTCGTCTTGCCCCTCATGCGAGCTCGATCCGAACGCAGCCCGATAAATAATATTTTTCGTAAGTCCAAACACGAGTTCCCCTAGGTTCACCGTGTTCCCGCTACTCAAAGCCAGATCACGGATCATGTTGTCCACCTCGTCGCGGACTGAATCCCACGACTCCGCCCTTTTACGACTAAACAACTTCATGACACAAAGCTTGCGCATTTGGCGCCAAAAGGGACCGTAATGCGCAAACGCCATGTCGGCTCGGTCGTAGGTTAGGTAACTTATTGCAATGGTCGCGGGGCGGTTGGAGAAAATGTTATCGTGGACTTGGAGGACTTCTCGAGCCACGTCGGGGCTTGACACGACTACAGTGTGTCGTAGACCTATTCGGAGGTGGAATAGGCCGCCGTATTGCTTGGCAAGGGAGGCGAGGCCGCGGTGCGTTAGTTGGTCCATCATGTTCATGTTGCCAATTAGCGGCCATCCTTTAGGGCCGGGAGGGTAGGGTTTTCGACGAAATAATATTGATGAGAAAAAGAAGAGAGCTATAGGGATTGTGAAGAGGATTAATAACATAGGGTTTGATTCTACAAGTGTTTGGAGTAGATAACTTATTTTGTTTTCCATGGTTGGTTTGTAAACTATTGTGATCGTGCAACTCTATTGGTGTTGCTACCTATGGATAGCTATTATGAGGGTATATATACAAGTTTGTGACTAGCAAGCAAAGGTGATTTGATAACGATATTTTAATGAGATGGTTGAATGTTTAGGCAAGTTCTCGTGTTAATCTGAATATTATCATGTTGCTCGAGTGGGATATAAAATGTGTGATTATTTTGGAGAAGAAAAGGTAGCGAGTTTTTATCTTGTTTAAAAGATCTATTAGAAAGAATCAACATCAAGTAGGACCCGTGCGTTATTTATTGACACAAGTAATGCTTTCTATAGTATATCTTTTTCTTTACGGTATTATATTTTTTAAAAATGGAGCACTTCCATTTGTTGATGGTAATTAGTAAATTTGTCTGGGAGAGGTTGTAAATAGTTTGGAGCTAGTCTTATAAGCATGTCAGACTTTAGGCTTGATGTACAAGATATTCGTCTTTTGCTTGCATGCTCCATACAATGTCCATTTTGTAATTAATAACGTCTATTATTAGTTTAAAATGTGAAATGTTATGCCACGATCTTAATAAAGCAATTTTTTTTATACGTTCAATTAATCAACTCTCAACATACTATAACTTGAGTAAAATTATATTTTAAACTTAATTAGATGGTGCGATGATAGTCGTGCGCGTTACATAGACATTCCATCCGTACGCATATAGATTAATTAACTTGATAGACTATTCAAAATGAACTGAAGAATTACAGCTTAGAAAGCTCGAGATATCTTATGTTATTCAAAGGCATTGCCCCTGCAATAAATGCATGGGAGCATTACTGAAATATAATATGTATTGTGAAACTTTTGTTAGTGAGTTTGACATTTTCCAATTTATGCTTTTATTTGTATGCGACAGTTGTCGATCTATGTTTCATTTTTGTACAAGTCTATATCACTAATACAAAATAAGTCAGTCCACGATACTTACCGCTCGACCTATATAGTCGTCATGATACGTATTAAAGGCGTACTAATTTAGAAAAAAACAAACAGTTACGTGATGCTATACGAATAGTTAGTTATGATGTTGAGAAGATTTCACTGGATATATACAAAACTTATTATGCGATTCTACATTATTTTATTATTTTTTTGGTAATCAATTAACTCATAAAGGATCGTTAGACCATATCCGCTTGATACGAGTTAGAAACAAGAGGAGGTGGAGACTCTCAAAAGTACTCTAAACTCCTATCATCTACACTAATTCTTCCGATCTTGTCCGCCACTTTGTTGGCCTCTCTCGGTATCCATTTAACTTGAACTTGTCACGGTAGTCTTGTGAAGTCTCGGCATTCCTTAATCAAACCCGTGATCGGTTGGTTGGTGTCAATAGCGTCCGTAAGGCATTTGTACGCCGCAAACGAGTCTGTCTCTAGATCAAGTGTGGATACCTCCTCTCCCAAGCCAAACCTAGACCTTTTTTAATTGCTTCAAGTTTCGCCTCATCCAAAGTAGGGATGACAACGCTATTTTGAAACCCCATGCCCATTTGCCATCGGTTGTACGAAGCACTCCCGCCTCGTAGCCCCGATTTTCTTCCATAATCACACCCCCGTCTGTATTCAGTTTCACCCAACTATCCTCGGGTTTTTTTCAATTGTTCTTCGCCCCTCCTTTCTCTACTTTCATTTGCCCCGTCTTCAAATCATGTCTGATATTTTGGTCTTATTTCGTATAGGTTATAATACACCGAGAAATCGATACAATGGGGCCAGACATAACCAAAATAATGCTATTCTAATTACAATGAATTGACTAGCTTGGTCCAGAACACCTATTATAACGGGAAAAATCCCTAAATGGCCAAGTTGATAGAACAGTCGAACGGGATAGATTCGATGTTCTTCGACTGTTGAATTGGGGGCATTAGATACTTATGATTTCGAACTGAACTTGGGATCATGCCAGGCTTCCTACGTATCCCATTGAGGGAATCAAGCCGAACGTAGTTCATTCATTCTTTTGAGTAACCTTTATTGGGTTGACCCCTAATAGGGCTGCTTGGTTCACTTAGTTCTGCATTGCGCGACTCCACGATTTTGATCATATCTCCTTAATGTGTGGTCGAAACTTCGATCCGCTTCTTGATTCGGGACCCTGACTCATGTAGATTTCAGGAAATGTATGGCTTCGATCTAATTGAGTATCGAACTGACTTGGTTCGATCGATGATAGATCGAATCGGGGGAATTCAAGAATACATTGCTCGACTTCGCGGTTTCGATCATATCTCTCTAATGGATGATCGAAACCTTAATCCACTTCTTGATTCGGGACCCCGACTCATGTAGATTTTAGGGCATGTATGGCTTTGATCTAAGGGAGCATCAAATTGACTTGATTCACTCAATAATATATCAAACTGACTGTGCATCGAACTGGCTATGTATCGAACTGGTTGTGCATGAAACTGGTTGTGCATCGAACTGGCTATCCATCGAACTAGTTGTGCATTGAATTGACTGTGTATCGAACCGGTTGTGCATCATACCGGCTGTGCATCGAACCGGTTGTGCATCGAACCGACTGTGTATCTAACCGGCTTGGATTCGATCTTAAAGCTTCTCCGTCCATCCCCCATACTTGTGAGGAGTGATGGGGTATTTATAGGTATGATTACAGGGGCTTAAAGGTAATTTTGAGCTTATATCGAACTGAGGCGGTTCGATTGAACTCACAAAATTAGATCTACTTTTAGTATCGAATTGTGCAAATTCGATACTAACCTGCGCAGCTCTACTATCTTGAGCATAACTTTCTCTCTTGACCTCCGAATTGAATTCTGCTTGTTGCGTTGCAACCTAGACTCATGTGGCTTTCTAATGAAATATTAATAAATGTCTAATTAGCTGTATAGATATAATAGTGAACCAAATACGGCTGAGGTAGCTTACCTTTAAGCCTTCTCGACACTCATCGGTCAATTTCGCGCCATCGTGGCTTCTTCTTGACATGACACATTATGTCACACCATTAAGTCCCCCAGTTTGGAGTGTGATTTTGGAACATAAGCATACTTCAAACTATAATGAAGTGCTAGAGTCTTTTCGTCTCAGTTTTGAGGTGATTAATGTCATTTTGCACCAGTATAGCTTAGTTAATAAGCCCACATCATATAGTCCCCCCATTTGGGAGTCGGTCTTGATTCAAGAGCGGGTGCCAAATTATAAAAATCTTGTGTGGATTCAAAATGCATCCCTCATTTGGGAGCCGTGATCTGGAGGATCGGTTTCCAAATAACTTTTATTTGGCTTGATACGATGCACTTGTGTGCTAGTGATCTGCTTTATGAACGTCGCGCCATGGGTAGTGATCTGGTTTGCACTTACCTTAAGGTGTTGTTTTGACTAAGTGTCCACCTCTTTGGAGCCCTAAGACTTTTGCGCTGAGATGAATGCCCGCATATTAGTTCCTATTTTAGCATCCTCATTAGTGCAACAGAAACATGTGTAGTGCGCTAACAGCCCGTTATTCATCTATTGATAGATATGTGAAATCTCGATTTCATGCAACTCTGTACACGTGAAGTATTATTGTTTCTCTACGATGGAGTGAATGCATTTTAGCCTTCTGAGCGACTTGGTCGCTCAGAAGTTGATCCGCTTTGGTTTACGTATATGAGCATAGTATGCTCGATTCTTTTTATCACTCTAATGCATCTTGTCTTTCCTATAGCATACTCTTTTGCCGCAAGTAGGATGACTCTCATTTTTATGAAGATCGTGGTTGAGTTGCAAATTATGACAGCTCACCTGGTTACTTTCTCGTCTTTGGGGATTCGACAACAGTTAAGTGTGTGAAATGATTCCACAAGTTGCTAGTCTATAAAACCGCCAGGCATTCTACTCGTAATGAGCTTGACATTGAGGTTCCAACGAGAATAACTTTGTTTTCTACCTCGTTATTGGTCACAATGAAGTTCGACCCTGGGTGCGCTAGCCAGTTTTTGTATGATTTTACAGAGTTCTTACCCTCTAATTTTGATTTTATCTTTGTTTCGGCTATGTTGTTGATAATAATGTGACAAGCATAATGAAATCTGATTTGGGAGTCCTTAGCCTTGGTGTTTGCACTGATTTTGTAGTTATCTTTGGTTTAGATCGCTAACTCTGGTCATGAGATTTTATTGCATGCATCGCCTTCATTGAGGGCGAATGTGGTGATAATCAAAGAACTGGAGCTGCGACATGCCGCTTAGAGCGGATTTCTTTTAATATGATTGACCAATATGGGGAAGACGTAATCCCGATGCTCGAGCATAAATATACATCGTGTGTTGTGGGTAGATTTGCATTGTACCATGCTGGGTAGACGTAAGTGATTTGCTATGTGAAGTTTATTGCAATGGCCAACCTTACATGGATATGTTATTTGCATCATGTTTTTGCCAGCGGATGTCCATCCTTTGTGGTTTTGGTTTATTTCTGACCACGTTGGGCCCGATGTTCACTTCAGATATTTCATATTTTCATCTGATCACTTCGGGCTAATATTTCATTTTTTATTTGGTCGCTCCGAGCTAATATTTCATTTTTGAGATTTTAGGTTTGTATCTTATCTTGTCGGGTTGAGGTTCTTGGTGCCGCCTTAGACATGTTTGCTTCATAGCCTGATAGAGGGACATTTGTCGTATCGCTTTGAGTAGGTTTGCATCATACCGCTTCGGGTAGATGTTCTTGGTGCCGCCTAGGACATGTTTGCTTCCTACCTCTTTTGGGGCTAAGCGTATCTCCGACATGATGCTTATGTTGTTCATGAGGGGTGTATTTTTGCGTTCGACCGCTTGTGGGCCAACCGTACCTCCTTCGTGATGCTTATGCTGTGCATGAGGGGTGGACTTTTGAGTTCGACTGCTTTTGGGGCAAACGTACCTCCGTCATGACGCTTATGTTGTGCATGAGGGGTGAATTTTTGCGTTTGACCGCTTTTGGGCCAAATGTACCTCCGTCATGACGCTTATGTTGTGCATGGGAGATGTATTTTTGCGTTCGACCACTTTTGGGCCAAACGTACTTCCATCATGACACTTATGCTGCGCATGAGGGGTGAATTTTTGCGTTCGACCGCTTTTGGGCCAAACGTACCTCCGTCATGACGCTTATGCTGTGCATGAGAGGTTAGGACTTATTGTTGACCCCCTTGAGTCCTCATTTGCGTTTCCAACATCATTTCTTTAAGACTCCACCTGGGGGTAAGATTCTTCGATATCACTCTTGGGTAAAATTCTTCGATATCACTCTTGGGTAAGATTCTTCGATACCACTTTTGAGTAAGATACTTCAATACCACTTTTGGGTAAGATTCTTCAATACCTCTTTTGGGTAATATTATTCGATACCACTTTTGGGTAATATTCTCCGATACCACTTTTGGGTAAGATTCTTCGATACCACTTTTGGGTAATATTCTTCGATACCACTTTTGGGTAAGATTCTTAGATACCACTTTTGGGTAAGATTCTTCGATACTACTTTTGAGTAAGATTCTTTGATACCACTTTTGGGTAAGATTCTTCGATACCACTTTTGGGTAAGATTCTTCGATACCACTTTTGGGTAAGATTTTTCGATATCACTTTTGGGTAAGATTATTCGATACCTCATATGGGTAAGATTCTTCGATACCTCATAAGGGTAATATTCTTTGATACCTCATATGTGTAAGATTATTCGATACCTCATACGGGTAAGATTCTTTGATACCTCATACGGGGTAAGATTCTTCGATACCTCATAAGGGTAAGATTCTTTGATACCTCATACGGGATAAGATTCTTCGATACCTCATACGGGTAAGATTCTTTGATACCTCATAAGGGTAAGATTCTTCAATACCTCATAAGGGTAAGATTCTATGATACCTCATACGAGTAAGATTCTTCGATACCTCATACGGGTAAGATTATTTGATACCTCATACGAGTAAGATTCTTCGATACCTCATAAGGGTAAGATTATTTGATAACGCATACGGGTAAGATTCTTCGATACCTCATATGGGTAAGATTCTTTGATACCTCATACGTGTAAGATTCTTCGATACCTCATAAGGGTAAGATTCTTTGATACCTCATATGGGTAAGATTCTTCGATACGTCAGAAGGGTAAGATTCTTTGATACCTCATACGTGTAAGATTCTTTGATATGTCATAAGGGTAAGACAAATCATGACACTATTTGGAGTGTAGTTGCTTGTCTCCGCAGAGGAAGCTCATCTCAGTCGTTGCTTGTAATAAGATAAGGGACACGCTTTCTTAGAAATCTGTCAGTATTTAAACAGAAATGTAAATGATTAATTTATAGGATTGGGATTGAAGAATCCCTAATCTTTCTTCCGGTGATGTTAGTTTCCTTGGTTGAATCGTGAATTTGATTATTGCTCTTAACACCACTGCTTGTCAGCTTGGGACCGAATTACATATTGTTAACTCCGAGGTTTTTTCCTGATCTCTATATAGTTACTGGGACTCTTCGCGGTTCTTTTCTTGTTGGTCCATTCCCTTTCTTGGCCATTTTACGTGAACAAACTCTTAAGTGTAATCGAAATGGTGTTCCCTATCACGGCTCCAATATTTTGGGCTTATTTCGTCTAGGTTATAATACACCGAAAAATCGATACAATGGGGCCAGACATGACCAAAATAATGCTATTACAATAAATGGACTAGCTTGGTCCGGAACACCTATTACATATAAAGAGGTGTAAGATAACAGAAAAAATCCCTAAATGGCCAAGTTGAGGGAACAGACGAACGGGACAGATTTGATCTCTTCGACTGTCGAATTGGGGGCGTTAGATACTTATAATTTCGATCTAAACTTGGGATCGTACCAAGCTGCCTACGTATCCCATTGAGGGGATCAAGCTGAGCGTAGTTCATTCATCTCTTTTGAGTAACATTTATTGGGTCGACCCCTAGTAGGGCTGCATGGTTCACTTGGTTCTGCATTGCGCGACTCCACAGTTTTGATCATATCTCATTAATGTATGGTGAGAACCTCGATCCACTTCTTGATTTGGGACCCTGACTCATGTAGCTTTCAGGGCATGTATGATTTCGATCTAATTGAGTATAAAACTGACTTGGTTTGATCGATGATAGATCGAATCGGGGGAATTCGAGACTGCATGCTCGACTTTACGGTTTCGATCATATCTCTCTAATGGATGATCGAAACCTCAATCCCCTTCTTAATTTGGGACCCTGACTCATGTAGCTTTCAGGGTATGTATGGCTATGATCTAAGAGAGCATCTAATTGACTTGATTTAATCGATAATACATCAAACTGACTGTGCATCGAACTGGTTGTGCATCGAATTGGTTGTGCATCGAACTGGCTGTCCATCGAACCGGTTGTGTATTGAACCGGCTATGCATCAAACCGGTTGTGCATCGAACCGACTGTGCATCGAACCGGTTGTGCATCGATCCAGCTGTGCATCGAACTGGCTATTTTGGTAAGATTTTGAAAAGTTACAAGGAAAAGAAACGGCTAACAAAGTTAATTAAAAGACAAAAAATAAAGTGGACAAAAACTACAAGACATTTTTTATAATTTTGCCTTTTAGATTTAACTAGAGTTGGCGCTTGACATAATCAGCCAACTGTTCACCTATATCAACCAATTTGAATATTGTATAACTGAAAATCGTTTAAGATAGTTTGAGCATGTTAAACACAGACCCATAGATGCACCGGTACGACGAGTTGAAGATCTCGACTTATGACAGACGGCTAGAGCTCGTGGGAGACCGAAAAAGACGTGGATAGAGGTCATACGGAACGACATGAAGCTAAAAGATCTAAATGAAGACATGCTCGTCAACCGAAACCTATGGAGGCAGAAGATTCATGTTCACGACTCGACGTGATTCATTCATAGTTCATATAGCCTACCCCAATTTAATTGGGATTACAGGCTTGGTTGTTTGTTTGTTTGTTTGTTTTATAACTGAAACAAAATACTTCCGTTTCCGTTTCACTCATATATAGTTAAATCAGCCTATATGTCATACTTCGTTTATATATGAATATTCTAGATAATGTGACACAGATTCAAGGATGGCATGCAAAGTTTCATGCATGGAGAAATTTGGAAATTTGTGGTGGGTGATGAATGTTTATGCTTTTAATGTGATCTAGACAAAATCTTATCTTATAGAAGACTATCGTATTTGACTATACATATTACAGGTGAGAAAATAAATTTTACCTTAAATAAGATCGAGTTTCTTAGGAAAAGATTTTGGTGGGTTGGTAAAGAAACAAGTGATAATTGATGTACCAAAAAATTACTCAAATTAAAAACTTAGAATTCTCTGTGTATATAAATAGGGGTGACGATATTGCTAAAACAAAAATTATTGCTGCCAAAACAAATTTTAGTAGTTCACTGATTTACCCTTTTTAATTGAGGAATAAAGCAATCAAGATTATTTTATACCAGTAACAATAAAATAATTTAGTAATTTTAGTAGTTCACTGATTATTTTATAAAGTAATCAAGATTATTTATACCTGTATAATAATAAAAAAAAACAGTAACAAACAACTAATATTACTTTTCCACTATATTTTATACCAACAGTAAAAGCTCCTCGTTAAATTTTACTTAAGTGGATTATGGATAATATTAAATATTTCAAATAATTTTTCGGATTAACTTTCAATTTTTTGAATTTTTTTTTTGACAACACAATTTTTTGAATTAAGAACAAGGTTATCACCAATTATAATTTAGTGCCTCAACTTGTTAGTGATTCTTTATCATATATACCAAAAGAAAATATCAAAATGAAAAACTTTTTGCTCTAAAATATTGAGTGCTTTTAACTTTTAATCTTATCTTAAGTATTAGAAAGTGCAATAATTTTTATTCTCTCAAAATGGCTTTTTGCAAATTAGATATTATTTTCAAGGTTTATTTTCCAAACTTCTTGATAAACATAATTGAAAAAAATAATTTAGGGTGGTTCTAATTATTTATTTGGAAAAGTATGAAATTTTACCAAAACGTCCTTTGAAATAATTTAATGTAAGGAAAAAAGGAGAGAGAGAGAGAGAGAGAGAGAGAGAGAGAGAGAGAGAGAGAGAGAGAGAGAGAGAGAGTAATTGCTAAATTTAAGGAGGGAAATTAATATTCTCTTGATTAGTTTTTTTTTCTTAATTAAAAATGGTAAATTAGTGAACTCTTAAGATTTGTTTTGACAGCAACAATTTTTATTTTGGCAATATCGCCACCCATAGTTAATTAGTTGAGTAATCTGATCAGTAATTTTATGAAATAACAAAAGTTTGCATACATATTTATTATCATGAGCCTTTCTCTTTTGTTAAAACTCGAGCTAAACTAAGGGTTTAAAATAGATATTAAACATTCCACCATATATTTTAAATGATCCTTGACGCACGTGCCGTAACCCTGTTTAATATTTTAAGTTTCCTTTATTGGTATATCCTAGAAATAGATATAGTCCAGCCTTGGCGGCTCAGTCACACTTTGTGCGAGTGAATAGTGATGTATAACTATTGTTAATGCGACACGAATTTTGCAAGTCTTGCAACAAATATTGTTAATATCAACAGGGTCAATGGACCGTTTAAATAGTCATCAATGTAAGGCTGGTTGGTGAGTTTCAAATAAATTACAAGGAAATTTTGAAGCTGTTAGGCTGAAACGGTCTTAGCTTATCACACTATTGTCCGAGTTGGGGATATAGACAATATATTGAATTTAGTTGCTAATTAATGCAATGAAAAGACAATGTGAATGTCATAATCCCAACCGTGATAAATTTCCGGAGGTTAGAAAATGTATTCAAGGAGTTGAATGAAGTGTGTATGAAAGATTGACAATTGAGAAAAAAAACTAAATGTAATAAAAAAATTGATTCCTTTCATGGTTAGGAAAAATAACTAGCGAGGAAGGACTTTTTTTTTTAATTTTTTTTATGAGCAATTGAAACAATTTTATTCAAAAGAGGTATAAGACATACCCCACAAGAAAGTTAGACTTTTCAATCAAGAGGGGAATTAGACCATTCAAAGAACGAGTACGAGAAGTTACGGTTACAAGATTTTGCCCATGTCCAGGTCCTACTTTAACTAATTCAAACAACTCCATGTTGCTATCGGTGGATCCTTTAAAAATAGTATTGTTTCGAGCTAACCAAATATACCAAATGGTGAAGAACCAAACAGCTCGAACATCCGGATTCTTGTTCGTCATATTCACCAACCCAAAAATTGCTCCATATGAGATTTAGAGTTGCCGGGAAAAGGCGTTTGCGCTCCCACCCACTTGCAAATAAACATCCAAAGCTGATAGGATTTTTGACAATTAAAAAACAGATGGCTAGCGTCTTCTCTATCCTCGCCGCATTGAGTACACCTTAGCTGGTCCCCATTGAGACCCAACCCTCTGCGTAAAAGGTTACACTTTGTTGGTACCCTGTTGAGGACCGTTCTCCAAGCGAATGCTTTAATCTTCATTTGAATTTTTATGCTTCAAAGAGACTTGAAGAAAGGATCGGACATGCCATTCTCCTCAGTAGCAAGAATTTTGTAGGTAGATTTAACTGAGTAAACGCCTTTAGGATCCTTTGTCCACACCCATCTGTCCAACTGATCAGTTGGTCTAAAATCTCTTCAAACATCAATAAGTTGATCAAGTAAGATTTTTTCCCACTCGAATAATGCATGTCTCCAAGTCCAATTCCACTCCCATCCATGTTTCATCAACACGCCTTTTATTGTGTGTTAACAGGTTTGATATTATTACCTAATTAACAGATTTGTTTAGGGTTGGAACGCCTTGTCCGTGATTCAGAAGCTTGTAAAATTATGAAAATATCCCTATTTGTATTCACTGAGTTTCACTCTGAATTTTCTAGTACATTGGAGTGTATGTGTGTGTGGATGAACTTGGATCTGCCTTTTCTTCTCAATCTATCCCTCCTTTTATATGGGTTTGTTTAGGGACATGTGTCATTATGCATGTTTAAATAAATTACAGGTGTTGCAATGTGCATAAATGAACAGGATAAATTTTATATTTGCTAACTAGACGCTGGTTGGGATGAATTTTTATCTCCTCTGATGGCTTCAGGGGCTTCCGATGAGTTAGCTCTTTTAGTTTCTTCTTTCCGATAAGTCAGGCTTCTTAGAAAGGCTTGAGGAGAAGGATGGGGTACTCGTCCGACATGATTGCGGCTTGGGTAGCGATCTGTTTTTATGTTGTTCCTTCTTGGTATATGCCCCGATAAGTAAATCTGCTCTTTCTCGCATGTGGGGTGGGCTCCGATGATGTCTTTATTTTAGAGGAGTGATATTCTTGTGTTTTGGTCTTCGTGATTTGTGCTCCGAGGGTTTTTGGATTTACCTTGGGCGTTGTTTTCGTGCTCTGTCCTTCGGGATAAGGGTTCCGATGGCTTTTTTAGATTTTGAGTGTTCAGTGAGTGGATGTTCTCGTATATTCTGGGACTTGGGGTCCGTTGTGGTTACTCTTGTGCATGGATGGATATCAGAGTCGCGCAGATCCATCGGGATTCACTCTTTCTCCGATGTCGCGCTGATATCTTCTCTTTATTCATCGTGACTTTCCAAGGGACGCTTAGGTGCCTCTTCGGGTGATTACCATTTTGGGTTGGTAACACCCGTTGGGCCTCCTCATCGCGAGTGTGCACTCCTCATCGGAAGTGCATGTGACGATAGTATCGTCCATGTATTTAATCCCTGGATTTAGGGTTAATGCTTCATCTAATCTTATATTTTATTTTTACGGTTAACATTGTGGATATGGATACTCTTATCCATGGCAATAGAAAACAACCTAGGAAATTTGACAAATAAAGGGTCCTCCCCGCACCACTTATCTGTCCAAAAGTAAGTATGGTCACCCGAGCCCACTCCGAAAACCAACAATTGATTAAACTCCAGTCATCTTTTGTACATCAAATCCTTCCACCACAATGAGTAATATTTTTGATTACCACCTCTGTTGTTGCGGCCTAAAAAATTAACAAATTCTCCATATCTAGCCACAAGGATTTTCCTCCAAAGCCCATCCTCTTCTTAAATAATTCTCCATTTCCATTTTGAGAGTAAGGCAACATTAAAAAAAAATCCATATTTTTTATATCGAGACCTCCCAGTTCAAAATCTTTGCAAACTTGATCCCAATTAACCCAACATATTTTTCTATTCTCATTGTTTCGACCCCATAAAAATTGTTGTTGAATTGCAACGATAGCTTTGAGAACCTTTCTAGGGGCCCGATAGAAAGAGAAGAAGTAAAGCGGAGCACCGACGAAAACTGACTTAAGCACGACCACTCTCCCCCCAAAAGAGATAATGACACCACTTCACAAAGACAAGCTCTTTTCCGCTCCACGAATCACAGGGTTCCATGCACAAGCTATTCTCGGGTTCGCCCCAACCGAAATACCAAGATATTTAAAGGGAACCTTCTCAATTTTACAATTAAGAATCTCAGCAAAACCAGTAAGAAAATCTTCTTCCACATTTAGTCCAATAAGACTACTTTTGAAGAAGTTAACCTTAAGACCCGAAATAAGCTCGAACAACCTCAGTATGAATTTAAATGCCGCAACATTGTTCTGTGAATAATTACTAAACAAAATTGTATCATCATCATACTGCAGATGAGCGATTTCAAGATGATCACTCCCAATATTGATGCCTTTCATCAAATGATTATGTTTCGCCATCCGAATGATACCTCTGAGTGGCGATGAGAAAAAGAAGCGGGGAAAGTGGATTCCCCTGTCTCAAACCTCGAGAAAGGGTGGAGTAGATCAGATGGGCTTCCATTTATAAGGAGAGAAATTGATGCTGAGCTCAAGCATATTTGATCCATTTTCGCCAAGTATCATTAAATCTCATTCTAACCATCATATCTTCAAGAAATCCCCAACTCATGCTATCAAAAGCTTTTTCGAAATTAACTTTGAACAATAAAGTCTTCAAGTTACTTCTGATGGCCTCCTCAATAATCTCGTTGGTGAACATAATACAATTCAGAATGTTTTCCCCCTTGAGGAATGCCGATTGCTCTTGTTCAATGACTTTATGAATCACCTTCCCAAGTCTAGATGCAAGGATCTTAGTTAATATCTTGTAAGCGCTGTTGTTGATTAATGAAATTGACCGAAAATCTCCAAGATTTTCTGGATTAACTTTCTTCGGGATAAGAAGGAGGAACGAGTTTAGGGTTTATCAAAAGAAAAGAAAAAGGAACAAGTTGCTTTTATTAAAAATCTTATATATAATCATTCATGAAGATTTGAGTTACATGGTACGATTGTGCATACGAGGAATTCAGTTTTCTTTACGAGGATAAACGATATTAAGCAAATATTTTGTGAGTTGAAACATGCACAAACTTAAATGGTAGAAAGAATCACATTATATTGCTCCATGCACAGATCTAACTTGAGCTAGAAAGATTTTGTTCCACTATTTTAACCAACAAGGCAACTCTAGCACGCATTAGTTATTCAGTTGTGGTGTATTCAAGACCGTTTTGCGGTCCCTAATAGTTGCATTTGAGACCGCCTTGTTGTCCCTAATAATATTCATACTATGGTGTATGAATATTATTAGGGACCGCGACGCGGTCTCGAATGCAAGTTTTGGGGACCGCAACGCGGTCTCAATAACTTTTATTTGTATTTTTCAAACCTTTAGCAACCATGTTGTGGTAGCTTGCGCCCCAAAAAGTTCAAATTTTCGGAGGGTTATGGGGGGAATTTGAATTTGACGAAAATTCAAATTTTCACTTCATCTTTTATATATACCCACCACTACCCTCTCATTTTTTCAAATCCAAAACAAAAAAACAAACACCAACTCTTCTCTTCTTTTTTTTTCAAATCCAAAACAAAAAGACACTAAACACCAAAAAAACACCAATCCTTCTCTTCTTTTCTTTTTTTCAAATTCAAAACAAAAAAACACCAAACACCAACACCAACACCAACACCAACACCAACTCTTCTCTTCTTTTCTTTCCAAATCTAAAACAAAAAATTCTTCTCTTCCTTTCTTTTCCACAAACTTTATTTTTCTTCTTCTTTTTTCATTTCATTTATTTATCTTTCATTTACTTTTTTGTTCATCTTTTTTACCTTTTTTCATTTTTTAGAATATTTTTCTTTTATTAGTCTTTTCATTTTTTATTAATTGTTCTTTATTATTTAATTTTATTTGTTCTTGTATATTGCTTTGTTGCTATTATTTATATGTAATTTCTAAAAAGATCAGTAATATTCCGGTAATTTACCGGAATATTATTGGTTTTTTTTTATTTCGTTCGCAGAGTATCAATGATCGCGCCACGGTCTCAGTTAATATTCATACTAGCTGGGACCGCGTTGCGGTCCTAGAGTTTGAATATTTACTGATACCGAAGCGCGGTCTTAATTACCCTTTTCACTATTTGAGATCGCGTCGAAGTTACAATTGTTCTTTAAGTACCTGGGACCGCACTGCGGTCTCAAATATTATTTATCTTCCATTTCATTTATTTATCTTTCGTTTGCTTTTTTGTTCATCTTTTTTACCTTTTCCATTTTTTAGAATAATTATTCTTTTATTAGTCTTTTCATTTTTTATTAATTGTTCTCTATTATTTAATTTTATTTGTTCTTGTATATTGCTTTGTTGCTATTATTTATATGTAATTTCTAAAAAAATCAATAATATTTCGGTAATTTACCAAAATATTATTGGTTTTTTTTTTCGTTCGCAGAGTATCAATGACCGCGCCATGGCCTCAGTTAATATTCATACTATCTGGGACCGCGTTGCGGTCCGAGAGTTTAAATATTTACAGAGACCGAGGCGCGGTCTCAATTACCCTTTTCACTATTTGAGATCGCGTCGTGGTTACAATTGTTCTTTAAGTACCTGGGACGGCACTGTGGTCTCAAATATTATCTGGAACCGCAACGCGGTCCCAGCTACTCCGGTCGCAGTTGAAGTTATCTAGGACCGCTTTGCGGTCTCGGATGAGATACAACCGAGCTCATCCGAGACCGCGCAATAGAGACCGCTTTGCGGTTGCTTTCTGCAACCGCAAAGCCCTCAAATGAGGTCCAAACTTATAGTGTGTAATGTGACTCGATCAGTTAGAGTTCCAATAGGTTTTATGAATAACTTGTGAACAAAGCAAAGATAAAATTAGATATTCAATTAAAAAAATTCAAGTACATCTATGTAAATACTTTTGCTGAGTGAAAGTATGTGAAAGAACCTATATGATCTGCTTGTGGCAACTTACCAACTTTCCTTGATGCTGTGCTCACCCAATTGGTCTCCAAAATATCAAATAATCGACAGATTTAGATGCAAAACCTCACTGATTGTTTCGGGTCATTTTCTTGGTTTAGACCCGATAACCTTTGATGGTTTCGTTTTACCTTTTTGATGGTTTGGTTCTTTCATAAATAACTTAAATAAACTGCGACTAACTCATTTTTGTTATTATTCGGAAATTCTATGGTTATACTTTAAACCCAAGATATATATGACTATGATTACTAATAATGCTTGCTGATAATTTCATCATTATCATACTTATCAAAAAAAAAAAATTAAAAAAATCATCATTATCACACATCAAGTCAAGATAATAACACTTTTAAATGCTTGTAAATCCTACAAGTTTTAATTTAAAGGCTATATGCCAGATCATTCATGAAATAATATTCACATCCTTGACTTGGGTTCAAAACAACAAAGTTATATAGACTTGGTAAAAAATATTAATTTTCACCTTCCCTTTCTACGCAAGAAGAGGCAACATACTTAACTTGGTAAACCCGCATTTTATTCGCCGCCAGACAGTAAATATAAAATAATATTAGTTGTAACTTGTGACTTGTAACACCAAAAAGGTAATGATCGCCTCATTATTTTGACCATTTGTTTGATTATGCGATTATGCCCGCTATGATTCAGGAGTTTTGAACAAGGAAAATCGAAGCGATTTTTTTTTCCTTTTTTTTTTCAAATGAGGGCTGTGGTTGTCGAATTTACCAACAAAATATAATTTCTCAGATTTATATTAGTTGTTCCACGCCACATGTCGATTAATCATGCTACACCAATGTCTCATCAAATCATTATGCTAAGTGGTCTGCCTTAGTGGTGGCAATTGAGACTTACTTAGGCTACGGCATGTATATGTTACGCGTTGGCGTTGCATCGTTTTTTAAGTAAAAGATGAGGACATGATCTTCAAGACTCCTCTGTTCATAGAAATATCTTCGTGGACATTCTTCGAGCAGCTGGAACCGTCGCAACTGTGAAGTACGGTGCAAAATCAATTACGAGTCCACCAACTTACGCAATCAGCACTTGCCTACGTCTCTTGGGTTCGCGATGTTCATACAAACTGATCATCAGGCGTTTCTTGTTTTTTCTTTGTTTTTGCACCGTACTTTTCCCTGGTTCATACAAAATGTGTTGTGTTATTATACCGCTTGATGCTTCAAAAAATAAATAAAGGCTACCATCATTATTACTTCTATTGATATAAGTTAAAATTATCTGCACTACATAATGCATCAATCCAATATCTCTTTAATTTAATCATGCCATCGCAATAGGTAATATTTTGAATCAGATATAATTTGTAAGACATCATTTCAAGTCGAACCATCCACACTTCAAAAATTAGGGTTTGATTTCTAGTTGCGCTACTAACCCGTACGTCAACAAAATATTAATAAAGATGAGAAAAAAGGATGGAGGCTGATGGAGCCGGACCAAATCTGAACTCCCTTAAATAAAATGTCAATAAAATCAACATTTGTAACAAACTAGTCATTGTAAGCCCGACAATCAAAGGGAAAATTCATAATAACCAAAAAAATAATATTTATCAAAATGGGAAGCATGATTTCCTCTATAACCCAACTTGTTTGAATAAAGGGTTCAAATAAAATGGATCCAATTACAATAGTGCGACATATCATGAGTTTCACTATTCTTATAAAAAAAATCTACATTATCATTGTATTGTAATTGTGGCCATCTTAAAGTGGTGAACTATAAATGAATAAAAGCAAATTGTTTTGACATTCTCAAAATTAGTTTGGATCACAAATTTGATTGTATCCTGAAATTCAGGGGATTTACAGTTGTCTCAGGATAGCTCCCGACTTTGAGGATTACGCTCTTTCATGTTTCATGTTTAGAGTTGTTGATCTAGAATTTATCATTTTTTATCAAGTTTCTGACAAGAGACTAGACTCGTCAAAAGAATATATAGGCTCTGTTATCAAGGATGCCTCAAAACGAGAAATTATTTTATATAATCATTGTATTATTTAATATACGGTGGGATAAGATTATTGGTGGTTATTTCTATATTCTAGAAGGAAATAAAAATACAAACTGAAGGTTGCACCATTCAGTGAGCACGAGCATAAAATGAATTCTCCCACAAACCCCTATTAGCTAAGTCAAAAAACTGTTTAGAACAAATGTTTTGAATGTGAAAATAAGGAAACATATTGTTGATTTTGAACCATAGAGAGACAAAATCCAGAAAGCGATTTAATCGTTACAATTAATAGGTTGACCAACAAATCATAAATCTGCTGTTGTGTCTTACTTCAATATACCGTCATCATGACCTCACACACGAAAATTGTACTTGAAGCTCTCTCTACTTTACTATATGCATATCCATTTCAATGTTATGAATTGTGACATAATACTGTATTATATAATAAGCCGCCATTTGATCCCTTTTGGGGTTTGTTGGATTTAATCCAATCCAATCTAATAATAACAGTACCACTACCCTATTATTCATATACATGAAAACAATTTTCTAACTTTTTAATCATGCAAATATTGATGGTTTGTGCACCAATTAGGAACTCGTGCCCTCTTGGTGGAAGTCCTTTGTTGACTTTTGCTTAATTAAAATTTATACATATGTGCGATTATGGTCGCTTGTATTTGTATCGACTATTTTTCTCTTTTACTGCTTGATTTAAAAAATAGTAACTTATACATGACTTTATCAATGTATATATTGTAACTTTAAAACTAGCTATTTAATTTTTTGAAATATATATAATAATATCAATGATAATAGATAACATAATTTATTTATTTTTGAGAAATGAGCACTTAATGAGATCTAATTGGACTGAATTATGATCAGACTACTTGTTCCAGTAAAATGAATAGTTTTAATCTGGTTCATGGACTTCATCAAGAGCTTGGACCATTATGAAATATTACTTATAGTTATAGCGCATAACACTTTGTTTCTCATGGATTAACAATTAAATCATAAACTTTATATTTTGAAAATCAACTTAATTGTCAGATTATAAGTAAATTCACTTAGCTAGGCCT
Organism: Linaria vulgaris; assembly: GCA_948329865.1. Taxonomy (NCBI): domain Eukaryota; kingdom Viridiplantae; phylum Streptophyta; class Magnoliopsida; order Lamiales; family Plantaginaceae; genus Linaria; species Linaria vulgaris. Next base: position 26,408,206 of record OX415250.1, on the reverse strand, counting down.
GTTTTACTTCCGACCAATATGCAGCCCAATAACCGAAGCGGTTTGGAACTACTTATTGTTATAACTCCAAATCCAACAATTCTGACCACACTGAATAGTTAATAAACACATTTTATAACGAGGTTACATTTGGGCCAAGAGTTGGGCCCGCTAAAATACTGGGCTTAATTTATGCTTATCTAAATAATTTAAATAGTGAGAATTATAGGTTGTTTGAAAAACAACACAAGAATCTCGGGTGATTAATTATTATTTGAAAATTGCTAAATCTTCGTGAATATAAATCCATGGTCCCTATTGTGCTCCACGTATAAATAAGGTGAACCATATTATCTCAAACCCAGGGTTCGATCTTAAGCATATATATAAGATGTTCGCTCGTTTAACCATCATCTAGGGTTCTAGGCCTATGTATCAGAATGCTTATACCACCAAATATTAACTTAGCCTCATTTGTAATATTGCATATTATTCCAATCAAACACAAAGTATGAAATTTTAGAATACCTAATTGAATCTTAGATTGTAAATTTAATTCACAAAGAAAGATATTTTAGAAGGATAAAAGCTCCCGTTCTTTTCCCAACATAATTCCAAATGTTTGAAAGTAGTTGGGAATTGGGATAGTTTGTCGAGCGCCAATCACGAGCTTGCCGCGGAACTACAACAATATTATAATATATCCATTACGAATTTAAAATTTGGCTAGGTTTCAAAAATATGTGTACCTCGAATAAAGATATATTCATTCTACATTGGGGATGTAAAGCACGTGGATGGGCCGGCAATCATATGACCATATGACTCCAAATATTTTATTTCCCTAGCTCTCGTTGAAACTCTTGGCTAGCTTAATTATAATATGAGACCCTAATCATTGTTATAGTTTTAATGACATGTGAGTCAGACAATAATAGTCTTTTTAGGTTAAACAAAAATTCCTGTGACATTTGGGATGTCCTTCGGACATAAAGCGTTGTTTAATGTTTTCAAAAGCTAGCTGCTAATGTTGATGTGATAATAATTAATATTAGATTATGCAAAACACAAGAGTCTTTAACGAAGTTCTTCCGGCTAGAAAAAGTCCTTATATATGACAAATTATGTAATCTTATGACTGATTTGGTTACCTTTTTTAAATAAGTGCACCGTTAGTTATGAAGAAATTTAAACTTAACTCTCACTTATGAAGCTCGCGTTTGGATGTCAAAATATCACATGTCATTGCCAAATTTATAAATACAAAAAATTCATATTTGAATTGTAGTTTAAGGGGTAGATCATTTTATAACTCCTAAAATACCTTTACTTTGTTAATCCATAAAAAGTACCAATTTGGATAATTTTGTTATAAAAAACATATGTATACCTTAATTCATATAAATTCTTTTAAAATGTTTGTGCTAATTTACAATGTTTTTTACTTGGGATAAATCGCGTGTTGACTTGGCAGGTTAACAAAACACTCCAAATCAGACTAGTTCAGAGTTGCACTAGAACCAGCTTTGTCCTTTGCACACATGTACTCCAAGCAACGTGGTGTGAAGATGGTTGGATCTTTAATGATTTCGGTTTGAACTTGGGTCGTCCTAAGCTGCCTACGTATCCCATTGAGGGAAAGGTGAACGTAATTCGTTGAGGGTATGTCGAATATGTTGAATACGTCGTGTATTTTGCTATGTCGAATGTCGAAAATATGTCAAGTATCTAGGAACATATCGAGGATTATATGTCGAGTGCACATGTATATCGAAGGTTCCTGGCACGTCGAGGGTGGTATATTGAACATACGTCGAGTGTTCTATGTCGAGAGTAAATGATGTTGAGAAAGATGTATGTCGAGTTCGACATATGTTGAGGATGATATATATCGACGATAGGAGATCTCGGGCTTGGGATACTTTGGGGATTGTTTATATGTCGAGTGAGTATGGTACGTCAAATGGGTGTAGCACGTCGAGGATTTGGTGCCATCGAATATGATAGATGTCGAATATGGAGGATATCGAATCTGGCAGATGTCGAATCTAGATGACGTCGGGTGAAGTGGATATCGAGCATGATTCTATTGGGCAGTGCGAATATCGGGTAGCTTGGATGTCGAGCAAGAAGTATCTTGGGACTCGGGCCATGAGGATATCGGGTATATGGAGATGTCGGGCTCAGGAGATATCGAGCAACATCACCATATTGAGCAAGGTGATATATATCGGGTATATATACATGTCGAGAATGGGCGTTCGATAAGGACATGTGAGCAGTGTCGTGCACTCATCCAATTCGCCTAAGAATGTGGAGCGGGGGGTATTAATAGATCTCGGAGCGCGGGGACCGCTCTCGAGATTTTCAAAATGAAAAGTACTATATCGAATGTGCGTATTCGATATATGAGGCATATTGAATGTGGATCCTCGATATGCGGCGAGCTTGCGAGCTCTCTGGGCTTAGCTGAACTGCTTGTTGGACCGGCCTATTGGGTAGCTAGAAGGCCCATATTAATTTTAGAGCCAATATTTTGCACAAAAATATCACTAAAAAATTCCTACAACAAAATTGAAATAAAATTAAGATAAAAGAAATCTCTCATTCCAAATATTTTTATGATTATCATCAAAGTATCTTAGAAATTAAAAAGATTAACTAATATATTCATTAATGAGAAAATAAAAGAGATTACTTTAGAAAAGAAAAGAAAATAAAATATTGGAACATAATTTAGAAGGAAATACGAACAAATCAAAATTGATTGTAAAAGATAAAGTTAAAATGAGAAAAAGTAATCTTGATCGAGATTTTAAAATTTGGGATAGAAAGCAACAATTGATAATAAAGGTTAATCACAAGATCAGACCATTAATTACAGGCTTTCTTAGTTATTTAAATATTAATCCAAATATAGATTTGAGCTTGATTAAGACTCTAATTAGGCTGTATAAAGTAAACCAAATGTGTCATTAATCTATTATATTGTGTAGGAATCTCTAACTATAATGAGCGTATATTCAATTGACATGTATATTTTCTATTATTAAGTTTTAAGATATTTCGAGATTATATATTATTCTAATATAATTACCATAAGAACTAGTGGTGTGATAGGGTAGGGTACTCGTCTCGTTAGGGAATCAAATGAGGGTACTCGCGTATTTCAGAATAAAAAAAATCCCGTTTCCTTTCCCTTTTTAGTAGATAGCCGCAGCTAAATACCCGATAGGGTAGGGTACCATTCCTTGCGGGTTGAAGGTACCCCATTATTTTATTTTTATTATTTAAAAATAGAAATATAAAATAATATGAGTCAATATGAGTTAATTGTTAAGTAAAGAAAATATATGTTGCAGATTGTATTATTAAAATGTCCAACTACTAAAAAAAAGTATATATATATCTTCTTAAATTTCAAATAAATATCATAGTATAAAAAGAAATAGGCACCGTATAGGGTAAGGAAAATAGACGAGAACTATCCGTTCCCATACCTGCACCCACCTTAGAACCCGCATGTAGTGCATTTTAGGGTACCCGTACCCGAATCAACATATAGGAAATTTCCCTTATGGATAGGGTTTGGGAATGGGTACCCGCTGTTGGCCACCCCTAGTAAGAACTAATTTTATTAATTGTATACTAGTCATATATGCTTTGAACTAATTTTGAGCATAGTTTTTCTCGTCAAAAGTAGTCTCCCACTTTGTCTCATTTTTGTCATTAGTTATTTTTGCTAGAGTAAAATTGTAACGGCCCAATATTTTTTAATATAGATTAATAGGATTTTTTTCTATTGTTACTTAGCCTTGCATAATTAAATTAGTGTAAATATATTTACTGGTAATTACTGATATATATATACTCAATTATATGTGTAATATCAGATTATATATATTTACTAAAGTAATTAATATCGGAGTTATTGTTTCAATGGCACTAATTATAAGAAAACCGTTACTATTAGAAATTAATTTAGAAATTAAGGTTTAGGGTTATTTCTCAAACACACACCTTTGCCGTCATACCGTTCTATTTCGAAATCGTATGCTTTCTCGCACAAATTTTCTTTCCTGCGGTGCTCATATGTCCCTTGCAAATCAACTTCTTGAGCACAAGGTATATCACGTTCTCTTTCCTTTATATGTTGTTCATCTTTTAAATAAGTGGTGTTCTTGAGCACAATTTTTGTATGAAATTTCATAAGGGTGATCATTTATAGTTCTGTAGGAGCCATAATCCATAATCATGAAGCTTGTAACATTATAGCATGACTAATTCTTATTAAGTAAAGTATCACACTCACACGCACTATGCCTTGGTTTTTGGACAAGTTATTATATTATATTATGTGGAAATTTAATTTGATGGGTTAATTACATGTAGTTGTACAAATTAGTGTTTAGCTTTGGAAATTTGAAAAGAGTAATGTTATTTTGAATTTGGCCAACGTATGCATTAACCTTCACAATACTTAATTGAAGGACTTATTATGAATGGTGCATCACTTACATACCTCAGTTTGTCTCTATGTATAGTATAGCAGGTAATTATAATAAGTTAATGAATGTGCTTAGTTAGCTTGTTAAATATGAGTTAGTATATGTGGTGATCTCAAAATAAGTGTGCAGTTGTACCGATTTTAAACGAATTAACGGATTAGCGAATATTGAGGAGATGGTACTTGTGTGAGTTCTGATTGGTAATTGAAGTATTCTCATACAGATTCTTCTGCGTCAGGAAAATTAAGTTAGGCATTGCCTTACTCTCTCGTACTTGCTCTACTCTACAGTTGCATTCAGATGCGTGTGTATATATATATATATATATATATATATATATATATATATATATATACGTACTAAAATTATTTTCGAAAAGCTGGAAGGTATGTGCTAAATGTTTAGTGATAGCGTTGCATGTGTTTATACTTACGTAGTAAATGTGTTCACTCGTTTATCATAATCGTCTGTTATTGTATTCTCGCAACTTGCTACTTGTGTGTATGTCATGATTTTGAGTATCGATCGTTTTTGGTATTGATTGGATCCACGGCTTGGTCAGCACGGGGTACTACCGGGCAGCGGTGGGCTGTCGATGGGATCTCGTGACGCCTTGCCCCTTTCTCTCATAAGCATCGGGGGTTCGTTGCTTTTGAGGGGATCAACGAGTATGTACCTAGGCATGCGTGAATGTTTTCAAGGCCGCTCCTTGAACGGAGTGACAAGGTAACGAACGTGGGTGTTATAAGGTGGGAATGAGTCAACGACTTAGTAAACGGTAAACGCCCCCTAATATGATTGAACGTGAGTATATGCTTAATTGACTAACCTGATGCATTTAACTGTCTTATTATCTTGTACACCTTGCACACTCTCGTAACACCACTGAGATTTTTATCTCACTTGCCTGCCCTTCCTTCTAGTGTGATGTAGGCAAATCTTGGGATCAGTGGAGAGAGGAGACCGAGGAAGCATAGAGCTTAGCTGCAGTATTTACTTTCCCTGTTAGAGATACTTTTCTTTATTTCAAGACTATGATGTTGACAACTAGTTTTCTTTTCTCGTCTTTAGATATTACTTTTATGTCATTGGATCTTGCTATGGTATTTTGCCGCATTTAGACCTTTGGAGTTATTAAACCTTTTATGGATTATTTAGTCGAATTATGTTATTTGATTTAAAAAGTCGGGGCGTCACAGTTGGTTACCTTGTCACTCTGTTCAAGGAGCGACCTTGAAAACATTCATGCATGCCTAGGTACATGCTCGTTGATCCCCTCAAAAGCAACGAACTCCCGATGCTTATGAGAGAAAGGGGCAAGGCATCACGAGATCCCACCGACAGCCCGCCGCTGCCCGGTAGTACCCCGTGCTGACCAAGCCGTGGATCCAATCAATACCAAAAACGATCGATACTCAAAATCATGACAGACACACAAGTAGCAAGTTGCAAGAATACAATAATAGAAACGAGTGAACACATTTACTACATAAGTATAAACACATGCAACGCTATCACTAAACATTTAGCACATACCTTCCATCTTTTCGAAAATAGTTTTAGTACGTATATATATATATATATATATATATATATATATATATATATAAACGCAACTGAATGCAACTGTAGAGTAGAGCAAGTACGAGAGAGTAAGGCAACGCCTAACTCAATTTTCCTGACGCAAAAGAATCTATATGAGAATACTTCAATTACCAGACTCACACAAGTACCATCTCCTTAATATTCGCTAATCCGTTAATCCGTTTAAAATCGGTACAACTGCACACTTATTTTCAGATCACCACATATACTAACTTATATTTAACAAGCTAACTAAGCACATTCATTAACTTATTATAATTACCTGCTACTATACATAGAGACAAACTGAGGTATGTAAGTGATGCACCATTCATAATAAGTCCTTCAATTAAGTATTGTGAAGGTTAATGCATAAGTTGGCCAAATTCAAAATAACATTACTTTTTTCAAATTTCCTTAGCTAAACACTCATTTGTACAACTACATGTAATTAACCCATCAAATAAAATACATAATATAATATAATAACTTGTCCAAAAACCAAGGCATAGTGCGTGAGTGTGATACTTTACTTAATAAGAATTATTCATGCTATAATGTTACAAGCTTCATGATTATGGATTATGGCTCCCACAGAACTATAAATGATCACCCATATGAAATTTCATAAAAACAAATTCTTCATGCTATCCCCTGTCGGTCTACGTATTTTAAAGATGAACAACATATAAAGGAAAGAGAATGTGATATACCTTGTGCAACAATAAGGTGATTTGCAAGGGACATATGAGCACCGCAGGAAAGAAAAATTGTGCGAGAAAGCATACAACTTCGAAATAGAACGGTATGACGGCAAATGTGTGTTTGAGAAATAACCCTAAACCTTAATTTCTAAATTAATTTCTAATAGTAACGGTTTTTTTTATAATTAGTGCCACTAAAACAATAACTCCGATATTAATTACTTTAGTAAATATAATCTGATATTACACATATAATTGAGTATATATATATATATATATATATATATATCAGTAATTACCAGTAAACATATTTACACTATTTTAATTATGCAAGGCTAAGTAAAAGTAGAAAAAAAAAATATCCTATTAATCTATACCAAAAAATATTGGGGCGTTACAAAAATATTAAAGCATAAGATATATACAGTGTTGAATAAGAACTTTCTTAAGTGCATGTGATTATGTTAATTGGAGTCAATACCTATACGAGACCTCTATTGTAAAAGGCAACGCAGGAGCACGCTCGCTCACGGTAAATTGGACCAAAAACGCTCATGGACAAGCAATTTGGGCGTAAATTTTGTGGGTCAATCGCCCCAAATGATGAGGCGTGCGCCCAAAAGCGCATGTGCTTTCGCCTCTGTTGAATGTAAAGAAAAGAAAAGTGGTTGTGACTAAAGATAGTATAGCCCAAATAGAAAGAAAATGGTTTCTCAAAATATTGATAATTTAAAAGTCACTCCAACTTCATGAAAAAATCACGACCTGCTAATATTGTGGCTTTCAATCATTTTTTCCTACTACAATTTTAGTAATCAATGGAGATCCATGTTTTATTTACCACAAATTATAAGGTAGTGTTAATGTAATCATCTCTTTTCACTAGAATTTTATCTTATGAGCAATTTGGTTTTGACTCAAATATATTTTAAATACTCTCAGGGTTTTCATAAGTTTATCCTTTTGTTTGATTCTATATTGTTTGTATTATTATATACTTATTTAAAATATTATACTTAAAGTAAATCAGAATAGAAATATTTATTGGGCTTACGCCTCGCCCCTAACTATGAAAAATGTCTCACTTACATCAGACACATTTAACAACTATGTAAAAGACACACATAATAGGAGCACTTTCCCCTTGTGTCATTTGTTCCTCGGTCCCAAAAATCTAGAAAGAAGTGGTTACGAGATGGAGTGGAATACAAAATTATTTCATACGTCGACCTCGGCAAGGCGGAAGAGGAATAAAGTTTTTATGTTAAAGATTGATATTTATGGGTCAAAGATGAAGACGTCTTGAAAAATCTTGTCTTAAATTACTATGCCAACCCTTTTCTAGAAATAATGGCGGCATGGGACAATGAGGTATGGGCAGGCACACGACGTTAATTTATCAAACCGATATAAATTTTGATGAACAAAATGAGCTCATAAAAGTGATGGATACAGAGGAACTAAAAAGGTGGTAGATGTTACGCATCCTTACAAAGCACAAGGACCCAACGGGCTTCACGCGGTCTTCTACCAAAAAGGTTGCCCAGGGATTCACGAGTCCCTTCACAGGTTAGCCAAGGAGGTGTTTAAGTACAACTGTTTTGACCCAAAAAGTTGTGAGGCTTATTTATGCTGATTCTCAAGGTATAACAACCAACAACTATCTCTCAATATCGACCTATAGCATTATGCAATGTATTATACAAATTTATAACTAAATGCATAACGATGCGTCCGAGAGATATCATGCCAAGGTTGAGTGCTCCAACCAGATCTAGCTTTATTAAAGGAAGAAGCACACAAGATAATATTATTGTGTTACAAGAGATTTTTCATTCAGTGCGGTCCAAGAAAAAAAAATGGGTGCTTGATCATGAAGCTGGACTTCGAGCGGGCTTACGACAAAGTCAATTGAGATTTCCTTGAAGAGACAATGTGCGTATTCCATTTTCCTGAGGAATTAGTGGAACTTATAATATTTCATGTTCGAAACGCAACCATTATAGTTTTATAAAATGGGCCCCCGTTTAATCATTCATGCGGGTTAAAGCAAGGGAAACCGTTGTCACCTTATCTCTTCGTGCTTTGTGTCTAATGGCTTTCTTATCTCATTCACACGGTTGTGGATACGAAATGGAACCGGTTGTTTCGTGCTGAGGGGGACTGAATCTGCCACACTTGTTTTTGTCGATGATCTGATTTTGATGGGTAAAGCTCCCACTGAGACCACGAGCAATATCCAATGTATATTGTATAAGTTTTGCAATGCTTCAGGCCTCAAGCTTAATCAACAAAAATCAAAGGTGTTTTACTCCAAGAGAGAAAGTTCGGTGCTGAAAAGGATAATGGGAAAATATATTGGAGTTAAATTGATACATGGTCGAGTCACAAGAGAGACGCATGCAAGTATGTTCGACAGGGTTATCTTGCGGTTTAGTGGCTAGAAGAATAAGGGCAAGCAACTCTCATATTGTGTCTTCGGCTACCAATTTATACCACACAATCTCCGTGGATCCAAAGAATATCTGTAACCAACTCGATAAACTTAATCATGGTTTCTTGTGGTCAACTAACATCACCAAGAAATAGCTACACATTGTAAGTTTAGAAAATATCCTAAGGCCAAAAGTCGAATAGGGGGTCAGAAATTCGGGGTTCAAGAATGAGTAACGAAGCGTCGTTATCTAAACTTGCTTGGAAAGTACTTAACGGGAAGATACGACTTGGAGCGAGTTAATCCGGGCAAAGTACCTTAAGAAGTCTAGATTGCTTAATTATAACCAACATACGTCGGATAGTGTGGGGTTGAAATGTATAGTTCGTTGCGTTGCAATCCTGAAGTCGTTTTTTCATTGGCGGACTAGAGATGGTAGAACAGTCTCATTTTGGTATGACAATTGGTTAGGCTCGAGAAGAATTTGCAGCGAGGGCACAATTGTGCACCCAACCGAAGAAATTATTTGCTTACGAGATGTTCTTGACGAGAATGACAACTGGAAATTGAATGAACTAAGGTCAAATATTTCAAACGAGATTAAGACAAGAATTCAAAGTTGTTTCAGCATGCTGAATAACAACGAAGATGTTGTACTCTTGAACAAAATAGGGAATGAGATATTTACATGTCAATCGGCATATAAAGCTTTTCTCAAGCGATATACCAAGGAGGCCGGACAATCACATTGTAGTATTTGGGTATGGAAGGCAGACGTAAGTAATAAGCTTTACATTTTTTATGGTTTGTTGCACAAAACCGACTTGCAATGAATCACCTCCGAAAGGTATGTAAATTATTTCCATCTGTTGTATGTCCATGGTGCGAGTCGAATGACGAATTAGTTTGTCAGTTGTTGAGGCACTGTAGCGCGGCTCGAGAAATTTTGGTTAAACTTCTATCAAAAGAGGACCTAATGGAGTTCGTTCAGCTATCAAATGAGGATTGACTGGAACAAAATGCCACGAATAAGAAGTGGGAAATCTTGGATATAGCAAATTGTGACTCAACATGCGTTTTGTATCCACGGTTTGGCACATATGGAAGAGTCGTAATATTCAGGTTTTTGAAAATAAATCTGAAAGAATAAGTGAAGTGATGCTTAAGATCAACGTTCATAGCTCAGAGCTCTATGATGCACTAATAAGGAAGCCTAAGAGTATTAGCAATCAAAGGTGGAAGAAACCTTAGTCGGGGTGGTTAAAACTGAACGTAGATGGTAGGCTACAAACGAATAAGAATCATAGTTTCGAAGCGGGAGTTCTGCGTTCAGACACCGAAGATTGGATTTGGGGCTTTTAAGTGGAGATCATTTCACCAACTGTGGAAAACGCTGAACCCGGGGCTTTTATAAAATGATTAGAGGTAGCATGAGAACAAAGAAGAAATCAAGTGGAGATGGAAGTGGATTCACTCATGGTGTACAAGATGGAGAGTGGAGAGGTGGAACCGCAACAACAAAGACAAGGATTAGTCCATGAATGCCAATTGATTATTATGCCTCTCATGGCGAGTGAAACTTAAGTGGACACCTAGGTCGGCTAACAAAGTGGCAGACGACTTAGCTAAAATTAATTTGACCAATAGTGATAGAGGTTTGTTCTGGGATAATCCTCTGCCATTGATTTGTAAATCGTTGACTTTTTACATGGTTTAAGATAATGTGATTAATTAATTAATTTATTTTTGATATAAAAAGGCTTTCATTAAAAAATCTTGAAAGGTTACAAAATAGAGGATCCAAAATAGAAAACCTCTGTCACAAAAGACCGTCATCGGCAAAGCCAAAAGAGGAATGAAACCTGACCGAATAACATTCCTCGCCCAAATAGCCAAATGACTCGCGCTAAATTGTTAGGACGAGGAGTAAACTTAACTTTCCACTTGGGCCAACACGTCCAATATCTACAAATTTCAACAACAAAATTAACATGACTCCAAGACAGATATGATACAAGATCGACGATGCATCTAATTAACTCAAAACAATCGGTTTCAAACACGATTTTTGGAATATGAAATTATGTTGCTCATTTAGTAGCTTCGGCAAGAGCTTGGCCTCCGCCATAGTCGAGTTAAGACAAGAAAAGACAGTGGAAGTTGCATAAACAACAATTATGTTTGAGTTTCTCCAAATGGAAGACGACGTGGAATGATGTGCCTTAAAATCTATTGCTGAATTGACTTTGATCCAGCCAAACTTGGTTTCTTCCATCCAAGAGCAGTCGGATTCTTTCTACGTTCAGCCATCTTGATAATTTGAGCATTTGAATGCTCCACTGATTCTTTAGCAATAGTCTGGATAAGAAAATCCAATTTGAAAGCTTGTCCTCCATGAGTGACTTGGTTTCTGCTTTTCCAAATACTGCTCAAAGCCATAGCAACAAAGCTAAAAAAACCAGCTGCTTCAAAATCAGACTAGAAAAGCACAATTTTGCCATCAATCAACAGAGAAAACCATTTAATAAAAGTTAAACCATAAAAGGAAACAAACGAATATTCTGTTTTGAAGTAAACCAAACAGTTTTCGTAACATGACAACGAATACAAAGATGCTCCAATGTCTCTTTTTCACCATGCAAAGAGGACAAGACAAATCAGTAATGGAAAATAAAGTATTAAGCTTGGTTCTAGTTGGTAGAATATTAGAAACACACTTCCACAAAAACAATTTATGCCGCTCGTGGATATTTGATTTCCAAAGCTTACGCCAAATTGGATTAGGATTAGTGGGAAGCCTGGAATCAATAGATGTAAGATACGCACTCTTAGTGGAAAAACCCCTTGACTTGGAGGGGGTCCACAACAGTTTTTTTTATTCAACCGAATTAAAAATAAGAGTTTTAAGGATAGCTAAAGAAATATTAGTAGGAAAGTTTCTCAAAAAATATTTGTATCCCAATAAGAAGTGTTCGACGTGAACAGATCTTTAACGGAAGATATATCATTGACCTGCACACCCGTTAAATCATTTTGTAAGCCACTCCACCAGGGATAGATGGGATCTACGGCTCCGACCATAATTTAATGTCTGACTAGTCATGAAACAGAAAACAAGCCCCATTATTCAGAATGTCCCTACCTTTAAAAATATCAGTAGCTATCCAAGAACAATTGGATTGTTTTTTCATAGAAAATAAATATTATTTTTAACATACTTGTCTTTGGAAAGCTTAACCCACATTTTATTGGCATTGGAAGCAACATACCAAGAATTCATAGATACCAGAGCTTTGTTCATGTCTTTCATTTTCCTAAAACCAAGACCACCACAATCTTTGGGAAGACAGATAGAATCCCAACATTTAAGCGGATGAATGTTGCCCCCTACTATTCTCACCCCACCAGAATCTAAGCATCAAGCTATCAATTTTAGATGTAATAGAGGCCGAAAAGATAATGTTTTCCATAAGGTATGACGACATAGATTCATCAACCGTCTTAATTTACACACCTCGACCTGCCTGAGATAAGGTGCTACCCATCCACCCCCTAAGCCTAGACTGAAGATTGTTAATGTGATGACCGCGCCCTATGAGCCATGCTCCGATTCGAGTTGATTCAGTGGTGGCCAACCACTTTACCCAATCCAGACTAAAGCGCAACTCATAGGTAGGGGTCTCATTTGTTCATGATCTAAACCATACACGTTTTATAAATATATTTTGATATATGAAATTGTGGATCAGTTGATACGTGTTTGTTGTTAACTTCTTAATGTTACTTTAACAACGTCCAGGATAACAATGCAGCACAAAATAAAAATGCAAAATTTAAGAAGTGAATATATTAATATTAACTTCCAAGCCGTAGGCAAAATACCACAAGGGTTTATCAAAATATGTTACTTACAACTCTCAAGCTTCTCACTCTCGAATTGATCGAACTCAACCAAGCAACTAAGGATGTAACTCCTTACAAGTAAAGCTCCTTAACTCTAAAATTTAAACTTAATTTCCTAAAAACAAACTTGGTAAAACAAGACAAAGACACTCGACTATAAAGATTTCCTCACGGGATATTTTCGCTATTGTCTTCGTGTTTGTCTTGATGTACTTCACACCTATATATAGGTTTTTGACTTGGACTTCACGGTATGTTGTACACTGTTGGTAATTCTTCCAATTTCCTTGTCGGACTCCTCTTCCTTGTTCTCGGCGTTCTTCTTGAATAATAGTTCCTTTGTTAGTTAACTAACTTAGGAAAGACTCTTTCTTCAAATTAGAACTCAACTTGGATATTTCCTAGTTGCACTCGAACTCTTCCTCTCTTATGTGTTGAGCGGTTAGCTTTAATTAAGGAAACTTCTTATTATGGAAACTTTGAGTGATCAAGATATGACAAGTTTGTTTCCTGAATAATAACCAAAGATAATCACAATTGTGGAACTAGATTAGTCGAGTGAATAAGGCAAAACAATAAATAAAGATGTTCACAACAAGATTGTAAAACAGATTATGTCAGTTAATGTTATTCTAACATTGACCTTCTAACATTGCCAGAATACTTGCACTTTCAATCTCCACATTTTTTCCTTACTTCACAAAAACCCTAGAACATGTTTAGTTAGATCAAATATTCAGAAAAAACTTATTCAAACTTGTGGTACATCTACAACAAGTAACCCCCCCTTAATATCAGGAGAATCCAACACAGTGTTGTTCTAACATTGATTTTCCAATGTTGTCATAACTTCCGTCTGTATCAATGTTAACTTAACATTGACTCCAGTCAATTGTTCTAACATTGAATTTTCCAATGTTATCTTAACATCAGATATCAGCTAACACCTGCAGACAGAGTTAGTACTTGACAGAAGCTCAAGATTTCATAAGCAAAAACACACAGTACCAATAAGCAGAATACTTAATTACAGGCCATAACTGTAACAAGGAACACACTCCTTGATCAAAATGAAGAAAGATAAAGAAAATAGAAACAGTTCATGTAAAACAGAAAAAGTTCAGAAAAGGCTTAAAAACAGAAAATTTAAGACTCAGAAATTTAATTTGATCTACTCTCCCCCTTTTTATGAGGAAGGCGGATCCTTTAGGTTCTTTCTGAGGCTGTCAATCTTCTGCAGCCCTAACTTGCTTTCCAGCAATCTCCCTTTGGGTGTCCTTGTACTCTCTGTCCAGCCACTTGAGGGTCTCTTCCACAAAAGCATCATCTATCATTGAGTAGCTGTCACCACTGGCTATGGGAACTGAAGAGGCAGCAAACTTGTGAGCCCTCTTCTTCTTTTTCTTCCTGCTTGGTCCAGGTGCATCATCAGGATTCCATGGAAGATCTTGAATCCTCACCCGTGTGAAGTAGCTCCTGGTGATAGGCATTCTGGCCTTGTTCTTGACCCACCGTACTGGCTTTGAGGTTTTAAATCCTTGTTTCACCAGTATGTTGGATATCAGAGAGGGGTATGGAATGATTCCCTTTGATTTTGTTGTGACCTCCTTCATTGACCTCAGCAGCTTTTCCCTATGTTGACATTCAGACCATTCTTCAACTTAAACACCAGCCTTGCAGACTCCTTAGTCCTCACTGTTGTGTTAGAAGATGGTAGCCAGTTGTAGGTAGAAATTTTGTGCAGTACAACACTCAGAGAAGTCAGCCTTGTTGTGGGAAAACTGTCATTCCATTTCCTGGTCAGCCCACCAGTGAGATCTGTGATGATCTCATCCATGCTTGGATCCTCAGACTCTTCTAGATCAGGCAGTCCCCACGCTTCATTGATAATGGAGGGGCTAATGTCGAAGACACCCCTCCTAACCCAAGCCTTCTCATACTTGGGAGAATTTTGGTGGCACACCCATTGAGAGAGGTTCATATAGAACTCTCTCATGACATCTAGAGCATAAGATGAATGGTTCATCACTGATCCAAGCACACCTATTTCATCCAGTAGTTCATAAGTCTTGTTTTCTCTGAAACTATCCTCTTCTATTTCCCTTTCGTTGTGAATTACCCTTGCTTGATAAGCCTCCCATTGCTCATGTGCTTCCACAGATACATAGAAGCCAGAATAAGGCTTCTTGGGATACTCTCCCTCCATAACATCACAGTACTCCTCATCATCAGATGTTGGAGTGACATCAGCATCAGTAGGGTCTTCTGCCACAAGTTCTTCTTCATCCCCAGTTTCCTCATGGTCTTCTTCTTCCCGTTTCTCTTCCTCATGTTCCTCTCCTTCTTCTTCAGCTTCTTCTTCAACTGCTTGTGACTCAGACTCAGAAGCAACCACAACTTGCTTGGCCTTTCTCTTTCTAGCAGAAGTAGCTAGAGCAGTCAGAGTGAGGCTCTCTTCTTCTTCCTTCTCACTCACATTGTCCTCTTCAACATTATCAGCAGGGATACCCTCAGTAGTATCCAACCCAGCAACAGTCTCCTCCACCTGTTTGTTCTCAACATCAGAGGTATTCTCCTCAGAAATCACCTCCTCCTCAGCCACAACCTCAACATCCTCTTCATTAACATCCTCAGACTCACCCACAACAACCACAGGGACCACATTCTCCTCCTCAATATCAATTTTAGTAGGTAAATTTTGAGTAGGGTTAGCCATTATTACCTCGTTTTCTATGTTGGTGGGAGTGGAGGTGTTCTCAGCCATTTTCGATGTTGAACCAACATTGCCCTTTGCTGATATCTTTCCTTTGCGCCGTTGATAGGTAGTTTTCCTATTTGCAGCAGCGGCGACAATCGATTCAATAGATGCATGCTTGGTATTGTACCTCCTTGGCTGCTCAATCTGCTCAGCAGCATCTGCAAGGGCATCAATTGAAGACTTGCGGGCCATTGTTAGAGTAATTTTGGAGAGAAAAAGAGCTTAAGCACAAAAAACATTTTGATTGCACAATTCTAATTCAGAAAACGTGAAGAATTAGAAGAGTCTAGGGCAAATTATATATAGCAATCGATTATGAAGAGTGGTGTTAGTGGTATTGTAACATGTTACCAAAATAATCTGACCACCTACACACGTTCCCGCGTACAGTACTTACCCACGTGTCATTGTTAGATTAAAGCTTGACCAAAGCAGTTTCCTTAATTGAAAACTTATAAGCCACAACGTTGCAATGTTAGCCTAACATTGGTAAGTTAACAGTAGGTCAGGAAGTTGGAGGTGCAGGGCTTTCATCCAAATAGCTTCATGTGAGAGCGTGAGATATTACTAAATACAGATCTGAGACCTTCATCAAAGCACTTGAGTACACAAAACACAGTTTAAGATCATCAGTATAGGTAAGTAACACTTCTTACAGAAGAAACACAGATAGTGGACAAAAATATCTAGGGAAAATTCATTCCCATAGCATAACAGATCACAATCCAATGTGTTTACCTACAGTATAGACACCTAAAGTGCGTGCCTCAACACATAAATTTTGATTACTACTCCCCCTAAGCCCAAGCCGACACAACAATAAAATGAAGAAAAATGAATGAATGCAATAATGGTGGATCAACAGTGAGAGATGGTAACCAAGTATTAAGAACTGTACTGACTGAGTCCAGTACATATCACTTATGAATCTTTTACAATTATCATGAAACTCTTTTTGAACTAAAGCTGAGAATGGGTAAACAAGGATAATCTCATCACTGAATGTGGGCAGCACAGGACTCCACACACCCCCATCAACTTAATTATTAGCTACAGATTAGGCAAGTACAAAGAACTAAATGAGGACAATACACTTATCATATACTTCATCACCCTAACTCCTTATGCATACTTGTTGACCAACCTGTTTACAAGAGAAACACCAAGTAATCAGTGCTACTAAATGTGATCCAGTCAAAACTCCAAACATCCCAGTAGAAAAGACCACCATCATGCATTTCCTTGGCCAAATATAACAAAAACATGAAAATAAGCACAATTGAATCACATTGAAGCTCTCAACATCATGTACCCTAGCTTCTTTTCAAGTTCTATTTAACCTAAACATGGATAAGTCACAACTGAATAACACCAAAGTAGTGAACTCTGTGCATCCCAGCTTCTCCTGGTGTTAGGTTAACATTCTCAGACCAACAACAGTATTTCTTACTTTACAAAACTTATGATATGAACCTGTTCACCAGTCAATTCAGTCAGTTGCACAAGTTAACCACACAACCCAAATGATGACAAACCAAGATGTAATATGCAAGAAAGAAGAAATCCAAAAATTAAAATAAAAGAATTATAGACACACCACAACCAATAACTAGTGCTAGACAGTGGTGTTATGTAAACATTGGTGAACTAACATTCTTACATAATGCACATGCCAAGAGAATTCCTCAAACATAAGAACCTCTCAGAATCTAAGGGCTTAGTCAACAAGATGATTGTTTGTCTCAATGTGCTCAATGTCGATTAACTTGTCCTCAACCATATTTCTCAGATAATGATGCCTTGTGTCTATATGCTTAGTTCTAGAATGTTGGACAGGATTCTTAGATATACTGATAGCACTAAGATTATCACAGAACATAAGTAAGGTATCACTATCCAACCCATAATCCAGCAACATGTGTTTGAGCCACACAAGCTGGGTAACACAACTACCTGCTGCTATGTACTCGGATTCAGCAGTGGATAGAGACACACAGTTTTGCTTTATGCTATACCATGAGACCAAATTATTCCCCAGATAAAAACATCCTCCACTTGTGGATTTTCTATCATCGGCATCACCTGCCCAGTCTGAGTCACTGAAACCCACAAGATTTGTGTTAGTGTCAAATGAATATCAGATGCCAAGAGACAAAGTTCCAGATATGTATCTAAGGATTCTCTTCACAGCAATCAAGTGAGACTACTTTGGACATGCCTGGTACCTCGCACATACACAAACAGAGAACATTATGTCAGGCCTAGAAGCAGATAAGTAAAGTAAACTTCCTATCATTGATCTGTACAATGTTGGATCAACATTGGTTCCAGTCCCATCTCTGGTGATCTTGACTGAGGCAGACATAGGGGTCTTACTGTTAGGTATTTGAGTCGGCAAATAGGCACCCCCAGGATTTTCCCATCGTGGATATACGAAACAAACACGAATAACATATGACGATAGTAACAACACAAGAATTTTACGTGGAAACTCCTAAACTGGAGAAAAACCACGGGGCCCGAACAAAAATACACTATGTAGAAAATTGTTACAACTACACAATTTCTTGCTCAACCCAACCGATCCCCATAAAGCCTTTTTACCCGTAACACTCCACGAATACACCTCACACTAATATATAAATATTACAAGAGGAACTAAGGAAATATTATACTGCAAAATGCTTATGTATTGGATGCTGAAATTGAACAAATGAGCTTGCTATTTATAGCCAAGAGTTGTAGACAAAAACTCCTCCAAACCGTGTGCATTTATTGTCGTTTCCCAACCCTCATTCCAACTGGCAACCATAATTACCAAGTTGCATGCAAGCACATGCATGGTCAACTTGTTGAATTATTTATTCAACACACATGTGCTGCCAACATTCTTCACCTTGAAGATTTGATTAGTAACGAATAAGATCTTCAAAATCATATTCACTCCGGCCCCTGAACGATCGCACGTCCACTCCGCCTAAGAAGATCTTCATAGCTCTTGTTATCACTGCAACCGCAGTCGTACTTTTAAAAGTACCATGCTCCACCATAAAGCATAACCACTCAGAATAAACCAATTCTGAGAATTTCCCTTTTCGGCCCATGTCGAACATTAACCTGCTAATAGGATGGTGCAACTTCCCCTTTTGGCTCCTCTCGAAGTCATCAGCCCGCCGACATGAATATACCACACCTTGCATTAACGCCAAAAGCAATGCACGTGTGCACACTAGACCCACTAACATTAACGTCATGTCTTATGGTAACTTTTAGGGTCTCATGCCATCAGGACGAGCATGCCGCTTACAGAACTTCAGAGTCACTGCAATAAGCAATGTTAGTATCTCCTCCAATGTTTCCCTTTGATGCCTCGGAGCCATTTACCAAATCAGCTCCCCTTGTTGGACAATTTCTTCTAACGTGGCCAGATTGTCCACACCGCCAACACACTTTCCTCATAGAGTTTGTCTTCTTGTCATCGTAAGTCACCAATGCATTGTTTACATGTGAACCGTTACCCCCGTTAAGACTTCTCTCTTCAGACAGAAGCTTGCCCGTAACTTCAGAGAAATTGATTTTCTCTTTCCCATCAATATCGGTTTCATGTGTTCGTACGGACTTGGAAGAGACCAGATGAGTCTCAAGGCTTGATCTTCCTCATCAATTGCAACTCCAATGGATTCAAGCTCAGCAACGATTCCGTTCAGAACACTAGATGATCTGAGATACTCGCACCCTCTACCATTCACAGTGTGTGAAGCTGATCCTTCAAGTACACGCGATTCGACACGCCCTTTGCCTGGTACAACTCCTCTAATTTTTCCTAGAGTCCCTTAGCCGAATAAATCCCATGCTCATTCGCAAGAACGTTTTTGGCCCGGCACAGACGAATTGCGCTCGCAGCTCGCAAATCTAGATCCTCCCAGTCATCATCGTCTATTACAGCTTTTATACCAGCTGCTTCGGAACTCGAGCTAGTAGGGCCGCTACCTTTAGCAACCCTCCCTTTTAAAGCCTTGTGTAACCCTGACTGAATCAACACATCCCTGACTTGAACTTGCCACAAGCCAAAGTTAATTTTTCCGTCAAATTTTTCAACGTCAAATCTCACCATATTTGTAGCCTTCCTCCCTGACATTGCACCGACGAGCCTTGGTGAATTTCAAGTAGATCGGAATAGCATAAAGTAAACCCCCGGAAAGAGATAGCTCATCTTTCTAGACAGGGTTTCAAGGTTCCCAGGTAATTGGTGGGGTCACAGTGGTCCCGCTTAATAACTAATTACCTTTGACAGAACCGCCTTTATCAGCGCGTATTCACACTACTATCACACCAGAACTCCACCCCAACAAAAGCTCCACCTCCAGCAGTACCCGGGCTCTGATACCACTTGTTAGGTATTTGAGTCGACAAATACGCACCCCCGGGATTTGCCCATCGTGGATATACGAAACAAACACGAATAAAATATGACGATAGTAACAACACAAGAATTTTACGTGGAAACTCCTAAACTGGAGAAAAACCACGGGGCCCGAACGAAAATACACTATGTAGAAAATTATTACAACTACACAATTTCTCGCTCAACCCAACCGATCCCCACAAAGCCTTTTTACCCGTAACACTCCATGAATACACCTCACACTAATATATAAATATTACAAGAGGAACTAAGGAAATATTATACTGCAAAATGCTTATGTATTGGATGCTCAAATTGAACAAATGAGCTTGCTATTTATAGCCAAGAGTTGTAGACAAAAACTCCTTCAAACCGTGTGAATTTATTGCCGTTTCCCAGCCCTCATTCCAACTGGCAACCATAATTACCAAGTTGCATGCAAGCACATGCATGGTCTACTTGTTGAATTATTTATTCAACACACATGTGCTGCCAACACTTACAAGGCTTTGAATCTGCAAGTTCAAACATTTTCACCAAATTCTTAGCATACTTCTCCTGGTTCAAGAATATGCATGTACCTGTTTGTTGTATTTGGAGACCAACAAAGTAATTTAATTCTCCTATCATACTCATCTCAAATGTTCCTGTCATGGATTCAACAAACTTTTCTAAAATAGAATTGTTAGTGGAACAAAACACAATATCATCAACATAAATTTGAGCAATACAGATATCAGAATTTTTCTTTAAAACAAACAATGTTCTGTCTCCATCATCTCAAACAAAACCAAGACTTAAGAGAAATTTAGTAAGTCTTTCATACCATGCTCTAGGAGCCTGTTTAAGACCATACAGAGCTTTCTTCAACGTGTACCTATGATTGGGGAACTTAGGATCAGTGAATTCCTTAGGATGTTCTATATATACTTCCTTATCAATCAGCCCGTTTAGGAAAGCACCAGTCACATCCATCTGATATAGTTTTATTTAAGACAACCTAATAGACTCTATCCTAGCAACTGGAGAAAAAGTCTCATCAAAACCTACACCTTCAACTTGAGTATACCTCTGAGCAACAAGTCTGGCTTTGTTTCTAACAATTACCCCTTCCTCATTACTTTTGTTTTTAAAGATCTATTAAGTCCCTATTTCATTTACATCAGGTGGTCTAGGTACCAAGATCCATACATTATTTTTAGTAAACTATAATAGTTCATCCTGCATGGCATTAATCCAAAAGTTATCTAGAAGAGCTTCAGATACATTTTTAGGTTCTATGGCAGAGACAAAACATGAGGCATTATCAACAGTACAGGTGAAGTTCATACAGACACACAGTTTAACCATATCTCTATAATTCAGTCTCTCTTTGTTGCGTGTCCTTACCCGTTCAGTGATCTCACCTATTACCTGAGAGGCTGGATGGTCTTTTAGAATCCTAGCAGAGGGATCTCTTCTTGATTCAGTGCCACCTTCAGTTTCTGAGTCAGACTCTTCTGTTGTTAGTCCAACATCCGATCTGGCTAGTGTTAGTCTAACATCAATTTCTATCTCCTGCTCAGTGGTTCCAGCTTCAAGCTCCAGTGTTGGAATAACCTTCTCAATTTCCAATGTTGGTTCCCCATTAGAAACTGAAATGTCACTAGTACCTGTTTCATAAGTGAAATCATCAAACACAACATTCACATATTCTTGAACAGTCTTTGATCTAGGATTATAGACTCTAAAAGAAGCACTGTTAGCAGAGTAGCCTACAAAGATGCATTTCTCACTTTTTGGATCAAATTTACTCAGATAATCCCTGTCATTTAGCAAATAACAGTCACACCCAAATTCATGAAAATATGCAATATTTGGCTTCACTCCCTTCAAGATTTCATAAGGAGTCATATTAGTTCCAGGTCTAAGATATACTCGGTTACTAATGTGACAAGCAGTATTTAAAGCTTCGGTCCAAAGTCTTTTAGATAGATCTTTAGCATTCAACATCACTATGGCCATCTTTTGAAGAGTTCTATTTTTTCTTTCAGCAATACCATTCTGCTGAGGTGTCTTAGGAGTTGAATATTCATGAAAGATGCCTTTAGCATTACAGTAGTTATCAAAGCTAGCATTCTCAAATTCATTTCCATGATTAGACCTAATCTTAGACACAGTAGAACCATAAAATGTTTTGATGCTAGCACAAAGAATTTTGAACTGATCAAAAGCTTCAGATTTTTCTCTCAGGAACTTTATCCATGCATATCTAGAGAAATCATCTACAATCACAAAGGCATATTTCTTACCAATCAGACTGCTTACCTCAATCGGACCCATTAAGTCCATATGCAGCAATTCAAAACACCTACTAGTTTTAGGAGTAGCATTTTGTACCTGTAGGGGAGCATGCACAGCTCTGGTTTGCTTACCTTTGAGACAATCACCACACACAAGCTTACCTGGACTGGATAGTTTAGGCAAACCTCTTACAGCATCAACTTTCTGTAATTTCTCTAAGTTTCTATAGTGCACATGTCCCAGTTTACTGTGCCAAATAGAAGCTTCATCTATCTTGGCATGAAAACATTCTGCTTCTTCCTAAGCCAGATAACAGTTGTCTTCAGATCTAGTACCTGTCATAACAAGAACATTGTCACTATCATAAACATCACAAGACACTTTGTCAAAGTAACTAGCATATCATCATCACAGAGCTGACTAATGCTAATTAAATTTGCTTTTAACCCATCAACCAACAAATCATCCTTGAGTAGTCAGAGAAAACCACATTGCACACAATCTTGATCTTAGGGGATTTCACCTTTTCAGCCCAAGTTCTACTTTTCTGTCCAGAACCTAATGTTGGACTAACATCAAGAACAGCTGTTGGTTTAACATTAGCTACTGAGGCTGTTTTCTTACCACTCACTTTCAAATATTTTTTACAAAATGGCTTAATGTGACCTGGTTGAAAACAGTACTGACAGATAAAGATATGCTTACTTCTTGCTTTGTTGACTGGACCAGAACTCAATTTAGAAGATATTTTGACAAAACTGGTTTTAAGGTAGACAGACTTCTCATTAGAAGAGGAAGACTTTTCAATACAATCTCTCTCAACAAAACCTAGACCATTTGTACTTGTGTTTCCCATGTTCAGTACCTCATCAAGTTTGGAAGTTCCTGAATTTCATCTTGCAATGATCTCAGTGTCCTTTTTGAGTTTTTCTTTTACCTCACTCAACTCAGCTTATGTTCTGTCAAGATCTCTCTCATAGAGTTTCATCATGTTCTTCAAACACTCAATCTCAAATTTTAGGGCTTTATTGCTTTTGATGAGAATAATATTCTCTTCCTCAAGTTTGATGGATGTGGAATGAAGCTCTTCTATGTTTTCCTCATGAGACCGTTCTGCTCCCAAACAATATTCCTCCTCCAGATCAATTGAACCATGAAAACAATCAAAGTTAGTATCATCAGAATCAGAGTAAAAATCAGAATTAACCTTTAAGTCATTGTTGTCCCAATTTCCAAAGAAGATCTCTTGTGCTGTTGTTGGTTCCTCAATGTTAAAGTAACATCATGGATCATTGCAGTTAATGGAGTCTTCTCTTGACCAGTTAATCTGAGTGTAGGGCGCATCAATGTTGATTTCTTCTGAGTGTTCATCAGCACTTGATCCAGAGTTGAAATCAGCTTCATCAAAATCATCTACACAAACCCAATGAGAGTTTCCTCTTGCTCGGAGGACGTTAGCACATTTATGTTTAAAATGACCAAACCCTTTACATTCATAGTACTGGACATCTTTTAGTTTTCAGCATCTTGAGGAGTACTCTTTGATGCCATGTACTTTATGAATTTAGGGGGTAGCTTCTTATAACCAGGACTAGCATTACCAGATTGCTTCTCTTTACCTTTATCTTTGTAGCCTAATTTGATAAACTTCTTGGTAATGTTTCCATAGTTAGAAGAGATCAGTTCATACTCATCATCATCACTTCCTACATTATCTGAACCAGTTCCAAGTAGGGCTAAAGCAGGTTGCTTACTGGACTTACTTATAAATTCTAGCTCAAATTCTTTCAAAGTGTTCATTAAGGTTTGAAAATCCATATTTGCAAGATCTCTAGACTCATTCATAGCTATTCTTTTGACAATGAATTTAGTAGACATGGATCTGAAAGCTTGTAAACCATGGTTTTATTAGAAATAATAAATCCTAGGTTTTGACATTGGTTAGCAATATCAAGCAGTTTCTCAAAATAGCTATCAATGCTCTCATCTTCACCCATCACTATTTTTTCAAAATCTTGAAGCAACTTCCTATGTTTAGAGTCCCTCACAGCCACATCTCCCTCACAATGCAGTTCAAGAATATCCCATGCAGATTTAGTTGTCGAGCAGTTTTGAATAAGTTTAAACATATGATTACCTACCCATCTAAAAATAGCATTGGGAGCCTTTTCATTGAAGTTGTAGAGAGCGTTCTCATTGGTTGTCCATTGTCTTTTGGGTTTAGGCACCAGATCAGCATCTCCATCCCTTGGTAAATAAGGGATGGTGTAGCCTTCCAGAACCGATTCCCATGCTCTCAGGTCAATGGATTTGATGTGGACCCTGAGTCTGATCTTCCAATATGCATAGTTGTTTGGCCCTTCCAACAATGGCAGTCTGCTCGTATTGGGGTTGGAGTTGTCCATCTAGACGTATCAACGCTAAACACCGGTGAGGTTGATGCTTGGCTCTTGATACCAATTGAAATTGTGGATCGGTTGATATGTGTTTTTTGTTAACTTCTCAATGTTACTTTAACAACGTCCAGGATAACAATGCAGCGAAAAATAAACAACACAAAATTTAAGAAGTGAATATATTAATATTAACTTCCGAGCCGTAGGCAAAATACCACAAAGGTTTATCAAAATATATTTCTTACAACTCTCAAGCTTCTCACTCTCGAATTGATCTAACTCAACCAAGCAACTAAGGATGTAACTCCTTACAAGTAAGGCTCCTTAACTCTAAAACTTAGACTTAGTTTACTAAACACAAACTTGGTAAAACAATACAAAGACACTCGACTATAAATATTTCCTCACGGGATATTATCGCTCTTGTCTTCGTGTTTGTCTTGATGTACTTCACACCTATATATAGGTTCTTGACTTGGACTTCAAGGTATGTTGTACACGGTTGGTAATTCTTCCAATTTCCTTGTCGGACTCCTCTTCCTTGTTCTCGGCGTTCTTCTTGAATAATAGTTCATTTGTTAGTAAACTAACTTAGGAAAGACTCATTCTTCAAATCAGAATCAACTTGGATGTTTCCTAGTTGCACTCGAACTCTTCCTTCCGTATTTGTTGAGCGGTTAGCTTTAATTAAGGAAACTTCTTATTATGGAGACTTTGAGTGATCAAGCTATGACAAGTTTGTTTCCCGAATAATAACCAAAGACAATCACAACTGTGGAACTAGATTAGTCGAGTGAATAAGGCAAAATAATAAATAAAGATATTCACGAAAATATTGTAAAACATATTATGCCAGTCAATGTTACTCTAACATTGACCTTCTAACATTGCCAGAACACTTGCACTTTCAATATATACAGCAGAAGTTTTTGTATTAGAAACAGTGTGACCATTTTAATGGTTATGCACTAGTGACAAAACACGAATAGTCTAGAATGCACGATTGAACAATTATTCACTTGATCCATGCCGCCATGTTGATTTTATCCTGAGGAATGGACAGAAGAAACGAGGAATAAGTCTTTAATGACTTAGTGAGATTCATATAAAAGAACTGGCAATGCAAGAATTAACTGTGATTTAATGGATACATTTTGAGGAGTGATCTTACCAGTAGGGATAATTCAACTAGATAATTTGATGTAGCAATGGTACTGAAATTTTCATAGAATAGTTAATGAACTTGTGCTTAACAGTAAACAATTCCAACATTATGGCTTCTACTATTCTACTTTATACCTCCCGGCGAGGAACGACCTCACAAATGAATCAAGAGACATGCTCGAGTATATGTCGATCCAGGACGTGGGTTGCAACCAACTCCTGACTGTAAGCGGCGCCTAGATAGATGGGTATCAAGCAAAATTACTTAAATCGACAGTCCTTACTGCCCAGCACTAACTCGACTCAATCCCTGGGCCCAACTTCCCAAAGGCGTTCCAATGGGTATAACAGATAAACAAATAAGCTAGTAAACCGGATAATATTCGTTGGTCCTTGACCTACATGTCTTGAACATAGTTCGTTTCTCTTTGCACAGTTCAAGAACCAGCAGATAAGATTATAATATCGGAGAATTACCATGATTATGAATAAATATGATAAATAATAAATGATTGGATACGATTTAACGTTGGGTAGGAAAATCATGTTATGGGATGAGATGCAAAACATGATTATGATGGAATATAGGTTGTTCGAGGTTTGGTAACGGAGTAGTGGGTTTTCTGTCCAAGTTTCTCAGGGCCGGATGCCAAACGGGGCTAGAACAAATCAGAAATGGAACCTCACCTTAACTCGTACCGGGAACCTTCATGGCGTTGATTAGTTTGTCAAACCTTTAAAAAAATTAAATAATATTAATCAACTGAATTTATAATTCACCACAAGAAATATTAGTACTTTTTCTTTAATTCTCATGTTGGTGAATTGAGAACGTTCTTGTTAAGAATGCTAGTTACAATGTAAAGCTTAGTAAATAACACATAAGCTTAATTTATGTCATTACACAAAACATGAAAATCTTAGATGATGAATTTAAAGAAAAACATATGCTTTAATTGAATATTGAATATCTATTGTTTTAACCACCTTATTTATTCCTCAAAATTATATTAAACAACCATATTTTCAAACTTATGACTATGAGTATTCATGTTAAAGTCATTCTGACGACAAGTCACGGTAACAAGTAAAATTTGATTAACTATCCAATTTGATGCATAATCAATCCTTAAGACATATTACTTAACTAACTCTAAGAAAACTCGTCTTTTAAGCTTTTTATCAATTCAAAACTTTTAATAACCACACATCAAATAAGGATCATATGAAGTAACACCTTAAAAGGTATAACTTAGTTCAATGATTACTTTATTTTACATAGTTAGTTTAAAATATATTTATTTATGTTATAACTTAAATATAAGGATATAAACATAGGAAGTTTATCAAAACATGTGATAAGGAATGTTTATTATGATGAATACTCTTATTTGATGGTTAGGTCATGAAGTGGCAAGAATAATCTTGTAAAACTTATGAAAGTAGTATGATAAACATGATAAATCTACTATTTAAATGACATAAATAAAATCACAAAAATATCAAATCATGAATATAAATTATAATATTATAATTATAACTAATACTATATCATGTTAAATTCATGTGTGTGATAAATACTTGAATTATGATGGCGATTTAACTTATAAACTAAGAAAATAAATGTTGTGCCAAATAAACTGAAAAATCCCCGCAGTTTCGGTTTTACCTTTGATCGGACATCCAAATGAACTTGGTTTTCAAATCCTTTTATGGTTTCTGACCTATAATGCCATGATGAATGTGTGTACCCAAGATTTTGTGAAAAAAAAAACAAATTTTTGTTGTGCTAAATAATTCTTGCAACATAAGAGTTGCTATTGGATTTCTTGGCAGCAGTTTACGGTTTGTGTATTATGGCCTCCTAGATCATATTATTTGGGAAATATGTCTTCATACAAAATATAGAAGACACCAAAAGGAATAACTTTTATTCCAGGGAACTTTTGCAGAATATGATTATTTTGGGCTATATAAAATGTTGAACAGGGGTCATTATTTATAGGCGAAACATTCAAGTTAATCATAACAATTTATGTCTCACCTTGATTATTTTATAATAAATTACAAATATTTGAATTCAATCTTGCTCTTAAGGATGTCATGGCGTGCCTCATCAAATAGGTTAATTGCATTCTTCAATTATTTATAATTAAAATTCAATTAGGTATAATTAGATCTTTTTATATACATATTTACTTTTGTAATTTTTCTAGGTAATTCGATCATCTTGATTAATATTTGAAATTAAAATATATGTTTTAGGATTAGAGACCTATAAAAATAATAAAAGACTAATTTTTAAGTTCAGTGGCTAAAAGGCAATTTTTTCTAAACTTTTAGGGTCAAAATGAAACTTTTCAAAAGTTCAAGGACTAAAGTATAAATTTATTTCTTCCTAATTTTTGGGGCGTTACAGTTAACGATAAGAACAAAAGCTTCTTTCCTACATGTAAGCTTACAAAGAAGAACACCAAGGTGTAAACTTTTATGATTACACACCTTCACACCCAAAACTTCAAGGATTTGTTGCTTATTCTCTGAGGAGGAATTAGAGTTAAATGAACAAAAGATTTTTTACAGTTGAGAGCTTGGCTGCCCAAATCCTTCATAACATTAAGACAACGAGAAATAGCGTTAACAACCATCAAATCAACTCTACAAAAGAAAGTAAGATCGTCAGCATAAAGAAGATGAGAAATATGAAACTCGCCCGGAAACTTTAACTCCTTAATACAATTACTACTTTCTGCTTTAGCTATCAATCGAGAAAGAAGCTCAACATACAAAATAAAAAGATAAGGAGAAATAGGACCACCTTGGCGAATTCCATGAGATGGCTTAAAAAACCCAAAGGATCGAAAAAGAAGAACTTGAAATACAAATACGAATCCCGTTACAAAATTTATCACAGAACCTAAGTTCTTAAGAATACTCAAAATAAGGGGCCATTCCACTATATCATAAGCTTTCGTAAGCTTCGATTTGAATGGCATAAAAGCTTTAGCCCCCTTTTTGTTTTTAAGATATTGCATGATCTCATGAGTAATAATATTATTATCTTGGGTGAGTCTACCTTCAAGAAATGCAAATTGGTAAGGAGAAATAATTTTAGACAAGAGTGATTTAATGTGGTTGGCAAGGATTTCTGAGATGATTTTGTAAACCACATTGCAAAGACTAATAGGTCTAAACCACATTGAGCATTCTTATATTTCAAAATCAAAGTAATAAACGTGTGATGCATATCACTTGGCAGGGAATTGTTTTTAAAGAAAGCTTGAACAACTTTTATCACATCAATACCAACAATATCCCAAAAGAATTTAAAGAACAAAGGCGGAAACCCGTCCGACCCCGGACTTATAAAAGATTCCTTTTGGAACAAAACTTGCTTGATATCCTCTAGAGACGTCATTTTACACATATTCACATTATCTAGATCATCAATCACATTACCAAACAGATTATCAAGATCGGGGGGAAATGATAGGTTATTGTACTCCAAGTCAGACTCAAAAAGCTTAACAAAATAGTTTTGGAAACTTTCTCCAATCTCTCTCCAAGTAGATAATTCAGAACCATCACACGCAATAATGAGATTGATATGGTTTACTTTAGCGCGAACAATCGCGAAGACGTGAAAAAAAACCTTGTATTTGCATCCCCATCTTTTGAGCTTTTGCTTTTTGTTTCCGGAACTGAAATATTTTCTTTCTTACGTCATCTAGTTGGATTTGGAGCTCTTTCCCTCGACGAACATTAAAACTTGACTTGTGAGATTGCTGTGTTTGGTCAATTTTAACTTTGAGGACCTTTGCTCGATCAATACAATTACCAAAGACCTCCTTGTACCATTTAATCAATTCTTTTTTGTAGATTTGAACTTTTGTACGAGCTTGAACATAGGAGAGGATGAAATATTAATATTCCATCCTTGATTAATAACTTTCCAGCAACCTGAATCTTGAATCCCCATAAGAGTATGGGATTTAAATTTCCTTGATTACCAAGAAAAAAAGAAATTGACACTTTGCCGCTTATAATTTGAAAATAAGCAGTTTGACCCTCAAAAATTCAAACAATGTAGCACTTTGTAAACTCCTTCAAAAATACTAAGAGTATATTTGTGATAAACTTTGTTTACGGGAAAAGTCTTATTCATTTTTACATTTTCATGGGAGATTTTCTTCTTGTTAGTTCCAAATTTAAAATTAAAATTATTATTACACATGTAATGAAAATATGAAATATATGAAAAATAAATAATAGATGATGGTGACACAAAAACAAAATAAGAAATCAGAAAATGTAATTTGCAAAGCAAAATAAAAACCAATTTTCCAAATTTAGTTTCTTTGTGAAATAAAAAGATAGTATAAATATTTTAACTTATTCTCTCAATTTCTGAGATATAATTTTTTTTTTTTAAAATCATTATTAGACTAACACATGCACTGTTGGGTGCCAAGGCTTGAAACAGTTACCTTTAGATACTATCTCGCTTCCCCCTTTTTCTTGTCTTTTCTTTTGTACCGCAGAAAGTCCTATCTTCTACCCCTCACTGACCAAATAGCAAATGTTAAAAGAAACAAAAGTACTTCGATTGAGACCACTTTATTTAAAAAAAAAAAAACTATATGGGAACCATCGAAGTTGGAAAAATGAAATTTGAAAAACAACTAAAAAGGAAAAGAAAGTTTAATACCAGAAAGTCTCCCCCTATTGTCCAAGCAGTTTGGTCCACGTCAACATCCACAAAATTAAAACTCACACTAACGTATTGATGCCCCCCAAATATTCATGTTCCAATGTACTTATCATAGCTACTTCAAAAGGAAACACGCAAAATTAATAAATTATACGTAAAATTGAATTCAAATTTGTGATCATTGAATCAATAGAAAAAATGGTTTCAAATTTGTGTTAAGAATTGAATTGGAAGAAACGTTTGAATTGAGACATTGGGCCCTTATTTTTCTTTCATTTATCGTTTTCTTCAATCATTATCTTGAAATTTGAAAACATTGTGATATGGTCTTCCGGAAATATTGGCTCGCTTATTTAGTTAAGTAAAATTTTCTTATTAATAAAGTTTACCTAATGTTCAAAAATTAATGGTTTTGAAATAGAAATACGGATGATTACGCCATGAATTTCAGAAATTGAGGAATGCAAAGTGCTTATACCTCACGCCATGACCCCTTTTTTCCCCCCACCCCACTCTTGTGACCTTTGTTGTGATGTGGCGTGCAGCTTATTACCTCATAAAGTTTTTGCTTCTCAACGACCTATACTTTCTTTTTCCCAAACAAAAATTATATCACGCAATACATTAGTTTGAATTATATTTTAGAAATACTTATGAAAAAATATAAGAAAAAAATGAAAAAAAGTTGGAACGCTTCAAACGCACTAGGTGAGTGAATAAACACATAACCCACCCACCACATAATATCCACAAAACGCAATCTCTACCTTTTCTTTATTTTTCCTTTCTATCTTATCACAATTTTGAAAACGAATTATTGCGCTCTTAAATGCAGAAAAACAGAGAAAAAGAGACCAAAAGTAGAAATTAAGGCTTTAATTAAAAATTACACATCAAAACATTAATATCTCTCCTAATCAGATACACTGCCCAGTGACCTACCGCACCAAATCTTGGATTCTTTGAAAAAGAATGTACACTAACTGAACTTGGACCGACCTAATTAAACCTAAACCGGGTTTAGTTAGCATCACTAACTCCGGTTTTTTGTCAACTCATCCTAACATTGCTCATCCCTATGGATAATTAAATTTTAAATCCTTCCCCCTATTTCCTAACTCCTCTTCAAAAACTCCGAACCGGTGGTGGCGGAACGGTGGTTTCCACTTCAACCTCCTTTTTGCGCCGCATCTCCAAAACTTTCCGGTGGTTGTTCGAGTGCAAGTCGGTTGAAAATGTTGGGCTGCAAGCCGGTCGATACTCGGGTAGAAGCCGGCCGGACTTGTACCTAACTCCACAAGCATTACAAAGGGTCTTCGACCCGAGTGGACCGGCCCGCCACTGCGGAGTCTTGGTAACACCGCAATGGCTGCACCTCCTCGGCTGAGCCGCCGCGGCCCCACCTCCGCCGCCGGCGGCGGATTCCGGTGACTTCTTTTTCAGCTTCTTAACCGTCGGCTTACCGAAAAACGACTCGACGGTGATTGAGGAAGTCGAGGAGGAGGAGGAGGTGGAAGACTCCGGCGACAAAACCGGCCAAACACGAACTCCGGTTCGAGCTCTTTTGGTTCTGGCCTTTGTTTGAACCGGTGTGGCGAAACACGGCGATTCATGAACCGGAGCCGCCGGTTCGGACAGGTTCTCAGCCGGTTTTGGTGGCAATTTTTCCGTGAGCGAGTAATCTGAGAAGGAATCCTCCACGAAATGCGACAGCCACTCCAAACTCTCCAAACCTTCCACCTGTAAATATTAAAAAAAAAAAAGGAATAATCTTTTTCATTAATTTTCCTTCAATTAAACTAAAAGTAAATAAATAAAAACCGAATCTTTGTAGTAGTTACCGGAAAATAAAAATCCAGTCTTTCACATCAAAATATTACTTCAATTAAGCTAAAAAGTAAATAAAAACCGAATCTTTGTTGTACTTACCGGAACGCTAATTTCGCTTTCAGGTAGTGACACAAACTCGTCTTTTGCCGGTTCTTTTTCACTTTCCTGAAAAACAGAGCACGCCCTTTTCCGGTCTGGTTCCGGTTCTCCCACCTCCGGTTCTTTCAGTTCCGGCGACTGGTCCTCAGTTTCGGAAAACCCATTTGAAAAATCAAGAAGCTCGTCAACGAAAAAGTCGTCCTCCTCAAACGGCGCCGTTTCAGAGTTAACCCCTGTTTTCAAAGTCTCTTGAACGCACTCCATTTTCTACAAAAACAAAAACCCACATGCAAAATGTTAAGCAAATTATATATTTACACTCAAATTAATTAGTTTAAAAAAAAATAAAGAAATATACCTGTAAAGGCAGTGAAGGAGAAGAAGAGAGAATAAGGTGAGGAGGAGGTGATAAAGGAGAAGAAGGGTAGTGTGGTAAAGTAGTGATGAGAAGAGGATGATGGTGTGTTCGGTAAAGCATTGAATGAGGGATGGGTGTGAGTGAGTGAGAGAGAGATATTGAAAGGATTAAAGTGTCACAAAGTGACCTAATATAGTACCACAAATAATATAAATATTAAATGATATATAGTGAAAATTAAAAAAATTAAAGGTGCCAGTTTCTTTTACTTTTCTTTTCTTCTCTTCTTTTCTGCAGCAGTAGTACTGAATACTGATTACTGATACTGATGAGCTATTATTTATCTCCGATTTTTTTGACTTTTTGTTTTGTTTCGTCCGCCCATAATAATATTTATGCACCTATATATATTAATTATTACGAGTTACGGATATTAGAGTAACGCGGGTATTTAATTATAATCTCTTATCTGTAACAGCTCTGTTTAAATTATGTGCAATTTAATTTTGGTTTTATCTTATTCGTACTTTGTATTTAAGAAATAGAGTGGACTACTTCTTTTTTGTAGGTTTCAGTTTTGGTCGACAAGATTCGCATCTTAGGTTCTTAACGAGGATTATTATGAGTAAATTGCATATTCGTATCAAAAAAAAAAATGAGTAAATTGCATTTTTATTGGGTAAATACAATCTTAGGTATTTTAGTATGTTGACTCATTTGACTTACTATGGTAGTTAACGAACATGTAGATTATATATTACGGTATAATGTTGACATTGTTTAGGATAATCCTTACATATGTTGAAGACTGATGGTCACGAACGATTTTGTAATTTAATGCTATTTAAGAATTGTGACAACGAATGTATAATATATGCATGATTTGATCTTGATAAGTATAAATTTTGAAAGGAGTTCGTTGCATGTCATCTTGGATAGAGTCATAGAGATAATTTTGAATTCTTTTCAAGTAGAAAAATTAGCAACTGCTTAATAGATTGATGCTATATTTCAAAATTATGGACAATAATGTATTTCGATTTCTAAGACTTATATTATCTTGGGAGCTTTTTAGGCACCGCGGAGTTGACTTGAATGTGAGGATTAAGATTAATTTCTTTTAACATTTAACATAGAGGGAAAATGGATAAAACTATGTGCGTCCAAAAATCACTCGAGTTCATGTTGAATACGTGTCGAGTACCGACAAAGTATGAATACGTGTCAAATGCCGACAAAGTCTCGTAGGCGTCTCAATTCTCACACATTTGGTATTAAAACCATAAAGTTTAAGTTCGTATATATATCGTGTTGGACACGCGAGAAAGAGGTTATAGCACATTAAAATTAACAACTACAAAAAATGAGTAACAAATCAAACTCCTCTATAATTTAGATCGTATATATGACTATATCTTTGGTTAAACGTTCAAATCTTAACACACAGGTCACACTTTGATAAATATGTATATACTGAAATTTTTGCTTGTATGTAGGAATATTATTTGTGCAGGTTTTGGTGATATTAATATATTTAATTGAAAAAAATGCATTTAGCTTGTGACGTGAATGTTTAGAGGGTAAGAACATAGGAGACTTGAATGAATTATTTAAAAAAGAGATAGGAATATATAGTTTGAAAAGAAAACACATATAACATCGATCAATAGGTTACTTTGTGTAATATATTTCAAGGATACTCTGTGTAATTTAGTAATTTACTTATTATGTTATTCTTTTGTTTTTTTTTTGGGTAAAGTATGAATCGAAAAAACTAACAAAACGAGTCTAGCCCAAAATGAAACAAAGACTACGCTAACTCCTCTTCAATAACTCTCAGCATTTGGGTCGGAATGTCATCCCAAAACTTTACTCCTTCATTCGCTTCGAGCTCCTCCAGTTCGGCCTCCTCCACCGTCAGAGCATTCATTTTCACTGTATATCCCACATCCAATCGCCCTTGTCCGTCCTCATAAGGCCCCCCGCGGCTCCCGAGTTCGAAGCAATATTGAGGCTGCCATCCACGTTTAGTTTAGACCACCCTTTCCTCGGTTTTTGCCACTTATAATCTTCAGCCCTCTTTACCGACTTCTTTCGTGCCATGGCAAGGTCCACGCCTAATTGCTTAATAGCAAACACATTGCTACTGCTCGTATCTCTCCTCCCCCGAAATACGAAGCTATTTTGTGCCTTCCACAGATTCCCTATGACTGCAGTGAACATCACATCCCACTTGATGTCCGGCACCAACATATTTTTATATTTTTTCTTCCTTATATCTATGCGCAGCCAGTACGTACCTGGAAGCCTGGAGAATTCATTAAAGTCGTTGTTCTTGAGCACTTGTTGCCAGACTCCTTTTGCTGCAGTACACTCCCTCGATATGTGCACGACACTTTCCTCCGGTGCCTTACAAACAGGACATTCGGCCGAGTCCGTGATACGTCGAGTTCTGTGAAGTAAATTAGTAGCTAGTCCGATTTTCAAAGCTAACCAGAGAAAAAGTTGTAATTTACTGCTGATATTTGTATTCCATACCCACTTGCCCTTAACTTTAACTCTCGTTTCCTCGCCATATAGTTTGCTAAACGCATGATACTCCGATTGACAAGAGAAGCTGCCACTCGCTATTTCGTTCCACGACACTACATCCTCGTTCATATTCAAGCACATATTTCTTTTCCTAATCATCTCCTTCACATCATACGGAATATTTGTGTGAAGGATATCAAAGTTCCACATTCCCGAATCCGTAGCCACTTCCCCAACCTTCAAATTCGTGTCGCGGGAATCAATATTTTGTACCACGTCACAAAGCCGTATATCCCCCATTCATCTATCGTACCAAAAATCCGTACTCATCCCGTTCCCAATCCGCCAACGCAAGAAAGGTTTCATAAGAGCCAAACATTTCATTATACCCTTCCACGTGGTGCTAGCGCTCGCCTTCGGTTTGTGATTAAGGATCGACTCGCCCTTAAGATAGTAGGCTCCACATTGGCTCCACATTGTCTCCTCTTTCTTCAAAATTTTCCAAGCTATCTTTGATAGTAGGCTTTCGTTACTTGTTCGGCTTACTCGGATACCCAAACCCCCTTCACCATGCGGCTTTG
This sequence comes from Linaria vulgaris, assembly GCA_948329865.1. Lineage (NCBI taxonomy): Eukaryota > Viridiplantae > Streptophyta > Magnoliopsida > Lamiales > Plantaginaceae > Linaria > Linaria vulgaris. Next base: position 26,371,977 of record OX415250.1, on the reverse strand, counting down.
TCACTTGCGCCCATCCACTAAATGAATTTTTTTCCCTCCAAATTTGTGGACCACAAGAAGTCCCTATTCAATTTGTCTAGCGACTTACACACACTCTCGGGCAGCCATGCACTTTGTATATGGTAGATCGGCATAGCGGAGGATACAGATTGGATCAAGGTACTCCTCCGCGCTATTGATAAGAACTTTCGCTTCCAACCCGTCAACCGTTTCAACACCCTATCCATAATTTCGGCGAACACCTCCCGATTGGACCTACCATGTAAAAGGCGAACTCCCAAGTATTTTCCTAAATTCTGGGTTTGAGAAAATCCGAGGATTTCACTAATGTGCCTCTTCAAACTTGCCCCCTCACTTTTAGAGAAAAATAGTTTCGATTTTTGGGTGCTAACAATCATTACAGTTTAGCTTACCGTACTTTGTACTGTTTAGCTTCATACACTATTTTTTCCAGAGTTTGGCAATTTGTTATATAAATTTCATTTATTTATAGATAAAATATTGCATTTGAGTTTGTAATTATGCTCGTATAAAATGATTGGTTGATGATTATAATATTAGTAAATTAGGTGCAATTACAAAGTAAAATATATTTTACTAAAGTGAATAACAAATTCGTAAATTAAATGATTATAAGATTTAGTTTTTGTTCAATGAAACTATTAATGTAAAATGTGTTTTCATAAAGTACTGAAAAAACGTTACAAAGAAAATCGTGTAACTATTTAGTACAAACTTCTTAGATTTAATATTCTGCCATATTACAAAATTCATTATTAGGAATAATTGTTGTTTTTTGTTTCATATTAGAATTAATGCAATACCTATTAATTAATTGAGTAACGTTGAAATAAAATTACGTAATAATTAATTACAAGCTTTTGGTATTGTAATTTGTAGTACTGGAGCAGCAAAACTTTAATTTAATATTTAAATCTTAGACCAATGATATTTTGAGCATTAAACATAACTTTATTTTTTCCTGGCATCACAATATCCCGTCATATTTTTTATGCAAGGAGCTAGAGAGGTGAAATTTCAAACATGATATATGTAGGGATAGTTTATGTAAATTCTCAACATGAGGTCCTAGTTAGTATGAATTATTCATACATATTTTACTGTTCACCAGAAAGAAAATAAAAAATAAAAAGGAGGCTAGAATTTGGATAATTGGACCATTTTTTCCAATACCTCTTAAGTCGTCTAAAATCTAACGTGAAAAGTTTTTTGGCATGCGAACATTGTTTGACATTTTTATAATATTATCAAATGATTGTGCCTCAATCACATCATTCAATTGAATTAAACTTAATTAAACGAGGCACAACTGTTGTATATCATATGACACACACTACAAGAGAAAAGCCTTTTTCCGACGGCACGAAAACCGTCGGAAAAAAGGCCATTTCCCGTCGGAAAAGGCCTTTTCCGACGGCATTACCCGTCGGAAAAGACCGTCGGAAAAAGCCTCGTCGGAAAAGAGCTTTTCCGACGGCCAAATGTCGTCGGAAAAGCTCTTTTCCGACGGAATTATGCCGTCGAAAAAAAAAATGCTCTTTTCCGACGGCGGGATTCCGTCGGAAATAACCGCATTTCCGACGGCGTTATTCCGTCGGAAAAGACTCTTTTCCGACGGAATTATGCCGTCGGAAATGCGGTTATTTCCGACGGCATAATTCCGTCGGAAAAGAGTCTTTTCCGACGGAATAACGCCGTCGGAAATGCGGTTATTTTTGTATTTTTTTTTTTTTACTTTTAAATTATACCGTATTTTTAAAACGAAATACGTATTTATTTTTTAGAATACATATTCATTATTTTTAAATAATAATTAAAATGTCATTTCCGACGGAGATATGCCGTCGGAAATAAAATTTAATTATTATTTAAATATTATTTCCGACGGCAATATGCCGTCGGAAATAATATTCATAAAAATAAAAAAAAAAAAAAAATTTAGTTTTTCACGAAAAAAAATTATTTTTTTGTTCAATTTTCTCTCAATATCGTCCGAATATTTGGAAAAAACAATAAAAATAGTTTTTATTTGTTGCATATATATATATATAGTAACAAAATAAAAACAACTAATTTATTTATTACGAAAAAACAAAAATATAAATTAATTTGTAATATATATCGATAAATAAGAATGGGTTATGAATGTAATAATATATATGTGAAATTAAGAAAGAATAAAATATAGAATGTAGAAAATGTAAGTAAGAAAAATATAGGAGTGTAACAAAATATAAGTAAGAAAATGTAACAAAATATATATATAATAAAATACGAAATATATAGAAAATGTAAGTAAGAAAAAAAAATCAAGAAAGAATTGGGAGAAGAATGTAGTTATAGGAGTGTTTGTGAATGAATGAATGAATTTTTGGTGTTAAATTTGAGGGTATTTATAGATGGGGGAGGGGAAAATGTGCCATGTCACCGATCCGGGTGAAAAATCACCCGGAAAGGGTCTTTTCCGACGGCACCATGCCGTCGGAAAAGACTCTTTTCCGACGGCTTGATGCCGTCGGAAATGATCATTTCCGACGGCACCAAGCCGTCGGAAAAGAGTCTTTTCCGACGGCATGGTGCCGTCGGAAAAGACCCTTTCCGGGTGATTTTTCACCCGGATCGGCTATAAATAGTCGATATCGACTTATAATTTCAAGTCATCACAATATTTTCGTTTCAAAAATTAAGGTTCGTATTTATATTTAATTATTATTTTACGTAGTATTTTTATACATTTTATGCTATATATATGTTAATAATCTAATTAATTAACTTAAGTTCTTTTTGTTTTTCAAATTGAAGAATAGCAACGAGGCGGGGTGTTAGAGATTCTTTCGAGCGTTGTTTGCGGAGTTATTTTCTACAAGAGGTACGTACACGTTTATATATAGACTGTCATGTCTTTTAATTGTAGACACGAAATGTAATTTTGTCGTATTGATAATGGTAAAAACTATTAATTTTATAGATAATAATGTATCAAAATGAAGATAGAAATTGGATGTACGATCGTTTGGCCGAGAAGGGTCGAGTGAAAGAAAGATTTGCGGAAGGTGTATTCAATTTTTTGCAGTTTGCGTTAGCTCAGGAACGTTATATAGACGATAGTCGAAATCTAAAATGTCCGTGTAGAAAGTGCACCAATAGAAAATATTTGAAAGCTGACGAAGTAGCTGCTCACCTGCATCGATGGGGTTTTGTAGAGGGGTATCGTGTATGGGTGTTTCACGGGGAAAATTATAACGAGCATAATAGCCTCTTAGGGGCGTCGTCGTCAAGTCACGCAGTTAGAAACGATCCGATAGCTGTTCAAGACGACAATTCTTTTGGAGCTTTAGTTGATGATTACCGATGGCAATTTCAAAATGTCGATTGCGATGAGGAGCCTAACACCGAAGCAAAAGGATTTTTGGAACTGGTGAAATGGTCTGAGATTAAGATGCGCGGCCCGCAAAACATGTCTGTTTTGGAGTGGGTGTCTGACTTTTTTACTACCAAGCTAGAGTTTAACTCTAGCAGAGCTGAGTGTGCAAAGTATTACAAATTATCACGCGAGTGTTTGGGGCCAGAAGATAGCCATTGTTTGCCCGCAGATCTGAATGCTGCCGAGAAGTTAATGAAGGGTTTGGGGTTAGGATACGAAACAATCGATGTTTGTGATAACAATTGTTTCTTGTTCTACGGGGAATTTGCATCTGCCGATTACACAGTGTGTCCTGAATGTGGGGAATATAGGTATGAAACTGTGGGAAGAAAAAAGCCTGTGGCAAAGAAAAAATTATGGTACTTCCCGTTGGCCCCACGGCTTAAACGACTCTTCATGACTCCAACAACTGCTAAGCACATGTCGTGGCACTTAAAGTGTAGGTCTTCGAACGATGTTATGATTCACCCAGCATCAGGGGAAGCGTGGAAACATTTCGACAGGACACACCCTGAATTTGCTGCTGAGCCACGAAACGTTCGCCTAGGTCTTTGTACAGACGGTTTCACACCGTTTGGAAACTTCGGATCCCAATACTCATGTTGGCCCGTGTTCGTGACTCCTTATAACCTTCCCCCAGATCTTTGCATGCGAGAGGAGTTTATTTTCTTGAGCTTGATCATATCGGGTCCGCGTAGCCCAGGACAAAACATTAACGTTTTGCTTCGCCCCATAATCGACGAGTTGAAGGTTTTGTGGCACGATGGTGTTCGTGCTTACGACAGATTCAGGAGTCAGAATTTCCAGTTGAGGGCTGCATTAATGTGGACTATTAGCGATTTTCCAGCGTACGGGATGTTGTCACAATGGAGCACACATGGAAAGTTATCGTGCCCTTATTGCATGGAGAACACAAAGTCCTTCCCGTTACCCCACGGTAACAAACCTACGTGGTGGGGGTGTCATCGTCGTTTCTTACCAGAGGGCCATGAATTCCGCCATGACATGACGGGATTCAATGGAAACACAGAATACGATGGGCCTGCACAACGGAGGACCGGTGCTGAAATGGCATCAATTGTTGAACAACTACCACCAAGGTCAACGAATCCAGACTCACCAAAAATAATAGGATATGGGGTAGAGCACAATTGGTCGTACAAGAGCATCTTTTGGGAATTACCCTATTGGAGTACGAACCTGATCCGCCACAATCTGGATGTCATGCACTGCGAGAAGAATTTCTTCGACAACATCAAGAACACAGTGATGGACGAACCGGGTAAGACAAAAGACAACTTAAAAGCTAGGAGAGATTTAGCGGAGTTGACCACTCGGGCAGAGCTTTTTGTCACCGATCTCGCTGATGGTAGAACGGTAAAGCCAAAGGCCAAGTATTGTCTTGATAGAGCACAAAAGAAACTAGTGTGTAAGTGGCTGGTTGGTTTGCGATTTCCGGATGGGTATGCTTCAAATATTAAACGTTGTGTGCAAAGACAACAATTGAGGTTGATTGGGATGAAGAGTCACGATTGTCACGTTTTTATGCAAAGGTTAATACCTATTGCATTTCGTGATTTGCTGCCTGATCCGATATGGGGGGCCCTCGTAGAGATTAGTATCTTCTTTCGAGCATTGTGCGCCACAGAGATTAAAGCCTCGGACATGGCATCATTGGAGGAATCTATCGTGGTAACAATTTGCAAATTAGAGAAGATATTTCCCCCTGGTTTTTTTGATTCTATGGAACATTTGGCGATACATCTTCCCTACGAAGCCAAAGTTGGTGGACCGGTTCAATATCGTTGGATGTACCCGTTTGAGAGGTAAACCGTTTATATTTCCAAAATTATTTGTCATATACTTATGTTAAACTATTATTGAATTACTTGTTGGTTTATAGGCGAATGCTTGGGTTGAAGAAATCTGTGTTGAACAAAGCTCGCGTTGAAGGTTCAATTGCAACATCTTATATATTGTCCGAGAGCACCCACTTATGTTCGCGCTATTTCGAAAAAAGTGTTGAAACGAGATACAACAGGCTGAGTCGAAATGAGGCCGAATTATGTGGTGATTTCACAGGGCATCTTTCTATTTTCCATCGAAGAGGGAAAGGTCTAAATCCAGATAAAAAACAACGGCATCTAACTTCCGAGGAGCTAATGCTAGTTGAGCTTTACACGCTGATGAATTGTCCAGAAGTTGACGGCTGGTTCACGTATGTATATAACAATTAATACTTTTACATATCTCGATTATCTATTTAATACGTTGATGAGAACTATGTTACGCACATATGATAGGTTGTTTGAGGACTTGTTTTGTGGCGGACTTACTCAACAACAAATTCAAAGAAAGAAGAGAGCTGAGTTCGTGCCATGGTTTAAAGAAACTGTTTGCTCTGGAAAGTACGAAGTAGATCAACGTTTGTACGCCCTCGCCTTAGGGGCGAGCACACTAATAAAAATGTACGCAGGTTACAAAGTGAACGGGTTTAGATTCCGTACGGACTCGTTCAATGAGGGCAAAGAAACAAATTGTAGTGGGGTTTATGTGAAGGGCAGCGGCGATGGGGTCGAGGGCACAAATTTTTACGGGACGCTAGAGGACATCATTGAGGTTATCTGGTGTGGCGGCAACGATATGGTCCAATCAATTGTATTTTTTAGATGTGTGTGGTACGATATTACTCGTCGTGGTACGGCAATACACCCAGTGTACGGAATGGTTGATATCAATCCTACGCGTTCTCTCACAACCAATGAACCATTCATATTTGCAAATCAGGCTCTCCAAGTGTACTACACTCCATATCCAGCACAACATGTGTCACGGAGGAAAGGATGGTGGGCAGTTTGCCCTATTCGTGCAAGGAACATAGTCGACATGTCGTCAATGCAAGAGGAAGAAGAAGCCGAAGAACTCTTTCAAGATGATGAGTCACCCGGACTTAACTTGTGCGCAGATTTGAACAACTTTAACGTTGAAGGACAATTGGCAGATGATGTGTACGAGTTGGTTCAAGACGACATGGACGATAACAATTGATACCAATGTACTCGAGTTCAATATTGTATTTGTTGTAACTTTTTAAGTTTTTAAACAAATATTTAACATTCATCATGTTTTAATATTGGTTAAGTCTAGTAAGAGATAAATCACATCAATTACTTAACATACGTAAATTTATTACAAACAACATAACTGGTAATTAAAAAAACCTCTTACAAACTTGTAATTTAAACATACAACACTTAAGGATCAAACATACAACACTTAAGGATCAAAGATACAACACTTAAGGATCAAACCATCCACATGTTGAGTAGTCAGTATCAGGGAGAGGCAGATTTGCTAAATCAGCTAAAGTAGAGTCGTCTTGTGTAACATGTGGCGATACAATATACACTGACGAGCTTGGACGATCCCTAACGTAGGCACGTTGAGCATCATTCGGACGTGAGAATTGGGTATCATTATTAGACCGCACCAGGTAGTCCAAATCACTCCGAACACTATTGTTGGGCATTGTGGCTTGCTCCCATGAATTGTTCGTGTTGGCTTTATGTTGGTTCCACGTACGTGGTTGACTCATGGCGTTATTGTGCCACGAATTGGGCTGCCACGACGTGTTAGTACCCTGATTTCCTTGCTCCCACGACGTGTTAGTACCCTGATTTCCTTGCTCCCACGACGTGTTTGTACCCTGGTTTCCTTGCTCCCACGACGTGTTTGTACCCTGGTATGTTGGTTCCCACGACGTGTTTGTACCCTGGTTTCCTTGCTCCCAAGACGTGTTTGTACCCTGATTTCCTTGCTGCCACGATGTGTTTGTACGTTGGTTTCCTTGCTGCCACGACGTGTTTGTATGCTGGTTTCCTTGCTGCCACGACGTGTTTGTACCTTGGTTTCCTTGATGCCACGACGTGTTTGTACCCTGGTTTCCTTGTGTCTGGTTTTGTTGCCAATAATCATACGACTGACTTTGCGTTCCATGAAACTGATTTGGAGGAAAATGGCTTGAATTATAGTTGTTTGGGTTGTTGTTCCATTGATAACGACGCTCCCACTCTTCTCGGTCACGAGTTCGCTCCCGCTCCCTCTCCTCTCGCTCACGAATTCGATCCTGCCTCTGCTCCTCCAGGCCCCTCGCCACGTCCGACCGCACATCGTGAATTTCTTTTTGCAACCCCGCTACGGTTGCTTGCAACCCAGCAGTAGCCACATTGACCGCTTTAGCAGTTCTTATCGCCTCAGCAGGGTTCGGATTTGCGCCCTGCGACTTACCATAATCTGCGAGGGTACTGTGCCTATTTTTGCCTCGAATCCTCCCATGTGTGCCATTATTATCTGCAATGGCCCCGATATCTGCGTTAAAATGAAGCGGCCATTCATCTTGGGGACCATAATTTTCCTCGAGCTCTTCAAAATAACGTTCCTACAATGTTCAAAGTAAATAAATGAAAAAGATATAGGCACAAAGCAATCATATACATGTTGAAAATAACTTACATAATACCCTTCTGACTGTGGGGGGTCCCAATAGATTATTCGTCCATCCGGATCCGCTACTGCGTGGTCCATCACGTATTGTTGGTCGAAGCGTATCACATGCGAAGTGCCATACTATAATAACATTTTTTTAAACATTATTAATGGTAAAGAGTAACTCAATATCACAAAATATATTTTGCAAATAAGGAAATCGTAACGTATCGTACCGTTGCATAGCTCCTCTCGTGTGTACTCACAGATCCACCATGGTACGTAGCTAAGGAACCCGTACCGTCGACGCTATTTGTCTTATTGGATTCTCGATTCTCCTTTGCTTTTTTTGCGAGTTCAATCGTCCTTTCCTTCTCCCAATGATCACAGTACGTCGACTCGAAGCCTCGAGGTAGCCAAGTCTTTTGGTACCATTCGGGGTCTTTATCTCGGTTCCGCCACAAATTCTTGCACTCGTATATGGCATCCTTCCATGAGGATTGTGCCACCCGATGGAATGCCTTTGTGATTTTAGGCGTTTCTTCATCCTCCCATTTGTATACACTCTTCGAAATATAATAACATATAAGAATAAGGACAAAATAATAATATACATAAATAATGCGAAATGTGTTAAAATAAGTTAGAAGAAGATACCCTGAAGTAGGTTGTAAATATTTGTTTTTGTGCTTCGGATAATTGAGAGTAACATATCGCTGGTTCGGTCACCAAGGACTTTATCGTATAGCCAATTGATCGCGTTATTGTTCCCGTAACCTCGTCACATAAATCTGGATCAAAGATGAAATTGTCGTTCACCCCAATTTTGCGCCTCTCTTGGTCGGTGTTTGAAGCAGCTCGACCCTTCCCCCGTCCCCTAGGCGGCCTAAGGCTAGTAGAAGCGGATTCAGAATGAACAGATGATGGCGAGGGTTGCAATCCCGACAAAGTTCCTTCGTTGTTGGCTTGTGGTACTTCGCCTGTCAAGCCATGCGGAATGATTAATCGCGGAGGAGTAATTTCAGGTGGCAAGACTGGATCTGGGTCCCTTAGACGAGGAGGAGGGACTCGATTCCGAGTGGAAGTGGGGCGTTGTGGTTGTGCATCCGCCGGAGTAGGGGCCTGGGGCCGAGTTGTAGTTGGGCGTTGTGGTTGTGCATCCGCCGGAGTAGGGGCCTGGGGCCGAGTTGTAGTTGGGCGTTGTTGGGAAGCAACCGGAGTATGCTGAGTTTGTGGCGGAGGTTCCTCAACGTGTTGGGTAACTTCGTCGGGACTAGTTGTTTCAACGTTACCACCACGCCGAGATTTAAAACGACTAGCAAAATTGAGAATCCCCAGGGTTTTCGGTAACCCTACATTGGAAATATATGTTGGGACTTTTTTCTGTTTCTCTTTTCCTTTATCGAGAAACTTGTTGCGATTATTTTTATCGGCCATTTATAAAAATGACGATTTTTCGAAAAAAAAAATATATATATATTTGAAGAGTGATTGAGATGTGAAGAGTGATTGTGATGTTGAATAGTGATTCTCATGCCCCTATTTATAGATTTTTTTTTTGAATTAAAAATGTTTTTTTTTGAATTAAAAATAATTTTTTTGAATTTTTTTTTTTTTTAATGATAGTTGACCGGTGGCCCGCCGTCTTTTCCGTCGGCCATGTGCCGACGGAAAAGACAGCCGCCGTCTTTTCCGTCGGCCATGTGCCGACGGAAAAGACGGCGGGCCACCGCGTGTAGTATTTTTTTTTTTATTTTTTTTTTTATTAATTTTCTGTCTTTTCCGACGGGTTAAACCGTCGGAAAAGACGTTTTCCGACGGCGCTTGGCCGTCGGAAAAAAGTCTTTTCCGACGGCTTAACCCGTCGGAAACTTTCCGACGGGCTTAAGCCGTCGGAAATGACTTTTTCCGACGGCCAAGTGCCGTCGGAAAAAGTTTTCACCATTTCCGACGGCCGATTCGGTCGGAGGCCGTCGGAAATGGTGAATTTTCTTGTAGTGACAAATGTTATAGCAACATAATTTCTGTAACCCTCACATTAAAACGCCACAACAATCGTGATTTGCACCTCAAGTTTTCTGAGTTACCTTGTGTATCACTCACATGTCACGGTCGAGTTCGCATTGCCCGATACATTGCGAATTAATCTATATAGATACTTTATATTCCATAATTTAACAATAAAATTGCAAAATAAAGTCTCATACTATTATTGACAAAGAAAATATAATGTAGGCAGCTAATTGTATAATTTGAGTCGTTCCATGGGTGCATCGTATTAAGCGGCGCTATTAAAGGACCTCAACATTCCTGTACCTTTTATCAACTTTTGCTTATTTCATTTAACCACGAAACCCTTCCCCCCACCCCCAAAAAAACAAAGAAGATTTAATCCTTACGAAAACAAAAGGAGTGCAATAAGTAGCCAATAACTATATTGGCATACCCTTTTTCCCATTTTTTTTTTCAATTATGAATAGAAGCGAAGTAGATTACTCCACAGAGTTTCACAGCTAGAAAGTTAGAGACTGTTTGCAAATACTTTTAAAAGGAACTTGTGGGCTTTTGTCTATAGAGAAGCCATACATTAATGTTTGATTATAGGGTTTTTGCTTCTCCGTGTCTTAAAATAAGCCAAGAAAAAGCACAAGCCCACAAGCTGGGTAGATGGTGCTTTTAAAAGCTCCTTTTAATTATCGGCATTATAAAAATGTTTTTCTCTCATAATTTCCCTCAAAGTGACGCCTATATCCCTACAATTAAGGAAAATAAATATTCTATAATCTTTCTTATCCATTTTCAACAATAAAAAATATTTTTAATCTTTTCTCTTCCATATTCAACGTCATTCCCAAATTTTATTTTTTATTTTATTTAACAGAATGTATACTTGTCTAATGTAAGTGTATGTTAATTATTTATATGCTCGATAAATAAGGATAATTAAGTCTTATTGCATTATAAAAGCTGCTTCTTACTTATTATTGTAAACACTCCAAAATTAATTTAAACGGCTTTAAATTACTTTTTTAAGAAGGATTGCAAACACTCATTGCTTTAAGTCAAAATGAGCTTTTAGTGACTTTAAGTAAAAGCTTGGAAGAAAGAACTTCTATAAGCTCTTGCAAACACCCACTTAATGCGGGATTAACTTTTTGTTCTCCTCTTAGTTGTGAATACAATTCAACTTTTGTCACAACATCAATAATTGTTATCCTATCTATCTATGATGTGGTTTCATTTAGCCTCGGTCCTTTATACCAATCTTTGGGTCCATTTTGAGCATAAAATAAACTTTAGTGGAGTGTTTGTCCACCATTTGCGCCATCATAATTCAAATTTGAAATGGTAATAATGTTATTATGAGTTCCAGTTAGCTTCTAAGTTAATTAGCTCAAGTCAAGCTTTTTGAAATGAGTGACATAAGTAGAGGTGCATACTTTTCGAGAAATTCAAGATATGGTATTCATAGTTTTGTGTCTTGTGGCTGGTCAACATTTCGTTGAAATTTGGTTGAATCTTTATATTTTGTGGTAGTGATGTATTAATTCTTGGCATTAAAATTTTAAAACTTTTACCAGTATTTTGTATGTTAAAGACTCACCAAACTATGCTATATTACATGTTCTTTAATGTTACAGAAAGGATCAATTAGCAGAGAGTCGAAAACTTAGTTCTGTCGTCTTTGTGCTTTAATTTGCCCTCTACAGTACAATTTATCGATTATCACAAATAATTATAGATAATTGTGAAACTTAAGGTTGCTAAAGCGCCAATCCAGCTAATATATTTAGCTTCTTTTGGCTGCAAAGTTCCAGTTTGCTATTAACGTAAAGCGAAATTACAAATTTTTGAAACCTGAATGTTCATTATAATGTATTCGTTGTATACAACATATATGAAATAACATCGTTTAATTAAAACAACAAGAAGTATACACCCAAAATTCTCAAGTTTTAAGCTTTTGGTATTCTAAAAACGAATTATATTTCTTTGAATTGAGACAGTTGGAATAATCTGCCGATGTTGGATTTTACAGAAGGTAATAATATTAGGTGCAAATGTTGACATATTATTGAGAAGTAAAGACGATGGTGCGGCTAGGGTTTGTTGAAAGAGAAGAGAGAGAAGAGAGCATTGTGTGAACGTAAAAGAAAATAATGAATTGATTAATTAATAAAAATAATACATGCGGTATTTATATTTACAATTAATAGTTAAAGTCGTGTTTGATAAAACACGTTCTAACGTAACTTAAGACCCCCCCTCAAGAGGGGCATGAATGTCGATGATGCCCATCTTGGACATCATGTGCTGAAATGGTTGAGGAGCCAGCGACTTGGTTAAGATGTCGGCTATTTGATGTTGATTAGAAATGTGAGCTACGCGCAGCTGACCGTCATGGACTTTCTCGCGTACGAAATGACAGTCGATTTGTATATGTTTTGTTCTTTCATGTTGTACAGGATTAATAGCTATACAATACGCGCTTTTATTACCCGTAAATAATATTGGGACTCGGCTCGTTTTTATCTTCATGTCCTTGAGTAAATGTGTTAGCCACAAAATCTCGCACGTTGTGGTGGCGACAACTCGGTATTCGGCCTCCGTTGATGATCGGCTAATTGTTGACTGTTTCTTTGCCTTCCACGAGACCAGTGCATCTCCAATGTATATGGCGTATCCAGTGATGCTGCGTCGTGTGTCGGGGCATGTGGCCCAATCGCTGTCACAAAAAGACTTTATGTGAGCTTCGGATTTAACAGGAAATAAAAAGCCTTTTACAGGGGCAGATTTAATGTATCTTAGAACCGGATGGGCCGCGGCTAAATGAAATAAAGTGGGTTGGGCCATGTGTTGTGTTAAACATTGTATACTGAATGCTAAGTCAGGACGAGTTATAGTTAAGTAAAGTAAGCGGCCTACAAGTCTTCTATAGACAGTAGGATCAGACAATAATGGGTGATCATTTTTTTTAAGACGAGTGGAACACTCCATTGGTGTGGAGGCGGGTTTACACCCTATGTACCCTGATTCTGTTAAGATATCCAAAGCATATTTTCTTTGGCATATTGCTATGCCTTTGTGACTTCTAGCTACCTCTATCCCTAATATGTACTTTAATTCACCCAAATCTTTAATAGTGAATTTATCATCAAGATGCTTTTTCAAATTTTGAATTTCAAGCAAGTTAACACCAGTTAAAATAATATCATCTACGTAAATACACAGAGCAGTAAAGGCAGATTTAGTCTTTTTCACAAATAATGAGCAATCGGACACTGTTTCAACATAGCCATATTCTTTTAGGCAAGTGGTCAATTTTTGGTACCATTGCCTAGATGCTTGCTTTAAACCATATATACTCTTTTTCAATAATCACACCCGGTTATCCGATGGAGAACAGTAACCGGGTGGGGGTGTCATGTAAATAGTTTCATCTAAATCCCCATGCAAAAACACATTATTCACATCTAATTGATGTAGAAACCAATTATTCGAAGCAGCTAAAGCAAGTAGTACACGCACAGTGGTCAGTTTAGCAACAAGAGAAAAAGTTTCAAAGTAATCAAGACCCTCTTCTTGGGTGTAGCCCTTTTCTACTAAGCAGACTTTATATCTTTCTATAGACCCATCAGACCTATATTTAACTTTATAGACCCATTTGCAGCCAATACAATTATGGGAAGAGGGTAAATCTGTTAACACCCAAGTATTAGTTTTCTCAAGAGCATCTAATTCAATTTACATGGCAGATTGCCACTCAATGGATTTCTTAGCCTGATTATATGTTTTAGGCTCAGTAATTTGAGAAGTAGAGAATGTGAAAGCTTTATGTTTCGGACCCAGGTGAGAAACAGATAAAACAGACTCAATATGGTACCTGACTTTGAAATCAGTGTTGACAGCATTAGCCTTATGCAGAGAATTAGGTAACTCATAATCATATGACTTCAAGTAAGCAGGTGTGGTAATAGACCTAGTGGATTTCCTAATGGGAGCATGTTCAACATGAATAGCATCAGAGGCAGATTCAGGCACAAGTAGAAGCATGCTCATTACACTAGAAGAAAAAAGAGTCATTCGCGACCGCCCGGGAGGTCGCGAATGACCATTTTTCGGTCGCGGATGGTCATCCGCGACCGGTCGGCGGTCGCGGATGACCAGTCGCGGAAAACCTCGGTCGTGGGGGTCATCCGTGACCACTCAGCGGTCACGTCGGTCATCCGCGACCGCCGAGCGGTCACAGCAGTCATCCACGGGGATTTCCGCGACCGCTGAGCGGTCAAGGATAATATTTAAACTATCCGTGACCACCGGGCAGTCACGGATAATATTCAAGCTATCCGTGACCGCCCGACGGTCACGGATGATATTAAAAGAAAAAAAATATATATTCCGGCAAAATACCGGAATATATATTTGTTTTTTGCAAATAGAATGTATGGTTGGACGATTTTTTTATATAAAACATCATTTAAGAGAATGATTTGGGTTATAAGTAAAGAAAGGAAGAAAATAAGAGAGTTAGTATTTTGTTTTTTGGAGATATAAGGAATGAGGAGAAGAAAAATTGTTTGTCTTTTGTTTTTTGGAGATATAAGGAAAGAGGAGAAGAAAAATTGTTGGTGTTTATGTTTTGGATTGGTGTTTATCTAATTCGCTATTTTAATATGTTAATTACTAATGTTGTACTAATTTATTATTTCAATTCACATGTAGTAATGAGACTTATTGTTAAAAATCATAAACACATCAAGATGGATCCATAAAAGCTTTTTTTTTATGAATATTAATCGTGACCGCCGGGCGGTCACGAATGACCCCTCTTTCGTGACCGTCGGGCGGTCACGAACCTACTTCGTGACCGCCCAGCGGTCACGAATGCCACTAGGGCATCGCGTGACCGCTGGGCGGTCATGGCATTGTTGGTCGTGACCGCTGAGCGGGCACGGGCGCATCCGTGACCGCTGGGCGGTCACGACATTGTTTACCGTGACCGCCGTAGCATCCGCAACCGCCGAGCGGTCACGGATGCTCGCGACCGTCGGGCGGTCGCTAGCCGGCGGTCACGGATGACCTCGGATTCTTGTAGGGTTATATACAACAAGTTCAGAAGACTGAGCAGGTAAAGAAGAGTAATGAGAGGAGTTAGAAATTTGCTCATTGTCACTGAAAGTCAGTGAAGGGCCAAAGTCCAGAGCTACATCATGTTCTGGAGTTGGTACTTGTGAGTATGCATCTGCTACATCAACAGCTTCATGATTTTCCTCAAGATTGGCTTGTACATTGACAGGGACCTTTGGTGCCTGCAAGACAATGAAAGGGTCTGTACACAGATGTGTATTCTCTTTTGGAGAATCACTCAAGGTTAGTTTCTGTTGAGTTTTAAAAGGAAACTCATGTTCATAGAAAACCACATTCCTTGAAGTAATAATTTTCCTAGTGTTTAAGTTGAGCAGCAAATACCCTTTGGTACCCTGAGGGTATCCTATAAAAGCACATATTTGTGCCCTGGGATCAAACTTTTGCCTATGAGAAGTTAAAGTAGATGCAAAGCAGAGAGAACCAAAAACTCTTAATAAAGAATAATCAGGAACTTTGTTAAACAACTTCTCATAAGGAGTCTTATTCCCTAACACAGAAGAAGGAAGTCTATTGATTATAAAGGCAGCAGTGGAAACACAATAAGTCCAATAATCAATAGGAATATTAGATTGAAACTTCAAAGATCTAGCAATTTGTAAAAGATGATGATGTTTTCTTTCAACAATGCCATTTTGTTGTGGAGCTTCCACACAACTCCTTTGGTGTATTATACCTAACCCACTGTAAAAACCTTTTAAAATAAATTCAGTGCCATTGTCAGACCTGATGGTTTTAATTTTCTTGGAAAACTGATTTTCAACCATCTTGTAAAACATTCTTAAGTGAATTTGCACTTCAGATTTATTTGTCATATTAAAAACCCAAATGCATCTGGTAAAATCATCTACCATAGTTAGAAAATATCTTTGACCATGAACAGAGGCCACTGAAAATGGGCCCCATACATCATAGTGTACTATTTCAAAAGCATGGCTAGTGGTAGAGGTTTTAAGAGGAAAATGTAACTTTCTTTGCTTAGCCAAATGGCAAGTATCACAAGAGTCAAGAGAATTACATTCAGCAAGAGTAACATTTGGTAAGCAAGACACTTTCTTGGCAGAAGGATGTCCTAATATGTCATGCCACAGTGAGATAGGAATTTTACTTTTAGAAAAACTAGCATTACAAAAAACTTTATTTTGAAAAGTGTTGGTGTCCAAAACATATAAACCTTTGCATATTTTAGCAAAACCAGTCATCCTCCTCGTGGCTATGTCATGCATTAGGCATAGAGAGGGGAAAAAGTGCAAAGAAATGTTGGAAAACTTTGTCAATTTTGAGGCTGAAATAAGATTGTATGTAAAATCAGGGACCAGAAAGGCATCTTTTAGCAAAAGATTATCCAAGATTTTAACATCAGAAATAACAGTTGCCATAGTAAACTGATTGTTTGGCAGAAACATTTGAGTGTAAGAAGTAGGGACATCAACACAATATTTAGCTTCACAAATCATGTGATCAGTAGCCCCAATATCAAGAATCCACATAGTCCTACCCCTATTAGGTATGTTACCATCACATGATAAGCAGGAATTAGGGAGAGATTTTATACCTGCCATGGTAGTGACAGTAGCAGCATAGTGAGCAAGATTAGCAGCAGAGATGGATGAAGCAACCTCTTGTGCCTTGGTAAAAGCCAGAAACTGCTCAAATAGAGCTTTGTTAGAGACCTCAGCTGGGGCAGTCCTAGTGAAGCTTTCAGGGAGGACCACCTCTTCAGCCTGAGTGGTGGAGTTAGCAGATGGACCAACATTGATGGGCGTCTGTCGCCTGCCAGTAGGGCCATCCCATCCAGGGGGATACCCAATGATTTGATAGCATCTATCAACAGCGTGGCCAGTGAAACCGCAGAAGGTGCATTTCAACATTTTCTTATCCTTGTTGTTACCTCCTTGAGACTTGGAGGATTTAGAGTTGCCAGGGAACTGCCTGACCCCTTCTGTCATGGGTTTCGACCTTGTGAACATGGCCAATTGTTCAAAGGTCTTAGCAGAGGATTGCAGGGACCTTTGTGCCTCTTCTTGCAGTAGCATTGCATACACACGTGATAAAGAGGGGAGTGGAGAGAGTAAGAGAATCTGACTGCGGATTGCAGAGAAAGAATCATTTAACCCGACCAAAAACGTGAGGACACAGTCGGTTTGCTGGAGATTGACCATAGTCTTATTGACATCACATGTACACAAGCCACAAGCACAGGCTACCACCGGCCTCTGACCCACAAACTCGTCCCAGATAGATCGAAAGACATTATAAAAAGCAGTGACAGACAAGCTACCTTGAGTGAGATTAAACAAAGACTTATGGAGTTGAAAAACCCTAGAACCATTCGTACGCCCATACCGAATCTTTAATTCTTGCCACAGTTCATATGCAAATTTGATGTACAACAAGGTGTTGCGAATTTCAGTAGTAACAGAGTTCAAAAGCCATGAAAGTACCAGATTATTTGCCCGAATCTAACAAAGGCAATTCACAGCATCGGTGTCTGGCGGGAGTGGCAGCGATCCGTCAATGAAGCGCACCTTGTTCTTGATGGTCAGCGCCATCTCCACTGCCTGACTCCAAGAGATGTAGTTATGGCCCCCGAACTTGTCACCAACAATGGAAGAACCCGTGAAATCATGATTTCCGAGAAAGTAAACGGACATGGAATCTTCACACGGATTTTTCGTGGCAGAAACAGTAGACCCAGACGAAGTAGACTCAGTTGAAGGCGTCGTCATTTGAATAGAGAGAGATGAAACCAGAAATTTACAATTTCAGAACTAGGATTTCAGAAAGGGCGATTTTTAGATCTAGGGTTGAGATTTGGGGGAAAAGTGACGAATCTAGTATCAAAAGACTCGCAAGGGGGTGAGGAAGAAGATGAGCACAACGGAAGACATGATCTATGGCGGAATGATACCATATTGAGAAGTAAAGACGATGGTGCGGCTAGGGTTTGTTGAAAGAGAAGAGAGAGAAAAGAGCATTGTGTGAACGTAAAAGAAAATAATGAATTGATTAATTAATAAAAATAATACATGCGGTATTTATATTTACAATTAATAGCTAAAGTCGTGTTTGATAAAACACGTTTCTAACGTAACTTAAGACATATCTAAGAAAAGCGGTCAAAATAAAACCAAATTAATAACAATTAAATTTGTTCAGTGATTAAGTTTTAATATGTCGTATATATTTAGCGAAGCATATAATCAGTTATTTTTCAACAAGAGTTAAAATAAAGCTATATGGTAATTAATGTTAGAACTACCATTTCCCAATAGACATGCCCGAACACCTCCCCCCCCCCCCCCCCACATCCCCCACCAAAAAAAGAACTGTGTTTTGGCTTGAAGGCTAACAAGATTTTGTAATTTAGTGAGCTATAATTATTATTAAACTTTTAGTTTAAAAACGAGGAATTTATTCGAAAGAAGAATTCTCAGGAAAAACATATTACATAAGAGAGTGAAACTAAAATAGGAAGAAAAAAACTGATTTTAATTTTCAATTTTACCAAAAGTAAGAATTCAGCAGAAATAATTAAGTTAATTAAGACGATTTTTTTTAAAAAAATTCTGACTATTCACTTAGAGAAATTGTACACAATTCTCTCTTTTTCTTAACATTTTTTTTAGCTGTTTGACTTTGTTTAATGATATTTTATCCCAAGAAATATATTTTCAAAAATATTTTTATGTATGCACATTGTTGAACTTATGTCTGATGGGAAAGGTACTTCTGAATACATTTTTCCTACAAAATTTGAAAGTAAAAATAATGACGTCTTGCATTGTTTTATGTTTTAGTTCATCAACTATGTTTGATCTCTACCATATATATATGATTTACATGAAATACAAATTAATAGTCTCAATGAATTATGAATAGAAATTTCGTTCAAGAATATATTTTGGTTTGACAATTGATAGAAACTTCTCCTAATCCTAATGTTTCGACATATTTTCGGCATGTTTTAGAGAATTGGTAAAACTTGTAGTTGCAATAACATGGAAAATTCTTGTGTGTTAGTTTCGACGTAGCCCAAAGTTACTTTTTTATTGAAAAAGAAAAGAAACGTTGGTCCATGCATAATTGAGATAGTTTGTTTAAAGTAAATTGTATTTCAATGTAGTGTGGTCGCTCGAGTACTTTAATTTCCGTGTTCATTATGATGAGAGTTTTATTTTACACTATATAAGCCTAATATTTAAGATTATAATTTAGAAGCAATACATCTCTCCACATTGTCTTTTATTGGTAACAAATTATATACGGTTATAGACCTATAAACTATAAAAGCATAATTTTGCTTTCATAGGCCAATAATTTTCGAGCATATTTTCCTTTCACGGGCTAATTAACTACGACCACAGCTATAATAGATTCTTGTACTACTACGTTGTAACAAATTAAATGTGCTTATTTTGAAAACAAATTGACTTAAACCATATAAAAAGCCAGGTGATATACATATATATATATATTGTGGTGTACTTCAAAAAAGTGATAATTCATTTATTGGGAGAAATGAATGAATGGCACTGAGGAATGGCATGCCTTGGAAGCGACTCTACCTTATCAAAAAAGTATATAAAATAAACATAGAAAAATTCAAAATCAAAATAACGTCAGAGCCTGGCCCTCTAGTGTCCAGCTTTTTGTTTTCCGTTCAGTACTCTATGCCCTTCTGGAAAGGATTCTGCTTCATCCTTTAATTTCATATTTTCTAACTTGTAAATATTAGTTGGATAATTATTGCAAAATTTGAGTTTATATCTATAGGTTGTTGTGGTAATATATATAAAGATTAAAACCCCAAGCTTTCTCACAGAAAACATCAAGATATTTTAAATTTCAATTAATTCAATATAAGCGACACTTAAGAACAGTTCACATGCTCGTTTGCTGTAACTATTTCATTTTGTTTTTGAAAAACTTCGAAAAACTCGAAAGAGATTACCACATATTTTTGAGAATTTAATAGGCCGAAACATACTCCATAATCAAAATGTTAGTCTATCTATATATGACTATATTATTATTTGAATTTTTTAATTTTATTACACGAAAACTAAGGATTGTAAGCATAAGCATATATAATCACAAGAAGCCTGTGGTTGGGAGCACTGTAGGTTGTGCATGGAAATGTGATGCTTGTGTTGTGTATTATTAGTTGTGAACAATGTAGTATCCCACATTGGTAGGAGATAAGAGTTTTGAACACCTTATTTAGAATTAGACTCTTAAAGAGTTAATTCTAGTATTGGTAATTTGTGTTGGGCTAGGTCTATTTGGGCTTGATATATATATATATAATATATATTATAAGTCTATGATGGGCACTTCACTTGGGCAATAATAAGGTTCAAGACTTATACTTATAGTAATTTATTTTTCGAATTTTATTTTGTTTTAATTCGAAATAAATTAGTGAAGAGTTGCAACCCGTAGTATTTTATTTTTCAGATTCTGTTATATTTGAAATCTGAAATAATTGGTGAATGGGTGCAAATCTATCCTACGGGACACAACCTTTGTGAATAAACATGTCTATTCATATAAGACTTTTCGTGTTTTATAAATATGAATGTGACAGATTCGTTTTTTATAAATATGAATGTGACAGATTCGTTTTTTATTCACTTAACATTTTTTGCATCTCATAAATATTTCTAAGTTCCTTGTTGTATCCTGAGAAGCAGATTTTCTTAATATACAGTGAAAATATTGCTTTTAGGAAAGTGTTTTTCAGTTCACGCCCTCAAGGAAATTCACAAACATTTCGTATCATATTCTTTTATGTTTTCTGATTTTTTAACATCTTGTGCCTTGTAGGGACAAATATTGTGGAACGTAACGGTGAGTGCTTCATTTATCGATCGCTAAACTAGCGTCAATAATATAATATAATGTATCTCTTCTCTTGTCGCATTGTTGGCTTATAAGATATTTGTATTTGACTTGCAGGTTTGGCATGATATTATGAAACGTCCATTTTGATCTCCTTATAAATAAATGGGAAAACGGGGATACTAGACCCAACCTATTCGCGCTTTTGCGAACCTTTCATTTTTAAAACATGTTGTACCCAAACTAACTTTCCGGCCAAAAAACGTCATTAGTCGTCGAATTCACGTCATTTATCAACAGTCCTTGAGCGCAATTTAGTCTTTTATCACTTGGGTGATTTAGGAGGGAACAACAGCCCTTTCTTCTCATTTTTCCGCGGCAAAATTGATCACGAGCGCTAAACCCTAAAATCGCGATTTCACAAAATTGCAAAATTCGCCCAAATCACTGCCCGATTCTTCACGATTTCGACCATTGTTACTGTCCTAAGCACGCACAACGCAAATGGGGTGGAAAATTAGAGGCAATAATGACCCGATTCCGGAATTATGCTCTTGCTTTGCCACTTTACGTAGGTCCAACTCCCCCTGGAAAATTCAGCCCTGTCTCCTCTCTTCTCTCTCTTTCCAACTTTCATCTGAATTTATAAATCTTGTAGCGAGAGAAGGTTATTAAAGGGGGAAAAAAATTTGTACAACATATTTTGACCGCGTGACCTTGCGGGTGTCGAGGGTTATATGTTGCTGCCGACAAGCGCGAGTCGTCAGAGGAGTGTACTGTTAACCCTAAAAATAAAATAAAGAAGATCACTCCTACTCGGAAAAAACAATATGTGGACAATACTATTGTCACGAGTACTTCCGATGAGATGTACCTATAAGGAAAACCCCTCGGAGGATTGCCCTACCTTTCGGTCACTGACCCGAAAAGGCTTACAAGAGCACCCGAGGAGGAACATAAGCGTCCCTTGGAAAGTCAAACGGTGAATGAAAAGCAGATATCAATACGGCATCGGAAAAAGAGCAAACCCCGATGGACCCTTATGACTCCGATATCCACCAAATGCGCCAAGAGGGACCAAGATGGACTCCGAG
Organism: Linaria vulgaris; assembly: GCA_948329865.1. NCBI lineage: Eukaryota > Viridiplantae > Streptophyta > Magnoliopsida > Lamiales > Plantaginaceae > Linaria > Linaria vulgaris. Next base: position 26,349,963 of record OX415250.1, on the reverse strand, counting down.
TCCTATGAACTTACAAGAAAACTTCCTTGCTGAACACTCCTCGGGAAAGACGGCACTCGGACTCATCCGAGGACCCAATTTTGGAGAAAATCAAGAAATAAATACAAGAACATCCCGTGAGTACAGTCCGAGAACTTTGATGAAGAAATCTCACTTTCAGTAAAGCAAATGCAGCCCTCGGACACAAAATCACAGCCCTCGGAAGTTGTACCAAACCCTCATAGATCACATTTACACCCGTAGAAATCACTCCTGATTGTTGAAGAAAATACCCGAATCAAGAAGGAGGGATAAAAGCCCTCGGAAGAATAGCTCTATCAAAACAATCTACATCAGAAGCCCTCGGAGAAATCAGAAGACACAAAAGCTAATCCAGTCAGCGCCTAGTAGATAAGAGATAAACATTATCCTAATTTTCACACCTGTATCAATATAACAACGACATCTGTCCTTACCAAAACGCATGCACAATGACACCTGCCCCTACCAAAGTCTATATAAAGGGAGGTGATCAGTAGAAGAAAGACAAGCGGAAGAGGCTGAAACACCTTAGCTTACTTACTACAAATTAACACTCAAATATTAGGAGAGGAGGAAATGTTCAGTGAATAAAGGAAGGGAATATTCTTGCAATTAATCTTATTAGGTCCATCTATCATTGCCTCTGAATCACGGACAGGGCGTTCAAACCCAAAATAAATATCTTCCGTTAAATAGGGAATAATTCCAAACCCGTTAACAAAGTGGCGCCGTCTGTGGGAACGCCGTAATATCTGTCCTCGAGAGAATTCAAGCAGATGTCAGCTAGGATGGATGATCTTTTCGAAAGTGACAACCTTCCTTTCTCGAACAGCGACTCAGAAGAAACTTTGTCCAATTACGAACCAGGTACTAGAGATTTTATTAATATTCCCCGATCTGTTTACGAAAGACTTATAAATGCTGCACGAACACCCCGGAGGGATGAACCTCCCGGACGCCCGTCCCCCGTGCTCTCCGGGAACGGTGGTTTCCCCTCGGAAGGAGATGCACATCCAATGGCATGGAACCCAAATTGGAATCCTTGGCAACCGGCACCCCGACAAAGGCCTCGAAGGTATATATGTCATGAAAGAACTCCCGTGAGTGGTCGGGAAGAAATTTCTCACCCCTCGGAGTGTCGAGGAGGGGTGGAACATTCCTTGTGGGGAATGATGGATGATTTGCGAAAAGAATTAGGTGATCTCAAGAAGACCATGGCTCCCGAGGAAGATCCTACATTCAAGACCTCTCCTTTCATTCCCGAAATTGCTTCAGCTTCTATCCCCTCGGGGATGCGACCTGTTAATATCCCGCTATATACCGGAGAAGCTGATGGAAGGGACCCACAAGATCACGTACATCAATACTTGGCAGGAATGGACCTTTCTTCCGCTCCTGACCATGTGCTATGTCGCGTATTCCCTGTTACCCTTGGAGGGCGAGCCCAAGCCTGGTTTACTCATCTTCCACCTTGTTCCATCACGAGCTTTGACCGATTAGCTCATTTGTTTGTACGACAATTCGCCTGCAACCGAAGGTACCCTAAATCTGCTACACATCTTTTTACTATTAAACAGAAGAAGGATGAATCCTTGCGAGAGTATATAAAGCGCTTCACTGATGAAGCACTCGATGTTCCAAACGTTAGCCCGACCATTATGGCGGACATATTAACTCAGGGACTCCGAGCGGGGGATTTCTTTAGATACCTTATGGGAAATCGTATTATGGATATGAATGAGCTAATGCAAAAGGCGGAAGTACACATTTTGATGGAAGAGGCCGAGGGGACAAAGAAGCAGATGGAGCAGGAGGATAGTGAACACTTAGAGCGTGCCGAGAAAGAAGCAAAGGTCAAAGAAAAAAGTAAGGAAGGAAAACCTCCTCAGCGCAAAGATGAAGGAGGAGTGGTTAAGAAATTCCTCCGACCCGTGCACTTACCTCCGATGACTGTTACTCCACCAGAAGTGCTCAACATAATGAGGGGTAGCAACGAGTTGCACTGGCCCAGACCGACTAAATTTCCTAACCGAGACAAGGACACGGGGAAATATTGTAAGTACCATAAAACTTACGGGCACACTACGGAAGAATGTACTACCCTTCGTTTAGAGGTACTCCGCCTGTTAGAGATAGGGTATTTGAAGAACTACCTCAAGGAAAATAACCTCGAAGAGCCCAAGGCAAATGTTTGGAAGAGATCACGAAGGGAAGAGGAAGAGCAAGAAAGGGAAGAAAGGACGCCTAGCCGGAAGTCACGAGAGGGGACCACTAGACGTCTCCGACCCCAAGAGAGAAGTAAAGACCGCCGGCGAAATTCGCGAGAGAAAACAACAGGGTATCAGAGTTTGCCTCCTCCACCTAACTCTTACAAAGACAACCCCCCAACAGGGAGAACGATCAATATGATTGAAGGGGGTGAAATCTCCATGGCGCCTCAGGGCAAAAAGAAGAAATATTTGAAAGAAGCCCGACGAGCAGAGCAAGGATTAGATGTCTGCTCCATCCAAGGGTCACAGCTGCCTAGTATCACTTTCGGACCCAAGGACCTTACAGATGTAATATACCCTCACGAAGACCCCTTGGTTATATCTGCCGTCATCTACGGGTATGAAATCCAACGTATCCTCATAGATACGGGCAGCTCTGTGGATGTACTCTTCCTACCGACCTATCTCGCTATGAGATTGAAACAAGAAACGTTGGAAACCGCTGAGGTCCCGTTAGTAGGATTCTCCGGGGAAGCATGCCAAACCCTCGGAACTATTACTCTCCCAATGTCATGGGGGGAAGGAGCCCTTCGAAGAACGGAATCTATTAAGTTTTGGGTAGTGGAGGCCTCTTCGCGAACGTATAATGTCATATGCGGGAGACCATCTATTCGGGCCTTTGAGGCTATTCCTTCTACTTTGCATCTTAAAGTGAAATTCCCCACCTCCTCGGGAATCGGAGAAGTCCGAGGAAGTCAGTCAAAAGCTAGAGAATGCTGCATGAATGCCATTCCCTCAGAAGAGGACGGACCTTCACTCGGAAATAACAAAAAGTGTAGAACCGAGGAAACACGAGTCCAACCTGTGGAAGAATTAAAAATGGTGGAATTAGTAGAAGGAAGCCCCGAGAAAGTAATCAAAATGGGCACCCATATGGCTCCAATCATAGAAGGCCAATTGATTTCTCTTCTCAAACAATTTCATCACCTCTTTGCGTGGGAAGGGGGGCCGCCCGGACGAATCAGCAACAAGGTATGTCAACATTTCCTTAATGTAAAGCCTGGAGCTAAACCTGTCCAACAGAAAAAGAGGAAAATGGGCCCCGAGCGCAACAAGATCATCCGCTCGGAAATACAACGCCTTCTCCAATTAAAGCAAATACGAGAAGTTATTTACCCCGAGTGGTTGGCTAATGTCGTGCTAGTTCCCAAGCACGGAGGAAGATGGCGAATGTGTGTTGACTTTACTAACCTCAATGAAGCATGCCCCAAGGATTGTTATCCTTTACCGAGCATAGATCAGCTAGTTGATTCTACCGCAGGATGTGCGCTACTATCAACTTTAGATGGAGATCAAGGGTACAACCAAATCCCGATGACGGCTATTGATCAAGATAAGACCAGCTTTATCACGGATGCAGGCACCTTTTGTTATCTAGTCATGCCCTTTGGATTAAAGAATGCTGGAGCTACCTATCAACGGTTAGTAAGCCTTATGTTTTCAGGACTTATTGGGAAGTCAGTAGAGGTTTATGTAGATGATACTGTAGTTAAAAGTAACACTGCTGAAGAACATCCCGAGGACCTACGGAAAGCGTTGGTCATTATGAACAACTTTGGCATGAAGGTTAACCCTCGGAAGTGTTCTTTTGGTATCCGAGGGGGAAAATTTTTGGGATTCATGGTTACGGAGAAGGGAATTGAAGTAAACCCCGAAAAAGCAGAAGCTATCATGGGGTTACCTACCCCGAGGACGGTAAAGGATGTCCAAAAGTTAACGGGAAGAATGGCTTCGTTGAGTCGATTTGTCTCCAAGTCCGCAGAAAAAGGGCTTCCCTTCTTCAAGATACTTCGAAATGTCAAGGAATTTCAGTGGACCCCCCAATGCGAGGAAGCTCTCGAAGAATTGAAAAGGTACATGTTGAAACCACCCTTGCTGGTAAAACCTATACCCCAGGAAGAGTTGTTTCTGTACTTATCAGTCGGAGAAGAGGCTGTTAGTGCGGTCTTAGTTAAAGAACAAGACGGAGAACATCACCCGGTATATTACGTCAGCAAAACCCTCCTCGGAGCCGAAACCCGATATACCCTAACTGAGAAACTTGTTCTAGCATTGGTTACTACGGCTCGTAAGTTACGTCCCTACTTTTTATCCCACCCAATTACCGTGCTTACTAAGCACCCCCTGAGGGCAATTCTTAATAAGCCAGAATCATCAGGAAGACTGATAAAATGGGCCGTAGAGCTTACTGAGTACGATATTTCCTATGCTCCGAGACCATCAATCAAAGCGCAAATTCTGGCGGACTTTGTGACAGAGCTCACGGGCGTTGGATCCGAAGAAAAGGAGCCACGATGGCACGTATATGTAGATGGATCCTCGGTGAGTACCCATGGGGGGGGCTGGAATAGTCTTGGTAAATCAAGAAGGAGAGGAGGAAAGGCTCCATTTTGCAGTTAGAATAGATTACCCTCTCTCTAACAATGAAGCCGAGTATGAAGCTCTCCTTATTGGTATGAGGCTAGCAAGAGAAGGAGGAATGAAGAGAGTACTCCTCCATAGTGATTCCCAACTGATTGTTCAACAAGTTAAGGGGTCATATGAGGCCAAAGAAGAAAGAATGCAAGAGTACCTCCGAGTTGTTCGCCAAAGGTCCGAATGGTTTGAAGAGTATGACATAGTTCAAATTCCTCGAAAAGAAAATCAAGAGGCGGACGCTTTGTCCAAGATGGCTACACAAACAGCTGCAATACATACTCGGAAGATTACTCTACTGCATGTCAATGAATCTGAAAAGGGTGAAGGTCGAGAAGTGAACACAGTTTCAGATCCTTCATCTAGCTGGGTGACTCCTATCAAAGCCTATTTGCAGAATCCCGAAGGATACTCCTCGGACAAGAATATTCAGCGAATGATGTTCAGAAAAACCCTCCGATACTTCCTCAAAGACGGGATACTCTTCCGAAGGACATACTCATGCCCCCATGCTCGATGCCTTAATGAAGAGGAGGCACAAATAGCTTTAGCCGAAACTCACGAGGGAGTATGTGGAAGCCATACCAGCGGCGAAAGCATGGTCGGACGCTTGATTCGACAAGGCTACTATTGGCCCACGATAGCGAAAGATAGCAAAAGCCATGCCGAAAGATGTAAACCATGCCAAGCTTACGCCCATCGGACCCATCTACCCGCAGCCCCTTGGGAACCCTCTCTGAACCCCTGCCCATTCTCTAAGTGGGGTATTGATATACTTGGACCCCTAATCCCTAATGCCGGTCAAAAGAAATTTCTGCTGGTAGCCGTTGACTACTTTACCAAATGGGTGGAAGCGGAACCCCTGGCTAGGGTAACCGCGGGGGCCGTTATCAATTTTCTCTGGAGAAATATTATTTGTCGCTTTGGTGTCCCTCGGAGCCTGGTAAGTGACAACGGTTTGCAGTTTACTGACCACGGATTACAGAAATGGTGCGATCATTGGGAGATAAAACATCGCTTTGCCTCCGTGGGATACCCTCAAGCAAATGGCCAAGTAGAAAGAACCAACAGAACCCTCCTGAAGAACATGAAGGCCCGGCTTGATTGGCATAAAGCTAAGTGGGTTGAGGAGATACCCGGGATATTGTGGGCCTATCGGACCACGCAGAGTGTTGCTACGGGCGAAACCCCTTTTAGTCTATCCTACGGGTGTGAAGCTGTTTTGCCCTCGGAGGTCTCCATAGAAAGCTGGCGAGTCAAAGAATATGAAGAAGTGGCCAATGGCTCAAATCTAGCCCTTGCCCTTGACCTCCTCGAGGAAAAAAGGACCCGAGTAGCCCTCCGCATGGAAGAGTACAAGGCTCGGATGTCACGATATTACAATGCCAAGGTAAAACCCCGAACCTTTCAAGTTGGAGATTTAGTGATGAAACGAGTAGGGGCCTCTAAGAATGTGGGTAAACTAGATCCACGATGGGAAGGACCCTACAAGATAGTGGAAATTGTAGGACCTGCGACCTATCGGCTTGCCAATTCCGAGGAGGCAATACTTCGCAACACGTGGAACGCAAGCAACCTTAGAAAGTATTATGCTTAATGTAATAGTTATACATGAATAAAAAGAGTGTTCATATACGAGGGGATATAGTACAAAAGAAAGCAGAATTGTCCGACAAAATGATGGCTCTATACATGAGACATCAGGACAATCCGATAACACTAAAAACCCTCTGTATTATGAACTAAACTCATTTACAAGCTAAGTCCCTCCCATGGGACGTTTCCCCTCTCGGATAAGTCTTCGGCGTTGCTCCTCGGAAAGAGAGACTGGGTCATCAAAGAACACGGTTCCGATTGCAAAATCTCTAATAGGTGAAGGAGGAAACTCCTCGGAGACTTGACGGATGTTAAGCTCAGGAAGGAGCAAGCCTGAGGGGAACTCTGGTAAAGCTTGTATGGCATCTTGGCACAACTTATAGCCTATGTGCACCAAGTCACGCATCTCACCTCGAAGAGATTCACGAAGACTGGATGGGCCCACCACCTCAAACACAGCTTGGACTCGGGCCATAACCACTTCTACCGCATGAGAACGAGTTATCCCTAGCAGCTGCTGACTCAAGGCATCTTTCTCCAAGATAACCTGCGTTAGTTGTTCCTCCGAGGACCGCATTTGGCCACGTAACTCCTCAATTCTACTCCCTAAATTCGATACGCGGGCTCTTTCAAGCACTAATTGGCGTTCTAATTCCCACGCCTTATCCTTCTCGGATTGTAACATATGAATATGAGTATCCTGAGAGGACTCATGAACTTCCTTCAAATGGGCTATCTCCACTTGAGCTTCTAAGAGACCTCGCTCTAACTCATCCCGACGACGGTATACTAAACCCGGATCTGAAGAAGAACTCCCGTAAGACCCGAGGGCGTCCAACACCATATAAATCTGCTCAAAACACAAAGCGAATGGCATCAGACCAGAAGACAGGTTAGTATTAAATAAAATGAATAGATACCTCACACAGGTCTTTGCAGGCTAAATCTTGGAGAACGGGTACCGAAAGGGTTTTTATCAGCTCACAATCTGTTACGTTCAATAACCCACTAAGAAAGTTTCGGCAAAATCCCACTGCTGATCCGAGAGGAGAAACATCCTGATTACCCCCGGGGGAAGAGTTCTCCCGAGGGAAGGGTGCTCATCGGGTGGTGGTGCAGGAATACGACCAGGGATATCTTGCCGGGGCTGCATATCCTCTGTACTAGAAGAGTGAAGATACTCCTCTAATACATTTACTACGGTAGAATTATGAGGAATGGGCTGTGATACTATGGGACTCATGTGATAATCCGTTTGAGAAAGAGTTGCTATCAGATCCGACGATCCAGAAGAAATTATATAACTGACTGGGGGGGCTGCAATGGGTTCCTCCTCCTCCGAGGAAATTTCAACCATTGCCTCACTTACGAGGGGAGAGGAATCATCAACCTTTGTTCCCCCGGGAATACCATGCAATGCCCTCCCCAAGAAAACGTCAGTAGAAGACCCGAGAGAGAAGGCTCCCATCTCCGCTCCTGCAAAAGATGTCAGTAGGAAAACGGTCCGAGGACACTTATAAAATTTACAAGCTAGAGAATGATTAGTAGAACTTACGAAAATGAAAATTACTGTGAAGAGGACGAGAAGCAAGAGTGCATCCTTCCACCCCCTCTTGTAAACCTGCCAAAATCAGAGCCTCGGGGAAATCCAATAGCCCAGATATGTCAAGAGAACCAGAGAAAAGTCCCGAGTGAAGCAGTATCTCCCCCACTTGCCCTCGTGTTTCGGTGTTGGGTGCGATATACCCCAGACCCCATCGGATGGGTACACCCCACGATCTGGCTGACTGGCCTCTCGGACGGACAAAGAAAAATCTCCGCCTCCAATCCCCTCTACTAGAATGGGAACTGGATACACGAGTGAAGATATTTTCCTTGTCCCGATAGGTCAAGCTAAAAAAGGGAGTCCCCTCCGAGCAAGGTTGAAGGGTAAATATTGTCCCCACCCGATAAGGGGACATTGGAAGGTTTAAAAGCTCACTACGAAGGACATATCCCACCAAATGACTATAGGAACTTGGTGTTAACTGACTCGGACACACCTGCCAATACCGAAAGAGTATTTGGAAAAAGGGATGGAAAAAGGTCCGTAAACCACAACGCATCTGTTCGGTATAAACGGTCATGTAACCTGAAGGGGGTGCGTAAGCCCTATGGCCCGAGGAAGGCACTAGTATGTCATAATCTTCGAAATCAAGGTTATAGCCGCTAAAAAGAGATCTTACCGAGTTCTCACATTCTGTACTCGTAGTGGATCCTACACGTCCTCTGCCTATTAATCGAGATGGATTAAGAGGAATCAAATCGAACTCCGAAGACTCATCCGCCAAAGGATATGGCTCCCAACTCATGAATATCTCCCTGATATGATTGACTCTACGTGAATTTGTAGATGGAGTCCTACGAGCCACTCCAAGAGAGGAACTAGCACCAAGTGTCGTTTGATTCTCGGATGGATTGCCCCTCGGAGGAACCCTTAATGATCCCGAAGGACTCCGAGCGGTATCCCGAGAAAAACTACAAGACGAAGCTGAACCACATCTTCTATAATAAGGGGGCATCATCGTATCAAGTAGGTATTATTTTCGTACTTGCAATAAGACTAATAAGGATTAGGAGATAAGTGCATAATTGATAAAGACCCTACGTGCATATATACTCTTTAAATCAGAGTTAAAAGAAGAAGTTTAGACTTTTATTATGTTAACTAAGGGACACGTGTTGAAAAACTTATTGATTAAGAATGACACGTACCCTATTTAAACATGCAAAGCAACACCTCCTACTTAGGAAATCTACTTAGTCAGCAACTTTTTGAGAATTATCATTATCCATGCTAATTGAAATTTAACTATACAAACAAAAAGTAGAAAAAGGGGAAATTGAACAAAAATATTTATTTAAGCCGGAGAGCCCTCGGAAGGGATAATAAGTACAAAGAACGTTTATTTTAAAAGTAAAAAATTACAAAGAATAAAATTAAGCCCCTGTGGAAGGAGGGAGGGAAGAAGTTGTCTCCTCGATGGAAGTACCCAATGGAGCAAGACGAGAAATTGGAGAAAATACTCCCTCGGAACCACTAGCTCTCGGACTCGGACTTGTGGTAGAGCGCATCGGAGACGGTGTCGGAGAATCCCGAGAGGATAGCAAACCCCCAAACCTCCCCACAAAATAATGGCAGTCGTCGGGAGTTGGCTTCTTTAACTTGCGAAGATCGAAAGACTTGGAGAAGTTAACATCCGACCTTATCAAAGATTTCGCCACCTTCGCACACTCCAAATAACCCCACAGAAGGTGGCCCATTAAGAGCTCATGAGAAGGCGCCTCGGATACTCCTGATTGCTGCCGTGAAATCTCTCGCTGGGCAAATTGAACAGCTGCATCCACCTTAGCCTGCACGTCCTCGGGAGAGAGAAAATTTGCTAACTTCCCCTCAGCTGACTCTGCCCTATCAGTAGCCTGGCCCAGTGTCTCCTGGAGAATCCTCTCTCTCTCATTCCCATCTGCCACCGCCTTCTCGAGAGCTGCAATACGAGCAGTAAAGACCCCCTCGGAGTCTTTCCTTTCCTTCTCCATCTTCTTATAAGCGGACTCGGCAGCACTTAAATTATCTTGCAAATTCGCCCTCGCCTTCTCTGATTCATTAAGAGCAAATTCGTAGTCGGAAATCTTGGTTTGAAGAAGGTCCTCCCTAGTTTGACTCTCTTTATCTCGGACTAAGAGAGGTGCCAATTGTGCTCGGAGTACTTCTATCTCTTCTTTGTCTTTCCGACCGTGCTCTTCTACGGCAGTAACCGCCTCCCGAGTCTTTCCAATCTGGAGAAAAGTCCACAGTAAGGAATTTAACAGAGATGTATTGTGTAATTTCAGAAGCTTAATTTAGAAAAGCTTACCATGAGCCCCACCCAGTTAAGACTGGTGTACAAAAATTGATACCCCTCGGCGGGTGTTGAACTGGAGGAGGCGAAAAATCGGAGGATGTCTTGATAAGCTTCCCCCACTGACCGAGATGAAAATTGCCCCCCGGATCCACTAGGAGGAATAGGCTCCTGGAATGTATGACCCCTCGGAGACAAAGTCACCGGAACATGCCCCCTCAGAGGAGTCGTATCCTTTACGGGAGTCGTCACTTCTGAATTTGTAAATATGGCCGGTGAACCACCCACTGTGGTGGAGGGGCTAGTCTTTCCCAGCAATGATTGCAGAATCCCTTCCTTCACATCTCGGTCCTCTGAAGAAGGATCAAACTCCCCTTGGGTGTCTTCGGAGTCCCCTCGTAAATCTTCTGGCTCGGGAATGTTGAATTGGGCCAGAAACTCTTCCTCTACAAAAGATACAAACTGACAGTGAGAGAAAGAATGAAACTAGAAAAAATTATACAAAGAGAACAGATAAGGAATACTCACCATATAATGAAGGTTCTTCTACCATCGGAGCTTTTCCCTTATCCATAGCTACTACATCAAAAGGAAGAATGTTAACACGTCATCAAATGTCACAAGTAAGGTATGAAAATCTTATTAAAATTTCATAGAAACTCACCACGAGGAGCGGATTCGGAAACTATCGGAGGCTGAGGAGAAGGACCCTCGGAAGATAAGTCTATTACTTCAGTAACCTTCCGAGCAGATTCTTCCTCGGTAACACTCGGAAAGATCCCCTCCTCTGAAACTCTCGGAGAGGTTCCTATATTAGATTCAGAAACAGGTAAACTCCCCGACTCGGATTTAGAAACGGGCACCAAAGCCAAATCCCAAGGTGCTACTTGACGCAAGGGAACAGCGCTCCTCACGACCCCCGCCATATCCATGCATAGAAGAGAATGGTCCTCGTGAAATCCACCCTTCTCTGAACCCATATACCTACTCTCGGGAGCATTAACCTCCTCTTCTTCCTCGTGATCGCCCTCCTCTGGTATCTCTGAGACACCGCTAGGAGTAGGCTCCCTCGGACTCGACTGCAGATAGTAGTTCGCCATGACATCCCCTGCATCATCCCATCAATAACGTGTATAAGTACAATTTACCACTGTGCTCGGAAAAAGAATAAAAGAATAAAAGAACGAATAAAGAGACTTACGAAAGATACCCCTCGCAACGGGAGACAGTGACAAGGGCCTCTCCACGGCGTCATCAGTGAAAACTACGTGGTGAAGCCCAGAGGTCTCGTATAACATCGTGAAATCCTCCGACTCCATCAATTTATGCTGGGAAATTATCGGAGATAAAACTGCATCCTGGTCCAAGGCATGCACGGGGGTAGTGCCCTCTCGCCAATCAAAAGGCACATCCCATTCACCATTAACAGGTCCCACGAAGAAGTATCTGTTCTTCCAGACGCTATGTGAGGAAATAGCAGCACCCAAGATCCTCTTCGTAGAGTCACCCGAGTTGTCCCGGTGACGAACATTGTAAAAAGGATATCCCCCGGGCGACACCGCCACATCAAAAATGGAAAGGAAATGAGTCACCGAGCACTCTAGCCCATTCACGTGGCACCAAAAGACATAAATACAAATAGCAGCAAATCCATTCGGTACCATCTGACTTGGGCTGATATTACAAGTTTTAAAGAGCTCACAGAAAAAGGGGGACATAAACGAGCGCCACCCATACTTCACCTGAGCAAAAAATACTGTCAACATACCCGGAGGAGGATAGCACGCCCTCTCATCCTTAGTCGGGATTCGGAAGACCATATTCTTCTGAAGGACTCCGGTTGAGGTAAACAGATCCGCTACCTGCTTACGAGTAGCAATATTCCTCATCTTTTCCACCTTAGCAAAGGTCCGAAGAGGTGGTTCCTTTGATTTGGGAACCCTAGCTTTTTTCGAGGAAGTAGCACCGCCCTCAGCAGCAGCAGCAATTTCTCCCTTACGTTTACGAGTAACAACTCCCACCGGAATACCCCGCACACTCGTAGAAGTGTCAATCGAAACAGTAACTCCCGAGGAGGTAACAGCAGCGACAGGATTCACATCGGCAGAAGAAGCCATAGATATAAAAAGAGGAAAGTTTTTTTTAGGGGTAAATCTACTGGAACTTAAAGTTGCAAGAGAATAGAGAATAGGAGAAGAGATTTTACTCTGAGAAAATTATCAGATTTGAGTGAATGAAGAAAAGAAGAGCAACAGTACCCTATTTATAACCAAAAATTACAACGGTCAGATGCCCATAAAGACGTGGCATTTATTCGTGACTCCACGTAGCCGTTGCCTGCTCATGCCACGCCGTCCAGATTCTGCCCGTTGCCAACGGTAAGATACTTCAAATCCCGAAGCTGGTCAAACGGCAGTTCACAACCTGCTCTCCCGAGATCTTCGCCTGCTTAATAACAATACCCTAGGGGTATTCAGGTAAAATCACTTGCAAAACTCTAAATATACGTATTTACCTCCTGGATAAATATCAAAAAAGGAAAAAATAAATATAGGGACACTAAGCAAAAAATAACCCCTCACCTCACTGAGGACGATGATTTAAAATTCCGCTTGTCCCTACGAGGACAATCGAAATTTGGGGGGGCTAGTGTTAACCCTAAAAATAAAATAAAGAAGATCACTCCTACTCGGAAAAAACAATATGTGGACAATACTATTGTCACGAGTACTTCCGATGAGATGTACCTATAAGGAAAACCCCTCGGAGGATTGCCCTACCTTTCGGTCACTGACCCAAAAAGGCTTACAAGAGCACCCGAGGAGGAACATAAGCGTCCCTTGGAAAGTCAAACGGTGAATGAAAAGCAGATATCAATACGGCATCGGAAAAAGAGCAAACCCCGATGGACCCTTATGACTCCGATATCCACCAAATGCGCCAAGAGGGACCAAGATGGACTCCGAGTCCTATGAACTTACAAGAAAACTTCCTTGCTGAACACTCCTCGGGAAAGACGGCACTCGGACTCATCCGAGGACCCAATTTTGGAGAAAATCAAGAAATAAATACAAGAACATCCCGTGAGTACAGTCCGAGAACTTTGATGAAGAAATCTCACTTTCAGTAAAGCAAATGCAGCCCTCGGACACAAAATCACAGCCCTCGGAAGTTGTACCAAACCCTCAGAGATCACATTTACACCCGTAGAAATCACTCCTGATTGTTGAAGAAAATACCCGAATTAAGAAGGAGGGATAAAAGCCCTCGGAAGAATAGCTCTATCAAAACAATCTACATCATAAGCCCTCGGAGAAATCAGAAGACACAAAAGCTAATCCAGTCAGCGCCTAGTAGATAAGAGATAAACATTATCCTAATTTTCACACCTGTATCAATATAACAACGACATCTGTCCTTACCAAAACGCATGCACAATGACACCTGCCCCTACCAAAGTCTATATAAAGGGAGGTGATCAGTAGAAGAAAGACAAGCGGAAGAGGCTGAAACACCTTAGCTTACTTACTACAAATTAACACTCAAATATTAGGAGAGGAGGAAATGTTCAGTGAATAAAGGAAGGGAATATTCTTGCAATTAATCTTATTAGGTCCATCTATCATTGCCTCTGAATCACGGACAGGGCGTTCAAACCCAAAATAAATATCTTCCGTTAAATAGGGAATAATTCCAAACCCGTTAACATGTACGTTGCGGCGGTGATGGATTTTGAATGAAGAAAGTGTCGTGGGAGCTGGGGCTAACGGAGCGGCGACTGTCGACGATGGCGGCGGTGATGGATTTTGAATGAAGAAAGTGTCGTGGGAGCTGGGGCTAACGGAGCGGTGACTATCGACGATGGCGGTGGTGATGGATTTTGAATGAAGAAAGTGTCGTGGGAGCTGGGGCTAACGGAGCGGCGACTGTTGACGATGGTGGAAGTGCTGATTTGGAAATATAAGAAATAGAAGAAGACAACTATATTGAAAGAAAAATGGCAAGACATTATATTTTCTTCTTCAGCGACTGGATAAGGATAGAGAGAGGAGAAGGGTAACTGATACTGAATATATTGTCTGTTGGCAACCACCCTATAGGGTAACAGTGATTTGGCGATTTTACCCCTCGATTTTTAAAATTTTGGCCGGAAAGTTAGTTTGGGTACAACATGTTTTAAAAATGAAAGGTTGGGTACAGGGGGGTCAAAAATCAAAGGTTGGGTACAACATCGCAAAAACGCGAATATGTTGGATCTAGTATCGCCGTTTTCCCTAAATAAATTATAGTCCAATGTTTTTCTTTACCTATAAACTATTTAGAAGGACTTCCCGTTGAATGTAAGACACCCTCAAGTATCCATCCAATGATTCAATGGGCTGGGTTTAAGGACTTGTCAATGGTCATCAAATAATAATCCGTGGTATGTCGACTAGGATTTGTAAGGAAAATAAGTAATTTGTGTTTTACATATTAAATATTCGAATATGAATATATGATGCAACTTAAACATGCCATATATTTATCTCATATACGATGGAGTATTCAAATAAATACCCTGGGCTAACATGCTAAACTATTTAATAAAAAACACTAGTTTAATTAATTGATATATTGACAATGCTTAATTCTAATTTTAGTTATGAGACTAAATGGTTCTCCAAAGTATTATTGGGGTGCAATACTTGAAGGACAGAAACCTAATGGTATTTTATTTCAGGGAAAAAGCATTAAATCACAGAAGTATATGACCCATTTGCAATGTATTACATTGGTTGATGGAGAAACAACCCAAAAAAGAAAAAAACAACAAAAAATAGTACAGAATCTGTAGCACATTTTCATTGTAAATTGCAATATTCCCTTCCCCTGCAAGGATTTAAAAGATGCTACAGATTCTTTATTAGACTGTGCAGCATGACAAAAGACAGAAACTGTTCATAATTAGAACGTAGCAAACCCCTATTTTTATTTGAAATGGAAATCAACTATTCATTATAATTTAATTATAGATTTTTTTAAAATGTTGGCAAATCAATTTTAATTATAACGGGACCGGTTTAAAATGCAATTTGTACAAACTTTTTGTAATGTTGGGATATTTTAGAATTGGCTTAGAGAACTAATTTAGTTAAAGTTCATCATGAGCCATATGTAGTGTAGTTAACGCCATATGGACTACAAAATTTCTTTATTTGTGACACTTAATGAATGAGTTTTGCTAGCATGACGACAGTCCGCCCCTTCGACTGTCATACAATCTTAATATATATTTATTGCAATTAGGTGTTCTAAAACAACTTTGCTAGCATGACAGTTCGCTCCTTGGACTGTCATACAGTCTTAATAATAGCTTATTGCAATTAGATGTATTGAGATGTTTAACTATTATTACTTTAGAACCCTTTAAATTTTAAAATTAGCAAAAGACCTTAGCCTAATACGTCAAAATACATACATGCACACTACATATTTATCAACCAATAAAAGAGAACCAATAAAAGAGATCAGTTATGATAAAAAAAAAAAAAATCTAGTAGTAAATATATTGTGTGCCATGAGCACTTGAGAGAAAGATTACAAAAATATTGATTTCAATTATTCATAAAATGCACCGTAAGTTTGTTTTAAAAAATCAAAGTTACAACACATATCATCCCTCGTAGTTTTAAACGCATGCGCTCCTCAATAGCTTGAAATTGAAATTTATTTACATATTCTTTATTATTTTATATTCATTACTTATTGTATTAATATTAAAATAAAAAATTGGTTGTCTCTGTTTGGGGAGTATTGTGGAGTGCTATTTAAAGAAAAACTTAGTTTTATATCAATGTTATTTGTAGTAATAGTAGCAGTATTTATCTTTGCTTATAAAATTATTAAGTTTAGATTATTATTGTACATTCTTCTTGATTTAAAGGCGAACATTTTA
Organism: Linaria vulgaris; assembly: GCA_948329865.1. Classification (NCBI taxonomy): domain Eukaryota; kingdom Viridiplantae; phylum Streptophyta; class Magnoliopsida; order Lamiales; family Plantaginaceae; genus Linaria; species Linaria vulgaris. The sequence continues at coordinate 26,333,848 of OX415250.1, read as the reverse complement.
GAATTCTTTGAGAATGGCAATAGATTCATCATTGTTAAATTGTTTATTTTTTTCTTATTAAATCTAGGAATATATATTTTTCTCGTTTTTAATTAACCTGTTTTTTTTTTTTTGGTACATTTTCAATTAATGAATTTCTTTATCAACAGAAGAGTTTTACTTTTTTAACATTATAAATTTCTACTTAATTTTTTGCAAGAAAACATGGCTTCAAGCAATAAAAATATAGCAAAACAAATGGAGAGTTTTCTATAATACGAGTATTTTGAGGCTTAAGTATGAAATAAGAAAGGTCGAACTATTATTACCGGCTAATCCGGTTGCCCCATCTAGTTAAAATATTAGAGTTCATGAATTGGGACTGTTGTTAGTGCACAGTCCCGTCACATAATCATTTTCCGTTCTAAAATATCTAAGTTTTACTCTAGAATCCTCTAAGTTATCAAATTAGCAAAACACCTCAGCTTATGATAAGTTAATAAAATACATACAAGCACACTACATATATATCCCATATCTTATAAATGAGATTAATTACGGTTACAATACAGGTGTAAATATATTATTGTTTGCCATGAGCACTTGAGAAAAAGATTACAAAAATATTGATTTTCAATTTGCCATGAACAGATTACAAAAATATTGATTTTCAATTACTTATCGAAAAAATACATCTTAAGATTGTTTAAGAATTGAAAATTACAACAGAGATTTAGAGACAGTAACGTGTCTTAATTTGAAATGCATGCACTCCTCAATAAATTGAAACTGAGCTTGAATTTTCTTTATATAATATTTGATTTTAATTAATTGTATTGATATGAAATTCAAAATTAACCGTCTTTGTCCGATGGAGTATTAATGAGTATTGCTTGAAGAAAAACTTGGTTTAACTTTTTTTTTTTTTTTTGATAATCACTTGGAATTAATAACGTCCCAACCAGTGGGCACTGCAACTGTCCAGAGCAGATAACAGCCGAAGCAGAACTAAGAAACATTCAATAAAACAGATGGAAACATAGTGTAAAGACATTTATCAGGTGCAGCGTCCCTGGAAGCAATCCAGTCCGAGTTCGGTGATGATGTCGTACGAGCAATTGTGTGAGCAGCCTCATTATGGTTCCGACTCATCCACTGAAAAAGGAACGAAGGCTTTTTTGCACACAGTCGCTGAATGTCGCTAATAATATTCCCAGCCTCCGCTCCAATCTCGTTGTGGCGAGAAATATTGTCCACGACCTCGAGACAGTCGCCCTCAAATATAACGCTCTCCCATCCCAAAGAAATCGCCATTCTAACTCAAGCATCCGCCGCAAGTATTTCTGCGTTTAACGCCCCAAGATTTCCACTCACCCGACGTTGAATTCGCGCCAGCACCATTCCATTCCAGTCCCTCGCCACCCCACCAATACCAATGGCCTCACCATCCTCAAAAACTGCATCGTCGAAATTAAATTTTATCCAAGGTCGAGGAGGGCTAACCATCCCTCATCCTCTATCAGCGTCGGATTCCTCACAAGTCCATGTGCCTCCAACCAATTATGGAAAAATAAGTTTGCAAACCTTGTAATGTCCATGGGTGTATCATCACGCTTGCCCGCAATCCTCTTATTCCTACTTCCCCATAGCGCCCAACAGACCACCGCGATTCTCAGCACCGTCAGGCCATCCCAAGATTTATAAACTCGACGAAACCATTCCACCAACACCTCATTTTCCCGAATTCGAGCAGCAGATGGCACAAGAGCAAGCGCCCACACCTGTCGCGCCAAGTCGCAATAAAATAGCGCATGATATGTATCCTCCAGTCCCCCTCCGCACGCCATACATGTTGTGTCAAGTGCAATATGTCTCTGCGCCAAATTGTCGTTCATCGGGAGAATATCCGAGCATACGCGCCAGATAAATAATTTCAGTTTATTCGGTCCTTTGATGTTCCAAATAAACCTCCAGTCGCTTAGTACGCTGTCCGTCCCCTGCGGTTGCCTAGATATCAGTCCCTGAGACAAGATCATGTGGTACGCACTCTTTACAGAGAAGTCGCCATTTTTTGAATAGTGCCAGATTTTCATATCAGCGTTCTTGCTGTCCCCCAATGGCATCGAGAGAATAACCGACGCATCAACCTCCCAAAATAGGTTGCGAATCCGATTCCGATGCCACCACCCAGTGTTGGCATCGATCAAGTCGGTGACTCTTAACGCCTCATCACCTTCCCTACATGTAGTAATCGGTTTGAATGTGACTGGACGTGGGAGCCAAGCATCAGTCCAAGCCGAAACCAAAAGACCATTCCCAATACTCCATCTTAGACCCCTTGCCAAAAACAGAATAATATCGCAAATGCTTCTCCAAGAAAAGGAAGGCGCGTTCTTGCACTTCGCCTCAAAGATAGAGCAGTTTGGGAAATACTTGGCCTTAAAAATCTGCCCAACAAGACTATCCGGGTATTTCCATATTCTCCAAGCCTGTTTCGTAAGGAGCGCCGCATTGAAAGCTCTGAGATCAGGGAACCCCAACCCACCCTCCTTTCTTCCTCTACACAACTTCTTCCATGCGACCCAATGTATCTTATTCTTGTCCATACTTCCCCACCAAAACCGACTTGCCATCGATTCCAGTTCATCTAGTAAAGAGTCAGGTAGTCTAAAGCATCCCATAGCAAAGGTTGGTAAGGCATGTCCCACTGATTTGATAAGTACTTCTTTTCCCGCTCCCTAAAGGGTTTTTTCCTTATACCCTTGATATCTGCCCCATGCTCTATCTCTAATATAGGCAAACAGTTCCTTCTTCGTTTGTCCCGCTGCGGTCGGGAGCCCCAAATATTTATCGTGCTTGTCTGCGATAAAAACACCCAAAACCCGACCAACTTCCCAAACTGTGGCTTCCTCCGTATTTCTACTAAACACCACCACTGACTTTTGAAAATTAATTTCTTGCCCCGATGCCCTTGCAAAGCGTGTGTAAGATCGACTTAATTTCCTCTGCCACAGCCACTTTCGCCTCACAGAATAATAAAGTGTCATCTGTGAAAGTGCAGGTTTTCTGGAATCAATGTTAGACGGTACAATGTTAGACGATGTTGGGTTAACATTGGATAACATTGAAAGCCGAGAGCTTTTGCGAAAACTGTTCTTTAGTTGCCAAAATTAAGTTTTGCCTCTATTCACTTATTAAGTTTTGCGAAAACTGTTCTTTAGTTCCACGGTTTTGGTTTTGCCTCTATTCACTTATTCACTTATGAAGATAAGACAATCGTGGCAATAATCCAAGGGATTAATTATTCTTTGTATTGTCTTCATTTTGTTTTGCGAAGTTTTTGTATCAACCTCTTAAGTCTAGTTCATAGAAGTTAAGTAGTTCTTACTTGTCTGCTTCGTTGAGTCCGATCAACAAAGAGCGTGAGTGAATTGTTGTGAGGAACGTTTTTGATAAAAACCTTTATGGTTATTTTGCCTAAGGCTCGAAAGTTTTTAATAATATTGAAAACTTCTTAAAATTATATCTTCTTGTGTTCTTACTTCCGCTGCACATTATTATTATCAAGAAGATCAAAATAGAGTTAAGGCAATTTCAGCTTAACTCTCAAAAAGTGTTGTGTCAATCCACGGTCCTACAATTTCAATTGGCGTCAGAGCCAAACACCGACTACAGTGGTGGTTTGGAGGTGATACAACACCATGGGCAGTGTCAATCCTAACACCAACAGGATTCCAGTCTTGGATGGCTCCAATTATTCATATTGGAAGATCAGGATGAGGTCTCACATCAAAGCTATTGATATTTGAGCCTGGCAATCCGTGATCAATGGATACTCTCTTCCAACATTATCAAGAGATGGTGAAGGTGATCTAGTTCCAAAACCAGAAGCAAACTGGACAACAGCAGAGGTAAGTCTCTATAACTCTAATGAAAAAGCTCTTAATGCTATCTTTAGTTGGGTTAATCATCACATGTTCAAGTTAATCCAGAATTGTACAAAAGCCAAACATGCTTGGGATATACTTGAATTGCATTGTGAAGGAGATTCTGCTGTTAAAGATTCTAAATATAGACAACTGATTTTGCAATTTGAAAAACTTGAGATGGGAGAAGATGAAAGTATTGACAGTTATGTTGAGAAAATTCTTGATATTGCTAACCAATGTGAAAATCTAGGTTTTGCTATGACTAATCAAGAAATGGTTTATAAAGCTATGAGAACACTGTCATCTAAATTTGCTCTCAAGAAAATTGCAATGAGTGAATCTAGAAACCTTGCTAATCTACAGTTTCAAGTCTTGATGAATACTCTTAGAGAAATTGAGATGGAGCTTGCCTCACAACCTAGCAAACATAGGGCTGTTGCTTTAAGAGGTTCTAATCTTGACAATGAAAGTGATGATGATTTTGAAATAATTTCTTCAAACTATGGGAAAATTACTAAGAAGTTCAATAAGTTGAATCTTAAAGGAAAAGGTAAAGAGAAGAACCTTAGTAATAGTTCCACAGGTTACAAGAAATTACCTCCTAAGTTTGTGAAGTACATGGCATCAAAACCTACTCCTTTAGAAGCTGATAAGTTAAAAGATGTTCAACGTTTTGAATGTAAAGGATATGGTCATATGGCTAATGAATGTGCTAACACTCTTAGAAAAAGAGGAAATTCTCATTGGGTTTGTGTAGATGATATCAATGAAGATGACTTTAGTTCTGGAGAAGCTGAAGAACAATCAGAAGAGGTTCAAACTGCTGTGCTACTCACTCAGATTGACTGGACACCAGAAGACTCCCTGAACTGCTTCGGATCTCAATGTTACCCCAACATTCAGGATCCAACATCAGAACAGGAGACCTTTTTTGCAGATTGGGATGAATTTGATAATGATTCTGAACATTATCTTGCGTCCTACTTTGATGAAGCTAACTTTGATTGTTTTCATGGCTCAGTTGATCTAAATGAAGAATATTTCTTTGAAGGTGAAATGTCCCAGGAGGAAATTATTGAAGACCTGAAGTCTACCTACCACAAACTGCTGCTTGAGAATCACGAACTCATCAAGAGCAACAAAAGCTTGAAGGAAGAGATTAGATGCATGAAGGAGATGCTGAAACTGTATGAGAAAGACCTTGACAAAACTGAGGCTGAGCTGAAAGAGGTAAAGGTAAAATTTGAAAAAGCTGAACAAACCATTAACAAATGGAACTCTTCTACATCTCTGCTTGATGAAGTGCTGAGTATGGGAAATCAAGGTAAAAATGGTTTGGTCTATGTTGAGAAACCTCCCACTGAAGATGTTAATTCTGCCTACTTGAAAGCTGGTTTTATCAAGGATAGAAATAACTTGAGTTGTGAAATCTCTTCCAACACTGTGAAAAGGCCTACTTTTATCTGTCAATATTGTTTTCAACCTGGTCACATTAAGCCTTATTGTAAAAAATATAAAATTGTGATTGAGAAGAAAACAGTAATTAATAGCTGTACCAATGTTAGGAAAACCTCTGATCTGAATGTTATCCCAACATTAGGTAACAAATTTGAAGGACATAAAAGTAGAACCTGGACTGAGAAGATAAAAATTCCTAAGGTTAAAATTGTTTGCAATGTTGTCTTTTCTGCTGTTTACTCTAACCTGGCAGGTAAGTGGTATTTTGACAGTGGATGCTCAAGGCACATGACTGGAAACATTGACAACCTAAAAAATGTAATTCCTTTGACTGTTGGAACAATTACCTATGGAGGAGGCACTAAAGGGAAAATCATTGGAAAAAGAGTACTGGATGTTGAAGGATTTCCACCACTCAAGGATTTGTTGTTGGTTGAAGGATTGAAAGCAAATTTAATTAGCATAAGTCAACTTTGTGATGACAATCTGCTAGTTACTTTTGATAAAAGTTCATGTGATGTGTTTAATAGTGACAATGTCCGTGTCATGACAGGTACAAGATCAAAGGATAGCTGCTATCTTGCTCAAGATGAAGCAGAATGCTACCATGCCAAGGTAGATGAATCTGTCATGTGGCACAAGAAGTTAGGACATGTGCACTATAGAAATCTGGAGAAACTGCAGAAGTTAGAGGTTGTAAGAGGACTGCCTAAGTTGACTAGCCCTGGTAAAATTGTTTGTGAAGATTGCCTAAAAGGTAAACAAACAAAAGCTGTTCATCCACCACTACAGGTTCAAAGTTCTAACCCTAGAACTAATAAGTGCTTTGAATTGCTACATATGCATCTCATGGGTCCTATTGAGGTTAGTAGCCTGAATGGTAAGAAGTATGCTTTTGTTATTGTTGATGATTTTTCAAGATATACATGGATTAATTTTTGAAAGAAAAATCAGAGGCATTCAACACATTCAAAATTTTGCATGCTAGTATTAAGAATCTTTATGGCACTTCTGTAGGAAGAATTAGGTATGACCATGGAAAAGAATTTGAAAATGTAAGCTTTGCTAATTTCTGTGAATCTAAAGGGATTTTCCATGAGTTCTCTGCACCTAAGACACCCCAGCAAAATGGTATTGCTGAGAGGAAGAATAGAACACTTCAAGAGATGGCTAGAGTTATGTTGAATTCTAAAAACCTATCTAAGAAACTCTGGGCTGAAGCTTTGAATACTGCATGTCATATTAGTAATAGAGTTTATCTTAGACCTGGTACTACTATGACACCTTATGAAATCTTGAAGGGTTCAAAACCAACAGTAGCACACTTTCATGAATTTGGTATTAACTGCTATTTGCTAAAAGATAGAGACTATTTGAGCAAATTTGATCCCAAAAGTGAAAAGTGTATATTTGTTGGATATTCTCCTAATAGTGCTGCCTTCAGGGTCTACAATCCAAGATTGCATACTGTTCAAGAATCAATGAATGTCATATTTGATGATTTAACTGTTTCTGCAGGTACTGAAGAAGTCACTGGTTCAGATGTTACTCCAACATTGGACTCAACATTGAACACAGACTCTGGAGATGCTGAACTGGAAACTGGAACAAATGTTGACTTAACACCAGAAACCCCCAATGTTAGGCCAACATCTGTGCTATCAGATTCTGATTATGAAGTGGTTCTTGTATCCAGAAGAGATCCCCCTCTTAGAATACAAAGAGATCATTCAGCCTCTCAAGTAATTGGTCAAATTACTGAAAGAGTAAGAACACGCAACAAAGAAAGGGTAAATTACAAGGATATGGTTAAGTTGTGTGTTTGTATGTTTTCTTCATGTACTATTGAAAATGCTTCTTGTTTTGTGTCCACCATTGAACCTAAGAATGTAACTGAAGCTCTTAAGGATAGTTACTGGATTAATGTCATGCAAGAGGAACTCTTACAATTCACCAAAAACAGAGTTTGGAATCTAGTACCTAGGCCATCACATGTGAATGTAATAGGTACAAAATGGATTTTCAAAAATAAAACTGATGAGAATGGTGTGATTATGAGGAACAAAGCTAGGTTGGTTGCACAAGGTTATACTCAGGTAGAAGGTATAGATTTTGATGAGACTTTTGCTCCAGTAGCTAGGATAGAATCAATTAGATTACTTCTTGCTATTGCTTGCTGTCTTAGAATTAAACTATGGATGTTAAAGGTGCCTTTCTGAATGGTTTAATTGACAAAGAGGTTTATGTAGAACAACCTAAAGGCTTTGCTGACCCTAAACATCCTGACCATGTGTACAAACTTGAAAAGGCTTTGTATTTTGGTATGAGAGGCTAACTGATTTTCTGTTAGGCCTAGGTTTCAATAGAGGAGATGGAGATAGAACATTGTTTGTCCTTAGAAAAAGCTTTGATATATGTATTGCTCAAATATATGTGAATGATATAGTATTTGGCTCTACTAACAAGTCTACTTTAGACAAATTTGTTGAGTCTATGACAGGAACATTTGAGATGAGCATGATTGGTGAGATTAACTACTTTATGGGACTACAAGTCAAGCAGCTGGAGAATGGTATTTTCCTGAACCAAGAGAAGTATGCAAGGAATCTGGTGAAGAGATTTGAGCTACAAGAATCAAAACCTTGCAAAACTCCTATGTCCTCTTCAGTGAAGATAACAAAAGATGGCACTCGTAGCAATGTTGACCCAACATTGTACAAATCAATGATTGGTAGTTTGTTGTATCTCTCTGCCTCTATACCTGACATCATGTTTTTAGTATGTGTTTGTGCTAGGTACCAAGCTGATCCAAAGCAGTCTCACTTGATTGCTGTGAAGAGGATTCTTAGATATATCTCTGGAACTTCACCTTTAGGCATTTGGTACTCTTATGACACTAACACTAACTTGGTTGGTTTCAATGACTCTGACTGGGCAGGTGATGTGGATGATAGGAAATCCACAAGTGGGGGCTGTTTTTATTTGGGGAATAATTTGGTCTCCTGGTATAGCAAGAAGCAGAAATGTGTTTCATTATCAACTGCTGAATCAGAATATGTAGCAGCTGGCAGCTTTGTTACCCAACTTGTGTGGCTCAAACACATGCTTTCAGATTATGGACTAGATAGTGATACACTTATCATGTTCTGTGACAATCTAAGTGCCATAAGTATCTCTAGGAATCCTGTCCAACATTCTAGAACTAAGCATATAGACATAAGGCATCATTTCCTAAGAGATATGGTAGAGGACAAAATAATCAACATTGAACATATTGAGACAACAAATCAACTAGCTGATATGTTTACAAAACCTTTAGATAGTGAGAGATTCTTCAGCCTGAGGAAATCTCTTGGCATGTGTGATATGTGAAAATGTTGAGAAAACCAGTGTTGTCATAACACCACTGACTAGCACTGGTATATTGGTTGTGGTGTAGTAGGTATTCTGTTGTTATTCCTTTGTTGAGTTGCATTTCTTTTTTAGTCTCATTTTATCATTGTTTTGTCATATTTGGTTTGTGTGGTTGAACTCTTTGATTAACAACTCTCTCTAGTTATCAGTTTCACATCTTTGGTTTTGAAAAGGCTAATAAAACTCTTCTGTTTGTCTGAGGTTGTGATTGCCTAACATATGGAGAAGCTGGGGTACACAAAGTTCACTACTTTGATGTCTATTCAGTTGTGTCTTATTCATATGGAAGGTGTACAGGACATGTGGAGAAGCTGGGGTGCATGATGTTGACAACTTCACTGTTACTCAGTTGTGCTTATTTACATGTTTCTGTTTGTTTGGCCAAGGAACACATGAGGGTGATCCTTTCTACTAGGGTGTTTGAGGTTTAGATTTCTTACATTTAGTAGCACTGATCACTTGGTGATTCTCTTGAATGCAGGTTGGTAAACAAGTATGCATAATGAATTTGGGTGTTGGGGTGCACGATAAATGAATTGCCAACATTCAAGGCCTTTGTACTTGCCTAACTTGCTGCTGTTAATGTTGTTACTGGGGTGTGTGGAGTTCAGGTTGCCCTCATTCAGTTGTGACATTAACTTTGTGTTTAGCAACCTTCAGTTTTTGTTCAGATGAGTTATGAAAATAATAAAGATTTTAAAGAGATGTGACTGTGCTGGTTTGAGGAGTTTTTCATTTGTGTTTACCATCTGCCTATTTGACATTACATTGTTGCATTCATACAGAACTGCATTATTTTCTTTCTTGTTTGTGAGTTGTGTCGGTTTAGGCTTAGGGGGAGTATAATTCATGTGTTGAGGCATACAATTGGGTGACATACTGCAGGTGACACACTGTTCTGTAACTTTCTATGCTGTGTAAGTGAATTGTTCTTTGAATTCATAACTGCTTATCTCCGTGTGTTTCTTGTTATCTATGTTGCTTACTCGTGATGTTAATCTGAACAATATGTCTGAGGTACTCATTTGCTATATTGGTTAAGTTTCAGATGTATGTTTGGATGTATCTCAAGCTCTCACATGAATTTGCCTTGGCGAAGCCTGTACCTCCACCTTCGGTTTTGAATGTTATTGAATGTTATCCCAACATTGTGCACAGTCGCAGGTCAACATTGAAAACATGAACTTATAAGTTTTCAGTTTTTTTTCTGAAAACCGCTCTGGTTAACTGTTAATTAAATATCAAAGCTTGTGCGCGAGAAAACATAGTGGGAAAGTTTTTCATGGTTCAAATTTGGTAACTGCCCACTAACATTCATTCTCTTTCCTTAATTCACGATTAATTCAAAAAGCAAAACCCTATTTTTCCTTATATGTGCTTGCAAGGTTATTATTTGTGCTTAACTGCAAAATTACTCTCTACTCTCAAATTCTCTCGTTTTCTCTCTGCAAATTCTCTCAAACCTTCTCTACTAACAATGGCAAGCAAGTCTCCCATGCAAACTCTTGCAGATGTTGCCCTAGGAAGCGAACCCACTGCTGCACGCACTCGCTCACACACTAGAAGTGCTGCTGCAAAAATAGTTGAGGCCCCTGTTGCTGCCAAGAGGAAGGAGATTCCCTATGTGCGACGAGGAAAGAAGACCAAACAAGGAGAATCAACCTCCAATGTTGAGCCAACAGTGGAACCGACTACTCCCATCACCAATGAGCCTGAAACTGAGGTAAACACTGCTGAACCCATCCCTGAATTTGATGCTGATATACCTGTTGAGGAGGAGGGTAGTGGCTCTGTTAAAAAATCTGTGGAGATATCCGCGGATGTGTCTGTTGACAAGATGGTGAGGAAGTGGATTAGGGCTCAAAAGAAAAAGAGAAAGGGCAATGGGGAGAAATTGAAATATATGTCTGAGTCTGCTAAGGCTAGGGTTGAGGCCAACGAAAGACAGGCTGAGAGATCAGCTAGGAAGAGGGTTGCTGAGGATGAGAAGAAAGCTGAGGAAGAGAAGAAGGCTGGTGCTGCTGTTGAGAGAAAGAGGAAAGGAAAGCAAGTGATGGAAGAGGAAGTAGAGGTGTTGGATGATGAGGATGAGGAAGAAGAAGAGGAGAAGGAAGAGGAAACTGAGGAGGAGCAGGATGTTGCTGCTGATGTTGGGGCAACACCAGGAATAGAGGAGTACACTGATGGGCTATATGTGGTCTACCCTGAGGAGGAGGAGAACTGTTATTCTCCCTACTATCTTTCTCAAGAGTTGGAGAAGAAGTGGGATGCCTTCAAAAGAAGGGAGATTCACACTGAAAGAGCTATAGAGATGGCCAGTTTCAAAGAGAACAAGGTGATGGACTTGCTTGAGGCAAGAGGGCTGCAACAGTCAGTGATGGAGTTGAATGACTATGCTCCTGAGATTGTCATGGACTTCTACCTTAATCTCTCCAAATGGACCAGGGACTACAGATCACCAAAATTTGGAAAGGCTTGGGTGAGGGGGAGAGTCTTCAACATTGACCCCTACACCATCAACAAGATATGTGGCTTCCCCACTACTGATGAATCTGAGGACCCCTACTATGATGATGTAATGGAAGACTTGACTGGAGGGTTGGTCAAAATCTGGAGAGATGCTCTGCCAACCACAAAACTCACCTCCCTGAGTGCTGTCTTACACAAGATAGCTTGTTTCAACTGGCTCCCAAGCAAGAATGTGATTGTACTTACCAAGGAATCAGCAATCTTGGTGTACAAAAATCAAGAATGGGCTAGCTGTAAATATGGGGGAGAGGATTTTGAAGTCTATGTCTGAAGTTGCTGGAAGGAAGAATGGGATGCTACCCTATCCCTCACTTATCTGCAAAATCCTTGGCAGTCAAGGATTGAAGACAAGTGTAACTGTGGGCTGGAGGAAGAATGATATTGAACTAACAATTCTCCTAAGCTACTTGTCTGGATCAAGGGTGAGAGACCTTCCATGGAATCCACAAGGAGTGGTGAGACCAAAAACTGAGCAGAAAAGGGCTAAGGAGTTTGCTGGAACTTCAGTGCCAATGTCCAAAGAAGAGGATTGCTTGGTTATCACTTCTGCTTTTGTGGATTATATGCTGAATTGGTATAGGGGGCGGATTGCTGACACTCAGAAGGAGATCGAGGAGAGGAAGGAACACCTCAAAGAACTGGAGGACGTTGTGAAAAATTTGGAGGAACTCCCTTCTTCACAAAAAGGGGGAGAGTAGTTCCAATTTTAATTTTAGTCTTCTAGTTTTTTGTTTTGTTTCTTATGAACTGCTAATATCTTTGAACTGCTGGTACATTAATCTCTATTTGGTTTTATTTGATCAAGGGGCTTGTCCTTGATATCTAGCTTTGGCCTGTAACTATAAGTACTACTGTTGAACTGCTTTAATTGTTCTTAACTGCTATTCCTTGTGAAAGAACTTTTTGAACTATTTTTCTTGTTAACCTTTATGCAGGAAACTTACTGGTTTCAATGTTGAGGCAACATTGATGAATGTTGAGGTCTGAACATATGTACATGTGTGATTGTAGTGATGACCTTTATTCATGTCTTTGTTAATTTAACTTTGATTATGATATCTTGTATTAAGGGGGAGCAGTTTGGTAGTTTAATTTGTTTCTTGTTGATTATAACTTTCTGGATATAAGACTTGATTGGAACAAGTATTGGTTTTATGAAGAAAGGCAAAAAGGGGGAGATTGAAAGTGCAGGTTTTCTGGAATCAATGTTAGACGATGTTGGGTTAACATTGGATAACATTGAAAGCCGAGAGCTTTTGCGAAAACTGTTCTTTAGTTGCCAAAATTAAGTTTTGCCTTTACTCACTTATTAATCAAGTTCCACGGTTTTGGTTGTTTATGTTTATGTCCAGGAAAGTATCTTAAACATAAGGAAGAGCTTTGGAAGATTCCTTACTTGAAGTTTCCATAATTCAAGCTAAGTTGAATAGTCAACTCACACGGTTTCAAAAGAAGGAAACAATATTGGATTCTCTGCAACTGTGATTCTTTCCAAGATTCTGCTAATTGAAGAAGATGTGTTGCCTTGTTAAATCAGTAACAATGGAAACACGTTCTCAGGAAAGATTTGAAGTTCACAAAGAAGGCAATATTCAACAAGGAAACAACAAGAGTTACTAAAACTGTGAACAACACATCTTGGCGTTCAAGACTCAAGAAATCTATAAAGATGTGAAGTTCATCAAGATGAAGACAAGACAATCATGCCAATAATCCAAGGGATTAATTATTCTTTGTATTGTCTTCATTTTGTTTTGCGAAGTTTTTGTATCAACTGCTTAAGTCTAGTTCATAGAAGTTAAGTAGTTCTTACTTGTCTGCTTCGTTGAGTCCGATCAACAAAGAGCGTGAGTGAATTGTTGTGAGGAACGTTTTTGATAAAACCTTTATGGTTATTTCGCCTAAGGCTCGGAAGTTTTTAATAATATTGAAAACTTCTTAAAATTATATCTTCTTGTGTTCTTACTTCCGCTGCACATTATTATTATCAAGAAGATCAAAATAGAGTTAAGGCAATTCCAGCTTAACTCTCAAAAAGTGTTGTGTCAATCCACGGTCCTACAATTTCAATCTGCAAAGAGAAGGTGAGAAACCACTGGCGTAGATCTACAAATCGACACGCCCTTCAAAGCACCCCTCCTTTCTGCATCTCGGATCAATTCTGAAAAAACCTCAGTAACAAGCAAAAAAAGATACGGCGATAGGGGATCCCCTTGCCGAAGGCCCCTGGACGGCTGAATAATACCCGTCTCACATCCATTAATCAGAACAGAATAAGAAACAGAACGCACACACTCCATAATTAAACTCACAAACTCAACATCAAAACCTAACCTTCATAGCACCTAATCCAGGAAGGACCACTCGACCCTGTCGTAAGCCTTGCTCATGCCCAACTTTAGAGACATAAATCCCTTCTTGCCTGATTTCTTGTTCTTGAGATAATGATTAATTTCAAAAGCAACAAGAATATTATCTGTAATGAGGCGGCCCGGAACGAAAGCTGATTGAGCATAAGAAATAATTTTTGAGAGGCAAGGCTTCATTCTGTTAGCTATGGCTTTCGACGCAATTTTAAAGCTAATATTACATAAGGAAATAGGTCTATATTGCGCCATGGTACTCGGGTCATTGCATTTTGGAATAAGAACAATGTGAGTGAAATTAATAGAGGGGTGCAGTACTCTATTGTTCAAAATAGACAAAACAAACTTTATGACATCCGGGACAATTAAATTCCAGAACTTATGATAAAACACTGGGGAGAAGCCATCAGGGCCAGGAGATTTGAACGGAAACATGCTAAAATAGACTTTTTTTACCTCCTCTGCCGTGAAGGGGCGGCGCAGCTCCTGGTTCACTTCCGCGGTCACCTTAGTCTGGATCACTTGTAACACATCATCAATGTCCTCCATCGAAGGCTCTCTCGAAGTGAAGATATGTTTAAAATAGTCAATTGCAACCTTTTCCACCTCCTTTCTCTCCTCCTTCCAATTACCATTCATATCCTCAATGCCACGTATCTCATTTCTATGTCTCCTCTCGCTCCTATCCCCCTCTCTAAGCCACTGAGTCTTGCCCCTCTGTTTCCAGTACAGTTCTTCTTGATCCAGTAAAACCTCTAGGTCCCTCGTGATGTCAAGTTCCTCACGTTTAGAAGCCTCTGTGATTGGCCCCTCCTTCAATTTTTTTATTCTCGATGTGATATCCTCAACACATTTTCTGATATTTGGTCCCGACATTCCAGCCCATCTTGAAAGACCAACACGGCAAGCCAAAAGTTTATTAGTAAACTCGTCCGAGTCTGATGTAACTACATTCGCCTTCCAAAGTTCCTCCACCACTCTTCCACAGTCTGATTTCTTTAGCCAAAGAGCCTCAAAATGGAACCTATGTCGGGATGGCCACTTTGATTTTCCGTTCCTCTGTGCATCAAGATAAATATGTATAGCACCATGATCTGATCTCCTCATCGTAGTATTTACGACCGAAGCTAGGGGGAATAAAGTTCTCCAGTCATCCGTTGCACACGCCCGATCAAGTCTTTCGCAAATGGTATCTGGCTCCTCCCTCCGGTTGCACCACGTAAAAGGCGACCCCGAAAACCCAAGATCTGTGAGACCAACATCTAAAAGGGCCGTTCTAAAATTCCTGAGGTTCCACGCCGGCTTTGGAAGGCCACCCAACTTTTCATCCTGACTCATAATCTCATTAAAATCCCCCCA
The DNA here is from genome assembly GCA_948329865.1 of Linaria vulgaris. Classification (NCBI taxonomy): domain Eukaryota; kingdom Viridiplantae; phylum Streptophyta; class Magnoliopsida; order Lamiales; family Plantaginaceae; genus Linaria; species Linaria vulgaris. The sequence goes on along the minus strand of OX415250.1, from coordinate 26,318,814 downwards.
CATAGCCATGGTTTAGAAGACACTCGCCCAAGCCTACGAATAAGGTCCCAGGAGCGTGATCGAAGAGTACCATTTGGTTCTCCATAGAAACCTGTGAATCTCCATGCTTTATCCATATGCTCATTCTCCACGATAACATCAATATGGTTGCTCGAGAGGCTTAGTAAACTGACCTCCTGATCTTTACTCCAAAGCAGAGCAAGACCCCCTGATTTTCCTCGAGCATCGACCGAGACACCAAAGTAACCAAGCTGTTGTTTCAAGAACTCTATTTTTCTGTTGTAACACTTCGTCTCCATCAGAAAAACTAGAGAGATGCCAATTATTTGTAGTAGTGTAATATTTGTTTAGGCTTATCACATCATCAAGTCTAAATTATTGTACATCCTGACTTAATTTAGAAATTAATTTTTTATACTATGATAATCAATATAAAGCAAATAGTGAAATTCTACAAGCTTGGAGTAGTTCTTGAGATGCCAATATAATCAGTTCTTATTAAATTTAAAGAGATGTACTTCTCTAGCTTTTAAACTGTTAATATTTTGAACATTTCACATTGATCAATTACTTTATCGTTAAAAGAGTTACGTTTTCTTAACATTACGTATTTATTGTTAGTACTTTGCAAGAAAAGGGGGCTTCAAGCAAAAAAATAAATAAATAGTAAGTATAACACATCAACTAAAACTTAATAAAAATATAACAAAACAAAGTGGGGAGCTTTGTCTAATATAAAGATTTTGAGTCTAAAGTAGAAAATGTTGAAGGTAATCACTGGCTCATCCCGTTGTCCAGTATACAGTCCCGTCACAAAATCATTCTCCTTTATGAAAAAATACATTATTGTTAGGTAAAGTTTCGTTTCGAGCCTATTACTGTCACACATGTATTCAAAATATTGATTTTATTAATTCAGAGTTGTCTTAAACTATTTCGACAAGATAAAAAGATTCATGTGATCACATGTACTATGGATCATTACATGGTGGAAGTGGAGATCCACACAAACCAGGATTCCCCACAAATGCAGAAACAGGAATGTTGTTCTTATGGGGTGGTATATTCCCTGTCAACTTATTCCCAGATGCGTCGAAATCTCGAAGATACTCAAGATTCATCACTTCAGTCGGAATTTGTCCACTCAACTTGTTACTCGACAATAAAATCGTTGTCAGCATTTTAGCATCACCAAGTTCTTTAGGTATTTCCCCTGTCACGCCGGTTTGATCAAGTTTCAAGACTTCCAGTTGAGCCAATTGTCCCAGAGATTTCGGTACATGTCCACCCAATGGATTGTGAAACAGAATCAAGGACTCGATAGACGCCATTACGGGCTCGTCTCCAATGTTATCATCTATAGGTCCAGTAAACATATTGTAGGAGATATCTATGGACGAATATTGGCCTTCAGCAAAGTCGTACGCTTTTGAAAATATTGGTTTCAAGCTTCCCGACAGTTTGTTGGAGTGAAGATCGATGTCTGAAAGAATTGTAAGGTTGGAGAACTCCTCAGGGATCGAAGAAACGAAGCCGTTGTTTGATAAGTTAAGAAAGTAAAGATTTGTCATGTTTCCAATCCAAGAAGGGAGTTTCCCTGTCAATCCATTGCTTGATAAGTCGAGAGTCGATATGGATGAAGAAGCCAGCCAAGTTGGTGGCTGTCCTTTAAGGCCTGTTTTTGCAAGCAAAAGTCGAAAAAGTGGTAACCTTTGAAACCAAACAGGGATCGTTACAAGGTTTAAGGGATTGAATGACAGGTCTAGAGTCTGTAAATTTTGTAATTTTTGAAGGGAATCAGGAACTTTGCCACTAATTTGGTTTCTTGATAAATCCAAGGTTAACAAATTTTTCAAGTTTCCTAAACTTGGTGGGATTTCACCTCTGAATTTGTTGTTAGAGAAGTATATGTCACTGAGAGTTGTGAGATTTCCAATAGTTGCTGGTAAATTTCCAGTGAGCCTGTTGTTTTCGAAAACCAGGCTTTGAATCCTTGGGAGATTCCCAATTGAAGATGGGATGCTGCCTGTCAGCTTATTTTCCGACAGACGAAGAAATTGCAACGAATGAAGCCTGTCGATTGGCAAAGGGATGCTTCCAGTGAGATGATTACCGTCGAGATACAACTCTACTAGTTTGGAGAGCCGACAAATTGATGCAGGTATGCTTCCAGACAAGTGGTTCATAGACAAATCAGCGTAAACAAGGTTCTTTAATTCTCCAATGGTTGCAGGTATGTTGCCTGAAAAGTTGTTTTCTTTGAAGTCAATGTGAGTTAGTTAAACCATCTTGCCGAGTGAGGATAGTATCGAGCCGGAAAATTGATTCCCCGATAGAAACAGGTCGGAAAGCAACGTAAAACTCTCGAAGATGCTGTCAGGGACAGGACCAGAGAGTTGGTTATCATTAAGAGTAAGCCTCTTGAGTTTATTCAGTTGGTTAAATGTGACAGGAATTGGACCTGTGAGATTGTTTGTATCTAAAAACAGGTAATGCAAAAGATGCAACTTGCCTAATTCCTGTGGAATATGACCACTCAAGTCTTTAAGGTTGCTAAGGTCGAGCAACCGAAGGAACGAGAGATTTCCGAGGAAAGGAGAGAGAGTTCCAGACATTTCTGTGTCGATGGGATAATCTTCGCCCGAGTAGACACCGGGCCGCGAGACGGTGATGACGCGGCCCGATCTGTCGCAAGAAATGCCCTCCCATTTTGTGCAGCAATCAGTTTGAGGCGTCCATGTTTGGAGCAAATCTGAGGGGTCATAAGTGATTTGGGATTTGAAGTGTAGCAATGCTTGTTGATCAGTAAGGTGGCATGCTTTTGGTTTCAATGGGTAAATGGAAAGGAGAATGAGGTGAAAAATGAGGAGGAGAAGTGGTTTTGGTGTATTATTCTCCATTAAAATATCGAGGGTGGATCGAGATGTAATTGAAGTGTTAATTATAAAGTTTTTGGTGATTTGTGGCGTTTGAAAGGAGGTTTAAAGTTTTTCTCATTTATTTGTTTGGTGGTGGAATAAATTTAGTAAACCTCCTTCAAATATGCATGAACGTGATGCGTGCTACAATAATAAAAGGCAGAAATACAGAAAAAGCCTACTAACTGCTATAGTTGTTAAATAAACTAACTTGAATTTGAACACTGTGTTGGACACGCAAGAAAGACATCCTAGCACAATACATTAACAACTAAAATAAAAGAGTAAGAAAGACATTCTAGCACAATATATATTATAAAAGAATTACCTTGTGTGAATTTATCTTTAGTTAAACGTTCAATTCTTTCAGTCTTCACACACATGGCACTTAGTTTAATTTAAATTTTTATTTTTCGTATTTTTACTTGGATTTAAGAATATTTTTTGTGCAGATTTTGGTGATATTAACGTGTTTAATTAAAAAATTACGTTTGTGACATGTCTTGTGATTTTAAAATATTCGTGCCGGCGTTTCAATGTCCTTGTGTATCCATACATCGTAGTGTAAGAATAAAGGAGACTTAAATGAATTGTTGAAAAAAAGTAAGAAAACAGTTGTATAGGTAGTTTGTTTAATATATTTCAAGAATACTTCATGTAATTTATTAATTTATTGAAAATGTACATAAATATGTTATGTTATACTTTAGTATATTCATCAATCACTTTACGTTGCATTGTTATGTTCAACGTCGAACACTATGTTTTTCAGAGTCTTGTCATTTGTCAATTTAGTTTCATTTATTTATATATCTATGTTGCATGAATAAGGCGTACATAAAATAAAATATGATGTTTTACATGTCATAAAGTAGGGAGCAGCACAAAACGCACCCACTTCGAATATCTGTTACAATCTCAAGGAGGCTGATAAAGAAAAGAAGTAAAAAGAAAATCAAAACAGCATAATGAAAGACACAAACGACGCGGTATCCAAACTATAAACCATACTAAGATGAAGCAGTAGTCCCAACTGTGATAAATATGATAAATGGCCCTGAAGGTAGGCCTAGAATCAAGTGACTATGATCGCATAAAATAATTGGTTAATGATTATTATATTATTATGTGATATGTGACGAAGTGTGTAGTTTCTTAAACATGTATGCAGTGAATTGCTACGCTTACGTGTTTGCAAATGCACAGTCAAGTAATAGTATAATGATAAGTATAGCTACTTCTCAAGTATCGTATCCCAAATATAGGTGGTGGAACGACTCTAGAATCACTTAATTGTAGAAGCAATGATAGTTTTCACGGTTTACTACCTTCTTTGTGTGAATGCAAAATGCTTTGAATGCAGGTTTTGAAAGATGATTTTGAATGAAAACAATGCAGAAAACAATAAATGAAATATAATGAGAATGCAGAAAAATGATTGAATGTAACAGTTTGAATGGAAGAAAACATAACTGCATGCAGATTGAATGAAAGAGTATGCAAAATAGAAATAAACAAGACAAAATTTAAGAAGATTGAGGTGATTGCTTTTGTTGTAAACAAATGATGATTAAATGGTGTTCAGAGTTCGGGTTTCACTACTAATTTACTTTAGTCATCATACACAAATTACATATGCTTCATTGATTCATTGAGTTTTGTTTGAGTTCTTCTATGTCTAATGGATCAATGATCTATGTCAGGAGTTACCTTAAATCTATAAATTCTACTCTAAATGACCTATGACGCTAGCATAATCAATTCGATTGTCAATCATTTTAGAAGAGAAATTATTTTACAATCCAATCTACTCATTCACTTGTGTTAACATAGGGTACTTAGTAAATATTGTATTTGTGTGATCTAGGGTTGTGCACAATCATGTTACCATGTCAATGTCATAAAACTTCGGCATTCTTAGGTATTGCTATTGTTCTTCCATCGAGAGTTAATCCTAATATGCATCATATATAACCAATCAATCTAGACACATCACACATGAATGCTCAAACAAATCTCAGACAAATCAAATACGCATATTCTTAAATTAGAGCTACTTCTCTACTCTAAACACGGAGTAGTTTAGCTATTTGATGGGAACACATACGATGTTTATGAACTTAATATGCAAATAAAATACTACACCTGTGTTCATTTTCGCAAATGCACGATCAACTAATAATAAAATGGTAAGTATAATTACGAACCAAGTAACATATCACAAGGGAGTGGTGGATTGCTTATCAGAATCACTTAAATATAAAAGCACTAGTGGTTGTCATGGCGGTTGTCTTCTATTGTTGCAAGATAAATGCTTCGATTGCATGAAACTATAAATGCAGATGGAATGCAATAAGTTAACTAAACTAATGCAAGACATAATGTAAATAAGACCGAATTTAATATGATTGAGGTTGATTTCTGTAACGGTTCTAAAATTTGGAAAAGAACAATACACTTTCCACATTTTTAGTTTAGTCCCTAAACTATTAAAAGTATCATTTTGACCCCAAATAATTTTAAAAAAATTCAATTTAATCCGAAATTTAGTGACCGGTTCATGGTAGTCTTCTATACACTTGATTTATTCTTAAATTAGCTTTTCAAATTTTAAGTTATTGTTATTATTTTGAAGTTAGCATAAATGAATAAATATTTTTATTATTTATATAAATATGTTTATAAAACTTTATCTTATCATTGTGGTTAAATATAAATCAAACAAAGTTATTAAGTTTTAAATTATTTGAGATGAACATCTGACCTAAAATCACATGCCATGATATGATAAGATGCATTGAGATAAAAAATATCGGATAAGTGAACAATTAGGCAAGTGGACAACTTGTTGCATGATTGTACAATTGTTGTCTGCACTTCAGATATGTATTCAAACAATTTTGGTAGCCTTATTAACTGAGGTTCGTGCATTTATTTCTTCATTATTTTCAATGAGTTTGAGTCTAGTTTCATAAAACAATTGTTTCATAATTGTTTCTATCGTCCTTCTACCTCCAAATGACCAAAACCTTTCATTGCATATAAAAATTGCTTTCAAATCCAAGCACTAAAAACATCATAACTCATCCCAAACAAGTCCAAATAGTTTGAAACTTTAGATCCAGATTTCCCTTTAAGTTAGGCATCTTTTATATTCAGACGCCATTTCTAAAAGAGAAGTTGTTGAAGGCCGAAAGTAAGCAACAATCATCATCTGTCTAGAAAGTCCGAGAACAACTTCTATCACACAAGGATTTTTACAAAATAGTAAAACTCTTCCTTTATCACTCATACTCCATGAAATTATTCCTATATAAATTTTGATTCTTTCAAAAATGTTTAACTATGATATTCATTTGTTTACAAAGGTCAATTTAGTATAAAAATCTAAGCATGTCACTACTTTAGTTATTTGTTTTAGAACACTACGTAATATTTCACTAATCTCTTTATATGATTTCTTAATATGAAGAGTTAAACTGTGTAAATAATAAATTCATGGTAGATCTACTATATTGAAAGTTATTTAAGCAAATCACTCATTAGATCATAGTTTAGAAGGCAAAGATAGTAGTAGCCGAGTGTGTTTTATTTTTACTAATGACATTGCATGTTCCTAAGTGATCTTTTGTTTACTTACATATTAAACCTTTGCATGAATCTTTGATGTATATTAGAACACAATTCTCTCACATTCTAACTTAGTTAGTATTAAAGGGTAGCATACTTACTAGTTAGAACAACTTATGAAAAACATAAACTTACTAGCTAATTGTATAACCATTAACACTTTAAACTTATTTAGGGGTCGACGAAGTTAACGAGGACAACTAGCGACAATTTTGTGGAAAAGGTGAGGTTTGATTTTTGATTATTCCAGCCCTAAGAAACTTGGACAACAAAGTCGTGATTTTATTTCCGAATCGCGAGCAATTTCTGTCATCCTTTATATTGCCTTTAATTTTCATTTACTTGTTCTTGTTGGTGATTCAGTTTCGTTTATCTATTGTTACATCATGTTCAAATGCTAAATCTCTATTACCTGACCTAATCTGATAACCGATATATTGATTTCTGGACTGTGCAAACGAGCAACATATATTATCCGGCTTACTAGCTCATGTAATATTATGTTTCACCCATTGGGATGTCTTTGGGAAGTTGGGCCCAAGATTGTGTTAATTTACTGTTGGGCAGCAAGGACTGTTGGTTTAAGTTTTTTTTTGCATAATACCCATCGATTTAGGCGCCGCGTATAGTCAGGAGTTGATTATATCCCGCGTGCTAGATAGACGTGTACTCGAGCATATATTTTCGTTTTGTTGCAAGGTTACTCCTCGTTGGGAGGTATACGGTAGTATATTCGTTGATATAAGGCTGAATCTAGTTGTTATGTGCACATGTTTATTTTCATTACTTCATGTTCATATGATATTAACGGTCAAGAGTTATTTCTTGTCATTCTTTACCGTTCAGATCATTTTCGGATTCTACTTGTTCTTGTTCAATTTATCATTTAAACCTATAAATCTCACTAAGTTATTAAAGACTTATCCCTCTTTTGTTTTGTCTGTCCATTCCTCAGAATTAAAGGCGACTTACATGTGGCTGGTGTGAGTGGTTTTCCAAATCAAGAAGTTATTTTACTGAGTGTTATTTTGAGTATGCATTTCAAATAACTAAGTATTGCCACTTTTATTCAACTATGACGTTGTTATTTGTATTTTATCAAGACTTTTGTTGTGATATGTAATAAATTGATTTTCTTTATGTATGGTATGATGATGGCAGTGAGACCATTCCTTTAGACTAAATTAATATCGAGTTTATTTTTGTGTTGTTTGAACATGGGACGAGTTTGACATTAACTAAATCTCGAGGTGCGGTTCTCACAATTTCTTTAGTTGTAAACGCGTGATTAAAAGATGTTTGGAGGTTGGGTTTCACTACTAGTTTAACCATTATAGTTCATAGAAAAACTATATATGCTTCTCTAAGATGTTTGATTGCGTGCTTGAGATCTAGGTGTATAATGGATCTATGACCTATATATGGAGCTATCCTAACTATAAAATCCTTAAGTCTTTAATGACCTACAGTGTTAGCGAAACCAGTTGTTAATTATTTTAGAAGAGATATTAAGTCTGCAATTCGATTAATTCATCCACTTCGTGTTAACAAAATGTACATAATTAAGATTGATTTAGTGTGATCTAGGGGTTACACATAAGTTGTGTTAGTGTACTAAAGTCACAAATACATGTATACACAATATTACCTTAACATCTACAACAACGGTCCAGGATAGTACATCTATTTATCCAACGAGAGTAAGACCAATCATGTAGAATAAGAACTAATCTATCTAGACACATGAACTCTCAAACAATTCGATTAATTCATCCACTTCGTGTTAACAAAATGTACATAATTAAGATTGATTTAGTGTGATCTAGGGGTTACACATAAGTTGTGTTAGCGTACTAAAGTCACAAATACATGTATACACAATATTACCTTAACATCTACAACAACGGTCCAGGATAGTACATCTATTTATCCAACGAGAGTAAGACCAATCATGCAGAATAAGAACTAATCTATCTAGACACGTGAACTCTCAAACACAAATCAAACAAAGCAAATACACATATTCATAAATCATAGCTACCTCCCTACTCCAAACACGGAGTAATTTAATTGCTCGTAGTCTTCAGGTCAATAGCAAATAATAATTGAATAACATAAACAAAAGTAAAGAGAGAGTAAAAAGCTTACCAGATCCAGTGGAACGTTGACGCCTTGTTATCGTCTCAGCTCCTTTGTTATTCTTATTACTTAAGAACTATCAACTCTTGAATATGAAACAAAATAGAACAAAACGTTAATGGTGTTTTCTCTCATTTTCTCTTTTTTTCGCAACTTTCTCACAATTCTAATATAAGACTATATGTTGTAAAATTGTAATGACAACAATGCTTTAAACGTGAACGTCCTCTCATATTTAAAGGAGAAACATGTTGCCCTTGTTTGGAAGTCGGCCACAACTTAAACACGTGGGAAGGACAGAACTGTCCTGGAGACACACAACATGGGGTCTGCGCGGCTTGCGCCGGTCATTCTGCTGTCACGGTGGTCGTCATGCGGTTGGCGCGACTCTATGGCTAGGGGCACGAGTCGTGCATTTGTATCGCGCAGCTCTCCTTCCGTTGGATTGGTGACTGGGCTTCTTCTCGTGCAGGAGAATTGGGTTGCATTATTTGGCATGGTGTCGTAGCGCTTGAAGTGGTGCCATAGCGCTCTAATTGCATTTTCTTCCAAAAGCATTCATTTTGTGCTCTTTTTCTTTCACTTTGTCTCGACTAAAACCTTTAAAATAACAAAACAATACGAAAACTAATAAATATGCACCAAGAGCTATACAAAAGTGTTTGAAAATAAGAACTTAAATCACGTTAAACAAACGCTCATCAAATACCCCAAAACTTAAAACTTTGCTTCTTCTCAAGCAAAACCTACTAGTTTGACTCAATCAAAACTAGAATTCAAGTCATCAACATGTCAACACTCATGCATAGGGATATATTCTCAGAATGCAACTTATGATCAAAACAAGAGATGAGTGGGAGTATACAAGTAAACATTGCACATCAAGTATAATAAAATCATGTCATGCAAAATTTTATGTGCTCAAAAGTGGGTACTACTATTACTCATGCATAAGGGTAAGTGTCATATTCCAAATCCACAAAATAACAGAGTTTCACAAGCAACCAATTCAGTCTTATTTTCTACTTTTCTTGTTATTTTCAAATCATGCAAACTTCGATGTTGAGAATCTTCAAGGACCTTTTTAGTTTGTAATGTTAGGCTAGAGCTTGGGCTAATAGTGGAAAAAGATAATTTATGAGCTCTAGAGATGCATGTAGTAAATTAATACATTTATTTCTTTTTCCTTCCTTATTTATTATTTTTATGGCCTTAACATTTTTGTAGGCTCTTTTTTTTTTTTTTTTTTTTTTTGCGTTTTCATTTGCGCAAGCTCAATTCATCCCACACTTCATTGATTTTTGAGATTCACCCCCAAACTTAAAGTTTTCAATATGGTTGTTTGTGCTCTCTATTTTATTCATCATCCTTTTGATTTTTTAACGTTTTTTTTTTGTTTTTCATAGGCCCATGCTTTTTGTTTTCGCACTCCTTCCTTATTCCTCCTTTATTTTCTTTAGATTTAATACATACATCTCTATAAAATGGTAGGACATAATTCATCAGCTCAAGGTTAGGTAAATGTTGTTAATTAACAAAAGGGCTTCACAAGAAATAGCTTCATTGGGGTTGTGGGGATATACTTTATTTGTAAATGATTTTGGGCTTGAAAAGGCTCAAATGCAATAGAAAATGTGGCCTACTTCATTTTCTCAACACATGTAAAGTCTACAATCATCTCAAACGACAATCAAGCAGTAAATACAAAATTAAACAACATAAATAGATTACATGGATTAGAAAAGCTTCTCACTTTTGGAGGAACGTTGACGGCTATAATATTTTAGACTCATTTGGTTTGTCTTCTACCTCACAACTATTAACTCTTGAATATTAGAACAAAACTTTGGAACAAAATTACAATGGTGTCTCTCTCAACTCTCTTTCAACTTCACTCACAATTATTTCTCTCTCAACTATTGAGTATTGTAAACAATGTAAGCAGTTGAGAACAAAAAGCTATATTCTCAGTACATGTCGTCCTCACCCATTTTTAAGATAAGTTGTGTTGCCCTGGGTCAGATCTCTAGCCGTCACTTAAAACGAGTGAATTGTCTATTTTCCATCAAGTCACGAGGTGATGTCGCGTAGGCATCGCGCATGTTTCAACGCTCATCATACACTTCGTAAGGCAAGATATTAACTACTATCATGGGTCTTAACAATTGACGATTCACACATTTTAAGTAACAAATGAAGATCTGACCCATGGTAACACGACTTATCTTTTAAAAGGGGGAGGAAGACCTGCACTTAGAATATAGCTTTTGTTCTCTACTGCTTACATTGTTAACAATACTCAATAGTTGAGAGAAAAGAAATGTGAGAGACGTGGGAAGAGAGTTGAGAGAAGTGTGGGAGACGTGGGAAGAGAGTTGAGAGAAACACCGTTGTAACTTTGCTCCAAAGTTTTGTTCTTATATTCAAGAGTCAATAATTGTGAGGGAGAAGACAAAGCAAAGGAGTCTAGAAGATTAAAGGCGTCAACGTTCCTCCGTGTAAATGTATGGATCGGGGTTGTTACTCTTTTTAATTCACGCGTTGTGTTAATTTGAAATGTTGCACCAACACCGATTGTATTTGATGTTGTCTCAACATTCACTAAAGGGTAAATTGCAGCAGAACAACATAGTGTATGAGTTTTTAAGTAGGTTATATGAATATAATCTGCCGAGCCTTACAGCAAAACAATCATTAAAATACTTTAATGATTTTACAAAATGCAAGTGAGCAAGGAAACCAGTCCTAGCACCTAACTCACTACAAGCTATAAAGATTATAGCTTCACTCATTAGATACAAAACAAGACTGAAATAATGAACTCGAATGTTTCTATTCTCTCAGAATATTATGCTCTAGTCTCGTATTTCAGCTTGATGTCGATCACTTCTTCTTATAGAGTTCACTCGTTCATTCCCGAAGATGTGATAGACACGATTTGATCGTTCCTTGATTTCTTGGATAGTCTTGAAATCTTCCTTGTGATTATCTTCAAAAGATCTTCTATCTTTATCATAATCAGCTTCAGCTCTATCTTCTTTCTCGATACTCAATCCTCTTGAAACATAGATCTTCTGATATCCTAAAATACACAAAAGATAACCACAACTCGTGGAACTAGATAAAATCATTAATAAAGGCAAAACTCAATACATAGTATATAATATTAATCGGATAGTGCAGTGTGTTAAGTTCAATGTTGAACCAACACTTATTACCAGAATGTTGGACTAACATTTCATTGTAATACTTGCACTTTCCGTCTCCCCCTTTTTACCCTTTTTCACAAAACCCAACCAACATCCAATTTTCCAAGTATATGTATTTCAGTATACCAACCAACTCTACTTATTCTAATTTGCTCCTCCTCAAGACACGAATGTTAAACTGCAATGTTAAGCTAACACAGTAAGAGACTGTGTTGGCCTAACATTTTGATTCACACCTCCAGATTATATAAACAACAATAACCAAAGAAAACTAGAATAATATATAATTGCAAAGTAATTATCCCGATACAACCACATAGTTCCAAACAGAGAACATGCTATCTGAATCAAAACAAAAAAACTGGGCTACTATCTCCCTTTTGTGAGGAAAGCACCACCAATAGATGCTTCTTGATGGAGTCCAGTTCCTTAAGCTCTTCCTCCCGGTTTGTTATCTCCCCCTTCCTGTCTGAGATCATCATATCACACCAATTGACCTTCTCCTGGATGAATGTAGAGCATATGGGTACAGTAGGGGCAATGTCATCCTCAGATGCTGAAGCAACACTGAAAGTCTTTTCCTTCTTCTTCTGTTGAACTCTACTTCCACCAGGTACATTTGGATCCTTCCAAGGAAGATCATTAATCATGGTTTCCCAAAAGTAGTTATTTGTGAGGGCAAACTATCTTACCTTGTCAATAAAGACTTCATTCTCTCCCTTTTTGAACCCTTGGTTACTGAGAATCTTGTATATCAAGGATGGAAATGGAAGAACGACTATCTTCATGTGAGCAACATCAACAATAGACTTGAAAATTATTTCCCCCATGTTTACTGAATGCCCTCTCTTCAATTTGAATATCAAAACATCCAACTCATGAGTTAAGACTGTAGAGTTTGATGAAGGCATCCAGTTGGATGAAGCAATCTTGCACAGAATGGCAGTAAGAGAGGTTAGCCCAACTACATTTAGCTTCTTCTTCCAGGTTTTCACCGGCCCACCAGTCAGCTCTTTAATCATCTCATTGTCATTGATCCCCACACTAGTCTCTTGTCTTCTTAGCATCTTCCAGACACTGTTAATGATTGAGGGACTAATTTTGTAGAATTTATCCCTTACATAAACTCTCCCATACTTGGGTGATCCATAAGCATTAACAAATTTGGACATATTGCAATAGAACTCTCTAAATCGGGGATATATGGAACAATATCAATCAAGGAAACAAGCAGATTTCTAGACTCTAGGAACACAAACACTTTATACTTCTTAAAGTCATCCACAACCAGAGTTTTCTCAGCAAATATTTTCCTCTCAAGATCATAGTATTTAATGGCACTTTTAGTAAAAAAAAAAATACATATTATAGGGCTCAGTAAGAAAATCTTGTTCAAAAAGTATCAGGTACCTCATCCTCTTATTCTTCTGCAGGATCTATTGTTGGCTCAACATTTTTGTCTGGCGATGTTGGCACAACATTTCATTGGTTTGAATCATTAGTTTCTTTCTCAACTTCAACCTCTTCCTCTTTGACACCTACTTCCTCTTTTTCAAACCCCTCATATTTATCTTCATCATCAGAATTCTCCTCCTAAGATGATTCCTCGTTGTCACCAGCAGTAGCATCCTCTTCTTCTTGGACTTGCTCGTTTTCAGGCTCTTCAGTACCTTGCTCCCCCTCAATGTCAGCAGCTAGAGAAAGAGGTTGAAGTTGCACAGGTTCTTGAATTGCGACACTCAAGGGTTCTACGGTTTGAGGAACTTCCTCTGCTGCAGGGTCTGGTTCTTGGGTTGCACCAACATTCTAGGGTTTTTGTGCTAGCACAACATCTTCCGATGCTGGTGTTGGAGTAACACCGGTGCATACGTCCTTATTTGATTTCAAATTCCTCATGGAATAAACATGCGCCTTTCTTCTTCGCGGTTCAAGAGCAACTACAATGGTGCGTGTGCACGTGCTTCTTCGAGTTTGAACTCTCCCTGCACCAGACTCCATAGCGGCAACAATGTTGGCAAGATCAACAATTTTGGACTTTTTCACCATTATGTATAGTCTACGAAGATAAATAAGGGAATTCGTACATTTAGGGTTTAATTGAGTTAGCAGAATTAGAGCATCTATATAAGGAGATGAAAAGAGGAAAGTGGAGATGAATTAGGAGTCGTGGGTGGGTAATTGATTTGTACGTGTGTCGTTCTTGCCTTGTTGAGTCAACACGTGCAATTATGTTGCCTTGACAAGTGACCAGAGCGGTCAATTAAATGACTTATAAGTCACAATATTGTTGGCAATGTTGAGGCAACATTCAGAATGAACAATGTTGGCACAAAAACATGTCAGCACTAAAGCATGTATTTCAGTGGTATTAGTCTTACCAAGGTTTTCTCCAATCAACGGCATAAGCAAAATCTGAGCAAAATATCTGGAACTCAAGATTTAAATGGAATCGTTACAGTACAGTACCTTAGATCTGTAGAGATATGAGAGGTTAGATGACAGAAAACACATCAAAGTAAGGAAACAAGTTAAAATCATAGAGATAATTAAGCTTATATGGAAAGTGAGAAATATCTTTGTGTGTTGTTGGCAGCTAACATACCCAATAGATATGCCTTTGATATAAAAACATGATGGTTAGATAAATTCTCCATAAGACCAACCCACTCAGATCAGAGGAAATAAGTAAATAATAGAAGATGAATGTTATGTCAACATAAATGAACTGTGTGTTGTCCCAACATAGTCTTGTGTCAGAGTCAACATAAATGAGCAGTATTTTGTCCCAACGCTAGTAGATTTCCTGTCATCTAAATCCCTAGTCCAGTCAGAGTCACTAAAGCCTACCAGATTTGAATTGGTGTCATGTGAATACCATATTTCTAAATTAGCAGTTCTAGATATGTAATTCAGGATCCTCTTAACTACATTTAAATGAGATACCTTAGGAGATGACTAATACATGGCGCACACACATGCTGAATACATGATGTCAAGTCTGGTGGCTGATAGGTACAATAGACTGCCTATCATTAATCTATACGGTGTTGAGTCAACATCTTCTCTAGCTTCATCCTTCTTAATTTTCACAATAGTGGACAATGGTGTTTTGCTAGGTTTTGACTCCAGTAAGCTGAATCTCTTCACCAATTCCTAGCATATTTCTCCTGAGATAGGAACACTCCACTCTCCCTTTGCTTTACTTGCAATCCTAGAAAGAGGTTGAGCTCTCCTATCATACTCATCTCAAATGTACCTGCCATTGTACTCACAAATTTGTCCAATGTGGACTGATTAGTGGATCCAAATACAATGTCATCTACATTTATCTGAGCAATGCATACATCTTTATTATTTTTTATAATAAAAAGTGTCTACATCTTTATTATTTTTCATAATAAAAAGTGTCCTATCCCCTTCGCCTCTAGAGAAACCAAAACAAAGCAAGAACTCAGTTAATCTTTCATACCAAGCTCTTTGAGCTTGTTTCAACCCATAAAGTGCCTTCTCTAGTTTGTAAACATAGTCATGATGGTAAGGATCAGTGAACCCTTTGAGTTGCTCTACATAAGCTTCTTTGTTAATGTAACAATTTAGAAAGGCTTCTTTTACATCCATTTGAAACAATATAATTTTCAAAAAGCGGATATATCAAGTAGTAACCTAATAGACTCAATTCTAGCCCCATGAGAAAAAGTTTCATCAAAGTCAATTCCTTCTACATGTGTGCATCCTTGAGCTACTAGTCTAGCCTTGTTCCTAACAATTACACCATTTTCATCACTTTTATTTTTGAAAATCCATTTAGTTCCTATCACATTAGCATGAGCAGGTCTAAGAACTAGTTTCCAAACATTGTTTTTGGTGAATTTTATGAGCTCTTCTTGCATAACATTAATCCATTGGGTATCTTTCAAAGCATCATCACATTTGTTTTGTGCAATAGCAGATAGAAATCAAGACATGAAGATTGTTGCAAACAGAAGACTCACACACACACACACACACACACAAAGTTTAACCATATCTCTATAGTTAAATCTTTCTTCATGTCTAGTTCTTACTTCTTGTGACAATTCACCTATCACCTGCGAAGATGGGTGATTCTTCTGAATTATGGTCGGTGTGTATGTCCTTATATTTTCTCCAATAAACTATTCAGTGTCAGAATCTGTGTACACTAGTGTTGCGGCAACATCGGGAGTTGCAGTTGTTGGCTCAACATCTGCTGCCACAACTGGATCTTGACCAATAACCAGTGTTGAGTCCACACTATCAATGAGTGATGAGGACTCAACATTCCCTGTCAGGGTCAGAACATTTTGATCATCACAAGTGCTGCAACAACATATTCATCATCAAAAATGACATTGACTGACTCTTGGATAGTATTCAATCTAAGATTAAACACTCTATAAGCGCTACTATTCACGGAGTATCCAACAAATATGCATTTTTCACTCTTAACATCAAAATTTCCTAGTTGTTGTCTATCTTTCAAGATGTAGTACACACAACCAAATGCATGAACATGAATCAGATTAGGTTTGATCTTCTTGATAATTTCATATGGAGTCATTGTTGTACTTGGTCTAAGATATACCATGTTAGAAATATAACAAGCAGTACTCAATGCTTCAGTACAAAGTCTTTTTGTTATTTTTCTAGAGTTTAACATCACCATGGCCATTTCATGCAATGTTCTGTTTTTCTTTTCATCTACTCCATTTTGTTGGGGAGTAATAGGGGCAGAATATTCATGAGATATACCTCTAGAATCATACAATTCATCAAATTAATAGGAGCTTGATGATTTGACCAAGGAACTGAAACTGCAGGACAAAGTAATCAAATTGTATTTTGATAATCAAAGTGTAATACAACTGAGCAAGAATCAGATGTGAAATTGTGGATCGGGTTGATACGTTGTTGTTGTTAACTTAACACTGGAGAGTTAACAGCAGATTTGCAACGTTGTTAACTCAGCGATGTTACTTTAACAACATACCAGAAGAATAGTGCAGCGGAATAAACAAACACCAAGTTTAAGAAGTGAATATAGACTTATATTAACTTCCGAGCCTTAGGCAAAATAACCCGTGAAGGTTTTAACAAAGGTCGTTCTCTCAATTCTCAAGCTCCTCACTCTTAAATTGATTGAACTAAGCAAAGCACACAAGAATTGCTTCGTATATCTCTAACAGCTCCTCACTCTTAGATCTACCCTAACAATTCACAAACTTTGCTAAAGCAAGACAACACTCAACAACTGTAAATTAATCTCTCGGATTGATTGGCTCTTGTCTCGTATTTGTCTTGATGTACTTCACACCTATATATAGGTTCTTGATCTTCGACTTCAAGGTGTGTTGTACACGGTTGGTAATTCTCCTTGTTTCCTTCTTGAACTCTTCTTCTTTGTTCTCGCAGTCCTTCTTGAATAATAGTTCCTTCGTTAGTGATCTAACTATGGAAAGACTCCTTCTTCAAATCAGGACTGATCTTGGAAAGCATTCCTAGTTCCACTCGAACTCTTCTTTCCTTGTAGAGTGGTTTGCGTAATTAAGGAAACTTTTCATCTTGGAAACTTGAGCGTCCAACCTATGACAAGTTTGTTTCCTGAATAATAATCAAAGACAATTACAACTGTGGAACTCAGTTAGTTAAGTGAATAAGGCAAAACAATAATGAAGAAATTAATTAAGATTGTAAATCGGATTCTGCTCCAGCAATGTTATTCTAACATTGACTTCTCAATGTTAAACTAACATTGACAGAATACCTGCACTTTCAATGTTAAACTAACATCGACCGAATACCTGCACTTTCAAGATGTATCATGAAATGACAAAAGGCATCAAGCTACATTTTGTTAGAGAGGTGGTATCAAAAGGCTCAATGATTGTTGATGAAATTCCAACTGAAGACAATCCAACTGACATGATCACAAAACATCTGCCATACAACAAAATCTGTTATTGCCTAGAGATGATTTAATTGATTGAAGCTTAGTCCTATTGAAGACTAGTTGAGCAGTGATTTGGGTTTGATGTTGTGTTGTTCAAGAGAAATCTAACTGGAGAATTGTAGAGTTGGTTTCAGAGTTATAAGTCGTACGGGGCAATTTGGTCATTTTCAATGTTCAGATTTCTATTAGAAATCCTTGTGAGCTGGCAGTAGTTAGAACTCGTGCGTTGTACGTGAGAGTTTGTTGAGAGCAGTTTATTAGCTCCGTTGTTGCGGGTTTTTTTGCTTCGTCTGTTTCTGCTTCTTTTCACAATTGGTGTAACAGACTTGTGCATAGTAAAATCTTCTCTTTGCTCCTTGAATTAGGGTTTTTCATCACCTTGATGATTGAATGCCGAACCAAGTAATTTATGCGTGTTTGTGCAATCTGTTTTCGATTATGTTCTTATGCAGTTCATATCCGTTCGTTTGCGATTTTAAATGCGTTCTGTTACTGTTAAATTTGTTCAATTTGATTTGTCGATTCACTACAAAATCGTCGGTGAATGGTGATTATGCCTAGTTGTGAAGACATGGGGACATGGATTAGGCGGCCAAGGAAGGAGAGGAGGAAGAGGCGGTTGAGCAGTGCAGAAAGAGGCGGAGGTGGTGGCGGTAGGGGTTGTGGGGGTTGGGTAAAATGCCGACAATGATTGTTTTTGCCAGCGGTGGTGATGGATGTGGCGGTGGTGGTTGTTTTTTTCTCCCCATGTTGCTTGCTTTTGGAAAGAGATATAGAGGGGGGCTGGTTGTTGGGCTGGTTGTTGTTGCCAACAGTGGCGGCGGTGGTTTTTTCTTCAAGTGTTACTTGAGAGAGAGAGAGTTTTTCCTTTTCTTTAATTTATTTTTGTACATGTTAGTTAAATTATTACCTTATAGATATGAGAGAATTTAAACTAAATTACATTCACCTCATTCTTACATATTCCAAGATTAGTTATCATTTTATGTTTTCAACAGGAAAAGGGCAAGACAATAATAAAAAAAACGATTGATCAGGAAGTTGAGATGAGTTTGGGAAAGACGATGCTAGTATTTAATTACGGAAATAAATATAGATTTAATTATTATTATAAATTATTTATCATTTTTTTAAAGAAGTGTGTTATTGTAAAATATAAAATTACATTAAATTTATTGAAAATTTTGCATAGTTAGTCCTTCATAGTAACCACTTTTCAAATTTAGTCATTTACAGTGCCAAGAGCCGTTTTTAGTCCTTCAAGGTAATCAAGTTTCATTTTTGGTCTTATGATGAGGTAATATTCTAATATTCCCCTGAATTTGGCATGTGCAATACATGTGACTTCAAATCTTAGTTTTATTTTGTATTCTCTACCCAAATACTTTACATAGCTGCACTCATACCTCAATATTCTTTAAATAAGTATATTTTACTCTAAATTTAAGTTTGGCTTTTTCATTGTGTTCCAAATATTTCATATAATTACAATCAAGCGTTATTTCTTTTAATATAGTTTAAATATTTTCTTATATTTAAGAATAAATATAATATTTTTCTTAAACTTAAGAACAAAAAATAAATTTGATTATAATAATTTTATATTTATTACTTCATTTGTAAAAACCTATTGTTTAATATATTTTTAAGCTAGTAAGCTTAGTTTTTTAAACCAATTCAGTTTTCTGGGGCACCAAAATTCCTACCAATGTGAGTTTATTTTAGGGTAAAATCCATTATGCACCCCTGAAAGTTAAAATTTTTCGACTTTGCACCCTCAAAAACCTTTTTAATCAAGTCAACACTCTCAAATTACGGTCTATTGTCACTTTGCACCCCTTTTTAGTACATTGAGGAGAAAATTGAGTTAACGAAAAAATAACCCTAAAGGGGTGCAAAGTGACAATAGACCGTAATTTGAGAGTGTTGACTTGATTAAAAAGGTTTTAAGGGTGCAAAGTCGAAAAATTTTAACTTTCAAGGGTGCATAGTGGATTTTACCCGTTTATTTTATTTCTTGTTACTAAATTCTTTTAATTATGATTTAATGCTCGTAGCTTCTGGTACTTGTCGACTGCATTTTCTTATTATTGCATTGTTATTTTCTCTAACTTTATAGAAGTAAGTAACTTTTAATAACAGGAAAAAAAATCATAGATAAGATGTATCGAATCTAATTATTAGTGAAGCGGAATTCTATCTTTGATAGTTGTTCTTTTGTGGTCCAGATATTCTTTTCTGACAAAATTAATTATTTTTATCAATGTGATCAACAATTATATAGAAAATTAATAAATGCAGTTTCATATATATATATATATATATATATATTAATAATATAAGCAAAGCGGTACTCCTCTCACATTGTAGACCAAACTCCAAGACCACCAAATTTTCCTAACAAATCTTAACTTTCGGGTAATCAAAACTTCCCCACGATTTTCCAAAGTCAAAATTGGCCATAATATTTGACATTTGAAATTTGAAATATGATAACTACCCGTTAATCTTTCCACTAATTAATTTATTTCATTGGATTGGCTTATCCACCAATTCTACCGCAACTTCCCCACTTTTAGCCTTATCTTTTGTATTTTTAAAATTTTGTCACAATCTTTTTACTACCCACTTTTTCTACTTTACGGAAGTTTAAAACACAATCTCAGAATAAATTTGAAATTAGTATCCTAACCACCCTTTAATCTCTCCATTATTTAAGCAATTACAAAATTGTTATCATTGTCCGCATAAGCATTCAGTTTCTTTTTTGTAACTATTTTCTTTACGTTTTATTGCTTTTTTTTCTTCAGTTGCTTGGTTAATGATAATGGTGCAATTCTATTGCTAGATGATTGTCATATATTTTATTGTAGTGTTTGATGAGTTGGATTACTTTTGAAGAATATGATTTATTCTATCTATTAGTCTTTAATTATGATTGATTAGTTATTCCAATTTTTTCCCTATAATTTTTTTCTTTCTTAAATTATTTAGAAATATTATATTTTGCAGAATATTCTTGGAGATGCAGCAAATCCCAGCGAAGGGATCATGAATTCCTAATTCGATTTCAAAAATGGTAAGCACATTTTTAAATTTGTTTTTGAAGAAAAACAAATGTAACACTAGGATACTAGGACAAGTTAAATATCTAAACATCCTTAATTTCTTTGGGGTTTTGTATGTTTTCCTATCTATCTACTACAAAGTTTGTCAAAATGGTTTTCCTCGCCATTCTGGTTTGTTTTTTTGTTTTTTTTTTTTTGTAAAACGCGAAGTTCTAAATTAAATAAAAATCATTATTTGGATAAAAATTTGCTCTTAATCTTCATGTAAGATGAACTTACTCTTTCATCTTACTTCTTTTTTTAAAAAAATTTATCATATGTTATATATTCAGTACTGTACAATTGGATAGCAATGTATAGTTTACTTTTTATCATGATTTGTGATACTAAAATGGGAATTAAACAATTGTGGTCTTTTTATCTATCAAAAATATGTGCAGAGAGATCTTCTAAAGAGTCCTATCGTGGAGTTATGCGATAAAGTCGTCGTCTCATATTCATCAGCTATATTAAATTAACAATACAATATTGTTCTTTTATTGCCTTAATTTGTTTATGTTTTTTACGAAAAAGTAATTAATTCAGAATCCAATTTTTTAGTCGTTCAATCATATCTTTTGACATATTTAAGTTTAACCCATATTTTCTTACATATTTCATGTAAATAAATGTGTTAACGGGTTTGGAATTATTCCCTATTTAACGGAAGATATTTATATTGGGTTGGAACGCCGATCCCGACCCGAGGAAATTGTTGGTTTTTATTGATTTGCGGCTGGACTCGGATATTTTCCGAGATGCCTACGTATTCCCCGATTGGGAATTAAGCCACTCGTAGTTCTTGTTTTTTGGTGTTGGTTATTTGGTGCTTGTCGGTTTTATCGATTGCATATGTTGGAGGAGTTGTCCTCGCGGAGAGTTCTCCGAGGGGAGGGGAGAGTTCTCCGAGGGGAGGAGAGTGTTCTCCGAGGGGAGGGGAGTGTTCTCCGAGGGGAGGAGAGTGTTCTCCTAGGGGAGGGTAATGTTCTCCGAGGGGAGGAGAATGTTCTCCGAGGGGAGGGGAGGGCTCTCCGAGGGGAGGAGAGTGTTCTCCGAGGGGAGGGGAGTGTTCTCCGAGGGGAGGAGAGTGTTCTCCGAGGGGAGCGGAGTGTTCTCCTAGGGGAGGGGAGAGAGTTCTCCGAGGAGAGGAGAGAATGAAGGAGTTTTTGTTCGCAGGTTGCGTATGTGTGTCTCTCTTTTTCTCTTCATCTTTTTTCCCTCTTTTTTCTCTCTTCCCGAACTTGTTTTTTCTTCTATGGTTCTTGTCCCCTTTTTATAGAGGTTTTTTAGGGGCAGGTGTCTTGTGCATGTAAAGATACAGGTGATGTGGCCTCATTGCATGTGTGCCACTTGGGGGGCTAAGTAGAGGCTTGGTACATGCATTGGCCAAGTGTTGAGTCATGATACGACCATGCATGAACATGTGTCAACCTTTGTGTGGAGCCATGTGTTGTGCCTTGTTTGGTGCAAATGCTTTTATAAATTTGAGTCGTATTACCGGAGCGAGTACAAAATCGTACGTGTAATAATATATCGAGTCGTGAGACATGTTATAAATACGAGCATAAACCGGGTAGTATTTTAGCTATAAATCCGGTCGATAGTCGTGCGTCGTGATTTACAATATACGAATAGTATAATTTTTAACGAAGTATACCGGTATTTAAACCGTGTTATAATGCGGTATCGTTTATGAATATTAATATACCAAGTAATTTTGGTAATTGAATTATCGCTTATTTTAAGCAGGTGATTTTCTACCCTGTTAACAAAATGTATTTATTCATCGAATCAAAAAATAATGTATTTATAAGTGCTTTGTTGTATAGTAAAACTAAACCTTTGATCAGTAGATTTTAATAATTGCATACAATTTACCGTTTTCTCTTTTGTAAATGAGTGATTGAAGCTTTCAGAATTATTTTATTTTCTCTTTCGTTAAAAGTTTCATGCTCCAATGACGTCTATCTAATTTATAATAACATCTATTAAATACATTATATTATAATTTATACAAGAGACAACGTTGCACGCGGTCCCCGCGTGCACTCAGTTGCTAGTATATATATAGAAAGAGAAAGAATAAAACACAAATTTCATCTCCAACGCCATTCCCCTCCCCCCACCACATACAAATATGTCACCGCACACTCCCCCACCACCACCAGCCAACTGAGTCGGATTTGAAGATCATAACGAATCTTCGGATCCAGGGGGATCGACGACGGGCGTACTATGGAACCTCATATTTGGTGGTGGATTGGTGGTTTTGATGGGTTGAGATTGTGGGTGGATGGGAGGAGGGTGCGATGATGAACCGTATTTTTGATAATTTTCTTTACTTTTTTTTTATTTGAGTAACTAAATGTGATGCTAATGGTGATGATGAATACTGGTGTTGATCACGACGGCGAACAAGTTTTGTTTTTGTTTAATGAGTACTAATGATGCTCTGCTTTAGTAGAAAATATAAATAGTTTAAGATAAAATATAAATATAAATTTTTAAATAAAAAAATATTTATACTTTATTAAAAAACAAAGTTGGGCTTGAATGTAATTATATGAAAATTTTGGAACACAATAAAGAAAAATCCAACTCAAATTTGGAGTAAATATTACTTAAAAGATATTGGCATCTGAGTGTAGTTATATAAAGTATTTGGGTTAAAAATGCAAAAGAAAAACTAAGATCTAAAATCACATGTATTGCACATGCCAAATTCAGGAGAATATTGGAATATTACCTTATCGGATGATCAAAAATGAAACTTGGTTACTTTGAAGGACTAAAAACGGCCCTTGGCACTAAATGACCATATCTCAAAAGGGATTACTATAAAAGACCAATTTTGCGAAATCCCCAAATTTATTGATCGAAAGCAAACTTGTATTTCGTAATGACCTCTAAAAAATTACAAAAAATAAAAAGTTAAAATTTGACGTGGCGAACAATTTTATCCACTAAAGAGGTTTTTTTCATACACTCGGCTGCCAAGTAGACCGGAAACTCGACTATGCGCCCATTAAGCACTTTCGTTAAAAAAACAAAAAGGTGCAGAGTATTTTTCCGGCCGGAAAATAAATTAGGCAATATGTCAAAAGAACGAAATATAATGGACAAATTTAACATTTGTGTGAAAAAAAAGTATCTTGAGCCGAGTATAGTGTAGTAAACTCCATCCACTAAAACACTCCCATATTTGTCATATTTTATGAATTTATTCTAGATTATTGTTAGATACAGTTTGGAGCCTAATACTGTCACACCTGTATACAAAATGTCAATTTCCATTAATTCAGAGTTGTCTTAAACTCTTAGACAAGATAAAAGGATTCATGTGATCACATCTACTATGAATGTTTACATGGTGGAAGTGGAGATCCACATAAACCAGGATTCCCTACAAATGCAGAAACAGGAATATTGTTCTTGTGGGGAGGTATCTTTCCTTTCAACTGATTCTCAGATACGTCGAAATTTATAAGACCCTCAAGATTCATCACCTCTGTCGGAATTTGTCCGCTCAACTTGTTATGCGACAATAAAACCGTTGTGAGCATCTTAGCATCACCAAGTTCTTTTGGTATTTCCCCTGTCAAGCCGATTTGATCAAGTTTCAACACCTTTAACCGATCCAACTTTCCTAGAGATTTCGGTACATTTCCGCCTAATGGATTGTGAGACAGAATCAGGGATTCAATAGACGCCATTACGGATTTGTCTCCAATGTCATCATCTATAGGCCCAGTAAACATATTGTAGGAGATATCAATGGACGAATAGTGGCCACGAGCAAATTCTGATGCTTTTGCAAATAATGGTTTCAAGCTTCCCGAAAGTTTGTTGGAGTGAAGATCAATGTCCGAAAGAAGTGTAAGGTTGGCGAATTCTTCAGGGATCAAAGAAATGAAGCCGTTGTTTGATAAGTTAAGAAAAGAAAGGTTCGTCATGTTTCCAATCCAAGAAGGGAGTTTTCCAGCCAATTCATTGCTCGATAAGTCGAAGGTCGATATGGATGTTGAAGCCAACCAACTTGGTGGCTGTCCTTTAAGCCCTGTCTTTGCAAGCAAAAATCGAAAAAGAGGTAACTTTTGGAACCAAACAGGGATTGTTACAAGTTTCAAAGGATTGAATGACAGGTCTAAAGTCTGTAGATTTTGTAAATTTTGAAGGGAATCAGGAACTTTGCCACGAATTTGGTTTCTTGATAAATCCAAGGTGAATAAATTCTTCAAGTTTCCTAAGCTTGGTGGGATTTCGCCTCCGAATTTGTTGTTAGAGAAGTATATGTCACTGAGAGTTGTGAGATTTCCAATAGTTGCTGGTAAATTTCCAGTGAGCCTGTTGTTTTCGAAAACCAGGCTTGGAATCCTTGGGAGATTCCCAATTGAAGATGGGATGCTGCCTGTCAGCTTATTTTCCGACAGACGAAGAAACTGCAACGAAACAAGCTTATCGATTGACAAAGGGATGCTTCCAGTCAGGCAATTACCATTGAGATACAACTCGACAAGCTTCGAGAGGCGACAGATTGATGCAGGTATGCTTCCAGACAAGTGATTCATAGACAAATCAGCGTACACGAGGTTCATTAATTCTCCAATGGTTGCAGGTATGCTGCCTGAAAAGTTGTTATCCTTGAAATCAATATGAGTTAGTGACACCATCTTGCCGAGTGAAGAGGGTATCGAGCCAGAGAATCGGTTCCTCGAAAGAAACAGGTCAGACAACGATGTTAAACTGTCCAAAACGCTGTCAGGGACAGTACCAAATAGATGGTTATCATTAAGAGTCAGCCTCTTCAGTTTATGCAGTTGGTTAAATGTGACCGGAATTGGACCTGAAAGATTGTTTGTGTCTAAAAACAGGTAATGCAAACGATGCAACTTGCCTAATTCATGCGGAATGGGACCTCTCAAGTCTTTAAGGTTGCTAAGATCGAGCAAACGAAGGAACGAGAGGTTTCCGAGGAACGGGGAGAGACTTCCGGACATTAGTGTATCGATCGGAGAATCTTCGTTCGAGTAGAGACCAGGTCGAGAGACGTTGACGACTCGTCCGGATCTTTCACAAGAAATGCCCTCCCATTTTGTGCAGCAATCAGTTTGGGGTGTCCATGTTTGGAGCAATTTTGAGGGGTCATAAGTGATTTGGGATTTGAAGTGTAGCAATGCTTGTTGATCAGTAAGGTGGCATGCTTTTGGTTTCAATGGGTAAATGGAAAGGAGAATAAGGTGAAAAATGAGGAGGAAGTGGTTTTGGTGTATGATTCTCCATTACAATTTCGAGGGAGGATTGAGATATATGAATTTGCAGTGTTTAATTATAAAGTTTTTGGTGATTTGCGGCGTCAGAAAGTAGGTTTAAAGTTTTTTGCCATTTATTTGTTTGGTGGTGGAATAAATTTAGACAGATTATACCTACTTTAAATTTGTACAATGTGTTGGACACGCAAGAAAGACATTCTAGCACAACACATTAACAACAAAAATAAACGAGTAACAAATCAAAATATATATATACATATATATATAAAAAAAAAATTACGTTGTATGAGTTTATCTTTAGATAAATGTTCAATTCGTTCAGTCTTCACACGTATGCCACTTAGGGTAATTTGAATATACAATTTGGGAATTTTTACTTGGATTTAAGAATATTATTTGCGGAGATTTGGGTGATATTAATATGTTTAATGAAAAAATATGTCTATGACATGTCTCGTGATTTTCAAAAATTCGTGTCGCCATATAAATGTATTGTCGTGTGTAGGGTAAGAATGAAGGAGACTTAAATGAATTGTTGAAAAAAAAGTAAGAAAACGGTTATATAATTTCTTTAAGGAAAAAACTAATATAACATCTATAGGTAGTTTGTTTAATATATTTCAAGAATTCGCGTGTAATTTTTTTAAATTTATTGAAAATGTACATAACTATATTATGTTATACTTTAGTATATCCATCAATCACCTTACGTTATTTTGTAATGTTCAGTGTCGAACGCTATGTTTTTCAGAGTCTTGTCATTTGTCAATTCAGTTTCATTTATGTATATATCTGTATTGCATTTTATTTTTAAGATTGTGAGTTGTGACTATGCTCGCATAAAGTAATTGGTTAATGATTATAATATTATTATGTGATGTGTGTCTAATAAGCATATTGTTTCTTAAATGTGCATGAATTGCTACGCCTACATGTTTGCAAGTGCATAGTCAAGTAATAATAAAATGATAAGTATAGTTACTTCCCAAGTATCGTATCCAAATAAGTGGTGGATCGGCTCTAGAATCACTTACTTGTAGAAGCAGTGATATTTGCCACGGTTTACAATCTTCTTAATGCAGAATACTTTGAATGCAGGTTTTGAAATATGATTTTGAACAACAATGCAGAAACCAATGAATGCAAATATAATGAGAATGCAGGAAAATAGTTGAATGTAGGAGAACAGTTTGAATGCAGAAAAACATATTTGGATGCAGATTGAATAAAATATAATGCAAAACAGAGATAAGCAAAACAAAATTTAAGAAGATTGAGGTGATTGTTCTTGTTGTAAACATATGATGCTTAAAGATTGTTTAGAGTTCGGATTTCACTACTAATTTAGTTTAGTAATTCATAGACAAGTTACATATACTTCCTTGATTCATTGAGCTTTGTTTGAGTTCTTCTGTGCCTAATGAATCCATGATCTATGGCCGGAGTTATCCTGAATCTATAAATACTTAACCCTCAAAATGACCAATCCACTAGACTCGTGTTAACATAGTGTACTTAGTAAAAATTGTATTTGTGTGAGCTAGGGTTATGCAAATCACGTTAGCATATCAATGTCACAAATCGCATGTATACATAGTTAGTTTAACATCTACACTTCGGTGGTCCCAAGGTAATGCTATCATTCTTCCAGCGAGAGTTAATCCTACTATGCGTCATATATAATCAGATAAATCTAGACACACGAATGCTCAAACAAATCTCAGATAAACCAAATGCACATATTCTTAAATCAGAGCCACCTCCCTACTCCAAACATGGAGTAGTTTAGCTAATTGATGGGAACACATACGATATTTATGAACTTAGTATGCAAATAGAATACTACACCTATGATCATTTTCGCAAGTGCACGGTGAAGTAATAATAAAATGGTAAGTATAGTTATGAACCAAATATCGTATCCCAAGGGAGTGGTGGATTACTTATCAGAATTATTTATATATAAAAGCACTAATGGTTGTCACGGTGGTTATTTTTTATTGTTGCAGGATGAATGCTAAATGAATGACTATATGCAGAATGCTTTAAATGCAGAAAACTATGAATGCGGGTTTTGAAAAATAAATTTGTATATTGGAAACACTAAACTAGAATGTAGTTGAATGCAAAGAGAATGGTAGTAATGCAAGAAAACAGTTGAATGAAATGAGAACTTAAATGAATGGAGATTGAATGCAATAAGAAATCAGATTAACTAAACTAATGCAAGCAGAATGTAAATAAAACTGAATTTAATATGATTGATGGTTGATTTTTTTAGTTGTACACATGTGATTAAAAGATGTTTGGATGTTGAGTTTTACTACTAGTTTGACCCTTATAGTTCATAGAAAAACTACATATGCTTCTCTGAGATGCCTGATTATTTTATATGAGATATTATGTCTGCAATTTGATTAAATCATCCACTTCGTGTTAATAAAACGTACATAATTAAGATTAAATTGGTGTGATCTAGGGGTTGCGCATTGGTTGTGTTAGCATACCAAAATCACAAACACATGTATACACAATCACCTTAACATCTACAATAGTGGTCCCAAGGTAGTGCATCCGCTTATCCAGCAAGAGTAAGACTAATCATGCAAAATAAGAACTAATCTATCTAGACACATGAACTCCCAAACAAAAACCAAACACAACAAATAAACATATTCATAAATTAGTACCACTTCACTACTCCAAACGTGGAGTAGTTTAATTGCTAATAGTCTTGAGTTCAATAACAGATAAAGATTTGAATAACATAAACATAAGTAAAGAGATATGGAAAAGCTTCTCATACCCAGTGGAGCGTTGATGCTTTGCTATCTTCTCAAGCCCTTTGTGTTATCTCATTCCTTAAGAACTATCGACTCTTGAATATGAAAACAAAACTAGAATAGAACTCTAATGGCGTTTTCTCTCTTTTTCTCTTCTTTCCACAACTTTCTCGCAACTCTAATATAAGAAGTGTTGGTCGTCCTCTCATATTTTTAGAAGAAACGTGTTGCCCTTGTTTCGAAGTAGGCCATAACTTAAACACGTGAGAATGACAAAATTGTCCCAGAGATGCGCGACATGGTGTGTTGCGCGGCTTTGTTGCACAGGGGTCTGCGCAGCTTGCATAGCTCATTTTGCTATCGCGGCGATCGTCGTGCAACTCGAGCAGATCTCTGGCTGAGGAGCGCGACTTGCATGGCCTCTTCCGCTTCTGCTGGGCCAATGGCATGGCTTCTTCTCGTGCATGAGATTAGGGTTGCATTATTTAGCGTGGTGATGTACCGCTTGAAGTGGTGTCGTAGCACTCTAATTGCATTCCCTTCCAAAAGCATCCATTTGGTGCTCTTTTTCCTTCCTTTTGTCTCGACTCGACTAAAACCTATAAAATGACAAAATAATACAAAAACCAAAAAATATGCACCAGGTACTATACAAAAGTGTTGGGAAACAAGTATTTAAATCACGCTCATCAAATACCTCCAAACTTAAATCTTTGCTTGTCCTCAAGCAAAACCTACTAGTTTGACTCAATCAAAATTAGAATTTAAGTCATCAACATGTCAACACCCATGCATGGGGATATATTCTCAGAATACACAATATGGTTAAAATAATAGATGAGTGGGAGTACACATGTAAAGTATAATAAAATCATTGTAATGCAAAATTTCATGTGCTCTCATGCATAAGAGTAAACTTCATATTGCTCTTATGTAGAAAATCAACTCATTTATTTCTTTTTCCTTTTGTTATTTTTATTGCCTTACCATTTTTATAGGCTTTTTTTCTTGCATTTTCACTTGTGCAAGCTCAATCCATCTCATACTTCATTGATTTCCGAGATGCACCCCTAAACTTAAAGTTTTCAATAGGGTTGTGTGTGCTCTCTATCATATTCATCCTCCTTTTGATTTTCAGCCTTTTTTTTCATAGGCCCATGCTTTTTGTTTTCACATTCCTTCCTTATTCCTCCTTTCTTTTCTTTAGATTTAATACATCCATCTCTAGATAATGGTAGGACATAATTCATCGGCTCCAGGGTAGGTAAATTTTGCTAATTAACAAAAAGGATTCACAAGAAAAGCCTTTCGGGGTTCTGGGGATAACTTTATTTGTAAAGGATTTTGGGCTTGAAAAGGCTCAAACGCAATAGAAAATATAACCTATTTTATTTTCTCAACACATGTAAAATCTACAATCATCTGAAACAATAATCAAGCAGTAAATAAGGAATTAAACAACATAAATAGATAACAGAGATTATAAAAGCTTCTCACCTCTGGAAGAACGTTGACGCATATAATCTTTTAGACTCATTTGCTTTGTCTTCTCCCTCACAATTATTAACTCTTGAATACAAGAACAAAACTTTGGGATAGAGTTCCAACGGTGTTTCTCTCAACTCTCTTTCCACTTCACTCACAATTATTTCTCTCTCAACTATTGAGTATTGTAAACAATGTAAGTAGTAGAGAACAAAAAGCTATATTCTAAGTGTAGGTCGTCCTCCCCTTTTAAAGATAAGTTGTGTCGCCCTGGGTTAGGTCTTCAGCCGTCACTTAAAACGTGTGAATTGTCTATTTTGCACCAAGTCTGGCGGTCATGTCGCACTGCTCTATCACGCGGGTCGTGCCATCTTTGGCCATTAGCGCGCTTGTCGTGCCAAATGTTGCGCAGGTCTCTACCTACGACGCGCGAGTCATGCCGCTTCCTGCGCGTGTCGTGCAACCTCTGTCTTCATCGCGTAGCTCGCGCGGCTAAGTTACATGTCGCAAGATCTCGTCTTCTTCTAGGTCGGTTGTTGTGCTCTAGGGTTGCATTCTTCATTCTCATAGTGTCGTTGTGTCTTAGCACTTCAAATGCAATCCCTTACAAAAACATCCATTTTGTGCTATTTTTCTTCGTTTTGTCCTGATTCGACTAAAGCTACAAAATGTCAAAACAATACTAAAACCAATAAATGTGCACTAAGGATTCATCAAAAGTGAAAGAAAACAAGTACATAAACTACACTAAACAAACGCTTACCAAATACCCCTTTTTCCTAAAATAACCTACTAGTTTAACTCTGGATAAATTAGAATTCAAGTCATCAACTTTGGATGATTTCTTGTAACCTTGAAAGTGGTAGAAAGAAATATAGGTAATAGTACACGATGATTTAGGTGTTTCCCGTCCTCCCCTTCTTATAGATAAGTCGTGGTGTCGTAGGTTAGATCATCAGTTGTCACTTAAAACAAAAAATTGTCGATTTTGTCCCAATTCGTGCGATCAAATCCATGTTGCATGGGTCATGTCGTGGGGATTTTTGATGGTTGCGCAAGTCGCGCTACTCTGATGACGCATGTCACGCAAACCTATGCCCAAGTCGTGCGAGTCGCGCTACTTTTTGTCTATGTCGCACGGGTCGCACGATTATGATGCATGTTGCGCAACCTCTTCTTCTGTTGGACTGGTTGTTGGGCTTCTCTCGTGTTCGGTTATATAGTTGCATTCACCATTCTCGTAGCTTCGTAGTGCTTGATTGTGGTGTCGTGACACTTCAAATGCAATCCCTTCAAATAACATCTATTTTGTCTTTTTTTCTCTCGTTTTGTCTTGACTCGACTCAAAACTATAAAATGACAAAACATAACATAAACCAATAAATATGCACCAAGGATTCATCAAAAGTGTAAGAAAATAAGTAATTAAATCATGTTAAATAAATGCTCATCAGTACGTTAGGTGCAAATAAAAATTAGAATATTTTTGACTAATTAAAGTAACTAACCAAATTAGTAAATGACGATAAGATTTAGTGATGATGCATAAATGAGTCGGGTACTAAAAATACCTAAATACCCTTGCATGTCTGAAGGACCCACGACCAAGAGGGCCTCGGAAGAACATCATTTGTACAGATTCTCCAGAGGCTTCATATCAGCAGGACGTCGCCTCGTGAAATACAAACTGATGTGTGGCGAAGTGTGTAGTTTATAAGTTGAATGGAATGAATTGCCATGCATACGTGTTCGCAAGTGTACGATTAAGTAATAATAAAATGGAGAGTAAATTACGCCCCAAGTATTCCACATAGAGTGTGTAATTATAGTATTTGTTTAATATACAACAATAAAACAAATAATAAAGAAGGTTTTGATTAAAGCAATTAATAACAAGAATAATCAGGTTGATGAAGTGTATTTGAAGATCGGTTTCATAATTATTTATTATGTGATTCATAGACAAACCACCAATTCTTTTTTAGTTAGTTTCATCATGCTTCAATGAATTACCAAAATTCTAGTGTTGCGTTAGAATAATGCCTAAAATCCCCTCTCCTCCTTTTAAAGATCTGCTCCTAAAGCGATTAATCTAAAAGAACTAAAGTTTGGTAACCAATTCAACCTTCTCCCATGCAGTGCCTTTCCTTTAGCGTGGAGTTTATCGCACTTTTTGGGGCACTTATCGAGCGAGTTTCTGCGTGTGCAACGCAAAATCGTGGACTTTTGTCATGTCATGCTGCTTTCTTTTGCTCTATGCGGCTTCACGATTTTGGATTTAACTTCTTCTCTGGATGTCGAGATCAATATCTGCTTTTTATGTTGGAATACAGACATTCATGGCTTTCCAATGATATATAATAAACTATAATTCTTCCTCTAATTTTGTCACCATGTATCTGCATCCATGTCTTCATTCCACTTTGCCTCATTGTGTAACTTTTGGTGCTTTGGCTCTTGCTCCTTCGTTCCTTGCCCAAATCACTTATATTTACTCATTTGTTCCTTTCCCAAATCACTTATATTTCCTCTATTGGACTATTCATTTGGTCTTCCTTTATATCATTGTGTGCATTCATTCTTTTTTACAAACATGAGTGTTAATCAGTCACCACAGACTAAAGAGGATAAGGAATTCATGTCCATGATTCCTTATGCAAATATGGTTGGATCACTGATGTATGCCATGATCTGCAGTAGACCAGACTTAGCATAGTCAGTAGGTTCATGGCAAATCCTGGTAAGATCCATTGGCAAGCTTTGAAGTGGATCGTGAGATATGTCAAGGAAACTCTGAATAAGGTATTGGTCTATGATGGAGCTATAGACAGAAGTGACAATTCAGAGTGGTTGAAAGGATTTGTGGACTTAGACAATATTGGTTTCGTGGACACAAGGAAGTCCCTCATTGGGTATGTGTTCACTGCATTTGGTACAACAATAAGTTGGAAGGAAAACTTGTAGAGGGTTGTGGCTTTATCAACCACATAGGCAGAATACATAGCTCTTGCAGAAGCTAGAAAAGAAGCATTATGGATTGATGGATTGGCCAAAGAACTGAAGTTGCAGAACAAAGTAATCACAATGTATTGTGATAATCAAAGTGTAATACATCTGAGCAAGAATCAAATGTATCATGAAAGGACAAAACATGTAGACATCGAGCTATATTTTGTCAAAGAGGTAGTATCAAAAAGGTCAATGACTGTTGATAAATTTCAACTGAAGAAAAACCAGCTGACATGATCACAAAACCTCTACCACGCAATAAATCTAGTTATTATCTGGAGATGGTTTAGTTGATTGAAGCTTAGTCCTATTGAGGATTAGTTGAGCAGTGAATTGGGTCTGATGTTTTATTGTTCAAGAGAAATCTAAAACCAAGGTGGAAAATTGTAGAGTTGGTTTCAGAGTTTTGAGTCCTAATGGGCAGTTTGGTTATTTGTTCAAAATTCTATTAGAAACTGCGTGTAAGCTGACAGCGGTTAGAGCTCGTGTGTTGTAACTTGCACGTGAGAGTTTGTTGAGAGCAGTTTATAAGCTATGTTGTTGCGGGTTTTTTTTTTTTTGCTTAGTCTTTTTCTGCTTCTTTTCACAATTGATGTAACAGATTTGTGGATAGTAAAATCATCTCTTTGCTCCTTGAGTTAGGGTTCTTTATCACCTTGATGATTGAACGTTGACCCAAGTAATTTGTGCGTGTTTGTGCAATATGTTTTTGATTCTGTTCTTGTGCGATTCTTATTTGTTCATTTGCAATTTCAATTGCGTTGTGTTACTGTTAAATTTGTTCAATTAGATTTGTCGATTCACTACAAAATCACATGTGAATAGTGATTATGCCTAGTTGTGAAGACATGACGGCGAGATTAGGAGGCCAAGAAGGAGTGGATGTGGAGGCGGCTGAGTAGCCGCAGAAGGAGGCGGAGGTGGTGGCGGTAGGGGTCGTGTGGGTTGGGTAAAATTCCAGTAATGGATGTTGTAGCCAACGGTGGTGGTTGTTTTGTTTTCTCTGGGTGTTGCTTGCTTTTGAAGAGAGAGAGAGAGAGAGAGAGCGAGAGAGAGAGAGAGAGAGAGAGGGGGGCTAGCAGTGGTGGTTGTTGTTGTTGCCGGCGATGGTGGTGATGGATGTGGCAGTGGTGGTTTTTTCTTCATGTGTTACTTGAGAGAGAGAGTTTTTCCTTTTCTTTAATTTATTTTTGTACATGTTAGTTAAATTATGGATGAGTTATTTTTTCTGCCATGTAACTTTGCCTAAAATTCTTAAATGCTCAATTTGGTTCAGGCCGACTAAAATGCCCCGTAACTTTGACTTTCTATAAAAATGTCCAAATCCTCTTATTCGGGCTAAAATGTTGACTTGGTTGTCCAGTCAACAAATCGCCACTCCACGTCATTTTTTTACCCCAAAAAATGTTTTTTAAAGTACCCAAAAATAATTTTTAAAAAATCAAAAAAGTACCAAGAAAAAGTCATCTCCCCACCCCCCACCCCCCCCCCCCACACACACACACCCCACCCACACCAATAATGGAAGAAGCGCGTTGTGCTGATAAAAACCCAGAATTGGCATTAGAATCGTCGTCGAAATCATGATATAAACCTAGAATCACGTGGAACCCTTTTGAGACATAAACCTCGCCGATCGACATCTTCCTCTGTTGATGCGCCGCCTTCTTCTTCGATGGTCTTTGGTAATTGAGATCGCGTTGCGCTTACTCTTTGAGCGCCATCTGCATCAGTTCGTCCTCGTCTAAATCCTCTCAGTCGCTCGACATTTACCGGTCAAATTAGCGGAGGTTGTGTGTGAACACGTGTGTGAATACGTATTAGTGTGTGTTTGTGTGTGTGTGTGCAGTTGAATTTGGTGTGGTGATTGAGCGATAGTGTTAATCGGATGATGAAGAAGAAGAATGAAATGGGAAGGGATCCAGCGGCACTTCTTTTTGTTGTCC
Organism: Linaria vulgaris; assembly: GCA_948329865.1. NCBI lineage: Eukaryota > Viridiplantae > Streptophyta > Magnoliopsida > Lamiales > Plantaginaceae > Linaria > Linaria vulgaris. Next base: position 26,283,350 of record OX415250.1, on the reverse strand, counting down.
GCCATTGTTGATGGTGGTGAAAGAAGGGGGGAGGGAAAATGACATTTTTTTATTTATTTCAAAATATTAGTAGTTTTTGAATTTGGGGCTGGTCAAGTTGTGTAATAAGAGTGTTGTGTAAAAAGCGTTTTTGGGCAAAAAAATCTAACGTGGCGGGCGATTCTTTGACTAGGACTTGCGTTTCTTTGACTGGACAGTCATATCAGCAATTTAGTCCGAATAAGAGGAATTGGACATTTTTAGTAGAAAAATAAAAGTTACAGGGCCTTTTTATTAGTCGGCCCAAATAAAAAATGGCATTTAAAAATTTTAGAAAAAGTTATAGGGAAGAAAAAATAAATTTCTCCTTAAATTATTACATATAGATATGGGAAAATTTAAACTAAATTACATTTACCTCATTCTTACAGATTCCAAGATTAATTATCATTCTATGTTTTCAACAGGAAAGGGGTAAAGACAACAATAAAAAGACGATTGATCAAGTTTTAATTAAGATGTTGAGATGAGTTCGGGGAAGAAGATACTATTTAATTAGGAAAACAAACATAGATTTAATTATTATTATAAATAAATGATCAATTTCTTTTAAAAAAAGTATGTTATTGTAATATATAAAATTACATTAAATTTATTGATCAAAAGCAAAGTTGTATTTCGTAATGACCTCTAAGAAATTACAAAAAAGAAAAAGAAAAAATTTGACGTGCACCTAAGAGGGTTTTTTAATTTATACATTTGGCTCGAAAACATACTAGGCAAAAAGTCAAAAGAGCGAAATATAATGGACAGATTTAATATTTGTGTGAAAAAAAATATCTTGAGCCAAGTATAGTGTAGTAACTCAATCCACCAAAAAGCTCCCATATTTGTGATATTTTATGAATTTATTCTAGCCAATTGGTGTTCATGTTTATGGAAAAATACATTATTGTTAGCTAGGTACATTTTGGAGCCTAATAGTGTCTCACACATGTATCCAAAATGTTGATTCTATTAATTCAGAGTTGTCTTAAACTCTTAGACAAGATAAAAGGATTCATGTGATCACATCTACTATGAATGCTTACATGGTGGAAGTGGAGATCCACATAAACCAGGATTCCCTACAAATGCAGAAACAGGAATATTGTTCTTGTGGGGAGGTATCTCTCCTTTCAACTGATTCTCAGATACGTCGAAATTTATAAGATCCTCAAGATTCATCACCTCTGTCGGAATTCGTCCGCTCAACTTGTTACGCGACAGTAAAATCGTTGTCAGCATCTTAGCATCACCAAGTTCTTTTGGTATTTCCCCTGTCAAGCCTATTTGATTAAGTTTCAACACCTTTAACCGATCCAACTTTCCCAGAGATTTCGGTACATTTCCGCCTAATGGATTGTGAGACAGAATCAGGGATTCAATAGACGCCATTATGGATTTGTCTCCAATATCATCATCTATAGGCCCAGTAAACATATTGTAGGAGATATCAATGGACGAATAGTGGCCACGAGCAAATTCGGATGCTTTTGCAAATAACGGTTTCAAGCTTCCCGAAAGTTTGTTGGAGTGAAGATCAATGTCCGAAAGAAGTGTAAGGTTGACGAATTCTTCAGGGATCGAAGAAATGAAGCCGTTGTTTGATAAGTTCAGAAAAGAAAGATTTGTCATGTTTCCAATCCAAGAAGGGAGTTTCCCTGTCAATCCATTGCTCGATAAGTCGAGGGTCGATATGGATGTCGAAGCCAGCCAATTTGGTGGCTGTCCTTTAAGCCCCGTCTTTGCAAGCAAAAATCGAAAAAGAGGTAACTTTTGAAACCAAACAGGGATTGTTACAAGTTTTAAGGGATTGAATGACAGGTCTAAAGTCTGTAAATTTTGTAATTTTTGAAGGGAATCAGGAACTTTGCCACTAATTTGGTTTCTTGATAAATCCAATGTGAATAAATTCTTCAAGTTTCCTAAACTTGGTGGGATTTCGCCTTCGAATTTGTTGTTAGAGAAGTATATGTCACTGAGAGTTGTGAGGTCTCCAATACTTGCTGGTAAATTTCCAGTGAGCCTGTTGTTTTCGAAAACCAGGCTTTGAATCCTTGACAGATTCCCAATTGAAGATGGTATGGTACCTGTCAGCTTATTTTCCGACAGACGAAGAAACTGCAACGAAACAAGCTTATCGATTGCCAAAGGGATGCTTCCAGTGAAACGATTACCATTGAGATACAACTCGACGAGCTTCGAGAGGCAACAGATTGATGCAGGTATGCTTCCAGACAAGTGATTCATAGACAAATCAGCGTACGCGAGGTTCTTTAATCCTCCAATGGTTTCAGGTATGCTGCCTGAAAAGTTGTTTCCTTTGAAATCAATGTGAGTTAGTGATAACATCTTGCCGAGTGAAGATGGTATCGAGCCAGAGAACCGATTCCCCGATAGAAACAGGTCGGAAAGCAACGCAAAACTATCGAAAATGCTGTCAGGGACAGTACCAGATAGATGGTTATCATTAAGAGTAAGCCTCTTCAGTTTATGCAGTTGGTTAAATGTGAGAGGAATAGGACCTGTGAGATTGTTTGTGTCTAAAAACAGGTAATGCAAAAGACGCAACTTGCCTAATTCGCGCGGAATAGGACCTCTCAAGTCTTTAAGGTTGCTAAGATCAAGCAATCGAAGGAACGAGAGGTTTCCTAGGAAAGGAGAGAGAGTTCCGGACATTAGTGTGTCGATTGGAGAATCTTCATCCGAGTAGAGACCAGGTCGAGAGACGTTGACGACCCGGCCGGTTCTGTCGCAAGCAATGCCCTCCCATTTTGTGCAGCAATCAGTTTGAGGTGTCCATGTGTGGAGCAATTTTGAGGGGTCATAAGTGATTTCGGTTTTGAAGTGTAGCAATGCCTGTTGATCAGTAAGGTGGCATGCTGGTGTCAAAGGGTAAAGGGAAAGTAGAATGAGGTGAAAAATGAGTGGGATAAGTGGTTTAGGTGTATGATTCTTCATTGAAATTTGGAGGGGGTGAATTATGATATATGAATTTGAAGTGTTAATTATAAAGTTTTTGGTGATTTATGGCGTCAGAAAGTAGGTTTAAAGTTTTTGTCATTTATTAGTTTGGTGGTGGAATAAATTTACAGGTCAGAGTGCTCCTTCAAATATGCATCAACTTGATGCTAGATTATTTAATTTGAAAATTAAAGAAACAATATTTCTTTGCTAATGGCAGGACAGGAAGGACTCAGTTTTTGTTTTTATTTTGAAGTGTATAATAATTAAAGTAATCTCCAGCAAATTAGCTTATCTTGGAAGGAGAAATAAGTATGCGTAAAACAAAATCTTCCCGTATGTTATTTGAACTATGACTAAATAGTTTATTATGTATGTACCTTTTCTCATTATTGTTGAAATTTAAATAGTTTCATGACTAGATTAATTTGTTATACATTAGTATTTGAATGATATCAAGATTAAGTCATTTTGTTTTTTCATCCCATACACTGTATCTCTCTCTTATGGATAAACTCCTTTATTATAATACATAAACTCAATCCCAATATACAATTACTTAATTCTAACATACATAAACTTTAAATTAGAGGCCATGTATAGTGTGCATGGAAATAAATATGAATTAATTATGGTACGTGGAATGTTGGATATGATGACTAGTGATATTCTTACATTAGAAAATGAATGGTCTTGAATGTCCAACGGAGAATTTTTTTGAATCTAACCTTGATGTGTTATACATAAATAGATCAGATGTTTGTACGATTATATAAAAAGTAAAAAAACTAAATAGATAAGAATTAAAAGCTTAATTTAAAGTATGTTTATTTTCATGATGTGTTTCTAAAAAACTCAACAATAATCTAAGAATTTTGTAAAAAATGTAGGAAATTAAGAACACAAATTGTAAACAAGACTTAATCCATTAATTGTATTGGTTATTGATGCAGTCAATTTGAAACGTAAAGTAGGATATTGTCAATTTTCAGAGTTTACAAAACGACAAAATCGCTACTAAAAGACGACTTGCCTTCTCATGCTGGTTCGGTATTCGCAACTCACTACCGCAAAACGTAATCGACAAGGACCAATATATATATATATATATATATATATATATATATTGATAGGTTAAAATAACAGGTTGTTAAACACAAGCCGTAGTAACATAGTTCAAAAGAGGGAAGCCTCCATCTCTAAAAACTGAAGATGGTAAGACCTCGGGGGAATGGGTCCAAAATAATTAGCTTAGTTAGCCCAGTGGGCTAAGCTATCAGCTGCGGCATTACAATTCCTATGCACAAAATGAAATTTCCAGAAGGGGTGATCACTCCATAGCTTCCTGATGTCTCTGATCAAGTTAGCTGTTGTCCAGTCCGGAGTAACATCGTCGTTGTTAATGTAGTTCACTGCATTCAGGCTGTCAGACTCTATGATCACCTTTGATAGTTTCAGTCTAATGCACCAGAGGCATGCTTGCTTAATGGCAAATGCTTCTGCTGATAGGACATCATGGCTGAGTTTCCCATGGGCAAAAGAAAACAAAATCGACCCATTTGAGTTTCTGAGGATGCCTGCTACTGTTGTTTTTCCTTGTTTGAATGCTTCATCAACATTAACTTTAGTGTAGTTCATGTGGGGGGCTCCAATGGCTGGAGCAATTCTGCTCTTTGCTGCTCTGGATTCTAATTTGTTGTGCTTCAATATGATCTCTAGCTTTGGAGTTGAGATCTTTAAGTATCTGAAAGTTATCAACAATGGCATTAGAAAATAAAACTTCATTTCTCTTCTTCCAGATAAGATCAATACAGCAAGTATAAAATATGACAAAGTCCTCCCTGTTAGCATTTGAGTTGAATAAATTGGATTTTTTGTCCAACAATATTCTGATCAATTGTATAAAGTTGCATTGAGAGAACTTGTCAATTCTGAATGACCATTTAGATGCAAAGCAAAGAGATCTGATGAGGGGGCATTCCAGGAACATATGATCAATGGATTCCTCACCCTGCAAGCAAAATTTACAAGTTAGATCATGGACTTTAAACCTCAAGTTAACTCTACAAGCAGTGGGGATAATGTTGTGTGCTGCTTTCCACAAGAAGAGTTTCAATCTATTGTGAAGTTTTGAGGACCAGATTAGCTTCCACAGGTTATCATCAGCAGTTGGTGATTGAGAATCAACAATCAAGTGGTAGGTGGCTTTGGAAGAGAGGACTCATGTCGAAGAGTAAGTCCAGAAAAAGGTGCCATCAAGAGGAGATTCGCAGAACTCAGTTTTGAGGATTGCCTGAGCGGTTGGTTCATCAAAGACTTAACCAATGAGGTCTGAGTTCCAATTATCTCCAGAGGGCAACACAAGATCCCCCACCACCAGGGGTGTGGGGGTTGAATTATTGGCTGATATATGTGGATATGGTCTGTATCCTTCAATACTAGGAATCCATGGAGCATTCCAGATTAAAACTGAGGAAGTGGAAGACACCCTACAACAGGCTCCTTTGGCAAGGATATCTTTACACTTAAGCACATCTCTCCAGAACCAAGAGGAAGTACCTGGGGCAACAATATTATCATCAGTAAAATTAAAATTAGTTAAGTATTTGAGAGAAAGGAATTTCACCCAGTTTTTATGCTTAGCCACAACAATATTCCAAGCTTTCTTAGCCAATAAAGCAAAGTTAAAGGCTTCCATATTCCTAAAACCCAAACCACCTTTAACCTTTGGCAGACAAATGTCATCCCAAGACTTTAGAGCAAACACATTATCATTCCTATTAACACCCCACCAAAACCTCATACACAGTTGATCAATTTTCTCATAAATATTTTTAGGCAAGAGACAAGTTTGCATAAAATGGACAGGAAGAGCTTGAGCAACCGATTTAATGAAGATAACTTTACTGGCTTGGGGGAGGTTGTCTTCTTTCCAGTTAGAAAATTTGCCAGCTATCTTAGAAACCAGATCATTAAGAGCCAATCTTTTGGATTTAGGCTTACAGAAAAACTGCCCCAAGTGTTTACCTTTATGGTCACATTTTTTCAGATTGATGAGAGAAAGGATATTTTGAGAAACCTGTGGCTCAACATTCGAGCTAAAATGGATAAAAGACTTTGCTCTATTGACTTTTTGAGAGGACCAAGTGTGGAACTTTTCAAGACAGGTATCCACATTAATTGCATCTTCATCAGTAGCTCTACAGAAAATTGTAAGGTCATCTGCAAAAAAATATGTGAGAGATAGCAGGAGTATGTCTAGAAATTTTAATCCCTCTAAACAATGATTCTACTTTAGCTTTATACAGCATTCTAGATAACAATTCAGCATAGAAGAGAAAAAGATAAGGGGAGATTGGATCTCCTTGCCTGAGTCCTCTAGTTGGTTTCAAAAACCCATAAGAGGCACCATTGATGATGAAAGAGAAGCTACATGAAGACACACACTCAAAAATCCAGTCAATGAATTTAGAACAAAAACCAAGGTTTCTAAGGATAAGAAACAGCAATTTCCATTCAACTCTATCATAAGCTTTAGTAAGATCAAGTTTAAGGGTCATGACACCTTTTTTACCTTTCTTTTTAGCAATATAGTTCATAACTTCCTGGGAAATAATAGTATTATCACTCATGTCTCTACCAGGGATAAATGTTGATTGGTTAGGACTAATGCACTTCTCTAGACAAACTTTGAGCCTATTAGCAAGTGATTTAGATATAACTTTATAAGACACATTGCACAGGCTTATAGGTCTGTAATCCTCAACTTTACATGCACTGTCACTTTTAGGAATAAGAGAGATAAAGCAATGATTACCTGATTTCAAGATTTTTCCTGATTTGAAGAACTCAGTAACTGCTTTGATGACATCTTTACCTATTGTGGCCCAGAAATTCTTAAAGAATCCAGGAGAGAATCCATCTGGTCCTGGGCTTTTAAAAGACTCCATTTCAAACATGACCCTCTTAATTTCCTTAGGGGATGGAATACTGCACATCTTAAGGTTATCCTGATCACTAATAACACTAGGAAACAAGTTTTCCAGATCAGATGGAAAGGGGAGGGGTTCTGCATCCACAAAGTTAGAGCAAAACAATTTATCATAGTAGGCCAGAAAGCTTTGACCAATACCTTTCCAATCAAAAATAAAATTACCATCATCTTTTTTCAAAAAGTGAATTCTATTATTTCTAGCTTGATAGATAGCAGTAAGGTGGAAGAATCTAGTATTAGCATCTCCATCACAAAGCCATTTCACTTTTGCTTTTTGTTTCCAAAGTGTTTCAATATTCAGAAGAGTAGCACTAAGTTCAGCAGTAAGTTTCTTATTCTCAATTTGGTTTGCTAGAGTTTGGTCTAGGTTCTGAATCAAACCGATTTGAGACTTAATCACATTAACTTTGGTTTGGCAATGCCCAAACTCCTCAAGATTCCAAGTTTTAAGATCCATTTTTGTATTAGAAAGTTTAGAAGCAAGTTGATATTGGTAAGTACCAAAAGTTTTCACAGACCAAGCTTTTTCCACAATCTTAACACAATTAGGGTGGGAAATCCACATATACTCAAAACGAAAAGGTTTTTTACCTGCCAATGAGTAGGCATCAGTACACAGAAGAAGGGGTGAGTGATCAGATTCGATGGCAGGTAAGTTGGTAATTGAGGCATTAGGGAACAACAAGTTCTATTCTGCATTCGCCACACCTCGGTCAAGGCGTTTCCTGATGTTAGCTTCTCCCAGCTTGTTGTTGTTTCAAGTAAAAGTAGCTCCTTTTGCACCTAAATCTGAAAGACCAAGTGCAAGGAGTCTAGCACTAAAGGGATTGTTAGTAGGGGGAGAAAAGATTACCTCCCTGTTTTTCAGATTGGACAAGAATATCATTAAAATCCCCTAAAACAATCCAAGGGCCCTCACATTTAATTACAAGGTTATTCATTTGTTCCCAGAAATCTGGTTTCAAGCAATTAATAGGAGGGCAGTATATACCCGAGAGATACCAAAATTTATCAGACCCAAGGTTAACTGATATAGTAATATTCCAAAAAGACGAATAAATAACAGAAATAGAGAGGGAGGATACCTAATCCAAAATAAGACCGTCTGCTATGCCCACATGAGGAATGATGTGGTGGTTGGAGAGATTAGCCCGGTTGAGGATACGTATAATAGAATTATTTTTTTTCGTTTTTACTTCACTGAGGAACAAAAAATCCGGCGAAAAATCCTTAAGTAGCGATTTTAGCGCGGCCACTGCCTCTGGTTTCCCCATGCCACGGCAGTTCCATGCAATTACTTTCATGGCTCAGAGGTTGACTCCTGGGATTCCGGAGAATCTGCGGAGTGGTTATTATGGAGGGGGTTTTTCTGTTTAGGTAACAGGACTGTGAAGGAATCTGGTGATGCGGAGCTATCAGTTTGTGAGAATGGGAAGACAGATTGTGGTGGCGAATGTATTGGTGTTGACGTGACACCTGGAGGGGATTGTGGTGTATCTGTAGGTGGTGGTGTGGATGGGAGAAGGGGGAGAAGGGGTTGACTCTTTTGACTGGGCCTGAAGAAAGGTTTGGGCTTTCTACCAGTGCCAAAATTTGTAGTAGGGAATTTCGGTTTGGGAATGTTTTCGTTATAAAGATCTATGGGCCTGCTTCTTTTAAGATTATTGGGCTACTCTAGTTGGGCTTCGGGTAAAAGGGGGGTTGGATTTGTATTGAGCGAGATAGAGAGATTTTGAATGTGGTTAAGTGTATCCAGCTTAGCAAAGGGGGCCACAAGGGTATTCACAACTGACCTGATATCTGTTGTTGCACAGGTGAAAGTGAGCTGGCTTTCACAGTTTTTTGGCACTGACACCAACTCTTTTGCAATGATAGTTTGATTTCCAACCGTTGGACGGCTAGGAGGTGGGATATCCTGCATACACGTGTCCTCCTCAGGAGGAATAGATACGTTGGTGCAATGAAGGTTCAACTCGTCCTGGTTAACTGGGTCCAACTCAGTATCGTTTAACTCGGCTGAGTTAGCACAACTCGGAGCAGTTGCAGATGGCTCAGTGGCTCCCTTGGAATCAGTGAATAATCCTTTTTTCAGATTCTTTGGCTTCGAAACAGGGAAGCTTTCGATTCTCAGCCACGGGCCGTAAGGCAGATTATCAAGATCACGGTCACCTTCTGGTTTCTCTTGGTTGCAGTTGTCCTTCTTATGACCGAGTCTCCCGCACAAGAAACATAAGTCTTCTAGTCTTTCAAAACGAATTTCTGATTTAATTGGATCTCTACCTGGTTTGTTTAGGATGACTTCGTCGACCAAAGGTTCCGATGGATCTATTTCCATTTTGATTTTTAGGGACCGTTTCCACTTGTGTGAATCTGAAAGATCCGAAGGCAGTTGGGCTTCAATGAATTTGCCCACCTTATTTCCAATTTCCTCAGCAGTATGGAGATTTGATCCAGAGGGAGGAATAGATGAGACTTGGATCCAGTAGTTAACCTTATTGACTCCGACTTCCTCCCACGCGAGGGTTTCAGGCCACTCTTTAAAGTTGGTAGCAAGTCTATTAAATCTCCAAGGGTTTTGATCTAGTACCTTTTGGACGTCTGCTCTGTTTTTGAAGATGAAAGCAATGGTGTTGGTTTTGAGGATATTGGTCGTTACCTCTTCTCTGCAATTCCAGATCCGTAAAAAGAAATTTTTTGCTGCAATGGTATTGACCGGTTTGTCCGATATTATGAAAGTTATAGCAGCACAAGTGGATGATGTGGTCAAGGTGGGAGTTTTAGTGGAGCATTTAAGCTTGTTAGTGAGGTTAGTGAAGTCTTTTGTGGGGTCATTCATTATCATTAGGAGAAACAAAAAAAAAAAAAAAAAAAAGCCCACAGCACTAGACAAGGGGAATCTCAAAAGGAAATACAAAAACAAGAAAGGGAGAGGGCAAGTGGGAGGGATCAGCGGCGTAGAGGGGAAAAGAGGAAAACGAAAAGAGAAAAAGCCAACAACACTAGACAAGGGGAATCTCAAAAGGAAATAAAACAAGATAGGAGAGGGCAAGTGGGAGGGATCAGTAGCGTAGTGGGGTAAAGGAGGAAAAAGAAAGATAAATCAGGATAAGACCTGGAATTATAATGAAACTATAATAATATGATTGTGAGTTTTCTGGATCCTGGGGGGTCACTACTGCACCCTTACTTGGATGATGACATGTGGCAAGCGCCACTTGCAACATATTTGTTTTGTTTATCCTTGTTTTTCAAAAACAAATTAATTCTAGCCCAAAAGTTTGTTACTTATTTAAATTTTAGACTACATACCAAAAATGGTATCAGAGCTTATAAAAAGTCATGAGCCTCTATCGCATGACCTGGCACGAAGCGCGACTCTCCGTAGGGAATGACCTATCACCTGAGGCAAATTCATGGTGCTCTGGGTTAGCAAACTGATAGGTACCACTTTTGGCGTCTCCCTGTAAATCTCATCCTCTGAGGCCAACCCGTGAGGCTCTCAGTAGGGGTTCGGGTAAAAAATGATATCAGAGCCAGGTTTATTTATTTAAAATGGAAATTTATTTATTATACCTCATCCTTTTGTGAGAAGAGTAATTTAATAACATGCAAGATCCAGTAATGGATAATATGTGGGATCTCCCATATCAGTTCACTTTCAGAGGACATAGATGCACCATTATTAAAAAGCAAATTGTTGCTTTAACAAGATATTTTGAGTTCCATAAAATGGAAATCAAACACCATGATGTTCTTTGTTGTGACCTCGAACAACAAGGAAAGGTTTGTCCTATCAAGAATGTTGGGCTAGAAATAGTTAAGCAGATAAAAATTAGCCTTGAAAAGGCAAATAAACAAAGTTCAATACTAAGCCTTTAATGATGTCTGGTATTACCCTAGAACAAGAGCTTCAACTCTTGAAGACTAAGTTAGAACTTCTAGCTAGTCAAAGACCTGACAACATCTCTAGCATTAGAGCCAAGTACCTAGCTGTTAATGGCCTTACGGCTGAAATAACTAGGATAATCAGATTAATTGTCGAAAGAGATAATAGATGAGTAATCTGGCTTTGCCAAATTTTCACGAGCTTGAGACCGATGGCTCTAAGCTATCTCAAGACCTTAGAGAAATTCAGAAGACGGTCCAATCATATGGTAACCATCAATACCATATACCCGAGCATATTCGAGAGATCCAGACCAAACTGGAAACCATGTCCCGAAAGCAGAAGGAGATTTCGGACCACATTCAAGACATCCAACGTCAAATGAAGAACTTGGAATCCCATCCAAGATCATCCAAAAGAAGGAGAGGAGGATGGCTACCACCATCTTTCGGACATGAGCCTTTACTACACCAAAAGGGCAAAGCGGTCGAGGTCAAGAGAGAATTGACAAGAAATGAGAAGCTGGAGGCCTTGATACGAGGAAAACCCAGTACCTCATAAGATCATGTCTAGAATCAAGCTTGACGAGATCAACTACGGAGACCTTCAAGATCTTTCTGATCTAGCAGAATCATTTTTGGGTCTAAAACTCGTTAATGTCCAAGCCTTGGAAGATTCAATCGTTCCACGACAAAATTCTCCTCATGAGCAATCAACGGTAACTGAGAGTTTCGGATCACATAACCCAAATCAGAATCCGATCCAAGATGAACCTATGCCAAATCAAGATGATTGTGTGGCAGGATCGATGTTTCCGGCGATACCAACCAGATCGAGAGCACGAAGGACAAACGTCCAGGGGACACCATACGGGAGGTCCCAACTCGATCCAATTCATCCTTATGGGCTTATGCTCAATTTGGATATATTAGATTTCAAAAACCGAGAAGCACTTATTGACGAATGGGCATCAGCAATGAGAATTGCAGCAGCAACACTGGAGCTCAACAAAGAAGGGTTCATAATGATGCTACAAATGAGCCTCGAGGGATCGGTTAAGATCGGACGGGAACATGCCACTCCCGAAATAAGAGATGGCGTTCTGTCTGCCGACGCCCTCAAAGATATTGTGGACAGAATGGCCAGACTTTTCAAAATCTACTTCATCGGAGAAGGATACTTTGTTGATCCCCAAACCAGAGGAGGTGACCAAGAAAAGGCCAGGAGATACGAGCAGGCTTTGTACAGCTTAGAGTTACATGACATATGTAACGTCGATTTATACATCAAACTATTCACTGAGTATAAATGGAAGAGTCGAATCAATAAAGACAGGGCGATTCCATTATTCTTCGCCAAGATACCTAGCCCATGGAGAGAAATGCTCTTGCGGGAATATACCCCTGTCGGAATGGATACAGTAGCCCGAAGGATGTCTTTTCTCAAGGCAAAATTGGGCGAATGGTGCCAGAAGGCAGCATTTCAGAAAAACTACAAGAGACTGAGAAAAGTCAACAAATCGATCAGACTATGCTGTGACGACAATGACGTCCCAACGGTCATAGGAGCACCCGAAAGACACAAGAGAAAGAAGCATAGGGATCATCCCTATGAACAAAGAAGAAACAGGTTTTCCAGAAGATCTTCCTGGAGACCAAGAAGATTCTGGTAAAAAAAAAGGCCTGAAGTTACAAATCAGGACAGAGACCAGGACCTAGCCGAGGGAAAATGACTTACAGCCAAGGAAGTACAAGAAGACCACCAACGGGAAGGACTTTTAGAAGAGCACATACACGTGCTAATGAAAGTTTCAAAGATTGCAACTGTTGGACATGTGGAGCAAAAGGACACATCTCGACAGAATGCCCGGAGAATCAGAAAAGGGAAGTTCGACAGTTCGAAGCTATACCAGAATTCGAAGAAGCCGTTTACTTCCAAGACCTTGTTCAGGTATACCAGTTCGAGGACATTCCCTCAGACGAAAGTATATATGAAGAAGAAAGCCAAGATGGGTCTTCAGAATCAGAATCAGAATCAAACTGAAGATGATGAGATCTTTCATCAAGCGACACAAGAAGATTTGTCAGGATTCTTCTCTCAAACAAGCATATCCCACAAGGCCTTGATGAGGATCATACGAGAAGACCCGAAACTTCGAGTTTACGACGGATTTACCATTGGAAAAATGTAGAGAACCTTGGCCCAACTAAGCTTCAAAAAACGAAAGCATCATATCATTTATAAAGTAACGGCGGGAGAGATAGCAATCTCGATGGAGCTAACGAGTAATGTGATGGAAATACAGCTGGTTCCTATGAATGAAATAAAAGAGGAACTAGGACGACTCAATCCAGAGGTTGCCCAAAAAATGTCATGGATCCATATCGGAGCCATAAGAATCTTGATCAAAGCAACACTCAAAGAAGGAATCGATTCGCCAATCGATATTGCCATCTTTGATAGAAGGATGTAAAACCTACGGGACGCCTGTCTCGGAGGAATATCAGGAAATCTATTTGATGGGAAGGTGGCAACATTCGTCTATCCAAAGATTGCCTACAATCTGGCCGATCGATATTTCAACAGGGTCCTCACTCTACATCAGGACTTCAAGAACAAAGAGCTAATGAAGGAAGGAAATAGGCCATACTCTATTACTTATAGTATCTCGTATGCCCTTTCCAACGCTCATCATTCAGACCTTTTCCGAAGAAAGGAGTTTGTCGAGATACCTGAGATCTTTGATAAAGTGGCCCATGCAGTCAAACCGGGGATTTTTGATCTGCCACATATCCATGAGATGGATATGATCATCCGAGATCAACCAGTGTTCGGTAAAAACACTAGTCAAAGGATCGAACCCAGAAGAATTTCTTTCCAGGAAAATAGGATGCACAACCTAACATGGGGAAAGAAACCAATTGTTGAAGTCGTAATCGAACCAAAAAGGTTTACGACTAAAGGAGAGCTCCAATGCCCTGGAGGATGGAGCGAGGTCGAAGTAATCTTCGACATCACTCAAAAAGATAACATTATTCCTTGTGATGCCTTATATTATCTAAAGCAGCCCCTTGTTGGAAGATATCAAGGAAACCTAAAATTAGGTGGAATGGATTTCGTCATTAACGGGCGAGCAGGGAAGACCCCAGAACAACTGGTTCTTGGGATTGAATTTCTTGAGGATCACAAACCTTGGGAAAGATTACCAGAAAGAATGGAATTCACAGTGGACGAAAAAAGATATAGATTCCGATGACCACTAGTCCATTCTCAATTTACATCTCAGTCGGGATGTTATATGAGAAATATAGAGCCGAATACTTCGCGTCGTACATCGATTCAGGGGATGGAATATGCACAGCCAAACCAGGAGTCTTCCCCGAAGATATCGGAGAAAATCTACCAGTAGTTGCTGGAAGAGATTTCTCAAAAAAGATTATTATCTTCAAAAGAGTAATAAGACAAGCAGAGATATTGATTGGCGGAGCAGGAGGTACCCCATGATATAAAGTGAAAATGCCACCAATCTATTTTCATGACACCGGAGCTGATATTCTACTCGGAAACAATTTCCTGCAAACGTTTAAACGTTTTGCACAGGATAATGAAACAAGACGTCTTATTCTCACAACACTTTGTGATCATAAGATCTTGGTGCAGCGGTTGACACAGGCATTTTACAGAAATTTCCTATTCAATTTCCCAGCAAGCGTGGTGATGAAGGAAAACTTCGACACCCAAAGATGAACGATCAGAAGAAATATGGCAAGGCAATCCTTCAACTGCGAATTGACAGCCTAGGTGGCCGGAAAAATGAAAAGATCAAAAACGAAACAATCAAGATCCTAAAGGCCAGCTTAGAACCAAGTCCTCACTTGGACATCACTAATGAAGAACAGATTTCACTAGAAGATGTCAAAACCAAGATTCGAAGAAACTTCAATGAAGATCCTTTGACATGGTGGAACAAGAATGAACTTAAAGCGTCCTTGAAAATTAAGGAATGAAAGGAAAATGAGTTTGTTAGATACAAGCCTATCCTGATGAATCAGAACGATCGGAAGGATATGCAGAAGATTCTTAAGGAGCATTTTGACCTTAAGCTCATCTCTCCAAGAGTATCCCCATATAGCAGTCATGGATTCTTAGTCAGGAACCATGGAGAAATCAAAAGAGGAAAGTCGAAATTGGTGATCAACTACCAATGGATCAACAAAATCTTGGAATTCGACGGATACTATATCCCAAGCCGAGAGCACCTTATCAACTGTGTCCAAAACGCGAAGGTCTTCTCAAAGTTCGATTGCAAATCGGGCTTTTATCAAATCAAGATGGAGGAATAAAGCAAGAAGTATACGGCTTTCTCTACACCGCAAGGACATTATATCTGCAATGTTATGCCAATGGGATTGGAAAATGCACCTCAAATATATCAAAGGAAGATGGATAATCTTTTCAAAGATTACTTCAGCTTCATGTTCGTTTATGTCGATGATATCCTCATCGCCTCAAGAAATATCAAAGAGCATGTTAAACATTTGGAAATATTCTCAGATGTTTGTCACAAGGAAGGATTGGTGCTATCCGAAAAGAAGGCAATAATCCTAACAAGGAAAATTGAATTCCTTGGTATTGAGATTGACGAATCAGGTATCATCCTCCAAATGCATTTGGTTGAAAAGATACGTGATTGCCCTGACAATCTCAAAGCGGTTAAACAACTTCAAAGTTTTTTGGGGTAGTTAATTTTGCAGGAATGTTTATTAACAATCTTGCAAGGTACAGGAAAGTGTTTAGTCCTCTTCTTAAAAAGGATGCAGAATTTAAATGGACAGAGGAACATACAGGAGCAGTCCAACAACTGAAGAAGTTGTGTCAAAATCTGCCCAAACTCGCGATACCTAATGATGAAGACGATCTGGTTCTATACACAGATGCTAGTGATCATTGGTGGGCAGCCGTTCTAACGAAACTAGAACCAACAAGAGAAGTCTCGTGCAGATATTGCAGTGTATTATTTGCAGATAATAATGCTGCAAGATGGCATATCAACGAGAAGGAATTCTTTGCAGTTCGCAGTGCATTTAAAAAATGGCCCATGTTTCTACTCGCAAAGAAGTTTATCATAAAAATTGATAATACAAGTGTTAAAGCTTTCTTAAAAAATAAAATAGAAAGTAAACCCGAGAAAGCCAGACTTTTAAGATGGCAAGCTGAATGTCAATACTATGATTTCGACGTGGTAATTATTAAATCTCATGAAAATATTCTTGCAGATTTCTTAACACGAGATGGATCCAAGTGAAGCCAAAACATCCTCACTAGATGGAGGCATCACAACGACATCCTGGAAGAACTAAACAAGTTAATAGATAGCCTTATGATTAATGCCAAGGCTTCAGGACATGTACAAGAGAATGATCTTAACAAGGTCCAGACTGCAATGAAAGCCGCAAGGCTTTGCAGCACCATGTTATGGGATAGTCTTTATGGCCCCATTATGCGAGATGCTTCAGAGTCAAAACTTGTCTCTGAACTACGAGCACATGACGTGAAGATTGAGGTTGGTGATTCAAGCACGATCAACCCAAATCCAGGAGTGGATCCTTATGAATATGAAGAGAATTCCATGAACGAGAAAGATTCCAAGATGGAAATATCTAAAGAATCAGGAAGGGATAAAAATTTAGATGCTGTCATTAACGAGCTTAATTTTAGACCAAGAACAGAAAAATCTAAGATTAATGATAACCTTAAACCATCTCCATTGATTGAACATCAAAGAACATGGGAAAGGTTATATACGAGAATGAGACTTGTCCCAGGAAAATCCCAGGCCGATTGGTCTGGAAAATACACACGAGTCTGGACACTACCAGGTGCAAAACCGGAGAATGTCCGAGAATGGTTTGACTTTGGTTGTCTAGCCTCTGTCTTCACTACATCCCCAGGTTTTCTGGAAATTTTGAAATTACCAGAATGGATTTACAAGGGAGTTTATGATATATGGAAGAATAATAATACACTCGGTAGAGGAGAAACTCTGGAACTTAAATTTATTTCAGCAGCTCCAGAAATTACAGAAAAAAGATTTTATCCCAACTTTCATTTCATTAAGCTGCAAAGACCATACATGAAGGCTTTAGATTATATAAAGCCACCACCAGAAGAACAACTTCTAGTTGCTCCTATATCAGAAGATGATATTACTACGAGAAGAGCCTGGGGACTTTGGGTCTGTCTAACTGAGATGGACAAAGTCAGGTATCCGTTTAAGACATTTCAAAAATCTGAAAACGGATCGTTTATGCTCAACACTATGACAAATACCACTACCCGTTTTGCCGAAACAATATTTGAAAATAAAAGGCAAAAGCTGTGGAAAAACGAGATTCCGGCAACCTCAGAAACCAGCCGGAAATTATGTAACATGATGCACGCTGGGAAATGGAAAGACCACATTTGTCCAAAATGCCCTGATCAGAAGGAACCACTTTTTGGCAAAGGATTCCCTGTAAAAAAAAAAGACAAATGGGAATACGACAGAGAGAGCTCCACTAGACCAGGAAAGATGCCGCGTGCGGGGAAAATGACAAACTTTTCTGAAAAAACAAAAGAGGCCATGTGAGGCTGACAAGGACCACCTCCACTAAGGATAAAGAATGGAAGGACCAGATTCCCATTGACAACGGGACAAGAAGAGCTAGTGGATTAAAACGTAAGCCATGACGAATTAATCCACAAAAGAGAAGTGAAGTCCGGAATTGGAGTCTGGGTGAGCTTCTATATATACCCAAGCTAAGAAAGCAGAAGACATCGAACAACCTCCTCAGTTTTCTTACTCTAAAATAAAATTGTAATCAGAAAAATAATTCTGAGTTGTAATTTTAAGTCTTTCATCAGTTTTAATATACGAGTATATGTGTGTAGAAAGTATAGCTACTATGAGTAGCTAAACAAGTAACTCTTCTCTATAAGGGTTATGATGTTGTAATAAATAAGTTTCCATTTTATGAATAAAATTCTGGCAATTGCTTGAGCATTGTTTCCCCGTTTAAATATTCAGTTGGTACCGCAATAATATCTTATACACCCGGAGTAGGAAACGAACCAGGGTTGTGCTAGTTGCCGTTGAATGAGCCATTGCAGAACCATCGGTTGCGATCGAGTGGTTAGTCAAGGAGACTGTAAAACCTGGTGGAAAACCCGACGGCAGTGTGGTCAAAAAGAGGTACTATTTTAATTCGGATTGTTTATTTATCTGGTCAGAAGCATGTTGGGTCTGATATGGTGATAATAGACTAATTCCGTTAATTATGGGGTCTAAAATAAAAAAAATACAAACTAAAGGCTAGACTTTTAATTTACAATAAAAAGCTAATACTTGGCACGATCTTAAGAAAGGAGTACCACTGGTAGGCGTGGCCTCCCTAGGATCCTATAAACCGTGATTGTGATACGGTTCAAATCTTATGTTACTTTTTCACTCAAATGTGCTGTTTCGAAAAACTGTGACATCTCATGTTAATAACATCATTTTCAACAAAGTTTACTGTTGTTTGGCGGAATTCACAAGATGTGTCCAATTTTAATGATTTTCAAACATCCGCCATGTTATTTTTCAATTAGCATATGGGATTTGATAGGTTTTGGAATCAAAAGTCACCGACGGAATAAGTACGCAAAAGTTCAACTTTTCTCATTACCATCCAAGCCCCAATACCCAAATGAGGTAAAGTTTCATGTGAACCTGCATGTATTGAATAATTTAGAGTTTTCATACTTCATAGGCAATTAATGCAAACGGTGGAAACATGGGCCTAGGAAAAAACTTTTGTGGACTTTAAAGACGAACAAACTTTGTTTCGACGTTACTCCATGTGTTTGATTTCATCATGAATTCCTTCTTGACTGGCATTGCTTTTATTACAACCATATTACGTAGACTAAGCAATATTCTTCTTCAGTTGCTAAACTAGGATAGGAGACAATTTCTGTTACTAAATGATTATTAGTTAATTTCAAATTAAGAACGAAGCTAGTTTATGTGACATTATCATATTATTGTCATATCACGAAATTTTGACAAGCCTATTACAACCATTCTCGTTTATCATATATCACTAAGGTAACTGAAAGCAAAAAGGATTGGAAGTACTGAGAATAATATCATTAATCCTTGAGATACAAAAAGTGATTGTAAACTCTTACCAATACTATAGTTTATATTTGGCAAATACGAATAAAAAACTAACTGAATAGAAGCTAATAATTTGTAACGTAATAACTAGTTTAACTAACTACCCATCACTTCAAAGTATTTTGTTTTACAAGGTAGTTTCTATCTTGAGATCAATCATCAAGAGGGACATGTATATAAGTCTCGCATATCCATTTTAAATATTAATCTTGAATTAGCATCTTGAATACTGATAGTTTGTTGAATAGCAAGAATGTCAGTATGCAAACCAAAAAGGTGACAATATATTTGTGCCAAAAGAGTCAAATCAGTCACAAAATTACAAAGCTCTGCCCATCGAATAGAGCCTAGCTAGTTCTTGCAAGGTGATCAATAAGGCCGCCTGATGATGAGTAAAAGAAAATGGTTCGAAATAAAAGGATAAATCACGGGTAAAAGTGTCTCATACTTGATGCGTGTTATACATCCACTTATACCAATACAAAGCATTCCCTTTCATGAAAAAGGAACTATAATTAACACTTTGTTCTAGCACAAATGTGTGAAAATCTGTTGGAATGTTTTATTAATAAAATAAAAGTTACCAAGAAATATTCATAGCATTTTCTCATAAGTATGTATGAATGGAAACGATCAGATTTATTATATAAATCATTCATGGTCAATTGATCAGTTACCATATCTTCTTATTAGCTAACGGTTGAATACATAATTACTTTATTTATACATATAATTTATTGTGTAATTTGATATTCTAATGAGCCTTTTCTTTACCCCCTGAATATAGCCATCTGTATACAATCCGATGGCAACCCTTCGGACGAGATTTTGAAGATGAAAACAGAATATTACAATATATATATATATGAGCATATTATGTGAGAAAAGATATATTACTTTGTTAATATACTTACACGAGTAAACATGAGCAACATGTTAGTGCGAGATTCCGTCTTATTTCTAGTATGCAGTTAGCAATAAGATTACGGCGTAATTTAATGGGTTGTTGCATCCTGGAGACGACGCGTGGTGTTTAGACCCTACTGCATGTTGAAAATTACCAACTAGGGGCGCGAACGTCTTAAAGAGAGCTTATCGTAATATGTGCCTCAGCCTAGCATTTATACTTTACACTCGACGTGAACCGTTGGAGTTACGGTAATATCGTCACTTTATATTTTGTTGCTAGTATTCTTGATCATCGTCTAAGGTAATATTATTTTTTATCTGTTTCTTTATTTAATTATTGTAAATTGTTAAATAGAGGAACAACAAAATCCAATCAAGGGGATTAGATCCATCGAAATTGTTCAAATACAACTTAGATGGCTTAAAAGTCTCGGTTTGGGCAAGATTTTGAAAAGTTAGTTAATCAAATTGGTGAGATCGAATGTACCTGACCGCGAGGAATATGAGAAACTAGGGAGGTGTACTACTTCGTGCTTGTCCGTTTGCATTTAATTTGTAGTCATCGTAGTCATCATTTCTACATTAATTACTTTTTTTTATCTAAGTAACTTGTTGGAGATCGCAATGTTTTAGCAACTATATAATATTCTACAACTACATGTGATTGTGTAGGTCTTGAAGGCATTGTGCTAAAAATGGAAGCACCATAATATTAATACAAACTAAAGAATTAGTTGTATCAAATCCGCCCACATTCGAGTTGGGACAGAACTCCTAAAGAAGAAAGATTAAGGAAAGAGTTTAGAAACTGATAATATTCATTCATAATCTCTAAACACACGGCTCCTGCCATATAAAAACAAAATTACACAACTCCTACTAACGCTAATAACTTCTCTTGTCTACAAATATCTAATTAACTACCTATTAATCTTCTTTAATGCGTAATAATAGTACTCTTAAATACAATATATATTATTATTTTATATATAATAAACACACTCAATCCTTCCCCTTAACTAGAGCCTTATCCTCAAGGCCAATAAATAATTGTGTTTCATCTATAATGTTTTGATAATGACCCCTTGGTAACAATTCAGCAAAGTCCATTTCATTATTGTAAGATTGAAATATTCACTGTGTGATTCTCGTTCATCAATAATTGTATAGATACAAGTACAAGAGTCGAAGATATGGTAAGAGATAACTATACAAAAGATCTCTACGATATGATAACTATGGACTAAGATATACTAAGATATATAATATCTATTACACCCCAGCAGTCGGAACGGGAGGAGGACGGACATTGAGACTGGATCTAAAATCTTCAAAGAGAACACGAGAGAGGCCCTTCATAAAGATGTCGGCAATTTGGTACCGAGAGGGGACGTGAAGAACTCGGACGTGGCCACGGGTGACCTTCTCGCGAATAAAATGAATGTCCATCTCAATGTGCTTGGTTCTTTGATGTTGAACCGGATTTTTCGACAAGTACACATCACTAACATTGTCACAATAGACTAAGGTTGCTTTGGTGATAGGACGGTGAAGCTTAAGAAGTAAATTTCAAAGTCAACATGCTTCGGATACCACATTAGCAACACCTCTATATTCGGCCTTGGCACTGGAACGAGAGAGTGGGTTGACGTTTGGCTGACCATGAGACGAGATTATCACCAAAATAAATACAATACCCCGATGTGGAGCGACGGGTATCTGGGCACCCGCCCCAATCAGCGTCGGAGTATGCGACAAGGCCGGAGATGGTGGATCGGGAAAGATAAAGGTCGTGATCAAGTGTCCCTTGAAGATACCAAATGATTCACTTCAAAGCTTGCATGTGAATATCCCGAGGGTCATGCATAGACAAACATATTTGTTGAACGGCATACGAGATGTATGGACGGGTAAAAATGAGGTATTGCAAGGCACCCGCGAGACTCCAGAATAGTGTTGGGTCAGAAAAAGAGGGGTTCTTTGTCCCACCACCCAATTTAGAGTTTGTGCCGACGGTGGTAGTACACGGCTTACACGAGCCCATGCCGGCGCATTCAATAATACTCTCGGCGTACTTTCTTTGAGATAGAAATAAGCCATTCGAAACCCGAGAGACAACAATACCCAAGAAATATCTAAGTAAACCCAAGTCTTTCATTGCAAACTATGATCTGAGACGAGACATAATAAATTGGCAGAGTAAGGAGGAAGATGTCGTCAAAATAATGTCATCCACATACAATAATAAATATGATGTGTCACCCCCGTGGCGATAGATAAATAAAGAATGATCAGATAATGGTAGCAACATAATCGGCGAACCGCTGATACCAAGTCCGAGGGGCTTGTTTTAGACCATAAAGAGACTTCTTGAGTAAGCATACGTGAATGGGAAAACGAGAGTAAAAAGAAACCCATAGGTTGATGCATGCAAACGGTTTATGAAGTTTACCGTGTAAGAAAGCATTCTTAACATCTAGTTGATGTATATCCCAATAATTGGAAAGAGTTATACTCAAAACAGACTGAATGGTGGCTGGCTTGGTCACGGGGCTGAATGTCTCTTCACAATTAACTCCAAACTGGTGAGACCTGCCATCACCAACAAGACGGGCTTTATGCCGCTCAAAAGAACCGTTAGAATGAAATTTATGTCTAAAAATCCATATGGAATGAATGACATTAACATTAGACGGACGAGGAGCGAGCTCCCACGTATTATTATTAATAAGAGCGTTGTATTCGTCAAGCATGGCTAGTTTCCAGTTGTGATCGGATAAAGCGACCGCAGGAGAATGAGGGAGAGGGGAGGGAGACGAGGTGGTGTGTAGTTAAAGATTTGTTTAGGAGTTGAGCGGGATTGTAATTTGTGAGTAGTAGATGAGGGGAAAAGGGGGAAGCAAAGACACCCAAACACTCGAAGATGTGAGTAAGAGGGAACTTTGTTGTGTAAGACTTGGAGGGGCGTGGAGAATATAAGAATTTTTTAGGGAAGTATGTTTAGAAGGTATGATGCCATTTGTAGGGCGTGTGGCCAGAAAACTGGAGGCACAGAGGCGTGGGAGAGAAGAGTACGGATTATATTATTTATTGTGCGAATTTTCCGTTCAGATTTTCCATTTTGAGAAGATGTACAAGGGCAAGAAAATCGAAAAACCATCCCACTTTTATCACAAAATTGGCAAAAAATAGCATTATTATATTCTTTTCTAGAACATTGAAAGCTTTTAATTTCGCGTTCAAATTGAGTTTTTATAAGTGCGCGAAAAGCTAAGAATGTAGAAAAAACTTGTGATTTGTTAGCAATGGGAAACGACCATAAATAATTAGAAAAATCGTCCAAAAACAAAACATAATAGCGGTGTCCCGAAGAACCCAAAACGGGTGAAGTCCAAAGATCGCTAAGAACAATATCAAAAGGTAGTAAAGTACGAGAAGAAGACGACAAAAAAGGTAACCTAATATGCTTCCCTAAGGGACACGATGAACAAAAGGTAGATGGCGCTGAGGAGCAAGAGATGTGATCGGCGTGACGGAAGGAGGCGAGGACGGCAAGGCCGGGATGACCGAGATGAGCGTGCCAAAGGTCGAAAGAGATGGCGACAAAGGAAGAGGGGCGGGACGAGGTGGGGGATGAAAGAAGTGGATATAGATCGGCGGAACTATTGCATCTCATAAAGTGTTTGCGTTGTCCATAGGTCCTTCACAGAAAAACTCAAAGGATCAAATTCAATTGACACATAGTTATCAATAGTGAATTTACGAACAGAATAAAAATTTTAACAATTTTAGGTGCATGAACAACATTTGATAATTAGAGAGGAGGATAAGGAGAGGGAAGGGATGCGTTACCCGAACCAACAATTGGAATAGTATGGCCATTGCCTACAGTAATACCATTAGAGTTGTTCAAATTAAAATAAGACGTAAGAGTACCGTTATTCGCCGTCATATGTGAGGTTGCCCCCAAGTCCATGTACCAATTGTCGTCGGGTAGATTGAGAGACAAAGTGTTGAAAGCAGCATCGACATCGGTTGGAGCGTATCCCGCAGTGGACGAGGCAGTCTCAACGTGATAATCATAAGTAGGGTACGGGTCGAGGATGCCATGTTGGCACATTGCAAGCAGTGGCGGCCGCGGTGACCAGGGGGCCGTGGGGTAGGGCGAGGGTGGAGCGGCCCACGGTTGCGGTCTGTAAGCGAGCAAAGGGTACGAACAAGCCTAAGAGAAGTGGGCCAGATCGCATCCCCCACGACCGCGAGGCGTGAAGCCACATCTACGGGAAGAGAAACCGCGATCGCGACCGTTGGAGCACTGACCGAAAGATTGATGCGGTTGGCCGAACTAATTTGGGAGGGGAGACACACCATCCGAAAGGTGCGGCTGAGCGTGTGCGAGGAGGGCAGAGGCAGACTGCCGTGCGACCCGTTAGTTGATGCTGGTTTCCTCCAACATTAGCATGGAGCGAGCCTTAGAGAAAAAATGAAGTATGTCGCTTTGTTGGATGAGAGTTGCAACGCCACTACAATTTTCATTAAGGCCCACAACAAGTTGAAGGACAAGACGTTGATTGGTCACAGGAACACTAACGTTAGTGAGTTGATCAGTTATCATCTTCAATTTCTGAAAATAGGCCCCAACATTAGGAAACTCATCGAGGGTGGTATGAGAGAATTGTTGTTCAAGATGAACAGTCCTCGAGTTTTTGTTGTCCTGAAATATGTTCGCCAATAGATTCCATGCGCCCATAGTAGTAGAATCGAGTTTAATGATCGTGTGAAGTATTGGATATGGTGTCGTAGATCCATTGGAAAACGATGGCATCTAGGCGTCCCCATATGTCACCATTCGAGTCGGCATGAGAGGAAGAGACGTCGCCCTTAGGTGGAAGGATGTGATCGAACACTTGGTAGGCTCAAGCATGGATTTTGAACAAATCGGACCATGAGTTGTATTGGCCGTTCTCAATATCCAAGGTGATTGGAATAAATTTTTAATATTAGTAACGGTCAAGGCGGAGAAGACTTTGGGGGAGGACATTGGCGGTGGGGTGGTGGCACAAGATTGAGAGGCGGCGGCGTCTAGATTAGGGTTGGGATCGGCCATTTAGGAGAGGAGAGGAGAGAGGAGAGGCTTGATACCATGTAAGATTGAAATATTCACTATCTGATTCTCATTCATCGATAATGGTATAAATACAAGTACAAGACTCAAAGATATGCTAAAAGATAACCATACAAAGATATACAATATCTATTAATTATGTCCACTCCAAAAAGTATTATGGAGTGTATATTAAATGTGGCAGCATCCCTCACATAGATCTTCTGCGTGACAATGTATAGCAACTATGTAGGCCCCACGATAATTGCTTGTAGTTTTGCCATTTTGCTCTCTCTATTTTCTTGATCTCACAAATTTTTCTTATCAAACCACCAATGCATGTAGTTGTGCCATTAATACACAAGTTTATTAGATTATATGCATATTCGCAACATTCGAACTTCTCGGACCCAACATTCATAGGCTGCCGATTTCTTCTCTCCCAATATGTTTATCCTGACCCTTAGAATGTTCCTCTCGTCTCTATTTTTCGCTGACTGTAAGCATGCATCGTCGCGGTCCACAAATATAAGAAAAGAGATTGGGTCTTGTCAAAGTCATCATGAGGTGAACGAAACGTAAAGGCACAAGAAGCATCAGGTACTGGGTGGAGTCACGAAGAAGGAACATTGGCGACGCGTGACTTAGTTGTCTGTATAGAATATATATCCTTACGTTGCTTGCCATTATCCCTGAACTGTGCTCATCGGCACAAGTGTTGTGAAAGATGTGATGATGGTGGAGTTGGGAGTGGCGTAGACAAAAGTAATGGTGTTGGTGGCGAAAAGGGTATAAACAAGGGCTGTGGACGAAGTGGTGGTGGAGAATACTTACGAAAATCATTTTCCATCTTTATTCTCCATTCTTAGAAAAACCTAGCCATATGTGCTTCATGTTGTTCTAAAAGTTCAACCATTTTAGACAAAAAAAAATTGCTTTCTTTGTAAATTCATTACGGGAGGTGAAAGATCACGAAAGGAAAGACTTTAGAAACTGATAATCTCTAAAGACATGGACACACGGTTCACTGCTATATAAAAAGAAAATTACACAACTCCTACTAACTGCTAATAACTTCTCTTATTCACTAATACCTAATTAACTATTTACTAATCTTCTTTAATGCATAATAGCAGTACTCTTAAATACAATATATATTGTTATTATATATAATAATTACTATTATTACACTGAACCGTATAAGTTAATATAGGATTTTAAGTTCAATTAGGAGAAGAGGACTCCAATGACATTGTTAGGGAACAAAAAGAATCATCAAACTTCATAACTCTGCCTAACAAAAATACATGCAAAAGCCACAAAAAATGTAATACATATAACTAGGGGTGTTTGGGTCGGGTTGGGAATAAGGATTCCCGCCCGACCCGCCGGGGTTTTCCCGGTCCGGAAAAACCCGGATTTGCTCCCGACCCGGCCAGACCGGAAATTTACTCCCGATTTGGATCCCGCCGGGAGGTAACGGGACCCGAACCGGATCCCGTTACCTCCCGCGGGATCCCGGGAGGAAAACCTCCTTTTTTTTCTTACACTCTTAGGGTTTAAGCATCAACAATGGCGGAAGGTGGTTTCAAGAGAGGTTCAGTAAAGTGGTTCAACGACACCAAATGCTTGGGCTTCATCACCCCCGACGGCGGCGAGGATCTCTTCGTTCACCAGTCCGCCGTGAAGTATGATGTGAAGTTCACCGGACCTAACGACGCTTCCGTGCAAGGCAGCCAGCGTGGCGGATCTGGAGGAGGAGGACGAGGCGGCGGTAGGTTTTCAAAGATGGGGTTTTCAATTTTTTTTCTTGTTGGGCAGCCATTGTTGTGTCTGAAGGTTTTGTCTGTTTGGAAATTGTTTTTTGCTTTCATAAATCAGAAGAATTATGCATATAATTTTATTCAAACTCACATAGGTATTTGTCGCAGAGTTCATGGGCAACATATTATTTTATTCAATTTTTTTGAATAATGTCGCAGAGTTCAATTTTTTTGTTCTTGTTGGAGTGTGGACAGCATATTATTTTATTCAAACTAGTAAACATTATTTAAATATTTGTATATTTAATTGGGGAGAATGTCCTTTTGTCCTCAGTTAAAAATAAAAAAAAAGGGGCTGTAAAAGAATGGAAACTGTCCGCCGGGTCTCGGAAGCCCTGCCGTCCCGGCGGGAATCCCGGCGATCGGGAACTGAGTTCCCGGCGGGAGGGAACGGGAGTCGTATGGCAGCTCCCGCCCCGGAAGATCCCGATGGGCCGGGGTCCCGTCCCGGCGGGACCCCGGCCCATAACACCCCTACATATAACTGCCTAACCACCCACATCAGCAGCATTTCCTTTTCTAAAAACTTAAAAATAGAAAATTTAAACTGACAAAAACTAGCTAATTAATAAAAGTAACATTTTTTGACAAAAAAAAAGGGATAAAAGCATCAAGCCCCCCATCCTATGGTCCCTTTTTGACATTGTCCCTTTACATTTTTTTTTAGCACTTTAGTCCCTCAACTATCCCTACTTGTTCGAACTGCCCCCCGGCACTTTAACGGCGCTTTAGCGACCAAATTCGCCAGGAATATTCCCATCACGTGCCGCCAATAAGGGTATTTTCGTCGATGATTTTTTTCTTGAAAATCATGTATGTTTTACCCCCCCCGCTAACCCTATAAAATTATGTGCGACATGCCCCCTGATCTATGTAGAATAATTAAAATTTCAAATTGTAAAAATTAGGATTCAAACTTGCACCATCTTACTTGAGTTTGGGCCTCTACACCACTTGACCATCATGCTTTTATTTGAAAATGTATTACTTTTTAATTATATATTTCCATACTAATACATTGATTTACTAAAATATTTATTTACTTAAATATTTGACAAATATTAATTTACTAAAATATTTATGACGTGACTTTACTATTGACATTCATTTACTAAACTGCATATATAATTAAAAAGTAACACATTTCAAGAATATCATAATGGCCGAGCGGTATAAAGCTCCAGACTCAGGTAAGAGGTCTTGGGTTCGAAACTCACTTTTAACAATATGGTATTTTAATTATTCTACATAGATCAAAGGGCATGTTGCACATAATTTCATAGGTTGTGGGGTAAAACATACATGAATTTCAAGCAAATTTCACGGACGAGAATACCCTCTTGAATGACATGTGCTGGTCACGTGAAAGCATCTAAAAGGAATATTCTGGGTGATTTTGACCGTTAAAGCGCCAGGGGGCAATTCGAACAAGTAGAGATAGTTGAGGGACTAAAGTGCTCACAAAAAAAAGGTAAAGGGGCAATGTCAAAAAGGGACCATAGGATGGGGGGTTTGATGCTTTTATCCAAAAAAAAAAAAAGTAACATTTAGTAGCAGATTTGGTTGTGTTTGACTTGAATAATATAAGGCCCGTTAAGGACGCTGATTGGGTCAGTTTGGAAGAGGTTGCTGGACTCATAAGGTAGTAGGCCCGTAAACATAGTCATAGAGTTATAAAAGTAATTGCATCAAATTGGCCTTTGTTTTGAGATTCGTTGTTAAAGAAACATTGGTACTTGGCTGAATGGTTGTGTTTAGGTTCCTACAAGACATTAAACGGCATGTTGGAACCCCCTAGAAGGCCCCATTAGTTAAATAGTGTGGCTTAATATTGAGTTTGGATGACAAATTATTTGTGATGGGAGCCCGTTAAATGTGGGCCATGAAGGTGGCTTTGTCAACTTTAATTATCTTAGGTCCCCCCTAAAGATAATTTAAGCCCACCACAACTACCATGCCAATTACCAAAAATGCCCTTATTTCAACCAAAAAAAATCTCCCGCCTACCCCTGAAATGTGTGACAATGATTTTAACTTGCACATAAAGCTCACCCACACATTTTTCCCTCCTTGAATCACGAATTAGGTTTTTTCAGGTGGTTTTCTAAAATAAAGCCCCCCCTCCCCCCGGCTCAAATCTATCTTTGGTTTTCATTTTATAGTTTTTAATCATGCTTCTTACTTCTTGTTCACAAATGTTGACGATAGTTTTGGATCAGTGTGATACCAAAAGGCATAAATATTCACTTACTTGACACACTGCAAAAAGTAAGATCTTTAACCAAATCCTGACTTTTTTGAGCTCTAATACATGTCGTGTTATGTTAATTAATTGCGTAAATATATACCCCATGTTGCAACTATAACTTTTTTTACCCCTTGTTTAATGTAGCTATGATAAGTCCCAGTAACTTTAGTGCAGCTGGTGTAATTTCTCTTGTTGTTATTGTGGTGATTACGATGTTTGAATATTAGATATTGTATGAGTTATTTGAAATTGTTGAGTTTTATAACTGTTGGCAGATGTTTTAATATTGTAATATGTTATGTGAGTTTGTGTTTGTGACTCCATTTGGTAATGAAGCGTGTTTGTGAATTGCAATACAGTTGTCCAGTGAACATCGACAATGTATTTGATATGAGTATATGATATGCAATCGCTTATTCGTTTGGACTCTCAAGTTTACCAAAACAAACTCACATAACTTTGTTCTTACAAATATAAAATGTATAATAATTGTTGTTACATACTCCGTCAGGCTACGTTATGGATGGCGCAGTAATAGGATTAAATCGTGGAAAAATAACCAAATCGTGTATGCTATGTACTTAAGAGTAATAATACTCTGGACTAAACTAGGCTATGCATTGGGCCTATGGACACTTCGGATCCACAGAATTTGGCTAATCAGGTCGCACGTGTAAAGCCCCCCAGGTCGAGTTCTCACGTGTGAGGATCCTTACCTGGTGTTCGTCTTCACTCGCAGGCATAATAATAATAATAATAATAATAATAATAATAATAATAATAATACTGTTTTTCTTTTTCTTCTTCTTCTTCTGTACCCAAACCCCTCCTCACCAATCTCCCATTCTCCTTAGCTCAATCATGTACAAAACGGCGGCGTCTCGGATTAGGGCTGCAAAGGTTCGCACTTTCCCGTAACCCCTTTTTCAACCCTAGCTCTAGCTACACACTGATATATATAAATATGTGTCCAGTTGTGTTTTTTTTATTTGTCTCTACTGTGTGTATGTTTGAATTCATTGTTTAGATCTAGAGATGGTGACTACTGCTTCTGGAACAAATGAATCTCCATTTTTGTATGTATGTATGTATGTATGTATGTATGTATGTATGTATGTATGTATGTATGTATGTATGTATGTATTAGTCAATTCTAAGAATGTGGGAGCTGTTATTTTGTTCACTTATATATATGCTGCTTATGATGACTTTTTGCGGGAATTGGATCTTTTGTTATTCGGTGATATTCGAATATTTCGGAATCATGTTTATTTCTATTGAAATTGGGTGAATGCGAGAGGTAGCATTTGATACCATATGGGCTAATCAATTTGAGTACTAACTGGGTGCAATTTTTTTGAATTAGTAGTTAGTTGTCTTTTTAGTCATTTTTACTTTTCGTATTAGAATTCTGCTGTAATTTGCATCAAAGTGGAACCACCATGTACTACTCTTAAAAAAGAATTGAGATGTTGGAGCCTTCCGTATAAACTCAGTGAATTGAACATTTTGTTTCACTCCTGTTAGTTACAGGCCCCGACATGTTATAGTCAATTGGCTAGATGTGCAAGCTCAAGTGCTGTTTCTGTTGCCACCAAGTCCTCGGGAGGATTATTTGGTTGGTTGATGGGTGGGGAGTCCTCATCATTTACACCTTTAGACTTCCCTCTTAAGGATGTTGCTGTTCCCCCTCCATTGCCAGACTATGTTGAGCCTGGAAAGACTACGATAACTACTCTTCCAAATGGTCTCAAGATTGCCTCTGAAACCTCTGCGGTATGAGATGATTTTTACTTGTTTGATTTCTTTCAATAAAAAATGTGTCCAATCTGAAAATAAGCTTTTTGATCAGAACCCTACAGCTTCAATTGGGCTATATGTTGATTCTGGATCAATTTATGAAACTCCAAAGTCATTTGGCGTCACACACCTCTTGGAGCGTATGGCCTTTAAAAGTACCACTAACCGGAGCCACTTGCGTCTTGTTCGAGAAGTTGAAGCAATTGGTGGCAATGTTACTGCATCAGGCTCTCGGGAACATATGAGCTACACCTGTGATGCACTCAAGACCTATCTTCCGCAAATGGTAGAGCTTCTGGTTGACAGTGTTAGAAACCCTGCTTTTTTGGATTGGGAAGTTGCTGAACAGGTACATTTTTGTCTTTTTCATCTCAGAAGCTGCAACAAAGAAACTCTTTTTTATTTCTTTGTGCGGGAATTAAGCAATGCGATGCCGCCCTTTACAGCTCAAGAAGGTGAGTGCTGAGATCGAGGAGTGCTCCAAAAATCCTCAGCACTTGCTTCTGGAGGCCATTCACTCAGCTGGCTACTCCGGTCCCTATGCAAATGCTCTTTTGGCTCCTGAGTCGGCAGTTCACGGATTGAACAGTGCTGTATTGGAAGAGTTTGTTGCTGTGAGTCTTGACTATCATATCTGATTAAGTTTCTTTATCACTTCTTCTACCGCGCTGGTAATCGATACATTTCTAAGGATTATTATTTTTCTAATTGTTTATTTTATGGATAGGAACACTACACAGCGTCTAGGACGGTGCTTGCAGCATCAGGTGTTGACCATGATAAATTATTACAATATGCAGAACCACTTCTTTCTGACTTACCAAATGTATCTCGCCCTTCGGTACCAAAGCCAATCTACACAGGTGGTGATTTTCGTCGTCAAGGCGACTCAAGGGTGTGTATCAAAGAAATCCTACTGTAGGCTCATTCTTTTTTATGTTTATGCTAGAACATAAATAATAATAGTACTTTATCTATTGTGCTTTTTGGGCAGTCAACTCATTTTGCTCTTGCATTCGAGCTTCCTGGAGGATGGGTCAAAGAAAAAGATGCTATAATATTGACTGTTCTTCAGGTTTGTCATCATTCACTATTAGTCTTGTTATCAATTGATTTTGTGTAGAATATGCTCGTGATGTCTTTCTTATATGTCTTTCTTATCACTATATTTTAAATCATCTATGTAGTCAAGAAGCGTCAGTAACTGAAGAATGCCTTTGTTTCCTGCTTCACTTTGTGTGTGTTCATGTGCGTGTGTTAAGTTGGGCATTTTTAACTTTTTATACTACAGATGCTCATGGGAGGAGGCGGATCATTCTCTGCTGGTGGTCCTGGAAAGGGGATGTACTCAAGATTGTGTAAGTTACTTGTAACTAGCAGTATTAAAATCTTCGGCATGCATCTCAATTTTAATTATGCTGGAATGTACATGCATTTCCTTCATATCGTTGGCCAAAACGAGATCTGTTGCTTCAAGGAAGTTTATCTGGTCTTTTCTCAGCCCTTCAGTTTAACATTTATTTTGTCTCATTTTCTGCATTTGATGTCCTGTGTTCCAATTTATGTACCGCTCTTTTGTTTTTTTTAAAAAAATTTATATATGGATAAACAGCTGTTTTCTTAAAATTTCTGCACACTCTGAGATAAAGTGCTTATGATTGTTGAATATGTGCAGATCTTCGTGTCCTGAACGAGTGCCCGCTAATCCATTCTTGTTCTGCATTTAACAGCATCTTCAATCATTCTGGATTATTTGGAATTCAAGTTACAACTGTAAGTGTTCTCATATTGTTTTTCTATTCATCGTTCCTGAGCTTCATTATGGGATTTCCACGCATTGCTGATAGGTTTTGCCCTGCAGTAATTGAATTTCGCATTAATTTACTTCTACCCGATACATTTAATCACGATGTGTTGCTGTTTGTTCTGCATTTCTTTTAGATGTTTTTGACTGAGGGTGTTTTTACTTTGCAAATATGTTCAAAATTTAAGTGTAAGTTTCTTGTTCTATTTATCTGGGAGTGTGCATGTGTATTTTGTTGATTCTTGTAAGAGGCCATCTCTGTTCCCCAGTAGGAGGTCGATCTAAAAACAATTTGTATGTTAAGAGGATTATGAGAAATGTAAGCACCATAAGACTCAAATGGTTTAAGGTGCTAAGGCTGGAGATTTGGTAATATTTGTTTGTAGTTGATTAGAGAAAGTTATATCAATTTTATTTCTTCTAGTTTGTTGTGGATTACATGTCAATTGTAAAACAAGATTCACTTGACACCTTGTAGGATATACTAATATTGCAACCTATGTTGTGCATTAAAATTGCCTGGTGGTTCCTAGTTAAAGGAGCTGTGTAGAATGAAGAGTTATTGATTCACAAAACAGTTGTGATGATTTCAGTGCTTTGGAATGTGCATAGAATGGCTGCCCTACTGTTCATGACTGTACTTGCAGTCGGGCTATTATTTTTGCTTATCTTAAGATTTAACCTATGCTGTGTTGATCTGTGGAATTCCTGTGCACTCCGAAAGCGCATGTGTAAATAGCCTATTTATTATATATCGAAATAGGAATCTGGATCCTAATAAAGTTAGGTTTTGTTGCAAGTTTGTTTCTGCAATAATCATATATATTCTGTGGATATTTCTGAAGACATGAGTTAATGCAAAGGAATTGATACTGATCTATCTTTTATTTCATTTGTGGTAACATTTTCATGACGGCTGGTAATACTTTTTGTTAGAGGATATACAGATTATGGAATTTTATCAGAGAGTTATTGCATATTTCGTGAGAGTGTTGAAAGTAACTGCGTTACATGCTCCCTAATCCTTATAGCTGTTGAATTGAATGTGCTGAAACTCGTTGAATTCAGGAATCTATTTTTGCAACAAATGCCATAGATATAGCGGTTAGAGAACTCATTGCAGTTGCCACTCCAGGAGAAGGTTTGCTTCTAGTTTCTATTGAAAGTAGTTCTTTAATTTCACCACTTTTCAGATTTTGCCCATCTTTATTGTAAACACTGTTTTGACTTATGGAGATCCCGCCGCCTTTCCTGGTTTCCTGTTGAGGATTCTACTTTGTTGCATGACAATACATCCTGTTTGTGAATCCTTTTTCCTGCTGAAATTCACCCGGGCAGCTTGTTTGCTCCCCTATTCTTTGTCTTGCAGTTGACAACACACAGCTCGAACGTGCGAAACAATCAACAAAGACTGCTATCTTAATGAACTTAGAATCCAGGGTATGTATTTGTGCCCTTGTATCGTTTGTTTATCCATTCAGAAAAGTTGTAGATTTTAAAACTAAGTTTTATTGCTAGAAGTGAAAAGTTTCCCTCACCCCCACCTGACCCCACCCCAAATCAATTTGCTTATTTGGTATGGTGATTATTTCTGCAGATGGTTGCTTCCGAGGATATTGGTAAACAAATCTTAACATATGGCGAGAGGTGCGTCCAATATTGACTGTCTACGTAAAACTTACTGTTAGTTATGACTGATTGAAAGTGTTTGCTAAGTTGTGATAAGTTCTTTGGTTATTCTATTTTTTCATTTCAGGGAAAAAAAAAAATTGTAATCATCAAAATCCTCCAAATATGCTGAAGAAATCTTTTAACTTTTACCTTTCACTAAAAACTGTCTTATTTTTTCACTCTTTAGGAAACCCGTGGAGCACTTCTTAAAAGCTGTTGACGAAATTACAGCACAGGATATTGCTAGAACGGCACAAAAGCTGTTATCATCTCCCCTCACGATGGCATCATATGGCGATGGTAAAAACAATATCTGAAAGAAATACCTTTTATCGATTGTTATATACTGGATTTTATCTTCTGGGGTGTCTGTATTTCTGATCTTCCCCTTTTGCGTCTCAGTGCTTCATCTGCCAAGCTACGATTCGGTCAACAGCAGGTTTCATTCGAAATGAGCTGAGCTATCCTTGATGTCTTGTTTTTGGTGGCCATCATAATTTTGAGCTGCCCACTTGACAAAATATTTATTGGAAATAAGCAATTTTGGATGCTTTGGAGGAAGCATACGAATAATTGAAATATTTGAGAATCATAATCCTTTACATTTGTCAGCGTTGTAACTTTAGCATGTAAAAATTTGATTGTTGAGTATCCTTTTAGTGTTATTGCGGAATCATCATAATTAGCATTCTTGAGTTAAGCCTTAATAAATCGTGGTATGACACGCCGGGTCGCTTCATTTGGACTTTAATTATTAGATTAAAACGCATTTGTGATGTCGAGATACTTTCATACTGCCAAGTATCTTAATGTATCATCAATTATTAGTAGTATGATTCTTCGAGGTGAAGTTGCTAGACCTTTAGGTTCTAAACTAAGCAGTAGTCCAACTAATCATAAATTCATAATTTCAAAATAAAACCATTGTAAACTAATTATTATAATTTTTAACAAGAGCACGATTTTGTTTACATAGTGTTTGCGGCACGAAGCTGCCGCAATGCTTATGTATGCGCCACAAGCACGTGCAAATGTAAAACTTAGTAACTTGGCATTAGACAACCTGGAGAAGTCCATTCAGGAAAAAAATATAAAAAATCATCAGACGTCATCAAGGTTATAAGTCCATTTGTGGACGGATTGCAATAAGATTTATATTGTTCTTTTAGTAAGATTTGCATATGTTGCTCATCACCAGAAAGCACAAAAGAAAGAGAGAAGAAACTTCGATAAGTTCAGGGTTAGGTAGGAAACCATAACGCATCATTGCTGTAAACTGTTTCGTGCAAGACTAGACAGAGTTATTTGAAAAGACAATTTGGCATGAAAAGCTTTTAAGGACATTTTTTTTTTCTCGAATAGTGATAAATTTGGGGTACCAAGCACATGATCTCGGAGCAAATAACAAAATAGTTGAGATATTAGACATGTCGATTTCAATTTCGACCCTCGCACTTGGTTGGAGGGATGTAATGCAGTTGTCTTCACCACCATTTCAAGTGAAAGCTCTCGTTGAAAATCACTTACTGATTTCTTCGAAATAATCAGAAGGTTCACATAAAAACAATTATTATTAGACAAGATAATACGAGATTTCAATTGAAAAACACTTCACTCCTTGTTCTCAAGAGATAATAACCCTAATTCTATAAAACTTCTTGTTGGTTTCTCATCTATCAAAGGATAAAAATTAGAGGATAATATACTGTAATGGCAAGGATACACGCACACACACCTAAAGGGATGTTCTACCCAAACAAAATATACAGAACAAACTTAAAAGATATATATCTCATACGTAAGAACAAATTTACAAGATGAGTTACTACGTGGCACCTAGCTGGACTGGATGATAAATTGCATCATTCTCAAGAAACAAAAGCTATACCTACACTTTATGCTACAACAAAGCAAATTAATACCTAGATGCAAGCTTTATGCATATAGACACAGACTTATTCAACAAATGGCGGTGAAGAATAAAGCTTTTACCAAGCTCATGGTTTATGCCCCGGCAAGGACTCAGGCTTGGCTGTCTTTCCTCCATTTTTCAACGGAAGATTCGCCAAGTGCTTCTTTACAGTTCTTTGGTTGACCTCAAACACAAAACTCATTCCTTTTATCTACAAATTCAACATAGTAACATGTTATTCACATAAGCTTATAAGGTCAGACGGTTCCAGATCATGGTGGAACCATAATTCGAACGCCAAACGAGATAAAGCCAAAAGAAGTGTGAAGTCTGTAAGTAACACTTGAAACTTATTACACCAGTCACGAAATTTAAAAGATGGATAAGAATTGTTGAGTTTTCAGGATGGAGAGGATACCTCAATTAAACAACTGGAAGTAAGGGCCAGCAACTGTCCAGAATCCACTGCCATGCCATTTACAGACAATGAACTCTTACCAAGGTTTTTCAATAAGAATGATCCATCATCTTCCATCTTGATGATTGCCTAGGCAAAAAGAATAAATGATGTGCCACAGCGGGGAAAAAAAAAAAAGGTCAATACAAAAATCTACATTTTGTTCTAAATATTCTCCAACATGCCGAATCACCTCCTCATGTGCAAGATTTTTTTTTTGTTAAGCCTAACACATGATATGTCTTTTGTAAGTAGGTGACCATGGGACTCAAACATGAGACTTTTTTTCGTACTATATTGAAACTTAAGCTTACGAGGAGGACCGAACATACACTATTACGTGAACTAATACACCTAGTCCAACGTGAACAGATTCACTAAACAGCTCATATTTCACCATTAGAGAAAAGAAGCTTATTTATATAGTGTGGCCCAGATTATGTTCCAAGCAAAGGACTTCATGTATGGACTGGTGTTAACTTCAGTCTCATTACTTAAGTAGTAACCCATCATCGGTCTTCGGCGGAAGCTCTGATACCATATTAGAAATTAGAAGCTCCTCTATTTTCCTTAAAATGTATTGTTATGGGGAGACGAATGAGAGATTATTAATATAATATGGCCAAGAATAGTTTCTTTAAGTTGTGTGATAGATATCAATAGGCCCCTCACATGTAGGCTGAAATGAACATTGGGTCCTATTGCGAAGGTAGTAAGCAAACCCTATCACTGATTTTGGTCGAGGAAATTGATACCAGGCTAGAAGTTGAAGCCCTCTATTCATTCCCCTCAAAAACCCTATCACTGATTTTGGTTGAGGGAATTGATACCATCCTAGAAGTTGGAGCCCTATTCATTCCCCTCAAAAGGCATGGTTAAGTGGAGAAAGAAAGCTTCTTAACATAAAGTGGCCTGATTAAATTCCAAGCAAGCAATTGATTGGGGTGTTGTAATATGTAACGAGGCTTAAATGAAAAAAAAAAAATGGAATTCGTATATTCAAACTAATACCAAAAGAATAGGTAATAACTAACAAGTGGGTGTTTAAAAACCAATTTCTAGGAAACACAATATTACAATGTCTCGTTTCTCCACCAGAAGGTCCAAAAGCTGGAAAAACAACATAACACAAGCTCACCTGTCTCCTCGATATTTTATTGGCTCGTCCTTCTTTTCTTAGATCAATATCAACATCAACTTCATCTGTTGATCTTCCAAGTAAAACCTGCATTCATTAAGTCATTATGCAAGCAGTACAGTTAAAGAAATATAGGTACCGCAAAATAAGTGCAGAACACCTACAAGTGTACAATTGATTTGAATCGTAACCAATAAATCATCAAGCAAAAAAACAATGAAGACAGTGCTAATAGTACCCCAACGGTGTTCGCTGAGTTTTTTAGTTAGGCCAAACCAAGGACCCAAGACCATAGGTTAGGAAGACGAGATAACATGAAGGAACGAAGCTCTAAACTATATATAAATGAATCTGGAACAGCATAAGAGCAATTTGTAGGTTTTTAAAC
This sequence comes from Linaria vulgaris, assembly GCA_948329865.1. NCBI lineage: Eukaryota > Viridiplantae > Streptophyta > Magnoliopsida > Lamiales > Plantaginaceae > Linaria > Linaria vulgaris. The sequence continues at coordinate 26,245,031 of OX415250.1, read as the reverse complement.
AAAGAGAGCGACTATACCATACTGATTGTGCATGCGAGAATCTTCCAACACATAATTATGTTCCATTTAATATTTATTGCGACAAAATCAGAGGATTTGTTTTTCAAAATAGTTCTTTCTGGATCGATGTTATGAGCCAGGAGAGGTTTGAACACTTCCAACATTATTATATGGCTGCAAGTTATGTTCGATTCTTCTTTGGAAGACAAGAGATCCATTTGTGAGATGCAGTGAGGTATCGCAGAAGTGCCAGGGGAAAAGCGAATATTATAAATGTAGCAAATTTGGGGAAAAGCATATAGATGCAGGGATCAGGTTGCCTATGAACAGTAAAACAATGAGGAGATTTAATACACTCCAAACTTCAATCAATTGTTTTAGTGCTTCAAGCTGGTTGTTGAAATTGATATATATGAGTATTAAAGATCGGAATAATCAGATACATCTTCATGACCAAGTTGCTCAAGAGTGTCGCTCAAGAGCAAGTAACGTAAGGAACTACATATCTAGATCTATGTACATACAAAAAAACAATAGAAGGGCGCTGTATGTGCAAACTACCTCATGCTTCCTGATGTAATGCCTCAGATGGCGACCATAAAATATAGCAAGGGCTCCCTCAGAAGTCATAGCCCTTTGCAAACAGGAACGAGCACCTTGTTCCAACCTTATGATTGTCTTCTTAGTGTCATCGTATTGAAAACTTGGAACTGAAAAGTGAACAGACTGAGCGAATCATTATCAAGTATGTAAGGACAAGTAAAACATACAAGTTGGTAGCATTAATGATGGATTGCATTAATAGCATGCCCCCCTTCATTTCTCTGTAAATGGATGAACATGTAAACAAGTATCCCAGTAACATGATGAAAAACTGTAGCCTGGTGGTCAGACGCTTACAAGATTGAACCTGGGATGGGCGAGTGGAGAGAAAAAGAAGTGCCATCCTGATCTTTACATTTTGTGTTAAAAACATGGTAATTGGCAGTTGGGAGTTTGATTTCCAGAAACTTTCCACTATATCTAATGATATCTTCAGCCAAAAACCACATGAGCTAAAAACAGAATAAGCAGATAAAAGCACTAGTGAACAACAATGTGCAAGTCTAATTACACATGCGACAGCCAAAACAAACAAATTGATTACATAGTAAATGCAGTAACAGATTTTTACCTCGCCTAATAACTTGAGAATCTTGATCATACGGATCTAGGTCCATTTCAAGTATCTGCGAGCAAATTAAAATTACACAACTGTTAAGCTTATGGAAAGATTTAAAGCACATTGACAAAGTTCTGATGGAATACCATAGCTTCTACATCAGAAAAGTAGGGCACATCATCATCGTCGTCGATCTGAGATTCTTCCTGATCTGATACTGAGGACTCGACCACTAACTCCGGAGGTACCATTCTTCCATAACTTCCCTCCATGGTTCGTATTGTTGACGGGCTATCTCCTACCTGTTTAAATAAATCAAATACTTATTAGATATAAGTATTAATGGAGTTACATCTTCAAATAAGCTACCTGTAGGAAAGGAATCATTAGGTGCGTAAATGTAAAGTACCCTTGAAGAAAATCCAGTAACATCGTGCTCTATCGTTCTATCACCAGATACTCTTTGAATTGAATAAAGTGATCTGCTTTTACTGGAATCTCCGATGGTTTTGCTGGAACATCCAGGAAACACCTCAGCTCTCGAATCGTGCATTTCAGATTTGATTGCACGACCAGCAAGTGAGTTCCGTGAATGTGTTCCTTCAAATCCTTGTGTTCCACCTTTCGGAAGCCACCCAAAAGGTCTCATTGGCTCTTTTGCTTTAGCCGGCAACTTTATACCTTGTTCATTATCATTTTCAGGGGCAGCAGCAGGCGCATCCATGGAACCGATGGTGTTTGGTTGTGTTGCTGAAGAGCCAAACGATGTGGAAGGATGAATAAGCAAGAAAATATCATCATTGCATGGAATTTCAGTGTCCTCCGTATTTAATGTGCAGCAGATTTTGCCATCACTGAGCTCAGTAATATCAAACTTTGAAGTTGATGGTACAGATATATTAACCTCTGGATGAAGATCCATTTGCAGCTCTCCCTGAACAGAAGATGCAGCAACACCTGTTATAACATGATCTTCAACAGATGCAGGCGTAGAACTAACTTTTAAAGCTGTAGTTCTCACTATTTCGAGTTTTGTAATACCATTCTCCTCCCCACATTTTTGAGAATTCAGCAGAGCTGAATTAGTATTATTCATATGAGATTCACCCTCCCCATGCTTTTCATATTCTCCAACCAACAGAATGCCATCCTCATTTGAAAGGTTCAAAAGTGAGTCTGGGTCTGCAAATTCACCTGAGCATACCCCTGATTTATTTTCTTTACGCTCAATGCCTTGATGTGTACCTTCAGAAACCTTCGCTGCGTCTCCCTGGTTCATGTCACCAGGCACTTGACTCACTGACCCATTTTGCATTGATCTGCAGGGGTGCATAAGAGGCTGGTCGGACGCAAACATGACATTTTGAAATGAAGGAAAACCATCTGAGTTAGGGGAGTCAAATTGTTCTCTTACTTCAAATCCAACAGAAGAATTACAAGGATTTTCTTTCACTGAATTACTTTTAATACTAAGCTGAGTTAGATTGTCTTTGACATTTGCTTTCAGCATGTTATTTCCAACTTGCGTTGACGAGGAGGGGACATTTTCCTCAAATCCATAATTTTCCATTATTTGATTTGGGCGATTGTCATCAAAGGTATTTGTGCATCCAGTATGAGGTACATCGGTTATACCAGGGGCTACAGCAATATCCCTCATTGTTTCTGGAAAGGTTTCCCGTAGAAAATCCAGATCTTCTTCCTGAAGCCCTAAATGGTCTGAAAGACTATCTCCAAGCATACAACTTTGGCCCAAAGGATTACCATCAAGTGTCAGCTGCTTGTGAAAGTCAGCACCATGTCCACTGAATTCATGAGGAACGGGTTCGAAGAAACCAAGATCACTGTTACTGAGAAAATCATGACGAAGTTTTTTCCTCATGTCGTAATACTTCCTCCGGATGCTCTCAGATTTTCTCTTCAGTTTATTTACTTTGATACCGCCCTCTGTTCTATTAAACCTTGATGTGAGGTTGATTCCTGAGATCTCAAGCTCAAACATGTGATCAGAAGCTTGGGCTGAAATATCAGGATCATAGAGTAGAGTGTACCATCTTTCTTGCAATTCTTGAAGAGTATATCTACGAGAAAATTGTACTGCACCTTTAGCAAGTGCTTCCAACGAAGCACCAGCCTACAGAAAACAGGATTAGAAGTATAAAATTAGGAACATCTAGAACCAAGACTATAATAGGGCAGCAAAATTTTTTTAGCATTGCTAACCAAACTTTCGGTTCAGTTTGAAGCACTTGAATTCATAATTAGGGCATTTCCCTTAATTATCCTTTTCATTTTGGCGATAGTTTGGCAGAAAAGTATTTGAGATACGAAACATTATAACCAAAATCAGAACAGTCATGGTACCCACTGTTTGAGGATATTTCATAGCTTTTGACTGGGTCATAAAATATTGGAAAGAGTGGATGTCATCTTACCTCATATTAGTGGTGGTAAATATTGTGATATTGTTAATAAAACATGTAGTCCTTGACGGGTAAACATTGTGATACTGTTATTAAAACATATAGTCCTTGACCCCTTGCTGGTTGCAAGAACTTTGAGTGAACTGAATAATGCAAAAACAATGACAAGGCAATTACTTTTTTCTGTTTGTCAGAATCAAATGCCCGAGTAAATCATATATAATAGAGGTTGATTTCAATTTGCTATCTCTCTAAGAATGATGAGCTAATTGAGTTAGAGCTTCTTCATATTCCATTCTCATGCTATGATGAACTGAGGCCTCTGATCGCTTATTTTCACTTTCAATCTGAGCACTTTAAGATGCTTAATTTACTCTAGTTCAAGTCATCAAACCATGAAATTTTTGGAGTACCGATATGTGACAAGCCGACAACTAATTCCTTAAATAGAAATAGTCTAACTAGATATAAGAGTCAGTCAGGACTCTAACCCATTCTAAAAAGAAATATTACATGACAAGATGGTAACTTTTAAACAATTTCCTAAACACAATAGGTCCATAGAACTTCTTCAAACCGTCAAAATTTCCTCTATTATACTCCAAACCGCACAAGGTTATAAGTAATTGAAAAATAGACTTAAGTAGCTTTTTCCGCTAGCACAAAACCCCATACTATATACCTCAATCGCTACAAAATTAGGCATTTCATTTTCTTTTGTCACCTTTTCTTAGAATCAACAGGACATAATTCATGCAATGGCGATTTATTTTCGCATTATCTGGATGACAAATGCAATGAATTGCGGAAAAATAACCACGATCTTCTCCCTCCCGAGTTAAATCTATTCGTAGGAAACACATCCTTGATTCTCCAAATTACGTTACATCATAACCAAAAACCGCAGGGGAAGGAAAAGATTCTTCAGCATCACATTAACATACATTATCCAGTATCAAATTAACATACAACACAAATTCTAAATTGCGTTGCAAACAAGCAAATTAAAATATCAAAAATCCGAAGCATAATAATAATAATGAGATCGAATTAGTAAGTAACTCCACAACACAAGCATGGGAGAAAATACCTCAACGGAATTCTTCAAAACGAGGTCGTCTTCCGGAAGCCAGTGAATTGGAACTGGCGGAGCTGTCGCCATCAAATTCGACTCCTAACAAACCCTAATTTTGCAAATTACACAAATTCGTTGTCCGTACAATTGGGGGAGGTGTAAAATTAGGCAATTGAATCGAGTTAGGGCAAGTTCAATTGGTAAAGATTAGTGTTCTTTCCATCAAAAGAAAAAGATGATAGTGTCAGTGACGATGAGTGAGAGAGTTCGTGCCTCTTGTTTTTTTTTGTTTTGTATAACAGAAAACAGAAAAAAGCTTACTTGAAGATGGAAGACACATCTACTGTCACTGTCGTTTATTTATTTTATAAGAAGATTTTCTTTTGAACTCAATTAGAGATGATACTAATTAATGAGATTTGCAAATATTAATATTTGTGCTACTTTTAATGGGTAAATTTTCTTAATAACTTCCTACTTCAGTATTTTGCATAATTAAACATAGATTTTGCTTTATTTTCCTACTTCACCAATAAACCTGTGATATAATATAGGAAGTTACTTTTACTTTGTCTAGAATTTGCTAAATAATTTTTATCAAATAAATAACTGGTTTTGAAGATGACGAGGCAAACTTCCTCGATTGTGGGCTGGCTCGTGGCGTCACAGCATGAGTCGGGCGTTTGGCCAGGTCCACCAAGTGCGGTTTTTGAGTGGTTCCCCACATTATAGTCCCTTGAAGAGCGGGAGAGAGTGGTAACCTTGAATGGATTTGACTCTCAAGTATGCTTATTCTTTTTTGTTGTAGTTTTTTTAATGCTAACTTCCATCGGTGGCATCTGATGACATCAGAACCCAGCCCCACCCGTTGCGGCATCTCTCTCTTGCATGCCTAGCTAATGACATGAGTATTTCTTGTGCTAGGTTGCTAGATTTATTCCCAATTATTACTTGATTCGGTCAATTTAATTGTCTAGTTGTAATGAAAAGAAGTAAATAAACAATTTTGTCTGTGTTTACCCACAAGCAGCAAAATGTATTATTATCAGTGGTGACTTTTCCATAAAAAACACATATGTATTACTAGATAAGTATATTTTAAATGTTTGTATGAGAAGAAAAACATGGAATAAAGACACCAATAATAGAAATATCACCACATTTAAACGAAATCATTATTTAAAATTAGTGACATCTTATTAAATCAAAATCTAAACTCGAGATTTTATAAGCTGTCAGTTTATGTTACGTAAGCGATTATATCAAGTGAATGTAGTGTTATTACTAATAACTTACGGATTCTTTTTTAAATAAAAGTATAACATAATTGTTTAAAAGGTTGAAAATAAAACTGAACATACTAGTTTTTTTTTTTTTACAGATGAACCATCAAGACAACCACAAGAAACTAATAAGTTTAGTAGTCCAAAAGATTCAACAATAACAAATAAAAGTGGCTGATTTACATGCTTAAATTATATTTTATTTTTTCAACTACAAAATGACAATAAACCAAATAAAAAAATTATCCAACTTTCTGTTGGCAATGTTAGTTATCATTAGGAATAAACAAGTAATATTCATTTCATTAGTGAATTAAAGGCATATTCCTTTTTAGCAATCTGTAGTCAATTTATGCAATGTACACAAACAGTTTTAGTACAAGCTACATTGAAAAGTGAAATACGAGATACAACCAAAGATAAAGCCAATTTAAGCATGTAAGCTATACATGGTACGGTGGTTCCGCAATTGTTTGTGGGTGAATGAGTGAAGCTCTCAATCTAGCTAGAAATTCGTTGTTTGCTTGATTTTATGGTATGAAAAGGTACCAATGACTATAGAAACGGTTGAGCATAGTTTAGATCTCTTAAAGAAGGCTACTACAGTTAGCATGTAGAGGTTGTATCTTGGACAGGCAATAAATCATAATTTGAAGATACAATGAAATGAGTGATTCTCAATGCATGTGCTAATACACGACCATCCTTAAGCGCCCAAAATTGTGTCAGGTTATTGGATATGTGTCTCACGTATGTCGAGAATATTGCAAGAAAGTTTCTAGTTAACTCACAAAATATACCCAAACCCATGATTGTCCTCGATTTCCATAGGAAGAGTCATCTTCATTAAGTTGGACTAACTTATAGGTGGTGGTATCTATTTAAAGTAAAGGGTGGAGGAGCGATAGTGGGTGTATTCTTTTTAGACTGTAGTGTTGGGGATGATGGGTGAGATGGGTAAAAGATTTAGGATGATTATTTGGGTTCAATTGGATTATGAGGGGTTACCACATCTATGCTCTACATATCGGGCAATTGGTCACACATTCGCAAAAACCCGACGAAATATTTACAATGAGGAGTTGATATGGAAGAGGACCGAACAAACCAAGGAGAATACACACGCTCCCTCGAGAGGAAGATCCTGTCAACGCACTTTGTGGAAACTTAAAAAAACACCATCGCTAACTCTGGTGTCATGGGTTTTGGCCAGAGTCTTAGAAGATCTTACTACCACTAATCCAAAGTCGAATGTCAATGAAACAAATGAGAAATTGCTACAATCGCTAGACACAATTACTCCAAGTGACGGGATTACGATAGTCGAACATGCGAGCTTGGCTAAACTATCGAAGGGAAATACTTCAGAACCTATCAATGCTTTGCCTAAAGGCAATGAAAATCGCTCAGCAAAGTTGCCCGCATTCTAGCTAGCTCGCCACAGACTCCAATGCATACTGATCCTATACTAGAATCGGTGCCGAAGAATGCATCCTGGACAGATCATCAAACTGAAGAAGATGAAGGATCTTGGAGCACGGCTAGGGGGATAAGAAGCCAACAGGATCGAGTTGTTTGCGAAAAACATACAATTATAAAATCAGCACAGTTTGAATCATGATTGTAGGGGCTTTGCCAATCCATGTAAACAACGGCAAGTTTTCAATTACTGTCAGCAATACTCGAAGGTTTAGTTTGTTTAGCAGAGCTCAAGACATCGTTTAAATATATTTGTCCTAGATATTGGGATTCTTTTGGTCTATCTCTTATTAAAGTAAATCTTAAGGATTTACCATCGCTTTGGGTATGCCGAAAGTCTGTTATTGATCATCCAAACACTGTCTTCCAAGGAGATCAACATGTGAGGTTTACTTTACAATTAATGGTTCGTCTTTGGCATTTTCCTATATGTATGCAAGTATGGATATTGGATTGCATAGGGAGATTTTCCTGGAGCTTAGAGCTTTAACTCAACTTAGTTATCCCATGGATGGTTGTTGAGGACTTCAATGTGACTAAAGGAGCGCATGAGAAAAGCGGGAGACCACATGCTGCAACTCCTAGACATGATTTCGGAATTTTTTCCAATGAATTTGAATTAATGGATATTCCGCTGTTAGGTGCTTCTTTTACCACGTGCAATGGTCGCGGATCGAATCACAGAGTGGAATGTTGGCTACATAGAGTAAGGGTGAATGTTAATTGCATGATTTTTGGAACACAAATTAGTTGCTTAGCTTTGCTTAGACACAAATCGAATCATTTTCCAAGGGATGGTTAGCTGTCAAACTTGTTTGACTATTTAAGGGGCTTGATTTTGGTTCCAAGGGATGTGGGTAACCCATTGATATATGTATAAAACATTTATATTTGACCCTTAATTATGAACGATATAGTGCCTGAGGTTTTATTTTATTTCAGGTTTAGAGTCAGTCGAGTCAAAACATTGCAATTTATGGCGAAATTACACAGTTTGGAGAATTTGGGAAAATAAAGGAATAACGAGATTAGCGCTACCAAAGCTCCGCAGTACAAGCAGGGTACAAAATAAAGAAAGGGGCGAGATCAAGGCGTTATGAGTAACAAAACCTAAGAGTGGTGTGATCAAGAAGTGGACGCAGAAGAGCATCGTAGAATGAATACAAAAAGAGGGCACGATGTGAGGCACAATGCAATTTTGATCGAGCTTGAGGCGCATGATAGGCGCGCGATGTGACTTATCGCGCGTGACAAAATTTGGCATAGGGCTTCTTGAGGCAGTCGCTAACCTAATGGGCCAAGAATAAATTATAAAAGGAGATGACCGTGCAACAGTCAAGACACCGTGAATGTCACCATTCTACCACCATAGTTATCAAGAGAGAAACTCTTAGAATTGCGTCATGTAGCAGAGATCGAGAAGAATCAACAAGAGAATAAGAAATCATCGTTCAAAAGAAGAGGAGGAAGTCATTCTTACCGGGCAGAGTAGAACAAGAGCGAGATGAATACGTAACTATCCTAGATAATCATTCAACATGATATTTCCTCTCCATTCTCTAGTTATTTCATCTGTTATTTACAATGTGGAATCTGTTTATTGAAATGATAAATGGCTAGTACTTTATGCTTAGAGTTACGAAGTAATTGGATTTAAAAGTATGTGAAGACATGTGAGCTAATTTCAATTGATTGTTTGATTTAAGTTAATTTATTTATCTTGTGTCTGATGCTTTATTATGCATAATCAATATAATATTGATCTGAAGTAAAAGGAGGCAACTAGCCTAGCCATATAGCATGTTTTATGGACAAGTGAGCCCGTGAGTGTGTGAAAAACATAAGTCGGACCATGTCCACTTGTGGCATGGGAAGAAGTCATGAGCATAAACATCAATTAAAGAAGTCAATGCATTTGTAAAACCATAGTGGATATCCAATGAACCCGGACCTCTAAGCTATTTCTTTATTATTGTTTACAATCCAAACCAGTTCGATCGAATCAATTAAAAGCAGTAAAGCAGTTAGATTAGTTGATTCAGTTAATTCAGTCATTAGTTTAATCAAAGCAAATTAATCGTGACAAATTTAGTGAAGAAATTAGTGTAACAATTAGTTGTGCAATTTAATCCTAGTCCTCGTGGGATTCGATACTTGGACAGTAAACTTTACTTTTTATTTTATATTACTTGAGCTCGTATACTTGCAATAAAGTGTGTATTGAAATAAAATAAGAACACATATACAATACGCATCAAGTTTCTGGCACCGTTGCTGGGGACTAGGCAATTAAACGCATATCTATTTTTGATTATTTTGCAAAATCTTACCGAGTCGCTTAACTTATGTTCATGATATTTTTAGGAGGTTGCATAAAAATGTCGTGGAGATCATTTTTACCGCGTCGAATAGAGATATCAAGGTACAAAAGATTTGAGCAATGTGTGGATAACTTAGTAGAAGAGTTTCTCACACAAGTTCCCGGAGGCAAAAAATCTTCTGTAACTATTTACAAATTTGGAGACAGAAAGAATGAGGACATTGTCTACCATTTGATGAGTTTCGACAAGGAGTGCAAGTTTTATATATCGGCACATCTCACAGAAAATTGCCTTAGGCTCCGTTTGTTTCTCAGGAAAATAGGGAAAAAGGAAAATAAAAACGGAAATTGAGGAAAAATAAGGTTTCCAAGAAAATTTTAATGGAAAATAAAATTTTCCCTTATTTTCCAAGCGTTTGGCTCATACTGATTTTCTGGAAAAAACTATTATTATGTGTAAAGGATTTTCCTCTATTTTCCAAATATTTCCTAGATTTTCCATATTTTTCAAAGATCTCCTAGATTTTCCAAAAAAAATCTCGAATTGCCAAACAGTAGGGAAAAAAATATTTTTTTTTATCTTTTTTTCTTTCTCCCTATTTTCCAGGGAAACAAACAGAGCCTAAGTTGAAGACATTTCATCTAACACTAGTCGGAGCAGCTAATGATTGGTATATGAGACTTGATCCATTAAGTATTAGCACATGAGAGGAGATGGCACAAGCCAGGCGAACAAATACATGATGCATGGGCAAGATTTAATATACTCATCAAAAGATGTCCAGATCATGGAGAAACCTTAGCCAGACTACTTGAATCATTCTATGTTGGTTAGATTTTATGATGTACCGACACTTCAAAACATCAGTCGTGTCCGTATCCGACACGTATCCGACATTGACGCTCGTCTGACACGTATCGGACACGCCACATGGCTTGTCTCAATTAAAATAAATATAAATTAATCCAGCACCCGTGTCAAACACTTAAGGGTGCCGTGTCCGACACAAATTAAGGGTGTCTCCAACATTTTTAAGTTTGTTCATGAGAAATTGTGTATTTTAGTTATTAGTATTATAAATCTTATTTAAAATAATACTATCAATTATCAAAAAAAAAAAGATAAAGAGTTATAAAACAAATTGTTCAAACTTAAATGACTAAGTAAAAAGACTAAACATAAATAATTTTCAATTAATGCATCGTTTGAGTTGAGTAGAATTTATGTTTTTGAGAATTAATATTGACTTATTTTGGTTTTGTATTTATGTTTGACACTCAAAGTTGAATTAAAATGGGTGTTTTATTTGAACTTTGTTTTGGTTAATAACTCGTGAGTAATAAGTCAAAATTTTATTTGAATTTAAGTAGGTTAAGGGTTTTTACTTGGATTTAAATATATTAATTCTATAAGTTTATTAGTGATACTTAATATATTTTAATATTAAAAAAATACAGTCGTGTCTAGATTTTAGAGAATCCGTGTCGCCGTGTCCGTGTCCTGCCGTGTCCGTGTCCGTGCAACATAGGTTAGATTACAACAATAGAAACATGTTGAACTCAATAGTTGTGGGATGTTTCATGAAACTCACAGGCGAAGCAGCAAAAGAAATTCCAGAATTACCTTAAATAATGTCTATTGGGGAGATCATCACTTAAATCCAGAGCTAGAGGCGCAACAACCCAACACAAGAAAACAAAGAGATGTGAATGCTATTTCATTTAAGGAGGAGCTAAGGAATGACCAATTGATAGAATATCCAGCTCAACAACTAAGGTACGTTGAAGCGCGAGTGCATGCAGTTACATTAAGAAGTGAGCGGGGAATACAATCTCATCCACTATCCAACCAATGAGAATAAGAAACATAGACATCAGCAAATGCTCAACATATAGTCGAAGAAAGCGAAGATGACAATGAAGAAACGCCGACTACGGTACCACCTAAAGATAGAGAACGCCTAGTGATAGCACCATATCCACATAGACTTAGAAGAGGACAACGGACAAGCCAAATGAGGTATTTATGATGTCATTAAATGGAGCATCACTTGTGATACCATTCATGGAAGCAGTCAGCTACATTTCAAAGTTAATAAATTTATAAAATGTTTGGTCACACAAAAGAAGAAAACTGAGAACGTGAATTTTGTGACCTTAGAAGGAGTACACTCCGTGACACTTTACCAATGCAACCAGAGAAAAAGGGAGATCCATAAAGTTTTTCTATCCCTTGTTTAATTTATAAAAGATATCATACGACTGCAATAATTGAGTTGGGTGCTAGTGTAAATGTTATGCCATTGAAAACGTATAAAAAGAATTAGGACTTAGTGGAGTACAATCTACTGATATATTATTGTTGTTAACTGATTGATCGATTTATAAACCCTATGAAATAGAGGAGTTGAGATTTTAAAGGGTCATTATACTCATTATAGAGGAGTTGGTGTGAATCATGCAGATGATTTATTTGAATTATGATATGCTTAAAAGTGACTAATTAAGCCAGTTGTATCGTGCAAAACTTAAAATTTTGTGGTTTAAAAATCACATTTTTTTAGTAATTCTTCTAAATGATTTTTTTTCTTTTTTGTGAAAGCAACTATGAATGCTCTTTATGGATATTTTTGCGTATGAGCAATATTGGTTTTAGACTTTTAGCTGAACTATGTTTTATGAACACTCTTAAGGTTATATGTTTCTTATTGTTTTATTCGATATTTTTCCATTGTTGTTCACTTATTTATATTTTTATATTTGAAATAAAATAAAAATGTTAATATTTATGGAGCTTACGCTCAACGCGTCAGAGCTTACGCTTCGCTTCTAAGTATGAAAAATGCTTCGCCTACGCTCAATGCATTTAACAACACTAGTAGAGAGGTACAAATCTAGGCTAGTAGTCAAAGACTACACATAGAAGAAAGTTCTATATTATTTTTATACCTTATTCATTGTAGCTTAGCTTACAATTGTTAGAACTTTTATGGCGTTACCAACTTCACAGAATTGGTACCTCCATAAATTGTATGCCAGCAATGACTTTCTTAACGGTGATTTATATAAAGATAACTACATGAAACCATCTTATGGTTACATGCCTCCCAACTACAATACGATTTGTCTTATTAAGAAAAACTTGTATGGTCCGAACCAGCCTCAAGGCAGTGGTTTTAGAAACCCACAACATATCTTTATCTTATGGTGTCACTTAGACTATATCTGGCTATTTTTTAAAAGAACTAATGATAATTTTATAGCTCTTTGTGTCTATGTAGATGATGTTATACTAGCGGGTAATGAGTTGCAGAAGATTGAGTTTACTAAGATTGATGCGTGACATGCGAGGAGTTATTATTAATGCAATGAATTGCTACACCTATGTGTTCGCAAGTGCACGATCAAGTAATATAAAATAGAGAGTAAATTATGTCCCACGTACCGAATCCCACAAGGACTATGATTAACTATTGTATTTTATTATTTTACTCTTCTTTATATTACGTCACTGTTAATATGATTGAATAGATTGAGGGAATAACTAAACTTAAATTAAACTGATAGACTGAATTGAATTGATTTGGATTGGGTTATAAACAATAATGGTGAAATAGCTTAGAAGTTTGGGTTCATTGAAAATTCCACTATATTCATCCTAATGCTACGATCTCCTTAATTGTGCATATGTTCATGGCTTCTTTCGAGGTCGTAAAAGAACATGAATTGCTTATCTTTTCCACACACTCTCATGTACAATTATCTCACAAAACTTATTATGTGACAACGCTAGTGACCAACCATAACTTCTAATCAATGTCATGTTGATAAGGCATGACAAGGCATTGAGCACGAGATAATCAAATAAACATAAGCATGTAATTAATAAAATCAAAGTGTTAACCCTAAATATATATATAGGGATTAACCGAAGCGTTAACCCTAAAAAATAGAAATTAACCTAAGGACGGTACTACCGTCACATCACTCTCGATGCCACGAAGTATCAGGAGGGCCCACCAAGTGCCGCAAGCTCAAAGTGGTAAAAAAGCGACACCCGCGAAGAGGCACCTAAGCATCCATTCGAAAGTCACGATGAATAAAAATAAGATATCCACGCAGTATCGAAAAAAAGAATAAAATCACGATGGACCAGCGAGACTCCGATATCCATCGAAAGCGCCAAGAGGGACCACAACGAGGACCCCGAGTCCTTAAGTGTCCCTTGGAAGGTCACGATGAATAAAAATAAGATTTCCACGCGGCATCGGAAAAAGAATAAAATCACGATGGACCCGTGAGACTCCGATATCCATCGAAAGTGCCAAGAGGGACCAGAACGAGGACCCTGAGTCCCCCAAAATACGAGAACATCCCCTCACTGAACAAACCAAAGGCAACGAACTATCGGAGCATATCTCACGAAGGATAAAACACAAAGACAGCACCCCATCGGAGTCGACCATCTATCGGAGCATATCTCACGAAGGATAAAACACAAAGATAGCTCAGAGTCGACCATCTATCGGAGAACATATCACAAAGACTAAAACACAAGAATAGACCCATATCGGGACTATAATGGTATCAGACGAATACCCGACCTCATGTATAAAGCTCTCCCAAGAAACTTAGCCCCTCGAAGAAAACAAAAGCTAAGAACCAGCTTATCGGAGCCTTCTGACGATCCTCGGAAGAGATAAAGGCTCGTCCCAGTCAACGCCTAGTAGATAAATAGCTTAAAGATAAGATATATGTTATCTTCTCATGTACATTTCGACACATGTACTTTAGTTAAACACATGCACAGCAACACCTGTCCCTAAATACCTCTATAAAAGGGTATCCTCCTTGTCAATTAGGAACATGCTCAAAAACAAACACACAGAAACACATACAAACAAGTTAGACTCCAAACAAGATTCAATGAATATAAAGAGGGATGTTTTCATCATAAGCAAACTTCTGAACCTTCGGACAGGGCGTTTCGACCCTTATAATCTCGTTAATTTGGTTAGAATAACAAACCTGTTAACAAAATGGCACCGTCTGTGAGAACACCATAAAATCTGTCTTTGAGCGTGTTCAGTAAGTGTTGTATATTATGGACAATTTATTTGACAGCGAGAGTCGCTGGACCCACCAAAAAGATTCAAAAATTACCCCATCGGTCCATCGATCCAAGGAAAGAGATTTTATCAACGTCCCTCGGTCCGTCTTCGAGAGGCTCGTGGAGGCCACAACTCGGAGGACTCCATAGAGATTTGAGAATCTCTGTAACATACCCTCTGAATCTCCTTATCGGAGAAATCTCCCTTCGAAAAGAGGCGAACTCCATGTAGGATGGATCCCTACCCCCGCCTCATGGCACCGTAAACCCCTGCGAGAACCACTGATGTACTATAATTATGAAGAGGCCACAAGGGCGGGCCAAAGGGAAGAAAGGCCATACCCCTCGGATTACCCTACATGTGGAGACAATACCCTATGGGGAACACTCAATGGTCTATGCAAGGACATGGGTGACATCAAAACCATGCCCCCTAAGGAGGATCCGACATTCAAGATCTCTCCCTTCGTTCCCAAGATCGCCCTAACATCTATCCCTTCAGGGATGCGGCCCATTAACGTCCCTTTGTACACTAGGGATACCGATGGAAGAGATCCACAAGATCATATCCACCAATATTTGGTCGGGATGGACCTGTGCTCTGCTTCCGACCACGCTCTATGCTGTGTGTTCCCTGTTACTCTCAGAGGACGGGCTCAAGCCTGGTTTACCCACCTCCCACCTAACTCCATAGCCAGCTTTGACCGATTGGCACGCCTATTCGTGCGACAGTTCGTCTGTAATTGGCGATACCCTAAATCCGCTACGCACCTCTTCACGGTTAAGCAACATAAGGACGAACCTTTGCGAGGATACATAAAATGCTTCTCCGATGAAGCATTAGATGTCCCGAATGTTAGCCCAACTATATTAGCCGACATACTGGCTCAAGGACTCCGAACATGAGACTTCTTCCCATACCTTATGGGAAACAATGTCACAGACATGAATGAGCTTATGCAGAAGGTAGAAACTTACATCCTTATGGAAGAGGCAGAAAGCCCGGAGAGGCGTATGGAGAACAATGACAACGAACACCACAAACGCGCCAAACGGGAGGCGAAAACCAAAGAGAAGGGTAAAGAAGGGAAACCCTCCCAACGCAAGGACGACAGTGGTGTGGTCAAGAAGTACCTTCGTCCCGTACCCTTGACCCCGATGACTACCGCTCCCAAAAAAGTGCTTAATGTGATGAGAGGTAATAACGAATTACATTGGCCCTTACCAGCCAAATTTCCCTACAGAGATAAGAACTCGGGGAAATACTGCAAGTACCATAAAACCTATGGACATACCACTGAGGAGTGCACCACTTTGAAGAGGTAAGTGCTCCGCCTCTTAGAGGCGGGATACTTGAAGAATTACCTGAAGGAAAACAACCCCGAGGAACCTAGACCGAACGTGTGGAAAAGGCCCCGAGAGGAGCATGGAAAAGAAGAAGTGACTCCTAGTAGGCGGTCACGAGAGAAGGCCGCGGGGCATCGGAGTTTACCCCCCCCCCCCCCAGAATCTTACGAAGACAACGCCCCATCCGGGCGAACGATTAACATGATAGAGGGGGGAGACATCTCGATGACACCCTACTGTAAGAAGAAGAAATATCTAAAGGAATCAAGGCAAGTGGAACAAGGACTCCCCGTGTGCTTCATTCAAGGAGCAAGGCTGCCTAACATCACCTTCGGACCCGAGGACTTAAGGGGTATAATCTATCCCCACGAGGACTCCTTGGTGATCGAAGCTACCATCCATGGTTTTGGGATCCAACGAATCCTCATCGATACGGGCAGTTCTGTGGACATCATGTTCCTACCTACTTACCTTGCCATGGGGTTGAAGAAGGAACAACTAGAGGTATTTGAAGTCCCCCTATTAGGTTTTTCAAGAGAAGCCTATAATACCCTCAGAACTATGATCATTCCCATGTCATGGGGAGATGGGGCCCTCCAAAGAACGGAACCCACCAAATTATGGGTGGTGAAGGCCTCATCAAGGACGTACAACGCCATATGCGGACGGTCCTCCATCCGGACCTTCGAAGCGATTCCCTCCACCCTTCACCTTAAGGTAAAATTCCCCACATGCTCAAGTATTAGAGAAGTCCGAGGGAGCCAGGCCAAAGCCAGGGAGTTCCGCATGAACGCTATCCCTCCAGAAGAGGACGAACCAGTCCTTGACAATAGCAAAAGGCGTAAGATCGAAGAAGTACGGGTTCAACCCGTGGAAGAGCTAAAGATGGTAAAACTCGTAAAAAGAGAATCGGAGAAGGTGATTAAGATGGGCACGAACATGGAGCCTGAATTGGAAGCCGTTAACTTCCATCCTAAAGCAATTTCACCATCTCTTCGCATGGGAAACAGGACCGCCTGGGGAATCAACAACAAGGTATGCCAATATTTTCTTAACGTGAAGCCTAGGGCTAAACCAGTCCAACAAAAGAAGAGAAAGATGGGACCTGAGCGCAACAAGATTATTCGGTCAGAGATACAACGACTCCTTAGCCTAAAACAAGTTAGAGAAGTCATATACCCCAAATGACTGGCTAATGTAGTCCTATACCCCAAACATGGAGGAATGGCGGATGTGTGTGGACTTTACAAATCTCAATGAAGCTTGTCCAAAGGATTGTTATCCCCTACCCAGCATAGACCAATTGGTCAACTCCACTGCCGGCTGCATTCTCTTGTCAACCCTAGACGAAGGTCAATGATACAACCAAATCCCGATGGCAGTGGTCGATCAGGACAAAGCTAGCTTTATCACCGACGCAGGTACCTTTTGCTATTTAGTAATACCCTTCGGACTCCAGAATGATGGGGCTACTTACCAAAGACTAGTAAGCCTCATATTTGCCGGACTTATCGGAAAATCGATAGAGGTCTATGTTGATGACGCGGTCGCCAAAAGCCACGCATCGGAAGATCACCTCGAAGATCTGTGAAAGGCGCTAGTCATCATGGACAACTTCGGGATGAGGTTAACCCAATGAAGTGCTCTTTTGGCATCCGAGGAGGAAAATTCATGGGTTTCATGGTCACATAGAAGGGAATAGAAGTTAACCCCGAAAAGGTTGAAGCCATCATAGGGTTACCCACTCCGAAGACGGTAAAAGATGTCCAGAAGTTGGCCGGCCGAATGGCCTCCTTGAGCAGGTTTGTTTCTAAATAGGCAGAAAAGGGACTCCCCATTTTCAAGATACTCCGATCGTCACCCCTAGAGGAGCTCTTCGTCTACTTGTCCGTCGAAGAGGAGGCCGTCAGTGCCGTATTGGTCAAAGAACAGGACAGAGAGCATCACCCAGTATACTATGTTAGAAAAACTCTCCTCGGAGCAGAGACCAGGTATACCCTAACCGAAAAGCTTGTTTTAACTTTGATCACTACTACGCGAAAATTGTGCCCATATTTTCTTTCCCATTCGATTATTGTTTTGACCAAGCACCCATTGCGTGTGATCCTCAATAAACCCAAGACATCGGGGAGATTAATAAAATGAGCAATAGATCTTACGGAGTACGATATTTCCTGTGCCCCGAGGCCCTCCATGAAAGCGCAAGTCCTAGCGGACTTCGTGACAGAACTAACGGGCATCGAAGCCGAAGAGAAGGTGCCCCTATGGAATGCCTACATAGATGTCTCCTCTGTAAGTACACACGGGGGAGGGGGAGTAGTCCTAGTAAACAAGGAGGTTGAAGAGGAAATTCTCCACTTCACGGTTAGAATCGATTACCCCCTGTCCAATAATGAGGCCGAATATGAAGCCCTTCTCATCGGAATGAGACTCGCGCAAGAAGGTAGGATAAAGAGGATACTCATCCACAACGATTCCCAGCTAATCGGTCAACAAGTTAATGGTTCTTACGAAGCCAAAGAAGAAAGAATGCAAGATTACCTTTGGGTGGTCCACCAGAGGCAAGGATGGTTCGATGAGTACAAAGTCATCAGATTCCCCGAAAAGAAAATCGAGAGTCGAACGCCTTGTCCAAGATGGCTACTCAAACGACCACAATTCACACCCGAAGAGTCACCCTCCTCCATGTAAGCGGGTCGGAGAAAGTATAGAGCAAAGAAGTAAACGCCACGACACACTCCCCGACGAGTTGGATAACTCCCATCAAAGCTTATCTACAAGATCCCAAAGGCTCTTCCGAGGACAAATCCGTACAGCGGACTATGTCTAAGAAAACCATATGATACTTTCTCAAGGACGGGATACTATTTCAGAGAACCTACTCCTGTCCTCATGCCCGATGCCTTAATGAGGAAGAGGCCCAACAAGTCCTATCCGAAATTCATGAAGGAACTTGTGGGAGTCATACCGGAGGTGAAAGCATGGACGGACGTTTGATTCGGCAATGCTACTACTGGCCCATGATGGTTAGAGATTGCAAGGAACACGCCGAAAAGTGCAAACCTTACCAAGCTTACGCCCCGCGAACCTACCAACATGCGGCTCCATGGGAGCCCAACCTAACATCGTGCCTATTTTCCAAATGGGGTATCGATATATAAGGACCCCTCATCCTCGATGTAGGGCAAAAGAAATTCCTGCTGGTGGCGGTGGACTACTTCACCAAATGGGTAGAGGCAGAACCCCTAGCCCGAGTCACCGCAGGCGCGGTCATCAACTTCTTATGGAGGAATATCATGTGCCGATTCGACATTCCTCGGAGCCTTGTGAGTGACAACGGGCTTCAGTTTACGAGCAAAGAGTTAGAAGATTGGTGTGACCATTGGGGAATCAAACATCATTTCGCTTCGGCGGGATATCCCCAACCGAACGACCAAGTAGAAAGGACTAACCAAACTCTTCTTAAGAACATAAAGGCTAGACTAGATTGGTATTAGGCCAAATGGGTCAAAGAGATACCTGGCATCATGTGGGCCTATCAGACCATATAAAGAACGGCCACAGGCGAAAACCCTATAGCCTGGCATATGGCAGCGAAGCCGTCGTGCCCCCAAAAGTGGTAATGGAAAGCTGGCGAGTCAGGGAGTATGAAGAAGCCGCCAATAGCTCCAACTTAGCCCTTGCCCTTGATCACTTCGAAGAAAGGAGAGCACGAACCGCCGTCAGAGTAGAAGAGTGTAAGGCCCGGATGTCACGATACTACTACACCAAGGTAAAGTCTAGGACTTTCCTAGTTGGAGACCTAGCGTTAAAAAGAGTCGGAGCTTCTAAGAATGTAGGAAAGCTTGAACCCCGATGGGAAGGACCCTACAAAATCTCGAGAATCGTCGGACCCACAACATACCAGCTTGCCAACTCCGAAGGTGCAACACTCCACAATACCGGGAAAGCACTTAACCTTAGAAAGTATTATGCTTAATGTAAAATAAAAGTTTGTACGTAAATAAAAGTTCTTTACATATAGATGGTTCCTGTACAAAAAGGGGGGGGGGGGGGGGGGGGAATATGGTTGCATGACAAAACGATGACCCTACATATAATCATCTGAGCAACCCAATCCCAAAGGGCCATCTATTACAAACAACAAACTCTCGCCCCATAGGTATATCGGACCATATCCTATACAAATGTCCTTATACCACTAAACGACCCTTACATACACTGAGCCTCCTCAATCAGGCGATTTCCTTCCCTAATAAGGCAGCGACGCTGCTCCTCGGACAAGGCTACATGATTGTCAATCACCACAGTCGAAGCCGCAAGGTCTTCAGAAGCCGTTGGATGAACTTCTGTAAAAACCTGCCGAATGCTGAGCTCGGGGATAGCCAGTCTCGAAGGAAACCCTGGCAAAAATTGAATAGCATCCTGACACAACTGATACCCGATACGGACTAGGTCACACATCTCTCCTGGCAAAGACTCACAAATGACAGATGGACCCGCAATGTCCAATACTGACTGGACTTGGGCCATCACTATAGCCACCTCATGGCTGCGAGTCATCTCCAGTACTCTCTTATTCGTCGAGTCCCTCTCCCTCGTGATGCGCAACAACTGCTCATCGGAAGATCGAATTGGTCCCCCAGGTCTCCCATCCTCTCCTCTAAGCCCAACACCCGTGCCTTCTCTAACACAACCTGCGTTCCAATTCCCAAGATTTGTTGCTCTCACCTTGTAACATCCCATCGAAAGCCTCCTAAGAGGTCTCATGATCCGCCTTCAGTCGAGATATCTCATCTTTGGCCTACAACATACCCCTCTCCAGCTCATCCCGACGACGGTACACTAAGCCAGTATCAAAAAAAGAGCCCACTTGGGAGCCGATGGCATTCACCACCATTTAAACCTGCACGAATCAAACCTATTACCACTACGAAGGTATAAAAGTTAGTTCTAGGTAGAATGAACAGACAAATACTATACATCGCATAACTCTTTACAAGTTAGGTCCTGAAGGCTGGATAGAGGGAGAGTCTTCATCAACTCGCAATCCAGCATATTCAGTAGACCGCTCAAATAGTTTCGACAAAAATCTACGGTCGAAGTAGCTGGAGGAACGGAACCACCACCCCATGTGACCCCGCGGGAATGGGATTTCCCTCGAGGGGTTGAGACCCCCCAGGAGTAGGAGAATGAAGACCCTCATCTACCACGTTTATCGCATCAAAAACATCTCCCTTAGGAGAAGTCTGTGACATCAAGGCCGGCGTAAAAGGATCCATCCGGTGAATAGCGGCTATCGGATCCTTCGCCACAGCAGAAGCCAAAAATTTACTGGGGGGGCTACGATAGGCGAAGCCCTCTGGTCCCTCTCCTCCGAAGAAGGACTTGTCACCAACTTAAAATTCGACTCATAGGAGCCCTCGTCCTCTGAAAAGAAGTATCCTCCATTTGGTATTTGCATCAAAAATGCCTTATCGAAAGGCTTGATAGCAAACATCTCCATCTTCGCACCTATCAGAAGCATAAGCATACTATAAGCCCAAAGTATCGAGGGGTACCATAAATAGAAAAGAACAAGAAGAACTTACGAAAAAAGAAGTTATTGTGCATGGGCTGATGAGAGAGATTGAATATCTCCACCCCATCTTGAAGACCCGCAAGGATCAGGGACTCGGGAAGCTCCAACAAGCTATTGATATCATAAGTGCCCGAGAACAACCCAGAACCAGACAAGACCTCCCACTCACGCACCGATGTCTCAGGGTTGGGATGATATATCCTAAACCCCATCGGATAGGCACTCCCCACAAACTAGCTGATAAGCCCTTTGGACGGACAAAAAAGAACCTCCGCCTCCAATCCCCTCGATAAGAATGATGGTTGGAGACATGCGTGAAGGCCCTACTATTATCCTGATAGGTCAGGCTAAAAAAGGAAGGGCTACCCAAACAAGAGCGCAAGATGAATATCGCCCCCACCCAATAGGGAGACATCGGGAGGTTCAAAATCTCGCAACATAGAATATACCCCACCGAGTGACAATAGGAATTAGACGTCAGTTGGCTAGGGCATATCTGCCAGTATCGGAAAAGAACTTGAAGAAAAGGATGGAAAAACACCTGCATCCCACAACGCATCTGCTCACAATAAACGGTTAAGTAACCCGACGGGGGATCATACACCATCTGATCGGGGTGGGGTATAACGACGTCGTACTTATCAAAATCCAAAGTGTACTCGGCAAAGAGGGTCATAATAGATTCCCCATATTCAGTACTCATAGAAGATCTGACACGCCCTCGGTCCATCAGCCTTGAAGGACTCAATGAAAGCATATTGAACACCGAGGAGTGATCAACTGGGGAATAAGGCTCTCTACCCATGAACACCTCCTGAATATGGTTCATCTAACGGAAATCTGTATGTGAAGGCCTTGACATAGCCCTCGCCAAAGAGCTCCTCATGAGGGCTGCCAAACCCTCTTCGGTCCTATCCCTCGGCCCATGGGAAAAACTCTCGGGGGAGGCATGATGGACACCTAGCAACAACGAAGGATTTCGAGCCGAGTTCCAAGGAGAATTCCTCAAAGAAACAGAGTTGTCCTACCTATAGTGTGGAGGCATCATCTTTCCAAGTAAGTCCCTTACTATTTTTTTTCACACTTAGTTTAAAAACTAACAAATAGAAAAACGAAAGCGAAAAGAGAAAGACTAACTTTGCGAGAAAAGAGTGAACAACTCAGTACAATATCTAAAGAGGATTTTTGGAAGTGAGTGTGAGAATATTCACTAAACTCCAAGCACATATATATACTTAGGACTTTTTCCCCTAATAAACGGATTAAGCTTGAGTTGTCCAGGCAATATTATAGCCAAGGCCACGTGTTAGTCGATATCTCTACTTAGAGAAAAAATATCTTCAAAGTTTGCCATGCAAAAGGGCACGTCATGCTAAGTCATTTGCTTGGCCAACAAGAATGAGACTTAATCTCAATCTCTTTAAACTCAATCTTAAATCCTAATATGAAGGAAAGAGTCCGGGTATTTATAAATGCTAAGAAGTTATTACCACTATAAGTATGAAAAAGACAAAATAGAGAAAGGACAAAACAATTGTTCATTCATAAAAAGCCGAGAAGCCCTCGGAAAACACTTACAAACATGAAAAATAATTACTAATGCTAAAGTTCAAAATTTAAAACATAAACATCAAAATAAAACTAGAGACAAGAAAAAAAAAATCCTAAACTAAGCCCTTGAAGTCGAACGAGGAGAGGCCGAAGGGGTGGAGAAAGCGGTCCCCTCGGGTGGAAGAGTCATCGGACTTAGAAGGCAGGCAGCACAGTTATCGGAGGCAATTGACTATCGGGTGAAAGAACCCCTCCGGAGCCGCTAGGCCTCGGACTCACACCACCAACCCGAACTTCGCTCCCCAGCCTAGAAGGATAAGGTATGGGAGATGCCCGAGGAGATAAGCCACTATGCCTCTCGAAGAGAGCATAAGCTTCCTCAGGACTGGTTGGCTTCTTCAGCTTGCGGATATCAAAAGCCTTCGCGAAATCAATGCCTGGCCGCAGCAGCCCCATTGCTAACTTGGCACACTCAAGGTATCCCCATAGCAAGTACCCTGTCAAAACACCGTGGTGCCGCCTTTCGGAGAGGTCATAGCACTGGCGTACTTTGTCGTCGCGTCCACCTTTGCTTGCAACTCCTCGGAGGAAATGGCTGCCGCTAACTTCTCCGTGGCCGACTTTGCCTGATCAAGAGCTTGACCCAGTTGCTCTTGAAGACTCATTTCTCTCTCTTGTGCCTCCTCTTTCTCCTTCTCGAGGAGCGCTATTCTGGCCTCCAGAGCCTTCTCATAATCTTCCAACTTCGTAACTGTGGCCTGCAGACGCTTCATCAACTCGCCCTGCCTCATCATCTCTTTCCGATCCTCCTCCCATCTGAAATCGTAAGAGGATATCTTTTTGTGAAGGACATCCATCTCCGTCTGATCTTCCCTCCTCTTGAAATTAAGGGACGCTACCTACTCTTGGAGGACTCTCACCTCATCCCCACCCTTGTTATAACCTTTCTATACCGCAGTAGCAACCTCCCTAGCCTTCTTGACCTGAGAACAAAGAGATATCAAGTGTGAGCTCTTCTATCAAAGAGGAATTCCTAAAGGACCAGTTATAAAGAAGGATAAAAAAAGGAAGACTTACCATAAGCCCCATCCAGTTGAGGCAGGTCTGCATAAAGTGGAAGCCATCGGAGGGAGTGGCATTAGAAGAAACAAAGAAATAGAGGACTTCTCCGAAGGCGTTGTCCAAGGTCTGCATTGATGGCAGATCCTCCAAGCGGGGAGGAACCCCTGGAAAAGGCATCCAAAAGGAGATGCCCCCTCGGAAAACCGTCACCGGAATCGAGGTGATAGAATCGAAGTTGGTGAATAAAGCCCGATGAACTCCCGCATGGGCAGAAGGACCCACCGCCCCCAAAAAGAAATTCATGAGCGAAACATTGATGTCCAGTTGTGAGTTAGAAGGACCCACCGCCTCGGGAACCACCAAAATGTCCTCGGAGTAACCTAACGATGCTTCCGAGTTAGACTTGAGGAGCTGCGCTAACAAATCCTCCCCTACGAGAAAAACTGTAAGTCAGAAAACTATGGATCAACGATAAATAATGATAAGTAAGATAAGGGAACCGAGTAACTACCTGAGAGAAGAGACTTCCCTTTCATGATCATCGGAGCCTTTCCTTTATCTACATTACCTATGAAAAAAAAGACGACTTGCCTTAGTCTAAGAAAAAATGAGGAGATCAGAATTACTTGAGAAAAGACAAGGATCACAAAGAACTTAATGGGGGCAAATGGCTCGGAAATTGGCCCCGCTGAAGACGCTAATGAAGGTTCTTCCATTTTCTTCTGAGGAGAAGACGAAGGGTCATCGGAAGAGATAGTCACATACTTTGGCACGACTACTGACGAAGTTCCCTCCGCAATCGAACTTCTTTCCGAAGGGAAACCTCCATCCAAAGCAAAATCCCCTTCGAAGTCCTTGGAGAACCCCCTGTGGCAGAAACTGAACCGGATACCGAAACCATGGTCGATCGAGGGTCCACGATGGACAGGGGGACATCTCCATAGATCACGCCATCTTCCCCGATGACAAAGGGCAAATGATCCTCCTCCTCATTCGCCCCCACCGGATGCATATCCATGTCTTCGGGAGTATTAACCTCCACATCCGCAAAATCTTCCCCCTGGGGAGTGTCGGAAGTTCCTCTAGATGAGCGAGTCGAAGAAGCCTCTTGAGACCTAGACTTCTTCTTACCACTCAAGGTCGAAATATCTTGCTCCGATGGCTTCACAGTTATGTATGGGTCCAAAGGACCCTTACGCGAACAATACTTCATCAGAATCTCCCTTGCGTTACACAAAAATCCTTAAGGACCTTGAGAATGAACATTTAATCGAAGCAATAAAAGAGATTAAGTTAGAATTGCTTACCAAATGAGTCCAACTCCTCGGGATACATGGACAAAGGCTCCCGAACGGCAGCATCAGTGAACACCATGTAATGAAGACCCGGCTTCTCTTACAAATTACCGTAGCCCCCTGACTCCATCAAAGACTTGGCCGAAATTATCAGGAAGAAGCTCATCTTAGGGTCCAGAGGGTGCACTAGAGCCTTAGCCTCCCTTCAATCAAAAGGCATATCCCATTTACCATCCATGGGCTTCACGAAGAAGTACTTGTCCTTCCAAGTACTGTGAGAACTGAGTGTCCCCTCTAAAATCTTTTTCATCGAATTCTTAACAGAATCCCGATGGCAAAAATAGTAGAAAGGGAGCCCTCTAGGAGAAATCACAATATCAAAGACTGAGAAGAATCGGGCCACGGTGCAACTCAACCCTTTCAATTGACACCAGAACATGAAAATGCACAAAACAGTAAAACCATTCGGAGTCACTTGACTCGGGCAAATGTTACATGCCTTAAAGACCTCGCAGAAGAAAAAAGGCATGAATGATCGTCACCCGTACTTCAGCTGCGCATAATACACTATGAGATAGCCCTCTCCTTCTTCGTCGAAATCTTGAATGCCATAGTTTTCTGGTATGCCCCCAAATGGGTGAACAGAGATGACACCTGTGTCCGAGTAGCAGTGCTCACAGTCTCCTCGGCCTTCTGGAGATTCCGAGTATCATGCTTTTTTGCTTTCGAAGCCCTAGCCCTTTTAGACGAGGCATCACCACCCTCCTCCGCCGCAACAGAAGTACTCCCCTTCCTTTTTCGAGTGGATGCAGCAGGTCCACTCATCATAACGCCACTAGTAATCGCTGGTGAATCGGCAGCGGAAGTAAAGGCTATGGCCCCCGAGCCCGATGCAGCAGTGGTAAGATCAGTAGCAGAAGAAGTCATTTTAATCACTAAGAGAAATTCGAAAAGTGTTTGCAAAAATTTGGAAAAACTCGTGAAATCAGAGAGAATTTACTGAAATTTAGAGTTTTAGAATGAGAACGAAAGAAAATGAGATGTTGGTTATATTTATAGGCAAACATAGTGGAGATCATGGGAAGTAAATAACCCCCCACGTAACCCCCTAAAGGCGACATGTGCCCTTGACGCGTTACACCTCAAATAGCCGTTGAGGAACGGTCCGCTACCAACGGTCGGATGGATGCCGTTATGCCACCATCAAAATTCGCCTTAAATGCCTCTCTCACCTGTGTTATTCTACTCGAGGACAAAGTTTCAGAAGACAAGAAGGTAATATCCTCACAACACTTGTGGTATATATCTGTGTGTGTATATATATATATATATATTCATATATATATATATATACCCGTAAAAAAAAATCCCCTCGCCCCACCGAAGGCAAAAAATAGAAGGAACAAAATTCCTCTTGCCTCTACGATGGCAATTGTAATTTGGGGGGGCTAGCGTTAACCCTAAAAAAATAATATATGGATTAACCAAAGTGTTAACCCTAAAAATAAAGATTAACCTAAGGACGGTACTACCGTCACATCACTCCCGATGCCACGAAGTATCAGGAGGGCCCACCGAGTGCCACAAACCCAGAGTGGTAAAAAAGTGACACCCGCGAAGAGGCACCTAAGCGTCTCTTGGAAAGTCATGATGAATAAAAATAAGATATCCATGCGGCATCGGAAAAAAGAATAAAACCACGATGGACCCGCGAGACTCCGATATCCATCGAAAGCGCCAAGAGGGACCAAAACGAGGATCCCAGGTCCCTAAGCGTCCCTTGGAAAGTCTCGGTGAATAAAAATAAGATATTCACGCGGCATCGGAAAAAGAATAAAATTACGATGGACCCACGAGACTCTGATATCCATCAAAAGTGCCAAGAGGTACTAGAACGAGGACCCCGAGACCCCCAAAATACGAGAACATCCCCTTACTGAACAAACCAAAGGCAACGAACTATCAGAGCATATCTCACGAAGGATAAAACACAAAGACAGCACCCCATCGGAGTTGACCATCTATCGGACCATATCTTATGAAGGATTAAACACAAAGACAGCTCGGAGTCGACCATCTATCGGAGAACATATTACGAAGACTAAAACATAAGAATAGACCCCTATCGGAACTATAATGGTATCAGACGAATACCCAACCTCATGTATAAAGCTCTCCCAAGAAACTTAGCCCATCGGAGAAAGAAAAAAAGCTAAGAACCAGCTTATCGGAGCCTTCTAACGATCCTCAGAAGAGATAAAAGCTCATCCCAGTCAGCGCCTAGTAGATAAATATATGTTATCTTCTCATGTACATTTCGACACATGTACTTTAATTAAACACATTCACAACAACATATGTCCCTAAATACCTCTATAAAAAGGGTATCCTCCTTGTCAATTAGGGACATGCTCAAAAACAGACACACATAAACACATACAAACAAGTTAGACTCAAAACAAGATTCAGTGAATAAAAAGAGGGATGTTTTCGTCATAAGAAAACTTTTGAACCTTCGGACAGGGCGTTCCAACCCTTATAATCTCGTTAATTCGGTTAAAATAACAAACCTGTTAACACAAAGCATAAGTCTTCACATAGCTTCAAATCCAACTACTTATTGACTCTAATCATAAAGTAATTAGCCTCTCGTCATTTCAAAGAACAAATTCAACATCATTAATAACAGTTGGAATGAACTAAATATTAGGAAGAGTTATCATGTTGAATGATTATCTAGGATAGTTGCGCATTTTCCTTATTCTGATCTCTTCATTCACGCCTCATGTTGATGACTAATATGTCTTTCACATTTGATCGATAATTGTTTTTCTTGTTGTTGATCTCTTCTTCGTGAGTGATTGTGGTGATGAAGTGCATGAATTATGTGTTATGGAATTGCATCGAGAGATTGAGATTGCAAGATTACGGAAGGACGAGAGAGTTCTAATGTTGTTCCTCCCTTTCCTCTTATAATGCCTCTTATACTGCTACGCACGCGTCCCTAGATTAGATTTCCAGGCCCAATAATCAAAAGACAAATAAGCCTTTAAGTATCCATCTTTTGGGTGATGCGCGAGTTGAGCAGGTCCATGCACGTTTCACGCGTGTCTTTTGCCTCCTTAGCGTGGTAGCGCAAGTCGTGCGACCTACGGTATGACCGACGCTACTCGTGTACCATGTGGCGCTGCCGTACGACTCTCTCGTGCACCGGTGTGACTCGCGCTACATCTGCTAGCTCGTGCCTGGTCTCCATCAATTCCCTTCCTTGACTTGCTTGCTTTGGCTCCTTTACCAGCTTCTCACAAATCCTTTGTTTCTGCCTCATTTCGCATTGTTTCGACTCGACTTACTCGAAAACTTGAAAATTCACAAAACTATCTTAAAGAAACAGAAAACAAAAAAATGTCGTGATTTGTCATCAGTAATCAAGGGTAAAATATATGTACTTTAGACACTTATCAAAGATGCATCTTGATTAGGAGTTCACCATCAAAGACCTTGGAGAGTAGAAATACATTTTGGGTGTTAAAATCGCAAGGAGTAAGGCATTGAGCTTGCAAGGAGTAAGGCATGCATTGCCTTATGCTATGCACTAGGTATACTCACCAACTCAAGATACATAGGATGCAAACCAAGCTCAATTCCCATGGATCACTTGATAAGAGTCAAGACAAAAATATTCCACATCACTAGATGTGCTTACAGTGTACAAAAGATTGGTTGGAACTTGGAAGATTGCTATATTTGACCATCACAAGACCTGATCGCAACTACAATATTCAGTGTCTCACTCAGTTCATATCAGCTCCAACCATTTCTCATGTAGCAACTGCACACAAAGTCCTCATATTCATAAAATAATCTCCTAGTAAGGGTGCCTTTTATTTTCAAAGTGTGATTCTGAGATCAATGTCTCTTTGTGGCAGTGATTGGGCCTCTTATCGAGAGACTAGGAGAAACATTCTAGATATGTAGTGTACCTTGGTGACTCCCTCATATCCTCAAAAGCTAAGAAGCAACCTCTGGAAGTAGGTCATAAGAAGAATATAGAGCAGTAGCAACTATAATATGTGACCTTATATGGTTGCATAAGTTACTTTATGATATTCACACCTAGAAGAATAAGGTTCCTCTTCTCTTCACATACAACAAAAGAGCATAATGCACTACAAACAACTGAGTACACCACGGGAGAGCCGAACGTATTCAAATCAATTGCCATTTTATTAGAGAAAAAGTGCAACAAGATTTTTTTGTTGTCGAAGATTTCACATATCTTGTTGCGCTTTTTCTCTAATAAAATGGCAATCGATTTGAATACGTTCTGCTCTTAAAGGCAAGGCCTTTGTACGTAGATTCAACCATCATATTTTTATTTTTATTATAATATAACAAAATATTGGTGGCTTAAAATATTTCTCACAATGTCATAATTTTTTTACACAATTAATTTTTATTACCATATATTTTATTGAATGTTGACTAAAGTCAACATATCGGTCCACCCAGTGGTCTGACCGGTTCGACATGTTGATTCATTATTTGGTAGATTAACCGAGTCAATCATCGGATCGGGTTTCAAAACACTGTTTCAAACGGCTATCCATGCTCGTTAAATATATTATTATTATCTCACCAGTCGACCTCCATTATGCTGCATATTAAAGAAACCACAACTATAAGTGTACGTTACTTTATTTATCAATCCAATTGTTGATTATTCAAATGTCATTTATAACTTGAAAGCATAATTTACAATATCGTTTCAAGTTTCAACTATTCATTAAAACATCTTTGGCAGAATTGATCAAAGATACCATTGACTACCTGTCAACGTCTCATCTCCGCATGAAATTTCACCAAATAAATTACAATCAAATCAAACCATATATAACTTTATTACTATCCCGTTAATATTTATTAAACGTTAGTTTATAGTCTTCCAGATGTCTCGCATAAAAAAGAATTTCACGCATTATGCGGTCCCTTCACGCTATTCTAAAATAATATAAACAAAAACATAAACATGGACTAATCTTTTGAATGTTATTACACATTGGATTAGCTCGCACAGTGTTTAGTAATAGTGGTCAAATCATAAATGCATTCACAATTACTCCTTGACTTTCGGGTCTTTTGCATCCAAAGTTTAGTTCTTTTGCAAATACCCCTCTAAAGTTTACTTATTGTAAATGAGGGCAACTTTCCTATAGAATATGATTAATCTTTTCCTTTTTTTATTAAAACTATCTATTCCATTTTGTAGTGAATCGGGTCAAATCGTAGCGCAAAATTTACCGAATTCAAATCGCCAACTGAATCGCACAAATCACAAAGAGTTAACGAACAAATTTGAATAACAATGCAACAAGAAAAGTAAACAATCACGAAGAACACACGCAGTTTGCTTGGTTCGGCGTTCTAGCATCAATGTGATGAAGAACCCTAATCCAAGGGAGAAATCGAAATCCAATTTTATTGAGGAGATATAGAGTACAATGGGTAACAAAAAACCGTTATGAAATCGACTACGTAACAGAGTATATATAGGCAGTTTGTTAAAAACCCGCTCATAAGGCCCACGACCCATTAGCTTAACTCACTGACCTAATCTGACTCTCGACGCCCAGTTGCAACAATCGCCTAGTTGCAACAACTATACAAGCTTTTACTGCGACACAGACTTCCACAGTTGCGACTACGTCCAAGTTGGTAGAATTTATGGAAATGCCATTGAGCCTAAGTCACTAACTCCCACAATTCTCCACGTTATTTCTATAACTCTACCTCAATCCCAAAACCAGCAACTCAACTCCTCCAACTAGTCCCAAGGACTACCAACTCTTCAGTTGTAACAAATCCAGACAAGGATCAACCTTTCTGGGCAAAACCATATTGATCAAATCTGTCGGATTTTCCACTATTGCACCTACCAGTGCAATAATCTCTGCTTCAGTAGTTGATGTTGCAACTACTCTCTACAACTTAACTTTCCAGCTAACATCAGTTTTAAATGTTGTACAGACAAACCCAGTAACTGATTCCCTGGTGCCCAAACATCTAAATTTGAATTCTTGAGACAATAGAGTTGCAACTCCCAGTTCTCGAGACATTCCAAATTTATTCAGTATCTTCTCAAGGTACTCCACCTGAGACAAGCACATCAGTCCTTCAACTCTGTATCTTCTTATCTCCATACCCAGAATCCTCTCAGTTGCTCCTACATCCTTCATTACAAACTCCACCTTGAGTTTGGACTTCACAGTTGCAACATCGATCTTGGTATAACTGATGATCCGAATATCATCAACTTCTAGAAACAAAGATGCCAACTGCTCTTCTTCCTTGAACTTAAAGTAGACATAACTGACATACTTACTCTTCACAAAGCCAACCATCATCATGAACTCATCAAATCTCAACTTCGACAGCCTATGAGATTTCTTCATGCCATCCAGAGATTTATTCATATGATTTTTCTTGCCTTTGATTTCAACTAAGTTCTCATACAAGGAAACAGTTGTAACATCCATTTGTTCTAACTACATCCTTCTACATCCAACCTACCATGAGCCCTTTGGTCTTTCACTAAGATACAAAGTATTGTTACTCTTCAAAGACTTCACCTTTTTAGACATAACATCCAGCCAATACTGTATATCCTTGCTATTCACTACATCCTTGTAGTCCTTTGGATCGTCACCCTATACATTCTTCAATGTCACTAGTGAATTTGCAAACAAGTCTTTATAACCATACTTCACTGGTCCCTTACCTTGACTTCCAACTCTTTCTCTGGTCAACATGTAGTTGAATTCAGCCTGATCCACAGGCTCAGTTGCAACTGATTCTTCTACAAGTAACCAATTGCCAAGATGATCTGGTTCCCTAATAGCCATAAGCTCCACCTCAAGCTGGTAACCACTATCTTCCTCATTTCCTGAGTTAATACAATTGTTAATCTCAACAGCTTGCCCAAGTAAATCATCATTGCATTTAACAGCTATAGTGTCCTCATTTACCCTGCAACACTCACTGAAGTCAGTCAAACAAAACCCCAGACCATTGTATGTTCTCAGTCTTTTCAGTTGCAATCCAGTCTTCTCTATCTTGGTCCTCCAGCTCTTGAATGTTCCAACTGTCTGGCCCTTGGTCTTCAACACAAATAGCCAGATCTTCTTGGAATAACCATCCACCAATGACAAGAATTTCTTACAGCAGGGTATGAAGCAGTTCTTGAGGGTCCCAACAGATCAGTATGAACATAATCACAATGTTTGCAACAACCAATCTCCTTCAGCTTTCCAGCTCCCAATAGATAATGCTTCCCGAACTCTAACAAACCTCTTTCACTCACATGTGCTAATCTCCTGTGTTCCAACTCAGACTTGGAAACAACCCTCTAGACAGGTGCTGTTGCAACTATACTCATGACAGAATTTCCTTCTAGTATATAAAGGCCATTCTTCCAAGTTCCTCTCATCACCTCCAGTGATTCCTTGAGTACCTTTACCACACTATTCTCTCCAAAGAACTTGTAACCCGTCTTCTCTAATAAACCAAGAGATATCAGGTTTCTCTTTAGATCAGGGACACATCTCACCAATCTCAACAACATCTGAGATCCATTGTGAAAGGTGAACCTCACAGATCCTATACCTTGAACCTTACAAGGTTTGTTGTCTCCCAAGAACACATATCCACCATCAATCTCACTATATTCTTCAAATATAGACTGGTGTGGAGTCATGTGAAAAGAACAACCCGAATCTAATACCCACACATTCTCTGAATCTCTCACATAAACCACTAGAGCATTAGCAGACTCATACCCCTCTTTTGCAACATTGGCAGACTCCTCTGTTTTGTCACCACCACCAACCTGCCTTTTAGGACAAAACCTCCTGGTGTGGCCCTCCAAGTTGCAATTGTAACAAACGAACGATTTCTTCCCATTCCTACTCTGTTTTCTGGACTTTTTCTCCTTCCCACTTTCCTGATTCTGTCCACCACTTACTGTTAGAACATCACCTAATTGTTCTTTCACTGCATTCCCTATCTCATTCAATCCCTTTGAATATAGAGCATATTGCACCTCATCAAGTGTTAAAGAATCCCTTCCATATATAAGAGTTTCCTTAAAGTTAGCATGAGATCTAGGTAATGAACTTAACAACAGCAATGCATGATCTTCATCATCAATTGCAACTTCAATGTTCTCAAGATACATAATCAACTTGTTAAACATATCCATTTGTTCCTCTATCGATTTTCCATCATGCATACGGAAAGAGTACAGAGCTTGCTTGAGATACAAACGATTTACCAATGATTTTGTCATATACAAGCTTTCCAGCTTCAACCAAACACCAGCAATAGTTGTCTCATAACAAAGAATCACAACACTATGAGCCTTCTCCATCATAATCTTCTTCGATTTTTCATCGAGATCCTTATCAATGTTCGTCTCATCCAGTGCATCAAACAATCCTTGTTGAACTAACATTGCTCGCATCTTCAACCGCCACAAACCGAAATCGTTTTGCCCTGTAAACTTCTCTACATCAAATCTTGCCGTCGCCATGACCAAATCCACGTTCACCGCACCAATTTGTAGTGAATCGGGTCAAATCGTAACGCAAAATTTACCGAATTCAAATCGCCAATTGAATTGCACAAATCACAAAGAGTTAACGAACAAATTTGAATAACCATGCAACAAGAAAAGTAAACAATCACGAAGAACACACGCAATTTACTTGGTTCGGCGTTCTAGCATCAATGTGATGAAGAACCCTAATCCAAGGGAGAAATCGAGATCCAATTTTATTGAGGAGATATAGAGTACAATGGGTAACCAAAAACCGTTATAAAATCGGCTGCGTAACAGAGTATATATATGCAGTTTGTTAAAAAACCCACTCATAAGGCCCACGACTCATTAGCTTAACTCCCTGACCTAATCTGACTCTCGACGCCCAGTTGCAACAATCGCCTAGTTGCAACAGCTATACAAGCTTTTACTGCGACACAAGCTTCCACAGTTGCGACTACGTCCAAGTTGGTAGAATTTATGGAAATACCACTGAGCCTAAGTCACTAACTCCCACACATTCAAACAATTTGTAGATAATCTGTTTATACTTTCATCATTCACAAATTCAAATTAAGCACAAATTTCATTTTTTCGCTATTAATAGTAATTAATACTTCTTAGTTCAGCATTTGTATAATTTAAATCCCTACATACTAAGTGATAGATATTCAAAAACATCGAATGAAATCGATAGAATCATGAAATAAAGTCTTTCGAAACTTATTTTGAGTGAAAAATATACATAATTGCCGTTACATTTAACCATGTGCTAAAAAATAATGCTTAGTAGATTAGAAAGATGGGGTTATTTTATCAGAAATTTTAAACTTGGGGAGTCCTTTTACGCAGTCAGAAATCTTAAGGGAGGAAGATGGAAAAAGCACCCTGAATCTATTATTGTTACACGTCGAGTTCACTGCAAATTCACATGGTAGTGTACCATTTTATTAATTATAAATAATTGAGCAGCTGTACTCAACAGAAGTCCATAAATATAGATATACTATATATTTATTAAAAAAAAGAAGAAAAAGAAGTCCATAAATAGTTACGCCTTTATTCACACACTCATTCACATTCTTGCACTAGAGAAAAAAGAAAATGGAGAATTCGGAGCAGCAGGGAGTAGATATAAGCCAGAGCTTAACCGAACTCAGACAAACTTTCCGATGTGGGACTACAAGGGGTGTGACGTGGCGCAAAGCCCAGCTTCAAGGCATTATCAAACTGTTAGAAGAAAACGAGAGCCAGATTTTTGAAGCACTTATGCAAGATCTTGGAAAACACCCTGTTGAAGCTTATAGAGATGAGGTAACCTTTTTTTTTATTTTATTTTATTTAATCTGGGTTTTACTTTACTTTAATATGTTAAAGAAAAGATTTTTAGAAAAGGGTTCGATTAGTTTCTGATTTTGATGACGTTTGTTTTTTTAGCTTGGATTTGTGAAGAAATCAGCAAAAGGGACACTGAGTCAGATCGACCGGTGGATGGCACCCAAAAAGGTAACTTCATCGAATGTCTTTTAATAATGGGTATTGTACTTTGTGCAATTACGTGAAGAATTCACTTTTGTGTTCTTTTTACCCTTTGAGGAGGATTATTTGTCTAAAATAGAATCTGAAAACATTTAACCGAAAACACAAATTATGAAGGGGGTAGGACAAATAATAAAAATACCAAACTTTTGAATGACGTGTACATCAGAGAGAAAAGGACATGTAGCTGTAAGAGTAACAGCTGGCATTCAAAGAGAATTAATAAAATGATTATTCTATACGATTATTTTTGGCAGAAAAAAAATTAAATCCGGAGTGTCTTCTGCTGAGAGACAATTAATTTTCTCCCGTGTTTAAAAAAAAGCCGAAACTTGTGAAAAAAAGTGGGCAATAAGTCGACAACCCATGTGTCTTTTATTTATTTATTTATTTAAAAAAAGAGGGGTATTTTTGTTTCCTTTTTTTTGATATTTTGTAGCACGACGGGTTTTGTCCACTACAAACAAATGGGGTTATTGCTCATTATGTGCCATAAAGTCTAGTGAGTTTATATTTGTACGGTAATCTCCAATGTAAATTTCTTCTTGATTTGCTCGTGAAATAAAAATTGCTAGTGCTCTTTCTAATTAGTGAATAAGAAACTCAAAGATGTTGCATAAATGTTGTTGAAATTAAAATATTAGAAGGATCACATCACATATAGTTCTTATAAGACAAGCTTATCCTTAACTTCTATCGAGTTGTGGCCTCAGCTAAAAACTTAAATTTGCATATATCTTTAGCAGTTATTAACTTTATGTATACTTTCCTTCCCTTACATGCAAACTGTAATGGAATTTCAACTTATTGCACTTCAGATCATATGAAGATTGAAATGCTACTCTGCTGATAATATTTTCCCTTGATCTAGATAAGGCTATATGTCTCTACATCACAACGACATTAACCAAGCATGTAATGAATTCGGGTAGGCGTCAGTTGTCTCGATGAACTACAATATCTTAACAAATGGATTGCCATACTTTAGATGAGCACTCAGCTGCTTTTTAATGGATTGTCACAACTGATACTCTTTGATTGTTTGTTATGTCATCTAACAAAAACTTGAGCCCCCTGCTTAAGAATGACTTACATGAACTTGTATGTGTTTATGGGTGATGCATTTTTTTCCAGGGCAAGTTACCGTTACTTTTGTTTCCATCGAAAGCAGAAGTATTACCGGAGCCACTTGGTACTGTGCTCATATTTTCCTCCTGGAATTTCCCTATTAGTAAGTTCCCTCTTTTTGTATATTTATTATGTTGTCTTTCTCTGTATACACAAACTCGCTTCAAGGCGATCTGCATAGCTTATTACCGTAATAGATCTATAATCACTTGCTAATATAATCCAATAGGACTTCAGAATACGAGTATTGCAAGTTTGTTTCATCAGTTTTTTGATAGAATTAAATGGATTATCATTAAAGGCATTATATCGTCGGCATTCAGGTCTTGCGTTAGATCCTTTAATTGGAGCAATA
Source organism: Linaria vulgaris (assembly GCA_948329865.1). Taxonomy (NCBI): domain Eukaryota; kingdom Viridiplantae; phylum Streptophyta; class Magnoliopsida; order Lamiales; family Plantaginaceae; genus Linaria; species Linaria vulgaris. The sequence continues at coordinate 26,207,725 of OX415250.1, read as the reverse complement.
TCTGCTGGAAATACCGCGGTCTTAAAGCCTTCTGAGCTTGCACCGGCATGCTCTTCTTTGCTTTCTCGTACAATCCCACTTTATTTGGACAAGAAAGCCGTTAAAGTGATCGAAGGTGGAAGTGATGTGGCACAACAACTGTTGCAACAACGATGGGATAAAATATTCTTTACAGGTCTCGTATCAGTTGTTATGACTTACATTTTTTTCTTCATACATTGATATGTGTTCACCAAACCTTAATCCGGCTTCATTGGCTTAGTTCGCCTTGTTATGTTTTTAACATACAAATTTGCTCAAGTAGCAAAATTTAACAAATTTTTTTGCTCCTGTCCAGGGAGTCCAAAAGTAGGAAGGATAGTCATGGCTGCAGCTGCAAAGCATTTGACGCCTGTGACACTAGAGTTGGGTGGAAAATGTCCTGTTATTGTTGACTCACTCTCCGGCTCAGACTTAAAGGTCCTAATGACTACCATTCCAGAGAAAATATTTGTGCAAATCTACGTAGTTATGTTGAATAGAGTGATAAATTACATATTAGCTTCAAATCCATTAACAACACGCAATTGTTGGTATCTACTCATTTTCCTGGAAAGTTTTGCCTTGTTTTGGTCTTCGGCCAGTATCATAATTTCTAGTATGGTAAAAATCATTGTATTTGCCTTGCGAAAGTTCTTATATTTATGCAGTTGGTATGTTTGATTGAAGGTGGCTATCAAGAGAATAGCAGGGGGAAAGTGGGGACCTTGTGCTGGACAAGCATGCTTAGGAATCGATTATATACTTGTAGAACAAAAGTTTGCTCCTGTTCTGGTAATAAGCAACATTCCTTGACAACTTGGCTTCTCATTTTATACGTAAGAGAGTACACCAAGTTTCAACCTTTAACATTTACATTTCTTCCAGATTGAATTATTGAAGGACTGTATCCAAAACTTTTATGGAGAAAACGTGAAGAACCTGCAGAGTATTTGTCGAATTGTGAACAAAAATCACTTTGACAGGGTGCGCAATCTTCTCGAGGACCCTGGCGTTGCAGCTTCCATTGTCTATGGTGGCTCGGTGGACAGAGAAACTTTGTTTGTCCCTGAATTCCCTTCTTTTTCACTTTATTATCTGTCCGTGGTTGCAAAATCTCTTCAGTGATCTAAGTTATTGATTATTACAGGATGATCGAGCCTACACTTTTATTGGATCCTCCACTCGATTCTGACATTATGAAGGAAGAAATATTTGGACCGTTGCTTCCCATCATTACGGTAAAATCAAGTCTTCCATTTTCATACTTGTAGAACGTTGTAATTTCTCACATCTGGTAACAAAACAAAATGTGTGTTATTGCAGCTCGAGAAAATTGAAGAAAGTATCGATTTCATTAATGCACGAGAGAAGCCTCTTACTGTATATGCCTTTACTAAAAGCAAGAAACTGAAAGAACAAATTCTGCGAGAAACTTCATCAGGAGGTGTGACATTCAACGATGCAATGATTCAGGTATGCATTATTTTACCCAAAGTTCTCACATCCTCATGTAACTATGATTAGAAGTGATGTAAAACTAATATCGACTTTGTTGGTACTGTAGTTTATATGCGACACTCTGCCGTTTGGAGGCGTTGGTCAAAGTGGGTTCGGAAGGTACCATGGGAAGTACTCTTTTGATACATTTAGTCATGAGAAAGCTGTCCTGCATACGAGCTTCTTGGCAGAACTCGAACCGAGATACCCTCCATGGAATGATTTTAAGCTTGATTTCATAAGATTGGCGTATGCCTTTGATTACGTTGGGTTAATATTTCTGTTGCTGGGTTTGAGGGGACTATTCACTTCAAATCGGTCACGTTAGCATGCTCTGCTGCTAATTGAGGATTCAAGATTAATGGACAATAAATATATTATGAATAAGAAGTGAAATTATATGTTAGTAACTTGTAATTTTGTTTGAACTTTGAACTGTCAGCGTCTAAAAGATGGAATCTCTCTTTTATTATTTATAGTAACTCTTATTCAAGTTTATTTGAACATCGAATTACTGAGTTCCTTCATATCTTAATTGTTCGCTGTTTAAATTCTAGGCATGGCCTTCGTCTATTTTTATTTTTTTAGTAAGACTAATGAATTAATAAGGCAGGAACACCAAAATTTTCCATCAATCAACTCTCACGAGACGTAGAAATAGATTTACGACACTCATGATTGATTTGGTGTGGGTTAGGGATCAGACTACGTTTCAAGTCCACGCTAAGGCGTACTTCGAAAAACTGTTCACGGCCCGAGAGGAAGACCAACAGCCGAGAAGTATGCGAACAGGCAACAAGTTGAGATTTCAGATGAGTTTGACTAGGGAGGGCAGTATTTTTTGGGCTGAGAGCTCGACATGGAAGAGTTACATTCGGTCGCATGGGCTCTTAGCCCTCTAAAAATACTCTAAAAGCACCTGGTCCGGACGGACTTCAGGCTTTAGTTTATCAAAGAAACTTGAGTTGGAAAGCCTTATCAAAGAAACTTGAGTTGGATGAAAGAATCTCTTCTTAGGTTTGCACAAGATGTGTTCGAGAAGCGGTGCTTTAAGCCTAATATTTGTGAAGCTCATCTTTGCCTTATCCCGAAGGTACAGAAATCGAAATTCATATCTTATTTCAGACCCATGTCGCCATGCAATGTAATTAAATTTATTACTAAATGCATAAAGATGAGATTGAAAGAGTTTATGCCACGGTTGATTGCGCCAACCCAATCTAGTTTCATCAATGGACGAAGTACTCAAGGTAACATCTTCCTCTTACAAGAGATACTTCATTCCTTACGAGCCAAAAAGAAAAATAAGACTGGAGCGATGATCATGAAGCTGGATTTGGAAAAAGCGTATGACAAGGTCAGTTGGGCTTACTTAGTGGAGACGTTGAGATGGTTTGGTTTTCACGAAGCACTTGTTGAGCTTATTATGTTTTGCGTGAGAAACGCAACCATGCGAATTTTTTGGAATAAAGTTCCTTTAGAGGTGTTTCGCCACTCATGCGGGTTGAGGCAAGGGGATCCATTGTCACCGTATTTATTTGTGTTGTGTATCGAAAGATTATCATACATGATACACGAGGAGGTGGATAGGAAAACATTGAAACCAATGGTGCTGTGTCGAAAAGGACCCTAGATCTCACACCTATTTTTTGCAGATGGTCTCATTTTACCTTGGGAAGGCTACTACAGCTAGTGCACGGGTAATAGACTGAGTGCTTAAGGTGTTTTGTGAGGAGTCCAGTTTAAAAATAAGTGCGCAGAAATCCAAGGTGTATTTTTCCAAGAGTGGCGAAGCGAGTCTAAAAAGAAGCATAAGTGAGGTGTTGGGCTTTGCTCAGACACCGAACGTGGGGAAGTATTTAGGTGTGAAACTCATACATGGAGGGTCGATAAAGAGTCGACGGCGGACACAATGGATCGGGTTATGAAAAAATTCAGTGGTTGGAAATGCCAATTGTTGACGCTCTTCGACCGAGCCACTCTTATCCAATCGGTTTCATCGGCTATGCCTATTTATTTGATGCAATCGGCGTGGTTACCAAAAAGTGTTTGTTCGAGATTTGATCAACTTAATAGGAACTTTCTATGGTCAACTAACATCAAGGAAAAAAAGTTCCACCTTGTTGGATGGAACAAAGTAACGCAACCAAAAAAAAGAAGGCGAACTGGGGATTCGGACATGTCGTACTACAAACGAAGCGTTGCTTGCAAAAATAGCGTGGAAAGTGTTAAAATGAGAGGAAACCGTGTGGAAAAACCTGCTCGAAGCAAAGTATTTAAAAGGTGAGTCGATCCTTAGACATACATCGAAGATGGGGGCTAGCTCTACCTGGAAAGGAGTTATGAGGAGTTTGATTTTAATGCTACCGTGTTTAAGGTGGAAAATCAAGGATGGGGCGACGACGTCATTCTGGTTTTAACAACTAGTTGTGGAATAGACGTTTATGCGATGAGGTCCAAACGATTTTTCCTACGGTGTTTGACCTGAAAGTGTGTGATATGATTGATGAATATGGCTGTTGGCGCATCGATGAAATCCAAACAATTTTACCACTTGACATCAATGCTGAAATCAGGAACATAAATATTATTCTTGATAATGAAGAGGATGTGGTGCTTTGGAATGAAATGAGCAGTGGCGAATTTTCTTGTCAAACGACATATAAAGCGTTTCACAAAGTGTAGATACCCCGAGAAGCCTGAAATTTAAATGGATATGGAAGACAAAGCTCAGCTACAAATTACATCATTTTATATGGTTGGAAATGCAGAACCGATTGGCAACTAGTCAGCGCCGCAAAGTGCACCACATTACAAATTCGGCTTTATGCCCGTGTTGCGACTACCCGGATGAATCTGTAATACATATTTTCAGAGACTCTGATATTGCTAAGAAAGTCTGGAATCTCTTCTTATGGGCCTCGAATCAGTGGTCTTTCGACGAGATCATAGAAGACGGGTGGTTTCGTTATAATCTAACAAAACAGGCTTACACTTGCGAGCTGATGCCTAATGTTAGTTGGAGCATGATCTTCACAGCTACTCTGTGGAACCTCTAGATGGCGAGCAATGAATTGGACTTCAGAGGAAACAGTGTTTCGGTGTCATGCATCATTTAGAAGATCAAGATTTTGAGCAGTGATCTGACACAAAGCATTAGAGGCAAGTGGGGAGTTGACCGATAGGAGAGATGGGAAGAACCACATGTTGGCTAGACAAAGCTAATGGAAGCCTAAACATGAGTCGGACCTCAGGTGCCGCGGGAGGGGTGTTAAGATCTGACAATGGGGATTGGATGTGGGGCTTTGTCACAAAATTTGATGTGCCAACTATTGGGGAGGTAGAGCTGGAGGAGCTACAGAAAGGTATGAAGATAGCTTGGAGTACACGTTTATCCAACATTGAGGTGGAGACTCATCACGGGAGTTCAGGATGATAATGGTAGAGAATCAAGTCTTGTGACTAAATGCAGAGAGCTGCTCTGACGCCCTTGGAATATTAAGATTAGATGGATAGCGAGAAATGCCAATCATGTGGCGGATGCGATTGCAAAATTAGAGCTAGATGAGAGGGATCGAGATGTATTCTTGGATACAACACCGAACCGTATTTAGCTTAGTTAGCTTTGTTAGTTTCTTCTCTGTTTACGAAAAAAAAAGAAGCAAAAAAGGGTGCTCACTCAAGCACGCATACGTTTGTCACCAAATCAAAAGGATGTCGTCCCCGATTTATCTCCTCACCACTTACATGTTACACATGCAATTTTGAGTGGTGTAAGTATGAAAAACTAGTCAAGAAATGTGTTTCCTTTGTTTTCGTTTTATTTAGTAAAATTTCTTTTGTCTTTATGCCAAACTGAGCTTTTTTCTTCTTGATTAGTAATTCCACCCTTTTGGCTTAGCACATTTAACTCATTTTGCTACTTAATCTTTGTCTAGCTTATAGAATGTTGAGCTTTTTTTTAAATCTCGATTTAACAAAAAAAGGTCGACTCAACTCCAAGGGGTACGTTTGAAATCCCAAGTAGGATTAGACTGAAGTATGCTGCAGTATTTTGCGTATGCCATATTTAGTCCATCGTTATCTTGTCTCGTTCGCCATATTCGTAAGATAGTTTTGTTTTGTCCCTATTGTCTAGGTCATCACATTATTAAGCCACTTCATTATGAATGGTTCCAAGAAATCCATAAGACCAAATTGAATAAGTTCGAACCTAGATTAAAATAAAGATTTCAAATTAAGAAACTCAGCAGCGACTTGATGGAAGGAAAAAAGAAAGGACACCAAATACCGAAAGAACTTAAATGGAAGAACAAGAAGAATGGGTGGTGGGAGCTTAATCTAGATGGAAGTTTTTGCACGGCTATTAATTTGGGATCGGCCGCCGAGATTTTAAGGGCAGAAGATGGTAGTTGGTGTTGGGGTTTTAAAATGGAAATCCCATCTCCAACGATAGATGAAACGAAACGTAAAGCACTCAAGAAAGGGATAAAGAATACTGAATCTTGAAGTCAAAACGAATTCAATGATTGTGATTAAACTTATCACGAGAGAGTTGTCACCACAAACAGATTTTTCTTATTTAGTCCACAAATGCAAAATATTTTTTCACATGCCTTGGAATCACACTTTCAAATGGTATCCAAAGAATGCTAACAAAGTGGCTGAGAGGATGTGCTCACGAAGATAGAATTGCTATATGAAGAGCGTGGTAAATATTAGTCAAATAAAAGGAAAAGTGGGCGCGGTAACAAAAGAACGAGTGATGAGCCGCGCTGGCTTGATCACTCGGAATCAACAACGATAAAACGAAAAAAGACTTTGTCCTAAACATGCGGCCAACTAAAAATGAAGTTACTTAGAAACAAAAACTTATTCTAACATTTCTAGGGAGGCTGCCACGACGGTCTAGGCTGCTGTCCAAAGAAACTTCTAAGAAAACTTGTGACATAGCTGAATTTGACAAACAGAAAGATGTTGCACCATTAAGATCCATCGGTATCCTACTTGTAGTTGATGGAGTAATTTCCACTTGAAGAGAGCATTATCCACGTAAATCTTTGCTGCTTTGGTAAACAGATGTGGATCGTGGGGTCCACATAAGATTTTAGCAATATTATGAACTCCACTGTTGGCATGATTGGCGAGTCACGTATACCATATGTATAGATATGCTTTGGGCTCGTTGTTTTCCTGTGACCCTTCTTGAGCTGGTTCCCCTAAGACGTCCCTATTACAAGCAAAGGCGTGCTCGAAACCGAGCACCCTGGTAAATAAAACAAGAACAAAGTTGTCCCGAAATTACAAACAATATTGACATGGTCATGATGGTGATCATGCGTCCTAAAATAGATGCAAATGCGCGTAATGCTATCAATCCTAATGGCATGACGACGATTATCATGACTGTGGCAATGACCAATGCTGCTTTGTTAAACAGATGTGGACCATGGGGTCCACATAAGATTTTAGCAATATTATGAACTCCAGTGTTGGCATGATTGACGAGTCACGTATACCATATGTATAGACATGCTTTGGGCACGTTGTTTTCCTGTGACACTTCTTGAGCTAGTTCCCCTAAGACATCCCTATTACAAGCAAAGGCGTGCTCGAAACCGAGCACCCTGGTAAATAAAACAAGAACAAAGTTGTCCCGATATTACAAACAATATTGACATGGTCGTGATGGTGATCATGCGTCCCAAAATAGATGCAAATGAGCTAATGCTATCAATTCTAATGGCATGACGACGGTTATCATGACTGTGGCAATGACCAATGAAACTGACCGATGGGGCTTTCATAGCAGGGACAGTGAGAGGCCTGTTGCGGTGTTTGTGCCCACCGTTGTTGAAACCTCTCCTGTTCCGAATACCCTTATCGGCTGCAAACGTGCGAACGCAAGTATTCTTTCTACCAATTTGTTCCATGTAAATTTTAGCTTTCTGTTGAGTCATGCGGTGTCTGCGCCCACCTACATGACATGACCCAAAGTTTGCGGTGACAGAGTGATACCATAGATTCATAGATGAGGATGGCGTCAATGAGCATGAAATGGCCGGAGGTGTGAACCCCTCCGCCTTATGAAAGTCGTTATCACCATCAGTTGAATGTACCCGTTGTAACTCACAGAGACCGTGTGTGAAGAGTTGCCGCATGCTGTTGCCAAAAAAGGGACTTGGATGTGTGGATGTGAACGAGGGCGGCTCTAGCACACGGCGTGAAAATTGGCGCTAAGTATCGGGGTGAGCGTGACAACCCATGATTAAATGGGATGTTATCGAGCCAAAGGCAAGAATGTGAACAATGGAATGAGAACCTATAGTGTTTATAAGGAAACACTAGCACTATACACAAGAGTATGAACCGGTGAAAGACAGTTATGGAAGTGGGGGTGCCAACAGAACATAAACCATACCTGCGTCCTTTGCGGGATGCGAAAGTTGGACCACTTTTGCCTGTCCATTTCCGCCAAAGTTTTGGCTTTGTTGGTAAGGTCATGAGGCTCAAAGATGCGAGTAATCTGACCGGCGCAGGCCTCATTAGCCAGCTGATCGGCAACACGGTTGCCTTCTCGGAACACATGCGTGATGGTACCACGTGCTTGCTCTAGCCACCGTCTAATGTCGCCAATTTGATTGACAGTGCGCCAGTTGCCGTTGCGGCCTTGTTCAATAATCTGCTTGGCCACGACACAGTATGTTTCAACGATAATGTGACGGATCCCTTTGTTAATACAAATTTCCAACCCTTTGTGGATAGCAAGAACCTCTGCGCCAATGTTCGTCATATCTTCAAGAGCTAAGTGAAATGCCCATTTAGTCTCCCCAAGATGGTCCCTAAGAATCTCGCCGGCTGCAGCTGCCCCCGGGTTCCCTTTTGCACAGCCATCGACGTTAAGTTTAACGTGTCCCTGTGGCGGTGATTTCCAAATCACCTCCTTGATCGGTTTGCACTTGGTTTTTTTGACGCGAACGCCAAAGTTTTTGGCAACATAGGCATCACCATGCCAGTTGGTTTCACTGGCTCTTTCACCGGTAAAGATATCCATTATATAATCGGCAATGCGTTTGTGTATTTTGTTGGCTCTGACCGGTATGCCCCTATGCCTTGAGTCATTTCTGGCGGCCTAAAGGTGCCAAGTGACTAAGACTGGGATGATAGTACGGATGTGACCCGACTTGATGCACTTTCTCGATTTGAACCAGTACGCATATATGCTCTGCCAATGATTAAGGAGCGGTAAGTTGATATGAAACAAGTCAAAATAAAACTTCCATACCTCTTTAGCAATCGTTCCGGACCAGAAGATGTGTTCCTCTATTTCCTCGTGGGCGCAACACTCGCATTTAGAGGGCACACAATAGTGTCTAATGTCCTGCATGTACCGGTCGACCAGAATGAAAACGCCATGCAAAAATAGACATGTTAGGGGAAATCAACTTGTGCCAAATAAGGAAAAATACCTCGTTTCTGTTTTGAGCCGGGGTAATGATTTTGTGCGCTGACTTCGTGGAGAAAGTGCCGTTAGTTTCAATTTTCCATGTCGCAATGTCCGGGCCGTCCCTGTTAATAGGTATGACGCAGATAGCGTCCGCTAAGTCCATCAGAAGGTTTCTAAGGAGCTTTGAAGCATTCCACATACCGTTGCGCCAGTAGTCGCACACTTTTTCGTTAAGTTTCTGTCCCGAGTTGCTCAATTCTCCCGTGTCCTGATACATGAGCGCCGTTTGACCCATCTAGTGGTCTTGCCAAAACAACACCGTCCCTTCACGAACTCCCCAATATATATGCGGTTGAACTTTTGGCGAAATATCGATGAGTCTCTTCCACCCGCTAGACTCCCATCTAGCGACCATAAAGGGATAATTTCTGCTGCCATATCTTTGCATCATATATTTGGCCCAAAGAGAATCTTGGCCCTGGAACTGCCACCAAAGTTTCATGTTGAATGCCTCAACCATCTGTCAGATAGACTTGATGCCAAGACCTCCTTGGTCATAAGGGTAGCACATTTGGTCCCAGCTTTTCCATTGAATCCTACGCCTCTTAGCAGTCATGCCCCATAGAAATTTGGCAAATATGTTCTCTAATTCATCTATGACGCAAAGCGGTGGTTTCATGATTTGGCAAAGGTATATAGGAACGGCACAAAGAACGCTCTTAACAAGAGTAAGTCTGTCGCCAAGATTAAGGAACTTGCTGCCCCATCCGTGAATAAGATCCTTGACTTGGGCGATCCACTTATCGAAATACCTAGCGAGCAACGGACCTCTATAAAGCGGCGCCCCAAGATAAGTGATGGGGAAGGACCCTTTGCTAAAGCCCGTGAGATTAATGACGACTTGGATATGCTCTTCTTCAACTCTATCACCCACGAGGAAATAGCTTTTCCCAATGTTTACCTTTTGACAGGAAACCATCTCGTAAAGTCTAAGGAAGTCACAGAGTTTGCCCCAATTTTCTTCGGTTTCTTTAATGAACACGATGCAATCGTCCGCGTATGCTAAGTGAGAGACCGGAAGTCCCCGGCCAGTGGCTAAGTGCATATCATTATGCGTGCGGTATAAGTGCTCAAGACCCCTCGACAGAAATTCAGCCGCAATGATAAAAATAGCCGGTGAGAGCGGGTCTCCCTGTCGTACCCCATGAGAATATTTAAAGAAACCATAAGTGTCACCGTTAACATGTAACGAGAAGTGACAATCTTCAATGCAAGATCTTATCAAGTTAACCCACGGCTCTGAAAATCCAAATTTACGTATCATTTGATAAATGAAACCCCAATCGATGCGATCGTAGGCCTTCTCCATGTCGAGCTTAAGAACGACATTGTGCTTGTCCCTTCGGAGACTAAGGTTGGTAACCAGTTCCTGAGCTAATAAAATGTTGTCCCCAATTAATCTGCCCTTGACAAAACCACTTTGGGACGGAGAGATGATGCTTGGCAAAATAGTAGCAAGTCGGTCATTGAGAACCTTGGAAATGATTTTATACGAGACGTTGCAAAGGCTTATAGGCCTATAATCTTTCCACTCTTCCGGGCTATCTTTTTTAGGTAACAGTACAATGTTAGTAGCCTTATAAGAAAGAGGAATTGTAGTACCGTTGAAAAAATCCAAGACCACGGCATGGACATCGGCGGCTATCACATCCCAACATGTTTGATAAAAGAGGGAGTTGAAGCCGTCGGGTCCAGCAACGCTATCAACTTTTAGTCCAAAGACAGCCTCCTTGACTTCATCAATGTTAGGAACGCGGCATAGCCAATTGTTGGTTTCCTCCGTGATGATAGGCGGTATAAAGTCAAGGTTGTGCCATGCCAACGGCTCTAACGGGTCCGATAAAATGTGCTCAAAGTAGTTAGCCGCAGACTGCCCCACCATCTTCGGATCATTTATCTGTTCACCATCCATCATAATGTGGAAAATGTTAGCACGTGTGTGCCGTTGTTTGACCATGGCATGGAACGTTTTTGTGTTGCGTTCTCCTTCAATGATCCACTTGCACCTAGACTTTTGACGCCAGTAAGCTTCCTCCATGCGGAGCGTGATGGTGTGTTCCGCATTAAGACGGTGCATCTCGACCCTGTTTTGAATCGATTGATCTTCATTAAAATTAGCTTCGACCAAGTGTAACTGCTCCTCTTTTTTTATCAAGGTTGGCATGTATGTCCCCAAAGATGTGTTTGTTCCACAATCGTAAATGCTGCTTAAGCCTAAAGAGCTTATCTTTAAGGGCAACCGACCCTTTAAGCACCGTATGATGCGCCCAGGTTTTAGCCACCGCATCAAGGAACAAGTGGTGTTGGATCCACATATTTTGAAATTGACACGCCCGTGGCTTAGACGGTGTACTCCGTTCAAAGTGGACCAAGATAGGCGCGTGATCGGAACCCCTGCAAGCCAAGTGTTGGATTCTCGTGGTTCTAAACGCAAGCGTCCATCCCATGTTGATGAGAGCTCTATCGAGACGCACATTAACACCGTTCGCTGCCCAAGTGAAACGACTTCCTTCGTAACCTGCGTCCGTGATATCGCAATCATGTGCCATCTTGCAGAATTCATTGACCGCGCCCGGTTTGATGACATTACCTCCATTTTTGTCGGCTTCAGTCATGACAATCATCCACAGTGCGTCAGTTTTGACGGCCCTAAGACCCCTCCATAACTCACGACGCTCGGTCCTCTTGTGCGAGGCATAAACAAAGGTAGCAAAGTAATCGAACGGGTAATCTGGAGAGTGAATTTTACAATGGATATATTGAGGATGATTAACAAGGATCTCCAGATTGACCCCAAAATCGGCAAAGACCCATATCTTGTTACTGACATTGGCGTGAACTTCGGCATAATTGAAACGTCGAATATAACGGACCGCATCCAGCATCACCATCGGTTCCAAAAGAACCAAAACTTTTAGTTTATGTTTCTTATTGAGGTCGTGAACATGTTCACATGCAGCGTCTTTCGCGACCCCACGCACGTTCCAGACAAGGATGTGCGTCATCGACGACCGGTATGATGGGGTGCTTGCCCCTTGTTGCGTTGGCCTCTCTCCAAAGACTTATCACCCTTCCTCTGCAGTTCACTTTTCTTCTTTTTCGCCTTATCTGTTCTTTCGTTGGCTGAGTCGACACGATATTTGTTTTTATCATCACGATCATCCTTTGCCATCAACCGTCCACGTGGTGCCCCAGTGTCGCTGTCATTGTGATGTGCCGTTTCTTTTCCTGTTGTGTTTCTTGATCGGGTCTTAGTTCCTTCACCCCTTTGTGCTTCTATATTCTCATCCGAGCTCAACTCATTATCTCCTTCACTGTCATCATCAACAACAAGTTTCCCTTCTTCAAAAAGGGCCGTCGCATCATACGTATCTTTGACTGCTTCATCGTCGGTGGCATCCACTTCTTCCACCGAGTCTTCCTCTCCAAGAATAGACTTGGTTCCTTTCCAAGCCGTAGCTTTCTCTTTGACTTGTTTCTTTCCTTCTTGATTATGTGCCAATTCCGTCTTGCCCTTTTCCTTCATTTGCTTGGCTCTGTCTACCTCTTTCTGAAATTTGTTCAACACTTTGTTGGTTTTATTCGTCAAAGCAGAATCTGACAGTTGCCCACTGTTAGTGCAATGCTCATCCAAGGCTACGTTATCAAGATCATTAATCCCTTGTTGGACAGGAAGGACCGCGAACGTGTTGCTATCTGTATGCCGCTTGGACCATTGAGGCGTATCAATATTTTCTTTGGGCTGGCCGTTTTATGTTTTGGCACGTTAGTCCACTCCTTGTGTTCGGATAAAGGGCGGTTGATTTTCCTTGCCTGAAACGTCCCTTTGGTAATAACCCTATGGTTATGATATGTTGCATTGGCCACAAATGTTTCATTGTCTATCTCCGTTGTTGTCATAACGGTGTCACATTCCTCCTTATCGTGACCAACAGCGCAACACGAAGCACAGTACTTCGGAAAGTCTTCGTATATAACTTTTTGGACAATAGTTTTCAATTTTCCACCGATGGTAGTCGCCAGTTGTATGCATTCTTTTTTGGGCTCCATAATATTGACTTCTACTAACATGCGTGGCATTGACGGGCGAGCCAAGAGAGCAGCTCCGTCATCAATTCTAAGTGGTTTACCAAAATAGTTTCCCATATCCATAAAACATTCCCTCTGGCAGAAACGTAGAGGGAGACGAGGGAATGCTATCCACACTGGCACAATCGGTGGCTCTTTGTCAATCTCAAACTCGGATGTCCACTTACAAATGGTGCTGTTCGCGATTCTCAAAAAATTAAGTGTACCATTCTGCCATAACCTTGTGTAATCTTCTTCACATTCGAGATTCACTAATAGGTGCCGTGGCCCAAGAGTACCGAACATATAGTCGCCTTTAAGTTTCAATCTCTCGAAAGCATTATCCAAGAATGTGAAATTAAGGAGCCTTGTAGGGAAGTTGCACACAAGGGTGAAAGCAAGACGGGCATCTAATTTCCGACATTCCTCATCACTATATATCAAGGTTGGGAGCCCTTTGATGATGGAGACTTTTTTTGGTGTCACAAATTGTCTACTGTTTGCTGCCCCGTCGATTAATGACTTGTTCACTTCATGAAGTTTTCGCGACTTAGTTGTTGGCAACGCATTAGTGACTATTTGCGCAAATGATTTGGACGACTTATTCCCATTATTCCCAACTGTTGTCTTAGCGGTATGGTCCGCGAATAGCCTAGACGAGGTGGAGAGTACTGGCCGATAACTTGACTGTTTTGATGGTGTGATAAGAGCATTGTGTGCCTTTCTTCTCCATTAAAAATTAGTTGAAATGGGCGGGAAGCCGCCAAAGGATGATTGCGGGTCCCCATGATGGGGTGATGTAGGTTCCACTCCTGACTCAGTTCCCACTTGATGTTCTGACACCGGCATAAGTGATCCCAGTATGGGTGGAGTGGCATGCGTGGGTGATAATATACCCGTTGGAGTAGTGGAACTGCTATTGTCCCATCGCATCTAAGTTGTTAGTACTGCCAGGGGGACAAGAAATGGTGTGTCCGCGTTCTCCAGGTAGTGGAGGGGGGTGGTTCACCCATCCCGTCTCAATGGCGCTACCTTTACTGACACAATGAATAAACAATGCTGCCAAAAGGCGTGCCTGACACACGCACTCAAGCTCCACTGACGGAGCCTTTGCAGTCTTGCGTTCTTCTCCGACGAGGAGAGCACCGGTAATCACGTCGGAAAACTCTAAACGCAGCGTATGCAAATGTAACCAAATCGAAAAAACGTAAGGATTCCAAAAATCCTCTTTGCAAAGAACACAAAGAGGAGTAGGGTGGTCGGCACGAAAGAAAACCAACTGCTCCGTTAGACCACAACCATAAAAACAAGAACACCGATAGCACCACATACCGTCCACAAGCTAAGAACGTAGAGCAAACTACAAACACCAAGAAAGGAGACCGTGAAGAACTTCACGACCTCCACCCAAGAGCGAACCGATAACCAATGACGGAGACGAGCTCGAAGAGCTCAACAATGGCGGGTGAAAAGAAAAATGATACGAAACGAGAAAGCCACCAAGTATCAAGAACGCAAAGACAACACTAACCTTAGTCGCCGGTGATAGTCACCATTGATGCTCAGCTTAGCAAGCTTCACGAACAAGAACACCGTTCACCCGAAACCCATTTGCGCACAGATCTCGTCCAAACTGCCCCGACCCGCTGCTAGAAATGACGCGCTTGACAAGCCGAAGAAGACGGTATGATTCTCGAGAAAAGATAGACAGAAAACGCGTCTGCCGAAAAGAGGGGTGCAACACGAGGACTTTCCAGGGGGTCAACAAATGTAGATGATTTTGTTGCTGCCCGGAAATATGAAGAGAGTGATATCTTTTAAGATCCCCATATATTGGTAGCAAGTTATTAAAGGTTTTATCAGACAAAATCCTTAAAGCATGTGCCATAAAAGAACAACAATTTGTGTGTTAGGGTTCTCAGTCGAATTTGAAAATCTGATGATTTCACGTTTCTCAGTTCTTTTACTTGCAAATTTAGAAAACTTTTGATAATCTTTTATTTTACAAAAATGATTTTTTTTATTTTATTTTAAAAATAAGGTGCCAAGGGCTACATCCCCTATGGGTATTAAAACAAGCATATTCATAAAGTATATTGTTGGTGCAAAAATCTCTAAAATGTTTTTCAAGAATTTTGTGCAGATTGGATTGGACTTGTTTCGGATGAGGTGTCAACATGTGAGTGGTTACAAAACCCGCAGCTAAATTCGGACAACACAACCTAATTGGTCCCACCAATGGAAACGACCCTTC
The DNA here is from genome assembly GCA_948329865.1 of Linaria vulgaris. Taxonomy (NCBI): domain Eukaryota; kingdom Viridiplantae; phylum Streptophyta; class Magnoliopsida; order Lamiales; family Plantaginaceae; genus Linaria; species Linaria vulgaris. Next base: position 26,192,378 of record OX415250.1, on the reverse strand, counting down.
CTTACTACATTGGACTTCCATCACAACCAATTAATTATATCCTCCACCGTCAACCACCAATCTCCTCCTCCGCCGCCGCCGGAATGTCCAATTCGCCATGCCCATTATAACTTTTCGCATGATCACCACCAATCCACATCCATTTAGGTTCACTTATCGACAACCAAATCTCTTCTCCCTCAACACCAACAATAACAACAACATCATCTCAATTGTCCACAAAACAATGGCTGATCAATCGAAAAACACGGAATTGCTAACGACGTCGGATGCCGGTCGAAGCAACGACGAAAAGGAGAAGGATTTGGAAAAGTCAACGGTCAACCTTCCTCCGCCACCGGAGAAACCTTTGCCGGGAGATTGTTGCGGAAGCGGATGCGTGAGGTGTGTGTGGGACGTGTATTATGAGGAACTCGAGGATTATAACGCACTTTGTAAGGCTAAGCCTTCATGATATTTCTTTTGGGTAAACCCGCTGGTTGACGCAATAGCTATACTTATTGGTTTTGAGAAGTTGCATTTTGTAGTTGGATACATGTATTCGTTATTGTTCTTAGTTCTGGAATCATTTGGGATTTGAAAATAGTACAATCAATGTGAGTTTTGAGTTTTTTTGGTTTAATACAAGTTTCATATGCATGAAGTGGTTGAAAGACAGTTGGATACTTTGGCGTTCAATGAGGAATGTATATCAATAGAGTGGGTTCGTTCGACACCATTCGACAAATGTGCTCGATGTTATTTTTCTGTTTCGTTAACCATAGCCTTGTTTTGTGTTTGTAACTTGCACTATTTTGTTCTCATATAAAGAAGTAGTGATTATGTTTGAGTCTGTAGGCTAATGAAACAAGCATCGGCTATAAATTATTACAATTCATAGTATGGTATTGACAAAGTTTTAGACAGTCGTATTGCTTTGAGTTCCTAGACTCGCTCAAATAGAATATGTTACAGAGAGGGGCACGAAAACTGAGAATACGAAGTTTCAGGTCACACAAACAAGACTATTGACGTAAGGTAGGTACCTATTTGCATCCAAAGAATACTCCCCTTTGCTGCTTACCAATTCAACCTTTCGATCATTCAAGCTGTATGAGTATATAAAACTCCCAACAAGAATCATCACTATGTCGTCATCAACAAATTCCAGAACTCGGTACCCTTTAAAGTCTTCTGTTACTGGTCCAATATTCACATCCACTCTCTGTCTAAAGCTGAAGTCCATCCCACCGTAGATCATTATTGAGTATTCGTTACCAGAAGTGTTGGAAATGCCTATATAGCACAACTCTTCATGCATTTGTGTTAGCATCCCACATACCGGACTCCCAAAGGGTAACCATATGATCTCATAACTATCGTTCTTATAATCAAATGATAGTACCTTTCCTGTTGATGTTACCCAGTACGTCACTCCTTTCATGTAGAAACTGTTACCTGTAAAAGTCGGAGATCCCAACTCTAAACAGATTGCTGAAGATTGTTTCCATGATTGAGTCTCAGACGAGTACACTTCAAAGCAAACAACTGGCTGATCAAGCAAACATACTGCAGAAATCAAGTGATAATCCGCGTTCATATTGAGTAGAGAAGGTTCAAAGGCAAGCACGATTGCTGGTTTGGACCCATGGTAGAACTCTGGTTCGGGAAGCTTTTTCCAATCTTCTGTTGCAGGGTTGCAAATGTAGTACAAATTATTTTCGTTCCAAGCTTGACAGAGAAGCAAGCCGCCAGAAGAGCTTTTGATGTTTACCAATTCGGGCAAGAATGATAGGGATGTACTTGGAACCCCATATGCAGAATGGTTAAGGGTGGCAAAGGTATGTCTCCAGTGATCGTATTGACAAAAGAAACCGGATAAACCGCGGAAAGAGTAACTCTGGTGGAGGGCAAATAGTGGACTCTTGATCCATTGATCCCACTCCTTGGAAACGCCCCTGAATCTGATGAGGCTTTTTGCGGGAAGGAAAGGGAGAATTTTATCCTTTGCTATATCTTTAATCTCTTCTTTCTTTTTCGTGGTTGGAAGATATGAAAGTAAGTTTTTCTTTAGTTTCTCACTTGCAAATACAGGCGTACTTTGAAATATTGCAGGCTGCAATCCATGTAGAAAAAAACATGTTAACACGGGGCTTCAAAAAAGTTGCAATAACACAGCCACATAGAAACCATTTGATCGATAATTAGCACGCTACTTCGCCTGTATAGAATTTTGCAAAGGTAATAATTCAAAAACTCATTGCGTATCATTTGAGCACCACAATAATCTTTTGTATCAGTTGAGCACGAGAGATTATAAGACATTTCGGTTGAAGGAACAAAAATGACAGGGAGGGCAAGATTGCATAGAGTTGTAGAAAAAACTAAACCCAAGAGCCTTAAAATGTATGTGTAAAACGTACGCTTTTTTTCCGGAATTTACCTTATCATCAGCCAGGAAGCTTGACGAATTCATCTCAGTCTCAGATGAATTTGCTTCTTTACAGTCGATGGATACTTTGTTGAAGTTCAGAGCAAACTGTTCCATTTTATCATTTTGATTTATATCCATGTTTAATGGTTTTGAGAGGATCATATGAAAAAGGTGATCAAATCAACCTGCACAAAACGAATTTATTAAGGAAAATATGGGACAAACACTGCCATTATATACTCACAAATATTATTGATTATTATACATTTGAAAAGGTAGCCATTATACTGTGTGAGAAGTTATCCGGTGACTTCTGTGAAACTTCATTGCTGAGAAAAATTCCTGTAGTGAATTCATTAAAGACCGTTTCTTATTTTAAGGAGTTGCTGTGGAATTTCGTGCGTTTACTTGCGAGTCAGTCAAGTCCTTGTGTAAGGGCGAAATCCTTCCAATAAGTAGGAGACACGACATATCGACTTACAATGAGTTTGGACAAAATTAATAAATGGAAATAATACCTTATTTGCACGTGCCTACTAAATCTTGACAATTTTGTACCTACCCAATTTTCATGTAAGCCGATCAATTTGTTACTGATACGTGAGGAGGAATATTGTTGTTATTTTGGACCTCAATTTCTTCATTTGATCCATCTGAAGTCTGGTTCATTGGGCTAAATGATTTGACATTATTTTTGGGGTCCATAAAAATTTCTCCCCCGTTACCAGTATTCTATGATGCACGGATACTAAAAAAAAATGGCCGGTCAGTGTCGGATACGTATCGGATTCCGATACTCTCTGGATACTCTTCGAATACGTATGGAATATGCCACGTGGCATATCCTGCATTAAAAATAATTAAAAAAGACAGATACACGTATCGTATACGCTGTGAAGCGTATTCGAGGAGTATCCGATACTTATCAGTAATTTATAAGAGTAATATGGTAGTTTTTTTAAACTAGAAAATGCCCAACAAAAATCAAATTGCAATATCTTTTCAGAAAATTAAATATAAAATCGTGAAAACCCTCTATTTCAAACCAAAATAAAGACAACACACAAAGCTTTGATATGCTTCATAATAGTATGTGACTAATGATTGTGCAAGTGATTAGATATAATATTATTTGATATTTTTATTTTAAATTATATCCTTATATATAATTATTAATATTAAATATTTGACGTATCACATACATATCGTATCTTGTAAATTTTAAAAAAATCATACCCATGTATCTATATCCGTGCAACCTAGCCAGTATTTAGTTCCTTTGTATTTGGAAAATTACACTTTGAGATATTAGCAAAAATCCTCTCTTGTGTTGTCTCTATTTGGCAAAAGGACTCACATGTTACCTTAAATAACAAAACTCTATCCCCTTTTGGATTAAGCCGGTATACAACTAACTTTTGTCTCCTCTAATTAAATATTGATAATTGTCGAATAATTATTAGGAATTAAAGTAATTGTTTCTATTTTTAATTTGTAATTTATTAAATTAAATTCCAATAGAAAATATTTAAATTAGTTAATTTTTTTAATAAATACTTTGTTGGCAATCATATAAAGCCATTTGGAAAAGATAAAGTATTTTGGCCAATTATATTAATAAATGTGGGAAAGTGTTTCGGCCAATCATATTATTACATGTTAAAAAGATGATGTGTTTCAACCAATGACATTCTTCTTCTTCATGAAGGACATCCCTAATAATCACGAGGGGGGGGGGGGGGGGGGTAAGAGGGTGAAGATTTGGGTGTTGGGTGTCCCCCCTTTTTTCTTTTTGCCGGCAAACTCCGCATCTGAAACAGCCGAGACATAACTGATACTACCTCGTAGAGACTTCCCCCCTGATCGGATTCTGCAGTAGGGACAATAGTCTTCTTTTTTAAAGACTCACGATAGACCCTTTGCTTTATCCTAACGGCACCAATAAGGCGCGTTAGGGTACATGAAGCGATGACCCTCATGGGAACAACGCTGATAACAATCACATCAGAGTAGACTTCCCAGCAACCATAGTAGGAACCTCTGTTGTGGCGGAAGCAGTAGCAGGAGTGAGAGAAGAATGGTTAGGAGAGTCCATTGCAAAATCAAGTAGGAGGGAAAGGAAAAGAAAAGATGAAAAACGCTAAGTTTATGAAAATCAAGAGCGCTTAAAGATTTTGCTCGAATGCGAATGATGGCGTGAAGACGATCAACAAACCCAGATCCCCTATCTATACCAACATATGGCGAAAAACTAGGACATACGACTGCTTAGTTGTTTGGAATCCATCGTTTAGATCGAAACACATGTCACGCTTGACCAACATGCACTGCGAATCGAAAGGTGGGAAGTCACTTGAACAACCTACTTGTGCACTACACACACAAGGAATTTAACATCGGAGGGGCGTGGGCATGTTCCCCACGTCCTTCATCATGGCGTAACGGATAAATTCCAAAACAACAATGTTTTAACACCAAATAGGAAAATGACAAAAATAACAGAACTCTTATCCCTTCTCCTCTTTGCCCAATGATCTGGTATCGCCTTGTAGGAATATCAGACCCATGTGACTAACACCTTAGTCAAATGCCTTAAAAGCCCATTTGGAGGAATACGTGTGTAATCAAGACCTGTTAGCCATAACTATTCCAACTGTCCATCAACCACATGCGACCTACATTAAAAGAATTTGCAGTAGACCCATCTTGCACGAGGCGGCATTAATGGACACCCATTCCAAGCATTAAATGGGCCAAGTTCCCATTACATTAACTACGCTAAAGATCCTATAAATAGGATGAGGAATCACTCATTGTAACTAACTCAAATTCACTTAACACACTTGTACTCTCACTTCATCACATCAATACATCGTTTTAAGTATTCTCTTTCACTTCTTCACTTTATATATTCAGAGGGCCTTCATATCACGAAACCCCCACGTAAAAACACCACCACCTAAAGATATTTTTGCTAGATTCACGAGAATCGCATTCTGAACAATAAATATTCACGATAATTAAGAAATTTAAAAGTGTAAATGTTATGAGATGCTATCGTAACACTGAAGCTGTGAAATGTTATGAGATGTTATCATAACATTAAGCTAATGAAGTGTTACTGATGGAAACTTTGATGTAGCTTACAAAGAATATAAGTTAACAAATAATGTTACACCTAAATTCCTCTTGTCGCAAGTGCACAAATCAAGTAATAATAAAATAGTAAGTATAGTTATAAACCAAGTATCGTATCACAAGGGAGTGGTGGGTTAATGTATGAATCACTTAAATGCAAAACACTAACGATTATTACGTTTCTTTACTCTTGTGTTTGCATGATTGAGCGTTATGCTATGAATGATGTGAATGCAGAAAATATGTAATCTAGAATGCAATGGAAATCTAACTACGATGCAAAAAAAAATAGTAAATATCAGATTTGTGGGTTGAATGCAAGAAAACAATGAAAATAATTAAATCAACTAATGAATTCAAGAAGAGATTGATAATTTTAAGACTAAACCAAACTAAACTAAAGCAGAGTTGATTGATTAATTGGATTGGTTGTGACGAAATAATGGGTTTATTTATAGTAATATCGAATACTATACAAGAGCGTCCAATTGATTGGATTAGTTGTGAACAATAATAGTAAAGAATGTTTAGAGGCCGGGTTTCACAATAACTTAACCATAATAGTTCATAGATAAACTTACTTACAATGATTGATGATAACTTGATGTTTGCATGTCTAATTGATCCGTGACCTATAACACGAGTTATCCCAACTATAGTCTATGAGTCTCTAATAACCTACAGTGTTAACAGATCAACCCAATTGTCAGTTGTTTTAGTAGAGATATCAAATCTACAATCCAATTAAATCATCTGAATCGTGTTAACAAAACGTACATACTTAAGATTGATCTAGTGTAATCTAAGGGTTACACATCAGTTGCGTTAGCACATCAAAGTCACAAACCACACACACACACACACATACACACACACACACACACACACACACACATATATATATATATATATATATAACTTAGCATCTACACTATGTCGGTCCCTTGTCAGTGCTTTCGTTATTCTAGCGAGAGTAAGACTAGTCACGCATCATAAGTAACTATTCAATCTAGACATGTAAGATCATCAAACATAATTAAGCAAAACAAATAAATATATTCATAAATAATAGTTACTCACCTACTCTAAACAACGAGTAGATTAGCTCCTCATAGTCATGAGTTAAACAATCAATAAAGAGTTAAATAACATAGACAAAGTAAAGAGAATAAGAAATGATTCTCAGATCATGTGAAACTTCGTACTATCTTCTTGATTCCTTTGTGCTATATCCTTCTCTACGAACTATCTTCTCTCAAACAATGACTCGACTAAACTAGAACAGAACTTCAATGGTGTTTCTCTCTGAAAACAATCTCACAGGGTTTCTATAAGCTTTTGTAAACTTTTGTATGTGTTTGTAGGCTCTTGTAAGCTATTGAGTTGTGTTTTGAGGTGGTGATCGTCCCCCTATATTTATAAGAGAGTCTTAATGCCATAATTTTGTGAACAACCGTAACTCATTATTGCAAAAGACTTTTTTGCCCCCGTCACGCCTAAACTGCGCAATCTCTCTGAATCGCGTGGCCGTCGCGCCTACTAGGCGCCATCACTGTTGCCGTCACGCCACCTCCTGATTTTGCCCTGTGGTCTCCTGATGTTCTCTTTTGCTCGTGCTACATTTGGTATTTGCAGTGCTACAATGCCTCCTATTGCACCTAGAAGTCCCCAAGTAGTGTCTCGACTCTTTGTCTCCAAAAACATCTATTTTGGCCTCTTTTGGCTTCGTTTCGTCTTGAATCGATAAAATTCTAGAAAAACATGAAATAATACTAAAACCAATAAATATACAATAATAATTGTACAAAAGCCTAAGAAAACAAGTACGTAAATGTCTATAAATAAACACTCATCAGTTACCACAACATTGAACATTAACACTGAACAAGTTTACTTATATTGGATGCATAATTGTTTTGCCTTTATTAATATATGAATCTAGTTCTGGGTTTAGGGTCTCTTTGTCTGCTTGGTTGAGTTCGAATCAATTCATAGTGATGAGCTTAAAATTGTAAGAACACATTTTTTGTAAAGTCATTATTTCACATAGTGATTATTTAGCCTAAAGCTCAGAAGATTATATTTATATAATCTTCTTAGAATTACCTCTTGTGTTGATTTGTTTTCTCCTTCATATTCTATGATCAATACATTGTTTAGATAACAGTGTTATCATAACACTATGTAACATTGTATCAAGTCCCTATTCGCAAACTTTCAAGTGGCATCAGAGCCAACCATCGATTCTACTGGTGTTTGGATATGATACTACGAGATGGACAACGTGAATCTAAACAACAACAGACTCCTTTTTTTGGATGGATCCAACTATGCATACTGGAAGATCACGATCTGAATGCACATCAAGTCTATCGACGTGCGAACATGGCATGATGTAGTAGAGGGATGACCATACCAGTCATGCCACGTGAAGGTGAAAACGATGTTGTGCTCAAACCTCAAACTGGACTATGGCAGAGATGAGTCTTGCTGACTTCAATGAGAAAACACTTAATACTATTTTTTCCTGGGTTGATCATCATATGTTTAAGTTATATCAAAGTTGCTCTACGGCTCAACAGGCCTGGTACATTTTAGAAGGATACCATGAAGGTAATTCTAGTGTGAAAGAGTCACAAACAGTTTTTAATTACTTTTGAAAACTTACGCATGGGTGATAATGAGAGTACTGAGAGCTACTTTGAAAAAATTCTGGAAGTTGCTAATCAATGTCAACAGTTAGGCTTTCCCATGACAAATACAGAATTAGTTTATAAACCTTTTAGAACCCTTTCATCTAAACTTGAAATGAAGGCTATTGCTATGCATGAAGCTAGAAATACTTCTGAATTAGATTTCCATGTGTTATACAAAGCTCTCAAAAAATTTGAGATGAATCTGGCAAAAATAAAGCTCTTGCACTGCATGCTCATGAATCTGATTGTGATGATTATGACTGTGAGAAAGAAACCTCTGCTAACTATGGCAGAATTATCGAGAAGTTTAATAGATTATCTATGAGGAATACATCAAATAATAACTCACATGGTAATTCATACCTAGATAAAAGGAAACTTCCTCCTAGAACTACTTAGGTATGTGGCTTCAAAACCTAGCTACCCCACAAGAAGCTGAACAATTGAAGAAAATTCAATGCTTTGAATTTAATGGGTGGAATCATATGTCTTATGAAAGTGCTAACACTCTTCGAAAGAAGGCAAGTTCTCATTAGGTTTGTGTACATGAAGACTATGAAGAGTATTAATCTGGACGAAGTGTTGGAACACAAGATCAAAATAAAGAAATTTGTTCTGTTGTGCTGATCACTCAAATTAAGTGGACAAAGAACATCATCATTGTCATAACACCCAGTCAGAAAAGCTTGTCCATGAGATTTTCTTTGCGAATTGGAATGATGACAGTTCCTGTAATTATTCTAATAATTCAAATGAATCTAGTGATACTAACTTTGACAGTTTTCATGGCATTGTAGATCTGGATGAAGATTACTACTTTGAAGGTGAGATGTGATGGGAGCGTGCGTAGGTGTAAATAAAGTATAATATATTTTCAGCACAAAATTGTTACACCTAAATCTCACTATGTCACAAGTGCACGAATCAAGTAATAATAAAATGGTAAGTATAGTTACGAACTAAGTATCGTATCCCAAGCGAGTGATGGCTGTATGTATAAAGCATTTAAATGAGAAAACACCAATTACTGCCACTATCTTTTCTCTTATGTTTGCCAAATATGATGAATGGTATGAATGATTTTTCTAAACTAAGAATGTTATGGATGCTTTTTATGCTAAGAATGTTTAATCTATAACCCAATGGAACTAATCTAAGAATGTAAGAATGATCAAACCACCGATATTTACTTACCCAATGACTTAACTTAGTATTTCTTAGACAAATCGCCAATATTTACTTACATTATTTGATTGTTATTTGATGTTTGCATGTCTAATGGATCCGTGACATATGGCAGGAGCTATCCCAACCACATCTCTATGAGTCTCTAATAACCTGCCGAATTGTTTTAGAAGAGATATCGAATCTGCAATCCAATTAACTCATCCGAATCATGCTAACAAAATGTACATAGTCAAGATTGATTTAGTGTGGCATAATAGTTGCTTTCGCAAATCCAAAGTCACAAATCGTATATATATACACTCCGGGCTACCCCACTCGGGTGATTCCATTTATCTTAGCAAGAGTAAGGTTAGTCACACATCATAAGTAACAATTCAATCTAGACATTCAAGATCATCAAACACACATCAAGTAAAGTAAATAAATATATTCATAATATTAAAGTTACTCCCCTACTCTAAATAACAAGTAGGTCAGCTCCTCATAGCCATGATTTCAATAATCAACAAAGAGTTAAATATCATAGACAAAGTAAAAAAGCAAAGAAAAGCTTCACGGATCTGGTGGAACGTTGTTGCTTGACCCTCTTTGTACTCCCTTTTGCTATCTTATTCTTTACTAATTCTCTTCTCTCAAACAATGACTCGACTAATTCAGAACAAGACTTTGACGGTGTTTTCTCTCTAGTGACAACTCTCAGGGTTTCTTCTCTTTGAAAGTGGTTGTAAAGGCTATGAAAGTTGTTGTGAAAGCTGTACCCTAACTGCTGAACGTAGCCCATTATTTCTAGTTTTTCTCTCCGCTCTGGGCTGCATTTTAGGGTTTCTGACTTGCGGCCCAAACTTCGTCTGATCGCGCGCCACCCGCGCGACACGGTGGTGATCACACTACCTTTTGATCTCCTCCCTGCGATTTCCTAGTGTCTTCTCTTCAATCACGCTATATTCGGTATTACCCCTTCTTGTAGTGTCGTAGCGCTTGAACATACCGAAATAGTGTCTCTGACCAATTGTTTTCCAAAACATCCATTTTTGGACTCATTAGCCTCATTTTGTCTTGACTCCTTGAGTATCTAAGAAAACATGAAACAATACTAAAACAAGTAAATATGCTATCATAAGTAAATAAATACTTAAATCACGCTAATGAGACACTTATACAATACCCCCAAACTTAAACCTTTGCTTGTCCTCAAGCAAACTTACTTAACTGACTCGATCTAAATTAGAATGTAATTATTGACATGCCAACATGCATAAGCGGGAATTCTCAAAATGCAACCTACGGTCAGAACAAGAGATGAGATAGAATAAATGAACACGAGCACATCAAGTTTAATACTATCATCTTCATATCCGTTTTATGTGCACTAATAGTGTGTGATACTATTGTTAATGCATAAAAGTTATTTTCATGTTGCAAACTTATAAAAAACGTAGCTCTTATCATGTAATCACTTCCCTTTCCACTCTTCACTCTTCTATTGCCATTGACTCAAGTAGATTTTGTATGTCGAGGATCATTTAGGACTTTGTAAGCTTGTAATGTAGGCTCATGTGTGGGCTATAATGAAAAAATTTATATATGTATTGTAGAGATGTATGTAGTAAACCACTCATGTATTACTCTTTCCTCCCTTGTGTGTGCCTTCTTCTTTTAGCTGTACATTTTAGGATAATAAGTCATGATAACTCGAATTCAAATATTATAAGTTGAATTTGAGTTGAGGATTGGTATTTCGCGACTTTACGATTTTGCTCATAACTCTCTCGTCGAAGGTCGAATTAACAAAATGCTTCTTGATATGGAAACTAGACTCAAAGAGATTTCCAATAATACAAGTCATGATAACTCAAACTCAACTATTATAAGTTGAAATTGAGTTAAGAATTGGAGTTGAGGATCAACATTGCACGACTTTATAATTTTATCTCGTCGAGGGCCGAATTAACGAACCACTTCTTGATTGAAAACTAGAATCAATGAGCTCTCTAGGAATATAAGCAATGATAACTCAAATTCAACTATTATAAGTTGAATTCGAGTTGAGAACTCGAGTTGAGGATCAACATTGTGCGACTTTGCGATTTTGCCTTTAACTCTCTCGTCAAAGGTCGGATTGACAAACCGCTTCTTGATATGAAAAATACACTCAAAGGAATTTCCAGTAATATAAGCCATGATGACTAGAATTCAACTATTATAAGTCAAATTTGAATTTATAATTCGAGTTGAGAATTTGAGTTGAGAATCAACATTGCACGATTTTATAATTTTCCCATAACTCTCTCGTCGGAGCTCGGATTGACAAACCGCTTCTTAATATATAAACTAGAATCTTGAGGGGTTTGTTGGCTGCCTGCCTGAGCAATAGATCTATGACCTTGTTGAGTTTCGATCACATAAGCTTTATCCTTTTGCTGGTTAGGGACGGTAGTCGCTTCCCTCTCGGCCCGAGACGAGGGGTCAGGCGGCTGTTGGATTGTATGTGTGGAGGTTTTGCAACTGTTTTCAATAACATCCACAAAAATCTCGTCCTCATGCAGGCTAGGAGTAGTAGTCGTCTTCTCTTCAGCCTGAGCCGAAGATTCATGTTATTTTGTCACCGTTGGATTGACAATTTCAGATGCCCTAGTAGTTATTGTCATGATTCATTGTCACAAGTATTTCCGTTATAGTGCATTTAGTGATTTCCTATAGACGATGCCACTGATGCGAGGTAATTTTGCTTGCTGACTAATCACCCATCGCCAGACTAGCCCAAGCTCCTTGTTGATCTTGAGCTAGCTTTGAGTTCGAAAAACCTACACTGAAAACATGTCCCGTAAACTAGGTAGGGACCGACCCAGTGTAGGCACTCTAATGCATGCGTCACTTGATGCTCTTTGATGGCTTCTAGGTTAGGCTAGAAGTCATTGAAGTGGATTGTGAAGTTTGTTCATTTCGGACTGAACTTGGGGTTAAACCATGTTGCTTACGTATCCCGTGCAGGGAATCAAGCCGAACATAGTTCATTGTCCTTAGTGTAATTCGAACCTGGTCTATGGTGAAGGTCGACCCGTGGAGGGTGAACCATTGCCCATCGGATGTTAGTTGATGGCTCAATTATCTGTTGTGGATGCTTTAATATTGTGCAGATTTACAATTTTGCACATAAGTCATTTGTTCGAGGTCGGATTGAGAAATTACTTCTTGATATGGAAACCAAACTCAAAGGGCTTTCCAAAAATATAAGCCATGATAAGTCAAATTCAACAGGCATAAGTCGAATTTGGGTTGAGAATCTCAGTTATTGCGTAACTTTACGATTTTGCCCATATCTCTCTCGTCGGAGGTCGAATTGATAAACCGATTCTTGATATAAAAATTAGACTTAAAGAGATTTCTAATAATATGAGCATGATAACTTAAATTTAAATATTATTAGTCAAATTTCAGTTGAGGATCAGTATTGCGCGACTTAAATTTGTGCTCATAAGTCTCTCGTCGAAGGTCGGATTGACAAAATGCTTCTTGATATGGAAACTAGAATCAAAGAAATTTCTAGTATTACAAGACATGTTAACTCGAATCAAAATATTATAAGTCGAAATTGAGTTGAGAATTAGAGTTAAGGATCAACATCGCGCGACTTTATGATTTTGTCCATAACTTTGTCGTCGAAGGTCGGATTGACGAACAACTTCTTGATAGGAAACTAGAATCAATGAGCTCTCCAAGAATAAATTCAATGATAACTCAAATTCAACCATTATAAGTGTAATTCGATTTGAGAAGTTAAGTTATGAATTCGAGTTGAAGATCAACATTGCGCGACTTTACGATTTTGCCTATAACTCCCTCCTCAAAGGTCAGATTGCCAAACCGCTTCTTGATACAAAAACTATACTCAAACGGATTTCTAGTAATATAATCCATGATAACTAGAATCCAACTATTATAAATCGAGGTTGAGTTAAGAATTCGAGTTGAGGATCAACATTTCGCAAATTTTTTTCTCATAACTCTCTCGTCGGAGACCAGATTGACAACCTTCTTCTTGATATATAAATTAGACTCTTGAGGGGTTTGTTGGTTGGCTGCCTAAGCACTTGCTCTATGACCTTTTTGGGTCTCGATCATAGAAGCTTCATCCATTTGCTGGCTAGGGACAATAGTCGCCTCCCTCTCGGACCAAGCCGATGGGTCAGGCTGTTGATGGATTATATGTGCGACGATTCTGCAACTGTGTTCAATAACATACACAAAATCCTCGACCCTATGTAGGCTTGGGATAGTAGTCGCCTCCCCTTCGGCCTTATTCGAAGGTTCAGGCTGTTGATCGTCACCGTTGGATTGGCAATTTCAGATGCTCTAGTAGTTCTTGTCATGATTCATTGTCATGGGTGTTTTCTTCATAGTGTATTAAGTGGTTTCCCATAGACGGCGCCACTAAAGTGGGGTAATTTTTCCTGCTGACTAATTACTCCATGTCAGACTAACCCAAACCCCTTGTTGATCTTGAGCTAGCTTTGAGTTCATAAAACCTACAATGAAAACACGTCCGATGGACTAGGCTGGGGCTGACCCAACGTAGGCACTCCAATGCATGAGTCTCTTGATGCTCTTGGATGGCTTCTAGGTCAGGCTAGAAATAATTGAAGTGGATTGGGAAGTTTGTTGATTTCAGACTGAACTTGGGGTTAAGCTAAGCTCCCTACGTATCCCGTGTAGATAATCAATCTAAACATTGTTCATTGTTCTTAGTGTAAGAAGAACGTGGTTGTGGGTGAAGGTCGGCCCTTAAAGGGTGAACCATTGCCTATCGGATGTTAGTTGATGGCTCAATTATCTGCAGTTGATGCTTCAACATTGTGGGGTTTTACGATTTTGCCCATAACTCATTTGTCGGAGGTGGGATTGATAAACCGCTTCTTGATATGGAAACCAGACTCAAAGGGCTTTCTAGATATATAAGCCATGATAATTCGAATTCAACAATTAAATGTCGAATTTGAGTTGAAAATTCAAGTTGCGGATCAACATTGTGTGACTTTATGGAAACTCATTTTATCCATATCTCTCTTGTTGGACATCAGATTGATAAACTGCTTCTTGATATGGAAACTAGACTCAAAAAGATTTCCACTAATACAAGCCATGATAACTTGAATTAGACGATTATAATTTGAATTCGAGTTGAGGATCAGCATTACGCGACTTTACAATTTTGCTCATAACTCTCTCGTCGGAGGTCGGATTGACAAAATGCTTCTTGATATGAAAACTAGACTCAAATGGCTTTCCAGTAATATAATCCATGATAACTTGAATTATATAATTATAATTTATAAGTCGAATTCGTGTTAAGGATCAACATTGCGCGACTTTACGTTTTTGCCCATAACCCTCTTTGGAGGTTAGATTGACAAACTGCTTCTTGATATGAAAACTAGACTCAATGGGCTTTCCACGAATATAAGCCATGATAACTCGAATTCAACTATTATAAGTCGAATTCGAGTTGAAGGTCATCATTGCGCGACTTTACGATTTTCCCATAATTCTGTCGTCGGAGGTCGGAGTGAAAAACCGCTTCTTGATATGGAAACTAAACTCAATGGGCTTTTCCAAGCCTATAGGCTAGATAACTTGAATTCAATTATTATAAGTTGAATTCGAGTTTAGAACTCAAGTTGAAGGCTGTGGGCGACACTTCCCAAATGTGAAGGGTTTGGGGGTATTTATAGGTCTAGTTGATCTATTTTGGTGGGTTGGGTCTCTCTTGTTACATTATATGATTGGCTTTGGGCTCCTTTTGTTCAATTATGCGCCATTTCACTAATTTGACCATAACTTATTCAATACTCATCGTAATTGAGATTCGTTTTCTGCATTAGAAATTAGACATTCGTATCTTTTCGACGGCGTATAACTCATAGCATGATTTGGTCGAAAAGAACCGTAGTACGTAAATTTTATAAATCGTGCTTGCATTTTCCTTTTGCCTTTGATGCTTAAGACAAACAACCACCCAATGCGGTTGTTCTGGCTTGTCGTTTTTCGACGTCCGCTTTGGCACATAGCATAACACGTGAGCAATACAAATTATGATACAACACTAGTCTCGTCTAAAAGGTTAAACTTACAAAGAGCTTTAGCATTTAAAAGCTTATAAATTTTTTGTTTTGGTATAAAGGAAATAAAATAAGGGCCTTAAGCCATGTCTAAACTAAGCAAAGTAGCTAACAAATGAGGCGGCCTATCCAAGAATACGACGTCCTCATCTCCCTCATGGGCATGTTTCTTCGTTAACGCATCTGCGACCTTGTTCGCCGATCTCGAAATCCAATCAAGCTTAATCTCCCACGGCATGTGAAGAAATTTTTGGCATTTTCCCACCAAACTCTCGTTTGCAGCACTCATCTCCATCTCATTTGTTATGAGCTTAATAACCCGCTGCGAGTCCGTCTCGACCGCTATTCGTCATCGCCTTTGATCCCACGCCCTAGTCAGCCTGGCACACAATGCTTCAAGCTCTGCTTCATCCACGGTGTTATCAGGGGCGTATCTACATAGGGGCTAGGGGACGTATCTACATATAGGGGCTAGGGGGGCAGTAACCACCCCCATTTTTTCAATTTTTTTACCTATATAAATGTGTGTGTTGAAAGAAAATAAAAAGGGCTGTTAAAAAAGAAAAAGAGAGAAGAAAATAAAAGAAAAAAGGATAGCCGCTAGTAACGGGATATTCAAGTTCCTATATCAACTAAACAAATCTTAAAATATAACAAAAAATCAGAATTTATAAGTAAGAATTATCATATAATTATTTGAATTTATCACTAAGTCTATAATTATTTAACTTTGAAAGCTTAAGTACAATAAATTGCCAAAATTCACCTCTTAATTTGTTATATATATCTAGTAAGAATTAACATTACTTTTTATACTACTAAGCAAAAAAAAGTTCTTTTTGATGTTAAAAAATTACAAATACTTCTTTCTACACTTAATTAATCCACATAAACAACTTAATCTTATTAAATTTGTTGATACATGAAAATTTAATATTGCTCGATCGAATTAAATACATGCATATGTTGTATCATTTTTGTAAAGAAAACCTTAGTTTCTACATATACGACAACATAAATACAATGTGGATCTTTTTGTTCTTTTATCTAGTTTAAATAGATCCAAACAAATTATTACATCTTCTATAATATTTACTTTGATAAACTATATATATGTTTTTAATAGAAAAAAATACAATACATTTCGTTGGTTATTGATACCGACATCGTAAATGATATATTAGTAGATTTTTCAATTAAGAAGTAAAGGTTGAAAAAGAAAAAAAAGAACTCATCTATACATCTTTTTTGAGACTCCCCAAAAAAAGCAATTCAAAACAACAAAACATTTCTTCATCCATTTTTCGGTTCTTTGTCTTATTTCTTTCCTACAGTTCTAAAAAAAATGTTTAGCTCCCCCCTCCTCATATTTGATTCCTGGATACGCATTCCTGATACGCCACCGGGTGTTAGCCAGCAATAAGGACGCGCCCGCAGAGAATCCGGTGTTATCTTGCATGTATCGGCTGCCATCCACGTTGAGCTTGACCCAACTCGCATCCGGTTTGGTCCACTTCTCTTTGCACACACCTGCCGTCGGCCCAATCCTCCTTTCTCGTTACACGCAAACTGTGATATTATATATTTTTGGTTATGGTCTGGTGTTGGAATTGAATCGAAGACCTCCACTCAGTTGGAAGTAGTCTGTGATATTAGTTTCACTATCAGTTAGTTAACTTTATATTTTTCCCGCGTTATTCAATTAGTTAGCTGTCAGTTACTCTGTTTTAGCTTGTATAAAATTCGTTAGCTGTACGTATTGAATCAATCAATATTACAACATGTTAATACTTTCTAAGTTTCGTGATTTACTCTCCTCGATTTTAATAAGTTACCGGTCAATATGTGTTTGCATATATATAATTATTATCTGCTAAGATTTCAGCAGGTTTCTTTTCTTCTTTCGTAACGTAAGTATCCCGCGAAGCAATAAAATAAAGAAAACAAACTTCGATAATAATTCTATAAATTAACGGAAGCAAATCTACAACCAAATTGAAAACACACAAACAAAATTACACATATATAACCTTCTCCTAGAGTAGTCGATTACCAATAATGGCCGCTACAAGCACCAAAATGCTGATCAGTGTTCAGGAGAGGTGTCGAATTGCTCCTCGTGGCGATGCACCACCGGAGAATACCTTTCAACTAACATACATAGAGATTGTGTTCTTGCACTTTCGTCCATGCCAACGCCTTCTCTTCTACCGATTCCCCTGTTCCACCTCTCATTTCTACGAGACCATCGTCCCGAATCTGAAAAAATCTCTTTCCGAAACATTGAGGCACTATTTCCCTCTCGCCGGGAACTTATACTTTCCTGCACCAACCAATTCATCTGGCTTGCCTGAGTTTCGCTACTTTCCAGGGGACTCCGTTTCTTTTGTTGTAGCGGAGTCCTCGTCAAAAGATTTGGAGTTCAACTATTTGACGGGGAACAAAGCCCGCAATGCGGACTTGTTCTATGCCCTCGTGCCTAATGATTTATCCGGAAATAGTATTGAAACAATTGAAGAATCATCGGGTAATGATAATTTCAAAAGAATCTCATCACTTTTATCAGTGCAGGTGACTCTTTTCCCGGAAAATGGCATATGCATCGGGTTCGCCAATCATCACGCGGTTGGTGATGCAAGTTCAACCGTGAGGTTTATCAAGGCATGGAGTGCCGCTGCAAGGGGCAAAGAGCTAGTTGATCTGCCATTTTACGACAGATCCGTGATCAAAGATTCAAATGAGCGGGTGGCGAATATGTTCTGGAATAATTTAAAGGATCTTCAGTATGGCCCTCGGCCTCAAATCCTACCCACTAATAGAGTCCGAGGAACATTCGTTATGTCCAAAGAAGATATCCAGAGTCTAAGGAATCGGATTCTGGGTGAAAAACCACGATTAACTCACTTATCCTCATTTACGGTTACAACTGCTTATGTGTGGAGTTGTCTTGCTAAAGCTGCGGCAGAAATAGGGGAAGGGGTAAAAAACGAGGAACCAGAGTACTACATGATACCTGTGGATGCAAGGAACCGCCTCAATCCACCCGTTCCTGCAATGTATTTTGGGAACTGCTTGGGCTTCGCGGTGACTGAAATGACGCACGGAGAACTGAAATCAGGAAAATACGGGGTTTTTAAGGCGGTTGAGGGTGCGAGCATGCTCATTAGTGAGAAGGTGAATAAAGAAGGGGAGCTAATGAAAGATGTTGACGATTGGGGTGAGATATACCCTCCGTTGTTTGGGAAACGGATGTGCTATGTGGTGGGTTCGCCTAAATTCGACCTTTACGATGATACAGATTTCGGGTGGGGCAAACCGGTGAAATACGAATCGCTGCTCATCGATGGGGAGGGTTCCATATCGCTTTGTAAGTCTAGGGAATTCGAGGGAGGGTTGGAGATTGGTTTGTCTGCAACCACAAAGAAAATAGAAGCTTTTGAAGCTATCTTCTATGGCGGATTATTCAAGATATAATCCAATCTAAACTACATGCACATATTATTAATGTTATTGTTAAGTTGTTTTGTGCGTGTGCATAAGTGCATTTCCAATAATCTAATTTAATAAAGTGTATGTTTTGAATGTTCGTTGTTAAATTCAATGAAGTGTTTTAGTACTTTCTGTTAATTAGTATTCAGATGTATTTAATTAGTCATACCAGTGTAGCTATAGCTCAACTACATATATTACACCAAGTAATATGTAATGTACGATTCAGATCAGAAGCAGAAAGTCCAACCCAACACCATCACACTTCTACACTTACCACCCATCAAAAAAGCTTCTAAAAAAAGTTATACTCGCAGGATGCTTAGGGATAAAATAGGAAAGATATAAAGTATTTTGGGGCTACAAGAGATATTAGGACTTAGAGGACTTTTATGCAATAAGACTTTGCAATATGACTTGCAAATATTTGATACAAGAGTGATCTGCTAAAGCTTTGATTGCTTTCATAGTTGGCTTGATTACAATTACACCCACTCCTCCCTTGTTTATAGGATAAACACTTTAGTTGAAAACCTTCTAATTCATGTAACCCCTAAATATATTATTAGGAATCTACTCCCTGCCCGTACGCAACATACTTTTTCTTAAACAATAAGCGAAGGCAATCAATTAACATTATATGTCGATCGATCTGCCTTATGACTAAGTAATGGCAGATCAGAAAGTCTTACAACTTTTGCAGCTATCAATATATATGTTATAATGTGCGAAAAATTAGGAATGGCATGCATATGTTTGCAATTTGACTTTAGTTTTTTATTAGATCTGATAAGATATTGACAGATGTTATTTTATTTCTTTCTCCTTCGGTAACGTATTAATTTATATCCCGCGAGCAATAACAAATTAAAAAACAAACTAGACATTGTAAATTAATTCTATAAATGGAGGAAGCTCGATCGAAAGCTAATTAAGTCCACAACCAAAAACAGCAAAAAAACACACAATAAAATTAAAGGATAGATCGACCAATTCTAGCTACAAATGGTGATCAGTGTTCAGGAGCGATGTCGGATTGCGCCTCGAGGCTGTGCAGATGCACCACCGGGGAAGACCCTTCGATTGACATACATGGACATGCCATACTTGCACTTTCGTCCATGCCAGCGACTTCTCTTCTACCGATTCCCGGCCTCATGTTCCACCTCCAACTTCTACGCCACCATTGTCCCGAATCTTAAAAACTCTCAACTCTAAGGCACTATTTTCCTCTTGCCGGGGGCTTATACTTTCCAGAGTCAGCCTCTAGTGGCCTGATACCTAAAGCAGTTTGTTCAATCATGGACAAAATTATCCGCAGGTTCTGGTGGAACTCAGACAAAAAATCAAGATTTCTTGCTTTTATGAATTAGGATAGCATATGTCAGCCGACACAGTTGGGAGGATTAGGATTTAAAAGAATGTTAGATTTTAACAAAGCCATTTTCTAAAAAAAACTCTTGGAGTCCTCAAAGGTACTGATACCTTTTGGAGTAAAATTCTGCATGAGAAATATTTGAGAGAAGATAACTTTTGGACGGTTGAAAAAAAGCAAACTGACTCATGGGTCTGGAGAAATATTCTCCTATGCATGAATATCATTGCAAAAGGAGCCTGTTATAAAGTAACCACCAATTCTACTTTGAAAATTTGGGAAAACCCATGGATTCCATCAACTTAAAATTTCAAGCCACCTGCTCCTATCAATCATCAGCCTAACATCACATATGTTAAAGAGCATTTCACAGTTACTGGAGCATGGAACAGAGAACTCCTACAAGCCACTTTCCCCCCGAAGTGTGTCTCAATATTTTGAAAATTAAAATTTCCAGTCATGGGAACCCTCGTTGCGTGATCTGGATACCCAAACGCCGCGGGTTATTCACCTCAAAGAGTGCCTACTTGGCAGATCAGTTGCACCGTTTTTACACTCCCTCCATCACACTAAAGGATCTGCTCAAAAAACTCTGGAGTTCTCACCTTCATGAAAGGCTTAAATTCTTTGCATGGAAAATAATCAGCAACTACTTCCCCACAAGAGATAATCTTAACCGCTTCTTTGATATTCGAGATAAAACTTGTTTGCTCTGTGGCAGGGGTGAGGAATCAGTTTACCATATTTTTGTGGAATGCATTTTTACTCAGAAAATTTTCTTTGCATCAAAATGGAATATCAGACTTGATCCTGTTAAATTTCTGGATATGATTAGCTGGATGGCTGCAGTTTTCAATCCAAGATTGAGTACTATGTCTGCAGAAGCACAACATGAGTTTGTTAACTTCACTATATACTCCTACTCTTTCATATGAAAAATCAGAAATGATGTGCTTCACTCAGCCTCAAATCTCCCATCAGAAATCTCGGTTGCTAAGAAAGCTGAAGTAAAAGCATATGAAATGTACAAATCCCAAATCACAAGAGAATTGATCAGTCCAGTGCTCCTCTGTCTTACACCTGGAACTCCTAAAGGGTGGATCAGGATTTCACGTGATGTTGCCTTCACTAATGGTTCTACTTCTGTTGCTTTTATTGCCCGCAATCATGGGATTTTCTATGCAATTTGCGGTATAATAACATCTATAATTTTGTCATGGGATTTTCTATCCAATTTTTTTTGGGGAAATTGTACTAAACTCCACATCGTATGGTCCGATTTGCAGTCAACACCTTTAAGTTTATTTTGTTACGGTCAACTCCCTATCGTTTGCCGAAATAGACAGTTTGCCCCAACTCAACATTTTGCACTTTTTTCATGGGGTATTTTCGTCAAATGTTCAAAAAAATCAATATTTTTTAAAAAAATTGAAAGAAAATTAAAGATTTATTAATCGTCAAAATTTGGCCAAAAAAAAATTTGTCGATTAATAAATCTTTAATTTTCTTTTAATTTTTTTTAAATATTGATTTTTTTGAACATTTGACAAATATGCCCCTGAAAAAAGTGCAAAATGTTGAGTTGGAACAAAGTGTCTATTTCGGCAAACAATAGGGGGTTGACCGTAACAAAATAAACTTAAGGGTGTTGACTACAAATCGGACCATACGATGGGGGGTTTAGTGTAATTTTCCCAAAAACAAATTGGATAGAAAATCCCATGACAAAATTATAGATGTTATTATACCGCAACTATATACATATAATACACACACACACACATATATATATATATATATATATATATGCATTATATGTATGATATAAATTTAAGCAAGTTTTTGCCACCATTATTCAAATAAAAGCTTATAAATTCATTTATTATATTTAGCAGTAATAAATTTATACTGAAGGATAATATGCGCAGTTCTAGAACTGAATAAAATATTTTGTCTTAAATTTACTTATACATATAAGATCATTTACATTTGGGATTTGTTTTATCAGCCCATCGCTCCGCCGGCACCCGTCCAACGTAACTCAGCAACTTGTATATAGTCCTAATCGTAAAATTCATGTATACAGTTGGGAAAGCTGATCGGCAAAAATCGGGTACTACAACCCGCTAAAACCCGGCACCCCCTAAGGGGCTAAATATATTGCTAGAAATCTACTCCTTGCCGTTACGCAACAATATACTTTTTCTTAAACAATAAGGGAAGGCAATCAATTAACACATTATATGTCTATCGATCTGCCTTATTACTAATTAGTAATGGCAGATCAGAAAGTTTTACAACTTTTGCAGCTATCAATTTATATGCTATAATGTGCGAAAAAATAGGAATGGCATGCATGTGTTTGCAATTTGACTTTAGTTTTTTTATTAGATCTGATAAGATCTTCGCAGATGTATTTAATTTCTTTCTCCTACGGTAACGTGCTAATTTATATCCCGCGTGCAATAACAATTTAAAAAGACAAACTAGACATTGTAAATTAATTCTATAAATGAAGGAAGCTCGATCGGAAGCTAATTAAGTCCACAACCAAAAACAACTAGAAACACACAATAAAATTAAAGGATAGATCGACCAATTCTAGCTACAAATGGTGATCAGTGTTCAGGAGCGATGTCGAATTGCGCCTCGAGGCGGTGCGGATGCACCACCGTGGAAGACCCTTAGATTGACATACATGGACATGCCATACTTGCACTTTCGTCCATGCCAGCGACTTCTCTTCTACCGATTCCCGGCCTCATGTTCCACCTCCAACTTCTACGCCACCATTGTCCCGAATCTTAAAAACTCTCTTTCCCAAACTCTAAGGCACTATTTTCCTCTTGCCGGGGGCTTATACTTTCCAGAGTCAGCCTCTAGTGGCCTGCCTGAACTTCGCTACGTTCCTGGGGACTCAATTTCTTTCATTGTCGCGGAGTCCTCATCATCATCAAAAGACTTGGATTTCAACTACCTCACGGGGAACAAAGCCCGCGATGCAGACTTGTTCTATGCTCTAGTGCCTAATGAATTATCCGAGCATAGTACTGAAACAACGAATAATAAATTATGCGGCAATTTTAAAAGAATCTCATCACTTTTATCAGTGCAGGTGACTCTTTTCCCCGAGAATGGCATATGCATCGGGTTTGTCAACCATCACGCGGTTGGTGATGCGAGTACAATCGTGGGATTTCTCAAGGCATGGAGTGCAACCGCAAGGTTTGAGGCCGGGGCCGAAGAATTAGGTGATCACCTACAACCATTTTACGACAGATCTGTGATTAAAGATCCAAATGAGCGACTGGCAAACTTGTGCTGGAACGATTTAAACAATCTTAAATTTGGTCCTCGGCCTCAAATTCTTCCCACTAATAGTGTCCGAGGAACCTTCGTTATGTCCAAAGACGATATCCAGAGTCTAAGGAACTGGGTTTTGGGTAAAAAACCACATTTAATTCACTTATCTTCTTTTACAATTACAACTGCTTATGTGTGGAGTTGTCTTGCTAAAGCCGCGGCAGAAATAGGAGAAGGGGTTAACAACGAGGAGCCAGAGTACTACGTGACACCCGTGAATGCACGGCCCCGCCTTGACCCCCCGGTTCCAGCAACGTATTTTGGGAACTGCCTAGCCTATGCAATGACCGAACTGACGCACGGAGAATTAAAATCAGGAGAATTCGGTTTTCTTAATGCGGTTGAAGGTGCAAGCAAGCTTATTAGTGAGAAGGTGAATAAAGAAGGGGAGCTAATGAAAGACGTTGACGATTGGAATAAGATATACCCGCCATTGTTTCGGAAACGGATCTTTTATATGGCGGGTTCGCCTAAATTCGACCTTTATGATGATACGGATTTCGGGTTGGGCAAACCGGTGAAGTACGAATACCTAATCATCGATGGGCAGGGTTCCATATCGGTTTCTAAGTCGAGGGAATTCGAGGGAGGATTGGAGGTTGGTTTGTCTGTACCCAACAAGAAGATGGAAGCTTTTGAAGCTATCTTTTATGGCGGATTATTCAAGTTATAATCCTTACTAATTAAACTACGTACTTCGTACTTTTTAATGCAAGTGTTACTATTATTATCATAATATTGTTAAGTTACGTCGTGTTTTGTGTGCATTACTTATTAATGTAATAAAGTGATCATGATTTTAATGTTGTTAAGATCTGCTCTTCATGCATGCCTAAGCTTCTTCTAATCAATGAAATGTTATTTTTTAGTACTTTCTGTGATTGGATCAATAACTAATAAATTCTTCTATTCTTAATGTGTTTCTATGCCTTCTAGCTAGGTCGGAACTTGTCACATATGGTTAGCTTAGTATAGTTTGTTCGGTTGGCATGATTTGTAGGCTATTGAGTCAACCACAAGGTTTACCTAGTGCAAAAAAAAAAAAAGACTTTAGCGATTGCGAGTTTCCACGCTATAAAAACAATGTAAAAGAATAAATTAGTGTGTAAAAATAAAGTACTTATCAATTTTTCAAAGTAAAGAGTTAATAATTCATCGTGTTATGTTTTTTTTTTAGTCACATTGTATCATTAATAAATTTCAAATAATTTCTTCTGAACCAAAATAAATCATAGAAATATATTTGTTCTTATAGATCAAAATACACAAAAAGTTTGGAGGTGCAGAATGAGCTATAATTTGGTTTTGAAAAAAAAAAAAGAATAATAGGAGATTGTTTACTACTTGGCAATGTATCAAAATAAAGCTACTTAACGCTGCAACGTGCCGAGCCCTGATGAAAGGAGTCTCAAAAGTTTAATTTCCTATGCATGCAATGCGTTGCAGAGTGAACGAATTCAAATACCCATTTTCTGACTGTTTTGCATGGTTAAATGAAATCAACCATGTACAATTATGTGCACAATACTATACCACAGAAGTACAATGGCTAGGGCCACTATCAACAAAAAAAACATCTCAGACTACCACAACAGAAAGCATTAGTAGGGACGCCAAGCTTTAGACGACCAGGCCGTCGATATGCCAAGCCGTCCCTACTAGTTTAATACTGACAGCATGGCCGTCGGCACTAAAGAGTACCAACGACTAGGCCGTCGGTACAATTTCGGGGAGAAATTTCTCGCCAAAACTTATTAGTACCGACGGCCCATGTCGGTACTAAAACTAGAGCGACGACCCTAGTTTTAATTTTTTATGGGCCCAACTAGGCCGTAGCTGGGCCCTAGTACCGACGGTTTGGTCAGTGCCAACTGCCTCGCCATTGGTATTGAGGGGGTACATATCAATAAATACCCCTCTCCTCTTTCTCGTTTCTCACACCCCAAAACCTCTTCCCCCACCTTACTAGCAACGGCGCCCCCACCCATTTTCAATGACCCGTCTCTAGCTACTGCGAATTTTGTAAGTCTTTGTATTTTTTTTCGTTTTATCTTGTATTTTAACGTTTTTGAAGCTCGTTTATGCTGTTATTAGACCAGAATTATTAGATCTCGTAGAAATGTTAGCTTTTAAACACAGATCATGCCCATAGGGAATTGTTAGATCTCGTTTGAAGAATGTTTTTATGATTGTTTGATTTAATTATATTTTGATATATGTTTGTTTAATTAGTTTAGTTGAAATGATATTGTATATATGTCTTTAGGAATTGTTAGATATCGTAGAATTGTTTGTTTTGAAATATCGTCTTGAGCCTTTAGGAATTGTAAGATCTAAAAAAACACTATTATTCTTCAAACATCGTCTATGCCTTTACGGAATCTCTATAACATAGAAATAATTATACTTTGAGGAAATTTCTATAGGTAGGACTTCAAATGAGCCTACTTCATCTACTCCTCTTGAGTCATGCATCCCGCATCGATTAGAGCTTCATGATGCAGCCAACGCATGCGAATCGACACGACATACATTCGCTTCCTCGTTTGAAACTAGGAGCAGTGTAGCTAGGCCATCCTACGCCGAGTCTTCCAGGGCAGTGCCCGATAGTGATAGAGCATGATCGAGTTGCGGGGGGTCATAAGCGGCAGCGAGACCATCACAACCTACATCTAGTACATCGGGGCGGCCTCTCAGGGGAGTGGCCAGGGGAGATCCAGTCCTTTGCAGGGCAGAGCGTGAGCGCTTAGAATTGGATGAAGATGGATATTTCAATAACTAGCTCTGCATTGTACAGACGATTACAATCATTTGAAGAAGTTACTAACTACATTTTGCGAGTGCTATACCAAACTCGATATCGACATGCAACCTAAGTTTTGGTTACAGTTTAAGGTGAGAAGTTATTATAAAATACAGTAAAATAAAGTGTGGTATATTTAAATTATACAACAAAATCCCGTAAAACTTAAAACCTTAATTATTTGTAGGCAACATACAAGATTCCTAGGATGGGGAAGAAGAAGTTTCATGACATGTTTGAGATTAAGGCGAAAGAGAGGTATCAAGGCATGGTGAATGATGCGAAGCAAAATTACCTGAAGACGAAGATGATCCGAAGTGGGCAAATCAGCAGAAGACTTGTGATAAGAGAAGAATTTAGTGAATTAAGTACCTGATTTCTTAGAATTTTGTACAATCTTTGTGCCAATATTACTTGTTTTAGTGTCATTTTATTGTTTTTGCAGTTTGAGTAAATTGCAACACTTTTTAGTAATAAAGGGGAATAGACCTACGACGCTGCCAACCGCGCTACTAAAGGAACAATAAAACAGAATGCAGGGCGAGAAAAAGGACGATCACGCAAGAAAGGTGAAGAAATAGGGTGTCGTACGATCAGCAGCGCCGATCAGACAAAAAACTGGGTCGATGTCAGAAACCCTAAAACGGAGCCCAGTATGAAGAAAAACTGTGAAAATAAGGCTTCGTTCAACAGTTAGGGTACCGGGTTTCAGAGCACAAAACACCACTAAAAAGAGTTAGAGAGCATTCTAAGGTTAGAGAAGAGCAAAAATTCTACCGTTCGTAGCACCACAATCATAGTTGAAGGAGAAAGGTGAACCAAAGAGTCCGCAATCAGAGTAGAGAAATGCATTGAGGAGATTAGGAGTTTAATCTTTTCTTTTCCTTACTTGAATTGTTGTGATTTGAATATGGCTATGAGTAGCTAATCCTTTCAATATATAGGGGATGATGTAGTTGATCTCATATGGAGGCACCTTGAACCTATATTTGATTATGTTTATTGATGAATTTGTTTAGTTTGATATTATTTGTTGCTTATGGTACTTGGTTTATTTGATGCACGTGTTTCTCTTGCAGCAAAGTAGTGACATTCAATAACCTTGTATTATGTTGAATTATACATATGAGATTATTAACGCAACACTAGCATAGTAGATCAAGTAGATAAATCTTTAGACCTTCGATCATTAACTTTCTGGTGAGGGAAAAGTGCTTAACGATTTGAAATCATTAGAGATTAGAGGGTTCTTTAGTACATCGAAAGGTGGCTAATTTGCTACATCAACATGGAAACAAAAAAAACCATGAATAAATAGCGTCTTGAATACGAGTCATTGGTATTTTGTCTATGAAGTACAAGCATCCAAGATCAATGAAATCCATCTCTTAGATATTCTTTATCAAACCTGATTCGCAACTTTAGATAACAATCAATCAAGCAATCAATCAATTACATTTTGTTCTAGTTAGTTAGATAGATTAGTCTTAGTTCTTTAGAAATATCTCCAACTGAAATCTCTAGTTAATTTCACTCAAGCATTCTAGTTTAGATCTCTAGTTGTTAATTAGTTAATAAATTAGTTCCTTGTCTTAGTTTAATTCTTCAACTATAAAACCAAAAAGAAAAGAAAACTGATTCTTAGAGTGTTCAACAATATAAGCGCTAAATTACATATATCTTCCCTCTTGGGATTCGATATCTGGGCAGTAATCTTACTTTTCATTTTATTATTACTTAATCCGTGCACTTGCCACATAGTGGAATTTTGGTGTAACAATTATGTGTTGAAATATATTCTAACCGAGAAGAAGCAAGAAGTATGTTGAACACTAAAGACGAAGGAACTCCACTAATAGGAACACCACAAAGGTAGCAGACTAAAAGAAACAATGATCAACCATTGGGAGAATGATACTTCATTCGACCTAGAAGACAAGAAGTCTTACCAGCACTTGAGCATTGGTTCATATATTGTTACAACTGAAGATCATGAACTAATCAAGTCAGCTATATTCTCTATGATCGTCCTGAATCAATTCGGGGGAGGAATTATTGAAGATCCAATGACACGTCTCAAAGACTTTAGTGGGACATGTAAATTATTTCAACCCAAATCTGATTCAGGGAAGTTGAAGTTATTTCCATTTTCTTTGAACTGAGTAGCTAAGAGGGGGCTGAATGAACTACCAACTAACATTATCACAACATGGGAATAGACGACACAACTATTCTTACAAGAATTTTGCCTACCAGCAAAGACAACAAAGATGAGAAGTGAGATAGTTAATTTCCTACAAATGGATGCGGAGTCATTATCTAAAGCATGAGAACGATTCAAAGGCATGATGAAGCGATGCCACAACACAGCTTCACAAATGAGGTTCTACTCTCATAATTTTACTGCGGGCTAAACACCGTGTGCAAAAACACACTAGATGTTAGCTCATGAGGGGGATTCATGCAAAGGACTGACGAGGATTCTTTTTCTCTACTAGAGACACTTGCATCAACCATCTCAAAGTGGATATAGATCGAGGTTCTAGCAATTGAGCAATCGGGGTCCACGATATCGGCACTATCACTCAACTATCCGCACAAATGGACGCAATTAACACCAAATTGAAGCATATGATGTGAATTCACCAATTATGGTATGCAACAATTGTGAGGAAACCACCCTAATAATGAATGCAAAGGAGTAAATATATCTATGCATGAAGAACTTACAATCCATGGACAAGAAACCACCCTAATTTTTCTTGGTGAAGTCGGCAAACTCAGCAACAACAAGGACGTTTTCAGAAACCAACGAGATTTCAACCAATGGAGAAAAAGCTGAATCTTGAGGAAACATTGTGTAACTATATAACGAAGACTAATGAAATGTTGGGGCAAATAGAGGCGAGATGTCAAAACACGGACAACTCACTGAGAAATATTGAGAAACAACTTTGGTCATATACCATAGTGCTTAACTATATTAATGTAATAAATCACCCACATCCGAAAAACTTCTAAAAAAAATTATATTCTACTCAATTTAATGTAAATCATTTTAGAACGTGAGATTAACAAACTAATACAACACTATTTTGAAAGGCCAGAGTCTAAAATTAAACCTGCTATACTGCACATTCTTTTGGATTATTGTAGAAGTTATTTTTAGGACAAAATATTAAAAATGCCCGCTAACTTTTATTAAAAGTTAAAATGCCCGTTTTTTTTGGATCTTGCCAAAATGCCCCATATGTTTCAATTTTTTTTGTTAAAAATGCCCTCGACCCTTATTCGGGCTGGAATTGCCTACATGGCGATACAGTGGCTGTCACGTCAATAAGTGTTCTGCCACGTCATATTTTTCAGCCAAATTTTTTTTTTTACACAAATCTTTGTACTTTTACAAATTGTACTTACACCCCATAGTAAATTACACTTTGCACCCCAATATATATAAATAATAATAAATATCTATATAGATATAAATAATATATATATATATATATATATATATATATATATATTATAATAAGAAACATAGATATAACTATTTATAAAATAATAAATATTTTAATAATATAAAAAAAAAGACAATTAACAAAATCATCATCTTAGAAGTCAAATCCGCCCACTTCCAGCCATCTCCTCAAAAAACTAAACCGGTCATTCAACTTAGAAGTGAATTCCGAGTCGGGTGTGAATTTTTTGTGCATTTTGGAGTTTGTTTGACTTTTTTTCGGCGTGTCTACGGTCATCTTCACCGGTGAGCTCGAGGGGGTAGGGTACGGGAAGGGGATGGGATGAACTGTTTTAACTTTTTTTTTAAAGTTTATAACTTTTATATATATGTTTATTATATTTACAAATATTTATATATATATATGTTTTATTTTTACAAATAATTGTATATAAATATGTTTATTATTATTATTTATATATATTTATTATTTTTACAAAATAGTTATATATATGTTTATTATTTATATATATATTGGGGTGCATAGTGCAATTTATTTTGGGGTGAAAATATAATATTTAAAAATAGAAGGGTTTGTCTAAAAAACATTTTGTGGCGGAAAAAATTATTGATGTGCCATTGACTGTACCGCCACGTAGGCAGTTTTAGCCCGAATATAATAAGGGTCACGGGCATTTTTAAAAGTTTTTTTAAACTTATGGGGCATTTTGGCAAGACATTTTTAAAACGAGCATTTTAACTTTTTAAAAAAAGTTAGCGAACATTTTAATATTTCGTCCTTATTTTTAAATAAACATGAAAATGAAGTTTAACTGTTTTCTGTGCAAAGTTTTTCCAAGCACACTTATATGACTACTTGACGTGCTTCTATAATTATATACAGCTTAAATTAATTATGAGATTATAATGAGTTTGGACAAACAAAATCAGCTCTATCTCTCACGCCCCTTCACTAAATTTGTATCTGTTATTTTTCTAATAGTTTTTGTATATGTCCACTAAAATTTCACATATTTGCAGCTTATTTTCTTGTAAATTATATAGGGAGCGCCTTTCAACTAATTGATCACAATAGGCAAATTCGTTCAATTAATTTATTCTGAAAGTTTGTCTTATATTCAATAATTGAGAATTATTGAGTCGGTAAGTTTATCTAAAGATTTTGCTGGTAGTATTCGATGCGTGTTCTAGAACTGGATGAATTTTCCTCTATTTGATGGTTTGTGATTATTGTAGTGCTATAAATTAATTATTAAGTAATACGTGCTAGTTTATTCAGGTGGGCATAAAAGAAAAAGATCGTATTAGTAATATTCTGATTCACGAGTCTTGTTTATAGTGCCTCCTGCATTCCATGTATCACATAAGAAAAATGTGTAGTGTAAACTAATGTGTACTAACACTTACTGTACTATGTTATAACAAATACTTAAAAATGATCTTTTCTTACCAAAAAATAACAAAAGATGAGACCCTGAACTATGTTGTCTGCAGTTGATGATGGACTTTTGTCGTCTGAGAAGCGATTGACGACATCTCTAACGGTCTGATGATGCTCCTGAAAATAACCCTTTATCTCCTGATCAAGATGCAGCTGCATAAGTATCCGGCCTCCAGTCGGATTTTTGAGCGCTGAGTATCCCATCTTGGTTCTTGGAGAAGGTTAAGTGGACCTCCCAATGCAGAGATTTCAACAAATTCTCCACTTCCGTGATTGTGCTGGATTCGTCTCGCATGATCAGCTTCCCCCCTGGCCGTGCCATTCTATCCACCTCAGCCATAACCGCCACGAGTTTACATCTGCAAAGTGCCAATTGAAATTAGTACTTCTTGTTTCAATATAACTGAAAATATGATGATAGAGTTGGCTTGCGGATATTACCTCGTTTTCAGTTTAGAAAAAAGATGGTCTGCATGCAATAGATCGTACGTCCTAGGGTAAGTGCTGAAGGATTCACACCAGTCATGATATATCCCAAACAAACCACGCTCGTAAATTATGGGTAGTGTATCTGGAGAATCAACGTTCACAACATTCATCACCCATACTTTGAGATCCTTTAGTGCAGCCGCAAATCTGTGAGCAATTTGAATTTGTGTATGAATCATTTGGTGCTAAATAAATGGTCATATAAAGAATTGAGACAATCTTTAGTAGTATTTATGGTTACCCGCCATAAACTGCTCTCATGTCCATGACATTTCTCACGTTGGACCAGTTGATACCTAAATCGCTCATGTATGACTTGCTCACAACCTTCTTCCAGTGCTCGTAGTCTGATGCAAAGTCCTCGGGGGCCGGTTTTCCATAGATTCCATTCTGAGATTTGTTCAGCCAGTATGGTGGCGTCTGAACTCGCTTAGGCCACTCATCTGGCCATTGGGAGCCTCTCGCCGTTTCTTCAGTTGGTACTCTATGCATACATGACTGCAAAGGTACGTACCTGAAACCCGTGTTGTTCAATGCTTGCTCCATAAATATTCGATAAATTGGTGTGAAATTTCAAACATGTGTTCTCAAATGTTGTCTAGCTAGCATGCATGTACTGCTCAAGAACTAACCGTTTCCGGATCTTTATCGTTTTATTATGAATATGTCGTGCCGCTTTAGGAAAATGTGTCAATTCTCAAAATAAGCAAGATTTTATAGAAAATATATCCGAAGTTGTGATTATGATGAACCTTGAGAACTCACCATGCTGCACTAGAATCATCCTCATTTTTACACATCGGGGGGTCATTCTTCTTTCTTTGATCATAGCAGTCATTGGAGTCTGGTTTGTGATATATAGCAGCGCCAACAGAATTCAATTTATCCTTCTTGATAGTGACGAGTTCCCAACACATGGCTACCGTGAGGCGAGACATTTCTGCACGATGGTTACATATGTAAGCAAGCATTGTGTGTCATTACTAAGATGAATAATTCAATTGAATATAATCCTACCTTTCCATATCTCAACATCCTCTTCCTCCTTTTGATACACCGGAGTTGCTGACCACACAAAGTAACCTCCTGGCCTTAGCACCCGGTTTAATTCCAGAAGCAGAGCCCCACCTTCATCAGATTTCAATTTGTTTGCATTGTCAGCAAGACTAATTTTGCTAAAAACAAGCTTAAGTCAATAATTTTCTTTAACTAATAAAGAGAAAGAATATGAAGTGAACCATCTGCATGCCAGGGGACTCTGCATCGTGCACAGTGCACAAGATCGAATACTCTACTAGGAAACTGAAGTCTCTGAGAGCCCATAACAGCAGATATTGCTGGTATTCCTCTTTCAAGGGCGAATTGGACTTGAGCCTCGTGTTCGTCTTTGGGAGCGAACGACATTGCCAAAACATCTCTCTCGAATAGAAATCCACCAAAGCTTGCAACTCCACAGCCAACATCCAACACTACTCTAGTGTGTTTTCCCCATGCAATCTCTGGCACCGCCTATGGGAAATCAAATGTATGGAACTTCAAGAATCATTCAAGAATTTTTTTAATTGGCATGGTGAGAGTAAACAAATGTTGTTATCGTAGTTCATGTTATCTCAGATCTTTTTATTTCATGATTTAGGTGTCTTACCTTTTGTATGAAGTCAATATAATGCAGTGCACCATGAATGAATTGAGTCCCACCACCTGGGAAAGTAAGAAATTCTCCAGTCTTCTTCACCCAATTCTGATGTCCCTTTACTTCTGCGAGCAGCGTGTGTGGTACATTATGGTACCATATCTACCACACAGCAGCATACACAAAAAGAAAAACTTGTCATAAAACAAAAAGATCACTATTGTTTGGTGGCATTATATGCACAACGAAATGCTTATGGGACTTCATGTGCCACTCTGCAGTTCATGTATTAAGATTATTAAGATTCAGGACACGTGTCATAATCACAACTATCCTTACCGCATTATATATTCTTAGAACTATCTTACCTTATCTCTGCTTTGAGGCCACTCGATGGATCTCTTGTACCCATTAGGAAGTTGAACCAAGCAAATCGGGGGCTCCTCAGGGCAGTGTCTTTCACGATGCTGGTAATGCTCCCTCTTGTGTATTTTTTCTATCGCTTTCTCATTGTCCAAACATGGTATATAGTCTGCACCAGCTGTCACGTTGCACAACTGCCATGTATATCTTCTCTCTTTCTCGTTTTCTGATTGGTGTGCTTGAGTAGACCATGACTTCTTTGATTCTGTTGATTCTTTTGGTATGGCTGTAGTCTGGTCGCTTAATTTTATTTCGCCAATTTTTTGTGATAATGTCTCGGGTGGTGCAGCTGAATGTACCGCTGCATTGTCGTGTTGAATTTGATCGCCACTTGTTGCTCCATGAGGATCTTGTTTTGCCCGTGCTTCTTCTTTTCCTTTTTGAACCTGAGCATCTTCTTGATGTTGATGTTCTTCTACTCGTTTTCGTTGATCTTCTTCTGAAATGTGATTCTGTAATGGATCTGGAACCGATTTCTCCGCTGCTCGGTTTTCAGAGTTTTGAGCTTGTACTGGAATTTGTTTAACTTCTTGCTTTTGAGTCATGGTACTTTCCTCGGTAGCTTGATTCCCAAGTGCAGCTTGCTTGTCTTGTTCCTTAACAGACTCTTTCTCCTGCAGCTTTTCCATGTTCTGTCCCACACCTGGATCATGATCGTTCGAGGTTGCTTCAATTTTCAAGTCGTTATCAATCTTTGGGATGTCATTCCCGCCTTTTGTGTCGTGTGAACTTCCTCCACCAATGTTAGAAGGCATGTCGTTTTGCTCAATTTGAGGTTCCTGAATCTCAGGCATCGTGGGGTTGACAGATTTGGTGATGTCTTCTGGAAATTCACCTGGGACGTCTTCATGAGGTGTGTTTTCTTGGTTGATGAAAGGTTTGGGGTTATTAGGACGTGCAATGGGCCGCATTGGCGTGGGAGTATTGGTGGAAGTTCGAGTGATGGATTGCGGCGGAGTGAATGAATTGGAGGTGAGCAACCATAGTCCCAATCCGCATACCGCTAAAAAGGTTATAACTGTGACAGTTGATGAATAAGATGTCCCTGATGATCGTTTGATACCGCGAGTTTTCCCTGTCATCGGCATTCTCAACTTTCGTGGTCGTGAGATGGAGTGAAAAGAAGAGATGAGTGTGTTCAGTTTTGATTTGTGGACAAAGTGGAAAGTGTAGGAAATTGGAGTGAGGAGTTTCTGGTTGAAAGTGTATATAAGATCCAGAAGAGTAGGACAAAGGTGTTTGTTAAACTATTTCCATGGAAATTTTTGAAATGAATTTAGATTCCAATAGTAATATACTTTATTTGTGTCTATATATAGAATGTATTTTGAGTTATGATCTGGTCATATGTGACAAGTACAACCTAGGAACGTTAGCTTTTTTGTTTCTGTTATAATTGACATACATGAATTCATTTCTCTGAAGCATGTGATAACGTAAGACCTTCACTTTTTTTGCTTCTATATACTGAAATACCTTCCAAACAGGATTTCATGCATGAATTATCTACCGCATAAACTTTAGTATGACTTCATAGAATCTTGTTGGTTATATCCAGTTTAATGTACAACAATTTCAGACGCAATTTTGTTTTTGAGTCCCATTTGTGCCAACTAGTGTCATTGGTACACAAAATATATGATTACTATGTACATTCATAATCTTATTGTTTGAATTTTCACATTAGTCTGTAACTATATTGGACAGAAATATTTCAAATCCTGTGGTAGAAAAACTTATAATCCCGCTCTCTATTGGGCCTTCCCAGGCCCGTATAATTGTCAAATCAGTCACCGATTATTGGTTATATTTTTCTGGGCTTCATGAACTAATACCATACTACCCATATAAAGTCGCTCTATGATACCCCAAGCTTCTGGAACGTAACCCAGTCATTATGTCACTTTCTGGCAACCTTTTTAAAATTTGCAAAATACTTTTACAGTTTCTAAAATGATTTCCACCTTGGTTTACTTTCCTACTTAATGGAACTTAAAGCACAATCAAAAGTTTTTAGAGTACTTTTATGTCGTAAAAGTCTATTTGAAGTTGTTGGTGTTTGTTTTGCTATAAGTCTCTTAAAAACAAACCATAGTATAAGTATTTATGGAAATTTTATGTATTTTATAACGAAATTTGTAGAAGAGTTTAAGTAAAAATAAAGTTTGTGTTGAACAAGTTAGCACTTAAACTCAATGTCAACGTCTATTTATGTCACAATAAATTTTTTTATGATGTGGGAATTCGCAGCTGCTACAGTTTGACTGCAAAATTATTAGAAAATATTTAACTTCATTAAAAGTTAATTATCATCATTTACCATAAATAGAAACACTATTCAAAAATGGGTTAAAAGTCGTAACTTGAGCTGCCAAAACTAGAAAGCGCACTTGAGTTACTTAATTTTTCTATTTTAACATGATAACAACTTTGTATAAATAAGAGTTGCAATTGTAATTCATTCACTTTTCTTTGTACGCATTTGAACTGTGAAGAACAAAGAGAAGGGAGGCGATGCATTTGAACTGTGAAGAACAGAGAGAAGGGAGGCAATCGTTATCGATTTAACAATATGCATTAGTTGAATCATTCGATTCATAATATTTCAATAATAAAGTTTGTTTTATTTTCATGTTCATCATTCGTTGGTCAGATTGTGTAGTTTAACATGGTATTATTTGTTGGATATCATTTGACTCAGGATTTCGCTGTCGTTTTTTTTGTAATTTTGCTGCGTAATTGTGCGTCAATTGCGATCTTAATTTGTTATTGTATCACTACTCGGCAATCACATTGTTTGTGGTTGATAATCTTGTGGTTGTTATTGACTGTGGTTACTATTATGTGTTGATTCACAATCTCCCCCTCTTTTGACTAGTTGGAACCTTAATTGATCGATCGATCGACGTAAACATGACAACTCCTGCAAATTCTTCTACTATTGTACCAATTGTTACTCAAAAGAACCCATGTGAAGATTTCAAACTCTATGTATTTCTTAGGCTCTCATTACTTTACAGAACCTTAGTTGTAGTTGACAAATTGAATGGTCAGAGTTATCTGTCTTAGAGTAAATGCATTCTCATGGCACTTAACACTAACAACAAACTTGGATTCATTGATTATTCTATACCACAGCCCTCTGATGTTGACCCTACACTTTTGAATTGTTAGATTAAAGCCAGTGGGCGTGTTATGTCTTGGATTATTAACTCTATTATGGATGAAAATCAAACAAAGTTTACTGTTTACACTTCCTCCTTGGATCTTTGGAATGGGTTGAAGACCAGATATGCAAGAACATGCATCAGGGGTTTACTAGCTTCAGAAATCACTGCCATCCATTACTCAAGGAGGAAACTATGTGACCGTGCTTTACAATAACTTTAAGTCTTTTTGGGATGAATTCTTGAAATGCCCATTAGCGGCATGCTTATGTGGTATTTGCACTTGTAATGTCAACAAATCCATTATGGAACACAATACTCTCATTGTGTCCTCAAGTTTCTAAAAGGACTCAATAACTCCTTTTCTGGAATGACTTCTGATGATGAATCTTTACCCTAATCTATCCAATGTGTACTCTCTACTCCTCTAAGAAGAGAACCATAGAGATATATAATCCGCAGTTGTGCCCTTTACGGATACTATGGCCATATTCACCAGACAAAGGAACTATCAAGGCCATAAGAACAAAGGTCAATATAGCAACAACAACACCAATGCAAATAAGCCATATAAGTCATCTCTGACTAAGCAAGAAAAGAAGAAACTTAAGTGCACTCGCATGGCTATAATGGTCACACAGTAGACAATCGTTTTTAGCTCTAAGGTTACCCTCATAAATGGGATGGCCCTAATGAAAAAAAAAGGTTAGTCAGAGATGGCTCCACTTATGACTAGTGAACCTAACTTTGCTGCTACAACTGCTCAAGAAAAGAGTACCACTTCATCTAAAGAGGAGTTGTTTGATTAATTTTTAGCCTTCAAAATAGGTGAGAGGCAAAAGTTGAAGCCTTCTACCAGTCAGGACAACACCTACCACTAGGCTGCAACTACAACCACTAGTATATCTAAAACCTTTTGCTCAAAACTAAAAATATGTTTATGTTCATAATGAGGCTTGGACATTATATACAGGTGTCACGTAATGTGATTTTTGAAGCTAGTAATGTGGTCATTCACTTGTAATGTGATTACTAGCTTCAAGAACATGTAATGTGGTCATTCACTTGCCCAACAACGGTACCACTTATGCAACATATATAGGCTATGTGCTCCTGTCATCTGATGTTGTGTTAAACGACGTGCTTTTGTACCAAGTTTCACAAATAACTTGTTATCAATATCTAAATTAACCAAATCCACATCTATATCTCTTTTATTAATGGCTTCCTCTTGCATTCTACAGGACTCGATCACCAAGAGGATTATTGGTTCTACTGATGTAATTCAAGACATTTACATTCTGAAATCACATGTTGCTCCCATGAATAACATTGCTTCTGATACTTGTTGTAATAATGTTCACTCTTTGAACATTGCTTCTGACAATTCCTGTAATTCTATAAAATCATTGTATAATATCTGCCATCTTAGACTTGGTCAGCCCTATGAAGATAATCGTCTCTCCATCCCATGTATTTATCATATTAAACAGAATAAAGAGCAGCAGTGTGACACATGTCATTTTACAAAATAAAAGCAATTACCATTTCTTGTTATCACCTCAAGAGCATCTAGCATTTTAGAATTAATTCACTGTGACATATGTGGTTCTTTCTCTGTTATGTCTCATGATGGCTTCAAATACTTTTTAACTGTTGTAGATGATTACTCCTTGTGCACCTTGGTGTTTCATATGAAACTGAAATCTAAAGTAAGAAGCGTACTCATGAATTTTCATAAGTTAATTGTCACTCGGTTTGGTTTGCACATTAGAATAGTAAGATTTGACAATGCTAGTGAGTTTACTATGCCTTTTTATCATTCTATGGGCATCACTCACCAAACAAGTTGCGTTGAAAACCCATAGCAAAATGGACATGTTGTGAGAAAGCATCAACATTTACTTAAGGTTGCTAGATCACTAAGATTTCAAGATTATGTGCCATTAGAGTACTAGAACAAAATGGACATGTGTTAGTACTGCCACTTTTATCATTAATAGATTGTCATCCAGGGTTCTTCAAAATAGAACACCATATGAATTGATTTTTAACAAGCCGCATGATTACCATATGTTGAGAACCTTTGGTTGTCTTTGTTATGCATCCACTCTATCTGCTTCTAGGCATAAGTTTGATGCAAGGGTTACTCAGTGCATTTTTTTAGGATGTCTTCCTAGAACTAAAGGCTATCTCTTTTTTTAATGGATTTTCTAACTAAGAAAACTTTTATATCGAGAAATGTAGTTTTCTATTAACATATTTTTCTTTTAAAAGATTAACCCTATGTTGATTCCCTGGAAACCTTGAAACAAACTGATAACAGACCGTGCATTGGCCCTTGTATAAGTGTTCTCTCCCATAACTTACATGAACATCAATCAATGGTCAATGCTGACATCCAGGCTCCATTTGATGACAGCTCTGCTCATGTACCCAGGTATCATGTACCTACAACACCTGAGACTTAGTCAAAGATGGAACCTGAGATTTAGACAGATACGGAAGCTGATAGCTCATTCACAAATGGATCCCGTCAGACTCCATCTCTCCCTTTTATTCCTCATATAAGTGAGCGGATCATTTCTGTGCAACAACCACATGTTGCGCTAGGTATCTCAAATCTTGCTCC
Organism: Linaria vulgaris; assembly: GCA_948329865.1. Lineage (NCBI taxonomy): Eukaryota > Viridiplantae > Streptophyta > Magnoliopsida > Lamiales > Plantaginaceae > Linaria > Linaria vulgaris. Next base: position 26,152,534 of record OX415250.1, on the reverse strand, counting down.
TCGTGATCACAATGTCTCTAGAAAGTCTACAAGAATTCATGTCCCACCAGCTTACTTATATATAATGTATATCGGTGTGATTTACCTAAATCTTTACACCAAATCTAACGTATCACGTGTTCACAATGATTATACTATAAGATATCCTATTGAACAGACGTGGTAGTATCACATAGCTTTTACAACTTCTATATCTGCTATAACTAAGCCTAAATCTTATGTTCAAGCTCATAAGCGCCCTGAATGGCAAGAGTCCATGAAAGCAGAAATGACTACAGTAAAAGAACCAACACATGGGTGCTAACTACACTGCACGTAGGACACAATTGTGTTGGTTGTAATTGGTTGTATAAAGTTAAATATAAACCATATGGCTCTATTGGAAGGTATAAAGCTAGATGAGTGGTCAAAGGATTCACTCAAGAAGAAGGTTTAGGTTACTTTGATACATTCTCCCCTTAAGTCAAAATCACTATTCTTAGAGCTTTAGTTGCTCTTGCTTATGCTAAGGATTACTTTTTGCAGCAACTTGATGTAAATAAAGTTTCCTTTATGGGGATCTAGACGAAGAAATCTACATGAAGCCACCATCATGCTATTGTTCCCCATTTAATTTAAGAGTGTGCCCACTAAAGAAGAGCCTATATGGATTGAAACAAGCTTCAAGACAGTGGTGCACCAAGTTGACCACCAGTCTAGTTGCATATGGTTTCAGACAAACTATCTATGATTACTCTCTTTTTGTAATAAAATTAACACCTCTATCACTGATCTTTGTATTTATGTTGCTGACATTATATTCACATGTGACAGCTTGAATGAAATCAACAAGATAAAACAACACAATCGATTGCAAATTATTCGAAGGATACGCAGTTGGCGATGAAAGTGTTGTTATCTCTCATTCACAATATGCAGATGACACAATCATCTGTTGCAAACCTACTAAAGAAAATGTAAGAGCTATACGGAGCATGTTAATGAATTTTGAGCTGAGTTATGGATTAAAAGTTAATTATTCAAAAATTCAAGTGATGGGATTGAATGTGGTGAATTCATTAGTTGATGAATGGGCTGCATATTTCAATTGTAAAAAAAGAGGGGTTCTTTTTAGTTACCTCGGTGTTCAGGTGGGTTTGAGCCCAAGAAGAACTAAGTCTTGGATTCCACTTGAATACACTCTGGAAAAACGTATGAAAAGTTGGAGTGGGACTCGAATTTCTTGTGGTGGCCGTGTTACGCTCCTTAAATCAGTCTTCATGGGTATTCCAACTTACCTCTTTTCATTCTACAAGGCGTCAAGCATGGTGATTAAAAATATCACGAAACTACAAATAATATTTTTATGGGGAGGAAAAGAGAACGAAAACAAAATTGCTTGGGTCCGATGGGATTTGATTTGCAAGAGTACTAGTGAAGTGGGTTTGTGCGTCAAAGACCTTCATGACTTTAACATAGCTCTTCTTGGAAAATGGTAATGGCACTTGATGAAGGAGACAAATTCTTCGTGTGTTAAAGTCTTGAAATCAAAGTATGGGGATGATGTCGAGAATTTCATTTCTTAATGAAATGAAAGCATGAATGATCGGGGTTCGCATTTGTGAGCTTGGTGACAAAAGTTTGGGAGATTATTTATTATTTTATGTGACAAAAAATAAAGTGATTTGGGAGCTTGGTGAGTTAAGCAATGGGGCCTGGACGTGGAATCTATCACGGAGAAGAAATTTCTTCATTTGGGAGCAGGAGATTTTTGAAGAATTGAAGCAAATAATTCAATATGTCCAATTAAATCACTCAAATAATGATGCGTGAAAGTGGGAGGCTGAAATATGAGGCATTTATACTGTAAAATATGCATATAAATGTTTGAGTAATACTCATGATAGCCAAGGTAAAATATTTTTTGACAGCTTTTGGAATCACTCGACTGCCACGAAGATGTCATTTTTTCGTGGAGGTTGATTTTGAACAAAATCTCGACAAAGATTAATTTAGAAAGACGATGATGATGGGATAGTAATGCTTCCAATGCTTGTTATTTTTGTGTATACCAAAGGAAGATACGCCCCATCTATTCTTTACATGTTCATTTGCATATGAGGTATGGATGAAAGTGTACAATTAGTTTGGATTCAAATGATTTTGTATTTTGACCCAAAGTCTCATTTTTTCCAAAATGCGGAGTTGGTTATGAACAATCTTAGTAAATTTTGAAAAGGTATCTGGTGCATCGTTTTTGTGGTATATATGGACTATGAGGAACGAGGTTATTTTTTAGGTGAAACAATTTGATGCTGAAAAAGTCGTGGGTTTAATCAAGACTAAATCATGGGCATGATGAGAGTGAAAGTAAAAGAGTTTTAATACTCGATGTATGATTAAAGTGTTTATCCACGTATATGTTTAAAATGTAAAGAGTAAGACGATCTTGTAAGGGGTTGAAGCACCCCTTGTGCTTCGTGTTTTTTATTTATATATTTTCTTTTATTCAATCAAAAAAAAAAAGATAAAACAACACATTGATGAAAAGTTCGCTATCAAGGACTTAGGTGATCTGAAATATATTAGGTATTGAGGTCATGAGCTCAAAGGGCATCACTCTCTGCCAAAAAAAGTATGCCTTACATATACTAACAGAGTATGGTCACCTAGCATGCAAACCATCCAACACTCCAATGGATTCTACCACACAATTGTAGACAGAAGACTCCACTCCTTTTTCGGATCTTTTCGTTTATAAAAGGCTTGTGGATCTAATCATTACCAAGCCAGCCATATGTTACTTCATCTAGTGCTTGACTCAATTCATGTCCAAGCCAGCTCAATCACAACTGCCAGCACATAAAGTGTTGAGATATCTCAAAAGAAGTCCAGGTAAAGGTGTCTTTTACTCCTCCAAATCAGAGATTCATTTCAAATCTTTTTCTGCAGTGACTAGTGAGGCTGCAAGAATACCATAAGAGCATTATTGGTTATGCCATATCTTTCTAGGAGATTCTCTGATTTCATGGAAGGCCAAGAAGCAACATACTATTAGCAGATCCTCCACAGAAACTGAATACAAGGCCATTGCTGCTACAACTTGTGAAGTGATCTGGTTAAGCCAATTACGCAGTGATCTCTTCCATGCACAAACCATAACAATAGCTCTCTCTGTATAACCATGTGCACCATGAACGTACAAAGCATATAAGATAGAATTTTTTTTGTCAAAGGAAAATGTTCAACAAGGCTGCGTCGAAGTACTTCACATATCTACTCATCATCAAGTGGCTGACTTATTCATAAAACCACTTTCATATACAACGTTTCAAACTGCTTATGTCCAAGATGGGCATGTTGAACATCCATGCTCCTCTTGCGGAAGGTATTAGAGGATAATTAACTTCATGAGCAGTTAATTATCATCATTTACCAGAAATATTAACATTATTCAAAAATCTGTTAAAAGTCATTACTTGAGTTGCCAAAATTAAAAGAGCACTTCAGTTATTTAATTTTTCTATTTTACCATTAAAACAGCTTTGTATAAATAGGAGTTGCAATTGTAATTCATTCACTTTTCTTTTCACGCATTTGATTTGTGAAGAACCATGAGAATATAGGCGATCGTTATCGACCGAACAATGTGCAATAGTTGAATCATTCGATTCATAATCTTTTGTTAATAAAGTTTATTTTCTTTTAGTGTTCATCATTCTTTGATCGGATTGTGTTGTTTAGCAATAATAGGTACACCCCACGAGTTTACGATTGTTTAATATGGCATACAAAAATGTGTAGATTACCATATACCCTCATCTTAATTGTTCTAATAATAACCTTCATTTGTTTACTCTGTTATCATCATAGACTTTTATTAGTTGGTAAGTTTTGCTTGTTGAAATAATGATTTTGTCAGCAACTATGTATCATATGTTAATAATTGCGGCAACATTCGAAACTCCGTAGATAACACCACATTCTAATCCTGCCGTTCTATGCTTCGATCACTGGTTGACGATGTTTATCAATTTTTAATCACAATACTACAAACATTTAATTTCGTGTGACCACCCATGAGGTAATTATAGCAGAATTGTCAACAATATTTGTGACTCGTAAATTAGTGTTTAGTTGATAAGACATGCGACTGATTATTAACCACTGGCAAATCAAAGTTTATCGCGTGCCGCATCGTATTATTAATCATTAATTAAGGAGGCCTGGCCAGTAAGTAATAACTATTTTGAATTAGTTGCAAGCTAATGAGAGCTATAAGGCGACCATATTAATGGTTAATTACGGATATAATGAAGCTCATCAAAGGTTCTGTTATAATTAATTAGTAGACGACTACTTTGCCTCCACCAAGATCTCTTTTGTTTTTTCTGATCAAAAACTATTTCATTTTATTATTTTAATTGACGGGTTAATGTCCATGTATCATATCTTAATTATCATTAGAGGGGCCGCCGGAGTTCTGTTCGATTAATGCATGGAACATTTTCTAAAATATATATGCGTGCTAGTATAGCATGTACTGTAAGTATATGAACTCACATAGACTCCTGTGAGATTTCTCATTATCTAGCTGTAGTAAATGGTAACTTTTGAGCTATTATTAACATTTCTTCCATAACTGTGATCCTAGTATGTTACCTCAAAATTGTCAATGTAACTCAAACTGAATATGCTAAAGTGACGTCACGCTCTGTGCATATATTAATCTAGAAAGATAGGATTGAAAGGCATAATAATATGCCTGCCAATTCCATCTATGCAATTCGTATACAACAGATTTTGCCTTTACCGACGGCTCAAAAACCGTCGGTAAAGGCCTCTTTTCCGACGGAAATAATCATTTCCGTCGGCAAAATCCGTCGGTAAAAGCCGACGGAAAAAAGCTCGTAAGTAAAGAGCTTTTCCGTCGGACTTTTACCGACGGAATAAGGCTTTTCCGTCGGACTTTTACCGACGGAATAAGGCTTTTCCGTCGGACTTTTACCGACAGAATAAGGCTTTTCCGTCGGTTTTAAGCCGACGGAAAGCCTTAGCCCTATACCGTCGGCTTTAAGCCGATGGTATAGGTTCCCTTTTCCGTCGGCTTTAAGCCGACGGAAAAGGGTTTTAAAATATAAAAAAAAAATAAAAAATTTAAAAAAATGATTTAAAAAAACGATTTAAAATGATTTAAAGCCGACGGTATATGGCTTTTCCGTCGGCTTAAAGCCGACGGTATAGGGCTTTTCCGTCGACTTTAGGGTTTTAAAATATTAAAAAAATTAAAAAAAAACAAAACAATTTAAAAAAATGATTTAAAAAAACGATTTAAAACAATTGACTTAAAAGAAATCGTTTTAAAATAATTGATTTATGATTTTTTCCGATTTATTTAAAAGAAATCGATTTAAAATAATTATTTTATAATTTTTAGGGATTTTTTGTAAAGAAACGATTTTAAATAAATTTTTTATGTTTATTTGGCGATTTAATTTAAAAGAAATCGATTTAAATAATAACATTCACATTTTCGAGCAATTTTTTTAAATTATTAATTATAATAAATAAAATTTCGTATTTAAAATATAATCTTGATAATATAAGTTTTTTATAGTTATTATTAGTTAGATAATGAATAAAACATAAGTAGAAATAAAATAATAAAACAAATAATAAACTCTAATTATAAGTTAGTAAATATATATGGATAAATTTTTGTTAGTTATTTAGAATTTTTGGGAGAGAAAGTAGATAGTTTTTGGAGAATGGGAAGAATGAATGAATTAAGTGGGTAAAATAAGGGGTATTTATAGATATTTAGGAGGAGTAGGGTTAATTAAAAAAATCAAAAAAAAAGGGGGTGGGGGGTGCCACGTCAGCGATCCGTGTGAATGATCTTTACCGACGGCTTAGAGTCGTCGGTATAGATCTATACAGTCGGCTTAGAGCCGACGGTATAGATCTGATCCGTGTGATTTGATCACACGGATCAGATTTCGCCACGTCAGCGATCCGTGTGATAATTCACACGGATCGCTGACGTGGCACGCCCATTCGCCCCCCCCCCCCTTTCCTAAGGCCTATAAATATCGAGCTTCTCTTCTCATTTTCAATATCCAACTCTTCAACTCTCACTCTCGATAACAATCCTTTCCTCTCTCTCATATTCGATAATTTTTTTTTTTCGTCGGCAAAATTCTTTTATTTTCGTTATATTTCCGTTATGAATAACGAAAATAATCGTAATGTTGCCGACAAAGGTAAAGGAAAACTCGTCAAATCCAAATCCAAACAAATTCCAAAATATATTTCGAATATAAACTTGTTCAAAAACATTAAGGCCATCACAAAACTTCTGGGCCATAAATCTCATCAAGATGTAGCAACCTGAGATCCTAACGAGGTTATGCAGCCGATAGGTGATACTATTCAACCAACAAGCGAGACTGGGGTTGTCTCCGCTTCACAGCAACATGGGCCTACCCGTAATCGGCCCCCTTTGCCGACGGAACTACCACAGGGGTCCACTTCAACCCGAAACCGGGCCCCGCCTCCGGGCCGAGTTCGTGACCAAGTCTCGGTCCCGCCGCCGTCAATGACTCCTGCAGCTCCGACATTTCCGCTCGCCCTGATGGACGAAGTTCCAGATGACAACGACGGGGGAGGTTCGACGTCGGAAGGCTCCCCGGTTTCTGGTGGTTCAGCAAGTGGTTCTACTACGCCGGTTGCTGTTAGGGGACGGGGAAAGGGCCGAGCTGCGACTGATGACGAGGCTAAGAGGCCCCTAATTGGCGTTACCGAAGACTGTGTTTTCGATCCATCTTTATCCTACGATAAAAGATATCATACTAATGCGAAAGAGATTACTCGTACAATCGGCTTCATAATAAGGCATCATGTGGAAGAACCAACTATCTATTACTCCCGTTTATCCAACGACCAGAAACAAAAATTTCTGAACCATTTTGGGGTAAAATTTCTGAACCATTTAGCTTATGTTAATATTTGTGTATATTATTGTTTTTTCCCTTACACTTATATGATATTATAATTTGAAGAGGGTATTCCAATACTCGGATGAAATAAAGCCAATGGTTCGTGAGGCATTCGACCGGGTGGCACAAGGCATCTATAAAAACTCCATCTATGATGTAAAAAAGACGTACAAGCAACGTGACAAGAAGCCAGCCTGGTACAAGAAGTCTTGGTTACCTGCAGGTAAAGAACAATTTTTCGTTAATCACTCGCAACAGGAAAGGACGATAGAACTCGCAAAAAAGGCAAAAGAAAATCGAGAGGCCCTGAAAACAAATAGTGCAGACGGCAAGGGTTCGTTAGCCACACACCACGGTGGATCTGTCAGCACACAACAAAGGAGCCTAAAGTCGGTACGATACGTTACAATTTGCTTTCGTTATGAATATACTTTATTATGTTACCTTTATCATTAAATAATATTGCTTTGAAACAAATGTTGTTATAGCTTGAAAGCGATACCCCTTACCGCTTCGACCAACAGTGGGTGGTCGACCACACAGTGAGGACTCCCAATGAAAAAATAATCAGATGGAACCCACCGAGCGCACAAGATTATCATGTAAGTTATTAAAACGTTGTATATTATTTTTGGGAAATATGTATATTGTTTATTGATTTACTTTATAAACTGTAGACTCGTTACACGCAAGGACTCTATGATAAATATAAGGTCGAAGAACGCTTTCCGTTTGAGTGTGACCAAGCGGTCTCGGCAAAGGCAGATCTCGGCGGTCAACACGGGAGGCAACGTGGCAAGCCTAAGCACAACAAGATGTCAGATTCAGGGAGGACGACGGCAAAGAAGCCTAACCCTGGCGAGGAGAGAAGAACTAGGAAAGCCGTGCAAAATGTTCATTCACAGTACGAGGAAAAACACACTCAACAGAAGGATCGCATAGCGGCATTGGAGCAAAAAATCCTTGATGATGAGGAGGCGAGGAGGCGGGAAAGAGAGGAATCACAACGTAATTTTAACAGGTATCCTCAATATAACAACCTTCCCAATAATTACCCCAACAACAATCCAAGCCAGTTTTGGAATCAAAACCAAACACAACAGGGCCAAATCGCTTCGGGGAATCAAGGCTTTCATTCTTACAACCAGTCGAGCCAAGGCTATGATTCTTACCATCAGGGTACACCTATGTCGTGGAACCAACAACACGATCAAGGTGCACCTTCATCGTGGGAACAAGTCATTCCACCTACTGGTTCGTGGGGCCAGAAACAGCGTCAACCCAAGCCGCATCCGGAAACTTTCCCGTTATGGTCAGATGACTATCAACCACCAAGTTCGTGGCACGGTCAATGTTATGCTCAAAGTGCTCCTGGACATGCTAGTTATAGTGGGGCTCGTCTAAATGACCCACGACGTGCTAGAGTTAGCGACACTTCTCCGAGTTTTACAAGGGGTTATCAAGTCGAACCCGTAATTGATCTAAACAATTTGGAGTTACCGACTGAAGACTACACTAATCAAGCTTGGAACAGTGACGTGAATAGAGAATACGGTGGTCCATCTTGGATATGATAGCCGGGGTCGCATTAATGTGTAATTTTTGAGTATGAGTGTTTAAATTTCTAGTATGTGTGTTTAATTTCGAGTATGAGTGTTTAAATTTCTAGTATGTGTGTTTAATTTCGAGTATGAGTGTTTAAATTTCTAGTATGTGTGTTTAATTTTCGAGTATGAGTGTTTAAATTTCTAGTATGCGTGTTTAATTTTCGAGTATGAGTGTTTGAATTACGATTTTGCGTGTTTAATATCCGAGTTTGTCTTTTTAATTTAAAATAACATTGATTTAATCCTGTGGTAGTTTTTTCTTTTACCAATCCTTTAAAAACACTAATTAAGCGTGTCATTCCAAATCTCGTCCAAAACGAAGTAACGAAATACGATAAACAAATAAACGGGGGGTTTATGTAATTATAGAATAGTTAAAGAAATATCCGAATTAAGTTTTTTCTTTTACCAATCCTTTAAAAACACTAATTAAGCGTGTCATTCCAAATCTCGTCCAAAACGAAGTAACGAAATACGATAAACAAATAAATGGGTGATTTATGTAATTATAGAAAAGTTAAAGAAATATCCGAATTAAGTTTTTTCTTTTACCAATCCTTTAAAAACACTAATTAAGCGTGTCATTCTAAATCTCGTCCAAAACGAAGTAACGAAATACGATAAACAAATAAACGGGTGATTTATGTAATTATAGAAAAGTTAAAGAAATATCCGAATTAAGTTTTTTCTTTTACCAATCCTTTAAAAACACTAATTAAGCGTGTCATTCCAAATCTCGTCCAAAACGAAGTAACGAAATACGATAAACAAATAAACGGGTGATTTATGTAATTATAGAAAAGTTTAAAAAATATCCGAATTAAGTTTTTTCTTTTACCAATCCTTTAAAAACACTAATTAAGCGTGTCATTCCAAATCTCGTCCAAAACGAAGTAACGAAATATGATAAACAAATAAACGGGTGATTTATGTAATTATAGAAAAGTTAAAAAAATATCTGAATTAAGTTTTTTCTTTTACCAATCCTTTAAAAACACTAATTAAGCGTGTCATTCCAAATCTCGTCCAAAACGAAGTAACGAAATACGATAAACAAACATTATAATATAAAATACTATACCTCTCTTCAACCCTAAACCCTATAAGCCCTAAACCCTATCCTTAAAACCTATACAACATAGTTCTAACTTGTATTTTCATACATAAAGGTTGTAAAACACCTTTAATCACTAATATTTTTTAACCATACACTAACATATGTAAAATAGGAGTGTTCCTCCAAATTTCGTACAAAACGGAATGTCGGAAGATGTTTAAAAAATAATTTGGGGAAGAAAGCGCAATTATACAAAATATGCATAACAACTTCAAATTCTGTTTTTTCTTGAACAACTATTTTCACAACACTAATGAGGCATGTAAATTCAAATTTTATCGACAAATGGAGAAGTGAAACACGTTAAAAATATATTTGTGGTCAAAAATGTAATTTTATTTTTGTATTGGTAAAAGAAAAAAACGTGCCGACATCAGTTTTGTATTTTTTTTTATTAAAAAATTCTGGTTGACATTCTTTTTTAATTCTATTATTAAAATTTTTTTTTAAAAAAGAAAAGGCTGACATCAATTTTTCTTTTTTTTTTAAATTTTTTTTATTAAATGGGCCATTCCCGTCGGCCCAAACCCGACGGGAATGGGCTTTACCGTCGGGTTTGGGCCGACGGTAAAGCAGCCCATTTTTTTTTTTTAAAAAGGCCATTCCCATCGGCCCAAACCCGACGGGAATGGGCTTTGCCGTCGGATTTGGGCCGACAGTAAAGCTAGCCCATTTGTACCGTCGGCCCAAAGCCGACGGTATAACCTATTACCGTTGGGATTGGGCCCGACGGTAATAATTGGGCCATTTCCGTCGGGCCAAAACGCCGGGCCCGACGGAAATGGCCAAATCTGTTGTAGTGGTAGTATTTAGGTATATGTATTCATTTAGGTGATCAAAGAAAGTAGAGATCTAAGCATGAGTAAATGAATTGAACTAATCCTGACCGAGCAAAAGAAACTAAGACCTAATATTAACATAGTACACAGTACACACCTATGATGAAACGTATTTTTGATGAAAGGTACTGACTCTATTTACGTACTCTGGAGTCAGATTCAGACATTATTCATCAGAATTGAGAATTAATGCCGAAATTAAAATTACATGTCTGTCTTTAAGAACAAAATCTACAAAAAATATGTTCAATATTTCGAACTCGCATGGAATTTCATCAACATATATACACACACATATATATATGCAATTTTCAATAGGTTCTCTGATACATATATAATAAGATACAATGATAGTATTAATATATAGCTAGTGTGCTGTAGAAGAATTATGTAGGGTGGGAAGGTGTTTTAGGCGTATAAAGTAATAGTGCATATTGTAAAAAAGATGAAATAGCTAAGCCCCAATTAAATATAATGTAGACTGCAATCAACTAATTTTCCCCGTTATTTTAAATGGAGGGATATGTGTTTGTACTTTGTACACATGCAGTACAAACAAAGAAAGAGAAATTTGATCACTCTATTTCCTATGGGCTGGTCTAGTCGCTGAAGATCATCTGTTTAATTACCTTGTAATCAAACCAGCCCATCGTTTCTTGGCATAGGTTATATCATTTATCTACCTTGTATCTCATTGGCCAATGACCAATTTACCTACCCTTTAATGACACTAATAAATAAATACATTTTAGATTAACAAACAAATTAATTGATTTAGTGTCTAAAACTTAATTAGGTTGGTGATTTGCTCCATTAATTTGAATTCAACATGTAATTTCATAAAAGATAAGAACAAATGGGACCAAAACCACCGGGAGAGTATTTTATTGGTTGATAAATCAACCAAAAATCTAGTAGAGTTGTTTCCTTGAAACGTGTTTTAATATTGAATTATTAAAACAGATTAAGACAAAGTTACAAGATATGCCCCGTAATTTTATGCGACGTTTCGAGTAGGCAGTCACATCGTATTGTGCTATTATGATTCTAGTTATTTGCTAACATTTTGTTTTGCAGGCAAAAACAAGAAGTGAAGAAAGCTAAAAAGAGGGTTTTAGCTCAAAAAATGCAAGAAATGCACGAGAGACACTACAAGACTGGGCGGTCAATAGGGACCGCCAGTAGCGACTCAAGTTGAGTCGCTAGCCTTCAGCGACTTCTGAAGGCAACAACGACTCAACTTGAGTCGCTGAAAGTCACGAGGAAAATAGCGACTCAAATTTTAAGAAGATAATATATTAATATGATCTTTCGAGCCGTAGGCAAAATAACCCGTTAAGGTTTTAACAAAAGTCGTTCTCTCAATTTTCAAGCTCCTCACTCTCAAATTAATCGAACTAAGCAAAGCACACAAGAATTTCTTTGACTATCTCTAAAAGCTCCCCCACTCTTAGATCTATTCTAACAACTCACAAACTTTGCTAAAGCAAGACAAAGACACTCGACTATAAAGATTTCCTCACAGGAGATTTTCGCTCTTGTCTTCGTGTCTTTTTCTTGATGCCCAACATGCCTATTTATAGTGTAGTCTTCCTTGATGGCCAAGACATGTTGTGCACATTTTTTTGTTACTATTAGATCTCCTTGTATGACTATAATTTCATTCATGGCAAGTCTCCTTCAATAGGGAAAGGTTTCCTTGTCCAACTTGAAGTCTTCAATGGAAAGGTTTCCTTCTTTGACTATAAGTCTTCAATGTAAAGGTTTCCTTCTTTAACTTGAAGTCTTCTAAGGAAAGTATCCTTCTCTATCTTGTAGTCTTCTATAGAAAGAATCCTACTACAAGTAATCTTCATTCCTTCTTGCAATTCAAACGCCATGATCTTTCCATTGCACCGCACACATATTTCCTTCTTTAATTATGCAAAGTTCTTCTTTGGAAACTTCTCTTTGAATGGCAACTTCTCTTTTAGGAAATAGATTCTTCCTTGAAGTCTCTTGACCTGGAGCACATACAAATACCAACTACAACTCGTGGAACTAAGTTAGTAAGTGAATAAAGGCAAAACACAATTATAGCAATAATTCCGAATATGCCGTTTTTCTGTGTTCACTGTTACCCTAAAATTGCAGTTACATTGTTGATCTAACATTGACTAAATACCTGCACTTTCATATTCAATGAAAGCCCGAACCCCAAACACAAATCTATCGCTCAAACAACCATCACTATCATACATAGCATACATCCAAGATTTATCTACTATATAATCCATTATTTATCTAATAAGTTGTAAAATATAAAACAACTAATTACAATTAATAGAAAAAGAATTTTAAAGAGCTAAATAGAATGATCAAAATTACTTCTTGAAGCGTGAAAAAACGCGTCGCAAGAATGTTGTGTACACCACGATTACTCTCGGTATGTGTAATATTACCTATCACCAAATAAATAAACTTAAGTTAGAATAATTAAATAACAAATTACATTGAAAATAAACATTTGGGATAGTATAAGGGAAAAAACGTGCATACCTTAAGGATTAGTGAAGGATGGAATGAATTTTAGAGGAGAAGGGAGTGGCCTTTTTATAGGCCACTAACAGTCATTAGGGACCGTACTTAGGTCCCTATTGGCAACGGAAAGTATCAATAGGGACCGCAGTTAGGTCCATATTGATACTAACCGTTGTTAATAGGGACCTAAAGGCGGTCCCTATTGAATAGCTGTTGTTAGTAGCGACCTAGAGGCGGTCGCTATTAACACTAGCCGTTGTCAATAGCGACCGCAATTAGGTCTCTATTGACTCAACAGAGACCTAGTTGGGGTCCCTACTAATATTCATACTTTAAAATTGTTATTTTATGATGATTTGAGGTACATCGTTGTTTGTTTAGTTCATAATTACCACTGTAATAGTTAAAATAACAACAATTCACATGTTGCAATGAGTTTGGTTGCTAGGAATCACAAACATACCAACGTCAATCCAAAAACATCAAAATTTTCAAGGATGAAGATTAGTAGGGACCGCACTTAGGTCCCTAATAAGGCAACAGGGACCGCACTGCGGTCCCTATTTAAAATTAGTGACCTATATGTGGTCCCTAATTATTAATAGTGACTGCTATATGAGGTTGGTTTTGCAATCATTTATTAATTCAATTCACATGTTGCAATGAGTTTGGTTGCTAGGAATCACAAACACACCAACATCAATAAAAAAAAATCAAATTTCAAGGATGAATATTAGTAGGGACCGCACTTAGGTCCCTAATAAAGGCAACAGGGACCGCGCTGCGGTCCCTATTTAAAATTAGTGACCTAAGTGCGGTCACTATTAATAATTAGGGACCGCAGATAGGTCACTAATTTTAAATAGGGACCGCAGTGCGGTTCCTGTTTCCTTATTAGGGAGCTAAGTGCGGTCCTACTAATATTCATCCTTGAAATTTGATTTTTTTGGATTGATGTTGGTGTGTTTGTAATATTCCGAATTAGTATTAATTTATTGTTTAGTATCTATGCTAACATTAGTGAAGTAAAGCATAAAAACGAATAACAACTACAACTAACTAGTGATGATTAGTTGTAGAACATGAAATATGTGTTGAACGTTAATAACTCGATCAATCTCATTCAATCTATTATTTCACAACTAAACTACTATGAGGTTGGTTTTGCAATCATTTATTACTTCAATTCACATGTTGCAATGAGTTTGGTTGCTAGGAATCACAAACACACCAACATCAATCCAAAAAAATCAAATTTCAAGGATGAATATTAGTAGGGACCGCACTTAGGTCCCTAATAAGGAAACAGGGACCGTACTGCGGTCCCTATTTGAAATTAGTGACCTAACTGCGGTCACTATCAATAATTAGGGACCGCACTTATGTCACTAAAATACAAAAATTTGAAATTTTGTCAAAAATTTTAGGCGGGATTGTGGGGGAAATTTGAATTTGACGAAAATTTGAAATTTTCACCCTCTCCTCTATATATACTCACCACTCTTACACATCAAATTTCATTAATCTCCAAAAAACACTCAACACAAAAACGCTATCTTATTTTCTAACACAAAAACACTATCTTCTTTAATTTTCTCCAAAAATCACCCAACACAAAAACTTTTCTTCTTTTTACCAACACAAATCCACAACAAAAATCACCCAACACAAAAAACAAATCACCAACTCAATCTTTCCTTTCTATTATTTTCGATCTACACTTTCTTTTCTTACTTTTTTATTATTTTGGATCTACACTTTCTTTTCTTACTTTTCTATTATTTTGAATCTACACATTCTTTTTTATTTCACTTGTTTTTTTTATTCATTCATCTTTTTGTTTTCATTCATATTTTATTTTCTATTATTAGTCATATTTCATTCATTTTTTTACATTTTTTAATACTTTCATGTCATTATATTAACTTTTTCTTCATTATTTTATTATTTTGATCTTGTTATAATCATATTTCTACAAAAAAAAAATCTAGAATATTATTGTTTTTTTTATTTTTCTCGCAGACTATTAGGGACCGCAGTTAGGTCCCTAATAATATTCATAGACTTCTATAAATATTAGAAGGGACCTAATTGCGGTCCCTAATAATAGTAATAGGGACCACAATTAGGTCCCTCCTAATATTCATAGAGTACTCTATGAATACTAGTAAGGACCTAATTGCGGTCCATATTACTATTATTAGGGACCGCAATTAGGTCCCTACTAGTATTCATAGAGTATCTATGAATACTAGTAGGGACCTAATTGCGGTCTCTAATATTAGTTATAGCGACCGCAGCTAGGTCCCTATTGACGGAAAAGCAATAGGGAATGGAGTTAGGTCCCTATTGTTTTTGAGTCAATAGGGACCTAATGGCTGTCCCTATTCTGTGAAAAACAAATAGGGTCCCAACTGCGGTCCCTATTATTTTTTATACAATAGGGACCGCTGTTAGGTCGCTATTGGTTTTATAGTATCAGGGACCGGAAAGCGGTCCCTAATACTCCGGTCGTTATTGCCCTCATCAGGGACCTAATCGCGGTCCCTGATGGCAAGCGACCGAGGTCAATAGGGACCGCACAATAGCGACCTACGTGCGGTTGCTATTGACCTTCAGGACCGCTGGAGGGGTCAATAGGGACCTAATTTTGGTCCCTATTGACCGATTTTTCTTGTAGTGAGAGTTTTTAAGCAAAATAGAAATAATTCCATAAAGTTTCAATGTTCTACCAACTAATTCCCTCATTCCAAATACAATCTGAAATCTCAAGTGGTCAAGGAATATTACAAAGATAACAATAAGAAATTAATAAGATACTTAATGTAACAAATTTAGAAATAAAGTAAGTCATGAAATGTTTTTTGGCCCAACGGTCGAGTGGCCCAAATAACCCTACGGCCTAGGAGCAGAACAACATCGTTTTGGTAAAAACACACTTCGACAAACGTGCAACCAATTCTACCCCAAAATAGCAAAACGTCATAAACACTTGCCACATAACTCATAACCCTAATTTAGCAATCAAAAGAAGTTCGTTCTGTAACGTTGCCCCTTCTTTCTCTAGTCTTGTCCTCAAGCTTGAAATCCTAGATCTCGTCCTATCAAATCGTCATAAACTACCCATGAAGTGCCCTGCTCCGCCATACCCTTTCACTTGATCATCCAATCAGCACCCGCAACATTCTCTTTCTTTTTAAGTCCTCTTGTTAACACTTTTTTAGGTTTTAACTACTTATCCTTTTCAATTACAGGTACTAGGGGTGCTACTATCTCCAAAGTTCCTTTCTTCAACAGCGAGACATGGAATACGGGGTGAGACCCTAAAGTCATCAGGTAACCCAAATTTGTATGCCACCTCTCCCCAATTTTTACAATTACTTGAAAAGGACCAGCGTATTTAGGACTTAGCTTCCAATACTTATCATTTATGAGTGTATGTTGCATGTAGGGTCTTAATTTTAGGAATACACAGTCTCCCACCACAAACTAACTCTCACTTATCCCTTTGTCACCCATTTATTTCATTATATGGTGTGCCCTATTGAGCCTCTACTTGATTTGTTGATTAATTAAGTGCCTCTCTTGTATCATATGCTCCACTCCTATCATTTTGAGGTCCTTGTATTACCCTGCCAATCTGGGGAGGTTTGTACCCATAAAGGGCCTCAAATGGAGTTATCTAAATGGTGGTGTGGTAGTTAATATTATACCACAATTCAACCCTTATGCACCAATGTTTAGGATTACCTACAACCATGCACTTGAGGTAGGACTCTAAACATGGGCAAACCCTTTATGCCTGCTCATATGTGGGTGATAGGAACTACTTATGTGTTGTTGTATGCACATTATAGACAGCAACTCCCTCCAGAATTCGCAAATGAATATCTTGTCTCTGTCAGTTATAATGCTGATAGGCAAGCCATGCAACATGTAGATAAAGTCCATGAAAAGATTACCTAAATTAACAGTTGTGCAAGGGTTAAGAGAGAGTGATAAAATGTGAATATTTTGTAAATTTGTCCACTATCACCCAGATAGTGTTCCTTCCACTGGACTTGGGCAATTGCTCTATAAAGTCCATTGTCAAGTGATGATAGGCCTACTCAGGAACTTGCAAGGGGTATATCAGGCCAGGGTACCCGGTGTGTTCATGTTTGCATTGCTGAAACATGAAACTACTTCCTTGATAAATCTTTTCATACTTGGCCATAATAAAGTAATGGCTAGTCTTTAATAAGTTCCTTGAACCTATGAGTGTCCTCCCATAGCAGCGTCATGTATCAGCTGAACCATATTATGTCTTAGGGTAGTAACAGACCCCACATATAACCTCCATTGATACCTCAAAACCCCTTGTATGTATAAGAATCAGGACACGTTGTATGGTTGTAGCATACACTCACAGATGGCTCCCTGAGCCAAGTTATCCCCAATGCAACTATGTTGAAGCTCTTCCACCTATTGTGGTTGTACTTCACTCAGAGCAGTACATTGAACTTCACTTGAATCCCTTCTACACAAGGAGACAAGCACTCCATTGTCCTTTCTTTGTTTTATATTCTATCGTATAGTCATAGCCAAGAAACTTGGTCAGGTACTTATGCTGCATAGGAGTAGATATTTTTGCCCTAGTAGATAATTAAGACTATGTTGGTTTGTCTCAATAGTGAACTACCCCTATAGACAAGGAGTCAGCCATTTCATTGTCCTTCATTTTTTTAATTCTATCTTATAGTGATACGCAATAAATTTGGTCAGGTACTTATGCTGCATAGGAGTATATATTTTTTGCCCTACTAGATAATTAAGACTATGATGGTTTGTCTCAATAGTGAACTTTCCTTGTAGGCAAGGAAACAACCACTCCATTGTCCTTCTTTTTTTAAAAAAAAAAAATCTTATCTTATAGTCATAGCCAATAACTTGGGTAGGTATTTATGCTTCATATGAGTAGATATGTTTTGCCCTCGTAGATAATTAAGGTATTTTTTGGTCCCAAAGTCCTACTGATATAGTCAATAGGATGTCCTTATTGGCTTAGAACCCCCCCCCCCCCCCCTCTAGTGTAGCAAGTATCAGTCTCAATAGTGAATGGTTTTTTAAAGTTAGCCTCTTTCAACTTCTGAAAAAGCTTCAATAGCTTCTTCACTCCAAGTAAAAAAAAATCCTAGTTATGTTGGACAAAGGCTTGGCAATAATGCCATAATGCTTTATCATCTTCACGTTGTACCTAGTCAGTCCCAAAAATCTTCTCATGGCCTTCACATTAGCTGGTTTAGGCCACTCCACCATGCAATAAATTTATGAGGATCTGCTCCCGCTTTTCCTCCCGAATTATATGTCGAAGATACTCAATCTTGGATTGGCCAAAAGAACATTTAGTCCTTTTAGCAATCCATTTCTCCTCAATATCTCACAAATAATTTTCAAATGTACATGGTGGTCTTCCGTGTTTGCATTGTAGACAAGTATATCCTTGATAAGCGTCTCATTAGTGTGATTTAAGTATATGCTTACTTATACTTTTGAATACTTGTGATGGAATATTTACTTGTTTTAGTATTATTTCATGGGTTCTTAGATATTCAAGGAGTCAAGACAAAACGAGGCCAAGAATGGATGTTTTGGACAACAATTGGCCAGAGACACTATTTTGGTATGTCCAAGTGCTACGGGAGCGCTACGATACTACAAAAAGAGGAAATACCAAATATAGCACGATTGAAGAGAAGACACTAGGAGACCGCATGGAGGAAAATAGAAAGTATAACGATCACCACCGCATTGCGCGGGGGTCGCCCGATTAGACGAAGTTTGAGCCACAAGTCATAAACCCTAAAACGCAGCCCAGAGCGGAAAGATAAACTATAAATATGGAGCTACGTTCAGCAATTAGGGTACAGATTTCACAATACTTTCATAGCCTTTACAACCACTTTGAAAAAGAAGAAACCCTGAGAGTTGTCACCACAGAGAAAACACCATCAAAGTCTTGTTCTTGGTTAGTCGAGTCATTGTTTGAGAGGAGATAAATAGTGAAGAAAAAGAAGAAGAAGATAACAAAAGAGAGTATGAATAAGGTCAAGCAACAACGTTCCACCGGATCCGAGAAGCTTTTCTTTACCTTTTTACTTTGTCTATGATATTTAACTCTTTGTTGATTGTTGAACTCATGACGATGAGAGCTAACCTACTCGTTGTTTAGAGTAGGGGAGTAGCTCTGATATTATGAATATATTTGTTTGCTTTACTTGATGTGTGGTTGATGACCTTGAATGTCTAGATTGAATGACTACTTATACTGTGTGACTAATCTTACTCTCGCTGGGATAAAAAGAAAGCACTCGAGTGGGACTGCCCGGAGTGTAGAATGCTACGAAAGTTATATATATATATATATATATATATATATATATATATATATATATATATATACAGTCACACACACACACACACACACACACACACACATATATATATATATATATATATATATATGCGATTTGTGACTTTAGATTTGCAAAAGCAACTATTGCGCAACCTTTAGATCACACTAGATCAATGTGACTATGTGCGTTTTGTTAACATGATTTGGATGAGTTAAGTGGATTGTAGATTTGATATCTCTTGTAAGTAAATATAGGTGGATTGTCTATGTACTACTAAGTTAAGTCCTTGTGAAACCCGTCCTCTAAACAATCTTTACAACCATTGTTTACAACCTAAAAGCAATCAATCAATCATCCTAGTTCTAGTTAGTTTACTTTAGCTTAGTTAATCTCTCATCTTCCCCCACATCCTTAGTTTAATAGCTTGCATTAGATTAGGTAGTTTAATTGTTTTCTTGCATTCAAAAACCAAAAATCCCAAAAATATAAGTGATCAATCTCAAATTCTTAGATTAGTCCATTGCATTCTAGATTAAGCATCCTTAGCATTCTTAGTTTAGAAATCAGTCATAAGCATTCAGATATTTGGCGAACACAAGTAGGGGTGGGTTATCATACCCGAGATTCGGATACCCTATCCGACCCGGTCGAGTAATACCCAAAATTCGGGTATTAATACCCGAACCATATTCGAAAATTTGGGTACCCTAACCGAATACGGTTATTCGGGTACGGGTTCGGGTAGAGGTTTTTGAACAAATAGGGTACCCGATACCCGATTATAATATTATTTATATATATATATATATTTATCTATATATATTTCTTTTTTCTTTTTCCTTTTCTTTTCTTTTTCTCTCCTTCTCTATTTTCTTTCACTTTGTTTCCCTTTTCAGTTTCACTGAATTCACTCACAGTGAGTGTCTCTCTCCCTCTCAACTCAAACTCTCAAAGTCACTCACTGTCACTATCTCGCTCGGTCTCTCCCTCTCAACTCAAATGCACGCTCTCTCTCTCCGATGACCGACTCCGACTCCGGCGACCGATCCGATGACGCTCTCTCTCTCTCTCTCTCTCTCTCTCTTCTATCAACGACAGCGCCGCCGCCGCCGCTCTCTCTCTTGTTGTGCGTTCATATGGCCTAGTACACTTCTAATTATTAAGTTAAGTTTCATTTGATCGTAAATCCCTCATATTTCTACTCTTTTCTTTGATCATTTTCCAATCACAACATACAATATTTTTGATTAAGTATGCATTTTTCTTTATATAATTTGAAATATGGCCCAAGATTGATTTGTGTTATTGTATAAATTATGTTCTTAACATTCATAAATTTAGGCCTAAAACTACTTGATACTCTGTTGTTGTGCGTTCATATGACCAGTATAATTGTAGTTATTAAAATTAATTGATTTGCAACTCTATAACACCATTTGTTTAAGTCCACAAATACTATTAACCATCATCGTGAAGTCCAAGAAATATGGCTGCACTATTCTTAAGTATTTATTCCATCTTAATTGTTGTCTAAGAAATTAATTTATATCCCAGTGTTTCTTAAGAAAATCCCATGTTTTCAATTCAAAAACAGGGGAGGATCGTCGAGGGGCCAAAAATGGCGCCTAAACAGTTTTCGGGTACCCCAACGCCAAAGTTTGGGGTCCCCGACCCGATCATGGATCAGGTAACCGTTCATCCAGTGGCCATTCTCGGCCACTAAATGAAATTCGGGTACCCCAAATTTTGATAGGGTATCGGGTAGGGGATTTACCCTACCCGAACTACCCGATACCCGAAAAAATCCTACCCGAACCCACCCCTAAACACAAGAGAAAAGAAAGTGACAGTAATTAGTGTTTTTGCATTTAAGTGATTCCTACATACAACCATCACTCTTTTGGGATATGATGCTTGGTTCGTAACTATACTTACCATTTTATTATTACTTGATTCACGCACATGCGACATAGTGGGACTTAGGTGTAATAATTATGTGTTGAAATATATTCTACTATATTTACATCTACGCACGCTCCCATCAATCATAAAAAATACCAGCACCATCCTCCTCAACTGATCTCTGAAGATCTTATTCATTAGAACCTGAAAATTTCCATGTGCATTAGTCAGTCCAATGGCATTACTTTAAACGCATAATGTCCAGAAATAGTCACAAATGTTGCTTTTGGAATGTGCTCTATCCTCATCCTGATTTGGTGATAACGAGCCCTTAAATCCACTTTAGAGAACAAACCCTAACACCGATCAATTCATCAAGCGAGTCCTCCACCAGAGGTATGGGGTAATTGTTCTTAATAGTAATTGAATCGAGCTTCTTGTAATCTACACAGAAGCGCCAGCTGCTATCTTTCTTCTTCACCAGCAGTATAGGTGATGATAACCCTTATTCAGTCATTTCATTTACAAATGTTTCAATTTCCTCCCTCTGAATATATGGATACCTATAAGGGTGTTTTTTGAAAGTTGAGCTGCCTGGTTGCAACTCAATACCATGTTCTAACTCTCTCTCTCATTGGGTAGGTCCTTTGGCTCCTAAAAGAGATCTTGGTATTCTGTCAAACTCACTGGGCTCCTTAGTGGTTTCTATCTCTTAAGTAGGTGATATCATACAAAGATATCCTAATATCTTATCTTTTTCCTTATGGGTCAATCTAGCGATCCTGCTTCCCTCCATGGAGTTCAACCTCACTTCACTAGAAATACCATACAATTTATACTTCACCCCATTTCTCTTGTACTTCACCACTTGCTTATCAAAGTCAAAAGTGGTCTTCCCCAATCTTTTCAGCCAATCAACTCCCACCACTATATCACATCCTCTCAATTGTATTATCCTTACATTAGCTCTGCGCTCTTTCCCATCTATTTCCCATTTGAATCCAGTGCACTAGGAATTGCACTTGACTTTCCTTCCATCAGATATTGTAAAGTAAGGGGTTTAGTGTGTTCTAGGTTACACTTTAACCTCTTAGTTGTATCTGTATCCAAAAAACTGTGGGTGTTGCCAGTATCTACCAAATACCAATATATTGATGTGTGCTCCCATGATTTTCCCCATCGCTTTGATGGTTTCAGCTACCTTTTGTCCTGCCAAAGCATGAATAGAAATCTTAAAAGATTTCCCTTATTCACGATCCTCTCCTCCACTCTATTCGAGCTCATCAGCCCCCATAATTACAAATAACTGCTTGCGTGGTGCCCTATAATGTAGGGTTTATCACAATTGAAGCAGAGTCTCGTTCTTCTCGTACTATTCATCTCATCAGGTGTGAGCCTCCAGATGAGGGGATGCTTATGTGGCATGTTGAAGTTCCTCCTACTATCAGTGTTACTATGCAAGGGTGGTTTGGCTTTGAACCCAACATATTGGTGTTTAATGGGATCTTTATAGCTTATGTTCATGTTCTCTAGCTAAATTTAGTGTTTCCTAGCCATATAAATTGTCTGGTTAAGTGTTGTAGGCAACAACATCTCTACCATCACCATAATATATTAATATCTCATTTGAGCCCACTCATGAAACTATTCACAAAATAGTCCTCATCCAAGTTTGTGTTCCTTTGTGCCATGTATGATTTGAGTTCCTCAAACTTCTAATGTATTCATCAACATATCCCACTTGTTTAAGCTTGTTAAACTCTCCAATCGAGTTTTCAATCCTTGTAGATGTAAAGCTTTCAACCACTAGATCTGCGAACCTTGGTCATCCCATGGTCTCCTTTCCCTCAATAGTACCAGATTTCAGCTACCCCTTCCATATTCATCATAACACCCATTATTTTGACAAAATCAAAAAGATTATTTTAGAGAAAATACCTTTGACCCCTCTTAACCCAAACCCTAGGGTCTGTTCCATGAAATCTGGGGAACTCAAATCTCATTCCTTTGTTGAGTCCTTCAAACCTTGCATGGTTGTTGGCCAAACCCTCATATACTAAGTTTCTTGCTGAGCTAAAGTTACTGGCAGTAACTGAGTAAGTTCCTGGTTTCTTCCCCTTATCCAGCTTAAGGGTATGTACGACTTATTTGAGTGGGCCTTTCACATCATCCATTTATTCTTAAAAGTTTGCTTGCAAGTGATCATGGCCTTCTTGCAACATCTGTTGTCCTTGTTCCAGTTCCTCAATACGCACCTTGTGACAGTCTGGTTTTGCACCCATTTTATTGAACAAGGTTAGCACACAAAACATTTGCTCTGAGGCCAATGTTATTATTCTAGTTATTTAATAACGTTTTGTTTTGCAGGTGAAACCAAGAAGATTTGAAGAAAGAAAAAAAGAAGAGTTTAGCTCAAAAAAATGCAAGAAATGCACGAGAGAGAATTTCAGCAAATTAGAAATAATTTCATAAAGTTGTAATGTTATGCCAACGATTTCCTTGATCCCAAATACAGTCTGAAGTCCCAAGTAGTGGTGTACACGGGCGGGTATTTACGGGTTACCACAAAAAAAGACACCATACCCACACCATACCCACATATGGCGGGTTACCAAAATCTTTAACCGAGCGGGTCATTTTAGTTTTGAAACCATGCGGGTGGCGTGTTGTGCGGGTGGCGGGCAGGTGGCGGGCGGATTACATTAAGTAGAAAAAAAGAGCATAGTCGATCATCAAATGACATTCGTTTACCACAGTCTACCACAGTCCGAATAACCACAGTCTACCACAGTCTACTATAATCTAACACAGTCCACTTGAACACAGCCTACTACAGTAGAACAGAGTCTACTATAGTCGAACACAAAATTCCCATTCGTTTCATACAAGTAATCAAGAATCGATTGCAAAAACCCACAAATAATTGATTGTGATACTACATGCTTGATTGCATTTTACTAATACTAAATGCTTGATTTACTGATACTACATACAAACCCACAACAATTTACTGATACAACATGCTTGATCGCAAAATCACAAAGAATCGATTGTTACCGTCTTCGTCGGTTAAAACGGTTTGACTCGATTCAGATGGTGGTGGAGTGTTTGCTGGCGGTGGAGCAGCGGCGGATGGAGTCGTGGTGGAGCAGCGGTGGATGTAGTTTGATGGGGTGGAGCAACGGTGGCTGGAGTGTTTGATGGCGGTGGTGGATGTCGGTTGAGTAGAGCGCGGTGGAGGTCGGAGAGGGGCTGGTGGCGCCGTGGCAGAGACTGAGAGAGAAGAGAGCGGGCAGAGATCGTGGTAGTTCGTGGTGGTAGTGGTGGATGTCACTTGAGTAGAGCGCGGCTGAGTTCGTGGAAGGGCTGGTGGCGCCGTGGTGGAGTCGTGGTTATATGTACACCCCTAGTCCCAAGTGATCTAGGAATATTACAAAGGTAGCAATAAGAAATTAATTACATAGTTAAGGTAACAACAAAGAAAGAAAGCAACGCTAGAAATGTCTTTTGGCCCAAATAACCCTCAGGCCCAGGAGCAGAACGATAGTGTTTTAATAAAACGTACGTCAACAGACGCGCGGTCAATTCTGCCCCAAAATAGCAAATTGTCCTAACACATGCTGCAGAAATCATAACCCTAATTTACCAATCAAAACAAGTTGGGTCTGTAACATGTGCACAATCCAAACAAGCAAGGGCTGTTACGGCTGGGGTTAGGCAAGAAACTAAGGATTTCTTGAAAGTTATTGTCTCTCCAGCCCATATATTATTGGGTGAAAAGTAGCCCAAATTATTGGGTCTATTTTCCTTCTGAAGAGTAGTGATATAAGATGGAACTTCTTAATTTAATAAGTCTAGTTCTATGATTCCAACAAGCCCCAAAAATCCACAAGAATGGGTTTAAAATTTCAAAACGAAGAGTTGTGCTTAATTTGTGCATAACTTTTGCCAACGTACAACGTTATTACTGAGGGTCTCATGGATCATGCCATTTGCCATCTGCTGTTTCAGTAGCTATTCCTAGATATTTAGCATTACGTGCCTATACAAATTAAATACCCACTGATTCTCGCGCCTCTGATTAATATATTATATTGAATAGATTCAAGAAAGGAATCGACTAACTTAAATGTACACGAATCTTTGGTTGTTAATTGAAAAGTATTGGCCACTAGGACTTAATTATATTGGAGATAAAAAATCATCCATGTAATGTAACTATAATTAAGTTTAATTGGTTACTTATCTATTTTTCAAACTAATATAACTTTCTTCTCACCATAAAATAAAACTAATATCATTGTCTTGCCCGTAATTTTGTTTTAAGGCAGTTAATTATCTCCATCATAGGCCATTAACACAGGCCGGCGGAAATCCGTTTGCTATATTAACTACCCTTCGTTATTATGGTTTAAATATGCACACATGGTGTGATTAAATGACTAACACACCCTTTAATTACTGTTGTGGTCAAAACTCTCCTTTAATAAACCAACCCTTAATTAATTAAATCTTAAGAAGATGCTTCTCTTTTAAATGGTCCCCTCAAAATCACTCACGAGCCCATAATTATGAACATAATTGCAACAGTTTTAACCACTTAGAGCGTCACTATCTCCACACGCAATGAATAATGCTAAGAATAATTGATCTCTTTGATTAAGTTCGTGTTTTTTATTTTAATTCCCTGAAATTATGCTGCTAGCTTAGATTATGAAGTTTCGGTTGTGATTTAAGGAGAATTTGTACTGTGTTATATATGTAGCTTACAACTCACAAGCTTTAATGCTTCATTAGCTGTCAAAAGTGAATTATTTAGAGGTAAGCGGTAAAGGGCAGATAATGGAAGAAATTTCATGAATGAAAAAAGAAGAGCACGTGTAAATTATTACTATTATTAATAGATCAGAAAGGGGTGATAAGCGTCACTTATCAACTGTTCAATATTGCAGTTGTACGTTAACTAATTGGGCTATAAAATACCTTTGAAAAAAGACATCGTTATCCTATTTTAAGTAAATTAGCGATATATCTAGATTTTGTTCGTAAAGGCAGCTAGAAGCTTAATTAAAATCACATTATATTATATTGCTCTAGAATAAATTGTGGCCGCAATTGTATGCACTAGGAGCTAAATAAAAATACCATGCATGCAACGTCGAGATCTCCTTTAACGAAATAGATAGCTAGCCCGCCATTCTTTTATTGTTTCAAGAATGTTTGCAAAACTTGTATTTACGTGTTAACAATATTACTCGAGTATGCGGCAAATTAAATATAGCTTTCAGATCTATTTCGTGCCTCATTTAATTTCAACCTTCAAACTCGTCATGCTCGTTTCTGGGACAATTTATCCATGCAACTGAACGCACGTAGGCGAACTTATGGCCCTCTAAAGTTAATGACGAAATGCCCGTGATTAATTTCATAACTAAAAACACTAAAAACTATATTGAAAATGCACAAGATATAAATGATGTTATATTCGGGTAAAATTATTAACATACTGTGGCTGGTAAAAATACCCAATCGATTTTAACAAAGGTAAAACTGAATAATCAAAAAATTAAAAAAGAAAAACTGATCGGTGAATAATCAACGAGACAATCTTGTTTAAACTGTGGATTTAACTATTATAAATGAAATCGTATTATAACCGTGAAATTAAATCAGTGATTTGTAGAGATATTAGTGGAAATTATACATGTAGAGTCATTAAAGACAGTTATTAGAGCTTAGACAATATATATATATATATATATATATATATATATATATATATACTAGGTTACATGGCCCGTGCTCCGCACGGGCGCATTTTATTGTATTCGATACTTTAAATATCATTTTTTAAAAGAGTTTTAATTTTAACGATAGCTAATTTGAGTATATATTTAACAAAATTTAATATAACTTTGGAATTAACTTTTACAATGTATAAATATAGTACCGGTTAATTTTATCATGAACCAAGTCTGCAATCTTAATAAATTTGTGTACGCTATATTAACCACGAAGAAATGAAGTCGAG
This sequence comes from Linaria vulgaris, assembly GCA_948329865.1. Taxonomy (NCBI): domain Eukaryota; kingdom Viridiplantae; phylum Streptophyta; class Magnoliopsida; order Lamiales; family Plantaginaceae; genus Linaria; species Linaria vulgaris. The sequence continues at coordinate 26,125,146 of OX415250.1, read as the reverse complement.
TGGTGCACATGAATCCTTTGCCTCCATTTGTTTCGGCTGAGAAGTAAATATTCACTTACCTCTCTGAGCTTCATGCCGTCATCCATTTCTTCTTCGTCTCCTAGGAGCTATAGTGGTACGCCCTAAGTCGAGATATTTAATGCATTTTACCGGAGCATCTATGGGTCTGCGGTCAAAAATGTGGCCCCATAAATGCATAACGTAAAACATTTGAAGGAAAACTGAAAGAATTAGAAATTAAAAGTAATGTTCCAAATTTTACAATGGACCACCACATTATTAAGTGTTAATCAATTTTATATTAAGCAAAGCCCAATTGTTTAATACGCAAGGGCACACAAGTTATTTATTACTTTAAAACAATTGGCTAAAATTTTGGGGCAAAACTGAAAGAATTTCAAAACAAAAGGACCGTACAATAATTTACACTGAGGCCCATAATTAAGTAACATAAAATTTTTGGTGCAAATTTGATAGAATTCAAAAACTAAAAGGACCATTTGACAGTTTATAGCGGGTGCGCAATGTAAAACTTTTGAGACAAGATCAAAAGAATTAAAAACTAAAAATATTGTTCAACAATTTACCACAGACCCCCACACTATTAAATGTGAATCAATTTTATTTTATACGGGTCTCAATCAATTAATACCTGCGGACCCACAAGTTATTTATTACTGCAAAACAAAGCAGAATGTAGTAATTAATTGAACTTAGAATGGCAAAATTGGAACAATGAAACATGGACGATAAAAAAAATTCCATTATTACTATATTATAAGATAAGATATGATATGCGGGTCTCAATTACTTAATACGCATAGGACCACAACTTATTTATTATTGCAAAACAAACATGTAGTATTTAGTCGAACTTTAGAATAACGAAAGATGGACGACCAAATTTGTTTCCATTCTTATTATTGAGTATCTATTTTATAATGTATAAGTATGGTACGGATTAATTTTATCATGAATCAAGCTTGCAACCCCTATAAATTGCGGTAGGCTATATTAATCATGAAAGTATCACGTCGACTCACGCACATGAATCCTCTACCTCCATTTATTTTGGTCGAGAAGTAAATCTTCACTTAGGTCTCTGAGCTTCATGCTGTTCCGTACGACCTTCATCATGTCTTCTTTGATCCCGGATATTAATCATGAAAGTATCACGTCGAGTCATGCACATGAATCCCATGCCTCCATTCGTTTCGGTCGAGAAGTAAATCATCACTTTGGTCTCTTAGCTTCATGTCGTACCGTACGACCTTCATCATGTCTTCTTTGATCTCGCACAAGCTCTAGCCATAGCTCTGTATGCCCTAAATCGAGATATTCAACGTGTCTTATCAAGGCATATATGTGTCAGCGTTTAACAAGCAGGCCCCATAAGTGCGTAACGTAAAACATACGAGGCAAAACTGAAAGAATTAAATATTAAAAGGACTATCCCAAAATTTACAACGAACACCCTAATTAGTTTTATATTAAGCGGATCCCAATTGTCTAATTCACGTAGACACATAAGCTATTTACTGTTGCAAAACCAAAAAGATTATAGTAGCTAAACTTTTAGGGCGAAACTGAAAGATTTTAAAAATAAGAGGATCGTTTAACAATTTACAGTAGGACCCATAAATAAATAACGTAAAACCTTTGGGGCAAAACTAAAAGAATCTAAAAATAAGAGGACCGTTTAACAATTTATAGTAGGGCCCATAAATAAATAATATAGAGATTTGGGGTAAATTTGAAAGAAATAAAATTTAAAAGGACCATTCGGCAATTCACAGTGGGTCCGTAAGTGCGAAATGTGAAACTTTAGAGGCTAGATTGAAAGAACTAAAAAATAAAAGGACCATTTTGCAATTTATGGAGGACCCCAACGCTATTAAGTGGTAAGAAATTTATATTTTGTGGGTCCCAATCAATTAATACGTGCGGGCCCTCACAGTATTTATTACTGTAAAACAAAACATAATACAGTAATTAATTGAACTAACACGGGCAAAATTGGAATGCAAAAGTGAACAGAGACCGTTTAACAATTTATACTAGGGCCCATAAATAAATAATATAAAACTTTAGGGTAAATTTGAAAGAAATAAAATTTAAAAGGACCATTCGACAATCCACAGTGGGTCCATAAGTGCGAAATGTGAAACTTTAGAGGCGAGATTGAAAGAACAAAAAAAATAAAAGCACCATTTTGCAATTTACGGAGGACCCCAACGCTATTACGTGGTAAGAAATTTATATTTTGTGGGTCCCAATCGATTAATACGTGCGGGCCCTCAAAGTATTAATTACTGTAAAACAAAACATAATACAGTAGTAATTAATTGAACTAACAAGGGCGAAATTGGAAAGCAAAAGTGAGATTTAATCCTCATCTTTGAAGAAATTTACTCATGAAAGTGAAGAAATAAATCTGTTGTGGGTCTCAATTGATTAATACGTGCGGGCCCTCAAAGTATTTATTACTTTAAAACAAAACATAGTACAGTAATTAATTGAACTAACATGGGCAAAGTTAGAATGCAAAAGTGAACAGAGACCGTTTAACAATTTATAATAGGGCCCATAAATAAATAATATAAAACTTTGGGGTAAATTTGAAAGAAATAAAATTTAAAAGGACCATTCGGCAATTCATAGTGGGTCCGTAAGTGCGAAATGTGAAACTTTAGAGGTGAGATTGAAAGAACAAAAAAATAAAAGGACCATTTTGCAATTTATGGAGGACCCCAACGCTATTACGTGGTAAGAAATTTATATTTTGTGGGTCTCAATCGATTAATACGTGCGGGCCCTCAAAGTATTTATTACTGTAAAACAAAACATAATACAATAATTAATTGAACTAACAGGGGCAAAATTGGTAAGCAAAAGTGGACAGGGAATCTTACAGGGGCAAAATTGGAATGCAAAAGTCAACAGAAACCGTTTAACAATTTGTAGTAGGGCCCATAAATAAATAATATAAAACTTTGGGGTTGTAAAACAAAACATAATACAGTAATTAATTGAACTAACAGGGGCAAACTTGAAACGCAAAAGTGGACAGGGAATCTTACAGGGGCAAAATTGGAATGCAAAAGTGAACAGAGACCGTTTAACAATTTATACTAGGGCCCATAAATAAATAATATAAAACTTTAGGGTAAATTTGAAAGAAATAAAATTTAAAAGGACCATTCGACAATCCACAGTGGGTCCGTAAGTGCGAAATGTGAAACTTTAGAGGCGAGATTGAAAGAACAAAAAAAATAAAAGCACCATTTTGCAATTTACGGAGGACCCCAACGCTATTACGTGGTAAGAAATTTATATTTTGTGGGTCCCAATCGATTAATACGTGCGGGCCCTCAAAGTATTAATTACTGTAAAACAAAACATAATACAGTAGTAATTAATTGAACTAACAAGGGCAAAATTGGAAAGCAAAAGTGAGATTTAATCCTCATCTTTGAAGAAATTTACTCATGAAAGTGAAGAAATAAATCTGTTGTGGGTCTCAATTGATTAATACGTGCGGGCCCTCAAAGTATTTATTACTTTAAAACAAAACATAGTACAGTAATTAATTGAACTAACATGGGCAAAGTTAGAATGCAAAAGTGAACAGAGACCGTTTAACAATTTATAATAGGGCCCATAAATAAATAATATAAAACTTTGGGGTAAATTTGAAAGAAATAAAATTTAAAAGGACCATTCGGCAATTCATAGTGGATCCGTAAGTGCGAAATGTGAAACTTTAGAGGTGAGATTGAAAGAACAAAAAAATAAAAGGACCATTTTGCAATTTACGGAGGACCCCAACGCTATTATGTGGTAAGAAATTTATATTTTGTGGGTCCCAATCGATTAATACGTGCGGGCCCTCAAAATATTTATTACTGTAAAATAAAACATAATACAGTAATTAATTGAACTAACAGGGGCAAAATTGGAAAGCAAAAGTGGACATGGAATCTTACAGGGTCAAAATTGGAATGCAAAAGTCAACGAGACCGTTTAACAATTTATAGTAGGGCCCATAAATAAATTATATAAAACTTTGGGGTAAATTTGTAAGAAATAAAATTTAAAAGGACCATTCGGCAATTCACAGTGGGTCCGTAAGTGCGAAAGGTGAAACTTTAGAGGTGAGATTGAAAGAACAAAAAAATAAAAGGACTATTTTGCAATTTACGGGGGACCCTAACGCTATTACGTGGTAAGAAATTTATATTTTGTGGGTCCCAATCGATTAATACGTGCGGGCTCTCAAAGTATTTATTACTGTAAAACAAAACATAAGACAGTAATTAATTGAACTAATAGGGGCAAAATTGGAAAGCAAAAGTGGACAGGGAATATTTTTTTCGATTCTTATATTATAGTAGATTAATACGTGCGGGTCCTCAAAGTATTTATTATTGTAAAACAAAACATAATATAGTAATTAATTGAACTAACAGGGGCAAAATTGGAAAGCAAAAGTGGACAGGGAATCTTTTTTTCGATTCGTATATTATAGTATAGATATATGTGTGTGTGTGTGTGTCACCTTCTTTGTGCATGAGCTTGTTTTGTTTCTTTATATTTCAGTGATTTGTGAAAAACCTCGTAATTGAAAATTAGAGATACATCTCTTTAGTTTATTATTCTTTTTATCTTTTTTGGAATATCCGAAGCTTACTCACACATTATAGGTCACTGCTTGCACATTGTGTGCTTCAACATTGTGGTCTTTATGAACAATAAGAACAAAGTGATGATTGGTTAGCATCGTGGATCTCTTCTATGTATTTTTTCTTGGATTTTGAATGTAATTTACATGTAATTATTTAATTTGTATGATTGGTTAAGCTATGCTTTTGTTTCTGCTGATATGTTGGATGATTTTGTGTCATCATGAGTGATCTATGATTGTTTGAACTATGGATTTCACTATTATTCGAATATTGATTGAAAGTGTAAGATGTTCTGTTATCAATGTTGGATGGATGTTGTGCCAACATCCAGAGGACAAAATTGAAACTCGAGAACAGTCTTAACCTAAAACATGTTTCTGAAATTCTGGACATGAGTAAAGTGTTCTGAATTAAATGTTGGATGGATGTTGAGTCAACATTCACAAGACAACATTGAAACCAGAAACTATTATGTCAATCTGTGTTTAACTGCTTTATTTTAGTTTTGCCTTTATTCACCTATTAATCAAGTTCCACGATTTTAGTTGTCTTTGTTTATGTCCAGGAACATCTCTTAATCATAAGGAAGAGCATTACAAGTTTCCTAAGTTGAAGTTTCCATAATTCAAGAGGAGGAGATCGGTCAAGTCAACACGGTTTCAAAGATCGAAAGTTTTGGAGTTCAAGTGCAACTAGGAATCTTTCCAAGATCAACTCTGAATTGAAGAAGAAGTATTTCCTTATTAGAACTCAATCTAATAAAGGGAACTATTATTCAAGAAGGAGATCGTGTTCAAGAAGGAACGTAGAGTTCAACAGGGAAACAACATAAGTTACCAAAACTGTGTACAACACACCTTAGAGATCAAGTTTGAAGAAACCTATATATAGGGTGTGAAGTACATCAAGATACACGAGAAACAATAGAGCTTATAAATCCGTATAGATTATATCTTAAGCATTGTTGCTGTGTTTCTTGCTTTGCAAAGTTTGTGAGTTTTCCAGTTAAGTCTAGGATTAGATTTAAGGAGAAAATTCTTGTCTGCTTTGTTGAGTCCAATCTACAAAAGAGCGAGAGTGATTTTGTGGTGAGGAACATCTTTGATAAAACATGCGTGGTTATTTTGTCGTAAGGCTAGATGGTTGATTATTTATAATAAACCATTGAAAATTTATCTTCTCGTGTTCTTTAATTCCGCTGCACATTATACTCTATCAAGAAGATTGTTTGAGATCAAGTTAAGGCAACGCCAGCTTAACTTGAGCTCTGAAACTTTGGAAAAGTTGTATCAAATCCCTATCCAACAATTTTAATTGGTGTCAGAGCCAAGCACCGATTTCACTGGTGTTTGGAGGTGATACAACGCGATGGACAACATCAATCCCAATTCTGGCAGACTCCCAGTCTTAGAAGGATCCATCAATTATGCCTACTGGAAGACCAGGCTCAGAGTTCACATCAAATCCATTGACATGAAAGCACGGGATGCAGTCCTTGATGGATATTCTGTCCCAAAGATTGAGAACGACAAAGATGCAGATATTGTACCAAAACCGAAGTCACAATGGACAGCAAACGAGGTAACACTGTACAACTACAATGAGAAAGCTCTTAATGCTATTTTTAGTTATGTTACCAATCAGATGTTTAAGTTAATTCAGAATTGCACCACGGCTAAATCAGCTTGGGATATCCTTGAACTTAATTGTAAAGGAGATATAGGAGTTAGAAATTCTAAACATAGACAATTGCTTAAAGATTTTGAAAAACTTGAGATGGGTGATGAAGAGAGTATAGATAGTTATTTTGAGAAAATCTTTGACATTACAAATCAATGTGAAAATCTAGGATTTCCTGTCTCAAATCAAACTATGGTTTATAAAGCTTTTAGGTCTTTGTCACCTAGATTTTCTCTCAATAGAATTGCCATGGGAGAGACATGAGATATTGCCAACATGGAATTTCAATCCTTGTTAAACACTCTTAATGAATTTGAGCTAGAGTTTCCTGCTAGGACTACCAAACAACAAGCTATTGCTTTGTTAGGAGCAAATTATCATGAGAGTGAAGATGAGGATGAAATTATATCTTCTAAATATGGAAATATTAGCAAGAAACTTAGTAGGTTGAACTTTAAAGATAAATCTAAAGAGAAACAACCTAGCAATACTTCCACTAGTTATAGAAAATTGCCTCACAAATTTGTTAAATATATGGCAACAAAATCTAGTCCTGAAGAAATTGAAAAGCTGAAAACTACTCAATGTTATGAATGTAAAGGTTATGGTCATATTGTTGTTGAATGTGCTAACACCCTCCGCAAGAAGGGAAAGTCTCATTGGGTTTGTGTAGATAATTTCAATGAAGAGGATTATAACTCTGGATCAAGTGCTGATACTGAAGTAAACCTTGAAGAGATTCATACAGCTGCGCTATTTACTCATGTCAACTGGACAGAAGAAGATCTCCATAACTGCCACGGGTCCCAATGTAGCTCCAACATCCAGGACTCAACATCAGAACATGAGACTTTCTTTGGGAATTGGACTGAATATGATACCCATATTGATCTCAATTCTTTGTCTGATAATGATGAATCTAACTTTGAATGTTTCCATGGCTCAGTTGATCTAGATGAAGAGTATTACTTTGAAGGTGAAATGTCCCAGGAGGAAATCATTGAAGACTTGAAGTCTACTTTTCATAATCTTCTGAAAGAAAATCAGAAACTCACCAAGATGAATGAAGCTCAGAGACTGGAGATTGATGGACTGAAGAAATTGATGAGGATGTATGAAAGAGACATTGACAAGACAGAAGCTGAACTTAAAGAGGTAAAAGGAAAGCTTGAAAAAGATAATCAGATCATTGCTAAATGGAACTCAGGTACATCTAAACTTGATAAGGTACTGAGTATGGGTAATCAAGGAACAAATGGTCTTGGATATATTGAGAAACCTACCTCTAAAGTTGCTAATCCTGTTTTCATTAAAGAAGGTTTTGTTAAGGAATCAAAAGACTTGAGCTGTGCTAATCCCAACAAAAGTAAACCTACTTATATCTGTCAATTTTGTTTTCAACCAGGTCACATAAAACCTTATTGCAAGAAATATTTGAAAGAAAATGTGAAGAAAACAGAAACTGTCTCTAATGTTGAGTTGGTCAGTGGTACAGATGTTATCCCAACATTAGGAACAGGACAGAAAAGTAGAACTTGGATTGAAAAGTTAAAGACTCCTAAGATGAAACTTGTATGCAATGTTGTGTTTTCTGCTGTGTGTTAACGGGTTTTGAATTATTTCCTATTAACTGAATTATTTATTTGGGTTGGAACGCCTTTGCCCGTGGTTCAAAAACTAAATGCTATGCTCACAAGAGAGAAAAATTGACAAGAACCTTCCTTCCTTTTATTAACTATATTGCACTCTCTTTTCCGAGTTTTTCCTCGTATTCTCCGAGTCTATAGGTGTATTTTTTCCCAATTGCCCGACCTTTTCTTCTTTCCCTTCTTCTTTTGTTTATATAGAGTTTTTAGGGACATGTGTCGCTATGCATGTGTTTACAGGTGTCGTTATGCATGTGGTGGTGCTTTACACGCGTTACAATGGTCTTTTAACTAATAAGATAACGTCTATCTTGCTGACTGTATCATTTTATCTTCTTCCGAGAGCTTTTGTCTTTTTTATGATAAGGGGTAGATTGTCTTCTTTGCTTCCGAGAGCTCATTGCTTCAGATGGTGACTCGAGGGCCGAGTCTGAGTGTTCTCTTAGTGATAGTGCTTCTTCGAGAAGTGTGTATTCTGGAGTGTTTGCTTCAGGGTATTCTCCGAGGGGGTGTTCGTTCATGGGTTGATCTCCGAGAGGTTTTTAGCTATCGTGGGTAGGTGCTTTCTTTATCCGAGTGCCCGGAGAGTGTAGTTCTGTAGTTGTTGCGTCATTGTGAAGTTCCGACCTCTGGGTTGGTCGTCAGAAGTAGCGTTCCGAGAGCTTTCGTGTTTGGAGTGTATAGCAAGGAAGGGTTTTTTGTCAGGGTTCTGGGACTCTGTTGGTTTCCGATGGCTCCAGTGGGCTTTGATAGATTGGTCCTTTAGCTCATTCTTTCCGAGAGTTCATATTTCTTGGAAAATCAGTATGAGTGGGGCGGAGTATTTGCCCAATGTTGAAGTAGTTCCGATAGCAGTTAGTCTGTGAGACTCTGCCTTGGTCTTGTATTCATTCTGTTGCCTTTGCTCCAATATTTGATGTGTTGGAGATGTGCTCCGAGGGATATTTGAGGCGTGATACCTGAATTGCGAAGGCAGGTCGCATAATCATATAATATATTTGGTAATTCCAGTAATTGATTCATGGTTTATTTCAAGCAGGTGAATTATCATCCTGTTAACAAACCCCCCCAGTTTGTAGTGCAGTTAGTTATCACTACTGCACTAGAAACTTAATAGTTTAAAGGGTACGAGAGTTCTAGTATCGTGCATTTTGTCAAGTATACGGGGAAGGTTTCACAAGGCCTCGTAGAACTCTTCAGGGATGTCGTAAACACTCGTCAGTGATATTTATGTTTTGTTCGACGTTTCCCTCGTTCTTGGCATTACCTTTAAAAAGGCGAGGAGTATAGTGATTACTCTCTCCGAGTGATCCCGTCGTATTTCCCAAATGTGCCCTCGTAGGTCATTATTGGGGCATTAATTATAATTTAAAGTTATGGCATTTAATTAACTGTAATTTAAAATGCAGTTAGTGGTGAATTTAATGCCACGTTTAAGTTGGGTGCGGGAATCGAAGCGTCTTGACCGTTATACTTTCGTTATCCGAGGAGAAGTGTCATTAAACACGACTTTTAATCGTGGGGCGTAGGCAGGCTTAGTGGTCTTTTAAGACGCTTAGTGGGTGTAGGGTTTTAAAACCCTCTTCTCTTCCCATCATTATCACTTGCAAAATTTTGAGCACACACTCTTTTTCTCTGCAAAAGATTTTTGCTAAAGTATTCTCTTCCTTCTAAAAAATTCTTCCTAATGGCGTCACAATCTAACACGAATCTGGTTTCGGCCGCTTCGGGTACCGGAGGAACGGCGGGGGTAGGGTTTCAAGTTTTGCGAAAGAGGAGTGCTGCGGCGGTGGGGGCGAGCGGCAGTGGCGATGCTGGAAAATCAAAGAAGATGAAGAAAAAGGCTGACAAAGGTGGCGCTCCGCGAGCCACCCAGAAGGTGGGTGACATGGCTAGCACCGCCACCGAGAAGGAAATTAAGAATTTGTTCAAGGAGCATGGCGCTTTCGGCCGTAATATTGAAATAACGGTGCCGGAGGCCCACCACCGGGGTGATGCTCCTCCGCCAGGATACTTGACGGTGTATTACCCGCAGCTAAAGGCGGGACTGCGCACTTTTTTCCCGCCCTTTTACTGCGATATCTTCAATTATTGCAACCTTTGTCCGAGTCAGCTTGCCCCGAATTCGTTTACGGCACTGGCTTTGTTCGTATTTTGGTGCCTGGTGAGAGACATCGAGTGCACGAGGGACAGATTCTTTGCTATTTTCGAGTTGAAGCAGTCTCCTGGGGGAGGTCCTTTCTACTGCTTTACTCACCGAGATAAGAACGACAGGATTTCCGAGGGTATGGTCACCTCCCACAGCTCGTGGAAGAACAAGTTCTTCTTTATTAATCCTGTTGTAGGGTCGTGGGACATACCCATGACTTGAAGGTGCCTACCTTCCCCGACAGAGTGATGGACGACACACTGGTGTTTTCACCGGTGTTCTCCGCAAAGCCTCTCGTGGAGTCAAAGGACTTTATTCGTCTCTATCGGACCACAGGATTGAAGTACATCTCCCCAATAGACAGAATTGCGACTCCTTTGGCTGTCCCCGAGAAGTTGTTTGATACATTTGGTGAGTCTTTTACCCTTATATCTCTTATCTTAAGGGTTTTTCTTTTATTTTTTCTAACTTGTGACTGTCTTGGTAGTGAATGTCCTACGACCGTTTATGGTGGAGAGTGAGGTCGTGGTGAGCAAGATGGGGAAGTCTACCCTAGTAGAGGGTAGAACTGTTGAGGCTGCGGAAGGAGAGCAAGGAGGAACTCCTTCAAAGGTTGCTGCAGTTACATCCCGGTCGTCTAGCGGGACTTCCGATACCCCTGAGGAAGCAGAGCTAGCCGTGACCTCTGCCGATGCAGGTCCTACGGGGGTATTCACCATAGGGGATGGGGAAGACGAGGTTGGGATAGAGGGGATGGCTCTACCAGCCCCCGGTGTCATCCACATACCCTCATCATCGGAGTTATCGGGGGATTCTTACGCCCTGTTGGCGACCCCTCCGAAAGGTACGTGTTTCTAGTCTTTAAACAGTAGAGAGAGTGTTTCTTTTATTAGTATAGGAGTATGCTTTAGATAGCCAAAAGGATATTTTTACTTAGATAACTTTCTGATTTTGTAGGAGATGAAGATTTTTTTGGTTTGGAAGGGGGATCCCTTCCTGCCGACCCTGCTCTCCCTCCAGCATTCGATACCATGAGTTTGCTGGATGAGATTTTGGCCGCGGGTCCCTCGCTTACGAGTGCTCCTTCCCCGAGACCTTTCGTGGCTATTCAGTCTGATAGCCCTATAGTCACCCAGGTTCCACTGCCGGGGGTGGTACCTCCTGAGAGGCCTTCCTCTTCTAAAGCTCCCGTTTCAGAGGGGGAGCCCAGCTCGGAAGATGCCCAGGCGGCACTTGAGACGGTCACCCGATACTTGTCGGCCGCCAATTCTCTACCAGCGGACGGGTGGTAATTCGTCCGAGCTTGTACCAACAACGTGGCTATGTTGGTAAGTTTTTGTTTATCTAATTCGTTTAAGATCCTACGTCGGGATCTTTATTCTTTTGTTTTGCTTTCTTAGGCACCTAAAATGCTTCCTCTTCTGTTACTCGAGGTCGAAAAGCTGCAAAAACTGACGAGTGCGGCGGAAGAGAAGTCTCGGAAGCTAGAGGATGAGAACAAGGATATGCGGGAGAGAATGGTGAAGTATAACGAGGCGTGGGTCAGTATTTCGAAACAAAACTACGATTTGAGGGAGGAGAATAAGCAGCTTCTCTCTTCTGTAAAGGAGATGGAGGCTTCCGGGGTTGTGCTGAAGGACAAGGTGAATTCCCTCGAAGGAGAGAAGGTTGCTTGGGAGGCCAGGCAAAAGACATTGGAGAGGGATCTATACCAAGCACTGGGCCAGGTGGATGTTCTCAACGAGGAGTTGGCACGAGCCAAGGCTCCGGGAGGTATTCTCCCCGATGAAGTGCAGCAAAGGGTGGATGCTGCTGTTAAGCAGGCTCGAGAGGAAACTGTTGTTCAGGTAAGGGATCTGTACCTCAGCAAACATCCAGGGTACTTAGCAGGATCTGCTATGTGGGGATTCCTTCAGTGCTTCGGGCAGGTACGACAGAAGGTGAATCGTAACTTAGACCCGCGGGTGATTAATATCGTGGAGATGAAGAGGCCAACTCTGGAGGAAGCCTACCACCTCTTCCAAAAGAGCAGCTCCCGACTTCCTCCCTCATCCTCTTCCCCGAATCGGGTGCCTCTTACTGCTATCCTTCCGCGGTCCTCAATGCACTCCCCTCTCCAAGTTGGGGTCCAGGCTACCTCCTCTGGTGTTCCTTCTCCTGCGGGTGCTCCTACTCCTCCTACCACCGAGCCAACCCCTGATTCCTCGAGTGCTCAACCCCCCCAGCCTTAGGGGTTTTTAATTCGTTTTTCTATCATTGTACATTTTATATTTTTATGTACTGGTACTTGGTTTTATTTGGAATGAAACATTTCTCATTTGGAACAAAGCTTTTTTCCCGTGTTCATAGTCACACAACTTTTCAGCATATTATGGATACTTGGTTCCTTTCCTTTAATCGTAGAACTTTGAGATTGAGTTTACAGAAATGAGAGAGCATCCCATTCTTACTGGCCAAGCAACTTTCTTAGCATAGCGTGTCTATTTGCAGTGCAAGTTTGGGGGAATATACCTTTCTAAATAGGAGTATCCCCTGGCACGCCCTCGTAACCTATTACAGTATGCTTTAGGCAGCTCAATCTTAATTCAATCGTTCGAGGAAATGGTCGTAAGTATGCATAGATGCTTAGAGTTGAGTGAGTATTTTCACGTTCTTTGAAAGAGTCATTCCTAGTAGAATTGTTCATATCCCTGTCTCTTTTACTTATTTAGACTTTCGAAAAGCCTTTGGCTAGAGAGTACGAGTGAGGCTTCCTAGAGTAACCGCTCTCGGAAATATTCTCCTAGGTTTCTGGGCTCTGTCTTCCTTCCTTCCCCCAAGTATTTACATAGCAAATTATAGAATCTTATGGTTTCTTTACGAAGATACCATAATCTAACTCGTACTACAACAAGTGAAAGAAGGATACTTATCTTTGGTGCATATCATTCCATTGTTGTGACGACAATTCCCCAAACCTTTCCGAGTTTAATGATCACAAGAGTAAATTCTCCCTGCTTCGCGTCTCCTTTGAATGCTCTTGAAGGCAAATCTTATGGCTTTCCCACAGACGGCGCCATTTTGTTAACGGGTTTTGAATTATTTCCTATTAACTGAATTATTTATTTGGGTTGAAACGCCTTTGCTCGTGGTTCAAAAACTAAATGCTATGCTCACAAGAGAGAAAAATTGACAAGAACCTTCCTTCCTTTTATTAACTATATTCCACTCTCTTTTCCGAGTTTTTCCTCGTATTCTCCGAGTCTATAGGTGTATTTTTTCCCAATTGCCCGACCTTTTCTTCTTTCCCTTCTTCTTTTGTTTATATAGAGTTTTTAGGGACAGGTGTCGCTATGCATGTGTTTACAGGTGTCGTTATGCATGTGGTGGTGCTTTACACGCGTTACAATGGTCTTTTAACTAATAAGATAACGTCTATCTTGCTGACTGTATCATTTTATCTTCTTCCGAGAGCTTTTGTCTTTTTTATGATAAGGGGTAGATTGTCTTCTTTGCTTCCGAGAGCTCATTGCTTCAGATGGTGACTCGAGGGCCGAGTCTGAGTGTTCTCTTAGTGATAGTGCTTCTTCGAGAAGTGTGTATTCTGGAGTGTTTGCTTTAGGATATTCTCCGAGGGGGTGTTCGTTCATGGGTTGATCTCCGAGAGGTTTTTAGCTATCGTGGGTAGGTGCTTTCTTTTTCCGAGTGCCCAGAGAGTGTAGTTCTGTAGTTGTTGCGTCATTGTGAAGTTCCGACCTCTGGGTTGGTCGTCAGAAGTAGCGTTCCGAGAGCTTTCGTGTTTGGAGTGTATAGCAAGGAAGGGTTTTTTGTCAGGGTTCTGGGACTCTGTTGGTTTCCGATGGCTCCAGTGGGCTTTGATAGATTGGTCCTTTAGCTCATTCTTTCCGAGAGTTCATATTTCTTGGAAAATCAGTATGAGTGGGGCAGAGTATTTGCCCAATGTTGAAGTAGTTCCGATAGCAGTTAGTCTGTGAGACTCTGCCTTGGTCTTGTATTCCTTTTGTTGCCTTTGCTCCAATATTTGATGTGTTGGAGATGTGCTCTGAGGGATATTTGAGGCGTGATACCTGAATTGCGAAGGCAGGTCGCATAATCATATAATATATTTGGTAATTCCATTAATTGATTCATGGTTTATTTCAAGCAGGTGAATTATCATCCTGTTAACAAACCCCCCCAGTTTGTAGTGCAGTTAGTTATCACTACTGCACTAGAAACTTAATAGTTTAAAGGGTACGAGAGTTCTAGTATCGTGCATTTTGTCAAGTATACGGGGAAGGTTTCACAAGGCCTCGTAGAACTCTTCAGGGATGTCGTAAACACTCGTCAGTGATATTTATGTTTTGTTCGACGTTTCCCTCGTTCTTGGCATTACCTTTAAAAAGGCGAGGAGTATAGTGATTACTCTCTCCGAGTGATCCCGTCGTATTTCCCAAATGTGCCCTCGTAGGTCATTATTGGGGCATTAATTATAATTTAAAGTTATGGAATTTAATTAACTGTAATTTAAAATGCAGTTAGTGGTGAATTTAATGCCACGTTTAAGTTGGGTGCGGGAATCGAAGCGTGTTGACCGTTATACTTTCGTTATCCGAGGAGAAGTATCATTAAACACGACTTTTAATCGTGGGGCGTAGGCAGGCTTAGTGGTCTTTTAAGACGCTTAGTGGGTGTAGGGTTTTAAAACCCTCTTCTCTTCCCATCATTATCACTTGCAAAATTTTGAGCACACACTCTTTTTCTCTGCAAAAGATTTTTGCTAAAGTATTCTCTTCCTTCTCAAAAATTCTTCCTAATGGCGTCACAATCTAACACGAATCGGGTTTCGGCCGCTTCGGGTACCGGAGGAACGGCGGGGGTAGGGTTTCAAGTTTTGCGAAAGAGGAGTGCTGCGGCGGTGGGGGCGAGCGGCAGTGGCGATGCTGGAAAATCAAAGAAGATGAAGAAAAAGGCTGACAAAGGTGGCGCTCCGCGAGCCACCCAGAAGGTGGGTGACATGGCTAGCACCGCCACCGAGAAGGAAATTAAGAATTTGTTCAAGGAGCATGGCGCTTTCGGCCGTAATATTGAAATAACGGTGCCGGAGGCCCACCACCGGGGTGATGCTCCTCCGCCAGGATACTTGACGGTGTATTACCCGCAGCTAAAGGCGGGACTGCGCACTTTTTTCCCGCCCTTTTACTGCGATATCTTCAATTATTGCAACCTTTGTCCGAGTCAGCTTGCCCCGAATTCGTTTACGGCACTGGCTTTGTTCGTATTTTGGTGCCTGGTGAGAGACATCGAGTGCACGAGGGACAGATTCTTTGCTATTTTCGAGTTGAAGCAGTCTCCCGGGGGAGGTCCTTTCTACTGCTTTACTCACCGAGATAAGGACGACAGGATTTCCGAGGGTATGGTCACCTCCCACAGCTCGTGGAAGAACAAGTTCTTCTTTATTAATCCTGTTGTAGGGTCGTGGGACATACCCATGACTTGAAGGTGCCTACCTTCCCCGACAGAGTGATGGACGACACACTGGTGTTTTCACCGGTGTTCTCCGTAAAGCCTCTCGTGGAGTCAAAGGACTTTATTCGTCTCTATCGGACCGCAGGATTGAAGTACATCTCCCCAATAGACAGAATTGCGACTCCTTTGGCTGTCCCCGAGAAGTTGTTTGATACATTTGGTGAGTCTTTTACCCTTATATCTCTTATCTTAAGGGTTTTTCTTTTATTTTTTCTAACTTGTGACTGTCTTGGTAGTGAATGTCCTACGACCGTTTATGGTGGAGAGTGAGGTCGTGGTGAGTAAGATGGGGAAGTCTACCCTAGGAGAGGGTAGAACTGTTGAGGCTGCGGAAGGAGAGCAAGGAGGAACTCCTTCAAAGGTTGCTGCAGTTACATCCCGGTCGTCTAGCGGGACTTCCGATACCCCTGAGGAAGCAGAGCTAGCCGTGACCTCTGCCGATGCAGGTCCTACGGGGGTATTCACCATAGGGGATGGGGAAGACGAGGTTGGGATAGAGGGGATGGCTCTACCAGCCCCCGGTGTCATCCACATACCCTCATCATCGGAGTTATCGGGGGATTCTTACGCCCTGTTGGCGACCCCTCCGAAAGGTACGTGTTTCTAGTCTTTAAACAGTAGAGAGAGTGTTTCTTTTATTAGTATAGGAGTATGCTTTAGATAGCCAAAAGGATATTTTTACTTAGATAACTTTCTGATTTTGTAGGAGATGAAGATTTTTTTGGTTTGGAAGGGGGATCCCTTCCTGCCGACCCTGCTCTCCCTCCAGCATTCGATACCATGAGTTTGCTGGATGAGATTTTGGCCGCGGGTCCCTCGCTTACGAGTGCTCCTTCCCCGAGACCTTTCGTGGCTATTCAGTCTGATAGCCCTATAGTCACCCAGGTTCCACTGCCGGGGGTGGTACCTCTTGAGAGGCCTTCCTCTTCTAAAGCTCCCGTTTCAGAGGGGGAGCTCAGCTCGGAAGATGCCCAGGCGGCACTTGAGACGGTCACCCGATACTTGTCGGCCGCCAATTCTCTACCAGCGGACGGGTGGTAATTCGTCCGAGATTGTACCAACAACGTGGCTATGTTGGTAAGTTTTTGTTTATCTAATTCGTTTAAGATCCTACGTCGGGATCTTTATTCTTTTGTTTTGCTTTCTTAGGCACCTAAAATGCTTCCTCTTCTGTTACTCGAGGTCGAAAAGCTGCAAAAACTGACGAGTGCGGCGGAAGAGAAGTCTCGGAAGCTAGAGGATGAGAACAAGGATATGCGGGAGAGAATGGGGAAGTATAACGAGGCGTGGGTCAGTATTTCGAAACAAAACTACGATTTGAGGGAGGAGAATAAGCAGCTTCTCTCTTCTGTAAAGGAGATGGAGGCTTCCGGGGTTGTGCTGAAGGACAAGGTGAATTCCCTCGAAGGAGAGAAGGTTGCTTGGGAGGCCAGGCAAAAGACATTGGAGAGGGATCTATACCAAGCACTGGGCCAGGTGGATGTTCTCAACGAGGAGTTGGCACGAGCCAAGGCTCCGGGAGGTATTCTCCCCGATGAAGTGCAGCAAAGGGTGGATGCTGCTGTTAAGCAGGCTCGAGAGGAAACTGTTGTTCAGGTAAGGGATCTGTACCTCAGCAAGCATCCAGGGTACTTAGCAGGATCTGCTATGTGGGGATTCCTTCAGTGCTTCGGGCAGGTACGACAGAAGGTGAATCGTAACTTAGACCCGCGGGTGATTAATATCGTGGAGATGAAGAGGCCAACTCTGGAGGAAGCCTACCACCTCTTCCAAAAGAGCAGCTCCCGACTTCCTCCCTCATCCTCTTCCCCGAATCGGGTGCCTCTTACTGCTATCCTTCCGCGGTCCTCAATGCACTCCCCTCTCCAAGTTGGGGTCCAGGCTACCTCCTCTGGTGTTCCTTCTCCTGCGGGTGCTCCTACTCCTCCTACCACCGAGCCAACCCCTGATTCCTCGAGTGCTCAACCCCCCCAGCCTTAGGGGTTTTTAATTCGTTTTTCTATCATTGTACATTTTATATTTTTATGTACTGGTACTTAGTTTTATTTGGAATTAAACATTTCTCATTTGGAACAAAGCTTTTTTCCCGTGTTCATAGTCACACAACTTTTCAGCATATTATGGATACTTGGTTCCTTTCCTTTAATCGTAGAACTTTGAGATTGAGTTTACAGAAATGAGAGAGCATCCCATTCTTACTGGCCAAGCAACTTTCTTAGCATAGCGTGTCTATTTGCAGTGCAAGTTTGGGGGAATATACCTTCCTAAATAGGAGTATCCCCTGGCACGCCCTCGTAACCTATTACAGTATGCTTTAGGCAGCTCAATCTTAATTTAATCGTTCGAGGAAATGGTCGTAAGTATGCATAGATGCTTAGAGTTGAGTGAGTATTTTCACGTTCTTTGAAAGAGTCATTCCTAGTAGAATTGTTCATATCCCTGTCTCTTTTACTTATTTAGACTTTCGAAAAGCCTTTGGCTAGAGAGTACGAGTGAGGCTTCCTAGAGTAACCGCTCTCGGAAATATTCTCCTAGGTTTCTGGGCTCTGTCTTCCTTCCTTCCCCCAAGTATTTACATAGCAAATTATAGAATCTTATGGTTTCTTTACGAAGATACCATAATCTAACTCGTACTACAACAAGTGAAAGAAGGATACTTATCTTTGGTGCATATCATTCCATTGTTGTGACGACAATTCCCCAAACCTTTCCGAGTTTAATGATCACAAGAGTAAATTCTCCCTGCTTCGCGTCTCCTTTGAATGCTCTTGAAGGCAAATCTTATGGCTTTCCCACAGACGGCGCCATTTTGTTAACGGGTTTTGAATTATTTCCTATTAACTGAATTATTTATTTGGGTTGAAACGCCTTTGCTCGTGGTTCAAAAACTAAATGCTATGCTCACAAGAGAGAAAAATTGACAAGAACCTTCCTTCCTTTTATTAACTATATTCCACTCTCTTTTCCGAGTTTTTCCTCGTATTCTCCGAGTCTATAGGTGTATTTTTTCCCAATTGCCCGACCTTTTCTTCTTTCCCTTCTTCTTTTGTTTATATAGAGTTTTTAGGGACAGGTGTCGCTATGCATGTGTTTACAGGTGTCGTTATGCATGTGGTGGTGCTTTACACGCGTTACAATGGTCTTTTAACTAATAAGATAACGTCTATCTTGCTGACTGTATCATTTTATCTTCTTCCGAGAGCTTTTGTCTTTTTTATGATAAGGGGTAGATTGTCTTCTTTGCTTCCGAGAGCTCATTGCTTCAGATGGTGACTCGAGGGCCGAGTCTGAGTGTTCTCTTAGTGATAGTGCTTCTTCGAGAAGTGTGTATTCTGGAGTGTTTGCTTTAGGATATTCTCCGAGGGGGTGTTCGTTCATGGGTTGATCTCCGAGAGGTTTTTAGCTATCGTGGGTAGGTGCTTTCTTTTTCTGAGTGCCCAGAGAGTGTAGTTCTGTAGTTGTTGCGTCATTGTGAAGTTCCGACCTCTGGGTTGGTCGTCAGAAGTAGCGTTCCGAGAGCTTTCGTGTTTGGAGTGTATAGCAAGGAAGGGTTTTTTGTCAGGGTTCTGGGACTCTGTTGGTTTCCGATGGCTCCAGTGGGCTTTGATAGATTGGTCCTTTAGCTCATTCTTTCCGAGAGTTCATATTTCTTGGAAAATCAGTATGAGTGGGGCGGAGTATTTGCCCAATGTTGAAGTAGTTCCGATAGCAGTTAGTCTGTGAGACTCTGCCTTGGTCTTGTATTCCTTCTGTTGCCTTTGCTCCAATATTTGATGTGTTGGAGATGTGCTCTGAGGGATATTTGAGGCGTGATACCTGAATTGCGAAGGCAGGTCGCATAATCATATAATATATTTGGTAATTCCATTAATTGATTCATGGTTTATTTCAAGCAGGTGAATTATCATCCTGTTAACACTGTGTACTCTAACCTTGCAGGTAAGTGGTACTTTGACAGTGGATGCTCAAGACACATGACAGGAGACAAGGAAAATCTTAAACAATTTATTCCTCTCAATGTTGGAACTGTCACCTATGGAGGAGGCACCAAGGGAAGAATCATTGGAAAGGGAGTACTAGATGTTGAAGGATTTCCACCACTCAAAGATGTTCTGCTAGTTGAAGGATTGAAAGCAAATCTAATAAGCATTAGTCAACTTTGTGATGATAACTTGCTTGTTACATTTGATAAAAGTTCTTGTGATGTATTTAATAGTGAAAATGTCCTTATTATGACAGGTACTAGATCTAAAGATAATTTCTACCTTGCACAGGAAGAAGTAGATTGCTTTCATGCTAAAGTTGATGATGTTGTTCTGTGGCATAGGAAGCTAGGACATGTTCACTATAGGAACCTTGAAAAGCTACAGAAAGTTGATGCTGTAAGAGGCTTACCAAAGATATCCAGCCCAGGTAAGGTTGTATGTGGGGACTGCCTAAAGGGTAAGCAAACCAAAGCTATTCATACACCCCTCCAGGTACAGAGTACAATTCCCAGGACTGGTAAGTGTTTCGAATTATTACACATGGATCTCATGGGTCCTATTGAGGTGAGCAGCCTAAGTGGTAAGAGATATGCCTTTGTTATTGTAGATGATTTCTCTAGATATACATGGGTTAAGTTTCTTAAAGAAAAATCTGATGCATTCAACACATTTAGGAACTTACATGCTAGCATCAAAAATCTGTATGGTTTCTCTGTTTGTAAGATTAGGTCTGATCATGGGAAAGAATTTGAAAATGCTAGTTTCAGTGATTTCTGTGATAAGAATGGAATTTTCCATGAGTTTTCAGCACCTAAGACACCTCAGCAAAATGGGATAGCTGAGAGGAAAAATAGGACACTTCAAGAGATGGCAAGAGTAATGCTTAATGCTAGAAACCTATCTAAAAGACTTTGGGCTGAAGCTTTAAATATTGCATGTCATATAAGTAATAGGGCTTATCTTAGACCTGGTACAAATATGACTCCATATGAAATCTTGAAGGGTTTGAAACCAAATATTGCTCATTTTCATGAATTTGGATGTGATTGTTACTTGTTGAATGATAGAGACTATCTTAGTAAGTTTGATCCAAAAAGTGAAAAGTGCATATTTGTTGGTTATTCTGTGAATAGTTCTGCTTTCAGGGTTTATAATCCAAGATTGAAGACTATTCAAGAATCAGTAAATATAGTGTTTGATGATTCCACCTTTGATTCAGGTACTGATGAAGTTACTGTCTCTGATGTTGCCCCAACATTGGAAACAGAGACTGTCCCGACATCAGGAGCAGAATCTGAAGACACTGAAGTTGTGACTAGTTCTAATGTTGAGCTGACACCTGCTGCTGTTAGGACAACATCCCCACAGTCCAATGCAGAGGATGACAATGTTGATGAACCTATGAGAGATCCCCCTACTAGGATTCAAAAGGACCATCCTGCTTTACAGGTGATAGGTGAAATCACTGGACGCATGAAGACTCGCAACAAAGACAGGGTAAACTATAAAAATATGGTAAGGTTGTGTGTCTGCATGGCTTCCACTTGCACTGTAAGTAATGCTTCCTGTTTTGTCTCAAATATTGAACCTAAGAATGTGACTGAAGCTCTTAAGTATAGTAAATGGATAAATGCTATGCAAGATGAACTGTTGCAATTCACCAAAAATCATGTTTGGAATCTAGTACCTAGACCTTCTAATGTGAATGTTATAGGGACTAAGTGGATTTTCAAGAACAAAACAAATGAAGATGGTGTAATTGTAAGGAACAAAGCTAGGCTAGTTGCACAAGGTTATACTCAGGTAGAAGGGATAGACTTTGATGAGACATTTGCCCCAGTAGCTAGGATAGAATCTATTAGATTACTTCTTGATATTGCATGTTGTCTTAAGATTAAGCTCTACCAGATGGATGTAAAAGGTGTTTTCCTTAATGGTTTGATAGACAAAGAAGTATATGTTGAATAACCTAAAGCTTTTGCTGATCCTAAACATCCTAATTATGTGTATAAACTTGAGAAAGCTTTGTATGGTTTAAAACAGGCACCTAGAGCTTGGTATGAAAGACTAACTCAATTTTTCTTAAGTCTTGGGTTCAATAGAGGAGATGGAGACAGAACCTTGTTTATTCTTAGAAAGAGTTATGATGTTTGTATTGCTCAGATCTATGTGGATGATATTGCATTTGGTTCTACTAACAAGTCTACTCTAGACAAGTTTGTTGAGTCAATGACAGGGACATTTGAGATGAGCATGATTGGAGAGCTGAACTACTTTCTGGGATTGCAAGTGAAGCAACTAGAGAATGGTATGTTCTTAAACCAGGAGAAGTATGCAAGGAACCTGGTAAAGAGATTTGAGCTACATGAGTCAAAACCTTGCAAAACTCCCATGTCTTCTTCTGTGAAGATTACTAAGGATGGCACTGGAGACAATGTTGACCCAACATTGTACAGATCTATGATTGGTAGTCTTCTATATCTCTCTGCCTCTAGACCAGATATTATGTTTTCTGTTTGTGTTTGTGCTAGGTACCAAGCTGATCCAAAGCAATCTCACTTGATTGCTGTGAAGAGAATATTAAGATATATATCTGGAACTTCATCATTGGGCATTTGGTATTCTTTTGATACAAATACAAATCTTGTTGGTTTTAGTGATTCTGATTGGGCAGGTGATGTAGATGACAGAAAATCCACAAGTGGGGGCTGTTTCTATTTGGGAAACAATCTTGTTTCATGGTATAGCAGGAAACAGAATTGTGTGTCATTATCTACAGCTGAATCTGGATATATAGCTGCTGGCAGTTGTGTTACCCAGCTAGTATGGCTTAAACACATGTTGCTGGACTATGGGTTAGATAGTGATACTCTCCTCATGTTTTGTGACAATCTTAGTGCCATTAGTATCTCAAGGAATCCTGTTCAGCATTCTAGGACTAAGCATATAGATATAAGACATCATTACTTGAGAGACATGGTTGAGGATAAAGTGATCAACATTGAGCATATTGAGACAAATAATCAGCTTGTTGATATGTTTACTAAACCTTTAGATAGTGAGAGATTCTTCTGTTTGAGGAAATCTCTCGGCATGTGCAATATGTGAGAATGTTAGGATCCCAATGTTGACATAACACCACTGTCTAGCACTGGTTAATGTTTGTGGTGTAGTATATAACTTTTTGTTTTTTTGTTTGTTTCTTTTCTTTTCTTTTTGAGTCACATTGATCTTTGTTTTGGCATATTTGATTGTGTGGTTGATCACTGTGTTTTACTAATCTTTCTAGCTTGCAGATTCACATCTATGTTTTGAAAAGTATAAATCTCTAAAGTGTGTCTGAGGTTGTGTTAGCCTAACATATGGAGAAGTTGGGGTACACAAAGTTCACTACTTTGATGTCTATTCAGTTGTGTTTTATTCATATGGAAAGGTTTTCCAGGACATGTGGAGAAGCTGGGGTTCATGATGTTGACAGCTTCAATGATATTCAGTTGTGCTTATTTGCATGTCTCTGTTTGTTTTGGCCAAGGGGTGCATAAAAGTGGTTCTTTCTACTAGGGTGTTTGGGGTTTCGATTGCCTTCACTTAGTAGCATTGATCACTTAATGCTCTCTTGTATGCAGGTTGGTAAACAAGTATGCATAAGGAATTGGGGTATTGGGGTACATGATAAATGTGTTGCCAGTATTCAAGACCTTTGTACTTGCCTAACTTGCTGCTGATAATGTTGTTACTGGGGTGTGTGGAGTCTAGTGCTGCCCTGATTCAGTAATGTCATTATCCTTTTTTTAAAAACAACCCTCAGTTTTTGTTCTAAAGAGATAATGAAAATAGTGAAGATTTGATGTGATGTGAACTGTTGCTGGTTTGAAAAGTGATTCACTGTGTATACCATCTGTCAATATTGTCATAACATTGTTGCATTCATTCTAGAACTGCATCGTCTTTCATCTTTGATTAGTGTGGTTGACTAGGTTTGGGCTTAGGGGGAGTATATAGTCCTTTTCATGTGTTGAGGCATACTCTTTGGGTGACATTCTGCAGGTGACACACTATTTATGACCTTCTATGATGTGGAAGTGGATTAATTCTCTAATTCATGACTGCTTATCTCTGTGTGTTTTCTGTTTGATATGTTGCTTATTCATGATTTTGATCTATATCTTAATGTTTTTGATACTCACTTGCTACTTTGGTGAAGTTTCAGATATAAGTTTGGATATATCTCACGCTCTCACATGAAATTGCCTTGAAGAAGCCCAAAACCTCAAATATTATGGTTTAAAAACTTTCTGGTTTGAATGTTACTCTACTCTCTGGTCTGAATGTTAGTCCAACATTGCCACACGGTCTGCACAACATTGAAGTCAGTAACTTATAAGTTTGTTTAAAATTTTAAAAACTGAGTTTTTATTGTTTTATTGTGAACTGCTCTGGTTACTTGTTGTGTTTAAGTGACACGTGGTGAAGTTCTTACGCGGGAATAGAGGAGTTGGAAAACTTAATTGATCATATTCCATAATCTCACTTACATTCTTTCCTTCTCCCTCCACTCTTCACAACTTAAAAGAACAACTTGCCCTAATTTCTGTCACTTGTGCAATTTGTCCTTCTGTCTGCAAATAATTATCTAAAAATCTCTCATATTTTTCTCTCAAAACTAACATGGCGAGCAAGACTCCTTTAGACACTCTTGCAGATTTGGCCGTGAATGTCAAGCAAACAACAACACGCACCAGGGCTGCTGCGCGTGAGGATCAAGGACGGCTTGCTGCTCAAGTTGCTGCAAAACGACCAACGATTCCTTATCAACGACGGGCAAAGCGAGCTAAGAATGTGGAATCTGAGTCGAATGTTGGCGCAACATCAGAAGCCCATGGTCCTCAAACCAATGAATCTGAATCTGAGGTAAATGTGGCTAACCCTAAACCCCAAGTGAATAATGTTGATGATATAATTGAGGGGGAGGGATCTGGAGCTGGTTATGGTAGAAAGGGAACACCTATTGGGTCTAGGCAAATGAGTAAAATAGCCTTGCAAAGAGCTGAGGATAGAAGAGCTCTAAGAGAGAGACTTGAGAAGAAAAAGGCTGAGGATAAGACTAAGGCTGGGGCTGAGAGAGTGAGGAAAAGGAAAAAGGTTGTGGATGAGGAAGTTGAGGTAGTTGATGTAGAAGAAGAGGAGAAAGAGGAAGAGGAATCTGATGCTGAAGAGTTTGAAGCTAGTGGTGATAATGATGATAATAATGAAGAAGAGTACTGTGACACTCTTGCGTTATCCTATTTTAGTAAGGAAGCTAGGTCTAGATACTATCTTAATAAGGAGATAGAGGACAAGGCTTATGACTTTAGAAAGAGGGATTTTCACAAAGAGAGGGTCATAGACATGGACAGCTTTAAAAGAAACAGAGTTTTTGAATTGTTGAAAGCAAGAGGGGTTCAGAATTCAATGAAGAAGCATGGGGATTATGCTCCTGAGCATGTACAAGAATTCTACCTGAATCTCTCAAAGTATATCACTTGTGAGTTGTCTCCCAAATATGGTCAAGCATGGGTAAGAGGACAAGTGTTTGACATTAGTCCTCAGAAGATAAATAAGATTTGGGGACTACCACATGTTGAGGAATCTGAAGATCCAAAGCCAGATGAGGTGATTGAGGATATCACAGGTGGTCTAGAGAGAACCTGGGTTGAACAATTACCAACAACAAAGCTCACTGCCCTAAGTGCTATTCTGCACAAATGTGCATCTTATAATTGGCTGCCTACTAAAAATTCTATTGTTTTGACTAAGGAGTCAGCTTACTTGGTCTACAAACTAAAGAATGGGCTTGCTGTGAATATTGGGGTGAGAATTTTAAAGGCTATGGAAGATGCTGCAGGGAGGAAGAAAGGGATTCTACCATTTCCTTCTTTGATCACAACTCTGCTGCTAAAACAGAAG
The DNA here is from genome assembly GCA_948329865.1 of Linaria vulgaris. Taxonomy (NCBI): domain Eukaryota; kingdom Viridiplantae; phylum Streptophyta; class Magnoliopsida; order Lamiales; family Plantaginaceae; genus Linaria; species Linaria vulgaris. The sequence continues at coordinate 26,099,546 of OX415250.1, read as the reverse complement.
ATGGACAAGAAAGAGTTTGGAGGAATGTCAGAGAACAAGGCTAGGTTCACCATCACTCAATCCTACTTATCTAGCACAAGAGTGAAGGACTTGCCTTGGAATCCTGAAGGTGGAGTTGCACCTGGAGAGGAAAAGGAGGCTCAACAATTTGTTGGAGCTTCAGTGCCTCAATCTGAGGAGGAAGAAACCAGGGTAACAACAAAATCTTTTGTTGATCAGCAGTTGACTTGGTATAGAAGTGCTTATGCCAATCTTCAGAGGGAAATTGCTTTCAAGGAAAAACAAATGCAGGAGCTGGATGTCTTGATTAAGAACATGGAGGAGCTTTCTTCACAAAAAGGGGGAGAGTGATCTAGTTTTTAATTTTTGATTTCTGGTTTTTATGTTTTTCTTTTTGATATGTTTTGAACTGTTTCTATTTTGCTACTAGTTCTTCTTATTTTTTTTGGTTTGTAATGGTAATGCTACTTAGCTTTAACTGCTCTTAATGCTTTTTCTATGAAGATAGTCTATATCTGCTGTTTCTGCTGATAAACTGATGTGCAGGTACATTCTGGTCTTAATGTTGAGACAACATTGATGAGTTAAATGTCTGAACAACTTGTTTTGAGTTGTGGTGATGACTTTAATGATTAATCTTTGTTATGCCAAGTTAATACTTGATAGTTTGCATTAAGGGGGAGCAGTTTTAGTAGGTTTAGATTATTATGCTTAATTGATATTTGGACATATTATCTGTTATGTGAACAGGTTGATTGGTTTTGTGAAGAAAGGCAAAAATGGGGAGATTGAAAGTGTAAGATGTTCTGTTATCAATGTTGGATGTATGTTGTGCCAAAATCCAGAGGACAACATTGAAAACCGAGAACAGTCTTAACCTAAAACATGTTTCTGAAATTCTGAACATGAGTAAAGTATTCGGGTTTAAATGTTGGATGGATGCTGAGCCAACATTCACAGGGCAACATTGAAACCAGTATATATTCTGTCAATCTGTCTTTAACTGCTTTATGTTAGTTTTGCCTTTATTCACCTATTAATCAAGTTCCACGATTTTAGTTGTCTTTGTTTATATCCAGGAACATCTCTTAATCATAAGGAAGAACATTACAAGTTTCCTAAGTTGAAGTTTCCATAATTCAAGAGGAGGAGATCGGTCAAGTCAACACGGTTTCAAAGATGGAAAGTTTTGGAGTTCAAGTGCAACTAGGAATCTTTCCAAGATCAACTCTGAATTGAAGAAGGAGTATTTCCTTATTAGAACTCAATCTAATAAAGAAAACTATTATTCAAGAAGGAGATCGAGTTCAAGAAGGAAAGTAGAGTTCAACAAGGAAACAACATAAGTTACCAAAACTGTGTACAACACACCTTGGAGATCAAGTTTGAATATATATATATATATGTGTGTGTGTGTGTCACCTTCTTTGTGCATGAGCTTGTTTTGTTTCTTTATGTTTCTTGTGTTCTTTAATTCCGTTGCACATTATACTCTATCAAGAAGATTGTTTGAGATCAAGTTAAGGCAACGCCAGCTTAACTTGAGCTCTGAAACTTTGGAAAAATTGTATCAAAGCCCGATCCAACAATTTCATTGACTATGAATAAGCGAAGTAGTCTCTATAGTTTGTGTGGTTTATTCTTTCTGACTTCTGTTGTTTGTTGGTTTATCTTCTTCCAAATGAGTTCTGAATTTATTGAGTCTTAACATTATGATAATTAGTACCTAACTTAGCTAGTAATCATATGCTTGCATGTCATCCCCATGTTGTATCATCGCTAGTCAAGCTTTCTTCAATGACCGTCAAGAATAGGCTTTGCTTTGATCATTATGCTCAAGTGAACAGAATATAATAAATAATGCTTTATAACTGTAAGAGATGTAAGCTAGCATTGGAGGTATTGTTAACGTAATCCCTGGAGTTGGTTGGTTGTCTATCAGAATTAAGATATATATATATATATATATATATATATATATATATATTGTCTTGAAAGGTGTCGCCATAAACTCGGCCCAGCTGGGCCACACAGCTAGGCCGAGTATTACCGACCGCAATGCAGCCGATAATGAGGGAGGTATTTTACTATTTTCTATAAATACCTCCCTCCTCCTCATTTCACACTCCTCTCTTTCTCTCTCCCCCTCCCCCCCCCCCCCCTCTCATTTTCGACCGCCCAGCCCCCTTTCCCTACCGGATTTCGGTCGGAAATTCGGATCTAGTAAGTTTTTTCGTCTTTTCTCACTTTTTATGTTATATTTATTGTTTTAATATTTATTTTATATGTTTAATTGTTAGATATTGTAGAAATTGTTAGGCTTTAATTAGGAAATGACTTTAGGAAATGTTAGAGTTTAGTATTTATTTAGGCATTTAGGAAATGTTATGCAATTAGACTTTAAATAGTATGTATTTTCTTTATGCATCGTTAGTCTTTAAACTTTATTTATGTCTTTAGGGATTATTTAATATTGTGTTATTGTTAGACTTTCAACATTGTTTATGCTCTTTAGAAAATCAATTTAGAAATTAGAATTCATGATAATTTTAGGGAATTACTATAAAGTAGAAATGATTATATTTTTAGAATATCTACTTGAAATTTATGTTTTTAGGTACTCTCGAAATATATATATATATATATATATATATATATATATGTGTGTGTGTGTGTGTGTGTGTGTGTCTTTTTTAAATAATATTATTTATCTTAGCATTTTCTTATTTTATATGATTTTTATATGTGTTAATTTAGTTATTATGTCGTTAATTTTATGAAATGTTGTTAGATATCTTAGAAATGATAGTTTTTATAACATAGTTCATGACTTTAGGAAAACTACATAACTTAGTAATGATTAAATTTAGGTCATCTCTATAATTAGAAATATTCTAACTTAGATGCTTTTACTTAGTACGTAGCACTTTAGTCGACGACATGTCGGGCGATCCTCCACGCTCGTCTCGTGATACCGGTCATGACCAGCCTTTGAAGACAGGGCGTAGTGGTCCACCGAGTGCCGGAGGGCCTAGTGCTCCACCGAGATTAGGTTCTCGTCTTTAATTTTTTCATTCTGGCGCTACACCACTCGATGTCGTCGATGCCCCTGCTATCGATCTTGTCGAGTCCTCTTCTACTTCCCAGCCACCTAGGCGTACTACTGGATCGAGCAGCGGTACTCCACCAGATCGAGTAGTACCACGTTGACTAGATGATGATCACGCAGCATCGACGCCACCTACATCATCTGGATCGAAGCGTAAGGCACCTAAGCCACCATCTATTGAGTCTACATCAGCGGGTCTCAGTACTTCTTCCCCGACAGACGTTGCCGGTGCAGGACCCTCTATAGTGACGCAACATCGACAAGGTCGAGGCTTGTCTAGAGGTGATCAGGTTTCGTCTGACGGTAGAGGCTGTCGTAGAGTTGTTTTGGATGAGCACGGTGTATTTTTGAAGGGGCGCAAGATATCAACGACGATTACTGAGATCATTAGGACATTTATGACGAAGTGTGCTCCTTTATACAATGCGCTCGATCCAATTGTCCAAGGGCAGATGTGGACTAAGTTTAGGGTGAGATTTCGGAACATACATATATATATATATATATATATATACATAGTAAGATTTTTATTTAACGAAACCTTAATTAAAACCATGTCTCAAAACATAAAAACCTTAATTAATTGCAGAAAACATACAACATTGGTACGGATGAGTTGGGCCTGGCACATACGGCCTACAATGCGAAGTGTAGGAAGCGTTACAAGGAAATAGTGTACAATGCAAAGAAGAACTACTATGCGAGGAAGGATGATTCGAAGTGGGCGGGGCGTTCGAGGACTGGGTGAATGAACGACAAGTTGGAGGCTCAGTTTGTGAAGCATTGGGAGTCAGCGGGCCATCTGGAGAAATCAGAGATAGGACAGAAGAACAGGCGAGGAGGAGAGACCCCACGCCCTGATCGTCCTGCATGAGGGACTCATGCTAGTGGGTACATTAGCTACACGAAGATTCGGCGTAGGATGTCATGTCTTATTAAATTCGATTCTATACGAATAACTTTTGTCTTAAATTTAAATAATTTAACACAAAAATTTAACACAAAAACTATATCAATATGTGCGTTCAAGACCTCCAGGGGCCCCTGTGCCTCGGCACGGTGAGATGTATCGTTATCAGCATACACATGTTCCCGATGATCTGCCATAGGGAGTTCGACGTCGTCGCGTTTGGGTACACCCCGTGTATAGGGCTATCTACTTGTAAAGCATTTTTTGATTAATATATTAACATATGCATTATGAATTATGTACTAACTATTCTATCAAAATGAACAGGAGGTCTACATATGACTGGTGATCTAGAGGTACGAGGCGGATCGTACTAAATGGCCCTTCATGGATCAGGAGTTGTGGAGTAGGGCGTCTGGAGGAGTGAAGAAGGGAAGGTTGCGGGCCTCCCTTCTGATGCACGTCACGATCAGTTTGGTTCACAAACGAAGAAGGTGCTAGACAAGACACATGCCTACGCGAGGACGTTGGAGGGAGAGAACCGTCGTCTTAGGACTGCTAATGATCATAGGGTTGACGTCCTTATGGATCACATAGAGCACTTGACCTAGCACATCATCGGCGTAATATGTACTCCTCTTTCTCGACCCCTTCCTACTGGATTCATGTCTCAGGCTCGTCGAGCCTACCAAGGTACTGTGCTGACACCCCAGCTCTCGCCATCGCCCCCTCGTGATCCACTTGCCCCTACTGATTTGGATGCTATGATGTATGAGCCTGAGTATGAGGATGACTATTAGGATGGCGATCTGGATGACACTCCCGATGGTGATGCTGTCGATCTTGGTCGTGATGATGATAAGGGTGTTAGAGCCTCTAGAGATGATACATTTGGCTTTGTTGATGATGACTATGAGGACTATTAGTTATTAGTTGTTCGTTTTTTTAGTATTGAAAACTGTGTTAGTTATTTGTATTTATATAATTCGTTAGATGCTTGGACAAACTACTTTATGTTTATGTAATTTCCTATTCATTCTGTAATGACTCTATGGTTGTGTAATTTTATGTTTATTGGTAATTATGTCATGTTTATATTAGTACTAGTTTGTTTGTAATAAATGCCCTTAATTTTTTTAACTATAAAAAAATCGAACACGAATACAAACTACAATATGAAATTAAACAATGTGAATCCAAATTTATTATAAAACACAAATCAACAACTAAACTACAATCGCACGCTATTCATACATAATATCCTCAGACTTTGCGTCACTCATTAACTCTTCATTTTCCTCTTCCTCTTCCTTATTCCCCTCATCGTCCTTGTTGCCCTCCTCTGCGTCCTCCTCTAGTCTTCTCTCGTCAACCACATCAAATCCCTCATCGGCCAATTGGATATTCATATTGAATGAGAAAAGGTCTACGCATAAGTTCAACCCTTCAGATGCATTCTCCTGTAGCACTTGGTTCGGCATCCCCGCATCTCCATCGTTTGATCCGGCAACTGATTACATATCAATTATATGTCTGGCAGAAATAGTGGATACGACCAACCATCCTCTCTGTCCCGGTCGCCCCGTCTTCTTCTTTGGATAGGGCATATAGTACACGTGTTTTGCTTGGTTAGCAAATACAAACGGCTCATTGGTGACGAGGATACACTTCGAGTCGATGTCAACTAACTTCTACGTTGAATGCTCTTGCGTACCTGTGTTTATATCATACCAAACACATTTGAACAAGACTATGTACATGGGTCTAATTCTACCTCAATATTCCACTTGTATTATGTCTTTCAACGTTCCATAGAAGTTGGTAGAATCGGATCCTCCCATGTCTCCCTTCACATAAACACTGCTACAATCACTCTTCTTCGAGCCCAAAGTCATATCGGTGTGAAATCTGAACCCATTCACAATGTATCCCTCATAGGTTACCACTGTATTAGCCAGACATGTGATTAAAGGATCTATTCGTACGTCGCTCTCGTATTTCCCACGTGAATACGTCTGCTTGAACCATGCTACATACTCTTGGTTTCTCTTGGATTGTATCTCCATTGGACTAAGTCCACCGCACTCCTCGGCTTCAAACAACATGTATAGGAAAATGTTCATAAGTTAGTATTCTACTTGTCTTTAAAGCATTTAATCATTTCGTTATTACAAATAATTAACACCAACTTACTCAACCCATTCGTCAAGCTCTTCACAGTTTAGAAGCGTGTAAAGCTCTATTTGCTCCATTTTATCGGAAGTCAAGTATCGCCTATTGTTTAGTGGCCCTGTTGGCGCCCCATTCTTGTGAAATATTCTAAGCTCATCATCCCCCTCTGTGCTATCTAGCATCTCGTTCCTATTGAGTTGTTTATATTTAGTCTGAACGAAGACATCCAAATATTGAGAACACATATTGGACAGCTCTGCAAGTAGGTATGCATTGGCTATGGATCCTTCCACCCTCGCCTTATTCAGTATTGAACCCTTCATGTCGAACATCCGCATAATTCATAAAAATGACTGATTAGGCAAAGAATCAATAATTATAAAAAGATAATAATTTTAAAAATATAAAATCGTACCTCTCGAATGGATACATCCATCTATAATGGACTGGACCTCCAACTCTAGCCTCGTACGGAAGGTGTATGGCTAAATGCTCCATAGAGTCAAAAAATGGAGGAAATATCATTTTCATCTTGCACATGGTAACAATAAATGATTCCTCCAATCGCCCCATATCATTGGCTGAAACCTCTGAGGCACAAATCGTCTTGAAAAAAGGCTAATCTCTACCAAGGTCCCCCAAATCTCGGGTTCGAAGAAGTCGCGAAAGGCAAACAAGATCAATCTCTGTATGAAGACGTGACAATCATGACTCTTCATACCATACGATTTTTCTTGTTGTTTTTGCACACATCGTCCCAAGTCCGAGGCATATCCATCACGGAACTTCAGTTCTGTCAGCCAATCAAGCATCATGTTCTTTTGCTCTCTTGTAAGACAATATTTTGCATTTGGATTTATATACTCACTTCATTTGTCAATGGGTACTAAGAACAATTCTTTACGGTTGGTCAACAACTTAAGATCGTACCTCGACTTAATGTTTTCCTTCGACTTAGAATCGTCCAACACCGTGTTGATGATGTTCTCAAAAAAGTTCTTCTCACAATGCATGACATCTAGATTGTGGCGAATCAAGTTTGTGGACCACTAAGGTAGTTCCCAAAAGATGCTTCGACGACACCAATTATGAGTTGTATTAAAACCCATAAGCTTTGTGGAGTTTGGCACAAATCTAACCGATCGTAGCCTATCCACAATTGCCCTCATCTCCGCTCATGTCTTCCTTCGAATAGGTGCTTCAAGTACCTCATTATCCTTGTCGAAATCCTTCTTGTTGTACATCCATTCATGATGCTCTAGTAGAAATCGACGATGACAATCGAACCACGAGGCTTTTCCACCATGCTTAAGTGTAAAAGAATCTGTCTCAGTCAAGCAATAAGGACACGCCAGATTCTTATGCGTGCTCCACTGCGACAACATTCCTTAAGTAGAAAAATCGCTAATAGTCCACATTAGGGTCGTTCGCATTTAGAAGTTTTCCTTTCGTGAGCTGTCATATGTCCAAAAATCAATCAACTCGTCAATCACCGGTCTCAGCAAAACATCCAAGTTCTTTCCGGAACCCTTTGAACCGGGTCTAATAAGGCTCAGAAAAATAAACTCCGGTCGCATGCATAAATCTGGCGGGAGGTTATAAGGGGTCACAAACACGGGCCAACAAGAGTAGTTCTTCCCAGATTGCCCAAACGGTGTGAACCCATGAGTACAGAGACCGAGTCGGACATTTCTAGCCCCGATCGCCTCCTCACCATGCAACACCCACACCCAATATTAATACGTAAAGCCCGACTTATGAAGATGATCCCGGACTACGTTTCAATCAAAATACTTTAAATTGTTGCATTTCTGGCACATGCATCTAATACGGTTTCTTAGATCTAAGTAATCTCTGTGTTGTGAGTTATATTATATGAATGCACGAATCCCAACCACGTAATGTTGATTCAAATAACCAGTATTACTATCTATCATATCGTACATCCAAGATCTATCGGCAAGAAAACGTATTTCTAATCTAAGAAAATTAAAAAGAAATCGTTACAATTAATTCCACCAATCAATATATGTGTCATCTATATTAAATTTCTGAAACATGAGAACAGAGAAGTCAAGTCAATACTTGTTGTAGCATAGAAAATACTTAGATCAAGTATTGTTTGCACACACACACGCCCCTCGTTGCATTTACTGCTGCAACGTCCCAAAAATTAGGAAAAAAATAAATTTATACTTTAGCCTTAAACTTTTGAAAAAATCTATTTTTGACCCTAAATGTTTAGAAAATTTTGCATTTTAGTCCCTAAACTTAAAACTTAGTCTTTTATTATTTTTATAGGTCTCTAATCCTAAAACGTATATTTCAATTTCAAATCTTAACCGAGAAAAATTACATAAATAAATATGTATGAAACAAAGAAATCTATTTATACCTGAAAAATTGTTGGATCGGGACTTGATACTTGTCGCACAGTGTTAACCTTGCAGTGTTAACCTTGATGTTAGTCTAACACTGATCAGCTCTTCCAATGTTAAGCTGATGTTGGACTCTCGATGTTATCTTAACATCCATTTAACAACAGTTAATCGTTAGCACAAGTCTACTTGACAGAGAATATTCAGCGGATAAATAAAGAACACAAGTAGATGTCATTTTAGGAAGATAATATATTAATATGATCTTCCGAGCAGTAGGCAAAATACCACAAGGGTTTATCAAAATGTGTTTCTCACAACAAAGAAGACAAGAATTGCTTTCTTAATTCTAAACCTAGAACTAATCTTACAACTCACAAACTTTGCAAAAGCAAGACAAAGACACTCGACTATAAGGATTTCCTCACGCGAGGTTTTTTCTCTTGTCTTCGTTTCTTTTTCTTGATGCCCAACATGTCTATTTATAATGTAGTCTTCTTTGATGTCCAAGACATGTTGTGCACGTTTTTGGTTGCTATTAGATCTTCTTGTATGACTATAATTTCGTTCATGGCAAGTCTCCTTCAATAGGGAAAGGTTTCCTTGTCCAACTTGAAGTTTTCAATGGGAAGTTTTCCTTCTTTGACTAGAAGTCTTCAATGAAAAGGTTTCCTTCTTTAACTTGAAGTCTTCTAAGGAAAGTATCATTCTCCATCTTGTAGTCTTCTATGGAAAGAATCCTACTGCAAGTAATCTTCTTTCCTTCTTGCAATTCACACGCTTTGATCTTTCCATTGCACCGCACACATCTTTCCTTATTTAATTATGGAAAGTTCTTCTTTGGAAACTTCTCTTTGAATGGCAACTTCTCTTTAAGGAAATTGAACCTTCCTTGAAGTCTCTTGACCTGGAGCACATACAAATACCAACTACAACTCGTGGAACTAAGTTAGGAAGTGAATAAAGGCAAAACACAATTATAGCAATAAATCTCGAATGTACAGTTTCTTTGTGTTCAATGTTATTCTAACATTGCAGTTACACTATTGATCTAACATTGACAAAATACTTGCACTTTCAATCTCCCACTTTTTGCCTTTCTTCACAAAACCAACCATATTCACTATTCATATTATGCACAGTGCTCCAGCAACACAATATCATTAATATCTTAAGCTACTCCCCCTTAATATGACACTCTCAACCAAGTAGCTTTAAGATACTAATAAGAATACACAAAGAGTTAAACATCACAATTATAAGCATAACTAAGAAGGCATTAGCTATATAAGAATTGTAGAACCAGTAGAATAAACATGAAGATTAAATGGCGTACTTCTCCCCCTTTTGTGAGGAAAGCAAAATCTTGACGAATCACTTCATAAGATAAAGTTCTATAGCTCTTTCTTTAGCAACTATTTCCATTTCTCTCTTTAAGAACTCTATCATCCACTGTTTCTTAAAATCCTCCATAGCCACAGTCTTTTCTCCCAACATGAAATTAAAATTAGCCTCAATTGTAGATATTACCTCAAGTGTTACCTCTGATGTTGAGTCAACATTGTTCTCCAGCGATGTTGTCGTAACAACTAGCTCATACTCAGCATCATCAGACTTCTCAGAACCTACTTTCTTATCCTTTTGATCTCAATGATTTCATTATCACCATTCTCAGTTTCCAAATCCTTTTCCTCAGAACCATCTTTTTCTTCTTCACCACTTCATCTTCATCACCTTGCAATCAACCTTTCATTATAAGTATCTTTCTCATTCTCCTCATCACCTTGCAATCAACCAGCAACATCAACATCTCTTTTTATTTATAAGTATCAGCAGTATAACAATGCTCCCCCTTAATGCAAGCTACCAAACTCAATGTTGGCATAACATTGACATCTATCAATGTTGTCATTACATCAGACTGTATCAATGTTAACTTAACATTGAATCCAGAATGTTGTTCTAACATTGACGTTTATCAATGTTGTCTTAACATTGAAACCAGAATGTACCTGCACAAGAGTTTACAAAAACAACAATAAAACCACCATTATCACCCACATTAGTCTCTCCTACAACTAACATGTTCTCCCCCTCAGTCAAATCAGCTTTCTCTGAAAAATGTTCCTCAAGCACTGTCTCCTCAACTGTGTTTGAAGTACCAACAAAAACAACACCTTGTTTCTCAGTTTTAACTTGTTTTGTGTTCTAGAGTGTTGTACCTACGAGAAAGAACTACAAGAGTAGGGGTGGGGTTATATCCTTGATTCACCATACCAAGGGCCACAATCAAGATCAGAGATGCATGCCAAGGATTTCAAAAACAATTGCAAGTGAAAATTCATAGTATTTCAGAGAATTGGGCACAAAGAGATTAGAGATTCAGAATCACAAGTGAAAGAAGTAATGGGCGGTTTCTTAAAACAAATCATGCATAATTACCGCATGCTGAGACAACAAGTGACACTGAGTTACTTCACACATGACCAGAGCAGTTCATTAAAAAAACTTATGAGTCATAATGTTAAACCTGGATGTTGAGACATCATGCTTACAGACTGATGTTGGCACAACATTGACACATGTTCTGAATCAATATTGGTTCTTGTGAATGTGGAGGTATTGAGCTTACCCTCAAGATATTTTCAATTAAAAGTATGAGCTTGCTCTGAAAACACATATCTGAAACTTAAGACATATTAGAAAATTAGTACCACATACATATCAGACCTATACATGAAAAGAAGAGTTAATTAACAGAAAATCCAACATTTTGGGTATGAAGTAAATTAAAGGAGTTAATGTACTTCCAAGTCATAACAAGAGACAACTTAGTGTGTCACCGCAGCTGAATCACCCAAAATATATGTGTTCACATGAGAACATAACTATTTCTCCCCCTAAAGCTCAAACCGACACAGACACATCAAGAAAGAAAGAATGAATGCAGGCCTAAATGAAATGTAGAATGCATAATGTTAAGTTAACATTGGAAGATGGTAACCATGGAGTATCGGCTACATAGACTAGGAACAAATCATATCAACTCAAATCTTTATCAATTATCATAAACTCTTTTTGAACCAATACTGAAGAAGGTTAAAAAAGGATAATATCATCACTGAATGAGGGCAGCACAAGACTCCACACACCTCAGTAACACTATTATCAGCTACAGATTAGGCAAGTACAAAGGAATTGAATGAAGACAATACACTTATCATATACTTCATCACCTCAACTCCTTATGCATACTTGTTGACCAACCTGTTTACAAGAGAAACACCAAGTGATCAATGCTACTGAATGTGAGGCAGTCGAAACTCCAAACTTGCTAATAGAAAGGATCACCATCATGCATTTCCTTGGCTAAACATAACAGAAACATGCAAATAAGCACAATTGAATATCACTGAAGCTATCAACATCATGAACCCCAGCTTCTCTTCATATTCTGTCCAACCTAACATGGATAAGTCACAAATGAATAACACTAAAGTAGTGAACTCTGTGTATCCCATCTTCTCCTAGATGTTAAGTTAACATTCTCAGACCAACAATAGAGTTTTTACTTTACAAAACTATTGACATGAACCTGTCCACCAGTAAAATTAGCTAACAATCCTGGTCAACCTCACAAACCAATAATAACAAACATTCATGAAGACAAACAAGAACAAACACAGAAATCAAACAGAAAAAAAAAATCTAATGCAATCCTATACACCACAAACATACTACGGTGTTAGCCAGTGGTGTTATGGAAACACCGGAATGCAACACTGAATCACAGAACATTCAAGCTGAGAGACTTCCTCAAATTGAAGAATCTTTTGCTATCTAACGACATACTAAACAAATCAGGTAACTGATTGTTGGTCTCTAAGTGATCAATGTTTATAACCTTTTCATCTACCAGATTTCTCAAGAAATGATGCATAAAAGATATATGATTTAGTCTAGAATGATGCACCTGATTTCTTGATATGTTAATGGCACTAAGGTTATCACTAAACAACAACAATGTGTCACTTTTTATCCCACAATCATGCAACATGTGTTTAAGCCATATAAAACGGGTAACACAGCTGCAAGCTACAAATTCAATAGTTGACAATGACACACATTTATGTTTCTTTCTATAACATGAAGAAAGATTATTTCCCAAAGAAAAACAACCCCCACATGTAGATATTCTATCAGCTAAATCTCCAGCCCAGTCAGAATCAAAACCGACAAGGTTTGTATTTGCATCATGTGTATACCAAATGCCTAAGTCTACAGTACCAGATATATATTTTAGTGTTCGCTTCAAAACAATTAAGTGAAAGACTTTAGGTTCAGCGTAATACCGGGCACCAACACAGACATAAACCGAGTTCATAATGTATGGGCAAGTGATGAATAGATATAGCAAACTTGTGTCTCCTTTTCCAATCACCAAAGTAGAAGACATTTGAGTCTTGCTTGACTTTGACTCTTCCAAACCAATCATGCTCATCATGTCCTCCTTTTGCTTAACTTTCAAACCCAAGAAGAAATCCAGTTCACCAATCACGCTCATCACTAATGTACATGTCAAAGCCTCAACAAACTTGTCTAGAGTAGACTTGTTAGTATAAACAAAGATAATGTCATCAGCAAATCTTTGAGCTAAACAATTATCAGAATATGTGGCAGACATACAAACACTTAACATTATCATATCTCTAGAATTTACCCTTTTCTTGTTGTGTGTTTTCATGTCATTAATGATTTGAACCATAACCTAAGATGTAGGATGATTACTCTGAGTCCTATCAGTTGTATCCCTCCAAACATCTTGAACTTGGACCTTTTCATGTAAGTTTGACTGCTCGAATGTTGTCTCAACATCAAGACTGGTCGATGTTGGAATAACATTAGCTTCTAGTTCATGTTCATGTTCAACTTCTAGATCTGCAGGTGATGTTGGAATAACATTGTTTGGAGTCAATGTTGGAGTAACATCAGAATCCAGTAGACTTGGCATATCAGCCTCTAGCTCACCTGCAACAATTGGTAAATCATCAAAAACCACATATATAGATTCATGAACAATATTCAATCGTGTATCAAGCATTCTAATAACAACATTGTTCAAGGAATAGCCATCAAAGATACATTTTTCACTTTTTGGATCATATTTGTTCAAAAATCTTTATCATTTAAAGTATAGCAAACACATCCAAAGTCATGAAAATGAGCAACATCAGGTTTCTTCTTTTTCAACATCACATAAAGAGTCATGGGTATAGAAAATTTATGAATATTTTCATTAAGCACACATAAGCTAGAGAATGACCTATTTTCAGATTCTCTATCATGATTTGACCAAATATTACCAAAAGAAGCATCATGTAAGTTATCAATACTAGCATGCAATGTTCTAAAGGTATTAAGAGCTTTTGATTTTTCTGAGAAAGATTTAATCAAAGTATATCCAGAAAAATCATTCATAATCACACAATCATATTGTTTACCCCAACTCTATTTACTTCAATAAAACCTAAGAGATCCATATGAAGTAGATGAAAATAATTAGAGGTACTAGTAACATGTTCATCCACTTGGATTGGATTATGGGAAGCTTTGGTCACCTTACCTTTCGAGCTATCATAACAGACCATCTTACCAGAACTCGTGAGATTGGGAATGCCTCTCACGGTTTCAAGTTTTAGCACTTTGCCTAGATTCTCGTTGTGCATATGTCCAAGTCTTTTGTTCTTGGCTATTGAATAGTCCACATTTGTTTGAAAGCAAGTCACTTGATCCCTCGCCAAGTAGTTGTCTTCAAACCTCTTACCTGTCAAAGCACACATATTTGCACAATCAGATACATCACAAGAATCTTTATCATACCTTACCAATAAGTCATCATCACACAATTGACTGATGCTTATATGATTTTCACAGAATCCAACTAACAACATCTCATCCTTCAAGGGTGGGGATCCATCAACATTCAACACTTCTTTGCCAATGATTCTTCCTTTACTTCCATCTTCATAGGTGAAAGTTTTAGTGGTTAGTGGTGCACACTTCTTCAAATTATATTTGCTTTCTTTCGAGTCATGTGTATTCAGCAGTGTTAAAAGGCAATACAACCAGTTATCAATGTTAAGGTAACATTGGTTATCCAGTGTTGTCTTAACATCGTGTATAACCGTATCAAATTAGATTTGTATCCTGTCATATGCCTCAAACATCCACTATCAGAGTACCACTTATCTGCAAGGTTAGTATGAATAGTAGGAAAGATAATATTGCAAAAAATATAAGTTTTAGGCACCCAAAGTCTAGTGTTTCTCATTCCACTATTCTGTTCAGCATTGTTGGAACTGAATGTTAAGGTAACACTGGAATAACTAGTATCAACATTAGAATGTTCAAATTCCAATGTTGGCTTAACACCAGCATCAACATTGCATGAATCCCTATTCCGTTCAACTATTTTTATTTTAAGAGACTTTATGTATTTATCACAATATGACTTAAGGTGTCCAAATTGAAAACAATATTGACAAATATAAGCAATTTTCTTAGATTCTCTAGAAAGTATCTTTTCTTTTGCAAAACCAAGAATAGTGGATTCAACAGAAGTAGTAGAGTAAGTAACTTGACTTTGATATCGTAAACCAGAATTATCATCATTGCCTAAACATAAAACTTCATCAAGTTTATAAGTACCTGTTTTCCTCTTGGCAATGGTATGTTTGGAAATTTCTAGCTTAGACGTAACCTTTTCTATTTTAGCATCTTTTCCACCCAAACTAACCTCAAGTTGAGTGACTGTAGCCTTCAAGGTTTCATTATCTTCCATAGCCTTGTCAATTCTACTTAACTTGTCCTTCTTCTTGAGCAGGTCTTGGTAGATGATCTTCAGTTCATCAAGAAACTCTTCTTGAATCAATTTACCTTCAAGGACACTATCATCTTCCAAACTTATAGGAGCATGCAAATACTCAAAGTCAGAATCATCATCAAACTCATCATTATTAGAAATCAAACATTCAGTGTAGCCTAAACAAATGGTTTCATCCCAATTGTCCACAAAAGTCTCCTGGAATGGTGTTGTATTCTGGATGTTATTATAACATCGAGATGTCTGGATGTTGGCAGCACACCAAGACTTGACACTAGCAGGTTTGTCCACCTTTGCATAAACTGTTGTTTGAGTTTCTTCAGTCGTTGGCATCTGTCCATCACAATATTCTTCAAAACATGTCTCATCATTATCATCTACACAAACCCAGTTAGAATTTCCTTTTATTCTAAGGTTGTTACCACATTCATTAGAAAAATGGCCACAACCTTTACATTCATAGTATTGAATCTGTTTGAGATGTGTATCATTATGAGGAGTAAGTTTACAAGAATGTTTGGCCATCTTTTCAGAGAAATCTTTCTTTAAATCAGCAAGAATATTTTTATCAATTAGACTAAGCTTATTAAACTTTTCAAACACAGTTTCATCATAAGCTTGAATTTTGTTCTTCATCATCTACTTTTTCAAGATTTATTTCAAATTCTTTCAGAGTGCAAAGTAGAGTATAAAAGTCTAAAGTGTTCATATTCCTAGCTTCTTGCATAACAATCACTTCAAATTTCTTAGAAAGAGTTCTCACAACTTTGTACGCCAATTTCTTAGTAGACATGAACTCACCTAAGTCTTGAATTTCATTAGCAAGATCCATGAGTTTCACAAAATAAGCACTAATACTTTCATCTTCCCCCATTGTTAAATTATCAAATTTGCTCAAAAACATGCATAGCTTAGTCTTTTTTGTGCATACATCACCTTTACAATGATTTTGTATAATATCCCAAGCATGCTTTGTAGTTGAACAATTTTTAATTAACTTAAACATGTGACAATCAACCAAACTAAATATGGTATTTAGGGCTTTTTCATTGAAGAAAACGTTACTTAGCTCAGTTTGAGTCCACTCTGATTTTGGCTTAGGAACAACGTCATGATCTTCATCTGGAGCACACATAGGGACTGCATACCTTAAGATCGTCGTCTTCCACGATCGCAAACCGAGTGATTTAATGAGTGCACGAATTCTGACCTTCCAATAAGAATAGTTGGATCCATCAAAGACAAGCAATTTGTTGTTGTTCGGATTCCAGTTGTCCATCTTTTAATATCAAATCAAAACACCAGTGAAGTCGGTGCTTGGCTCTGATGGCAATTGAAATTATTGGATCGGGACTTGATACTTGTCGCAACAGTGTTACCTTGATGTTAGTCTAACACTGATCAACTCTTCCAATGTTAAGCTGATGTTGGACTCTCGATGTTATCTTAACATCCGTTTGACAGCAGTTAATCGTTAGCACAAATCTACTTGACATAGACTATTACGCAGCGGATAAATAAATAACACAAGTAGATTTAATTTTAAGAAGATAATATATTAATATGATCTTCCAAGCCGTAGGCGAAATACCACAAGGGTTTATCAAAACATGTTTCTCACAACTCTCAAGCTCCTCACTCTCGAACTCAACAAAGCAGACAAGAATTTCTTTCTTAATTCTAAACCTATAACTAATATAACAACTCACAAGCTTTGCAAAAGCAAGACAAAGACACTCGACTATAAAGATTTCTTCACTGGAGATTTTTGCTCTTGTCTTCGTGTCTTTTTCTTGATGCCTGACATGTCTATTTATAATGTAGTCTTCTTTGATGTCCAAAACATGTTGTGCACGTTTTTAGTTGCTATTAGATCTCCTTGTATGACTATAATTTCGTTCATGGAAAGTCTCCTTCAATAGGGAAAGGTTTCCTTGTCCAACTTGAAGTCTTCAATGGAAAGTTTTCCTTCTTTGACTAGAAGTCTTCAATGGAAAGTTTCATTCTTTAACTTGAAGTCTTCTAAGGAAAGTATCCTTCTCCATCTTGTAGTCTTCTATGGAAAGAATCTTACTGCAAGTAATCTTTTTTCCTTCTTGCAATTCACACGCTTTGATCTTTCCATTGCACCGCACACATCTTTCCTTATTTAATTATGAAAAGTTATTCTTTGGAAACTTCTCTTTGAATGGCAACTTCTCTTTAAGGAAATAGAACCTTCCTTGAAGTCTCTTGACCTGGATCACATACAAATACCAACTACAACTCGTGGAACTAAGTTAGTAAGTGAATAAAGTCAAAACACAATTATAGCAATAAATCCCTATTTGAATTGACAATATACTTGCACTTTCAATAGCTCTTTGAATTTTAATTATAAATAATTGAGGGACTTGATAAGCAATTAACCAATTAATGAAGTAAGCCATGACATCTTTTTGATGAGGTAAGTCATTACATACTTAAGAGCATGATTAAATTCAGATTTTTGTGATTTATTATAAAATAATCAAGGTGGGACCTAAAGTATGATGAAACTACTATTTTCACCTATAAATACTTACCCTTTTTCACCATTTGTTACAGCCCAAAATAATCTGATTCTGCAAAAGTAACTAGAAATAAAAGTTGTTCCTTTTTGTGTTTTGATTCAGAAACTAATTTTTCCAGATTTTTATCTTGCCATTTTCTACCCAAAAAGATGCCAAAACTTTACTGCGCAGGAAATATCGGGTCTTCACCTTAGAAAAATCATATCAAATAGTAGAAATATTATTTTACTACCAATTTTCAGATGCATGCTCTCATTGGTGTCTTCTATCTTTTGTATGAAGACATCTTTCTCAAAAAATATGATTTAGGAGGGCATAATCCATAAACCGTAAACGGTTGCCAGGAAATCCGATAGCAACTCTTATGTTACAAGAATTATTTAGCAAAGCAAACCTTTATGCTTTCACAAAATCTTGGATTCCCACATTGTTAACCCCTCGTGATACCAATAACCATCGGATATAAATGTTGTCATCCCTTATAATACCAACAACCATCGGATAAGGATATTATTAAATGAATGACGAATGTACGCAGGACCACACCACTCACAGAGCATTCGATGCAATAGGCACTACAAGTCTTAGATGACTATACGATGCCTAAGCTAATCGCTGATGCTTTAGCAAGTGAATCGTCTGATAGTATTACATTCACAAGAGTGACGCCAGGTTCAAACACAGCATTTTCGATAGAAATATAAAAGCTATATGCCCGATGGCAAGGAATGTAGGCATCGCGAAAACAAGAGGTCATCACCAAAAATATATCAGCATCGTGGAAATATGATGTCGTGAGTAAAGGAATACCGGCATCGTAAAAACCATGTGACATCGCCAAAAAGACATGTCAGCATCGTGGAAACCAGGTGTCATCACCAAAAGATATGTCAGCATCGTGGAAATCAGGTGTCATCACCAAAGATGTATCAACGTCAAAGGAGCTAGGTGTCAGTACAACAAAAGCTTTGTCAGTCCATAGACATGACAAGTGTCCTCAAGAATGACATCTAAATCGTATCTCAAATCTATTGGCAGACTATAAATACCCCCGCACTGCCAAGGAAGAAGGATAACTGAAAAATGGGAAGACAAAGAAAAATAGTAACTGTTTAATTAAAGAAAGGAAAATTTGATAGTGTTGCGATTCCTTATTGGCTATTTGGGCAAGGCGTTTCTCGATATTAAACAAATTTTACTCCAATGAGTTAACAAATGGCACCGTCTGTGGGAACGCCATAAATCATTGCCTTAGAGTCACGTCAATAAAGGAATTACAACACCTTTAAAAATCCGAAATAGATGAAAAGATTTGTTAGTTCAGAGCGGCAAACAGAGAACCATAGTGAAAATATGCCTCCGAAATCCACAGAAGTATCCCTAGAAAATTCCCCACCGCCTAATACCGACTACATAAATGTTCCAAGGGCGATCTTTGAGGATTTGATGGAAACAGCCTTACGAAAGGCATCATAAACCCTTGAAATACCCCCAGAACCCCAACCCATGCAGCCTTATGGGGAGAGGTATCGGGTAGAAGAACAAGGATCTAGAATGACGTAAATCCCGTTGCAAGCACCGCAACGACTAGCATACCCGGATAGAGGGTATCAGGATAGGATGCCCAACCCGATGGGCGGATTCGATAACAGAATGCCTCCAGGGCAGATACCCAATATGTTTCCCCACCAGGGCAATGATCCAGCTTTATGGGAAGTGATGAACTATCTCAGGCAAGAAATGCTCAACATGAAAAGGGCCATCACACCTGTCGATGAACCAGTGTATCATTGTTCTCCATTTGTCCCCGAAATTGCCCAGACCATAGTTCAAGCTAATGCAAGGTCTATCAACTTACCCACATACTCTGAAGAAAAAGATGGGAAAGATCCGCAGGATCACATCAACCAATACATAGCTACAATGGATTTGCAATCTGTTCCTGACTTTGTACTTTGTAGAGTATTCCACACAATGTTAATTGGGAGAGCGCAGTCGTGGTTTACACAAATACCGCCCGGCACAATATCCAACTTCTCTCAATTAGCTTGCCTATTCGTACGACAATTTGCTTGTAATAGACGCTACCCTAAATCAGCATGCCACTTGTTCACTATCAAGCAACAAAAAGATGAGTCACTTAGGGATTTCATGAAACGCTTCTCTGACGAAGTATTGGACGTACCCAATGTAGATCCAGCTATGATAGCTGACATTCTAGCGCAAAGTTTAAGGTCAGGCAACTTCTTTCGATACCTGATAGGAAACAGGGTGAAAGACATGAATGAGCTCATGCAAAAAGCAGAAACGTATATTCTCATGGAAGAGGCAGAAAGTTCGAAATTGAAGGCGGGAAATGCCGATATAAGTACCAAGACAAAAGAAAAAGAGGATGTTAAGGGGCCCCCACCGCGAAGGGATAATCCAGGAGTGGTAAAACGACACTTGCAACCCACACATTTACCCACACTAACCATTACTCCGACGAAAGTACTTAATGTGATGAAAGGGCATAAAGACTTCTCCTGGCCAATGCCTGTGCGACAACCTTATAAAGAGAAAGATACTGGAAAATTCTGCAAATATCGCAAAGCCTACGGGCACACTACCGATGGATGTAAAAACTTGAAGAATGAAATCCATAGATTGTTGGATATGGGATATTTACACGACTATCTGAGTGCTAATAGGGCTAATCGAGCAGTTGAAAGAAAAAAACCCAGAAGCGATGAGAGGGAAAGCGCTACTGAAGTCCCTTCAGAAAAAGTGGAGCAGGAGGACTTTGTGAATCATTTACCTTCTCCACCGGAATCCTATCAAGATAACCCCCCGTCAGGGAGAATAGTTAATATGATTGAAGGGGGGGACATATCCATCACCCCCTTGGGAAAAAGAAAAGATACCTAAAAGAGGCCCGAAAAGTTAAACAAGGATTGTCGGTGTGTTCCGCACAGGGAATAAAATTACCCGTGGTATTTCGGACCTGAAGATCTCAAAAGGATAGTCTATCCTCGTGAAGATCCACTTGTGATCACAGCTACCATCATGGGGATTGAAATACAAAGGATCTTAATAGATATCGGGAGCTCGGTGGATGTGTTATTCACCCCAACCTTAGGGGCGACGGGGTTAAAGAGGGTACATCTTGAACCTACGGAAATTGCGTTAGTGGGATTCTCAGGTGAGTCCAGTCGTACGTTAGGAACAGTAATATTACCCATGTCATGGGGAGAATGAGCGTTAAGCCGAACAGAGCATGTGAAATTCTGGGTTGTAGAAGGATCCTCCAGAAAGTACAATGCCATATGTGGAATGCCATCCATACATGCCTTCAAAGCCATACCGTCTACCTTGCACCTAAAAATAAAATTTCCTACTCTGTCGGGTATCGGAGAAGTTCGGGGCAGCCAGGTCAAAGCAAGGGAATGTCGTATGAACGTTATCCCATTAAAGGTAGAAGAAAAGCTTGATACTCCAGGGAAAAAGCAGAACATGGAGGATGTACAGTACAACCCATTGAAGAATTAAAGATGGTAGAACTGGACGAAGGTAACAAAAGTGTCAAAATTAGAACCGAAATAGATCCCATAATAGAGGAAAAAATGATTGTTGTCCTGAAAAAATACCTGCATCTCTTTGCATGGGAGGGAGATCCTCCGGGGCGAATCAGTCCAAAGGTATGCCAGCACTACCTTAATGTGAAACACACCTTCAAACCCATTAGGCAGAAAAAGAGGAATATGGGTCTAGAAAGAAGCAAAATCATCAAATCAGAGGTGTAACAACTGCTAGGATTACAACAAATAAGAGAAGTGATCTATCCATAATGGTTATCCAATGTAGTCTTAGTACCAAAAACAGGAGGACGATGGCGGATGTGTGTTGATTTTACGAACTTAAGTGATGTTTGTCCCAAAGATTATTATCATTTACCCAGCATTGACCAGCTAGTGGATTCAACGGCCTGATGCGCTCTACTGTCCATGATGGACGGCGACCAGGGATACAATCAAATTCCGATGGCTGAAGAAGATCAGGAAAAAACAAGCTTTATAACAGATGCATGCACATTCTGCTACATGGTAATGCCCTTCGGATTAAAAAACGCGGGAGCCACATATCAGAGATTAGTGAACTTAATGTTATCAGAAGTAATTGGGGACACCATGGAAGTCTACGTGGATGATATGATAGTAAAGAGCAAAAGAGTAGAGGATCATCTGAAAGATTTAGAACAAGCCTTGACCATCATGGATAAGTTTGGGATGAAGATAAACACCAATAAATGCTCCTTCAGAATTAGTGGTGGAAAGTTCTTGGGATACATGGTAACAGAAAAAGGAATAGAGGTAAATCCGGAGAAAGCAAATGCTATCATAGAAATGAAATCCCCTTGCACAATTAAAGAAGTACAAAAGCTAATCGGAAAAATGGCATCGCTTAGCCGATTCATTTCCCGATCGACTGAAAGATGATTACACTTGTTCAAGATATTGAGGAATGTAAAGAGTTTTCAGTGGGATCAAGAATGTGAAAAAGCTTTTGAAGATTTAAAGAATTATTTGGTGAACCCACCCCTATTGGTAAAACCCAGATTAGAAGACAAACTGTTTGTGTATTTGGCAGTCAGAGAGGAAGCAGTAAGTGTGGTGCTAGTAAAAGATCAAGAGGGGGAACATCGACCTATATATTACGTTAAAACCCTACAGGGAGCAGAAAAGAATTACACACAAACGGAGAAGTTGATACTTGCCCTCGTAACAGCGGCTAGAAAGTTAAGGTCATATTTTTTAACATACCCCATGACAATACTCACCAGATGCCCGCTGAGGACCATCCTTAACCATCCTAAAACTTCTGGGAGAATGGTAAAATGGGAAATAGAGCTAAGTGAATACAGTCTGTCGTACGCTCCTCGATCGGCCATCAAAGCGCAAATATTAGCAGATTTCCTGGTAGAAATGAAGGAAATACAAGTTGAGAAGATACATGCGTTATGGCATATCTATGTAGATGGATCATCGTTAAGGACGCATGGTGGAGCAGGGGTGGTCCTTAAAAACACTGAAGATGAAGACATATTGTATTTTGCCATAAGGATTAGTTACCCTTTGTCTAATAACGAAGCTGAGTACGAAGCCTTGTTGATAGGAATGAGATTGGCGCTAGAAGGAGACATCAGACGGATAATAATTCATAGTGACTCACAATTGGCGGTACAACAGATAATGGGTGGATTCGAAATAAAAGAAGAGCGATTGAAAACGTATGCTCAAGCAGTCCGAAGCATGAAAGAATTATTTGAAGAATTCCAGATAATCCAGATATCCCGCTTAGAAAATCAAGAAGCTGATAC
Organism: Linaria vulgaris; assembly: GCA_948329865.1. Lineage (NCBI taxonomy): Eukaryota > Viridiplantae > Streptophyta > Magnoliopsida > Lamiales > Plantaginaceae > Linaria > Linaria vulgaris. The sequence goes on along the minus strand of OX415250.1, from coordinate 26,076,186 downwards.
TTTGTCTAAGATAGCCACCCATTCGATAGTAGGAACTCGACGCATCACATTGCTACAGGAAATTGTATCGGAAAAGCATGAAAGTGAGAAAGTTGCTAATACCATCATAGCGCCTATTATCTCAGGATGGATGAGGGAGATTGTAGCATACTTGGAAGACCCTATTCAGTTTTTAGGAGATGAGAAGGAAAAACAACGAATGGAGAGAAAAGCAGCGCGCTACTTTTTGCATAGGGGAATTTTATTTCGAAGATGCTACTCAAATCCCCATACCCGCTGCCTTGATGAACAATAAGCTTTATATGTAATAAAGGAAATGCACGAAGGAACATGTGGAAATTACTCTCAGTGAGCAAACATGGCACATCGCATCATCTGCCAGGGATATTACTGGCCTAAGATGGTTCAGGACTGCAAAGAATTTACTCCCTTGACTCCCTGAGTGGGTAGAACGGAGCCAATGGCTAAAATTACCTTTGGAGTAGTCATAAATTTCCTATGGAGAAACATAGTATGTCGATTCGGAATTCCTCGATATCTGGTCAGTGAAAACGGGCTCCAGTTTGATAACGAACAACTCAAAAAATGGTGTGAATACTGGAAGATCAAGCATCGATTTGCATCGGTGGGATACCCGCAGGGTAATGGACAAGTGGAAAGAACCAATCAGACTTTGCTGAAAAAGTATAAAGGCTAGGCTGGATTGGCACTAAGCTCGATGGGTGGAAGAAATTCCGGGAGTATTATGGGCCTATCGAACCACACCAAGTTCTGCTACCGGAGAAACTCCATATAGCATGGCATACGGATGTGAAGCTGTAATTCCCCCCGAGATAGTAGCAGAAAGCTGGAGAATCAGAGAATATGAGGAAGTTAGCAATAACCCCAACTTGGCTTTAGCCTTGGGTTTGCTGGAAGAGCGAAGACATCGGGCTTCAGTTATGTCGGAAAGATACAAGGCTCGTATGGCTAAACACTATAATAAGGAGGTTAAGGTCAGAACTTTTCAGGTAGGAGATCTAGTCCTCAAAAGAGTTGGTGCATCAAAAAACGTGGCTAAGCTGCAACCCAAGTGGGAAGGGCCATACAAAGTAAGTGGAATAGTTGGACCAGACACATACCAGTTAAGTACTCCGGAAGGTATCGTTCTTACTAGAACTTGGAATGCTTTAAATTTAAGAAAGTTTTTTTTGCATAAATCTAATGTAAATATCACGGGTGTACATATAAATAAAGTGTGGTTGAATAAAGATGACATTTTATTTATATAGTGGAAATAATATATTGTGTTTCATACATCGTGTTAACACACAATCGGAAAAATACACAATCACTCCACATTTGCCATCTAACCCGACTTATCTATATACACACTGCATATATACATGGATACTACACGGGCAAAGAGAGTCATTCCGACAGGGGGCGTTTCCCTTTCCGTATAATACGACGACGTTGCTCCTAAGAAAGGTCAATTGGGTCCATAACAGTCACAGTGGGAACCACGGTTTGTCGGAAGGATGAAGGTGTCGTACCACTTGTCGCTGAAGTACTAATTTCTAGATCAGGGAGTATCAAATTTTGAGGAAAACCTGGGAGAGAATGAACAACGTCCTGGCATATACGGTAGCCTATCAAAACCATCTCCCGCATTTCCCCTTAAGAGTTTCTCGCATTTGAGAGAGACGAGGAGTGGCCATCGCAGCCTCAGCCCGAGCAATCATAGCGGTTACTTCATGAGATTTCTCCAGGTTATTCAGCTTGAGAGCTAATGCATCCCTCTCGGTAATTAACGACAAAATTAAGGCATCAGAAGCCTGAATCTGGGACCGAAGGTTATTAATTCGTCCTTCCAATTCTTGGGAGTGATCTCTTTCCAATGAGATGAGTTGGTTCAAATCTTGGGAAGTATCTTGGGCTTCTTTTAACAAAGATTCTAACATTCCCTATTCGGATTCAAAGTGCGTGCGCAAGTTATCCATTCTTTGGCGGTTGTTAAAAAGATCTCTCTCCAAATCCTCAAGGTATCGAAATAAGAAACCTACGTTGTCGGTGGTGTAATCTTTCTGAAATCTGAGTGCATCGTTGATCAAGAACACCTAAAAAAATGTAATAATAATATAAGGTAAGGAAACGATAAAACCAAAATATAGAAATATGTATATGCGCCTTTCACCTCACATAGGTCACGGTAGAGCCTATCTTGAAGGAGGGACATCGGAGTGGAACCCAAAGCTTCGCAATCAGATTGGTTTAGCAAACCACTTAGAAAGTTCCGGCAAAAGGGGGCATCGGGGGTAAGCAACGGAAAGTCTGGATCGAAACCATTGGTGTATTCAGGAACTCGGCTAGTGCCTTCGCCGGACGGATGTATCATTTTTGGAGGAGAAGAAAAGTTGCCTACAGGAGATAAGTTTCCAGGAGAAATTGAAGGGATATCGCCATCCACCACATTAACAGAAGGTGCAGGAAAAATTCCCAGAGATAATGTTAAACCTAGTGAAGGAGAAGGGTCAGGACAATCAACGCAAGTTGGGGAAGCAGTTCCGTTAAATAAAGCATCAATAGTAGGTATATCGGAGGTACAGAGAATATCCAAGCCAGAGGTCATTAAATAATCTTCAGCGCCCCAAGCGGGACTCGATAAGTTCACATCCGGACGATGAACTAGAATCATCGAAATACTGAGGAAAAATAGCCAAAGGATCGAGAAGGCTAGCATAAAAGGGCTTGATAGCATATCGCTCCATCTCTTCACCTGGGATACAAGAATAAAAAGTTAAACCTCCCAAGACATAAAAAAAATTACAGGAAAATTGCAAGACTTACGAAAAACCGGGTTCGAAGGCGGAGTCATCGGAGGGAAATTCGAACGCTCGATGCCATGCTGTAAACCTACCATGATCAAAGCCGATGAATTCTCCAGAAGAGAGCAAATGTCATAACATCTAGAGAACAATCCAGTTGAAGTCAAGAAAGATATTTCCTACACAGAAATTTCTGAACGCAGTAAAATGTATCCTAAACCCCAGTGCAATGGTACATCCCATATATTGGCGGAGGAACCCTTTGGTTTAATATAAAGTATCGTTTTTCCAGTCTACAACAAAGGAGAGTCGTTTAGGAATATTAAAGCTCCTACGATGATCTCGGTAGACTAAGCTAAAATAGGGGAGACCATTGGGGCAAGGACGAAGGATAAAGGCAGCACCTATTCTATAGGGAGTCACAGTTACATTCAGTAAATAACAGCCCAACATGAAACTTACTAAATGGCGTACAGAATTAGGAGTTAATTGATTGGGACAAATTTGCCAGTATTTGAACAACGATTGCATGGAAGGATGGAAAAACATACGTAGACCACATCAAATTTTTTCGGAATAAAGGGTCAGATAGCCTAAAGGAGGCTCAAACGCCCTTTGATGGGCATGAGGAATAATAATATCAAAATCGTCGGGGTTCAAATTATACTCACGCATTAACTAAAAAACTTTTTCCTGAGATTCTACACTGTGACAAGAGCCAACTTTACCTCCTCCTATCATGGCATTAACATTTAAAGAAGAAGTATTGAAAATTGAAGAACCATCAATAGGTTGATAGGGCTCTCGACGTAGAAAAGTTAGACGCAAAGAGTCAGCCATGCAGGAATTTGAGCGGGGAGACGCAGCCCGATTCATAACAAAGGACAAAAGAAATTGGGATCTTATTTATAGGGTCACGTGAGAATGACAACAAGAAACATGTCAAGATGAAGGAAACATCTGGACCAATAATAAATACATGCAATTGACAAACAGGACACGTGATGAAAAATGCCTTTCATGGTGGGAGACAATCAAACATTCTCTGAACATGATTAGTAAGTCAGAAAAAGTAAAATGTGCGGATATAATAAAAAAAAAGCGATTGAAAGGCGATCAGACATTCTCTGAGCATGATCACTAAGTTAAAGAAAGCAAAACGTGCGGAAATAATAAAGGAAGCGATTAAAATACCAACTTTTAATATTTAATCAAAAGCATCCGTACATCCGACAAAAATTAGAAGAGAAAAGAAAAAAGAAAGCTTCAGAAAAGTCTTGATGATGGTGGCTGCATCAGACACCAGACGACTTGGGAATATCCTTCACAGAAGAGGAGGCCAGTTGTTGAGATGATGAAAGTGGCAAGCTGATGGCAAGAGCAGGAGAAGGGGAACGCGCGAGTACGCGTTGGTAAGCAGCATAAGCTTCACTCAACGATGGAGGATTTTGTATCAGGGTCCGAGGAGTAAGCAATCTCCAGTTCTCCTTGTGAGTAAACAACATATCTTCGCGACACTGGTTTATGCACCCAAGGAATCCCAGTAAAAAATTACCTAGCAGATACCCTTGCTGACGAGAATGAAATTCCCTCTCACAAAAGGCATAAGTTTCCTCTTTCGTTAGTTGTACCGCGCTGGCCAGCTTTGCGTCCAAGTCTTAGGGGGATACATAACCCGAGGGAAGAATAGGAGGTTTTTTCAATTCTTCTTTGAGCATCCCCACCCTCTCGTAGAGTTGAGTGATTTCAGCCCTCAACTCCTTCTTGGTATCCCACAACTTTTTCTCTTCCTTCAGTGCGAATAATTCATCATCTAAAACATCCTATTATGAGGTACGAGTCGTGAGAGTCGCAGTTGTCTCATCAAGCTTGTTTTCCAGCATCTGCTCTCTAACGAGACTTTAGGCAAAGCTAGTGCGAAGAGACTTGATTTCCTCTTCAGCAACTTCTAGGGCTTGACTCTTTTTCTTTAGCTCTTCCATGGAAAATTGTCCGGTGGCTTGAGCGGCATCAACTTCTCGCCAAATGGAGGGGATAATCTTCGGAACCTAAGAAGCAAAAACAACAAGTTAGTATACATTAACAGTTCACATCAAAAGATACATTAAAATATACTCACCATCAAAACCATCCACTCGGAAAAACATCTAGCCACGTTCTCTTCGTGACCAGTGGCTTCAGAGGAGGCGTTGAGATACTGGGTAACTACATCAAAGGCTTGCTCTAATTCAGGACGGCTAGGTCTTACACTTGATTCCGCCTTCTCTCCCGTTGTATGAAGAAAGTAAGGGGAACTAGTGGGAGTAAAACGGCTAGAAAATGCCATCCCATCGGGTTGAGACGAGAGGTTTGTAGCCTTATGGGAAATACTTGGTGGCATTCCTGCAGGCACTTCTGAGGGGAGGGTCCACACGTCCTTCTTCACCAACGAGGGAAGTAGTTCATCGAGAAGTCCTAAGTCTACATGACAATGGAGAATGTGGGCCGAAGGATCAGAAGCAACGTCTTCGGAGGAAAACTCTTCACCTTTAAAAAGGTCATCAAGAGATAGTCGTTGATGACTTAAAGGATGCCTCAGAACCCCTAGAGGAAGTGTATCTGTTAAAGGAAAAAAGGATTATTGAGTGATCGAATAGCTATAAAACCACAGAAAGTTAGGATGGAAAGCTAACTTGTTGGTAAAGCATCGTCGTCGCTAACCAAGACAGCTTTACCTTTCTTGCTAAAAAAAAAGGGTAATGTCAATACTGGAATTGCATACATAAAAAAAAAGAGGGAATTGCATAAATACATGTGGAGGAAGGAATATTGATAGTAGTTGAGGAAGGGATAACAAGTGAAGATGGTTTAAGAGAAGAGACATCAACTCCAGAAGTTAAAATGGAGAGGGAAGTCGTACCCCGGCTTGATCCGATCCTGAAGATACCGGAAACACGGGAACGGGAAGTCGGTCAACAACATCGGAAGAAGAACACGATATCTCTACAGTGGGCAAGAATGGGACACCAAGAGTATCGGAAGAGTCTGCCTTGATGGCAGGATCAGTTATGCCCATATCCGAAGGCTTAAGAGAATCCACCCCTTGCAGATCAGCAGAATCGGATCCCTTGCTCGATGCCTGTGAAGCATCGTCTATCGACTTACCCACCTCGCTTGAAGATTTAGCCTTAACCCGAGAAGTGATAGAGTGGGCAGTTAAGGGCTTATCCGATATTGACTTCTTCAAATTTGACACTACAGATGAAAACAAACAAAATAGAATAAAATAAAGTATATGAGAAGAATAAATAGGATGCAAATGTAACAACTAGTAGGTTTACAAAAAGTGAGTCGTGCATTCTTTAGAAGACGAATGAAAGATTTGCCCTCGGGTTCAACATCGATCGGGGAAATCTTGAGCAGCCCAGCTGTCTCGTACAAAGTATGATAATGCTTGGACTTTAGAAGCTCAGTAGCATCGAATGTCAAATCGAAGGATAGAGAAGGTTCCTTCTTATAGGAAGGAGCTTTAGGGTAACACCAAGTGCGGGAAAAGTCCCATTTACCCTCTTCAAGCTTAATGAAAATAAATTTATCTTTCCAACTGCTATAAGACAGATTCGTACCTACTACTACCCACTTAAGTGGATCCCGATGGGCAAATAAATAAAAGGGTGACCTGCAGAAGACACATTTACGGTGAAGATAGAAAAGAACCCCCTAACAGTAGACTCAAGCCCCTTCGAGAGGCACCAAAAAACAAAGGTAGACAATATAATAAAGCTGTTGGGTGTCAGTTGACTCAGGCAGATCCCGCAAGCCTTAAAAACTTCTCAATAAAATAGAGGAAAAAATGAACGAAGGCCAGCACGTACCTGAACATGGTACAATGTAAAATGGCCATCGGGAGGGGCATCACCCCTCTCATCATCAGAGGGGATACGATGAACTAAGTTTCGTGAAGACACTTGGAATTCCTGAAAAAGTGCAGAGCCCTCTTCTTCAGTTGTTGTACTTGCTACATCACTCACCTTTTGGTAACGGCGGGGTTCCGGTACCGGAGCGGTGATGGTAGATTTTTTAGACCGCTTGGAAACGCGAGGCGATTCATCTCCCTGAGGTACCCGAGCTTTACCTTTCCTTTTGCAACGGTAGGTTTCTGCGTTAGCAAGGTTTTTCAGTATTATCGCCGTCGTAACAGCAGTAGAAGCTTCCTCAATGGCCGCGCTTCAGTCGCGACGGTGGTGATAGGTAAAATTTATGCCGTTGGGATTTCGGAAGCCATGAACAGTAGGTTGAAAAGAAAACTTGAGACGGTGATTTTGTTGGGAAGAAGAAAACTTGAAAGAAAAATTTAAGGAGAGAAAACGGTAAAGATTCAGTGGAAAGAGGAAGGCGGAAGGAAAGAAACTTAAAAAAGAAGCATTAATTAATGCCCGCTCACGTCATAGGGCACGTTCCCCGAAAAGAAAGGAGTCGTTATACCTTCTGGACTTCCCTTTAAATGCTGGAGTAAATGCGCTCAAAACATAAATTCGATGGTTACCCAAAATTTGTACATAAAAGTTCCTGATGATTACAAATGAATACACCAGGAACTGGGGGGACTGGTGTTAACCCCTTGTGATACCAATAACCATCGGATATAAATACTGTCATCCCTTATGATACCAACAACCATCGGATAAGGATATTATTAAATGAATGACGAATGTACGCAGGACCACACCACTCACAGAGCATCCGATGCAATAGGCACTACCAGTCTTAGATGACTATACGATGCCTAAGGTAATCGTCGATGCTTTAGCAAGTGAATGCTCTGATAGTATTACATTCACAAGAGTTACGCCAGGTTCAAACACAGCATTTCTGATAGAAATATAAAAGCTATCCGCCCGATGGCAAGGAATGTAGGCATCGTGGAAACAAGAGGTCATCACCAAAAATATATCAGCATCGTGGAAATATGATGTCGTCAGTAAAAGGAATACCGACATCGTATAAACCATGTGTCATCGCCAAAAAGATATGTCATCGTCGCGAAAACCAGGTGTCATCACCAAAAGATATGTCAGCATCGTGAAAACCAGGTATCATCACCAAAGATGTATCAGCGTCAAATGAGCTAGGTGTCAGTACAACAAAAGCTTTATCAGTCCATAGACATGACAAGCGTCCTCAACAAAATTTCTTATACCGACCGGACTCCGGTCGAAATATTTGCTACCGGACTCCCGTCGGGAAATTGTTTTCAGACCGAAGCATTCCCGACCGGTTTTTTTCGACCAGAATGTGATCGGGAAAAGGTCATTCCCGACCAGATTCGGGTTATTCTGACCGGAGTGCCGGTCGGAAAAAGCCTGATTTTCTTGTAGTGGTAATCTTAGGAGAGATATATCTGTAATTTTTCAAGCAATAAACAAGTTGGATGTGATTATAAAAATCCTAAAGGGCGCAACGGAAGTATAGACCCTCAAATGCAATGAACTGGCTAATATATATATAAGTATAAAAATCATATTATTCAATTAAATAATCAAATTCATGTAATGAAACTACTTTTTGTATGTAACTTAATTGTTTTAGAGTAACTAAAACACGATAAAACTGTACCATAAAATAACGTATATTACATCTCAATACAATTTCACATATATATTTGGTAATCAGTCTATTTTTGGTGTGTAACGTATTTGTATAGAGTTACTGAAGAACTATAAAACACCACGAAATTGTACCATAGTATAACGTATATTACATCTCCTTAAAAAAGACTGAAGATGAACGAGATTACAATGCAGGTGTTGCACTAATACTTCAACTATTTGAGTTGCAATGTATCCGACTCACATACGCGTTGATACTCAAATACTTCAATAAATTTTTTGTAAGTTTAATACGGACATCTCTCATATAAATTGTGATTTTAGAATAAATTATATATACAATGGAGCTTAGCTTGTAATTAATGTATTAAAAATAAAACTTTCATGTATTTTATATTAACTCATAATATAAGAATTAGTTGCAACATAGGATGCAGCTCTCGGGATTGGATCCTTTGGATAATTACATTTTAATAATAATATAATGTAAGAAATTGGGTATAGAAATAGTACGCACACATAATTAAAAAGGATAGAGACATAAAGCAGCGGGTTTTCCGGTATAAAGGGTCATGTAGCAAAAGCTGTTCGACTGACACGTGGCTTTATTAGCAGCCGCTAGATCCTCATGCGAACGACAACCACCTTCAGATCACTGCAAGTTTATGATCCATGATGAAGAGACAGACTTAAACATTTTAGAGGGAGAAAGGAGATAGATTCGGCGTGTTGTGCGTGTGTGTGTGAGAGAAAAATTAATAAATTTATATAATATATATATCTCTATTATATTTGTCTTTTTTTAATATGAGTCTATTATATTTGTCTTTAAATGGGTGTGGAACTGTGAGAGAGAGGTAAAAAGCTAGACAATTGAAAAGGTGGGAAAATATAAAAGGAGGGAAGCTAAAATTAACGAAATATGTAGCAAACTAGCAACCATGGATCAAAATTTCCGTGCGTTTCCTCGAAAAGTACCGAAAAGTTTCCGTTTTTGGCTTCACCGATACGAAATATATATGTAGTTTCCATGATAGTTATAACTACAATTTTACGAATTCTTCGAAACATGCCGAAAAGTTCTCGAAATATTACGAAACGTTTCTACTTTTTAGCTAACCGAAACGTACTCGTGGACCGAAATTTTCATCCATGCTAGCAACATAACACCCTTTCACCTTTTGAAAGATATATATAATCAAATCCCTTTATTAAAAATACGGTAGAGGTTAGATTTATTAGGTGAAAATAAAATTTTAAATATATTACTTTCCTCTTTCTTTTTTCTGTTTTTTTCTAAAATAAATTGAATATAAGGTAGATTTATTCATATCTTTATCACTTTAGATTTGCACCACTTACAATAATCGTGAAATAAAATTAAAATATCCTCTAATTCTTTTTTTTGATAATTAAATAACCTCCAATTCATTAATTATCTATTACATATATATGTATATAAGTATAATAAGCTTGAGCAAAAATTATCAAAACTCATAAACCATAGGGCATACACCATTTTGCAAATGCCTTACCCGGCCATAAAATGTCCAATTCAACTTTGGTGGAATATTCTTGCAAAAATATATTTTTACCTCAATTTCAATTTTCAATAAAGTAATTTTTTATTTGGCATTTCTGTTATATGTTTTTTATTTGCGTTTTGATTATGAACTTTTAAACCCCAATTACGTAGACTCTGTTAAATTTTTATTTTTTTTCTATGAAGTGAGACCCCGTAACCGCCACCCTTTGGGAGCACATTAAGTAAACTTGCGAGTTGACGCAGTAACCTGGAAACCTCATTGCATTCGAGTATACCACACTAGGCTAACCATGTGTGACAGACACAAACCAAAAAGCTAGGCATAAAATCAAGTCGCTCCTTGTGAGATTCGAACATTAGACTAAGGGGGAATCCCTCCTCTCTAACCAACAACTAGGCCACCCTTATAGGCTAAACTCTCTTAAAATTGTAGGGGGAAAAAACTCTTGATTGTCATCTTGGTTAAACCAACCATTTCGTGTTTAGGTTACATATTCAAGCAAATCCAAACTTTCGACAAAACGACCCCCTTGCAACATTGAGCTTGGAGTGTACTATTGAGGAGGGGGGACATATAGATAGTTTCCTAAAGAATAGAAACACTATTTGTTTTTGCCAAATAATATAGCAACTTTAATATTTTGTTTCCCAATGACACATGAAATTACAGTCATTTAGATTTTAGCATGAAAAAAGAATGAATATAAATCATCCACGTTAAAAAAAAAAAAGAGAAAACAAAAGAAAGAAAAAAGAATGGAAAGGTCGATTTTGCTTTAGTTAATGTGAGATAATAAAATAACTCTTAAATCGGTGGTTGCAGAGGGAGAGAGAGTAGCAAGACAAGAAGAACAGAAAAGAGAAAGAAAAAAGAGAAGAGTTAAACAAAACTGCTTTTTAGGAGGCGATGGCGGCGTGGCAGAGCTGTAATTCTGCGACCCTTTAATGCTAAAACGACACCCAGCCACACAAAACAACCCATGCCCAACCCCGTTTAGTTATTATTACTATTCTCTCTCTCTTGTCCCCATAAACTCAAAAAATAAAAAAATAAAAAAGTCATACCTTCCTCTCTTTCTCAGTATAAATTACCACAAAAAGCATCCATACTACCCTCCCCCCTCTCTCTCTTTCCCCCAAAAACAACACACCTCTCATTAAAATCCCCCTTGTATTATTATTATTATTATTATTATTATTATCTAGTGTTGAGTTCAATCTCATTTTCACATGCAAACGCCAACAGAAACTATATTAATTAGTTGTGTCCAATAATTTTAATACGATTATTCATTCAGTTTTCAGTTCCCTTACCAAAAACTAAACTCCACACAATTCGAGGAAATTCCCAACAACAATTTATTTAACGCACATATGCCCCCAAGCCTCATCATCATCACTATTATGCTATGGATACTTCTTGTTGTAACCACTCACATAATTTAGCTTCTTCTACTAGTACAAAACCAACACCATGGCAAACTTCTTCTCACTAGGCGGTGGTAGTAGTGGAACCGGAGGTGGAAATGAAAATAATAGCACTGGACACAACAGCAGAAACCCTAATCAACAAAACAACAATACCGATATTAATAATAACAACTGGTTCCTCTTCCGCAATGAGGAAATCTCTTACAAGGGTTTCGAGCTCTGGCAAACACCACCACCTCCACCTCAGCCTCAGCCTCAGCCTCATCCACTGCAGGATCTCTACACTTCCGCGGGTGGGCTTGCTGTGGGGCCAAGCCGGGGGTTTGGGTTTGATCACGATACCGTTGCATCGAGATCGGGGGGTGGGGGAGGTTTCTTAATGATGAGAAGTGGAGGAGCTAGTGGAAGTGGAAGTGGAGGAGGAATCAGTTGTCAGGATTGCGGTAATCAGGCGAAGAAAGATTGTCCGCATATGAGGTGCCGGACATGTTGTAAGAGCAGAGGGTTTCAGTGCCAAACGCATGTGAAGAGCACTTGGGTGCCGGCTGCTAAGAGAAGAGAGAGGCAGCAACAAATTGCATCCTCGTCTAATTTGCAGCAACAAAGAGAGAGTAGTGGTGGTACTAGTGGTAGTGGGAACAAGAGACTCAGAGAGACTGCTTCTAATACTCTTATCATTCCTTCTGCTACCCCAACAGGTCAGTGTTAGTTACATAAATAATTTATAAATAAAAAAAACAAACACGTATGAATGATTTGTGTCACATATCCTATCATGTCACTGTTTTCAGGTCATAGATTGATCGATCACTTGAAGATAAAGGAACCTTTGCGTGTACCAACTGATCTATTGACAAATCCCCATCAATTTTTTTTTTCTCTTTTCAAAACACTGTTTTCACGTAATTCTGACAGATATAAAGATTGATATTATTCTTCCACTCCCATCCTTTTCTCCTTTACATATATATACTTGTGGTGGTGGTGGTGGTGGTGTATTCTTGGCTTGCACATGCTACTCATCATTTTTTGCCTTTCCCAATTTTCAACTTACATAAAGCATAACATTTCAACTATATAAGTTGTTCAAGCTCTTACTTGAAGTTGGTTATGCCAAGGTTTAGTTTTTATGTTAGATTTGACCCTTTTTTTCTTGCTATTTTGAAGGCAAAAATATTGAATTATAAAAAAAATCAAGCATTAGGAACCATATATAGACTAATATTTATTTATTAATTATTATGCATACGATGTACCTGGCTATTTGATGAATTCATTTAAATAATGGTTTGTGTATTATTAGGGTTGGAGCTTGGTAATTTTCCATCAGAAGTGAGTTCACAGGCTGTGTTCCGGTGCGTTAAAGTGAGTGCAATCGACGACGCTGAAGATCAGTACGCGTATCAGACTGCGGTGAACATTGGCGGACACGTATTTAAGGGAATTCTCTATGATCAAGGCACCGAGAGTCAGTACATGGCGGGAGAAACTTCGTCCGGTGGAGGTAGCGTCAATGCTGGTGGAATTCAACAACTTAATTTAATAACTGGTGGAGGAACTTGTGCCACCGCTACCTCCGTTGCGGAAGTTGGTGGTGGTTCTGGATCGTCAGCCCCGATGGCTTTGCCGTTCCTTGACCCTAGTTCCATGTATCCGGTTCCTCCGATGAGTAGCTTCATAGCGGGTACGCAATTCTTCCCACCGCCAAGATCTTGAAAAAACGCAACAAAAATAAACGGATCGTCTATGTCGATCACTCTATGTGTTGCTGGTTACAATAGCGCATATATTTTGCATCTTACTACATTAAGGGTGAGTGGTTAACCAATACAAAGAGTGATACACAAAATTTCATAGGTGAGGCGATCAAAAGCAGCTTCATAGCCGGTACGCAATTTTTTCCGCTTCCAAGATCTTTGAAAAATAAAGGAATCGTCTATGCCACTTTGTGTTTCATTTAATTAAATACGATGATGACACGTATTCTGCATCTTAATACATTGAAGGTGAGTGGTTATAATATACTACATGAAGAGAAGGGATACACAAAATGTCGTAGACGAGTCGATCAAATAATGTTTATTTTATCACATTCTCTATTTGTTCTATTTACTAATTTGTATGAAGTTGTAAGGACTTTATGGAAAAACTAGTTATGTTTGTTGCTGTTGTAAAATGTAAACCCCGTTGAGGTAGCAAAAAGTAGATGTTACAAAAACATTAGGCAGGAAATGAGATGTTGATGTTTGAATTTTTTCAGTTCATTTTTCGATGCAAGAGTTGAATACTGATCTTGTTTCATTTTAAATAAAAATCGCATAAGAAAATTGTTTATGCGTTCCTATATATACATTTGGTGTGACATGTCAACTTTTTCTCTTGTGAAGTTGAATATATTGCTATCTTTCTCATGACTTGTGTTGAAATTCGAACCTATTATCTTTTTCTTAATTATATTCCAGTTTACGCGTAAGTTTGCCTGTTTGAATTAGTCTTTCCAAGTCCAACTCTAACACTTTGCCTCTTTGGATATTTAAAACACCTTTTCCTTCTTTCAGTTATTTCCAGCCAAGCATTAGTTCTTTTTTATTGTTAAAGGAAACAAAAATAAATTTCAAAATGGATCGGAGCAAAATGGTCTTTAATTCAATTCTCTGGCTTCTTTTTCTTCAAGTGGCATCAGTTTTTTCTAATGAATATGCAACATACAAAGAAGCTGTTTAATAGCATCTGTCATCATATCATGCAGTTTCAGATGTATTTACTAAAACTAATTCCCCTGAAAAGAAGCACATTCATCAAGGTATTATAAATTATTACGTACAATTAAATAACACTGTATAATCATTGTACATATGTTGTGCCAGTGAAACAAACAGAAAATATTTGGAACTTTTCTTCTTTCGGAAAGCATCTGACCTATATATAAATTTTACTTGGGTACATCATGACCTAATACAGTTATCAATTCTCTGATCCCAGTAGAATTATTTACTGGATTTTTTCACTTCTTTTATTTAAGGCTTATGGGTCGGTGAGCCAGTAAATTCGTCTGAGTTTATTCTCTTATTAGCAAGTCTCGAGGTTTTACTAATTATAAGCTATATACCATATATATTCTTAATAGGGTTTTAGACGGCTACTTACTATTTAGAATATCTATGACACTGCTCAGAATAAGTCACCTAAAATTTGGAATAAGCAATAATTTGATTTGTTGACAATTATTGGTAAGAGACTAACACGGACTACTCACACTCCGATCCTATCTATGTCTACATTTATGCTAAAATTGTCTTGCAATATTCTATCTAAAGGCTACATGAGTATGAATCAATAGCTGGTGGAAGTGGTTAGACGAATAGAATGGATTGACTTTCATTGTCATTTTTTCAAGAAATGTGGCAATTGTTATTTTAGGTCAAGAGACGACTGTTAATAGAAAGAGAGATGAATATAATAAACCTAATGTTTAGCACTATAGAATTATACTGGCTATACACTACAAGAAACAGTGGTCAATAGGAACCTCATTCTGCTATCCCTATTGACCCCCATCCGATCACCGATGGTCAATAATGGTCGCAATGTGGTCGCTATTGACCGGTCGCTACTGACCTCAGTCGCTTCCCATCAGCGATCGAATTTAGGTCGCTGATGAGGGTCAGTAGGGACCGAAAACCAGTGATCGTTTTGCGGTCCCTATTACCTTAACATCAATAGGGATTGCATCTCGGTCCCTATTGTCTTAACGGCAGCAGGGACCGCAAAACAGCCCTATTATATTTTAGACAATAGGGACCTCAATGCAGTCCATATTGACTCGAGAGCAATAGGGACCGCAATGCAGTCCCTATTACCTTAACAACAATAGGAATTGTCGTTTAGACAATATGGACCGTTTTGGGGTCACTGCTGATGGAGTAATAGAGACCAAAGCGGTTCTTACTAATATTCATAGAGTATCTATGAATATTAGTAGGTACCGCTCGGCGGTCCCTAATAGTCTGTACGGAAAATATAAAAAAAACAATAATATTCCAAAAAAAATTCGTTTTTTTTTTTTTTTTTGTAGAAATCTTATTATAAGAAGATTAAAACAATAAAAGAATGAAGAAAAAGTTAATATAATGACATGAAAGTATTAATAAATGTAAAAATATGAGGAAAAATGACTAATAATTGAAAATAAAATGTATAAATCCAAATTTGAAGGAAAAGAAAAATGACTATTAATAGATGAACAAAAACTCAAGGAAAACAAAAAATACATGAATAAAAAAACAAGTGAAAGAATAAAAGTAGAATGTGTAGAACCAAAATAATAGAAAAGAAAGATTGTGTGTAAAAAAGAAAGTTTGTGTTGTTGATTTTTGTTTTGGATTTGGAAAAAGAGAAGAAGAAAAGTTTTTTGTTGGATAAGAAGATAAGTGTTTTTGTTGGAAAAGAAGATAGTGTTTTTGTGTTGGTGTTTTTTTGGAGATTAATGAAATTAGATGTAAGAGTGTTGAGTATATATAGAGGTAAAGGTGAAAATTTTAAATTTTCGCAAAATTCAAATTTCCCCCTCAATCGCACCTAAAATTTTCGCCAAATTTTCAAATTTTCGGATTTCAGTGACTGTTATGCGGTCACAAAAAGGAAATAGTGACCGCACTATTTCCTTAGTAGGGATAGCCGTGCGGTCCCTACTAATATTCATCCTTCAAATTTGAATTTTTTTGATTGATGTTGATGTGTTTGTGATTCTTAGAAACCAACCTCATTGTAACATGTGAATTGAAGTAACTCATGATTGCAAAACTAGTAGTTTAGTTGTGAAATAATAGATTGCATGATATGGAACGAGTTATTTATAACGTTCAACATATATTTCATGTTCTACAACTAATCATCACTAGTTAGTTGTAGTTGTTATTCGTTTTTATGCTTTACTTCACTAATGTTAGCATAAATATGATTATGAGGTTCAATAATTGGATCAAAAAAAAAAACTAATCATTATGCTTATATATGTGTATATATAAGTTGTAAGCATTATGACATTTGTCGTTCAAAATAGTAAAAGAATCTTTAAAGCGGATCGTTCCCCCTACATAATATTTGGATTTACAATGCGTCGTTGTAATTATTGTTATTTTAACTATTACAATGGTAATTATGAACTAAACAAACAACGCGACATCTCAAATCATCATAAAAACACAATTTTAAAGTATGAATATTAGTAGGAACCGTCCGACGGTCACTACTGACTCAATAGTGACCACCAGACGGTTCCTACTAATATTCATACTTTAAAATCGTGATTTTATGAATTAATTTCGATATGTTAGTAGTTTTTAGCAACAACCTCAATACTAAATGTGAAATGAAGTAATTAATGGTTACAAAACAAGTGATTGAGTTATTCAATATTAGATATTGAATGTGATGGAGTGAGTTATTAATTTTGAATCTATTTTTATTATCGACACCTAATCATCATCTACACCTTAGTTGTTATTGGTTATTATGCTTTAACTTTAGGACGAATTATTATAATTACCCATTATCTTTTTTCAAATAGTTATTCTGTCCCCAATTTTTTGGGCCTTGTTTAAATGCCCCATATGTTTTAATTTTTTTTTTGTTAAAAATGCCATCGGCCCTTATTCGGTCCAAAATCGCCTACGTGGTGGTACAAAATTGCACTTTGCACCTCAAAAAAATTGCACTTTGCACCCGAGTGCAATTTTTTTGGGGTACAAAGTGCAATTTTTTATCGCCATGTAGGTAATTTTGGCTCGAATAAGGGCCGATGTCATTTTTAGCAGTCTTTTTAAAAGATATGGGGCATAAAAACAAGACCTGAGAAATTGGGGTAGAATAACTATTTGAAAAAAGATAAGGAGCAAATTTAATAATTCGTCCTTAACTTTACAAATTAAAGTATATACATCATTACGCGGTTCATTAAAGTATAAATATATGTAATTATATATTCTATACATATATATATATATATATATATCGTTGTCGTTGTATAAATTTAGAATTTTCAAAACGGGTTGTCCCCTACATAATGTTTGGATTTGGAATTAAAGATGTGTAAATATGCTTGGTTTAACAATGAATAGGATAATTATGAACTACACAAACAACGTGGCACCTCAAATCATCGGGAAAACCTAATTTTTAAGTATGAATATTAGTAGGGACCGCTGAGCAGTCACAAATATGGGAAATAGGAACCGCTAGGCGGTCCCTATTGACAACGGCTAGTATTCACTAATCTAATTTAACAATCTAAAAATCTGCACTAATATAATTTTTTTTAATCATTCACTAATCTAATCTAACAATCTAGCATTCTTCACTAATCTAACAATCTAACAATATTAACTAATCTAACAATTTAACACAAATAACTCGGATTTAATCAAAATTGAGAAAATAAACCAAAAAATACAAAAATAGAGTAACTACCTTTGCCCGGCGGCGAAGAGGCGGAGGAACTGACGTAAAACGAAGGCGGAGAAACGAAGAGGCGGAGAACGGCGAAAATGGCAGAGAAACGAAGGGGAATTGCCGAAAATGATGAAGAACGACGGTGGTGACTCAATTTCGGTCGCTCCTAAACAATGGTGGTCGCTGAAATGCCGGATCAGGTCGAGAGGAGCGAAAAACGAGCGGAGATGGTGAGAATCGATGGAAATAATGAAATAAAAAAAAAATTATATTAAGTTATCAGCGACCTAAGTTAGGTCGCTGGTTTTGTCCGCCCAAAAATATGCCGCTCATTGGCGAAATTATCTGCCAACGGGCCGAGTGACTGAAGTTAGGTCACTGAAAGTCTTCAGTGACTTTCAGCGACCTAAGTTAGGTCGTTGTTGCCTTCGGCTGTCACTGAAGGCCAGCACAATCATATCTAAGTAGATGGTGAACAATGGAGATTGTATCTATATACTAAATTTGCACCATGCCATCAATCTACGCAATGCCTATATTTTCGCTTAGGTTCCCACAATTTTTGTATCATGCATCTTGATTTATGTCAATACCTTTCCTGTCAAACACTTTTTGCATTTGCCACCCCCTTGCCTTGTAATCCAATTTATTATATGCATTAAAAACGCGTGCGGATTACCAAAAATAACAAGATGGAATTGAAAGTTAGGTTATCTTTTCTTAATAAATTAAGCATGTGTGAGACTCTAATTGTATCAAAACCCTACGTACGCATATTCAACGGAACAAATAAATTTGACTTATTCATTTAATTTGTTCCTTTCTCGGTTCATAAATTAGATATGCAAGAATATAACGAAACTTCTTTCACAAAATTAGAACTATTGGTTATTTTGTGACTGTATTCTATAGCGTTATAGCTAATTAGCGTACCATACTAAAAGTTTATCGCAAAATAAAGTTACAGATTGTGAACCAAACCAACCTTATTATTTGAAATCCCAGTACCCTAGCTAGAGGAACGAACAGTACCACTTCAGCTGTCAAATATCCAGACACCAAGTTTTTTGAGTATACTGACACTATAAAATTAACGCTTCGATGACGTGAAATCACTACAAGACTGGGCGGTCAATAGGGACCGCCCAGTAGCGACCGCATTGCGGTCGCTGGTCTTCAGCGACTGCATATGGCAATAGCGACCGCAATGCAGTCCCTATTGACCCGTTGCCAATAGGGACGCAAAGCGGTCCCTATTGACAACGTAATGTCAATAGGGACCGCACTGCGGTCCCTATTGACAACGCTAATTGTTAATAGGGACCGTTTTGGCAACAGGTCAATAAGGACTACATTGCGGTCGCTATTGACATTAGCGTTGTCAATGGGGATTGCAATGCAGTCCCTATTGACCCGTTGCCAATAGGGACCGCAAAAGCGGTCCCTATTAACAATTAGCGTTGTCAATAGGGACCGCAATGATGTAATGATTATACATCATAATCATATCTATGCTAACATTAGTGAAGTAAATCATAAAAATGAATAACAACAACAACTAACTAGCGATGATTAGTTATAGAATATGAAATGTATCTTGAACGTTAATAACTCACTCAATCTCAATCAATCTATTAATTCACAATTAATCTACTATAAGGTTGGTTTTGCAATCATTTATTACTTCAAATCACATGTTACAATGAGTTTGGTTGCTAAGAATCACAAACACACCAACATCAATAAAAAAAATCGATTTTAAAGTATGAATATTAGTAGGGACCGCAATTTGGTCCTTGTTGAGTCAATAGAGACCGCAATGCGGTCCCTATTGACATTAGTGTTGTCAATAGGGACTGCATTGCGGTCCCTATTGACCCGTTGCCAATAAGGACCGCTTTGCGGTCCCTATTAACAATTAGCGTTGTCAATAGGGACCGCATTACGGTCCCTATTGAAATTAGCGTTGTCAATAGGGACCGCAATGCGGACCCTATTGTCCATATTTGTGACCTAATTGCGGTCCCTACTAATGTTCATACTTTAAAATTGATATTTTATGATGGTTCGAGGTGCCGCATTGTTTGTTTAGTTCATAATAACCATTGTAATAGTTCAAATAACAATAATTACAACGACGCATTGTAAATCAAAATATTATGTGAGGAGAACGGACCACTTTGAAGATTCTCTTACTATTTTGTACAACGAATGTCATAATGACAAACTAATTCTATATACATATGTAAGTATAATGATTACTTGATCTAATGATTATACCTCATAATCATATCTATTCTAACATTAGTGAAGCAAAGCATAAAAATGAATAACAACTACAACTAACTAGTAGTGATTAGTTGTAGAACATGAAATATATCTTCAACGTTAATAACTCGCTCAATGTCAATCAATCTATATTAATTCACAACTAAACTACTATGAGGTTGGTTTGGCAATCATTTATTACTTCAATTCACATGTTACAATGATTTTGGTTGCTAAGAATCACAAACACACCAACATCAATAAAACAAAAGCGATTTTAAAGTATGAAAACTAGTAGGGACTGCAATTTGGTCCCTATTGAGTCAATAGGGACCGCCCAATGGTCCCTAATAACTCAATAGGGACCTACTAATAGTCATACTTTAAAATAGATGAATATTATTAGGGACCGCACTTAGGTCCCTAATATTGTAAAAGGGACCGCATAGCAGTCACTACAAAAATTTAGTGACCTAAATTCGGTCGCTAATTTGTATTAGTGACCTAAATGCGGTCACTGAATTCAAAAATTTGAAATTTTGGCAAAAAAATTAGGCGGGAAATTTGAATTTTCCAAAAATTTGAAATTTCACCTCCCCTCTATATATACTCACCACTCTTACACATCTCATTTCATTATCTCCAAAAAACACCCAACACAAAAATACTATCTTAGTTTCCAACACAAACACATTATCTTCTTTTTTCCATAAATCACCCAACACAAAAAAAATTCTTCTTTTTACCAACACAAACACATTATCTTCTTTTCTCCATAAATCACCCAACACAAAAACTTTTTTTCTTTTTACCAACACAAATCCAAAACAAAAATCACACAATACAAAAAACAAATCACCAACTCAATCTTTCATTTCTATTATTTTGGATCTACACTTTCTTTTCTTACAACCCTATTATTTTGGATCTACACTTTCTTTTCTTACTTTTCTATTATTTTGAATCTACACATTCTTTTCTTATTTTTCTATTTTTTTGGATCTACAATTTCTTTTATTTCATTTGTTTTTTTTATTCATTCATCTTTTTGTTTTCATTCATTTTTTTACATTTTAATAGTTTTATGTCATTATATTAAAATTTTCTTTATTATTTTATTGTTTTGATCTTGTTATAATCATATTTCTACAAAAAAAAACAATAATATTTCGGAATATTTCTGGAATATTATTTGTTAACAGAATGATAATTCACCTGTTTAAAATAAACAATGAATCAATTACTGGAAATTACCAAATATATTGTTATATGATTATGCGACCTACCTCCACGATACAGGTATCACGCCTCAAAATATCCCTCGGAGCACATCTCCAACACAACAAATACTGGAGCAAAAGCAACAGGAGGAATACAAGACCAAGGCAGAGTCTCACAGACTAACTGCTATCGGAACTCCTTCAGTATTGGGCGAATACTCCGCCAAGCCCACGAGAGCCATCGGAACCCAACAGAGTCCCAGGACCTTGACAAAAACCCTTCCTTGCTATACACTCCAAACACGAAAGCTCTCGGAACACTACTCCCAACGACCAGCCCAGAAGTCAGAACTTTACAATAACTCAACGACTACAGAACAATTCTCTCCGGGCACTCGGAGAAAGAAAACACCTACCAACGATAGCTCAAAACCTCTCGAAGATCAAACATGAACGAACATCCCTCGGAGAATCCCCTGAAGCCAACACCCCGGAATATACCCCTCTCGGAGAAGCACTACCACCAAGAAAACACTCAAACTCAGCCCTCGAAGTCTCCCTTTGACGTAATGAACTCTCGGAAGCCAAGAAGACAGCCTACACCGTATCCTAAAAAAGACCAAAGCCCTCGGAGGTCAAGAAGGCAATCTACCCCTTATCATAAAGGAAGCAAAAGCTCTCGGAAGAAGATAAAATGATACAGTCAGCAAGATAGACGTTATCTTATTAGTTAAAAGACCATTGTAACGCGTGTAAAGCACCACCACATGCATAACGACACCTGTAAACACATGCATAGCGACACATGTCCCTAAAAACTCTATATAAACAGAGGAAGAAGGGAAAGAAAGAGAGGTGGGACAATTGGGGAAAAACACACCTATAGACTCGGAAAATAGGAGGATCAACTCGAAAAAGAGAGTGGAATATAGTTAATAAAAGGAAGGAAGGTCCTTGTCAATTTTTCTCTCTTATTAACATAGCATTTAGTTTCTGAACCACGGGCAAAGGCGTTCCAACCCCAATAAATAATTCAATTAATAGGGAATAATTCAAAACCCGTTAACAAAATGGCGTCGTCTGTGGGAACTACTATTGAATTTTTGAGCGAGCTCGAGGAGACCGCTGCCACAACCAAAAAGGAAAGCAGGTGCTACAGCAATGAGACAATACGCGTCAAAGATAAGTATCCCTATTTTAGTATAGTTCGGGTCATATTTGGGCTACCTTTGTGAAAAATCATAGGATTCTATAATTTACGCTTTAAATACTTGAAGAGAAGAGAGAAGGGTATGAACAATTCTACTAGGAATGACTCTTTCAAAGAACGTGAAAATATTCACTAAACTCTAAGCATCTATGCATACTTACGACCATTTCCTCGAACGATTGAATTAAGATTGAGCTGCCTGAAGCATACTGTAATAGGCTACGAGGGCGTGTCAGGGGATACTCCTATTTAGGAAAATATATTCCCCCAAACTTGCACTGCAAATAGACACGCTATGCTAAGAAAGTTGCTTGGCCAGTAAGAATGGGATGCTTTCTCATTTCTGTAAACTCAATCTCAAAGTTCTACGATTAAAGGAAATGAACCAAGTATCCATAATATGCTGAAAAGTTGTGTGACTATGAACACGGGAAAAAAGCTTTGTTCCAAATGAGAAATGTTTCATTCCAAATAAAACTAAGTACCATTACATAAAAATGTAAAAAGTACAATGATAGAAAAAACAAATTAAAAACCCCTAAGGCTGGGGGTGAGCACTCGAAGAATCAGAGGTTGGCTCGGTGGTGGTAGGAGTAGGAGCACCCGTAGGAGGAGGAACACCAGAGGAGGTAGCCTGGACCCCAACTTGGAGAGGGGAGTGCGCTGAGGACCGCGGAAGGATAGCAGTAAAAGGCACCCTAGTTGGGGAAGAGGAGGAGGGAGGAAG
Source organism: Linaria vulgaris (assembly GCA_948329865.1). Taxonomy (NCBI): domain Eukaryota; kingdom Viridiplantae; phylum Streptophyta; class Magnoliopsida; order Lamiales; family Plantaginaceae; genus Linaria; species Linaria vulgaris. Next base: position 26,052,939 of record OX415250.1, on the reverse strand, counting down.
TCGGGAGCTACTCTTTTTGAAGAGGTCGTAGGCTTCCTCCAAAGTTGGCCTCTTCATCTCCGCGATATTAACCACCCGTGGGTCTAAGTTGCGATCCACCTTGTTTCGTACTTGCCCGAAGCACTGGAGGAATCCCCACATAGCAGATCCTGCTAAATATCCTTGGTGCTTACTAATATACAGCTCTTTCACGTAAGCGGTGGCATCCTCTCGAGCCTGCTTGATCGCAGCATCCACCCTTTGCTGCATTCCCTCTGAAGTGACACCCCCCCGAGATCGTGGCATGTGCCAGCTTCTCGTTGAGAGTGTCCACCTGGCCCAGTGCCTCCGACAGATGTTGCTCCAACTCTTTCTGCTTGGCCTCCCAAGCAACTTTTTCCCCCTCAAATGAGGTCACCTTCTCCTTCAGCACGACCCCGGAAGCCTCCATCTCCTTTACAGAAGAGAGGAGCTGCCTATTCTCCCCCCTCAGGTCTTGGTTGTGTTGCGCGACCTTGGCAAAAGCATCCTCTTATTTCCCCACTTTCTCTAGCAGACTCTTGTTCTCCGCCTCCAGCTTCCGAGACTTCTCTTCAGCTATGCTTGTCAGCTTTTGCAGCTTCTCGACCTCGAGTAACAGAAGAGGAAGCATTTTAAGTGCCTAAGAAAGTAAAACAAAAATAATAAAGATCCCGATAAAGGAACTTAAGTCAATTAGTTAAATAAAAACTTACCAGCATGGCCACATTGTTGACACAAGCTCGGGCAAATTCCCACCCGTCTGCTGGTAAGGAATTGGCAGCTGTGAGGTATCGGGTCACCGTCTCGAGCGCCTCCTGGGCATCTTCAGAGCTAGGCTCTCGTCCTGGAATGGGAGCATTAGAAGACGAGGGCCTCCCTGAAGGTGCCACCCCCGACAGTGGAACCTGGGTGACTACAGGGCTATCGGACTGGATAGCCACGAAAGGTCTCGGAGAAGAAGCACTCGTAAGCGGGGGACCCACGGCCAAAATCTCGTCCAGCAAACTCATGGTATCGAATGCTGGAGGGAGTGCATGATCTGCAGGAAGTGATCCCCCTTCCAAACTAAAAAAATCTTCATCTCCTACATAATCAGAAATTTATTTAAATATCCTTTTGCCTACCTAGAACATATTTATATACTACTAAAATAAATATTATCTCTATACTATTTAAAGACTAGAAACACGTACCTTTCGGAGGGGTTGCCAGCAGAGCGTAAGCAGAATCCCCCGATAACTCCGAGGAAGAAGGAATCCTGATAACGCCAGAGGGTGGTAAAGTCATCCCCTCTATCCCAACTTCCTCCTCTCCAACTCCTATGACAAATGCCCTCTTCAGGCTTGCGTTGGCGGAGGTAACACCTACCCCTACTTCATCCGAGGTATCGGAAGTCCCGTTGGACGACCGGGACGTAGCTGTAGCAACCTTTGAAGGGGTCCCCCTTGCTCGTCCTCCACAACTCCAATAGTTCCACCTTCTCCTAGAGTAGATTTCCCCTTCTTGGTTGTTACGTCCTCATTCTCCACCATAAACGGACGCAAAACATTCACTGCAAAAACAGTTACGAGTTAGATAAGATATAAATAATAACATGTACTAAACCACATACAGTACGAAGGAGATAAAGACTTACCAAAAGTGTCAAAGAGCTCCTCGAGAATAGTCAATGGATTCTCGATTTTATCCACGGGAGCAATATGCCTCAATCCCGCTGTTCGGTAGAGGCGGACGAAATTCTTTGACTCCACGAGAGGCTTCGCAGAGAATACCGGTGAGAACGACAAGGTATCGTCCATCACTCTCTCGGGAAAGGTTGGCACCCTCCAAGTCATGGGTATGTCCCACGTTCCTACAGCAGGAGAAAGGAAAAAGAACTTGTTCTTCCACGAACTGTGGGAGGTAACCATACCCTCAGCAATCCTGTCGTCCTTATCCCGATGAGTGAAACAATAGAAAGGACCCCCTCCCGGAGATTGTTTCAACTCGAAAACGGCAAAAAACCTGTCTCTCGTACACTCTATACCCCTCACGAGACACCAGAACACGAACAAAGCCAACGCCGTGAAAGAATTAGGGGCAAGCTGGCTTGGGCAGAGATTGCAATAATTGAAGATATCGCAGTAAAATGGCGGGAAGAAAGAGCGCAGTCCCGCCTTTATCTGCGGGTAGTACACCGTAAGGTGTCCTGGCGGAGGAGCGTCACCCCGGTGGTGGGCCTCCGGCACAGTCACCTCCACGTTACGGCCGGAAGCGCCGTGTTCAAGAAAAAGGTTTTTAATTTCCTTCTCCGTGGCGGTGCTGACAGTATTCCCCACCTTCTGGGTAGCCCGCGGAGCGCTACCCTTGTCAGCATTTCTCTTCAATTTCTTCGATTTTCCGGCACCACCACTGTCGCTCGCCCCCACCGCCGCGGCACTCCTTTTCGAGAACTTTGCAACCCTACCCCCGCTGCTCCTCCAGTACCGGAAGCAGCTGATACCAGATTGGTGTTGGATTGTGACGCCATTACAGAAAACTTTTAGGAAAGAGAGAGTATTTTAGCAGAAATCTTTTGCAGAGAAAGAGAATATGTTCGCTTGAATTTTGCAAGTGATGATGATAGGAAGAGGAGGGTTTTTAAAACCCTACACCCACTAAGCGTCTTAAATGACCACTAAGCCCACCCACGCCCCACGATTAAAAGTCGCGTTTAATGTCACGTCTCCTCGGTTAACGAAAGTATAACGGTCAAGACGCTTCGATTCCCGCACCAAACATAAACGTGGCATTAAAATCGCCACTAACTGCATTCATTTAAACCGCAGCTAATTAAATTATAATTAATACCCCTTATAATTAATGCCCCAATAAATGACCTAACGAGGGCACATTTTAGAATACAACGGGAAACACTCGGAGAGAGTATCACGATACTCCTCGCCTTTTTAAAGGTAATGCCAAGAACGAGGGAAATGTCGAACAAAACATAAATATCACTGACAAGTGTTTACGACACCCCTGAAGAGTTCTATGAGGCCTTGTGAAATATTCCCAGTGTACCTCATAAAATCTACGATACCAGAACTCTCGTACCCTTTAAACTATTAAGTTTCTAGTGCAGTAATAATAACTAACTGCACTACAAACTTGGGGGGGTTTGTTAACAGGATGATAATTCACCTGCTTAAAATAAACAATGAATCAATTACTGGAAATTACCAAATATATTATTATATGATTATGCGACCTACCTCCACGATACAGGTATCACGCCTCAAAATATCCGTCGGAGCACATCTCCAACACAACAAATACTAGAGCAAAAGCAACAGGAGGAATACAAGACCAAGGCAGAGTCTCACAGACTAACTGCTATCGGAACTCCTTCAGTATTGGGCGAATACTCTGCCAAGCCCACGAGAGCCATCGGAACCCAACAGAGTCCCAGGACCTTGACAAGAACCCTTCCTTGCTATACACTCCAAACACGAAAGCTCTCGGAACACTACTCCCAACGACCAGCCCAGAAGTCAGAACTTTACAATAACTCAACGACTACAGAACAATTCTCTCCGGGCACTCGGAGAAAGAAAACACCTACCAACGATAGCTCAAAACCTCTCGAAGATCAAACATGAACGAACACCCCTCGGAGAATCCGCTGAAGCCAACACCCCGGAATATACCCCTCTCGGAGAAGCACTACCACCAAGAAAACACACAAACTCAGCCCTCGAAGTCTCCCTTTGACGTAATGAACTCTCGGAAGCCAAGAAGACAGTCTACACCGTATCCTAAAAAAGACCAAAGCCTTCGGAGGTCAAGAAGGCAATGTACCCCTTATCATAAAGGAAGCAAAAGCTCTCGGAAGAAGATAAAATGATGCAGTCAGCAAGATAGACGTTATCTTATTAGTTAAAAGACCATTGTAACGCGTGTAAAGCACCACCACATGCATAACGATACCTGTAAACACATGCATAGCGACACATGTCCCTAAAAACTCTATATAAACAGAGGAAGAAGGGAAAGAAAGAGAGGTGGGACAATTGGGGAAAAACACACCTATAGACTCGGAAAATAGGAGGATCAACTCGGAAAAGAGAGTGGAATATAGTTAATAAAAGGAAGGAAGGTCCTTGTCAATTTTTCTCTCTTATTAACATAGCATTTAGTTTCTGAACCACGGGCAAAGGCGTTCCAACCCAAATAAATAATTCAATTAATAGGAAATAATTCAAAACCTGTTAACAAAATGGCGCCGTCTGTGGGAACTACTATTGAATTTTTGAGCGAGCTCGAGGAGACCGCTGCCACAACCAAAAAGGAAAGCAGGTGCTACAACAATGAGACAATACGCGTCAAAGATAAGTATCCCTATTTTAGTATAGTTCGGGTCAGATTTGGGCTACCTTTGTGAAAAATCATAGGATTCTATAATTTACGCTTTAAATACTTGAAGAGAAGAGAGAAGGGTATGAACAATTCTACTAGGAATGACTCTTTCAAAGAACGTGAAAATATTCACTAAACTCTAAGCATCTATGCATACTTACGACCATTTTCTCGAACGATTGAATTAAGATTGAGCTGCCTGAAGCATACTGTAATAGGCTACGAGGGCGTGTCAGGGGATACTCCTATTTAGGAAAATATATTCCCCCAAACTTGCACTGCAAATAGACACGCTATGCTAAGAAAGTTGCTTGGCCAGTAAGAATTGGATGCTTTCTCATTTCTGTAAACTCAATCTCAAAGTTCTACGATTAAAGGAAAGGAACCAAGTATCCATAATATGCTGAAAAGTTGTGTGACTATGAACACGGGAAAAAAGCTTTGTTCCAAATGAGAAATGTTTCATTCCAAATAAAACTAAGTACCATTACATAAAAATATAAAAAGTACAATGATATAAAAAAACAAATTAAAAACCCTAATTGCGGTCCCTATTACTATTATTAGGGACCGCAGTTAGGTCGCTATTAATATTCATAAATTCTATGAATATTATTAGCGACCTACTTGCGGTCCCTAATAATAGTACCCTATTGACTCAAAAACAATAGGGACCCAAAAACACAATAGGGACCGGCATTAGGTCGCTATTGGTTTTAAAGTATCAGAGACCGGAAAGCGGTCCCTGATACTCCGGTCGCTATTGCCCTCATCAGGGACCTAATTGCGGTCCCTGATGGCAAGCGACCGAGGTCAATAGGGACCGCACAATAGCGACTTACGTGCGGTCGCTATTGACCTTTAGGGACCGCTGGAAGGGTCAATAGGGACCTAATTTTGGTCCCTATTGACCCCTTTTTCTTGTAGTGAATAAAAGTGAAATGATAAGCGTGACCTCTACATAATAAATAATAATATTTGGATTGAGAAAATTTCACCTTTCTTTTTATATGTAGCTTCTGAACTTGAAGGAAACAAGACGAGTTATTTGAGCGACTGTAGCACGTACAGGTCCTAGAGTTTAGTGGCCAATTATATTGGTCAGTCCAGTTTTGCTCCTTATCTAATGTATTCAATGAATCTAGCCTCTGTGCAATTTTTATAATTAGAGATTTTATTTCTTGAACGAACTAATTTGATGCTAACTAGTTGTTCCACAGTTGATTATTTTGGAAGGGGGTGTGTATAATTGTCATAACTCATAAATAAGAAATGTTACATTAAAAAACAAGTAGTCTGTAGTCTAAAGAAGGCATTGACTAATTAAGTCCTCCAGTGGCCCATTGCATTCTTTTAGGGCACATACGCGCGTTGCCTATTTTTGATAAATATCTTTTATACATTGAGTTTTGGATCATCAACTTTTACCAGATTAAACTGAAATATATATATATATGTGTATATGTGTGTGTGTGTGTATTAAATTATAATTAGTACTGAAAGAAGCAAGCACCTTTAACCCCATTTTTGTTATTGTAATGAGTACATATATTATATTGCTGCAAATAGAAAATTTATTAGTTTATTCCAAAGCAAATTCCAACTTTCAAAGAGATAAGAAAAATTAATTTGTTAGACGTTTTTAAGACGTACGTAGAATTCAAATTCTTATAGTCAATGTCATTCGGCATAAGCGGTGCATTGTTCTAATTTCTATTTGAAACTTATGTTGCACATCATCAATACAAAGCAGCAATCACAAGAAGAAGAAAAAAAAAAACAACAACAACAAAAAAAATCACCCAAAAAAACCCACATAATTTTGTCTACCGGAGTCTATATGACTAGCTCTAGGACCTCTGTCAAATATAATCACGACTTCCACTAATTATTTTGACGAGTCATTTACAATTACAATAAAACAGGCTTTTAGTATATTATTAGGCTTAACCCAACGACGAATAGTAGTGATGCGTCACAACTTTATAAGATTAGAATCTATACAGAAACTAACGATATAACGAGTCTACGTGACAAAGAAGTCCATAGCCCAACGAATTTTCCTAAATTCTCTCTTGATTGTCACTATCAATTCAAACCACCATATGGTATAAGTTTCGCAATTGTTTTATAGGGCCAATTAGATGCTGGTGGTACCACCACTGGTGGTACCACACTCATACATATACATACACATGTGTATGTATATTGGGGATGAGTGTGGTACCACCAGTGGTGGTACCACCAGCATCCAATTTAGGGTTTTATAGCAGTTAAAGGTCATGAACTCAAGTGGTGTATATTAAAGTCAATGTTTGCATGTAAATAATTCAATTTGTTTATATATAGCCAATTCTGTCCGTGACTGACAAAAAATGTATTCAAGTGATAGCCACACAAAATTGTGACTTTTTCCTTTTTGTACGTAGTTTATTTGTATGATACTCATTTGTTAATTACCACATATATTTTATTTCAAAATTATTTAATTTAAGAACGTTAATTTTTTGGACACGTTTTAACTTTTAAGAATGTTATTGCTCGTATTCATTTTTAGAACTTGGACCCCGACAAGCCACATGCATTGTTTGTCGCGCATGTTTTGCCCAAATAGCACAGTTGAATTGAAAAAGAAAAAGAGTATAGCTTCCTTAAATAATTATTTATCAGTATCATCTGTAATTGGGTAATAAATCAACGGTAACAAGTTAACAACTTCCGATTAATTAAGCTCCATAAGGAAGACAGCGATACTCGTCGATTACCCATAAAAGGCAATAAAAAAAAATTTAAAAAAACTAGTTAAGTCGCTATGCGCGCATATGTTTCTTTATAAATAGTTTTTTTTGTTCCTCAATTAGTTTGAAAATTAACCACTCTAATTAATCTCTAATTAAGAGTATAGCTTTCACAAAATTCGAACTTTTGTGTTACAATTAACCACTCAGTTAGTTTGAAACTTCATATTTGTTCCTCAATTAGTTTTTTTTTCCACAATGATGATCACAGTGTACCAGTTGAAGCGAATGAGTGTTGGAGTGTTGTGGGTAACCTTAGCAGAGGAATGTTGGAAGGTTATGAAATCCCTGATGATTATGTTGTTTCAGATGATGATTTAGGAGACGGCTGTGGAGAATGTTTAGGACAAGGTGCTGGTGTTGATGATACATCACAACTTAATAATTTGGGAGAGAATACAACTGATAATGAAAGAACTGATGCTACTGGGAAACCTACTGACAATTTTGGAAAACAACTAGAGAAAATGATGTAAGATCAGTTGCTAATGGGTCTAGAAACCAGAGTACTACCAATCAAAGTGTACCAGCTGATGACATTTGGGAAAGAGAAATGCCTTGGCAAACTGATGGTGATGAGACTTGGAATGCTGAAGAAGATCTTCATAATGCAACTGAAACTTGTGAGGACTTTTGGGATTCTGAAACTGTGATATTGATGTAGTCACATGTAATGAGGAGTTTAAATGGGACAATACTTTCCAATTTCATTATGAAGACAACCAGGGGGATAGACCAATCATTTTTAATGATGATGAGATATGTAACCCTTGTTTTCAGTTGGGAATGTTGTTTAGAGACAAGAAACAAATAAATTTTGCAATCAAATCTCATGCAATTCCGACTAGACGGAGTCTAACAATCAAAAAAAGTGATCCATCCCGCGTTCATGCAAAGTGTATTCATGATGGTTGTAATTGGAGAATTAGTGCACTTAAACTGAAGACAGAGGATACATTTCAGATCAGAAACTATGAACCACTCCACAGCTGTAATGAAACACATCATGTGATAAATATGAAGTCAAGTGGAGGGAAGAAATTTGTCAAGATTGCCGACCTATCAAGTGTGGTTAGGAAACTGAATGACTAGGATGACAATGAAGAAAGGAAAGGAAAGGTGTCTGCAAAGGGAAAGGAGAAAGTGAAGGGCAATGGCGACCAAGACAAGGGAAAAGGGAAGATGTAACATCTAATGCCACTTCATTTTGATCAAAAATATTGACATTTTAATCACATAATGTATGTGATTTTCAGTTTGTACACATAATGTATGTGATCAACAACATTACCAGCACCATGATTCGAAGTTATAACAGCACCATGATTCGAATGTATATACAACAACATGATTCGAAGTTAACCAGTCCGAGCACCATGAAAAAATCAACAACAAACCGTGCATATAAACATTACGTGCCAGAAGTCGATAGAATAACAGAGATATGAAGTAATCAAACCCAAACCATGCATAACCTACATAGAACACATGATTATAACTTCAACCAATGTAACCCAAAAGTGGTGAAGTTAGATACTACATATCAAAACAACAAATAAAACATACTAAAAATTGTTCAAAACTAAGTAACAACATCTGAAAACTCCAAGAGACTAATCTTCATCAAAAATAAGCCCCTTGTCGAAGTGGTCAAACTTCGTCACCAGCGTTAGGGGTGGGAGGGCCGGAGCGGATTCCCGCGACCCGACCCGACCCGATCGGTTTTTTCCCGGGGCGGGAAAAAACCGATCCAAAACCCGACCCGTTGCTGCGGGAATTAGCTCCCGCAGCAACTCCTGCGGATCGGATCGGGAGTCGGTTCCCGATCCAATCCGCGGGTCCCGATTTTCCTGATCCTCCCTACAAATAGAGCACGACGGAACAGGCGAAGGAAGGCAGATTGGAGGGGAAAGGTTTTGATCCGTGGCGAATCGACAAAGGATTGGAGAGCTGGTAACAAAGTGGTGTAATTGGGGATTGAGAAGGAGAGGTCACCGCCACCACCACCACCGGAGCTATTAGAATCGTCTTCTTCGTACTCGTAATCGGAGTCTTCGTCGTCGTCGTCGTCGAAGTCGTCGGAGGTGTAGTGGGTGAAGAGTTCGGCGGCGTTTAAAGTACTTGGCGGCGGAGGTGGTGGTTGAGAGACGGTGTGGTGAGGGATGAGGTGGAGGTGGTGACATTGAGGGCAGCGGAAAGAAGAAGGGGAAGGGGTGGCGGTGGCGGTGACTGTTCACCGGTCCTCTTCCTCCGCGAGCAGCTCCGCCTCTTCCTCCTCTCTGCGACGACATGGTTATGGTAAATAGCAAGGGTTTGTTTTTCTCTCAACTATGTGTGTTTGTGTGTTGCAGTGTGTGTTTTGCAATGATGCGGGATCCCGGGACCCCGACGGGATCCCGGAATCCGCTGGCTCCCGATCCCCGCCAAATCCCGGGGGCCGGATTCCCGATCCCCGCGGGAATCCGGCCCAACTCACCCCTAACCAGCGTGATCTTCTGGACATGCAGCTTCTTCACCTTGAAGCAGTAGACAAATCGGTCATAGTCCTTGAAACCTTCTTCAACAAACTTTCGGTCGATCGTGATAGGCTGCCATAATAACAATTACTTGTAAAAACAAAAAGAACAACTAAATAAGCAAGATGTTCAACAATATAACAATTAATGGACTTACTTGTTTCATGAACTGCTGGTACGTTGTCTGGTGTAGTGTCACTTGACCGTTCGCAGGGTTGAACTGCACACCGGGATGGGCCCAAAAGTTGTGGAACAGTTTAAGCCGAAACTTCATGATCATCAACCTCTCATTCACCATCAATGGTGTCACCTCCTTCTTCATGCGTTCGGATAGGTTAACCGCAATCTTCTCATGCATAACCTGTAATTGCTGCTCATTAAATCGTATCTCTTCCGCCATCAGATCTTGGAGTTTGCGAAGAATAAATCTTTCATCAGAAACAAAGAAACCACAAACTGCATGAAAGGTACAACTAAGAAATCCTGTAAAAAAAAACATTAGAGTCAGAAAGATGAACCTACTAACACAGAGACTATGGAGAGGAAAGTGAGAATATCGTAACCTTCGTAGTATCGTAAACCTCCTTCAACATGCTTGCGCTTGATGCCATCAGTAACTTTTTTTTAAGAGAGATGGAGATGAAGTTCCTTTTTTAAGAGATGGAGAGTAAAGTGATAAAGGTGATCTGATTGTGTTAGGGTTGAGTGTATTTATGTAAGGCATTCGATAGACGCCTGTTATTACTATGTTATTTACAACCCCACCGCTCCACCTGACATCCCGTCGAATCGTTACTAATTACTAAATATTTTATTGTTTTTTATTATTAATAACAATGGCCTCGGGAATGGTATATTAATTAGTTGCTTCCATACATCAATTTACAATTACCCTCCACTGAGTGACCTAGTAATGGTATATTAATTAGTTACAGATTTTGTCTTGCATGATCTTTTGTTGAAAATAAAAGATTGTCACATGTATATAGATGATAAATCACAAGGGTAATCAATATAACAAGGGAAATCAACATATTACAACCTTAGATTCAAAAACATTATAACAATGGAAATCAACCTAGTACAACCTAAGATCACATTAAATTAACACTAACAAAACTCCAAGAATACTAAATTACCTTAAACAAAGTCACACACTTAATTCTAACATATAGAAACATACTCCAACTACAACATTCAAACAAATCGGGATATCAACACCAAAATCAGAAGTACAATCACCGCAGACAATTTTCTATTCTTGCGCTTCAAATTACCCGAATATTCTTCAAGTTCTTCGATCTTCTTATTAAAACTAGTCTTAATAATCTCAATTTCCAGAATCTTCTTTTGCATCTCTGTTTGGAGTCCAGAATTACGAGACTCCTTCAATCTTGCTTCCAAGGCTTCAATTCGCCTCCTCATCTGAGGTATCACTACCCTCGCGCGCTCGCATAGAGGATCATCAACCCAAAACTACATCCCACAACCAAATTTAGTACCTTTTGAGCAACTGGTGAAACGACGTCCCGGATTAGCGTCGGTCATGGATGTCCTCGTCACCGCCCGTCTTCCGCACCAGCAATCAATATCAGCGACATAACTGGTTTCAGACATTGGTATGATGAAATGATTGAGGTTAATTGGGTGTGTAAGAATTTGGGGGAGAATTTAGGGTTTTTGATACTAGGCGGGAATGGAATGGAATAGGTTATGTTTCGCGCCTATATATGTTAATTATATATGTGTATTCAAAGTGTACATATGTATACGTTAGTTGTATAATAACGTTATTTTCAAAAAAAAAAAAAAATCCGACGTGGCAGGGCATATTTTGCCACGTAGGCGGGTTTTGGCGACGTGGCATCAAAAATGCCCTAATTAGTCGATCGGGCATATTAAGAAAAGATCGCGGGCATTTTAACCGGAAAAAAAAGATAAAGGACAAAAACTCAAGTGATGCAAAGATAATGGGCATTTTTAGATTTTCTGTCAAATATGTACGTAGATACCAAATCAATGACAATGGCATATATAGTTCAATTGCATAATAGACAGCTATAATTAACTTAATTTTGCAAGTAATTGTGAAAAGATGAAACTTATCCTGTTAGCTATACGTAGCAAAGCCTGGATTAGACTTGCTCTTCGTTTCATCGCAGGCAGAAGAAGGCATTTCAAAATTGGTTTCGTTCACGATTTGAAATAAAAAGTGAAAACTATATAGGTCCTAAAGTTCACATTTAAAAAAAATCAAATTTAGTTTACTTCTGTCTCGCAATTCATCTATACCCTAGCTAGTTACAATCTTCTCAAACTTAAAAGAAAAAAGGGAAAATACAAATAAAAGAAACCATTACTTATTAGGGCATATAGACTAATATTGCAACTATGTTTATGTTCCTCTAAAACGGGTCATGATTAATTTTTAAGAGCATTTTTTTGTGGCAATTCCGTTCGTAGAATATTAGCACTAACGTTTGTCCTTCATTTTATTCCAATAAGCCGGCAAAGTTGGTTATTGTACCTTATAAAAAAGTTCAAATGTAGCTGACAGTAATTGACATAATTGCACAACTCTACTCTACGAGTATCGACTATATCCAAGCGACCTGAATTCAAGCCAATTTCATATTTAAAATAAAAAAGACTGACCGCTTCCTTTTTGGTAACTGTCCTCCTTAAGCAATGAACCCATAATTATTGCTCTAGGCATATTGGTTAAGGCATAAGAATCAGAGCATTTAAAATATTAAGCTAACACTAATAATTACATATACAACTTTATAATGTTTTTACTCTATATTCCCTTCATATCTAGATTCGTATCTAAAAGTAACCAAGCACTTAAAAATTAAGGAATCTTATTTTAAATCTTGAATTAAAGTTTTGTTTAACGATATAGTAAAAGTAATATATGTTTGACCTCTTTTCAACTTACATGAAAAGATATCGTGTCTAACGGCAAATCCATAGATAACGTGATCCTGTTTTTTGTACTACCGCGGCTTCTAAAACTTCGAACTTAGTTATTGTATCATGTGAGAAAGTTATTGATTTTTATACGAGTAACTTAATCAATTAAATTATATATGTCAGCTTGGGAGAAGACATTGCATGAAAGTCATTTCCCTTGACTGGTAACATGCAGCCGAAAGAAGATAATGATGTGATACAAATTAATATATTCGGTTTTCCCAATAATAGAGAGCCGTTCGTACAATTAACGTACCTTTTGTCAGAATTGAAAAGGTGATATACTCTTTAAAATCTAGCCAGTCTCCTATTTACAGGCAAAAAAAAAAAAAAAGAACCCGGAATTATAACTTTTGTCATATCCAAGGTTCTCTCGAGCAACAAAAAGAAAAAGGCACACCGGATTCTTGTAATCGAAAACAATGCCCATATTGTTGATTTCCAATCAAATTTTACGGTATTTGTTTTTAAACAGATATTGAGTATAATATAGGCACATGCTTTTCTTTAGCTTCTCATTTAATTTGCTGCATGTGTGTACCTGGTAATCATTGAAGTTGTAGGGAAAAGTATATGTACTAGCCTAATGGAAACAGTAATAAGAGCTGCCATCAGCACTTAACCTAAAACTTTCCACTTATAATTACGCAGAAAAGCAATTGAAAAAATGAACTTTAGTCTGCAAATGCCAAATAGCGGTGCTTTTAGTTTTGCGGTCAATTTACTAATTTTTCGCGTCAATAATAATCTTGAAGAGCAAATTATAAAAAGTGCATCTGGAAGTAAATTTTCTAATCAAAACTTTAATTGAGAATAAAGAATAGTTTTCAGTTATGCAAATATATATGAACGGCAAATAGATATAAGATACCTTAAAGGTAACAACATTCAATTTGATTTTGAAGATAGTAATAGACTCATCACTTCAAAGATGCCTTGAGAATTAAGCTACTCGGAACTTTTGTACATTAATTCATCCAATATAATCTCAAAAGAGGTTTTTGTAATCATACCATAGGGAGGTTATTATTTTATTTATTTTTAAATGGGAACTAGTAGTTCACTGAGGTTCTTATAGGTAGAGATTTTAAACGTTAAACTTCAGCTATGTGAGAGAGAAAAGAAGACCATAGGTAGAAAAACAAGGTATGGTCTGAAATTTTGCGGCATATTATTGAATAGAATTCTCATGAAAGGCTAACTATATAATATACAAATAAAAATATGCAGCCATTTGGGTGCCTAATACCTGTTCACTAGATTAGGATGTGAAGGCGGCAAGTAAAACAAAAGTAAATGAAAACAGGTATTTTCGGTAGCCGGCTGGTTGTAACCCGAACATGTCGGAGTTTACTCCCACAACGCTACTCAACCTAAAATGTGCCTTCACAACGTCTTAGGTTTTTCTTTCTCTCCTACACTTTTTTTTTTTCATAAATTGTGAAACGTATTGCTTTTGTTATGCGCATGTTAAACTGCCCATCGAATCTCTATTAAATCAAACATCAATGTCGGGGCATATCTCAAACACCAAATGACGTGATTGAAAGCGACCATGATATATTCGAGATCTTGATTAAATTCCAAAATTAATCATACTTAAAGTAATGTAGCAACCGAAAGTGCATCAACTTTTTCTTTGGGGGACGGACATAATCACATAACGGGACAAGTACTAGCATTTCTAATTAGACGTGATTGCATGGCATAGAATCTAATCGAGATATCATTACTTGTCGATGAATTACTTTATGCTCTTTTATAGCAATGTGCATAGAATCTAATTATATATCTTATTGCACGATTGCAAAAGAATTATTATGTGGTGCTTCTAACTTACAAATCTCAAATCATACAATGGCAGAATGAAATAGGTTTTGGATCTAAGACACCCTATTTGTCTTATTTTTGATTCACAAATTAATATTAGAAACGAGTATAAACTAATGACTCCTAATATTAAGACAAAGTATGGCATGACATTTCCATTGCCTTCTATGGCATTCCCTCAGCCTGATAGGAGAATAATGAAAGCATCAACACCCAGAACATGACCAAATGAAGGCATTTGAAATGAGTGATGAAGAAGCAGGTTCAGAGATCACTTTAACCCCATACTCAATTCATTTTACCATTGCCACTTTCATTGACCAAACGCTGTAATTTACATGCTATCTCAACCAAAACAAAATCGCAAAACGCATACACATATTGGCACAGAGACGAGAAAGAAAAGAAGTTTAAGATAGTGTTTGATATTCATTTTGTAGTTCTGCTAATATTTTAGCCAGTCTATATATACAGTAATTCTAATTTCATAAACAAACCTGCTGACTGATATGTGCCGATGTCTTGTTTTATAAATACTCCTAAAGGTGCGAATGAACAATTACAATTCTACAATCGGTGAGCCATAAGTGCTTCTTTCCTCTGGTTTTCCAGGTGTGCAGAGATTCTAGCACACTTCTTTTTGTAGTCTTCCAGCTCCTTCTCCAGATCTTCAACCTATATTAGAAAAAGTTTTAACCTCAATTTCAACCAGTGATATCAACGATGTCTTGGCATCAAATCATATAAGATATTTGTACTATAACAAGGTAATAGTATTTACATAACAAACATAAACTATGAAATGTCTAATTGTTACATACCACTCGCTTCAATTCAACCTCCTTCGTTTTGTAGTCCTCACACCTATTAGAAAGAGTTCAACGAATAGATCACAAAGCAATGAAAGGCGATAAGTTGACTTGACAAACATAGCAGGGTAAGATGATCAAATGTAAAATTGCAGCACACATAGTAAACCCAAAATAGAAGACCCTTAAGATGACAAAAGCAGCACATTGGAATAAAGAGTCTTGAGGAATAAGATGAACATCCCTACTGTAATAAGGGACAACTCTACCTCTATTCAGCCAGTATAAGAATATTACTATAAATGTAGCACGTTGAATTCTGCGATATTTATAGTTACCTAAGAAATAGACTGATGTTTTCTTCACACATCTCATCAAGTGATTTAGCATCTGGCAATATTTCTGGAGCAGAAACCTGCAATCAATTTGTTTAGAATGATCTCCTCTTAACTAGGTATATAAGAACTTCTAGGCCCAAGCGGGCATCCATTCAGCAAATATAGTTTATAAGACCAAAACAAATGTCACTCCATTATAAGATGTGCTCGAACCAGATCATTCCAAGAAATCTTATCGAAAATTCTGAATCCATTAAGGTGCAACTTACCACTTTAGACCCCATATCCGGCTGACCAGTCGCAAACTGGGTATGGGTATGTTGATTAACATTGCTCACTTCTACTTGAGGAGGTATAGTAAGATTCTTTTGTATGGGATCCTTCCTCACGCCAGGAGTTTGGTGACCTATCAAGTGGCAATGAGCTTTCCTGTTTTTTCAGAACAAATTACATCATAAAACCAAGGATTTCCGAAAATTTCAATGAACAGAAATCAACAACCTCTATCACTTTTAGCCACATACCGAAACATATACTGAATAGTACAATATACGCGATATGCCCCAACAAACACACTAATAGAGGAAAGTCTTGGAGATTGAGGAAATTCACAATAAGCAGACAGAAGATATGTGAAGGATCCGCAAAAGGAAGAAACTTGCTGAGAACTAATGGAATTTATCTAATTTCAGAAATTTTGCACTATAACACACCAACGCCATGTAGACCGGAGAGTCCAGAACAAAGTTGCATGATACTTAGGTTCCATTGAAATTTTAGGTTAACAACACAGAACTTCATGTACTTACGATAAGAATTAAAACAGATCAGAAAGCAGGAGATAGAATTCTACAGAAATGAAATGGCCCATACAGTAAAGGCATTAGGTTGAAAAAGTGTGCAGATTAACAAAGATAAAAACAGAATGTGTGCAGATTACCAAAGATATGAACAGAAGAAATATGTGTAAACACAAAAAATAAAAGGAAACGCTGCACTGAGGTACAAATGAAACAGATCAAACCCTCCAAGCTTCAAAGGAAATAGAAGTTGCAAATAAGATCAAAAAGAATACCAGTAGTCCGCAACCATTTGTTTCAGTCTCGCCTCCAGCTTAAGATACAAAGTTGATCTCTCGAAGTCCTGTTTGTCATGTGCTGGTTCTATGAAATTTGCCTCAAGAACTCCTGAGCACAAAATATTAGGAGCATAATGAGTTTAGGAGAACAGAAAGCTTGGTAGAACTTTAGACCAGCAAGCATACCAACAACGCCATATCCTTTGGATGAGCCATCCGCAGTGACTTTCCAGTAAGGCTGTTACAATGTAGAAAATCAGATACAACTTCTAACTTGAACTTTACTGACAAACAAACATAAGTTTCTTAATTTGAGTCTTTTGACTTTTTTAAAGCAGAATCAGAAGCGCACACATTAAACTTCTTTCTTAGCACCAGGAAACTTATAACCAAATGCATAGGTACGATATTTACCAAGCACAAAGATTTAGAAACAGAATAGGTATTCAGCAGATTATGAGGTGGGGTTTGTGTCTAAACCTCGACTAAGATTCCTTATAAAGCCACAGACGGAAGCATAATCTAAAAGCCCGGTGCCTCAAATAGAGTTGATTTGTATTTCACAAGATTTTGAATGAACTCATTATTTCAAATTGTGAAAGTAACAAGAATGTTGTTTCTGAAAGTATACCCTGATGAGACGATTTTTGTGGTAGACATTGAATCCACAAACTCCAAGTTCAGGTGCTTCTTTAATGAAGCCAATGGTAGTCTCCACAGTGACCTACACCATTCAGAAAATAGTTGACGTTGTAACGGTGCCAAAACTAACTGTACAAGACACAAGGTAAATAACACATGAAAATATGCAGCTCAACTGAAAGTGGAAAAGGAGAAATCATATGCTAGAATTTTGCTCAGGTATCCTAGCTTTATGAATCGCTTCAAAGGCTTGATTAGTGCAGGCTGAGGTATAACTACTTGACCTTCTAACAAACATACTATGCAAAACCTCTTGGCGCAAATTATGTCAGGACTTGACAATATGTTACGTTTACATGAATTATAAAAGAAAAATATCATGGAAATCTCATTACACCAATCTAGTTAATCAGTGCTTCTAAAGATGTCCTTCAAAGAACAAGAAAAACGGCATGGTTACTGAAATACCTCTCAAGAAGAATTACATTTTGGATTTAGATAACATAACATTGCCAAAAGGAAACCTTATGTTCCCACATCAAACATTCACTTATAGAACACACAAGTAGCATAGAACTTTGAAAAAAAAAAATAGAGTTCTTCACTATTTATTGATTCTGCATAAGTGACTGCATTACCCATTACTTCAAATCAGTATCATCATACCTCTTTTGATGCCACACCAACCCACGGCTTGTACGCAACTGTCTTTGAGTATTTCAAGTCATCCATAATACTGAATTGCTCAACAGGTTTCCCTCTCAAAATTATTTTGAAGTTTGTGAAGTTTCTGAGGTACAATATGGATGCATATGCCTGAAAAGGAAAAGAAATTATTTATGATAAACTATCAATTAAGCAAAATCAAACTAGTAAAAGAGTTGATGCTCTAAAGACACATATCATATACACCTATCTAAAAACTCTTTATGCACAAGCTTAGATGCATATGCAACATCTTGGAGTATACAACCAACAGCTAAAACAATCACAAATTTCACATTAGTGTTGAGAACAATATAAATAACAAAAACTCATAAAACACGAAAAGAAAAAGACTCAAGAATTTGTTTACCCAATTCGTCTATGATTACTCTAGGTGCCGCCAAGCTAACACTTTTCACTGTTTATGAGTCATCGGGTTACAACTACTTCACAATGGCTATTTATATCAGGCTAAGTCCTACTACTAATTTTACATGGAATGCCTATAATACAATATTGAGCTTGATTAACGATCTTAAGACTTCAGAGCCATTGAACTTCAAGACATCACTTACCAGTAGGTGGAAAATGTGTATGTGTGCATGCATGTGTATACATATATATATTATGTATATATATATGAGGAAGCACAACAAAATCATCATAGAATAACAGATATAGTTACGAGCAAGTTATGTTTGCACGTATTATTGCCAATAATTGATATCACCAAACTTCGGCCGCGGCCACTACGAATTCTATACCAATACGTTACAAAAGAGATCCATCTAATTAATATTTCTAATAAGATGAACGCAAAGCTTTGAAATCTTAGGATTTTCCTTCAAGCGATCTCCATGCAACGCAATTTTCACTTGCTACTGCAAAGATATAGAGCAAAGTACTTACCCTTAATGAGTAACGCATTTGGTAGGACAAATGAGACTGCAGTTCAAGGACTCTCTTCGACGGTTTGGACTTGTTTCCTTGATTAGCTTCATCTCTCAGCATTATATCCTGAATATGTGGACAATAGCTATAGGTCAGGTAACTTTTTATCCAAAGAACAACAGCTATACTAAACAAACTCAAAAAAAGGAAAAATCTAAAGACTCAAATGTAACGAAATGAGAGAGACATATGAAACTAAATGAAACAGATAACAGAATCTGGGCATTAACCATGACAAACAACATATTACAAATTCATTGAAGTTTTATGTGAGACGTAATGCATGCACATTGATACAAGAGTAAAAAATTGTGGATATGTGAGTGCAAGTTCTCCCAAAAGACACTCACCTGTTTGGGAATTTTTTTATTTCTTATTCTTGTTGCTGCTTGTAACTTTAGAAAATCCCCTAGGATGGACACAGTTTAATTTCATTTTCAAGGCGAGGTTGGAAGACAAGCTTTCATGAAAGGAAACTCTGAACCATGTGGAAGACAAGGAAATAAATAGGCTTGAATACTGCAGAACTTTTATTGTCTGGGATCCAAACTCAAAAGCTCGAAATGTAAATCAATTTTCAGTTGTATGACATCCCTAACAAGTGTGTTTCTGATTCCAAAATTAGAGAGGCCGTCCAAAGCCTTAATGTCTGAGATTGTTTGATCACATTTATACTCATGTACTCAATTCTTCAGGGGAAGTAGACATCCCAAAAGAATGTCCGTCGCCTTGTAACCCTGTCTGAGATGTTACTATAATCTGATACGTAAACCAACTCAAAAGCTAGTGATTGTTACTCTAAATTTCCAACAAGTTAGAAGCTCCAATATATTTAAGAACCTACACAAAATTAGGCATTAAAAATACACTCTCGTAAATTCACTTAGAAATATGCAATAAAAGGCTTGAGAATTCAATTTCATCGCAAACCAAAGCAACTCTAAACACATGGGAACATGACGGAATACATCTGCGCAAACCAATCCAAATGACTTAATTTATCGAACCTGAAAGATGTCGACTTAAGCGAAGCCTGTCACACAAACAAAATTCCTTGATCTACAGAAAGTTGCATCGGAAGTTATGGGGCAAGGGGTCATGTAGATTTCAAGAGAATTAAGCTTCTAGAATGTGAAAATATAAGCCCGTTCAGCCCATGCCAATATTGTATTTGTACTAACTATACCTTGGACTCTAAGATAAGCTATTTTATATTATTGACAATATAACTTCAAATAACAAATATGGTGATATCTTTTGTCTTTTCTGTTTAGAGCATTTCTAATCCTTAAACGTGTACAAAAAGATGAGAAGGATTTCTAGCTATTCTTCTACTACTTTTATTGCAGTAAACATTATTGTTTGAATGGAGAGAGAGAGAGAGAGAGAGAGAGAGAGAGAGAGAGAGAAGTTAAGCAAACGACTCAGCATAACATATGCAAACCACTGAGAACCGAAAAGGCTTTGATATAAACATCAGCGTCGAAATTAACAAAAAGGAAGGATATCATGAGTAGGTACGAATTACCACAGTTCCCACTTTTCAGATTAAAAAATATTATCTACTTGCAAAATTAAACTACAACTGAATCTGGTATATCTCACACACTAGGAAAGAGTAAACACCTCATCGTCGTCGTCGAAGTTCAATTCGTAAATGCCCTCATCATTCATCCACAGATTGTAAATTATGATCTTTGTTCCATGTGAGCCAATACTATCAAACTGGAAAAGATGTAAGACAATTAGATTAAAAAACGATATTAACAAATGCAGGAGATTAAACAAAAAAGCCGCTGAAAATGTTAAAGTTTAGTTTACATCACAACTAAGGAATCCTATTGCACCATTGCTATAAAACAGACAGGACGAAAAGCAACAGGTTCATTCCCCAGAAGAACAAAAATGCACAAGTATATTTGAGGAAAGAGAACTGAAATTATTTCATGAAAACTATATTTCATATTTGCTACCATGACGAGAAAACTTTATAATCAATGTTCAGTAAGCTCCCAGTCTCAGCCATTGTAGATGTCCTTATTTTGATGTAGAAATATCCTATACGTGAACTTGTTACCAAGTCACTTCTTCATTGTCTTATAAATATACGGATAAGAAGGGCATTATAAATTTCGTCTACAATAACACAGTACAAACCGTTCAGTTGAAGCAACAGTCTTTCTGAAGTACGATTAGAAAGCTAACCTTATATCAAGCATCAGAATGAATGTTGTTTCTTTTTTTTCACTGATTAAACTTTTGCCAAGAAACATAAAGCATTAACATCATGGTACTTGAAAGATGCCCTGCTAATGGATCAAGCTAATCAATCACCCGATGGTATGAGCAGAAATTGATGCACGTACTTGGAGAGAAATAAAAATACTAAATGTCATCTCTGCATATTGGCTTTTGGTAACCACTTCATATCACAGTATGTACGAATATTTGAGGCGTGCATGCAAGCACTGATTCCCAAGAGTAGCATGTTTACCAATTTCACTATAGTGGCTTGTCGTGAAGTCATAAAAGCCTATTAATAAGTAGTCATCTAGATTTAAGAATTCAATTGGGTGCAATATTTTTGAGTAAAGATTCAAATTGATGAAAAATAATTGTTCAAATAGGTATTTGAAGGTTCATTAGTTTAGGTTAAGACTTAAGATCTTAATAACTTAGGTAAACTGACCTGTAGCATAAGGTCATCCTTGGATGCAAACGGGGACCATTGAAGGATGGTTTTCAAGTTATTGGACCATTCTTCCTGAGACCCATAGACTAGAGGTTCCGCCCAATGATCTGAAATATCAAAATCGATCTGCAATATGATTTCAATTAATAATTACAACCAAAAAAAAAAGAAATAAATGAAAAATGAAAAGGTCTTGTGATAGATCAAGGAAAAAACAGTTCTACCATTGGAACGATCACATCATCTTGTCTTGTTAGTCGCAAGAACGTATAGGACAAAAGACCTACACTTTGAGTTGCTCGACTGAAGCATATAAAAGTCAAGTTAAAACAGAGCAAGTCTGAAGAAGAAAACTGAAAGTACTTTGCAGTTATGAGTCATAATGTGAAGTGATAGCACCTAGGTGATCACAGTGCTTACAAATGAGAATAGATTAGGGAATAAAGAAACTAATATCAGATGAAGGACTGAACCCAATGACATTTTTTCGACATCAAAAGTAAGCTGTAACACTGCATATATTTCTCTCATCAACACGGGTGCCAAGTCATTGATCCACCAAACTTAGAATTTTTTGTCAAAAAATCTTTTACGCGTAGTGATAACACAGAAACATTTAAATCCTCATACGATTTATGCACCATACAAGATTGCACAGAAATGAAATCAGGAATGGCATAGTCAGTTTTGCCATGTTAGACCAAACAACTAAAGATCAGTCAAAGAGCAAAAGAGTACCCTGATCGGGCTGAGCGACTAAAAACCAACACATCAGCTCCTAGACGCATGGTACTTGTTTTGAATCCATTACCATCTGTATAAAAAAGATACGGATTTAGCATCAACGAAACATGATGTTATAGAAAATATAGGCATTCAAAGTTATCAGCAACAAAATACCAGTTAAGGCCTCGATAGTGATATGTAACTAAAGATGGATCAAAATACAGATAGTTTCAGCATCTTAAACAAACAGAACTAGACAAAAGTTGACTTTACTCTAGGACACAGTACAGATACTTTTAAGTATGGAATACACAATATGAACGCATTGAAACTAAACCTCAAAGGTGGTGGGCCAGAAAGTGGAGTCACTAACAAAAAGGGAAATGTATTTCAAACAAGAAATGCAACGCTGAATGGGAATCCTTCACTCTCTCAAATGCAACTTATGACTATAATTACTTCTTTAGTCCCAAAAAAGAAACCATATTATTTAATTTAACCCAGTGATGCCCATACATTCTCAAATCACCGACAATTATACTTCTATGCTTTAACACATTAATGCAGATGAGCATATGAAAAGCTTTGAGTTCAAAAAACACATGATCATTTTGTGTGAAACTTTCCATTTACGTGATGTTTGCATTCAAGTGACCACAAAATTATAATATATCTCATAAGCTAGTTTCATTCAGCAAAAGCACAAGTAGAAACCACTCATCATACCAGAGGAATAAGAAGAAAAATGAAGCTTCTTAGTCTTAGAGCTTCAGAGAATAAAATGCAAGCATATCTGGAAAAGAAGTACCAAATCCGTACACAACTATGCCACTAAATAGCTGTTGACATAGGAATAAGGGGAGAAAAGAAGAGCCAGTAGAGCCAGCAAAAAATTCCAAACAAGAACAGTTACATTGTCCAATGGTTGTGTTTGACGTCTTTGAAGAGTATCCCAAGCTCATGCAATTCCGGATGCATTCTGGATCCATTCCACCCCCATCATCTGCAGAAAGTGTTGTTCTTTCCCATTGTTATTTACAATAACTTCAATTCAAGAACAATGTTAATGCCGCAGGCAAAGGTAAAAGTTGGACAGATGATACCTTGGAAGAGTAACGCAGGAGAATTGTCCTTTGCATTATAAATCCTGTCAACCTTCACAAAAGTTGCCCCACTGCCTACCTGGTTCACAAACAAGTAACTCAAGTGTCTAAACATACTTGATAGGTTGCAGTATATGAAACGGGTGGTTCACAAAGAAGAGAGCGAGAAGATCCTAAGTACGACAAAATCTCGAACAGTATATGAAACGGGATTTCACCATATATAATATCATCACGAAAATATCTTTTTTCTAATCAAATACAATACACCCCCTCTCGAAACTAAGCACAATCGAGAAACACATGCAGCATCAACACTTATTCCCAGCCTGATAAAACTTCATACTACTTAGAGTACCATCACAACATTAACCAAATTAAACAACGATCAAGACGGAATTGCTTAATAAAATCTCATAGGTCTTCCTTTGAGCACCCATAATCAAGTTGTATCCCCCACATTCTAATCTAATAACAACTGACAACACCACACACCAAAAAAGCATGCCAACAATTGATAAAAACATTAACCAACGTATACCTCATCCACCGCATTGTCCAAGAGCTCCGCAATGGCTGAAAAGAAAAATAACATGTAAGTGGCTGCAGCAGAGCTGATGACAGTTTCCCGTTTAAGATTCGGTACTCATAATTCGCACTATTGTAGCACATTCACTAAATGAAACCCTAAAAACACTGATAACATATTTCAACAGCAATTACCTCCAAATGCCCATTTGTGAGACGTAGCATTTGAATGCAGAAACTTAGGGTGAACACGCGAATGCTCCAAATCACCTACAATTCGACATTACGAATAAATTAAACAAGAAATTAAAAAAAAAAAACTCAGAATAGAAGAAATTAAAGTAGCGATTGGGACCTTGAATTGGAGTGGATGTAGTGGGTCCAATTTCGTAACCTCCGGCTCTCCAGAAGCTTCGGTTCATGAGCTGCTGCTGATTTTGCAGTCCAGTTGATACGACGTCGTTAGAGTGCGGTTTCGCGCCATTTAGTGGCTTAATGTTATTAATATTATTATGCGTATTGGTGGTGGTTCGAGGAGTTCCGGTGTCTTCTTCGTCGCTGCTGCCGAGGTCGACCACGTCGGCGGTGGCGGGGATTTGCTTCGCCGGTTTAGTTGCCATTGTCGTTTGTTACAGTTCAGTATGAATAATTTTTATTCGTTAATCTCTTTTTCTTTCGAGTTGTTTAAAAGTGAAAAATATATATATATATATATATAATATGTATATATATATATATATTAAAACTATTGAAGGTTCTAACTTAGTAACAATATATTAAAAGATTTAACGAAGAAATGCGAATAAGATGTACTAACTTTCAAATTGTTGTGTATTCTTCGTCCCGAGAGAAAAAATTATTTTATACGTCTGTTGCATTGCTGATATGGTGCAACCAACGATTTAGATTTAAATACAGAATTTAGTTGTCTTATAATCTAGGAAATAACCACCCCATCACTTCATCCCAACAGTGTATTGGTAGTGTTTGCACCACGTAAGCAATACAACAGTTATAGTAAATAATTTCTTCCCGGAGTGAGCTCCTTTTATAGAGACTTTTCCCAACATCATTTATATCTAATACTATTACAATTGATGATGCATATTCATAAACGTACCTAAAATGTGCTCACGAGAAGAAAATGGATACCCTACAAAAAATTACTAAGAGGTGTCAGGCAGAAACCCCGAATACGCCCCACCCAAAAGAAGATACTAGGCACACCCAATGCACTAGGAAAAGTAGATCTCTGACCTCCGAGTAACCACTCGGATGCAACTCGGGAGCCCTGGATGATTATCTAGCTTAGTTAACCAGTACCCATCACGACCCATCAGGGATATACCCCTCAGGCGTGTAAGATCCCGACATAACAATGAGCTTGCCTCGTTATTCAAACAGTGGCACCATTGCCCAACACGTAGCCAAATTCAGAGTTCACAAGGAGAAGAAAGGCAGTGCAAAATGACAAAGAAAGAACGGATACATGAAGGATCTTAACCAAGAGAATCAACCGTACTACCCGTGGAACGCAGCACTTACCCTCGGGGAAGGACCCCCGGAGAGATATCACGCAACTAATAACATTAATAATAAGTCTCAGGCATCAAGATATACGGCTTTACTTGATTGGTCAAGGCTCCGATTGGACCCCCAAACAATCAGCTACATTGGCTCTCCCACACCGCAAACAACTAATGGAGCAGAACAAGCCTACCCCGTTGGCTCAGAATACCCAGCGAGACGATTGGAGCAAGCGCATTTGACACCTAGCAAGGAAAGCTTCTTCAAACCTACACTATTGGCACTCTATCGGCATCCCCTCGTTGGTGCAGAAAATCCTCCGGTATTGGCCATCTCCATGTCCAGAAGTAATTATAGAAGACTAACAACCATTGGGTGAATGACCCCAAAAGACTGCTTTAAATAGCTCCCCATCCAACAACCAAAGACAAGTCCACACATAAGCAAATAATAGAAGTTTACTCTCAACAATCAGATAATCCTAGTACTTAGATTAAATTTGTAGCCCTCTACGGGCATTGAAAATAAATCACACCCCCTATACACGACCCCCTTCCTGTAAATCGTCTCTACTCCTTTAATAAAATAGCATTCATTTTTCTCTCTCAAGCCCGGGATCGACGTTCCGAAAAAACTCACTTGATTGTATCTCCGATTTTGCCCCTCCCCGGGTCCCCTGATGCTATTATATCACCAAATGGCGACGTATGTGGGAACGTCGTAGAATCCCTCAGAAAAGCCCGAGAGAGTCTATAAAAATTCCCAAACACTTTATAAAAAGAAAAAGAGAAAGAAAGGAAACTTTCCCTCATTACGACTTACGACATAATGGAAAACCACGATCAGGGTGAGTAGACTCGATCCCCCTTTCACACGCCCTCTGTGCTATCCTTAACCACCCCGAGACCTCGAGACGAATGGTCCGATGGATAGAATCAGGGGAGGAGCTAGTGGGGGTGCAGCGGGGGTGACTGCACCCCCTCAACTCTCACTAATTGCTTAACTAATGTTAATTAGGCTATTAAAAAATCTTATTTTGAGCTCACACATTTGTTTTGCACCCCCACTGCCAAATCTAGTTTTAGAACAATATTTAAAATGTCCCATGAACTTCTATTACTCTATCTAAATTGCAAGCCCAGATCCATAATTTAATATGCAACTCAAACTCTAAACCTTAAGCCTTGTTTCATAGCTTTTGTATTAGTTAATAATTGCACATGTGAGAAAATCAAAAAATACCCAAGCTAAAAAGAAAATAAATGGAATTTACACCGCACTTAGTAGCTTTGATTATGTTAGTAAAATTATGGTTCTCAATATACTTTCTGATATGTTCTAAATATATATGTTATGCTTCCTTGTGTTTGTCTTTTAACTTACACAATTCAATTATAGGTAACTTTTATAAACATATCCTATTGTTATTGTTAGTTGTGACAAGTGCATAGTAAATTCTCAATTTTTATGACTTGAATATATGGTTAAGATATAATATATTATATTCCATTATATCTGGGCTCGTTTAGTTATAAGTACAACTTTTAAATCAAATTCAATTTACGTTCTCTTATTATCGCACACAAGCATAAAATAATTAGGTAAATTTTTGGCAGCAGTTAAGATCAAAGTGTAAATCTTTCTCGGCATAATCTCCCCCCCCCCCCCCCCCCCCCGCTTTTAAAAATTCTGGCTCCGCCCCTGGATAGAATTGGGTGAAATCGACATCACATACGCCCCCATACCCGCTATCAAAGCCCAAGTATTCGCATACTTCATTGTGAAAATGTATGAGGGTAAATAAGAGGAAGAGCCAGAAGTATGGCACCTGCATGTGGATGGATCCTTTGCCGGCTCCCATGGCGGGGTCAGGATAGTTTTAAAAAAAAAAGTCGCCACCCACGAGCCAGACACGGTGCTTGCATTTGCCATGCGATTAGAATATCATGTGTCCAACAATGAGGCAGAATATGAGGCACTCCTTTTCGGAATGCGAAGACTCCTCGTGCATAGCGATTCTCAGCTCGTAGTACAACAGATCCATGTAATCTACTAGGCCAAAGAGGAAAACATGAAGGTGTGCTTGGACGCAGTCCTCGGGGACAACCTTGTTCCAGGATTCAACATCAAACAAATCCCTCGGTCCGAAAACCGGGATGCGGATGGTCTGTCGAAACTCGCCAGTCAAGCCAGCCTGTCAGCACTCGAAAAATTACGTTATTCACAACACATAAGTTAAAACGAGAACAAGATGACGAAGAAGTTCATATGGTAGCTGTAACGCCCCAAAAATTAGGAAAAAAATTAAATTTATACTTTAGTCCTTGAACTTTTGAAAATTTCTATTTTGACCCTAAATGTTTAGAAAAATTTGCCTTATAGTCCCTAAACGTAAAAATTAGTCTTTTATTATTTTTATAGGTCTCTAATCCTAAAACATATATTTCAATTTCAAATATTAACCAAGATGATCGAATTACCTAGAAAAATTACATAAGTAAATATGTATATAAAAAGATCTAATTATACCTAAATGAATTTTAATTATAAATAATTAAGGGACTTTATATGCAATTAACTAATTGATGAGGTAAGCCATGACATCCTTAAGAGTATGATTGAATTCAAATTTTTGTGATTTATTGTAAAAACATCATGGTGGGACATGAAAATTAATGATTAGAGTAAAATTTCCGCCTATAAATAAACACCCATTTTTCAACAATTTCTACACCCCAAAATGATTCGATTCTGCAAAATTTCTCTAAAATACGAGTTGCTCATTTTTGTGTTTTTGTTCGGAAAAAAATTGTTCCAAATTTGTATGTTATTATTTTCTACCCAAAAGACGCCCAAACTTTTACTGCACAAGAAATGTCAAATATGTCCTGCACCTTAGAAAAATCATAACAAATAGTAAAAAAATTATTTTTGCTCTCTGTTTTCGGCTGCATGCTCTTCTTGGTGTCTTGTATCTTTTGTATGAAGACATCTTTCCCAAATAATATGATCATTTAAGTGTTAAAAAAACATTTTCTTTTTCTTGTTCACTTGGAATGGAAGTTTTATTGTTTGTTTCTTTGTTAAATTTCTAATTTATGTATTGGAAAGGTACTGCAGTTTTTTTGGAGGAGAGAAGTTGACAATTGTTCATGTCCACCCTAAATCAAAAGGTGGAGAAAAAAATACCTCGGAAAATCAGGTAGCTGCATGTATAGTTTGCAATCAAAGGAAAGGAAGTCAAAGCCTTCAAGAAGCTAACATGAAACTGATCAGGATTCCTGTGGTAATGGTATTATATTATTGAAAGTTATCAGTTTTAAGCTAACATGTATCCAATTATTTTATTGATTGATTATCTTATAATGCAGCCTCTCACTCCGGACGCCTTACCCCCACACATCAGAAAGTAAGTAATGTTACGCAAAGCGCGAAAGGAGTGGCAAGTGTACATCATGCGGCGTGACTCTTGGGGAATAATTTTGGAGAATAATTTTATTTGAAAAACAATTGATTTTAGGGATAATTTTTGAAATATACCTTTTAACTAAAACAATTTATATTATGTTAGTGCTGTTGTTATTTTTCACTTTCACACTAAATTGTTGTTAATTTTGGGTCTATGTCATTTATGGCCTTTTTATCACTATTTGGTGGCATTTTTATCACTATTTGGAAACTTTGAAACACTTTGAAACGTGTGATATGTCCGCGTGGAAGTGATGTGGGGCCTGGAAAAAGGTTATGTAGGTGATTACGTGTTGTTTGATTTATGGATGGATAATATTAGAATCTTGTTGAATGTTATTGACATAGGAATGTGAAGAAGCTAGTAGTTAAAGAATCTTGTAGACATAGGAATGCGAAGAAGCTAACAGTTGAATGTTAAAAGTTATGCGTGTATATATATTTTTTATAAGAGTATATGCAATGTATCTATATTTTTTATAATTAGATGTGACGGAGATTGTTTTGCATAATATAAACATGGCCATGAGAACTTCAGCTTTTACCCATAATCGGATTAACTTTTTCTCTTTGTTTGATACTTTATCTTTTGTTATACATTTGATCCCTTCAATTGGCAGCTCTATAGTTTCTTGTCTATAATCCAAATGCAACATATACATAACCAATAAAAATGACTTCCAAAAGTTTGCCATACAAAATAGAGTCGACTTGGCATGCTCTGTTGCATCGATACCATATACTAGGACATCGAAATTTCACTGCATAAAAAATTAATATTTGCTAACGTCAAACTTCCAGATCATCAAGATAACATATATGTGTGAATCCACAGCAAGACATGTGAGTGTCGTAATCATCTGCAGACTCCAAATTTAGTGCTGAGAAATGTAGAAATTAGTTTAATTACAAGGAAATGAACTTGTTAACCTTTTTGATTTAGAGAAAATGTAGGGCCTTCAAAAATTTACTAAGTTACAAAGAGAAAGAACAACCCAATGGGCACTTGCCATTTGTTCACGTGGGCCCTTAGCTGTATGTAAAGCTAACTGTAGCCCGGACCTCCCAAACAAGAATGTTGTTGAACCTGCAAAAAGGAGAGAAATGTAATGGTGCTAATGCTTAAAATGAATTGTAAACATAAGCTGCAAAAAGGAAAAAAGAAACACCTAAACAGAGCATTGTAAAAGAGAGAACTGCCTGGCAAAAAGGAGAGAAATGTAATGGTGCTAATGCTTAAAATGGATTGTAAACACAAGCTGCAAAAAGGAGAAAAAACACGTAACCAGAGCATTGTATTGAACCTGAACTCTGCAGGAAATTAAGACTAATGCTTAAAAAAAACATACAAGAAATCAACAAAAGTTCAACATTCTCATTCTCATTCTCATTCAAAATACCAGATACATAAAACAAAATGGACAAAATGCAGAAAAAATTGAACAAAAAAAACATTTGTTTACCATTAGCTGTTAATGGTTCTCACAACATTAACATTTCATGTGGTCAATGTTATTCTGTGAGCTTTCTAAATAATTTAGAATTAAAGTGCGACAACAAGTATAATGGCTTTTCTCTTTCTCCAAAGCTAAAGCTTGATCATGGTCGTCTCAAGTTTATGATTCAAAATAGAAAAAAGAAACTTGCTCATGTGGCTCCTAAAGTTATGATCGTTGACCAAAACCAGAAGTAAGTATTACTGACTCGTTTTTTTTTTTTTTGATAAATGACTTAGTACAAAACTTTAGAGTTAAGCCTCTGTGGATTTTAAGCTTCTGCGTACATTTTCCCTTGTTTGTTTCTGGATTATTGTGCAATTTAAATTTAATTTCTACTGCAATTTATATTTAATTTTATTAAGGCCCCCAATCTTATTTTTCCATCCTCATCAATTTATATTTAATGGCATTAAGGCTCCCAATATTGTTTTTCTGTTATATTTAATTTCATTAAGGCCCCAATTTAAATTTATAACGAAAGTCTATAACTAATCCTAAAATTAGTAAGGATTCACTAATTATGTGAATGTGAAATTGTTATGAAGCTAACTTAAAGTTATTATTGCGATTCAGCCCTATGAATACATGTTCGCAGAGAAAGGGACGTTATTACAAGAACACCCTTGGTGTAAGTTTGTTGCTCAGTTTTTTTTTTTTAACATTTTTCCTCCCAACCCAATTTCTCATCTCATGTTTTCCTCCTTTAAAAAGTGGCATGCTTTAGAATACTATGCTAATGGGAATGTAGCAGTAGTGTACATATTTTTTCAATTCTAGCTTCTCTTATTTTTTGTGTTGCTATTTCTACCTCACGTTATGAACTTATATATTTATGGACAATTTATTATTTGTGCCCGAGATGTTTACGTTTTTTATGAAAATGCCAAATATGTTTATATTTATTAAAAATGCCCTGGATGTATACCAATTTTTTTTAATAAAATGCCCTTTGTGTGCCAACTGTAAAAAACGTCTGATGTGGCTGCCAACTTGGAAGAAGCGCTTGACACGGGTTAAAAACGCCTTGGTACATTTTTGGTGAAATACATACTAAAAGGGCAAAATTAACTAAATTCCGAAACATATAGGGCAAAAATAATCACAACTTAATACTTAAAGGCATTTTTTTAATATTTATTTTGCAAACTAAATGATGTGGTGTAGACGTTTTTAACCCGTGTCAAGCGCTTCTTCCAAGTTGGCAGTCACATCAAACGTTTTTTACAGTTGGCACACAAAGGGCATTTTTTTCAAAAATTGTTATACATCCAGTGCATTTTTAATAAATTTAAACACATTGGACATTTTCATAAAAAAACGTAAACATCCCGGGCACAAATAATAATTCGTCATATATTTATAATATTTGTGCAGAATCCTTATGATGTTTATAATGTTATGACACCCTATGATGAGCCTCCAAAAGCAACATTCTTTTGCGTGACCGGTATATGTGCATGTAAGTGTTAAAAAAAAACCTTTTCTTTTCTTGTTCACTTGGAATGGAAGTTTTATTGTTTGTTTCTTTGTTAAATTTTTAATTTATGTATTGGAAAGTTACTGTAGTTTTTTTGGAGGAGAGAAGTTGACAATTGATCATGTCCACCCTAAATCAAAAGGTGGAGAAAAAAAGACCTAGGAAAATCAGGTAGCTGCATGTATAGTGTGCAATCAAAGGAAAGAAAGTCAAAGCCTTCAAGAAGCTAACATGAAACTGATCACGAATCTTGTGGTAATGGTATTATATTATTGAAAGTTATCAGTTTTAGGCTAACATCTATCCAATTATTTTATTGATTGATTATCTTATAATGCAGCCTCTCACCCCGGACACCTTACCCCCACACATCAGAAAGGAAGTAATGTTACGCAAAGCGCAAAAGGAGTGGAAAATGTACATCATGCGGCGTGACTCTTGTGGAATAATTTCGGAGAATAATTTCATTTGAAAAACAATTGATTTTAGGGATAATTTTTGCAATTTATTTGTTAACTAAAATAATTTATATTATGTTAGTGTCGTTGTTATTTTTCACTTTCACAATGAATTATTGTTAGTTTTGGGTCTATGTCATTTATGGAATTTTTATCACTATTTGGTGGCATTTTTATCACTATTTGGAAACTTTGAAACACTTTGAAACGTGTGATATGTCCGCGTGGAAGTGATGTGGGACCTGGAAATGTGGGACCTGGAAGAAGGTTTTGTAGGTGATTACGTGTTGTTTGACATATGGATGGATAATATTAGAATCTTGTTGAATGTTATTGACATAGGAATGTCAAGAAGCTAGCAGTTGAAGAATCTTGTTACATAGGAATGCGAATAAGCTAACAGTTGAATGTTAAAAGTTATGCATGTATCTATATTTTTTATAAGAGTATATGCATTGTATCTATATTTTTTATAATTAGATATGACGGAGATTCTTTTGCATAATATAAACATGGCCATGAGAACTACAACTTCTACCCAGAATCGGATTAACTTTTTCTCTTTGTTTGATACTTTATCTTTTGTTATACATTTGATCCCTTCAATTGGCAGCTTCGTAGTTTCTTGTCTATAATCCAAATGCAACCTATACATAACCAATAAAAATGACTTCCAAAAGTTTGCCATACAAAATAGAGTCGACTTGGCATGCTTTGTTGCATCGATGCCATATACTGGGACATCGAAATTTCACTGCATAAGAAATTAAGATTTACTAACGTCAAACTTCCAGATCATCAAGATAACATATATGTGTGAAGCCACAACAAGACCTGTGAGTGTCGTAATCATCTGCAAACTCCAAATTTAGTGCTCAGAAATGCAGAAATTAGCTTAATTACAAGGAAATTGACTTGTTACCCTTTTTTTTTTTAGAGAAAATGTAGGGCCTTCAAAAATTTACTAAGTTACAAAGAGAAAGAACGACCCAATGGGAACTTGCCATTTGTTCACGTGGGCCCTTAGCTCTATGTAAAGCTAACTGTAGCCCCGACCACCCAAACAAGCATGTTGTTGAACCTGCAAAAAGGAGAGAAATGTAATGGTGCTAATGCTTAAAATGAATTGTAAACATAAGCTGCAAAAAAGAGAAAAAAAAACACATAAACAGAGCATTGTAAAAGAGAGAGCTGTCTGGCAAAAAGGAGAGAAATGTAATGTTGCTAATGCTTAAAATGGATTGTAAACACAAGCTGCAAAAATGAGAAAAACCACCTAACCAGAGCATTGTACTGAACCTGAACTCTCGGGGAATTAAGACTAATGCTTAAAAAAAAGCATACAAGAAATCAACAAAAGTTCACCATTCTCATTCTCATTTTCATTCAAAATACCAGATACATAAAACAAAATGGACAAAATGCAGAAAAAATTGAACAAAGAAAATATTTGTTTACCATTAGCTGTTAATGGTTCTCACAACATTAACATTTCATGTGGTCAAAGTTATTCTGTGATCTTTCCAAATAATTTAGAATTATAGTGCGACAACAATGGCCTTTCTCATTCTCCAAAGCTAAAGCTTGATCATGGTCGTCTCAAGTTTATGATTCAAAATAGAAAAAAAAAACTTGCTCATGTGGCTCCTAAAGTTATGATAGTTGACCAAAACCAGAAGTAAGTATTACTTACTCGTTTTTTTATTTTTTGATAAATGACTTAGTACAAAACTTTAGAGTTAAGCCTCTGTAGATTTTAAGCTTCCGCGTACATTTTCCCTTGTTTGTTTCTGGATTATTGTGCAATTTAAATTTAATTTCTACTGCAATTTATATTTAATTTTATTAAGTCCCCCAATCTTGTTTTTCTATCCTCATCAATTTATATTTAATTGCATTAAGGCCCCCAATCTTGTTTTTCCGTTATATTTAATTTCATTAAGGCCCACAATTTAAATTTATAACGAAAGTCTATAACTAATCCTAAAATTAGTAAGGATTCACTAATTATGTGAATGTGAAATTGTTATGAAGCTAATTTAAATTTATTATTTGATTCAGCCCTATGAATACATGTTCGTAGAGGAAGGGGCGTTATTTAAAGAACACCGTTGGTGTAAGTTTGTTGCTCCGTTTTTTGTTTTTTTTTTTCATTTTTCTTCCCAACCCAATTTCTCATCTCATGTTTTTCTCCTTTAAACAGTGGCCTGCTTTAGAATACTATGCTAATGGGGATGTAGAAGTAGTGCAGGTACAATCTTTTTTCAATTCTAACTTCCCTTCTTTTTTGTGTTGCTATCTCTACCTCACTTTATGAACTTATATATTTATGGACAATTTATTATTTGTGCCCGAGATGTTTACGTTTTTTAT
Source organism: Linaria vulgaris (assembly GCA_948329865.1). NCBI lineage: Eukaryota > Viridiplantae > Streptophyta > Magnoliopsida > Lamiales > Plantaginaceae > Linaria > Linaria vulgaris. The sequence goes on along the minus strand of OX415250.1, from coordinate 26,018,068 downwards.
GAAAATGCCCAATATGTTTACATTTATTAAAAGTGCCCTCGATGTATACCAATTTTTTAACAAAATGCCTTTCGTATGCCAACTGTAAAAAACGTCTGATGTGGCTGCCAACTTGGAAGAAGTGCTTGACACGGGTTAAAAACGCCTGGGGTACATTTTTGGTGAAATACAAACTAAAAGGGCAAAATTAACTAAATCCCGAAACATATAGGGCAAAAATAATCACAACTTAATACTTAAACTGCATTTTTTTATTTTTTATTTTGCAAACTGAATGATGTGGCGTAGAAGTTTTTAACTCGTGTCAAGCGCTTCTTCCAAGTTGGCAGCCACATCAGACGTTTTTTACAGTTAGCACACAAAGGGCATTTTGTTCAAAAATTGGTATAAATCCAGGGCATTTTTAATAAATGTAAACATATTGGGCATTTTCATGAAAAACGTAAACATCCCGGGCACAAATAATAATTCGTCCTATATTTATAATATTTGTGCAGAATCCTTATGAAGTTTATAATGTTATGATAACCTATGACGAGGCTACAAAAAGCAACATCCTTTTGCGTGACCGGTATATGTGCATGTAAGTATTAAAAAAAAACCTTTTCTTTTCTTGTTCACTTGGAATGGAAGTTTGATTGTTTGTTTCTTTGTTAAATTTTTAATTTATGTATTGGAAAGGTACTGCGGTTTTTTTTGGAGGAGAGAAGTTGACAATTGAGCATGTCCACCCTAAATCAAAAGGTGGAGAAAAAAAGGCCTAAGAAAATCAGGTAGCTGTATGTATAGTGTGCAATTAAAGGAAAGGAAGTCAAAGCCTTCAAGAAGCTAACATGAAACTGATAAGGATTCCTGTGGTAATGATATTATATTATTAAAAGTTATCAGTTTTAAGCTAACACCTATCCAATTATTTTATTGATTGATTGTCTTATAATGCAGCCTCTCACCCCGGACGCCTTACCCTCACACATCAGAAAGGAAGTAAAGTTACACAAAACGCGAAATGAGTGGCAAATGTACATCATGCGGCGTGACTCTTGGGGAATAATTTCGAAGAATAATTTCATTTGAAAAACAATTGATTTTAGGGATAATTTTTGCAATTTACTTGTTAACTAAAACAATTTATATTATGGTAGTGATGTGGTTATTTATCACTTTCAAACTGAATTGTTGTTAATTTTGGGTCTGTCATTTATGGCATTTTTATCACTATTTGGTGGTATTTTTATCACTATTTGGAAACTTTGAAACACTTTGAAACGTGTGATATGTCCGCGTGGAAGTGATGTGGGACGTGGAAGAAGGTTTTGTAGGTGATTACGTGTTGTTTGACATATGGATGGATAATATTAGAATCTTGTTGAATGTTATTGACATAGGAATGCGAAAAAGCTAGCAGTTGAAGAATCTTGTTACATAGGAATGCGAAGAAGCTAACAATTGAATGTTAAAAGTTATGCATGTATCTATATTTTTATAAGAGTATATGCAATGTATCTATAATTTTTTTATAATTAGATGTGACGGAGATTGTTTTGCATAATATAAACATGGCCATGAGAACTAAAGCTTCTACCCAGAATCGGATTAACTTTTTCTCTTTGTTTCATACTTTATCTTTTGTTTTACATTTGATCCCTTCAATTGGCAGCTCCATAGTTTCTTGTCTATAATCCAAATGCAACCTATACATAACCAATAAAAATGACTTCCAAAAGTTTGCCATACAAAATAGAGTCGACTTGGCATGCTCTGTTGCATCGATACCATATACTAGGACATCAAAATTTCACTGCATAAGAAATTAGGATTTACTAACGTCAAACTTCCAGATCATCAAGATAACATATATGTGTGAAGCCACAACAAGACATGTGAGTGTCGTAATCATCTGCAGACTCCAAATTTAGTGCTGAGAAATGCGGAAATTAGCTTAATTACAAGAAATTTAACTTGTTACCCTTTTTGATTTAGAGAAAATGTAGGGCCTTCAAAAATTTACTAAGTTACAAAGAGAAAGAACAACCCAATGGGCACTTGTGGGCCCTTAGCTGTATGTAAAGCTAAACAAGCCTGTTGTTGAACCTGCAAAAATGAGAGAAATGTAACGGTGTTAATGCTTAAAATAGATTGTAAACACAAGCTGCAAAAAGGAGAAAAATACACATAAATTGAGCATTGTAAAAGAGAGAACTGCCTCGCAAAAAGGAGAGACATGTAATGGTGCTAATGCTTAATATGGATTGCAAACACAAGCTGCAAAAAGGAGAAAAAACACCTAAACAGAGCATTGTACTGAACCTGAACTCTGGGGGAATTAAGACTAATGCTTAAAAAAAAGCATACAAGAAATCAACAAAAGTTCACCATTCTCATTCTCATTCAAAATACCAGATAGATAAAACAAATTGGACAAAATGCAGAAAAAATTGAACAAAAAAAACATTTCTTTACCATTAGCTGTTAATGGTTCTCACAACATTAACATTTCATGTAGTCAAAGTTATTCTGTGAGCTTTCCAAATAATTTAGAATTAAAGTGCGACAACAAGTATAATTGCCTTTCTCTTTCTCTAAAGCTAAAGCTTGATCATGGTCGTCTCAAGTTTATGATTCAAAATAGAAAAAAGAAACTTGCTCCTGTGGCTCCTAAAGTTATGATCGTTGACCAAAACCAGAAGTAAGTATTACTTACTCGTTTTTTGTTTTTTGATAAATGACTTAGTACAAAAGTTTAGAGTTAAGCTTCTGTGGATTTTAAGCTTCCGCGTACCTTTTCCCTTGTTTGTTTCTGGATTATTGTCCAATTTAAATTTAATTTCTACTACAATTTATATTTAATTTTATTAAGGCCCCCAATCTTGTTTTTCCATCCTCAACAATTTATATTTAATTGCATTAAGGCCTCCAATCTTGTTTTCCGTTATATTTAATTTCATTAAGGCCCCCAATTTAAATTTATAACGAAAGTCTATAACTAATCCTAAAATTAGTTAGGATTCCCCAATTATGTGATTGTGAAATTGTTATGAAGCTAATTTAAAGTTATTATTGTGATTCAGCCCTATGAATACATGTTCGCAGAGGAAGGCGCGCTATTACAAGAACATCGTTGGTGTAAGTTTGTTGCTCTATTTTTTATTTTTTTTACATTTCTCCTCCCAACCCAATTTCTAAGTTTGCTGCTCTGTTTTTTTTTCCTCTTTTAAACAGTGGCATGCTTTAGTATACTATGCTAATGGGGATGTAGCAGTAGTGCAGGTACAATCTTTTTTCAATTCTAGCTTCTCTTCATTTTTGTGTTGCTATTCTACCTCACTTTATGAACTTATATATTTATGGACAATTTATTATTTGTGCCCGGGATGGTTACGTTTTTTATGACAATACCCAATATGTTTACATTTATAAAAAATGCCCTGGATGTATACGAATATTTTAACAAAATGCCCTTCGTGTGCCAACTGTAAAAAACGTCTGATGTGGCTGCCAACTTGGAAGAAGCGCTTGACACGAGCTAAAAACGTCTAGGTACATTTTTGGTGAAATACAAACTTAAAGGGCAAAATTAACGAAATCCCGAAACATATAGGGCAAAAATAACCACAACTTAATACTTAAAGGGAATTTTTCTATTTTTTATTTTGCAAACTGAATCATGTGGCGTAGACGTTTTTAACCCGTGCCAAGCGTTTCTTCCAAGTTGGTATCCACATCAGACGTTTTTTACAGTTGGCATACAAAGGACATTTTGTTCAAAAATTGGTATACTTCCACGGCATTTTTAATAAATGTATACATATTGGGCATTTTCATAAAAAACGTAAACATCCCGAGCACAAATAATAATTCGTCCTATATTTATAATAATTGTGCAGAATCCTTATGATGTTTATAATATTATGACACCTATGATGAGCATACCAAAAGCAACATTCTTTTGCGTGACCGATATATGTGCATGTAAGTGTTAAAAAAACCTTTTCTTTTCTTGTTTACTTGGAATGGAAGTTTGATTGTTTGTTTCTTTGTTAAATTTTTAATTTATGTATTGGAAAGGTACTGCGGTTTTTTTGGAGGAGAGAAGTTGACAATTGATCATGTCCACCCTAAATCAAAAGATGGAGAAAAAAAAGACCTGGGAAAATCAGGTAGCTGCATGTATAGTGTGCAATCAAAAGAAATAAAGTCTAAACCTTTAAGAAGCTAACATGAAACTGATCAGGATTCATGTGGTAATGGTATTATATTATTGAAAGTTATCAGTTTTAAGCTAACATGTATACAATTATTTTATTGATTGATTATCTTATAATGCAGCTTCTCACCCTGGACGCCTTACCCCCACAAATCAGAAAGGAAGTAATGTTACCCAAAGCGCAAAAGGAGTGGAAAATGTACATCATGCGGCGTGACTCTTGGGGAATGATTTCGGAGAATAATTTCATTTGAAAAACAATTGATTTTAGGGATAGTTTTTGCAATTTATTTGTTAACTAAAACAATTTATATTATGTTAGTGCCGTTGTTATTTATCACTTTCACACTGAATTGTTGTTAATTTTGGGTTTATGTCATTTATGGCATTTTTATCACTATTTGGTGGCATTTTTATCACTATTTGAAACACTTTGAAACACTTTGAAACGTGTGATATGTCCACTTGGAAGTGATGTGGGATCTGGAAGAAGGTTTTGTAGGTGATTACGTGTTGTTTGACATATGGATGGATAATATTAGAAACTTGTCGAATGTTATTGACATAGGAATGCGAAGAAGCTAGCAGTTGAAGAATCTTGTTACATAGGAATGCCAAGAAGCTAACAGTTGAATGTTAAAAGTTATGCATGTATCTATATTTTTTATAAGAGTATATGCAATGTATCTATATTTTTTATAATTATATATGACGGAGATTGTTTTGCATAATATAAACATGACCATGAGAACTACAACTTCTACCCAGAATCGGAATAACTTTTTCTCTTTGTTTTATACTTTATCTTCTGTTATACATTTGATCCCTTCAATTGGCAGCTCCATAGTTTCTTGTCTATAATCCAAATGCAACCTATACATAACCAATAAAACTGACTGCCAAAAGTTTGCCATACAAAATAGAGTCGACTTGGCATGCTCTGTTGCATCGATGCCATATACTAGGACATCGAAATTTTACTGCATAAGAAATTAGGATTTACTAACGTCAAACTTCTAGATCATCAAGATAACATATATGTGTGAAGCCATAACAAGACCTGTGTGTGTCGTAATCATCTACAGACTCTAAATTTAGTGCTGAGAAATGCGGAAATTAGCTTAATTACAAGGAAATTAACTTGTTACCCTTTTTGATTTAGAGAAAATGTAGGGCCTTCAAAAATTTACTAAGTTACAAAGAAAAAGAACGACCCAATGGGCACTTGCCATTTGTTCACGTGGGCCCTTAGATGTATGTAAAGCTAACTGTTGCCCTAACCTCCCCAACAAGCATGTTGTTGAACCTGTAAAAAGGAGAGAAATGTAATGGTGCTAATGTTTAAAATGGATTGTAAACACAAGCTGCCAAAAAGAGAAAAAAAACACCTAAACTGAGCATTGTAAAAGAGAGAACTGTCTGGCGAAAAGGAGAGAAATGTAAGGGTGCTAATGCTTAAAATGAATTGTAAACACAAGCTGCAAAAAGGAGAAAAAACACCTAAACAGCGCATTGTACTGAACATGAACTCAGGGGGAATTAGGACTTATGCTTAAAAAAAAGCATACAAGAAATCAACAAAAGTTCACAATTCTCATTCTCATTCTCATTCAAAATAACAGATACATAAAACAAAATGGACAAAATGCAGGAAAAAATCGAACAAAAAAAAAACATTTGTTTACCATTAGCTGTTAATGGTTCTCACAACATTACATTTAATGTGGTCAAAGTTATTCTGTGAGCTTTCCAAATAATTTAGAATTAAAGTGCAACAACAAGTATAATGGCCTTTCTCTTTCTTCAAAACTAAAGCTTGATCATGGTTGTCTCAAGTTTATGATTCAAAATAGAAAAAAGAAACTTGCTCTTGTGGCTCCTAAAGTTATGATCGTTGACTAAAATCAGAAGTAAGTATTACTTACTCGTTTTTTGTTTTTTTTTTGATAAATGACTTAATACAAAACTTTAGAGTTAAGCCTCTGTAGATTTTAAACTTCGGCGTACATTTTCCCTTGTTTGTTTCTGGATTATTGTGCAATTTAAATATAATTTCTACTATAATTTATATTTAATTTTATTAAGGCCCCAATCTTGTTTTTCCATCCTCAACAATTTATATTCAATTGCATTAAGGCCCCCAATCTTGTTTTTCCATCCTCGGCAATTTATATTCGATTGCATTAAGGCCCCCAATTTAAATTTATAACGAAAGTCTATAACTAATCCTAAAATTAGTAAGGATTCACTAATTATGTGATTGTGAAATTATTATGAAGCTAATTTAAGGTTATTATTGTGATTCAGCCCTATGAATACATGTTCGCAGAGGAAGGGACGTTATTACAAGAACACCGTTGGTGTAAGTTTGTTGCTCTGTTTTTTTTTTTTTTTTTACATTTCTCCTCCCAACCCAATTTCTAAGTTTGTTGCTCTGTTTTTTTTTTTTTTTTTTTTTTTTACATTTTTCCTCCTAACCCAATTTCTCATCTCATGTTTTTCCCCTTTAAATAGTGGCCTACTTTAGAATATTATGCTAATGGGGATGTAGAAGTAGTGGAGGTACAATCTTTTTTCCATTCTAGCTTTTCTTCTTTTTTGTGTTGCTATTTCTACCTCACTTTATGAACTTATATATTTATGGACAATTTATTATTTTTGCCCGGGATGTTTTACAGTTTTTATGAAAATGCCCAATATGTTTACATTTATTAAAAATGACTTGGATGTATACCAATATTTTAATAAAATGCCCTTCTAAAAAACGTCTGATGTGGCTGCCAACTTGGTAGAAGCGCTTGACACGGGTTAAAAACGTCTAGGTACATTTTTGGTGAAATACAAACTTAAAGGGCAAAATTAACTAAATCCCGAAACACATAGTGCAAAAATAATCACAACTTAATACTTAAAGGGATTTTTTTTATTTTTTATTTTGCAAACTGAATGATGTGGCGTAGACGTTTTTAATCCGTGCCAAGCGCTTCTTCCAAGTTGGCAGCCACATCTAACATTTTTTACAGTTGGCACACAAATGACATTTTGTTCAAAAATTGTTATACATCCACGGCATTTTTAATAAATGTAAACATATTGGGCATTTTCATAAAAAACGTAAACATCCCGGGTACAAATAAGAATTCGTCCTATATTTATAATATTTGTGCAGAATCCTTATGATGTTTATAATGTTATGACACCCTATGATGAGCCTACAAAAAGCAACATTCTTTTGCGTGACCGGTATATGTGCATGTATGTGTTAAAAAAAACCTTTTCTTTTCTTGTTCACTTGGAATGGAAGTTTGATTGTTTGTTTTTTTGTTAAATTTTTAATTTATGTATTGGAAAGGTACTGCGGTTTTCTTGGAGGAGAGAAGTTGACAATTGATCTTGTCCACCCTAAATCAAAAGGCGGAGAAAAAAAGACCTGGGAAATTCAGGTAGCTGCATGTATAGTGTGCAATCAAAGAAAAGGAAGTCAAAGCCTTCAAGAAGCTAACATGAAACTGATAAGGATTCCTGTTGTAATTGTATTATATTAATGAAAGTTATCAGTATTAAGCTAACATGTATCCAATTATTTTATTGATTGATTATCTTATAATGCAGCCTCTCACCCCGGACGCCTTACTCCCACACATCAGAAAAGGAAGTAATGTTACGCAAAGCGCGAAAGGAGTGGAAAATGTACATCATGCGGCGTGACTCTTGGGGAATGATTTCGGAGAATAATTTCATTTGAAAAACAATTGATTTTAGGGATAATGTTTGCAATTTATGTGTTAACTAAAACAATTTATATTATGTTAGTGACGTTGTTATATTTCACTTTCACACTGAATTGTTGTTAATTTTGGGTTTATGTCATTTATGGCATTTTTATCACTATTTGGTGGCATTTTTATCACTATTTGGAAACTTTGAAACACTTTGAAACGTGTGATATGTCCGTGTGGAAGTGATGTGGGACCTGGAAATGTTGGACCTGGAAGAAGTGTTTGTAGGTGATTACGTGTTGTTTGACATATGGATGGATAATATTAGAATTTTGTTGAATGTAATAACGAAAGTCTATAACTAATCCCAAAATTAGTAAGGATTCACTAATTATGTGATTGTGAAATTGTTATGAAGCTAATTTAAAGTTATTATTGTGATTCAGCCCTATGAATATATGTTCGCAGAGGAAGGGACGTTATTACAAGAACACCGTTGGTGTAAGTTTGTTGCTCTGTTTTTTTTTGTTTTTTTTTTTTTACATTTTTCCTCCCAACCCAATTTCTCATCTCATGTTTTTCTCCTTTAAACAGTGGCCTACTTTAGAATACTATGCTAATGGGTATGTAGAAGTAGTGCAGGTACAATCGTTTTTCAATTCTAGCTTCTCTCCTTTTTTGCGTTGCTATTTCTACCTCACTTTATGAACTTATATATTTATGGACAATTTATTATTTGTGCCCGGGATGTTTATGTTTTTTATGAAAATTCCCAATATGTTTACATTTATTAAAAATGCCCTAGATGTAAACCAATATTTTAACAAAATGCCCTTGTAAAAAACGCTTGATGTGGCTGCCAACTTGGAAGAAGCGCTTGACACGAGTTAAAAATGTCTAGGTACATTTTTGGTGAAATACAAACTTAAAGGGCAAAATTAACTAAATCCCGAAACATATAGGGCAATAATAATCACAACTTAATTGTTAAAGTGCATTTTTTTATTTTTTATTTTGCAAACTGAATGATGTGGCGTAGACGTTTTTAACCCGTGCCAAGCGCGTCTTCCAAGTTGGCAGCCACATCAGACGCTTTTTATAGTTGGCACACAAAGGACATTTTGTTCAAAAATTGGTATATATCCACGGCATTTTTAATAAATGTAAACATATTGGGCATTTTCATAAAAAACGTAAACATCTCGGGCACAAATAAAAATTCGTTCTATATTTATAATATTTGTGCAGAATCCTTATGATGTTTATAATGTTATGACACCCTATGATGAGCCTACAAAAAGCAACATTCTTTTGCGTGACCGATATATGTGCATGTAAGTATTAAAAAAACCTTTTCTTTTCTTGTTCACTTGGAATGGAAGTTTGATTGTTTGTTTTTTGTTAAATTTTTAATTTATGTATTGGAAAGGTATTGCGGTTTTCTTGGAGGAGAGAAGATGACAATTGATCATGTCCACCCTAAATCAAAAGGTGGAGAAAAAAAGACAAGGGAATATTAGGTAGCTGCATGTATAGTGTGCAATCAAAGGAAAGGAAGTCAAAGCCTTCAAGAAGCTAACATGAAACTGATCAGGATTCCTGTGGTAATGGTATTATATTATTGAAAGTTATCAGTTTTAAGCTAACATGTATCCAATTATTTTATTGATTGATTATCTTATAATGCAGCCTCTCACCCCGGACGCCTTACCCCCACACATCAGAAAGGTAGTAATGTTACGCAAATCGCGAAAGGAGTGGAAAATGTACATCATGCGGCGTGACTCTTAGGGAATAATTTCGGAGAATAATTTTATTTGAAAAACAATTGATTTTAGGGATAATTTTTGCAATTTATTTGTTAACTAAAACAATTTATATTATGTTAGTGCCGTTGTTATTTTTCACTTTCACACTGAATTGTTGTTAATTTTGGGTCTATGTCTTTTATGGCATTTTTATCACAATTTTGTGGCATTTTTATCACTATTTGGAAACTTTGAAACACTTTGAAACGTGTGATATGTCCGCGTGGAAGTGACGTGAGACCTGGAAATGTTGGACCTGGAAGAAGGGTTTGTAGGTGATTACGTGTTGTTTGACATATGGATGGATAATATTAGAATTTTGTTGAATGTAATAACGAAAGTCTATAACTAATCCTAAAATTAGTAAGGATTCACTAATTATGTGATTGTGAAATTGTTATGAAGCTAATTTAAAGTTATTATTGTGATTCAGCCCTATGAATATATGTTCGCAGGGGAAGGGACGTTATTACAAGAACACCGTTGGTGTAAGTTTGTTGCTCTATTTTTTTTGTTTTTGTTTTTTTTACATTTTTCCTCCTAACACAATTTCTCATCTCATGTTTTTCTCCTTTAAACAGTGGCCTACTTTAGAATACTATGCAAATGGGTATGTAGAAGTATTGCAGGTACAATCGTTTTTCAATTCTAGCTTCTCTCCTTTTTTGTGTTGCTATTTCTACCTCACTTTATGAACTTATATATTTATGGACAATTTATTATTTGTGCCCGGGATGTTTACGTTTTTTATGAAAATTCCCAATATGTTTACATTTATTAAAAATGCCCTGGATGTATACCAATATTTTAACAAAAGGCCCTTGTAAAAAACGCTTGATGTGGCTGCCAACTTGGAAGAAGCGTTTGACACGAGTTAGAAATGTCTAGGTACATTTTTGGTGAAATACCAACTTAAAGGGCAAAATTAACTAAATCTCGAAACATATAGGGCAAAAATAATCACAACTTAATACTTAAAGTGCATTTTTTTATTTTTTATTTTGCAAACTGAATGATGTGGCGTAAACGTTTTTAACCAGTGCCAAGCGCTTCTTCCAAGTTGGCAGCCACATCAGACGTTTTTTACAGTTGGCGCACAAAGGACATTTTGTTCAAAAATTGGTATATATCCACGACATTTTTAATAAATGTAAACATATTGGGCATTTTCATAAAAAAAACGTAAGCATCTCGGGCACAAATAATAATTCGTCCTATATTTATAATATTTGTGCAGAATCCTTATGATGTTTATAATGTTATGACACCCTATGATGAGCCTACAAAAAGCAACATTCTTTGGCGTGACCGGTATATGTGCATGTAAGTGTTAAAAAAACCTTTTCTTTTCTTGTTCACTTGGAATGGAAGTTTGTTTGTTTGTTTTTTTGTTAAATTTTTAATTTATGTATTGGAAAGGTACTGCGGTTTTCTTGGCGGAGAGAAGTTGACAATTGATCATGTCCACCCTAAATCAAAAGGTGGAGAAAAAAAGACCCGGGAATATCAGGTAGCTGCATGTATAGTGTGCAATCAAAGGAAAGGAAGTCAAAGCCTTCAAGAAGCTAACATGAAACTGATCAGGATTCCTGTGGTAATGGTATTATATTATTGAAAGTTATCAGTTTAAAGCTAACATGTATCCAATTCTTTTATTGATTGATTATCTTATAATGCAGCCTCTCACCCGGACGCCTTACCCCCCACACATCAGAAAGGTAGTAATGTTACGCCAATCGCGAAAGGAGTGGAAAATGTACATCATGCGGCGTGACTCTTGGGGAATGATTTCGGAGAATAATTTTATTTGAAAAACAATTGATTTTAGGGATAATTTTCGCAATTTATTTGTTAACTAAAACAATTTATATTATGTTAGTGCATTTGTTATTTTTCACTTTCACACTGAATTGTTGTTAATTTTGGGTCTATGTCATTTATGGCATTTTTATCACTATTTGGTAGCATTTTTATAACTATTTGGAAACTTTGAAACACTTTGAAACGTGTGATATGTCCGCGTGGAAGTGATGTGGGACCTGGAAATGTTGGACCTGGAAGAAGGGTTTGTAGGTGATTACGTGTTGTTTGACATATGGATGGATAATATTAGAATTTTGTTGAATGTAATAACGAAAGTCTATAACTAATCCTAAAATTAGTAAGGATTCATTAATTATGTGATTGTGAAATTGTTATGAAGCTAATTTAAAATTATTATTGTGATTCAGCCCTATGAATATATGTTCGCAGAGGAAGGGACGTTATTACAAGAACACCGTTGGTGTATGTTTGTTGCTCTGTTTTTTTTTTTTTTTTTGTTTTTTTTACATTTTTCCTCCCAACACAATTTCTCATCTCTTGTTTTTCTCCTTTAAACAGTGGCCTACTTTAGAATACTATGCCAATGGGTATGTAGAAGTAGTGCAGGTACAATCGTTTTTCAATTCTAGCTTCTCTCCTTTTTTGTGTTGCTATTTCTACCTCACTTTATGAACTTATATATTTATGGACAATTTATTATTTGTGCCCGGGATGTTTATGTTTTTTATGAAAATTCCCAATATGTTTACATTTATTAAAAATGCCCTGGATGTATACCAATATTTTAACAAAACGCCCTTGTAAAAAACGCTTGATGTGGCTGCCAACTTGGAAGAAGCGCTTGACACGAGTTAAAAATGTCTAGGTACATTTTTGGTGAAATACCAACTTAAAGGGCAAAATTAACTAAATCTCGAAACATATAGGGCAAAAATAATCACAACTTAATACTTAAAGTGCATTTTTTTATTTTTTATTTTGCAAACTGAATGATGTGGCGTAGACGTTTTTAACCCGTGCCAAGCGCTTCTTCCAAGTTGGCAGCCACATCAGACGTTTTTTACAGTTGGCACACAAAGGACATTTTGTTCAAAAATTGGTATATATCCACGGCATTTTTAATAAATGTAAACATATTGGGCATTTTCATAAAAAACGTAAGCATCTCGGGCACAAATAATAATTCGTTCTATATTTATAATATTTGTGCAGAATCCTTATGATGTTTATAATGTTATGACACCCTATGATGAGCCTACAAAAAGCAACATTCTTTTGCGTGACCGGTATATGTGCATGTAAGTGTTAAAAAACCTTTTCTTTTCTTGTTCACTTGGAATGAAAGTTTGATTGTTTGTTTTTTTTGTTAAATTTTTAATTTATGTATTGGAAAGGTATTGCTGTTTTCTTGGAGGAGAGAAGATGACAATTGATCATGTCCACCCAAAATCAAAAGGTGGAGAAAAAAAGACCCGGGAATATCAGGTAGCTGCATGTATAGTGTGCAATCAAAGAAAAGGAAGTCCAAGCCTTCAAAAAGCTAACATGAAACTGATCAGGATTCCTATGGTAATGGTATTATATTATTGAAAGTTATCAGTTTAAAGCTAACATGTATCCAATTCTTTTATTGATTGATTATCTTATAATGCAGCCTCTCACCCGGACGCCTTACCCCCACACATCAGAAAGGTAGTAATGTTACGCCAATCGCGAAAGGAGTGGAAAATGTACATCATGCGGCGTGACTCTTGGGGAATGATTTCGGAGAATAATTTTATTTGAAAAACAATTGATTTTAGGGATAATTTTCGCAATTTATTTGTTAACTAAAACAATTTATATTATGTTAGTGCATTTGTTATTTTTCACTTTCACACTGAATTGTTGTTAATTTTGGGTCTATGTCATTTATGGCATTTTTATCACTATTTGGTAGCATTTTTATAACTATTTGGAAACTTTGAAACACTTTGAAACGTGTGATATGTCCGCGTGGAAGTGATGTGGGACCTGGAAATGTTGGACCTGGAAGAAGGGTTTGTAGGTGATTACGTGTTGTTTGACATATGGATGGATAATATTAGAATTTTGTTGAATGTAATAACGAAAGTCTATAACTAATCCTAAAATTAGTAAGGATTCATTAATTATGTGATTGTGAAATTGTTATGAAGCTAATTTAAAATTATTATTGTGATTCAGCCCTATGAATATATGTTCGCAGAGGAAGGGACGTTATTACAAGAACACCGTTGGTGTATGTTTGTTGCTCTGTTTTTTTTTTTTTTTTGTTTTTTTTACATTTTTCCTCCCAACACAATTTCTCATCTCTTGTTTTTCTCCTTTAAACAGTGGCCTACTTTAGAATACTATGCCAATGGGTATGTAGAAGTAGTGCAGGTACAATCGTTTTTCAATTCTAGCTTCTCTCCTTTTTTGTGTTGCTATTTCTACCTCACTTTATGAACTTATATATTTATGGACAATTTATTATTTGTGCCCGGGATGTTTATGTTTTTTATGAAAATTCCCAATATGTTTACATTTATTAAAAATGCCCTGGATGTATACCAATATTTTAACAAAACGCCCTTGTAAAAAACGCTTGATGTGGCTGCCAACTTGGAAGAAGCGCTTGACACGAGTTAAAAATGTCTAGGTACATTTTTGGTGAAATACCAACTTAAAGGGCAAAATTAACTAAATCTCGAAACATATAGGGCAAAAATAATCACAACTTAATACTTAAAGTGCATTTTTTTATTTTTTATTTTGCAAACTGAATGATGTGGCGTAGACGTTTTTAACCCGTGCCAAGCGCTTCTTCCAAGTTGGCAGCCACATCAGACGTTTTTTACAGTTGGCACACAAAGGACATTTTGTTCAAAAATTGGTATATATCCACGGCATTTTTAATAAATGTAAACATATTGGGCATTTTCATAAAAAACGTAAGCATCTCGGGCACAAATAATAATTCGTTCTATATTTATAATATTTGTGCAGAATCCTTATGATGTTTATAATGTTATGACACCCTATGATGAGCCTACAAAAAGCAACATTCTTTTGCGTGACCGGTATATGTGCATGTAAGTGTTAAAAAACCTTTTCTTTTCTTGTTCACTTGGAATGAAAGTTTGATTGTTTGTTTTTTTTGTTAAATTTTTAATTTATGTATTGGAAAGGTATTGTTGTTTTCTTGGAGGAGAGAAGATGACAATTGATCATGTCCACCCAAAATCAAAAGGTGGAGAAAAAAAGACAAGGGAATATCAGGTAGCTGCATGTATAGTGTGCAATCAAAGAAAAGGAAGTCCAAGCCTTCAAAAAGCTAACATGAAACTGATCAGGATTCCTATGGTAATGGTATTATATTATTGAAAGTTATCAGTTTTAAGCTAACATGTATCCAATTATTTTATTGATTGATTATCTTATAATGCAGCCTCTCACCCCGGACGCCTTACTCCCACACATCAGAAAATGAAGTAATAATACGCAAAGCGCGAAAGGAGTGGAAAATGTACATCATGCGGCGTGACTCTTGGAGAATGATTTCATTTGAAAAACAATTGATTTTAGGGATAATTTTTGCAATTTATTTGTTAACTAAAACAATTTATATTATGTTAGTGCCGTTGTTATTTTTCACTTTCACACTGAATTGTTGCTAATTTTGGGTTTATGTCATTTATAGCATTTTTATCACTATTTGGTGGCATTTTTATCACGATTTGGAAACTTTGAAACACTTTGAAACGTGTGATATGTCCGCGTGGAAATGATGTGGGACGTGGAAATGTTGAACCTGCAAGAAGGGTTTGTAGTTGATTACGTGTTGTTTGACATATGGATGGATAATATTAGAATTTTGTTGAATGTAATAACGAAAGTCTATAACTAATCCTAAAATTAGTAAGGATTCACTAATTATGTGATTGTGAAATTGTTATGAAGCTAATTTAAAGTTATTATTGTGATTCAGCCCTATGAATATATGTTCGCAGAGGAAGGGACATTATTACAAGAACACCGTTGGTGTAAGTTTGTTGCTCTGTTCTTTTTTTTTTTTTTTTTTTTTTTTTACATTTTTCCTCACAACCCAATTTCTCATCTCATGTTTTTCTCCTTTAAACAGTGGCCTACTTTAGAATACTATGCTAATGGGTATGTAGAAGTAGTGCAGGTACAATCGTTTTTCAATTCTAGCTTCTCTCCTTTTTTGTGTTGCTATTTCTACCTCACTTTATGAACTTATATATTTATGGACAATTTATTATTTGTTCCCGGGATGTTTACGTTTTTTATGAATATTCCCAATATGTTTACATTTATTAAAAATACCCTGGATGTATACCAATATTTTAACAAAATGCCCTTGTAAAAAACGCTTGATGTGGCTGCCAACTTGGAAGAAGCGCTTGACACGAGTTAAAAATGTCTAGGTACATTTTTGGTGAAATACAAACTTAAAGGGCAAAATTAACTAAATCCCGAAACATATAGGGCAAAAATAATCACAACTTAATACTTAAAGTGCATTTTTTTATTTTTTATTTTGCAAACTGAATGATGTGGCGTAGACGTTTTTAACCCGTGCCAAGCGCTTCTTCCAAGTTGGCAGCCACATCAGACGTTTTTTACAGTTGGCACACAAAGGACATTTTGTTCAAAAATTGGTATATATCCACGGCATTTTTAATAAATGTAAACATATTGGGCATTTTCATAAAAAACGTAAGCATCTCGGGCACAAATAATAATTCGTTCTATATTTATAATATTTGTGCAGAATCCTTATGGTGTTTATAATGTTATGACACCCTATGATGAGCCTACAAAAAGCAACATTCTTTTGCGTGACCGGTATATGTGCATGTAAGTGTTAAAAAACCTTTTCTTTTCTTGTTCACTTGGAATGGAAGTTTGATTGTTTGTTTTTTTGTTAAATTTTTAATTTATGTATTGGAAAGGTACTGCTGTTTCTTGGAGGAGAGAAGATGACAATTGATCATGTCCACCCAAAATCAAAAGGTGGAGAAAAAAAGACAAGGGAATATCAGGTAGCTGCATGTATAGTGTGCAATCAAAGAAAAGGAAGTCCAAGCCTTCAAAAAGCTAACATGAAACTGATCAGGATTCCTATGGTAATGGTATTATATTATTGAAAGTTATCAGTTTTAAGCTAACATGTATCCAATTATTTTATTGATTGATTATCTTATAATGCAGCCTCTCACCCCGGACGCCTTACTCCCACACATCAGAAAATGAAGTAATGATACGCAAAGCGCAAAATGAGTGGAAAATGTACATCATGCGGCGTGACTCTTGGAGAATGATTTCATTTGAAAAACAATTAATTTTAGGGATAATTTTTGCAATTTATTTGTTAACTAAAACAATTTATATTATGTTAGTGCCGTTGTTATTTTTCACTTTCACACTGAATTGTTGCTAATTTTGGGTTTATGTCATTTATAGCATTTTTATCACTATTTGGTGGCATTTTTATCACGATTTGGAAACTTTGAAACACTTTGAAACGTGTGATATGTCCGCGTGGAAGTGATGTGGGACGTGGAAATGTTGAACCTGGAAGAAGGGTTTGTAGTTGATTACGTGTTGTTTGACATATGGATGGATAATATTAGAATTTTGTTGAATGTAATAACGAAAGTCTATAACTAATCCTTAAATTAGTAAGGATTCACTAATTATGTGATTGTGAAATTGTTATGAAGCTAATTTAAAGTTATTATTGTGATTCAGCCCTATGAATATATGTTCGCAGAGGAAGGGACGTTATTACAAGAACACGGTTGGTGTAAGTTTGTTGCTCTGTTCTTTTTTTTTTTTTTTTTTTTTACATTTTTCCTCACAACCCAATTTCTCATCTCATGTTTTTCTCCTTTAAACAGTGGCCTACTTTAGAATACTATGCTAATGGGTATGTAGAAGTAGTGCAGGTACAATCGTTTTTCAATTCTAGCTTCTCTCCTTTTTTGTGTTGCTATTTCTACCTCACTTTATGAACTTATATATTTATGGACAATTTATTATTTGTTCCCGGGATGTTTACGTTTTTTATGAAAATTCCCAATATGTTTACATTTATTAAAAATGCCCTGGATGTATACCAATGTTTTAACAAAAGGCCCTTGTAAAAAACGCTTGATGTGGCTGCCAACTTGGAAGAAGCGCTTGACACGAGTTAAAAATGTCTAGGTACATTTTTGGTGAAATACCAACTTAAAGGGCAAAATTAACTAAATCTCGAAACATATAGGGCAAAAATAATCACAACTTAATACTTAAAGTGCATTTTTTTATTTTTTATTTTGCAAACCGAATGATGTGGCGTAAACGTTTTTAACCAGTGCTAAGCGCTTCTTCCAAGTTGGCAGCCACATCAGACGTTTTTTACAGTTGGCACACAAAGGACATTTTGTTCAAAAATTGGTATATATCCACGACATTTTTAATAAATGTAAACATATTGGGCATTTTCATAAAAAAAACGTAAGCATCTCGGGCACAAATAATAATTCGTCCTATATTTATAATATTTGTGCAGAATCCTTATGATGTTTATAATGTTATGACACCCTATGATGAGCCTACAAAAAGCAACATTCTTTGGCGTGACCGGTATATGTGCATGTAAGTGTTAAAAAAAACCTTTTCTTTTCTTGTTCACTTGGAATGGAAGTTTGTTTGTTTGTTTTTTTGTTAAATTTTTAATTTATGTATTGGAAAGGTACTGCGGTTTTCTTGGCGGAGAGAAGTTGACAATTGATCATGTCCACCCTAAATCAAAAGGTGGAGAAAAAAAGACCAGGGAATATCATGTAGCTGCATGTATAGTGTGCAATCAAAGGAAAGGAAGTCAAAGCCTTCAAGAAGCTAACATGAAACTGATCAGGATTCCTGTGGTAATGGTATTATATTATTGAAAGTTATCAGTTTAAAGCTAACATGTATCCAATTATTTTATTGATTGATTATCTTATAATGCAGCCTCTCACCCGGACGCCTTACCCCCACACATCAGAAAGGTAGTAATGTTACGCCAATCGCGAAAGGAGTGGAAAATGTACATCATGCGGCGTGACTCTTGGGGAATGATTTCGGAGAATAATTTTATTTGAAAAACAATTGATTTTAGGGATAATTTTTGCAATTTATTTGTTAACTAAAACAATTTATATTATGTTAGTGCAGTTGTTATTTTTCACTTTCACACTGAATTGTTGTTAATTTTGGGTCTATGTCATTTATGGCATTTTTATCACTATTTGGTAGCATTTTTATAACTATTTGGAAACTTTGAAACACTTTGAAACGTGTGATATGTCCGCGTGGAAGTGATGTGGGACCTGGAAATGTTGGACCTGGAAGAAGGGTTTGTAGGTGATTACGTGTTGTTTGACATATGGATGGATAATATTAGAATTTTGTTGAATGTAATAACGAAAGTCTATAACTAATCCTAAACTTAGTAAGGATTCACTAATTATGTGATTGTGAAATTGTTATGAAGCTAATTTAAAGTTATTATTGTGATTCAGCCCTATGAATATATGTTCGCAGAGGAAGGGACGTTATTACAAGAACACCGTTGGTGTATGTTTGTTGCTCTGTTTTTTTTTTTTTTTTGTTTTTTTTACATTTTTCCTCCCAACCCAATTTCTCATCTCTTGTTTTTCTCCTTTAAACAGTGGCCTACTTTAGAATACTATGCTAATGGGTATGTAGAAGTAGTGCAGGTACAATCGTTTTTCAATTCTAGCTTCTCTCCTTTTTTGTGTTGCTATTTCTACCTCACTTTATGAACTTATATATTTATGGACAATTTATTATTTGTGCCCGGGATGTTTATGTTTTTTTATGAAAATTCCCAATATGTTTACATTTATTAAAAATGCCCTGGATGTATACCAATATTTTAACAAAACGCCCTTGTAAAAAACGCTTGATGTGGCTGCCAACTTGGAAGAAGCGCTTGACACGAGTTAAAAATGTCTAGGTACATTTTTGGTGAAATACCAACTTAAAGGGCAAAATTAACTAAATCTCGAAACATAGAGGGCAAAAATAATCACAACTTAATACTTAAAGTGTATTTTTTTATTTTTTATTTTGCAAACTGAATGATGTGGCGTAGACGTTTTTAACCCGTGCCAAGCGCTTCTTCCAAGTTGGCAGCCACATCAGACGTTTTTTACAGTTGGCACACAAAGGAAATTTTGTTCAAAAATTGGTATATATCCACGGCATTTTTAATAAATGTAAACATATTGGGCATTTTCATAAAAAACGTAAGCATCTCGGGCACAAATAATAATTCGTTCTATATTTATAATATTTGTGCAGAATCCTTATGATGTTTATAATGTTATGACACCCTATGATGAGCCTACAAAAAGCAACATTCTTTTGCGTGACCGGTATATGTGCATGTAAGTGTTAAAAAACCTTTTCTTTTCTTGTTCACTTGGAATGGAAGTTTGATTGTTTGTTTTTTTTGTTAAATTTTTAATTTATGTATTGGAAAGGTACTGCTGTTTTCTTGGAGGAGAGAAGATGACAATTGATCATGTCCACCCAAAATCAAAAGGTGGAGAAAAAAAGACAAGGGAATATCAGGTAGCTGCATGTATAGTGTGCAATCAAAGAAAAGGAAGTCCAAGCCTTCAAAAAGCTAACATGAAACTGATCAGGATTCCTATGGTAATGGTATTATATTATTGAAAGTTATCAGTTTTAAGCTAACATGTATCCAATTATTTTATTGATTGATTATCTTATAATGCAGCCTCTCACCCCGGACGCCTTACTCCCACACATCAGAAAATGAAGTAATGATACGCAAAGAGCGAAAGGAGTGGAAAATGTACATCATGCGGCGTGACTCTAGGAGGATGATTTCATTTGAAAAACAATTGATTTTAGGGATAATTTTTGCAATTTATTTGTTAACTAAAACAATTTATATTATGTTAGTGCCGTTGTTATTTTTCACTTTCACACTGAATTGTTGCTAATTTTGGGTTTATGTCATTTATAGCATTTTTATCACTATTTGGTGGCATTTTTATCACGATTTGGAAACTTTGAAACACTTTGAAACGTGTGATATGTCCGCGTGGAAATGATGTGGGACGTGGAAATGTTGAACCTGCAAGAAGGGTTTGTAGTTGATTACGTGTTGTTTGACATATGGATGGATAATATTAGAATTTTGTTGAATGTAATAACGAAAGTCTATAACTAATCGTAAAATTAGTAAGGATTCACTAATTATGTGATTGTGAAATTGTTATGAAGCTAATTTAAAGTTATTATTGTGATTCAGCCCTATGAATATATGTTCGCAGAGGAAGGGACATTATTACAAGAACACCGTTGGTGTAAGTTTGTTGCTCTGTTTTTTTTTTTTTTTTTTTTTTTTTTTTTACATTTTTCCTCACAACCCAATTTCTCATCTCATGTTTTTCTCCTTTAAACAGTGGCCTACTTTAGAATACTATGCTAATGGGTATGTAGAAGTAGTGCAGGTACAATCGTTTTTCAATTCTAGCTTCTCTCCTTTTTTATGTTGCTATTTCTACCTCACTTTATGAACTTATATATCTATGGACAATTTATTATTTGTTCCCGAGATGTTTACGTTTTTTATGAATATTCCCAATATGTTTACATTTATTAAAAATGCCCTGGATGTATACCAATATTTTAACAAAATGCCCTTGTAAAAAACGCTTGATGTGGCTGCCAACTTGGAAGAAGCGCTTGACACGAGTTAAAAATGTCTAGGTACATTTTTGGTGAAATACAAACTTAAAGGGCAAAATTAACTAAATCCCGAAACATATAGGGCAAAAATAATCACAACTTAATACTTAAAGTGCATTTTTTTATTTTTTATTTTGCAAACTGAATGATGTGGCGTAGACGTTTTTAACCCGTGCCAAGCGCTTCTTCCAAGTTGGCAACCACATCAGACGTTTTTTACAGTTGGCACACAAAGGACATTTTGTTCAAAAATTGGTATATATCCACGGCATTTTTAATAAATGTAAACATATTGGGCATTTTCATAAAAAACGTAAGCATCTCGGGCACAAATAATAATTCGTTCTATATTTATAATATTTGTGCAGAATCCTTATGGTGTTTATAATGTTATGACACCCTATGATGAGCCTACAAAAAGCAACATTCTTTTGCGTGACCGGTATATGTGCATGTAAGTGTTAAAAAACCTTTTCTTTTCTTGTTCACTTGGAATGGAAGTTTGATTGTTTGTTTTTTTGTTAAATTTTTAATTTATGTATTGGAAAGGTACTGCTGTTTTCTTGGAGGAGAGAAGATGACAATTGATCATGTCCACCCAAAATCAAAAGGTGGAGAAAAAAAGACAAGGGAATATCAGGTAGCTGCATGTATAGTGTGCAATCAAAGAAAAGGAAGTCCAAGCCTTCAAAAAGCTAACATGAAACTGATCAGGATTCCTATGGTAATGGTATTATATTATTGAAAGTTATCAGTTTTAAGCTAACATGTATCCAATTATTTTATTGATTGATTATCTTATAATGCAGCCTCTCACCCCGGACGCCTTACTCCCACACATCAGAAAATGAAGTAATGATACGCAAAGCGCGAAAGGAGTGGAAAATGTACATCATGCGGCGTGACTCTTGGAGAATGATTTCATTTGAAAAACAATTAATTTTAGGGATAATTTTTGCAATTTATTTGTTAACTAAAACAATTTATATTATGTTAGTGCCGTTGTTATTTTTCACTTTCACACTGAATTGTTGCTAATTTTGGGTTTATGTCATTTATAGCATTTTTATCACTATTTGGTGGCATTTTTATCACGATTTGGAAACTTTGAAACACTTTGAAACGTGTGATATGTCCGCGTGGAAGTGATGTGGGACGTGGAAATGTTGAACCTGGAAGAAGGGTTTGTAGTTGATTACGTGTTGTTTGACATATGGATGGATAATATTAGAATTTTGTTGAATGTAATAACGAAAGTCTATAACTAATCCTTAAATTAGTAAGGATTCACTAATTATGTGATTGTGAAATTGTTATGAAGCTAATTTAAAGTTATTATTGTGATTCAGCCCTATGAATATATGTTCGCATAGGAAGGGACGTTATTACAAGAACACCGTTGGTGTAAGTTTGTTGCTCTGTTCTTTTTTTTTTTTTTTTTTTTTACATTTTTCCTCACAACCCAATTTCTCATCTCATGTTTTTCTCCTTTAAACAATGGCCTACTTTAGAATACTATGCTAATGGGTATGTAGAAGTAGTGCAGGTACAATCGTTTTTCAATTCTAGCTTCTCTCCTTTTTTGTGTTGCTATTTCTACCTCACTTTATGAACTTATATATTTATGGACAATTTATTATTTGTTCCCGGGATGTTTACGTTTTTTATGAAAATTCCCAATATGTTTACATTTATTAAAAATGCCCTGGATGTATACCAATGTTTTAACAAAATGTCCTTGTAAAAAATGCTTGATGTGGCTGCCAACTTGGAAGAAGCGCTTGACACGAGTTAAAAATGTCTAGGTACATTTTTGGTGAAATACAAATTTAAAGGGCAAAATTAACTAAATCCCGAAACATATAGGGCAAAAATAATCACAACTTAATAGTTAAAGTGCATTTTTTTATTTTTTATTTTGCAAACTGAATGCTGTGGTGTAGACGTTTTTAACCCGTGCCAAGCGCTTCTTCCAAGTTGGCAGCCACATCATACGTTTTTTACAGTTGGCACACAAATGACATTTTGTTCAAAAATTGGTATATATCCACGGCATTTTTAATAAATGTAAACATATTGGGCATTTTCATAAAAAACGTAAACATCTCGGGCACAAATAATAATTCGTCCTATATTTATAATATTTGTGCAGAATCCTTATGATGTTTATAATGTTATGACACCCTATGATGAGCCTACAAAAAGCAACATTCTTTGGCGTGACCGGTATATGTGCATGTAAGTGTTAAAAAAACCTTTTCTTTTCTTGTTCACTTGGAATGGAAGTTTGTTTGTTTGTTTTTTTGTTAAATTTTTAATTTATGTATTGGAAAGGTACTGCGGTTTTCTTGGAGGAGAGAAGTTGACAATTGATCATGTCCACCCTAAATCAAAAGGTGGAGAAAAAAAGACCAGGGAATATCAGGTAGCTGCATGTATAGTGTGCAATCAAAGGAAAGGAAGTCAAAGCCTTCAAGAAGCTAACATGAAACTGATCAGGATTCCTGTGGTAATGGTATTATATTATTGAAAGTTATCAGTTTAAAGCTAACATGTATCCAATTATTTTATTGATTGATTATCTTATAATGCAGCCTCTCACCCCGGACGCCTTACCCCCACACATCAGAAAGGTAGTAATGTTACGCAAATCGCGAAAGGAGTGGAAAATGTACATCATGCGGCGTGACTCTTGGGGAATGATTTCGGAGAATAATTTTATTTGAAAAACAATTGATTTTAGGGATAATTTTTGCAATTTATTTGTTAACTAAAACAATTTATATTATATTAGTGCAGTTGTTATTTTTCACTTTCACACTGAATTGTTGTTAATTTTGGGTCTATGTCATTTATGGCATTTTTATCACTATTTGGTAGGATTTTTATAACTATTTGGAAACTTTGAAACACTTTGAAACGTGTGATATGTCCGCGTGGAAGTGATGTGGGACCTGGAAATGTTGGACCTGGAAGAAGGGTTTGTAGGTGATTACGTGTTGTTTGACATATGGATGGATAATATTAGAATTTTGTTGAATGTAATAACGAAAGTTTATAACTAATCCTAAAATTATTAAGGATTCACTAATTATGTGATTGTGAAATTGTTATGAAGCTAATTTAAAGTTATTATTGTGATTCAGCCCTATGAATATATGTTCGCAGAGGAAGGGACGTTATTACAAGAACACCGTTGGTGTATGTTTGTTGCTCTGTTTTTTTTTTTTTTTTGTTTTTTTTACATTTTTCCTCCCAACCCAATTTCTCATCTCTTGTTTTTCTCCTTTAAACAGTGGCCTACTTTAGAATACTATGCTAATGGGTATGTAGAAGTAGTGCAGGTACAATCGTTTTCCAATTCTAGCTTCTCTCTTTTTTTGTGTTGCTATTTCTACCTCACTTTATGAACTTATATATTTCTGGACAATTTATTATTTGTGTCCGGGATGTTTACGTTTTTTATGAAAATTCCCAATATGTTTACATTTATTAAAAATGCCCTGGATGTATACCAATATTTTAACAAAAGGCCCTTGTAAAAAACGCTTGATGTGGTTGCCAACTTGGAAGAAGCGCTTGACACGAGTTAAAAATGTCTAGGTACATTTTTGGTGAAATACAAACTTAAAGGGCAAAATTAACTAAATCCCGAAACATATAGGCTATGTTGCACGGGTACGCGATACGGCGATACGGATACGGTACGGTACGGGTACGGCAATACGGATTTTCAAAAAATAGGCGATACGGATACGGCAAGGATACGCCTATATATATAAATATATTAATATTAATATTACAAGAATTTAATGACACGTTCATAGTAAGTAAGAATTGATACAAAAAGCATTAGTTCATAAAAGTGATTATAACAATATAGTGAATTATGAAGGTGGTGGTGAGCAAGTAGAAGGTGGCCACAACCATGGATTTGGTGTCTTGGTGGAGGTGGATTGAGAAATAAGAAAAATTGATTAGAAGTGAGAAAAGTGGAATTATGATCATGAGCTAGTTAATTACTAATTAGATTAAAAGATTTTATTTTAAGTTTTAATTGTACGTGGTATTTATTGATGTTGCCATCAATTTAAAAACTTATAAAAAAGACCCAAAATATTCCCGATACGCCTTAAATATGTATCGGATACGTATCGGGAATTTTTTTATTTTCTTTTAATTAACCGATACGCCACGTGGCGTATCGGATTTGTATCGGTAGTGTATCCGTAGCGTATCGGTATCGAATACGTATCCGATACCGGTACGCTAGTTTTTTAGGTGTATCCGTGCATCATAGCATATAGGGCAAAAATAATCACAACTTAATAGTTAAAGTGCATTTTTTTATTTTTTATTTTGCAAACTGAATGATGTGGCGTAGACGTTTTTAACCCGTGCCAAGCGCTTCTTCCAAGTTGGCAGCCACATCAGACGTTTTTTATAGTTGGCACACAAAGGACATTTTGTTCAAAAAATGGTATATATCCACGGCATTTTTAATAAATGTAAACATATTGGGCATTTTCATAAAAAACGTAAACATCTCGGGCACAAATAATAATTCGTCCTATATTTATAATATTTGTGCAGAATCCTTATGATGTTTATAATGTTATGACACCCTATGATGAGCATACAAAAAGCAACATTCTTTGGCGTGACCGGTATATGTGCATGTAAGTATTAAAAAAACCTTTTCTTTTCTTGTTCACTTGGAATGGAAGTTTGATTGTTTGTTTTTTTTGTTAAATTTTTAATTTATGTATTGGAAATGTACTGCAGTTTTCTTGGAGGATAGAAGTTGACAATTGATCATGTCCACCCTAAATCAAAAGGTGGAGAAAAAAAGAACAGGGAATATCAGGTAGCTGCATGTATAGTGTGCAATCAAAGGAAAGGAAGTCAAAGCCTTCAAGAAGCTAACATGAAACTGATCAGGATTCCTGCTGTAATGGTATTATATTATTGAAAGTTATCAGTTTTAAGCTAACATGTATCCAATTATTTTATTGATTGATTATCTTATAATGCAGCCTCTCACCCCAGACGCCTTACCCCCACACATCAGAAAGGTAGTAATGTTACGCAAATCGCGAAAGGAGTGGAAAATGTACATCATGCGGCGTGACTCTTGGGGAATGATTTCGGAGAATAATTTTATTTGAAAAACAGTTGATTTTAGGGATAATTTTTGCAATTTATTTGTTAACTAAAACAATTTATATTATGTTAGTACCGTTGTTATTTTTCACTTTCACACTGAATTGTTGTTAATTTTGGGTCTATGTCATTTATGGCATTTTTATCACTATTTGGTAGCATTTTTATAACTATTTGGAAACTTTGAAACACTTTGAAACGTGTGATATGTCCGCGTGGAAGTGATGTGGGACCTGGAAATGTTGGACCTGGAAGAAGGGTTTGTAGGTGATTACGTGTTGTTTGACATATGGATGGATAATATTAGAATTTTGTTGAATGTAATAACGAAAGTCTATAACTAATCCTAAAATTAGTAAGGATTCACTAATTATGTGATTGTGAAATTGTTATGAAGCTAATTTAAAGTTATTATTGTGATTCAGCCCTATGAATATATGTTCGCAGAGGAAGGGACGTTATTACAAGAACACCGTTGGTGTATGTTTGTTGCTCTGTTTTTTTTTTTTTTGTTTTTTTTACATTTTTCCTCCCAACCCAATTTCTCATCTCTTGTTTTTCTCCTTTAAACAGTGGCCTA
Organism: Linaria vulgaris; assembly: GCA_948329865.1. Classification (NCBI taxonomy): domain Eukaryota; kingdom Viridiplantae; phylum Streptophyta; class Magnoliopsida; order Lamiales; family Plantaginaceae; genus Linaria; species Linaria vulgaris. The sequence continues at coordinate 25,990,966 of OX415250.1, read as the reverse complement.
CTTTAGAATACTATGCTAATGGGTATGTAGAAGTAGTGCAGGTACAATCGTTTTTCAATTCTAGCTTCTCTCCTTTTTTGTATTGCTATTTCTACCTCACTTTATGAACTTATATATTTATGGACAATTTATTATTTGTTCCCGGGATGTTTACATTTTTTATGAAAATTCCCAATTTGTTTACATTTATTAAAAATGCTCTGGATGTATACCAATGTTTTAACAAAATGTCCTTGTAAAAAACGCTTATGTGGCTGCCAAATTGGAAGAAGCGCTTGACACGAGTTAAAAATGTCTAGGTACATTTTTGGTGAAATACAAATTTAAAGGGCAAAATTAACTAAATCCCAAAACATATAGGGCAAAAATAATCACAACTTAATAGTTAAAGTGCATTTTTTTATTTTTTATTTTGCAAACTGAATGATGTGGCGTAGACGTTTTTAACCCGTGCCAAGCGCTTCTTCCAAGTTGGCAGCCACATCAGACGTTTTTTACAGTTGGCACACAAAGGACATTTTGTTCAAAAATTGGTATATATTCACGGGATTTTTAATAAATGTAAACATATTGGGCATTTTCATAAAAAACGTAAACATCTCAGGCACAAATAATAATTCGTCCTATATTTATAATATTTGTGCAGAATCCTTATGATGTTTATAATGTTATGACACCCTATGATGAGCCTACAAAAAGCAACATTCTTTGGCATGACCGGTATATGTCCATGTAAGTGTTAAAAAAACCTTTTCTTTTCTTGTTCACTTGGAATGGAAGTTTGTTTGTTTGTTTTTTGTTAAATTTTTAATTTATGTATTGGAAAGGTACTGCGGTTTTCTTGGAGGAGAGAAGTTGACAATTGATCATGTCCACCCTAAATCAAAAGGTGGAGAAAAAAAGACCAGGGAATATCAGGTAGCTGCATGTATAGTGTGCAATCAAAGGAAAGGAAGTCAAAGCCTTCAAGAAGCTAACATGAAACTGATCAGGATTCCTGTGGTAATGGTATTATATTATTGAAAGTTATCAGTTTAAAGCTAACATGTATCCAATTATTTTATTGATTGATTATCTTATAATGCAGCCTCTCACCCCGGACGCCTTACCCCCACACATCAGAAAGGTAGTAATGTTACGCAAATCGCGAAAGGAGTGGAAAATGTACATCATGCGGCGTGACTCTTGGGGAATGATTTCGGAGAATAATTTTATTTGAAAAACAGTTGATTTTAGGGATAATTTTTGCAATTTATTTGTTAACTAAAACAATTTATATTATGTTAGTACCGTTGTTATTTTTCACTTTCACACTGAATTGTTGTTAATTTTGGGTCTATGTCATTTATGGCATTTTTATCACTATTTGTAGCATTTTTATAACTATTTGGAAACTTTGAAACACTTTGAAACGTGTGATATGTCCGCGTGGAAGTGATGTGGGACCTGGAAATGTTGGACCTGGAAGAAGGGTTTGTAGGTGATTACGTGTTGTTTGACATATGGATGGATAATATTAGAATTTTGTTGAATGTAATAACGAAAGTCTATAACTAATCCTAAAATTAGTAAGGATTCACTAATTATGTGATTGTGAAATTGTTATGAAGCTAATTTAAAGTTATTATTGTGATTCAGCCCTATGAATATATGTTCGCAGAGGAAGGGACGTTATTACAAGAACACCGTTGGTGTATGTTTGTTGCTCTGTTTTTTTTTTTTTGTTTTTTTTACATTTTTCCTCCCAACCCAATTTCTCATCTCTTGTTTTTCTCCTTTAAACAGTGGCCTACTTTAGAATACTATGCTAATGGGTATGTAGAAGTAGTGCAGGTACAATCGTTTTTCAATTCTAGCTTCTCTCCTTTTTTGTGTTGCTATTTCTACCTCACTTTATGAACTTATATATTTATGGACAATTTATTATTTGTTCCCGGGATGTTTACATTTTTTATGAAAATTCCCAATTTGTTTACATTTATTAAAAATGCCCTGGATGTATACCAATGTTTTAACAAAATGTCCTTGTAAAAAACGCTTATGTGGCTGCCAACTTGGAAGAAGCGCTTGACACGAGTTAAAAATGTCTAGGTACATTTTTGGTGAAATACAAATTTAAAGGGCAAAATTAACTAAATCCCAAAACATATAGGGCAAAAATAATCACAACTTAATAGTTAAAGTGCATTTTTTTATTTTTTATTTTGCAAACTGAATGATGTGGCGTAGACGTTTTTAACCCGTGCCAAGCGCTTCTTCCAAGTTGGCAGCCACATCAGACGTTTTTTACAGTTGGCACACAAAGGACATTTTGTTCAAAAATTGGTATATATTCACGGGATTTTTAATAAATGTAAACATATTGGGCATTTTCATAAAAAACGTAAACATCTCGGGCACAAATAATAATTCGTCCTATATTTATAATATTTGTGCAGAATCCTTATGATGTTTATAATGTTATGACACCCTATGATGAGCCTACAAAAAGCAACATTCTTTGGCATGACCGGTATATGTCCATGTAAGTGTTAAAAAAACCTTTTCTTTTCTTGTTCACTTGGAATGGAAGTTTGTTTGTTTGTTTTTTGTTAAATTTTTAATTTATGTATTGGAAAGGTACTGCGGTTTTCTTGGAGGAGAGAAGTTGACAATTGATCATGTCCACCCTAAATCAAAAGGTGGAGAAAAAAAGACCAGGGAATATCAGGTAGCTGCATGTATAGTGTGCAATCAAAGGAAAGGAAGTCAAAGCCTTCAAGAAGCTAACATGAAACTGATCAGGATTCCTGTGGTAATGGTATTATATTATTGAAAGTTATCAGTTTAAAGCTAACATGTATCCAATTATTTTATTGATTGATTATCTTATAATGCAGCCTCTCACCCCGGACGCCTTACCCCCACACATCAGAAAGGTAGTAATGTTACGCAAATCCCGAAAGGAGTGGAAAATGTACATCATGCGGCGTGACTCTTGGGGAATGATTTCGGAGAATAATTTTATTTGAAAAACAGTTGATTTTAGGGATAATTTTTGCAATTTATTTGTTAACTAAAACAATTTATATTATGTTAGTACCGTTGTTATTTTTCACTTTCACACTGAATTGTTGTTAATTTTGGGTCTATGTCATTTATGGCATTTTTATCACTATTTGGTAGCATTTTTATAACTATTTGGAAACTTTGAAACACTTTGAAACGTGTGATATGTCCGCGTGGAAGTGATGTGGGACCTGGAAATGTTGGACCTGGAAGAAGGGTTTGTAGGTGATTACGTGTTGTTTGACATATGGATGGATAATATTAGAATTTTGTTGAATGTAATAACGAAAGTCTATAACTAATCCTAAAATTAGTAAGGATTCACTAATTATGTGATTGTGAAATTGTTATGAAGCTAATTTAAAGTTATTATTGTGATTCAGCCCTATGAATATATGTTCGCAGAGGAAGGGACGTTATTACAAGAACACCGTTGGTGTATGTTTGTTGCTCTGTTTTTTTTTTTTTGTTTTTTTTACATTTTTCCTCCCAACCCAATTTCTCATCTCTTGTTTTTCTCCTTTAAACAGTGGCCTACTTTAGAATACTATGCTAATGGGTATGTAGAAGTAGTGCAGGTACAATCGTTTTTCAATTCTAGCTTCTCTCCTTTTTTGTGTTGCTATTTCTACCTCACTTTATGAACTTATATATTTATGGACAATTTATTATTTGTTCCCGGGATGTTTACATTTTTTATGAAAATTCCCAATTTGTTTACATTTATTAAAAATGCCCTGGATGTATACCAATGTTTTAACAAAATGTCCTTGTAAAAAACGCTTATGTGGCTGCCAACTTGGAAGAAGCGCTTGACACGAGTTAAAAATGTCTAGGTACATTTTTGGTGAAATACAAATTTAAAGGGCAAAATTAACTAAATCCCAAAACATATAGGGCAAAAATAATCACAACTTAATAGTTAAAGTGCATTTTTTTATTTTTTATTTTGCAAACTGAATGATGTGGCGTAGACGTTTTTAACCCGTGCCAAGCGCTTCTTCCAAGTTGGCAGCCACATCAGACGTTTTTTACAGTTGGCACACAAAGGACATTTTGTTCAAAAATTGGTATATATTCACGGGATTTTTAATAAATGTAAACATATTGGGCATTTTCATAAAAAACGTAAACATCTCGGGCACAAATAATAATTCGTCCTATATTTATAATATTTGTGCAGAATCCTTATGATGTTTATAATGTTATGACACCCTATGATGAGCCTACAAAAAGCAACATTCTTTGGCATGACCGGTATATGTCCATGTAAGTGTTAAAAAAACCTTTTCTTTTCTTGTTCACTTGGAATGGAAGTTTGTTTGTTTGTTTTTTGTTAAATTTTTAATTTATGTATTGGAAAGGTACTGCGGTTTTCTTGGAGGAGAGAAGTTGACAATTGATCATGTCCACCCTAAATCAAAAGGTGGAGAAAAAAAGACCAGGGAATATCAGGTAGCTGCATGTATAGTGTGCAATCAAAGGAAAGGAAGTCAAAGCCTTCAAGAAGCTAACATGAAACTGATCAGGATTCCTGTGGTAATGGTATTATATTATTGAAAGTTATCAGTTTAAAGCTAACATGTATCCAATTATTTTATTGATTGATTATCTTATAATGCAGCCTCTCACCCCGGACGCCTTACCCCCACACATCAGAAAGGTAGTAATGTTACGCAAATCCCGAAAGGAGTGGAAAATGTACATCATGCGGCGTGACTCTTGGGGAATGATTTCGGAGAATAATTTTATTTGAAAAACAATTGATTTTAGGGATAATTTTTGCAATTTATTTGTTAACTAAAACAATTTATATTATATTAGTGCAGTTGTTATTTTTCACTTTCACACTGAATTGTTGTTAATTTTGGGTCTATGTCATTTATGGCATTTTTATCACTATTTGGTAGCATTTTTATAACTATTTGGAAACTTTGAAACACTTTGAAACATGCGATATGTCCGCGTGGAAGTGATGTGGGACCTGGAAATGTTGGACCTGGAAGTAGGGTTTGTAGGTGATTACGTGTTGTTTGACATATGGATGGATAATATTAGAATTTTGTTGAATGTAATAACGAAAGTCTATAACTAATCCTAAAATTAGTAAGGATTCACTAATTATGTGATTGTGAAATTGTTATGAAGCTAATTTAAAGTTATTATTGTGATTCAGCCCTATGAATATATGTTCGCAGAGGAAGGGACGTTATTACAAGAACACCGTTGGTGTATGTTTGTTGCTCTGGTTTTTTTTTTTTTGTTTTTTTTACATTTTTCCTCCCAACCCAATTTCTCATCTCATGTTTTTCTCCTTTAAACAGTGGCCTACTTTAGAATACTATGCTAATGGGTATGTAGAAGTAGTGCAGGTACAATCGTTTTTCAATTCTAGCTTCTCTCCTTTTTTGTGTTGCTATTTCTACCTCACTTTATGAACTTATATATTTATGGACAATTTATTATTTGTTCCCGGGATGTTTACATTTTTTATGAAAATTCCCAATATGTTTACATTTATTAAAAATGCCCTGGATGTATACCAATGTTTTAACAAAATGTCCTTGTAAAAAACGCTTGATGTGGCTGCCAACTTGGAAGAAGCGCTTGACACGAGTTAAAAATGTCTAGGTACATTTTTGGTGAAATACAAATTTAAAGGGCAAAGTTAACTAAATCCCGAAACATATAGGGCAAAAATAATCACAACTTAATACTTAAAGTGCATTTTTTTATTTTTTATTTTGCAAACTGAATGATGTGGCGTAGACATTTTTAACCCGTGCCAAACGCTTCTTCCAAGTTGGCAGCCACATCAGACGTTTTTTATAGTTGGCACACAAAGGACATTTTGTTCAAAAATTGGTATATATCCACGGCATTTTTAATAAATGTAAACATATTGGGCATTTTCATAAAAAACGTAAACATCTCGGGCACAAATAATAATTCGTCCTATATTTATAATATTTGTGCAGAATCCTTATGATGTTTATAATGTTATGACACCCTATTATGAGCCTACAAAAAGCAACATTCTTTGGCGTGACCGGTATATGTGCATGTAAGTGTTAAAAAAATCTTTTCTTTTCTTGTTCACTTGGAATGGAAGTTTGTTTGTTTGTTTTTTTTGTTAAATTTTTAATTTATGTATTGGAAAGGTACTGCAGTTTTCTTGGAGGAGAGAAGTTGACAATTGATCATGTCCACCCTAAATCAAAAGGTGGAGAAAATAAGACAAGGGAATATCAGGTAGCTGCATGTATAGTGTGCAATCAAAGGAAAGGAAGTCAAAGTCTTCAAGAAACTAACATGAAACTGATCAGGATTCCTGTGGTAATGGTATTATATTATTGAAAGTTATCAGTTTAAAGCTAACATGTATCCAATTATTTTATTGATTGATTATCTTATAATGCAGCCTCTCACCCCGGACGCCTTACCCCCACACATCAGAAAGATAGTAATGTTACGCAAATCGCGAAAGGAGTGGAAAATGTACATCATGCGGCATGACTCTTGGGGAATGATTTCGGAGAATAATTTTTTTTGAAAAACAATTGATTTTAGGGATAATTTTTGCAATTTATTTGTTAACTAAAACAATTTATATTATGTTAGTGCAGTTGTTATTTTTCACTTTCACACTGAATTGTTGTTAATTTTGGGTCTATGTCATTTATGGCATTTTTATCACTATTTGGTAGCATTTGTATAACTATTTGGAAACTTTGAAACACTTTGAAACGTGTGATATGTCCGCGTGGAAGTGATGTGGGACCTGGAAATGTTTGACCTGAAAGAAGGGTTTGTAGGTGATTACGTGTTGTTTGACATATGGATGGATAATATTAGAATTTTGTTGAATGTAATAACGAAAGTCTATAACTAATCCTAAAATTAGTATTGTTTGACATATGGTGATTACGTGTTGTTTGACTCTTGGGGAATGATTTCGGAGAATAATTTTATTTGAAAACCAATTGATTTTAGGGATAATTTTTGCAATTTATTTGTTAATTAAAACAATTTATATTATGTTAGTGCTGTTGTTATTTTTCACTTTCACACTGAATTGTTGTTAATTTTGGGTCTATGTCATTTATGGCATTTTTATCACTATTTGGTGGCATTTTTATCACTATTTGGAAACTTTGAAACACTTTGAAACGTGTGATATGTCCGCGTGGAAGTGATGTGGGACCTGGAAATGTTGGACCTGGAAGAAGGGTTTGTAGGTGATTACGTGTTGTTTGACATATGGATGGATAATATTAGAATTTTGTTGAATGTAATAACGAAAGTCTATAACTAATCCTAAAATTAGTAAGGATTCACTAATTATGTGATTGTGAAATTGTTATGAAGCTAATTTAAAGTTATTATTGTGATTCAGCCCTATGAATATATGTTCGCAGAGGAAGGGACGTTACTACAAGAACACCGTTGGTGTAAGTTTGTTGCTCTGGTTTTTTTTTTTTTTTTTTACATTTTTCCTCCCAATCCAATTTCTAATCTCATGTTTTTCTCCTTTAAACAGTGGCCTACTTTAGAATACTATGCTAATGGGTATGTAGAAGTAGTGCAGGTACAATCGTTTTTCAATTCTAGCTTCTCTCCTTTTTTGTGTTGCTATTTCTACCTCACTTTATGAACTTATATATTTCTGGACAATTTATTATTTGTGCCCGGGATGTTTACGTTTTTTATGAAAATTTAAAATATGTTTACATTTATTAAAAATGCCCTGGATGTATACCAATATTTTAACAAAATGCCCTTGTAAAAAAGCTTGATGTGGCTGCCAACTTGGAAGAAGCGCTTGACACGAGTTGAAAATGTCTAGGTACAGTTTTGGTGAAATACAAACTTAAAGGGCAAAATTTACTAAATCCCGAAACATATAGGGCAAAAATAATCACAACTTAATACTTAAAGTGCATTTTTTTATTTTTTATTTTGCAAACTGAATGATGTGGCGTAGACGTTTTTAACCCGTGACAAGCGCTTCTTCCAAGTTGGCAGCCACATCAGACGTTTTTTTACAGTTGGCACACAAAGGACATTTTGTTCAAAAATTGGTATATATCCACGACATTTTTAATAAATGTAAACATATTGGGCATTTTCATAAAAAACGTAAACATCTCGGGCACAAATAATAATCCGTTCTATATTTATAATATTTGTGCAGAATCCTTATGATGTTTATAATGTTATGACACACTATGATAAGCCTACAAAAAGCAACATTCTTTTGCGTGACCGGTATATGTGCATGTAAGTGTTAAAAAAACCTTTTCTTTTCTTGTTCACTTGGAATGGAAGTTTGATTGTTTGTTTTTTTGTTAAATTTTTAATTTATGTATTGGAAAGGTACTGCGGTTTTCTTGGAGGAGAGAAGATGACAATTGATCATGTCCACCCGAAATCAAAAGATGGAGAACAAAAGACCAGAGAATATCAAGTAGTTGCATGTATAGTGTGCAATCAAAGGAAAGGAAGTCCAAGCCTTCAAGAAGCTAACATGAAACTGATCAGGATTCCTGTGGTAATGGCATTATATTATTGAAAGTTATCAGTTTTAAGCTAACATGTATCCAATTATTTTATTGATTGATTTCTTATAATGCAGCCTCTCACCCCGGACGCCTTACCCCCACACATAAGAAAGGTAGTAATGTTACGCAAATCGCGAAAGGAGTGGAAAATGTACATCATGCGGCGTGACTCTTGGGGAATGATTTCGGAGAATAATTTCATTTGAAAAACAATTGATTTTAGGGATAATTTTTGCAATTTATTTCTTAACTAAAACAATTTATATTATGTTAGTGCCGTTGTTATTTATCACTTTCACACTGAATTGTTGTTAATTTTGGGTCTATGTCATTTATGGAATTTTTATCACTATTTGGTGGCATTTTTATCACTATTTGGAAACTTTGAAACACTTTGAAACGTGTGATATGTCCGCGTGGAAGTGATGTGGGACCTAGAAGAAGGTTTTGTTGGTGATTACGTGTTGTTTGACATATGGATGGATAATGTTAGAATCTTGTTGAATGTTATTGACATAGAAATGCGAAGAAGCTAGGAGTTGAAGAATCTTGTTACTTATGAATGCGAAGAAGCTAACAGTTGAATGTTAAAAGTTATGCATGTATCTATATTTTTTATAAGAGTATATGCAATGTATCGATATTTTTTATAATTAGATGTGACGGAGATTGTTTTGCATAATATAAACATGGCTATAAGAACTACAGCTTCTACCCAGAATCGGATTAACTTTTTCTCTTTGTTTGATACTTTATCTTTTGTTATACATTTGATCCCTTCAATTGGAAACTCCATAGTTTCTTGTCTATAATTCAAATACAACCTATACATAACCAATAAAAATGACTTCCAAAAGTTTTCCATATAAAATAGAGTCGACTTGGCATGCTCTGTTGCATCGATGCCATATACTAGGACATCGAAATTTCACTGCATAAGAAATTAGGATTTAGTAACGTCAAACTTCCAGATCATCAAGATAACATATATGTGTGAAGCCACAGCAAGACCTGTGAGTGTCGTAATCATCTGCAGACTCCAAATTTAGTGCTGAGAAATGCTAAAATTAGATTAATTACAAGGAAATTAACTTGTTACCCTTTTTGATTTAGAGAAAATGTAGGGCCTTCAAAAATTTACTAAGTTACAAAGAGAAAGAACGACCCAATGGGCACTTGCTATTTGTTCACGTGGGCCCTTAGCAGTATGTAAAGCTAACTGTAGCCCTGACCTCCCCAACAAGCCTGTTGTTGAACCTGCAAAAAGGAGAGAAATGTAATGGTGCTAATGCTTAAAATGGATTGAAAACACAAGCTGCAAAAAGGAGAAAAAAACACCTAAACTGAGCATTGTAAAAGAGAGAAATGCCTGGCAAAAATGAGAGAAATGTAATGGTGCTAATGCTTAAAATGGATTGTAAACACAAGCTGCAAAAAGGAGAAAAAATACCTAAACAGAGCATTGTACTGAACCTGAACTCTAGCGGAATTAAGACTAGTTCTTAAAAAAAAAGCATAGAAGAAATTAACAAAAGTTCACCATTCTCATTCTCATTTTCATTCTCATTCAAAATACCAGATACATTTGTTTAGAATGGACAAAGTGCAGAAAAATACCAGATACATTTAAAATGGACAAAGTGCAGAAAATATTGAACAAAAAAAAAAAATATTTGTTTACCATAAGCTATTAATGGTTCTCACAACATTAACACTTCATGTGGTCAAAGTTATTCTGTGAGCTTTCCAAATAATTAAGAATTAAAGTGCGACAACAAGTATAATGGCCTTTTCTCTTTCTCCAAAGCTAAAGCTTGATCTTGGTCGTCTCAAGTTTATGATTCAAAATAGACAAAAAAAACTAGATCATGTGGCTCCTAAAGTTATGATCGTTGACCAAAACCAGAAGTAAGTATTACTTACTCGTTTTTTTTATTTTTATAAATGACTTAGTACAAAAGTTTAGAGTTAAGCCTCTGTGGATTTTAAGCTTTCGCGTACATTTTCTCTTGTTTGTTTCTGGATTATTGTGCAATTTAAATTTAATTTCTACTGTAATTTATATTTAATTATATTAAGGGCCCCAATCTTGTTTTTCCATCCTCAGCAATTTATATTTAATTGCATTAAGGCCCCCAATCTTGTTATTCCGTTATATTTAATTTTATTAAGGCCCCCAATTTAAATTTATAACGAAAGTCTATAACTAATCCTAAAATTAGTAAGGATTCACTAATTATGTGAATGTGAAATTGTTATGAAGATAATTTAAAGTTATTATTGTGATTCACCCTATGAATACATGTTCGCTCAGGAAGGGACGTTATTACAAGAACATCGTTGGTATAAGTTTGTTGCTCTGTTTTTTTTTTTTTTTTACATTTCTCCTCCCAACTCAATTTCTAAGTTTGTTGCTCTGGTTTTTTTTTTTTTTTTTTTTTTACATTTTCCTCCCAACCCAATTTCTCATCTCATGTTTTCCTCCTTTAAACAGTGGCCTGCTTTAGAATACTATGCCAATGGGGATGTAGCAGTAGTGCATGTACAATCTTTTTTTAATTCTAGCTTCTCTTCCATTTTGTGTTGCTATTTCTACCTCACTTTATGAACTTATATATTTATAATATTTGTGCAGAATCCTTATGAAGTTTGTAATGTTATGACACCCTATGATGAGCCTACAAAAAGCAACATTCTTTTGCGTGACCGGTATATGTGCATGTAAGTGTTAAAAAATATTTTCTTTTCTTGTTCACTTGGAATGGAAGTTTGATTGTTTGTTTCTTTGTTAAATTTTTAATTTATGTATTGGAAATGTACTGCGGTTTTTTTGGAGGAGAGAAGTTGACAATTGATCATGTCCACCCTAAATCAAAAGGTGGAGAAAAAAAGATCGGGGAAAATCAGGTAGCTGCATGTATAGTGTGCAATCAAAGGAAAGGAAGTCAAAGCCTTCAAGAAGCTAACATGAAACTGATTAGGATTCATGTGGTAATGGTATTATATTATTGAAAGTTATCAGTTTTAAGCTAACATGTATCCAATTATTTTATTGATTGATTATCTTATAATGCAGCCTCTCACCCTGGACGCCTTACCCCCACACATCATAAAAGAAGTAATGTTACGCAAAGCGCGAAAGGAGTGGCAAATGTACATCATGCGGCGTGACTCTTGGGGAAAAATTTCGGAGAATAATTTTATTTGAAAAACAATTGATTTTAGGGATAATTTTTGCACTTTATTTGTTAACTAAAATAATTTATATTATTTGTTAACTAAAACAATTTATATTATGTTAGTGCCGTTGTCATTTTTCACTTTCACACTGAATTGTTGTTAATTTTGGGTCTATGTCATTTATAGTATTTTTATCACTATTTGGAAACTTTGAAACACTTTGAAACGTGTGATATGTCCGCGTGGAAGTGATGTGGGACCTGGAAGAAGGTTCTGTAGGTGATTACGTGTTGTTTGACATATGGATGGATAATATTAGAATCTTGTTGAATGTTATTGACATAGAAATGCGAAGAAGCTAGCAGTTGAAGAATCTTGTTAACATAGGAATGCGAAGAAGCTAACAGTTGAATGTTAAAAGTTATGCATGGTCATGAGAACTACAGCTTCTACCCAGAATCGAATTAACTTTTTCTTTTTGTTTGATACTTTATCTTTTGTTATACATTTGATCCCTTCAATTGGTAGCTACATAGTTTTGTTAGATTATTTCTAATAATCTATTTAGTGGACAAATAAATTGAGACAATTATATTTAAGCTAATAAATATATTGGGCTAATTAAGTTATCTAAATTAAGGAGTCCAATTAGCATCTAATTAAGTATGGGCTTTGTAATGTGTAATACCCAACAGGAGTCTAATTAGGGTTTATGGGGTTCTAATTAGATTACTATATAAGGCTCGGGTTTTGGTCCCCAAGACAATTCTTGAAACACTCTCCTCATCTTTTCCCATCAATTGAGCGAGATCCCATCGAGAGCTAAACTTTGTCTGTGGAAGACCGAAGCCTCACCGTTCTCCAGTAAAAGCTTTATCTGTATGGATTAAGGTACGCTTTCGATTAATTGTTTGTGAATTTCTTTATGGTTTAACATGTAGCGGTCTTGGATACGTGAATTTATTCATGCTAAAGTATTTAATCCAACAAGTGGTATCAGAGCCACAATGTTAAATCATATCGAGATTTTGAGACTTCGGTTATGAAATTTCTCACGGATTATGTTTTTTGATGTGCAATTATTATGTGTTGGATGATTATTCTTTGATTTTATTGAATAATCGTTTGAATTAGGGAACGTAATTGCTTACATGTTAATTTGTGGTTTCTCGTTTCTGTGGGTATTTGAAACGAAATTTGTGAATTAATTCTTTTAACTTCAGAGCTTCGGAAATTCTTTTATTTCGATATTGCCGGCTAGGGCTGTTTGGGCCGGGTCGGGATCTTGGATTCTGACCCGACCCGTCGGGTTTTTCCCGGTTCGGGAAAAACCCGAAAAAATGTCTCCCCGGCCAGACCGGGAATTAGGTCCCGATCTGGCTCCCGCCGGGAGGGAACGGGACCTCGCGGGATCCCGGGAGACAGGGGGTGTTACGTTATTATATTTTTTTTTATTTCTTATCAGCTATTAACAACACACAAACACACACAACAAACACACACACACACACAATGCAGACGCAGTACACACACAACACACACAGCACATACAAACACACACAACACACACACACATCTTGGATTCCGCTCAACTCAAGCCGCCACGACCCGCCTCACCAGTCACCACCCCCGCCGCTGCGCCACCACCCCACCGCCACGACCCACGACCCCGCCTCACCAACCCGCAATATTTAGAGGTCGATTTTCAAAACCTTATTTTTTTTAAATCTTTAAATTATTGTTTAATTACATGACTTCTTGTTGGTGATCGGATAAAACTCCTCATTTATGCCTCTTTTTTGTTGAATTGATGAGTTCTTTTTTTCTTTTTTGTTGGATTTTGTTGAGATGATTGGATTGGAGTATGAAAAAAAAAATGGGTTGGGCATGGGTGGAACACTGCCCGCCGGGATCACGGGAGCCCTCCCGTCCCGGCGGGACTCCCGCGCCACCGGGGACAGTGTTCCCGGCGGGAGGGACGGGAACTGCCCAGCAGCTCCCGTCCCGGCAGTTCCCGGTGGGCCGGGGTCCCGTCCCGGCGGGATCCCGGCCCATAACACCTGCCGGCACATAATTTGGGCTTGAAAGAAAAGGAATTTTGCTATTAGGTTTGTCCAGTACTCCAGTTAGTTGCTTTTGCGTAAAAGTCCTTTATCTTTCTTTTAACTTAGGGAGGGGCTATACGGTAATTTATAAAAAAAAAAAAAAAACCTAAAGTGCAGCCGTCGTCGTCTCTGTCGGGTTCATCCACCGCCGTGCATCCTTCGTCATCATCCGGTTACCTGTGACGAAACGCACGACAACTGTCTAGGAGGGCGGATTTTGGCCCCGTTGGTACGCGTGAGACGTTGGTCTCCTTTTGGATTTGGGTCGTAGTGTGCGCCTTCCCGTTCATAGGCTGACGGTGACTCGAAGGTGACGAGCCACCTGATTGCCATGCATGACGATGACGGGCTGATGGCGGCGAGTTGAGGTAGTGGCAGGTAGAGCGCGACGGATGAAGATGAAGAGATAAGGTTCGCCTCTTCTCCCTTCCCCGTCGATCTCGTTGTGGTTCAGCGATGGGTGGCGTTCGCTGCGTTGGCGGTGACGACATAGGGCTCCGTCATTGCCGCTATGTGAGGTGAGGAAGAGACGTTGGTCTCGCTTCTTTTTGGCGACAAATTACTCTCGTCGCTGGTCGTGGCGTGGTGGACCGTAGGTGATTGGCCACCGGCGTCAAGACCGAAGGCGAAGCGGCGTGCGACGGGCTGGTGGCGGAGAGGAGGGAGGCGGGCGGTGGCTGAAATTGAAGAAGATGAAGTTCAATTGGGCCAACTTTGGTTTTCTTATTGGGCCTAAAATATTGTTATTTTTTTGTATGAGTTGAGTTCTTCTGGCCCAACCAATTTAATTAATATCTAAGGTCTCAGGCCCAATGTTTGTCTTAACAATCCTTTATTTTGGATTTATCCCTTTTGGCCCAGTTTAAGGGACTTTCAGCCCAACTCATTTTAGTTTGAGTTTAATCTTCTTGTGACCCACTTCGGTATTATTTTATGATAACAATTCAGTTTATCAGGAAAATTCATTCGGTCCAATTATGTGAACTTTCTCTGCAATGTCTAAATTCTATGCGGAGATTAATCGGCCCCACGGAAGGTTAATTTTCTGGCCAGATAGCGACATTAGTTGATGAATATTTGATGAGTTATGTTTAGTCCATGCATATAATATTTCTTCCTAGAGGAGGTGAGATTATTGGCAGGATTTGGTTGTCAAATATTATCGATGAAGATAATAAATATCTGATATTTGAGGCTTTTCATGCATATAGTATATCGGCCCAACGGAAGATGTATTATTGGCAGAAATTTATTATCAATATTTATTATTTTGGTTTCGAGGATACCACTTACAACTGTTGTTTTGTCTAAAGACTAAATTTCAGGATTGTGTTCGGTATCTCATAAGGATTCACCTAACTTCAGTTCTTCACATAATTTAAATCATTGGTGTTATTATTGTGGGGTTGCGTGAAAATATAGTTAATTTATATTTTTGGATTAAGTGCCCTTTATGTGTGTTTAAAGCATGCCACTTGTTTTTAACTTTTAAATTACTGTATTTGGTGTATATGTCAAATTACATGATAATGCATGTATAATGTTCATTGGGTGTTTTTGACATAGTACGTGCTTTTGTTTGTCTATGAATTACCTCGTTCATTTTTGTATGAAGTTGTATGGTAGTGATACAGTTCATGACTATGTTTTTATAGTCATAATTTGGTATTTTGGATTGGGCACTTTTTTAAAACCCTATGTCCTATATTTTGAGATAAGTGAATTTAAGTAAAATGTTGCCAAAGTAACCTCTTACGCTTAAATTTATTTATTTT
This sequence comes from Linaria vulgaris, assembly GCA_948329865.1. Taxonomy (NCBI): domain Eukaryota; kingdom Viridiplantae; phylum Streptophyta; class Magnoliopsida; order Lamiales; family Plantaginaceae; genus Linaria; species Linaria vulgaris. The sequence goes on along the minus strand of OX415250.1, from coordinate 25,975,297 downwards.
GGGATAATAGGATGCGTGTATTTCTTGTTTATGCGATTGATGATCGGCCCAAAGGAAGGTCATTGGTTGGCCAAATAAGGAATGCACATGTGAAAATGGTGTGTGATGATTATAAAGTTTCCATGTGAACAACATGCCGGCCCAAAGGAAGGTTGTTGTTTGACAGGATTTATTATCAGCATTTGATTTCTGTGTGGAGAGTACCACTTACAAGTTGATGTTTCTGTCCAAAGACTAAACTTCGATGTTGTGCTAGGTATCTTGTTCAATGGGCCCACCACACTTTGGTTGATTGAAATTTATGTCTTACATGATTATTTTAGTAAACTTGCATGTTATGATATGAATTTCTAATAAGTGAGCTTATGTAATCTGTTTGTCTTTTATTAATTATTATTTCTGCTGTCAATATTATTGCCGACATAATCTAAATTCTGGTGCTTAACGGCACAACTTAAGAGCTGGAAAGAGAGCATTTTGTTAGTTCTCTGTTGCATGAATTTAGACTTAGTGTTAAGGATAGAACAACCTACTTCTCTTACAAAGACAAGTTCCATTCAAGTCAAAGTGAACTTTGAGAAGTGGGAAGGTTAGAATCACTTCAGTCTAAATATACTAAAGCGCGGCGTTCCAGAAGTATTTAGGTTCGGTATGTCATTTGTGGTGTTTGTGAATTTTTTCCTTCAAGAAAATAAAATGTTTTGTAAAGAACGAAAGGGTTGTGACAAGCATGCTTTTAGCTAAACTTGTCCACATAAAGTATAAAGATGAAGGAAACATTAGGGAGCACATTTCAGAGTTGTCTAACATTGCTTCAACTTAAGGCACTAGCTTGATCTTCTTGATCAGTTGCTTGTGCATTTAGTACTTGTATTCTTTCCTGCACACTTTGGTCAGTTTATAGTTTAACTATAATACTAATAAGGATAAATGGACTCTTAATAGTGCATTTATTATTCTGTGCAAGAAGAGGATAGATTGAAGCATGAAAAGACTAAAGGTGCTCGAGTTGCAATTACCTCCAAGAGCATTAAGCAAAAGAGGACTGAAAATAAGGTTACTACAGTGGGAACTTCACAAGCCAAGACTCAAGATAAAGAATTTGTTTGTTTCTTTTGCGAGACACTTGGGCATGTGAAGAAGGATTGTTCCAAATATGCCAATTATGCCTTATGGCGTGCAAAGAAAGGGTTGCATTCAGAGTCAATAGTCAAGTGATGATGAAAGAATCATCTATATGGGGCGATGACAAAATAGTTTTTAGTTGAAGAAATTGGCATTCTTATAATATCTTTTGAGACTAGTCATTTAGTTGAATTAAGAAAGACTTATGTAGTTATGTCATTTAGACGGGTATGGTTATTTCTTTTGGACAAATTTGGTAATTCTTGTTCATTTAGAAATAATAAATTTAGTCTTTTACTTAATTCTGTTTTGGTTGTGACTAGTACCTTGATTGATTAACTATGTATGCTAAAACAATTGCTTCAACTAATAAAACCCTGCAAATAAAATCAAGAGGCACTAAAATTATGTAGTATACATAAGTCCTTCTTTGAGACAGGAAATCTGAGATATCTTAAGGATGTTGTATTTGAGGGGGGAGATAGTGTTGTTTTTGCAAGACAACAATGAGGACTCACCTATGGAAATCCTTGCCTAGTATTAAGAGCTTGCTTCAAAAGAGCAAACACAACAACCTCAAGAGATAGTGTCACTTATGTGATACAAATAAGTATTCATGTCAGTGGTATCACAAGTATCATCAAGTCATTGCCTTGTGCAATTTTAAGCTTAATACACTTGATACTTGCGTATATCATTATTTCAGTGGGAGTAATTTATACTCCTAATGCTCGGTGTTAATGACATACTTTTCTAAATAAAGGAGATGCAAAAGATTCATTTTGCTTTGAAAACTGAAACTTTTGTATGCTCAAGCTTGTATGCATCTAGATCTAGCATACATAATTGATATGTTGGGCAATTACTTAAGTGAACCCGTATGGATCGTTGGATTGCAGCCAAATGGGTTATAAGGTACTTAATAGGATAAAAGATTGCATGCTCATCAATTGTAAGTCAGAAAATTAGGAGATCATTTAGTATTCTGACTACAATATGGGGTTGCCAAAGGATCCAATTCTTGTTATTTCTATATGCTGTCAAATGAAGCTATATTCTGGGAAGGTGTTCAGCAGACACTTATAGGTTCTTTCAGGATAGCATTATAGTTTATAACTTGTCACGTGGTAACCAATTTTGTGATATGACTGTGAAATTTGTCACAAGGCTGCAAGTTGTGGATAAGTTTTGAAAGACCGCTAAAGGTTTATGGTGACAATATATTACAGTTATATGTTTGAACAATAGGAGTTCTTCAAATTCTAGCCACATAGACATGAAGTACCTAATTGTTATAAGAGAATTCAGAGTTAGTTAGTGTTTAATGAGCGTATAGAAACAAACGTAATGCTAGCTTACCCACTTATAAAGGTTTGACACTCAAGGTCTTTCATGAGCATACAGCTTACACGAGTGTTGTCTTATTTTATGATATGCGGTTTTAGTGGGAGTTTGTTTCATGTGTTTGGCTCATTTATTGACACGATACATTGGTTTATGTATGTTCAGTTTTCTGCAGAAAAGGTTGATGATTTTCTTGTTATAGCTCTGAATATTTTATTTGTTTTATCTTTCACTGTGGTTTGGCATAAGGTTTGAAAGACTAAGGTTGATCTCAATAAAGATTTAGGACCGATTGGAAATAGGCATGATTCAGATCACATTGCATGTAATTTCCAGTTACACATCCATGCTTGATCTATGTCATTGAATATATTTGGCATGTGTGATCATTGAGGGTCGAGTTACGATAAATGTAACAAAGGCCGCTTTGGTTCCATGTTGGTATAGGAGATGGACCAGATTGATTCAAGAAGATGCTTCAGTATTAGCGAATTTGGTGCGCACTTATGGTTATTAATGTAATTGTCATTTGGATTCAATTTATAGTCCTAGTGGGAGATTGTTAGATTATTTCTAATAATCTATTTAGTGGACAAATAAATTGAGACAATTATATTTAAGCTAATAAATATATTGGGCTAATTAAGTGATCTAAATTAAGGAGTCCAATTAGCATCTAATTAAGTATGGGCTTTGTAATGTATAATACCCAATAGGAGTCTAATTAGGGTTTATGGGGTTCTAATTAGATTACTATATAAGGCTCGGGTTTTGGTCCCCAAGACAATTCTTGAAACACTCTCCTCCTCTTTTCCCATCAATTGAGCGAGATCCCATCGAGAGCTAAAATTTGTCTGTGGAAGACCGAAGCCTCACCGTTCTCCAGTAAAAGCTTTATCTGTATGGATTAAGGTACGCTTTCGATTAATTGTTTGTGAATTTCTTTATGGTTTAACATGTGGCGGTCTTGGATACGTGAATTTATTCATGCTAAAGTATTTAATCCAACATAGGAATGCGAAGAAGCTAGCAGTTGAAGAATCTTGTTAACATAGGAATGCGAAGAAGCAAACAGTTGAATGTTAAAAGTTATGCATGGCCATGAGAACTACAGCTTCTACCCAGAATCGAATTAACTTTTTCTTTTTGTTTGATACTTTATCTTTTGTTATACATTTGATCCCTTCAATTGGTAGCTACATAGTTTCTTATCTATAATCTAAATGCAACTTATACATAATCAATAAAAATGACTTCCAAAAGTTTGCCATACAAAATAGAGTCGACTTGGCATCTTTTGTTGCATCGATGCCATATACTGGGACATCAAAATTTCACTGCATAAGAAATTAGAATTTACTAACGTCAAACTTCCAGATCATCAAGATAACATATATGTGTGAAGCCACATCAAAACCTGTGAGTGTCGTAATCATCTGCAGACTCCAAATTTAGTGCTGAGTCCTAGAACTTCTCCGACACCAAATTTAGTGCTGAGTCCCAGAACTTCTGCGACATCATTGACAACACTTGAACTATTCTCAACCTTAACAGAAAATTTAAGGGAACTTGGTCAACCCCAAAAATACTGAAAATTCATACACTAAGCAGACTTAAGTCATGGAAATCAAATAAAAAGGGCATTTACCATAGTAATTGATGCGTGAGTTATCTGCAAAACATTTACACAAGCAGTGACACATCCGTCTGCAAGCAACATAAGGTTTGGCAATTTGAGGTATAGAAACTTAAGGTTTCCCCAAAGATTAGTACCTACCTTTGTTGTGTAAAAATTTCCCATCATGCATTATATGCAATGCTTCAAGAATAAATGTATTGCACATTCAGGATTTGGAGATTTTGCACAGAAACATGATAGGTTAATGGAAACATCATCCTCAAGCAAAAGCTTATTACACAAAGCTGATTACAGATGGAAATTAAGCAAACACATTTCACCGAATTCAACATATTATAGGTTATATAATGACACTATAAGATTCTTTAGAGTAGTTTGCAAGCAGAAGTCAAGGACAGCTGTAGCCTAAGATTCAACATTACCAGTCATATACGATAAAGAAGTATGTGCAGTACGTAATTATTAAGTTATCTATCATGCACCTCGGCAGATAGGCCAGAGAAAACAATCATATCGTACTTGTCCAAAAACAGTAAAACTTGCGAAAACATTTGTTTTTATCACTAGAATAAGTGCAAAAGCAGCCGCCTGATAACTATCTTTAGGTGATACAAGTTAGAAAAATATCAGAAGAAAAATTCCTGCAAATGACTAAAACGGCTACACTAAAGAAGCAACAAACCTTTTTCTATAGAGTCAGCTCAGGAGAGAGATTTTGTGCCACAACTCGCATGAGTATATCTTTTGAACTGCAACAACATCCCAAAGATGGTCATGAGTCGTAATCAGACACAAAAGGGACACAACATATGTTACTTACACCTAACAATAACAATTAAAAGAAGTAATTTTTTTAGCAAAAGAATTTACGTAAGTATCCCCTGAATCTTGTTTCCTGCTGTTATAATCACTGAATTAACTCGTAAATCACACATTCTTTTAGCAGCAACTTGAACAGGGTCCGAAGGTGAAACTACTGCAACCCTGAAGAAACCCTGAAGAAGGAACAAAATTAAGGACTTAGTAACATGACAGCGTTAAGACTACAATACTCATAAAGAAAGACATCAATGTATCAATTATACCGAGAATTTTCAGGAATGATTGTGGAAAGGGAAGGTTTGAGGCTTTGAGCACACGTTCCCTCAATGTTTCTATAATAGCTGATGGGGCTGAAATACACGGGAAAAAATATCAAACATCAAATCCTGCAGTTTACATAAAAGGTAGAAGCAAATATAGATACAGAAAGAGTAGAAATTCAACGAAAGCATAATTAAGTTTTAGTCAGTACATCAGGCAATACTCATTAACTGGATGGTTGGCTGAAGGATTGAAACAGCAGTTTATCTCCAAAAAACTTGCCAGACTAGAACAGGGTAGCCGCAATGGTTTCAAGTAAGACCTAGAAGAGAAAATGCTACGCTCAATCTGACGGGAAAGTTAGAACCTAGACTTCGTAACCTTCTAAAGGACTTATCCACAGATACAAAATCTAGAGATCTAGAAAAGAATTTTATTGAAACCAACTCGGGCTCTTCAAGTAGCAGTAGATACATCAACTACTTCATGAAAGCTTGAGTTCAAAACCTGGGTTTAATTATTTAGACTTCAAGATATACAAACTTAAATGCAAGACCAACATGAATTATCTTCTTTTCTTACACTCAAGTCAGTAAAAAACATTCAAAACGAACAATCAAGCAGAAAAACCATTATTTCTTTCAATTAAAATCTTACAAGTCTTTCTAGCACTTATAGTTATTACCACGGACCCATCGCGCAATTGTCGAGTGAGGGCATATTGCAGTTTCACACTATTAAAACGCCCTCGGGCGTGGGAAATGACTTAGGTCCAAATCAAGATTATCACATGTCTCGTTATATTCACTTAATGCTCTTCTGATACACATTGCACAATATGTTCCTTAATGAAAGTTTCAATGTCATTAAGAAATTACAATCTGGGTTCCTAGTTGAATAAAATTTATCTTCTTGTGAAATACCTATCAAGCTAGAATTATGATTATATATGTGTGCATCAAGAGCACATCTACGTACATAATAGTCATCAAGAAACACACAATTACTAAGAAAAAATAGTGAAGAATGCACTAACATACACTGTAGGAGAATAAACTTACTTAAAATTCAAATTTTGTCCCTGAAGTGCAAATATAACTCTTCATACCCTCACTTTTACAGCTAATTGTTCAAATATAAGACCCATAACTACAGAACATAACCCCGGAACTGTGCACTAACCAGTAAAATTGCTTCCATATTAACGTTCAACACCTTCCACTGCTGCTGCAATGGCGCTGCCCTGCTCAGCAGCTTTCTCCATTTTTGATATGGCATCATAAAGACATTTTGTGATATCTAAGAGGGCAATAACTTCACCATTCTCCACAACAGGGAGGTGTCGAAATTTACCTATCAAAGACAGAATAGCAAGCATGCAATATCAAACATGCTACGGTAACAAGGAAATATTAAAGATGTGACCACCCATACAATGTACAAACCATCCGAATTTGATGATAAAGATAAAATCATAAGCGAGAAAGCTTGACTTCGACAAAATTAGAATATGCAGGATATACAAATGTTATTTGGATGAAATTTGAATAACTAATGAAAACTAACAATTGTGACAAATGCAATCAAACTAACATAGTGAACTCCGAATCCAAAACAATCCACCTACATCTTAAAATGTCAACGTCCTTTGATTAGAACATCCATGCAAGTTCAAAAGAAACACATCTAAATCAAACAAATCAATTTTTATTCTGTGATGTGCTAAACAAGTATTATTCTTATCTGATTCTTACTTCTCCTCCGGCAGTAAAGTTTCTTGGCTCTGCACACTAAAGCTTCAGAAAGAACCTGGCCTGAGGCCGAACATCATTTTCAACACAATGAACAATTCAAATCTCACCAGTACTACTCCAAGGATTGGGAAGTGGATTACTGTTCGGGACAGTGGACCCTGAGTTAATTTCAGGTCCAGAATTGGACCCTTCTCTATTTTGGGTACTGCTCTGATTCCCCAAGAGAGCTGCAAATGGATTTGATCCCACATCAGCGGCTGCACCACCACCCATTGATGCTGCATTCAGAAATGGTTCTTGGACATTTTCATACATGCGTCTGAGCATGTTAAATCCCTCGGGAGAAGCTTCAATGTTACTCATTGCCCTGTCAGTGTTCCGCATCATCTCTCGCATTGGTTCTGGGTTCCTTGCAGCTTCAAACGTTTACCTAAGGATCCCAGGATCATTAAGAACATGCCCAAGCTCCGGGTTTCGGTCAATTATCTCACGCATTTGAGGGTTTACTCATAATTAAGCTGCACATGATCTCAGGGTTGTTCATTAAACTTTGAAGTGCAGGTGTGTTCATCATCTCTCTCATCATACCAGGATTCCGAGTTAGCTGCTGCTGCACCTGTTCAAACTCAGGAAGTCCTGCTCCAAATAATCCAGATGCTCCATTATCACCAAGGGTACCTAAACCAAGCCCTGGAAATAGGGATGCACCTGCACCAGCGATCCCAGTGCCTACTGCACTCAACCCACAGGAACGGAAGAGGGAGGAAATCCAGCTGGGGCAAACCCACGAACAATATGAACTGTGTGATCTCCCTGTAAACCTATTCACGAAGAGAAATACACCCACAATCATCACCAGAAAGGTACAATGCAGATCAGAGAGGAAAAAAGTTTGACTAATTAATCAAAGACATCGACATCTATGTACTAGTTTCAATTAGTTGCAAAAGGTTATGTAGCATCATAACGACGAGATCACGTGAGACTCGATGCTTTACATCAACAACAATCTGCAGGATTCGATGGAGAGAGTAGAATCTGAATCTGTTGAACCAGAACTTATTGTCCTGGGCAAAGCAAAAGAATATAAGACCGGAGAAAGAAAAATTGGAATGAGACGACAAGAAAAATACGTCATAGCGGAAGGAAAGAACGGTGAAGAGACTTTGCTTGAGTGGAATTAGTTCAGTTGGAAAATGCATGCGCCAGTCCCAATATAGTTATAAATTATGGTTTATATCACATAACTAGGTTAATTAGAACCAAATTAACAAGTTATTGTAATAACATCAGTCCATCAGGAACAAAAAAGGGTGGATGAATATGGTCGTTTTATTTTCATGCAATACTTAAATATAATATAGGTACATAGATGCAAGATAAACCAAGAAATAGTAATACATGACAACGCCAAACATAGAAATGATTCATCCACAAACGAATCAAATAACAACACATTCGGTAAGAGTTAGAAAGAAATATAGGTACATAGATGCAAGATAAACCAAGTAATAGTAATACATGACAACACCAAAAAATAAATGATTCATCCACAAATGAAGTTAGAAAGAGGGCTCTTTCTGAATGTGATAAATGCAGTTTTCTCCTCTCTTTCTTCTCAAAAATCCTAATGAAATACGTATTATTACAGCATGTGCTGGGTCCATCAGCGGAAAGACATGCAGACATCTGACCAACAACATGCCAGAGAGGATGCAAAAAGGTTTGCCACATGCATTGTATCTTTACACTGTGATACACAATTTGCACAGACATGATATCTTTACACCATAATGCAGAAAGAGTATCTTTTGCATGCAGTTGAGAGCCTTAGGAGAGTCTTCAAAGACTTAGCCCTGTACTACTACTTATTATCTGATGTGTGGCAGGTTCCCATGAGAATATCAAGTTTTCCTCAATTTTTCTTTGAATCTGGTCGAAAAGCTTCTGAATTTAACAGGTAGAAATATCGAGGTACTTATCTGTGATGCCACATGGTACTGAGAAATTTAATTTTCAGAATGAGGTAAAGAAGACTTCTGTTCCTTAAATTTTGTTTTTTTTTCCATATCCATTCTACTTGTGTGTGATGCCACACGGCACTTAGAAATTTAATTTTCAGTATGAGGTAAATAAGACTTCTGCACCTTTAGTTAGTCTTTAAGCTGACAAATAGTGTTTTTCTAGATGATGACTAATTGCTGCTTAACGAATTAGCATCTCCGTGCCACTTATCGGGCATCAAGAGAGAAAAATAGGGAACGTTAAACGCTAAAAACTTTTACCGTAACAGTAACAGCAAAAGATATATAAATTCCCTCGTAGCTAATATCAAGTGTCAACTTACCGGAACCTAATTTACTTGTGCCCATTAATTACTTTGTCGAGAGGATTATTTCCAATTTACTCAATTACGAAGAAAAAAAATCCGTATTCCCTTTCGACTTCTTGGATTATTATTTATTACTTGGGGTAGGGTGCTACAAAGGCAAAGGCAAGAAGTATTCAGAGATTCCATTGGATATGCCTTACCTTTTAGGAATGGGTTTTACCAGCACCCTACCAGCTATAAAGGCAAGTAAGTATTCACTATTCAGAGATTCCATTGGATAACATTCAATTCTCAGTGCTTAATTTTTTCACATCCATTCTATTTCACAATCTTCAAAAAATCAACAAGCCAGTTAAGTTAGTTAACAACACCACTCAAATTTAATAAATAGGGCCAAAAATGTGAAAGAGCGAATAGTGTTTGTAAATCAAAGGCTGCTGTTCTGCTGGAGCATCGCAATTCTGCACCAACAGGTTTTTGAATCGTTTTCACGGCGAATTTAGAGCCGTTCGAGCATCGAATGTTGTTGATATTCACCTCCTCTCCGCCCATCGACTCACCCTCCCTCCTCGCCCATTGATTGTACTCGACAGAACCGATCAATCGACCAAATCAAATTCACTAGTATTTGTGATCAATGATTTTAAGGCTCGAAATGAGTTTGAGAAAACAAGAAGAGGTGTTACTGATTCTGGGATTGCATGCTAATTACTACACCTATAAAAACAATATTAATTTTGTATAAATAAATATTGGGTGCATGCCAAAAGTGTCATTTTGTTAGCCTAGTTAATAAGATGAAATTTGTAACAAATTGGATAATCATTTAATGATCTAGGAGGCCGTAATACATAAACCGTAAACTTCTGCCAAGAAATCCGATAGCAGCTCTTATGTTTCAAGAATTGTTTAGCATAGCAAATCTTTGTGTTTTCACCAAATCTTGGATCCCCAAATTCCTCGTGATTCTAGAAATCATAAACCATAAAAATATTCGAAAACCAAGTTCATTTGGATGTCCGATCAAAGGTAAAACCGAAACTGCGGTGATTTTTCAGTTTATTTGGCACAACCTTTATTTTATTAGTTTATAAGTTAAATCACCATCATAATTCAAGTATTTATCACACACATGAATTTAACATGGTATAGCATTAGTTATAATTAGATTATTATAATTTATGATTATGAATTGAATTTTTTGTGATTTTACTTATAGCGTTTAGATGGTTGATTTACCATGTTTAACATACTACTTTCATAAGTCTTACAAGATTATTCTTGCCACTTCATGACCTAACCATCAAATAGGATAATTATCATAATAAACATTCCTTATCACATGTTTTGATAAATTTCTCATGTTATATCTTTACATTTAAGTTATAATATAATTATGTGCATTTTAAACTAACTGTGTAAAATAAAGTAATAATTGACTAAGTTATACATTTTAAGGTGTTACTTCACATGATACTTATTTGATGTGTGGTTATTAAAAGTTTTGAATTGATTAAAGGCTAAAAAGACGAGTTTTCTTAGAGATAGTTAAGTAATAAGTTTTAAAAATTGATAATGCATCAAATTAGATAGATACTCAAGTTTTACTTGTTACGGTTACTTATCGTTGAAAATGACTTTAACATGAAAATATATTACTTACAATTATAAGTTTGAACTTATGTTTGTTTAAAATAACTTTTGAGATATCAATAAGGTGGTTAATCTAATTCATATTTGACATTTAACTGAACCTTACGTTTTCAATTCATCATCTAAGATTTTCATGTTTTGTCTAATAACATAAATTAAGCTTATGCGTTATTTACTAAGATTTACATTGCAACTAGCATTCTTAACCAGAACGTTCTCAGTTTCACCAACATCATAACTGAAGAAAAAATATTAATATTTGTTGTGGTAAATTATAAATTTAGTTGATTAATGTTATTTAAAATTTGTTAAAAGTTTGACGAACTAATCAATGACATCAAGGTTCCTTGTACTAGTAAAGGTGAGGTAGTGGTGATTGTCTCACATAGCTTACACCATGCAAGGAAGGAAAGAGCACGCAGCAACCAGGAGGTATGGAAACTGGGCAAATAGAAAGATCACCACCTTTTTCATATCAAATTTTCCGGAGGATTAGAGAGCTGAAGACCTTTGGCAGATTCTTCTTTGGTTCGGCAGCGTCGTGGATGTTTTCATCCCGCCACAAAAGAGATAAATTCGGGAGGAGGTTCGGGTTCGCTTGTTTCAAGGATGTCATAGATATTCGGTCGCTTGAACACAGCTTAGACTCAATTTGGATAGGGGGGTTGAAGCTGCGAGCAAACCTTGCAAGATTTAAGTTTCCAAGATAGGTTTCAACTCAAGAAAGGCCTAAAGCACATGTGTTTAACGTTTATGGGAAAAAGAGAGGCCAAGAGAGTTATGCAGAGATTGTTAAGAAATCGAATTCTATAGGGACGAAGAATCATAATACCGATTTTGACAAGAAATGGGAAGGCATGACCTTCCATACGTCAAATGAAGATTGTAGGTGGTTGGCGGACAAATTTATAGCAAAAGTTAAGAACATTGTCGACGTCTTCTCGATCAAGGAAATCCTCCTAAAAGAAGGATGGTACTCAGTTGACTGTATTCCGCTAGGAGGAAGCTTAGTTCTCCTATCCACAAGCAATATAGAAAAGTTCAAGATTGATTTTCTGCAAGATAATCACTGGTGGAAATAAACATTCGAGTTTATCAAGCCGTGGGAGGAAAATGACGTGGTTAACGAAAGATTCAAATGGATTCTCTGTCAGAGCAACCCCTTACACGCATGGACACAAGATTTTTTCCAAAAAATTGTGAGTAGCGTGGGAACATTCGTAAAGATGGACGATCTCTCGACATCGCGAAGTGGCTAGATGTGGCTAGAGTTCTTATTTCAACCACCTCCTCGGATTGGATCAATAAGATGATTAAACTAAAAATCAATAACAAAGTGTTTGCCATTAGAATTTTAGATGAGCTTTCTGATTGGAGGTTTGATGGTTTATGGTCCCAATCCAGTTGCAGTAGGCTTGTACAATTCGAAGAAGCTTCAGACTCGGAGATTACTGATTCAAATCTCGTCTGTTTTAGCCATATCGGAGAAGATGGTCAATTGGCCGGCAAATTTTCCCGCGGTGAAGAGGTTCCGAATTCGATAGATGAGGCAAACCTCGGAAAAGAAATGAGCATTGAATTACACATGAACTCGGTTGAAGATCAAGGTGACAACTTGAAAAATGATTCGTCGAAATTAAATTCTCATCAACCAATTAGTGCCGTCATATTGAACGAAAGTCATGGAGTAACTCCAACCAACAATTCTAATACAGCTTTTAAGATTAGCCAAAATTCTAGCCCGACAAGTGAAGGCCCAGCTGCTCGTGATGGGCTACAAAAGGAATCAACCAAAGCTGCCTCACCTTCGTATAAGGCGGCCCAGCAAACTTCTGAAGGCCCAAAATCCAAGGGACTAAACTTAAGTTTAAAGGGAGTTCACATTACATCTGAAGGAAGGATTGAATTTGCCCACTCAACAAGTCAGCCTTCAGTCAAATCGTGGTCAAGCAAATAAAAAGTATCAAGAAAAATCCTGAAGAAACAAGAAAATAAGAACTTTTTTAGCTTCTGTGCGGGTCTTCGCTTTGAGGATGAGAGCTCATCAAAAGAACATAACAAGCAAAATTTCCATCAACACCTCTCTTTGAATCCTCAATATCAGCTTCCGGAGAAAACTACCAAAGGTAATTTTAATCCTTGCTCGCTCAATAATTCTATTAGTGATTCTAATATAGACAATCGCAATAGAATTTTGAAAATTAATCGACACGAGGAAGCTGTTGATATTTGGGAATTCGCAAAAAAATTGGGTATCTGTCACAAGAATAATGAATTGCAGATTATCACTAAACTTGAGAACATGGAGAAAAGGGACAAAGGCTCTTTCATCATGTGCAACAACAATGAGACGGGGAGGGTGGGAGAAAAAGTTTGTTATTTATGAATATTTTGAACTTCAATGTCAGAGGTTGTGGAGGTGTTGGGAAAAAAAGAGAATTGAGCAAATTGGTTTATAAGTATAAGCTGGATATGATGGCTCTTCAGGAAACAAAAAAGTCCCAAAAGTTTGAACCGAAAGAGATCTTTGCTATGTGGGGGTAACGCAGACTGTGAGTAGGTTGAAAGCAGTGCAGCGGGGACAGCGGAGAGGGGGGGGGGGAGCTGCTCACAATCTGGAGAAAGGGATCCTTCTCTCTGGATCACGTCATTCACGGGAATGGTTTCATCTTGTTAGTAGGAGGTTGGGGTCACTCAAACATAAGATGCTTTTTAGTCAATATTTATTCTCCTTTTCGTTTTGCTGAAAAAAATGGCTTTGGGACGACATCATAACGTTAAAGCAACAAGTCGGGCCTGGAAGGTGGTGCTTGATGGGAGACTTTAATTCTGTGAGGGCGCCGCTTGAGAGAAAAGGATCTCATGAGTCTCATGGTTTCTTTAGAGATATGTCTCAGTTTGATAAGTTCGTTTCAGACTTGGAAGTTGTGGATCTTCCACTAGTTGGCAGAAAATACACTTGGGGTATCTGATATCTCTTGCATGAGTCGCCTTGATCGTTTTCTAATTTCGGAAGAGTGGATCGAAGAATGGGATCACTTAGTTCAGAAAGGACTTGAGAGATCAATCTCTGACCATTGCCCGATCATTCTATACATTCAGCATCAAGATTGGGGTGCCAAACCGTTTAGATTCATGGAGTGTTAGTACGAGGATAAATCTTTTATTCCATTCATCTCTGAATGGTGAAACAATAATAAGGTGGAGGGTTGGGCAGGTTTCATTCTTAAAGAAAAGCTCAAGGGATTAAAGAACGCACTAAAAGTCTGGAATAAGTCCTCATTCGGGAATTTTGACGCGAAAATACAGAACACCCAAAAAGCTTTAGCTGAGATCGATGGGAAATGCAAGGTTTCTCCTCTAACAAACGAGGGCGTCATTAGAAGGTGGACGATTGTGGGGAAAATGTGGCAAGCCATTAAATATAAAGAGATTTTTCTCCATCAAAAAGCAAGATCAAAGTGGCTTAAAGATGGTGACTCTAACTCTCGTTATTTTCATCGTTGTATTAAAAAAAGGCAAATGGCAAACAGTATCCGTGGATTATACATTGACGGTGTTTGGACAGAGGAGGCCTCTCGGATTAGAAGTGAGATCATAGAGTTTTATGTCAATCTTTTTTGTGAGCAGATTTGGGAACGACCTTTCCTCGGACAGATGGAGTGCAACAAAATCAATAACGAGAACAATGCTCTCCTGACCAACCCCTTTTTTAATGGAAAAAATTAAAGGCGCAGTGTGGGGTTGCGATGGATCTAAGTGTGCAGAGCCAGATGGTTTCAACCTCAACTTTTTTAAAAAAATGGCCTTTGATCAATAAAGATCTTTTCGACTTTATATCAGAATTTTAGCGAAACGGGAAGTTAGTACGTGGAATAAACCCGTCTATTATTGTCTTGATCCCAAAAAAGCATAATCCGCAATCTTTGGCAGAATATCGGCCAATTTCCCTCATTGGTAGCATTTATAACATTCTGGCAAAACTCTTGTCGTCGAGGCTCGCAAAAGTTAGGAATCTGATAATCTGTAAGGAGCAGTCAGCCTTTGTAAAATGTAGGCACATTCTTGACAGTATTGTCTCGGCAAATGAAGTCGTCGATGCTATTAAGAAAGAGAATAGACAGGGAATCATGTTCAAAGTAGACTTTGAAAAGGCGTTTGACTGTGTGTGTTGGAACTTTCTTATCAAGATGATAGAGTTTTTGGGGGTTTTGTTCAAAGTGGAGGCGATGGATTCTGGAATGTCTCGAATCTACCTCAATATCTATCCTTGTCAATGGGAGCGCAACGAATCAGTTCAAGCCATCTCGGGGTTTGAGGCAAGGAGATCCGCTCTCGCCTCTTATTTTCCTCATTGTTGTCGAGGGGCTTAGTTGGCTTATAACATCGAGGGTCTGTTTAATGGTGTCAAGATTGGAGAGACCAACATGGAAATCACCACTTGCAGTTCGCTGATGATGCGGTCATCTTCTGTGATTGCTCTATCTCAAATGTGTTGGTCATCAATGCCATTCTCAGAAACTTTGAACTAATCTCGGGCTTAAAAGGTAATTTTCTTAAGAGCAGCATTGTCGGTATTAATATGGAGGAGAATTTGTTAAGCGAATTTGCAACCGTTCTCAAATGCAAGATTGACCACTTCCCCGTGAAATACTTGGGAATGTCAATTGGAGTCAATCTCAGGCGAACTGAATCTTGGAAGCATGTTGTCTCTTCTTTTAATAAAAAAATGTCGAGTTTCAACTCTGCACTTGTGTCCAAATGGAAGTGACGTTTATTACAAGGAGGCTATATGCTATGGAGAAAAATTCTCAGTGCAAGATTCGGGAGTATTAGTAGACCAGCTGACCATAGTATTGAAAGATACAAACAAAAGCCTTCATCGACGTGGTGGAAAGACGTACTGGTTTTTGACAAAGGAAGCTTAAATGAGCAGTGGTTCAACGATGAAATTGTAAGACAAATTGGTGATGGAGCCGACACTTCTTTTTGGAAATATAAATGGCTTGGGAATGAACCATTGTACACAAGGTTTGCTCGACTCTTTCCCATCGCTGCATATAGAGATTACTCAATTGCAAACAAAGGCGAATGGACTGACAATGGCTGGGTTTGGCGGTGGCGGTGGAGGCGAGAGTTATTTTGTTGGGAATATTCATTGTTAAATGAGCTATGCACACTGGTTAAATCTTTTTCTCCAATCCCGGGGAAGCTGGACCGATGGACTTGGAAAAGAGATAGCAATGGTGAATTTTTAGTTAGATCGGCTTATCAAATTCTCTCCTCGCAACAAAATGTACCATCAGGTCCTATTTTTAAAAAGATGTAGGAAATAGGGGTACCCTTGAAAGCTAAAGCCTTTGTTTTGAGAATGTTGCTCGACAGAATCCCAACGAAGGCTAACTTACTGAGGCGGGGAATTACAATGGGTAATGGTCTTTGTTCTTTTTGTAACACGACATCGGAGGATACAAACTACCTTTTTTGTACGTGCCCGTTTACATATCAGATTTGGTTTAACACTCTTAATTGGATGGGTATTGATTCTGTTTTAGCTGGTAATGCAAAGAATCTTTTTGAGCAAGTGTGCGGGGGATTGATTCCGGAGTTCATGAAGTCACGAACTTGAGAAGCATTTGGATTTTATATTTTGCTTGGATTACGTGAAATAACATTTGCTTCAAGTTTAAGCAACCAGTGCTGCAGGAGATAACTGAAAGTATTAAAGTAAAAAGTTGGAGTTTTTCTTATTCTTTTTTGGAGTGGTCTATGTCACCTCTCTCATGTAATATTTGATCGAACACTTTGGGGAGTATTTTTTGTACTCCCCTAGTTTTCTTTCTTCTTAATAAATCTTCTTTTTCTCGATAAAAAAAAATGAGTAAAGGTGAGGTTCCATTTATGATTTGTTATAGCCCCGTTTGGCATCCGGCCCTGAGGAATTTGGACAGAAAAGCCACTACTCCGTTACCAAACCTCAAATGATCTACATTTCATCATATTCCTGTTGTTGCATCTCATCTCATAACCTGATTTTCTTACTCATCGTTAAATCATGTCCAGTCATTTATTATTTATCATATTGATTCATAATAATGGTAATTCTCCGATATTATAATCTCATCTGTTGGTTCTTGAACTGCGCAAAGAGCAACGAACTATGTTCGGGACACCTCAAGGAGCAACATATATTATCCGGTTTACTAGCTTATTTATTTATTTATCTGTTATACCCATTGGGACGCCTTTGGAAAGTTTGGCCCAGGAATTGAGTCGAGTTACTGCCGAGCGGTAAGGACTGTCGGTTTAAATAATTTCTCTTGATACCCATCTATCTAGGGGCCGCTTGCAGTCAGGAGTTGGCTGTAACCCGCGTGCTGGGTCGACATGTACTCGGACATTTCTCTTGATTTGTTTGCGATGTCGCTCCTCATCGGGAGGTATTAGGTAGAATATTAGAAGTCATAAGGTTGGATTTGTTTATTGTTAAGCACAAGTTCATTAACTATTCTATGAAAATTCCAGTACCATTGCTACATCAAATTATCTAGTTGAACTATTTCTACCGGTAAGATCACTCCTCGAAATGTATCCAGTAAATCACAGTTAATTCTTGCTTTACTAGTTCTTTTATATGAATCTCACTAAGTCATTAAAGACTTATTCCTCGTTCCTTCTGTCCATTTCTCAGGATAAAATCAACATGGCAACATGAATCAAGTGAATAATTGTTCAAGCGTGCATTTTGGGCTATTTGTGTTTTGTCGCTAGTGCATAACCATTAAAATAGTCACATTGTTTGTAATACCAAGACTTTCGCAGTATATATCAAAATATATTTTATAAAACATGTATGGTTTTAAATCCTGAACAAGTGAGACCCCTTCATATGAGTTGCGATTTAGTCTGGGTTGGAGAAAGTGGCTGACCACCATTAAAACAACTCGAATTTGAGCATGGCTCATGGGACGCGGTCGTCATAGTAGCTCCCATCGAAGACAGATGGATGACCGGGATCATCGACTTCATCCGGAACCCATAAAAATTCGCAGATAATTAGAAGACCTACAAAGCCATGCATAAACGAGTTGCTCGATATTTCCTACAGAATGAGGTGCTCTTTCGCCGCTCGTGATCCTACCCCACCTCTCGTTGCGCCGACAAACAAGAGGCGCAAAACATTATACGAGAAGTACACGAGGGGTGTTGTGGTAACCACTCAGGAGGACGAAGTACTGCAGCCAAGATACTTTGACAAGGATACAACTGGCCAACCATGGTCGTCGACTATTACAAATTTGCTCGAAAATGCAGAAAATGTCAAATCCATACTCCCATGATACACCAGACGACAGCACCATGGGAACCCGATACAATCCCATGCCCCTTTGCCCGGTGGGGCATTGACATCATGGGAGCCATAGTATCCGATAGGGGATAGAAGAAATTCCTACTAGTAGCGGTCGACTACTTCACCAAGTGGATAGAAGTTGAACCCTTTGCAAAAATCACTAGTAGGGTCGTGATCAACTTCCTTTGGAGAAACATCGTTTGTCGCTTTAGGGTACCCCCGCGTCTGGTAAGTGATAACGGAGTACAATTTAGGAACGATGCCATCCCTAAATGGTGTGACCGTTGGGGTATATCGCTTCACTGAAGTCGGGTATCCTCAAGGAAACAGACATGTGGAAGTAACCAACTGATCCCTCCTGAAAATGATAAAGTCACGATTGGATTGTTATCAATCCAAATAGGTTGAGGAGATACCTGGGATCCTATGGGCTTATCGCACGACTCCTATATCAACAATGGGGGAACACCTTATAGCCTCGTATACGACTCTGAGTCGGTGATCCCCTCTGAAGTCGTGAAATAGGGTCTCCGAGTTTAGGAATACAAGAAAGCCCAAAATAGCACTAATCTCGCCTTAACATTGAGCATGCTCAAAGAAAAAATGAATTAGGGCTGCCACCCACGCCAAATTCTACAAGACACGAACAACAATACTACAACACTCGGGTTCTCCCTCGCTCATTCCAAGTTGGCGATCTTGCCCTAAAACGAGTGGAAGCCTTTGAAAGGTGGGAAAGTAAGATCCTAAGTGGAGCATACCCTATCAAATCTCAAAGATCCTCGGGCCAGCCACTTACCTACTAAAAGACATAGAAGGTCGGAAGCACCTACTAGCTTGGAACGCTCTCAACCTCGGCAAATACTACTTGTAATCTCCAAAACAAAGCTTTTTCCAACGCGTCTGTATTTTGGGCAACATAGTGAAGTGTTTGTATTTGAGTTTGGTGGTTTTACCCATGTAAAAAAAACACATTTTGTGATAAAATGAATAAAATGATTACACTAAAGAAAAGCAACATAGTTAGCAACACTTCAATATTATTCCAAAAAAATCCCCAAGGATAAGAGGGTGGGACCAATCCCTCACAAAAGACGTCTCGAAAAACGAAGGGCTAACACAAGCCTAAATTAAACTAATCTTTAAGGGGACGCTTACCCTCCCTTATTATTCTCCGATGCTCCTCCACCGTTACCTCGGTTGGATCAATCATCCTCATGGGTCGAGGTTACCGGCAAGCACAACACGAAGAGTCAGAGGTAGATCATTAGCGAAACGACCAATCTTTGATATGAACTCCAGTTCAGGGAAGATGGGGGCTCGGAGGAATCTAGGAAAAGACCTTGTTGTTGACTGGTCCATCCTATAGCCCACCCTCACCATGTCCCTTAGTTCAAGAGTGTTGTCAAGCCTCTCGAATCGCCTCCACAAGAGTAGTGGCCAAGCTAGCTTTGTGCTCAACTTCCAGGTGCTTCATCTGACAATGCAGCCTATCGCGCTCATAACCGTTGGAGTTCCTCTTGAGCACCGGTCGTTGACTTTGCCCTTTGCTACCAATTCTCACACTTAGCATTAACCCAAGCCACCTCGTCCCCCATGATACTCTTCAAATCCTCCATTTTGCGCTCATAAGTCACCCTCAGAGCAGCCGTGACTCCACGAGCTTCTTCTAATGCCTTCTCCAGTTGAGCAGTTTTCCCACTGGCATTCCTTAAGGAATCACGTAGCGCGTCACGCTCCTGAAAAATGGTCGTCAGAACTGTAGGACTCGCCCACCACATGCCCAAGGCATCGCCAAGTACTGTGAGCTGAAAAAGAAGAAGGATAAGTCGAATAAGTTAGTTTGTAAAAGGGGGGGGAGGGAGCTGCCTCGCATATGCTCTTACAAAACCTCTCCCACAAGGCATAATCTCCAGAACCTCCAAGAAGCTCGCGGTCACCTCGGTTCAATATACCACTCACAAATGAGCGGTAGTAAGAGGAATCCACAAGACCCTCGATAAAAACAGACATTGCCTTAGGGTTGTCACCCAAATTCTCGAAAGTAGTTGGGTCGTATGTTGCGCCCTCTCTGGAAGGAGGATCCCTTTCACTAACTGGCTTCACCTTGGGCAAAATAGTCTATAAGGCCCTTCTCTTTTTTCTTCTCTGAGATACAGTCGGATGTACCCTCGTCTTTCCCCTTGGAAGAACCTGAAACAATGGGGATCCTACCTGTCAAATAGGTCGAAAAGGATCCACGGGGCCAAAACTCAGTACGCTTCCAAAAGGTGGCATAAAATAATCAACAAAATATTTCGCCATAATAAGGTCCATAGGTTGTGGCTCAACTCGACTAGAATCCAACTCACTCCCAGGGTGAGTCCTCACCATGTAGCCCAATACCTCCCCCACATCGGCAGAAGTAGGGCTATCTGGACCACGAGGATAACACTCAAATCTGGGAGGAGAACCACTGAAACCCGGTGACTCATCTACAACCATAGCATTATTATCAAGAATATCAGTCAGTTATTCCTTGCTGACAGGGGTATGAGCATGTTGCGCCATCTCCTCACCTGAGACAACAAAATGTAAAAAAAAAGAGGCACCCCAGACTTACGGAAAGTAGGGTTAAGGTGGAGAGGAGCGGGAGGAAGCTCTTCCAGCACATTCTAGAGACCGGCCATCATCATGGCAAGGCGATTATCCAGCATGGAGGAAATATAGTATATGCCAGTGAAAAGGCCTCGTTAGCCTACGTCCACAGCAACCTCTATGTGCACGTCGGTAGAAGGCACGTCGTACCCTATACCCCACTGGGTCGGAGCACCCCATTGAGAAATTATGCCCACCGTAGGGGCAACAAAAAAGTATCTTCGGCGCCAGTCTCCACCACCATATGTGCCCACGGTCGCCAATAGAAACATGTGTTTGTAGTCCCGAGTGGACAACATAAATAAAAGAGAGCCAACCGCAGTCGGCCTCAACACAAACGCCTTCGCAATGGCCTGAGGCGTGCACATGATGTTCAGTAGGTTGCAGCAAAGAACAAAACCTACCAAAAATCGGTAGGAAGTAGAAGTCAATTGGCTGGGGTAAATCTACCAAAAACAAATAGGTCCTTTAGGACCTGGTGAAAGAAGCATCGAAGCCCGCAACGAACTTGCTCCAAGAAGACAGTCATATATCCCTTCGGAGGGTCGTACCCTCTTTGTGCACTAGAAAGAATAATCACATCCACATCTGTGAGAAAAAGGTTGACCAACCTTAGAAGAGCCTGGACCTCGTCCATAGTCTCTAGACTCGAAGTGGAACCAACACGAGCTCTTCCGACCATCCGCGTCGGCCACATTCTCTCTTGAACAAAGAACAATCCATTGGCATGAGCATTGTAAAGAGAACGACGGGAAAACACCTGGTAGATTCTCTCCACAATTGTAAGGGGAGGAACACAGGAACCGCTAGCGCGAAACCTTCTACCAGTCCTCCCAGAACCAGAGCGAGAGGATGGGATAAAGTCGCCCGTCGGAGCCAAGTACGCCAAGAAATTGTCGTGTCACTCACCACTGGAGGCTGGCGATTGGACCGTGGAAGGGGTGTATTGCCAGAACTCTAGGAACTTCTATCGCTAGAGTGAACGAAGGTAGAGCGAGAAATCATATTTGGAAGAAAACTAAAAAGACTTGCAAAAGGATAAGTGGAGAAGGTTAAGGACTGTGAGGAAGAAGGCACCAGTGAACCCCCTTTTTATAGGCACGGGGGACGGTTCACATTCAAAACTGGGTCAAACTGGGTCAAAGTTGGTACTCGGTCGCATTTGGTTTGGTATTGTCGGGCTAACAATTCTTGACAATATATTGTATAGTATTTGTTAGTCTCAAACGGTTCTTGATAGCTTATGAGCAATTGACCTCAAATAAAATTTACATTGTTATGTGAACAGTCTGTCTTGTTCACTCTAACTTAACAGTAATTATATAATGATTAATAAAACTAATTATGAAATATCTGCTAGTCTTTAGAAATGGTTACATTTGTCCATCATCATATTGAGTGAAGTAGCTCTTGGTGATGATCATCTTGGCCTTGTTCTTGATCCAGCCCTCTGTCTTCTTGGTCTTGAAGCCTTGCTTCACCAGAATGCTGGATATCATAGAGGGATATGGAATGATTCCCTTTGCCTTTGTTGTGACCTCCCTCATGTGCCTCAAAACTTTCTCCCTTATGTTCACACTCAGCCCATTCTTCAGTTTATACACCAACTTTGCAGATTCTTTTGTCATAACAGTGGTGTTGGAAGAAGGCATCCAGTTGTAGGTAGAGAGCTTGTGAAGTACAACACTTAAGGAGGTCAGCTTTGTAGTTGGAAAACTATCATTCCACTTCCTTGTGAGTCCACAGTAATCACCTCATCCATGCTAGGATCCTCAGTCTCCTCAGGATCAGGAAGTTCCCAAGCTTCATTGATCACAGAAGGACTAATGTCATAGACATTCATCCTTACCCAAGCTTTACCAAACTTGGGAGAGCCCTGGTGACACACCCACTGAGAGAGGTTCATGTAGAACTCTCTGATCACATCAGGGACATATGATGCCTGATTCATCACAGAGCCCAACACACCCCTAGCTTCAAGCAACTCATACAACATATTTTTCTTGAACATTTCCTCAACAATGTTCCTCTCCATGTGAATGACCCTGGCTTGATAAGCCTCCCAATGTTCTTCTGCCTCAGCTGACATATAAAAGCCAGAATAAGGCTTCTTGGGGTACTCCTCATCAAGTACATCAAAATACTCATCACTGCCTGATGTTGGAGTAACATCAGCAGGGTCATCAGCTACCAGTTGATCTTCTCCCTCAACTTCCTCTTCCTCTTCCTCCTTATCATCGTCTTCTTCCTTTTCTTCTTCTGACTCAGACTCAGAAGATTCAACAGCCACCTGCTTCCCATTTCTTTTCTTAGCAGCAGTAGCTAAGGCAGAGAGAGTCAGGCTCTCTTCTTCTTCTTCTTCTCTCTCAACCTCTTCAGGTTGATTGTTACCCTCATCACCAACATCCTGGTTACCCTCAGTAGTAACCTCCTCAGCCACAGTCTCCTCAACCTGATCACTTTCCTCAGGAACAGTATCCACCTCAGCAGCAGCAACATGCTCAACAACATTAGCCTCAGACGGCTCAACATTCACCTCAAGGTTTTCACCTTCATCAGTAACAACCACATACTCATCCCCACAATTACCCTCGGGGACCTCATGCAAAACCTCAGACTCACCCACATCAACAACATGGGCCTATTTCTCCCCCTCAATACCAATTTCAGCAGTTATATCTTGAGTAGGGTTAGCCATCATTACCTCGTTTTCATCATTGGTGGGAGCGGAGGTTTTCTCAGTAATTTTTGATGTTGAACCAACATCACCCTTTGCGGATTTCTTGCCCTTGCGTCGTTGATAAGTGGATTTCCTCTTAGGTGCGGCGGCGACGATGGCTTCAGTGGTTGCTCGTCTGGTACTGCGGCGTAATGGTTGTTCAATCTGCTCAACAGCATCTACAAGAGCATCAATGGAAGACTTGCGTGCCATTGTAAGAGTAATTTAGAGAAGAAAAGAAGAAACTTGATTTGCAGAGAGTGTTGATTGCACAAGAATTTTGAACGTGTAAATAGTAAGAAGAGATTAGGGAAAATTATATAGATAATCAGCTGAAGAATAATGATAGTGGTGTTGTAACATGTTACCAAAATAATCGGACTACTATCACATGATCATACCCATGTTTAACTTACCACGTGTCAGTGTTAGATTAACACGTAACGAGAACAGTCTCCAAACCTGAAAACTTATAAGTTACAATGTTTCAATGTTGAACTAACATTGGCAAGTTAACATCAGGGAGGGAAGTTGTAGGTGCAGGCTTCATCCAAGGCAACATCATGTAAGAGCGTGAGATATTCCTGTATACTGATCTAAAACCTCAACCAAGTACATAGGTACAAAGACATGGTTTAAGATCATCAGTATGAATAAGTAACACATCAGACAGAAAAACACAGAGTGGATGTACATATCCAGGAAAAAGACTTTCCCACAGCATAGAAGATCACAAAACATAGTGTTTTACCTGCAGTTGGTCACCCACGAAGTATGTCTCAACACATGATTCCTAGGATTACTACTCCCCCTAAGCCCAAACCGACATAAGGAAATAATGCAGAACTAGAATGAATGCAACAATGTTAGATCAACATTAGGTGATGGTAACCAAGTACACACAACTTTGCTGATTGGGATCATGAAATTTCAATTTATCTTTGACTAATATCATGAAGTCTTTTGAACAAAAACTAGTGAATGTTAAAGGATAGTTTCATCACTGAATGCGGGCAGCACAAGACTCCACACACCCCAGCAACTTAACCATCAGCTACAGATTAGGCAAGTACAAAGGAACTGAATAAAGACAATACATTTATAATATACTTCTTCACCCCAACTCCTCATGCATACTTGTTTACCAACCTGTTTACAAGTTAAATACCAAGTGAACAATGCTACTGAATGCAAGCAGTCGAAACTTCAAAACACCCCAGTAGTAAGGATCACCATCATGCATAAACTTGGCCATAGACAGAACACAAAAATAAGCACAACTGAATGAC
Organism: Linaria vulgaris; assembly: GCA_948329865.1. Taxonomy (NCBI): domain Eukaryota; kingdom Viridiplantae; phylum Streptophyta; class Magnoliopsida; order Lamiales; family Plantaginaceae; genus Linaria; species Linaria vulgaris. The sequence goes on along the minus strand of OX415250.1, from coordinate 25,950,371 downwards.
AATAAAGCTCTCAACATCATGTACCCCAGCTTCTCTTCATGCTCTGTCTAACCTAACATGGATAAGTCACAACTGGATAACATCAGAGTAGTGAGCTCTGTGTACCCCAGCTTCTCCCAGATGTTAGGTTAACATTCACAGACTAACAACAGAGTTCTTACTTTACAAAGCTCTTGATATGTACTGTCCACCAGTCAACTCAGCTATTTATACAGATTAACCATACAACCCAAAAGAATTTCTAACAAAGAAGTAATATGCAAGAAAGAAGAATGCAGAAAAAAACATAAAAGAATTATAGATACACCACAACCAATAACCAGTGCTAGACAGTGGTGTTATGTCAACACTGGTGTAAGGGTTTAGTGAAGAACCTAGACAATGCACATGCCAAGAGAATTCCTCAAACTGAAGAACCTCCCAGAATCTAAGGGTTTAGTGAACATATCAGCAAGCTAATTGTTAGTTTCAATGTGTTCAATGTCAATGAGCTTATCTTCTACCATGTCTCTCAGAAAGTGATGCCTTATATCAATATGTTTAGTTCTAGAGTGTTGCACAGGGTTCTTAGAGATGCTTATAGCACTAAGATTATCACAGAACATAAGTAAGGTATCACTGTCTAACCCATAATCCAGTAGCATGTGTTTAAGCCATACTAACTGGGTGACACAGCTGCCTGCTGGTTCAGATTCAGCAGTGGAAAGTAACACACAATTTTTTTTTCTACTGTACCATGAGACCAAGTTGTTCCCCAGATAAAAACATCCTCCACTTGTAGACTTTCTATCATCAGTGTCACTTGCCCAGTCTGAGTCACTGAAACCTACAAGATTTGTGTTAGTGTCATAAGAGTACCAGATCCCAAGGGCCAAAGTGCCAGGCATATATCAAAGGATTCTCTTCACAACAATCAGATGTGACTGCTTTGGACATGCCTGGTACCTAGCACACACACAAACATAGAACATTATATCAGGTCTTGAAGCAAACAAGTAGAGTAAGCTTCCTAGCATTGAACGGTACAATGTTGGATCAACATTGGCACCAGTAACATCCCTGGATATCTTCACTGATGAAGACATGGGAGTCTTGCAAGGCTTTGAATCTGCCAATTCAAACCTCTTCACCAAATTCTTTGCATACTTTTCCTGACTTAGAAATATCCCATTACCTGTTTGTTTTACTTGGAGACCAAGGAAGAAATTTAATTCTCCTATCATACTCATCTCAAACTGCCCTGTCATTGATTCAACAAATTTTTCTAAAATAAAGTTGTTAGTTGAGCCAAAAACAATATCATCCACATAAATTTGAGCTATACAGACATGAGAATCTTTCTTCAAAACAAACAGTGTCCTATCTCCTTCACCTCTAACAAAGCCAAGACTTAAAAGGAACTTTGTAAGTCTTTCATACCATGCTCTAGGTGCTTGTTTAAGTCCATATAGGGCTTTTTCAAGCGTGTACACATGGTTGGGGTACTTAGGATCTGTGAATCCCTTAGGATGTTCAACATATACTTCCTTATCAATTAGCCCATTCAGAAACGCACCCTTTACATCCATTTGGTATAGTTTTATCTTAAGACAACATGATATGGCTAGAAGTAACCTAATAGATTCAATCCTAGCAACTGGAGCAAATGTCTCATCAAAATCTACACCTTCAACATGTGTGTACCCCTGAGCAACTAGTCTAGCTTTGTTTCTAACTATGACCCCTTCCTCATTACTCTTGTTTTTAAGTATCCACTTTGTCCCTATTACATTAACATTAGGTGGTCTAGGCACCAGTATCCAGACATTGTTCTTAGTAAACTGTAATAGTTCATCCTGCATGGCATTAATCCAAAAGTTATCAAGGAGGGTTTCATTCACATTCTTAGGTTCTATAGAGGAGACAAAACACGAGGCATTATCAACAGTACAAGTGAAGTTCATACAGACACACAATTTTACCATATCTCTATAATCAAGTCTTTCTCTGTTGCGTGTCCTTACCCGTTCAGTGAGTTCACCTATTACCTGGGATGCTAGATGATCTTTCTGAATCCTAGCTGGGGGATCTCTTCTAGGTTCAGAGGCAACTTCATGTTCTGAGTCATAGTCCTCTGCTATTAGTCTAACATCAGATCTAGCTGGCGTTAGTCTAACATTGTTCCCTGACTCATGTTCAGTGTTTTCAGCTTCCAGTTCCAATGTTGGTGTAACATTGTCAGGAGTAACATTCACGGTTTCCACTGTTGGTCCAACATTGGGAACTGAGATGTCATCAGTACATGTATCAAGAGTGAACTCATCAAACACAACATTCACTGATTCCTGAATTGTCTTCAATCTAGGATTGTAGACTCTAAAGGAAGTACTATTGGCAGAGTATCCTACAAATATGCATTTTTCACTTTTAGGATCAAATTTACTCAGATAATCCCTGTCATTAAGTACATAACAATCACATCCAAATTCATGAAAATATGCAATATTTGGTTTCACACCCTTCAAGAGTTCATAAGGAGTCATGTTAGTTCCAGGTCTAAGATACACCATGTTACTAATGTGACAACCAGTATTTAAAGCTTCAGCCCAGAGTCTTTTGGATACATCTTTAGCATTGAGCATAACTCTGGCCATCTCTCGAAGAGTCCTGTTCTTTCTCTCAGCAATCCCATTCTGCTGAGGAGTCTTAGGAGCTGAATATTCATGGCAAATACCTTTAGCATTGCAATAGTTATCAAAACTGGCATTTTCAAATTCTTTACCATGATCAGACATAATATTAGTCACAGTGGAGCCATACAAGTTTTTAATACTAGCATAAAGGATTTTGAACTGATCAAAAGCTTCAGACTTTTCTTTAAGAAATTTTACCCAAGTGTATCTTGAGAAGTCATCTACAATCACAAAGGCATATTTATTACCACTGAGACTACTTACCTCAATTGGACCCATTAAGTCCATGTGTAGCAGTTCAAAACACCTACTAGATCTAGGATTAGCATTCTATGCCTGTAGGGGTGTATGAACGGCTCTAGTTTGCTTTCCCTTGAGGCAATCACCACACACAAGCTTACCTGAACAAGACAGCTTAGGTAAGCCTCTTACAGCATCAACTTTCTGCAGTTTCTCAAGATTTCTGTAGTGAACATGTCCAAGTTTCCTATGCCATATAGAAGCCTCATCTATTTCGGCATGGAAACACTCTGCTTCCTCTTGGGCTAGGTAGCAGTTATCTTTGGATCTAGTACCTGTCATAACAAGAACATTATCACTATCATAAACATCACAAGAAACTTTGTCAAATGTAACCAGTAAGTCATCATCACACAGCTGACTGATACTGATTAGATTTTCCTTTAACCCATCTACCAACAACACATCCTTTAGGGGTGGGAATCCATCAACATTTAGTATCCCCTTGCCAATGATCTTTCCTTTGGTGCCACCTCCATAGGTCACTGTTCCAACACTTAAAGGTATCATTTGCTTAATATTCTCTTTGATGTATGTCATGTGTCTTGAGCACCCACTGTCGAAGTACCACTTACTTGAAAGGTTAGAGTACACAGCAGAGAAAACAACATTGCATACAATTTTTATCTTAGGAGTTTTAGCTTTTTTCTACCCAAGTTCTACTCTTCTGTCCTGCACCTAATGTTGGTCTAACATTAGAACATGTTGTAGTTTTAACAATGGACACATAGGTTGTTTTCTTACCACATTCTTTTATGAATTTTCTACAGAATGGTTTAATGTGACCTGGTTGAAAACAGTACTGACAGATAAAAGTATGTTTGCTTTTTACAGTGTTGATGGTACCAGAACTCATATTACCAGATTCTTTAACAAAGCTTGTAGTTAAATAGGCAGAATTAGCATTAGAAGAGGAAGGTTTCTCAACAAATCCCAGACCACATGTACCTGTATTACTCATGTTTAGTACCTCATTAAGTTTAGAAGTACCTCCATTTCATTTGATTATGATCTATGAGTCCTTTTTGAGTTTCTCCTTTACCTCTTTCAGCTCAGCTTCAGCTTTGTCAAGGTCTCTCTCATAGAGTTTCAACATGTTCTTCAAACATTCAATGTCATGCTTCAGTGCTTTGTTATTCTTCATGAGTTTGACATTCTCTCTCTCAAGTCTGAGAAAGGTTGTATGTAGATCATCTAGAATTTCCTCCTGGGACATTTCTCCTTCATTGAAGTACTCTTCTTCTAGATCAACTGAGCCATGAAAACAATCGAAGTTAATATCATCACAATCAAAGAGCACATCATAGATAACCTGTGTATCATTGTTGTTCCAGTCTCCAAAGAAGATTTCCTTCTTTGCTGTTGGTTCTCCAATGTTAGAGTAACATTGAGCCTTTTGGCAGTTTCTGAAGTCTTCTCCCGACCAGGTGATCCGAGTGCAAAGTGCAGCAATGTTGATTTCCTCTGATTGTTCATCGGCACTTGTTCCAGATTCGAAGTCAGCATCATTGAAGTCATCTACACACACCCAATGAGAATTCCCTCTTGTTCTAAGGGTGTTAGCACATTCATGTTTAAAGTGACCATACCCCTTACATTCATAACACTGAACATCTTTCAATTTCTCAGCATCTTGAGGCTTGCTCTTAGATGCCATGTACTTTACAAACTTTGGGGGCAATTTCTTATAACCAAGGGCAGCATTACCAGATTATTTTTCTTTATTTTTATCTTTGTAGCCTAATTTACTAAACTTCTTGGTAATGTTTCCATAGTTAGAAGAGATCAGCTCATATTCATCCTCATCACTTCCTGTCGAATCTGAGCTAGTTCCTAGTAAGGCTAAAGCAAGTTGTTTACTGGACTTTCCTAGGAATTCTAATTCACACTCTATTAAAGTGTTCATCAATGTTTGAAAGTCCATGTTGGCAAGATCTTTAGACTCATTCACAACAATTCTTTTGACAGTGAACTTAGAAGATAATGTTCTAAAAACTTTATAGACCATGGTTTGATTTGGGATGGTAAAACCTAAGTTTTGACACTGATTAGCAATATCAAGAAGTTTCTCAAAATAACTATCAATGCTTTCATCCTCACTCATCTCTATCTTCTCAAAGTCCCTAAAAAGTTTTCTATATTTAGAGTCCCTCACAGCCACATCACCCTCACAATGTAGTTCAAGAACTTCCCAAGCAGTTTTAGCAGTTGTGCAAGTTTGAATGAGTTTAAATATATGGTTACCTACCCAGCTAAAAATAACATTGAGATCCTTTTCATTGAAGTTGTAGAGAGCAATCTCATTGGCTGTCCATTGTCCCATTGGCTTAGGTACCAGATCAGCATCTCCATCTCTTGGTAAGTAAGGGATGTGTAGCCTTCTAGTCTTGCGTCCCAAGCTCTCAGGTCGATGGATTTGATGTGGACTCTGAGTCTGATCTTCCAGTAGGCATAGTTGTTGGGACCCTCCAATACTGGCAACCTGCTGGTATTGGGGTTGGAGTTGTCCATCTTGACGTATCAACGCCAAACACCGGTGAGGTTGGTGCTTGGCTCTGATGCCAATTGAAATTGTGGATAGGGTTGATACGTTGTTGTTGTTAACTTAATACTAGAGTGTTAGCAACAGTTTGGTATGTTGTTAACCCAACGATGTTACTTTAACAACAAACCAGAGTAATAGTGCAACGGAATAAACAAACACCAAGTTTTAAGAAGAGAATATAAGATTATATTAACTTTCGAGCCGTAGGAAAAATAACCCGTTAAGGTTTTAATAAAAGTCGTTCTCTAAATTTTCAAGCTCCTCACTCTCAAATTAATCGAACTAAGCAAAGCACACAAGAATTTCTTTGACTATCACTAAAAGCTCCTCACTCTTAGATCTATTCTAACAATTCACAAACTTTGCTAAAGCAAGACAACACTCAACAATATGTAGATTAATCTCTCGGATTGATTGGCTCTTGTCTCGTGTTTGTCTTGATGTACTTCACACCTATATATAGGTTCTTGACTTGAACTTCAAGGTGTGTTGTACACGGTTGGTAATTCTCCTTGTTTCCTTATCGAACTCCTCTTCCTTGTTCTGGCAGTCCTTCTTGAATAATAGTTCCTTCGTTAGTGACCTAACTAAGGATGGACTCCTTCTTCAAATCAGGACTCAACTTGGAAAGCTTTCCTAGTTGCACTCGAACTCTTCTTTCCTTGTAGAGCGGTTTTCTTAATTAAGGAAACTTTCCTTCTTGGAAACTTGAGCGTCCAACCTATGACAAGTTTATTTCCTGAATAATAATCAAAGACAATCACAATTGGGGAACTCAATTAGTTAAATGAATAAGGCAAAACTATAATAATAAATGATAACAAGATTGTAAATCGGATTCTGCTCAGCAATGTTACTCTAACATTGTTTTCTCAATGTTAATCTAACATTGCCAGAATACCTGCACTTTCAGGAACCAACATGAGCCCTTCCGACCATCCGCATCGGCTCCATCCTCTTTTGAAAAAAGAATAATCCATAGGAATGAGCATTGTAAGGCGAACAACGGGAAAACACATGGTAGATTCTCTCCACAATTGTAAGGGGAGGAACACAGGAACTGCTAGCGCGAAACCTCATGCCAGTCCTCCCAGAACCAGAGCGAGAGGATGGGATAAAGTCGCCCGCCGGAGCCAAGTACGCCGAGAAACTGTCGTGTCACTCACCACTAGAGGCTGGAGATTGGACCGTGAAAGGGGTGTATCGCCATAACTCTAGGAACTTCCATCGCTAGAGTGAACGAAGGTAGAGCAAGATATCATATTTGGCAGAAAACTAAAAAGTTTGCAGAAGGATAAGTGGAGAAGGTTGAGGACTGTGAGGAAGATGGCACCAATGAACCCCCATTTTATAGGCACGGGGGACAATTCACATTCAAAACTGGGTCAAATTCTTGCCCAAATTCAAATGGTGGGACCCCTCAGTTGCCCACTCACTGCCACTTGTAACCGCCACGTTTCGCTAATCATGGCTACTCTAGAACGTCAGACGTCACCATAGGGGAGTCAAATAGGCGTTTTAACCCCCCCGTTCCCTCACATTAAATGTCTGCCTATTCCCAATGCCAACAAGTACATAAACGACAGGGTGTTTTAAAACAAAACGAGCGATACAAAATTCTAACTCACGACGAGTACCCATTCAAGAAAGTGAAAAATCTCCTAAGTGGGATATCCAAGGGTATCCGTCCAAAAAATCGAAAATTTCTAAGTATGGTAACCACAGGCGAGCTGAGAATATTCTAGGCGTGGCACTCATGGGTATTCATACGAGAGATCAAAAGACTCCTTAACATGATGTCCGCGAGTCTCCATCCAAGAGATCGAAACGTTTCTAAGTATGGTGACCACGTCTATTCATACGAGGAATTGAGAATCTTCTAAAAGCGAAGCCCGTGGATATCTACATGAGGAATCAAATTTTTCCTAAGTATGGCGTCCACGTTGATTTACGGCAACAAACGCCAATATTTACCAAAATATATTTCTTCCCAACCCTATACCACGGGTTTTATAGGTCGGGCATTCATGCTAAGTTTCATAAAACAAAAGAAGGGTTGTGAATTTACAAAAAAATCTTATTCAACCCCGGTGAGGAACTTCCCTGTACACCCACAAGAAAAGTTTTACAAAACCTTCAATACGCCTTTCGTGGTCATTTTCTTCCCCTTGTGAAACGCCACCTTTCGCGTCAAAGACAACCGTATCGCGCTCATCGCCTTCCTGTCCACGACCTTCCATTCATTGTCTTTCTTGTTAGCTAATTTATCCTTCAAGGACTTCCACAAATCCTTACCGTACAGGTAATCCTCGATTTGCATCCTCCAAACCCGTAATCAGACCCATCAAACCTCTTGACTGATGATTTTCCCCCTTCCATCGTAATTGCTCCTACTGAACCTAATGCTCTAGACACTACTTGTTGCTCAACAATACGATAAATAGAAAATCATAAACAATGAAAGGCAAGACATGAGAATTTATTTACCAGTTCTTCTATGACTACCTCTGAGGATGATACCAAGCCAATATTTCTCACTAGTTTTTGTCGTACGGTTACAATTACAAGAGAATGCTATTTATTATAGGCAGACTCATAATACGAGTTTTAAATAGACTCTCTAAAATACCCAAGAAGGGGGGCCACTCCCCCTCGAAGTCCCGACAACTCTTTCACGAGTTGAATCACTGAAATTAGCTTGAATTTACAGTAACAGGCCCATATCAACAGTATTTTCAGGCTCCACAACTCGATATTTTGTAGCTCCTTGTCTCGTGCGAGTGGAGGTCGATACCACAAATTTGAACTCCATCTTCCTTGGCGTAGTTTTGGCCCAATCCTACGTGGCCAAATCGACTATTGACACTTTGGCTTTGCTTTAATTTACTTCGAAGTTAGCACACCACCAGGTCAACGTAACTGATGTAGTTCCATAAGTTTACTCAATTCGATTACGACAACTTGGCTGGAAAATATTACTTGACTTGGTACTCGGTCGCATTTGGTTTGGTATTGTTGGGCTAACAATTCTTGACAATATATTGTATAGTATTTGTTAGTCTCAAACGGTTCTTGATAGCTTAGGAGCAATTGACCTCAAATAAAATTTACATTGTTATGTGAACAGTCTGTTTTGTTCACTCTAACTTAACGGTAATTATATAATGATTAATAAAACTAATTATGAAATATCTGCTAGCCTTTAGAAATGGTTACATGTCCATCATCATATAATAAAGACAAGACAGCATCTGAGTAATAAAATAATTCAACTGTTATTTTTCCAACAATTTCACATTCAAACAGTGTAATATATACGGCATTTAACTCTATAATACACCATTTCTCATATACATATATCGCTTTAACATAAGATAAGTACAAAATCAAGAAACATAACAAGCTGCTTTTTTAGTTATGAAATAGAGCCGTATCATTATTGGAATTAAAATGCAAAGAAAGAAAGAAACAACCGGCCTGCATGCCAATGTCTTTCCACGTGGAACTTTCCGTGTCTTTACAACAAAATCATCCAACTATCAAAGTTGAAATTCTCACGCCAAGAATTCTCTCAATACCCCATAATTACCAAATTAGGGTCGATTTATTGAAAATACACATGAAACTTGTCCAAACCACATCCATACAAACTAACAAACAAAAAAATATGTACCTAATCCACAATATAATTTAGCGTAAGTGGGTTAAATCATTTTTTGCAGATATGTTTAATTAGTGTACACTTAACCCGATTTCAGTTGAACAGATTTATATTCCCTTAGCTGTCTTCTTCACAAGAAAATTTTCTTAATAATAAAATTATATCCTATCTTTTGTCCCCTTTTTTCTTATATAGTTCCGGTCATGATCCACCTTCATCTGACCAAATACATGGGATTTAATTACCTACAATTCTTGGCTGCCAATTCATTGGATTATGGAGTAGTAGTCTCATAGTTCTTCATCATTACTTTTTATTTATTATTAAAATATTTAGGAAATTACGAGGCTTTATCTTTACTTCTTAGTACAAAACAGCTGTTTTTTCATCGAAGATTGAAGAGAAAGAAAAGTAGAAATTCGAAAGAAAGAAGATTCAATCACCGAAATGTAAGTGCACCCATTTTATTATATTTGCAAAGTTTCAATCTTTTCATGTTAATTCACTTTGTAGTTCAATATATATAATGATAGTATCTTGATCATTTAATTTATATGGAAAATTGCAGTAACATGGCAACCCCTGTGGAGCCCCCAAATGGTTTTATGCATACAGGGAAACATTACTACAAAATGTGGCATACATTGTTTGAAATCGACACGAAGTATATTCCGATTAAGCCGATAGGCAAAGGAGCATATGGGGTGGTGTGTTCGTCGATTAACACGGAGACGAACGAAAGAGTTGCGATCAAGAAGATAAGTAATGTGTTTGGAAACCGAATTGATACGTTGAGGATTCTGAGGGAATTGTTGTTGTTGCGATGCATCAAGCATAGGAATGTGATTGCTCTTAAGGATGTCATGATGCCGACTGATTTGAGGCGTTTCAATGATGTGTATATGGTGTATGAGTTGATGGATACCGATCTTCATCAGATTATTAAGTCTCAGCAGCCTCTGTCGAACGATCATTGCAAATATTTTATTTTTCAGGTACGTATACGTAACAGTTTGGTTCATGTTTGGCGTTCTAACATTAGCATTTGATAGTGTGAATACATATATTGTTTTCTACACAATGAGTTTTTGTGGAGGTTTTGTTAAGGTTGTAAACTTGTAATACAGATTTGCAATTTGCTGGTGATAATGTTAAATCTTTTACACTGCTTATTTGATATGGCAGAAATTAGCAATGAAGTATCATAACTAAGTATGTTTTATCTGTTGATGGAGTGAGTAGTAATTGTAAAATTCTTTTACCTTGTTATATAGCAAGCCACAAGTTGTGCTCTGATACAGATAACAGAGATGTGCATAACCAGTTAGCTACTTGTGATTTTTCCAACAATCATTGCAAATACTTAATTTTTGAGGTAAAATGAGTTTGGTTAGTTTGTTTTGCTCTTCTAATATGAGCATTTGATGAACGCGTAAATTGTCTAATATGCAGTGCATTCTATTAGTTACCAGTCCATTGTTCTGGCTTCTAACATAAACCGACCCATATGAGACCAGAATGAAAACCGCCAACAAGTTATGGATTTACTTAGCGCATGATTTTCTCATCTCCATTTACTTTATCTTTTTTGGTCCTGGTTATAGTCCATTAAATTGAACAGAACTCATATGACAGCAAATAAAAAAATGCATAGGTTGTTCGATCAGCTCCATCTAGATCAAAATTTGCCTAATCTCATTACTTGTTTTATCTTGGATACAGAAATGTTCGTCGTGTATATGTTTCCAAATGAGCTTATTTCATTGTGCAGCTTCTTAGGGGGTTAAAATATCTCCATTCAGCTAACGTTCTTCACCGAGACTTGAAGCCAGGGAATCTCCTTATCAACGCTGATTGTGAGCTGAAGATATGCGACTTTGGGTTAGCACGAAGTAACAGAGAAAACGGACAGTTGATGACTGAATACGTAGTCACGAGATGGTATCGTGCTCCTGAATTGCTTCTTTCCTGCGACAACTACGGAACCTCCATTGATATGTGGTCAGTGGGATGCATCTTAGCAGAAATTCTTGGTCGGAAACCGCTCTTTCCAGGAACCGATTGTCTTACTCAACTCAAGCTCATTATAAGTGTTCTTGGTGCCCAACCTGAAGCCAATCTTGAATTTATAGATAACCCAAAAGCTAAAAGCTTTATACGATCGCTTAACACCGCCCAAACAATACACTTTCCTTCTCTATTCCCACAAGCCGACCCTCTCGCATTAGATTTGTTGAGTAGGATGCTCGTATTTGATCCATCTAAGAGAATAACCGTGACGGAAGCTCTTTCTCACCCGTATATTTCCAGTCTGTATGATCCAAATTGCAGCCCTGCAGCAAAGTTCCGCGTCGATATTGATGATATCGATGAAAATGTAGGAGAGCCCGTCATTAGGGAGATGATGTTGAGAGAAATTCTCTATTACCATCTGGAAGTTGCAAATGGTAGTGTGCTATGTTGATGAAGAGTAAAGATAGTGCTAATAAGTCTTTAGTTATTGAGATTTATTTGGAGTTGTTTGTGGAAGAGGGTAAAATATAAAGGGTTGAGGCATAAGTTACTAGTTTTATCGACTATTGTCTTGTTCCTTGTCGAATTTTCTTATATATAGTAAGCACGCGTATCAAGGAAAGAAGTATGTGCGAAATTTCTTAGTATTTCTTTTTACAAAGCATCTTCTGGTAGCCTTTTGATACTATTAAGTTATTTTTACTACAGTATAAGATGTGACGACTATCTTAGGTATTAAGAACAAACAAACGCATTCTGAACAGGATTTTAATAATCTAGAATTCTGGGAAGTAGAAAGATACTATAGAGAGCTGTGACACCAGAATTAATTCTAAAAAGTACATGACATACATTCATCCTTATATCTCTTCACTTTTCTAATAAGGACCAGCTCAAGCTCAAGAAACTTTGTATATCAGCCACATGGTTTTATTAGAAATTAGTTCACCAAAAAGGAAAGTGTCCCCTTATGCTCTTGTTGAATTAATTTAAAGTTTGTAGGATATTTAAGAAGTCGGTCCTAGATAGGTATGTCTCAACAAACTACAAAGCACCTTTTATACGGGGAAGGTGTCCATAGTTATTTTCTAAGGGATTTATTTGTGTTATGTAATTTGTATTAGAGACGCGGTTAAATGTCCGATAAGAAATTTTCATTTCAATATACAGGGTACCTCAATGCTTCACCATACAGAAGATGGAGGGAGAGGCTTACGTGATCTGAGGGCGTATAACATTGCTCTCTTGGCGAAGCAAGTTTGGAGGATTTGACAATTTCCTGATAGAAAAGTTTGGGCAAATATTTAAGGCCAAATATTTTCCAGCTTGTAATTTGTGGGTGTTTGTTTTGCACTATCCCTACTGTGGAACAAGGTCTGCGACGACGAGTTGGTAACGGCTCAGAAATCTCGTTGTGGAAGGACGGGTAGGTCCCGAGGCAGACCAGATTTAGGCCGATTAATCCGCCTTCCCTTGGGTATGTGGATTGGAGGGCAGAGGACCTTATAAACAGCGACACAGGTTGTTGAAAATCATGATTCAATCCGGAGTGTCTTTTTCGATGTTGATGCAACGCTCATCCTTGGCAGCCAACTTAATTGATATCAATGAGTGTGAGATTATAGCAAACTCGGAAAATTTACGATCCATAGTGCTTATCATATCATTCTTAGTCAAAGACTTGGAGGGAGGACAGAGGTGGCGTCGAGAAGCTTGGGGAAGGGTTGACATTTCGTGTGGAAGATTAAATGTCTTAACTAATAAAAATGATTATGTGGCGAGTGTGCTCGGATAGTATCCCTACTAAATGCAAATTGACGAAATGGCATGTTACTCAAGATAGAGGTGTGCGGTGTATTTGCGTGGCCCAAAAGACCTCGCTTATGTTTTATCGTCTTGTCACATTCCTTGCCAGGTTTGGGCTCTTATATTTCTCCCAACTGGGGCTTGCATTATGGATAGCGATGAAGTGGGATTGCTCGATGGTATCCAATACTCTTTCCGTGAGTTGAGTTTATGGGGGAATTAAATTAGAATCATGGATGTCGAAGAAGCTTCCTCGCCGATTCCTTTGCCGAAACCTATTTCTGCCTTTAGACCTGTGCGACTGAAAAAGAAACTATTGCAAATTTCAGAGACGACGCAGTTGGGTTCTACCACAGTGCCCTTGGCTGAGACTGAATTTTGACGTGACAATTTTCATGAAAGATGCAGTCGTGGGAGTGGGCATCATTATGTGAGATTGGGATGCCAAATATATTGCCCGCTTCCAACGCAGATTATAAGGTATACTCGGTCCTTGAAACATCGATATCATTTCGGCTCTTATGATTGTTAAGTTGGCAATTCATTTCGGTTGGAAGATGATTAGTTTTTAAGGATATTATCATGAGGTTATAGATGTTGTTGATAATCATCGGAACGTCGTCGGATCGGAATTAGGGAATCTTATTGGAGACATTCAACGCGCATATACTGATAATTCATCCTTTTTCACATGGACGCGATGTTGCGCAACAATAAGAAAAATAAAAATCATAAACAACGAAAAGCAAGACACGTGAATTTCTTTACCCATTTTGTCTATGACTAAATTTGGGGGTGATACAAAGCTAGAATATTTTCTCCATATTTTTTTGTTATAAGGTTATAATTACAAGAGAAGACTATTTGTATTAGGCAGATATATAATACAAATTTTACATGAAATCTCTAAAATATCCCACTTCAACCTCATGCATCTAGCTCTCTTATTCACTATTCGGATCAATAGCACTGCAACCCTATTTTGCAACGGGGTTCCTCCAATTGTCTTCTCCATGCAAATGTCGTTCTTTGCACAATACTCTTTAAACTCTAAAAGCCCATACTCTCCACCATTGTCAGATATCAGATACTTCACACTCATACCAATTTCAATTTTCAACACGTGTTTTCCACTTTTTGAAACCGTCAAAAGCTTCAAAATTCTATTTCAAGACGTATACCCATAACTTCCTAGTGGCATAATCAATGAAAGTCATGTAATACGAAGCTCCATAGAGAGACATTATTGGTATTGGTGCCCCCATATCACTATGTACTAACTCGAACTTTTGTTCCTTAAGGGTTCTCCCACCTTGGAAAACCTAACCAGTTTCTGTTTTTCAAAATACGCAGTCCTCACAGCGACCTATATCATCTGTTTTCTAACTAGGCAATTTACCCTTCGAACACAAATGTTTCATTCCCTTCTTACATGTGTGGCCAAACTGACAATACCCCAAATTAGCATCACCATGTGCATCTACAACTCCAATGATTTCATGGTTCATTTGGTTATTTCTCAAGCACTGTAACCAAAGGAAAGATGATAACCATCATCATATGCTCTACATGTATCAGATTTTTCTTAAGGCCACTAATATGTCTCAATTCACGCAACATCCACATACCTCCATTAGTGGAGTTTTTTTTGAACATCTCCCTTGCCCACGATCTTCAAAGGTTCATCATCAACGAGATAAACATTTTCAAAATTCACAGAAATATAATTTTCCATTATATTCTTGTCCGGACAAGCATGATACGATGATCTAGAATCTAAAACCCATGACTCTAATGTACTACATACGCTCATGATTAGTGCATCACTAATCTCTTTAGTGGTAGCATTTGCTGAGTTTTCCTCATTCAGTCCTCTACAATCAGATTTGTAAAGAACATTTTTTCCGAGGTTTGAACATTCAATAGAACTCTTGTCCTTTTTTGACTTTCTGTTTCACGAATTTGATCTATCCCGATTGGAATTTGAGATTTTCTTTTCTGATCTGCTTCTGTTTTACGTACTCAAAACCGAGCCTATAGAATTTCCTGACTAGTTACCCGATTTTTTCCTCTGAATTTCTCCACTGACTATCAAATTTCTAACCTCGTCAAACTTCAGCTTTACCCTTCCATCGGTGGCACTAACACCCGTTACTATCCCACTCCAACTCTCCGGTAAAGAAGACAATAAAATTAAGGCTTTAACTTCGTCATCAAACATGATATTAACGAAGCTCAATTGGGATGTAATTAAGGTGAACTCATTCAGATGGTTAGACACCAGAATGTTCTCTGTCATCTAAAGATGAAACATGTGATGCATCAAATGTATTTTATTGGTTGTTGATGGCTTCTCGAACATGTCTTTCAGAACCTTCAGTACTCCATTCGTTGTCATTTCTTTTGTCGTGTAAAATGCCACGTTTTGCGACAAAGACAACCACACCTCGCTCATCGCCTTTGTGTCCAGGACCTTCCAATAGTTTCCACATATCCTTATTATACAAGAAATCCTTGATCTTCATCCTTCAAAACTTTTAATGTGACTAATGGGAGGTATTGCTGTGTAATAGAATAGAATATATCTCAGCACAAATTTGTTACACCTAAGTCCTACTATGTCGCAAATGCACGAATCAAGTAATAATAAAATGGGAAGTAAAATTACTACCTAAGTATCGAATCCTAAGAGAGTAGATATTTGTAATTTAAAGATTATATTATTGAACACTCAAGGAATCAATTTTATTTACTTTTTTTTTGTTGAAGAATTATACTAAGACTAGGAACTATTGATTAACTAACTAACTACTAGAGATCTAAACTAGAATGCTTAGGTGAAATTAACTAGAGATTGCAGTTGAAACTATTTCTAAAGAACCAAACCTAAGTTATCTAACTAACTAAAACATATTTTAATTGATTGATTGATTACTATCTAAAGTTGTGAATCAAATTTGGTAACAGGTGTCGAAGAGATTGATTTCATTGATCTCGAATGCTTGTACTTCATAGACAAAATACCAATGACTCATATGCAATACGCTAATTATAGATAGTTGTTTTGTTTCCGCGTTGATGTAGCAAATCAGTCACCTTTATGATGTACTAAAGAACCACCTAATCCCTAATAATGTCAGATCGTTAAGCACTTTCCCCTCACCAAAAATTCACCATGTCATTGGATCCATACAGTGTTTTAAAAATGAATTAGAGTTACCAACTACGATTTAGATTCCCCGAGCACATTAATGATCGAATGTCTAAAGATTTATCTGCCTGATCTACTATGCTAGTGTTGCATTAACAATCTCCTATGCATAATTCAACATAATACATGGTTATTCAACGTCACTACTTTCCTGTCAGAGAAACACGTGCATCAAATAAACCAAGTAGCATAAGCAACAAATAATATCCAACAAACCAAGTTTATCAATAAATATAATCAAAATATAGGTGCCTCCATATGGGATCAACTACATCCTCCCTCAAATACTGAGAGGATTAGCTACTCATAGTCATATTCAAATCATAACAATTCATCATAGATTATTCAAGTAAGGAAAAGAAAAGATTAAACTTCTGGTCTCCTTGTTGCTTTCCTCTACTTTGATTGTTAACTCCTTTGGTTCACCTTTCTCCTTCAACTATGACTGTAATGCTATGAATGGTACAATTTCTGCTCTTCTCTAACCTTAGAGTGCTCTCTAAGTATTTTTAGTGGTGTTTTGTACTCTGAAAACTGGTACACTGGTTGTTGAATGTAGCCTTCTTTTTTATAGTTTTTCTTTATATTGGACTTTGTTTTAGGGTTTCTCCATAAAAGCATCATTTTGCTCATACTCAACTCAAACTATAAAAATAATGAAATGACACTAAAACAAGTAACATTACCGCAATGATTGTACAAAAGTCTATGAAATCAAGTACTTAATTCACTATAATTCTCCTCTTATAAAATACCCTCAAACTTAAACCTTTGATCGTCCCGAGCAAGACTCTAAACAAAAGGATTTAAATTCTTATAATAACAACATGCTCAAATTCGGATTTTGTCTCAGAATGCCACCAACAATTGTAAATCAAAATAATAAGAATCATGGATGTCAAGTCATTGCACATCAAGGTTAATCAAGGTATTGTCACAAATATTTCATTGTGCATGGTGGTGTGCTCATGTATCACAAGTATAAAATACAAGACTTCCATACAAAACTCATAAAATCAAGAAATTTTACATATAGTTACTCCTCTCTCGCTTTCTACTTTTCTTAGTGTTTTTCATGCATGCAAATTCTTCATGTTGATGATATTTAGGACTTTGTAAATTATAATAATAGGCTTGGGTATGTGCTATAAATGGAAAAAATATTTATGAGCCCTAGAGATGTCCATATTGGATTTACTCATGCCTTCTTCTTTTGGCCATACATTTTAGACTCATTTTGGCATCTTTTCATTTATGTTTTCATTTGTACAAAAATTCAATCCACCATATACTTCATAGATTTTCGAGATGCACCCCCAAACTTATAGTTTTTGCAAATGGTTATTTGTGCTCTCTATTATATTCACCTTATTCTCTGTTAATATATCTTTTTGGCTCATGCTTTTGTTTTGAGCTCCTACCTTATTCCTCCTTATTACACTACTTCCATCTCTAGAAGTGGGTAGGATACATATTTTTCTTTCGGCTCATGGTAGGTGAGTAGGTTTCATAAACAAAGGTTTCATAGAAAAGGCTTCAGTGGGGTTTAGTAGATATTTCTTCATAAAAGGGTTTTGGGCTTGAAAAAAAACTCAAATATAGAAAAGATGGCCTATTTCATTTCCTCAACACTTCAAATTCATATTTACTACAAACAGTAATAGAGTAAAGCAGTTAAGATCATAATTTCTATGTAACGTCCCATTTTCTCATAATTCCATACAATTATCCAATATTTTCTACTCATTCTTATCGTGAATGGTGTGTATGAAATAATCATGCCTTCACCCAAAGTATACTCATGTCATCCATACATAATTCATTTCTTCCAAGATCCTCTTACATTAGGCATATATCATCATATATCCCAACTTTTGCATGCTTTTCTTACTTCAAATTTTATTCTAACAAACAGACTCGAAAAATAACTAAAACGACTTTAAAAACGAAAAAATTGGAGTAAAAATAACTTAAATTGCAAAGCTATTCATACACCCTCCCAAACTTACCTTGTTCAATGTTCCAATTGAACCATTCTCTAAAAAGAAAAAAGAAAAAGAATTAGAATATAGGACTCTCTTGAAAATTCTATTCTTCCTGGATGTTGTCTGGTGCTTTGACGAATTCTTCTTCGTTCATCTTGTTCAACCTGACCATCACTTCCTCCCATAAGTTGTAAAGATCCTCCCGAACCTTTTTGGGCTCAGTTCGGATGAATTCCTTTAATTGCTTTATCTGCTCTTCCATTGCTTTCTTCACCAACTCTTCTAGACTTGGAGGCTTTGGTGACGTCACTTTTGCTTTTCCATATCCGTCAATTTGTTTCTTTGTAATAACATCTTCAATAAAGTCTTTCTTGTCAGATTGTTTAACTGGAACTCCCGCTACTCTACAAATCCTTGTGATCAACCCTCCACGTAGGATAACTCTTGATGATCTTCCTGTAGCAAAAATGTTAATTGAATTCATAATTTATTGCCCCACATCTATATGGATTCCACTTCATATCTACATCAAATATTTTACTCTGTCCTGGTATACATCTATCATGTGGTTAGTAGGTGCAATTCGTGAATTAATGAAATTATACCAGCCTTATATTTTGGCACCCGTTTATTATAAAGGATAAAATGATTAGTTGAGTTCGGCTCTCAAATAATGGTGTGTGGGATAACCACGTTCTGTAATGTTGTTTCAGACATAGCCTACTCTCGTTTCTGATGCTTCCCTTCTGTAATCTTCTCTAGATCGAGCTTATAATATGCATTGATAATCTCTGCAGAGTTAAGTATCTTTTTCCCTCTCAATGAAATTGGTCCCGTTATTGGTGCAGCTGGGTTTATAAAGAAGTCAATCACCATAGTTTTGTTGACCTCTCCCGGTTGTTTAACAAAGTCGTCCACTCCATATCTTGGACTTTATCGTGAAAACATCAAAACCCCTCTCCGTGATGAATGATTTTTTCATGAGTTTTTGCTTCTTTGTGGGCCTATCATCCATGGTCTTTTTCTTGCATGCTTGGGCGCGTGGAGACGATGTTGGTGATTCCTCCTTATTGGAACTTGAATAATTTCTTATGCGGTTGTTGGTATTTTTATGCAATGTCATGGTGTTTGAACAAGTAGGATAATTGTAGAAGAGAAAATAAAATAATAATGACGAAGAACTTCGGATTTTAACTTGTGTGGGAGAATAATGACATAAACCTTGAATTTACCTATATAAATAGTATAGTAATACATATAGGTATAGATGGACTAGGATTCCACTATATAGCTAATTTCAAAGTAAAGGAAACATTCTTCACAAACAAATATATTTAGTTAACATGCTAATATGTAAAATTTCGGAATACTAGATATAAATAAACAAATAAATAAGTAAGAAACTTATTCCCATAGAAGTAGTGTACAAAAAACGCGTTGAAAATGGCGCGCGATCAGCGCATCGCACCTCTTGATCATGCGTGAGGTGCGCGATCAAACCGCGGTCAAAATTCATTCCTTGACTTTTTCAGTAGGTTCCGCGATCACAGTGTGAAGTCTTCGCATTGCCCAAAGTTTCCAGGGGTATGTGTGATCTGCATGGGCTATGAGTCGCATTCCGCCCCCCTTACGCTTGAAAAACTATTGTTGTTGGATTTTCGTAAAAAAATCGGCTCCTCTTTATCTTATGTATTTACTACTCTCTCATGCTAACTTTTGATTCCTCCTACAAAACAATCAAAGTTGCAAAATTAAATAAAAAATAAATGACTCAAAAAACATAGAACTTTTGGGTTGCCTCCCAAACAACGCTTAATTTTTATGTTGTCTAGCCCGATGCTACTAATTCTAAGGCATCTCAATCGCTCCATCATGGTTAAATGGATGCGCCAAATTTTCTCCCTTAACTAGCCTTTTGAGTGGTAGTTCTTTTGGATACACCATTTTTTAACCTTAAAACTAACATGCTCCTTGTTAACTTTCAAAGTGACATCTCCCTCTCCCACATTAATAAAGTGTTAGAAGTTGCTAAGAATGGTCTTCCCAAAATCAAAGGAAGTTTATACTTTTTACTCATATCAATAACCACAAAATTCGTCAAAAAAGTAAATTTACTTAATCTTAACCATAACATCTTCTATTACCCCATTAGGATAATTAATAATCATATAGCAAGTTGAATTGTTAGATCAGTTGCTCGCCAAGTCGGTAATTTTAGACGTTCATAAATAACATATGGCCTGAGATTTATACTAGCACCTAAATCACATAAAGAATGTTCAAGTAAATCATCATTAATAGTACATGGTATAGTAAAACCATGGATCCTTAAGCTTTGTCGACAATCCTTCTATTGCTTGAAGTGCAAATATCTTATGAATCCCTCTCTCATCCATCTTCCTCTTGGGTATTTTTGTATTTCCCAAATATTTAACATATTTCGGTACTTGTCTCACCGCATCCTCCATTGTCATTATTCCCGGTTGATTCTTGAAAATCACAGCAAATTGTTCCACATGATGAATTCTCGAAGGATGTGGATAGTTTTCTTCACCACTGGCTCTGAGTCTTTGTTCAAATTATCTTCTTCAGTTGAAACCGTGTTGACTTGTTCCCTCAGATTTGTCTACGTGTTGCTAGAAAAAGTTCGATTGGTCGAGTACTTAACTGGTTTGCAATTAGGCCCAGTTGTTTCTCAATGTTCCTCAATGAGTTGTCGGTATTCTGACATCTCGCCTCTATTTGCCCCAACCTTGCATCAGTATTCGTCATATAATTATACAACGTTTCCTCAAGATTTAACTTTTTCTCTACTGGTTGAAATCCCGTTGGTTTCTGAAAATCTCCTTGTTGTTGCTGAGTTTGCTGACCTCCCCAAGAGAAATTATGGTGGTTTCTTGTCCCTAGATTGCAACTGTTCGAGTACGGATTATTTTGCCTCGGGTAGTTACCACCATAGTTAACTTTTCATGCATGACTACATTTACTCCTTTGCATTCATAAGTTGGGTGATTTCTTCCACAATTGTTGCATACATGATTGGCGAGTTTGCATTTACTCCTCCCAAGGGTTGATCATTATTTCTTTCAATCTGTTGCGCTTGTGGTGTTCATATCGATGAGAGTTTTTCCGTCTTTATTGTTCGACATGCTTCTTGTTTCTTTTTGGTTACGTATGCAAGTTCTCTCTATCTCAAGATCAAATAGTAGTGGTGTCTCGGTGTCGCTTCGTGTCATTCACTGCTGGCACCTGAAATAACAATGCATGAGTAAGTCTTTCTCATGTAACAACAATATTAGTAATCACTAACATATATGCAGTTAGTCCTCAAGACGGCGCCAAAAACTAGATGGGGGTGTATTGAGGTGTAATAGAATAAAATATATCTCGGCACATAATTGTTAAACCTAAGTCCCACTATGTCGCAAGTGCACGAATCAAGTAATAATAAAATAAAAAGTAAGATTACTGCCCAAGTATCGAATCCCAAGAGAGTAGATATTTGTAATTTGACGATTATACTATTGAACACTCAATTAATCATTTTTATAGTAAGTCTAATACTAATAAAATCTCTCACCAACAACAATATCACCATCACTTAACAACAAGAGGAGACAAGAAATTTCAACTTACCACATAAACATCGTAGAATAAATCATATAAGTCTAAACTCATTTAAACTCTCATAGCAACCATACATCATCTAATAGAAAGTGATGACAAATGAATTAAATTATAAGTTTTGAAGGCAGCAAATAACCATCATTAAATTACAAAGAATTCATTTTATCCTACTAGTAAACTCTCTGAGCAACCATATTATCAATGTTTTCATAACCGAATTGGACATAGAATCGGCACCCCTTCTTGTTACTGATTTGATCGGCTGAATCGATTTAACCACTGGTCGAACCGGTCACCAATGTATTTTCAATTTTTGTCCACATAAATATATATATGAATAATAAATAATTGATATTTAAACTCTTAATGATAATATTACAGAATTTAGATGACTATTATTGAATTGGAATGGAGGGTTCATTTGCAATTTACACAAAATCCGTTAACGGGAAAGTGGTAACTTGTGGAAGGAAACGGGCCCATTTATCTCAAACATAATTAAGAATTAATATTTATGGCCCAGAATTTATACTTTAACAGAGAATCAGCCAAAGCAAATATATATTTGTGTAATTAGTTAATAAAATAACTCTCTCAAACCTAGTATTTCTTTCGCCGCTTAAACATATTTTGCTCTCCTTCTCCTTCTTCTTCTTTTTTTAATGGATGTATTCTGCTCTCCTTCGTTCGTTCTTTCTTTTTAATTTTTTTAACTCTTCTTTTCATCTCTTATATGAATAACATTAGTAGCTTTTTCCTTTCAGTAATTTTGTTCCTTTTAGTTTTTCTTTTGTCTCATTGGAGAAAAGCTATTTACAGTTTTCTTTTTGAATTTTGTTGCTACTCTATATATGGATTTAATTGGGGCAGTGTAATATATTGGGTCAGATTCTATTTGTTTTCGGAGACAGAACACAAATTTTCCCCAAAAAAGGTTGAGCGGTGCTCTGACCGGTCAGGCCAGGTTCAATCGGGTTTGGGGCGGTCCGACTCCGTTAAAAAGAACTGCGAGTTTTTGTCTCTGTCCGGACCAGACTATGGCCTGGTCGCCAATTGAACGGGTTTGACCGGTCCGTCCAGGCTGAGTTTCAAAACACTACTTTTTATCACCTAAGAGCAAGCAGAGAGACCAACGAAATTAAATTACCTTAACGTACATCGTCAAATAAATTATAGTAAGTCTTAACTCAGTTCATACAATTAAACTCTCTTACCACACATTAACTAGGAGACCAATCGAAATCCAGTTATCTAAACGAATGCATCATCAAGTGGATTATACTCGACACCATCATCAATAGCTTTTTCGTAGCGACATTTAACTTAATACAACTGCTTTTTCTTAATCAACATTGTCATAAAGAATTATGTTGATTCGCAAAAGCAATTGTATCAAGCTAAATGCCACTACAAAAAAGCTATTGGTGATGGTGTCGAGTATAATTTACTTGATGATATATTTGCTCAGCTAATTGGATTTCGGTTTGTCTCCTAGTTAGAGTTTAATAGTAGGATAAACTTTCACAAAAGGAAAAAAAATCATTGCTTGATTTACCTTCGTAAAAAAGATACTAAGATATATAGATTTTTTTTATCTTTACATGTTTAATTTTTACATATTTAAGTTATTATCTTACCAAATAATAAGAAATCACCAAAAATTCTATTTTGTGGCGAAGTGGGCCGAGTGTTTAATGGGCCCCCATCTGCACATAGAGACCCATTTTTTCAAACTAAACAGGCAGCCCAGTCCCAATCAGTAAAAGAACAGTTAGAACAAATGTCGCCACCGTCCCCCGCCGGAAAACCTCCGTCCGCCGCCGCTCAAAACCCTAACGACTGGCGATACGCATGGGAAGCTCAATCGTACAGTCCAACACTTCGCTTACTCCTATTCAACCCGAACCTCAACCCGTCAGCTCAATGCAGAGACCTCAAGCTCAAACTTATACCCGAACATTCTCTTCTTACGGTGTCATTTTGTGGAGCCGAAGAAGCTGGAATCGAGACCTCGGTTCGGGTACCGGTACCTCGGGTTTTGATTGACCCGGAATCTCCGCTCCATTTCAGGGCGTTCGATGACCACATTGAGGTTAAGCTCGTGTTGCTGTTGCCGGTTGACCATCCGCTCGTATCGAACTTCGATACGATCGTCGAAGAGTTGGTGGAGAATGGGAGCGAGATTCGTCCTCTTAAAATGGATTATGGTATTCATTTTGGTTATTTGACAGTTATGTTTATGTGTTCCATTTTAAAAAAAAAATGCTGTTATGCAATAATTTTGGATGAATCGAATGCCGATTTTAATTTATTTTTGATTCGAGTTGATTTGCTATGTTATGCTTCTGTTTTAGTGTGAAATTCTTATGTACATTATGTTTTTTGCTTCAGATGTAAAGAAATTGTCTTGTATGGAGGAGGTGCACTTCTACTGCAGAAATTGCTCGACAAAGTTGACAAAGGGTCTGAGGTAGAGTTTCGTTTCTTCTTTGCGTTGTTTATCGGTCCAATTCCTTGTGATTACATGCAACTCTTCGGCATGTGAGTCTAGTCGTATGGGAGAATTCTTGGCGAAATGGAATCAGAATGCTCCTGCATTGTTGGATTTATAAGATTTTTACCGTAAATAATACTAAATACATTTGTACAAATTGTTAACTTTTTCTTGTCTATTTTTATCGTATACATACAATATTATATTTTAGAACTTATGAAGTTATGCATATCTTATATAATATTTCGTATCTCTGATGTATCATAATCTGTAAATTTCATAAATCAGTCACCTTGTCCAGATAGTGTTATTTACGTGTTTCTGTATGTGTATCCGGGTATCACATTTTACGTCAAACATGACCATCAGAATTGCGAGCTAAATCTCATCTGATGTGAGGACTTATTCTGGAGCCGAAGAGTAATTTATATGATTCTATCAAACCATGAGCCCACTGACTGGCAACGAAGTTGAGACCTCCGTTTTATTGCACAGCTTGTATTCTCCAATAATTTACTCTTGCTTTTTACTATTATCATTTGATGATCAGGTGCCCGCTAATTCTAGGTTCCATCATATGTTAATAGATGTTTTGAGGAAATGCTATCAGTTAACTGGCGAGATGTTGCTGACAATTGGTTTGGGAATTGTTGTTGCTCATTCGGAGGTGAAAGTGAAAAGCTGGTCGCAAAATATGCAAAATCCTATATATGTGCACCGGGTGTATGCCTCTTGAGTATATCATCTGTTCTTATATGCAAGGATGACCTTCTGGGAAGTGAATTCCCTAATGTGAAGGCCATGCAAAAAATTGACGCTGATTTGAAGTCACACGCTGGTAGCTGCTTAAGTAGTGCTTCAGCTGATGAAGAATGTGGACAATTACGAGCAGACTGTTCCAGAAATCATGATGAGGAAATGCCATGTGGAATCATTAACTCCTACCCTGGACATAGCATTGTCAGTCAGGATTATACAACTCCAGAAGTAGTTGATGATTATAGTTTATCATGCAGATTCCCTAAATTGCATATTGAAGAAAATAGGGTGTTGGCGAATGATATAAGTCAAACCGGAAGCTGTGATTCTGCATGCTGTACGCACAATGTGCTGGAAACTTCTTCAGCCATCCAAATGACTGGAGAACTTCTAGAGAATCAGAAAGTATTTCTTAATGGTTTTCTCGGGGATGGTTTTATGGTTAAATCTTCTGGCCTTTCAAAAGATATTCGCTGGAATGAATACCTATGTCCAAAATGCTCCTGTATTATTGGAGCATATCCTTGCGTTGAAGATAATGTTCCCTTGGATGATGGAGTTCGACTATACAAATGTTATGTTTCAACCTGCTTATCCTTGAATGGATCAGATGATGCATTCAGGTCAGATCCTTAATACAGAATTTCATATGGATATTATCTTCTTCATCACTGCATGGTGTACAAGTGATATTCACTCTGTTATTGTTGATACTGATTTTCATTTGGTGACCTGGATAGATTTCATGCAAACTGATCCTTTGCAGAGGTTAACCCAATGTTACTGAGCTGCTAGTTGGATATAGACTTACAGAGTAACGTAGAATATAATGTAAAAATATACTTTTGTTGTTTATACTTATTCATTTTAAGAGTTATGTAGAATATAATTTCTTATGTAAAACTTTAGTAACAATTTAAAAGATAATCAGGGTTCAGCATTGTTCCATTTCGATAAAGGTAATACCAGTTAAAAGTATGTCTTCAATTTCAGAGGTCAATATGAGTATAGATGACAGTATGACAACATATTTGCAATATTAAGCACCATACCTTGTTATGCTGTTAACTATATGTAGGCATATTTCAAAATATGATGCGTGTGTGTGTGTGTGTGTGTGTGTGTGTGTTTCATATTGCATTTTCCTGGCAAATATTAAATATTTAATTGTGATAGAACTTTTTGAAATTTTCCGTTACTAAGTTGTATTTTATTAAGTTAATTTATGTTTTCTTATTCTGAGCTGTTAGCATACTTAGGAATATACAGCTGTCTTTTCTACATACTCTGCTTACCCTCACTTATTATCATTATTTAATCAGTTAGTAATTTGGTCAAGTAGTAATTGCTCATGTTGACACATCTTATATAATTGCTACTTGAACCATTTAAATGCACAACTTGCTCCTCCGTTCCTGAAACTTTGCCATGAACTTGTAGGGCGCAAAAGAAAGTAGTTCTTGACCTTATTATATTTGCCCTTTTCTCTCTCTTAAAATTCTGTGTTTTTTCCCTCATATAAATCTTAACATCAATTACTGTCTCAAAATTGCACAAATGGAGTTTAACTACTTGGAATATTTAGATACAATTTTTTATCTCATTAGTGGAACTTCACGAAGAACTTAGGAGAGCAGAAACAATATACTGACATAATGTGTTTACCATTTTCCTAAACATCTTTATGATTTGTTTTCCACCGTAAGAATCTTAGATTCTAATCAATATATGATAATCCAGCTTTGTTGATCCCACTCCCAAACAGGAATTATACCCTAGAGAGAATGTTTGCGAATCAGCTGCTGGAAAGTGCGGAAGATGAATTATCTTTCCGGTCTATAGTTAGAGACATGAAAACTAAATCTCCAGCATTGCAAATTATTGTTGTGAATCCAAATTCATGGTGTCGTACTGGAAGTTTGCAATCTACTGAACCAGCTAAGTTGGTTATGAAGCCCACGGTTAAAGTGCTGTTTTCTTCCTGTGCAAATGAAAAAGATTTGGACTCAAAGTAAGTTTCTTTTTTTTTTCCCTCTCACTTTTTAATTCGGATTTCATCTCCCATAAGTTGTATACTGAGACATTATTTCTGTGATCTGTCGGCTGAAGGATCTGTGACTGATGTAATGCATGAGTAAGCCTTGTAAACTTCTTTATCCTCCCTTTTCAAAAATTGGTAGCACTAATCTTTTATCAATAAATTTGTAGTGCTATTCTGATAGCTTTACAATTACAAATTGGAGCCGCCTACTTCTGATTTGACAAGCAGCTAAGGAATTTCTAATCAATTTCATATTAGAAAAAGCTTTGTACACCCTTTATTAAGATTTGTTACATCAAATTCCTAAATAATTTGTGAACGAGACTGACCTATTGTGCATTGTACAACTGAAAAAACACATACCAGGCATCAAGAAAGCACATTTTGTTCAATTTTCTTTTTCTTCAATTTACACCCCACGTAGAATATGTGCAAAAAATTGCACTTTATTTGCCAGGATGCACCTGATTGAAACCATAGCCAATAGCAACTTCATCTATATCTAGAGGCGGTTCCATTTACTGCTTACTTTTAGAATGTACACGAACAATTTTTATTTAACTTTTTCTAATTTTGTGAACTAATATCGATGTGTCTTGAATGTCACAGCAGAGTCGAAGATTGGGTGAAGAATAATCAAGCCGATGAAATTCACATGTTCTCCTCTCAAATAGCAGAACTAATTCAAGCTTTAGAATTGGCCATCAGTTTATCTCCGCCATCCTACTCACTGGTACAGGGTCTGTTTTTATCTTCCTTGAGAAGATAAATTGTATTCTATTTCTGTTTATTAGTCTGGAGGGAGAAAAAGTTATGGAATATTATCGCTGTTATCAACCTCATTGATCTTGAAGGCTAGTTATAAACCTTTGGGTCAATATTGGAATAGTTAACATGTTTGTGGTCATGAATAGCAGTAGAGAAACTTTTGGTAATGGATTCTTTCAGGAAAAAAATTAAAACTTTACATGTGGATTGCTGGAGTCAAATATATCTGCTAGCGATTTTATGCTTGCTTTTGTTAGAGGTCAAATCCCAGTGGAAGTTTGAGAATATATTAGGCCATTGCCCATTGTACAGAGTGGAGAAGACAGGTAGGATAGCATTTTTAATGATCGGTCAAATCGTGAAATTTATCTGGTAAGTTTTATAATTTATCATAAAAACTAAAGGCTAAGCATCTCTTTAGAATGTATTTCAATGTGCATTGGACTGAACGGCCTAAAATACTCCATCTGAATCAAAGCAAGTCTGGAACATGCAAGTTGTGTGGTATTGCTTATTGTTATTATGATAGTTCAAATCTTTACGAATTGATAAACGCATTTTACAATAGCAACCTCTGCCTGGCTTATGCGAGTACTCCACCAGTTTTAGCGACGATCACTTTCAACCCAATTCACTGCGGTTTGCGATAGCTCCTGGTTTATTTCTGTAGTTTTTTCATGATCATATATAAGTCGAAGGAATGCGCAATACCGTTGGATAACACATTCACCTATAGTCTCACATTGACAATATCTAATTCAGTGTGATTGATAATTTAAAAACACTATCTCTATGTGGTTAACAATCTATAATTCTACCATGCAATTAATTATGATCTAACTTTTGCTACTTACAAGTCCCAAATCAATTAACTTACCCTCCACATTATATTTTCTGATAGAATATTTGTACTGCAAACATGGAAGTACTACTACGGCTAGTTGATTGAATTGGTGGACTTTAAGATCCTGTCGTCCTCAATCCTCATGGACTAAAAGCCACTAAAAATATTAATGGGTTGACGATCACTCCGTAAGGTCGTATGGGAACATATTCCTTACTATTCCTTGCATGCATGTGTCGAATTGCAGGAAACTCATGGCCAGACCAATTGATAATATAAAGGGTCATCAGCCAGCCAATAGAATATGAATCTCATTCCTTGGTTAATTTGGTTTTACTATAAAAAGAGGTCAATAGATACATAACAATCACATCGAAACACAGGAGTAGGAACATAGGTCTTACATGAAAACAGTAGCCATGTTTGATAGCCAAGGATGACTTGCCTGCTCCATTTCTGAATTCTTACAACATTTGAATTCTGGAATGTTCACCAGGCAGTCTCCCTGGCTAAGCTAACAGGTTTCTGTTTCTCATGCCAGGCCCTTATATTCCCATTTTTTACTTTTTCCCAACACGTTTCGTATTAGGAACGTAATTAGAGGGCTGGCTTCAGAATTGGCAAGGTATGTGCTCAGTTTGTAGGATAAATGTCTCATAATTTTGTTGAAAACTGCTTCGCACGTAAGTTTGCACGAATGAAATGTGGTTCTGTTGATCATTGACAAATTAATTAGTAGCAGTAAGTGCAATTATTTAGTTATGCAGTTGTTATAAATATTGTATTAACTCTTTCAACAATATGTTATAATATTAAATTACAAAGATTTTTTTGAAACTTAAATATTAAAGTGGCGGGTGGTACGTACGTAATATCTTTTAGCACCTGGTTATCAAAAGTGGCAAATCTGACAAAAAATATTATTATGTGCAGTTGCTATATTAATGATAACGTGTAACCAATGTTATTAAAGGCGTTGAGCGTAGGAGGAACGTTTTTTATACTTAGAAGCGAAGCGTAAGCTTAGAGGCGTTACATGTAAGCTTCATAAATTTTGGCATTTTTATTGTATTTCAAATATAAAAATATAATTAAGTAGATAAAAGTGGAAAAAATATCAAATAGAACATAAAGATACAAATAATATAATCATAAGATTGTTTCAATTGCTGCTATTTAAAATCACAAGAAACAATTAACAGTAATTAGAGGGATTTTAAAATCATTTTCTTAAATTATATGGATTAATTACTCATAGTTTCATTCACACCGTATATCGATCGCGATAATTAGAACTGTATCACCTCATTGTGCAGCAGTTACAACTAACAGTTTCCCCAAACTTGGAGGCGAATTCCCACAAATCCTCAAACAAGGGATTAACCCTTAATTACGAAAAATTATTAGATGCAACCACTACATTACCGCGTGGTGTAACCGACGATCTAACTTTAATACATATTTAAGTTTTTCTTGAATATACCACTCTCCAATCTCAACTGTGTATTGATAGTTCTTATGCCACCACGTCAACAATACAACGATCGAAATGAAATAAATTTCTCTTTTATAGAAAAGCTAAATCTATCTACATGATTACTTTTATAATTCTAAACTAAGAATCTTATATGTTTTTTCAAGTAATTTATTCGCAAGTTAGCAAAATCACAGCGACACAACTCCAACTATTGTCTATGAATAATAGTTTGTAATTAGAGAAAAGTGCAAAACTAGACCCAACCTATAGGCCATTTTGCGAAACTATACCCAACGTTTGAAAAGTTGCAAAATTATGCCTAATCTTTGCATTCTGTTCGAAACTAGACCTAACGTTTAAATCCGGCCAAAAAAGTCATATTTCGACGTAATGACATCATATTCCGTTTTGGTAGAGGGCAAAATAGACATTTCACAAATATATGTATATAAAAAAAATTAAATTTAAAATATATTATTTTTTTATTACTAAAATAAAAAAAAATTAAAACTTCATCTTCCTCACCAGCTGAGCGATGAGTTCGTCGGTGGATCTTTCGGAGGAAGAAGAATTACACGAGAGGAAAAGACGGTGGCTCTATGACGACGTCGTTTGGAACTCGCCGGATCTATCGCTGTAGTGGTGGGGGAGGTTTTTCTTTTTGTTTTCTTTTTCAATATTAAAAAATGATATAAAGATATACTTTTTTATATATTTATATATATTAAAGAATTAAATATCTTATTGTATTTAATATATAAAGATATACCTTTTTATATATTTATATATGTTAAGGAATTAAAATCTTATTGTTTTTAATATATAAAGATATACTTTTTTTATATATTTATATATGTTAAGGAATTAAATTTGTTATTGTTTTTAATATATAAAGATATACTTTTATTATATATTTATATATGTTAAGGAATTAAATATCTTATTGTTTTTAATATATAAAGATATACCTTTTTTATATATTTATATATGTTAAGCAATTAAATATATATTTTTTTTAATATATAAAGATACACTTTTAAGAAATAATAGTTTAATTATATTTGATTTAATATAATAATAGGTGAAATAATGATTTTTTTCTTTTTTTTTTTATAAATTAGAAGTGTAGTACCGGTTTTGCTCCTGTAAGTGGCCGGAATTAAACGTTAGCTCTAGTTTCGAACAGAATGCAAATGTTAGGTGTAGTTTTGCAACTTTTTAAACGTTAGGTATAGTTTCGCAAAAAGGCCTATAGGTTAGGTCTAGTTTTGCACTTTTCTCTTGTAATTATGTGTTTGAACTTTCAAGTAATTCTCACATGTCACAAAAATTAGACTTTAGAAATTATATGATTGCATGTGCAACTAAATTATTTCAGATGAGATAATATCAATAATATCAAACATTAGGGAAGTTACAAGGAAACAACAAAGAAAAATAACCGTTTTTCTCTGCGCAAAAAAAAAAAAAATCGTTTTTCGAATTCAAACTTTCTGACATGGAAACTAACTTCGATCCCGTTCCGCCGCAACCGCCCGATCTTCACTTTCCAGTGTTTAACGCCCAACAAATTCTGACTAAAGATTCCTCCGGATTGAGGAACTAGAGGAGACTCAGACAATCAGATGTATTGCCCGATTCGACTCTGTTCCAATAGTCTCCTGCAGGAAATATTTTGAACCCGATCAAATCATCATATGCAAGCATGGTTAGGCATGGTCTTAGAAGGGAGGATGTTCGAGTGGATAATTCAAAGAAAACTGAAGAAAGGGAGTTAATTGAAATATGTGAAGCAGACGACAACATCCTCTTCAAACAGATTCGAATCAAGCAAGAACTTAAGGATCGTATGCGCCAACAATGGGAGAATACAAAAATCATACAAATCCTAGAAAAACCGTGGTACTTTACTGCGTTGCAAGCCCAACTCAACCTAATGTGGAAACTACACAATGAGTTCGAGTTGGTTGATTTAGGAAAGGGATGCTACTGCATGAAGGGATTGCCAACAACAAAGAGAGACATGATCCTTACTCAAGGACCATGGCAACTGGCTGGAAATTTCTTATAAATAAGGAAATGGACTCCTAACTTCCATGCAGGTACTGGTACGGTCGAGAGCACGATCACGTGGGTGAGAGTGATGATTCTACCTATTGAATATCTGAGGGAAGCAGTCATTTAAACTCTGGCTTCATGCATTGGTGATCCCATCAAAATTGATGGGAACACATTCAATGCATCTAGAGGTAATTTTGCTCGATTTTGTGTCCAAATTAGAACCGACCAACCTCTTGAATTAGGCTTGTGGATAGATGATAAAGTATATCAAGTGATATATGAAAATATTACAAGCTTATGCCACAAGTGTGGGAGAATAGGACACTCCAAAGAAAAATGCTCATTCACAGTGCACTCTGGTAATGACATGGATACCTCCTCTCTCAATGCTTAAGAGATCAATCCTCCAAATACTAGCAAGAATGATGCATAGTTACTAATAAAGCTAAAGAGAAAGAATTTAGAGATTGGATGTTAATTAACAGAAAAACAAAGCAACATAATTCAAAGTCTTCTGTCCACTCAAACAACAAATCTCCTACTAGGTTTCTCACTCCTGATAGGAACAAGGGAAAGGAAAAGATTTCAAATAGCAACTTCATAGGGTTGGATAATAATTCAGGAACTAGAGGGACACGTGTACTTCCCGCTTCCATTAACCCTGAATTAAGGCAGAACGTGCAAAAAACTGTTCGAAAAATAGTTACAAATGTTAAAAGGAAGCCAAAGGTCCCAACTCATTTGAAAGACACTCAACAATCTAGTTTAACTTCTAAGAATCTTTTTGTTATTCTTGATCAAGTCAGCACTGGTGAACCATTTGAGATACATACATAAATCTTCCTAAACTCTCATCATGGCGAACAACAATCTGGATGCATGGGATTGGGAGTTGGATCACATGCTGATAGCATGGGAATTCGTGACAATGTTCAGTATCTTTCAAAATCCTCCATTGGTCATGTTGACAGAAACTTGGGACAAACTTGTAAGAGTGGTGAACATTCCAGCAACTCATTGGGAAATCCAAGTAGCTGTACACATGATAGATCAGGGGGATGCCAATCACTGGTGGTGGCAGAGATTCAACCTCACTCCCTAGGAGAGGAACATATATAGAACTTTAATGCTAGAGACTCTGAGGCAACTTGCACAAATATGGAGGGGGATTCCAATTGAGAATCTAGTGCACCCATCTCATTTGTACAATTCAAACA
The DNA here is from genome assembly GCA_948329865.1 of Linaria vulgaris. NCBI lineage: Eukaryota > Viridiplantae > Streptophyta > Magnoliopsida > Lamiales > Plantaginaceae > Linaria > Linaria vulgaris. Next base: position 25,916,890 of record OX415250.1, on the reverse strand, counting down.
TGAAGGTTATCTTCTGGAATTGTCAAGGAGCAGAGGATGAAGATTTTTTAGAAGGAACTTCAGAGAATTGGTAAGGTTTCACAAACCTTCTGTGGCATTTGTTCTTGAGACTATAGTAGGCCCTGATCAAGCATGTGATATAGTTCCTTTTCTAGGCTTTAACTCTTATGAAATTACACCTATTAATGGAATGATGGGGGGGTGTATGGATGTTATGGAATGATTATGATGTAGAGGTAGAGGTTACTCATACTGCTTTTCAGACCATTCATGCAATCATCAGACCTAGTTCTGAGGATAGATGGAGATTGACTGGTGTCTATGCTCAACCTAGGAAAGCTACAAAGATTCTCGCATTTGACAGTAAAAAGGCAGAAAGCTCATAATAAACCTATGCCTTGGTTGATCACTGGAGACTTTAATGAAGTTAGCCTTGGTCATGGGAAGAGGGGAGGGAACACTAGAACCCTTATAAGACTTTAGTTTTTTAACAGATTCATTGAGAAATGTAACCTTGTTGATCTGAGATTCATTGGTCATAAATACACATGGTCTAACAAGAGGAAGAATGGAGGGTTCATCCAGGCTAGGTTGAATAGAGCCATGGCAAACTAAGAGTGGTTAGATAAGTTCCCTAATTATGAAGTGGAAAACTTACCTGTGACTCACTCTGATCACAATCTGTCATCATTTGGACCCTTGGAAGAGGGGGAATCAGAGGAGAAAAACCATCCAGGTTTGAAGCCATGTGGTTTTCAAATGGGGAATGTGAATAATTGCTTCAACAACTATGGAATGACAAGACATAACTTTTGGAGGCTATCAAGGAAGTGCCTAAGGTGATGAAACCTTGGAACCATCAAAAGTTTGGAAACATATTTAAGAGGAAAAGAAAATTGCACGCAAGACTTGGGAGAATCCAGAAATCTTTGGAACATCACACTAGCTCCTTCATGTGCCAACTTCAAGAGCAACTCATGATTGAATACAATGAAGTTCTGAAACATGAGGAGTTGTTTAGGAATCAAAAATCCAGAATTAAGTGGATAAGGGAGGGTGAGAGAAATATAAGATTCTTTCACAGGTCAACCATGACAAGAAGGAGGAGAAATAAGATCACTATACTGAAAATTGAGGGAATTTGGGCGAAAGAAGATGAAATATTACAAACTCATACAAAAAATTACTACATGAGTCTGTTCTCAGTTGGTTCTTCTTCTCATTAGCCCTCTCAGACTAATCTTTTGTCAGTCTTATCTGAGCTCCAAGTATCCCTAGATGATGAAGATTATGCTCTCGTAAACTCCACAATGGATCCAGAAGAGATTAAAGCTGTTGTGTTCTCAATAGCTCCATTTAAAGCACCTGGTCCTGATGGGTTGCACTCTTTTCTGTCAAAAATGATGGGGATGACTTGACAAACCAGTTACTAATTTTGCCATGAATGCATTCCAGGAGAGATGCTTTGATAAGAAGCTTTGTGAGGCTTACATTTGTTTGATTCCCAAAGTCCAGTAGGCTATAAGTATTAATCAATTTATACCTATAACACTTTGTAATGTTCTTTACAAAACTATTACTAAGTGCATTACTTCTAGATTGAGGGATGTTATGTCCAAGATCATTGCTCATACTCAGGCTAGTTTCATAAAAGGAAGAAGTACCCAGGATAACATCATAGTGCTACAAGAGCTGCTTCATTCCCTAAAGTCTAAGAAGAAAAACAAAGTGGGTTGTATGTTAATGAAATTAGACCTAGAAAAAGCCTATGATAGAGTAAGTTGGTCCTTTCTAGAGGAGACTCTTATTGCATTCAACTTCCTCAAGACTCTGATTGAGCTGATCATGTTCTGTGTAACCAGTGCATCAACCAGAGTTCTATGGAATGGGAGCCCTCTAGAAGAATTTGATCATCAGTGTGGTCTAAGGCAAGGTGATCCCCTCTCACCTTATATATTTGTTCTTTGTATGGAGAGGTTATCTTATCTCATCCACGAGGAAGTAATTAGGGGTAACTGGGAACCTATCACCCCTTGTAGAGATGGTCCTCAATTGTCACATTTGCTCTTTGTTGATGACCTTATTCTGATGGGGAAAGCAACTATTGCTACCACTCAGACCATTAAAAAGATCTTGGACAATGTGATAGATCAGGACTCAAAATCTACCACAACAAACGCAAAGTGTTCTTCTCTAAATCCAGTAACTCCAGTCATAAATGACATTTGTGTCAGATTCTGGGTTTTGGTCAAACTCAAAATCTAGGGAAATATCTTGGAGTGAAGTTGGTTCATGCGAGAGTTAACAGAGAAACTCCTTCTGATATATTTGATAAAGTCATGAACAAGTTTGGTACTTGGAAGAGCAAAATGTCATCTCTTGCTGGTAGGGATACTTTGATCTCTTCTGTCTCCTCTTCAATGTCAGTCTACTCAATGCAATCCTCATGGTTACCTCAGCATGTCTGTGATAAACTTGACAGATTTACATATCTTTCTTGTGGTCTTCTGATATCACAAAGAGGAAGATGCATTTGATAAATTGGAATCAAGTTGTTCTACCCAAGAGGAAGGTGGTCTAGGCATTCGCTCTACCAGAACTAGTAATGAATCTTTGCGTGCTAAGCTAGTCTGGAAGATCTTAACCAAGGAGGAATCTATCTGGAACACCTTCATTCAAGCTAAGTATCTGAAAAATAGCAACCTCTCATGTTACAAGAGTAGAGTTACTGACAATCCTGTTTGGAAGGGGATCTTGCATTGTATGCAGTTTATGAAGCCTTTCCTCAGGTGGAAAGTAGGGAGAGAAGATCAAATATCTTTCTAGTTTGACAACTGAAGAGGCTCATGTTGTCTTCATAATGAAAACCTCACAATTCTCCCTTTTGATACTCATTTAGCACTTAGGGATGATTTGATGGAGTCTGGGGAATGGAATCTGGAAATTATGAACTCAATCTTACCTCACGAGATCAAAGAGGATATACTCAGCAGATATATCCTACTCTCAGACCAGAATGATCAAGTGATATGGAATGCTACCTCTAGTAGTTAGTTTACATGCCAATTAGCATATAAAATATTTCAAATTCAAAAAGGACTACCACATAAATTCCAGCAGTCATGGATGGGTTTGGAAGTTGATATCAACAATAAATTCCAGCACTTCTTATGGTTGCTCACTCAACAAATATTGACAACAAATTTGCTAAGATTCAAAAGACATATCTCCTTCACAACAATGTGTACATTCTGTGATGAACCTCAGGAATCTGGTTTGCATATTCTCAGATACTGCCAGATTGCAAGGAAAATATGAAAAAAAAATTATTGTTTAGGAGGATCTTAACATGTTTGATGCCACCAATGATGATAACTGGCCGAGAGAAAACTTAGAGAGGTTGCAAATCAGGAACTAGATCAGACCTGGTACTTCATGGAAATGGATTTTTATGGCAACACTCTAGATTTACTGGAAGCACAGATACTCCATAGTATTTCATAAGAATGAGATCAATGTCACACGGTGCCTCTTTCAGATCAAGCAACTAAGTTATGAACTTTATGAAGGCAGAGCTAAGAACAGATGTACAAAACAAGAAGTTGGCTGGACAAAGCCTCATACTGGATGGTTTAAACTGAATGCTGATGGTTGTATAATCTTTGGCTGGTGTACTCAGAGATGCAGATGGTAAATAGAGCTGAGGTTACATGCAAAAACTACAGAATTCAATTGTTGAGGAAGCAGAGATGGCTGCACTGCAAAAGGGACTGGAAATGGCATGGAACAAGCGAATTCAACACATTGTAGTTGAGGTGGACTCCTTCACAGTTCACAAGCATATCTCTGGACAGTTACCCCCAACAACTGATAATGCTACAATGGTGGAGGAATGCAAGAGACTACTCCACATGCCACGGGACGCGACCTTCACTTGAATTTCAAGAAGGGCTAATAAAGTAGCCGATACACTTGCTAAAAGTGTTAGATATATAGGAGAGAGTAATGTATATATTTTGGGACAAAGCTCCATCTTATTACATTATTAGTTTAGTTACTGGAGACATGATGTAATATTTGTTATTTCTCTTTATTAATAAAAAAAATCTATTTCAGATGAACAATTTTTTTTTCTTAACCTAGAAACTAAACTTTTCATAAAACAATTTTAACTATGTAGAGTGAATAGCTAAGGATGCACAACTTTAAAGTAACATAGGCCTCGTGCTTAGTTTTTGTTTCATGATGCATATAGTTTATGCCAAAAAACGACAACAAGACTTAATTTAATATCTCGTATTAAAGTGTTCCAAAGTCAGTCAAGGTTTTAACTTTTAATGCAACCATAAACCAATCTTCACCCGTGTCAGTTTTATTGTGATCTTAATCCTCCAACATGTAAAATGTTCACATTTGTCTTCTCTCAAAACCAGATCTCCTCAATCAATTAAAAGTAACAAAATCTTATCCATACTAACTTACCGACATAAAAAAAATAAAATAAATAACTTGCCGACACAAATCACACAATGAGACACGTTCGTCCTTCAAATCCTAAAATTAATCTCATACGACCACGTCTCACCACCTTTAGTTCCCGCATGCATGCGACACCTGTCTTTATCGGTTGATCACTCGATACACTGCATGCATACATGTATCTCCCCCAATCCTCTCTATATAAACCACATGATTATCAACTCTCAATCCACACCACAATACATTATCATCATTTCAAGCAAATTTAAACACATTCTGTGAAAGAAGAATTTTTTTTAAGGTACTAAATATGGCACAATACGGAAGTGGAGGCAATTATGGCCAGACCGATGAGTACGGCAACCCGATACGCCAAACTGATGAGTATGGTAACCCGGTGCACCAAGGTGGAGGTACCATGGGTCAGCACGGAACTGGTGGCGGTGTAGGCGGTGATCAGTATGGAACTACCGGTGGTAAACATCATGGAACCACCGGCACCACCGGTGCTTACGGTACTGACACCTATGGAACCACTGGCACCACCGGTGCTCATGGAACTCACGGTGGTGGTGGCGGGGGAGTTGGTTTTGGAACTACTGATGCTGGTGTTACGGGTGGCCGCCACCGCCGATCCGGCAGCTCAAGCAGTTCGGTAAGTAGTTAGACCATGTTTATGTTATATCATCACTTGTTTGATGGATGCAAAGATCACTAAGTTAACGTGCGTTTTTCTTGTTTGTTAATTTATCAGTCATCTGAGGATGACGGAATGGGCGGGAGGCGAAAGAAGGGAATCAAGGAGAAGATAAAGGAGAAGCTACCTGGTACCCACACCAGCGATCAGACGCACACCACTGGCACGGGGGCTGGATATGGCGCAGGAGGATACGAGCAAACCACTGGCACGGGGGCTGGATATGGCGCAGGAGGATACGAGCAACCCCACCCGGAGAAGAAAGGGATGATGGAGAAGATCAAGGAGAAATTGCCCGGCGGCCACCATTAAACACATATATATGTTGTCAATATCGTCACCGTGTGTTGATCGTATTATAGCACTATATATGTGTTGCTACTTAGTTAAAGTACTGTGGTTTGTGTGTGGAAAACTTGTAAGTAATAAGTCGCCCTTGGTTGTGAGAGGACAGGAGGCGCGTGTCTGTGTTGATCATATCTCCTGAGTTGTTTTTATCAGGGGGGTCATAGTATGGGAACGGTGTTCGAATTATGTATGTTTATGTGATTTCGTTTAATCTCCATCGTGTTATATGTTTGTGTTGATTTTGTATAATGTCTATCAGGTTATACAATTGGGCGAGCTAGCGATTCACAGTGCTCATTCATCATTGAGAATTTAGGCATAGAAACTAATGCAGCAACATATTTCCTGATGGGATTGATTCCGAAATTCAGTTAAGAGCATTCAACTTTATTAACAAAGGTAGTAATGAAGAAGATTAATTAGTTACAACAATAAGGTGTTCTACAAAGCCATTGCAACCTGCAATTGTCCTTTACACAATACAACTACCACATGGCTATTCATTTGCCACCAATTATTTGTTTGAATATATGGGTATACAGAAGACTGTCCAAAAGGCAAGAAACTCGATCTACGCATCCAAGAATCCATAATGCTATAATATATTCTTCAAACTGTAGCACTCCCCCACGCGGATAACTCGTATGAGAACGAAGTCTTTGTGATTACCCCGACGACGATAGCTGTTCAAATTCCGGGTCTAGAACAGCTGTGGAATCATTGAGTTTGGACATAAACCTGCATTGAAGCCACAATAGAAGGGGAATTAATGATAATTTGTTGAACTTGTAAATGACGCAAAGCGCAAGAATTGAACCGCAGCCCCAAATATAGTAACTATCCCTACGAGGCTCCAAGTAGAAATATTAAATTAGATTCTGAATGCTTCAAACATGTTTTATGACGACTAATTTAACCAAATGTAACTAAGTGAAGATCCTAAAACATTGACAAGATATGGAAGTGTAGTGGGTGATTTAACAATTGTCTTGATGTCGACATGTTCTTGGCTTGAAATCCAGTTGGTATATCAATTCTAATCTTAAGGTGAGTTTCTGTAAATAGATCAAACTCAGATGATGCATAGTACTTATCCCTAGAAGAATTACTGAATAAAATGCAACTGATATTATTGACCACACTCAAGAGATAGTACACTCTATCATAAGTTTATACTACTCATGTTGGCAAGTGCCAGGTATCACAATTTATATTGTTGTTATCTAGAAAGTTGAATCGGTACATAAGGTAAAAATAGATTACTGATTGCTATGTGTGAGATTTCAAAGAGACAAGCTAGAGATTTTATCGAATTCGTAAGGAAATTACTGTGTCAGCATAGCTCTTGCGATCCTAAGCTTCGTGATAAAAAAAGAGCTTGAATAGCATCCAAGTTAACAAAGATGAGGCCTTTGATCTATAGTGCACACTTCAATCACCAAAAGTTACTACATGAACACTTCCCATCATTAAAGTGATGGAATCTCATATTGTCCCTGACTATTATATCCTTCCCGGTAATTTGGGACGCACCACACATGAATAAGTGGCAATCTTCACATATCCTTAGATTTTTCACAATTCTAATGGCGCCGCCATCATCTGATTCTGATGTGAGCAACCCGTATGCCAAAGCTAGCTTCTCGCTGTGATTCATCAAAATTCGCCTTTTTTCCTCGTCATTTACATCATAAAGAACAGAGCTCAGGTTCGGCTGATACCCATTTTCTTTGAGTCTATCTATGAGATCACCAAGTGTCTTCTTAATTTCATTACCCCTTGGATGGGTCATATCGCCGGCATAAAATTCGTGAATCACTCCCTTTTCCCCTTCAACCCAGCTAAAAGCAGGCTTCTTTCTCAAGCTCTTTTTCCTTACTAAATTCCTAACCTTCAGAACATCTTCCCATCTTTCTGCTTTCGCATAAATATTAGCAAGCAATATATAATTTCCAACATTCTCAGGTTCCAGTTTGAACAGATGTTTTGCAGCGACCTCTGCAACATCCGGGTTTGCATATGTGCGACAAGCTCCCAATAGAGCTCCCCATACACCTGCACTGGGCTCCATTGGCATACTTTCAGTAAGTTTGATTGCCTCATCCAATTGACCAGTTCTACTAAGGATATCCACCATGCAAGTATAGTGATCAACATCTGGTTTGATGCCATAAGACTTCTCCATCATTTCAAAGAAACGTCGACCTTGATCCACCAACCCTGCATGACTACAAGCAGTAAGAACCGCGATGAAGGTCACTTCATTGGGCTTCACATCCGTTTTCAACATCTCATCAAACAATTGTATAGCAGAGCTTGCATGTCCATGAATCGCAAGACCAAGCATCATTGAACTATACGAATAAACATTCTTTTCATGCATACTATTAAAAACATTGTAAGCATCATCCACACAACCACACTTTGAATACATGTCAATCAATGCCGAACCTACTTGGACATCATTGTCTGGGCCAAGACCAGATCTCTCGGCAACGTCCTTAACCCAATTAGCATACTTAACTGCACCCAACTGCGCACAAGCATTGATAACACCGACCAACGTCACCTCATCAGTCTGCACACCCGCACTCTGCATCCTCTCAAAATACTCCAACGCTTCCCTAGGCTGAGCATTATGCACAAATCCCGTCACCATGGTTGTCCACGCCACCATATCCTTCTCCGGGATTCCAGAAAACAACCCCGCCGCAGAACCCATATCGCCAGCCTTCGCATACGCGTCAATAAGCGAAGTCCATGAGATCAAATCCCTTTTAGGCATTTCATCAAACACCCTCCTCCCACAACCCAATGACCCACATTTCAAGTACATGTCAACCAATACATTCCACACGTCCAAATCCAGACTAAACCCACCTAATTTAACAATCTCCCCATGAACCTGGCGACCCAAAAAAGCATTCTTTTCAGTTGCAGCCGCTTTTAACAAAGCAGTAAGCGTGAACGACACAGGTACGATATCATCCTTCCTCATCGCATTGTAAATTTCCAGCGACCCCTTCAAAAACCCATCAGCTATATACCCCCTAATCAAAGCTGTGTAAAGAAAAGCATTCGGGTACTTCACCTGAGAAAAAACGGTGACCCCATAAGGTTGCATAGGGACGCTGACTTTCGACAGCGTTCGAACAAGCTTTGCTATGATGTAAGATGATTGGTGGAGGCATTTGCGGATTATAACGGAGTGGGTTTGCTTGATTTGTGCGAGGCTTGTGCATTGATCGAGTGTTGATATGAGTTGGTACTCCAACTGTTTGATTTTTTGCAGCTGAGAAAATGGAATAAAAGGAAGCTCGTTGACTGGGATTGAAGGTTTGACCACCCTTAAGAGTGAACCCATTGCCTCATTTACAAAAAACAATGCATTCCAAATGTATTAATAATACTAAGAGAAACCAGACCCATCCTTTCAGTGTTTTTAATGTTTTTTTATGTATGTAAAGAAAAATCTTATAAAAATATTAATTATGGGTTATAAGTATAATTCTAAGATATTATAAGTGAATGTCTATTTTGTCCTCGACTGAAACGGAGTGGTAATGTCATAACGTCGAACTATGACACTTTTAGCCGGAATGAAAGTTGAGACCTAGTTTTTTCCGATATGCAAAGGTCAAGCCTAGTTTTGCAAAAAATGAAAAAATAGTCTAATTTCACGAAAATGCTGAAAGCATGGGTCTAGTTTGTCGATTTTCTCAAAAACTAAAGTACCAACAATATGCAATAGGTATATATATATATATATATATATATATATATACTCGAAGTCCACAACTTTCAAAACATAACTGAATAAATGTCAGCTACAGCAGAAAAATTAACTAAAAAAACTAAAAAAGAAGAATATAAAAAGAGCTACTAGTGTCAATACGTTAGACCTCACAAGATTTTAGCTAGTAGTGCTAGTTAAAACTTGTAAGATCTAACAAACTGAAATACTGGAAAAAGAAAAACTAAAAACTAACTAGATAACGTATGAACGAGATGTTCATCAAACTTTGCTCCTATAAATTTCCAACAAAGGCCTCAAGAATGATGACAATAGTGACCGCTAAGACAACACGTGAGGCACGGGGTGTCAACGAAACCATAACTGCCGTTCTGATCGTGGGGCTCGACTTGACTGTTGTTGTGGGACGCCATACTTTGAGGGCTGTCGCGCCTCATGGTTTGATCATTAGGCATAGCACTTTGCGGGATGTAAGAACTGCCAGCTCCAGGCACCATTTCGGTGCTAGCATCTCTCTGGGCCAATCCATATTGACGAAGAGCCCCGTTGCTCTGCCAAGCTTGTATACCACGGGCATGATTGGTACTTCCAAACACATTGTTACTGTTATGATCTCCGCGCATGATTGGATTATATGCTCCGTTTGGCTGAGCTGGTGCACCACCAAGAGTGTTGTTAGTTACAGACACGTTGTTATAATGATCTCCGTGCATGATTGGATTATAAACTTCGTTTGGCTGATGAAATGCAACACGAAGATTGTTGCCAGTTCGAGACACATTGTTATAATGATCTGTGTGCATGAACGGATTGTGAGCCCTGTTTGGCTGATGTAGTGCAACACGACTATTACAGTTAATTCCAGGCACGGTCCGGCTATAATGTCCTTGCATGATTGATGGAGAAGAAACTCTGTTCTGCTGCGGAGGTTGTGCAACGGGATTATAAGTACTGCTACTGCCATGCTCGTACGTCCTATTCTGGGATGATGGATGAGAAACTCTGTTCTGCTGGGGAGCTTGTGCAACAGGATTATAAGTACTGCTACTGCCATGCTCGTACGTACTATTCTGGTGTAGACGAGGAACCCCGTTCTGCGGAGTTTGCGCAACATGGAAATTGGTGCCAGGTCCAGGCACGTTTCTAGGATCTCTGTGCGTGAATTGATCACGTTGAGTATACGGATCGCTGCTATTTGCAAACATGTCATGAAGATCGCCTCTCAGGGGTCGTGTGTAAACTCCATTCAGACTACCAGAAAGATTATTGTTAGGTATCCCCCCGTTTCTAGGATCTCCATGCGTGAGTGGATTTTGAACATTCGGATTACTGCCAATTCCAGGCATGTCACTAAGATCACTGTACATTGATTGGTAGCAAACTCCATTCGCCACGTCTCCAACAGATCCATCAATGTAACGATGAAATTCTCCATACGAACTAATATAACCGCCACCTACGTCTAAGCACTCTGGATTTGCCAATCCATGTGACGCCTCCGTTTGTGGGCCATGACCATAATTTTCAACAGTAATTTCATGCTGGTTGATACTAACATCGGCATGCTCCACGGTCATATCGTTGAACTGATGAGAAACTCCACTCTCTGGAGGGCTGTTGCTACTTCTGGGCACGTTACAAACATTGAAGGACCCTTCTCCGTTCGTTATTTGCACTGGCGTCGACCCATGAAGATTCACATTGTTACTATCTCCAGGCACGTTATCAACATTGGGGGACCCTTCTCCGTTCGTTACTTGGGCTGGTGTCAACGCTTGAAGATTCACATTGGCGTCTACCAGTTTCTCCTCGTGTTGATTATCATCAGCTAGATTTTCACCAGAACTCGTCGACACAGGATTTCCTGGAGCACCTTTTTTCTTTGCACTCTCTTTTTTCTTGTAAATCTTGCTCAGAATACACTTGTCCAGCTGCAAAAGAAAAACAAAATGTTACTCGAACTATCCCATATATATTAATTTTGACGAAATAAATTAGAAAAACAAGATTTTATTTAAGTAATTACGTACGTACCTCCATGTTATTATCTGGGTTATTACTTTCTTTCAAATCATGAGTCCTATATTCATGCATAATCCAATCGGTCTTGATTCCTTCGCGAGCTTTACCGCTGTAAAAGACGAGTGCTTTTCTATATCCAGTAAGTTTTCCAGACTCGTTATGAATCTCCTTATCTTTTCCGGTGGCCTTCCAGTACCCGCCGACCTTTGTAGCAGTACTTGTGGATCGATTGGGTCGATGTCCATTCAGGTACTTTTTGTCTCTTGGAGTAAAAAAGTACCAAGCAGCAGCTTCATCGTCGACAGGAGGGTGCTCCTCTACGTACACAACAGATATTGTGATCAAAACGAAACACAAATATGGTTAAGCGTGTGAGTTTTTGGTATAAAAAAAGTTGATCTACACAACATTATGAACGGGAGTAAGAGATGCATGGTTTCTAAAATGTTGCATATATACGTTAAGATACTATTTTAACATTGACATAAAATCTCCTACACAACTCAAGATAATAGACATATAGGTGATAATAAACATTCATAAAGAAACCACATGTCAAATATGTAATGATGTAATGTGGAAGAATCTATACCCCTTGTATTTTGGAATCTCTTTATAAGAAACCGAAATAAAATTAAGTATTTTGGAATCTCTTTATAAGAAACCGAAATAAAATTAAGTAGAAAGTTGCAAACAATACAAAAATGATCGAGATTCCTGATGTTTTTTTTTTTTGTTTTTCTTTCCTTACCAAGAATCAAAATCAACGCAACGAGATCATTCTCATCAATTATCAATTATGCCCAAGGTTTGTTTCCTAGAATCTAGTCCAGAGAATCAGTCTATAAAGCTATGGTTTTTTTTTTCTTCTCCTTCGACGATCGAAAACAAGCTACATGGTGAAAAACAAGCTGACTTAGAGGCTAAATCCCACTTTCTGAATAAAAAATTTACCAAAGACTATTCATCTAGCTAGCGAGTCAACCTAACGAAGAACTCTAATTGAATTTTCGAGCTTTCTTTTTATTCTGTGTCGTACACCAACACCGATTTGAACTTTTCAAAAAGAAGTCATTAAGTGTTTAAAACTTCTCTAGCTAATAACACATAAATAACTTCATTGTTCACCATGAATTCGTCTCTACTCATCAATCACAATAATATTGAATGAATAAACAACCATCACTAATTGCGAGCTTCTAAGGACAAGATTTCAAGGCAACTATTATTTTCTTATTATCATTATTGTATATAGTTAGGTTCGGTACATTAACGCAACTCAACTATTGAAATCCTGGATATCGTTTATCAAACCAATTATTCCGAATTCAATAACTGGGTACAGATCAAATATTCGTATATTTGTAATACAAAAACTTTTCTACATGCCTACGAAAGACCTCATTGTGTCATAATGTTGCATTGTGCAACATGCAAAAGTACTAGTAAAAGAAAAAACCGACCTGTCAACTCCTGGGGATGATACTTGTAGATATCGGCCTCGTAAATCTGGTCATTATCAATAGTTTCACCCTTTATTCTTTTATCCAGAATAATAATCAGCTCTGCATCCAACGGATTAAAATGATAACCGTCCTCGTCGGAATCGCTATCGGAGTCTTTAATCGTTTCATCGGACTTGAACTCGTCCGAGGAACTCATCATCGAAGCTTCCGCCAGGTTTTGTACTACAACATTGTCGTTTCCCGTTTGGTCATTAGTGGAATAAGGTGTTTGCTGATTTTGCTCATTATTCTCCATGCTTAATTCAAATTTGAGAAGTATTAATTTATGTACTTAATTTGAATATGTTCGACTTTTATCTCTCTCTATAAGTAGTTAATTACATATAGACATGAACGAATGTACACGCGCAATATATTTGTCGAACATATATGTTTATCTTGTTATTATCTTTAAATTCAAATAATAATGACAGACTAAGACGTGTTACGGTAGAATTGGAGGTTCATTCAAATAAAAGGTCCTCTAATATCGGGTTTTATTTTTAGTTGATAAGCATCAAGAGTTTTGTTAATTAATAAAGTTACATTAAATTTAAATATCATTTTCGAATAATATAACAGTTTGTGTTTAACTATTAATCATATTCGGAGAAGATTCCTTTCTTTACTTGTCTTCACTTTATTGGCGCTTTAATTAATTCCGTTAAACGCGCCTACAAATTATATTATGTTAAAAAATTTGTATCATACACATAATTAAAAGTCGAATTTTAAGTAAAAATATACTATACGGTGATGTTAAATAATAGAGGAGGGTTTAAGTAAATATTCTTATACGTGAAATTAAGATGTTTTGAGGAGCGAAATAAAATTTTCGCACGGTACGCCGCGATTTGTGCTGCAAGGCAGATGTCAAGTTTGTGAAAGTGTTGCAAAAGTAGGAGCAGGCATTAATCACTAAAGTGGTGTTTACAAACTCTTGTAGAAATGTAAAAGTTCATAAATTCTGATTTAAGCTTCAAAAACACTTAAATTTAAAAGATGGGAGTGTTTGCTAAGATAATCTGGAATTTGAAATAGTTTAATTATTTTAATTAAAAATACCCGTCATAAGCGAAAAACAGCCCCACACCAACTTTAAGATGGGGGGGGGGGGGGGGGTTAACTTAAAAAAAATCTGTAAACAAAAAGACTAGATTTGCAAGCACTCCAAAATCACTTATTCAAATACAAAGCTATTTATAACATTTTTTAAGAGTTTGAAAACACCACCTAATAAACACGATCATATAATTTAATCTTAATTCTACTTTCAAGATTTTATGAATTATTAAGAAAATAAAAGCAAAGAATATACAATATGATAAAATTAAAAATCTTAATAATATGTTTTTGTAATTATTATTTTTCATTACAAATGTAATGTAGAAATTCAAAGACAATCTAGTCTTCAAACTTGAACTTACATGTCAAAATATTTTTCTTTCAATATTTACATAATATTAATGAGATTAAATTTAGAAATTGAACTAAGAAGAATTATTGTGATTGTAGGGCATCGTATATCTCATTGGCTTATGAATATATATTTGAAAACCAAATGGATGCGGTGCGGACTCTGCGAGAACTGATTGTCTTGCGTTGCATAAAGCACGAGAATGTAGTTGCCATTAAGGATGTCATGCTTCCGACAGACTCGAAACGTTTCAACGAAGTGTATATGGTGTACGATAGAGTTGATGAATAGCGATCTTGAAAGGATTATTAAGTCTCCACAACCTCTGTTGAATGAGCATTGCCAATACTCTCTTTTCCAAGTAATTTACAAACACTTGCTTTGGTTGATTCATATCCAATGTAATTTGTTGTTTTAGTTGATTACTATGAACATAAACTAATAATTCACATGATTTTGCATTGACTTGCAGCTTCTGAGTGGATTGAAGTATCTCCATTCTGCTAACGTTCTTCATCGTGATTTGAAGCCTGGAAATCTCCTTGTGAACAAAGATTGTACACTGAAGATATGCGACTTTGGGTTGGCACGAAGCCACAGACAAGAAGGAGAGTTGATGACTAAATACGTTATCACGGGATGGTATCGTGCACCTGAATTACTTCTTGATTGCGATAACTACGGATTCTCCATTGATACGTGGTCAGTGGGATGCATCTTGACTGAGCTTCTTGGTCGAAAATCGCTCTTTCCAGTAACCAATTCTTTGAATCAACTCAAGGTCATTACGAGCGTCCTTGGTGCGCAACCTGAAACCAATCTTTTTTATCGATAATCTCCAAGCTAAAAGCTTTATAGACTCGCTTAATGTGTCATCCCCTGAAACTCACCAATTCTCTTCTTTACACTATAAGATCTGGCGGTCTTCTGTGACCGCCGGTCAGTGCCTAGCATCGATGACCGCCCGACGGTCACGGTAACCCACCCCGTGACCACTAGGCAGTCACGGGTGCCATAGGCGAGAAAGTTCCCGTCTATGGCTCGACCCGTGACCACACATCGGTCACGGGAAACCACCCCGTGGCCGCCTAGCGGTCACGGGTACCATAGGCGGGAAAGTTCCTACCTATGGCACGGCCGTGACCGTTGGGCGGTCACTGATGGGGGGGGGGGGGGGGAGTTTCCTATAAAACCCCCCTCTCCCTTCTCATTTCTCACACCTTTCCTATCTCTCTATCCCCCCCCCCCCCCCCCTCCCCTTAAGTTTTTTTTATCTAATGTTTTAATTGTATTTTTAGTTGTTAGTTTAGTTTATTTAATGTTAAACTTATAAATAATGCCTTTAGGAAATATTTATAACTTATAAATAATGCCTTTAGGAGATCTTTATAACTTAGAATTAATGCCTTTAGAAGATCTTTATAACTTAGAAATAATGCCTTTAGGGGATATTTATAACTTAGAAATAATGTCATTAGGGAAACTTTATTTAATGTTAAATAGTTAGTTTAGTTTATGTAATTAATGTTAAATAGTTAGTTTAGTTTAGTTTATGTAATTTATTATTATTAGTTTAGCTTAATGTTAAATTGTTAGTTTATATGCATGCTAAATTGTTATTATAATTAATTTAATATTTGTTTATTAGTTTAGCTTATTTAATGTTAAATTATTAGTTTAAATGCATGTTAAATTGTTAGTTTAGCTTATTTAATGTTAAATTGTTAGTTTAAATGCATGTAAATTGTTAGTTTAGCTTATTTAATATTTTTCTAGAAACAATGCCCTTAGGAAATCTTTATAACTTAGAAATAATGTCTTTAAGGAATCTTTTTAATTTAGAACAAATGATCTTCAAGGGATCTTTATAACTTAGAAATAATGCCTTTAATTATTGAATTTTAGGAAATCTCTCTCCATCATCTAACTTCGATAATTTTTCGTAGTTTTGTAGTATATATTCATCATGTCAGGCGGTATGCGACGTCAGTCTGCCAGTACTCGGCCCACTGAGAATGTTCCCGATATTCATGATATTCCCGATGTTCCCCATGCTGGTAGTGGTCGAGGTACTCTTAGACCTCGTATAACTTTTAGACAGGGCGATCGCAGTCGCGGTGCAGTGGGTCCCGATGCATCTACATCGTTGATACCTACACTACAACGTCGCCTTTCTTTTGATGATTTTGCGTCGACCGCTGTCGCGCCCACTGCAGCAGAGCCTCCCCAGACGGATCGTCTGGATCTAGGGCTAGAGCACCATCTTCAGCAGGGTCCACCGAGGCTGGCCCGAGCCAGAAGCAGCAACGCCCAGCTAGGGGCTCTCCAGTGGTGCGAGGGCACCCAATGACCCGTCTCAGAGGCAGATAATGAGATAATTACATTGTCTCCTCATGGCTTGTTTCTGTCTCCCCCTAGCAACGATTACAGACTTGATCAGACAGTTCATGAAGAAGTTCTGGCATAGCTACTTTACGATGTCCGAGGATGTTCGAGGCAGTATGTTTGTCAAATTTGCGGTGGGGAATTATTTCACAAATATAACATATTATTTAATTTAATGTTTCAATAAATCAAAAGACGTAATTAGAATAATCTTATAACATTAAAAATTTGCAGAATATATATGGGATCCGAGCGTCAGAAAAATACGACGTATACATACGGCCTCCAAAACGAAGGCGAAGGCGTGTTATAAGAATTTGGTTTACAACACGAAGAAACAATATTTTAAGAGGGTTGATGATCTGAGGTATGCTCGGTGTCCGAAGACCTGGATGAACGACGCGTTGGAGGCGGAGGCGATTAAGCATTGGGCCACCGACCCCTCTTTCGTGACCGCCAATTGGTCACTAATAATATTCATATAATCTTTTTGGATTTTATGGAACGATCTTGATGCGTTTATGATTTTTAACAACAAATCTCATTATTACATTTGAATTGAAGTGATAAATGAGTACAACATTAGTAATCAACTTATCAAAATAGTAGAAGAGATGTGATTAGGCGAGTTATGAACCAATAACCTATTTTATGTTTTGTAACTAATCATCATACCTAGTTGTTTTAATTGTTATATTCGATTGTGCAATAAAACCTTATAATATGCCTCGTTTAAACTATTTTATCAATTTAACAAACAACGAGCTTAAATAAATAGTTAGAAAGCAAAAAAGAAAAAGAAAAACTAATGATGATTATTCGTGACCCTAAACCTTAAACCTTAAACCCTAAATCGTAAACCCTTTTATTCGTGACCACTTGGCGATCACGGATGAGAGTCTTTCGTGACCTCCGGGCGTTCATGAATAACTTTCGTGAAGCTAGGCGGTCGCTAAATCGCTCGTGATCGCCGGACGGTCACTAATAATATTCATATAAATTTTTAGATTTTATGGAACGATCTTGATGTGTTTATGATTTTTAACAACAAATCTCATTATTACATTTGAATTGAAATAATAAATGAGTAGAACATTAGTAATCAACTTATCAAAATAGTAGATGAGGTGTGATTAGGCGAGTTATGAACGAATAACCTATTTTATGTTCTATAACTAATCATCATATATACCTAGTTGTTTTAATTGTTATATGCGATTGTGCGATAGAAATTGTGTGATAACACCTTATAATTGGCCTCATTTTAACTATTTTATCAATTTAACAAACAACACAATTTAAATAAACAATCGAAAAATCAAAAAATGTTGAATGAGGGTTATTCGTCACGAAGGACATTAGTAATCAACTGCATGACGGTCACGAAGGACCCTAAAATTTGGCGATTTTCGAGAGGAAATCAAAATTTTCACCCAAATTCTCTATATACCCACTAATTTTCACTACACTCAAATCATACTCTCCAAAAAGTTCCAACACTTTCTCCTCTTTATTTTTTTTCAAATCTACAACACTTTTTCTTCTCTTTCTTTTCTTTTCTTATATCCCCCCCAAAAAAACCCAACTCTCTACTTTATTTATAACACAAAAAAACTCAACACTCTTCTTCTCTTCTTTACATATAACCCAACACTTTTCTTCTCTTTTTTTTTTCTTTTTTTATACCACAAAATAGACCAAACATAATTTCTATTCGCACATAAAATATATTCCGGTAAATTATCGGAATATATATTTTTAATTCGTTCAAGAGTATTCGTGACCACCTGGCGATCACGAATAGTATTCGTGACCGAACGACGGTGACGAACACCACCGTGACTGCCCGACAGTCACAGGAGACCACCTTGGCTGCCAGGCGGTTAGAAATGACGTCGTTGTCAAATGTGATCGCGCGACGATCACAAATACCAACTGCATCATTCGTGACTGCCTAGCGGTCATGGTGGTTTTCCGTGACCGCCGAGCGGTCAAGAATGCCAACGGCATCATTCGGCGGTCACGATTGACAACGGCGTCATTCCTGACCGCTAATGGTCATGGTGGTTTCCCGTGACCACCGAGCGATCAAGAATGCCAAGGACATCATTCCTGACTGCCTAGCGGTCACGGTGGTCTCTCGTGACTGCTGAGCGGTCACGAATGACAACGGCATTATTTGTGACCGTCTAGCGGTCAAGGATGACGCCGGTGACTGCTAAGCGGTCACGAGTGATCAAGGCGTCATTCGTGAATGCTCATCGGTCACATAAGTGTCTTCCGTGACTGCCGACCTGTCATGGATCATCCACGACCGAGGTCATCAGCGACCGGTCATCTGAAATGGACGAGCGGTCACGAAAGATCTTCCGCGACCACGTTTGGGTCATTCGTGACCGCGTTTGTTTAGTTCATAATTACCATTGTAATAGTTAAAATAACAATAATTATAATGACGCATTGTAAATCCAAACATTATGTAGAGGGAACTTATATATACACATATATAAGCATAATGATTAGTTGATCTAATGATTGAACCTCATAATCATATCTATGCTAACATTAGAGAAGTAAAACATAAAAACGAATAACAACTACAACTAACTAGTGATGATTAGTTATAGAACATTAAATATATGTTGAACGTGAACTAAACTACTAGTTTTGCAATCATGTGTTACTTCAGTTCACATGTTACAATGAGGTTGGTTGCTAAGAATGACAAACACATCAACATCAATAAAACAAATTCAAATTTGAAGGATGAATATTAGTAGGGACCGCACTGCGGTCCCTATTAACATAATAGTGACTACACTGCGGTCACTATTTAATATTAGTGACCGCACTGCGGTTACTATTTATTATTAGTGACCTCGCTAATAATAATAACCGCATATCAGTTACTGAAATTCGAAAATTTAAAAATTTGATGAAAATTTTAGGCGAGATTGAGGGAGAAATTTGAAATTTGCGAAAACTTGAAAATTTCACCCTTACCCCTATATATACTCATCACTCTTACATCTAATTTCATTGATCTCCAAAACACACTCGACACAAAAACACTATCTTCTTTTCCAAGAAAAACACTTATCTTCTTCTCCAACAAAAAACTTTTCTTCTTCTCTTTTTCCAAATCCAAAACAAAAATCACCAGCACTATCTTCTTTTCCAACAAAAATACTTATCTTCTTCTCCAACAAAAAAAACTTTTCTTCTTCTCTTTTTTCAAATCCAAAACAAAAAACACCAACACAAACTTTCTTTTCTATTATTTTGGATCTACTTTTATTCTTTCACTTGTTTCTTTATTCATTTTTGTTCATCTATTATTAGTCATTTTTCTATTCCTTCAAATTTGAATTTACACATTTTATTTTCTATTGCTAGTCATTTTTCTTCATATTTTTATATTTATTAATACTTTTATGGCATTATATTAACTTTTCCTTCATTCTTTTATTGTTTTGATATTCTTATAATAATATTTCTACAAAAAAAAAATTCGGAAATTTGCGAAATATTATTGTTTTTTTTATTTTCCGCACAGACTATTAGTGTCCGCTCTACTAATATTCATAGACTCTCTATGAATATTAGTAGGGACCATATTGTGGTCCCTATTAATATTCATTGAGTATCTATGAGTACTAATAGGGACCGCATTACTCTATCAGTAGTGACCGAAAATCGGTCCCTATTGTCTAAACTTCAATAGGGACCGCAATGCAGTCCCTATTGTGTGAAAGGCAATACGGACCGCAGTGCGGTCCCTATTGTTTTTAAGGCAATATGGACCGCCTCGAGTCAATAGGGACTTCATTGCGGTCTCTATTGCCTATTGTCTAAAACACAATAGGGACTGCTTTGCAGTCCTTGCTGCTGTTAAGACAATAGGGACCGCGATGCAGGCCCTATTGCTGTTAAAGTAATAGGGACCGCAAAGCGGTCACTGATTTTGCGGTCCATACTGACCCTCATCAGCGACTTAAATTTGGTCGCTGATGGAAAGCGACCTAGGTAAGTAGCTACATTGCGGTCGCTACTGATTTCAGTATTTTTTTGTTGATCGTGTATATATGCGTTGAACAAAGATGTCCAAAATTGTATATTAAACGTGTATTTATTCAACTATATATGACATACACTTCTTTTAAATACTGCGAAAATAGAACAATTCGTTTATTATTTTTAAAAGTCCCCGGTGTGTATTTATTCAATTATCGAAATATAATAGGAAAGAGCTTTTTTTTAAAAAAAAAAAATTGAGACCTTTTCAAATATTTGGAAATAATATGAAAGTAATCAATTCATATTTTCTTTTGCAAAAATACATTAATAATAATATAAAAAATTTGAGAGTTTCCAAAAAATAATTAAGCACAATAAATCGAGTTAAAATCTCAAAGCTCAGTGAACTATGTCTAATTTAGTTGAATTGAATTTACTCACCAGTTTTCATTAACATGTGTGATTTTCATTAAATAGTATACTTTTGTGTGAAACTAAAACTTAAGTACATTGTTATACTTTCGACGCTTTAAGGCAAACTAAGTTAAACTGGTTATTAGAATTTCTGTGGATGAGAATTGATGGAAGTTGCGTGAGTCGGCTTGACTGTACCTTTTTTTTTCTTTTTGAAGAATGGTTGGACGTGGATCAAATAGAAGGATCGTAATTTTGGGGTTTTTTTTTTGGATGGTGTTTTTATCTTCTTTCTTGTAATCTTTTGTTTTGTGAAGTATGACTCATACTCATTTTCATTAAAATCTTTTTTTCATTGATAAAATAAAAGTTTAAAAATAACTAAGTTAAACTAGTAATTAAGTTTTGGTAAGTCGAGCATTAAGTTTTGCTAGGCTACGTCCTAACAATTCTTAGGTTGCTACTTAACATTATCTAGAGCTAGAATTAATTAAGACGGGAATCAAGATTTAAATATTTAAATCTTTATTAGTGTTTTTCCAATTTGTACAACACAATTTAAGAAGGGAATTGATGGGGTATTTTAGGAAAGGCCCAATATAAATATTGAGTCGACCCACGTAGAAAGGCCCATAAAATTGTACATCAAACATAAGGAATTCGATGTTGAAAGAGTATCGAATGCGCATGATTCTATCTAAGAGATAGATCGAATCACCCTGATTCGATACTCATTCTCCAACGACCACTAGAGCCCGCGGAACGGGGGCTATAAATACCTCATCCTCTGACATTCTCAGCACGCATTCAAGACTAGCTCTCACGTACTCAAAATCGAAGCTCCAACATTCGATACTCACCATTCGATCGAGGCTCCCTGATTTGATACTCAGCAATTTAATACTAACATCGAGGATCCAACGTTCGATACTCAGCATTAGATCGATGCAACAGAATTCGATACAGATCTGACTCTTACTCTCCAATATCGAACCATCAAGATTCGATATTGAACAAATTCGACATTCCCTACATCGAAATTTTCCGATTCGATACTCCATATATCGAATCTCTATAATTCGATCTACTCTAAGATATTGTAATTTTACTTGTACTGTCTAGTCAACTTGTAATAGGTGTTCCGGACCAATCTAGTCCGATTCGCATTTGATTAGTATTATTTTGGGATTTAACAGGCCCATTGTAATAATTTACGGTGTTATATAACCCGGACGAAATAATACCAAAATATTGGCGCCGTCTGTGGGAACACCATTTTTTCCTAGTTTATTAGGCATGACATCTAAAGTTACCAGATCGCGAAGTAGAGCAGTTGAAAGCAACAATGCCGAAGTTGAACGAGCAACAACATGTCAGACTGTCCCGGTAGCTGCGGGACCAACAACGTTATCCGCTGGGGTACCAACGTCCGCAAGGCGAGAGATGCTTGGACCACAAGGAGAGGGCATACCTATGCCAGATGCAGGCACGACCAGGGCGACAGCTACAACAGCCTCGCTCCCAAAAAATCTGAGAGATGAAATTATGGCAATGGTCAAATTCGCGGTGACTGTGGCATTGACCCCCGCACCGCTAATGCAAACGCCGCTACTAGCGGGTCGCGCTGAGGCCTTGCGGGAACAGGGTTCCGCGGCCAGAGGCCCAGATGGAGGAAATAAAGAAAAATCTCATATGGATTTCCCCCCAATAAGGAACCCAATGATGCCTTATCAGCAGGAGACATGAGGGAATCCCCACCGAAATTGGGTAGCCCACCCCCTACGCATAAGCGATACACACATAAGAACAATACTCTTCAAACTCTAAGTTAATAAAAACCCGAGACTCAGAGGCTTACCAAAATCGAAGGCATTGTCCAGCAAGGACGCCCCTTCGTCCAGAACCATCGGAGCCTTCCCCTTATCTGCAAAAGTCATCTCCGATACATCATTAACGAGAAAAGCTTCGCGCGGATGAATAGATCAAATGCTAAGGAAAACACTTACCAAGAACCACGGAAGGGGTAAGAGCAGACTCTGAAAAAAGGCAGGCACCCGAGGGATCGGGCGCCGTTGCGAGTGGCGTCAACGAAGAAAGATCTGCCATCTTTGAAGATGCAGCAAACTTATCCGACGAAGAAATATTGTTATATTCATGCGGGGCTGTTGAATGGGCAGTAGCAGGACCCGCCGCGGGAATAGCTGGGAGAGCAATGAGGGAAGGTAAACGGACCCCATCCAACCCTACATCATTATCCACCCCTCTAAGGTGAATGCAATAACAGCAGCATCCATTGAACTTACATTCAGACCCTCCTCCGGTGCGTCCGTGGAAGAACTCTAGTGGTATCGGAGATCCCCATGTTCCCCGTGGCTTCAGCACCCTCGGGCACCCTCGCATCATCATAAAGATTGGCGCCCTTAACCATGTAAGACTTCAACGTCTCCACTACACAAGGATACAAGAAAATTCAAACTTCAACAAATGAAACGCATAAAAAACGAAAGGCTAACATATAAGAAGCTTACCGAAAGATATCGCGCACTCCACGAGAATAGCATAAGGCTTCTTCATTGTGTCCAAGGGTGCAATATGCCTCAGTCCTGTGGTCCGATAGAGACCTGAAAATGTCCGATAGAGACCTGAAAATGAGGCTGATTCCACCAACTCTTTCACCGCGAATACTAGCAAAAAGACCAAAGTATTGTTCATAACTCGCTTGGGGAATTGAGGCACCCTCCAGGTATAGGGCATATCCCACTCCCGCACGTTAGGCTGGATATAAAAGAACTTGTTCTTCCATGTACTATGTGAACTTACATTCCCCTCGGAAATGCGGTCATCCTTAAACTGATGACCAAAGTAGTAAAAGGAAGTCCCTCTTGGAGATATCTACAACTCAAAGATAGCAAAAAACTTCTCCTTCGTACACTCTATGCCTTTAGTTAGGCACCAGAAAACGAACAACGATAGGGCGGTGAAGCTTTTGGGAATGAGCTGGCTAGGACACACATCGCAGAACTTGAACACTTCTCAAAAAAAAGGAGGGAAGAAAGACTGCAACTCAGCCCTCACTTGCGAGTAGTATATCCTAAGGTGTTTGGGGGGAGGTACGTTACCCCTCTAATCAGCCATCGCAATCACCAAGATCACATTTTGACCCGACACCCCAAGGTCCATGCCTCCTTATGCGTGGCAGTGGTTACGGTAGTATCCACTTTTTGGGTATTCTGAGGGGCCCTACCCTTATCGGATGCCCTCTTAGACTTCTTCTTCTTTTTCTGGCACTCCCACTACCACCAGCTTCTGCCACCACCGCCATACCCCGCTTGTGAGAGGCTGGAGCAGGAATCCATGTCAACGCATGAGGATCAGAGGCACGTGAAAAAGCAGCAACGACGCCAAAAATAGAAGCAGTGAAAACAAGGTCGGTAGTAGAGAGAGAAGCCATTACGAAAAAGGTGGAAGGTTGAAGAGATTGCAAAGTGGCAGAGAGATTTTTTGCTGGAAAAAGAAGAAAATTGGAGAATTTGCAAAGTGTGGAGAGATTTTTTAGGGAAGGGGGTATTTATAGCCCTAGGAGTTAACAGGTCTTAATTACCCATTAACCCCCCTTACACTCCACGACACCACGCTCCCTTAACGGGACTTAATTACCCATCCCCCATTAATAACACCACGCTTAGTGGCACAAAATTCGAAAACTCTGGACCGTTATGCCCCACGTTCAGAAGACGTGGTTATCCGTTACGATGCCACTTCCAAAGGACGTGCCTTTAATCATGCCACGTCACTCGAAAAAAGAAGAAAAAAAACGGTATACCTATGTATAACGGGAAAATGATAAGCCTATCGGTAGGGTAACGTTAATCTATCTGATACTCCCTCCAAAAAGAGAAAATAAATTCCTCTTGCCAACAGGAATGGTGGGGGGGGGGGGGACTAGTGTTAATCCTAGGCTTTTAAGTATTTCACAGAGTACAAATTCCGCGCGAGGTATCGGAAGCTTTAAATAGCTTCACGAATACCCCCAAGGATACGATACTCTCGCACTTACCTTATCACCTGGGACTCACTCCCTCGTAGCCCAAGGCCTCAGAAAATGCACATCGAGACCTCTTCGAAACCCTCCCAAGAAGCTTCCCTCTCATAGTCTACTTATCGAAAGAAGGATATAGGAACAAAGAGAGCGATACACGTCATGTTCTTATCCCCCTAAATTGATAAGACCATCGAAATAATCGACTCAGCACATTGAAGACACATGGAGCTTTTCAGGGAGTTGTGTTAGCCTCCCCGGAGATAGTTGTCTAAATTAAAGATTAATACCCAACTTCTCTTTACATGCATGAGACATCTGTCTAAAGGGGGATACCCCACTTGTACGAAGACGAGCCCCTATAAAAAGGGGGCAAATATTGAGAATAAGAGATAGACTTTTTCGGGAGGAGAAAAAGTGGTTAGATTTTCTTCAAACTTGGGCAAGGCGCTATAATCCATCCCAAAATTCCTCAAAAATAAATAACTGTTAACAATCTGAAAGAGAGTGGAAAGAAAACAAACTATGTATCTAATATTAAACCAACAACTGCTTCTGATGTTAGCCTAACATTAGGTACTGGACAGAAAGGTAGAACTTGGATTGAAAAGAGAAAATCCCCTAGGATTAAGATTGTGTGCAATGTTGTTTTTTCTGCTGTTTACTCTAACCTTTCAAGTAAGTGGTGCTTTGATATTGGATGCTCAAGACACATGACAAGCAACAAAGAGAATCTTAAATAGATGATTCCCCTTAGTGTTAGAATTGTCACCTATGGAGGAGGCACCAAAGGGAAAATTATTGGAAAGGGAATACTCAATGTTGAAGGATTTCTACCACTCAAGGATGTTATGTTGGTTGATGGGTTAAAAGTAAATTTAATTAGCATTTGTCAGCTCTGTGATGAACTTCTGCTAGTTACTTTTGACAAAGTGTCTTGTGATGTTTATCATAGTGACAATGTCCTTGTTATGACATGTACTAGATCCAAAGACAACTCATATCTGGCTCACGAAGAAGTAGAATGTTTTCATGCTAAAGTAGATGAGGCTTCTATCTGGCATAGAAAATTGGGACATGTGCACTGCAGGAACTTGGAGAAATTACTAAAAGTGGATGTTGTAAGAGGGGGAAAAAGATTCATTTAATCCTTTAATTTGGCTACCTCTCCATTTCCGTCCCTCAGCTAGGCAGGTCGCTAAAAACGTCCGCTAAATTGGTAATTTGCTCCCTTCTCCGGCACAAACTGAAAAGGCCCGGAAAAATCCTATGTGGTAATCGGCTGACTTCAGTCAGCCCGGTTTGACCAATGAATTTTTTTTATTTCTTTTTTCCATGTGGCAATCCACATAAGCAACCCCCAACCCCCAAACTCGCCTATCCACTGCCCATCTCCTCCAAACACACCCAATCCCGCCACCATCATCAAATTCTACCAAATCCATCGCCCTTCTCCAAACCCACCACCACCCTTCACGCACCACCACCACCACCACCATCACCCCCAAACTCGCCTCCCCACCGCTCCTCTCCTCCAAACACACCCAATCCCGCCACCATCATCTAATTCTACCAAATATGTCGCCCTTCCCCAAACCCACCACCACCCTTCACGCTACCTCCCCTACCCACCAAGCCGACGCCACCTATGTGAAACTACCCACAAGCGTGACTCCTGAGGCCGATGCCACTTTTATTTCCCGCTAGCATTTAGGTTTATAGACCGATTATTGGGTTCTTTTAGTTAAGTATGATAAATATTCATAATCAAAACACGCTCAATTTCTGCGAATTACATAAATCATAATCTAACGAAGACGCATCATAGTAATATGTATTAAATATTATTTTAATCGTATGAATAGTTTACTCTGTCTTTTGGCTCTTATGAACCATGATTTAGAGTGTCAATGAGATATAAACCACGGAAGCACTAGGGATAAAAAAACGAACCCTAAAACCAGGTTAATTAAAACTACTTGGTCTAACTAGGTTGGTCAAAGCCAGATCGATCATGTTGGTTGGCCCTCCTGATTCACAAAAAGCTTGCTAATATAAATCGTTAATTGTGAGAGTAGTTGTCTTATAAAAGTTTTGTTAATCATTATTCAAGGTATGTTCTCACAATCTCGAGATAGCTTAATTACTTTAGATCGACTCTTTTCAACTAAGCTTTGATTGCTCATTGGTCAACTTGGCTCTTTGGCCGACCTAGTCAACTCAGTCGACATGGCCTATTTGCTCAAGCTGGTATGAAACATCCGAACTAACCAAGGGCAGAACTATGCATGGGCTTACCTCAGCTCTAGCCCATGTGGGTTTTTGCAATTCAGTACATATTAGTTTTATTTTTTATAATTTTACCATTTAAAAAATATTTTTATATCTTTTCAACCCACTATTTTTCACTTTTTAGTAAAAACTTCTATTGTTTTCAATCCATAAGAAAATCTTGTAAAGTCCTTGTATGTTTATACCTGATTTATGGACTAAAAAATATAAGATTCTGAAAGAATTTAAGAGGATTAAAATTCGACTGAGGCGTTTCTGATACTTCTTTGCCTACCCTTACCGTAGTCCGGGATAAAACTATTTTCCAAGGTCTGCCCCTGGAACTGGACATATATCGACTAGAACAACATTACGCACTTATTTGAGCTATAACTTGTTTGTAATCTCTAAAATCAAGTGATTTTAGAGATCATAGTTCTTATCTCGGGTAAGCCCCAACTTATCTCAAGTAGTTCTTCATGTGATATAGTTTTCGTGCAGGCTTCTCAAATGTGGCTCATGACCAATAAGGATTTTGAATTAGCCTAACATAGATTCCTTAGTTATCAGACGAAGTTACCCCGCATCAAAACTCGATTATTAATATTTAATTTAACATTTACAAAGGAAAGTGAATTATATAATTTTAAGCTTTTAATAATTCTCATTCTATATTTGTAGTTACAAGAATATTAATAAAAAAATCGTAGAATTTTATAATAAGAAGTTTCGTGCAACAAGGCGCAACGTTTATCTCAATACAGAATTTAGAAACTAAAAGAGCCCTAAAGGCTTGAATTGCCGAGAGTTTGGACAACCCCTGGCAATTCCAAGACAAAATGCTAAAAGTCATTACTTGCTCACCCATAGGGGTCTTGTCAATGTTCAAAGGTAGATTGTTGTTAGTGATATCTGTGATTTGCACGGTGGAAGAGTTATGGCCTTCTGTTTTTACTTAAAAGTGCTGATACGTCTCATAATAAGTGTGTCCATTGTATTCGTCAAATCGTAATCAAAGAACTCTTGAGGAATAGCTATATGGGGGACCTCTCTCGTGGGTCACGGCATGACTCAGAGTAGGGTGTCTAAATTAGCTCTAGGAAGTTAAAAGCTTGTATCATCTCTCGAGGAAGAACTATGTTGACATTTTTATAAGTGGCTGAGTGTTTTAGATTTGGTGAGAATACCTCACAAGTATCACGGGTATGGGGATGTGACATGTCCATATTACAACTTAGATCCCCATCTGAGTCGAGACTATTCCATTCAATAAGACTATTCCATACATCTCGGATTGCAATGTGATTTATAAAGTGATATCCAAGATTATTGTTGTTAGATTTAAAGCTTGTTTGGGTAACATTATTTCTCCTTTCCAATTTGCATTTCTTGAAGGTAGACGAATCCATGATAACAATATTCTTTTTTATGAACTAATGCATTACCTGAATAAAAAGAAAGGTATTAAAGGTTTTATGGCTATTAGGGCGGATCTCACTAAAGCCTATGATCGTGTGGAGTGGCCCTTACTTATTGAAATTCTGAAAAAGCTCTGATTTTGTGAGACTTTTTGTAATTGGATTTTTATATGTGTCTCTACTTGTAGCTACTCTGTTTTGATTAATGGTTCTCCTATGGGCTACTTTAATATGTCTATGGGAATCTGTTAAGGGGAACTTTATCCCCATACCTTTTCATAACTTACGTTGAACTCTTGTCTCATCTTATTGCTACAAAGTTTGAGTTTGGTAAACGAAAAGGTGTTAAAGTTGCTTGAGAGAGCACTTCTGAGAGATTATTATGTACAGCGGTTGTATGTGCATCCACTACCAATACACGGTGGGGATGGGATGTTGAGTGGTTATTCCTATAATTTAGGAATCTTCTTTTACTCTCAACCATCAGTTTTACATACATCGTATGTATATAGTAACTTTCCCTTCTATTGCCCATCTACTATGCTGACGATCTAACTTTCATTTGTAGGGCAAACCCAACTGATGCCTCGCTGTGAATGATAGTCTTTATGTCTTCAAAAGTTGAGGCAACAACAACAACCAAGCATGTAATCTCAATCAAATTGGGGTAGACTACATGAAACATGAATGAATCACGTCGAGTCGTGAACATGAATCTTCTATCTCCATAGGTTTCGGTTGACGAGCATGTCTTTATTTAGATTATTTAGCTTCATGTCGTTCCATGTGACCTCCATCCACATCTTTTTCGGTCTCCCACGAGCTTTAGCCGTCTGTCCTAAGTCCAGATCTTCAACTCGTTGTATCGGTGCATCTACGAGTCTGCGTTTGACATGCCCAAACCATCTTAAACGGTTTTCTTGCATTTTCTTGTCGATGGCCGCCACCCAATTTATGCCGAATATATTCATTGCGCACCTTATCTCTCCTGGTGTTACCGCACAACCACCGAAGCATGCGCATCTCTGTAACATTCATTTTCTGTGCATGACTTTGCTTAAGAGCCTAGCACTCGGAGCCATAAAGCAAAGCAAGTCTAATAGCCGTACGATAGAAATTTCCTTTAAGCTTTAAAGAAAAGTTACGATTGCACAGGATCCCTGTTGCACTCTTTCACTTTGTCCATCCAACTTGGATGCGGTGGTTGACATCTCCGTCTAACTCTCCATCCATCTGCAATATGGAGCCTAAATACTGAAAATGTGCACTTCTCGGTATCTCTTGGCCATCTAACTGAACCATGTCATCGTTGTTTCTTCATTGTTTGTTAAACTTGCATTCAAGGTACTCTGTTTTTGTTCGACTTAGTCGAAATCCTCATGCTTCTAATGTTAGTATCCATCGTTCTAATTTAGCGTTAACTTTCATTCTCGTCTCATCGATGATGACAATATCCTCTGCAGATAACATACACCATGGGACTCTGTCTTGGATGGTTATGGTGATTTTATCAATTACAATGGCAAACAAAAATGGGCTCAAAGTTGACCCCTGATGTAAGCCAATTGTAATTGGGAAGGCGCCTGTTAAACCGCCACAAGTTCGGACTCTTGTCACCGCATTCTCATACATATCTTTTATGATGTTGATGTATTTAATGGATACCCCCTTCTTCACCAAGGTCCACCACAATACCACTCGAGGTACTTTGTCATATATCTTTTTTAAGTCGACAAAGATCATATGCAAATCTTTACTCTTTTCTCGAAGCATTCAATGAGCTAGCGAATCAAATGGATGGCCTATATGGTCGAGCTTCCGGGCATAAATCCAAATTGGTTCTCAGATATGGGAATAATTTGTCTCAATCGGTGTTCGATTACCATCTCCCATAGCTTCATGGTATGAGACATAAGCTTTATCCCACGATAGTTAGAATAGTTTTAGACATCGTACTTATTCTTATATAGAGGTATTAGTTTACTTGTGAGAACCGCACCTCGAGATTTAGTTAATATCAAACTCGTCCCATGTTCAAACAACACAAAACAAGCTCGATATTAATTTAGTCTAAAGGAAATGTCTCACGGCCAGGATCATACCATGCATAAAGAAAATCAATTTATTACATATCACATCGGAAGTCTTGATAAAATACAAATAACAATGTCATAGTTGAATAAAAGTAAAAATACTTAGTTATTTAAATCTTTATGATTATTGAAATGCATACTCAAAATCACACTTAGCAAAATAACTTATTGATTTGAAAAACTACCCACACCAGCCACACGTAAGTCTCCTTTTATTCTGAGGAATGGACAGACAAAATAAAAGAGGAATAAGTCTTTAATGACTTAGTGAGATTTATAAGTTTAGGCGGTAAATTGAACATGAATAAGTAAAATCCAAAATGAACTGAACAGTAAAGAATGGCAAGAAATAACTATTGAGCGTTAATAACATATGAACATGAAGTAATAAAAATGAACATGTGCACATAACAACTAGATTCAACCTTATATCAACGAATATACTACCTTATACCTTCCAACGAGGACTAACCTCGCAACAAAATGAAAAGACATGCTCGAGTACACGTCTATCTAGCACGCGGGATATAATCAACTCCTGACTATACGCGGTGCCTAGAACGATGGGTATTATGCAAAAATACTTAAATCGGTAGCCCTTCCTACCCAGTAGTAAATTAACACAATCCCGGCCTCAACTTTCCAAAGGCGTCCCAATGGGTGACACATAATATTATATGAGCTAGTAAGCCGGATAATATCTGTTGCTCGTTTGCACAGTCCAAGAATCAATATATAGTTTATCATATTAGATCAGGTAATACGATTATGAATTGACAAGTCATAGAGATTTAGCATTTGAACCTGATGTAGCAATAGGTAAAAGTAACTGAATCACCAACAAGAATAAGTAAATGAAAAGTAAAGGCAATAGAAAGGATGAAAGAAATTGCTCGCGATTCGAAAATAAAACCACGATTTTTCTATCCAAGTTCCTCAGGACCGGGTGCCAAACGGGACAGGAATAATCAAAATCAAACCTCACCTTTTCCGCACAATTGCCGCTAGTTGTCCTCGTTAACTTCGTCAATCCCTAAATAAGTTTATAAACTGTTAATGGTTATACAATTAGCTAGTAAGTTTATGTTTTTCATAAGGTATTCTAACTAGTAATTAGGCTACCCTTTAATACTAACTAAGTTAAAATGTGAGAGAATCTTGTTCTAATATACATGAAAAATTCATACAAATGATTAATATGAGAGTAAACTAAAGATCACTTAAAAACATGCATCGTCATTAGTAAAATAAAAGATACTCGGCTACTACTATTTTTTTGCCATCTAAACTATGATCTCATGAGTGATTTGCTTAAATAACCTTCAAAATACTAGATCTATAATGAATTCATTGTTTACAAATTTCAACTCTTCATATTAAGCAATCATATAAAGAGATTAGTGAAATATTACATAGTCTTCTAAAATAAATAACTAAAGTAGTGACATGCTTAGATTCTTATACTAAATTGACCTTTGTATACAAATGAATATCATAGTTAAATATTTTTGAAAGACTTAACATATATATATATATATATAAATAAGTTCAAGGATTAGGAGTGATAAAGGAAGAGTTTTACTATTTTGTAAAAATCCTCGTGTGATAGAAGCTGTTTTCGGACTTTCTAGACAAAGTCTGACTGTTGCTTGCTTTGGGCCTTCAAAAGCTTCTCATTTGGAAATGATGTCTGAATATGAAAGATGCCTAACTTATAGGGAAATCCGGAACTAAAATTTCAGATTTGTTGGACTTGTGTTGGATGAGTTATGATGTTTTTCGTGCTCGGATTCAAAAGCAGTGTTTCTGCGTAATGAAAAGTTTTGGTCTTTTTGGGGTAGAAGGACGATGGAAAAAATTCTGAAACAATCTTTTTATGAAACTAGCTAGACTCAAAATGGTTGAAAACAATGAAGAAAAACAATGCATGAACGTGAGTTAATATGGTAGCTAAAATTGTTCAAAGTCAGATCTGGAGTGCAGATAGGTTCATGTTCAACTATAGTAACAAGTTGGCTACTTGTATAGTTGTCTCCTTATCACTTATTTTTTATTTTATTTTACTTTATACACCTTATAATATCAAACTCAGATCATATATTCATCTTAAATAATTCACAACTTTGTAATTGATTAACTATTATGCAATTATAGTTATTATATAAAAGATATATATACATAATTTAGTAGATAACTATATAATTAACATATTTTAAGCTAATTTCAAAATAATCATAATTATTTAGGATCTATGAACCTAATTTAAGAACACACAAATAGTGTAAAGGCTATCATAAGCTAATCATAAACATTTAGGACTAAATTTGCAAGTTCTAAAACTATTTGGGGTCAAAATCCTAATTTGTGCAAGTTGAAGGACTAAAGTGTAAATTAACTAAAATCAATTGAAAATGTTATTTTTTTTTCCGGTGCGTGACAATACTCTTCCACCACTCTTTTGGGATTTTATTTGTTCGACATATTTTGTTAAAGAGGTCCGTCAACCAGGTTACCCCTATCTCTCCCATGCTTCTCCAAGCCTTGATAGGGATACCATCTAGGCCAACAGCTTTTCGAGTCTTCTTCCTCTCCAAATAATCTTTGACTTCTGACCTTCTAATACCGTGCATAAAATTGTGGTTCAGGTCCTGAGGGGACTACGAGATGTCACCCATTGCTTGGGTGGGGCCTCCATTGAACAGACCCTTAAAGTACTCCCTCCACTGTGCTTTGACCTGATCCTCACGCACCAAGACAGACTGACCTTCATCTTTGATGCATTTCACTGCACTTGGGTCTCTAGTCTTCCTCTCTCTAATGCGATCAATTTTGTATATATCCTTCTCGGCCTCCTTGTTATCCCTCTTCACACAAATTTCCTTGCACACAACCTCTCGTGCTAGTCGAACAACTTTCTTTGCTTCTTTCCTGGCTAGCTTATACTTTTCAAAGCTTGCTCCATTATAGTTCTTCTTCAAATCCCTTTAGCAATCTCATTTAGCCTTGATTGCCGCCTCCACTTCTTCATTCCACCATGACGTGTTTTTATCTGTCAGGCTACTACCCTGGGATTCACCTAATAGGTCTGTAGTTACCTTCTTAATACAACAAGCCACTTTGGTCCAAGTTTCATCTGCATCGTCGTCAGTCTTTTAATCTACCTCTTGAACCACTCGCTCCACGAAGGCCTTTTGGGTAGACTCCTTAAGCTGCCGCCACTTAATTCTAGGTTCCACCCGGTGCCTACTCCTCTTCAATCCTTTCCGCAGTCTAATATCCAACACCAAAAGACTATGTTGAGTAACCACACTTTCTCCAGGGATGACCTTGCAATCTAGGCAACAACTTCTATCTGCCCTCCTAGCTAAGAAGAAATCTATCTAGCTCTTATTCGAACGACTCCTATAAGTGACCAAATGAGATTCTCTCTTCTTAAACCAAGTATTTGCTACAAGCAAATCATAGGAGAGGGTAAAGTCTAAGATAGCGTTGTCCGGCTCATTACGATCCCCAAATCTATACTCGTCGTGGATGTCCTCGAACCCATCACGGCTAGATCCTACATGACCATTAAAGCCACCTCCAGTGAAGAGTTTCTGGCTACTAGGGACCATCTCGTCCAAATCTTCCCAAAACTTACATTTCACAGCTTCATCTAGTCCTATCTGTGGTGCATAGGCACTAATGACATTCAAGATATCCTTGCCTATGACCAACTTGACCAGTAAGATCATGTCGCCCTTCCTTCTTACCCCCACCACGTCCTCGAGCCAAAGCCAAGGGTCTACTACTTTAGCCTTCTACCAACTCACTTGGTATCTTGCACGCACAAGATGTTGATCCTCCTCCTGGACATTGCCTCAGCTAACTTGGCCAATCTTCATTTGAGTGACCCCACATTCTATGATGCAAGGTGAACTCGTCGTTTCTAGACTAACTTCTTTAGCCTCACCCATCCTGAAAGGTGAGGGAACCCTTGCTCATTTGACACCACACCCAGGCGTCGATGTGGCGCGTCACTTCTGAGCAACGACCTAGCAACCCTTGCCCATTTATCAATACACCTAGGGTCCAATGTAGCGCGTCGCTGAGTGGAACGCCCCAATGAAATTCATAGTATGGTTCATAACATAGGATGTGACGGGATTTTTACGTTGGCTGTCATAAGCCTATCACGATCCTCCTACTTTATCTTGGCCTGGGACAGGCAGTGAAATCTCACTGACGGAGTTGAAAGTTGAGGCAACCAACACATTAATAAAATGAAGTCTTTTATTCACTTTAGCAAAAACTGCACTTTAGCAAAAACTAGGACTGTCCAAATTTCGGCCGGTTCGGCCGAACCGGCCAAAACCGAACCGAACCGAACCGCGCTAACCGAAACCGAACCGGTTTACTTTCGGTTCGGTTTCGGTCGGCCATTTTTTCGAAGTTTGGTTATGCGGTTCTTTCGGAAACCGAACCGAAAAACCGCAAATAACCGAAACTGGCCGAATAAATGATTGAGTTTGCATATTTATGGATGTTTCGTATTTAATTTGTGGATTGAGTTTGCATTATTAGATTATTTAACGTTATGAGATGGGATTGAATTTGTGAATCGTGAATCGTGATTGTGCCTTGCCAACTTGCCGTTGGTGATGGGACATTTTTTTATGGTACAATAGTACTAACTACTTAGTATAATAGTATTGGATTTGGTTACTTTGTTTATGGATTGCTATAATAGTAATAACTAATTAGCCGATTTTAAAAAAATAGTATAACTAATTAATAGTTGTATCATATATGTCGTAACTCGTATTGGATATAATCAATAAATCATATATGACGAAGATCCTTGGATTCTTGAGAAAAAAAACATTCAAGCAATCATTAATTTATTTCAAGAAGATTCAATTCTCTTAATGTTTGCTAAAAAGAGATTGTTACTTAAACTTTCAAGTAATGACACACATAAATGGACAAAAAACGTTCTTAAAACATTATGCCTCAATATTACAAGAACATTTCATCAAGAAGTTGTTTTTTGTTTTTTTTTTTTTTTTTTGCGAACCGGCCGGAAAACCGAACCTTCAACCGGTTAAACCGAAACCGAAACCGAATGTAGTTCGGTTCGGTTTCGGCCGGCCATATTTCCGAAGTTCGGTTATGCAGTTCTATCGGAAACCGGCCGAAACCAAACCGAACCGGCCGATGAACAGTCCTAGCAAAAACTGTCACCAGAACTTGAAATCAGATTTGATGAATATCTTATAACTCGAAGATTGCAGTCATAAATGTCTTCACTTGGGTATTAACTTTTGTAAGTCGAGGAGGAGAAAGAAAGCGTTTGATCAGTTGCTTGAAAAGCTCACAATTATATCTGCCTGGATGGAAAAAAAATCACCCTGTCCCATGCTGGTAGAACAGTCCTTGTCAAATCAGTCTTTCAAGCCATGCCAACCTATGTTATGACAAACTTCTTTCTATCACTCTCCATACTTGCGAAAATGGACAATATTATGCTTCGCTTTTGGTGGGGAATGAACAACTTCAACAAAGCTTTAGTGTCCAAACTTTCTGGGAAGATGGCTTCTAATGCTACAAATCTATGGGTCCAACCATTCCAAGCCAAATATGTAAAAAACAATAACTTCTTGATAATGTCTAGACCTTCGGCTGTTTCATGGATTGCCACATATATTTTCAAATGTAGAAGCCTCCTCCTTAATGGCGCATGCCTCAAGATCAATAAGAATTCGTATGTCAAAATTTGGGAGGAGCCTTGGGTTCTGGGTGCTGATGGTTGCATACATCTTAAAAACACATCCAATCAATCATGCTCTGAAATCCTGGTGGTTGATGAGCTCTTCAATACTGTTCATGGTGGCTGGAATGAGAATAAAATCTGATCCATCTTCACAAGTAGTTTGGCCCAAGCTATCCTTATTAAAGTACCTATTTTTGATTTTGAGGAACCAAAAGAACTTGTATGGACTCCCTCTAAGTCAGGGAGGTTTTCTACTCTTAGTTCTTATCATTTGCTCATTAAACCCCGTATCCCCGACTCTCTTGAGCCTTTGTGGGCTAAAATATGGAAAGTAAATCTGCATTAACGGTTTAAATTAGTTTGGTGGAAATGTGCTTCTAATATTTTGCCTACGAGAGATAAATTGAATTATGTTTTCAAGATTAATGATCAAATTTTTTCTTTTGTGTAATAGGTTCATTGAAAGTTGATCACTTATTTGTGCACTTCCCAATCAATCGAATGCTGTGGTTTGGTTCTTGCTGGAGTCGCATTGAAACTCTTGGTACCACGTCTTGTGCTGATTGGATTTCTTTTGTGCTTGAGTGCATATCAATTCCCATAAAGTCTAATAATTAAAAACTTCAATTCCAAACTTTTGGAATGGTTACTATGCATAACATATGGAAATCCAGAAATAGAGCTCTTCATTACCAAAATAAAAATAAAAATAATATGAATGAATCATCAAAAGCTTCTGGAAACCATCAATAGAGAAACAGAAGACCATGTTAAATGTCATTCTATGAAGTCTTTGACTAAGAGCACTCCCAGTCTTGTAAGTAGATGTGAGAAACCTAAGAGATGACGTGTAAAGATTGTTGTTGATGCATCAGTTCTCGACTAAGGAGCTCATTCAAGTCAAATATGGTGAAATAACAATGGTTCTTTGATACTTGCAGCTACATCATCATTCCATAGTTTTGACGCCTCATCAGCCGAAGCACATTCTCTCCTTCAAGTTGTGATTTTGGCCAACAAATTCAAGAAAGCCAAAGTTGTTTTTGAATCGGACTGCAGTGAGATTATCTACTTATCAACAACAACCTTGCAGATAAAAATGGGCTGCCAAGAATCGCATCGATCGCATTAGGAAATTCTTAGTTTATTAGTCGCCTAGTGGCATTTTAAATTTGTGTATAAAATTAACAATATGACCTAAACTAAATGGGCAAATTCCAATACCTTCAACGGAATTGTCCCGGTTTGATAGAGTGCCTATTAATTGTTTCTGTGAAGGGAGTTTCCGTCTTGTAGATCCCCTATTTTAACTTGGTCCTATTTATTTAATTTTATGAAATTCTAATTTATCAAAAAAAAAATCTCAATACAAGATTTTCAAAAATAATAATCTTATTCACATATTATTTTCACAACCAATCAACAGAATACAATTTACTCCTTTACGAACACATTCGCGCCAAAACGCATTTTCCTCTCAAGAAAATGAATTAGATTAGGGTTTCGATACCGTTACAATTTGACGAAATTGGGGGAAATGGCGGAGGACAGTGAAAGTGTTAATGGCGGACTCGCTCCAATGAGCGCCAATCTCTCTTCGAGTTCTCCTAAAAGAGTGAAAGCAGCAAAGGAATCTAATGAAACAGAGGATAGGCTCAGCGCGCTTCACGATTCTTTGCTACACCGGATTCTCTCTCTTCTCAGTACAAAAGAGGTTGTCAAGACTTGTGTTTTGTCGAAGAGATGGCAGTTCCTATGGACTGATTCTTCGGAGTTCCTATTAATGGAGGATAGTCGTGACATTGCAAAAATCGGCAGGTTTGTCGATTGGGTTGGGAAGGTTCTCGTTATGTGCAGTGGAACTCATCTTGAAAAGTTCAGTGTTAGTTTCCGGTATCGAAGTTGTTTCGCTTCGAACGTCAATCTTTGGATTCATTTTGTTGTTAAAAATCAAATAAAACTATAAAAGTTTTCCGTTTATCTTGTGTGTCTTGTGTGTCCAAGAACGACGTTTACGTATTGCCCCAGATGATGTATTCCAGTTCATCACTCACAGAGTTGACTCTAGGATATTGTCCCATCTCTCCTAGTGTAGCGATTAATTGGCGATTTATGAAGAGATTGACGTTATTTCATGTGAAAATTGAGGACTCTGTGTTTCAAAAATTATTAGCGGGCTGTCCTGTTTTGGAGTTCTTGATGCTAGCAATTTGTTGGGGACTCGATCATCTGAAAATTTACTCTAAAAGTCTTAATGAGCTTGTGATAGATAGTTGGTGGCATGCTGAGAGTAATCGTTCTTTGGTAATCACAGCACCTTATGTACATACTTTGGGGGTTGGGACAAGGAATATAACACGGGTTGTCGTCGCTGGACACTTTCCGTCACTTGTCAAAGCTATAATTGATTACAAGTTTGCAAATGACACCTTTGCACAAGTTGATTCAGTGATATTGCCTAATGTGAAGCGGTCTCTTGAAAGCTTTCGTCATGTAAAGGAGCTTGAATTTGGACCTTGGATCATAGAGGTGTGTGTGCGCCCTCGCCTAGCTCTGTATTTGTCCGCTCTATTCAAAGATATCTTTGTGGATACGATTCATGATATCGTGGAGTTTTTTATTTTGAAAAAGAAAAAAAAAAGGTTTTCTTAGAGATGCAAGCTTAAAATGTTGATTGGTAAAATATATGTATTTTGTTCTCTTGACATGTTTAATTTCATTGTATGAGTAATATTTAGTAGTTAGACATCAATAAACCGAGTGCATCTTTTCCTCATAAATAAGTGACCAGTGCACTTAGATACTGTAAAATCATCTTAAACACCTGTTCTATGATCAAATAGTGAGATTTTATTATTTTTATGCAGCGATGACACTTTGAAGCACGTTCTTCCTTTATATGTTTGGAGTGAAGGGTGACTGGGAAAAAATATTAAAAAAATTCTTCATAAATGGATTGATGTAGTAATACTGTTGTATATGTGATGCTTTTTCTTTGTTCCCTCATGCGTGTTACTTATCCATTCTGCAACATATGTATAAGGTCCTCTTAAGGTTGGAAGAGAAGGGCTTGAATCTTTCACCGTCTACCCGATCGTGTTTGACATTAACTGCATGGAGGCATAAAAGGAGCATTGCGGGCATCCTTCACATTCTAAAATCTTCTCCAGACCTTGAGACATTGGTCATAAAAGGGACGATTCTCGAACCAAATTGGGTACATTTCATTTAGCAAAATATTTATTTGAATTGGGCATATATATAATTAATTTTAATTTCTGTGACATAAGACTAAATCCATTATAGTTCAAAATCGCTATTTAGTTCTAGTAATCTGTAAGAAAGTGAAAGCATGAGATCGCTACGAATTTTGAAAGTTAGTTTTAACATAGAAATGCAGATTTGTAATCTTAATCTTCCTTCAAGCAGTGGTATTTCTGGTTCATTTTGCATGATGGCCACATGGAGGAAATTCGTTAAGCTTACAA
Source organism: Linaria vulgaris (assembly GCA_948329865.1). NCBI lineage: Eukaryota > Viridiplantae > Streptophyta > Magnoliopsida > Lamiales > Plantaginaceae > Linaria > Linaria vulgaris. The sequence goes on along the minus strand of OX415250.1, from coordinate 25,876,791 downwards.
GTTAGTTGTATGTATTGCACAATAGGGCCATTTTACCACTAGTAAATTCTAGCAACCTTGGGGCCACATGGAGATGTATTAGTATTTCTTGAAACTAGAGGAACTATGAGTTGCATCAAAAGTAAGTACTGAATATAGTTTGACAAAGATAAAGTGTTTCAACTGCACATCAATTTAATTTAGTTATTTGATTTTGTGTTCAGCCTCCAACTGAAGTTTTTTTATCTTCAGATATATGAAAGTCACAATCAAGCTGCAGCCTACTTACCAGATGATGGTTCGGATTTAGTCTTGCCTAGTTTGAAGACAGTAGAACTCAGTGGCTTTTCAGAGGCAGGGCTTTTTGGTGAACCAATGCTATCGTTAGTGCAACTGTTGCTTAAAAGTGCAGCAAACTTGGAAAAAATGGTCATAGATGCAGAAAGGATGAGGCGTGTCAAATTCATTTGATGAAATGAATTAGAATTAGTGATTGAAATGATTCCTGATTGGACATTTTTTTTTCCTTTCAGTGTCTTGTAAATGAATCAGCACCGAGTTTTAGTAAGAAAGTTCTCTACTTTGCATAATACTGCTGTCTGACTTATCCCTTGTATTTGGTGCCTGAAGTTTAAATTGATTCGAAGGTAAAGTTTGTGGAATGATAGGCACTATACCCACCCCCTGTTTTGTTATTGTTTACTGTTGACCTGTTTTTTATGTTCGATCGTCGGATGCTGCTATAATATTCGGATTAGAAGTTCTGTGTACGTCGCAGTTCGCTACATATTATAAAAGTCGTGCAGTGTTTTTCGGTTCTTTTGGCACGTCGTGTAAAAATTGTTAGTGCGAGGGACGTGATAAATACTTCTATGTTTCATTATCGCAAAGTCAAGTTATATAAAGATCGTGTATTTCTTGTGATTTTGGTGTTTTAGGGAAATATTTACTTTGATTTCATGTACATCAGCAGCAAAACTTGAAGTAGGACCTTTGACTTGAACAAGAATAGTCTGCCTTAACACTTCTGTGTCAAATAAATCAGTCACTGCATAAAGTTCAGTTAAGTGCATTAGTAGTAAGATTATAAACTCTATTAATTCGTTCCGGATTTGGATATTAACAAAATTATTCTCAGTTTATCAGTAAGTTCGAGAGATTTTGAGATAGATTGTGTTAAAATAAATTGCAAATCACTTGTCATTCCAAGTATTGAGTTGGAACAAGATCTAGATGTTGCTTTGATTGTTTGCAGCTAAAACTCAAGGTAACCCATGTTTCGTTTTTACCTATTATCTAGATTATTATGGTTGATCTACTTGAAAACCAAATTTGATCAAATTGTTCCAACTTTTATTTCATGTAGAAGTTGTTTGACAAATTTGTAACCACTAAGCAAAGCTTTTGTACCCGTGCATTCTGATCTGTACATTGTAATGGAGTGGGGTGTGATTTGAATAAACAAGGACACAAACATAAAACAATGGTAAGGGTCCAAATTAAACGCAGTGATGATTCACTTCATAGTTCTTTTATATATAGATCACAGCACAAATAAAGTAACTAATAATAATGGTGAATCCTTATCAGCAAGTAAGTAATAATATATTTAGTTGTATTTTGTCAAGAGTTGGTTTTCGGTTTGATTTAGTATCATTGTTGTACATGTTAGTTAAGCCTTTATTGTTACCTCATGTGTGTTACTTATTTATCTTCAACATATATATATAAGGTAAAATATATATATATATATATATATATATATAAGATCCTCTCTAGGTTGGAGGAAGAAGGCTTGAAATCTATCACCGTGTACCCGATTGTGTTTGACAATAGCTGCGTGGAGACATAAAAGAAGCATTCCGGGCATCCTTCACATTCTAAAATCTTCTTCAAATCTTGAGAAATTAGTCATAAAAGGGACAGCTCTTGAACCAATTTTTGTACGTTTAATTTAGCAAAAAAAAAAAAAAATTGAATTGGGTACTATATGTTAAATTTTAATTTGTGTGACATAAGAAAATCCATTATAGTTCAAACGATTTTTTTAAAATTTTAGTATAGTAATTTACATCAGCAAAAAGTGGCCACATGAAGGAAATTTGTTTAGCTTACGAGTTAGTTGTATCATGTATGTATTGCACAATACGGCAATTTTACCACTAGTAAATTCTAGCAACCTTGGGGTCACGTGGGGATGTTTTAGTATTTCTTGAGACTTGAAACTAGCGGAGCTATGAGTTGCATCAAATGTAAGTACTGAATATAGTTTGACAAAAATAGAATGCTTGCACATCAATTTATTCAGTTATTTGATTATGTGTTCAACCTCCAACCTAAGTTTTTTTATCTTCAGAAATATGAAAGTCAGAATGAAGCTGCAGCCTACTTACAGGATGATGGTTCAGATTTAGTCCTACCTAATTTGATGACAGTAGAACTAAGTGACTTTTCAGAGGCAGGTCTTTCTGGTGAACCAATGCTAACACTGGTGGAACTTCTGCTTAAGATTGCTACAAACTTAGAAAAAATGGTGGTAGATGCTAAAAGAATGAGTGGGTATACGTTAACCACTTGTTATTCGACAGAATTTACAGAAGTATCTCTGAAGCTGCTTAGTTTTCCTAGGTCCTCTCCTAAAGCAGTAGTCACAGTCCGCTAGTCAAGCAGTCGCGTGTTGAATAGTTTTCTTGAGGCGTGTTGTTATTACGGTATCATTTTTCGATCATTAATCCTAAGCGTTGCTTTATGGCTTATGCCGGCACAAAGCAGGTATTTAAATTAAACTTAGAACGCTTCTTATAATCAGTGGCAAAAAGAAACATAAGAAACAATATAATTGTTAGTTTCTTGTATTTCACATGACATTGGTTCCATGTTTTGCAATAATGAGTTTATTTAGAAATTAGAATTGAAGTTTCACTATAGAAGAGGGAAAGTGGAAGACCATTTGAAAACTTATTTCCTTTAATCCACTAATATTTTCAATCTGTGAGAAATGTAAGAGCGTGAAATCATTTTTTTTTTTTTGCACGAAAGGTAAATAGAATAGAACTGAAAGAGAGTCAATACAGAATACGAGGGGCATACCCCAAGACGAAGCTACATTTAGCTAAGCTAAACAATTCATAACGAAATCAGTACCCTATCAAGCTTAGGAATACCTCGAACTCTAGCCTAGGACTATGATTCGGGTACAACCTAACCAAAACTACAACTCCATTAGAAGATCCCCTCTCCATTCCGACTCCGAGACGAACTCGTGATCGTACTCTCCAGGCATCTTCCAGTAGCTCTTGGTTGCTTAAGTGAATAGGCGCTCCTGTACTGATCCTGCTCTCTTTCAGGGAGAAGAGGATAAGGTTAGAGTTTATACCTGTCAAGTTTTGCCCAGCTTCCTTTTTGGATATCCAGTTTCAATCTGTTACAAGAAAACACAAAACTCCTTCCCAGCCAGATAGTAAGATCATGTTAAGCCCAGAGGGAAAAAAAATGAATTCATGAATTCAAAAAAAATGAATCATTAGTAGCGTGAAATCATTATTGTCAAGGAGCAAAATGAACATTAGCCTCTGTAGCAAGAGCTGAAAATGGCCAAACATTAGTAGAGATCTTAACATTAAATAATCAAGAAACTCAGTTTTGTGGCTATGTGCCTATGTCACGATAAAACAAGCAGAAGAGCACTATTACAAAGTCATTATTATTCAACTCATGTTTGAACATCGGTAAGGATAAAGGATTTAAGAGATTACCATTTGAATGTTGCATTTCTAACCATTGGACAGTATAACAGTTGAAATAATACAGGCATATTTTATGAATCACGAAGCATTAAAATTTGACAAAAGATCTTTACCAAGCACATTTTTACCAATTGACATGAAATAACAGTAGAGATCTCGTCTAAGGAACAAACTATTTAACGCTAATTTCGATTCGAGTGAAAAAGAACGAAGTTAAATATCTCAATAAGACACTTGATCTATAGTTGCCAGGATCATCCGCTTAAGATTTCGCAGCATTTTTGGAGAAAACCACCTGACATGTCTTTGAGCAACTCGGCAACGTTAGTAACCTCTTCTTAATGCGTCACTGCTCGTCCATCTTTACATTAGGACCAAAACTGATTACCATCTTCTGCAAGAATTTAGCATGCTTCAACAAGTATGCCACTAAACTGAGTTCTTGTTGTGCACCAATGAAGTTCAAAACTGAACATTCCTGAAAGTTTAAAGTGAAACAATGAGGCACTCTATCGGGCAATGTAGGTTCACAATTACCACACCCTTGGTAACGGCGAATGCCCTGTTACAATAAACATAAAGTAGATAGTAAATCAAAAGGTGAATGAATATTTTTCAAAGTTGAAGTGAACTAAGACGAAAGAATGATTATATTGTAACAATGATGTAAGAAGTACCAATTCTAAGGAAAGAGAGAAGACGTTTCGTGCAGAATCAAGAAGATAAAGCAAGAATCCCAGCTATGAGGACAAACAAAACCAAGCTTCAAACTTTTCAGATTCGAAGATAAAGTCAGGGAACGAGGAGACGACCCAAAAGCCTGCAGCAAAAAGGAAAGTGGTTTTATAGACTAGCAATTATCAATTGAAACATAACTGTTAACCGGCTTCAGACGCTTACTAGAATGGATTGTGATGACAAATATAGATATTTGGCCTTAGAACATGACACAACTAGCTCAGCTACACTCGAATCGAAATCAATCGTAGGCTCTTCATCCTCTTGCTCCAGACTACATTTGGCATCTAGATGCGCGATACGCAGACACTTCAACTCATTCACGGTGTACTTTGAAGCTGCATTGTGATCGTAATAATAAAACTCTTCAAGGACAGGAACATTCAGCACAATCTCGTACTTCCTTATATCCTCAAAACCGCAATGTTCCATCCTTAAATGTTTAAGCGTAGGGACACAAATCTCAAGAATTTCTGCAAACACAAGACACTTAACCAAAACCAACTCCTCGAGAACTGGGCAGGCGTTTAAAAGATTATCAACTTTCGACTTCTCATAGCCCAATCCGATACGTTTGAGATTGAGATGCTTAAGTTTAGGCAAGCGAAAAGAATTTGGAAGCACGAGATCGACATTGTCTAATTCTAACGTTGTTAAATTAGTGCAAGCCTCGAGATACACTGCGTAATAAGTAAAATCTTTCATATGAACCTTCATATAAAGCGACTGCAAGTTAAACACAATGCCAAGATCGTTGATCAAGAAATTGAGGGCGTGTCCAGGATACTCGTTCTTACAAGTGAACCGCACTTCGCGAAGAGCGCTGTCCATGATCTTACAAGTGGACAAAACTCTAATCACAAAGTTGACAAACTGAGTTTCGTCCATTTGATCGTCGTTGAAGTCGAGTTTTAAATGAGGTCTGGACCAGAAAATCCATCGCCATCTGGTGGATAAAAGTGAGGAGGCCACTGCTTGTTTTATAGGCAAGAAGGATAGAATATGACATAATAGTGAATCAGGCAAGTCGCTAAGCAGGCCTATCATCATCTACTTGTTGTACCTTAACATTAGAATTAGAGCTCTTGAGAGAATTCAGGAAATTAGAGCTCAACTTTGAAGCCATAATCAATAGATCACAATGGCAATAACTAATCAAGCAAAAAAATCTGACAACTAATTGTTGAAAGCAGAGCAAATATTACCCCTAACTAAGGTATATTAGAAATATCATTCCTTAAATCTTGTATTGTGTTAGTTTACTTAATTAGAAACCCTTAATCAAAGAAACTACCATTTTTTTCATTATTTAATTATCAAAAAATATCTTGCTCACCAATTATATTTCTAAATTAAGAAACTCGACGTTCAACTATTATCTTGACACAGATTACTAATTAGAATTTAGAAGTATAACTTTGATTTTAATTGGTAGCCTAAAAACGATCGAATTTAGGTCGCTGATGAAGGTCAGTAGTGACCGCAAAACCATTGACCGCTTTGCGGTCCCTATTACCTTAACAGCAATAGGGACTGCATCATAGTCCCTATTGTCTTAACAGCAGCAGGGACCGCAAAGCAGTCCCTATTATTTTTGGACAATAGGGACCGCAATGCAGTCTCTATTGCCTTAAAAACAATAGGGACCGCACTGTGGTCCCTATTGTCTTTCACACAATATGGACTGCATTGCGGTCCCTATTGTAGTTTAGACAATAGGGACCGCTTTGCAGTCACTACAAATGGAGTAATGCGATCCCTAATAGTCTGCGCGGAAAATAAATAAAAATAATAATATTCCGAAAATTTTAATATTTCGAAAATTTTTCAGAATATTATTGTTTTTTGTAGAAATATTATTATAAGAAGATCAAAACAATAAAAGAATGAAGAAAAGTTAATATAATGACATGAAAGTATTAATAAATATAAAAATATGAAGAAAAATGACTAGTAATGGAAAATAAAATGCGTTAATCCAAATTTGAAGGAAAAGAAAAATGACTAATAATAGATGAACAAAAAACGAATAAAAAAACAAGTGAAAGAATAAAAGTAGATCCAAAATAATAGAAAAGAAAGATTGTGTGTAAAAAAGAAAGTTTTTGTTGGTGATTTTTATTTTGGATTTGGAAAATGAGAAGAAGAAAAGTTTTTTCTTGGAGAAGAAGATAAGTGTTTTGTGATGGGTGTTTTTTTGGAGATTAATGAAATTAGATGTAGGAGTGGTGAGTATATATAGAGGAGAGAGTGAAATTTTCAAATTTTTGCAAAATTCAAAATTTTCCCTCAATCACGCCTAAAATTTTCACCAAATTTTCAAATTTTTTGATTTCAGTGACTGTTATGCGGTCACAAAACGGAAATAGTGACCGCAGTGCGGTCCCTATTATGTTAGTAGGCACCGCCGAGCGGTCCCTACTAATATTCATCCTTCAAATTTGATTTTTTTTTATTGATGTTGATGTGTTTGTGATTCTTAGCAACCAACCTCATTGTAACATGTGAATTGAAGTAATACATAATTGCAAAACTAGTAGTTTAGTTGTGAAATAATAGATTGAATGAGATTAATCGAGTTATTAACGTTCAACATATATTTCATGTTCTACAACTAATCATCACTAGTTAGTTGTAGTTGTTATTCGTTTTTATGCTTTACTTCACTAATGTTAGCATTTATATGATTATGAGGTTCAATCATTAGATCAACTAATTATTATGCTTATATATGTGTATATATAAATTGTAAGCATTATGACATGCGTCGTTCAAAATAGTAAAAGAATCTTCAAAGCGGACCGTTCCCTCTACATAATGTTTGGATTTACAATGCGTCGTTGTAAATATTGTTATTTTAACTATTACAATGATAATTATGAACTAAACAAACAACGCGACACCTCAAATAATCATAAAATCACGATTTTAAAATATGAATATTAGTAGGGACCGCCCGTCGGTCACTGTTGAGTCAATAGGGACCGATAGGCGGTCCCTACTAATATTCATACTTTAAAATCGTGATTTTATGAAGTGATTTTGATATGTTAGTGATTTTTAGCAACAACCTCAATACTAAATGTGAAATGAAGTAATTAATGGTTACAAAACAAGTGATTGAGTTATTCAATATTAGATATTGAATGTGATGGAGTGAGTTATTAATTTTGAACCTATTTTTATTATCAATACCTAATCTGCTAATCATCATCTACACCCTAGTTGTTATTGGTTATTATGCTTTAACTTTACAAATTAAAGTATATACATCATTACGCAGTTTAATTAAATTATAAATATATGTACTTATATATTCTATACATAAATATATATATATGATCGTTGTCGTTATATAAATTATTAAGAATTTTCAAAACGGGCCGTTTCCTACATTATGTTTGGATTTGCAATTAAATATGTGTAAATATGGTTGGTTTAACAATGAATAGGATAATTATGAACTACACAAACAACGCGACACCTCAAATCATTGGGAAACCCTAATTTTTAAGTATGAATATTAGTAGGGACCGTCGAACAGTCACAAATATGGGCAACAGGGACCGCAAGGCGGTCCCTATTGACAACGGCTAGTGTTAACAGTGACCGCTTGGCGCTCCCTATTGACAACGGCTAGTATCAACAGGGACCGCCCAGCGGTCATTGTTGATACTTACCATTGTCAGCGGTCCCTATTGACCATATAGCCCATGCGCTTTGTTTAATCCTCCCAAAGATAAAGATTATATCAGTGCTCAAAGATTATATCTTGAATTTTTGCTACATACTTACGAAACTCAATTATGCTCGACAATTCACTCTGATACCACCTACCACGCATGCATATAACACATCTAAAATATGAAATGAATTAAACATTCTAGATACTTTATTACATAGCTCCTTACCTCAATATAGAGAGTCGAGAGGTCGACTGATAAAATATATGGAAGTACAATTATGTTTTCTTTGATCATAAGGTAAACGGTCACTTATTCTCATCTTATTATAACATGAAATTATTGAATGATCGAAAACCTTCTTTTTTCTTGTATTTATGAAATTAGAACAAAGTAGAAAAGCAAATGTTGGATATATACAACTTTTCCTTTTAAAAAGGGTCCATGAATTAATCCATCCGTGTTATGATAAATTGATAAGTTATCCCTTTAAATTACTCTATATATTTTTTATTTGTATATTTTCTTTGATAATTTATAGTATAAAATAAAAGATAAATATTTTTTGAGAAAAAGAGCATAAATGCCTTTTTACCAGCAAAATACAACATCTATATTGTCATGTTATAGTGGAATGAGCTGGACCTTCATACATTTTCTCAACGAATAAATTAAAGTTAGGCAAAAAGATCAATATAGCAATAGGGACTGCCAAGAGGTCCCTAAAACCCAACAAAAACAAAAACAAAAACTAATAGTTGGACAAAACAAATACTCCCACATTAATAGCATTAATAAAAAAGTACAACATTAATAGTTAAAAGTTCAACATTAATAAACTAGTCCTACATTAATAATAAAGTACAACATTAATAAAAACAACTACACGCCACATGATCACTGCCCCCCTCATCATCACTAGGTGGATACACGACCCCCTCATCACCAAAACTCTCAACCAAATCATACATATCATCCAAGGTCGCCAATGGATCATCATCATCAACACCATCACCACCATCACCACCATCAACACCAAGGTCTTGGACCTCATCACCCATCATATTGACATCATCATCGCTCCCCTCATCATCACTATCAAAATCATCGACATACTCGGTGCCGGTGGAAGTACCTGGAGCAAAAGGATCTGGCCGTATCGGCCTCAGAATCCTAAATGTTCCTCCGCTCCTAATAGCACTCCCCATGAACAAGTCTGACGGAAGCTCTCACAATTGCGGGCATGCCTCCGTCTGCATGTCCTCTCTACAATCCCGCAGCCAGGCCGCCATGGAGTCGACTCTCGGGTGCTATGTCGTCCTCAACACTCTGTTCTCCTCCTGGACCTACCTAAGCAACTTGCGCATATAGCCTGGCTCCCTCCCGCACTCAATATCGAAGTCCCTTGGATCAGCATAGCTCGGTAAACCTTGTGCCTTGCCCTTCTTGATCCTCCATATGGCCTTCTTCCACGAATCGGCGCCCCATTCGGGCAAGTCCTTGTCTTCTACTGCGTCCGGATTTTTCTTCCTCAGTTCCTTCGTGTAAGTCTCCTGTTGAATTTTCAAAGATAATTAAAAAGGTAAATTAGTTCAAAGATAATTATAAGGGAAAAAAACAGAAGACCCTTTTAGCTTTCGGCCGTTTTGCACTTTGCCCCCCCACCTTTGATTTTTAGCACTTTGCCCCCCCACCTTTGAATTCTGCCAAACGTTACCCCCCGACGTAACATGGGCATTAAAAAATGAATATTCCATTAAAAACGAATATTCCGTTAAAAATGAATATTCCGTTAAAAATACCGAAAGTTAGGGGGCAAAGTGTCAAAATTTAACGGAATATCCGGTTTTTTACGGAATATTCCTGTGAGGGGGTAACGTTTGACGGAATACAAAGCTAGGGGGCAAAGTGTTAAAAATCAAAGCTGGGGGGGCAAAGTGCAAAACGGCCGAAAGCTAAGGGGGTGAGCTTTTTTTTCCCTAATTATAAAGATAAATTAGAATCAATAATTAGATTATAATAAGAAAGTGTAATAAATTCATAAGTGGTAAACGAGTACAAAATTTAAAACACTTACGTAAATAAGTATGGTCGCCTCAGACTTCCACTCCCGCCTTAAGCGTATCCATGTACCTATGCCAGTCCCCGACACCCTCTTCGTATGGCATGCCTTGTAAATCTCGTCATGTCTGATAGGGTGTGTGCAATTGGGTTGATTCCTCTCCTTCAAATTTAAATTAATAGTTGGTTAATTTTTTTTTTTTAAACTAATCAATCATTTTTTTATATAAAAAAAACAATAATCTTGCAAATTAACATTTTAACTACAAATAAAATATTAATTTCAAAAAAACATACAAGTCGCCGCCTAATCTCCTCGTAGTCAATGGAACCACCGTAAAAGGTGGTGGGCGCCTCGCCGTCCTCCACACCGCCTCGCCTAGCTTTCTTTCCCTTCTGGGACTTCTTCTTATGCTCATCGGTGTCCCAGTGTGTTGCCGCCTGGCCCTCCAAACTTTCGCTCATCCACGACGTCTTTCTCTTGCCCCGATACTTCTCATTGTCTTTGTTCCTAAAGTACTGCTCCTTCGTCTTGTTCATCATACGCTTGTAAATCCCCATCGCCTTCAGCTGGTACGCTCTAAATTAATAAACTAAATTAAACAATATTTGAAAAACCCTATATTTAATACACTAAATTAATAAATATTAGGGAAAAAAACACCCCGCCCCCTATTCTTTCTTCCATTTCGCACTTTACCCCCCACATTTGTTTCGTTGCACCCGACACCCCCAACTTTGAAACCGTTAGCACATTACCCCCCGCCGTTAGAATTTCCATCAATTATGAGGGTATTTCGGCCATTTCTCCCCCTCCCCCAACCCTGCAGCCGCTGTTGATGAAATTGGGGGTGGTGATGACGACGGCGGGGCTAGTGATGATGGCGATGGGGGTGGTGATGACGACGGCGGCGATGGTGATAAAATTGGGGGTGGTGATGATGGCAATGGGGGCGATGATGATGGCGATGGGGGTTGTGATGACGACGGCGGTGGTGGTGATGACGACGATGGTGGTGATGATGGTGGCGGCGGTGGTGATGACAACGACGGGGCTAGTGATGATGGCGGCGGCAGTGGTGATGATGGCGGCGGCAGTGGTGATGATGGCGGCGCGGGTGGTGATGATGGCAACGCGGGTGGTGATGATGGCGGAGGCTGCCCCCAATTTCATCACCACCGCCCCCAATTTCATTATCACCACCGCCGCCATCATCACTAGCCCCGTCGTCGTCATCACCACCGCCCCGACGACTTCGCTTCGAACTCCGGCGAAAAGCGTGAACATGGAGCAGTGCATGATGAATAGTGAACAGCGGCTGCAGGGTTGGGGGGGGAGAAATGGCCGAAATACCCAAAATACCCTCATAATTAACGAAAATTCTAACGGCGGGGGGTAATGTGCTAACGGTTTCAAAGTTGGGGGTGTGGGGTGCAACGAAACAAAGTGGGGGGTAAAGTGCGAAACGGCAGAAAGAATAGGGGGCAGGGTGTTTTTTTCCCTAAATATTAATAATTCATTAAAAACTCACTGTAAATCTCGCGTACATCTCTTTTCGTACATCCTCAGGTATCCGCAAGTAGAAGGGCCAAAAAGTCTTCATAAACTGTCGAAGGAGTGAAGTGATCGACTTCGCAATCTCACGACTGGGGGGTTTAGAGAAATAACAACGCTTCAATTCTATAAGCTTTTTTTCCCAGTCCTAACCGTTGTAACCCCTACATTTGGTCCCTACTCGGTCGAGTCTAACTCGGTCCTGGAGTCCCGATCGACCTTTGGCTCGGTCCAGCTCCGGTGTCGGTTAGGTATGAACTCTGCTAGACTCGACTGATGGGGGCACATAAGTCCCAGCGAAATCTGAATTATGTGGTCGTGGCAGCTGGGATACGGTGGACTCTGCTGATTGAGGTCTAACACCAGCTCTGGAGACAGGCTCCTCATCGTCTACAAACAACTGGCGATGTAATGCAGGTGTCCTCGACCTGTCACCTGACCCGAGTAGCGGGAGGGATGGCTCGGCTGGATCGCTAGGCTCTGCACCAGACCCAATTGGACAATCTGTATAGGTCGACAACTACCTCGACCCCCGCTACCACTACCAACACCTCCACTACCACCACCACGCCCAACACCTCCACCAACACCTCCACTACCACTAACACCCCACGCCCAACACCTCCACCAACACCTCCACTGCCACTAACACCATCACGCCCAACCCCTCCACTACCACGGTCAACACCACCACGACCAACACTACCAGTACCCGATACCCCACCACGACCAACGCTACCAGTACCACTAACCCCACCATGACCAACACCTCCACGACCTCGACCTCGACCTCCACTGCCACTAGTGGTCTTACGTGACGACATGCCGAATATAGGTATTGTGAAAATAATAAATATAACATTTAAATATTAATTCAATATTTAAATAACAATATTGCATTTAATCTAACACATGTAAACTTTAATTTAAACTAACAATTGTCCATTTAATCTATTACATGTAAAATTATAATTTGAACTAACACATGAAAATTCTTATTCACTTTTAACAAATTAATCTTTTTTTTCTTTAAACTAACAATCTAATCACTCTTTAACCTAACAATCTATATAATCTAATAATCTTACTAATTCAAATTTAACAATCTAATTTTCACAATTTAATTATGAACTAATCTCATCTAATTTAACAATCTAATTATAAATTAATCTAATCTAATTTAACAATCTAATTTTCACTTTAAACTACTAATCAATCTTTAAATTAACAATATAACACATGTAAAATTAAATTTAAACTAAAAATTATAATTTAATCTAACACATAAAAATTCTTATTCACTTTTAACTAATCAATCTTTTTTTTCTTCATACTAACAATATAATCAATCTTTAAATTAACAATCTAACAAACTAATAATCTTACAAATTAACATTAACCTACTAATTATACACTAATTAATTTAATCTAACAATCTAAAAATATTCACTAATCTAATATTTTTTTTAGAATCATTCACTAATCTAATCTAACAATCTTCACTAATCTAATCTTTTTTTAATCAAATCTAATTTAACAATCTAAAAATCTTCAGTAATCAATTTTTTTAATCATTCACTAATCTAATCTAACAATCTAACATTCTTCACTAATCTAACAATATTAACTAATCTAGCAATCTAACAAATTAACACAAAATTCGGACTTAATTAAAAATTAAGAAAATAAACCAAAAATTACAAAAATTGAGTAACTACATTTGCCCGATGGTGAAGAGGCAGCGGAGCCGGCGAAAAACGAAGGCGGAGAAACGGAGAGGCGGTAAAGAGGCAGAGAAAGGCGGGAAACGGCGGAGAAACGGAGTGGAAACGGAGGGGATGATGAAGAACGACGGTGGTGACACAATTCCGGTCGCTCCTCATCCTTGGTGGTCGCTGAAAAGCCAGGTCTGGTCGAGAGAAGCGAAAAACGGGTGGAGATGGTGAGAATCACGGAAATAAAAAAATAAAAAAAAAAAGTTTTATTTATACTAAGGAATCAGCGACCTAAATGCGGTCGATGATTACCTCTGCCCAAAATTAGGGCAACCGCCCAAAATTAGAGCAACGGGCCCTAATTTTGGGCCGCATTTTGGCCCAGTTTCGACCAAAATGTGTGGCCCATTGGGGGATATTCCCGCCAATGGGCCGAGTGACCGAAGTTAGGTCGCTGAAAATCTTCAATGACTTTCAGCGACCTAAGTTGGGTCGATGTTGCCTTCAGCGGTTGCTGAAGGCCAGAGACCCAATTGCGGTCACTACTGGGCGGCCCCTGAATACCGCCCAGTCTTGTAATGTATATATAAAACCAAAATCTGATGTATATATTTAAGTGTACAAAATGTGATTGAAATTATTATTTATGTTTAATTTTCTTTTATTTATTCATTGGCCAAAGCTTCTTGATAAAAGGCTTTTAAAGAGATTATACCAATAATCAATAATTTCAATGCATTATATTTTATATCAAGTATGTACTAGCTAATTGAAGTCATTACTATTTACTATATTACAATTCTTGTCGATTATTTACATATGTAGAAACTAATTTTTTCTTCCGAACAAACAATAACAACATGCATCTAATTTAATTTGAACAACACCAATTTCATATGCATTAAATAAATAGAATAAAATTCAAGTTTTGTGATCAGTTTCAGTATATACAAATTATTCAATGTAGTAGGATTTTTTGCTAATTTTCTTAATAACATGCGTCTCTTTCACTAATTAAAATGACATCAGGGGTAGTCTGCGAACTAGAGATAATATTGGGGTAACTTTTGCATTTAACCTCTTTAGTGTAAGTGTATAGATTATATTGAAGAAAAATTATATTAACTTCTTGAATTCGAGTGTTATTTTTACAGGTACCCACATACGGATACCCTAGGTTGCGAGAAATTCAACTTCTTTACCATTTCCATTTCTGCACTGCAGGAACTCGCATGCGGCTACACACGCAGGTGCGAGACAGGTTGTGGCCTTGTGGGTACCTGATCTTATGTACTTTTCATTTTTATAACCTAAAAAGAAAGTCAATAGACTCTCTTAAAGCAAATATTACTACGTCACATAAGTAAAATTTGAAATGCCCATAATTAATAACTGACATCCAATAATCATTCAATTCCAACTTCATCATTCATTCATCAATGACAATAAAAATTACATCGTATATATATAACTCAAGGGCAAATGCATTTTTCTGCCCTATAAGTTATCCAAAACTTCACTTTTGCCTTATAATTTTTCGGGCCAAAAAAATGCCCTATAACTTTTAAATTTTTTTTCAAAAAATGCCCATCGGACTTCACAATGGGCTTGGTCTTACTCCCAGCCTACGTGTCGTCTATGGGGCCCATTACTTACGCCACGTCGTTTACACCTGGCCACACGTGGTAATTTTTTTTTTTTAAAATCAAATGACTGGGCGAGTGTGGTAAATTACCACAATACCTTTGCATATCTGTTGACAAAACAACACCCACCAGTCAACTCCCATCCGATCAAGTCAACTCTTACACTAGTCAAAACCCACATTCCTTTTCTTCATCCTCGACTTCACGAAACCCTAAATAGCTAGTTGGAAAATTGGGACAAAGCTACCAAATTAAGGAATCAATGGTTGTTCCTCGGTCTCCTACGAGGATACACGACGCACCTCCAACATACGGTAAGGATTTCTTTACGTTTTCATAAGATATTTGTTTATGTTAATTTTTAGGGATTTGTTAAATACCTGATTTTGTTGGTCCCCAAGTTTTTGTCGTACTTTTGTGTTTGTGGGGTTTTTTTTCTTCTGATTTTGTAGTTGTAATATGTGGGTCTCCGTTATAGAGTTTGATTAAGTCAATTGTTGTCCCCTGGTCCCCCTACAACACTCATGTGGTGTTTTTTTAAGTATTTCTGGTACTTTTGTTGTAAAACTTTAGGGTTTTATGGGTTTATGGTCTTTTTTTTAATTAATTTAGTATATTATTTAACTAAAATTTGTTATTTAACTATTGGGTATGCAGACACAGAGAGCACTGAGATTACAGTCGTGTTGTATCATGGAGGAAAGTTCATAAACATGCCTACAAATGATTACTTAGGTGGGGGAGTGAGCATCTTTGACTATGTGAACTATCAAGAGGTAAACTAAGGCTTCCTCAAGGGTCTGACTTCTGATATGTGCAACTTAGGAGAATCCCTAAAGATACTAGGAACACTCTTGTTTTTCTGCTTATAGTGAGTGATGAGCAGTTACAAACTATATGTTGTGATCATCTGATGGGCAATAGTGAAGTGTGTTTGTATGTTCATTCATTTATGCCTAAAGTGAATGAAGTGCATGCAATGCCTGAAGTCCCTGAAGGTCATGAAATTCCTCAAGTTCATGAAGTTCCTGAAATTCGTATAGTAGATGATATTGGTGAAGAGAGTAATGTAGATGAAGAAGGACTGAACTTTAACTTTTATGAAGATAAGGGATTAGATGATGACAATGATGATGGGGATTATAATATGTCAAGTGATGAGAGTGATGATGATGTCATATTTTCTGAGTTTGTTGATGATAATGTAGTCATACTGATGAAGCAGTTGATGAGCCAGATAGTGGTATAGGTGAGGAAAATGTGGTTTCCAGGACCAAAAGGTGTAGGAACATTGATATAGGATTGAATGATGGTAAGGGAAGTGTTGAATGTTTTTTCAATCCAGAGGAGATTTTCAATCCAACATTTGAAGTGGGGATGATATTTAGCAACAAGGGGGAGATTAAGAAGGCAATACAATCACATGCAATTATAAAGAGGAGAAGTTTGTGGGTGTTTAAAAGTGATCCAGGGAGGCTGCATGTTAGGTGTTGTGATTCTCTATGTAAGTGGAAGATGAATGTCCTGAAGTTGAAGAATGAAGAAACTTGGATCATTAAGGAGTATAATCCTAGACATGGGTCTGAAGGGAGGTTCCATGTAAAGAATATCAAATCACCATAGTTGGCTTCTAAATTCATTAACTTATTCAAGCCTGATCCTAAAAGAAGAGCTGAGGGGTTTAGATTGGATGCAGTTAATACCCTGAATGTTGATGTTACTAAGTCACATGCCTACATAGCCAAGAGGAAGGCTTTGGATACATTAGAGGGTACCTCAGACAAACATTTCTCCATGATCTTTGACTATGTTGAGGAGTTAAGAAAGAGGAATCCAGAATCTACTGTAGCTGTGGGGACTGAAGAGGTTGGGGGAGAATTGAGATTTAAATGCATGTATGTGTGTTTCAATGCAATGAAGATTGGGTGGAAGAGGGATTGTAGGAATATATTGGTGTTGATGGGTGTCATCTATTGGGACCTCGTGGTGGGGTGCTACTGACTGCAGTTGGTGTGGATCCTGCAAACAACACTTATCCAATTGCTTTTGCAATGGTATCAATTGAAGATTTCAAGAATTGGGAGTGGTTTCTTAGTATGTTGAGTACCGACTTGAATTTGGGAGATGGGACAGGCCTGACTTTTATGTCAGATAAGCAGAAGGGACTCATCAATGCATTCAAAGAAATATTCCCTTTTGAATCATCACACAGGTATAATTATAGGAACAATTAACTGTTAGTTTACTTCTAAGTGAAGTTTTCATTAAAGTTATAATTGAATTAACTGTTTCCTGTCTTGTTTCAGGTTTTGTGTAAGGCATTTACTTATGAATTTCTATAATGTCAGTTTCAGAGGAGAGACCTATAGTGATGCTGTTTGGAAAGCAGCTAACACAACCACTGAGGGTCAATTCAAGGATGCCATGATAGAGCTTGGTGAATTAAGTCAATCTGCATTGAATTGGTTTGATGACAAACATCCAATACATTGGAGCAAAGCATGTTTCAACACCTTTCCCAAGTGTAATTTGATCATCAACAACACTTGTGAATCCTTCAACAACACCATTCTTGAGGCTAGAGAGAAGCCCATCATCACAATGTTTGAGTGGATCAGAGAGTATCTAATGCAGAGGTTTACAACCAATAGAGACAAATGTGCAAGGAAGTGGTATAATCTCACTGTTTGCCCCAAGATCAGGGAGGAGTTGGACAATAATTTAAAGAAAATTGCTGAATGTGTGCCTTTCAAGAGTGACAACAATCATTACCAGATCACTTCACTAGCTGTTAACCATAAAAATAAATAGGAGGTTAAAAAGAATATTAATCCTAATTATGGGAATTAATAAATGGACAATACTATTGTCACGAGTACTTCCGATGAGATGTACCCACTTCTAATAAGGAGACCACTCGAATGTTACCCTACCCCTCAGTCACTGACCTAAAAATGCACGGAGGAATATCCGAGAAGACACCTAAGCGTCCCTTGGAAAGTCAACGGTGAATAAAAAACAGATATCAACGCGGCATCGGAAAAAGAGCAAACCCCGATGGATCCGCACGACTCCGATATCCATTAATGCGCCAAGAGGGACCACAACGGACCCCGAGTCCCATAAACTTGCAAGAATACTTCCTTGCTGAACACTCCTCAACATAAACCACCTTCGGACCATCACCCGAGGACCAATTCTCAAAGAAAAGCCAGAAATGGATACCAGAGCCCCTGAATGATATTCTCTGAGGACTTGGACACTAAAATACCATTTCACGAAGGCCAAATCAAGCCCTCGAAAATCATGTCAAAACCTCGGAGATCACATCAAGCCCTTGGAGATCACATCAAGCCCTCGGAGATCACGTCAAGCCATCGGAGATCAAATCCAGACCTTGAAGATAAAATGAAACCCCTCGGAGAACATGTACAACGGTCCCTACTCCCGAATAAACCCATGCCAAGGCAGTAACACCACCGGAAGAACGTCCTAACTGTTCCCACAGTTCATCACCAAAAGCAGAGCCCCTTGAAAAAATAGCATCCTGAAAAGCAGTCCCTCAGAGGCCCTCGGAGTCATCAGAAGACACAAAGATCGGCCTAGTCAGCATCTAATAGATTAAAGAAATAGCTAATGTGGAGTATGCACTATGCAAGCATTCGCTTCTAAATAAACACCAATTCTTAATGGATAAAAGTTCACAAACTACTTTTAAAGACATTTTACAAACGCGCTCCAAGATTTGTTATTTCTTATTAATTTATGAAGCATGTGCAATTCAACAAAAATTTCCATCAAGCACACTTTACCAATTCACAAGAAACATTCATGTTATTCTTAAATATGTTAGAAAATTATATCTTCCAGGTTGAGTGGGATGCTGGATTAAGTAACTAGGCCATATTCATTTTACTCTTAAATATGCTAGAAAATTATTTTGACTTGATTTGATCAGGAATTCAGTTTAAAACTTAAAATTAGTTAATTTGTTCTTTAAGGTATAAACCTAAGAACCTCACTGAGCTTATACATATCTTATGGCAGTATGGCACCGTCCAGTTTGACTCTTTGGAGCACTAAAACATATCTGGATCTATAATTATCTAATGTATTTAATTTAGAAAAAACTAAACAAGGAATCTAATTGCTCGAAAGTCAAACTAATTAAAACGAAGTTTTTTGAAACTTTTAGCTACGCACCGCGCGGTTAGATGACTATATATGTTAACTGATCAAATAGTCTTTACCTTATAACTTATATACACTGTAATTAGCTAGGGTGGTTGTATACAACAGATTTTCAGACACGCTAGGTTGAATTACAATAATTTTATTTCACGCCTCGTAAATTTAAAAATGTATTATTTCTTCTTTATATATGAAAGGAGATAATAGGAGAAGATAGTGGTATATCCAAACTGGAATATAAAAATCTCTTATGGGTTTGTAAGCTAAAAAAGTACCACATATATAATAACTGCATAAATATACGTGGTTGTTGTACGTATCTTTTGACCCCGAATTTGTATTTGTTTACATTGATTTCCTACTTTGTGCAAATGTCTTTTAACTGCAGTGCTCCAAACTGTGAAAAAAGAATTGTTTATTCATAAGTTTGTGTTTATAGTGTTACTATATTCATTCTTTAAATATTTCTTTTAACCAATGAAACGTAAAATATTTCATAATTTCACAAACATCAAGGGTGGGACAGGTTGATAATTCAAGAAAGAGATTGTTCTCCAATATATCCACTGGCCAATTCGATGCTAGTGGTACTGGTGGTACCACTCACATACACATGTATGTATGTGAGTGGTACCACCAGACTAGCATCCATTTTTCAATATCCACTCATTCGGCTACAAAAACATTCTGATGCCGCAGATTAATTTTGATCAGCCCGGTCGTGATTAATTAGTCATTTAATTAATAAAAAATATTTTCACTTTGACAAAATCGGAGGAGTCGTTGTCCGACTTTTTTTCAATTATATATTTATCTTTCCAGGAGTATCAATCTGTTTTTACTTTTCACCTAATATTCTGATGGTCCTTTTGGATTAGTTATATCTGCTCCGTCAACCGGTCAACGTGTATTATAGGCTTAAAGGGTCAAACGTACTGGACCGAATTAAGTGAGAATGTGAGATTGATAAAAGATTGTTGTTGGATAATACGCCATGTAATTATATGAACACTGATAATGCTTGACTTATTTACACGTACATCAAAGAAGCTTAGAAAAAATTAAATTTTCATCTTGACATTAACGTAATACACAAACGGAAAATTTGGGCAATAAGCATGCTACTTACAAGATAATTAATATAATTAAGAAACGATTGTAGTAATATGAAAACAGTCTACCCGTGCATATACATATACAGAAACATATATACATATATATCCTTTTATTTTATGTACGCATAGGCAAATTCTAATGTATCACGTTGCGTATTCATAGGCAAATTCTAATGTATCACGTTGCGTATTTTTGTCAACGGAGTAGGTGACACAACTGACAACCCTTTTATGGATTCATATATGTACTCAGTACTAACTCTCTTTATCCTTTGCATTTGTCTTTTCTCAGACCTTAAACCAAAATCAGAAATATGGCTATCCTTCGTTTTCCCGTAGTTCACACCCAAAATAATAGCCAATTTCATTGAAAATAAAACTTTTTTTTTTTGGAAGAATTTTGATAAGTGCGACGATCATTTATGTATATCATTGTTGTTCCAAAATAAACATATCAAAATGTAAAATGAATTGGAAATTCTGTGTACAAATAAGCTTATAAATTCATAGTGCTTTTGTCACGTCAAATGAGGTTACATACAAATAAAATTCAATATTCAAGTCTCACACGAAGGACTTCGTAAATATATTATTGCTCAATTACTTCCATTGTATCTTTTTAATTATGACTTGCGGATCCGTATCAACTATCTTTGCACGGGATAAACCAAGTCTTTTTAATTTATAATATATGTTAACAGTACAAATCACACTAGGCAGACGTTAAACCAAGTGTTATACTAGTTGTAAATTGTGACTTAGCTTATAACCTTTTTTTGACTCTTATGGAAAGGATTCTCAGTATCACAATTTGTACAACACATGAAATAGACACAAATAAGATCACATTATCGAACTAAGATGAATTTATGTTTTCTCTATGAAATAAAGATATGGATTCATATGACAATGATCGAATTCATTTTACGAAAAAGAATCTTGAAAATGACTTAGTCAGAAACAAAATCCACCAACTCTTGTATGTGCATCATCACACTTTTTCTCCTTACACGCTCTTATGAGTAAGCTCTATAAATACTCCACACATTCTCTTGAATTTCATCAAACCAAGCTTCTGAACACCTTTTCCTCTACAACAATATTCCAGCTATCATGGCTCAGTCCATCAACTTATGCATTGCACTGACGCTACTTGCTTTGGCACCTCTCTGCCTCTGTCACGTGAACAACAACGGGGGCTACCTTTACCCACAATTCTACGACCGATCATGCCCGAGAGCACCACAAATCGTGGAGTCTATCGTTGCAAAAGCTGTCGCAAGAGAAGCTCGTATGGCCGCTTCACTCTTGAGACTGCATTTCCACGACTGCTTCGTTAAGGTTCGTGATCCACTCCCAATTGAGCATATTACTAAAACATTGTCTCATTGCATTAGCACAATATTTTTGTTTTATTTTCTGATTTTAGCGACATAACATGATGCGGCTAGCTAAATATGTACGGAATTAAGCTGATTAATTAGGAACTCTTATCTTAATTAATGGTCATATACAGGGGTGTGATGCGTCGATACTTTTGGACAACGCTAGTAACGTACTCAGTGAGAAGTCGTCGAATCCTAATAGGAATTCTGTTCGTGGATTTGAAGTGATCGATGAGATAAAATCCGCACTGGAGAATGAGTGCCCTCAAACCGTTTCTTGCGCAGATATCATGGCTCTTGCTGCTAGAGATTCTACTGTTCTGGTCAGACAAATGCATGCATTATAATTATATGTTGATATAATATATCTAATCATGATTTTTAGTACTTAATAATATTTATTGTTCTGTTTTCTTTTTATATACCACAGGCTGGTGGTCCTAGTTGGGTGGTGCCATTGGGGAGAAGGGACGCAAGAGGTGCAAGTTTGAGTGGTTCAAACAATAACATACCTGCTCCTAACAATACATTCCAAACCATCCTCACCAAATTTAAGCTCAAAGGCCTTGACATTGTCGATCTTGTCGCCTTATCTGGTAAGTCTTAATATGATATCCTAATCCTCTATTTATGCAAATCATGCACCATAAGAATTAAGAGTTGACAGGACATAAGAGAACAAAGAACCAGGTTTTGAATCTACACACAAAACTTTTCAAATATTTGTATCAACTTGTTAATTAAGTAGTTACATATTTATCCATTTTCAGGAAGCCACACCATTGGAAATGCAAGATGTGTCAGTTTCAGACAAAGACTCTACAACCAAACAGGAAACGCGCAAGCCGACTTCACTCTCGACCAATCCTACGCCTCACAGTTGCGGTCCCAATGCCCCAGATCGGGCGGTGACCAGAATCTTTTCTTCTTGGACTTCGTCTCACCCACCAGATTCGACAATAGCTACTTCAAGAACTTGTTGAGTTTCAAGGGACTATTGAGTTCGGACCAAATTCTTGTAACAAAGAATCAAGCGTCCTTGGAGCTCGTGAAGAACTACGCGGCCAACAACGAGCTTTTCATCGAGCAGTTTGCCAAGTCTATGGTTAAGATGGGAAACATTTCGCCGTTGACGGGAAACAGAGGAGAGATTCGCCACAACTGCAGGAAGATCAATGGTTGATGATAAGCAAATAGTATACTAAATTAGTTTATATTACAAAATGTATGTGCATTGTGTTCAATTTCTTGTGTTTTCTTGTCTTGTTTTTAAACGGTATTATAAGTGTTGTACTGGAGTTTAGAATCACTATAATGGTTTGCCAATGAGATCCTGTGTCAATGTATTCATGTTTATTGGTAATTAAATGTTAATGGAATGTATTATTTATAGTCAAGTCTATCATGATCATGGATTAAAGCTTCGGTTTCGAAGTAAATGGATTAAAGTTTCGGTTTCGAAGTAAGTTTCGGTGAGCTAAAAATTGGAAATGTATTGTAATATTTCGAGAACTTTTTGACATGATTCGAAGAATTCGTAAAAATTGTGGTTATAGTTAACATGAAAACTATATGTATTTTTCATTTCGATAGTATCAAAAACGAACACATTTCGGTAGTTTTCGAAAAATGCAAGAAAATTTTGATCCATGATTAGAGTAACTAACTAGTACTACTAAGTATGGTCAAACCTAAAAGAAAATCAACAAATAAAATACTGGTTTCAGAATTTGACAGAACATATAGTACACAATATGCAAAACAACTCACCAATCGTGGTTGTAACAATTAAGCAAAGAGTAAATTGCACTTTACAGCCTCGAGTTACACTTATTTTCCAGTCTGCTCCCTCAAAATTGAAAATTAACCTTTTACACCTACAAATACTAAATCAGAGGTATGTAGTGGGGTAAAGAAAGATGGTTTTGTTTACTCTTCTCCATTATGTCTTCCAATCTTTTTTTATAAGACAGATTTATTCAAAAGCACAAGAGTTGCTCGCACATGAACGTCTCAAGATTATAAATTATGGGCTTCCAGTTTAACTAATTTTGTTTAAAATCACTTACACATGTGGGCATATTTATCGATACCGTGTCCTTTAAGAGAAGATACCGTGTCCTTTAAGAGAAAAGAGATGGTGGTATGTGTTGAGGTTAAAAAATTCTTCATTCAACAACAATGAACGAATTACAATAGGAGAATAATCATTCGCGCTCTCGACTATTTAAAAAAATCAACCATCAAATCTCACGAATTAAGCTTTACATTATCTTTTCTCTATGCATTTTTTCTTTTTTCTCTTGTCGTTCTTTTCTTCATTACTTCTGAAGCTCTTTATATGAGGAAAAATAAACTGTTGATGGTGTGTGTAGGGTGTTTTTCACGGGTTGCCGACTGATGGAGTGAGGAGAGGCTGGCTTCGTTGACATTCCCTACAGTATGATCGCACTCACTTCGGTATTTGCAGGGTAAAAAGTAAAATTTTACTTTTGAAGGAACAAAGTGTCAAATAGTGTAATTCGAGGGTGCAATAAATGTATAGCCATAAGCAAATAACCAAAGTAAGATTCTTTGAAATAGAAAATTATTCAGATTCTTTACGTAAAGTCAAAAACAACTCTCTCTCTCTCTCTCTCTCTCTCTAACAAACCATTATTTCCTCTTGTATTCCGTACCGATTTCGATTTTGGGCGGGTTTTCTTTGGCGCGTTAATCTGCACCACCAGTGGAGGCGGTGCGAAACGGCGTCGCTTCCTCCATTGGCGGGCGTGAGATTGATGATTGAAATGAAACAGAATCTCAAAATATAAATTAAGTATTTGATGCATAATGGCGGACTGGCAGTGGGAGAACGCCGTCGCAGGCGCCACCGCCGGCGTCGCCACCGTCGTATTCTCTCATCCCCTCGACCTCGTTCGCACCCGATTTCAAGGTCCGTACACAAATTTTAATCAAAATATAATGCTTATTAGACCTGCAATTGATTGATCTAATGCGCTGTATTTAGTGAACGATGGGCGTTTATCTCACCTTCCTACATACAAAAACACTCATCACGCTCTCTACACCATTGCGCGCAGCGAGGTTTGTTCTTTTGATGAGTTGATTTGCTCGTTTTTCGCTTCGAGATTTTTATGACCTAATTTTGATTTCATAGATTGGTATTCCCTAATCCCTACTACTGTGTATATTATAATCCTTAATTTCAATTTGAAGATTATATATATATATATATATATATATATATAATGTGGTGCAGTGGAGAGGTAGAATTTATGTGTAGCAGTGGAATCTAGATATGTGGAAGTAGAATACTGCCTACTAACTGTCTCTGGAAACATCAGGTTACCAGCTGCTATATATTTCAAAACTATGTCACTTGTGCTGCATATACTTGTTTCAGGCGTGGGAATGAGTCCGAGTTACTTCCTCTGCCTCATTGAATCTTGTAAATGTTGGGTGTATGTAAAATGTGAAGGTTTTTCCCTTCATCATTTTCTTGTTCTTATGGTGTCTAATGTGTCAAAATCTTTTCATTATTGCTAACCAGATTTGATTGCAATATAGTTGGCTACTTTTATTTTGTAATAGACATACATAGCGTAGTATAATCATCTCTTTTTGGAACTTGGAGACTCATGCATTCAGAAGAAACAGAGTTACATGGACTAGGACTATATAATCGACATTAGAGTTTGATACTTTTATTTGTTTGGATTTTGTAGTAGGACATTACTGTAAGCTAGGAACTGCATTTTAATAGTTTTGCTGTAGGACTTACTTCCTATTTCCCCACTAATGTAGTCATCTCGTTTGGAAAGATTGCATTTGGTGTTTTCTTTCTTTTGACTACAGCATGCTTTATATAATCATGCTGTTTTTTTTTTTTCTTCTTCAGGGTTTTAGAGGGCTATATGGTGGATTTTATCCTGCTGTTCTCGGTTCAACTATTTCATGGGGTTTATATTTCTACTTGTAAGCTTCACTACCGAAGTTGTTTCTTGGATATTACTGTTTAAGTATGCTTTAAATCTTGAGGGTTCAAGACTTATAATCGCTTGTTAGGCACGACGAGTTTTCCTGGTTGTTAGCCCATATTAAGTGAAGTGTCCACCAGAGATCCAACTTATAACGAATGATAAATAACCCCTTATTACCCAATGCTGCTGTTACTTTGGGAAAAGTTCTCAATGGTAGTTCGCAGTTGATATATTTCAGAACTCTTAGCAAAAAATAAGTTTCTAAATTTCCAGCCTGATTCCTTGAGGCCTAATGGAGTGGGCAAACGACAAAATTATAAGTGTAGGATCGAGAAAAATCTTATCTGTCTAGTAGCAGTGCAACTTTTAATCCTTCATGTTGTTGAGAAACAAATTTGATAACTGCTTATAACAGATGTGTCTGCACGCTTGTACTGGTTATCATTTTGCTTAACAGTATTTCAGTATTCGCCCTGCTACTTTTGAGGCTGAATAAAAAAACATGCTACTTCATTGCCACTTCCATGTTCTATAATCCATAATTTATTTCTCCTTATTCTTTACGCAGCTACAGCAAAGCCAAACAACGATATTTGAGAACCAGGGAAAAGCTGAGTCCTAGTCTTCATCTTGCATCAGCAGCTGAAGCTGGAGGGTTGGTCTGTATTTGAGCTTCGTCTTCTTGAAATGGGTTGAATGCTATTGTAGTTATTTAGTCAACTTCCACAATTGCAATGACCTGGTATAAAAGCTTCTAGCTGCCTTCAACAAATCTTGCCTGTTCTTGGAGGGTGGGGTTGGTTGTTAATTTGGGAAACTTCTTATTTAGCTTGCTGTTTTTGGAATGACATCTTTTTTGGTTGAAGCCCGAATATTGTATTGTTACAAGCAAAAACCATTTTTACATGTATCTCTTGGTGAAGTAACTTGCAGTCACTTTATAAACTGAAGCATCAAAGCTAAGAGTTTTTCCACTTAAAATTGAATTCATATATGAACATCAATTACTAGCACAATTGTTGAGTGGCGCCCCTTTTTGATCATAACACAAGACTTGAAATGGTTAATGTATGCTGTGGGGCCATCCGACTCAAAAACCCTGATTCTAATCCTTGGAAATGTTGAAGTATTATGAATTGTTTGGTTCTTTGTTGCCAATCGGCTCCAGGCTTAGGGAACTGCTAAGGCAATAACTCTGTGCCATTAGTCTGTGTGACTTTTTCAACATAAATTACTCCTAGAAACCGTGGATGACATTATAACATTATATGTCATTTCTGTCTTGTTCATGAACTTGTATTGTTGACTCTTGTAGGTCTGTCTTTGCACCAATCCTGTTTGGTTGGTGAAGACGAGGTTGCAGCTTCAGACTCCCCAGCAAGTTCGCCCATATTCTGGTTTTCATGGTTAGCTCTAATCTTATATTTCTATGACGTGCTTTGCCATTTACCAGTGCGTATTCTTCTATGCTGTAGCATTGCGTATTCTATCCTATGCAATTTTGATTGAAGACAAGGCTTGGAAGAATGTTCTCTATTTCTGACAACACTATGTTGAACTATAATAGCCACCCATACATTGTATATATTACATGATACTAGCAAGGCACCTTTGCAAAAACTAGCAGCGATCTGTGCGTTACTCAACTTCAATCCTATTTGACAAATATATCATTTCTCATTCTTCTCTTCTAGATAAAGCGATTCTCTTTTGGTGGATCTTCTGATTTCGTTGTCAATATTGTCACTAATTATGCAGTCTATACGCTGGTTTCAGATGCTCTAAGATCCATACTGAAAGAAGAGGGATGGAAGGCACTCTATAAAGGACTTCTGCCTGGTCTTTTTCTTGTTAGCCTTTTCATCCTTCTGCTATATGTTTTTTATTTTTTATTTTTGTGTATTACCAATTAATCTGCTGTTTATTGTATTTATTTATTTATTTTCTTTTGTTACGGAAAATTGTCCACTATCTAACAGTTTCTTTACTTGATTATCACTTTATCATAAAACAAGTTCTGGTGTTGGTCCGGCAGGTGACTCATGGTGCCATCCAGTTTACAGCGTATGAGGAACTTCGCAAAGTGTTTGTCAATTTGAGGATTCGTGAATGTGAAGAAAATTTTACGACAATTGATGATGCATTGGTGAGTCTGTTAAAGAAATTATTTACTATCTTTTTGACGACAATACAACTGTCCCAAAATACGTGCATGCATATGCATTTTGATCTACGAGACTTGTCTATTCTCCTGACTTTTAAATTATATGCTTTCTCCACATAAAGAACTTCTGCCATCATTTCGTACTTGATCTCTTCATCATATGAATATTCCAAAGTGCCTAATTTCGTTTTATGGATTACCCATGAAAAAGTAAACAAGGCTAGCTTAGCGTAGTTGAATACTTACCTTCTATTTGCTATTATAACAGGTGTGGTGATAATTAGAGGTGGTTGAGAACCTTATATGCTTCTATCATAGTTGGTCTTGAGACATCAAGTTTATCATTAGTTTACGAGATTGTTGGATGCTGTAAACTCTGTTGGTGACGGAATAATTCTTATTTTTTGACTGGCTAAGAGTGAAAATGAATTATACGTGTCAGTAAGCAAATTTTTAGTGATACTTAATAGGTGATCAGATTGCATATCATGTGCTTTTGTCCACCTAATTCATATCCCTGTCGCTGTTCAAATCAATGACATTTTTGTTGTTGTTCTGTTTGATGATATAACGGCCTCTTTATGCTTAATAACCTCTCTCGTGTCTGCTGAGGCATACCTCCTGTCCTACCAATCATTGAGCCTTCACCTTCTTACTGCCTAGCCTGTAGGTTTATGTAGCACCCATCTTCTAGCCAAGACAAGTATTATTTGAGTTAATTAGGGTACCACAAACACAAGTTCAACCTCCTTCTCTATGTAATATCGATCTGCCACTTCAAAAAATTACATTTTATGCAGTTTACTTTTACGTTACGCCCAAGTTTCGGCCACTTTTCACAAAATAATTGGTTAATTTCCCGACACTATTCACCAGTTGGAAGGGAGGGTTACTTTCATATATAGCTCAACCTACACTATTTTCTGGGAATTAGGGAGTACACTGATGATCTTTTCAAGGTTATGTGATGCAACTTATTAGTCAAAGTGTCAAACTTTTAGTTTCATGGTGGTTGACACTTTGACATGTTTGCAACATTCTGTTTGCCTCTGCATAAACAAGAAGAAGAAAATAGGTTCTTTTTGCCTGCATGTTTTGAATACTATGATTAATCGCTTGCCTCTACAGGAACCATTTGACTATGCAATTTTAGGGGCTTCTTCAAAATTAGCTGCCATTCTTATTACTTATCCATTTCAGGTATACCCCACTTTTAAAGTTAAAATCAATAAACTTCAACGTATACCACTTAGTCTTCTCTTTGCCGTATACCACTTAGTCTTCTCTTTGCTGAAAGTGGTTTGCTAATCTCTCACAGGTTATTCGATCTAGATTGCAGGTAAAAACACATTCTGCACTTGTATCATTTAATCTAAAATGAGTATGAGTATTTAAATAGAAGAAGAAACGAACGAACAATGCACAAACAATTCCCAAAATTTATTACATTTTACTGGCTAAATAGTGTCCTTTGTTCTGTAGCAACGCCCGAGCATTCCGGGCATTCCTAGATACATGGACAGCCTGCATGTTATGAAAGATACTGCCCGGTGAGAATGAACTTAAAACCTCTTGGTTTTGTGCAAATAAAATACTGGTTTTGTAGCAAAATATCTTAAGAAGGCCTGCTTTTTAGGAGTTCCTTGCCATCCCAGCACAGTTTAATATACTTCATTTCTCTATGGATCACAGATTTGAGGGTGTACGAGGTTTCTACAAGGGTATAACTGCAAACATGCTGAAAAATGCACCTGCTGCTTCAATAACATTTATTGTGTATGAGAATGTGCTGAACATGTTAAAATTGGCTAGGAGGAAAGATACGTGACCATGTTCCTTTCTTCAATGGATTACTGCGTTTGGCTTCCCTTCCCTGTTGTGTATCATCTTTCTGTTAATAGACAGTAGACACAAATGTAACAGTAATGTTCATAAGGTGCTATAGAGGAGACTAGTAACTTCTAATTGTGTAATTATCTTTATGTATCACGTGTAATTCCGACTAATGCTACCTAGTCCATTTCAGTTTTTGGTAATGTTTACGCTCGGATTTGTGCCATATTAAGATAAAACGAGCGAGTTACCTAAACCATGTTTGTGGCATGTTTAACTGAGCAACTGGGGCAAAAAGAAACATTTGTCTCAATTGGTAACTACTAAATACTACTATCACTTGCTAAGTAAGCTAAGGAGTGGTTACTTGTAGTTGTTTCAAATTGCAATTGAGTTCGCATTGGGTATGTAAAATTATAATTTTGCCAGTCTTTATATATAGTAATTATTCCGCGCAAGGATATAACGTTATTACAATTCTTCTTACATACTCCACTCTACAACATTATCTCGTGCATGGCTTGATTCTACATACTCCACTCTACAACACTTTCAAGACACTATTATTATCAACAACAACAATTTACAATTCACATACAAAATTCACACGAACTACAATCGAACTACGAATGACTTGGTTTTCCATCGAGGGATACGTAGACACCTTGTAATCTATCCACGTTCTAGCCTAAATATCTAAAAAATCATTATTTTCCTTGATTTTTTCGGTAAAGCTAGCAAGTAGGAGAAATCATATCATCCAGCATAAAAATACAAGTGGCTTTTAGCAGAAAAATAGAAAAAAGAAAGAAAGAGAAGAATAGTAAAATACAAATTATTTAGGTGTAATTTGTAAAATAGAAAGAAAAAAAAAAAAAAAATCTAAGGTCTGAGAAGGGTGAAAATCACAGACCTATTCGCCACGAAGTCAAAGAAAATCTCGTACTAGACCGGGAAATGGCGGAGGATCCTAAAGCGAAAAGCTCCTTCTTCTCCACCACTGGCGGCATGACGGTGGATGAATGCGAGCAAATGATCAGAAGAAGCCTCAGAAGTATTATTATTATTAATATTCCCATTCAACATTCATTTGGTCCAATTTAGGGTTTAGGGTTTTAACACACTGCACACTATAATTTAATTTTGCAGCTCCAATGGTGAAATTCCTCAAGGACCAGATGGAGAAATCTGGGTGCCCCGTTAGCCCTAACTTCATCAAAGCCGTCCATTGTAATCAGAGTTACAGTGGCGGTTATGTAAAGGGTGGAGGGGTATGATTATGAATGATGATTTTATGCATGCGTCTTTACTTATCGATATTGGAGGTTCAGTGATTTTTTAATCTTTTTGATTCGATGTGGTTTAGATATCGGTGTGCAGTAACCATTTGCAACTTCAAGATGAGGTGAACCAAGTCGTCATTCACGAGCTGATTCACGCTTATGATCAATGTCGTGCCGCCAATTTAAATTGGACTAATTGTGCTCATCATGCTTGTAGTGAGGTTATTTTTAACACTGCTATCGTCTAGTTTTCTTGTTTGATGAGAAGAGTGGGGTTTCTATCATGTTTAATTTGCTCGTATTATCTAAGCTTATTTTGTGACTGTTTCCGAGAGCAGATCCGTGCTGGCCATCTGAGTGGTGATTGCCATTACAAAAGGGAGTTACTGCGCGGTCATTTAAAGATCCGAGGTCATGAGCAAGTGAGAGATTCTTCTCTTTGAAACTCATTTTGCTTATTGTCGTGCTTTTTGTTTGATGATTTAATTGAAAATTGCATTTGTATTGGCATGGGAACAACCAGGATTTCACTTTGTTTATGGTCATTTGCTGTTTAGATCTAGTATCCACATAGGATTATTCTATCTTGTTTGATAAGAGGCTTTACTGTTCTAATACAATGAGCTGTTATGTTAGTTAAATGTTGCTTTATATGACTTGGGGGTGAGGGGCACTTTACGTTGAACTTATTGGACTTATGTGGTTGTATTTGAATTTGGGTGTGTGCCTACTAAGTTTATGTCACTGATCTTTGATGTGACCCATAAGGGAAACTTAGATGGGTTGCAACATATTAGAAGTTTCACATGTCCAACATATATCTATGCTGCCAAATGAACCGAGCCTCACTGGTGAGATATATCATGAAAGTTCATTTATGATCTTGACTGGGATTTCTGGACTTTGACTTAACGACGGGCATTTTTGTCTTCAAACAGTAGCGATCACATGCTTATATATCAGTAGTTGCTTCAGAGTTCAGACAGCTCCTGCTACATAGATGATAGACCTTGTAGGAGATCTATATATGCAGCTGTTATCAGGTTATTAAAGGCTACCACTGGAGAGGTACTTATACATGGCCTTGTTAGTTCCTAAGTATCAGGCTGACCTGGAGCCGTGGAGCGTAACAAGCATGATGAACTAAGGAGCTATTTTTCCCACTCAGACTTCACCCTGTAAAAATTATAGCTCTTGAATTCAAGCTGTAGTTAGCTGCATATATTGGGTGATCAGTTTGTGGAAACGTATATTAGATAGTGAGAAACTGGAGAAGTAGTAATCTAGACATTTTTCTAGCATGTGGAGCATTCCGGACTCTGGCGTAACGAATTTGGTGTTTTTTTTTTTGAGTTATGTTTCTCAATGTTAAAAAATTGATTCGGTATTCTTATTGTTTTAACTCTTATGCCCTGCCAGAGGGAGCGCTATTTTTGCAAATTAAAGTATAATGAAGAGCACAATCCCATAAACATATTTAAACGAAATAACTCCAACTGGGAATATTTGAGCTTTATTTGTGTTTTCATCTTTTAGTGAATGCATGCGAGTCATATCCATGTTTGTTTACTTGGTATCTAAGTTTCGCCCATCTCATCTATGCTGCAGGAATGTGTAAAGCGAAGAGTAATGAAATCAATGGCTGCCAACCCCAACTGCTCACAGGCAGCAGCTAAGGACGCCATGGAAGCCGTCTGGGATATCTGTTACAATGATACAATGCCCTTTGACAGAGCTCCTTGAAAAAACAGCATTTGCTATATTTCAGCTGCTTTAGTGATTTTTAGTCATTCTTTCGAGAAATTTATAAATTCTAAGGAAAGAAAATAATTTCAGTCACCTTTTGTTGAACCACATGTAGAGCACCTCAGATTTTTTGTTTACACTGAACTTTGAAAATTGTATGGTCGATGCTATAGCTGGTGGTCCACAGTGTTGGATCTAGATACACATTATTCTCCATGAAAATTGAAGTCATGGCATTTATCGCTGTTTCTTCATATCTGATGACTTGTTTATTCTAGTTTGTATTTTTCGCCTTTTCTTATTCCAGTTGTAGGTTGTATACATGATTGGTGCTGTCGTGTTTGACATGCAAATTTTTGCCAATGCTGAGAGGTATTGCTGAAGCATCTCTCCACCCGTCGTAGCCCAGATAGATGCTATGGTTCTTTTCATCACTATTTGGGAAAGGTTGGTTTTGACATCCATGCGTCCTTTGATTATTATGAAACATTTACATTTTCTCTGAAACAGGGTCTGACTGAAGTTATCCAAAGGGTATATTGTTGTTTGTTAACTGACAAGGTGTAATCATATTATTGGTCTGTCATAAGCAAATTTAAAATGAAAAAAAAGAATCATGCAAAACTAGAGCACCGATAATATGTTGATCATTTACACATCTCTTTCTCAGAAAATTAGCAATGGTTGGTAATGGTCGAATTGTGTAATGCACCCAAATTTCAGTTTGGGAAAGTGCGCTATCAAAAGAAGAAAGAAAAAGTATTTTGCCCCCCGAATTTACTACTTTTAACAGATTGTGCCCCAAGACAGTTTCAGGCAATTTTTCATCACTTATGCTGCATTTTATTCTTTTCCGGCAACAAAAACTTTGGCTGCAAAAGATGAGACTTAGAAAAGACAAAACTTCAAACTTC
The DNA here is from genome assembly GCA_948329865.1 of Linaria vulgaris. Classification (NCBI taxonomy): domain Eukaryota; kingdom Viridiplantae; phylum Streptophyta; class Magnoliopsida; order Lamiales; family Plantaginaceae; genus Linaria; species Linaria vulgaris. Next base: position 25,843,054 of record OX415250.1, on the reverse strand, counting down.
TTTGGTTATTGCTTCCACAACTCTATTGCAATCCCAAACAACTTTACATCCGACACTAAAATCGCAAAATCATTTTCTTAGCTGCATTGGATTCTACTATTCGCTTGATACATCATGTTCATATGAACCCAGAACTAAATTGAATGAATCACAAGTCTCTTTAGCAAGTTAAATAGATTGTCACATACTACAATCTTTTACTTCATAAGAACTTAACTGTTATTTATTACCTAGAATATCAGACTATAATCCTTTCTTACATGTCGGGACGACTATTTTTTTCTCAATTCTGTTATGAAAAGTTGATTAAGAGCAGACCAACATGTGTTGGCTAATTAGTTTTATCACAAATTTATTTGTAGCATTACATCTCGTTCATGTATGCCTTTTGGAATACACACATGCACATACATTTGTACATAAAAGAAAAACAGTATGCTACTGTACTATGACCAGCCTCACCTCGTGAAGGACCGAACAATAGTAGATCTGCCAAATGGAAGTTCATGTTTCTTCAAGTTTGAGATAACACGGATGTTGGAAGAACTTTATATGGATTCAGTATTCCTTTGGGGTCAAGTAACTTCTTGACATCAGCCATTAGTTGCACCTGCAAAGAAAATTCCTGCCACGTAAAGAGCGTTGTATGCACTAAATAGAGACTATGGAGAAGAGACAGAGCTTCTGCAACGCATATTAGCTCTTTAAGATTTGGATAATATGCAGTTGTTTCAGAGTAACAAATCAACAAAAAACTTTTACAAATTATGTGACTGAAGGCTTTGGAAGTAAACAAATTCAGGATTATGTGGTTTGAGTAGTATCAAGAAGAATAAAGCAGCTTATTCGAGATATCATTTTACCAAGTATGTCCTATAAATAACAGAAGTCACGGCTTAGATTTTGCAGGAAAAATAGTAGATGGGATCACAAAATGATGGGAACCGTCACTGCAAATAAACAAATGACAACATAAGGTGGGTAAACCTACTGCTTCAGTGGACTTGCTGTAATGAATTTTATTAGCTTTCATCAATCCAAGGCCATGTTCAGCGCTGATGCTCCCGCGTTGCTTTGATGTCCACTCGTATACAAAGGGTTCAATTTTTGACAGTATCTGCAACAAACATCTTTTTAAAGGCAGTTGAAATTTGGAAAGAATAGTTTATAACTGAACCGAAAAGGAAATTGTGTTACACTGTCAGTGTATTGTTGGGTAGATATATTCAGATGCAAGTTGCCATCTCCAAGATGACCATAAGCGACCACATTCGACTCAGTACCTAGAAGTTTTGATATAGGTAGAAGGTGAGAGGTCAAACACAGTACTTTTATGGTATGACAAACAAATTCGCAAACTATAATTTCCACTTTAAACAGATCTAGTAAAATAGATTTTCTAACAGCGAGAAAGGATGAAGAACAACAAAGATGGCAAGATTAGATCGATATAAGATATATTGATTACCCAGACGTCCACGCATTTCTGTAACAAGATCATACATCTTTTCAGGAGGCAGTGACAAATCGTACTTATAAACAGCGCCAGCTTTCATCAAAGCCTCCGGTATTCCCTACATACCAATTACAGTCGTAGAATGCTGTGAGAGAAGAGAGGGAAAATCATGGTATAGTTTGCAAATTAATAGTAAACAAATATGTTCTCACTGCTTAAATGAAGGCCTACCAGACTTAGCTCGCACAAGTTTTTTTGCGATCTCTCTTAATTTTCTTAGCCATCCCTACCGCTTTACTCCCATGCTGTTTTATACAACAACAAATGCTGTAGTTACCATACAATTACTATATCACTGGTTTCATTATTTGCAATATGTGTATTTTATGGATCCCTGAATCTCAAAACGAATATTTCTTCTCATCGTTCGTGTTTAGTTCAAAACCACACACAAGTTTGGCTTATGCAGGGTGGGGTGTGGCTCTGTTGGTACCCAGAACTTAATTATTGGTAGAAGTTAACAAGCCAAAATGACTAGGGAGCCCAAACCAAAGGATAAAAGAGCTCTGTTATATCCTATGTCCCTTGATAATCAGCTTATTTGAATCGGAGTTTAGATACATCCAGATTTTTGGTCCAAACAGACAAGCACGGCTAGGCTTTTTCTTCTCCACCAACTCCTGGTTGTCTTACAAGACATGCTTTTCTAGAAAGAAAATGCCAGACTTCTTGCCTCACTGCTTTTTTAGGTTCCTTAGGTGATTTCACCCATCAGTAGGAGAGCATGCTAAGGCTACTTCACTGTACGGTGCAAAATGAGAAGTACCATATAATCTCTAGGTCTGCAAGGCAAACCAGTGTCACTTCACATTGATTAATTCATCTAGATGTTGGAGTCCATTATAACATTGAGACCAAGAAAAAACTGTTAAAATGGGATGTTCAGCAAATAAAAGTTCCAGTTATCTATATCCTTCAAGTATGAATATTACAGTTCGCGCCCTGTCCTGCAGATGGGGGAAAATAAAGCAAGCAAATACGGAAGCGTTACGAGAATCACTGAAGTGGTTCTCGATTGTTCCTAGGAGCTTTCATCAAAGCATTGTCATTCCATCAGACGTAAAATTGCAGAGTGTCATAGCAATTTAAAAATACGGGTAGATGCTAAGCCTAAGGAAGGTAATTACCTCGCGTATTCGCCAAAATGATGATGCTTGATTGATATCTTGTGCTAGAGCTCCATCTGCTATTAATCCACTTTCCATTAACTGAAGAAGGAAAGCTTCAAGCTTTTCTCTGATGAGGCAAGTTAAAATGGTAGAAATCAGTGGAAAGAGCTCAACAGAACAAGACAACAATCTGACAATACAATGGATTTTATAATATACTCGCTAGTCTCCATTTTCTTTTTCTTTTTTTGTTAATAAATATTTACTAGTCTCTTAAAAATAAAAAGTTGTGAGTGAAACGCTATCATAATAGACAGCTAAATATTAACAAACGTAATAAAGATGACAAGAGCAGATGATATCCAGATAAAGCAGACCCTGTGTATCTGACCGTATAACCAAGAAAATTGAACATGGTGCAATATGTCACATCATTAGCAAATCATAACCACTTTCATCAAGAGATACTGAAATAATTAGTTCATTTCAAGTGGAAGTATAGAGGTCCGTTTGGTCCCCTGGGCACTCAGCAGTCCACACGGATCATCACTTGCAAGGACAATCTAGAGCTAAAAATAATGAAATTTTGAAAGTCTGCTTCTCTACATGCTACAAGTAATTATGTCTATATAAATCTCAGTAAATTGAACTTTTTCCAAAAATGTGGGCAAGTTTGAAAAGGGAACCTCTTTTTACCAGACTCCGGCTATGATACCAAATATCACCAAATCATTTATATCGTGCAGTATATCAGAGAAACAAATTTTATTGTTTCTAACAAATTATATAATCAAATATCTCGTGGAAGATATGTGATCAAGTCATTTCTAAACCCATAAGACACGAAAAAATGTTAACTTGCAAGTCTGGAGAAGGTTACTTGTCGTGAGATTCCATGCTGCCAGTAGTCTCAATCAAAATATAGAAGTTGTGCTTTGCAGAAGGTAATGGATCACGAAGGCCATCTAAATGTTTCAAAACCTGTGTGATACATGTAAGCCAAGTGAGATAATGACGTACTATTTGATCCAGCATTTTGCAGACTCCGACAATTATGCATTAGATCATGTAAAATTTTCAGAATTTCACACCTGCTAAAGAAATAGTCATGTCTAACCCTAAACGTGTTATAGTATTTGTGGCAATAAGCCTTCTTTTGGTGAAACTTCCATAGGTTGTTTGCTACTCATACGAAACCATATAAGAACAAGTAGGTTAAAGGGCATGTGATAGATCAAATCAACCATCTTCTTCGAAAAATAGGCCTGAAAAGGTTTTGTATTTGCAGAGACAATACTATGTTCCGTGAAGTTTCACAGATACACCATTTGGGAGCTATGGTAGTATCATGAAGAGTTCTAAGTTCCTTGAGATCACTAATTGAACAAATAGACTGACTTCATATATCCCACTGAAGTTATTAGAGAAGAGAATTGAGCAATAATATAATGCTTCTCCCTTTCTTTTCCAAGTAATAAGATAGGACAATTTCGCTAAAAAATCAGCCCAGTCCAAGATAACTAGCCACATAAGCATCAGTTTGACAGATAGCAAACCAACATTAAATAAATCTATCTACTATGTTTAGAAGGAAAATGTTCGCCACAATAAATGTGCAATGCAAAGAACTATGATTAGTGGTAGGAAAATGTAAGTTAACTAATTATATGTATACGCCATTATTACGCCTTCTTCGAATCTCACCAGATCCATGGCATTGATATCCAAAAATTCAAACGCCGAAAGAATTTCGCCGAGCTTCCTTTTGGCTTCTGATAAAATTTTCTAGAAAAACAAAAATATAACTGAAGTCAGGTTAATTGAGGCCATAAATGTACCATGAAAAAGGGCTTAATGAAGTGTTTGATAAGCGGGTCAAAAATGTCGTCATGAAATGATAATGATGCCCATAAACCTTCAACTAATACTGTCAAATTCAAGTATGGATAATAAGCAATGAAATAATAATGATGCCCATAAACCTTCAACTAATACTGTCAAATTCAAGTATGGATAATAAGCAACCAAGAGATAAATTCTAATAACCTTCGGATGCGCCTATCTACACTAAGCAAAATCAGATGAGAGATTATAGGTGGAATTTCCACGTAAGTATCAGTAAACACAAACTTTACCTGACAGCTGCTATAATCTTCGCAAGCAAGGAAAGCTAGGTTTACAGATGACAGTTTTGGAGGAGTAAGTATGGAGACCTTTGTAACAATTCCTAAAGACCCTTCACTGCCTACCACAAAGAGTACCCACGGTTTAGCCTACAAAAGTTGCTAAATGCTAGCACATACGGCAGAAACTAATCAGAGTTTATTCACCTATAAACAAATGCTTTAAGTCATATCCTGTGTTGTCTTTTCGCAAAGTCCCAAGCATATCAAGCACGGTACCATTTGGTAAAACAGCTTCAAGCCCTAATGTTCAGTGAAAAGAAGTTACGTTAAACAAAAGAACCAACAGAAGCTACATACAAATTAAAACAGTGGAATTTCAAACACGTGTTAGTGAAACAATATTGTTAGCTTCGCTAAGTGAATCCATTGAGACATAGATGAATGCACAGTGCCCACATTATTTCTAAAGAAATCAAACCCCAAAATAATTCAAGCAGATATTTGTGCTTCAGGACAACCAACCGTGTCTCAACCCCTCCCCACCCCACCTCCTATGTCCTTACCCACGCGTCAAGCCCGTGCATCCTTTCAGTCTTATTTCCCTTGTGCTCTCAGACATAAAACTGACTTAGTCCTTACTCTGTTATTCAGGAGTCATTCATCGTATGCCTCTTCAGTTTTCTGCACCCAAAGTTATCCCGAACCAGGTTTTTTATTGTTAGTTACCATTTCTACCTCTCCTGAATCAGCTTCACCTAGCTTTCGTCCTCCTCCTAACCAGCTACTTTCTTCTTGTGTGTTTTAAGTGCAATTAGCGCTGTTGTGTGACCTTTTCAGCCTTGAGGACAAGGCTTTTCAAAAGGAATGGTGTTATTAGGACCAAAACTGAGCCAAGCTTTACAATCAATAGTCTGTGCAGCAACCATATAAGATTTTAGGGCAAAAAATTTAGAAAAGGGTAAAAACAGATCATGGGAGTCAAACTACGGAACCATGAGAGGATTCAGCCATGCAATAATGGAAGGCTTAACTGAAGTTCCAGTAGGGTTATATATTGTGAAGACACCCTACTAAAAAAGGAGATAGGGAGATAGAAGTCGGTAAAGGATCTCCCAGGAATAGGTGGGAATGGAATAGGAAGTGTTGGTTCCCATTTCCTGTTTCCTATTTACTTTTTCTAGCATTTCTTCTCATTGTCAAGCTCTGGTAACTCATTATTGCTCAAAAATAAAATAGTATCTGTTTTGACACCTACAAAGATTTGCAACAAAACTTGTTTTATCAGAGAAGTCTTTAAGGTTGAAACTTGAAACACATAAAATAGGTTGATAATACTGAGCAGGATTCTCATTTTTCAATCAGCTATGATTAAAATGAAAGTTTGGAGAAGTTAAACGTAGCTTCAAATGGAACAAAGATACCATGTGCATACAATTACGCACACCAAAGTCTCCGCTTTAAAAGAAATTCAAGGGAATTGTACAAATGGATGGAGAAAAGAAGCAATTCAGGAGGAAAAAGCACACCAATTGGTTGTACAAATGGATGGACAAAAGAAGCAATTCAGGAGGAAAAGCTCACCAAGAACACTTCCATGAAGAGAACCATAGCGGATAAAACGCAATCCCCCAGCATTAGTTGACACATTTCCTCCAATCTGGCAGCTTCCTTTGGCACCTAAATCTAGTGGCATAATAAATCTGGACAGAAAAACATTTTCAGCACACTAGATCTGAATATAATAGGTGAAGTAAGAGGATATTAAAAACTTTATTAGTAAGATGACGTATAAACATACTAACTCAATTCACTGCAGAATCTTTCATAGATTGTTCATCAGTTTTTTTAGGTGAAAGGGCTCGGAGATATTCTACCATTTCAGATTTATATACAAAGTCAACTGAGAGAAGCCATTTCAGAGGGTACTCAATAGTGTAAGGGTCACCAATCTGCAGTGGGAATGACATAGTAATGCAAAAAGCTTTACTGACATTCCCATGTCTAATTCCTCATGAAATCACGTCATTATACAAAGTAAGTTCTAGTTTTTCTTTTCAAATTCCCTTACAGCACTGACATGATAAATTTTTGAACACGTGCTGATGTCTGAAAAAGTTGTTACTTCCAAAACAGAAACAGATTAAATAACTTATTAATACAATACCCGTTACTGACTAGATAAAAAACTAATATAATACCCTTCATTGTCTAGATAAGAAATCAAGTTTTCCAGTATGCATCCTGCTTCGCAGACCAGTATACCGCTAACCTAAAAATAAATAGAAACTGAGTCAAAAGTTAAAGTGCAATTATTGGAAATATCAATGTCTTTAGAAATTTCCAACAAAACCATTTCATGATTGACGGCAAATACATTTTAATATATATTTACTAAGAAGTGAAAGAGAGTATGACCATGAAGCATATTCGAGTACCTACAGTAGCGTCTTCAACATATTTATTCTCAAAGAGAATAAAAAGCAAAAAAGATATATGTTCCAAGTAAACCACTACCTTGTCAAACGAGATGATGTTATTCATGGCTTTAACATTGATTATCACCTAGACAGCAAGAGAGAAAAGAGATACTCAGTTACAACATGAGGGCATCAAAATAATTCTAATTTTAGAAAGTTCATATACACATGGAATACATGGCTCCAACATTGATATAAGAGAGAGCGAGATAGAGTCCACCAACACACAAAATAGATCCTTACACATACAACTATCAATGAATCCAAGATGGCCCAAAGCTTGCGAATTTCAACCTTAGCTTGACATCATTTGGTACCATACAAATTTTTGAGCCAAAGCGCATGGCTAGAATTGAAGTTCTAGCTAAAGCACAAGCCGACATGCGCTTAGCTATGGTAACCAGGTTGGGTGTTTGGTTGCACTTCGTAATATATTTCGAGAGTTATCCACCCCAAATCAACCACATTCAAGCCCAGAAAACTACTTGTTTAATTGACAATATTCACCTTTCTAAAAAAGAAAGTCTTTGTCCTTTGCCTCATGTATGTTATTTTACAGGTAACAATATCTAATCAATCAGTCTTTAACTACTCAAACTCCCACTGATAAGATTATGTCAATTGACTGCTGGCGTTAGAATCATAGTGAGGCATGACTCCAATTGTATTGATTTATATTAACCACAGAGTATATACATTGGATTGCATTAGTTTGTATCACCAACAGAGAAAGCAAGCCAGAAGTAATCTCCGTATGAAGAAAATAAGATGAGAAATAAGCTGCATTCGGAAAAGAAAAAAATGAAGAAGGCATTGGACAAATCATCTGAAGAAAAGTTCAAGATATTGACTTCGGATAGCTCCTTACAAAGAAAATTATAGCGATGCACATACCTCGTCGAACACGGGGACGCTTCCTCCCACAAGACCTGTATTTCCACCTTGCGGGACAACAGCCAGGCATCTGGAATTACAGTAATTTAGAATCTGAGAGACCTACACCGGAAAAGATTTACAATAATTACATAGATAAAGAGTGTCCTGAAGGGCATACCGGCTTAGGTGACTATTGAGAAAGAAAAGTAAAGTACCAATCATGCAAAATGAAAAGAACTTATTCCATCTGCGAAGTGCATCACAAAGTCACATCGCTATAGGAAAAACGTATATATATATGGATAACATTCATTACCTACAACAAATGATTAATCCTTTAAACAACCAGTTTTTATCGTCAACCCTTAAGTAGGAGACATCTATTTATACATCCAGTATAGCCACTAGTTAGGTAATTTACAAGGAAAAAGAATCTATCCAAAAACCATGTAGTTGCTTAACTAGAGGAATCTCAGAATCTACTTGATCAAAGGATTCTAATTTCCTATAAAAAAAAAAGATTCTCAGTGAAAGACAACAAGTCATCATAATATCTAATTTGCACCAACATCAAGAACAATGAATCAATTGCGATGTTTAAGGGTCCTGGATCTCAACGGTGTCTTAAGCACAATAATAGACTAAGGGGAGGAATAAGTCCACAAACCTCGTGGGTGGTTGTAGGCAGCAACATAAGCTTACTTGAGCCTTTATGTTTCCTCATCCAATCCGTATTTGCATCATCCAGTTTATCCTCCTCCTGGACCACGCCTTTATTTCCCAAAATCGTCTTGAAATAGCTTACATCATCCGAGTTAATCACAGAGAATGAGTCCTTCCTCGCCACGGAAGCAAAATTCCGATAACCATTGCGGTCAACTTTCGCCAAACGAGGAAGAACGCCATCGACAGAGCAGATGATGTTGGTTGAAAACAGGCTTTTACGAGGGTGAATTTCATGTTGTAACAACTGATGGTTTTTATGTAAAGTACAAGCACAAGCTGTAATTGGTGATGATCATGATAAGGAGGACAAGAGATTATAAAAAATAATTTGAAGAGATGAACGAACTACTACTCACAAGTCATAAATTTAACTTAAAATAAACAGAGATCAACCACAAGTCAACATCAACTGAAATTGCGATGAAATTAACATTTGAATACAACGAAATAATTGAATTGGTTTGCACGAACAAATTAATAACGAGGTTACCTGAAGTAGAGGAATGGATTGAATTGGAGAGAAGAATAGTAGTGCTCTGCTTTTGACAACGAAGGTAATAATAATAAGAAGAAGAAGAAGAGTATCTGATTAAACGGTTAGCTGCTCTCCATTTCTCCATTTTTGGGTTCAATTCAATTGTATTTGTCTGCCACCTCCTCTGATCGTACTGTAGTTAGCTGGAGAGCTGTAACATGAATGGACTATTTTGTCCTAATATAGAGTAAAATGCAAAAACTAGCCAGTGTTATTTCCAATTGGCCAAAATTCCCATATATTATTTTTATTAGCAAAAACCTCTATGTGTTAAAAAGTCAAAGCAAAAAGGCCCTTCTCAAGTGAAATTGCGATACACGCGCCCAAAAATGTAGCTGAGATTGTAAAATTTTAAGGTGAAATTACTTTTCTACCCTCATATATGTTATTTAGAAGAAAAAAATATAATAAAACAAACTCTTTATTTGCTAATTTATTCTTTTGATTAAAGGAAAAGGTTAGGAGACTTAGGACTTTAGAGATATATATACACGCCTGCACACACCTCCAACCTAATCCTCATATCTCCACCACCGTCCGTACAGTCCTCCTCCGCCACCGCAAACACCTGTCGTCCTTCTTCTAAAGGGAAAAGACAAGCTTCTTTCAAAACATTGAAGTGGGTCATCGAGAGTTCAGGATCCTTCTTTCTGGCGCGGCGACGGCGACGGGGGCAAAGTTGAGATACAACTAAATAATGTTCGGATACCTCAACATCGTCTTCACCATTTTCTTCAAGTTGGGAAACCGGCGGCGGGTGGCGGAGGAAGAAGACCTCGTTTTTCTATATATTTAACATTTTAGAAAAAAGAAAAAGTTTAAAACTTATTTTCACTTTTTAATGTGAGTTTTGCTTTTTATAAAAGAAAATTTTTCTAGTTTAAAATAATGTAATTAAGTAATAGTTGCCTCTAAGTAAAAATATAATATCATTACCAACTTGTAGACAAGGGCAAAAACGACATTTCATATAAAGTCAACCTTACAAGCTAATTTGGGTGTAGTGTGCAAATTATCAAGTAATACAGGGAGATTTTTACTAATAAAAATAACGTAGAAGAAATTTTACTCCGATAATATATCATATTGGAGTTAGGCTGTCGTATCCGATTTGAATTTTTTAATAGTCACATCACATATGACCAGATTGAAGATGATATATTTTCTTTTTTTCAAGTAGTTGGTCACGTTCATATATGATTTAATTGAATAGGTGGCATGAACATCCATTTTTTTTTTTACAGATGAACATACAAATTTGGAACATAATAATATATGTTTTGAAGTATATAAATATATATAATATCACGTTAAGACACATTTGAAACTTGAAGTTCTATAGATGCTTTCAGTGTTACTTGGCTGACATACTCTGCCCTTGGGGTGAGTTGGGCCGGATTCCCGCGGGGATCGGGAATCCGGGCCCCGGGATTTGGCGGGGATCGGGAGCCAGCCGCGGCTCCCGATCCGCACCGCGGATTACGGTGCGGGAGTTCCGCGGGAGGCGGGATCCCGCAACAACGGCGGCGGAGCAGCTGCACATGGTTGTGGTGGTGGTCCGGCGGTGATTTCTCAGGAGTTGAGGGGCGGCAGAGCAGCGGCGGCGCGATAAAAGTTGGATGGTAAAAGTTGGTATTAATTCTTATGTCGATGGTAAAAGTTGGATCTGTGCAACTATTTTGGACAAATTATACAATCAATTGTTGTTGGAGTTTCATTGTAGTCAGATCCAACTTTTGGAGTTTCATTGTTGGAGTTTCACGTTAGTAATAATTCTTATTGTTGTTGGAGTTTCATTGATGGAGATCTGAAGTCAGCTGCAACCCCACAAATTGTGTGTGTGTGTGTGTGTTTTGATGGTGAGTGGTGACTGACCGTGGTGGCTATGGCTGGAATAAGGAAAAAAAAAACCGCGGATCGGATCGGATTCCAACCCCAACTCCCGATCCGATCTGCGGTAGTTGCTGCGGGAGATAATTCCCGCAGCAACGGGTCGGGAAGATGATCGGATTTTTCCCGCTCCGGGAAAAATCCGATCGGGTCGGGTCGCGGGAATCCGACCCGGCCCTCCCACGGGTCTGCCCACATTTTTTATAGCTGCTTTTTGGGTTTAGAGTTGAGACATTTTTACACTGTTATTGTAATCAATTAGGAACCCACTTGTAGTGGTGATTTTATAATCTAATGAAAGTTATATCTTGAGTTTCTGTTTATATTACATACATAGTTTTTTTTTTTTACATGAAGCAGTATGTATAACTAAGGCTTTGTATATGGTTGTCCCGCCGGCCTCAACCTCACACTCCTATGTACCTTTTTGCCATATACATATACACGATGAAGCACACAAGGCAAAGTACTCCAAATCGCGCAGACAGCTTGTCCAATCGGCGCATAAGGGTGGTTACAGTTGTCAGTCCACCTGAGCTCGACTGGATCACATCCGTGCCAACACGTCCATAAATTTGTTCGTCTCTCTATATGTGCATGAGATGGATAGGTGAGTAAATCATCCTCCGATGAGGGCGTTACATACTATTTTTTTAACAAACATGTCGTATTATTTAATAAAACATGTTGCAGAGTACCATACAAGGGATTGTCGGGTTGGAGTTGCCGGGAACGCCGAAAATATGTACATGTCATATCAGACAAAACTAAACGTTGGAGACCAGGGGAAACCTGCCCACATAGTACAAAAGGGAGACGTTAATGGATTGTCTTTTAGGGCATAGTCCGAGCCCCTATGTGCCAACAAATCAACAATGTTGTTCGCCTCACAGTATATGCAAGAGACGTCCAACTTGGTAAAGTTGTTCGACAGCCTCCATACATCCCGGAGAATTGTCAACATCTCAGCCAAAACTTGAGGGTCCCGCATGTGGGTACTCCTGCTAAAAATGAACTCGGAGCCATACTCAATTATGGTATGAGTAAATGAAAGCCATAGAATCGTGAGTACTCTTCCGCGTATAGCACGAAGTTGAGCAATGGTATTGGTGGTAATTTCGACGGCCTCCAAGAACGCACCCACCATGGCACTTGTCGAATTACGAAAAACTCTGACAATGTCGGTTGGGCCCCGGTTGCCCAGAGACGAACCATCACAGTTAAGTTTAATGAATCTGGTCGGGGCGGGTCCAAGTAATGTGTAGTGTTCTTGCTTTGGTGGGGCGAGGGGAACAAGTGGGCGGGAGTTTCGAAGCAAATGCGCAATGTACTAGATCAGACCAAGCGTCGAGATAGGCTTTTTGCAAAATACGAATCGTTCCTGGCCTTCCAAAGTGCCTAACATGCCACCAACAGGGATGGCGGGGTTCATTAACTGCAAATGTGAGCAAGGATGTTTTCACCCGGTGGTATTACAAATAAAGGGGAAAAGGAAGCCCTCACCTTAGAGAAAAGAGAACAGAAGAAGAAAATGTGGCTCGGGGTTTCAGAGTCAAAGTGACATAACGGGCACAAATCGTTGATTGGAAGGTGTTGCCGGTGTAAGAAGCTATTTTTGGCAAGGGGGTCGTGGCCCCTGAGCCAAGCGAAGAGCTTGATGCGGAAAGAAGGCATGTGCTCCAGATGGCTTGGGATGGTTGCAGTGACGGGCTCTCACGTGACGCGAGCCATTCGTAAGCGGACTTGATACTAAAATGCCCTCTTAGCTCCCAATCCCAACATGCTTCGTCTGGCATAAAGATGAGCGGAATGGTAGTGCCCAAAATACGCGCAGAGATGTGGCGAGGGAGAAAAGATCCGATCTTAGAAAGGTTTAGGTCTCAGCGGGCCAACAGATGAGAGAGCCCACCTTAAGATGGATCAACTACAGCGGGACGTATGTAACATGTTCCCGAATTGTGAACGGGCCTAGCCACATGATGTCCAAAAAGTTGATTTTGCACCCATGACCTCTCATATCTCACTCCAGGACACGAGGCCGGTATGATAGGGGAGAAGATGTCACATGACCTCTCATATCTCACTCCAGGACCGGCGATGGCCTTGAAGGATTCAAGGATTTGGAGTAACAGCTGAAGCGTGCCATCGTGGTCGTGGTAGAAAATGAAGCAGTCATCGTCAAAGTTAAATATGGGTATAGGAGGGCCATGACGACTAGCTCGTAATGCGCAAAACTGGCCAGCGCTAGTAACCTGAACAAATGAAGTGACAAGAAGTTTCATCTTAATGAAGAAATAAGGGAAAAGGAGATTGTCTTGGCGGATGCCTCTCGTCGGGTATTGGCCACTACATAAAATCATAAATATCCCACTTAGTTATCACACTAACAATACATGAACGCTAATTTGTTTATTAATACAATGGACTGGGGTATTTTATAATATTTGAAATTTGTTTAAGCTTCATAATATGCCATCATGAACCTTCCCGTTAAGTCATGAGAGAGTGTTTTCTGTATCATGAATCATGATTAGCAAATACCGGAATATTTTAGTCTTTAGATTCTCTAACCGTAAAAACGGGCAAAAGGTAATTAACTAAAGCTTTGGGCCTCCAGATGCCGTTAGTTAGTTTTACCATTATGGGCCTTGGGCCCGATTTGTATCCTCCGCTCCGTGGAGGATTATCCAGAAAAATCATTATGCCCACAAACACGCACATTATGAATGTGTGACATAATGATATTAGACAACTACTTGATACTGTTTTGTCTAAAATTAGATCATTAATCTCATCGAGTATTTTTTGTTCGTTGTTTAAATAATCAAATGTGTTTCCCTCTCCCTGTAAGCGCAAACACAAAAACACCAAAAAACATATAATATTCTATATAATATAATGATGCCAACCTTTAACAAAATAATCATCATTCACATGTTTAAATCAAATTAATTGTTATGACATATGCTAGAGCGGTTATATATATATGATTTGGATCATAAACGTATACCATCTATAATAATGCCTGCATTTAATATGAACTTTAACTAGGTCAATGCAACAATATCAAATTAGGCCCTTGCTATTTAAGTGATTACACCTCAATAATAACATGAGAGGTATAATTATTTATCATGTTTGCTGGATATAAATATCATCATAAGTACCGCATTGCAATTGTATTTTATCTTATCTTCACATTTTTAAGGAATAAATGTACTCACGCTCCTAATCAAGAAGTTCAACACGCCTAAATATTTAATTACTAAAATTAAGCAGGAAATTTATAACACACACACACACACACACACACATATATATATATATATATGTGTGTGTGTGTGTGTGTGTGTGTGTGTGTGTGTGTGTGTGTGTGTGGCAATCAATATATGGTCCACACTCCACCCCTAAATGGCCCTTATTTCGGTCTTGATTATATATGTTTGGCACAGTTGTACATTGTTGTAATAATAGTGGAACATGTTGAAATTTATCACACATTCTTTGTAAATAAATTTGAGCTTTATGTAAACTATTTTTCGCTCTAACAGGGGCCTTGATTTAGGGAAGATATAGCGATATACAAAGTCCCAAACGGATCTAATCTAAATCCGCCCAAAGTTGATGATGCATCTGTTCACGTACTAACTTATAAATAACAGCATATGCTTAAGAATTAAGATCTATGGAATTTTCACATTACCTGTGTATAAAGATATGCTTCTATATATTTACCAAAATATATATAAATGATTTCTATATCTCTAATTAACAAGGCTTTTTACAAGTTGAATGAAGCTTACATAAAAAGCTAAGCACTTAGGACTTGATGCTGGAATTTTGTTATAGATTGGGCTGCATTTGGAGTGTTTTATTGCGAGATAAATTGAGTTTACTTCTATTATTTGTTATAACAAAATAATTAATAGCATTCTATGTGACTTCATAGACCAATATATCAAATGATCATGACAAATAAAACATTAGTTTTTTATTATTTAAAATTGCAATGACATGCATTTTTGGCCCACTCAGAAGAAGTTTTCCCACATTGTCACGCACCAAAATATAAGCAACCTCCTACATATGTACTATTTACCAGAAGGGCTAGATCGCTTATGAAACAAGAAGTTGTGATTGAATGGCGTGCTCAACTCCAACGAGTTATAATTATGATTTTTCAGGCTTCTTTAGTCTCGTGGCATTGTTTCTTATATCAATATATTTCTTTTAAAAACAAATTGAAAAGTGCGTCGGTCCATTAGATAAGTATTTGAGATCTGCAATCGGTAATTATCTGGTTCACTAAAACCTATGATGTGTGAAATATTGTCGTCTAAATATGTGTCAAGTATTTTAAAGCCTAATTGTTAACAAAAAATATACGTGTTTTTCTCAAGAAATTTGACATGTTTTCTTTTAATTTTAATTACACATATAGTAAAGTATCGAGGAAATAATATGAAGAAAATGGACCCAAGAGATATAAATGACTAAAATTACTAACTTTATGTAGTTTAATAAACTTATATGAATTAAATTAACAACTTCATATTCTTTTGTGAAAAACATTTCAAATTTTAAGGGACAAAATAAGCAAAAAAAATTGGTTGTTTGGGGGAAGTAATTCATTCGTATACGTATATCATTCAATTTCATTAATTGGATTATATCATGTAATGCATTTTAATCTTCTCGATTTCATTCAGAAAAAAAAAATTGTTGCACCAAAAGAAAAGCAAAGTTGAATGCTGTATAGATTCCATTCTTTTAGGAGTGGAGGTAAAAAGGGGTACTAAGTACGGACATGGGAATGTTTTACTACAACCGACGCTAACGGAAAAGGGATCTCGAGGCTACCCTAAACTTAGCAAAAGAGCAACGGCTATTAATGTTGACAGTTACGGCGTTAATATTAATTGGCGGCAATTATGCAGCCACGTGTGATTGGCGCTAAAGGACTGGGGCCCAGACACCGACCAGTCATTACACAACTACTGAAACTGAACTACTGATAGTCTTTATCTGTCTGTTGGTTATTGTTGTTCTAGATTAGTGATTAGATTTCACATGTAATGAGCCAATCACGCTTTCCCCTCAACGCAATTTAAGACACAACCGTTAAAACATAGTGTGTATATATATATATATATATATATGTCAAAGCTCTAATATTTAACTAATGCGATAGTTTGAAAAAAAAAAAACAAATTTGGTCCTTAAGAAATATAGAGGTTTTATAAATAAAATGAGGACTAACAAATTAAGCCATACTTGGAGTCCTCAACCAAGCAGATCATACATAAGAACCAAAGCTAATGAGGCTTAAAGTTATGCCTCCCAAAACGAGAAAAATGAAGATCGCAATTGGAGCCCCGATCCCCAGGAGTTTCGCTGCCGAAGATCACACCTAAAGATGAAGTGTGCGGTTCGTCTTTGAGCTCATGATTTGAGACGTGAGGACCCCAACAAGTGAGATGAAGTGTGCCTTTATCCCCAAAAGCATCGCGGCCGAAAATCACACCTAAAGGTGGAGTGTGCAATTCGGAGTTGCGCTTTTCACGGGACATAAGAACACTAACTCTCACCCTAGCGCTAGCATCAAAGAGATTACAATAAAGAGCATATCCCAGCGGATGATACCTCGGAAAGTATATATAGTACAGGGAATTAAGCGAGAATATAAAGAAGCTAATGATACAATCATAGTCACTACGCACGCATTGTTTATCTTTGTTGCACTTGATGGCGGAGAGACATATGAGGTCACAACTAATATGATCAGTTAAAGAATCGACCCATCTTCCTTTGTCCTCGATGCCACGGAGGTTGACATGCAAGAGAGTCACTTGAAGATTGTCACCACTTTCCACAAAAAGCCAAAAAGAGTCGGCCTTGAGGACGCACCACACCTCCAAGCATCTTCGGAACTCACAATTATACATAAAGCAACAATAAATAAACCCAATCGATCCATACACATGATCGGTACAGCAAATATAAAAATAAACACCAAGTGTCTGAGTGTTTAATTTATGCAAAACCATACTATAAAAATATACAACCATATCGAAGCTCACAAAGAACACGAGCCAATGATCCATATCAAGAGTACGCCGAGAGTAGTGTGCAAAGATCTTCAAATACCCTTGACCATGAATAAGAGGGAGAAAGCGAAGTTCGGTCAATGGCATTTGAGTGGCCAAAACGCAAAGGTGAATATATCGTGAAATCACACGATTAAATGTGATTCTATGAAGGCTAAGAATCTGGATGGGATCGTCATGAAAGCAAGGACATAAAATGGGGTACTCCCGAGGGTTCGAGCGGTATATCTCGGGAGGGGAGAGCGAACATCCAAACCTGCAAATTATGTTAGAAAAACCATTCAAAAACAGATTCCTACATAATAATCTATCATAGTGGCCAAAGCGTGCAAAGATATGAGTGAAGCCATCATGGAAATGAAGTGATAGTGTATGTAACGCGGCAAAAGAAAGCGAAATGACTTCACTCGTGTTTAGCCGAAATAAAAATGATAGAAGGCGTGAGCTACAAGGATTAACAAGTAGCATGAAATACCTCGACCTATAGTGAGGGACGGTCTCGGTAAAAAGGACAAGATTGGAGGCCATCAATTCGTATTTTTTGGAACCCGAAGATAAGCCCATCCTTCCTTGTCTTTCCTTATAAGGGACTTCACCTTTAAACTAGCATCATTGAGAGAGAATCTCCCATTAGAACGGTGCGCACAAGCCTCATTTGCTAACTGATCCGCAACAAAGTTTCATTCACGGAAAACATGCTTAATCGTGCCACGGAGATCCCGAAGAAAGAATCTTATTTTATCAATAAATTCAATAAGTTTCCACGGACCGCCTTGCCTTGCGCTGATAATCGGAAGGGTAACATTCGCATCCGTTTCAACCACAATGTCAAAAAGATTCAGCAAATAACAATACTCAAGCCCTTTATAGATCGCCATAATTTCAGCTTCAACATTGGTAGAATTCTCAAGAGCAAGATGATAACACCAAGAGCAGTTTCCTTCGTTATCACGAAGAATACCACCTGCACCGGCAGCCCCCGGATTCCCTTTCGAACTGCCATCGGTATTGAGCTTAAAGCTACCACCAATCGGCTTTTCCCAAACAACAACAATCGGCGGTTTCATACTATCAAGCATGATCCGTACTCCCCAATCATTCGCAACATTTTTATATCCACGCCAAAAATTTTCGGGACACGGGGTGAGAGCGAAAAGATCTCTAACATGATCAATTACTTTCCCAATGATTTTTTTTGCATCCATAGGAATTCTTCTATGCCTCGCATCATTTCTAGCCGACCAAATAAACCATAAGGAAAATATCGGAATCAAAACCCGAATGTGGCCTGCAATTGTATTTATTTTCGAACGGATCCAATATGCAATAATATTCCGCCAAGACATAACTCTAGGCATTTTCATAATAAAGGAACCGAAGAAAAAAACCCACACCTCATGCGCAATCTTTCCCTCCCAAAAAAGATGGTGATTAGTCTCAAAATTTTTACCACAACAATTGCACATCGACACCATAGAATAATACTTGAGAAGCTTTTGGTCCGTCGGCAAAAGATTTTGAACAAATCTCCTAACAAAGAATGAAATATTAGGCATGATAAATTTGTGCCACAAAATTTATACACACCTTGTTCTTCCATTGGTTGTTGTAACACTTTCCTTGCGGACTTGGTGGAAAAAAAACCGCTTGATTCGTGTTTCCATATAGGCGTGTCGCATCCAATTTGAGCAGTCGGTCTTGCCACCACTTGTATAAAAGACTCCTCCTCGAGTGCGCTATCAAGCTTATCCATATCCCATTCATTGTCCACCCAAAAATCTTTAATCTTGCTATTAAAGTTAGGCTCGGCCCCATCCTTAGGCTGCAATATTCCCGTACCAATCCAATGATCTTGCCAAAAATACGCACTACCATTTTTTATAAGCCAAAAAATGTGAGGTTGTGCAATCACCGCCTCTCTCGACAACCTTTTCCACCCGCTCGATTCCCACCCCCGAATCGAAAAAAAATCAGGTCGTGCGGTGTATCTAGCCATCATGTACCGAGCCCAAAGAGAGTTTTGTGCTCGAAATCGCCACCAAAGTTTGACCCCAAAAGCGTTCACCATGCTTTGTAAGGATTTCACATTAAGTCCACCTTTGAAAAAAAATGCACAAATCCGTTCCCAACTCCTCCAATGCATACGTCGCTTAACAATACTTGATCCCTATAAAAATCTAGAAAAAATGCTTTCGAGCTCTTCCAACACACATATCGGCGGTTCTAAAATTTGACATAGATAGATCGGAATCGAGCAAAGTATACTCTTGATAAGAGTGAGCCGACCACCAAAATTTAGGAATTTCATTTCCCAACCCAAAACAAGGCCACGGACTTGATCAAGCCAATGAATAAAATGCGTAGAGTTAAGGCGACCTCGAACAAGTGGCGCGCCAAGATAAGTGATAGGGAAATTACCCCGGGAAAATTCGGTCGACTCACAAACTCTTCCAATGTGCGCATTACTCACAAATATAGTCGGAATATAGCAACTCTTCATAGCATTAATATGTTGCCCCGACACCATTTCATAAAGCAAAAGAAACTCCTTTAGCTTTTTCATATTATTCACTGTGCCACAGACAAAAATAATGCAATCATCAGCATAAGCTAAATGTGAGATCGGTGAACCGCCCCCCGTATCAAGAAAAAGATCAACATGCCGAGAATATAACTGATCAAGTCCCCGAGAAAGAAATTCCGCTGCTATGATAAATAATCCAGGAGAAATCGGATCCCCTTGTCGAACCCCATGTTTGGATTCAAAAAACCCGTTCGCTTCACCATTGACAAGAATAGAGAAAAAACAATGCTCAACACAGTTCTTGATATACCAAACCCAATGACGAGAAAAACCGAATTTCAATAGACATTGATACAAAAAATTCCAGTCAAGCCTATCATAAGCTTTTTCCATATCAAGTTTCACAATAGCATTATATTGATCTCTTCTTCGACTAAGATTAGAAACCATTTATTGCGCTAAAAGAATATTATCCCCAATGAGCCTATGTTTCACAAAACCACTTTGAGACGGAGATATAATCTTAGGAAGAATAAGAGCAAGCCGATCATTAAGTAATTTTGCAATAATTTTATAACTCACATTGCAAAGGCTTATGGGACGATAATCTTTCCATTCGCGCGGGTTCTCTTTCTTGGGGATAAGAGCGACATTTGTGGCCTTGAACATTCTCGGAAATGCATTGCCATTGAAGAAATCCAACACGGCTGAATAAAGATCCATATGCACAATATCCCAACACTTTTGATAGAATAAAGGGTTGTAACCATCGGGACCGGCTACACTTTCCGCATTGAGACCGAAAACCACTTCCTTTAATTCCTCAAGACTCGGAACACGGCACAACCACTCATTATCATCATTAGAAACAAGGTGAGATATAAAATTGAGATTATGACAAGCAATAACATCAATAGGATCAGCGAGAAGTGACTGAAAATACCTCGCAGCCGACGGGCCTATGTCATTCGGATCATCCATAAGCACATTATTTTCATAGATCTCAAATATTCGGGCCGTTGCTTTTTTCTTTTCCGCCATCGCTTGGAACATACGAGTATTCCTCTCGCCCTCAACAGCCCATTTACACCGAGAACGTTGTTTCCAATAAGCCGTTTCCATTTTTCTCGTAAGCGTGAATTCAGTGAAGCATTTTTGGAAGTTAGTGCGAGTGGCATCCGAAGGAAATGATCAAAATCAGATTCCGCTTTCTTAAGCAGCTCTTCTTTTTCAATTATTTTTTGGAATATGTTTCCAAACTTCTCACGATTCCATGATTTAAGATCCTTCTTCAACCGGATGAGTTTAGCACCAAGAATATAAATGCCAACACATTCGACTGGTTTCTCCCAACTTTCCTTCACAACATCAAGAAAGGAATGATGATGAACCCACATAGCTTGAAACCGGAAATGAGATGGTTTATTTCTCACCGCCCTTTCAAAAGAAATAATGAGGGCATTGTGATCGGATTGCTTGCGAGGCGAATGTTCCACCTTTGTGGACTGAAATGTCGTGCCCCATTCATGGTTAACAAGAGCGCGGTCAAGTCTAACCCTCGTGCCATTACTGGACCAAGTAAACGGATTATCATCACATCCCGCATCCTCAAGACTACAATCTTCAACACAATCCCGAAAGTCACTCATGTCACCTTCAAGAGGCGGCGTTCTACCAATTTTTTCATCCACATGTAACACACAATTAAAATCCCCCATCACAATCCACGACTTAAGGTCATCGTTTCTTCTCAAACCATCCCAAAGAGGCCTACGAAGTAGGCGAGTTTGTTTGGCATAAACAAACGAGCACATAATCGGTTTAGGATTTAATCCCGACTTCACAACACAATGAATGAATTGATCATGCGGTTCAATAATTTCAATCTCAACATTCTGATCACCAAATATCCAGATCTTATTGTTAGGATTACGGACAGCCGTGGAAAATTGAAACCTTCTCAAATAACGTTTTTCATCAAAAGCAACTTTCGGTTCAAGAAGAACAAGAATATTCGGTTTATGTCTCAAGATCAAATCATAGACATTCTCACAAGCTTTTTCATTCCCCGTGCCCCGCACATTCCAACAAATAATTTTCATTTAATTACGAGAGGTTGAAGACTTACTTCTTAAGTTATGTGCAGATTGTTCTATCTTTCGAGCAGATAGTTCTATATTCCTTTGCTCACGGTTCTTGGGAAGGGGGTCTTTATTCACATTGGCCGGTAATGTAATCACTGTGCCCTCTTCAAGGTAATCCTTGCGAGTTTTTCCTCGCGTACATTTCGACCGAGAGTCTTGCAGATCTTGCTCTCGTTCATTGTCGTCCTCCGAGTTCGAAAACTCATGGTTCACATTCACCTCCTCATTCTAGTTTTTACCAAGAAACTGATTCGGAGATCCATTAGTATCACAAGAAAATGATTCATTTTTGCTTTCATCATCGCTACTCCCTTTATCCTTTCCACTTTCTTGAACTTGTGGAACTTTGTTCGGCACAAAACTTTTGCGAGGTGACAGAATCAACTTTTTCTTTTGGACTTGGGAGTCCGAGAGCCTACCAAGATCTTCATAATCATTCATAATATCATCTTTATTAGGCACATCAATTTTCAGATTCTCCATTTCCATACCGTGCGCATCCTCGGCCTCATCATTGGAATGTGAATCCAGATTCACAACTTCATTCACTTCATCCTCTTGATTAATATTTTCCTCCACCTCAAGACTCGCAAATGGGTTAGGATCTTCACGACTAGAATTTTTTTAGGAACAAATGTCGACTCGGGGACCTTGTTGTTCGCAGCAGCAAAAGAAACATTCTTCGGTTTCTTGGTCGGGCTAAAATTCGAAGTGCTATGGTTCTTATCAATCGGAACCCATTCAGATTTTTTCTTGCCATTTTGATTGTCCAAGCGGACAGTAGATTCATTAGCATCCTTGTTATTTCCACCACATTCACCCATATTGTGACCGAGCTTGAAGCATTTCGTGCAATAAGTTGGGTAGTTTTCATAAACTACATTTTGCTTCACATAAAACATTCTCGGTCCTATATTAACTCCCCAATCAATAAAGTCCTTTTTCTGCTCAAGTAAGTTCACTTCAACGCACACACGCGGATTATCGGGTCTCGTCATAGTAAGCGTACCTTCATCAACACGTAAAGGCTTACCAATATTTCGAGCAATGTTAAACAACGCGCCTTTTTCACAATATCTCATACTAAGATCCGGAAAGGCGACCCACATTGTCATGATAGGCGGATCCGAGTTCTGATTAAACGAAGGAGTCCACTTAATGATACGCCCCGGTAAGTTCATGAATGCAAGATCCTTTTTGAGCCAAAGGCGAGTGTAATCCTCTTCTTCCTTGAGATTAATCATCACATGTCTAGGACCAATCGGTCCAATATCATATCCCCCTTTAAGATTCAGATTCTTGATCCTTCTATGAATAAAAGGATATGCGGGTATCTCCAATGTGAAGCAAAGGATCAAAACAAATTGTAGCCTATCGTCAAGTTTCTTAATTTCTTCTTCTTCGAAGACAAGCATAGGTTTCCCTCTTATCGTGTGAAATGGTTTCTCAATAATAGAGTCATCATCAACAAATGATTTATTCATGGCGTAAGAAGATTTACCATGCACGGCTTGAGCAAAAGATCCACTCGACATGGGCTGTCTCAATTGGAACGGACGGGGGTTCGTGGGAGCAGATTGAGGATACATAATCCGATTGCCTTTATCTTTAACCGCATTCAAAGGTGTTTTAGGACCAAAACCACCTTTGTCAAAGTTACTGGAAATTTGAGGGAACGACCCTCTGAAATTCACCTTGGATCCATGGGGGAGAGACTCCAAATCAGGCGGCGAATTCGGGATCACAACCCGATCCAATTCCGATGGCGAAGATGAAGGCGCCATTTCTTCTGAGTTCAAAATATCATCAGCTGCTAAGAGTTCTTCCTTACTAACCAACCCATTGACCAAGTTTGATGGCGTGGCAGGTGGGTCTACGCCACTTGGCAGGAGAGAGCCATCCATTAAATAAAATGATGGGCTCAGTGGGATCAGCAGCTTTTCACTCCAAGGAATAAACAGTCTGACACACAGCAGTTAGTGGGAGGATAATAAACTAATCATGCACCAAGCCACACTAGGTATGGGCTGAACTAAATGACTAGGATGAAGAAACCAGCCACCTTTGATCGGAAAACTCAACTGAAACTGGAAATCAAACAAGAACACCACAACTGTACGCCCGTACCAAGAACTGCTCGAATGAACCTGATGCAGGCAATGCCAACGCAAGGAGAGCAAGAACATGAACTCCAAAAATTCCCAGCTACTCCAGAACACAAGAACAACAAAGTAGGAACCCAAAACAACCAAAAAATCTAAAAACAACACCCCAAAAACAGGAACCCCAATGCAAACAACACAGCTGCACCGAAACTGCGCGAATGAACTCAAAACTGGCAAAGAAACGCAAGGAGAGCAATAACATGAACTCCAAAAATTCCCAGCTGCTCCAGTTCACAAGAACAACGAAATAGGACGCCAAAACAACCAAAAAATCTAACAAAACCACCCCAGAAACAAGAACCCCAGCGCAAACACCACAACCGCACCAAACCGGAACTAATGAACCCGAAGCGAGAAAAAAAAGCAAGGAGACCAAGAAGATGAACTCCAAAAAATCCCAGCTGCTCTAGATCACAAGAACAACGAGAGAGAATGCCAAAATAACCAACAAACCAAGAAAAACACCCCAAAACGATAAACCCCACTGCAAACAACAAAGCACTAACCAAAAGAACTCGCCATGGATGAAAATGGAGAGGTCTTTCACGAGAGCAACGAACACGAACCCCACCTCACTCAAGTCCAACCGTTCAGCAAGAAATACTCCAAACACCTCGTGAGGAGGAGTTGTGTCTCGATGATACCGGCGACAAAAACGAAGAAGATGAAGAACGACAAACACCGCAAGCTTAGGACGGAAAAAACTCCATGAACGATATTGAAACTCCACAAATCTTCCACTTGAAACGTACCTTAGGACTTCACAATGAAGATGAGGAGATTTTCGAGGTGAAAATCTCTCAAGTTCATGCTAGAACGAGGGGGAAACGTTTGTACGTGAATAGTAACTCGAGGAGAGAGAACTTTTTTTTTTTTGGAAATATAAATTATTGTATAATATAACTATAAAGCTCAAAAGTGATGACGAAATCGTCAAATTGAAACTTTGTTCTTTCCCAAAAAGAAAACACCAGAAATGAAATAATAATCTAACTCAAAATCTGAGAAATCCAATGTATGTTGCCTCATGAGTTTATCAGAAAACACAGATATGCAAAAATACAAATTTGGTCCTTAACCTTTTAAGTTGGCGTATTTTTTATTTTCATCCCCTAAGTTGACACAGCTCAATTTTCATCCCTCATTTTGGCACTTGCTGCAATTTTAGTCCCTCGCCGGCCCAATTTCAAAATCCCGTTGTGAAATGCCAATGTGGCACCCGTTGACTCGATTTTCATCGATTTTGACCAATTTCAATACCTAAAAATACACGTGGATGCCACGTGTGTGCCAAATTAAAATAAAAGAATAATTCAAACAAACTTAAACACTAAACATACTTCACAATTTCTCCCTCTCGAATCCACATATATGATGGCAACTAGTTCTTATATCAAATATTTATTGTTAAGTGATGATTGAATAAAATTTAACTAGTCGATACACGTCTTAATCAATAAAATTACATTGTGTTGGCCAGAGAAGATGAAAGGGTCGAGAACTGCGACATGGAACGGGCGATCGTGGTGGTGGTGGTGGCGGCGTTGGGAAGAAGAGGGAAAGTGGCGGGGAGAGAGAAATTGTGAAGCGTGTGTGCAGTATTTTAAGATTGTTTGAATTTTTTTATTTTAATATGGATTCAGTTTAATTAAAATACAAAAAGAAAATTGTATTAGGTGGCACACACGTGGCATCCACGTGTATTTTCAGTTATTGAGATTGGTCAAAATCGGTGAAAATCGGGTTAACGGGTACCACATGGGCTTTATACGGAGGGATTTTGAAATTGGGCCGACGAGGGACTAAAATTGCAGCAAAGCGCCAAGTTGAGGGATGAAAATCGAGGTGTGCCAACTTAGTGGATGAAAATCGAAAAGGTGCCAACTTAAGGGACCAAACTTGTTTTTTCCCGACGATAGTTATGTCAAAGCTCTATAATTTTATTAATTATGGAAATACTTGATAAGGTTCTTAGAGTTTGAAAAGAAATTACAAGTAGAAAAGGTATCCTAGTTTTCATCTTTTTAGGTTTAAATGTACTTATCTATGAAAAAAAATCATGAAATGTTTACTTAACTTCCGAGAAAGTTGCGTATTTTGAACACCCAACTTTATATAGACTTCAGTACTATATGTAAGAATCATTTTTCTGTATTTAAGATTTTGAAGCACGTAGTTAATTAGGTGAATGTGCATTATTTTCTATAGCAATATATGCCTTGTGATGAGGGTATTTTAGAAAATATTCAATATTTTATATTGGGTCAGTCCACAGAGAAAAGCCCGCAAAGTTGTATCTCGAACATATGCAATTCGATGATGCGTGAGTGTTAAATGTACACAATTCGATCTAAGAGATAGATCGAATCAGTGTTATTCGATACTCATCTCCCAACAACCACTGGGGCCCACGGGACGGAGTCTATAAATGCTCCGTCTTCTGGCATTCTCAGAATTCATTCAACACTCGATACATATTCATGTTTATCGAATTCACTGATTTGATACACACTTGATTCGATACTCACCAAAATTTGATCTTCTAGTCAATTCGATACAGGACCTTATTTGACTTAGGCCATCAACGAAGCGTTCCTGTTCGAGGTTCATCAGCATCGAACCAGCGTCGTTCTATACACATTAGGTTCGATTTACAACTGCATCGAACCACTACGATTCGACGTTCATTGATCTAACCACACTGATTCGATCTAGAAAATTCTTTGTCTGAGAAGAATATCTAGAGAAATTTTGCACTTGTAATAAATGGTAGGTGTTTCGGACCAAGCTAGTCCGTTCTTTGTAGCATTATTTTGGCAATGTCAAGCCCATTTAATTTGTAACAGTTTCTGGTGTATTATAATCCGAATGATATAAGACCAAAATACCTTGTAAATTATAATATATATGTTAACTCATTGGAGTGTTTTTATTTAATATTCGAGGAACGCCCTGCCCAAATTAGGGGTGTTCGTCGGCCGGTTCGGTCCGGTTCGGTTCGGTCACTGACCGGACCGGTAAACCGAACAGCGGCTTTTCGGCCAACCGAAACCGAACCGTATATAATACGGTTCGGTTCGGTTAAAACCGGTTCCGAACCGGTTCGGCAGTTTTTTTTTTGTTGTTTTATTACTTACTTGTTGACCATTTGTCGAGAAAAAAAATCCATGTTTTAACCTCTTTTTTCAATATTGTTGTACGAAATATTATATTGACCCCCAAATATATAATACTAGTATATTACGCCGAAAAAACAATGCACCGTAAACTTAAACAGTAGGAGGTTCAATGAATTAATTCATTTCTTGCGATTCATCATCAGGCGTGATGGCTCGCTTCATATTGAGCATTTCCCTCCGAAGATGATTCAAGATTTCCCAAAGGGCTGGCTCATTGCTCGAATGGGGAAACATGTTGGGTCGATAGGGAGGCATCCTGCCCTCGAAGCCATTCCCAGGAGGATGCATCCCTCCTGGATACCCTTCTTGACGGTACCCTGGTTGGGGTGGTGGCATTTGCCGCGGTGTTGGTGTCATCCTTGATCCTTGCTCCTCCACCCTATACCTTTCCCCATAAGGTAATATGGGTTGTGGTTCTGGAGGTTTTTCCCTAGATTGAGCTCTTTTTAAAGTTGCTTCTACCAGATCTTCAAACACTGCCCTCGGGATATTGATATAATCAGCGTTAGGTGGTAGAGGATTTTCGGGGGAGCCATTTGTAGATTCTTGATGCATACTTTCACTATAACCTACTGATCGTAGCTCGGATGAGGGTGACCTTTCCATCTTGATTTTGGTTGTGCTAAACGCAAATTTTACCGACGTAACTCAAAGGCAGCAGTGCATGGCGTTCCCACAGACGGCGTCATTTGTTAACTCATTGGAGTGTTTTTATTTAATATTCGAGGAACGCCCTGCCCAAATAGTCGATAAACGAGTTTATGCAAGAAGCCTATGTAAGGAAATTTCTACCGATGTACTTACCCTATGAATGTTTGATAAGCTACCATGCAAGTCTAGTTTAAAGAAAATGTATAAAGCAATAAGTTTTTTTTATTCCCTCCCGACCTGCCTTTTTGTTCTACAAAGTGAAGGTATTTATAGCCTTCTTTTGCTCACATGTTTCATCAGGGATGGCAGACAGTTATTATTTTAATGATAGCTTATCTATCGTACAGCTATCTTCCAGCTCATTTTATGTTGATACACTGCTTCCTATGTTGACACCTGGAAAATTCGGTGCTGATACATGATATTGGTGTTGACACCTGGTAAATTTGGTGCTGATACATGATATTGGTGTTGACACCTGGTCTTTGCATGGCAAGAGTTTCTCAAGGGATGACACTCGGTCATTGTACTAGAGGCATTTCTCTTATTCGAAGGAACTTCTTTGCCATCGGATTGATTGTTATAGTCTATTGTTTGCCATCGATGGAACTTCTTTGCCATCAGATTGATTGTTATAATTGTGTCATCGAATAATTTGGTTATTGCTACCCTAGGAATGTTCTTCCCTCGGGTACGTAAGATATATTCTTAGATATATCACTATAAGGAGTACCCCTCGGAGAGAACACACTTAGAGCTTCCATTTTATAAGATTGTTCACTAGCTAAAGCATCGGCGATTATTAGGCATTGTAAAGTCATCCAAGACTGATAGTGCCTTTAGCATCGGATGCTCTGTGAGTGTAGTAATCCGTATGTCATCGGAGATAAAGTCTGCTGAGAAGCAATTTTATCCTTCAGTAATGAACGTTTTACTTTTCATCCGATGGCAGACGTTTTACCTGTCCCTCGATGGCAAAGGTTTTGTGTGTCCCTCGATGGCTCAAGGTTCCGAGAGTCACTATTTTTCTCACTAGGTTTACAATATACTTAATTTTATATATATAGACAGTGAATATGTTGGGATGTAAAGAATTAAGAAGTGGAGCAAATTTTATAACACGACATACACTGTCACAAAATTTTATAGTTGAGAGGCTGAACCAAAGTGTCTCATGAACTTGTTGCAATAAATGTTCAAATTAAATATCAACCGCATGATGATCTGCGAGTGTAAATTTTTGGCAGCATGCAAATATGAAATGCACTTGATCTGTGAGAAAAGGAAGCATAACGAATGATTTTGAAGTTTTTATTTATTTATCTATATATTATTGAAGCGACACTTCACCTACACGAAATGATGGCGCAAAAAAGATAAACATTCGGAGATGCAATATAAAAAGTTCGTAAGAATCAGTTCAAATCGTCCTATTTTGTCAAATGATGGGCCTTAGCAACGGTGGGTCGGGCTTCTCATTTGGCGATTTAATCAATCAGTATTTTTTTAATTTCTCTGTATCTTGTTATATTATTCATTATATGTTAATACATACAAAAAGATTTTAATTATGTTATGACTTATGCGTCATAATCTTGAATTTGAGTGAGCAATGTTGTTCTTTTGTTCTTTATTAACAACTTCGATAGGGACGGATCTGGCGGAGGGATAAGCAAGAATAGCCCTCCCTAACATTCAACTAAAGCGTCAGTTTTCCTATAAGCTATAAGTATAACTGGTTTGGAAAGTTTAGTTTTGATATATTGATTTACAATATATATTTATTTATATATTTGTGAATTTAAAGTTCATTTGTTTATCTTATAGATTAAGATTAAAGATGGTTGTGGAAATAATTAATACAAGTGCCTTATGACGTGATTATAAATTTATTTTAACTTGTCACCGAATGTTAAAACTTGATCGAGCGTGCTAGTGAATGAAACAAAAACTAACATATTTAGTATCATCATGGAATAATAAAATTGTACCAAATTATATTGTGTATACTTGTTATGGAATAATGAGAACTAAAATAATTGAGAAACCAAGTTAGTTTATCAGTCGTAATTTACTTGGGACATAATTCAACAATATGCATAAAATATAAGCTAATTTGTAAATAAAAAAGTTCGAGATTTTTATTATTATTTCCTATAGCAACTAAATATTTCGATTAAACGCACGCAATGTTTTTCAATAACTCCATCGATTAAACGCAAATTGCTGAACTAGTTATTGCCATGGCAATAGTATATGGAAATTTCAAGGAAATCTTCATATGATTGCATTAATTGCAAGAAATTATGTCATAGTGACACTGCCGCTTGGATATATTAATTATCTTATCCTCATACAATGATTTGTTTTCCATACCCATATTATTATAAAGTAAATTGAGTGTTAGTTGAAATACTAAAGCACCATGCAAAAGTACCTTTGATTGATGGTGATACCCATATATTATAAGTTCACGTTTCATTTTTTGTCCACTGACGTGCAAGAACGAAATGTTACTCATTTAATTAGTTACCAAAAAATGCTCATTAAATTAATTTCCTGTTTGGGGCCTGACAACCCTTTTATTGTTGTTGTTGTAAGTAGGCAAAACACGAATTCGTGAAATTATTGTTAACTGTCTTACCTGCTCCCACGTAAAATAAGTATAATATTAGTTACTGATGAACCCTTTTCTGGTAAGACAACATAATGTCATTACATGCACGTAGGCATAATGTATATTTACTTACGACGGCAATAAAGTGTTCGTTGGGGAATAAAATAAAAATATATTTTTATTGGCCATCTAGTAAAACTTAATTAATTAATGTTGTTATAAATTTTAACTCTATGTCTGTATGTTCAAAAAAAAAAAAAAAACCCTATGCATGTTTAACATCTTACGTTCCGCGTCAACCTAATTTTCTAGACGAAATGATCTTTCAATAACAAAATACTAAATCATACAATATTGGGCCCTTATTCTCTAGTAACTAACAACGCTTCATTTGTTAAAACGTTGCACGGGTTCGGGTACGGCGGTACGGGTACGGTACGGATATGCCGATACGGCATTTTTTAAAAATAGCCGATACCGGTACGGCTAAGATACGTCTATATATAAATAATTATTAATATTTATTATATGTATTTTTTTATTTTTAACAAGCAATAAAATTTAAAACTTAAACAAGAAAAATCAGAAATACACAAAAAATGTTTAACATTAAAAAAAGTCATTCCTCAAATATGAAAAAGACATATAAACGTGAATTATTTATGACTAATAAGTTAAACAACAACATAACAAGCTTCAAGACGACGCATGGTGGTGGTGGTGATTATGAATAGAAAAAGGAAAGTATAATTGTGGTGGCGCATGGTGGCGGTGGTGATTATGAATAAAAAAAGAAAAGCATAATTGTAAAAATAATGAGACCTGAATTGTGCCCTTGATAAAGGGATTTTTATTTTTTTTTCATTTTATATTTGGTGGAATTTATATTTTAATATTTAACCCATCAAATATTAAAAATTTAATAAAAAGACCCATAATAGTTCCGATACGCCTTAAAAAACGTATCGGATACGTATCGAGATTTTTTTAATTTCAAAATTAAAGGATACGCCACGTGGCGTATCGGATACGTCAGAACCGGTATCGGTATCTGAATCAGTATCATATTTGTATCGCGGGTACTGCATAGCCGTCTTGGTATCGGTATCGGTGCATCACAACTTAAAACTAAATCTTAGCTCTTTATCGCAGTTCATATATATATAATATGACTTGTAAGAGTTCTTATGTCATCATGTTCATGTATATAATCACATAGATGCGGAAGCGAAAGATCGGCGTACCTCCTGCCATTGTTAAACATATGTGTTACATGATCCACCAAAACTGTGTTTTAATATTCCTAGTAAACATTAGTATAAGTCTTTTTCTTTTTACGCTTTTACACTTTGCTCCCTGTAGTTTCCTTTTACTATATTCAGGCCCTCCTATATAAAGGGCTCTGTAGCTATTTTGTAATTTAACAAATTCATAATAATCTTTTTCACAAACCCTAATGTCTCATCCGCCTCTTTCTCTCTTCTCCTCTTTACTCTCATCTCCATCACCATTGTTACAATTGATGATCAGATTCATCACCAAATTATAATCTTCACATGGTATCCGCCGCCACCATGACTTCTCCGTCGACCTCTGCCGCCCTGTCAACCTCCAAGAGTTCCTCTGATCCTATTCCGCCGCGTCCGCCACGTGAAGATCCCTCGTTGGTCTATTTTCTCGGCTCTCACGATGTTCATGGCTCTTCCATCGTCGGCGACCAACTCACTGGTGACAACTACGCCTCTTGGAGCAAGGCGATTCAGATGGCCCTCAACATAAAAAATAAGGGTCGATTCATTGATGGTTCACTTCCAATTCCGACTGGTGATGAGGCCACACGGATATGCTGGATTTGAGCCGGTAATTTGGTCCTGACTTGGATCCTCAACTCCATCGTCAAACCTATTCGCCAGACTTTGCAATTCCTGACCACTAGCCTTGAGGTATGGGAAGAACTCAAAACTCGCTATTCTCGCACCGACGGATCTCGGGTATTTCAGCTTCAAAAATCCCTTTACACTATCTCTCAGCATGATGTGTCTGTTACTGAATATTACAATACTTTTCGATCTGTTTGGGATGAGTATGTGAACCAACGCCCCATTACCCTTTGCTATTGTGGTCTTTGTGTTTGCAATGTGAACAATAATCTGCTCTCTTTACAACAACATGATTGTGTTCTTGGGTTTCTTATTGGTCCGAATGATTCTTTTACTGCAATCCGTAGTCAAATTCTTTTAATGAACCCTCTGCCCTCCTTGTCTCAAGTTTACCCCCTTCTTATGCAAGAGGAAAACCAACGTGCTTTATACTCCACTCCCTGGTTGAGCCCCTGGCCATGTTTACAAGAACAAACTCTACCCCTTTTTTTGACAATCAGTTCAAACTTGCCCCATCAACTGTTTCTGGTCCCCCCAAAATTTTTTCAAAACCCCCTGCCTCTAAGGATAAGAAAAAGCTTAAATGCACTTTCTGTGGGTATTCTGGCCACACAATTGACAAATGTTTTCAGTTACATGGGTACCCTCCTGGCTGGGAAGGCCCTAAAGGGAAAAGATCTTTAGCTCCCACCCCCTCCGCTAACTGCTCTGCTTCTGATGAGCAAACCCCTCATGTGAGTTCTATGGGTCATGATGTTAATCTCAAAGAT
Source organism: Linaria vulgaris (assembly GCA_948329865.1). Taxonomy (NCBI): domain Eukaryota; kingdom Viridiplantae; phylum Streptophyta; class Magnoliopsida; order Lamiales; family Plantaginaceae; genus Linaria; species Linaria vulgaris. Next base: position 25,809,762 of record OX415250.1, on the reverse strand, counting down.
CTTTTTGAGCAATTTTTAGCCTTCACCAGATCTACATCAGCTCCTGTGAACTCCCAGGCTCACTCATCTTCCTCTCACTCTGCTGCTACCACTATTGCTGATAATGTTTCTCTCTTTGCATTACATAGTTCCACTTCTGACTCTTTTTGCAATATGAATAGTTGGGTTTTGGACACTAGTGCAACTGATTACATGATTTGCACACCCTCTTTCCTTACTGCCACACCCCAACCTGTGAATATTTGCATAAAATTACCTAACAACAGTTCTACTTTTGCTACTTTACTTGGTGATGTTCTTGTTTCCCCTTACCTCACTTTGAAAAATATTTTATATGTTCCTGCTTTTTCTTTTAACTTAGTTTATGCCTCTCAACTAACCTCCTCTACTCATGTTGCTGCTTTCTTTTGGTCTTCTAAATGTCTAATGCAGGACATCTTCATGAGGAAGATGATTGGTTCTGCTAGTCTCCAACATGGCTTGTACATTGTACAATTTTTTGATTCTGTTCTGAAAAGTTTTTGTATTCAAGCCTTATGGCACCATAGATTAGGACATCCCTCTTCTCAGAAGATGGGCCATATCCCTGTTATCCCCTCTTCTGTTTCTGATACTGGTATTTGTGACACAAGTCATTTTGCAAAACAAAAAAAAATTGGTTTTCTCTAAAAGTTCTTCTCAATTAGTCCAGGCTTTTGATTTACTGCATTGTGATGTCTGGGGCAGTTTCTCCACCCCATCTCATGATGGTTACAGGTTTTTTCTCACAATTGTAGATGATTTCAGTAGATGTACATGGGTCTACTTTCTCAAACATAAATCTGAAGTTGAAAACTATTTAACTCTGTTTTCCAAACTTGTTCAAACTCAGTTTTCTTCTAAAATCAAATCCATTAGAACAGACAATGGAACTGAATTTTTAATGCATTCTTTCTATGCCAGTACTGGTATTTTTCATCAAAGGAGTTTGTGTGGAAACACCACAACAAAATGGTATTGTGGAAATAAAACATCAACATTTACTTCAAGTTGCTAGGTCATTAAAGTTTCAATCTAATATACCACTGCCTTACTGGACTTACTGCATTGTTATTGCTCCATTTATTATTAACAGACTTCCTTCTAAGCTTCTGCATGATAAGTCCCCTTATGAGGTTTTGTATAACAAGTGACGTGACTATTCTTTGCTTAGAATCTTTGGGTGTTTATGCTTTGCTTCAACCATTTCTGTTAATAGACATAAATTTGACTCAAGAGCTATTAAATGTGTGTTTGTGGGCTATCATTTGAGCACCAAGGGCTACTTATTGCTTGGCTTATCTAGTGGGAAGACTTTCATCTCTAGAAATGTTATATTTTATGAGTCAGATTATCCTTTTAAGCATTCTCCTATTACTAACCACCTTGGGCAGGACACTAGCAGTGCTTGCACCACACCCTTTGTTCTTTGGCAGGATGCTGGGCCTACTGTCTACACAGAGGATTCACCCTTGGATCAACCACCTACCCAACCCTCTCCTCTTGTTGCAGATCCTTCTTCTCCTGCAGTTGTGCCTTCTCCACCAGCTTCTCTGGAGCCTCTTGGCCACTCAGCTTCACCCCAGGACTCTGTTCTTGCTAGTAACATTTCTTTACCCCTTTACATTCTTTACTTGCATCTGGTACTCCTGTTAGAAGGTCTGGTAGATCTGTGAAACCTTCTGTTTATTTAGACATCTATGATTATGATTTACTTGATTCCCTGCATAAAAGCAATACCCTTTCCTCCTTTCTGCATGTTAGGTATCCTATTGCTTCCCACCTCTCTGTCTCTCACTTAGGTCCTGCACATCGAATCTTTACTGTTGCTGTGTCTTCTATTAAAGAACCTAGGACTTATAAATAGGCCTGCCAGCTTCCTGAGTGGCAATTGGCCATGAAAAACGAGCTTATGGCACTGGAACAAATTAACACCTGGGTCTTAACTGAGTTGCCACCTGGCCAACACTGTATTGGGTGTAAATGGGTTTTCAAAGTCAAATTAAAATCTGATGGTACTATAGAACGGTATAAGGCCAGGTTGGTGGCCAAGGGTTATACCCAGGAGGAAGGGTTAGATTATTTTGATACTTTTTCTTCTGTTGCCAAGCTCACTACAGTTAGGGTTCTTTTGGCAGTAGCGGCTTCTTGTAATTGGCATGTTCATCAGTTAGATGTAAATAATGCTTTTTTACATGGGGACTTGGATGAAGTTATATTCATGACTCCCCCTGGGTATTGCTCTAATAGTGATAAAAGAGTTTGTTTACTTAAGAAAAGTCTTTATGGCTTAAAACATGCCTCTAGACAATGGTACAACAAACTTACATCTTGTTTGCTTAGTTTTGGCTATATACAGTCCATTTCTGACTCTTCTTTGTTCACCAAGCAATCTGGTTCCTCTTTTACTGTTCTTTTAATATATGTTGATGATGTTATTGTTGCTGGCAACAGTCTGTCTGAACTCTCTCTTCTTAAATCTCACTTGCATGATAAATTTACCATAAAGAACTTGGGTCATCTTAAGTATATTTTGGGTATTGAAGTGGCTAGGTCTAAGTCTGGCCTTTCACTTTGTCAAATGAAGTATGCATTGGACATTTTGGAGGAATCTGGATACTTAGGCTCTAAGCCTTCTGTCATTCCCATGGATTCCAAACTTAAACTGCAAATTACTGACTCTTCTCCTTTTTTATCTGACCCTACTGCTTACAGGCGCTTAGTGGGCCGCTTACTGTATTTGACAATTACTAGGCCGGATTTGAGCTTCAGTATCTAGTGCCTGACCCAATATATGGCACGGCCCACCATAACACACTTGGCTGCTGCTCATCGAGTCCTTCGATACATCAAGAGCATCCCAGGTAAGGGTCTTTTTTACCCTTCAATAAGTGAATCTCACTTGAAATGTTTTTCTGACAATGACTGGGCCAGCTGCTTGGACTCTCGCCGAAGCATTACCGGTTATGCAGTGTACCTGATTGACAGTCTTGTCTCATGGAAATCGAAGAAACAACCAACCGTGAGCCGCTCTTCTACGGAGGCGGAATACTGCGCATTGGCAACCACTACGTGTGAACTTCTCTGGCTCGTTCAACTTCTTCATGATCTACGCGTCTCGCAGACTCGCACACCGGTCCTCTTCACTGACAGCAAAAGTGTTGTTGTCATAGCTGTCAACCCGGTCCAACACGAACATACCAAGCACATCAAAATCGACTTCTTTTTCGTTCGCGAGAAGGTTCAACATGTCTCTAATGATCACCAGCTCGCGGATATATTCACCAAACCTTTGGCGGTTAAGCCCTTTACACGACTGTTGTCCAAGATGGGCCTTACTGATATCCATGCCACTCTTGAGGGGGGGGGGGGGTGTTAGATGATCACCAAAAACCGTGTTTTAATATTCCTTGTAAACATTAGTATAAGTCTTTTTCTTTTTACGCTTTTACACTTTGCTCCCTGTATTTTCCTTTTACTATATTCAGGCCCTCCAATATAAAGGGCTCTGTTCATAATAATCTTTTTCACAAACCCTAATGTCTCATCCGCCTATTTCTCTCTTCTCCTCTCTACTCTCATCTCCATCACCACTGTTACAATCGATGATGAGATTCATCACCAAATTATAATCTTCACAGTAAGCGAAGCTTTGCGATGTTCCCGTAGTAGCGAGATCCGTTCCTTTTGATCTTCCAAATTCTTATTCGTTACTCTCTCTCAATTAATGGTGTATGATATATATTACTTAATGAGAGTGTTAAATGAATTATGGGGACCAAATGGAATATATATATAGTCGAAGACTCCATAATCGCCCATCACCAGTGAATGTGCATGACTATTTAAAGGGTTGCAATTTTGGGTTGCATTGATTCATAGATCAATAAAAAAATAATAATAAATAAATTAACATGGCGTTGAGATTATTCATTATTATACAAACGATTCTAGTTGATTAGACTGAAATAATAATAAATTACAAAGTGGTTGGTCAATACTTTCGAGTGGTTTCCGTTCATCACGGCCAGTTGAACGCTTTAAAAAAGCGTTATTGAAATGGAAGAAAGAGTAAACCAAAGAATAAAGATCATCCCAAAGAAGACAAATATTTTGCTATATTAGTATATTATATATAGATCGAATAAATATAATTTCTTTTATTACAACGTAACTTTAATTTATTTAATGTAATTATACTCTTGACCCAACCCCCAGAGTAATTCATAAAATAAAAGGGAAATTTATATGTACGTGCTGAGTTAGCTGATTTTGTTGGACGAAAAATCTAATTATTAATTTCAAATCTTGAACTAAAAGTGTTGTATAAATTAAACATGGTAATATTTTGTATAACCGATTCCACATTATCCGGGTTAATGAAACATCAAATAACCCCTTATCAAATCAAATAATATAAAGTTTCTTAATTATTAGCATATGCAAAATAATATATCTATCACGATTGGTAGATTTTTTTAGAAACATTTGTTGTGATTAACAATTATGATACAAATATATTTGTTGTTAGCTTTAAACAAGATCATATGATTATATCATGTTTGTCCATTTCATGTATCAAAAGCTTCCACTATTTTTCTCAACCAAAACTAAAGTGACCACAAAAGTATCCGAAGTAAATTAACCTTCAGAAGTTGGGATTATCACATATAATAATTACCCTTTTTTGACCAACACTATAATTAATCATCACTTAGCTAGGTTCCCGTTAAATCAATATCACATGGCAATTTTTACCGTTTAATCCTATTTTAACGGATAGTTAATGATTGAAAGTGCTTCCAACGAATTGATTATCCTCTTAATTGGCCTCTCTCTACTTATTACGAAATACTATATATGTTTGTCTGATTATACTGTAGAATTAGAAATGTGACTTTCTTACTTCTTTATGTGCAGATTAATGGAATGTGCTGATCCATGTGAAAATAAGCAAATCTTGTCCGTTACCGTTGTTGTTAATCATTGTGGACTTGTGGTCGAAATGAACGTAAAGGACTAAATGTAACACAAAACGAACTCGTTGCGTCATTTGATGTATTGGTCGATATTATTATTTAAATCAAATATATAAAGCTAATAAACATCTTTTCGTAACAAAATGAATAATATGAATGACACATTTTTTCTTTTTAATATACCACTACACATTAACTCCGTCGCTTTCAGTAAATAAGTGACACCTTATGAGAATTTTTTTTGGTAATGGCCAAGGTTGCACGAATACGGATACATGAATACGGTTTTTTTTTAATTTATAAGATACGATACATATACGATACGTTAAATATTAAATATTAATAATTATATATAAGGATATAATTTAAATAAAAATATCAAATATTATTATATCTAATCACTTGCACAATCATTAATCACATACTATTACGAAACAGATCAAAGCTTTGTGTGTTGTTTCACATACGGATACATGACGTATTCGGTACGTATTCGGAGAGTATCAGTATTCGATACGTATCCGACACTGATCGACCATTTTTTTGGAGTATCCGTGCATCATAGGTAATGGGTAAAACACCTTATGCGATCGCGGCTAACCATTTGCTTTGTCCATGGTCAACTTTGGCCAACTATGTTCAAAATCATAGATTAAAGTTTTGGTTTCGGATTAGGTTTCAGTCGACTAAAAATTAGAAACGTTTCGTAATATTTCGAGAACTTTTTGGCATGCTTCGAAAAATTCTTTAAAATTGCGGTTATAGCTAACATAAAAGCTACATGTAATTTTCGTTCCGAGAGAATAAAAAATAAAAATATTTCGGTACTTTTCGAGGAAACACACAAATTCTGTTCCATGTTCAAAACCAAAAACATATTTCTTTTTCTTTTTCTTTTTCTTTTTGCTATTCAAGCTATGTTGTATGAGGTGTCATCAGTATATTATTATGCTAGCTAAAATAGCTTATTTATGTTAAATATCTTCTTTTTGGTATTGTTCATAAAAAAATAGGGAGAATTACACAAACTATCCCTCAACTATGGGGTAATTCACAAACTACCCCTCTTGTTTGGGAAATTACACAAACTACCCTTATAGCCGAAGAAAATAAAATAATTAAGACAACTTTTCAACTTCAAATAATAGCATAGACTAAAATCCACACACACATATATATATATATATATATATTCTTTTGAGGATATTATTTGTTTATAACTTTTTTGTCTTTTTGAACGAGATAAATGAGATTTAATACAATAATTTTGATTTAATTTTGATTTTTTTTGTAAAATAAATAAAGAACATGAATTTACATTCAACAAAATGTAAAAATAGTTATGCAAAAAATCGGCCATAAGGGTAGTTCGTGTAATTTTCAAAACATGAGGGGTGGTTTGTGTAATTATCCTATAATTGAGGGTTTGTGTAATTCTTCCTATAAAATATCCCAAAATAGATCACATACACCCGTGAAGGTCATGAGAAGCAAATCCAGCAATGTGCGAAAATGACATTTACTCTGACAGGTGAGAGAAGTGATGAAGAGTAAATTATAATTTCTTTTGTGGTTGTGACTAAACCCAAATTTAAGGAAAAAGGACATAACAAAAAATGTGAATGTGAAGTGGGGCAAAAAAAGATGAAGCACTTCACATGGAAGTGGAAGGAGTGGGCAGTGGGCCCCTCTTCCTTTTAGCCAAAATAACGGGACACGTCCACCTATTTCAGCTCATTCCTTTACATTCTCCTCCTTCACATCATTTAATATCTCATATTAAAATTATAGTGTTGATAGATTTTCATTTAATTCTGTCGGTGTGCGATTTTAATAATTGAAAGAGGTTATTTATACATGTTATTACTAGCTTAACCCTTAGTACATGCAGTTGGCCAATTCGATATTGGTACCACACACATACATATGTATGTATATATACATACATATGTATGTGTGTGGTACCACCATCATCCATTTTTCGCTGTTATGCAGTTAGTAGGTCACACCGTCACAGTCACATGCCTCTAATTTCACCTAGCCTTTTAAGAAAATGTGATAGCTAGTATATAATAATTTCTCCTATAAGAAGCTTTAAATTAGTAATTTGATTTAGCTTGATAATCTAAATGATAAATCACAACTAGTTAGCAACACCACGTGCTTTTGACTTATCAAAATGACAGCTAAAGAGAATTGAAATTAACCAATAAAATAAAATAAATGAAATGTAGATATCGTACAATTACAGGACCATGCAATGAATTCCATTAACAAAGATTTCACGCTGTGTTTGTCTTGCTAAATCCGTACACCCATCACAAATCCAGATTACTACACAATATATATAATTATATATAAATATTAGTTAATTCCCTCACTTGTAAAATCATTTTCCTTTCATTGTAATTAACCAACCACTACTTGATAATGTCCCCTAAATTACAGGATTTAATCTTCACTTAACTCGGCGCGTGAGAATCACTTTCAATACATCACACGAGTCAACAGTAAAATCTCACTTATGACTAGGATTAGTAGTTTTAATGTAATTATTCCTTACACTCATCCACGCTGTCCCTTTTTTCCCTTTTACTATCTGTTCACTTTCTTTCACAACATTAACACTTTTTAAGGTAAAAAAAGAATTGTCAATTTTAAAGTAACATTAAGATTAAAAAGAGGCAATTAATTAAATTCCCTTCTCTCCAATTAAGACTTTTATCGAGTTTTGTGCACTCACAGTCAAAACTCAAAAGCAATGATGCAAAGCTGTACTGTACACACATGACACAACAAGTCTGTATATATATATATATACACACATTCACACACATTCACATTTTTCTTGTCAACAAACTACTCCCACTCACACTCCCTTATTAGTCCATAGTAGTAGCATCATAATCAAAATCTGGATTCTTTAATTTGTGATTCTTGATTTTGTACTAGAATGCAACCCATTTAACAGTTTGAGTGAAAAAAGATTCAATTTTTATTTGTTTTTGAGTGATATTTTTTTGTGGGTTAATTAAGACATGAAAATGAGGTCAGTTATTTGGTTGTGCATGGTGGCGGCGCTTATTGGAAGTGTGTTGGTACAATGTAGTGTTACCTATGACAGAAAGGCCATTGTCATTAATGGGCACAGAAGAATTCTCATTTCTGGTTCCATACATTACCCTAGAAGCACCCCTGAGGTAATTTAATTTAATTAATTATGTGTGTACATTTCTTGAAAATTAGTATTTCTTTTTTGTTAATGTTAGTGTAATGGGTTATTTGTGTGTGAAATAGATGTGGGAGGATCTGATAAACAAGGCTAAAGAAGGAGGTTTGGATGTGGTTGAGACTTATGTGTTTTGGAATGTTCATGAGCCTTCTCCTGGCAATGTACATCTCTTGTAACTCATGAATTTGCTTTAGTATTATTGATGTTTTTATTCACTTTGGGTTGAAGTTTTGTTGTGTTTCCTTTGTGGGTTTTCAGTACAAGTTTGAAGGGAGGTATGATTTGGTGAGGTTTGTTAAGACCATTCAGAAGGCAGGGCTATATGCTCATCTTCGCATTGGGCCTTATGTTTGTGCAGAGTGGAATTTTGGGTATGTTTCAATTCTATGTTCTTTATTAGATCTATGCTGTAAAGTACAAATCCCCTACCTAATTCAAAGATGTACACATGTGTCAAAGTTCAACATGTTGTGGTAAAATAAAGTTGCATAGTTGATTAATTGAGTTGAGCCTTTTGCTGTGCAGGGGATTTCCAGTGTGGCTTAAGTATGTACCTGGGATTAGCTTCAGGACAGACAATGAACCATTCAAGGTTACTATTACCTACTGGTTGCTTTTCTTTCTAATGACTCCTTTTAAATATGAAGCCTGATTAGCCAAATTGCACTATTACAAGCGTAAAGAGTCGTGGTTTTTAGAAGAGGAGTCGTTATAAAAAGTTTTTTGAGTGCTGAGTTATATCTTTTAGTATATGAAACATTAAAATGGTTCTATGGTATTGCAGTTGGCTATGAGGCGGTTTACCGAGAAAATTGTGAATCTGATGAAGAGTGAAAACTTGTATGAATCTCAAGGAGGTCCAATTATACTCTCACAGGTTCGCTTCCTGGAACTTGACATTACGATTTTGTTCCACATTATATGTGAAATGCATTGCTTTCATACATTTTATTTGGTGGACGACGCATCGTTAAGTACTGACTAGTCTTGTTTTGCACAGATTGAGAATGAGTATGGGCCACAAGCAAAAGCACTTGGTGCTCCCGGACAAAAGTATTCGAATTGGGCTGCTAATATGGCGGTTGGACTTGATACCGGGGTTCCCTGGGTGATGTGCAAGGAAGAAGATGCCCCAGATCCAGTGGTAAGAAATTGTCAAAGTGCAAACCTGCATTTTGCCCTCTATCAATGTGCTACGTATTTACTAACATTCCGCCTTTTGAAAGTCTTTCAATATAAACCATTTATGACTTTTTGCTGCTTTTGTTGATAGATCAATACCTGCAACGGTTTCTACTGCGATGCTTTCTCCCCCAACAAACCTTACAAACCTACAATATGGACCGAGGCTTGGACTGGATGGTACATAGTTTTTCGTTACTCTGGTCCACTGTTTGCATTTTGGGGTCTGATTTAATCCTAATCGGCAAATCAACTCTCAGGTTTTCCGAATTTGGTGGCCCACTTCACCAAAGACCAGTTCAGGATTTGGCATTTTCTGTGGCTAGATTCATACAAAAGGGAGGTTCATTTGTTAACTACTACATGGTTCGTCTCATGTCCAGTTATTTCAATCTATGGTTCTACTCTCACATATTTTGTGCTAAATTTTAGTTGTGATTCCATCTGAAACAGTATCATGGTGGCACTAATTTTGGGCGATCTGCTGGAGGCCCTTTCATTACGACAAGCTACGATTATGATGCTCCCCTCGATGAATACGGTAAAACTTAATATAGTTTCTCTCTGTTTGATCTGAACTTTAGTCATATCGTGCAACATCATGCATATAGTTTAGTTAGTGAGTTTTCATGAAACTTGAATGGAAAACTGCTTCTGCCTTGATAGGTTTACTTCGGGAGCCTAAATATAGTCATCTGAAAGAGCTCCACAGAGCTGTTAAACTATGCGAGAAAGCTCTAATTTCAGCTGATCCTACTATCACTTCTTTAGGAAGCCTTCAACAGGTTTATAACTTTTTCCTGGAGATTCCTTTTTCTGATGGTACTTTCAATAGCTTTTATCTAACTTTCTGAACTTTTGTCAGGCCCATGTGTACACTGGAGAATCAGGGGATTGTGCAGCCTTTCTATCGAATTATGATACTGATTCTGCAGTAAAAGTGATGTTTAACAACATGCATTATAACCTGCCTCCATGGTCCATCAGTATCCTGCCTGACTGCAGAAATGTAGTCTATAACACCGCTAAAGTATGTTCTGAACTTATAATATCAAGGTCAAATTCTTTTTGCCATCTTTGTACATAATTCAGTTGGATGATAATATTTGTATCTGAAACCACAGGTTGGAGTTCAAACATCAAAGATGGAAATGCTACCCAGTAACTCTGAGATACTTAGGTGGGAAACATACAACGAAGATTTGTCTTCTTTGGATGATAGTTCAACATTCTCTGCTAATGGTCTCCTGGAGCAGATAAATGTCACTAGAGATGCCAGCGATTATCTTTGGTACACGACTGGGTGAGTACATCTGGCGAAACAAGTTGCAAGTATTTCGGGCCAAGTTGTATTACTGAACATGGAATTTTTGTAAGACAGTTGCACAAGATGTATAGCATTATTAGAGTTACAGTCTCATGTATTTTTCTATGTGTTTGCAGTGTTGATATTGGATCATCTGAGTCGTTTTTGCGTGGTGGTAAACTCCCAACTCTTGTAGTTCAATCTATGGGTCATGCTCTGCATGTTTTTGTGAATGGCCAACTTTCAGGTAAACATCTCATCTGCATCTTCTCATGATTTTTTACTTATATGAAAAACATTCTCATGGTTTCTTTATGTAGGTTCTGCTTTTGGGGGCAGGGAAAATAGGAGATGTACATTTAACGAAAAAATCAATTTACGTGTGGGGTCAAATAAGATATCACTTCTCAGTGTGGCAGTTGGACTACCAGTGAGTTTTAAAGCAACTTACATTTAAATACTCAGCGAGGATTTGGTGTTTCAGCAAATAAAGTCCATACTTCATTAGCATTTTAGTTCCTATATTCACAACGTTTCAAATCCATTTGGTAATTTTGCCCGGAATTCTTTCTCCTTTTTCATTGCAGAATATTGGTGGACATTTTGAGACATGGAACACTGGGGTTTTGGGTCCCGTTGCTGTGCTCGGACTTGACCACGGAAAATTGGATTTGGCCTGGGCCAAATGGACCTATCAGGTCGGATATCTGTCTTCTTAATTATTCACTGTGGTACATGTTATGTTTCGGAAGCGTTCTTATGGAGCCAATTGAACAGGTTGGGCTTAAGGGAGAAGCCATGGATCTCGTCTCTCCAAATGGCCTTTCTTCAGTTGATTGGATGCAGGGTTCACTAATTGCACAGAAACAACAACCTTTGACGTGGCATAAGGTACAGAAGGAAAACAATGAAACTCTTGATTCGAGTCAGGATGAATACATTTGTAATGATTGGCTTCTAAACTGTAACATAAACTTGTAGGCATACTTTGATGCTCCTGATGGAGATGAGCCACTGGCTTTGGACATGAGTAGCATGGGCAAAGGTCAACTGTGGGTTAATGGTCAAAGTCTTGGAAGATATTGGACCGCCTTTGCCTCTGGTAATTGCAACGGATGTAGTTACGCTGGTACTTTTCGGCCACCAAAATGTCAACTTGGGTGCGGACAACCGACACAAAGATGGTAACTCTCTCCAATCTAGTTTTTGACCGATATTTTTCTTATGACCAAATCATTTTATAGCACGAGAAAATATAGGGATAATTCAATGACCCCGAGGGTTTTGGTCTGATTAAAGAGACTTCTGTCAGATTAATGCTTAATGAGATCACCCCTGAAGCTTTAAGAACACTAGAAATTGGGGGTTGATGAATAATACATTAAACTTCAGGACGGCGTCTCTTCTTTAATTTAAATGTTAGGCGACAGTGTTGCATGCATTTCACTTTAGGAGGTAATTTGTAGTGATCCAAATAGTAAGGTTGTCTGTGATCAGCAGTTCTTAGGGGATGAGAAAGTGAAGTATTAGGGTATATTAGCTGACAAGAGATGCTTTCAGGTACCATTTACCTCGATCTTGGTTAAAGCCAACTCAAAATCTGCTGGTATTATTCGAAGAACTCGGAGGGGATCCCACGAGAATCACCCTTGTGAAGAGATCAATGACGGGCGTTTGTGCGGATGTTGCTGAATATCACCCAAACATCAAGAACTGGCAAATAGAAAACTACGGTAGAACAGAAGTGTTTCGCAAACCAAAAGTTCACCTCCGTTGTGGTGCTGGACAGTCCATTTCTGCTATAAAGTTCGCAAGCTTTGGAACACCTTTTGGAACATGTGGAAGCTTCCAGCAAGGAACTTGCCATGCTGCCACCTCATATGCAACATTGGAGAAGGTAGTAATTTTACTTCTACTTGCCTTTATTTTCCTACTTCCAAAGTTCAGCGGAGATAATATTGCCTGTGTAAATTTGCAGAAGTGCATTGGGCAACAGAGATGCTCAGTGGCAATATCAAACAGTAATTTTGGACACGATCCATGTCCCAACGTGTTGAAGCGGTTAACAGTCGAAGCAATTTGTGCCCCTACCATGAACTAACCTGCACATACAAGCAAAGGAAGTCACCTAATTAAAGAACAAAAGGAATGCCACAAGGATCAAGTTAGTTTACACGTTTTTATGATGAGTGATACCACTATTACATTTCGGATTCTGCAAGCACGAGGTGTTAAAAAAGCTAAGTAAGCAGATTTAACTTATACGGGTGCCTAAGGAGGAGAGCTCGTATATATTAGTGTATTCTTAGTTAGGTTAATTTTTATATTTTGGGACGCCAAAACTGCAAGTCCCATTGTGCATCCGACCCCTGGTCATTTCCTTTATTAACAGGATATTGAGCCCAGGAGTGCTGCTATTTCTGTTAAAATATCAGAGTGATTTTTAGTGTGTTGGTGGAAAAAGTGTGAAAAGAATTCAACCTTGACAGATTTCAGTTAGGATGGTTTATAATGTGATCTTACATTTTGTTGATACTTTTATCTTCTTTGCACTTGTTGGTGAGAAATGTTTTGGATTTGTTTATTTTCATGTCTGAGTCCTGGTAATATAACACTCCCATTTCTCTATAACTTGTGAATTTGACTTGAAAATCAAGAATCACTACGCATTAAAATAAAACTTGCAGCTATTTTTATAAAACTCAATTGGGTAGAAATAATCATATCCAAATCTTACAGCATACTAGGTATACATATAATATTACTCATTGTCATCATCACCACCATTACCAGCCTCTGCAGCAGCATTCAACACTGAGAAATGTATATCCTCATTTTTAACAAAGAATCCAACCACATCACTTTCTTTAAGCTCTCTATCAGTGACAATCTGCTCCCAATCTTCATGAAAACCAAATGGCCCAAATTTCTCTTCTTGTTTCATTTCTAGACAGTACTTCTTCTTCGTGTCTGCGTCAACCACTTCCATCGGGCATCGCCACACTATTTTCTCCATGTGAGCCGGTACCAAACCCATTTTTCTTAACATGGCCTTTCCTTCATTACCATCAAATAGTATCTTCTCTAAACCTTCTTCTCCAAGCTCTTTTGTCGATATGTATTTTTGAGCACTACGTCTACTGGAGGCGGGGGCACTAAACTTTGAACCGATTTTGTTCCACATTTTCTTGCGTTTGGATGATTCTGTATTGTTTCTTGTGATATATATATATATATATATGTTGGAAACATGTTAAAAGTTTCTTTCATATGCTAGTAATTTAACATTCACGTGAAGCAATATCTTTTCTCATACTTATCTCGAGTTAATTCTTGATTCCCGTCATAAATTTGGCATGAACTCAAATCCTCACATCCTTACAGTCTTTACACATGAAACAGTATGCGTCGTGCAAATGGTGTCTTGTTTGGTAAAAGAAAAATGTGATCTTACTTTTCATTAAATAAACATTTCAGGAATATTAACACTTTTATTATACATTTATACCATCAAATGAATTTATCAGAGGGCGTGTAATGTAAAAGTTGGTATCGATACCCTGTGATCTCTCATTCATTACAATTATAAAAAAACAAGCGAAAAAATAGATCGATGAAGCTCACTATAAAAATTAAATATTAAGAGTTCTTATAATTTCTCACAATTTTAACGCTACAGCCTAACATATCAGTTCATTAACAAAAGAAGTTACAGATTCACCTAGGTAGTTTGATTATCCTGCAACAAAAATTCCTATTAGCCTTTTCAGTTTACACCTTTTCTCATACTTCCTCCTTGCGTCATCGTCGCCTAGCATAAAAAGGCTTTGGGATGGTATACGAGAATTTCCTTTAACATTAAATCCCTCAGTGACGACTCTTCAGCAGTCTCGTCTATGTTGGTATCAAGACGGTGTTCGGCTTGAGGACTGTCGTCGGTATTTGGATGTTGATTCAGAGGTGAAAAGTAAGGATGAGAGAGGGCATCCGCAGCTGTGATTCTTCTCGAAGGATGAAAAACAAGCATCTTGCTCATCAAGTCTAATGCTAGAGGATCACAAGTTGGCGGAAGCATACTCGAAAAGGGAACACTCATACCAGAACGAGTAAGTGATCGTATGAAACGCTTCGCTGCTGGTTGGCTTACAAATTCAAGATCATCTTGTTGTTGGCTCCCAAGTATGCCTAAAATAACCTCGAGCTGATTAAGGTTATTAGCTCCCTGAAAAAAGGGCCTTCTTCCCAGAATCTCTGCTAAAATACATCCCGCTGCCCAAATATCAATAGATGTTCCGTCGTTGTCACAAGGAATAAGCTGTTCTGGTGCAAGATACCATGTTGACGTTGTGTCGTACTTTTTCATGATTAGTTTTCCATCAATTTCGCGGAATATATTTGTTTCATGTCCGAAATAGCATATCTTCAACTCACGGTTATCTGTGTTTACTACAAGGTATTCCGGCTCCAAATCTCGGACAACAATGCCAGCAGAATGGAGATGCTTCAACCCCTTTAGAAGCTACATCATACATAATGAAATACCATCAATATACGATAGAGAAATTCTATAAAGTACATCAATGTCAGAAAAAAGAGTTCTCATAGTTGAAATTACCTGGAAAATAAGATATTTGCAGTGATCGTTGGTCATAAGCACAGCAGGAGAGCGAATTATCTGTTGAAGATTTGTCTGAAAAGACTCATACACAACATATATATCATTGAAACTCTGAGGGTCGGTCGGCATCATGACATCTTTGATACTTGTCACGTTTCTGTGCTTTGGAAGCCTCAGGTCTCCCAAAGTCCGTAATGCATCCGTTTGGTTCTCAAACACATTTGTGATCTTCTTGATGGAAACCGCCTCATTTGTTTGCCTATTGGTCGCAGAACAAACCCAACTGTATTCTCCTCCATTGATTGCCTTGATCATAATATATTTCGTGTCGATTACAAAAAAGGTCGTCCACACTCTGAACCAATGCTTCCCTTTACGCCACAGACCATATTCAGGAATCACACGGGTTGCCTTACTACTAACATATTTTTCCTTGGGAAACATACTGCATGCATCAAACCATTAGTTGTATATACTGTAATTACATTAGTAACGCTGCTCATATATGTGACGCACATACCTTTCCAATTCAATGTTACTGATTCTTCTTATTTGCGCCAGGTCTGTTATTTGATTGTTATGTAGCATAGCTTTCCATATGTTTTGTAGCATAGCTTTCCATAAAAAAATGGTAGATGTTTAATAGCAGTAATATTGATCATGAAGAATTCTAGTTGTAGGCAACCTGAAGATTTCTACTTCTAATATGAGAGTCTGTATATGCTTCTCTATATGTTTTGGATTTCTCGAATTCTTTAAGTATCTTATCTTAAAAGGGCTTATCGATGGATTTAAATACAACATAACAACATAATTGAATTTCACAACTTCGTGTTTCCTTAGAATTTCATAAATTAAAGTAGCTCCAATGTCTTTTTAAAAATAAAAGGTGAAATTTAAATATTAGAGCATAGTTTCGTTCGAAGTTTGTTGTTTTACATTATGTTTAAACTTAATTGCAAATAGTATTTATGACCAGCAGCAAGTGCACCTATTTTTCAAAAGTTGAGATGATAGTTTTTGCCTTAATGAGCCTGGTCAAACTTTAAAAAATATTGTGATGAAGAAATTAAAAATTAAATGTTTATGTCAAAGTATGATCAAATTACTTTAAGAGTAAGAAAAATGACCACATAGTGTAGCATGATATAGTTTTAAAAAGGATAAAAGCATCATACTCTCCATACCATTACCACTTTCGCACTATACATCACAGAAAAATTTTATAAGCGGTCTGTCCCCTAACCTTCACCACCATGTGCGAATTACCCCAATGCGTGTTCCCGGTGATTTTCCGACCAAACAATTACCGGAAAAATTATTTTGCACAAAATCTTCCCCTCGTCGAGAGGGTTCCGGTGGTGATGACGGTATAACAAAAACCGAAAGCCATTACACGAGAAATTTAGTTTTAATTCAAGATCATTTTGAAAAATGTGAAGAGAACTTGTGTTATGGCTTTGAATTTTTCAAAATCGAGAAAATTTCTTGAATTAAAACTAATTTTTTTTAAGTAATGGCTTTGAATTTCGCGATACCGTCACCCCTACTGGAACCGTCTCAAAGAGATTGAGTCCAACTATAAGAAATCTGGCAACATGCCACCGCTGATTGCTAGAATTTTTTTTGCTGAACTATTTTTTATTCAAATTGAGTCTTTCACTCACCGAGACAGTTCTAGTGGTGGTGGCGGTATTGCAAAATTCAAAGCCTTTCACGAAAAAGTTAATTTTAATTCTTCGAATTTGTGGAAAATATGAAAAACACCTCAAGGTGTTCTAGGACATTTTTTGGAAATTCGAAGAAATAAAATTAAATATGTTCGTGTAATGACTTTGAGTATTGTAATACCTCCACCAACGCCAAAAGCGTTTCGACGAGGAGAAGATTCAGATCAAAAATATTTTTACGACGTTTTTTGTTCAAAAAATTGCCGGAACACGCACTGGAGAAAATCACACAGATTTTAAAACTCTAATTAAGAAATTAATCTAAAAACTCATCTTTATTTAAATACTCTCTTAACTCCAATAACTCTAAATATATCATTTAGAAACTAAAGTAATTAAAATCATTTCAAACAAAAGACTATAGACTTACCAAAACCAGAATTTTTAAGTTACGCGCAAAAGATGACGAGAAAAGGAAAAAAATTAACATTTACCTATTTCCTTGGTTATGGAGTCGCGAGCCGCTGTCTTGATCTTTCAGAACGTCGAAATTCTTCTCCAATTCCAAGTCAGGCTTGATAGAAAGAGTTAGGGTTTATTCTAATTTTCCTATTCTGAGATGAGGCGGTGAACTCGAGGAAGAGAAATAATTATCTTGTTTTCGAGTGTTCTATTTATTGTAAGTGGAAATAGATTACTAAAAGAAATTCCACTAAAAACGTGTTTTGTCAATATCCCCACCAATGTCCCTTGTGCCACTTTTGTCAACATCCACACCACTGTCCCTTGCAACACTTCTGTCCGAATCCACACCGCTTGCCCTTGCAACACCCCATCCACCTTATCTCCATTTTCGTCAATAACCACATGGTCATCAGCAACAATAGTACCACTGTCTGTCCCCACAGCCTCATACTCTCGCACCCCAAGAGAATAATTTCCCTCCTTGACATGTTCTCCACAATATATTCTACATCAACTACAACATCAATTATTTTGTTCTGGGTTTTCACCCACCACCCTCTCTACTACAAGAACCTCAGTATTAGGGTTTACCAAGTACACATGAAAACCCCTCCTAAGCTCATAAACATGCTTACAACCATTATACAAACATCCATCATCATTCACAACAAATTCATAATCATTGATCTGTAAAAAGTATTTCTTTTGACCACATACTCCTATATTTTGACCTCTTTATACCCTAGATAATCATACACACATGTAGTACTTCCTACATAGTCACCAACATTCCATGGAGTTTTGGCAAACCTCCCTCCATAATGCAATACCAGGGTCAAACATTAGCTTTCTGGTTCTGCAATACAATAATGGATTACACTTATGAGATAACAAACAATAAAAGACCAACATTTACAAAAAAAAATGACTTTTAATATTAGAACCACAATAGGGGACTATAATAGATTTAAAAGGTCTGGAATGTAGCAAAATAACCAGATGAGGGAAGAAACACGTGGTGGGGGACCATGCACTTTCAGCCAAACCATAATACCCCACTAAAATAATCCTAACAACTACACATATACAAAATTTACCCAAAAAGGTACGAATCGTGTCGGATAACTCACCCACTAATAATAAAATGATAATAAGACACAAAAAATTGAAATTACACTAGAATTGAAGTATACAATTAGTGTAACTTACCATAGTCAGGTGGGAGTAAACCCATATCTAGCAGGGGCCGCAAAATCACCATATTTTAGGTGTAACTCGTATGTCGATTACAATTGTTAAGCTTACAATCGCGAACTGAATATTTGGTCATTAGGGTTTCCAGGTTAAGCTTGCCGTGGTTTTTGTTCTAAAATAAACTAAGTGTGGGAATGGTGTGTCTTAAAGCCGTCAATATATTGGACAAGGTTTAATCGATGTGGCGTTGGTGTTTTATTGACTAGGCAGAGCGACTTGTTGACTGGACCGTCACGTAAGCAATTTAGCCAAATAAGACGTTTTGGGCATTTTGTTTAGAACATTTCAAAAATACGGTGCATTTTTAGTCGGCCCGAATCAATAAGAGCATTTAATATTTTGAAAAAACGTTAAGGGGCAGATTATTCGTCGTATAAACAATGCTTAAACTAAAATAAATTACAATTATACCCCAACTGTTAAAAATTAATAGTGTGTAGAGGAGTAAATAAAGAAATCAAAAGATTGGTGTTTAACATGACTTCATATATATAATATAGACACCATTGAATAAAGACACAATAGATGAAAAAGTAAAAGCAAGAAGTTATTTGTTAGTGGTTTTTGCTTCTTATAAGATTTTGTAATTAGAATAACAGTTGAGTTAGTCGGCCAATCAGAAATAACATAGATTATTTTTTGTATTTAACTCTGAAAGTGTGACTCTTGTACAAGTGCATGTTATCGTAACACTAAACATGTGAAGTGTCATAACAACACTGAACACAAAATGTATCACTGAATAATTTGAAAATATTTTGTATATATTTTTTTGTTTTTCCCTTATTCTATATTGACTTAGTTTCAGAGTTTTTGTTGTTTATGAATGTTCCAAGTCAATGAGATCATGAGGGAGAGTTCATCAAGAAAGTTTCCATATACCCAATTTTATTGAAGAGGGATAGAACTATGCTTAAAGAATGCATTATGGAGATAAGATTCAAGTGAAGATTCATAACACAATTTAAGTCGACATTGAAGAAAGAGTTCCCTTTAAGTAACTCAATAGTTAAATAAGGAAACATTTTAATTCAAGAAGACCGATGATCAATATTGAAAACAAAGGAGTACAAGGAAATTGAAGGTTGTCTAAACCGTGTACAACATGCCTTCAAGTCTTAGATATAAGGAACTCGAGAGATTAGAACTAAGTATTGTTGAGAGTTTTGTCTTATTTTACCAAGTTTTAAGTCTAGCTTATTGAGTCAAGTTATTAGAGTTAAGAAACTATACATGCTAAGAGTGATCGAAGCTTGCTTGGCCGTTTTGTTTGAGCAATTCAAAAGTGAGGAGCTTGAGAGTTAGAGAACAATCTTTTTGTAAAATCACTATTTCAATAGTTATTATTTTGTCTGAGTTTCGAAAAAAATGTTTTATATTGTCTCTTTTTGAAAATTACATCTACTTGTGTTAATTAATTTCTATTGCATAATATCTTAAGTCAAGTAGGCTTTAAGATAACACTGTCTATGGTGTTATCGCAACACTAGGTTAAACGTAGCAAGTTCCGATCAGAATTCTTATTTTACGTATGAAGCCATTATTTCATTTTAATTGCCACTTTTGCAATATTCTTCCAACCCTTTGTAATTAGTTTTTGGTTAGAAAATAATGATCGGAGGAAAAATATCGCCTATCCTAGAAGCCAAGGCAACGATCCGTGTGAAAATACAACAAACCGCAATTCGCGTGAATGTTGCCGGTGAACTTTTGCCTTGAAGCTGATGGGAGGCAAAAATTCGTCCCTTACAAATTATTGCCACTAGATTCGTCCCTTACAAACCCCCTTCCAACTTCTGTAAAGACCACACAATCCCGCAAAGACTCTCAATCTACTCCCTATTTCCTCTTCATTACCCCACACTTCTCTTCTCATAATATTTTTATACTTTAAATGTTATTACTTCTGTTTTAATTCATACGTTTTACAAGAATAATTTCTCTTATTGTACAAATCTTAGTTTATTTAGTTTTCTTTTTCTCTTCTGTCAATGTATATCTTTTAAATGATTTTTTGTATGACACTATATTGAATAATAATTGTTATGTTAATATATCTATTTATATGTTCAACTTAACATATATGTTTGTCTAAATATTTATATTTTATATAATAAGTAGTTTGGTCTTAATATCTATATATGCATAGTTTAACATTTATATCCTAATTACACTAAATTAAGAAATTAGTACTACTAATACTAATAATAAGCGGCAAACTTTTTTGCTGTTTCCTTTCTTTTTATTTTTTTTATTTAACAGGTGGGGGGCGAATCGCCCCTACCATATTGGATTGACTTGGTTATTCCATTTCGTTTTATTTTGATTTTAAGATAGGGACCAGTATTCGCCCCCTATATGTGATTAAGCCTACATCATTTGCTTGGGAGAGAAATTTGTTACCGAGCATACTGATATAGACATGAAAACAAGGGATATTTGACCTTTTGGTCCTATATAGTAACCACCTTTCAAAATTAGTCATTTATGAAAATAGCTATTTTTGGTCATTTAAGTGTCATGCTTGGTTCTTTTGCGGTGAAATGACGAATTTATCCTTAATTTTGGCACGTGATGTGCACATGACATCCAATTTTGGTTTTTTTCTTTTAATTTGACTCTAATCTTTTGAGTTACTATATTTGCATCTGAAATTTAATAATAACTCTATTTAACATTTAGAAAAAGTATCCTATTTATATTATTTTCTAATGAAATGTGAGATGATTACCAAATTAAAAAAGAAAGCCCAATTATTACTTCCAAATTTGAAATGTTAGGGCTTGTTCTATTTTTTCTTTTTAAAATATCTAATAAACTTAAATTACTAAATATTATCTACACAATAGAAAATGAAATCTTTAAATAACTAATAAATCAAAATCTCTTCACTTTTAACGTATACTAATTGCTGACGAATGTAGGTGGTGTCTTTCGCCCTTTATTTAATGAATTCCTGCAATGACTACCAATTCTTAGGTGGTGGATTAAAATTATTTAGATTGAGAATCAATGGATTGCTAACAACTCGAGCCTTAAGGTGAAAAGCATGTATCTCTAGAAATTAGTACCGTATCACATGTTTTCAGTGGAATCTCTATTTTTACCAAAATAGAAATAACAAAAATGAAAAATTAATAGTCCCCTCCCTCGAACTCATCGCCACTAGTCCAAATAGGAAAGGGATTATTCCATCAAACCCCCAGAACTATGGCCACTTTATGGGTTCAGGGTTAGATCTTTATTTTTAGACCCAGTGAGGTCTAAACTTTGGTAGTTTGTGCGAATTGCCCATTTCTAGTTTTTGGCAATTTTTCGACCAACAAATAGTCGAAAAAATTATATAAAGTTTGACTAAAACCTTCCTCTCGTTGA
The DNA here is from genome assembly GCA_948329865.1 of Linaria vulgaris. Classification (NCBI taxonomy): domain Eukaryota; kingdom Viridiplantae; phylum Streptophyta; class Magnoliopsida; order Lamiales; family Plantaginaceae; genus Linaria; species Linaria vulgaris. Next base: position 25,787,663 of record OX415250.1, on the reverse strand, counting down.
GACGGTTCCGATGGTGGTGACCGTGTCGCAAAATTCAAAGTCAGTATATGAGAAATTTAATTTAAGTGTATTGAACTAAAATTAGAGTTCCCATGTTATAACTTTAAATTTTGCAACACTGTCACCGCCATTGGAACCGTCGAATCGAGGGAAGATTCTAGTCAAACTTTAAATAAATTTTTCGGTGATTTTTGGTCGAAAAATCACAAAAAAATAAAAAATGGGGCAATTCGCACATACTATCAAAATTTAGACCTCACTGGGTTTAAAAAGAAAGACCTGGTCTTGTTTGCATAAAGTACCTATAGTTTGGGAGGTTTAGTGGAATAATCCCAATAGGAAAATTATAAACCCTAAATCGTTCTCTTAGTCCTAACTCGAAATTGAAAAGGCATTTCGGTGCTTTGGAAGATTGAGTTGTAGACTCACGGCATAATCAAGGAAAAAGGTATATATATATATATATTCTTTTTCTTTCTTCTTTTCTTTTATGTGTAGTTTTAAATCCTTTTTTTGTTGTTAATTATACACTTTTTTTAAGGATGATTCTAATTAATGATTTTGGTTTCTCGAAGATATGTCATTGAGCTCTATTTATCCGTCTTAACTGGATCAATCGCTTTGTCGAAATCCTTCCCATTTATAGTTATTAGTGTTAGAATTATCTACAAAGAGTTGTTTTTAGATTGATTTCCTAATTACTTGAGTAAAATCTATAAAACCTGATGGGGATATTTTAGGATTGGCCCAACACTGTGTATTGGGCTGGCCCATAATCGTATTGAACCGGCCCAATTCGACATCTGATGCGCCTCGAATAACCCCTGTTCGATGCGTACATCAAACCAACTTGGTTCGATGCGTATTCCACAAATGTCAAGGGATCCCACGGGACGAGGTCTATAAATACCACGCTCCTTCACCTTCCAGAGAGGGATCGAATCCGAGTCCAACCACTACCACATCGAACGAATCTATTCGATACGAATTCGTTCGATACCTAATTTCATTCGACACACATCATTCGACACCAACATTATTGTTCCATATTGACATCGAATCAATCCAGTTCGAGTCACAACAATATCGAATCACTAAGATTCGATATACCCACATCGAACCAGCAATCATTGAATAAATTCGGCATCAAATCAGCGCCTTTCGAGGTACACGTCGAACATCTAGAATTCGATACGTACGTTAATTTGTCCTATTAGGATATCTAAAGCAATTCAATATCTTTAATATATAGTAGGTGTTCCGGACAAAGTTAGTCCGTTCATTTTATTGGATTGGCATTATTTTGGTTATTTATATTCAGATTGTATTATTGTACCGTGTTCTGTTACATTGATGAAATAAGACCAAAATATTGGCTCCGTCTTTGGGAACACAGTTTAAATTGTGTTTAGATATAAGTAGTTAGGATGACAAATAAACGTCGCATGTATGCGGTTGAAAAGAGGAAAACAGAGAAGAAGATCAAAACGGAGACAAACGAACTTCAAAAGCGAATTGAGGCTAAAGAGCAGGCGAAGGATAAAGAAGAAAATCAGTTATTAAAACAGTGGCAAGAATGTAAGATGGAGCCTTTAGGGGAATTCAAGATTGTGCAGCTGTTTAGGGAAAGCAACGAGAAGATAATAAAAATTGGGGCATGAATGTACCGAATAATAGAAGCGGTTTTGGTGGACTATCTTCGGCGCAATTCATATATTATTGCATGGTATGATTCTGATCCTCTCGGGATAGACTCTACGATCATAGTACATTGCTTGAACGTAGACAAGAGCGCGAAACCGATACGGCAAAAGAAACGAAATTTTAGCAAAGATAAAAATGAAGCCGCCGAAAAAGAGGTACAAGAACTTCTAGCATCACGACAAGGTTCTCGGAATGGTTGAGCAATATCATTTTAGTGAAGAAAAAAAAGCGACATGGAGAATGTGCGTAGATTATACAGACTTGAACAAGCATTGTCCAAGGGATCCTTTTCCATTACCTCAGATAGACCTATTGGTTGATTCGACTGCAGGGTGTGCATTGTTAAACATGATGGATGCAAAAAGTGGGTTTCATCAGATATTCATGGCAGTGCAAGATCAGAGCAAAACAACTTTTGTCACGGATACCAGAGTGTATTGTTATAGGGTAATGCCGTTCGGGTTAAAGAATGCAGGAGCAACATTTCAAAGGCTGGTAGCTAAAATGTTTTACCACCAGATCGGAAAATAAATTGAAGTGTATATTGACGATATGCTAGTTAAGAGTCTCAAGGCCGAGGAGCATGTGCGACATCTGGATGAGGCTTTCGCCATCATGAGAACCTACAGAATGAAATTAAACCCCAAGAAATGCACTTTTGGGATGGCGACAAGAAAGTTTCTAGGTTATGTAGTGAATGAAAGAGGAATTGAAGCCAACCCTGATAAAATAAAGGTAGTACTAGATCTACCGTCACCAAGAACAATGAGGGACGTCTAGTGTCTGGTAGGCCGTTTAACAGCTTTGGGAAGATCCATATCGACATCTGCAGAAAAGAATATTCCTTTCTTTAAAGTGATGAAACGAAGCAAAGATTTCATTTGGACGCCGGAATGTGAAGAGGCTTTCAGAAAACTGAAGAATTATTTGGTGATCCCGCCATTGTTAGCTAAACCGGAGGAAAATGAAATGTTGTATCTATATTTAGCGGTATCCACACATGCCATCAGTACGGTACTACTCAAGCAAAAGGGAACTCAACAATTACCCATTCATTATGTGAGTAGAGTTCTACATGGGGTAGAGAGGAATTACTTGGAGATAGAGTTGTTCGCATTAGCAATCGTTGTTACCGCGTGGAAACTGAAACCATATTTTGAATCTCACCCAATCATTGTGGTAACAGACAAACCATTGAAGCAAGTGCTGGCAAGGCCCGAAACCTCTAGCCGATTGGTTAAATGGGCGATTGAGCTCAGTGAATTCAGATTGGAGTTTAAACCGCGAACTGTAATCAAAGCACATGCGTTAGCAGACTTCATGGCTGAGACTCTGGGAAACAATGTATACGAGACCGCGAACTGTATCTTTTCTATATCAAACCAAGCTGGAACTAGTAGGGCAACCACAACATGGATATTACACACGGATGGATCTGCAACCACTCACGGAGGAGGAATATGAATCCACTTTCTGTCCCCAGAGTGACGAGAATTTGAATTCGATATCAGCCTAAATTATATGGTAACGAATAACGAAGCTGAGTATGAAGTGGTTATTGCCGGTGTCAAAATGGCACTTGGACTCAACATTGAACATCTAGATATATTCACTGATTCGCTCTTGGTGGCAAACAATTTTTTGGGAATATATGAGACGCGTGAGGAGACAATGAAATTGTACGCCGCAAAGGTTAAAGAATTGGCAAAGAACTTCAAATTCTTTGACATTACTCAGATCCCAAGGGATGACAATGCAAAAGCATATGCGCTTTCTAAATTCGCGAGTTCTTCGGAAATTCTGGTGGAGAAGCGCATCACACTTATGGTTGCTCATAAACCTTCAATCGAGATATCAAAATATATTACGACTGAAGCACGAGTGGAGTTCATATTGGAAATACAAGAAGACCCATCTTGGAAGGACGAGATTATGATTTATCTTCAACAAGGTACTCTCCCTGCAGATCCGAATGCACAACGCAGAATGCGATATAAGACCTATAGATTTACTATCAGTAATGGAGAGTTATACAAAAGATCTTTCAAAGGATCATTGCTGAGATGTTTGACTCCAACCCAAGCCAAATATGTTATGAAAGAAATCGTTGCAGGTTGCTGTGGAAATCACTCTGGGGACGAGCTTTAGCTCAACGGATATTGTGTCAAGGATATTATTGGCCAACTCTATTAAAAGATGCGACTGCCTTCTCGAGGAAATGTGACAGCTGCCAGTACCACGGTCGTCTCATTCATAGACCTGCACGCCAGCTACAACCCATCAACGTGGCATGTCCATTTGACCAATGGAGAATCGATATCATAGGACCATTTCTGCCGGCCAAAGGTCAAAAACGATATTTGGTAGTGGCAGTTGAGTATTATACTAAATGGGTTGAGGCAGAGGCTATAGCGTCAATAACAGAGAAGAATATGATCGAGTTTATCTGGAAATCCATAATATGTCGTTTTGGGATTCCGAGGTCTATTGTGTGTGACAATGGCACCCAATTCAGCGGAAAGGAGATTAAATCATGGTTCGTGGAATTAAAAATATCACACAATCTAACCTCGGTATATCATCCTCAGTTCAATGGTCAAACGGAGTCCACCAACAAAACACTGAAGGATAATATGGAAAGGAGGGTGAGAAGCACAGGGAAAACATGGCCGAAAGAGCTTCAAGGAATATTATGGGCGTATTGAACAACTCCAAGAACATCGACATGGGAGACCCCGTTTGTTCTTGCCTATGGCACCGAAGCTGTTTTACCTGCAGAAATAGGTATGCCGACGCGCATGATTACTGATTTTGATCCAGAGCAATCGGCCCGGTTAAGACAAATGGATCTGGATATGATAGGATCGGGGGATGATGCGTATCAACGTACTGTTGCTTTTAAAGCAGCAATGGCCAAAAGCTATGATAAAAGGGTTCAATTCCGAAATCTTGAAGTAGGAGATTTGGTCCTAAGAAGCATTGCGGCAAAACAACATATCGGAAAGCTAGAACCAAAATGGGAAGGGCTTTTCAGAGTCATACGAGCAAGTTTGCGAGGATACTATTATTTGGAATCTCTACAAGGGGTTCAAAAGAAGCGGCCGTGGGATGCGCAACATCTTAGGCGTTATTATGCACAAAAATTAAATCAATTTCATCTGATGTTCGGGTAAATGCACTTCGATATATATCAAGCCTAATCCTTTTTGAGTTACTAATTATAATTTCCGTCCATCAAATGATGCAGGTGGAGATGACGGTGGGATAAGAGGCCGACGAGGTCCAACCCCTCATGCCAGACGAAAGTATCATGCCGATGGGATAAGAGGCCGACGAGGTCCAACCCCTCATGCACGAGACGAACGTCATGATGGTGGGATAAGAGGTCGACGAGGTCAGACGGAAGTATCATGCCAGTGGGATAAGAGGCCGACGAGGTCCAACCCCTCATGCCAGACGGGAGAACCGTGACGATGGGATAAGAGGCCCAACGTGGTCCAACCCCTCATGCACGTTACCGACACAATAACGGCGAGATAAGAGGCCCAAGGTGATCCGATATCTTAGGTATAGCACAAATGCCCTAACGACAATATTGAGTGCCCAAAATGCTCATACTTCTCATATCAAACGCAATCATTATAATGGATATGCTCAATGATATCAAAAATCGCTATAAAACATAAATTAACTATGAAATCAACAGAAAGCAAAAGAACAAGAAAACATGCCTTGGAATGCATTAGAAAGAAAAAGTTGTGCGAGTAAAACGTATATCAAAGATTATGATATCAAGCAGGAGAATCAGTTTTCATCAAAACCACTGTGAAAGAGTTACAAAGACTCAATACAAAACAAAAAAGCCTAATATCATCAAATTGATGTAACCTAAATACTGCTACTCACTCGAAGACTGGGGGACTCTTGACGAAGGATCACACCCACCGAACGCGTAAAATTGGCACAATTGCCTTGAATCTGATCCTCTATAAGAATCAAATCATCTGTTTGTGCCCAATTTTCAGGCAAAATAACTTCGTGTCTTTCAGTTGGATCATCGAGTTGATATCTGCTTGGAGATATCAAATTCTGAACATTGAACGATTGATCATGCACATTACTTTACAGCATAGAAACTCTATTACCTCGGGAAAGATACATTCCACTTGGCAAAATCATTGTCTGACTCGGATTCTTAGGCACGGGTTTCACCTGACTCATTTTATTCGCGGCCGTAGCAGGCACGTTTTCAAAACCTGACATCTTTGGAGGACTCGACAGAAAAATCATCGGTCTGGACGTTTTTGGAGGCAATTCTGCTTCATCGTCACTTTGACCAAAAACGTCATGAAGGGCCTTCTTGATCATTTCCGACTCTCTCAAAGTACCGATAGGAGCGCATTTGTCTTTTCCCTTTTGCGTCAGAGGCGAACTCGGTTTCAAGAAACTTGAGCCTGTCACGTTATTGCCTTTACGATCGCGCCACACGGCATAAAATGAATCACCAGGCCTAGGGTATGTAAATCATCATTATCACCACCGCTGGCCTCTGGGATCTCCATTCTCGAACCGCAACTCGCATCTAGCATATCATTACGGAAACCCTCTCCGAGGTACCCAAGATAACTAGCTTGATCAACGCCAAGTTCCATTCCATATTTCATGTCCGTAGCACCGCAGAGTAATTCAAGAAATTTATAAACGTTACTCTGCATAAAATTTTGGACAATGGAACATCTATAACCCTCCGATTCATAATGTTGAATTCAACGACTCAAATTGACAATGATATTGTCCGCATCAGCATTCAACGCTTTAAGAGAATAGTTCTCACGCTTCAAGGAATCATTTTCCTTTTTTAGCGCAAAAATTTCTGCGCGCAATGTTTCAGCATTCTCTTCAGTTTTCTTAGCCTTAACTTCAACATCATGTGCGTCCCGTGCAGCCTTAGATGCTTTTCTTTCTGCCTCTCTGGCGCGTTTCAGTGCAGTGCGGCGATTACGAATATTAGCACGTAAATTATCGACGACAGCATTGTGTTGGCTCTGAACCTCAGCCAAACCGCTATAATCTCTGCACAGTCGATATACCGCTAGAATAACGGCAACAAAAAATAAGCGTCCAAAACGTGCCAAATCCTGATATCCTAACTGATCTATTACGGCTTGACGATCCAACTGAGGCCATAGACTCTACATTACCTCTCCTGCCTGCTCCTCTCTCAACCTATATTCGCCCAGCGTAGCGCTCAACGATTCTGAATTCTCGTCATTGAGAAAGTCATAATTAACAAGGCTCCCTGGAGGGGCCGGTCTCGGATTTCCCGAAGGTCGAGGACGTCTTAGTCAATTTCCTTTTAGCGTTGGTGTACCAATCCTCACCCCCTGAACGGGAGGAACTCGCTATATTTATATTTTGCACGTTCCTAAATGTGGGATGAGACGCATTGAATCTAGCTAAATCGGCAACAATTCTCTCGTCCTCCACATCAATTTTTTTCATTACCCGGATCTGCCGATTAGTCCTAACTTTTATACGTCCACCAGTGGCGGTTGGCGTCATCACCAATCTCCGTGGGATAGCATCTTCGTGACGTTCAAAATCGCTCACAATGGGCACCCTAGTGGCAGCGCTAACGCCACCGAGCCTCATGGTAGAACGATCAACTGGAGGAGTATCAGAGTGGCCCGCACCCCAATTATCGGAAAGATTTCCAAGGGCTGTAGTCGCAGAATATTTTCTTGCAGTCTCGCCTGGATTATCTTCCGAAGAGATATTGGCAAAAGACGGGCCCACATCAAAGGGCTCATTTTCCTCATTCCTTCTCTGAGTATCATAAATATTCTCGGTTGACACCACATGTTTACTTCGATTTCTAGACTTTGTCCGTGCCATGTCAAATAAATTATGGATATTATTCGATTTGCTGTAGCAAGAAAATCTTGAACGTGCATCGAATTTTGCGGATTCGATGTGGCTCGTGTCGAACAGGCTCCATTCGATGCGGTTGAAAAACGAACAAAAAACTACTTTTGGGGGAGAGAACAAGAATGACATGGAAGGTGGCCTCTTATATAGGCCCATGCATCGCCAACTCTCGCGAACGCATCGAACACAATTCATTTGTTGCGCTGCATCGAATTCTGTAATTCGATGTTCGCATCAACACGCATCGAACGACCACTATTCGATGCAGCCGCATTAGATTTGTCAAAATTTTATGCTTTTAGAGCATCGAATGCACCCTGTTCGATGCGCATCATTATTATTTCAAATAACAATTGCAAACTATAGCAACCCGTTCCGAAGAAACATATGATTAGGAACCAGTGAAACGCCCTTATCAAGCTGGTATAATGCCGACCGACTACAAATCCAAAACGCATTATTTAAATTTGGAAACCGCTCTCTCATCGACACCGTCTCCCAAACTGGGGGGACTATGTGATGGGGATATTTTAGGATTGGCCCAGCACTGTGTGTTGGGCCGGCCCATAGCCGTATCGAACTGGCCCAATTCGATATCTGATGCGCCTCGAATAACCCCTGTTCGATGCGTGCATCGAACCAACTTGGTTCGATGTGTATTCCACAACTGTCAAGGGGTCCCACAGGACGAAGTCTATAAATAACACGCTCCTTCACCTTCCAGAGAGGGATCGAATCCGAGTCCAACCACTACCACATCGAACAAATCTATTCGATACGCTTATTCGTTCGATACCTAATTTCATTCGACACACAACATTCGACACCAACATTATTGTTTCATATTGACATCGAATCAATCCAGTTCGAGTCACAGCAATATCGAATCACTAAGATTCGACATACCCATATCGAATCAGCAATCATTGAATAAATTCGGCATCGAATCAGCGCCGTTCGAGGCGCACGCCGAACATCTAGAATTCGATACGCACGTTAATTTGTCCTATTAGGATATCTAAAGCAATTCAATATCTGTAATAGATAGTAGGTGTTCCGGACAAAGTTAGTCCGTTCATTTTATTGGATTAACATTATTTTGGTTATTTATATTCAAATTGTATTATTGTACCGTGTTATGTTATATTGACGAAATAAAACCAAAATAAAACCTAATTAAACATGTTAACTTAATTAAACATGTAAATCTGCCATATATTTTCAGTCTAATTGGGGAAAAGTTATTATGTACAGCTGCTTCCGCACAATGATGATCCTCTGGCAATAGACCTGTTGAGCATGTTGCTTGTTTTTGATCCTTCGAATAGAATAACAGCTGCGGAGGCCCTCTCTCACCCTTATATCTCGTTCTTCAATATTTCAAGTACCGACAACACTCCTACCCGTGTTGATATCAACGCCGAGAGTATTGACGAGTCGTCCATCAGGGATTTGATGTTAAGAGAAATTCTTGTATACCATCCTGAAGCTTTTCATAAGAATTGTTGTAACATGGAAAAGGTGATAGGCATTTAAGTTGCAGGATTGATCATCAACTAGCCAGGTGAATCTGTAACTCTTTTTGTTTGTCAACTGATGATTTATGTAGCATTAGAACTATGAGAATTATTTAGTAAGAATTCCTAGTGTTTTTAAATTTTACAAATTACAATGACTTCATATATTTATTGTTTTCTTTTCTCCTGATTGTAACATATACCAATTTAAGTGTATTTTAAAAGGTTCTTCTAACTAATAAACATGCCGCAGTTTGTGAAGGGAATCAAGATTTAATTACATTACTCTATCGCATAAATATAACGTCATAAATACTCTGCTTTGGCACAATACTTTAATTTGTAGGTTTATTCCTTTTAATATTTTATCGTACAAGCACTAATTTTGCGTTTAGAAAAAACTTGGACAGCGCAAAACAACTATTACATTTATATCAAAATTCTCTTACAGATTTGACAACGGAATTTTTCTCTCTTTTTTTCTCATAAATTCTTAAAGTCCAAGGATGTAAACTTCTGAAACTCCAAAATTACACTATTTGCTGTGATTGTTGGCGCTGTAGGAAAGCGAATTGTCTGTTAAAGATTGATCTGAAAAGACTCGTACACGACATATATATATATATATAACTCCGAGGGTTGGTTAGCATCATAACATCTTTGATATTTGTTACGTTTTTGTGCTTTGGAAGCCTAAGTTCTCCCAAAGTCCGTAATGCATCCGTTTTGTTTTCAAACACATCCGTGATCTTCTTGATGGAAACCGCCTCATTTGTTTGCCTATTGATCACCGAACAAACCCAACCGTACTCCACCGATTGCCTTGATCATAATATATTATTTCGTGTCGATTACAAAAAAGGTCGTCCACATTCTGAACCAATGCTTCCCTTGACTCCACAGACCATTAACATATTCTTCCTCGAGAAACATACTGCATGCATGTGTCAAACCATTAGTTTTATATACTGTAATTACATTATAGTAACGCTGCTCATATATGTGCGCACATACCTTTCCAATGCATTGTTACTGATTCTTCTTACTTGCGCCAGGTATATAAAGATTTTTCTTTTATTGGAAACTTAAATTGAATTTAAGGAAACAATATTAATTTTTTTTTAAAAACTGAATTTAAGTAAAACAAATAATTCTTATTTCTTATTACTAAAAAATTAAAAAAGGAAAATTTAAATGGTATATTTGTCAAAAAAATAGGATCGGGCCAATGAAAAAGTCTACTGGATATTTTTGGTCAAAAAAATAGGAGTTAAAGGATAAAAGTGAGGCCCGCAAAGATAAAAGACAAAAGACAACTTAAGCCTATTATAAAGGGCAAAAAAAAAATATTTGACCCTCAAAAAATTATGTAGATGTTTAATATAACATTAATAACAATTAATTTTAATTGTTCGAATTTCTGGAAAATATGAAGAACACCTCAAGGTGTTCTAGGAGGTGTCCTAGGATATTTTCCAGAAATTCGAAGAAATAAAATTAGTTTTTTCGTGTAGTGACTTTGAGTTTCGCGATACTTTCACCAACACCAAAAGCGTTTCGACGAGGAGAAGGTTCAAACCAGAAATAATTTTTAAGACGATTTTTGGTCAAATTTTTTTCGAAACATGCACTGGAGAAAATCGCACGTGTTGCGAAGGTTGGGGTGGGGGGGGGGGGAGGCAGACCTAATAAAATTTCTCGAAAGGTATAATGAGGAAATGGGAATAGTTTGGGGGATTTAATTGATACTTTTATCTCTTTTTAAAATACCTATTACATGATATCGGGCAAATTCTATCCACATCCCCTGAGGTATTGCCTCTCTCTATCCACCTCCCCCATAGTTCTAATTTTCTCATCCACCTCCCCTCACTCACTCTGACTTCTAGTCAACATTTCAAAGGTAGTTTTGTCTTTATTTATTAAATATTATTTATTATGCCAACAATGCACATAAAACTTTATTAAAATCAAAGAATACTATGGCTTACGTTAAAAAATTCTATTAAAAAATAATTCTATAAACTAAGTTTCTTATCTAATTAGTTACAACAAAAGCCACACTCTTTCAACATTAATAGATATATCTCGTTCATTGAACTTAGTATTAGATTTTTAAATAATATTTTGCTTTTTTTCTAGCAACCGATCACTTTTGCAATAAAAATAGCATAACGTACACAATGTCGACACCAAATTTGAATACTATGGCAGTATCAAGTTTTAAATATAGATGAGCATATGATTTTTTTTTTTTTTTTTGCAAATAATGATTGATATTCTTCGAATGCACAATAAATATATCCTTATATATCAACCGCAATTGAATATATTAAATAATGTATTTATATGTTAATATATGATGTACTCCTGATACAACATCACCGAGTTATTCATAAATAAAAAGAACACCATCGAGTTTGACAAATATTCATTTTCTACGAAATTTAAGCACGAAACGTGGCTTATTTTTTTACTTAGTATTGGACTTCCTTGCTTAGAGAACTCCAGCTATGTGTATAATAAAATTGGTAAACATATTTCTTTATGAAACTCTAAAGTAGAGATATTTTTTGTCTAGATTTTATATTTGTGGACAATCTACGAATCTATAATTTCTATTGTATTTTTGTTTATATAGAATACATAAAAATAAAAAATACATTCCCTAAAAATTATAATTAATTTTTAATAGTTTAATAACTGTTGATTTTGATAAATTATATCTCCAAAGAATTATACTCTTATTATGTTTCATAAAAAGACAAGCTACAATATTTCTATTTTAACTTTAAATAAAAATATTAAGTACGTAATTCATTAACAATGTAATAACTTAATATTTTTTTTGTTTGGTAAATTTTGAATTCATTGTTTGCAAAATAAATAATATGTTCCCATCCATTGTGTGCATTAATGTTGGAATGATAAATAATATTTAATAAATAAAGACAAGATTACCCTTGGAATTAATTGTTAGCTAGAAGTCAAAGTGAGTGTGGGGATGTGGCTGAAAAAACTAGAACTAGAGGGGGTGGATAGAATTTGCCCCATAATATCAGGTCAAACTTTTTGTCCTAACTCATAACTATAAGAAACCGAACTGTTCATATATATATATATATATATTTAATTATCATGAGCTATTTCTTCAGATAAACATTATAATCACTAGTGTCATATATATATATATATATGTGGGTGACACCCCAAGTTATGAAAAAAAAACATATATAATAATGATTACTTGACACTTTGAAATATTTTTGAAGTTGAATTTTCTTACTATAAACTCTCATTGTGAAATATTTGGTAAAAGATATTAAAATCCTTAAAGGAACATATCAACTTATAAAGACTTAGAATGAATGTATCTTATTTAATTATGCAAAGAAAATATTGATCTACACTGCTTGGTTTTATGGAAATTTATACACCGAGTTTTAGAGGATTTATAAATCCTGCAATTTAGTTGATAATAACTAAAGCAGATGACCAACTACTCGAAATCAAGAAGCTAAATAAGCTACTTTGACTCGTGCACAATTCATCCACCCAGAATTGTAGAAATAATAAAGTATAATCCTGGATTATATATATTTGGGAATCAAAATAATATGAAATGGGATTTTATCTATTTAATAATAATCCACGAAAGATATGGGGATAAGAATAGCACATCTAAGTGCCACCTAGCAGGCATTCATGCAAAAATGCACATGCTTAGATATTAGTTTAATTTCTTGATTGAGTTGTGTGAGAAGATTAGTTTCATCATTTTACTCACACCACACTACTAAAGTGACGTTTTGGAAGAAAGATGCATGGTAAGAAGAAGAGGTCCAAGAACGCACATTCGGTTGAGTCGAAGAGAATGAAGAGATCAAGTTACCGCCACTCGTTTAACAGATAATCTATTATGTTTTAGTTTGATATAGATTGACTAATTATAATTAATCTTGCACTATACTGTGACAACAGTCATGGTATATCGTAATTTATTAGCTTATAAGGTGTTGAGACTTAAAGCCACACAAAATTACTTGTAGGTTCATGGAATTCATAAATTGAGCAGGACAACTAAGATGGTTTAAAATGGATACATAGTTCAAATAAGGAAAAAAAAATCTACATGTTTATGTCAATCGATTCTCAATTTAAAGCACGTCTTAATTTGATTGTTGTAAGTTTTTATCATTATTATGAATATTTAAGTTAACTGGTTCCATAAACATAGATACATCCATGATTCTATAGAACTAATAGGTGGCAAATAGTTATTTGTGAACATAGTTCTTTTATGTTAGAATATAACAAACGAAAGGTGCAGCACCACGATGATAACCAATTAATCATGATTTTGATTAATGGTAGTTAAGTTAATTCTTAGGTGAGACTAAAGTAAAAACACATATTAAAAGACACATGTTTAATTAAATAGCCCACTACCTAGGTTATCGGTTAAATTACCTAAAAAGGTGAGAATTCGTAGGAAGTCATTGAAATTCATTATATAGAAGTCCCAAACATGTTCTTAATATAGAATCCCAAACCTCTTAACGTAGGTGATTGAGATTCCTATTCCACGCGAGCGACTTGGACCACTACTGAACTTAGCCTGATGTCTTTTGTGTCCAAGGTGAGATACAAAATATATACTTTCTCGCTGAAATGAAAATTATACGTATTATATATAAAAGTGTTTTATCCTGCGAATTTATGCAAGTATGTTGTTACAAAGAATAACTGTTTACAAATGTGATCGATTCAAGGAATGCTCAATACTTGTTTACAATAACCGTTGATATTATGACAATCATATTACTAAATTATCCCTTGAGGAATCTTGATTTATGTACTGAGCTTCCTGTTTTAAAAGCATGCCAATATTATACATGAAATTAGCTTCATAATTGATCAATTCTTAAAGTCACTTTGATGGCTAAATTATTGCCACTCGATAGCATGCCACTTGATGGCTATTTATTGGGCCCTGACATGGATGTGTGGAATTCTCTTGGATAGCATAGGGCTATCAGCGTAGTTTTCACAATCCAGCGCCACTTTGAGCAAACTCTATTCTACGTCTGGACGAAGCATTCCAGCGGGGTGAATCAGAGTTGAAGCGTGTATTTGGGCACGTCCTCACCTTTATCCGGGTCGCTCCTGGAGGGGAGGTATAAGGTCGGGAGTCATAAGGCTGACGTGTTGTGACATGATTGATCTAATAACTGTTATGATTTGGCATAAAAGCATAAACTTCTTTTGAAAATCATTCTTGTCAAATCATGCTTTGCGAAAATACATTTTTATAGAAAATATTCATGCATTACGTCTCACTGAGTCCTTTTGACTCATACATATATTTTTTCATGTTTTCATTCCAGATTTACTAGAAAAGCTTAGAGGTCATTACATGGGACAAGGCTAGTCGAAATTCAATAACAGGTAGTGGACAACTCAAGATATTGAAATAGAAATCTTTGGGTACTAGCTTCTGCTCTTTGTTATTTTCGATTAGCTGCATCTTTCAGAAGAGAAGCGATGGGCTCTCTAATGAATTTTGTAGTGATGGTGCTTCGAGCCGAGCAGGATGCTTGGTGAGGGGCGTTACAATATATGTATATAATAAAGTTATAGCCAACCAGACTGATAAAAAAATATACAACTAGTATTTGGTTGAATAGATTTTAAAACTCTAATTAAGAAATCAATCTAAAAACTCATCTTTACTTAAATACTCTCCATTAACCACAACAACTGTAAATATATTATCTAGAAACTAAAGTAATTAAAATCATTTTAAACAAAAGACTATAGACTTACCCAGGGGCGGAGCGAGGATTTTTTCGGACTCCGGGCTGCTATTAACTTATATACATATATATATATTGTGTAAAATAGAATGAAAAATATATTAGATTAAGTACAATACGATGAAAAATACACGTAAATAAATATGTTATCGAAGTTAAGCTCTATATTTTTGTGAAGAGTAAAATTGATTAAAAACGCTTGTACACAAGCTCTTAGGATTACACATGGTTCTCCTTTAATCAGTATATCCGTTTATATATACTAGAACAAAAGAATACTTTAATGGACATATATTAAAAATTTAATAGTCTTACTTTAAAGCCCAACAAATAATAATTTTTGTTTGAATGCACAAGACTATATTTAAAAAAAATTAAAACATGAAATTTAGTATACTCTTTATATATAATAATATAACTTAGTACACTTTTACTAAACATCTCAAGATTCGGTATCGGTTTGAGCCTAAGAAGGGTGTTTTTTCTTAAGTGTAAAGAGATTTAAAACTAGACTTTTTCTTATATTTATTAATTTTGTTAGTTTTTTTGGCTTTTTTAAAGGAAAACTTTTTTTAAAAAAAGCAATTAGTGATATATTAAGATTTTGAATAGGGAATATTGATTCTAATAGCCATTTAACATAAACAACAACTAATGAATTGAGATTTCATTTTGATGATATTTATTTTAAGGAAAATATAGCAAAAATGAACTGTTTTTGTTGGGAATCGAACGCACAACCTGCAGGCCGCAAGAGGAAGGCATGACCACTGCGACAAACCCACTTTAATGTTAAGGAATTTAGAATTTTGTACCTGGCTTCAGCCCACCTGAAGCCACACTGTGGCACCGCCCCTGTTGACTTACCAAAACTAAAAGTTTTAAGCTACGCATGAAAGATGACGAGAACAGGAACAAAAATTAACATGCTTGGTTATGGAGTCGCGAGCCGTTGTCATGATCTTCCAGAACGCTGGAATTCTTTTTCAATTACAAGTTAGGGTTGATAAAAAGAGTTAGGGTTTATCCTAATTTTCCTATTCTAATGAGGCGGTGAACTAGAGGAAGCGAAATAATTATCTCGTTTTGGAGTGTTCTATTTATGGTAAGCGGAAATAGATTACTTAAAAACGTTGAGAAACAACCTAGATATTGTTAGTGCGCGCCTAGGAAAGCTTAGAATGAAACTTACCAAAACTTATTATTAATAATTAAACTTAGAGACAAAGTATAACATTGTTAAGTTTTTGATTTAGAATAGTATTTGCTAATGATAATTACAAATGTTTATGAAAATTGACCATCACGTTAATTAGTTCTAACTTAATGCTGTTATATATTTTTGGAAATTCTCAATTGTTCTAACAAATTTATTTTATTAATATTTTTCCAAAAGAAAATTTGCAATGTTGATTATTTTCATAATATTTTAAAAGATTTGAGGAAAGTCTCAAATTATAAGAAAAAAAGTCATGTAATTCTTTAGTTGAAAAAATACACACGAAAACCCTATATAAGCTTTAAAACATAATAATTATAGAGTTCTCCCTACAGTAGTTTTGTTACCTTTTTGCTTAGCTAAATCATGCAGTACTAATTATTTTAATAATTATTTTACACAATTTTAAAAAGTCTCAAAATACAGAAAAAACGTCTTTTGATAAACTAGAAACGTTGACTCGCAGTTTCCACGTGATTAATAATCAATTTTAAATATAATATAATTAATTTGTATGGTAAATATTAAAACTTAAATATGAGTGATGATCAAATCTTAGTTTGAAATTATAGCACATCATTTTGAGCTCAAAATTGCAATGTGGCTAGCACTGATGATAAATAACCTAGTACTACATCACTAACACCGGCACACTTTGCACTACCAAATAACAAAATAATCACTTCACATTCTTGATGGATTACTTCTTAGGCAATGATCTCGTGCTTCTTCTCTTTGCCTTTCTTCCTACCCTTGTCCTTTTGCCTTTCTTCCTACCGTTGTCCTTAACCAGGTCCTTCTTCCTACCGTTGTCCTTAACCAGGTCTTGGTCTTTGTTGTTGAATTTGGTGATGGCTGCACCCAACTCTAACAGCTTAACATACTTCCTGCTTGTGCCCAACTTTAAGTTACTTTGGCTTTCTTGTGTTCCTAGAACCTTCTGATGTGATATTGGTTGAGCAGTCATTTTTGGTGTAAGTTTGGACTATTTATTTTTTTACCAAGTCAAACAACCATCCCTCATTAATGATTCACATCTGCATTAGCAAACTCACTTTTTGTTTTGGCTACTTGTGCTGTTAGCTCTTCCTCTCTTGCTTTCTTCTTGTTCTTTTGCACAAGCCCAATATTGCAAGGTTATAACCTGGTATACTATGGTGATAGCTCCAGTAGTTGGTTCAACAAATAACACCTATACAACCGAAACAGAAAATGTGAGTACATCAATGCAAAACATACAGCATCAACACTATTAGTCATAAATATTGATATACACGTTTTCACCTTAAAGCTCGACTTTGCAACAATTAATTAATTCTCATCCTCAACAGTGTTGCGGAAAAACCTAAATATTGTTAGCTCGGGGCTAGGAAAGCTTAGAGTGAAACTTACCAAAACTTATTATTAATAATTAAACTTAGAGTCAAAGTATAACATTGTTAAGTTTTTGATTACAGATTGTATTTGCTAATGATAATTACAAATGTTTATGAAGATTTGACCATCATGTTAATTAGTTCTAACTTGCTGTTATATATTTTTGAAATTCTCAATTGTTCTAACAAATTTATTTTATTAATATTTTTCCAAAAGAAAAATTTTCATGTTGATTATGTTCATACTATTTTACAAGATTTGTGAAAAGTCTCAAATTATAAGAAAAAAAGTCTTATAATTCTTTAGTTGAAAAAATACACACTAACTTTTTTACCTTTTTCCTTTGCCAAACTGATTATTTTTGTAATAATTTTACACAATTTTATAAAGTCTCAAAATATAGAAAAAAATATCTTTTGATATACTAGAAACGTTGACTCGCGGTTTTCACTTAATTAATAATCAATTTTAAATATAATATAATTAATTTGTGTGGTAAATATCATAACTTAAATATGAGTGATGATCAAATCTTAGTTTGAAATTACAGCACAACATTTTGAGCGCAAAATTGCAATATGGCTGGCAGTGATAATCAAAAACCTACTACTACATCGCTAACACCGACACACTTTGCACTACCAAAACACAAAATGATCACTTCACATTCTTGATGGATTACTTTTTAGGTAATGATATGGTGCTTCTTCCCTTTGCCTTTCTTCCTGCCCTTGTCCTTAACTTGATTTTGGTGATGGCTGCACCCAGCTCTGACTGCTTAACATACTTCTTGCTTGTCCCGAGATCTAAGTTACTCTAGCTTTCTTGTGTTCCTAGAACCTTCTCATTTGTTCTTAGTTGAGCAGTCACCTTTGGTGTAGGTTTAGACTGTTTATTTTTCGACCAAATCAGACAACCATCCCTCATTAATGATTCTCACACCTGCATCAGCAAACTCACTCCTTGCTTGGGCTGCTTGTGCTGTTAGCTCTTCCTCTCTTGCTCTCTTCTTGTTCTTTTGCACATGCACAATGTTGCAAGGTTATAACTTGGTTTACTATGGTGATAGCTCCAGTAGTTGGTTCAACAAATAACACTTATACAACAGAAAATGTGAGTACATCAGTGCAAAAACATACATAAGCAACACTATTAGTCATAAATATTGACCAACAACAAACTCATTATGAATGGACAATCAAGCAGAGAAGAAATATGAGGCATTAACATACATTTATATTGTCTCCTCTTTTCTGCCTCCTGATAGACCTTGGTGTTTGCCCAACAACAAACTTTACTACTTCTTCATCATTTGGGATTAAGTCTTCCCTAGCTCGTAGCACATTTGCAAACTGCAAGACTTAGAGATGAGAACTCTAATTACTTTAAGGCATAATATGACATCAACAATACTTAAACACACAAATGACACTAAACCTTTTTAGATGCAACTCTCTTCTTCCTCCTTATGGATCTTGATGTATGGAATATAACATCAATATCCACCATCCCAGTATTAACTTTGGAGCAATCATCAATCTCATCAAGCTGTTGGGGTAATATGAAATCATTCTAAGGAGGTACCACTCCATTCGATTTCTCCCTTTCATTTTTTCTAGCAGAGATGAAACTCTGGCCAACCTCCAAAGTGAAATCATTCTCTAAAGGTACATGCACTATGGACTTCTCTCTTCTGGTCCTAGTAGACATGCTTTGACCTCCAACATGGGTAGATGGCTCATCAGTAGTAGGATTGGCTCATCAAGTGTGTAATGATTTGCGACATAGTCTGGAATTTGGACCCCAATCTAGAGTATGGCACTAGGTGCATGCTTACAAGGGATCCTTGTCAAGACCCATAAACTGCATGTGCATGTCATATCTTCCAAATTCACATAATGATGTGAATTATCATAGGCACCCACTTGTATCTATTATCATCAGATTTCTTGGGCATGCATGTGCTTACAAGATTATAATAGAACGCATTGATAGGGCCTTAAAAAACCCCGAGTGTGTTAAAAAATTCCCAAAACATACAGTCACACATCTCCCATGTACTCATGGAGATCACCACACGGTTCTTATCAATTGCGAGGGACTGAGCGTGATCAAGAGCAAGGGCCGTTTTGCTTCGAAGAAATATGGTATAAGCACCCAGATTGTGAGAAATTGATGAAATCCCCATGGGAGGAACATCCAAAACTCACAGATCCAATCAAAAACGTTTCACAAATCATGCTCCCGTAGAACTGCACTAGTTTTGGTAGTCTCTTTAAAAGGAAAAATCGGGAGTTGAAACGCATCGAAGGAACAAAACGAGCCCTAGCCCGAACACCGAACGCTTTCCTCATCAATTTAGAACGTGATCATCTTGAGGAACAAGGCAAAATCTTCAGACAAGAAGAGATATTTTGGCGACAGAAGTCGATAATTAAATGGTTAAAGGATGGAAATTGAAACACCAAGTTATTTCATAGATCGACACTCACGAGAAGAAAACAAAATGAAATTCATACACTGAGCATTGGCGATATTTGGATTGACGATCCAGAAATCCTTAAAATGCATGCAATTGAGTTCTTTCACCGCCTCTTCTCCAGTACGGCGAACACAACTCCTCCCTTGTAATACTCTCTATATCAGATGCGACTTAGCGATGATACGATAACAGATTTGGGGAAGGCGATATCACGAGACAAACTTAAGTTGGCCGTATGGGTGTCGCACCCGTCAAAGGCCCCAGGCCCCGATGACCTCCAAGCAATGGTATATCAAAAATATTGGTCTTGGATCAGTGAGTCTCTTTTTGAATTTGTGAATGTAGCCTTCTATAAGGGCGAGTTTGACGAACAAGCGTGCGAGGCATCCCAAAAGTGCCAAACCCCATAGTTATATCACAATTCCAGCATATATCCTTGTGCAATGTGTCCTACAAATTCATCACTAAGCGCATCACCATGAGACTCAAAGATCTTATGCCGTACTTGATAGCCACGACTCAATCAAATTTTATCAAAGGGAGAGGAACACATGATAATATTCTAGTTGTTCAAAAGATCCTTCACTCTCTTCGCAACAAGAAGAATAACAAGTTTGGCTATATGCTCCATAAACTAGATCTCGAAAAGGCATATGATAAGATTAGTTGGATTTTTCTTGAAGAAACACTTAACGCGTTTAATTTCTTGAAGAACTTAACGAAGCTTATCATGTTCTATGTGACTAATGCATTGACACGCATCCTCTAGAATGGAGAGACCTTAAACCCGTTCAAGCATGGGTGTGGCCTACGATAAAGTGATCCACTCTTACCACACCTCTTTGTACTTTGCATGGAGCGACTCGCATACCTCATTATTGAGGAAGTGGACAAGAAGAATTGGGAGCCGATCGTCCCATGCAGAGGGGGCCTCATATTCATTTTCGTCGACGACCTTATACTTATGGGTAAGGCGACGCTTAAGACAACACATAACATCAAAGAGGTACTTGATAGATTTTGCGTGTCATCGTGATTAAAGCTTAGTGCGGCCAAGTCTAGAGTTTCCTTCTAAGAAACGGGCGATTGGACCTTAAAACGGAGAATTTGCGCCCTAATTGGGGTTTACTCACATATAATATTGGGAGATATCTCAGGGGTCAACTTATTTCAGGGAGGGTTAAGAAAGAAGATTTTAGCGGCCTCTTTGATAAACTCCACACAAGATATTCGGGTTGGAAAATGAAAAACTCTATCCCTCGCGGGGCGATTCACACTCATTCAGTCCGTCTCTACGACCGTCCAATCCATGTGATGTAATCCTGTTGCTTCCGGAAAATGTTTGTAAAACCCGAGATCGACTAAATAGGGACTTTATATGGTCAAGTGAACCGAATAACAAAAAACTTCACCTTGTTGGATGGGATCGGGTTAATCGCGAAAAGAAGGAAGGGGGACTTGGGGTGCGCGTCACACGGGTGAGCAACCAAGATTTGTAGTCGAAACATATCTGGAGTTTACTAACCGATAAACAAAGCCTATGGAATAATTTGGTAAGTGCTAAGTACCTCAAACACAATCGCCTTACTGAATATATGCCAAAGTCGAGCGACAATGTTACGTGGAAGGGTTTGATTCGTTGTTTGCAATTAATTAAACAGTTTCTTTGGTGGAAAATAAGAAAAAGGGATAAAGTATCTTTTTGGTTCGACAATTGGATGGGTAACATGCGCCTATGCGATCGAGTGCCTAACATAGAGGACGAAGAGAAATCGATTACATTGAGCAAGGTGATCGATGACAATGGGGAATGGTGCTTGGACGACTTGAGAACAAAATTGCAATCGAGTTTGGTAAGTATTATCATGAGGAAAAACCGATTTTAACGAACGTGGATGATCGGATTCCGTGGAACAAATCGGCGAACGGTGCATTCTCATGCCAAAGCACTTATAGAGCACTCTACCGTGCCCAAAAACCTGGAATACCACCGCAAATAATTTGGCATGGATTTGGAAAATCCCTAGCAGCAACAAGATATGATACTTTGTATGGTTGGCTCAATAAAACCGCGTTGCAAGTAATTATCAACGAAAGGAGCGTAAAGTTGCTGAATCAGCAGAGTACGAGCTGTGTGAATTTCTGAATGAAAACACGCTTCATATACTTCACCATTGTGTTGCAACCAAAAAGATTTGGCACACCCTACTTGGAGGTACAAGCCTGAACCAGTTTAGTAATTTTCCGGATGAGGACTGGATCAAGAAGAATGCCCTATGCGGTGAAAAAGTATGCTCGTTATTGCCGAATATTCTCTGGAATATAGTTTTTGCCGCAAGTCTTTGGTGTATTTGGAAGGCACGGAATACAAAAGTTTTCAAAAGGAAGCGCGAAAAGATTTACGTGATTATTTAAACAATTAAGTGTTGAGTTAGCGAAGGCCAACAATGAGCGGATACCGATTGAGAACGAAAAAGTGGGAGAAGCCAGGTTCAAGTTGGGTCAAATTTAATGTCGGCGGTAGCGTGAGAACACAATGAAACATTGGGACGTTTGGTGGAGTACTAAGGGACGAAAAAGGCACGTGGTTATGGGGCTTCAAAGGAAAGAGAAATTGCCCTACTTCGCTTGAGATTAAGGTCAAAACAATCAAGGAGGGTATGAAGATCGCATGGGATAGAAGAATTCCAAAGATTATCATTGAGACGGACTCCTATGAGGCGTTTAAAATGATCATGGAGCTAGGACTGTTCAATGGTTCCACGGTTTGGTTAAACCGTGGAAACCAAACCAAACAAGACAGTTTGGTTGAACCATTGTACATATTTGCTACTGTGGTTCGGTTTGGTTTCGAACCAAAACTGTTTTGGTTTTAGTGCTAAGAGACCAAATTAAACAAAACAAACCAAACTAAACCAAACAAACCAAACCATTGAAAAAATAAAAAAAAATGTTAATTTATAAAGAAAGAAGCCAAAAACGTCAACACACTTACACACAAACAAAAAACCACATAACCCACCCGTCGGTTTTCCTACATCCCTAATCTCCAATTTTTCTAAATCCCCGATTTCCAACACCGAACCACCCGCACGAAATAATAAACTTCATATTTGATCCTCCAAACCTTGGAATTTGCCTAAAATCACGTGGACGTAAGGACTTTAGTCCTTACGTTTTGCTCGGGAGGCCGTTTCTACTTGGAAAAGTGGTATCATTTGTAAAAAATTGACTCTGTTGATTTTTTGGTCAAATCTCAACTCATTTGGATCTTGAATATGTTCTTCTCAATCTTGAAATCATCATTTTTCTACACTTTATCACTTCTCGTTTCAAGAAAGTTTAGTTGTATGCTTAATTAATGATCGAATAGTCATTAATAGTTGCATCTTTAAGCTTGAATCGCAAATGGGTTTTGTGAGTTTTCGCTAAAAATCTTGATTAATCTACTCTAATATAATTTTAGTTCAACTTTAATGAAAAAAGAGGGTAATACAATTTTTCTTTAAAAAAAGATGACTTTATTTTTTCATAATTGAACAATTTCTCGAATTTGGTTTTTTTGGGTTTAACCGAACCGAACCATGAAACCGTTTAAACCAAACCATACTGTATGGTTCAGTTTGGGTTTTCTTATTTGGTTTGGTTTGGTTTGGTTTATGGTTTTCTTATTTGGTTTGGGACCAATGAACAGCCTCACATGGAGCAAGAGAGCAACAACATGGAGCTTAAAGAGATGATTGAGGAATGCCGTAGCTTGCTTCACAAACCTTGGATGCAATTGCTGGATTACACGTGACAAAAACAAGCTTGCGGATACTATCGCCAAACTATGCTATACCGAGGAGGATGATTTTAGTTTTATACAAACTCCGCCACTCGAACTTCTTTCTATTATGTCTAAGAATGTAGTCTACGAGCCTTTTTTTTGTTTTTCTTATCCAAAAAAGAAAAGGAATTTCGGGTCATTCGCAGGCTCACAACATTATACATGAATATATTTTTACCGGGCATAGTAAATTTTTTGGTTAAGTATTTTTTTTTTGAAATATGTGAGGAATGTTGGATATACTTTTAATACATTTTGGAAATATTTAACTATATTTGACTATTATATTAAAAGTGAATTTGAACCCACTGTAGACAAATTAATTTTGTCTACTCCAATTAAATATTGACAAATGTCAAATTGATTATTGTAAATTAAATTGATTATTTCTATTTTTAATTTGGAATTTTACTAAATTAAATTCCATTTATTAATAGGTTAATTAATTGATTTATAATATAAAGATGGAGAATTGTTGGCCGATCAAATAAAGCCATGTGGAAATACGATGTGTTCTAAGAATTTCTTGATAAAGGGCAGCCCAATGCACGAAAGCATCCCCGCAATGCAAGGATCCGGGAAAGAAGTCCACCACAAGCTAAATTAAATCCATGCCTATATTAAAAAAAATAAAACCGACCAATCACAAGCAAGGAGGCTCGGTTCTACAACTATAAATAGACGAGCTCTTGAAGAACAAAACACAACAATTGAAGCTTCAAGAATTCAGAGCAAGGAAGTTCAACAAATCCTCTCCACCAAGTCCATCAATCTTCAAGGTGTTCTTCGTAAAGAACTCATTTCAATCCGATATCAAGTCTCAAGTTCATCAAATAACCGTTTTTGAAGATTGCACTTCTGCCGAGGAAGATCAAACTTCAACAAATTCAACAAATCCAAATCAAGTTCATATCGTTCTTCAGCAATCTTCAAGATGTTCTTCGTTAAGAACTCCTTTCAATCCGAGATCAAGTCACAAGACCCTCGGAAAACCATTTTTGAAGATCAAAATCCATATTGGAAAGATCAAAATTCACAAATCCAAAGAACTGAAGACGAAGATCATACCAATCTTCATCAACCTTCAAAACAAATTCCAAATCAAATCACCATTTAATCCGAGATCAAGTCCAAAGACCCTCGAATTAACGTTTTCTCCAAGTTCAAATCATCTGAATGAAGATCAAATTGAAGATTTCCACCACAGATTTCAATATTGTTCTTGTAGAATCGAATCAGAGGATTAGATAGAGATTGAACCGCAATTGTACTTCAAATATACTCAAAAATTTATTTGTAATCTTTTCTTGTTCCTTTATTCTCAGAGATAGCAAGAATTTGTCGTTACAAATTTGGCACGCCCGGTGGGACTACTCTACCTCTCATCTCTTTTCATCAAGAACAACAAGTCAACCATATGGCATCACGCAAGACAAGAAGGTTGTCCGATCTATTGACTGATCCATCTACGAAGATGCCAAGTGAAGTCGTCCACGACATTGTTCAAAAGGACTCCTTTGTCTCCGACAACGTCAACAATGATGAAGATGTTGAGAGCGACGACTCCTCCTCACCAACTCCTCACTCCTCATCGGGTTCCTCACCTTCGTTGGATACAGTGCACGCATTGACAACCAGTGCTACAACTTTGGAGGAACAAATTGGGATGTTGACCAAAGCCATAGAGATGCTGAACAAACATGTGCAAGACCAAGACTCCAAGATAGAAAAATTGCTGAGTAGGGAAGTCAAGGTGGAAGAAAGTCATGTAAAGGACCTGAAGTTTGGAAGCTTTGAAAAGGGTGAAACATCCATGAAGCAGTTATCCAATGAGAAGGAAAAGTCTATTGCCAATGAATTCCGAGTCTCTTCAAATGGCATGATCCCTGTTGATCAATTAAAAGAGTTCATCATGGGAACTATCAAGGACAAACTAGACGGAAGCTTCAAATCATCATTCTCCTATTCCAAACCGTACACTCAAAGGATAGATAACCTCAAGATGCCGAATGGCTACCAACCACCAAATTTCCAGCAGTTTGATGGCAAAGGCAACCCAAAGCAACATATAGCTCATTTTGTTGAGACTTGCAACAATGCCGGAACTTACAATGATTATCTTGTCAAGCAATTTGTTCGCTCGCTGAAGGGGAATGCATTTGATTGGTACACTGATTTGGAAGCAAACTCGATTGATAGTTGGGACGAGTTGGAGCAAGAATTCCTCAATCGCTTCTACAGTACAAGAAGGACCGTCAGCATGATTGAACTAACAAATGCTCGCCAATGGAATGAAGAGCCAGTGATTGATTACATAAACCGTTGGAGAAATTTGAGTCTCAATTGCAAGGATCGATTGTCCGAGGCCTCGGCTATAGAGATGTGCATCCAAGGCATGCAATGGGGGCTCCGCTACATTCTTCAAGGAATACAGCCAAGGACGTTTGAGGAGTTAGCAACTCGTGCTCATGACATGGAACAGAGTATGGTGGCAAGTGGAGCTAATGGACCACCTATGCAAGATCCGCGAAGATTCAGTGACAAGCAAGATGCAAGGAAAGGGGGTAAATCTTTCAACAAAACACCTACCAAAGAGTCTATAGCGGTGAATGTTGCTCCGTTGAGAATCCAGACCAAGACAAATGATAGCAACGACCAACGAAAAAGGTGTTTTAAAATCTGAAAAGGCCAATAATTCACAAGTTAATGAGCAAAGGAAGACGACACTCAAGGAGATGCGGTCAAAGCAATATCCATTCCTCGATTCTGACGTTTCAGCCATATTTGATGATTTGCTCAAAGCTAATCTGATTGAGCTACCTGAAATGAAGAGACCAGAAGAGGCTGGTCGCACCGATGATCCTAAGTATTGCAAATATCACCGTCTCGTAGGACACCCAATCCATGATTGCTTCATATTCAAGGATAAAGTGATGCGGTTGGCTCGTGATGGGAAGATCACGCTAGAAGAGGATGTCGTGTCATCAAACCTTGTCGCACTCTTAAGCCCAGTTGATAACCTAGATGACTCACACATCATCGTTTCATGCAATGCGACTCACGAAGGAGAGGAAATTGAAGACTCTACTTCAAAGACTGCTCATGTCACAAACCAATACATGGCCACTATATGCTTCACTGATGAAGACCTTCCACTAGGTTCCAAGCTCCACAACCGACCATTGTTTGTCGCCGGCTATATTCGCGAGAAAAGAGTCAATCGAATGTTAATTGACGGGGGCTCTGCGGTCAATATCTTACCTCTACGCACTTTGAATACATTAGGGATCTCGGTGGATGAACTATCAAGTAGTCGTCTGATGATCCAAGGTTTCAACCAAGGGGGGCAAAGAGCCATCGGCATCTTAAGATTAGATCTTCTTATTGAAGATATGCCGTCCAGTACGCTATTCTATGTCATCGAATCCAACACATCCTACAACATGTTATTGGGTCGACCTTGGATACATGAAAATGGCGTTGTTCCTTCAACATTACACCAGTGCTTTGGATATTATCAAGATGGAGTCGAAAGAAAGGTACATGGTGATGTAAATCCTTTTTCTGATGCTGAAGCACACTTTGCAGATGCAAAATACTATATTGAAGGAAAGAGCACTGTGAAACTCAATGGAACTGAGCAACTACAGCAGCATGGTGTAAAAGGCTCTGATAACACAAGTGACACAGAGAAGAGTAAAGATTATGGATCTCCCCTTGAGACAAAGCCTTTGATAGGACTAACATTCCCTCTTACAACACTTGAAAAGAAAGGGCCACCTCCTCCACTTGAAGGATTTGTTCGTCCATCCAAAGGACCAGAAACAGAGCATGGAACATTGCCCACAAAGAAGATTGAGCAATGCTTCGACCCGAAAGCTTTCAAATTGCTAGTTAAAGCTGGATATGACCCTAATGAAGAACCACGATTGGAGGGCCTCGCTCTTGATGCTGCTACAGAGAAGCCATACGGACTCAATGCCACACAAGTTATGCTAAAGGAAAAAGGGCATACCATTCCAAACATTCGGGTAGGCCTTGGCTACAAGCTACCAAACCCAGTTCGTATTGCTATAAAAAGAGCTAATGCCAACTACATAGGCGAAGTAGAGGGTTCCACAACAGGTTGTGAAGAGAAGATACCACACATGTCGGTCTTTGATAGACTTGGTCCGAATAAAACAGTCTTTGATAGGCTTGGTTCGAATAAAATAGTCTTTGATAGGCTTGGTCCAAGTAAAAGGTTTGATTGGAAAAGGTTGAGTTTTCCACATATGTCAACACACGCTAAGAGAAACCTCAAGTCATTAAACTCTAAGAAAATTCAAAGTCTGATCCCATCTCGAATGATTCGCCGCGAAGGCTTGATAGTGTCTTGTGGTGAAACGCTTAAAGTCAAGTTACAAACCGTAGAACTCACAAAGACCAAAGACAAAGATGAAGAGAGTGTAGGGTCGTCATGCCATATCACTTGTCGTGAAGAAGATGTTAAAGAAGACGTCGCTTTTGATTGGTATATTAGTCTTGAGCCAAACTCCATTGACAACTGGAAAGATCTACAAAGTGCATTCTTCAATCGCTTTTATAGCACTCGACGCACTGTGAGCATGATAGAGCTTGCGAATTCACATCAACAAGAAGATAAGCCAGTGATTGAGTACGTCAATCGATGGAGAAATCTATCCTTGAGCTGCAAAGAGAAATTGTCTGAAACTTCAGCCATAGATATTTGCATTCAAGGGATGAATTGGGGTCTCTCTTACATACTTCAAGGAATCAAACCAAGAACATTTGAAGAGTTGGCGACGCGTGCGCATGACATCGAATCAAGTATGAAATCTACCCACGTCCTCGATACTAAAGGTGATGATACGGATGACACCGACGATGAAGAGGGCGCGACATCAAATTTCATTACAACCAATATGCTCCTTGATAAGAGCTTAAACTATCTCAAATCCTCAAATTAAGTGTCAAAGTATGTACTCCTTGATAAGAGTATAAACTATCAACATTCTCCTTAACACGAGTATAAACTGTTTGCATATGTGAACTTAAAGTAAACATTCAAGTCTTCAAGTCTCCTAGACACGAGCCAAAAGGTCTGCAAGTTCTCCAAAGCCAAGTCTTCAAAGTAAATATCCAAGTTTTCAAGTCTCCTAGACACGAGCTAAAAGGTCTGCAAATCCTTCAAGTCTTCAAGTCCTCATAGACACGAGCAAAAAGGTCTGCATGTTCTTCAAGTGTTCAAGTGTTCAAGTCTTCAAAAAAAATGTGCAAGTCTTCGAGACACGTCGAAAGCCTGGAAATCCTTCAAGTGTTCACGTCTCCTCGACACAAGCACGGAATTTCTTCAAGTCAAATGCTCCATGACGCACGAGCTTAAACTGCATGTTACTCCTGGCCCGCATGAGTATAAACTGTGGATGGCAACCACCAATGGTAAATTATGTGGTTAAAATGATAACTTACCCCACTAAAGGTGTTTATGTGGTTAAAATTTAAATACCCCACTTTGTTCAAAGTGGTTAAAGAATGAATACTCCTAGCCCGCATGAGTATAAACTGTGTACGACACCCCCTTAAATCAATCTTGATATCTTTGAACTACGTTATGACTTGATCCTTTTTATTAAGGTACGTAGGCAGCTTAGATTTTTCTAAGTTCAGTCATGAAATTTGCTTAAGTTGGTTTTGTTGCGTTATGTTACAATATTCATAGGAAAGAAACATGATGCCAATGCAAATGAATAACTCAAAATGAGGTAAATAAAGGTCTCCTAGACACGAGCCAAAAGGTCTATAAATCATTCAAGTCTTCAAAGCAAATGTGCAAGTCTTTGAGACACGTCAAAGCTTGGAAATCCTTCAAGTATTCACGTCTCCTCGACACAAGCACGAAATTTCTTCAAGTCAATTACTCCATGATGCACGAGTCTAAACTGCACGTTACTTCAAGCCCGCGTGAGCATAAGCTGTGAATGCCACCCCTAAATCCAAATTCATGTATTTTGAACTACGTCGTGATTTGATCCTTTTTTATCGAGGTGAAGGACGTGTTTGTTAAGAAAGTGTCAAAACTGACTGGTGATCATGTAGATACGGCCTTATTGCTTGCTGAGATTTTGACTCGTCTTTCTGTTCAACCGGACCAATCCGATAACAAACATCATGAAACGACAAGTTATACAGGCTGAGGAGACAGAATGGAGTAGTTGAGCATTGGATTTATGTTTCCTGCCAGCTGCTCGAATGGGAAGTATTTGACCCCAAGCGTCGTCGTTGGATGACTTTACCGAGTTTGAATCCTAATCAATGCTTTGTCTTTGGAGATAAGGAATCTTTGGCGGTTGGAACTGAACTTCTTCTTTTCGGTAGAGAACTCGTGTCTTACGCTATCTATCGTTACAGTTTGTTGACAAACACGTGGACTACTGGAATGAGTATGAATGCGCCTAGATGTTTGTTTGGTTCTGCAAGCCTCGGGGAAATCGCAATATTGGCTAGTAGTTGTGATTCAAATGAAAATATTCTTGATTATGCGGAGTTATATAATTCTGAGTTCGGTCATATTCTTTTGCCAAGTTATGTTGCGTGGAAGATGTTACATGAATATCCTTGAGATATGACGGGCCAACAAAGCTGCGCGCGCAACCAAGTCTTGAAAGCAAATATCTTCCTTTCAGATGCCTTTTGGTGTCGAGTCATGAAAACAATGTGCTCCTTCAAGGTATCTTTGAGGCCAAGTCATGAAAATGATGTCTCCTCGTTCAAGCGGCCTTTGATGTAGGGTCAACAATGTCTGGTCTTGTTGAATGTCTTTGATGCCAAATCTTGAAACCATGTCGACTCTTGCCGAATATCTTTGACGCCAAGCCTTGAAGACAAGTCCACTCCTGCTGCATGTCTTTGATGCCAAGTCTTGAAAACAAGTCGACTCCTGCTGAATGTCTTTGATGTCAAGTCTTGAAAACAAGTCTACTCTTGCTGAATGTCGTTGTTGCAAAGTCTCGAAAGCAAATCTCTTCCTTTCGGAAATATTTGAAGCAAGTCCTGAAATGAATGTCTTCTTCAAGGTTTCTTTGATGACGAGACCTGAAATGAATGTCTTCTTCAAGGTTTCTTTGATGTCGAGTCCTGAAATGAATGTCTCCTTCAAAGTTTCTTTGATGTCGAGTCGTGGAAATGATGTCTCCTTCAAGATTTATGGTGCCGAGCCATCCAAGGAATGTCTCCTCTTTCAAGCTCACCAATGATGTTGTGTTGATTGAGGTTTGATTGTGCTCTTCCTCTCTTTACAAGAGATCCGAATTTTGTCAAGTACGACACGCGCATAAAACCTTCACGATCTCCAAGTTGCAATTATATGTGAACATGGATGCATAGACTGGCTCGTACGTGTTGGTGGAAGTAAGTGTAGGATTGCACCGAACAAGCACATCTTCTGTCCACTCCCAATATCCGGGAAAGTAATGGATTTTGCCAGGAAAGTGAAGAAAGACATCGTCCCATATGGCATCATCATGGGCAATACGTTGCCCCAAGGTATCGAAAGGAAGATCATCGTCTGATACTCAGCGCAGAGAAGATCGGAGCACGAACGACGGCAGAGATCGATTGGAGGATTTGGGAAACTCTTCGGTCCAGTCTTTAGATTTAATGGTGTTAATCAAAGTGGGCCATCGACTTGTGAAAATTCCGGCAAAAGGGGTACCGACTTCCAAGACTGTGTCCCGTTGGGTCGATTGGTTTTCATCTCCGGTGATGGTTAGGGTCTTAACTCCCTTCGAATTATAGGCACGACCAAATTTCACCATTTTGCGTATCCTGTCAACATCAACAAAAAAAATATTGAGATTAGCAAAAAAAAAGAGAAAAAAAAAACAAAAGAAAGAGGCGTGTAAAACAAGAGACAAGGGCAAGTAAAAAGGGCGTTTAAAAGGGGAGTGGCCGGATCCAAACTTAGTTGAGCTCAAAATGTTAGAAATCTTGTTAGAATCCATTGCTTGTTTAGCTTTTTCAAGCGCATTCATGTTTTGTCGCATTGGATTGTCATCTATGTCTTGTTTATCCTTTTATAGCATAACGAGGTTCGAGTTCATAAGTCCCACTTTATCATGTCCAAAGGATTGGTACAAGTACAAGTTCGGCTCGGAAATTGGGACGATGATATTTGAGATTTGGTCAACATTTGCTTTCGGAGTTGACTTTTCGAGGGTCAACGTTGACATAGTCAACGCAGCTGATGTGGCACGCGGGTCCACATTGGTCTTGCAAGGTGAGGTGGCTAAATGGGATGACAAGTGTGAGGTAGGGTCCACATCCATAATGAGGGATACAAAGACAAAGCAAGAGCACTCTTGTCCCCCTAGTGCTCTTACTCCTCCACTAACTCACAAAAGCCAAGGTAGTGGAATATTCTTGCCCCCCCACTACCAAACCATAGCTGACAGTTGACCGCCGCCTATAGACAGTTGACCGGACGGAGGCGGACGGCGGTGGCGCGGCAGTGCGACGTCGGAAAGTCGCCGGAGACGCGGTTGCGGTCAGAAAATTCAACCGGAGCCACTAGAATGGAGCTAAGGACGTTACGGATCCGATACAACTGATCTCGAGTCGGTCCACCCACCAATCTGACCGTAACGAAGAGTACTACCTGAAAATGACACTTTCCGGCGAGGTTGCGTCGGAAAGGTGGTCGGAAACAGCGGAAAACCGACGGAAAATGCTTAAAACCCTTGGATCCGAAGCCAAAACTGACCCCAAGACTCAAATCCGATGAAAATCACCTCCACAACCACCAAAAACATGCAAGGGACATGATCCTTATCAACACCGAAGAGGCGGACGGCGGAGGTACGGCGGTGTGTCGTCGGAAAATCGCCGGAGCCGTGGTAGCAAACAAAAAAAAAAACCAAACGGAACCGCCTCGTCCGTAGCTCCAAAAACTCGTGAGGAGGTGTTGTGCTCCGATGATACCGGCGTCAAGATGAAGAAGACGTCAAAGCACGGAAATACCTCGAAACCACCACACTAACCGTTCCTCTTGAGCTCACGATTATGATGATGACATTTTCGAGATGAAACTTTATCACATGCGCGATAAATCTCCAATGGAAGGTGCGGCCATGTGAGGAGCTAGAGGAAAGAGAAAGAATTTTTTTCTTCTCTTTTGTAAGGTGCGGCCAAAAAAAAAAAGAGGAAAGAGAAAGAATTTTGTTTTCTTCTTTTTGTTGTTGAACAAGACATACTACACGGTTTCTATATAGCAAAAAAAAAAAAACAAGAAGAAACAATGACACACTACCTACATGTGAATATGTGTGTGATGGGAGTGGAAAAAGCAACAAGAAAAAAAAAGAAGAAATGTCACGTGGGAGGCCTAATTTGTGTTTGATACACAAAATTGCACTTTGGTCCTTCTAAGCAATTGCCATGGAAGCCCTCCAAAGTTTGGATTCTTAAGTGAAGTGCACAATCTTATATCAATTTCATTGATGGCACAAAAAAAAAATATATGTTGCGACATATTCACTTCAAGACGCATTTTTTTTTACAATGCTATTAGTGACAAGTCGCAAGGGGGCATTTGTAGACAAATTAATTTTGTCTACTCCAATTAAATATTGACAAATGTCAAATTGATTATTGTAAATTAAATTGATTATTTCTATTTTTAATTTGGAATTTTACTAAATTAAATTCCATTTATTAATAGGTTAATTAATTGATTTATAATATAAAGATGGAGAATTGTTGGCCGATCAAATAAAGCCATGTGGAAATACGATGTGTTCTAAGAATTTCTTGATAAAGGGCAGCCCAGTGCACGAAAGCATCCCCGCAATGCAAGGATCCGGGAAAGAAGTCCACCACAAGCTAAATTAAATCCATGCCTATATTAAAAAAAATAAAACCGACCAATCACAAGCAAGGAGGCTCGGTTCTACAACTATAAATAGACGAGCTCTTGAAGAACAAAACACAACAATTGAAGCTTCAAGAATTCAGAGCAAGGAAGTTCAACAAATCCTCTCCACCAAGTCCATCAATCTTCAAGGTGTTCTTCGTAAAGAACTCCTTTCAATCCGATATCAAGTCTCAAGTTCATCAAATAACCGTTTTTGAAGATTGCACTTCTGCCGAGGAAGATCAAACTTCAACAAATTCAACAAATCCAAATCAAGTTCATATCGTTCTTCAACAATCTTCAAGGTGTTATTCGTTAAGAACTCCTTTCAATCCGAGATCAAGTCACAAGACCCTCGGAAAACCGTTTTTGAAGATCAAAATCCATATTGGAAAGATCAAAATTCACAAATCCAAAGAACTGAAGACGAAGATCATACCAATCTTCATCAACCTTCAAAACAAATTCCAAATCAAATCACCATTTAATCCGAGATCAAGTCCAAAGACCCTCGAATTAACGTTTTCTCCAAGTTCAAATCATCTGAATGAAGATCAAATTGAAGATTTCCACCACAGATTTCAATATTGTTCTTATAGAATCGAATCAGAGGATTAGATAGAGATTGAACCGCAATTGTACTTCAAATATACTCAAAAATCATTTTGTGATTTTTTTCTTGTCTTTTATTCTCAGAGATAGCAAGAATTTGTCGTTACACCCACGTTTTTTCCTTAACGGATTTTCTAGTGACTTTTTAATTTCTTGTGCATATCCATATCTTGATAAAATCTTCACCATAATTTTAGGAAGGGCGATTTATTATTTTTACCCATTAATTTATATAAACTTCAAGTTTTGCCCTTTTTTGTACCGAGTTTTTTTTGCCCGCTAACTTAATTTTTTTGTTTTAATTTTGCCCGGTGGGCTTCGCTGAGGGCTGAGTCCAAGCCCGGACGACGTGGCAACCCACGTGGCGTATAGAGGACGGCCACGTGGCGCCACGTCAATTTTTTTTTAAAATTCTTGAGAAATAGGGGTAATTACCAAATTACCCCCGTCAGCTTTTTATAGACTAAAAAGAAAAAAACATAAAAAAAAAGAAGAACCCGTACCCCCCCCCCAACACCCCCACCACCGCCCCTCTCCTCCTCCCCTCCGCCGCCGTTGTCATCGAATCCGATTTCCACAATGGAATTCTGGCCGTCAAATTGATTTTAGTACCAATCTCGTTTGATTCAACCGTTTTTTTCTCAGCCAGTTCATGAAAATAATAAGCAATTAAAGAGATTAGACCACCACCACCACCGTAGCTGCGCCAGCGCCACCACCATAGAATAGTAACGCCGCACGCCACCACCTTGCTATGCCGCCGCAACTCCGGGAATGACCGTCGCAACTCCTCTATCGCGAACCACCACTGCTGCATCACTACCATCGCACGTCACCATCTCCGCCACCTCTGCCACACCACCCACAACCATTTTGAGTTGGGGTTCTGATTTGGGTCGGGTTTTGGAAATTAGAACATGGTTGTGATGGATTGGGGGAAGATTGAGGAAAAACGGGCGCGAATCGGGCGAATTTATTGCGAATCTAGCGATCGGGGGGGGGGGGGGAGGGGGGGGGGGGGGAGAGACGGTGGTGGTGGTGGTGGAGAAGAAGATTGTCGTGGTGTTCGGTGATGGATTTGATGAAGATGGTGGTGGTGGTGACGGCGACGGCGGCGGCGAGAAGAGGGGGGAGTGGTGGTGGTGATGAAGATGATGAATATAATTTTGCATAAACCTTTTGCATATAGAATAAACTTTTGATGGATTTTGGTGGTGATGAAGATGATGAATATAATCGGTGATGGATTTAAATAAATATTTTTTAATAAACTTTTGAATTGATACTATTTTTTTATGATATAGAATAATATATAACAAACTTAAATTTAATTTTGCATATTAATTTGTTTTAAATTTTTACTAGTAAACAAAAATTATTTTTAATTTTTACTAGTAAATATAAATATTTTTTTAGTTTTTATTAGTAAATATAAATTTAGTATACATTTTAAATTAACATTTTTTAATAAATTTGAATTGATACTATTTTTTATGATTTAGAATAATATATAATAAAATTAAATATAATTTTGAATTATAGTTTATTTTTAATTTTTACAAGTTGAGTAAATAAAAAAAATTGTTGATGTGGCGCCACGTGGCCATCGTCTGTACGCCACGTGGGTTGCCACGTCGTCTCGGCTTCGACTCAGCCCTCAGCGAAGCCCACTGGGCAATTTTAAAACAAAAAAATAAAGTTAACGGGCAAAAAAAAAGGCCGGTAAAAAAAGGGCAAAACTTGAAGTTTATATAACTTAAAGGGCAAAAATAATAAATCGCCCTTTTAGGAACCTCTAAATTGGAATTAGCGCGCACATTACTAGTACTTCTATATCATTTTAGAAGATCTGTTCAACGGATTATGAAATAAATACTTGTGCTTTTAACCCCTAAACATATATTTTATCTTTATTAGTGTTTTTCAAATTTTTACAAAACAATTTAAGAAGTGAATCAAGATTTAACTCGTTCTAAATTTAAGTAACTTAATAGGGTGGACCAAATTTCTCCGTCGCATAAATACTCTGTTTTCAGCTTAGTTGAGTTCGCACGAGTCGTTTTATTTGTACAAGAATAGCACTAATTTTGCGTTACGAAAAGTAATCTTTTACAGCGCAAGAAAATTATTTTATCCTGCCACTAAAATTCCTATTACCCTTTTCAGTTACATCTTTTCTCTAGGCCCTCCTTTCGTCATCGTCTCCTAGCATAAAAAGGCTTTGGGATGGTATAAAAGAATTTCGTTTAACATTAAATCCCTCGGTGACGACTCTTCAGCAGTCTCGTCTATGTTGGTATCAAGACGGTGCTCAGCCTGAGGATTGTCGTTGGTATTTGGATGTTGATTCAGAGGTGAGAAGTAAGGATGAGAGAGGGCATCCGCAGCTGTGATTCTTCTCGAAGGATGAAAAACAAGCATCTTGCACATCAAGTCTAATGCTAGAGGATCACAAGTTGGCGGAAGCATACTCGAAAAGGGAACACTCATACCAGAACGAGTAAGTGATCGTATGAAACGCTTCGCTGCTGGTTGGCTTACAAATTCAAGATCATCTTGTTGGTGGCTCCCGAGTATGCCTAAAATAACCTTGAGCTGATTAAGGTTATTAGCTCCCTGGAAAAAGGGCCTGCTTCCAAGAATCTCTGCTAAAATACATCCCGCTGCCCAAATATCAATAGATGTTCCGTCGTTGTCACAAGGAATAAGCTGTTCTGGTGCAAGATACCATGTTGACGTTGTGTCATCCTTTTTCATGATTAGTTTTCCATCAATTTCGCGGAAAATATTAGTTTCATGTCCGAAATAGCATATCTTCAACTCACGGTTATCTGTGTTTACTACAAGGTATTCCGGCTCCAAATCTCGGACAACAATGCCAGCAGAATGGAGATGCATCAACCCCTTTAGAAGCTACATCATACATAATGAAAGACCATCAATATACGATAGAGAAATTCTATAAAGTACATCAATGTCAGAGAAAAGAGTTCCCATAGTTGAAATTACCTGGAAAATAAGATATTTGCAGTGATCGTTGGTCATAAGCACAGCAGGAGAGCGAATTATCTGTTGAAGATTTGTCTGAAAAGACTCATACACAACATATATATCATTGAAACTCTGAGGGTCGGTCGGCATCATGACATCTTTGATACTTGTCACGTTTCTGTGCTTTGGAAGCCTCAGGTCTCCCAAAGTCCGTAATGCATCCGTTTGGTTCTCAAACACATTTGTGATCTTCTTGATGGAAACCGCCTCATTTGTTTGCCTATTGGTCGCAGAACAAACCCAACTGTATTCTCCTCCATTGATTGCCTTGATCATAATATATTTCGTGTCGATTACAAAAAAGGTCGTCCACACTCTGAACCAATGCTTCCCTTTACGCCACAGACCATATTCAGGAATCACACGGGTTGCCTTACTACTAACATATTTTTCCTTGGGAAACATACTGCATGCATCAAACCATTAGTTGTATATACTGTAATTACATTAGTAACGCTGCTCATATATGTGACGCACATACCTTTCCAATTCAATGTTACTGATTCTTCTTACTTGCGCCAGGTCTGTTATTCGATTGTTATGTAGCATAGCTTTCCATATGTTTTGTAGCATAGCTTTCCATAAAAAATAGTAGATGTTTAATAACAGTAATATTAATCATAGTTGTAGGCAAACTAAAGATTTCTACTTCTAACCTAAGTCACCTAATCCTCCACGCCTAAAAAGTTGCACGCGCACCGGTCTCGCCCTGGCGACTTCAGTGCCCGTGCTTCGCACTAAGACGCTTTATAAATTCTTAGTTCTCGCACTAAGATTTCTTAGTTCTTATGTTAAAATCTTATGAATAATCATAGTTGATAGAAGACAAACAAAAGAGTGATACTGAAGAAGGAGCCAGAGGAGAACAAAACTAACTCAAAAATTATATAATTACAAATATTAGAAGTGATTTAAGGCTTATCATTTGTCTTCCCACCATAATAATTTAGAAAATATTATACAAAATTGATAACCATGAGAAGTTATGTACTTTTCTTTCATTATAATCTATTTATTTGTGTGAAAATTTTATATATACTTATATTTTATGTGTTTATGACATATTAATTTAGGTAATAATTTTTTTATTTTTATATATAAGTTATTTTTCTTTTTCTTAGAAGCGCATTATAGTGGCGCACTAAGACTGCAACTTTTTGAAATTGCCGCACTGGCGCACCCGCACCGGCACTCGCACCCGCACCCGCATCCGCCTCAGGTGACTTAGCTTCTAACATGAGAGTCTGTATATGCTTCTCTATATGTTTTGGATTTCTCGAATTCTTTAAGTATCTTTAAGAGTAAGAAAAATGACCACATAGTGTAGCATGTTAGTTTTAAAAAGGGATAAAAGCATCATACTCCCCATACTATTACCACTTTCGCACTATACATTACAGAAAAACTTTATAAGCGGTCTGCCCCCTAACCTTCACCACCATGGGCGAATTACCCCAATGCGTGTTCCCGGTGATTTTTCGACCAAACAATTACCGGAAAAACTATATTGCACAAAATCTTCTCCTTGTCGAGAGGTTCCGGTGGTGGTGATGGTATAACAAAACCGAAAGCCATTACACGATAAATTTAGTTTTAATTCAAGATTATTTTGAAAAATGTGAAGAGAACTTGTGTTATGGCTTTGACTTTTTCAAAATCGAGAAAATTTCTTGAATTAAAACTAATTTTTCTAAGTAATAGCTTTGAATTTCGCGATACCGTCACCACCACTGGAACCGTCTCAAAGAGAGAAGATTGAGTCGAACTATAAGAATTCTGGCAACCAGCCACCGCTGATTGCTAGAATTTTTTTGCTGAACTTTTTTTATTCAAATTGAGTCTTTCACTCACTGAGACAGTTCTAGTGGTGGTGGCGGTATCACAAAATTCAAAGTCTCTCACGAAAAAGTTAATTTTAATTCTTCGAATTTGTGGAAAATATAAAAAACACCTCAAGGTGTTCTAGGACATTTTTTTGGAAATTCGAAGAAATAAAATTAAATATGTTCGTGTAATGACTTTGAGTATTGCAATATCTCCACCAACGCCAAAAGATTTTCGACGAGGAGAAGATTCAGATCAAAAATATTTTTACGACGTTTTTTGTTCAAAAAATTGCCGAAACACGCGCTGGAGAAAATCACACAGTTTTTAAAACTCTAATTAAGAAATCAATCTAAAAACTCATCTTTATTTAAATACTCTCTTAACTCCAATAACTCTAAATATATCATCTAGATACTAAAGTAATTAAAATCATTTCAAACAAAAGACTATAGAGTTACCAAAACTACGTGCAAAAGATGACGAGAAAAGGAAAAAAAAATACATTTACCTATTTCCTTGGTTATGGGGTCGCGAGCCGCTGTCTTGATCTTTCATAACGCCGAAATTCTTCTCCAATTCCAAGTCAGGCTTGATAGAAAGAGTTAGGGTTTATTCTAATTTTCCTATTCTGAGATGAGGCGGTGAACTCGAGAAAGAGAAATAATTATCTTGTTTTCGAGTGTTCTATTTATTGTAAGTGGAAATAGATTACCAAAAGAAATTCCACTAAAAACGTGTTTTGTCAATATCCTCACCAATGTCCCTTGTGCCACTTTTGTCAACATCCACAGCATTGTCCCTTGCAACACTTCTGTCCACATCCACACCGCTAGCCCTTGCAACACCCCATCCACCTTATCTCCAGTTTCATCAATAACCACATGGTCATCAACAACAATAGCACCACTGTCTGTCCCTACTGCCTCATATTCTCGCACCACAAGAGAATAATTTCCCTCCTTTGCCATGTTCTCGACAATATCTTCTACATCAACTACAACATCAATTATTTTGTTCTGGTTCTGGGTTTTCACCCACCACCCTCTCTACTACAACAACCTGAGTATTAGGGTTTACCAAGTACACGTGAAAACCCCTCCTAAGCTCATGAACAAGCTTACAACCATTATACAAACATCCATCATCATTCACAACAAATTCATAATCATTGATCTGTAAAAAGTATTTCATTTGACCACTACTCCTATATTTTGACCTCTTTATACCCTACATAACCATACACACATGTAGTACCTCCTACATCGTCACCAACATTCCATGGAGTTTTAACAAACCTCCCTCTATAATGCAATACCAGGGTCAAACATTAGCTTCCTGGTTCTGCAATACAATAATGGATTACACTTATGAGATAATAAACAATAAAAGAGCAACGTTTACCAAAAAATGACTTTTAACATTAGGACCACAATAGGGGACTATAATAGATTTATGATGAATTATTATTTATGCCCTGTAAGTTTCTCCTTTTTTTGAAAATGCCCGTTATGTTACCAATTATATAAAAATGTCCTTTAGGTGCCACATGTGTATTTACGGGGCATTTTTATATAATTGGTAACATAACGGGCATTTTCAAAAAAAGAAAAAACTTACAGGGCATAAATAATAATTCGTCCATAGATTTAAAAGGTCTGAAATGTAGTAAAATAACCAAATGAGGGAAGAAACACATGGTAGGGGACCATGCACTTTCAGCCAAACCATAATACCCCACTAAAATAATCCTAACAACTACACATATACAAATTTACCCAAAAAGGTACTAATCGTGTCAAATAACTCACCCACTAATGATAAATTGAGAATAAGACAAAAAAATAGAATTACACTAGAATTGAAGTGTACAATTAGTGTAACTTACCATAGTCAGGTAGGAGTAAACCCATATCTAGCAAGGGCTGCAAAATCACCATATTTTAGGTGTAACTCGTATGTCGATTACAATTAATAAGCTTACAATCGCGAATTGAATATTTGGTGATTAGGGTTTCCAGGTTAAGCTTGCCGTGGTTTTTGTTCTAAAATAAACTAAGTGTGGGAATGGTGTGTCTTAAAGCCGTCAGTATTTTGGACAGGGTTTAATCGATGTGGCGTTGGTGTTTTATTGACTAGGCAGAGCGACTTGTTGACTAGACCGTCACGTAAGCGATTTAGCCCAAATAAGACATTTTGGGCATTTTTGTTAGAACATTTCAAAAATACGTGCATTTTTAGTCGTCCCGAATCAATAAGAGCATTTAAGATTTTGAAAAAAAGTTAAGGGGCAGATTATTCGTCGTATAAACAATGCTTAAACTAAAATAAATTACAATTATACCCCAACTGTTAAAAATTAATAGTGTGTAGAGGAGTAAATAAAGAAATCAAAAGATATGTGTTTAACATGACTTCATATATATAATATAGACACCATTGAATAAAGACACAATAGATGAAAAAGTAAAAGCAAGAAGTTATTTGATAGTGGTTTTTCCTAGTTATAAGACTTTGTAATTAGAATAACACTTGAGTTAGTCGGCCAATTATAAATAACATAGATTATTTTTTGTATTTAACTCTGAAAGTGCGACTCTTGTACAAGTGCATGTTATCGTAACGCTAAACATGTGAAGTGTCATTACAACACTGAACACAAATTGTATCACTGAACAATTTGAAAATATTTTGTATATATTTTTTGTTTTTCCCTTATTTTATATTGACTTAGTTTCAGAGTTTTTGTTGTTTATGAATGTTCCAAGTCAACGAGATCATGAAGAGCGTAAAGTTCATCAAGATAGTCTCCATATACCCAATTTTATTGAAGAGGGAAAGAACTATGCTTAAAGAATGCATTATGGAGATAATATTCAAGTGAAGATTCTTAACACAATTGAAGTCGACATTGAAGAAAGAGTTCCCTTTAAATAACTCAATTGTTAAATAAGGAAACATTTTAATTCAAGAAGACCGATGATCAATATTGAAAACAAAGGAGTACAAGGAAATTGAAGGTTGTCGAAACCGTGTACAATATGCCTTCAAGAAATTTCGGCGCTTTGGAAGATTGAGTTGTCGACTCACGTACGGCATAATCAAGGAAAAAGGTATATATATTGTAGCGTTAAAAATTCTAAGTCTTTAAAATAAAAGACAAGAAAAATTAAGTACAAATAATTTTTATTTATTCAAATGAATATGGGGTTACAATCTCTAGTAATCCTCTGATTCTTTTCTAATTATGAAACTTGGTTGACTTGACGGCGGAATTGACTTTGATCACTTCCACGTGGTTTAAGTTGAACGTTAATCCAAGGGCTTTTGAGCTTGATCTTGAATTAACAATTTGACTTGATCTTCGCGACGAACAATTTGATCTTCGTCTTGACTTGTTGAACTTGTTGAACGTCAATCTTCTTTGAAGAATCTTGATCTTCAAAATACTTGGATGCTTGACAAACGTTGATGCGAGGGCTTGGCAGCTTGATCTCGGATCGGAGAATGAATTTCTGCTTCCTGAACCTGCAAGTTAGTTAAAGGATTTGTGCAGATAGAAAGAATGGTGTTTTGCTCTTGTTGATTATCAGTACTTTCTTTGAAGGGAAAAATGTGTTCATAAAATAGAACATTTCTTGATATGAATGTCTGCATAGTCTCAAGATTAAGAAGAGTGTAACCCTTTGTTCCTCTGGGGTATCCCAAGAAGATACATTTTGATGCTCTTTTGTCAAATTTTGATCTGTGAGCAGTTAAAGTAGATGCAAAGCATAGGCATCCAAACACTTTTAGAATGGAATAGTCTGCTTGTCTGTTGAAAAGCATTTCAAAAGGTGTTTTGTTATTTATAGTAGGGGATGGTAACCTGTTGATGATGAATGTTGCAGTAGCAATGCAAGATGGCCAGTATTCTAAAGGAACATTTGATTGAAATCTCAGGGCTCTTGCTATTTGCAGGAGGTGTTGATGCTTTCTCTCTACTAATCCATTTTGCTGTGGTGTTTCTACACATCTAGTTTGGTGAATAATGCCAAGAGAATCATATAATGACTTCATTACAAATTCAGTCCCATTGTCTGATCTTAAAACTTTGATCTTTAAATTGAACCGTGTTTCAATAAGTTTATGGAAATTGAGAATGTTCTGTTGAGTTTCAGATTTTGATTTTAAGAAATATATCCAAGTGCATCTTGTATAATCATCCAAAATTGTAAGAAAGTATCTATAACCATCAACAGAAGTTACATCGAATGGTCCCCAAAGATCACAATGGATTAGATCAAAAGCAGCACTAGAAGTAGAGTTGCTAACAGGAAAACATAATATTTTCTGCTTAGCAAAATGACATGTATCACAGGGGTTTTGCAAATCACACTTATTCAATGAAAGGGATGGGATACAAGTCAGTTTATGAGTGGGTGTGTGACCAAGCCTGCGGTGCCATGGTGTTACAGTATCCATATGAGAAGAACTAGTAGTAGCATTATTGCAAAGACTTTGAATGTTGGTGTTTATATCCAGGAAATAGAGTCCATTATGTTGTCTAACAGAACCAATCATCTTCCTCATTGTGAGGTCCTACAAGAAACACATATTTTGAAAGAAAATAAAGCACATATTTGAAGAACTAGTTAGCTTAGAGACTGACACCAGATGATGAGTGACAT
Source organism: Linaria vulgaris (assembly GCA_948329865.1). NCBI lineage: Eukaryota > Viridiplantae > Streptophyta > Magnoliopsida > Lamiales > Plantaginaceae > Linaria > Linaria vulgaris. Next base: position 25,743,724 of record OX415250.1, on the reverse strand, counting down.
AGAATGCATCTTTCAGAACTAACCCACTGGTTAAAGTTATATCAGACTGTAAACTAGCATTAGTGAACTGGTTATTAGGTAACCCTATAGGTATATTCACATGCTTAGCAGTAGAGGGAAACAAAGTAATATCACACAACATGTGATCAATAGCACCAGTATCAATGATCCAGGGTGTGTGTGACATATGGCTACTTGCAAAGTATGCAGTATGAGGGAGAGTTATAAGAATACCAGCTTTATGAGTAGTTGCATAATTTGCTGAAGGTAGAGACTGAGGATTTGAGGATGGAACTTGTTGACTCCTGGTGAAAGCCATGAATTGATTAAACAGACTTGCCATGTTTTGTTCCATATTTGTTTCTGAAGTTTCACTGTCAGTTTGTTGTGTATCTTCAGCAGCACTAGCCATATGTGCAGATGGTGGAGCTCTTTTCCCTTTTGGTCCTTTCCATCCTGGTGGATATCCAATGAGTTGATAACATCTGTCCACTGTATGACCATTGTACAAGCAGTAAGTGCATTTCAACTCTTTTTTGTCCTTGTTCTTGCTGAACTTGTTATGAGTGTAGACTCTGTTGTTATTGTCAGTTGAGGGTCCTCTTGTGAACATTGCCAAAGGATCCTGAGATATAGAAGAATGAGAGTGGATGGATCTCTGGTTCTCTTCTTGAAGCAGTAGAGAGTAAGTTCTGGATAGTGAAGGTAAAGGTGACATGAGCAGAATTTGGCTCCTTAACATTGTGAATGACTCATTTAATCCTACTAAGAAAGTCATAACACAATCAGTTTGCTGAAGATCCATTATGTGCTTGTTGACATTGCATACACAAAGACCACATGAGCAAGCAATAATTGGCCTCTGACTGACATATTGTAAGAGGTAACATTCATTGAGCCTTGAGTGATTGTGGCCAATGTTTTCTGCAGTTGGAACACCCTTGATCCATCAGTCCTGTCATACCTCATCTTGAGTTCTTTCCAAACATCAATTGCAGTCTTAAAAGAGTAGAGACTTGTTCTGATTTCGTTAGACACAAAGTAGATAAGCCAAGAAAGCACCAAATTGTTGGCTCTAATCCAACAAGTTTTCAACACCATATCAGAATCATCAGGCATGGGGAGGGATCCATCAATAAACCTGATTTTGTTCTTGATTGTTAAGGCCATCTCAATGCCTTTAGTCCAAGAAGAATAGTTATCACTTGTTAGCAAGTCACTAACAATAGGTAAAGTCATTAGATCCAAGGAAATAAACTATAGTTGAATCATCAGAAGGATTCTTAGTATATGTAGGCGCACTGGAATTCACATTTGAATTCTGATTACGCAAAGGAACAGTGTTATCAGCCTCATTCGAGTTACTCATATTGCAAGATTTAGGAACAAACACACAAATATCACAATATAGGGAGATGAGACCGATCAAATAACAAGAACACATATTCAATTGAAGAACTAGGTTAAAATCGATTCACAGAATTGAAACCCGATTCGAGAGTTAGCGAGATTCTTCTCTAATCAAGCGGATGAAATAGCGAGATTCTTCTCCAACCAACAGGTGATTGAGCGGAGTTCGAAAAGCGGAATGATCGTAATAGTGACGAATGATACCAAGCAAACTCAAAAGCTTCAATTTTATTCATCAATGGAGTTGAGTTTGGTACAGAATTTGGGAGAGAAGAGAATTCTTCTCTCTAACTTGAAAAACTGGAAAAGTAAAAGTAAAGTGCGTGTGTGTGTTTGTGATCTATTTATACTGAAAACTAATCCTATGCTAATAACCACCAACGGTCATATTTAACAAACTAAACTAAATTACAAAATAAATTAAGAAAGTTTCCTAAAGTGGAAACTGTTAAGTTGCTAATTAAATTAAATTAAAATAATTTCCATAAATGGAAATGTTGAGTTGAGCTGGTCAAGATTGATTTCCTAATTACTTGAGTAAAATCTATAAAACCTAATTAAACATGTTAACTTAGTTAAACATGTAAAATCTGCCATATATTTTCAGTCTAATTGGGGAAAAGTTATTATGTACAGCTGCTTCCGCACAATGATGATCCTCTGGCAATAGACCTGTTGAGCAAGTTGCTTGTTTTTGATCCTTCGAATAGAATAACAGCTGCGGAGGCCCTCTCTCACCCTTATATCTCGTTCTTCAATATTTCAAGTACCGACAACACTCCTACCCGTGTTGATATCAACGCCGAGAGTATTGACGAGTCGTCCATCAGGGATTTGATGTTAAGAGAAATTCTTGTATACCATCCTGAAGCTTTTCATAAGAATTGTTGTAACATGGAAAAGGTGATAGGCATTTAAGTTGCAGGATTGATCATCAACTAGCCAGGTGAATCTGTAACTCTTTTTGTTTGTCAACTGATGATTTATGTAGCATTAGAACTATGAGAATTATTTAGTAAGAATTCCTAGTGTTTTTAAATTTTACAAATTACAATGACTTCATATATTTATTGTTTTCTTTTCTCCTGATTGTAACATATACCAATTTAAGTGTATTTTAAAAGGTTCTTCTAACTAATAAACATGCCGCAGTTTGTGAAGGGAATCAAAATTTAATTACATTACTCTATCGCATAAATATATCGTCATAAATACTCTGCTTTGGCACAATACTTTAATTTGTAGGTTTATTCCTTTTAATATTTTATCGTACAAGCACTAATTTTGCGTTTAGAAAAAACTTGGACAGCGCAAAACAACTATTACATTTATATCAAAATTCTCTTACAGATTTGACAACGGAATTTTTCTCTCTTTTTTTCTCATAAATTCTTAAAGTCCAAGGATGTAAACTTCTGAAACTCCAAAATTACACTATTTGATGTGATTGTTGGCGCTGTAGGAAAGCGAATTGTCTGTTAAAGATTGATCTGAAAAGACTCGTACACGACATATATATATATATATATATATATCATTGAAACTCCGAGGGTTGGTTAGCATCATAACATCTTTGATATTTGTTACGTTTTTGTGCTTTGGAAGCCTAAGTTCTCCCAAAGTCCGTAATGCATCCGTTTTGTTTTCAAACACATCCGTGATCTTCTTGATGGAAACAGCCTCATTTGTTTGCCTATTGATCACCGAACAAACCCAACCGTACTCCACCGATTGCCTTGATCATAATATATTATTTCGTGTCGATTACAAAAAAGGTCGTCCACATTCTGAACCAATGCTTCCTTTGACTCCACAGACCATATTTAACATATTCTTCCTCGAGAAACATACTCCATGCATGTGTCAAACCATTAGTTTTATATACTGTAATTACATTATATATAGTAACGCTGCTCATATATGTGCGCACATACCTTTCCAATTCATTGTTACTGATTCTTCTTACTTGCGCCAGGTATATAAAGATTTTTTTAATTATCACTTATTGGAAAATTAAATTGAATTTAAGTAAACTATTTTAAATTTGTTTTCAAAACTGAATTTAATTAAAACAAATAATTCTGATTTCTTATTACTAAAAAATTAAAAAAAGAAAATTTAATAAAGGAAATATTTGTCAAAAAAATAGGATCGGGCCAATGAAAAAGCCTAGTGGATATTTTTGGTCAAAAAATAGAAGTTAAAGGGTAAAAGTGAAGCCCGCAAAGACAAAAGACAAAAGACAAAAGACAAGTTTAGCCTATTATAAAGGGCAAAAACAAAAAAAATATGCCCGTCAAAAAATTATGTAGATGTTTAATATAACATTAATAACAATTAATTTTAATTCTTTGAATTTATGGAAAATATGAAGAACACCCCAAGTTGTTCTAGGAGGTGTCCTAGGATATTGTCCGGATATTCGAAGAAATAAAAATAGTTTTTTCGTGTAGTGACTTTGAGTTTCGCGATACTGTCACCAACCCCAAAAGCGTTTCGACTAGAAGAAGATTCAGACCAAAAATAACTTTTACGACGATTTTTGGTCAAAATATTTTTGGAACATGCACTGGAGAAAATCGCACGTGTTGCGAAGGTTAGGGGGGCAGACCTAATAAAATTTCTCGGAAGGTATAGTGAGGAAATGTGAATAGTTTGGGGGATTTGATACTTTTATCTCTTTTTAAAATACCTATTACATGATATCGGGCAAATTTCATCCACATCCCCTAAGGTATTGCCTCTCTCTATCCACCCCCTTATAGTTCTAATTTCCTCATCCACCTCCCCTCACTCACTCTGACTTCTAGTCAACAATTGATTTCAAGGGTAGTTTTGTCTTTATTTATTAAATATTATTTATTATGCCAACAATGCACATAAAATTTTATTAAAATCAAAGAATATCATGGCCTACGTTAAAAAACTCAATTAAAAAATAATTCTATAAGCTAAGTTTCTTATCTAATTAGTTACAACAAATGACACACTCTTTCAATATTAATAGATATATCTCGTTCATTTAATTTAGTATTAGATTTTTAAATAATATTTTGCTATTTTTTTCTAGCAACCGATCACTTTTGGAATAAAAGTAGCATATAACGTATACACTTTCGACACCAAATTTGAATACTATGGCAGAATCAAGTTTTAAATATAGATGAGGATATGATTTTTTTTTTTGTAAATAATGATTGATATTTTTTGAATGCACAATAAATATATCCTTATATATCAACCACAATTGAATATATTAAATAATGTATTTGTATGTTAATATATGATGTACTCCTGATACAGCATCACCGAGTTATTCATAAATAGAAAGAACACCAGCGAGTTTGACAAATATTCATTTTTCCTACGAAATTTAAGCACGAAACGTGGCTTATTTTTTTACTTAGTATTGGACTTCGTTGCTTAGAGAACTCCAGCTACGTGTATGAATAATATTGGTAAACATATTTCTTTATGAAACTCTAAAGTAGAGAGATTTTTTGTCTAGATTTTATATTTGTGGACAATCTACGAATCTATAATTTCTATTGTATTTTTGTTTTTATAGAATACATAAAAATAAAAAAATACATCCCTTAAAAATTATAATTAATTTTAAATAGTGGAATAACTGTTGATTTTGATAAATTATATCTCCAAAGAATTATACTCTTATTATGTTTCATAAAAAGACAAGCTACAATATTCTATTTTAACTTTAAATAAAAATATTAAGTACGTAATTCATTAACAATGTAATAACTTAATTTTTTTTTGTTTGGTAAATTTTGAATTCCTTGTTTGCAAAATAAATAATATGTAATAAATGGCAAACTCCCATCATCCATTGTGTGCATTGTTGGAATTATAAATAATATTTAATAAATAAAACAAGATTATCCTTGAAATTAATTGTTGGCTAGAAGTCAAAGTGAGTGAGGAGATGTGAATAAAAAAACTAGAACTAGAGGGGAGGTGGATAGAATTTGCCCCATAATATCAGGTCAAACTTTTTGTCCTAACTCATAACTATAAGAAACCGAACTGTTCATATATAGATATAGATATATATATATATATTTTTATTTATCATGAGCTATTTCTTCAGATAAACATTTATAATCACTAGTGTCATATATATATATATATATATATATATATATATATGTGTGTGTGTGTGTGTGTGTGTGTGTGTGTGTGACACCCCAAGTTATAAAAAAAAACATATATAAGAATGATTACTTGACACTTTGAAACATTTTTGAAGTTGAATTTTCTTACTATAAAATCTCATTGTAAAATATTTGGTAAAATATATTAAAATCCTTAAAGGATCATATCAACTTATAAAGACTTAGAATGAATGTATCTTATTTAATTATGCAAAGAAAATATTGATCTACACTGCTTGGTTTTATGGAAATTTATACACCGAGTTTTAGAGGATTTATAAATCCTGCAATTTAGTTGATAATAACTAAAGCAGATGACCAACTAGTCGAAATCAAGAAGCTAAATAAGCTACTTTGATTCGTGCACAATTCATCCACCCAGAATTGTAGAAATGATAAAGAAAAGAGGTACTTTAGTTGCACTCTAGCTAACATCACCATATGGGGATAAGAATAGCACATCTAAGTGCCACCTAGCAGGCATTCATGTAAAAATACACATGCTTAGATATCAGTTTCTTGATTGACTTGTGTGAGAAGATTAGTTTCATCATTTTACTCACACCACACTACTAAAGTGACGTTTTGGAAGAAAGATGCATGGTTTTTTTTTTTTTTTTTTTTTTATCAAGCAAAATATATTGAAAAGAAGCACAAGGGGTGCTTCAACCCCTACAACTGGCACAAAAAGTCGACATCCAAAACTGGAGAAAGCTCCAACCCACCAAAACGATAAAATTCATCCTCTCCAACCTAAACAGAGACGGGGATTAACGCACCAATCATAAAAAGAAAAAGGAAAGTTGTTGATCTTTGCATTTGCCCAAGACCAAATTTTCACTTGAATCATCTCAAAGATCATGCCCACGTTGAGAGCATTCCCATGAAAGGTCGCTTTGTTCCGCATCAACCAAAGCATCCAAACAACAAAACACCAAAATCCTTTCCAAAGAGGCTTGCTAGCATTAGTCCTCGTGAGACCCGAATGAGCCAAAAAGTGGCCAAGTGGATCAGACGGCAAAACAACTTTGAAACCGAGCCACCTATAAACTTGCATCCATATCTTGTACGAGATCCCACATTAGAAAAAAAGACGTGATACGGATTCCGGAGAGCAGCAACACAAAACATGGCTAGTAATATTATTCAGCCCCTAACCCCACGCCTAACCAAGTTATCTTTCGTAGGAATACGATTTAATAATAAGCGCCAAGCAAAGAATGTCATTTTTGGTTGAGCAGAAAGTACCCAAAATCCCCGAAAAAAGCTCTCATATGAACTGGACGGTTGAATAAGTAGTGCATAAGCAGATTTTACTGAATAAATACCTGAAGGATTCAGCTTCCAGTTCCAAGAATCTTCTTTAGAAACCTCAGGATGCACTGGTTGGACAAGGCTCTTTAATTTTTCAAATAGTCGTGACTCCCATTCAAAAAAGTTTCTTCTCCATTTGAGGTTCCAAATCCACACACTGTTTTGCAACATGCCAAGGGAATATATCGTTTTTCCTCTATCCACAGAAATAGAATACAATCTATTAAACTTCTCGCACAATGGAAGGGTACCAATCCATTTATCTTCCCAAAATTGAGTCATCTTCCCATCCCCGACATTTCTTACCACCTCTCCCACAAACCAATCGTCACCACCACTGTCCAAAAAAATCGAGGCGAGATCCCTCCACCACAAAGAGCGCCGTTGAGTAGATAATGGAATCTCATAGGAAAAAGAAGGCCGCGTCCTCCCACCATATTTCGCCTTAATAACATCCTTCCACAAAGCATCTCCATCACTCAACAATCTCAATCGCCACTTCCCCAATAAAGCATAATTGAACCATTTGAGGTTCTTAACCCCAATACCGCCCTCGTCTCTGTTCTTACAAATCAGTTCCCAACTAACCCACGAGATTTTTTTTTATGCCATCACCACCCCAAAGAAAGTTCCTTTGGAGTTCAATAAGTTTCTTTATAACCTTCATCGGAGCCTTATAAAAAGAGAGAAAATAGGTAGTGAGACCTGTTAAAATCGAGTTGAGCACCACCACACGTCCGGCAAAAGAGAGGTGCAAGTTTGAAAATAAAGATAGTCTTTTCTTAAAATTCTCTTCCAAAGGGGTCCAACTCTGAACACGCCTCGGATTGATCCCCACTGGAACCCCTAGATAATTGAGAGGGATAGAACCCTTCTTGCAATTCATAGCCTCCGCCCACTCTACAATATTCCTATATTCAACATTAACACCAGTCAGACTGCTTTTTTGAAAGTTGACTTTAAGCCCGGACACCAATTCAAAGTTGAATAGAATACTTTTAATAGCATTCACATTTTCCTCCGATGGTTCACAAAAAATAACTGTATCATCTGCATATTGGACATGCGACACAAAAGTCTCACTAACCCCAACGTTAAACCCCCGGAAAAGCTGCTCTTCTATCGCTTTGTTAATCAGTCCTCCAAGAGCCTCTCCCACAATTAAGAACAGAAAAGGAGACAAAGGATCTCCTTGTCTCAAACCACGCTGCAACGTGAATTCCTCCGTTGGACTACCATTTACCATTACCGATGCGCTGGCGGTCGTGACACATTCTCGAATCCATTTCCTCCATTGGTCACAAAAGCCCATCCTACCCATCCTACTCATCATATAATCCAAGAACTCCCAGTTAACACAATCATACGCTTTCTCGAAATCCACCTTAAATAAAAGACACGGTTTACCAACCCTTTTAGCATCATCGATGATTTCATTCACCACAAGAATGCTGTCCGAAATATGCCGACCTCTTATGAAAGCCGTTTGCTCTTTGGAAGTAATATTGTCCATCACAGTCCTTAACCGATTCGCGAGAAGTTTTTCCACGATCTTGTAAAGACAACCTATCAGCGAAATAGGCCTATATTCGGAGAGACGAATGGGACTTGGGACCTTTGGAACAAGAGTAATAAACGTTGTATTCAGACCTCTCACAAGGCGTCCATTGCGATGAAATTCCTCGATCAATTTGCACAAATCTGCCTTAATAATACTCCAACAGCTTTTTATAAAATTGAGGTTGAACCCATCAGGCCCGGGACTTTTCGAGCCCTCACAACACCATATTGTATTCCGTATTTCCTCTTCTAAAAATGGCAACGAAAGAGCCTTATTGTCCACTCTCGAAACTTGATTGAAAATGAGGTCATGAGGAAAAGGCCTGCTCCACACATCTTCTGAAAATAGCTTCTTGTAGAAATCTCTAGCCTCCATCCTTAATCCATGCACATCTTCCACCCATCTGTTATTCACATTGAGCCCCCTAATGAAATTCCTAGCCTTATTTCTTTTCACGCAGCCATGGAAATATCATGTATTGAGATCTCCATATTGAAGCCATTTATTATTGGCCTTTTGGGCAAGGATGCTTTCCTTCGATCTCAATGATTGCATCAGCTCCCCCAACAAGCCTTTCCTTTGCAAGATTTCGCTCTCCTCAAGATCCACATCTTCGCTTTTACGATCCAAGTCATTGATCAATTTGACCGTATCCTCAATATGCTTGTCCACATGCCCAAACACATTTTTATTCTAGATTTTCAGATTGCTCTTGAGGAATTTGAGTTTTTCTTTTATTCTAAAACCCGCCCAGCCATTGTAATTCCTCTCGTTCCACTTCTGTTCGACAAAAGAAATAAATTCTTTATGTTTTATCCAACAGTCAAAAAATCGAAATGGGGTAGGTCCCCAATCTTGATCATCATCTTTGAGGAGAATAGGACAATGATCTGAAACCGACCTTCTCAATCCCCACTGGGATAAGGACGGCCATTGAGTGAGCCATTCTTCTGACACTAAAAATCTGTCCAGTCTGCTCATTGTTGAGTTGTTGCTTCTGTACCAAGTAAATTTCCTCCCAACGAGAGGCAGATCAACTAGCTGAGTATCAGCAATAAACTGCTCAAAATCATGACTTTCTCCCGGAGAAAATCCCTCTCTGATACCTCGCCGCTCCCCCGCGCTCCTAACTGCATTAAAGTCCCCACATATGCACCATGTAGCCAAGCTGACAGTCTGCTTCAAGTTAAGGAGTTTAGCCCACAACTCCCTTTTTCCAGCAACTGTACATGGTGCATATACATTAGCAACGAGACTTAGAAAACCCGTTTCAAGCCAAGTTCCCTCCACCACCACAAAATTCCGACCAGCAAATTGATTGGTAAGAGCAAATCTTCCTTTCCTCCACAGAGTGAGAACACCCCCGCTAATCCTCTTGATCCACAATAGGCCCATTCGCAGTCTGTACCACCCCAAATTCTAATGCAGAAACTTCTATCCACTTCCTCTCGTTTGATTTATTGTAAACATATCATATCTACATTATACTCTTTAACCAATTTCTAGATGTTTCCAGCTTTAACTCTCTCTCCACTACCCCTGCAATTAAAGGAGATAATCTTCATAAAAAACTTTCACTCACCCCTTCCTTCTGCGCATGTTCCGTACTGTTCTCAGCTAATTTCTTTCCTCTACGGTTCATTTATGCCAATTTCGTAATAATTTCATCATCATTGCCGCGCCCAACTATCCCAATCTTTTTACCAAAATTCCAGATTTCTGCCGCTTCCCATTCGAAATCACGTCTAATGAAAGCTTTATTTCGACACATAATGTTGCTATCAGTAATGGAAACATTAAGCGAGCCCTTACCGGTAAGACCATGAGCTTTAGATGGGTCATTGCTACGATGCATCTTACCCCTCTGTCGGAGACCACCCTTGTTGCGCGAACCTTTGGGTCTTCCTCTCCGTTTATTTTTTCGTACCTTCTTTCCCATCTCTTCTTCAGCTTCAGACTGGATTCCAGCGAAGAACGACTTCACTGCTTTCTGTCTTAGCTTTTTTTTTTTCATTCTCTGGTAAAATTAACTCCTCCACACTCACACCTCCACGCAATACAGGGCCCAACTATTCAATTGGATCGGCCCCAGATATTGGCCCAAGATTTGGTAGTAACTTGGAGGGGCTTTCCTCCCCAATTAAGTATTGGGCTTCAAGATTCTCAATTGAATTAGGCCCAATTAACATATCCTTGGAAATAACCAAATCAATTCCATCCTCAAAAAAATCTCCCGCTTTCTCTTTATTGGGGCCCACGGTAGACACTTCCTCCACATTCTTTAATATAGTCTCACTTTGACTCATACACATTGAGGGTGAAAACAAGACATCCTCGTTGATAGCCGCAATTAACTTCTTTTTGTCTGACTCCACTTTGGGACAGTTAGACTGAGTCTCTGACACAACATCAGCCAACCCATCATCTTCTTCAGCGGCCTCGTACCCTGAGAATTCCGACTTGGCCCAATCACTAGCGGATACCCAGTTGCGAATAGGAAAAGTCTCCAGAAAAAGTTCGCCGGAAAGTGTTTTTCCGTTACCATCTTCAAAAACTTCGATCAAACTAACATCAAAGCGAACTCCATTCACTTTAATTTTTAATGTGAGGTTAATCCAACTTCGAATTGAAGTAACAACTCGAAAAATGGCGTTATCACACCGAAGTTTTCTTGTTATAGCTTCGTTGGTTTCCACGACCTTGCCCACTCTGCCCAGAACCTTGGAGAGGATTGATACATCCCACGCGTGGATGGGTAAGCCCAAACATACAATCCGTGTGAGCCTTTCTTGTATAACGAACAAAGAGCTCTAAGGTTTAATCTCGCTAAAAAGGCCATTTCTCCGCTTATCATCCCCTCCCAGAAATTCGTTCATAACTGATGCGCTGTCTCCTTTCAAAAGAACATAAAATCCTTCAAGAGGGATAGCCCGGATACAATGGAAACCCAAGAATCTGAGCCGTGCCTCAACCGCTTCCTTATCCTCAATAGTTACCAGTTTGCCGACATAAGTGCCCTCCAGCCACGCAATGTCTTCCGTTTTCACCAAAAACTCCATATGCGCTTCTTCCCTATTAACAGGCAGTATCGTCGGAACGTAGGAGCTATTCTCCGACCTTTGGTTGATAGCCTGGGCATATGACTTGCTCCCCAACAGACCAATTTTCCCACGGTTGCTTCCTTTATCATGAGAATCTAATTGGCTAGTAATCTTGTGACCCCGGTCAAATTTTGTTCTGTTTGCCCTCATCTTGAACCCCCCAATCCAAATATCATCCAACCGTTTCTCCAGAATACCCAAGTTTCCTTCGGCTTTAAACCTTGCAAAGCCAAAATGCCGTCCGATTCGATTTCTTCTATTGGGGATGAAAATATCCCAGACCTTACCGTACTTCTGAAACAGACCCCACACATCTTCAGTCCTCCAAGCATTTGGGAAGTTCTCGAAATAAAACGTGACAATGGGATACCCCGCCGCGGAACCACCAGCCATTTTTTTTTTTTTTTGGTAAGAAGAAGAGGTCCAAGAACGCACATTCGGTTGAGTCGAAGAGAATGAAGAGACCAAGTTACCGCCACTTGTTTAACAGATAATCTATTCCGTTTTAGTTTGATATAGATTGACTAATTATAATTAATCTTGCACTCAACTGTGACAACGGTCATGGTATATCATAATTTATTAGCTTATAAGGTGTTGAGACTTAAAGCCACACAAAATTACTTGTAGGTTCATGGAATTCATAAAATGAGCAGGACAACTAAGACGGTTTAAAATGGATACATAGTTCAAATAAGGAAAAAAAGTCTACATGTTTATGTCAATCGATTCTCAATTTAAAGCACATGTCTTAATTTGATTGTTGTAAGTTTTTATCATTATTATGAATATTTAAGTTAACTGGTTCCATAAACATAGATACATCCATGATTCTATAGAACTAATAGGTGTGGCAAATAGTTATTTGTCAACATAGTTCTTTTATGTTAGAATATAACAAACGAAAGGTGCAGCACCACTATGAAAACCAATTAACCATGATTTTGATTAATGGTAGTTAAGTTAATTCTTAGGTGAGACTAAAGTAAAAACACATATTAAAAGACACATGTTTAATTAAATAGCCCACTACCTAGCTAGGTTATCGGTTAAATTACCTAAAAAGGTGAGAATTTGTTAGGAAGTCATTGACATTCATTATATAGAAGTCCCAAACATGTTCTTAATACAGAATCCCAAACCTCTTAATGTAGGTGATTGAGATTCCTATTCCAGGCGAGGTGACTTGGACCACTACTGACTTAGCCTGATGTCTTTTGTGTCAAGGATAAAAATTATATATTTTTTCACTGAAATGAGAATTATACGTATTATATACAAAAGCGTTTTATTCTGCGAATTTATGCAAGTATGTTGTTACAAAGAATAACTGTTTACAAATGTGATCGATTCAAGGAATGCTTTGTACTTGTTTACAATAGCCGTTGATATTATGGAAATCATATTACTAAATTATCCCTTGAGGAATCTTGATTTATGTACTGAGCTTCCTGTTTTAAAAGCATGTCAATATTGTACATAAAATTAGCTTTATTATTGATCAATTCTTAAAATCACTTTGATGACTAAATTATTGCCACTGGATGGCATGCCACTTGATGGCTATTTATTGGGCCCTGGCATGGATGTGTGGAATTCTCCTGGATAGCATAGGGCTATCAGCGTAGTTTTCACAATCCAGCGCCACTTTGAACAAACTCTATTCTACGTCCGGACGGAGCGTTCCAACGGGGTGAATCATGGTTGAGGCGTGTATTTGGGCACGTCTTCATCTTTATCCGAGTCGGTCCTGGAGGGGAGATATAAGGTCGGGAGTTATAACTTTAACGTGTTGTGAGATGATTGATCTAATAACTGTTATGATTTGGCATAAAAGCATACACTTCTTTTGAAAATCATTCTTGTCAAATCATGCTTTGCGAAAATACATTTTTATAGAAAATACTCATGCATTAAGACTCACTGAGTCCTTTTGACTCATAAAGATATTTTTTCATGTTTTCATTCCAGATTTACGAGAAAATCTCAGAGGTCATTACATGGGACAAGGCTAGTCGAAATTTAATAGCATGTAGTTGACAACTGAAGATATTGAAATGGAAATCTTTGGGTACTAGCTTCTGCTCTTTGTTATTTCGGATTAGCTGCATCTTTCAGAAGAGAAACGATGGGCTCTCTAATGAATTTTGCAGTGATGGCGCTTCGAGCCGAGTAGGGTGCTTGGTGAGGGGCGTTACAATATATGTATATATAAAAGTTATAGCCAACTAGACTGATAAAACAATATACATCTAGTATTTGGTTGAATAGAATTTAAAACTCTAATTAAGAAATCAATCTAAAAACTCATCTTTACCTAAATACTCTCCATTAACAACAATAACTGTAAATATATCATCTAAAAACTAAAGTAATTAAAATCATTTTAATGAAAAGACTATAGATTTACCAAAACTAAAAGTTTTAAGCTACGCATGAAAGATGACGAGAACAGGTACAAAAATTAACATGCTTGGTTATGGAGTCGCGAGCCGTTGTTTTGATCTTCCAAAACGCTGGAATTCTTTTTCAATTCCAAGTTAGGGTTGATAAAAAGAGTTAGGGTTTATCCTAATTTTCCTATTCTAAGATGAGGCGGTGAACTAGAGGAAGCGAAATAATTATCTCGTTTTGGAGTGTTCTATTTATGGTAAGCGGAAATAGATTACTTAAAAACGTTGAGAAACAACCTAAATATTTGTTAGGGCGCGTCTAGGAAAGCTTAGAATGAAACATACCAAAACTTATTATTAATACTTAAACTTAGAGTCAAAGTATAACAATGTTAAGTTTTTTATTTCACATAGTATTTGCTAATGATAATTATAAATGTTTATGAAAATTGAGCATCACGTTAATTAGTTCTAACTTAATGCTGTTTTGGGAAATTCTCAATTGTTCTAACAAATTTATTTTATAAATATTTTTCCAAAAGAAAATTTGCAATGTTGATTATTTTCATAATATTTTAAAAGATTTGAGGAAAGTCTCAAATTATAAGAAAAAAAAGTCATATAATTCTTTAGTTGAAAAAATACACACGAAAACCCTATATAAGCTTTAAAACATAATAATTAGAGTTATCCCTACAGTAGTTTTGTTACCTTTTTGCTTAGCTAAATCATGCAGTACTAATTATTTTTATAATAATTTTAGAAAATTTTAAAAAGTCTCAAAATACAGAAAAAAACGTCTTTTGATAAACTAGAAACGTTGACTCGCAGTTTTCACGTAATTAATAATCAATTTTAAATATAATATAATTAATTTGTGTGGTAAATATTAAAACTTAAATATGAGTGATGATCAAATCTTAATTTGAAATTATAGCACATCATTTTGAGCTTAAAATTGCAATGTGGATAGCACTGATGATAAATAACCTAGTACTACATCACTAACACCGGCACACTTTGCACTACCAAATAACAAAATAATCACATCACATTCTTGATGGATTACTTCTTAGGCAATGATCTCGTGCTTCTTCTTTTTGCCTTTCTTCCTACCCTTGTCCTTAACCAGGTCATGGTCTTTGTTGTTGAATTTGGTGATGGCTGCACCCAACTCTGGCAGCTTAACATACTTCCACTTTGGCTTTCTTGTGTTCCTAGAACCTTTTGATGTGATCTTAGTTGAGCAGTCACTTTTGGTGTAAGTTTGGACTATTTATTTTTTTACCAAGTCAGACAACCATCCCTCATTCATTATTCACATCTGCATTAGCAAACTCACTCTTTGCTTGGGCTACTTGTGCTGTTAGCTCTTCTTCTCTTGCTTTCTTCTTGTTCTTTTGCACAAGCCCAATGTTGCAAGGTTATAACTTGGTTTACTATGGTGATAACTCCAGTAGTTGGTTCAACAAATAACACCTATACAACAGAAACAGAAAATGTGAGTACACCAATGCAAAACATACGTCATCAACATTATTAGTCATAAATATTGAGATACACGTTTTTCACCTTAAAGCTCGACTTTGCAACAATTAATTAATTCTTATCCTCAACAGTGTTGCGGAAAAACCTAAATATTGTTAGCGCGCGGCTCGGAAAGCTTAGAGTGAAACTTACAAAAACTTTTTATTAATAATTAAGCTTAGAGTCAAAGTATAACATTTTTAAGTTTTTGATTACAGGTTGTATTTGCTAATGATAATTACAAATGTTTATGAAGATTGACCATCACGTTAATTAGTTCAAACTTGTTGTTATATATTTTTGGAAATTCTCAATTGTTCTAGCAAATTTATTTTATTAATATTTTTCCAAAAGAAAATTTTTCATGTTGATTATGTTCATAATATTTTACAAGATTTGTGAAAAGTCTCAAATTATAAGAAAAAAAGTCTTATAATTCTTTAGTTGAAAAAATACACACTAATTTTTTTTACCTTTTTCCTTTGCCAAATATTCAGTACTGATTATTTTTGTAATAATGTTACACAATTTTACAAAGTCTCAAAATATAGAAAAAATATCTTTTGATATACTAGAAACGTTGACTTGCGGATTTCACTTAATTAAATATCAATTTTAAATATAATATAATTAATGTAGGTGGTAAATATCATAACTTAAATATGAGTGATGATCAAATCTTAGTTTGAAATTACAGCACAACATTTTGAGCGCAAAATTGCAATGTGGCTGGCAGTGATGATCAAAAACCTACTACTACATCACTAACACCGACATAGTTCGCACTACCAAGAAACAAAATGATCAATTCACATTCTTGATGGATTACTTTTTAGGCAATGATATGGTGCTTCTTCCCTTTGCCTTTCTTCCTACCCTTGTCTTTCTTCCCACCCTTGTCCTTAACCAGATCCTGGCCTTTGTTGTTGATTTTGGTGATGGCTGCACCCAGCTCTGACTAATTAACATACTTCTTGCTTGTCTCGAGCTCTAAGTTACTCTAGCTTTCTTGTGTTCCTAGAACCTGGTTTGTTCGTAGTTGAGCAGTCACCTTTGGTGTAGGTTTAGACTATTTATTTTTTGACCAAATCAGACAACCATCCCTCATTAATGATTATCACATCTGCATCAGGAAACTCACTCCTTGCTTGGGCTGCTTGTGCTGTTAGCCCTTCCTCTCTTGCTCTCTTCGTGTTCTTTTGCACATGCACAATGTTGCAAGGTTATAACATGGTTTACTATGGTGACAACTCCAGTAGTTGGTTCAACAAATAACCCTTATACAACAGAAAATGGGAGTACATCAGCAACGCTATTAGTCATAAATATTGACCAACAACAAACTCATTATGAATGGACAATCAACTAGAGAAGAAATATGAGGCATTAACATACATTTATATTTTCTCCTCTTTTCTGCCTCCTGATATACCTCGGTGTTTGCCCAACAACAAACTTTACTACTTCTTCATCATTTGGGATTAAGTCTTCCCCAGCTCGTAGCATATGTGCAGACTACAAGACTTAAAGATGAGAACTCTAATTACTTTAAGGCACAACATGACATCAACAATACTTAAACACACAAATGACACTAGACCTTTTTAATGCAACTCTCTTCTTCCTTCTTATGGATCTTGATGTATGGAATATAGCATCAATATCCACCATCCCAGTATCAACTTTGGAGCAATCATCAATCTCATCAAGCTATTGGGGTAATATGAAATCATTCTAAGGAGGTACCCCTCCATTCGATTTCTCTCTTTCATTTTTTCTAGCAGAGCTGAAACTCTGGCCAACCTCCAAAGGTGACTCTACAATATTCAAATTAAGAGTAACATCATTCCCAACTGAAGGTTGTAGCAAAGTGAAATCATTTTCTAAAGGTACATGCACTATGGACTTCTCTTTTCTAGTCCTAGTAGACATGCTTTGACCTCCAACATGGGTAGATGGCTCATCAGTAGTAGGATTGTTGCTTTGGTCCCCAAATTGCACATGAGAGGTTGAAGCATGAGGAGGGGGGAGGGATGTTGGTGTAGTCCCGTCGTGGTTATTTCTTTGTTCTCCATTACTACCAACCTGTGTTTCAAACATAGTCAGAAAAATCTATTTGTTTATAAAGTAGATTAAAGAAGGATATTGTCATAAACACTTAGGAGTTATTGCATGACTTACTCTTGTAGATGTTTGTCTCTTCTCATTCCTTCGCTCACATGTCTTTTTGTTGTGACCCTTATGACTACATTTTCCACACTTTACAGAATTCAGCATCATACCAGCATATGTGGACTCAGAAGTAGCAACAATCTTCTTCTTGGTCATGATAACAAGAGGCTCATCTCGGCCCCTATTCCTTGCTTTCTTCGATATACCAGGTTGTCTCCAAAAATTTAGAGGCAATGGGTTAAGTACTCTTCCTCCATCCAAATTGCAGTTCCATAAACCCCATAGACTGCATACTGGTACACCTTATTGTATGTGTCAAGTGTGTAATGATTTGCCACATAGTCTGGAATCTACGCCCCACTCTAGAGTATGTCACTAGGTGCATGCTTACAAGGGATCCTTGTCAAGACCCATAAACTGCATGTGCATGTACTATCTTCCAAATTCACATAGTGTTGTGAATTATCATAGGCACCCACTTATATCTATTATCATCAGATTTCATGGGCATGCATGTGCTTACAAGATTATAACAGAACGCATCGATATAGCCTTAAAAAACCCTGAGTGTGTTAAAAAATTCCCAAAACATACGGTCGCACATCTCCCATGTACTCATGGAGATCATCACACGTTTCGTATCAATTGCGAGGGACTCAACGTGATCAAAAGCAAGAGGCTGTTTTGCTTCGAAGAAATATGGTATAAGCACCCAGATTGTGAGAAATTGATGAAATCCCCATGGGAGGAACATCCAAAACTCACAGATCCAATCAAAAACGTTCCACAAATCATGCTCTCATAGAACCGCACTAGTTCTGGTAATCTCTTTAAAAGGAAAAATCGGGCGTTTAAACGCATCGAAGGAACAAAACGAGCCCTAGCCCGAACACCGAACACTTTCCTCATCAGTTTAGAACGTGATCATCTTGAGGAACAAGGCGAAATCTTGAGACAAGAAGAAATTTTTTGGCGACAAAAGTCGATAATTAAATGGTTAAAGGATGGAGATTGAAACACCAATTTTTTTCATAGATCGATGCTCACGATAAGAAAACAAAATGAAATTCATACACTCAGCATTGGCGATATTTGGATTGAAGATCAAGAAATCCTTAAAATGCGGGCAATTGAGTTCTTTCACCGCCTCTTCTCCAGTATGGCGAACACAACTCCTCCCTTGCAGTACTCTCTATATCAGAGGCGACTTAGCGATGATACGACAACAGATTTGGGGAAGGCGATATCACGAGACGAACTTAAGTCGACCGTATGGGTGTCGCACCCGTCAAAGGCCCCAGGCCCTGACGGCCTCCAAGCAATGGTATATCAAAAATATTGGTCTTGGATCAGTGAGTCTCTTTTTGAATTTGTGAATGTAGCCTTCTATAAGGGCAAATTCGACGTACAAGCGTGCGATGCATATTTATGTGTAATCCCGAAAGTGCCAAGCCCCACAGTTATATCACAATTCCAGCATATATCCTTGTGCAATGTGTCCTACAAATTCATCACTAAGTGCATCACCATGAGACTCAAAGATCTTATGCCGGACTTGATAGCCCCGACTCAATCAAATTTTATCAAAGGGAGAGGAACACATGACAATATTCTAGTTGTTCAAAAGATCATCCACTCTCTTCGAAACAAGAAGAATAACAAGTTTGGACATATGCTCCATAAACTAGATCTCAAAAGGGCCTAGGATAAGATTAGTTGGATTTTTCTTGACGAAACGTTTGACGCTATTAATTTCTTGAAGACCTCAACGAAGCTTATCATGTTGTATTTCACTAATGCATTGACACACATCCACTAGAATGGAGAGATTTTAAACCCGTTAAAGCATGGGTGTGGCCTACGATAAGGTGATCCACTCTCACCACACCTCTTTGTACTTTGCATGGAGCGACTCGCATTCCTCATTATTTAGGAAGTGGACAAGAAGAATTAGGAGCCGATCATCCCATGTAGAGGGGGCCTCATATGTTGCACATCATTTTTGTCGACGACCTCATAAGATAACACAGAGCATCAAAGAGGTACTTGATAGATTTTGCGTGTCATCATGATTAAAGCTTAGTGCGGCGAAGTCTACTTCCTACTTGGAGGTACAAGCCTGAACCCGTTTAGTAATTTTTCGGATAAGGACTGGATCAAGAAGAATGCCCAATGCGGAGATAAAGTATGCTAGTTATTATCGGATATTCTCTGGAATATAACTTTTGCCGCAAGTCTTTGGTGTATTTGGAAGCAGGGAATACAAAAGTTTTCAAAAGAAAGCGCAAAAACAATTACATGATTATTTAAACAATTAAGTGTTGAGTTAGTGAAGGCCAACAATGAGCAGATACCGATTGAGAACGAAAAAGTGGGAGAAGCCAGGTTCGAGTTGGGTCAAATTAAATGTCGGCGGTAGCGTGAGAACACAATGAAATATTGGGACAGTTGGTGGAGTACTAAGGGACGAAAAAGGCATGTGGTTATGGGGCTTCAAAGGAAAGAGAAATTACCCTACTCCGCTTGAGATGAAGGTCAAAGCAATCAAGGAGGGTATGAAGATCGCATGGGACAGAAGAATTCCAAAGATTATCATTGAGACGGACTCCTATGAGGCGTTTAAAATGATCATGGAGCAAGAGAGCAACAACATGGAGCTTAAAGAGATGATTGAGGAATGCCGTAGCTTGCTTCACAAACCTTGGATGCAATCGCTGGATTACACGTGACAAAAACAAGCTTACGGATACTATCGCCAAACTATGCTATACCGAGGAGGATGATTTTAGTTTCATACAAACTCCGCCACTCGAACTTCTTTCTATTATGTCTAAGAATGTAGCCTACGAGCCTTTTTTTTGTTTTTCTTATCCAAAAAAGAAAAGGAATTTCGGCTCATTCGCAGGCTTACGACATTATACATGCATATATTTTTTTCGGGCATAGTAAAATTTTGGTTAAGTATTTTTTTTTGAAATATGTGAGGAATGTTGGATATACTTTTAATACATTTTGGAAATATTTAACTATATTTGACTATTATATTAATACTTTTAGTACATTTTGGCGACAGAAGTCGATAATTAAATGGTTAAAGGATGGAGATTGAAACACCAAGTTTTTTCATAGATCGACACTCATGAGAAGAAAACAAAATGAAATTCATACACTGATTTTGGCGATATTTGGATTGACGATCCAGAAATCCTTAAAATGCATGCAATTGAGTTCTTTAACCGCCTCTTCTCCAGTACGGCGAACACAACTCCTCCCTTGCAATACTCTCTATATCAGATGCGACTTAGCGATGATACGATAACAGATTTGGGGAAGGCAATATCACGAGACAAACTTAAGTTGGCCGTATGGGTGTCGCACCCGTCAAAGGCCCCAGGCCCCGACGACCTCCAAGCAATGGTATATCAAAAATATTGGCCTTGGATCAGTGAGTCTCTTTTTGAATTTGTGAATGCAGCCTTCTATAAGGGCGATTTTGACGTACAAGCGTGCGAGGCATCCCGAAAGTGCCAAACCCCACAGTTATATCACAATTCCAGCATATATCCTTGTGCAATGTGTCCTACAAATTCATCACTAAGCGCATCACCATGAGACTCAAAGATCTTATGCCGTACTTGATAGCCATGACTCAATCAAATTTTATCAAAGGGAGAGGAACACATGACAATATTCTAGTTGTTCAAAAGATCCTTCACTCTCTTCGCAACAAGAAGAATAACAAGTTTGACCATATGCTCCATAAACTATATCTCGAAAAGGCATATGATAAGATTAGTTGGATTTTTCTTGAAGAAACACTTAACGCGTTTAATTTCTTGAAGACCTTAACGAAGCTCTTCATGTTCTATGTCACTAATGCATTGACGTGCATCCTCTAGAATGGAGAGACTTTAAACCCGTTCAAGCATGGGTGTGGCCTACGATAAGGTGATCCACTCTCACCACACCTCTTTGTACTTTGCATGGAGCGACTCGCATACCTCATTATTGAGGAAGTGGACAAGAAGAATTGGGAGCCGATCGTCCCATGCAGAGGGGGCCTCATATTCATTTTCGTCGACGACCTTATACTTATGGGTAAGGCGACGCTTAAGACAACACATAGCATCAAAGAGGTACTTGATAGATTTTGCGTGTCATCGTGATTAAAGCTTAGTGCGGCCAAGTCTAGAGTATTCTTCTAAAAAATGGGCGACTGGACCTTAAAACAGAGAATTTGTACCCTAATTGGGGCTTACTCACACATATAATATTTGGAGATATCTCAGGGGTCAACTTATATCAGGGAGGGTTAAGAAAGAAGATTTTAGTGGCCTCTTTGACAAACTCCACACAAGATATTCGGGTTGGAAAATGAAAAACTCTATCCCTCGCGGGGCGATTCACACTCATTCAGTCCGTGTCTACGACCGTCCAATCCATGTGATGTAATCCTGTTGGCTTCCAAAAGATGTTTGTAAAACCCGAGATCGACTAAATAGGGACTTTATATGGTCAAGTGAACCGAATAACAAAAAACTTCACCTTGTTGGATGGGATCGGGTTACTCGCAAAAAGAAGGAAGGGGGACTTGGGGTGCGCATCACATGGGTGAGCAACCAAGATTTGTTGTCGAAACATATCTGGAGTTTACTAACCGATAAACAAAGCCTATGGAATAATTTGGTAAGTGCTAAGTACCTCAAACACAATCGCCTTACTGAATATATGCCGAAGTCGAGCGACAATGTTACGTGGAAGGGTTTGATTCGTTGTTTGCAATTAATTAAACCGTTTCTTTGGTGGAAAATAAGCAAAAGGGATAAAGTATCTTTTCAGTTCGACAATTGGATGGGTAACATGCGCCTATGCAATCGAGTGCCTAACATAGAGGACGAAGAGAAATCGATTACATTGAGCAAGGTGATCGACGACAATGGGGAATGGTGCTTGGATGACTTGAGAACCAATTTGCAATCGAGTTAGGTAAGTATTATCATGAGGAAAAACCGATTTTAACGAACGTAGATGACCGGATTCCGTGGAACAAATCGGCGAACGGTGCATTCTCATGCCAAAGCACTTATATAGCACTCTACCGTGCCCAAAAACCTAGAATACCACCGTAAATAATTTGGCATGGATTTGGAATATCCCTAGCAGCAACAAGATATCATACTTTGTATGGTTGGCTCAATAAAATCGCGTTGCAAGTAATTATCAACGAAAGGAGCGTAAAGTTGCTGAATCAGCAGAGTACGAGCTGTGTGAATTTCTGAATGAAAACACACTTCATATACTTTGCCATTGTGTTGCAACCAAAAAGATTTGGCACACCCTACTTGGAGGTACAAGCCAACCAGTTTAGTAATTTTCCGGATGAGGATTTGATCAAGAAGAATGCCCAATGCGGTGAAAAAGTATGCTCGTTATTGCCGAATATTCTCTGGAATATAGTTTTTGCCGTAAGTCTTTGGTGTATTTGGAAGGCACGGAATACAAAAGTTTTCAAAAGGAAGCGCGAAAGAATTATGTGATTATTTAAACAATTAAGTGTTGAGTTAGCGAAGGCCAACAATGAGCGGATACCGATTGAGAACGAAAAAGTGGGAGAAGCCAGGTTCAAGTTGGGTCAAATTTAATGTCGGCGGTAGCGTGAGAACACAATGAAAAATTGGGACGTTTGGTGGAGTACTAAGAGACGAAAAAGGCACGTGGTTATGGGGCTTCAAAGGAAAGAGAAATTGCCCTACTCCGCTTGAGATGAAGGTCCAAGCAATCAAGGAGGGTATGAAGATCGCACGGGACAGAAGAATTCCAAAGATTATCATTGAGACGTACTCCTATTAGGCGTTTAAAATGATCATGGAGCAAGAGAGCAACAACATGGAGCTTAAAGAGATGATTGAGGAATGCCGTAGCTTGCTTCACAAACCTTGGATGCAATCGCTGGATTACACGTGACAAAAACAAGCTTGCGGATACTATCGCCAAACTATGCTATACCGAGGAGGATGATTTTAGTTTCATACAAACTCCGCCACTCGAACTTCTTTCTATTATGTCTAAGAATGTAGCCTACGAGCCTTTTTTTTGTTTTTCTAATCCAAAAAAGAAAAGGAATTTCGGCTCATTCGCGGGCTCACAACATTATACATGCATATATTTTTACCGTGCATAGTAAAATTTTGGTTAAGTATTTTTTTTTTTTGAAATATGTGAGGAATGTTGGATATACTTTTAATACATTTTGGAAATATTTAACTATATTTGACTATTATATTAAAAGTGAATTTGAACCCACGTTTTTTCCTTAACGGATTTTCTAGTGACTTTTTAATTTCTTGTGCATATCCATATCTTGATAAAATCTTCACCATAATTTTAGGAACCTCTAAATTGGAATTAGCGCGCACATTACTACTTTACTAGTACTTCTATATCATTTTAGAAGATCTATTCAACGGATTATCAAATAAATCCTTGTGCTTTTAACCCCTAAACATATATTTTATCTTTATTAGTGTTTTTCAAATTTTTACAAAACAATTTAAGAAGTGAATCAAGATTTAACTCTGTTTTCAGCTTAGTTGAGTTCGCACGAGTCGTTTTATTTGTACAAGAATAGCACTAATTTTGCGTTACGAAAAGTAATCTTTTACAGCGCAAGAAAATTCCTTTTCAGTTACATCTTTTCTCTAGGCCCTCCTTTCGTCATCGTCACCTAGCATAAAAAGGCTTTGGGATGGTATAAAAGAATTTCGTTTAACATTAAATCCCTCAGTGACGACTCTTCAGCAGTCTCGTCTATGTTGGTATCAAGACGGTGCTCAGCCTGAGGATTGTCGTTGGTATTTGGATAATGATTCAGAGGTGAGAAGTAAGGATGAGAGAGGGCATCCGCAGCTGTGATTCTTCTCGAAGGATGAAAAACAAGCATCTTGCTCATCAAGTCTAATGCTAGAGGATCACAAGTTGGCGGAAGCATACTCGAAAAGGGAACACTCATACCAGAACGAGTAAGTGATCGTATGAAACGCTTCGCTGCTGGTTGGCTTACAAATTCAAGATCATCTTGTTGGTGGCTCCCGAGTATGCCTAAAATAACCTTGAGCTGATTAAGGTTATTAGCTCCCTGGAAAAAGGGCCTTCTTCCAAGAATCTCTGCTAAAATACATCCCGCTGCCCAAATATCAATAGATGTTCCGTCGTTGTCACAAGAAATAAGCTGTTCTGGTGCAAGATACCATGTTGACGTTGTGTCATCCTTTTTCATGATTAGTTTTCCATCAATTTGGCGGAAAATATTAGTTTCATGTCCGAAATAGCATATCTTCAACTCACGGTTATCTGTGTTTACTACAAGGTATTCCGGCTCCAAATCTCGGACAACAATGCCAGCAGAATGGAGATGCTTCAACCCCTTTAGAAGCTACATCATACATAATGAAAGACCATCAATATACGATAGAGAAATTCTATAAAGTACATCAATGTCAGAGAAAAGAGTTCCCATAGTTGAAATTACCTGGAAAATAAGATATTTGCAGTGATCGTTGGTCATAAGCACAGCAGGAGAGCGAATTATCTGTTGAAGATTTGTCTGAAAAGACTCATACACAACATATATATCATTGAAACTCTGAGGGTCGGTCGGCATCATGACATCTTTGATACTTGTCACGTTTCTGTGCTTTGGAAGCCTCAGGTCTCCCAAAGTCCGTAATGCATCCGTTTGGTTCTCAAACACATTTGTGATCTTCTTGATGGAAACCGCCTCATTTGTTTGCCTATTGGTCGCAGAACAAACCCAACTGTATTCTCCTCCATTGATTGCCTTGATCATAATATATTTCGTGTCGATTACAAAAAAGGTCGTCCACACTCTGAACCAATGCTTCCCTTTACGCCACAGACCATATTCAGGAATCACACGGGTTGCCTTACTACTAACATATTTTTCCTTGGGAAACATACTGCATGCATCAAACCATTAGTTGTATATACTGTAATTACATTAGTAACGCTGCTCATATATGTGACGCACATACCTTTCCAATTCAATGTTACTGATTCTTCTTATTTGCGCCAGGTCTGTTATTTGATTGTTATGTAGCATAGCTTTCCATATGTTTTGTAGCATACCTTTCCATTAAAAAATGGTAGATGTTTAATAGCAGTAATATTGATCATGAAGAATTCTAGTTGTAGGCAACCTGAAGATTTCTACTTCTAATATGAGAGTCTGTATATGCTTCTCTATATGTTTTGGATTTCTCGAATTCTTTAAGTATCTTATCTTAAAAGGGCTTATCGATGGATTTAAATACAACATAACAACATAATTGAATTTCACAACTTCGTGTTTCCTTAGAATTTCATAAATTAAAGTAGCTCCAATGTCTTTTTAAAAATAAAAGGTGAAATTTAAATATTAGAGCATAGTTTCGTTCGAAGTTTGTTGTTTTACATTATGTTTAAACTTAATTGCAAATAGTATTTATGACCAGCAGCAAGTGCACCTATTTTTCAAAAGTTGAGATGATAGTTTTTGCCTTAATGAGCCTGGTCAAACTTTAAAAAATATTGTGATGAAGAAATTAAAAATTAAATGTTTATGTCAAAGTATGATCAAATTACTTTAAGAGTAAGAAAAATGACCACATAGTGTAGCATGATATAGTTTTAAAAAGGATAAAAGCATCATACTCTCCATACCATTACATCACAGAAAAACTTTATAAGCGGTCTGTCCCCTAACCTTCACCACCACGTGTGAATTACCCCAATGCGTGTTCCCGGTGATTTTCCGACCAAACAATTACCGGAAAAATTATTTTGCACAAAATCTTCCCCTCGTCGAGAGGGTTCCGGTGGTGATGACGGTATAACAAAAACCGAAAGCCATTACACTAGAAATTTAGTTTTAATTCAAGATCATTTTGAAAAATGTGAAGAGAACTTGTGTTATGGCTTTGAATTTTTCAAAATCGAGAAAATTTCTTGAATTAAAACTAATTTTTTTTAAGTAATGGCTTTGAATTTCGCGATACCGTCACCCCTACTGGAACCGTCTCAAAGAGATTGAGTCCAACTATAAGAAATCTGGCAACATGCCACCGCTGATTGCTAGAATTTTTTTTGCTGAACTATTTTTTATTCAAATTGAGTCTTTCACTCACCGAGACAGTTCTAGTGGTGGTGGCGGTATTGCAAAATTCAAAGCCTTTCACGAAAAAGTTAATTTTAATTCTTCGAATTTGTGAAAAATATGAAAAACACCTCAAGGTGTTCTAGGACATTTTTTGGAAATTCGAAGAAATAAAATTAAATATGTTCGTGTAATGACTTTGAGTATTGTAATACCTCCACCAACGCCAAAAGCGTTTCGACGAAGAGAAGATTCAGATCAAAAATATTTTTACGACGTTTTTTGTTCAAAAAATTGCCGGAACACGCACTGGAGAAAATCACACAGATTTTAAAACTCTAATTAAGAAATTAATCTAAAAACTCATCTTTATTTAAATACTCTCTTAACTCCAATAACTCTAAATATATCATTTAGAAACTAAAGTAATTAAAATCATTTCAAACAAAAGACTATAGACTTACCAAAACCAGAATTTTTAAGTTACGCGCAAAAGATGACGAGAAAAGGAAAAAAAATTAACATTTACCTATTTCCTTGGTTATGGAGTCGCGAGCTGCTGTCTTGATCTTTCAGAACGTCGAAATTCTTCTCCAATTCCAAGTCAGGCTTGATAGAAAGAGTTAGGGTTTATTCTAATTTTCCTATTCTGAGATGAGGCGGTGAACTCGAGGAAGAGAAATAATTATCTTGTTTTCGAGTGTTCTATTTATTGTAAGTGGAAATAGATTACTAAAAGAAATTCCACTAAAAACGTGTTTTGTCAATATCCCCACCAATGTCCCTTGTGCCACTTTTGTCAACATCCACACCACTGTCCCTTGCAACACTTCTGTCCGAATCCACACCACTTGCCCTTGCAACACCCCATCCACCTTATCTCCATTTTCGTCAATAACCACATGGTCATCAGCAACAATAGTACCACTGTCTGTCCCCACTGCCTCATACTCTCGCACCCCAAGAGAATAATTTCCCTCCTTGACATGTTCTCCACAATATCTTCTACATCAACTACAACATCAATTATTTTGTTCTGGGTTTTCACCCACCACCCTCTCTACTACAAGAACCTCAGTATTAGGGTTTACCAAGTACACATGAAAACCCCTCCTAAGCTCATAAACATGCTTACAACCATTATACAAACATCCATCATCATTCACAACAAATTCATAATCATTGATCTGTAAAAAGTATTTCTTTTGACCACATACTCCTATATTTTGACCTCTTTATACCCTAGATAATCATACACACATGTAGTACTTCCTACATAGTCACCAACATTCCATGGAGTTTTGGCAAACCTCCCTCCATAATGCAATAACA
Organism: Linaria vulgaris; assembly: GCA_948329865.1. Taxonomy (NCBI): domain Eukaryota; kingdom Viridiplantae; phylum Streptophyta; class Magnoliopsida; order Lamiales; family Plantaginaceae; genus Linaria; species Linaria vulgaris. Next base: position 25,715,591 of record OX415250.1, on the reverse strand, counting down.
GGGTCAAACATTAGCTTTCTGGTTCTGCAATACAATAATGGATTACACTTATGAGATAACAAACAATAAAAGACCAACATTTACAAAAAAAAATGACTTTTAATATTAGAACCACAATAGGGGACTATAATAGATTTAAAAGGTCTGGAATGTAGCAAAATAACCAGATGAGGGAAGAAACACGTGGTGGGGGACCATGCACTTTCAGCCAAACCATAATACCCCACTAAAATAATCCTAACAACTACACATATACAAAATTTACCCAAAAAGGTACGAATCGTGTCGGATAACTCACCCACTAATAATAAAATGACAATAAGACACAAAAAATTGAAATTACACTAGAATTGAAGTATACAATTAGTGTAACTTACCATAGTCAGGTGGGAGTAAACCCATATCTAGCAGGGGCCGCAAAATCACCATATTTTAGGTGTAACTCGTATGTCGATTACAATTGTTAAGCTTACAATCGCGAACTGAATATTTGGTCATTAGGGTTTCCAGGTTAAGCTTGCCGTGGTTTTTGTTCTAAAATAAACTAAGTGTGGGAATGGTGTGTCTTAAAGCCGTCAATATATTGGACAGGGTTTAATCGATGTGGCGTTGGTGTTTTATTGACTAGGTAGAGCGACTTGTTGACTGGACCGTCACGTAAGTAATTTAGCCAAATAAGACGTTTTGGGCATTTTGTTTAGAACATTTCAAAAATACGGTGCATTTTTAGTCGGCCCGAATCAATAAGAGCATTTAATATTTTGAAAAAAAGTTAAGGGGCAGATTATTCGTCGTATAAACAATGCTTAAACTAAAATAAATTACAATTATACCCCAACTGTTAAAAATTAATAGTGTGTAGAGGAGTAAATAAAGAAATCAAAAGATTGGTGTTTAACATGACTTCATATATATAATATATACACCATTGAATAAAGACACAATAGATGAAAAAGTAAAAGCAAGAAGTTATTTGTTAGTGGTTTTTGCTTCTTATAAGATTTTGTAATTAGAATAACAGTTGAGTTAGTCGGCCAATCAGAAATAACATAGATTATTTTTTGTATTTAACTCTGAAAGTGTGACTCTTGTACAAGTGCATGTTATCGTAACACTAAACATGTGAAGTGTTATAACAACACTAAACACAAAATGTATCACTGAACAATTTGAAAATATTTTGTATATATTTTTTTGTTTTTCCCTTATTCTATATTGACTTAGTTTCAGAGTTTTTGTTGTTTATGAATGTTCCAAGTCAATGAGATCATGAGGGAGAGTTCATCAAAAAAGTTTCCATATACCCAATTTTATTGAAGAGGGATAGAACTATGCTTAAAGAATGCATTATGGAGATAAGATTCAAGTGAAGATTCTTAACACAATTTAAGTCGACATTGAAGAAAGAGTTCCCTTTAAGTAACTCAATAGTTAAATAAGGAAACATTTTAATTCAAGAAGACCGATGATCAATATTGAAAACAAAGGAGTACAAGGAAATTGAAGGTTGTCTAAACCGTGTACAACATGCCTTCAAGTCTTAGATATAAGGAACTCGAGAGATTAGAACTAAGTATTGTTGAGAGTCTTGTCTTATTTTACCAAGTTTTAAGTCTAGCTTATTGAGTCAAGTTATTAGAGTTAAGAAACTATACATGCTAAGAGTGATCGAAGCTTGCTTGGCCGTTTTGTTTGAGCAATTCAAAAGTGAGGAGCTTGAGAGTTAGAGAACAATCTTTTTGTAAAATCACTATTTCAATAGTTATTATTTTGTCTGAGTTTCGAAATAAATGTTTTATATTGTCTCTTTTTGAAAATTACATCTACTTGTGTTAATTAATTTCTATTGCATAATATCTTAAGTCAAGTAGGCTTTAAGATAACACTGTCTATGGTGTTATCGCAACACTAGGTTAAACGTAGCAAGTTCCGATCAGAATTCTTATTTTACGTATGAAGCCATTATTTCATTTTAATTGCCACTTTTGCAATATTCTTCCAACCCTTTGTAATTAGTTTTTGGTTAGAAAATAATGATCGGAGGAAAAATATCGCCTATCCTAGAAGCCAAGGCAACGATCCGTGTGAAAATACAACAAACCGCAATTCGCGTGAATGTTGCCGGTGAACTTTTGCCTTGAAGCTGATGGGAGGCAAAAATTCGTCCCTTACAAATTATTGCCACTAGATTCGTCCCTTACAACCCCCCTTCCAACTTCTGTAAAGACCACACAATCCCGCAAAGACTCTCAATGTACTCCCTATTTCCTCTTCATTACCCCACACTTCTCTTCTCATAATATTTTTATACTTTAAATGTTATTACTTCTGTTTTAATTCATACGTTTTACAAGAATAATTTCTCTTATTGTACAAATCTTAGTTTATTTAGTTTTCTTTTTCTCTTCTGTCAATGTATATCTTTTAAATGATTTTTTGTATGACACTATATTGAATAATAATTGTTATGTTAATATATATATTTATATGTTCAACTTAACATATATGTTTGTCTAAATATTTATATTTTATATAATAAGTAGTTTGGTCTTAATATCTATATATGCATAGTTTAACATTTATATCCTAATTACACTAAATTAAGAAATTAGTACTACTAATACTAATAATAAGCGGCAAACTTTTTTGCTGTTTCCTTTCTTTTTAATTTTTTTATTTAACAGGTGGGCGGCGAATCGCCCCTACCATATTGGATTGACTTGGTTATTCCATTTCGTTTTATTTTGATTTTAAGATAGGGACCAGTATTCGCCCCCTATATGTGATTAAGCCTACATCATTTGCTTGGGAGAGAAATTTGTTACCGAGCATACTGATATAGACATGAAAACAAGGGATATTTGACCTTTTGGTCCTATATAGTAACCACCTTTCAAAATTAGTCATTTATGAAAAATAGCTATTTTTGGTCATTTAAGTGTCATGCTTGGTTCTTTTGCGGTGAAATGACGAATTTACCCTTAATTTTGGCACGTGATGTGCACATGACATCCAATTTTGGTTTTTTTCTTTTAATTTGACTCTAATCTTTTGAGTTACTATATTTGCATCTGAAATTTAATAATAACTCTATTTAACATTTAGAAAAAGTATCCTATTTATATTATTTTCTAATGAAATGTGAGATGATTACCAAATTAAAAAAGAAAGCCCAATTATTACTTCCAAATTTGAAATGTTAGGACTTGTTCTATTTTTTCTTTTTAAAATATCTAATAAACTTAAATTACTAAATATTATCTACACAATAGAAAATGAAATCTTTAAATAACTAATAAAACAAAATCTCTTCACTTTTAACGTATACTAATTGCTGACGAATGTAGGTGGTGTCTTTCGCCCTTTATTTACTTCATTGGGATTGCATTTGCCAACAATGGAGGCAGATTTTGGCTTTCTATATGGATGAATTCCTGCAATGACTACCAATTCTTAGGTGGTGGATTAAAATTATTTAGATTGAGAATCAATGGATTGCTAACAACTCGAGCCTTAAGGTGAAAAGCATGTATCTCTAGAAATTAGTACCGTATCACATGTTTTCAGTGGAATCTCTATTTTTACCAAAATAGAAATAACAAAAATGAAAAATTAATAGTCCCCTCCCTCGAACTCATCGCCACTAGTCCAAATAGGAAAGGGATTATTCCATCAAACCCCCAGAACTATGGCCACTTTATGGGTTCAGGGTTAGATCTTTATTTTTAGACCCAGTGAGGTCTAAACTTTGGTAGTTTGTGCGAATTGCCCATTTCTAGTTTTTGGCAATTTTTCGACCAACAAATAGTCGAAAAAATTATTTAAAGTTTGACTAAAACCTTCCTCTCGTTGAGACGGTTCCGATGGTGGTGACCGTGTCGCAAAATTCAAAGTCAGTATATGAAAAATTTAATTTAAGTGTATTGAACTAAAATTAGAATTCCCATGTTATAACTTTAAATTTTGCAACACTGTCACCGCCATTGGAACCGTCGAATCGAGGGAAGATTCTAGTCAAACTTTAAATAAATTTTTCGGTGATTTTTGGTCGAAAAATCACAAAAAAATAAAAAATGGGGCAATTCGCACATACTATCAAAATTTAGACCTCACTGGGTTTAAAAAGAAAGACCTGGTCTTGTTTGCATAAAGTACCTATAGTTTGGGAGGTTTAGTGGAATAATCCCAATAGGAAAATTATAAACCCTAAATCGTTCTCTTAGTCCTAACTCGAAATTGAAAAGGCATTTCGGTGCTTTGGAAGATTGAGTTGTAGACTCACGACATAATCAAGGAAAAAGGTATATATATATATATATTCTTTTTCTTTCTTCTTTTCTTTTATGTGTAGTTTTAAATCCTTTTTTTGTTGTTAATTATACACTTTTTTTAAGGATGATTCTAATTAATGATTTTGGTTTCTCGAAGATATGTCATTGAGCTCTATTTATCCGTCTTAACTGGATCAATCGCTTTGTCGAAATCCTTCCCATTTATAGTTATTAGTGTTAGAATTATCTACAAAGAGTTGTTTTTAGATTGATTTCCTAATTACTTGAGTAAATTCTATAAAACCTGATGGGGATATTTTAGGATTGGCCCAACACTGTGTATTGGGCTGGCCCATAATCGTATTGAACCGGCCCAATTCGACATCTGATGCGCCTCGAATAACCCCTGTTCGATGCGTACATCAAACCAACTTGGTTCGATGCGTATTCCACAAATGTCAAGGGATCCCACGGGACGAGGTCTATAAATACCACGCTCCTTCACCTTCCAGAGAGGGATCGAATCCGAGTCCAACCACTACCACATCGAACGAATCTATTCGATACGAATTCGTTCGATACCTAATTTCATTCGACACACATCATTCGACACCAACATTATTGTTTCATATTGACATCGAATCAATCCAGTTCGAGTCACAACAATATCGAATCACTATGATTCGATATACCCACATCGAACCAGCAATCATTGAATAAATTCGGCATCAAATCAGCGCCTTTCGAGGTACACGTCGAACATCTAGAATTCGATACGTACGTTAATTTGTCCTATTAGGATATCTAAAGCAATTCAATATCTTTAATAGATAGTAGGTGTTCCGGACAAAGTTAGTCCGTTCATTTTATTGGATTAGCATTATTTTGGTTATTTATATTCAGATTGTATTATTGTACCGTGTTCTGTTACATTGATGAAATAAGACCAAAATATTGGCTCCGTCTTTGGGAACACAGTTTAAATTGTGTTTAGATATAAGTACACTACAAGAAAACACATATTTTATAACGAAATATTTTGTTACCAAAAGCACCTGTTTTTGTTACTAAAAGAATTGGTAACGACATTTTGTTACCAAAAAATTGTCGTTAATACCCCGTCGCTAAAAGGGTATTAGTAACAACTTAGAACCATATTTGTTACAAATACTATTGTAACAAACCATAAGTTTGTTACAGTTGTAAAATATTAGTGACAAATCCTTTGTCACTAAAGATTGTTGATTTGTGCTAAAAGTCCAGTTTGTTACTAATATTTTGTTACCAAAATCGGATATTATTTTGTGCAGAAAATTATATTTGTTACAATAGTTTTGAATTTTGTTCTAATTAGTCTCATAATTTTGTTACAGATACTTTCATCAATTTTAACGTTTTACGTATTAGAAACAATAATTTTGACAAAAAACTTATTTTTGTTACAATACAAAATAAATTTATCGTTACACTAATTTGTAAATTTCTTTTTCAAATACCAAAATGATATTGTAACAATCATGAAAAAATCAATATAAAACAAGAATTATGGTCAAAATGTATCTAGCCCATCCAAACCAAAAACTATTTCAAAAGAAATACGCAATTATCTTGTTCATAACAATATCATTTCCAAGCATACGAACAAAAGTAAATAGATGCGTTTTACGCATAGTAATATCTCTCAAAAGAAAATACATAACTACAAAATATTGCTAACTAGGTGAACTTTTCTACTTGCTCAATCCATGATAGTTGATTGACGAACCTGTAATCAATACAAATACAAAAGATAAATATGTGTATTATGTTTCTATAATATAAACACGTTAGCGAATTCTAAGTAAAATGATAGGATATATAATCAAGATTCCATCAAATGAAAGATGGTTGTCATGCACAAGATAAACTAAATAATGTAATTATCAAAATGCATGAGAGGCCTTCATTATACCACGACATAATATATATATATAAGGTATCACTTTTCAACGAAAAACATATATATGAAAGCAAAGTAGATCTAACAATTGTCTAATCTTGTTTTCTTTTTTCTTATAAAAAGACATGCATCGTGTACTTAATATGCAAAGTCGATATAATTACCTATCCAAGAAAATAGTAGCTATTTCACAACTACAACAACGTATTACATCCATCAAGTACTATTATTTCAAACATAAACTGCAAGAAAGAAAAATTGAAATGAGAAATAATTTTAGGTAACGCGTAGTACCTGACAAAGTATAGAAGAAGATCAATTACTAGAGTTTTGTGCACGCAAGGTCATCAACATTTGCTTTAGTTCTGTCTGACCATCTTTGAGACTTGTCATTTCAGCATTTTGCCTTTGAAGTTGCTCATTATAATTTTGAATTGTCTCTTGTTGAGATTTGATAAGAGAAACCGCCTCTTGCAATTCATTTTTCGCCTTGCTCAATTTTTCTTGAACGGATTTTAGTTGAAAAGACTCGCATCTCAACCTTTTACTTCCTTTATTTAGCACGACTCCATAACCTATGCCTCTTTCATAACCATTTTTCTCGCCAAGTACCTCCTTCATAATTTCTCTTTCAGCAACCGAACTCACTTCATCTATTTGACTTCTTCGACTTATCATGTCCTTCTATCATTCATTCAAAATTAAGTTTATGAAAATGTCACAAACATAAACTATATAAAAAATAGTAGACCAGTAAACTTACATGTTTCACTTCAGCATCTTTGCTTACATACACTCCATCTTTCATATGTGTATCTCCATAATTATCCACATAACTGGGTTCATCCTTCAAAAACAAAGGATATTGTTACATTTAAAAAGAATAATATAATAATATAAAAAAGTAATTTTTCGAATTACAAGTTACTTTACCATTTCAACGTATCGCGCGTGGAATGATTTTGGACCCGATGTATGAAAATCCTTCATAAACGATTTGTTACGAGTATTGGTTTCAGACCTCTTCTGCATTAATATTATAGATTAGTAGTGAAAAGCGGACATATAAAGATAGAATACATCTCACGGATAAGCATTAGAGATAAAAAAAAGTTACCTTAAACTTGGGGCCATCAAAGTGATCGCATAGGGCATGCCATTTATCAAGTGGAATGTAATCAAATGGAATAGAATCCTTGGGATTCTTACCAGCTTTGACCATCTTTTTGTAATGGTCACTTAATCTTCCTTTAAAGTGCCTATAGCTTTGATAAAACATTTCTTCTATGTTCGCTTGAACAACAAGATCATTGTTTAATCCCTTAATAAGAAACCATTGCTGAAAAATATGATAAGTTAGACACATGTAAACTTAGAGTACAATGATATTAATGCCGTACTTGAAAATATCAAGTCTTTTTTCTCCGTTCTCCATTGTTCTTTTGAAAAAACAAGCACAACACTAATTGTTTTTCAGATTTTTGATGCAAATTAATTAATTAGTTAATTAATTGCTACAGATGGTCAGGTAGGAGTTAACTATGGAACTATTGGCAACAACTTGCCATCTCCAGCGGAAGTGGTTGCTCTACATAACCAAATAGTGAATTAACTAAAAACAAGGAAACCTAAATATATACAACCAGACTAAAGTAAAAACTTGAAAGCTGCATTACACTATAAAAACTTAACACTAACAGAATTCCAACAGAACTCGAGTAAACAATCCCAAAAGAATTTCAGCAAACTATCCCAATTGTATTCCAACAGAGAATTCCAACATAATTCCAATAAACAATTCCAATAGAATTCTAATAAACAATTCCAAAAAAAAAATCAAGTAAAGTAAACAATTCCAATAATTGTATTCATATTATATGCATGTAATTAAATAATTGAAATGTGTAAAGCAAACATTGCAATGCCCATGACCTTATGCAAAAATCTCAATATCTTTACTAGGGGCACGGGGACCAGATATAAGTAAAGCCAACATAAGGTAATCATCTTTCATACATTTATATAATGGCATGTTATATGGAATAAGTATCACTGGCCACATACTATATGAAAGACTCATGTTACCAAATGGGTTAAAACCATCAGTACCTAAACCCAGTCGAACATTACGTGGGTCTGATGCAAAATCTGGAAATTGAGAATCAAAATCTTTCCAAGCTGGAGAATGTGACGGGTGGCTCATGCTGCCTTCAACATGAATAAGTTTCTCTGCATGCCATCGCATATAAGAAGCCGTTTTGGTAGACATAAACAGCCTTTGTAGTCTTGATTTTACAGGAAAGTACCACAGGACCTTATGAGGAATTCTCTTTCCTCTTCCATCATCATCTTTCCATCGAGCTTCCCCACAGACAGGACAAGAAGTATCATTTTCATATTCTTTCCAAAACAATGCACAATCATATTTGCATGCCTCTATCTTAGTATAACCTAACCCAATTCCTGAAAGAATTTTTTTCGCCCAATAAGTTGATTGTGGGACTAGATTATTATCTGGTAACACATCTTTAAACAACGAAAGTATCATGTCAACATCATTGTTCGTCATATTGTTCTTTACTTTAATATCAAGCAATCTCGTGATGAACTTCAATAACGAGTAACCCTTACAACCAGGGTACAAATCACGAGTTGCATCTGAGAACAATCTCTCAAAGTTTTTAGTGTTAGACTCAGAAGAGGATTCAAAATTGTTTGCATCTCTTATTTCTCCTATCATTTCTGGTAGTTCATCCCTAAAGTCAAGGCCATCATCCTCTTCATCCCTGAAATCAACATCCTCGTCTTGTACTGGATTATTACTTGGAGTACTTTGATAAAAAGAATTTGAACGTGAAACTCTGGGTTCTCCATGATATAGCCATTCCCTATAATATTTATTAAACCCCTTTAAGTGCAAGTCTTTCCTAACATCACGAACACTTTTTCTTTTGGTGTTCCGACATTCATTGCACGGACAGTGAATTTTATTATCGGAAGAGTTAACATTTTTAATTGAAAACTCAATAAATGATTCAACGCCGCTAATGTATTTAGTACTAAACCTATCCACTTCTTCAATCCAACTCTTATCCATAACTGCAATGATTAATAAGCACAAATTGCAACAATTAGGAAATAGGAGTAAACGCTGAGATTATATAATTCAGAAAATATAATTTTGTTGAACATAAGAATCACATATAAGGCAAAATGTTACTCATGAAGCAGAAAGACAATTCACCCAATTGGAAAAGTCATAGCATAACCCATCCTTACGAGACTTCAACCAATCCCATATTTAAACTTCAATTGTTTTGAATGATTTTTCCAATCCCCGTTCTTCACTTGAAAAAAAAAGGTTTTATTTACTAAACCTCTACACCATCTAAATTGTAAAAAGACAGATACTCCACTAAACCTTTTAGTAAATGATCATATCGCTATATCTGAAAGAAAAAAAAAAACTGCAACCGAATGGAAAATTAAACAACATAGTGAAAAAATCAAACATGCCCATAATCAATTTCATTAGGGGATAGAATATACCTACAATTCAAGAGTAAATCGCAACCTAATCGTGACCTGCAATTGCTTGTTTTGCTGTAAAGAAAAACGAGATTTTAGAGCTATAGAGTATGAACTACGCTGCATAAATCTCAACAAAAAAGGGCATTCATTCTTAGATTATGAAGCTCACCGTACGAGGTCGTTCGATCCGTAAGAGACTATATGCTTCGAGACTGCTACAAATTTCTCGCAGCCCTAATTTTTCCCTAATTTTTACCTTACTTTCCCTAGGTGAATTGCCGCTCTAATATTTTGGTTTTGGCGGGTATTGATTTGGTGAAAGAAAGAGTTGGGCGGACTAGTTTAATTTTTCAATTATAGTAGGTTAAGGTTTTCGTTTATGATCTTTAGTATGAATTAAAAACTTACTTTTGTTTACAAAAATAATAAATGATGTAATTCGTTACTTCCTTTTATCTAGAGCTGTTAATTATATGTAACTAGTATATATTTTGTTATATATATATATAGTATATACTTAGATAGAGTAGATTTAGAGTGTGTTTCATTATTTTAATATTTTGCACAAACTGAAAAGTCCTATAATTTATTTTACAAGAAAACATTAAAAATAAGATAATTTTATTTGCTCACTTTTAATATCATTTTATTAATAAAAATTAGAATTCTATTCTAAATCCTTGTGAACATCGAATTGATTCTTCGTGAACAAGTTTGTTCTTTTAAACATAATGTGTTGTGCTTTCAATGTACGATTAGGGGTGGGAGGGCCGGGTCAGATTCCCGCGACGCGACCCGACCCGACCGGATTTTCCCCGGGGCGGGAAAAATCCGAGCGCAAAACCGATCCGTTGCTGCGGGAGAGATTTCCCGCAGTAACTCCCGCGAATCGGATCGGGAGTCGCGGTCGGATCTCGATCCGACCCGTGGGTCCCGATTTTTCTAGTGCTTTAGTCTTTAAGTTGTGTGTGATAGTGTGTGTAGCATTGTACCTGAACTACGGCTTGCGAACCGAATGGGAGAGGGGAATGGTCGGAGGAGACGCCATGGATGAAGGTGACCCCGCCGGAAAAATCGGACTCAATTCGACGTTCAAGGCACTCGAAGCACATCGAAACTGAACTGGAACTCTCCATTTCCGATTCCAGTTGTTCATAAGAATATTCCTTTTTAAGAAAAGAAACTTTATATATGTCAAAACACACACACACACAGTCCGACAGTCGAGCCACAACACAAACACACACCACAAACACAAAAGCTCACCATCTCCGCCGAGCCATCTCCGCCACGGAAGCTCACCATCTCTGCCGTGCCGAAACCCTAGGTATTTTTTCGGGATCCCGAAATCCGAGGAACTTCCGCAATCGCGGGGAGTTCCGCACTTCGCGGTGCAGATCGGGAGCCGCGGCGAGCTCCTGATCCCGTCGATTCCCGGGGGCCGGATTCCCGATCCCCGCGGGAATCCGGCCCAACTCACCCCTATGTACGATGGTGAACAAGAGGCCCAAGATTCTAACAAAGCTCGGTTAATCGAAAAAAGAATTTTGGAAACAAAGATCGACACATTTATGTAACCACTATTAATTTTTGTTGCAATATATGCAATTGTAACCAAATAAATATTATTTGTAACCAAATTCAGTTTGAAGCTAAAGATGGTTTCTTTAGTAACAAATTCTTATACGTTAGGTAACAATTATAAATAATTGTTACCAAAGATAAGAGTTTTTGTAACGATAAAATACTTTTCATAACAAAAAGGACATATTGTTACCAAAAACTCTACTTTTGGTAAAGAAACCACTAGTTTGTTACAATTGCCTTGCTTTTTGTGACAAATTCTACATTTGTTACCATTATTTTGTTACAAAATATGTGTTTTCTTGTAGTGGTAGTTAGGATGACAAATAAACGTCGCATGTATGCGGTTGAAAAGAGGAAAACAGAGAAGAAGATCAAAACGGAGACAAACGAACTTCAAAAGCGAATTGAGGCTAAAGAGCAGGCGAAGGATAAAGAAGAAAATCAGTTATTAAAACAGTGGCAAGAATGTAAGATGGAGCCTTTAGGGGAATTCAAGATTGTGCAGCTGTTTAGGGAAAGCAACGAGAAGATAATAAAAAGTGGGGCATGAATGTACCGAATAATAGAAGCGGTTTTGGTGGACTATCTTCGGCGCAATTCAGATATTATTGCATGGTATGATTCTGATCCTCTCGGGATAGACTCTACGATCATAGTACATTGCTTGAACGTAGACAAGAGCGCGAAACCGATACGGCAAAAGAAACGAAATTTTAGCAAAGATAAAAATGAAGCCGCCGAAAAAGAGGTACAAGAACTTCTAGCATCACGACAAGGTTCTCGGAATGGTTGAGCAATATCATTTTAGTGAAGAAAAAAAAGCGACATGGAGAATGTGCGTGGATTATACAGACTTGAACAAGCATTGTCCAAGGGATCCTTTTCCATTACCTCAGATAGACCTATTGGTTGATTCGACTGCAGGGTGTGCATTGTTAAACATGATGGATGCAAAAAGTGGGTTTCATCAGATATTCATGGCAGTGCAAGATCAGAGCAAAACAACTTTTGTCACGGATACCAGAGTGTATTGTTATAGGGTAATGCCGTTCGGGTTAAAGAATGCAGGAGCAACATTTCAAAGGCTGGTAGCTAAAATGTTTTACCACCAGATCGGAAAATAAATTGAAGTGTATATTGACGATATGCTAGTGAAGAGTCTCAAGGCCGAGGAGCATGTGCGACATCTGGATGAGGCTTTCGCCATCATGAGAACCTACAGAATGAAATTAAACCCCAAGAAATGCACTTTTGGGATGGCGACAAGAAAGTTTCTAGGTTATGTAGTGAATGAAAGAGGAATTGAAGCCAACCCTGATAAAATAAAGGTAGTACTAGATCTACCGTCACCAAGAACAATGAGGGACGTCTAGTGTCTGGTAGGCCGTTTAACAGCTTTGGGAAGATCCATATCGACATCTGCAGAAAAGAATATTCCTTTCTTTAAAGTGATGAAACGAAGCAAAGATTTCATTTGGACGCCGGAATGTGAAGAGGCTTTCAGAAAACTGAAGAATTATTTGGTGATCTCGCCATTGTTAGCTAAACCAGAGGAAAATGAAATGTTGTATCTATATTTAGCGGTATCCACACATGCCATCAGTACGGTACTACTCAAGCAAAAGGGAACTCAACAATTACCCATTCATTATGTGAGTAGAGTTCTACATGGGGTAGAGAGGAATTACTTGGAGATAGAGTTGTTCGCATTAGCAATCGTTGTTACCGCGCGGAAACTGAAACCATATTTTGAATCTCACCCAATCATTGTGGTAACAGACAAACCATTGAAGCAAGTGCTGGCAAGGCCCGAAACCTCTAGCCGATTGGTTAAATGGGCGATTGAGCTCAGTGAATTCAGATTGGAGTTTAAACCGCGAACTGCAATCAAAGCACATGCGGTAGCAGACTTCATGGCTGAGACTCTGGGAAACAATGTATCCGAGACCGCGAACTGTATCTTTTCTATATCAAACCAAGCTGGAACTAGTAGGGCAACCACAACATGGATATTACACACGGATGGATCTGCAACCACTCACGGATGAGGAATATGAATCCACTTTCTGTCCCCAGAGCGACGAGAATTTGAATTCGATATCAGCCTAAATTATATGGTAACGAATAACGAAGCTGAGTATGAAGTGGTTATTGCCGGTGTCAAAATGGCACTTGGACTCAACATTGAACATCTAGATATATTCACTGATTCGCTCTTGGTGGCAAACAAGTTTTTGGGAATATATGAGACGCGTGAGGAGACAATGAAATTGTACGCCGCAAAGGTTAAAGAATTGGCAAAGAACTTCAAATTCTTTGACATTACTCAGATCCCAAGGGATGACAATGCAAAAGCATATGCGCTTTCTAAATTCACGAGTTCTTCGGAAATTCTGGTGGAGAAGCGCATCACACTTATGGTTGCTCATAAACCTTCAATCGAGATATCAAAATATATTACGACTGAAGCACGAGTGGAGTTCATATTGGAAATACAAGAAGACCCATCTTGGAAGGACGAGATTATGATTTATCTTCAACAAGGTACTCTCCCTGCAGATCCGAATGCACAACGCAGAATGCGATATAAGACCTATAGATTTACTATCAGTAATGGAGAGTTATACAAAAGATCTATCAAAGGACCATTGCTGAGATGTTTGACTCCAACCCAAGCCAAATATGTTATGAAAGAAATCGTTGCAGGTTGCTGTGGAAATCACTCTGGGGACGAGCTTTAGCTCAACGGATATTGTGTCAAGGATATTATTGGCCAACTCTATTAAAAGATGCGACTGCCTTCTCGAGGAAATGTGACAACTGCCAGTACCACGGTCGTCTCATTCATAGACCTGCACGCCAGCTACAACCCATCGACGTGGCATGTCCATTTGACCAATGGAGAATCGATATCATAGGACCATTTCTGCCGGCCAAAGGTCAAAAACGATATTTGGTAGTGGCAGTTGAGTATTATACTAAATGGGTTGAGGCAGAGGCTATAGCGTCAATAACAGAGAAGAATATGATCGAGTTTATCTGGAAATCCATAATATGTCGTTTTGGGATTCCGAGGTCTATTGTGTGTGACAATGGCACCCAATTCAGCGGAAAGGAGATTAAATCATGGTTCGTGGAATTAAAAATATCACACAATCTAACCTCGGTATATCATCCTCAGTTCAATGGTCAAACGGAGTCCACCAACAAAACACTGAAGAATAATCTGGAAAGGAGGGTGAGAAGCACAGGGAAAACATGGCCGAAAGAGCTTCAAGGAATATTATGGGCGTATTGAACAACTCCAAGAACATCGACATGGGAGACCCCGTTTGTTCTTGCCTATGGCACCGAAGCTGTTTTACCTGCAGAAATAGGTATGCCGACGCGCATGATTACTGATTGTGATCCAGAGCAATCGGCCCGGTTAAGACAAATGGATCTGGATATGATAGGATCGGGGGATGATGCGTATCAACGTACTGTTGCTTTTAAAGCAGCAATGGCCAAAAGCTATGATAAAAGGGTTCAATTCCGAAATCTTGAAGTAGGAGACTTGATCCTAAGAAGCATTGCGGCAAAACAACATATCGGAAAGCTAGAACCAAAATGGGAAGGGCTTTTCAGAGTCATACGAGCAAGTTTGCGAGGATACTATTATTTGGAATCTCTACAAGGGGTTCAAAAGAAGCGGCCGTGGGATGCGCAACATCTTAGGCGTTATTATGCACAAAAATTAAATCAATTTCATCTGATGTTCGGGTAAATGCACTTCGATATATATCAAGCCTAATCCTTTTTGAGTTACTAATTATAATTTCCGTCCATCAAATGACGCAGGTGGAGATGACGGTGGGATAAGAGGCCGACGAGGTCCAACCCCTAATGCCAGACGAAAGTATCATGCCGATGGGATAAGAGGCCGACGAGGTCCAACCCCTCATGCACGAGACGAACGTCATGATGGTGGGATAAGAGGTCGACGAGGTCAGACGAAAGTATCATGCCAGTGGGATAAGAGGCCGACGAGGTCCAACCCCTCATGCCAGACGGGAGAACCGTGACGATGGGATAAGAGGCCCAACGTGGTCCAACCCCTCATGCACGTTACCGACACAATAACGGCGAGATAAGAGGCCCAAGGTGATCCGATATCTTAGGTATAGCACAAATGCCCTAACGACAATATTGAGTGCCCAAAATGCTCATACTTCTCATATCAAACGCAATCGTTATAATGGATATGCTCAATGATATCAAAAATCGCTATAAAACATAAATTAACTATGAAATCAACAGAAAGCAAAAGAACAAGAAAACATGCCTTGGAATGCATTAGAAAGAAAAAGTTGTGCGAGTAAAACGTATATCAAAGATTATGATATCAAGCAGGAGAATCAGTTTTCATCAAAACCACTGTGAAAGAGTTACAAAGACTCAATACAAAACAAAAAAGCCTAATATCATCAAATTGATGTAACCTAAATACCGCTACTCACTCGAAGACTGAGGGACTCTTGACGAAGGATCACACCCACCGAACGCGCAAAATTGGCACAATTGCCTTGAATCTGATCCTCTATAAGAATCAAATCATCTGTTTGTGCCCAATTTTCAGGCAAAATAACTTCGTGTCTTTCAGTTGGATCATCGAGTTGCTTGGAGATATCAAATTCTGAACATTGAACGATTGATCATGCACATTACTTTCCAGCATAGAAACTCTATTACCTCGGGAAAGATACATTCCACTTGGCAAAATCATTGTCTGACTCGGATTCTTAGGCACGGGTTTCACCTGACTCATTTTATTCGCGACCGTAGCAGGCACGTTTTCAAAACCTGACATCTTTGGAGGACTCGACAGAAAAATCATCGGTCTGGACGTTTTTGGAGGCAATTCTGCTTCATCGTCACTTTGACCAAAAACGTCATGAACGGCCTTCTTGATCATTTCCGACTCGCTCAAAGTACCGATAGGAGCGCATTTGTCTTTTCCCTTTTGCGTCAGAGGCGAACTCGGTTTCAAGAAACTTGAGTCTGTCACGTTATTGCCTTTACGATCGCGCCACACGGCATAAAATGAATCACCAGGCCTAGGGTATGTAAATCATCATTATCACCACCGCTGGCCTCTGGGATCTCCATTCTCGAACCGCAACTCGCATCTAGCATATCATTACAGAAACCCTCTCCGAGGTACCCAAGATAACCAGCTTGATCAATGCCAAGTTCCATTCCATATTTCATGTTCGTAGCACCGCGGAGTAATTCAAGAAATTTATAAACGTTACTCTGCATAAAATTTTGGACAATGGAACATCTATAACCCTCCGATTCATAATGTTGAATTCGACGACTCAAATTGACAATGATATTGTCCGCATCAACATTCAACGCTTTAAGAGAATAGTTCTCACGCTTCAAGGAATCATTTTCCTTTTTTAGCGCAAAAATTTCAGCGCGCAATGTTTCAGCATTCTCTTCAGTTTTCTTAGCCTTAACTTCAACATCATGTGCGTCCCGTGCAGCCTTAGATGCTTTTCTTTCTGCCTCTCTGGCGCGTTTCAGTGCAGTGCGGCGATTACGAATATTAGCACGTAAATTATCGACGACAGCATTGTGTTGGCTCTGAACCTCAGCCAAACCGCTATAATCTTTGCACAGTTGATATACCGCTAGAATAACGGCAACAAAAAATAAGCGTCCAAAACGTGCCAAATCCTGATATCCTAACTGATCTATTACGGCTTGACGATCCAACTGAGGCCATAGACTCTACATTACCTCTCCTGCCTGCTCCTCTCTCAACCTATATTCGCCCAGCGTAGCGCTCAACGATTCTGAATTCTCGTCATTGAGAAAGTCATAATTAACAAGGCTCCCTGGAGGGGCCGGTCTCGGATTTCCCGAAGGTCGAGGACGTCTTAGTGGGGGCGGAGAGATGTCTTGAGCTTTTCGAGCAGACTCTTCCTCCGCCAATTTCCTTTTAGCGTTGGTGTACCAATCCTCACCCCCTGAACGGGAGGAACTCGCTATATTTATATTTTGCACGTTCCTAAATGCGGGATGAGACGCATTGAATCTAGCTAAATCGACAACAATTCTCTCGTCCTCCACATCAATTTTTTTCATTACCCGGATCTGCCGATTAGTCCTAACTTTTATACGTCCACCAGTGGCGGTTGGTGTCATCACCAATCTCCGTGGGACAGCATCTTCGTGACGTTCAAAATCGCTCACAATGGGCACCCTAGTGGCAGCGCTAACGCCACCGAGCCTCATGGTAGAACGATCAACTGGAGGAGTATCAGAGTGGCCCACACCCCAATTATCGGAAAGATTTCCAAGGGCTGTAGTCGCAGAATATTTTCTTGCAGTCTCGCCTGGATTATCTTCCGAAGAGATATTGGCAAAAGACGGGTCCACATCAAAGGGCTCATTTTCCTCATTCCTTCTCTGAGCATCATAAATATTCTCGGTTGACACCACATGTTTACTTCGATTTCTAGACTTTGTCCGTGCCATGTCAAATAAATTATGGATATTATTCGATTTGCTGTAGCAAGAAAATCTTGAACGTGCATCGAATTTTGCGGATTCGATGTGGCTCGTGTCGAACAGGCTCCATTCGATGCGGTTGAAAAACGAACAAAAAACTACTTTTGGGGGAGAGAACAAGAATGACATCGAAGGTGGCCTCTTATATAGGCCCATGCATCGCCAACTCTCGCGAACGCATCGAACACAATTCATTTGTTGCGCTGCATCGAATTCTGTAATTCGATGTTCGCATCAACACGCATCGACCGACCACTATTCGATGCAGCCGCATTAGATTTGTCAAAATTTTATGCTTTTAGAGCATCGAATGCACCCTGTTCGATGCGCATCATTATTATTTCAAATAACAATTGCAAACTATAGCAACCCGTTCCGAAGAAACATATAATTAGGAACCAGTGAAATGCCCTTATCAAGCTGGTATAATGCCGACCGACTACAAATCCAAAACGCATTATTTAAATTTGGAAACCGCTCTCTCATCGACACCGTCTCCCAAACTGGGGGGACTATGTGATGGGGATATTTTAGAATTGGCCCAGCACTGTGTGTTGGGCCGGCCCATAGCCGTATCGAACTGGCCCAATTCGATATCTGATGCGCCTCGAATAACCCCTGTTCGATGCGTGCATCGAACCAACTTGGTTCGATGTGTATTCCACAGCTGTCAAGGGGTCCCACAGGACGAGGTCTATAAATAACACGCTCCTTCACCTTCCAGAGAGGGATCGAATCCGAGTCCAACCACTACCACATCGAACAAATCTATTCGATACGCTTATTCGTTCGATACCTAATTTCATTCGACACACAACATTCGACACCAACATTATTGTTTTATATTGACATCGAATCAATCCAGTTCGAGTCACAGCAATATCGAATCACTAAGATTCGACATACCCATATCGAATCAGCAATCATTGAATAAATTCGGCATCGAATCAGCGCCGTTCGAGGCGCACGCCGAACATCTAGAATTCGATACGCACGTTAATTTGTCCTATTAGGATATCTAAAGCAATTCAATATCTGTAATAGATAGTCCGTTCATTTTATTGGATTAACATTATTTTGGTTATTTATATTCAAATTGTATTATTATACCGTGTTATGTTACATTGACGAAATAAAACCAAAATAAAACCTAATTAAACATGTTAACTTAATTAAACATGTAAATCTGCCATATATTTTCAGTCTAATTGGGGAAAAGTTATTATGTACAGCTGCTTCCGCACAATGATGATCCTCTGGCAATAGACCTATTGAGCATGTTGCTTGTTTTTGATCCTTCGAATAGAATAACAGCTGCGGAGGCCCTCTCTCACCCTTATATCTCGTTCTTCAATATTTCAAGTACCGACAACACTCCTACCCGTGTTGATATCAACGCCGAGAGTATTGACGAGTCGTCCATCAGGGATTTGATGTTAAGAGAAATTCTTGTATACCATCCTGAAGCTTTTCATAAGAATTGTTGTAACATGGAAAAGGTGATAGGCATTTAAGTTGCAGGATTGATCATCAACTAGCCAGGTGAATCTGTAACTCTTTTTGTTTGTCAACTGATGATTTATGTAGCATTAGAACTATGAGAATTATTTAGTAAGAATTCCTAGTGTTTTTAAATTTTACAAATTACAATGACTTCATATATTTATTGTTTTCTTTTCTCCTGATTGTAACATATACCAATTTAAGTGTATTTTAAACGGTTCTTCTAACTAATAAACATGCCGCAGTTTGTGAAGGGAATCAAGATTTAATTACATTACTCTATCGCATAAATATAACGTCATAAATACTCTGCTTTGGCACAATACTTTAATTTGTAGGTTTATTCCTTTTAATATTTTATCGTACAAGCACTAATTTTGCGTTTAGAAAAAACTTGGACAGCGCAAAACAACTATTACATTTATATCAAAATTCTCTTACAGATTTCACAACGGAATTTTTCTCTCTTAAAGTCCAAGGATGTAAACTTCTGAAACTCCAAAATTACACTATTTGCTGTGATTGTTGGCGCTGTAGGAAAGCGAATTGTCTGTTAAAGATTGATCTGAAAAGACTCGTATATATATATATATATATATATATATATATATATATATATATATCATCGAAACTCCGAGGGTTGGTTAGCATCATAACATCTTTGATATTTGTTACGTTTTTGTGCTTTGGAAGCCTAAGTTCTCCCAAAGTCCGTAATGCATCCGTTTTGTTTTCAAACACATCCGTGATCTTCTTGATGGAAACCGCCTCATTTGTTTGCCTATTGATCACCGAACAAACCCAACCGTACTCCACCGATTGCCTTGATCATAATATATTATTTCGTGTCGATTACAAAAAAGGTCGTCCACATTCTGAACCAATGCTTCCCTTGACTCCACAGACCATTAACATATTCTTCCTCGAGAAACATACTGCATGCATGTGTCAAACCATTAGTTTTATATACTGTAATTACATTATAGTAACGCTGCTCATATATGTGCGCACATACCTTTCCAATGCATTGTTACTGATTCTTCTTACTTGCGCCAGGTATATAAAGATTTTTCTTTTATTGGAAACTTAAATTGAATTTAAGTAAACAATATTAATTTTTTTTTTTAAAAACTGAATTTAAGTAAAACAAATAATTCTTATTTCTTATTACTAAAAAATAAAAAAAGGAAAATTTAAATGGTATATTTGTCAAAAAAATAGGATCGGGCCAATGAAAAAGTCTACTGGATATTTTTGGTCAAAAAAATAGGAGTTAAAGGGTAAAAGTGAAGCCCGCAAAGATAAAAGACAAAAGACAACTTAAGCCTATTATAAAGGGCAAAAAAAAAATATTTGACCCTCAAAAAATTATGTAGATGTTTAATATAACATTAATAACAATTAATTTTAATTGTTCGAATTTCTGGAAAATATGAAGAACACCTCAAGGTGTTCTAGGAGGAGTCCTAGGATATTTTCCAGAAATTCGAAGAAATAAAATTAGTTTTTTCGTGTAGTGACTTTGAGTTTCGCGATACTTTCACCAACACCAAAAGCGTTTCGACGAGGAGAAGGTTCAAACCATAAATAATTTTTAAGACGATTTTTGGTCAAATTTTTTTCGAAACATGCACTGGAGAAAATCGCACGTGTTGCGAAGGTTGGGGGGGGGGGGGGGGGGCGGAGGCAGACCTAATAAAATTTCTCGAAAGGTATAGTGAGGAAATGGGAATAGTTTGGGGGGATTTAATTTATACTTTTATCTCTTTTTAAAATACCTATTACATGATATCGGGCAAATTCTATCCACATCCCCTGAGGTATTGCCTCTCTCTATCCACCTCCCCCATAGTTCTAATTTTCTCATCCACCTCCCCTCACTCACTCTGACTTCTAGTCAACATTTCAAAGGTAGTTTTGTCTTTATTTATTAAATATTATTTATTATGCCAACAATGCACATAAAACTTTATTAAAATCAAAGAATACTATGGCTTACGTTAAAAAATTCTATTAAAAAATAATTCTATAAACTAAGTTTCTTATCTAATTAGTTACAACAAAAGCCACACTCTTTCAACATTAATAGATATATCTCGTTCATTGAACTTAGTATTAGATTTTTAAATAATATTTTGCTTTTTTTCTAGCAACCGATCACTTTTGCAATAAAAATAGCATAACGTACACAATGTCGACACCAAATTTAAATACTATGGCAGTATCAAGTTTTAAATATAGATGAGCATATGGTTTTTTTTTTTTTTTTTGCAAATAATGATTGATATTCTTTGAATGCACAATAAATATATCCTTATATATCAACAACAATTGAATATATTAAATAATGTATTTATATGTTAATATATGATGTACTCCTGATACAACATCACCGAGTTATTCATAAATAAAAAGAACACCATCGAGTTTGACAAATATTCATTTTTCTACGAAATTTAAGCACGAAACGTGGCTTATTGTTTTACTTAGTATTGGACTTCCTTGCTTAGAGAACTCCAGCTATGTGTATAATAAAATTGGTAAACATATTTCTTTATGAAACTCTAAAGTAGAGATATTTTTTGTCTAGATTTTATATTTGTGGACAATCTACGAATCTATAATTTCTATTGTATTTTTGTTTATATAGAATACATAAAAATAAAAAATACATTCCCTAAAAATTATAATTAATTTTTAATAGTTTAATAACTGTTGATTTTGATAAATTATATCTCCAAAGAATTATACTCTTATTATGTTTCATAAAAAGACAAGCTACAATATTTCTATTTTAACTTTACATAAAAATATTAAGTACGTAATTCATTAACAATGTAATAACTTAATATTTTTTTTGTTTGGTAAATTTTGAATTCATTGTTTGCAAAATAAATAATAGGGAGAATTACACAAAGTACCCCTCCACTATGAGTAAATTACACAAAGTACCCCTCCTCTTTGGGAAATTACACAAACTACCCTTATGGTAAAAAAAAAAAATTAAGACAACATTTTAAATTCAAATCATAGCAGAGACTAAAATTCGCATATAATTTATTTTTTCTTAGAAGAAATTATTTGTTATCAATATTTATTGTCTTTTTAAACGAGATAAATGAGGTTTAATGCAATAGCTTTGACTTATTTTTTATTTGTTGTGTAAAATAATTGAAGAGCATGAATTTACATTCAATAATTTGAAATAAAAAAATTACGAAAAATCGATCATAAGGGTAGTTTGTGTAATTTCCCAAAGAGGAGGGGTACTTTGTGTAATTTACCCATAGTTGAGGGGTACTTTGTGTAATTCTCCCTAAATAATATGTTCCCATCCATTGTGTGCATTGTTGGAATGATAAATAATATTTAATAAATAAAGACAAGATTACCCTTGGAATTAATTGTTAGCTAGAAGTCAAAGTGAGTGTGGGGATGTGGCTGAAAAAACTAGAACTAGAGGGGGTGGATAGAATTTGCCCCATAATATCAGGTCAAACTTTTTGTCCTAACTCATAACTATAAGAAACCGAACTGTTCATATATAGATATATATATATATATATATATATATATTTAATTATCATGAGCTATTTCTTCAGATAAACATTATAATCACTAGTGTCATATATATATATATATATATATATATGTGGGTGACACCCCAAGTTATGAAAAAAAAACATATATAATAATGATTACTTGACACTTTGAAATATTTTTGAAGTTGAATTTTCTTACTATAAACTCTCATTGTGAAATATTTGGTAAAAGATATTAAAATCCTTAAAGGAACATATCAACTTATAAAGACTTAGAATGAATGTATCTTATTTAATTACGCAAAGAAAATATTGATCTACACTGCTTGGTTTTATGGAAATTTATACACCGAGTTTTAGAGGATTTATAAATCCTGCAATTTAGTTGATAATAACTAAAGCAGATGACCAACTAGTCGAAATCAAGAAGCTAAATAAGCTACTTTGACTCGTGCACAATTCATCCACCCAGAATTGTAGAAATAATAAAGTATAATCCTGGATTATATATATTTGGGAATCAAAATAATATGAAATGGGATTTTATCTATTTAATAATAATCCACGAAAGATATGGGGATAAGAATAGCACATCTAAGTGCCACCTAGCAGGCATTCATGCAAAAATGCACATGCTTAGATATTAGTTTAATTTCTTGATTGAGTTGTGTGAGAAGATTAGTTTCATCATTTTACTCACACCACACTACTAAAGTGACGTTTTGGAAGAAAGATGCATGGTAAGAAGAAGAGGTCCAAGAACGCACATTCGGTTGAGTCGAAGAGAATGAAGAGATCAAGTTACTGCCACTCGTTTAACAGATAATCTATTATGTTTTAGTTTGATATAGATTGACTAATTATAATTAATCTTGCACTATACTGTGACAACAGTCATGGTATATCGTAATTTATTAGCTTATAAGGTGTTGAGACTTAAAGCCACACAAAATTACTTGTAGGTTCATGGAATTCATAAATTGAGCAGGACAACTAAGATGGTTTAAAATGGATACATAGTTCAAATAAGGAAAAAAAAAATCTACATGTTTATGTCAATCGATTCTCAATTTAAAGCACGTCTTAATTTGATTGTTGTAAGTTTTTATCATTATTATGAATATTTAAGTTAACTGGTTCCATAAACATAGATACATCCATGATTCTATAGAACTAATAGGTGGCAAATAGTTATTTGTGAACATAGTTCTTTTATGTTAGAATATAACAAACGAAAGGTGCAGCACCACGATGATAACCAATTAATCATGATTTTGATTAATGGTAGTTAAGTTAATTCTTAGGTGAGACTAAAGTAAAAACACATATTAAAAGACACATGTTTAATTAAATAGCCCACTACCTAGGTTATCGGTTAAATTACCTAAAAAGGTGAGAATTCGTAGGAAGTCATTGAAATTCATTATATAGAAGTCCCAAACATGTTCTTAATATAGAATCCCAAACCTCTTAACGTAGGTGATTGAGATTCCTATTCCACGCGAGCGACTTGGACCACTACTGAACTTAGCCTGATGTCTTTTGTGTCCAAAGTGAGATACAAAATATATACTTTCTCGCTGAAATGAAAATTATACGTATTATATATAAAAGTATTTTATCCTGCGAATTTATGCAAGTATGTTGTTATAAAGAATAACTGTTTACAAATGTGATCGATTCAAGGAATGCTCAGTACTTGTTTACAATAACCGTTGATATTATGACAATCATATTACTAAATTATCCCTTGAGGAATCTTGATTTATGTACTGAGCTTCCTGTTTTAAAAGCATGCCAATATTATACATGAAATTAGCTTCATAATTGATCAATTCTTAAAGTCACTTTGATGGCTAAATTATTGCCACTCGATAGCATGCCACTTGATGGCTATTTATTGGGCCCTGACATGGATGTGTGGAATTCTCATGGATAGCATAGGGCTATCAGCGTAGTTTTCACAATCCAGCGCCACTTTGAGCAAACTCTATTCTACGTCTGGACGAAGCATTCCAGCGGGGTGAATCAGAGTTGAAGCGTGTATTTGGGCACGTCCTCACCTTTATCCGGGTCACTCCTGGAGGGGAGGTATAAGGTCGGGAGTCATAAGGCTGACGTGTTGTGACATGATTGATCTAATATCTGTTATGATTTGGCATAAAAGCATAAACTTCTTTTGAAAATCATTCTTGTCAAATCATGCTTTGCGAAAATACATTTTTATAGAAAATATTCATGCATTACGTCTCATTGAGTCCTTTTGACTCATACAGATATTTTTTCATGTTTTCATTCCAGATTTACTAGAAAAGCTTAGAGGTCATTACATGGGACAAGGCTAGTCGAAATTCAATAACAGGTAGTGGACAACTCAAGATATTGAAATAGAAATCTTTGGGTACTAGCTTCTGCTCTTTGTTATTTTCGATTAGCTGCATCTTTCAGAAGAGAAGCGATGGGCTCTCTAATGAATTTTGTAGTGATGGTGCTTCGAGCCGAGCAGGATGCTTGGTGAGGGGCGTTACAATATATGTATATAATAAAGTTATAGCCAACCAGACTGATAAAAAAATATACAACTAGTATTTGGTTGAATAGATTTTAAAACTCTAATTAAGAAATCAATCTAAAAACTCATCTTTACTTAAATACTCTCCATTAACCACAACAACCGTAAATATATTATCTAGAAACTAAAGTAATTAAAATCATTTTAAACAAAAGACTATAGACTTACCCAGGGGCGGAGCGAGGATTTTTTCGGACTCCGGGCTGCTATTAACTTATATACATATATATATATATATATTGTGTAAAATAGAATGAAAAATATATTAGATTAAGTACAATACGATGAAAAATACACGTAAATAAATATGTTATCGAAGTTAAGCTCTATATTTTTGTGAAGAGTAAAATTGATTAAAAACGCTTGTACACAAGCTCTTAGGATTACACATGGTTCTCCTTTAATCAGTATATCCGTTTATATATACTAGAACAAAAGAATACTTTAATGGACATATATTAAAAATTTAATAGTCTTACTTTAAAGCCCAACAAATAATAAATTTTGTTTGAATGCACAAGACTATATTTAAAAAAAAAATTAAAACATGAAATTTAGTATACTCTTTATATATAATAATATAACTTAGTACACTTTTACTAAACATCTCAAGATTCGGTATCGGTTTGAGCCTAAGAAGGGTGTTTTTTCTTAAGTGTAAAGAGATTTAAAACTAGACTTTTTCTTATATTTTTTAATTTTGTTAGTTTTTTTGGCTTTTTTAAAGGAAAACTTTTTTTAAAAAAAGCAATTACTGATATATTAAGATCTTGAATAGGGAATATTGATTCTAATAGCCATTTAACATAAACAACAACTAATGAATTGAGATTTCATTTTGATGATATTTATTTTAAGGAAAATATAGCAAAAATGAACTGCTTTTGTTGGGAATCGAACGCACAACCTGCAGGCCGCAAGAGGAAGGCATGACCACTGCGACAAACCCACTTTAATGTTAAGGAATTTAGAATTTTGTAACCTGGCTTCAGCCCACCTGAAGCCACACTGTGGCACCGCCCCTGTTGACTTACCAAAACTAAAAGTTTTAAGCTAAGCATGAAAGATGACGAGAACAGGAACAAAAATTAACATGCTTGGTTCTGGAGTCGCGAGCCGTTGTCATGATCTTCTAGAACGCTGGAATTCTTTTTCAATTACAAGTTAGGGTTGATAAAAAGAGTTAGGGTTTATCCTAATTTTCCTATTCTAATGAGGCGGTGAACTAGAGGAAGCGAAATAATTATCTCGTTTTGGAGTGTTCTATTTATGGTAAGCGGAAATAGATTACTTAAAAACGTTGAGAAACAACCTAGATATTGTTAGTGCGCGCCTAGGAAAGCTTAGAATGAAACTTACCAAAACTTATTATTAATAATTAAACTTAGAGACAAAGTATAACATTGTTAAGTTTTTGATTTAGAATAGTATTTGCTAATGATAATTACAAATGTTTATGAAAATTGACCATCACGTTAATTAGTTCTAACTTAATGCTGTTATATATTTTTGGAAATTCTCAATTGTTCTAACAAATTTATTTTATTAATATTTTTCCAAAAGAAAATTTGCAATGTTGATTATTTTCATAATATTTTAAAAGATTTGAGGAAAGTCTCAAATTATAAGAAAAAAAGTCATGTAATTCTTTAGTTGAAAAAATACACACGAAAACCCTATATAAGCTTTAAAACATAATAATTATAGAGTTCTCCCTACAGTAGTTTTGTTACCTTTTTGCTTAGCTAAATCATGCAGTACTAATTATTTTAATAATTATTTTACACAATTTTAAAAAGTCTCAAAATACAGAAAAAAACGTCTTTTGATAAACTAGAAACGTTGACTCGCAGTTTCCACGTGATTAATAATCAATTTTAAATATAATATAATTAATTTGTATGGTAAATATTAAAACTTAAATATGAGTGATGATCAAATCTTAGTTTGAAATTATAGCACATCATTTTGAGCTCAAAATTGCAATGTGGCTAGCACTGATGATAAATAACCTAGTACTACATCACTAACACCGGCACACTTTGCACTACCAAATAACAAAATAATCACTTCACATTCTTGATGGATTACTTCTTAGGCAATGATCTCGTGCTTCTTCTCTTTGCCTTTCTTCCTACCCTTGTCCTTTTGCCTTTCTTCCTACCCTTGTCCTTAACCAGGTCCTTCTTCCTACCCTTGTCCTTAACCAGGTCCTGGTCTTTGTTGTTGAATTTGGTGATGGCTGCACCCAACTCTAACAGCTTAACATACTTCCTGCTTGTGCCCAACTTTAAGTTACTTTGGCTTTCTTGTGTTCCTAGAACCTTCTGATGTGATATTGGTTGAGCAGTCATTTTTGGTATAAGTTTGGACTATTTATTTTTTTACCAAGTCAAACAACCATCCCTCATTAATGATTCACATCTGCATTAGCAAACTCACTTTTTGTTTTGGCTACTTGTGCTGTTAGCTCTTCCTCTCTTGCTTTCTTCTTGTTCTTTTGCACAAGCCCAATATTGCAAGGTTATAACCTGGTATACTATGGTGATAGCTCCAGTAGTTGGTTCAACAAATAACACCTATACAACCGAAACAGAAAATGTGAGTACATCAATGCAAAACATACATCATCAACACTATTAGTCATAAATATTGATATACACGTTTTCACCTTAAAGCTCGACTTTGCAACAATTAATTAATTCTCATCCTCAACAGTGTTGCGGAAAAACCTAAATATTGTTAGCTCGGGGCTAGGAAAGCTTAGAGTGAAACTTACCAAAACTTATTATTAATAATTAAACTTAGAGTCAAAGTATAACATTGTTAAGTTTTTGATTACAGATTGTATTTGCTAATGATAATTACAAATGTTTATGAAGATTTGACCATCATGTTAATTAGTTCTAACTTGCTGTTATATATTTTTGAAATTCTCAATTGTTCTAACAAATTTATTTTATTAATATTTTTCCAAAAGAAAAATTTTCATGTTGATTATGTTCATAATATTTTACAAGATTTGTGAAAAGTCTCAAATTATAAGAAAAAAAGTCTTATAATTCTTTAGTTGAAAAAATACACACTAATTTTTTTACCTTTTTCCTTTGCCAAACTGATTATTTTTGTAATAATTTTACACAATTTTACAAAGTCTCAAAATATAGAAAAAAATATCTTTTGATATACTAGAAACGTTGACTCGCGGTTTTCACTTAATTAATAATCAATTTTAAATATAATATAATTAATTTGTGTGGTAAATATCATAACTTAAATATGAGTGATGATCAAATCTTAGTTTGAAATTACAGCACAACATTTTGAGCGCAAAATTGCAATATGGCTGGCAGTGATAATCAAAAACCTACTACTACATCACTAACACCGACACACTTTGCACTACCAAAACACAAAATGATCACTTCACATTCTTGATGGATTACTTTTTAGGTAATGATATGGTGCTTCTTCCATTTGCCTTTCTTCCTGCCCTTGTCCTTAACTTGATTTTGGTGATGGCTGCACCCAGCTCTGACTGCTTAACATACTTCTTGCTTGTCCCGAGATCTAAGTTACTCTAGCTTTCTTGTGTTCCTAGAACCTTCTCATTTGTTCTTAGTTGAGCAGTCACCTTTGGTGTAGGTTTAGACTGTTTATTTTTTGACCAAATCAGACAACCATCCCTCATTAATGATTCTCACACCTGCATCAGCAAACTCACTCCTTGCTTGGGCTGCTTGTGCTGTTAGCTCTTCCTCTCTTGCTCTCTTCTTGTTCTTTTGCACATGCACAATGTTGCAAGGTTATAACTTGGTTTACTATGGTGATAGCTCCAGTAGTTGGTTCAACAAATAACACTTATACAACAGAAAATGTGAGTACATCAGTGCAAAAACATACATAAGCAACACTATTAGTCATAAATATTGACCAACAACAAACTCATTATGAATGGACAATCAAGCAGAGAAGAAATATGAGGCATTAACATACATTTATATTGTCTCCTCTTTTCTGCCTCCTGATAGACCTTGGTGTTTGCCCAACAACTAACTTTACTACTTCTTCATCATTTGGGATTAAATCTTCCCCAGCTCGTAGCACATTTGCAAACTGCAAGACTTAAAGATGAGAACTCTAATTACTTTAAGGCACAATATGACATTAACAATACTTAAACACACAAATGACACTAAACCTTTTTAGATGCAACTCTCTTCTTCCTCCTTATGGATCTTGATGTATGGAATATAACATCAATATCCACCATCCCAGTATTAACTTTGGAGCAATCATCAATCTCATCAAGCTGTTGGGGTAATATGAAATCATTCTAAGGAGGTACCACTCCATTCGATTTCTCCCTTTCATTTTTTATAGCAGAGATGAAACTCTGGCCAACCTCCAAAGTGAAATCATTCTCTAAAGGTACATGCACTATGGACTTCTCTCTTCTGGTCCTAGTAGACATGCTTTGACCTCCAACATGGGTAGATGGCTCATCAGTAGTAGGATTGGCTCATCAAGTGTGTAATGATTTGCCACATAGTCTGGAATTTGGACCCCAATCTAGAGTATGGCACTAGGTGCATGCTTACAAGGGATCCTTGTCAAGACCCATAAACTGCATGTGCATGTCCTATCTTCCAAATTCACATAATGATGTGAATTATCATAGGCACCCACTTGTATCTATTATCATCAGATTTCTTGGGCATGCATGTGCTTACAAGATTATAATAGAACGCATTGATAGGGCCTTAAAAAACCCCGAGTGTGTTAAAAAATTCCCAAAACATACAGTCACACATCTCCCATGTACTCATGGAGATCACCACACGGTTCTTATTAATTGCGAGGGACTGAGCGTGATCAAGAGCAAGGGCCGTTTTGCTTCGAAGAAATATGGTATAAGCACCCAGATTGTGAGAAATTGATGAAATCCCCATGGGAGGAACATCCAAAACTCACAGATCCAATCAAAAACGTTTCACAAATCATGCTCCCGTAGAACTGCACTAGTTTTGGTAGTCTCTTTAAAAGGAAAAATCGGGAGTTGAAACGCATCGAAGGAACAAAACGAGCCCTAGCCCGAACACCGAACGCTTTCCTCATCAATTTAGAACGTGATCATCTTGAGGAACAAGGCAAAATCTTCAGATAAAAAGAGATATTTTGGCGACAGAAGTCGATAATTAAATGGTTAAAGGATGGAAATTGAAACACCAAGTTATTTCATAGATCGACACTCACGAGAAGAAAACAAAATGAAATTCATACACTGAGCATTGGCGATATTTGGATTGACGATCCAGAAATCCTTAAAATGCATGCAATTGAGTTCTTTCACCGCCTCTTCTCCAGTACGGCGAACACAACTCCTCCCTTGTAATACTCTCTATATCAGATGCGACTTAGCGATGATACGATAACAGATTTGGGGAAGGCGATATCACGAGATGAACTTAAGTTGGCCGTATGGGTGTCGCACCCGTCAAAGGCCCCAGGCCCCGACGATCTCCAAGCAATGGTATATCAAAAATATTGGTCTTGGATCAGTGAGTCTCTTTTTGAATTTGTGAATGTAGCCTTCTACAAGGGCGAGTTTGACGAACAAGCGTGCGAGGCATCCCAAAAGTGCCAAACCCCATAGTTATATCACAATTCCAGCATATATCCTTGTGCAATGTGTCCTACAAATTCATCACTAAGCGCATCACCATGAGACTCAAAGATCTTATGCCGTACTTGATAGCCACGACTCAATCAAATTTTATCAAAGGGAGAGGAACACATGATAATATTCTAGTTGTTCAAAAGATCCTTCACTCTCTTCGCAACAAGAAGAATAACAAGTTTGGCTATATGCTCCATAAACTAGATCTCGAAAAGGCATATGATAAGATTAGTTGGATTTTTCTTGAAGAAACACTTAACGCGTTTAATTTCTTGAAGAACTTAACGAAGCTTATCATGTTCTATGTGACTAATGCATTGACCCGTTCAAGCATGGGTGTGGCCTACGATAAGGTGATCCACTCTTACCACACCTCTTTGTACTTTGCATGGAGCGACTCGCATACCTCATTATTGAGGAAGTGGACAAGAAGAATTGGGAGCCGATCGTCCCATGCAGAGGGGGCCTCATATTCATTTTCGTCGACGACCTTATACTTATGGGTAAGGCGACGCTTAAGACAACACATAACATCAAAGAGGTAGTTGATAGATTTTGCGTGTCATCGTGATTAAAGCTTAGTGCGGCCAAGTATAGAGTTTCCTTCTAAGAAACGGGCGATTGGACCTTAAAACGGAGAATTTGCGCCCTAATTGGGGTTTACTCACATATAATATTGGGAGATATCTCAGGGGTCAACTTATTTCAGGGAGGGTTAAGAAATAAGATTTTAGCGGCCTCTTTGATAAACTCCACACAAGATATTCGGGTTGGAAAATGAAAAACTCTATCCCTCGCGGGGCGATTCACACTCATTCAGTCCGTCTCTACGACCGTCCAATCCATGTGATGTAATCCTGTTGCTTCCAGAAAATGTTTGTAAAACCCGAGATCGACTAAATAGGGACTTTATATGGTCAAGTGAACCGAATAACAAAAAACTTCACCTTGTTGGATGGGATCGGGTTAATCGCGAAAAGAAGGAAGGGGGACTTGGGGTGCGCGTCACACGGGTGAGCAACCAAGATTTGTAGTCGAAACATATCTGAGTTTACTAACCGATAAACAAAGCCTATGGAATAATTTGGTAAGTGCTAAGTACCTTAAACACA
The DNA here is from genome assembly GCA_948329865.1 of Linaria vulgaris. NCBI lineage: Eukaryota > Viridiplantae > Streptophyta > Magnoliopsida > Lamiales > Plantaginaceae > Linaria > Linaria vulgaris. The sequence goes on along the minus strand of OX415250.1, from coordinate 25,683,293 downwards.
ATCGCCTTACTGAATATATGCCAAAGTCGAGCGACAATGTTACGTGGAAGGGTTTGATTCGTTGTTTGCAATTAATTAAACAGTTTCTTTGGTGGAAAATAAGAAAAAGGGATAAAGTATCTTTTCGGTTCGACAATTGGATGGGTAACATGCGCCTATGCGATCGAGTGCCTAACATAGAGGACGAAGAGAAATCGATTACATTGAGCAAGGTGATCGACGACAATGGGGAATGGTGCTTGGACGACTTGAGAACAAAATTGCAATCGAGTTTGGTAAGTATTATCATGAGGAAAAACCGATTTTAACGAACGTGGATGATCGGATTCCGTGGAACAAATCGGCGAACGGTGCATTCTCATGCTAAAGCACTTATAGAGCACTCTACCGTGCCCAAAAACCTGGAATACCACCGCAAATAATTTGGCATGGATTTGGAATATCCCTAGCAGCAACAAGATATGATACTTTGTATGGTTGGCTCAATAAAATCGCGTTACAAGTAATTATCAACGAAAGGAGCGTAAAGTTGTTGAATCAGCAGAGTACGAGCTGTGTGAATTTCTGAATGAAAACACGCTTCATATACTTCACCATTGTGTTGCAACCAAAAAGATTTGGCACACCCTACTTGGAGGTACAAGCCTGAACCAGTTTAGTAATTTTCCGGATGAGGACTGGATCAAGAAGAATGCCCTATGCGGTGAAAAAGTATGCTCGTTATTGCCGAATATTCTCTGGAATATAGTTTTTGCCGAAAGTCTTTGGTGTATTTGGAAGGCACGGAATACAAAAGTTTTCAAAAGGAAGCGCGAAAAGATTTACGTGATTCTTTAAACAATTAAGTGTTGAGTTAGCGAAGGCCAACAATGAGCGGATACCGATTGAGAACGAAAAAGTGGGAGAAGCCAGGTTCAAGTTGGGTCAAATTTAATGTCGGCGGTAGCGTGAGAACACAATGAAACATTGGGACGTTTGGTGGAGTACTAAGGGACGAAAAAGGCACGTGGTTATGGGGCTTCAAAGGAAAGAGAAATTGCCCTACTTCGCTTGAGATTAAGGTCAAAACAATCAAGGAGGGTATGAAGATCGCATGAGATAGAAGAATTCCAAAGATTATCATTGAGACGGACTCCTATGAGGCGTTTAAAATGATCATGGAGCTAGGACTGTTCAATGGTTCCACGGTTTGGTTAAACCGTGGAAACCAAACCAAACAAGACAGTTTGGTTGAACCATTGTACATATTTGCTATTGTGGTTCGGTTTGGTTTCGAACCAAAACTGTTTTGGTTTTAGTGCTAAGAGACCAAATTAAACAAAACAAACCAAACTAAACCAAACAAACCAAACCATTGAAAAAACAAAAAAAAATGTTAATTTATAAAGAAAGAAGCCAAAAACGTCAATACACTTACACACAAACAAAAAACCACATAACCCACCCGTCGGTTTTCCTACATCCCTAATCTCCAATTTTTCTAAATCCCCGATTTCCAACACCGAACCACCCGCACGAAATAATAAACTTCATATTTGATCCTCCAAACCTTGGAATTTTCCTAAAATCACGTGGACGTAAGGACTTTAGTCCTTACGTTTTGCTCGGGAGGCCGTTTCTACTTGGAAAAGTGGCATCATTTGTAAAAAATTGACTTCGTTGATTTTTTGGTCAAATCTCAACTCATTTGGATCTTGAATATGTTCTTCTCAATCTTGAAATCATCATTTTTCTACACTTTATCACTTCTCGTTTCAAGAAAGTTTAGTTGTATGCTTAATTAATGATCGAATAGTCATTAATAGTTGCATCTTTAAGCTTGAATCGCAAATGGGTTTTGTGAGTTTTCGCTAAAAATCTTGATTAATCTACTCTAATATAATTTTAGTTCAACTTTAATGAAAAAAGAGGGTAATACAATTTTTCTTTAAAAAAAGATGACTTTATTTTTTCATAATTGAACAATTTCTCGAATTTGGTTTTTTTGGGTTTAACCGAACCGAACCATGAAACCGTTTAAACCAAACCATACTGTATGGTTCAGTTTGGGTTTTCTTATTTGGTTTGGTTTGGTTTGGTTTATGGTTTTCTTATTTGGTTTGGGACCAATGAACATCCTCACATGGAGCAAGAGAGCAACAACATGGAGCTTAAAGAGATGATTGAGGAATGCCGTAGCTTGCTTCACAAACCTTGGATGCAATTGCTGGATTACACGTGACAAAAACAAGCTTGCGGATACTATCGCCAAACTATGCTATACCGAGGAGGATGATTTTAGTTTTATACAAACTCCGCCACTCGAACTTCTTTCTATTATGTCTAAGAATGTAGTCTACGAGCCTTTTTTTTTGTTTTTCTTATCCAAAAAAGAAAAGGAATTTCGGGTCATTCGCAGGCTCACAACATTATACATGCATATATTTTTACCGGGCATAGTAAAATTTTTGGTTAAGTATTTTTTTTTTGAAATATGTGAGGAATGTTGGATATACTTTTAATACATTTTGGAAATATTTAACTATATTTGACTATTATATTAAAAGTGAATTTGAACCCACTGTAGACAAATTAATTTTGTCTACTCCAATTAAATATTGACAAATGTCAAATTGATTATTGTAAATTAAATTGATTATTTCTATTTTTAATTTGGAATTTTACTAAATTAAATTCCATTTATTAATAGGTTAATTAATTGATTTATAATATAAAGATGGAGAATTGTTGGCCGATCAAATAAAGCCATGTGGAAATACGATGTGTTCTAAGAATTTCTTGATAAAGGGCAGCCCAGTGCACGAAAGCATCCCCGCAATGCAAGGATCCGGGAAAGAAGTCCACCACAAGCTAAATTAAATCCATGCCTATATTAAAAAAAATAAAACCGACCAATCACAAGCAAGGAGGCTCGGTTCTACAACTATAAATAGACGAGCTCTTGAAGAACAAAACACAACAATTGAAGCTTCAAGAATTCAGAGCAAGGAAGTTCAACAAATCCTCTCCACCGAGTCCATCAATCTTCAAGGTGTTCTTCGTAAAGAACTCCTTTCAATCCGATATCAAGTCTCAAGTTCATCAAATAACCGTTTTTGAAGATTGCACTTCTGCCGAGGAAGATCAAACTTCAACAAATTCAACAAATCCAAATCAAGTTCATATCGTTCTTCAACAATCTTCAAGGTGTTCTTCGTTAAGAACTCCTTTCAATCCGAGATCAAGTCACAAGACCCTCGGAAAACCGTTTTTGAAGATCAAAATCCATATTGGAAAGATCAAAATTCACAAATCCAAAGAACTGAAGACGAAGATCATACCAATCTTCATCAACCTTCAAAACAAATTCCTAATCAAATCACCATTTAATCCGAGATCAAGTCCAAAGACCCTCGAATTAACGTTTTCTCCAAGTTCAAATCATCTGAATGAAGATCAAATTGAAGATTTCCACCACAGATTTCAATATTGTTCTTGTAGAATCGAATCAGAGGATTAGATAGAGATTGAACCGCAATTGTACTTCAAATATACTCAAAAATTTATTTGTAATCTTTTCTTGTTCCTTTATTCTCAGAGATAGCAAGAATTTGTCGTTACAAATTTGGCACGCCCGGTGGGACTACTCTACCTCTCATCTCTTTTCATCAAGAACAACAAGTCAACCATATGGCATCACGCAAGACAAGAAGGTTGTCCGATCTATTGACTGATCCATCTAGGAAGATGCCAAGTGAAGTCGTCCACGACATTGTTCAAAAGGACTCATTTGTCTCCGACAACGTCAACAATGATGAAGATGTTGAGAGCGGCGACTCCTCCTCACCAACTCCTCACTCCTCATCGGGTTCCTCACCTCCGTTGGATACAGTGCACGCATTGACAACCAGTGCTACAACTTTGGAGGAACAAATTGGGATGTTGACCAAAGCCATAGAGATGCTGAACAAACATGTGCAAGACCAAGACTCCAAGATAGAAAAATTGCTGAGTAGGGAAGTCAAGGTGGAAGAAAGTCATGTAAAGGACCTGAAGTTTGGAGGCTTTGAAAAGGGTGAAACATCCATGAAGCAGTTATCCAATGAGAAGGAAAAGTCTATTGCCAATGAATTCCTTGTCTCTTCAAATGGCATGATCCCTGTTGATCAATTAAAGGAGTTCATCATGGGAACTATCAAGGACAAACTAGACGGAAGCTTCAAATCATCATTCTCCTATTCCAAACCGTACACTCAAAGGATAGATAACCTCAAGATGCCGAATGGCTACCAACCACCAAATTTCCAGCAGTTTGATGGCAAAGGCAACCCAAAGCAACATATAGCTCATTTTGTTGAGACTTGCAACAATGCCGAAACTTACAATGATTATCTTGTCAAGCAATTTGTTCGCTCGCTGAAGGGGAATGCATTTGATTGGTACACTGATTTGGAAGCAAACTCGATTGATAGTTGGGACGAGTTGGAGCAAGAATTCCTCAATCGCTTCTACAGTACAAGAAGGACCGTCAGCATGATTGAACTAACAAATGCTTGCCAATGGAATGAAGAGCCAGTGATTGATTACATAAACCGTTGGAGAAATTTGAGTCTCAATTGCAAGGATCGATTGTCCGAGGCCTCGGCTATAGAGATGTGCATCCAAGGCATGCAATGGGGGCTCCGCTACATTCTTCAAGGAATACAGCCAAGGACGTTTGAGGAGTTAGCAACTCGTGCTCATGACATGGAACAGAGTATGGTGGCAAGTGGAGCTAATGGACCACCTATGCAAGATCCGCGAAGATTCAGTGACAAGCAAGATGCAAGGAAAGGGGGCAAATCTTTCAATAAAACACCTACCAAAGAGTCTATAGCGGTGAATGTTGCTCCGTTGAGAATCCAGACCAAGACAAATGATAGCAACGACCAACGAAAAGGTGTTTTAAAATCTGAAAAGGCCAATAATTCACAAGTTAATGAGCAAAGGAAGACGACACTCAAGGAGATGCGGTCAAAGCAATATCCATTCCTCGATTCTGACGTTTCAGCCATATTTGATGATTTGCTCAAAGCTAATCTGATTGAGCTACCTGAAATGAAGAGACCAGAAGAGGCTGGTCGCACCGATGATCCTAAGTATTGCAAATATCACCGTCTCGTAGGACACCCAATCCATGATTGCTTCATATTCAAGGATAAAGTGATGCGGTTGGCTCGTGATGGGAAGATCACGCTAGAAGAGGATGTCGTGTCATCAAACCTTGTCGCACTCTTAAGCCTAGTTGATAACCTTGATGACTCACACATCATCGTTTCATGCAATGCGACTCACGAAGGAGAGGAAATTGAAGACTCTACTTCAAAGACTGCTCATGTCACAAACCAATACATGGCCACTGTATGCTTCACTGATGAAGACCTTCCACTAGGTTCCAAGCTCCACAACCGACCATTGTTTGTCGCCGGCTATATTCGCGAGAAAAGAGTCAATCGAATGTTAATTGACGGGGGCTCTGCGGTCAATATCTTACCTCTACGCACTTTGAATACATTAGGGATCTCGGTGGATGAACTATCAAGTAATCGTCTGATGATCCAAGGTTTCAACCAAGGGGGGCAAAGAGCCATCGGCATCATAAGATTAGATCTTCTTATTGAAGATATGCCGTCCAGTACGCTATTCTATGTCATCGAATCCAACACATCCTACAACATGTTATTGGGTTGACCTTGGATACATGAAAATGGCGTTGTTCCTTCAACATTACACCAGTGCTTTGGATATTATCAAGATGGAGTCGAAAGAAAGGTACATGGTGATGTAAATCCTTTTTCTGATGCTGAAGCACACTTTGCAGATGCAAAATACTATATTGAAGGAAAGAGCACTGTGAAACTCAATGGAACTGAGCAACTACATCAGCATGGTGTAAAAGGCTCTGATAACACAAGTGACACAGAGAAGAGTAAAGGTTATGGATCTCCCCTTGAGACAAAGCCTTTGATAGGACTAACATTCCCTCTTACAACACTTGAAAAGAAAGGGCCACCTCCTCCACTTGAAGGATTTGTTCGTCCATCCAAAGGACCAGAAACAGAGCATGGAACATTGCCCACAAAGAAGATTGAGCAATGCTTCGACCCGAAAGCTTTCAAATTGCTAGTTAAAGCTGGATATGACCCTAATGAAGAACCACGATTGGAGGGCCTCGCTCTTGATGCTGCTACAGAGAAGCCATACGGACTCAATGCCACACAAGTTATGCTAAAGGAAAAGGGGCATACCATTCCAAACATTCGGGTAGGCCTTGGCTACAAGCCACCAAACCCAGTTCGTATTGCTATAAAAAGAGCTAATGCCAACTACATAGGCGAAGTAGAGGGTTCCACAATAGGTTGTGAAGAGAAGATACCACACATGTCGGTCTTTGATAGACTTGGTCCGAATAAAACAGTCTTTGATAGGCTTGGTTCGAATAAAACAGTCTTTGATAGGCTTGGTCCAAGTAAAAGGTTTGATTGGAAAAGGTTGAGTTTTCCACATATGTCAACACACGCTAAGAGAAACCTCAAGTCATTAAACTCTAAGAAAATTCAAAGTCTGATCCCATCTCGAATGATTCGCCGCGAAGGCTTGATAGTGTCTTGTGGTGAAACGCTTAAAGTCAAGTTACAAACCGTAGAACTCACAAAGACCAAAGACAAAGATGAAGAGAGTGTAGGGTCGTCATGCCATATCACTTCTCGTGAAGAAGATGTTAAAGAAGACGTCTCTTTTGATTGGTATATTAGTCTTGAGCCAAACTCCATTGACAACTGGAAAGATCTACAAAGTGCATTCTTCAATCGCTTTTATAGCACTCGACGCACTGTGAGCATGATAGAGCTTGTGAATTCACATCAACAAGAAGATAAGCCAGTGATTGAGTACGTCAATCGATGGAGAAATCTATCCTTGAGCTGCAAAGAGAAATTGTCTGAAACTTCAGCCATAGATATTTGCATTCAAGGGATGAATTGGGGTCTCTCTTACATACTTCAAGGAATCAAACCAAGAACATTTGAAGAGTTGGCGACGCGTGCGCATGACATCGAATCAAGTATGAAATCTACCCACGTCCTCGATACTGAAGGTGATGATACGGATGACACCGACGATGAAGAGGGCGCGACATCAAATTTCATTACAACCAATATGCTCCTTGATAAGAGCTTAAACTATCTCAAATCCTCAAATTAAGTGTCAAAGTATGTACTCCTTGATAAGAGTATAAACTATCAACATTCTCCTTAACACGAGTATAAACTGTTTGCATATGTGAACTTAAAGTAAACATTCAAGTCTTCAAGTCTCCTAGACACGAGCCAAAAGGTCTGCAAGTTCTCCAAAGCCAAGTCTTCAAAGTAAATATCCAACTTTTCAAGTCTCCTAGACACGAGCTAAAAGGTCTGCAAATCCTTCAAGTCTTCAAGTCCTCATAGACACGAGCAAAAAGGTCTGCATGTTCTTCAAGTGTTCAAGTGTTCAAGTCTTCAAAGAAAATGTGCAAGTCTTCGAGACACGTCGAAAGCCTGGAAATCCTTCAAGTGTTCACGTCTCCTCGACACAAGCACGAAATTTCTTCAAGTCAAATGCTCCATGACGCACGAGCTTAAACTGCATGTTACTCCTGGCCCGCATGAGTATAAACTGTGGATGGCAACCACCAATGGTAAATTATGTGGTTAAAATGATAACTTACCCCACTAAAGGTGTTTATGTGGTTAAAATTTAAATACCCCACTTTGTTCAAAGTGGTTAAAGAATGAATACTCCTGGCCCGCATAAGTATAAACTGTGTACGGCACCCCCTTAAATCAATCTTGATATCTTTGAACTACGTTATGACTTGATCCTTTTTATTAAGGTACGTAGGCAGCTTAGATTTTTCTAAGTTCAGTCATGAAATTTGCTTAAGTTGGTTTTGTTGCGTTATGTTACAATATTCATAGGAAAGAAACATGATGCCAATGCAAATGAATAACTCAAAATGAGGTAAATAAAGGTCTCCTAGACACGAGCCAAAAGGTCTATAAATCATTCAAGTCTTCAAAGCAAATGTGCAAGTCTTTGAGACACGTCAAAGCTTGGAAATCCTTCAAGTATTCACGTCTCCTCGACACAAGCACGAAATTTCTTCAAGTCAATTACTCCATGATGCACAAGTCAATTACTCCATGATGCACAAGTCAATTACTCCATGATGCACGAGTCAATTACTTCAAGCCCGCGTGAGCATAAGCCGTGAATGCCACCCCTAAATCCAAATTCATGTATTTTGAACTACGTCGTGATTTGATCCTTTTTTATCGAGGTGAAGGACGTGTTTGTTAAGAAAGTGTCAAAACTGACTGGTGATCATGTAGATACGACCTTATTGCTTGCTGAGATTTTGACTCGTCTTTCTGTTCAACCGGACCAATCCGATAACAAACATCATGAAACGACAAGTTATACAGGCTGAGGAGACAGAATGGAGTAGTTGAGCATTGGATTTATGTTTCCTGCCAACTGCTCGAATGGGAAGCATTTGACCCCAAGCGTCGTCGTTGGATGACTTTACCGAGTTTGAATCCTAATCAATGCTTTGTCTTTGGAGATAAGGAATCTTTGGCGGTTGGAACTGAACTTCTTCTTTTCGGTAGAGAACTCGTGTCTTACGCTATCTATCGTTACAGTTTGTTGACAAACACGTGGACTACTGTAATGAGTATGAATGCGCCTAGATGTTTGTTTGGTTCTGCAAGCCTCGGGGAAATCGCAATATTGGCTGGTAGTTGTGATTCAAATGAAAATATTCTTGATTCTGCGGAGTTATATAATTCTGAGTTCGGTCATATTCTTTTGCCAAGTTATGTTGCGTGGAAGATGTTACATGAAGATCCTTGAGATATGACGGGCCAACAAAGTTGCGCGCGCAACCAAGTCTTGAAAGCAAATATGTTCCTTTCAGATGCCTTTTGGTGTCGAGTCATGAAAACAATGTGCTCCTTCAAGGTATCTTTGAGGCCAAGTCATGAAAATGATGTCTCCTCGTTCAAGCGGCCTTTGATGTAGGGTCAACAATGTCTGGTCTTGTTGAATGTCTTTGATGCCAAATCTTGAAACCATGTCGACTCTTGCCGAATATCTTTGACGCCAAGCCTTGAAGACAAGTCCACTCCTGCTGCATGTCTTTGATGCCAAGTCTTGAAAACAAGTCGACTCCTGCTGAATGTCTTTGATGTCAAGTCTTGAAAACAAGTCTACTCTTGCTGAATGTCGTTGTTGCCAAGTCTCGAAAGCAAATCTCTTCCTTTCAGAAATATTTGAAGCAAGTCCTGAAATGAATGTCTTCTTCAAGGTTTCTTTGATGACAAGACCTGAAATGAATGTCTTCTTCAAGGTTTCTTTGATGTCGAGTCCTGAAATGAATGTCTCCTTCAAAGTTTCTTTGATGTCGAGTCGTGGAAATGATGTCTCCTTCAAGATTTATGGTGCCGAGCCATCCAAGGAATGTCTCCTCTTTCAAGCTCACCAATGATGTTGTGTTGATTGAGGTTTGATTGTGCTCTTCCTCTCTTTACAAGAGATCTAGATTTTGTCAAGTACGACACGCGCATAAAACCTTCACGATCTCCAAGTTGCAATTATATGTGAACATGGATGCATAGACTGGCTCGTACGTGTTGGTGGAAGTAAGTGTAGGATTGCACCGAACAAGCACATCTTCTGTCCACTCCCAATATCCGGGAAAGTAATGGATTTTGCCAGGAAAGTGAAGAAAGACATCGTCCCATATGGCATCATCATGGGCAATACGTTGCCCCAAGGTATCGAAAGGAAGATCATCGTCTGATACTCAGCGCAGAGAAGATCGGAGCACGAACGACGGCAGAGATCGATTGGAGGATTTGGGAAACTCTTCGGTCCAGTCTTTAGATTTAATGGTGTTAATCAAAGTGGGCCATCGGCTTGTAAAAATTCCGGCAAGAGGGGTACCGACTTCCAAGACTGTGTCCCGTTGGGTCGATTGGTTTTCATCTCCGGTGATGGTTAGGGTCTTAACTCCTTTCGAATTATAGGCACGACCAAATTTCACCATATTGCGTATCCTGTCAACATCAAAAAAAAATATTGAGATTAGCAAAAAAAAAAGAGAAAAAAAAAACAAAAGAAAGAGGCGTGTAAAACAAGAGACAGTGGCAAGTAAAAAGGGCGTTTAAAAGGGAAGTGGCCGGATCCAAACTTAGTTGAGCTCAAAATGTTAGAAATCTTGTTAGAATCCATTGCTTGTTTAGCTTTTTCAAGCGCATTCATGTTTTGTCGCATTGGATTGTCATCTATGTCTTGTTTATACTTTTATAGCATAACGAGGTTCGAGTTCATAAGTCCCACTTTATCATGTCCAAAGGATTGGTACAAGTACAAGTTCGGCTCGGAAATTGGGACGATGATATTTGAGATTTGGTCAACATTTGCTTTCGGAGTTGACTTTTCGAGGGTAATACAATTTTTCTTTAAAAAAAGATGACTTTATTTTTTCATAATTGAACAATTTCTCGAATTTGGTTTTTTTGGGTTTAACCGAACCGAACCATGAAACCGTTTAAACCAAACCATACTGTATGGTTCAGTTTGGGTTTTCTTATTTGGTTTGGTTTGGTTTGGTTTATGGTTTTCTTATTTGGTTTGGGACCAATGAACAGCCTCACATGGAGCAAGAGAGCAACAACATGGAGCTTAAAGAGATGATTGAGGAATGCCGTAGCTTGCTTCGCAAACCTTGGATGCAATTGCTGGATTACACGTGACAAAAACAAGCTTGCGGATACTATCGCCAAACTATGCTATACCGAGGAGGATGATTTTAGTTTTATACAAACTCCGCCACTCGAACTTCTTTCTATTATGTCTAAGAATGTAGTCTACGAGCCTTTTTTTTGTTTTTCTTATCCAAAAAAGAAAAGGAATTTCGGGTCATTCGCAGGCTCACAACATTATACATGCATATATTTTTACCGGGCCTAGTAAAATTTTTGGTTAAGTATTTTTTTTTTGAAATATGTGAGGAATGTTGGATATACTTTTAATACATTTTGGAAATATTTAACTATATTTGACTTGTTAACCCTAAAAAATAAATAAGGGATTATATAAATTAAACCAAAGATTAACCCTTAAACTAGGGATTAAATCCCAAAGGCGATACTATCGTCACAAACACTCTCGTATGTCACATACCTTACTATGGTATGACGTGGCACCCGAAGAGGTAATAGAATCCCTCGGAATTCACATATCCTACCAGGATACGACGTGACACCTGAATGGACATCTAAGCGTCCCTTGGAAAGTCAAGATGAATAAAAATAAGATATCAACGTGGCATCGGAAAAAGAGTAAACCCTGGTGGATCCACGCGACTCGGATATCCATCACTGCGCCAAGAGGGACCACTATACGAAAATACTTCCTTGCTGATCACTCCCAAAGCCCTCGGAATCACTATCCCGATGGTCAAAATTCACAAAACAATGTTCTACTCAAAGCACCGACTGCTAAACTCCCTTACTCCGAAGGCACAAACCAAGAAGGTCATTTAACAAAGATCGGGAAGCCCTCCGAGAATGACTCCCGAAGGAGCCACTACTCTCACGATAACAAAAAACGCTTGGAATCCATACTACGGGGATCCATACGCAACAATACCACCTCACATGCACATTGATGCCCTCGGAGCCCACCTGACAAGCCTGGTGAGACAAATCTGCCCCTCGGAAAATCTTACTAAAGAAGTCAATGAAGAAATAGCTGTTCCCGGAACAGAAAACTCCCCGGACACCCACTTCACTTCAACTAGTGAACCTCCTCGTGAAATTCAACCCCTCGGAGAAAAGAAAACATAAGATTCCGCCTATCAAAGGGAAGAAAACAGAAGAAGTAACCCCTCGGAACTCCCCGTAGCCCTCGGACAAGATAATGATCAGCCTAGTCAGCACCTTGTCAACAAGATATACCTTATCTATAAGAAGGACACTTGTAATACATGCAACATTACACTTGTACCACATGCATGGTGACACATACTCCCTCCCATACCTATATAAGGGAAAGGAGAAAAAAAGGAGAGAAGGGACGAGAAAAACCTACCCAAAAAAAAGCATAAAATCATATTCGTGCTCCTCGGAGTAAGAAATTCAGTGAATAAAGGAAGGATATTTTCGTAATTTTTCTCCAAATAGTCATTTACTTTCTTTGAACCACGGATAACGGTGTTCCGAACCTCTAAATAAATCAGTTAATTGGGTATTATTCCAAACCTGTTAACAAAATGGCGCCGTCTGTGGGAACGCCATAGAAGTTGTCCTCGAGCGTGTTCAAGAAAGCAAATCCACTATGGAAAATTTGTTTTACAGCGAAAATTACTTGCCCCATTCGGACAATTCGGAGGAAACTGTAGCAAATCGCCGTTCCGACGAAAGGGACTTCATCAATGTCGCCCGATCTGTTTATGAAAGATTAGTGGAAGTTACCACTCGAGTTAATCACCGAGAACTCGAATCTCCCCTGGAGACCGCCCCAGGATCTCCGAACCAAGGAAATCACCCCTCGGAACAAGGCGAGGTTTATGCAAGAAGGGCACAATGCCCTACGCCAATCTCGTGGTACCAGGAAACTCCTCGGAGTACGCCAAGGCGTTATGATCATCTGGAAACTCCGAGGATAATCCAGAGGGAAGAGAGGTCTCTCCCCGTATATCGCCCCCCTATTATCACTCCTAACGGAGAACCAACCTTATGGGGAATCCTTGAAGATCTACGAAAGGAAGTAGGAGATCTCAAGAGGACTGTAGGACCCAAGGAAGATCCGACGTTTAAGATATCTCCCTTCATTCCTGAAATAGCATCTGCTCCGATTCCTTCGGGAATGCGGCCTATTAATGTACCATTATATACAGGAGAAGCTGATGGGAGAGATCCGCAAGAGCATATACACCAATATTTGGCAGGAATGGACCTATCGTCCGCCCCGGACTATGTCCTATGCCGAGTGTTCCCTGTTACCCTCGGGGGACGAGCCCAATCTTGGTTTACCCATCTCCCTCCCAATTCAGTGGCCAACTTTGACCGGTTGGCTCACCTGTTTGTACGCCATTTCGCCTGTAACCGGAGATATCCCAAATCGGCCACTCATCTTTTTACTATTAAGCAACGCAAGGATGAATATCTTCGGGAATATATAAAACGCTTCACGGATGAAGCACTGGATGTTCCGAACGTCAGCCCGACTATTATGGCCGACATTCTGACACAAGGGCTCCGAGCGGGAGAATTCTTCCGATACCTGATGGGGAATCATGTCACGGACATGAATGAACTTATGCAACAAGCTGAAACTCATATTCTTATGGAAGAAGTCGACCATACAAAGAGAGGGTTGGAGAAGGATGACCATGAACGTCACGAGCAGGCTGAAAAGGAAACTAAAACCAAAGAGAAGGGCAAAGAAGGGAAACCACCCCCTCGGAAGGACGATGGGGAGACGGTTAAGAAATTCCTTAAACCTGTGCCCCTTCCTCCGATGACTCTAGCTCCCGTGGAAATACTCAACGTGATGCGAGGCAACGAAGAAGTGCGCTGGCCCCGACCCACCAAATTTCCCAACAAAGATAAAGATACGGGTAAGTACTGTAAATTCCAGAAAACTTATGGACATACCACCGAGGAATGTACTACCCTGCGAAGAGAAATACTTCGCCTTCTGGAGGCAGGATATCTGCATAATTACCTAAAAAGAAACAATCCCGAAGAGCCTAAAGCACATGTATGGAAAAGGCCCCGAGGAGGACCTAAGGAGGAAAAGGATACTCTCCACCAGCAGTCACGGGAACAAACCGCGGAACATCGGAGGAGGTCCCAAGAAGAGACCAGGAAGCGTCAAAGATCCCCCCGAGAGAGAACCGTTGCGTCTCCGTGGCGATCACGGGACAGGACCGCAGGGTATCGGAACCTACCTCCCCCTCCCGACACGTACGAGGTCAACCCCTCCTCGGGACGGACGATCAACATGATAGAGGGAGGAGACATTTCCAGAATACCCCAGGGTAAGAAGACAAAGTATCTCAAAGAAGCCAGACGAGTGGGACAAGGGCTCCCAGTATGCTCCGCCCAAGGGGCTAGGTTACCAAATATCACTTTTGGACCCGAAGACCTGAAAGGTGTAGTCTACCCCCACGAAGACCCTTTGGTAATTGAAGCTACCATCTATGGATTTGAGATCCAGCGTATCCTCATAGATACGGGCAGCTCCGTGGATGTCTTGTTTTTTCCCACCTATCTAGCCATGGGATTGAAGAAGGAGCAACTGGAAGTGGCTGAAGTCCCTCTAGTAGGCTTCTCTGGCGAAGCCTGTAACACCCTCGGAACTGTGACCCTGCCAATGTCATGGGGAGAAGGAGCCCTACGAAGAACGGAACACACCAAATTTTGGGTGGTGGAAGCTTCGTCTAGGACATACAACGCTATATGCGGAAGACCCTCCATTCGGTCATTTGAAGCGATCCCCTCTACCCTCCACCTTAAGGTAAAATTTCCTACCTTGGCAGGTATCGGGGAGGTCCGGGGCAATCAAGCTAGAGCCAGAGAATGCCGAATGAATGCCCTACTCCCCGAAGAAGACGAAAACCCCTCGGATAGTGGCAAAAAACGGAAAGTAGAAGAAACCCGAGTCCAACCCATTGAAGAGCTTAAAATGGTAGAACTCGTGGAAGGAAATTCCGCTAGAGCGATCAAGATGGGCACTAATATGGAACCTGAATTGGAGACCCAATTGGTATCTGTTCTAAAGGAATTTTGTCATCTTTTCGCATGGGAAGGAGGCCCCCCCGGACGAATCAGTAATAAGGTATGCCAACACTTCCTTAATGTAAAGCCGGGGGCCAAACCCATTCAACAAAAGAAGAGAAGAATGGGACCCGAACGCAACAAGATTATTCGGTCAGAAATTCAACGGTTTCTCAGCCTACGGCAAATCCGAGAAGTCGTGTATCCTGAGTGGCTGGCCAACGTGGTCCTGGTCCCTAAGTCAGGAGGAAGATGGAGAATGTGCGTTGACTTTACCGATCTCAATGATGCTTGCCCAAAGGACTGCTATCCCTTGCCAAGCATAGACCAATTGGTCGACTCTACTGCTGGTTGCGCACTCCTGTCGACTCTAGATGGGGACCAAGGATACAATCAGATCCCGATGGCATTCTCGGACCAGGACAAAACCAGCTTCATTACGGACGCAGGTACTTTTTGCTATCTAGTTATGCCCTTCGGACTTAAGAACGCAAGAGCTACATACCAACGGCTGGTGAATCTCATGTTTGCGGGACTCATCGGAAAAACTGTGGAAGTATATGTAGACGACACAGTCGTCAAAAGTCGTGCCGCGAAAGATCATCCCGAAGACTTGCGAAAAACCTTGGCTATTATGGATCGCTTTGGGATGAAGGTAAACCCTCGGAAATGCTCATTTGGCATCCGATGAGGCAAATTTTTGGGATTCATGGTCACCGAGAAAGGAATAGAAGTTAACCCCGAGAAAGCTGAAGCAATTATTGGGTTGCCAACCCCGAAATCCGTAAAGGACGTGCAGAAACTGACTGGGCGAATGGCCTCCCTCAGCCAATTTGTCTCCAAATCAGCAGAGAAAGGACTCCCGTTCTTTAAAATCCTTCGGAATATCAAAGACTTCCAGTGGACCCCGCGATGTGAAGAAGCTCTCCAGGAATTGAATAACTACATGATGAGACCACCCCTGCTGGTCAAACCGTCACCCCAGGAAGAGCTCTTCGTGTACCTGTCTGTAGGAGAGGAGGCTATCGGAGCGGTATTAGTCAAAGAGCACGATGGGGAACATCATCCGGTCTACTACGTTAGCAAAACTCTCCTCGGAGCGGAAACCAGGTACACTCTGATAGAAAAACTTGTACTCACTTTGGTTACCACGGCGCGTAGATTGCGCCCATATTTTCTCTCCCACCCGATCACTGTCCTGACTAAGCACCCTCTACGAGCGATTCTCAACAAACCTGAAACCTCGGGGAGGTTGATAAAATGGGCCGTTGAACTAACGGAGTATGATATCTCCTATGCCCCGAGACCTTCCATTAAGGCCCAGGTCCTGGCAGACTTTGTAGTAGAACTTGCGGAAATCGGAGTAGAAAGGAAGGAACCTCTGTGGTACGTCTACGTGGACGGTTCCTCCGTAAATACGCATGGTGGAGCCGGGGTAATCCTGATCAACACGGAAGCCGAAGAGGAGGCGCTACACTTCGCGATTAGAATTGATTACCCCGTATCCAACAACGATGCCGAGTACGAAGCTCTCCTTATGGGAATGAGGCTCGCTCGGGAAGGCGGAATACGAAAAGTTCGTTTGCATAGCGACTCTCAGTTAATTGTCCAGCAAGTTCAGGGCACATATGAAGCCAAAGAAGAAAGGATGCAGAGTTATCTTCGAGTAGTCCATCGGGCCAAAGCATGGTTCGATGAGTATCAGTTAGTGCAGATTCCCCGAGGGGATAACCAGGAAGCTGATGCCTTGTCCAAAATGGCTACACAGTTGACCCCCATTCGTACTCGGAAAATCACTCTGCTACACACGAGCGAATCCGAGAGGACTGAATCTGAAGAGGTAAGTGTCAACATGACAAATCCTCCGATAGGCTGGATAACACCCATTAAAGCATACCTACAAGATCCTGAAGGATACTCCGAGGACAAATCCGTCCGACGAATGATGTCCAAAAACACCATCCGGTATTTCCTTAAAGACGGAATACTATTCCGAAGGACGTACTCCTACCCTCATGCTCGATGTTTAAATGAAGAGGAGGCGCAACTTGTCCTGGCAGAAACTCAGGAAGGGGTGTGCGACAGTCACACCAGTGGCGGAAGCATGGTCAGACGAATAATCCGACAGGGTTATTATTGGCCCACGATGGTCAAAGATTGCAAAAACTACGCGGAAAAGTGTAAGTCGTGCCAAGCTTATGCCCCTCGGATTTATCAACCAGCGGCTCCGTGGGAACCCCATCTGACCGCATGTCCTTTCGCTAAATGGGGAATAGACATAGTCGGTCCACTTATTCCCGATGCTGGTCAAAAGAAGTTTTTACTCGTAGCAGTAGACTACTTTACAAAATGGGTGGAGGCGGAGCCCCTAGCGCGAATAACTGCAGGGGCGGTCATTAATTTTTTGTGGAGAAACATTTTGTGCCGTTTTGGGGTCCCTCGGAGCCTAGTAAGTGACAACGGTCTACAGTTCACTGACCAAGGGTTAGAAAAGTGGTGTGATCATTGGGAAATTAAACACCGTTTTGCTTTGGTGGGATACCCTCAAGCCAACGGACAAGTTGAGAGAACTAATCGTACTCTCCTGAAAAATATGAAGGCTCGACTCGACTGGCACAAAGCCAAATGGGTTGAAGAAATACCCGGTATATTATGGGCCTATCGGACCACGCAAAATACCGCCACGGGCGAAACCCCTTTCAGCCTATCCTATGGTTGTGAGGCAGTCGTACCCTCCGAAGTTTCAATTGAGAGTTGGCGAGTCAAAGAATATGAAGAAGTGGCCAACAGTGCTAACTTAGCTCTGGCCCTTGATCTCTTAGAAGAGAGGAGAATCCGAGCAGCCATTCGGAACGAGGAATACAAAGCTCGGATGGCACGATACTACAATACCAAGGTAAAGCTTCGAACTTTTCAAGTGGGTGATTTAGTGCTAAAACGGGTTGGAGCCTCCAAAAACGTAGGCAAGCTTGAACCCCGATGGGAAGGACCTTACAAGATAGCGGGAATTGTCGGACCCGCAACTTATCTACTTGCCAATTCCGAAGGTGCCACTCTTCGTAACACGTGGAATTCCTTCAATCTTAGAAAATACTATGCTTAATGTAACATCTTCATTGTTACATAAATAAAACTGTTTGTTCATAAGTGGATGGTTACGATACGTTCGACTCCGATAGGGTACATATGGTTGCAAAACAAAAGTGATAGCCTTACAAAGGAAATCATTACAAGCAACCTAACCCCTAGGAGCCATCTACTATAGATAAACAGCCCTCGGACCCCAAAAGACCACCTACTACAAGTTGAATACCACCTACTACAAACTACTCCTCTCGCAAAGGACGCTTTCCTTCTCGGATAAGGCGACGACGCTGCTCCTCGGATAAGGTTAGTGGATCCGCCAATGAAACGCCCTCGGAAACCACGGGACTATCTTCGGGAAAGATGGGATGAAGACTAAGCTCGGGAATAACTAAGTTCCCAGGACATTCTAGCAATGATTGAACCGCATCCGTACCAAGTCGATACCCGATGCGGACTAGATCGCGCATCTCCTTTTGCAAGGACTCCCTCAAAGTTGAAGGACCCGCGATATCCAGAACAGCTTGGACCCGAGCCACCACTAAAGCAACATCGTGAGCGCGAGTAACCTCTAGCACCCGATGAGTTGCCGCATCCCGTTCCCGAGTCATCTGTAATAATTGCTCATCGGAGTGACGAAGTTGATTCTTCAACTCCTCCAAACTCGCTTGAAAACTCGTCACCCGGGTCCTCTCTAGCATTAACTGACGCTCCACCTCCCAAGACTTATCCCTCTCAATTTGAAGGACCATCTCGTGAATCGCTTTAGCAGCTTCATGCTCCTCTTGCAAACGGGAAATTTCCATTTGAGCTTCCAACAAACCATGCTCTAACTCATCTCGTCGACGATATACCAGGCCAGGATCTGAAGAGGAACACCCCCGAGATCCGATGGCGTCTAGCACCATGTAAATCTGGATGAAGATGAATGGATCACTACTGGGAAAGTAAAAGGTAAGTAACCAAAGTTAACAAATAAAATGAATATCTACCTCACATAGGTTTTTGCAAACCAAGTCCTGAAGACGAGAGGAAGGAAGGGTCCTCATGAGTTCACAATCCGTAACATTCAGAAGACCACTAAGAAAATTTCGGCAAAACCCCGACACCACCCCGAGGGGAGAAAACCCCGGGTCCGCGCCCGTGGGAGGAGAGCCCACGGAAGGAGGATTCCCTCCGGATAGCAACAGAGGTACGCGCTCGGGACCTCCTTCTACAACATTCACGATATCGGAAATCCGAGGAAAGGGTCGTGACACCAAGGGAGGCCCTGGATAGTCTATCGGAGAAAGTGTCGTAGTCAAATTTTCTGCCCTGAGAGGAATCACAAAGCTCACTGGGGGGGCTGCCACGGGCGAACCCCCCGATTCCTGCCTCTCCGAGGGGGAGTTAGCCCTCGTAACCGCCACGAAGGTATCGGAAAGGCCTTCTGACGCCCGCCGCATACCATGTAGAGCTCGCCCTAGAAAAACACCATTAAATGGATCTATGGAAAAGGCCGCCATCTCAGCACCTATAAGATAAATATAGAGTATGTGATAATCCCGAGGGCGCATAAATTGATAAAAGAGAAGTAGACCGATCTTCAGACTTACGAAAATAGAAATTGCTATGAAGAGGATGAATTGGCGAATTCTCTCTCCTTATTCCCGCTTGAAGACCTGCCAGAATAAGAGCCTCAGGACACGCAAGCAGACCGGTAATATCGTACGAGCCAGAAAATAACCCGGAATGACTCAGCTCCTCCCACTCCCGCCCCAACGTCTCGGATATGGGCGAAACATATCCCAAGCCCCATCGGATAGGCACTCCCCACGATCGGGCCGAATGACCTTTCGAACGGACGAAGAAATACCTCCGCCTCCAGTCCTCCCTGCGAGGGCGAGGACTGGACGTACCAGTGAAGGCTTTTTCGACGTCCCGATAGGCCAGGCTGAAAAGGGGGACTCCATCCGAGCAAGGCCGAAGGATAAAAATTGCCCCCACCCGATACGGTGACAACGGAAGGTTAAGGAGCTCGCAGCATAAAACGTATCCCACTAAAAGGCGATACGAAGTGGGTGTTAACTGGCTCGGACAGTTTGCCAATACTGGAAGAGCGATTGAAGAAAAGGATGAAAAAACACCCTTAATCCACAGTGCATTTGATCACAATAGACGGTTAGGAATCCAGGAGGAGGATCGTATGCTCTCTGGTCCGGGGAGGGCACAATCACATCAAAATCATCGAAATTCAGATTGAATTCCGTAAAAAGAGTTACTAGAGACTCTCCGTATACAGTACTAATGGCGGAACCGACCCGTCCCCGACCTATCAACCGTGAGGGACTCAAAGGTATTAAGTTAAATACAGAACGCTCATCAGCAAGAGAATACGGTTCTCTACCTAGGAACACATCCCTTATGTGGTCTATCCTTCGAGAATCCGTGTACGATGACCTACTCCTCACCCTTGAAGACGAACTTGTCCCAATGATCACTTGATTCTCAACCAACCTATTACGCTGTCCCGGGGAAGAACTCTCTGAGGATGCACTATAAACCTGGGATCCAAGGCCAACTCGGACACTACTCCGAGAAGAACTACTTGATGATGTGGACCCCCCATGCCTGCGATGTGGCGGCATCATCCTTAATAGTAAGTTTTCTGTTTACTCTTATACGAAGGTCGAAAATAAAGTATTGAGTACAACTACGAGAATGAAAACAAGTCTTACGAAGGTAGATTTCTAAAAGAAGAAAGTAAAATGATTTATCTGCTAAAGCAGGATAGCTTTTAACGATGAGTATAAATAACATTGTTACTATATTATATGTGATGAGCTAATCACATGAGAAGAAGCTGGAGCTGTCCCACCCACTCCTAGGAGTATGACACGTGCTAATGGGTGTCCTTAATTAGGATAAATAACTCTTAAGCCTGCATGTAATTTGACACGACCTGCTAAGTTATGTACTTAGTCAGCAGATAAAAGGTTTTGTCTTTAGCCTATCTTTTTGAAGAAGGGTAAAAAGAATAAGTTTTATATGTAAGCATGCTAATAATTTATTAATATCTCATGCTAATGGACAAATAAGACAAAATTGAAAGGCAGGAATAGGACAAATTGTTCATTTATAAATCCGAGAAACTCTCGGAAAAGGTTACAAAAGAGGAAAAAATAAAAAAGAAGGGGTCCTGTTCTAAGTCCCTGTACTCGATGGAGGTGGAGGTGGAGGTGGAATCCCACTTGAACCAGTAGCCCCAAGGTTTGACGCGGTCGAAAGAGGAGCAGGAGAGCCTCTAGGTGTCATCACTGCATCATACATCTCGAGAAGATTTTGAACCTGCTCAGGAGACGGCTTGACAAGCTTCTTGACGTCAAAAAGGCTACCAAAGTTTACCCCCGAGGGCATTACTCCACGGGCTACGGTAGCACACTCTAACCATCCCCATAACATATGCCCAAGGGAATCCCGAGCGGACAAAGAAGCACTTTGACGCTCCGCTTCCCCCGCCGCGTACCGGACAGCCTCGTCGATTCGGGCTTGCACCTCCTCCTGGGGCACCATCTTGGCTATCTTCAAATCCACCAACTCCTTGACCCGAGATTGAAGCTCCTGCTCTCGCCCCAACCACCCCAACTTTTCTTTCTCCAGAGCCTCCACCCGAGCACGGAGAAGCTCCTCGGATTCCCTCTTCTCCTTCTCCAGAAGAGTCAGTTGGACTCGAACAGCTCCCTCGGACGCTTCCAGCTTGTCGTAAGCCGACTGCATCCTCTGCAAAGTGAGCCGCATCACTTCCTTGGCTCTCTGATCTTCCCTCCAAATGAAGTCGCTGGCCTCCAGCTTCGTTCGGAGAACATCTCTCATTGACTCGGCCTCATAGAGTTGGGCCCGGAGAGAAGTCACCTGTCTTCGGAGAGGTCCTAACTCGGCCACCTCCCTCGAATGGCGCTGCTCTACTGCAGTGAGGACCTCTCGAGTCTTCTTGGACTACATAACAAGAAGAGAAATATAAGGAAAAATACAAGAAAATTATGTAAAAATCAAGTGGCTAGAGGATTAATACTTACAATTGTTTCCATCCAGACCATGCTGGCCCGCAAAAACTGGTAACCTTCCGCGGGTGCAGCAAGAGAAGATCCAAAGAAATGAAGGATCTCATGGTATGCCTCCCCTACAGTCGAAGGCTCCTTCTCAGGCACTTGAGATGAAAAATTCCCCTCGGAAGCTGACCTCCGCAGGGGAACCCTCTTCGGGAGGTCTCCTATCGGAGAAGGAATAGCCGTAGCAGGAGTCGTGGCCACGGCTTCCGTTGTGACCGCTTCCGGAACTTTTGCAGTGGTCGAGGGACCCTCTCCCCGGAACAGAGTATCCCACACTTCTTTCTTCGCTTCAAAATCCTTCAGTAGATCCGTTGGACCTTGACCGATCCCTTCGGATGGCTTCTCCGAGTCCGAATGAAGTAGTTGAGCGAATAAATCTGCACCTGGAAACATAGGGGCCTTGCCCTTATCGACATCTGCAAGCGCCAAATACATGGTCAGATAATGATAACAAAAGTTGGAGATAAGTAGAAAAGAGAGAAACTTACGAGGACGAGTAGAAGAAGGATCATGAATAATGGGAGAGGGGTCTCGAGAAGAGACTAAAACCACATCTGGAGACGAAGACTCTTCTTCTTCAGCCCTCGGAGATTGCCCCCCTTGCGAGCCCCTCGGAAGACTACCAGTGTCTGACTCGGAGGCAGATCTCCAAGTCAGGACGGACGAGGGAGCTACCTGTCGTAACGGGACAGCCTCTAGAGGCACTCCCCCGACCTCCTCGGAAGGAGGCGAAATATTTTCACAAACATTCTCGGCCTCCGCGCCCATCCCTACCTCCTCGGACTGCGTTTCCGCCCCCTCGTGATCTCCTTTCTCGGAAGCTCCGCTATGACCACTTGGAGCCACTTCCTCGGAACCAGGTACTAAATAGTACCTCGCCAGAACCTCCTATGCGCCACCCCAAAATGTCTTAGAACGAGTAATGGAAGAGTACGAAAAACTGCTTGAGGAAAGTAGATATGGAATAAAAGAGCATACGAGCAACAGGGGGGAAACTTACTGAAAGCTGGCATGAGCAGGCTCGTAACGAAAAGCGGTTTCTTCACGTTGTCATTAGCACCCACCACGAACTGAAGTCCAGACTTACCAAATAGCCATCGAAAGTCTTCTGACTCCATTAGCGCATGCTGGGCAATCACTGGGGAGAGCACCATATCCTCAGCCAAAGTATGAATTGGAGTCACACCCTCTCCCCACTTGAAGGGCATATCCCATTTCCCTCGTACAGGCTTCACATAAAAGTACTTGTCCTTCCAAACACCGTGTGAACTTATCGTCGCACCCAAAATCCTCTTCGTAGAATTAGCCGAATGATCTCGGTGGTGAACGTGATAGAAGGGATATCCCCCAGGTGACACTCCCACATCGAAAATAGACAGAAAATGATCCACATTGCACTCATACCCCTTGACTATACACCAGAATACGTAGATACAGAGGGCGGCATAGCCGTTGGGAACCAGCTGACTCGGGCAGATTCCACAAGTCTTGAAGACTTCGCAGAAGAAAGAGGGCATAAACGCACGCCACCCGTAATTCACTTGCGCAAAATACACCGTGAGCATACCCTTAGGAGGGTAACACGCCCTCTGATCCTCCGAAGGAATGTGAACGGTCATATTCGCCATTGCAGTTCCCGTAGCCTCAAACAAATCCATGACCTGCTCATAGGTCACCACGGATGGGACGTTCTCAATTTTAGAGAAGTCACGGAGAGGGGGTTTCTTTGATTTAGAAATCCTAGCCTTTTTCGTGGCGGCGGCGCCACTCCCTGCGGCGACAGCAGCCCGTTTCTTGCGGGTAGTAGTAGCAGGTCCCACGAGGGGAACAGTAGTCGCAACGGGGACAGGAACATCAACGGAAGCAGCAGTGGCAGAGGACGTGTTGGCAGAGGAAGCCATCTACTTTTTAGAGCGGAAAGAGATTTTTACGAGTTGGGTAAGTGAGAATAAAAAACTAAAGAGAACTAAAGTCACTCTTTTCTGCTTAAGAAAAATTAGAGAAGATTGAAGATTTAGAAGCTTGAAGATTGAAAGATTTTGCGAAGATAATGGGGAAAAAGAGTACGGACGGGTATATTTATAAGTAGACCGCCATTAAAGACGTGCCCCATTTCCCACGCCCCACGTCTCCACTCAGGAAGCGACGTGTCAATCCACGCACTAGCCGTTACTGCAGATTAACACACGGATGAATGAATGTCATTTAAGACATCCAACGGTTAAAAAGAGCCGTTATAAAAGTGATTCTTCATCTGGACCGCTGCTTCCCAAGACCATAACGGTAATTTTATTTCATGGTATTTCAAGTATATATTTATATACATATAATACCCCCGTAAATCATAAAAAAGAATGAAGAAAATCCTAAGCCCTCGGAAAAATTACCAAAAAAATAAAGAAACAGCCCCTTTTGCCTTATTAAGGCCACGAAATAAAATTTCACTCGTCTCTACGAGAACGATCGAAATTTGGGGGGGCTAGTGTTAACCCTAAAAAATAAATAAGGGATTATATAAATTAAACCAAAGATTAACCCTTAAACTAGGGATTAAATCCCAAAGGCGATACTATCGTCACAAACACTCTCGTATGTCACATACCTTACTATGGTATGACGTGGCACCCGAAGAGGTAATAGAATCCCTCGAAATTCACATATCCTACCAGGATACGACGTGACACCCGAATAGACATCTAAGCGTCCCTTGGAAAGTCAAGATGAATAAAAATAAGATATCAACGTGGCATCGGAAAAAGAGTAAACCCCGGTGGATCCACGCGACTCGGATATCCATCACTGCGCCAAGAGGGACCACTATACGAAAATACTTCCTTGCTGATCACTCCCAAAGCCCTCAGAATCACTATCCCGATGGTCAAAATTCACAAAACAATGTTCTACTCAAAGCACCGACTGCTAAACTCCCTTACTCCGAAGGCACAAACCAATAAGGTGATTTAACAAAGATCGGGAAGCCCTCGGAGAATGACTCCCGAAGGAGCCACTACTCTCACGATAACAAAAAACGCTTGGAATCCATACTACGGGGATCCATACGCAAGAATACCACCTCACATGCACATAGATGCCCTCGGAGCCCACCTGACAAGCCTGGTGAGAAAAATCTGCCCCTCGGAAAATCTTACTAAAGAAGTCAATGAAGAAATAGCTGTTCCCGGAACAGAAAACTCCCCGGACACCCACTTCACTTCAACTAGTGAACCTCCTCGTGAAATTCAACCCCTCGAAGAAAAGAAAACAGAAGATTCCGCCTATCAAAGGGAAGAAAACAGAAGAAGTAACCCCTCGGAACTCCCCGTAGCCCTCGGACAAGATAATGATCAGCCTAGTCAGCACCTTGTCAACAAGATATACCTTATCTATAAGAAGGACACTTGTAATACATGCAACATTACACTTGTACCACATGCATGGTGACACATACTCCCTCCCATACCTATATAAGGGAAAGAAGAAAAAAAGGAGAGAAGGGACGAGAAAAACCTACCAAAAAAAAAGCATAAAATCATATTCGTGCTCCTCGGAGTAAGAAATTCAGTGAATAAATGAAGGATATTTTCGTAATTTTTCTCCAAATAGTCATTTACTTTCTTTGAACCACGGATAACGGTGTTCCGAACCTCTAAATAAATCAGTTAATTGGGTATTATTCCAAACCTGTTAACATGACTATTATATTAAAAGTGAATTTGAACCCACTGTAGACAAATTAATTTTGTCTACTCCAATTAAATATTGACAAATGTCAAATTGATTATTGTAAATTAAATTGATTATTTCTATTTTTAATTTGGAATTTTACTAAATTAAATTCCATTTATTAATAGGTTAATTAATTGATTTATAATATAAAGATGGAGAATTGTTGGCCGATCAAATAAAGCCATGTGGAAATACGATGTGTTCTAAGAATTTCTTGATAAAGGGCAGCCCAGTGCACGAAAGCATCCCCGCAATGCAAGGATCCGGGAAAGAAGTCCACCACAAGCTAAATTAAATCCATGCCTATATTAAAAAAAATAAAACCGACCAATCACAAGCAAGGAGGCTCGGTTCTACAACTATAAATAGACGAGCTCTTGAAGAACAAAACACAACAATTGAAGCTTCAAGAATTCAGAGCAAGGAAGTTCAACAAATCCTCTCCACCAAGTCCATCAATCTTCAAGGTGTTCTTCGTAAAGAACTCCTTTCAATCCGATATCAAGTCTCAAGTTCATCAAATAACCGTTTTTGAAGATTGCACTTCTGCCGAGGAAGATCAAACTTCAACAAATTCAACAAATTCAAATCAAGTTCATATCGTTCTTCAACAATCTTCAAGGTGTTCTTCGTTAAGAACTCCTTTCAATCCGAGATCAAGTCACAAGACTCTCGGAAAACCGTTTTTGAAGATCAAAATCCATATTGGAAAGATCAAAATTCACAAATCCAAAGAACTGAAGACGAAGATCATACCAATCTTCATCAACCTTCAAAACAAATTCCAAATCAAATCACCATTTAATCCGAGATCAAGTCCAAAGACCCTCGAATTAACGTTTTCTCCAAGTTCAAATCATCTGAATGAAGATCAAATTGAAGATTTCCACCATAGATTTCAATATTGTTCTTATAGAATCGAATTAGAGGATTAGATAGAGATTGAACCGCAATTGTACTTCAAATATACTCAAAAATTATTTTGTGATCTTTTTCTTGTCTTTTATTCTCAGAGATAGCAAGAATTTGTCGTTACACCCACGTTTTTTCCTTAACGGATTTTCTAGTGACTTTTTAATTTCTTGTGCATATCCATATCTTGATAAAATCTTCACCATAATTTTAGGAAGGGCGATTTATTATTTTTACCCATTAATTTATATAAACTTCAAGTTTTGCCCTTTTTTGTACCGAGTTTTTTTTGCCCGCTAACTTAATTTTTTTATTTTAATTTTGCCCGGTGGGCTTCGCTGAGGGCTGAGTCCAAGCCCAGACGACGTGGCAACCCACGTGGCGTATAGAGGACGGCCACGTGGCGCCACGTCAATTTTTTTTTTAAAATTCTTGAGAAATAGGGGTAATTACCAAATTACCCCCGTCATCTTTTTATAGACTAAAAAGAAAAAAACATAAAAAAAAGAAGAACCCGTACCCCCCCCCCCAACACCCCCACCACCGCCCCTCTCCTCCTCCCCTCCGCCGCCGTTGTCATCGAATCCGATTTCCACAATGGAATTCTGGCCGTCAAATTGATTTTAGTACCAATCTCGTTTGATTCAACCGTTTTTTTCTCAGCCAGTTCATGAAAATAATAAGCAATTAAAGAGATTAGACCACCACCACCACCGTAGCTGCGCCAGCGCCACCACCATAGAATAGTAACGCCGCACGCCACCACCTTGCTATGCCGCCGCAACTCCGGGAATGACCGTCGCAACTCCTCTATCGCGAACCACCACTGCTGCATCACTACCATCGCACGTCACCATCTCCGCCACCTCTGCCACACCACCCACAACCATTTTGAGTTGGGGTTCTGATTTGGGTCGGGTTTTGGAAATTAGAACATGGTTGTGATGGATTGGGGGAAGATTGAGGAAAAACGGGCGCGAATCGGGCGAATTTATTGCGAATCTAGCGATCGGGGGGGGGGGGGGGGGGGGGAGAGGGTGGTGGTGGTGGTGGAGAAGAAGATTGTGGTGGTGTTCGGTGATGGATTTGATGAAGATGGTGGTGGTGGTGACGGCGACGGCGACGGCGAGAAGGGGAGGGAGTGGTGGTGGTGATGAAGATGATGAATATAATTTTGCATAAACCTTTTGCATATAGAATAAACTTTTGATGGATTTTGGTGGTGATGAAGATGATGAATATAATAGGTGATGGATTTAAATAAATCTTTTTTAATAAACTTTTGAATTGATACTATTTTTTTATGATATAGAATAATATATAACAAACTTAAATTTAATTTTGCATATTAATTTGTTTTAAATTTTTACTAGTAACCAAAAATTATTTTTAATTTTTACTAGTAAATATAAATATTTTTTTAGTTTTTATTAGTAAATATAAATTTAGTATACATTTTAAATTAACATTTTTTAATAAATTTAAATTGATACTATTTTTTATGATTTAGAATAATATATAATAAAATTAAATATAATTTTGAATTATAGTTTATTTTTAATTTTTACAAGTTGAGTAAATAAAAAAAATTGTTGATGTGGCGCCACGTGGCCATCGTCTGTACGCCACGTGGGTTGCCACGTCGTCTCGGCTTCGACTCAGCCCTCAGCGAAGCCCACTGGGCAATTTTAAAACAAAAAAATAAAGTTAACGAGCAAAAAAAAGGCCGGTAAAAAAAGGGCAAAACTTGAAGTTTATATAACTTAAAGGGCAAAAATAATAAATCGCCCTTTTAGGAACCTCTAAATTGGAATTAGCGCGCACATTACTAGTACTTCTATATCATTTTAGAAGATCTGTTCAACGGATTATCAAATAAATCCTTGTGCTTTTAACCCCTAAACATATATTTTATCTTTATTAGTGTTTTTCAAATTTTTACAAAACAATTTAAGAAGTGAATCAAGATTTAACTCGTTCTAAATTTAAGTAACTTAATAGGGTGGACCAAATTTCTCCGTCGCATAAATACTCTGTTTTCAGCTTAGTTGAGTTCGCACGAGTCGTTTTATTTGTACAAGAATAGCACTAATTTTGCGTTACGAAAAGTAATCTTTTACAGCGCAAGAAAATTATTTTATCCTGCCACTAAAATTCCTATTACCCTTTTCAGTTACATCTTTTCTCTAGGCCCTCCTTTCGTCATCGTCTCCTAGCATAAAAAGGCTTTGGGATGGTATAAAAGAATTTCGTTTAACATTAAATCCCTCAGTGACGACTCTTCAGCAGTCTCGTCTATGTTGGTATCAAGACGGTGCTCAGCCTGAGGATTGTCGTTGGTATTTGGATGTTGATTCAGAGGTGAGAAGTAAGGATGAGAGAGGGCATCCGCAGCTGTGATTCTTCTCGAAGGATGAAAAACAAGCATCTTGCTCATCAAGTCTAATGCTAGAGGATCACAAGTTGGCGGAAGCATACTCGAAAAGGGAACACTCATACCAGAACGAGTAAGTGATCGTATGAAACGCTTCGCTGCTGGTTGGCTTACAAATTCAAGATCATCTTGTTGGTGGCTCCCGAGTATGCCTAAAATAACCTTGAGCTGATTAAGGTTATTAGCTCCCTGGAAAAAGGGCCTTCTTCCAAGAATCTCTGCTAAAATACATCCCGCTGCCCAAATATCAATAGATGTTCCGTCGTTGTCACAAGGAATAAGCTGTTCTGGTGCAAGATACCATGTTGACGTTGTGTCATCCTTTTTCATGATTAGTTTTCCATCAATTTGGCGGAAAATATTAGTTTCATGTCCGAAATAGCATATCTTCAACTCACGGTTATCTGTGTTTACTACAAGGTATTCCGGCTCCAAATCTCGGACAACAATGCCAGCAGAATGGAGATGCTTCAACCCCTTTAGAAGTCTCAAATATAATAGATTAGTCGATTGGGCCTCAAGCCCTTTTTCTTTCCGTCTTTATTTTTTATAATGGGCTGCGACCCGATTCTTTTACAGTAAATATAAATAGTTGTTTTGTAATATTTTTTCATTAATTCAATTCATTATTATTGTTTCACAAACCCTAATATCCTTTATCTCTCTGGCGATTTCATCTCCGCCACAACTCCGCCGCTCTCTCTCTCTCTCACATAAACCCTAAACCTAACCGCGAATACAACAGCTTTCATGGTATCAGTCGCTCAGGTTAACCGATATACTCTTCTCCTAACGCTTCCGCTCCTATAAATCTCCCCTCCTTCACCGTTTCTCTCTTTCCGATGACTTCTCCGGCGTCACAGTCCTCTTCATCCACTGCAACGGTCAAAAATCCTTGTGAAGACTCCGGATCCGTATATTTTCTCGGATCTCACGACTTCACAGGCTCCTCCATCGTCGCCGACAAGCTCGACGGCACTAACTATCTCTCCTGGTGCAAGGGGATCGAAATGGCGCTGAATATCAAAAACAAGATGCGCTTCATCGACGGCACCCTTCCGATCCCCTCCGATGTCAATTCTGTCGACCACAACTGCTGGATCCGCGCCAATAACCTCGTGCTCTCTTGGCTCCTCAACTCGGTGATTTTTGAGATCCGCCAGACGCTCTTGTCTTACTCCTCTGCCCTTGGTGTTTGGAACGAATTACACACTCGCTTCGCCCGCACTGATGGATCTAGGGTTTTCCAATTGCGCCGCTCTCTTGCGACCATCTCTCAAGGTAACCAGTCCATAACGGCCTTCTACAATTCGTTTCGCACTCTTTGGGATGAGTACATAGGTCAGCGTCCCCTGGTTTCTTGCACTTGTGGTCTCTGTACTTGTGATTTAGGGAGAACTGTTTTACTTTACCAACAATCCGATTGTGTTCTTTCCTTTCTTGTTGGTTTAAACGAGTCCTATGCCACTTTACGTAGTCATATCCTTATCCTTAGCCCCTTGCCCTCTCTTTCACGGGTCTACTCCATGCTACTGCAGGAGGAACAACAACGCTCCCTTCAGAACCCTAACCCCACTGTCTCCGATCCTCTGGCCATGTTTTCCCGATCCACCCCTAACCAAAACCCCAACTCTAGGCCCCCTTTCTCCCAGCCATCTTCCTCTTCCCGGTTCAACAAAGCCCCTGGTTCCAAGAACAAGAAGAAGGCCCGATGTGCTCACTGTGGTTTTGAGGGTCATATGATTGACTCATGTTTTCAATTAATTGGGTATCCCCCTGGCTGGGATGGCCCACGAGGCAAGCGTCAGGCACCAATGGTTACTGGTTCCTCTGCAAATTCTGCTGCTATCCCGGATGGGCTCCCCTCTCAGCCCAGCACTGTCTCTGCTCCCTTGGATTACTCCAACCAGGCACTTTTCCAGCAATTCCTCGCCTTCACTCAACAGCAATCCTCTGGTTCTGCTGGCTCACACTCTTCCTCAGCCCCACACTATGCAGGCTCTGCAACCTCTCTCATTGGTGACTCCAATGGTGGTAACTCCCTCTCCTCCTCTAATGCTTTATTATCTAAACCTTGGATATTGGACACTGGGGCCACAGACCATATGGTTTGTGAGCCTCAGTTCTTTGTGCATTCTGTGACTGTATCTGTTCCCATTCAACTTCCAAATAAGCATGTTACTCTTGCCACTGCCCAAGCTGACATCAGATTGACTGATTTTTTGTTTTTAAAAGATGTTTTTTATGTACCAGCTTTTAACTATAACCTAATTTCGGTTTCAAAACTGCTTAAAAGTTCCAACATCTCCCTGTTTTTCTTTTCTTCCTTCTGCATTATGCAGGATTTTCTCATGGGGAGGATGATTGGTTCTGCTAAGGCAGAAAATGGGCTTTACTTCCTGGATTTCAAAGCTTTTTTGAATAAATCTTGTAATTCTACTGTTTCTCTTTCAAAAACAGAATCTGATGTAAACTTGTGGCACATGAGACTTGGTCACCCATCTGTTCAAAAACTTTCTTCTATTTCTGCATTACATTTATCATCTTGCCATAAACTGTCTGTCTGTGATGTTTGCCACTTTGCAAAACAGAAGAAACTGCCCTTTCCTATTAGTATATCTAAATCTGTTGAGGCTTTTGACATGTTGCACTGTGATGTTTGGGGTCCTTTCTCTACTCCCTCTTATGATGGTTCTAGGTTTTTTCTCACCATAGTTGATGATTTCACTAGGTGTACTTGGATTTTTTTACTCAGGTTTAAGTCTGAAGTCAAAACTCATTTAACTCACTTTTACAATTATATTCTTACTCAGTTTTCAAAGAAAATTAAAATCCTTAGAACTGATAATGGCACAGAATTTATTTTGAAGGATTTTTACTCTTTTAATGGCATCATTCACCAACTGTCTTGTGTTGAAACTCCCCAGCAAAATGGGGTTGTTGAAAGAAAACATCAGCACATCTTGCAAATTGCCAGAGCCCTAAAGTTTCAGTCCAACATTCCCCTTATGTATTGGTCTGCATGTGTGTCTACTGCTGCTTTTTTGATTAACAGGCTCCCTTCCCCTGTTTTACAAAATAAATCTCCCTTTGAAAAGCTTTATGGTCATCCCCCTAACTACTCTCTTCTCAAAGTTTTTGGTTGCCTCTGTTTTGCTTCCACTTTAAGTGCTAACAGGTTAAAATTTGACCCCAGGGCACAAAAATGTGTGTTTCTGGGTTACCCAAGGGGTACTAAGGGTTACCTTTTGTTGACCTTGGATTCCCATAAAATTATTATCTCCAGGAATGTTCTGTTTTATGAGTCAATTTTTCCTTTTCATTCTGCTTCTACACTAACAGGACTCACCCCTGATTCTCCTATGGAGAATACAACATTTTGCACATATCCCTTTGTCTTGCAGGTACCATCTGCTCCACCTGAAGCCCCTCCAGCTCCTCATGTCCCTGCTAATCATGGACATGCACCACCATCACCTGGAGTATCTGATGCTGCCAGCCCCTCCCTTCCTGGTCTTTTTGACCATCATCCAACTCATTCTATCACTGACTTATCTGAGTCCTCCCCTGACAATCCTCCCTTGTCTGACAGTGAAGTTACTTCTGTCCCCTCTACTACTTGTGATGCATTGCCTTTATTATCTCCTTCTGTGGCATCTGATGTTATCCTTAGGAAATCTGATAGGACAGTTAGACCTCCTGCTTATTTGACTGCCTATGAATGTGATCTCCCTGCCTCTCTGTCTCAATCTGATACTCCTACTTGCAACTTTGTTAGATATCCCATTACTTCATTTCTTAGCACTGCTAATTTAGGTCACTCTCATAAGGTTTTCACTGCTGCCATCTCTTTGACTTGTGAACCAAAATCCTATTCACAAGCCATTAAATCTCAAGAGTGGCAGGCAGCTATGCAAAAGGAAATTTCTGCTTTAGTTGACACACATACATGGGTCTTATGTGATTTACCTGTTGGTCATCATTGTATTGGTTCAAAATGGGTTTATAAAATTAAACATAAATCTGATGGTTCTATAGAACGTTTTAAGGCTAGATTAGTGGCCAAGGGTTACACCCAAGAGGAGGGTTTGGATTATTTTGACACGTTTTCCCCTGTTGCTAAGATTACCACTGTTCGAGTCTTGCTTGCTTTAGCCGCTATGAATAATTGGTTTCTACATCAATTAGACGTTAATAACGCCTTTTTACATGGTGATTTAGATGAGGTCATTTACATGAAACCCCCTCCGGGCTATTTACCCAAAACTGATTCTCGTGTTTGTCTTTTGAAAAAAAAGTATCTATGGTTTAAAACAGGCCTCTCGTCAATGGTTTCATAAATTGACTCAATGTTTACTTTCGTTTGGTTATACTCAAACTGTCTCTGACACTTCATTGTTTGTTAAGAAATCTGCTAAATCCTTTACTGCACTGTGTGTTTACGTAGATGACATTATCCTGACTGGCAATGACATGCATGAAATAGAGTCGATTAAACGGCATTTAGATTCTGCATTTACCATTAAGGATCTCGGTCCACTTAAATACATTTTAGGTATAGAAATTGCTCGTTCGCATAAGGGCATCTCCTTATGCCAAAGAAAATACGCCCTTGATATCCTATCGGATTCAGGGTACATTGGCTGCAAGCCGGCAACTACCCCCATGGATCCCTCTACTAAATTGAAGTCTTCTTCTGAACTGCTTCTTTCTGATCCTACTGTTTATCGTCGGTTGGTTGGCCGCCTTTTATACCTAACTATCACTCGCCCAGATTTATCTTTCAGTGTCCAATGTCTCTCGCAACATATGGCGCACCCAACCGTTGCTCATCTCACTGCAGCTCATCGGGTTCTCCGATTTGTCAAAAATAACCCAGGTAAAGGACTTTTTTACCCTGCCGTCTCTGTCACTAACTTAACTTCTTTTTGTGACAGCGACTGGGCAGGATGCGTCGACACCAGACGCAGCGTCACTGGCTATGCCGTCTATATCGGCCGCTCGCTTATCTCGTGGAAATCGAAGAAGCAAGCTACTGTCAGCCGCTCGTCGACAGAAGCGGAATATCGCGCTGTTGCGTCCACTAGTTGCGAACTCCTTTGGATCAAACAGTTACTCTTGGATCTCTCAGTTCCCCTCGTCAAAACGCCTCTCATCTTCACGGATAACAGAAGTGCAGCATGCATCGCTTCCAATCCCGTGCACCATGAACGTACGAAGCATCTCCAAATCGACTGCCATTTTGTCCGTGAAAAAGTCAGTCTCGGCCTCTTAAAGATTGTTCACATAAGCAATGAACACCAAGTCGCGGACATCCTTACTAAAGCTCTTTCTCTGTCACCCTTCCACGCAATGACGCGCAAGTTGGGCTTAATTGATATTCACGCCCCACTTGAGGGGGGGTCTCAAATATAATAGATTAGTCGATTGGGCCTCAAGCCCTTTTTCTTTCCGTCTTTATTTTTTATAATGGGCTGCGACCCGATTCTTTTACAGTAAATATAAATAGTTGTTTTGTAATATTTTTTCATTAATTCAATTCATTATTATTGTTTCACAAACCCTAATATCCTTTATCTCTCTGGCGATTTCATCTCCGCCACAACTCCGCCGCTCTCTCTCTCTCTCACATAAACCCTAAACCTAACCGCGAATACAACAGCTTTCAAGAAGCTACATCATACATAATGAAAGACCATCAATATACGATAGAGAAATTCTATAAAGTACATCAATGTCAGAGAAAAGAGTTCCCATAGTTGAAATTACCTGGAAAATAAGATATTTGCAGTGATCGTTGGTCATAAGCACAGCAGGAGAGCGAATTATCTGTTGAAGATTTGTCTGAAAAGACTCATACACAACATATATATCATTGAAACTCTGAGGGTCGGTCGGCATCATGACATCTTTGATACTTGTCACGTTTCTGTGCTTTGGAAGCCTCAGGTCTCCCAAAGTCCGTAATGCATCCGTTTGGTTCTCAAACACATTTGTGATCTTCTTGATGGAAACCGCCTCATTTGTTTGCCTATTGATCGCAGAACAAACCCAACTGTATTCTCCTCCATTGATTGCCTTGATCATAATATATTTCGTGTCGATTACAAAAAAGGTCGTCCACACTCTGAACCAATGCTTCCCTATACGCCACAGACCATATTCAGGAACCACACGGGTTGCCTTACTACTTACATATTTTTCCTTGGGAAACATACTGCATGCATCAAACCATTAGTTGTATATACTGTAATTACATTAGTAACGCTGCTCATATATGTGACGCACATACCTTTCCAATTCAATGTTACTGATTCTTCTTACTTGCGCCAGGTCTGTTATTCGATTGTTATGTAGCATAGCTTTCCATATGTTTTGTAGCATAGCTTTCCATAAAAAATAGTAGATGTTTAATAACAGTAATATTAATCATAGTTGTAGGCAAACTAAAGATTTCTACTTCTAACATGAGAGTCTGTATATGCTTCTCTATATGTTTTGGATTTCTCGAATTCTTTAAGTATCTTATCTTAAAAGGGCTTATCGATGGATTTAAATACAACATAACAACATAATTGAATTTCACAAAAATAATGGGATGAAGAAATAAAAAATTAAATGTTTATGTCAAAGTATGATCAAATTACTTTAAGAGTAAGAAAAATGACCACATAGTGTAGCATGTTAGTTTTAAAAAGGGATAAAAGCATCATACTCCCCATACTATTACCACTTTCGAACTATACATCACAGAAAAACTTTATAAGCGGTCTGCCCCCTAACCTTCACCACCACGGGCGAATTACCCCACTGCGTGTTCCCGGTGATTTTTCGACCAAACAATTACCGGAAAAACTATTTTGCACAAAATCTTCTCCTCGTCGAGAGGTTCCGGTGGTGGTGATGGTATAACAAAACCGAAAGCCATTACACGAGAAATTTAGTTTTAATTCAAGATTATTTTGAAAAATGTGAAGAGAACTTGTGTTATGGTTTGACTTTTTCAAAATCGAGAAAATTTCTTGAATTAAAACTAATTTTTCTATGTAATAGCTTTGAATTTCGCGATACCGTCACCACCACTGGAACCGTCTCAAAGAGAGAAGATTGAGTCGAACTATAAGAATTCTGGCAACCAGCCACCGATTGCTAGAATTTTTTTGCTGAACTTTTTTTATTCAAATTGAGTCTTTCACTCACTGAGACAGTTCTAGTGGTGGTGGCGGTATCACAAAATTCAAAGTCTTTCACGAAAAAGTTAATTTTAATTCTTCAAATTTGTGGAAAATATAAAAAACACCTCAAGGTGTTCTAGGACATTTTTTTGGAAATTCGAAGAAATAAAATTAAATATGTTCGTGTAATGACTTTGAGTATTGCAATATCTCCACCAACGCCAAAAGATTTTCGACGAGGAGAAGATTCAGATCAAAAATATTTTTACGACGTTTTTTGTTCAAAAAATTGCCGAAACATGCGCTGGAGAAAATCACACAGTTTTTAAAACTCTAATTAAGAAAGCAATCTAAAAACTCATCTTTATTTAAATACTCTCTTAACTCCAATAACTCTAAATATATCATCTAGAAACTAAAGTAATTAAAATCATTTCAAACAAAAGACTATAGAGTTACCAAAACTACGTGCAAAAGATGACGAGAAAAGGAAAAAAAATACATTTACCTATTTCCTTGGTTATGGGGTCGCGAGCCGCTGTCTTGATCTTTCATAACGCCGAAATTCTTCTCCAATTCCAAGTCAGGCTTGATAGAAAGAGTTAGGGTTTATTCTAATTTTCCTATTCTGAGATGAGGCGGTGAACTTGAGAAAGAGAAATAATTATCTTGTTTTCGAGTGTTCTATTTATTGTAAGTGGAAATAGATTACCAAAAGAAATTCCACTGAAAACGTGTTTTGTCAATATCCTCACCAATGTCCCTTGTGCCACTTTTGTCAACATCCACAGCATTGTCCCTTGCAACACTTCTGTCCACATCCACACCACTAGCCCTTGCAACACCCCATCCACCTTATCTCCATTTTTGTCAATAACCACATGGTCATCAACAACAATAGCACCACTGTCTGTCCCTACTGCCTCATATTCTCGCACCACAAGAGAATAATTTCCCTCCTCTGCCATGTTCTCGACAATATCTTCTACATCAACTACAACATCAATTATTTTGTTCTGGTTCTGGGTTTTCACCCACCACCCTCTCTACTACAACAACCTGAGTATTAGGGTTTACCAAGTACACGTGAAAACCCCTCCTAAGCTCATGAACAAGCTTACAACCATTATACAAACATCCATCATCATTCACAACAAATTCATAATCATTGATCTGTAAAAAGTATTTCATTTGACCACTACTCCTATATTTTGACCTCTTTATACCCTACATAACCATACACACATGTAGTACCTCCTACATCGTCACCAACATTCCATGGAGTTTTAACAAACCTCCCTCTATAATGCAATACCAGGGTCAAACATTAGCTTCCTGGTTCTGCAATACAATAATGGATTACACTTATGAGATAATAAACAATAAAAAGAGCAACGTTTACCAAAAAATGACTTTTAACATTAGGACCACAATAGGGGACTATAATAGATTTATGATGAATTATTATTTATGCCCTGTAAGTTTCTCCTTTTTTTGAAAATGCCCGTTATGTTACCAATTATATAAAAATGTCCTGTAACTATGCCTTTTTTTTGTAGAAAATGCCCTTTGGGTGCCACATGTGTATTTCGGCCTACGTGGCATCCACATGTGTTTTTTTTGTCTATGTGGCTGCCACATGTAATATGTTTAAAATAAAAATATATTTATATCCATAATATATATAAATATATATAAAAACTATATCTTTATGTATTAAAATATATCAAATATATATAAGTATATAAAAAAAGGTAAAAAAAATCATAAATATAATTTTTTATTACTGAAATTTTAAAAAATCTTTTTTTTTATTGAAATTAAAAAAAAATTGTTTTTTAGTGAAATTAAAAAAAATCTTTTTTTTTTACTGAAATTTAAAAAAAACGACACCCACCGCTCCCCCCCGCTCCCCCCCGCTCCCCCCCACACCAGTCAACCCCCCCCCCTCCCCCCACCCGCTGCAACTCGCCGGTTGCAGCGGTGGCGGCGTTGATTGACGCCGCCACCACTGCTGGTGGCGAGTTGCGGCGGTAGGGGGGTTGACTGGTGTGTGTGGGGGGGAGGGAGGGGGACCGGTGGGTGTGGTTTTTTTTTTTTAATTTCAGTAAAAAAAAGTTTTTTTTTAATTTCACTAAAAAACAAGATTTTTTTTAATTTTAGTAAAAAAAAGATTTTTTAAAATTTCAGTAATAAAAAATTATTTTATGATTTGTTTTTACCTTTTTTTATATACTTATATATATTTGATATATTTTAATACATAAAGATATAGTTTATATATATATTTATATATATTATGGATATAAATATATTTTTATTTTAAACATATTACATGTCGCAGCCACATAGACAAAAAAAAACACATGTGGCAGCTACGGTGGATGCCACGTAGGCCGAAATACACATGTGGCACCTAAAGGACATTTTCTACAAAAAAAGGCATAGTTACGGGGCATTTTTATATAATTGGTAACATAACGGGCATTTTCAAAAAAAGGGAAAACTTACAGGGCATAAATAATAATTCGTCCATAGATTTAAAAGGTCTGAAATGTAGTAAAATAACCAAATGAGGGAAGAAACACGTGGTAGGGGACCATGCACTTTCAGCCAAACCATAATACCCCACTAAAATAATCCTAACAACTACACATATACAAATTTACCCAAAAAGGTACTAATCGTGTCAGATAACTCACCCACTAATGATAAATTGAGAATAAGACAAAAAAAATAGAATTACACTAGAATTGAAGTGTACAATTAGTGTAACTTACCATAGTCAGGTAGGAGTAAACCCATATCTAGCAGGGGCTGCAAAATCACCATATTTTAGGTGTAACTCAGATGTCGATTACAATTAATAAGCTTACAATCGCGAATTGAATATTTGGTGATTAGGGTTTCCAGGTTAAGCTTGCCGTGGTTTTTGTTCTAAAATAAACTAAGTGTGGGAATGGTGTGTCTTAAAGCCGTCAGTATTTTGGACAGGGTTTAATCGATGTGGCGTTGGTGTTTTATTGACTAGGCAGAGCGACTTGTTGACTGGACCGTCACGTAAGCGATTTAGCCCAAATAAGACATTTTGGGCATTTTTGTTAGAACATTTCAAAAATACGTGCATTTTTAGTCGTCCCGAATCAATAAGAGCATTTAAGATTTTGAAAAAAAGTTAAGGGGCAGATTATTCGTCGTATAAACAATGCTTAAACTAAAATAAATTACAATTATACCCCAACTGTTAAAAATTAATAGTGTGTAGAGGAGTAAATAAAGAAATCAAAAGATATGTGTTTAACATGACTTCATATATATAATATAGACACCATTGAATAAAGACACAATAGATGAAAAAGTAAAAGCAAGAAGTTATTTGATAGTGGTTTTTCCTAGTTATAAGACTTTGTAATTAGAATAACACTTGAGTTAGTCGGCCAATTATAAATAACATAGATTATTTTTTGTATTTAACTCTGAAAGTGCGACTCTTGTACAAGTGCATGTTATCGTAACGCTAAACATGTGAAGTGTCATTACAACACTGAACACAAATTGTATCACTGAACAATTTGAAAATATTTTGTATATATTTTTTGTTTTTCCCTTATTTTATATTGACTTAGTTTCAGAGTTTTTGTTGTTTATGAATGTTCCAAGTCAACGAGATCATGAAGAGCGTAGAGTTCATCAAGATAGTCTCCATATACCCAATTTTATTGAAGAGGGAAAGAACTATGCTTAAAGAATGCATTATGGAGATAATATTCAAGTGAAGATTCTTAACACAATTGAAGTCGACATTGAAGAAAGAATTCCCTTTAAATAACTCAATTGTTAAATAAGGAAACATTTTAATTCAAGAATACCGATGATCAATATTGAAAACAAAGGAGTACAAGGAAATTGAAGGTTGTCGAAACCGTGTACAATATGCCTTCAAGGAATTTCGGCGCTTTGGAAGATTGAGTTGTCGACTCACGTACGACATAATCAAGGAAAAAGGTATATATATTGTAGCGTTAAAAATTCTAAGTCTTTAAAATAAAAGACAAGAAAAATTAAGTACAAATAATTTTTATTTATTCAAATGAATATGGGGTTACAATCTCTAGTAATCCTCTGATTCTTTTCTAATTATGAAACTTGGTTGACTTGACGGCGGAATTGACTTTGATCACTTCCACGTGGTTTAAGTTGAACGTTAATCCAAGGGCTTTTGAGCTTGATCTTGAATTAACAATTTGACTTGATCTTCGCGACAAACAATTTGATCTTCGTCTTGACTTGTTGAACTTGTTGAACGTCAATCTTCTTTGAAGAATCTTGATCTTCAAAATACTTGGATGCTTGACAAACGTTGATGCGAGGGCTTGGCAGCTTGATCTCGGATCGGAGAATGAATTTCTGCTTCCTGAACCTGCAAGTTAGTTAAAGGATTTGTGCAGATAGAAAGAATGGTGTTTTGCTCTTGTTGATTATCAGTACTTTCTTTGAAGGGAAAAATGTGTTCATAAAATAGAACATTTCTTGATATGAATGTCTGCATAGTCTCAAGATTAAGAAGAGTGTAACCCTTTGTTCCTCTGGGGTATCCCAAGAAGATACATTTTGATGCTCTTTTGTCAAATTTTGATCTGTGAGCAGTTAAAGTAGATGCAAAGCATAGGCATCCAAACACTTTTAGAATGGAATAGTCTGCTTGTCTGTTGAAAAGCATTTCAAAAGGTGTTTTGTTATTTATAGTAGGGGATGGTAACCTGTTGATGATGAATGTTGCAGTAGCAATGCAAGATGGCCAGTATTCTAAAGGAACATTTGATTGAAAGCTCAGGGCTCTTGCTATTTGCAGAAGGTGTTGATGCTTTCTCTCTACTAATCCATTTTGTTGTGGTGTTGCTACACAGCTAGTTTGGTGAATAATGCCAAGAGAATCATAAAATGACTTCATTACAAATTCAGTCCCATTGTCTGATCTTAAAACTTTGATCTTTAAATTGAACCGTGTTTCAATAAGTTTATGGAAATTGAGAATGTTCTGTTGAGTTTCAGATTTTGATTTTAAGAAATATATCCAAGTGCATCTTGTATAATCATCCAAAATTGTAAGAAAGTATATATAACCATCAACAGAAGTTACATCGAATGGTCCCCAAAGATCACAATGGATTAGATCAAAAGCAGCACTAGAAGTAGAGTTGCTGACAGGAAAACATAATATTTTCTGCTTAGCAAAATGACATGTATCACAGGGGTTTTGCAAATCACACTTATTCAATGAAAGGGATGGGATACAAGTCAGTTTATGAGTGGGTGTGTGACCAAGCCTGTGGTGCCATGGTGTTACAGTATCCATATGAGAAGAACTAGTAGTAGCATTATTGCAAAGACTTTGAATGTTGGTGTTTATATCCAGGAAATAGAGTCCATTATGTTGTCTAACAGAACCAATCATCTTCCTCATTGTGAGGTCCTGCAAGAAACACATATGTTGAAAGAAAATAATGCACATATTTGAAGAACTAGTTAGCTTAGAGACTGACACCAGATGATGAGTGAAGTCTTTGACATAGAATGCATCTTTCAGAACTAACCCACTGGTTAAAGTTATATCAGACTGTAAACTAGCATTAGTGAACTGGTTATTAGGTAACTTTATAGGTATATTCACATGCTTAGCAGTAGAGGGAAACAAAGTAATATCACACAACATGTGATCAATAGCACCAGTGTCAATGATCCAGGGTGTGTGTGACATATGGCTACTTGCAAAGTATGCAGTATGAGGGAGAGTTATAAGAATACCAGCTTTATGAGTAGTTGCATAATTTACTGAAGGTAGAGACTGAGGATTTGAGGATGGAACTTGTTGACTCCTGGTGAAAGCCATGAATTGATTAAACAGACTTGCCATGTTTTGTTCCATATTTGTTTATGAAGTTTCACTGTCAGTCTGTTGTGTATCTTCAGCAGCACTAGCCATATGTGCAGATGGTGGAGCTCTTTTCCCTTTTGGTCCTTTCCATCCTGGTGGATATCCAATGAGTTGATAACATCTGTCCACTGTATGACCATTGTACAAGCAGTAAGTGCATTTCAACTCTTTCTTGTCCTTGTTATGAGTGTAGACTCTGTTGTTATTGTCAGTTGAGGGTCCTCTTGTGAACATTGCCAAAGGATCCTGAGATATAGAAGAATGAGAGTGGATGGATCTCTGGTTCTCTTCTTGAAGCAGTAGAGAGTAAGTTCTGGATAGTGAAGGTAAAGGTGACATGAGCAGAATTTGGCTCCTTAACATTGTGAATGACTCATTTAATCCTACTAAGAAAGTCATAACACAATCCGTTTGCTGAAGATCCATTATGTGCTTGTTGACATTGCATACACAAAGACCACATGAGCAAGCAATAATTGGCCTCTGACTGACATATTCATCCCAAACCACTCTAAAAGCATTATTGTAAGAGGTAACACTCATTGAGCCTTGAGTGATTGTGGCCAATGTTTTCTGCAGTTGGAACACCCTTGATCCATCAGTCCTGTCATACCTCATCTTGAGTTCTTTCCAAACATCAATTGCTGTCTTAAAAGAGTAGAGACTTGTTCTGATTTCTTTAGACACAAAGTAGATAAGCCAAGAAAGCACCAAATTGTTGGCTCTAATCCAACAAGTTTTCAACACCATATCAGAATCATCAGGCATGGGGAGGGATCCATCAATAAACCTGATTTTGTTCTTGATTGTTAAGGCCATCTCAATGCCTTTAGTCCAAGAAGAATAGTTATCACTTGTTAGCAAGTCACTAACAATAGATTGACCAGTAAAGTCATTAGATCCAAGGAAATAAACTGTAGTTGAATCATCAGAAGGATTCTTAGTATATGTAGGCGCACTGGAATTCACATTTGAATTCTGATTACGCAAATGAACAGTGTTATCAGCCTCATTCGAGTTACTCATATTGCAAGATTTAGGAACAAACACACAAATATCACAATATAGGGAGATGAGACAGATCAAATAACAAGAACACAGATTCAATTGAAGAACTAGGTTAAAATCGATTCACAGAATTGAAATCCGATTCGAGAGTTAGCGAGATTCTTCTCTAATCAAGCGGATGAAATAGCGAGATTCTTCTCCAACCAACAGGTGATTGAGCGGAGTTCGAAAAGCGGAATGATCGTAATAGTGACGAATGATACCAAGCAAACTCAAAAGCTTCAATTTTATTCATCAATGGAGTTGAGTTTGGTACAGAATTTGGGAGAGAAGAGAATTCTTCTCTCTAACTTGAAAAACTGGAAAAGTAAAAGTAAAGTGCGTGTGTGTGTTTGTGATCTATTTATACTGAAAACTAATCCTATGCTAATAACCACCAACGGTCATATTTAACAAACTAAACTAAATTACAAAATAAATTAAGAAAGTTTCCTAAAGTGGAAACTGTTAAGTTGCTAATTAAATTAAATTAAAATAATTTCCATAAATGGAAATGTTGAGTTGAGCTGGTCAAGATTGATTTCCTAATTACTTGAGTAAAATCTATAAAACCTAATTAAACATGTTAACTTAGTTAAACATGTAAAATCTGCCATATATTTTCAGTCTAATTGGGGAAAAGTTATTATGTACAGCTGCTTCCGCACAATGATGATCCTCTGGCAATAGACCTGTTGAGCAAGTTGCTTGTTTTTGATCCTTCGAATAGAATAACAGCTGCGGAGGCCGTCTCTCACCCTTATATCTCGTTCTTCAATATTTCAAGTACCGACAACACTCCTACCCGTGTTGATATCAACGCCGAGAGTATTGACGAGTCGTCCATCAGGGATTTGATGTTAAGAGAAATTCTTGTATACCATCCTGAAGCTTTTCATAAGAATTGTTGTAACATGGAAAAGGTGATAGGCATTTAAGTTGCAGGATTGATCAT
Source organism: Linaria vulgaris (assembly GCA_948329865.1). Classification (NCBI taxonomy): domain Eukaryota; kingdom Viridiplantae; phylum Streptophyta; class Magnoliopsida; order Lamiales; family Plantaginaceae; genus Linaria; species Linaria vulgaris. The sequence goes on along the minus strand of OX415250.1, from coordinate 25,639,091 downwards.
CAACTAGCCAGGTGAATCTGTAACTCTTTTTGTTTGTCAACTGATGATTTATGTAGCATTAGAACTATGAGAATTATTTAGTAAGAATTCCTAGTGTTTTTAAATTTTACAAATTACAATGACTTCATATATTTATTGTTTTCTTTTCTCCTGATTGTAACATATACCAATTTAAGTGTATTTTAAAAGGTTCTTCTAACTAATAAACATGCCGCAGTTTGTGAAGGGAATCAAGATTTAATTACATTACTCTATCGCATAAATATAACGTCATAAATACTCTGCTTTGGCACAATACTTTAATTTGTAGGTTTATTCCTTTTAATATTTTATCGTACAAGCACTAATTTTGCGTTTAGAAAAAACTTGGACAGCGCAAAACAACTATTACATTTATATCAAAATTCTCTTACAGATTTCACAACGGAATTTTTCTCTCTTTTTTTCTCGTAAATTCTTAAAGTCCAAGGATGTAAACTTCTGAAACTCCAAAATTACACTATTTGCTGTGATTGTTGGCGCTGTAGGAAAGCGAATTGTCTGTTAAAGATTGATCTGAAAAGACTCGTATATATATATATATATATATATCATCGAAACTCCGAGGGTTGGTTAGCATCATAACATCTTTGATATTTGTTACGTTTTTGTGCTTTGGAAGCCTAAGTTCTCCCAAAGTCCGTAATGCATCCGTTTTGTTTTCAAACACATCCGTGATCTTCTTGATGGAAACCGCCTCATTTGTTTGCCTATTGATCACCGAACAAACCCAACCGATTGCCTTGATCATAATATATTATTTCGTGTCGATTACAAAAAAGGTCGTCCACATTCTGAACCAATGCTTCCCTTGACTCCACAGACCATATTTAACATATTCTTCCTCGAGAAACATACTGCATGCATGTGTCAAACCATTAGTTTTATATACTGTAATTACATTATATATATATAGTAACGCTGCTCATATATGTGCGCACATACCTTTCCAATTCATTGTTACTGATTCTTCTTACTTGCGCCAGGTATATAAAGATTTTTTTAATTATCACTTATTGGAAAATTAAATTGAATTTAAGTAAACTATTTTAAATTTGTTTTCAAAACTGAATTTAATTAAAACAAATAATTCTGATTTCTTATTACTAAAAAATTAAAAAAAGAAAATTTAATAAAGGATATATTTGTCAAAAAAATAGGATCGGGCCAATGAAAAAGCCTAGTGGATATTTTTGGTCAAAAAATAGGAGTTAAAGGGTAAAAGTGAAGCCCGCAAAGATAAAAGACAAAAGACAAAAGACAAAAGACAAGTTTAGCCGATTATAAAGGGCAAAAACAAAAAAAATATGCCCGTCAAAAAATTATGTAGATGTTTAATATAACATTAATAACAATTAATTTTAATTCTTTGAATTTATGGAAAATATGAAGAACACCCCAAGTTGTTCTAGGAGGTGTCCTAGGATATTGTCCGGATATTCGAAGAAATAAAAATAGTTTTTTCATGTAGTGACTTTGAGTTTCGCGATACTGTCACCAACCCCAAAAGCGTTTCGACTAGAAGAAGATTCAGACCAAAAATAACTTTTACGACGATTTTTGGTCAAAATTTTTTTGGAACATGCACTGGAGAAAATTGCACGTGTTGCGAAGGTTAGGGGGGCAGACCTAATAAAATTTCTCGGAAGGTATAGTGAGGAAATGTGAATAGTTTGGGGGATTTGATACTTTTATCTCTTTTTAAAATACCTATTACATGATATCGGGCAAATTTCATCCACATCCCCTAAGATATTGCCTCTCTCTATCCACCCCCTTATAGTTCTAATTTCCTCATCCACCTCCCCTCACTCACTCTGACTTCTAGTCAACAATTGATTTCAAGGGTAGTTTTGTCTTTATTTATTAAATATTATTTATTATGCCAACAATGCACATAAAATTTTATTAAAATCAAAGAATATCATGGCCTACGTTAAAAAACTCAATTAAAAAATAATTCTATAAGCTAAGTTTCCTATCTAATTAGTTACAACAAATGACACACTCTTTCAATATTAATAGATATATCTCGTTCATTTAATTTAGTATTAGATTTTTAAATAATATTTTGCTATTTTTTTCTAGCAACCGATCACTTTTGGAATAAAAGTAGCATATAACGTATACACTTTCGACACCAAATTTGAATACTATGGCAGAATCAAGTTTTAAATATAGATGAGGATATGATTTTTTTTTTTTTGTAAATAATGATTGATATTTTTTGAATGCACAATAAATATATCCTTATATATCAACCACAATTGAATATATTAAATAATGTATTTGTATGTTAATATATGATGTACTCCTGATACAGCATCACCGAGTTATTCATAAATAGAAAGAACACCATCGAGTTTGACAAATATTCATTTTTCCTACGAAATTTAAGCACGAAACGTGGCTTATTTTTTTACTTAGTATTGGACTTCGTTGCTTAGAGAACTCCAGCTACGTGTATGAATAATATTGGTAAACATATTTCTTTATGAAACTCTAAAGTAGAGAGATTTTTTTTCTAGATTTTATATTTGTGGACAATCTACGAATCTATAATTTCTATTGTATTTTTGTTTTTATAGAATACATAAAAATAAAAAATACATCCCTTAAAAATTATAATTAATTTTAAATAGTGGAATAACTGTTGATTTTGATAAATTATATCTCCAAAGAATTATACTCTTATTATGTTTCATAAAAAGACAAGCTACATTATTCTATTTTAACTTTAAATAAAAATATTAAGTACGTAATTCATTAACAATGTAATAACTTAATTTTTTTTTGTTTGGTAAATTTTGAATTCCTTGTTTGCAAAATAAATAATATGTAATAAATGGCAAACTCCCATCATCCATTGTGTGCATTGTTGGAATTATAAATAATATTTAATAAATAAATTAAGATTATCCTTGAAATTAATTGTTGGCTAGAAGTCAAAGTGAGTGAGGAGATGTGAATAAAAAAACTAGAACTAGAGGGGAGGTGGATAGAATTTGCCCCATAATATCAGGTCAAACTTTTTGTCCTAACTCATAACTATAAGAAACCGAATTGTTCATATATAGATATAGATATATATATATATTTTTAATTATCATGAGCTATTTCTTCAGATAAACATTTATAATCACTAGTGTCATATATATATATATATATATATATATATATATATATATATGTGTGTGTGTGTGTGTGTGTGTGTGTGTGACACCCCAAGTTATAAAAAAAAACATATATAAGAATGATTACTTGACACTTTGAAACATTTTTGAAGTTGAATTTTCTTACTATAAACTCTCATTGTAAAATATTTGGTAAAATATATTAAAATCCTTAAAGGATCACATCAACTTATAAAGACTTAGAATGAATGTATCTTATTTAATTATGCAAAGAAAATATTGATCTACACTGCTTGGTTTTATGGAAATTTATACACCGAGTTTTAGAGGATTTATAAATCCTGCAATTTAGTTGATAATAACTAAAGCAGATGACCAACTAGTCGAAATCAAGAAGCTAAATAAGCTACTTTGATTCGTGCACAATTCATCCACCCAGAATTGTAGAAATGATAAAGAAAAGAGGTACTTTAGTTGCACTCTAGCTAACATCACCATATGGGGATAAGAATAGCACATCTAAGTGCCACCTAGCAGGCATTCATGTAAAAATACACATGCTTAGATATCAGTTTCTTGATTGAGTTGTGTGAGAAGATTAGTTTCATCATTTTACTCACACCACACTACTAAAGTGACGTTTTGGAAGAAAGATGCATGGTTTTTTTTTTTTTTTTTTTATCAAGCAAAATATATTGAAAAGAAGCACAAGGGGTGCTTCAACCCCTACAACCGGCACAAAAAGTCGACATCCAAAACTGGAGAAAGCTCCAACCCACCAAAACGATAAAATTCATCCTCTCCAACCTAAACAGAGACGGGGATTAACGCACCAATCATAAAAAGAAAAAGGAAAGTTGTTGAACTTTGCATTTGCCCAAGACCAAATTTTCACTTGAATCATCTCAAAGATCATGCCCACGTTGAGAGCATTCCCATGAAAGGTCGCTTTGTTCCGCATCAACCAAAGCATCCAAACAACAAAACACCAAAATCCTTTCCAAAGAGGCTTGCTAGCATTAGTCCTCGCGAGACCCGAATGAGCCAAAAAGTGGCCAAGTGGATCAGACGGCAAAACAACTTTGAAACCGAGCCACCTATAAACTTGCATCCATATCTTGTACGAGATCCCACATTAGAAAAAAAGATGTGATACGGATTCCGGAGAGCAGCAACACAAAACGTAGCTAGTAATATTATTCAGCCCCTAACCCCACGCCTAACCAAGTTATCTTTCATAGGAATACGATTTAATAATAAGCGCCAAGCAAAGAATGTCATTTTTGGTTGAGCAGAAAGTACCCAAAATCCCCGAAAAAAGCTCTCATATCAACTGGACGGTTGAATAAGTAGTGCATAAGCAGATTTTACTGAATAAATACCTGAAGGATTCAGCTTCCAGTTCCAAGAATCTTCTTTAGAAACCTCAGGATCCACTGGTTGGATAAGGCTCTTTAATTTTTCAAATAGTCGTGACTCCCATTCAAAAAATCTTCTTCTCCATTTGAGGTTCCAAATCCACACACTGTTTTGCAACATGCCAAGGGAATATATCGTTTTTCCTCTATCCACAGAAATAGAATACAATCTATTAAACTTCTCGCACAATGGAAGGGTACCAATCCATTTATCTTCCCAAAATTGAGTCATCTTCCCATCCCCGACATTTCTTACCACCTCTCCCACAAACCAATCGTCACCACCACTGTCCAAAAAAATCGAGGCGAGATCCCTCCACCACAAAGAGCCCCGTTGAGTAGATAATGGAATCTCATAGGAAAAAGAAGGCCGCGTCCTCCCACCATATTTCGCCTTAATAACATCCTTCCACAAAGCATCTCCATCACTCAACAATCTCAATCGCCACTTCCCCAATAAAGCATAATTGAACCATTTGAGGTTCTTAACCCCAATACCGCCCTCGTCTCTGTTCTTACAAATCAGTTCCCAACTAACCCACGAGATTTTTTTTTATGCCATCACCACCCCAAAGAAAGTTCCTTTGGAGTTCAATAAGTTGCTTTATAACCTTCATCGGAGCCTTATAAAAAGAGAGAAAATAGGTAGTGAGACCTATTAAAATCGAGTTGAGCACCACCACACGTCCGGCAAAAGAGAGGTGCAAGTTTGAAAATAAAGATAGTCTTTTCTTAAAATTCTCTTCCAAAGGGGTCCAACTCTGAACACGCCTCGGATTGATCCCCACTGGAACCCCTAGATAATTGAGAGGGATAGAACCCTTCTTGCAATTCATAGCCTCCGCCCACTCTACAATATTCCTATATTCAACATTAACACCAGTCAGACTGCTTTTTTGAAAGTTGACTTTAAGCCCGGACACCAATTCAAAGTTGAATAGAATACTTTTAATAGCATTCACATTTTCCTCCGATGGTTCACAAAAAATAACTGTATCATCTGCATATTGGACATGCGACACAAAAGTCTCACTAACCCCAACGTTAAACCCCCGGAAAAGCTGCTCTTCTATCGCTTTGTTAATCAGTCCTCCAAGAGCCTCTCCCACAATTAAGAACAGAAAAGGAGACAAAGGATCTTCTTGTCTCAAACCACGCTGCAACGTGAATTCCTCCGTTGGACTACCATTTACCATTACCGATGCGCTGGCGGTCGTGACACATTCTCGAATCCATTTCCTCCATTGGTCACAAAAGCCCATCCTACTCATCATATAATCCAAGAACTCCCAGTTAACACAATCATACGCTTTCTCGAAATCCACCTTAAATAAAAGACACGGTTTACCAACCCTTTTAGCATCATCGATGATTTCATTCACCACAAGAATGCTGTCCGAAATATGCCAACCTCTTATGAAAGCCGTTTTCTCTTTGGAAGTAATATTGTCCATCACAGTCCTTAACCGATTCGCGAGAAGTTTTTCCACGATCTTGTAAAGACAACCTATCAGCGAAATAGGCCTATATTCGGAGAGACGAATGGGACTTGGGACCTTTGGAACAAGAGTAATAAACGTTGTATTCAGACCTCTCACAAGGCGTCCATTGCGATGAAATTCCTCGATCAATTTGCACAAATCTGCCTTAATAATATTCCAACAGCTTTTTATAAAATTGAGGTTGAACCCATCAGGCCCGGGACTTTTCGAGCCCTCACAACACCATATTGTATTCCGTATTTCCTCTTCTAAAAATGGCAACGAAAGAGCCTTATTGTCCACTCTCGAAACTTGATTGAAAATGAGGTCATGAGGAAAAGGCCTGCTCCACACATCTTCTGAAAATAGCTTCTTGTAGAAATCTCTAGCCTCCATCCTTAATCCATGCACATCTTCCACCCATCTGTTATTCACATTGAGCCCCCTAATGAAATTCCTAGCCTTATTTCTTTTCACGCAGCCATGGAAATATCATGTATTGAGATCTCCATATTGAAGCCATTTATTATTGGCCTTTTGCGCAAGGATGCTTTCCTTCTATCTCAATGATTGCATCAGCTCCCCCAACAAGCCTTTCCTTTGCAAGATTTCGCTCTCCTCAAGATCCACATCTTCGCTTTTACGATCCAAGTCATTGATCAATTTGACCGTATCCTCAATATGCTTGTCCACATGCCCAAACACATTTTTATTCTAGATTTTCAGATTGCTCTTGAGGAATTTGAGTTTTTCTTTTATTCTAAAACCCGCCCAGCCATTGTAATTCCTCTCGTTCCACTTCTGCTCGACAAAAGAAATAAATTCTTTATGTTTTATCCAACAGTCAAAAAATCGAAATGGGGTAGGTCCCCAATCTTGATCATCATCTTTGAGGAGAATAGGACAATGATCTGAAACCGATCTTCTCAATCCCACTGGGATAAGGACGACCATTGAGTGAGCCATTCTTCTTACACGAAAAATCTGTCCAGTCTGCTCATTGCTGAGTTGTTGCTTCTGTACCAAGTAAATTTCCTCCCAACGAGAGGCAGATCAACCAGCTGAGTATCAGCAATAAACTGCTCAAAATCATGACTTTCTCTGGGAGAAAATCCCTCTCTGATACCTCGCCGCTCCCCCGCGCTCCTAACTGCATTAAAGTCCCCACATATGCACCATGTAGCCAAGCTGACAGTCTGCTTCAAGTTAAGGAGTTTAGCCCACAACTCCCTTTTTCCAGCAACTGTACATGGCGCATATACATTAGCAACGAGACTTAGAAAACCCGTTTCAAGCCAAGTTCCCTCCACCACCACAAAATTCCGACCAGCAAATTGATTGGTAAGAGCAAATCTTCCTTTCCTCCACAGAGTGAGAACACCCCCGCTAATCCTCTTGATCCACAATAGGCCCATTCGCAGTCTGTACCACCCCAAATTCTAATGCAGAAACTTCTATCCACTTCCTCTCGTTTGATTTATTGTAAACATATCATATCTACATTATACTCTTTAACCAATTTCTAGATGTTTCCAGCTTTAACTCTCTCTCCACTACCCCTGCAATTAAAGGAGATAATCTTCATAAAAAACTTTCACTCACCCCTTCCTTCTGCGCATGTTCCGTACTGTTCTCAGCTAATTTCTTTCCTCTACGGTTCATTTCTGCCAATTTCGTAATAATTTCATCATCATTGCCGCGCCCAACTATCCCAATCTTTTTACCAAAATTCCAGATTTCTGCCGCTTCCCATTCGAAATCACGTCTAATGAAAGCTTTATTTCGACACATAATGTTGCTATCAGTAATGGAAACATTAAGCGAGCCCTTACCGGTAAGACCATGAGCTTTAGATTGGTCGTTGCTACGATGCATCTTACCCCTCTGTCGGAGACCACCCTTGTTGCGCGAACCTTTGGGTCTTCCTCTCCGTTTATTTTTTCGTACCTTATTTCCCATCTCTTCTTCAGCTTCAGACTGGATTCCAGCGAAGAACGACTTCACTGCTTTCTGTCTTAGCTTATTTTTTTCATTCTCTGGTAAAATTAACTCCTCCACACTCACACCTCCACGCAATACAGGGCCCAACTATTCAATTGGACCGGCCCCAGATATTGGCCCAAGATTTGGTAGTAACTTGGAGGGGCTTTCCTCCCCAATTAAGTATTGGGCTTCAAGATTCTCAATTGAATTAGGCCCAATTAACATATCCTTGGAAATAACTAAATCAATTCCATCCTCAAAAAAATCTCCCGCTTTCTCTTTATTGGGGCCCATGGTAGACACTTCCTCCACATTCTTTAATATAGTCTCACTTTGACCCATACACATTGAGGGTGAAAACAAGACATCCTCGTTGATAGCCGCAATTAACTTCTTTTTGTCTGACTCCACTTTGGGACAATTAGACTGAGTCTCTGACACAACATCAACCAACCCATCATCTTCTTCAGCGGCCTCGTACCCCGAGAATTCCGACTTGGACCAATCACTAGCGGATACCCAGTTGCGAATAGGAAAAGTCTCCAGAAAAAGTTCACCGGAAAGTGTTTTTCCGTTACCATCTTCAAAAACTTCGATCAAACTAACATCAAAGCGAACTCCATTTACTTTAATTTTTAATGTGAGGTTAATCCAACTTCGAATTGAAGTAACAACTCGAAAAATGGCGTTATCACACCGAAGTTTTCTTGTTATAGCTTCGTTGGTTTCCACGACCTTGCCCACTCTGCCCAGAACCTTGGAGAGGATTGATACATCCCACGCGTGGATGGGTAAGCCCAAACATACAATCCGTGCGAGCCTTTCTTGTATAACGAACAAAGAGCTCCAAGGTTTAATCTCGCTAAAAAGGCCATTTCTCCGCTTATCATCCCCTCCCAGAAATTCGTTCATAACTGATGCGCTGTCTCCTTTCAAAAGAACATAAAATCCTTCAAGAGGGATAGCCCGGATACAATGGAAACCCAAGAATCTGAGTCGTGCCTCAACCGCTTCCTTATCCTCAATAGTTACCAGTTTGCCGACGTAAGTTCCCTCCAGCCACGCAATGTCTTCCGTTTTCACCAAAAACTCCATATGCGCTTCTTCCCTATTAACAGGCAGTATCGTCGGAATGTAGGAGCTATTCTCCGACCTTTGGTTGATAGCCTGGGCATATGACTTGCTCCCCAACAGACCAATTTTCCCACGGTTGCTTCCTTTATCATGAGAATCTAATTGGCTAGTAATCTTGTGACCCCGGTCAAATTTTGTTCTGTTTGCCCTCATCTTGAACCCCCCAATCCAAATATCATCCAACCGTTTCTCCAGAATACCCAAGTTTCCTTCGGCTTTAAACCTTGCAAAGCCAAAATGCCGTCCGATTCGATTTCTTCTATTGGGGATGAAAATATCCCAGACCTTACCGTACTTCTGAAACAGACCCCACACATCTTCAGTCCTCCAAGCATTTGGGAAGTTCTCGAAATAAAATGTGACAATGGGATACCCCGCCGCGGAACCACCAGCCATTTTTTTTTTTTTTTTGGTAAGAAGAAGAGGTCCAATTAAGAACGCACATTCGGTTGAGTCGAAGAGAATGAAGAGACCAAGTTACCGCCACTTGTTTAACAGATAATCTATTCCGTTTTAGTTTGATATAGATTGACTAATTATAATTAATCTTGCACTCAACTGTGACAACGGTCATGGTATATCATAATTTATTAGCTTATAAGGTGTTGAGACTTAAAGCCACACAAAATTACTTGTAGGTTCATGGAATTCATAAAATGAGCAGGACAACTAAGACGGTTTAAAATGGATACATAGTTCAAATAACGAAAAAAAGTCTACATGTTTATGTCAATCGATTCTCAATTTAAAGCACATGTCTTAATTTGATTGTTGTAAGTTTTTATCATTATTATGAATATTTAAGTTAACTGGTTCAATAAACATAGATACATCCATGATTCTATAGAACTAATAGGTGTGGCAAATAGTTATTTGTCAACATAGTTCTTTTATGTTAGAATATAACAAACGAAAGGTGCAGCACCACTATGAAAACCAATTAACCATGATTTTGATTAATGGTAGTTAAGTTAATTCTTAGGTGAGACTAAAGTAAAAACACATATTAAAAGACACATGTTTAATTAAATAGCCCACTACCTAGCTAGGTTATCGGTTAAATTACCTAAAAAGGTGAGAATTTGTTAGGAAGTCATTGACATTCATTATATAGAAGTCCCAAACATGTTCTTAATATAGAATCCCAAACCTCTTAATGTAGGTGATTGAGATTCCTATTCCAGGCGAGGTGACTTGGACCACTACTGACTTAGCCTGATGTCTTTTGTGTCAAGGATAAAAATTATATATTTTTTCACTGAAATGAGAATTATACGTATTATATACAAAAGCGTTTTATTCTGCGAATTTATGCAAGTATGTTGTTACAAAGAATAACTGTTTACAAATGTGATCGATTCAAGGAATGCTTTGTACTTGTTTACAATAGCCGTTGATATTATGGAAATCATATTACTAAATTATCCCTTGAGGAATCTTGATTTATGTACTGAGCTTCCTGTTTTAAAAGCATGTCAATATTGTACATAAAATTAGCTTTATTATTGATCAATTCTTAAAATCACTTTGATGACTAAATTATTGCCACTGGATGGCATGCCACTTGATGGCTATTTATTGGGCCCTGGCATGGATGTGTGGAATTCTCCTGGATAGCATAGGGCTATCAGCGTAGTTTTCACAATCCAGCGCCACTTTGAACAAACTCTATTCTACGTCCGGACGGAGCGTTCCAACGGGGTGAATCATAGTTGAGGCGTGTATTTGGGCACGTCTTCATCTTTATCCGAGTCGGTCCTGGAGGGGAGGTATAAGGTCGGGAGTCATAACTTTAACGTGTTGTGAGATGATTGATCTAATAACTGTTATGATTTGGCATAAAAGCATACACTTCTTTTGAAAATCATTCTTGTCAAATCATGCTTTGCGAAAATACATTTTTATAGAAAATACTCATGCATTAAGACTCACTGAGTCCTTTTGACTCATAAAGATATTTTTTCATGTTTTCATTTCAGATTTACGAGAAAAGCTTAGAGGTCATTACATGGGACAAGGCTAGTCGAAATTTAATAGCATGTAGTTGACAACTGAAGATATTGAAATGGAAATCTTTGGGTACTAGCTTCTGCTCTTTGTTATTTCGGATTAGCTGCATCTTTCAGAAGAGAAGCGATGGGCTCTCTAATGAATTTTGCAGTGATGGCGCTTCGAGCCGAGTAGGGTGCTTGGTGAGGGGCGTTACAATATATGTATATATAAAAGTTATAGCCAACTAGACTGATAAAACAATATACATCTAGTATTTGGTTGAATAGAATTTAAAACTCTAATTAAGAAATCAATCTAAAAACTCATCTTTACCTAAATACTCTCCATTAACAATAATAACTGTAAATATATCATCTAAAAACTAAAGTAATTAAAATCATTTTAATGAAAAGACTATAGATTTACCAAAACTAAAAGTTTTAAGCTACGCATGAAAGATGACGAGAACAGGTACAAAAATTAACATGCTTGGTTATGGAGTCGCGAGCCGTTGTCTTGATCTTCCAAAACGCTGGAATTCTTTTTCAATTCCAAGTTAGGGTTGATAAAAAGAGTTAGGGTTTATCCTAATTTTCCTATTCTAAGATGAGGCGGTGAACTAGAGGAAGCGAAATAATTATCTCGTTTTGGAGTGTTCTATTTATGGTAAGCGGAAATAGATTACTTAAAAACGTTGAGAAACAACCTAAATATTTGTTAGGGCGCGTCTAGGAAAGCTTAGAATGAAACATACCAAAACTTATTATTAATAATTAAACTTAGAGTCAAAGTATAACAATGTTAAGTTTTTTATTTCACATAGTATTTGCTAATGATAATTATAAATGTTTATGAAAATTGAGCATCACGTTAATTAGTTCTAACTTAATGCTGTTTTGGGAAATTCTCAATTGTTCTAACAAATTTATTTTATAAATATTTTTCCAAAAGAAAATTTGCAATGTTGATTATTTTCATAATATTTTAAAAGATTTGAGGAAAGTCTCAAATTATAAGAAAAAAAAGTCATATAATTCTTTAGTTGAAAAAATACACACGAAAACCCTATATAAGCTTTAAAACATAATAATTAGAGTTATCCCTACAGTAGTTTTGTTACCTTTTTGCTTAGCTAAATCATGCAGTACTAATTATTTTTATAATAATTTTAGAAAATTTTAAAAAGTCTCAAAATACAGAAAAAAAACGTCTTTTGATAAACTAGAAACGTTGACTCGCAGTTTTCACGTAATTAATAATCAATTTTAAATATAATATAATTAATTTGTGTGGTAAATATTAAAACTTAAATATGAGTGATGATCAAATCATAATTTGAAATTATAGCACATCATTTTGAGCTCAAGATTGCAATGTGGATAACACTGATGATAAATAACCTAGTACTACATCACTAACACCGGCACACTTTGCACTACCAAATAACAAAATAATCACATCACATTCTTGATGGATTACTTCTTAGGCAATGATCTCGTGCTTCTTCTCTTTGCCTTTCTTCCTACCCTTGTCCTTAACCAGGTCATGGTCTTTGTTGTTGAATTTGGTGATGGTTGCACCCAACTCTGACAGCTTAACATACTTCCACTTTGGCTTTCTTGTGTTCCTAGAACCTTTTGATGTGATCTTAGTTGAGCAGTCACTTTTGGTGTAAGTTTGGACTATTTATTTTTTTACCAAGTCAGACAACCATCCCTCATTCATTATTCACATCTGCATTAGCAAACTCACTCTTTGCTTGGGCTACTTGTGCTGTTAGCTCTTCTTCTCTTGCTTTCTTCTTGTTCTTTTGCACAAGCCCAATGTTGCAAGGTCATAACCTGGTTTACTATGGTGATAACTCCAGTAGTTGGTTCAACAAATAACACCTATACAACAGAAACAGAAAATGTGAGTACACCAATGCAAAACATACGTCATCAACATTATTAGTCATAAATATTGAGATACACGTTTTTCACCTTAAAGCTCGACTTGCGGAAAAACCTAAATATTGTTAGCGCGCGGCTCGGAAAGCTTAGAGTGAAACTTACAAAAACTTTTTATTAATAATTAAGCTTAGAGTCAAAGTATAACATTGTTAAGTTTTTGATTACAGATTGTATTTGCTAATGATAATTACAAATGTTTATGAAGATTGACCATCACGTTAATTAGTTCAAACTTGTTGTTATATATTTTTGGAAATTCTCAATTGTTCTAGAAAATTTATTTTATTAATATTTTTCCAAAAGAAAATTTTTCATGTTGATTATGTTCATAATATTTTTACAAGATTTGTGAAAAGTCTCAAATTATAAGAAAAAAAGTCTTATAATTCTTTAGTTGAAAAAATACACACTAATTTTTTTTACCTTTTTCCTTTGCCAAATATTCAGTACTGATTATTTTTGTAATAATGTTACACAATTTTACAAAGTCTCAAAATATAGAAAAAATATCTTTTGATATACTAGAAACGTTGACTTGCGGATTTCACTTAATTAAAAATCAATTTTAAATATAATATAATTAATGTAGGTGGTAAATATCATAACTTAAATATGAGTGATGATCAAATCTTAGTTTGAAATTACAGCACAACATTTTGAGCGCAAAATTGCAATGTGGCTGGCAGTGATGATCAAAAACCTACTACTACATCACTAACACCGACACAGTTCGCACTACCAAGAAACAAAATGATCAATTCACATTCTTGATGGATTACTTTTTAGGCAATGATATGGTGCTTCTTCCCTTTGGCTTTCTTCCTACCCTTGTCTTTCTTCCTACCCTTGTCCTTAACCAGATCCTGGCCTTTGTTGTTGATTTTGGTGATGGCTGCACCCAGCTCTGACTAATTAACATACTTCTTGCTTGTCTCGAGCTCTAAGTTACTCCAGCTTTCTTGTGTTCCTAGAACCTGGTTTGTTCGTAGTTGAGCAGTCACCTTTGGTGTAGGTTTAGACTATTTATTTTTTGACCAAATCAGACAACCATCCCTCATTAATGATTATCACATCTGCATCAGGAAACTCACTCCTTGCTTGGGCTGCTTGTGCTGTTAGCCCTTCCTCTCTTGCTCTCTTCGTGTTCTTTTGCACATGCACAATGTTGCAAGGTTATAACATGGTTTACTATGGTGACAACTCCAGTAGTTGGTTCAACAAATAACCCTTATACAACAGAAAATGGGAGTACATCAGCAACGCTATTAGTCATGAATATTGACCAACAACAAACTCATTATGAATGGACAATCAACTAGAGAAGAAATATGAGGCATTAACATAAATTTATATTTTCTCCTCTTTTCTGCCTCCTGATATACCTCGGTGTTTGCCGAACAACAAACTTTACTACTTCTTCATCATTTGGGATTAAGTCTTCCCCAGCTCGTAGCATATGTGCAGACTACAAGACTTAAAGATGAGAACTCTAATTACTTTAAGGCACAACATGACATCAACAATACTTAAACACACAAATGACACTAGACCTTTTTAATGCAACTCTCTTCTTCCTCCTTATGGATCTTGATGTATGGAATATAGCATCAATATCCACCATCCCAGTATCAACTTTGGAGCAATCATCAATCTCATCAAGCTATTGGGGTAATATGAAATCATTCTAAGGAGGTACCACTCCATTCGATTTCTCCCTTTCATTTTTTCTAGCAGAGCTGAAACTCTGGCCAACCTCCAAAGGTGACTCTACAATAATCAAATTAAGAGCAACATCATTCCCAACTGAAGGTTGTAGCAAAGTGAAATCATTTTCTAAAGGTACATGCACTATGGACTTCTCTTTTCTAGTCCTAGTAGACATGCTTTGACTCCAACATGGGTAGATGGCTCATCAGTAGTAGGATTGTTGCTTTGGTCCCCAAATTGCACATGAGAGGTTGAAGCATGAGGAGGGGGGAGGGATGTTGGTGTAGTCCTGTGGTGGTTATTTCTTTGTTCTCCATTACTACCAACCTGTGTTTCAAACATAGTCAGAAAAATCTATTTGTTTATAAAGTAGATTAAAGAAGGATATTGTCATAAACACTTAGGAGTTATTGCATGACTTACTCTTGTAGATGTTTGTCTCTCCTCATTCCTTCGCTCACATGTCTTTTTGTTGTGACCCTTATGACTACATTTTCCACACTTTACAGAATTCCGCATCATACAAGCATATGTGGACTCAGAAGTAGCAACAATCTTCTTCTTGGTCATGATAACAAGAGGCTCATCTCGGCCCCTATTCCTTGCTTTCTTCGATATACCAGGTTGTCTCCAAAAATTTAGAGGCAATGGGTTAAGTACTCTTCCTCCATCCAAATTGCAGTTCCATAAACCCCATAGACTGCATACTGGTACACCTTATTGTATGTGTCAAGTGTGTAATGATTTGCCACATAGTCTGGAATCTACGCCCCACTCTAGAGTATGTCACTAGGTGCATGCTTACAAGGGATCCTTGTCAAGACCCATAAACTGCATGTGCATGTACTATCTTCCAAATTCACATAGTGTTGTGAATTATCATAGGCACCCACTTATATCTATTATCATCAGATTTCATGGGCATGCATGTGCTTACAAGATTACAACAGAACGCATCGATATAGCCTTAAAAAACCCTGAGTGTGTTAAAAAATTCCCAAAACATACGGTCGCACATCTCCCATGTACTCATGGAGATCATCACACGTTTCGTATCAATTGCGAGGGACTCAGCGTGATCAAGAGCAAGAGGCTGTTTTGCTTCGAAGAAATATGGTATAAGCACCCAGATTGTGAGAAATTGATGAAATCCCCATGGGAGGAACATCCAAAACTCACAGATCCAATCAAAAACGTTCCACAAATCATGCTCTCGTAGAACCGCACTAGTTCTGGTAATCTCTTTAAAAGGAAAAATCGGGCGTTTAAACGCATCGAAGGAACAAAACGAGCCCTAGCCCGAACACCGAACACTTTCCTCATCAGTTTAGAACGTGATCATCTTGAGGAACAAGGCGAAATCTTGAGACAAGAAGAAATTTTTTGGCGACAAAAGTCGATAATTAAATGGTTAAAGGATGGAGATTGAAACACCAATTTTTTTCATAGATCGATGCTCACGATAAGAAAAAAAAATGAAATTCATACACTCAGCATTGGCGATATTTGGATTGAAGATCAAGAAATCCTTAAAATGCGGGCAATTGAGTTCTTTCACCGCCTCTTCTCCAGTATGGCGAACACAACTCCTCCCTTGCAGTACTCTCTATATCAGAGGCGACTTAGCGATGATACGACAACAGATTTGGGGAAGGCGATATCACGAGACGAACTTAAGTCGACCGTATGGGTGTCGCACCCGTCAAAGGCCCCAGGCCCCGACGGCCTCCAAGCAATGGTATATCAAAAATATTGGTCTTGGATCAGTGAGTCTCTTTTTGAATTTGTGAATGCAGCCTTCTATAAGGGCAAGTTTGACGTACAAGCGTGCGATGCATATTTATGTCTAATCCCGAAAGTGCCAAGCCCCACAGTTATATCACAATTCCAGCATATATCCTTGTGCAATGTGTCCTACAAATTCATCACTAAGTGCATCACCATGAGACTCAAAGATCTTATGCCGGACTTGATAGCCCCGACTCAATCAAATTTTATCAAAGGGAGAGGAACACATGACAATATTCTAGTTGTTCAAAAGATCATCCACTCTCTTCGCAACAAGAAGAATAACAAGTTTGGACATATGCTCCATAAACTAGATCTCAAAAGGGCCTAGGATAAGATTAGTTGGATTTTTCTTGACGAAACGTTTGACGCTATTAATTTCTCGAAGACCTCAACGAAGCTTATCATGTTGTATGTCACTAATGCATTGACACGCATCCACTAGAATGGAGAGATTTTAAACCCGTTAAAGCATGGGTGTGGCCTACGATAAGGTGATCCACTCTCACCACACCTCTTTGTACTTTGCATGGAGCGACTCGCATTCCTCATTATTGAGGAAGTGGACAAGAAGAATTAGGAGCCGATCATCCCATGTAGAGGGGGCCTCATATGTTGCACATCATTTTTGTCGACGACCTCATAAGATAACACAGAGCATCAAAGAGGTACTTGAAAGATTTTGCGTGTCATCATGATTAAAGCTTAGTGCGGCGAAGTCTACTTCCTACTTGGAGGTACAAGCCTGAACCAGTTTAGTAATTTTTCGGATGAGGACTGGATCAAGAAGAATGCCCAATGCGGAGATAATGTATGCTAGTTATTATCGAATATTCTCTGGAATATAACTTTTGCCGCAAGTCTTTGGTGTATTTGGAAGCAGGGAATACAAAAGTTTTCAAAAGAAAGCGCAAAAACAATTACATGATTATTTAAACAATTAAGTGTTGAGTTAGTGAAGGCCAACAATGAGCAGATACCGATTGAGAACGAAAAAGTGGGAGAAGCCAGGTTCGAGTTGGGTCAAATTAAATGTCGGCGGTAGCGTGAGAACACAATGAAATATTGGGACAGTTGGTGGAGTACTAAGGGACGAAAAAGGCATGTGGTTATGGGGCATCAAAGGAAAGAGAAATTGCCCTACTCCGCTTGAGATGAAGGTCAAAGCAATCAAGAAGGGTATGAAGATCGCATGGGAGAGAAGAATTCCAAAGATTATCATTGAGACGGACTCCTATGAGGCGTTTAAAATGATCATGGAGCAAGAGAGCAACAACATGGAGCTTAAAGAGATGATTGAGGAATGTCGTAGCTTGCTTCACAAACCTTGGATGCAATCGCTGGATTACACATGACAAAAACAAGCTTACGGATACTATCGCCAAACTATGCTATACCGAGGAGGATGATTTTAGTTTCATACAAACTCTGCCACTCGAACTTCTTTCTATTATGTCTAATAATGTAGCCTACGAGCCTTTTTTTTGTTTTTCTTATCCAAAAAAGAAAAGGAATTTCGGCTCATTCGCAGGCTTACGACATTATACATGCATATATTTTTTTCGGGCATAGTAAAATTTTGGTTAAGTATTTTTTTTTGAAATATGTGAGGAATGTTGGATATACTTTTAATACATTTTGGAAATATTTAACTATATTTGACTATTATATTAATACTTTTAGTACATTTTGGCGACAGAAGTCGATAATTAAATGGTTAAAGGATGGAGATTGAAACACCAAGTTTTTTCATAGATCGACACTCATGAGAAGAAAACAAAATGAAATTCATACACTGATTTTGGCGATATTTGGATTGACGATCCAGAAATCCTTAAAATGCATGCAATTGAGTTCTTTAACCGCCTCTTCTCCAGTACGGCGAACACAACTCCTCCCTTGCAATACTCTCTATATCAGATGCGACTTAGCGATGATACGATAACAGATTTGGGGAAGGCAATATCACGAGACAAACTTAAGTTGGCCGTATGGGTGTCCCACCCGTCAAAGGCCCCAGGCCCCGACGACCTCCAAGCAATGGTATATCAAAAATATTGGCCTTGGATCAGTGAGTCTCTTTTTGAATTTGTGAATGCAGCCTTCTATAAGGGCGATTTTGACGTACAAGCGTGCGAGGCATCCCGAAAGTGCCAAACCCCACAGTTATATCACAATTCCAGCATATATCCTTGTGCAATGTGTCCTACAAATTCATCACTAAGCGCATTACCATGAGACTCAAAGATCTTATGCCGTACTTGATAGCCAAGACTCAATCAAATTTTATCAAAGGGAGAGGAACACATGACAATATTCTAGGTGTTCAAAAGATCCTTCACTCTCTTCGCAACAAGAAGAATAACAAGTTTGACCATATGCTCCATAAACTATATCTCGAAAAGACATATGATAAGATTAGTTGGATTTTTCTTGAAGAAACACTTAACGCGTTTAATTTCTTGAAGACCTTAACGAAGCTCTTCATGTTCTATGTCACTAATGCATTGACGCGCATCCTCTAGAATGGAGAGACTTTAAACCCGTTCAAGCATGGGTGTGGCCTACGATAAGGTGATCCACTCTCACCACACCTCTTTGTACTTTGCATGGAGCGACTCGCATACCTCATTATTGAGGAAGTGGACAAGAAGAATTGGGAGCCGATCGTCCCATGCAGAGGGGGCCTCATATTCATTTTCGTCGACGACCTTATACTTATGGGTAAGGCGACGCTTAAGACAACACATAGCATCAAAGAGGTACTTGATAGATTTTGCGTGTCATCGTGATTAAAGCTTAGTGCGGCCAAGTCTAGAGTTTTCTTCTAAAAAATGGGCGATTGGACCTTAAAACAGAGAATTTGTGCCCTAATTGGGGCTTACTCACACATATAATATTTGGAGATATCTCAGGGGTCAACTTATATCAGGGAGGGTTAAGAAAGAAGATTTTAGTGGCCTCTTTGACAAACTCCACACAAGATATTCGGGTTGGAAAATGAAAAACTCTATCCCTCGCGGGGCGATTCACACTCATTCAGTCCGTCTCTACGACCGTCCAATCCATGTGATGTAATCATGTTGGCTTCCAAAAGATGTTTGTAAAACCCGAGATCGACTAAATAGGGACTTTATATGGTCAAGTGAACCGAATAACAAAAAACTTCACCTTGTTGGATGGGATCGGGTTACTCGCAAAAAGAAGGAAGGGGGACTTGGGGTGCGCGTCACATGGGTGAGCAACCAAGATTTGTTGTCGAAACATATCTGGAGTTTACTAACCGATAAACAAAGCCTATGGAATAATTTGGTAAGTGCTAAGTACCTCAAACACAATCGCCTTACTGAATATATGCCGAAGTCGAGCGACAATGTTACGTGGAAGGGTTTGATTCGTTGTTTGCAATTAATTAAACCGTTTCTTTGGTGGAAAATAAGCAAAAGGGATAAAGTATCTTTTCAGTTCGACAATTGGATGGGTAACATGCGCCTATGCAATCGAGTGCCTAACATAGAGGACGAAGAGAAATCGATTACATTGAGCAAGGTGATCGACGGCAATGGGGAATGGTGCTTGGATGACTTGAGAACCAATTTGCAATCGAGTTAGGTAAGTATTATCATGAGGAAAAACCGATTTTAACGAACGTAGATGACCGGATTCCGTGGAACAAATCGGCGAACGGTGCATTCTCATGCCAAAGCACTTATAGAGCACTCTACCGTGCCCAAAAACCTAGAATACCACCGTAAATAATTTGGCATGGATTTGGAATATCCCTAGCAGCAACAAGATATCAACGAAAGGAGCGTAAAGTAATTATCAACGAAAGGAGCGTAAAGTTGCTGAATCAGCAGAGTACGAGCTGTGTGAATTTCTGAATGAAAACACACTTCATATACTTCGCCATTGTGTTGCAACCAAAAAGATTTGGCACACCCTACTTGGAGGTACAAGCCAACCAGTTTAGTAATTTTCCGGATGAGGATTGGATCAAGAAGAATGCCCAATGCGGTGAAAAAGTATGCTCGTTATTGCCGAATATTCTCTGGAATATAGTTTTTGCCGTAAGTCTTTGGTGTATTTGGAAGGCACGGAATACAAAAGTTTTCAAAAGGAAGCGCGAAAGAATTATGTGATTATTTAAACAATTAAGTGTTGAGTTAGCGAAGGCCAACAATGAGCGGATACCGATTGAGAACGAAAAAGTGGGAGAAGCCAGGTTCAAGTTGGGTCAAATTTAATGTCGGCGGTAGCGTGAGAACACAATGAAAAATTGGGACGTTTGGTGGAGTACTAAGAGACGAAAAAGGCACGTGGTTATGGGGCTTCAAAGGAAAGAGAAATTACCCTACTCCGCTTGAGATGAAGGTCAAAGCAATCAAGGAGGGTATGAAGATCGCACGGGACAGAAGAATTCCAAAGATTATCATTGAGACGTACTCCTATTAGGCGTTTAAAATGATCATGGAGCAAGAGAGCAACAACATGGAGCTTAAAGAGATGATTGAGGAATGCCGTAGCTTGCTTCACAAACCTTGGATGCAATCGCTGGATTACACGTGACAAAAACAAGCTTGCGGATACTATCGCCAAACTATGCTATACCGAGGAGGATGATTTTAGTTTCATACAAACTCCGCCACTCGAACTTCTTTCTATTATGTCTAAGAATGTAGCCTACGAGCCTTTTTTTTGTTTTTCTTATCCAAAAAAGAAAAGGAATTTCGGCTCATTCGCAGGCTCAAGACATTATACATGCATATATTTTTACCGTGCATAGTAAAATTTTGGTTAAGTATTTTTTTTTTTGAAATATGTGAGAAATGTTGGATATACTTTTAATACATTTTGGAAATATTTAACTATATTTGACTATTATATTAAAAGTGAATTTGATCCCACGTTTTTTCCTTAACGGATTTTCTAGTGACTTTTTAATTTCTTGTGCATATCCATATCTTGATAAAATCTTCACCATAATTTTAGGAACCTCTAAATTGGAATTAGCGCGCACATTACTACTTTACTAGTACTTCTATATCATTTTAGAAGATCTATTCAACGGATTATCAAATAAATCCTTGTGCTTTTAACCCCTAAACATATATTTTATCTTTATTAGTGTTTTTCAAATTTTTACAAAACAATTTAAGAAGTGAATCAAGATTTAACTCGTTCTGAATTTAAGTAACTTAATAGGTGGACCAAATTTCTCTGTCGCATAAATACTCTGTTTTCAGCTTAGTTGAGTTCGCACGAGTCGTTTTATTTGTACAAGAATAGCACTAATTTTGCGTTACGAAAAGTAATCTTTTACAGCGCAAGAAAATTATTTTATCCTGCAACTAAAATTCCTATTACCCTTTTCAGTTACATCTTTTCTCTAGGCCCTCCTTTCGTCATCGTCACCTAGCATAAAAAGGCTTTGGGATGGTATAAAAGAATTTCGTTTAACATTAAATCCCTCAGTGACGACTCTTCAGCAGTCTCGTCTATGTTGGTATCAAGACGGTGCTCAGCCTGAGGATTGTCGTTGGTATTTGGATAATGATTCAGAGGTGAGAAGTAAGGATGAGAGAGGGCATCCGCAGCTGTGATTCTTCTCGAAGGATGAAAAACAAGCATCTTGCTCATCAAGTCTAATGCTAGAGGATCACAAGTTGGCGGAAGCATACTCGAAAAGGGAACACTCATACCAGAACGAGTAAGTGATCGTATGAAACGCTTCGCTGCTGGTTGGCTTACAAATTCAAGATCATCTTGTTGGTGGCTCCCGAGTATGCCTAAAATAACCTTGAGCTGATTAAGGTTATTAGCTCCCTGGAAAAAGGGCCTTCTTCCAAGAATCTCTGCTAAAATACATCCCGCTGCCCAAATATCAATAGATGTTCCGTCGTTGTCACAAGGAATAAGCTGTTCTGGTGCAAGATACCATGTTGACGTTGTGTCATCCTTTTTCATGATTAGTTTTCCATCAATTTGGCGGAAAATATTAGTTTCATGTCCGAAATAGCATATCTTCAACTCACGGTTATCTGTGTTTACTACAAGGTATTCCGGCTCCAAATCTCGGACAACAATGCCAGCAGAATGGAGATGCTTCAACCCCTTTAGAAGCTACATCATACATAATGAAAGACCATCAATATACGATAGAGAAATTCTATAAAGTACATCAATGTCAGAGAAAAGAGTTCCCATAGTTGAAATTACCTGGAAAATAAGATATTTGCAGTGATCGTTGGTCATAAGCACAGCAGGAGAGCGAATTATCTATTGAAGATTTGTCTGAAAAGACTCATACACAACATATATATCATTGAAACTCTGAGGGTCGGTCGGCATCATGACATCTTTGATACTTGTCACGTTTCTGTGCTTTGGAAGCCTCAGGTCTCCCAAAGTCCGTAATGCATCCGTTTGGTTCTCAAACACATTTGTGATCTTCTTGATGGAAACCGCCTCATTTGTTTGCCTATTGATCGCAGAACAATCCCAACTGTATTCTCCTCCATTGATTGCCTTGATCATAATATATTTCGTGTCGATTACAAAAAAGGTCGTCCACACTCTGAACCAATGCTTCCCTTTACGCCACAGACCATATTCAGGAATCACACGGGTTGCCTTACTACTAACATATTTTTCCTTGGGAAACATACTGCATGCATCAAACCATTAGTTGTATATACTGTAATTACATTAGTAACGCTGCTCATATATGTGACGCACATACCTTTCCAATTCAATGTTACTGATTCTTCTTATTTGCGCCAGGTCTGTTATTTGATTGTTATGTAGCATAGCTTTCCATAAAAAATAGTAGATGTTTAATAACAGTAATATTAATCATATAGGCAAACTAAAAATTTCTACTTCTAACATGAGTGTCTGTATATGCTTCTCTATATGTTTTGGATTTCTCGAATTCTTTAAGTATCTTATCTTAAAAGGGCTTATCGATGGATTTAAATACAACATAACAACATAATTGAATTTCACAACTTCGTGTTTCCTTAGAATTTCATAATTAAAAGTAGCTCCAATGTCTTTTTAAAAATAAAAGGTGAAATTTAAATATTAGAGCATAGTTTCGTTCGAAGTTTGTTGTTTTACATTATGTTTAAACTTAATTGCAAATAGTATTTATGACCAGCAGCAAGTGCACCTATTTTTCAAAAGTTGAGATGATAGTTTTTGCCTTAATGAGCCTGGTAAAACTTTAAAAAATATTGTGATGAAGAAATTAAAAATTAAATGTTTATGTCAAAGTATGATCAAATTACTTTAAGAGTAAGAAAAATGACCAAATAGTGTAGCATGATATAGTTTTAAAAAGGATAAAAGCACCATACTCCCCATACCATTACCACTTTCGCACTATACATCACAGAAAAACTTTATAAGCGGTATGTCCCCTAACCTTCACCACCACGTGCGAATTACCCCAATGCGTGTTCCCGGTGATTTTCCGACCAAACAATTACGGGAAAAATTATTTTGCACAAAATCTTCCCCTCGTCGAGAGTGTTCCGGTGGTGATGACGGTATAACAAAAACCGAAAGCCATTACACAAGAAATTTAGTTTTAATTCAAGATTATTTTGAAAAATGTGAAGAGAACTTGTGTTATGGCTTTGAATTTTTCAAAATCGAGAAAATTTCTTGAATTAAAACTAATTTTTCTAAGTAATGGCTTTGAATTTCGCGATACCATCACCACCACTGGAACCGTCTCAAAGAGATTGAGTCCAACTATAAGAAATCTGGCAACATGCCACCGCTGATTGCTAGAATTTTTTTTGCTGAACTATTTTTTATTCAAATTGAGTCTTTCACTCACCGAGACAGTTCTAGTGGTGGTGGCGGTATCGCAAAATTCAAAGCCTTTCACGAAAAAGTTAATTTTAATTCTTCGAATTTGTGGAAAATATGAAAAACACCTCAATGTGTTCTAGGACATTTTTTGGAAATTCGAAGAAATAAAATTAATTATGTTCGTGTAATGACTTTGAGTATTGCAATACCTCCATCAACGCCAAAAGCGTTTCGACGAGGAGAAGATTCAGATCAAAAATATTTTTACGACGTTTTTTGTTCAAAAAATTGTCGGAACACGCACTGGAGAAAATCACACAGATTTTCAAACTCTAATTAAGAAATCAATCTAAAAACTCATCTTTATTTAAATACTCTCTTAACTCCAATAACTCTAAATATATCATCTAGAAACTAAAGTAATTAAAATCATTTCAAACAAAAGACTATAGACTTACCAAAACCAGAATTTTTAAGCTACGCGCAAAAGATGACGAGAAAAGGAAAAAAAAATAACATTTACCTATTTCCTTGGATATGGAGTCGCGAGCCGCTGTCTTGATCTTTCAGAACGTCGAAATTCTTCTCCAATTCCAAGTCAGGCTTGATAGAAAGAGTTAGGGTTTATTCTAATTTTCCTATTCTGAGATGAGGCGGTGAACTCGAGGAAGAGAAATAATTATCTTGTTTTTGAGTGTTCTATTTATTGTAAGTGAAAATAAATTACTAAAAGAAATTCCACTAAAAACGTGTTTTGTCAATATCCCCACCAATGTCCCTTGTGCCACTTTTGTCAACATCCACACCACTGTCCCTTGCAACACTTCTGTCCGAATCCACACCACTTGCCCTTGCAACACCCCATCCACCTTATCTCCATTTTCGTCAATGACCACATGGTCATCAGCAACAATAGCACCATTGTCTGTCCCTACTGCCTCATACTCTCTCACCACAAGAGAATAATTTCCCTCCTTGACATATTCTCCACAATATCTTCTACATCAACTACAACATCAATTATTTTGTTTTGGGTTTTCACCCACCACCCTCTCTACTACAAGAACCTCAGTATTAGGGTTTACCAAGTACACATGAAAACCTCTCCTAAGCTCATAAACATGCTTACAACCATTATACAAACATCCATCATCATTCACAACAAATTCATAATCATTGATCTGTAAAAAGTATTTCTTTTGACCACATACTCATATATTTTGACCTCTTTATACCCTACATAATCATACACACATGTAGTACCTCCTACATAGTCACCAACATTCCATGGAGTTTTGGCAAACCTCCCTCCATAATGCAATACCAGGGTCAAACATTAGCTTTCTGGTTCTGCAATACAATAATGGATTACACTTATGAGATAACAAACAATAAAAGACCAATGTTTACAAAAAAAATGATTTTTAATATTAGAACCACAATAGGGGACTATAATATATTTAAAAGGTCTGGAATGTAGCAAAATAACCAGATGAGGGAAGAAACACGTGGTGGGGGACCATGCACTTTCAGCCAAACCATAATACCCCACTAAAATAACCTAACAAATACACATATATAAAAGTTACCCAAAAAGGTACGAATCCTGTCGGATAACTCACCCACTAATAATAAAATGACAATAAGACACAAAAAATTGAAATTACACTAGAATTGAAGTATACAATTAGTGTAACTTACCATAGTCAGGTGGGAGTAAACCCATATCTAGCAGGGGCCGCAAAATCACCATATTTTAGGTGTAACTCGTATGTCGATTACAATTGTTAAGCTTACAATCGCGAACTGAATATTTGGTCATTAGGGTTTCCAGGTTAAGCTTGCCGTGGTTTTTGTTCTAAAATAAACTAAGTGTGGGAATGGTGTGTCTTAAAGCCGTCAATATATTGGACAAGGTTTAATTGATGTGGCGTTGGTGTTTTATTGACTAGGCAGAGCGACTTGTTGACTGGACCGTCACGTAAGCAATTTAGCCAAATAAGACGTTTTGGGCATTTTGTTTAGAACATTTCAAAAATACGGTGCATTTTTAGTCGGCCCGAATCAATAAGAGCATTTAATATTTTGAAAAAAAGTTAAGGGGCAGATTATTCGTCGTATAAACAATGCTTAAACTAAAATAAATTACAATTATACCCCAACTGTTAAAAATTAATAGCGTGTAGAGGAGTAAATAAAGAAATCAAAAGATTGATGTTTAACATGACTTCATATATATAATATAGACACCATTGAATAAAGACACAATAGATGAAAAAGTAAAAGCAAGAAGTTATTTGTTAGTGGTTTTTGCTTCTTATAAGATTTTGTAATTAGAATAACACTTGAGTTAGTCGTCCAATCAGAAATAACATAGATTATTTGTTGTATTTAACTCTGAAAGTGTGACTCTTGTACAAGTGCATGTTATCGTAACACTAAACATGTGAAGTGTCATAACAACACTGAACACAAACTGTATCACTGAACAATTTGAAAATATTTTGTATATATTTTTTTTGTTTTTCCCTTATTCTATATTGACTTAGTTTCAGAGTTTTTGTTGTTTATGAATGTTCCAAGTCAATGAGATCATGAAGAGGGAGAGTTCATCAAGAAAGTTTCCATATACCCAATTTTATTGAAGAGGGAAAGAACTATGCTTAAAGAATGCATTATGGAGATAAGATTCAAGTGAAGATTCTTAACACAATTTAAGTCGACATTGAAGAAAGAGTTCCCTTTAAGTAACTCAATATTTAAATAAGGAAACATTTTAATTGAAGAAGACCGATGATCAATATTGAAAACAAAGGAGTACAAGGAAATTGAAGGTTGTCTAAACCGTGTACAACATGCCTTCAAGTCTTAGATATAAGGAACTCGAGAGATTAGAACCAAGTATTGTTGAGAGTCTTGTCTTATTTTACCAAGTTTTAAGTCTAGCTTATTGAGTCAAGTTATTAGAGTTAAGAAACTATACATGCTGAGAGTGACCGAAGCTTGCTTGGCCGTTTTGTTTGAGCCGTTTTGTTTGTAAAATCACTATTTCAATAGTTATTATTTTGTCAGAGGCTCGAAATAAATGTTTTATATTGTCTCTTTTTGAAAATTACATCTACTTGTGTTAATTAATTTCTATTGCATAATATCTTAAGTCAAGTAGGCTTTAAGATAACACTGTCTATGGTGTTATCGCAACACTAGGTTAAACGTAGCAAGTTCCGATCAGAATTCTTATTTTATGTATGAAGCCATTATTTCATTTTAATTGCCACTTTTGCAATATTCTTCCAACCCTTTCTAATTAGTTTTTGGTTGGAAAATAATGATAGGAGGAAAAATATCGCCTATCCTAGAAGCCAAGGCAACGATCCGTGTGAAAATACAACAAACCGCAATTCGCGTGAATGTTGCCGGCGAACTTTTGCCTTGAAGCTGATGGGAGGCAAAAATTCGTCCCTTACAAATTATTGCCACTAGATTCGTCCCTTACAACCCCCCCCCCCCTTCCAACTTCTGTAAAGACCACACTATCCCGCAAAAACTCTCAATCTACTCCATATTTCCTCTTCATTACCCCATACTTCTCTTCTCATAATATTTTTATACTTTAAATGTTATTACTTCTGTTTTAATTCATACGTTTTACACGAATAATTTCTCTTATTGTACAAATCTTAGTTTATTTAGTTTTCTTTTTCTCTTCTGTCAATGTATATCTTTTAAATGATTTTTTGTATGACACTATATTGAATAATAATTGTTATGTTAATATATCTATTTATATGTTCAACTTAACATATATGTTTATCTAAATATTTATATTTTATATAATAAGTAGTTTGGTCTTAATATCTATATATGCATAGTTTAACATTTATATCCTAATTACACTAAATTAAGAAATTAGTACTACTAATACTAATAGTAAGCGGCAAACTTTTTCGCTGTTTCCTTTCTTTTTAATTTTTTTTATTTAACTGGTGGGGGGTGAATTCCATTTCGTTTCTACCATATTGGATTGACTTGGTTATTCCATTTCGTTTTATTTTGATTTTAAGATAGGGACCAGTATTCGCCCCCTATATGTGATTAAGCCTACATCATTTGCTTGGGAGAGAAATTTGTTACCGAGCATACTGATATAGACATGAAAACAATGGATATTTGACCTTTTGGTCCTATATAGTAACCACCTTTCAAAATTAGTCATTTATAAAAAACGAGCTATTTTTGGTCATTTAAGTGTCATGCTTGGTTCTTTTGCGGTGAAATGACGAATTTACCCTTAATTTTGGCACGTGATGTGCACATGACATCCAATTTTGGTTTTTTCTTTTAATTTGACTCTAATCTTTTGAGTTACTATATTTGCATCTGAAATTTAATAATAACTCTATTTAACATTTAGAAAAAGTATCCTATTTATATTATTTTCTAATGAAATGTGAGATGATTACCAAATTAAAAAAGAAAGCCCAATTATTACTTCCAAATTTGAAATGTTAGGGCTTGTTCTATTTTTTCTTTTTAAAATATCTAATAAACTTAAATTACTAAATATTATCTACACAATAGAAAATGAAATCTTTAAATGACTAATAAATCAAAATCTCTTCACTTTTAACATATACTAATTGATGACGAATGTAGGTTGTGTCTTTCGCCCTTTATTTCCTTCATAGGGATTGCATTTGCCAACAATGGAGGCAGATTTTGGCTTTCTATATGGATGAATTCCTGCAATGACTACCAATTCTTAGGTGGTGGATTAAAATTATTTAGATTGAGAATCAACGGATTGCTAACAACTCGAGCCTTAAGGTGAAAAGCATGTATCTCTAGAAATTAGTACCGTATCACATGTTTTCAGTGGAATCTCTATTTTTACCAAAATAGAAATAACAAAAATGAAAAATTAATAGTCCCCTCCCTCGAACTCATTGCCACTAGTCCAAATAGGAAAGGGATTATTCCATCAAACCCCCAGAACTATGGCCACTTTATAGGTTCAGGGTTAGATCTTTATTTTTAGACCCAGTGAGGTCTAAACTTTCGTAGTTTGTGCGAATTGGCCATTTCTAGTTTTTGGCAATTTTTCGACCAACAAATAGTCGAAAAAATTATTTAAAGTTTGACTGAAACCTTCCTCTCGTTGAGACGGTTCCGATGGTGGTGACCGTGTTGCAAAATTCAAAGTCAGTATATGAGAAATTTAATTTAAGTGTATTGAACTAAAATTAGAATTCCCGTGTTATAACTTTGAATTGGAACCGCCATTGGAACCGTCGAATCGAGGGAAGATTATAGTCAAACTTTAAATAATTTTTTCGGTGATTTTTTGTCGAAAAATCACAAAAAAATAAAAAATGGGGCAATTCGCACATACTATCAAAGTTTAGACCTCACTGGGTCTAAAAAGAAAGATCTGGTCTTGTTTGCATAAAGTACCTATAGTTTGGGAGGTTTAGTGGAATA
Source organism: Linaria vulgaris (assembly GCA_948329865.1). Classification (NCBI taxonomy): domain Eukaryota; kingdom Viridiplantae; phylum Streptophyta; class Magnoliopsida; order Lamiales; family Plantaginaceae; genus Linaria; species Linaria vulgaris. The sequence continues at coordinate 25,609,158 of OX415250.1, read as the reverse complement.
ATCCCAATAGGAAAATTATAGCAAAACCCTAAATCGTTCTCTTAGTCCTAACTCGAAATTGAAAAGGAATTTCGGTGCTTTGGAAGATTGAGTTGTAGACTCACGGCATAATCAAGGAAAAAGGTATATATATATATATATATATATATATATATTCTTTTTCTTTCTTCTTTTCTTTTCTGTGTAGTTTTAAATCCTTTTTTTGTTGTTAATTATACACTTTTTTAAGGATGATTCTAATTAATGATTTTGGTTTCTCGAAGATATGTCATTGAGCTCTATTTATCCGTCTTAACTGGATCAATCGATTTGACGAAATCCTTCCCATTTATAGTTATTAGTGTTAGAATTATCTACAAAGAGTTGTTTTTATATTGATTTCCTAATTACTTGAGTAAAATCTATAAAACCTGATGGGGATATTTTAGGATTGGCCCAACACTATGTATTGGGCCGGCCCATAGTCGTATTGAACCGGCCCAATTCGACATCTGATGCGCCTCGAATAACCCCTGTTCGATGCGTACATCGAACCAACTTGGTTCGATGCGTATTCCACAAATGTCAAGGGATCCCACGGGACGTGGTCTATAAATACCACCCTCTTTCACCTTCCAGAGAGGGATCGAATCCGAGTCCAACCACTACCACATCGAACGAATCTATTCGATACGAATTCGTTCGATACCTAATTTCATTCGACACACATCATTCGACACCAACATTATTGTTTCATATTGACATCGAATCAATCCAGTTCGAGTCACAACAATATCGAATCACTAAGATTCGATATACCCACATCGAACCAGCAATCATTGAATAAATTCGGCATCAAATCAGCGCCTTTCGAGGCACACGTCGAACATCTAGAATTTGATACGTACGTTAATTTGTCCTATTAGGATATCTAAAGCAATTCAATATCTGTAATAGATAGTAGGTGTTCCGGACAAAGTTAGTCCGTTCATTTTATTGGATTAGCATTATTTTTGTTATTTATATTCAGATTGTATTATTGTACCGTGTTCTGTTACATTGATGAAATAAGACCAAAATATTGGCTCCGTCTTTGGGAACACTGTTTAAATTATGTTTATATATAAGTAGTTAGGATGACAAATAAACGTCGCATGTATGCGGTTGAAAAGAGGGAAACAGAGAAGAAGATCAAAACGGAGACAAACGAACTTCAAAAGCGAATTGAGGCTAAAGAGCAGGCGAAGGATAAAGAAGAAAGTCAGTTATTAAAACAGTAGCAAGAATGTAAGATGGAGCTTTTAGGGGAATTCAAGATTGTGCAGCTGTTTAGGGAAAGCAACGAAAAGATAATAAAAATTGGGGCATGAATGTACCGAATAATAGAAGCGGTTTTGGTGGACTGTCTTCGGCGCAATTCAGATATTATTGCATGGTATGATTCTGATCCTCTCGGGATAGACTCTAGGATCATAGTATATTGCTTGAACGTAGACAAGAGCGCGAAACCGATACGGCAAAAGAAACGAAATTTTAGCAAAGATAAAAATGAAGCCGCCGAAAAAGAGGTACAAGAACTTCTAGCATCACAACACATTTATGCTACAAGGTTCTCGGAATGGTTGAGCAATATCATTTTAGTGAAGAAAAAAAAGCGACATGGAGAATGTGCGTGGATTATACATACTTGAGCAAGCATTGTCCAAGGGATCCTTTTCCATTACCTCAGATAGACCTACTAGTTGATTCGACTGCAGGGTGTGCATTGTTAAACATGATGGATGCAAAAAGTGGGTTTCATCAGATATTCATGGCAGTGCAAGATCAGAGCAAAACAGCTTTTGTCACGGATATCAGAGTGTATTGTTATAGGGTAATGTCGTTCAGGTTAAAGAATGCAGGAGCAACATTTGAAAGGCTGGTAGCTAAAATGTTTTACCACCAGATCGGAAAATCAATTGAAGTGTATATTGACGATATGCTAGTGAAGAGTCTCAAGGCCGAGGAGCATGTGCGACATCTGGATGAGGCTTTCGCCATCATAAGAACCTACAGAATTAAATTAAACCCCAAGAAATGCACTTTTGGGATGGCGACAGGAAAGTTTCTAGGTTATGTAGTGAATGAAAGAGGAATTGAAGCCAACCCTCATAAAATAAAGGCAGTACTAGATCTACCGTCACCAAGAACAATGAGGGACGTCCAGTGTCTGGTAGGCCGTTTAACAACTTTGGGAAGATCCATATCGACATATGCAGAAAAGAATCTTCCTTTCTTTAAAGTGATGAAACGAAGCAAATATTTCATTTGGACGCCGGAATGTGAAGAGGCTTTCAGAAAAATGAAGAATTATTTGGTGATCCCACCATTGTTAGCTAAACCGGAGGAAAATGAAATGTTGTATCTATATTTAGCGGTATCCACACATGCCATCAGTACGGTACTACTCAAGCAAAAGGGAACTCAGCAATTACCCATTCATTATGTGAGTAGAGTTCTACAAGGGGTAGAGAGGAATTACTTGGAGATAGAGTTGTTCGCATTAGCAATCGTTGTTACCGCGCGGAAACTGAAGCCATATTTTCAATCTCACCCAATCACTGTGGTAACAGACAAACCATTGAAGCAAGTGCTGGCAAGGCCCGAAACCTCTAGCCGATTGGTTAAATGGGCGATTGAGCTCAGTGAATTCGGATTGGAGTTTAAACCGCGAACTGCAATCAAAGCACAGACGTTAGCAGACTTCATGGCTGAGACTCTGGGAAACAATGTATCCGAGACCGCGAGCTGTATCTTTTCTATATCAAACCAAGCTGGAACTAGTAGGGCAACCACAACATGGATATTACACACGGATGGATTTGCAACCACTCACGGAGGAAGAATATGAATCCACTTTCTGTCCCCAGAGCGACGAGAATTTGAATTCGCTATCAGCCTAAATTATATGGTAACGAATAACGAAGCCGAGGATGAAGCGGTTATTGCCGGTGTCAAAATGGCACTTGGACTCATCATTGAACATCTAGATATATTCACTGACTCGCTCTTGGTGGCAAACCATTTTTTGGGAATATATCAGACGCGTGAGGAGACAATGTAGTTGTACGCCGCAAAGGTTAAAGAACTGGCAAAGAACTTCAAATTCTTTGACATTACTCAGATCCCAAGGGATGACAATGCAAAAGCATATGCGCTTTCTAAATTCGCGAGTTCTTCGGAAATTCTGGTGGAGAAGCGCATCACACTTATGGTTGCTCATAAACCTTCAATCGAGATATCAAAATATATTACGACTGAAGCATGAGTGGAGTTCATATTGGCAATACAAGAAGACCCATCTTGGAAGGACGAGATTATGATTTATCTTCAACAGGGTACTCTCCCTGCAGATCCGAATGCACAACACATAATGCGATATAAGACCTATAGATTTACTATCAATAATGGAGAGTTATATAAAAGATCTTTCAAAGGACCATTGCTGAGATGTTTGACTCCAACCCAAGCCAAATATGTTATGAAAGAAATCGTTGCAGGTTGCTGTGGAAATCACTCTGGGGGACGAGCTTTAGCTCAACGGATATTGTGTCAAGGATATCATTGGCCAACTCTATTAAAAGATGCGACTGCCTTCTCGAGGAAATGTGACAGCTGCCAGTACCACAGTCGTCTCATTCATAGACCTGTACGCCAGCTACAACCCATCGACTTGGCATGTCCATTTGACCAATGGAGAATCGATATCATAGGACCATTTCCGCCGGCCAAAGGTAAAAACGATATTTGGTAGTGGCAGTTGAGTATTATACTAAATGGGTTGAGGCAGAGGCTATAGCGTCAATAACAGAGAAGAATATGATCGAGTTTATCTAGAAATCCATAATATGTCGTTTTGGGATTCCGAGGTCTATTGTGTGTGACAATGGCACCCAATTCAGCGGAAAAGAGATTAAATCATGGTTCGTGGAATTAAAAATATCACACAATCTAACCTCGGTATATCATCCTCAGTCCAATGGTCAAACGGAGTCCACCAACAAAACACTGAAGGATTATCTAGAAATGAGGGTGAGAAGCACAGGGAAAACATGGCCGAAAGAGCTTCAAGGAATATTATGGGCGTATTGAACAACTCCAAGAACATCGACATGGGAGACCCCGTTTGTTTTTGTCTATGGCACCGAAGCTGTTTTAGCTGCAGAAATAGGTATGCCGACGGGCAGGATTACTGATTGTGATCCAGAGCAATCGGCCCGATTAAGACAAATGGATCTGGATATGATAGGATCGGCGAGGGATGATGCGTATCAACGTATTGTTGCTTTTAAAGCAGCAATGGACAAAAGCTATGATAAAAGGTTCAATTCCGAAATTTTGAAGTAGGAGATTTGGTCCTAAGAAGCATTGTGGCAAAACAACATATCGGAAAGCTAGAACCGAAATGGTAAGGGCTTTTCAGAGTCATACTAGCAAGTTTGCGAGGATACTATTATTTGGAATCTCTACAAGGGGTTCAAAAGAAGCGGCCGTGGGATGTGCAACATCTTAGACTTTATTATGCACAAAAATTAAATCAATTTCATCTGATGTTCGGATAAATGCACTTCGATATATATCAAGCCTAATCCTTTTTGAGTTACTAATTATAATTCCCGTCCATCAAATGACGCAGGTGGAGATGACGGTGGGATAAGAGGCCGACGAGGTCCAACCCCTCATGCCAGACGGAAGTATCATGCCGATGGGATAAAAGGCCGACGAGGTCCAACCCCTCATGCACGAGACGAACGTCATGGCGGTGGGATAAGAGGCAGACGAGGTCAGTCGGAAGTATCATGCTAGTGGGATAAGAGGCCGACGAGGTCCAACCCCTCATGCACGAGACGAACGTCATGACGGTGGGATAAGAGGCCGACAAGGTCCAACCCCTCATACCAGACGGGAGAACCGTGACGATGGGATAAGAGGCCCAACGTGGTCCAACCCCTCATGCACGTTACCGACACAATAACGGCGAGATAAGAGGCCCAAGGTGATCCGATATCTCAGGTATAGCACAAATCCCTAACGACAATATTGAGTGCCCAAAATGCTCATATTTCTCATATCAAACACAATCGTTATAATGGATATGCTCAATGATATCAAAAATCGCTATAAAACATAAATTAACTATGAAATCAACAAAAAGCAAAAGAAAAAGTTGTGCGAGTAAAACGTATATCAAATATTATGATATCAAGCAGGAGAATCAGTTTTCATCAAAACCACTGTGAAAGAGTTACAAAGACTCAATACAAAACAAAAAATCCTAATATCATCAAATTGATGTAACCTAAATACCGCTACTCACTCGAAGACTGGGGACTCTTGACGAAGGATCACACCCACCGAACGCGCAAAATTGGCACAACTGCCTTGAATCTGATCCTCTGTAAGAATCAAATCATCTGTTTGTGCCCAATTTTCAGGCAGAATAACTTCGTGTCTTTCAGTTGGATCATCGAGTTGATATCTGCTTGGAGATATCAAATTCTGAACATTGAACGATTGATCATGCACATTACTTTCTAGCATAGAAACTCTATTACCTCGGGAAAGATACATTCCACTTGGCAAAATCATTGTCTGACTCAGATTCTTAGGCACGGGTTTCACCTGACTCCTTTTATTCGCGGCCGTAGCAGGCACGTTTTCAAAACCTGACATCTTTGGAGGACTCGACAGAAAAATCATCGGTCTGGACGTTTTTGGAGGCAATTCTGCTTCATCGTTACTTTGACCAAAAACGTCATGAAGGGCCTTCTTGATCATTTCCGACTAGCTCAATGTACCGATGGGAGCGCATTTGTCTTTTCCCTTTTGCGTCAGAGGCGAACTCGGTTTCAAGGAACTTGAGCCTGTCACGTTATTGCCTTTATGATCGCGCCACACGGCATAAAATGAATCACCAGGCTTAGGGTATGTAAATCATCATTGTCATCACCGCTGGCCTCTGGGATCTCCATTCTCGAACCGCGACTCGCATCTAGCATATCATTACGGAAACCCTCTCCGAGGTATCCAAGATAACCAGCTTGATCAACGCCAAGTTCCATTCCATATTTCATGTCCGTAGCACCGCGGAGTAATTCAAGAAATTTATAAACGTTACTTTGCATAAAATTTTGGACAATGGAACATCTATAACCCTCCGATTCATAATGTTGAATTCGACGACTCAAATTGACAATGATATTGTCCGCATCAGCATTCAACGCTTTAAGAGAACAGTTCTCACGCTTCAAGGAATCATTTTCCTTTTATAGCGCAACAATTTCAGCGCGCAATGTTTCAGCATTCTCTTCAGTTTTCTTAGCCTTAACTTCAGCATCATGTGCGTCATGTGCAGCCTTAGATGTTTTTCTTTCTGCCTCTCTGGCGCGTTTCCGTGCAGTGCGGCGATTACGAATATTAGCACGTAAATTATCGACGACAACATTGTGTTGGCTCTGAACCTCAACCAAACCGCTATAATCTCTGCACAGTCGATATACCGCTAGAATAACGGCAATAAAAAATAAGCGTCCAAAATGTGCCAAATCCTGAGATCCTAACTGATCTATTACGGCTTGACGATCCAACTGAGGACATAGACTCTGCATTATCTCTCCTGCCTGCTCTTCTCTCAACCTATATTCGCCCAGCGTAGCGCTCAACGATTCTGAATTCTCGTCATTGAGAAAATCATAATTAACAAGGCTCCCTGGAGGGGCCGGTCTCGGATTTCCCGAAGGTCGAGGACGTCTTAGTGGGGGCGGAGAGATGTCTTGAGCTTTTCGAGCAGACTCTTCCTCCGCCAATTTCCTTTTAGCGTTGGTGTACCAATTTCCTTTTATATTTTGCACGTTCCTAAATGTGGGATGAGACGTATTGAATCTAGCTAAATCGCCAGTAATTCTTTCGTCCTCCGCATCAATTTTTTCCATTATCCGGATCTGCCGATTAGTCCCAACTTTTATACGTCCACCAATGGCGGTTGGCGTCATCACCAATCTCCGTGGGACAGCATCTTCGTGACGTTCAAAATCGCTCACAATGGGCACCCTAGTGGCAGCGCTAACGCCACCGAGCCTCATGGTAGAACGATCAACTGGGGGAGTATCAGAGTGGTCCGCACCCCAATTATCGGAAAGATTTCCAAGGGCTGTAGTCGCAGAATATTTTCTTGCAGTCTCGCCTGGATTATCTTCCGAATAGATATTGGCAAAAGACGGGCCCACATCGAATGGCTCATTTTCCTCATTCCTTCTTTGAGCATCATAAATATTCTCGGGTGACACCACAGGTTTACTTCGATTTCTAGACTTTGTCCGTGCCATGTCAAATAAATTATGGATATTATTCGATTTGCTGTAGCAAGAAAATCTTAAACGTGCATCGAATTTTGCGGATTCGATGTGGCTCGTGTCGAACAGGCTCCATTCGATGCGGTTGAAAAACGAAAAAAAACTACTTTTGGGGGAGAGAACAAGAATGACATGGAAGGTGGCCTCTTATATAGGCCCATGCACCGCCAATTCTCGCGAACGCATCGAACACAATTCATTTGATGCGCTGCATCGAATTCTTTAAATTCGATGTTCGCACCAACACGCGTCGAACGACCACTATTCGATGCAGCCGCATTAGATTTGTCAAAATTTTATGCTTTTAGAGCATCGAATGCACCCTGTTCGATGCGCATCATTATTATTTCAAATAACAATTGCAAACTATAGCAACCCGTTCCGAAGAAACATATGATTAGGAACCAGTGAAACGCCCTTATCAAGCTGGTATAATGCCGACCGACTACAAATCCAAAACGCATTATTTAAATTTGGAAACCGCTCTCTCATCGACACCGTCTCCCAAACTGGGGGGACTATGTGATGGGGATATTTTAGGATTGGCCCAGCACTGTGTATTGGGCTGGCCCATAGCCGTATCGAACTGGCCCAATTCAATATCTGATGCGCCTCGAATAACCCCTGTTCGATGCGTATTCCACAACTGTCAAGGGGTCCCACAGGACGAGGTCTATAAATAGCACGCTCATTTACCTTCCAAAGAGGGATCGAATCCGAGTCCAACCACTACCACATCGAACGAATCTATTCGATACGCTTATTCGTTCGATACTTAATTTCATTCGACACACAACATTCGACACCAACATTATTGTTTCATATTGACATCGAATCAATCCAGTTCGAGTCACAGCAATATCAAATCACTAAGATTCGACATACCCATATCGAATCAGCAATCATTGAATAAATTCGGCATCGAATCAGTGCCGTTCGAGGCGCACGTCGAACATCTCGAATTCGATACGCACGTTAATTTGTCCTATTAGGATATCTAAAGCAATTCAACATCTGTAATAGATAGTAGGTGTTCCGGACAAAGTTAGTCCGTTCATTTTATTGGATTAACATTATTTTGGTTATTTATATTCAGATTGTATTATTGTACCGTGTTATGTTACATTGACGAAATAAAACCAAAATAAAACCTAATTAAACATGTTAACATAATTAATCATGTAAATCTGCCATATATTTTCAGTCTAATTGGGCCATATATTTTCAGTCTAATTTAGTGAATAAATGAAGGAATGTTCTTGTTATTTTGTCTCCTTTAAATAGCATTTATCTTTTGAACCACGGGCAAAGGTGTTCCAACCCAAATAAATAATTCAGTTAATTAGGTCATAATTCCAAACCTGTTAACAAAAGTCATTAGATCCAAGGAAATAAACTGTAGTTGAATCATCAGAAGGATTCTTAGTATATGTAGGCGCACTGGAATTCACATTTGAATTCTGATTACGCAAAGGAACAGTGTTATCAGCCTCATTCGAGTTACTCATATTGCAAGATTTAGGAACAAACACACAAATATCACAATAGAGGGAGATGAGACAGATCAAATAACAAGAACACAGATTCAATTGAAGAACTAGGTTAAAATCGATTCACATAATTGAAATCCGATTCGAGAGTTAGCGAGATTCTTCTCTTATCAAGCGGATGAAATAGCGAGATTCTTCTCCAACCAACAGGTGATTGAGCGGAGTTCGAACAACGGAATGATCGTAATAGTGACGAATGATACCATGAAAGCAAACTCAGAAGCTTCAATTTTATTCATCAATGGAGTTGATTTTGGTACAGAATTTGGGAGAGAAGAGAATTCATCTCTCTAAGTTGAAAAACTGGAAAAGTAAAAGTAAAGTGCGTGTGTGTGTTTGTGATCTATTTATACTGAAAACTAATCCTATGCTAATAACCACCAACGGTCATATTTAACAAACTAAACTAAATTACAAAATAAATTAAGAAAGTTTCCTAAAGTGGAAACTGTTAAGTTGCTAATTAAATTAAATTAAAATAATTTCCATAAATGGAAATGTTGAGCTGAGCTGGTCAAGATTGATTTCCTAATTACTTGAGTAAAATCTATAAAACCTAATTAAACATGTTAACTTAATTAAACATGTAAATCTGCCATATATTTTCAGTCTAATTGGGGAAAAGTTATTATGTACAGCTGCTTCCGCACAATGATGATCCTCTGGCAATAGACCTGTTGAGCATGTTGCTTGTTTTTGATCCTTCGAATAGAATAACAGCTGCTTCCGCACAATGATGATCCTCTGGCAATAGACCTGTTGAGCATGTTGCTTGTTCTTCAATATTTCATGTACCGACAACCCGTGTTGATATCAACGCCGAGAGTATTGACGAGTCGTCCATCAGGGATTTGTTAAGAGAAATTCTTGTATACCATCCTGAAGCTTTTCATATGAATTGTTGTAACATGGAAAAGGTGATAGGCATTTAAGTTGCAGGATTGATCATCAACTAGCCAGGTGAATCTGTAACTCTTTTTGTTTGTCAACTGATGATTTATGTAGCATTAGAACTATGAGAATTATTTAGTAAGAATTCCTAGTGTTTTTAAATTTTACAAATTACAATGACTTCATATATTTATTGTTTTCTTTTCTCCTGATTGTAACATATACCAATTTAAGTGTATTTTAAAAGGTTCTTCTAACTAATAAACATGCCGCAGTTTGTGAAGGGAATCAAAATTTAATTACATTACTCTATCGCATAAATATATCGTCATAAATACTCTGCTTTGGCACAATACTTTAATTTGTAGGTTTATTCCTTTTAATATTTTATCGTACAAGCACTAATTTTGCGTTTAGAAAAAACTTGGGCAGCGAAAAACAACTATTACATTTATATCAAAATTCTCTTACAAATTTCACAACGGAATTTTTCTCTCTTTTTTTCTCGTAAATTCTTAAAGTCCAAGGATGTAAACTTCTGAAACTCCAAAATTACACTATTTGCTGTGATTGTTGGCGCTGTAGGAAAGCGAATTGTCTGTTAAAGATTGATCGGAAAAGACTCGTACACGACATATATATATATATATATATATATATATATATATTATCGAAACTCCGAGGGTTGGTTAGCATCATAACATCTATGATATTTGTTACGTTTTTGTGCTTTGGAAGCCTAAGTTCTCCCAAAGTCCGTAATGCATCCGTTTTGTTTTCAAACACATCCGTGATCTTCTTGATGGAAACCGCCTCATTTATTTGCCTATTGATCACCGAACAAACCCAACCGTACTCCACCGATTGCCTTGATCATAATATATTATTTCGTGTCGATTACAAAAAAGGTCGTCCACATTCTGAACCAATGCTTCCCTTGACTCCAAAGACCATATTTAACATATTCTTCCTCAAGAAACATACTGCATGCATGTGTCAAACCATTAGTTTTATATACTGTAATTACATTATAGTAACGCTGCTCATATATGTGCGCACATACCTTTCCAATTCATTGTTACTGATTCTTCTTACTTGCGCCCGGTATATAAAGATTTTTCTTTTATTGGAAAATTAAATTGAATTTAAGTAAACAATATTAAAAAAAAATTCAAAACTGAATTTAAGTAAAACAAAGAATTCTTATTTCTTATTACTAAAAAATTAAAAAAGGAAAATTTAAATGGTATATTTGTCAAAGGGGGGGGGGGGGGGGGGCAGACCTAATAAAATTTCTCGGAAAGTATAGTGAGGAAATGGGAATAGTTTGGGGGATTTAATTGATACTTTTATCGGGCAAATTCCATCCACATCCCCTGAGGTATTGCCTCTCTCTATCCACCTCCCATATAGTTCTAATTTTCTCATCCACCTCCCCTCACTCACTCTGACTTCTAGTCAACATTTCAAATGTAGTTTTGTCTTTATTTATTAAATATTATTTATTATGCCAACAATGCACAAAAAACTTTATTAAAATCAAAGAATACTATGGCTTACGTTAAAAAATTCTATTACAAAATAATTCTATAAACTAAGTTTCTTATCTAATTAGTTACAACAAAAGCCACACTCTTTCAACATTAATAGATATATCTCGTTCATTAAACTTAGTATTAGATTTTTAAATAATATTTTGCTTTTTTTTCTAGCAACCGATCACTTTTGCAATAAAAATAGCTTAACGTACACAATGTCGACACCAAATTTGAATACTATGGCAGTATCAAGTTTTAAATATAGATGAGCATATGATTTTTTTTTTTTGTAAATAATGATTGATATTCTTTGAATGCACAATAAATATATCCTTATATATCAACCACAATTGAATATATTAAATAATGTATTTATATGTTAATATATGATGTACTCCTGATACAACATCACCGAGTTATTCATAAATAAAAAGAACACCATCGAGTTTGACAAATATTCATTTTTCCTACGAAATTTAAGCACGAATTGTGGCTTATTTTTTTTACTTAGTATTGGACTTCCTTGCTTAGAGAACTCCAGCTACGTGTATGAATAAAATTGGTAAACATATTTCTTTATGAAACTCTAAAGTAGAGATATTTTTTGTCTAGATTTTATATTTGTGGACAATCTACGAATCTATAATTTCTATTGTATTTTTGTTTTTATAGAATACATAAAAATAAAAAATACATTCCCTAAAAATTATAATTAATTTTTGATAGTGGAATAAGTATAACTGTTGATTTTGATAAATTATATCTCCAAAGAATTATACTCTTATTATGTTTCATAAAAAGACAAACTTTTATAAGACTAGAACTAGAGGGGGTGGATAGAATTTGCCCCATAATATCAGGTCAAACTTTTTGTCCTAACTCATAACTATAAGAAACCGAACTGTTCATATATATATATATATATATATATATATATATATATATATATATTTAATTATCATGAGCTATTTCTTCAGATAAACATTTATAATCACTAGTGTCACATATATATATATATATATATATATGTGGGTGACACCCCAAGTTATGAAAAAAAAACATATATAATAATGATTACTTGACACTTTGAAATATTTTTGAAGTTGAATTTTCTTACTATAAATTCTCATTGTGAAATATTTGGTAAAAGATATTAAAATCCTTAAAGGAACATATCAACTTATAAAGACTTAGAATGAATGTATCTTATTTAATTATGCAAAGAAAATATTGATCTACACTGCTTGGTTTTATGGAAATTTATACACCGAGTTTTAGAGGATTTATAAATCCTGCAATTTAGTTGATAATAACTAAAGCAGATGACCTACTAGTCGAAATCAAGAAGCTAAATAAGCTACTTTGACTCGTGCACAATTCATCCACCCAGAATTGTAGAAATAATAAAGTATAATCCTGGATTATATATATTTGGGAATCAAAATAACATGAAATGGGATTTTATCTATTTAATAATAATCCACGAAAGAAAAGAGGTACTTTAGTTGCACTCTAGCTAACATCACCATATGGGGATAAGAATAGCACATCTAAGTGCCACCTAGCAGGCATTCATGCAAAAATACACATGCTTAGATATCAGTTTCTTGATTGAGTTGTGTGAGAAGATTAGTTTCATCATTTTACTCACACCACACTACTAAAGTGACGTTTTGGAAGAAAGATGCATGGTAAGAAGAAGAGGTCCAAGAACGCACATTCGGTTGAGTCGAAGAGAATGAAGAGATCAAGTTACCGCCACTCGTTTAACAGATAATCTTTTATGTTTTAGTTTGATATAGATTGACTAATTATAATTAATCTTGCACTCAACTGTGACAACAGTCATGGTATATCGTAATTTATTAGCTTATAAGGTGTTGAGACTTAAAGCCACACAAAATTACTTGTAGGTTCATGGAATTCATAAATTGAGCAGGACAACTAAGACGGTTTAAAATGGATACATAGTTCAAATAAGGAAAAAATAATCTACATGTTTATGTCAATCGATTCTCAATTTAAAGCACATGTCTTAATTTGATTGTTGTAAGTTTTTATCATTATTACGAATATTTAAGTTAACTGGTTCCATAAACATAGATACATCCATGATTCTATAGAACTAATAGGTGGCAAATAGTTATTTGTGAACATAGTTCTTTTATGTTAGAATATAACAAACGAAAGGTGCAGCACCACGATGATAACCAATTAATCATGATTTTGATTAATGGTAGTTAAGTTAATTCTTAGGTGAGACTAAAGTAAAAACACATATTAAAAGACACATGTTTAATTAAATAGCCCACTACCAGGTTATCCGTTAAATTACCTAAAAAGGTGAGAATTCGTAGGAAGTCATTGACATTCATTATATAGAAGTCCCAAACATGTTCTTAATATAGGATCCCAAACCTCTTACTGTAGGTGATTGAGATTCCTATTCCACGCGAGGCGACTTGGACCACTACTGAACTTAGCCTGATGTCTTTTGTGTCAAGGTGAGATACAAATTATATATTTTCTCGCTGAAATGAAAATTATACATATTATATACAAAAGTGTTTTATCCTGCGAATTTATGCAATTATGTTGTTACAAAGAATAACTGTTTACAAATGTGATCGATTCAAGGAATGCTTAGCTTGAGGAATCATATTATGGCAATCATATTACTAAATTATCCCTTGAGGAATCTTGATTTATGTACTTAGCTTCCTGTTTTAAAAGCATGCCAATATTGTACATGAAATTAGCTTCATAATTGATCAATTCTTAAAGCCACTTTGATGGCTAAATTATTGCCACTCGATGGCATGCCACTTGATGGCTATTTATTGGGCCCTGACATGGATGTGTGGAATTCTCCTGGATAGCATAGTGCTATCAGCGTAGTTTTCACAATCCAGCGCCACTTTGAGCAAACTCTATTCTACGTCTGGACGGAGCATTCCAGCGGGGTGAATCAGAGTTGAGGCGTGTATTTGGGCACGTCCTCACCTTTATCCGGGTCGCTCCTGGAGGGGAGGTATAAGGTCGGGAGTCATAAGGCTGACGTGTTGTGACATGATTTATCTAATAGCTGTTATGATTTGGCATAAAAGCATAAACTTCTTTTGAAAATCATTCTTGTCAAATCATGCTTTGCGAAAATACATTTTTATAGAAAATATTCATGCATTACGTCTCACGGAGTCCTTTTGACTCATGCAGATATTTTTTCATGTTTTCATTCCAGATTTACTAGAAAAGCTTAGAGGTCATTACATGGGACAAGGCTAGTCGAAATTCAATAACAGGTAGTGGACAACTCAAGATATTGAAATAGAAATCTTTGGGTACTAGCTTCTGCTCTTTGTTATTTTGGATTAGCTGCATCTTTCAGAAGAGAAGCGATGGGCTCTCTAATGAATTTTGTAGTGATGGTGCTTCGAGCCGAGCAGGGTGCTTGGTGAGGGGCGTTACAATATATGTATATATAAAAGTTATAGCCAACTAGACTGATAAAAAAATATACAACTAGTATTTGGTTGAATAGATTTTAAAACTCTAATTAAGAAATCAATCTAAAAACTCATCTTTACTTAAATACTCTCCATTAACCACAACAACTGTAAATACATTTTCTAGAAACTAAAGTAATTAAAATCATTTTAAACAAAAGACTATAGACTTACCCAGGGGCGGAGCGAGGATTTTTTCGGACCCCGGGCTGCTATTAACTTATATACATATATATTGTGTAAAATAGAATGAAAAATATATTATATTAAGTACAATACGATGAAAAATACACGTAAATAAATATGTTATCGAAGTTAAGCTCTATATTTTTGTGAAGAGTAAAATTGATTAAAAACGCTTGTACACGAGCTCTTAGGATTATACATGGTTCTCCTTTAATCAGTATATCCGTTTATATATACTAGAACAAAAGAATACTTTAATGGACATATATTAAAAATTTAATAGTCTTACTTTAAAACCCCAACAAATAATAAATTTTGTTTGAATGCACAAGACTATACTTAAAAAAAAATTTAAAACATGAAATTTAGTATACTCTTTATATATAATAATATAACTTAGTACACTTTTACTAAAAATCTCAAGATTCGGTATCGGTTTGAGCCTAAGAAGGGTGTTTTTTCTTAAGTGTAAAGAGATTTAAAACTAGACATTTTCTTATATTTATTAATTTTGTTAGTTTTTTTGGCTTTTTTAAAGGAAAACTTTTTAAAAAAAAAAAGCAATTAGTGATATATTAAGACTTTGAATAGGGAATATTGATTCTAATAGTCATTTAACATAAACAACAACTAATGAATTGAGATTTCATTTTGATGATATTCATTTTAAGGAAAATATAGCAAAAATGAACTGCTTTTGTTGGGAATCAAACGCACAACCTGCAGGCCGCAAGAGGAAGGCATGACCACTGCGACAAATCCACTTTAATGTTAAGGAATATAAGTATATCTATTTAATGGTTTTTAGAATTTTGTACCGGGCTTCAGCCCACATGAAGCCACACTGTGGCACCGCCCCTGACTTACCAAAACTAAAAGTTTTAAGCTATGCATGAAAGATGACGAGAATAGGACAAAAATTAACATGCTTGGTTATGGAGTCGCGAGCCGTTGTCTTGATCTTCCAGAACGCTGGAATTCTTTTTCAATTACAAGTTAGGGTTGATAAAAAGAGTTAGGGTTTATCCTAATTTTCCTATTCTAAGATGAGGCGGTGAACTAGGGGAAGCGAAATAATTATCTCGTTTTGGAGTGTTCTAGTTATGGTAAGCGGAAATAGATTACTTAAAAACGTTGAGAAACAACCTAAGATATTGTTAGTGCGCGGCTTAGAATGAAACTTACCAAAACTTATTATTAATAATTAAACTTAGAGACAAAGTATAACATTGTTATGTTTCAAAAAAAAAAAAAGTATAACATTGTTAAGTTTTTGATTTAGAATAGTATTTGCTAATGATAATTACAAATGTTTATGAAAATTGACCATCACGTTAATTAGTTCTAACTTAATGCTGTTATATATTTTTGGAAATTCTCAATTGTTCTAACAAATTCATTTTTTTAATATTTTTCCAAAAGAAAATTTGCAATGTTGATTATTTTCATAATACTTTAAAAGATTTGAGGAAAGTCTCAAATTATAAGAAAAAAGTCATATAATATTTTAGCTGAAAAAATACACACGAAAACCCTATATAAGCTTTAAAACATAATAATTATAGAGTTCTCCCTACAGTAGTTTTGTTACCTTTTTGCTTAGCTAAATCATGCAGTACTAATTATTTTAATAATTATTTTACACAATTTTAAAAAGTCTCAAAATACAGAAAAAACGTCTTTTGATAAACTAGAAACGTTGACTCGCAGTTTCCACGTGATTAATAATCAATTTTAAATATAATATAATTAATTTGTATGGTAAATATTAAAACTTAAATATGAGTGATGATCAAATCTTAGATTGAAATTATAGCACATCATTTTGAGCTCAAAATTGCAATGTGGCTAGCATGATGATAAATAACCTAGTACTACATATATCACTAACATCGGCAGACTTTGCACTACCAAATAACAAAATAATCACTTCACATTCTTGATGGATTACTTCTTAGGCAATGATCTCGTGCTTCTTCTCTTTGCCTTTCTTCCTACCCTTGTCCTTAACCAGGACCTACCATTGTCCTTAACCAGGTCCTGGTCTTTGTTGTTGAATTTGGTGATGGCAGCACCCAACTCTAACAGTTTAACATACTTCCTGCTTGTGCCCAACTTTAAGTTACTTTGGCTTTCTTGTGTTCCTGAAACCTTCTGATGTGATCTTGGATGTGATCTTGGTTGAGCAGTCATTTTTGATGTAAGTTTGGACTATTTATTTTTTTACCAAGTCAAACAACCATCCCTCATTAATGATTCACATATGCATTAGCAAACTCACTCTTTGCTTTGGCTACTTTGCTGTTAGCTCTACCTCTCTTGCTTTCTTCTTGTTCTTTTGCACAAGCCCAATATTGCAAGGTTATAACCTGGTATACTATGGTGATAACTCCAGTAGTTGGTTCAACAAATAACACCTATACAACCGAAACAGAAAATGTGAGTACATCAATGCAAAACATACATCATCAACACTATTAGTCATAAATATTGATATACACGTTTTCACCTTAAAGCTCGACTTTGCAACAATTAATTAATTCTCATCCTCAACAGTGTTGCGGAAAAACCTAAATATTGTTAGCTCGGGGCTAGGAAAGCTTAGAGTGAAACTTACCAAAACTTATTATTAATAATTAAACTTAGAGTCAAATTATAACATTGATAAGTTTTTGATTACAGATTGTATTTGCTAATGATAATTACAAATGTTTATGAAAATTTGACCATCATGTTAATTAGTTCTAACTTGCTGTTATATATTTTTGAAATTCTCAATTGTTCTAACAAATTTATTTTAGGACGAATTATCAAAAATGCCCGCTAACTTTTGCCTTTAATCCTAAATGCCCGTTATTTCCAAACCTGCTAAAAATGCCCGTTAAGTTTTAAATTTTCTAACAAAATTACCCGATTTTAAAAATTCGGACTTTTTATCCGACGTGGCATCCGAATCAAAGAGACGCACTGCTGAATCAAAAAGTCGCGTTTTAAAATTCGGGCATTTTTGGTAGAATTTTAAAAGATACAGGGCAATTTTAGCATTATTTCTCAGACAAAATAAGTTTTTTTGTGCTTATTTTTCATTTCGGGCATTTTCAGTAGAAATTTTAAAAGATACAGGGCATTTTTAGCATGTTGGGAAATAACGGGCATTTAAGATTAAAGGCAAAAGTTAGCGGGCATTTTTGATAATTTGTCCTTTATTTTATTAATATTTTTCCAAAAGAAAATTTTTCATGTTGATTATGTTCATAATATTTTACAAGATTTGTGAAAAGTCTCAAATTATAAGAAAACAAGTCTTATAATTCTTTAGTTGAAAAAATACACACTAATTTTTTTACCTTTTTCCTTTACACAATTTTACAAAGTCTCAAAATATAGAAAAAAATATCTTTGATATACTAGAAACGTTGACTCGCGGTTTTCACTTAATTAATAATCAATTTTAAATATAATATAATTAATTTGTGTGGTAAATATCATAAGTTAAATATGAGTGATGATCAAATTGCAATATGGCTGGCAGTGATAATCAAAAACCTACTACTACATCACTAACACCGACACACTTTGCACTACTAAAAAACAAAATGATCACTTCACATTCTTGATGGATTACTTTTTAGGCAATGATATGGTGCTTCTTCCCTTTGCCTTTCTTCCTGCCCTTGTCCTTAACTTGATTTTGGTGATGGCTGCACCCAGCTCTGACTGCTTAACATACTTCTTGCTTGTCCCGAGATCTAAGTTACTCTAGCTTTCTTGTGTTCCTATAACCTTCTCATTTGTTCTTAGTTGAGAAGTCACCTTTGGTGTAGGTTTAGATTGTTTATTTTTTGACCAAATCAGACAACCATCCCTCACTAATGATTCTCACACCTGCATCAGCAAACTCACTCCTTGCTTGGGCTGCTTGTGCTGTTAGCTCTTCCTCTCTTGCTCTCTTCTTGTTCTTTTGCACATTCACAAGGTTGCAAGGTTATAACCTGGTTTACTATGGTGATAGCTCCAGTAGTTGGTTCAACAAATAACACTTATACAACAGAAAATGTGAGTACATCAGTGCAAAAACATACATCAGCAACACTATTAGTCATAAATATTGACCAACAACAAACTCATTATGAATGGACAATCAAGCAGAGAAGAAATATGAGGCATTAACATACATTTATATTGTCTCCTCTTTTCTGCCTCCTGATAGACCTTGGTGTTTGCCCAACAACAAACTTTACTACTTCTTCATCATTTGGGATTAAGTCTTCCCCAGCTCGTAGCATATTTGCAGACTGCAAGACTTAAAGATGAGAACACTAATTACTTTAAGGCACAATATGACATCAACAATACTTAAACACACAAATGACACTAAACCTTTTTAGATGCAACTCTCTTCTTCCTCCTTATGGATCTTGATGTATGGAATATAGCATCAATATCCACCATCCCATTATCAACTTTGGAGCAATCATCAATCTCATCAAGTTGTTGGGGTAATATGAAATCATTCTAAGGAGGTACCACTCCATTCGATTTCTCCCTTTCATTTTTTCTAGCAGTTATAGCAAAGATGAAACTCTGGCCAACCTCCAAAGGTGACTCTACAATATTCAGATTAAGAGCAACATCATTCCCCACTGAAGGTTGTAGCAAAGTGAAATCATTCTCTAAAGGTACATGCACTATGGACTTCTCTCTTCTGGTCCTAGTAGACATGTTTTGACCTCCAACATGGGTAGATGGCTCATCAGTAGTAGGATTGGCTCATCAAGTGTGTAATGATTTGCCACATAGTCTGGAATTTGGGCCCTAATCTAGGGTATGGCACTAGGTGCATGCTTACAAGGGATCCTTGTCAAGACCCATAAACTGCATGTGCATGTCCTATCTTCCAAATTCACATAGTGCTGTGAATTATCATAGGCACCCACTTGTATCTATTATCATCAGATTTCTTGGGCATGCATGTGCTTAAAAGATTATAATAGAACGCATTAAAAAACCCCGAATGTGTTAAAAAATTCCCAAAACATACGGTCACACATCTCCCATGTACTCATGGAGATCACCACACGGTTCTTATCAATTGCGAGGGACTGAGCGTGATCAAGAGCAAGGGCCATTTTGCTTCGAAGAAATATGGTACAAGCACCCAGATTGTGAGAAATTGATGAAATCCCCATGGGAGGAACATCCAAAACTCACAGATCCAATCAAAAACGTTTCACAAATCATGCTCCCGTAGAACTGCACTAGTTTTGGTAGTCTCTTTAAAAGGAAAAATCGGGAGTTGAAATGCATCGAAAGAACAAAACGAGCCCTAGCCCGAACACCGAACACCGAAAGACAAGAAGAGATATTTTGGTGACAGAAGTCGATAATTAAATGGTTAAAGGATGGAGATTGAAACACCAAGTTTTTTCATAGATCGACACTCACGAGAAGAAAACAAAATGAAATTCATACACTGAGCATTGGCGATATTTGGATTGACGATCCTGAAATCCTTAAAATGCATGCAATTGAATTCTTTCACCGCCTCTTCTCCAGTACGACGAACACAACTCCTCCCTTGCAATACTTTCTATATATCAGATGCGACTTAACGATGATACGATAACAGAGTTGGGGAAGGCGATATCACGAGACGAACTTAAGTCGCCCGTATGGGTGTCTCACCCGTCAAAGGCCTCAGGCCCCGACGACCTCCAAACAATGGTATATCAAAAATATTGGTCTTGGATCAGTGAGTCTCTTTTTGAATTTGTGAATGCAGCCTTATATAAGGGCGAGTTTGACGAACAAGCGTGCGAGGCATCCCGAAAGTGCCAAACCCCACAGTTATATCACAATTCCAGCATATATCCTTGTGCAATGTGTCCTACAAATTCATCACTAAGCGCATCACCATGAGACTCAAAGATCTTATGCCGTACTTGATAGCCACGACTCAATCAAATTTTATCAAAGGGAGAGGAACACATAACAATATTTTAGTTGTTCAAAAGATCCTTCACTCTCTTCGCAACAAGAAGAATAACAAGTTTGGCCATATGCTCCATAAACTAGATCTCGAAAAGGCATATGATAAGATTAGTTGGATTTTTCTTGAAGAAACACTTAACCCGTTTAATTTCTTGAAGACCTTAATGAAGCTTATCATGTTCTATGTCACTAATGCATTGACACGCATCCTCTAGAATGGAGAGACTTTAAACCTGTTCAAGCATTGGTGTAGCCTACGATAAGGTGATCCACTCTCACCACACTTCTTTGTACTTTGCATGGAGCGACTCGCATACCTCATTATTGAGGAAGTGGACAAAAAGAATTGGGAGCCGATCGTCCCATGTAGAGGGGGCCTCATATTCATTTTCGTCGACGACCTTATACTTATGGGTAAGGCGACACTTAAGACAACACATAGCATCAAAGAGGTACTTGATAGATTTTGCGTATCATTGTGATTAAAGCTTAGTGCGGCCAAGTCTAGAGTTTTCTTCTAAGAAACGGGCGATTGGACCTTAAAACGGAGAATTTGCGCCCTAATTGGGGTTTACTCACACATATAATATTGGGAGATATCTCAGGGGTCAACTTATTTCAGGGAGGGTTAAGAAAGAAGATTTTAGCGGCCTCTTTGACAAACTCCACACAAGATATTCGGGTTGGAAAATGAAAAACTCTATCCCTCGCGGGGCGATTCACACTCATTCAGTCCGTCTCTATGACCGTCCAATCCATGTGAAGTAATCCTGTTGGCTTCCGAAAAATGTTTGTAAAACCCGAGATCGACTAAATAGGGACTTTATATGGTCAAGTGAACCGAATAACAAAAAACTTCACCTTGTTGGATGGGATCGGGTTAATCGCGAAAAGAAGGAAGGGGGACTTGGGGTGCGCGTCACACGGGTGAGCAACCAAGATTTGTTGTCGAAACATATCTGGAGTTTACTAACCGATAAACAAAGCCTATGGAATAATTTGGTAAGTGCTTAGTACCTCAAACACAATGGCCTTACTGAATATATGCCGAAGTCGAGCGGCAATGTTACGTGGAAGGGTTTGATTCGTTGTTTGCAATTAATTAAACCGTTTCTTTGGTGGAAAATAAGCAAAAGGGATAAAGTATCTTTTCGGTTCGACAATTGGATGGGTAACATGCGCCTATGCGATCGAGTGCCTAACATAGAGGACGAAGAGAAATCAATTACATTGAGCAAGGTGATCGACGACAATGGGGAATGGTGCTTGGACGACTTGAGAACAAAATTGCAATCGAGTTTGGTAAGTATTATCATGAGGAAAAACCGATTTTAACGAACGTAGATGATCGGATTCCGTGGAACAAATCGTCGAACGGTGCATTCTCATGCCAAAGCACTTATAGAGCACTCTACCGTGCCCAAAAACCTGGAATACCACCGCAAATAATTTGGCATGGATTTGGAATATCCCTAGCAGCAACAAGATATGATACTTTGTATGGTTGGCTCAATAAAATCGCTTTGCAAGTAGTTATCAACGAAAGAAGCGTAAAGTTGCTGAATCAGCAGAGTACGAGCTGTGTGAATTTCTGAATGAAAACACGCTTCATATACTTCGCCATTGTGTTGCAACCAAAAAGATTTGGCACACCCTACTTGGAGGTACAAGCCTGAACCAGTTTAGTAATTTTCCGGATGAGGACTGGATCAAGAAGAATGCCCTATGCGGTGAAAAAGTATGCTCGTTATTGCCGGATATTCTCTGGAATATAGTTTTTGCCGCAAGTCTTTGGTGTATTTTGAAGGCACGGAATACAAAAGTTTTCAAAAGGAAGCGCGAAAAGAATTATGTGATTATTTAAACAATTAAGTGTTGAGTTAGCGAAGGCCAACAATGAGCGGATACCGATTGAGAACGAAAAAGTGGGAGAAGCCAGGTTCAAGTTGGGTCAAATTTAATGTCGGCGGTAGCGTGAGAACACAATGAAACATTGGGACGTTTGGTGGAGTACTAAGGGACGAAAAAGGCACGTGGTTATGGGGCTTCAAAGGAAAGAGAAATTGCCCTACTCCGCTTGAGATGAAGGTCAAAGCAATCAAGGAGGGTATGAAGATCGCATGGGACAGAAGAATTCCAAAGATTATCATTGAGACGAACTCCTATGAGGCGTTTAAAATGATCATGGAGCTAGGACTGTTCAATGGTTCCACGGTTTGGTTAAACCGTGGAAACCAAACCAAACAAGACAGTTTGGTTTGAACCATTGTACATATTTGCTATTGTGGTTCGGTTTGGTTTCGAACCAAAACTGTTTTGGTTTTATTGCTAAGAGACCAAATTAAACAAAACAAACTAAACTAAACCAAACAAACCAAACCATTGAAAAAAAAATGTTAATTTATAAAGAAAGAAGCCAAAAAATGTCAATACACTTACACACAAACAAAAAACCACATAACCCACCTGTCGGTTTTCCTACATCCCTAATCCCCAATTTTTCTAAATCCCGATTTCCAACACCGAACCACCCGCACGAAATAATAAACTTCATATTTGACCCTCCAAACCTTGGAATTTGCCTAATATCACGTGGACGTAAGGACTTTAGTCCTTACGTTTTGCTCGGGAGGCTGTTTCTACTTGGAAAAGTGGTATCATTTGTAAAAAATTGACTCCGTTGATTTTTTGGTCAAATCTCAACTCATTTGGATCTTGAATATGTTCTTCTCAATCTTGAAATCATCATTTTTCTGCACTTCATCACTTCTCGTTTCAAGAAAGTTTAGTTGTATTCTTAATTAATGGTCGAATAGTCATTAATAGTTGCATCTTTAAGCTTGAATCGCAAATGGGTTTTGTGAGTTTTCGCTAAAAATTTTGATTAATCTACTCTAATATAATTTTAGTTCAACTTTAATGAAAAAGGAGGGTAATACAATTTTTCTTTAAAAAAAGATGACTTTATTTTTTCATAATTGAACAATTTCTCGAATTTGGTTTTCTTGGGTTTAACCGAACCGAACCATGAAACCGTTTAAACCAAACCATACTGTATGGTTCAGTTTGGGTTTTCTTATTTGGTTTGGTTTGGTTTACGGTTTTCTTATTTGGTTTGGTTTGGGACCAATGAACAGCCTCACATGGAGCAAGAGAGCAACAACATGGAGCTTAAAGAGATGATTCAGGAATGTCGTAGCTTGCTTCACAAACCTTGGATGCAATCGCTGGATTACACGTGACAAAAACAAGCTTGCGGATACTATCGCCAAACTATGCTATACCGAGGAGGATGATTTTAGTTTCATACAAACTCCGCCACTCGAACTTCTTTCTATTATGTCTAAGAATATAGCCTACGAGCCTTTTTTTTTTGTTTTTCTTATCCAAAAAAGAAAAGGAATTTCGGCTCATTCGCAGGCTCACGACATTATACATGCATATATTTTTACCGGGCATAGTAAAATTTTGGTTAAGTATTTTTTTTTTTTGAAATATGTGAGGAATGTTGGATATACTTTTAATACATTTTGGAAATATTTAACTATATTTGACTATTATATTAAAAGTGAATTTGAACCCAAGTTTTTTCCTTAACGGATTTTCTAGTGACTTTTTAATTTCTTGTGCATATCCATATCTTGATAAAATCATAATTTTAGGAACCTCTAAATTGGAATTAGCGCGCACATTACTAGTACTTCTATATCATTTTAGAAGATCTGTTCAACGGATTATCAAATAAATCCTTGTGCTTTTAACCCCTAAACATATATTTTATCTTTATTAGTGTTTTTCAAATTTTTACAAAACAATTTAATAAGTGAATCAAGATTTAACTCGTTCTAAATTTAAGTAACTTAATAGGGTGGACCAAATTTCTCTGTCGCATAAATACTCTGTTTTCAGCTTAGTTGAGTTCGCACGAGTCGTTTTATTTGTACAAGAATAGCACTAATTTTGCGTTACGAAAAGTAATCTTTTACAGCGCAAGAAAATTATTTTATCCTGCAACTAAAATTCCTATTACCCTTTTCAGTTACATCTTTTCTCTAGGCCCTCCTTTCGTCATCGTCATCGTCATCGTATAAAAGAATTTCGTTTAACATTAAATCCCTCGGTGACGACTCTTCAGCAGTCTCGTCTATATTGGTATCAAGACGGTGCTCAGCCTGAGGATTGTCGTTGGTATTTGGATGTTGATTCAGAGGTGAGAAGTAAGGATGAGAGAGGGCATCCGCAGCTGTGATTCTTCTCGAAGGATGAAAAACAAGCATCTTGCTCATCAAGTCTAATGCTAGAGGATCACAACTTGGCGGAAGCATACTCGAAAAGGGAACACTCATACCAGAACGAGTAAGTGATCGTATCAAACGCTTCGCTGCTGGTTGGCTTACAAATTCAAGATCATCTTGTTGTTGGCTCCCGAGTATGCCTAAAATAACCTTGAGCTGATCAAGGTTATTAGCTCCCTGAAAAAAGGGCCTTCTTCCAAGAATCTCTGCTAAAATACATCCCGCTGCCCAAATATCAATAGATGTTCCGTCGTTGTCACAAGGAATAAGCTGTTCTGGTGCAAGATACCATGTTGACGTTGTGTCATACTTTTTAATGATTAGTTTTCCATCAATTTGGCGGAAAATATTTGTTTTATGTCCGAAATAGCATATCTTCAACTCACGGTTTTCTGTGTTTACTACAAGGTATTCCGGCTCCAAATCTCGGACAACAATGCCAGCAGAATGGAGATGCTTCAACCCCTTTAGAAGCTACATCATACATAATGCAAGACCATCAATATACGATAGAGAAATTCTATAAAGTACATCAATGTCAGAAAAAAGAGTTCTCATAGTTGAAATTACCTGGAAAATAAGATATTTGCAGTGATCGTTGGTCATAGGCACAGCAGGAGAGCGAATTATCTGTTGAAGATTTGTCTAAAAAGACTCATACACAACATATATATCATTGAAACTTTGAGGGTCGGTCGGCATCATGACATCTTTGATACTTGTCACGTTTCTGTGCTTTGGAAGCCTCAGTTCTCCCAAAGTCCGTAATGCATCCGTTTGGTTCTCAAACACATTTGTGATCTTCTTGATGGAAACCGCCTCATTTGTTTGCCTATTGATCGCAGAACAAACCCAACTGTATTCTCCTCCATTGATTGCCTTGATCATAATATATTTCGTGTCGATTACAAATGAAGAAAACATACTAACCTTTTGATCCATTTAAATGGATCTCAAAGTTGTTCCCATGAACGTTGAATACCCGGTTCGATTCCATGATTGCTTCTCCCTTATTTGTGCTCCAATTTAGTCGAATTCCAATCACAAACGGAAAGGAATTGTAGCCACAACCCAAGAGCCAAGTTGGAAGTGTTAAAATGTGAAAAAGATGATCAAAAATGGCTTCTCCATTTTCTCCTTATTTTTTCTACGAAAATAAGACTTTTGTTTTTGTATTTTCTGCATGGTTTTCATCATAAGAAAACTGATATTTATGTGGGAGAGAGGAGGGAAACTTTGGTGGTTTCTCTAATTCAAAAATTAGGGAAGAAACCACTCTCCCTCTCTTTATTTGAATTTAAATTCACGAGTCGGGTTTAGCCCGCATGGGCGACCCGTTTAATTACTTCCAACATCTCCCACTCGCGCATGAGGGCTAGATCCCAGTCTAGTAAGATCAACTTCACATACTCACAACTTCATACAGGCAAATGGATCGTGTGACTTGCGAGCATACTAGAGCTCAATGCCATACACTGGTTAAAGATATATGGCGACTCAACACTTAAGCATAAAGCTATACACCGGTTAAGGATATATAGCAGCTTAACTTCTTCAACATGAGGACGATATATCTCGCTATACCCCAGACTTCACTTACTTGCATCAATCAGAGCATCTCTAATCCCTTGTCATGAAAAGAGCACACTCTCTCTCAAACACTATTCATTGTATTCACAGTTACATCTCAAACATCAAAATTTTACATAACTGCGATCACGGTGAATACAAGATAGGAGCAAGTCATAGAAAGTCTTCCTTTTCAAACTTAAACCTCTTAACATTAAAATGATTGCTTTCCTAGTCATGTTCCGCATGACCGAATCCAGCATGGCTATTGGAGACATGCTAAAGTAGCAACACCAAAATAAAGTCTCGAGAAAAAGCTAAAAGTCATAAGGGTATCATATAAGGTTTTATAAACCTATGGGTCTCACACAATGAGGAAACAAGGATCTATTCACTCATTATCCCAACGGTCACAAAAGCACATGTGGTATGAAACACATGCTACGATGCGTGTCTTCCTCTTCGGAAGTGTATGTCATATTTAAAAGCAAAATGCATCGTACAGATCTTAGTTCAAGTGTCCTTAACACTTAACTTGAGTTTTCTCCTTGTAAGTCCTCTACAAACACCAATCACAAGAAAACTCACATCTGACTCTACGACAAGTATAATGGATGGTGGGAATCCATAACGATTACTTAATGATACAACAATAATCTCATCTTGATCATCAATCAAGGCGACATCATAAGATAAATATGACTTTATATCCAAACAAAATCATAATTGTCTCATCTCTGCACACTTCTTAATGTCAGAGGCGATTGCTCGTGTGAGAGAGTCAATCTCTACTTGTCAGACATACTTTAAGACTTTAATGCTCTCACCATAAAAGCATCTGCTTATATAGCATTCAAGTCTTGAACTCATGGACATAAATAACTGGATATCATCTAATCCAATTAGGTTAGATTTTACGCAAACCTTGAGATTCTAACAATTCAAGAGTGTATCTCCAGGTCAAGGTTAAGTTATCAAACTAGCCATCACTAATGCATAGATCTACACAGCAAAGTCACTTTTTTCTTTGCACAAATATCTCTTCACAAAATAATCCTTTTGTGATCAAGTGTTTGTTTTTGCTTTTTTTTTTATCCCTTTGAGATTCTCTTGTAAGCAATTGACGCATGTCATCATAAAGCACACAACGGCTCCCACTTTACTTACTGTCTCAAAATGATAAACTAGTCTCTTTGACCAAACACATTATACTGCAACAACACGTGCTATAAATTTTCATTCATACGCACATCCACACACCCGTTTGCTTTCAGCTATTCTAACAAACAACACCATCATTTAATGAAGAAGCAAACACATAGGTCGATATACTCCAAGTCAAATCACCTCTTGTAAAACTATAAGTGTATTTTGATCAATAATGACCAAAATCATTATTGAGTTTACTAGTATGCAGTATGTATATGAGTTCACAATCCTATATCAATATTGTCCAAATTCTGCTCTTAAGAATTGGGCTATACTTAATGACCAGACCCATGGCATGACATATATCAGGATAGATGAGTAGTGCAGTAAATCTCAATCGTCAAAGAGATTTCACCACCAACAGAAGTTTAAACATCTTACTAAATATAGTCTCCGTAGATTCTAAAGCTCAAGATATACACCATTGTAAGGAGCACCAGTTTCCTCAAAGTTCATTTTAAATCACTCCACGCAGCTCAAGATGCTTCTATGAATTTGAACATTAAGAGGTACATTTACCTCAAATTCACTCTTTATTCAAAGAATAGAAGAATGGCCATCTTTAAATGGTTGAAGCATACTTCTCACAATCCTAATCAACAAGACATCATTAATATTGATAGAGTTATTATTTTAAACGAACCACACAATCTTTTAGGCATCTGCCAAGTCTTTCATGATTAAAGAAAATAGAATCACTCTTTAGTGTTTCATAAGCACCGAAATCTGATAAAGAAAATGGTATTACACTTTCACAAAGAAAGACTAAGGAAATCATTCCCAAAATGATTCTCATCAACCATAGTCTAATCAAAACACGATCTATAACTTTTCATCATGAAGACATAGATTGTTCCTAGTGAGTTTCACATTTAATCATCTCTTTGATATTAATGTGAGAACATTATCTAGAAAAGCTCGTTTGAGATTACCTTTCGATAGATCTCATAAATCATAGTCGAAAATAATGTCTAAGGCCATAGATCAACATAAGTATTTAAACTTGGTTATCTATGCCTTTAGTACAAAATCAAGTAACTTATACATGGATTTTTGTACTCAAATCTCAATCGAGAAATGCAACCTCAAGGTTCATAAAAAATAATCCTAAAACTCATATCTATCAATGAACAGTAAATTAGTAGAGTTTCACCCACAAAAAATGAAGTTGTTGTCTATAAACAACATGTTCCCTTTCACGAGAAAAACTTATACTTCTTAAAGATTTGCA
The DNA here is from genome assembly GCA_948329865.1 of Linaria vulgaris. NCBI lineage: Eukaryota > Viridiplantae > Streptophyta > Magnoliopsida > Lamiales > Plantaginaceae > Linaria > Linaria vulgaris. The sequence goes on along the minus strand of OX415250.1, from coordinate 25,579,822 downwards.
CAATCTTAGTATAATTTTGTGAATACACTAGTCCTCAAATATCTCGTGCCTTAATCATAAGTCTACCAGTACATGTACCAATGTACACAGTCAGACATATAGAAATACAGAGTCCAAAAACTTGTTCCATCTCACTTATTTGAGAAACCTTTGTAAGATAGGACATGGAGTTGCTTGTCGCTTGAATTTCATCTATCTCCTCGAGATAGGAAAAAGAAATCAATGTTGTTCTAATGTCGTAAGACATATACTTGAACGTATCTTATTCAGTACTTGTACTGAATTTAATTTTAGTCATGTATCAATTGATTTACCCCATAAGGCTCCCACTTGAGTCGTGAAACTCTGAAGCTTAGATCTCAAGTAACCAATCGACCAAACCATAACTTAAATTAATAAATCACAAACAATCCATTACCTCTTAGTTGTCCTTCCAAATAAGGTCATACATCAATAATAAGATTCCATGATTTAATCTCAGTTACTCTTACTCCACATGTTTATGATGGGCAAATACACCACAACCAATGGGTGTATCCCATACTACATACCTTAAGAATTGGAACAATGCTTCTCAACTACAATGAAAATAGTATGCATAAGATGTTTGTTCCAGTGTCCTGGGCTGATTAGATCGAGTCTTCCAATCAATCTTATGTAACATAAAGAGTAAATTAAATACTAAGCCAGTTGTACATATTAGCCAGACTTTAGTTGAGAAGAAATCTCCTACCAAGGAAATCAATCTTACAACTTAAGTCTCTGTGGACTTATCATCGTGTACACCTTCCAATTTCTTCTAATGGCAACACCCAACATATAGGTGTGCGAAGAAATCATAAGTTAATAGTTAGATGTCCCTTCCATTACATGTTTTGTGCATTAACCCAATCCTAAGGACCATTACAATCCTACCAATTGGATCTTAACTCTACAACATCTAAGACACTTATGTATCTCAGATTTGTCAACAGTTAAATATCAACGAGAAATGCACAATATAACTGTTAACTGTAATGAAAAATGATGGCTTCATGCCTTGCCTTTGTATTATTTAAATCATAGAAAACTGAGAGAGTTATCTCAAGGAAACTCAGTCTAAATCATCTTTCAAGATGATTCTTGTGGCAACATTTTCAACGTAGGAAAATTCAAACAAGCGGGTCAAACAAGAAAGTGGACCACTTAGGTGCTACACTATAACCAATGTTTGTTTTTCCCGATGTGACTCAAAGATGTGTATCGAGTACACTATATCAATGTTTTCACTATCCTATATAAAGTTGCATTAATCGTTCCCAACAATTAATGCGGTAAGTAAAACATTTCTTTAGTCACATATTGACACTCTTAGAAAAATAATGATGTTTAAGCCACCAAATGCTACACATAACAACATGTTCCGGCTAAGTCACAAACTTGCTCAAGTCAATGACTCTTCAAAGAATAATAATTCTTTGACTCAAGTCTTACCTCTTCATCTCACATATGGTAGAAAGTAGGAAAAGATTCAGTCGTGACACAAATAAATTTGTATGCACTGATTCTTGTTAGCAATGACCTCGCATTTCCTCCCACCTCTTGCTAATTCATATGTGTGCATGAACTAGTTAAATTTCCTTAAGTATAATTCAGTCTCAAATTATTGTAAATCTAAAATCCACGTAGGACAAGATTTGTAGCATAACCATAGAGGTGACACAACTTCATAGGAAATCTATTTAAGTGTTATTTACCAATGCAATGCAATTAAAAGATTAGCATCTAGAAGGCAACATCAACACGACAACCTCATTAGTGTTTATCCTTGATCAAACACATTAAATCATTCTCTGACCATATCAATAGTCCTTTCATCATTGTCTTATGTTCCAGTCCAACATACAACTTAAAACTTTAAAAGTTTTCTCCCGAAGTTATGGTGAACCTGGGAATAACTTTAAACATCAACATAGATAACAACATAAATGTTGTTCATCTGAAGTTCAAAGTTAACTGGGTCATTTAAACAGTTGATTTAACAGATAAACGAATGTTCAAATGAATGATGATGAGAATGATATTGGGTTTAACTCTTGAGCATATTACTCCACGCGTGTTAACTGACTAAAATTATTGATCACACTTGAGCAAAATCATAGTCGTGATCGATCAGAATTTAACAAATGCGCCATTTTCATTAGTCAGTGTCTTAAACACGAGTTGGTCATACATTTATATTTCACATATAAAAGTACACCATCTATATATAGATCATTAATCACATGGCTATACAATTAATCACATGGCTATACAGAATGGCACATGCAGCGGAATTAAATCCTCTGTATGCCCTTAGATCTATATTCAAAGAGTAGAGTAACCTTACTAAAAGGTTTGGAGTGACTTAATCGATGTTGTTAGGGGTATCAAACCGTCTTATCCTGATATCTAAACTATATAAGTTTACAGTCAGTTCATTTCACGATAGATGCTTTGCTAGCACTTATTTGAATCTATGAACGTGACCAACTTGGTTGCCATGGTCTGTCATTTTCTTGAGATATCTTCTTAAATGTCCATTGCTTATACAAGTTTGATTTTATATCTAGCAAATCAACATTCATAATAATCGACCATAAGGTACGGAATCGAAGAGGTCACAAAGTGGCCTATCATCATCCATATCCCAACGTTTATTATCACGGAATTAATTTCTAAATCAAAAAATCTTCTAAGTTCAAGGTGAGAATTTCTAAAATTCTGCCAACCATAGAACTCCCACTTAGCTAAAAAAGTAGCGTGCATACATCATGTAAAATATGGAATTACATGTTCAAAACAAATGCACGTAAGGAAACAAACATGTATTCTACATGAACCAAAAATGATTAAACATAATCATACATGTTTTAATACATGCTTCGTCACGAAACTACGGAATACATCATGTCAAATAAAATAATTAAATTGATTATCTTCATTTTCACATGTGATTATTCCAAAATTAAATCCAATTAACAAATCTCATTCACACATTCGGTAACATTTAGATCCTCGATCCAAATTATAGCCTACAAAGTGCGCAAATAGATCTCTTTTAGGATTTCTAAAGTTTTCCAACATCCATCTAGAACTACAAGCCTCCAAGCTCGGGATTTTCTTCTCAAACATCTCACCGTGTTTAAAATTGCAAATTTTTTAACACAATAGAGTGTATACACATTTACTTTAGTTGTCAAAATAACATATATCCATAAGATAATTTCGAGTACGTTGTATGATACACGTGACCATAATACGGCATTAAATGCCCAATTTTGTCTCAACTATCAAAGAAAAACTAAATTTTCAAGTTAAACAAAAGTAATTATGGCTCAAATAAATGTCCATACACTCCCACTTGGCTCACACGCCTTTTTCGATAATTTTCATACTCTAAAATAAAATTTTCAGAATTTTCCAAAAAAGAAAAAAATTTCTCGAAGAATTATCCTTTCATTAAAAGGTAAAAAAAAACAATGACAAATATTTTCGAACTCTAAAAAAATTATTTTAAATTACAAAAAAATAGGAAATCCAATTGTGAGAATAACGCAATTTTTGGATCCAAAAATGGACCACCGTAGGCTTCTCACGCTCCCCCACGCGCCGCCGGTGCAAGTTATGAACTCTGTGCCACGTGTCGCGTTTCTGTGCATCTTCTCCAAAAATCGCAGAAAATCTTAATTTTTTGCTGAAAATTGAAAGTGCCATAACTCTCTCAATTCTTGGCCAAATTTAACATTCTTTATATGGATGGAAAGCACATGTAGTTTCTAACCCCGCAAGATTCATGCCAAAATTCATTGAAATGAATTCGCAGCATGCAGTCAAAGTTTCGGGTAAAACGGAAAGACTTCGTAATATCTCACAAACCACAAAGCCATTCGTTACGAAATTTTGCAGGAATGATAAACATCATATAGGCATGCTACAGTAAAAATTTGAAGGCATAAATCGAAGAAATCAAAAAATCACCATTGATGATCATGAAGCTTTTGATTTCGGGATAACATAAATAACACTTGCATAAGGGGCATGTATATATGTTCATCCATGTTCTAAAAAGTCAGAAATCGAGCCATAAGGCTCTGATACCAATGAAGAAAACATACTAACCTTTGATCCATTTAAATGGATCTCAAAGTTGTTCCCATGAACGTTAAATACCCGGTTCGATTCCATGATTGCTTCTCCCTTATTTGTGCTCCAATTTAGTCGAATTCCAATCACAAACGGAAAGGAATTGTAGCCACAACCCAAGAGCCAAGTTGCAAGTGTTAAAATGTGAAAAAGATGATCAAAAATGGCTTCTCCATTTTCTCCTTATTTTTCCTACGAAAATAAGACTTTTTTTTTTGTATTTTCTGCATGGTTTTCATCAAGAAAACTGATATTTATGTGGGAGAGAGGAGGGAAACTTTGGTGGTTTCTCTAATTCAAAAATTAGGGAAGAAATCACTCTCCCTCTCTTTATTTGAATTTAAATTCACGGGTCGGGTTTAGCCCGCAGGGGCGACCCGTTTAATTACTTCCAACAACAAAAAATGTAAAAATGTCGTCCACACTCTGAACCAATGCTTCCCTTTACGCCACAGACCATATTCAGGAACCACACGGGTTGCTTCACTACTAACATATTTTTCCTTGGGAAACATACTGCATGCATCAAACCATTAGTTGTATATACTGTAATTACATTAGTAACGCTGCTCATATATGTGACGCACATACCTTTCCAATTCAATGTTACTGATTCTTCTTACTTGCGCCAGGTCTGTTATTCGATTGTTATGTAGCATAGCTTTCCATATGTTTTGTAGCATAGCTTTCCATAAAAAATAGTAGATGTTTAATAACAGTAATATTAATCATAGTTGTAGGCAAACTAAAGATTTCTACTTCTAACATGAGAGTCTGTATATGCTTCTCTATATGTTTTGGATTTCTCGAATTCTTTAAGTATCTTATCTTAAAAGGGCTTATCGATGGATTTAAATACAACATAACAACATAATTGAATTTCACAAAAATATTGTGATGAAGAAATAAAAAATTTAATGTTTATGTCAAAGTATGATCAAATTACTTTAAGAGTAAGAAAAATGACCACATAGTGTAGCATGTTAGTTTTAAAAAGGGATAAAAGCATCATACTCCCCATACTATTACCACTTTCGCACTATACATCACAGAAAAACTTTATAAGCGGTCTGCCCCCTAACCTTCACCACCACGGGCGAATTACCCCAATGCGTGTTCCCGGTGATTTTTCGACCAAACAATTACCGAAAAAACTATTTTGCACAAAATCTTCTCCTCGTCGAGAGGGTTCCGGTGGTGGTGACGGTATAACAAAATCGAAAGCCATTACAGGAGAAATTTAGTTTTAATTCAAGATTATTTTGAAAAATGTGAAGAGAACTTGTGTTATGGCTTTGAATTTTTCAAAATCGAGAAAATTTCTTGAATTAAAACTAATTTTTCTAAGTAATGGCTTTGAATTTCGCGATACCGTCACCACCACTGGAACTGTCTCAAAGAGAGAAGATTGAGTCCAACTATAAGAATTCCGGCAACCAGCCACCGCTGATTGCTAGAATTTTTTTGCTGCACTTTTTTTATTCAAATTGAGTCTTTCACTCACTGAGACAGTTCTAGGGGTGGTGGCGGTATCGCAAAATTCAAAGCCTCTCACGAAAAAAGTTAATTTTAATTCTTCGAATTTGTGGAAAATATAAAAAACACCTCAAGGTGTTCTAGGACATTTTTTGGAAATTCGAAGAAATAAAATTAAATATGTTCGTGTAATGACTTGGAGTATTGCAATATCTTCACCAACGCCAAAAGAGTTTCGACGAGGAGAAGATTCAGATCAAAAATATTTTTACGACGTTTTTTGTTCAAAAAATTGCCGAAACACGCGCTGGAGAAAATCACACAGTTTTTAAAACTCTAATTAAGAAATCAATCTAAAAACTCATCTTTATTTAAATACTCTCTTAACTCCAATAACTCTAAATATATCATCTAAAAACTAAAGTAATTAAAATCATTTCAAACAAAAGACTATAGAGTTACCAAAACTACGTGCAAAAGATGATGAGAAAAGGAAAAAAAATTAACATTTACCTATTTCCTTGGTTATGGAGTCGCGAGCCGCTGTCTTGATCTTTCAGAACGCCGAAATTCTTCTCCAATTCCAAGTCAGGCTTGATAGAAAGAGTCAGGGTTTATTCTAATTTTCCTATTCTGAGATGAGGCGGTGAACTCGAGGAAGAGAAATAAATATCTTGTTTTCGAGTGTTCTATTTATTGTAAGTAGAAATAGATTACTAAAAGAAATTCCACTGAAAACGTGTTTTGTCAATATCCGCACCAATGTCCCTTGTGCCACTTTTGTCAACATCCACACCACTGTCCCTTGCAACACTTCTGTCCACATCCACACCACTAGCCCTTGTAACACCCATCCACCTTATCTCCATTTTCGGCAATAACCGCATGGTCATCAGCAACAATTGCACCAGTCTGTCCCTACTGCCTCATATTCTCGCACCACAAGAGAATAATTTCCCTTCCCTGCCATGTTCTCCACAATATCTTCTACATCAACTACAACATCAATTATTTTGTTCTGGGTTTTCACCCACCACCCTCTCTACTACAACAACCTCAGTATTAGGGTTTACCATGTACACATGAAAATCCCTCCTAAGCTCATGGACATGCATACAACCATTATACAAACATCCATCATCATTCACAACAAATTCATAATCATTGATCTGTAAAAAGTATTTATTTTGACCACATACTCCTATATTTTGACCTCTTTATACCCCACATAATCATACACACATGTAGTACCTCCTACATAGTCACCAACATTCCATGGAGTTTTGGTAAACCTCCCTCTATAATGCAATACCAGGGTCAAACATTAGCTTCCTGGTTCTGCAATACAATAATGGATTACACTTATGAGATAATAAACAATAAAAAGACCAACGTTTACCAAAAAAATGACTTTTAACATTACGACCACAATAAGGGACTATAATAGATTTAAAAGGTCTGGAATGTAGCAAAATAACCAGATGAGGGAAGAAACACGTGGTGGGGGACAATGCACTTTCAGCCAAACCATAATACCCCACTAAAATAATCCTAAAAACTACACATATACAAAATTTACCCAAAAACGAATCGTGTCGGATAACTCACCTTCAAATGATAAATTGACAATAAGACACAAAAAAGTGAAATTACACTAGATGTGAAGTATACAATTAGTGTAACTTACCATAGTCAGGTGGGAGTAACCCCATATCTAGCAGGGGCCGCAAAATCACCATATTTTAGGTGTAACTCGTATATCGATTACAATTGTTAAGCCTACAATCGCGAACTGAATATTTGGTGATTAGGGTTTCCAGGTTAAGCTTGCTGCGGTTTTTGTTCTAAAATAAACTAAGTGTGGGAATGGTGTGTCTTAAAGCCGTCAGTATTTTGGACAGGGTTTAATCGATGTGGCGTTGGTGTTTTATTGACTAGGCAGAGCAACTTGTTGACTGGACCGTCACGTAAGCAATTTAGCCCAAATAAGACGTTTTGGGCATTTTTTTAGAACATTTCAAAAATACGGTGCATTTTTAGTCGGCCCGAATCAATAAGAGCATTTAAGATTTTTAAAAAGAGTTAAGGTGCAGATTATTCGTCGTATAAACAATGCTTAAACTAAAATAAATTACAATTATACCCCAACTGTTACAAATTAATAGCGTGTAGAGGAGTAAATAAAGAAATCAAAAGATTTGTGTTTAACATGACTTCATATATATAATATAGACACCATTGAATAAAGACACAATAGATGAAAAAGTAAAAGCAAGAAGTTATTTGTTAGTGGTTTTTGCTTCTTATAAGACTTTGTAATTAGAATAACACTTGAGTTAGTCGGCCAATTAGAAATAATATAGATTATTTTTTGTATTTAACTCAGAAAGTGTGACTCTTGTACAAGTGCATGTTATCGTAACACTAAACATGTGAAGTGTCATAACAACACTGAACACAAATTGTATCACTGAACAATTTGAAAATATTTTGTATATATTTTTTTGTTTTTCCCTTATTCTATATTGACTTAGTTTGAGAGTTTTTGTTGTTTATGAATGTTCCAAGTCAACGAGATCATGAAGAGTGTAGAGTTCATCAAGATAGTCTCCATATACCCAATTTTATTGAAGAAGGAAAGAACTATACGTAAAGAATGCATTATGGAGATAAGATTCAAGTGAAGATTCTTAACACAATTGAAGTCGACATTGAAGAAAGAGTTCCCTTTAAATAACTCAATAGTTAAATAAGGAAACATTTTAATTCAAGAAGACCGATGATCAATATTGAAAACAAAGAGTACAAGGAAATTGAAGGTTGTCGAAACCGTGTACAACATGCCTTCAAGTCTTAGAGATAAGGAATTCGAGAGATTATAACTAAGTATTGTTGAGAGTCTTGTCTTATTTTACTAAGTTTTAAGTCTAGCTTATTGAGTCAAGTTATTAGAGTTAAGAAACTATACGTGCTAAGAGTGATCGAAGCTTGCTTGGCCGTTTTGTTTGAGCAACTCAAAAGTGAGGAGCTTGAGAGTTATAGAACAATCTTTTTGTAAAATCACTATTTCAATAGTAATTATTTTGTCTCAAGCTTGAAATAAATGTTTGGGCGAATTATTATTTCTGCTCAATAACTTTTCAAAAAATTACTTTCTGCCCTTTTTTTTCGGCCCCCACTTTTTGTGCCCTGCTAGTTTAATTTTTCTATCGAAAATGCCCAATTTCTGCCACATCAACTAACTTGCTGATGTGGCAACCCAGTCAAGAAAGTGCTACGCCAAGTCAATAAGTTGTCACGCCACGTCATATTTTTCAGCCCAAAAAACGTTTTATTGAACTAATCCTTGTAATATTAAAAATTACACTTGCACCTCAAAATAAATTGCACTTTGCCCCTTAATATATGTATATATATATATATATATATTAAACATATATATATATATATTAAATATATGTATTCATTTTCATATCTTAAAAATATTTTAAAAATAATAAATATTTTAATAATTTCTTAAAATATCTTTAAAAAAATAAAAAAAATACATCACCGCTATCAGAACCCCCCCCCCCCACCCCCCACCCCCACCACCAGATCGGTCAAATCGACGCCGCCCCCACCCCCACCCGACACCAGAATCATCAGACATCGCGGTGATGGTGGCGGTGGCGGTGGCGTCGATTTGACGCCGCCACCACCGCGATTTGCAGTGGTGGTGGCGTCAAATCGACGTCGCCTCCACTGCGACGCCGCCACCGCTGCAGTGGTGGCGGTGTCTAATTGACGTCGCCGTGATTTGCAGGCGCGGCGGGGTGGGGGTCGGATAAGTGGGGAGGTTTTTCTTTTTGTTTTCTTTTTTTTTTCTTTTCAATATTAAAAAATGATATATCTTATATTTATGAAATAATGATTTTTTTTCTTTTTTTATATATTTATATATATTAAGGAATTAAATATCTTATTGTTTTTAATATATAATAATATATATTTTTATATATTTATATATGTTAAGGAATTAAATTTTTTATTTTTCTTAATATATAAAGATATACTTTAAGAAATATATATAGTTATTCTAGTTTTGCACTTTTCTCTTTTTATTTTTATACATTGTTAAAATATTTATTATTTAAAAATAGTTATATATATGTTTATTATTATTATCTATATATATAGCTTCTTATTATTATATATATGTTTATTATTATTATCTATATATATAGTTATATATAAGGTAATTTATATATAAATTTTTATTATTTATATATATATATATATTAAGGGGCAAAGTGTAATTTATTTTGGGGTGCAAGTGTAATTTTTAATATTACAAGGATTAGTTCAAAAAAATGTTTTCTGGGCTGAAAACCATGACGTGGCGTGACAACTTATTGACTAGGCGTAGCAGTTTCTTGACTGGGCTGCCACATCAGCAATTTAGCTGATGTGGCAGAAATTGGGCATTTTTGATAGAAAAATTAAAACTAGCAGGGCAAAAAAAGTGGGGGTCGAAAAAAAATTGCAGAAAGTAATTTTTTGCAAAGTTATTGGACAGAAATAAAAATTCGCCCAAAATGTTTTATATTGTCTCTTTTTGAAAATTACATCTACTTGTGTTAATTAATTTCCATTGCATAATATCTTAAGTCAAGTATGTTTTAAGCCAAGACAATGATCCGTGTGAAAATACAACAAACCGCAATTCGTGTGAATGTTGGCGGTGAACTTTTGCCTTGAAGCTGATAGGAACCCTCCCTCCAACTTCTTTAAAGACCACACAATCCGGCAAAAACTCTCAATCTACTCACTGTTTCCTCTTCATTACCCCACACTTCTCTTCTCATAATATTTTTATACTTTAAATGTTATTACTTTTGTTTTAATTCATACGTTTTACACGAATAATTTCTCTTATTGTACAAATCTTAGTTTATTTAGTTTTCTTTTCTCTTATGCCAATGTATATCTTTTAAATGATTTATTTTGTATGACACTATATTGAATAATAATTGTTATGTTAATATATCTATTTATATGTTCAATTTAACATATATGTTTATCTAAACATTTATATTTTATATAATAAGTAGTCTGGTCTTAATATCTATATATGCATAGTTTAACATTTATATCCTAATTACAGTAAATTAATAAATTAGTATTACTAATACTAATAGTAAGCGGCAAACTTTTTCGCCGTTTCCTTTCTTTTTAAATTTTTTTTATTTAACTGGTGGGGGCGAATAATCGCCCCTACCATATTGGATTGACTTGGTTATGCCATTTCGCTTTCATTTGATTTTAAGATAGGGACCAGTATTCGCCCCCTATATGTGATTAAGCCTACATCAGTTGCTTGGGAGAGAAAGTTGTTACCGAGCATACTGATGTAGACATGAAAACAATGGATATTTGACCTTTTGGTCCTCTATAGTAACCACCTTTCAAAATTAGTCATTTATAAAAAGAATGAGCTATTTTTGGTCATTTAAGTGTCATGCTTGGTTCTTTTGCGGAGAAATGACGAATTTACCCTTAATTTTGGCACGTGATGTGCACATGACATCCAATTTTGGTTTTTCCTTTAATTTGACTCCAAGCTTTTGAGTTACTATATTTCCATCCGAAATTTAATAATAACTCTATTTAACATTTAGAAAAAGTATCCTATTTATATTATATTCTAATGAAATGTGAGATGATTACCAAATTAAAAAAGAAAGCCCAATTATTACTTCCAAATTTGAAATGTTAGGGCTTGTTCCATATTTTCTTTTTAAAATATCTAAAAACTTAAATTACTAAATATAATCTACACAATAGAAAATGAAATCTTTAAATAACTAATAAATCAAAATCTCTTCACTTCTAACGTATACTAATTGCTGACGAATGAAGGTGGTGTCTTTCGCCCTCTATTTCCTTCACAGGGATTGCATTTGCCAACAATGGAGGCAGATTTTGGCTTTCTATATGGATGAATTCCTGCAATGACTACCAATTCTTAGGTGGTGGATTAAAATTATTTAGATTGAGAATCAACTGATTGCCATAAACTCGAGCCTTAAGGTGAAAAGCGTGTATCTCCAGAAATTAGTTCCGTATCACATGTTTTCAGTGGAATCTCTATTTTTACCAAAATAGAAATAACAAAAAAGAAAAATTAATAGTCCCCTCCCAGAAACTCATCGCCAGTAGTCCAAATAGGAAAGGGATTATTCCATCAAACCCCAGAACTATGGCCACTTTATGGGTTCAGGGTTAAATCTTTATTTTTAGACCCAGTGAGGTCTAAACTTTGGTAGTTTGTGCGAATTGCCTATTTTTTCGTTTTGGCAATTTTCCGACCAAAAATCGTCGAAATAATTATTTAAAGTTTGACTAAAACCTTCTTCTCGTTGAGACGGTTCCGATGGTGGTGACGGTGTCACAAAAGTCAAAGTCAATATACGAGAAATTTAGTTTAAGTGTATTGAACTAAAATTAGAATTCCCGTGTTATAACTTTGAATTTTGCAATACTGTCACCGCCATTGGAACCGTCGAATCGAGAGGAAGATTCTAGTCAAACTTGAAATTTATAAAACCTAATTAAACATGTTAACTTAATTAAACATGTAAATCTGCCGTATATTTTCAGTCTAATTGGGGAAAAGTTATTTTGTACAGCTGCTTCGGCACACTGATGATCCTCTGGCAATAGACCTGTGAAGCAAGTTGCTTGTTTTTTATCCTTCGAATAGAATAACAGCTGCGGAGGCCCTCTCTCACCCTTATATCTCGTTCTTCAATATTTCAAGTACCGACAACATTCCTACACGTGTTGATTTCAACTTTGAGAGCATTGACGAGTGGTCCATCAGGGATCTGATGTTAAGAGAAATTCTTGTATACCATCCTGAAGCTTTTCATAAGAATTGTTGTAACATGGAAAAGGTGATAGGCATTTAAGTTGCAGGATTGATCATCAACTAGCCAGGTGAATCTGTAACTCTTTTTGTTTGTCAACTGATGATTTATGTAGCATTAGAACTATGAGAATTATTTCGTAAGAATTCCTAGGTGTTTTTAACTTTTACAAATTACAATGACTTCATATATTTATTGTTTTCTTTTAATTTCTAACTAATTAACATGCCGCAGTTTGTGAAGGGAATAATCAAGATTTTATCGTTATAAATATCAGAACTTAATACGGTAACACCAAATTACATTCCTCTATCGCATTATACCGTCATAAATACTCTGCTTTGGCACAATACTTTAATTTGTAGGTTTATTCCTTTTAATATTTTATCGTACAAGCACTAATTTTGCGTTTCGAAAAAAAAAACTTCGACAGCGCAATACAACTTTTACATTTATATCAAATTTATCTTACAGATTTCACAACTGAATTTTCTCTCTTTTTTTTCGTAACCCAAATTCTTAAAGTCCAAGGATGTAAACTTCTGAAACTCCAAAATTACACTATCAAAGCGAATTGTCTGTTGAAGATTGGCATCATAACATCTTTGATACTTGTCACGTTTTTGTGCTTTGGAAGCCAAAGTTCTCCCAACGTCCGTAATGCATCCATGGTTTCTCAAATACATTTGTGATCTTCTTGATGGAAACCGCCTCATTTGTTTGCATATTGATCGCCGAACAAACCCAACCGGACTCCACAGCCTTTGATCATAATATATTTCGTGTCGATCGATTACAAAAAAGGTCGTCCACATTCTGAACCAATGCTTCTCTTGATGCCACAGACCACATTTAGGAGCCACACGGGTTGCCTTACTACTAACATATTCTTCCTCGAGAAACATACTACATGTATCAAACCATTAGTCGAATATATTGTAATTACATTAGTAACGCTGCTCATATTCTAAATATGACGTACATACCTTCCCAATTCAATGTTACTGATTCTTCCTACTTGCGCCAGGTCTGTTATTCGATTATTATGTAGCACAAGTTACCATAAAAAAAAGTAGATGTTTAATAACAGTAATAACAGTTAATTTTAATTCTTCAAATTTCTGGAAAATATATATGAAGAACACCTCAAAGTGTTCTAGAATATTTTTTGGAAATTCGAAGAAATTAAAATTAATTTTTCATGTAATGACTTTGAGTTTTGCGATACTTCCACCAACACCAAAAGCGTTTCGACAAGGACAAGATTCAGACCAAAAATATTTTTTTCGACGATTTTTGGTTGAAAAATTGCCGGAACACGCACTAGGGAAAATCACACACGTTGGTGAAGGTTATGTGGGCAGACAACTAATAAAATTTCTCAGTAAGTATAGTGAGAAAATGGTAATAAACTAATAATTTGGAGATTTGATACTTTTGTCCCTTTTTAAATTATCTATTACATAATATCAGGTCAAACTTTTTGTCCTAACTCATAACTATAATTAAGAAACTGAATTGTTCATATATAGATATAGATATATAATAACCACTAGCTATTACATTCTTCACAGAAACATTTATAATCACTTGTTATATATATATATATATATATAGACTGATAAAACAATATACAACTAGTATTTGGTTCTTAATAGATTTTAAAACTCTAATTAAGAAATCAATCAAACTCATCTTTACTTAAATACTCTCTTAACTACAATAACTCCGAATATATCATCTAGAAACTAAAGTAATTAAAATCATTTCAAACAAAAGATATAGACTTACCAAAATTAAAAGTTTTAAGCTACTCGCGAAAGATGATGAGAAAATGAACAAAAATTAACATGTACATATTTCCTTTGTTATGGAGTCGCGAGCCGCTGCCTTGATCTTCCAGAACGTCGAAATTCTTCTTCAATTCCAAGTCAGGGTTGACAGAAAGAGTTAATAGAAAGAGTTGGGGTTTATCCTAATTTTTCCTATTCTGAGAGGAGGCGGTGCACTCGAGGAAGAGAAATGATCGTCTCGTTTTGGAGTGTTCTATGTACTGTAAGTGGAAACAGATTACTTAAAGAAATTTCACGAAAACGTGTGTTGTCAAGCTGACTTTTTTTGCTTGAGATACACGTTTTTCACCTTTAAGCTCGACTTAGCAACACTTAGTTAATTCTCAATTTCTCATCCTAAACAGTGTTGATGAACAACCTAAATATTGTTGAGCTACTAGCCAAAAAAACCCCTGTGTTTTGGAAAACAGGCAAAAAACACCCTTGTAAAAACAAAAGATGCAAAAATGCCCCATGTGTTATGAATACATTAGCTCACTGCCCCCTTCTTCAATTTTTACATGTATTTCAACTGAAAAGACTGTTTGACCCCCAAAGTGTCTGAAAATAATTTGTTTTTTGCTCATTCGCCGGATCTCCCTAATTTTAAAGGTTTGAGTTTCATGAATGGAGCATTTTTTTTCAATTACAGGGCAAAGTTTTGCCATTTTTTTTCTCCTTCTGTTATGTGTTATTTTTCTCTCAATTAAGATACAAATGAATTCTTGTTTAAGCAAGAAAAATGCCTGCTCCATCATCTTCCAAAATCCTTGAAAAAAATTAATCTGGTAATACCCATCACTACAAAAAACATTTGCCTGTTGTGACCATTTCTAGTGGCGAAAAATATATTCGTCACATGAGTAAATGATATTGTGACTGAAGGCGAATTCGTCATATCAAACAAATTTTTTTGTGGCGAAATACCATTTCGTCACAACAGTTTGACATTATTATGACGACATGCACATTCGTCATATAAAACAGATGCTTATGTGACAAACTATAGTTTCGTCACAATAGTTCAACTTTATTGTGACGCAAATTAAAGCATCGTCGCAATAGTACAAATGGCCAATTTTCCAAAATTACACGGAATATTTATGTGCCATTACGTATAGTGACGAAAGTAATGTTGTCACATTGTGCACGCTGTAGTGACGAAACTCAATTTCATCACTAGCCATAAAGTGTTGTGACTAAAAACTTTCGTCACAAGTACGTTAACAAAGGCGGGAGTTTTTTCCTCCATTAATTTTATGTTCCCTCCTTCTCTTTCATGCTTCCCTCCATTAATTTTATATTCCCTCCTTCTCTTTAATATTTCCCTCTAAATTATATCAACTTAAGTCTTAATACATATTTTATTACCAAATTAAAAGTCTTGAACGGCAAAATGGAAAAGAAAGAAAGAAGTTGATAACTTATAAAAAACAAAAAAACACCCTCACTCTCTTATTCTCATAACCCTCACTTACGGCCCCCAAATCACATAGGTTTTTTTTATCGATCAATCACTCTCTCACGGCACCACACCTCACCTCACTTGACAACCCTCATCAGCCTCCCCGCGAGTCCGTGACCGCCTCCACCGACGCACCACACCGCGCCGCCGTTCATTCCACCCCTTTGAGCTCACGATTCGAGGGTAGGGTGTGTGTTCATAATTTCTTCCGATTTGCTGTTTATCTATTAAATTAATTTTCTAAATTTAAAAGTTTTCACTGCAAGTTTTACTTTCACTGTACTTTCTTTCATTTTATTTTTCTTTGTAAATTATAGTATGAGTGATGAAAATTCCAGGCTTTATTTATCACTGGACAAGTAAAAGTTGTGATCTTTGCAGTATATAGATATTTAGATTGCCAATTATAGATCTAATTTTTGTTTTATTTTATGAGTTTTTATTTCTCTGTTGTTTGTTGTACTTCAAATTAGTTTATAAGGTCAAATGAGCTGAAAATTAGGACTTGTATGCTCAACTGATTCTGGTAGTTGCTGAAATTAGTCTTAGTTTGTTTCATATAAAGAAATTAGTTGCTGAAAATCAGAATTTTATATATAGTTACTGAAAATCAGAATTAGTTGCTAAAAATCAGAAATTATTCTCTGTTTATTTCTAGTGTTTGTACTGAGGTGATTTAGGAGTACATTGTGAACTAAATAGTTTGAGCATACATGTTAAGTACCAGTCTTCTTGATTGTTAAACATAACTTAATATTGTTGTTATGAAACTTGACATTTCTCTTTCAGATGGCTGGAGCAAGATTTAAGAAGCTTAGCCAGATAGTAAGCCAAGCAAGAGAAAATGTGAATAAGAGAAAAATGAATGCATCTTGTGAAAGCAACCAGTCGCGATCTTCTGCGTTACATGCAATAATGTATACTATAAAGCAACAAATGAAGTTGAAGCTGACTTGCATATTCATGGGTTCTCCAGCACATACGTCGATTGGATATTTCATGGGGAGACAATACCTATAGTGGAGTACATTGCTACGGATGATATTGATAATACTATTGAAGACAATGTGATGGGCTCTGATTGTAATATGGAGGGGGATGACTTGAATGAGTTGTTGGATGAAATGAGGGAATCTCGACAAGCAGATAGTGTTGAAGATACATAATCTTTTCGTAATTTGTTAAGAGATGCACAATGTCAATTGTACCCAGGTTGTAAGATGTCATTATTATCCGCTATTGTTAAGTTGCTACATCTGAAGGTCTTAGGGAAGTGGAGTAATAAATCTTTTAATATGTTGTTGGAGTTTTTGAAGGACATTCTACCCGAAGGTGACACACTTCCATCTTCAATTTATGGAGCTAGAAAACTGCTGGTTGAAATCGGCTTGGGATATGAAGAGATTGATGCGTGTAAGAACGATTGTGCATTGTACTGGAGAGAGAACTAGAAAGAGGATAAATGTCCTATTTGTAAAGAGTCAATGTGGAAAAATCCAAACGCCAAGTCCAAGCTTGTACCTCATAAGAAATTGAGATACTTCCCATTGAAACCGAGATTGCAAAGACTTTTTATGTATGGCAAAACAGCTTCTAAAATGTCATGGCATAAAGATAAGCGTGTAGATGAAGGTTTCTTAAGACACCCGGCTGATTCATTAGCATGGAAACACCTTGATAATGAATTTCCGCACTTCGCTCGTGATCCACGCAATGTCAGATTAGGGTTGGCATCTGATGGCTTTACACCATGGTCAAACTTGGGCAATTCATATAGCATGTGGCTCGTCGTTCTTTCGATCTATAATTTACCTCCTTATGAATGTATGCGTGCCTCGTCCCTTATGATGTCTCTACTTATTCTAGGTCCAACTTCTCCAGGAAAGGACATTGATGTTTATTTGCAGCCTTTAATAGAGGAGTTAAAGGAGTTGTGGGATGTAGGCATTGAAACATATGACGTATGCAACAAACAGAAGTTTCGAATGCATGCTACTGTTTTATGGACTATTAGTGACTTGCCAAGATATAGTAGTTTGTCTGGTTGGGTGACGATGGGTCATTACGCGTGTCCATGTTGTTTTGGTGAAACAGATTTCACACCACTAAGAACCAACACGTGTTACATGGGACACCAGCGTTTTTTGCACAGTAGACATTCATTTCGTCTAAGTAAAGAAGAATTCAATGGTAAAGAAGAACAGAGAAGAAAGCCTAAAAAATTATCTGGTGATTATATCTTGCATTGGCTTGATAGGTTGCATAATGTGTTCAGTGGCCCTGGAAAGCATCAAGCAGCAAGCCGCAACATAAAGCGTGGATCTGATCAGGTAAACTGGGTGAAGAAAAGTATTTTCTTTAAGTTACCATATTCGCATAAGTTATTAATCAGACACAACCTTGACGTTATGCACATTGAAAAAAACATGTGATAATGTGCTAGGAACTTTGCTTGATATTAAAGGAAAAACAAAGGATTCGGTAGTTGCATGTGAGGATTTATTTGATATGAGAATTAAAGAGGAGTTACATATACAAAACGGCCTCGAGATAACAAGTCCATAAAGTCACCAGCACCTTTTACGTTATCTAGAAGTGAAAGAATTGAATTATGTTAGTTTCTTAAGTCTGTTAAGTACCCAGATGGTTATGCTGCAAATATTTCCAAGTTTGTTAAAGAGAACAAACTCAAAGGTTTAAAAGCTCATGATTGTCATATTCTTCTCCAAAGGTTTATTCCTACTGGCATTCGAGGTTATTTGACGAATGAAGTAAATGAGGTTTTGTATGAATTAGGAGACTTTTTTAAGGAGTTGTGCTCTAAAACTTTGAATGAGACAGATAGGGATAAATTAGAGAAAAACATACCTCTTATTCTGTGTAAGCTGGAAAAGATATTCCCTCCATATTTTTTTTACTATAATGGTGCATGTGGCGATTCATTTGGTGGAGGAGGCTAAGATTGCGGGACCCGTGCAATTTCGTTGGATGTATCCAATTGAGAGGTATGATATTTATATTAACTTTTTGATACAATTTATTAATCAGCAATTTTAAGAAATTTTCTATGAACCACTTCACTTTGTTAATCTCAGATTTTTTAGCACTCTAAAAGGGTTTGTTCGCAACAGGGCTCGCCCCGAGGGTTCAATTGCTCAAGGAGTCATAGTAAATGAAAGCTTAAGTTTTTTATCTATGTATCTACCTGATATGGAAACTAGATATAATCGCCCCAAAGAAATTATGACGGGTCACATGATCGTCAAAAGGAGGGTCTTTCCATATTCCGAATGAGAACTCGAACATTTGGTAAAGTTAAGAGTTCATTTTCTCAAGAGGAGTTAGATAAGGCACACTGGTGTGTATTGAGCAATTGTGAAGAAGTTGAACCATACTTGAAGTAAGGGCTTAGTTTATATATTGTATCTGTATATTTTATTCTTTAAACTCAGTTATATATATATATATATATTCACAATGTTATATCCATGCATATATATGCAGATTGCATGTGGCTATATATGCAGATTGCACGTGGCTGAATTACAGGGGATTAGTCTGGATGAAGTTGGCGATCTTGAACAATTTGACCAAAGGCAAAAGAAGCAGTTTCCGTTATGGTTCAAGAACCATGTACGTTATGTATATATTATTTGATAAACAAGATCATTAGAAATGATATTTTACTATGCATTATTGTAACTAGCTTTTTATTTTTCTTAGATAAACTCGATACCGCTGGACAGTTCTAAAGATATCACAGACGAATTGCGGGCTTTAGCAAATGGTCCTATATAATTGAATACAGGCTTGTATGATGGATGCATGGTGAACGAGGTTCGATTCCATTCACGAAATCGTGATGAACACCTAAAAACTCAAAATAGTGGGGTGGTGGTTGAAGGAAACCATAAGAATAAATCGATTGAGTTTTTTGGTTTCTTGAGAAGGATCGTTAAGTTGCATTATGTTGGTGGCTATAAAGTTGTTCTATTTGAATGTGAATGGTTTGACATGGGAAACAAGATAAGCGTTTCATTAGCATCGACGTAAGGTCGCGGTGGTATAAAGATGATCCACTTGTACTACCTGTCCAGGTTCAGCAAATCTTCTATATCCATGACACAAAATTGGGAAAAGATTGGTAGATTGTTCAAAGAGTGCGACATAGACATTTATGGGATCTTCCTGAGATAGATGTTGAAAATATTGGGGATACTTTAGTGTCTGATACAAGAGAAGTATTGCAACAATATTAATCTAATGGAGTTCGTTGCACAGTTGAACTGGATAATGATGGTCATTTGCCAAATGATTTGTTGAGAAATGATATAGAGGGAGAAGAAGTTGATGCTATTTAGAGTATTAGAAATTCTAGACCATGTAACTCTAGTGATTTCATTAGAGATGAAGATGAGGATGAGTTTGACGAAGATGCTCTTGGGGGAAAAGAGCTGGAAGAAGACGATGAGGGTGTGGAAGAAGATGAGGAAACTGATCAAGAAGAAGAAGAATGTGAGGAAACTGACCAAGACGAAGAAGACGTGGAGGAGGAAGTGGAAGCTAAGAAAGAAGAAGAATATGGCGATGATGATGACGATTCAGATTATGAATAAGTAAACGACGTAAGTTTCTTCCATTTAGTATCTCTTTACAAGTTTTATCGTTTCTTATATAATATTATATTACTGATTGTTATTGTCGGTGCATTCGTTTTATATTAATTCGTTTTAGAGAACTTTTGAATCTTTGATTTTATTGATGATTCAAGAACCAATTTGCAGCATCAGCCTAATGCTACTGCTGCAAATTTGCAGCAATACTGCTGCTGCAAATTAGCAGCAGCAACAACAAACTTTCTTTAATGTGTAAATAAAGTAATTCTTTAGACTTGGGGATTATAAAGCAAGTGATGTGTTTGATTAACTGTAATTGTGTTGATCAACTGATATGTTATTGATTATGGGCATTCCTTGTTTTTTTTGCTTGTTGCAATGCTTTTAAGTTATTGTACCTGCTTTTTTGAGCCTCAAGGTTAATTTGTTGTTTGTTGATGATGATCAAATATATATTAGTTGTCTTACGAATTTTTTATTTGGTTCATTAACAGGTTTACTCGTGAAAGAGAACAAGTCATCGATTTTGAGGTTTTATTTCAACAAATGTTATCAATGTTGAATTTTTTTGGATGCAATTATGAATTGAGAATTTTATCTTAAATTTGTAATGGATCAGTATTGCTATTTATGAAATGAATGGTTCTCAATTTATTATCTATAATTATTTATTATTCATTGAATTTAGTTTAATATGGAATTATTATGAAAAAATTGTGCAATAAAAAAATGGCTAATAAATTATGATTATAAAATTGTTCCAGTGACCAAATATTGTTGTGACGAATAATTTGGTCATTATTGCTATTTAAAAAGTTCTTGTCTGATGTGACGATTTAAATTTGTCAAAACAGCCATATGTGGTTGTCGAGTATTGTGACGAAATAGATCTAATATGACGAAAATTTCTGCTCAAGTGACGAAATATTCGTCACAATTGCATAAGCTATGGTGGCGAGTTTTAATTTTGGCACGACAGCCGTGAATCTGTTGTGGCGGACTATTTATTCGTCACAATAGAGTGTGATGAAAAGTTGGTATGTTGTGACGAAAGGGTTTTGCCACAATAAGCGATTTTTTTTGTAGTGCATCTTGTGAAAAGGTTGAAATACAATAACCCATGATAAAAGAGAGGCCTTTATCATCAAACCCAGAAAAGGTTACGAGATCGAGCGAGAATACGCTCAATGATACAACCAAAATCGTCAAAGAAGAGCAATTTTTGACTCCCCAAAATGTTGCTAAAGGTGAAAGTGCCGTAATCAGGATCTCGAGTTGTACTAAAGAGGGAGTGGACGATAGTTGATACAATGTGGGCAGGCTCAGCCGCGTCCCACCCATCGGAAATGCGACGTCTTTGTCGGAAAATGGCGATAAGAAGTACTCCAGTTGGAAGAGGAGTTCTGATTTCGATAATGATGGTGGTAATTTGAAATTCGAATAGTGATAGAAAAATTGATGTTGATATGGATGCTGATAAAGAGAGGAAGAATTAGAGGACTCTGAGCCGGGACAGGGAGAAGGAACAGCGATGGAGTACTCTGAGAGTGAAATATTTAAACTACAAGTTACAACAAACTTTCTGTTTAAAACATGAATACATGAATTTCGTAGATTGGACAAAGGGAGAAATACCTTATGAAAAAGGAGAAGAAGAATGAAGCAAAAAAAAAAAAAAAGGAGAAGAAGAAGAACGTGAGAAATTTGAAGAGGAGCAAATTTGCTATTATTTCAAATTAATGTGAGGGGTGGGGGAAGGGGAGGTTTTTGATTTTAATGGGGTCTTTTTGTAATTAGTTCTTTACGTCTTAGGGTACAAATGACTTTTCGTAATCAATTATCCATGCCCACTCTCATACAATCGCGAGTGTATAACACTCTCGCAACGTTGCACGGGTTCAGGTACATTGGTACAGGTACGGGTACGGTACGGAAACGCCGATACGGCAAACAGCCGATACCGGTACGACAAGAATACGTCTATATATAAATAATTATTAATATTTATTTTACGTATTTTTTATTTTAACAAGCAATAAAATTTAAAACTTAAGCAAGAAAAATTAGAAATACACAAAAAAGGTTTAACATTAAAAAAAGTCATGTATCAAATATGAAAAAAGACATATAGGTGATTATGAATAGAAAAAGAAAAGTATAATTGTGGTGGCGCATGGTGGTGGGGTCAAGATGGCGCATTGTGGTGGTGGTGATTATGAATAAAAAAAGAAAAGTATAATTGTAAAAATAATGAGACCTGTCCTTGATAAAAGGATTTTCATTATTTTATTTTATTTTATATTTGGTGGAATATATATTTAAATATTTAACCCATCAAATATTAAAAGTTTATAAAAAAGACCCATAATAGTTCTGATACGCCTAAAAATATGTATCGGATAAGTATCGAGAATTTTAAAATTAAAGGATACGCCACGTGGTGTATCGGATACGTCAGAACTGGTAACGGTATCTGAATCTGTATCGATATGTATCGGGTACTCCATAACTGTCTTGGTATCGGTATCGGTGCATCACAGCACTCTCGTATAAAAGGGGGAAGTTGCTACGTATTTTAATACACAAGGGTGCTTTTTTCCTATTTCTATTTCATATGGAACTTTTTTTCTTGTTTAAATAACACGGGGAAGTTTTGTGCCAAAAACCCAATATTGTTTGTGCGCGTTAGGAAAGCTTAGTATGAAACCTACCAAAACTTATTATTAATTAATTAGAGTCAAAGTATAACATTGTTAAATTTCTGATTTCACATAGTATTTGCTAATGATAATTACAAATGTTTATGAAAACTTACCATGCATCACGTTAATTGGTTATAAATCAATGATGTTATATATTTTTGGAAATTCTTAGTTGTTCTAACAAATTTATTTATTAATATTTTTCCAAAAGAAAATTTGTGATGTTGATTATTTTCATAATATTTTAAAAGATTTGAGGAAAGTCTCAAATTATAAGAAAAAAGGTCTTATAATTATTTAGTTGAAAAAATACACACGAAAACCCGTATATAAGCTTCAAAACATAATAATTATAGAGTTCTCCCTACACTAATTTTGTTACCTTTTTGCTTAGCCAAAATATGCAGTACTGATTATTTATATAATAATTTTACACAATTTTACGAATCAAAATACAGAAAAACGTCTATAAAAATACTAGAAACGTTGACTCGGGGTTTACAGGTAATTAATAATTAATTTTAAATATGATATAATTAATTTGTGTGGTAAATATTGTAACTTAAATATGAGTGGAAAATCTAAATATTTTAACATTTTTTTTATGTAAGAGAGAATCAAATAATATTATTTTTCTTAAATGAGAAGCTATAAACAATGACGAATATTTTTTTGGCCCTTAATTTTGTTTTTCAAAATCTTATATGCCGTTTTTGGTTTGGCCAACTAAAAATGCCCCGAATCTTTGAAATCTTCTAACAAAAATAGTATTTTCTCTCTGGTGACAACTCTCAGGGTTTCTTCTCTTTGAAAGTGGTTCTAAAGGCTTTGAAAGTTGTTGTGAAAGTAGTACCCTAACTACTGAACATAACCTCATATTTATTGTTTTTCTCTTCGCGCTTGGCTGCGTTTTAGGGTTTTTGACTTGCAGCCCAAACTTCATCTGATTGCGGGGTATTGTGCAAAAATTGTCCATTAATTTGGCCTCATTGCACTTTTGGTCCGATAATTTGTACTTTTATAAACTTAGTCCAATATTTGGGACTTTTGTGCGCCTTTTGTCCTTCGGCGAAATTTTTCGGCACGTGACGTACGTGACCCCAGATATTTGGCCAAATCTGAACACACACATGCAAATTCGCACATGTGGTTGCACAATAACATAAAAAGTTGTTTCTAAGAACGCGGGGCGGCGCTACCATTGTTTCCCAAATGAGGGAAATCTCATAAGATCCATTGAGTATAAACACATTTTATGTTATTATACGACCACACGTGCGAACTTGCACATGTGAGTTCAAATTTTGCTGGAAATCGGGGGTCACATGCGTCACAAGCCAGAAATTTCACCGGAGGGCGAATAGCGCAAAGTTCTAAATATCGGACTAAGTTTGTAAATGTACGTATTAAAGGACCAAAAGCGCAATGACGCTAAATTAATCGACGATTTTTATAAAAAAAAAAAAAAGCAAAAAGCCATGATCGCACGAACCTTGCGCGATGTGGCACTGGTTGTGTGGCACCCGCGCGACGTGGTGGTGATCGCACTACCTTCTAATTTTCTCCATGCGGTCTCCTTCTCTTCAATCGAGATATAATCGGTATATCCACTTCTTGTAGTGTCGTAGCACTTGGACATACCGAAATATTGTCTCTGACCAGTTGTTGTCCAAAATTTGGCCTCGTTTAGCCTCGTTTTGTCTTGACTCCTTAAATATCTAAGAAAAGATAAAATAATACTAAAACAAGTAAATATTCTATAATAAGTATTCAAAACCATAAATAAATAGGTACTTAAATCACGCCAATGAGACGCTTATCACACCTCCTCGAAGAAACTGCAACGACCTTTCTATAAGAAATGGCTAGATCGTGGAGACATAACGGAAGTCTGCGTGGCCTAGCAGACAAACCACCGTAGAGGGACATGAATGCACTTAAATGAGATAATTTATGACATGTTTATCTGATATACGTGGCATCCGAATAAGCCAGATAACTCAAAGATAACTCAAAGATGGCACCACCAACGTGGCAAATATCCCCTGCCACACGTCCCTCACAAAATCATCCGTTCAACCCCTCGAAAAGAAATATATCCCTCGAAGAGAAGAACCCCATCGAAAAGGACAACACTTTACAAAACCAACTGTCACAAAGGACCCTATGCTCCACCACAAGAAGCTCTGATGACCTCCACCTAACCCACAGTGTAACACATTCCCCCTCTCAAGAATCTTTTTCCCCCAGCAACAACAAGAGGAAAAAGAAACAGATGGAACTCCCCTTTAGCATCTCCGCCGCTATCGTAAGGATATTCCTCTCCTTCTCGCATCATAATTTATTGCATCATCATACAAATCCATATGTAGTTCTAAAGGAGACTCATGACTTCAATAGAACCCCTTCAACCCAAGGGACAACTCGGTCCCGGAACTAGTTCGACCGGAACCGCGATCTCCGCAAATGCCACTTTATGAAGGGGTCTCACGGCCCTGGAGACAGTTTGAGGGCACCTCCTTACGCCTAAAAAAAACCACACGTACAAAAAAAGGGAAGAGGTTATTGCCTTAGCCCTTGCACAACAACGGGATATTATGTATCCTAAAAACTGCATCTAAAGCTTCCCAACCGCTAGCGAAGGTAACATTTTCAGCAAAAAGCACTCGCCAGTTTCTTAATCCATCCCTTCGAAGCGTAGACTGCAGCCTATCTCCTATAACCGTTCTTTTTTCTCTAAAAAAAAAAAGCTTTTAAACCAACTATCATACCCTATGAACCTTTCTTCTCTAGAAAGATAGATATATGCATACTAACCCGGCTCAAAAGGCCCCGCTTTAAATTGCCCTTCTTCTTTTCAGAAGTATATTCCACGTTCAAGATTTGGCCCAAACGTGCACGTATGTCCGAAAAACATAAAACAAATTATTCATACAAACGCATAAAAGGCTTAACTCTTCTGCCAAACAAAACAGAAGACAAAACAAAAGTACATAAAAAATAACAAATACATTATTTCATAAAACTACGAGGCTAGCCACTTCTCTTCCCTGACTCGCCGTACGCGATCCTCCCGTGTCACCAACCGCCTCACCTCCTCCTCCCCCTCCCATCCCACATCCACTGCCTCGAAAAAATAAGGAACTGACGAAGTCACCCGCGCCACCGCCAGAGCTGGGCAAGATCAAATACCACGCTGTCCCAATAACTTCAAAACGTCGTCAGGAGATTTAGGCATCGATAGCTCTTTCGGACGAAGCAAGGATATATTGACCTCATACTTATATAAGCTAAGTTATTTCCCTTTCGCACGATATCCCTAGTAGCCGTAGTATATGACGTGTCCAAAAAAAATGGCGATAAAAAGAGGCGTAATGTTTTGCATACCCCTTATACTTATCCAATGTACCCAAGGCATTGTCCTTCACCGCCTTCTATACATGATGGTCATGTTTTCGTATCAGCTCGGCCTTCCTGTCTGTGAACTCATGATGCAGCTCTACCATTTCTTGTTCGTTCACTCCGCTGCTGCTTTGACATCAAGATGCACTTTTGTCAGTGCCTCCTGTAATCGAGCCACTTGTGCGGACTGATCCTTCGCGACACCAACTAATTCGTTATTAGCTCGACGCAACTGTTGTCCTTCCATAAATGCTTCCTCCCTCAGTAGCTCGGACGCATCTAAAGCTTTCTACAATACGAGCCTCAGCAGCCTAGGCTACCTCCTCCATCCGCTCATCTACTTCAGCATACTCCCCATATGTTGATCCTAATGCTCTAGATTAACGACCCAATAATGGGCCCCTTAGCACCAACACCTTCTCCGCCAGTTTGCCTATCCGACACTGAGCTTGGTCATATGAGCCTCACATTTTCCCCATCGATGCAAACGCCTACAAAAGGAAAACAAGAAAGACACCGGACAGAACTTAGGATCCCTACCGCATATATATATATATATATATATATATATATATATATATAACTTTAGCGATGCTAGCAAAAACATCGACAAAATCTCCCTCCGGAAGAGATTCCCTTGAGAGGCTAGACTGAAGAGCCTCCACGAACGCCTCCTTCAAGGAACGTTGTAGTGCCTCCTGGTGAAGCACGAAGTTCTCCCCTGATACAACTTCCAAAATTGTTGCAACAACATCTCTCCCTGAAGCCGCCTCTAGGATAACGGGCGCTACCCCTTCCACTTCACGCAAAAAATCTACACCCTCTGGCCCCCCTTTAGACGGCAGGGAGTCGCCTCCAAAAGACACTCTCTTTCTTTTCTTATCTCCCTCCACTTTCTTTTCTTTCATTTTGTTCATTTTTTCTCACTAGGACCTGCACTCTCGACCCCTGCTACAACACCTCGTTCCCCCGCCTGCCCAAGCTCACCTCCCAAAGCCTCATTATCCTCATCTTCACCCTTATATGCAAACTCCTTACTACTCCCTTGATTCAACAACTCCACATCGATATGTGCACCTAATTTTTGGAAATCAAGACCAATCATCAAGACAAAGAAGAGAGAAGAGAGCAAAACCCCCCAAAAACAAAAAAGAGAATTTCTATAAAGTATAAACTACTCACAGATAACGCAAGACTCCACTTCAGGAAGGCTCTAAAGATTGACATCCATCCCAGAAAGAATCAAAAAATCTCTCAGCATGCATCTCCTTCGCCACCGCATCCATGGTTTTGAAATTCTGGACCAAAGACCTCTACTGCCACACATATGAAATCACCCATGCCACTCCCAAATGATGAACAAAGAAATAACGAGTCTTCCAGTTTCCAAACGAGGACTAAGTGTTGCACAGAAACCAGAAGCGCAAATTTTGAGGGGTGAAATTATAAAATGGAGCACCCGAGGGTGAGAGACTCACTCCATAGACTGCCAGAAAGCACTCCACCGAGCACACAATCATCATTTTGAAGAATACAAAAACAAAACTAAGTCAAACAGATATAACCGTTAGGCGCTACCTGAGGAGAAGACAGCCCGCACGCTCAGAATACGTCACAGAAGAATCAAGGGAGTAAAGCTCGTAAACCCGTTTTGAGTTGTGCCGCGTAAACTGTCACGTGCTCCGCCGTAGATCTGTTAGCCCGATCGCAAGAAAGGGGGACCTTGAATTCCACCACCGATGAATCTACCCCATACTCCTCGAACTTATCCTCCACGAATTTTTCTGAAACAACATAAGGAATATCACCTACTGGTATGTGCTTAGCCTTTGCCCCTCTCCGCCTCCGAGAAGAGGATTCACGGGGACCTCTTTGCTCGGTAAACCCCCCTCTAACCCCCGATGACACGGACCCAGTGGTCGTCGTATCCCCCACAACTCTCCCCTCCATGGGATTGGAGTGTTAGAATCCATGGGATTTCACTAGAAAAATGTATAACTAAACACTCGTAAAAGGAAGAAGCTCTAAACAAGAAAGAAGAGAGCTCAGAAGAGAAGAGATAATTTTTTGCAGTATGAAGAAATCACGGCGCGAATCCCTTTTTATCGATGGTGAAGCAGTGTCATTTAATTCTCAACTGGGATAGGAATCGCTTCGTGAAGAGGCACGTGTCTGATCAAACCTCAAAGGTCACACCACATCGAAAGGTCATAACTAAACCCTAATCAATGCGTATGTTCCAACTGCCAGAAAATAAAGAGTCAAATTACATTAAAGTCCCCTCTACGTCTTCCTGAGCAGTGCTTTAAATTCCCCTCGTATTCTTCGAATGCGAGGCGGATTGGAGGACTCCTAGTAATAGACAGAATTAAGCTCCTCGCATTAAGGCACATAAACTCCGCTCATCAAAGTAGCACTTGGGAAAAGAAAGAACAATGTTGACCTAAAGCCCACTCGAAATTCTTATCCTATCACAAGATCAATACAAAGCTAGAACGATTTTGACCCAAAGCCCCTCAAAATCCTTATCCTATCACAAGATCAACACAAAGCAAGAAAGGTGCTGACCCAGAGCCCCTCGAACTTCTATCGCCCCATCAAGACCAGCATTAACTCAGAACACCCATCAGACGCTCATTCGGCTATGCACCCACCGGCATTCCAAAGGACCTAGCTACGAGCCTTACCCAATTATCTATATAAAGCCCCCCTTTTCTGTAAAAAAAAAAGAACAAACTTCTTCCCCCGTAATTTAGGAAAAAGAAACACACATCAAGTACAATTTCTTTCATGTGGTTATTTTCTCTTTACTCCTCGATTCGGGGAGAGACCAACCCACCTTCTTATTTGTACAATTTTTTTTTCATTACGATATAAATATAAGTGGAGTTATCTATCATCAATTTTATTAATATTTTTCCAAAGAAAATCTGTGATGTTATTATTTTGATAATATCTTAAAAGATATATTTGAGGAAAGTCTTAAATTATGAGAAAAAATGTCTTATAATTCTTTAGTTGAATAAATACACACGAAAACTGTATAAAATCTTTATAACACAATAATTATAGAGTTATCCTTATAGCAAATTATTTTCAAAATTATTTTACACAATTCATAATAAAGTCTCAAAACACAGAAATGTGTCTTATGATATATATCATTGAATAAATGTACGTACAGTTGACATAATAATCTAAAACAACTGCTAATGTTATATATTGCTTCTCATTACACCGCGAGTTTTGGTAATTAAAAGAACACGCTGAGTATGTTTTCTGCCAATATAACTAATTACAAATAATATAGAGTAGCTTTTGTATTTAATTCAATAAGACGCTGAGTTAGTTTTTTTTTTTTTTTATCTCAATAAATTAATTAATTTAATGTTACTTATCTCGGACAATATATCTTATCGGGTTCGTAATTATGGAAACAGTACCGTACCGACATTCAGTTAAATCTATCGAGCGCGTATACATATAAATAGCTCTGTATCCTTTTTTCGTATCCAATATTGATTGGGATTGGACTCATACCATATATGAATCAATGAAATTTTTGATTGAGACATTTATAATTTTATACTTTTCAATATCACAAAAATCGCTTCATAGTTTCTCACAGCGAACTAGTTCGATCACAACTCCCAGAATTTTTCTTTCACCAAAAGCAAAAAAGAAAGATTACAATTTTCAAAAAGAGATTCAATCAGCAAATATGTAAGTGCCTCCAGTACTTTATGCTAATTTCTTAGCAACATATTGATCATTTAGTAGCACCTGATTATGTTTCTTTTGGCACGTAGTATGTAGGAGTTTTTACGTATAATATTAATGCGTTTTGATTAATTAGTAAAACTTTGAAAGGGATTTGTAACTTTATATCGAATTAATGGTTTCAGGCGTATCATAAGGAAGGAGTTCTGCGAAGTCTTTCGCACGATGTTTGAAATTGACTCCATATATACTTCTCTTAAGCCATTAGGCAAAGGATCGTATGGGTTTGTCTGTTCATCGACTAATACAGCGACGAAGGAAAGGGTGGCGATCAAGAAAGTGATCGATGTATTTGAAAACCAAATGGATGCGGTGCGGACTCTGCGAGAACTGATTGTCTTGCGTTGCATAAAGCACGAGAATGTGGTTGCCATTAAGGATGTCATGCTTCCGACAGACACGAAGCGTTTCAACCAAGTGTATATGGTGTACGAGTTGATGGATAGCGATCTTGAAAGGATTATTAAGTCTCCACAGCCTCTGTTGAATGAGCATTGCCAATACTTTCTTTTCCAGGTAATTTACAAACACTAGCTTTGGTTGCTTCATATCCAATTAATTTGCTGATTTAGTTAACTAATCTGGCAACGTAGCACAAACTAATTCACATGATTTTCATTGATTTGAAGCTTCTGAGTGGATTAAAGTATCTTCATTCTGCAAACGTTCTTCATCGTGATTTGAAGCCTGGAAATCTCCTTGTGAACAAAGATTGTACGCTGAAGATATGCGACTTTGGGTTGGCACGGAGCAACAGACAAGACGGAGAGTTGATGACTGAATACGTTGTCACGAGATGGTATCGTGCACCTGAATTACTTCTTGCTTGCGATAACTACGGATACTCCATTGATATGTGGTCAGCGGGATGCATCTTGGCTGAGCTTCTTGGTCGAAAACCGCTCTTTCCAGGGACCGATTCTCTGAATCAACTCAAGGTCATTATGAGCGTTGTTGGTGCGCAACCTGAAACCAATCTTGAATTTATCGATAATCCCAGAGCCAAAAGCTTTATAGACTCGCTTAATGAGTCCTCCCCTGAAACTGACCAATTCTCTTCTTTATTCCCACAAGCCGATCCACTCGCAGTAGATTTAATGACTAAGATGCTTGAATTCGATCCATCCAAGAGAATAACCGTAACAGAGGCACTTTGTCACCCATACATGTCGAGTTTCTACGATCCAACTTGCCATCCTGATGCCAAAATCCGTGTCAATCTCGATAATATCCATGAGTCTATCGGAGAGCCCATCATCAGGGAGATGGTGTTGAGGGAGATTCTCTTTTACCATCCTGAAGGTGTAAATGCTGTTTGAGTAGCAGTAAGAAACTAGTTGGGATTTCCGACGATCTGGCCTCCATCTTTCCCAGAAAAAACTAGCAGCAAAGAACTAGTATTCAGTTTTCAGTTATTATATTATTGAGATTATTTGTATAGGAATGTTGTTTTATTGATTAATATTGTACGGATTGTTACTTGCAAACTGAGGTTTCTTTATTAGGAATTAATGTTATGCATCTGTATGATAATATGATGTATAAATTAAGGTTTGTAGTTTCGAGCATGAGAATTGAGAAGCAAGATCCCATCGACCTCCAAACAGTTGAAATGCTTCAATAGGAGTTTATTTATTTGCTAGCTTGACCTACGCACGCTCGCTGTGGCGTGTGATGTTATATAAAAGAATGGCTAAGTTTAACTCGAGTTGTCTTAACTAATTAATGGTTAAGCTTTTTGGTTACTCATTCGATTGTTTCTTAATTATTTTAGAATTCTACTATACTATTAGAACTGTTAATACAAAAGAGCAAGAGCGAGAATTAACTAATTGCTACTAAGTCGAGCCTTAAGGTGAAAAGCGTGTATCTTTAGAAAGAAATTATTGTTGGAGTTGGCCATGTGGCATTTAATGCCAATGGGCTGATAAAGTTGAGAAGTGAAGGTTTCCACACGGTTTCCTTCATGAGAATTGCCTATAAATAGGCAATAGCTTTGCAAATGAAATGCATCCTAATCCATTCAGAGCTTCTTTCTGTATTCAGAGCTTCAAAACGTTATACATGAACTTAAAATTGCGTGGGGTGCCAACTTACGGGACTAAAATTGAGTGGAGTGCCAACTTACGGGACCAATTGCGTGGGGTGCCAACTTACGGGACTAAAATTGATTAATTTTACCAACTTACGGGACCAATTGCGTGGGGTGCCAACTTACGGGACTAAATGCATGAGGGTGCCAACTTATGGGACCAAACGAATATTTTTCCCTACAATGTAGTATGTTATATACTTGTGGGGTGTAGATTAGAGAGCGGTGAAAGTGAATAAGCTCTGCGGGGGGTCATTCGGGTTGAGTGAAAATTATGTAGTTGTACAAATTTTCTACATAGTGAATTTTGCTCGGGTCTCCGTGGTTTTTCTCCGGTTTTGGAGTTTCCACGTTAAATCCTTGTGTTGTTACTATCGTCAATATTTTATTCGTGTTGCTTCGTAATTACATCATGGACAAATCCTGGAGGCGGTATTTGAGGCGGTTCAAATACCCAACAACCCTGGTATAATACTTTGGTAAATAGAACACACAAAACATGGAGCAATTACTAGTTGCCTCCCTCGATCTCATCACCACAAGTCAAAATAGGAAAATTAAAAGAAAAAAAATCCTAAATTCATAATGAATAATCTTTGGAAGATCGAGTCGCAAGCTCACAGACCAAAGAAACTTGTATATGTATATCTTCGTCTTTCTTTTTTTCTTTTCTGGATAGTTTCAAACTTTTTTTTGTTGGTAAATCCACATTCTTTTGTTTAAGGTCAATTTTTAATGATTTTAGTTTCTTGAAGATATGTCAGTTTATTGTTATTGGAGTTAGAAATATCTACATAGAGTAGTTCTTAGATTGATTTCTTAATTATTAGGATAAAATCTATTAATTAAACCTTATCAAACATGTACATCTATGCCGTGTGTTTTTCAGTCTAATTGGCAGAAAATCATTATGTACAGCCGTTGTATGGATATTGTGGTACAACTGAGAAATGAGATTAAACGATTTTTCTAAATTATACGAAATTACTACCAATTATTACATCTAGACCGTATATTAACAACAATAATCAAGGAGCTGTGTCACCCCATCGTACAATGGTTGCACCTAATAATTTCTCCTAATTGACTATAGTTTTGTTTATATAGCAAGCTATTATAACGAGTATTTGCAACTACTTCTTAGTAGCAGGTGATATGTATATGAACTGTCGGTTACTTTTAATTATGATTAAATTACACAGCTAACAATCGATAGATTTTCGATGTAGAGTTTTATATTTTGAAGCCTACAAATTGGGCAGAAAACGCGAATTGATATTATGTAATAGACAGGATAAGGCGAAGGTAATACTAATTACTAATGTATATGGTTATCTTTTAATGGAAGTAATTTGATACTTGACATGAATAATTTGATTGTGGTCGTATAAATTAGCTACATATAATTTAGATTTTAAACATAATGTACAACAAAAACTTGAAATGAAACTATATACTCTAATATACAAATTTTCAAATATATTTGTATCTAAGAAATCTCAGTAATATAAATTTTCAATTTTATTTCTAAATAAGAAATCTCAGCTACGTACTTTTAGTCTGTCTCATGGGATTTTGAAGAAATCGACAGGTTGTCATTTCAATTATGTTATTTTGTCCGTTCATAAACCCTTTATGATAATATATAAATCAAGAAATCTAAAAGATTTACATACCGTGAAAGTATATACGCTCACTCTCATTAAAAGTTAGTTTATAAGTGAGTTCTTTCTTTACACTAGAAGAAAAAATGGGGCATTTGTGAGTTGCATTAATAATGTATGTAAGAAGAAAAAGCAGTTATTCGATATAACTATAAATATTTTTCAATAACTTAAAGCCCCACAAGTAACATATATAAGCTCTTGCAAAACACCACTAGTTAATTACTCTGCTTTGGCTCAGCTTAATTCACACGACTTTGTAGATTTTCCTATTTTCTCGTGCACGAATAGCAGTACTAATTTTGCGTTTAGAAAAGTAATTCGACAGCGCAAAACAACTATTACAATTTCTCACTTTTCTCTTACAGGTTTTACAACTGAATTCTTAAGTCTAAAAATGTAAACTTTTTAGTTCTTACACACCAAAGTTATAAGTATTTATATTTACAATTTTGTAAAATTATATATTTGGGGCATGCATACGTGTGGGCTGGGTTGTTTGGGCCCAGTAAGCTCTTTGTGTTAGTTTTAATTTAATCTGGTCAATCAAGTTCGTCTTGTGGGTTGATATATTGCCAATATTTTAAGCCCAAATTCGGCAATCCCAGAGGTCTATTAGGTTGATCTTGATTCTGGTCCATGTGTCAGCGTTTTGTCCGGATATTATGCTTATAATCAGACTGACTAGGGGAAACTTTTGATTAGATCATGTGACTTATGTATAATGTCAATAATCTAGCAGAGACTCGATTCAACAGAAGGTTAATTTTTGATCAAATGACAGACATTAGTAGATAAATATTTGATAGGTTAAAGCTTATCCGTGTATATAATATTTCGGACTAAAGTAAGTTGTATTATTGTCAAGATTTTGTTCTTAACATTTATAGATAGAGAAAAAAAAATGTAATATTTAACTTATTTATTTTTTATAGGAGATATTTAAGTTTTTCTATCATATAGTATATCGGCCCATAACATTATGTATTATTGGCAGAAAGTTATTGTCAATATTTATTGTTCTGGTTTGAGACTATCACTTACAACTGTAATTTTTTTTATAAAAACGACATTTTATGGTAGTGTTTGGTATCCCATAAGAATTCACTTAACCTAGTTCTTCCCATTATTAAAAACATTAGTGTTATCACTATGAGGTTGCATTAAAATAAAATTAATTTATTTTCTCGTGCATTAAGTATTCTTTTTTGTGTGTAAAAGCATGTTATTTTTATGCTTTTCGTTAATGTATTTTTCGTATCTACTACTATTTTAAATATAATCATATATAATGTTCAATTAGGATTTGTTATGATGCATGTTTATGTTAATCCTTAATGTTCAATTAGGATTTATTATGATGCATGTTTATGTTAATCCAAAGCATTAGATCGTTTGTAAGTTATGCTTTATGGTAGATGATATTATTCAGTGCATGAATATATTTTATTATGGTCACCCTTTTGATATGTTAAATGTACCCCCTAACCTATTCAGTTTGGTACAGATTGTCTCCCACCTAATGTTATACAAATTTCAACATCTTTATTAAAATTATATTTGGGGCATGCATTTGCGAGAGTGTTTGCACAAATAATTCGTTTACGTGCACAATTCCCTGATTATACTATAAAAAAAATTCGTCTTGATAATGCTGGTGAGTTTTCATCCCAAGCCTTCAATGACTATTGCATGTCAATTGAAATAGATATTGAACATCCTGTTGCTCATGTTCATACACAAAATGGTTTAGCTGAATCGTTTATTAAACATTTTCAGTTAATTGCAAGACAATTAATTATGAAATCTAAGCTTCCCATTTCTGCTTGGGGACATGCTATTTTACATGCAGCAACACTTGTACGCATCAGACCAACAAGTTATAATACTAATTCCCCTTTACAAATTGTTTCCGGTCTAGAACCAAGTATTTTCCATCTGAGAATTTTCGGTTGTGCGGTATATGTTCTGATATCTCCACCACAACGTACAAAGATGGGTCCACAAAGAAGACTTAGAATATATGTTGGATATGAATCTCCATCTATAATAAATTATTTAGAACCATTGACTGGAGATTTATTTACAGCAAGATATGTTGATTGTCATTTTGACGGATCTATTTATCCAACATTAGGGGAGAGAATAAACAGTTGGAAAAGACTATCTCTTGGAGAGAATTATCGCTCAAAAACGAGATCCTCGTACAAAGCATAGTGAACTTGAGATCCTCGTACAAAGCATAGTGAACTTGAAGTTCAAAAGATAATTCATATGCAAAATATTGCGAATTAGTTGCCAGATGCATTTACTGATCCGAAACGAGTGATTAAGTCTTATATACCAGCTGTAAATACTCCAATTAAAATTGATGTCCTTGAAGGACAACCAAGTATTGCCAATGAGTCTGTAACACGACAAAAGTGAGGTAGACCTATCGGTTCCAAAGATAAAAATCCTCTATAAAAAAAGAGCACGTGTTGAAAATAATCAAAAAGAAGAAACAACAATTCTCGCAGAACCTGTTGACATAAATGACAAGGTTCTGGAAGAACCTCAGTCGCCAAAACCTACTGAAAATGAAGAAATATCAATCAACTATGTCACAACAGGCAACAAATAGAATCGCAATAATATTCACATTGATAAAATTTTCGCTTACACTGTAGCGGCCAACATTATGGAAGAATGTGATGATTTTGAGCCTACATCTATTTCAAAATGTCGGCGTAGAAAGGATTGGCCCTTATGAAAAGACGCAATCAATGTTGAATTAAATTCACTTGCCAAACATCAAGTATTTGGATGTGTGGTTCGCACACCAAATAACGTACAACCAATAGGATATCGATGGATATTCTTACGTAAGAGAAATAAAAATAACGAAGTTGTGCGATACAAGGCAAGGCTTGTGGCACAAGGACATGGGTATTGATTATGAAGAGTCATATTCTCCAGTAAGTGATGCAATTACCCTAAGGTATT
Source organism: Linaria vulgaris (assembly GCA_948329865.1). NCBI lineage: Eukaryota > Viridiplantae > Streptophyta > Magnoliopsida > Lamiales > Plantaginaceae > Linaria > Linaria vulgaris. The sequence continues at coordinate 25,542,733 of OX415250.1, read as the reverse complement.
TGATTTGTTTGGCAGTACGTGAGAAACTTGAAATGCGATTAATGGATGTCGTTACAGCCTAGCTCTACGGATCCTTGGAAATGATATTTATATGAAAATCCCTGAAGGATTTAAGTTGCCTGAAGCACAAGCTTTAAATCGTAACGAGATTTATTCAATTAAACAAAATAAATCTTCATATGGATTAAAGCAATCTGGGAAAATATGGTACAATCGCTTGAGTACATTTTTGTTGAAAGAAGGTTATAAAAATGATCATATATGCCCTTGTGTTTTCATTAAAAGATGCGGATCTGAATATGTTATCATTGTTGTTTATGTTGATGATTTAGATATTTGGAACTCATGAAGAGTTATTAAAATTATGAATTATTTGACAAAGGAGTTTGAGATGAAAGACCTTGGAAAAACAAAATTTTGTTTAGGTCTTCAAGTTGAGCACTTAAATGATGGAATATTTATTGATCAATATAATTATACCTCAAAAGTACTTAAGCGATTTTATATGGATAAAGCACATCCATTAAGTACAGCTATGATTGTGAGATCTCTTGATGTGAAAAATGATCAATTCCGACCATCTGAAAATGATGAAAAACTACTCGGTCCAAAAGTACCATACCTTAGTGCAATCGAAGCGCTAATGTATCTTGCTAATAATATGAGGCCTGATATATCATTTGCGGTGAATTTATTAGCAAGGTACAATTCTTCCCCAACCAGAAGACATTGGAATGGCATTAAGCACAATTTTCGATATCTTCAAGGGACAATCGATTTAGGATTGTATTATTCATCTTCATCCAAATCGGATCTAACTGGTTATGCAGATGCAGGATATTTATAAGATCCACACAAAGCACGATCTCAGACAGGGCATGTTTTCACTTGTCGTGAAACATCTATTTCATGGAGATCAGTAAAATAAACCTTGGTCGCTACATCAACTAACCATGCATAATTATTGGCAATTCATGAAGCTAGTCGCGAATGTGTTTGGTTACGATCTATGACGCAACATATTCTTGGAGCATGTGGTTTACCGACCAAGCGAGAAGTTTCAACAACCTTTTATGAAGACAACGCAGCATGTATAGCACAACTGAAGGAAGGATTTATTAAAGAGGATAGAACAAAGCACATTTTATCCAAATTCTTCTTCACTCACGATCTTTACGAGAAAGGCGAAATCAATGTCCAACAAATTCGTTCAAGTGACAACCTGACAGATTTATTCACTAAGTCCCTCCCTACAACCACATTTGAGAAACTGGTGCACAAGATTGGAATGCGGCGCTTCAAAGACATCAATGGAAGTAATGATCAGAGGAGTAAATAGACACTCCACTCTTTTTCCCTTTACTAAGGTTTTTTCCCATTGGGTTTTTCTTAGTAAGGTTTTTAACGAGGCATGTGTCAAACGAACATTCAAGGGAGAGTATTATGAAATATAATTGTATTGTGAATATTGTTTGTCCTACATTGGAAAATTGTGAAGACATTCATCCTAGCATTTCTATAAATAGAAGACCTATCACCTTTGTAATATACACTTTTACATTATGAAATAAGAAAGAGTTTGATAAATAATATTACTCTCTTTTATTTTCATTTGAGTTTTAAACATTTATAACAAAGCATACGTTTTCTCTTTATTCTTTTTCTTTTAGTTTTGTTGCTAATATGGAGCACTAGGGGTCTCGATCAAATTCCTCTACCGTATAAATATTATGTTTTGGCTTAGTTGGATTCGCATCATTTGTTGCATTTGTACCCCAATTTATCCGAATTAGCATTAGTTTGCTCATTTGCTTTTAGAAAAGTATCAAACAACTATTTATGGTATTCTTACCCATTATATCAAATCTTTTCCTACAGATTCCACAACTGGTTAACATTAATAAATATATCAATGAATCTTTCTCTCCATTTTTGATCTTCCCAGTTCCTCTAACCTTGACGCCAAAGAAACAGCCGCGAACGTTCAACGAAACTCAACCAATACACCACGTGAATTATATATATATTACAAAATATCAACACTTTCATATACTTGCTCACCACTCGTCTTACTCTTTGTTTTAGCTTTTAAATTACATAAATAATACATCTGACGTACAATCCCACAAACACCTGGTCCAATTAATCCAACTAAACATAAAGTCAACAAATCTTCATCACTTCATGCTATTTTCATTTCGAAATAATCATCCCAAAATCCCTAATTAAAATCAATAAATTAAAATCCACACCACACCTCAACCATATTCACCTGACTCACGTCTTTCATCCACTACAAACAACAACAAAAAAAACTAACAGGCAACAATCACAAAGAATCCTCTATCTCACTTTTTGCGTCCATCTACTATACAAAAAATGGTTCCTGCATCATCGAAATCCAGATTAGCCACCGCAAAAACCATCCTCTCCACCGTAGGATCAGTCGCCGCCACCGTGGTCGTAATCCGCAGCGTCACTCAAGATATCCTCCCCAGTGAATTCACGGACTACCTCTTCTCCGGCGTCAGAAACTTCTTCTCAAGATTATCCAACCATATAACCTTAGTCATCGAAGAATTCGATGGCCTCGACTCCAACGAGATCTACGAGGCTTCGCAAATGTACCTCGGATCAAAAGTCAGCCCCAACACCCGCCGCTTCAAAATCAGCAAACCGGAGAAGGAGAAGCATTACAACATCACCATGGAACGCGACCAGGAGACTATCGACCACTACAACGGTGAGAGATTCAGCTGGATTTGGATTTGCAAGCTAACTGAAACCAAACAAATATACAATCCGCGCGATATGAATTCGACTTTGAGATCGGAGGTTCGATCCTTTGAGCTAACGTTCCATAAAAGGAATAGAGAGTTAGTTGTAGAATCATACTTGCCTTACATTGTAAACGAGATGAAGATTAAGAAACAGGAGAGGCGAACGATCAAGCTTTTTACTATTGATTATGATAATATGTACAACATTACCGAAATGTGGATGCCTGTAACGATGGATCATCCGTCCACGTTTGATACTCTAGCGATGGATGTCGAGTTGAAGGATATGATTTTGAAGGATCTTGAACTGTTCGTGAAGAGGAGAGAGTATTACAGGAAAGTCGGTAAGGCGTGGAAACGAGGGTACTTGTTGTACGGTCCGCCTGGTACAGGGAAATCGAGTTTGATAGCTGCAATGGCGAATTATTTGAATTTTGATGTGTATGATTTGGAGTTGACTGAGTTGACCAGGAACTCCGAGTTGAGGAAGTTGTTGGTCGGGACGGCGAATAAGTCGATTTTGGTGGTGGAGGATATTGACTGTACTATTGAGTTGCAGGAGAAATTGGCTAAAAGGGATGAAGCAGAGAATAACTTTAATGGGGATCAAAACAGGGTAAGTTATTTTCATTTTACTTTGCTTATTAGAAATATTGTTGAGATTAGAATGTGGTTACTTCAATCAATTAATGTGGTGGTTAAATAGTCCTGTATGGGATTAGGATTAAAATTACCATTAGATCAGAAAGTTGAAAGAACATTATAAATATTAGAAAGACTCTCCTAGTGTTGGAATATTTATAGCTTGAAGTTTTGAACATATGCGAGGTAATTGTTCAATAGTCTAATATTGGTAAATGTTACATTACTTTGTGACAGGTAACGCTATCTGGTCTGCTGAACTTTGTGGATGGATTATGGTCGAGCATTGGTGATGAGAGGATCATAATTTTCACGACCAATCACGTAGAGAAGCTCGACCCAGCACTACTTCGTCCTGGTCGCATGGACGTGCACATTAACATGTCGTATTGCACACCTAGTGGTTTCAAAGTTCTAGCCTCAAATTATCTTGGGATAAAGGAACATGTTCAATTCAAAGAAATCGAGGAATTGATCGTAAACGGGAAAGTGACGCCGGCTGAAGTAGCCGAGCAGCTTCTCAAGAGTGATGACACTGATGTTTCTCTTAAAGGGTTGATTGATTTCATTCAAAATAAGATTAAAGAAAATCAGGAAGCTGAAGCTGAGAAAGCAAAAGCAGAATTGACCAAAAAGCAAGAAGCTGAAGTTGAGAAGGCAAAAGCAGAATTGAATGAGCAGGGTAAGGAAAATGGCAAGAAAGTGGAAGAAGAAGAAGAAGCCAAAAAATCTCATAATCTATGACATTGACATATTATATAGTAATTCGAAATTTGTACATTGGGAGGAGATGATTTTCCAGCATGAACGTGTTTCTTGTTTTTCAGTTTAGAGACGCAAAAAGGAAAACGGGTAAATGAGAGTCCTTTAACCAAAAGCCTGGCAATCATGTTTCTTTAAAGGGGAAATTACATTAAACTCCCATCGTATGGTCCGTTTTACAGTGAACATCCTTAACTTTATTTTGTTACGGTCAATCCCCTATCGTATGCCGAAATACACACTTTACCACAAGTCAACTTTTCGACAAAATATGCCGTCGGAGATTCCTTCCACATACCGGGCACGTGATGCAACTAAGGGTATTTTCGTCCGAGCACATTGTGCACCCCCCCTAACGTTTACATTTATTTGTACTTACCACCTAACGTTTGGATTGGTAACCCCTATTGTTTACTGGATGGCACTTAACCCCCTAACGTATTCCCTTTGTTATACGGTACCCCATGAACTATCAATTTTATTTTGTTTTTTGTGTTCTTAAAGGGTAGTTAAATGTACTATTTGACTACTCTTTTTGCGGCCTTTTTATATTTTTGCGCCCTATTTGAATCTTATCAAAAATCATGAAATCTCAAGTTTAAAATGCACTAAATTAAACTACTCGGTCATTTCATAAATGACATAATTAAACACCGTCTCATAACAAACATTGTTAAAACATGACATATCCAAAATTAGTCATAAAAAACCCTGAAGCTACTATTTTTTCCAATGGTACACATAATTACTAGAGTTCTTAATACACATCAAAACAAGCCAAAACATGGCCACATGCCATGAATACTTTAACAAACTCATGAAAAAAAAGCCTAAAGTTAAGGTTCAAAATACTGAAATGTATCGTGCCAAAACTTCACTCTACACCCTCGAGTCTTCCATATTCACTTGTTTAGGGTTTGATTAACAGCCTTCTGAAGCAATCTTGCTGACTCCTTGATCTGAGGATCTGCTGTAGAAGGTTTTGGTCAAGGGGCTGGTTTGGGAAAACTCACATCTGACCTCTTAATCTGCAATCAAAACATATCATAATACCATTAGACACAAAAACAATGTATTATAAAAGCTGTATAAATCAAACAAAGTTTTGTTTTGTTTTGATACCTCTTTTTTTGTTGCCACTTTAATAGCCTCATCTGAATTCATCACAACTTGAACTTTTGGTGGATTCTTTGCATTCTTTGCATGCTTCTTATCACCTTTCTACCACGCATTTCCTCACCCAATCTAACTACCTTCTTTGGCATAGACTGTCTTGTTTCATGCTATTTTAGCTCTTCTTGCCCCAAGTCCAGTTTCCTTTTCACCTTACCACCCCTAATTTCTTCCTCCTACAATTTATCACCATGCACAATAAACATCCTTAAAACTTAAAATAAATATAACAAACTAAAAATCCTAAAAACTTGAAAAAAATTATAACATACCTGCACACTCATCTTGGCCTCGCCCTTCTCCTTCCCTTTGCACTCTGCTTTAATAATCTTTGTCTTTCCTTTGCTCACAAGAGATCTCCCTCTTTCAGTTCTTTTCAATCTAGGAGATCTTCTCACAGGACTTGAATCTATAATATTTGTCATAACATATTCACCAGACAATATTATCTCATCTTTATCTTCACCATCACCATACTGCTATGATACACCATTATTTGTCACTGATTCACTTCCACCATCATTTTTCACAGTACGACTACCATCATGCATCACACTGTCTCTGCCACCAGCATTTTTTACAATTTCATTTCCCCTGGCCTTTTTTCACATTATCACCTCACCATTCTTTATCACAGATTCACCTCCACCAGCCTTTTTCACATTATCACCTCCACTATTCCTTATCACAGATTAATTTCCCCCAGCCTTTTTCACATAATCACCTCCACCAACATTTTTCGCAGTCCCACTTGTACCAGCCTTCACATTTCCCTAACAGACAACAGAAAAAATCAAATTTTAACACAGACAAATAATCCATGATACAACCAACTTCAATAACAAACCATTACCTTAGCAGTTTCCTTAGAAGTTTTAGGCGTTTCCACACCATTAGGAGATACCTGTACCAATGAGTAGGTTCAATTAACACCCAAAATGGCAATAATGAAATTGTAATGATACAATGAATGTATTTAAAATTTTGAATAACTTACTAGATTTTTGGGAGGAACATCTTTTCCTTGCTCATCACTCACACACCCTGATGCAGCTTTGCTTGCAGGACATGTCCTCTTTTTGTGTCCAGGTTCCTTACATACACCACAACACATGTCCAGGCCCTTCCTACCCAATCTTTGGGTCTCACCATACCCCATTGGTTTCTTGTTGACCTTCGTAAGCTCGTCTTTAGTTTTCTTTCTATCTTGTTTCTTTGGCCTTCCTGGAAGCCTCTCAGGAATTGGTGGCAAACAATGAGCTAAATTGCTAGCAGGACACATATGAGGTGCCTTCAAAATCTTCATGCAATTGCTATAAGTACTCATATAAGATGCCTTTGAGTAGCATTCATCCACATAATGCACAAGTTCTCTTTCCTTGTATCTGATTCCAGCAATTGCATGAATGCAAGGTATACCTTTGAGTTGCCACTTTCTACAAGTACAAATTCTCTTTTCAATGTTGGCTGAGCACTTTCCTTCTGGTGATTCCATCTCAAACTCATCATCTCCATTCCAGTGGGCCTGACATGACATGCTCAAGCCCTGGTTAGCATCCAATAGCTTCTCTATATTTGGACAAAGTGCAGAACCCCACTTTTTGGTTAAGTCACTCTTAACATGCACTCTCTTCATCAGAATCAATCTCATATGTTCAAGCATGTCAATGATGGGCTTGGGTCTTGCCTCTAATATGCGTGAGTTGAAACTCTCACACATATTGTTCAAGATGACATCACGCTTGATGTGTGTCTTGAAGTATGCTCTGGACCACCCCCTAGTTGCCCTATTTGCAAGCTATTTGAATGCCTCCAAGTTCCTTTTCATAATGATACTATATACCCTGTCAAATTCTTGAATTGTAGTTGCCTAAGCAGCCCTCTAAGTAACTTCAATGCCAATCCTCTATGTTTTTTTTAAGTTGCTATACATATGCATCACACAAAATCTGTGAGCACAGTATGGAAACATGGAATCAACTGCATCTATCATACCTTTTTGCTTGTCTGACATCACTAACCACCCACCACTCCCATCTGTTAAGATGTCTAAGTCCGTCACCAGTAAACCCAAAAACCATTCCCAGCTTTCTCTTTTCTCCTTTTCCACCACTGCATATGCAATGGGATACATGCAATTATTAGCATATATCCCTATTGCAGTCAGCAAAATCCCTCCACATAAACTCTTCAAGTGACATACATCCAAGCATATCACTATTCTACTACCAGCCAACATCCCCTTCTTCAATGATCCCCAACATATGTAGAAGCTTTTAAACCTTGGACCATCAACTATCTGCCTTGTTTTATTTCTTACCGTGTTGTCACTATCAGACCTCATAATCTCAGCAGCATATCTCTAGAGCATTGCATACTATTCCTTCTCAGTACCAAGTGACATCAGCCTCACTTTTCCCTTAGCCCTATACATCTCGCCTTAAAAAAATTTACTTTGTTCTGATCTTTGATAGTGATCATCATTGAACCCACTGGCCACTACATGTTTATCTTGGTCATGCTCTTGTACTTTTCTGCAACCCAAGTAGATGTAGCACAATTAACATCTTCACCCCCAGTACAGACATGCAATCCATTATAAGTCTTCACATTTAAGGTTCCATCCACTCCCATCTCAGAAGCATAAAATTCCCATGGGCACATAGTATCCTTGCACCTAGCTCTTAGTCTATCTATGTCATTCTTAACCCATTTGATGTCTCTTCCTAGTCTAATAGCAAGTTCCCTAACTACAGCTCTAAATGTCTTGGCATCTTCAAAACACTGTCCAACCTCAAAAATGGGGTTCTACATGTCAAGTTTGGGAGTGAAAACTGGATCATCCCCATGTTTGAAGTTCTTTTTCTTAGGCCTTATACTCAAACTTCAAGGTGCATTACTCTGCCCATTTAGCTCTTCCTCAGTCTCTCCCCCACCTTCATAGAAAGCCTCATCATCAGTAAACTCAAGCTCACTGTCTGAGGGCCTATCGGAAATATGTGTATCAGTGCCAATTGAGTAGACATCATCTTCAGAATCGTCATCTGTGAACTCCTCAAATGGCTCACTTATAAGATCATCAAAAATGGGAGCACCCCCTTCCTGTTCCTCATTCCTATTTTCTCCAGGCCCATCCACAGCATCATTATGGTGTTCATCTTTCACACCGGTGGGTCCCTCATTAACCCTCTCATTTTGTTCCTCATTCAACCCACCATGTCCCTCATTCCCTTCCTTATTATCTTTATTGGTGCTATGAACATACACCACCACAACTTTGTCAATATTCACATATGTAACCAGCTCTCTAACTTCCTTATCTGACCCCAAATACCCAATCATAGTGGACACTTCTACTCCAATAACACTAGGGTAGTACTCACATGAACCACCATCACTTTCACCCAATTCATCAACGGCCAATTTACTCCCCATATCAATAATATCCACCATGCTCATCTTAGCAGGATCACACCAATCAAAATAATCAACTTGCCCATCAAGATAAAAAATTCTCACATTCACTGTCTCAAATCTGCCATGGTGATGAATTATTATGATGTAGTGTCTCCATTTAGGTCCTGTAATATTGAAAAGTAGTACAATGTTAGTAAAATAAAAAGTAGTACAATATAGAAAAGAAGTAGAATGTTAGAAAAACTATAAACTAACTGCCTAACTTTGAATATTATAAAGGGAAAGCTTAAACTACTATCCAAGTTGAACATTGAATATTAAAAAAGAAAAAACCTTTAAGCAAGCACTAAGCTACAAAAAGGGAACTAAGTGCCCAAAAAGGGGACTCAGTGCAAGCTTTTTATATTCTAAAAGGAAAAATATTTAAGAAGGCTTCAATTTTTTAACTTTACCACACTCCATCAGACCATCTATGTCCCACATTATAAAACAACTATAGTATTTTAACAAACAATTTTGAATGATAAATAATGAATCTAATGCACACAGTACAATACACATGTTTTAAACACAGGGTACCATCATCACACTTGCAACACATCCGACACAGGGAACTATCAACAAATAATAAGAATTTGCTAAACACCCAAACACTGGGACCACTTTATGGTTCAATTACTAAACCGCAAAATCCTATTTTGTCAGCAAACTCTAATATGCGCATCTAACTTCATAACACGTTACAACACAAATAAACAAGTAAACAAAGCTACATGCAACATTTCCCTAAATTAATACAAATACAAGTAAACCTTACCATAATTGGGTGTAATGCGACCCTGTGAGATGTGATCCTTGTCACCCCTTTGTTTCCAACCCATTGAGTGCAACAATTGAGCAAATTTAATGGGCAAACGATCGAATAGAAGTGTTGGAGCGAGCAAAATGGAAAAAAACCCTAGTTTTGATAGTTCAACTTTTTTTTCTAAAAGTGAAAATGAAAGTGACGATCTAATTTTTTCTAAGTGTGGATTTTGTGTAAATTATTGTTATTTAGCCCCCTCAAGTTTATTTATTTGTGTAAAGTGTTGTTTATCACTCCAAGATGTAAACGGACTACTTTACCCCTGCGAAGGCACGTGAGATGGCATTTGAGGGTATCAAAAATAGAATATTCCATGTAAAAGTGGCTATGTTTAGTATGAGTGCACTAATAACCCCAAAACGAAAATGTAAATTTTGCGGAAGATGGGTGTAAAACTTATGAAGTATAGAGTGATGAGAACCTTGTGCAAATGAAAACGCAATAAGGATCCTAAAAGATCAAATGAAGCCTAAAAAGAAAAATGCACAAGGCTGGGAGTACAAAAAAAGAAGAAAGAAAACAAAAGGAAAATGGATTTACGGGAAACATCTCTACAAACCAAATACAGATCTTTGCCCAGACACGTCACTTTTATGTGAGTTTCACAATACCAAGAAACCCCTAAGGATCCTCAACATAAGGAAATTGTATAAGTTGAAAGTGGTAGGAGAATGAAGACAAATGGTCAAGTAAATGCATGTGAAACTGTAAAATTGTGTTTGTTGTTTTTGACGAATCATATATATGAAAGAGTGAGATGATGCATGCTTTTGAAAAATTTACGTTGGTTGTATAATAATTGAAATGGTGAAATCTTTTCTTTCTCACATGAAGACTATAAATAGCATTCTGAATTTTGGGACTCAACGGTTGTTTGGATGTGTTAAATTGATATTTCATAGGTAAGTTTGTAGTAGGTTACTCGAGAACGAGCAACAAGCTAAGTGTGGGGGTATTTGATACGTGTGTAAAACATCTATATTTGACCATTGATTATTAATGAGATAACTCTCAATCTTTTGTATTTTGTGTAAATATTAGTTACGTTTCATATTATTTCAGGTTCAGGGTCAGTTGAGTCAAAGAATGGAAATATAAGGTGAAATTACACTGTTTTAGAGAATTCTGAAAAACAAGGAATAAAGAGGGGAACAACAGCAGTGGCACGACCAGGGCATCATAGCGCACGGTGCAGTAAATCTAAAGGGGCAGGCACAATGGCAGTGAAAATATGAGAGCAGCAGAGCAACAGAAAAACGCAGCATAACAATGTGAAAAAGGCAGAATGAGGCGTGATCTTAGGCACGATGATCGCGCCTGACATGCGTGATTGGCTAATCGCGCCTAAATAAAATTTGCACACGTCTTTCTAAGTCGGTCTTAAAACTAATGGGCCGACAAAAAAGTATTAAAAAAAGGTAGACGTGCAACACCAGAAAAAGAGGCAAAAATCATCGAAAAACACTTACAATCACTTTCTCGAGAGCACAAGAGAAGACAACTTTCAGAATTTCACAATGCAAGAGAGAAAGAAAAGAATCATCAAGAGAAGAAGAAGCCATCATTCGAAGGACTAGGAAGAGTCATTCATACCCAAATGGAGTAAACCGAGAGAAATACGCAACTATCCGAGAGAATCAATCAACAAGATATTTCTCCATTCTTCCATTTATTTATCTGTTATTTATGATGTAGAACTTGTTCATTGAAATGATGAGTGGCTAGTATTTTATGCTTGGAGTTAGGAAGTAATTGTATTTGAAACTATGTGAAAACTTAATTTGATTTCTTTTATTGTTTGGTTTACATTATTTATTCATCTTGCGCCTAATGCCTTCTTATGCCTGATCAACATAATATTGATCCAATGTTATGGGTGGTAACTAGCGTAACCACATAGCATATTATGTGGGATAAGTAAACATGTGTGTATCTGTAAAAGATTAGTCGTACCATGTCCACCTGTGATCTAAAGAAGCCATGAATATAAACATCAATCACGGGAATTGACATATTAGTAATACTATAGTGGATATCCAATGAACACAAATCTCTAAGTTATTTTCATTATTATTGTTTACAACTCCAATCCAGTCAAATCAATTAAATGCAGTCAAGTAGTTAGAAGTAGTTTAATGTAGTTAGAAAAGTTACATTAGTTTCAGAAGCAATCAATTTAGTCAAAGCAACACAATTAAATCATGACATAAAGTAGAGAAATAAGTAAAATAATTTAGTGTGTAGTTTAATCATATGCCTCGTGGGATTCGATACTTGGGCAGTAAACTTTATTTTCTGTTTTATATTACTTGAGCTCGTATACTTGCGATAGAGTGTGCATTGAGATCTAATAAGAACTCAAATATAATACGGATCTGTTATTCAAGTGTTTGTGGTATGATATACACCGAGGTACGGACATTCACTCAACGTACAAAGTGATTGACGTTAACCCTGCGACGTACTCTCGGAACCAATGAGTCGTTCGTTTTTTTCTAATCGAGCACAACACGTGCACTATACCACGTACCCAGAAAAGACGACGTGTCGTCTGGGTAGAAAATGATGGTTGGTTGTATTTACTATTTTGGCTAGGCACATAATCGATATGTCATCAGTGGTGGATTCAAACGAGGACCAAGTGGGAATGCGAGAACAAGTGTTATAGGAGAATGAATCTGAAAGGTTTAATTTATGTGTAGACCTGACCTCGTTTAATATGGATACCCAATTGGGGGATGGAACATTTAAGGTGGTTGTAGATGTTGTTTCAAATGGGGAAGAGGGTGTTGATACCGAAGAAAAAGACAATGGCCCGAGGGATTCACAGTCAGATGATAGTTTGTATGGGTAGCACGAGATCATAGTCTAATATTCAGTTTCTCATATTGTAATAGTTAAGAAATATTGGTTTGCCCGTATTTCGTTTATGCCTCCAATGTTGTGAAGTGAAACAAGCAATTGTATAAGTATGCAATAACTAGTACTGAAAAAAAAAACACACTTTAACGAAAAGAACATCATTAACATAACTTAATAACACTAACAGTACATAGTTAGAACTTTATTACATGAAATCAACATAAACATAAATTCTTTACAAGAACAATACATATATAGAACTTAAAAGCATAACTGAATTACACTAACATATCCATTTACATACAAAAAAAAAGCAACAACTAGTACTACTTGTTAACATAATCATCATCGTCATATCCGAAGCGACTCAGACAGTCGCTCCATCATCATCACCACCAACATCATCAACAATATCAGCACCTGCGTCATCCTTTGCCTCATCATCATCAGCTAGATCAACATCCTCATCCATATCATAATCCTCGTACTCAAGCGAATACATTGGCGCAGTTGAACATCTAGGAGCAAATGGATCACATGTGCTAGGGTGTGGAGTCGGCCTTGGCATGGTACTACCATAGGATCTACGGGCTATTGTCATGAATCTAGTTGGAAGCAATGAAGCCGGAGTACATGTTGCAGACGTAGCACGCTAGGTCAAACTCTGGATGTGCTGCAGTAGGACGTCAACTCTCTGATTAGTGGTGTTCCTCAATCGTTGGTTCTCTTCTTCCAAGTTCTCCATGTAGCCTTGCGTCAAGTCAGGCTACCAAAAGCCTTTGGAGTTGCTTCAGAAGGTAAGCCCTTCACTTTCCCTTCTTCACTACTCCAGGCGCTCTCTCCCACAACTCCGGATCAATGAAGGACCATTTAGACTAATCTTCTTGATACTTCTCTATCATTAAGGACATGTAGTTCTCATGTCATTTTTATTATAATTAGTATATAGATAATAATACGGAAGTTACTATTGAATTTGCCAGATTAATAACAAGTTAAAAATTGAAGATTCTTACATAGATAGTCTTGTAGGAAGCATCCTGCCAAACGCACCTACGAGGGGCTTCCAGTATCTGCTCATTCAACAAATGTTTATGTAGAAAATGGTACGTCTAAGTGTCGAACACGGGTGCCCATATTACAATAAAAAGTACGTTAAATTTTACAAATATATATAAGAAAAAATCTATGCATATAAGATCAAATTTATTAAGATCTACCATCCTATGGTGGATCTCCATATAGCCGACAGATCCATCGGCATGACTTGAACGTGCACAAGGGAGCTCCTCAGGGGTTTTCTCCCCACTCATGTTCCTCTGCGCCCTCTTAGGCACCTCCCTATGACCTAACGACTCTCAGTGGTGTACATCATCGGCCTCCAACCCTTCGTTCACCCACCATGTCTTCGGACAATCCACCTACTTCGGATCATCCATTCTCGCATAGTAATTCTTCTTCCAGTTGTTATTCAGCTCCTTAAACCTTTTTCTAGCTTTCGTATGCTTCATGCGCCTTACGCCAATCAACTTCACGGTTCATGTATGTAGCCAACAAAGGGATTAAGGTTTTTATATTTTTCAGGTTTGGTTTTATAATTAATTATACTACATTAAATAATATACTATTATGTATAATAACTTCTTACTATAAATTTTTTTGATGTATCGTCTCTAATTGTCTGAGGGAGCTTCCCATACGTGGGAAAACACTTCCTCAAGAACTATCTGATGATCTATGTGATCGTCGTTGAAATCTCGCGCCCCCTCAAAAGGTCCACGATTTTTAATAAAAATGGGACGACAAGGCCTTGGATCCTGCGGTACCGGAGCTCATCTAGAGGGTCCCCCTTCCACCTTCCAGGATGCTCTTGTGTGCTATTAGATGGTCATGCTCCTGCAGACTCTGTCGGCCTACAACTCGGTCATGCTGCGATGGACATATGGTGGTCTATGTGCAGTAGGCCTAGATCTGGACGATGTACGGGGCGTCTGGCTCGTCAATCCCGCAGGCTGATCGAATCTATGTGAAATTTGTCGCCCTAGTGGAGTAGCTCCATTCGATCCATCTTGAGACCCGCGAATCTGGGTCTGAACGGGTGGCTCGAATGGATTGCGAGGCTGTGAAGGGATGGTATGGTCGACCTTCACACAAGCAGGAGTTGGAGGACTAACAAACTAATCGGATGTGAGGTGCGGCACTCCCTCTACAATCCCTCTTCGAAGAGTGGTCACTGCCAATCAAACGCGACGGGCGTGTAGGATCGTCTGACATGCCGTCAACTATGTATTACGTACTAAGCCAAAATTTCTAGGTTAGGTCATTCCAAAACATAAAGATGACCTAAGATTTAATCATTACTAATTTATATAGATTTTCTAAAAGCATTGACGTACGGTATTTAAAAACTAGAAACTCAACGAAATCTAACAATTCCTAAAGGCATACATAATAGCACTCAATTCAACTAATTAAACTTACATTTATAAAAATATTATAAATATCGTATAATTCTAAGATATGCAACAATTTATAAGGCTATAATAACATTTTTACAAAAAAAAATATATTGTATTTAAAACAATAAATAAGAGACATATATCGAAAAGAATATAAAACCTTACAAATCTAAGTTAGATGAAAGCTAGCTATTATAGTTTCTAAATTGCAAATATCCCCTAAATAGAGATTCCTAAAAATATCATCATTTCTAGGTTATAAAAATTCCCTAAAAGCATCATCATTTCTAAGTTATATGTCGATTCTCTATAAATATAATCATTTCCTAACTAAAGATATTAAATATGCTTAAGGCTAACAACTCTACGAGATCTAACAATACCTAAAGCCATATATGGTATTTAAATGATAAACTGACAATTTTACGTATAAAATTACTACTAAAACGTTGAATATAAGACATAAATCGAAGAAAATAGAGAAATTACAATTTTCGAGGTTGCGACTACCGGAGGGTTAAAAAAAGGGGTTGTGCGGTCGCTGGTAGGGAGGGGAGGGAGTGACTTGTTAGAGTGAGATGAGGAGAAGGGAGGTATTTATAGAAAATACCTCCCTCAGCAGCGACCGCCCATCGGTCGCTACATGCAGCCTAACTGCGCCGCAAAATTAGGGCGACACTAGGTTGCCCTGATCTCAGTAGCGACCGTTAGGGCCTGTGGCTGGAATTTATCCCGCCATAGCTTGGCCGTCGATAAGGGCTTTATTGACTGCCAAGCCGTCGGAAAACCTGGCGGTCGCAATCGGGCTGTCACCAATAGGGCACTTTTTCTTGTAGTGTTATCAAGGAAAATCGAGTCTAACTTTAGTTCTTTTTAATCCTCTTGTTTATCTTAGGTTTTATTTTGCTTAATTAGGTTCAACATATGCGTTACATAACTGAGAATTTATAACTTTAGTTAACGTAAATTAGGATAAAATCAGTATATGAGGGTTTTTGTCAATAAGGAATAACACATGGATATGTAGTATTCTCCATTAACACAATATATAAGCGTACATAAAGCAACTTTGGGTGCAGTATGATAGTTAAAATGAGCAGAAGGATGATTTTGCTAAATAAAATAATATTGGGGTAGTTTTCTGAATTCACTTAAGAAAGCTTCGAACCACGTGAGCAAAAAGACCAAATAAAGACTAAAATTCTGAGAAATTTTTAAAAGTTCAATGGGTCGAAATTGGTTATTAAAAACAATATTGGGCATAATTGTTAAGATTAAAAGGTTGGAGAGTAATTTGACAATTCTCCTTTTGTTATACAAAAAATCTATGGTCTTCCCACCCTTCAATAAAATTTTTTCTACAGATTTTTCTTTACTAATAATATATTAGTGTATCAGCGAATTTTCCGTTTCTGGTTTTTTTTTTATTTATTTTCTTCTCATATCATATTTCGTCGCGACTTGCAACAGTAAACGAAACTTCCAGTGAAATTCATCTGATCTAATGCATGTGATTACTTTGGGAATCTTGCTAACCACTCTTTATTTGAATTATATTTGAGGACCAATCCACAAAGACCGAATCAATTAAATAATCGGACTTGAAGTCAATAAGTCTACCTTATTTTAATTCATTAACTTTTTAATTTTACTAATTAACCTAAACTCCCCCCAAACAAAATCTATAAATAAGTTCCGTATCAATCAATCATTTCTTTATTACAACCTAAAAAAGAAAGGCGCCAACAACTTCTCCCTCCTATAACGTCCCTACTAGTACTAGCTCCCAAAAGAAAAGAAAAGAAAAGTATAACAGAAAAGAAAATGGATTCCTCTTCATCTTCCGAATCAAGATTAGCCACCGGAAAAATCATCCTGTCCACCGTCGGCTCACTCGCTGCCACCATCGTGGTAATCCGCGGTGTCACTCAAGATATCCTCCTCAGTGAATTCACCGACTACATCACTTCCGGCATTAGTAAGGTCCTCACACGCTTCTCAAACCAGTTGACCTTAGTCATCGAGGAATTCGATGGCCTTGTCACCAACGAGATCTACGAGGCCTCTCAGGTGTACCTCGGATCCAAAGTCAGCCCTAACACCCGCCGTTTCAAAATCAGCAAACCGGAAAAAGAAAAACACTACAACATCACCATGGAACGGGACCAGGAAATTGTTGATTTTTACAATGGCGAGAAATTTAAGTGGGTATAGCTTTGCATGCAAACCAAAACCACAAATTTCTACAACCCACGGGACATGAATTCCACCTTAAGATCCGAGGTTAGATCCTTCGAGCTCACATTTCACAAGAGAAACAGAGATTTAGTCATCAACTCGTACCTGCCTCACATTGCAAAAGAGGCGAAGAACAAGAAACAAGAGAAAAGAACGATCAAGCTCTTCACTATTGAACACAATAGAAAGTGGATGCCAGTAACGTTGGACCACCCCTCGACCTTTGATACCCTGGCGATGGATGTCGATTTAAAGGATATGATTCTAAAGGATCTCGAACTATTTTTGAAGAGGAGGGAGTATTATAGGAAAGTTGGTAAGGCGTGGAAGAGAGGATATTTGTTGTACGGTCCACCTGGTACAGGGAAATCGAGTTTGATAGCTGCAATGGCCAATTATTTGAATTTTGATGTGTATGATTTGGAGTTGACTGAGTTGACCAGGAACTCCCAGTTGAGGAAGTTGTTGGTCGGGACGGCGAATAAGTCGATTTTGGTGGTGGAGGATATTGACTGCACTATTGATTTCCAGGAGAAACTGGCTAAAAGGGCTGAAGCAGAGGGTGGAACTAGATCTAATCACAGGAATAATGACAGCAAGGTTAGTCATTTTGTTTCTTCATTAACTTTTCTTTTCATTGTAATTTGTTGTATATTAGAAATATTGTTGAGATTAAAATGTAGTTACCTTAATGTGATAATTGAATTGTCCTGTATGGTATTCGGATTATTTACCATTAAACCAGAGACTAAAAGAAGATTATAATAGATAGACTCTCACAGCTACTATAATGTTAGATTATTTACACATCTTGAAGTTTTGAAAAATATGTGAATTGATAGTTCCGTAATCTAATATTAATAAAATTGTACATTGTTTGTGACAGGTAACACTATCTGGTCTGCTGAACTTTGTGGATGGTCTATGGTCGAGCATCGGAGACGAAAGGATCATAATTTTCACGACTAATCACATTGAGAAGCTCGATCCGGCCCTACTTCGCCCAGGCCGCATGGACGTGCACATTAACATGTCGTATTGCACACCTAGAGGTTTCAAAGTTCTAGCCTCAAATTATCTTGGGATAAAGGATCATGTCCTGTTCAAAGAAATCGAGGAATTGATTGTAAACGGGAAAGTAACGCCGGCTGAAGTAGCGGAGCAGCTTCTCAAGAATGCTGATCCTGATATTTCCCTTGAAGGGTTGACTGATTTCATCCGTTTGAAGATTAAAATAAACATGGAAGCTGAAGTTGAGAAAGCTAAAGGGGAACCTGCCAAGAAGCAAGAAATTACTCTGACTGAGCAGAGTATGGAAAATGGCAAGAAAGAGGAAAAAATCGTGAATAACTCTAACAAAGAAAATGGAAACTTGGATATGCTTACTGCATAAAATATGACTTATATAAATTAACTAACTGGAAAATTTCTACACTGGAGCGGATAATTTTTCCAGCTTGAACGTGTTTACTGGTTTCCAGGTTGGAAACAGAAAGGAAAAATGGGTAAATGCTTGAAAGTCCACATTTTGATTGGGCTTAATAAGTATAATTTATATAAACTATGCTGCGGCCGTCTCTCTTTGCAAATTGTGACATTAGATGGGTGTACGAGTTATATTAGCTTATTAATATTAAAAGATACATCAAATAAAGAAATTAATTAATACACGATTATAAACAAATATTTTTTTTAGAGTATATGCCAAATTGCTCCTCTATAGTTCCTCGAACCGTATTTTCTAAACGAACTAGAGACAATCTGAATTGATCCTTGAACCACATTTTCTAAACGAACTAGAGACAATCCGAATTGATCATGTAAAAGATCTGATAGAGAACGAAGGAAGACAAAACTGGTGAACACAAAGTGAATAGATGTTGCCGCATATAAACATTCTAATTAACACAAAGTGCACCATCTGTGGAATGTTGTGGTGGTTGTGGTACATCTACAACATGTTCAACAACTGGTGCAACATGTTCAGCAACTGGCGTCGAAGCGCCATCAGAGCCAACAAACACAGTATCCTGCAAAATTATTGCCGACACTTGAGGTGTTCTGCCCTTGGATGTTAGGAAAAACAAAATCAATACTAAAGGGAAACACTGTTTCATAAAACTCTAAATTCCTAGATGTGAGTGGTTTAAGAGTTTTCAAGTTATGTATACGATATCCGTCGGTACCCAAGGGATAACCTAAAAAAACACATTTGATAGATTAACGAGTTTCTTAAATACTCATTATTAGACCTTATTATAACAAATTAAATTGTGAATTGCTTAAGTATTTAGTTTATTTCAATACATTTTCATGTATTTCAGGTTTTTAGAGTTTATGAGTGAAAATAGAGCCTTTTAGTGGGAAAACGAGTTAAAAGGGAAAGTATACACAAGGCTATAAGGGAGGATCAAATCAAGAGTACAATGGATGAAACGACAAGTGATTCAGGCAAGGAACAAAGGGGATAGATCCAGAACACCAAAAGTTACACAATGGGGAGAAGCGGAATGAAGACATCGATTCAAGAACATGGTGAAAGAAGTAGAAGAAGAATTACACAGATGTCTAGTTTCTAAAGCAAAAAATGGATCTTGATTCTGACATCCAGAGAAGGCGTTATGGCCAAAACATCGCATAAAGTAGAAAAGCAGAAAAGCAGCGCGACTCGCGCTGCTCAGGCAGTAATCAGTGACAAACGCCCTAGAAGGCACATGACTCATGCCCCTCTGAAGGAGATTGCACGATGTGGAGCGCGACTGGGCTTAGAGACGTCTGGAATCCTAATTCCGACCTAACAATCACTTATACCTATAAATAACACCAAGGCTACATGATTTTCACTACCTCAAGAGATCTGAAGCGTCTCACATGACACAAAACACATAATTCAAAATCATTAATAAGGTGATCCAAGCCAAAATTCAGCCAGAAGTAGCAGAGCAACGGAGATTGAAGACAAAGACACCAAATTCCTCTGGGATTGAGAGCTTATCCTTCTTTCACTATTTCATTACAATGTTCTTTTCTGTTTGTAATGTTGAATTTGTGATCATGAGCAACTAGTTCTTTATATTTAGAGTTAGGGAGAAATTGGATCTGAACCTATGTTATTTCTTATTTTTTTGAATAAAACTTTTTTGATTTCGTGAACCTAAAGCTCTAGCGCATGCGAATGCCTATTGAGGAAAGTCCATTGAACCCGAACATCTAAACATCCATCCATCATCTGATTGAGTTAAACTATTATTAATTCATCTTTAATTCAAATGAAGTATTGTTTTGTTAGTTTTGTTAGTTTGGAAACTCTCCAACTCCCATTTATTGCCCATCTTAGGATAGACTAAAATTAGTGAAATTGATTCGTAGTCTTCAGAGACGATACTCCAGGTGTAATTTACTAACCACTTTATTACTTGCTCGTGCACTTCCAAACGTAGTATTATTAATATTTCATTGTAATACACACATCACAAATCCAGTATCAAACTTATGTTTGAGTCATGACAGGCGAAGCAAAATACAAGCACCCAAAATATACGGTTACTTGAGAAGGTAATCTATTTATTAGAAAAGCAACATTGCAAATACGGTTACTCTACTATATAAGAGGCAAATTAGATTGAAATCTCGAAGATATTGAAACTTCAAGTAAATGTTGATGGTTCCTCTCAACTAAACCATTTTGTTGAGAACTCTCAACACCACTTCTTTCATGAATAATACCAAAAATTTCAAAAAGAAAAACATCATAAAAACTTAGTACCTTTATCAATTCTGTTAATCTCAGTTTTAGTATTAAGCTGATTTTGAATAAGAATAGGTAAGTGTCTAAGTTCTGTTTCAACTTCATATTTAGATTTCAGCAAAAATATCCAAGTGCATCTAGAAACCGTGAAAGCACTACAACGGTAAGGAAAAATCTAAAACCATCATCAGACAACACAAAAAATGGAGCCCCATACGCCATAATGTATTATTTCAAAAGCATGAGTGTTCACATAATAACTTTGAGGAATATGTATCTTTTTATGTTTAAAAAATAACAAGTATCACAAATTTTATTTGCATAAAAAGGTGCAGTGATGTAAGGGATTTTTAGCCAATTTTCAGAAGAGGGATGCATGGTGTGCCAGAGATGATTTTAATTGTTCTGAGTAGTGGTGGAATTACAAGTAGAGATGGTCACATTATATTTGAGAGGTTTAACATGAATATGAATATCAAGTACGTAATGAGGATTTTTTTAATTTATCAAAGCCAACCATCTTCCTCTTGAAGATGTCTTGCAGCAAGCACTTAGCGGAGATAAAAAAATAAAGGCATAGGCCTCAGAGAGCACTTAGTATAGATGTAGAATCTAAACTAAAGGAGACGATAGGAACATAGAGAACACCTTTCAGAATCGTAGTAGTACTACAAGTATTAGGCAGCTGGATATTAATACTAACATACTTGGGATTATAAGGGGTAGGGGGTGAGGGGAGAAGACTCAGTAGCCTTTGGGGATTTTTACAACTTTGCAAAGTAGTAAAAGTAGTAGCAGCAGAATGTTGAACATAAGGACTAGTGGAAGGTTGTTGAGTCTTATTCTAAGATTCTGTAAGAACCAAGAACAACTAAAATAAATTCTGAAGATTATTATCATTAATCTTAGAAGGCTCTTGGTGTTTTTGACCATCAACATGACAGTTAGAAGGCATTGATCTTTTGTCCTTAGGACGATCCCACCCTAGGAGGTAGCCAATTATTTAAAAACATGTGTCGACAATGTGACCAGAATATCCACAGTAGGTGCATTTGATTGTTTCGGGTTTACCAGATTACCAAAAAGCATTAGTGTTACAATTGGAAGTGAAAGAACCTTGGTCAAAAAAGTTGTTTTGGGTTGATTTTCTTCATAAGATTTACCAAGTAAACATAGTCAAAGGATCCACAGTGGGTTGAGTACAACGCTCTTTCATTTTCTTCTTGTAAAAGTAGGGATTAAGCTTTAGACAGAAGGGTAAGGGAGACATAAGTAGAATTTGACTCCGGATAGCAGTGACATAATCATTCAAAGCAATTATAAACCCTAAAACACAATTGATAAGAGAATTATTATAGTGATTTGAGTACCTGATTTCTTATGCTTTTAATTTGTACAATCCTTGTGGTAATTTTACTTGTTTTTGTATTGTTTCATTGTTTTTGTAGTTTGAGTCGAGACAGAGCAAAACGATGCTTATTTGGAGGATTTTAGTACTTTTTGTAACAAGGGGCAATAGAGCCACGACACTACCAATCACGCTACTAAAGGAATTAGAAAACAGAATGTAGGGCGAGCAAGGGCGAATCGCCGAAGAAAAGCTGAAGAAAATAGAAGTATACGCGATTTGAGGCGCGATGCAAACTGATTGGGCGGCTTAGGCGCGATTAGCGCGTGATACAGAAAGAAAATGGGCCGATATCCCGAAACCCTAAAATGTTCAAATCAGAAAAAACTATTAATAGGAGGCTATATTCAGCAGTTAGGGTACAACTTTTACAAACACTTGCAAAAGTATTCTAGGGTTAGAGGAGCAGAAATTCAATCGTTCATAGCATTAGGATTTTAATCTTTTTTTTCCTTATAGAATAATCTATGGTAAATTGTTGTGATTTGAATATGACTATGAGTAGCTAATCCTCTCAGTATCAGTGGGAAGATGTAGTTAATCCATATGGATGCACCTTGAACATATGTGTTAATTATGTTTATTTATGACTTTGTTTTGTTATATATTATTTGTTGCTTATGCTACTTGGTTTGTTTGATGCACACGTTTTTATGAGGGCAGAGTAGTGACATTTAACAACCTTGTATTATATTGAATTAGCATAGGAGATTGTTAGCACAACACTAGCATGGTAGATCAGGCAGAATAATCTTTAGACCTTTGCCATTAGCGTGTTCGTAGAATCTAAATCATAGTTGATAACTCTAATTCTATTCTAAATCGTTGTATGGATCCTACACATGGTGAACATCTGGTGAGGGGAAAGTGCTTAACGGCCTGACATCATTAGGGATTAGAGGGTTCTTCGGTACATAGAAAAGGTGGCTAATTTACTACATCAACTAGGAAACAAAACAATCATCAATAGATAGATTCTTGCATATGAGTCATTGGTATTTTGTCTATGAAGTATATGCATCTGAGATTAATGAAATCCATTTCTTAAATGCCTTTTAATAATCTGTCTTACAATCTTTGATAGCAAACCATCAATCAATTAAATTCTAACTTAGTTAGTTTAGCTCTATTCTTTTGATTAATCTTTCCAACTGTAATCTCTAGTTAATAAGTAGTTAATCATACTCCAGCATTCTAGTTTAGATCTTTAGTTGTTGCGTAGTTAATTTATATTTCTCTGACTTTATTTATTCAATGATAAAAGCAATCAATTCATTCGGTGTGCAATAATGTAATTGCTAAATAACAAATATCTACTATCTTGGGATTCAATACTTGGGTAGAAACTATACTTCATATTTTATTATTACTTGAGTGTATACGTGTGAACGTGTATATTTGAATATACATAGTTAAATTACGCATCAACAATCATGTTGTTACAACGCAAGTAAGTTTTGATCGATATTGCACACGTACTGACTACAAGAACACAAAGTAAGTTATTGTTGAAATACATAATGTCCCAGACATATCAAGATGCATTATAGTAATGGGTAATGAAGGGATTATCTATAGAAATTGTGCATAACAATCGTAGTTGAAAAATGAGAGAGCCATCAATACGGTCATACCTCGTTTTAAGTTCTTTCCAGATCTCAAGTGTGGTGGTCTGTAACAGGACGTTGTGACGTAATTCATTGGTAATGGAATTCAGTAGCTAAGTAAGGACCGAATTGTCAACCCTAGTCTAAAAGACACAAAGAGCATCATCACATTCAGGAATTGAAAGAGGATCATCGATAAATTGACCCTTATTTTTAATATTGAGTATCAATTGAATGGCTCGACTCCACAAAATGTAATTATCACCATTGATTTGGTCTCCAAAGACGAAGAGCAATGAACGTCGTGTGAACCCATGTAGTATACTGACAAGGGATCTTCACTCAGACTGTGACTCACAATCGAACCAACCGGCGTTGATGTAGAAGAAGGAGTAGCCATTCTCTTGAATTAACTCTCAGATTAGAAGAGATATGAGATGTTTTTGACAAATCGTGAACCAAAAGGTTACACGCAATTGACAGAAGGCGAAAGATTAGGGTTTTGCACAAAGAAAGAATAGAAGATCAGCAGCAGAACAAGGATCAAGAAAGGGCCAAGCGAGTGATACAATGAAAACTAGTTAAAAACCTTGCATTCAATTATTGAAACTCAGCGGGTGGACCCTTAGACTTACCTTTCTGATCGAGTAAAAGGAGGGAAAACTGAATGAGTAAAAATAATAAATATAGGACACTATTTATACAGGGACATAAATAAATAAACCGTAAAGTAAAATACTAAAGAACAAAATGAAAGCTAAAGTCATGCTCTTTAAAAACATGACTATTTTATCGTCTAAGAGAAACCAAGACTAGATCATAGATGAGATTCCTTTTTCCATAAAATAAGAGTACCTACACAAGAGAGCATTCTAACTCCTATATTGCCATTGATTTGAAAACCTAATTTTATAATTTATATTGTTTTAATTTAAAATTGATTATAAACTTCTCAATCAGGCAGTCACATGCAAGTGCACGCCAAGCATCCGTTTGTCTTGTTCTTTTTCTTTTCTTATTGTTGCTAAGGAGACTTGGGGTTACATAAGAGAGAAAATGGCAACTCGGTGCACGAAAGCATCCCCGCAATGCGAGGGTCCGGAGAAGGGTTCCACCACAAGGGTGTATAAGGGGCAAGCTTTCCCCTGTCAATTTTTGACAAGAGGCCGCTCCCAGGACTTGAACCCGTTCAGTCACACAGCAAAGACTTGCGTTGACCCAATCTCTCCATTGCACGGTACCATGTTTTGGGCTTTGGCTAATTACTTGAACTCGAAAATACTTACTAAATATGAAAAGTAACCTTTTCCCCTTTTTTTTTTTACTAAATTTGGAAATGTAAGCTTTTACTTGTCAAAAACACTGTCTATAGACTTCTTTAAATTTATAGTCTTTTTTTGACAATTGTCAAATTTGTCCTCTACCCTTCTTGTTTCGACAAATATGTCTAATATCTTTTTTGGGGCGAGTTTTGACCCTGCAACTTCTAGAATTTCTGGAAAACTCCCATTGATCATTTATTCGGGCCTTTTCCACACGTAGCTGCCAATCACCCCCATGTTATTTCTAATTCACAATAATCCTCATGTGCAAGCATTACTTAATAGATTTTACTACATTTGAGAACTTTATGATTAATTATTTATATTTATTTCTTCAAAACATATAATATTAACAAAAACTAAAATATTTAATAGTGTCAATTGTATTTCAAAAAATTTAAAACAAAAAAAAAAATCTATCTTCGTGTGAGACAAATATTACTATTCTGTATAACTGAGACAAATATTAGTATTTATCTGATTTTTTTTGTTAATATTATATTTTCAAAAGAGATAAAATAAATAAGTAAAAATGAATCAGTCAAATAAAATTACATAATCTATTAAGTAATTGCTTTATAATAATGAAATAAAAAATTAGTAATCTCTTACGTAATATAAAAGTTTAATATCCTCACAAAATATTTGGATCTAAGTTTTTTTTTCTCACTTTTCACAATTCGTGCTACTTACAACAGTAAAAGAAATTTCCTGGAACTTTCAATTGGAATCTTGCTCACCACTCTTTATTGAAATAATATATGAGGACCAATCCACGAAGACCGGATCAATTAAATCTAATCGGACTTGGAGTCAATAAGTCTTAATTTATGTTATTTTTGTTGTAGTAGGTAAGTAATTCCAAATCCAACCCCCCGACCCCCCAAAAAGATTTATAAATAAGTTCCGTATCAATCATTTTATAAATCACACAAAAAAGGCGCCAACGACATCCCACTCATATAAAACGTTCCAAATTAAGGTACTAGCTCCCAAAACAAAAGAAAATGGATTCCTCTTCATCTTCCGAATCCAGATTAGCCACAGCAAAAACCATCCTGTCCACCGTCGGATCACTCGCCGCGACCATCGTGGTAATCCGCGGTGTCACTCAAGATATCCTCCCTAGTGAATTCACCGACTACATCACTTCCGGCATTAGTAAGGTCCTCACACGTTTCTCAAACAAGTTGACCTTAGTGGTTGAGGAATTCGACGGCCTTGTCACCAACGAGATCTACGACGCTTCCAAAGTGTACCTGGGATCCAAAGTCAGCCCCAGCACTCGCCGTTTTAGGATCAGCAAACCGGAGAATGAAAAACACTACAACATCACCATGGAACGGGACGAGGAAGTTGTTGATTTTTACAATGGCGAGAAATTCAAGTGGGTGTGGCTTTGCAAACAGACCGAAAACAAAAGTTTCTACAACCCACGCGACAGGATGTCCACCTTAAGATCCCAGGTTAGATCCTTCGAGCTCACATTCCACAAGAGAAACAGAGATTTAGTCATCCAATCCTACTTGCCTCACATTGTAAACGAGGCGAAGAACAAGAAACAAGAGAAGAGAACGATCAAGCTTTTCACTCTCGATTACGATGCAACGTGGACACCAGTAACGTTGGATCACCCGTCAACTTTTGATACTTTGGCCATGGATGTTGATTTAAAGGAGATGGTTTTAAGGGATCTTGATCGGTTTTTGAAGAGGAGGGAGTATTATAGGAAGGTCGGTAAGGCGTGGAAGAGAGGGTACTTGTTGTATGGTCCGCCTGGTACTGGAAAATCGAGTTTGATAGCTGCAATGGCGAATTATTTGAATTTTGATGTGTATGATCTGGAGTTGACTGAGTTGACCAGGAACTCCGAGTTGAGGTCGTTGTTGGTTGAGACCGCGAATAAGTCGATTTTGGTGGTGGAGGATATTGACTGCACTATTGAGTTGCAGGAGAAATTGGCTAAAAGGGATGAAACACAGGGTGGATCCAATCACGGGGATGAAAGCAAGGTTAGTCATTTTATTTTTTCATTTTAATTTGTATATTAGAAATCTCGTTGAGATGAAAATGTGGTTGCATAATTGCCTTAATGTGGTAATAAAATAGTCCTATATGGGAATAGGATAAAGGAATGAGAAATAAGATCAATTACAATTACACCACAGATTGAAATAGATAGACTCTGAATGTTACCTTATTTATATTCTAGAAGTTTTGAAAAATATATGAAGTGATTGTTCAATAATCTAATATTACTAAATGCTACATTATTTGTGACAGGTAACGCTATCTGGTCTGTTGAACTTTGTGGATGGTCTCTGGTCGAGCATGGGAGACGAAAGGATCATAATTTTCACGACTAATCACATTGAGAAGCTCGACTCGGCGCTACTTCGCCCTGGTCGCATGGACGTGCACATTAACATGTCGTATTGTACACCTAGCGGTTTCAGAGTTCTGGCCTCAAATTATCTTGGGATAAAGGATCATATCCATTTCCAAGAAATCGATGAATTGATCGTAAAAGGGAAAGTAACGCCAGCTGAAGTAGCCGAGCAGCTTCTCAAGAATGATGACCCTGATGTTTCCCTTAAAGGGTTGACCGATTTCATTCATTTGAAGATTAAACAAAATTTGGAAGCTGAAGCTGAGAAAGCAAAAGCAGAAGAACTGATGACCAAAAAGTAAGAAACTAGTTTGAAGGATGAGAATATTAAGGAAACTGACAAGAAAGAGGAAAAACCCATGAGTAACTCTGACAAAGAAAATGGGAACTTGGTGGTGTCTAGTGCATAATATATGATTTATATATTCACTAATTTGAAGCTCGTGAGAGACCGAAAAAAACGTGGATGGAGGTCATACGGAACGAAATGAAGACATGCTCGTCAACCGAAACATATGGAGGCAGAAGATTTATGTTCACGACTCGACGTGATTTATTCATGATTTATATAGTCTACCTAATTTAATTGGGATAACAGGCTTGGTTGTTGTTGTACTAATTTGAAAGTGTAAAAGGAAAATGGGTAATTGAGAGTCTGTGTAGGCTGACAATGACACCCAATTTGATTGGGCTTTCTTTATTGGGCATGAGTTATCATTCTCCAGTATACTTTACAAAACTATGCTGCGGCCCTTTTGCTTTGCAGATTGGGACCACTAATCGGGTTGTTCCAGAGTTTCCTTTATCTAGGTAGGATAGGAGAATTGATAAAGGGAATAAAATAATAATAATCCATAAATCGCGTCTTCAACTTTTCTAAAGCTTTTATATATATCTTTACAAAAACATGCATGTTGTTCATATGCAGAACTTAATTGGAAAAAGTATGATATAATTCAATTCATACTCTCAAGCTGAATTTAGTTGCCAATCGAAGGTATTCTTGTATAGACTATAGATATGTTCTTTTTGCTCATTATACGGTATACACAAAAATTAGGTAACCCTCCGATATATTTGTTGAATTAATTAGTCTACATTGCTTGAAAATGAACCTGGGCTACTATTTATCTATGTTCTCCCCCTCTCCCTCTAACAATGCTTTTTAGGAAGAAATATGAGGATTAACACAAGGAAATACAAATCCCCTTACGAAGCAATCGTTAACGCATTAAGGATGGAGCTCACCAGGAGCCCCTCGAAAATCGTATCACATTTCAAGATCAGTACGTATTAAAGATGGAGCTGACCAGGACCCCTCGAAACTCTTATCCCATTTCAAGATAAGTATGCATTAAAAACCAAAGCTGACTCAGAAGCCCCTCGAAATTCTTGTCTTCTCATCAAGACCCACGATACGTGTCAAAAGCTGATTCTAGCCCTCACCGCCATTCAAGGACATTTACCTACGAGCCTATTGTGAAAAGTCTATATATGGCCCCCGGTTCTTCTATGTAATTCAAGGACTTTGCTCCCCCCCCCCACCCACCCACCCACCCCCCGCCTACCATTATGAAATAAATACTTGAACTATTCTTCCCTATATCATATTCATAATGCTAAATATTTGGACCGGGGAAAGAGCAACCCTTTGTAACGTTATAATATACACATCATCAATCCTTTTAGTGAAAAACATGAGTGACCTCTAATTTCTAACTGGTATCCTTTTAGAGAGAAATATGAGTGAGCTCTGAATTCTATATGGCATCAGAGTCTACCCAAGTCAATGTTAGGATTGTCCATCTATTTCTCTCGCATGTAGTGTCTAATATTGTTTCGGCCTACACGTGGAGGGGGGCATGATGAATTAATTATTCCACATTGCTTGGAAATGAAGTTGAAATACTCTTTCTCAATGTTCTCTCCCCTCCCTCTAGCAATGCATTTTAGAGGGAAAATATGAGGTGACTTTAATTTCTACAATATTATTACAAAACGAATTTCTTTGTATGTTGATATACCAACCAGTCGGTGCACTAATAAATATTAACATGAGCATATATTTTATCAACTATCAACTACATACAAATAAGATAGAGACCAGACCAAAAGGGAACGACGATAATAAAGTGGATATCTCCGGCGAGGCAATCAATATGGCATCGGGGATTCAAAACCCTAAGTGCCAATTCACACACCAAATGCAATCAAATTACTCTAATTCCAATTCAGTGGAGAAGAACACCCACCTAGGGTTCGCGGGGAATATTGAAATCAGGGCACCGAAAAAATCGAGGTTATTTTTATGAAAATCAAATGAAGGGAATGGAAAATGGAGACGTCCAAACGTTTGAGAAAAAGAATGAGATCAAAAAACTATCCTACGCTAGCATATTGCGTCCGGTCGATGTTAGGATTGACGACACAATTATGGATGATGAAGGTGATAAAATATTTGCATATCCGCCAACAGATGATGACCCGTTTGATCGTCTTATTCTCTCCGAGGAATTGAAAGAAATGATGAATGAACAATGAAGGATGCCATATTAATCGAAGTGTATGAAAGGCCTTGGTATTATCCAGCCCTATCTAACAGACGTAGTGCCATGTGGAAATTAACTAAAAGAAGCGAGTTTGTCTATTTAGGGCACGAGAGCTACTGCCTCAAAGGCCTAAATCTGAATCAACGGGAAGTAATCCTTACACAAGGGCCATGGAAGCTAGTGGGGTGTTCCTTATCAATGCGAAAATGGACGCCAAAATTTCGAGTGGACATAAAGGTTATCAAGTAATCGATTTTTTGGGTTCGAGTCCAAAACCTTCTGATCGATATGTTTAGGGAATCAGTCATCAAAGCGATTGCTAAACGGATAGGAGATCTCATTAAATCAATGGGAACACATTCACGGCATCTCGAGGTAAATTTGCTAGATTATGTGTGCAAATTCCTATGAATAAGCCTTTGAAAACGGGTATCTATATCGACGGAACGACATATCAATTGTTGTATGAGAACCTCCCGTTGATGTGTTTTAAGTACGACCATATCGGTCACAACATCGCGCAATGCAAGTTTGCGGAGACAAAAGAAGCTACAACGAGCAAGGAAGGAATTGGGAAGGAAAAATCACCAAAATGGTTAAACTTAACAAACCGAACGAGTGGTTGGCCGATAAGACCAAGAATCACGAATTCGGTGACTGGATGGTTGTGGAGAGACGCAAAAACAAACTGGAGTTAAAGGAGAAAACCGGGCTCCGATTAAAGATAAAAATAAAGAAGTTGCAAATCATAAGGAATCCCAGTCGAAGTTAAGCATTAAATCGAATAACTCGGGGGCCACAATTCTCTTTTCCAATACTAATTCGTTTCCTAAAGGGGGAGACATGGATGTTACCAAAAATAAGAAAAGCCTTCCCAAAACCATTGCATCATTTAAGCAGGGTGCAACAAAAGGTAATAAACTCAGCTACAAGAAGGCAAGTCAAATCGTCTCCACGTCCACACCATTGTCGAATGTAAATTCATTCCAACTACTCCAAAGTAGCAATATTCTGCAACTGGATTTGGAAATTGAGAAGGAGAAGTGCGAACCAAGGACATAGATTTTTAAAGAGAATGGAACAAGAGAACGATTTGATTTTAGAGCAGGAGTTGGCATTCTCGTAGCGATAATCCCACAAAATTTCTAGGAAATTCTAATGGAGTTCCACACGTTCGTAGGCCACTCGAGGATCTTACAAATAGATCTGAGAATGATCAAAGTGGTCGAAATCCAACCGATCGTATGGGAACTCAAAATCCTAACGGAGATAGACGAGATGATGGAAAATTTACAGACATGTTGGCAACACTTTCTATCGACCCAAAGGGAATCGAGGAGGCAAGCGTTCATTACCAGGGAACTAACAACACATACGATGTCGTCATGGAGGGGGAGAACTGTTGAGTTCCCCATTCGCCCAACGCACCTAATTAATTTATCGATGAAAGTCGTATCGTGGAACTACAGAGGTGTTGGAGATGATAGCTTTCGTACAAATTTTCGAGAGCTAGTTAGAACACATAACCCGAAGATGTTTTTCTTTTTGAAACAAGGGTGTCACAAGAGCACGTATATGATATTGCACCAAGTTTGGTTTTAGGAATTTCTGCATAGCGCCGGCTGAAAGTGTGGCGGGGGAGTGTGGCTATTATAGAATTTCGATTGTGTTACTGTGGAGGTTTTGAATACGGATGACCAAAGCATCCACGCCATGGTGCGTGTGAGAAGTCAACCCGAATAAATGGTGTCCGAAATTTATGCGCGACCAACTACGATCGACAAAGTGAGGGCTTTTGATAAACTTGAACAAATCTCCAAACAAGTAAAAATCATGTGGCTTGTTTAATGAGATAGATCCATTGATAAGCGTTGCAAGGACTTTCAGAAGCGCATAGCATCTTGGGGAATTAATGACCTCGGTTTTAATGGCCCCATGTTTACGTTGGTGAATAAACGGGAAAGCGATAACCTCATCATGGAAATAATTGACCGCGCAATAGCTAACGAGACATGGATTCAGAAATTCCCAAATTATGAAGTGTTTCACTTGCCGAGAACCCACGGTGACCACTACCCAATTCTAACATGTTGCGAGGGAAATCCCATAAGGAGAAATAAAAGGTATTCCACTTTGAAGATATATGGTACAATCATCCGAATTGCGAAACAAAAATGAAGGAAATATGGGATCACCACCCGCGGCTTCTCGATGCTATAAAGGTTGTCTCGTTTATCATGTTGTCGTGGAACGAGGTAAGCTTTGGAAACATTTTTAAGAAAAAGAAAAGGGTAGTGAAATGCATTAAGGAACCCAGAGGGCTATTGCAGGAAAACCAAGTGCATTTCTAAGCAAACTGGAAAAGGAGTTATTGGACGAGAACAATGATATCTTGCGAAGTGAGGAAGTTTTTAGTAGACAAAAATTTCAGGTTCAATGGTTAGGTGAATGGGACAACAATACAAATTTATTACATAGATCTATTACCCGGAGAAAAGGAAACAAGATTCGCACGCTTCTTATTGATGGGGTTTGGGTTGAAGATCAAGATCTCCTTAAACAACACGCTAAAAAATTCTATTGCAGCTTGTTTTCGGGTACAGATGCGAACACCCCTGTCTTACCCTGCTCAAAATTTCAGTATAGCATGGATGGTGCAAAAAAGTCTTTTGTGGGTAGGCAATTGTCAATCGAAGAACTGAATGTCACGGTGTGGGCTACACACCCGTCAAAGACTCCGGGTTTCGACGACCTACAAGCGCGCGTGAATAAAATTTTTTGGAGATAGATCAACCCGTTCCTTTTTGATTTTGAAATTGTTGGATCGGGACTTGATACTTGTCGCACAATGTTAACCCTTCGATGTTAGTCTAACACTGATCAGCTCTTCCAATGTTAAGCTGATGGTGGACTCTCGATGTTATCTTAACATTCGTTTAACAACAGTTAATCGTTAGCACAAATCTACTTGATAGAGAATATAACGCAGCGGGTAAATAAAGAACACAAGTAGATGTAATTTTAAGAAGATAATATATTAATATGATCTTCCGAGCCGTAGGCGAAATACCACAAGGGTTTATCAAAATATGTTTCTCACAACTCTCAAGCTCCTCACTCTCGAATTGATCAAACTCAACCAAGCAACTAAGGATGTAACTCCTTACAAGTAAAGCTCCTTAACTCTAAAACTTAGACTTAATTTGCTAAACACAAACTTGGCAAAACAAGACAAAGACACTCGACTATAAAGATTTCCTCACATGATATTTTCGCTCTTGTCTTCGTATCTTTTTCTTGATGCCCAACATGCCTATTTATAGTGTAGTCTTCCTTGATGTCCAAGACATGTTGTGCACGTTTTTTATTGCTATTAGATCTCCTTGTATGACTCTAATTTCGTTCATGACAAGTCTCCTTTAATAGGGAAATGTTTCCTTGTCCAACTTGAAGTCTTCAATGGAAAGGTTTCCTTCTTTGACTAGAAGTCTTCAATGGAAATGTTTCCTTCTTTAACTTGAAGTCTTCTAGGGAAAGTATCCTTCTCCATCTTGTAGTCTTCTATGGAAAGAATCCTACTGCAAGCAATCTTCTTTCCTTCTTGAATTCACACGCCTTGATCTTTCCATTGCACCGCACACAGCTTTCCTTATTTAATTATGGAAAGTTCTTCTTTGGAAACTTCTCTTTGAATGGCAACTTCTCTTTAAGGAAATAGATCATTCCTTGAAGTTAGTTGACCTGGAGCACATACAAATACCATCTACAACTCGTGGAACTAAGTTAGTAAGTGAATAAAGGCAACACACAATTATAGCAATAATCCCGAATGTGCAGTTTTTCTGTGTTCAATTACCCTAACATTGCAGTTACGCTATTGATCTAACATTGACTAAATACATGCACTTTCAATCTCCCCCTTTTTTCCTTTCTTCACAAAACCAAACATGTTCACAATTCATATTATGCACAGTGCTCCAGCAATACAACATCAAATAGCTTACTTCTCCCCCTTTTTGTGAGGAAAGCAAAATCTTGACGAATCACTTCATAAGATAAAGTTATATAGCTCTTTCTTTAACAACTATTTCCATTTATCTCTTATCATCCATTGTTTCTTAAAATCCTCCATAGCCACAGGCTTATCTCCCAACAGGAAATTAAAGTTAGCCTCAATTGAAGATATTACCTCAAGTGTTACCTCTGATGTTGAGATAACATTATTCTTCAGCGATGTTGTCGTAACAACTAGCTCAGACTCAGTATCATCAGACTTCTCACAACCTTCTTCCTTATCCTCTTGGTCTCAATGGTTTCATCATCACCATTCTAAGTTTCCTAATCCTTTTCATCAGAACCATGTTTTTCTTCTTCACCACTTCATCTTCATTCTCTACCTCTCTGTCCTCCTTCTCTTTCTCATTCTCCTCATTACCTTGCAATCAACCAGCAGTATCAACGTCTCTTTTTCTTTATAAGTACCAACGGTATAACACTGCTCCCCCTTAATGCAAGCTATCAAACTCAATGCTGGCATAACATAGACATCTATCAATGTTGTCATAACATCAGACTGTATCAATGTTAACTTAACATTGAATCCCCAATGTTGTTCTAACATTGACGTTTATCAATGTTGTCTTAACATTGAAACAAGAATGTACCTACACAAGAGTTTACAAAAACTAGCAATAAAACCACCATTATCACCCACATTAGTCTCTCCAGCAACTAACATGTTCTCCCCCTCAATCAAATCAGCTTTCTCTGCAAATATTCCTCAAGCACTGTCTCCTCAACTGTGTTTGAAGTACCAACAAAAACAACACCTTGTTCCTCAGTTTTAACTTGTTTTGTCTCAGCAACAATGTCTAGAACGAGTGTTGTACCTACGAGAAAGAACTACAGGAGTAGGGGTAGGGTTATATCCTTGATTCTCCATACCAAGGGCCACAATCAAGATCAGAGATGCATGCAAAGAATTTCAAAAACAATTGCAAGTGAAAATTCATAGTATTTCAGAGAATTGGGCACAAAGAGATTAGAGATTCAGAATCACAAGTGAAAATAAGTAATGGGCAGTTTTCTTAAAATAAATCATGCATAATTACCGCCTGTTGAGACAACAAGTGACACCGAGTTACTTCACACATGACCAGAGCAGTTCACTAAAAAACTTATGAGTCATAATGTTAAACCTTGATGTTGAGACAACATGCTTACAAACTGATGTTGGCACAACATTGACACATGTTCTGAATCAACATTGGTTCTTGTGAATGTGGAGGTATTGAGCTTACCCTCAAGATATTTTCAATTAAAAGCATGAGCTAGATCTGAAAACATATATCTGAAACTTAAGACATAGTAGAAAACTAGTACCACAGATATATCAGACATGTACATGGAAATGAGAGTTAGTACAGAAAATCCAACATTTTGGGTATGAAGTAAATGAAAGGAGTTAATCTACTTCCAAGTCATAACTAGAGACAACTTAGTGTGTCACCGCAACTGAATCACCCAAAATATATGTCTTCACATGAGAACATAACTATTTCTCCCCCTTAAGCTCAAACCGACACAGACACATCAAGAAAGAATGAATGAATGTAGGCCTATGAAATGCAGAATGCAGAATGCAGAATGCAGAATGTTAAGTCAACATTGGAAGATGGTAACCATGGAGTATCAGCTACATAGACTGGGAATAGATCATATCAACTTAAATCTTTATCAATTATCATTAACTCTTTTTGAACTAAAATTGAAGAATGTTACAAAAGGATAATATCATCACTGAATGAGGGCAGCACAAGATTCCACACACCCCACTAACACTATTATCAGCTACATATTAGGCAAGTACAAAGGAATTGAATGAAGACAATACACTGATCATATACTTCATCACCCCAACTCCTTATGCATACTTGTTGACCAACCTATTTACAAGAGAAACACCAAGTGATCAGTGCTACTGAATGTGAGGCAGTCGAAACTCCCAACATCCCAGTAGAAAGAATCACTATCATGCATTTCCTTGGCTAAATATAACAAAAACGTGAAAATAAGCACAACTAAATCACACTGAAGCTCTCAACATCATGTACCCCAACTTCTCTTTATGTTATGTTTAACCTAAACATGGATAAGTCACAACTGAATAACACCAAAGTAGTGAACTCTGTGCATCCCAGCTTCTCCTGATGTTAGATTAATATTCTCAGACCAACAACAAAGTTTTTACTTTATAAAACTTTTGATATGAACCTGTCCACCAGTAAACTTAGCTAACAATCCTGGTCAACCACACAAACCAATAATAACAAACATTCATGAAGACAAACAAGAACAAACACAAAAATCAAATGCAATCCTATACACCACAAACAGACTACGGTGTTAGCCAATGGTGTTATGGCAACACCGGAATGCAACACTAAATCACATAACATTCAAGCCGAGAGACTTCCTCAAATTAAAGAACCTCTCGCTATCTAATGACATCTTAAACATATCATCTAACTGATTGTTGGTCTCTAAGTGATCAATGTTTATAACCTTGTCATCTACCAGATTTCTCAAGAAATGATGCATAAAAATTGTATGATTTATTCTAGAATGATGCACCAGATTTCTTGATATGCTAATGGTACTAAGGTTATCACTAAACAACAACAATGTGTCACTTTTTATCCCATAATCATGCAACATGTGTTTAAGCCATATAAAACGGGTAACACAGCTGCGAGCTGCAAATTCAACAGTTGATAATGACACACAGTTACGTTTCTTGCTATAACATGAAAAATGATTATTTCCCAAATAAAAACAACCCCCACATGTAGATATTCTATCAGCTAAATCTCCAGCCCAGTCAGAATCAAAACCGACTAGGTTTGTATTTGCAACATGTGTATACCAAATGCCTAAGTCTACAGTAGCAGATATATATTTCGGCGTTCGCTTCACAACAATTAAGTGAAAAGCTTTAGGTTCAGCGTAATACCTGGCACTAACACAAATGCAAACTGAGTTCATAATATATGGGCGAGTGATGGATAGATATAGCAAGCTTGTGTCTTCTTTTCCAATCACCAAAGTAGAAGACCTTTGAGTCTTGCTCGACTTTGACTCCTCCAAACCAATCATGCTCATCCCATCCTCCTTTTGCTTTACTTTCAAACCCAAGAAGAAATTCAGTTCACCAATCACGGTCATCACTAATGTACTTATCAAAGCCTCAACAAACTTGTCTAGAGTGTATTTGTTAGTATAAACAAAGACAATGTCATCGGTAAATCTTTGAGCTAAACAATTATCAGAATATGTGGCAGACATGCAAACACTCAACATTATCATATCTCTATAACTTACCATTTTCTTGTTGTGTGTTTTGATGTCATTAATGATTTGAACCATAACCTGAGATGTAGGATGATTACTCTAAGTCATATCAGTTGTATCCCCCCAAACATCTTGAACTTGGACATTTTCATGTAAGTTTGACTGCTAGAATGTTGTGTCAACATCAGGAGTGGTCGATGTTGGCATAACATCAACTTATGGTTCATGTTCCAGTTCAGGTTCTGGATATGCAGGTGATGTTGGAATAACATTGTCTGGAGTCAATGTTGGAGTAACATCAGAATCCAATAGACTTGGCATATCAGCCTCTAGCTCACCTGCAACACTTGGTAAATCTTCAAAAACCATATATATAGATTCTTGAACAATATTCAATCTTGTATCAAGCATTATAATGGCAGTATTGTTCAAGGAATAGCCATCAAAGATACATTCTTCACTTTTTGGATCATATTTGTTCAAAAAATCTTTCTCATTTAGAGTATAGCAAACACATCCAAAGTCATGAAAATGAGCAACATCGGGTTTCTTCTTTTTCAACATCTCATATGGAGTCATGGGAATAGAGAATTTATGAATATTTTCACTAAACACGCATAAGTCAGAGAATGGCATATTTTCAAATTTTTTATCATGATTTGACCAAATATTACCAAAAGAAGCATCATGTAAGTTATCAATACTAGCATGTAATGTTCTAAAGGTATTAAGAACTTCTGATTTTTCATTGAAAGATTTAATCAAAGTATATCCAGAAAAATCATTCATAATCACACAATGATATTGTTTACCCCCAACTCTATTTACTTCAATAAGACCTAAGAGATCCATATGAAGTAGATGAAAACAATTAGAGGTACTTGTAACTTGTTCATCCACTTGGATTGGATTATGAGAAGCTTTGGTCACCTTACCTTTCGAGCAATCATAACATACCATCTTACCAGTACCCGAGAGATAGGGAATGCCTCTCACGGTTTCAAGTTTCACCACTTTGCCCAGATTCTTGTTGTGCATGTGTCCAAGTCTCTCGTTCTTGGCAATTGAATAATCCACCTTTGTTTGAAAGTAAGTCACTTGATCCCTCGCCAGGTAGTTGTCTTCAAACCTTTTACCTATCAAAGCACACACATTTGCACAATCAGATACATCACAAGAATCTTTATTATACCTTACCAATAAGCCATCATCACACAATTGACTGGTGCTTATATGGTTTTCACAGAATCCATCCAACAACATCTCATCCTTCAAGGGTGGGAATCCATCAACGTTCAACACTTCTTTGCCAATGATTCTTCCTTTACTTCCATCTTCATAAGTGAAAGTTCCAGTGGTTAGTGGTGCACACTCCTTCAAATCATATTTGCTTTCTTTTCAGTCATGTGCCTTAAGCAGTGTTAAGGCAATACAATTAGTTATCAATGTTAAGGTAACATTGGTTATTCAGTGTTGTCTTAACATCGTGTATAACCTTATCAAATCAGATTTGTATCCAGCCATATGCCTCAAACATCCACTATCAAAGTACCACTTACCTGCAAGGTTAGTATGCATAGTAGAAAAGATAATATTGCACACAATATAAGTTTCAGGCACCCAAAGTCTAGTGTTTCTCATCCCATTATTTTGTTCAGCAATGTTGGAACTGAATGTTAAGGTAACACTGGAATAACTAGTATCAACATTGGAATGTTCAAATTCCAGTGTTGGCTTAACACCAGCATCAGCATTGCATGAATCCCTATTCCGTTCAACTATTTTCTTTTTAAGAGACTTTATGTATTTATAACAATATGGTTTAAAGTGTCCAAATTGAAAACAATATTGACAAATATAAACCATTTTCTTAGATTCTCTAGAAAGTACCTTTGCCTTTTCAAAACAAGGAATAGTGGATTCAACAGAATTAGTGGAGTGAGTAGCTTGACTTTGATATCCTAAACCATAACTACCATCATTGCCTAAACATAAAACTTCATCAAGTTTGTAAGTATCTGTATTCCTCTTGGCAATGGTATGTTCAGCAATTCCTAGCTTAGAAGTTACCTTTTCTATTTCATCATCTTTTGTATCCAAACTAACCTCAAGTTGAGTGATTGCAGCCTTCAAGCTTTCATTATCTTCCATAGCCTTCTCAATTCTACTCAACATGTCCTTCTCCTTGAGCATGTCTTGGTAGATGATCTTCGGTTCATCAAGAAACTCTTCTTGAATCAATTTACCTTTAAGGACACTATCATCTTCCAAACCTATAGAATCATGCAAATACTCAAAGTCAGAATCATCATCAAACTCATCATTAACAAAAATCAAACATTCGGTGTTTTCTAAACAAATAGTTTCATCCCAATTGTCAACAAAAATCTCCTGGACTGGTGGTATCTTCTGGATGTTAACATAACATCGAGTTGTCTGGATGTTGGCAGAACACCAAGCCTTGACACCAGCGGGTTTGTCCACCTTTGCACACACTGTTGTTTGAGTTTCTACAATCGTTGGCACCTGTCCATCACCATATTCTTCCAAATCTGTCTCATCATTATCATCTACACAAACCAAATTATAATTCCCTTTTGTTCTAAGGTTGTTACCACATTCATAAGAAAAATGGCCCCAACCTTTACATTCATAGCATTGAATACGTTTGAGATGTGTATCATTATGATGAGTAAGTTTACAAAAATATTTGGCCATCTTTTCAGAGAAATCTTTCTTTAAATCAGCAAGAATATTTTTATCAATTAGACTGAGCTTATTAAACTTTTCAAACGCAGTTTCATTATAAGCTTGAATTTCTTCTTCATCGTCTACTTTTTCAAGATTCATCTCAAATTCTTTCAGAGTGCAAAGTAGAGTATAAAAGTCTAAAGTGTTCATATTCCTAGCTTCTTGCATAGCAATCACTTCAAATTTCTTAAAAAGAGTTCTCACAACTTTGTACGCCAATTGCTTAGTAGACAGGGACTGACCTAAGTCTTGAATTTAATTACCAAGATCCATGAGTTTCAAAAAATAAGCAGTAATACTTTCATCTTCCCCCATTGTTAAATTATCAAATTTGCTCAAAAACATGCATAGCTTAGTCTTTTTAGTGCATACATCACCTTCACAATGATTTTATAAGATATCCCAAGCATGCTTTGTAGTTGAACAATTTTTAATTAACTTAAACATGTGACAATCAACCAAAGTAAATATGCTATTTAGGGCTTTTTCATTGAAGAAAGCGTTACTTAGCTCAGTTTCAGTCCACTCTGGCTTAGGAACAGCGTCATGATCTTTATCTGGATCTACAGTGCCATGAAAGTAATCAAAGTTAGATTCATCAATAATAGACAAGGAATCAGAATTAATACAAGAATTATATTTATTCCAAAATATAAAGAAAAACTCATGTTCTGGTGTTGGATCCTGGATGTTAGAGTAACATTGAGATACGTGGCAGTTTTGGGAGTCTTCTTTTGTCCTGTAAGTATGAGCGAGTCGTGCGGCATCGTTATTCCAAGCCCGCTAACCGAATGATTTAATGAGTTCACGAATTCTGGCCTTCCAATAAGAATAGTTGGATCCATCCAAGACAAGCAATTTGTTGTTGTTCAGATTCCGGTTGTCAATCATTTAATATCAAATCCAAACACCCGTGAAGTCGGTGCTTGGCTCTGATACCAATTGAAATTGTTGGATCGGGACTTGATACTTGTCGCACAGTGTTAACCCTTCGATGTTAGTCTAACACTGATCAGCTCTTCCAATGTTAAGCTGATGTTGGACTCTCGATGTTATCTTAACATCCGTTTAACAACAGTTAATCGTTAGCACAAATCTACTTAACAGAGAATATAACGCATCGGGTAAATAAAGAACACAAGTAGATGTAATTTTAAGAAGATAATATATTAATATGATCTTCCGAGCCGTAGGCGAAATACCACAAGGGTTTATCAAAATATGTTTCTCACAACTCTCAAGCTCCTCACTCTCGAATTGATCGAACTCAACCAAGCAACTAAGGATGTAACTCCTTACAAGTAAAGCTCCTTAACTCTAAAACTTAGACTTAATTTTCTAAACACAAACTTGGCAAAACAAGACAAAGACACTCGACTATAAAGATTTCCTCACATGATATTTTTGCTCTTGTCTTCGTATCTTTTTCTTGATGTCCAACATGCCTATTTATAGTGTAGTCTTCCTTGATGTCCAAGACATGTTGTTCACGCTTTTGATTGCTATTAAATCTCCTTGGATAACTGTAATTTCGTTCACGGCAAGTCTCCTTCTATAGGAAAAGGTTTCCTTGTCCAACTTGAAGTCTTCAATGGAAATGTTTCGTTCTTTGACTAGAAGTCTTCAATGGAAATGTTTCCTTCTTTAACTTGAAGTCTTCTAAGGAAAGTATCCTTATCCATCTTGTAGTCTTCTATGGAAAGAATCCTACTGCAAGCAATCTTCTTTCCTTCTTGCAATTCACACGCCTTGATCTTTCCATTGCACCACACACATCTTTCCTTATTTAATTATGGAAAGTTCTTCTTTGGAAACTTCTCTTTGAATGGCAACTTCTCTTTAAGGAAAGATCCTTCCTTGAAGTCTCTTGACCTGGAGCACATACAAATACCAACTACAACTCGTGGAACTAAGTTAGTAAGTGAATAAAGGCAAAACACAATTATGGCAATAATCCCGAATGTGCAGTTTTTTTTTTGTGTTCAATGTTACCCTAACATTGCAGTTACACTGTTGATCTAACATTGACTAAATTCCTGCACTTTCAGATTTCTTGCACACGGCATTCACCGCGGGGAAATTTGAGTCGAATATTTGTGGCGCATTTCTTTGTCTCATACCAAAGGTATCGGCTCCCAAAAATATCTCTCATTTCTGCCCAATTTCTTTGTGCAACGTAGTATATAAATTCATCACAAAAATTATTACTTTGCGGCTTAAAGATCTTATATCCCATTTGATTGATCCTACGCAATCTACTTTTCAAAAGGGCCTTGGAATGCATGATAACATTCTTGTCATACAAGAGATTTGACATTCTTTGCGCAACAAGAAAAATAATAAGGTAGGGAGCATGATTCTCAATCTCGATAAAAAAAAAAGCATACGACAAAATAAGTTGGAGCTTCTTAAGGAAACACTCTATGCTTTCAATTTTTCGGAGATTATAATTAATCTTATTATGTCTATGTGATGAACGCTTCGACTAAAATTTTGTGGAACGGGGAACCTCTAGAGGCTTTTGAACACGGATGTGGGCTACGACAAGGCGACCCTCTTTACCCGTACTTATTTGTCTTGTGTGTCGAGAGATTATCCTACCTTATTCTTGAAGCGGTGGAGAATAAAAATTGGGAACCTCTAGTTCCTTGTAGAGGGGGACCAAAAATTTTACATATAGTTTTTGCGGACGATTTGATGCTCATGGGCAAGGAGACACTCAAAACAACTAGAAGCATTAAAGAGGTGTTGGATAAGTTTTGTAAGAGTTCAGGTTTGAAGCACAGCGCAGCCAAATCAAAAATATTTTTCTCAAATATCGGGGGATGGAATACGAAAAGAATGATATGCACTAATTTAGGATTCTCAGGAACCCAAAATCTTGGCAAATATCTTTGGGCACACCTTTTTCATAATCGGGTGAAAAAAGAGGATTTCAATGAGAT
Organism: Linaria vulgaris; assembly: GCA_948329865.1. NCBI lineage: Eukaryota > Viridiplantae > Streptophyta > Magnoliopsida > Lamiales > Plantaginaceae > Linaria > Linaria vulgaris. The sequence continues at coordinate 25,499,466 of OX415250.1, read as the reverse complement.
TTTTGACAAACTTGGCATGCGATATTCAGGATGGAAAGGTAAAACCTTATCGCTCGCGGGTAGAGATACTCTTATTCAAGCGGTTTCGACGGTGGTTCCCATATAAATAATGTAATTTTGTTAGCTCCCCGAGAACGTTTGCAACCGGCTCGACAAACTCAATAGGGAGTTTCTTTGGTCAAGTGACCCGAGTATTCGGAAACTTCACCACATAGGTTGGCAAAAGGTTTGTAAATGTGTGATCGGGATTGGTACAGCTTTTGTAACTGATTCTTGTGCTTCAGAACTCTCTTCACAACCTCTCTCATCATGGTTTATATCTCCTTTAAAGAAATACTCTTCATCCAAACCTATAAAACCACCAAGACACGTAGAGTTAGTATGATCATTAGACTTATTAATTTTAATGAATAAGCAATGAGAATCAGAATTAATGATATCATTCTGCCAATCATCAAAGAGCATTCTATGGGCTTGAGCTTCAGTCTAAATATTATGCACACACTGCTCAGTGATGTTGTCTTGACAATTGGATGACACATCTTCATACCGGTTTACTATGGTTAGACTCCATTCAGCTTCAGGTTTCATATTGACTTCATTTACGCAGTCAGGAGTCATCATGGGAACTGAGTAGCCATCAGTTTTTGACATCCATGCTAGCATGCCTATGGATTTAATGTGACATCTGAGCATATTGTTGTTGGGGTTCGCTTTCTCCATTCCTAAGTACCAAATTCAAACACCAGTGAAGTTGGTGCTTGGCTCTGATACCAATTGTAAATGTGTGGATCGGGATTGGTACAACTTTGTAACTGAACACTGGTGTCGACCCCCAATGTTATGCCAACACTGATTTTACTTAGTGTTGTCCTTACACCTACTGACAGCGTATAAAGCACACGTTGTGTTAAGTTGAATGGTGCGCCAACATTGAAGTACTCAATGTTGCCTTAACATTCGTGATACGATTAGAGTAAATTGTGCACAACGAAATTTAAATAACACAGTAGGTAACTTTTAGGCAGATTATATGAATATAATCTGTCGAGCCCAAAGGGCAAAATAACCACTAATAAATTAATGATTTTACAAAAACAAAACAACTGAGTAAGGAAATCAATCATATACCTACTCACTATAAGATATAGACTCGTTCGATAAAAACTCGGTACAACAAGACAAAGACACTTCGACAATATTGATTTTCTCTCTGAATGTTTTAGCTCTAGGCTACGTGTCTTTTTCTTGATGTCCAACATGTCTATTTATAATATTGTTCTTTGAGGTCCAAGGCATGTTGTGCACATTTTTGATTGCTATTAGATCTCCAAGATCATATCCAATTTTGTTCTTGATCTTATCATCTTCTTACGCTTATCTTTAATTAAGTTTGGAAGCTTTCCTACTTGATCTGGACTTCTCCAGTTGAAGGACTCTTCTCTTGATCGAACTCCTCTTTTGATAGACTTCTAATCTTTCAAGATCTTCCATCTTTATCTTGAAATTCGTTCAACTTATCACCAGGAAATCTTCCATTCTTATCTTGCACATCCATCGCCTTTATCTTCCGGATATTCTTCTTTTGATGAGTAAATCACTTGGACTCTTGATTTATCATTATCCTGAAACATAAACAAGATAAACTACAACTGTGGACTTATATTAGTTTGTGAATAAAGGCAAAAGAAAATATTACACTTAAATAATTCGGACAGTGCAGTGTTAAGTTCATTGTTGTGCCACCACTAGTTGCCAAAATGTTGGACTAACACTTCACGACAACACTTACACTTTCAATCTCCCATTTTTTTGGCTTTCTTCAGAAAACCAAAGAAGTACACTTATCTTTTTATGCACAGTGCTCCAGTAACACAACATCATCAATATCTTAAGCTACTCCCCCTTGATATGATATCATTAACCATAGGATAACTAGGAAACCATAGGATACCTCAGATTTGTATAAACAACAAAATAAACATGAAGATACAATGGCTTACTCTCCTCCTTTTTGTGAGGAAAGTAAAACCTCAACGAATCACTTCATAGGATGAAAGTTCCTATAGCTCTTATTTAACAGTTATTTTCATTTTTCTTTTAGAAACTCTATCATCCATTGTTTATTAAAATCTCCCATAACCATAGTCTTCTCTCCCTGAAAGAGAACCAAAGTTAGCCGTAATTGCAAATATTACCTCAGGTGTTACCTCTGATGTTGAGTCAACATTGTACACAAAAGATGTTGTCGTAAAATCTAGTTTAGACTCAGCATAAATAGACTTCTCATAACCTTCTTCCACGTCCTCATGACATCTATGGCTTCATCATCATCACCATTCTCATTTTTCTTAGAACAATCTTTCTCCTCTTCACTACTTTATTCCTCGTTCTCAATCTCTTCGTTCCCCTTCTCTTTCTCATTTGTCTCATCATCATCTTGCAAATACCCAACAACATCATCATCTCTTTTCTTTATCAGCACCAGCGGCCAAACCACCATTATCACCCACTTTAGTCTCTCCAGCAACTTAAGTGTTCTCCCCCTCAATCAAATCATTCTTCTCAGCAAAAAGTTCCTTAATCACCGTCTCCTCAACTGTGTTTGAAGTAACTACAACACCATATCTTCAAATTGAACTTGTTCTGTTTCAACAACAGTGTCTAGAACGGGTGTTTCACCTATAAGTAAGAACTAAATGAGCATGGGTGGGGTTATCTTCTTGATACTCCATATCAAGTGCTACATGAAATAGATCAGAGATAGATAGATGCCATGGACTTAAAAATTGCAAGTAAACCTCTTAGTGTTTGAAAGAATTATGGAACAAAGATAATAAAGAAATTTCAAAATCAATAGTGAAAGAAGTACTGGGCGGTTTCTTAAAAGTTAAGCATGCATAACTACCGCATGTTGAGTCAACACATGACACCATGTTTACTTCACACGTGACCAGAGCAGTTTATGAAAAACTTTTAAGTCACTGTGTTAAACTTGGATGTTAGGACAACGCGCTTGCAGACTGGTGTTGGCACAACACTGGCATCTAAATTGAATCAACACTAGTTCTAGTGGCTGTCTGGCTACAAAGCTTACTTTCAAGCTCCATTCAAGTAAAGGCATGAGCTAGACCTGAAATAAATATCTAGGACTTAAGACAAGTTTAGCAAGTTAGTAACATAGATATTTCAGACTTATACATGAGTAGGAGAATTAGCTAACATAAAACACACATTTACGTATGAAGTTAGAATTCTCGAAATAATCAACTTCCAAGGTATAATTAGAAACAACTTAGTGTGTCACTCGCAGCTACATCACCCAAGGTGTATGTCTTTACATGAAACATAACTATTTCTCCCCCTTAAGCCCAAACCGACACAGACACCCCAAGGAAAGAATGAATGAATTCAGGCCTATATGGATGCAAAATATGAATGTTGTGTCAACACATTTCTATTTTATGTTGCCTCAACACTGCTTGGTGACATCTGAAATCAATTCTCTTCTTTTTGACTCTGAAACACAACAAAAACTTTTACTTTCTTTATCAATCACCCGAAAGGTTAATAAGTGATAATGAATTCACTAAATGTAGGCAATAACGAGACCCCATACACCACCGTTTCATCATAATTAATGCAAATGCACATGCAAGTACATAGGCCTCAATCAAGGAAGTACATGACCCCAACACCCCAGAATCCTAATGCATGATTGTTCATTGTACATTATAAAAAGGTTTTAAGCACAAAGTGAGAAATAATACTGAATGAAGGCCGTGCAGAACCCCAAACACCCCAGTATTAAATCCCACTTTTGCAAGCATCATATAGTGAATAAGACACAACTGAATACATCATAGTAGCGAACTCTGTGTACCCCAGCTTCTCTACATGCAATGTATAACTTAGATATAAATAGGACACAACTGAATAACATCGTAGCATTGAAATTCGTGCATCCTAGCTTCTTCAGACTAAGTCACTAACCTCAGAGAATAAAGAGTTTCAATTAAGCTCATGAAAATAATAAGAAAAGAACTTTCAAACAAATATCAACTTTACAATGTTAAGAACGCACAAACCAGGCCATGTATGACACATTCATGAATAAGATCAATGATAAAAGTCAAAAACAAACTTAGAAATCTAATGCAATCTATCAACACCACAACTAGTCTACGATGTTGGCCCGTGGTGTTAAAGCAACACCGGAATGCATCACTGATCACTTAAACACTCATGTCGAGAGCCTTCTTCAAACTGAAGAACCTCTTGCTGTCTAAGGGTTTTCTAAACATATCAACAAGCTGATTATTGGTCTCTATGTGTTCAATATTAATCCTATTAACCTCTACCAGATCTCTCAAGAAACAATGCCTAATATCTATATGCTTGGCTCTAGAATGGTGCAATGGGTTTCTTGAAATACTTATGGCACGAAGGTTGTTACAAAATATTAGGAGGGTATCACTCTCAAGCCCATAATTATGCAGCAAGTGTTTAAGCCATACAAGATGGGTAACAAAGCTGTCAACTGCTACATATTCAGATTCAACAGTTAAAAGTGACACACAATTATGTTTCTTGCAATACCAAGAAACATGATTATTTCCCAAAAAATAACAACTTCCACTTGTGGGTTGTCTAACATCTAAATCTCCAGCCCATTTAGAGTCACTAAAACCTATAAGGTTTGTAGTTATATCATGTGTATACCATATGCACAAGTCTGTAGTACCATATATATATATATATATATATATATATATATATATATTTATTTAAGAATTAGCTTCACTAGTTAAATGAGAAGCTTTGGGGTTAGCTTGTTACCTGACACATTCACAAACTAAGTACATAATACTTAGGCGGGTAGCTAATAGATGTAGTAATGTCCCAATCATGGAACTGTACAGTGTTGAGCCAATACTGTCTTCTATGCCATCTTTTCCAATCCTCAAGGTAGAAGACACTGGACTCTTTCTTGGATTAGAATCCTCCAATATGCTCACCAAGTTTCTTGCACATTTTACTTGGCTTAGGAACATCCCATCCTCCTCTTCCTTCACTTGCAGACCAAGGAAGACATTCAAATTTCCAACCAAACTCAACTCCAATGTACATGTCAAAGCCTCAAAAAACTTGTCTAAAAAATACATGCAAGTAGAAACTAAGACAATGCTATCAACATATAACTGACCTATGCAACCATCAAAACATGTTGCAGATGCAAACACTCAATATTAATATATATCTGCATGTTACCCTTTCTTTGTTGTGTGTTTTGATGCCTTCAGTAATCTGATCAATGACCTGAGATGTTGGATGTTACATATGAATCCTAGCAAGTGAATCCCTCCAAACATAGTTTGAGTATGATTGCTCTAGTGTTGTGTCAACATCAACAATAGTCGGTGTTGGTAGAACACTAGCTTCTGGTTCAAGCTTAAGTTCTGCAGGTGGTGTTGGGTTGACACTATCTGAATTCAGCGTTGTCTAAACATCGGAATCCAGCAGGGTAGGCACAACACCATGTTGTACACTTGCAACACTTGATAGATTATCAAATACCTCTTTTACATATTCTTTAACAGTACTCAATCTAGGATAAAGTACTCTGTATGCAGTAATCTTCAATGAATAGCCAACAAGGGTACACATATCATATTTTAGATCTAATTTGATTAAATAATCTATGTCATTTAAAGCATGGCAAACACATCCAAATTCATGTTAATGAGCAAGATCGTGTTTCTTCTGATTCAACATTTCATAAGGAGTCACGGGTATAGAGCATTCATGAAGATTTTCATTAAACTCACATAAGTCAAAGAGTGACCTATTTTCAAATTCTCTACCCAAATAGGATAAAGTATTACCAACAGAAACACCATGTAAGTTATTAATATTAGCATGTAATGTTTTGAAGGTATGAAGTGCTTCTAATTTTTCTTTAAAAGATCTTATCAAGTTATATCCAGAAAAATCCTTCATAATTACACGATCATAGTGTTTCCCCTAGCACTACTTACTTCAATAGGACCTAAGAGGTCCATCTCAAATTGTTGAAAGCAATTAGAGGTACTTGTAACATGTTCATCCACTTTGATTGAATTATGAGAAGATTTGGCTTGCTGTTACCTTTCAAGTAATCATCACAAGCCATCTTACCAGAACTCGTGAGATTTTGAATCCTTCTCAAAGTTTCAAGTTTCAGGACCTTGTCCAATCTCCTTCTGACATCTAGTCTATACAACTCTCTCGTCGCTATGTCAAAGTGAACAGGTGTGGAGTCAACATGCTGATCTGTATATGTTGGCACAACATTTGTATTCTGGGCAGGTTCAGTATCCTCAATCGGTGTTGAGTCAACATTGTCAACTGTCTGTGTTGGCTCAACATCTACAACCAGAGGTGTAGAGGAATTTCCTTCTTTCTTACCTGCATCACTAGACATATCATCAAAAAAACAAAATCACAGAATCTTGAACAGTGCTTAATGTTGGATTATACACTCTATATGTACTACTATTCACAAAATATCTAACAAATATGTATTTTTAACTTTTTAGCAACTCCATTCTGTTGATGAGTCATATGGACAGAGTATTCATGAGATAAGCATTTAGAATCACACACTTCATCAAAAAAAATTGTTCTCTAATTCCCTCCCATGATCTGATCTGATTCTAATAACACATGCATTATACTAGCAACTAGCATTTTAAATATCTCTATAGCTTATAATTTGTGTCTCAAGAATTTTACCCAAGTATACCTAGAGAAGTCATCCACAATGACATTGGCATACTTCTTCTATGCAAGACTACAAACTTCAATAGAACCCGTGAAATCCGTGTGTAAAAGTTCAAAACATTTAGAGGTTCTAGATATTTGTCCTTCTACATATACTAGAGCATGTGTACCTTTGATTTTCTTACCTTGCAGACCGTTACAACATACAAGTTTACCTGGATTGATCAATTTTGGTATTTCTCTTACAGCTTCAAGTTTGGTGATCTATTCCAGATTCCTATAGTGCACATGGCCAAGTTTTCTGTGCCATACAACTGACTCATCCACCTTAACATGAAAGAACATGTCCTCTTCATCTACTAGATATCAGTTATCATTTGATCTCTTTCCTGTCATAACACACACATCATTCTCATCAAAGACATCACAAGAATATTTATCAAATTTAACAAGTAGATTTTCATCACAAAGCTGACTGATGCTAATGATATTAGCATGCAGTCCTTCTACCAGGAGTACATCATTTAGATGCGGAAAGCCATCAACGTTCAACCCCTTCCCTATTATTTTTACTTTGCTTCCACCACCATATGTCACAGTACCAGTAGATAGAGGCACAAAGTCCATGAGATTAGTCTTGGTACTAGGGGTGTTCGCGGGCGAATTTTAGCGGGTTGTCGTCGAAAAAGACACCATACCCAATACTTGCGGGTTACCAATTTTTTCACCCGTGCGGGTAGGTTTATTTTCAAGATCATGCGGGTTGCAGTTTAGGCGGGTGCGAGTGGATTGGTGGGCGGGTTAGCGGGTTATGTTACACATCAAATCACAAAATAGAAATTTTTAGTTTTTTTCATGTTTTAAGACATACAAGTTAGATAATAGAATAATCTCATATTCTCGAATTAAAGAAATATGCTCTCATATTTTCTCTTGTTCTTTTTTTTTTTCATATGCTCATACTATATTCAAGTAAATTCATATAATAACGAATATTAAGTTTCATCTATACATATATAAATTTTTTCCTTCCATTCGCGTCTAATTATTAACTTGTCAAGTTATATATGAACTACAATGTTGTGTAGCTATCATTATTATTTGACTAATAATGCACAACTATTTTTTTTTCATTTTTGTTACGGTGTTTAGTGAAATAAACTGAAATTTTTATTATTTTCTTTCGTATGCGGGTGGGTGGGCGGGTGTACGACTCAACCCACAACCCACTCGCTCAAGGGCGGGTTGCCATTCTTTTCAACCGCAATACAAGTTACAAAAATAAAAACATGCGGGTGGTGGGTTGAGCGGTTAGGGTTTAGGCGGGTCGGGGGGGGGGGGGGGTGAGCGGGTTTATGAACACCCCTACTTGGTACTTGTCATATGTCTACAACAACCACTGTCAAAATACCAATCACCAGTAAGGGTATGAGTAGTTGAGAAGACAACATTACAGATAATCTTAATTTTAGGACACCACATTCTGTTCTTATTAAAACTGTTATTCTGCTCTCTGGTGTTGTCTCGGGATGTTGTGCCAACATCAGAGGATCCTGATGTTGTCCCAACATCCGAATCAACATTACTACGATTGTACTTGTATCTTTCACAAAACATTTTTTTACTTGAAGCAGTATGGTTTCAAATGTCCAGGTTGAAAACAATATTGGCATATATAGGTTATTTTCTTAGACTTAATTTGATTGTCATTAGACTTACAAAACCACCCTTTACAAAACCAGGTATAACAGATTCAGATTTACCTGACCTTTCTTGGTATCCCAACCTTGTAGTTCCTTCATTACCAATACTTAGTACTTCATCAAGCTTTTTTGTCCCTCAGTTCCACTTGGCAATTATTTTCTCTGCTTCTTCCAGCTTCATCTTCATTTTCTCCATTTGGCACACCTTTCTGGTGAGGTTTCTCTCCAGTTCTGTTATAGTTTCAATCAAGAAACTATTTTCCTTCAATATATCTTTCTCCCTTTTTACCAACTTGTTAATTTCAGTGATTAACTCCTTGTAGAACTCCTTCATTTCGTCATCAATGTCCTCGGTATTCACTTCTCCTTCAAAGACATATTCTTCATCTAGATCTACATAACCACCAAATCAAACAAGATTAGTGTGCTCCTCGAACTCATTTATAACAATAATTAAACATTGAGAATCAAAAATTTTGGTATCCTCCTCTCAGTTGTCAAAATACTCTTTTCGACATTCAGTTTCAGTCCGAATGTTGAGTACACATTGGTCAGTGACGATGTTATGACAACATCCAGTTTCAGTCCAGTCAACATTTGCAGATAAAGGTGTAGTATGAATTTTTTTAATTGCTGATTCTTGTGCTTCAGAACTCTCTCCACAACCTCATCATGGTTTATTTCTCCTTTAAAGAAATACTCTTCATCCAAACCTTTAAAACCACCAAGACAGGTAGAGTTAGTATGATCATTAGACTTATTAATTTCAATGAATAAGCAATGAGAATCAGAATTAATGATATCATTCTACCAGTCATCAAAGAGCATTCTCTGGGCCTAAGCTTCATTCTGAATCTTATGCACACACTGATCAATGATGTTGTCTTGACATTAGGATGACACATCTTCAGACCCGTTTATTATGGTCGGACTCCATCCAACTTCAGATTTCATATTGACCTCATTTACGCTATAAGGAGTCGTCATGGGAACTGAGTAGCCATCAGTTTTTGACATCCATGCTTGCAAGCCTATGGATTTAATGTGAGATCTGAGCATATTGTTGTTGGGGTTCGCGTGGTCCATTTATAAGTACCAAATACAAACACCAGTAAAATCGGTGTTTTGCTCTGATACCAATTGTAAATGTGTGGATCGGGATTGGTACAACTTTTGTAACTCAACACTGGTGTCGGCCCCCAATGTTAAGCCAACGCTGATTTTACTTAGTGTTGTCCTAACACCTACCGACAGAGTATAAAGCACATGTTATGTTAAGTTGAATGGTGCGCTAACATTGAAGTACTCAATGTTGCCTTAACATTCGTGATACGATTAGAGTAAATTGTGCACATCAAATTTTAAAGAACACAATAGGTAACTTTTAAGCAGATTATATGAATATAATCTGCCGAGCCCAAAGGGCAAAATAGCCACTAATAAATTATTGATTTTACAAAAACAAAACAACCGAGTAAGGAAATCAATCCTAACACCTAACTCACTATAAGCTATAGACTCGTTCGGTAAAACTCAGTACAACAAGACAAAGACACTTCGACAATTTTGATTTTCTTTCAGGATGTTTTAGCTTTAGTCTTCGTGATGTCTAATATGCCTATTTATAATATATTGTTCCTTGAGGTCCAATTCATGTTGTGCACATTTTTGATTGCTATTAGATCTCCAAGATCATCTCCAATTTCGTTCTTGATCTTTTCATCTTCTTAGGCTTATCTTTAATTAAGTTTGGAAGCTTCCCTACTTGATCCGGACTTCTCCGTTGAAGGACTCTTCTCTTGATCGAACTCCTCTTTTGATAGACTTCTAATCTTCTAAGATCTTCCATCTTTATCTTGAAATTCGTTCAACTTATCACCAGGAAATCTTCCATCATTTTCTTGCACATCCATCGTCTTTATCTTCCAGATATTCTTCTTTTGATGAGTAAATCACTTGGAATTTTGATTTAATATTATCCTAAAATATAAACAAGATAAACTACAACTGTGGAACTAGATTAGATTGTGAATAAAGGCAAAATAAAATATTACACTTAAATAATTCGGACAATGTAGTGTTGAGTTTAGTGTTGTGCCAACACTTGTTGCCAGAATGTTGGACTAACACATCACGACAACACTTACACTTTCAAGGTCGATAGGGAAAAAAAGACGACGGGCTCGGTCTTTGCTTAGCCCATTTGAATAACCAAGCACTTCTTGCTAAGTTGACGTGGAAAATTCTCGCGCAGGAATCCAGGTTGTGGTGCGACATTAGTGAAGCCAAATATCTCAAAGGAATTCGACCATTAGCTTACGTTGGGAGGTCGAGTGATAGCGCTACGTGAATGGGGATATTTCGGTGTATGAACTTCATCAAACCACATTTAAGATGGCAAATTGGTGATGGCAATTTAATTTCGTTTTGGTTTGATAAGTGGTTGGGAAACTTTACACTTTGCGAGTTTGTCCCTTTTATTGATGAAGCGAATGTAAGGCTTACTCTTAGAGATGTCATAAGTGAGAATGGGGATTGGGATTCTGGGGAACTCAAGACACCGACTGATTCGTGTTGGACAAGTCTAATAGAAGGAAAAGCCCCGACATTGAATGATGAAGAGGATCGCATAATATGGAACGAAACGGCATCGGGGAAATTCTCAGGCCAAAGCGCCTATAAAGTGATGTATCGCGACAAGATGGGAGTTGTGGGAAGGAGAGAATCCACGTGGATCTGGAAATTGCCATGTTGCAATAAAACCGACATTTGTTTGGCTCGCGCAACAAAATAGGTTGGGAACGAACATGATGAGAAAGACGAGGAAACTTACAAACTTGGCGACGTGCGAAATCTGCAATAATCCTGAAGAATCATCGATACACATCTTGCGACATTGTCGGACATCACCGAATGTGTGGTGCACTTTACTCACGGGCAACGAAAGGCAGAAATTTTGGAGTTATTCGGATGAGGTTTGGCTGAGGAAAAACTTGCAAAATAACGATAAAATCTGCCCAATCATGCCGAATTTACTATTGTGTACCATCTTCGCATCAAGTATTTGGACTTTATGGAAGAAGAGGAATGAAAGGATTTTCCAAGGCAAATTCGGAAAGAACTTTGAAGTTATTTGCCAAATAAAGCGATTAAGTTATGATTCTTGGAAAGTAAACGACCGAGAGAAGGAAAAGAAGAATAACAAATGGGAGAAGCCGAGAGCGGGGTGGTTGAAATTAATGTCGACGGTAGTGTGGACGTTATGCATAACAAATGAGCGATTGGAGGGATACTACGAGATGAGAAAGGCGCATGGATTGTGGGATTCAAAGGAAAACTACAGTATCCTAAGATACTCAAAGCGGAAGTTGAGGTAATTCGGCAGGGATTATGTTGGTGAGTTTATCGAAAATACCACAATATGGAACTTGAAAGTCGCGAACTAAAGACGCTTTCCATAAAGCGTAATTCGCCCCCAGCTCGTGTGTGCCAATAGGGTAACATCCAATTGCTTCCCAGGATACAATTTAAGCCCAAAAAATAAAACAGTAGACTGCGTATTGGACTAACGAAATCTACTGACAGAAAAAGAAACAAAAGTGCAGAAAATACAGACTTAATTTCTGCAACAATTAAAAATTATATATTATTTGAGAGATACAATTTTTTGATGTGTGTTGATAATCCTGCGTATTTAAAGACGGAGAAAAGCTGCAAGAAAAAATCATAACTTTTCCTAGGTATTCTTTCACTGAAAGACACAATTTTCCTGGTAATTCTTTTACAGAAAAGATACAACTTTCCTGCTAAAAAATATGTCACTGTTGATATTTAAAATCTGAATTTTAAATATTCCCTCCATATTTTTTTCCCGGATTAATCTGAGAAGTCAGATTTAAATCTTAAGTAAGATTAAATCCACACCATCCAATTTAATCTATATTAATTTAATATTCAGATTAAATCACAGTCGTTCATCTTATTTAATTAATTAAATAAAATCTACGACCTAGATCGATGAGCGATGCAAATTAATTTGCGCCAAACAAAAGCGCCACTTAAGCGCCACATGTGCCACAGGCGCGCGCGCGACACAGACTCGGCTCGGCACGCGTGTGTGCATGAGCACCACCTATTTCTTGCACTTTTTATTACCCAAGTAATGTAGTGCAAACATATATATACCCACAAATAAGTTTTTACTTTTCCTATGTGGGACACTTAAGCCACTATAGTAAAATTGGTCCATAAAAGTCATTATAGTTACCATGAGTTAGAACCCAACATACTTACCACACAAACTCAAAAAAAGGCTTTTATTGTACTTTGCATTCACATCATATCAACACATAACCAATGTGGGATACCTCTCACAAGATTTATTATTTGGAAACTAAATCTAATAGATTAAAAGTGGCGTTGGAACGTAGGCCACTAAAGATTTGTGTGGAGACGGACTCTCAAGAGGCACACAAATTATTTACGAGTGAAAGAGATGGCAACCATAACCTCAAGGATAAAATTGAAGAGTGTCGCGAGCTATTACATAAACCATTGATACAAGAATTTCGTTGGATAGAACGTACAAAGAATGGATTTGCTGATGCGCTTGCAAAACAAGGCCTCAACATGGATGAAGAATTTTGTGTGATACAATCCTCTCCACCCGAATTACTTTCTTTGATTTCATTTGATGTAGAGTAAGGGCACGTGTTTTTTTCGTTCTACTCATTGAAAAAAAAAACTACATACAAATAAGAATCATTAATGTTTTTCCCACTAAAAACGAAATTTGATAGCAAATAAACACTTTCCATCGCCATTCCTATAGATGAAGAGTAATTTCGTACACAAAATAAAATGTACATGCGGATGATGAGTGATCTGGTTAAGCCGATCAGAATATATGTACTTCCTCATATATTAATTCTGAAGAGATCTGGTCAAGCCAATCACAAGATGAGTGGGTCGTTCCTTTTAAAAGTTACTATGATACGTAATTACGTAATGAATACAGGTATAACTTCGACCACTTTTTTGTCTTCTTCCAGTTTTATCCAAGTTTCAATCAGCATCAGCCTTTTGATAGATGAAAAAGTTTGAGTCTAATTTTGGTATTATCCCTTTTTCCGTGTATAGCTTAATTTTCCATTAGCAACGATTTCGCTATTGGTTGAACAGTAACGTACACCACAGACTGATCGACACGCAATAAATAAGTGCTTTTCTAGTTAATAAATTATGATTGGCGTTTTGTGTGCCGCCAGTTGTACATTTTTTTCTTTTTTTCTTTTGTGTTTCTTATTGGTTAGCCTTGATACGGGGACTTTGAGTGTACGTCCTAGATCTTCCTGTTATGATCTTTGATTTATGTTCGAATAAAGACATGCAATTAGACATTAAATTGACTCTTTTAGTTATCGTGATTCGACTGTAAATCAACAATGGGTAAATTGAGTTCATATATACATATTTTTTCTTGAAAAATATGTGTATAAGCATTTTTTTCGAAACGAAATCTAAAGAGAGTGAGATAGACCTTAATATATATATATAGGGAATCCAAAGGCTAATTTTGAGATCGCAATAAAGTATTTGCCAATTTATTTTTTATGTTGATGCAATTTGCCAATTAACTATAAGCATAGGAAGGTAATTAGCCAAAAACCATCAAAAATTGACGCAACTTCTTTGAAAAAGGAGACATTATATTATGACAAACGGAAGTGTAATAAAAACACAAACGTGATTATGCAAGAAGAACTCTATAAATCACTAAAATAAAAATAAATTTTGATTTATTAACAAATACCAACAAGTTATAAATAATAACAAGGTTTACCATAATATAGTTTTGTAAACCTAACTCGAAATGAAATAAATTAAAGTCATAAACAAAAAATAACTCCTAAAATACTTACAACGTGCAAAATAAAAAAAAAATTAAAACAAAATAAAGATACGCAATAAAACTCATTACAAAGTGTAAAGCACAAAATGGTGTTCTTCTTTTTTGATTGATAAGCACAAAACGGTGTTCGATTTGATAAATAATGTCAAGAAGCATCATTGGGTCAAAAAATATTAGCAATATTTGTGCAGTCCTTTTTCTATCGACTTTTTTCTTCAAATTCTGGGATCTTTTGTCTTACCTTCTATTCAGACCAATGTAGACCTATCGTATAGAGTGTTTAGTATTTGTAATTTACAAATCATCTGGAATTATTTAATACCATCAAAGAGTATGACAAGTCTCAGTTTCTGTCCCACATGTGGATAAGTGGCCATCCGATCATCAATGTCTTAGAGATACTATAAGACAATTTAGCATAGACGAATCAGAAATTTATCACACATTTTAAGGAATCCATTGTTTCTTATAAAGTAAAACCACATAGAAAGTCCATTCATTATTGTTCTTTCCAAAGCTTGGTTATGAAGAAAGAGTTCTTACAATTATTTATTATGGATCCATAGATTAGAAGTGATTTACTATTCTATATTCTATTCTTATCACTACTTCTCTTGTAACTTGTCATAGAAGTGCTTTACTATTCTCTATTGTACTCCTATAACTAACTTGTCAAAAACTTGTAACTTGTCATTTTTTAGTTGAATACAATTATTATTTGCACAACTATAATTCTCTACATCAGTTTAAGTAACGATAAGTCTCCAACGAGCACCTCTTAATCTAACTCTAGCCGCCGCTCATCTTCCTCGTCATGTCTGTCGAGCAAACACCGCCTGCTGAGTCGTCTGCCACCGCAACGGACCGACGACCACCCTACACCCCACCACCTATAATTCCAATCACCACCAACACACATCAAAATAACCCTTACCACGACAAACTACTCGTCTTGGCGTGCCCCAGAGTTTTCGGCCCCAACTCATGACTCCGCTTAGTTCGACTATTGGTATCATCAGGATCAAATGTTGCTCTCCGCTTTAATTGGCTCTCTTGATGGCGACGTCACCCCAATTGTCTCCTCATGCCGTTCTGCACTCGACGTATGGACTAACCTTGGTCGTGCCTTCACCAGCCGTTCTCGTGCACGTGTCATGCAGATGAAGTATGATCTCGCTCATGCTACTCTCGGCTCTCAAACTGTTAGTGAGTTTCTTCACGGGATTAAACAAAAGGTCGATGAATTGGGCCTCATCGACACGGTCCCGTTTGATAATGAAGTTACTATATACGTCTTGGATGTCGTTGGTGCAGGCTATCGCAAAATCTCGTCCTCTATACGAGCCCCCGAGAACTCTATCTCGTTTGCTGATCTCCACGACATGTTAGTTGGCCAGGAATCCTATCTTAAACGGCTTGAAGCCTCCTCTTCGGTGCTTGTTGCCACGACGAACAACGTCACGGCTTCTTCGTCCATCTTCTACTGCTGAAAATCCAATGCTTGTCGGGGCAATCCTTTTGGTGGACGCGGCAACAACAACAAGTCTAGTGGTCGTGGTTACGTCAATCGCAGCTATGGTGGCCCTAACCCTAACTATGGTTGTGGTTACGTCAATCGCAACTATGGTGGCCCTAACCCTAACTATGGTCGTGGTTCATATCAGCCGCAACAACAGTTCTTTGGTCCGATGACTCACTACAAATTGTGCGCTAACCCTGGCCACACTGCTCTCGCATGCCCGCAATGCTACCAGCCCACGGCCTACACGACCCAATATCCTCATCATGGTTCATCTTTCGGTAATTGGTTAGTGGACTCCGGCGCTTCTCATAGCCTTGCTAATGATGTTAGTCAGATGTCGCTTCACTCTGAGTACGACGGTATGTAGAAAGTCTCCATAGCTGATGGTAATGGTATGGCAATCACTCAAACCGGCCCTTCCCTTTTACCTTTTCAGTCTCACACCTGCATTATTCCCAAATGTTCTCTGTACACCCGCCGCCACTCAAAACTTACTTTCAGTTCACAACTTTACAAAATCTAAGAATATCTCACTTGAATTATTTCCCTATTACTTTGTTGTGAAGGATCAGGTTATGGTGGTATAAGTAGCTCGCGGCACGTGTCGTAATGGCGTTTACCACATTCGGGCTCTTTCTCATTCCTTTAGGTCTATTGCAAACTTTGTGCCGGTCGGTGTTCGCAGTTCTTTGGATACTTGGCATGCTCGCCTTGGTCATTCGTCCTTAGGTACTAGTAGTTCTGTTATTTCTAAATTTGGGTTAACCGTGTCGTCTCGTGTGTCAGTTTTGTCCAGTCATAGTCATGTGCTGTAAGCAAATAACATAAATTACAATTTTTTGAATCTTCAATCAAATCGACTCGACTTACTGATGTTTGGGGCCCTGCCTTGCCTAGTGTGGATGGTTACAAGTATTATTTACTTCTTGTTGATCATTTTTCTAAATAATGCTGGTTATTTTCTTTAACTACAAAATCACAAGTTAAACACTCGTTGGGAAGCAATTCTCCTCCCGAATACAAAACATTTACAGTGATAACGAGGGAGAATTCCTTGCTATACGCTCATACTTTAACTCAAACGAGATTAGTTGGCTAACTACCGCCCATCATACACCTCAACAAAATGGCGTCTCTGAACGTCACCACCGCCACATATTTGAAACGAGTCGTGCCCTATTGCACTACTCGAGTCTCCCCCTACATACTGGCCATTTGCCCTCCAAACCGCCATATACCTCATCAATCACCTCCCGACTCCTATCTTGTCCAATCGCAGTCCCTTTGAGTCTCTCCTCCGTCGTACACCTAACTATCTTAAATTACGTGTCTTCGGGTGCTTGTGTTTTCTTTGGCTAAACCCTACTCTCATGGTAAACTCGAGTTTCCTTCTCGTCAGTATCTCTTCTTAGGCTATTGCACCTCCCAAAGTGCATATCGCTGCATGGATATCCATACTCATCGTATATTCATCTCCCGTCATGTCAAATTCCACGAGTTCTCCTTTCCCACTCTTCTGCCTCTCGCAACTCCTAAATCACCCGTCCTTATACCCACACATACTCATATATTCCGGCCTCCCTCTCCAAACACTTCTGCCCCGATGTCGTCTTTGTCATCTTTACCACGTGTCGTGCCCCAGTTGCGCTCTCCGTCCTTGTCTACTCGCATCTCTTCGACACCCTCGCTTGCCTCACATCCACCAAAGAGTGATTTCGTATCATCAACACAGTCGTGCCTCTCTTTCTGCCCCACGTACTAACGACATGTGTACTTGGGCTCATGATGACATATTTCGACCGAAAGTCTTCACTGCTACCTCTCGCCATCCCTTGCCTCATGACACCGTCCCTACTTGTGTTACTCAGGTTGTTCGCAGTCCTCAGTAGCAACAAGCCATGTCAGACGAGCTCACGACCCTTATTGATCATGGTACATGGGAACTTGTTCCGCCCTCATCCGATCAGAATTTTATAAGTTGCCAGTGGGTCTTCCAGGTGAAGCGTAATCTCGATGGGTCTGTTGGCAGATACAAGGCCCGCCTTGTCGCAAAAGGGTTTCATCAGCGCTCTGGGGTTGATTATAATGAAACCTTCTATCCCGTTGTGAAACCAGTCACCATTCAGAGCGTTATATCCATTGCTCTCTTCCATTATTGGCCGATCCGTCAGTTGGATATCAGTAACGCGTTTCTTCATGGTGATCTCTAGGAACCCGTCTTCATGCAGCAGCCCCACGTCTTTGTCGACATGCAGTCGCCTCATCATGTTTGTTTCTTGTGCAAATCTTTATATGGCATACGTCAAGCACCTCGTGGTTGGTATCATGCACTTAGTCTTCCCTCTTGGCCGTTGGTTTTTGCCAATATACTGCCGACACCTCGTTGTTTACGTATCATCACGGGTCCATTGTGCTATATGTCTTCGTCTATGTGGATGACCTTGTTCTTACTGGGTCTTGCTTCGCGACGCTCTCTCGCGTCATCGCTCTATCTTCGTCAGCGCTTTGCCATTAAGGATCTTGGTGCCTTATCATATTTTCTTGGAGTTGAGGTAGCCTCTTGCAAGGAAGGTATGTTTCTCTCTCAACACAAGTACACCATCGACTTGTTGCGCCGTCATCATCTTGATGGAGTCAAGCCTCTTTCCACTCCATTCGCTGCCAAAGCCGCGACTATTCCATCTGTTCTCTTGGCTGATCTGAGTGAATTTCGCCAGGTTATTGGTGGTCTTAAATACCTCACCTTGACCCGGCCCGATATTGCATTCACCGTCAATCGCATTGCTCAATCCCTCAAGTCCCCGACCGATCAGGATTAGTATGATGTCAAGTGTCTCTTTCGATATCTCATCACGGCTTACTTCTTCATAAGCCTTAGGATCTCACTATCACTGCATACTCGAATTTTGATTTTGGTGGGAGTATCTATGATGGTAAATCTACATATGCTTACATTGTGTACTTGGGGTCAAAAATCCTATTTCTTGGCGATCCCAGAAACAAACGGGTGTAGCCCGCTCGTCCACTGAGGCCGAATATAGCGCGCTTGCTGCTGCCGCGACCGAAGTTTGTTGGATCAAGTTGTTGTTTCATGATCTTTGCCTTCAGTGCCTCACTACACCACGTCTTTCGTGCAACAATCTTAGCGCAACCCGACTCGCTCTTCATCTGGTCCTTCACTCTCGTATGAAGCATATAACACCTCAAAAATTTAGAAGAAAATTATTGTATACTTTAGTCCTTGAACTTTTGAAAAATTCTATTTTTTACCTTAAATGTTTAGAAAAATTTTCATTTTAGTCCCTGAGTTTATAAGTTAGTCTTTTATTATTTTTATAGGTCTCTAATCCTAAAACATATATTTCAATTTCAAATCTTAACCAAGATGATCGAATTATCTAGAAAATTATATAAATAAGTATGTATGTAACAAAGAAATCTAATTATACCTATTTGAATTTTAATTATAAATAATTGAGGGACTTGATATGCAATTAACCAATTGATGAAGTAAGCCATGACATATTTTTGATGAGGTAAGCCATGACATCCTTAAGAGCATGCTTAAAAGATTTTTTGTTATTTATTATAAAATAATCAAAGTAGGACCTTAATTAAAAACATTTTAACATGATTTTTGCATATACATAGTAGGCTTTCTTCCAACAATTTTCACACCCAAAACCATTTTGATTTTTCCTTCTTTCTTCCTATTAATCTCTCAGTTAGTGAGTCTACTTTTAGGAAAAATTCATCACAAGTTCTTATTTCATCATTTTCTACCCGAAAATACCCCAAAACATTTATTGTGCAAAAATTATCCATTCGGCCCTGCACCTTAGAAAAATCATAAATAATTGCAAAAAAAATCATTTTTGATCAAGGCCAATGGCTGAATACTCCTTATGATTTCCTCTAACTTTCATATGAAGAAATGTTTTTCAAATAATGTGATTTAGAAGGTCAAAATTTCTAAATCGTAGGCTGCTGTCTGAAAATCCAAAAATAGGTTCTATGTTTTCAAGAATTATTTAGCATAACAAACCTTTGTGTATTCACAAAATCTTGGATTTCCACATCTCTCATGATGCTGGAAACCATAAAGCATAAAAAGATTTGAAAACCAAGTTCATTTGGATGTCCGATCAAAGGTAAAACCAAAACTGCGGTGATTTTTCAGTTTATTTGGCACAACCTTTGTCTTCTTAATTTATAAGTTTAATCGCTATCATAATTCAATGTATTTATCACACACATAAATTTAACATGATATAGTATAAGTTATAATTAGATTATTATGATTTATAATCATGAATTGACATTTTTGTGATCTTATTTATAGCATTTAAATGGTAGATTTATCATGTTTAACATACTATTTTCATAAGTCTTACAAGATTATTCTTGTTACTTCGTGACCTAACCAACAAATAAGATTATTTATCATCCCTTATCACATGTTTTGATCAACCTCTCATGTTTATATATTTATATTTAAGTTATAAAATAAATATATGCATTTTTAAACTTACTGTGTAAAATAAAGTAATAAATGACTAAGTTATACATTTTAAGGTGTACGTATAATACTTATTTGGTGTGTGGTTATTAAAAGTTTGGAATTGATTAAAGACTAAAACGATGAGTTTTCCTAGAGTTAGTTAAGTAATACATTTTCTTTAAATCCATCATCTAAGATTTTCATGTTTTGTGTAATGACATAAATTAAGCTTATGTGTTATTTACTAAGACTTACATTATAACTAGCATTCTTAACCAGAACGTCCTCAATTTCACCAACATCAGAACTGAAGAAAAAGTACTCATATTTGTTGTAGAAAATTATAAATTCAGTTAATTAATATTATTTAAATTTTTTAAAGGTTTGACGAACTAATCAACGACATCAAGATTCCCCGTATGAGTAAATGTGAGGTTCCATTTCTGATTTGTTCTAGCCCCGTTTGGCATCCGGTCCTAAGGAACTTGGACACAAAAGTCACTACTCCATTACCAAACCTCGAACAACCTATATTTCATCATAATCATGTTTGGCATCTCATCTCATAACATGATTTTCTTACTCATCGTTAAATCATATCCAATCATTTATTATTTATCATATATATTCATAATCATGATAATTCTCCAATATTATAATCTCATCCGCTAGTTCTTCAATTGTGCAAAGAGCAACGAACTATGTTCGGGACATGTAGCTCAAGGAGCAACGAATATTATCTGGTTTACTAGCTTGTTTGTTTATTTGTTATACCCATTAGGACGTCTTTGAGGAGTTGGGCCCAGGGATTGAGGCGAGTTACCACCCGGCAGTAAGGACTGCCAGTTTTAATTAATTTCGCCTGATACCCATCTATTTAGGGCCGTTTGCAGTCAGGAGTTGGTTGTAACCCGCGTGCTGAATCGACATGTACTCAATCATGTCTCTTGATTGTTTGCGAGGTCGCTCCTCATCGGGAGGTATAAGGTAGAATAGTAGAAGTCATAAGGCTGGATTTGTTTATTGTTAAGCACGAGTTCATTAACTATTATATGAAAACCCAAGTACCATTGCTACATCAAATTGTCTAATTGAACTGTTTCTACAGGTAAGATCACTCCCAAAATATATCTAGTAGGTCACAGTTAATTCTTTCATTACCTGTTCTTTTATATGAATCTCACTAAGTTATTAAAGATTTATTCCTCGTTTCTTCTGTCCATTCCTCAGGATAAAATCAACATGGCAACATGGACCAAGTGAATAATTGTTCAAGCGTGCATTTTGGAATATTCGTGTTTTGTCACTAGTGCATAACCATTAAAATAGTCACATTATTTGTAATACCAAGACTTCCTCTGTATATATCAAAATATAATTTATAAAACGTGTATGATTTTGATCATGAACAAGTGAGACCCCTTCCTATGAGTTGGGCTTTAGTCTGGATTGGGTAAAGCAGTGCTTCAGACCTGGCCCGGTCACAGAACCGGTGAGCCTACTGGGTAGCAGGTCAACAGATCGGATCGGTTGGACCACTGGGTGGACCGGTTTGTTGACTTTAGTCAACGTTCAATACGAAATATAATATAAAAATTATTTGTATAAAAAAAATTATAAGATTGTGAGAAATATTTTAAGTTACTAATATTTTGTTATATTATAAGAAAAAACAGAATATGGTTATCACGATACTAGGATTTGAACACGTGACCTCCAACAAAACAAGTTCTTGTGAATTAGTGAAAACCATTGAGCTATCAAATACTTTAATAAATAATCCAACAAACTATATATTTAATACAAGTTAAAAAATTGTTTGAATTTTTAAATGTTGGCCAACCGTATCACAAAATTCAATACAAGAACAACAATATGTGAAATTAAAATCTGGAAAATAAACTTAGCATCAGACGAATTACTAGGCTTGAAATTCTAGAATGCATGCTCGTTTCGTTTCAAAATCAAATTAAGTATGAAAAGCAGCATTTTTTTGAAGATTTCTTGGGCCAAACCGCCGTAGGCTGTTTGCGGTGGATAGATCTCGCTGAGATACCCCAAATCAAACAAAAATACGTCCAAAACGGACACTCCTACGCAAAGTTATGACCTTTCAAAGTTTTGCATTTATCTTCTTCTTATTTTTATTTTTGAGGTAGGATTGTAATTGGCAAAAAAATAGAGGAGCTGGTTCGCAATTGACCAAAAAAAAGAGGGCAGATCGGTTCTTAGACCGAACCGATTCACCGGGTCGACCGGTCCGACCAGAAAATTTTTCGGTCGACTTGCTGGAGGTCCGCAACTGTTTTTTGGGTAGAACCAGACCGGATTAGGCACCGATTTCCAGTCGGACAGGCCGGTCCGGTCCGAACTTCAAAACAGTGGGGTAAAATGGTTGACCACCACTGAACCAACTTGGATCAGAGCATGGCTCGTGGGGCGCGATCGTCACAAAGCACATCTCATTGGATCTTAGTTTTGTCCGTGATCTAACCGAGAAGGGTGTGCTTTAAGTTTCTCATGTTAATACATTGGATCAGTTTGTCGATGTCCTCACTAAATCACTTCCTCGATCCAGGTTTGAGCTATTTCGTTCCAAAATTTCTGTTGATGACGGAACGTTGATTTTGTCGGGGCGTATTAAGGATCCCACATAGATTAGAAGTATTTTACTATTCTCTATTTTACTCCTATAACTAGTTATCTTGTAACTTGTCAATATTGAGTTGAATGCAAATTATTATTTGCAAAACTATAATTCTCTACATTGTTATGGTTTCACGGTAGGCTTTGTGGACCCGAGTGTGCTGGCAGCGGGTTTAACTTTTTCACTAAATTGATTAGGGAAAATCATGTCGTAATTCAGATGATGATAAGACACCTATCATGCATAGTATGATTAGAATCTACTTAAATCACTAATACTAAATTATTGATCTGTAAGCATCCTGATACTTCGTACTGAAGTTAATTTTTAATGGAAAGAAACGTTGGTGATCTGGACAAAAATAGAATAGAAAAGATTGTAGCAATAACAAAACGTATACTCGCGATAAATATTGATGCGACAACCATATGGTTAATTGGCTAAAGAAAAAAAAGGAAACGATAAAAACATCAGAGCACGTTCAGGTCTGAGATAGGTAAGTTGTGAGAGCTGAGAAGTGAGAAGGATATATAATATTAAGTGGGCCTCATCAGTCTCTACGTTTCGGACTCTGAGCAATGGGAGAGCAGTCTGTCTGTCACCCCTAGCATTTTTAAGGAAAAAAAAGAACATTATTTCATGGTCCAAAATAACACAATATTAGAAATAAAAGGCCAGTTTTGGTTGGACAGTAACATTTTCACTTTAGAAACTTACTAGTATGATTTTTCTTTTCTTTTCTTTTTTTTTTTTATAGAGGGGATGCTAAAGTTTCAATATGGTATACCTTTGGCTCTTTGACATAATTAACATACCTTTAATTTATAATTATAAAGAATACAGTCACTAAACATTTCATTGGAAGATCGTTACAACATTATTTCAAATGCTGAGTATATAGTATATACAGGCTGCAGCCTGCAGCACTAGCTATAGTTAATTACTTTCTGTTTATATTGAAATTAAGTTAATAATAGAACCAAGCGACAAAGAAGTACAGCCACCTAGTACATCATTCTGATATTCTTCATGTGATACTCCCCCCATTTCATTCATTTTGAGGCAATAAAGAAAAGTTTACTTACTCGATGCCTTAAAGCATATACCCAATTGGCTCTTCTAACTTTCAGCAGATCTTCATAGAAATAGCACAGCCATCCAAACATCAATAAAAGTGGAAAGTTTTATTTCAATATGATTTTAATGGCACATTTTCCAAATCAAAAGCAAACTGGACCACTACAATATGTTTATCTAAGAAGTAAAGTATTTTTTGGTACATGGACACGTGTCGCGTAAAGAATGCACCATTTTCGTGCAATTTAAATCGAAGGGGTGAAAATTGACCAGCACACCTTTAACTTTTCTCCCTTCTAGTGGATTTTAAGAAAGTTTTTTCTTTAATATTCTTCTTAGGTTTCCCTATGCGTGTCTGTTGACACTTGACATCAAAAGGAAAAATAAGAAAGAAAAGGCCTAGCTGTATTTCCACACACAAATAGTTAAAATATCATAGTGCACTAGGACAAAAACCCTTCGATTTTCTTAGGTTTCTTTTCCGCGTATGTCCCCCCTCCTGCGTTAATTGGGACAAGACACACAATAGGCATGCTCCAACTATGGAAAGAGAGAACCCCTCTTAATATATACATACACGTAACATTTACATCACTCACCCCACCCCACCCCCTTCCCTTCTTGTTCTTCCGAAACATCATCTCCCCTTCACATTCGAATAAAATTGCTTTAACTGCTATTCTTGTGTAATTTTTTATTGTTATGTTTAATTTCTTATTGATAGCACAAATCCACAACAGAATTATAGAAATATAATTTCCCACCAATCAAGTTATCTACACTTTTTCACGACATCAAGTGTTGTGCTTAGAAATGTACCTCAAACACATGATAGGTATTTTTTGTTGGTATTTTAGTACAAGAAATGGGGTATATGTGAAATTGTTGGACCGAGACCAGTACTCTTTTTGGATGGACAACTGGTGTGGTGACTACACTAGCTTGTAACACCAGGTGTGTAACGGAATGAAAAAGAAAAGACGAGACTTAGTTACTTTTGGCAAATTATTAATTAATAAATTGTCGCGTCATATGCAAAATATTCAACCTTAATGAACTTACAAACATTAATAACAAAAGATTTGTGATTACAAAAGACAACCAAGTGCTTTAAGAGAACCAACTCTTACACCTAGCCTAAACTAGAGAAAACTTGGAAAATAGGTATTTTAGCTACAAAACTTGCGACGTATTTAAACTCTAGCTAAAATACTTCGAAGACACGTGATTACAATGATGTGCAGTCCCTCTCTCCTACTTATAGGAAACGTTTAGGAGCCTTGCACAAGACATGGATCATCTCCAATCTTCAATATTTATCTTCTTGATTGATGTTGATCCTCTTGGAGCTAAAGATTCATCTTGATCTTGTGTAACAATCTTCTACTCAACCATCTTCTTGATATCTATTCAAACCACACATTTCCCTTGCTTCCAATCCAAGCAACACGCCTAGAATCACCTCTTAGGATAGAGTCCACAATTGTGCCTATGTTCATACTTATCTTTGTTAGTAAGATAACTCCATAATTTTCTAAGTGAATCCTATCACATCTTGACCTCTTTTCATCTGAAAAACAAGCTTAAATAAACTAATAAACGTGCTAATTAAAAGGTTAGTAAAAAAAGCAAAATATATAAATATTATTAAATTTGTAGAAATTTATAAGTGTAGAACATCTGGTGTGTTGACGACAGCTTTGTCACAAGTCACAACACCCACAATGCCTGCACTTACAATATATTTTTCAAGTGTATAGTTGAATATGTCTCTTAAGATAATCTGTTTTTGGCTTTTTATACTATTTTGTATTTGTCTAGGGTCCCCTATGTAATTTCACTTTACTTCGCGGGTCTCATTCATGGGAGCGGGTCGGACCCTCCATATTGTAAAGTATAAATACTCTTTTTAGTATTTTTTCCAATTTAATAAATTCATTTTAATTTCTGCACAATACAGAAACCCTAGCCGCTTTCTCTCTCGTTCTCTCTTATCTCTCTTACACACAAATCTGCACACAACAATGGCGATCTGCGTGTTTTCATGGTATCAAGAGCCAGATTAACCAAGCTTCCGCTGTCTCCTCCACTCCCTTCCTGTTAATCTCTCTTTCCCCTTTCTATAAACCCTAATTTCATCAATTCGCGATGACTACCCCTTCTACTGAGTCTTCCACGTCTGGATCTGTAACCAGCGCTGTGAAGAACCCTAGCGAGGACTCTACCTCGGTCTATTTCCTCGGATCTCACGATCTGAATGGCGCCTCCATTGTCGGTGACAAATTGAACGGCACCAACTACATCGCCTGGTGTAAGGGCATTGAGATGGCCCTCAACATCAAGAATAAGATCTGCTTCATTGACGGCTCGCTCCCCATGCCCTCCGATCCGGTCCTGCGCGTGTGTTGGGTTAGGGCGAACAATTTGGTCCTCTCATGGATTCTCAACTCTATCATCTATGAGATTCGTCAAACCCTACTGTACTACACCATCGCCTTTGATGTTTGGACCGAGCTGCGCACACGCTATGCGCGTACCGACGGTGCGCGTGTCTTTCACTTACAGAAGTCGCTCGCCACGATCTCTCAAGGTAATCAGCCTGTCACACAATTCTATAACAGCTTTCGCATGCTCTGGGACGAATATGTTAGCCAGCGCCCTATTGTGGCCTGTAATTGTGGTATGTGTACCTGTAATACAAACCAGACCATGCTCAACCTCCAACAATCTGATTGCGTTCTGTCTTTTCTTATTGGTCTCAATGACTCTTATGCCCCTTTGCGTAGTCAGATACTCTTGATTTCACCCTTGCCCTCCCTTTCCACTGTGTATGGCATGCTACTTCAAGAAGAAAACCAACGCTCCTTACACACTGCTCCCCCTGTCACTGACCCTCTTGCCATGTTCACCCGATCTCACAACCCCCAAGGTTTTACACCCAAACCACCCCCCCATCCCACTGGCCCCAGTAGCTCTAGATATCCCCAGTCCACTGGTAAAAAGGACAAGAAGAAGGTCAGGTGCACCCATTGTGGGTTTAATGGACATAGCGTTGACAGCTGCTTCCAGTTGATTGGTTACCCCCCTGACTGGGAGGGTCCTCGGGGCAGACGACACCCTTCTTCTCAAGCTGGTCCTTCGGCTAATGCGGCTTCTCAAGCCCCCCAATCATCCTCTCAACCTCAGACTCTGACTGCCCCTCTGGACTTCAGCACCAGGGCCCTGTTTGACCAGTTCATTGCCTATGCCCAGAATCACCAGGCTTCCACCTCTGCCTCTGGCCCAGCAGCATCTGCTCCACACTCAGTTGCCTCAGCTTCCTCTGATGGTGGTATATTCTCTTTACCCTCTACTCCTTCCCCTTGCATTAATAGGCCTTGGTTGTTAGATACAGGTGCCACTGATCATATGATCTGTGAGCCACACTTTTTCCAAAATGCTCCATATGTTCATGTGCCTATTTATCTACCTAATAATAATGTGACCATTGCCACTGCCAAAGCTGACATCAGATTCAATGATAACATTTTTTTAAAGGATGCTTTTTATGTCCCTGCCTTCAAATACAACTTGCTTTCGGTTTCCAAATTGATAAAATTTTCAAATGTTTACTTGCACTTCCTCCCCTCCATGTGTATGTTGCAGGACATCCACATGCAGAGGATGATTGGTTTTGCTAAAGAGGAACAGGGACTTTACTTTCTGGACAAAAATAACACTTTTTTGAATTCTTGTAATTCTGCTGTTTTTCCAAAGAACATTGTTTCTGATGCCAATCTGTGGCACTTAAGGCTTGGTCATACTTCTGTTAATAAACTGTCTAGCATACCAGTTCTTTCTGTATCTCATTCTCATGCTAAGACACCATGTGATACCTGTCATTATGCTAAGCAAAGGAAACTTTCCTTTCCTGTGAGTTTGTCTCAATCTGTTGCCCCTTTTGACTTAATTCATTGTGATGTTTGGGGGCCCTTCTCTGCCCCCTCTTATGATGATAACAGGTTTTTTCTTACAATAGTGGATGATTTTTCAAGAACTACTTGGATCTTTTTCATGAAGCATAAGTCTGAAGTGCATTCTCTTTTGTCTAAATTCTATTCCCTTGTTGAAACTCAATTTTCTAAGAAAATTAAAGCCATTAGGACAGACAATGGGACTGAATTTATCTTAAAAGGTTTTTATGAAAATCTTGGTATTGAACACCAAAAGAGTTGTGTTGAAACCCCCCAACAAAATGGGCTGGTTGAACGAAAGCACCAACACCTTTTACAAGTGGCTAGGTCTTTGAAATTTCAGTCCAATGTCCCTATTAAATATTGGACTACTTGCATCTCTACTGCTGCTTTCATTATAAATAGGTTACCCTCTTCTGTTTTAGGTAACAAAACTCCATATGAGAAGCTTTTTGGCAGAAGTCCAGACTATTCCTTACTTAAAGTTTTTGGGTGTTTATGTTTTGCTTCCACACTTACTGCTAATAGGACCAAATTTGACCCCCGGGCGCAAAAATGTGTTTTTCTAGGTTACCCAAGGGGCACCAAGGGCTATCTTCTCCTAAATCTTGACACACACACTCTTATTGTGTCTCGAAATGTTATTTTTTATGAGCATATATTTCCCTTTAAATCTGCAGACTCACCCCTCACTGATTCTCCAAACGAGAATACAGATATTGGCCCAGATTCTTTTGTTGTTTTGCAGGGCACCATTCCTCCTGCACCTGTGCTTGTGGCTCCTCCTGATCCACCAGCTCCACCTCCTGTTGCACCTGCTTCACCTGGCCCACCCTCCAGCTCTGGTATTGGTACTCCAGATCTTTATAGTCCTATGGACCTGCATCAGTCCCCTGCCCCTCTCACTGACTCTGAGAGCTACAGTATTTCTTCTCCTACTTTTTCTCCTACTGATGATTTGCATGCTCCTTTATCTGATCCTCCTGTTACTTTATCTGATCATCCTGTTGTTAGAAAATCTGCTAGACCATCTGTTCCTCCTGCATATTTAAATGTTTATGAATGTGACTTACCTGTTTCTTTAAATAAGTCTAGTAACCAAGCCACTGTGAGATACCCTATAGAGTCCTATGTGTCTACTTCCCAACTTGGTCAGTCCCATAGAGTCTTCACTGCTGCCATCTCTGCTGCTTGTGAACCAAAATCCTATTCACAGGCTAGCAAAATCAGAGAATGGCAGCTTGCTATGCAGTCTGAATTACATGCTTTAGAACAGACACACACATGGGTCCTCACTGACTTACCCCCTCATCATCATACTGTTGGATGTAAGTGGGTATTTAAAATCAAACACAAGTCTGATGGATCTGTTGAACGGTATAAGGCACGCCTTGTTGCCAAAGGCTATACCCAGGAGGAGGGGTTAGACTATTTTGACACCTTCTCCCCGGTTGCCAAGATTACTACTGTTAGGGTCTTACTTGCTTTGGCTGCTTCCCAAAAATGGTATTTGCATCAGTTAGATGTCAATAACGCTTTTTTACATGGTGATTTGTTTGAAGAGATTTACATGGACCCTCCCCCTGGCTATTGTTCTCCTGGTGACACCAGAGTCTGTCTTTTAAAGAAAAGTATCTATGGCTTAAAACAGGCCTCTCGGCAATGGTTTCAAAAACTCACTACTTGTCTTCTTTCTTTTGGTTACACCCAAACTGTTTCTGACAGTTCCCTATTTGTGAAAAAGGTTTCCAACTCTTTTACTGCTTTATGTGTCTATGTCGATGACATTATTTTAACTGGTAATGACCTTACTGAGATTCAGTCTTTAAAGAAACACCTTGATGATGCTTTTACTATTAAAGATCTAGGCACTCTTAAATATATCTTAGGTATTGAAATTGCACGAAGTCACAAAGGCATATCACTATGCCAAAGGAAATACGCCCTGGATATCCTAAGTGAATCAGGGTACATTGCTTGCAAACCATGCTCTACTCCCATGGATCACTCCTCTAAACTTGTGTCCAATGCTGATTCTCTCTTACCTGATCCTACCGTTTATCGTCGTCTCGTGGGCCGTCTATTGTATTTAACTATTACTCGGCCTGACATCTCTTTTAGTGTACAGTGCCTTTCTCAGCACATGGCGAGGCCCACTGTCTCTCATCTCACTGCGGCCCACCGGGTCCTTCGCTATCTCAAGACAAATCCAGGCAAAGGACTCTTCTACCCGGTTGACTCACCTATTCATTTGAAGTCCTTCTGTGATAGCGACTGGGCCGGCTGCCCCGACACCCGCCGCAGCATTACAGGGTTTGCCATTTACATCGGACACTCGCTCGTGTCTTGGAAATCGAAGAAACAGCCCACGGTGAGCCGATCTTCCACAGAGGCGGAGTACCGCGCTGTCGCCTCCACCACATGTGAAATCTTGTGGCTGACTCAGCTGCTCCACGACTTCGCTGTCCCTCCGCCCCCCACTCCTTTATTATTCACTGACAGTCGCAACGCCTACTGCATTGCCATCAACCCCGTCCATCACGAACGCACCAAACATATCCAGATCGACTGCCATTTTGTTCGCGAAAAAGTCAACTTGGGCCTGCTCAAAATGGTCCACATTAGTAACACTCAACAGGTGGCCGACGTCCTTACCAAACCGTTATCGCTTCTTCCCTTTGGCCGCATGACATCCAAGATGGGCTTGATTGATATCCACGCTCATCTTGAGGGGGGATCTTAAGATAATCTGTTTTTGGCTTTTTATACTATTTTGTATTTGTCTAGGGTCCCCTATGTAATTTCACTTTACTTCGCGGGTCTCATTCATGGGAGCGGGTCGGACCCTCCATATTGTAAAGTATAAATACTCTTTTTAGTATTTTTTCCAATTTAATAAATTCATTTTAATTTCTGCACAATACAGAAACCCTAGCCGCTTTCTCTCTCGTTCTCTCTTATCTCTCTTACACACAAATCTGCACACAACAATGGCGATCTGCGTGTTTTCAATGTCTTTTGTTGTTGATTCAACATGTATATATAGAATTGTAAAAAAAAAAAAACATGTATATATAGAGGTAGCCCCTGGAAGGGCATTGAAAGCTTCCAAGCTTCCAAGTACGTATTGTTGTAGGTAATCCATTGAAGGCCTTTGAACTAGATAATACGAATCAAATTAAATCTTTTACTACTTTCTAGATATACAATAACAATAATAAAATCTGTAATTCCAATAAATTGATGTAAGCTATATGAACCAACTATAGTAAACCTGAATACTACTTTCAAGATATGTAATAGGAAAGTTTTGGTTTTTGTATAAAAAAATTCCTATTAGTTTCCCCGCATGCAAGTCGATTACGAGTCGTGGGGTTGCAAATTCTTTTTTGTTTTTTCAAAGAAAAGTATTTGCTCATAAAAGTAACATTAGCACAAGGGGTCAATTGTCAATTAAAAAATAGTGTTTTGCAATTACTCAAAAGTTTAACCCAACAACTTGATTCCCCACACATGCTCTATATATATATAAGTAGCAAACAGAATGAACTTAAATATCTTTCACCACATCAAAGAATCAAAATACTACACACTCACACACACACACACACACACACAAACCAGCCATGTTTTTCTCCTTCTCCGGCGTACCGCCGGCATCGTCGCTCTTCTCCTACTACGCCTCCTTATCGGCTTTCATCATGTTAATACAAACCATGTTGAACCAGGTCATCCCACGTGAGTTCCAACACTATGTCATGAACTTTATCCACTACTATTTCCGACCAAAATCCAACAATGCCACCATCGTAATCGAAGAACGTGACGGCATGTCGACCAACGAGGTTTACACCGCCGCCGAAACCTACCTTTGCACCAAAATCCGACCAAACATCGAACGCCTTAAAATCAGCAAACGCCACAAGGACACAAATGTTACCATCAAATTCGCGCAATGCGAAAAGATATCCGACACCTTCGAAGGCGTAAACCTCGAATGGAAATTCATGTTCGAAGAGCGTAAAAAAACATCGAAAGTCATCGACGAGGATTCGGACAACATTTTGCTCGAATCCGACAAGCGATACTTCGAGCTCTGCTTCGATAAAAAGGATAAAACCTTTATCTTGGATTCTTACGTTCCTTTCGTGCTCGAAAAGGCGAAATGCATCAAAGCTGAGAAGAAAGTGGTAAAGCTGCATACTTTAGCTTGTGTGGCGAGCTACGGTGCTTCGATCATGTGGGATTCGATTAATCTCGAACATCCCTCGACTTTCGACACGTTGGCGATGGAGCCCGGGTTGAAGAAATCGATTATCGAGGATCTCGACAGGTTTGTGAGGAGGAAGGAGTTTTACAGGAAAGTGGGGAGAGCTTGGAAGAGAGGGTACTTGTTGTATGGTCCTCCGGGGACAGGGAAATCCAGCTTGATCGCGGCGATGGCCAATTATCTGAAATTTGATATATATGATTTGGAGCTTACTAATGTGAGGAGGGATTCGGATTTGAGGAAGTTGTTGCTGAGGACCGCTAATAGGTCGATACTCGTGATCGAGGACATCGATTGCAGTGTGGAGTTGCCTGATCGAAAGGGGTCCAAGAACGGGACGCCCTGTGGAGATGGACATGGTGGTGGACATTGTCACCATCCGCGTGATCAGCAGGTAATTTTGCACATTTTTTTTCTTCGTTATAGTAAAAATTAGAGCCTCCTCATATTTTACCCTTTTAGGGTTATAGTAAAAATTAGAGCCTCCTCATATTTTACCCTTACAGACGCCTTTAGGGTAGAGAGAGAACCACTAACATACAGACGCTTAGGGTAGTTGCTAAGTCTTTTCAAATGCTTGATCTTCTTGGTTATAATAAAGCATTTGAATTAATCATGACATTCATAAAGTAAAACTTAATTCAACTTCCATTCAAGTACATAATATACTTGGCAAGGACTTGAAATTATTAAGAATAAGTAGTTGCACAAAATGTCATGTCATGTGACACTAGCCATATAGAACAATAATTTACATGACTGTGATATGATACTATGAACCTAAATCTTGGTGTCCCTACAAAAATTCTTTGCAAAATCTTCTCCACTGGTGAGATTTGTAGTTAAATTCACTGAATCATCAAGGTTAAACTTTTCCATTTTTGTGGGAGAGCTTTTTGGTTAATTATAATGTCACTTTCTTGAGCACCTAGCAAAGTAAAGAATGTCTTTTTCTTTACCAAACAGTTTTTTCCTATGCAGTTTACACTTTCGGGACTTCTAAATTTCATCGACGGGCTGTGGTCGAGCTGTGGGGACGAGCGTATAATCATTTTCACTACCAACAACAAAGAAAAGCTTGATCCAGCATTGTTGCGACCTGGTCGTATGGATATGCACATTCACATGTCATACCTCACTGCGGACGGATTCAAGCTCTTGGCATCAACTTATCTAGGCATCCAGGACCAGAATCCATGTTTCTTCGAAATCGAGGATTTGATCCGAGGAATGAAAGTTACCCCTGCTGAAGTTGCTGAGGAGTTGATGCAAAGTGATGATGCTGATACTTGTCTTGAAGGGCTACTGAGTTTTCTCAAGTACAAGAAGATTAATACTAAAAGCAACTCTTCAAAGGATAAAGGGACTGATGATGATGATGATGATGATGATGATGATGATCAAGTTCCGAAATGTGAAGGCATTGTGACTGATGACAGTGATACTTAACTTGTGAAACATTGCAGAGTTACATAAGCTATTGTGACAATTCGAAACGTGGTTTTTGATTAGGCAATGTGCTTTGGTTGATACTGAATCGGAGGGCATGTAATTTAGATGTTTTTGTGCTTTGGTTGATACTGAATCGGAGGGCATGTAATTTAGATGTTTTTAAGTGTCAGTAACTGATTATTAGTTCGGAAATTTTCATGTAATTTTCTGGTAACATTCATCGAATTTTAAGAATTGTTTTGCTTAAAGCAAAGCTGTGTTTGTGGTGTAAAAGACACCAGTCGCTATTCTTGACAGTGGTAGTTTAAATTACATAGGCATCTACCATACCCTATGTAAACAAAGATTTGTGGCTTACCGAGTATGTGGTAGCTCTTGTGACTTACTCATTAATAATGTTGGGCCCTTGGGAAAATAGTGGACAAGTTTATCCACAAAATGGATCGAGTCATGTAAATATGAAGGCGTGGCAAAAGGACTAAACAGAATAGGATATGCATTGTGTCCAACTGAATGCCAAGTCCAAATTGGATATAGTACAATGTTGGATCTGAGATGCTTTTAACTTGTAATGATGGCCAACCACGCCACTCCCTCAAATTTATGGGGTAGTTCTGCGAGCAGTCCACTTTAAAGATTTTATTTGTGACAAATCAGATCTTCAAATCATCTTCACTCTGGCCTTGACGACCACGCGTCAATCCGCCTACGAAGATCTCGATAGCTCTCGCTATCACTGCTACGTATTCATACCTCATCTCAGAAGTACCATGTCCATCATAAAGCACAACCACTCAGAATAAATCAATTTCGAGAATTTTTTTCCAACCCATGTCAAACATAATCCTACTTATAGTATGGTGGCAACTTTTCCTTTAGGCTCATTCGGAAGTCATGAACCCGTATGAATAACACACACCTTGCATTGACACCCAAAGCAATGCTCTTGTGTGAACTGGAACCCACTAACACCAACGCCCTGTCCCATGGCAACCTCGCGGTCTCAAGCCATCATAACGTACCCGCCACTTATAACACGTCACTCAAGTAGACAATGTTAGTTTCACCCAATGTTTGACTAAGAGCCGCTCACCGCATCGACTCGTTGTCCTGGACAATTAACTTTTTTGTGGATCGAGTGTCCACACCACTCCACTAGCAACTGTATTCGTCGTGCTAGTAACAACGCTACGTGTAGCGATAACTCCCTCAGTTCAACCCTTGTGTAACCTAACCAAATCAACGTTTCCCGAACTTGAATTTGCACAAGTCAGAGTTGATTTTCCCGTCAAACTACTCCCACGTCAAAATTCACCATATTCGTACCCTTGCTTCCCCCACATTGCACCAATGAGTTGCTGAATTTTCAGTAGATCAAAATAGTACAAAGTAAACCCCCGGAAAGAGATAACTCGTCTTTCCTGACGGGATTTCAAGGTTCCCAAGTAATTGGTGATGTCACAATGGTTCCGCTTAACAACCAACTACCTTTGTACAAAATCGTCTTTTACAATACACTAGAAACGTTGGCAAGCGGTCCCTGCGCAATTAATCACTTCTTTTTATTTTTAAGTAAGTATGGTAAAGATTTAATTTAAATATGGATAGAAAATTCACATATCCTAACCTTTTTTATGTAAGAGATTATTTAATAATTATTTCATTTAATAAAAAAATTAAATAATAATTAAGGTAAAGTAAATTACAGTTATATCCCGACTAATAATAAACTTTCATAGAGTGTAAAGGGGTAAAAAAGGAAATCAAAAGTTTGGTCTCAACCTGGATTCCTTTATATAATAGTATAGATATTCACACCAGTATTTTGAAAATCTTATTTAAGACTCGCTATAAATCTCGCTTTGAAGCAAAAAAAACCCTCAAAACGCCTCAAGGCTCATGCGATAGGCTTAAGTCTTATGCCTTACTGTCAAGACGTACACTTTGCCTACGTTTTTTTGCGCTTTACGCCTTGAGAAAGAAATCGACGCATAATTATATATTGATAAGAAAATGAATCACTTAACTGAATTAATGACAAAAATTGAATATAATTTATATTTTCAAAGGTAAAAGTAAAACTATGCTTAACAACAATAAAGTATGCAGTTTTCAAACATAAATTAAAAGAAAAAAGTCACAACGCCTTTTTCACAATAATTTTATTTAGAATACGCATAATATTATGATCGAAAGTTCATTTATATTATACTTGGAAAATACTTTTATAAAATTAACTAAGTATTCATATTAGTATCAATAAATATTTATTATAATATTTAATCAACATTGTTGAATAGTATTGTACAATTGACACATAAGAATTGCACAAGAGATGGCCAAAAGATTGCCTAAAAGAAACAAGATGAAGAGCATATTGGATGAAAATCCCATAAAGTAGACGAGTTATAGCAACCCTACCAAATTATACTAGGTAAAGAGCCTATTGGGTAAAAATCGTATAAAGTAGACGAGCTATAACAATTCTACCAAATTTAACTAGGTGAATAGCCTATTGGGTGAAATTTCTATAAAGTAGGCAAACTATAACAACTCTACTGAATTCTGCTATGAGCCTAAAAGGAGAACATATCAGGCAAAGACAACAACGTGCAAGAGAGCTAAACTAAAATTCAAAATAGAGATCCAACAAGTAGCGACCACCAAAACAAAAGCTATAATGTACTAACAGTAAAATAAGAGGCACATGCGACAAAAACACATGAAGATCTCCAAAAACAGCCCATACTGTACTAATAGCAAAATAAAGGCTCATGAGCCAAAAAGATAAGGTCAACACGGCCATCTTCAAACTTCTAAGGGGCTCAACCACCACCAGCAACATCATTTGCGTCTGCTGAAAAAGCACCATCCACAACCTCCATCGCGTTGATATCCATGTCTAGCTTCTTTAGGAGACCTCCACCAACTGGAACCTCTGAAAGACTGAAAGCGCTCCTCATCCTCTTTCTCAAAACTTTCTAGTTCCTCTGTACAAATGCCAGCCCAATTTTCTTTGAGCCTCAACCCAGCACCGACAAGAACCTTCTCACCAACCGGCCTACTAGTCGCCGCCAACTCCTTCATCAAGTCATTAGTACTCATATCAGCCATCAAAAGATCACCTCGAATAGCAGCAGGAGCTGCATAAGCCGTGACAATAGGTAACATTGTCTGAGAAGTGGACAAGGTGAGTGCAGCAGCAGAAGAAGTAGCCACTGCAATAGTGGTCTTCGTGACAGTTGTGGATGTCATGGACCTAACAACAGTAAGATCGGCATTGGTCGATACCTCGACAGCAGTAGCAGGAACGGTGACATCAGCGGCATCCTTATATTGGGCATAAACCTCATCCTGGATAATCCTCCTCATTCCCGTATGAAGCAATCTCATCGGGATCCATCACATCTCCCATCCAACGGGGGCGATAGTCAACAAGGCAGGCATAAACGTCAGTGGGATATTGGATGCCCCGCGTCGGTGCTGCATCAAAGGGTTCATCCTCACAACGAGGAGTAGGATTCTCGATACTGAAGGAAGAAAAGCTGGGAAAATCAGGACATTTCTCAGCAGCATGTAGATACATCCTCTTATAACCATTCCGCATATCCTTAGCACCACGTCTCAAAGATATGTAAGCCCAAGTATCTGAGGCAAAGAAATCCTTTAGGATGGCAATACGTTGAGCATTAGTAGGATCTAGTGAACAGGTAGAAGCCTGAAAAAAAAAGTTAATACGAAAAAGAATTAACATTGAGACAACAAAAGTAAAGAAAGACAAAGAAAAGATAACGAGATCTACCTCAGCCTTTCCACGCACATATCCCGCCAAATCAGCAGCGGCAACATCATTCACAAGTTGTTCTTTCAAAGAGGTGATAGTGTCCTTGAGTCTCCTCCCCTCCGCCACAAGGAGTTTATCAGGTCTTTGCAATTTGGCTAGAGTGGCATTTTGCCTTTCGACACGAGTACTAATAGCATGATAGTCGATCTTCAATTTGGCAAGCTCAACCTTGACAGAAGCCAACTCATCTGTGGCCTTATCAACCTCCTCAACAGCCTCCTCGCAAAGTTTTTTCTGCTCCTGAGCGACAGCCATAGCCTCCTCACATAGTTTCTTCTGCTCCTCAGCAGTCGCTTGTGCTTCTCGGCACAATTTCTTCTGGGCATCGACTTCGGCCAATGCTTCACTAGCTTTCTCAATCTCTCCTGCTAAAGCACGTCGTGATTTACAGTTCTCATTATAGGCATCTGCTCGAGATTTATCAGCATTGAAATACATAGTATTTTTATTATGAAGATAAAGGTCAAACTTACGCTTTTCCGCAGATATATTCTTAAAAAGTTTGCCCATGGTATCATAAGCAACGCCGGCCTTCATGAACAAATTATAACACATCAAAACACAAAGACAATGCTAAATAAAACATAAATTGGACTAACAAAATGGTTTACCCGGAGAAAGGCAAGGGAAGACTCCTCCAACAGACGTTGAGGATCTGCCTTACATATAATATTATAAAAGTAATCTCTATCAACGGAGGGCCATAAGTTTCCCATCGCCTTAGCCGCTGTCGTCCCGGATAGCGTGTAATTCCCACAATGCTCAGACAAAATAGGGACATCTGGAGGAACATCCGTAAAATCAGCAGCAGTATAAGTAGTGTGCATTAAAGGAGGATCATAGACGGGACGTTTTCCCCGTCGAACATCAACACTCGAGTAAGGGTTACGTTTCTTGCTGTTTTTATCACTAGTCGTGCTCGGGACCTTATCCCTCCTCATCCATGTAGCGCCACTAGAAACAGAGGCAATCTTATTCCCAGAAGTCGGAACAGCCTGGATCGGATCAGACTCCAAATCGACAACTCTTTTTGTAGCACCTATGAGGGGAGGAACGCCAGCATCACCTATGATCTCGGGGATGAGGTCAGCTTCAGAGCGAGGAGGAAGTGGCGGCAGAACCCCACTGGGAGGAGGAGAACAATGTGGCTCACCCGAAGCAACTCCACCGCCGTTGGAGGGAAAAGGGGAATGTCGAGGATCATTAGATTCGCCACGACCCCGACCAGTTCCTCCTTCGTGCCCTCGTTGGGAGACAACACGAGAAGCATTGTTGATATCAGCAAGGCTAGGTAAAACAGATGATCGACTCATCATCCTTTCTGTATAAAAAAAAAAGTCAAAATCAAAACGTGCGTATTTAAAGCAAATAAAAGAAAACAAAGTGAATCACTACCAAGTGACTCTGCTCCTGTATATACACTAGCCGACAAACCAGCAACTGATAGTACATCTTCCTGGACTAAGACACGAGCATCAAGGGAATTCTTCCTAAGCAAGGAAATATGATCCTTGGTAATACCGGCCTTACCCGAAAAGATGGGCAATTTACGCCCCTCATCCCAATTGCGACAGAAATCATTGAACTCATTCGGAGTTCTACCCTTCACAAACAAGTAATGATTCTTCCACTTTCTCCCAAAACCAGAAGGTAGGTTAGTAAGGAACACATGATTCCTTCGAGCTACTATAGAATAGAAACCCGAATCACCCCCTACTCTATAAAACTTAAGGGTAAACAATCTCCAAAAAGTCGCAGCAGACATGCTTAGTCCTTTTTGTTTCATCACGATAGCAAACCCAACCATCGCCCTATACGAGTTTGGACATAATTGAGAAGGAGTAATAGGTAAGGTCCTCAGGATATCCCTAATGGGACTTTCGATAGGAAAACGAAGACCACCTTCTAAGTAACTTATAAAAACAGTCATACAACCAGGGGGAGGAAGATGCATGCGGTCTGTCTTAGTTGGAATGACAATCTCATAACCTGGGGAGAAATGAAATCTAGTTAGGAAGTCTTGGGCTCCTAAGACTATATCGGAGACGAATTTATCAAAACAGATTTGAGTCTTAAAAACAAGAGAATGGCGATCATCAATGAGCTCATCATCGCCAGGTTCAGAACCACTAGTAGAAGGTTGAGGGAGTAACCTCTCTACAGTAGAACTCGAAGAAGAACTACTATCAATCTCACCAGACTCGCTCTCTGCCCTAGTGCTTGAACTACTCCTCTCGGATGAACACATTATGAACACACGAAAGAGACTAAGCCAGAAGGTAGGTTACCGAATTGACTATTATTTGACTGAAAGAAAGAATGCGCGGAGGGTGGAGAATAACGCCGATCCCGATTATGATAATTGGGGTACCGGAAGGTTAGAGGATGGCAAGATGGTGAACGAGGACGATAAGTCGAGTAATCCTCGTGCCTAGCCGATGCAAAAAATTCCTGCAAGAGAAAATGGGAACAAACTTGTGAAAACTCCTGAAAATTATCCAAGGCAAAAATCAAATTGATAAAAGCAAATCAATCCAAGTTGAAGAAATCTGCCCTCAATTCGAGTTGAAAAAATTTCGCCATCAATCCGATTAAAAATGCACCCGATTCGAGTAGAAAAGAAACTATAAGTCATAACTGTTACTAAATTCGAGTTGAAGATACAGTGTAATTCGAGTTGAACTTAAAGAAAGAGTTATAACTGTAACTAAATTCGAGTTGAAGATGCGGTTAAGTTCGAGTTAAAAGCTACCCAATCTAATTCGAGTTGAAAAGGTAATTGAAAATGAACAAGAGCAAAGGGCACTTACGTAATTTCCGAACAAGGGAGGCGTGACAGCAATTTGCTGCGAGTTGACAATTACAGCTCACTGTGTTCGAGTTGAGGAAGGAAGGAAGAAGGTAAAAAGGTGAAGTGCTGAAGAGAAATGAGAATGAAATAATAGACGGAGAGCAGCATTTACAGGAGAAAGGGGGCGGCCAATATTACAATTTACAAATATGCTACCGCTCCCCCTTGCTGGGCCACGGCCCAGCTGCACTGGTCAACTATTGGGCCACCAATTTGAATTTATTTTGAGTTAAAAAAAAAAACAAACAAACAAACCTCTCTTCTTCTTTGATCAAATTTGCATACGTCCTATACCACGACACGTGCAAATTGAGAGACTTATGTTATATCAAAAAATATACAGTCAATGACATCATGACACGTGGCATCCAAAAAATAGAATAAACGACAAAATAATTAAATTTCTGAACTTGCCTTATTCTATCTCATGGGTAGGGCTGTGCAAAAAGAATCGGATCGATCGAATCGGGTGAAAATCGATCGAATGATCCGATCCGAGGATCGGATCGAATATTTGATCCGACTTTTGATTTTTGCCTTAGGATCGAACCCCATTCGATTCGATCCTCGATTTCAGAGGCTGAGAATCGGATCAGATCGAATACTCATCTTATTTTTTAAAAATAAATAAATATATAATAGTATATATAATATTATATTTTTTATCAATAAAGCTAAGCCTATTAATGCTACTAAGATATTTCTATATATAATGTTAATATTATATTTT
The DNA here is from genome assembly GCA_948329865.1 of Linaria vulgaris. Lineage (NCBI taxonomy): Eukaryota > Viridiplantae > Streptophyta > Magnoliopsida > Lamiales > Plantaginaceae > Linaria > Linaria vulgaris. The sequence goes on along the minus strand of OX415250.1, from coordinate 25,458,243 downwards.
TATATATACACATACCTAACATTTTTTTCTTAGTCCATTTGAAGGCCACGTTTCTGTCTTTGAGAAACATATACAATTGTAAATTTGTAACACCTTTCTCTCACCATATGAAAGCGAATTTTGTAATTCAGTAACTCTATTTGAATGTTGTGGTAGGTCACATTGATATTAAATTAAATAAGAAAAAGAAAAAGAAAAAAGAATCGAAATCGAATCGAATCGGATCGAAATCGAATGATTTTGGATCGAATCAGATCGTTTTAAATTGATTCGATTTCGATCCTCATTTCTCCAGGATCGAAATCGACTTTCAGCCTCGATTCGATTCGATTCGATCCGATCCGATCCAAATGCACACCCCTACTCATGGGCCCTATTTGACGTATAAGATTATTTGAGTTGAAGGAAATTCACCCAAATCGAGTTGAAGGAAATTGAAGCTCAGGCCAAGTTGAACGAATTAAGCCTAATTCAACTTGAAGCAAATTAATGCCTAATAGTTTAAACGAATTAAAGGCCAATTCGAGTTGAAGAGAAATGACACCAAATTCGAGTTGAAGCTCATTCATGTTGAAATAACTTTTTATTCGGGTTGAGGAATATAATTTTGTTTGAGTTGAAGAATTATCTTACCGATCAGGCCCCGCAAAGGTCGGGGCCCAACATGCCCACTCTAATAAATAAGGAATATTTTAGCCTATAAATACCCGACTAATTATCATTAGTGAGGTATGTTTTCCAAGATAACCTTGACAATTCGAGTCGAAACTTCTCTTAATTTGGGTTAAAACTTCTTTTAATTCGAGTTGAAACTGCTTTTCAAACGAGTTGAAACTGTCTTTCATTCGAGTTGAAACTGTAGAACGGTAATTAATTCAACAGTTTAACAATTGGCCAATAGCTTAATAATTAATTTTATCATATCCTATCAAATATACGAGATGTCTTCACAACAAGAAAACAAATTAAAAAAGGATACAACAAAAAATTATTGAAAAGATAGAGACAAGTATAAAGAGGTTATAAGGTGATTACAAAATAAAGTCACGAAAATTCTCACTAAACAAAACAAAAAAAGAAGGAAAAAGTATTTGAGAGGAAAAAAAAAAAGAGGGAGGCTTGCTACATCTACTGACCTGCGAATTGAAAGCAAGCACTTGGTCAAACAAAGAATTAAAGCTTTGGGCCAAACAATCTCCATGTCGAAAATTTTGAAAGCCGATCCAAACAATTTTCAGAGAGAAAAACCCTGAAACATTTGGGCCAAAATGCATCCAAACAAGGCGGAAAAAAATGCATCCAAACAAGGCCGAAAGGCACCGAAACGATTCCAACATATAATTTTGAAAGTAATTATTTATTGAACTCTGTGCTATATAACTTTGAAACTAATTATTTATATAACTCTGTGCTAATGCTACCTGCCATTTTGAGTAATTAATGAGTCATATTGGTGCACTTGCTTTTACATACAACGTTGTCTGACTCTTTTTATATATACTAGACTCAAGTATGTTTCTAGTAATATATGACTTACACCAGGTATAAAACGGGAATTTTGTACCGGACGTCCTTTATGTTAACCATTTTTCAAAAAAGGTCATCTATGTTGACATTTAGCAGAAAACGTCTTATATGTTGACAGCATTTGCAATTTTTGTCATATATGTTGACATTAACAGAAAGCGTCATATATGTTGACATCATTTGTAATTTCCGTCCTATATGTTGACATTAACAGAAAACGTCATATTTATATTTTCATCCCTAAATAACTTATATAATTGCACTCACACTTAAAATTTTAAAAATTTCAACAAACTTAATTGCATTCTTGTAAGACACATTCTTTTTTAAAAAAATGATGATATTATATTTTTAGAAATTTAAAAAATTCAACAAACTTAATTAATAATTTCTTAAGTTTGATTTTATTAATTATTTGATAATTTTAAATTTTAAAAAAAATATCAATTTTGAAAATTTAAAAAAACAAATATTATCAATTTCGAAAATTGCTACCCAAAATCGTTCGAAATAGTTTGAAAAAAAATTTATCAATTTCGAAAATTTTTAAGAAAATTATAAATATCGAAAATTTAAAAAAAAAATTACTTTCAAGTTCGAAAATTGCTGCCCAAAATCGTTCGAAATAGTTTGAAAATAAAAATTATCAATTTCGATTTTTTTATCAATTTTGATTTTTTTTTTAAAAATAAAATTTCTAAATTGATAATATTTTTAAAAATTTTCGAAATTGATAATTATTTTTTCAAACTATTTCGAACGATTTTGGGTAGCAATTTTCGAAATTGATAATATTTGTTTTTATAAAATTTTCAAAATTGATATTTTTTTTTTAAAATTTAAAATTATCAAATAATTAATAAAATCAAACTTAAGAAACTATTAATTAAGTTTGTTGAATTTTTAAAATTTCTAAAAATATAATATCATCAATTGTTTTTTAAAAGAATGTGTCTTAAAAGAATGCAATTAAGTTTGTTGAAATTTTTAAAATTTTAAGTGTGAGTGCAATTATATAAATTATTTAGGGATGAAAATATAAATAGGACGTTTTCTGTTAATGTCAACATATAGGACGAAAATTACAAATGATGTCAACATATAGGACGCTTTCTCTTAATGTCAACATATAGGACGAAAATTGCAAATGATGTCAACATATAGAACGTTTTCTGCTAAATGTCAACATAGAGGACCTTTTTTGAAAAGTGGTTAACATAAAGGACGTCTGGTGCAAAATTCCCGGTATAAAACAGACCCATATGTTGAGTATAAAACTTGACATACGCATATGCCGAGCACATTTGTGCGGCTTTATGGTTCTAACCTTATCTTGTTGTCGGTAGATTAAAAAAACCTGATTCAGTTCTTTAATATAGTACCTAGACTCAAATAGCTTTCTAATGATACAAGGTTTAAATCGGGTATGTGTGTCGAGTATTTTCATATGTTGAACGTATACGCAACTCCCTATTTTGAGCATAACTCTAACTTAAGATCTCTGAATTGCAATCCGCTTGTTTTATAAACTAGGCATGAATGGCTTTCAATGACATATCACTCAGTGTTTAATTTATTTTGTAAAACTAGTAGTGAACTAAACACGATTCATCTAGTTCTATTTTATGGCCTTCTAATATTTTTAGACACTCACTGGTCACGACATAGTGACATCTTCGTAACATGACACGTATTGTCAACATATTATAGCACACCAGTCTTTATTAAGCAAACATAGAAGAAAAAATATATCATAAGAGAGTATCTTTGTTTAAAGTTTATATCAACGTTAATTTAGATTATAATAAAACAAAATCAATAAGTTGCAGAAAGTACAAATGAAGTATGGTTTATCTTACACAAAAATACTCACACTGTTTATGAGAAACTACACAAACACATCTCGTGTATATATATATATTAGTAAATAACGGGAATTTTTCAAAGTTGGTCCTCTATAGTAACCAACTTTCAAAATTAGTCCTCTATAGTGCCTCGGGCCGTTTTTGGTCCTCTAAAGTAACAAGAGTTTCAATTTTGGTCCTCCAGCCAAAATTCTGGTTTAAATTTGGGGATTTTTCAATTTTCCCTCCTAAATATTTTTGTGTAATTGCACTTACACCCCCAAATATTAAAATGTGTATATTTGCAATTATAAATTCCTTTAACACTACAAAAATAATTTGAAATATTGCAGTTATGCCCTCAAACTTTATCAATTCAACTAATTTAGGTTATATTTTATAATTTAATATAAATATTTATTAACCTCAACTTAATATTAAAGTTACCTTATAAATTCCTTAACATAACAATAAAAACAATAACAAATTTAATTCCTTAACATATATAAATATATATATATAAAGTATATCTTTATATATTAAAAACAATAACAATTTTTTATAACAAAAAAATAAAAAATAAAAGTCATCTTATATCTTATATAATTTTTTATAAAAGATATAAAAGTATATCTTATATAATTTTTTATATAAGATAACAAATTTTTTATAAGATAACAATAACAATTTTTTTATAAGATATAAAAGTATATCTTATATAATTTTTTATAATAAAAAAAATAAAAAAATAAAAGTCATCTCCCCCCACCCACCCGCCCCCACCACCCACTCCGCCCCCACCCCGCCCCGACCTACCCTGCCCCCACCTCCCCGACCCACCCCTACCTTGCCCCCGCCCCCACCGCACCCCGACCCATCTCGCCCCCGCCCCACACGCACCACCACCACGATTTGCAGTGGTGGTGGCGTCAATTTGACGCCACCACCATTGCAAATCGCGGTGGTGGTGGCGTCAAGGGGTGGGTCGGGGTGGGTCGGGGTGGGTCATGGAGGTGGGGACGGGGTAGTGGTGGGTCGGGGTGGGTCGGGGAGGTGGGGGCGGGGTGGGTCAGGGAGGTGGGGGGCGGGGGAGGTGGGGGCGGGTGGGTGGGGGGGAGATGGGTTTTTTTTTTCTTTTCTTAAATTTAAAAATATATTATTTTAAAATTTAAAAAACTATATTTATTATAAATTTAAGAAAATATTTATCTTATTTAAAAAAGAAAATTGGGCGTGAATGTAATTATGTGAAGCATTTGAGAAGCAATGAAAATAAATAATTTGGATTTGGAGTCAATGAGATTGTATAAAAGATTTTGGGGGTGCATGTGCAATTACACAAAAATATTTAGGAGGGAAAATTGAAAACCCCCCAAATTTAAACCAGAATTTTGGCTGGAGGACCAAAATTGAAACTCTTGTTACTTTAGAGGACCAAAAACGGCCCGATGCACTATAGAGGACTAATTTTGAAAGTTGGTTACTATAGAGGACCAACTTTGAAAAATTCCCAGTAAATAAGCCCGTGCGTACAAGTTTTCATTAATATTTTAATTAGTATTATTCGATGTCAACTTAATAAGATTAAAACCCAAAAAATTGTTTTCCAGGTATTATTATTATATAAAACAATAATAAATTATAAATTAATCTACTATGGTTGACAACCGTATTTATCATAAATTATTAAACCTCACAAGACCTCTCGCACGACACCACCTCTTCCCATGGTTCTGATTCTACCTCTTCCCATTGTTCTGATTCTACCGCTGCACCCCCGCCCTGGCCACCTCACCACCAGTTTTTTCGCTGAAATCTCACTCTGACACCCAACTTCCTCTGCCCAGCGGTCGAATCAATTTTCTTCCAGCACGTCGCCAACAAGCTCCCACCACCACATCATACGCCCCCGGCGACACCCTCAACCACCACTATATTCGACCCATCCGATTGCGCATATCATCGCCACCACATCACACGCCTCCGACGAGGCCCACCAACACATTCTACGCCCCAAAGTCTACAATTGCGGGCACCAATTTTCTTGGTGTTTGAGCTTCAGTATATTGAAAAGTAATTACATGAAATAACATGGGCAAAATATGGGCATACCAAATTAGAGAACTAAAATCGTACCAATTTATAAATATAGTACATATAGATGGACCGAATATAAAAGAATATAGTAATTAGTTGAATTCATAAAAAAAAAATAGTAATTAGTTGAACTTACAAGGGTAAAATTGAAACAAAGAAAGATGGACGACGAAATGAGCTAAATAACAAAAAGTTTTGGTGCAAAAAACAAAAAAATTAAAACTTGAACGACAGTGTTACAATTTACTATGGGGCCCAATAGCGAATAACATGAAACTTTAGGAGCAAAAGTAAAAGAGGTAAAAACCGTAATGATTATTTAGCAATTTACTGTGGAGCCCAAAAGCAAATAATAAGAAACTTCAGAGGCGAAAGTGAAAGAGTTCAAAGGCGCAAGAGTTTTTCTAAAATTTACAAGCCAAATAAAAAAAACATTTGGGAGCAAAAATAAGAAGATCTAAAATTTGAAGGGTTGTATTACAATTTACTATGGGGCCTAAAAGTAAATAATAAAAAATATTAGGAGTGACAGTAAAAAATTACAAAATATAGGGACTTTTTTGCAAATTACCAAGTCAGAGTCTTGTAAACAACAAAAATATTTGGGGGCAAAAATAAAAAAAAATAAAATTTAAAGGGTTGTATTACAATTTACTATGAGGCTCAAAAGTAAATAATAAAAAACATTAGGGGTGAAAATAAAAAATTACAAAACATAAGAACTTTGTTGCAAATTACCAAGTGAGAACAATAATAGAAAAATCAAAAAACTACAAGAACCTAACGGCAATAAGCGAGAACAATCTTCACGCTTATAGATAGTAGTAGATAATGTTAACTCTTGCAAAATTGTTTTAATTTTCAAACAACAAATCAAATGTTTTTTATTGGATTTTGTTAATTTCTATTAAGTGTTTTCATATAGCATATATACAAATTATAATAATTACGAGTTTCAACGAATATCTTATTTTGGTCTTATAATGTTTACGAAACACTTTCGAAACATCTCGAAACGTTTTCAATATTTGATTTACTGAAACATAATACGAGGCCGGAACTTTGATTTGTGCTTTGAGTTATGGTACGGTACGTGAATTATTACCTCAATTAACTATTGCTGGTTTCGCCCAAATTAAAGAGCTAAGTTCATTGAATTCTACACAAGTACATTTTGCGTGAGTTAAAGGATAATAAAAGTTTATTAGTAGCTATAGTTTCGGCATTGGTTGCTATCAGACAGCACAAGATGAAGGTTGGACAAACATTTCATCTTCTATGCCGGAATTAATTATTGTATCTGACCCCATTTGGTTTCAATATAATTTCTCCACAATAAAGGCAGAATTAGTCTAAAATTAAGTGACTTTGTATGCTTCACAATCAATGTTATTGGTATCAAAAGATATCGTGTATATGTCCCAAAATCACGGTTAACGCATTGATCCGTTCAAAATGTGAATTCTGCTCGAGTCAGAATAACTAGTAATGGCTCTCCTCTGATTGTAAATCATATTACATTTGTACAACAGGACGAATATAAAAAACTACACATAATGTCTCTATAATTATCAAATATTATAAAGAAATATATCTTGATTAAGTCAAATAAAAATCCAAAACTAGAAAATGATACAGAATGTTCGGCTATCTATTCAGATTTTTTTGAGATCAGAAGTGCTTGTCCGAGTTAGAAATAAAACGTGTGCCACTCTCATTACAAAATTAAATAATAATCTTAATTAAAACACTGACTAGCTCCGGTAAGCTATTACATTATACTAAACATTATTACATTGAAGAGTCGAAAGATTCTATTAGAACCAATAATTTAAGATGACGCGGTAATGAATAATGTACTTCACAGCGAGCGTGCCAGCCACACTGGGCTACAATCTTAGGCTACGACCAACATGTCTAGAACTACAACCAGTTGTGTTAAACGAATGACAGATCTCCACGTCACTCGAGCAATTAAACATGATCCGCCAATACAACGTCACATCTGATCTCGCCCTTTCCACAAGGACATTTGCATTGGAGAGGGAGATCGTTGGATACTTTCTTTGACACTAAACTACAAGAATAATTATTCCAAAGGGAGGTGAAACCGATGGGAGTCTAATTTCACTTTCCTCTCTCTTTCTTTGTAATTTCCAGGATTTGAATGATGTGAACACAAAAGAATTTGGTAATAGTTAAATCATACCACCAAACTCCCTTAACTATGGTCACTTTATGAGTTCGGGGTCATATTTAGACCTAGCGAGGTCTAAACTTTGGTAGTTTGTGCGAATTGCCCTATTTTCCAGTTTTTGGCAATTTTCCTACAAAAAATCATCGAAAAAATTATTTAAAGTTTGACTAAATCTCTCCTCTCGTTGAGACGGTTCCGATGGTGGTGACGGTGTCGCAAAATTCAAAGTCATTACACGGAAAATTTAATTTAAGTGAATTGAACTTAAATTAGAATTCCCGTGTTATAACTTTGAATTTTGCAACACCGTCACCACCATCAGAACCGTCTCATCGAGGGAAAGATTCTAGTCAAACTTTAAATAATTTTTTAGGTGATTTTTGGTCGAAAAATTCACAAAAAGTAAAAAATGGGACAATTCGCACATACTACCAAAGTTTAGACCTTACTGGGTCTAAAAACAAAGATTTGACCTTGTTTTTATAAAGTACATATAGTTTGGGGGGTTTACTGGAATAATCCCGATATAATATGTAGATGTGCGCAATTAACAGAGTTTCTAAAATTTTCCGTCCACAAAACAAATGTTGAAATGCATAACTAAAATTTTCCTTAAGACACAAGCACATACTAAAACTTCCCATAAAAGAATCCGAAACTTCCTTGCCAAGTTTTTTTCCCGCACATTTTTTCCATTTATCCAAAACAAACATCATGAACCCAACAAAGTCGCTCAGTCACACAACCTTATAAAAACACACAACACACATACACACACACACAACTCCAACAAACACACAGCTCAAACATCACAATACACACAATGAACGGATTCGGTGAGATGCAGTCATTGGCCACCAACATGTTCTCCGCCTACGCCTCCGTGGCGGCGTCCATGATGCTCTTCCGATCCTTAGCCAACGACATCATCCCCGAACCCGTCAAATCTTTCTTCCTACATATCTTCAAAACCATATTCGGCAAATTCTGGTCCCAAATCTCCACCCAAATGACCATCGTCGTCGACGAGCAATCTGGCCTCACCCGCAACCACATTTACGACGCCGCGGAAATATACCTCCGCACCAAGATCAATCCCAATGCAGAGCGCCTCAAAGCCAACAAATCCCACAAACAAAAGGTCATAACTTTAAGCATGGAAAAAGGTGAACAAGTCATCGATACGTATAAAAACATTCGGTTGAAATGGCAGTTCGTGTTGGTTGAGCCTGACAAGGACAAAGGCGGATATGACCCCGAAAAGAAGTATTTCGAACTCTCCTTTGAGAAGCCCTGCAGAGACACGGTTGTGAACGAGTATTTGCCTTACGTGTTGAAAAGGGCAAAGGAGATTAAGGACAACGACAAGGCGGTGAAACTGTACACGAGGGACTATTACGACAACGATGATGATGAGGGGAACGGTGGCGGGACCTGGGGGAGTATAAATATGGATCATCCTGTCACGTTCGATAAATTGGCAATGGACCCGAGTTTGAAAAAGTCAATCATCGAGGATTTAGACAGGTTTTTGAGGAGGAGGGACTATTATAAGAAAGTTGGAAAAGCCTGGAAGAGAGGGTACTTGTTGTATGGTCCACCAGGGACTGGGAAATCGAGTTTGATTGCCGCAATGGCGAATTATCTCAAGTTTGATGTGTATGATTTGGAGCTCACGAGTTTGTACTCGAATTCGGAGTTGAGGAGGATTTTGCTCTGTACAACAAACAGGTCGATTATTGTTATCGAGGACATTGATTGCAGTGCGCAAATGCACGACAGGGATACAGAATCAGAACCTGAAGATACTTCCAACACCAAGGTTAGTTCATGTTGAATGAAGTATGCTTTGATTTCTGTTAAGTGGACTTATAATAGCATTTTTTGAACATTTTGTGTTTGATGCAACAGTTGACATTGTCGGGATTGCTAAATTTCATTGACGGATTGTGGTCGACTTGTGGGGACGAGAGAATTATAATCTTTACGACAAACCATAAGGAAAAGCTCGATCCTGCCCTGTTGCGCCCCGGTCGAATGGACATGCACATTCACATGGGGTATTGCACGGTGGAAGGATTTGATGTATTGGGATACAATTACTTGGGAATACGTGATCATCCGAGGTTGTATCCCCCGATCAAAGACCTGATTAAGGAAGTAGAGGTTACTCCTGCGGAAATCGCGGAGCATTTGATGAGGAACGAGGATGTGGATCTTGCACTTGCAGGGGTTCTTGATTTGTTGAGGCAGAAGAAGGACGAACAAGGTGATTGTGCGGTGTCGGAAGGTGGAAGTGTTGTTGAGAAGGACATTGAGGGAGTTGAGATTGAAGAGAAGGAGAAGAGGGTTTTTGGGGCGTTTGTTAGAAGTTTGAGAAAATTAAGTAAGCGATCGAGTAGAGGAAGCCATAGCAGAAGACGGAATTGTATGTAGGTGTAGTTCTATAATGTGTGTAAATGGGAAATGGATGATGATGATGATGAAAAGATTTTGTGACAAGCATTGGCCCTTGTGTAAATGTTTTTCTAGTTTTATTCTGTTTCCTCTTCAGTACAGTGTTCTATTTTCCATTTCTCTGTTTAGAGCAACCTGTTTAATTTGTACTTGCCACTGCTGATGTAGATATGGATCGAACTTAGTTATGCGACACTCGATAAACCTGGAAGTAGAATTCACTCTTTTCCCAAGCATAACAGACATAGTGAAATACTGCAACCATGTGTGAAATTGTTGAAAACTGAATTTAAAACCCCATATACTCTACCATCTATCAACTTGCGATCTTGAGTTTTTTTTTTTTTTTTTTGGTAGCAAAGATAAATATATTACTAAGGAGTAATAACCTTCATGTTTACAATCGGTGACCCACCGTCACAAAGACAACAAATAGGCAGGTTTCAAGTTTGTTAAAAAAGTATAGCAAACGTTCAAAAAGGTCCAAGTAGCAAGATTGTGAGCCGCCTTGTTGGCGTTACGATGAATGTGTTAAATTTTCCAACGAGGTCAAAGACACCAAAGTTTGCTACAACAATAGGAAGAACTGTCCAAGGTGTTTCATCATTCTCATCAGTAATCGCTCACACCAAGTTGAGACAGTCGGTCTCAATAATTGCCTTCGAAATCTTGGTCAACTGGAAATGGTAACAAGCTTGAAGTACTGCTAATGATTCTACCACAATAATGCATATAGTCTCATTTTCTTGATGTAGTACACCATACTATTCAGGTTTCTCTAAATTATGACTCCGGCCTTAGATGTAATGATATTTGGTTTTTATATTATCAGACACACTAAGCACAAATGTTTGTTAATGAAACGAATGGTTTGAAAGATTCTTTTGATGCAATTTGTTCTGTGAAGTTTGATCATTTTCAGGATTATGAAATAGCAACATATTCTTGTTCTGGAAATGAACTCTAACCGCAACCTAGAATCACTGGTCGGTGTATATTTATCTGTTAGACAAGTAGCAAAGGTTCTACAGGACAATGTTGTTTAATACAAGTGTCATCATTTCTGGTTGGAAATATTGGCTCAAGGGAAAGCATCCAGATCTGTTAATGAGGAAGTGGATCTTGATGAATTGATGGATGTAAGTGGAAGATAAATCGGTAATATATCAAATCTGAAATTTCCACTCTTCTTACTGCATCTGTTACACACAGGATCCAGAGCTGGAAAAATTACATGCCAACCAGATTGGTTCTCTTAAGGTCTGTAATACGGCATTATAAGGACTTGAGGTTACCCTCAAAAAATGTTTAAGGGCTAATCGAACAGACGAGGATAGTTCATGCATAGTTTAAGGGGGAATATGCATGAACTTTACACTCCATAACATGTACCGAAAATGCCCTTCTGACCCTCACGTGAGTCGCACGAGAATGGAATATTCCGAGGAATATTTGGCGGAAACCGGCGAGGGGGCAAATCGAACAGACGAGGATAGTTCAGGGGGCAAAACGCTTATTAATTTAGTTTAGAGGTCAAGTCTCAAAAACGTGTATAGTTCAGGGGGTTTGATGCTTTTATCCTTTTTTAGAAAGAAGCTGATAAGCGGTAAAAACTCAAAACGCTACAGAGAAGTAACTGAGTCGGACTTTTTGGGTGAAGTTACCGGCAGTGATAAAGTGATTTGTCACTTTTACCATCTAGAGTTCTACAGCTGTAAGTAAGGACATATATCTCTGACTTGAGACATATGTTAGACAGGTCAAATATAAATTCCATTACTATAAAGTTAGTGACTTGGACCAATATGTGTTTGGAGGATGTGTAAGTAATATGTGGAATCTCACTTTGCTCGAATAAGATTAAGTTTTCTTGCACCATGCCCTTACATCTGTGTCGTCTTACATTTATAGTCTCTTTATTTTAATACATCCGCTTGAGTGTTTCATTGTGATTAAATGTCAGTAATAGAGTAGGCCGTGCCATTAACACGGGAGAAGTAAACAATTCACATTGTTGGAAAGGGTCTTTAGTTGAACCTGGGTTCAAACTCCCAATAAGTACGTGAAGCATAAGGATAAATTTCCATATCTTTACGTTCCGGTTCATTTTGTGGACATTGATCAAGATCAAACTTGTCTCCTTTATGCAATGGAACAACACTAGAAGAACATGTCATCATGCCAAATCTCTCTAGAATATACCTAAAATCCCAAGTGATCGATCACGAAATATTTCTATTCCAATCACATAGGACGCCTCACCCATATCTTTTATTTCAAAGTTCTGAGATAGATAACACTTAGTCTCACGTAAAAAGACAAAGATCACTATTGGCTAATATAATATCATCAACATACAGAACCAAAAATATGAACTTACTCCCACTGATCTTGAGGTATATACATGGATCAACAATATTTTCTTTAAAACCGAAATCAGTAATGGTTTTATCGAACTTTAGATACCATTGCCTCAAAGCTTGTTTCAGTCCATAAAGTGATTTCTTAAGTTTGAAGACCATGTCTTCCTGACCTTCAATAATGAAGCCTTCAGGTTGACGCATATAGACTTCTTCTTGCAAGTCTCCATTAATAAAGGCCGTTTTCACATCTATTTGATATAGCTCAAGGTCGTAATGAGCCACTAATGTCAAGATAATTCTAAGAGAGTCTTTTCTTGACACAGGAGAAAATGTCTCAGTGTAGTCAATGCCTTCTTTCTAATTAAAACCTTTGGCTACAAGTCTAGCTTTATGACGTTCAATATTGCCATTAGAGTCGTATTTGGTCTTGAAGACCCGCTTGCACCCGACTGCTTTGTGTCCTTGAGGCAATTGAACAATGTCCCAGACTTCATTTTTATCCATAGATTTTATTTCATCTTTCATGGCATCAATCCACTTATTAGAATTAATGTCTTTGATGGCTTGTTTGTATGAAATCGTGTCTTTAAGAATCCCAATATCAGATTCTACTTGATAAAGCAAATAATCATTGGAAATAGCAGATCTCCTCTCACGAGTTGATCTTCTTAATGCAGGTTCCTCTGGTTCTTCATCAATATGATCATTATTAGCAGTAACCTCATTATGGAGTTGTGTATCATTATTTGGATGCTCTTCATTGTCTAAACCTTCGACAACAGGAATATTCCCAACATCTTTTGGAAAAGAGGGTGAAGGGATAGGCACCCATATTTCTTGAATGATTACATCTTGTATTTTATCACTCCCACTGATTTTGCTATTCTCATAGAATCTAGCATTACCCGTTTCTACAATTCTCGTACTATGGTTAGGACAATAAAACATATATCCTTTAGACTTCTCTAGGTAACCAATAAAAAAACCACTAATCGTTCTAAAGTCTAATTTCTTTTCATGTGGGTTATAGATTCGTGCTTCAGCTGAGCATCCCCAAATTTGAAGATGTTTTAAACTAGGTTTCCAGCCCTTCCATAATTCAAAAGGGGTATTTGGAACTACTTTGCTAGAAACTCGGTTTAAAATATATACAGTTGTTCTTAAGGCATACATCCACAAGGATATTGATAAATTAGCATGACTCATCATAGACCTAACCATTTCCATATAAGTATGATTTCGCCTTTCAGCTACACCATTTTGCCATGGAGAACCAGGTGTAGTATATTGAGCGACAATTCCAAGACTTTGGAGAAGTTTTGCAAAAGGTCCAGGATGTTGTCCTGTTTCATCATACCTTCCATAAAATTCACCACCTCTATCTGACCTTATGATTTTCACTTTTCTATCTAATTGCCTTTCGACTTCAGTAATGAATAAGCATTCACTGACTGAGATTTTTCATGCAATAAATAGAGATAACAATAACGTGAAAAATCATCAATAAAGGTAATGAAATATTTTTCACCACCAAAAGTTGGAATGTCAAAAGGTCCACAAATATCTGTATGTATTATTTCAAGAAGCTGGGTACTTCTTGTGGCTCCTTTCTTTGTGTGTTTTGTTTGCTTACCCTTAATGCAATCAACACATACTTCATGATTAGTAAAATCAAGACTTGGAAGAATTTCATCTTTTACTAATGTTTTGATTCTTTCACTGAAAATATGTCTCATCCTTTTATGCCACAAGAAATAAGAGTCTTTTTTAGACGACTTATGTTTTGTTTCACCATTAGTATGCAGGGTGAGATGAGTTTCAGAAGATTGAGTAGCAAGATTAAATCTATAAAGCCCATCAATTAGAATTCCAGAACCAACATAATCAGAATTCAAAATTAAATTAAAACAACCATCTCCATGATTAACTTTAAAACCACAACTATCAAGTTTGCTTACTGAAAATAAATTACGAGAAATAGAAGGAACATAAAGAGTTTGAAATAAGTCTAACTGAAATTCACTATATAAATTGAGACGATAAGTTCCAATAGCTTCAACTGGGACTTTGTCTCGGTTTCCCATGAATAAAAAGTTTTCACTTGGGTTTGTGGTTTGGGTCGTAAGAAATCCCTGCATGGAATTTGAAACATGAACATTAGCACCAGAATCAATCCACCAAGTATGAGGAGAAACATAGGAATTATTTGATTCAGAAAAACTTACGAAACCCTAGGTTTACCTTTCTTTTCGAACCATTCCCTTCGTTTATGGCAATCTTTTTGAAAGTGTCCAGTCTTTTTGCAAAATTTGCACCGGTCATCTTTCTTTCCCTTTTTCTCTGTTGGTTGATTAGAGTCATTTATTCTGGGTGGTGCTCTTTTATGGCTTGAGTTGTGCCTTTTCCCAGCTTTAGATCCAGCTCATTGGACAAAGTGTGCAACCCTAATACCTTGTTTGTTCAGCCTGCCCTCCTCTTGAACCAATTTGTTAGCCAATTCATTAACAGTCCACTTTTCCGTAATAGCGTTGTAATGAATTTGGAAAGGTCCGTACTGAGGAGGTAAAGAATTTAGAATAAATTGAACGAGAAAAGAATCATCCACCATCGTTTCTAAATTATTTAACTTACCTGCAAGGTTCGTCATCTCAATGCAGTGGTCATGCATAAAGCGTGTGCCATCAAACTTCATCGTTGTAAGTTCTGCCATAAGTGTCCCAGCAAGAGACTTGTCTGCAGTCTTAAAGCGTTCTTCTATTGAGGTTAAGTAACCTTTATCATTTACTGGTGTGGGTAGGGAAGTTTTGATGTTGGCAGCAATTGTCATTCGTAAGAACATAATGCTTAGTTTATCAGACTTCTCCCAAGATTTAAGGAGAGCCTTTTGTTGAGTAGTACTTGTATCCGTAATGGGATCTGGCTTCACAGTTGTGAGAGCCAAATCCAAATCAAGTACCCACAAGGTGAATTCAACTTTCTCTTTCCATTATGAGAAGTTGGTTCCCGTGAGAAGTGGGACAGCTGAGACGCATGATGACAATTGTGCGGGAAAATTGCTGCAATTTATCGAGATTTAAATTTATTAATTGAGGTGTAAGACATAAACAACACATAATTTTTGGAATATTTACGACAAGAAAATATAGCGCTCCTGTGGGCAGTCACTACAAATTCTACACATAATACCATAAGAGTCGTAATATTCAATATTCTTGATTTAAGTAATATACTAACTTTAATAAAACATTGGAAATCTGTGGATTTTTTTGGTTTACGTATATATTACTTATTTTATTGTTGAAAATTAATATGATTTTTGATTGCCTGTGGGTCAACCAATTAATTCATAAGGTTCATCAACTATCTTGATAATGGTAGTATAATTTGTGATTTGATAATCTTTTATCTTTTAGTGTTAAAGTCATTGTGGTGATCTCTAACCTTAATAAAATGTAATTTATTACGTTAAATTCCTTAACATTAAGGAATTGTTCTTATAATATTGATGGATATTGAGTTTTGAAGTAGAATCAACTTTGCCTTAGATACATTATGACAGATTCTGTAATATTCGTATCGCTATATTTAAGGAAGTAAAGGCTTATCGAATTATGATAACCAGTGTGTTACTGTTGCATGAAGAGCATAACAAGCTTCTCTAAAATTAAACATACGTACCGCAATAGACTAAGTTGTACATATCAGAACATAATAAAACTTAACTAATTATGAACATAAACTGATGTGTACTGCATATTAGCATTAAAAAATAAGGAAACAACAGTTGATGACATCATGCTTGCTTCAAAAACAATGAAATCTTGAAAGAGTGATCAGAAGCTTTAATAATCAACGTGTAATAATAATCAATTAAGGCATATCATGATTCATTACCATATGTACATAACAAAAATTGGTCTTCCACCTAAACGAAAGTAATTTAAGAATATACAAGCGGCTGATATATTTGGCTAAATCCATGAACTCCAATTTAATTGAAGATCTATACATCATAATCGGTACATAATTTATTAGCAGCATCAATAAATATTCGGCTGAATAGTAAAATCGTCGTAATAGATTATCAACCCAACAAGCATATACTACTAATAATGAAAATTTATATATTTCAGGATAATCATGCGTTCACTAACCTAAGCTATGATACCACATGTTAAATATAATTTTACATGACTTTAATCGTTTTGAACTACATGATTTTACAAATAGATTCACACGTAAATAGAAAAGAAGAAATACCTCCGTTCATCGTGTCGTGGTAGAAAACAGCTAGGCGTGAGCACGATCTGTCAACGAACAATTGATAGGAAGTCTTGGTTTCTCTCTTTTCCCTATACACCTTATTTATGTATTTCTTGAGTATGATTTATGGTGGGTAAGTCATAGTATATATAGGTGAAGAGAGGACCAAGTTCCAGTTAGAGTTTAATTAGGACTTAATCTCGACCGTCCATCACGGAAGAGTTTTAATTGAAAATAACTCTATTAATTAATCATAATATAATTAGGTAACTAGAATATAGAATTAACATATATTCCTAGAAAACTAAGATTCCTTAGACCACAATTTGATTTATCTTACAGTGTAGGGATTGCTTACAAGCTCTTGTTCTGATTCACCAGACATGCATAACATGCATATGGTACATTAGCTTTTGGAAGTTGGTTGAATGTATGATAGTACTTTGTCTCTCGCAAGTCATATGGAGGTGCAATGCTTCCATAAGTTTTAAGTCATCTACCGTGCCTGTGTAGGTCCCTCTTGTTTCCTATGTTACTAATCTTACTGGAGCTACAATACTGTTACCTTTTATAGCTTTGTAAATTCATTGCTGAACCATGCATTCAGCTTATTATGGCAGATGGTAAATCAAATTGCCGGAGCGATTTCTATAGCTGCTGCGTGCATGCCTTTTTCATGTCTTTTCTGGCTGTTCTCATAACCAGTGGCTTAGTAGTAGAGAAATTCAAAATCACTTTGATCTGTCATGTACCATTTCCTGATATTTCCTGCTTTTTGTTGGCTTAGATGACCGTTACATAATATGAACACATTTCATAGATATCTAAAACTTTTCCGCTCCCATTACACAGGGAAGGAGTGGCAGTAGATAGACAGGTTGGATTTCAAGACTTGGGAGGAAAAGATGATTTCAATACTAGAACATTTGAGTCTTTCCTGCTGAAGAAAGGTAGTGCTTTTTAATCGGAAATGTTTCTGGCACTTCTCTATTATCTCAGTGGAGTTTCTAAACCATCTATCTGCAGGAATAATCGAGGAGACTAAACCAGAAGACGAGGAATGATGATTATCTAGAGAATAAAGATAAGAAGGCCAGAACATCTGTGCACTCTGATTCTGAATCTGACTGAAAAGAACAATGTCCAAGTAATTGACCTGGTTGCAACTATAATTTATAGCTGAACTTTTTCCAATGATGATTTCCATGTATTGTAATATGACTCTTTCACTTACACTTACCCGAGTGATGTAGTATCATCCGCGTGAACGCTTACACTTCTTGGATTTATGTAACTTCAGGTAGATATGTAAAACCACAAATCCTTGTAATTGTCTTTTGTCATGCTGAAACCACATTGCCATACGCTTCATTTCCGTCCCTTTTCATTTTTCTTCCCCAAGTATAATAGTGAAAAGATATCTCAGCTTGTGCCTTTGAATAAGTAATTTTACTCCTGATATTGCTTAGGGAAGGATGCTGCACATAGCTTACTCTAAAGTCTGTAGGTCATGCAGTTACTAAGTCATTTTCAAGAAACTAGTTTCGAATCAAGAAATTAGTGATGTTATTGATCAAAAAGAAAATAGATCAAATTACTGTAACCAATAACTATCTCATAAATAATGAAGGTTACAGTGTAAAATACATATCTGCCAAAAAAAATAAAGAGCTGCTTCAACCAGTTACTTAACAATCATATTCACAATAGGCAAAGTTAATCCAAGGTTTAAAATCACAAATAATAGGCATGAATTTTATTTATATTACAAGCGACATCCATACTAAAAAGCTACATATACACCTATCAATTCAAACTAAACTTTCCAACATCTGTTCCTAAGTCTTGATCTTAATCTACTCCATTTTACCTTTTCATCATAGTTTTGTAAGAACAAGAACAATGGTGGTGGAGTTGATATCCTCTTTGGCCAATTCTTCATCGACTAATCTCCCGTATTCATTGAACAATTTATCCAAAATTGCCTCTCCAAAATGGTGTGCAACCATTGATTCTTGAATCGACCTCACTGTCTTCGCCACTGCCATCCCGTAGCTAGCAAGATTCCCTGCATCCTTCTCCATTTCAAACGTCTCGAGTTTGTCCACTTTGAATGATCCATCTTTTCTTACTTCGTCTTCTAATTCTTCTTTTGACGGTGCATAAAAGTGCACATCATAAGAATCAAACTTCTCCTCTTCAATTTCACCCTACACAAATTGAATAGGAGATCACAAATTTTGGAATTAGTCAGGCTTCAGGTATACATAAAATAAAAGATCAAACTGCAACCTAAAATAGTTAAGTTTCCCTTATATATGTTCATAATATTACAACATGCATCAAAGTTTGTTAGTTTAAGGAGTAAAATGCAAAAAACTACCCTGTGTTATTTCTAATTGGCAAAAAAACCCATGTGTTATTTTTATTAACAAAAACCCCCCTG
Source organism: Linaria vulgaris (assembly GCA_948329865.1). NCBI lineage: Eukaryota > Viridiplantae > Streptophyta > Magnoliopsida > Lamiales > Plantaginaceae > Linaria > Linaria vulgaris. Next base: position 25,439,049 of record OX415250.1, on the reverse strand, counting down.
TGTTATCCATAAATTAGCAAAAAACTCCTTCATGACATATTTTACAATGACAGTACCAATAATTAAGGATTTATAAGTATTACAATTTTATAATAAACATATACTTGTTACAATAAATATTATGCATCGTGTTATAAATTTTTTAGATTTTTTTAAAATTGTATAAAAACATAATAAAATTAGTCGGTACCGTAATTATATTTTTACAGATCTAAAAACTAAGGTTTTCTTCAAAATTAATAAACAAAAATATGCATACAATTTAATTTGAACATTATTAGTTCCATATGTATCAAAGACATACAATAAAAATCATATTTTGAGATCAATCTCAGTATGTGCGAATTAATTCAGTGTAGTAGAGGGTTTTTTGCTAATTTATGGATAACACAGGGGGGTTTTTGCTAATAAAAATAACACAGGGGTTTTTTTTGCCAATTAGAAATAACACAGGGTAGTTTTTTGCATTTTACTCTTAGTTTAAGCTAAGACAGAATAAAATATAGTTTTCATTATTTTTACCTGACTAACAAGTGAGGCCAAGGCTTGGCAGAAAACTTCCCAGAAAATAGAGTTCCCTCGATCAACGTGGTTCGATCCCGTCCTGCCCAATAGTATCAGCACCATTCGTCCACCGCAGACAAGTTCCTCAGACCTCGACCTTAGGAACAATGAGAAGTCCTCTTGGAACTGATTAAAGTATGCCTTCGATACCTGTGGAGGGCTGTTTTTGGTTATGTATACGCTCTTTTTGTTTATGGACACGCCCTGCTCGTCATAGATGCCTGGAGGAACCTGCACATTTGATGGTTAATCTGATTTTCAGCCTTAAAATTAAAAATAATCAAATAATAAGTTTGATTAAACATTTTCCTCTCTAAATATTTTTTATATGTACACTCATATTAAGTTCTAGTCCAATTACAGAAATCTATTTAGTTTGAATAACAATGCAGACTTCAACCTCTCATAACAAGAAAAGTACATATATTACAATGTTACTTTTAAAATTTCAAAAGTACTTTATAAATGTCCAAAAAGGAAGACATCTCTTTAACTAGATCAAACTTTAGAATGCATCGATTCAATGTCCCATATCTTTGATCGATTCAAATAAAAGTTCAGCATAATTACTATTTTCGACAAAGAGATTCACATGGCAGCTATATAAATAAAACTGTTTGAAGAGTCACTTTCGTCTATCTCGAATCTTCGGTACTAAACTGTGTACCATTTTGTAGGTCCTATAGATTTAAACCTTATGTAATCATACAAGGTAAAGTTTGACGGTGATTTTTGTCACGTTTTATTGAGAGGCTAGTAGCCTAGTACTAATAATAATAATAATAATAATAATAATATAAAAAGTGAACATAAGAAGGAAAAAAATGCCCCTAGCTAACCTTAGAAAGCCAGTGCAAACTGTTGGAGGAATAAACAAAGTGCAAGCAGTTATCAGGAAATAGCCTGCCATAAAATGTGCCTGGATAACCAGCTATATAAATTTTTGCCCCATCATCATCATCATCGCTTCGTTTTTTCAACTCCCTATAAAAATCGGGCAACGCTTGGAAAATCGTATTGAAATCATTTGTGTGGAGATCGTTTAAATACACGCGAAATTCAGGTGTTGGTTGAGCGACTTTTCGACTAGCCACTTTCACTGCATCCACGAGTTCTTTAACGTTTGAAAGTGTGTTAGGCCCTGATGAACAGCCAAGATCAGCTATGCCTAAGCTTTTTGGCCTTGTCACAACAAACATCTCTTCTATGGTCTCTCTTGTTGTGTTTTTCACCTTATCAGCAGCCCTTTTCTGACAAATATTCAAAGGAAACAAATAAAATATATATTAGTGCTAGAATATAGACAAATGTTGAGTTAAACAAAAAAAACCTTTTTGAAAAAAAAAAAAAAAGGAGTAAGAGACCTGAAGTGAAGAGTTTTTGGAGTAGCTAGTCTCTCCAAGGCCTCCTTTCATGTGGAATACTTTCTCAAGATCCATTTTTTGTGATGACATTTTGAGTTCTATTGGAAAAGATGGGCTTGATGTGCTCGCTTTATAGAGGACATTTGTCTTGTGGAGAACAACATAATTACTTTTTGTAAAGTAAATTAACTACATTTTGTGACTTTATATTGTAATCATGTTAACAAATAGATTCATTCACCAGTTACTTATACTTTAGAGAATACAGTGTTTTTTTTTAAAGATGTTGCCTTCCATTACTTACTAGAAATTGGATCGGACGAAAATGTGTAACTGAAAACCTTAAGAAACTACTAATTGCAAGCGGATTCTAGCTAAAATCTCCACAATATATATATATATATATATATATATATATATATATATATACTTATTTTTTCCTCTAACTATATTAGCAAGTGGTGTTGTGTGTGAAATTTCCAGCCGCCAACTTTGACAACTATTCCTTTCACGGCTCCAACTATTCCTTTGACGGCTTCTCCAACTATTCCTTTGACGACTTCTCCAACTATTCATTTCACGGCTCCAACTATTCCTTTGACGGCTTCTCCAAATTCTTTGCCTATAAATAGCAAAGGTTCTCAGTAGTGAAATGTATCCCTTCAGAGTTCTTTTCTTTTCTCTCTAATTATACAATATAGTATTTTATACACCGGGAGAGTGTAGATTAGGGAGTGGTGAGAGTAAAAAGATCTGTCGGGGTCGTCGGGTCGAGTGAGAATTATGTAATTGTACGAGTTTTGTACATAGTAAATTTTGCTCGGGTCCCCGTGGTTTTTCTCCGGTGAAGGAGTTTCCACGTTAAATCCTTGTGTTGTTACTATCGTCAATATTATATTCGTGTTGCTTCGTAATTACCTCATGGGCAAATCCTGGGGGCGGTATTTGAGGCGGTTCAAATACCCAACAAGTGGTATCAGAGCCCGGGTTCTGCCGGAGGTGGAGTTACTGCTGGGTGGAGTTGTGGTGTGGTGTAATATGAATACGTACTGTAAATGCGGTTTTGTCAAAGGTAATTGGTTAATAAGCGGGACCGTTGTGACCCCACCAATTACCTGAGAACCTTGAAACTCTGTCAGGAAAGACGAGCTATCTCTTTCCAGGGGTTTACTTTGTACTATTCTCAGAAAATTCACCAACTCACCGGAGTAATGTCAGGAAGCAAGGGTACGGATATGGAAAATTTTGACGAAAAAATCAACTATGACTTGTGGCGTGTTCAAGTCGGAGAGAAGTCGATTTGGTCGGGTTACACAAGGATTCAACCTACGGAGGGTATACCTTTCTCCATAGCGATGTCGGAGAAAGAGAACAAAACAGTGACGTTTCCATTCTCGTGGTTGAGTAGAGAAAAGGGGATGATGGTGTACGGAGAATAATTATATCTCCATGAATGTGTTTCCTTTCTCGATGGGTTTTCGGAGAAAGAGATAAGTGTTTGTGTTCTTTTCTTCAGGGTCATACGGAGAAAGATCGAGTATACAGAGATACGCTATATCTCTATGTTTTGGTTGCCTTTCTTCAGGGTTATTCGAAGAAAGATCGGGTATACGGAAATAAGAGATATTTCCATGATCGTTTGCCTTTCTTCAGGGTTATTCGAAGAAAGATTGGGTATACGGAGGTGTTGTATATCTCCACGTTTTTTTGCCTTTCTTCAGGGGATTACGGAGAAAGAGAAGTTTTGAGCAAAGGGGAGCGTTCACCCCTACATGTAAAGTCGTTTCAAGGAATGATCCTGGCGAGCGATAAATCGTGTTCCTCTTTTAGCAAGAGAAGAAATAATTAAGTAAAGTTGGGGCTGGAGGGGGAGATTGTTGTGTGTGAAATTTCCAGCCACCAACTTTGACAACTATTCCTTTCACGGCTCCAACTATTCATTTGACGGCTTCTCCAACTATTCCTTTGACGACTTCTCCAACCATTCCTTTGACGACTTCTCCAACTATTCATTTCACGGCTCCAACTATTCCTTTGACGGCTTCTCCAAATTCTTTGCCTATATATAGCAAAGGTACTCAGTAGTGAAATATATCCCTTCAGAGTTCTTTTCTTTTCTCTCTAATTATACAATGTAGTATTTTATACACCGGGAGAGTGTAGATTAGGGAGTGGTGAGAGTGAAAAAGATCTGTCGGGATCGTCGAGTCGAGTGAGAATTATGTAATTGTACGAGTTTTGTACATAGTGAATTTTGCTCGGGTCCCCGTGGTTTTTCTCCGGTGAAGGAGTTTCCACGTTAAATCCTTGTGTTGTTACTATCGTCAATATTATATTCGTGTTGCTTCGTAATTACCTCATGGGCAAATCCTGGGGGCGGTATTTGAGGCGGTTCAAATACCCAACAAGTGGCTTACATTCGAAACTTGGAATTTTATATATTTTCTTTTCCAAAAGTGCAAAATACTTGTTTCAAAACTTTGAACAAAGTCACTTTGTGGTTTGAAAATTTAACAGAGGGAGGCGTGCAACATAGTTATAGCCCAAAGAAAGTTAAACGATTAACAAACTATGAGAGATTTCTTGCAATCTTTAAAACGGTTGCGGTTTTAAATTGATTAGCCCTTATATAGATATTGCCCAAAACTATGGTATTCCTTAGTAATTGTTACGTGTGTGTTTTCATTATCATCAACAACTATTTAATTAGTTCCAATTTTTTTTTTGGTGGAAATAAAAACGTTTGCCGATAAACTCATGACCAGTACATGTGGTTCAACCCTAACCCGAAATCTTCTTTCAAATAAAATCTCATTATCTTCTAGCTATATTGTTAACCCTAAAAATAAAATAAAGAAGATTACTCCTACTCGGAAAAAACAGTACAGGGACAATACTATTATCACGAGTACTTCCGATGAAATGTACCTATAAAAAAAAACCCCTCGGAGGATTGCCCTACCTTTCGGTCACTGACCCGAAAAGGTTTACAAGAGCACACGAGGAGAAACATAAGCGTCCCTTGGAAAGTCAAACGGTGAATAAAAAACAGATATCAATACGGCATCGGAAAAAGAGCAAACCCCGATGGATCCGTACGACTCCGATATCCACCAATACGCCAAGAGGGACCACGATGGACCCCGAGTCCCTTGACCTTACAAGAAAACTTCCTTGCTGAACACTCCTCGGAAAAGACGACCCTCGGACCATCACCCGAGGACCCATTTTCGGAGAAAAATCAGAAGTAAATAACAGAGTGCCCAGATAACATATTCCGAGGACTCCGATGAAAAAATCTCACTTCAAATAAAGCAAATACAACCCTCGGATATCACACCATGTCCTCGGAGATCACACTAGGTCCTCGGAAATCACATCTATATCCACAGAGATCACTCCTGATTGTTGAAGAAAAGACCCGAATCAAGAAAGAGAAATAAAAGCCCTCGGAAGAATAGCTCTATCAAAACAATCTACATCAAAGGCCCTCGGAGCTATCAGATGAGATGAAGATTAAATCTAGTCAGCGCTTAGTCGATAAAAGATAAACTTTATCCTTATTTTAAACACTTGTATCAAGGTAACGACAACACATGTCCTTACCAAAGCACATGCACAATAACACCTGTCCCTACCAGAGTCTATATAAAGGGAGGTGATCAGTAGAAGAAAGAACAACCGAAGATAACTCAGCTTACTTACTACAACTTGACATTCAGATACATAAAAAGAAAGAGAGGAGGAAAAGTTCAGTGAATAAAGGAAGAGAATATTCTTGCAGTTATTCTTATTATTTTCACTTGTCATTGCCTCTGAATCACGGACAGGGCGTTCCAACCCAAATAAATATCTTCCGTTAAATAGGGAATAATTCCAAACCCGTTAACATATATCTTGTTGATTTGAGTGTTTCAGAAAGAAAAAAAAAATTTCGACTTTCGCAACGTGATCAATGACGACTGAAAATTATATAGATTATAAGAATAAATGTTTTTTTTTGTCATGAGTGGAGATTACATTATTAAGTTCGGAATAATAGGCCAACTGTACTTCGTGCTAGTTCCCCCATTTTCGGAATAGACACACATGCAATATGATCAACTGTAGCGTTACTATTACTGATCAACACTGTTTTTGCATTTTGGTTTAATTTAATTTCGACGTGGATCAGCATGGAACATACATGTATTTATCATTAAGGTAAATTTTGTTCCATATGCTAATATGCTCAATACTAAAAAATGACTAACTGAATAACTCAAATCTTTTTTAAAAACTAAAATATCTCAATCGAACTGTCCTCCACCAGCGCTTCTTTTTTTCTTTTTCCTTTTTAAATTTCAAAATGGATTGTTAGCGTGCCAATGGTACAGTTCGATGGTTCCAGTTATTTTTCATTAAAGCATATGCGCTTTGACTTTTATGACTTTGTAGTGCTAATCATTATGTAGGTTTAGAAAGTAATTTGAGTTCGTCAAATTGTTGCTAGATACTAAATAGTATAACGAATTTTACTGTTGCTTGTGTAAATCACCATTTCTTGCTTTCAGATTCTATAGACCTGAAAAAGTTAGATTTTAAACACAAATTAAATGAATATGACTGGCTAAATACTTCCTTTATTTTCTCATCCATTCTTTTGTCCCCTACACAACGAGGTTGGCAATTATGCTGTTTCTTCCCAATACGCAAGCTTTAGCTTTTTTTATTGCTAAATGGAAGTTATTTTACTTTAGTCATATCGACCACTACTTGTTTTTTTTTCATGTACCTGGAAGTTTGGCAGCATTCAGTTCCATGAACATCGAGCATTATTGCCCGAATTCAACTATTAGAAGCGAAGCACATCAAAAATTCATTATTGTAGAAGTTATTTTTATATTTATTGCATTTATGTTCTTATTTCTAATGTACTTGCAAACAACTTTAGGCTTAAATTGCATCATTGAAAGCAATTCTTTGCAATCCTTTTAGCACATCTGAATTTACTTAGGTGGCAAACAATTTCGCTTAGAGATTTCTTCAACATATATATAACGATAATAAGTGTTACGGGCCGGAAGTGGCGATTTAAAAAACCTTGGGAGATTTATGTCAAAATATAGGATGATAGTAGGAAAAAAAATTATTGTATGCCACCATTGTAATGATGACGTGGGTGCCACTAAAATTTAGAATATATATTTATCAAGATTAAAAAAAAAAAAAGATTAACTACATCATAATTTCATCTCAGTCCTATACTAACCTAATAACTACATATATGCAAGCAGCACATGGTCATACCACGATTTCATGAAATTATTTCTCTATAATATCCTAATAATTCATCTCCGGCCGGGTGGTTGTATTCAACTGTCACACCAATTGTGAAAAGATTGTGGTCTGAGACGGAACAAAACAAATAGATCCTTACATGGTACAAAACGCCAAATAGGATAAGACAATTGAATCAAAATCCAATTATATATAAATCATCCAAATTTAACTGTACGTACCTCTTTTTATGAAAAGGAAAACACCAGAGTTTAATTATTAAAGTGTAAATTGAATTTTTTTCTATTGGGAAATCCGAAGAAACGGGTGAACAACCCAAAGATGCAATTCCACTAAGCTTGTATTCATAATGTTGATACATTATATAGATCTTTATCGTTATTAATTCTCTGTATAGAGAAGACTTAATTAAGTGTACATATTCCTTTTTTCCTTTAATTTTTGTGGCCATGGTACAAAAGACTGCGTTGAAGGTCGATGTATCATGCAAGACCAAGCTCCTTAAGGCTGTGTCCGGAATACAAGGTACATATACATTGTATACTTGCATATTTTGCTTCATAGGATTTTGTTTAAAAAACTGATTATTGTCGAGATTATTATATTGTTCTTTTTGTGCTTAGTTGCCGTAAAGTATCTCTTGCACGTAAAATGATGCAGAGGAATTTGTTATTTTGTTTCGATTACTTAGTAGTGTTTTGGCATCATCTTTCTGATAAATTTCTACCGAATTAATTGTTAGGTTTTGTGGAGCCTGAATTACTAAAGTTTTCTAGTTTAACTGAGAATTATAGAGACCTAGTTTCCTGGGAATTGCAGAGTTTGAGTAATTCTATAATTAGGAGTTGCCTAATATAAGGAGTTGCCTAATATTATGAGTGTGTTCTTATTATAAATAGCCTCTCTTGTAATTGTAACCCTACAACATAACACATAGTGAAAATTCTGCCTTGGTATCGCCCCCAGATGTAGGCAACGAACTGGGTAAACAAATAACGTGTCTTTTCTTACTTTTCGTTTGTGTATGATTTTCTGTTTATCGTATTGCTGCGCAACAAGTGGTATCAGAGCATCAGGTTCAGTGGGAGCAGTTACGATGGAAGCAGGGAAATCAATCGAGAAGTTTGGTGGGTCTGATTACGGGTTTTGGAGGATGCAGATTGAGGATTACTTGTACAACAAGGATCTCTGGAAACTATGAATGATAAATCGGCAGACATGAAAGATGACGTTTAGAAGGTTCTGGACAGGAAGGCGATGAGCGCGGTGAGGTTATCGTTGTCGCAAAATGTGGCGTTTCACACTACAAAAGAAACGACTATGAAGGGTGTGTTGAAGGTTCTGGCAGATATGTTCGAGAAGCCATCAGCAGCCAATAAAGTAAATCTGATGCGTCGTCTGTTTCATCTTCAGATGACAGAGACAATTGCGGCGTCTGATCATCTGAACGAATTCAGTTTAATTACACAACAATTGAGTTCTGTGAATATCGAGTTTGATGATGAAATTAAAGCCCTAATTTTGTTGTCTTCTTTACCGGAGAGCTGGAGTGGGACAGTAACGGTTGTTAGTGCCTACGTGGGAAGGGTAAAGCTGCAGTTTGACGAGGTTAGAGATCTGATAGTTAGTGAAGAAATTCGCAGGAAAGAGTCGGGTAACTCGTCGGGAAATTTTGCAGGCTCAGTTTTGAGTACAGAAATCAAAGGCAGATCAGATAAGAAAAAGTCGAATTCGAATCGGGGTAGATCGAAGTCGAGGAACAGAAAGTCGACGATGGACAATAGTTCCATTGAATGTTGGAACTGCGGGAAAAAGGGTCATTACCAGAACAAGTGTCAAACACCAAAGAAAGATGACAGCTCAGCAAACGTGACCACCGAAGATGATGGTGAAGCACTAATTTTGACCGCATGCAGTCCAATAGAGACTTGAGTTCTGGATTCTGGAGCATCGTTTCATGCTTGTCCTGACAAAAGTTTGATGATGGATTATGTTGCTGGATATTGCGGGAGAGTCTATCTAGGCGACAATTTTCCTTATGATGTTGTGGGGAAGGGAGATATTCGTGTTAAATCTCCTAATGGATCCGTTTGGATGATGCGTAATGTGAGGCACATCCCTGGTCTTAAGAGAAATTTAGTCGTTGTAGGGCAGTTGGATGATGATGGTTATGATGTTAAATTCGGTGGAGGTGCTTGGAAAATAGTCAAAGGAGCTATGGTGGTAGCTCAGGGTTTGAAAAAGGGCACTCTGTATATGACCGACATCAAACATGATAGCATTGGAGTTGCTGCAGCACATAGTGACGCTAATTTATGGCATTGTCGACTAGGCCACATGAGTGAAAAAGGAATGAAGCATCTGTGTTTGAAGGGTAAGCTGTCGGGTCTGAAAACAGTTGATATGGGTCTCTGTGAGGACTGTGTGTTTGGAAAATAGAAACGGGTTAGTTTCGCAAAAGGTGGCAGAACTCTGAAGGAACATAAGTTAGAGCTCGTGCACAGTGATTTGTGGGGACCAGCCCATGCCACCTCTCTCGGTGGAGCTTCGTATTACATGACTTTCACTGATGATGCAACAAGAAAGTTATGGGTATACTTCTTGAAACAGAAATCTGAAGCGTTTGAGGTTTTCAAGAAGTGGAGAGCACGTGTTGAAACTGAAACTGGTCTGCGTGTGAAGTGTCTGAGATCTGACAATGGTGGAGAGTATGAACTTGTAGAGTTTAAGAAGAATTGTGCAGATAATGGCATTCGCATGGAGAAGACAGTTAGAGGAACACCACAGCAGAATGGGGTTGCAGAGCGTATGAACAGAACTTTGAATGAGAGGGCTAGATGCATGAGGTTGAAGTGTGGGTTGCCTAAGATCTTTTGGGCAGAAGCAGTTAACACTGCGGCTTTCTTGATCAACCGAGGACCATCCATTCCACTGGAAAATGGCATTCCAGAGGAAGCTTGGAGAGGGAAGGAGGTAAACCTATCTTACCTTAAAGTATTTGGTTGTGTTTCTTACGTTCGTATTGATGCTACTGCTAGGAGCAAGTTAGATGTGAAATCTGTTAAGTGTACATTCATTGGATATGGCGGCGATGATTATGGGTATCGGTTTTGGGATGACCAAAACAGTAAGGTTATTCGTAGTAGAGATATTGTGTTTAATGAACAGGTTTTATACAAAGATAGATTGGGTGCATCAAACACTGTGGGTGTTGATACTCGGGTTAAAGACCCGAAGATTGTGGAATTGGATGTCTCCAATTTTGGTGAAGACAAGATTCTGGAAAACGAGGTGACTAATGAGGAAGAACCACGTACTCTAGAGCCTACTTTGAGGAGATCAAGTAGGGAACATCGTGCTCCTGAGAGGTATTCCCCTGCCTTACATTATTTGTTATTAACTGATAGTGGTGAGCCAGAGTGTTATGCAGAGGCAGTGAAAAGTGTTGATTCGAGCAAGTGGGAGCTTGCAATGGATGATGAGATGGATTCCTTGAAGTCGAACAACACGTGGGATCTCGTTGAGCTTCCAAAGGGGAAAAAGGCGTTGCATAACAAGTGGGTTTACAGAATCAAAGAGGAAGTAGATGGTAGCAAACATTACAAAGATAGGCTGGTTGTGAAGGGTTTTCAACAAAAAGAAGGGGTTGATTACACTGACATATTTTCTCCCGTGGTGAAGTTGACGACTATTAGGATGGTCTTAAGCATAGTTGTAGCGGAGAATCTATTATTAGAACAGATGGATGTAAAGACAACTTTTCTTCACGGTGATCTTGAAGAAGACATTTACATGCAGCAACCATAGGGGTATGTGCTTGAGGGTAACGTTGAGCTAGTTTGCAAATTGGAAAAGAGCTTGTATGGTCTGAAACAAGCTCATAGACAGTGGTACATAAAGTTTGATAGCTTCATGAATGAGATTGGCTTTGGTAGATGCAATGCTGATCATTGTTGTTACTTTATGAGGTTTGATAGTAGCTTCATTATTTTGCTGTTATATGTTGAAGACATGCTGATAGCAGGTTCATGTGTTCAAGAAGTGAACAAGTTGAAGAAGCAACTATCTAAACGTTTTGCCATGAAAGATTTTGGCGAGGCAAAACAAATCTTGGGTATGCGGATAAATCGGGACAAGGTGGCGGGTAAGTTGTATCTTTCGCAGTCTGATTACATTGATAAAGTGTTGAGGAGATTCAATATGCAAGATGCAAAGCCAGTAAGCACTCCTTTGGTAGTCAGTTTAGATTATCAAAAAGGGAGTCACCTACTAATGATTTGGAGTATGCACAGATGAAGAAAACTCCATATGCTTCAGCAGTTGGGAGTCTTATGTATGCTATGGTGTGTACAAGACCAGATATTGCGCATACAGTGGGAGTTGTGAGTAGATATATGACTAGTCCGGGAAAGCAACACTGGGAAGCAGTGAAGTGGATCTTTAGGTACTTGCGTGGTAATTGTGATAGATCATTGTGTTTTGAGGGAATACACACGGACTTGAATGGTTATGTAGATGCTGATTTGGCGGGTGATCTTGATGGAAGAAAGAGTACTACTGGTTATGTTTTCACATTGGGTGGTACGGCTATTTCATGGGGATCTAAGTTACAGAAGATTGTGGCTTTGTCTACTACAGAAGCTGAATATGTAGCGGTGACGGATGCTAGTAAAGAGATGGTATGGTTGCAGAATTTCTTGGGTGAATTGGGAAAATAGCAAACAAATAGTATTCTATATAGTGACAGTCAGAGTGCTATTTTCTTGGCCAAAAATCCGGCGTTTCATTCGAGGACGAAGCACATTGAGTTGAAGTATCATTACATACGTTATCTCTTGGAAAATAAGACTTTGCAACTTGTGAAGATTCCGGGAAGTGAGAACCCTGCTGATATGTTGACTAAGGTTGTGACCTTAGAGAAGTTGAAGCTTTGCATGGCTTCAACTAGACTTGGTGCTTGAAGAGTCCAAAGATGGCGGTACCATTGTTAGAGGATTGTTATGTGGAAGAGTGAAGATGTTGTTACGATGACATTAGTCTCCAAGTGGGAGATTGTTAGGTTTTGTGGAGCCTGAATTACCAAAGTTTCCTAATTTAACTGTGAGTTGTAGAGACCTAGTTTCCTGGGAATTGCAGAGTTTGAGTAATTCTATAATTAGGAGTTGCCTAATATAAGGAGTTGCCTAATATTAGGAGTGTGTCCTTATTATAAATAGCCTCTCTTGTAATTGTAACCCTACAACATAACACGTAGTGAAAATCCTGGCTTGGTATCGCCCCAGATGTAGGCAACGAACTGGGTAAACAAATAATGTGTTTGTTAACAGGTTTGGAATAATCACCTAATTAACTGATTTATTTATTTGGGTTGGAACACCCTTGCCCGTGGTTCAAAAAGCTAAATGTTATTTTTTAGAAGAGACGAAAAATAACAAGAACATTCCTTCCTTTATTCACTATATCTCATTCCTATTCTTCTTTGCTCTTTTTTGGTGTTTCTCCTCCATTTTTTCCTTTATCCGACCCCTTCCCTTTTATACAGCTTTCTTTAGGGACAGGTGTCACCGTGCATGTATTTAAAAGATACACATGTCGCTGTGCATGTTGATATGTTTTTAGAATGAGTACATGTGTTACAAGGTACAATAACCGATAAGATAATGTCTATCTTAATCCACTAGGTGCTAATCGTGCTACTCTATCTTCTCCCGAGGGCTTTTGCTTTCTTTCCGATAGGTGGTGGGTTGCCTTCTTTGTCTCCGAGGGCCTATTGCTTCTAGTATTTGACTTGAGGGCCGAGTTCGGGTGTCCTGTTAGTGACAATGTTGCTCCGACAGGGGGGAATTCAAAGTGGGTGATTCTGGACATTTTCTCCGAGGGGACGTTCACCCACGAGTTCAACTCCGATGGGCTTTTTAGCCTTCGTAGATTGGCTTTTTTCTTTCCGAGCGCCCGGAGAGTGTTGCTCTTTGGTTCTTGCAAGGTGTGCATTTTTATTCTTTGAGTTGGCCGTCTGAGTCATTGCTCCGAGGGCATTTGCGTTAGGAGTGCATAGCAAGGAAGCATTCTTGTCAAGGATCTGGGACTCGGGAGTCCGTTGGGGCCCTGCTCGGCGTCTTGATGGATATCTGAATCAGGCGGATCCATCCGGGTTTGCTTTTTATCCGATGCCGCCTTGATATCTGGTCTTGATTCATCGTGACTATCCGAGGGACGCTAGGTGCCCTCGTCGGATGGCCATTCGTACCACTTTGGGTTAGTATCCGAGTGGTATTGGTCACATCCGATGGGCCTCCTCGTTGGGAGTGGGTACAACTCATCGGAAGTACTCGTGATAATAGTATTATCCATTTATTAATCCTCTGTATTTATGACTAATATTCTCTTTAATCTCGTATTTATTTTTACACGGTTAACACTAGCCCCCCCAAATTTCGATCGCCATCGCAGGGGCGAGAGAAATTTTAATCTTGGAGTTTTTGTACTCAAGGGGTTTTTGTGTGTTTTTATCTTTGTCCATTTTTATGGCCGTTTTTACGAGGAGGGCGAAGCTTTCTTCGCTAATTTTTGATTTTTTCCGAGTAGGCAAGAAGCCCCGAACGTTGTTTTCTCTTTTTCAAAATTTTTTCGACAGGATATGATTTGTTTCCTTTTCTTCCGAGGGGTTTTACCCCCTTTTTATGTTTTATGTCTCCGAGGGGATCATAGTGTATATAAGTATATATTTAAAATACCGTAAGAAAATTACCTTTTTGTCCTTGAGAAGCAACGATTCAGATAGTTGCAACGGTTTTTTTCTGTCCGTTGGATGCCTTTAAATGGAATTTATTCATCCGTCCGTTGATCTCCAGCAACGGCTAGTGCATGGAAAGACACGCCGCTTCAAGGGTGGAGACGTGGGGCGTGAAAAACGGGGCACGACTTAATTGTTTATTCCTATAAATAAACCTGTCCGTACTCTTCTTCACTTTACCCTTCTTCAATCTTCAATTTTTCTCAATCTCTCTCAATTTCTTAAGCAAGAAATCGATTTATATATTGTACAATTTCTCTCGGTTTTCTTCTTTCTTCAATCTGCAAAATTTCCTTCTTACCCAGAAAGTAAAATGGCTTCTTCCGCCAACACTTCCGCCGTTGATATTCCCTCCGTTTCTGTAGCCACAGCTCCCCTCGGGGGACCCGCTGTCGCTACTCGTAAGAGGAAAGTTGTCGTTGCTGAGGGGAGTGGCGCCGCTTCTACTAAGAAAGCTAGGGCTTCAAAATCGAAGAAACACCCCGCTCGTGATTTCTCCAAAATTGAAGGGGTTCGGTCCGTTGTCACATACGAGCATGTTATGGATCTATTCCGGGTCACGGGGACTGTATGAAGAACGTGACCGTTCACATTCACACCGAGGACCAGAGTGCTTGCTACCCTCCCGCGGGTATGCTCACGGTGTATTTCGCGCAGGTGAACTACGGGTGGCGCTCCTTTATACCACCCTTCTTTTTTGAGGTGTTCAAGACTTGCGGCATCTGTCTGAGCCAATTGGTGCCCAACGGGTACGCGGCTTTGTGCATTTATGTGTTCTGGTGCCATGTCAAGGGATACGAGTGCAGTGTGGATCATTTCCTCTCGATTTTTGATGTGGGGGTGTCGCCCGGGGGATACCCCTTTCACTATGTCCATCATCGGGACAACTCGGGAAATTCCACGAAGAGGATTCTGGGTGCGACAATCAGCTCGCATAGTGTTTGGAAAGACAAGTTTTTCTTCGTGAAGCCTGTCCGAGGGAAGTGGGATGTACCTTTCGAGTGGAGGGAGGGTGTGACTCCGATTCACACTTTGGATGAAGATACGGTGCTCTCCCTGGTGATTGCCCAGCATATGTTAATGGAGTCGGAAGATTTTTCGTGGCTGTTTGATAGGGTCGTGCTTCACTACGTAGCGGTCACCGATGACAAGGTGAAGAAACCGCTTTCTGTTTTGAGTATGTACTTGCCAGTTTTCAGTAAGTTTTCTCTCTTTTATCCTCATGCTTTTTATTTCGTATCTATCTCCTCCGAGTGGTTTTTTCATATTTTTCCGTTGTTTGTACTGACTTACCTTTGTGTGGTGCAGAGGAGGTTATGGCAAGATATTATTTGGTGCCGGGTTCTGAAGAGGCAGCTCCGAGTAGGCATAGCGAAGCTTCCGAGGGTGGAGACCACGAGGGGGTAGAAGTACAATCTCCTGAGAAGGCTGGGATGGACCCGGGGGTCGAGGAAGTTCACGAGAACATCCCGCGTCCGACCGAGGATGCTGAGGGGGTACCCCTGGAAGCCGTTCCACTGCAACAAGTGGCTCCTATGGCTGTTTTGGCTTGGAGGTCAACTTCCGGGTCTTATACTGACAGTTCTCCGAGAAGCTCTAAGGGGGCGCTATCTCCGAGGGCAGAAGAAGAAGAGCTCTTGTCCCCGGGGCCGGATGTTGTGCACATCTCTTCTCTGGAGCCTTCCCCCTCTCCTCCTCGTAAGTTTCTCTCCTCCTTCATTTGATTGGTTTTTTGGGTTCTATATATGCTATCACTTTTGATTTTGTCCCGAATAGTTACTTATATATCCTGTCTTTGCAGCGGTAATTAACAAGGGGAAGGCCCCCATGTTTTCGGGCGCAGATTTGTTTGCCCAGTTACTTCAATCCGACCCGGAGGAGCCGTCGGAGGGCCCCGGGGGGTTATCCAAGGGTCAGGCTGACTCGTTGAGGGGTCTGGAGGTGAAGAAGGAGGTGTTGGGCACCCTGCTCAGGGGAGAAGGTTCATCGGCCGCCACGGAGGTTCCTAAGGTGGTAATGACGGAGGCCGTAACTGTTACTCCCACCGCGACCATTCCTCCTCCGATGGCCAATTTTCCGAAGAGGGCTACTTTGCGGAGATCCGCTTCCGAGGGAAGCCTTTCGCCCCCAGCATCCGAGAAGGAGCCTCCGACCATGGGGGAAGCTTACCACGAGATCCTCCATTTCTTCGGATCCTCTCTTTCCGAACCTGCGGAGGGGTACCAGTTTCTGCGGGCTAGCACCGTTTGGATGGAGGCTATCGTAAGTATCTACTGTCTCTTAATATTCTTTTACTACGGCCTCCTTATATTCTTACTTATATTCTTTTTTTCTGTTGCGTAGTCTAAGAAGACTCGGGAGGTTATGACTTCCGTGGAGCAGCGCCATCTAAGGGAGGTGGCGGAGATGAGTACCCTTCGGGGGCAGGTGGCTTCTCTCCAAACTCAACTCCACGAGGCCGAGTCAGTAACTGCTGTTCTTCGCACTAAGTTGGAGGCCAGCGACTTCAAATGGAAGGAAGATCATGGGGCCAAGGAGGTGATGCGCTCCTATATCTCACTCATATTCTTCTTTGCTCTTTTTTGGTGTTTCTCCTCCCTTTTTCCTTTATCCAACCCCTTCCCTTTTATACAACTTTCTTTAGGGACAGGTGTCACCGTGCATGTGTTTAAAAGATACACGTGTCGCTGTGCATGTTGATATGTTTTTAGAATGAGTACATGTGTTACAAGGTACAATAACCGATAAGATAATGTCTATCTTGATCCACTAGGTGCTGACCGTGCTGCTCTATCTTCTCCCGAGGGCTTTTGCTTTCTTTCCGATAGGTGGTGGGTTGTCTTCTTTATCTCCGAGGGCCTATTGCTTCTAGTATTTGACTTGAGGGCCGAGTTCGGGTGTCCTCTTAGTGACAATGTTGCTCCGACAAGGGGGAATTCGAAGTGGGTGATTCTGGACATTTGCTCCGAGGGGACGTTCACCCACGAGTTCAACTCCGATGGGCTTTTTAGCCTTCGTAGATTGGCTTTTTTCTTTCCGAGCGCCCGGAGAGTGTTGCTCTTTGATTCTTGCAGGGTGTGCGTTTTTATTCTTTGAGTTGGTCGTCTGAGTCATTGCTCCGAGGGCATTTGCGTTAGGAGTGCATAGCAAGGAAGCGTTCTTGTCAAGGATCTGGGACTCGGGAGTCCGTTGGGGCCCTGCTCGGCGTCTTGATGGATATCTGAATCAGGCGGATCCATCCGGGTTTGCTTTTTATCCGATGTCGCCTTGATATCTGGTCTTGATTCATCGTGACTTTCCGAGGGACGCTAGGTGCCCTCGTCGGATGGCCATTCGTACCACTTTGGGTTAGTATCCGAGTGGTATTGGTCACATCCGATGGGCCTCCTCGTTGGGAGTGGGTACAACTCATCGGAAGTACTCGTGACAATAGTATTGTCCATTTATTAATCCTCTTTATTTAGAACTAACATTCTCTTTAATCTCGTATTTATTTTTACACAGTTAACAATGTCTTTTCTTGCTTTTCGTTTGTGTATGATTTTCTGTTTATCGTATTGCTGCGCAACATTAATTTGTTCGTAAAAAGCAAAAATGGCTCTTATTGAATATGAAATGAAGCATATAATAAGAGTTCAACGGTGAGATTTTACATGCAACTGAAACAACTGAAAGAAGTGGTACTGGATGAGGCCAAGACGAAGCATATTCGAATTTACTTCAAGATATTTGAAATGACTACTATATAAATTAAATTATTAATATGCTACTATTCCGTCTAACGTCTTCTAAAACACAACGTGCACATGTCGATTGAAGAATCTAATACTAATCAAGATTCACGAAGAGAATATTTTGTTTCTCGAAGGATCAATGTCGAGAAAATCAATAAAATATTTTTTTCGAGGATGGTTTTAAAGATCCAAAAACTAAAGTTGTCGTGTTTGCTAACAACATAATGGAGACAAACATTGGTCCATGAACTATAGTTATTCTCTTGGATAACCAAATAATCAATAGGTTTACCAGTTGTAACTATGATATAACTATAATCTTTTTTTTTTTTTTGAACACAACTATAATTTGTTTTAAGGTGTTGAGAAAGTGGAAGTGGATGGATCAAAGGGAACTTTGACTGTAACAGGAGATGCAGATCCATATGAAATTATAGTGAAATCAAGAAAAGCTGGAAAATTTGCTGAAGTTGTGAGTATTGGGCCTCCTCCTGCCCCTACAAAACAAGATGAGCCCAAAAAACCCGACGAGAAGAAGCCTGAGATCAAAAATGAAGAAAAGAAGCCTAACAATATTCCAACTTACAATTCTGGCCCATTCACCTGCCCCATTTGCGAGAGAATTCCAGTTCATCCTATGACCCGGTGTCAAGAGCCCAGCCCACAATGCTCTATCATGTGAAAAAATGCCCAACACATATTCCAATTTCTATATTGAGATTCTTGACATAAGTGATTTTTTCAATATACCTTTTAAAGCAGTTTAATATTGGGTTACGCTAAGAGTTGAAAGTGTTTGAACCTTTTATAAGAAATACTTAAAACGATTACTTATTTTGAAATTCTTCTCTAGAATATCATGTTTTCTAGCATTTTGAGAAACATCTTAACTTGGCTTCTTGCTTTTGTGCTTTTTCTTGAGACAAACAATAGGAAACACTAAAAAAAAATGGCAACGCGTGAGCCTAAAATTCATCGCATTACTTATATAAGTGCTTATAAACACCACTTAAAATATATTTAACGAGCACAATGTATTATGTTTGTGCAAGTTTCAACATTTAACATATTGCTCCTCATGAGTGCAAAAGTAATAATTTTTCTTATTAGAACCATTTAACTCGCAAGACATAATCTCATAACATAATTACTAATCTCATTGCATAAAAAAATAAGTAACTTTTCAAACATGGAAACCATTTAACGTGCAAAATATAATTTCATAACATAATTTACTAATTTCATTGCATCTAATAATAAGTAACTTTTCTAACATTGCCCTAACATAAATTGGTTGACAATATAATTTGGAGCACGCATACATTTATCATTGGGGCTCGCGTAACATAGAATAAATAAATGGAGCCCACACATATTAATAAGTTTTTTATATAAAATAATATGGGACCCGCACATAGTAATCGTTGGGGCACGCCTAGTATAAAATTGATTGATAATCAATAACGTGGGACTCGCATACATTTGAACCCATACATTTATTATTGGAGCACGCGCAACATAAAATATGGTTAATAATTGGGGCATGCATATTCTACTTTTTATAATAAATAATATAGGGGCACACACATATTAATCATTGGGGCATGCCTAATATAAAATTGGTTGATAATCTATACCTTGGAGCCCACATCCATTTATTATTGGAGTTCGTGTAACATAGAATATGATTAACCATTGGGGCTCATATATTGTTAGTCGTTCATCTTTTGTTGTTCCAATCATACCTTGTAGGTTCATAATCGCTATATTCTACTTTTATAATAATTCATATGGGAGCTCACGCGTATTAATTATTGGAACCTGCCTAATATATATCTTAACGTAGGGGGAGTGGGTTTGGCAAACCCATTAGATAATGTCCTTTTAGGAGATGGGAGTATGATATAGTGTCAAATTTAATGACCATATAATGTATATTAATGTTTTATCTATCTGAAAAGGGTATCTAGATTTGGAGTTTTATCAAGTAGTTTTCTGAATTGTTTGAAATTGAATAAAATAATAATAAAACTAAACGGTAGCATAGTTATACTTTATAAAACTAAATTCTTAAGTCATGTTAATACTTCTTAACAAATATTTGAATGGGCTATCTTTAAAATTAAAACACTACTTTTTTTAAAAAATAACAATTAAATTATTGATTACAATAAAATGCGCATATGTGAAGCACGGGCGAATTACTAATCTATATATATATACTATATATATATACTGTATATGTGAATGTTGTTAGTCCTTAACTTCTTTCTTCTAATTTTGCCGGCTTAACTTCTTGTTATTTACCTTTTTATTTCAATTCTGTCGTTGAATTTCTTGTGAATGTTATTAGTCGTTCACTCATTTCTTCCAATTTTGCCCACTTAACTTCTTGTTATTTACTTTTTGATTCCAATTCTTCCCTTGAGTTTCATCTTTTTACCAAATGTAATTAAATATAAAAATATAGAATAGTTAAAAAAAACCTTCCAACCCTACTTTGACAAATTCAAAACTCAATTCTCCTCCACTGCACATTCTCCACATTTATTTTTCTTCTTATTTTCTTTCATTCTTTCTTATTGTTCTTCTTTCCACCTTTTAGTTTGTTATTACTTATCTCATATCAACAATTGTAATTTGTTTTCAGTTTTATTGTTTCTATCATAAACTTCAATATTTATTTTGTTAGATGCTCTTTGTAAAGAATGTTTCTATCTATGTGAATCTGTTGTTTGGCAAAAGAGAAAACCAAAAAACGGGTCATAAGGCGAGTCAGGTGGTCGGTTTACCCGATCCGCACAGGTTCGACCACTTTTTGACATAACCCATTTTATAGGACTCTACGGACTAGACACAATTCTGATCATCGGTTAAACCGGTCGAATCGACTGGTCCGACCCGGTTACAAAAACATTGATTTCTATTGATGTTAAGTGGCACGACTGTCAGGGACGAGAAAGTGGGTCACGAGATGTTACCGTTTCTTTTGTTTATCTTAAATAAGTAGGCCTAATTACTTGATTTGAGGCAATGATTCATGGTTGTACGTTTTGACACCTTCATTTTGAATAGTATTCTCAAACTTAAATACTTAAAAAGCATTTGTTGGTTATTCATACCAATTATCTATTCAAAAGAATTTGGAAAACCCAAAACACCAATGTGTTATTTCGGCTTTAATATTTTTGTACTTTAAAATCTCAATATTAGTAAGATTTTCATTTAACGACAAGTAATAGCACAATTACATTTTCGCTAAATCAAAATATTGAATTCACCTTTTGAACAAATCCACTTTGTCCCCCAACTAAAAGTTCTCTCATTTTGTTGATATTACATCTAACTAAATTTTGTAAATGTTTTAATTAACATCATGTGACTCTCAAAACTCTATATATTATCGGTAAGCTACATAAACGCGGTCCCACTATTTATAGTTACAAATTGCCTTAACGAGCAGCTGGGATCAATTTGATCGAACTAATTGTCTAGAATTGTCCCTAACCATTTGTTTTTACTTGTATAATAATAGATTAAAAAGGTTGTGTAACCATTTGTTTGTTCAAAACAATATGAACAACCCAAAAACACCAGCGTGTTATTATGCTTTCCGTAGTTTAGAGTTCCATGTTATGAAGGGTTTCTAAAACCGTCATACATAATGTTTAATGAAATTATCACACAAGAAGTAATTGGGCATATACATTTTCATTAAAGCTAAAAATTAAAAATCCACTCCTTTTAACAATTAAAAATAAATTTACTTTTTCCCCCTAATATAAAAGTCTTTATTAGTTTTGTTGATAAAAAAATTTAACTAACTTTTGTATGCATACTAATTAACATCACGACACTATCGAAACTCCACATATTTTCGTCTCCACCATGTAACAACAAAATTGATTTTGTACAGATTAGAAGAACCAAATGTCTTTAACATCACAATCACTACAAGATTTGGGGGTCAATAGTGACCGAAATGCAGTCACTATTGACCCCCCTTGGGGTCCCTGATGGTCAATAGTGACCGCGTTTGGGTCGCAGATGACCGGTCACTATTGACCTCGGTCACTTTCCATCAGTGACCGCAATTAGGTCGCTGATGAGGGTCAATAGTGACCGGAAATTTAGTGACCGCCTTCCGGTCCCTGTTTATTTTAAAACATTAGTGACTACTTTCAGGTCACTAATTTTAAGAACAGTGACCGCAATTCGGTCCCTACTAATATTCATAGATATCTATGAATATTAGTAGGGACCAAATTGCGGTCACTAAGTTTAAAAACAGTGACCGCAATTCGGTCCCTACTAATATTCATAGATATCTATGAATATTAGTAGGGACCGAATTGCGGTCACTAATTACCTGTACGAAAAATAAAAAAAAAACACTAATATTCTGGATTTAATCCGGAATATTATTGTTTTTTTGTAAAATTATGATTTTAACAAGATCAAAACCATAAAATAATGAAGAAAATGTTAATATAATGACATGAGTGTAAAAAGATTAAAAAAAATGTCTAATAATAGAAACTATAATATGAATGAAAACAAAAAAATGAATGATTAAAAAGATCAATGAAAGCAAAAAGATTAATGAAAACAAAAAGATTAATGAATAAAACAACAAGTGAAAGAAAAGTAAGAAAATAAAGTGTAGATCCAAAACAAAAAAAAAAAGTGAAAGAAAGAAAGAAAATAAAGTGTAGATCCAAAATAAATAGAGAAAGATAATAAAGTGTAGATCCAAAATAAAGAAAGAAAGATAATAAAGTGTAGATCAAAACTAAAATATAAAAAGTGAAAGAAAAGAAAGTGATTTTTTGGATTTATGTTGTTGTGTTGGTGTGTGGGAGAAAAGAAGAGAGTGTTGTTAATTATGTTGGTGATTTTTGGAGATAATGAAATTTAGATGTGTAATAGTGGTGAGTATATATAGAGGGGAGGTTGAAAATTTCAAATTTTCGTCAAATTCAAATTTCCCTGTCAATCCCGCCTAAAATTTTCGCCCAATTTCAAATTTTTGGATTTCAATGACCGCATTTAGGTCACTAATATATATTAGGGACCGCTATTAGGTCACTAATATTTTGTAGTGACTGCAATGCGGTCACTGTTGCCATATCAGTGACCGCAATTAGGTTCCTACTAATATTCATCCATTTTAAAGTATGAATATTAGTAGGGACCGCAATTTGGTCACTGTTGAGTCAATAGGGACCGCATTTAGGTCACTAATACATATTTTGGACCGCTATTAGGTCACTAATATTTTTTAGTGACTGCAATGCGGTCACTGTTGCCATATCAGTGACCGCAATTAGGTCCCTAATAATATTCATCCATTTTAAAGTATGAATATTAGTAGGGACCGCAATTTGGTCACTGTTGAGTCAATAGGGACCGCAATGCAGTCCCTGTTGAGTCAACAGTGACTGTTTTGCGGTCCCAATTGACTCAATAGTGACTGCGTCGCAGTCACTATTGTCTCCCATACTTTAAAATCGATTTTTTTAATTGATTTTGGTGTGTTTGTGATTCTTAGTAGCCAAACTCATTGTAACATGTAAATTGAAGTAATAAATGATTGCAAAACCAACCTCATAGTAGTTTAGTTGTGGATTAATAGATTGATTGAGATTGAACGAGTTATTAACGTTGAAGATCTATTTCATGTTCTACAACTAATCATCACTAGTTAGTTGTACTTGTTATTCGTTTTTATGCTTTACTTCACTAATGTTAGCATATATATGATTATGAGGTATAAATCATCACATCAAGTAATCATTATACTTATATGTATATACAATTAATTTGTCATTATGACATTCGTCATACAAAATAATAAGAGCATCGTCAAAGTGGTCTGTTCTCTTTACATAATATTTGGATTTACAATGCGTCATTGAAATTATTGTTGTTTTAACTCTTATAATGGTTATTATGAACTAAAAAAACAACGCGGCACCTCGAACCATCTTAAAATATCGATTTTAAAGTATGAATATTAGTAGGGACTGCAATTCGGTCCCTGTTGATTCAATAGGGACCGCAATGCAGTCACTGTTGTGTCATTAGGGACCGCTTAGCGGTCACTATTGACTCCCCAATGTCAGTAGTGACCGAAAAGCGGTCACTATTGATAACGCCCAATGTCAATAGTGACTGCAAAGCGGTCACTATTGATAACGACCAACTTCAATAGCGACTCATGTTGAGCCGCTATTGGTAATAGCCGTTGTCAATAGTGACCGCAAATGTCAATAGTGACCGCTTTGCAGTCACTACAAAATATTAGTGACCGCAAAGCGGTCACTAGTGACATTTGCGGTCACTATTGACAACGGCTATTGTCAATAGTGACCGCAAATGTCAATAGTGACCGCTTTGTGGTCACTATTGACAACGGCTATTACTATTGACAACGGATATTGTGGTAATGGCCGTTGTCAATAGTGACCGCAAAGCGGTCACTATTGACATTTGCGGTCACTATTGACAATAGCCGTTGTCAATAGTGACCGGAAATGTCAGTAGTGACCGATTTGCGGTCACTAATTTTTTGTAGTGACTGCAAAGCGGTCACTATTGACTTTTGCGGTCACTATTGACAATAGCCGTTGTCAATAGTGACCGCAAATGTCACTAGTGACCGCTTTGCGGTCACTAATGTTTTGTAGTGACTGCAAAGCGCTCACTATTGACATTTGCGGTCACTATTGACAACGGCCATTACCAATAGCGACTCAAGTTGAGTCGCTGATTGCTTTCGGATATTGGACTCGCATTTGAGTCCAATATCTTTGGCCCACATTTTGGCCCAAATTGGGCCGAAATGTGTGGCCCAAGTCATATAATGGAATTCAGCGACTCAATGTGAGTCGCTGAATTTTCTTGAGGTCAACAACGACTCAATTTGAGTCGCTGCTGTCCTCGTACAAATCTGCGACTCAGGTTGAGTCGCAGTTGTCTTCGCAGGTCACTGAAGACAAGTGACTCAACTTGAGTCACAACTGGGGGGTCACTATTGACCCCAAAATCTTGTAGTGAATAAGTTTTTTCTCACTATAAATTTAGTGAAAATAAGTATTTTAATAGAAAATGGTGTGAAAGGTTATGAATATTTTTTAATGAAATTATGTATTAATCCTATGAGTTCAAAATTAAACCAACTTTTCTTTAATATAAAATACCTTATTTACTTTAAGATATATCATAACTAAATTTAACAACTTATATATTTTAATTATATTATATAAGAGAATCTCTTTGGTGAAAGAATTCGCAGAAGCTTAAGGAAAGATCATACTTTTGTTCCTTATGATAATTATACTTATGGTAACCTAATAGGTACATGCATACAAGAAGGTTTGGCTTTGTGTAATGTCATAAAGCTTAATCAACAAATTAAAAGACAAAATCTTATAGAAAGAAAATAATTGGGTCAATTTGGTATTGATACACCAAAAATTAATAACCAACTTCATCTGATAAAAAATTCCATAAAAGGGATGGTACTAAAAGACCTTACAGAAAGAGAATTTTTTTGCTAAATAGATAGAAAAACATGCTTATAGAAAATTTCAACGTGATACTCAGAAAAAAGAAAATAAAAATTAATAGTATGCAAGAAATGTAGTAAAATTGGCCACTTTGCCCGTCCTTGTTGGGTAAAGAAAAAATTAAACAATCTTAATATTGAAGAAGGATTAAAGGATTCTTTATCAAAACTATTACTCAATTCTGACAATGAAAGTACTTCAGACAAAGGTCTTAGTCATGAAGAAAATCTTAATACAGAATTAGCACAAGAAGAGCTAACTTCTTCCGAATCTGAGGAATGTGATACGTGTCCTTTAAGACTTCCTTGTGATAAAAATTCCTCTGAAAATACTGATGGGTTTTATAAACTTTTGTCTCAATTTCAGAATCCTACTATAAATGTTTTAACATATAATACTCTGCTAGATTTTTTAAAGCAAATAAAAGACACTGAGCTCAGATCTCAATTAGTAGATCAACTTGATCTTAATAACGAGCCAGGACCGTCTGGTACAAAGAATAGACTACCACAAGAACCATTGATTCTATCCGGACCATATTCTATGACTGAAGTTTATAAGCTTCTTAAAGACACAAAGACATGAAAAACTCATGCATCTGTTTCTGATCTTCAGAATCAGATTAATAATCTCAAAGAAGAGATTAAAAATCTCAACGTAATACTAGTACTCTTGATATAAGAGTATCTAAGTTAGAAGATAATACTTCTACTCATAATGAAATAATAGATACTAAGAAGATAAATATTTCTACATAAGATGATAGTTTTCTATCCACAATGGAAATTATTAAGTCTCAAAAATGGTATACTGAGGCAACTCTTTTAATTGATAACTATTTTACAAAAACTTTTGATGCTCTACTAGATAGTGGAGCAGATTTAAATGTCATTCGTGAAGGATTAATACCAACACGATATTTTCAAAAAACTACTCATGCTCTATCTCATGCTGGGGGGAAAAAGATTACAAATATAATACAAACTCCCTAAAGCTTACATTTGTGTTAATAAAACATGTATTCCTACAAGTTTTTTACTTGCTAAGGATATTACAAACCAAATGGTTCTCGGAACTCCTTTTATTACGAGATTATTTCCAATAGGGGTTACTAAATAAGGATTATATGGTGTATATGAGGGGAATGAAGTTTTATTCAAATTCAAAGAAAAACCTTATACTAGAATTTTACATGAAATGTTTGATTCTCTATTTTATAAAGAAAAACAATTAAATTTCTTAAAATAAGAAATTACTTGTCTAAATATTAATAATAATCTGAACAATCCAAAATTACAAGAAAAAATTAAATAATAAATAATTTTGCCATTACTATTTGTAATGAACATCCTAATTTAATGCTTTTTGGGACAGAAAAAAACATATTGTCTCTCTTCCTTATGAGGAAGGATTTGATGAATCTCAAGTTAAAACTAAGGCAAGACCTTGTCACATGAATAAAAAAGAAATTACTTATTTATTACAGAAAAAGTTAATAAGTCCTTCTAATTCACCATGGTCTTGCACAACTTTTTATGTTAATAAACATTCAGAACAAGAAAGAGGTGTTCCGAGACTTCTTATTAATTATAAACCTCTTAATAAAGCTTGAAAATATATTAGGCATCCTATTCCAAATAAAAAAGATTTATTAGACAGACTTTATGATTATATCATATTTTCTAAGTTTGATTTAAAATCTGAATATTGGCAGATCCAAATTAATAAAGAAGATCGTTATAAAACTGTTTTTAATGTTTCCATTGGACATTATGAATGGCATGTTATGCCATTTGGGTTAAAAAATACACCCTCAGAATTTCAGCAAATTATGAATGATATTTTTACTCCTTATAGTGAGTTTACCATTGTTTATATTGATGATATTTTGATATTTTCAAAATCCATTGAATTGCATTTTAAATATTTACAAATGTTTAAACAAATTATTATAAAACCCGGTTTAGTCATTTCAAAACCCAAAATGTCTCTCTTTCAATCTAAAATTAGATTTTTAGGACATTTTATTAAAAATGGTAGTATAATACCTATCAATAGATGTATTGACTTTGCAGATAAATTTTAGATGAAATTCTGGATAAAACTCAATTACAAAGATTTTTGGGAAGTTGAAATTATATATCCCCATATTACAAAAATCTTACTCAAGATACGTCTATCTTATATGAAAGACTTAAAAAGAAACCTTGTTCTTGGACTGAACAACACACCAGTGTTGTTTGTTGAATTAAAGAAAGAGTTAAAACTCTACCTTGTTTAATGATAAGCACCCCGCAGTGTAAAAAAATTGTTGATACTGATAGTTCAGAAATTGGGTTTGGTAGAATCCTTAAACAACTCATTCCCGATACAAAACAAGAAATTCTTGTTAGATTTCATTCTGGAAAATGGAATAATAGTCAGAAAAATTATTCCACAGTTGCTAAAGAAATACTAGCAATTGTCAAATGTGTTTTAAAATTTCAAGATGATTTATACAACCAACATTTTATTATTCAGACTGATTGTAAGTCAGCAAAATACATGTTTCTAAAAGATTTTAAACATGTTGTTTCTAAACAAATGTTTGCTAGATGGCAAGCACATTTAGCCCCTTTCGATTTTGATATTGTCTATAAAAAAGGTGAAGATAATAATCTTCCAGACTTCTTACAAAAGAATATTTATCATGAATCCTCCCTTGAATTATTGCAAAAAATTGGCACAATTCATAAAATCAGATAAAGAATTTATAGAATTCTTACAAATTCATACTCTTGAAGAATTAGGATTTCGTGCTGAAGAGAAAAGACAAAATTGTTATACACGCCCAAAAAAATATTTTGGCAAGGCTTGAAAAACAAGCAAGTTTATTTCTTGTCTAAGCTTCTTCTTTTTTGATCGCAGAAATGCAGGGCATGGGACCTGCTTCTTCCTCTTATAGAGGAGGACGAGAAGAAGAGAAAAGTCCAGAATATCTGGGCAAAATGGGAAATCAAAGGCTTATAGCCGCTGATCTTTCACATAATAAGGAATTCCAGGAATGCCTAGCTTTTAAGAAACAACAAAAGCTGAGTAATACTCAAGAAACAGTTAATAGTCCAGAAGAAATGACAACATATGCCAAGGTTGCCATGGATGAAGATTTGCATACTGGTTTTATTGATAATACAAACCAAGAAGTTATTCTTCTTATAGAAGATTCGGATCTAAAATGGGAAGATTATGTGTGCATCAAATGGATGTTAAAACTGCATTCTTAAATGGTGATTTAAGTGAAGAGGTGTATATGAAGCAACCTGAAGGTTTTGTTCTTCCAGGGAATGAATCAAAAGTTTGTAAGCTAGTCAAGTCATTATATGGCTTGAAACAAGCTCCAAAACAATGGCATAAGAAATTTGATAAAGTAATCTTATCAAACGGGTTCAGACACAATAATGTTGATAAGTGTATCTATTGTAAAGTAACAAATGAGTATGGAGTAATATTGTGCCTTTACGTTGATGATATGCTAATTTTTAGTACAAAATATCAAAGGCATTGAGGATACCAAAAGGTATTTGACTTCGAACTTTCAAATGAAAGACCTAGATGAGGTAGATACTATTTTAGGTATTAAGGTAACCAAACATGAAAAGGATTATTCCTTGAACCAAGCTCACTACATTGAGAAAATGCTTGATAAGTTCAAGCACCTTAGTATAAAAGAAGCAAATAGTCCATTTGACTCCAGTGTCAAACAGTCTGAAAATCATGAAAGGATTATTGAACAATAAGATTATGCCAGTGCCATTGGTAGCCTTATGTATGCAATGCATTGTACAAGGCATGGCATAGCATATATTGTGTATATGATGGCAAGATTTACAAGTAAACCTAGCACAAATCATTGGAAAGCGGTTAGTAGAATATTCGAATACTTAAAGAAAATAAAATCTTTAAGTCTTGTTTATAATGATTATCCAGCCGTGCTAGAAGGATATTGCGATGCAAGTTAGTTGACAAATAATAGTGAAAGTAAATTCACGTCGGGCTGGAATTTCACTTTAGGTGGAGGAGCCATTAGTTGGGCTTCCAAAAAGCAAACTTGCATTGCACATTCAACCATGGAATCCGAATTTATTGCTCTTGCAGCAACAGGCAAAGAAGCAGAATGGTTGCAAGACCTGTTAGCATATATTAGGTTGTGGCCACAACCTACGGCAGCAACTTCTTTGTACTGTGATAATGAAGCGGCAATGTCTCGTGCATACAGTGATATATATTATGGAAAGTCTAGACATATGAGCATGAGACATTCATATATTCGTGAATTAGTATCAAATGTGGTGATCACCATAATATATGTTAAGTCCGATGATAACTTAGCCGATCTCCTCACTAAACAGCTTACAAGAGAATTAGTGAGAAGTACGACTAAGGGAATGGGACTTAAATGTGAAATTAAGCACCAATGATGGAAACCCAACTTTAAATCAGTAAACTTCTGACTCTAAAGTTCAATGGGTACAAACAAGTCATTGACATGTACTTGAGAGCACTATAAATAAATAGTGCCAACAGTTGCGAATAAAAGTAGGATGAGCAGTTGCTCTTAATGGAGTTAGCTAAGCGGCTTTAGCAACTGAGACGAAAGTAGAAACTGTACCTATGTGAACATAGAAATGGTGCCGCTTCGGTAAGAAAAATGTGTTTTTTCTTATAAATGTTCATAGACATACGAGATTAGCACATGACCATATATAATAGTGCTAAGGTTGTTGAAGGAAATCTATGAGACACTAAAGTGATTGAAATATGTGTGATATTTTCGGTATTAACATTAGGAGTTGAGGTTCAATCTACGGACACCTATAACTTCGTTAGAACTTTAAATTATTTACACTAATTGAAGGTCCAAATCGAAAGATACCTTCTCGTACGTGTGTTATTCATTATGCAGAAATAATTGTTCACAACTAGTGAGGGATTGTTGTGTATTTTAGTTGTGAACAATGTAGTATCCCACATTGGTAGGAGATAAGAGTTTTGAACACCTTATTTAGAATTGGACTCTTAAAGAGTTAATTCTAGTATTTGTACATTGTGTTGGGCTAGGTCTATTTGGGATTTATATATATATATATATATATATATATATAATATTATGAGTTTATGATAGGCACTTGTGCACTTGGGGCACCTTGGCGCCTTGGGGTAAAAATAAAGTTCAAGACTTATACTTATAATAATTTATTTTTGGATTTTTTTTGTTTTAATTCGAAATAAATTGGTGAAGAGTTGCAACCCGTAGTATTTTATTTTTCAGATACTATTATATTTAAAATCTGAATTAATTGGTGAAAGAATGCAAATCTATCCTACGGGACACAACCATTATGAATAAATATGTATGTTCATATATAACTTTTCGTGTTATATAAATATAATTATACAGATTAGTTTTTATTTATTCAGCCATTTTCCGCATCTCATAAATATTCCTAAATTCCTTGTTGTATTCTGGGAAGCAGATTTTCTTATTATATAGTGAAAATATTGCTTTTAGGAAAGTGTTCTAAGTTCACGTCCTCAAGAAAATTCTCATATATTCAGTTTAATATTATTTTTTATTTTTCCTATTACTATCTGAAAGCAATATCTTCAATGGCAACATAAAAGAAAGCATTTCAATTTTATGAAAATGAATCCGTTAAACTAGACATGTTTGATGGAACGAACTATCCCCGCTGGCAGGATCACATGACTTGGTTCCTGACGTCACTGAATATGTTCTACATATTGGACCCAAATTTGAAGGATGTTGGAAAACCGAGTGCTGACGCCACCGATGGAGAAAAGGCTAAATTAGTCACTGATCAAGCGAAGCGTGATACGGATCAGATGCTATGTAGGGGCTACATTCTGAGTTCTCTTACAAGTAAGTTGTATGATATTTACAGAAACTATAAGATACCAGAAGAAGTTTGGCATGCAATTGAAACTAAATACAAAGACTTGAAGAAATGTACTGATAGGTTCCTTGCTTTAAGTATTTTGAATTTAGTTTTTCTGATAATATGCCTATAATGGATCAAGTTCGAGAGTTAGATGTACTTGTCTCTCAAATGAATGAATTGCAAATAAGCATTCCAGATGCACTACAAGTGGGGGTGATATTATCTAAACTTCCCTCAACTTGGAATGACTATAGAAGGAAGATTCTGCATTCAGAAGAAACATTTTCTATTGAGCAATTCATTACGCACATGCAGATTGAGTGTGAAAATCGTACTAGAGATGAATTACTCATGCGTTCAAAAGTGAACCATGTGTCTGTTGTTCCAAATACTAGAAATTCGTCTACTAATGGCACTCTGAATAATTTGCAACCAAAGGACAAGAACTTCAAGAAAAAGAAGAACAACAAAGCAGATAATGTCAAGAAGAATCGCCACTGTCATCATTGTGGTAAGAAGGGACACTACATCAAAGAGTGCAGATACCGAAACAACATCACTATGAATAATAATGGTGGTGCTCCTAATTCGGGTCAAAACAAAGCAAATGTTGTTGAATAATTCGGGCATAGTTCATCTTGGCTTTACTAATGATCTTTAAATACCAGACGCGAAGATTTGACAAAATGTATGTTTTGTTGTGTTATATGCGAAGTGTTCCAAACAAAGGAGAATATCTAAATGAATTTCCATATCCTATTTTTCTATCTTTGACAGGTTAGAATATGCCATTTTGCTATGCCCCTCCTCTACTTATATCCATTCTCATTGATTCATACATGAATAGTTTAGTTCCAACTTTTTTGCACGACTTTTTTGGCATTAATAATGTTTTGAAGAATGATGCAGGGTGATTTGGCTTTTATTGGTCCTGAGCTAGTTTTGAAAAGAAAACCTGCACTAAAAACAGGAAATGTGAACTAGGTTGGAGCTGACCAAGTGAATTCCCTCTGATGCCTAAGTTAGTAGATGAACGTAGGTAAGGTAACTTAGTATCTAAGCTCAAATATTGTTTATGGTTGTTCGGTTCCATAAACAGGTCAAGTATCTCAAATCAGCTCAAAGACAGGGTCCAGGTCAATCAAGTTGACCAGGCCACCTCCATTAACGATGTCGGTTGTGAAGATGACCGATATGGACCCTCGAGTAGCTTGGGAAGTTGTGAAAGTGTGTGTCTAATGATGATTAGTAGAGTATTTTATTGGCTAAACATTACCTTAATTATTTGAGTTAGTTGTGTGGAATTGGCATAGGTTGGGCTCCTAATTTGGTTGCGCCAGATCAGCTATGGGCCTCCAAGTCAGTTGCATGTAGCTGCTGAATGACCGACCTGGGCTGACTGAAGGTCTACCAGATTTAGGTTCTGGTGAGATGAATGGTTTGATTTGGGCCGCTCGCTAGAAAAAGGTTGGGAATGACCGAGTTGGTCCAGTTGGGTCTGCAGTGTGGGCCTCATTGGGATGATGAACACGCAATTGGGCCTATTGGGTCGATCCATACGTTGGATAGTAGCTAAAAGTGCAGGTATTCTGGCAATGTTAGATTAACATTGAGAAGTCAATGTTAGAGTAACATTGCTGAAGCAGAATCCAATTTACAATCTTGTTGTCATTTATTATTATTGTTTTGCCTTATTCATTTAACTAATTGAGTTCCACAGTTGTGATTATCTTTGATTATTATCCAGAAAACAAACTTGTCATAGGTTGGACGCTCAAGTTTCCAAGAAGGAAAGTCTCCTTAATTAAGCAAACCGCTCTACAATGAAAGAAGAGTTCGAGTGCAACTAGGAAAGCTTTCCAAGTTGAAGTCCTGATTTGAAGAAGGAGTCTATCCTTAGTTAGATCACTAACGAAGGAACTATTATTCGAGAAGGACTGCGAGAACAAGGAAGAGAAGTTCGAGAAGGAAACAAGGAGAATTACCAACTGTTTACAACACACCTTGAAGTCCAAGTCAAGAACCTATATATAGGTGTGAAGTACATCAAGACAAACACAAGACAAGAGCCAATCAATCCGAGAGATTAATTTACAGTTATTGAGTGTTGTCTTGCTTTAGAAAAGTTTGTGAGTTGTGAGAATAGATCTAAGAGTGATGAGCTTTTAGAGATAGTCGGAGCAATTCTTGTGTGCTTTGCTTAGTTCAATTAATTTGAGAGTGAGGAGCTTGAAAATTGAGAGAACGACTTTTGTTAAAACCTTAACGGGTTATTTTGCCTACGGCTCGGAAGTTAATATAATCTTATATTCACTTGTCAAACTTGGTGTTTGTTTATTCCGCTGCACTATTACTCTGGTCTGTTGTTAAAGTAACATCGCTGAGTTAACAACATGCCAATATGTTGTTAACACTCCAGTGTTAAGTTAACAATAACAACGTATCAACCCGATCCACAATTTCAATTGGTATCAGAGCCAAGCACCAACTTCATCGGTGTTTGGCGTTGATACGACAAGATGGACAACTCCAACCCCAATACCAGCAAGTTGCCAGTATTGGAGGGTCCCAACAACTATGCCTATTGGAAGATCAGACTCAAAGTCCACATAAAATCCATCGACATGAGAGCTTGGGATGCAGTACTAGAAGGCTACACCATCCCTTACTTGCCTAGAGATGGAGATGCTGATATGGTACCTAAGCCAAGAGGACAATGGACAACCAATGAGATTGCTCTCTACAACTTCAATGAAAAGGCTCCCAATGCTATTTTTAGCTGGGTAGGTAACCATATGTTCAAACTTATTCAAACTTGTACAACTGCTAAAACTGCTTGGGAAGTTCTTGAACTACATTGTGAGGGTGATGTGGCTGTGAGGGACTCTAAATATAGAAAACTTTTGAGAGACTTTGAGAAGATAGAGATGAGTGAGGATGAAAGCATTGATAGTTATTTTGAGAAACTTCTTGATATTTCTAATCGGTGTCAAAACTTAGGTTTTACCATCCCAAATCAAACCATGGTCTATAAAGCTTTTAGAACATTATCTTCTAAGTTCACTGTCAAAAGAATTGCTATGAATGAGTCTAGAGATCTTTCCAACATGGACTTCCAAACATTAATGAACACTTTAAAAGAGTTTGAACTAGAATTCCTAGGAAAGTCCAGTAAACAACTTGCTTTAGCCTTACTAGGTACTAGCTCAGATTCTACAGAAAGTGATGAGGATGAATATGAGTTGATCTCTTCTAACTATGGAAACATTACCAAGAAGTTTAGTAAATTAGGCTACAAAGATAAAGATAAAGAAAAACAATCTGGTAATGCAGCCATTGGTTATAAGAAATTGCCCCCAAAGTTTGTAAAGTACTTGGCATCTAAGAGCACGCCTCAAGATACTGAGAAATTAAAGGATGTCCAGTACTATGAATGTAAGGGGTAGGGTCACTTTAAACATGAATGTGCTAACACCCTCAGAACAAGAGGGAATTCTCATTGGGTGTGTGTAGATGACTTCAATGGTGCTGACTTCGAATCTGGAACAAGTGCCGATGAACAATCAGAGGAAATCAACACTGTTGCGCTTTGCACTCGGATCACCTGGTCAGGAGAAGACTCCAGAAATTGCCAAAATTCTCAATGTTACTCTAACATTGGAGAACCAACAGCAAAGCCGGAAATTTTCTTTGGAGACTGGAACAACAATGATACACAGGTTATCTATGATGTGCTCTCTGATTGTGATGATACTAACTTCGATTGTTTTCATGGCTCAGTTGATCTAAAAGAAGAGTACTTCAATGAAGAAGAATTGTCTAAGGAGGAAATCCTAGATGATCTACATACAACCTTTCTCAGACTCGAGAGAGAGAATGTCAAACTCATAAAGAGTAACAAAGCACTGAAGCATGACATTGAATGTTTGAAGAACATGTTGAAACTCTATGAAAAAGATCTTGACAAAGCTGAAGCTGAGCTGAAAGAGGTAAAGGAGAAACTCAAAAAGGACTCACAGATCATAGCCAAATGAAATGGAGGTACGTATAAACTTGATGAGGTACTAAACATGAGTAATACAGGTACATGTGGTCTGGGATTTGTTGAGAAACTTTCCTCTTCTAATGGTAATTCTGCCTATATAACTACAAGTTTTGTTAAAGAATCTGGTAATATGAGTTCTGGTACCATCAACACTGTAAAAAGCAAACCCACTTTTATCTGTCAGTACTGTTTTCAACCAGGCCACATTAAACCATTCTGTAGAAAATTCATAAAAGAATGTGGTAAGAAAACAGCCTATGTGCCCAATGTTAAAACTACAACAGGTTCTGATGTTAGACCAACACTAGGTGTAGGACAGAAAAGTAGGATTTGGGTAGAAAAGGCTAAAACCCCTAAGATTAAAATTGTATACAATGTTGTTTTCTCTGCTGTGTACTCTAACCTTTCAGGTAAGTGGTACTTCGACAGTGGATGCTCAAGACACATGACAGGCAGCAACGAGAATCTTAAGCAAATGATACCTTTAAGTGCTGGGACAGTGACCTATGGAGGTGGCACCAAAGGAAACATCATTGGTAAGGGGATACTAAATGTTGATGGATTCCCACCCCTGAAGGATGTGTTGTTGGTAAATGGGTTAAAGGCAAATCTAATCAGTATAAGTTGTGTGATGATGACTTACTGGTTACATTTGACAAAGTTTCTTGTGATGTTTATGATAGTGATAATATTCTTGTGATGACAGGTACTAGATCCAAAGATAACTGCTACCTAGCCCAAGAGGAAGTAGAGTGTTTCCATGCCAAAATAGATGAGGCTTCTATATGGCATAGGAAACTTGGACACGTTCACTACAGAAACCTTGAGAAACTACAGAAAGTTGATGTTGTAAGAGGCTTACCTAAGTTGTCTTGTCCAGGTAAGCTTGTGTGTGGTGATTGCCTCAAGGGTAAGCAATCCAGAGCTGTTCATACACCCCTACAGGTACAGAATGCTAATCCTAGATCTAATAGGTGTTTTGAATTGCTGCACATGGACTTAATGGGTCCAATTGAGGTAAGTAGTCTCAGTGGTAAGAAATATGCCTTTGTGATTGTAGATGACTTCTCTAGATACACTTGGGTAAAATTTCTTAAAGATAAGTCAAAAGCTTTTGATCAGTTCAAAATTCTTTGTGCTAGTATTAAAAACTTATATGGCTCCACTGTGACTAAGATTAGGTATGATCATGGTAAAGAATTTGAAAATGCTAGTTTTGATAACTATTGCAATGCTAAAGGTATTTTCCATGAATATTCAGCTCCTAAGACTCCTCAGCAGAATGGGATTGCTGAGAGAAAGAACATGATTCTTCAATAGATGGGCAGAGTTATGCTCAATGCTAAAA
Organism: Linaria vulgaris; assembly: GCA_948329865.1. Lineage (NCBI taxonomy): Eukaryota > Viridiplantae > Streptophyta > Magnoliopsida > Lamiales > Plantaginaceae > Linaria > Linaria vulgaris. The sequence continues at coordinate 25,402,411 of OX415250.1, read as the reverse complement.
ATTTATCCAAAAGACTCTGGGCTGAAGCTTTAAATACTGCTTGTCACATTAGTAACAGGGTGTATCTTAGACCTGGAACTAACATGACTCCTTATGAACTCTTGAAGGGTGTGAAACCAAATATTGCATATTTTTATGAATTTAGATGTGATTGTTATCTGCTTAATGACAGGGAGTATCTGAGTAAATTTGATCCTAAAAGTGAAAAATGCATCTTTGTAGGATACTCTGCCAATAGTACTTCCTTTAGAGTCTACAATCTTAGATTGAAGACAATTCAGGAATCAGTGAATGTTGTGTTTGATGAGTTCACTCTGGATACAGGTACTGATGACATCACAATTTCCAATGTTGAACCAACAGTGGAAACCGAGAATGTTACTCCTGACAATGTTACACCAACATTGGAACTGGAAGCCGGAAACACTGAACAGAAGTTAGAGAACGATGTTAGACTAACACCAGCGAGATCTGATGTTAGACTAACAACAGAGGACTTTGACCCAGAACATGAAGTTGCCTCTGAACCTAGAAGAGATCCCCCAGCTAGGATTCAGAAAGATCATCCAGCATCCCAGGTAATAGGTGAACTCACTGAACGGGTAAGGACACGCAACAGAGAAAGACTTGATTATAGAGATATGGTAAAATTGTGTGTCTGTATGAACTTCACTTGTACTGTTGATAATGCCTCTCGTTTTGTCTCCGCCATAGAACCTAAGAATGTGAATGAAGCCCTCCTTGATAACTTTTGGATTAATGCCATGCAGGATGAACTATTACAGTTTACTAAGAACAATGTCTGGAAACTGGTGCCTAGACCACCTAATGTTAATGTAATAGGGACAAAGTGGATATTTAAGAACAAAAGTAATGAGGAAGGGGTCATAGTTAGAAACAAAGATAGACTAGTTGCTCAAGGGTACACACAGGTTGAAGGTGTAGATTTTGATGAGACATTTGCTCCAGTTGCTAGGATTGAATCTATTAGATTACTTCTAGCCATAGCATGATGTCTTAAGATAAAACTACCAAATGGATGTAAAGGGTGCGTTCCTGAATGGGCTAATTGATAAGGAAGTATATGTTGAACAACCTAAGGGATTCACAGATCCTAAGTACCCCAACCATGTGTACAAGCTTGAAAAAGCCCTGTATGGACTTAAAGAATCACCTATAGCATGGTATGAAAGACTTACAAAATTCCTCTTAAGTCTTGGCTTTGTTAGAGGTGAAGGAGATAGGACTCTGTTTGTTTTGACGAAAGATTCCCATGTCTGTATAGCTCAAATATATGTGGATGACATTGTTTTTGGCTCAACTAACAATTCTATTTTAGAAAAAATTGTTGTATCAATGACAGGGCAGTTTGAGATGAGTATGATCGGAGAATTAAATTTCTTCCTTGGTCTCCAAGTAAAATAAACATGTAATGGGATATTCCTAAGTCAGGAAAAGTATGCAAAGAATTTGGTGAAAAGGTTTGAATTGGCAGATTCAAAGCCTTGCAAGACTCCCATGTCTTCATCAGTGAAGATATCCAGGGATGTTACTGGTGCAGATGTTGATCAAACATTGTACCGTTCAATGATATGAAGCTTGCTCTACTTGTCTGCTTCAAGACCTGATATAATGCTCTTTGTTTGTGTGTGTGCTAGGTACCAGGCATGTCCAAAGCAGTCACATTTGATTGTTGTGAAGAGAATCCTTAGATATATATCTGGAACTTTGGCCCTTGGAATCTGGTACTTTTATGACATTAACACAAATCTTATAGGTTTCAGTGACTCAGACTGGGCAGGTGACATTGATGATAGAAAGTCTACAAGTGGAGGATGTTTTTATCTGGGGAACAACTTGGTCTCATGGTACAGTAGAAAGCAAAATTGTGTGTCACTCTCCACTGCTGAATCTGAATACATAGCAGCAGGCAGCTGTGTCACTCAGTTAGTATGGCTTAAACACATGTTACTGGATTATGGGTTAGACCGTGATACCTTACTTATGTTCTGTGATAATCTTAGTGCTATAAGCATCTCTAAGAACCATGTGCAACACTCTCGAACTAAACATATTGATATAAGGCATCACTTTCTGAGAGACATGGTAGAAGATAAGCTCATTGACATTGAACACATTGAAGCTAACAATCAGCTTGCTGATATGTTTACTAAACCCTTAGATACTGAGAGGTTCTTCAGCTTGAGGAATTCTCTTGGCATGTGCATTGTCTAGGGATGTTAGTACACCAGTGTTGACATAACACCACTGTCTAGCACTGGTTATTGGTTATGGTGTATCTGTAATTCTTTTATGTTTCTTTTTTGCATTCTTCTTTCTTGCATATTACTTCTTTGTTAGAGATTCTGTTGGGTTGTGTGGTTAATCTGTATAAATAACTGAGTTGACTGGTGGACAGGTACATAGCAAGAGTTTTGTAAAGTAAGAACTCTGTTGTTAGTCTATGAATGTTAACCTAACATCTGGGAGAAGCTGGGGTACACAGAGCTCACTACTCTGATGTTATTCAGTTGTGACTTATCCATGTTGGGTTAGACAGAGCAAGAAGAGAAGCTGGGGTACATGATGTTGAGAGCTTCATTGTCATTCAGTTGTGCCTATTTTTGTGTTTGTGTCTATGGCCAAGGTTATGCATGATAGCGATCCTTACTACTGGGGTGTTTTGAAGTTTCGACTGCTTGCATTCAGTAGCATTGTTCACTTGGTATTTCTCTTGTAAACATGTTGGTAAACAAGTATACATGAGGAGTTGGGGTGGAGAAGTATATGATAAATGTATTGTCTTCATTCAGTTCCTTTGTACTTGCCTAATCTGTAGCTGATGGTTAAGTTGTTGGGGTGTGTGGAGTCTTGTGCTGCCCACATTCAGTGATGAAACTATCCTTTAACATTCACTAGTTTTTGTTCAAAAGAGTTCATGATTTTTGTTAAAGATAAACTGATATGTCCTGATCCTAGTTAGTAAAGCTGTGTATACTTGGTTACCATCACCCAATGTTAATCTAACATGGTTGCATTCATTATACTTTTGCATTATTTCCTTATGTCGGTTTGGGCTTAGGGGGAGTAGTAATCCTAGGAACCATGTGTTGAGGCATACTTCGTGGGTGACCCTCTGCAGGTAAAATACTATGTTTTGTGATATTCTATATTGTGGGAACATCTTTTCCCTGGATATGTACATCCACTCTGTGTTTTTCTGTCTGATGTGTTACTTATTCATACTGATGATCTTAAACTATGTCTTTGTACCTATGTACTTGGTTGAGGTTTCAGATCAGTATACAGGAATATCTCACGCTCTCACATGATGTTGCTTTGGATGAAGCCCTGCACCTACAACTTTTCTCCCTGATGTTAACTTGCCAATGTTAGTTCAACATTGTAACATTGTAACTTATAAGTTTTTAGGTTTGGAGACTGCTCTGGTTACGTGTTAATCTAACACTGACACGTGGCAAGGTAAACATGGGTATGATCGTGTGACAGTGGTCCGATTATTTTGGTAACATGTTACAACACCACTATCACTATTCTTCAACTGATTATCTATATAATTTTCCCTAATCTCTTCTTACTGTTTACGTGTTCAAAATTCTTGTGAAATCAACATTCTCTGCAAATCAAGTTTCTTCTTCTTTTCTCTAAATCACTCTAACAATGGCACACAAGTCTTCCATTGATGCTCTTGTAGATGCTGCTGAGCAGATTGAGCAACCTGTACGCTGCAGTACCAGACGAGCAACCACTGAAGCCGTCGCCGCAGCCGCACCAAAGAGGAAATCCACCTATCAACGGTGTAAGGGCAAGAAATCCCCAATGGGTGATGTTGGTTCAACATAAAAAACTGTTGAGCAAACCTCCACTCCCACCAACGATGAAAACGAGGTAATGATGGCTAACCCTACTCAAGATATTACTGCTAAAATTGATATTGAGGGGGAGAAAGAGGCCCATGTTGTTGTTGTGGGTGAGTCTGAGGTTTTGCATGAGGTCCATGAGGGTAATGGTGGGGATGAGTCTGTGGTTGTTACTGATGAAGGTGGAAATATTGAGGTGAATGCTGAGCCGTCTGAGGCTAATGTTGTTGAGCATGTTGCTGCTTCTGAGATGGATACTCTTCCTGATGAAGATGATCAGGTTGAGGAGACTGTGGCTGAGGAGGTTACTATTGAGGGTAACCAAGATGTTGAGGATGAGAGTAACAATCAACCTGAAGAGGTTAAGAGAGAAGAAGAAGAGAGCCTGACTCTCTCTGTCTTAGCTACTGCTGCTAAGAAAAGAAAGGGGAAGCAGGTGGTTGTTGAAACTTCTGAGTCTGAGTCTGAAGGAGAAAAAGAGGAAGAAGATGATAAGGAGGAAGAGGAAGATGAGGAAGTTGAGGAAGAAGACCAACTGGTAGGTGATGACCCTGCTAATGTTACTCCAACATCAGGCAGTGATGAGTATTTTAATGTGCTTGATGAGGAGTACCCCAAGAAGCCTTATTCTGGCTTTTATGTGTCTGCTGAGGCTGAAGAACAGTGGGAGGCTTATCAAGCCAGGGATATTCATATGGAGAGGAACATTGATGAGGAGATGTTCAAGGAAAATAGGTTGTTTGAATTGCTTGAAGCTAGGGGTGTGTTGGGCTCTGTGATGAACCAGTCATCATATGTCCCTGATGTGATCAGAGAGTTCTACATGAACCTCTCTCAGTGGGTGTGCCACCAGGGCTTTCCCAAGTTTGGTAAAGCTTGGGTAAGGATGAATGTCTATGACATTAGCCCCTCTGTGATCAATGAAGCTTGGGAACTTCCTGATCCTGAGGAGACTGAGGATCCTAGCATGGATGACGTGATTACTGACCTCACTGGTGGACTCACAAGGAAGTGGAATGATAGTTTTCCAACTACAAAGCTGGCATCCTTAAGTGCTGTACTTCACAAGCTTTCTACCTACAACTGGCTGCCTTATTCCAACACCACTGTTATGACAAAAGAATCTGCAAAGTTGGTGTACAAACTAAAGAATGGGTTGAGTGTGAACATAGGGGAGAAAGTTCTGAGGCACATGAGGGAGGTCACAACAATGGCAAAGGGAATCATTTCATATCCCTCTCTGATATCCAGCATTCTAGTGAAGCAAGGCTTCAAGACCAAGAATACCAAAGGCTGGATCAAGAACAAGGACAAGATCATCATCACCAGGAGCTACTTCACTCAAGTCAGGATTCAAGACTTACCCTGGAATCCCAATGGAAAAGCTGGTCCAAGCAGGAAGAAGAAGAAGAAGAAGACTATCAAATTTGCTGCCTCTTCTGTTCCAGTTGCAAGTGGTGATAGCTGCTCTGTCATTGCTGATGCATTTGTGGAGGAGACTCTTGTTTGGCTTGACAAAGAGTATAAAGATACCCAAAGAGAGTTAGCAGACAAGCAAGTGAGGTTACAGGAGATTGACAGCCTCAGGAAGCATTTGAAGGATCTGCCTTCCTCACAAAAAGGGGGAGAGTAGATCAAATTCAAAAATTTCTGAGTTCTTTTAATTTTCTGTTTTCGATGGCAGTATGAACAATTCTATTTTCTTTGCATTTTTCTGTTTCATCAAGGAGTGTGTTCCTTGCTACTAAGTATGGTATGTAATTAAGTACTTTTTCTACTGGTACTTAGTGTTTCTGCTTATGCTATTTGAACTGTGGTTACAAAGTACTAACTCTGTTTTGCAGGTGTTAACTGTTCTCTGATGTTAAGCTAACATTGAGATGTTCAATGTTAGAACTTCGGTCTGGACTCAATGTTAGTTCAACATTGACAAAGATGGATGTTATGACAACATTGAAAGTATCACTGTTAGAATAAGATTGAGTTGGTCCCTTCTGATATTCAGGGGGAGTGTACTTAGTTTTCCATTGTAGAAGATAGTGAAGTTTGTCTGAATAATTTGATCTGATTAGAACATGTTCTTAGGTTTTGTGATTAAGGCAAAAAGAGGGAGATTGAAAGTGCAGGTATTCTGGCAATGTTAGAGTAACATTGCTGAAGTCGAATCCGATTTACAATCTTGTTGTCATTTATTATTATTGTTTTACCTTATTCATTTAACTAATTGAGTTTCACAGTTGTGATTATCTTTGATTATTACTCAGGAAATAAACTTGTCATAGGTTGGACGCTCAAGTTTCCAAGAAGGAAAGTTTCCTTAATTAAGCAAACCGCTCTACAAGGAAAGAAGAGTTCGAATGCAACTAGGAAAGCTTTCCTAGTTGAAGTCCTGATTTGAAGAAGGAGTCTATCCTTAGTTAGATCACTAACGAAGGAACTATTATTCAAGAAGGACTGCGAGAACAAGGAAGAGAAGTTCGAGAAGGAAACAAGGAGAATTACCAACCGTGTACAACACACCTTGAAGTCCAAGTCAAGAACCTATATATAGGTGTGAAGTACATCAAGACAAACACAAGACAAGAGCCAATCAATCCGAGAGATTAATTTACAGTTGTTGAGTGTTGTCTTGCTTTAGCAAAGTTTGTGAGTTGTGAGAATAGATCTAAGAGTGAGGAGCTTTTAGAGATAGTCGAAGCAATTCTTGTGTGCTTTGCTTAGTTCGATTAATTTGAGAGTGAGGAGCTTGAAAATTGAGAGAACGACTTTTGTTAAAACCTTAACGGGTTATTTTGCCTACGGCTCGGAAGTTAATATAATCTTATATTCACTTCTTAAACTGGGTGTTTGTTTATTCCGCTGCACTATTACTCTGGTCTGTTGTTAAAGTAACATCGCTGAGTTAACAACATAGCAATCTGCTGTTAACACTCCAGTGTTAAGTTAACAACAACAACGTATCAACCCGATCCACAATTTCAGTAGCATTTTGTTAAGGGAATTCCAAATTATGGCACCTCGAAGATGATAACGGTTGGCTCCCATTTTTCTGTATATCTTCTCATGCAGATCAAAGGCATTTGATGTTGCTGAAAGGTTTTATGAACAAGGAATGTCTGATAATCTATTTTTTATTCTTCCTTAAATACCAATCTTTTAGAAGAAGTAAATGAATAATTATCATTAGTTTTCTACTATTCATATTTTTTTACTATATATAATCTGTAGTTGTTACAATCTCAAACTTAATTAATTTTATGAGTAAATATCCCCATAACTATGTTTTTAGCGGAGATGCCTCATGAACTATTAAAATAGTGCAGCATGCACTGCGTTGACATTTGGCAGGGCTTTTTTCTCCAATTTTGAAAAACTTTTGTAATATTTTTATGCGGGGTACAATCTTCTCGTCGCCCAGATGATTCCTATGGTAGTGACGATACCATAACACTCAAACTCGTTAATTGGGAAATTGAATTTAAATTTTAAACAATTTCGTAAAAATATGAAAGATACTTTGAAGATATGATAAACCCTTCTAAGTGTCTTCATATCTTCCAAACATTTCTTGAACTTAAGTTTAAATTTCATGTAACAGCTTTGAATTTTTCGATATTGTCACTCATAAGTGTCTCATTAGCGTTATTTAACTATATATTTACTTCTGCTTTTGAATACTTATGATATCATATTTACTTGTTTTATTATTGTTTCATATTTTCTTAGATATTCTAGGAGTCAAGGCAAAACGAGGCTAAACGAGGCCAAAAATGGATGTTCTGGACAACAATTGGTCGGAGACACTATTCGGTATGTTCAGGCACTATGGAAGCGCTACAGCACTACAAGAAGAGGAAATACCAAATGTAGAGCGATAGACACCAAGAGACTGCATGGAAGAAATCTGATATTATGAATATGTTTATTTGTTTTACTTGATGTGTGTTTGATGACCTTGAATGGTAGTCGCACATCATATGTAACTATACAATCTAGACATTCGAGGTCATCAAACACACTAAGTTAACTCATTGTTAAACCCGACCCGTAGACAATATTTCTAACCATTGTTCACAATCTAAAAGCAATCAATCAATCATCTTAGTTTAGTTTAGTTTAGCTTAGTTAGTCTCTCATCTTCCCAACATTCTTAGTTTAATATCTTTCATTAGATTAGGTAGTTTATTTGTTTTCTTGCATTTAAAAACAGAAAAAAAAAAATCAAAAAGATATTTGATCATTCTTGCATTTGTAGATTAATTCTATTGCATTCTAGATTAAGAATTCTTAGCATAACAAAACATTCATAGCATTCTTAGTTTAGAAATCATTCATAAGCATTTATCATATTTGGCAAGCACAAGAAAAAATATAGTGACTGTTTTTGCATTTAAGTGATTCATACATACAACCATCACTCCTTTGGGATACGATACTTGGTTCGTAACTATACTTACCATTTTATTATTACTTTATTCGTACACTTGCGACATAGTGGGATTTAGGTGTAATAATTATGTGCTAAAATATATTCTACTCTATTTACACTGATGCATGCTCCCATCAAGTTTTTGGCGTCGTTCCCGGGGAGTAACAATATTCTTATTGTTGTGTTTGAATTGTCAAGCTGAATTGCATAATCACTGAAGTATTTTCTCTTATTTTTCATAGAAAATGGCATTTGACCGAGTTAAAACAGCACACGGCTTACCTAGTTGGGTAAGAGGGATAACTTTGGTGGTTGAGGAAACTACACAAAAGTAAAGGCTCTAAACTATCCGATCCCAGAAGAAGCACAACAACACACTTATGATGGGACGAAAGCGCGACAACGTAGGAAAATAGCCAAACACTCATCCATGTTTGGTTACACCTCAGTGTGAAAGAAGAATGAAAGTGCATGGTGAGGCACAAGCAATTTTATGGAGAAGCCCATGAAGATACTCCAGAACATCGAGGAATTCAAGGAGATTTACCACTATTTTAGGATTTTGGATGAACAACAAATTTGCGAGATCTTACCATACTCTTTGAAGGGAAAAGCAAGTAAATGGTATACTAACTTTATCAAATCCACCACATCATGGAGTGGTCTTTCAAACTTAACCACAACTTGTAGCCCAATGACAAAATTTCATAGTCATAGCACAAATTGGTTGCTTCATAACATGATATGAACTATAATGCTTTTGCGAAAGAAGCTATAAGTCTCTATTGAAGACACTTTCCAGAATATAGCTTCTCTTGATAGCATATAGAAATAGCAAGAATTGAATCCTTTGGCAACCGCATATTGTAGTTAAAATACCAAATTATCTCCTAATTTCCTGACTTACAACTGATGAGCATGTAATCTTTTATTGTGTTAAGTACATCATAACCCATTTAGCTGCAATCTCACAATCCATACCGGGTTCACTTAAGTAATTGCCCAACATATCAACTATGTACGCTAAATCTAGATGCGTACAAGCTTGAGCATGAATTTTTTTTTTTAATTGCCAAGGCAAAATGAATCTTCCTCCTCTCTTTTACTCTCAAAAGTATGTCATTAACATAGAGCATCAGAAGTATAAACTACTCCTACTGCACTAGTGGTATACACAAGTATCATGTGTATTGAACTTAAAATTACACGAGGCAATGACTTGATGATACTTGTGGTTCCATTAGAAGGAATCCTTATTTGGATCACATTAGTGACACTTCCTCTTAATGTTTTTGTGTTTGCTCTTTTGAAGCATACTCTTGATACTAGGTAGGGTAATCTATAGGTGAGTCCTCATCGTTTCCTTACAAAGACAACATTATCTCTTGGGTCAGATGCAACATCCTCAAGATATCTTGGACTCCATTCTCAAACATGAGTGCCTCTTGATTTATTTGCAAGGTTTTATTAGTTGTAGCAATTGTTTTAACATACGTAGTATTTCCCAAAAATAAATCAGACCAATTCAAGAAAGTCATATCCTTTAAGTCAAGTTATCATATTCATAACTAATAATTTTTTATTTATAATTAAGCGGTTCGGCTTTATGTCTTTCACATAACGTGTAAACATGATGTTAGGGTTTTTTTAAAAACAATGCAAAGTTTGCGTGGTTCTCGTTTTAATTTTAGTTGGTGTGAGTCTTTGTACAATTTTTAAACTTTTTGGTGGTTTTCTCATGTTTAATGATTTTTTTTTGTAATATATGGGTTACTAATGTAAGTATTCAAACAAATAATGGCAAACTAGGTAAAAAAATGGAAAAATAAGCAAAGATTTTATTAATGAGAATTTAGAGTATAAAACATACTCACAATAGGAACACAAACATTACAAAGAGCAGACAAAAGTGGATCACTAACAACCCAAACAAACTTCGGGCAAAAAAACCAATCCAAGAAAGAATAATGAAAATTCTTTCTAAAAGCCTTAATCCAACACCAAGATTTAACCTTGATGATTTCCACAACTTTATCGATACTACTCGTCTCCCTCCTAAAAACGGATTTATTCCTTAAATTCCAAATTAACCATATTGTGAAAAATCATATGCCTTCACATTCTTCCTTACCTTCCTTCCACAGATAAGCGTTCTAAAATTGCCAAAATTATTTTTTCAACCCCATCATTGAGCACCAAACTAATACCAAACCCTTTGAAAATACTCATCCAAAGGAAACACAACATTTGAAAAAAGAAATATGCTTGATTTCTTCAGCTTCTCCATTGCAAAGCACACAACTCAAATTAGAGTTTTCAGCCAAAAGCCCTCTACGAAGTAAATTGTACTTCAAAGGAAATTTATTCAAAGCAACTTTCCAACAATAAACCTTGATTGTAAGAGCAATACTTGTCTTCCACATATTCTTAAAGAATTTAGAATTCTCCACCGTTTCTTCCTCCCTAATGAGAAGCTCATATGCCGCTTTAACCGAATAAGTCGGTTCCTTTTTCTCCATGCCAAATCCATTTATCTCTCATCCCTTGATAAAAGGGGTAAACTCTCGAATAAGTTGCTTCAATTCAATTAGGATATCCTCCTCCCATTGAAAAAGTGTCCTCCTCCACGTCCAAGTCCAAACCCAAATATCCTCCCGACATTCCCCGACTTCATCAATCATGGCATTTTTATTTTGACAAACAAAAAATAGTCGATTAAATCTCACACAAAAGGGTGAATCGCCTATCCAAGTATCTTGCCAAAATCTCGTGCTACTACCATCACCAACACTTTGTTTCACTTTTTTAGAGAACCAATCCCCCCATCATGGAGTTGAAAATATTGTACTCAAGTCTTTCCACCAAGTCGATTCAAGGTTGCTAGGACGATGATTAATTCCTTGGTGAACATTATCTCCAAAACCTCCGTATTCTAATTTGATAATTCTAATCCATAGGGTCTCTTCTTCGGTAAGATACCCCCATATCCATTTACCAAGAAGTGCTAAATAAAAAGCTTCAAGATTTCTAACATTTAAACCTCCATACTCCTTCTTTTTGCAAACAATATCCCATTTGCCCCCATAAAAGGTTTCTTTGAAGCTTGATAAAGTTTCGATTAACCCTTTTCAGCATCTTAAAAAAATCTAAAATATACATTGGTAGTGCCGTCATAACCGAACTAAGTAAGACCGCCCTTCCACCGATGGATATGTTCATCACATTCCATCCTGAAATTCTACTTTCTGAAACCATGAGGGTAGGTTTACATGTTGATATCAACCTTGGATTTTCTCTCATGGGGACACCTAAATACTTGAAAGCAACCCTCCCAATTTGGCAATTGAGGATATTCGCCAACTCCTCCATTCTTTGATTGTCCACCCTAATGCCCAGAAGCTTGCATTTTTGCAAAATTCATCTTCAACCCTGAAATCAACTCAAACAAACGAAGTATGCTCTTGAGAGCCCACACATTTTGATTATTATCTTCCACGAAGAAAATAATATCATCCGCAAATTGATTATGAGAAACTTCAATTTGGTCGCGGCCAACTTTAATACCCGTGAGAAGTCCTTCCCTTTTAGCCTTTTTAATAAACCCATTTAATCCTTCGCCAATCATGAGGAAAAGGAAGTGGGATAATGGGTCTCCTCGTCGAAGACCACGTTGAGGTCGAAACTCCCTCTCTCCTGTTGACCAATACTGAGGCTGAGATCATACGGAGGCACTCTAAAATCCAAGATCTCCATTGATTGTCGAATCCCAAAAATGACATCATGTTCTCCCAAAAACCCCAATTCACAAAGTCGTAAGCCTTTTCAAAGTCGACTTTGAACGCCACACACTTATCTTTTTTTCTTCTTACCTCATCGATCACCTCGTTTGCAATAAGCACACAATCATGAATTTGTCTATTTTCCACAAGGGCCATTTGCTCTTCACGAATAATTTTTCCCATAACTTTCCTCAATTTTTCATTAAAGCATTTGCGAGTATTTTGTACATGCACCCAATCAAAGAGAGAAGTCTATATTCATTCAAGGAGGTCGAATTATCCACTTTGGGAATAAGCTATACGAAATATAGGTTTGCTCCTTTAACAATACGACCAATTTGATGGAATTATTTAATAAACAAATAAATATCATCCTTAAGAACATCCCAAAAGCAACGAATGAAATTGAAGTTAAATCAATCTAGGCTCGGGCTCTTTCCACCATCACAACTCCACAACGCTTTTTTTATTTTCATTATCAGTGAACTTCGCCGTAAGATAAGTGATGTCCTCTGCCCCAATTTGACTAAAACCCAAGTCCCCCAAATGTGGTCTATCCCACACTCTTTCTGTGAATCTCTCCTCAAATGATATTTTAACTTCTTCTTTAACCTCCTCTGATCATCGACCCATCTTTCATTCACAAGAATACCTTGGATTCCATTTCTTCTTCTTCTTCCATTAATATATTTATGGAGAAATCTAGAGTTGCAATCCCCTTCTTTAAGCCATTCAGTCTCGCCTTTGAACGTTGAGACTTTCTTCAGATTGGACTGCTTGCCATAATGCCCCAACAACTTCTTTTTTTTGTATTGCCACACCTTCCAAAAAATTGCTCTGTTCACCCCTAACATCAAAGGACTCCAACTTATTCTTCAAAAAATGTATATTGTTATCAAGATTGCCAAAGATGGTTTGATTCCACTCCTCGAGTTTTAATTTTAATAACTTGAATTTCTCCTTCAGGGGGAAAGTTGCTTGTCCCTCGACTCTAGAGCTGCTCCACTGCTATTGTACCATCTTATAAAAATCTTTATAATGTTTTCAACAATCCAAACAGTGAAAGGTTTCAGTCCCAAGCTTCCAACAACACCGGTCTATGATCAGAGAGTGAATAGGGGAGTCCTTTTTGGACCAAGTTGGGCCATTTATCCAACCATTCTTGAGATATGAAAAAATAGTCCAGCTGACTCATAGCGCGACCATCATTGCCGCTACACGTGAATTTGCAGCCGACAAGAGGAAGATTAACGTGGTTTATGTCATGGATAAATTCATGAAATTATTCCATTTCCCGTGACCCAACAATCCTATGACTTCCTTTCCTTTCTTGAACTTTAATCACAACGTTGAAATCTCCCAAACGACAACAGCAATCTCACCCCACTTGGGCTTTCAGAATAACAAGATCATTCCACAAACTTCTTTTTTCAGCAATTAAACAAGGCGAGTAAACATTAACAATGACCACCTCTTCATTATTACGCTCCCATAACCATTTAATAAGCTAAGAATGAATCCATCCCCTTCAATCGTAGAATACAAACTGAATATTCCCCTCCTCCAAATAGAAACAATCCCACCACAGCTACCCTCCGATCTCCTTTGCCACTCAATCGCAATCATTAGAGCCCTACACCGCTTCACAAATATTTTGATTGAAAAATTCAACCTTAGTATGCAGTATGCAAATAAAATCTAAATTACACTTATTTACAATGTTTCTCAACTCTTGTCTCTTATACCAATCCATGAATTTTAAAGTGATCATCTTCATCAACACTCACTACAAGAAAATCGCTCATTTCTGACGGCCTCCGACGGAATCGGCCGTCGGAAATGAGCGAAACACTTTTCCGACGGCACCTGGCCGTCGGAAAAGGTCTTTTCCGACGGCCCATTTCCGTCGGATCTTTTCCGACGGGCTTCACCCGTCGGAAAAGACATGTCTGTCGGCATAGTGCCGACGGAAATGATCTTTTCCGACGGGTGAAGCCCGTCGGAAAAGATCGGGAAAAAAAAAAAAAAAAAAAAAAAAACGACGTCATTTCCGTCGGCATCTTGCCGACGGAAATGACCGTGGGCCGGTCATTTTTTATTTTAATTAATAATAAAAAAAAACAAAAAAAATCTATAAAAACCCCCCAAATGTTTCTTTTTGTCTTTCGTTACTCCATTTTTGACGAGATTTGAAAGAACACTCATACTTATTGTTTAGAAGATGTTGGTGGAAGAAAAAGTTAAATTTGAGTTGTTTTCCAACTTTTGAATAATTATATTTTCACCCCGAAATGTTTCTTTTTGTCTTTCGTAACTCCATTTTTTACGAAATTTTGAAGAACACTCATACTTATTGTTTAGAAGATGTTGGTGGAAGAAAAAGTTAAATTTGAGTTGTTTTCCAACTTTTGAAAAAATACATTTTCACCCCGAAATGTTTCTTTTTGTCTTTCGTTACTCCATTTTTGACGAGATTTGAAAGAACACTCATACTTATTGTTTAGAAGATGTTGGTGGAAGAAAAAGTTAAATTTGAGTTGTTTTCCAACTTTTGAATAATTACATTTTCACCCCGAAATGTTTCTTTTTGTCTTTCGTTACTTTATTTTTTACGAAATTTTGAAGAACACTCATACTTATTGTTTAGAAGATGTTGGTGGAAGAAAAAGTTAAATATGAGTTGTTTTCCAACTTTTGAATAATTACATTTTCACCCCGAAATGTTTCTTTTTGTCTTTCGTTACTCCATTTTTTACGAAATTTTGAAGAACACTGTTATTTTTAATAACATAGCATATGGTGAAAAAAAATCGACGAGTGGATTGATTGACACTCTCTACATGTGAAAATACAACTTTAGTAGAATAGAGTATACCTATATAGGGTTTAGGGTTTAGGGTTTAGATTTGAAGATCATATAGTGTTATATTATTTTTTTTTGTCTTTCGTTACTCCATTTTTGACGAGATTTGAAAGAACACTCATACTTATGGTTTACAAGATGTTGGTGGAAGAAAAAGTTAAATTTGAGTTTTTTTCCAACCTTTGAAAAAATACATTTTCACCCCGAAATGTTTATTTTTGTCTTTCGTTACTCCATTTTTGACGAGATTTGAAAGAACACTCATACTTATTGTTTAGAATATGTTGGTGGAAAAAAAAGTTAAATTTGAGTTGTTTTCCAACTTTTGAAAAATTACATTTTCACCCCGAAATGTTTCTTTGTGGCTTTCGTTACTCCGTTTATGACGAGATTTGAAAGAACACTCATACTTATTGTTTACAAGATGTTGGTGGAAAAAAAAGTTAAATTTGATTTGTTTTCCAACTTTTGAATAATTACATTTTCACCCCAAAATGTTTCTTTGTGGCTTTCGTTACTCCGTTTTTTGACGAGATTTGAAAGAACACTCATACTTAGGGTTACAAGATGTTGGTGGAAAAAAAAGTTAAATTTGAATTGTTTTCCAACTTTTGAGTAATTATATTTTCACCCCGAAATGTTTCTTTGTGGCTTTCGTTACTCTGTTTTTGACGAGATTTGAAAGAACACTCATACTTATTGTTTAGAAGATGTTGGTGGAAGAAAAAGTTAAATTTGAGTTGTTTTCCATCTTTTGAATAATTACATTTTCACCCCGAAATGTTTATTTTTGTCTTTCGTTACTCCATTTTTTACGAAATTTTGAAGAACACTCATACTTATTGTTTAGAAGATGTTGGTGGAAGAAAAAGTTAAATTTGAGTTGTTTTCCAACTTTTTAATAATTATATTTTCACCCCGAAATGTTTCTCTTTGTCTTTCGTTACTCCATTTTTTAGGAAATTTTGAAGAACACTGTTATTTTTAATAACATAGCATATGGTGAAAAAAAATCGATGAGTGGATTGATTGACACTCTCTACATGTGAAAATACAATTTTAGTAGAATAGAGTATACCTATATAGGGTTTAGGGTTTAGGGTTTAGAGTTGAAGATCATATAGTGTTATATTAATTTTTTTTGTCTTTCGTTACTCCATTTTTGACGAGATTTGAAAGAACACTCATACTTATGGTTTACAAGATGTTGGTGGAAGAAAAAGTTAAATTTGAGTTTTTTTCCAACCTTTGAAAAAATACATTTTCACCCCGAAATGTTTATTTTTGTCTTTCGTTACTCCATTTTTGGCGAGATTTGAATGAACACTCATACTTATGTTTCTTTGTGGCTTTCGTTACTCCGTTTTTGACGAGATTTGAAAAACGCTCATTTCTCTCGGACTATATTTCCCGCGCCAAAAATTCTCGAAAAAACGCTCATTTCCGACGGCACCATGCCGTCGGAAATGAGCGTTTTTCGAGGATTTTTTACGCGGATCGCTGACATGACACTATTCCCCCTCCAAAATCTATAAATACCCCCAAATTTTACACCTAAAATTCATTCATTCATACACAAACACTCAAATTATATCTCTCTAACTACATTTCTTCTCTCAATTCTTTCTTCAATTATTTTTCTTACTTATATTTTATTTATATTTGTTATCTTATCATATATATTTTGTTTTCTTACACATATCATATATTATTCTTAATACTTTTGTAATAAACTATTTTTATTAATCTATATATATTACAAATTAGTTTATATTTATGTTTTTCGTACCAAATAATTCAATTTTATAGCTAATATATATTATTAATGTTTATATATATATTTATGTTTTAATTATAGCCTTTTCCGAAAATTCGGACAAAATTTGAGATGAAAATTAACAAAAAATTGTTTTGCTCCGTAATTTTTTTTTAATATTTATGAATATTATTTCCGACGGCAATGAGCCGTCGGAAATAGTTTTTTAATAATATTTAAATATTATTTCCGATGGCACCATGCCGTCGGAAATGATATTTTAATAATATTTTTTAAAATAATTAAATACGTATTCTTAAATTTAATATGTATTTTATAAAAATACGTATGAAATAATACGTATGAAATACTCTTTTCCGACGGCACGATGCCGTCGGAAAAGACCCTTTTCCGACGGTACGATGCCGTCGGAAAAGAGGTCAATTCCGACGGCATCGTGCCGTCGGAAAAGAGGGCTTTTCCGACGGGTTCATGCCGTCGGAAATGACCGGCAGCTTTTCCGACGGCTTCGTGCCGTCGGAAAAGACCTTTTCCTACGGAAGCTTTTCCGTCGCCCATTTCCGACGGATTAAACCGTCGGAAAAGACCATTTCCGATGGGAAATAGGCCTTTTCCGACGGATTTTGTGCCGTCGGAAATGCCCGTTTCTCTTGTAGTGACTTCTCTGTATTCCCCTCCTTAATTATCGTATAAAATAACTAACAACCATTCTTGTAACTAAAATAGTCCATTTTGGTGGCTTCCACATAACTTTTTAAACGTTTGTAAAATTTATAAAATTTTGTGGAATTTTAAGTAGGTGTTAAAAAGTATAAAGTTTATGATGATCAATTTTTAAAATTGATAGGTGATTTATGATATCTATTGATTTTGTGCAATACATTAATCTACAAATAACAAAACAAATACGGGAAAAATAAACTAAAATTTAGACATAAAAAACCATGTG
Organism: Linaria vulgaris; assembly: GCA_948329865.1. NCBI lineage: Eukaryota > Viridiplantae > Streptophyta > Magnoliopsida > Lamiales > Plantaginaceae > Linaria > Linaria vulgaris. The sequence continues at coordinate 25,384,733 of OX415250.1, read as the reverse complement.
AGTTCTAAATGTGCGGGCATGTGCATCGATTAAAATAGAGATAAAAACTCAGTAATCTTCAACTAATATAATTTACATCATGAATCCATATAATTCGACATATACAAACGTAACAAACTTCACTTCTAAAAATATTATCTATTACTTTTCATAAATATTTTTGCGCCCTCTTTTACTTCTATGAATAACATTCATAATAGAATAATTAATGCAACCTTGTATTACCGATTGGTACGACAACTATCAATACCTTATGCGTTACGTTGAAAAATTTCAATATTTTAAGCAAATATGTTTTAATCTTGACTTTTGATTGGAGTACTAACCATATGACGTTTGCGTAAAACACATTTTCACCATAACTTGTTGTCAGTAAGTGCATTTCAATTTTGCAATTTAACAGGGAAATAAAACACATGCAAAAAAAAAAAATACAAAAAGGGACAGAAGTGAAAAGCATAAAACAAAAAAAAAATCAAAAATATAATGACACTTAATACAAAATTGAAAAAAAAGGCAAGGAAACTATAAAAAGAAAGGATGCGTGAAAACAAAATACAAATGGTTAATGTGGGGCCTGCCTCCCAAATTCTTTAAACCAACAAACCTGGAAGAAGTCAAACAAAGCGGCATTTGTATTGACTCAAAACTAGGGGTGTTCATAAACCCGCTCACCAGATCGACCCGCCTAAATCGGTCTGCTCAAACCGCTACCCGATTGATTTTATTTTTATAACTCGTATCACAGTTGAAAAAAGATGGAAAACCGTCTTTGGGCGGGTCAGTTGTGTGTTGAGCCATACACCCGCTTGCCATTTGTACCCGAATATGAAAGAAAAAAAAATCTTGGTTCATTTCGCTAAACACTACAAAGAAAAGTAATTTTGTACGCAGCATTATAGTTCATCTATAACATGACAAATTAATAATTCGATGTGTACTGAAGGAGATACATACATAGAGTTGAAAATCAATATTCATAATGCATAAATTGACTTGAAGCATACGGAAGAAGAAAAAGAATGAGAGAACATGTCTTTCATACGAGAATAACATAGTACTATTGCACTATATAGCTTGTTTGTCTTAAAATATAACATTGATTTATTTTTTGATTTGATGTTTAACATAATCCACTCGTCAATTCACTCACACCTGCCTAATTCGCAACCTGCATGGTCTTAAAAATAATTTCACCTACAAAGTTGAAAAAATTGATAACCCACAAGTGTTAGGTATGGTGCCTTTTCTTATGACAATTCGCCAAAACCTGTCCGCGAACACCCCTACTGAAAACCAATACAAAAGCTTAAATAAAAAAGTAAAATAAAACAATAATAAAATAAAGGGTTAAATTGGTAGAAAAAGTTAACTGAAAACAACATTGCCATATATTATATAGTTGATAGATAGATATATATAAAAAAAACAATTAACTCAAAGATATTTGATTAAAGATATTTGTGACTTTAATTTCACATTGGAAAGTATGCATGTTTGTATAGGATTTGGCTGATATAGAGCAGGAGGCAAGAATCTTATGAACGAATCTGGGCCAGCTCGGCCCTAATCAGTATTGCTCACTTCTTAAAGAGAACGACTTGAGTTGGATCGCCTAAAATATGAGTCAGTCCAACTCGTCCATTTCTTTTTCAAATATGGTCCGACTCGGATCCATATTTTAGCCCAGATTTTGGATCATATTTTTGTTTATAGTTTTTTCCAGACCGTAAATTTAAATAAGAACAAAGATTTAAAGAGATGAATTCATGATAATTTTGTGGAGTAAAAAGATATAAAAAGTAAAACTTTGAAAAAATATGAAAAGATGTAGGAAAAAAACATAAAAGGTAAACTCTAAAAAACAATATATGGATAAAAAAGTCATAAAAAGTAAACTTAAAAACATGAAAAAATATGGGGAAAAAAAGAAACATAAAAGATAAACTCTAAAAAAAGTGTTGCTATGAAGAACAACGTCATGTTCCGTTTAAACATCTGGAATGATCATATTATAATCGGTTTCATCATAATCCAATATCATTTTAAATTTTCTCTATGTTTTATCTATGTACTTTTGATCGAGTTCGTCTTTTCATACCACACAATACTTGACGTTCTCAGACGACATTTGGTTTCTTGCATCTATAAGTACATGATGTCCAACGCTATATGCACGCTCAGAAGAAACTGTTGACATCTACACACTTAACAAACCTTTAGAGGGTATTTATAAATTTTTCAAAAATTAAAATAAATTGGGGAATATGGACTAGAATTGAATCTTTAAAAAAAAAAAAACTGAGTTGTGCTAGCTATGTTACTGGCCTTTTTTTTTTTCTTTTCAAAATAAGTTATTTTGTTTAAGCCAAGCTTTATGTTAATGGCCCAAACAAGATTTCTTGGGGGGTCCATATTTCGGCTCATTTATAAAATGGACCAAAATGCACACGAGCTGGGCTCATTCAGATTAATCCGAACGAGCCCAATTAACCCGCCTTAAAAATGAGACGAGTAGCTAGTCAACTCGCCCCATATCATAAAAGGACCGAGCCAAGGCGTGTTGGCTCGGTCTATATCTCATCTTTAAGCAAGATTGTCTCTTGCACTCATAAACATGAGTGGAGCCCGCATATTTATTAGTGCAGTTGTATATAAGATGCTCTCATGGGTATCGGTTTGACTTTATTGTTTAGTCAGCAATTAGCTCTTTGTCTTTCTTTTTTTGATGGAAAGGGAAATTACAAAGTCTAAGCCTTTATCGGCTTCTAATAATGAAATTACACTTGGCGGTGGCGTATCCAAAAATACTTCCGCTCATTTACTCCAATCTTCCGCTTAACTATGGAATTCGCTAATTTGTTTGCCTTCCGTGGTATCCAATTCATCTCGACTCTCCAAGGCTTGCGTAACAAGCTCCTACATTGCGCGATCAGTTCCATGTGTGTGCTATCCATGCTCAACTCGGTCACAAGTTTGTGGCAATCTTGTGAGTCAGTTTTGATGATTATATCTGACAATCTTTTATTCCACGCAATATGGAGACCCTTCTTAAGTGCTGCGAGTTCAACCTCCAGGATAGTTGAAGGCATGATTTTTTCTTTGAATCCCCAAATCCGTTCGCCAATGTCCGAGCATAATACCCCGCCCGTGGCCCCCTGATTTGTCCCGCTAATGCAGCTTCCGTCAACATTCAATTTGTGTCATCCCTATCTCGGGCGTAACCAATGTTTTAAAAAATGCGCCCCAAGGCTCACCCTGGGTACGCCTTGGGGCAGAATACACTGAAAATGCCCCATGGCACATGTTCGAGGCTTAAACTTTGTGGGGCTTACGCCCCAAAGATCGGAGCTTACGTCCAAGGCCCTAAAAATGCCTTTTTTACGCCTGAAAGGAAAAACGTACGCCTTTATTAACTTGCAAGAAAAAAAAAGAAAATTTTATGAATACCAAGATATACTTTAATGACGAGGACGATTACATTTTGATGATGTTTTGGTTGGAGATGATGCCGACAGTGAAATATATGGATCCGATGTCGTCGACTATAATGAGCTTGGTGATCTTAACGAGGAGATTCTTGAAAGTGATTAAAAATTGATATTGAAGTTAATTTTCTCATGTCAAGTTGATTGTGAAAACACTTAGTTGGTCATAAGTTTCGACAAGCTAGTTAGAATCTAGCTACATATTTGTGCAAACAACTTTTTTAACAAATGAAACCATGCAAACATTTCTGATTATTGACTGATCATTATCAAACTTAAGTAAATTTCATATATCTATGGATTATTGGATAATTTGATGTGATTGTGGAAGTGTTGATATTACTTTTTGAGCTTTTTGTAAAATTCAAGTGACATCAAATTATTTTATGAGCTATTATCATTATTTATATGAATTTAAATATAAGTTTGAAAATTCACGGGGCTTACGCCCCGCGCCCTAGAGCTTACACCCTCGCCTCTAAAAAACATAAATTGCCCCGCCCTACGCCAACACCTTCTAAAACACTGTCATAACCACATCATTTTCCTTTCTGTTTTGCTCTCTTCCCTCGCTAAAGCTGACTGAAAATCGATGCTTAGGCATTTAATTTGCTGCACAATACCTGCAGCTCCTACGGCCTTGCCTTTAAATACCACTGAGTTACGTGCTTTCCAAATGCTCCAGATTGTCGCCGCGAAGATGAGAACCCACTGAACACTCGGAATCACCTCGCACTTGAAGTTTTCCTTTTTCAGATTGGACTTAAGCCACCTATCATCGGTTATCTCTTCAAAACTTGACCAACTGTCACCCTTTGATAACATCCTTCAAACCTCTCGAGCTTTATCACAATACCGAAGTAGATGCAACACTGTTTCGTGCGGATGATTGCAAACTGGACACATCACTGTAAGCGACATTTTTTGAATTTTCCTGAGATGGTTTGTGCTTAATCTGCCCCGTATGGCCAGCCATGTAAAGTGGAGAACCTTGTTATTGAGCTTCACTTTCCAAATTCATGCGCATTTTATTTTCCTAGTCGGATCCTCTCCATAATGTTTGTGAAAGGTGCGATAGGCCCATTGACACGAAAACACTCCGTTGCCCGTCTCATTCCGTATTACCTTGTCACAATTATTACTGAGCTGAATAAACTGATTTCTAATGTCGCATAATACCTCATTCGGGATCGCGGTTAGTTCCATTCCCCAACGTCCGAGAGTACCTCATACAACTTTAAACAAGCTTCTTGCGACTCTATATGTGGGATTACGTTGCATAGCCTCTTTTCCCCCATCCACCTATCATACCAAAAAGATATCGATTGGCCATCTCCAATACGTCACCTCAAAAACGGTATCATCAGCCTTAGACATCGCGTTATCCCTTTCCAAGTCAAGCTTGCCCCGACTTTCAGATCATGGTCGAGGAATGAACAATTACGGAGATACTTTGCATGCATAAGTTTGCTACATACCGGGTCTTCATTTTTCAGCACTTTCCATGCAATTTTAGCCAATAAACTTTCATTACAAGTGCGGCTAGTCCGAATTCCGAGCCCTCCTTTGGATTTTGGTTGCGTGACTTGGTCCCAACCAGCTAAATGTATCTTCTTTTGCGCGGCATTAGGTGACCATAGGAAATCCCTATTAGGCTTGTCTAGTTGGTCACACACGTACTCCGGCAACCACGACGCTTGCATGTCGTAAATGGGCATTGCGAACGACACGCTCTTTTGGCTAAGGACAATAGGCTGCTCTTCCAGCCACTAAACTGCTTCAAGACCTTGTCCATGACGTCAGAAAAATCTTCTCTTTTCACTCTGCCGTGTATTAGCTTCACCCCTAAATATTTTCCTAAGTTATGCGTTTGATCGAATCCTAAAAGACCGTTGATCGTTATTTTTAAACTCGCCCCGACTCACTTTGTGAAAAATACCTTTGACTTGTGATAGCTTATTTTTAGGCCCGACATCTCGCAGAAATTCTTCAAGACTCTATTTATCACTCGAGTTGTCTCTTTCGTCGCCTTCCCCATCAAGATTAGATCATCGGCAAAAACAAATGTGGAGTTTTTGGGGGGCCCCGACACGGAACTACTGCTTTCCACTTATTCTTGTCGACTTCCCCGTAAAATTAAGTACGATAACCTTTCCACACAAAGTACGAATAAATAAGGTGAGAGTGGGTCACCTTGTCGCAGCCCGCACGTGTGTTGGAACGGTTCAAGAGGTACTACATTCCATAGGATCCTTGTTGCGGCGTGCCTCATGCAGAACATGATCAGCTCCACCAAATTTTCAGGAAACTCAAACGCTTTAAAGGTATCCTCGAGAAAATCCCAATTCACCTTGTCATACGCCTTTTCGAGGTCCAATTTCATAATCTCCCCCACTTTATTATTTTTCTTGAACCGAAGGGAATGTAATATTTCTTGAAGAAGAAAAATATTATCTTGGGTACTTCTTCCCTTAATAAAGCTCGATTGAGTTGGCGCAATAAGTCGTGGCATGATATCTCTAAGTCTCATCGTTGTGCTCTTTGTGATGATTTTATATAATACGTTACATAACGATATAGGCCGAAACTGAGATATTACCTCCGGGTTTGGTATCTTCGGGATCAAGCACAAGTGTGCTTCGCATAGACTTTTTTCAAAGCTCCTATTCTCGAATGCTTTAACCACGAAATCAAGTAAGGACTCCTGAATCCATGCCCAATTTTTTTGGTAGAAAATACCTTGTAATTCGTCGGGTCCCGGGGCTTTTAAGCAGTGTATCGCCCAAACCACATTTTTTAGCTCATCAATTCCAATCATTCGGCCCAACTCTCCATTTTCCTCACCCGTTAGCTTAATTTGATAAGCTAAACTCGTCGCCCGTCGGTTTCCTCCCTCCTTGTTAGATGTGAACAGTTTTCTAAATACATGCATGCATGTTCTTCAAGAAAATTATTATCCTTCACCCACGTATCCTCGACCTCGAGGGCAATGTTTTTATTTCTCCTCCTCCTCATCATGGTGGCCTGATGAAAGAATTTTGTATTTCTTTCCCCGTCCCTTATCCAATTAATCCTCGACCTTTGACGCCAAAAAACCTCCTCATGTTCAAGTATTTCGTTGTACTCCAATATAAGGCTCTTCTCCAAATCGTCAAAATAAGAATTATGTCTCAACGTGCTTATTTTTTGGAGACCACCAATTCTTGTCAACACTCTCCCCTAGCTCTTTCGGTACCTTCTTGATGGCGTCGGAAATATTCGGGTTACCTCTCCAAATTTCTTTTAATATAACCTCGCAATCTGTATGTCTCAACCAAGCCACTTCAAAGCGGAACGGACGAACCCTTGTGTTCGCCATCAATCCGTGGCAAAACATGAGTATCGGACTGTGATCCAATTTGGTTCTCGGTAGATGCAACACCGTGTTCTCCAAAAAACGCAATGCCCACTCTCTATTTTCCATAGTACGATCAATCCGTTCTTTTATCAAGACTCCATTGTCCCTTTTGTTTGTCCAGGTAAAGGAAGACCCTCGAAATCCTAAATCTATCAAACCACATCTGTTCATATAGCTATTAAAAAATCGTAGTCGACTCACCGAAGTAGTGCGTCCCCCTTCCTTTTCATGGGTGAATCCTATTTTATTAAAATCTCCCATCACAAGCCACGACATGTTATCCTCGTCGGCCTCTCTAATCAACCCCTCGAAAGCTCGGATTTTATCAGCCCTTCGCGGTCGTGCATACACCCCAGATAATTTCCACTTATCCAAAAAGTTCGGTCAGATCACAGCATGAATCGCTTGGTCCGCAACATGTTTGATTTTCACGTCCATTTCTTCCTCATTCCAAAGCATCCATATACCTCATTCCATGACGTTCGTTGGCGCCATAGCGTATCTCGAGAAATGAAGCCGAGGCAAAATTTCACAAGCATGTTCAATGTTAACTCGGGTTGCTAAAATAAATAAAACCATCGATTTATGATCCTCAACAAGTTCCCGGAAATTCCTTCTGAACTCTCCATCGCCTGCACCTTGGCAATTCCATGAAATTATCTTCATATGTGACATAAATATGTGGTGCGGTAGCATCGTGTTGTCAATATGCAACCCCATCCATAGCGCAACTATTTGCGTCATCGTCTCTAGCATCATGGACATTTGTCTCCTTAGTTCCAAACGCTCAAAGCCGTCCTCTGCCACCAAACTCTCGGGACATTCAGTCGACGTGAACGGTGTATCCTGGTCTCTATTTCCCAAATCATCGGGGGGGATGCGCATGATGTTGACCAAATTTTACTTCGGGATAATTCGTAATATCTTGGAGAGGTTTTGAAAGAGATATGTTCGTATCTCTATTTCTACAGACTTCGCAATTAATCCCCCGTGTCTGAATAGTATTTCCACAAACCTCATGGTTGAGACTTTTTGATGCTGGAGTGTTGTTTTGCTTTGGCCGAATGGTTATCTCACTCTCTCTAATTCCCAGAAATTCGCTGGAATCTTCGACGTGAAGCAGTATGTGTGCAAGTTCAGAATTTTCCTTTTCACTTGCTGCGTTTTCCTTAATAACTAAGGCCGCAAAGGGATTTTTATTCACGTTGGTTTGCTGAGTTTTCTTATTTCCAGAAGGTAATATTTTCTTCTTGCCTTTTGTATCCACTTTCTTTATGTTCATGTAACTTGGTAGAATTCGTTTCCCCGTATAAACCTTCTTGGTCTCACTCTCTTGGCCTATATTAAATATTGGTGCTTGACTGGAATTCCCGACGTGGTTAGGTTTCCTAGCGTTGCTCGTCCTCGAGTTTGTCACACCTTGTTTAAACGGATGTTCTTTTCGTTCCCCAAATTTGTAGTGAATTTCATTGGTTTAACCACCATCCATTCACCAAAATCCTTTTTTTTTTGCCTTTTCGACGATCCATACATTCGGATTTTCTTCAAAACCTCTCGAACCTTCCCCGAGTTCCATCTCGTTTCCACTCGCCTTTGCCTTTACCGTCGCATGCAGTGCCTCGCATTCAGTCATGGCGTGGTTCACATGGCCACACTTATGGCAGATGCTCGGTAGATTTTCGTATATCAATTGGTATACTATCTCTTTGATGCGTATACCTTGTTTGTTCGGTTTGTTGGTGGGTAGCTGGACGCAAATTTGGGCGTATTTTCCTCGTTGCGCCGAGAATGTATTCCCGTATATCTTGATTGGATCCCCAATCTCGCATGCAATCGATTCCACCATAGCCTCGTGGAATAATTCTAACGAGAGGTGTAGGATGCGCACCTAAGTAATTATGCAATCCAAGTTATCGCAATCCACTCGGAAATTAGGAAACCATTTTCGGATTGATAAGAAATTTCCGGTGATCTGCCAAGGTCCTTGTGTTAGGATGTTTTCTCGTTGCGATTGCGTCGTCCCCTTCAAACAATAGGTATTGAGATCGATCAGTTCACAACTTTCGGATAGCCTCCACATAGCATTGAATTTATTGACTAACGCGTGGTAGTTCCACGGTCTTCCCATGATCTTGATGAGAATTGTGTCACGCCAATATTCGCACATCATGTTGTCAATCTCCTCGTCAAGTTCTAGACTTGCAAGCGGCTCTTCCTCCGTCGATTTTAGAACCCTAATTTGTTTGCGAATCTCGGCATTTTTTCCTTCAATAATATGAACGTCTTTAGGTTTAACTTTACTTGCATAGCTCTGCTGTTGATCGAGATTGATTACATGGATTTGATTTCCCAGCATATCGTTCGATCTGTCCGTAATCGGAGTAGATTCTTGTCGCGGCCTCTTTTGTGGTCTACTCTCCTCTTGCCCTAGGGACGTAATGTTCATCTCGGCCGATTCAGTCACCTTTCCTGCGTTGTTGAATCTTGCGTTGTTGAATCTCTGAAACCGACGAGCTTGATCACTCGTCGGTGTTCGGTTGGATTGGTTATAGTAGGTCGCCACTCTCTTTTATCAACTTTCAAATGAAGGAATTGATTTTTATCTTTCAAACTTTCTATAGAAATAGCTCTTTGTCTTTTAATATAGGGACTAGTGTAACAATTAACAAATAGTTGTCTACCCATCTTAGACTAATTTTCACTTTTATTCGGTCCTCCTTCTAAAGAACATAGAGATACTACAAAAACCAAAAAGGACTTTGATTAGGCAATAAATGTTCCCTATTTTATGCATCACTTTTTAGACTCTTGTTACTAGCACACAGTTTCTCTTCCTGGGCCAAGGTTGAACATGCCTTTGTAATTTTAAATCCTCCTCTTTTAGAATTATATATTAGACGATAACCTTCACTAATCCTAAAGTTTTAATCGCTATTCATGGTGGATTAGTAATGATTATGCTTCACATAATAAGAGGGAAAAGAAATGGAAAAGAAATGCCGAAAGGAAGCTAAGACAGGAAAGTAGAGCTTCTTGAAGAATCTAATCTGGTAATTTTTAAAAGTTAAAGTTACTTTTGCTCAAAAATCATAAAAGGATTTAGCAAGTTAGACGCCTTAACTCAAGTCAAGAAGTTTTATCTCCACATTCTTCTAAATATCAGCTTTGTATGTAATTAAACCAGAATAAAATAATAATTATGATTATTGACTTATTGTTACGTTAATTAATTATAACAAGTTTACCTAATAATGTATAATAAATCTGCGTACAATTTAAATATGTGACTACTTAAATAATGCACATGCGTACAAATATTATATTACCTATCAGTTTAATTTTTGTGCTTTTCTTACCTCGTCAAATCATGTATTTTATTATAAAGCGATATATTCAGTTGCTAATCATATTGCACCATAAAAAGTTTATTCTGGCCAATTATGTTGGCAAATGATATAGACGGAATAAAATCCCTAAATGTAGATCAATATTACGTCATTTTTTATTTTGCCCTTGAAAATCTAATAATTAGAGAATCTTGATAGAGTCAAGGAAATATTTCTCTTTCCTATTATAAAAAGATACAGATTATATCTCATAACCTAAATTATCTCTTTCTAGATTTTATAAATAATTTTGTTTCAATGCATTACCATAATATATTAATAATTTCAACATCAGTTAGCAATAATAAGATTACGTGTACAAATTAAATAAATACATTGTCAATAATATAATTTCAAATATCTAAATTTAAACAGTCATAAAAATATAACCGAATTAATTATCTTTGCATCACCTTATATTTTGGCATATTATTGATAGCCTAGTAGACATTTTTACTTTAATATCTGTTCATTTACTTCATGAACAAGAACTAGCTAGTTTATTACGAAGTGATTATTTAAATATTTTTCAATATATTACTACAGTTGTTTTCGTGTATCCTTCACGTTTCTTATAAAACAGTCCTGCAAATATAATTTAAAAAAACTGTAGGCTTTTTACGCTAATCTGATCACGTAATATATGGTTGGGAAACAGAATAATACATAATTAAATCATGTAGTATATTAAATGTTATGCACTAACTATAATTATGTATAGTTTTCTTTTAAAAAAAAAACTATAACTGTGTATTTGCATATTATAAATATATAAATAAATTGATGGAGTCCAGCAACAATTAAATTTGCCTTTTATGGCTTTATGCAAAAACAAAAAGAAAAAACAAAAAAAAGTCTTTTGAAAAATAACTATATGAGATTATATGAATATTTCAGATTTTATCGAAAGATCTTTTATTCTTTGGTTGATTGTTGTGTCCCATATATAACTAAGAAAGATAATCTGTCATTTATTTAATATGAGAGAGTAATCCCCGTTTTATAGTGCTTCTCAAAAAGGACAAATTGAAAACTGAAAAATAGGAAATGATTTGGTGAGGGTAAATTAGAGAAAAAAAAAATTTCTCTACATTTAGGGATTTTGCTCTGTATATATCAGCTCTCAATTATGTTTCATTAATAAATCTAATTAATAGGCACGAGATACAAAAGTAGCAGTATTTTTTTTCTTATGAAAGTACGTACTTCATTATGTTTGAAACATATATAAGAGAAAGATAATTATATGCTAGTGATTTTATCTTCGAAAAAAAATAGCGTAGCTATAGCATCAATACGGTATGCTGCCTATTAGGTAAAATACTTATTTCACTAATATATATATATATATATATATATATCAATACATGTATGTATATATGTCAATATATAAATTATTATTTCCTATCCATTATTCTTCCACGATATGACGCCAGTTGGCCCGCAAAATTCTTAGGAACAAATTGTCATCAATTATTCCAAACTGTATTTTTACCTTCTGGTTAGCTAGCGATGAATTAAGGTTGTTGATGAATGTTGTATAAGTAGGAAATTGTGTGGTAAATATTTTATTCTTAAATGAGGACTCATTCAGTCTTACAAAGACAATTTATTTAAGAAAAAATGTAATGATTAGCCTTTTCCCGAGGAAGTTGAATCGAGCCTAGACTGCTACGTGCTAGTGACTATAATCATGATTATGGTAACTTTTAGGGCAGAAAAGACCTCACTGAATTATTTAGAAATGATGATTAGAGTACCTAATTACTTTGCATTAGTGTCTTCACAGTTTGTCTTTTCAATACCCCCGTTGTGATCCGGTCCCGTTGCGAGATTTCATTTAACTTTTCAGGTAACATGAGATTAGTTTATCATAAAAAAAATAACAATTATAATGTTTAATGGACATGTTTTTTGACTGAATAATGTGTAAGTCGAATAAATTTTTAATTTTCAATAAGATAAAAACCAAAAAAATAGACAAGAAAAAAAAAAACAACAACAACAAACATGACGTACCACTACCAGTGACTCATTGTACCTTTAGAAGTAACTTTATTCACTTTCACGATAAAATATAGTTTTCCATTGATATGGTATTCACGCTGAGTATTATGATATTTGAGAAAAACAGAGTTGATCATTTTAAAGACTGGCAAATTATCATAAGTTACACCAAATTAGTCATAGTGATTCCGTAGATTAAGCGAATTATACAAGCAAATAACTCTAAATAAATTATGGAATATAAATTAAGTTATCGAATTATATAGGCCGAAAGTCACTACAAAATAAAAGGGAATTGCCCACGCTTTTTCTGGCCCTTTGCGACGCTTAAAAGCGTTTGTGAAACACTTACCAACGCTTCAGCAAAGCGTTGGCTTTTTTCGCGTCGGTAAAGGTCCCAACGCTGTTTGGCAGACGTTGGTAAAGAGAGGTCTTTAGCTACGCTTGAAGGCGTTGAGATAGGAGTGGACCAACACCAACGCCTTCCTGCTGAAGCGTTGGCATTTCTATTTGAAGCGTTGTTAAAACAACACAGCGAGGAAGGCTTCCCCAACGCTTTTATCATAAAGCGTTGGCATAGATATTGTAAAAAATGCTTAACAATTGATGTCGTAGGTAGGTGCATTTTTCAGAACACCCAGAACTCAACAATAATTGAGCAAATAACAAATCCAATTCTAACACTTGGACAAGTATTGATGAAAATAATTTAAATCTAAATCAGCCTGGACAATTATATATACTTATTTGTGACAATTATTGATGCGATAAAACTGAACTCAGAGTACATGTAACACAAAACTGAATCCCTTTACTCTACAGATAATGCAATTCAAATGATCTGACAAGTTTCAGTTCAAATACATCAATCTAAGCATTTCACCCTGACATTTATCGGCGTAAAACCAAGGAATTTAGAAAACGAGAATTCAACACAAACAGAGCTCCATATGTCAACACGCTCAGAGAGAGAGAGAGAGGGAGAGAGAGTAACCCGGCGGCGGAGGTACAGATCGTCGCGGAGCTGGTGCCGACTGTTAATTTCAATTGCTAGGGTTTATCTTTTGATCTTTTAATTTTATTTTAGGGAAAAAAGCACCTTACCCCCTAAACTTTCTACCGTTTTGCACCTTGCTCACCCAAATTTATTTTGTTGCACCTTGCCCCCTCAACTTTGCAAACGTTAGCACGTTACCACCCCCCTCCTCCCCCCCAATCACTTTCCGTTAAATTTGACCGAATATTCCGTCAAATTTGACGGAAAGTGCTGGGGGGGGGGGGGGGGGGATAACGTGCTAACGTTTGCAAAGTTGAGGGGGCAAGATGCAATAAAATAAACTTGGAGGGCAAAGTGCAAAACGGTAGAAAGTTTAAGGGGTAAGTTGTTCTTTTCCCTTTATTTTATTTTGAAATATTTTGTCTCATTAACATTATAAACGCGCTTTTACAAGAGGCGTTGGCGTAGGCTTATGTTCAAGTACGCTTTAGGTAAGGCGTTGGTGCATTTTTCAACAACGCTCTCAGAACGCGTAGACTGTGGATGTCATTGCCAACGCTTGTTTAGAAGTGTAGATGCTTCACCCACGCCTTCTGTAAATGACGTTGGCGCTTCCCTTTTATTTTGTAGTGAGTCTAGCCACTACAAGAATGCTTCAATATAGCTGCTGCATATGGGAGGCGATTTTAGGCCTCCTACTGTAGAATGCAATATAGGAGGCGATTACAAGCCTTCTACAATTCAGGAGGCCCATTTTCGCCTCCTATATCTCTTAAGCTAACAGCTCAGTCAACTAGACGAAAAGCTTCCAATCAGAAGCTGCCACGTGGTGGGAGGCGAAAATTCGCCTCCCACAAGTCCGAAAATCTTAAAAAAGAAATAAAGGAAAATGGCGATTGTATTCTGAAAACAAATAATTTAAATTAAAAATTGGTGGGAGGCGAATAATTGCCTTCTCTTTTTAAAAAAAAAATTAAAAAAATAACAAATTTTTAGGAGGCGAATAATTGCCTTCTGTTCTTAAAAAAAATAAAAAAAATAACACAATTGTATTAACTAGCCAGGCGCCAAGAAACACCAATTGCCTCCAATTTTTTTAAAAAAAAAATTAAAAAATAATAAATTTTTGATTTTGGCTTTTTTTAATTTTTTTTTCCTTCTGAGTCGGGTAGAGCAGAGAGAGAGAATAGCAGCAGATTTTTTTTTTTTTGGGTTATATTTGGCTATTTGCAGCAAGGGCCAAACTGTAATTCCCCAATTATTGCTTTCAAGGTGTTTTCAAACTTTGGTATATTTATATTTTTTCCCCCAATTATTTCTTTATCGTCAACCATTGCTCCATTTTTCATGAAAATTTACGGGACTCATGTATTTATGATAATTCGGATTACGGCAAAAAATCATTGAATTTGGAGTTGTTTTTAAGGTGTTTTCAAACTTTGATATATTTATATTTTCCTCCCCAATTATCACTACAAGAAATCTTCACAATGGAGATGGAAACATGGGGACGAAGTTGCGTTCTCATCTAATCGGAATGTTATTTCCGTTCCCGTGGCATGTTATTCATGTAAAAAGTAAAAGCAAATTATACTAATAGAAATGTGAACCAATGTTTGGTTCCCATTGAGAGTTGGTTCTTTTATCGATTCTTTGAAAACACTAATTACGCGTGTCATTCAAAATCTCGTCCAAAATAGAGTAACGAAACAAATAAACGGGATGAATATGTAATTATAGAAAAGTTAAAGAAATATCCGAATTCAGTTTTTTCTTTTACCGATTCTTTGAAAACACTAATTACGCGTGTCATTCCAAGTCTCGTCTAAAACGAAGTAACGAAATACGTTAAACAAAAAAGGGATGAATATGTAATTATAGAAAAGTTAAAGAAATATATGTATTCATTGTTTTCTTTTACCGATCATTTGAAAACACTAATTACGCGTGTCATTCCAAGTCTCGTCTAAAACGGAGTAACAAAATACGTTAAACAAATAAACATAAGAAATATGTAATTATAGAAAAGTTAAAGAAATATCCGAATTCATTTTTTTCTTTTACCGATCCTTTGAAAACACTAATTACGCGTGTCATTCCAAATCTCGTCCAAAATAGAGTAACGAAACAAATAAACGGGACGAATATGTAATTATAGAAAAGTTAAAGAAATATCTGAATTCAGATTTTTCTTTTACCGATTCTTTTAAAACACTAATTACGCGTGTCATTCCAAGTCTCGTCTAAAACGAAGTAACGAAATACGTTAAACAAAAAAGGGATGAATATGTAATTATAGAAAAGTTAAAGAAATATCTGTATTCAGTGTTTTCTTTTACCGATCATTTGAAAACACTAATTACGCGTGTCATTCCAAATCTCGTCAAAAAACGGAGTAACAAAATACGTTAAACAAATAAACATAAGGAATATGTAATTATAGAAAAGTTAAAAAAATATCCGAATTCATTTTTTTCTTTCACCGATCTTTTGAAAACACTAATTACGCGTGTCATTCCAAATCTCGTCCAAAATAGAGTAACGAAACAAATAAACGGGATGAATATGTAATTATAGAAAAGTTAAAGAAATATCTGAATTCAGTTTTTTCTTTTACCGATTCTTTGAAAACACTAATTACGCGTGTCATTCCAAGTCTCGTCTAAAACGAAGTAACGAAATACGTTAAACAAAAAAAGGGATGAATATGTAATTATAGAAAAGTTAAAGAAATATCTGTATTCAGTGTTTTCTTTTACCGATCATTTGAAAACACTAATTACGCGTGTCATTCCAAGTCTCGTCTAAAACGGAGTAACAAAATACGTTAAACAAATAAACATAAGGAATATGTAATTATAGAAAAGTTAAAGAAATATCCGAATTCATTTTTTTCTTTTACCGATCCTTTGAAAAAACTTATTACGCGTGTCATTTCAAGTCTCGTCCAAAACTGGGTAACGAAATACGTTAAACAAATAAACAGGATGAATATGTAATTATAGAAAAGTTAAATAAATATCTGAATTCAGTTTTTTCTTTAACCGATTCTTTGAAAACAATAATTACGCGTGTCATTCCAAATCTCGTCCAAAATAGAGTAACGAAACAAATAAACGGGATGAATATGTAATTATAGAAAAGTTAAATAAATATCTGAATTCAGTTTTTTCTTTTACCGATCCTTTGAAAATACTAATTACGAATGTCATTCCAAATCTCGTCTAAAACGGAGTAACAAAATACGTTAAACAAATAAACGGGAGGAATATGTAATTATAGAAAAGTTAAAGAAATATCTGAATTTAGTTTATTCTTTTACCGATCCTTTGAAAATACTAATTACGAATGTCATTCCAAATCACGTCCAAAACGATTTAACGAAATATGTTAAACAAATAAACGGGAGGTATATGTAATTATAAAAAGTTAAAAAAATATTCAAATCCAGGTTTTTCTTTTATCGATTTTTTTGAAAACACTAATTACACGTGTCATTCCAAATATCGTCCAAAACAGAGTAACGAAACCAATAAACGGGATGAATATGTAATTATAGAAAAGTTAAAGAAATAACCGAATTCAGTTTTTTCCTTTACCGATCATTTGAAAACACTAATTACGCGTGTCATTCCAAGTCTCGTCCAAAACGAAGTAACGAAACAAATAAACAGGATGAATATGTAATTATAGAAAAGTTAAAGAAATATCTGAATTCAATTTTTTCTTTTATCGATTCTTTGAAAACACTAATTACGCGTGTCATTCCAAATCTCGTCCAAAACGATTTAACGAAATACGTTAAACAAATAAACGGGAGGTATATGTAATTATAAAAAGTTAAAAAAATATTCAAATCCAGGTTTTCCTTTTATCGATTTTTTTGAAAACACTAATTACACGTGTCATTCCAAATATCGTCCAAAACAGAGTAACGAAACCAATAAACGGGATGAATATGTAATTATAGAAAAGTTAAAGAAATAACCGAATTCAGTTTTTTCCTTAACGATCCTTTGAAAACACTAATTACGCGTGTCATTCCAAGTCTCGTCCAAAACGAAGTAACGAAATACGTTAAACAAATAAACGGGAGGAATATTAATTATAGAAATATATAATCTCATTATTTTGAAGAAATATATATGTTTGTAAATTAACCATGTGGTGTATTTTTAATTTTTAATTCTTAATTTCAAAAATAATTCTTTTATTATCACAAAAGAATTAAATCAATTTTGGGGGAATATGTAATTTGCTGAAAATTTTAAGCGGAAAAATTAAAGAGCTTTGGGAGAATAAAATTTGGTAAAAAAATGAAGCGGTAAATTTTGCCGCTTTTTTTTTCACAAATCTGAAAATTGTTGGAGGTGATTAATCGCCTCCAACATTTTTTATTTTTTTAAAATAATTAAATCTTAAATTTTAATTAATCGCCTCCTACCAAGTCAATATTTTTTTTTAATAATTTTTTTTTTTAATTTGGGAGGCGAAAATTCGCCTCCCATCACAAAAGAATTAAAACAAATTTGGGGGAATATGTAATTTGCTGAAAATTTTAAGCGGCAAAATTAAAGAACTTTGGGAGAATGAAATTTGTTAAAAAAATGAAGCGGCAAATTTTGTCAATATGTTAAGTGTAATTTTGTCAATACGTTAATTATTTTAGCTTTTTTTAAAAAACAAATATAGGAGGCGAAATTTCGCCTCCCATCAACCAATTTAATTATTTTAGCTTTTTTCTTTAAAAAAAATATGGGAGGCGAAATTTCGCCTCCCACCAACAAAACCACGATCCGCGTGATAGGTATCTTGGCAGGTCTGGACCGTTAGATTTTCTCAATCAGCACATATCAACCGTTTAAATTTAACCATGTGCTGACATATGGGAGGCGAAAAATCGCCTCCTACGCCTCGAAAAAAAACTACTTATACGGTTCTTCCCACAGAACTTCAACAACAAAAAAATCCAACTATTTGCAATTTTTTTCTTGGTGTTCATATTCAATCTCCACCAACATTCACAAGATGAAGTTATTACCAAAGATACAAGGAAGAATACAAGATGAAGATGGTGTTCATATTCATTTTTTTTTTTTTTTTGCTAGCTAGTTTTATTCATGAACACAATAAATAATTTTTTTTTGGATTTATTATGTAATGTATTGGAATGTAGTGATATAGGTTGCAAGTTAATTATGTTTGTATTATTCTATTACATGTCATAGTATTTGCCAAATGTAGCTAAATAATATAATGATATTATATGAATCTCATCATTTTGTAATGTTAGTAATAACTTTTTGTATATATTAATGTTGATGAATTAAAACATGTTGTGTTTCAATTTTAATTTTTAATTTAAAAAACAACCAAATTAGGAGCTATTATTTCAAATGGAAATTTGTGAAAAATTTAGCTGCAGAATTCTGCCGCTATTTTTTTTTTTCAATTTTGTAAATGGTAGGAGGCGAATGGAAATTTGTGAAAAATTTAGCTGCAGAATTCTGCCGCTATTTTTTTTTTCAATTTTGTAAATGGTAGGAGGCGAATAATCGCCTCCCACCGTTCTGTAATTTTTTTTTCCAATTCGGTAAATGGTAGGAGCCAAAATTATATTTAAATGATAAATTAAATATAGGAGGCGAATAATCGCCTCCCACCGTTCTGACATTTTTGCATTATATTTAAATGATAAATTAATTATAAGAGGCGATACATCGCCTCCCACCGCAATATAATATATTAAATAAACGTCTGAGCCCACTTAAACTGGAGTGGATTAATCGCCTCCCATCCCTAAATATAGGAGGCGATTTATCCACTCCCACGCGCCTTCAGCGTTCTGATGGCAAATAATCGCCTCTTATATGGTAAAAGGCGTCCATATAAGAGGCAAACGTGGGCTGGCACTTAATCGCCTCCTATTATTTATATAAGAGGCGATTACGGGGATATAGGAGGCCATTCCTCACCTCCTATATACAAGAATTGTTGTAGTGAGCTAATTGACTCTCATAATTGACATGAGAGTTGAGAGATGAGACGAATGTAATGTTTTTAAAAATAAGCACTTTTCCAAAAAAAAAAAAGAAAAGGAAATAAGGGACTGGAATACAATTATTTGTACTTACAGGCTAACAAATCATCATGATTACATAGAACTTGGAACAATTAGCTACAGTGTATTCTTCTGCATCTTTATTAAAGCAAAACAAAACTTTCATCAGTAAAAAATATTGACTTAGTGATTGACTTGCCGCTGCATCAAAACACTTTTTGTGTCATCGAGCTGCGTGAGAGTATTTTTTAAGAAAATAAATTTACTTGTCACATTTTCACCAAACCCATTATATGCTATTGAACTTTTTAATTAGATATTTGACGAATAATTTTAGGCACTTCAAAAGTTATTTAGTGGTACAAAATTTAGGCAAGAAACTCGACTTTTAATAACATGAAAGCTTATTCTTTTGATAGCAGGAAACATTAAAGTTTACGTTGGATGGCATTATGCAAAATTGATCAAATTCACAAATTGTTGATTTTCATGGAAAAAATCGAGTATATTGACTAAATAAACGTTTATTTAATCGGACTCGAAGAAAGTACAATTCTGCAGGCCAAAATAAATGCTTCAATTTGAATCCTACAGCATAAAATTCAGGAAATAAAATAATCGTAAGTTTCACGTGAAAGGCTAAAAGCCTAGAGGAATAGTGAGAACTAAGTAGCCAAAGTACAAGCTAAAATGAGACGAGAGCCACCCACCTTTGCATTTAGCACTAATAATTCAATAAGTGTGACCGTGTCACTGCGTAATTTACCACAAAACTTACAATCGTTTAGACCAAATGAAACGTCAACTAACATACGAAGATATTAAATATAGATCTACCTGATAATTTGCACATTATACTAGGCATTTAGGAGCAAATTAGTTTATAAGCCTCTTAGGTAAATATTCCCCTAGCTAGCTATGTCATGTTATATGTGCATAAGCATCTCAAATCATCAGTGCATAATATACTAATCAGTTAGCGTTGTGTCCCGATTAGCGTTGATTTCAAATTTTAACAAGAAACACCATATAGATATCACAAGTAGCGTAAGCTTTTAAAATTAGCTTTAATTTTTAAAACGAGTTGATCTGAGTGATTAATGCCAACATGCATAAGCACAATATATTGGATATTACTAAACGTTGGAGGTGATTAGTATGATTACTAGAATGCAGCTGGCCGCACTTTTTGTGCAACATAGAGTAACAAGTATCAATGATTGAATTATAGAAAATTTAATAATTCTAATTTGTAAATAAATTGAATCTTCATTCTTCAACGATCACCATTTCATTTGGAATTTCATCATCATTTACTTTGAATCACTTGCACTAAAAACAAAATCATTATTTCGCTGAGAAAGTGGCACCTGTTACCTTTGTACTTTCATGTGAAAATAATGTATCTTAACCCTTATCTAGGTTTCCTAATTTGACATAACCCTGGGACAGAGGCAGACAGTTCGATACAAAAATGTAATGTTTTTCCCTAAATGCTAGGTAACTACAGTAAGATATTGATTCGTAATAATTGTAAACATTTGAATTTTGTTAGTTCAGAAAAATTAGACCAGTCCCCCACGGCCCCACGCATACCGTACCACGTAGGCATGCGTGAAATTTTTTTACTTCAGAGTTCAGTCACTTCTTACTATTTTTATTATGTTGAGTTTTGACCGTGACTAAATCAGGTGTACTTTTTAGTCTTTTACAGGCTGTTTATTCAGCAACAACTGTTACTTCGATATTCAAACAGTTGCATGTAAATGGTAAAACATCATGATACGTACAACATAATGAAATATCTAAAATAGAATTGAGAAATATTCGGTGTTCCTAAAAATAACAAAAACTACATATATCTTCAACAAAACAAATAAAAAGACTATTAGACATGACCATTACAATAAAAGCTAGACGACGTTATTATCCGGACAACATTTTATTATGTGTTCTTTTAATTTGGCACAATACTCCAAAACAATAAAATAGGTCCATTAATTATCCTCCTATAAGAAATTAAGAAACATATTACCTCCCTCTGGTTTTAAACTGGTGCTAGGCACTTTTTTATGTAACAAGATACAGCTCACTTGCCAAAAAATATAGTGGAATTAACTTTTTTTTAATTACCCTCGACTCTTAACTTTTTTTATTAATGTTTTCACTTTCATTTACAAAAGGATGATGTAAAACTATCACTAACTTACTTAATAAATTAAATATAAATATTCAAATTTTATAGTTTGACAAAGTACAAATTACAAATACATGAAAAAAAAATTGGCTGGTGAGGTGTGCGCCAACTGTAGGATTACAAGGGTTATTGCCTATTTAAAGATTATAGAGGGGTGATGCGACTATTTCATATATTACAAGGGGTAATTTAGGTAATATTTGCTTTTTTTCTTATTCAACAATGCTATTAGAGGTAATTGTTTATCTTTTTTTCGTATTTCAATAGAAAGTTCAGTTAATCTTTTGCAAATTAAAAATATAAGTTCGTGAGAGTTGCCATGGTCAAAATCTAGAAAACAGATTCTTCTTGGTTCTCGGTTTCTATGCTGCACGTTGAAGATATTTATTGCTTTTTAGCTAGGAAGAAAAAATGATCGCAATATTTGTCTCAGAAACAAATCGTGCAATGGTGTGATTTAAAAACGAGTTGTTTTCAACATGGAATCGATAGTGCAAATAAGCTGAATTACTTCAAAAATTGATGTCAAAATAAAGCTCTAAGTTGGGTAGGAGAAGAATTTTAGTAGCGAACTGAATTAGTTCTTTTCTTAAGAAGCTAGCTAGGATATCCTTTAACTTAAATTATGTTTACATATTTGTACCTAAAACTGATCCCATACTGTACGTGGCACAAGTTAGTCTTGTACTTAGTTCCGCCATGAATGTATTTTAGAGGTCATGCTTTTGTTTTAGATTGTAAAATATTCTTTTTGACAGTGGTATCAATGAAAAGTTAAAAGAGTTTCATGAGCTTCAATTTATATAATACATATGTTAGTGAATGACACAATGTTGTAAGTTAATGACGACAAATCTTCCTCTTAGAGCAAAAAAATTGGCAGAATTTATTTCTCATAGATTAAAGAAGAAACATAAAGTGCACATTATGATTTCAAAACAAGTAGCCAAATTTCGACAAATTAGTATTTACTACAAAGATTGAAAAGAAAAACCAATAGAATGCAATAGAATAAACTACTAAATCTCATATTCTCTTTCAATCAGAAATGAGAATACGGTACCACCGGACATATTTGATACTCTTTTCACAAAAAAAAGATAACAAGCATATCAAAAAAAAAAGTCGACTTGTTATTAGCTTAGCTACTCATGAGGATTTACTCATACTTAACAGTACACAAACATTCTACTAATGATACTAAATGTTTGTTAAGTACTACAAGTGGCATGAAGCACAATGGCCATTTTTTCCTCCTTATGAAACTTAATTTGCTTTGCAATAAAATCCTCAATCGCCCTTTGAAACTCCTCGTTACTCATATCATCAACTATCTCCTCTTCCGGTACCACCTCCTTCGCCGCCGCCACCCTCACCGGCTTCTCAGTTTCCGATCGCCGGAGTTCTTTCCGGCAACCACCCTGTTCCACAACACTTTGTTTTACTTTTTCCGCCCTCGTAAAATTCTCCGATCGACTCCGTTTATGAACCTTCACCACCTTTTTCACTTCCAGTATTGTTTTCTTGTCTTGAAACACGGCCACTTCCTCCGCCGCCTCCTCCGCCGCATGCGGCAGCGCCGTCGGGTTTAGTTCGCCGGAAAAGTAGTAGGGTCCATTTTCGATGAATTCGAACACGGTTTTTTCGGGCTCATTCGAAAATATCAGTTTCCGGGATTTGAAGAAGAGGGTGAGCGCTATAAAGTTACCCAGCAGAAAAATGAAGAGGGGTTTCACGACGACGTTTAGCAGCTGCCGGAAATACTCGCCGGAAATTCTGACGGCGAACGGGACACGTGTCAAAACCCACGTGAGAAAAACCAAAATCAAGAGGATTTCTAAAACGCGAAACAGTTTCTTGATTTCTCGAAAACAGGGGATATTGCAAGAACCAATCTTTGTTGAACCATTATCATTAAAATCGAAAAGATCCATTTTTTATTTATTTATTATCCGGTGAGATACTGATAGTTATATACAATGAGTGCGTGTGGTGTGTGCGTGACTATATTTATTTCTTTTTGGAAATTTGAGATGAAAAAATAGGCATTGGGATTTGGAAATATGGTGAAGAGTAGTAGTACCGCCAGAGCTGTGTTTTTTGTGAGAAGAAAGAAAGGTGAAATTTTGGGGTTCAATTTCAAATGGGGTCTCTGCCGTTTTATAGGAAAACAGAGAATCGGAGAGGGGTCATAAATCATAATTAATTGGATATTTTTGTAATGATAATTAATATGATTAAAGAGGTAATGATGACAGTTTCTGAGATTAGATTAGGCTTTCTTAATGGATTCGGGAGTGTTGGGAATCTGTGCTTTATATCATTACTATACTACTTTTTGCGTAAGGTGTATATTAGCTAGTATTAGTAATTAAATCTTGTATTTGCACTTATGCCCCATTATATATATATATATTCTTCTTTGGTCATTTATTCTTTCTTGCATGAGGGTGTGGAAGCCACAATTATAAGATTCGAGTTGACATAAAGGAATATATCTAGATTGGTGTACGTTATGAAGAGAGAAAAGGATAATTGTTCTTTAATTTGTTTGGGTTCATAATTTTCGTACTTATCACTTGTACTGTTCCTGTTTTAAATTGAACTAGAGGGAATTTTGTATTTTGGTCATGCAATATCCAGACAAGAGTAGCCACTTAATAAAAATTTGCATGATGGAAGTCTTTTGTAATATTAGGCATCAATTGACTGAATTAATTCATATAATTTTAATTAGTTGGGCAACACTAGTCTTTTGGATTGAAATATGAGTTGTTGGTTGTCAATTATTCTTGAATTGGATTTGACAATTTTTACATACTATTGTCTTCCCTTTTGTTTTTGTAAGAAAAAATATTACGCTTTTTGTCTATTTAAAATTTATAAGTCCGTACAGTCAATTTGTTTTTCCATGAAATATGTACATTGTGTCAGATGGGGGTTTTTCAGGTGAACTTTATTTATTGAAAGTTGATGGTAGCGCCACTGTAATTATAAATGCGTTTATAAATTCCAACTGCTCCCTTAATTCAAATTCCTTTATCTACTCCAGGAAGCAATCATTTATATAGTGTACTGCATTCCTGTATAGAGTGAGGGCCTAGTTTCACAGTCGTGGAAATTTCCATTGAGATATTCTGGATTTAAATTAATTAATAGAGCTGATAGAAAACTATGTCTCACGGGCAGATATCAGAGAAATGGCTATATGAAGCCTAAAAACAAAACAAAAATTGTAATTATATTATATCTTTTAGGTGCGTAATATATTACTATCATATAAAATATATCTCTAATTCGTCAATGCAACTATGAATTTTTATGCATATTCAAACGATTTTTTATTATTGAACCGCTTTCAAAACCCAAACTATTGCAGCTCTTGGCCTCTTGCAGCTCTCCCTTTAATTATCATCACAAAAATTCCAATTAATTATTGCATCTCTCCCTTTAATTATCTTCCAAACTATTGCAGCTCTCCCTCTCCCACCAAAAAGCAATGCCTTCCATTCCAAGCCTTAAATCATATTATTCAAGCCAAAGCAAGATAAATACCTAACACAACGTTGCCCATCTCTAACTATCAACAATTTAAAACCCACAACGTACAAGTTCTCATAAATTTTATACGGTGCTTTACCAAACAAGAACAAGGATAAGTTTCTTCCAAAAGCTAAATTAAACTAGATTTTTTCTTTTCTTTTCAACAATGAAAGTAAAATTTATTAATGGGAGTGATGATGCATATTCGTAAACATATCTAAGATGTACTCAGACAAGAAAAAATAGGTACCCTACATAAAATTGCTAAGAGGTGTCAAGCAAATACGAGTACAAACTACTCAAAATGCTCGAAATACCCTAGGCACTAGGAAAAACAAATCCCCGACCTCCCAGTGATCACCTGAATGCAACTCGAGAACCCCGGATGATCACTTAGCCTAGTTAACCAGTACTCACCACGACCCACTCCCAGGGGAGCTTGGGATATACTCCCGGTCGTACGAGACCTCGACATATAACGAGCTCGCCTCGCCATTCGAACAGTTGGCACCATTGCCCAACACGTAGCCAGATTCATAGTTCACAAGTAGAAGAAGGCAGTGCAATAAAAGGTAAGAACAGATATAAGAAAGGTCGTCGCCGGGAGAATCAGCCGTATTACCCGGGGTACGCAATACTTACACTCGGGGAAGGACCCCTCCTGAGAGATATCACGCAACTAACAACATTAATGGCAACACCGAACTACCTGTCATTAAGATATACAATTTTACTTGATTGGTCTTTTCACACCGAAGACGACTATTGGAGCAGAATAAGCCTATCCCCACTGGCTTAGAGTGCCCCACAAGCCGATTTGAGCAGACGCACTTAACACCTGGTGAGGAAAGCTTTGTCAAACCTACGCTATTGGGCACTCTATACCGGTCTCCCCTCATTGGTGCAGAAAATACATTCTAGTGTTAGTCGTCCCCATTTTCAGAAGTAATTACTGAAGACTAACAAACATTGGGCAGAATACCCCATAAGACTCCAATAAATAGCACCCCATTCAACAGTCAAAAACAAGTTAAAGCAAAAGAAGAAACGAAGAAGTTCACTCTCAACAATCACATAATCCTTGTACCTAGATAAAAAAAAATTGTAACATTCTACGGGCCCTCAAAGAAATCCCACCCTTTATACACGACCCTCCATTGTAATCCGTCTCTACTCATTTAATAAAATAACTCTGCTCTCTCTATCTCTCTCAAAATCGGAATCGACGGTACGAAAAAAACTCACTTGATGTATCTCTGATTTTGCCCCTCCCTGGGTCCCCAGGCGATATTACATCACCAGTGAGTACATGAAATACTCCACAAAAGAGAAGCTAGATACAACAAGTAAGATGGTTGTTAGACCATTAGAAAAATCAGTAAGAAAAAATCCTCTTCCGACTTTAACAAAGTCCATGCATGCATTAATCTTGATTACCTCAATGATATCGCTAAAGAACCGTCTATTCCTATTAAAACAAAGATTATTCCGATTCATCCAAATTTTCCAACTAACAAACGGTCAAATCCTATTCCAAAATGTCGAGTTTTTTGAGTTGGGAATAACCGCATCTAATGAAGAAGAGTTCTCATATTTCAAGCAATTCCTGATTCTTGAAGATATACCAAGACAAATTTAATATTCTTGCCCATATTTGGTGAGTGAACCTGCATGGGCAAAATAAATGATCAGTGCTCTCAACTATTGTGGTGCAGAACAGACAATTGACATCTCCATTCAGTTGTATAATTTCTCTTTTTGCCAAATCAATTTTTGTTGCGATTCTATCAAAGATAGTTCTCCAAACAAGAGTCATAATCTTCATTGGAGCATTGATCTTCCAAAGGGACATGGCAAGAAAATATGTGGATCGGTTATCAACCCCAGAAAGAACCGAATAAGCGGACTTAACCGATAACTCATTGTTATCAAGAAGTGCATGCTCCTAAGTGAAGAGGTCTCTTCTCCAGGTCCAACCTTGAGACGTCACTCTCCCTTGTCGGTAATGGTGGAGTTTTTGTCATTTGTAATACTGAAAAGCATGCTGAATTTGACGAATAAAGGTTCATCGTTGATCCACTTGTCTTTCTAGAAAAAGGTGTCAACTCCATCACCAACTTGTTTCGATATGTTGTCACTAAACCAAGATTCGTTGCAACACTCTTTGTCTAAATTCGTGAAGACCTTCCACCAAGTCGAGGAGAAACCAAAATGACATCTACCTCTCTTGAAGTCAGATGGCTTTGTCGTTTTGTCGAACTTAGCCTAAAGAATCTTAAGCCACAAGGAATCACCGCCTTAAGGATTCACGACTTCCATTTTGCGAGGTGCACGCTGCATATCTTTAATGTCAAGTCCTCCAAAATCCTTGTGTTTGCAAACATGCACCCACTTGATTGTCTTCTTCGGTGCTATGCAAAAACACAAAAAATTGAGAAGCGAGTTCACTATTACATAATTCACAAGAACCACTCTTCCTCCAAAAGAAACATGGATATTCCACCACTTCGAAATTTTATAGCTGATAGAAATAATTACTGGATTCCAAGTTTCAACACATCTTGGATTTCTATCAACCGGCACTCCGAGGTATTTAATCGTTGCTTGACTTGGATTATGTATCTAATCAACCACATCTAAATTATTAGTAATTTAATGAATTTAACACTCTTATTGACTGATCAATAAACATTACAAAAACTAAGTTCAAAATTTATTGGTAAACTAATAAACTAAATCAATTAGTATTTAATAAGGTATAAAATAAGTAGCCAGATATAGGCCTAAAAGTCTCATTATTTACCTTATGTGAGGACTGATATGAGACAGTATTTCTTTTTCTCTTTTTTGTTTACCCCCTTTAGCACTAACTATAAAATATAGGGCGTTTTTTTATTGACCATCAAAAGTCGATGATTTTCTGCAACTAATAAAGCAATTGAAATATAATAATACATTTCCGGCTAACTTCAAGTAATTATTTAATGCCATGGAAGCATCAATATTTGTTCTCTTCCGACTTCCCCCATCTTTTCTTAAAGCAAAAATGACACTTTGAGCGAACAACATTCACTCGCCGCTGCATCAAAATAATTATAATTTGTGTCCCCGAACTGCGTAATACAGTTCTTTTGATTACACCTCTCTCTCTCCTTTACGTCAAATCCATTATATTACAACACTAAATTTTCGTAATCAGCTATCTGATCCCAAATAGAGAGAAAACAAAGTGGACCCTCATAATTATTATATATTGGCTAGTGTAATTTGTAAAACTTAAACCAAACAACAATTAAAATTTAAATATATGAAATAAAAAGTGAAATTTGTGATGGGAAACAAGAAAGAACAAAACTATATACTACCAAACGAAATATTTTTAAAGCTTGAGTGATAAGGTTCTTCAAAGAATAGAACACGTCAATTTCGAATTTTGAAAAAAATAAAATTCTACTTGTACTCGCATTCAATTATAGCAGGTAACCAAATACTATTTACTATTTTATGGTTTTCACGTGAAGGGCTACTATAGGTGCTATTGCTAAAGGCTAGACGAGTTAGGCCCGTGCCATGGATCGATAGCGTAGCGATAATTCGATTAGTTATATTGCCAGGGGATTAATTATTACACGAACTTTACGCCAGGGGATTAATTATTACACGAACTTATAAAGTTAGCGACGCTTCTAAGGGCACATTTGAATGTCCCACAAGCACATAATCTCCATAATTTAGTATAATAAATGAAATAATTTTACTTTTAGTTGCTAAATATTCTTCCAAATTATAACATTAATTTGACTTAAACTCATGTTTAGTTGCACATACAAATGTACACAATATTAAGTTGAGTATCCCCAAAATTATTTCTGATAAAGCAAGGGCATAAACGATATTTCACTTGGGGGTTGTTGTGAGTTGTTGTGGGTTTAAATTATCATAGGGGAGGGGGAGAATGTAAGATTAGTTATATATGGAAAAATGCTCCAAAATGCAACTTATCATAACTAGACGGCTCGAAAATCTTATCCTATTTATAAGATTAGCACAAAAAGAAAGACGACATTGACCCAACGCCTCGATCTTGCTTGGAGGATTAGTACAGATCCAGCTCCCACATATGAAAATTCGACACACACCCAAGATATTTGTCAAATTTTGTACGACCCCATGTATGAAGTATAATCAATATTGTTCGAAGAAAGAAAAATGAAACTAGCGACCCTCCTTAGTCTATAAAACGCTTTCCCATTTGTACTAAAATGTGTGTGTCTAGGGGGGGGGGGGGGGAGAGAGTTAGAATCTGCATTATTGTACCCCCATTATGATCCCCTCAATTCTTCGTAAATTAGGGAGTGAGACTTTCTTAAACAACACTATTTCGGTCTTATTTTGGTCGGGTTACAATACACCAGTTGCTGTTACAATGGGCCTGATTATGCCAAAATAATGCTAATATATTACAAGGTACATACTAACTTGGACCGGAACACCTATTGTATCTTACAAGTATAAAATTAGTCTAGATCATCTTCTAAGACAAAGAAAAGGATATTCGAATGGATGACGTTCGATCTACGAATCCGAATCGAGGTGGTTCGATGCAGCTCTATGTCGAATCAGAAGAATCCCAAATGGTGCTGGTTCGATGTCGATGTACCTCGAATGGGAAAGGTTCGAACAAGCCCTGAATCGAATCGGGACCTATGTCAAATCGGATGAGTATCGAATCGGAGGATTCGATCGATATGAATATGTATCGAGTATTTAATGTATCTGTAAATTTTTGGGGACGGGGTATTTATAGAACCCATCCCATGGGGCTCGTCTGTATGTCGAATTGGGAAGATCGAATGGGCATAGTTCGATCTAGCATCGATCGAACGGCCACCGTTCGATATAGAACCTGTTGGGCCTTATCTGATTGGGCCGGCTCAGAATGCTATTCTGGGTCTTCTTAAAATATCCCCATCAAGCCCCTCCACATTCCCCTCTCCCTTTCCTTTGTACGGCCAAGCACACATGAGAAATAATATCATCAAATGGCGTCGTTTGTGGGAACCCACCCCATACTTTTTGAGAAAAGATCTACAAGAATGAAGCTAGGAATACCTTGGTGCATCCCACCTTCTTTTTTGGTTGGAAATAGACGTTGCAACCCCATGCAGAGGAAGGAGCTTATGGAAAGAAGCGTTGTGCTCGTAAGGATCATTTAAATTGGGCTATCATATCCTTTTCGAAAGAACCACCTACTCACACCCTCAAGCCGCTAGCCACAGTCGCAGTCCACAAAAAAAGGCGAGAAACTTCCAAAAATGAAGAAAGCTAACTCACCACAACCTCTAGAGTTAGCCGTAGCTTCTCAATTGTGTGCTTCCGATTCTCGACAACTTGTGTTGCCTTCACCCTCCGCTCTACCACATCAGCATAAGCCTTTATGTAGTGATCCTAATGCTCTTGATTTACATCTTGATAGCGGGCCTTCTTTGCCTCCAACACACACACACTCTCTCTCTTCTAACTTATTAATTCGAGCTACAACCTGATCGTACAAATGCCATACTTCAATGTCAAAGCGGACGCCTGGTACAAGACAACGAGAACCAAAGGTAATCATCATACCTTGTGACTGCCAACGATCTTAATAACGACAGATATAATAAAGATAAGAATTAGAGAATAGTTCGCCTAAATAAACAATCACCTCGCCAACAACCAAACGCAAACGACGCCGAAGCCTCTCGACTTCAGGAAACACAATAGAAAGATGTGAAATGGTCAACTTCCTCGACTTCTGCATCAGCATGCGCTGCGAATGGCCCCAGGCAAGAGGCCTACTCCTTCCTCTGACCCCTCACTACTATCCATCACGACCTCATGCACCAGATCCTACGTCACTCTAACATCACTTGTTGGCCCCTCAATCTCCATCATGACGGTCAAAGAGAACAACGGGAAAGTAGCCCTGAAGCGCCTTTGGTAATACTCACGAAATCATCACCCATGTCCTCGTCCGGGAAGGATCCTCCTGAGAAACTAGACTGAGGCACCACTGCAAATGCGTCCTCCATAGAATGCTGAAGAGACTCTTGATGCCGCTCGATCTCCTTTCTACAATTGCATCTACCCCCACTCTCTACATTGGTCTTTTCTGCCGCTGCCCCTTAGCTCAGAAAACTACTCCCCTCGACCCGCTGCTACACGTATGCATCTCTAGACTCTTCCCCAACCGAAAAACCACTCCCAAAGGACACCCCATTTCTCTTATTATCCCTCTTATCCCTTTAATTCATTTTTTGTCTTCTTCTCACTCGATCCCACGATCATCGTCGTCGCCACGCCTCCCACTAACTGTTCAGCTCCCCCCGATAAGGATTTCTTCATCCTCATCAGCTTCTTCTATATAGGCGAACTTTTTGCCGCTCCCTCGCTTTAATAACTAAATATCAGTACGAGAACCTGGCCCCAAAATGTCCACGCAAACCTCATATTCTAGTATGAATGGCCATAAAAGGGGAAATAAAACAAAAAAACATAGAGAAAAGATAACTGGAAACACTTGCAAGTCACTTGGGAATCCACATGACAAAGACTCGAGAAACATGCGCTCACCGAAGAGAGATTACTTTTGTCATAGAAAAAGCCAATGGTCTTCCCCTCTAAAGATTTTGAAGTATCGTACAGAGTACGAAAAAAACCCTCGGCCCATCTCCTTCACCACCACCTCCAAACGCTTGAAATCTTGAACCAAGGGTTTATGTCGCCAAACATAGGGTATCGCCCACGCCGGCCCAAAGAGACAAAGATGAAAATATCGAGTATTCCAATTTCTGAATGACGAGGAAGTATCATTCAGAAATCGATAGCTTGAGTTTCGAGGAGTGAAATAATAAAAGGAGAGACCCGAAGGCGAGAGACTCACCCCTTAAACAGCCAAAAAAGGCTCCACTCAACATATGACCCCCTTTATCAAATATAAGAACACAAAAAAAATCAAGAAGATATACCCATTAGGTGTTAACTGACTGAGAGATAATCCACAAGCCAAAACACGTCACAAAAGAAAAGTGGAATTAAGGCTCATAGCCCCGCCTTGATTCGTGCCACGTAGATATTAACGTGTTTGTTTGGAGGACCGTTTGCTCGCTCGAAAGGAAGAGGAACCCTTTGAATTCTACCATAAACGTATCTACACCAAACTTCTCGAATTTATCCTTTGGATTCCACCATAAATGCAGTCGAAGGAATGTCGCCCACCGCGATGTGGTTAGGTTCCCACTGCCTTTCTCTTCCTTGAAGACGATCCACGACGACTACCCTACCCAAAATACCCCTCCGCAACCCCTTACGCCACACTCGTAGAAACTACTGTACACTCTAGTGCAAAATCCTCTCCCTCAGAAGAAACCACAATAACCAGAATATTGAAAGCCATGGAGTTTTGAAAAAAAAATAACACAATGAAATTGAAAGAGAGGTAATGCCCAGAAGAAGGAAAGCTGAATAAGAAAACGACAATATTTTTTTGAGATATGAGAAGTCTGGAGTCAACTTCTTTATTTAGGCGGTGAATAGACATCATTTAATTCCCGCCCAAAATGCGTTGTTTTTGAGAAAGGCAAGTGGGAAGCCTAATCGAACCCAAGGGTTACACCAGGTTGAAGATTCGTAACTAACCGTAATCAATGTGACCAGTTTAATTGCAAAAAAATGACCCTTTGGGTCAACGCTCTAAATTCCCGTCGTATTCTTCAATTACGAGGAGAATTAGGGGACTCTTGATACTAGTAGAAACCAAACGCCTCGAAGATCTTATCCTATTTATAAGATTAGCACAAAAAGAAAGGCGACGCTGACGAGACGCCTCAAGATCTTATCATATTTATAAGATTAGTACAAAAAGAAAGACGGCGCTGATCGGACGCCTCAAAGATCTTATCCTATTTATAAGATTAACACAAAAAGAAAGACGACGCTGACCCGAAGCCTCAAAAATCTTATCTTGTTTGGAGGATTAGTACAGATCCAACTCTCACCTATGAAAATTTGACACACACCCAAGATATTTGTCAAAATCTTGTACGATCCCATGTAGGAAGTATAGTCATTATTGTTCGAAGAAAGAACAAGCCACCATCCACCGTCAATAAAAAGCCTTCCAATTTGTACTAAAAAGTAGGAGGGGGGGGGGGGGTTAGAATCCCCATTGTTGTACCCCATTATGATCCCCTCAATTCCACGTAAATTTGGGAGTGGGACTTTCTTAAACACCCCCCGTTAATATCATCAAATCTATTATTGGAAAAAATTGAAGAGCATAAATTACAATAATTAAAATTACGGTTGTCGAATAAACCTCAACCGAATGAACGAAGAAAAGTGAAGTCGAGGACCTTTCAATTTCCTTAAAACAGATTCGCCCTCTCCTAGGTGCTTGAGAATACGTGAGTGACTATCTCCCAAGATACAACGACTAACGAGTTGGACCGTTTACACGAATGAGAACTATGACTTTCTTCTACCACCAGAGAATGGAAAATATTTTATGGCTGCGCAGAAAAGCCTTTTGTATGCGTGTATGCTATGTTTTTTGTTGATAAAAACCTATGAGGAATGACCATTTTTATAGACTAGGTCACGGGGAGAAAGATAAAAAGATTTACTCTCCAAGGAACATAATTCACCTAATTACGTATCGCGTAATCAAGACAAATCTTGGAAAATAAACTTGGGCGCGTTTTAGTTAATTAATTTGATCACAAAATTTTACGGAAAGATTTTCTTATATTAATTAATTATCATTTTGATGCTTATTATTTTTTTGTTATATAAATATAGTAGAAAACCAAACAATTATGTTTACGAAAAACAGAAATAATAAATATTGATTTACAAATATTTATGACTTTAATTAGTCAACGTTGAGAATCAATTTTTCATTCACCCATGTACCAAACTCGACCCAAAATCGGTTGTGCAAAACCCGGTTTCTTGAACCAATTTTTCCAACAGTAAAATTTGCATCTTATTACGAGGTATATATATATATATATATATATATAGAGAGAGAGAGAGAGAGAGAGAGAGAGAGAGATTTTACGTGCAAATAGTATTATCGGCTCGGCTCGTATGACTTCCTATTCCATTTTCATTAAATCTTAATTAGTTCTTGGGATTAGTCATTATGATTAGTCATTTTAACTTTTATCTTTCTTTTGAAATCGCATTGCAAGTTGATGGTAGTTACGTTATGCATGCAGAAGGTACTAATCAATCTCCATGTTACGTTTACTATGTCAAATTTTACAACTTGCAACGTATATTAGACATCAAGAGTGAGAATCTTGTCCATCAAATGCGGTTTTTGTTTGTCAAACCAAACTTGTACCAAATTATTTTGAATTACTCACATCAATCAGGTCTAACATTCTTATATCTCTGTTTAAGTTCTATAATTATCGACTTTAATCTATATTAAGAGTACGAAGTATTAAATGTCTACCTTCTCTAACAGCATAAATTTTTAGATAAAATAATAATTCAATATGGTATTAGAGCTCGGGTTACAAGAGGTCACATGTTCGAATCACCTCCGCTACCTAATTATTAAAAAAATACCACGTGACTTGCGTAACAAAAAAATTTACAGCCTGCATGGGAGGGAGCATGTTGAAGATAATATATATATATATATATATATATATATTAAATATTTACCCTCTCTAACAGCTTAAGCTTTTAGATGAGATAACAATTAAATACGAAGTTAGTCCTTTGTTTCCAATAAAGTGATTGATACACATTGAATGTATAGTGGACACCAAACGCTACAAATGAATGACATGATTACAGGACATGTCCAAGTAAATTCTTTTAGAAAATATGCCTGGATTTGCGATCATAATATAAATATACATATGTATATGCATGCATACATATGAGTATGTAAAAGGTTGAAGTAATTTTTAAGTTATATAATCTGATATGGGTATTTCTCGTATTGGGCTAGTCATGGGCTAGGTCCATGTTTTTACTTTGTCGAGAATCATACCCGACATATATATCGAATGTGACATTCGATATAGTACAACTCACATGTTTACCACGTGAGTGGTCCCCGCATCCCGAGGCCTATAAATACCCGCATTCCGGTAATCAAGGTAAGCTTTAATTATTCGCAAATACTGTACATCTATATCGAATACGCTCGATATAGAGCTCGACATAATACTCGATATATATCTCCGATATATATCACCGACGTCACCCTCGACATCAGTAGGAGATCACCCTCGACATAGAAGGTTCCCAATGTCATCCCCGACATAACCTTCGAAGTCATCTTCGATATACTTTCGACATTCGCCCTTGCATCTAACGTCAGTTTGAGGTGTTCCGGACTAAGCCTACTCGACATTAGCTTAGTTCAGGTAGGTCTAGTTTAATGATAGACTCGTTGTACCATACTTGTAACCAACCCTACTTCTATATATACGATCTATTCTTAAACTAGTGGCTCTGTCTGTGGGAACACCAAATTCCCGGACAAGGACATCAAGATGCAATGAAGGATGACCCGATCTCAGTCTAATAGGCTAGTGGTTGACAATTCGATGGCAGAAAGTGCACCCCCACCACTTATTCCGGTCCCAGAGCAAATGATGGACCAGAATGACCCTGAGCATCCCCACGCACCGAGGGAGCCAACTCCGCTCACGCGGCACCCGCCGCTTTGGCGCCTGAGATCATGGCACAAATCAACGCCACGGTCTAGACCACATTGAAGGCAGCCTTAAAGACCTTATTGCCTCGCCTGAATGGTAGAGGAGTAGGCGACGCGTCACCGCGACCCCAAGTATCCAGAGCTAGGGGACTTGGATCCGAGATTAGGGGTGGAGAGCACGACGACACGAGTGATAGCATTATGGACCATCCCCGGTCGAGGGTTCGCGAAGATGAGGTATTCAACCCAATGAGAGATAGAAGAAAATCGCAAGAAGGATGAAGCAGTTAGACCGCGAGAGGATAGACGTTAGTCAGAAACTAGCATTGGCAGAGGGCCATAAGACTCTGACCCCATTCTGTGAAGAAATCGAGGCGAAAGTACTGAACAAAGGTGATAAGATCCCTACCATCAAGGCATATAATGTGAAGAGATATCCAAGGGACCATCTCCAGGGCGTCGACAGTGTACTGAACCTACATAGGTTCTTGCGCAACATCAAGGCAAATATCTTGGCGATGACTCCAACTGGAGTAGCTCTTGATTGGTTTAATTGGATAAAAATGAGATCTATAACTAGTTATGAATAGATAAGGTAGGAGCTGGAAAGTCAATTCTCCAGTGAGAAGAGGATGAGGACCAACATGCACCATCTGAACGCTATGAAATAGAAGGAGAAAGAGAGATTGGAAGAGTTTATGAAGAGATTCAATGACGAATTGATGAAGGTGGATGAACCGCAGGGCGACCAGGTGGTGTTCATTTTGTTCAATGCTACAACGCATAGGAGGTTAACAGGGGAGTTAATCAAGCTCAAGTCACCAACTATTGATCAAATCAATGATCTTGCTTATAATACCATCTACCAAGACAGTATGATGGAGACAAAGCAAACTCCCCAGCAGGCCAATCGCCATAGAGGCAAAGAAGGTTGGAACAGAGACAGGAATGGCAGGGACATGTCACTGAGAAGATATACTCAACTAAATCAGGATATCTTAACCATATTCACGGTAGCTCATAGGAAGAGATGGTTGAACCAACCAAGGAAATTGAGAGAGACTCAAGGCACCAAACGATCGACGAAGTACTGTGAGTACCACCGTCAGAAAGGACACGAGACTAAGGATTGCATAGATCTCAAGGATGAAATCGAGCGCCTCATTCGGGAGGGCAAGCTAATCGAATATGTGCGAAACAGTAGAGATTTCGAGGATTAGGAGGATCGATCACGTTCCCCTAGAAGGGGCAAGGTGAAGGCCATAGAGGGCCCCGGTGGGCGTGGAAACGCAATTGTCAATGCACCTTCTACAGGAGTGATCAACATGATCAGGGGATGACCAACAAGAGCAGACTCCACCAATGGGAGGAAAAAGATTACGAGAGGACTCTAGGAGGACCGCTATGTTGGATTCACATCGCAGATGGATGAGCTACCTAAGGAGAACATTACTTTCTCAAACAGGGACTTGACGGATCTATCTCCCAAGGCCATACAGGCAGGTAAACTTGATTTCCCCTTAGTTGTTAAACTTGACATTGCGAATTATGGTGTTCGCAAGGTGTTGATAGACAACGGAAGTTCCACGAACATCATATTCCCACATGCTTTGGAGAAAATGGCGTTAGGCCACCATGTAGTGGAGCAGATTTGTACCCCTTTGATTGGCTTTGGGGGTGCTGAGGTGATACCGTTGGGACACGTGAACCTGCCAACATCATTTAGGGAAGAACCGCACAGGAGGACCATCAACGTCCAATACACAATTGTGGATCACCCTTTCGCCTACAACATCATAATAGGTAGGCCTGCTCTCAATGCCATATATGTAGTGGTATCCACATACCACTAGAAAATGAAGTTCCCAGTAGTTGGAGGAGTAGGTCATCGCCAATCATGAAGAGGGATGGCTTTGCTACATAACTTTCCTCACACTCTAAACGATTAGGGATGTTGGGGGACATGCGGCGAATCCAAATGGCATCCATCAGGTAGTGGAGTGATCGACATCTGAGGATCACTTGAACTTTTTTCATTTTCAGTAATGTTGAACAATTTATAATTTCCCTAAATTGCCCCATCGTTGGGCTGGACTGTAACTAAACTAGGGGGAACTACACCGGTCTGATTCCCTTGCAACGTGATATGTAGGCGACTTAGGATTTACCTAGCCTTCGACTGTTATCCATTATTAACTCATTTCGTTCCAATAGATACATTCGATTGCATTACGCATTCGTAATTTGCTGCACGTACATACCCTTTTGATGGATTAGAAGAGATTTGCAGACAAGCACACATTTATTCTATGTTTTATCATCCTCTTCTTTGCAAATATACTTGTTTCACCTAAATAAGGTAGGTACATATAGATCCTTGTCGATAACAAGGGATGATATTCTCCGCCTACGGGGATAGAATACGAAGTGTGGATTTCATCTTCCTACAATCTCTGGCATGGAACGATTATGTTATCTTGTTTAAACACCAGGAAATGAAGATCGGCGAATTCGACAGAATCCAATGAATATCTACTACCTAGAAGGCATACAAAAATAAGACAAATGCCATGGATAACTCCACTGTCCATCGAGATAGGGAGGAGATAACCAGACATACAAAAGAAAGACAAATGACATGGGATAACTCCCCTATCCATCGAGATAGGGAGGAGACCACCCGGCATACAAAAGAAAGACAAATGCCATGGGATAACTCTCCTATCCATCGAAATAGGGAAGAGACAACCCGGCATACAAAAGAAATACAAACGCCATGGGATAACTCCCATGTCCACTGAGATATAGAGGAGAGAACCCGGGACACAGAGCGGCCACAAATACAGCAAAAATAATCCCGCTATCGACGCAGATAAAGGGAAAACACACGGCATGAGTAAAGCTATTCCCAACCCGCTAATAAACAATAATTAACCGACCCAGGTGCCCGGATGAGACATTCTCTGAAAATAAGAATAACGCAAATCAGTAACATAGATAAATGTTCAATACCCGAGAAATTGAAAAGAAAATTTTCATTTCAAAACAAGCTTAATATGTACAAAAGCCCAAGGACAATATACACAACCACCTAAAAAGGAAAATATAATACACAACATACCCCTTAGGCAGATTACTCAGGAGCACCCTTCGTATGGATTAGCACAAGACTCTTCTGGTTCAGAATTTCATGGTAGACACTGTAGCGTTAAAATTTCTAAGCCTTTAAAATAAAAGACAAGAAACATTAAGTACAAATAACTTTGTATTTCTTCAAACAATATGTGGTTACAATCTATAGTAATCCTCAGATTCTTTTCTATAACAAAAAATCTTGAAATTTGGTTGACTTGAGAGTGGATGTGATTTTGACCTCTTCCACGTGTATTTGGGTTGAACGTTAATTCAAGGTCTTTTGAGCTTGATCTTCAATTAACAATTTTACTTGATCTTCGCGAAGAACAATTTAATCTTCGACTTGACTTGTTGAACTTGTTGAACGTCAATTTTCTTTAGAGGAATCTTGATCTTCAATAATACTTGGATGCTTGACAAACGTTGATGCGAGGGCTCGGCAGCTTGATCTCGGATTAAACAAAAATTTGATTTGAAGATTGATGAAGGATGATATGATCTTCGTCTTCAGTTCTTCACATATGTTGAACTTTGATCTGCTTGATCTCGAATCAAACGGACTTTTCCGCTTGAAGATTGTTGAAGAACGGTATGAACTTGACTTGGATTTGTTGAATTTGTTGAAGCTTAATCTTCCTCGGCAGAAGTGCGATATTCAAAAATGGTTATTCGATAGACTTGAAGCTTGATGGCGGATCAAACAGAGGTTTTTGTGAAGAACGTCTTGAATGCCGCGAATAACGCCTTGAAGATTGGTGGACTTGGTGGAGCAAAAAACTTAGAGTTTTTTCCTCTTCAACTTGTGAATATTTTGTGTGTGATTTTTCTTTAAGGGAAGACCTCTACTTTTAGTTGTGGAACCTAGAGCCTATTTGCTTGTGATTGGTCGTTTTTCTCTTTAAGATAAGCATGGATTTAATTTGGCTTGTTTATAAAAAAAATCTCTAGAACACATCATATTTCCATGTGGCTTAATATGATTTGTTGAAATACTCAAGCTTTTCCGCGTGGCTTTATTTAATTGGCCAACAACATATATATTAGAAAATCAATTAATTTATCTAATTTCTTTTGGAATTTAATTTAGTAAAATTCCAAATTAAAAATAGACATAATTAATTTAATTTCTAATAATTGTTTTGACACTTATCAATATTTAATTGTAGAAGAAAAAATTAATTTGTCTACAAATGCCCCCTTGCGACTTGTCACGCATAGCATCGTAAAATGCATTTTGAAGTGAATATGTCACAACATATATCTTTCCATATCATTATTGAGATTGATAGAAGATTGTGCATTTTACTTGAAGAATCAAAACTTTAGTTGGCCTTCATGTTAATTTTCTTGGGGAACATAATGAAATTTACGCACCAAAAGCCTATTTTCCCTTGCAACATGCGTTTAGTTTTTTCCTTTTTTTTAATAGTGGTTCACATACTCCAGCCGCATAGGATCATTCTTCATTGGTTCACATAGACCCACACGTCACCCAAATGACATTGTAGTTAGTTGTGGAACCTAGAGCCTCTTTGCTTGTGATTGGTCGTTTTTCTCTTCAACATAAGCATGGATTTAATTTGGATTGTTTATCAAGAAATCACTAGAACGCATCATATTTCCATGTGGCGTAATATGATTGGTAGAAATACTCCATCTTTTCCGCGTTGCTTTATTTGATTGTCCAACAACATATATATATTAGAAAATCTATTAATTTATCAAATTTCTTTTGGAATTTAATTTAGTAAAATTCCAAATTAAAATAGACATAATTAATTTAATTTATAATAAATGTTTTGACACTTGTCAATATTTAATTGGAGAAGACAAAATTAATTTGTCTACAAATGCCCCCTTGCGACTTGTCACGAATAGTATCGTAAAATGCGTTTTGAAGTGAATATGTCACATACATATATCTTTCCGTATCATTATGGAGATTGATAGAAAATGGTGCTTTTTACTCGAAGAATTAAAACTTTAGTTGGCCTTCATGTCAATTTTCTTGGAGGGCCATAATGAAATTTGTGCACCAAAATCCTCTTTCCCTTGCAACATGCATTTAGTTTTCCCTTTTTTTTAATAATAGTGGTTCACATACTCCAGCCGCATAGGATCATTCTTCATTGGTTCAAATAGACCCACACATCACCCAAATGACAATGCAGTTAGTTGTGGAACCTAGAGCATATTTGCTTGTGATTGGTCGTTTTTCTATTCAAGATAAGCATGTATTTAATTTGCCTTTTTTTTACCAAGAAATCTCTAGAACACATCATATTTTCATGTGGCTAAATATGATTGGTTGAAATATTTCATCTTTTCCGCATGGCTTTATTTGATTGGCCAATAACATATATATTAGAAAATCAATTAATTTATCTAATTTATTTTACAATTTAATTTAGTAAAATTCCAAGATAAAGATAGGCATAATTAATTCAATTTCTAATAATTGTTTTGACCCTTGTCAATATTTAATTGGAGAAGACAAAATTAATTTGTCTACAAATGCCCCATTGCGTCTGTCACGAATATCATCGTAAAATGCGTTTTGAAGTGAATATATGTCATGACATATATCTTTCTGTATCATTATTAAGATTGATACAAGATGGTGCATTTTACTTGAATAATCAAAACTTTAATTGTCCTTCATGTCAATTTTCTTGGGGGCCATAATGAAATTTGTGCACCAAAATCCTCTTTTCCCTTGCAACATGCGTTTAGTTTTTCCCTTTTTTTTATAATAGTGGCTCACATACTCCAGCCGCATAGGATCATTCTTCATTGGTTCACATAGACCCACACATCACCTAAATGACATTGCAGTTAGTTGTGGAACCTAGAGCCTCTTTGCTTGTGATTGGTCGTTTTTCTATTCAAGATAAACATGGAATTAATTTGTCCTTTTTTACCAAGAAATCTCTAAAACACATCATATTTCCATGTGTCTTAATATGATTGGTTGAAATACTTCATCTTTTCCGCGTGACTTTATTTGATTGGCCAATAACATATATATTAAAAAATCAATTAATTTATCTAATTTCTTTTGGAACTTAATTTAGTAAAATTCCAAGATAAAGATAGACATAATTAACTCAATTTCTAATAATTGTTTTGACCCTTGTCAATATTTAATTGGAGAAGATAAAATTAATTTGTCTACAAATGCCCCCTTGCAACTTGTCACGAATATCATCGTAAAATGCGTTTTGAAGTGAATATGTCACGACATATATCTTTCTGTATCATTATTGAGATTGATACAAGATGGTGCATTTTACTTGAATAATCAAAACTTTAATTGGCCTTCATCTCAATTTTCTTGGGGGGCATAATTAAATTTGTGCACCAAAAGCCTCTTTCCCCTTGCAACATGCGTTTAGTCTTTCCCTGCTTTTTTGTAATAGTGGTTCACATACTCCAGTCGCATAGGATCATTATTCATTGGTTCACATAGACCCATACATCACCCAAATGACATTGCAGTTAGTTGTGGAACCTAGAGCCTCTTTGCTTGTGATTTGTCGTTTTTCTATTCAAAATAAGCATGGATTTAATTTGGTTTGTTTATCAAGAAATCACTAGAACACATCATATTTTCATGTGGCATAATATGATTGATTGAAATACTTCA
Source organism: Linaria vulgaris (assembly GCA_948329865.1). NCBI lineage: Eukaryota > Viridiplantae > Streptophyta > Magnoliopsida > Lamiales > Plantaginaceae > Linaria > Linaria vulgaris. The sequence goes on along the minus strand of OX415250.1, from coordinate 25,342,153 downwards.
TCTTTTCCGCGTGGCTTTATTTGATTGGACAACAACATATATATCAGAAAATTCATTAACTTATCTAATTTTTTTTCGAATTTAATTTAGTAAGATTCCAAATTATAAATAGAAATAATTAATTTAATTTCTAATAATTGTTTTGACACTTATCAATATTTAATTGTAGAAAACAAAATTAATTAGTCTACAAATGCCCCCTTGCGACTTGTTACGAATAGCATTGTAAAATGCATTTTGAATTGAATATGTCACAACATATATCTTTCCATATCATTATTGAGATTGATAGAAGATGGTGCATTTTACTTGAAGAATCAAAACTTTAGTTGGCCTTCATGTCAATTTTCTTGGGGCCCATAATGAAATTTGTGCACCAAAAGTCTCTTTTCCCTTGCAACATGCGTTTAGTTTTTTTCTTTTTTTTTAATAGTGGTTCACATACTCCGGCCGCATAGGATCATTATTCATTGGTTCACATAGACCCACACATCACCCAAATGACATTGCAGTTAGTTGTAGAACCTAGAGCCTCTTTGCTGTTCAAGATAAGCATGGATTTAATTTGGCTTGAATATTAGGAAATCTGTAGAACACATCATATTTCCATGTGGCTTAATATGATTGGTTGAAATACTCCATTTCTTTCGCGTGGCTTATTTTGATTGGCCAAAAACACACACACACATATATATATATATATATATATATATTAGAAAATCAATTAATTTATCTAATTTATTTTAGAATTTAATTTAGTAAAATTCCAAATTATAAATACACATAATTAATTAATTTCTAATAATTGTTTTGACACTTGTCAATATTTATTTGGAGAAGACAAAATTATTTTTTCTACAAGTGCCCCCTTGCGACTTGTCACGAATAGCATCGTAAAATGCGTTTTGAAATGAATATGTCACAAACATATATCTTTCGGTATCATTATTGAGATTGACAGATGATGGTGCGTTTTACTCGAAAAATTAAAACTTTAGTTGGCCTTCATGTCGATTTTCTTAGGGACCATAATGAAATTTGTGCACCAAAAGCCTCTTTCCCCTTGCAACATGCGTTTAGTATTTCCCTATTTTTTTATAATAGTGGTTCACATACTCCAGCCACATAGGATCATTCTTCATTGGTTCACATAGAGCCATACATCACCCAAATGACATTGCAGTTAGTTGTGGAACCTAGAGCCTATTTGCTTGTGATTGGTCGTTTTTCTATTCAAGATAAGCATGGATTTAATTTGTCTATTTTTACCAAGAAATCTCTAGAACACATCATATTTCCATGTGGCTTAATATGATTGGTTGAAATACTTCATCTCTTCCGCGTGGCTTTATTTGATTGGCCAACAACATATATATGAGAAATTAATTAATTTATCTATTTTCTTTTGGAATTTAATTTAGTAAAATTCCAAGATAAAGATAGACATAATTAATTCAATTTCTAATAATTGTTTTGACCCTTGTCAATATTTAATTGGAGAAGACAAAATTAATTTGTCTACAAATGCCCCATTGCGACTTGTCACGAATAGCATCGTAAAATGCGTTTTAAAGTGAATATGTCACCACATATATCTTTCTGTATCATTATTGAGATTGATACAAGATGGTGCATTTTACTTGAAGAATCAAAACTTTAATTGGCCTTCATATCAATTTTCTTGGGGCCCATAATGAAATTTGTGCAACAAAAGTCTCTTTTCCCTTGCAACATGCATTCAGTTTTTTCCTTTTTTTTAATAGCGGTTCACATACTCCAGCCGCATAGGATCATTATTCATTGGTTCACATAGACCCACACATCACCCAAATGACATTGCAGTTAGTTATGGAACTTATAGTCTATTTGCTTGTGATTGGTCGTTTTTCTATTCAAGATAAGCATTGATTTAATTTGTCTTGTTTATCAAGAAATCTCTAGAACACATCATATTTCCATGTGCCTTAATATGATTGGTTGAAATACTTCATCTTTTCCAATTGGCTTTATTTGATTGGCCAACAACATATATATTAGAAAATCTATTAATTTATCTAATTTCTTTTGAAATTTAATTTAGTAAAATTCCAAATTAAAAATAGACATAATTAATTTAGTTTCTAATAATTATTTTGACCCTTGTCAATATTTAATTAGAGAAGACAGAATTAATTTGTCTACAAATGCCCCCTTGCGATTTGTCACGAATAGCATCGTAAAATGCATTTTGAAGTGAATATGTCACAACATATATCTTTCCATATCATTATTGAGATTGATAGAAGATTGTGCATTTTACTTGAAGAATCAAAACTTTAGTTGGCCTTCATGTCAATTTTCTTCGGGACCATAATGAAATTTGTGCACCAAAAGCCTCTTTTTCCGTGCAACATGCGTTTAGTTTTTCCCTTTTTGTTTTTTATAATAGTGGTTCACATACTCCAGCCGCATAGGAACATTTTTCATTGGTTCACATAGACCCACACATCACCCAAATGACATTGTAGTTAGTTTTGGAACTTAGAGCCTCTTTGCTTGTGATTGGTCGTTTTTCTATTCAAGATAAGCATGGATTTAATTTGTCTTTTTTTACGAAGAAATCTCTAGAACACATCATATTTCCATGTGGCTTAATATGATTGGTTGAAATACTTCAACTTTTCCACGTGGCTTTATTTGATTGGCCAACAACATATATATTAGAAAATCAATTAATTTATCTAATTTCTTTTGGAATTTAATTTAGTAAAATTCCAAGATAAAGATAGACATAATTAATTCAATTTCTAATAATTGTTTTGACCCGTGTAAATATTTAATTGGATAAGACAAAATTAATTTGTCTACAAATGCCCCTCTTGCGACTTGTCACGATTAGCATCGTAAAATGCGTTTTAAAGTGAATATGTCACCACATATATCTTTCTGTATCATTATTGAGATCGATACAAGATGGTGCATTTTACTTGGAGAATCAAAACTTTAATTGGCCTTCATGTCAATTTTCTTGGGGCCCATAATGAAATTTGTGCACCAAAAGTCTCTTTTCCCTTGCAACATGCGTTTAGTTTTTTTCTTTTTTTTTTTAATAGTGGTTCACATACTCCGGCCGCATAGGATCATTATTCATTGGTTCACATAGACCCACACATCACCCAAATGACATTGCAGTTAGTTGTGGAACTTATAGCTTATTTGCTTATGATTGGTCGTTTTTCTGTTCAAGATAAGCATGGATTTAATTTGGCTTGAATATTAGGAAATCTGTAGAACACATCATATTTCCATGTGGCTTAATATGATTGGTTGAAATACTTCGTCTTTTCCGCGTGGCTTTATTTGATTGACCAACAACATATATATTAGAAAATCTATTAATTTATCTAATTTCTTTTGAAATTTAATTTAGTAAAATTCCAAATTATAAATAGATTTAATTAATTTAATTTATAATAATTATTTTGACCCTTGTCAATATTTAATTGAAGAAGACAAAATTAATTTTTCTACAAATGCCCCCTTGCAACTTGTCACGAATAGCATCGTAAAATTCATTTTGAAGTGAATATGTCACAACATATATATTTCCATATCATTATTGAGATTGATAGAAGATGGTGCATTTTACTTGAAGAATCAAAACTTTAGTTGGCCTTCATGTCAATTTTCTTGGGGGCCATAATGAAATTTGTGCACCAAAAGCTTCTTTTCCCTTGCAACATGCGTTCAGTTTTTCCCCCTTTTTTTAATAGTGGTTCACATACTCCAGCCACATAGGATCATTATTCATTGGTTCACATTGACCCACTCATCACCCAAATGACATTGCAGTTATTTGTCGAACCTAGAGCCTTTTTGCTTGTGATTGTTTGTTTTTCTATTCAAGATAAGCATGGATTTAATTTGACTTGTTTATCAAGAAATCTCTAGAACACATCATATTTTCATGTGGCTTAATATGATTGGTTGAAATACTTCATTTTTTCCGCGTTGCTTATTTGATTGGCCAACAACATATATATTAGAAAATCCATTAATTTATCTAATTTCTTTTGGAATTTAATTTAGTAAAATTCCAAATTAAAAATAGCCACAATTAATTTAATTTCTAATAATTGTTTTGACACTTATCATTATTTAATTGGAGAAGACAAAATTAATTTGTCTACAAATGCCCCCTTGCGACTTGTCACGAATAATATCGTAAAATGCGTTTTGAAGTGAATATGTCACAACATATATCTTTCTGTGTCATTATTGAGATTAATAGAAGATGGTGCATTTTACTTGAAGAATCAAAACTTTAGTTGGCCTTCATGTCAATTTTCTTGGGGTCCACAATGAAATTTGTGCACCAAAAGCCTCTTTTCCCTTGCAACATGTGTTCAGTTTTTCCCTTCTCTCTCTTTTTTTAATAGTGGTTCACATACTCCAGCCGCATAGGATCATTCTTCATTGGTTCACATAGACCCACACACCACCCAAATGAAATTGCAGTAAGCTCTGCGATTCTTCTCCTTAAAAAAAATCTGGACTTAGCAAATCACTAGATTAAAAGGACTCCTTGTCAAACACTTGTACTTCAATCGCCTCCAGGGACAAAATTCGACACGTACATGGACGTTATAAAAATCTAAAAATTTCGTGTTTAATCAACAACAGAGATTTCCTTCAAAAATTAGAAAATTAATTCTAATTTAACTACAACTGTATAGTCGGAGTTTTATTTGAACTAGGACTATTCTTAAAGAAAGTTCTATAAAGAGAGCCAAATTGGCAGCCTCGTCCTCATAATTAGAATACTGATGCAGTCTTTTAGTTCACGTTTCTTTTCTGCTTTCGTATTCTTTAGTTTTTCTTTTCAAATTTTGTGCAGTCTTGCGAGACTGAAGAACATCTTTTTTTTTCTTTCACTGATTGCTGATTCTGTTTCTTTGTTTTTGTTGGTGCATCAAATAAATAATAGATTGTAATCAGATGCTTCAAAAATCAGCAAGTCCATATAGCAGATTCTGAAAAACAGCAAGAAGCCAAAAACACTTCGAATGCAAATTCCTTCGCCGTTTCGTGAGCTGAATTCAAGGTTGTCGCATCAGACCTTTCCCCCTTTTTTTTTGCTCGTCTTTGGACAGGTGCGGGCAGTGAAATATCTTTGGCAATGAAGCCCAATCAAAACAATTTGCCGCCAACTCGCATCATCAACTTGGCGCTCTCGCAATTGACAATCCTATAAATTTGTGGCAAATATTGACGAACTCTGGCCCATTGAAGTACCCCATCTAGTAGATTTCAAAACCTTTGGTGCCTCACCATCAAATATCAAACGATGATCTTCCCTTCGATACTGTGGGGCGATGCTTTGCAAGAGGAGATGCTACAGAAAGAAGACTTTCTCAGTTGGTGCAAGAGCAAACAACTTCCACAAAGATATATGGCAATCCATCCGTTCTTATTCACATAAATTGCAACTTGAAGATCATGAAAGGTCTATGCGCGCAACAATACTTGACAAATCCCAGATCTCTTGCAAGGAGAGGAGGAGCACACCCAAACCTTAATCGACATGACCTCATTGGTGAACTTGAAGGAAGGGACATTCTTTCCACCACTCGACATCAAAGAAACCTTTAAAGGATGAGACATTCATTTGACGACTCGACATCAAAGAAGCCTCAAAAGAGACATCCCCTTCAAGACATGGCATCAAAGACATTCAGCGTGAGTGGATTTGGCTTCAAGGCTTGGCGTCAAAGACATTCAGCAGGAGTCGACTTGTTTCCAAGACTTGGCATCGAAGACATTCAACAAGAGTGGACTTGTTTTCAAGATTTGGCATCAAATACATTCAACAGGAGTGGACTTGTTCTCAAGACTTGGCATCAAATACATTCAGCGGGAGTGAACTTGTTCTCAAGATTTGGTGTCAAAGACATTCAACAGGAGTGGACATTGTCGACCATACACCAAAGACTGCTTGAACGAGGAGACGTTGCTTTCATGGTTTGATTGCGCATTCATCTTTGTTGGCACATCATATTCATGTGTTCTCTTGTTGCACTCCACCCAAATTTTTTCAAAGAACCTTGTCGATATGGGAGTGGTTAAATGACATACTTGTCAAACTACGTTCCATCTTCTTGAAGGACTTCTCTAGTTAAACATGCAAGGCATATCCTTTTCGTAGTTGGGAGGGTAATTTGGAAGTATAAACTTTGATTGAGCAACACAAAAGTGTCTATTCGAAGATCAAGCAAGCTTGGAGTATGATTGCAACTATCCTCTTGAATCAAAGCACACATTAAAGAATCATCTTGGAAATTTGGAACATCAACTCAATGAGCTTCATGTAAAAGCTCCAATCCAACATTACTTGGTGAAACATATGACTGGACTTAGAATTTCTACGTTGCCTACATATCCAACAAAGGAATCAAGTCAAGTCGTAGTTCAAAATACATCAAATTCAATTCAGAGATGGTGGAATTTATATTCATGCGGGCCAGTAGTAGCAGCAGTTTAGACTCATGCGTCATGGAGAAATTGACTTGAACACTTGAGGAACATGCAGAACTTTTTGCTTGTGTCTAAAAGACTTGAAAACTTGGATATCTTCTTTGAAGACTTGGACTTGAAGAACTTGCAGACCTTTTGGCTCGTGTCTAGGAGACTTGAAGACTTGGATATTTACTTTGAAGACTTGGACTTGGAGAATTTGCAGAACTCTTGGCTCGTGTCAAGGAGACTTGAAGACTTGGATATTTGCTTTGAAGACTTGGACTTGAAGAACTTGCAGATCTTTTGGCTCGTGTTTAGGAGACTTGAAGACTTGGATATTTGCTTTGAAGACTTGGACTTGAAGAACTTGCAGACCTTTTGGCTAGTGTCTAGGAGACTTGAAGACTTGAATGTTTACTTTGAGTTCACATATGCAAAAAGTTTATACTCACGTTAAGGAGAATGTTGATAGTTTATACTCTTATCAAGGAGTACATACTTCGACACTTAATTTGAAGATTTGAGATAGTTTAAGCTCGTATCAAGGAGCATATTCGTCGTGATGAAATTTGATGTCGCGCCCTCTTCATCTTCAGTGTCATCCGTATCACACCTTTAGTATCAAGGATATGAGTTGAGTTTTCTTATTTAGTAGATTTCATACTTGTTTCAATGTCATGCGCGTGTGTCGTCAACTCTTCAAAGGTTCTTGGTTTGATTCCTTGAAGTATGTATGAGAGACCCCAATTCATCCCTTGAATACAAATCTCGATGGCTGAAGTTTCAGACAATTTTTCTTTGCAACTTAAGGATAGATTTCTCCATCTATTGACGTACTCAGTCACTGGCTCGTCTTCTTGTTGATGGGAATTTGCAAGCTCAATCATGCTCACAGTGTGCTAAGTGCTATAAAACAGATTGAAGAACTTACTTTGCAAATCTTTCCAGCTATCAATGGATTTTGGCTCAAGACTAATATACCAATCAAAAGTGGCTTCTTCTAAGGGTCGAACAAATTGCTTGACTAAAAGATCTCCATCAGTTCTGGCACAACTGCATGTTTCGATGAAGTGAGCAACATGTTGTCTTGGGTCTCATTTTCCATCAAATCTTTGAAACTTTGGAGGTTGATAGCTTTCTGACATTTGCAATTGCTCGGTTCGTTGAGTGTAAGGCTTCGTATATGATTTGAAAGACTTATGTTGAGCTTTATGTTCCTTGGAAACTTCTTCGATGAGCTTCTTCATTTGACCGGTAGAGACGTGACCTTGTGAGGATACTTGAATTTGTTGGCTTGAGGACTTAGAAGGTTTTCCAACTTCAGCATCTTGAAGGGTTTCTTCAAAAGGCTTTGTGCACCATGATGCCTTGTTCTTCTTTCCTTGTGAAACTTGACTTGTGGAAAAGAGAAGTGGCTAGGATTCTTTCACTTAGGACTTCACCAAATTCTTGAGCTTCAATGCCTTGAGTAGCCTTTTCATATGCCATGCTTCGACCGTTGCTTGTTCTGTGTTCTTGTTTTGCGAGAAGAGTGGTAACTTCAACTTCTTTGCTCGAAGGTTTGATGCATCCTTGAACTTCGACTTTATCAGCGACTTCTTCAATGTTGTAATTTCCTTCTTGGATATCTAGATTTTGGAGAAAGACAATTCAATCGCTATTCACGTCTATGCACTTGTGTTGTGAAGCACTCAATAGCTCGCGCCAGCGCAGCGCTCCTCCATTGAAGATGCTTGATTCTTTTCTTTAGCTTTATGTCTTGCCCCCAGTGCGAGTGTAGCTTTCATCATCAGTTGTGAAGAGCCTCCGCTTGTCGCCCCCATTGACTTATCCGTTGTTTAGCAATGCCTTCTTCTTGTGACTTCAAACTTGTAGACTTGCTAGAAAAGAGATGAGAGGTGGAGATTGTCCCACCGGCGTGCCAAAATTTGTAGCGTTAAAATTTCTAAGCCTTTAAAATAAAATACAAGAAACATTAAGTACAATTAACTTTGTATTTCTTCAAACAATGTGTGGTTACAATCTCTAGTAATCCTATGATTCTTTTCTACAACAAATAATCTTGAAATTTGGTTTACTTGAGAGTGGATGTGATTTTGACCTTTTCCACGTGAATTTGGGTTGAACGTTAATCCAAGGGCTTTTGAGCTTGATCTTGAATTAACAATTTTACTTGATCTTCGCGACGAACAATTTAATCTTCGTCTTGACTTGTTGAACGTCAATTTTCTTTAGAGGAATCTTGATCTTCAAATATACTTGGATGCTTGACAAACGTTGATGCGAGGGCTCAACGGCTTGATCTCGGATTAAACAAAAATTTGATTTGAAGATTGATGAAGGATGATATGATCTTCGTCTTCAGTTCTTCACATATGTTGAACTTTGATCTTCTTGAAGAGACTTGAATCTTCAAAAACGATTTTTTGAGGGTCTTCTGACTTGATCTCGAATCAAATAGACTTTTTCACTTGAAGATTGTTGAAGAACGGTAAGAACTTGACTTGGATTTGTTGAATTTGTTGAAGCTCAATCTTCCTCGGCAGAAGTGCGATCTTCAAAAATGGTTATTTGATGGACTTGAAGCTTGATGGCGGATCAAACAGAGGTTTTTGTGAAGAACGTCTTGAATGCCGCAAAGAACGCATTGAAGATTGGTGGACTTGGTGGAGCGAAAAACTTAGAGCTTTTTCCTCTTCAACTTGTGAATATTTTGTGTGTGATTTTTCTTTAAGGGAAGACCTCTACTTTTAGTTGTGGAACCTAGAGCCTATTTGCTTGTGATTGGTCATTTTTCTCTTCAAGATAAGCATGGATTTAATTTGGCTAGTTTATCAAAAAATCTCTAGAACGCATCATATTTTCATCTGGCTTAATATGATTGGTTGAAATACTCCATCTTTTTTGCGTGGCTTAATTTGATTGACCAACAACATATATATTAGAAAATCAATTAATTTATCTAATTTCTTTTGGAATTAAATTTAGTAAAATTCTAAATTAAAAATAGACATAATTAGTTTAATTTCTAATAATTATTTTGACACTTGTCAATATTTAATTGAAGAAGACAAAATTAATTTGTCTACATACATCTTCTACAGGATCATCATCGCCCTCAACATCGGAGTCTTCCGGAAGTTTCCCATCCGGGCCCAATAAGGGTTCAAAGGGCTAGGATCGAAACCATCCCTGAAACCACCAAGAAGATGGATCTCACCATTGATGGAGTCCTTGGCTTCCTCCCACTACTGTACTCCACGCTCGGCGCATATCTTCTTCAAAGTCTCACTCAAAAGGAAAGCTTTGGCATTACCAACCCTCTGCTCTCGAGTAAGCTCCTTGCAACGATTAGCCCTCTCAGCGAGGTCCAACTATTCTCGAACTCAAAGGAGTTCTGCCTCGGCATTCTCCCGCCGCTCCCTCTCTATAGCGAGAGATATGTTGGCTTGATCGAGAGCGGCCTCCCACTCCTGGTTCTGATTGAGGAGGACATTCACATTCGTTTTGCTGGCGCTAAGGACACTCATGGCTTCATCATGCTCGACCGCCAATTTGGCAGTTGTGGCTGGATCATAATCAGCCAGACTCTCAAGAACAGCAATAGCCTCGGAGATACACTCCACATGTGCGACATTGGTTTTACTCGCCGTCTTCAAGAACCCGACGAGAAACTTCCCGACCTAGAGGACAAAAACAACTCAGTACTCTAAGAATACCGAAGAGGCACCTTCAAAAATTACAATCCCTATATTTAAACAAAAAAGGGTGATCACTCACTTACAGCTTGGAACAAGGAACTATGACCGACAGCAAAACTACTGCACTCGCTCAATTTCCTCTTATGGTGGGAGTAATTAGCTTCGAATACCCCGAAGCTCGGCTTCTATTGGAACCTGCACCAGTTCCACCTTGCGTAGGCGCGCTGCTACCCAGAACTGCACCTTCCGCGGGCTCTTCGCCCTGCGAGGATCCACCCAATTTTTCCTTAAGGCGACGACCATCTCGCCCACGTTTCTCATGAATTGTCGGAAGCATTGCATCACCACCAGCCTCCATCCTCGGGACTGTCTTGCATTGTATAATTATATCCAATCTCCGATGCATCACAAGGGTAGCTACAGACAGATAGGTGGAAGGTCATCAAAATAGAACAAAGATGAAACTATCCAACTAACGGTAAGAGAGGAGTATACCAAGGTCGAAAGAGCCTCGATAGGGCATCGTAGAAAGACCGCTTGCATCAAGCACGTCTTCATCACAAAGTATTGTGAGGTCATACAGATGAGCCAACAAGCTACCCAAAAAACCGGTCGTCCATTGGGGGCCACCAATACCAGCAGGCTTCGAATACTTATCTCCGCTACATAGAAGTATTCGTTCTTATTGCCGAATTCATAGCTAGATTGGCCACCATGCAGAAATATGCGCCCATGTTGTGCTCGAAAAAACCTTTATCACCACCCTTCTTATTGGTGATAACCGTGAAGAGATTCCAAAATTGGTTCACTCCGTGAGGAACACCAACGGCTTTCATAACACAGAAAAAGCCCACAATGCACCCAAGGGAGTTGGGTGACAGTTGTCCGAGGCACACCCCAATACTAAACAAGATAGCAACAATGGTAGGATCAATGGAGAATCGCAGACCGTTGGAAAAATGCTTTGCGTGCACGGTGATAGAACCCTGCGGCAGCATATGCATTCTCTCATCTTCCTCGGGAAACCTAATCGTATACCCGACATCCATGTGATACGTGGCAGAATAAAAACAGGGTGATGAGGGACATGTGACACCATGTCTTCATAACTAGTAGTTGTTTTGTACTTCTTCACTCAAGGCGTCATGGGAAAATCCCATTCGTCATACTGCACATCTTGATTCCTTTGAGGCTCGTCAGCATCCTCATCTAACCCATCCCTGACATAATCCCCAACTAACTCGTCTGTGCCGAAAAACTCAGAGTCAGCAAAAATAGGCTCGGAGCCTCCAACCTCTACAGTCTCAGAACTAAAACAGGCCTAATCAAAATCACTCCCGCTCGACGTCGCAGTGGTGTGTAGATAGAAGCGCGAAAAGTGCTCTGCAAAGGCTATAACAAAATCACCAAATTTAAAACCAGCAAAATCAGAAAAATGAAGAAGAGACCATTAATCCTAATATTTATATCGAAAAACACATCGGAGATACATCAGTTCAAATATCGAGCACTACTTCGAAAAACAATATCGAAAATTATATCGAAATACATGTCGAAAATCCCCGACATACCACAGTACAGGAAACAACGAATTTCGGTAGAAGACAAAATGATATTCTCTTTCCTCACAACCCGCTATTTATAGATATCGGGTATCAGTCACACATGTATGGCAACCCCATGTCGAACTTAAAATTCGACATTTATATCGAGAGAAATTCGATATTAAATTAAATCAACAAAAAATACAAGAATTCAAATGCGAACCTCTAAAGATTCGCAAATTGCACTAGGGGGTCCACCAACATTTCTTTAGACACAATGAATTTTCCCATCCGAGTTTCACCATTTGAATTGGCGGGACGAGAGGTACCGGTAAGCCAAAAACTTATATCTAATTTGCAAATTATTATCCTCGGATAATAACTCGCAAATTGGGGGACTACATGATATGTGTATTTCCTGTGTTGGGTCAGCATTACCTATGTCGGGGATCATACCCGACATATATATTGAATGTGACCTTAGATATAGTACAGCTCACGTGTCCCGCATCTCGAGGCCTATAAATACCCGCATTTCGGTAATCAAGGTAAGCTTTAATTATCCGTAATTACTGTACATCTATATCGAATATGCCCGATATAGAGCTCGACATAATACCCGATATATATCTCCGATATATATCACGACGTTACCATCGACGTCAGCAGGAGATCACCCTCGACATAGAAGGTTTCCAATGTCATCTCCGATATAACCTTCAACGTCATCTCCAATATACTTTCGACATCCGCCCTTGCATCTAACGCTAGTTCGAGGTGTTCCGGACCAAGCCTACTCGACATTAGCTTAGTTCAAGTAGGTCTAGTTTAGTAATAGACTTGTTGCACCACACTTGTAATCAACCCCATTTCGATATATACGATCTATTTTTAAACTATAATTATAATATATGTACAAAATAAAGTTGAAAGAATTAGAATATAAATAACAAATAGTATACCACTACTAAATTGTGTTAAGAGGCACATTTGTGGAATAAGAACGTTTGTGGGCAAAATGAGAAGTACTTCATTAATGCAATCTGACCATCAACTTTCAGCCACATTTTAGCATATCTATTAGTTTCATGGATGCTATGATTTCGATTTTCCAAACATCAGAAGTAGGTTTTGCAATTACGTTAAGCCTCAAGCGCTGTAGCTGCAATTATCGATCTCTCCATTATTCATTATATAGTTGATGGATTAATAATTCTTCACTAAAAAACAAATGTATTACTTCACTTCTGTGTATTGTCAGAAGAAAAAAGTACTTCACTTCAGTGTAATCTAGGGAAGGAGCGCTTCTGCTCATTGTACTTTCATGTCAAAACAAATCTTTCTTATCCAGGTTTCTTAATTTGACAGAACCCTGGATCCAGGCACAGTACACTCACTACAAAAGTGTAAAACACTATCAGGACTCAATTATTAAAGAATAAAATTTGAATATTTTTAAAATCTCTGATATTCCCCTATATTATTTGTAATTAAACAGGCTCTATAAATATTTTAATTCACAAATAATACTCTAATCTATATATGTTTTGATGTATTGACTTAATCACCTTAATTATTATGATTATTATAATCATTTCTTTAAAAGAATTATAACAATGATTTTTTTTATATATTTATCTAATGCACCCCGAAGGGTAGTGACTCTAGTTCCACGTCATAAAAAGAAGTCTATTACTATAAAATAAATTAAGATATGTGGTGAAAACATATTCAATTTGAATAAAGAAGTAATTTTTTTTTTATCAATTTGAGTAAATGTACATCGCCTATACTTTATAGAGAATATCTGATAATTGGAATAATAATTTTATCTTGATAGATAAAAACATATAAAAATATCTTGAAAATTATAAAAAGCCAGGGAGGAACACATTTGCGAATTTCTCTAATGCCACTTGTTACATATTGTGCAAAATTAGAATTTAGATCAGTCCCCACCCCCACCCTACCCGTACCCAGCTAGGCCTACGTGCCCGAATTCTAAAAATGGTACCATACAGTTTTCTCATTTTGGCCACTTCTTTTACTATTTTATTGTGCTTGGTTTGACCCTCACTCTGTCACTGGTGTACTTTCACAGCTTGTTTTCTTTCTATTCCAGTAACTACTGTTATTTCAGTACTAAAACAGTGGCATCTAAACATATGTTGAAACTTGAATGCACTAGTAGCCTTATCCCCCTCTAAAGTTACAGAAGATTTTTTTTTTTACCATATGGTTAATAATGAGCTATACTGATTAAAAAAGACGTGCAAGAGGTCGCTTATAAATGCATATTAGAAGCAATACTTTAATCAATTTCATATTAATTAGCATAAAAAATCGTTAAGAATGTATTTATTGTATATTTTCGTGAAATGGCCAAATAAGCTTAGAGTTGGTCTTCCACTAATGTGAAACAAAATTCCCTAACATATTCTGCATTTCTCACCTACCCCTTATGGTTTAAAGTTTAAACAGTGGCAATGTACCCCAATGTATGTTTAATACCTCTTAGCCCCTTGATAAACTTTTTATTTTGGACACGTGATCATATTTTCGTTCGTGAGATCTAGTCCAGTTAACGTAATATGAATACCTTGGGGCCACATATATGTCTAATTTTTACACGCTAAGGTGCAAAGTGGGCAACACATTATATATTAGGAGGCTTAATTAAAGAAATTTATCCAAACAAAATTAACAGAAACTTGGAGCATTACATATCCTTAAACTCTTTTATGTCTTTAAATTTTATGTCTCGGTACCACTCCGGTAATAGATTTATGAACAGGCATGTAACCCTTAAAAAAAAAATTCCAACCTTGTATGTATCGAATATCGACAATGTATTCATACACTCTTATGTTGAAAATAATTAAACGGGTTGCCCATGCGGGCTAAACCCGACCCGTAAATTTAAATTCAAATAAAGAGAGAGAGTGGTTTCTTCCTTAATTTTGAATTAATAGACCACCCAAGTTTCCCTCCTCTTTACAACATCATTTTCAGTTTTTTTTTTTTGAAGAAAAAACTTTGAAGAACTCCTATTTTCGTAGGAAAAATAAGAGAAAAACTTTTGATCAATTTCTTCACATTTTAACTCTTGCAACTTGGCTCTTGGTTGTGGCTACAATTCCTTTCCGTTTGTCATTGGAATTCGATCAAATTGGAGCACAAATCAGGGGGAAGCAGACATGGAATCGAATCAGGTTATTTAACGTTCATGGGAGCAACTTTGGGATCCGTTTAACATGGATCAAATGTTAGTATGTTTCCTTCATTGGTACCAGAGTCTTATTTCTAACTTTTTAGAACATGGATGAACATGTATACATGCCCATTATGCAAGTGTTATTTATGTTATCCCGAAATCAAAAGCTTCATGATCATCAATGGTGATTTTTTGATTTCTTCGATTTATGCCTTCAAAGTTTTACTGTATCATGCTAATATGATGTTTATCATACTTGCAAAATTTCGTAACGAATGGCTTTGTGGTTTATGAGATATTACGAAGTCGTTGCGTTTTACCCAAAACTTTGACTGCATGATGCGATTTCATTTCAACGAGTTTTGGCATGAATCCTACGGGGTTAGAAACTACATGTCAAGATCTTTCCATCCATATAAAGAACGTTACATTTTACTAAGAATTGAGAGTGTTATGGCACTTTCAATTTTTAGCCGAAATTAAAATTTTCTGCGATTTTTGATGAAGATGCACAGAAACGCGACACGTGGCACAAAGTTCATAACTTGCACCGACGGCGCGTGAGAAGCCTACTGTGGTCCATTTTGTATCCGAAAATTGCATTATTCTCACAATTGAGTTTCCTATTTTTTTGCAATTTAAAATAATTTTTTAAGAGTTCGAAAAGAATTTTCATTGGATTTTTTACCTTTTAATGCAAGGATAAATCTGGAAAAATATTTTTTATTTTTTGGAAAATTCTAAAATTTTTATTTTAGACCCTAAAAATTATCTAAAAAGGCATGTGAGCCAAGTGGGAGTGTATGGACATTTATTTGAGCCATAGTTAATTTTGTTTAACTTGAACATTTAGTTTTTCTTTGATAGTTGACACAAAATTGGCCATTTAATGCCGTATTATGGTCTCGAGTATCATACAATGTACTCGAAATTATCTTATGGATATATGTTGTTTTGACAACTAAAGTAAATGTATGTATACACTCCATTGTGTTAATATTTTGCAATTTTAAACACGGTGAGATTTCGAGAAGAAAACCCCGAGCTTGGAGGCTCAAAGTTCTAGATGGATGTTGGAAAACTTTAAAAATCCTAAAAGAGATCTATTTGCGCACTTG
Organism: Linaria vulgaris; assembly: GCA_948329865.1. NCBI lineage: Eukaryota > Viridiplantae > Streptophyta > Magnoliopsida > Lamiales > Plantaginaceae > Linaria > Linaria vulgaris. The sequence continues at coordinate 25,326,081 of OX415250.1, read as the reverse complement.
GTTGGCTATAATTTGGATCCGAGATCTAAATGTTACCGAAGGTGTGATTGAGATTTGATGATTGGATTTAGTTTTGGAATAATCACATGTGAACATGAGGATAATAACTTTAATTATTTCATGTGACGTGATGTATTCTGTAGTTTCGTGACGAAAGCATGTATTAAAACATGTATGATTATGTTTAATCATTTTTGGTTCATGTAGAATACGTGTTTGTTTCCTTATGTGCATTTGTTTTGAGCATGTAATTTCATATTTTACATGATGTATGCACGCTAAATATTTAGCTAAGTGGGAGTTCTATGGTTGGCAGAATTTTAAAAATTCTCACCTTGAACTTAGAAGATTTTCTGATTTAGAAATTAATATCGTGATAATGAACGTTGGGATATGGATGATGATAGGCCACTTTGTGACCTCTTCGATTCCGTACCTTATGGTCGATTATCATGAATGTTGATTTGCTAGATATAAAATCAAACTTGTATAAGCAATGGACATTTAAGAAGATATATCTAGAAAATGACAGACCATGGTAACCAAGTTGGTCACGTTCATAGATTCAAATAAGTGCTAGCAAAGCACCTATTGTGAATTGAACTGACTGTAAACTTATATAGTTTAGTTAAGGATAAGACAATTTGATACCCCTATCAACATCGATTAAGCCACTCTAAACCTTTTAGTAAGGTCACTCTACTCTTTGAATATAAATCTAATGGCATACATATGATTTAATTTCGCTGCATGTGCCGTTCTGTATAACCATGTGATTAATGATCTATATAGATGGTGTACTTTTATATTTGAAATATAAATGTATGACCAACTCGTGTTTAAGACACTGGCTAATGAAGCTGGCGCATTTGTTAAATTCTGATTAATCACGACTATGATTTTGGTCAAGTGTGATCAATAATTTTAGTTAGTTTGCACGCGTTGAGTAATATGCTCAAGAGTTAAACCGAGTATCATTCTCATCATCATTCATTTAAACATCCATTTATCTTTTAAATTGTTTGTTCAAATGATCAGGTCAACTTTAAACTGGAAGGCATTGAAATGGATTCTGAGATATGTGAAACACACCATCAACAATGTTCTGGAATTTGGTGAGTTGCAACATCTGATGGAGAATCAGCCTGGTATTCAAGGATTTGTGGATTCTGATTATGCTGGATGTTTGGACACCATAAAATCACTTATTGGATATGTCTTTACAGCATTTGGAAATGTTGTTAGTTGGAAGGCTAACTTGAAGAGAGTTGTTGCACTATCTACAATTGAGGCAGAGTATATTGCACTGGCAGAAGCAATCAATGAGGCTCTATGTCAAACCTCGCATGGACAGAAAGGAGGGGCCCCACAGACAGCGACAAAGAGGTCTTCAGATGGGTTTGCCAAGGAGCTGGGGATTCAAGATGATGTGATCACAGTTCACTGTGACAATCAGAATGCTATACATTTGTCGACGAACCAGGTTTATCATGAAAGAACTAAACATGTGGATATCAAACATTATTTTGTGAGAGAGGTGATAGCATGTGGCTCTGTGGTGGTAAAGAATGTCGCAACTAAGGAAAATCTAGCAGATATGATCACCAAAGTCTTGCCTAGCAGCAAGTTCGATCATTGTCTGGATTTGATTCAACTGAAGAGTTGTTAGTCCTGGTGTTCAGGACTAGTAGAAGGAGTTGGTTTGCTAATTTTGTGATTGAGGTAGAGTTACAGAAATAAAGTGGAGAATTGTAGAAGTTAGTGACTTTGGCTCAGTGGTATTTCCATAATTCTGCCAGCTTGGACGTAGTTGTAATTGGGGTAGCTTGAGTAGCAGTGGAAGCTTGTATATGTGTTGCAACTAAATGAGAGACTGTTGCAACTAGGCAACGAGAGTTAGTTAGGGCTGGGCGTTAATTCAAGTGGGTCGTGCGCTTCACGCGAGTTAGTATAATGGTCACCAGTATATATACTCTATTACGCAACCGTTTTTCATAACAGTTTTTATGGGAACATTGTACTCTACTCTCTTTAATAAAATTGGGTCAATTTCTCCAATGGATTAGGGTTCTTCATCACATTGATGATTGAACGTCGAACCAAGTAAATTGCGTGTGTTCTTCATATTGTATATTTTTCTTTATTGCGATTGTTATTCATATTTGTTAGTTCGATTTGTGCGATTCAACTGAGATTGAATTCGGTAAATTTTGCGTTCCATTGAGCGATTTCACTACAACATTCTTGGAATCCAGTTGAAGTGTTTGTTCCAATGTATCCTTAGCAATCTCTTGCAATCCTTCACTAAGTTAGTATACATAGGTTGTGACTCCACCTCTCCAGAGACAAGTTTAAACACCACAAGAGAATCCACTTCCACTTCAATATTGAGAATCATCTTGTTCCATGCAAGTTCAAGGCCTTGTTTTAGTGCTGTTTAATTTTGTTTCATCCGCAATGTGGGAAGTAAGGCTCCTAGAATATCCCAAGCACCAACTTCCATCTTCTGCTCTAAGCACACCATCATATGTCCCCCTGTTAGAGTGTTGAAGCAAGCTTTCATCAGTATTAAGCTTAAACCAGTCATGTTTTGGCTTCAACCACTTAGAATTCCTCTGGGGATGTAGGTTCTGTCTCCTCCCAGAAAACAGATCAAAATTGAATCTCTTGAACTAGCCTGCCTTGGACATTTACTTACTTATTATGAAAAGTTCTTGAGTTTCTGTGCTTCCAGCAGATCCTAAGGGTAGCCATAAACAACCATTTTCATTGAGAAATTGGACTCACTAGATTCATGATTTGAAGTTTCTCTGAGTTATCTTGTAGCCACTGATCATCCCCTACATTATCAAATAAATGCATATCCTCAGGGTGGATAATGTGTTCCCAAAGTTCTCTAGCAACCTTATAATATATGTGTAAATGAATTCCTCTGCTTCATAGTAATCACACAAGGAACACATAGCAGTGAGGGTTGTATGTCTTTTGAATCTCATATAGTTTGTAGCTAACCTTTCATGAGACAACAACCACAAGAAGTGCTGAAGTTTGTTACTAATATCTACTCTCCAAACCCACTGGTTATGAGTTGAATTTCTTTCAGGAACTTCATGCCTTTCCTATAACAGCTTGTAAGCTGATTGATAGGAGAAATATCCACCGGAGGTGCCATTCCACAACATGTCCTCCTCGTCATTCCAAGGAATGAATCTTCTCTCAATGTCCTCAAGGACATCATTAGGGATTTCTGAAAGGACACCTTCCAATCTCCATTCTCTGTTTTGATCCAGAACATCTTTCAGCTTCAAATATTTCTCAGACTCATGAATCCTCACATTCTCTTGATATTAGCTCACAGATCCTCGCCAGTTATCAAACCAGAAGGAAATCATATCACCCCTCCCAATCTTCCATCTGATATGAGGTTTCATCAGCTCCATACATTTCACAACTCCTTTCCATGTGATGATGTCATAGCCTTTGACATAATACTGAGAGATACATTGTTGTTTTAGATACTTAGCCTTCACTAGCTTGATCCAGATTGTATCCTCATTAGTCAATACCTTCCATGCCAATTTTGCTAGAAGGGCCTCATTAGACGTTCCAGACATTCTGATTCCAAGGTCTCCCTCTTTCTTGGATTTAGTAACCTTCTTCCAGTTAATCATAAGTAGTTTTTTCTGATCATTGTATGTGGACCAAATGAACTCTCGAATTTAGTACAAACATGCGTTTCTCATGGAAATCACAATACATGTTCAAGTCAAAAATATATAAGGAGATAAGTGTGTACTATTGCCATAAAAAAGAGAATTCAAAATAAACATGCAATTCTTAAATACATGCTTCCATCTTAGAAATAACAATATAAAACATTTCATGGTAAACACAACAACGCATGCTCATAAAGAAATAATTAAATAATCCTACAACGAATCTTATAGCATCACTTATAGTTTTTTAGATCCGCGATCCAAATTTAACTATTCAAGTATGCGCAGTAAAAATTCTCTTAGGATTCCAAATGCTTTCCATTGACCATATCGAACAACGAGCTACGAAGCTCGGGGCTTCATTTAGAAGGCGTAACATTGTTCTAAGACGACAAAATTCAACTCATGAGTGTATGTACATCTTTCTTATGGTCCTCAACAATAAAAAAAATCCATTACAACAATTTAGAGCATGTGTCTTCGACCCTCGCTACCATAAAGAAACATTTGATGCCTAATTTTGTACTAGTATTTGAAAAAAAAAAACTAAATTTCCATACTTGACAAAATTAATTATGGCTCAAAAATATTGTTCATACAGTCCCACTAGGCACAAAAAAAATCCATTTTAGATAATTTTCTGAGTCCCAGGAATATTTTTCAACAATTTTCCAAGACCAAAAATTACTTTTCTTTAATTTTAGTAATATAAAAATTACAAAAGATACAATAAAGGACTTTTTTCTACTCTGAAAATTATAACATTAATTACCATTAAATCAGAAATTTAATTCTGAAAAAAATTACAAATTTCGCCAAAATCAGACAATTGGAACGCATTGTACGCATCCAAACGCGCCCTTAGCATGAATGGACCAGGGTTTGCCACTTGGCACACTCATGCGCAGCAACAGTGCATTGACTGGTCAATCAACATCACAGTGTTGTCATCGGCGCATCATCATGATGTCACAGGTGGTACAAAGTTTCTGCGATATATGAAGAACTCAAAAAATATAGATTCATGGATTTGAAGCGTTCTCATGTATAACGAACATGTCAAACATGATAATACATGGCCAATAACATTAGAAATCGAGCCTTATGGCTGTGATACTAATAAAGAAAAGTTTACTAACTTTTAACCAGTAGAAAATGAGTTTCATGGTGCTCCATGAATTTGATCTTTAACCCGCTTGATTTCATGATATTTAGATCCGATTTCATGCTCCATAAAAGTCAAATTTCGATCACAAATGAAAGTGAATCAATTGTCACAATCCTAAAACCCTTTTGATGGTGAAATATGTTCAAATACTCATTTTTTTAATCTTCTAAAATGGTGCTCATGTTTATAGACGAAAATTGATTTATTTTCTGCATTTGATGTGTTTTTTCTAACAAGAAAATCTGTAGATAACTACCCTTGGTAGTTATGTGAAAATGGAATTAGGGGGGGGGGGGGGGGGGGGGGGGGGCGCTACTCCATAAAATAAATTGGGTCAACCCATCACATGGACGACCCGTGACCCATTTTCAACGTAATATAACATAACACATGACAGTGATTTACATGATAGAACGTAGTGCAGTTCATTTACGTAGTAAAAGAAAAAAAATCAAACTAAAGAAATATAAGAATACTCTCAAATTGAAGTAATTAAATTAATGAATATTATATACACACGCCTAGTGGTGGAGAATCTGCAGATTAGTGGCTTAGGAAAAGCTAACTTAATTATTTTCATGGAAGATGAGGAATTGATCACAGTGATCTTGATTCCAAATAATCACTTTTTGAAAACCAAAAAAAAAAAAACAAAATCACTTTTTGATGACTTACTTTCAACCTGCTTGCGTGTAAAGGCCCAAATAGATGTTAGTATAGGACAGAGAATCCACTCATTTTCCTATTAAAATTCATCGTGCTTAATAATATTAATATCTCAACGAAATGAAGTTAAGGGAAAAGTAACTTGTCTCTTTGGTTGAGATTTGAGAGTAGGAGTTTAATATTCGATTTAATTACATGGTATGTCTAGGAAAAGGGAGGTAATAAAAAAATTATGACAAATCCCTGGATATTATAGTATTAGCAACCTAGCTAAATAGAGATACGAGGTAACATATCAAATAGAGATAGAGAAAAGTAGGGGTAGCAAACGAGTGAATCGCATCGAAATGCGATTCGATCGACTAAGATTCAATGCATTAGGATTGAATGAAGTTAGGCCCAACTTAGATCTAGCATGTTAGATCCAAAAAGATTTAACTTATCGAGATTCAAATTTGTACATTAGTCCCTCTTTTATCCAACAAAAATCCATGTGGATCTATGTGTGGATCCATACAGATCCTCTAGCGGATCCACTCGGATCCAATCATAAATTCACATGCGGTCAATTAACCAACTAAGTTGATTGCGACTTGTAAAGCCATCCAATCGAAGGAGACAAAAAAAAAAAGGGCCAACGCACTACATCTTAAACACATTGAAATTTAATAAATTATAATCTAGAAAGTACACATTACACCTAAACACATATTAGATGTAAATCACAAAAAATACATATAACACACATTTTCTGTAAAATTTTCCAAAAGAAAAAACTCGACATCCAAAATCATATATAGAAAGTACGTACTCCTCAAGCCGGGCACTGATGACAAAAATTAAGTGGGTGGGCTATTTGGCCTTCTAATAAAAAGTTGCTAAGCACATGGAATATATAGAGAGGAATATTTTCATTTTGATAGAAGAGGGGGCATCAGGAGCATCATAAGAAACTTAGGAGAGCAAAGTTGGTAAAGTGCAAAACGAACTGAAGAGGGCAAACTCCCTTTCTTCGTGACAAAAATATTAAAATTGCAGTAGGTTTTGTGAGGATTAGAAAAAAAAAAAAAAAAAAGTGGTAAATGGTGCTCTGAAATGGGCTTAAATGTGCATTCAATTTTTTTTTTATGAGTAACATGCTTTGTTACATAAAAAGCATATCACATGATATCCCACACAACATTAAGATTTCAGCAACACAAACGTAAAGCATAAATAGTATCAAACCAGCTGGCAACTACTATAGTACTATATATCAATTTAGGGCCTTGTAGAGGGTACGTGGGAATTGGGCTTTTGAGAATACCCCAGTAGTGAAACTAGAAATTCCAGTCAATCAACATGTTAGTTCGTAATCAACTTGTAAGATTAGATAAATCTCACCACAATTGTGTGTGAGTTGGTAGCCTTTATTTATTATACTAAGTAAATATTACATAAGGAAAGTCGTGAAATTAAGGAAATAACATAATATTGCTAAACTATTGCTAATACCCCCCATCAAGCTCGACGTGGGGGAAGACCAACTCGAAGCTTGGAACGAAAAAGTTCAAATAAAGGACGAGGCAATGCCTTTGTAAAAGTATCAGCAATTTGAAGAGTCGTCGGGATGTGACAAACAACAAGACGACCCGAGGAGACCAACTCGCGTACAAAATGATAATCCAAATCAATGTGCTTAGCACGCTTGTCAGCCACAGGATTCTGAGCCATGAACAAAGCACTCGCATTATCACAAAAAAGAATTGGCATTGAGGATAACCGAATATGAAGTTCTTGAAGAAGATTGATGAGCCAAACCAACTCTGAAGCTGAGGTTGCAAGCGCACGGTACTCGGATTCACAGCTGGAACGAGCAACTGTAGGTTGCTTCTTGGCGCTCCAAGATAGAAGATTATTGCCGAGTAAAAAAACATAACCGTAGGTGAAGCAACGAGTATCCGAGCAACGAGCCCAATCGGCATCACTATAACCAAGTAATGCCGGGGAAGAGGCCGCAGCAAACGTAAGACCAAAGGCTTGGGTGCCTTGAACATACCGAAGGATACGCTTAACGGCTTGAAAGTGATCGACCGTGGGCTGATGAAGATACTGACTCACGGTATTGACAGCATAGGACAAATCGGGACGCGTGATCGTAAGGTGAAGGCCACCAACCAAAGAACGATAAAGCGTGGGATCATCAAAAAGAGAACCATCACTTACAAAAGTAGAACCGGCAGCCAACGGTGTAGCCACAGAATTGGCGTCCAACATTTGTGCACGAGAAAGCAAATCACGCGCATACTTGGATTGACCCAAGAAAAGCCCATCAGAAGTATAAGTAACCTCCAAGCCAAGAAAATATCCCAATTTTCCCAAGTACTTTGTGGCAAACTCAGAATCCAAACGAGCAATGAACTGAGAAATAATGGTAGAATCATTACCATTGAGAATAATATCGTCAACATAGACGAGTAAATAGAGAACAACACGACCCCGATAAAACACGAACAATGAAGGATCCGCACGGCTACAAGTAAAACCCAACTTCAGCAAAAATGAACTAAGTTGTTGAAACCAAGCACGAGGTGTTTGCTTCAATCCATAAATGGCCTTATTCAAGCGACATACATGCGAAGAAAAACGCGGATCAGAAAAACCAGGCGGTTGTTCCATGTAGATTGTCTCACTAAGATGGCCATGAAGAAACGCAGTCTTAATGTCTAACTAATGTAGCGTCCAACCTTGAATAACCGCAAGAGATAAAATAACACGAACAAGACTGAAAGTGAGAGAGAAATCAAAGCCAGGAACTTGCGTAAAACCCTGTGCCACAAGCCGTGCCTTGAGGCGTTCAACAGTACCATCACTGCGAAATTTGGTACGAAAAACCCATTTACTACCAACCACATTCGCATCAGAAGGACGAGGAACCAAGGACCATGTCTGATTTGAATGTAAAGCAGACAATTCTTCTTCCATGGCGGCATGCCATTGTGGCTGCTTTAAAGCAGACTTAAACCCCTTCGGCTCAACAGCAGTATGCAATGCAGTAATAAGCGCATATGAAGGAGAAGAAATTAGAGCATACCGAGGATTAGGACGGATAATGCCATTCTGCGCATGCGAGGAGGGGCCGAGATAGCTTGAGGAGCAGCCACAGCCGCGGGTGGAGGCGAGAGAGGTGCCACCGGATCAACAGGGAGGTATGGTGGTTGCGGGTCTGGTGCAACAACAGGTAACGGGGCAACACACGAGGGACAAGGCAAAGAGGAAGAAGCAGGCACAGGAGGCCGAACAGGAACGACAGGATCCGAAGGAGGAATGTGCACGACAGGTTCATAGAAAGAGGACACATCAAGAGATGATGGTGTAACAGTAGAAGCAAGTCCTGCAAAAGGGAAGTGGAATTCATCAAATTGAGCATGCCGTATAATGTAAACCCGAGAAGTGGAGGGATCGAGGCACTTAAAACCCTTATGCTGACTGTTGTAGCCCAGAAAAATACAAGGTAAACTGCGGGGGCTGAATTTATTATCCGTATAAGGGCGAAGATATGGAAAAACTCGACACTCAAAAGGATGAAAATTTGCATAGAGAGGCGCCTCGTGGAACAATAACTAAAAAGGCGACATACCCGAGAGAGGTTTGGCCGGAACCCTATTGATAACGTAAACAACTGTACTAATCGCCTCAACCCAATAACCATGTGGAACAGATGAATGATAGAGCATGGAAAGACCAAGCTCAATGATGTGGCGATACTTACGTTCAACACGACCATTCTGCGTCGGTGTATAAGGACATGAAAAACGTTGGTGAACCCCAGAATTAGCAAACAAGTGAGTTACTTTGTGGTTTGTAAATTATGTGTCATTGTCACATTGAAAAACCTTGATACGACAAGTAGATTGATTCTCAACAAAGGTTTTAAAAAGAACCAACACATCAAATAAATCAGACTTGCGGCGCAAAGGATAGAACCACGTAAACCGGGAAAAATCATCCACAAATATAATAAAATACTTGTAACCATTAATAGAGTCAACAGGAGCAAGACCCCACAAATCACAATGAACAAGTTCAAGAACGGCCGAAGCACGTTTATTATTATCCATAAAAGCTAAACGTCAATTCTTTGCTAGCTGACAAGCAGTACAAGTAGTCGGCGAAGGCAAAACAGAAGAGACAGACAAATGACCCTTTTTATTTAATTGAGAAATAACATCAAAATTAACATGTCCCAGATGCGAATGCCACAACTCAAATGATCCATGAGCCCGATGAGTAAGAAGAGCAGCAACAAAAGGCTGAGTTCCACGCTCCAAGACATATAGACCATGCTCACATCGACACTTTGCTAGAATTTTTCCTGTCTTGCGATTCTGAAGAAGAAACAAATCATGCACAAAAACAGCTTTAGCATTTAGATCCTTGGTTAACTTGCTAATAGACACAAGGTTCTTGGTAATGTAAGGAGCCACGAGAACATCTAATAACTTAACATTATCATCAAGGGAAAGAGAACCAATATGAGTAACATTTAATCCAGCACCATTACCTACAAAAATACGTTCGTTACCGTTATAAGGCTGAGAATCGGTCAACTGAGACGGAGACGAGGTAATATGAGAATTTGCGCCAGTGTCAAGATACCAATCGGACTGGTCAGGAGACTTGAGCGAGCAGTTCGCAGAGAAAGTCTGAGCCAAATTTGTAGATGAGTCAGAGGTTTGATCCCAGCGAACAGGACACTTGTCGGCATGATGTCCTTGTTCACGACAAATTTGGCAATGAGGGACATAGTTACGACGTCCTTGATTACCCCCTGAACGACGACCACGAGAGGATCCAGAAGCCGAGCCACTACGACCATGCTGACCACGGGAACCACCAACGTTGGATTGTTGATTTCTAGCAGAGGCACGGTGTGAGTGATGCGCAACAAAGGCTGTCGTTGGAGAAGCAGAAACATCATCAAGAGAGGCCTGAAAATTTCGTGACCTTCGGCCTTGGCAAGAATATCACGAAACAGCGGAAGAGGATCAAGATCAAGTTGTCCCGTTGAGAAGTTCGCATAAGAGGAGCCCAAACCGTGAAGGAACCAGTGAACTTTGTCATCATTGGCAACATGAGCACCGATAGCAGCCAGTTGAGCACAAATACTGCGAAAATGCTTGCCATATTCAGTAAGGTATTGAGAGCCCCACCGCATTAATTGTAATTCGTCACGAAGACGAAGTTCACGTGCCTTGTTACGTGAACTAAAGGCGCCATGCAAAACCTTCCAGACTCCTTGCACCGTCTCTTCGTTTAAAGTCTTGGAGAGGGCTTCATCAGTCAATGTGGAGAGGAGAAGGCTGAGAACGTTACATTAAAGAGACTTCCATGTAGCATATTTGGGATTAGGAACAGGCTCTTGATGACGTAACGGGCTGGCAGAGGCAAGGGTGCTGTGAGGTATAAGCGGCGGTGGGGGATCAATGGATCCGTCAACAAAGTGGAAAAGATTCTGGGATCGAAGAAGAGATTCGATCTGCTTTTTCCATAGGAGAAAATTTGTAGAGGAGAGACGCACCGTGATCATGTGGATCATGGTGGCAAACGGCAAAGACGGGGAAGTTCCGTCGTCGTCCATTGAGAAGAAGAGAAGTGGCGGCTTAGGGGAGGGTGGTGGCTAGGGTTAGGGACCCAGAAACTGATACCATCTAAGATTAGATAAATCTCACCACAACTGTGTGTGAGTTGGCAGCCTTTATTTATACTAAGTAAATATTACATAAGGAAAGTCGTGAAATTAAGGAAATAACATAATATTGCTAAACTATTGCTAATACAACTCAATTATGAATTGGAATACCATAGTTAAAATGTGCAAATCAATTTAGGAACACAATTGTAAAATCAACGGATTAAATTTTCTTATTCAAACGTTGAATCAAAACGATTCACAATGGCATGATTGATCGAACAATTACAATGTGTGCGGAGGGGAATTATTCTCCTCTGATTCATGGTCGCAAATCGAAATTACAAAAGTCAAGACTAATTACCATCTAAGCTCATATATATAGTACAAAAATACAACAGCTTTATGTTTTATATGAGGAAAAGCATTAAAAGGAAAGCGCGACTTTTCCCGAAATTACAAAAGTCAAGACTAATTACCATCTAAGCTCATATATATAGTACAAAAATACAACAACTTTATGTTTTATATGAGGAAAAGCATTAAAAGGAAAGCGCGACTTTTCCCGAAATAGAAAGGCGCGGCAGACAGTTATTACGGTCATTTGAAATTATTTCCTTAAAACGAGACTTGACTCGATTTTGTTTTAATTATCATCTGAGGATGATAATTACACGCTAATACCCCCGCTAGAGGGGCGTGTATATCTACCAAGCCCATTTTTAGCATCATCTGATTGTAAGGTTGTAGAGATAAGGGCTAGAATATCTACTATTTGATGTTGATTTGTGATGTGAACCTGTTCTCGAGCGAAGAAACAATCTATTTGAATATACTTGGTGCGCTCGTGGTGGACCGGGTTGATGGCAATGCACACTACATTTTTGTTGTTAATGTAAAGGGTTGGACTTTGGTAGATCATTGAGCAATTGTTTGAGCCAAAGCACTTCACAAGTGTTGGCAGTAATAGAGCTGTACTCAGCCTCAGTAGAGGACCTACTGAGAGTAGGCTGTTTCTTTGCTTTCCAAGAGACCAGGGACTCACCAAGGTAAACTGCAAAACTTGTTATGCTCCTCTCAGTTTCTTGACATCCACCCCCATCACTGTCACAAAAAACTTTGAGATGGGATCTAGAAGTTGCTGAGAGAAATATTCCCTTACCTGGACTAGCTTTCAGATGTCTAAGTATCTTATGAGCATCTGCAAGGTGAGTATTAGTATGTTTAGAAATAAATTGTGTTAAACATTGAAGACTAAAACATAGATCAAGTCAGTGATGGTTAAGTGTAGGAGTCTTCCTACTAATAATGTCATGTATATAGATGGATCGGGGAGGAGACCTGTGTCATTATTCTTCAACTTTGATGTGGAATCTATGGGAGTGTTGGAAGGCTTTCTGCCGATGGATCCTGATTCACTGAAAATATCCAAAGCATACTTTCTTTGGAAGAGAGTTATGCCTTTCCTGTTTCTAGCAACTTCAATTCCCAATATGTACTTCAACTCTCCTAAGTCATTAATAGTGAACATGTCATCCAAATGCCATTCGATCATGTTGATTTCAAAGATGATGTTACTGATTCGTATAATATCATCAACATAAACACATATGATAGTTATGGTTTGACCATACTTCATCACTAATAAAAAACAATCAGATATAGTTTGCTTAAAACCATAAGAAAGCAAACAAGTTTTGAGTTTTGAGTACCATTACCTTGAAGCTTGTTTTAAATCATAGAGACTTTTCTTAAGAAAACACAATATTTCTCATAAGAATCATAGTAACCAGTAGGTGGGGTCATGTCAATTTCTTCATCAAGATCCCCATGTAAGCCCTCTTATTGGGTGTAACTTTTGGCAACCAGTTTAGCTTTAAATTTTTCTATACTACCATCAGATTTATACTTAACCTTGTACACCCATTTGCATCATATGCAATGCTGACCAGATGGAAGCTCAATCAAGACCTAAGCATTAGTCTTTTTCTAAAGCAGAAATCTCCATTTTCATGGCTTTGTGCCACTCAATAGACTTGTTTGTCAGTTTGTTGATGCACATTTTTTCACCTTGCGGAGGAGACTATATGGCAGGAGGTTCCATTGTGTTGTGAGATGGTCATAGAGTGAAGGAACTATCTACCTCCAGATTAGTGTCAAGGTTTGGAGTTTGTGGCATATCATTAAAGTGGTGATATGCTAAACCGTTGTCTAATAAATCTGGGTCAATGGCATTGGGAATAACTGGTTATTCCTGCAAACTAGAGTTAGAAGGATTTATAAAGGAATCAATGCATAATCTTTGAGACTGATCAATAGAGTGAGATGGTGACTTATTGTGATGTTTATTCTTTAAGGGAAAGATGTTCTCATAAAAAACTAATTTCTTGAGAAAAAATAAATTGTGAGTCATAAGATTAAATAGCAAATAACCCTTAGTGCCATAAGGGTTACCAATCAATATACATTGTATTTCTTTGGGATCAAATTTCTGTTCTTTGAGCAGATAATGTGGAAGCATAACAGATGTATTCAAACACCCTTAATAAAGAGTAGTTTGGAGGCTTATTTAAAAACACTTCATATGGTGTCTTATTCTGTATAGTAAGAAATGTGAGCCTATTAATGAAACATGTAGCAGTATTGTTGCATGCAATTAGTCCCTCGTGATACATTAACTAAAATCTTAGAGATCTTGCCACCTGCCATAAGTGTTAGAGAATTGGTTTAACACCAATTTATAAATTTTCTAGAGTATAGGTTTCACTTCAAATTTTAATTTCATGAAGTAAGTCTTAGTGCATCTCGAGTGATCATCTAAAATAGTCAAAAAATATTTAAAACCAGTCATGAGAGAGAACTGAGAAGGGCCCCAAATATCATAGTGAATTAAGTGAAAAATAACAGCAGTTTTGGTTATACTGGAGTTGAAAGAAAGTTTCTTTTGTTTAGACATATGGCATACATCAAGGGGAAATACAAGGAATAGACTTAAGTTTCTCAACAAAATGATGTCCTAGTCTAGAATGCCACAGAGATTTATTTGTCTTAACAGAATTACATGAAAAATGACAACTGGCATTATTCAATTTCATAGTATGAGGGTCAGGATGTATAAATTGTGTAGGAGATCACCATAACCAATCATCCTCTTGGTGCACTGATCCTATAAGAGACAATAAGAAGACATGAACATAAGATAAATGTGAGCTTTGTTAGTCAATTTAGAGACAGAAAGTAGATTGTGAGTAAAGCTAGGCACAAACAATACATTCTACAAAATAATGCTAGATTATAAATAGACTTTGCCAATGTGAGTAGAGTATGTAATATTGTTATTAGGCAAGTTGATCACTGCTCTATGACTCACATGTGTTTCTAAACAAGTAAACCATGCATATCATATGGTCAGTGGCTCATATAATCCATACTTGACTCTTAGATACACTATAACTGGAACTAAAAGCATAAAAGTTAAAAGTACCAAATATTGGGGATACTTTGGCGTTTGCTTTCCTTAATGATAGAGGCACTTCACTAATCCTATGTGGCACTTTTAGTGGGGTTATTGTAGTTTGGACCTCCCCTCCATAAGAGTTGGGGATATTAGTTTTTTTTGTGGAATTACAATCATGTCCTTGACTTTTTTGAAAAAAAAAAAAACTCGCACACTCTCATGTAATCATTACATGATTTTCTTGTACACACTTTAATTTCCCCGTTTTTGGTCTTACAAACATAGTTATAGTAAACTGATTTGTGATGAAATTAACAAGCTCAAGAGATTGGTGCATTTAACCTTTTTCCGACTCAATGTAATTAAGACTATAGGAGAGATGGAAAATATAACAAAAGAATCATTTTTTTTAAAACATTTCCTAAAAATATTTATTCTGAATTATGCAAAATAAACATATTTGTCGTCCCAATTTGACGGTTTTGACTTTGGAGGTGCCAAACTGATTCGCCTTCGCCGAAAAGGCAAGAGCACTGCTTATCGTACGGTCTGACCGTAGAAGTAATGATCAGGGGGAGTAAATATGCGCTATACTATTTTTCCCTTCGCTAAGGTTTTTCCCACTGGGTTTTTCTTAACAAGGTTTTTAACGAGGCAACTTCTCCTAGCATATTTCTCCTGGGATCGGACCTACAAGGGGGAGTGTTATGAAAATCTATGTATTTAAGTGTATGTCCTTGTCCCACATAGAAAGACTTTGAAAACCTTCTCAAGGTCTTTATATAAATAGAAAGCTCATTAGCTTTTGTAATATAACTTCATAGAATTGAAATAAATAGGGTGTAATGATCAATATTATTCTCTTTTATTTTCTCTTAGTCCTAAATATTTTATCACATGCTATCAGCACGAAAAGCTCAATTTTCGTGGATATTCTCGTTTGTATGTGCCGAAAGAAAACAAAAAATGTGTACATGTTGTTATTATTTATTAAGTATTACCCTTATTATAAATAAGAATGGGTTTTGCCTCCATTTATAGTATTGTGATTATCATGATATTGTTTCTCAATCTCATTCAATCCACCTCCATGTTGTCTCTCTTAACTGGTCCAAGGTGCGGTGCCGAGCGGTCATAGGAAAGGAAGGCTAAGCCTCCTATTCCTATGGCAGGATTTGCCTCCTCTTTATTATGTTATTAGTTATATGGATAACTTTTGTCGCCTCTCTATCATATTTATTATATGGATGGCTTAACTACCGGCCTATTTGAAAAAATATATATATATATATATATCTATGTATATATATACATTATACACATATAAACTAATTTCAAAATTATTTATCTAACTACTTTAAAATTATATCTTTATCGACGTTGCTAGTGGCTCATTAACGCCCAACAAGCAATTGCATTTTTTTCTGTAAAAAATTGCAAAGCTTTCGATCGTATTCTTCATTTACTTTTATGTTCTAAATTATTTATTACAAAAGAAAAGAAAAATGATGATTAAGTTACTACTCACTCTTGTCGCCATTGTTCCACTAATCATACTTCTTAGTGGAGAATACTCTCTTATAGAATACTCAATATTTTTTACTGTCTATGTAGGGATAATAATACCTTTTTGGCTTACAACAATGGCATTCAATTAATATTGTTGTTTTAATTCATGTAATAATGTTTGTATAATTTTTGAAATAATAAAATTATGATTCTAATGTTATTTTGTTTATATTATAGTCATCATGTCAAACATCTCAAACGTAGACTTTGCGCAATTGGATGCATCTGGAGATAATTATTTACAATGGATCTTGCAATACAGAATTGCACATGGATGCTAAAAGCCTTGGCGGTGCTATTAAAACTGGTAACAAAGTATCGAAAAATAAAAGGTCAAGAGCTATGACTTTCATACTTCACCATCTTTCTCCAAAATTAAAAAATGAGTATGTATCACTCATAGATCCTGCAGAACTTTGGGCTTATCTCAAAGAACGGTATGAGCACCAGAAGGTTGTTATCCTTCCTAAAACTTGATATGATTGGATACACTTTCAATTATAAGATTTAAAACTGTGGGAGAATACAACTCCGCAATATTTAAAATTACTCAGCGACTGAAATTATGTGGCAAAATTATTAATGATGTTGATATGCTCAAAACAACATTCTCCACTTTTCACGCCATGAATATTATTTTTCAACAGGAATTTCGTGAAAAAAGGTTTTAAAAAATATTGTGAACTTGTTTCATGACCTTTGGTGACAGAACAAAATTATGAGTTGCTGACGAAGAACCATGAATCTCGCCCCACTGGTTCTGCCCCTTTCTCTAAAGTGAATGAGACATCACACAATACTTTTGGCCATAGCTCTTATCGTGGTCGTGGTAATAGTCGTGGGCATGGACGTGAATATGGACGTAGTCGTGGTCGTGGTCGTGGTCAAAGACGAGGAAGGGGTCGTAATAGCACCTTCAAAAGTAGTCACAATAAGAGAACATATACTGAGACATAGAAAAATGGAGATGATGGGTCAACGAAGAGAATTTGTGAAAGTACTTGTCACCGATGTGGTATGAAAGGTCATTGGTCAAGAACTTGCAAAGTAGCAAAATACATTGTTGACCTTTACCAAGCATCAAAGGCGAGGGGTAAAAGTACCGAAACGAATTATGTTTAAGATGCAAATGAACACAAACAGTTTGACATGGCACATCTTGATGTTGCCGACTATCATGACCGCCCTGAAGGTGGAATATGACACATGATGTTTTTCGAGAATAACTAAATGGTCTTGAAGTCTAGTTTTTCCATTCCAGCATGTTATTTCATTTTTTTAAGTTCAGTATTATCTTTATTTATTTTTGTTTGTTGTCATGTGTGTTTCAAAATTTCCTTGTAACCGTTTTTAAGTTCAATAATTTTTCAATATATATCTCCTTACTCTTTTATGTCTAGAAACATGGAAATTTATTTGGCAACATCTTCAAACAACGAGGAGAAACATGTCTAGCCGATACCGCTACTACTCACTCCATATTCAAGGACAAGAAATATTTTTCTCACTTAAAAATGGAAAAAAAACAAATGCCAGAACTATATCTAGTACCAAAATTAATTGATGGCTCCGAAAGAGCAAATATTATACCCAAAAGGAACAAAGTTGGTAACTGAATATGCATTATTTTCTCAAATGGTTCAAAGAAGTTTATTGAGTTATAAAGATATTCATTTGAATGGATATCATATTTGATATGGGCATTTCCCGCATATTGGGCCAGGCCCAAACCAGGCCCATTTTGGAGCATATCGGGGATCACTTTCGATGTCATATCGGTAATCATCACCGATATGTTACTGTGGTCCCCGGATCCCGAGGTTTATAAATACGCGGTGCCCGGATCCCAAAAGAAGTAATTTATTATCCCTCAGCTACCACTCGCCATATCGAAATACATCACCGATGTCTCTTTCGATATCTAATTCGACATCTTGATTACAACACATGCATGTTACACGTCATACCACTTCATCACCGATCTCACATCGGGGGTCATCCTCGACGTCACATCGAAGGCGATCACCGACGTCCATTCGATCTATTTACCGATATTCTGCTCCCATCCAAGCATCGAGGCAAAGATCCGAGGTGTTCCGGACCAAGCCTACACGAGACTCGTAGTGTAGGTCTGATTTGAGATAGGCTCGTTATATTACTGGACCACTCGCTTGTAACCAAGACTCGCATATATATAAAACGACCTATTTCCAAATCAGCGGTGCCATCTGTGGGAACACCAGTTCCCGGACAAAGACGCTGAGATGCAAGGAAGGAGGACCAGATCCGAAGTTAGCGGAGTTGTGACTGGGGGCGCCAGGATCGAGGACACACCGCCTCCACAACACCCAACCGACCAAGAACAGACAGCGGCTCGAGCCGAGATGGAGCTACCTCCACCACAAGTACAACGAAGGCGCGGGCCCGAGAGGCCGCCACGAGCCGCAAATGCAAGTCCGACCCTTGTTGTACCAAGTGCGGCAGAACCAAAGACTGAGGGTCCGCCCATCGAGAACCATGCATTTGACATTCCAATCACCGAAGCGCCAAATACGGATTCTCCCAGCCAGGAGGAGACAATGCCCGCGGGACAAAGCGTCGTCCATCCCGCCGCCATAACCCCAGAAATGTTAGCATAGATCAACGCCTCTGTAAAGGCAGCTCTTGACACTACACTGGAGGCTTTGCTTCCACGACCCGCTGAACACAGGACGAAGGACGCTCAAGCGAGGCCCCATGGATCCAGAGCGGGCGAGAGAAGGGCAAGGTAAGAATATGATGAACAGGAGGATACAGATGACTCATTTAGAGAAATATCGCCTGCTACTTATGACAGGGTGGAGAGACGGGACTCAAGGACCCTAGATCGAGAGATAGCAAGGAAGATGGAACGACTGGACCGTGAGAGGGCAGAAGTAGTCCGGAGAATGGAACGCGGTTGCGACCGCGCCGAGGTTGCATATTCGAAGGATGAGGACGCAGAGATACTGCGGGTAATCTCAAGAAGGATGGAACAGCTAGACCGCGAGAGAGCGGAATTGTCGAGGAAGTTGACTCAGAGTAAGGGGAAAGGTCGCAGTAGGACCCCGTTCTCGGATGAGATATAGGCCGAGGTATTGCAGAAGGGGGACAAGATCCCGGTAATCAAGCCATACGACGGAAGAGGTGATCCTACGGATCATCTCCATCAGGTCGATAGCATCCTGAACCTGCACAACTACTCGAGAAACATAAAGGCAAATATCTTGTCCACCACTTTAACGGGCGCTACACTGGATTGGTTTGCTAGGCTAGAGGCTAGATCCATAACGGACTACGAGCAGCTGAGGGAGAAAT
The DNA here is from genome assembly GCA_948329865.1 of Linaria vulgaris. Lineage (NCBI taxonomy): Eukaryota > Viridiplantae > Streptophyta > Magnoliopsida > Lamiales > Plantaginaceae > Linaria > Linaria vulgaris. Next base: position 25,306,498 of record OX415250.1, on the reverse strand, counting down.
TTGAAAATCAATTCTCTAGCCAAAAGAGAATGAAGACCAACCTGCTACACATCGGCGATGTGCAGCAAAGAGAAAGGGAAAGTCTCCGAGACTATATGAAGAGGTTCAACGATGAAGTACTAAAGGTGGATGGGCCGCATGGCGGTCAGGTCATGATGATGCTGTTTAAGGGTACGACCCACCGTAGGTTTGCCGGGGAGCTAATCAAATTAACGGAGTCCGCCATAGCACAGATCAACATGCTTGCCAACCAAATGGTCTACAAGGATGAAATGATGGCAACACATCAGGGTTCGTTTTCCGGCAGGAACGCAGATAGAGAACGCAACAAGGAAAGGCCCCCACGGACATACACCCCGTTAAACAGAGGTATTTTGGAGGTGATGGCTGTGGCAAAGAGAAACAGATGGTTGACGGAACCCATGCCGTTGAGTGAGGCTCCTGGGATGAAGTCATCTGACAAATACTGCGCATACCACCGTCAACCTGGACATAGGACGGAAGACTGCACACACCTGAGGAACGAAATCGAAAGATTGATCAAAGAAGGGAAACTGGTCGAGTTTGTCAGGGGCGCCATGGAGGATGGTAGAGGAGCAGAGCATTCCTCACCCCCTAGAAGAGACTATTCACCTAGGAGAGGAAAGCAGAAAATGATTGAGGCAGCCGAGGAACGAGGTAGGGCCATTGTGAATGCCCTGAGCAGAGGCGTCATAAATGTGATCAACGGAGGAGGCTTGGGAGCTGACACGGCTCACGGCCGAGAAACCATAACAAGAAGACTCCACGGTGGAGCATATGTCGGGTACACCAACGCAATCATGCCGGAAGCATACTTGGAGCAGGAGATCTTTTTCACTAGGAAAGACTTGGAGCAGCTTAGCCCATTGGCCTTGACTGCAGGGAAATTAGATTGCCCACTGGTTATCACGGTCAACATGGATGGATATCATGTGCATAAGGTGTTGGTGGATAGCGGTAGTTCTGCAAACCTGATATTCTCAAAAGCCTACGAGCAGATGGGGATAGACCCGGACCGACTGAAGCCGATATCCACCCCATTGACAGGGTTTGGTGGAGCAGAGGTGGTGCCGCTTGGACAAGTAACATTGACCACCATGTTTGGCAGGAGCCCATGCACTCGGGTTACACCGATAAAATACACAATTGTCAACACCCCATTTCCCTACCATGCCATCATTGGCCGACCGGCGCTCAACCAGATCAGGGCTGTGGTCTCTACTTATTATCAGAAGGTTAAATTCCCGACGCCTCAAGGAGTTGGTGAGATAATAGGTGACCAAGTACAGGGATGGATGTGCTATGTGGACTCGCTGAGGCGTCCAAGAATAAGAAGAAGGTAAGAAATACAAGTCCCACACCAAGAATACCTTCCCCACACGGAGTGATCACCATGAGGAGCAAACAGAACAATATTTTAAATTTTTGCACTTTTTAAATTGTGTTCGAACATTTGAAACATTGCCCCATCGTGGGTTGGTCTGTAAACTTAAAACAGGGGGAACTACGCCAGTCTGATTCCCCACTAAACGGGATACGTAGGCGGGTTAGGTTTACCTAGACCTCGACCGTTATCTCTTATTTAGCCCCTTCGTGGGTCGACATGTAACTTAAAACAGGGGGAACTACGCCGGTCTGATTCCCCATGCAACGGGATACGTAGGCGGGCTGGGTTACCTAGCCCTCGACCATTATCCTTTATTACCTTTTTATCTGTTGCTTGGTGCAATCTCATATTTCATGCAGGGATATGTCCTAAGCGGACATTATAGAAGTGCAGAGAACGACACAAAGAATTGGGGAATGTTCCCCTAGATATATGTTTAGCACATCTCCCTCTTACAGGTACATGGCTCAAAGGATCGCCCATTACTATGTCCGAAAAAGACATAGAGTATATTAAAAGGGTGATTCAGGGGGCATTGCCCCATATTATTCTATATTTTCTATTCAAACAGGTACAACAGGTACAAGCAGGTACAACAGGTGCGATAGAGCACAATGAAAACACTGTCTCTCGTATGAACTGATATTTCCGTATTGTGGGAACACCCCGCAGATAACACAGGCACATCATTTTGTGCTGCCGTATTAGCGTTTATATCGAATTTTTTTCTCGTCTATGCTGTTTTACAGGGCCCAATGACCTACATATTCAATGACGACAGAGTCACCAAGAGATATAGTCAAAAAGACAACGAAAAGCCTGGCCAACAACACAAAAATATCCCCTGTGATAACGGGGTCGATAAAAAATAATTCAACGGTAGTGGGACTCCTGTGATAACGGGACGGATCCCTACCCACAAAAATATCCCTTGTGATAACAGGGTCGATTAAAAACAATTCAACGGTAGTGGGACCCCTGTGATAATGGGACGCATCCCTACCCACAAAAATATCCCATGTGATAACGGGGTCGATCAAAAACAATTCAATGGTAGTGGGACCCCTGTGATAACGGGACGCATCCCTACCCACAAAACAATTCCCTGTGATAACGGGGCCAATTCAAGAAGAAATTCCCTGTGATAACGGAGTCGATTCAAGAAAAAATTCCCATAAATTACGTTAGGTGAAGAGCCTATTGGGTGAAAATCCCATAAATCAAGCTAGGTGAAGAGCCTATTGGGTGGAAATCCCATAAATTACGTTAGGTGAAGAGCCTATTGGGTGAAAATCCCATAAATCAAGCTAGGTGAAGAGCCTATTGGGTGGAAATCCCATAAATTACGTTAGGTGAAGAGCATATTGGGTGAAAATCCCATAAATCAAGCTAGGTGAAGAGCCTATTGGATGGAAATCCCATAAATTACGTTATGTGAAGAGCATGTTGGGTGAAAATCCCATAAATCAAGCTAGGTGAAGAGCCTATTGGGTGGAAATCCCATAAATTACGTTAGGTGAAGAGCATATTGGGTGGAAATCCCATAAATTACGTCAGCTGAAGAGCCTATTGGGTGAAAATCCCATAAATCAAGCTAGGTGAAGAGCCTATTCGGTCGAAATCCCATAAAATTACGCTAATTAAAGAGCCCATTGGAGGAAAATTCCATAAGTAAACTAGGTGAAGAGGCAGGTTCTATGGGCCCCTAACCACAAGAAGAATATCCCTTGTAATAGTGCGGTCAATCCTAAACACATGAGCAGTGGCAGATTACCCATGTTTCCACCAACACTGAGGGAATTCAAATCATCATTTATTGACGACAAGCAAAGTAATGAAATCTCATCAATACGAGAACGAAATGAATGCAGTGTCAGATATCGAAATACCGCATATTCCACCATCATGACAATAAAAGAAAACCGATAAATTATCAGACAACAAGGCCATGAAGAGTCACATACTACGAAGACAACAGAGAAATAAATATTCAGTTACAGAACCACAAATCGGAGATAGTCCGGAAAGGGATAAAATTAAGTTACAATGAAGGCGGTAAACAACTACTCCCAGGAGGACCCCTCAGTCTTTTTCTCCACGACCTCGGAAAACACGTCAGGGTCGGCCGGATTCTCTTCCACCTCATCTAGGCCGCCGATCGGCAGATCATGATGATCATGCCTTGGGTTCAACCCACTCAATTCGAGGGAGTCTTTGAAACCGTCACGTCTCAACACTTGCCATACGCAAGCATGAAAGGCTGCATCTCGAACCTTCAAAATTAGATTTCGGAAGCTCGAGGTTTCCATAAACTTCTCCACCCCAACCCGGAGGAGATCAGGACGACGTTCCTACAAGTTGAACTCTATTAAATACAAGAGGACAAAAAATAGAGACATATATCTTACACAAGATACATACCAAGTCCAAGGGAGCTAATCTGGCAGTGGAGAGCTCCAATGAGAGACGTTCATTAGCAGCCTTCACCGCCGCCACCTCAGCCTTCAATGTTTCCAGCTATTTATTGGCCGCAGATTCACGCGCCTTTCCTTGATCGGGGTCAGTCACTAGTGTTTTGAAGTTGCCTTTCAACAAATCATACTCCCCCGGGGTGTACGACATGTCTTCAGTGCATCCTCTTTTTCAGCCTCTAACTTCTCCAACACCATGGGGTTGAATTCACCCATCTTCAAGATATCAGCCTCGAGCTCGGCAGCAACAACGTCAGGGTCACCCTTGGACTCGCGAATGGTCTTCAGACATGAGACCGCCAGCTTGGCCGTCTGCACAATACAATACATAATATTATGCTAAACATTCAAATGAAAACAATCAAGGACGTGCTTAGGCACGTACACTTTGGAACAAGTGAGTGCTGCGACGTATGTTCTGGGCCCGCTCAAATTCTGAAAGCATCCGCACATTCGCAGGCGGAGGAAAAGCCCGCATCATGCCCCGCACAACGTCTGCTTCAGGAAATTCTACTCGCTTGGAGGAGTTGACTGCACCCACCTTCTTGGGGCCCGAACTCAAAGACGAGTGGACATTGTGGACAGTCCCGTCACGAGACCTTTTATTACCCGATACCCTAGCCGGGTCAACGGCAGGCTTCCTAATCGGTATTCCAGAAAAGATAGGGGCAAAGCCCCCCAATATCGAGGGCTCATGCAGTGGCCCTTTACCCTTGTCAATCGTACCTGAAACATGCGCTTTTCCCTTGCCGCTAATAGGGTTCGGGCTTGAAGAGCCCGACCCCACGATAAAGGGCGCATCCATTAAATCACCTAAGTTGACACGGGTATTCGATCCCGAACCACCAACATTCTTGGTCAAAGGAATATTGGACTCCGACTCAGAACGTGGGGCTACGTACTCACCAGAAGGAGACCTAGCATCTGGTCTCTCAGCCAGCGCATCTGGTCTCTCAGTCAACACATCCCCTTCAGGCGGATGAACCACACCCTCCTGTTTCGAGGTCAGCACCTCCAAGAGATTGGTTGCACCGTCCAGGCCTCCCACCACATCAAGGATGTCCTGGCTAAAGGACCCAACCATTGCAGGAACACTTTCAAAGCATTCTTCATTAAAACGTTCACGCACTACAATGCTAGGGGGAGGTTGTTCAACTCCCGATACCTCCGCCAGAACCTCAGTGGCTGCATTATTCAGATCAAAGTTAGACGCAGACCCTGTTTTAGGCGCCACCGCAACTCCTGTCGTCTCAGCCAATGCAGCTTTCTGAGCATCACGGTCGGCTTGAAGCTTGAGCATCAATTGTCTAAATCCCATTTTTAACGAAGTATCTCAGAAAAAGGTAATATACCTGCAGAATAATGGGAATATCAGTAGAAGAAAACAATAATAAGTCAACTACAATAGAGAGATCGAAATACACGTCGGGGGATATATCGAATATAATTACCGATATACTTACCGATGTAGTTACGCTAAACGACAGAGAAAACGCAGAAAACTATGAACTTCAGAGTCTCTTACAAGCCCTACTTATAGACGGAGGCCTTAACTACATCGAAATATACTTTCGATGTCATATCGAATATGCATTTCGACATCATGTCGAAGATGAGACCCGACGTCCTACCCTACTACGCGAAGAGCCGCGAGAATATAACAACTGCCCCGGCAACCCAATCATAATTTTCAAGGAACCCAAATACCAAGGGAACTAGAATTCAAACGAGGACATCAAACTCGGCGTTCATCACAAGTGCACTCCCCACAAGTTTGATCTCCGTCATTTGAACTGGCGGGACGAAGGGTACAGGTAACCCATAAATTTTAAATTAAAATTTGTGAATCCTTATCTCTAAGATAAGAATCCCCAAATTGGGGGACTACATGATATGGGCATTTCCCGCATATTGGGCCAGGCCCAAACCAGGCCAATTTTGGAGCATATCGGGGATCACTTTCGATGTCATATCGGTAATCATCACCGATATGTTACTGTGGCCTCCGGATCCCGAGGTCTATAAATACGCGGTGCCCGGATCCCAAAAGAAGTAATTTATTATCCCTCAGCTACCACTCGCCATATCGAAATACATCACCGATGTCTCTTTCGATATCTAATTCGACATCTTGACTACAACACACGCCTGTTACACGTCATACCACTTCATCACCGATCTCATATCGGGGGTCATCCTCGACGTCACATCGAAGGCGATCACCGACGTCCATTCGATCTATTTACCGATATTCCGCTCCCATCCAAGCATCGAGGCGAAGATCCTAGGTGTTCCGAACCAAGCCTACACGAGACTCGTAGTGTAGGTCTGATTTGAGATAGGCTCGTTATATTACTGGACCACTCACTTGTAACCGAGACTCGCATATATATAAAACGACCTATTGCCAAATCAATATTGAAACACAAGAGGAAGGAAATAATTAGTATCTCTATATTACTCATAGTGTATCTGGAAAGAAATGTGTCGTAGAAAAATTGCCAACTTTGACACCTGGATTGTATTTTACCAAAATCAAACTCATGTCACAGTAAACCAGAAGTTTACTAATGACTTTCAAATTTAGCATGCCCGATTAGGCTATCCTGGTTCAATAATGATGCAAAGAATTATTAAATTCAGTTGGTCATCCATTGAAAAACCAGAAGATTTTTTAATCTAATGAACTTTAATGTATTGCTTGCTCTCAAGGCAACCTAATCACAAGTCCATCACCACCCAAAATCAACTATTAGAATCCTAAATTTCTTGAACATATTCAGGGTGATATATGTGGACCTATCCATCTACCGTGTGGGCCATTTGGATATAATTTATGGTACTGATTGATGCATCAACTAGATGGTCACATGTGTCTTTGTTATCCACTCGTAATTTAGCAGTTGCGAGATTGCTTGCACAAATAATTCATTTATGTGCACAATTCCCTGATTATACAATAAAGAAAGTTCATCTTGATAATACTGGTGAGTTTTCGTCCCAAGTCTTCAATGACTATTGCATGTCAATTGGAATAGATATTGAACATCTTGTTGCTCATGCTCATACACAAAATGGTTTAGCTGAATCGTTTATTAAACGTCTTCAGCTATTTGCTGGACCATTAACTATGAAATATAAGTTTTCACTTCTGCTTGGGGACATGTGCTATTTTACATGCGGCAACACTGGTACGCATTAGGCCAACAAGTTATAATATTAGTTCTCATTTACAAATGATTTCCGGTAGAACCAAGTATTTCTCAACTGAGAATTTTTGGTTGTGAGGTATATGTTCTGATATCTCCACCACAACACACAAAGATGGGTCCACAAAGAAGACTTGGGATATATGTTGGATATAAATCTCTATCTATAATAAAGTATTTAGAACCATTGACTGAAGATTTATTTACAGCAAGATTTGTTGATTGTCATTCTGAAGAATCTATTTATCCAACATTAGGGGAGAGAATAAACTATTGGAAAAGACCATCTCTTGGAGAGAATTATCGCTATCAATTCGAGATACTCGTACACAACATAGTGAACTTGAAGTTCAAAAAATAATTCACATGCAAAATATTGTGAATCAGTTGCCAGATGCATTTACTGATCTGAAACGAGTGACTAAGTCTTATATACCAGTTGTAAATGCTCCAATTAGAATAGATTTGCAGGACGGACAACCAAGTATTTCTAATGAGTCTGTAACACGACAAAAGTGAGGTAGATATGTCGGTTTCAAAGATAAAAATCCTAAAAAAAGAAACGAAGCATGTGTTGAAAGTGATCAAAAAGTGGGAACAACCATTCTGGCAGAACCTATTCACATAGATGACAAGGTTCCAAAAGAACCTCAGTCGCCAAAACCTACTAAAAAATAAAGAAATATCAATCAACTATGTCACAACAGGCAAGAATTCACATTGATGAAATTTTCGCTTACACTGTAGCGGTCAACATTATGGAAGAAAATAATGACCTTGAGCCTACATCTATTGCAGAATGTCGGCGTAGAAAGGGTTGGCCCTTATAAAAAGACGCAATCAATGTTGAATTAAAATTCACTTGCCAAATGTCAAGTATTTGGATGTATGGTTCACACACCTAATGTAAAACCAATAGGATATCGTTGGGTATTTATATGTAAGAGAAATGAAAATAATGAAGTTGTGTGATACAAAGCAGGGCTTGTGGCACAAGGATTTACCCAAAGGCCGGGTATTGATTATGAAGAGATATATCCTCCAGTAATTGATGCAATTACTCTAAGGTATTTGATTTGTTTGGTAGTGCGTGAAAAACTTGAAATGCGATTAATGGATGTTGTTACAGCTTATCTCTACTGATCCTTGAAAAATGATATTTATATGAAAATCCCTATAGGATTTAAGTTTCTCGAAGCACAAGCTTTAAATCGTAACGAGACTTATTCAATTAAACTAAATAGATCTTTATATGGATTAAAGCAACATGGGAGAGTGTGGTACAATCTCTTGAGTTCATTTTTGTTGAAAGAAGGTTATAAAAATGATCATATATGCCCTTGTGATTTCCAGGACGGACAACCAAGTATTTCTAATGAGTCTGTAACATGACAAAAGTGAGGTCGATATGTCGGTTCCAAAGATAAAAATCCTCGAAAAAGAAACGAAGCACGTGTTGAAAATGATCAAAAAGCGAAGACAACCATTCTGGCAGAACCTGTTCACATAGATGACAAGGTTCCAAAAGAACCTCAGTCGCCAAATCCTACTAAAAAATAAAGAAATATCAATCAACTATGTCACAACAGGCAAGAATTCACATTGATGAAATTTTCGCTTACACTGTAGCGGTCAACATTATGGAAGAAAATAATGACCTTGAGCCTACATCTATTGCAGAATGTCGGCGTAGAAAGGGTTGGCCCTTATGAAAAGACGCAATCAATGTTGAATTAAAATTCACTTGCCAAATGTCAAGTATTTGGATGTATGGTTCACACACCTAACGTAAAGCAATAGGATATCGCGGGGTATTTGTATGTAAGAGAAATGAAAATAATGAAGTTGTGTGATACAAAGCAATGCTTGTGGCACAAGGATATACCCAAAGACCAGGTATTGATTATGAAGAGATACATCCTCCAGTAATTGATGCAATTACCCTAAGGTATTTGATTTGTTTGGTAGTGCGTGAGAAACTTGAAATGCGATTAATGGATGTTGTTACAGCTTATCTCTACTGATCCTTGAAAAGTGATATTTATATGAAAATCCCTGTAGGATTTAAGTTTCTCGAAGCACAAGTTTTAAATCGTAACGAGACTTATTCAATTAAACTAGATAGATCTTTATATGGATTAAAGCAATATGAGAGAGTGTGGTACAATCTCTTGAGTTCATTTGTCTTGAAAAGATATTATAAAAATGATCATATATGCCCTTGTGTCTTTATCAAGAGATACAGATCTAAATATGCTATCATTGTTGTCTATGTTAATGATTTAAATATTATTGGGACTCATGAAGATTTATCCAAAATTATGAATTCTTTGACAAAGGAATTTGAAATGAAAGATCTTGGAAAAATAAAATTTTGTTTTGGTCTTCAAATTGAGCACTTAAATGACGAAATATATATTCATCAATCTAATTATACCCCCAAAGTACTTAAGCGATTTTATATGGATAAAGAACATCCATTAAGTACATCTATGATTGTGAGATCTCTTGATGTGAAAAAAGATTCATTCCGGCCACCTGAAAATGATAAAGAACTACTTGGTCCAAAAGTACCTTACCTTAGTGACATAGGAGCGCTAATGTATCTTTCTAATAATACGAGGCCTGATATATCATTTGTGGTGAATTTATCAGGAAGGTACAATTCTTCCCCAACTAGAAGACATTGGAATGACATTAATCACATTTTACGATATCTTCAAAGGACAATCGATTTAGGGTTGTATTATCTATCTTCATCCAAATCAGATCTAACTGATTATGCAGATGCAGGATATTTATCAAGTCCATGCAAAGCACGATCCCAGACAAGGTATGTGTTCACTTGTGGTGGAACAACTATTTTACGGAGATCAGTAAAACAAACTTGAGTCGCTACATCAACAAACCATGCAGAATTATTAGCAAGTCATAAAGGCAATAGCGAATGTGTTTGGTTACGATCTATAACGCAACATATTCTAGAAGCATATGGTTTACCTACCAAGCGAGAAGTTCCAACAACCTTTCATTAAGACAATTCATCATGCATAGCACAATTGAAGGAGGGATTCATTAAAGGAGATAGAACAAAACACATTACGTCCAAATTCTTCTTCACTCGCGATCTTTACGAGAAAGGTAAAAGCAATGTCCAACAAGTCCGTTCAAGTGACAACCTAACAGATTTATTCACAAAATCCCTCCCTACAACAACATTTGAGAAACTGGTGCACAAGATTGGAATGCGGCGCTTCAAATATATCAATAGAAGTAATGATCAGGGGGAGTAAATATGCGCTATACTCTTTTTCCCTTCGCTAAGGTTTTTTCCACTGGGTTTTTCTTAACAAGGTTTTTAACGAGGCAACTTCTCCTAGCATATTTCTCCTGGGATCGGACCTACAAGGGGGAGTGTTATGAAAATCTATGTATTTATGTGTATGTCCTTGTCCCACATAGAAAGACTTTGAAAACTTTATCAAGGACTTTCTATAAATAGAAAGCTCATTAGCTTTTATAATATAACTTCATATTATTGGAATTAATAGGGTTTAATAATCAATATTATTTTCTTTTATTTCCTCTTAGTCCTAAATTTTTATTACAATATAAGTAGACTTAACAAACACATAATCCGTTAAGTACATCTTAATAATGATTCTTTTCCTGATTATATCATTTGAAATTATAAGTGATATGTACAAACACAAAAAATTGAGAAATTCTATATTATTTTAGATAAAAATGAAAGACAATAATTATATAACCACATTGTTTAAGTCTATGTGTTTATAATTTTTTGCAATGACGCTTAATTCGAAACACCCATTTGGAGCCAATGATGTTTCGATTAGGCGGAGGATCAACCAAAGGCCATGTGTCGTGTTTGAGAAGGTACGCGTACTCTTCATCCATAGCGGCATGCCAATTCGAATTACGTATAGCCTGACTCACACAAGTGGGCTCTATCAAGCTCAGTAAAGGATGCTTTGAGGCCAAGTAAGGCTTCTTGGGCTTGTAAATATTATTACGCGACCATGTTACCATATGATGAGGACGATTAAGAACCAATGGATCAACAACTATAGGAGGAGCATGCTCGACTGGTTCAGGGTCTGGTGCGGGTGGTAAAGAGCACGATGATGCTCAATTTGAGTCCGCAATAGGAGCCGAGGTTGTGTGAGGTGAAGGCAATAGAATATGCAGCATAAATGGCGGCAAGGTCGGAGGAAGAGAGGGCGAGCACTTGGAATAACCCGGGAAATTATCCTCAATAAAACGAACATGGCGTGAAATAAACACGAGCCTAGATTCAATATCAAGGAATTTGTAGGCTGCCCGAGACGTCGAATAGCCAAGAAAAATGCATCAGCAAGATGGGGAATCAAGTTTTCCCTTTATATAAGCCGAAAATGGGGAAAACAAAGGCAACCAAAGACTCGGAGGCGAAGATTATTCGGTAGGCGCCCCTGTAATACAAAGAACGGAGATTCTCCTTTAAGAACCGGAGTTGGGAGCCGATTAGACAAATATATTGTCGTGGCAAAGGAGAACTCCCAAAATTCAGGAGGAAGCCGTGCACGAGATAGTAGCGTGCGACCAAATAAGACCACTTGCAAGTGACGAAGCTCCGTTGTGCCATTTTGTTGGTGCGTGTGAGGGGCAGTGATGATAAAACTAATGCCATGAGTTGCCAGATAAGGACGTAAGACTAAGAATTCTCCCTCGTTATCTTATAAAGATTGCGCAAGACAACACCAAACTATTTTTCAACAAGGTTACGGAAAACCGAAAAAAATTTTGCAACATCGGATTTAACAGTCATAGGATATAGCCAACAATACTTAGAATAATGGTCAACCAACAACAAGTAATATCGAAAACCATTTAGTGACAGAACGAGTGTGGGACCCCAAACATCCCCATAAACATAATGCAAAACATTCGTAGACATAAGAGAAGTCGTAGTGAAAGGCAATTGTTTGCTCTTATTCAAAAAATAAGGTTCACAATGATTGTGCAAAACAGAGACATCGTCACATGGTAAATTAAACTTGCATAAAATAAAGGAGCTAATCCTAGACGAAGGATGACTGAGGCGATCATGCCAACAATTATTATTTGTCTGTTCCCCAACAAATGCACGAATAGGTGGTCGTGACCCAAAAGGTAGCTGCAACTGATAAACGCCACCAATGCATGGTCCCGTAAGCAACCTATCCTCTGTATTGCTATCCTTGACAACAAAGTGAGAGGTAAAAAACTCAATAGTCACATTATTGGCCTTAGTGAATTGATATACAGATAAGAGATTCCGACGAGAGACATGAATGAAAAAGACGTTGTCAAGAACAAAAGGACGAGGCGAACAATTAATAATGGATGAACCAACATGCGAAATAGTCAAACATGTGCCATTAGCGATGGCAACCTCGTCTGGACCGTCATACTCTGAATGGATGGAGATGTTCTTGAGGTCCGATGTCAAATTATGTGATGCTCTAGAGTCAACAAGCCATTTATCGCCCACTGAAGTCGATGAGGATGGTGATGAGGTCGCGTTTGCAGTTGGTTCATTGAACAGACATCATGTGCGTGCAACATGACCCAAAAGACCGCAAAGTTGGCATATGACTGCGGAACAAGAAGGAGACTGCCCCACGCGCTGATTTGAAGTGGGCGCGCGATGATTGTTTCCCCCACTCGAGTTCTGACCCCGATAGTTGCTCAAATTACGACTTCGAGAATTGTTGGAGCCACGACTCTGATGTTGACCACAATCAGGATTATGGCGTCTGTGAGACGTCCTATAATTGGCGGTAGCAACCAGATATGCCGATTCGGCCTCGCCCCTGCGAATAAATGCTTCTTGAGCAAGTAGAAGATCGTAAAGCTTAGTAAAGTGGGTAGGGTCCTCATGAGCACGAATCGGACCCGCGAGATCACGGTAGGTGGGGCCAAGGCCATTCAGAACATACAAAGTGATGTCGTTATCGTGAAGAGGATGATCAATAACAACGAGTTCATCCGCCTTCGCTTTGACCGCTTGGAGAAATTCAGCAACGGATCAGGACCCGAGCTTCATAGTATTTAGGTCGTTCTTTAACTGCATGATGCCTGAACGAGAGCGATTCACATAGGTTCTCTGGAGGGTGAGCCACGGAGCCGCCGAGGTCTCGTCATTGGAGAAGAGAGTCTGAATCGATTCAATGACGGAGCTAAAAAGGGCGGACATGATGAGGGAATCCTACTTAGTCCAATGAACATAACGGGCAATAGATTTCGGCGTGGAGCCACGGGGAGGGCACGGGGTTGTGCCGTTGATGTGGCCAAAAAGGCTAAAGCCATGGAGTAGGTGACACATTTAAGAGCGCCACGAAGCATAGTTGTTTCCATCGAGCTGGAGCGGAAGATGGTTGTGGACACTGATCGGGACGAGCGGATCAGTTCCAGTGGGGTGGCAAGAGGCCAAGTGGTGATGTGAGAGTCACCGGAGGACGAGTTTTTGTTGGCAGAAGGCGAAGTAGAGCCGGCCATAGGATCGTATAAAACAAGAGTCTCGTTAGAGAATTAGACTCGTGATACCATATAAGAGTTGTAATTTGGAAGTGATAAATTACTTTATTAATCTTGGAGGTATAAATATACACTAAGTCACCTGAGGCGAATGCGAGTGCAGGTGCGAATGTCGGTACGGATGCGCCAATGCGGCAATTTAAAAATATTACAGTCTTAGTGTGCCACTATAATGCGCTTCTAAAAAAAAGAAAAATAAGTTATATATAAAAATAAACAGTTATTACCCAAATTAGTATATTATAAACACATAAAATAAAAGTATGTATAGAATTCTCACACAAAGAAATGGATTATAATAAAAGAAAAGTACATAACTTCTAATCATTATTAATTTTTTATAATATTTTCTAAATTATTATGGTGAGAAGACAAAGTATAAGCTTTAAATCACTTCTATTTTTTTGTAATTATTTAATTTTTGACTTAGTCTTGTTCTCCTCTTGCTCCAACTCTTCTTCAATGTTAACTCTTTTGTATGTCTTCTAACAATTTTCTAAGAGTATTCATTAGATTTTAACATAAGTACTAAGAAATCTTAGTGCGAGAACTAATAATTTGTAAAGCGTTTTAGTGCGAAGCACGAGCACTGAAGTCGTCAGGCGAGACCGGTGCGCCTGCAACTTTCTAAACATGGAGGATTTGGTGACTTAGAATATACATTGTACAATATCTTAAGTAGGGAAATTAAAATCACTACAATCAAGGAAAAAATATATACAAGACTAATCTATTTTGGTCTATTATATAACAATGTTCTACTTATCCAAAACAGTATATATTTATATATAACAATATCTTATTGAACCCTATGGAAAATCCATTAATAATAATTTATTTTATTTTTTTCTCAGTATTTTTTCATGCTTTTGTATTCGTATCTTATATCATGTAAAATCTTTTTAAGATATAATAAAGGCAAAAGGCAAAGAAAAGTCAAGTATAATATACATTTTATCGATCACTTACTCATGAATTGCTCCTTTTGTAAAATTCTTAACTGTACAGGTTAATAAGTAAACATAAAAGGGTGGGTAGAAATACAATTATAATAAATAAGTATAGGAATCGGCGTGATTAGTACGTTGCCGGTTCACGAAAAAAATAAAACATGCATATAAGAATGGGCTGTAGGAGTTTTCCAAAAGGGAATTGTAATTTTCTATCTAATATCTACCTAACGCGGCCACGTAAAGTCGTTACTTATTAATCATGCTCTTCGTGCCCAATTTAAATTATAGACACGTGAACTATTATATACAACATGAGGCATTAGCCATGTGAACTGTAGTGGTCATCAAGAAAAACGTACAAAGTCAAAAGATTGTCCATTTTTTATTTCATTATATATTTCTGATAATAAGGAAAGGGGCTCTCCAAGTTTGAATGTATTGCTCATCTACCAATCGACATACACAACCCCAAGAAAAGAAAAGAAATGTCAACCGTTTTTACCAGACCCATCACAAGTAGTCCGTTTAATGTACTATCTCAATCAAGAAACCTTCATAAACCCAATGGTGCTTGTTTCAAAAGATTGGATTTTTCGACGAATCTAGGTTGTCGGAGATCTGTTTTTTCGGTTGGAAGGTTAGAAGATCGAAAACTAATGAAGGGTTTTAATGGGGTGGGGGCTAGTATGAGTGGTGAAGAAGCTTTTGAACAGGAAGTTTTGGTTGAAGGCTCTGCTTTGACTTTTGCAGCTGGTGCACTTGAAGCCACTCTCAATAGTTTGGTTAGTTTTCTTTTTTGTTTATGTAAGAATCGTGTTGATTTTGTTCTCCTGTGTGTTCATTTTGTCTTTGATAGTAATTCAATTGACCAAGTCCAGTGTTGAATTCTATTCCACGTTGCTGTGTTACTACTTACTAGTAGATTGCTTATTGATTGTTAGCTATATTTGGACTTTGGAGTTAGTAAGATTGTTAGGAAATGTTTCACATCACGTGAAAAAGAGTTTGAGCTAGTTTATATAGAGAAGTTTACTCCACTTTCAAAAGGATCAATTGAATATGTAATAACTAATAAAAATAATTGGTCTTTTGTTCCAGTTGTAAATCTTTTTGTTATTTGTCACACGACACTATTCGAAAACTGTGTGGTTGTGAACCTTTAACCCAGTATATACCACATCCGATTTAAAATTTTATTTATCTGCTTATGATCTCCAACATTGCACCAGTAACATTTTACGTTACTCATGATTTACATTGGTTCGTTTTACTTGATGCAGAGCAAATGGCTTATGGCCGTGCTTTTTGGCGGCCTCGTCCTGTGGCGGCACGATGGAGAAACAATATGGATGGTAATGGGCGCCACCCTCAATTATATTCTCTCAGTCGAACTTAAGAAGATACTAAACCATGAAAGACCTATTCCTACATCAAAATCAGATCCTGGAATGCCATCTTCCCATGCTCAATCCATCTTTTACGCAGTCACATATCTAAATGCCTCGTGTAAGTTTTTTCATTTTTTTTATAATTGAACTTACTGTTTCATGTGTTTACTAATTAATCATTATTGAGAACTCCACTTTTCTTGTGTAATTGACATATATTTTGAATGTGCAGTGGTAGCAGGGTTCGGTATAAATGGATTCTCTGCAGCTCTAAGTGCTCTTTTATTTATCCTCGGTTCTTATTTTGTAAGTATACATATTACAAGTAAATCTTTTATCAATGCATTCACTATGTGAAGTTCAGATGGTCTATTGTGATTTAACTATTTTCCACTTTATAAGAACATATGTTTTTATTAAATTATATCTCACATTTGAAACTATTCTAAACTTCTGTTTATTAATTATTTCCTCTTCTCTTTCTAATAAGTCATTTTTTAAAGAATACGAGAGGCTCTAATTTCTACATTTATATTGACTTGTCTATTTTTGCAGACATGGCTACGGGTTTCCCAGAAACTTCATACCATCGGCCAAGTCATTGTGGGAGCTCTTATTGGATCAGTTTTCTCCTTTTTTTGGTTATGGTCATGGAACACTTTTGTACTCAACTTTTTTGTATCCTCCTTGTTCATTAGAGTTTCAGTCGTTGTGGCTGCAATTGGGCTCCTTGTTGGTTCCCTTATCATTAATTCCTGGTATGAGTAATGGAAGAAATACGTTTTTTTCTTTTTTTTTTCAATTATATGGAAAAATAAATTTCCCTATTTTTGATCCTTATTTGATGAAAACTCCAAGAGTAATAGTTTAGTTCATTGTTGAATAAAGTTATATTATTGGAGCTTTCCTTCGTTTTAATTTCTCATTCTTGATATTCTGCCCGAATCTAGTCCTTTGTAGTTTTCTTTGTTTGTTATTCATCGTTCCTATATGGAGTGAAAAAACAATAACCCTTGTGCTAAAAGTTAAAAAATCTGAAGTGTCATACCACAGTGGTTATATAATTTTGGATCACTCATTTTATAATGTTAAATAATTGTACAATGAGAATTATAATATATAGTATATATAAAGGTTTTATGTAGCCACAGCAATTTTTTACCAACGTCAGAACGATAATTGTGACTCTCTTTCTTTTTCCTCAAATATGAGGAGGTGCCCCTATAATATCTCCTACTTTAGTCGTATTTGTGTAATTCTTCTAGCTTCTATTTTAAAGTTTATAACTTTATATACAACAAATAATTAAACCAATTGTATGTGATTAAAAGAAAAATATCAAGTACGCTCCTCTTGTTAAACATTACCAATAAACACCATATAAAAACTTAATTGACCAAAGACAAAATCGAAAGTTCATTATTATACATACAACGACGAGATCCTACCCAATTTTTCGACTACTAGTTATTTTAAGAGGAGGTTATCCTAATTTATCAAACACGAGACAGCTTTACGTAGTTACATTAATCCTCAGGGAGTATAGTTGTAATTAACTTTTAGGCATTTGGGAGTTTTTGACATTGCACATTGTCTTCTTTTTCGTGTTCAATTAAATAAATGATACACGTAAATAATATGCAACGGCAACTACAAACTAAACAATAAGTGACTGCCAAATTTTTTTCCTGTTAATAATTCAATAATAAAAATGTGGAATTAAGTGTAAAGCTAGTAGTACTCATCTACCAATAGCCAAACACAACACAAGAAAAACAAGAAATGTCAACCTTGTTTACCAGGCCCATAACATTTACTACACTATCCCAATCAAGAAATTCAAAGAAACCCATTAGAGTTTGTCCCCAAAGATTGGATTTTTCGACGAAATTAGGTTGTCGGAGATCTGTTTGTTGGGGTACGAGGTTAGTGAATCGAAATTTAATGAAGGGTTTTAATGGGGTGTGGTCAAGTATGAGTGGTGAAGAGGGTGTTCAAGCTTTTGAGCAGGAAGGTTTGGTTGAAGGCTCTGCTTTGGGTTTTGGAGGTGGTGCACTTGAAGCTACTCTCAATAGTTTGGTAAGTCTTTTTTTTTTTTTTTTTTTCAGAATCTTGTTGATTGTGTTTTCATGTTATCTGGTAATAGTTAAATACTTGTTGCTCGTGGTTGTTCATTGGCTGTTGATAGCTTCTTAGCTGTTAACTTCATGTTGATTCATAATGTTTTGATTTATAATTTGATGACTATAATGTGTGTGGCCATTCAATTGGAATAAGCAAAGGTTAAAATGTAACTGGTGATCGATTTTTTGTGAGAACATTGTGTTTTTGTTGTCGTTGATAAGACATAGTCGTTGAAGTTTGGACGTGGAATATGATGGATATAGAAATGATGGTTGTTGTCTAAAATTGTAGAAGAAGTTTGAATAGTTTGAAATCATCTAAGTGCTGAAGAATATGTACTTTATCAGTTTGGTGTTAGCACATCTAAGATTTCTAAATTCTCGTGGTGGTCCATCGAAATGCAAGAAAGAAAGGCAACAGGTAAACTTAATTTGGTACCAAGATTTTGTTTAATTATCAGAGTTGTCAAGCGCGAAAGCTAAATGGTTTGGAACAAAGTTTCTCAAATCAATGAACTTTAATGTGAACTTTTGGAATTGATTAGATTTCACATCCGGAATGATGCTGCCCCTTTGCGTTCTTTCTTTTCTGAATCGTTTAAAATTTCATAATTTGTTGTTTGGCAGGAGGTAATATTACACATATCACTTACTTAAATACTATAATGATGATGCTCTTTTTGTTTAGTTTGAACTTGATTGGATTACTTGCACTGTTATACTGAAGACCAAAACTGTGATACTTGGTGTTTTCTGAAACAAATATAGATGACATCGCTCGGCATGCAATTTACAATGTTTATTCGGATTCCTGTGCCATCAGTTTATCTGTAATGTAGGACAGATAATACGGATTTGTATCTTCACCTTGTTAATTATGTTTGAAATCGATCAGATATTATCTGTTAGTCAATGAGAATTAATAGCTGTTTTTTCAGCTCTGGATCACATTCATACTGTTTTGCATCAATAACAATTTTCTTTTTCAAATTTCTTTATCATGACTTACAATGCTTTATTGCACTTGATGCAGAGCAAGTGGCTTGTGGCCTCATTATTTGGTGCCCTCGTCCTGTGGAGGCATGATGGAGAAGCAATGTGGACTCTTACGGGTGCCGTAATCAATACTATTCTCTCAATCACGCTTAAGAAGATACTAAACCATGAAAGGCCTGTTCCTGGATTAAAATCAGACCCAGGGATGCCATCTTCGCATGCTCAATCCATATTTTACATAGTCACATATCTAATAGCCTCATGTAAGTTTTCTGTGATTTTTGACTGTTTATGTGTTACATGAATCCATTATGAACTGCACTTTTCGCAAGTCTCCTGTCTTGTCTCTTGGAAATGGAAAGAATTTTCTGTTTTCCAGATTTTGCGTTTTTTTTCCTTTCCTGGTTGAGGACCATGCATTTGAACTTCAATCAACCCACAGTTTTGGCTAATTTGTTTGAGTACTTTTAAATTGATTAATCTATTTCTCTGCTTTTCAGTACTGTTTATCGACTCTTACTCTCATCACATCTATGTAATTGACATGTAATTTTGATGCAGTGGTCGCGGGATTCGGCATAAATGTATATACTGCAACTCTAAGTGGGGTTTTCTTTCTCCTCGGTTCTTATTTTGTAAGTATACTACATTTGAATTAAACTCAATGACTCTCACATGCTCGTTCTATTTTCGTTAGTTAATTTCGTTTATTCAGATACTTCTGTTTAAGTGATCACCAGATAACGACATTGTATTCTTTGAAGAGAGGCATTCTGTTGAGAATTTTGGTCCTTTATAGATTCATGTAACATATACAACTTCGCAACTTAGAAATGGTAGTAACAAATCTTTAAAATTATCTTACCTGCTGTCATTTTGGCTTATCAATGCATTCACTACGTGAAATTCTGATGGTCTGTTATGTAACTTGTACTGCTTTACAAGAACTGATGTTATATTCTCTAATCTGTGTGATGATTTCACATTAAGTTTTCCTCATTCACTCATTCCCGACTTTTTTTTCCTCGGTGAAAAACCAGGAAGCAGATTCTAGAATAAATTATCTGTCAAAATCTTGTATTATCCTTGACAATAACAAGCGGGTTGATAACACTTGTGGGTATTTATTTTTACAGACATGGCTACGTGTTTCCCAGAAACTTCATACTGTCAGCCAGGTCGTTGTGGGAGCTATTATTGGATCAATGTTCTC
This sequence comes from Linaria vulgaris, assembly GCA_948329865.1. Classification (NCBI taxonomy): domain Eukaryota; kingdom Viridiplantae; phylum Streptophyta; class Magnoliopsida; order Lamiales; family Plantaginaceae; genus Linaria; species Linaria vulgaris. The sequence continues at coordinate 25,286,158 of OX415250.1, read as the reverse complement.
CATGTTTTGGTTCTGGTCATGGAACACATTTGTACTGAATTTGTTTGCATCATCGTTACTCGTTAGAATTTTAGTTGTTCTGGGTGCAACTGGATTCCTTATCGGTTTCCTTCATCATGTATACGAGAATTGGATTATGGAAGAAAGATGATCATGGCTGTCTGCATAGATCTAGGTTCATGTAGAAGAGTGTAATGATTGGAAGCTATATACATTTGTTCTTTCTAACCTCGTTTTCTCTATTATTTCTCAACTTTATCAATGGTCTGAGCATCTGGAATTTTTAAGATGGATCTTTTTTTTTCTAATTTTAAAAAATGATGGATTTATAAATTAAGAACCAAAAATTATAGTTTCATGTGATTCATCTCTGTTGCAAGAAAAAGGAGTTAGTTTACTTGTTAGCGGGTTTTTTCAACAGAAAGGAAGATACTTTTACTTGTATATTTTAAGAATAATAACTTTTATACATTTAACCAGGTACTCAGGTTATGTCTAATTGTCAGAATGTTTTCCATTATTTGAATAATTACAAAAACCTCTTCAACTTTGGGAGATCTTTACAGACTCCCACCTGGTTTGACTACGTACATTTAAACACCAATGAAGTTGTTGTGGAGAACATTACAGTTAAACCTTATGTTTCCATGTTTTAAATATTTCATAGGGCGTTTTGCAGTTATAAAAATCTTTGGATACAGTTCTCATTCTTCATTTTCTTAAGAAAAAGAATTAATTCCAGGGGCTTATAGAATACCTTTGACGAATTTATCATCTTTCAATATCTTACACAAAATATCAGCAATGCATGTTCCATTATCAAACCTGGATGAACATTAAAAAAAATTCATATATAAACGCAAGGAATGAGAGATTTTTCAAATATCTCAACAAACAACTCTGTCGAGATTATGGGTCTACTTTTGCTCTTAAGAATACAATCGATAAATACACATACCATACAAGCGTTCACCTTACATTGGGTGATATGGTTCCTAACTTGAGCTATTTCACATTCTTGTCATATCTACTTCTAGTCTGTGGCATCAAATTGTAGAGATCCAGCTAGTTTACCAGAGCTCTATGAGGTAAGCACTGAAAATTCCTTCAGCCTGTCAAGCCAAGGTGATTTGGTGGTTTATAGGATATTGCCATATTGGCTACAATATGCAGAACCTACGAACAACTCAAGTTTAATCGCATATCATATTTGGATTCCTGATTTGGAGGGAAACAAAAGATTATGACAGGAAACACACATTAAATCACTGATTTCTTGTCACCAAACGAAGCAGGTGGTCGACTAGTCGTGTATAAGATGGAAGCTTCAGGTGACCATACATATGTTAAATGCCTTCTAACCACGATCAATGGATTGATAATTTATCAATCAGAAACGCCGGAAGCAATGCATGAAGTACGCCGATGGCCATTTCATACTTATGCTGCATCGTCATGCAATGCTGCTTTTCCCTGCAAGAAATTGACCTAAACATCAGCTTTCTCCAATGTCTGTGTTCCCGCAATCTACAGCCAAAAAATCTCTGAATCCCACAACTCAAAACAGTCCCACGAAAAGTAATCTCTCAAATCTCAACTGAACAGTAACTTCAAGCTGCCAGAATAAACACAAATTGCAACGAAAAGCATCGCTCTTGTGTCGTGGACTCATTTTCACAAAAGCTCCTTTTCAACTCACGAAATGATGCAAACAATGGTTCCATCGCCTGCTATGCTTCTGCAACATCGAGGAGAGAAAAATCCTCCTCGAACGTGACTTCTTCTTTAGAAGTCACCAACTCCAAAAGGTTGTATATGTCTCCACATTGTGGATGGGACTTATCACCAGAAACAAATGCAGAGACCTTATCCCTGATTTTTATCCAAGACCATCCAGGTTCCTTGATTACACCTTTCGATTTCATTAGTTTCCTCACATCTGCTGCTTCTCTCCATTTCCCTTTGGATGCATATATATTAGCCAGTGTAATATGAGTCCCAGCACAATTTGGATCCAGCCGAAGTATCTGCTCTGCAGCAATTCTTCCACATTCAACGTCGTTGTGTTCTCTACTGGCTCTTAACAGAGTTGACCAAACAACGTCGTCCTGCTTGAAAGGCATACTCATAATCATATTCTCAGCTTCCCGTAATTTTCCAGCTCGGCATAGGAGATCAATCATACAACCATAATGTTCTTTAGAAGGGCTTATTCTGTAGTCTTTAATCATTGAATCAAAATAATGGAAGCCAAGGTCAAGAAGTCCAACATGGCTACAAGCACTTAAAACACCAATAAATGTAATGGAATCCGGTCTCAAACCAACATCAGGAATCCTCTCAAATAAATCTATAGCCTCGTAGCTATATCCATGTTCAGCATATCCATTAATCATGGCTGTCCATGACACTATATCGGCAATTTCTGCAGTAGAAAAAATTTTCACAGCCTCTCCTACACTCCCGCACTTCGAATACATATTGATTAAAGAACTCTGTATCATAGCTTTTTGATCTAAACCAACCCTAAGCACATAAGCATGAACCTGTCTGCCCTGATCCAGAATTGCCATACTTCCAGAGACGCTTAATACACTCGAAAGAGCAAATTCCGTGGGCTTAGGCCCCTCTCTCCTCATCCGTGATAGAAAATGAAAGGCCTCCTCTCCAAGACCTCCTTGAGCAAAACCTGCAATTATCGTACTCCAAGAAATGATATCTCTTCTGGTCAATTCTTGAAAGATTATTGCAGCTAAGTCAGATTGTCCACATTTCGAATACATTGTCATGAGGGAATTTGCTACAGATAACGAATGTGTAAGACCTGCATTCAAAACATGTGCATGCAATTGCTGACCCCAACCAAGTCTTGCAATGTTTGCAATACCAGAAACAACTGCTGCATAAGTATACTCATTAGGACATACTCCGCACTCTCTCATCCGTAAGAATGAGTCAATCCCCTGTTGCTCTTGACCCGTCTGAATATAAGTTGTTATTATAGACGTCCAAGAAACCACATCTGGTGTAGTCATACTTTCAAAGAGCCGTAAACCATATGCTAGTTTCCCGCACTTATTGTACATGGTGAAAAGACTATTTACTACGTATGACGTCACATCCACCCCTTTCTTTATTGTTCGGGCGTGAATCTCTCTTCCACGATTAAACAACTCCAGATCAGCACACGCCTTCAATGCGATGGCATACGTGTACGAATCATACTCAACACCGTCCCTCCACATATTCGCAAAATACGACAACCCCTCCAAATTAAAACCACCACGAACAAGGCCAGTTATAATGGCAGTCCAAGACACTACATTCTTTAACGGCATCCCGTCAAAAACTCTACACCCTTCCCAAACCCTCCCATTCTTCATGTACATATCAAGCAACGAACTTCCCACGAAAACGGAACTAACAAAATCCGTCTTTACCGAATATCCATGTAACGTTTCCCCGAAGCTCAAATTTCCATTTACTCCACATGCCTTGAGGGTAAGGCTAAGTATAAAGGAGTCCATACGGATATTGGGAGAGACCCAGAATTTATAAAACAAGGACAATGCTTCGGATGAGTCAGAGGCGTGTACATAGGCGGAAATCATGGTAGTCCATGATATCTCATCTTTGTGAGGCAAATTATCGAACATGTTGCGGGCAGCTTTTAAGTCACCATTTTTGGTGAGATACTTTAGCTGAGAGTTGATTTCCAGCATGTTGATTTGTGGGGATTCATGTTGTAATGATACGTAATGATCGTTACATTCTGCTAGAGACAAAATGTGCCTGGAATCAGCGTACGAAATGCATGTTCTTGCACAAATTATTCGGGTAATTAACGGCTTTATTGACAGCACCATCTTGTTGTTTGGGCATTAGCAAAATTAGCACAGATGAAAAAATGTAGTTTATGGTTGGGCTTTGAGGCCCAACTCACACTGCTAATTGGTCAAGAATTTGGGCTGCAGCCTGAACCCTGACAATCCTGAGCAATGATTTTTATTCTCTTCTATTAATAAAAGTTTAGCTAGGTACACAGGAAGATGAAAATAAAGTTTTTTTTTTCTGTTAGGTAAAATCTTAATTCAATTGAAAGATCAGAAGACATATTATGATAATGTAAATATTAGATAGGAATATTAAAGATGTTACGGTAGATTATCAGTTTGAGATATATAGTTGATATCGAATTTTATGATCTTCACGAATTTAAACAATTGAAGGAATAAAAGTCCTATACAATGTGTCAAGTATTATGTATGACAATTCAATTTCGCATTCAGACCAATTAAAAGAGTAGCCTGTAGGTTGAAGAAGGTTTACTCTGCTACTCCACTTATTAAAAAAAAAAAAAAAAAAAAAAGAAGTCAGTTATATATCATCCTTTACAAGTTACAACATGGAAAACAAAATCAGTGTAAAATCGTAAATAGAAAATCTATATATAATGTTAAGAAAAGGGAGGTAATTGAGAACACGTTAGTATGTCGCATTCTGTAAACATCAATCTATAAGTTCTAAAAAGTCTTTTCGCATTAAATGAATGTTATATAAATTTCTAACAATTGACGTAGTAAGTATATATGAAACTTCAGTACAGGTACAACAAAAATCACACCATAGTAATAGGTTTTTGAAACCAAACTTCTTCCTAGGCAATACCAAACCTTCTGCCTACGAATGTGTTACATAAATTATATACAAATCTTTAGCTTTTGATCCAGATACTGGACGAACAAATTAAAATTCATCTCAATTGAGAAACTAGACCACACTCCTTTTATGCTAACAACATGTACTAGATCAACTTATTTTTCACCAAGTAGTTTGTCAATTTAGCATAACACTGGGAGGTGATTTACCAAAAACCTTATTTTTTTATTTTAATTTATGAGACAAACATGTTGTGGTTGATGGAAATATATTTCCTGATATTGATACATATTGACGGAAAAATATATTCTTGAAGAATTTTCATATTATCCACTAATTTATTTTAATTTGACAGAAAATCAATTTTTAATCTTTTTTTGTTATTCTTCTTGTATATATTCTTATAAACTGATCATCATCGTCATGTTTTTCACGTTATTTTGTCTTCGATTCAACAGCATGAAGCCACCGTATACCACTTAGCTTTCACAGATATCCATTATGTTAAATTTTTTTTTAACATAATACAGAGAGGCTTTTGTCCTTCAATTCCTATATTCTTAACGCAACATATATGGAGTTATTTTTTATTTCTTTTAAAGATTAAATAAGAGCATAACTCTTCATTGCGCAAAATTAACCCAATTTCATCAGACGATAAAGTCAAGAACCACATAACTGAGGTGATTGTGTACTTTAGAAGATGCATAACAACATAAATTATTATCAGCACAAACATTGGAAATGAAGTTACAATATAATTCCACACGAACCAAACATAAAACTGACAAATTAAAATTAAAAGGACGACAGGAAATAAATTCAAAATTAATAATATTACAATTGGAGAGGGACAACCGGTCGGGAAATACTTAGATAACCGATTGAGATAGGTTTATAACTCTGCGGCAACGAGTATGACACAGGGGCGGAGCCACCCAGAGGGCTTGGGTGGGCTCCAGCCCGGGGTCGATTTACGACCTTTGCTATAATAGGTATCTTAAAAAAAATAAAAAATAAAAAGAAGAAGAAGAACTAAATATGGATAATAAAGTGGTGAGACTAAAAAGCAAGAAACTTTGCTAGTCCAGCGGTAGAATAATGCCATTGAGAGTGAGAGGTCTTGGGTTCGAATTCTTGACATACCGAATTACGTTTTTTTGCTATATTTAATCTTAAAAATTACCAAATAACTAACAAAACTCATATCCCCAATCAAATTTCAATTCATTACTAAATATAGAAAAAAATTCTAACTTTAAGTCTATTTTGATTTAAAAACCCACATTTCCTTCTCTTATCTTAGACCTTCAATATCAAACCTTGAAATTTTTAGCAAGGTGGATTAAATTATATTATTATTACAAAGAGTATACTATATTTGATAGTTTAAATTCGTTTCAAATATAATAGTCTTGTCAATTCAAACCACTTATTATAATCCATCATTAAATATAGTACGAAAACTCAACGTTAAATCTCTTTACCCTTACAATATCACCTTTATTTCTCTCAAACCTCTAATATCAAATCTTAAAATTTTAGCAAGGCGTACTAAGTTATACATATATATATATATATATATGTGTGTGTGTGTTTAATGCTTTACTAAGTTATGTTATTATATAGAAAGAGCATACAAAATTTTATCGTTTAAAGTTATTTTTAAGTATGATTGTCTTGTGCATATAAACGAAACTTATCATCTCATTGGAGCTTTAAAGTAAGACTATTAAACAGTTTCTTTATACCTATGTCTATTACAATTTTCTTTTTGTGAATCTATATAGTAAACGAATATTGCAAATAAAGGAGAAGCATGTATATCATACACATGTTATTGACCAATTTTACTATTTGTAGAAATATATATAGCGCTTAACGTTGATATTTAACATGTAATTTTTATCATATTGTATGACATATTTTCGTTCTATTTTATAGTATATATATATAAGTTAATTGCAGCCCGGGGTAAAACAAATTCCTGGCTCCGCCCCTGGTATGACATGATGCGGAACTCATGGGCAAGTGGGACGGGTATCTATGTCACAATAGTTGAAGAAGTTGTCCCAAAGAAGGCGAGGAAAACTGCAATAACAATTACGGATATCCGCAAGATTCAAACAGCAGTCGGGAAACAGTTGTTGTTTCGCAACTGTGAGGAGCTCGAGGCAGTTAATCCGACTAAGAAGGGTGCAACTTTGAGCTCTAGTTACATGGATAACTTGACCACAAACAAGCAACACAAGTAGTAATAAAATTGCAAAGAATCTCATTGTATTACTATTCATTACTCTCCTTAATTCTTTTCTCTCTTTCTCTATTGGTGTGTGTATGTTCGGTCTTACTTGTTAGAGGTGGGGAATTGGATTCGGTTTGGGTCTCGATTTATAGTACTTTCCTAATTAAGAACAGTGAAGCGAAATAACATTATTTAAGATTTCCACCTTAAGCGTGTAAAAAATAAATGCAATTTGCATATGTGTGTAGCATAACTGGAGTGGCCTAATTAAGAAATATAACCAAGTGCAAAAAGAACGTGGCGCAACATTATTGAAAAGCTTCAAGTTAAGTTGTACAAAATAAATATGCAGTATATATATGAAAAATCAGATCCCGCGTAATTACTTAATAATAAATTAATAATATAATGAAGCCGGAAATGTATCCCCGGGCGGAGGAGAGTGGATCGTAGCATGTGAGCGATCTGGATCGACGTATATATATATATATATATATACATATACATATGTGTGTGTATATATATATATATATATATTATTCTCCGATCCATATATGTTACGTTGGTTTGGACTTGACTTCAATAGTAATTAGATGACAAAAAATGGCGTTTTCTTCTTCGCCGCATAAATAAATTATACAGTAGTTTGATCTACTGTGTAAAATTAATGAAAACTTAATAAACACATAATAATAGAATATATTTTTCTTAGTTATTTCGAAATTAATTTAATTAACACTAATTAAAAATCAATTTAAGTCATGAAAACGCGTTGGTATTTTAATTATTCTCGTTGGTCTCATGACAAATTATACATCGTGTAAATATCAGGAAAAAACTATAATTTATAGTTGTATCCATAAAAGGTATACACACACACACACACAACACACACACACACACATATATATATATATATATATATATATATATATGTGTACTGCTGGATCGGACCAGTCGTGACCTTCTAATTGAATAATTACAACTTTATATTATTAGATCTTATCAAACGTAAAAAAAGAAAGATCTGATCAAAACAGCTATTTCCGAAATAATAATGAAATTGATCAGTATGACTATATTAATTCAAGGGATAGTAATTAAAATCAAACCCACCACGTAACCTATTGCCTTTTTTGCGACTTGCCCCTTGAACTAAGTTTATCCGCACTTTGTCCCTTCACCTTTCACTACAAGATTTTCCGCCCTTTCCCGATCGGAAAATCCCGACCGGAATTCGGTCGGGAGCATTCCCGACTGCAATGCGGTCGGAAAAACTTTTCCCGACCGCAATGCGGTCGGTACTTTCTAAAAAATCATTCACGACCGTATTGCGGTCGGGAAAACTCTGGGCGGGAAATTTCCCGCCCAGAGTGTCGCCCTAATCTCGGCCCAGCTGGGCCGCGCAGCTGGGCCGAGACTTCCCGACCGCCATGCGGTCGGGAATACCCTTTTTCCCAAGGGATGACTAATACTCCCGACCGCTCTGCGGTCGGGAATAATACTAATCGTTGTTATTCCCGACCGCGTGGCGGTCGGGAATATTAGGGTTTAGGGTTTAGGGTTTAGGGTTTAGGTTTATTGGCGACCGATTTTCGGTAGGGAATAATATTCATATTCTTAATTTCACAATTTCGCTCTCAATTTTAGGTAAATCGTTCATTTAATGATCGAGTAAATCAATATTAGTTATATATTACTAAAAATCTCAAAAAAAAAATTAAATTTAGTTGCACGTTGATGAATCGTTTGAAGCGTCGATTCATATTGTCACTTATAAATAGATTAGTATATGTAGTTGCTAATAATGTAACTATTTGCGATTATGTTAAACAAATGTTAACATATATATATCACAATTAGCCTCTCTATATTAACGTTCGTAACAAATGTTAATTGACAATTGTGAACTCCTATATACTACGTATGATTATTATAGGTAAAACTCCAAACTAACTTAACTTATACTAATTTAATAATTAAAAGTACATTAAACTAACTAACTAATAGTGCAATTCATGAATTTAATGAGATTCTATAGTTATACTTAACAAACACATCAAGATTTTCCAAAAGATCGAAAAAAGGAAAAATTTACTATTTTTTCCGACCGCGTATCGGTCGGGAATTACCATTATTGCCGACCGCATGACGGTCGTAAATAAAATTTAAAGGTATTCCCGACCGCAATGCGGTCGGGACTAATATTTAAAGGAATTTCCGACCGCGGTGCGGTCGGGAATAAAATTTAAACTTATTCCCGACCGCAGTGCGGTCGGTATGTCGCGAGTTTATGGGCTACAAAGTATTGCCGACCGAATTTCGGTCGGTATTTTTTGAAAAATTGGCGGTTTTTTGAAATTTTTGAAAAAATTCAACATTCCCGACCGAATATCGGTCGGGAATAATCGAAAATAATGGCGGGACTTGGTGGGAAATTCAAATTTGACGAAAATTCAAATTTTTTCAACTTTTTCTATAAATACACTTCATTATTCTCCTCATTTTTTCATCTCCACACACTTTGTTCCTCTTCAAAAAAAATTTCAAACACTTTTTTCATATTCATACACTTTTTCAAAAAATTCTTTCTTTCAACTTCAAAATTAAAAATTTTCACTTCTTTATTCAAATTTTCAATAATCAAAAACTTATTTATTTTTTTTGTGTTTTAGACTAAGCAATGAATCAAAAATTTAATTATTGCAAACGCAAAAACTAAATAATGTTTTTCAAATATTGCAAAATATTAAAAAAATAATATTCCGGTAATTTATTACCGGAATATTATTTTTTTTGTTCTGATGATTATTATTCCCGACCGATATTCGGTCGGGAATAAGATGAATATTTTCCCCGACCGCGAATCGGTCGGGATTGATTTGAATATTATTCCCGACCGGGCCCCGGTCGGGAATAACATGAATTTTAATCCCGACCAATTTGCGGTCGGAAAAAGTCCCGACCGCTATCCGGTCGGGATAAAAATTCATATGATCCCGACCGCATAGCGGTCGGGAATAAAATTCAAGTATTTCCCGACCGCTATGCGGTCGGGAATAATTCCGACCGTTGTGCGGTCGGAATAATCGGTCGGTAAATTTCCGACCGTAATTCGGTCGGGAAATGCGGTCGGGAAAGGTCTGTGCCGACCGGAAGGCGGTCGGAAAACTTTTCCCGACCGAAGCAACACCGACCGCGGTTTCCCGACCGCAAGGCGGTCGGGAAAGGGTCTTTCCCGACCGCGAAAGGGTTATTCTCGACCGGATTTGCGGTCGGGAAAGACCCAATTTTTTTGTAGTGTTTGTATCGTCTGTTAATTCGATTTGTCCCACATTGTATTTTTGGCCATTTTTGACCGGCATGGTACTCTAATGCGACTAATGCGCGTTGTACTAGATGTATTTTGGCAGTTGGTGAGAAAAAATAGGCAAAAAAAAAATCCCAAACTGAAATTATTCTGGCCAAAAAAGGCCGAAAATACACTTGTGGGGCAAATCAAACAGACGGTACAAAGGTGAAGGGGCAAAATGCTGATAAACTTTGTTCAGGTGGCAAGTCGCAAAAGAGGCAATAGGTGGGAGAGTTTGATGTTATTATTCCTTAATTCAATTTAAGGATGAGATATAGTTTTTTCTCTTCTATTATTTTTTTTGTTAAAAATATATGATTAAACGAGTTGATCAATCGCCAATGTTTATTATATTTTACTATTTTGCAATGTACGTAATACTATTAATTGCATGCATTAAATATCATAGTATTTTGATCTGAATTGTGCTTGCATTTTTATAGAGACATTAATTTCGTGACTAATTCTTTTAAACTTTGCAAGTTTTGATAGCAAAGTGTTAAGTTATATAACTTGTTGGACTTAAGTACAGATATTTAAATTCTATAAGGATGTTATTTAAATAGCTGATTGGTTAGTTAGGTTTTTGTTTCACAACTGCATAACAACTTTTCCCTCTCTTTCTGTTGTATAAACCTTGGCTCAGTCATGTAATCGTATCACGTTTCATTTCAGTCTTTACATGGTATCATTAGCTAGCTAATCCTCTTTCGCATAATAGTTTTTCGTTTCTTATTCGATTGATCGATTACAGCCACAATCACTTTTCTGATCACCATTGTTACTGTTTTTAGCTTTTCGATTTGTTGTAATCGGTTTGATTCCCCTTCGATTTGCTATAATCGTTGTTCTTTTATTGGATTCAGCTCCGATGACAACTCCTGCTTCTGGATCTACCAATGCACATGTTGCTCAGTCAACTGCATCTGTTGTCCGATCCACTGGTTCTCTACAACTTCAAGGATCTGGCAATCCATACATGGTTCTCACTTCGATGTCGCTCACCGCCATTAATAATTACTTGTCATGGCGTTGTTTGGTACGAATTGCGCTAGGAGCTAAGAGAAAGCTTGGTTTCATTACTGGCGCCATTCCTAGACCACCTGATGATCATCAAGATCGGTTGCGTTTTGATTGCATGGTCACCTCCTGGATTTTGCGATTTGTGTCAAAGGGATTGAGCGATGCGTTTTTGTTTACTGATTCTGCTTTTGGATTGTGGAAATAGTTGGAGACACAATCGGCAATGGACCTTTCTTGTTTCAGCTCTAGAGAGAGGTAGCATCCATATCTCAAGGTGCTAACTTTGTATCTCAGTACTATACTTCTCTCAAAAGACTTTAATATGAACTTAGTTGCATTGTGCCTGCTTTTACATGTCACGGTGCTACTAGTAACATGTGTACTTGTAAAGTTGCTAAAATTCACTAGATTTTTGGTCACTTAACCGTTTAATGCAATTTCTTATGGGCTTTAATGATTGCTATAATGCACCTAGAGGTTGGATCTTAAGTATGGAGCATTTGCCTCGGTTAAGAAGGAATATTCAATGGTTTTGAGAATTTCAAATCTCAATCAGTGAATCAATGGATAACTCTGTTGTGTTGGCTAACTCTTTTGCTCATAAACCTATTGGACACCCTTTGAGTGCTAAAGAATACAAGAAGAAGAATCAGGATAGATTATGTGACTTCGGTAAGTTAAGGGTCACTTGTTTCAAGCTCGTCAGATACCTGATTGGTATAGGGACTTATCCAAATATGCAGAGGATGATGGCTCCAAATGCAGAACATGTGAACGACATAGTTGTCGAATTACGTTCAATGATGGAGTGATGAAGAAGATCGTTGAAAATAGTGCCATAAATCCATTTTAAAACAATGGCGTCAAGACGATCCCACACATATTCACATCGATATCCTCGAAAGGAGAAGACGAGGGAGACTTGGTGGTAAGGATGATGTGATCAAGAACTTGACACGCCCGAGTGTAGTGACAGCAAGGGCACGGAAGGATTTAGGAGAAGGGCATGTTGTTGATACCGTCAACTTAGTAGTGGTAGAGCTAGGGTTTTGTCATAGTTGGAGAAGAGAAGATAAGAGAAGAGAAATTATTAGCTCGATATACCATGGACGATATCTTTCCGTGAATGATTCTCATTACTTTAATTCAACAATATATACAAGAAATTTGTGCTTTATCATTGGCTACAATCATGGTAACAACATATCATAAAGATATTCTAAATTAAATGATACAAAACTACTCTAAAATATATTAGAAAAACGAGGCTTTTGTCCTTCCTATTTGTAGGCAATATTGATTTATTTTTCATCTTTTTAAAGATTAAATAAGAGGCACAGCTCTTGATCATTGCTCAATATTTAACCAAATGTAGACATGCATGACATAAATGATTATCCCATTGTATTAGCACAAGCATTGCAAATGAAGTTACAGTTCCACACGAACCATACAAAAACTACAAATTAAACTTAAAGGATGACAAGAGACTCGTAATTGATAATATTACAATTGGAGAGGGACTATCGATCGGAAAATACTTAGTTTCATTCTGTGGCTGACGACTACGACATGTGGAAGTCATGGGCAAGTGGGACGGGTAGTGATGCCACAGTAGGGGAGTAAGATGTCCCAACGAAGGCCACGAAGAAGGCAATAACAATTACGGATATCCACCCAACTCAAACAGCATCCGGATACTGGATAAGACCCAGTTGTGAGGGCGGCAGAGCACGCCTTAATATTCAGAAGGTTGCAACTTTGAACTCCAGTTACATGGATGACTTGACCACAAACAAGCAACACAAGTAGTAATAAAATTGCGAAGAATCTCATTTTATTACTATTCATTACTTTCCTAATTAATTCCTTTCTCTCTCTTTCTCTCTTGGTGTGAGATTGTGTGTGTTATATTACTGGATAGAGGTGGGTAGATTGCATCCGGTTTGGGTCTCGATTTATAGGATTTTACTAATTAAGAACAGTGAAGGGAAAAGCATGGCAAGCATTATTTAAGATTTCCATATAATGGGCGTGTATAAGATAAATGCAATTTGCATGCATGCAAGTGGATAATCAGATTCGCCTGATAAAGAAATACAACCACTTGCAAAAGCAATGACAACAATATTTAAGAGCTTCAACTTGAGTGTACAATAAATGCAACGGATACGTACCATGTCGCATATTTGAAAAATCGCATCCCATCTAATTATTTTATTAAAATAAATGAAGCCGGAAACGCTGCCCGTGGTGGAGGAAAGTGGAGCACGTGCTGTGAGCGATCTACTGTTCAGTAGATGCCAAAAATATCTCCTTTCCTTCTTGACTGCATAAATAATAAATCATCAAGTAGTTTGATCTACTATTTAATATTAATGAAAATATAACAACACAATATATTTTTCTCAATTAGTTTAAAAATATTATTTTGGTCTTATTTCGTCGAGGTAACAGAACACTGTAATACAATACAATTGGAATATAAATAACCAAAATAATGTTAATCAAATTAATAACCGGACTAGCTTGGTCCGGAACACCTATTACAAGCTTACTAGGTTAAACACGTAAATTACAAGATAGGTTTATTGTATCGAATCTAAGGCGTTCGATGTTGATGTGTCGAATCGTCCTTGTTCGATGTTGGACGTATAGTAACGGTCCTGGGTCGAATTTGGATATGTCGAATCTAAGGGATTCGATGCTGAATTGTGTATCAAATTCAATATCCTCTTCTCAATATGGTGTCGAACGTTTAATATTCGGTCCGGATGAATGTCGAATGCAGTAGGTTCGATATGGATGAGAGTCGAATATTCTATGTTCGATGTAGTGCTGCTTAAAGTGAATATCCAATGAAAACGTACATGGATTACAAGGGGACGGGGTATATATAGCCATCATATCGCGGGTCTCAATGATAGTTGTAGAATGTGCATCGAATCGGTTTGGTTCGATGCACGCCATCGAACAAGAGTTGTTCGATGCACATCAAACATCGAATAGGGCATGTTCGATGTACTGTAAGACAGGTTGATGCTGCTGGGCCGGCCCAATATGCGGTATTGGGTCAATCCTAAATATATCCCCAACACATAGTCCCCCCCCCCAAGTTTGGGAGACGGTGTCGATAGAGAACGGTTGCCAAACTTATAAAAAATAAGTCGTTGATATGGAAACGGTTGGCTGCGTACCACCATGATAAGGTTTTTTGTACTGGTTATGGATATTCTTAATCATACGTTACTTCTGAACGGATTACAATTAAATAGCTTGCAATTGTTATTGAAAAATGATGATGCCCATCGAACAGGGTGTGTTCGATGCTTTAGTTACGATGCCTCGAACGAGATGCGTTCGATGCGCTCGTTCGATACTTAATCTGATGTGGGCCTGATGGGCCTTCCGTTGCCTATCTAAAGGGCAAAATGCTGCAAGAAGCTCATTCTGCTCCTTGCGAACTTGTTGCCTCAGGTAAACCTCATTGAACGGGACCTGTTCGATGCGGTCTGCATCGGACACCGTCGGTTTGATGCTCTTGGCATCGAACGGAGAGCGTTCGATGCAGTGCCTTAGAATATTTTTGTTGCTGTAGCTCGATATACTGATATTATTTTTGCGATTTTAATATTTTGCATCTTGTTTTTGTTTATCAGGTCAATCGATCGAACAAACGTTGCTGCTTTCGCATATTCAATCAAGGTAATTAATACGCTCTTGTCTATGAGATGTTTATATCTTCTCGATAAATAGCCAATTTAGGTACGTTGTGAGAGTGTTATGAGAGCCGAAGGTGACGTATTTTCCCGTAGTCAGCCTTTGTTTCTTTTTAATTTATTTCAGTTCTTTCTCGTCGACGATGGTGAATTCCAAGTCAACTTCTTGGAGTGAGTCGAGTAGTGGCTCAAGCTCTGTTTCGAGAGAATCTGTAGTGGGCCCATCTGATGCTCCTGCGGGCTTGAATTTAGCCATAGGAAATGAAGTTGAGCTAATTGATATAGAAACTATCAGTTCGACCGCGGCTAACGCTGAGCACGCAGCGCCTCAGGACGACATCAATAATTCACAAGCGTCATCATCTTCGGATAACCGTGCCCTCAGTGAGGCCGACGAAGATGTAGAATACATCAACATGGAGTTTGATGATCAGGTCGAGGTTGCTGGGATGGCGTATCATATGTATGTCTCCCGCCTCCAACATAGTCGTAAGGCGTTGTGCGAGAAATTCGATATACCGAATTGGTGTAAGATTGTTCTTCCCGGACCAAATGCCCGCATGCACACCCCACCGCGAGGGCATATGACTGTATTCGTAGGCCAGCTGTTAAATGGGCTTCGCTTCCCAATACCTATTGAGCTTAGAATGCTCCTGAGGGCTATTGATCTCGTCCCAGGACAACTTACCTCAAACCCTTATGGGAACTTGATAGGTTTTATTATTGTCCTGAAAGCGTTGCGTGAACCTCAAAGTCCCAACGAGTTCTATGCTTTGTTTGAGATTGCGAGGCGAGAGGAAGGGTTCTACCATATTGAAGCGCAACGGCATTGTAAGTTTCTGAATGGCGAAGCTACGGGGTACGGGAAAGACTGGAAAAACCAGTATTTCTACATCAAAGAAAGCTACGAGGGCGAATTTAGGTAATATCGTCGCGATTGGTATACCGGTTCAAAGGTAGCGATACCTCCCGGTATTTCTGCAACATCATGGGATTGTAACTTTATCCCGAATTTAGTGCGACATCAACAGTTTGATGTCAAAAAACTGGTAGAGAGTCGCGTCTTATTTCTTGCTGGTTTGTCTCCGGTTCCATATAACGGGAGATTTACTCTTAGCATAGTTTTGCATCTTCTTCGATATTTTGGTTTGTGTTATTAATATGAATATCCTAATGAGGTGATATTTTTGTAGGCGAATTTATTATGGATCACCACGTCCATATGAACCGAGCCATTGCTGTTGACCATGCAAGCTCTCAAACCACCACTGCTCAGGAAATTCCTCCTCCAAGAAAGAGGAAGAACAAGGGTAAGAAAAATATTGATGAGCCCTTAGCTGCTGTCGCTGTCGATTCTTATGTTGATCATTTCGAGGATATTCTGGGAGAGAATCGCAATGATGCGCCAGTTGCTGTTGAGGCTTCTGAGAGCATGGCGGCTGGTCTGGGTGACAATACCAAAGGCGGTTCCCAGACCAAGAGGAGAAGATTTCACCATACTCGCTCCCAAAGCGGAGGGGCTATCCCACCTGCTGCTCATGCAGGTGGTCCGAGCGCTGCGAGTGGCCCTGCCCATGCTACATGGCCAAATGTTGGGGTTGGGTCTAGCCAGGGTCCACATTCCCAGGTTGGGGGATATGAAATCTCCGAGTCTGCATCTATCGGTGCTCTGAATACTCTTCTTCCCAACCTTTTCGTGCCTCATCCGGTCTCTGCCGAAGAGAGGAGAATGGTGGAACGCAACGCTCTTCACTTGTTGACGGTGGTAATAAAGAATTCTTCCTGAGTTAATAGTTTTTGGGCTTGTGGTGTAAATGTTGATTTGTTTGCTCATTATTTTTTAGGGTGGCACGATTGTGGATGTCATGTTTGCAGCGCTGGTGCAAGCTCATAAAGCGGCCACAAATGGACAACCACAGAATAGGGGCGAGTTCCATGGTGGAGATGCTGAAGCCTTTAAGGTTGCCCTTGATGCAAAAGATAAAGCCTTGCAAAAGGTCAAGGAGTATGATGCGAAGGCCAATGCTGATAGGGAGGCGGCGAAACAGGCGCAGGAGGCTGCTGACCAGCTCAAACTGCAAGTATCCAATCTCTTGGCCAGCAAAGAGAAGCTGACCAAACGAGTCTCCGAACTCGAGGTGGAGGTGGTGACGGAGAAAGAGAAAGCTTACCACGCCGATGGCGCTAGATACTTGTGCGGCCTTAACGAGGTAAAGAATCCTAACTTTTTGCATTTTTGCGTTCTTTTTGTATTCTTTCTTGTTAATTTCCTTTGTTTTCATATAGGTTTCCGCTCAGCATAGGGTGGAGATCGCCGAGGAGTTCCTTCAGAGCAACACCTTCCAAGAAGTTAGTGCTCGTCGATGCGATCACGAGGCTCGTAAGGCTCAGGTTCTGATTGTCCACCAATTCTATACGAAAAAAGTATGTTCGTGGTGGTTTCAAGCCGGAATGGTTGGATCTCTCTTTTGGGCCTAATCTGGAAACTATGTCGCCCACAATGAGTTCTTAGCCTAAGTCTCCTGACGAGTTTGTCGTGCTACTTGAGAATGAAAGCCTTGTCCTTCACGGACTCTCGTCGCCGCCCCCAATGCCTGAAGAATATCCTTCCTCCGAGGATGAGGATGAAAATTGAGGTCATGGCTTGAAGGCCTTCATATTTATTTCTCTATGTAATGAACACTTTTTAATTGCTTTTTATTTGTGGCATTGCGTCGCCTTTATTTGTTAAACAATCCGATGACTATGATGGTTGCGTTTTATGAATCTTCGCATTGATTTGCTTAATTTAAAGCTCATATTTGTTGTCGTTTCTTTCAATGTCCTATGTTGATTCTTTACTTTATTTTGACAACATGAGGATTCTTCTATGTTCGTGGAAAGTAGTTCATTTTGCCACGAAGCATAATATAGTGTTTATCTAACAGGGTTATAATCATCCTGTTTAGTATTATTCCTCGTAGGGATAGGTATTTCTTGTCATTTTTAGACAAATTATTTTTCTTTCTTGTACTTTCGTACAGTAGTTATTGTTCGCCTTTTCGAACGTAGTGGTCATATTATTATCTGAATTGCGGGTTTCAAGTAGCACTTACAGTTTTGTACGTAGTGTATGTCCCTTTCTTCTTTTCTAAGCATTCACAATAATATTTGCCACTTTGGAAAGAACTTTCGTCCCTCTCTATCGTCTGTGCGGGATTCTCGGTGTCTCGTGCCACGATGGACAGTTTCCGTCCCTTTTTAGCGTCTTTTGGGATCTGTGGTATCTCGTGCCACGATAGACAGAGTTTCCGTCTCTCTCGTTGCCTTTTGAGGATTTGCGGTGTCTCGTGCCACGATGGAAATAGTTTATGTCCCTCTCGTTGCCTTTTAGGGATTTGCGGTGTCTCGTGCCACGATGGGCAGAGTTTTCGTCCCTCCCGTTGCCTTTTAGGGATTTGCGATGTCTCGTGCCACGATGGATAGAGTTTTCGTCCCTCTCGTTGCCTTTTGGGGATTTGTGGTGTCTCGTACCACGATGGACAGAGTTTTCGTCCCTCTCGTTGCCTTTTGCGGATTGCGGTGTCTCGTGCCACGATGGACAGAGTTTCCGTCCCTCTCGTTGCCTTTGGGTATTTGCGGTGTCTCATGCCACGATGGACAGAGTTTTCGTCCCTCTCGTTACCTTTTGGGGATTTGCGGTATCTCGTGCCACGATGGACATAGTTTTCGTCCCTCTCGTTGCCTTTTGGGGATTTGCGGTGTCTCATGCCACGATGGACAGAGTTTCCGTCCCTCTCGTTGCCTTTTGGGGATTTGCGGTGTCTCGTGCTACGATGGACAGAGTTTCCATCCCCCTCGTTGCCTTTTCCAATGTTATGTCCTGCATAAAGTTTGATCATGCAGGTTAGATGGATTTCATATAGATTGGTTAATCAAAAGGTTTTTTCTTGGAAACATAATCAAATTATATGAGTAGATTGGAGCTTGATCATAGCTCTTTTTGCCCTGCTTTCTTATGTTGCCTTCCGAACCCACGTTCTTGGTGTCCCTGTTTTAAGTTGATACATGTTTGCCCCTCATGCTTGTCATGGCAGAGGGGACGAATAAATATTATTCAAAATACTAAGGACTCGCAAAACTCGAACTAGAATTATTCAAGAAATGTGCTCCGTCCGCATGGGAGCCAATGCCTTCGCTATATTTTCTTCCTATTGCGGCCGTGTCCGGAGCAATGTCACGTAACACTTCCAACCTTCAATATGGTCTGCTATCACTTCACCTGTGCCGGCAGGAGTTGGAAATTTTACCATTTGGTGGTAAGTTGATGGTAATGCTCGGAATGCATTTAGCGCAGGCCTTCCTATGATTCTGTTGTATGCGAAATGCATGTCAACAATAACATAGTTTGCCAGAAGTGTTTTTCTGTTCGGCACTATACCCAATGAGGTAGGGAGCATAAGCATTCCGAGAGGGACTATCTCCGGACCCCCGAATTCGTGAAGCGATGTTCTCACTGGCTCCAATGTCTGGTCGCTCAGTTCCATTTTGGCCAGTGTGGAGCTGAACAACACGTTGACTGAGCTACCGTGGTCCACCAACATCTTCGTGATTCCAAAATTTGCTATGTCCACAGTTATTACCAAATGGCAATTTAGTTTTGACATTTCAATGGCATGTGTGCTCTGTTTCTGGAGGTCAGCTGTTGAGAACGTAATCTCTTCATGTGGCATCTCTTCGATCCTAAGTATGCTAGCCATATTGACGAAATTATCCGATTCAACGAGCCTCGAGATCCTCCTCCGGCCGTTGGTGGAATCCGCTCCCCCTGACCCTACTGATATCATGTTGATCATGCCTTTTCTGACATTTCCATCTTCAATTTGAGGATACTCGAACATATGTGGTTCATCGACCATTCTTTATTTATCCTTCATGGGCGATGGAGTTCTCTTCCTGCAGGTATTATTTTCTTGTTCTTGAACCTTTTGGACAAACTCCACGAGTTTTCCATCCTTCAATAATCGTTCAATCTCATCCTTGAGATTCATACAATCTTCGATTTCGTGTCCCTTCTGATTATGGTATTTGCAGAATTGGGTCGAAAACCTGGTAGCCTTGGATTTCTTCATCTGTCTGGGCTCTTTCAGCCAACCCTTTTTCTTTGCTACCCCGAATATTGTCATGATGTGTGCATTCAGAGGCGTGTACCGCCTGGGTGAACTTTCCCGATATCTATAGTTGCTGCTCATATTGTTGTTGTTACGGTTTTGATATTCTCTGCCTCGTCCCTTCTCTTTTAGGGGTGTTATAATGGGTATTTTGGTCTCCATCATCTTCTCAAAGTGAACCACCTCCTGCGCTATCTTATTAATTTCTTCGATAGTGGTGGGTTTGCGTCTGAGTAAGTCCCCATTAAAGACTGTGTTGGTGGTTGCTCGGAACAATATGCTCATTATCATCTCTCCATATGGGTTGTCTATCGTTAACAGGTCCGTATTAAAACGTCTCATAAAGTCCTTCAGACTTTCATTGATTTCTTATTTCATGGTATAGAGATGGGAGTGATCCAAAACCAATTTAGCTTGACTCGAGAATTGATATTAAAACATCTTCCTCAGTTGCTTGTAGCTTTTGATTAATCCTGGATTAAATTAGTCCATGGCCACCCCTGACAGGGTTGTTGCGAGTATCCTGGTTTGGATATTCTCTTTGAAAACGTACAAATATAGTTTCCTGTCCAAGTGGAAAAGGTGATCGCGGGGATCAGACTTACCATCGTAAGTTTTCAGGTCCAGGATTTTTTCCCCATGTCCTAAGATCTCTGCTTCTATCGCTTCAAAAAATGGGCGGCTATTTGAAGTATGGTCCACATGCGTCATCCGGCCTTCGATTATTGCTTTCTCTCTCTCTCTCTCTCAAGCCTCTCTATTTTCCTGGTCATTTTGTCATGCTCCCTCCTGGTGTCATTACTCTCTGGGCGTCTCCTGTCGTCCCTATCCTCTCTCCTTCTTGGCTCATCTCTTTGGTTTCCTTCCTCGTCATGCTCTCTTCTAGAGTCATGACTCTTTGGACGTCTCATGTCGTCCTAATCCTCTCTCCTTCTTGGTTTATCTCTTTGGTTTTCCTCCTTTTCTTTTCTTCTCGTCTCATGGTGCCTTCTTGATTGCACCTCAACTGATTTCAACTTCTTTCTCTGATCGTCACGGGCCGATTTTTCTCTGCTTTGTCGTTCTTCTGATGCAGGTTTACTTCTCCTATCGTCCTGTCTTGATTTCTCCTTCTCTTCTCCTTTCGGTATCCTGGCCGCGGAACCTTGTTCCCTTACGGTCTCTGGATGCTCAACAGGCGGCGCTGTGAGTACGGGTCGTGCGGGAGTCAGCATTTCTGCCGGTGCGGCCTTTACCATAGCCATGATTTCATTTCTCATGGTGTTCGGAATTGAAAAAGTCATTGTCGTTGCTCCCGTGGCGCCTACTTCAGTTCTCGGGACCTCGCCACCTTGAAGTCCCTGCATTTCTTGCCTTGCGGATGTTGGTACCCCCGCGGGTACTGCTGATGGTCCCGCATTGTCCGGGATTATTTAGTAAAGGGTTATCCGTCCGGCCTCTTCATTGGGTCCCTCTACAGCTATACTGCGAGATCTGGTAATCTTGGAAGTCATGTCTAATAAACTATAAGAATTTAGTGTTCCCACAGATGGCGCCAATATTTTGTTCTTATTTCGTCGAGGTAACAGAACATTGTAATACAATATAATTGGAATATAAATAACCAAAATAATGTTAATCAAATTAATAATCGGACTAACTTGGTTCGGAACACCTATTACAAGCTTACTAAGTTAAACAAGTAAATTACAAGATAGGTTTATCGTATCGAATCTAAGGCGTTCGATGCTGACGTGTCGAATCGCCCTTATTCGATGTTGGACGTATAGTAACGGTCCTGAGTCAAATTCGAATATGTCGAATCTAAGGGATTCGATGCTGAATTGTGTATCGAATTCAATATCCTCTTCTCAATATCGTGTCGAACGTTTAATATTCGGTCCGGATGAATGTCGAATGCAGTAGGTTTGATATGTGTAAGAGTCGAATATTCTATGTTCGATGTAGTGCTGCTTAAAGTGATTATCCAATGAAAACGTACACGGATTACAAGTGAACGATGTATATATAGCCACTATTCTGCGGGTCCCAATGACAGCTGTAGAATGCGCATCGAATCGGTTTGGTTCGATGCACATCAAACATCGAATAGGACATGTTTGATGTACTCTAAGGCAGGCTGATGCTGGTGGGCCGGCCCAATATGCGATATTGGGCTAATCCTAAATATATCCCCATAAAGTAGTTTAACACTAGTTAATATGACTCGGTATTCTATTTATTCATTGGGCTCATGACAAATTAATACATCGATCGACTAAATATATCATGGAATTTTCTTACAAATTTATATTTTAATCCATATAGGTAAATACATATATATATATATATATATTCATCAAAAATAGGTAAATATGTGTATATATACTGGACCCAGTTGTGAAATCCTAATTGGATCATTCAATTTTATATTATTTAGATCTGATCAAACGGTTATTCAGAAATAATAATGAAATTATATTTTATGTGATTATATTAGTTCAAGTTAATATATGGGTTTAATTAACATGTTGCGGCCAGCTCTCTCATGCCCCCAAGTTTTAGTGAATCTTAAGCTGAGAATTTATTCCCAGCATGCTCATTTGAGGGGATTCATGTTCTAATTGTCCATTGGTACGTAGGGGATATTCATCAAAAACAAAAATGGTAGGTAGTGATCTTTATATTCTTTTCTGAGAGAGACGAGAAATTGTAAGTTTATGGTTGGCCTTTGAGGCCCAATCATACACTGTCAATCGTGTCAGAATTTGAGCTGCAAAGCCCACCATGAACAATGATTTTTTATTGAAAACAATTATTATATGTATAAGGTAAGATATTAGTATTACATTAGATGAAGACATTTTCTGACTTTTTTTTGTTTTTAAAAGTAAAAGCAATTTTGTGGTAGTAAACAAATTAAATAAGTTATTTATTTCTTTTCCTTTTTTATGAATTTCATGAAAGATCATAAGTATATTATAGATCATGTACAATAGAAGTGAGAATATGTGGGAGGTGGAACAACTCCTATTCTTCAAGCTAAGAATATTAAAAAAGATGTTGCTATATTGTTACACGTTTAAGATATATAGTTGATATCGACTCCTCAATGATCATCAGTATTTTGGTTTTATTTCGTGTTGGTTACAATACACCGAGAATTTCATGAAAGATCATAAGTATATTATAGATCATGTACAATAGAAGTGAGAATATGTGGGAGGTGGAACAACTCCTATTCTTCAAGCTAAGAATATTAAAAAAGATATTGCTATATTGTTACACGTTTAAGATATATAGTTGATATCGACTCCTCAATGATCATCAGTATTTTGGTTTTATTTCGTATTGGTTACAATACACCGAGAAATCGATACAATGGGCCTTGACTTAACCAAAATAATGTTATCCTATTACAATGATCGGACTAGCTTGGTCCGTAACACCTATTACACGTGAAGAGATACAAGATAACAGAAAAGAAATCCATAAATGGCCAAATTGAGGGAACAGTAGAACGGGACATATTCAATGCTCTCTGATTGTCGAATTGAGGGCGTTAGATACTTATGATTTCGGACTGAATTTGGGAACGTGCCAAGTTGCCTACGTATCCCATTGAGGGAATCAAGCCGAATGTAGTTCATTTATCTCTTTTGAGTAGCCTTTATTGGATCGAGTCCTGGTAGGGCTCTGCGGTTCAATTAATTTTGAGTTGCGCGACTCCACGGTTTTGATCATATCTCCTTATTGGTTGGTTGAAAGATCGATCTGCTTCTTGATTATGGACCCTGACTCATATAGCTTTTTGGTCATGTATGGGTTAGACCTAAGTGAGTGTCTAATTGACTTAATTCGATCGTAAGAGTAGAATTGGGAAATTTGAGGTACAATCAAATTGCAGTGTGCGACTTCACGGTTTCGATCATATCTCTCTTTTGGATGATCGAAACCTCAATCCGCTTCTTCATTCGGGGACCCTGACTCATGTAGCTTTCAGGGCATGTATGGGTTTGACCTAAGGGAGTGTCAAATTGACTTGTATTAGATCTTAATTGTTGTACTCACTTCAGTTCCACCTATCAATGTCGAAAGGACTTGGATTCGACCTAAGGCTTCTCCGTCCGTCCCTCTCACTTGTGAGGAGTGAGAGGGTATATATAGGAACTGTTGGAGGGGATTAAAGGTAATTTTAGGTTTAGTATCGAATTAAGGCGGTTCGATCTAATTCAGGTAATTCGATCTTCTTTCAGTATTGAACAACGCAACTTTACCATTTTTAGC
The DNA here is from genome assembly GCA_948329865.1 of Linaria vulgaris. Classification (NCBI taxonomy): domain Eukaryota; kingdom Viridiplantae; phylum Streptophyta; class Magnoliopsida; order Lamiales; family Plantaginaceae; genus Linaria; species Linaria vulgaris. The sequence continues at coordinate 25,261,744 of OX415250.1, read as the reverse complement.
ATAACTTTACTTGTGGACCTCTGAATTCCATTCCGTTTGTTGAATTGCGACATAGACACGTGTGGCTTTCTAATGACATATTATTCAAGGTCTACTTAGTTATATAGATACAATGGTGAACCAAATACAGCTAAGGTAGTTTTACCTTTAACCCTTCTTGACACATATCGGTCAATTTCGTACCATTGTGGCTTCTTCCTTACATGACACATTATGTCACATCATTTAGTCCCCCATTTTGGAGTGTGATTTTGGAGCACAAGCATACTTCAAACTATAATGAAGTGCTAGAGTCATTTTGACTCATTTTTTGGGTGATTAGTGTCATTATGCACTAGTGTAGCCTACTGAATAAGCCCATACCAATCAAGATTTTTAACAATTGAGAAAATGAAGATCCTTCACAACTCGTGCCATGCATAATTAAAAAATGATAGTGCTCCTGAAGTTTGATCATTAGGGGAATGAAACTTTACACTTGTATTAAATAAATAAATATTAATTCTTCTAATCTTTTAGACAAAAAGTCAATTCAACATATAGTATCAAGACCTGATTCAGAAAAGGTCTAAAAAGTCAATTCAACATATAGTATCAAGACCTAATTCAGAAAATATGTCTCTATCTTTAGGGTTTAGGTCTCTTTTTATGGGAGTTCATTACTTTTCCGAGAAGGCCTTCATTGAGCTTGGTGATGCGTTGTTGTTCGTTTTAGTGTCAATAACAACGATTCCGCAACTTCCATAGGCTACCGTGCTTTAGAATGACTTATCTACCTTTGTTCCCACAATTTGGGATTTAGGGTTTCGTCGTTTTTTATATTTTCTTATGTTCCTCATTCTCATCTTTTTTCTTTTCGTTTCTTGCTGCTCACGTTTTAGGTTTTTGTTCTCGAATTCTTAAATTCATCATTTTACGTTTCTTGTATGATGCAGATTGTTGTTTGAAGGAGTCCATTCACAACATGTCTACCACGAACGCAATGCATCGTAATACCCCTTCATCGCACATCAAACCGTGGAATCATGGACGACATAGATACCCAGTTACGTCAAAGTCTGTTAGTTACGAATGTGGAAGAGGGGATAATGATGCCAGATATGGCATGGCAGAATGTTGCTAAGTCTTCCGAGCTAGTTTTGGTATGTAGGTTAATGTCAGGAAAATATTTTAACTTCACGGCATTTTGTACAGTTATCAAAGGCATGTTTAAGGCAAACAATGGCTTTGAAGTCTCTTGGATCAATGAGGACCGCATGCTATGTTGCATGGATACGAACACGAGGACACAGATATGACACGATACAGACACGGCGACATGGATTTTAAAAAATTGCAAGATAGGATATGGCGTGGATACGTCTAAATGTTTTAATATTTTATATTAACATACGTATAGAAACAACATCAAAATAAAATATTTTAATTATATTTTTAAGCTCCTTCACAAATGAATATCAAATATGAGTAAATTGGTTGCATTCGAACGGTAGAAAATAATTTGGTAAGATAAAATAGTGTAGTATACTTTTAGAAGTATTCATTTTTACATTCTAGATCTAGGATTATTGAAATTAAAAGCCATTAAAATTAAATAAAAATCAAGCAATTAACTTAGTTTGACAATTGAAGTTTATGTATGAGCAATATAATTAAAGGAAAAAAGAAGAAGAAAAGGAATTCCAACTTTGATTCTCACTTGTAGTTGAGCAAGAAATGGTTGGTAAACTACTTGAGAAGGTAGTGGAGTTTTTAACTTTATTTTATAATTCATTAACTAAAAAATAAAGTTTTTTAAGCTCAATTTTTAAATGTGTTATATTTTAACAAAACAAAGTTTTTTATAATAAGTAAAATAAACTCAAACAAGTGTCCGACATGCGTGTCCGAATTTTGTTTTTTTTTTATATTAATTATACACACGTCATGTGGCGTGTCGGACACGTATCTAAGTTTTTTAAGCTCAATTTTTAAATGTGTTATATTTTAACAAAACAAAGTTTTTTTATAATAAGTAAAATAAACTCAAACAAGTGTTCGACATGCGTGTCCGAATTTTGTTTTTTTTTATATTAATTATACACACGCCATGTGGCGTGTCGGACACATATCTAAGGCATGTCCAAGGAGTGTCGGTGTCCTTTGTGTGTCCGACACGGTATTTTTCAAAAGTTTAGAGTATCCGTGCAACATAGACCGCATGCTCTTCCAGTTTTTCCACGTAATTGATAAGAATATGGCTCTGGAACACTGTCCGTGGTCGTTTGATAAACAAGTCCTCATCCTCAGTTACATTTGGCCCCGACAACAATCCTGCCACGATTAACTTGAATCTTTGTAGCTTCTTTGTGCGAATTTATAACTTAATGTTGGCACGACAGACGAAGGAGTTTGCTAGTTCTATTGGGCACAAGTTAGGGTTCCTGGAAGATGTTGAGCTGAGCGATTTGTGGGATGTCACAATTAGAATCAGAGTTAAACTAGATTTCACCAAGCATCTTGCACGTTTCATGACAATTAGGGGTACATGGGGGCCAGGAATTTACGATCACATTTAAATACGAATGCCTACCAAACTTTTGTTACTTGTGTGGGATTTTGGGACATATTATGGATGATTGTGACGAGAGATATAAGCGGCCTCCAGATTCTGATGCCACAACTCTTCCATATGGGGCGTGGCTGAGGGAACCACCAAATCAGGGGAGGAATTTTTGGCAACATTTCTCTGATCGGGGCACGACAAGACGAGATGGGTTCACATTGGGAATACCCTGCAACTTGGACCAGTTGTGGCATAAAATGTTGGGGTCTCCTTCACATGTGGATTCGGATGAGGGTAATACGACATCGTTAAATCAAAAGCAACAATGAGTGGGGAATGTGACATTAGATAACCACAAAAGTATTTTGAGGGGAACGGACAGGGAGCTAGTGACGTATCAGCCTTTTACCATTTGTCCCGTGAGTCCGACACAGGGGTTGAGGGTTGTTAATAATCGAGGTGTGGTGAATATTGAACAGAGCATAGAACGTGGGTCAGAAAGAACTGTCTCCTCAGATTTGGTGGCACGTCGGGAGAAGTATAAGCAACGTAAGGTTAAAATTTAGCGGAAGTTAAGAGTGACGGATAAATGGAGGTATAGTTCGATGTCGGGGATCAAATGGGTGGATCGAAACAAGGGACAGAGACGGGATAAATTTTGAAGAAGTTCATGGGGGCACCAGGACTGCATTGCAGCTCCACCAACGCTAATGAGTATACTATGCTGGAACTGTCAGGATTTGGGGAACCCTTATACAGTTCGTGAGTTGAGATAGGTGGTCTTAAAATTTCACCCCCCCCCCCCCACCCCCTCTCCCCCTTTCTTATTTTCCTGTCTGAAACAAAATGACATGCTAGGAAAATAGAGGTACTCAAGCGACAACTGGAATACTTTAGTGTTTGTATGGAAGTTTGAGGACGGTCTGGTGGATTGGCTGTATTGTGGAATAAGTCTATCAACGTACGTCTTGTTAGCATGTGGTTAACCACATTGATGTTGTGGTCTCGGGGATGGGGGGAGTTTAGACCTGCACTTTACAGGGTTTTATAGGGAGCCAGATGGGAATTAGAGAATGAAAACTTGAAATCTACTCCGACGACTTCGTGGAGATTCAGCTCGACCATGGTTTTGCGCGGGATACTATAACGAGATTATGAATCACCGGGATAAATGGGGAGGATAACTTCGATCGAATTAGCTCGTGCGTAACTCTCGCGAGGCATTAGCAGATACGGGGTTGAGTGATTTAGGGTTTTAGGGTCCAAGAATTACAAGATGCAATCGTACCCCGTATCCCGCTACAGTGTGGGAACGGATGGACCGTGCGTGTGCAGATGCAGCTTGGTAGACGCGGCTTGGCATGCTCGATGAAGAACTCGGATCATCATGCATTTTTCATTGAGCTTCGGTCCGTCCCGGGCTTGGAGGTTAGACTACCACCGAGATTCTGTTTTGAGGCTACATGGGCGCGAAAATCTGATTGCGAGGGGTTAGTTCGAAAACTATAGGCTGACTATGGGGATGGTGCGACGGTTGGAGATAAATAACAGAGTTGCCGATGGGGTTTGATTTGTTGGGACAACTTAGGGGGCGTTGAGATGAAGCATAAATTTAGGGATATGAATGGTCGATTTTAGTACTTAGGAAAGGTGTTATTACTGCAGAGGGTAAAGAGGAGGAAAAACGGTTGAAGGCTGAGTTGGAAGAATTATACACGACGAAAGAAATTTACTAGAAACAGCGGGCTAAGGCCCAGTGGTTAAGAGAGAGGGATCGAAATACTACATACTTCCACAACAAAACAAGTAAACGAAAAAAGAAAAATGAGATTCACTCCCTTAAGGATGCATTAGGCGTGTGTCGGACATTACCAAGGGAGGTCGATTTGATAGCTGTTGAGTATTTTACGTCGATTTTTTGTTCCACGCACCCTTCCGGTGATGTCATTGAGGAATGAGGAGGTATTACGAGATGTTGACGTGCATGTTAACGTGGCGCTGAATGCAAGCCTACTACAACAATTTACGACGACGAGGTATGTAAAGCTTTAAAAGATATGTATCCTTATAAATCTCCCGGCCCCAATGGTTTCTCTGTTTTCTTTTACCAAACATTTTGGTCCATTGTGGGGGTTGATATTACTACTTTCGTCCTTGCGTATTTAAATGATCGTCTTCTGGACCCCGTGGTTAACTATACAGTATACACATATTGTTTTGATTCCTAAATGCACTGACCCTGATGGGATGATACAGTTCCGGCCTATTAGTCTTAGTAACGCGAGTTTCAAAATTGTCTCAAAAGTAGTAGCCAATAGGCTAAAGTTGTTCCTAAATGAGGTGATAGCTCCTACTCAATATGCGTTTGTTTCGGGGGCCTTATTACCGACAACATCTTGGTGGCTTTTGAATTAAATCACTTTTGAAGAATAAGAGGTCGAGGAATCGTCGTTTTATGTTACTGAAACTCGACATGAGCAAAACATACGATCGGGTCGAGTGATCCTTCTTGGAAAAGATAATGCTTAGGTTAGGTTTTGATTCCAATTTTGTGTTGTTAGTTATGATGGGTGTATGTACTGTTTCTTATTCCATGCTCATTAATGGTAGAGAGTCTCCTATTTTTTACCTCGAAAAGGGCATTCGGCAGGGGGGGGTCCTCTATCCCCCTACCTACTCTTATTTGTTTTTTAGGATTTTTTAGCTATTATTGATAAGGCAGAGGCGCGAGGAATTTTACAGGGTTTGGCGATTAGTAGGGCTGCTCCTCGGGTATCTCATCTCTTGTTTGCTGATGACACATTGCTTTTTCAACAAAAGAGTCGACGGTGGGAATTCGCGAGATCCTTCCTAGATTTTGAAGCAGCATCGGGACAGAAAATTAATTTTGATAAATTTGTGGTCGTGTTTAGCAAGAACACGAGTGAGGTGTGGGCACAAGAAGTGGGGGCAATTTTGGGCATGGTGGTGGCTAATCGTCATGAAAAATATCCAGTGGTTGGGAAATCGAAGCGGGAACTTTTTGACTTTATTAGAGAACGGGTATGAAAGCGCGCGCATGTGTACAAGGGCAAAATGCCCTGGGGGCGAGAAAAGAGGTATTGGTTAAGGCGGTAATGCAATCGATTCCTACGTTTGTGGGATAAATTATGTATAAAGGAAGAAGATAGTGGTTTGGGGTTTCGGGATCTTAAAGCTTTTGATTTGGCTTTACTCGCGAAACAAGCTTGGCGTATCTTTCATAATCCAGAGAGTTTAGTGAGTCGTTTGTACAAAGCTAAGTATTTTCCTAACTCCTCTTTCTTGAATTCGAGACTTGGGAGCAATCCATCATTTTCTTGATGATGTATTTGGGAGACGTTTGTGGTTATTAAGAAGGGAGTGCGTTGGAGAGTGGGGAATAGGAATTTGATTCCAATTTGGGAAGATGCTTCGTTGCCTCGACCCATTACCTTTTGGCCTATAACACAGCTACCTGAACAGTCGGTTGTGGAGCGTGTTCGTGAATCGATGTAGACACGGGCTGGTGGGGCGTGGTTCTAGTGTGGCATATATTTTGGGAGTGGATGCGAATGTAATATTGGCTATATCGCTGGGTAGTTTGGAGCGTGAGGATAAGCAGACTTGGCATTATGAGAAGCACGGGCAATTTTCGATTTGCAACCCATATCATATTATTCAATCACAGGGTTTAACAACTCGCGAGAACTGGGAAATTACGAGCTCGAGTGACATGCGGGGTGAAAGAACCTTTGGCGGTTGGGGTGTGCTAATAAGATAAATTATTTTGGTGGAGGGATTGTTTGGATATTTTGTCAACTCACATCAATATAGCAAGGCATAAGATTTGTGACTCCCCTTTGTGCGTGGATTGTAGGGATGAGGAGGAGACTACTCATCACGTGTTGTTTGAATCTCACGTTACACGTCAAGTCTGGGCGCTCGCTAATTTTGCTACACTTTTCATGCGACAAGGGAACGAGGGGTTACTTGAGTGGTTTCATCGTTTGTTGTGGGATCTTAGGAAGGAACAAACGGGGATCACGATTATGTTGGGCTGGACGTTGTGGCATAATCAAAATTTGATGCTAGCAGGTGAGGGTCAACGTAATTCGACGGAGATTGTTGAGTTTGCATTGTCGTATGCAGTAACGTATGGTGAAGTTGGGAAAGCTTCTTTGCATCTTGCACGTACGGGAAGTCATGAGGGGGAAGCCCCATGGGAAGGAGTCTACAAGATGAACTTTGATGACGCACGCTTTGATGAAGAAATGGTTGTGGGGATAAGAGTGGTGGTACGGAATCATGATGGAAATACGATTGCTCGATTTCAAAAAAGATTCGAGGCGACGCTTGCTCCATCTTGTTTTAAGGTCGTGGCGGCTCTATGGGCAATCAAACTGGCGGTGGGAATGGGGTGGAGGGATGTACTCTTTGAGGGCGATTGTCTAAACATCATTCACGACATTCTTTATCAGACTCAAGAGGATGCAAGCTATGGGAATATTGTTGCGGATTTTCTTTGCTTTTTTGAACCGAGAGATGTTTTTTCGATTTGATGGGTGGGAAGGGACGCTAATCATGTTGATCATACGTTAGCGTGCACGGCAATTGGAGATTTTCATGAACCTCAAGATCTTGTTTTTGCGGTGCACTAGTTTAGTTGGGTAGCTGATGTTTTAGCATTGTTTTTTGAGGTCGTTTTTTGCTTTCATTGAATTTTGTAACTGAACGGATTAACGCGTTATTGCGTCGTTAATGGAATTAATTTTAACTTAAAAAAAACATATAGTATCAAGACACTTTAAAGAAAAGCGACACATGAAGCGGCAGTAAACGTCGTAAGACTCACAAGCTGTGATGCACCGACACTTCAAAACATCAGCCGTATCCGTGTCCGACACGTATCCAACACCGACACTCGTCTGACATTCTTCCGACACGTATCGGACACGCCACGTGTCGTGTTTCAATTAAATAAATATAAATTAATCCAACACTCATGTCGGACACTTAAGGGTGTCGTGTCCGACGAGTGTCTGACACATATTAAGGGTGTCTCCAACATGTTTTAAGGTTGTTCATGAGAAATTGTATATTTTAATTATTTATATTATAAAAATTATTTAAAATAATATTATCAATTGTCAAATAAAAGATAAATGAGTTAGAAAATAAATTGTTCAAACTTAAATAACTAAGTAAAAAGACTAAACAAAAATAACTTTTAATAATGCATGATTTGGTTTATATTTATGTTTTTGAGTATTATTATTAACTATTTAGTTTTGTATTTATGTTTGACACTCAAAGTTGAATTAAAATGGGTATTTTATTTGACTTTATTTTGGTTAATAACTAGCGAGTAATAAATGATAATTTTATTTGAATTTAAGTAGGTTATGAGTTTTTATTTGGGTTTAAAGATATTAATTCTATAAGTTTATTAGTGATACTTAATATATTTTAATATTAGAAAAATAGAAAAATACAGTCGTATCCTGGTCGTGTCGAGATTTTAGAAAATCCGTGCATGTGTCCTGCCGTATTCGTGCAACATAGCTCACAAGAAAGACATATATATCAGGCATAAGAAAGAAATATTTACTACTTGCAAAAGTTTTCACAAGCGTAACAACAAAAGGATATACGAAGAAACGGTTATTCGACATATCACCAATCTCTCTATAAGTTTGAGCTTAAGATGAAACTGCTAAAAATCAGCGTAAGAAAACATTATCATGGAACGTATATATTGAACTTCAGGAAAAGTACAACAAAATCCACACCCGAAGTCATAGATTGTTCAAGCTTCCAAGGCAAATATCGAGCCTTTCGAGTCAATATATATGGATCTGTTACAAAAATCATATATAAATCTCCAGCTTTTGATCCAAATCCTCCTGGACGAACAAAGTCCATCTCCAATAGAGAAACTAAACACCGCATTACTTTCGTGTTCACATATGAACCTGATCTTCAACTTAAAACCACATAATATGTATTACAAACATCATCAACTCTCAATTTCCAATACGTCCCCGTGCGCCCCTTGCCCTCGCCCTCTTCCACATTTCCAAATTCCTCTTCCTCAAAAATAGTTTCCTGATCTGATCTAGTTTATGAGCCTGCTGAGCTATCACATTCGCAGTCGAGGAATCCTCATCAAGTATTATCTCGTATCCGTCTTTGAAAGAGTCCATTCCTTCTGCCAAGAGCTGCCAAAACAGGCCACCAGCAGCAGCTCCACCACGCTTGGCCGACGTGTATATTTTGGAGTAGACAGTGTTAAACAGCATGTCTCTTTGGTAAGGGCTGAATCCAGGATCTTTCCATGATTTTCCAAATTCCGTGAGGAGTATAGGTTTGTGGAGAACGAACTGTGCATCTTCAATGTGAGCGTTGAGCCAGTTGTTGAGAAACGAGAGTTGGCTTTCGTCATTGGAGCTGGATAGCCTGATCATGAAACAATAAGGAGGTTAACAAAGATGATGATGACAGGACGTGAGATTTGTTCTTTGGCATATCAAACATTGTTAGCAGGGTGGACAAAAAACTATAACGCGTAAAATGCGTAAAAAAGGATTTAAGAGATTTTTTACACACAGTTTGTGTTTATGCTCAAAATAATGACTTCATTCATCTTGTTTTCTTCTCTGACATACACCAAACGTAAGAACGTGTCATGGGAATCCAGCCTTTCAGAATCATGATGGCTTACATGCACAAACTACTAAAATGAAAGGCACATTTCAATCTTCTAAATTAGCCAGTTAAATAGTTGCATTGCAACAAAACCAATAAGACAAGAATCCATACCCATGTTACAAAGTAAAACTTCAATAGCTTTTATATCCAGCAATCAAGATATATAGAGCGAGATTACCATTGATCTGGATAGGAGTGAACCGTGGCAAAATCGATGGCAGGTATCTTGTTGTTCTCAACAAAGTCAGTCCCTATGTTAAAACCAGGATTCAGTTTGTTCCTCCAAGCTGATGATTGCCCATAAAATCCTTCTAACCCAACTTCCAACAAATGGTTTCTATCAATAGACTTCACATAAGAAGCCATTTCCATTATCCAGGCCTGTCACAGAACCATTCATTATTATTAGGACCTATACATTTCAACAAACACAGAGAGTAACACATCGCATTCATTGAATTATGGGAACCTGAATGGTCCTGCCTGATGGATCTGATGTGCACCTAGGCTCATTCATGAGTTCCCATGCCATAATTGTTGGATCATTCTTATACACAACCCCACTAATTGTGTTGTATCTGTTAACAACACTCTGCAAATTACAAACAAACTCAAAATACTTCAGTACTTTATAGCACAATTACTAATCAATAATAACAGATAAAAAATAATTCTTACCCTTATATGATTCTTGTAAAATCCCTTAACAACAGAGTTCCTAAAGAAATCATCATCAGAGGTCAGATACTGGCCTCTACTCCTACCCCATTCCACATACTGCTTCTTCCCACCAAAGCTCTCATAATTATTAGCAAAACTCAATATTAACTTAATCCCATATCTTCTAGCCTCAGATACCACAAAATCCAGTCCCTTCACAAGCAAAAAAGAAACACTACAATCAGTACAAAAGATTAAAACTTTTATCACAAAAAATAGAAAATAAACACTAATCAACACAAAAGATTAAAAATTTATCATAAAAAATAGAAAATAAACACTAATCAACACAAAAGATTAAAAATTTATCATAAAAAATAGAAAATAAACGTTAATCAACACAAAAGATTAAAACTTTAGTAACAAAGGAGAAAAAGGGACACCACTAAAAATGTAAAAAAAAAAAAAAAAAAAAAAAAAAAAAAAAAAACCTTGAACATTTGTTCATTGTAAGAACCAGGGGAATACTGCAACGGCCTGTAACCGCCGTCACTAAAAGCCCATGTTCTTGCAATGGTGAGGCCGTGTACGGAAGCTTGTCGGAATGCGGCGGAGACTTTGGGGCGAAGAGAAGGGTCGGAGGCGGCGTACATTAGCCAGTAGGCGTTGAAGCCATTGGCGTAGAAAGGTGCGCCATTTAGCATGAAGTGTATGCCTCTGGTTTTAATGAATGTGTCTCCTTTTTCTAAAGTGAGGCATTTTTGTTGTTGAAGGGAAATGAATAACACAAGTAGAGCTATGGCCAAATGTTGCTTCATCTTTTTATTATTTTTGTAATTGTTTTTTTTTTCAGGGGAGTGGTTGAACTGTTGAAGATCTTGTGAGGGAGTGAAGTGGAACGAGGAAGGGAACTATTTGATGTGTGATATAAAGTGAATTGGTGGTGGTGGGATTTAATAAAGTGAGATTTGTGGATGTTGTTATTTTTAGGTGGTAAAAAAGACAAAAGGAAATGAGGAGTGAAATTATTTATGTTGCACTATGCTTTTGAATTATGAGATATTAAGTATTAGTTAATCTTGATAAGACATTAATTTCTTTGTAATCTTAAGGTTTTTTATAAAATATTAAATCTTATTTAATCTTGTTCTGAATATACATTGTCCAAAAGTAAAACGAATTTAAGTATTACCTACGATTCTTGATTCTTTGTTCCTTATGGACGCAACCTTTACTGTTTTTTTATATGAATAATATTGTATTTAATATTTCTTGATCTTCCTTTCATTGTACTAAACTTTATATTTGCATTAAGTAAATGGTTATGGACTTGTGGCCTTGTTAAAAAGAAATGAAAATTAATTTATTATGCTATGCGGTTATGTAATGTGGCTAATGGAATAATAAATAACACAAGATCCAGGAGTCCAGGACTGATGGATCATTGTCATCGAGCCACGTCTCGGATGTGTAAGAAATGATCCAGGACTAAGACTAAAATATTTTTCCAATTTGTATAAAAAAAGATTCATTATTAGTGATATTTACAGTTTGGGGTCATATTCTAAGATTAGCTTACAGTAAAAAATCAATGCTCATCTGCTCTGTGGTGGACGGTGGTACAATATGACGTTAGCGGCAAAACTTCAATGCTCACGTTAAAATGGGAAAAAGAGTATTCATTATTTGCGTAATGATGAAGAGCAGTAGAGGAAATGAAAAGGTTGGGGTAAATAAAAAAAGCAGTGACATTTTGGTGACCATACATGCAACTTTTAGTTGGTGTAAATAAAAGTTGGCGTGATTTAGGGTGAAATAATCTATCCCAGCAATAATTATGAATCGCTTCAGGTTTTAGATTTTTTAGATTAACTTAATTGGGAGAGGGTTACGGTTATACTGCAAAGTTTCTCTATATACAGACACAAAAGTGTGCGGACTAATTCATTTGCGGAAGGTTTTATTTTTATTTTTCATCGTTAAATCGATTCTACTTTTGTTTTTTTATATCATCAATATATATTGCTGCTTGTCTTATTTTTTCTTGCTCTTTTATGAATCCTTAACAAACATTATAAAATCGATAGTTCCTGCAATTTACTTTTTTTTTTTTTGCCACCAGTTCCTGCAATTTACTTGGCGTGGCAGTAATAATACAACCTACAACAATATAATATATTTCTGCGAAATTTTTAGGCATTTAAAGTTTATAGTATCAGAAAAGTATTTTCTTCGAGATTTGTGTTAGTCGTTCTAAGATCGAGTAATTGGTACTTATGTTTTTTGTCACAAAGAAAGAAATTTAGTGTGAATTAAAGAGAGTTGGGCCCTTAGTACAACAAAAAGGCTACATATACTATTTGTTACTGAAGATAAAATGGAATCTGGGGCCGAAATTCAATGCAGCGACTGGAAACTGTTAAGGACCATAAATTCATTGGCGTGATGAGCGGCGCCACAAATGTAACGACAGGTGGCGTGATGTGTTGTGGGAATTCGATAATGATGGTGCCATGGTGGTACTGATGTTGCTACAACACTCACCGTCAAATATTTATTCTTTATACCAAAAATTACTATACATTACCACTTAAAAACTCGGTACACAACCCCCCCCCCCCCCCCGCGGCTTTTTAAACTTGTTCATGTTTTTAAAGTTCTTAATAATAATATAGCAAAATTATAATCATAAACTTAAGCTACGTTGGAACTGTGAGCTTTGCCTTTTCAAATTCCTGGTTCCAACTTCAGATGATACTCATGCATGACATTGCTCACATGCAGGCTTGGATAGCTAATTTACCAGTCTAAAACTCCTGATCATGCTCGGAGTTTTGCTTAACTCAAAACTTATGGAACTGGGAGAAATAAATTTACAACCAGGGAGTTCATATCACAAAGCTTGAATTTGTCCCCCATAGCCGTAGTGTTTAAGCAGACCTTCATTTTGCCGCCAATTTTCTTTCACCTTCACCTCAATCTGCATAGATGTATCACTTTTGTTATTTTTATTTCAGGAATGGATTGCGTAAGCTAAGAGTGATCGGAAATTAGCTTTTACGATACCTCGAGGAAAACTTTCTTCTGCAAGAAATCTTCTATATCAAGCCGAGCTGCGGTTGCTAGTAGCTTTAAAGCTTTTCCTTCCTGATAAAAGATTAACTAAATTGTGAATACAGTAAACTCAACTCTATTGACTAATCAAGCGTTTCCCTATAACTTCACTTACATATAGCCTGAATAAACTACATCTTTCAACTTGTAGCCTGTTATAGTATCTTAAATAATTCCGGAAAATTGGTTAATTATATACGAACTCTGATACTGAAAGGAAGAACCGACAACAAACTGAAATTCCAATCTTCTTCAAAGTTGGAACTGCTGCTTTCTCATGTTACTAGGCCACTGTCCCTAATCATTTTTTAGCATTTCCCCTTCAGATCTGTATAGTAACTAGTATTAACCTCATTCCGTATAACAAGACTGCTTACTTTTGAAGTATAATTGAGTTAAAAGATCCCACACACATATATATCTTACATGTCATGTTAGTACATCGAAAGTAGTCGTTTCATGCTAGAAACAAAGGATGTGATGACTACAGTACATAGTGGGTCAAACAAGGTCATAACAACTAACTACAACATGTTTTTCTACTTTGTGATATAACCATAGTCAACAAGAAACTATTGTTTACAATGAAGGACAATATGAAACTATGAGAAACTGACAATGAATGAGGCACAATCGTAAAGTAGTGGTAGTTGACAATGAAAGACAACATTAAGCTCAAGTGAAAGCACAGATGTGACATTTATTTATTTAACTATTTTTATTAAGCAAACGTATATATTAAGAGGACCTCCTTAAAAAATTGACGAAACAAAGACATTGACAAATAGTAATTGATAGGGAAAGCTACCTTTCCAATAAGGATGATCTTCTGTGAGTTCTTCTCCACAACAATCTCAACTTGTATGAAATCTTTTGCATTTGGTCTAGTTTTATAACTTACTACATTAACCTGTAAGATAAGTGATAAATTTTAACAACCAAATAACATGAGGAACTCAATCTCGCTAATTGTGCCCCATAACATACATGAATATTGAAGTTTATTCAAATTTCTGAACATAGTTTTACCTGGCATGCATAAGGGACTTCGTTCCGGTACTGCATAAAGACTTTTTCTCTGACTATTTCTGCGATAAAAAATCTTTCAGGGTGCTCGCTAGCAATATCCTGAACAAAAAGATAATTTGATTTTAGATATAGAATTTTACCTTCTTGATCTCTAGGAAGGTGAGCTTTCACTGCCTGTCCCAAGCCAGGATAAAGGAGGAGGGTTGTGGTAGGCTTGTGACAGCCAACGTAAAAACCCCGTCACATCCTATGATATGAACCATACTATGAATTTCGTTGGGGCGTTCCCTACTCAGCGACGCGCTACATCGGATCCCGGGTGTAGTGATAAATGGGCAAGGGTTGCTAAGTCGTCGCCCGGAAGCGACGCGCCACATCGACGCCCGGGTGTGGTGTCAAATGAGCAAGGGTTCCCTCACCTTCCAGGACGGGTGAGGGTAAAGAAGTTAGTCCAGGAACGACGAGTTCGCCTTGCATCGTGGAATGTGGGGTCACTCACAGGAAGATTGGCCGAGCTAGCTGAGGCAATGTCTAGGAGGAGGATCAACATCTTGTGCGTGCAAGAGACCAAGTGGGTTGGTGAAAAGGCCAAAGTAGTAGACCCTTGGGGTTGTAAGCTTTGGTATACCGGGACAGAGAAGAACCGAAATGGTGTTGGGATCATCATAGATAAGCTTTGGCTCGAGGACGTGGTGGAGGTCAGAAGATCTTACTGGTCAAGTTGGTCATAGGCGAGGATATCTTGAATGTCATTAGTGCCTATGCACCACAGATAGGACTAGACGAAGCTGTGAAACGTAAGTTTTGGGAAGATTTGGACGAGATGGTACAAAGGATCCCTAGTAGCGAGAAACTCTTCATTGGAGGTGACTTTAATGGTCATGTAGGATCTAGCCGTGATGGGTTCGAGGACATCCACGGCGGGTATAGCTTTGGGGATCGCAATGAGCCGGGAAACGCTATCTTAGACTTCGCCCTCTCCTATAATTTGCTTGTAGCAAATACTTGGTTTAAGAAGAGAGAGTCTCATTTGGTCACTTATAGGAGTGGGTCAAATAAGAGCCAAATAGATTTCTTCTTAGCTAGGAGGGCAGATAGAAGTCGTTGCATAGATTGCAAGGTCATCCCCGGGGAAAGTGTGGTTACGCAACATAGGCTTTTGGTGTTGGATATTAGACTGCGGCAAGGAGTGAAGAGGAGTAGGCACCGGTTGGAACCTAGAATTAAGTGGTGGCGGCTTAAGGAGTCTACCCAAAAGGCCTTCGTAGAGCGAGTGGTTCAAGAGGTAGACTGGAAGACTGAGGACGATGCAGATGCAACTTGGACCAAAATGGCTTGTTGTATCAAGAAGGTAGCTAAAGACCTCTTAGGTGAATCCCGAGGTAGTAGCCTGATAGGTAAAGACACGTCATGGTGGAATGAAGAAGTAAAGACGGCAATCAAGGCCAAACGGGATTGCTACAGGGATTTGAAGAAGAACCATGATGGAGCAAGCTTTGAAAAGTATAAGCTAGCCAGGAAAGAAGCAAAGAAAGCAGTTGGACTAGCGCGAGAGGCTGTGTACAAGGAAATTTATGAGAAGAGGGATAACAAGGAGGTCGAGAAGGATATATACAAGATTGCTCGCATTAGAGAGAGGAAGACTAGAGACCTAGGTGCAGTGAAATGCATCAAAGATGAAGGTCAGTCTGTCTTAGTGCGTGAGGATCAGGTCAAAGCACGGTGGAGGGAGTACTTCGAGGGCCTGTTCAATGGAGGCCCCACCCAAGCAGTGGGGGACATCTCGCAGTCCCCTCAGGACCTGAACCGCAATTTTATGCGCCGTATTAGAAGGTCGGAAGTCAAAGATGCCTTGAAGAGGATGAAGACTCGAAAAGCCGTTGGCCCAGATGGTATCCCTATTGAGGCTTGGAGAAGCATGGGAGAGATAGGGGTGACCTGGTTGACGGACCTCTTTAACAAAATATGGCGAACAAATAAAATACCAGAAGAGTGGAGGAAGAGTACGCTAATACCTCTATATAAGAACAAGGGCGATGTCCAAAACTGTTCTAACTATCGTGGGATAAAGCTTATGTCTCATACCATGAAGCTATGGGAGAGGGTGATCGAACACCGATTGAGACAAATTGTTCCCATATCTGAGAACCAATTTGGATTTATGCCCGGAAGGTCGACCATAGAGGCCATCCATTTGATTCGTCAGCTCATTGAGCGCTTTCGAGAAAAGAGTAGAGATTTGCATATGGTCTTTATCGACTTAGAAAAGGCATATGACAAAGTACCTCGAGATGTATTATGGTGGACCTTGGTGAAGAAGGGGGTACCCATTAAATATATCAACATCATAAAAGATATGTATGAGAATGTGGTGACAAGTGTCCGAACTTGTGGCGGTTTAACAGACGCCTTTCCAATTACAATTGGCTTACATCAGGGGTCAGCTTTGAGCCCATTTTTGTTTGCCATTGTAATTGATGAAATCACCAGAGCCATCCAAGACCGAGTCCCATGGTGTATGTTGTTTGCAGACGATATTGTCCTCATCGATGAGACGAGAATGGGAGTTAACGCTAAATTAGAACGATGGAGACAAACATTAGAAGCACGAGGATTTCGACTAAGTCGAACAAAAACAGAGTACCTCGAATGCAAGTTTAGCAAACAACGAAGAAACAACGATGACACGGTTCAGTTGGATGGCCAAGAGATACCGAGAAGTGCGCATTTTCGGTATTTAGGCTCCATACTGCAGATGGATGGAGAGTTAGATGGAGACGTCAACCACCGCATCCAAGCTGGATGGACAAAGTGGAAGAGTGCGACAGGGATTCTGTGCGATCGTAACTTTCCTTTAAAGCTTAAAGGAAAGTTCTATCGTACGGCTATTAGACCTGCTTTGCTTTATGGCTCCGAGTGCTGGGCTATTAAGCAAAGTCATGCACAGAAAATGAACGTTACAGAGATGCGCATGCTTCGGTGGATGTGCGGTAACACTAGGAGAGATAGAGTGCGCAATGAAGATATTCGGCATAAATTGGGTGTGGCGGCCATTGACGAGAAAATGCGAGAAAATCGTTTAAGATGGTTTGGGCATGTTAAACGCAGACCCATAGATGCACCGGTACGACGAGTTGAAGATATCGACTTAGGACAGACGGCTAGAGCTCGTGGGAGACCGAAAAAGACGTGGATGGAGGTCATACGGAACGACATGAAGCTAAAAGATCTAAATGAAGACATGCTCGTCAACCGAAACCTATGGAGGCAGAAGATTCATGTTCACGACTCGACGTGATTCATTCATGGTTCATATAGCCTACCCCAATTTAATTGGGATTACAGGCTTGGTTGTTGTTGTATCTCTAGGAAGGTATAATTTTTTATCAACTAACATACATTGGCTACAGATTCATCAACCGAATTTATTAAAAGTCACTCTGTGTGCAACTTTCCACTATCAACATAAACTGAAACTTATCGCATATATTTCATGAGAATAAATTGTGGTACGTAATGATGAGCTAAAGGAAAAAATCACCTTAGGATAATAAGCTGGCCCACAAGGAAGTTTTGACAGAATCCACTCCTTCACATCATCCACGCCGTGGCCATACTTAGCACTCACTGGTATAACCTCATCAACATCAGTAAATTTCTCATACCACTGCAATGCAGCTTCGTTTTAGATTAAATTAGCAAACCAAATAGGGATAATAGCATGCTGTGTGCACAGCTGCATACACAGAGTAGAGCAGACGACTTTGATAAGCAAAATTCAAAGCGATATAGTAAGATAATTAAGACCAAAGTAAGCAAAAAATCTACTGGTTCTTTTAGTGCGAAGTAATACTATCACAATAATTTTTTGCACTTCATCCGTACTTTATCACAAACTGCAAGAATACAACTGACAGCCAGAAATCATACCTCGATTCTCTTTGCAATTTCACCAGGCTTGATAAGGTCTTTCTTGTTTAAAACCAACAAAGTGGGCAACTTATCTTTGATTTCTCCAAATCCCTCTTCCAACACTTCATCAATCTAAAAATAGATGGACGCCACTCATTGAAGATGAAACAAAAAACAACAACTTATTTCAAACATGTACCAGTATACCTTTTGTGGTGTCTTACAAGCATCAACCACAACAAGCACACAGTCTGCATTGATGGCGGCACTTCGGACGTTCTTCATCATCATTGAATCCAACTTGTGCATTTTCTTCTCAATTACACCCGGGGTATCATAAAGTATCATCTACAAGCAATTCGAAGGTTATAAATCAAAGATCATGTCATGTGTTTATTTCCTTTACGTACACATACTAACATAGAAAATATCAATGTAACAAATAGTGACAGATTCTAACGCATGCATTATGCATGCAAAAATGGTAAGATATAGCAGGTTATTTGACCATGTAGAGCCTTGAATTATGAAACTTCCTAGTAAAAATCTAACTTCCAAGACTCCAGCTAATACTAAAAGATGGGTATACGTTCATGAAGAGTAACTCCGTTTTGCAACGAGTAAAAGATTTTCATGGCGGAAACTGAAGACGGTAAACGCGTTCTATTAGCAGCAGATGCTTCTACTACAGAATCCTACCATCAACAATGCACATAAACAAGCATACGCATCATACACAAACATCAACTAACGACGCACAACAAACCGAATACATTAGTCCCCATTCGTTTCAGACAATATATCACAAACAGTAAGAGGACCCAAATTTCAACATTCCCCCAAACCTGATAATCCGAAGCAGAGCAAATCCCCAGAATCCGGTGCCTCGTAGTCTGAGGCTTATCCGTAACAATCGAGAGCTTCTGCCCCAACATCTGATTCGAAAGCGTGCTCTTCCCCACATTAGGTTTCCCTACAACCGCCACATACCCGCTTCGGTGATTCGGGTCGTATTCGGTCCCCGGCACAAACCCTAATTCCTCCATCTCGTAATCATCCAACAAGGCCATGTTCCTGTCAGGCTTCACGCTCAGAGAAAGCACAGCCGACGACGTCGTTTCATCATCCTCGTCATCATCATAACCATAACCGTTAACATAATCACCTTCGTCTTCAATGTTTGTTCCGTAATACGGGCTCTGTTCGCTGTTACGGGTTTCTTCGAGATTTGAAGTTGTGGTGTAATTAGTGGCAGCTTTGATTTTTCTTCTGGTGGATTGGAATGGAGGGGTTAGGGTTGTGGTGTGGTGGATGGGGATAGTGGAAGGGAGTGAAATGAAGCTGCATTGAAGAACTAATTCCTTCATTGAAATCATCATCATGCTTGCTGGTTACTGGTAGTTTTTGTTGTTCACACTCCACAGTTCACTCCATGGCCATTACTGGTAAAACGTTATCTCTTGGACATATAAGGGTGTTTTTGGTATTTTACAGGGTCGTTATAGAGCAACACATTTTCTGTCACAAATGTAGCTTTAGGGTTTATTAAAATTGTTAAATCTATCCCGAATGTCAACGAGACAACATATGGTTCTTGCGAGTACTACTTAATCTCACATGGTAAGACCCTCATGGTTACACAATAATCGTGGATCATGTTACTCGTAGCTAGACCTAATTGGCATCGGATCATGTTGAAAAAATCTATCACAAATCGATCTTCAAACGGATTCTTCTCAAGTCCTATGATGGAAGTTGGGGCACAAAGCCATTTAGAACGATGGATTGTTGGTTTGACCATAGTGGATTTGATCTCTTTGTTAGGGATCACTGGAATAATTTATCGATTCAAGGGTGGGAGGATTTGTTCTAAAAGAATAACTCAAAACTCAAATCTTTAAAGCGGAATCTCAAAGAGTGGATTAAGAATGTTTTTGGAGAGATTTTTTTTTATGACGTGGGAACCCTCAGCCGCTACACACCATTCGGGTGCGCACTGGGTAAACCCTCGGATCGACGAAATAGCCTGCAAACCTCGCCAACCAAATAAACCACATTAGGTTAACCATGTGTGACAGACTCAGACCTAGAAGGCATAGAATCAATTCGCTCCAAATGAGATTCGAACTTGAAACCAAGAAGAATGAGACCCCTCATCTTTAACCAACTAGGCCACCCCAAGGGGTAATGGTTCTGGAGAGATTGATACAAATATTGGGAAGGCCAAAATTTAGAATGCTTCAATCCGTGAGAAAGAAGAGTTGGATCATATTACAAACCCAGATATTGAACAACGAAGAACTACATTTGCTGAATTATGGTAAAATTATAGGCAAAAAAGAAGCCCTTTCTCCCAAAAAGCTAGAACTGAGATGGATTCGAGAGGGAGACGCGAACTCTAAATAAACACGACGCTTTTTCTTGGAAGGCTCCTATAACGGGTTTCGTCTCTAAATGATGTCTCCTCTAAAGAAGCCTCCTCTAATGGAAACCTCCCCCCCCCCCCCCCCGGTATGAAAACCTCTTGTTAGGTTTTTCCTCTAAAAAAAGGCTCCTCCAATGAATTTCTCCTCCAAAAGAAACCCCCTCGTATGGAAACCTCCTCGCATGGATTCTCCTCGTATAGATTCTCCTTCGTAATTCCTCCTCGTAGAAATTCCCCCTCTAACAGCTTTTCCTTCTACCCCCTCTAACACCTTTCCCCTCTAAAATTGCTTCCTCCTCTAAAAATATCCCTCTTCACACTCATCACTACACATCCTCATACACAACCAAATAAGTAGCTCCACACATGTCACCTCTTAAATCACCATTATGACTACATAACATAACATTTGTCAAACATGCATCGGAGGCAAATTTCTATAAATACCATATGAATAATAAGAGAAAACTAAGAACTTTTCTTACACTCAAAAGCTCCTCGAAAAACCCTTCAAGACCATCCCCTCTAAAAGTTTCTTACACCAATTATTTCCTCCTCTACTTTTCTCCTCTAAAAAGATTATTACACAAAAAATACAACTTCTTCAACCCCCTTATCAAACCATGATTTTTTTCATCCACAGCCTTACAACCGCCATCTTTGAACTGTATTCGAATTGATTCTCGACGAGGGATACATAGGCAACTCAAAAGTTACTCGAGCTTAGTCGTAAATCACCAAAAATACATCCGCTTCCTCGGTTCGGGATTGAATACGCTCTTCGTCGGCAAAGCTAGCAGGCAGAAGAACAAATATCATCAATATTCAAAGGAAAAATATCACAAATGGTATTCAAGGTATTTATATCAATAACTTTTGGATTGACCCCCTCGTTGAGGTGAAATATGATATTAGAGATCATTTCTCAAAATTATATGAAAAACTCTTGGATGTTCGGCCTACTTTTGATAACCTAAATCTCAGATTTATTAGCGATTCCCAAAACTCATCAATGATCAGTCCCTTATTGGAAGAGGAAATTAGAATTGTTGTGTGGGGATGTGACGGCACAAAAAGTCCAGGTCCATATGGCTTTAACCATAACTTTATCAAAAGGTTCTAGGATGACTTAAAGCCTGATATTCTATTACTTTCATTCTCATGGTAGGTTGGTTCGTAATATTAATCCATCCTTTATTGTTCATGTTCCAAAAAGATCAATCCAATGTCAATAAGTGAGTACATGCCTATTTTCTTGATTGGCAACATTTATAAAATATTGCCAAATATTTTGGCATCAAGACTTAGTAAGGTACTCGAGACAACTATCTCTCATGAACAATCGGCCTTCATAAAAATCGCCATATTGTTGATTGCATCCTTGCTTCAAACGAGATTATTGATGATGTGAAGAGAAGGAAAAAAATGTTTGCCCTTTCAAGTTGACTTTGAGAAGGCCTTCGACAGTGTTAATTGGAATTATCTCGATCATATCATGTGTCTGATGGGTTTCAACGCTCAATGGCAAAGATGGATTCAAAAAGGCCTAAACTATGGCCTACATCTCAGCTCTTGTAATTGGAAGCCCAACAGAGGAAACGAGGGTTGCGTCATAGAGATCTCCTATCTTCTCGCATTTTCTTCTTGGCGATGAGGTTTTTGTCGACCTTGTCTCGAAGGTTAGGCAATACCACTTATTTCAGGGTATTGAGATTGAGAATGATGATTTGGAATTGTCTCATTTGCAATATGCCGACGATACCATGATTTTCAGCGAAGATTCAGTGAATAACATCCGTGCTATCAAGAGCATCATCCGTATTTTCGAGCTAATCTCTGGTTTGAAAGTTAACTTTATGAAAAGTAATCTGATCGGGGTAAATATTGAAGACCAGACTTTGAACCTACTCCCCTCTATCCTTAATTGTAAAGTTGAGAAGATCTTGTTTAAATACTTGGGATTCCCAATAGGTTCAAACCCCATAACTTTTGTCTACCTAGAGTTTCGCATAACAAATTTGCTTCCTTGAAGAGCAGCCATAATTCTTTTAGGGGAAAGCTGACCCTTCTCAAATCGGTTTTCACATTTTCTTTCCGTCTACAAGGCTCCGAGGAAAGTCATCAATAAGTTTACAAGAATTCAACGAAGATTTCTTTGGGGAGATGGAGAAGAAGGAAGAAAAATCTCATGGTTGAATTGGGATTTGATATGCAAAAGTAACATGAATGGTGGATTAGGCTTTAAAGATCTTCATAACTTCAATGTAGCTTTAATCCTTATGTGGATGTGGAAACTCTTTCATGTTAATTCCTCTCTTTGGCAAAAAATTATTTTCCAAGCGCAATTTCCTTATTCAATTTAGTATTTCCGCATGAGAAAGAGCTTCCCTTCCGCAACTGCAAGAACTAGACTTCCTTTTGACTAGGTGAATCTGGGGAGAAATCCTCCATTCAATTCGCTTTCCACTTACTTCAACAAAGCGGCAAGGCTTGAAGAGCCATAGCTAGCCGAGGCACTCATAGTAACGTTCAAGAGCTCAAGTTTACCAGTTGAAGCACTTGATTCCCATTTGATGATGTGATTCATAACCAACCACCCGTGTGTGAACCAGCGCTTTACCTGGGCCGCACGACTCTCTACCCGTGCGTGGAAATACATATCAGATCTGCTATTTTCTGAAAATTTCAACAGTTCTCAACTTGCCAATGTTTCTATATGGTGGAAACATATTGTCAAGTATGCTAAGTTTAATGATGGGTTCGTTGATGGGGTGCAAATAATTGTCAGGAATGGGATGCACACGAAATTTTGGCTTGACATATGGATCTGTGAAGAACCATTGTGCTCTCAGTTTCAGAGGTTTAAATCGTAAGCCTTGACAAAAATGATGAATCGTTTAAAGGACGTTGGGTGTGGAAATGGAGGTGGCGGCGTAGCTTATTTGTTTCGGAAGAGAATCTGGTTTCTGAATTGCAATGCCTTATTAAAAAATTAGACAAGATTTGAACCAGGTGGATAGCTGGAAGTGGAATGCAGACTCAACTAGGACTTTTACAGTCAAATCGACATATAATAATCTAAATAGAGTGAACAACAACATCCGCCCTGTTTTCTCGTGTAGCTTTTGGAATTTGGGGGCACCTCTTAAGATGATGGCATCTGCTTGGAGAGTTATCATGGATAAAATAGCGACAAAAAATAACTTAATCAAAAGAGGCATTTCTTTGATGCAAGCAACTCTTCTTATTGTTTTTTGTGGCAGTGACGTGGAATTTGTATCGCTGCTTTTTGTCACTGTCAGTTTACATACCAAATCTAGATGAAAATACATTGTTGCTTTGGTATCAACTTGGTTTTTATGGATAAGCTAGAAGACCATCTTGTTCAGTTTAGAAATCTACTTCACCCAAATTATGCTTCTAACAAATGGACTTGGGTTTGTTTTCCAGTGTTTGGCAAATTTGAATTACAAGAAACGAAGTTATCTTCCATGGACATCAAATGGGCATCGATAAAGTTACAGAAGCGATAAAGATCAAGACTTAGCATTAAAGGGTGGGAAAAAGAATTCATTTACCTTTTTCTTAATTGGATTTGTCAACCTCTTATGTTCTTGTAACTCTTATTCGTGTTAAGGTACACAAGAAGAGAACTTGAAGAAGAAGAAAACAAGAGAGAAAAGAGAAAAATACTGCAATTAAGTTGTAAAATATTTCATAATGTTCTGTTTTACACGATAAGGGCGTGATATAGTACTATTACATCATCATAGTACTAAAATATGAAAAGAAATAACAGTCCTCACTTAGCTTCTAGAAAGGGTAAATAAGACATTACATAAAATAGAAAAATAGGAAATACAATAAACTCCTAAACACATCGTCGAGAAGCTATCTGACTCTTCCCCTCCAATCGATTCTGTTAACGGGTTTGGAATTATTCCCTATTTAACGAGTTATTTTTGGGTTGGAATGCCGATCCCGACCCGAGGAGATTGTTGGTTTTCATTGATTTGGGGCTGGACTCGGATATTTTTCGAGGTGCCTATGTATCCCCCAATTGGGAATCAAGCCACTCGTAGTTCTTGTTCTTGGTGTTGATTATTTGGAGTATGCCGATTTTATTGATTGTGTTAATTTTATATCTATTGAAAGAGTTGACATTTGTGAAGCCTTCAGAAAGAAAGGAGTTCGCCCTCTCCTCTGAAGCCTTTTTTCTTTTAGTTTTCTAGAGAACATGAGTTCCCTTGGGAGCGCCCCTCCCCTCTCTTCTTCTGATCTCTCATCTCTACCTTTTATATAAGTCTTTTAGGGACATGTGTCACTGTGCATGTGTTCACATGTGTCATTATGCATGTGTGAAGAAATAGGTTTTATCTGTTTGGTATATCTGCTGACGGGGTGCTGACCAGGATGAATTATCCTCTCCGATAGCTTCAATGTGCTCTGATGAATTGACTCCTTGGTTTTCTTCTCTCCAGTGGGCGATACCTATCGGAAACGCTGGATAAGTGGGAGGGAATGCTCGTCCGATGCTATTGTAGTTCCGATAGTGGTCCATTGTTAGGTTGTCTTCTTCTGATGTGCACTCCGATAGGTGTTTCTAGGTTTTGATAGTGCATTTTTATCACGCTTTGGCCCTCGGGATGAGTTCTCCGATAGCTTTTAGACATCGGAGGATGTAGGGGGTGTTCTCGTATTCTGGGGGACTCGGGGTCTTCGCCGTGTGATACGGGTATTTTGCGATTACGAGTATAAATCATATAATAATATCTCCAGAATTTTAGTAATCGAATTATGGTATCTTTTAAGCACGTGGATTTTTACCCTGTTAACAACCCCCCCCCCCCCCCCAGTTTTTAGTGTAGTTGACTGCACTAGAAACTCAAAATGTCGAAAGTCACGATGGTCCTGGTATCGTAGCCTTTAGTCATCGGGGTCGTCGAAAGCACTGGTTTCGAGTTTTTAGAGTATTGTACATAGTATTAGGACATCTTAGTGTCCTTATAAGCATCGTAGGGGCTGCCTTGACCCTTTTAAAGCATCGTAGATCCTCGAGAGGAATTTGAGTCACAATCCAGGACTTTGGGAGGGTATCGTAGAACTCTTCTGGGGTGTCGTAGACATCCGTCATTGACGTTTATGTCTGTTTAACACATGTCTCCAAAGTTCTTGGCCTTGCTTTTGAAGAGACGAGGGGATTCTTGTGATTGCCTTTTCCGAGGCGAGAAGTTTCCGATGCCTTTGAAATGAGCCCCCGTGGGATTAATATCGGGGGATTAATTGTAATTAATGTCGTGGCATTTAATTGACTGCGATTAAATGCAATTAATGGTGGTTTAATGCCACGTTCAAGAGTGGTACGTGGGCCGAGGTATTCGGACCGTTAACCGAAGAGGCGTGGCTATTTATAACCCACTAGGCACGATTTCCAAACGTGGGGTGTAAAGAGGTTTAGTGGGTAATTAATGCCTTTATTGGGCCTAGGGTTTATAAACACTTCTCTTTCCAACTCTATTCTCACTTGCAACTTTTAGGCGAAAAAATTTCTCCCGCTTAACTTTTTTCTCTGCAAAAGGCTTTCTAATCTTCCCAAAATCTCTCTAATGGCGTCTCTACCCACAACCAATCTGGTGTCTGCCACTTCTGGCACTGGCGGGGCGACGGGGGCTGTTATTCCATCTTCTCAAAAGAGAAGCGCGGCGGCGGTGGTGGGGGCCGGTGGTAACGGTAGTGCAAGAAAGGTGAAAAAGTCAAAGAAAAATGCCGACAAGGGTGGTGCTCCTCGAGCTACCCAGAAGGTTGAAGCGACAGTTAGCACTGCTTCAGAGGAGGAAATTCGGAAGTTGTTCATCGAATACGGTGCTTCTGGCCGGAACGTGGAGGTGACGGTTCCGGATGCAGATCAAAGGGGTAATTCTCCTCCGCCGAAGCACTTAACAGTGTACTACTCCCAGGTAAAGGCGGGATTGCATTCCTTTTTCCCGCATTTTTATTGCGAAATCTTTAAATATTGCAACGTATGCCCTAGTTAACTCACCCCCAATTCTTTCACGGCCCTGGCGTTGTTTGTCTTCTAGTGCTTGGTGAGGGGGATTGAATGCACGAGGGATAGGGTTTTTGCAATTCTTGAATTGAAGGTGTCTCCGGGGGGGCTCCTTTCTACTGTTTCAGTCATCGGGACAAAGATGACCGTATCTCCGAAGGCAACGTCGGCTCTCACAGCACATGGAAGAACAAGTTTTTCTACATCAATCCCACCAAGGGGAAAAGGGACATGCCACTTACCTGGAGGGTGCCCAAATTTCCAGAAAGGGTGTTGGACGATACACTGGTGTTTTCACCGGTGATTTCTGTGAAACCTTTGGTGGAGTCGAAGGATTTCGCTCGTCTCTATCGGACCGCGGGCTTGCGACATATTGCCCCGATAGACAAAATCAAGACTCCTCTGGCTATCCCCGAGAAATACTTCAACGCTTTTGGTAAGTTACTATACATATACTTCTTATTTTATAGGTATTTCTTCTAGTTTATCTAACCTTTAGTTGTTTTTGCAGTGGACGTTCTACGGCCGTACATGGTGGAAGGTGCTAGCGGTTCGGGTGGTAACGAGGAGATGGGAATTCAAGAAGGGAGGTCGACGATAGGAGAAGATGAATTCCCCGGGGCTGCGGAGGGTAATACCGAGCAAGCAGGGACTCGTTTAACGATTTCGACGGCCATGTCCCGATCATCTAATGGAACGTCCGATACCCCGGAAGAGACGGAGTTGGACGTGACTTCCGCGGATGCGGTCCTCGTGGGGGCTTTCTCACTAGGAGAAGGGGACGAGGATGTAGGGATAGGGGGATGCCCTTGCCCCCCTTAGGTGTTGTCGACATACCTTCGCCCGCGGAGGCATCGGGGGATTCGCTGGAGATACTACTGGCAACTCCTCCCAGAGGTACGTATCTCTTCTTAGTTTTAAGTGATATCGAGATACTTACATATTTACTCATACGAAACTATGTTTTGACAGACAAAGGAGAGGCCCTCCCTGCTGAGAACGAAGGAGTATCTCAGAAGGATGCTCCAGATCTGGGTAAAGTCTCTGAAGATTAAACGTTTCCCTTGTCAGTTTCTCCTTAGGGAACAACTTACTTACCCGGAAATTTTTAATTCGCAGGGGGTACTGACTTATTTAATTTTGAAGGAGGATCCTTTCCCTCGGGTCCTTACGTTCCTTCAACTTCCGATGATCCGATGCTTTTGCTGGATGAGCTGATGGCTGCAGCTCCTTCTTTTACGAATCATCCTGCTCCGAATCCATTTGCCGCCATTCAATCGGACAGTCCTGTGGTTACTTAAGTACCCATATCGGGGGGAGTACCTTTAGGGGGACCTTCGTCCTCGAGTATTCCAGCCGCAGGATGAGAGCCTAACTCGGAAGAGGCTAAGGTGGCCCTCGATACTATTACCC
Source organism: Linaria vulgaris (assembly GCA_948329865.1). Taxonomy (NCBI): domain Eukaryota; kingdom Viridiplantae; phylum Streptophyta; class Magnoliopsida; order Lamiales; family Plantaginaceae; genus Linaria; species Linaria vulgaris. Next base: position 25,233,892 of record OX415250.1, on the reverse strand, counting down.
GATACCTATCGGCTGCCAACTCTCTGCTATCGGAGGGGTGGCAATTTGTCGAAGCTTGCACGAATTGTGTGGCTATGCTGGTAAGATCTAATTTCTACTTATCTAATTCCTTTAGGACCCATCGTTGGGATCTTTATTCTTCTACTTTGCTTTCTAGGCGCCTAAAATACTTCCTCTTCTATTACTCGAGGTTGAGAAGTTGCAGAAGTTGACGAACGCAGCAGAAGAAAAGTCTCGGAAGATGGAGGAAGAGAATAAGAAGCTCCGAGAGAAGATGGGGAAGTACGAGGAAGCGTGGGCTAAGATCACGCAGCAGAATCAGGAGTTAAGGGGGGAAAACAAGCGGCTCCAGCCTTACGTATCGGAGATGGAGGCCTCGGGGCTGGTACTAAAAGAAAAGGTTACCTCCCTTGAGAAGGAGAAGATGGCATGAGAGGAAAAGCAGAAGGAGTCGGAGCGCAGTCTGTATCAAGCACTCGGCCAAGTGGATGCTCTTACCGAAGAGTTATCAAAGGCTCCAGTTTCGGGGGGCACCACCTCTGAGGAGATGTAACAGAAGATGGCCGCTGCTGTGAAGCAAGCTCAGGAGGATGCCATTACCCACGTCAAGGAGCTATATGTCCGCAAAAATCATCGATACCTGATCGGACATGTAATGTGGGGGTTCCTTCAATGCTTTGGGCAAGTGCGTAGAAAGATAGCTCCCAATGTAGATCCGCGTCTGATAAATATAGCGGAGATGCAGAAGCCCACGCTGGAACAAGCCTATGATCTTTTTGTGAAGAGTAGTTCCCAGCTTCCTCCTTCCTCTTCTGCCCCGACTCGGATTCCCTTAACTGCCGTGGTCCCTCTGCCCACAACTCGTACTCCTTCTGGTATGAGGGCTCAGGCTGGTCCTTCTGGTGCTCCCCCTTCTACAAGTGCTCCGACTCGCGCCTCCACAACTGGGCCAACCCCCACTTCCACGAGTGCTCTACCCCCCCCTAGCTTAGAGGCTCTTACTATTTTTTAAACATACCTGTACTTTGTTTTTTATTGGAATGAAACTTATCTTTACCGTGTTAATAGTCGTCATAACTTTTCAACACATTATTAATACTTGGATCCTTTCCTTTAATTGTAGAACTTAAGATTGAGTTTAAAGAAATGAAGTTCATTCTTACTGGCCAAACAAATTACTTAGCATAACGTGCCTGTTTGCAGTGCAAACTTTGGAGTTACATTTTCTCTAAATAGAGGTATCCCCCCGACACGTAATCGTAGTTGTAACATAGCTTGGGCAGCTCAAACTTAATTCGGTCATCCGGGGAAAGATTCATAAGTATATATAGGTGCTTGGAGTTTAGTGAATATTATCACGTACTTTTAAAGAATCATTCCAGTAGGATTAATCACACTTCTGGTTACAAATAAAGGTTCTCCGGGTAAGCGCCCACGGAGAACTTCTCTGAGGCCACTGGACCGCCTATTTCCTTCTTTTACAAGTCTTTTACAGACTTCACATATATACTTACATAGCAATCAGAAAACCTTATGATTTTCAAGAAAATATCCAAGATTGTAATCGAATCATGCGAGTCTGGAGAGATAAAAACTTATCTTCGGAGCGTATCGCCCCGTGGCAGTAGCACCTGCTTTCCTTTTTGGCAGCGATCTCTTCGGGCTTGCTCAAGGATTCAACGGCGTTTCCCACAGACGGCGCCACTTTGCTAACGGGTTTGGAATTATTCCCTATTTAACGAGTTATTTTTGGGTTGGAACGCCGATCCCGACCTGAAGAGATTGTTGGTTTTCATTGATTTGGGGCTGGACTTGGATATTTTCCGAGGTGCCTACGTATCCCCCAATTGGGAATCAAGCCACTCGTAGTTCTTGTTCTTGGTGTTGATTATTTGGAGTATGCCAATTTTATTGATTGTGTTAATTTTATATCTGTTGAAAGAGTTGACCTTTGTGAAGCCTTCAGAAAGAAAGGAGTTCGCCCTCTCCTCTGAAGCCTTTTTTTTTTAGTTTTTTAGAGAACATGAGTTCCCTTGGGAGCGCCCCTCCCCTCTCTTCTTCTGATCTCTCATCTCTACCTTTTATAGAAGCCTTTTATGGACATGTGTCATTGTGCATGTGTTCACAGGTATCATTATGCATGTGTGAAGAGATAGGTTTTATCTGTTTGGTATATCTGCTGACGGGGTGCTGACCAGGATGAATTATCCTCTCCGATAGCTTCAATGTGCTCTGATGAATTGACTCCTTGGTTTTCTTCTCTCCGATGGGCGGTACCTATCAGAAACGCTGAATAAGTGGGAGGGAATGCTCGTCCGATGCTGTTGTAGTTCCGATAGTGGTCCATTGTTAGGTTGTCTTCTTCTGATGTGCACTCCGATAGGTGTTTCTAGGTTTTGATAGTGCATTTTTATCACGCTTTGGCCCTCGGGATGAGTTCTCTGATAGCTTTTAGACATCGGAGGGTGTAGGGGGTGTTCTCGTATTCTGGGGGACTCGGGATCTTCGCCGTGTGATACGGGTATTTTGCGGTTACGAGTATAAATCATATAATAATATCTCCAAAATTGTAGTAATCGAATTATGGTATCTTTTAAGCACGTGGATTTTTACCCTGTTAACAGATTCGAATTGAGGAAAACTCTAAATCAATTCAAGATGCCACCTTTAGCCTTAAATCCCACAATTGCTCTTCAATTCTAACCCCAATCGTGATATTACTCCTTTCCTTTTCAAAATCTTATCCTCAAGCGTCCAATGAAGGAAATTGGCGATGAATCTCCTCCCCATCCTCCAAAGTTGCTTCATTTTCAGGCAAATGAGCCCATTTGATAAGCCACTGCGGCTGAGCCGCGTTCCTCTTCTTGATAATTCGTTTAGCTAGGATCTTTTCCGGCAACAAAATTGACTTACCCTCTTCATCCATTGCAGGTAGCTCTGGGGTGACAGTGTCAGTTGAGCCCGCGTGCCACTTCATAACTGACACGTGGAACACATGGTGCAAACAAGTAGTTTCAGGAAGGCGCGGGCAGTACACCACCTCCCCCACCTTTGCCGTGATCTGGAAAGGGCCCAAAAACCGAGGACATAGCTTCCACACTGGACTCTTATGCACCATCAGTTGGCGGTATGGTTTTAATTTCAAGTAAGCCCAATCTCCCACCTCAAACTTGTGTTTAACCCTCTTTTTATATGCTTGTTGCTTCATGCGGTTCTCTGTTGTGTGTAAATTGTGTTTAAGTTGTTGCGGTATGTGTTGTCTGTTGAGCATTAACTGTTCCACCCCTGAAACCTTATACTTTGGTAATTGACTCAGTCCACTTTGAGGTGGCTTGTAGCCATACATAGCCTCAAATGGAGTCATACCAGTAGCTGAGTGGTAATTGGTATTGTACCACCACTCAACTAACCCAATCCAACTAGCCCACTATTTAGGTTGCCCTCCTACCATGCACCTTAGGTACCCTTCCAAGCATTAGTTCACACTCTCAGACTGTCCATCAGTCTGAGGGTGGTAAGCTGAGGTCAAATGCTGCTCTACCCCTAGTGCCTTAAATAACTCTCTCCAAAAAGCACTTACAAACACTTTGTCCCTATCAGTTGTAATGCTGGTAGGTAGGCCATGTATTTTGTACACTAAATCAAGGAACACAGTAGCTAGACTTGATGCAGTGAATGGGTGAGACAGTGTTAGGAAGTGAGCATACTTAGTATACATGTCTACTATCACGCATATAGTGTCCTTACCATTGACTTGGGCAACTGTTCAATGAAGTCCATGGTAAGGTGTTGCCATGCTTAAGTAGGTATAGATATGGGTTGTAGCAACCCAGGATACCTACAGTTCTCATGCTTGCAAAGTTGACACACTCCACACTCACTCACAAATTTCTTCACATCCTCATTTAATTCCATCCATAGAAAGATCAATTGTACCCTTTGATAAGTTGCTAGAACTCCTGAGTGGTCTCCTGTACTACTGGAGTGTAACATTTCTATCATCTTCTGCCTAAGATTGTTGTTGGATCCCACATATAGTTTCCCCTTGAATCTTAGCAACATCCCTTCATAACTGAAGTATGAAACATCATAGGATTGAATGAGACAGTGAGTAATAGCCTCAGTAGCTGTTTTGTCACCCTCATAGCTAGCTTGCAACTATGTCATCCACTCAGGATACAGTGTACTGATTGCAAGGCATTCACCTCCAGTCACTTCTCTACTGGACAGTGCATCAGCTGCACTGTTCTCTTTCCCCTTTCATATTCAATTCTATAATTGTACCCCATCAGCTTGGTCATATACCTTTGTTGTAGGGGTGTAGAAATTTTTTGTTCTAGTAAATATTTCAGACTGTGTTGATGTCTTGATAACAAATTGCCCTTGAATGAGATAGGGCCTCTATTTCTCCACAACCAATATAATGACTAGGAATTACTTTTCATATACTGACAATCCCAAATTATTGGGTCCCAAAGCCTTGCTAATATAGGCTATAGGATGTTTATCTTGACTCAAGATAGCCCCCAATCCATAGTAGCAGGCATCAGTCTCTACTGTAAATTCCTTCTGAAAGTCAGGCAGTTGCAACACTGGAGCTGCACTCATAACACTTTTGAGATCATCAAATGCCTTTAAAGAACTCTCAGACCATTTGAACCCTCATTTCCTTGTCATGTCAGTCAAAAGTCTGGCAATTATCCCATAGTGCTTGGTAAACATTCTATAGTAACCAGATAATCCCAGAAATCCTCTTAGAGCTTTCAAATCTCTAGGTTTGGTCCATTCATGCATACACTTAATCTTCTCAACATCAGTTGCTACCTTGCCTTCTCCAATGATATGCCCTAGATATTCCACTTTGTCTTGTCCAAAGGTACAGTTAGATGCCTTAGCATACAAGGTATTAGCTGCCAACTTCTCAAACACAACCCTCAGATGACCCTTATGCTCCTTCAGGTCCTTACTATAGATCAGAATGTCATCAAAGAACACCAATACAAACTTCCTGAGGTGTTCTTTAAATATAAAGTTCATTAGCCCTTGAAAAAATGGTTGGTGCATTGGTGAGCCCAAAGGGCATCACCTTGAACTCATAGTGACCAAAAACTGTCACAAAGGCAGTTTTGTGTGTGTCCTCCTTCCTCATTCCTATTTGATGGTAACCTGACCTCAAATCAATCTTAGTGAATACCCTAGCTTTACCCAACTCATCCAAAAAATCTTCAATAAGGGGTATGGGGTAGTTGTTTTTAGTAGTTATAGAGTTTAATTTTCTATAGTCTACACATAATCTCCAGCTCTTGTCCTTCTTCTTAACTAAGAGAACTGGAGAAGAGAAAGGGCTCTCACTGGGTTGTATCTGTCCAGTTTTCAACATTTCTTGCACTAGTCTTTCAATTTCTTCTCTTTGAACATAGGGGTACCTATAGGGAGCCTGTTTGAATGGCTTAGCTCCGTCCACTAGGGTTATTCCATGCTCATGACCTCTTATGGGGGAAGTCTAGTAGGTTCCTGAAAAACCCCTTCAAATTCTTGTAGTAGTCCACTGAGTTCTGGGGGTATGTTTGCCTCCTGTTTCTCCTCCTCATCTTGAACTTTACACAGATAGCCCTAGAGGATGTGCTCTTCATTTTCCGCAAGTAATTGTTCCTCTAATTGGTTCTGGCTCAGTTCCAATCATTTTCAAAGACATTCCATTTTGTTCTCCCCTTAGTGTTCTTAGTTTTCCTTGACTTAAAGAACATGAATAATTGTTTGTCAAAGTCAAACATGATTGGTCCGAGCTTCCTCATCCAATCTACCCTCAACACCATGTCATATCCTCCTATGCTTAGTATCCTGGCCTCAGTAGTGAATTGGTAAGCTCCCATGCTCCAGTTGAACTCTGGGCAAGTAGCTTGACACTTAATCTTAGCTCCTCCAGCTACAGACATTGTCAAAGGCCTAGTGCACTGTAACTTGCACTTTAGGGCCTCAGCTACCACTTCATCTATGAAGGTGTGGGTGCTCCCTGTATCTAACAATATAGAGATGCTAGTGCCCTCTACCACTCCTAACACTTTGATAGTTTCGGCTACTTTTCCCCCTGTTAGAGCATGGCTATATATTTTGAACATCTTAACCTCCTCCGCCTCTTCACTGCTCTCAACCACCCATTCCATTACTTTCTCACCTTCTTCTTCCCCCATCAACACAAACAACCTTTTGCACTTGTGCACTATGTGATAGGCCTCATCACAGTTAAAGCATAACCACTGCCTCCTTCTATTGTCCATCTCCTCTACACTCAACCTCTTGATAGGTGGGTATTTGTTGCCCATTGTTCCTCATTTGTTCACCTCCCTAAAGGTGCCTACAAAGCTCTTAGACTTGAACAAGTTTTGAGCAAACTTAGGGTGAGTTTTATGATGCTTGTGCAAAGCTTCTATCATCACTTCCTATTTCCTAGCAGTTTGCATAGCTTGAGCTAGGGTTACAGGGTTCAGCATCTCCACCATTAACCTCACTTTATCTTTTAACCCACTATTAAAACTTTTTATAAAATAATCTTCATCCAGAACCCTGTTCTTATGTATCCTATAAGATTTTAGTTCATCAAATCTCTGTATATGCTCAACAACATTCTCCATCTGTGGCGGTTGCACATAGGCTATGGCGACGTCCTAGCGGTCGCGAGGCCTTATAGAAGCCTCGCGACTGCCGCAGCGGTTGCCACTTTTCCGTGGCGACTGCCTGGCGGTCGCGCAGCGGTCGCCGTTAATGGCGACCGTCGGTGCGGTTGGGGGGAAGAGGGGGAGGGGGTGCGGTTGCAGATGCCCCCAATCTTGTAGTGAGAGAATTCTTGGTTTTCAAAATAAACTATATATGTATGTATGCATAATCACCATATAGTTTAAAGACAACGTTACCTTTTAGATATATACTAACAAAATTAAATACAAAATCTATTAATTAATAGCATAATGTTGTTAAGTCTCAAAAAATCATAAGAAGTCTATAATGGCGGTGTTTGCAAACTCTAGTGGAAAAGAAGAAGTTCACAATTTTTAGTTAAACCAAAAACACCCCCACACCAGCTTCAAGATTGTGGGGGTTTTCAGCTTAAAAAAAGTTTTGTAACCGAAAAAGCTAGATTTGCAAACACCCCAAAATCACTTGTTCACATAAAAAGCTGATTATAGCTTGTTTTAAGAGTTTGCAAACACCACCATATATTTACACTACAAGAGAATCGAGTAGTAGCAACGGCTTTTTTCCCACGGCCAAGCCGTTGCTACTAGTACCAACGGCTCAGCCGTGGGTAATAACCATTACCAACGGCTAAGCCGTTGGTACTAATACGTACCAACGGTTTCGCCGTTGCTACATTAGTACCGACGGGCATACCGTCGGTACTAATTATAGGGCGACGACCCTTTTTAGCTGGGCCTAATGGGGCGCAGCTGGGCCGTTGTTGGACCTTAGTACCAACGGCTTGGCTGTGGGTAATAATATTAGTACCAACGGCTCGGCCGTTGGTACTAATAACAGAACATAAATCCACTAAATAAAACTTTAGGGGTCGAAAGTGTAATTCGTGAAAATTTTAAAACACATGCAAAATCCTAAACCCCAAACCCTATACTCCATACCCTAACACTACCAATGGTGCAGCCGTCCCTATTGACATTATTACCAAGGGTTGTGCTGTTGGAAAAATACCCTAACACTAGCTACGGCCCAGCCGTGACTAATAAGGCTCATTACCAACGGTTGAGCCCTTGGTAGTAATATTCATGTACATAAATTTTACATTTTTCATGATTGTTTAACATATGTGGGTGTTTTATTATCGATTACGACAATTATAAGTATAAGTTAGTTTAATATACATAAATTTTAGCTTTCGTAGTACAATCATGCATCATTTACACACTCCGGGTCTTAATGGCAAAATAACTGAATAACGTTGTTCGTAATGACTTATATTTGACACAAATTAAATCTATGTAACATTCGTAATTGCATGTTGTAACGATCATTAATCAATTACGTGGTATCATTACAACTTCTTAAGATCTTATTAAATCCAATACATACTTAGTATATATAAGGATATAAAACTTAACTTAGTATGTAATATACGTATGAGAATATAAAACGTATGATGATCTAATTCTATAATGTATATTTCGATAACTCAAAAACTATCATACTTGTGTTTTTAGTTATTCATTTAACATATTGTAACAATATCTTAACAAAAATCATAAACAAATCAAATTTATATAATGCAAATCATGAAAACGAAAAATTTAGGGGTTAGTACCAAGGGCCTAGCCGTCCCTACTAATATTCAAACATGTTTACCCGGTTTTACCAAGGGCCTAGCCGTCCCTACTAATATTCAAACGTGTTTTTACCTAGGCAAGACAATATTCAAAATGTTTTAGCCAAAATTTTGGCGGAAATTTCAAATTTTCAAAAATTTGAAATTAGTACCAACGGCCGGGCCGTTGGTAATGACTCCAAAATATGCGGAAAAATGAAAATTTCATGAAAATTTGAATTTTTCATCCAACATTATAAATACACCTCCCCTCAACCCTTCATTTTCATTATCCACGAAAATACTCAAGTTTCTCTTCATTTTTTTTCAAGTTTTTCTTTCCTCTCTTCCAAAGTTGTCTTTATATCTTCATACTTTTTCCTTTCTTCAAATCTTCAAATCTTCATATATCTTCAAATCTTCAAAACTTCATATCTTCATATCCTCAAATCTTCAAAGTTTCTTCAAATCTTCATATCTTCAAAGTTTCTTCATATCTTTAAAGTTTTCTTCAAATCTTCAAAGTTTGTTCAAATCCTCAAAGTTTCTTCATATCTTCAAATATTCAAAGTTTTTTCATTTTCCTTACACTTTTTTGTATACATCTTCAAAATTATTTTCAATCATAACTTTCTTTTTCTTATTCAAAGATTTTGTTTCTCTACACACAACAAATCACAAGATTCGGTAATTGTTAAAATGCATCAAATAATATTCCGGCAATTTACAAAATTGCCAGAATATTATTGGTTTTTTTTTATTCGGATGAATATTAGTAGCCACGGCCGAGCCGTGGCTACTAATATTTAAACGTAAAATATGGTTCAATATTAGTACCAACGGCTCGGCCCTTGGTAATATCATGAATATTAGTACCAACGGCTCGGCCCTTGGTAATGATTGCATGTTCTTAGCCACGGCCCAGCCCTTGGTAATTGTTTTTACCAAGGGCTTGGCCGTAGGTAATATGTAGCTAGGGCTGAGCCGTCCCTACTTTATAGCAAGGGGCCGACCGTTGGTAATGAACTCATTACCAAGGGCTGGGCCGTTGGAAAATTTTGCGACGCGATTACTACCAACGGGAAATTCCCAAGGGCTTGGCCGTCCCTACTAACTCATTACCAACGGGAAAGGGGTCTTTACCAAGGGCAGAGGCCGTTGGTAAAGCCTGTTTTTCTTGTAGTGATATACCAGCTCTCAGCTGTCCCCTCCATGTGAACCCAAACAGACACATTTTTCTCAAAGTCTAAGATAGTGTTCAACAGGATATACTTCTGACATTTTCTGACCCAAGGCCTAGGATTAGTCCCATCAAATTTTGGGAACTCAAACCTAGGTCCCCTCACAGATCCACCATCCATTTTTGCATTTGGGGAGTTGATTACCCCAACATCTAAGGTTGTTCTTGCAGGTTGACTCACTGATGGTGACCTTTGTAATTGATCTGCTACTTGGTCACGCATCATTTGAGCAAACATATTTTTTAGTTCTTTCATTTCATTTTGTCCATTAATAATTTCGATTGTTGTTGATTCTAACTTCTCAATTCTGGATGTATTGTTTCCAGTCATCAGAGTACGCACATGAAGCTGGCTCTGAGGCCAATGTTAAGGTACACAAAGTACCTGACGAAGAGAACTTGAAGAAGAAGAAAACAAGAGAGAAAAGAGAGAAATACTGCAATTGAGTTGTAAAATATTTGATAATGTTTTGGTGTACACGCTAAGGGCGTGATATAGTACTGATTACATCATCATAGTACAAAAATAGGAAAAGACATAACAGTTCTCACTTAGCTTCTAGAAAGGGTAAATAAGACATTACATAAAATAGAAAATAATAAAATGCAATAAACTCCTAAACGCAACGTCGAGAAGCAATCTGACTCTTTCCCCTCCAATCGATTCGAATTGCAGAAAACCCTAAATCAATTCAAGATGCCACCTTTAGCCCTAGATCCCGCAATTGCTCTTCAATTCTAACCCCAATCGTGACAATACGCTATATGTACATTTTTTCGTTTGGGAGTATTCCCCATACTATCCCTCAATTAAGTTTTGCCAATAAAAAAAAAAACCGAATCATGCCACTCATAGCAAGACCTAATTGGTATCTTTAAAAAAGGGTCGAATTTGACCACTCATAGCAAGACCTAACTGGTATCTTTAAAAAAGGGTCGAAGTTTCAAACACGATATCTTTTAGATTGCTTTGCATTTTACCTTCATAACTTTCAAATGTCCAACAACTTTTGCAAAATGTGCGATCCCCCAGATGCACTATCTCACCGTTCAATTTGTCAGCATATTCATGAGTGGAGTGTTCGAACATTTTCAACAGGTTAGAAAATAAGTTTGATGACACAGCGTGACATCTAAAAAGTTTCAAAACTAATACATAAAAAACAGAAAGACAAGACCAAGCACTTCCATGCCTAATAAGACCAAAAACAAAATCATACATGTGTATCGAGAAAGAAAATACTTATAGTGTATAAAGAGTGATGTGAAATGGATATCTCAAAACATCAAAAACAGTTCAGCTACTCCTGTGGTTCAGTTGTGCATTTGCTTGTATCTCAAAACATCAAAAACGGTTCAGCTACGCCTGTAGTTCAGTTGTGCATTTGCTTATATCTTCACCTGATACTTTCTTTACATGTGATACACGACAATACAATCATACAAAATTCTCAATTGCACAGAGCGCTTGGTCTATCCTTCGAAGTAAACCTATATGAGCTTTTCATCTATCGATTTTAGTCACCTATAAAGAAAATGGTGAAAGTACACTACCTTGGGCAAGTTCTGAGCATCCATTCCATCTACATCCTGAGACTCATGGAACCTCAGGTTTCAAAAGCGTCCTTACACGAATCCTAGACTTACAAATTCGGTGGTTGTACGCTGATAAGGGTTTCTACTTTAAGAATGTTAACTTTGTGGAGTGCTTTGAAATCCACGGGATCGACCCCTGCCTCTTCTTGAGCTAGCGATATTAGAAACCACAGAGTTGCATAATTCTCCTAATGCATTTTCACCCATCAGCTTCAGCTTAAGATTTTCGAACAAAAACGACAATTTACTGACACTTCCTCCTTCCACCTGCTGTAGTTCCAGCGCCTGCTCGCGAGATATTACTGTGTAGAGCTGCAGGGGTTGATTAGGCAACTGCTGGCTCTTCAATTCCTTATTGCTAACATCGTCGCAGGCAAATTCATTGGGACCCTTCCCAACAGGCACTTGCATTATTCCCAAAGATTTTGGATCTTCAGAAAAAGGATTGAAAACAAAATTGAATTCGTCAAAAGCTAAATCCGGTTTCTTGAACAGACCCACCAGAATATCATTGTTCTGTCCAATATTCTTATGTATGGGCTTCTTGGGATTGATTTGCCTAGCCTTTGTAGCTCGGAGGATGCAAGAAGCTTCTCTAAGGCCGCTAAGGTACGCGCCGTGCATTGTGGCAGGGTATTGTCTAGTTGTGGCCTCGCCACCAAAAAATAAACGGCCATCAACAGTTTCTGCAAGAATATCATAATCGTTGCCAGACGACTGCACCCTGATGTGCGAATATGAACCATATGAGAAAGGATCAGATCCCCATCTTGTACATATTGACTGTAATGGGTCAGGCACATGAATACCCTTGGGACCATATATACCTGTAATAACAGAATAAAACATAAGCGGGTCACTAAATTCCAGTTAAGAGAGAAATTGATAAATGAAGCATTCTTGAGCCAAATAGAAAGATAAATATGACGTGAAAGAGTGTCCTGAATCTCTATTTCATTTTGGAGGTAAGGTTTATGCCCCCGCCATAAAAGGCGTGCATAAACCCCAATTATATAACCTTTTCAAACTTTCACGAACATCTTTGACGTCAAGCTATCCCTGCACAAAAGGTCTTAATGTGCTGTTTGAAACAGTTAAAGAAAACCGTTATAAGACGTGTATCTAAATTTTTTATTTCAAACCAAAAAGTTTCTGACATGACTTGCATTTCCTTTCGGAAACTTATTTGTAGTCTTAGAGCCTTGTCCATTTATTCATTCAACCCAACTTTCTTTCTTCCATTTCGATAAATACAAAATTCCCTCAGAACTCTCCAGTAATACGACATGATATATATTCCACTCACTCCCTCTCAGTATCAGTCAGTCTTCCAAACTTTATCAACTATACGGACGAATTCCGTAATTGTCATGTGTCCCTAAGCAAATATCAAGCCAAATTAAAATATAGGTTATCATTTGCTACGCACAAATATCAAGCCAAATTAAAATATAAGTTATCATTTACTAAGCTACCATTCAAGTCCAAGTGATTAAAAAAGTCAATTTGTTCCAAGTTCATTAGATGACAATTTCATATTGCAAAATAACATCAAAATACGTTTCATATGTTCCCACGACATAACATAATATCCAGCAGGTTAAGATAATAAAACTGTTATGTAGCATTAAATTTAAGTGAACCAATTGTTAAAATGTACCTCTAAGAATGGCCATAACCTGATGAAGTGAAGAAGCCGGGCTAGAGTTTTCAAACAGCGTAGCTGCATCCCCAGCTACCAGTGCAATGAGGACTGGAGCGCCGGAAACGGTATGGTAGCTGTAAAATAAAAAGAATTCTCCCCTCCGGTGGCTGGATTCACTTAGTGAGCCAAATGTATCCAAGTCCTCCCCCCAGAAATTATGAGGGAATACCATGGCAACCTTATTAAGCAACCCAAACCCCAGTCTTTCTATTGCAGCTAGCTTCCTTTCGGGTAACTCGGGTTCAAATCTGATTGTTCTTCTTTTGAGAACCCCAAGAGGAACTGTGCAGAGTACCATGTCTGCTTGAAACACTTGGTCTCCTGCAGTGACCTCAACGCCATCATTACTATACTTAATTGTTTGCACTGTCTTTCCATAAAATATTGGAATATCTTTACATAAGGCCCTGACTAGTCTCCAGTTTCCACCTGCAAGAAAACAGTGATCGCCTCCCATTTCATAAGGATCATCTTGATCCCAATAAGCAGCAGAAAGATTAGAAAGGCTACCAGCATTAGAAAATTCTAAGTTAGCAAAGTGCCAATCAAGAAGTTGTCGTTCCTCATTACTTCTAGCTACAGCATACAACTGTCTAAGGGTCTCAAGAACTGAACCTAACGAAATATCACCAGCAATACCACCCATTAGTTCTCTGAGTTCAGTAACTTTGGCAAGCAGCTTATTGAAGATGAGCTCAACATTGGTATCAATTTCTTTATCAACGGGTGTGCCATCAGGCTTATACAGTGGGCAATTATCTCTAACCTTGTGAAGAGGAACTGAAAGTTGCCTGGCCAGAACTCCCAAAGGATTTGCATGAATACCCGTTATTACACTGCCACCAAGGTCAACAGCAGCCTGGGTACCCTTTTGACCCATCTTTTGGGTATAAACTCTTCCCCCAGGTCGGTTCCTGCCTTCGATAATGATAACTTTAAAACCGAATGATCTGAGCTGTTTTGCTGCTGCCAAACCAGCAAGTCCTGCACCGATGATTATCACAGAAGTTTCTGCTGTGTTTTCGAAACTTTGAGACTCAAATGAAGCGGAGACCCCAAAATTAATATAACCATTATACAGAAGAAAGTCATAAGCAGCATTTATTAAGTGTGCACAGTCATTACTAACTGTTTCTTTTAACTGCCCTTTGGAGAGCCATGACTGCACATTGTCCCTCCACCTCGTGAGTATGTGATTTCTCACGACAATGTAATCATTCTGTTCTTTCCCACCCAATACATCCACAACCCCAGCTTTTATTTCCTCATCAAGTAACTCATCAATTGGAAATCCCAAAGATAATGCGATCAAAGCTTCTTTCTCGGTTTCTTTCTCCAGATCCTTCTGTGTCCTAGTTTTCTTCTTCGAAGAAGCACCCAAGTGTTTATCAAACAACTCATCCATCAGTTTCTCATCATAATTTGTAGTGACCGTCTTCCTTCTGGAGGACCTTTTTAAACCTGAATTATCTGATGAGGGGTTATCCCCAGTATCTCCCATTGTCATAAACTTTCCAAAACCTGCCAACTCAACTACAACATCTAGAGAATTTCCGCAAATAACCTCATTCTGTTTCCTCTATATGACAAGCCATACAACACAAAGCTTGAATGATCAACCTGTTTATTCCTTATAAACTGACACCCCAAATCTGATCTTCTTCATGACTACTTCTTATGCTCCAGTAAGAAGGAATTATGTCCAAAGTGATAAAACATAAAGCACAATCTTGCACTTAGAATGAGGCCCAAAATTCTCAAACCCGCTAGCAGATTTGAGTGCTACTTGATAAGGAAAAAGCCACTTGATGGTTTAGGATTTGATACACTTGTCAGACAATTTGTATACCTGTTCACCTCTATCTCTCAGTATGTGAAGAAAACGACCCCAAGCTAGTTCTTCCCCCAGGCCTCTTCTAGGACGGTTCCCTGCAATGAGGAATCTCATTAAAAACAAAGATGTGAAAGAAATCCAAGCACAGATGAAGCGCACGTGCAACAAAATCTCTTGAAAATACGCAGGAGAAAAATTATGAGGACACCAAAATTCCATACACAGACATGATTCATGCGATTAGTGAAAAAGAAAGCTGAAGTTTGTGTAGTTATAATCTCATTGTTGACCACTAGAATTCTGGCCTTGCTCAGTTGAAGGAGTGAGGATAGATATACAAACCCCACCAACTAACATGCATATAATCCCCTCCACACCAATATATTTGAAAGAACTAATACTAGCAATGGAAGTGAGGGGTTTTGGGCTAGGCCTGTAACCAAATAATCTTGGATCGGATATTCTATTTTCAGGAGAAAATTGGTATATAATTGGTTCAAACTTCAAAACTGATACAAACAACCTTTTGAAGCAAAATTATGATTAGATACTAGAGGGCAGAAAACTAGTTGAATGCCACAGAAAGTTTGACAAATCTGATAAAAACTCACACGGGAATCGACAGCTTCACCATAATGATAGAACAGAGAGCCAGGTTTCAAATTGTAGAATAACCAAATCCAACCCCTGGAGGAGTGTATCACTTTTGACTTAAATCTATCAAACTGTTAGTCATCTATTTTGATGAGTTTTAATGTTAGACTTGTGAATGGGCAAGTTCATCTAGGCGAACGCCGTTTATAACTTAAGCAAGCATGTCAAAGATGCAACTTATTCTTCACATTGATGGGCTTATAAGATTCAAGGCAGTTCTAGGAACCAAGATACTTCCAATCATCATAGAATATCAAAAATACCTCAGGAACTTTAGCTAAATTTATCCTCACATGGGCTAACCTAGGTCACATAATTCATTCATGGAGTATCCAAATGCCCTCTAATTCAAGAACGTGAAGCAATGCGAACACTTAGAACATCGAAAGGTTATTAGAAAAAATTATGCCTAAAGCACTGACAAATTTACCCGCAGATGCAAACTTGAAACCCTACTAAACCGTTTCCGCGTCCGGTTGGGGTTACAACAGTCTGATACTGAGATTAGATAGATTATTTAATTTTCAAAATTGTTGAAAAAGTACTTGACATGTGATGTTTCTATATTTGGCATATTCTAGACCTTGCGAACTAATTTTGCAAGTTTTTTTACCACGTAGTCAAAATCAGGAACTTCTTAAGTCGCAGTATAACAACAACCAAACCTATAATATTACTTAATTGGGTAGGCTATATGAACCAAATGATGAATATGTGAGTCTCACAAAAGAATTGTGCGATCCTTTTGATTGTTTCGATTAAGTAAAACGTCTTCATTTGTACTAATCCAAATGACCTTCATTTAGATTTCTCTATTTTTCCTCATGCTTTAAATGTTTACCCTAGAATTCCAATGTGTCGTAGTTTTCATCGCCGGTTTATTTCTCAGATCAGATCATCATAAGCAATTTTCTCGCACCTGTCCTTAGAGGGTGCT
Organism: Linaria vulgaris; assembly: GCA_948329865.1. Lineage (NCBI taxonomy): Eukaryota > Viridiplantae > Streptophyta > Magnoliopsida > Lamiales > Plantaginaceae > Linaria > Linaria vulgaris. The sequence goes on along the minus strand of OX415250.1, from coordinate 25,217,615 downwards.
GCTCCCATCTCTATACGAATATCTAGTTTTCCACATTAATTTTCATGGCGTCATGGTACATTTTTTATGCCCTAAGCTAAACTCTTTTTCATTTGAGTCTGATATTACTTAATAGGCTCACATTCATAACCGTATGGTCAGAAAAGTCTAACTAGTATTATAAAACCTTTCACGACCACACGAAATTCATATTGCGTTTTTTATTTCATCTAATCAACTTGAATGCGATGGTCCAATTATACAGCTTACATACCAAATTTGATGCCCATTGACATCACCAACGCTCGTATCTTAATCTTTTATTTACCAAACTTGCACTCAATTAACGGTAATAAGATCTTTTGGACAACTAAAAGTTGTTGTGCCATCATGTAACAACCTTATTGGTGGTGTCAAACTGGAAAAAAAAAAGTGATATCTAGGTCACACCAATATTATAGCTTTTCGAAACAATTTTAAAATGTAAAAAAATAGTCAAAACATAATTAGCAGTGCATGTATCTTACGTGTAATCTTGATATTAAATGCACGATGCTAATTAATATTTTGTCATTTAATATAAGCACGGAAATATGTTGCAACGAAACATATGTTGATAACAAAACCAAATCTATAACCCTAAGGGCGCATATTATATAAATTAAATGAGAATCACGCCAAACAAACACGTGTATTCTTCTCTCCAACTTGTTTCGGTTGAGTACAACGTCTTCATCTAGCATTAAATACTTCATGTCGTTTCATCTTATCTCCATCCACATTAAGTCGGTTGTCCTCGTGTTCTGTTTGCTTGTCCTAGGTCGTTAGTTTCAGAGCGAAACACATACATTTGGAAGCAAATCAACCTACTCCTTACCATTTATAGTCTCAGTATGCTAGTGAATCTATAATCTATAATCAAACATACTGTTTTAAGGAGAGTGCGTGGTATATCATCACAACTACTGCATCCAAAAGAAAATAGAACAACTTAACCGTTTCCATCAATCATTATATTAACTATTACCACATTTTCAACCAAATTTAGCTACATTATGATTGTAGTCACGTCGTAGAGTCTCAATTACAACAACTTTCTCAAATTAAGTATTAATACCTCAGGACACGGTTTCTTGTCGTTAATTTAGTTCGACAGGATACTATACACGACCACAATTCATTGCACGTAACACACACAAAGAATTATCAGAGATTTACCACGAGGCACTAAGTGCTTTCAATTTCAACAAGTCAAATTCTGTCGCTAGAGGCAAACAGGGGACATAATTCCTAAAATCGAAAACGAAAAACGGTTAAAACGCAACAGAGTTATACTCACCTTATAAGCAAGATTATGAGCTCAGGTTACGTTCTATAAGTATCCGCCCTATATTTTCTGCAAAAATGAAAAAGTTGAAGCTATAATTTTCGGGCATTTACAAATGAATACAACAATTTTTACAAATAAGAAGTAATTCAATGCAAAAAAAAAAAAAAAAAAAACGTACAATGATAGTTGAGAAATAAAGCCCTAATTGATTTTTGTTAAAGCGGCGAAGAATCTTCACGAAGCATGATTTGCAGTGCCGTTAGGAGGTTTTTTTGGAATTGGGGTTTTAGTGTGAAATAAATAGTAAAGAGGGTTTTGAACAAGTTGCAGCTTTATACCCACACGGGTGACGCCAGATAGAGAGAGGATTTTATTTTAATTTTAATTTTAAAAATTGAAAATGAAAATTACATTTATTATTTATTCCTAATAACTTGATTTTGTCTTTCTGCAACCACGCCCCCAATTTATATTTTCAAATGTTTGGCATTCACACTCTCCACTCGCCAGATTCTGGGTCAACTTTCTTTGTAAAATATATAACGCCCATTTGCTTGGTACACTGTTTTTTTACTTAATTTGGAAGGGCGATGAAAATAATACCATAGAAGAACTTTGAAATTATTCAAATACTTCATTGTTATTTATTTTTTGACTTTTATGGTGTAAATATATAGGGAAATAAAGCAATTGGGTGATCTACATTAGAAGAAATTATTTATGATATAACAAAGGAATAAATGTATAGATCCTCGAGTACAAAATTTGTGAATAGTGAAGACGCTAGAGATTCTTTTTGTCCCCTCTCGTAGAGTGGCGTCGTGATAATCCTAGCCGGTGGTCTTTCTTTGATTAACAATGAGACTTTGTGGACGACTATTTATACCATAACGTCCTGGGAAATTTGAAAACGACGATGCCAAAAGGTTTTTGAAAACTTAGAACTTGATACTCGTCACAACACTATTTGGATTCGTCGAACGACTGTTGATGACATGGCAGCATGGGCTAAGATTTGCGGTCTCCGACACTACGACCCTACTAAAGTTCCTCATAGCATAGGTAAGAATCGGACGTTGACCAGTGTCGGGGAAATGAACGTTGATGGTAGTGCGTTGGAAAATCCATGACCTATCTCTTATGAGGGTGTCGGGCGCAATAATGAAGAAGGTCGCTGGCTTTCGGAATTTTAGTAGTTTTGGCTTCAGAACAAGAACATTGGTAGAACTCCAGGATATTAATTACGAATTGGTTGATGTTCGTCGCCTTTGCTTTTACGTACCACGTCTCGTCGTCTTGTTACTCCAAGATATCTATCTCCCTTTTGAATAGCAATTTGCATTACTATCACCCGCATAGGAACTTTGTCGATTATTGTCCAGGACTTAAGCGTCGTTTTCGTTTTCTCTTATGCCACATCCATCATGACTATAAAGAGACATACATAGTAGCTGATAAACTCGTACATAATGGTCACTCTTAGTCGTACGGCATTCGGTCGTTCGATCAACCACCTCCATCCTCAACTAACACTTGGATCCTTTTGGAGTAGTAGTTGCCCCTTTTTCCTTCATATGTATCAAAAAAAAAAAAAACTCCATTAACCATTTCCTTCTTGAGTGATTTGGATAAATTAATTATTTCATCACAACGCTTTTCCCTGTTGAGATGAGTAAAAAATGCATCATAAGTTTATAACGCTATTAAATTAGACCATTATCCATTAATTATAATAAAAATCCAATAAGATGGTAAATATTTACATAATAGCTTACAGATTTGACTAGCATGGTCTATCAAGGAAAATTCATATGCTACACTCACGTGTAGTAAGGGCCCAACAGAGAAATAATATTCGTTAGTGCACCCTTACTACATAGCTATGTAATATACAAAAATTCGATAAAATCATAATTATATAGATTTTAGAAAAATGAATTTATTGAAAGAAAGGAAAGAAAAAGGTGGCAAGGAAATTACAGCCCCATGCATAGATTGGGGTGGCAAAACAACGATCACAATTTCGCAGTATGGTTCGAACATGGAGGCGATTTGTCACCATGGTTCGGACAATGGGAGAGAACTTGCCACCATGGCTTGCTACGTCAAATGGCAATTTAGTTGGTCACAACTCACAATTATGGACAATGTCAGGTATAAAGCGCATACGAAGTAATATATATGTGCATTTCAAAGTTGCTATGTATGTCAGTTTTGTATTTAGTAACTATGCTCTTATTGGATTTGATCATCCTGCAATAGCAGAATATACTCAACTAATCCAAAAACAGTTAATTTTGGTATTTACAAGATGGTAACTATAACCTCTTGCTTGTTATTCTTGGTGTCATGGCCTGCACTAAGCTATATCTCCACTTTGAAGTTCACTATTTTTTTTTGTGGTCGACCTCAGGAGCTCGTGATGCGCTAGAGGAAGATGATCCTTTTCCACTCCGGACATAAGAATATGCCAAGGCAGCTGAACCAAGCGTGACTACAATAGCAATGGAGCCCCAAACCCATTTTCGTCGTCTGTTCCTTTTTTGCCTAAGTCGCCTTGCCGTCTCTATACATGACCAAAAGCAGGAGTAGATGAGAAATCTTGCACCACTAATGAAAAAGAGAAAACTAGACAAAATGGAGCTCCACATTGAGCTGTCACTACTAAAGCTCACTGAGTTCTTATCAGAAGCTTGTATCTTGCGAGTAACCATAAAAATGCTTCATTAAATAAAAAAAATAAAAAAAAAAAACCCTGACATGCCTGACGTGCTTGTGAAAGGGCAAAAAGATAAATAATTTAAGCTATTAGACAACCTAAGGAGAATCAGAAACGCAAACGGATATTCTTCTCCATCTTACTTAAGGAAGTTAACATAAGTCAAAACTAAGCTCAATGCAAAAAGAATAAGAAACTCACCTACAACTTCTTGATTCCTTTGAGACATCTCCTGGTTCACGGCTTTGTAATACTGGAGCCTATCCCGCAACCGAGCAATCTCAGAGTTTTTCAGCTGAATTTGAGCTTCCATTTCCATCTCAACCTCAGCCTTAGCCATTCCTCTCCCCACTAAATTCGATACAAGCCGTGCAATATAGACTTGTTGGCACATCTCAACTACAGGGTCTGCAGGTTGTTCACCCTCGGGCATGGTAGTTGGATCTAAAGGGAGTGTCAATCCCACTTGAGATAATTTTTCGCGGATATTTTGCCATTGGTTCCGCATATTATTCAGGGTTTCTTCTGCTTGCTTTCTCTTTTCCATCTCCATCAATAAACTCAGTTTTATTTCACGCAATTCATTTTCAACATCAGGCAGCAGATGCTGATGAACATTCTCTGATGATAGGTCTGTGGCATGACATGCAAATAAGTTATAAAATGCCAAATCGAAGATACTGGAACAACTATGTCAGGATGTTCAGCGTAATAGATAACCATAGGAAAAAAAAAACATTAAGTGAAATTCCACTCTATAATCTTAAATGGCGCTCGTTAACAATGTTATCTTATTATAAAACTTTAGTCATATTGATTCAGAGAAATCCTTTAATAAGTACGCTCATTATAACACCATGCTGTCATATCAAAAATCAAGAAAACATGCCAAATGCATATGTCTTGAAACTTACTATGTATTAACAAAAAGAGCATAAAATTTAAATTTAGAATTAGAAAAGGATAAGCAGGTCACCTTCCCAAGCATCATAGAACTCTGCCATTGGCGTTGTAGAATTAAAATGCCTCTCTGCTCCTGTTTTACCTTCACTTTCACCAATGCTCCTAACACTTACTGAGTCCTGAAGATCAAGAAAATCATCAACCTCGCCGTCTTGCTGCATATCAAACGCGACAGACTTCACGACACCATTTTGTCCAGCCGAATCTTTATTGATTCCGCTAGTTCCAGGCTGTTCCTCTTTCAAAACACCACCCCAAAGTATTACTTCATCATCTCCAGGGGCTGCTGAATCGTCCACAGTAGAATCCTCCACAACCTCTCCTTCATCCTTAACAACATCTACTACCTCCTCCTTTTCATCCACATTTCCATCCTTGCCCACCTTAATATCCTCAATGGGCAATCGAGTTTCAACATCATACTCCGAGAAACTCTTCATGAGCCGTGGACCCCGCCTCTTATGATTAATAATGTAAGGCGAAGGAGGGAACGATGACGGGGAATCAGGAAGTGGGGTCGATTCGGGAGTGGCATACAATGCCGGCGATATATGAGTCCATTGGTGCTGCTGCTTTTTATCCATAACCTTCGTTCTAACCGCCAACGCATCATTTCTGCTATCACTAAACGGAATACTAACTCCCCTACCGAGATTCGTATTAGGAGCAGGAACGCTAACACCTCGTTCGAGCTTGGAAGTAGGATCATTTCTCACCCTGTCCAACCTAGAGTTTGGAGTACTATGCCTCCTCTCAAGTCCCATCGATTTCGCCTCTCCGGGCTCTATAAATCTATCGAAAGCTATGGCTGTATACGCCGGCATGACTTTCCAACATCAACAACAACAACAACAATGTGTACACACAATCAGACCCCCATTACACACATCAACAAAATTGAGACCTGAATTCATAAAATTTCACAATAAATCACATGTACATTTCAATAATAATAATAATAGGAAATAACAAAAGGGGAATTGAACTTACGTGAGGAGGAACAAGAAGAAGAAACCCTAGGAGGGTGACGTCATAACAGATATGAAATGAATCAGGATACAAAATTGGATTTAGAAATGCTTATTCAAAATGATCCATTTCTCTGTATTTTTTTTTATTATTTTTTGCTCCCAAAGTGAAAGAGATTTGATTAGCCCTAAACTTTGGGAGAAATCCAAGAGAATCTGTTAATAATAAAAATGATTTTAACAGACAAAAAATAAAAGAAACACTCACACTTCCTATAATATCATTTCTTCTTCTTCTTCTTCTCGCATTGTTTGTTACTACTGCTTTCTTTTTGGTGTCAGATTATTATTATTATTATTATTATGAATAATTGTTAATTATAGTATGGTGGTCCGAATTTTGTGCTTCACTCCATGTTATGTTGGACTTGGACGAATTGGTTCTTTGGTTGGACCGCATACACATACATATACTTGACACTACCTACCAGCTTTGCTTTCACATGGTTTTTGCAGCTTTTTATTTCGAGGGTAATTACGGCCATGCTACCGGAGTGTTTGTGAAATTACACAAACTTCCTTTACTATTTTGAAATTGTAAATCAACATTAACAATTCTAAGCTTCAACTTTGACCAATTTTTAGATTAAAGTATCCTTTTCTAGAGCTCCTCGTAGAGAGAGTTGTAGAGTTGTCACGCGCCTTTAAGTATTCCCACGAGTGTCAGTCTCGAGCAGAGGTATCCTTTTATTTAAAGATCGTTCGAGGTTTTTACTAGGAGTGTAGTGTGGGTTACTTCTGCGCTATAGGGATTGCTACTCGATTATTAACTCAAAACATTTTAATATACCCCTTCTTTTCAAGCATGGGCACTCTAGATTTTTTAATCGATAACCATCTTCTAGCCTACTTAGTCTTTCTTTGAAACCGACACGGAGTTGTGGGAGTAGTACATCAATGTTCACGTGTTGTCTATCAATTAGGCCTTTCAACTTGATCCTTCAACTTGATCTGAGGCCCTGACTCACCCTCCATCGTAGAAATCGTTAGATTTTTTAGGCATTAAATTTTCACCATTAGGGATTATCTAATATGCTTATTAAATTTCACGTTAGATTTTTGGGGCGTTGAATTCTCAGCATTAGGGTATGTCTAATATGTTTACTAAATTTCACGTGTGCATAAGGCTAAAATTTAAATATAAAAATTTTGTTAGAAAATGAGAGTTGCAGACTGTTTAAAAGAATATAGCAAATATCACATTATGAATATTTTCTAGTACTAGACATATTTGCGAATCTAAGTAAAAAGGTAAATTTCTCGAAGAATTAAGCAAGCAAGATGTAGAAGGGATAAGATTTTTATGCACCATTTGCGATAATACTTGATGTAAGATACCTTCATTCATTGCACAAAGAATATCAATTATCATATTAGCACATTGTGTCACATTAATATTGTTCGATACCACTTGTTATGTTACGACCCATATGAGGACAAACCCTGAAAACGCATCGTCATAGTTTTGTCTTTCAAAGAATATCATTTATTTTAATTGCAGATCTATAATGTTACATTGATACCGCTTGATATCATTTGTCATGTTTTGACTCATATGAGAACAAACCTTATGGTCATATGTTTGTGTGTGTATATATATATATATATATATATAATATTTTGGTATTTGTAGATTGACTATGTTTACATCTATGTTGCTTGATACCATTTGTCATGATCTTGCTCATATTATTGAAAACTCATCGTAGTAGTTTGGTCCTAGGTCACATAATTCTCATCCTACCCCTGCCGCACTAACGCGCTAGTCAGGAACTGGCAAACTCACTGCATGTTCTTGACTTAAAGGCAAGGGAAAATTACAGGATAACATCCATATTTTGACGATTTTTACACTTACCTAACCAAGCTTTAAATCTTTGCACTCGACGGTCTAAACTTTCATTCGGTGACACTTTACTATCTAACCTTTCAAAATGACCTATCACGGGCAAAGTGACATCATTTCTCGGTATTGTAACGTAAACATGACGTCACTCCAAATAGTCGGGTGCCGAAAAAATGAAAGTTTGGATAGTAAAGTGCGATAACTTGTACGTCACAATGCCAAGAAGTGATGTCACTTTGACGAAAAGTAGCGTCATTTTGGCCGAGATAGTTCGTTTTGAAAGTTTAGATAGCTAAGTGTCACCGAATAAAAGTTCACACTGCCGGGTACAAAAAAATTAAAGTTTAGTTAGGTAAGTGCCAAAGTTTGGATGCTACCTTGCAATTTTTCCTAAAGGCAAGCTAAGAATCCTTAATTCTCGAACTAAAAAATTCTTATGTAGCTCATACATTTTTTAAGTATTTATTATGAATTTGGTGAGGTTTATGAATATTTCTTTTTGTTCGATAATGAGGAGAGTGAAAGAATACACAGTGGGATCGAGATACTGAGAAAGAAAATACCAAAATAAATAATAATTGAATATATTGAAACTCTATTCTCAGTTAACAAAAGAATCAGAGCCTAAATTTAGCATATTTTAATACAAGTAGTCGTACATTTCTTTGATTTATCACATGAATATATATAAGGTGACACAAAAAATTCAGATTTATCTTTCATTAACTATGTAAATATATTGATTATTATTTTCTAACCGCTCACTATAAGGGACACTCAAATTTATGTATTTTTAAATTTGATGCATTAGCGAATTTGCACCCGCAATGCACCTGCATTATAGGACTTATGTCTGGTCAACGTAATATTTTCTATATTGGTAATAGCATCTAAATTAGAAAAACCCAGCCCAACCAAAAGCTCCTTTCGGCCCAGAAAATGAGCGCCAATCAACTGGGCCCAAAACCATCATTTTTTCTCCCTTCATCGAAGTAGAACAAAAAAATTCATATAAAGATTAACAAAAAGAAAATATAAAGACACCAACCACTTGTGCACCAACCTTCCTCACCAAAGTCCGAACATCGCACTAACGTATGCATAAAAAGTCAAACAAGCTTTATACCATTGAAGGAAAAGGTCATCCTTGTGTTTTATTATTTAAACTTATTGGCTCCTCGCCTCCTTACTATTGTGTCGTTTTTTTCAGGAGACATTTGTCATCATCTAATCATAGTCTTATTTTGTTTCACAATGGGCTGTAGTTGTTGTTATCTATCAGTAGACATTTTCTTGCGTGTGACTGGGTTGTTCGACTAAATCAATTAATTATAGCTAAAGAAGTATCAAATAGACTAAAATAGTACCAAAAATTTAACTATATATGTTGTCGTTCACCTTTTTATTTACTCTATGACTAAGCTTAAATATCAATCAACCACCAACTTATGCTTCAAAACCTAAAATAGCATTGCCTACTGCAGTACTTCACTTGTCACTACAAACCCCAGGTAAAATGGTACCAACATTTGTTCAAATTAAATAAAGACAATTTTATTCATTTGCGAACTAGCTAAAAAGTCAGATGTAATACGCCACCCAATTTTCAAACCTCCCACCATTCAAACATAACGGCCCGAAGAAAAACGCTACAAATTTTTATATACGAAACATAAAAAACAAAAACATATGAACGTGTTGATTCTTCTTACGTAGATCGAGGGAAAAGTCAAGTAACATTGATTTTTCTTTTTAAAACATGATATACATCTTCATGCTTTAATTTATTTTGAAGGAAAAGATAGACATCTACAATTCGTACCTCTAAAATTCTCGGTTTATAGAATTTTCAACAAATTTTCACCATTAGTGGCTCTTGATATATTTCAATTTTAATGGCAATTAGTACAACTACACTCCTCAAGATTTGATTGGAATACAAAATATTAGGATACATTTTCTAGTTAATTAATATTTCAGCTAGGTGAATATTAAACCTCTGGATGAAGTAGCTATATGGGAGTAATCGTAATTCTTAGCTAGCAATTAGTGGCCTGGCTGATGAGTGATGTCGACGAATATTGAAATGTTGATTAATTAATAGCCACGAAATCTGGAACACGTCAAAGATTCATAATTAAATTATAACTAACTAATCAATCGAAAGAAAGAACAGTGAGAAACACATAATTAGTCATTCATACAACGAAAAGCTCGAATCATAATCTAAGACTTCAAGTAATAAATACCAAAAACTCAATTCAAAGCCAAACAATTTGTAAATAATATCGTTAAACCCCAACTAAAATTGTCCGTAGAGCCTAACCAAATCTCGTATAACCACAAATTCACCAATACCTTAATGTAAAATTGAAGTCCAATAATCATCATGCAACAGTTGTACAATGATCAAAAAGAAAAACTAAGAAACTATGTATACATGCATAATTCTTGAATATCATCACACATAAAATGATAAAACCATTAATCTAATCAACCAAACCGGATGATGATCATCTAAACCCTCCTTCCTTCAAATACTCGAGATACCTCGAGAACTCGGGCCTAGCAGTCGCCTTTTTTTTCCTCGATTTCGTGTCGAATTGAAAGATACTAAAAAAAGGATGAACCTTACTCACTTTTTTAACTTGTTCGGACACAGCTTTGGCAGCCGGATTAGCACTAGTAGTTTTAGTACTAACACTAGTGCTAAATGAGCCAAGGACTCTGGCTGGCAAAGTTCTTGCTCTGCTCAATTTAGGATCTGCTTCATGATGATGATCTCCGCCCAATTGTTCGTAGCCACGTCGACTCTTTCTTGTGCTCAAAGCTCTAAACATGGCCATGCTAGAAAAAATAAATAAATTAAAACTTGATGATGATCTGATTTTTTTGATGCCTAAGTAATAATGCTTTCTTATTTTTTGGTTGGTCAAGATAAGTATGATAGCCTTACTTGCATACAAAAAAAAGGTGTGATATAGCCTTGTGGAATAAGGAAGGGGCTATTTAATTAATGTGATAAATATATGACGGGCGATTTTCAGTTTTTTTTTCTTTGACTAATGAAATTATTGGTATTACCTACTTATTGATTGAGATTTGAGATAAGGACCGTATAGACAGGTGGAGTTTTAATTTTCTGGAAGGCTTTTATTTGAATTTTATTATGATCAGCGGTCATTTTGGATGGGCGCCTTATAAGTTCAAGGGATAATTATAATCATATTGCCTCAGATTTTTTGTTTGAATTTGTCCTTAAACTTTCTCTGTTGTTTGACTGGTTCTAACTTCTAATAATAACCAGTTTCACCCGTGCTTGAATCTTTACATAATTAATTAACTCAAGGAATTATTGGTAAAATTCTTGATTTTTTCTGTTCATAATTTTTGCTGAACTTTCAATTGTAGATATTTATGGAGCATGACGATAATTGCACCAAACTTAAAGTATAGATAGTAAACTCTCACCACAACGCAGAAAGTTCAAAAGATAAGGAGCAAATTTAAATAAACTAGTGGTCCATATGTACAATAGAGTAATAAATACTTAACCCCCAATCTATGAGGTCTTTTATAGGTTCCCTTTCAACTTTCATTTTCTTACAACTTTCCTTTAAATTATGGGGGGAATTATTTTTTCTGCCCAATAACTTTGTCCAAAATTACTTTATGCCATTTTTTCTAGGGTCGACTTTTTCTGCCCTGTTAGTTTTCAAAATTCAATCAAAAATGCCATATTTCTCTTAATCGGGCTAAATTGCTGATGTGGCTGCCCAATCAAGAAAGTATTCATCCAGTCAATAAGTTGCTATAGCCACGTCGGATTTTTTGAGCTAAAAAAACGTTTTTAAGACAACATGAATTATTGAACAACTTAACCAATAGTTTTTTTATAAATTACACTTCGACCCCAAATATAAAAAAAAACAAAAAAAAAATATCATCATCTTCTTCTTCCCCGCACCCCATCACCACCCTAGCTCTTTCACCGCTATCACCAACAAAAATGACCGCAAATGGGTTTTGATTCAAATCGGTTTTGATTTGGACTTGGAGTTGAACGATTTCGAATCGGTTTTGATTTTCGCCGGAGTTCGAAGCGGAGTCACCGGGGCGGTGGTGATGAAATTGGGCGTGGTGATGATGGTGGCGGGGGGTGGTGATAAAATTGGAGGTGAGGAGAAGATTCCGGCGTGAATGGTGGGTCAAATTGGAAGATTCCGGTCGTGAATAGTGCCGTGAACAGTGCCGGCGACGGGGCTAGTGGTGATGGCTGCGGGGGTGGTGATGAAATTGGGATGGTGATGATGGCGGCGACTGCAGGGTTGGGTGGGGGGGGGGGGGGGGGGGGGCACAGGTGGGGTACATGAAGATGATGACATTTTTTTTTTATTTTTTTAATTAATGTATTTTACTTTTATTTATTTTTTACAATTTTTAGAAATTATTAAAATTTTTATTATTTTTAAAAGGACGAATTATTATTTGTGCCCTGTATGTTTCAATTTTTTATGAAAATGACCGTTATCTTTCGAATTATTGAAAATGCCCTGTAACTTTGCCATTTTTTGTTGTAAAAAATGCCCATTGAGTGCCACATGTGAAATTCGATCGACGTGGCATCCACCGTGGCTGCCACATGTAATATATTGCGTCTATGTGGCGGCCACATGTAATATATTTAAAATATAAATATATTTATATCCATAATATATAAAAATATATATATAAAAAATATCTTTATGTATTAAAATATATCAAATATATATAAATATATAAAAAAGGGAAAAATCATAAATATAATTTTTAATTGCTGAAATTAAAAAGAAAATCTTTTTTTACTGAAATTAAAACCAAAATCATTTTTTTTACTGAAGTTAAAAAAAAAAATTAAAAAACCAAAAAAAGATAGATTCTACCCCCCTCCCCCCCACCCCACCACATCACTGCAACTCGCCGGTTGCAGTGGCGGCGTCGATCGAGGTCGCCACCCCTGCAACTCACCACCAGCAGTGGTGGCGGCGTCAATCAACGCCGCCACCGTTGCAACATGCGAGTTGCAGGGGGGGGGGGGTTGACGGTGCGGGGACGGAATCTATTTTTTTTGGTTTTTTATTTATTTTAATTTCGATAAAAAAAAGTTTTTTTTTTTTAATTTCAGTAAAAAACTAGACTTTTTTTTTATTTCAGTAAAAAAAGATTTTTTTTAGATTTCAGTAATTAAAAATTATATTTATGATTTTTTTTACCTTTTTTATATACTTATATATATTTGATATATTTTAATACATAAAGATATACTTTTTTATATATTTATATATATTATGGATATAAATAATATTTATGATTTTTTTTCCTTTTTTTATATATTTATATATATTTGATATATTTTAATACATAAAGATATAATTTTTTTTATATATTTATATATATTATGGATATAAATATATTTATATTTTAAATATATTACATGTGGCAGCCACATAGACACAATATATTACATGTGGATGCCACGTCGACCGAATTTCACATTTGGCACTCAAAGGGCATTTTATACAAAAAATGGCAAAGTTACATGGCATTTTCAATAATTCGAAAGAGAACGGGATTTTTCATAAAAAATTGAAACATACATGGCACACATAATAATTCGTCCTTTTAAAAATATTTTTAAGATATAAAAAATGAATATATATATATATATATATTAAGGGTGCAAAGTGCAATTTATTATAGGGTTCAAGTGCAATTTTTATTATTACAAGGATTAGTCCAAAATATATTATTTAGGTTGAAAAATATGATGTAACGCGACAACTTATTGACTAGGCGTAGCACTTTTTTGACTGGGCAGCCACATCAACAATTTAGCCAGAATAAGAGAAATTAAACATTTTTGATAGAAAAATAAAAATTAGAGGGGCAGAAAAAGTGGGGCCGTAAAAAAAAGACTTAAAATAATTTTGGGCAAAATTATTGAGCAGACAAAATAATTCTCCCTTAAATTATTAAAAGATGCGCGATGTGCCCCGTTTCAAAGTCAAAATTTGGTTGGGTTTTCATAAATAATCCTTTCTACATCCAAATGTTATGAGTACTGAAAATAAAAATACAAACATTATATTTTACTAAAATTACAACATATTGACTTGGAGCTAATTAAGCCACATCTTTATCACTAGGTTGACGAGCAAATCGGTAAATTTTATAGGGACAATTGGTAAATCACCGCATAGGTTGAAGGGTTTAATACTTAGCTTGTTTCGCTTTTATAATTATAATAAAAAAAAAAGGTTGCTTTGAGAAATAGATTTACAAAGAAAAAAAACAAGATCAAACTTTACACTTGATTTGATGACTTTTCACCATCTCCATTACATTTGCAACAACAATTAAGTAACTACATAAACAATTCTTGACATGCTTAAATTAAAACAGACCAACGAAACACATGAAGATCATCATCTATGGTACACAACAAGCATCTCTTCGATTTCATATTACAATCCGTGTCCCTCCCTCCTTCAAATACTCGATATACCTCGAGAATTCGGGCCGTGCGGTCGCCTTCTTCCTCCTCGTCTTTGTCTCGTTCTGGAAAATACTAAACAATGGATGAATCTTACTTACTATTTTAACTTGTTCGGACACAGTTTTTGAAGCAGGATTAGTACTAGTACTTTTAGTACTACTAATACGTGAAAATGTGCCAAGAACTTTAGCTGGCAAAGTTCTTGCTCTACTTAATTTTGGTTCCAAAGCCGGTGCCTCTTCGCCCAATTGCTCGTAGCCACGTGTGCTTTTTCTTGTGCTCAAAGCTCTAAACATGGCCGTGGCAAAAAACTAAGTTTAATTGAGATGGATGATGATATGCGTCTTTTTGAAGCAATAGTAGAAGATTGATTAGACTTTTGGAATGAGGTAGAGGCTATTTAATGTGATGGCGCGCTAGAAGTTATTTCTCTTTTTTTATTATTGAATTTATCGCATTAGCTACTTATTATTAGATAGGGACTGTAGACCGGTGGTAGTTATTTTAATTTTTGCGATGTTTTTATTCAATTTTATGATCGGCAGCATTTTTGGATGGGCAATTTATAAATCGAGGGGACAATTCATTTAATATATACTTTCTAGGCGCTAACATTTCATTTGACTTCATTTAATATAATTTATGTTAAATTTGAGAGAGGCACCGCTACCGCAAGATGGGTGGAATTATTGTATTTCCGGAAGGTTTTTCTTTGAGTTTTTAGGCCTAGTTTGTTTCCCCGGAAAATAGAGGAAAAGGAAAATCTTGAAGGAAAATCTTTTTTTCCTACTGTTTGGTAAATTAAGATTTTCCTGGAAAAGAAAATGAAATCTTGGAAAAGAGAGGAAAATAAGGAAAAATCTTGGAAATGAGAGGAAGACCAGCGTGTGAAATCTTATCTCACTTCCTAAAAAAAGGTGGGAAAAATTCATAAAAACTTTCCCAATCTCTTCTAAAAATTTAAAATTTTTTGTTTTCCCACCAATTTAAACAAAATTTTCGTTTGTTAGTCTCTATATAAACTAAATTGTATCTTGTTAATTATACATATCAAAGTATAAAGTATAATTATGAATTTTAAATGGTTAGATTATAAGAAATACAAAAAAGCTAAAGAATTTTCCCTGAAAAGTCATTATGAGCCAAACATAGGAAAAGAAAGGAAAATATTTTCCTAAGGAATTTCCTGGAAAACCTTGTTTTCCCTCATTTTTCTTATTTTTTTTCCTTTTCCCCCATTCTTCGGGGAAACAAACTAGGCCTTATATCAGCATTCTTTTTGGATGGGCAATTTAATTTGGAAGATTAAAGGGTTAATTATTGTCATATTGTCTGAGATATTTTATTTGAATTCGTATACAAACTTCTTCGGTTTTTTTCAATATATGTAGGAGAAGATGTAGTTTTAAATGTAGGAGAAGATCCGATTCCATTTAAATTAATTTTGGACACTTGTCAAACATTCAATATATGTAGGAGAAGATGTAGTTTTAAATGTAGGAGAAGATCCGATTCCATTTAAATTAATTTTGGACACTTGTCAAACATTCAATATATGTAGGAGAAGATGTAGTTTAAATGTAGGAGGAGATCCGGCTCCCTTTTTGATTGGTTATCATAATATTGAATTTCAATCATGTTTACATAATTAATTAACTCTCGGAATTACTGGAAAAAATCTTTTTTTTAATATTCATAGTTCTTTTTGAACTTACTTTTGTTATAAATGGAAGGCTAGATCAACATTGTAAACCAACTCAAATTGAGATAACAACACACTTGTACTTGTACTCTATACTCACCTAAAAGCAATACATTTACTCTTATTATCCAAGTTATCTCTCTTTTCGCACATAAAGGGTCTTCGTGATTCCAAAATCCTTCTTCATATAAATTCTCATATTCATATACTTCCTCTCTCTGAATCACTAGAATTGCGTTCCGATAATTAAGGAATCACCCAGCCCGGTTAATTGCGTGTTATTATTTTGGCGCTGTTTGGGAACGACAATAGAAAAAATCATTGCGTAACAATTCAGAATGAAATCACCTAAGACGCGGGAATGATGATAGATGAAGAAATATATGTCGAGGCCCAAATAGGCAAAAAATGAGCAAAACACAAAGAGAAGGAAAATACATAAGATTGCACGCCACAAAAAGGTCAAATCGAACCATCAACTTTGGTCCCGATAAAGTGATAAGGGTCGTGTATCCCCACGAAGACCCAATCGTGATCCAGACCCTTGTCGTAGAAATAAACGTACGAAATATACTCATTGATACATGTAGCTCCTACAAAGTCATGTACCGCTCAAAGCTCCGTTCCTTGGGACAGACTCTGTCCCAGACAAAGCCCCCGTACACCCCTCTCAGGGATTTTTTCGGAGAAAATATCCTCACCCAAGGCGTCCTATCTTTGTCCATGACTTGGGGGACAGAACCCTACCAACAAGTGGAGACTCTCGATTTCCAGATAATCGACGCGCCAGTTGACCCTACAACATCATCTACGGAAAGCCTACCATGAATGACTTTGAAGCAGTTCCTTCCACCATGCACCTCAAAGTCAAATTCTGAACCATCTTGGGTATAGGAGAAATCTGGGGGAGATAAAAAAGCGCCAAGGAATGCCGGTTAAGCACCATTCCCAACCACGCCCCACCGGAACAGTCACACCGCCAGCTAGGACTACACAAATGGTGGAAGACGGAAAAATTAAGATAAAGGCAGCAGGGGAACTAATGAGCGTTTATTTAGCGTCATTTTAATACTTATTTACTTATGCTTCTGCATAATTCTTAGTGCATATTTATTAGTTTTAATATTTTTCTTGTTTTCTTAGGATTTTATCGAGTTACAAAAAAACGAAGCTAAAAGAGAACAAAATGGAGGTTTTAACAAGACGACAAGACGCCATTTCAATGGCCATGATGCTACGCAAAGGAGGTACATCCTAATCTCAACACGTTAAGAAGTCCAAAAGTAGGTCCACGCGAGGAAGGAGCGGCGTGACACGGGGAGATCTGCTCGACAGTGCCATTAAAG
Source organism: Linaria vulgaris (assembly GCA_948329865.1). NCBI lineage: Eukaryota > Viridiplantae > Streptophyta > Magnoliopsida > Lamiales > Plantaginaceae > Linaria > Linaria vulgaris. The sequence goes on along the minus strand of OX415250.1, from coordinate 25,200,167 downwards.
CCAAATGTAGCGCGAGAAACGGAATGAAGCTAAACGTAGCAAAGGAGAAACAGAGAGTGGCGCGACGAGGCAAAAAATCAGCGCTAGCCGCGCTGGTAGTAGCGCGACGGAGCAACGCGACATATCTGGTTGCACGACTTGAGGATATGAACGTCTTTTCTTGCTGATTAAGTTACGGTTGTGCATGAAATTAGGGCATCGAGACTTTTCTATATATAAGGGAGTACGAGCAACACTCAAAAGAGATACACTATGACGGTCGCGCCCCATGAGTGGCGTTCCGATCCGAGTTGGTTTAGCATTGGCCAGACACTTTACCCAACTCAGACTAAAACACGTCTCGCAGGAAGGGGTGTCACTATCCAGGATCAACACATAATGACAAAAATTGACTTTAATATACACAGCGGAAGTCTGGAAAATACAAATAATTTGACACTTTAATAATTACGTATAGATGATTAATCATTTTCAATTACATGAAATTCCAAAAGGCAAGATTGGCAAAATTATTTATGTGATCCATGCTGTCACGTTGGTCTTATCCTGAGGAATGGACAATCAAGAAAAAAAAACAAGGAATAAGTCTTTGATGACTTAGTGAAATTCATACAAAACAAGTGCAATGCAAAAATTAACAGTGATTCAATTGATATATTTCTAGGAGTGATCTTACCACTATAAACAATTTAACAAGATAGTTTGATGTAACAATGGTACCAAAATATTTTGAAATAATTTATGAACATGTGCGTTAACAATAAACCAATCCAACCGTATACTTCCAAATACTACCTTATACCTCCCAACGAGGAGCGACCTCGCAAACAAAACAAGCGACATACTCAAGTACATGTCGATCCAGCACGCGGGTTACAGCCAACGCCTGACTGCGAGCGGCGCCTAGATAAATGGATATCAAGCAAAATTACTTAAACCGACAGTCCTTACTGCCCGACAATAAATCGACTCAATCACTAGGCCCAACTTCCCAAAAGCGTTCCAATGGATGATAACCAAATAAGCTAGTAAACCGGATAATATTCGTTGCTCCTTGAGCTACATGTCCCGAACATAATTCGTTGCTCTTTGCACATTTCAAGAACCAGTAGACGAGATAACGACGAATTACCATGATTATGAATTAGTATGTGATAAATAATTAATGGTTCAGTATGATTCAACGATGAGTAAGGAAATCATGTTATGAGACGAGATAAGATACAAAAATAGGAATACGGTGAATAATAGGTTGTTCGTGATTTTGTAACGTGGTAATATCTTTTTTGTCCAAGTTCATCAGGCCGGATGCCAAACTGAGCCAGAACAAAATCAAAAATCGAACCTCACCTTTATTCGTATGGAGAATCTTGCGAGTCGTTGATTAATTTGTCAAACCTTTGATATCATTAAGATAATATCAGTTAACTGAATAATCATAACTTACCACTATAAACATATGTACTATTCAACTTTCGTGTTGATATAATTTGAGGATACTAATTTAAGTAAATAACACATATCATTGATGAAAATCTTACGCGATAAACTTTGATGTCGTAAGGTTAAGTTATATACCAACTATACTTTGTATACATAATTTATATCTTAAGATTTATCTTAAGCAACCATATATTTATAATTATAATTGTAGTTATAATTTTTCTAATGTCGGAAAATCATTTCAAATGGTAAGTATACAATAATATAAAGTATAGTTTGATAAACTATTTAATTTGATGCATAATAACTTTTCAAAATATATTACTTAACTGATTTATGGAACATCGTTCTTTAAGTCTCTAGTACATCCAAAATTCCAGGAATCATGACATCAAACAATTACCTTATGAAGCAATCCAGTAATTTGTATAACTTAGTTAATATTATTTTGTTTCAAGATTATCTTAAATTACATAACAATGTATTTATAACTTAGAAAAATATTAATACTTAAAGGTAAATAATCAAAGAATATTTAAGTTACGATACATAATCATATAAGAGGATTAGACCTCAAAAGTACATATGATAATCTTATTAAATTTATGTAAGGATATGTTAAACATGATAAATATAGTATTTATATACGATTGAAAAATATCAAAAATATTAATTTGTGAATAAAAATCATATTAAAGTGATTCTAATGATTGCTGTATCTTATAAGAGTCATGTGTGAGTGATCAATCATGGAATTATGATGATTATTTTCAATCATAAACAAAGAACTTAAAGTATGTAAAATAAGCTAAAAATCGTCGTAGTTTCGAGTTTACCTTTGGTCGGGTATCCAAATGAACTTTGTTTCCATATATTTTTGTGACAACTGATCCCTAACATCACTAGGAACATGTGTACCCAAATGGGAAGGAATATCCAACGGTTTGCTATGCTAAATAATTCTTGAAAATATAGAACCTATTTTTAGATTTTCAGACAACGGTTTACGGTTTCGGAATTTTAACCTTCTAAATCACATTATTTGAAAAACATTTATTCATATAAAAGTTAGAGGACATCATGAGGAGTATTCAGGCCTTGGCTTTGATCAAAAAGGATTTTTCTACAATTAGTTATGATTTTCTAAAAGTATTGGGGTATTTCCGGGTAGAAATGAAATAAGAACTTGGGATGAATTTTTCCTGAAAGTAGACTTACTAACTTAGAGATTCATAGGAAGAAAGAAGGAAAAACCGAAATAATTTTGGGTGCAAAAATTGTTGGAAGAAAGCCTACCATTTATAGTCAAAAAATAAAGTAAAATACTTTTGATTAAGGCCTCACTTTAAATTTTGTTTATCATTGGCCAACTAATGAAGACTCTAATATGATAATAGGGAGATGTGGCTGATTTTCTTCCATAACTTAAAATATGATATGTCTAATTCAAACAAAATACATATAAATACATATTTGTTTATTTATACATGTTAAAACAATTTTACTAAGGTACCACCTTACTTTCTTTAACAACTAATCACCAAAATCTGATTTCAATTGTCATAAAGGTGATGTGGCTGATTTTAAAACCATTCCCCTATGATGTGATATTATTCTTGTTGTTTATAATAATAATAAAAAATAGATATTTTTACACATATTTACTTATGTAAGTTTTTCTAGGTAAACAAACTTCAAGATCAATATGTACATGTAAAATATATTTCATAAAGATATTTGAAGCATATAAGATAATAAAAAATGGTTAATTTTTGTTCAAGGACTAAAATACAATTTTTCCCAAACGTTTGGGGGCCAAAAATGCTATTTCCAAAAGTTTGAGGACTAAATTGTAAATTTATATTTTTGTTCAAATTTCAATGGTGTTACATACACACACTGCTCAGAGTAGCGAACACCAACTCTCAATAGCTTACAACTATTTTCAGTGAGAAACACCACGAAAGTTCTGTTCTAATTTCGTTTTGTCATTGTTTAGAGTCAATAGTTTGTAAAGAAGAAGATAGCACATAGGAGTCAAGAAGATAGACAAAGAGTCAACGTTCCTCCGGATCTGAAAAGCTTTCTTCTAACTTTGTTTATGTTATTTTATCCTTCGTTGATTGTTGAGCTCATGATTATGATGAGCTAACATACTCATTATTTAGAGTATGTGAGTAACTCTGATTTATGAATATTTTTATTTGTTTTGCTTGATGCGTGTTTGATGAAATTGTATGTCTAGACTGAATAGTTATTTATGGTATGTGACTAGTCTTGTTGTCGCTGGAATGACGGATGCACTATCCTTGGACCTCGAGAGTGTGGATGTTAAGCTAGTTATACATACATGTGATTTGTGACTTTGGTACGATAATAGAACTGATGCACAACCCATAGATCACACTAGATCAATCTTGATTATGTACGTTTATGTTAACACGTTTCAGATGAGTTAATTGGATTGCATACTTGATATCTCTACTAATACAACTGATAATTGAGTTGAACCTACTAATGCGGTAGGTTATTAGCGATTCGTAGAATCTATAGTTAGGATAAGTCCAGCTATAGGTCACAATATGTTAGACATATGAGCTTCAAACCATGATCAAACATCTCAAGTAAATATATGTAGTTTGTCTATGAACTACTATGGTTAAATAAGTTGTGAAACCCAAACTCTAAACAATATTTTATTCTATTGTTTACAACCCTAGCATTCACTCAACCAATCTTCTTAAATTATATTCATTTACTTTCTTGTATTAGTTAGTTTAGTTTCTTAGCATTCATCATTAGTTTAATAAAATCTTTCTTGCATTCATCTTTAGTTAGTTTAATTAATTCTTTGCATTCAAATCAATACCAATGTTTTCATTGCATACTAGTTTAGTGATCTTTTGCATTCAAAACAGTTATTATAAAACCTGCATTCATAGTGTTCTGCATTAAAAATATTCTACATTCATTCTACAAAGCAACCGTGATGACCATTAATGTTTTGCATTTAAGTGATTTAACCATTCATCCACCACTTCCTTGGGACACGATACTTGGTTTGTAACTATACTTACCATTTTATTATTACTTGATCCGTGCACTTGTGAGAATAAGAATCTTGGTGTAACAATTGATTTGTTAACTTTATATTATTTGTTCGCTACATCAAAGTTCCCATCACATTTTTTGCACCGTTGACGTGGAGTAACAATATTGTAGTGTTTGAATCATCAAGCTTAATTGTTAGAGCACTAATACAACATTCTCTTATTCTTTTTAAGATGACGATTGAATGTGTTGGAAAGAGACTAGTCTTGCTGGCATGGGGAAAGAAGATAAATTTTTGGAGAGACTAGTCTTGCTGGCATGGGGAAAGAAGATAACTTTTTGGAGATATCAGACGACAAAGTGAAAGGAGATTCAATAACCTATCCACCCTTGAGGCAAAACCTCAAACCATTAAAGCAGAGGGAGAAACAAAAGCTGATAATCCACCCATAAAGAAAACTACTCAAAGATTGACCATTGTCGAGGTAATGAAGGTAAACTCAGAATTGATGTATATGTTGACTAAGAATGGGTTCAGAGGGAGCCTTATGAAGATTCAATGCACCACTTGGAAGAATTTTAGGAGATGTATCACTACTTCAAGGTGAAGGAGGAATATAAAATCCTAGGATTTTCTCAATTCACATTGTTAGGAGAGGCCAGTAAATGGTACACCGAAAACATCAACAACGAGATGAGAAGTGATGAAGGTAAGAAAAGATTCAAACAATAATTTGCCAGCAAACCACTTATGAAGATCCCTCGGGAGAGACTGCTCACGTTTCGTCAAAAAACGTGGAGTGATTTCGTCAAAAAATGTGGAGTGATGGGGGAAACTTTGATGTGGTGTAATTTTCAAAGAATATCAATTAACAATCAAATATTATACCCCCGTTTCCCTTTCGTCGCAAGTGCACGAATTAAGTAATAATAAATTGTGAGTATTGATACGAACCAAGTATCGTATCCCAATGAAGTGGTGGATTAGTGTATGAATCACTTAAATACAAGACACTAACGGTTGTCGCGATATTTTCTCTTGTGTTTGCAGATGTTTTTTATACTAAGAATGCAAAGAATAACTATTCTAGAATGCAATGGAAATCTATCTATGATGCAAGAAAACAGTAAAACATGATTGTAGTTTGAATGCAGGATAACAATTAAACAATTAACTAAAGAAAGCAAGTAGTAAAACAATTAAACTAACTAAACTAATCTAAAGCAGAATTGATTGATTGATTGATTGATTAATTGATTTCGATTGTAAACAATAACTAGAAAGATTGTTTAGAGGTTGGGTTTCACAATGACTTAACCATAGTAGTTCATAGACAAACTATCTATATTTACTTACGGTGCTTGATGATAATTTGATGTTTGCATGTCTAATAGATCCGTGAGATATGGCATGAGTTATCCCAACCATATATCTATGAGTTTTTAATAATCTACCGTGTTACAGGATCAGCCCAGTTGCTAGTTGTTTTAGACGAGATGTCAAACTTGCAACCCAATTAACCAATCCAAATCGTTTTAACAAAACGTACATAATTAAGATTGATATGGTGTGATCTAAAGGTTGTGCATCAGTTGCTTTCACACACCGAACTTACAAATTGCATATATATATATATATATATATATATATATATATATATATAACTATCCTTAGCATTCCACACTTCGGACGGCCTCACACGGGTGCTTCCGTTTTATCCCAACGAGAGTAAGGTTAGTCATACAATGGAAATCTATCTATGATGCAAGAAAACAGTAAAACATGATTGTAGTTTGAATGCAGGATAACAATTAAACAATTAACTAAAGAAAGCAAGTAGTAAAACAATTAAACTAACTAAACTAATCTAAAGCAGAATTGATTGATTGATTGATTGATTAATTGATTTCGATTGTAAACAATAACTAGAAAGATTGTTTAGAGGTTGGGTTTCACAATGACTTAACCATAGTAGTTCATAGACAAACTATCTATATTTACTTACGGTGCTTGATGATAATTTGATGTTTGCATGTCTAATAGATCCGTGAGATATGGCATGAGTTATCCCAACCATATATCTATGAGTTTTTAATAATCTACCGTGTTACAGGATCAGCCCAGTTGCTAGTTGTTTTAGACGAGATGTCAAACTTGCAACCCAATTAACCAATCCAAATCGTTTTAACAAAACGTACATAATTAAGATTGATATGGTGTGATCTAAAGGTTGTGCATCAGTTGCTTTCACACACCGAACTTACAAATTGCATATATATATATATATATATATATATATATATATATATATATATAACTATCCTTAGCATTCCACACTTCGGACGGCCTCACACGGGTGCTTCCGTTTTATCCCAACGAGAGTAAGGTTAGTCATACAACATAAGTAACTATTCAATCTAGACATTCATGATTATCAAACACACATCAAATAAAGAAGATAAAAATATTCACAATGAGTAGGTTAGCTTCTCATAGTCACGAGTTCAACGATCAATAAAGAGTTAAATAACATAGACAATGTAAAGATAATAAGAAAAGCTTCACGAATCTGAAGGAACGTTGTTGCAAGACTATCTTCTTGACTCATTTTTGCGATCTTCTTTCTATGAACTATTCACTCTCAATAATGACTCAACTAAACTAGAACCAGACTTTAATGATGTTTTTCTCTCTAAAGACAAACTCTCAAGATTTCTGTGTTAGAAAGTGGTTGAATATTATTGTGAAAGTTGTCTGAAGGTTGTCAGGAGGTTGTCTAAAGGTTGTACCCTAAATGCAGAACGCAACCTCCTATTTATAGTTTTTCTCCATTCTGGGCTTTGTTTTAAGGTTTCTAACGTCAGTTCATTTTCCATCCCAATTGCGTGCCAATTGCAACTGGGACGTGCGACCTGCCTGCTTTGCGCCTCCTCCTGATTTCTCCTTGTTGTTTTCTGATGTCTGCATTTAGTCGCACTGCATTCGGTAGACTACTTCACTAAATGGGCAGAAGCAAATGCCCTCGTACAGATCACCACGACCAACGTAATTGAATTCCTATGGAAAAACATCATATGTTGGTTCAGAATCCCACAACTATTGGTCAACGACAATGGGCTACAGTTCCGATCAAGCCAACTTGATGAATGGTGCGATAAATGGAACCTACACCATCGATTCGCATCGGTAGGGTACCCCCAAGCCAACGAGCATATATAAGTCACCAATCGATCCCTCCTAAAATATTTTCGAGCACGGCTGATAAGGTAGAAAAGCAAGTGAGTCGAAGATCTCCCAGAGGTCCTCTGGGCTTATCGTACCATAGCGCAGGCAACCACTAGGGAGACACCCTTCAACCTCGCTTTCAAATACGAAGTTGTAATACCATCAACGATCGTTAAATCCAGCTGAAGGGTACAAGAATATAATGAGGTGGAAGATGAATCCAGTCTGGTCCTTCAACTAGATCTACTTTCAGAATAAAGAGCCTGAGCCTCAGTGCAATCAAAGAGTTACAAAGCTAGGATGGCCAAGAAATATAATTGAAGGGTCCACACACAACTATACCAAGTAGGGGATTTAGTGCTGAGGAGAATAGAGGCTTACCACTATGGAAAGCTAGTTCGAGACTATTATGGTGCTGCCACCATCGCATCGAAAAATCCAAGAAAGCTTGCAGAAAAGACAAGAACTTAACATTATTACACAAATACACATATGATACAGGAAAAAAAGATACTCATGCCAAGAACTAACCCCCTCGACATTTTTTTTAGGAAATGATTCACCATGCGAGGCCTCCGAGGAGGCATATGCACCACATCGAAAGGAAGAATAAAAAACGTTTTCTGAGAGTAGCAACAAAAATCACAAAGTCTCATGCCTCGGGAGCTTTCGAAGTAACAAACTTGGAAAATCTAATAATGCATAAATACACCAGACGAAGGACATGACCAGACTTCGCACCCCCCCCCCCCCCCCTCCCAAAGAAGGCCATATCACAAAAGCCCTCTTAAAAGTTACCAGTCGCGACCTCAAAGCCATAAAAAGGTCACTCGTACCTAACGAAGGGCCACCAACACTCTCTACTTGAAGCAAAAATCACGCGTATCATAGAGAGTGTCAAGCTACTGTCGAAAGGTGATCTCCTTTAATTCACATGCGACCAATATTAAACTACTGTTAGTAGATACGTCTACAACAAAGCGATATTTATGGAAACACATCTTCATCATTCGTGGAGGACAGACGACCAAGCCCACTTGCACATCTCATACCTCATAAACTGAACGCTAGATTAACATTGTAAACCAACTAAGATTGAGATGAATACATGTACTCTATATTCACCTAAAAGCAATACATTTCCTCTAATTTATCCACGTTGTCTCTTTTTCCGGCATATAAAGGGTCTTCGTGATTCTGAAATCGTCCTTTGTATAAATTCACATATTCATACTCTTTCTCTCTATGAATCATGAGAATTGCGCTATGAACTACATCTTTTCGATAATTAAGGAATTACACGACCCTGTGAATTTTGTGTTATCATAATTCTTTTTGATGCATTCTCGTGCATAACAATGCAAAGGAAAAAAAGAGGGAGGAGGGAATCGGCCATTGTCAATACGTTTATGCATAAATGTAGCCATATCCAAACGTTAGGAGGAGTATCGAAAACAAAACACAAGCGTTATAGGGATGATAATATTCTGTAGGGGACATAACACCGCTAAAATTACAGCTTATTGACTTCGGGGTACGATGTATCTTTATTAATAGGTTAGGGGCAAGCCATAAATGTTTTTGGGAGAAACTTGTAAATGACCACATAGGTTTGATGGGTTAATCAATGTTCTACGAATCTGATCAAACCGGCCGGTTCAACTGTGACCCAGTCGATGGTCCATTCCGATCGAAGAATTTTGACTGATTTCGCCAAAAAAAACAAATTGAATCATCAAATTTTTTGATTAAACCAATTAAACCAATGAACCATACCACTATTTGCACCTTTTTTTTTGTAAAATTATATTTTTGCCCCCATTTTAATTTTCTTTATCCAGCTTTGCACGACTGTAGCTCATTTTTGATTTAGTTTTTTTTTTAAATTCTTGACCCTCGTGATCAATTTGTGTTGAATTGTAGGATAATTTGTTTCTACTTTTAGTTTGGTGTAGTGTTGGATTGATAAAACTTTGATTTGGAATTATGTATTTGAACCCCTTAGTTGTTTCATATTTTGTTTGCTACTTTGGTAATTTGATGTTATACTGACGTACTAATACATTAATTTCGAATTATTTGTTTTGGTTTTGGAGTTGTTGGATATTTTGTTTGGTTGTTCATTAATATAATTGTGATATTTGCATGATATATATATATATATATAGACGTATAGAAAATATCAAACAAAAACTACATATATATAGACGTATAGTTCGAGAAATGAGTATCTTGTTACGTAATTTGTTATATAATTAAATTTTTGGCTTATATATTATATATTATGTTGACTGTTGACTAATCGGTTCGACCAAATATATTATTAATAACCAGTACTCTCATCAATTTTGTATTCGGTCCGGTTCTAACAAAACAAGCTTTGATACTTTTTACACTTTATAATAAACAAGAAGTTACTTTGGGGTAATTGAACAAACACGTCATCAGATTGCTTCGTAACACAAATTTAGTATTGACCGCGCACACATTTACCACTGAATATGTGTTTAGTGGTTGACTCTTCGTAACTGAACAACCTTTTATCAACGGATCAAACATATAAACTACAAATCTAAAATTTTAGTCTAACCCGTGCAGAGATTGGTTTAAGCGCGACGGCACTTCTAAATACTAATAGTATCCAAATTGACTTAAACCCTTGTGCAAAGGGATGACAATTAATAAAATTATTTTGAAAAAAAAAGGTCAAACTTTACATTTGATTTGATGACTTTTCACCTTCTTCATTACATCTGTAACAACCAATGAAGTAACTAAATACTTGACATGCATAAAATTAAACAAACAACAACCTAACCCGTGATGATCATCTATATGGTAAATAAAAAGGCATCTTAGATTTTCATATCACAATCCTTGTCCCTCCTTCCTTCAAATACTCAATATACCTCGAGAATTCAGGCCTCGCCGTCGCCTTCTTCCTCCTTGTCTTCGTCTCAGTTTGGAAAATACTAAACAATGGATGAATCTTACTCACCATTTTAGCCTGTTCGGACACAGCTTTTGCAGCAGGATCCGCACTAGTACTTTTAGTACTACTAGTACGTGAAAATGTGGCAAGAACTTTAGCTGGCAAAGTTCTTGATCTACTCAATTTTGGCTCCAATAAAGCGGCATCTTCTACGTCCAATTGCTCGTAGCCACGTGTGCTTTTTCTTGTGCTCAAAGCTCTAAACATAGCCATGGCCGAAATATTAGATCTGATTATTTTTGATGCAATAGTGGAAGATACACTTTTGGTCTAAGGAAGAGGCTATTTATTGTGATGGCGCGTTGGTTTTGAATTATTTTTTGTTTTGATTATTAAGTACTGTATTGCCTACGTATCATTGAGATAGGGACTTTAGGCCGGTAAAGTTATTTTAATATCTGCAAGGTGTTTGATTGAGTTTTATTATAAGCAGTCATTTGAGGTGGGCAATTTAAAAATTTAAACGGATAATTATATTATAATCTGTAAGACTTAACTTGGATATATAGATAAGTTCACGGTAGTGGTGGTTTGGACACATTATCATGGTTTTATTGTATTTCATTCTAAATCGGGATATTAACGGCTTTTAAAGCCAAGACCAATAAACTCGCTTTGGAATATCCGGAACGGGTACCCAACTTAGATGCGACTGCTTTTCTAATTAACATTTCTACTGTTGTATATAGTAATAAGCATATATAAATACACTATCTCTCGTATTAAAACACACACACACACACACACACATATATATATATATATTATGGATCAATGTGATGTTAAATGATTTATACAATATTTTATTTTCTCTTAAAGAACACATAATCAATTCTTAAGTGTTTCCAGTTTGTATTACTGACTTTTGCTTGTGTTTATTTTTAAAAAATCGTACAAAGAGCGAGTCAAAAAAATTTGAACTGCTTTTGTAAGTATACACTCTAAAATAAAAAGTTTTTGAAGAAATAAATTACTACTCGTTACAATGTTACATATTGCAAACATCTACTCGATATGTTTAATATTTTTTTCTTTTGAATATGTTTGCAGACACTCTTAACTTTCATTTAAAATATTTTAAATAAGTAAAATCTGTGGGGAACCAAGCTATAAATAAGTGGCCAGAGTCTTTATAGAGTACATATTTTTTTATCAATAAATATAATTATTGAATTTTAAGGCTTACTGTTCATTCATAAGAAAAAAAAAAAAGCCTACATCATATCCTATTCCTAGCTCGTCTCTTCGTATGTGTGATGGTTTAATTTTGACCGGTGTGGCAGAATGGAAAAGGGCTGAAACTGAACTAAAAGGCATGGGTTATTAATTAAAGTAGGTTGAATTTTGAAGCTAAAATAACAGTTGTACGTTGAAGCTGCCTTTTGTTGACTTACTTGCATTGTATATATTGAGTGCAAAGTCAAACTATTAGAGAAGTATGCAGGGAGTCTTGATCTACCGTGTGATATGGATCTTGTCACTGCAAAAAGAGATCGAGGGGCTGATAGTTTTTTGAATTTGTTTTCCTTTTAATCAGAACATAATTGCCGTGACTGATGCGTGAAACGTGTGGTTGCCCTCCAATGATTCATTCCAATATATTAATATTCATTTTTTGGTCAGCATGCTTTGCATGTAATTTTCATTCATACCTGAAATTTTCTATGCATTTTAATCAGATCATTATTTGCCGTGCGAGATGCGCGAAACGTGTGGATACTTTTTCAATAATTCTTTCCAACACATGTTTAATCAATTTGTATTCAGCATGCTTTGCATGAAATTTTAAATTTTTGTTCATATCTGAACTAAACATATTAAAATTCAGTATCATTGAGTGCAGTGTTTATCAATCAAGGTTTAGAAATCTTTGATTAAATTGTGTTAAATATACAATTCACTTGGTTAGTCTAATGACTCTAATCTGAACTCAAAGACATATCAGTGTGTCCAAATTAATATGATGTAAAGGGTTTCATCTGAATTGTCGATAAAAGAAAGCATTGAGTTTGATATAAAAGGTGAAATTGTTTCATCTTGATTTCGTAAAAGCCATTTCCTGAGTTGTGTGGACAAAAGGTTTTCTCAAACTTCCTTTCCATTGGATTTTGGCATGGCTCCCGCATTATGTGAAATATGCGTATTTATTGGTATTATATTATAAATAGGCAGTCATATTACTCTATTTTGTTAAGTAAGCATATTTAATTACTTCGGCATATTATTGTATCTTCATATATTGCAAAATACTAACTTTCTTCTCTCTAGTGTCCTTCGCATGAGGGTTTTGCATGCGTCTCTAAAAATTTGGGCAACGTACGAAGCTTTCTCGAGCAAGGTCTAATGTGATCTCGGCAAGGTTTCATCGTCAGTTAATCAGTGTTATCAGCACCAATTCCATGTCCGTTCCTATTTCTCTCGAGTCGAGGTCGACGGCTAGGGTTTTGGGTCGTATTTTTTCTTTCGTCCGTTGTGATTTCGTTTCTGTTTGTTTTTTCTTGTTCAATTCAGCAGTGTTTTTGGGATCTAACAGGTGCTGTTTTGTGTGTTTTCTGTTCTTGCCCGGTGTACCTGGACGTGCTCAAGCTCGCGATTCACCTCTCGGACGGCTTTTTGCGGCTTCTACTGCAGTACTAGTCCCTCGCTTACTTATAGGGACCATGGAGGATGTTTGTAATCTGCTGCGTATCGGGCTCTCTCTAAAGGATACAGAAGGAGAGGGAGGGGGTTTTTGCTACGTGATGCATCATGGCAACAGGATAATACCAGGACTGACCTGGTGGGTGTGGGACACCTTTTATCGGGGAAAACTGCAAATTTCAACTTGTTTTGTACGGTGATTAAATCTCTTTTTAAGGCGGGGAACGGGCTGGATATCACTCGCCTCGGTGATAATCGCTTCTTGTTTCAGTTCTACCACAAGATCGACATGAACTACGGATTACATAGATGTCTGTGGTCGTTTGATAAGAATGTATTAGTATTGGCGGCGGTTGACAAGAACGAGAATCCCATCGACACAAATTTGGACCTATGCAGCTTTTTTGTGTGTATATATTAATTTGTCAAACTCGCACTACGGCGCACGTCATTGGCAGTCTGATGGGCGTTATGGAGGACGTGAATCTCGCGGAGTCAACAGGAGTTAGTATGTGTATTCGGGTAAAAATTGATGTGACAAAGCCACTGTTACGGTTCATGAAACCCGGGGAAGAGAGGGGCAGGAGGTGTTAGTGTCTTTCAAATACAAGAGGCTCCCAAACTTTTGTTATTTGTGTGGGATGCTTGGGCATATTCTGGCGGACTGTGAGTCCAAATATGACACTGAATTTGGGGATGATTCCCAGCTACCATATGGCTATTGGTTACGGGAAAATACGATGGGGCCGGGGTCGATAGGTGGGCAACGGTTTACGGATAGGGGATGGGCTGGTGATTCGGGCAGAGGTCTTTTTTCGAGCAGGGGTCGAGGCGTCCCCTCAGCTGGTCGGATAGGTTTCAGTGATGCATCATGGCGTGCACCGCGAGTGGACATCGCAAACTCTTCAGAACGCACGCCATCAACTAGCTTTTAGTGTGGACGGGGCATGGCTACAAACTGGGATCTGACTAAAGGTGAAGTTACATTAGGCCTCGGACACAGTGATGAGCATATTTTGTGGACTTTGAGTTAGCATGAGACACCGGTTCAGCTTGCTATTGAAGACGGGGCAGGGAAGGAGGATGCTCAGGAAAAAATGGAACATACGGGTACAGTTCAGGTACAAAAGGTGTGTCAGCGGATTGTGGGGGAGTCGACTCGGGATTCTGTTAGACATGAGAATGATGTCTTTACTGAGACATAGGGGATGACAAGGGAGGTGGAAACGAGTGTAGAGGTTACAGATCAACACAAAAGTCGAGGGGTCCGTATCATGAGACATGAAGGTTATACCAATAGCAGTTTGGTAATTCGGGAATCTACCGTGGGACAGAAGCGATTGCATGCAGATGATACAAGGGCTACTCGGGCGGCAGACAAGAAGGCACGGTTGGAGGTACTATCTCGGGATATTGATGAGCTTTTGGCAACGACTACGGTGCAGTCCCGCCGTACCAAATGAGTTTGCTTTGCTGGAACTGTCAGGGTGTGGGGAACCCTTGGACAGTTCGGGAACTAAGGGAGTTAGTTTCCAAATTCCGCCCCCCTCTAATTTTTTTATCTGAGACCAAATCCAAGGCAATGAGAATAGAGGCATTCAAGTGTAGGTTTAGTTATTTTGGTGTTTGTGTTGATGTGAAGGGTCTGTCTGGTGGATTAGCGTTGTTGTGGGTTAAAGATTGGGATGTTCAGTTGCTTAGCATGTCCGATAATCATATTGATATAGTGGTTGTGGGCAAAGGTGCAGAACTTGATTGGTGTTTCACCGTGTTTTATGGGGAGCCGGATGGAGCAAAACGGATTGCGCACGTGGAACTTATTACGACAGCATAGGGGAGTTTCAGTGTTGTCGTGGCTTTGTGTCGGAGATTATAATGAAATTTCGAGTCAACATGATAAATGGGGTGGTCCTCTACGTCCAAATTGGTTGATTAGAGATTTTCATGATACTCTCATGGACACTGGCCTCAGTGAGATCGAGTTTTATGGACCTCGGTTTACATGGTGTAGTAGGCATCCCACTCCTCATACGATATGAGAGAGACTTGATAGAGCATGGGTGGACGTTCCATGGCATGACAGATTTCCGCTTGTGCGTGTGGAGCATTTTTTGACTCTTACATATGATCATCATGCTATCCTTATTCATTTATCGGGGCCGCAGGAAAGATAGAGGTGCACACATAGGTTTATGTTTGAGGCGACATGGTCTATGAAAGCGGATTGCAGGGAGATTATTAAGAGGTGTTGGGCTAACGGATAGGAGGGGCGCTTACTGAGAAGCTTGATGAGTGCAGGGTTGGTTTGGTACAGTGGCATAAGCTGGACGATGTTGATTTACAGAGACGGATGGAGGCGCTGAGACAGGAATTGGGGAGGCTTCGAATGGGCACCATTACCATGGTCTCAAAATTGGAAGAGGTACGGCTAAGCAAACAATTTGAGGAATTGTGCGAGTTGGAAGAGGTGTACTGGAAACAGAGGGAGAATGTGCAGTGGTTACGGGAGGGGGATAGGAATACGACGTATTTTCATAGGCGTGCTAATGAAAGGCGAAGAAAGAATGAGATTAAGGGTCTTCGGGATGAGGGGGATTCTCCGTACTGATCCAGCTGAGATTGACCGGTTAGCATCAGATTATTTCATAAATATTTTTCATTCCAGTGGGTCATCTGAGGAGGCGAACGATGAGGTTTTGCAGAATGTGGATGCGAGGGTCAGCGCCGAGGTGAATACGAGCCTGGCACAACCTTTTACAATGGACGAAGTCCAGAGAGCTATCAAGGATATGTATCCTTTTAAATCCCCGGGACCTAATGGATTTTCTGTTATCTTTTATAATAAATTCTGGGATATTATTTGGGGGGATGTGTCTCGTTTTGTGCTCTCTTTTCTCAATGATCGTGTTCTTGATCCTTTGTGTTAATGTTACACATATTGTGCTTATACCTAAGTGCCCAGATCCTGATTTGATGACTCAGTTTCGACCGATTAGTCTGAGTAATGTGTGTTTCAAGATAGCGTCCAAGGCATTGGCTAATCGGTTAAAACCTTTTCTCCCGTCTGTTATCTCTGTTTCTCAGTCTGCTTTTGTAACGCCCCACAAATTAGGAAGAGAATAAATTTATACTTTAGCCTTAAACTTTTGAAAACTTCTATTTTTGACCCTAAATGTTTAGAAAATTTTCCATTTTAGTCCCTAAACTTAAAAGTTAGTCTTTTATTATTTTTATAGGTCTCTAATCCTAAAATATATATATTTCAAATATTAACCAAGTTGATTGAATTACCTAGAAAAATTACATAAGTAAATATGTATGTAACAAAGAAATCTAATCATACCTATTTGAATTTTAATTATAAATAATTGAGGGACTTGATATGCAATTAACCAATTGATGAAGTAAGCCATGGCATATTTTTGAATAATCCATGACATCTTTAAGAGCATGATTAAATTCATATTTTTTGTGATTTATTATAAAATAATCAAGGTGGGACCTAAATAAGTATGATTAAACTGCTATTTTCGCCTATAAATACTCACCATTCTTCACCATTTTTTACAGCCCAAAATAATCCAATTCGACAAAAGTAAGATGAAATAAAAGTTGTTCCTTTTTGTGTTTTCGTTCGAAAAATAATTTTTCCAGATTTTAATCTTGCCATTTTCTACCCAAAAAGACGCCAAAACGTTTACTGCACATGAAATGTCGATTCTGCACCTTAGAAAAATCATAACTAATTGTAGAAAAATCTTTTTTGATCAAGGCCAACGACTGAATACTCTCTTTGGTGTCTTCTATCTTTTTGTATGAAGAAATCTTTCTCAAATAATATGATCTAGGAGGGCATAATCCATAAATCGTAAACTGCTGTCAGGAAATCCCATAGCAACTCTTATGTTGCAAGAATTATTTAGCATAGCAAACCTTTGTGTTTTCACAAAATCTTGGATTCCAACATGTCTCATGATGCTAGAAACCATAAAGCATAAAAACCAAGTTCATTTGGATGTCCGATCAAATGTAAAACTAAAATTGCGGTGATTTTTCAAATTATTTGGCACAACCCTTGTTTTCTTAATTTATAAGTTTAATCGCCATCATAATTCAATATATTTATCGTACACATAAATTTAACATGATATAGTATTAGTTATAATTAGATTATTATGATTTATAATCATGAATTGACATTTTTGTGATCTTATTAATAGCATTTAAATGGTAGATTTATCATGTTTAACATACTATTTTCATAAGTCTTACAAGATTATTCTTGTCACTTCATGACCAAACCATCAAATAATATTATTTATCATCCCTTATCACATGTTTTGATAAACCTCTCATGTTTATATCTTTATATTTAAGTTATAAAACAAGTATATGCATTTTTAAACTTACTAGTTGAACTATTCTATGAAAACTCCAGTACCATTGCTGCATCAAATTGTCTAGTTGAACTGTTTCTACTGGTAAGATCACTCTCGAAATGTATCGAGTAGGTCATAGTTAATTCTTGCATTACCAGTTCTTTTATATAAATCTCATTAAGTCATTAAAGACTTATTCCTCGTTTCTTTTGTCCATTCCTCAGGATAAAATCAACATAGCAACATAAACCAAGTGAATAATTGTTCAAGAGTGCATTTTGGAATATTCGTGTTTTGTCACTAGTGCATAACCATTAAAATAGTCACATTATTTGTAATACCAAGAGTTCCGCTGTATATATCAAAATATAATTTATAAAACGTGTATGGTTTTGATCCTGAACAAGTGAGACCGCTTCCTATGAGTTGCGCTTTAGTCTGGATTGGGTAAAGTGGTTGGCCACTACTGAACCAACTCGGATCGGAGCATGGCTCGTGGGGCGCGGTTGTCACAGCTTTTGTCCCGGGTCGCCTTATCACAGATAATATCCTGGCGGCTTTTGAAGTCAACCATTATCTTAAAAACAAAAGGACAGGGAAGCGGTGTCACATGACATTGAAGCTGGATATAAGTAAAGCCTATGATCGAGTTGAGTGGCCCTTTCTTGAGAAGGTAATGCTTAGATTAGGTTTTGATGAAAAATTTGTTTATTTAATTATGTTGGGTGTGCGTTCGGTATCATATTTTATCTTGCTTAATGGCCGTTAGTCGAGTGTTTTTTCCCCCGAAAGAGGCATCAGGCAGGGGGATCCTCTATCCCCTACCTCTTCTTATTTGTTTCAGAGGTTTTTTCAGGCCTTATTGCTAGAGCCAAGGAGAGAGGAGAGTTGCAGGGAGTGAAAGTTAGCAGACATGCACCCCAAGTGTCACATTTACTTTTCGCAGATGACACTCTGTTATTCTGTGATGCGGATGTTGCATCAGCAAATTGCATTCGGGGTATATTGGAGCAGTTTGAGTCAGCATCGGGCCAGAAGATAAACCTTGAGAAATCAGTGGTGGTGTTTAGTGAGAATATTGATGCTCAGACTAGGGGTGTGGTGGGGGCGTGTTTGGTGTCACGGTGGCGGAGAAGCATGATAAATATCTTGGCATGCCTTCAGCGGTAGGGAAATCCAAACGTGAATTATTTGATTTTCTAAGGGAACGTTTGGCAAAGAGGGCACATGGTTATAAGGGTAAAACCTTATAGGGGGCGGGAAAGGAGATATTGGTGAAATCTGTGATGCAAGTTATTCCTACATTTCTTATGAGTTGTTTTCGTCTTCCTGATTCGTTGATTAAGGAAATGGAGTCGATTATTCGCAATTATTGGTGGAGTAGTGGGGAGCAAAACAAAGTTCATTGGGTTGCATGGGACAAGTTGTGTAGGAGGAAAGAGGCTGGGGGATTGGGGTTTCAGGATTACGAGCTTTTAATCTTGCATTACTTACTAAGCAGGCGTGGCGCATTATGTCAAATCTGGATAGCTTAGTTAGTCGAATTTATAAAGCAAAGTATTTCCCGAATGCAGATTTTTTGGGATGCACCGTTGGGGGCCGCGCCTTCCTTTTCATGGCGTGGGATATGGGAGGCTATTCGGGTGCTGAAACGGGGTGTGCGGTGGCAAGTGGGGAATGGCGAGGGGATTGCAGTGTGGCATGACGCATGGCTGCCTAGGCCTTATTCGTTCCGCCCTATCACTCCAGTTGATGTCGATGAGCCGTTTCTCTTGGTTCAGGATGTGATTGATTGTGATACGGGGTGGTGGGATATTGATGCATTGCGTAATTTTTTGTGGGAGGTGGATGTGGAGATTGTGTTAACTATACCATTGGGGGATATAGAAAATGTAGATCGACGTGTGTGACACTTTGAGAAGAATGGAGAATTTTCTGTTAGAAGTGCATATCACCTTATTATATCGCAGGGTTTGGTGCGAGGAACAGGGGAGGTGGTAGCAAGTTCAGAACCTCATTCGTCATGGAAGAAACTTTGGCAAATTAATTGTGCTAACAAGATTAACCTTTTATGTGGCGTAATTGTATGGATAGCTTGCCGACAAAGGGGAATTTTATTGCGGAAACAGATTTGTGTGGAGAAGGAGTGTGTCGTTTGTAAGGGGGGAGATGAAACAATGTGACATTGCTTATTTGAGTGTCCATTTTCTAGACAGGTTTGGGCGCTTTCACAGATTCCGATGAAGTTTTGGATTCGTGATAATGAGTTGATTGGGATTGGGTGGTGCGATTGGCTAAAGAGGCTTCACGTGAGCTCGGCTTGGTTTGCACGGTTTGTTGGGTACTATGGAGCAATCGCAATAATATTTTGGCAGGCGAACGAGCTAAACGTGCAGATGAAGTAGCAGTGTTTGCAATGATTTACTCATCAACATGGAATTCTCATGTGGGGAAGGGTCGTATTGTGTGTGACAAGGAGGTGATGGAATGGGAGGCGCCGAAAGGGGATGTGGTGAAAATTAATTTTGACGGAGCGTGCTTTGTAGAGGAGGGAGAGATTGGTATAGGATTGGTGGCGCATGATTGTCAAGGAAACTTAATTGTGTGGCGTCAACGGCGACTTCCTTCTTTGATGAATCCGAGTGGTGTTGAGGCTTTGGCTGCGTCCGGAGCGGTCTCTTGGGCGATTGAAAAGGGTTGGCGTAGTGTGCTTTTTGAGGGTGATTGTCTTGTAGTTATTCATGACATTGCGCACGCTACTAACGGGGATGTGCATCTTGTTAATATTGTTAAGGATGTTCGGCGCTTGACTCGGGAGAATAAGAACTTTTACATTAGATGGGTCTGTAGGGAATCTAACGCGGTGGCGCATGCTCTAGCTCGGAACGTCGTTGAAGATGCTGACGGATTTGATAATTAGTTAGTTTTTTGGTTTGTTTAACTTGGTTGTTTTTTGTCCTTTTATTTTTTATTTTTTTTGGTTTCATCAGTTTAAGGCTTTAGAGGGACTGTCTATGCAGTTTGTTATTGGTTTTGTTGCTCTCTCATCAGTTGTGGAGAGCAGCAGGTTTTTTGAAAATCGTATTACACTTCTTTAAAAAAATAAATAAATAAATATATATATATATATATATATATATATTGCAAAATACTACTATTTTTATACATATTAATAACGCATAAAGAACAATGTACTCGTCAAAGACCCCCTTTAAAGGCAGACAGAAGGATCTTGACAGATGAAACAATACACCGCCTTCGAATAAAGAGTTCTCAACGACCTCAAACCTGGAAATCCCCAATCGCCACGAAGAAGGAAAAAAAATACCTGAAAAAAGAAGACGTTGTTGTTGGGACCGAAAATGAAACCCAAGAGCGTTCATGTCAAATCATCAAGAATTAAACACATAAGCCAAATAACTGGATTGCGGAAGCGTACCTTACACCGTATGATTAATTGCTTGCGAAACGTCGTGTGGTTGGTCTTCCAAATCAGCACGAACCTCTTGAGAGTTCCTTTAGTTCTCTCTTGATCTAACTATCGATGGGATGTAGTATAGAAAGTGACTCGTGTGATTTGGGGACCATGACCACCTTTATATATTAGGTCACCAAAACCCTGGTGCCCTAATTCCGTAACTTGGGCTTCGGCCCATCATCGTAAGCACAAGTTACAACAGTCTCTACCCATTAAAGGCCCACACCCTATTAGATACATTAAGCCCATAGTTTTACCGAACTTTAGTCACTTTTATCGGGCTTATTATTAATGACATTTCGTATCACATAATTATTAACATATAAGCCCAACGTTGGATTAACGATCCAACATTATTGGATAAATGATCCAACAATCTCCCACTTGGGCTATATGTGAACTTCATAATTATGCTTAACCGAATTGAGCTCCTTTACTGTCATTACCGAATGTATCTACAACCAATCCCGTCCATCAATCATACCAACATAGAATCGAAGGGGTCTTTGTCGCATTTATCATGACTCGACCCATCAACGGTCACGTATGTCAATATAACTGAATGACATAGATCATGATGTGGATGTGTAGCATGGAAACTTCATGTAACGTGACCATTAACATGCCTGTTTCCAACTAGTCCTCCCTTAAACCTTAGTGAGATCAAACCTCAAACTGAAATCAGAGTATAACTTTACTTGAAACTTTATTTCTGCAGAAACAACCCTAAAGTCCTTAAACCGAACTAACCGAAAGCGTCTATATGGTAAAACATCTACAAACTCCCACAGAAGCTAAATTTCTTTAACTGGTGTGTCATCCATATGAGCGACCAGCTCATAAAAACCTTTTGGATGATACTTCTTTAATTAGTGGATCCACGATATGGAGTTTGTGTTGATGCGCTTTATAGACGACTGTTTACTCTGAACTCTTTATTCAACAACTAGGAATATGATGTCTTGTGTAATTTGACATTATCAATATCCTATTGTTAGAAAGTACAACTGCTTATTATTGTCACAAAATAACTTTAGTGGTACGTTTCAAGGCTATCCACTTCACGCAGCCTCGTGACAAAAGTATACAGTCATACTTTTATAATTGACCGCCTTATAACACACTATGGACACCGTTGTCATGAAAGTATTTACCATACGAGACGGTTAAGTACTCTTTCTAATATAACTCTCATGACAAGCACATGAACATATCTTGATGTAAAATCATACTTTTAGGCATCCACCTAAATCGGAGTCAGTATACTTTACGATCTCAAACTGACCTGACCTCCGACATGTAAGCATGTATCCTTTAAAATACTTTAAGTACTATAAGACTCATTTTGGCTGCTTTCTAATGGTCTTTTCTGAATTACTTAAATATCATACCAACATTTATTATAATTCGAGCATACTTAAGAATCTCCATTGCTAAGGCATATGGAAATTTCTTTATTACCTTTTGCTCAAGAACAGCTTTTAGGGCATTAATTAAATTGTAGTAGTCTATTATAAGAAAGAATGTCAAAAGCAATGCAATTACACTATAGTTTTACTCCCACGGACCTTATGATATTTACTAAATTCATCTCAAATTTAATTGAGATAATTACTTGATAAACTTTAAATACCATTCAAAACTTTACTGAAATACTCAGATGGATTTTCTAAGCTTGCAAACCATAATCCATGCGTCTTTTGACACAAGATTTTCTGGATGCACTATATATATTGTCCCACAATGTTGCCATTAAGAGACAGTAATCATATCCATCTCGTAAAATTCATAGTATATCTTTAATGTTATGGTTCTTGAGATGCTGAAGTTTGTTCTTTTGAAACTACTATCTAAACGGGAGTTTCCTTGACATTGTCTTAACTTGCATAGTATTGAATAGAATGACAAAGAAGTCAAGACCTATTCAACATCCATAAGAATACAAACCTATTCCTTCTGAAAGACAATGTCTTCAACTTTATCTCCCCCCGCAAACTCTGCATCGTCAAAGACCCAAACATTTATTTTGTCTTAAAAGTTGACTTTAATGTGGGATCTAAAACTTTTAACTTAGACTTCTTTAGAATATTTAAAGTAACTTAAAAGAATTCAGATTATGATCTTAAAGTCAATAAGACTTTATTTTTAATTGGATATTCTAAACAAGTAAGTACTTTAGTAAATATTCTATATAATGTAGGCTGCAATCTCAAGAGCTTCACTTTAGAGAAATTTTAATTGTCATATTTCATCTTTTAAGTGACACCATTATTGTCGAATTAACCCTTTATGATGCACCTAAAGGAATTTAACAAACTATATTGGGTGAACTTGAAACAATAATTATACCAAATTAATATTTTGGATGAACATAATGTTTTGATCCTTAAGTTGAGTAAACTCTCAACTTTAACAACACACCCTATGTTTGAGAATTATAGTAACATGAGTCCTTGTTCTCCTTTAGGAGGTATGACTTGATCTCATATACCATAAGTTCACTGACTTTTCACAGATTAATATAACTTTTGTACCTTAAGTACTATAGTAAAAGATTTATGAGGCAATTATACTACTTAAAAAATGATTTTCGCAACTGTAGAAAGAACTCGAGAACTTTTAAAGCCAAAACTTTTACAAAAAAACTGAATTTTCTTTAGTAACTTGATAAATCAAGAAATGTCTTAATTTATTTAAAAGGTAATGATTTTCTCCCGAAAGACAAAATAGAAAGACTTTACCAAAATAAACCTTGAAAAATAGTTCTTTCATAGTAAATTAAATTTCATTTATTGCCTCAAATTGAACTTATTGTCATCACGCAAATAGATGCATCTTTCAGCATCATTTGACTTTAGACATTTTAGAGAACATTTCATAGACATAGTGATATAAGATACTGTGACTTAATCTATTCATCACATGGGTCTATGTAACCAAAATTAATTTAATTTGTGAAATTATCAAATTAAGAAGTACACCATTTGGCACGCCTAACATGACAATTAGTGCACTGTTTCTCCTTAAGATTAAAACTCAAATAAGAAACAACTTTTTCCTTTTCCAATTTAATTGGTGACTTTTGTTGTTTCTTCTGAGTTGCTATATTTGCAGCTTTTATAAGATTGCATTTTGCTTTGTCCTTAGGTATTAAGGTAATACGAGATATTTCGAGATTTACTCCCTAATATCATCCTTTCCTCATACATATTTGAAAATTAAAATTGTCAAGAATGTATATATTTTAGACTTATTATTCTGGACAACTTTATTTTTATATCCTTAAGGAACTTAACTTTAATATATATATTTTAAATAATACCCCTAAAAGTTACTAAGATTGTCTTGTTCATGAATATCCTACACATGCGTTTAATATTTTTCTCCCACAATTTATACTACCCTTGTTGCAAAGGTAAATTGCATCCTTAAATTGTGGTAAAAACAAGTAATCCTTAACACAATATGGAGATTCATGATAAAAATGGAAGTGCTTTAACATTGAAATATAATTTATGTTGGTAGAGTTATAAGTAGCATGTGCTACAACAGAATAAATCCTATACATGCTCACATTAACCTTGAAGTAAAATCAAATTCAAATATTGGTAATTCCCATCTCAAGATACCGGAACTCCATTAACATTTTATCTTTGACCAAATGTTAACTTGTAAGTGGTATCTTGAAGCAGTAACTAAACTTTGACAATAAATGTCGAACATAACTCTACCTTTGGCCGATATTATGTTCACATGCAAAACCGCGTAATCATCACAAGTTTAATTCTGATAAACATCGATCTTCCTTTTGGCCGATGGACATTCACATAAGTTACATGCACATTACCATTTATATTTTCAAATAAATTAATTTTCACAAGAGAGCTCACTTTTGCGAGATGTTGCTTCAATTAACATATCTAAATATATATATAACTTTCCAATATTAGAATTCAAGATTGCACCGGAAAATTTGGGCTTCTATAAAAGGTTATCCTTTTTAATCACAAGTCAATGGTCAAGGTTTTGACCTTTGACTGAGTCGGGACTGGACAAGTCAAACTCGATTTGTATCCTACTCCAGTTTCTTGACCCACGCCCAAATTTTTAATCATTTGCTTTAATTTTATTAAAGGCTAAAAACCTTAATTCTTTAACTTTAATTATAGTTGGGCCACATAATTTTATTAAACTTAAAAGCCAATTTGGAATTAGAATTTTTTAGGGCTATTTTGTAGTAATAAGAAACTTATCTACAATATATTAGGGCTAGTTTGCAATTTGTAAGATGTAAAGACTGGAATTGCAATATAACTAGACTTTATTCCAATTTGGGAAAAGATTTGGGCAGAAATTGCAATTGTCAGGGGACGTTTTGTAATTAACAGGAGAGGGATGCAATTTACGAAGGATCTGGACTAGAGTTGCAATTGGAAGGGGCCAAATTGCACTTTATAAGACTTGATTGCAATATTGGGGGAACTATTTTGCAATATAAATGAAGTTTACGTTTAAAAGGGGCTTTATTGCAATTTACGTTTAAAAAGGGGCTTTATTGTAATTTTCGGCCTCTTCTTCTCCAACAGGCAGCAGCACCTCTTTCTCCAATTTGCAGCAACCGCCAATCGTCTTCTTCCACCGTGGACTTTCGCCGCCAATTTCGTTGGAGTTCGTTCAATTCGGCGGTGCAATAATTTTTGGAACAACGCGGTGGCGGTGGAACCACCGCCGCCACCCGCCTTACACCGCTTGGTTGAAAGATTTATTATCTTAGCGCCGCCGTGGTCGGGCGGCGATGGTTTACCTTATCAACGCAGGCCAAAGTTTCTTAGTTCCGGCGGAAGTCGTCCGCCGGAGTCTTTTTGCCGATTCTCCCCTTTTTTGATAAAAAACAATTTCTTGATTTTCCTTTTCTTTAATTTCAGTTTACTTTTATTTTAATTCGTAAAATATATAATTCCTAAAAAGAAAAGAGATTCAGAGAATCAAAGCTATTCCCAAAAGTTTCCCAATACTGAGTGTGGATATTTAATCAATCGCTAATTAACCATAAGACTAACCACATAATTAACCACATAATTAACTGATATTCTGAAACTTTAAAAGTCAACCGTATTATCAAATATGGATATTTTTTCGGACTATAGAAACTTCAGATAATCAAAGATTGAGAATAATTTATTAAACCAGATCACAGACATGAATTCATCCAGAAGTTAAACCAAAAATACGCTCATCTTGATTTCAACTTCACGGAAACCGAAAAAACAAACCAAAGGATTCGTGAATCCATATTTCAACAATAAAGAAACTATATCCAATCCGCAAGGGAAATAAACTACACAGCTTATTCGCATACTTAATTTCATCACACGAAGCCGTTCTCAAATTTTAACATAAAGTAACATAAATCCTTAAATTTGAGAACACGTATAAACAACTAATCATTGAAACATAAGTTATAAACTTTAATCCCAATGACTTAACATGAATAAGCTCTGATACCACTTGTTGGGACCGAAAACGAAACCCAAGAGCGTTCATGTCAAATCATCAAGAATTAAACACATAAGCCAAATAACTGGATTGCGGAAGCGTACCTTACACCGTATGATTAATTGCTTGCGAAACGTCGTGTGGTTGGTCTTCCAAATCAGCACGAACCTATTGAGAGTTCCTTTAGTTCTCTCTTGATCTAACTATCGATGGGATGTAGTATGGAAAGTGACTCGTGTGATTTGGGGACCATGACCACCTTTATATATTAGGTCACCAAAACCCTGGTGCCCTAATTCCGTAACTTGGGCTTCGGCCCATCATCGTAAGCACAAGTTACAACAGTCTCTACCCATTAAAGGCCCACACCCTATTAGATACATTAAGCCCATAGTTTTACCGAACTTTAGTCACTTTTATCGGGCTTATTATTAATGACATTTCGTATCACATAATTATTAACATATAAGCCCAACGTTGGATTAACGATCCAACATTATTGGATAAATGATCCAACAGCCGTCTCATATAAAGTTGCATTGTAAGGCAGGAACTTAACTACGCTGACACAGATTCAACGCAATTAATATCTACGTGATAGAGCCAAGTGTATTATTGTTACCAAGAAAAAACCATTGTTCAGATCTCATTTATATTCATTTATATTGCAGACAACCAACATTCAAGGTTGTCAACTGATCCAGCCGATGAGGCAGTAATAAAGCTTGCCCATATCGCTTCATTTAATGAATACCAAGTTGCAAGGCAATAAGAATATGTAGGGATTTTTTATTTGTTGTGGAAGTGATAGTATTGTAGTAGATTGCATTTGTGTTATGTTACAAACGAGAGTATTTTGGGGTTTCTAATTTTAAATAATTTTTTTCTTGTTTGCTAATAACATAAAACTTCAATATGAGCAATTCGAAAGATTCATATACGAAATCAGGGAAAAGCTTGCTCAAAATTCCCTTGTGGTTTGATAATTTTCTAAAATCCTTTTGTGAATCAACTTTGTGTCAATTCCCTCGTGGTTTTATAACTCTGCACAAATCTTGTGTCTTGTAGAAAGTAGTTTAAACTCGCTCTATGTGAAAGTTTGCTTAATTTTTGTATACATTTTCTTTTTAAAAATTCTATTATAACATTTAAGACTCTTTACATAGAAACATGCACAAAACTTCCATATGGTTCCAAAGATCCTGCACATGCAACAATTTGTTTACTCCATCTTAGAAACTCAATAATTTTTGTTTTTTTACAAATTTTTTGTTATTTTGTAATTCTTTTTTAGAAAAATGTTTGCAAGTTAGTACTTTTTTTTTTCGCAAGTAAAGGTAACTTAATAATAGTAGTAAAGTAACTTAAAACTTAAAAGGAGTGTGTAATTTTTTTGGAAACATAAGGAATTTTTGAACCACAGGTAAATTTTGGACAAGCTTTTCAAACCTAAGGGCTTCTTATATTGATATCGTAAAAATAGCACAAATACTTCGTTGCCTGAAAGAGCCCCATTACAAAGCCCAAAAGCGTATTAACTGGCGCTAATTACTGAAAAGTAATTCATCAATATTTAGTTAGAAGTTTGTTTTTCACATATACTATTTACAAGGAATTCATGATGAGACCAATTTTTTGATTTTTTTTATTTACTCCTCTACAGTAAATTTGTTACTAATTAGAAATTAAAATATAACTGTAATTTATTTTAGCTTTATCATTATTTAAACCTTCGTATTAAAAGGAAATTTTATTATTTGATTATCCCCATACATAGAAAGAAGTTTAAAATATGTCAATTTTCTATCCATATTTAAGTTATAATAATTACCAAACAAATCAATTATACTATTCTTAAAATAAATTGTTAATCCCCATTTGCGTATATATACCATCGCACCGTTACGTTCTGTAGTTAATTTTACCAACTAGTCTTTGGCCAGTAAATAATATTTTTTATGGTGTAAAAGCTAGGAATATGATATCAACATATTATAACTAGGGCTTAATTATAATATAATTTTCTGCCCTGCGAGAGCGAATTGAAACCTCTATCAAAATATATACTAATTCCATCCATGTTGAATAATCCCAATAGTATAGGGATAGACCAATTGCCAAATAAGGATTAGAATAAATTATGACAATTTTCTACAAACTTGTGGCAGATTACTGAGGATCATAAGTCATAACTCATAACATAAAAAATGGATAAATTAATTATTTTTCTTATAATTAGGACAAATTAATTCTAATTTATATCTCTAGACATTTTAAGTTTTAATTTATATCTCTAGACATTTTAAGTTTAATTATGATCATGGCAAATAGCTCGCTTGATTTTAATTTGTAACCTATGTGTTACAGTTTCTCTTAATAATGTAAAAAGATCCACTTATCTATTGAAATTAATAATTTTAGATTGTTTAATTCGATTTAAGTAGTTCGTTAATTAAAATTACCTACTTTAATTTTATATACACTAGCTGTAATTAGCAAAATTTAATCAATTGAATAAAGTTTATTCACACAGCAAACATGTGTGAATAATGACTTCTGTTCCCGTGTTCCGTGACCATATATATCTTTTACCTTGTATCTTGCTTTCGTGCATTATTATATTGATTAGGCTAGGATCCTTCAATACTTAAACCGAATATTTTTTCATATTGAGTTAGTACATTATAATATACTCAAAATTAACATAATTGAAAACTTCGTTGTCTACACCACCTCTTGGTATTTTGTGATTCTTGACAGTGATGACTCTAAGTTAGTGTTTTAACCTAAACATATATTATTTTTAAAACTAAAAGATTACATGTGTGTGATAATTAATATCATTTTAGATGTACGAATAAATATAAATAGTGTGTTATTTTTGTAAAGTTGGCCTTGATTAACTGTCTGGTTGAAGTATTATACCCATTGTTGGTTGTTGTTCAATATGATTACTTGTACTGATTGATTATAATTAACTATTTGGTTGAACCCAATTTGGCTTGTGATGTCGTAGTCCACAACTATGGACAACAAATTGAGGTGCTGTGTCCTATTACTATTTGCATCAAGTTTACTTTGCTAAGTATATTTTGTGTCAATTCAGTTGCTATATTAAGATAAAAAAGTTGTACACACAATATATATTTTCTAACACAAAATCTTGTTCTTATTATTGTGCCCATTTTGATCCATGTCACGATTTGCAAGTATTTATGATGAACCAGCAGAATTTCATACTATTTGTGAATGATGAGTTGAAGCTATCCCATCCTCTCTACTTGTCAGTGTTGGAGTCATTATCAGTCTAGCTTAACGTTATTTTCCCCACAAATAACACTTACGTAGCATAATAAATTTGACGACAATGTATGCTTTAATCAATATCAGTTACTCTAACAAAATGAGCCTCAATTATTATTAGTATCACATTGACTTGTTATTGTAGTTCCGGGGGAGCTCTCAACACACTAGAGTTTTCTTATTACAGCTAAATCAATTTCTACCTGCCAACGTGACGAACTTCCCTTTCTTCCAACACAGAATGGTTAGCAGGGCACGTGATACCACCCAACAACTATTTTAGGAAGGTAATATATTGCCGTGCTATATAATCAATTTCAGCTTACTCGTACATGCAACTCACACTTAGCCAGTTACCTACTTACCTTGTTGAAATTCACTTAAGAGACTTAACTTCTCAAAATATGAGTCCGGAAATCACAGCAGCAGCACCACCAACACCACCAACACCAACACCAATATCAACACCAACACCCACCACGGTATGCGTTACTGGAGCCAACGGCTTCATTGGCTCATGGCTTGTCATGAGGCTTCTCGAACGTGGCTATACCATTCGTGCAACTGTTCGTGACCCAGGTATATCTACACACGACATGTATGTCTGACCGATACTGTTTTAATTGTCTAAATTATAAGGGGAGTACATTTTGAGTAATGTTAAGAAAAGATACTCATTAACTAATGAGTGAGTATCACCACATAGCTAACTAGACCAACTGATGATAATGTTGTTATACAGGGAACGAGGAGAAGGTGAAACACTTAAAGGAATTGCCAAAAGCCGACACAAACTTGACATTGTGGAAGGCAGACATGACTGTAGAGGGGAGCTTTGATGAGGCAATTCAAGGTTGTGAAGGAGTATTTCACTTGGCCACATCTATGGAATTTGAATCCCTGGATCCTGAGGTATGTACACACGCTCACTTTCTCTAAAAACGCACACACGTCTAAGAACTGACCGTAACTTACTTTCCGACCTTAAGCGGAAGCTAAATGTTGCCATTAACCACTTAATAATGTACAAAAATATATTATCAGTAATCTCTTAGAAGAAACCCACTCAGCATTTTTGCCAATTTCCACTGCAGAATGAAGTGATCAAGCCAACAATTGAGGGTATGTTGAATATCATAAGATCATGCGCTAAAGCAAAAACCGTCAAGAAGTTCATCTTTACCACTTCCGGTGGGACTGTAAATGTTGAAGAACACCAAAAGCCAGTCTACGATGAAACCGATTCCAGTGACCTAGATTTCATTTACTCCAAAAAAATGACGGGATGGGTAAGTTTTTGCTATTTCATTAACACTTCAACATTTGAATTACTTGACTTAACAGTGCTTTTCATGGTCTCTACAGATGTACTTTGTGTCCAAGATTTTGGCAGAAAAAGATGGAATGGAAGCAGCAAAAGAGAGTAACATTGATTTCATTAGCATTATACCACCACTAGTGGTTGGTCCATTTATCATGCCTACCTTCCCACCTAGCCTCATCACTGCGCTTTCTCCAATTACTGGTGATTTAGTTACTATATCACAAATCCTAAGTAACATAAAATGAATAAACCATTATTAACTAATGAGATATTTCTTTTGGTTGAATTAGGGAACGAGGCTCACTACTCAATCATAAAGCAAGGTCAATTTGTGCATTTGGATGATCTATGCGAAGGACATATTTTCTTGTTTGAGTATCCTAAGGCAGAAGGAAGATATATTTGCTCCTCGCACGATGCAACAATTTATGATTTAGCTAGATTGATCAGAGAGAACTGGCCTGAGTATCATATCCCTGACGAGTAAGCCTTCCTAACTTTTCATATATTATATATTATCAATCAAGGTGTCGACCAAGTGTATAGTCAAAAAGGATACACATTCAATAAATTATATATATACAAATTTGAGGACAAGCAAAGGCCTTATCCACTCTACAACTAAATTGAAACAGTGTTTTAAATATCAGATTTGACGGCATTGACAAGAACATACCAGTGGTGAGCTTCTCCTCCAAGAAAATGTTAGGAATGGGTTTCACATTCAAGTACACCTTATTGGACATGTTCAAAGGGGCCATTGACACTTGCCGGGAAAAAGGATTGCTACCATACTCCACAAAGAGTAACAAGGGAGAAGAAAAGGAACCCATTTTGAGTTCCCTGGAGAAAAATCCAAATACTAAAGACAAAGAACAGCTTCAAACTTCCGCAGAAAAACACGACAATGGACAAGAGAATGCCCTGCTTTCAGACATTGAAAAAGATCATACCCTCAGTCAGAAAATAGAACTTGTCGCCTAGTATATCCCAAATGCTCTTTAATTTCATTGATTTTGCAACTGAGCAAACATAATGTTCTACTACAATATCACTCCATTCTGTAATAATAAATATTGGAAACTATTGGACTCGGTATTTTATGATATATTCCTTGTCCACTTACAAGAAAAGCAAACTTGCATTCACGGTAGCAAGGATCAACTGAAGAGAATAATATGTGAAAGGTTACTTGCTCAAGCCAAATTCCCAAGATAAACTGTACAGCAAGAGGAAATGGGCATGAATCATCGTTCCTCAGAATTGAACTTGTTCCAAGCATCCTGAAAGAAGGAAGATCCACATTAGAGATGATGCACTAGAAAAACTGAAAGAAATACAAACTGCATAATATTATGCTTATTCTTAATATAGATTTTGGTTTATGAACCATTAAAAAGTAAGACATCTACCAGTAATGCACCTGCTCAGTGACAAGTGACAACTGACCCTTCATATTTACATTATACCTCAGTAACCTTCAGTCTGCTTAACCCAAAAAATATCAGAATTAAGATAAAATAAGCTAGATACAAACCTTAAGAAGATCAAAAACCTTCTCACATATGTATTTCTGCTGAACGGTAGCACCACGTTGTTGTAATTTGTCTGGGTGCACACAGAGAGTGGCTTTCCTATAAGCTTTTTTCACAGCGGCAGACGTTATGACTTCAGTTAGTGGTACGGGCTGCCACCCACTGTTTGGCCCAAGAATCTGCCAATAGAAACAATTATAGATAGCAATCACGACACTAGACCACATACAAGAAGAGATTATATTTTCTTTATTCCTTTTAAAGGGGTTATATCGTAGCAAATTTAAAACCTAGAGAAGATGAGAAAGTATGTTCCTAGTGATATGAAACCTGATATCACATGTTATAGTGCGTCTCATAAAAGCAGATACATCAAATCAACAGCATACAGTGTTACACAAATAACCTCTGACATAAAGCCAGAAACTCGTCAATATTGTGAATACATGGACACTCGTATTCCCAAATAAAAATTGTACAACAAGAAATGATAAGAGAAAAGCACGAACAGAGAGACTATCAACTCAGCCGTATCGGCAGGTCAAATGTACTAATAATGGATATACATAGAGATGTGAGTGCAATTTAGCAGAAGTCAGTTCTGCCTAGCAGGCATGATTGCTAGTGATAAATCAAAGGTTCTCCTCCACCCCTCTTTCCCTTCTTCAGTAAAAACCATTTGAAAACTACTGAAAAACAAATATCAACTCTATCTTTGACACAGTGTATCTTGTGCATACAAAACTGGTTTTAGCCGCAACTCTGAAGCGCAGATGAAAACTTGGATATTAATAAGAACTTTCCATGACATTCGAGGACCATCTATTTGTTCCTTTCTGTTTTTCCAATTGAAAATGCTTGAAAAAATAGTCCATACCATGTTACAAAAAATAGTGTCAGGTACAAATATTAGAAGCAATCCACATGCCCATTAACGCATACAAATAACAGTAATCGACTTACATATTGCAAAGTCGAAAGCAGTGCTCGTAGATTTCCCTCTTTTCCGCTTGACCATCTCCTGACTTCAGCATCAAGAACTTCTGAGACTCTCTGCACAAATGGCTTCCATAATATAACTTGCAATGTTAGATGATAAATATGAACTGCAGTTACGGAGAGGAGTACATACATTTCTCTCTTCTCGTTCCTTTTGTGCAAGAAGATCACGGGTGTTCTTCTCAGCCAAGGCATTTGCCTGAATCATGCCAGCACAAATTTGATAATGCCAAAAAGGGTTAATCAAAACAAGGCATTTGCCTGAATCGTGCCAGCACAAGTTTGACAATGCCAAAAAGGGTTAATCAAAACAGAAGTCGAAATGAACAGATTGGAAAGAAGGTACGCACTGCACGCTCGGCTGTTCTTCTATATCTCTCCAAACGAGCTTTACTCCTCTGGGGCGATTCACCTTCAGCCCCTGTAAAGTTTTAATTAGCAACTCGTTGGTTAAAGCATAATAACGGTACATTGCTTTTACAATAAACTATTTTCGTAATTTAACTGATAATGGACATGTTTTCAGTTTCAGATAGTATGAACTACAAAAAGTAGTATAACCTCTACTAGCCAACAATAAAACATACCAACATTAGCTGGAAAATATGAATGTCTCAATCCATTTGAGGTTCTTGTATTTTGGAAGTGAAGCTCCTGTAATTCAACAAAAATATTTCATCAATACTTCAGAAATATGAATTCTCTCAATACACTCAAGGAAGCTTACTCACAGAAGACAAAGAGCTTTGTCTTGTATCAGCAGGTCTGTGGATAGTTGAAAACCTATCAGAGACTGATTTTTCAACACGGCCACGGGGATCAAATGCAGCCTTCTCAGCCATTGATTTTTCAACAGCTCGTTGCCGAGCCTCAGCAGTTGCCCTCTCCACAGCAGCTCGCTCAGCCCTGAATCTAGCTTCCATAGATGGCTTCTCCAATCTTTCTCTAGCCTCTGCCATGGCTTTTTGTCTTACTTCACCACTAACTCTTTCCCCTGAAAATGATCTTTCAAGAGCTACTTTATCAACAGCCATCCTGTCCTTTTCTCTTTCCCTTTCCCTCTCCCTTTCTTCTTCTATTTTTCTCATACGTGCATTTTCAAGCTCAGTTTCCCGTCTATTCGCAGCAAGATTCTCTTTCATTTTCTTGTGATTTCCTTCAATACTTTGTTGTGAAGCATTTCTGGTTGAATATATTGGACCTTGATCGTGTTCCAAAATTGACGAAGCAGCTTCCGCTCTTCTTCCATTTCCAACAGACTCTCTAATTGCTGGACATAGGATGAAGCTATCTCTGCTATTCACCTCTTCGATAGTGGCTTGACTTCCTTTCATCTTTTGCTCCCTGTCATCTTCATTAGAGATTATCTTCTGAGCCTCGTTATTCCAAGCAGCTGCTGATGCCATCTTGTCAGCACCAGTGCAGCCTATATTTAAGTTTCTCATCTGCTTAGGTAGAAAAGTGGCCGCTACAGCATCCACTCTGCCACAGTTTCCATCTCGTAACTCATCATAATTCTTGCTAAACTTGTTGCACTTGACTTTTGCAAGTGGATCATGCATAACATCCTCAGATTCATAACTAACCAAATGAGGTCGAATTTTTAACTCCATGTTGTCCTCACATGAAAAGGCTTCATCAGCTGTTTCCAGCATATCACGATTGTCATGCTTTCTGGCAACCCTGACTGCAGAACCTTTATCAAGTTCACATGCTCCATCAAGTTCCCTCAATTGATCGCCTTCTACAGTTACATCACTCTCAAGGTCCCAATTACCCTCGGCCTCGTGTCTATTTCCTTCAAGGGGCTCACTACCTTTAGGTTGTCCACTCAGTTCTGGTATAACAGTGTATCTACTGAAGTGCTCATCTGATTTTATTTCAAAAAAGCCCCCATTCGTACCTAGTTTACTCTCAGACTTTTTGACTTCTCTTTTGAAAGCATCTTCCCTTCTCCCTTTTAACGCCTCCCACTCAGGAGCCAGGTTCCGTTCCTTGTGATTTCCAGAATGTTGGAATGCTCTTGTATATGCGACCTCATTCACATTTGGTTTACCATCCTCCATGAGCATCTCTTTGTCTTTATCCACTTCAAGAGACATTTCTACATTTCCTCGTCTTTCATGCACAACTGCTGTACATGGTGTTTTGGCACTCCCATGCATATCTGTCACCTCAACCATCATCTCATCCTTAAGCACATCAGACTCCATAACCTTGTTCCCGTTTTCTTTCATCCAGACTATGTTTTGTTGTTTCTCTATTCCTTCCTGATCTATTTTCTTAGGTAATTCTCTGGTTTCTGCTCCGCCCACATCTGGAACACTCTGACATTCTTCCTTCACAATAGTATCTTCATGGTTCCCATTACCCTCTGCCGTTGTTTGAGCAACTGCGAACTTCTTGTCCATCTCAAGCCTTTTGAAGGATGAATTTAGTCCCGCGTTAGTTTCCACACCATTCATGTCACGTTTAGTCCTTAAATGCTCTTTAACAGTTCCCATATGTTGCATTCCACTTTCTTCAGGTTGCTGCACACCAGCTGGCATCATCCTATCTGAACGATCCATGCTGGATTGTTTATTCAGATTTACGTTCTCATGAAACTCTATTTCACCACCCAACCTTGCACTTAATTTCCTTGTATGTTGCTTTTCATTCTTGAAATCATCTCCATCCATTTTGGTTTCAAGCCTTTTGTTATCCCATCTAGGCACTTCCTTTGTCACTTTAAGTTTCTTCACGCCTTTCATCTGGTTTGACATTTCAAAATCTGTAGTCTTCAGATGTCTATAAGCTTCTTGATTTGTAGACTGCATCCTGGAATTGTAGTTCTCAACTGCCTCAAAATGCTCGATGGGTATATCATTTCCAGCTACCTCGAAATATTCCATTGCTTCCCTCCCGGCAACATCCCCTGCAGTACTATCAGCAATATAATCACAATGTTGTCCTCCTTGCATATCTGAGAGTTTGTCGGTGCTCTTACTTGATCCTACTCTGCCCTCAAAAAAAGTTGCCGCTGTTTCCTTTCCATTCAACTGGAGAACATAGTCACCCTGAAAGCTGCTATCGACACCAACCATCTTGTTCATTTTATTCTTCACTGCCTTAACATCTTCTAAATGCGCTTTGGTGTGGCTTTGGACCTCCTTTCTCTCAATTGAATCTTCACTACAGTCACGCTTTGCACGCAGATTCTTATTCCCTGGTGACGTACTCTCAGCAGATAACTTTGCATCTTCCCTATCGAAGACAGGTGGTACACTGCCTTCTGCCAGTCCATTAAAGGTATAACTTTCCGAAGGCTTTACTTTTGAAATTGATTCACCACATCCCACATTTCTTGGAGCTAGTGCAGGAGGAGGCCTTGAAGGTGGTGGCAATCGAGAAGGCTTAGTTCGAAGGCTGATATCAGAGATGGTTATGAATGGCCTATCTAGTGAAGAACTAAAATCCACATGCGACTCTGAAGGATTAATATCATCTCCAAGCCTATCAAAGCCATTGTATAAGGGATTTGAAGAACACTTAATATACTGTTCTTCTGTTGGAGCCCTTCCACCGAGTTCTTTATTGCGGTTTATATCTTCAGCCAAATGCATGATGCAATTCTCATGTTCTCCATCACTAGGAACAGAAGTTTCATGAGAGCTAGTATCTCCAGGAGCAGCCCCAAATTTAGTCACATGTCTGGTCCCACTCAATACTGTTTCTGAAACTCTTTGGCTTGTCTTGTTATAAGATACATTGAACTGCCTATTGCTTTGCAATGACTGGTGAGCATCACCATCCGGTAACCCGTGAGTCGTATCAGATCCACCCAAAGGATCTAATTCATCGGACAGAGAACCACTTTGCGATGGACTCCTACAACAAAAACACAGCCAAAAATAATAGTAATTAAAACCTCTGACGCCTTACAAAGATACAAACAAATGGAAAGAGAAAGAGAGAGTTCCTCCCAACATTCCTGGCTACCCAAATATACTAAATTAAAAAAAAAAATCACATTGTTTTAGAAGATAAAATCTGCAACTGTGCCACACCTAACTTTTTTCTGCTTATTTGTTTATCAAGATATGATGTTACCAGTACCAGGCTTCCAGTAAAATAATTGAGAGAGGATAAAATCCAGTACGAGATTCCTTCTGACATCCAGTACCCTTTTTATGGTCCTATGTCTTTTTTTCCATAATAAATGCTAAATTCATCCTCCTCTTCCTTTTTTTCAGCTATAAATTGCTGACTGGTCCTAACAGTAATTTCTCCTACCAAAAATTCTTCCAAACAAATAATATATATTTAACTTTTCAATTTTACCAATTCTTCCGTTTCAACATCAAAATTTACTACTAATACGAATAACAAAAAATCATAAAGCACGAAGAAAAAGAAAAATAAAAAAATACATGAATTTGTTTATCCAGTTCGTCTATGACTATGACTATATCAATGCGAGTACTGAAATCATACCATGCCTCATTGGAGGAGTCGTAACCGCCGCTCGACTGTGCTACGATATCCTCAAACGACGCCGTCCAGTCAAAAGCTCTACACTCCCCAAAAACCTCGGCGTAATCGAATCGCGCGTCGAAACGGAGCTCCGACTCGTCGTCGATCACCGGAATATCGAGCACCGGAATCGAATAAAAAGAAGAAGAAGAGGATCGCGACGCTCCAGCGAAAATCTCGACGTAATCCTCGCGCCTCGGAGCTAGTGCGGGCCCACTGAACCTCGGCGGACCGCCGAAAACGTCGTCGTATACGGACTTGTGGTGGTGAGAAGAAGCGTAACCGCCATTGGAGCTCCGGTTTGGAAGCGAGCGGTGAATGTTTTCCATGCGCTTTAATTTGAGCTGTACGGTTGAGTGAGTGCTGGTTTTGTTGCAGAGGTGGTGGTGGTGGTGGGTGGGGTGGGTGGGGTGGGGGTGGGGTGCGTGAGGGGTAAAATGGTAAAGGAATTTGTGGGTTTAAGGAATATGAACAAAATGTAGTGCCTGATTTCAATGCTTAAATGTGGAGCCACTGATTGGGTAATGGACCGGCTTATAAGGACGTTTGTTTCCTGAAATTACATTTATGCCCTCTGTTACAATTCATATTCATAACTTTTGCCGGACGCCCATGAATAAATTTTATAAGCGCTTTGCTTTAGTTGTGCATTTCTGGTTTTTGTGGCCGAATATTCCTTCATTTGAGGTGTTTTTTTGCCTTTTTTTGTTACCAACTACCATTATACATCTAGTACAACACATATGAGTCGGCTAGAGAGGAATATTCCGGCCGAAAATGCACAACTGGAGCAAATCGAACAGACACCATATAGTTTAAGGATCAGAGCGCTTATAAAATTAATTCAGGGGCATCGCGCAAAAAAAGTCATAAATTATGGGACTTGATGTTTTTATACCTTATGGAAACGACAAAAACGTTTTTTATTTTTTATGACCAGCTGTAATTAGCATTTAGAGATTCTTTTTCACGTTAATGATTCCAACATATTTCAAAACTCTCTTGAAAATTACGAAAAAGTTATGTTATGTATGACATTCTTAATTTGGAAAATTTTGTGTGAACAACATCGAGCTTGCGTTGATGTGTACTAGTAAATGGAGCACGCGGTTCCCGCGAGCATAATTCATTTTTCAATGTCATTCTATGTGAGTTAAAGAAGAAGATTCATCTAGATGACACAGGTTGAAAGCATGTGCCATAAATTTTGAGTAGAAAAATGGAAGAAAAACAGATTATGGGAAAGTAAATCATTAATTATAATTAGTAGTGTAATTAATTAGCCTAATTTAATGTGTAAGGCTATTTTGGGAATTTAATTATATATTTTTACAATGTAGCTAAAACTCAAGGTTAAAGTTGGAAATCAAAAAATTGGTGTCACAGTGGGTTTCTTTATATAATAGTATATAGATGACTTATGAGTTACAATTTTTAAGTTTTTATATATCTCTTAAGCAAAAAGCAATACAAAAAGTTCAAACTTTAAGAAACAACATTTATTAATTACGATAGTGACTATCTAACAGCTTAGGAAACTATCTCAAATGACTGAATGAGGATTTACGTCTAGTGGTAACAACCACTTAAACTGACTGATACACAGAATCTTAAAACAGAGAATGTTTTACATTACATACTTGAGATATCGACATTAGAGAACTTTACTTTAGCAAAATAGGCTACGAGCTTTATCCAACTAAGTGTGGGGTCCACCAGGTATATTTTATTTTTTTTATTGTAAGCCAATATTTTGTAAATTCCATCACAGAAAAGTTGTTTTTCAGTTCAGTTCGACTTGAACTAGAATAGTTTCCAGTTGAAATGATGTTTGAGTTAGACAATGGACATTACTGCCAATTGTCTTCTTCTTAAAGCCAAAAGCAGCTCAAGTAGCCATCACATGACAATGCCATTTTCTTTTTTCTTTTTTTTTTTTGGTAATCATCACATGACCATTATTTTATTAAAAATAAATCATATGAGTAAAATTAGTTTTTGCTCCACATCCTGAGAATTTTTTCCTTGTGATGTCTGCTCTGACTTGAGAGTGAGTGTTTTTAATGCTTCAATATAATTTAGTTACCTTTGTTGTGCTTCATAAAGTTACTTTATTAGTGCTCGAATGTTTGGTCTTACAATTTTCTATTTATCTCATTAAAACCATTATGACACAAATTCGCATGCATTTTTAGCCAGGTATGTTTTTATTTGAGATTAAGAAAGAATATTGTATGAGCCAGAGTTCAGCTTGTTGATTTATCTACATCATGTATTTTATTTTTGCAATCATATTTTTGCCTTAATTTCCTTCACTAGTTTTAGATGAATCTCCAGATATAAATATATCTAACCATTGTCCTTCTTTGATACCATTATTATTTATGCATCAAATATTTTTGGGTCCCAGCCAGATTATTTTCAATTACTATCACAGCCATATTATTTTCAGTTGCTATCATTTTCTGTCATTTTCAAGGAATGTGGAGGGATATAAAGGTTGTGTACACGTTGATTCAATATTCAATGACATAACTGATTCCTTTGATATGCTGCCAACAACTTCATTAAATATCACGAAAGCTATACCTTCTACCAAAATTTATCAATTTGAGTTTCAAAAGATAT
The DNA here is from genome assembly GCA_948329865.1 of Linaria vulgaris. NCBI lineage: Eukaryota > Viridiplantae > Streptophyta > Magnoliopsida > Lamiales > Plantaginaceae > Linaria > Linaria vulgaris. Next base: position 25,159,158 of record OX415250.1, on the reverse strand, counting down.
CGATAACCTCATTGACTTTTAATTCAAATTGCTAATACCCCGAGAAAAATAAGTTCGATGGAATTTTGGGGAAATAAGGTGTATATATAATATATATGTATATAATATTATATATCACCAATTAAGTTGTACATGAGCATGACTATTAATTAAATGCATTTGGAGCATCAATTAATTAAACAAATTTGTTGTCCATAATGCTTGATTTACAAGAAAATATTTATAAAATAAATAAGTATTTAATCGTTTTTATAGGAGAATAGAATTATCGGATGCAAATACAAAATAATAATAATTAACAAGAAAATGAAGAAATGATTGTTAAGTACAATACATATATGTCAGTAGCTTTTGGGAATGAACGCTATTTCATCCTCGACTAACAAGAAATTCCATTTCAACTAATTACGTTGTTTATGAGCTAAAAGATTCATAAAATAAAGATAAAAATAAGTGTTTCCAAAGGAACGACAATTAGATTCATGTTAAATGCCTTTTTCTTGCAGTAATATATTTTGAAGTTTTCCTTTTTCTTTTAGAAAAATGCTTTAATTTGGATATATTTTGTTCCACTAAGTTAAGCATACTTAGTCCAAGTGTAAAGAAGCATGAATGCCGTTTTGTTGCGTGCATATCACATTCTAATCTTGTAACAGAGCATCGTAAAGTTATTTATTATAATTTATATGTACGACTCTATAAAGAGCATTAGATTCAGGTTAAAACTTTTTGACTGATAAATACTATTCAAACAGTACAACCTTAATTAGACAGCTCTACAGACCGCAACTCTTTAGTGTAAATCTCAAGTGTTGGTTGTCTATTGCAATGCACGGCAATTCATTTTTGATATCTTCAAAAATGAGAATTTTGAAAGATTGCCATAAGGAATGTGAGTAATATAATTATTTCATACGTACGTTCGCTTGTATGATTATGTTTTGCATATAATTCAGTATTAATCATAACAGACAGTTGAAATAGAGTCATAAAAAGTTAATGCCTTAATTACAATTCCAAAAAGCATTTAAAATCTGAGTAACTGTTCGCACCTAATAAGGCTTACAATTTATATTCAGGGATATGTGCAAGATCATATAACATTGTTAATAAGGCTAATTTATTAGGTTCAAAACCTTTTTTTTTTCAAAAATAAAGTTGGAACTAGGTTCTCAACTTCTCGGACAAGGAATTAATTTAATAAAGACCGCTCCTTTGGGTCCATTGTGTTTGTCTAATAATACCAAACTGTATAACTTCAAAAGTGACAGTTCCGATATACATGCATGTAAACATTATATGTGTTTGTGCATACATGTATAATGTGTGAGTGTGTATACTGTATACAATCTTACAATAGTTTCATTTCTTGTTCTTTTACAAATAAAAAAATCTTTTGGAAGCACTTTAGGCATCGTAATATTGAGATATGTCGAGTTTCTATTGATCATATATTCCATAACACTTTGGGTAATCAAATCACTCTCAGATGTGGCGTAACACAAGAATTGCTATATTTCGGTTATATTTGAGATTGAGAATAATCTCTTTAATACGGACTATTTTGCGAGCTAATCTATTGAAGTTGCATGAAGTTAAATTTGGGAAAGTATTAGTTGTATTCAATTTATGGCATTGTGATTATGTCCCGTGAAAAAAAAAATTGTGTATAATATCGCATCTCGGGAAATGCAAATGTTAAAACAGATAAGTGTTAAGTATTATGTGGTGTGAATTAAGAAGCATGATTGTGGAAAAAGAAGCAGCATCATTAAGGATAAGCATGCATGCCTTTCTGTCTGTCATTGCCTTCTCTGCAAGATTCATCATGATAGTTTCAAATATTGTATACATATACATGTATGGATATAAACGCACACAGAAATTAAACATAAGGTTGATAGCTCGAAAATAATCATGATGATTGTCTACTAATATTATATAATGTTTGATATGATAAACTGTAGGTCTTTTTTCAATGTCGAATTCTCCACTAGCTAGTGAACGCATAGATGGAAAATGCAAACAGGGGATGATGACATCATTATGTTTCAGAAATGGAGGATTGAGACTCACTTACACAGTTGCACGCGCAATTTTGACATATTTAACATTATTATCCAAGAGGATAATTTGCTTTGTTTATATTTCACGACAGGAAATTATTGTGCAACTAAACTAAGAGTACAAGACCAAACTCCAGAATTTGTAAATGTAATAATATCCAAAAATAAGGCAAATCCGGACTAATTACCACAGTGAATGGTAATAAGATATATATTAACCAATAACTCAAGAGTTGTGCATAAGGAAGAATGTGTAGTACACCAGGAGTTATTAATCAATCATCTGAACTCCGGCCTGGCTCTAGAGCTTATTGGAAGTGAAACTCCAGGAGTTTTCCAGGAAACAACAACAAAAACTGAGGCTTAAAAAGTTAAAATCTGATCATGGTTGCTTATTAAGAAGCACTAGGAGCTTTAACACTCTCAGGTAGGGTGGCGTGTTCCTGAGATGTCACTGAGTCGTATTCTTCAGATTCATGCCCTGCGATTTTCTTGCGAACAATCTTTTCAAACTCAATTTTATCCAAGTCCTTTGCATTTTCGGCAGCGTGGGCTTGGGCCAGGCTCGAATAATTGGCAGCTGACACTGATATGAAAGCAATCTCATCATCTGTGAGCTTCCTCAAAAATTTTGCTGGGTTCCCTCCCCAAACCTGGGATGTAAAGAAACATATCATGCAACATTTCTTGGATTATACTCGCACATTGAGTTAAACCCACCCAAATTGTTGAGAAAAAGTCATAGGAAAAGAAAAAACTATTGCTTCAGTTAGCAGTCAATTTTCTAATATTTATTGTACACAACAGAGGTACTTCCAGCTGCTGTCTTTTTGCTTCGAGAAGGAACCGAAGCTTTTCCATGATACATAAAGTTCTTTTAACATAGTATTTCATAAATATATCTAGCTAACTAAGAAAGAACAAAGAAACTTCAGTAACTAAACAAAATTTAAATGCAAAATTATGTATTGTAAAAATGGTAAGTCAACTGATAAGATCTGCTAACAAACCTCTCCAGAAGGTATTCTCGTATTCTGTCGCACAAGAGCTCCAGCAGCAACCATCGAGTGTTTCTCGAGTACCACCCCGTCAAGCAATGTTGCACCAATACCAACAAAAGTCTCATCCTCTACAGTACATCCATGCAACACAGCACTATGACCTGCCCAGTTTATGCGCAGGTTAACCCAAAGGACAGAAGAAACCAACCAGGCCCACTGCTTCACACTATTTTTTGCTGGGAATAATTACATCTAAGCCTACTGAGATGTTCTATAAATACAGAAACATCCTCTACTGTTTAAATAACTATTACATACCCCCTTAAACTTCAAAAACATGTGAAATAGGGTCAATATGTTGTAATGTTATTTTCATTTTCAAGAGATTGTCTGTGGAAGTACTCAAAATTCAAGGGTCCTTTTTGTAATATTTTTCGAATGTCAAGGAGTGTTCATAAAAATATTCAAACACTCAAAGGTCTAAATGTGATTATCCATTTAAATATTACTAACCTACAGTAACATTGTTGCCGACAATGGTAGGCAAGACTTTTCCGCTCAGATTAGATTTGGCTACATGAACAAGAGAATTGTCTTGTATGTTTGTTCCAGTTCCAATGCTAATGCTGTTCACATCACCTACATAACATTATTGGATTTTACAATCAAGATCAAGCCAAAATGTAACAACAAACAGGTATAGAAAAGAGATACGCATCAAAACACATATATAACCACTTCAGCTGCAGAAATAATTCAGTAGAACTGCAAACCAACAAATAGGTCTCCACTCATTTTCCTTTTCTTGAGGGGAATGTCGGAAAATATAGTTCCAGTCTTATTCACATGATTGGTGCCTATAAGGGCCAGTTTACCAGAAAATAGAGGAAACGGAGAAAATGAGGAGAAACATATATTTAGGACGAGTTATATGAAAGATTTCGCCAATTTCAAAATTGCCATCTTATATGGAAGATAAGACTCCACCTAGAATTTCAAAAAGGTGGAACACTGTTCTCACTATTTAACAAGAACAGGTCCACGGTTCCTTAGTACGATGAAAGCTAAGGAGCAAAGAAGATGGATTATGAACCAAATCACCTTAATTAGAGTAAATTAATTCACAGGAAGTACAATACAAGTGTTTTTGCTTGAATTCAGAACTAAATAGCTGTTAACTTCAGTGCACGTAGTCCATAACGAGAAAACATAGAGGACAATCATGAATGGTGGTAATTTTGCTAGCAAATAGAAAGCGAAATGACCAGATTTCAGGAAGAAAAAAAAAATCTGAGTAATCACTTAATTGGCCAAAGAATTAGCTCATAATCCACTATTAGCCCCGATTACACATGAAATCGCCCATCACACAAATATAATTCTAGCCCAGAGCATATCAAAACAGGTTTGAGTTCAACAAAAAAATGGATTAACACCCTTACGGGCTCATTATTTATTTATATTTATTTTCCAACTTTACATCCTTATGGTTTGTAATGCATAGTTAATACGGCTGTAAAAGGAATGGAAATGAGAAATAGAGCAGGACAAAATTAACCTCCATAACAGTGGACATCAGACAGGCAGAGGAAAAAAGAGAGGTCATAACTTCAATATTCATCTCTCCCATTCTTAAGATTCAGCAAAACCTAATATTGTTTAGCAATCCATTCAACTTCAAAATGTATTTTTATGCCATCTATTCAAGGGGAAGTTCACCATTTAAAACAGTACGGATAACATTACTCTCAGTATTATCTGCGTGATTTTCAAGTAAATGACAATTGATAACCCCGCCATTGATTTGTCACTGGCTTGTCACTGCTTGTCCCAAGCCAGGATAAAGGAAACGGGTTGTGGCTTGCAATAGCCAAGTAAAGCCTACACCAATTAATCTGGACCACGGGCTTGGTTGTTGTTGTTGTTCTTGTAATGACTTAAGGTTTAATAGGTGTTAGACATAGTAAATAAATCACGAGCAGGAAATTGATGGAGATATTCATTTTTAGTTTTCCAGAAATCTGAGTCAACTACAGCAATACAGCAGTATTTGATTTTTCGAAATCTTACCTCTGAGAACACAGCCATACCAGATGGAGGAACTACTTCCAACATGAACATCCCCAATAATGGACGCACTGGGAGCCACAAAGGCATCCTTCTCAACCACAGGAACTTTGTCAAATACGTTCATGAGCACCCTATGCCTCGAAACTGGGAAAAGCAATTGCATATCAATCACCCCCAATAATGACCAGAGACATGTTATTTTATATTAAAACATCCAAAAATGAGTAGCATGGGGAAAAAGAAAAGATCAACTCAAACCGACAAGGAAAGATTACTGGTGCAACTCCTAGAGAAAAACACAAAATGACACAATGGAAGAATATAGCCTTTGGAAAGTCGACAGTTGATTCTATCACCAACAAACACGACACAGGACCGGTGTATAAGAAACGGTTAGCGACTGAAGGCCAAGATAGGACCAAAGATGAATCTACCATAAAAATAATAACACAACGCAAAACTACATTTGACTAAATTTCAAATGCAGATTAGAAACGACAAAAAAAATGGAGATGAAATACTGTAAGATGACTAGTTATACATACTTGGACTTAAATGCGAACTGACCAGAGGCAAAACGTGCGAAGTGAACTAGTTAAATCAAATAACACCATGGTGTTCTGATACCATCTTGAACCAAAAGAGCCAAACCGAGCAGTGAGCATCTTGTTGTTAAGTTTTGCAATTGACTGATAGTATTCAAAAAGCGCCTTTCTCTAGGCAAAGCTATAAACTTTCCCTAATTCTACTCCAACATTGTCATGGTAATAATCTTATTATCCTAAATTTCAATATATCAATACAAAGCATTATTCCTAACTAATGGAATAGGCTATAAATGTGAAACAACAATCAAATTGAGTCGAACATATCGATTGAGTAGACCGTGTTTTATTTGAACCTTCGGTAAACAAACTTAACACTCATAACTAAGTGGGAGCTCTAGAAAAAAAAACACTATAAAATCTTTAAAAAAAAAAAGCAATGAGTAGTGCAAATTAAATCAAGCAATAATTAATGCATAAATGAGAGGAGGAGGAAGAATATACGCTGCTGTTGGAAATCTTTTTTCCCCTGGAGGCGGGATCCGAGGCGATCGAGGGCTTGACCGGTTTCTCTGATCCAGAATCCGACGGTGTAGATTGCTCTCCCCATTGTACCCATCTGATCTTTGAATTTAATTGAATTGAATTGAAATTGTTAGTTAGTTTAGGGTTTTTGGGATTTAGAAATGGGAAGTGATTTTCACTTTCAGGGGAGCATTAGCATTTGTGTGTTTAGGGAAGAGGACAGTGTGTGTGTGTGTGTGTGGATCCCACAAAGGGGCAAAATCGACTCAACCGAGTTCACAACTGAGTCACACCACTCATGCTAAACTATAACTAAAATATTTTTACTGCATAACAAATAGCCATGTATTTTTCAAATTGTTTAAAAACTATAACTAAAATATTTATGAATTTCTCAAAATATGTCGAAAAAAACTCAAAATATTGAGAAAAATTCTAATATTTAGCAAACACGAAATGAATTCACGAAAACAACTTTGATCTATGTAGGAGCTTGTCCCGTGACAAAACTACATCAATGTATACGTCTTACATATACGTGTATGATGTTGCGGAATTGTCCAACATTCAATGGTACATAACAATAGCGAGCTAATATATATGTTTTTCATATAGTTTTAAAGTAAAGTTACATCACACACAATTCTCACTGTGTTGTTCCATTTCATCTAACTTGAAACGTGATGGTTGAAATCTCAATCTCATCTTATTTCTTAAAAACACAGAGTTTCAGTTCTTAATATCTTATGCACATCTCATGTTTCAATATCATCACTTCTGATCTTTTTTGTAACCTTAAATTTTAGGCTGAGATACACTAACTAAGTGAAAATTATTTTTTTAATTTATCGTTAATGCATGTTCTCCTCTCATCAATTAACATGATACCATATGCAAGTATTATACAACCAAACTACGTGGTCTAAGATAGATATTATTAGCTTGTTATTAGTTAGTATTTTAGGGGCAATTTAACTAATCTGTACATCTCTTAGTTATAACAAACTCTAACTTAATGTTCCCTTTTCTTGTTAGTTAGTTGTAGCTCTATATTCAGCATTTTAGCTCATTTGTACAATACGATTTTATTTGCTCAAAACAAATTTGTTGTTAATATGGTATCATTCGCCACTGTTAATCGATCCTCTCTTCGTTTTTGCTTCACCGTTGCTGGATTTAGCTCCCATTTGTACTATTTTTCACGATTTGCAGTGATCGCTTGGAATCGTGTGTTCGTTGCGATTTGTGGTAATCGCCTTATTACTAGGTTTTGTTAGATTCATTCTATATCGATCGTTATTTTCTATCATGTTCTGATACTTCTCTGATTCACTCGAATCCAACTTCCTCTGGTATTACTCATTTCTCTGGTACTCGCTCTAATGGCGCATTGCACGTGTTCGGTTCGGATCATCCGAACATGTCTCTCACTACAATTCCTCTCGAAGGTGCTTCAGATTATCTCCACTAGAGTAGATATGTGCGTATTGCTCTTGGTGCGAAGAAGAAGCTCGGATTTATTACTAGTTTATTGCATTAACCTACACCTAATCATGAGGATTATGAAGATTGGGTGCACATTGATTATATGGTGACCTTATGGATTTTGCACTATGTATCTCATGGATTGCATGATGCTTTTTTGTTTAGTGGGTCTATTTTGAGCTTTGGGATCAACTCGAGACATTGTATTGGGTGCGCAATGGTCCCTTGGTTTATCCGTTGTAAGAGAGGTTACTTCGATTTTTCAATGTACCTCGTGTGTATCTGTCTATTACACAAAGCTTAAAAAACTTTGGGAAGAATTAGCTTGTGATTGGGAAGTTGCAAGACTGTGTACTTATCAAGTTGTGAGGAATGCTTTAGATTACCAGTCTTTAACTAGACTCACGCAGTTTTTTATGGGACTCAATGATGAGTTTGAGGCTGTTAGTAGTCAAATCTTAGGAATGGATCCATTGCCTCTTGTTGAGAATGCATATACTATGGTCATTAGAGTGGAGAAACATAAAGAAATACATGTCAACATTGTTGCTCCTATGGAGCACTCTGCTATGTTCACTAAGTCCATTGGTTTTAGACAACCTTCTCAACCTAATTACCAGTTAAGCAACTATAATCAGCATGGTACTAAGTTTGGTAATTACAAAGATTATAAGAAACTTCAAGCTGAGTGATACTATGAGCATTGTAAAACCAAAGGTCATAGATAGGAGTATTGTTTCAAGCTTGTGGGTATACCTGATTGGTATAAAGATTTAAAGGTAAATAAAAGGGTCCACTTTTAAAAGTAGATCCTTTGTAAATGTTGCTGACTCTCATGTTGTTATTGGAGCTTCTAGCTCTCAATCCCATGCCTCAACTTCTGGTGGAATCCCTGACTCCTTATAACAGGATTTCTTCAAGTTCATGAAGAATATGATGAAACAACAATCTTCTCAGCAACATGTGCAATTTGGTCAATACATTAGACACGTCCACTTTGCACAAGACTTTGTTGTTAACAGTACTCATTTTTTTACAAAGTTTGAAAGAAAGCTGGTTGTTGGATCATAGACACTGGTACTTCTAATCATATGGTTATTGGTATCAACAAACTTCTCTAACTATAAGAAAACATCACAGAGGAATTTTGCTTGTTTACGTGATGGTTTAGTTAAAAAAAAATGTTTATCACACATGCACTGTTAACCTCACTGCTAAACTAAGATTACAAAACGCTCTCTATGTGCCTCACTTCAGATTTAATTTGATATCAGTTCATAAAATATCTCTTGATTCTCAGATCAAGTTTATATTCACTCCTTCTGGATGTATTTTGCAGCCAGAATTGTTGCAAAGAGATAACGTCAGATTTTTTGCCTGGATTATGTGGACAATTTTCCCTAGTAGTCAAGCTTGTTACTGTGAGACTTCTTCTAGACATTGCTACTCACTCTAATTGGTTCATCCACCAACTTGACATCAACAATGCATTTCTCCATGGTTTCATAGATGAAGTCATCTATTTGAAACCTATTGAAGGTTACCTCAAAGCTGCAACTGGGCAGTGTGTAAGCTGAACAAATCATTGTATGGACTCAAGTAAGCTTCCATGCAATGGAATCTTGAGTTCACTAAATGTCTTCTAGCACATGGCTTCCAACAATCTAAGTATGATGTTTTCTTGTTTACAAAGGGCGGTGGTGCTAATTTCATTGCCTTATTGGTCTATGTTGATGATGTGTTAGTTGTTGGACCTAATCTTATAAACATACAGGAAATCAAGGCTTACCTCCACAATGCTTTTAGTATCAAAGATCTTGGTTCTGCCAAGTATTTTCTTGGCCTTGAATTACTCAGAAATTCCACTAGTTTGTATACCAACTAGAGAAAGTACATCCTAGATATTGTAAATGATGCAGAACTACTTGGGGCTAATCATGTGGACACTCTTTGTCCTAAAGGATTGAAGTTCATAAGTGATGGAGTTCCTATGTCAGAACCTGAGAAATACTGAAGAATGGTTGGTAGATTACTGTACCTTAATATGATCAGGCCTGATGTGTGCTATGTTGTTAACCAACTCAGTCAGTTTCTTCATGCTCCCGCTACTCAACATTGGGATGCAACTTTAACAGTTCTTCATTACAAGACAGGCACACCATCTTTAGGCCTTTTTTTTTTTTTTTACTCAGCCTCTTCCAAGCTCAATCTATGGTGTGCCTAATGAACATGCCGCATTTAATTTCTTATCCAGGTTGTTTTATGGGGTCGATCCGAATGATACGAAGCTCGGATCCGATGGTCCGAAGCTTGTTAACAAATAGGTTTTGTTTAATCTTTATCCTTTTATTGGTATTGGGTTTACCTCACCCAATCGAAGATAGGATTCTCCATACTTTCCCCCTTCCAGTGTTTTTGATTAAAAAGGATTACCAGCGTTTGTACAATTTCTTTTACCAGCACTCTGCTCCGATATTAGATCAAACGGAGAAGCTACATATCTCACGTGACGAGGCATGCCATAATTTATTGTTCGCCACATGCTTTAATTCGTTTGGTGGGATAAATATTTTCTTCCCCAACATGCTGAAATGGGTTAGTCGGGGTTAGGATCCACACGAAATTAGCCACAGAAATACGAAGTGTTGTTATAGTTAACGGCGGAAAGGTGACTGATGGCTGCAATGGAGAACATGTCGCTGATGAAATCTGTCGTCTATGCTGTTAACCAACTAAGTCAGTTTCTTCATGCTCCCACTACTCAAAATTGGGATGCAACTTTAACAGCTCATTACAAGAAAGGCATACCATCTTTAGGCCTTTTTTTTTATTACTTAGCCTCTTCCAAGCTCAATCTATCAGCTTATATCAGCTTATTGTGATGCTGACTAGGCATCTTGCCCTGTCTCCAGAAGGTCTCTCGCATGTTTTTGTGTGTTTCTTATGAGCTCTCTCATTAACTAGAAAACCAAGAAGCAAACTACAATTTCTAGATCTTCTATTGAGGCTGAGTATACGAGCTTAGCACACACCACTTGTGAGCTACAATGGCTCATTTATCTGCTCAAAGATCCGCATATTGAACTTTCTGTTCCTATCCTTCTACATTGTGATAGTAACTCTGTTGTCCACATCACTCAAAACTCAGTTTTCCATGAGAGAACCAATCATTTGTAGCTTTAGTGTCATGTGGTCAAAGATTATTTCAAAGCAGGATTGTTGCTTCCAGTTCATTGCCATGGTTCTCAACAAGTTACTGACCTGCTCACCAAGGCATTAGTTAGTATTTTAGGGGAAGTTTAGTTATTCAGTGACGCGAACACGTTAGGGCTCTGCGAATTTTGGGTGTAGAGTGTGTTGCCGGAGCCACGGCTTAGCGGCTTAGGGGTGGTTGGAGGAGGTGGCGGGACTAGTTCCGCCAAGTTCCGCCAATTGCGCTTCTTGTTGGAGGTGAACGAAGATGGTGATGGATTTGAAGGTGTTGGGGTGGATTAAGAGGCGAGATTTGGAGAGGAGTGCGATTGGCGCCATTGTTGTGGGTGTGAGGTATAGATACATGTGTTGTTGTGCCATTGTTACTGATGGTGGTGAGGAAGATGACCTTTTTAATAAATTTTTTTTGGGGTTTGAGTAATAAAAAAAATAATCTTAAAGTTAATTGTTTTTCTATTTTTTTTATGAATTTATTTTCTTGGTTGTTTTTTATATTTTTTATTTGATTAAAGTATTTAATGTATTTTAATAAATATTAAGAAATATAATTTTTATTTCAACATTAGAATAAGTTAATTTTAGATTTTACAATAATAATAGAAAATAATAATGATTTAGTTTTTAAGATATAAATATAAAATCTTAAGTAAAATAATAAATTTATATTTTTTTCTTCTATATTATGTTTCTTTTTGGGGGGAGCAAAGTGCAATTTCAAAATTACAAGGGTAGTTTCCAAATTATTTTTCTATTATTATGCAATGACTGTGTATTGAAAAAAAGGAAAAATCTTTATTATTTCCACGTGGCGACGACATGGCAGCCACATCAGCAAAAAACCCGAATAAAAGTAATTGTGCATTTTTAGTTGAAAAAAACTAAGTTACAGGGCATTTTATTAGCACGAAACCAAAAAAGTCATTTAAGAATTTTAGAAAAAATTATAAGGCAGAAAAAATAATTCGTCCTTAGTTATTATATGTAACTTTATATTCAACATCTTAGCTCATTTGTACAATACGATTTCATTTGGTCAATAAACATAAATGTTGCTCTCTCGCTCTTCAAATTTGCTGTTAATAGCTATCGTGATTTGATTTGTTATAACAAAATAATGTAAACTAATAAATAAATTGAACTACTACGAATTCGAACGCTTTATCAACACCAATGAAATGATATACTAGTTTAATATAATCTCCGGTTCCCAATTGCAATAAGAAAGAAAATAGAACAATTTTTCATGATTAAATTAAGCAATTATATATATATCTATATATTAAAACTCAGTAGATCTTATCACCTTTGCATGACCTCACACGATTTAGCAGACCATTACCTAAATGCCAAAATAAGACCCAACAATGGGTGCACATACTTTCAGTATCTTTTTCCACTTTCAGAAAGTTGAAAATTGCTCTCAAAGTATTGATGCAGACTCCGAGGAGCATTGGGGTTGTTGAATTTGAAGACCCTTTACTTCTCTTTCGCTTTTGTATGGTACGATTTACTCAGACTGCTCACTGTAACAAAAAGGAGAAAAAGGCCTTTTAAGTAACTTGATTTTCTTTAAATGGTAAATACCGTTTTGGAACGTGAGGATCATCTTGTACAATTGTCTTGTTATCTCAACTCGGAGATCAAAGTGTCAGTCTATGTATAAAACAAATGCGATTGTTTCGAGGATTTTTTTTAGATATTCTGGAAAATTAGTAAAAACTATTATTGCAATGAACGTGGACAAGATATTACGATATTGTTTTCATATATAAGATTGAAAATGAAAAACGATTCGACACTAATAATGAGGGAAACTTGGAAACTTAGATCCATGCTATGTCCAAAACCTTAATGGATTTTTATTTTTATTTTTTATAAGACAAGTTCATGAAATATATATTATATAGAGAAATCTTGTGAGCACAAGAGGATTTATGGAAGTCGTACGGAATGGGGCTGGCTAAGCGTATGGGCGGAAGGACAAAACTAAAAATAAGAACTAATGGTCAATTAATTAATAATTGGTTTTATTTTTAAAAAGCATGCAGGAGATGGTTATGATTGAGGACGTGGTTTTAATTTCAGAAAAGGGGTTTTGGGAAATTATCCATGTGTTAATCTAAATTGACAGATTAGGTCATGTGAAAAATAAGCGAGCAAATTGCTTCCTTATAATTGCAAAAAAGTAGACACCATCTCCTGATTATTTTTCTACGATGCACCGACACTAAAAATCCACACGTGTCCGTGTCATATCGTGTCAGCGTATTCGACGTTGTATCAGACACACATAGTAAGACTTTGCTTAAGAAAAAATTGTATCGCCGTGTCCATGTCGTGTCGTGCAATTTCATTGTGTCCATGTCCATGTTCATGCAATATTGTTATTTTTATATTATAACTTGTTCTAGTTAGTGGCGAAGCTACATTTGATATTTCTAGTATTTTATTTTTTTGTAGTTTTAAATGTACTATTTATTTTCTATTTTTTAATTAACAGTGCGAAATACAAGGTCAAAATAGATTGATTTCAAAATTGTAATTATACTTGTTCAGTAATCTTTTGGCCCACTAACTTGGCGTTGTTATTTGAATTTTAACCCACTAATTTAGCGCGCAACAGTTTTAGTCCACTAACTTGGCACCAATATCAATTTTGATCCATTAGTGCCATTCACGCATGAATTGTACATGGTGCTACCCGCTCTCCATTTTCTGATTTGGGGTTTCCTTCTTTTATTTGTTTTCCAATTTTTCGCGTATTTAATTTTTTTATTTCAAAAAATAAATAAATTAGTGGGTTAAAATTGAAATGGCGCTGAGTAAGTATGCAAAAATTAAAAATCTCCCTGATTCCAAGTATTAAAACAACAACAAATATATATACATCTTTTGGTGCAAAAAAATACCCCATCTCACGTTTGCGTGAACTACGAGTTCCTGTATAGTAGAGTAGTGTGCTGTTTTGTAAGACCACAAAGGTGGTGAGATAGCCTATTTATTTTTCACAAGCCATCATTTAGCTTAACAAGGGATAATTTACCAAAAAACCTACAAATATTACTTGATCACCGTTATTAGTACATTAATGTGAACTCTGTAATTAATGTACAAGAAATAAAGATTTTCATGTTTTAAGAGGCACTGTTTGCATAGCTAAAAGTTGTTGAGTGTTGTTCTTCAAAAGTTATTTGGAGTTTTCACCAATTTATTAGAGTACCAAAGAATGAAAAATATAATGAGCTATGACTGTTTGTAAGAAAGCATGCAACTTCTGCGCATCAATCAAAATTGCGTTTTTGGTTCGTAAATATTAGAAACTCTTATAGTATTTTGAGACATTTTTCCATACATTACTGCTCCGGCCATTTAGTTAATAGACATTTATTTTTTGCCATTCATTTAATAGACATGGAAATACTCTATTATGGTTTGTTTCTATATGTAGAATCGAAAATAAAATATTTTGGTACTTTTCGAACACTACAAGATTTCAGCGGTTTTCCCGACCGGAAACTCCCGACCAGATTTCGGTCGGGGAAAATATTCCCGACCGAATTGCGGTCGGGAATACTCTGGGCGGAAAATTTCCTGCCCAGAGTGTCGCCCTAATCTCGGCCCAGCTGGGCCAGGACTTCCCGACCGCATTGCGATCGAGAATGACCTCATTCCCGACCGAAATGCGGTCGGAAAAGAGGTATAAATACCTCCCTCCTCCTCTTTCATTTTCACACACAAATTCTCTCTCCCCAAAAATTTTTGCCGACCGCCCACTTCCTATTCGCGACCGAAAATCCGTCGCCACTTCCGATCCGAAAATTATTTTTGCTTTTTCTTGTTTATTATGTTATATTTAATATTTTAATATTAATTTTTTATGTTTAATTGTTTGATATTGTAGAAATTGTTAGGATTTAATTAGGAAATGCCTTTAGGAATTGTTAGGTTTTGGGAAATGTTAGACTTTTATGCCTTTAGGAATTGTTAGGCTTTAGGAAATGTTATAGTTTTATGATTTTAGTAATTATTTATGTCTTTAGGTAATGTTATAGTTTTATGATTTTAGTAATTATTTATACCTTTAGAAAAAAACTATATAACTTAGTATTGATTAAACTTAGGTCATCTCTACAATTATAAAAATTCTAACTTAGATGCTTTTACTTAGTTCGTAGCACTCCTCTTCGACGACATGTCGTCCCGTGATAGCGATCGTGGCCAGCCCTCGAAGAGAGGGCGTAGTGGTCCATCGAGCACTCCATCGAGTACTCCACCTACTGGTCCACCGAGGATAGGTCCTCGTCTACGGATCATTCATTCTGGCGGTGCACCACCCGCTCCTGTCGATGCACCTGATACTGATCTTGGCGAGTCCCCTACTTCTTCACATCCACATAGGCGTATCGGATCGAGCGGCGGTACTCCACCAGATCTAGTAGTACCATTTCGACTAGATGATGATCACGTAGCATCGACGCCATCGTCATCATCTAGGCCATCGTCATCATCTAGGCCATCGTCATCATCGAGGCCACCGTCATCATCGAGGCCTACGGCACCTAGGCCACGCTCTACAGAGTCTACACCGGCGGGTCCTAGTACTTCTTCCCTGCAGACGATGCCGGTGCAGGACCATCTTCAGCGACGCAGCAGAGACCGGGCCGAGGCATATCGAGAGGGCCGCAGGTTCCGGCTGACCGTAGAGCCCGTCGTAGGGTCAAGCTGGATGGGCACGGCGTATTTATGGATGGGAGCAAGATAGCGTCGGCGATTACCTCGATCATTAGGGAGTTTATGAAGATGTGTATTCCTTCACACACCGAGGTCGATCCAGATGTCCAGAGACTGATGTGGGCTAAGTTTAAGGTGAGATTTAGAAAGTTTACTATATATATATATATATAAATAGTAAGATCTTTATTTAATGAAACCTTAATTAAAAACCTTATTTAATTGTAGAGCATATACTACATTGATCCGACTGACATGATTCGTGCACATTCCGCATACGAGGCGAAGGCTAAGAACTGTTACAAGGAAATCATGTACAATGCGAAGAAGAACTATTACAACAGGCTCGATGATCCGAAGTGGGCGTCGCGTCCGAAGAACAGTTGGATGAGCGACAAGTTAGAGAGGATGTTCGTGACGCATTGGGAGTCGGTTGACCATGCGAAGAAATCCGCGGCAGGCTAGAAGAACAGGCGAGCGGGAGAGGCACCAGACTCTGATCGTCCTGCACGAGCTACTCATGCTAGTGGGTACCGGAGCTACACGGAGATTCGACGTAGGATGGTATGTCTTATTAAATTGAGTTTCTATACGAATAATATTATTGTCTTATATTTAAATAGCTAAAATAACAAATGTATATCAATATGCAGGCTGCTTTTAGACCTCCAGGGGCCCCTCCACCTCGACACGATGAGGCATATCGTTATCAGCACACACATGTGCCCAGTGGTCTTCCAGAGGGAGCTCCACGTCGCCGCGTTTGGGTTCACCCCAAGTATAGGGCTATCTACGTAAGTATTTAACTTGTATAGCATTCTTTGATTACTGTATTAATATATGTCTTTCTTAATTACGTACTAACAATTATGACAAAATGAACAGGAGGACTACATGGGCCGTATGATCGAGAGGTACGAGGCGGATCGTTCTACGTGGCCACCACTAGATCAGGAGCTGTGGAGTCTAGCGATAGGAGGATTGAAGAAGGGGAAGGCTGCGGGTCTCCCTACGGATGCACGTCACGATCGGTTTGGTTTCTCGACAAAGAAGAAGCCAGACACGACACATGATTATGCGAGGGCGTTGGAGAGGGAGAACCGTCGTCTTAGGACTGTTACTGATGCGAGGGTTGACGAGCTTGTTACTCACGTAGAGTACTTGACCCAGCACATCACCCAGACTACAAGTACTCCTCTTGCTCGACCCATGCCTTCAGGGGGATTCATGAGTGATGCTCGTCGAGCCGGCCAGCGTTCCTCCGCCCCCCCTCCTGATCCTTTTGCGCATGGTGCTCCGGGCAGCCTGATGTATGATGATGAGTACGAGGATGACCCCGATGAGGACCCCAAGGATGACACTCTCGGTGGTGATGCAGCCGATCTTGCCGGTGATGGTGATGATGGTGCTGGACCCTCCACAACTCCTAATACATTTGGATTTCATAACGAGGACTATGAGTAGTAGTAGTTTTACTTGTTTTAGGGTTATTTTAGTATTGAAAACTGTGTTAGTTGTTTGTATTTATGTAATTCGTTTGATGCTTGGACCAATTATGTAATGTTAAACTAGTTTCGTATTTATTCTATAATTATGCGGAGTAGTTGTGTATTATTTGTTCGTTTGATGCAGAGTAGTAGTATTATTTGTTCGTTTTATCTAAGTATTGAAAATTGTGTTAGTTGTTTGTTTATTGGTAATTATGTAATGTTGTTATTACTACAAGCACGAATACAAACTATAATATGAAATTAAACAACGTGAATCAATTTTTTTTTTAAATAAAATTCGACCACTAAACCATAATCGATGCTAGTCATACATACTATCCTCAGAATCTGAGTCACTCATTATATCTTCCTCTTCCTCTTCCTCATTGCCCTCGTCGTCCTCGTAGCCCTCCTCTTCCTCGCTGCCCTCCGCTGCTGCCTCCTCGCCAACCACATCAAATCCCTCGTTGGCCAATTGGATATTCATATCGAATGAGGAAAGGTCAACGCATAAGTTAAACCCTTCAGATGCATTCTCTTGTAGCACTTGGTTCGGCATCCCCGCGTCGACATCTTTTGATCCTGCAACTGATGACATATCGATTATGTGTCTGACAGGAATAGTGGATACGGCCAACCATCCTCTCTGTCCCGGTCACCCTGTTGTCTTCTTTGGATAGGGCACATAGTACGCATGTTTTGCTTGGTTAGCGAATACAAACGGCTCATTGGTGCTGAGGGTACGCCTCGGGTTGATGTCAACCAACTTGTACGTTGAATGCTCTTGCGTTCCTGCGTTTATATCATACCAAACACATTTGAACAAGACTATGTATAGGGGCCAGATTCTGGCCCAATATTCCACCTGTGTAATGTCTTTCAACGTTCCATAGAAGTTGGTAGCATCGGATCCTCCCATGTCTCCCTTCACATAAACACTGCTACAATCACTCTTCTTCGAGCCCAAAATCATATCGGTGTGAAATCTGAACCCATTCACAATGTATCCCTCGTAGGTTGCCACTGAATAAGCCGGACCTGTGATTAGAGGATCTATTCGTACGTCGGTCTCGTATTTCCCACTTGAATATGTCTGCTTGAACCATGCTACGTACTCTTGGTTCCTCTTGGATTGTATCTCCATTGGACTTAGTCCACCACACTCCTCTTCTACAAACAGTCTGCATAGGAAAATCATCTTTGTGCATCGTCTTGGTAGTTAAGAACTCGGCAAACCACTGGAGCACAATCTTTGACTTCTTATTGTTCATTTTTATGTCTCCCATCTGCATCAATTTGTAGAACTCCTTTGTCTCGGGACTTGGATCTTTGTTGCGCACCTCTCCCTCAACAAATCGACCCCCATATGCATCCACAACCAATTCTCTAAACGAAGTATCGGCATGAACCGGACTATCAACGTGAATACTAGCAGACGGTGATTCAGGTACATATGATGTAGACGCCTCGCTCGCCTTCTCTCCATGCAACACCCATATCCAATATTGATACACAAACCCCCACTTATGAAGATGATCCCGTACTACGTTTCGATCAAAAAACTTTAAATTGATGCATCTCTGGCACGGGCACCTAATACGATTTCTTAGATCTACGTAATCTCTCTGTTGTGATGCATATTGTATGAATTCACGAACCCCAACCACGTAATGTTGATTTAAATAACCAGTGTTACTATCTATCCTATCGTACATCCAAGATCTATTGGGACGATAATCCATTACTAATCTAAGAAAATTAAAAAGAAATTGTTACAATTAATTTCACCAATCAATATATTTATCATTTATATAAAGAATTTAAAACACGAGTACGACGAAGCCAAGGCAATTAATACTTACTTTTTGTAGCGTAGAAAATACTTAGATCAAGTATTCTTTGCAAACACACGCCCCTCGTTGCATTTACCGCAATATCTAAAACAAAGAAACATTAAAAAAACTTAATAAAAACGATCTTAATTGAGAAAAACTAACAAAAATAGTTATAACAAGAGGAAATCGTAGATACCTTAGCAAGTGATGAATGTTGGAATGATTTCTCAAGTGGAATAGAGAGGGGTATTTATAGGGGGGACTGACAGTGATCGTTGTTATTCCCGACCGAGATTCGATCGAGAATATTAGGGTTTAGGGTTTAGGGTTTAGAGGTATTGGCGACCGATTTTCGATAGGGAATAATATTCATATTATATTCTTAATTTCACAATTTCGCT
This sequence comes from Linaria vulgaris, assembly GCA_948329865.1. Taxonomy (NCBI): domain Eukaryota; kingdom Viridiplantae; phylum Streptophyta; class Magnoliopsida; order Lamiales; family Plantaginaceae; genus Linaria; species Linaria vulgaris. The sequence continues at coordinate 25,139,796 of OX415250.1, read as the reverse complement.
CTCAATTTTAGATAAATTGTTGATTTAATGATCAAGTAAATCAATATTAGTTATATATTACTAAAAATCTCAAAAAAAATTAAATTTAGTTGCATGTTGATGAATCGTTTGAAGCGTCGATTCATATTGTCACTTATAAATAGATTGGTATATGTAGCTGCTAATAATGTAACTACTTACGATTATGTTAAACATATGTTAATATATATATCACAATTAGCCTCTCTATACTAACGTTCGTAACAAATGTTAATCGCCAATTGTGAATACTCCTCTATACTACGTATGATTATTATATGTAAAACTCCAAACTAACTTAACTTATATTCCGGTAATCTATACTAATTTAATAATTAAAAGTACATTAAACTAACTAACTATTAGTGCAATTCATGTATGTAGTGAGATTCTATAGTTTACTTAACAAACACATCAAGATTTTCCAAAAGATCGAAAAAAAAGACAAATTTACTATTTTTCCCGACCGATTTCTGGTCGGGAAAAAAATTCAAGGTCATTCCCGACCGATTTTCGGTCGGCATTGACACTTATTGCCGACCGAAAATCAATCGAGAATAATATTTAACATTATTCACGACTGCATTCCGGTCGGGAATAATATTCAAAGTTATTCCCGACCGATTTTCGGTCGGGAATAATATTTAAACCTTTCCCGACCGAAATGCGGTCGGCATTGCCCGCGTTTCTGGGCAGCATAGTATTGCCGACCGAAATCCGGTCGGCAATGTTTGAAAATATGGCGGTTTTTAAAATTTTTTGAAAATTTTCAACTTTCCCGACCGAAAAAATTGGCGGACTCGGTGGAAAATTCAAATTTGACGAAAATTCAATTTTTTTTAACTTTTTCTATAAATACACTTCATTATTCTCCTCATTTTTTCATCTCCAAACACGTTTTTCATCTCCAAAAACTTTTTCTAACACTTTTTTCATCTCCAAAAACTTTTTCAAACACTTTTTTCATATTCAAACACTTTTCAAAACACTTTTTTCTTTCAACCTCAAAATTTATTTTTTCACTTCTTTCTTCAACATTTAAATAATCAAACACTTATTTAATTTTTTTGTGTTTGAGATTGAGCAATGAATCAAAAATTTAATTGCTCATCTAAAACACAAAAAAGTTAAATAATGTTTTAAAATATTTCAAAATAGTAAAAAAAAATAATATTCCGGTAATAATCGGTCGCGAATAATATAAATATTATCCCCGACCGGTGTGCGGTCGGGAATAGCATGAATATTATTCTCGATCGATTTTCGGTCGGGAATAATATAAACATAATTCCCGACCGGCCCACGGTCGGGATTAGTCGTACATATTGCCAACCGGATTTCGATCGGGAATACGGAATATTATCCTCGACCGATTTCCGGTCAAAAAACGAATTGGGGAACTTCCGACCGGGAATCGGTCGGGAGGTTTGAAAAAAATTCTCGACCGATTTTCGGTCGGGATATGTTTTCCCGACCGTTGACCGGTCGGGACTTTTCCCGACCAGTATTTTGTCGGGGTTGACGGTCGGGAAATTCCCGACCGAAATTCAGTCGGGAAAGTCGGTCGGGAAAAGCTCGGGCCGACCGAAGCAATGCCGACCGGCCCTTCCCGACCGAAAATCGGTCGGGAAAGGGTAATTCCCGACCGCCGAAGGGTCATTCCCGACCGGCTTTGCGGTCAGGAATGACCCGATTTTTTTGTAGTGGAAGATTAGTTTAGAAATTGTGATCTATAGTTCCAGTTTACATTAATAAAAGGGAAAAAAACACCATGCCCCCTATTCTTTCTGCCGTTTCGCACTTTACCCCCCCCCCCCCACCTTTGGTTCATTGCACCCGACACCCCCAACTTTGAAACCGTTAGCACATTACCCCCCGCCGTTAGAATTTCCGTCAATTATGAGGGTATTTCGGGGTAATGTGCTAACGGTTTCAAAGTTGGGGGTGTCGGGTGCAACGAAACAAAGGTGGGGGGGGGGGGTAAAGTGCGACACGGCAGAAAGAATAGGGGGCAGGGTGTCTTTTTCCCTTACATAAAATAACAATGATCAAAACAAAATTAAACTTAACTCGTTATGTCTAATCTTAGTTATATATAAAAATGGCAAAGGTAAATTTGAAAGAGAATATATCCAGTCATGCATGAACATATTTTTGTCATGGTAAAAAGATTAATGGCTAATAGAAGCAATCATCTAAACTGTAACTTCAAGAAATGTGTCAACAACATTTGTATAGAAGCTTTAAAATTATACCGTAAATAAAGCGTATAGGAAAAAAAAAATACAAATTAAATCTATTAGATACTACACAATTGAAATTTATCAACCTTTCATTTTGGATTTACTTAAAAAGTAGTCCATAAAAATTAAGTGAAGCTGAAGATTTTCGCTTTCTTGTGATGTGGTTTTTGAACCACTTTTAAAAGTTTTGTGTTAACCCCTCGGCCAGAATACCCATATGAACAATGATCGCCGATGCTTTAGCCAGTTCCAATCCGAGGGGAAAGCTACGATAGCAAGTATCCCGATAGCAAGATACCCCCTCCGTTGAAAGAAAAAGGGGACAAGAAAAATCAAGCTAATAAAAAAAAAAACCAAGGAAAGAATATTTGTTACATAAGGATAAATTCATAAAAACTATAGAATATTTAGAGCACTCTCAAAATTCTAAAAAAGACGTTTAGACAGGGCGTTCCACGATACTTTCACATGTCGATATTTTCCCGTGTTAACAAAATGACGTCGTCTGTGGGAACGTCACAGAAAACTGCCTTTGGGTCACGTTACACCAAAAAAGACACCCTGCCCCCTATTCTTTCTGCCGTGTCGCACTTTACCCCCCCTCCCCCCCCCCCCCCCCACCTTTGTTTCGTTGCACCCGACACCCCCAACTTTGAAACCGTTAGCACATTACCCCGAAATACCCGAAATACCCTCATAATTGACGGAAATTCTAACGGCGGGGGGTAATGTGCTAACGGTTTCAAAGTTGGGGGTGTCGGGTGCAACGAAACAAAGGTGGGGGCGTAAAGTGCGAAACGGCAGAAAGAATAAGGGGCAGGGTGTTTTTTTCCCTTAATAAAAATATTGTAATTTAATCATCTGTTAGGATATGAAATCCTAAAGGGTTTGTTCTTCTTCGAGTGAGAACAAATAACTCCTAAGAAAAAAGAGAAAAGAGAGAATTTTTAACAAACAAGTTTATTTTTTCTTAATCCTAGGTACATATGATAAGTCCTAATATATAATACACAATTACAATATTTCAAATTCAAAAGAAAACTGCGGTAAACTACCCACTAACATCAAAATAATTGTCCACTAAAATATAACTACTCAATCCTATCCACACACCATATTAATATATATATATATATAATATAATACAATCTAATACAATACACATAATTAAAATAAACATAAGATAATAATATATAAATATATCAAGGCCCGTATCATCCTCTTTAAAATAATATTTTATCATTGGTTAAAAATAAAAGTTCCAACAAACTTGATAAAAAAATTACTCATAGAAGCCGGAATGATTCCTAGGATAAAACGAAATTCATAAGAAACTTGAATGCGTAGTACAACAAACTGAGGAAAAAATAAGTGTCTTTAATTTCTTATGAATAAATAATTCCAGGTTGTATAGCCTTACGTTTTCTACTGAATCATGAGGTCATTGATGATGAGCGATAGCTGTTTTTTCCACTAATGAAATCTGACCTCATTGCTTCACATTTCTGAAAACAGGTTCTTTCATCACACCTGCAATTGCTTATATGCATCAATGTTTGCTTTCTACGTGCATTACTTGACTATATATAGATCTTCTGCTCTTTTGCCTTATCTTCTCTTATGCATAACCTTAGGCCCTGGCTAAAGCTTGAAATTTAACTTGGACTAGTAAAACTTGTTGCGTACTTGTGTTGCGAATATGTCACTCTTTTATATTATCTACTCTTGTGTTACCACAAGTCCAACATAATTTTACATTTGATTCACACTCTTCGTATACATGCATGATTTTGTTTAATTGTCAAACATTTAGAGTTGAATAGATCATAGTAGTAAAATACAATGTTAATAGCACTACAATAATAAAACTCCCTTCAATTTTAGCGAGAAGTTACGATCCCACAAAATATTCATAGTGCTCTTTCGGTTTGTTGAACCAACTTGAATGAGATGATTCACGCATCATATCTAGTTCTCCATCCATTTAAAATAGGACAAAATATTAAAAATGCCTGCTAACTTTTTTAAAAAAGTTAAAATGCCCTTTTTTTGGGTCTTACCAAAATGCCCCGTATGTTTAAAAAAATCTTTCAAAAATGCCTTCGGCCCTTATATGGGCCAAAATTGTCTACGTGGCAGTACAAAAGTGTACTTTGCACTCCAAAATAAATTGCATTTTATACCCTAAAATATTTTAGGGTGCAAAATGCAATTTATCTTAGGAGTGCAAAATACAATTTTGTATCGCCACGTAGGCAATTTTGGCCCGAATAAAGGCCGATGACATTTTTAGCAGACTTTTTAAAAGATATGGGACATAAAAACAAGGCAAAAAAAAGAGCATATTAACTTTTTAAAAAAAATTAAAGGGCAAATTTAATTATTCTTCCTTTAAAATATAGAAAATATTAAAAATGTAGTTAAGGCCGGGGCTTCTATTGTATCATCTTAGTCATTCATCAATGTAATAGAACTATCAGCATTGGCTATATTATTTGTTCACTAAATTTGCATTATATTCAAGATACAACGTTTTTTATTTGTTCTATCTAAGTTGAAAATCTGAAAATCCCAGTTTGTCCCTGTGTTTCAAGGAACATATTGTGCGTGATAAAACTAAAATGCTCATATTTTAGAAGAACGATTTACGAATAGTTCATTTGGTCTTATTATTATCTTTTGAACTAGGGTTTGGGGGAAAACCCTAAATAAGGTACAAATTAAAAGTACTTACTTAGTGATTGTCAGTTGGATAAAGAAAACTCATCATACCACAACTCTATTTATCATCCGATTCCATTAAAGGGTGGTCCCGTTCTACATTAGCCATTTCTATACGTAATTTCCGGATTCTACTTAAATTTGCAGAGAACCTAATGATATATACTCCTATATACTCAATTCCCCCCAAGTAAATGTTTATTTTATTTTTTTATTTTGAACGCTATGGATTTATTATGGAATTAGAAGTAGCAACGGATTTCAATAGTCTGAATTTGTCACACAAAAATTAACATTTCCATACACACACTTATGGATCCATTCCACATAGCAATGGAAGAGCATGTACACCCCCCTTTTGAACTAACACAATGGTCCAATAATTACTCTCAAATTTATCAGAATCATCACGAATCCTCAAATTTACTTGGCCTCAATCATCGAAGTGAAAATTTCAAAGTACAAGAAGATCAACAAGAAGAAGAAGAGCCAGAAGAAGAATTAGGAGCCATAAAAGAGATGATGTTCAAGATTGCAGCTTTGCAGCCAGTCGACATCGATCCAGCCACGGTCCGCAAGCCTAAAAGGCGAAACTTGCGAATCAGCGACGACCCTCAAAGCATTGCAGCAAGACACCGCCGCGAGAGGATAAGCGAGAAAATCCGCATCTTGCAAAGACTTGTTCCCGGAGGCGCGAAAATGGACACCGCCACGATGCTAGAGGAAGCAGCTCGTTACGTTAGGTTCTTGAAGCGACAAATCCGCCTCCTCCAAGCAAACCCCAACCAGGCAGTACTCAGTACCGCAGTCAACAACAACACTAGTTTCACCGCCGTAGCAGGGCCTTCGTACAATATGTTTGGAGGTAATTACAAGTTTGATGATGGAGCAAATAATCAAAGTGCTGATGATCTCACGTGCCTTAATAACAAGTTCATTGCTGGTCAGTACTATTAGTTAGTTAGTTATGTAATTAATTTAATTAATTGTATGTATTAAAACATGATTGATGGATCATAACAAGATATATAAAATGAGGATGATATTCGGTAATTTATTATAATTGGATATGTCGTTGCATGTGATGATGCGAGAAGGGTTTATTATGATGATATCGTTGACAAAAGGGAGCACTGGAATAATCACAAAACGGTTAGCTATAGCTAGAATTACCTACATATATTTGTCCATTTCTATAATGTAAATAAAATATTAAGGCTTTTGTCCTTCTCCTATCTCCTCTAAAAAAATCATTTCAGCATGGGAATATAACAGTGACGTGACGAAAGGTTGAATATTATAGATCATGATTTATTATTTATTTTTTTGATAGAAATATATCATGATTAATGAATACTGTAACTATATATATCTCACGCATATTAATTCAACGCACACGCACCAACACATCTTAGTGTGTGCCAATTATTATTTGGCATTTCAGATCTAATTTAGATTGTGCATTCGTAGTATGTTCTTTTTGTATTTTGGTGAAGTGTGCTTCATGATAAGCTTCTTCATTTTTTTTTTTTTTGAACTCAAGAAAAGATTTTATTTCCGACGCCATCGCGCCCAACACGACAAAATACATCACAATGTCAATAGTCCTCAAAAGGAATCAAGCAAACTAGAGCAAAGCAAAGCTAAGGTTAGGAGGTTCCATAACATCAACCGTTACAGATCGCGCAAGGTCATGTGCCAGCATATTCGCATCCCGTCCGATCCAACGTATAGAGAAACCTTCTTGGGTTTCAAATAGTCGATAAGCTTCTTCATTTAGTGAACATCATTTGGTGTAATTATACAATAAAATTCGAGTGACTTAATTAATATGAACGTGCCTTCTATCCAGCTTGCACTATTGAAACAAAACTGCAAACCATATAAATTGGGCTCTGCAAATTTTGAGTGTCTGCGAAGTTACAAAGAGATACATACACATGTTTGGTGTAGCATGAAATGCTGAAAGAAAGAGTGTAACTGCTTTGGTTGTTAGTTAAATAAGCAACCTACAAATACTGGGGAAATGAATTTTATCATGTACTTTTCATATAGGGTAGGCTTTTTTATCATAAAGCTTCGGATATCAACTTTCTTGGGACTCTGAATTTGCTACATGCCTATAAATATACATTTAATGTAAATCTTTTAGGTTGGATTTCAGGCCCATGCTGAATTTGTGCATCTCCAATTGTTTTTTCTTATATATTAATGTTTCCCTTTATCAAAAATATATGTGCGAATTATTATTTCTGCCCCATAACTTTGCAAAATATTATTTTTTGCCCTTTTTTTTTCGAGGCGACTTTTTCTGCCCTCCAAATTTTTATTTTTCTATCAAAAATGCTCAATTTCAGCCACATAGGCTAAATTGCTGATGTGGTAGCCCATTCAAGAAAGTGTTATGGTACGTCAATAAGTTGTCACGCCACGTCATATTTTTCAGTCCAAAAAATGTGTTTTAAACTAATTCTTGTAATATTAAAAATTGCACTTGCACCCCAAAATAAATTGCACTTTGCCCCCAATATATATATATATATATATTTATATATAATAGAAATTTATATATATAAAAACTTATATATAACTATTTGGTAAAAATAATATATATAAAAATAATAATAATAATAATAATAAAGCTATATATATAGATAATAATAATAAACATATATATAACTATTTATAAATAATAAATATTTTAACAAGATATAAAAAATAGAACATTAAATTAAAAAAAAGGTCATCTTCATCCTATACACCCCCCCCCCCCCCCCCGCCGCCGCCGCCGTCACCACCCTCCGACCCCCCTACCCCGCCACACGCCGACGCTTACAGAATCACGACGGCTTCACCACCACAGCAGTGGTGGCCCGCGTCGATTCGACGCGGGCCGTCGTCACCACCCTCCGACCCCCTACCCCGCCCCCACGCCGCCGCGTACAGAATCGCGGCGGCTTCACCACCACAGTGGTGGTGGCGTTACGTCGATTCGATGCGGCCACCACTGCAATGGTGGCCGCGTCGATTCGACGCCACCATCACTGCAGTGGTGGTGGGGGCGGAGTAAGGGGGTCGGGGATGGTGGGGTGGGGGGTCGGGTGGGGGTAGGGTTGGGGGGGTGGGTGTTTTTTTTTCCTTTTCAATAATAAAAAATGATATATCTTAATTTTTAATATATAAAGATATAAAGATATACTTTTTTTATTGTTTTTAATATATAATGATATACTTTTTTTATATATATTTATATATGTTAAAGAATTAAATTTGTTATTGCTTTTAATATATGTTTATTATTATTATCTATATATAGCTTTATTATTATTATTTATATATATATTACTTTTTACCAAAATAGTTATATATAAGTTTTTATATATATAAATTTTTATTATTTATAAATATATATATTTTGGGGGGCAAAGTGCAATTTATTTTAGGGTGCAAGTGTAATTTTTAATATTACAAGGATTAGTCCAAAAAACGTTTTTTGTGCTGAAAAATATGACGTGGTGTGACAACTTATTGACGTGGCATATCACTTTCTTGACTGGGCTGCCACATCAGCAATTTAGCCTATGTGGCTGATATTGGGCATTTTTGATAGAAAAATGAAAACTAGCAGGGCAGAAAAAGTCGGCTCGGGAAAAAAAATAGCAAAAAGTAATTTTTTGCAAAGTTATTGGGCAGAAATAATAATTTGCCCAAAATATATTTAGTTTCTAGACCCGGCTAGGGATAGGAGTTTGGGACATGTATGTGGATACCCATTCCGGCTCAATGAGGTATCAAGACCCAACTTAGACACGATTGAGTAAATTATCGAGCTTGGAACTGTTAAGAGTACCAAACTTATATATGTAGTTGGATCGGGACTCGGCTACTACATATTCTATGTACCCCGACCCAATTGGTATTTGATACCGGATTGCCAATACGAATATTAGAATTTCGAAGAAAGACAATGATTCCTTTCGTAAATTGCTCTGAAATTTTTGTTCATACCATCACGCGATTTTACATAGACAAGTGAAACATCATTGATAGGTTGATATGATAAATCTAATTGTCGCATTATATTTTCTACAACCATATTTGAAAATACATACTATATTCATATATATATATATATATATGTGTGTGTGTGTGTGTGTGTGTGTGTGTGTGTGTGTGTGTGTGTGTGGCACAAGACACCGTCCATGACACGTATTTCCCTCACCCTCTCCCAATAAGTAGGGTTTGACAAATTATGATGGAGGGCTCCCTTTTGAGTATATGAAAATCTGCTCATACTTTACGTAATACTTAACGCTTCATCACAATTTTTTGGAGGCTCGTCCCTTTATCCAAAATAATATGTTTTACAGTGTGAAAATGTGTTGCAAAATTACGGTGTACAAATAAATTTAACGATCTTATATATATAATTGTTGCCTTTCTTTGTAAGGAAAGATGCTTAAAACTTAAATAATGTCAAAGTCTAACAGACTACATAACTGAGTAGAGGGGGAGGTGGGGGTATCCAAGAATATCCCTCGCTCATTCTCACTTAATTCTAACTTAGCGATAATGCCGGCTACTCTATTAGCTTATCTTGGGATTCATCTAAACTCCAGCGTCCATTAAATCGTAGTAGTTCTTGACGACTATTATCTAGTCCATATTTGTGCGATTATAGATGCTATTTCATGTCATCATCTTGTAGCATACCCCTGAATCTATCTCTACTTCAATCTATGAGATTCTCTTCTCCAAAACATATTCCAGTCCTCGCTTTAACGCCTCCAGCTCTGCTTCATCGACGGTTGGTGACATGAGTAAGGCTTTAAATTCCCTAGTCCATGCACCAAATTCCAAACGCAGTACACCCCCGACATCACCATGATTCAGACTCGCACTACAACTTACGCCAACATTTAGTTTTACCCACCCCGATTTTGGTTTCCTCCACTTAACTCTTTCCTTCTAGTAGCGTATTTCTTCCGTGTTGTTTGAAGGTCTATGCATAACAACTTTATTTGGCGAATTTGATTACTCAAGATATCCTCCTTACCTTCAAACACTCTCGTATTCCTCGACTTCCAAATAACCACAAGGCCGCGACAAAGACAAAATCCCAAGCAATATCCGAAATATTCCGCACCGTGAAATTCTTCGCCCTCAAGTTCTTCCGCATCCGCTCATCATTGGGGGTGACTTAAAAAAAATTGGAACTCTGCTGCCTAAAGAAGCTTTCACCAAACCTCATTTACGGCAGTATAATGCCTTAGGATATGAATCGTCGTCTCATCAAGGTGGTTACAGCTCTTCGCCTTCTGCCGTGTGAGTAATTTTCTAGACTCTAAGGAGATGCTTTTATGCAAATGTATTTTGCGATGCAAGCCATAGAAAGTGTTGAAGCATGTAGCTCAATCTAGTGCGCCAAATCCACTTGCACTTAACCACTCTTCCCAATTCATCCCCATCGAAGAGTCAAATGAAAGTTTGACATGAAGAAAAAGGTGACCGAAGTGTTAAATTTGCAAACGCTCGTGTACCACGAGCCCGTGCAAATTTGGGGACTTATGTAATGCCATACAAAATATGACCTATAAGCTTGTGACACGTGGCAAATCGATGACGAATGGACCATATTGTTTTTTTAAAAATGGATTAATAAGTCAAAATTTGACCCTAATTCAACACTTGGGCCCAATTTGACTTATAAGCCATATTAAAGCTAAAAGGGTTGAAAGACTTTGTTCGAGTTCAAATGCTTTGCTAGAGTTGAAAAGGCATTGTTCGAGTTGAAATGCCTTGTTCGAGTTAAAGACCCCATTCGAGTTGAAGCCAACCAATCACGCCGAAAAGGCTAGGGCCCATCTGTGTGGCTCACGTTGATAATTAAGGAGGGTTTATGCCTATAAATACCCGACTAATTTTCATTATTGAGGTGCTTTTCGAGATGAGCTTTAACCTAATTCGAGTTAGAGTTATTGTGTTAGAGTTGAGGAATTCGAGTTATTCTGCTCTCAATTCGAGTTGAAGCTGAATTCGAGTTATTCTTCTTTGAATTCGAGTTGAAGCTGAATTCAAGTTATTCTACATTGAATTCAAGTTGAAGCTGAATTCGAGTTATTCTGCACTGAATTCGAGTGATTTGGCCTATTTTGAGTAGTTTAGTCCATTTTTAGCGTATTTTCACATATTTCAGCACTACGAGGCATATAATTGGCATTGTAGGCCCACTCCTTCAAAGGCCCATTACTGACTTAGGCATCGGAGTGCCTTCGTGCGGTTAACCACCGCCTAACTCACGTGCCGTGTTTCCAGTGCAGATTTTCTGAACTCACGGCTATCTTGAACCAATTCGGAGCTCGAGCTAGTTTAACGTGGAGTGACTAGTCAGCAGACGAAATTACCCCGCATCACCTATAATATTTTTGGTAGGCTTTATATGCATGCATGCTCTTTTTTGCCCATATGTATAAATTATTATTGTTTTTTTGGACTTTCAGATTTCAATATAGGCCCAAATCTATAAGTTTGCCTGTTAAATCACAATTTTTCTAAAAAAAACAATATATATATATATGTATGTATATACATATATATAGTACATATCACATAATTTGTGGAAGTTTATTTTCCCACTCAAAATATAAAGTTTATACTACTGTACTATTTTAATTTCAATGCATGAATCGTGATTCTTGGCTAGCAATAAGCCATTTAATGATAAATTCGCAAACTATTCTGAAATTAGAGCCCATTGTCAATGTGTTTACCTTAATGACTTTTAATGTGTTTCAAAATATTCTTGATGTTAAGAGTTATGACATGGATAATATATAACGTATGTATGAATTTAGGAGGTGTTTGCAAGAGCTTTTAAAAGTAGCTTATGGGTTGTAAGCCACTGAAAAACATTTGTTTAGTGTTTGCAATTCATGCTTTTGCTTCTCCTTCTCTTAAAAAGTAAAGAAAAAAGCAGAAGCCCAGAAGCATGTCATGAAGTGCTTTCATAAACTGCTTCTATTTATATATTCCTTAAATTTCTCTAAATATCCTATTTAAGCCTTAATTAATTAAAAAGAAATCTCATTATTTTTCTCTTTCCTCATTTACGTGATATTCTCTATAATTTTAAATTGTGGTGTTTTTAAGAGTAATAAATTAATAATAAAAAATAATTTAAAAAGTGCAAATGAAAAAGAATAGAAAAAAGTCTTTAATTTTTTTTTTACTTAACAACAACATATTTATATTAACAATTTTCCGATAAAGTTATACTTTCTAAAAATAAATGCTTACACCAAATAAATTGTGCAATGTTATGTAATAAACGTATTCATTCAATTATATTAAAATTTAAATGATACAACAACAACAACCAAGCCTGTAATTCCAATTAAATTGGGGTAGGCTATATGAACCATGAATGAATCACGTCGAGTCGTGAACATGAATCTTCTGCCTCCATATGTTTCGGTTGACGAGCATATCTTCATTTAGATCTTTTAGCTTCATGTCGTTCTGTATGACCTCCATCCACGTCTTTTTCAGTCTCCCACGAGCTCTATCCGTCTGTCCTAAGTCGAGATCTTCAACTCGTCGTATTGGTGCATCTATGGGTCCGCGTTTAACATGTCCAAACCATCTTAAATGATTTTCTCGTATTTTCTCGTCGATGGCCGCCACACCCAATTTATGCCGAATATTTTCTTGTGCACCTTATCTCTCCTGGCGTTACTGCACATCCACCGAAGCATGCGCATCTCTGTAACGTTCATTTTTTGTGCATGACTTTGCTTAATAGCCCAGCACTCGGAGCCATAAAGCAAAGCATGTCTAATAGCCGTACGATAGAAATTTTCTTTAAGCTCTAAAGGAAAGTTACGATCGCACAGGATCCGTGTTGCACTCTTCCACTTTGTCCATCCAGCTTGGATGCGGTGGTTGACATCTCCGTCTAACTCTCCATCCATCTGTAGTATGGAGCCTAAATACCAAAAATGCGTACTTCTCGGTATCTCTTGACCATCCAACTGAACCCTGCCATCGTGGTTTCTACGTTGTTTGCTAAACTTGCATTTTGAGGTACTCTGTTTTTGTTCGACTTAGTTGAAATCCTCGTGCTTCTAATGTTTGTCTCCATCATTCTAATTTAGCGTTAACTCCCATTCTTGTCTCATCGATGATGACAATATCGTTTGCGAACAACATACACCATGGGACTCGATCTTGGATGGTTCTGGTGATTTCATCAATTACAGTGGCAAACAAAAATGGACTCAAAGCCGACCTCTGATGTATGCCAATTGTAATTGGGAAGTCGTCTCTTAAACCACCACAAGTTCGGACACTTGTCACCACATTCTCATACATATCTTTTATGATATTGATATATTTAATGTGTACCCCCTTCTTATATAACCATCTTTGTGTATGCGAAAGTGAAACATTAATATTACATTTACTTTAAATATGGGTAAATAAATTTTATTGTATTTTAATCAATATTCAAAAGCTGTTTTTCACTAGCTATTGCAAACATCACAAAACAATTTTAACTATTTTAAGTAACTTTTAAAACACATTTGCAAACATTCACTGCTTTAAGTCAGCTTTAAGTCAAACGAGGCTTTAAATAACTATAAGTAAAAATTATGAAAAAGTAGCTTTCATAAGCTTTTGCAAAGACTGAGTTCGGTCTTTATTTTATAGAATAACAACAATACATACTAGTTTAATTATTTAATGGAACCTACGGCTATAATTAATTAATTAACACATAAGCGGCGTCGTCCATTAAAACTTAATAAAAAGTAAAATTTCTGATCAAGATTCACTTTATCCATTAAAATTGATGAATACTTTTTTTTTACATACTTTGTTTTTATCTAGCTAAAGTTTCTATGAGGGGAAAGATGCTACTTCTTTAAAAATAAAGCGACCAAATGCAACAATATACTTATTGAGGTATTGAAGTGCAATTTCACTTTAATGTATATTTTAAATACAATTAACTTGACAAAATTAACCTCCCCATGTAGCTTACCTCTCACTGTTCCACGTACACCGTACATTGCGGAAACAAATTTATTTCTTATTACAAAACAATTTTACCTTCTTCCATTTTTTCGCCATAAATTATTATTTTTTTCTTCACAGCTCTATTTCTCATAAACCCTCAACAACAACAACTAATTTGGATCATTAGCTCCACCGTCAAATAATTTTCCAATTACATATACAATACATTATCTTCAATAGTGTGAATCCTCGATTTGAGCAAGATTCAATATATTAGCTTATATTGTATTAAAGCTTGAATCTTTGGAAGATTTTTTTGATACCCATTTGATTTTAACGTTGATTCTTTGCTGGGAAGCATTCAAAATGAGATTTTGAGTTGGATTATGTAGCCGTTAATAGCATGTGCAAATGGGCTCTGTTTTTTTTAATGAAATGTAATGATTTGGTTTAAGTTTGTGTTTGTTGGGGGTAATCATGGATCTGGTATGAAGCATAATGCTTGATTAGTGTAATGATTGATTTTGTATATGGGTATGATATGTTCTGTAAATTATTATGTGCACTACAAGGAGGTTTTAACCATAATCTTGGTTTCTTGAATTGATTCCACTGGGAAAATGACTGGTTTTACTAGGAGTATTTCCTTTAAGCAAAGAGCTGCTACGGTCGGCAGCCCGAGATTTAGTAGAAAGCCTTGGGTTCCGGAGTTGTTTCGTACTCTGATTGTAATCGGATCGTTGGCTTCGTTCGTTTTGGCCATTAGTTGTGGATACTTTTATGTTTTTCCTAATCTGACTCATGCATTTCATGATTACAAAGATAGATTCTCTAGTTTAAATGTATCGTCGGAGGAGTGTGACGTGTTTGATGGAAATTGGGTGTTGGACGAGAGTTTACCGTTGTACAATGCTTCGGAATGTCCTTTCGTGGAGCAAGGTTTTAACTGCTTAGAGAATGGGCGGATGGATGAGGATTATATGAAATGGAGGTGGAAACCGAAGAATTGTGATATTCCGAGGTTTGATGCACGGGTTGTGCTAGAAACGCTTCGAAATAAAAGAGTTGTTTTTGTTGGGGATTCGATGAGTAGAACGCAGTGGGAGTCGTTGATATGTTTGTTAATGACGGGATTGGATGATAAGGAAAATGTGTATGAAGTCAATGGAAACAAGATAACGAAGCAGATCAGGTTTTTAGGTGTAAGGTTTAGTCATTTTAATTTCACCGTCGAGTTTTACAGATCTGTTTTCCTTGTGCAACAAAACTTGGTACCACGGAACGTACCAAGGAGAGTTAAATCAACACTTAAGTTGGACAAGTTGGATGATATCAGTAAGGAGTGGATTGATTCGGATGTTCTGATATTCAACTCTGGTCAGTGGTGGGTGCCAGGGAAGCTGTTTGGTGTGTAAGTAACCTTTACTCTCCATTTTGATCTATCCGTTCATTTTGTGGCTCATTGTCGAGAGGTTGCCAAAACCAATGTGGTCTATTAGCCGATGCATATCGATTGTAGTTGTGCATTGAGTGTATCGTTTTATTTTAACCAACAGTTTCATGCATTCAGCCAGCCTGCATCATTTCTTTAGTTTTTATTTACATAATAATTGTATGCATAACTTGTTTTCTTATGTTCGAGTATGTCTGTCTTTGTCACTATCAAATGTTCCGTAGATTTATGCAATGGGCTAGTTTCCCTTAGGTA
The DNA here is from genome assembly GCA_948329865.1 of Linaria vulgaris. NCBI lineage: Eukaryota > Viridiplantae > Streptophyta > Magnoliopsida > Lamiales > Plantaginaceae > Linaria > Linaria vulgaris. The sequence goes on along the minus strand of OX415250.1, from coordinate 25,124,088 downwards.
ACATAATACAGCAAAGAGAAAATAATGTTTTTAGATCTATATGCCATGTCTCTCTCGTTGATTCAGTTGATGATGAAACATTAATCTATTATTTTCAGTTTCATGAGAAGCTCCTTAGGCTTTCAAAAAGAGTCTCTCTAAATTTTGGCTTGTGCTCCCGTCTTTTGATGTGCATGTTATGTTGTGAATTGTGTCTTGACAGGGGATGCTATTTCCAGGTTGGCAAGTCATTGAGGCTTGGAATGTCAATTGCAGAGGCATATGAAACTGCTTTACAAACTTGGTCATCTTGGGTTGATACTATGATCAATCCAAAAAGAACACGTGTTTTCTTCAGAACGTTTGAACCATCTCACTGGAGGTAGCTGTGTACTTGCAACAATATTGCATTTATTAATCGATATTCCGTCCTGACTAGCGCCCCCAGGATGTTTTTTCCTTTCAGTTTCGTTTGTTAAATTGCTGTGGATTATATTCCCTTTGAAATAATAGTCAATAGCTAGAAAACGGTAACAATGTATAATATTTGAAGGCATGAGGACTCAATGATTTTTGGGATTACTACATTGACAGCCCCATGATGTCTGGTTTAATGACAGAACACTCTCATACTAACTGAATATGTATAGGAGTACTCCTTGGTTTTTTTAAATAAATTATTGATAGGCTCCTTTGAGATTTAAATAGTCACAGACACCATTAAAAGCTTGAAAAACGTCATATACACCCCCTCCCCCCTATTGTCAAAGCTGTTAACGCTTTTGACATTGACTCTCTAATCATTAGAATATTACCGGAATTCTCTATGATTAGACTAAGCCTAGGGGGTTTTGATATGACTATCTTTAATTTTTAACTCAGAAGCTGGTTATTTTGTTCAAAGTGTCCAAAATGTTCCCACCTTTACACCATGGAGCTTTCTGTCTTTGTTGTTTCTCAATAAACTGTGGTGTGTGTCTGTTTCAGGAACCTAACTCTACGGCAATGCAGTGTGACTAAGTTACCTATTCCAGAAGTCGAAGGAAAAGATTTCAGTCCATTATCTGATGCTGTATTCGACGTGGTACAGAACATGACAGTTCCTGTTACAGTTGTTCATGTAACACCCATGTCGGCATATCGAAGTGATGCACACGTCGGAACCTGGGGTGATCGGCCGTCCCTCTCTGACTGTAGCCACTGGTGTTTACCTGGAGTACCTGATGTGTGGAATGAAATAGTCATTTCGTATTTGCTTGGTACTTTAGGAACTGGATTCTGAAGGGAAACACAGGTAAGACTTAAATTTACTTCAATGTCACTTCCTAAGGTAGTTCCGGGTCGTATCTTTATCCCTAAGTTTATCAGTATCTCAGCTCGAATATGTTAAACTAAATCAAGTGATTAAGTAATAAAGGATCATTTCATTTACCCAATGAGGTTTAATCTAATTACAGTAACCTCCCTTAAAGTTTAAATAACTACAGAGATACCCATGTACTTTTAGGTCGCATGTGTGTAATAGTGAGTGTCTCTGTTTAAGGGAGCCTATTTGTTATGTTTCATTAAATTTCAAGAGATTTTTCTCTAGTTATTGAAATAGTAGCGAAAGTTTAGAAGAATTGGACCAACCTCATCTGGTGTCTATGTAAATATCATTACAATCATAATATCACACTCCTTCCCCCCCCCCCCCCCCCCCCCCCCCCCCCAGCTTTCCTCTATTTGATTTTTTGGTAGTTGGGAAGATATCTGAAGTAGGAAACTCTGGTTAAGTGAAATGTTAAACTTGTCATGTAGTCTCCCCAGAGAGCTTTCTCAACTAAGTAGCTCTATGAATAGAAGTACGTCGTGTCCTATTTCGATCTATATTTTATTTAATGCTCACTGTTTAATTTTGAAAAATAATGCATTGAGTCAATAAATTTGAATGAGTATCTAATCCGTACAGAATGAGCCATCAAAAAGCACTTTTTTTGTCTGTGTATAAGAACACTTCGAAAAAAAGTGCTGTTATGTTGCACGGATCATCAACTCTCAATTGTTATCGACGGATATACCATCGCATATACTAAATTGTTCTTATGTATGCAGCTCCAGCATGATTTATTGCGGGACAGTTTTCCAGTCCAAGACTGTAGAAATGCGACATGTTTTGAAGTCAGCTGGACGAAAGTGAACAGAGATGTATACTATGTACAAGGCAAAGCTCTTGTCAACAAAAGAGATTTTTTGGTTTATTTTTCTAATCTTGATTCTTTTGCACTAGAAAAAGAGAACAGTGTACAATTTCTTTGTTGTAGCTCTGTTCCAATTCTTTTACTGTTGTAATATGTGACTAACGGGAATATGTTCCTAGAATGAAAAGGCATAATTTTGTAGTTTAGTCACTTTACATTTAACATGAGAGTATAGTTCCACAGATGTCTATATCTATAGAGTTGTTAATAGCTTTAGGCGATCTGAACAGATGACTGACTTCCCGACTGCTTATTACTTGAAGCCCCCGCGTGTAAGGGTCCAGATCGAGTAGCAGGGGGTAGTGGCTTTTTCTAGCGCCAAAAAAGGGCTTCTTGTTAGCTGCAAAAGCAAATTTTGTGCTAGGAACCACAGTCGAGCGTTGAGTGTCCACCATTGCTTCATGACTTAGCAATTCAGCACTAAAATCCTCAACGGTGAAGTCATTGTCATGTGAGGTAATTGATGGATTGGATGCGAGTTCAGTGCTCCGAAATGTATGCAATCAAGTCTTGTTCGTCAACATTCTTAGCTGGTTCGCAGCCAATTGATCAGCAAGGGATTTGGCACTCTTTAAATAGGTTGAGCAATCTCGAGAGCCTTGGATGATAGTCTGGAGTTGGTGTTTTAGGTGTGCGATGTGAGACCAAGATTGACTAGAGAACCTTGCTTTGAGAATTGAGAGTAGACCATACTTGTTTTGATGTGTTTGAATCATACACAGATGTTACAAGACTTGGAGTGACGGACGATAAGGATAATTCCAAGTAAAGCCTGATCTTTCTTGAACCATGTTCCATAAGAAGGATTAGGAGGAGTATTATCAGCATTTGGACGAGATCAAAACCTTCCACGAACCCCAAAAGATCATTGCTTACTAAGAAAGACATGAATTAAGATTGCGGTCCTGGGTATTTAGTGCCATGTAGTTTGAGTGAAGAAGCCGGATGAGAAATGTGAGAAAGGTCGTGAGGAAAGATTTGACATTTTGTGGAAGTTTGGTCCATGAAAACTAGCGTCGATGAAATCTAATCTAATTTAGTAGAAGAAGGAAAACAACAAACTCGAAATTTAACCATAATACTTAATTTCATGTTCTATTAAACCCTAAGTTTGATAAAGAGTTATATATGTTTCTTAATTTACATGATAGCATAGTTTTGGAGATATGAATGAAATAAACAAGGGAAAAAATCAGACCCCCCAAGCTTCCGGCCGTTTTGCACTTTGTCCCAGCTTTATATTGCGTTCAACGTTACCCCCCACAAGAATATTCCGTCAAAAAAAACGAATATTTCGTTAAATTTTCCCCACCCCAACTTTGTAAATTTAACGGAATATTCGTTTTTTTGACAGAATATTTGTTTTTTTTTACAGTCATGAACGTTGGATGGAATATAAAGCTGAAGGCAAAGTGCAAAACGGGCTGAAGCTGAGGTTTTTTTCCAAATAAAAAATTAAGGAAATTAAAAGTAAAAGCGCACCTGTTGCTATGTATATCCCGGCACCCAAAAAGAGAAGCGTCGTCACTACTACTCTCATTCATTCAGGTCCCCTAATTTTCCCGCCAAAAAAGAAAAAAGCCGAGATTCCATATCCCTCTTCCAATCCACCACCGGCCGCAGCCGTATCAAAAGCACTGCTGTCTGCTGCTCACCTGCTCACTTCCGTATTTACTGTTACTTCAGTTTTGAATTTTGAAATGAGGGGAGGAACGGTTCAGATCAATTGGCACGACACGAAGCCCGTACTCACCTGCGATTTCCACCCTCTTTCCGGACTCCTTGCTACCGGCGGCGCCGACTCCGACATCAAGGTACAATGAATTTACCCTTTCATTTCATCCATCCTCGCCGTTTTTTTCCTCTTATTTCTGTGATTGTAAAATGACCGATTTATCCCTTCCTGCGACCTCTGTGTTTTGTGCATATTTTTAGGTATTCACGTGGGTTGGTTGTATTGTGTATCAATAGAAACTGCTGCTAATTACTGGAATCCAAATTATAACTGAGAAAAACTATTACTGATTTTCTTGAATGTTTTGATTAATTACTGCACCCTTTAGTCTAGTGACTTCCATTTTGCCAGTTTAATTGAGCTGTGTTGTAACTGATGGAATTGGTGGGTACGAGTCGGGATTTCTTCGCATCAGTGTAGTGTTAGTGTACTACCCGACTTTAATTTGATGGTGATTCTTGTATATTTTCTTTTGGTTGCCTTGGACATCCACCATTTCAATGTACATTAAACTACACGCTTGCTTCCGGGTGTAGATTATTAGAGTTATGTTTGAAATTAGTAACTGTTGTTTAGGATACATGTAGCTTACGCTGAATTTGAAATGTGCAGCTTTGGTCGACCATTTTGACTGAAGACGAGAAAAAGGTTCCTGGAGTTTCTTATCACAGCAACCTTTCTTACCACAGCTCTGCTGTAAATGTGCTACGTTTCTCTCCTTCCGGTGAGTTTTCCGTTCGTTCTTTTTCTTTAGGACAGGGAAAAAAGTTTTCATGTTTATGCTTGGTTTTGACATTCCTTATAAGTTTACTCTGATTTTGGTGTTACTTCATTTTATCTACATGGCATCTGATCTCAATTACTGGAAAATTGTGTGTAGGAACCAAAGTCTAAATTGTCTAGCGTTCATGCTAATTTAGGCACTTATGGATGGGTTCATTGTTGACCATTTGTACTCAAGCTTCTTTCATCTTCAATATTCTTCCAGTCTTGCTGTTTATGGACATAGGCATCCATCCAACCCACTTCTGTTTTTTTGAGTTGGATACTTTGGCATTATAGCTTATCAACACGTCTGAAGGTCATTGACCTTTTATTCTAGATGAAAATGTCAGTCTTTTGTACAGCAATGCAAAGTAAAGACCAAAAAAGATGTACAAAATAGATCCTCTAAATTGCAGGAATTGGTTTAGGTAGTGTTAGTCTCAGTCAACCATGGGCACTAGCTTTCTGGGCCACGCATGGTGATTCGTTATTATTGATACCCTTGAGGAAGAGGGGGCTACATGTGTTTAAGTGCATGAGCTATTTAGGGTTTGTTCTTTTCCTTTGTTATAATTTCACTCTGGAGTTGAAATTTGATATCTGTAACCCCATAAATGTGGTCGTATGCCTCTCTCTTTTGCTGAGTTGAGCATCAAGACATGAAATTAGTCTGTTTGTACTAATTGAATGCTATCATGTTCAACTATGAACTTTTTACTAGGTAAGAGTGCTTATTATTCTACCGTTGGGTTTTAATCTAAGTCTGACCCTCTTTAAAATTTCAGGAGAGCAGCTTGCATCTGGAGCTGATGGTAATCTATAGTCCTTCGAGAGTAGATTTTGTTTTTGAAAATTGGAATTGTCAAATGATGATATCCCATTGTTCTTATAGGTGGTGAGCTGATTTTATGGAAATCACATCCTACTGAATCTGGTGAAGTCTGGAAAGTCCTCAAGTCATTAATGTAAGTACCGTTTTGTATGTTTAAAATTTCTTTGAGTTGGGGCAGCCTGATAAGTATTTGAAAACATAATATGAGTATGCATTAGTGTAAGTTGTAGATATTGTCAATCAAAAATACATTTTCATTAAATAATTTTGTGTATGTAAATGGTGTTTTTTTTCAGATTTCATCGCAAAGATGTATTAGACCTGCAGTGGTCTACTGATGGTGCATATCTCATTTCTGGATCAGTTGATAATTCATGTATCATATGGGATGCTATAAAAGGTATGGTGATTAGTGCAAGGCTTTATGCTGGTTCAGGGAAAGCATTTGTCTAATTCATTAACTGGTTTTGTCACTAATATCCAGGTGCCGTACACCAAATTTTAGATGCACATCTCCATTATGTTCAAGGTGTAGCATGGGATCCATTGGCGAAATATGCAGCATCACTCAGTTCTGACAGAACTTGTCGAGTTTATATCAACAAGCCATCAAAATCCAAAGGCGTTGAAAAGCCAAACTATGTTTGTCAGCATGTCATTTCAAGGGCCGAACAGCAGATTCCGGATGAATCTAAGGTTTTAATATTATATTTGCTTCTTCAAGTGTTCCGCATTTTTGCATGCTTGCTGAGAGACCGTGTATAAGAAGTTTTCTGGGTTTCATTTTTTCAGTCTACTAGAACTCATCTTTTCCACGATGAGACGCTTCCATCCTTCTTTCGAAGATTAGCCTGGTCACCTGATGGATCATTTTTACTTGTGCCCGCAGGTATAGAGAAACATATTTTTTGTCCAGTGGTTTTTGATAGTTCAATTGATAACTGACTATTTTCAGCAACTATTCAAATTCTCCAGCTTTTTTCTGCAAATAACATTCTGTAGATATAGATGTAATGTATCATCATTATTCTTTATGCAAGAAAAAGTAATCATTACCTGTGTTTTCACCTATGTTGAGGTTTTTTTTTTTTTTTTTTTGGTAACGGACTAGGCTCGCCTAATGAACTGTTTTTACTCTTTAGTTTGTATGCTGTTGTATATCAAATGTTGAATGTCATCCAGATGCCGTTTATACCAGATAGCTTCTTTGGAGAACATTTCTCATTATCATTTCATTAATTTTTTCAGGTTCTCACAAAAGTACACCCGCATCTGAACCTGTTAATACTGCGTATGTCTTCTCGAGGAAAGATCTTTCCAGGCAAGACTCACTGTTTCAGATATGTTAGCAAACTATGGATTTCTCTTTTGCGGAGATTCTATGGTTGGGCCTATATTGCATATGGAATATTTCCTTATTATTGTCCACTTGTGCTCCAACTCAGGCCTGCACTTATGCTCCCTGGCGCAAGCAAACCTATTGTGGCTGTACGCTTTTGCCCCATGAGATTTAAACTGCGGGGAACAAAGACATGTATTAGTTTTCTCTATTTTACTCTTTTGAACTACTTATATCATATCCTGTTATATACTACTGATGAAACCGCTGTCTTTTTATGCAGGTGGGTTTTTCAAGCTACCATATCGCCTTATTTTTGCTGTGGCAACACTGAATTCCTTGTACATTTACGACACTGAGAGCGTTCAACCAATTGTAGTTGTAGCTGGAATTCATTATGCAGCAATAACAGATATTGCATGGTACAATTAGTCCAACATTAAGCAATGGTATTCAACTATGTTATCATCTATACAATCTTTTGACAACATAAAGTGCTATCAATGTAGGTCACCGACGGGTAATTACTTGGCCTTGTCCTCTCAAGATGGTTACTGCACGCTCCTTGAATTTGAAAATCAAGAACTAGGAACATCTATATCGTCACCAGGTTTGTGTATGTTCATTGTAGCATTTTTTTGTTTAATAGATGCAAATATCTCAAACCACCTAAATTTTGTCTAGTAGAAGAAAATTGCGTCGCTGATGATGTGAATAAGAGCCCAGTCGAAAAAGCTATCAACATTGGTAATATTAGTGCTCCTGTAGATGGTGGAGAGGGAAACAATGAGAACTCCCGGAAGGAAAAGGATGACAGTAAAGTCGAAAAACAATCTTCACCAAGTATTGGAGTACCTTCAACATCAAGTAAGCCTGCTAAAAGGCGCATTACTCCCATGGCCATTGATTGATTTACTATCTCCTTCCTTCTGTACAAAATTTCGCGACTTTTTATTGTGATATGAACAGATTTCAATGTCTAAATCAACTCACATTCTCTTGGGAATGAGAATTTTGGAAACTAATACATTATCGCATCCGTTCCTAGCCAGTCTTTCTATGAGATCAGGAACCAGTGCGTTTGTGAGTTGAAGGTTCTAACGAGTAATTTGCGCATGTCGTTCACTTATACATTTGAAGCTAGAAAGATGTTAGTTTTCGTATAGAGAGGCTAAGTACGCTTGAGTGGATAAGAAAGAGATAAACCATTAGAAATCAAGTGAAGAGATCATAAAATGGAGAGGCAAGTTGGCATGATTTGTAGAAGTATATTTGGGTAATTACAAAGTTGTGCCACTACCACCTCCACTTTGGAAAAATAAAAACTAAAAGAAACTGGAAGAACCATAAAAGATTGAGAAGCAAGAGTGCACGTGAAATACTTCTTCAGTTCAAGTACTTTTGTACATCTTTGAGCTAGCTGAAGTCATACTTGATCCGTGAGTTGAGCTGTCTCACTTAACTACCTATTTCGATATGCTTTTTCTTTAATTGTATGTACCGGAATCAATCAAATATTGTCCTTATCGTGAAACTAAAATTCACACTTATAAGAGAAACTAAAATGAGGTAAAACAAATTAGTGAAAATACGTTTAAACGGGGTCTGAAATTTTCACTTTTTGATCAGCTTATAAGAAGAAGAAATTACGTTCACCCCATATATATGTTTTAGTGTGCAAAGTGCAATTTATTTTGGGTGCAAATAAAAAAAAGTCAAAATTAATCAAAATTATCTAAAAATGGTCAACATTGGTCAAAATCCCAAAATCCGAATGAAGGACCATTTTTTTTAAAAAAACCAATCTATTTCATTTAATGTTGGGGTAAATTGCCGTCATTATCATTGGAAATGATCTGATCTTTCGACCAGACACTTGTACGAATTGGATAAGGCCAGCGCATATGTGCAGAAGGCTACGAAATTAAGTATGGGCTTGATGATATCTAATATTAAAAGTGGAAATATGTTATAATCGATCAAAATACAGACAACAAAATCTCATATAGGCCCGCCTCCTAATTAATGCATAGAATAATGGTAAGTAAATTCGACAAGCGACCCCGCACTCAATGCACACAACTGGCAAATTAGGTGTTGTATTCATTGATAAAAAAAATTAGTGCGTTTTCTCAAAAAAGTATCGAAATATTTTCGTTTTGACTCTATTAAAACAAAAAATACATGTAGTTTTCATGTTAGTTATAACTATAATTTTAAGAATTTTTCGAAACATGCCGAAAAGTTCTCGAAATATTACGAAACATTTGTAATTTCTAGCTGACCAAAACCTACTTCGAAACCGAAATTTTAATCCATGGTTGTATTTAATTGTCTCTTGAGATTTAATTAGCTGCCGAACCAATTCAAATTCCCCGAAACCTTCATTTTCAATAGTATTAATTATAATTATATATGTGTCACTTAAGTCTTATTATATATGGTGATGAGCCATTTCATATTTTTGCGCTTAGCTAATTAATTAACTCTAATATCAGAGATTATTATAGAAATAGAAGAGTGGGAATAAAAAAATGTATAAATACTTGGTTTAGTTACATTTTTGCCATAGTTGATCTTTGACTTTCCCCATGGTCCACCTTTTATTAAATAAAAGTAGTTAATTACGCCACCAGATTTTGGGGCAATGCTACGTGCTGATAATCGAAGTCTTCACACGTTTTAATCTCTTACTTAAAAGTCTCTCAGATGAGGAATTATGTTGAAATTAAAAAGTTTTAAAAGAAGAGGGCGGCCGGCCAAACGGGATAACTTTTGACTAGGGCTGTGCAAAAAGAATCGGATCGATCGAATCGGGTGAAAATCGATCAAATGAGGATCAGATCGAATATTTGATCCGACTTTTGATTTTTGCCTTAGGATCGAACCCCCATTTGATTCGATCCTCGATTTTAGAGGCTGAAAATCGGATCGGATCGAATACTCATCTTATTTTTTAAAAATAAATAAGTATATAATAGCATATATAATATTATATTTTTATCTATAAAGCTAAGCCTATTAATGCTACTAAGATATTTCTATATATAATGTTAATATTATATTTTTATATATACACATACCTAACATCTTTTTCTTGGTCCATTTGAAGGCCACGTTTCTGTCTTTGAGAAACATATACAATTGTAAATTTGTAACACATTTCTCTCACCAAATGAAAGTGAATTTTATAATTCAGTAACTCTGTTTGAATGTTGTGGTTGGTCCCATTGATATTAAATTAAATAAGAAAAAAAGAAAAAAGGATCGAAATCGAATCGAATCGAATCGAAATCGAATGATTTTGGATCGAATCGAATCGTTTTAAATTGATTCGATTTCGATCCTCATTTCTCCAGGATCGAAATCGACTTCTAGCCTCGATTTGATCCGATCCGATCCAAATGCACACCCCTACTTTTGACAATGACTGGCCTTATATTTCAGCTTCGGTAAAAGTAGAACTCGAAGTTTAGTGAAAATTACGTGAGAATGTATAAAATGTGGTGAAATTATTTAAAAAATATCAGGGGGGTTCTGTTTAGGGCAGAGAATTCTGTATCTCACTTTGTGTTTTTGGTGTCCCATTCCCAATAATAATAATAGTCAAAGTTTATTAAATTTTAATTAATTAAATTAAAAATACACTCACTCCTCTTTCTCTCTCTCTACCTTCCAGCGTTTTTTATTTATTTTTCTTTCTCTCTCCTCTCTCATCTCCTTTCAAAAAAAAAATATTATTTCTCTTGAGATATATGTCTCTTGTACAAGATTTCTTTAAAGACCAAACTTAATACATTATTTATAAATCAGTTATTACATAGCAAGATCATATAAAAATACTTATGTAACCTTCACAAGTTAAACAAAAGAAAATACTATAAATTTTTAAATTAAGATCCATGATTAAAGGTCATTTACATGATTATAAGAAATGATACAATCTAATCAAGTTGATTTGTAATTCTTGAAAATATAACCGAATATTATGTAAAAAGGCTCTTTTATGTTAAGTAATGAATTGATCATCACAAAATCATTGGGATAGACTTCTTTTTTACACATCAAATCACCAAGTTAATATATAAGTACAATCATAAAATCAACATAAACCTTGTAGTAAGTAAGAGAGCGTCTGGTTGGGCTTTCCTATAGGCCCACACTTAAAAGTCAAAATATATCATCCGCCCACAATTAGTACTATATAACGTTTGGTTTAAAAAAAAGGATGAAAAACCAACATTTTTTGATTAAAAATGCACGTTTGGTTTGGCTACACAAAGACCATTAAGTCTTCATTTCCTATTATGCCCTCGGTTATTAAGTGTGTCTACCTACTCCCCTTCTTCTCATTCAGCTGCTTCACTCCCTTACCACTCCCCTAAATTCTGACGGCCAAAACCCTAACTTCACAATTACTAACAAGAACCCCAAAAAACCTTGATTGAAGATGCTGATATACTCAACAACGCCCCCAACATCGGGTACCGAAGGAGGGAACGAACCCGAATTCACAAAATACATCCTCGAAGACCCGAAGCATGCAGATTGCCAAGTACGGTATTTTCTATATAATCTACTGTTTCCGCCCTACAATCGTTAATTAAGCCTGGCTAACTTGCTAAACTATTTGAAATTTATCTTTTATCGATGTTAGTCTTCGTTTGTTTGAGGGTGTCATGCTAATTCATTTGCATGGCAGATGACATATGGGCAAAGTGATCTTTGGGTAGATTTATCGAACACGAACTGCTTCACCTGAAATAATATATACGTACATTGATACATTTGTTGGGCATATTGAAGAGGTAGCGAGTATTGTGATGTCGACTGTAAAGTTTAGAGGTCATGTGGTGCATTATATGGTTATTCTACTTGTAGGCGATTTATTTTTCATTATGCTAAAACGCCACGAGGAGCATACAAATATATACGCTATTGGTTTGTGCTGAATTTGTTTATCCAGTAGGTTAGACGTCGAATTCGTTGTTCTAGCATAATACCCCTTAATCCATGCTAAATTTAGGACTCTGGATTAGGTTAAGATTTTCATTGATGCTTAATATTCTGGATTCAAGTATGTTAATTGATAGCATTGTAGTTAATTTTATGTTACGTAATTCATTCCATGTAGATACAACGAACTGAGAGGGTTATGTATCTATGGTGTCGAAGACATTTTTTTGCATTGCTTCTTGCAAAATTAGAATGTCTGATGTTACTTCACAAATGTGCCTTCTTTAGGTTAAATTTTTCACATGTTTATTTGCAGACTGATCTCTATGTTATTGATGATGCCGATGATGAGATGGCATGCCTTTTTTGGCATCCTAAAATAGAGATGGATCTGTATAAATCCCTAGAGAACCATTGCACTTGGAACAATGTCAAAACTGAAGCAAGCGTTGAACGGGTACTCGAACTTGCATCTGATGAACTAACAGAAAACGGGCATTATGAATTTCCAACGGTGAGGGAGGTTTGACTGAAATTTATAAAGATGCGTGCACGTTTCCTATGGTTCTGGAACTTTGTGGTATTGAATAACTTGCCTCTTAATTACGACACTGGTGAAATAACAACCGCTGCTGAATATCAGGAAAAAATTGGCGAGGTACGAGTTATTTTTGGCTAAATCTCAGTTAGCGTTTCAATGCTTTATGACATGAACATAAAACATTGAATTTTGTAGTTGATAACTTTCTTCAACAATTTGCAATTGCAGGAAAGTTTGCTGGAAACAAACTTCCGGGAAAACGGATTTCACGGTTTCCATCAACATCACGTCATCTTCATGCAGAACGATGCAGCCTTTTTGCTTGAAGAACATATGTACTACTTTCTTCGTGACAAGAGGCTACTTCAATCGATTGACCGCTACTTATGGAGCATCCACAACGAAGAGTGGTTGTTCACGGTTTTAGAGAAAATCACAAAAACCCAGATTGTGAGCAATCCAGAAGGGCTCTTACAAGCATTTACGCTTGCTACAACAGATGTCGTTAAAAGTGAAGACCAAATAAGGAGGTTGATTAGAAGGCGCCGCATTCCGTTCCTCTATTTCTATACATTTCTTAAGAAAAAAATTTTGCTACACTCTTGGAAAACTAGCAATGATGAAACTGTTGTTGGTAATCACTACGACACGATGAGCGTAAGTATATCATTCGTTCATTCGTTCAGTTGTTACAGTACGCATTATATATTTGTCTTGAGTATATTTTGGTTACTTAATGTTGGTGGTCATCTAATTATTTTGGTGTGGGGCTCTTTGTACAAGAGGAGGTGAAAGAGTACTATAACTGTGCCAACCCCGCACTTTACCGCCTTCATCATGATTTCTTCATATGCAAGAAGGCTGCGTTAACTCCTGAGGAGAAGGAAGCATACACTCATCATTATAAGGAAGAAGACATAGAATTTGAGTTTTAGTCTTGGTTCAAAGCATAACACAAAACTAAAGTATATTATTGAACATAAAACTAAGGTATATTATTGAACAAAGTCTTCAAAGCACAAACTGCAAAGCATAACACAAAACTAAAGTAATTGAACAGAGGCCATTTTCCTTTCTAACACAGCCAATATATACAAATCTAAAATGCATAACAAATAAATTAGATCAAAATGAACTTTTAAATGGTTCCCTATTCAGACAAACTTGAAACTGGTTGTGAGATGAAGTGAGTGATGAAGCTTCCTTGTTACTTGCCACATAAATGCCACACTTAAAGGTTGGTGTGTTAATTGCAACCCAACTTGAGCTCAACCACTTGAAAGTTTCTCCTTAATTACCAATCTTCCTTTGGCTGAACTTATTAATTTGTACTACTGTGTGCTCTGCAGCTCCCAAGAATAATATCAGGGCCTGAGATTATTCTTGTGTTGTCAATCAACAAGTGTCCTCTTTAATTTCAAAATGCAGGAAATGAAGATGTCATGAAGATCTCCAACCATATCTTACTGATGTAAGAACAGGCCCTCAACTTTAACTGTGGAGTAAGGGAATAAGAGTCCTGGTAGTAATAATTTAGCAGAAGAACACTTGCACTTCTCAGTGGGCATGCATGAGTATTTAACACTTGGTGCAAGTGAACTGAATCTTTTTATGCCAAATCAAGTATCACATATCACTTCACACATGGCTCAAGGTAAGAGATGTCTATGTGATTGTCTGAAAATGTATTTAATTCCAATAAATAAAATTAGAAGTTGTTGTTCAGAAGATTTAACCCTATCAACAGTACATTCCACAGTAGTATTTAAGCTGGTAGAATGCAGGAAGTTTGTAACCTATTAGCTCTGATAACCAAAAGTTTGATTAATCTTTACTGATGGCTCCAACCAACCCTCGCCCACAATGCCTGTTCTTCTACAACAAAAACTGGACTTTCACCATTGACTCAATGTTCATCGACTGCCTTGTCGAAGAGAAAGGGAAGGCAGTTGATGGTTTTAGGGCCGTAGAATCAGAAATGATTCGAGTGTCGGGTGATAAGATCAATGCTGTTTTCAATAAGTATTTCACCTACCGTCAGTGCTTGAACAGTTTTCGCAAACTCGAACAACGCTACATGGTGTTTCAGTTCATTTGCTCACTAAGCTCTGTGTATTACGACGAGACGAACTATGTCGTTCATGCATTTGAAGACTTTGTTTGGGATTATGTTGTCCTGGTAATACACATATTTTGCCTAAATCACTATGTAGATGTTATGACAAAACAGGTTTGTATTAATTAGGATACTAACATCCAGTCTATATTTTGCCTATTTTCTTGTAATTTGCAAAAGTTTCCACTGGGGGAGGCTTACATGCTTGAGGGAGAACCTCGTTGGAGATCACTTTGCAAACTATTTGGCCCTCGAGATACTGACCTTCCACCCTCACCAGGGCCATCAGCGCCGCCAATCTTTGTTGACTTGACACAAGACACAGACAACAACGACCGTAGCAATGACAACAGTTGGTGGCTCGATGCGAACTTAGAGCCTATTGAACCGGGCATATTCAACTTCCCTGCTCGTTCACTATCACCACCGCCTGATGTGGAGGTGTTCCCAAGGGAGACATTTGAAGTTCATCATTCCGCCACTAACAACGAGTTTTGGGATGACGTGATCGAGGTGGCTGAAAACATGCGCATGCCTCCTACTTTTGTTGTGGAGGAAACACCGGTCCTCCAAACCATGGATTCCAAGGAACTTCGCAATCGTCGTGGACAACGCTCCCTGTTCCGCATTCTAGAAGATGTCATGAAGAAGCCAGCAGTCCATGAGGATGTGCAAAAGGCCGCCAAAAAACTATCTAAGGACATTTGTAGCAGCCAAGGTTCGTGTGCGTCCGTGAATAGTCCAATTGTTACCGAAAGGATAGAGTGGTCTACAAAGGGGAAGGCAAAGCGCTAGTCGGACAGTGGCTGAAGGGGGAAAGGGTAATGTCTTCGGTTTAACATGTTTTCAACAATTTCGGCAAGTTCAAGTTTGATTTGTGTATTGTAGGAATGTTGTTGTATTCAATCTGCAACAACACTAGTACTCTTACAAGATGGAGTGAATATTTGATGCAAACATTGTGGGGGGGTGGAAAATATATGCACACCAGTCTCTACTAATTATAGTTTGCATGTGCTCTGTTAAAGTGCCCAAAGAGTGCTTATTTTGTAGTAGTGGATGTGGCAAACTAGGTAGGGGGTTGCAGATATATGTAAATCTTGTCTCTACTAATTTTAGTTTGCATAATATTATGGTTTGTGTAGCAGTAGTTCCTTTCTTTACCATAACAGTTCACAACATGCTATGAAGTTAAATGCTTAACATAAAATTTAATCCTTGACCTTTAAATACAACTACAAACAGGAACATTGATATTACTGAAATATGACCTCTGTTGCAACAGACATTTGTTAATACCAATGACCATAACATTCCAAGTTAGCAACTGTATACAATAAAATAGAACCAGTAACACCTCAATTCTCAATTACTTTGCAACAGACATTTGTTAATACCAAATAGAACATACATTCCACATAGCAACTGTTATGCAACAAAATCAAACCAGAAACACATGAATTCTCAATTACTACTTCACATGAAAACCCGCAAAACATTTTGTTCGGGTATACGAAGTTTCATAAGAATGTGAACTACACAAAAGAGACGATCAGACACGTCTATACAGTTTTTAAAACCCCTTATGAATCACCAAAATAAACAACTGTTCTCTTAGTTGATTATATTGTACTTAAACAATCCCAAAAGGTGGATCCAAAGAACCGGATATAACCATGTCGATGTACGCACGTCTACTTTCAGTGTCCATTCCTAAGAACATGTCGGTCGAAGGCTGGCTATTGACGATCTTGTGAGCCACAATAATTAACAACTGAAGCGGCATTACCCCCATCTCTGCAACTGCGTCAAACACTTGCTTGCTCTTCGAGGGAGGAGGCGGGGGCACCGGCGTTGGGGCTGTTTGTTGCGATTCTGCTATTGGATTGCTGTTCGTAATGACCTTGTTTGCCATATCGCCCAGATGGTTGTTACTTTTTTCAAACATACTACCAATGATTGTGACTAGTTCCTCTGGCAGAGATGGTGCTTGCGTTCATTCGAGGTAACGCTACTTGTTTTTTTTTTTTGGATTTGTCACCCTTGCCATTTGCCGATGAGCTTACTTCAGGGTTGTCTATAGGTTACCCAAATTCCGCGGCCCTAGGTTGAGTACTAGCATTAAATGACCTGCCTTTCTTCGCCTTCCCCCGAGCGCCGCTTGCAATGTTATCATCGTACACTTCCTCGTAAACCTCATGAGGACTTTCTAAATCCAATATAGCGTCATTGAAAGTTTGTGCAGCCTTTCCATCAGCAATATCACTACCAAAACAGTGCAACCAGTCTTCATAGTAGGGAAAACTCTTGTAACGCCACGACTCGACCTCCGGGTGCACCTGCAAATTTTATTAGAACATAGGGTCATATCTGCAAATGAACTCAAACAAGAATGTGTTTCATGTAAAAAATCACGGATTACTACTTGATTATATAACGTTGAAAAACTAGTTTGTAAAAATAAATCAACCTCCACTGAAGTTATGCATAAACTAAACTGCATACACATAATTGCATATACCCTTTAATTGTACAGCAGACACGAAAACAGTAGATGGTCTTTAGGGCACATTTGAACACATTCCCATATAGCCTGTTACCTAAATGTATCCTATGTACCAGCGATATTATATGATTATATGCTATCCTTGTTGAATTAATTGGATAGTGTAATAGGATCTATTTTTGCCTCTGTTGTGGATACGAAGGATTAGGCCTATTATGGGTCAGGGGTTTTACTGTGTTCAAAGTAAAAGGGCATTAAATAACTAACCTGCACATATGACTTCCAAACATCGTCGGAGTCAACTTCAACCATTTGGCTAGAAGGTAAAAACCCAAAGCCTGATGTACCGAACATTTGATGAAGTATAGCGAATGTCTTTTTCCACACCGTGAGTTTGGAGTAGATATGTTTCTCAGTCATTGGTCGTGTGTGAGGGAATTTCAATGCCATGGACCGCTCAAGAGCTCCGAGGTAGCCTGGTCTAAAACCATTCTCGCCCCGCCATCCATTTACAACCGCTTCCTTCAGCGCATCTATTAATTGCAGCTCTTCAGGCTTAGTCCAAACTCTTCTAGTACCGGCAGGTTTTTTGTAAGGTGGTAAGCCACTAGGACAGGTGCTTTGCGAAACAGACATCTGCAATGTTGTTTTAAGATAAATCGTCAAAAGACATGAAATTGCATATAGACATTTCAATATATTACACAAGAATGTATTGAGTCCTTGGGATTAATTATCGCAATTCAAACTGAAATAACCAAGAGAACGAAACAATTAACGCTAAAAATAGAACCACAATTCAATTGCACACAAAAGCTGTAATACCAAAACACTTGCTTAAACTCAAAATTCCTCAACAACAGTCTACGAACGTGATCATAAAACCAAGACTAAGAAAATGCACTGGTAATATTGCAACAGTAATGACAAGCTATAAATTTTGAGGCCGTCCCCTACTAATCAATATGCTGATTGCACCCCTTATTACAAGCCATCAGTAAATGCAAGAAGTACGCACATATAAGGTTCACAATTGCATAACTATTTCTTATAATGGGACTGACTTCATCACATCAAATATAAACTAACTTTGCCACAAACAACATAATCAGATATCCATAACAAAATATCATCAAAAGTGGCATTATCTATGTTAATGATTACACAGAGGAATTTAACATCAATCAGGATTAGACCATAAACATTAATTTTGGCAGATGTTGTGAGCTACAGGAGTTTTAACACAACAATACAAAATGGAAATATTCGAGCAGTGAGTTAATTAACTGCAAGACACACAGGCCCACTATTTAGCTAAATTTAATGTCGCCTCGCCGCCTACCACTCATCATACATTTGCCTAGCCATGTTCTCCCTAAAATTGTGCCAGGCTACGGATCGCTCAACCACATCAATATAATTGGGTTCTCTATCCATATTTGATGGCGATCTAGGGTAGTCTTCTTCTAACACCACATTGGGCATGTTCTTCCTAATGAAGTTGTGTAGGAGTGCACACGCCATTATAATGTGATTATGTCGTTTCACAGAGAATCACGAATGTCTCCGTAAGATATCCCATCTCCCCTTCAATGCACCAAAAGCACACTCGATCACGTTGCGGGCTCTAGCGTGCTTCAAGTTGAAGTACTCTTTGTAGTTTTGCGGTGTAAGGTTACTACTTTCCCATTCTTTCAAGTGGTACCGCACCCCACGGTAAGGCACAAGGAAACCCTCCCCATTTGTGTAACCACCATCGCCTAAGAAATAACAACCTAATGAAAGAGGTTAGATTTCACAACTGTAATTATAATAGGGCCTGGCAAAATGTGTTTGTTGTGAGTCAGGACTTATAAAATCAACTTAAAGTGGAGCAGTGACATTCGGTAATACCAGTTGGGATTTTTAAGTTGTCTTCCCTCCTAATAGCATCTTTCAAGATTCGACTATCCGCAGCTGATCCCTCCCAACCGGCGAGTAGGTAAACAAATAACCCATGCCTATCACACACTGCTAGCAGGTTTGTCGCAATTACACCCTTCCTTGTACGATACCTACCCTTGTCCTCAACTCGGGCACGCACTTGAAAAAATGAACCATCTAAAGCTCCTAAACAGCCTTATTGGTACAATGTGGAAACATTCCAGTAGGTTAGATCAGAATATTGACTACATTTATTAAGGTAAATCAAATAAAATTGCAAATGTTACTGATATATAGTAATTATTACCTGGAAGGGTTTCCACGTGGGATCTAAGTCATCCGGTCCGACTGGTTCAGGGGTTGATAGCAATATGGGGTGACATTTTAACAACGCAAGAAGTACCTTTTTAAATAAATGACTAACTGTCTCACCCGATCTAATAAAATGCCCCCCAATCTTACGGTTCTTTGTGTGATGTGATAAAGTATCGAGAAACATCGATACTTGGGCTGATATTCCGACATATTTTGTTTCTTGCAATCCCCCATAACTATGAAGTAAGTAACAAAGTTTCATGAAGCAATCTCTATTCATTCTAAATGAATTCTTCACTTTAACATCACCGGTGTTTAAGATCATGTCAATGTATTTCACTTGATAAGGAATACGACAGAGAATACTATACTGAATTCCTTGCCTTCTTGGTTTACGCGTTAAACTACCAGCATTGAAACTAAGGTACAACAACACCAAGAGTAAAGCAAAGAGTGAGACACGAAAAACAATTTGGTGCATCAAGCAAAGGATAAAAAACTTCTGCCCTGGACCCATTTTCAACCCTGAACACACAACAACAGAATTGTAAATGCTAGGAACATGATACTAATTGAAAAAGGCCACATCATAGTACTTCACAGATTCAAGTGAATTCAAGAGACTGTAATCAACCACATAAGGAGCAATGTGAAGTCTAAAACTAAAACGCAACTACATAAAATTATTCTGCTGTACAGTACGGGCATGATACAATTACATAATTCATCAAGGTAAAGATAATAGTAATTACAGATGGAAAAGCCACTACTCAGAAAGGTCACTCTACAATTAGGTCTACTGTACAATTTATCTAATCAACACTAAATTATTGGTGTTTCAGACAAGCAGAGGTTATTTGAAGCTTATCTCAGCGTTTCAACCCACAGGACCTTAGATCTCATGTTGGTAACAGTCAAAAAGTTCTTTAGTAAAAAACAGGGAAAAGTGTAGGAACTTCAGGATAATGAGCTGGTAAAACGTTAAATTACAGAATGCATTTCGAAATCGAACCTGAAAATTAGTTAACTACTGCTGCAAGATGGCCGTCTTCAACAAATTCACTTGCAAAATGACGAAAGAATGTCTTCGGTGAAGGGACCTTAAACCTGTAAGCAAATCAACATGAAATTGCACGAACTGAAACCCAGAAATTTGAAGTCGACGCGAAGATCGTCTTCAACAGTAAACCCTACTTTCTTTGAGAGCTTTCAGGAGAGAGGAACTTTCAGGAGAGAGAGGAACTTTCAACAAATGGGTATTTTTATTTATCTGTCTCACATGCCAGACAGTAATGTGGTGAGGGTAAAATGGAAAATTCACTTGCCAAATAATAGGTAGTTATGGAATCAGATGTTGTTACTTGAGACTATTAGTTGCAAGATTAAGTCTAATCTGGCACTTATGGGGGAATAAGAAACTATTTGTGTGCTGAACCAAACATTCATTTTAAGCAAGTTTATTAGTGAAAATGCCCTTTTCTAGCAAAGCAAACACTCTCTAAGAATTGTTTCAACATACTCACATGTTCACAAATCATAAGTAAGTGTGTAATATCTAAAAAATATATTATATTACCACTTATTTAGAAACTAACATAAAATGGGATTAATAAAAACACGCGGCACTAATTACATTGATTCAAAAACTTTATGATCCATGTTATAAAAACCTTTTTAATCTTAACAAGAAAAATATGGGAAAAATACCTCATCGATCAAGAACAATTATTGTATCATAAAAAAATGTATTATGTGAAGTTTGTGGATACAAATGGAATATTCATTAATATAATATATTATTTTTAAATATTACGTTTTTATTTCTGATTTATAAACATGTGAGTATGTTGTAACTATTTTTTACTTATTAAGAGCTTTAGGTTGATTTTATTATTGTTGTTATCAGTTAATTTGGTGATTTGATCTATAAAAAGAAAGTCACTTCCGAGTGACTTTTTGATTATCGATTCATTACTTAACACAAAAGAACATTTTTATGTGATATCCGGTTGTAGTTTTAAGAATCACAAATCAATTTAATTACATTATATTGTATTATTGCCTATGATCATAGAACATACCTTTAATCATGGATGTTTAAAAATCTATAGTATTTTCTTTTGCTTAACTTGTGAAAGTTACAAAAGTAATTTTGTATAAATTTGCTATGTAAATAACTTATTCCGATAAGTAAGTAAAGTTTTTTTTTATGCATAGTAACAAGTAAATTTTGTTAAAGTTAAAAGAGAAATTATTTTTTTTAGAAGGAGATGAGAGAGGAGAGAGAAAGAAAGAGAGGGAAAAAAGGAGAGAGAGTATTTTTTTATTTAATTAACTAGAATTTAATAAGCCTTAACTATTACTATTATTGAAAATGGAACACTAAAATGAGACACTAAGTGGGATATAGGATCTCTCCCTTTCCTTCTGTTTATTGATGTAAAACTATGTCTTATATATTTTATTTTATTTTTGACGGCTTTCATTGTCTGGTAGTTCAGAGATTCCTTAATTACCATGTGCCAATCAGCCAATAGGAAGCACTAAAACTATTGATAGTAAATAAACAGAAACGCATCACGCGGTTCAGTCAGTAACTAATTATTCTAATTGATTTCCAACGGGCAGGTTTGGACATCCTTTTGACATTACAAACGAATTAATTGACTGGGTCTAATTTTTGTTATTAAACGAATTATGTATGTGCAGTTATCTAAACATGTATTTTTATGTACAAACAAATTATAATTCCTATTCCACATTGATTAATAGCATCACTAGTACCCACTAGTCTATAAAACACAATCGTACGTATAATACAAGTAAAGTTAGGATAGCTTAGCTGTCGATACGCATCCAGCATTTATGATATTACTGACCTTTACTTATACACAATTGTGTATTATAGGGCTGCGTTGCTTTAATTACAAGTGCGCAAATATAGTAGTAGTAGAATTAATCCTGCAAAAACTCACCTCATTAGTATTTAAGTACGTACGCGCATACATACAAATATATATACTAGACTAGAAGATTAAATTGCGGTGTTCAAATATATTGTTTTGACCTTGACCAGGCGTGCGTATCATTTCATCATAAGATAAGACCTTTCTTTTATTTCTATGTAGTATAAGACAAATAACATCTTCCCAATCACCACTATAAAAAGATAGTTGTATTTGTTTCTTCTCTTCATACCAAACTCATACTTTTGGTGAGCTAATTAAAACACTTGCGAATCATTTAAATTTTTTTTTGTCTCCTCTTAGAAATGGAATTAAAACCCAAGTTAATAAACATTCTTGAGTTTGGAGGAAATAATATTCCACCTGAAGTTCATCACGACAAGAATTGTCATTGTGAAACTTCATCGTCAAGTACATGTAGACAAAGCTATATATATGATGATGGTGATCACGATCAAGATCTATACAGAATCGAACCACTTGATGCGCTAAAGAGTATTGTACCTTCAAATGATTATGACTCTACCGAGGAAAAACTTCATTGGCTGCGTTCTCAGATCATCGGTGGAGATGCCGAGTTTCCCACCCCATTTGGGAAGCGCCGCCTCACTTACGCCGATCACACCGCCTCCGGCCGCTCTCTCCACTACATCGAAAACTACATTTCGACTAATTTACTTCCCTATTATGGTATGTAACTGAATTGTCGTCTCATTTGAATATATACTTAAATTTTTATAGAGAAATTAGCATTTATCTCAAAAAAATAAAAATCATGTATATATTTTTCAACATGCTCTCGTGTATGTTGTAAAAAAAATTTACTACATGAGATACTTTTTTCCATATGGCTCATGTGATAGTGATACTCAAGTCAAATTTTGTCGGTTATATAATTTTTATGTATGTTACAATGATATGTAACCTTAACTTTATTTATTCATGATGGTTAGACATTAGAAGCTTCAATTTTTTTTTATACAAAATCCCTGTGTGTTCATGAAGTTGGTTTTTTTTTTTTCCCTTTTCTAGGCAATAGTCACACTAGTGACAGTTTCGTGGGATCACATACAACAAAAATGGTGCACGAAGCTGCAAACTACGTTAAGAAATGCTTAGGTGGTGGAGAAAATGATGCCGTAATATTTTGCGGGTCGGGTTCCACGGCAGCCATAAAAAGGCTGCAAGAAGTAATGGGAGTAGCAATTCCCTCCATACTAAGAGAAAGAGTCTTGAAATGCTTGAGTAATGAAGAAAGATGGGTGGTGTTTGTAGGCCCCTACGAGCACCACTCTAACGTATTGTCGTGGCGGCGGAGCTTGGCCGAGGTGGTAGAGATTGGACTTGATCGCAACGGTTTGATAGATATGCACTCTTTAAACCAAAAGCTTAAACACTATAAATCGAAGAAGAGGCCGATTCTTGGTTCCTTCTCGGCTTGTAGCAATGTCACTGGGATTTATACCGACACGAGAGCCTTAGCGCGACTTTTTCATTGGTTTGGGGGATACGCTTGTTTTGACTTTGCGGCTAGGTAAAAATTGTCTATTTTCTTTGACGCTACCTATGTGTTTAACTTTAAATGGCTGCTCAACAATTGACACAAACTCTATCATATAATCAGATATATCACGTAGGTTATTAATTGGTTGCATGCTTTCTATATAGTATCACAATTTATTCATGACAGTGTTGGGTCTGTGTCCTTACTTACAACTTATATTACGAACTAGAGTCCCATGATCATTTTGATCTATCGGTGAGGCATGTTTTGAAATCTAATTAATGTATGTGCATAATTTTGCATTATTGATGCAGTGGACCATACACAAAGATTGACATGAGATCTGGTGAAATGGACGGCTACGATGCAATATTCTTGAGCACACATAAGTTTGTAGGTGGGCCGGGTTCGCCAGGCGTATTGCTAATGAACAAGGCCCTGTATCGGCTGGGCTCTGGTGCACCATCTACTTGTGGTGGAGGAACTGTTGATTTCGTCAATGGCTCTAATGAGAAGGCAAGTAATTAGTTAGATCAAGTAATTATATTCTCGACATGCATATATTGGACCATCAACTTCATAAATGATTTGAACTCAATTCTACTTTTGACTGTGTTTTTCTTGGTGATGGAAATCACCTTCTTAACACGACTTTAGTTATCTTTCCAAAAAAATAATAGACGACTTTAGCGATACTCTCTTTTTATAGGATTGTACTAAAAAATTGTCACACTAAACTTTGTTATATATGAGCTGCCTGCAATCCTACTTGAAATGACATAATAAACTTGAAGGATTCCACATATACTAAGGTTTATTATAAAATAACTTTAATTAGATCTGTCTACGCAATACGTGACGACTTCTTTTTGTTTATTTATGGACTAGTTACCTGCCGAGAAAATATTGACCCAATTGCTTAATTAAAGTATTAAACTGACTAGTATTAGTCGTTGAGTAAATAAAAGAAACAACTACTTGAACTAGTCATGGCAGACACCTCACGATCATGAACACGTCAAGCACAATTATCTATATCTCTATCATCATTAATTCAATATCAATATCAATATCAATATCAATACTATATATAAAAGCAAATATAGAGTCTTTGTCCTCCTCTCCCTTAACATAATGAACAATTATATATATACACCCTTTCACTTTTAACTTGTTCCTTTACTTTAATGACCAAATTAAACATGCAACTTATTTTTCCAACTTGAATAGATACTAAATATCTGCACATGCCATAAGCTAGCGCGAGTCATTTTCCGTGCAACTGTTGAACTCATGACGATAAATCTCACTGCACGTTGTTGGTAAATAAATATTTTAACGCATAATGATATAACCGTGTATATATTATTCACCACGAATGCCTTGCTTTTATTAAAATCAGGACACATTATACGTGGAGAACATAGAAGAAAGGGAAGATGCGGGAACACCACCAATCATTCAAAAAATAAGGGCAGCATTGGCTTTCTGGTTAAAGGAATACATTGGTTACAAAACCATTGAAGAACGAGAAGAAATCTACATTGGGCGAGCCTTGGAAAGAATGCTACCAAACCCACACATTAGAGTCTTAGGCAATACTACTGCGAAAAGACAAGCCATTTTGTCTTTTTTGATATACTCCACCACATATTTGCCTTCATTGGTAAACAAGTCGAAAGAGAAGAACATTTGGACTGAGACCGGGGGAGTGAAAAATAAGCCGCTTCACGGGGCTTTTGTTGCAAAACTTCTCAATGACCTATTTGGCATCCAGTCTCGTGGGGGTTGCGCTTGCGCGGGGCCTTATGGACATAGCTTGCTCAATGTTGATGAGACCCGTTCGCTTGCCTTCAGATCGGCCATCAAAAAGGTGAGTCCTCATGATCAATACATGTATCATTTGTTTTCAAGCGATTTTGGTTACGAGGTAAACCATATATATATAATTGATCAGGGCCTAATGCATATAGATCTGGTCTAAATAAGTATTTTCCAACGTAAAACTTTATTTGAATTATTGGGTTGATTTTAAGAGTGGTTTAATGATGTTATATAATATATGTTAAAGACATTATTCACCGTAAAATACACAAAAGTTTCATGTTCGGTTTTGAATTAGAGACGACGTCGACTATAACCCCTAGCCTTCCAAGCTAACGATGCGGGTATAGAGCACGTAATTTACGGGCGAGCTATGTGCTTGCACGGGGTACTTAAGTTCTTAATCTTCCTCGTTTATAAATGATTAATAAAAGCTAGTGTCAAATGCTTAAGGATTCACGCATTTGCATATGTAAGAGTTAATATACAAGAATCCTTAATTTTATAGATTATTTTCATAATCAACTAACCAATTATTGATGTGACATGCAGGGTTATGTCGGAATAAAGCCAGGGTGGACACGGGTGAGCTTCCCTTATTACATGTCCGAGGAAGAATTTGAGTTCATTCTTGCCGCCATTGAATTCATAGCCAACTACGGACAAAGATTCTTGCCTTTGTATCACTTTAGTTGGAGAACCGGTTCGTGGACATTCAAGAAAAACGGTGCTATTGCTATTAGTCAAAACGACCATAATAATAATAATAATAATAATAATAATAATAATAATAATAATAATAATAATAATAATAATATTGCGACAGTTTCGAAAACTTATGTTGATGATGCAAGTATTGTGTTAAGCAGTTATGTCAGCTATTTGGAAACTGCAAAGAGGCTGGCCAACCTTCTACCCAAATTCCCACCTGAGAGAAAAATACCACAAGAAATTGATGTTGATCTTGTGCCTTTCAGAATTTAATTAATAATTGGATTACAAGTGATTATATCACAGATATTATTTAGTTTGTCTTGTTCCACCAACGACATTTTGTGGTTGTGTACAAGCTACATAATAATTGGACTAAGTTAGCTAGTATTTAGTGTTGGTCCAACAACATTGTTGTCGAATGCAAGAGGGTTTTGTTGTTAAGATATTAAGGAATCTAAGAGGGTTTTGTTGTTAAGATATTAAGGAATCTCTTACTTAGTAGTTATCTTGTTTCCTTGTATATCTTGTATATAATTTTTCGTAACTTATGTATATGATCTTTCCTAACTTATCATTTATGTATTTTGTATATATATTCTATGAAATTCATCCACCTTGATTAAGGTGAGTTAATCACATTAACATGGTATCAGCCTAAAACTAGGATTTTTTTTCCTCAACGATCTAATGGCCGATTCTACTCTCCCTTCTCCACCATGATCCACATGATCACCATCAAACTAACTTCTAAAAATTATATCTTGTGGAAGAGTCATATCATCCCTCTCCTTTCTTGTCAAAACCTTTTTGGTTTTCTCGATGGCTCCAAACCAAAGCCTTCCCCAACGCTCGACGTTGTTGGTGTTGTTTCTCCAAACCCGGAGTTCGCTACCTAGACTTCCTAGGATCAGTGTTTGCGTTTGCTCAATCTCCTCCTTTCTTCTCTCACGCAGGAGACCATGAAGGAAGTTTTTGGTTGCAAGACTTCCCGCTAAGTTTGGCTCGCGCTTGAAGCCGCGTTCATCCATAACTCGAAGCAGCACGAACTCCGTCTAAAACACAATCTTCAACTTATGAAGTAAGGTGCGTGATCCGAGTCTGAATTTGCTTGAGATTTTAAATTTATGTGTGACCAACTTGCTGCTATTGGTCGTTGCGGTTATGATACGGATAAATCACATTGGTTCCTCCGTGCTTTGGGCCACCTTGTTCTGAAGCTTTTTCGCTGCCCAGATGGCTATCAGACCTCTGCCCTCTTTCTCGTATCTTGTTCCGAAGGCTGAGTTGAGATTTTTCAACAATCTCTAGACGACACTCCATCTTTTGTGGCCTTTGTTGCCTATAACAGTGTTGCTCCCTCTCAAGCCAACTCTGCCACTTTCTCTCGCAATCGTGGCTGTGGTAATGGTCGTGGTGATGGTGGTGGTCGTGGTCATTCTGGTGGTCGCACGTATGCCCTTTGTTGTCAAATTTGCATGTTTGACGAGCATACCGCTGATCGTTATTGCAAGCGTTACAATCGTGCTCCGCCTCCCGACTCTGCAAACCTGACCGAGGCTTTCAATGTCTCATGCTCGTTGTCCTCATCTAACGTTTCCGATTGGTGTGTTGACACCGGGGCTTTCGCACACCTGACCCCTACTACTTCTCATCTCGATTCAGCCGCACCTTATAAGGGTAAGAGTCTTGTTGTGGTTGGTAATGGTACCTCTCTTTCTGTCTCTCATATTGGTACTGATTCTATTTCGCGTGATATTACTTTATGTGATGTCTTGGTTGTTCCGGATCTCACCACGAATTTATGGTCCATCATCAAATTGACTCGTGACTATCCTTTTATTGTCGCGTTTTCTGATAATTTGTTTCATGTTCAGAACAAATTTAATAGCAACGGGTCATCTTGACGGTGGTCTCTATGTTTTGGAAAAAATGTCATTCTGCTTTGGTTGTTGCTGCTCACCAAAGTCGTCCCACTGGATCTTTTGATTTGAGTTGTGGCATGCGCGTCTCGGGCATGTTGCCTATAATGTTATTTATTTATTAAATAAAAACGACTTTTATCCATTATGTCCTTGCTTCCCCACCCCTCTTTGTATTTCACTTGTCAGTTAGCAAAAAGTAGTTGTCTACCTTTTGTCGTTAATGAACATCATTTGTCGCATGTATGAGATTTAATACATTGTGATATTTGGGGTCCAACTCCTGTTATTTATACAAGTGGTTCACGCTATAATGTGGCATGAGCGTCTCGGGCATGTTGCCTATAATGTTATTTCTTTATTAAATAAAAAATGACTTTTATCTGTTACGTCCTTGCTTCCCCACCCCTCTTTGTGTTCCACTTGTCAGTTAGCAAAAAGTAGTCTTTTACCTTTTGTCGTTAATGAACATCATTTGTCGCATGAATTGGATTTAATACATTGTGATATTTGGGGTCCAACTCGTGTTATTTCTACACGTGGTTTACGCTGTAATGTGGTGTTTGTTGATGACTTCTCTCGTTTTTCTTGATTTTATCCTATGCGCTTGAAGTTGGATATTTATGATATATTTTTGATATTTCAAAAATTTGTTGAAACTCAATTTCCTTGTGCTATAAAACAACTTGAAAGTGATGGTGGGGCTGAATTTACAAGTCGGCATTTTCAGACTCACCTCTCTTCACACGACATTCATTGCAAAATTTCTTGTCCTCATACTTTGGCTCAAAATGGTCGAGCCGAACGTAAACACATGCACATCACTGAAACCGGTTTAGTTATCCTATTTCACTCGCTTTCTCCTATATCCCATTGGGTTGATGCATTTAGCACACCGACTTACGCTATCAACTGTTTGCCTTCTACAGTTCTCAATGGTGTTTCTCCTTATGAGTTATTATTTGGTGTTGCGACTGCTTACGAGAACTTTCATCCCTTTGGTTGTCAGGTTTTCCCGTGTCTACGCGACTATGCATCCAGTAAGTTTTCTCCCATAAGTCGTGAGCGTATTTTTCTTAGATTTAGCTCCAATCGTAAAGGTGTTCGTTGCTTGGATCCGGTCAGCTCTCGGGTTTATATTTCTCAGCATACCAAGTTTGATGAAGGCCTATTCCCTTTTTTGCCGAATCGTTCCTCTTTGCCACCTTCGATCATGGATTTCAGCACCTTTGTTGGTCGTGCCTATGAATTTTCGTATGAAGTATTATGGGATTTTCCTTTATCATCTATAACCCCTTCTCCGTTGCCAAATTTGTCGTGCGCCGTCTGTTCTGATGACGTGCTTGTGCCTCCTTCTGTCACGCCTCACGTTCCATCACCTTTACCGCATTCTGCTGCTCCATTATCTTCGTCTCATCCAATGGTCACCCGTGCTAAAGCTGGCATTTTCAGGCCGCGACATATTGCAGATATTGTCA
Organism: Linaria vulgaris; assembly: GCA_948329865.1. NCBI lineage: Eukaryota > Viridiplantae > Streptophyta > Magnoliopsida > Lamiales > Plantaginaceae > Linaria > Linaria vulgaris. The sequence goes on along the minus strand of OX415250.1, from coordinate 25,094,436 downwards.
CTCTCTTTACAACTGGCTTGCTTCACGCCTTATTCAGCCATGTCGAGCCGAAAGGGTTCAATCTGCACTAAGAACCTACAATGGTTGGCTGATATGGATGAAAACATTGAGGCTCTAAAATCTAATGAGACTTGGGGTCTTGTTCCTCGGCCCCCTCATGCTAATGTGGTCGGATCTAATTGGGTATTTCGAACCAGATTTCTTTGGGATGGTTCTATTGAACGTCGTAACGCGCACTTGGTTGCTCAAGGCTTTACGCATATCCCGGGCCTTTATTTACACCAACTTGACGTTAAAAACGCGTTTCTCAACGGATTTTTAACTCAATCAGTCTTTATGGAGCAACCTCCTGGCTATATCGATCCTCGATCTCCAGATCACGTTGTCGCTTGAAGAAGGCGCTTGGTTTTATATGCAGTCGTGCTGATAAGTCATTGTTTATTATTCGTCGTGGTTCTTCGCTTCTCCACCTTCTTCTTTATGTTGATGACATTGTGGTTACTGGTAATGACTCTACTTTTCTTAATTCACTTATTTCTCATATTGGTTTAAATTTGTTATCAAGGATCTTGGGAGGTTGAGTCATTTCTTGGGTTTCGAAGTCACCTACACCGTCGATGGCTTGATTTTGAGTCAAACTAAGTATGCCCACAATATTCTTACTCGTGCTCAGTTGTTTGATAGTAAACTGGTGTTTACTCCCATGGCTACGACTCAACATCTCAGTCGTGAAGGCTCTTATTTTTCAGACCCCTCTCTTTTCCGCTCATTGGTTGGCGCACTACAATACCCTGTAATACCTTACTATCACGTGATCGGATCTCACGTTTTTCGTCAACTCTGTTAGTCAGTTTCTTCAATCGCCTACTGATGATCACTTCCAAGCTGTTAAACGAATCCTTTGTTACGTTAAGGGTTGGTTGGGGTTTGGCATTCGCTACTCTCCTTGCTCTTTGCCCCTATTCTCGCCTATTTCGATGCCGATTGGGCCAACTGCACCGACACTCGTCGTTCCACGTCGGGTTACTCTATTTTTTTTTGCTCAAATATGATCTATTTGAGTTCGAATAAGCAACCAACCATTTCACATTATAGTTGTTAATAGAAATATCGTGCTCTAGCAAACACTGCTGAAGTTGTTTGGATTGGTCACTTGCTACATAATCTCGGTGTTTTGCCTCCTTCTCTGCCAATTATTCTTTGTGACAACAAGAGCGCGTTGTTTCTAAGACAATTCCGTGGCTCATAAACGGGCCAAGCATATTGATCTAGATTATCATTTTGTTTGGGAACATGTTGCCGTTGGCAAACTACGTACTCAATACGTCTCTACACATCTTCAAATTACTGGCATATTCACCAAGAGTTTGCCGCGTCCGCTCTTTACCTTCTTTTGTTCCAAGCTTTGCGTCGCACTAAGTCCCACGCTTCGCTCGACAGGGGGTGTTAAGGATATTAAGGAATCTACTACTTAGTAGTAATCTTGTTTCCTTGTGTATCTTGTAAAGGATCTTTCCTAACTCATCATGTATGTATTTTGTATATATATTGTATGAAATGCATCCACCTTGATTAAGGTGAGTTAATCACATTCATATTTGTTATGCGAGGTGTTATATCCATAGCAAAATTCCTAATTACAGAGCAATTTTTTATTATTTTACCCTTTTAATCAAATCATAAACTTATTCATCTTCCATTTTCAATTCGTTAATTTAAGACCATCAAAAGTAGAATGTATTCTCTCAATAATACATTGATTCTTTTTCTTATTAAAGATTAAAGATATACCATTCAAAATTAATAATATAATTAATGTATAATCTATATTCGAAAATTATTTTGAAAGAAGTTTACTTGTATAACACCGTGTAAATACTTTCATTTTTTGTACTTTTCTGCCATTAATCATCAATAAAATGATCATAATTTAAAATTATTCTGTATATATAACTAATAAGACTAAAAGCAGTGAACAAACTCTAACATTATGGTTCCTAGTAATTCCCATCTCTCTCTTATTCCATTATTTTAGTTCTGAGCCGCATAACATTTTTATATTTGTATGTGAGATTCTAAACGGCTTCATCATATCAATTAGCACAACAAGTTTGTCCTCAACATAGAAAAAGAAGTGCGTTGGTTTTAATGTTCTATTTAGCAAAACTTAGGAATTGACAATCAATTCTTATAGTTTTCCCATTTCAATTTCGCAAATTTGCTATTCTGCCGGCCAACGGACAAGTCAATGTATATATATGTATGTGAGCGAAATAACCTTGTATTATCACTCCTGGTTTTTGGACATTGGACATATTCTTTTTTCAACCAAAAACGTGACCTTTTTTGTTTGTAACAAGACAAAGGGAAGAGGGGGAGCGTAATAAATGAGTATACTTCGTCACCTTTTCCTGCTTATTACTTACATTTTAAGTTTCCGGCTAATTTGCGGTAAGTACCTCATACAAATATGCTCATCTTTAGAACTAATGTGGCTTTACACAGTTTAGTTTATTTTTCTTTAAAAGTACAAGTAGAAAAATTGTATATAATTCATAGATATATTCTAACTAATTAAGCGAATTTCGAGATTTTCTAGTTGTTGTTACTTAGTCGTTACCTTTTCATGATTCTCCAGATTTTCTAGAGGTTGTTAGTTTTATAATTTTTTGTGTTTTTGTTTTTTAGTCATTTTAAGTTTCAAATGAATTCAATATGAATCAAGAGAACTAAACGAATTATATGTAGATGGGAAAGTGATGATGGAATACATTGGAGCCAGCGGGGCAGCAATGGACTTCAATTCCGTTCCCATCAAAGAAGGCATTGACTTTCGCTTCATACTCAGCTTCGCCATAGACGCGGATCTCTCAGGAAATCCTCAAAACGGCATATTTTTCCCATATTGGTCGTCAACCCTAACCCCCGCTGCCGTTGCCACCGTCAAATCCCGCCACCCCAATCTCAAGGCTCTAGCTAGTCTTTCCGGTTGGAGTCTCGGCGGAAAAGTTCTCTCTTGGTACTTTGATTTGTTGTGTAATGTAAAAGATCGATATGCTTATTATTATTAATAATGGTTCCATCTAAAAACTAACTAGTAAAGTTTGTTTATCTATATAACCATCATTTTGTTTTTTTTTGTTACGTCCCACATCTGAAATCTTAAGGAGCGAGAGTAGAATTAAAACACCACTTTATTTTTTTATGGATTTTGTCGTTTAATCTAAAACCTTCAATATGTAGAAGTATTAGGAATTTATATGTTATATACTTTCTTGCAGGTACAAACCCGGAGATAGCAACCTCTGGATATCAAACGCGTTCACCTCGCTAAGATCCATCATTGAAAACTATCATCTCGACGGAATTGACATAGACTATGAGAGGTTCCCAAGACACAGCAACGAAAGCTTCGCTTATTGTATAGGGGAACTCATTACTTTGTTGAAGAACCAGAGCGTGATTTCCATTGCAACAATCGCGCCTTTTTATAGTACTGTGTTTCCTTACATGGAGTTGTATGGAAGGTACGGAGATGTGATAGATTATGTGAATTATCAATTTTATACGGATAAGGTAAAGACTCCAAAAGCATACTTGGGTGCTTTTGTAAATAGAACTCAACAGTTTGGAGAAGAAAAGGTTTTGCCGAGTTATGAGGTGAATGGGAGAGGGATTCAGGGAGATTCGTTCTTTGATGCTTTGAGGCTTTTGGAGGATAATGCATTTGATGTGAACGGGGTGATGATTTTCTCTGCAGATGCTTCGGCTTCCAATGGTTATTATTATGAGACAAAATCACAAGATTTCCTGCTTAACAATTCTTCTCGTAGGGGTTAGTTGGCCTTTACATGCTTGTTGTCATTGTACGAAGGGGTATGAAGATTTAGTTATTGACCTCAATGCCTCCAATTTATGATTTGAGGGGGATTACAATAAAATCATGTTTCTCCAAAGCATCTAGATCTACAACATATGTAACATAGTTTCTATTATAATGTTTAACGTATTGGTAGGGTGCACATAAATCCGCTCACCCGACCGACCATTTCGAACCAGGCCTCCCAAACCCGCAAGCCGCGTGATTCCTTTTTTAGTAAGTTATTCTACAGTTCTAAAAGTTGGCTTCCCACCCTTGGGTGGTGGATCACGAGTACACCTATGCACCCATCCGTCCACCCGTCTACTATAGTATTTAGATTGAAGCTGTTTACTTATGTTCAGTTGATATTTTAATAATTAAGCTTTCTTCGATTTAATATTTCAAAATAAAGTTGACTTGTAACACTAATTAACATCTCTACTCTAGCAATTTTTAATTTATGTTCACATAAAAGTTGGATCCCAGGGATTGTGATTTGTGACAATGCTTCCAACTCAGCAGTTCCCTTCATTCCCTCTTTTGGTCTATCTACATTCAAGGAAATTCATACGTATGTTTTGACATTTGAAATCTAGATATTATGGCAATTGTAGTTTTTTACTATGGAGATTGATAACTAGTATGCAAACAGGGACCGAGTAATTAAGTTGAACATAACATTATTCTATTGTATTTTGATTAGCAAAAAAGAGTTGTACTGAAGGCAGTAGAAGAGAAACTCCACAAATGTTTATGAGATATAATGTAAAGGTAAAGAATACTATCCTAAAAAAAAAGATAAATTTTCAGTTGTGGACTTTAACCAAAGCCAGTACCTAACCTGAATTTCCTCAAATGTGGCATGACTCTCAGGAGAAATCGCTTTGAAAATTGATTCATTCCTACTCAGTACAAAACACTGTATGTTATTTATAAGAATTAGGAATGTTGTGTTTCTAGTACTACTTGAAGTCTTAAGACTCAGTTTGTTTTTGGTAAACAAAGTCTTAAGACTCAATTCTTTTTTGGTAAACAAAGTCTTAAGACTTTAGTAGTGATACGATCTTAGTTTATTGTAGCTTTTTTTAGCAATATAACATTGAACAATACATAAAAGAACATAGATAACCAACTTTTTTTGGCAAAGAGTTAACAACGAAAATTCCAATAAACAAAATTACCGTAAGCGAATAAAGTCAATAAACCTCAATAGGAATCGGATGAACGAAGAAGCAGGAAGTCGAGGACCTTTCGATTTTCTTAAAACATATTCGCCCTCTCTGCGGTGCTTGAGAAAACATGAGCCACTGTCTCTCATGATACAACTATTATGAGCAGGATTACGTGCACAAGCAAGAATTGCCCCGACGAACTCGATTTATGACTTTTTCTTTACCACTACACGACTGAATCAAAAAAGTAATTTTTTGACTGCCAATAAAATTGTTTTTTACGCGTGTATGTTCTTTTGGTGATTAAAAAAAAACTATGTGGAGCGATCCCTTTAATAAACTAGGTCGGAAGAAAGAAGAAAAACTTTTTCACCAAGGAACATAATTATGCTAACTGTAATTAAAAAAAAATCGACAAATGAATCTAGACGCGTTTCAGTTAATAAAAATAATTACGTAATTTTATAAAAAGAATTCTGTAAAATAATTAATTAATTTTCAGTTTTGATGCTTATTAGTTTCCTGTTATATAAAATATAACAGAAAACAACATAATTATGCTTACGCAAAATAGAAATAACAAATATTAATGTACAATATTTTACGACTTAAATAGGCCAACGTTAAGCATCAATTTCCATTCACTCATGTACTAAAATCCATCCAAAGTCAATTGCACAAACTCGGTTATTTGAACCGTTTTTCCAACATGTTTAAGCTTCGGTATATACTTAATGACTTTTATCATTTTTCTTATAATCCATTAATTCAATACCCACCAATTTTTATATGCAACATGATTAGTATAATTGCTAAATAATTGAGTTAAATTCAATGATACTTGCACATGAAATATTAAGATTCTAGCTTTAAGTTAATTTGTCTATTCACTCGCCAACCCGTTCACTAATTCGTCCACACGCCTACAACCCCTCACCCATATGGTTTTAAAGATAAAATCAACCGGACAATTAGAAGTCGGTAACTCACAAGCACTACATATTTTGCTTTTTGGTTGCAACCCGTACACCCATACATATAGGCACCATATGTATAACAATATCTTTATAATTACAATTCTTACTTATAATATTTCATTTTTTTCTTTTAATTAATGTTATAACTATTCTTGAGTAATAATATTTAACATTGCTTGGTTTTCTTCTCAAATTCATGATGTTTTCATAAATTAGTACGGATAGTACTACATGTATGAAAAGGAAAATCCCAAACGTTATTTTATCCCCTTAACCCAAGTTCTTTGTTCCGACCCTGATTAATGCATGCATCAAAAGCACTATGATTCAGTGATTTGAGGCTTGAACGACATGATGCATAAGAATGTTAATTTGTATTTATGAGAGAGAGGATACTCATTTATAACTAATTACATAGTTCTAAATTCTAATTATTTTTATTTTTTTGGTAGACAAGGAAAACCAAACCACATGGTATTAGACCATGTTAAAATTCACCAAATTACAAATCTGTGACGAAGGACTATCCCAGGGTAAACCTCTATCACTACTACTCATATTAATCTTAGTTAACCCATTTGCCATTTTATTGGTCGACCAAGGTATCCATATAAACTTCACTCACCATGATAGTCGTAATAATCTTCGGCATTCATGGACTAATCCATGTCTTTATTGTTGAGGCTCCAACTCTCCAATCACCATCTTATGCACCATGAGTGAAACCATTTCTATTTCTACTTGATTTCTCCATTGTTCCCATGCCAACTCCGTTCTTTTTTGTTAAAGCCTCGAGTTCAACATCTTCCACAGTTGGCAAGATGATCTCCACTTTGAAACTCCACAACCAATCTCCGGTATCCAAACGTAGCACTCCACAATTTATGTTCGCTTGTAGACTACCGTCTACATTCAGTTTAACGCACCCCGTATTAGGTTTATCCACCTCTAGTTTTTACTACTCTTCAGCTTATTCCTTCTTGCATCATAGAGTTCCCAGCTATGTACTCTGATCTTAAAAATCACTTCACTTGTGCTATCAAATTTATTCTCAAAAATGTGGTGATTACGGCTCTTCCATATGTGCCACACCGCGAAAACAGAAACACGGGTCCAGTCGCAGTTTGGTATAACCATACTTTTTCACTTTTTATTCATCGCATTCTGTTCCAGCCACGTCTCATTCGAAAACTGATCAAATTCCACCAGGTCATCGTTGGATAACAATCTAACCCAGATTTCCCTTATCGTGCTACCATACCTCATCAAGTGACTAACCAATACGTCATCCGACTTGCATCGTGGACATGCAACACATGGGATTTTTTCTAAAATGGTCCCAGAATGTGTAGCATTTTCAATTTTGGTCCCATAATGATACTTTATACAATTTTAGTACCAAAATATACTAATTGTCTAATTTTAGTCATATTTTCGCTAATCTGTCCAATAAATGGCATGTGACCCACTAATCCCTATAATTAGGCCATTAATGATTTAATTTTTTATTTTCTTTTAAAAAAACCTGAAAACCAATAGATTAACAAATTCAAGCTAAAGGGACTTATTTGCAAACTCCCTTTCCTTTCCACTACCTTCAACAAATATGCTCTCTCTTCAGCACCATAGGCAACGATGACGATAACGACGATTTCTGCTCCAGTTTCTTCAATTGAACTTGATTAGAAATAATATCGCCACTTTGAGAGAGATTTTGTCGTCAACAACGACAGTTACGTAAAATTCGGATACGGGTGCGGGTCCCGACCCGTACTCTCTAGAGAGGTCCCAATGGATTTTAGCTGGTTCTTCGGTTCCGGCGAGGTTGAGTTTTTTGGATCCTTTAATGGTGTATGGACTACCCAATATTTTTGTTGGATCCGATCAACTCTCTTGACATTACCAAATAATATTATATTCTCCTAAATTAATAAATTAGGCACCAATTAACAAAGAAACATTTCTAATTGAAGGGCTTTAAATTAGTTGACGGTGGTGATTATCGGAGATTCAATGATGGATATTGGTACTCATCATTTATCTCATCTTCAACCATAATATTTTAATTTCTCCTTCAATGTAGATGTTGCTTTAATTCCCCTATCCCAACGAGTTACGTAAATGAAAAATTCGAAGATCATACGAAATTAACCACTCATTTAAGTGATTTGGAAAAACTTATACGACTATGCTTGAGTTTGGAATTATCGATATTGGGTTGCGTTTAGCCATGGAGATATCATTTTGTAAAAAGAGGCGGATGTCGCGGTGATTGAGGACGACGGAGATTTGGTCGGCGCCTCGTCGGTTTATTCATGGGTTAGGGACTCGGATTTGATTTGGATTTTATCGGGGGAGGAGAGTTTTGGGAGGAAGGGGAGGAGTTTCATGAGGATGGTGTGGTCGCTGAAACCGACGGCGTAGCGAAATGGGTTGTCAGCATAAAGAAATGAAAGGGAATTTGCGAATAGACCCCTTTAATGTGAATTTATTCAATCCCTTACTTTTCACGCTTTTTTTAAAAAGAGAATAAAAAATTAAATCATTTATAGAGATTAGTGTGCCACATGCCTTTTACCGGATGAATCAAGAAAAAGGGACCAAAATCGGACATTTAGCACATTGTGGGACTAAAATTGTACAAAGAATCGTTATGAGACCAAAATTGGAAATGCTACACATTTCGGGACCATTTTAGAAAAAAAAATCCTACAACACATGAGATAAATTACTTACTTTCCCGAGGTGGTTCGTTGCTAGTCGATTTTGTGCAACAAGCCATAAGTTTATTGCTTACATCTGCCTTCCATCCCCAATTACATCTCTATGATTGCCCAACCTCGTTGGTAAATCACTTGAAAAAAAGCCTTACGTAAATATCCCATTCCATGTTTCATTTCAGAGTATAAAATCTTCATTGTTATTCGGCATGATGAAACTATTATAGATTTTGATCTTAATCGCGCATGAAAAATCCGACATTAGATTATTTAAGATTTCAGTTGTCTTTATCATCCATTTATCTCTTAAGCAAAGATTTGCTTCCGTTGGATGTACAATTGTCCCCTCACCACATAGTCTTCTTGAGCCTAGCCAATTATCATACAGGAAGAAGATTGATCTACCATCTCCAATCCTCCACGAAGGACTGGCATCATGAGTTCCACGCAACCTTTCCACGCCACACTATCCGACATTTTTGGATTATAGTCGAGCAATCAAGAATTTTTAAGATACTTTACTCGGATTAACTCGCTCCAAATTATATCTTCCCGTTAAAGTACCTTCCAAGCAAGTTTAGACAGCAAAGCCTCATTACTCATTCTTGAAGCTCGGATTCCCAATCCCCTCCGGCTTTTAGCCTTAGGATTATTTTTCAACCTACAAGGTGTAGCTTCTTCTTGGTGATGTCGGTTGACCACAAGAATCTTGATTAATTTTATTGAGGTGGTTACAGATAATCTTTGTGATCCACGTAGATTGCACGGTATAAATTTATACAGCCGAAGACGCAAATTGTATGAGTCACACGTCCCGCGAGAAAAAGAAATTATTATTCCAACCTATAAACCGTGACATAACCCTATCAAACACATACGCATGTGTCTCCCTTGTAACACGACCATGTATCAATTTAGCACCAAGATATTTCTCCAGATTCCTAGTTTGTCTGAATCCAAGTATATCACAAATGATCATTTTTAGCGTCGAGCTCTCGCTCTTGGAGAAAGTGCCTTAGACTTTTGCGGGTTAAGGTTAAGACCTGACGCATTGCAAAACTTATCCAATATTCATCTGATGTTGCGCGCGGGCTCGGTGGTAGATTTACCCATCAAGATCAGGTCGTTAGCAAAAAACAAGCGTGACATATTTGAACCCCCTCGACACGGAACAATTGGCTTCCACTTCTTCTTATCAACAATCTAGGAAAGCCTTTCAACACATAGTACAAATAGATAAGGCGACAACGGATCTCCCTGCCTCAACCCACATGAATGATTAAACGCCTCCAACAGGGAACCATTCCATAGAATTCTAGTGGTTGCGTTTCAAACACAAACCATAATAAACTCTACTAACTCTTCTGGGAAATGGCAAACACACAACGTCTCATCAAGGAAGTCCCAGTTGACTTTGTCGTAAGCTTTCTGGAGATCCATTTTCATGATTGATGTGGAGTATTACACTGGAATAATAATACTACTACACCACACAAGTGCAAAATCAATTAATAAAGTGGTTCGTAAATTACGTCCCAAGTGTCGTATCCCACGAAGACTATGAATCAATCTGGCTCATTCTATTCTATTCCCAAATAGTCAATAAATCAGAGTTGTAGGTTGTAGGTTTTCTCATTTAACAAAACGAGACTATACTAAACTTAATTGAGTTGGATGATTGGGTGAATAGTACTTGAGTTTAATCAAATGATTGATGGATGTTTAGAGATTCAGGTTTCATTAGATTTTCTCTATGTTCATTCACATGCTTTGAATAAGGTTTTGATCTACGTGTTCATGGCTTCTTTCGAAGCCACAAGAGGACAAGGTCTGACTTATCTTTTTCATACACTATCGGATTCAACTATCCCACAGAACGTAGTATATGACAATGCTAGTAACCAACCATAATTTCTAATTATTCATATATTAGCTAGATATACAAAAGAATTGAGATAAAGATAGATGAATAAACACATAAACCACTAGCTTAATCAAAACAATAGAAATCCCATAGGTTCATATCCAATTAAGCCATAACTCTAAACATAAGTAATTAGCTACTTATGATCGCAAGTTCAATATCACAAACAGAAAAGAAAATAATAAGGAAATAGTAAAGGAAAGATATTTGTTGCTTCTCTCATTTTGGCTGAATCTTGACTTGAATCCTTGTTAACGATCTCAAAAGAGTTGTTGTGTGCTGGTGCTCGCTGATACTTCAAGGATTATGCACTGGGGTATGCTGAATCGCGTAGCCCTGGTGTTATTTATATGTAAAGTAGCAGATGAGTTGAAATCAGGGGTTTTGGACGATTTTAGGTCGTAAAAAGTTGCACTACAGTACTTGTCTTGTAAGACAAAAAATTTATCTTGTTGCTTCTTCTTTTAATAAAGTTGGATTGGGTTGGAGCAATCAACCTCGACATGATATCTCTTAGACGTATCGTTATGCATAATGCTATAGGTCTATATTGAGAGATGATTGTCGGGGATTGTACCTTAGAAATCATTGCAAAGATGTGCCTCGCAAATTCTCAAGTCAAACCTTTTGGACTTGAAAATTTTCCTCGACAAACTTTTAAAGAGACTTGTGAATCCAAGGCCAACTTTTCCGGTAAAGAACCGCATGAAGCCCGTCGGGCCCCGGTGTTTTTAAGGATGTGTGGCATCAACCACCATTAAGAGTTCCTCTACATCCAACACTTTCGTAAGCTCGCTTTGTTCTTCAGAATTAAGATCGGCCTGATAAATAGACGTCCTAAGCCTGCCCATACCTCCATGACCACTACCACCATTAATTTTGGAAAAGAGGTCGACATAATAGTTTCGGATGTGGTTTCCAAGATGTCTTCCTCTTTTACCCACAAATCATCAATTTTTAACATGACAATTTTATTCCTCTTCCGCCTAGCCAAGTTTGACTTATGAAAAAATTATTTTGTAACTAGATCGAACAACTTTGCAGCTTACAATTTAGCCGTGTGGGCGCTTGTCGAAGGGACATTATTCCTTTTGTCGAAATTCCTATAAATATTTTTTGTAATGTGGGTTATCCAATTACGGACCCTCTATCGTGACTTAATTATCTTTTATCTATATAAAAAAGGTCAATTTGTGAAAAAAGAAAAATGTATTTGGCTCTCCATCTCATAACCACTTCACCCTTGACTTTTGAAACCATAACAGTTCTTCTTGTTTAAGTATGCCATTGTACTCCATAATTAGTTGGTGCTCCAATTTATGAAGTGAGTCGTTTGAGCGAAAACGTAGACTTTTTTGAACTTTGTTTAGTCGTGCCAACAACCTCTTTTTCCTATGGAATATGTTCCTAAAATTCTTCTTATTCCACGGTGTAAGTACTTTTAGAACTTCATTAATTTCTGCTAGGATCTCACCTTTGTCATGCAAAACTAGCACTTCACATTCAGGATGGTGGAACCACGCGACTTCAAATCGAAAAGGTAGCGGTCCTCCAATGTTACGCGGTCCGTGCAGCTAGTGAGGATCAGTGATGATCCCAGTTTGTCCTTTGGTAAATTAATCACCACACTATCCGAATATTTATCAATCCAATTTTATGTTGCAAGCTCTCTATCAATCCTCTATTTAATATTTGTGTCATTATCCCTATTATTAGTCCAAGTGAATGACGGACCATGAAATCGAAGGTCGATGAGGCAGCACTTATCCATGTACTATTGAAAGAAACTGAGTCGACTCAAGGATGTCGTTTGTCCACCTCATTATTCATGGGAGACCCTCACTCCATTGACATCTCACGTGGACAACAAAGGTATCGTACAATGTTTTGTAATGTTTTCCATGCTGCTGAAAATTCGGATCATATTTGTTCTTCGGGTTGCGCGTAAATACCCGAAGACGCCATTTATCATGAGTGCTCTGTCTAATAATGACATGTATTCCATGGTCTTCTATCCCCGTATCCACTTTTACATCACCTCCATTCCACAACATCCAAATACCCCTGCCATCCTAGTCGTTGGTGTTATGACATACTTTAAAAAACCCGAAAAATAGAGCTATGGTACGCGGGTGCTCCTCGCTAACCCTTGTTTCCATAAACAACGTTCAGTCCATGAACCAGAACCAACTCTCTAAAATTCCTATGGAATTCTTCATCGGTCACCCCATGACAATTACACGAGGTGCTCTTTATTTTGGAAATAACTAATTGTGGTGGCGTCACAAGATTTTCATGTCGCATATATCTGATTTAGATTATCTCTTGTCATTGATCATTGTTTTCATCAACCATGCATGCGTTCATGTTGTCTTCCCTCCAGGGGCGAAGGGACGGGGGTGCATGTGGGTAAACCTGCACCCCCAACATTTTAAAAAAAAAATTATATATAATATATATTATTATGTAATCATGCCTTCATATTTTATTTGCAACCCCCCCCCCCCCAAATTATATTTAGGCCTTCCAGATTATAATATTCTTGCTTCTTGGCCCAATAAACATGATAACTAAAGAAAAAAAAAACAAAATGTCAGCCCACAACCCAAAAAAAAATGGCTTAATTTAATTAAAAAAAATAAAGCACAAAGTCAAGTGTTATCCCCCTCCTTTATCCGCTGAAAAGTGAAAAGTTGAAGAAAAAACAAAAGGTCACTTACTTTACTCTTTTCTGGAAATCAACTAAAGTGCGCATCCGTTTTTTTTTTTTTTTGCTTTACTTTGTTTTGTGTTTTCTTAATTGTTATAGTTAATTGCATAAATATGATTATGTGTTGATAAACTATTCATTAGATAGAGCAATATATTGTTTTACTTTCACATCAAATATAATCTTTTCTTGAGATTCTTATAAAGTCTTTAGAACATGGATTTTAGGTTAAAAATGATTTTTGGTTGATAAAGTGTTTATTAGATAAGACAATATATTATGTGGGTGCTTTAGAGTTTAGAATTTAGATCAAATTTCGTTTTTGCTTGAGACTCTAGATAAGGTCTTTACTTTTTAGAATATTAATGTAGATTAAAAATGAGATTTGGTTGATAAAGTGTTGCAAATGCAAGTGTGTGTTTCTTCTTTATATAACTAATGTTCATTCTTTATTCCTTGAACTACTCTTATTGTTTAGTGCATCAAAATTTTTCATTCTTGAATATTGAGAAATGTGGTTTTTTTATTGTATGACAATGAGAATTTGAGAATGTAATGTATCAATTATTTAAATGGTTTAACTTTCTGTTTTTACAAATTTTGAACAAATGAGTAAAAGAAAAATTGACTCTTATTTCAAAAAAAGTGTTCGAGATGTTGTGACAAATAATCCTGATGTTGATGAAGCTCCTTCCGAAGAGATAAATGTTCCTCGATCTCAAGTTGAACAAGAGGATTCTCCTCAAAGGGAAACTCAAAGGGTCGATGTAGAAGCAACCATCAATATTGAATGAGATCCGGGTAATTAATGATATGGAAATATCCATCAAATAAGAAAGATGAAGTTCAACAACTTTATTTGAAGCTTGGCCCTTATCGAGTAGAGCCAGAAAAAGAACCTGAACTTGTTGATAAATATGGTAGAAGGTTTCTTAGTTCTTGGTACGACTTATTTCCTGATTGGTTAGAGTGGTCTCCTACGAAGAACACTGCTAATTGTATGAGATGTTATGTGTTTGGAAATCTATCAACTGTTTATGGGTCGAATGCATTTGTTGTTAATGGATTCAATCTTGGAAAAAAATGAACGAGGGAAAAGATTGTGCTTTTTAAACACATAAAGGATATTCTCCTAATCTTCCCATAAGATTGTGGTAAGAAAATGTGAGGATATGCTGAACTCACTCCAGCATATTGACAAGGTGATGGATAAACATTCTTCTAAGTTAGTGGCAAAAAATAGGCTTAGACTCAAACTTTACGTGGATGTGGTAAAGTTATGTGCATTCCAAGCTCTTGCATTTAGAGGTCACGACGAACTTGTCGGCTAACATAATCGTGATAATTTTCTAGAAATTCATGATCATACAACTTCTTACAACAAAGAAGTAGCTTTATGTGTCAAAAAAGCTCCTTTAAATGCTACTTATACTTCTTCTACAATTCAAAAGGAGATCTTGTCTATCTATGCTAGAAGAATCCAAAGAGTTATTCGAGAAGAAACTGGTGATGGAAAGTTTTGTATTATTGTTGATGAATCCCGTGATGAATCAAAAAGAGATCAAATGGCTATTATTTCGAGATTTGTTGATAAATGTGGATTTGTGCAAGAAAGATTCTTTGATATAGTTCAAGTTGAGGATACTAAGTCATCTACATTAAAGAAAAAAAATATGACGTTATTTCCTTTCATAATCTCAGTGTACATAATATTCGAGGGCAAGGGTATGACAGTGCTAGTAACATGCGTGGAAATGGAATGGACTGCAAGTTTTATTTTTGAGTGAATGTCCATATGCATACTACATCCATTGCTTTGCTCATCATTTGCAGTTGATATTAGTGGCAACAACTCATGGTGTGATCCCTGTTGAACATTTCTTATCACATCTGAACATTATTATTAATGCGATTGGTTCTTCTTCAAAACTTCATGATCAATTGCATCTTGCACAATCTCTTCGAATAGTAGAATTGATTTCAACTGATGAGCTTGCAACTAGGACAGGAGAGAATCAAGTTGGCAACATACAACGTGCATGTGATACTAGATGGAGCTCTCATTTGAATTATTTTCATAGTTTACTCAAGATATTTGATTCTACTCTTGTAGTACTGAGTGAGAATATAAATGATAAAGGTGTCGTATCCTCAAAAGCTGCAGCTGATGGAGCTTATGATGTAATGGTGTCATATAAATTTGTGTTTATCGTGCATTTTCTAATAGAGTTATTGGGAAAGATAAATTCACTTTGTCGGATTTTGCAGGATAAATCTCTAGATATTTTGCATGCAATTGATACAGTAGTAAACATAAAAGAAATTGTTCAGAAATTCAGAGAAGGTGGATGGGCCCAGTTGTGTGAAAATGTGAAGACTTTTTGCGAGAAACGCGAGATTGATGTACCTAATATGAGTGGTCCTCTTCGATCTAGTAGAGGGCGTGCTAAGAAAGGTAATCCTTATACATTGGAACATCATTATCGAGTTGATATCTTTAACGAGACGATTGATAACATCTAACAAGAGATGAAGTATAGGTTCAATGAAGATGTTATAGAGTTACTTCAGTTGAGTTCAATTTTAGATCACAGAGATGGCTATAAAACCTTTGATATAAATAAAGTTTGCAGACTAGTTCAGAGTTCTATCCTCTTGATTTCACAGATCAAAGAAAGCTAGATATTAGGTACCAATTGGAGCTTTTTGAAGTGGATGTCTGAAGGAATACTAGTTTTCAACATGCCCCAACAATTTCACAATTGTGTGAAGTGGTATCGACAACCGAAAAGTCGAAGATTTACTTTCTTGTTGATAGGTTGATTCGACTTATTTTGGTTCTTCCAGATTCTACGACAATATCTGAACGTGCATTTTCGGCAATGAATATTGTGAAGATAAGATTGCAAAATAAATGGAAGACGATTTCTTATCTAGTTGTCTCATTATGCATATTGAAAAAGAAATTCCTTAGAGTTTTGATTTTGATTTAATTATTGACGAGTTTGATTGTATGAAGCATCGTAGATCAAAATTTAAAGTGCCTAGGTGATTTTTGATTACTTAATATTTATGTTAAAGAATGTTTGATATTATTTATTTTCATCTTCATATATTTGTTTTGACGAGATTGGATGCTTTGACGAGATTGAAAAAGTTATGTTTATATTTTAATGATATGCATAATATATTTGCTTTGACTTTGACGAGATTGAATTCTTCGACAACTTTGTAAACATGTACAAATTCAAATATTATTGGCTAGTTAATGATCAAGTACATGACTTTTCTTAAAGCAAATTTATTATCGTTAATAAAAAATTACTTTATATTAAAATTATTATTTTAATTAAATAAAGAAATATTTGTCATAATCTCGATTTGTTTGTCGTTCCCTTTGTCCGCCATCTTTATTTTTTTGTTGGACAAGAGCTGCTAGGTTTCTTTTCTTTATAATTATTGGCCCTTTATTTTGGTAAGAAGTTCGAATGAATTGGGAGTCCCAACCTTGTTGGAAACCGTTTTCTTATGAACTTCCGCATGGTTAAAGAAACTTTTGGCTGTGGTCGTTCTCTCAAGATGTTGGTTTCCTTTTCTTTATCTTTTCCTTTTCTTTATCTTGAACTAGTGCTTGCTGGAAGAGTGCACTTTCCTTGTGTGTCAGGTTTTTTGGCCGTGAATTGAGGTATTTGTGTTCACGTAAACTTCTCTTGTACTTTCTTCTTATTATTATTCAAATCTCCAGTTGAAGTATTACTTCTTTTAGCCAACGGTTTGGTAGTGTTAACTGATATTTTTTCTATGGCGGGGAATACTTTCTTTCTCTGCGTGCAACTTCCATCCAATACCCAAACTCCTTCTTCTTCGCTTTCTCTAAAAGCCAGTCAATTCATTATGGGTGTCTGTCATAACTGGTGCCACCACATTAGTTTGAGTATTTCTAGGGTTGGTTTTTCTTTTTTTTTACGATTCTCACACTTTTCGTCATATAGAAAATTCGCTCACAAACATAGCATAAAGACGATAGATTCTCATATACCACTTGGTAAATTCTTCCACTAATGCAAATACCTAACTCTAGTGGTTTATTCGTCCGTACGTGCACACATAATCTCGAGAACTTACCCCGCTTAGCATTATACGTTTTTTCGTCAATTTTGATGGGAACTCCAATACATGTGGCTAGTGGTTTAATGATGGATTCGCTGAACAATTCAATTGGCAAATTTAGAATTCGAATTCATGTGATGGTACTGTCAACCTTGTTTGTGTATGTGCGAAAGTTGGGTGACCATGTTCTTATCTAGAGAAAGCTTCCCGCAAGTTGCCATGGACCCTCCGTAAGAATTATCTCTCTCTTTTGTGAAGTTAGTCTCTTTATGAAATAACACCCAAACTCTAGGTCGACCAGTTCAAATCCATTATGTACTACCCACGTTAGATCGAGTCTCGTGTGGAGCGCTGAGAGATACCAAGTTCTTCCTAACACCCATATAATTGTCGTACTTTTTCATATGTATCACTTCCTAAAGTTCGTTGGAAAAATCAACTTGTTTGAACGACATGTCCTCGTTGACTTGCATAATTCAAATGCCTTTTCTAGCTTACACTATCTTCAATTCATCGATTTTTACGTCATTCTATGCATTACGCATCATAGTGACCTCAACATACGAGTGCGACATTTTTTTAGGGTTTTTCTCATAATTTGCCTCATTCATCTCAATGTTTTCTTCTAGTTGACATAATCTTTTTTGTTGTCGTGGGTCTCCAGATTTCAGATCTGGTGGAACAAAATCGTTGGCAGCAGGGAGTAGGATCTCCGATAGTGGCATTAGGTTTTCAAGAAACATGGCTTTGAAAGAGTATTTTTGTTGAACGTAATTTCTTCCCAAATTCTAATGTTAGCAACAAAGTAATTAACAAAAAAATGTTCTCCTGCGTGAGAGTTTCTTTTCTCCCATTGGAGCGTTACTTCCACCTTTCGTGGAAGTGGTAATAATCTTTTCTGCAACCTTTACCCTCCTCTAACCCTTCACAGTATGTATGCATAAATCGGTGAGTCTCCCCCATAAAGCCACGCCGAGTGTGAGGGCTTCAAGGCGTTTCTTCAAGAAATCGCAATATTTGGCCCGCTAGTTCGTGTTTTCTTTTTTAGTCAATTAATTTTCAGAGGCCTTGGTTTATGGTTAAATTTAATGTTTGTACCCTTCCCCATTTAATTTTTGGCATCTCTTCTCTCGCAGATCTTGATTCACAACTGCCTCGACACGGGCATCCGCTCAGACTCTTGGACCTTACATACTCTGATATGGATGAAGATCTAGGGAATGCTCTAGCCAGACAACTTCTTCTTACTCCAAGTGAATCAGTTGAGGTACATGCTTCAGATGAAGTCTGGGCGACTGGGATGTTGGACTTCAAACTTATGCTAGTAGGATGCCTATTGCACAAACGTGATGTCCATATTCAGTCATTTAGGCAAACAATGTTGAATAGTTGGAATTTGATGCATAACATGGAAATACTGTAAATCAGTGATGATAGGCTTCTCTTCAAGTTCCAACAAGCAATTGACAGAAAAAAGGGTGCTAACACGAGGTCCTTGGGTTTTGATAAAAATCTAATTGTCTTATGAGAAATCGAGAAAGGAGAGGATCCGGCAACGATGACGCTGGATCACTGCGAATATCATGTCCAGGTGCATGCACTACCATTTAGTTTGTCGCATAGAGCAATGGCATCCATGAAGACAACAATTCACCTCATTTAGTTTATCACCTTGAATTTTATGTTCCTATTGTTTTTACGTTACTCCACATATAGTAATTTGTCATAATATTTTAGAAATTCCGCGGAATATTTTATCGTTCTTGTAACTCTCCAATTTCTTTTATTGTTAGGATGATTCGTAGCCCATGCTTAACGTTATTGACATGAAATGTTTGTTTTTAATAGAATATTGATTGAAACAAATAAAAGGTAATTAAAGATTGTTTTGGAAATTAGATAGCGTGTTAAATATATATGTGAGAGAGAAATAATCAATACCAATATAATCATAATGTTTAAGTGAGTTTTAAATAATAGAAAACTCCCAAATTAAGATATTCTTGTTTTTTGGAATACTTCCGGGCTAGGAGGTAAATGTTGAGTAAATAGACTAAGAAAAATAAAAATATATCATGTCCACAATGTTACGCATTTATAAATGTTAGAGGTGAGGCACTATAATTCTTAAATCTCTATCAAGTTTTCAAAAATAAACATGAAACATAATTAAGTATCAATATACATATATATAATTTCAACAAAATATAAATGTATTATGTTTTGCTATATTTTATTTAAATAAAACTAATTTGAACAATGAATCAAGTTATTGTATACTTCACTTATTGAGTGAATATTGCAGTATTTTTGAAAAGAAAGAAAGCAAATTGAAATGAACATTTACACACTATTTTGAAGCTCAAATATGGGACAAAAGATTCCCAATATCTCTTACCGACAAAGCATGGGCTAGACACAATGACAAGACAAACAAAAATAGTATTGTAGAAATTTTTGAAAAGAAAAAAGCAATCTCTTATGTAATAGTTGCACACTGTTTTGAAGCTCAATTATATTATGAGCAAAACATTTCCAACATCTCTTACCAACAAAGCACATGGCTAGACACAATGACAAGACAAACAGAATAATATCTTAAAACACAATGACAAGACAAGACAAATAATTTTTCAACAGATCCCTACCACTGCATGCACCAATATTAGAAACGATCAAAACATGGGATTTGTTTCATGTGCAGCATGCTGCACATGAGACAGTTCCACGGTGGGGGTGTTCCTTTAAGTCAGCTAACAACAACTCTATCAAGTTCCGAAAACCGGTCTTGAAAACTTAAATAGGCATTCGCGACCGAAATCCAGTTTCGAATACTTAAATAGGAATTCATGACCGGATTCCGGTCGCGAATGCCAATTTGCCAATTTAGGCATTCTCGGCCAAAGTTCTGTTGGGAATGTTTATAAGGTCGCCTTTAAATTAGCGAACGAGGTTATCGCGACCGGCCATTCCGGTTGCCAATGGCCTTTCGTGATCGGAAATAGGGCATTCGCGACCAAAAATTCGGTCGCGAATGCCCTTTCGTGGTCTAGTGATCTCTCTCCATGTCCGTCAGTGTAATCAAGTTTAATTTTATTTAAATATTCTTATAAAAATGGATCTTTCTTAGTACATATCATAGAATTCTTCTTATTTATATTATTTTCTATGAAAATGATGGTGCACATTATAAATCTAAATTTTCTGATTCTCTTTACCGTCTTTGTTCTCCTAATTATTTTGTGAAAGAACAAATGCATATCATTTCTTCATTTTATCTTCTCTATCAAATATAATTATGATTGGTTATCTAAGAATTTTGTTAGGTTAAGTGTAGAATTAAAACTAGCAAAATGTGCATTATGACTATAAAATGAGGTATTCGTTCCTAATGAGAAAGTTTCTCCTTTAAGCGAGCTAATAGGTCTCTCGTTTGCCCTGGTCCACTAAGTGTCTCACATGTCAGCACCCTAACAGCTGCAACAAGCTGCCCTCTATGGCATTGGGATGGCAGCTGGACTCTTGTGCACTACATATACAAGGCCATGTAGGGTAGCGCAACCCTAATGGAATCATCCGAAGATCCATGAAGCATATGGAGATCGACTTCTTCTGTTTATGCGAGCTATTTTCGTAAAATAATCTTCTCCTTCTAAGATACCCTCTGAGTAAACTTCCAATAGTTACAGCCGAACTAACAGGCCATTGAATTCTTATTTTAATTAATTTATACATCAAATTCAGATGAGTAACCCTCAAAGATCAATAATTTAATGGTAAAATTCAAAATCGAGTCCAAGTGAATAGAGTGCTTACACACTTCTAGGAAGCTTTAATGAAAATTAAATATCCATTATCACAATAAACGTGCTGAACAGACCAATAAAAAGGGAAAAAAGAAAGAAGATTGTTACAGTTAGTGTCTTATGACATTCAAACCACATAACCTTAATCTATCTGGAAAAAGACTAAAGAGTACTCAAGGAAGAGACTACAAGACCAGTGTTTAGGGTCCATACTACAAGATAACTCTAAATACTCTTATGAAGATATCTTGAAGGAGATTACTAGTGATGAGGGGTATTTATAGTTTTGGTATAAACAACCTCAACCATACATTTTTGTTTTTCTTACTTTCTAGGACAATCTAGAAATATCTAAATATTTTACACATTTCTAGGCATTCAACACCTTCCACACAAAACAAAAATGTTTCTAGTTGGTGGCCTTAAAAAAATTTTAATTAAACTCCTTGATAATTGGACTTCCACACTTGGGCTTTAAAAAATTTATTGGGCCAGTGTTTCTCATTTAAATGCTATTGATGAGAAGGAATACTTGTAAAATAGGGAGATATTCACAAGATGGTCGAAGGAAACCACGAAACCAACAAAAGCATGTAGGTTGGTCCAAACCACAAGGCGGTTGGATGAAATTGAACGTGGGTGGAAGCCTTATCACGGGAAGAAATGCAGGTTAAGCGACGGGAGTTTTGTGCAATGAGGATGGGGCGTGGAGGTGGGGATTCAATTCTTTCACCTACGGTCGAAGAAGTGGAGCTTGTGGCGCTTAAGAGAGGTTTTGAAATAGCTTGGGTTCTGGGTTTTGATAAAAATATAATTGTCTTATCAGAAATCGAGATCACTGTAATTTTATGTCCAGGTGCATGCACTACCATTTAGTTTGTCGCATGGAGCAATGGCATCCTTGAAGACAACAATTCACCTCAATTAGTTTGTCACCTTGAATTTTATGTTCCTATTATTTTTACGTTACTCCACATATAGTAATTTGTTAAAATATTTTAGAAATTCCAGGGAATATTTTATCGTTCTTGTAACTCTCCAATTTCTTTTATTGTTAGGATGATCTGTAGCCCCTTCTTAACGTTATTGACATGAAATGTTTGTTTTTAATAGAATATTGATTGGAACAAATAAAATGTAATTAAAGATTATTTTGGAAATTAAACAGCGTGTTAAATATATATATATATATATATATATATGTGTGTGTGTGTGAGAGAGAAATAACCAATATCAATATAATCATAATATTTAAGTGAGTTTTAAATAACAGAAAACTCCCAAATTAATATATTCTTGTTTTTTTGGAATACTTCCGGGCTAGGAGGTAAATGTTGAGTAAATAGACTAAGAAAAATAAAAATATATCATGTCCACATTGTTACGCATTTATAAATGTTAGAGGTGAGGCACAATAATTTTTAAATCTCTATCTAGTTTTCAAAAATAAACATGAAACATAATTAAGTATCAATATACATATATATAATTTCAACAAAATATAAACGTATTATGTTTTGCTATATTTTATTTAAATAAAATTAATTTGAACAATGAATCAAGCTAATGTATACTTCATTTATTGAGTGACTAAGTAAACAAAATATTGCAGTATTTTTTAAAAGAAACAAAGCAAATTGAAATGAACATTTACACACTATTGTGAAGCTCAACTATGGGACAAAATATACCCAATATCTCTTACCGACAAAGCACGGGGCTAGACACAATGACAAGCAAACAAAAATAATATTGTAAAATTTTTGAAAAGAAAAAAGCAATCTCGTATGTAATAGTTGCACACTGTTTTGAAGCTCAATTATATTATGAGCAAAACATTTCCAACATCTCTTACCAACAAAGCACATGGCTAGACACAATGACAAGACAAACAAAATAATATCTAGAAACGCAATGATAAGACAAGACAAACAATTTTTCAACAGATCCCTGCCACCGCATGCACCAATATTAGAAACGATCAAAACATGGGATTTGTCTCATGTGCAGCATGTTGCACATGAGACAGTTCCAGGGTGGGGGTGTTCCTTTAAGTCAGCTAACAACAACTCTATCCAGTTCCGAAAACCGATCTTGAATATTTAAATAGGCATTCGCGACCGAAATCCAGTTTCGAATACTTAAATAGGAATTCGTGACCAGATTCCGGTCGCGAATGCCAATTTTCCAATTTAGGCATTCTCGACCGAAATTCAGTCGGGAATGTTTACCCGGTCGCCTTTCAATTAGCGACCGAGGTTATCACGACCGGCCATTCCGGTTGCCAATGGCCTTTCGTGACCGGAAATAGGACATTCACGACCAAAAATCCAGTCGCAAATGCCGTTTTGTGGTGTAGTGGTCTCTCTCCATGTCCGTCAGTGTAATCAAGTTTATTCTTTTTAAAATATTCTTATAAAAATGGATCTTTCTTAGTACATATCATAGAATTCTTCTTATTTATATTATTTTCTATGAAAAGGATGGTGCACATTATAAATCTAAATTTTCTGATTCTCTTTACCGTCTTTGTTCTCCAAATTATTTTGTGAAAGAACAAATGCATATCATTTCTTCATTTTATCTTCTCTATCAAATATAATTATAATTGGTTATCTAAGCATTTTGTTAGGTTAAGTGTAGAATTAAAACTAGCAAAATGTGCATTATGACTATAAAATGAGGTATTCGTTCCTAATGAGGAAGTTTCTCCTTTAAGCGAGCTAATAGCTCTCTCGTTTGCCCTGGTCCACTAAGTGTCTCACATGTCAGCACCATAACAGCTGCAACAAGCTGCCCTCTATGGCATTGGGATGGCAGCTGGACTCTTTTGCACTCCATATACAAGGTCATGTAGGGTATCGCAACCCTAATGGAATCATCCGAAGATCCATGAAGCATATGGAGATCGACTTCTTCTGTTTATGCGAGCTATTTTTGTAAAATAATCTTCTCCTTCTAAGATACCCTCTGAGTAAACTTCCAATAGTTACAGCCAAGCCCCGAACTAACAGGTCGTTGGATTCTTATTTTAATTAATTTATACATCAAATTCAGATGAGTAACTCTCAAAGATCAATAATTTAATTGTAAAATTCAAAATCGAGTCCAAGTGAATAGAGTGCTTACACACTTCTAGGAAGCTTTAATGAAAATTAAATATCCATTATCACAATAAACGTGCTGAACAGACCAATAAAAAGGGAAAAAAGAAAGAAGATTGTTACAGTTAGAGTCTTATGACATTCAAACCACATAACCTTAATCTATATGGAAAAATACTAAAGAGTACTCAATGAAGAGACTACAAGACCAGTGTTTAGGGTCCATACTACAAGATAACTCTAAATACTCTTCTGAAGATATCTTGAAGGAGATTACTAGTGATGAGGGGTATTTATAGTTTTGGTATAAACAACCTCAACCATACATTTCTGTTTTTCTTACTTTCTAGGACAATCTAGAAATATCTAAATATTTTACACATTTCTAGGCGTTCAACACTCTTCCACACAAAACAAAAATGTTTCTAGTTGGTGGCCTTAAAAAAACTTTTAATTAAACTCCTTGATAATTGGACTTCCACACTTGGGCTTTGAAAATTTTAGTGGGCCAGTGTTGCTCATTTAAATGCTATTTAAATGCTATTGATGAGAAGGAGTACTTGTAAAATAGGGAGATACTCACAAGATGGTCGTAGGAAACCACGAAATCAACAAAAGCAGGTAGGTTGGTCCAAACCACAAGGCGGTTGGATGAAAATGAACGTGGGTGGAAGCCTTATCACGGGAAGAAATGCAGGCTCAGCGGCGAGAGTTTTGCGCAATGAGGAAGAGGCATGGAGTTGGGGATTCAATTCTTTCACCTACGGTCGAAGAAGCGGAGCTTGTGGCGCTTAAGAGAGGTTTTGAAATAGCTTGGGAGAAGAGAATACTGAATATTGAGTTAGAGACGTACTCACTTGTTGCTTTAAACTTGTGATGGGTGAGTTGAAACTCAAACATTCGTGCACCGAGATAGTAGGAGATTGCAAGTGCCTACTACACATGCCATGGAACCACACTTTCAAGTGGATCCCAAGGACTGCTAATAAAGTTGCGGATAGTTTGATGAAGTTTGAGACAAATGCTAGAGAGAGAGATTTATTTTGGGATAAACCTCATTTTTCTTTTAATGTTAGCTTATTAGCTAGAGACATGGTATAATGATCTTTGTTTTTCAGTTTTCCAAAAAAAAAAAAAAAACCTTTCTTACATGCACAGTTGACTGGACAAACATTGTAACTCACGTTTGCTCGAGTTACTAGTGGCATATTAATTATATGTCAGTGATTCACATAGATTAGTGAGTAATAAGGATAGAGGCGATATATAAAATATATTTTCCAACTTTTATAAGTTGATAGCGTACAGATGAAATAATATAAATAATTTTTACGCTTTCAGAAATTATATAAGTTTTGTTTATTTTTGTGACAAATCTCTATTAAGAATAAATATAAAAACTAATTAACACACTCCCACACATACACACAAATGTATATAATTATTATTTAGTATCTCATTTGTATTACCACTAAATGGTATCATTGACTCCATACATATGTGGCAGACTACATATTCGTGTACTTTTTTTTTTCAAGGCATGGATTTCATCATATATGGAAAACAACCAATGGATAGATTGTGAGATTAACAACAAAGATCAAATCGAACAATATTGCGAAGAACAAAAATTGAACCGAATTTTATTAATGATTGACAATTGTACGAAACGAACAATTAAAGCTAAGAAGAGAGACTCTTCTTTCTTTTGAATAAAATCATGAAGTGTGTGAAATGAATTGAAACTTCTAAATATATACAAGCTGCCAACTAACCCTAAAGGTATTAACTTTCGTGAAATGGAAGAGTTTGGCGGTTAAGAATAATTGAAATTCAAATACTTGCTAATTATCAAAATAAATGGAAATTAACTAAAATTGATCATCTAACAGTCATTCACAATCGTATTCGCAATGGCAATGGCATGGCATGTAATTGTCGATGAATCGCTACAACAAAACGCATCAATTGTATGGAAAAAACTCCATGCAATTGGCTACATTTTCAATGCAATTGATCAATTGCATGGAAAAAATTCGATGCAAAAAATCCATGCCTTTGGTGTCCATGCAAGAGAATTGCATCGAAAAATTCCGATGTAATAGGGCTCTGCATCGAAATTTTTGGATGCTAAGTTGCATGGAAAATTTCCCATGCAAAAGGCCATGCATCGAAAAACTCTGATGCAGAAAAGACCAAAGTAAGAAAATGCGATGTGGCAGCAGGTGGTAGGTTCGGTTGCATCAAATTTTTTTGAAGCAATTGCTTTTCAGCAATTGCATCAGAAATTTCCGATGCAATTGCTACTGTAGCAATTGCATCAGATATTTCTGATGCAATTGCTATTGCATCGGACAGATGCAAAATATGCGAAAGTATTTAAAAAAAAAAGTGGCGGGATTATTCCGCCACCTTTTTAATGTTTTCGTTCTTATTAATATAAATAATTTTTTAAAGTATATTCTTTTAAGTTTTAAAGTGTTATTTTTATGAAAGAAATACATATTTCATATTAATTTATAAATATTTTTATAATACATGCATATTGATTACTTTTTCAAGATATATAGTAAATTTCAACTATAATTATTTTATATACATAGTTATTTATATTTTTCGTATAGTGATATTAAAAAAATTGTGATGAAGAGTTATATTTATATTTATAATTATATTTATATTTTTCGTGTATATATATTGCAAATTTAGAGAGAAGAGGAGTAGAGAGGAAGAAGAGAGAAGGTGATGAATGAGAAGTGAATGGGGTGTGGACGTATTTATAGGAGAAGGTAAGCAATTTTACATTGCAAATTTTCCATGCAGGCTTTGCTCTGCATAGAAAAATTTCGATGCAACTCCTATTGCATCGAAAATTTTGGATGCAAAATGTACTGCATTGCAATATTGCCATGCATGATTTTGTTTGCATTAATAAAAATAAGTACACCACGAAAAATAACAATAGTCCCAAAATTTCAAATTACAACATACTTGGAATAAAAATTACAATAACAAACTGAAATGGGCATTTCCCGCATATTCATATTTAACCATATCGGGGATCACTTTCGACATCATATCAGTGATAATCACCGATATGGTACTGTGGTCCCCAGATCCCGAGGTCTATAAAAATGCGACGCCCGGATCCCAAAACAAGCAATTATCACCCCTCAGTTGCCACGCTTCATATCGAAAGAAATCACCGATCTCACTCTCGATATCGTACTCGATATCGAGATAACCCTTGTGCTCCACTGATACGTCATACCACCACACTACCGAGACCATATCGAGGGTGGTCATCGACATCACATCGAAGATAATCACCGATATACCCCTGCCGTCCAAGCATCAAGGCGTTAGTTCGAGGTGTTTCGGACCAAGCCTAATCGAGACACATAGATTAGGCCTAGTTTGTTAAGATAAACTCGTTGTATTTCCTTTGTACTCCCATGTAACCGACCCATACTTATATAAACGATCTATTGTCAAACTAGTGGCGCCGTCTGTGGGAACACCAGTTTCCGGACAAGGACGTCAAGATGCTAGGAAGGAGGACCCGATCCTAATTTAACAGAGTTGTGACTAGAAATGTGAGGATTGAGGACACACCACTCCCTCAACAGTCGTCTGACCAAGAACAGACAATGACCCAAGCTGAGATGGATCTTCCTCCAGCACAGAATGCACCATGACGTAGGCGCGGGCCCGGGAGGCCACCGCGAGCCACGAATACTGGTCCAACCACTGTCGCACCAAATACGGCAGAACCTGCTACTGAGGGCCCAACCACTGAAAACCCGGCAGTGGATGTCCCAATAATCGAGGTGCCAAACGCGGATCTTCCCGGCTCAGAGAAGACGATGGCAGCAGGACAGAGCACCGTTCCCCCTGCCGCCATAACCCCAGAGATGCTAGCGCATATCAACGCTTCTGTAAAAGTGGCGCTTGACACTACACTAGAGACTTTGCTTCCACGATTGGCGGAACAAAGGACAAGGGACGTTCGGGCAAGGCCCCATGAATCCAGAACGGGTGAGAGAAGGGCAAGGCAAGGATATGATGAACAGGAGGATACGGGAGACTCATTCAGAGAGATATCGCCCGCTGCTTATGACATGTCGGAGGGACGGGATCCTAGGACCCTGGATCGAGAGATAGCAAGAAGGATGGAATGACTTGACCGCGAGAGAGCGGAAGTAATCAGGAGAATGGAACGCGGTCGCGACCGCGATGAGGTTGCGTATTCAAAGAATGAAGATGCACAAGTACTGCAGGTAATATCGAGGAGGATGGAATAACTAGACCGCGAGAGGGCGGAGTTGACGAGGAAGGTGACTCAGAGCCATTGGAAGGGTCGTAGTAGGACCCCGTTTTCGGATGAGATTGAGGCTGAGGTATTGCAAAGAGGGGACAAGATCCCAGTGATCAAGCCATACGACGGAAGAAGTGATCCTACAGATCATCTCCATCAGGTCGATAGCATTTTGAATCTGCACAACTACTCAAAAAACATAAAGGCAAAGATCATATCCACCACTTTAACGGGCGCTGCACTGGATTGGTTCACTATGTTGGAGGTCCGATCCATAACGGACTATGAGCAACTAAGGGAAAAGCTTGAGAACCAGTTCTCTAGCCAAAAGTAAATGAAGACCAACTTGTTGCACCTCGGCGCGGTGCAGCAGAGGGAAAGGGAGAACCTCCGGGAATATATGAAGAGGTTCAATGACGAATTGTTGAAAGTGGATGAGCCACATGGGGGGCAGGTTATGATGATGTTGTTCAAGGGTACGAGCCACCGCAGGTTCGCCGGCGAGCTAATCAAATTGACTGAGCCCACCATAGCACAGAACAACATGCTCGCGAACCAAATGGTTTACGAGGACGAGATGATGGCAACGCGTCAAGGTTCATTTCTCAACAGGAATGCATACAGAGATCGCAACAGAGAAAGGCCCCCAAGGACGTACACACCGTTGAATAGAGGCATTCTGGAAGTGATGGTCGTGGCAATGAGGAATAGATGGTTGACAGAACCCAGGCCATTGAATGAGACTCCCGGGATGAAGTCGTCGGGCAAATACTGCGCGTACCACCGACAACCCGGACACAGGACGGAGGATTGTACGCACCTGAGGAATGAAATTGAAAGATTAATTAAAGAAGGAAAATTGATCGAGTTTGTCAGAAATGCCAAGGAAGAGGCTAGGGGGACAGACAATTCCTTATCCCCTAGAAGAGATTACTCACCCATGAGAGGAAAGTATAAGATGATCGAGGCACCCGAGGAGCATGGCAAGACCATAGTGAATGCCCCGAGCAGAGGCGTCATAAACATGATCAATGGATGAGCCTTGGGAGCCGACACTGCTCGCGACCGAGAAACTATAACACGAAGAGTCCAGGGTGGAGCCTACATTGGGTACACAAATGCAATCATACCGGAAGCATAGTTGGAGTAGGAGATCTCTTTCACCAGGAGAGACTTGGAGCAACTTAGTCCATTGGCCCTGACCGCATGTAAACTAGATTGCCTTTTGGTTATTACTATTAATGTGGATGGATATCAGGTGCATAAAGTTCTGGTGGATAGCGGAAGCTCCGCAAACCTGATATTCTCAAAAGCCTACGAGCACATGATGATAGCCCCAGGCTGGCTAAAGCCGATATCCACCCCATTGACCGGATTCGGCGGAGCAGGGGTAATTCCACTCGGACAAGTTATATTGCCCACAGTGTTTGGGAGAAACCCACGCACCCGGGTGACGCCGATAAAATACACAATAGTCGACATCCCGTTCCCCTACCATGCCATCATTGGCCGACCGGCACTCAACCAGATCAGGGCAGTGGTCTCTACTTATTACCAGAAGATCAAATTCTCGACACCTCAAGGACTCGGCGAAATTCTAGGTGACCAGGTACAAGGATGGGTGTGCTATGTGGACTCGCTGAAGCACCCTAAAATCAGAAGAAGACAAGAGATACAAGTCCCACACCAAGAATACATTCCGCGTACGGAGTGATCACCATGAGGAGCAAACAGAACAATATTCTAAATTTCAGTAGTTTTTAAATTATGCTTGAACAATTGAAACATTGCCCCATCTTGGGTTAGTTTGTAAACTTAAAATAGGGGGAACTACGCCGATCTTATTCCCCATTCAACGGGATACGTAGGCGGGTTAGGTTTACCTAGCCTTCGACCGTTATCCGTCACTACTTTTTTATTTTTGCTTTATGGAATCTCATATTTCATGCAGGGAGATGTCCTAATCGGATATTACGGAAGTGCAGAGTATTGCACGAAGAATTGGGGAGTATTCCCATAGATATATGTTTAACACATCGCCCTCTTACAGGTACATAACCCGAAGGATCACACATTACTATGTCCAAAAAGGACATAGGGAACATTAAACCCTCGCTTTTTAAAAGAAGTGATTCAGGGGGCATCGCCCCAGATTATTCAATATTATCCATCTAAACAGGTACAAACAGGTACAACAGGCACGTTAGAACACAATGGAAACACCTTTTCTTTCATGAAACTGAAATTCCCAGATTGAGGGAACATTCCTCAGATAACACATGCGCATCATTTCGTGCTTTCACATAAGCTTTTACATCGAAAAACCTTTCTTGTATGTGGTGTTTTACAGGGCCTAACGACCCATAGACTCCATGACGACAGAGTCACCAAGGGACATAGACAAAAAGACAAAAGAAAAGGCTCCTACCCATGAGCGGTAACGGGTTCTCCTGTGATAACGGGCGGGCTCCTACCCATGAGCGGTAACGGGTCATCTACAAAGAAAATGCTCCTACCCATGAGCGGTAATGGGTTCCCCTGTGATAACGGGTGGGCTCCTACCCATGAGTGGTAACGGGTCACCTACAAAGAGAAGAAGATCCCCTGTGATAACGGGGTCGATCCTAAACGCATGAGCAGTAGCGGTTTCCCTGTGATAACGGGATGGGCCCCTACCCACAAGAAAAAGATCCCATGTGATAACGGGGTCGATCATAAACATTTGAGCAATAACAGATCCCTTGTGATAACGGGGTCAATCTTAAACATTTGAACGGTAGCGGGTTCCCTGTGATAATGGGATGGGCCCCTACCCACAAGAAAAAGATACCATGTGATAACAGGGTCGATCCTAAACACATGAGCGGTGGCAGATTACCCATGTTTCTACCAACACCGAGGAAATTCAAATCATCCCTTGTTGACAACAAGCAGATTAAAGAAATCTCATCAATACGAGAACGAAATGAATGCAGGGTCAGATATTGAAATGCTGCATACTCTATCATCATGATAATAAAAAAACCACAAGTTATCAAACGACAAGGCCACGCAGAGTCACGGATTATGAAGATAACAGAGAAATAAATATTCAGTTACAGAACCATGAATTGGAAATAGTCCGAAAAGGGATAAATTCAAGTTACAATAAAAGTAGCAAACAGCTATTCCCACAAGGACCCTTTAGTCTTCTTCTCAACAACCTCAGAAAACACGTCAGGTTCGGCTGGACCCTCCTCCTCCTCATCTAGTCCACCAACCGACATGTCGTAATAATCATGCCTTGGGTTCAACCCACTCAGTTCGAGGAAGTCCTTAAAACTGTCATTTTTCAATACTTGCCCTACGCAAGCATGAAATGCTGCCTCCCGAACCTTCAAAATTAAGTCTCGGAAGCTCAAGCTTTCCATAAACTTCTCCCCTCCAACTCGGAGGAAATCAGGACGACGTTCCTACAAATTGAACTCGATTAAAGACAGGAGGAAAAAATAGAAGCAGATATCGTAAACAAGATATATACCAAGTCCAATGGAGCTAATTTGGCAGTGGAGAGCTCCAACGAGAGACGTTCGTTAGCGGCCTTCACCGCCACCACCTCAGCCTTCAGCTTCTCCAGCTCCTTGTTGGCCGCAAGCTCACGCGCCTCTCCTTGGTCAATCTTAGTCACCAATGTTTTGAAGTTGCCCTCCAACAAATCGTACTCCTCCCGGAGCTTACGACATGTCTTCAGGGCATCCTCTTTGTCAGCCTCCAACTTCTCTAGCACCATGGGGTTGAACTCCCCCATCCTCGAGATATCAGCCTCGAGCTCGGTAGTGACAGCGTCAGGGTCACCCTTGGACTCGCGAATTGTCTTCAGACACGAGACCGCCAGCATTGCCGTCTGCACAATACAATCAGTAACGTTATGTTAAACAGTCAAATAAAATCAATCGAAGTCATGCTAAGATACGTACACTCTGAAACATATGAATGTTTTGGCGTATATTCTGGGCCCGCTCAAATTCTGTAAGCACCCGCACATTTGCTGGAGGAGGAAAAGCCCGCATCATTCTCCGCACATCATCTGCTTCAGGGAATTCTACTCGCTTGGAGAATTTGATTGCACTCGCTTTCTTGGGGCCCGAACTCGAAGACGAGTGGACATTGTTGACAGTCCCGTCACGAGACCTTTTATTACCCGATACCCTAGTCGGGTCAATGGCAGGCTTCGTAATCGGAATTCCAGGAAAGATAGGGACAAAGACCTCCAGTATCGAGGGCTCCAGCAGTGGCCCTTTACCCTTGTCAGTCGCACCTGAAACAGAGGCCTTTCCCGTGACACTAATAGGGTTAGGGCTTGAATAGCCCGACCCTACGGTAAAGGGCACATCCATTGAATCACCCAAGTTAACATGGGCATTCGATCCTGAACCACCAACGTTCTCGGTCAAAGGAATGTTGGCCATCGACTCAGAACGTGAAGCTACGTACTCACCAGAAGGAGACCTAGCATCTGGTCTCTCAGTCAACACAGTCCCTTCAGGCGGAGGAACCATACCCTCCTGTTTCGAGGTCAACACCTCCAAGAGGTTGGCTGCACTGTGCAGGCCTCCCACCACATCAAGGATGTCCTGACTAAAGGACCGAACGGTTGCAGGAACACTTTCAAGGCATTCCTTATTAATACTTTTAGGTACTACAGTGATAGGGGAGGTTGTTCAACTCCCGATGCCTCTGGCAGAACCTCAGTGGTTGCATCATTCAGATCAAAGTTAGATGTAGACCCTGCTTCAGGCGACACAACGACTGCTGTCGTCGCAACCAATGCAGCCTTCTTAGCATCACGGTAGGCTTGAAGTTTGCGCATCAATTGTCTGAAACCCATTCTCACGGGATATCTCAAAAAAGTAAAATATACCTGCAGAATAATCGGAATATCAGCATGAGAAAATAATAATAAATCAAGTACAGCAGCGAGATCGAAATACACATCGGGGAATATATCGAATATAATTACTGATATACATACCGATGTAGTTGCACTAAACGACAGAGAAAACGCAGAAAACTATGGTTCTCAATGTCTCTTACAAGCCCTACTTATAGGCGAAAGCTTTAACTATATCGAACGATACTTTCGACATCATATCGAATGTACGTTTCGACGTCATATCGACGATGAGACCCGATGTGGTGTCTTATTACGCAAAAAAGCCTCGAAAATATAACAATTGCACCAGCGGACCCATCGCAATTTTCAAAGTGCAATTCCCATATTTATAAGAAGTTCAAATCTCAAGAAACATGGAATTCAAACGAGGACCTCAAACTATGCGTCCACTGTATTAGGGGGTCCATCGAAGTTCATCACAAAGTGCATTCCCCGCAAATTTGATGTCCGTCATTTGAACTGGCGGGACGAAGGGTACAGGTAACCCAGAAATTCAAAATTAAATTTGTGAATTCTTATCTCTAAGATAAGAATCCCCAAATTGGGGGACTACATGATATGGGCATTTTCCGCATATTGGGCCTGGCCCAAACCATGCCCATATTTAACCATATCGGGGATCACTTTCGACATCATATCGGTGATAATCACCGATATGGTACTGTGGTCCCCGGATCCCGAGGTCTATAAATATGCGACGCCCAGATCCCAAAACAAGCAATTATCACCCCTCAGCTGCCACGCTTCATATCGAAAGAAATCACCGATCTCACTCTCGATATCGTACTCGATATCGAGATAACCCTCGTGTTCCACTGATACGTCATACACCACACTACCGAGACCATATCGAAGGTGGTCATCGACATCACATCGAAGATGATCACCGATATACGTCCGACCTAATTACTGATATACCTCTGCCCTCCAAGCATCAAGGCGTTCGTTCGAGATGTTCCAGACCAAGCCTAATCGAGACACATAGATTAGGCCTAGTTTGTTAAGATAGACTCGTTGTATTTCCCTTGTACTCCACTGTAACCGACCCATACTTATATAAACGATCTATTGTCAAACTACAAAACACATAAGATCCACAATATCTAATCGGCGTGAGATGGGATACTCGGCTGGGGGCTAGAAGGTTGAATCTCGTCTCTAAACTGCTCGTACAACGTCTGAAGTTCAGGTGGCAAAATGCCAAACTCCCCATCAAGCTGCTGCTGCGTCGGCTGCTGTAAAAATGCGTCGGCATCCTGATGTGCTCGAACCGGAGGACTCGACCTACCAACATCCTGATACTGCACATCCCCTCGCACCTGAGACCTCGACCTACCCACTTTCTGATGTTGCACATCTTCTTGACCCTGAGACCGCGGCCTACCCACCTCCTGATACTGCACATCTCCTCGACCCTAAGACCGCGGTCTACCCACCTCCTGATACTGCACCTCTCCTCGCTCATGAGTCCTCGGTCTACTCATCTCATGGTACAACGCATCCCCTCGACCCTGTTGTGGTCGCTGATATGTCGTACGTTGGGGCGGGTGCTGGTAAGACGACTCCAGGTGTGGTCGCTGATATGTCGTATGCTCAGGCTCCCGCTTTCGACGAAGGATACGTGACGTGTCTGGGTAGTACACACCGCCCTCAGGGTATGTATCGTAGTCATCATGATGTGGCGAGAAGGATCTCGATTGTTGTGTATACTGTGTATTAGCCTGAGGAGGTGGATGCGTATGTCGTGGGGTCTGAGACGTGTGAGTCTGCGAACGCTGGGTGGGACTCCCTCGCCAAGCGGGTTGTGGCAGATGGTGGCGCTGTGTAGGCGAACTACTATACAAAACTACAGGAGAGCGAGTGACCGGTGTATCATCACCATGAAAGGGATCGTCTAGGCCCTCTGGTGGCTCTGGCCTATCCGGGTACGACAAATCTGGGGTTCCTGTCCGTTTTGCCTTAACATGTTTCTCAGATGATCTGTGAGTAGCTTGCTATGCTCGCACTGTCGTAACGAGTTCTCGTACTGTTTCCTCAGTCCCGTCTGATACCTCGCATAGGCTCGACGCTGCTCATCCCTCATTGTCGCCATCCGCTCGCGGTGTGCCGCCTCCCTATCCGCATATGCACTACCACTACTAGAGGCATTACCTTTGAAATGCGAATGGGTTTGTACCCCCATAACCGGACCAACTGCTGTGGTAGAAAATGTTTTTACCTTATTTTTCTTCATTGGTTGAGCCTTGAACCAGGTGTCAAAGTCCCACGGAGGCCATTTGCTCTTGTCCGGCCCATATTTCCCCTGGAGCTCTTGCAGATATTTATGCTGCAAAATAAAATAAAAAGGCCAAATTCCAAAAATTCAATAAGTAAACTGTGGAATTTCTAACTCATAAATTATATTTATTGTATTAATAAATTACTTACCCAAGCCGGGTGAGCTTCATCTGATACCCACTCTTCCGTAACTCTTTCATTCGTTTTCTTTTCCTTCACTCGGCCAAGCTTGTAAATCCTCGTTATCGGCAAGTCTTTAATCGTAACACCCTATCTTCAACCTGTTTCACAAAACAATTAAAAAATAATACTAAAAATTTTAAAGGGCCAATTTTTAATACCCTAATATGTATTTTAAGGACCAAATACAAAAAAAACATTACCACTTTTTCTGCCATTTATTGGCCCGAATGCCTCCCACCAAACTAGTTCTTCTGCGGCGCCTTCTCCCTGTTGATCTTGGCTTTTGCGCACCTATTCTGGTGTTCAGGCTCATCCCAGTATTCCATGAATTCATGCTCATGTCTTTCTGAAATCTATATATCATGTCTACTACGGTCTTCGTGTTTGTCCCTTATCTCCATCAATACTCTCTTCAGTGAGTTCAAGCATTTGCTATAACGCTTGTTGCCAATCGTTTTCCAAACACTCCTAACTCTATACTCGTCGGCTTCATCCCGCTGATATTGGCTCTGCGAATTTAAAATAATATAAATAATAAAAAACAAAAACATATGGAAAATAAAAAACAAATAAATGAAAAAATAAGCATTTTAATTAACTATTTTTAATATCTAATACTAATTTCATTAAAAAAAACTTATTTTAAATTCGCCACATGTGCTGTCCCTATAAACTCGAGGAAAATCCTTGAATCGAAACCACGGGCCCTTACACAACTTCTTCAAAGTAGCAGAAATCGACGCACTAATGGACGATTGGTTCCTCAACCCTCCGGTATATGGACAAAATGTGATCCACTCTCTATGATCGCGCTTATCTGGTATAAGTGCCCCTTTGCCCTGCCCCCGAAGATTTCTCGGCTCATCGTCATCGGGGGAATGTGATGGTCCGAGATCGGCGGGCTCTCGAGATGATGTCGGCCTGTCTGAAGCAACAGACGATGTCGGCCTGTTGGAACCTAAGGCATGCGCCGAGCCATGCGACGACTCGGTGGTGGCAGTGTTGATTGGTGGAAGAGGCTCTATCTCGAAGTTAGCAATAAACCCATACGGGTCATAGTGCGTAGGGTGAACCGGCATATCATCATCATCATCATCAAGTGGGTTAAACGGGTGCACCAGGGGTCTACATGGCTGCTGACTAGTAGATGCATGTTCCTTTCCCGGACGCCTCCCCTTACGACCTCCACCCCTAGATGATCCCCGATCTCTATCTGCCATCTAAATTATCCGACAAAAATATCAATATAATCGTCCCTAAACTTTACTAAATTATATTTCAACACTACAGAAAAGTTATTCTTCACAACTCAGTCCTAATAAGAAATATAATTAATTGGAATTTCCAATCGATCTATATGTTTTCCGTTAACTCACTACATATTCCAAAATAACCCCAAAACTTCGAATTAATAATCTTATTCCTAATTTTGTTTCAACACGCATTTTCTAAATTACAAAGTAACCTCTAAAGTTCAATATTATAAACCAAATACTCTAGATATTTGCAAACAAACCCAAATCTTCTTATTAATTATCTTATTCTTAAAATAACTCTAGTAAATACCAGTGTTGTTAAAGGCGTTAAGCGTAAGTGGGGCGTTTTACTGTCTTAGAAGCGAGGCGTAAGCTCTGAGGCGTTAGGCGTAAGCTCCGTAGATTGTAATATTTTAAAAGTATTAAATAATTAATAAATTAAAATCCAAATAATAAATAAGAATAATTAGAGAAAATATTAAAAATAAGTTAAATACACAAACCTATTATCTATAGCATATATATTTACCTAGTGTTAAATAAAAAGAAAAGGTAATGTTCAGAAATAAGAAAGCTTACCTAATATGTAATAGAGTATCAGTTAGTTGTTCATATTGATATGAATTAACTTAAGAAATATATTAATGATATAAGTAAACAAAAAAGAAAAGGTAAATTCTTAAGTTTTATAAATTAGCTCCACTCTTTGACTTTTCAACCTAAAAAGAATCATTTGTCGTTTAAGACCACTCACTTATTCAACCAATTAAGCCCATTCATTAATTATGGAATTGTACAGTGCGGCGGCTAAAGTTTAAGTTTTGAGTAAAATAGCATTTAATATTTCATGCTCCCGCAGTCAAAGGCGTAAAAAGGCGTGAAAATGGCTTGTTTTTTTGTTTAGAGCGGCGCTCTAAACCAAGAAGCGCACGCCTAATAAATGCAACGCCTCGAAAGCACGCCTCAAGGCGTTTTGCAGCTCATTTCCCCTCAGGCGCGCCTCCTTTAATAACACTGGTAAATACATTCAACACCACAACAATTTTAAACTTTAAATTGAGACCATAACTTTCTCAAAACTACTTTATCTACCCTCAAGTTTTTTTAACTACAATTTATACCCCAAATCTTTTGTTAAACTACAAATTAAGCCCTAAAATCTCAAAATTTTAAAATTAGCACAAAACTATTTTAAGAATTCAACATAACAATACAATAATCATATTCACATTAATAAATAACAACAGTAATCAAAATTATATCAACAATTTCAAAATCGCACAAATATAAATAACTGATGAAAAATTGTAAAAGTTGCATCAAATTGATCCTTGAGAAGAGTAGAATTGCTTACCGGTATTTTTGGGTGATTTTCGGCGATAGTGGGGGCGGTCAACGGTGGTCACGATGGTGTGTGTGTGTGTGTGTGAACGAGCGTGAATGGCGTGGGGAGGCAGTGAGCAATTTTTTTTTAAGTCTATGCATGGGAAATATCCGATGCAAGACAATTGCATCGGATTTTTCGGATGCAGCCTACGTGGCTGCATCCGAACCATCTGATGCAAAGCTTGCAACGGATATTTTCGATGCAGCCTAAGAAGGCTGCATCTGATTTATCCGATGCAATTAAATTGCATCGGATAAATTCGATGCAATTGACCCTAACGTCAATTGCATCGGATTTTTTTTATTCTAAATGTCTTACATCCGAAAATAAAAATTCGAATGCATGACTTTCCATGCTATTGCTCCGATTTGTTGTAGTGAATTGACAATATGACTTACGATTAAGGAAGGAACGACAACAAACCTAATTGCACGCCTTAACACCGCACACACCCATACCAGTTACACACCTTTTTCTTTCCACATGAACTGCATATAAGCTTAAACATAAAAATTAGTTAACATAAGTATATATAGAAAGTGTTTAAATAATTATTAAAACAACCAATATTATTGATTCACTTGATGCAAAAACAACGAGTAAGAATACAACGTAGAAACACTTATTAATTGCAACTATTTTTATCTTGATTGATTTGATGTATTGCTAAGGTTTGATATTCTTATGTGAGCACGATATGTGTTATGCATTCCCATACCATATTTACAGTGGTAAATACTTGTTGGTTGCTATAAACTTTCTGATATTTCTTCGTTACTACCAGGCGCACATAAAATAAATTTTGCTAAATATTCCACAAATGTTTTATCGGGCACTCTGAATTTTATGCTAAATAGATCAACATTTTTATTGTTACAACCGTCTAATATTTTGAACATTTGGAAAGTTACCAATCCTTGAATACTTGTTGATAGATTTTGGTTTTATCCAACTATTTTTAATAACTTGGAAAGCTGCAACTGCAACCTTTTGGATACATACAAAGTAAACCTGCGAGTTGCCACAAAGCCTCAAACCTCGTCAACCGGAGGCAAACCACACTATTTCAGTTGATACAAGAGTGACAAGTGCTATATGGTCATGACAACGATGGACACTGGTTATTTGGATCCACGGTAAATCTTAGCATGGAAGCATCACTATAGCAGAACTTTGGGCAGTTCATTACGGTCTTGCTATGGCTCTTCAACAAGTTATCCGTCGTGTCACACTTGCATTGACTGCAAAGCTGTTATACACTTTGTCTTAGACCAAAATCGAATCTGGTCGCGTCATGTCGACGACTGATGGATAGCTTTCCTATAAGAAGAAAAACAAAGCTAAGAACATTTACGTAAAAAAAATTATGTTAAATTTTGTTAATAACTATTTTATGTGTGTGATATATAGAATTTAAATGAACACTACAAATTTAAAAATAAAACCGCTGCCTTGTTGTTTTGTAAACTTTGCTTTGACTATATCATTTTAGTGGATAGTTATGTGAAGGATTTGAAAATAATTATTTGATAAATGTTTCAATAGCCTAAAAAACTTATTGTAGTATTTTGTTACAATATATATATATATATGCTAGTCACCATGGAATAGACTAAGATAAAAGATTTATAATATATAACACTATATATATATATATATATGCTAGTCACCATGGAATAGACTAAGATAAAAGATTTATAATATATAACACTTTAACAGTGAATATGTGGCCGGTGCACCCAAATGAATAAATCATTTTAATAAGGAAAAATAATAAATTGAAATTATGCAAGTTTAAGGAAATATGTTAAATTGAAAATTATGCGGATGAAAATGTTAATGATATAGAACTTATAATTCTAGTGGTTCTTATTAATAAGAAAGTGAATCTTTGTATAGAATATAAAAGATTAAAAATTACAAATATAAGTAAATAAGAAAGGAATATATGAGAATGTACTCTGATTATGATTCTATATGATTCTATAGGATCCAAATAGAGAACAACGCAAATGTTGCTATGAAGTTAGGATTTTTTTTCTGGATATATCACTCCCCCATTTAATGTTAAAAAATAATACACATTATCCCTTAGTTTTAAAATAATATAAAATATTCCCTTATACAAAAATAATTGAACCCTTACAAACATATATAGGGGTGTTTGCATGAGCTTTTAAAAGCTCATTATAGACTTTAAGTCACTGAAAAACATTTAATGAGTGTTTGTAATTACTGTTTTTGCTTCTCTTTCTCTTTTTCTAAATATCCAAGTTCGCCTACTCGGACTTCATCTTTCAATTAAAAAAAATCCCAAGATTCCTCTCTTTCTTTATTAACACGATCTTCCATCAATTTATATTTTTAGAGTAAAAAATAATTAAAAGAAGAAAAAAAATCTTAAAAACAATTTACTTAACAACATGTACGACATTATTACTTAAAAAGTTATTGTTTTTAGAAGATATATGGACGATGTAATTAAAATAAATAACGTGTATATTGTAATGTAATATATATTATATATATATTGATTACACTATTAAATTTTAAATTATTTTAATTTTTAATATACAACTATCCACCTCATGATTGTGCAAATGTGAGTGAATGATTAATATTTCTATATCTATAATTTAAATAAGAATAATTAAATATTATTATATTTTAATAAAGATCCAAACGCCGGTGCTCCATAATTAGTTGGTGCTCCAATTTATGAAGTGAGTCGTTTGAGCGAAAACGTAGACTGTCATGAACTTTGTTCAGTCGTGCCAACAACCTCTTTTTCCTATGGAATATGTTCTAAATTCTTCTTATTCCACGATGTAAGTACTTTTAGAACTTCATTAATTTATGCTAGGATCTCACCTTTATCGTTCAAAATTAGCACTTCACATTCAGGATGGTGGAACCACGCGACTTCAAATAGAAAAGGTAGCGGTCCTCCAATGTTACGAGGTCCGTGCAGCTAGTGAGGATCAGTGATGATCCCAGCTTGTCCTTGATAAATTAATCACCACACTATCCGGATATTTATCAATCCAAATTTGTATTGCAAGCTCTCTATCAATCCTCTATTTAATATTTGTGTCATTATCCCTCTTGTTAGTCCAAGTGAATGACGGACCATGAAGTCGAAGGTCGATGAGGCTGCACTTATCCATGTACTATTGAAAGAAACGGAGTCGACTCAAGGATATCGTTCGTCCACCTCGTTATTCATGGGAGACCCTCACTCTATTGACATCTCACGTGGCCAACCAAGGTACCGTACAATGTTTTGTAATGTTTTCCATGTTGGTGAAAATTCGGATCTTATCCGTTCTTCGGGTTGCGCACAAATACGCGAAGACGCCATTTATCATGAGTGCTCTGTCTAATAATGACATGTATTCCATGGTCTTCTATCCCCGTATCCACTTTTACATCATCTTCATTCCACAACATCCAAATACCCCTGCCATCCTAGTCGTTGGTGTTATGACATACTTTGAAAAACCCGAAAAATAGAGCTATGGTACGCGGGTGCTCCTCGTTAACCCTTCTTTCTATAAACAACATTCAGTCCATGAACCAGAACCAACTCTCTAAACTTCCTATGGAATTCTTCATCGGTCACCCCATGACAATTACACGAGGTGCTCTTTATTTTAAAAATAACTAATTGTGGTGGCGTCACAAGATTTTCAAACAT
The DNA here is from genome assembly GCA_948329865.1 of Linaria vulgaris. Classification (NCBI taxonomy): domain Eukaryota; kingdom Viridiplantae; phylum Streptophyta; class Magnoliopsida; order Lamiales; family Plantaginaceae; genus Linaria; species Linaria vulgaris. The sequence continues at coordinate 25,052,000 of OX415250.1, read as the reverse complement.
AACCCCCGTCCATGTCGCATATATGTATTTAGGCCTTCCAGATTATAATATTCTTGCTTCTTGGCTCAATAAACATGATAACTAAAGAAAAGAAAAACAAAATGTCAGCCCACAACCCAACAAAAAAATGGCTTAATTTAATTAAAAAAATAAAGCACAAAGTCAAATGTTGTCCCCCTCCTTTATCCGCTGAAAAGTGAAAAGTTGAAGAAAAAAGCAAAAGGTCACTTACTTTACTCTGTTCTGGAAATCAACTGTAAGTGCACATCCTTTTTTTCGCTTTACTTTATTTTGTGTTTTCTTAATTGTTATAGTTAATTGCATAAATATGATTATGTGTTAATAAACTATTCATTAGATAAAGCAATATATTGTTTTACTTTCACATCAAATATAATATTTTTCTTGAGATTCTTATAAAGTCTTTAGAACATGGATTTTAGGTTAAAAATGATTTTTGGTTGATAAAGTGTTTATTAGATAAGACAATATATTATGTGGGTGCTTTAGAGTTTAGAATTTAGATCAAATTTGGTTCTTGTTTGAGACTCTAGATAAGGTCTTTACTTTTTAGAATATTAATGTAGATTAAAAATGAGCTTTGGTTGATAAAGTGTTGCAAATGCAAGTGTGTGTTTCTTCATTATATAACTAATGTTCATTCTTTATTCCTTGAACTACTCTTATTGTTTAGTGCATCAAAATTTTTCATTCTTAAATATTGAGAAATGTGGTTTTTTATTGCATGACAATGAGAATTTGAGAATGTAATGTATCGATTATTTAAATGGTTTAACTTTTTGTTTTTACAAATTTTGAACAAATGAGTAAAAGAAAAATTGACTCTTATTTCAAAAAAAGTGTTCGAGATGTTGTGACAAATAATCCTGATGTTGATGAAGCTCCTTCCGAAGAGATAAATGTTCATCGATCTCAAGTTGAACAAGAGGATTCTCCTTAAAGGGAAACTCAAAGGGTTGATGTAGAAGCAAACATCAATATTGAACGAGATCCAGGTAAGCGTTTAATGATATGGAAATATCCATCAAATAAGAAAGATGAAGTTCGACAACTTTATTTGAAGCTTGGCCCTTATCGAGTAGAGCCACAAAAAGAACCTGAACTTGTTGATAAATATGGTAGAAGGTTTCTTAGTTCTTGGTACGACTTATTTCCTGATTGGTTAGAGTGGTCTCTTACGAAGAACGCTGCTTATTGTCTGAAATGTTATGCGTTTGGAAATCTATCAATTGTTTATGGGTCGAATGCATTTGTTGTTAATGGATTTCAATCTTGGAGAAAAAATGAACGAGGGAAAAGATTGTGCTTTTTAAACACATGAAGGATATTCTCCTAATCTTCCCATAAGATTGTGGTAAAAAAATGTGAGGATATGCTGAACTTACTCCAGCATATTGACAAGGTGATGGATAAACATTCTTCTAAGTTAGTGGCAAAAAATAAGCCTAGACTCAAACTTTTCGTGGATGTGGTAAAGTTATGTGCATTCCAAGCTCTTGCATTTAGAGGTCACGACGAACGTGTCGGCTCACGTAATCGTGGTAATTTTCTAGAAATTCATGATCATACGGCTTCTTACAACAAAGAAGTAGCTTTATGTGTCAAAGAAGCTCCTTTAAATGCTACTTATACTTCTTCTACAATTCAAAAGGAGATCTTGTCTATCTATGCTAGAAGAATCCAAAGAGTTATTCGAGAAGAAAATTGGTGATGGAAAGTTTTGTGTTATTGTTGATGAGTCTCGTGACGAATCAAAAAGAGATCAAATGGCTATTATTTCGAGATTCGTTGATAAAGGTGGAATTGTGCAAGAAAGATTCTTTGATATAGTTCAAGTTGAGGATACTAAGTCATCTACATTAAAGAAAAAAATATGACGTTCTTTCCTTTCATAATCTCAGTGTACATAATATTCGAGGGCAAGGGTATGACGGTGCTAATAACATGTGTGGCAATGGAATGGACTGCAAGCTTTATTTTTGAGTGAATGTCCATATGCATACTACATCCATTGCTTTGCTCATCGTTTGCAGTTGATATTAGTGGCAACAACTCATGGCGCGATCCCTGTTGAACATTTCTTATCACATCTGAACATTATTATTAATGCGGTTGATTCTTCTTCAAAACATCATGATCAATTGCATCTTGCACAGTCTCTTCGAATAGCATAATTGATTTTAACTGATGAGCTTGGAACTGGGACAGGAGAAAATCAAGTTGGCAACATGCAACGTGCATGTGATACTAGATGAAGCTCTCATTTGAATTGTTTTCATAGTTTACTCAAGATGTTTGATTCTACTCTTGTAGTACTGAGTGAGATTATAAATGATAAAGGTGTCGTATCCTCAAAAGTTGCAGCTGATGGAGCTTATGATGTAATGATGTCATATGAATTTGTGTTTATCGTGCATTTTCTAATAGAGTTATTGGGAAAGACAAATTCACTTTGTCGAATTTTGCAGGATAAATCTCTAGATATTTTGCATGCAATTGATACAGTAGTAAACATAAAAGAAATTGTTCAGAAATTCAGAGAAGGTGGATGGGCCCAGTTGTGCGAAAATGTGAAGACTTTTTGCGAGAAACGCGAGATTGATGTACCTAATATGGGTGGTCCTCTTCGATCTAGTAGAGGGCGTGCTAAGAAAGGTAATCCTATTACATTGGAACATCATTATCGAGTTGATATCTTTAACGAGACGATTGATAACATCTTACAAGAGATGAAGTATAGGTTCAATGAAGATGCTATGGAGTTACTTCAGTTGAGTTCAACTTTAGATCACAGAGATGGCTATAAAACTTTGATATAAATAAAGTTTGCAGACTAGTTGAGAAGTTATATCCTCTTGATTTTACAGATCAAAGAAAGCTAGATATTAGGTACCAATTGGAGCTTTTTGAAGTGGATGTCCGAAGGAATACTAGTTTTCAACATGCCACAACAATTTCACAATTGTGTGAAGTGGTATCGATAACCAAAAAGTCGAAGATTTACTTTCTTGTTGATAGGTTAAATCGACTTATTTTGGTTCTTCTGGATTCTACGACAATATCAGAACGTGCATTTTCGGCAATGAATATTGTGAAGACAAGATTGCAAAATAAATGGAAGACGATTTCTTATCTAGTAGTCTCATTATGCATATTGAAAAAGAAATTCCTTAGAATTTTGATTTTGATTTAATTATTGACGAGTTTGATTGTATGAAGCATCGTAGATCAAAATTTAAAGTGCCTAGGTGATTTTTGATTACTTAATATTTATGTAAAAGAATGTTTGACATTATTTGTTTTCATCTTCATATATTTGTTTTGACGAGATTTGATGCTTTGATGAGATTGAAAAAGTTATGTTTATATTTTGATGATATGCTTAATATATTTGCTTGACTTTGACGATATTGAATGCTTCGACAACTTTGTAAACATGTACAAATTCAAATATTATTGGCTAGTTAATGATCAAGTACATGACTTTTCTTAAAGCAAATTTATTATCGTTAATAAAAATTACTTTATATTTAAATTATTATTTTAATTAAATAAAGAAATATTTGTCATAATCTCGCCCCCTCTTGTGAAATCCTGCCTTCGCCCCTGCTTCCCTCTATACCAGATAAGCCGACATCTCAACCTCCCAAAGGTTTGAGGGAATTTCCATCACATGTACCATTCATCCTTGGTTCCAGTTCGTAATATCGTGGAGTGGCTTTGGAATTGCTGGTGTTGCATTTCGAAACCCGCTTTCAACCCCTGGTTCCCTATCAACATCCCGTTCCAGAACTCGATCTGTTTGTCGTTCCCTTTGTCCGCCATCTTTATTTTTTTTGTTAGACAAGAGCTACTAGGTTTTTTGTCTTTATAATTATTGGCCCTCTATTTTGGTAAGAAGTGCGAATGAATTGGGAGTCCCAACCTTGTTGGAAACCGTTTCCTTATGAACTTCTGCATGGTTAAAGAAACTTTTGCTTGTGGTTGTTCTCCCAAGCTGTTGGTTTCCTTTTCTTTATCTTGAACTGGTGCTCGCTGGAAGAGTGCACTTTCCTTGTGTGTCAGGTTTTTTGGCCGTGAATTGAGGTATTTGTGTTCACGTAAACTTCTCTTGTACTTTTTTCTTATTATTATTCAAATCTCCTGTTCAAGTATTACTTCTTTTAGCCAACGGTTTGGTAGTGTTAATTGATATTTTTTCTTTGGCGGGGAATACTTTCTTTCTATGCGTGCAACTTCCATCCAATACACGAACTCCTTGTTCTTCGCTTTCTCCAAAAGCCAATTCAATTCATTATGGGTGTCTGTCACAACTGGTGCCACCACATTAGTTTGAGTTTCCTCTAGGGTTGGTTTTTCTTTTTTTTTTACGATTCTCACACTTTTCGTCGTATAGCAAAGTCGCTCACAAACATAGCATAAAGACGATAGATTCTCATATACCACTTGGTAAATTATTCCACTAATGCAAATACCTAACTCTAGTGATTTATCCGTCCGTACTTGCACACATAATCTTGCGAACTTACCCCGCGTAGCATTATACATTTTTTCGTCAATTTTTGATGGGAACTCCAATACATGTGGCTAGTGGTTTAATGACGGATCCGCTGAACAATTCAATTGGCAAATTTAGAATTCGAATTCATGTGATGGTACTGTCCACCTTGTTTGTGTATGTGCAAAAGTTGGGTGACCACGTTCTTATCTAGAGAAAGCTTCCCGCAAGTTGCCATGGACCCTCCGTAAGAATTATATCTCTCTTTTGTGAAGTTAGTCTCTTTAAGAAATAACACCCAAACTCTAGGTCGACCAGTTCAATCCATTCCGTACTACCCACGTTAGATCGAGTCTCGTGTGGAGCACTGAGAGATACCAAGTTCTTCCTAACACCCATATAATTGTCGTATTTTTTCATTGATTATGCATCACTTCCTAATGTTCGTTGGAAAAATCAACTTATTTGAACGACTTGTCCTCATTGACTTGCATAATTCAGATGCCTTTTGTCGCTTCCACTATCTTCAATTCATCGATTTTTACGTCGTTCTGTGCATTACGCATCATAGTGACCTCAACATACGAGTGCGGCATTTTGTTTGGGTTTCCCCCAATTTTCTCATAATTTGCCTCATTCATCTCAATGTTTTCTTCTAGTTGACATAATCGTTTTTGTTGTCGTGGGTCTCCAGATTTCAAATCTGGTGGAACAAAATCGGCGAGTAGGATCTCCGATAATGGCATTAGGTTTTCAAGTGACATGGCTTTGAAAGAGTATTTTTGTTGAACGTAATTTCTTCCCAAATTCTAATGTTAGAAACAAAGTAATTAACAAAAAAATGTTCTCCCGCGTGAGAGTTTCTTTTCTCTCATTGGAGCGTTACTTCCTCCTTTCGTGGAAGTGGTAATAATCCTTTCTGCAACCTTTACCCTCCTATAACCCTTCACAGTATGCACGCATAAACCGGCGAGTCTCCCCCATAAAGCCACACCGAGTGTGAGGATTTCAAGGCGTTTCTTCAAGAAATCGCAATATTCGGCCCGCTAGTTCGTGTCTTCTTTTTTAGTTAATTAATTTTCTGGTTTATGGTTAAATTTAATGTTTGTACCATTACCCATTTAATTTTTGGCATCTCTTCTCTCGCAGATCTTGATTCACAACTGACTCGACGCGGGCATCCGCTCAGACTCTTGGACATTACATACTTATGAATGAATATCTAGGGAATGCTCTAGCCAGACAACTTCTTCTTACTCCAAGTGAATCAGTTGAGGTACATGCTTTAGAGGTAGTCTGGGCGGCTGGGATGTTGGACTTCAAACTTATGCTAGTAGGATGCCTTTTGCACAAACGTAATGTCCATATTGAATCATTTAGGCAAACAATGTTGAATAGTTGGAATTTGATGCATAACATGGAAATACTGGAAATCAGTGATGATAGGCTTCTCTTCAAGTTCTAACATGCAATTGACAGAAAAATGATGCTAACACGAGGTCCTTGGGTTTTGATAAAAATCTAATTATCTTATCAGAAATCGAGAAAGGAGAGGATCCAGCAACGATGACGCTAGATCACTGCGAATTTTATGTCCAGGTGCATGCACTACCATTTAGTTTGTCGCATAGAGCAATGGCATCCTTGATTGGTCATAATCTGGGAAATTTCATTGAAAGTGGTCAAGGTAGCCTCAAAGGAAACTTTGATACAAGTATGAGAATTAGAGCCAAAATTGATATTACACAACCGTTGAAACGAGCGATGCGGGTCAGAAACTCTAAAGGAGAGAGCATAATGGTTACACTTACATATGAGAGACTACCCAATTTATGTTACCAGTGTGAAGTCTTGGGCCACTTAATGAGGAACTGCAGGATTGAATTCGACCGTGAGGTGGCAAGAATCGAAGGGGTGATCAGAATACTGAGTACGGAAGAATGGCTCTGAGCTACACCTAATGGACAGAGACAATGTCTGATAAGCAGTAATGGAGGAAATAACATCGAACGGAGAATCTTCGTTGCTTCAACAGAAGAATATCACGGACCCGTTGACCCACGCACCGCCCGACGACGACCAACAGAGGAACATAATCTAGGAATCAATAGGGGAGAATCTTTGGTGCTGGTCATTGTTAACATAACCCTGAGTTTTATGCTAATTGATCATGTGAATTTCGTGAGAAGTGCAACTGTTGATTCGCGTAGCGTTGACATTACGATTAATTAGGGGGAAATAATAAAGGAAATGAAATTGTGATTGCTCAATAGGGTCATACATAATCAATGGTGATTGATACTTATCCCATTGTTTCCCATGCAGATATCAGTCAGCACAAGTTCTCTACCTCTAATTTTGACCAACAGTCCATGCCAAGTCAAAATTCAGAATTAATGCCCAATACTTAAAGCCCTTTTGACTATTAAGGAACAAAAAAAACCAACATACCCAATTGGTGTAAGCCCGATACCCCCACATCCCACTTATCATTCATACTCCAGTATTCACAAACCCAACTCAGTACAACCAAATTGAATCTATTACACAACTCCAGAACTTGACAAACTTACTTGAATCCCCAAAAAAATAGGATGCCCCTCAAACCCAGAAAATAGAAAAATTGTGTCTGTACGGTCAAAAACCCAAGAAAAAAAAAATTGGCCACAACGCACTAGAGGCGGAGGTTGCTCAGTAACCCCACCTAGACCAATGAGTTGTTTATCCTGGAACTGCCAAGGCTTGGGGAACCTTGAGACAGTTCAAGAACTCCGGGCGTAAATCAATAAGTCCCGGCCCCATCTTATCATTCTTATGGAGACAAGGCTCAATGACCTTAAGATCGATAGGATTAAGCAGAGATTCAACCTTTTCGGAGTTTCAGTAGCATCGCATGGTAAGTCCGATATATTGGCGTTATTATGGTCTAAGTCAGTGAGCGTTGCGGTACAATCATATTCACAAAACCATATTAATGCCATTGTACATATGTTGGAAAGCAATTTTTCTTGTAGATTAACTGGGTTTTATGGCAAACCGGACCATGCCAAAAGATATAACACTTGGAATCTATTAAAGTATTTGGGTCGTGTGTCCAATAGAGAGTGGGTTTGCATTGGAGATTTCAATGAGGTACTCAGCAATGGTGAAAAAGAAGATGGGATGCACTTGACTCCAGCTCGCACTAGATCCTTTAGAGAAACATTGAATAACATCGGGCTTCACGATATGGGGTACTGCGGGTATCCGTATACTTGGTCCAACAAAAGAAATTAGCCTGATACCAGCAAGTTACGGCTAGACATATCATGCGCCTCATTACCTTGGTTAATAACTTTTCCCAAAGCTACGATTCAACACCTCACAAGTCAGTATTCATATCACATATCACTTCTTCTTAAGCTTGAGTCAACCAACAATGAATTTCAAGCAAAATTCAGGAAACGATTTTGCTTCGAGTCCATGTGGATTTGATCTTAAGAGTGCGCAAAAAATGTCCAGGAATCGTGGTCGAATGGGTCAAATTTTATGGAAAATGTAGAAAATTGTCGCATTGGGCTAGTGCGTTGGATTTGGACAGAATTCGGAAGCGTGAAGCACAAGATTCAAAAACTCTGAGATTCAATTGGGCAAGTCCGGGCAAAAACAGTAACAGGAGATAGCAAAGGGAGGGAATTCGAGCTCAAGAAAGAATTAGAAGAGAATCTTCAACGGGAAAACTCGATGTGGAAACAATGTGCAAAAGCACAATGGCTAACATATGGCGATAGAAACACGCATTTTTTCCATGCTAGAGCTTCACGTAGGGCTGAGGTAAATAAAATAAAGGGGCTGATTAATAAGGATAGAAATCTCCAGAGATCAGACTCTGTGATGGGGGAAATTGCAGTGGAGTATTTTCAAAAACAAATTACTTCTCGAAATCCGTCGGATGAAGAAGTTAATAATGTCATTGAGTCTGTGGAAGCCCGTGTTGTGGACGAGCTGAATCAAGAGTTGTGCAGCCCTTATTCCAAAATAGAGCTAAAATCTGCCTTAACTCAAATGTACTCTTTAAAATCCCCCGGCCCTGACGGCCTTCCTACGTTATTCTATCAAAACTTTTGGCATATTGTAGGCAATAATGTGACGACTTGTGTTCTTAATTTTCTGAATAACATGGTGCTTCCTGATAATATGAACTACACACATATAGTTTTGATTCCAAAATGTAAAACTGACCATATACTCAGTTTCGACCTATCAGTCTTAGCAATGTGATTTTCAAAATGGCGTCAAAAGCCATTACAAACAGATTAAAGCCACATATGCCTAACCTTAAAAGTGAAACCCAATCAACATTCATCCCAACTAGGCTCATCACAGATAATGTCATTGTTGCTTATGAAGTCAACCATTTTATTAAACTTAAAACAATGGGAAAGAAAATTATATGGCTTTAAAACTTGATATGAGCAAAGCGTACAACCGAGTGGAGTGAATATTCTTGGAGAAAATGCTTCTGAAGATAGGATTTCATGTTTCTTTTGTCAAACTTATTATGACGTGCGTGCGTACTGTTTCTTATTACGTTTTGCTTAATGGTAATCAGTATGGTCTTTTTCAGTCGGAGAGAGGAATCCGTCAAGGAGACCCCTTATCCCCGTACTTATTTCTCTTCTGCGCTGAAGCCTTTAGTGCTCTTATCACCAAAGCAGAAAGAAATCATGCTTTGAGGGGGGTCATTATTAGGCCAAGTGCGCCGACAATCTCTCATTTGTTGTTTGCAGGTGACACTCTCATCTTTTGTCAAGCAACAGTAGAGGCTGCTATGGCAATCTCAGACATTTTGCACCAATATAGTTTGGCATCAGGACAAGAGATAAATTTAGAAAAGTCCACTGTCGTTTTTAGGAGAAACACTTCAAGGATAGGATTGATAACATAAAAAATACTCTCCATGTTCAGGTGGTGGTGAAATATGATAAATATTTGGGTCTTCCAACTACTATGGGTAGAAGTAAGAAAGAGATCTTTGAGTGGATCAGGGATAGAATTTGGAATAAAACTCAATATTTTGATAGTAAAGTTATCTCTAAAGCGGGGAAGGAAATACTTGTTAAATTTGTGTTACAGTCAATTTCTACCTATGTTATGTGCTGTTTTAAGTTGCCAGACTATCTCATTCATGAAATTGAGTTGATGATTGCTAACTATTGGTGGGGGGAGGATGGAAAAAATCAATTGCACTGGACTAGTTGGAGAGAGCTATGTAAAAGCAAGAGAGATAGAGGATTGGGTTTTAGAGACCTTAAGGGTTTTAACTTATCACTCTTGGGTAAACAAATATGGAGAGTCATCTAATATCCAGACGCACTCCTCAGTCAAATTCTGAAAGCCAAATATTTCCCAAACTCTAGCATTCTCGAGGCTGAACCAAAAGTAACACCTTTTTCACTTGGAAGAGCATTTGTGCGGCGAAAAATCTTGTATGTGCTGGTACTAGATAGAGGGTGGGAAACAGAGAGAGGATTGATGTTTGGATCCCCGGAAATTATAATTTCAAACCTAAAATGCCGGATCTCCATGTCAATGGACCTATAAAAGTGAATGTGCCACTGGATATTTTTTCTAATGGTTGGGATTTAAACGTGTTGCAATACTTATTTTGGCAGGATGACGTACAGGAAATATTGAAGATACCTGTTGGCAGACCGAATTCAGAAGATATATTGGTGTGGCATTTCACTCAACATGGCGAGTACTCGGTTAACACGGCGTATCATCTAGCCACGAACTTGAAGAACCGAGAATAGAAGCAAAGGCGCGGATGACCTACTGCAGTCATTAATAGAAATTGGAATTTCATTTGGAGTGTTGTTGCCCCGAACAAAGTTAAGCAACTGATGTGGAGAGCCATTAAAGGCATTATTCCTACAATGTCAACACTTAAATATCGACACATTGCCACCAATGAGGACTGTAATGTCTGTCAATAAGGAGGAGAAACAACACTACACCTTTTCAGAGACTGACCCTTTAAGCATGTTTTCTGGGCTTTATCCAAACTACCAATATAATACACAATTGGAGATACTATGGGACTAGGTAAGTAAAATTTTCAAAATGGTGGACAAAAGTGAGTTCGGTTTTTTCATGGTATGCTGCTGGTTCTTATGGACTAACATAAACAAATTGTGGCATGAGAATCATTCCGAGTCACCGTTGGCGCTGCTACGTCTTGCACGCTGTCATGTTGCAGAATTCAGCACAACCGGAAGTCAAAGAGAACAACCACCAAGTCCAGGTACTATTCTTTTTAAATTTCGACGCAGCCACCGGCGATAATCACAAGACGGGGAGAATTGGAGTTGTGGGCCGTAACTCACAAGGAGATATTCTTGCTTGGAAACATATTGGCATTCCAGGAGGATGGAAAGCTGATATTGCCGAAGCAGCGGCCGCAACAACTACAATTCACTTGGCAATCGAGAAACAATGGAGTAATATCATGTGGCTGGAGACAACTCTTATGTCATCAAGTATATCAATGAGAACAGAAAAACCAGAGCTAAGATTGGTATTTTTCTGAATGATGCAATGGAACTAATACCTAGCTTCAATTCATTTGCTGCTATCCATATTCGAAGAACAGCTAATGGTCTTGCTCACCGAGTGGCAAAGGATATAATGGAGAATGAAAGTGGAGAAACTGTTATTTGCATAATGCGTTTTTGTACCTACTGGAACTCTACCGATGGAATGAGATGAATTTCCTTTTATTCTAAAAAAAAAGAAAAAAGAAAAAAAACAAAGTAATTAACATATTTTTCGGTTTGCTCCTAAGGTTTCCATAAAGAGTGGGTTTGCCTTCTACTTGTTTGTGGGCCGCTATGTCACTCACTCATCATATTTAGCATAATACCATATTTCCAAGTAAACCCAAATAGCAAAATGAAATTTCCAATTGAGGGGAGGACTAAATTTATAAATAAAACGAGGACTAACACATTAAGTCATATTTGGAGTCCTCAACCAAATAGACCAATACAAAATTTTCAGTAGTACTGTAAATGAAAACAGCAGAGTAGCATGCTATAAAGAGTACAAACTCAAAGAACTGAAAATTGAGTCTCCCTCTCCTCGTTCTGTGCATCCTCGTTATCACCATGAACTTCAAATCTTGATCTCTCAGATCCTTCGTCACATTCATCAACAGAGCTCTCCTCCTGTTTATTGTTGTATGCATTCATTAGTTTTTCATACTCGGCCTTCCTCGTTGCAGCTTTAGCTTCGTATGGCGCTTTTTCGGCGTCAGTCAAGGATTTCCATTTTTCTCCACTAGCCTTTCCAACAGCTGATACAACCTTGATATTAGGATTTTCCTGCTTGAAAGTCTTCCTGAACTCTTCCAGGAACACAAAAAAGGCACTGGGAGGCCTCTTTGGCTTGTTGGGATCTTTCTTCGCCTTTTTTTCTTTCTTAGCCTTCCTTTTGTCGGCCTTTGACGCAACCTTCCTCTTCCCAATCTTTTTGTTGTCAACGGACTTCAACGCCTCCTTTGTTTCCTTCCTCACAGTTCCCCCACTCTCATCATCCCCGAAAGCATTGACATAATCAATTTCGTGCTGAATTTTTTTGTCTTTGCGGCTGGGGGAGACCCTATGAGATTTCTTTAAGCACTCGGAATCCGACTGCATGCCCCTGTCATCTATGGTATCGTTGATAATAATATTATCAATTAATTCAAAGTCAATATGCCTTTGACATTCCGAATTCGAACATTCACCTCTACTATCAATAATATCTCGGAAAACATCATCCGTCGAGTTAGAAATGGCAGCCATTTCTTTTCCTTGCTGAGTCCCCAAAATTGTAGAATCGTGCACCACAATTTGCTGATTGTTACTATTAACAATGGCAACCATTTCCCCTTCTTCAATTTCCTCCTCCTCCACAACAACCCCCACATTAATATTTTGTAAAACTTCATCTCCTTCATCCATATTTAAATTACCTCCTCCTTCATCAAGATTAAAGTACCCCCCAACTATTCATTTCCATCATTGGTAGATACTTCCTTAGCATTTTGGTCACAATCAAGAACATCGACATTACTCTTTTGTATGTTAGTATTCACATCAATAACACCTTCATAGCCATCATTGGCAGCAACATCATTTTGTTCACAAATAACATCACCAACAAAACTACTTTCCCTAAAATGAGTATCCAACGCTAAATTCCCATGAACAACTTCTAAAACAAATTCATTATCTTTTTGCCCCAAATTTAAGACACTATTATTCTCCTCCACATCAACATCCTTTGAATTCCAATTCTCTGCATCAATAACAAATGTTCCAGAATTCAAATCATTTTTATTCTCAATCAAGCAAGTCAATACTTCAAACCTATTAGAAGGTTCACACACTGACCTTGGCGATATATTCGTCGCTGGATTTGTAGCAGGTATAGTTTTTGGTGTCGTCACACACGGTTCTTGAGCAGATTCCGATGCTCCATTGTTTTGTTCTCGTTGCGGCATTTTGTCGAACACTTGATGTTCAACTGCTATTGCTTGCTCTTTTCCAGCTTCCATAACCTTCCCCGCTCCTTTTTCTTTTCGATTTACACCAGTAGCAGGTCCAAGTTTCTCATTATGCTCGTTTCCATTTAACAAACACATGTTTTGCTCGTGACCCAAATGCCTACACACCGTGCAATACTTGGGCAACTTTTCATACGCAATCTTCAATAACACCTCCTCGTCACTCATCCTCACCACCACCGAGTCTTGAAGCTTCTCTAGGAGGTTCAGTTCAACACAAATCCTTGCGATTCCCGGTTTGGTGCGACACGCTGTCGATTCGTCGATTCAGAGAGGTTTTCCGATCATCTTTGCTATCTCAATCAAAATATCCATGGATAGCAAATATGCCGGCGGCATCGGAATCGTAATCCACACCGGAACGATTGGGGATTCTTCTTCGATCTTGAAATTTCCAATTGAATCCACCAACAAACGACTCCTCTCCTCTCCCACCAGACTGTTTGTTACAAACAACAAATTCAAAAAGAAATAAAAATAAAACAGTGACAAGTCACCAACATTTCCTCAAAATTCCACATGCCATCTCTGCGACAAAATTTGAAAAAACTATTTCTCAATTAGAAATATAATAATAATAATAATAATAATAATCATTTAATATTAAAAATTGCCTTTGCCGTCACTCGCCCACCCCCACTCCGAAGCTTAAATTACTTAATTTTAAATATAAATTAAAATAAAAATAAAAACGGAGAAATCAAAATCTCCCCACCCTCCGCGCACGTTAGAACCCACCACCACACCACCCCCACCCCCTTTTTCCCCGTAACCCCGCCCTGTCATACGACGTCGCATAAACCCAATTCCACACCCAAATCTCAATCTCCTCCCCATTTCACGCGCTGATTCTCGAATACACGACGCGCCAGGTGAATCCTGGCATTGGATTCTCAGATTAAGGGTTTTGGATTTTTTGAAAAAAAAAATGATGATGATGCGATGAGGTGAGCGATTTTGACTTGACCTAATGGTGAGGCTACTCGGATTGACGCGGAGCTTCGGCGACTGGAACGAGTCGCCGCGCGAGGTGACTCGCACGATTCCGACGAGTGAGACCATCGGAGAGAGCGGTTGGCTCATCAGATTCTTCGACTCCGCCTTCTTCTGCGAATGGATCGCCGTCAGCTACCTCTACAAGCACAATCACCCTGGGGTAAGGGACTACCTCTGCAACCGTATGTATACTCTTCCTTTATCCGGCATCGAGAGCTACTTGTTTCAAGTTTGTTATATGTTGATTCACAAGCCCAGCCCCTCGCTCGACAAGTTTGTGATCGATGTGTGTTCCAAATCGCTGAAAATTGCTTTGAAAGTGCACTGGTTTCTGATGGCGGAGTTGGAGGATGTGGATGATAACGAAGGTATTAGTCGCATTCAGGAGAAGTGCCAGTTTGCCGCGACTCTGATGGGGGAATGGCAGCCTTTGATTAAACCTCCGGTTCAGAGTAGCGGTTTCATGTCGTTTGGAGCTAGTAGTAGTAGTAGTAGTAATAATAATAATAATAATAATAATAATAATAATGGGAGTAGTGGTAGTCCGAGTGGTAAGAATCAGGTTTTGAATAGGTTGTTGTCGTCGAAGCAGAAGTTGTTGTCGTTAACGTCGTCGCCTCCTCCAAGTAGTGGGTCAGCACCACGGTCGTTCTCATTTTCCCCATCGTCAGGGAACACGATAGGTCAGGATGATGGTGGTAGTAAGATGGTTGGATCACCCGAAGAGAACAGCGGTAAGATTTTTAAGAAGTTTATACCTGGTCCCAAGGTTCGGGATGCTTTGTTGTTCAGGAAATCTGTTGAGAAGGAAGAAGAGGAGCCGGAGAAGGATGGTGGATTCTTCAAGAAGCTGCTAAGGGATAGCAGGGATGAGGACGTAAGGAAGTCAGTGGATAAGGAAAAAGAAAATGACGAGGAGCACGAGAAGGAAGGTGGGTTTTTCAAGAGGCTGTTGAGGGATATTAGGGATGATGATATGAGGAAGTCGGTGGATAAGCATAAAGATGAGGAGGAACATGAGAAAGACAGTGGGTTCTTTAAAAGGTTGTTGAGTACTAGCCGAGATGAGGATGTGAGGAAGTCAATGGATAAGGATGTGGAGGAGTCAGAGAAAGATGGCTTCTTTAGAAGGTTGTTGAGTAATAAAGATGAGGAAGAAGAGGTTAGTACCAGCTCAGATGGATTTTTCAAACGTTTGTTCCGTGATAAGAATGAGTCTGAGGACAAAATGCTCTCTAAGTCTGTGGAAGATGATGAAAAAGATGGATTTTTCAAGAAGTTGTTTAAGGACAAAGTTGAGGACAAGAAGGAGGAAAGTGAGAATAATGAAGATATGGAAGTTGTGATAAAGAACATAGAAGATGATGATAAAGAAGGGTTCTTCAAAAGAATCTTTAAAGAAAAATTTGAAGATAAAAAGGACTTGGCGGATAGGAATGATGAGGATAGGAAGGGGCATGCAATTGGTGATGATGAAGAGCCTTCAGATTTTCCTTTGTTCCGTAGATTGTTCCGTGTGCATCCTGAAGATCCCAAGCCTTCAACTCCAGATACTAACGGCCATAGTAGCAATTTTCTTGAAAGCAGCCCTGGAACGGAGAATTTTTTCCGGAAGCTGTTCAAGGATCGTGACCGTTCGGTGGAAGATTCTGAACTCTATGGAACCAAAAAGACCAAAGTGGTCAGTTCCTTACACATGTTGTCTTTTTTGTTGATAAGTTGCCAATTTTGTTGATGTTTTCCTGTTATACGTTATCAATGTGAGAACCGTATGTGCCACTTCAGGATCTGGATGAAATATCTTCCTCACTAGTCAGTTCAAGTAACTTCCGAGCTTATGTAGACTATGGAATTGTTGTGAAATATCGCTCAAACATACTAAAATATACTTGGTTCTCTATTCTTATACCCCTTGTTACTTTGAACGATCTCTTTCTGAAGACCGCTTTTCTGGATTGCCTTTGGATGTGGATTAGTTTGTAGACGTCTGGAAGTTAGCAGTATGTTAGCTGACGTCTACTTTCACTTGTTTACCTTCTTTTTGAAGATTAGTAATGTTTACCTGAAACTTGTGCTGAAATTAGAAGTTCATTTATGTTTCTTCTATAAGGCCTTATCAATGGAAGAAAAGGCAAGATGAGAAGATTATTGATGTAAAATTTCTCCAAAATTTTCCCTAGCAATGTGGAGATCTTAGCGCGCACACCACGTCACTAGTTTTTGGTTTGGGCACAGGCTCGGGTACCATCTTGAATTAGGACCTCCTCCTGAATAATGCTTTATTAAGGGGTGAAATGGTTTTTTTCTTATATAAAATTGTCCAGAATAGTTCTATGGGAATAATCTCATCAACTTGCCTACTTGAAATGGTCAAGGGTAGAAGATGGGAAGAGCAGTCCCTGAACGATCACTAAATACAGTGATACTATTGAAACAATGAAGTCTTGTAAGTAGGATCTGGTTGGCATAGAAAGTAATTGTTGTGAACTACAAGCTGTTAAAGATGACATTATCTATTGGAATTTGAAGTCAAGAAGTTGACTGCAGTCTGGAAGAAAACACAGTGGTTCGTTACAGCTTTCCTAATTGGTCATTTTTTCGCAATAAAATTTTAGTTTAAACTTGGAATGTTTTTCATGCATTGATTCGCTGGTTGAGTATTCTACTTGTCAAAGAAATGCACATACGAGTTCGAAGTTCTACAAACTTTGGAAGAAAAGTTGTTTAATTCAGCAATAGAACTATATAAACGAGCATTACAATATTATAGACCACATCTAAAGAGATGCAAAATTAGTTCAGTTCATAGCAACTCCTTAAGCATGCGCATTTTGTACTCCTAAAATAAATGAACTTCTACATGCATCTTCTTACAACCTATATCTCATTCAACTGAATAACGATAAGAGACCTGTTTACATTTAACCACGATAAAGTAGAAATCAAGTGCACACATCAATTATCTGATGTAGGCACTGTTCTGCTTTCGCCTTTTATATTTCCAGATATGCTGCAAACTTAGCATTTCTGTAAATAATTATCATGAGCTATTGTACTGGTGGAGCACTATTTTTGACTTTGTTCTGGGTGATTGCAACTGTTGATTGTAGATATTGCTTCTCATTTGTATTAATTAATGTTACGCAATGCTAGCATTGGGTTGCTTGTTTTGTTATTTATTAGCAATGATTTTCCATTGTCCAGAATTGTCCGGGCTCACCAAAGCAGCAGAATGAAAAGTCGAATGCTAAGCCTCCACTTCCAAACAGTGCGGCACAGTTCAGAAAAGGAACCTATCATGAATCGCTTGACTTTGTTCAAAGTCTATGTGAGACATCCTATGGCCTTGTTGATGTATTTCCTATTGAGGATCGCAAAACTGCTCTTCGTGAGGTTGTCTTAATTCCTTTTAGCTTTTTGAATACATTTTTCCTCTGCACCATATTCTCTATACTGAAGTTTTTTTTTTCTTTTGTATTTTCAGTCGCTTGCAGAGATTAATTCCCATATAAATAAAGCTCAAAGTAGTGGAGGTAAATATAGAGGGCCATTCATTTAATCTTGTGGTACATGAGATGATTTCTTTTTAAGCTAGAACCTATATTTGAGTTTGAAATGTGGATTTTTGTGTTACTGTCGTTTACTGTGTTTGCATCATTTACTAGTTTCTATCTGCCCGGTTTAAAATGTATTTGGAATTACAGAAAGCCACGCCTCTTTCATTTTCTCTCCTGTAATTTTCTGTTCCTGGACAGGGATTTGGAATTGTTGAGTAGAAACCTATAATTGAAAGTTGGTTTACCGCATTTTTGTAGTTCTCAATGTTAAAGGACTGAAATCTGGAAAATCTATTCCCCTTTGGAGCTGGACTCTTTCTTCTTCTTTTTCCAAACTAAAATAAACGTGTCTGCTATCTCTAGTTTTTTATAGAATTCTTTTTGGTGCTTTCTAGGAATGCTCCTCATATTGGCCCTTACCTTTACTTTCATGTGTTACTTCAGTGAACTGCTTCGACCACATAAATATATGCTATTTTGAGGTAGTTAGCTTCAGGCTGTAAAGTACTTTTTCTCTATTTACCCTATCGTAAAAAGAGAGTTAGTTGTGCATGAGATAGATAAAGTTGAACTTTCGGTGAAAGTAAAGTTTTTGATGATCCAAATTTCCATTGATAGAACACAGTGTTCACTATACTATAATTTGTGGTCTTGGATGTTGAAATTCTTCTAAGTGGGGAATATTATACCAATGAGTTCCCGAGATGATATTAGCTAATTTTCATGAACTCGAAATCACAACATTTTGCTTATGTATTTCAGTTTGGTATAACATTCGAAGCATGATATGTAATATAAAACACTATTCATCAACTGGGCGTATTGTTTCCACTTGAATTGTGATATTTTTGTTTCATGGACTGTCTCTCCTAATTATTTGCATCTTGTAATTCTAAAGTGGTGTATTGATTTATCATAATCAATAAAGAGTGCAAGAATAACCTTTTAAGCATTCCATCTGTGAATAAAGACCAATGAAAACCACGTATGCCTAGTCTTCTTTCTTTCCTCTGCAAGCAGGTTGATCAGACTTGCTTTAGTTTTGATTCCCCTTTGAATTGCATTAGCGTTCGTTCCCATCATCTCGTAATGTTCATGACATATCATTAATGATGTATGTGGAATATGCCTCAACATGAAGCACAATTAGCCAATTCATACTTGTTTCTTGCCTTGGTGCAATACGTGATATTTGCATTGTATGGTATGAAATAAAATGCATTTTGAATCTGGCATAGATATTTCGATCTGATTCAAGTTGATCAATTTCATATTTCACTATTTGAGATTAGCCAGAAGATGCAATTAACTTTGCATCCTGTTTGATGTGACTCTATACGCTGATCTCTAGTCGATTAATCAATGGTATTCAAATCGTACTGGTTTGGGTTCGTGATATCATTCATTTATTTTATACGTGTTTTTGTGTGTGCCATCTTTCTTTGTAAGAGGGTTTGAATTACTATTTTAGTGCTTTGTTTGATGATGTTCTAGGAATATGTTTTCCAATGGGGAAGGGCATGTTTCGTGTGGTCCACATACCTGAAGATGAAGCTGTCCTCTTGAATTCGAGAGAAAAGGCTCCTTACCTGATCTGTGTTGAGGTTTTGAAGAGTGACGTCTCAAGGTTAGTTATTTTCTGTGCATGAACTGTTTGACGAAACTATGTTCTAAACTCTGGCGTCAAGGTTTAAAAGCTGTATTTCTTTGTATCTCTTTAAATAGTAATTCGAAGGATGCGTCTCATTCCCAAAAGCTTTCTAAAGGAGGAATTCCATTAGCTAATGGAGATGCGCTTTTGCCAAAGCCTCCACCCTGGGCATTTCCTCTGTGGATATCACAGGACATATACCAGAGTGGTCATGATAGAATGTCAAGGTCCACCTCTGAAGCTATAGACCAGGCAATGGCTCAGTTATGGGAGGCTAAAGTGAAATTTGTCCACGTGGATTTCTCTGTGGAGAAGCAAACGAACCCTTCCAATCACTTATGTGATCCGCAGCTTGCTGCTGCTAATTTTGGTCACAGCGAAGAGGCTGGTTGCGCATGTCAATCTGAGGATCGCTCTGATTTGGAATGGGTGAGGGTTGTTTTGTCAGCTGAACCTGGGGTTAGCATGGATGACATTATGGATCAAGATCCACCTCGACGGAAAGAGCATCGCCGTGTTCCAAGTACTGTAGCTATTGAGGAAGTCAAGGTATTCAAATTGCATTATGTTGTTTAAAGATTCTTTTGGAGAGCCAGTTCCTGAGAGATGATCTACCCCTTTTGGGATCATACATTCAGTTCTTTTATTTCTCCTACAGGCTGCTGCATTGAAAGGAGAAGCACCTCCTGGACTACCTCTGAAAGGGGCTGGTCAGGATTCATCGGATGCGCAGCCAAAGGTGAAAAATTGGTCAAACTAAAGTTTTGGTGCTTGTCTTACCACACCAATTGTAATCTAAGTATCGGTCCAACTTTTTAAGCAGGTTGCAAATGGTGGCGTTCCCAAAGTAGGCGATGCGCTAGCTGGTGAACTTTGGGAAGTAAAGAAGGAGAGAATACGTGAAGCCTCAGTATATGGAAAAGTACCTGGCTGGGACTTGCGCTCTGTAAGTTGTTCTCTTCACATTGTTTCTCTTCTAGATGAGACATACTTTTGGCAAGATATGTGAATTTATGGATTAAAATCTTCTTTTATTGCTTGGAGGGATTTAGTTGCGCATGGCTATGAACTCGCTGGTAGACATGATTCAATCTTGAATTTATGTTGTGCTAAGGCAGTCAAAGTTTATGGCAGGTGGCAAGTACAGGATTATGATGTCTAGATTATATGATATGTTGTTCACTGGACTTTAGCTATTGCTTGGACCTGTTAATTGTACACGGAATCAGTAGTTTTGGCATACTTGTACCTAAATAGATATATTTCATCGTGAAAAAGCCTTGGTGTTTGGAAATCTTCTGACATTATCTATAAAGAAAAGTTGAATAAGATGCTATGGCTTTCTGTGAAATATATGAAGGCGCTATGGAGGTCCAGAAAGGCACAGTCTCTTCCTATGCTTGAAGGTCAAATGTGCCAAAATAGCTTGTAGTGTAGCAACACGGTTAAAAGTATTAATCTTAAAGCGTTGGTGGGGGATTGAGGTCGAGCAAATTTGAACTAGGTGGAGTTGTGTCAATTCGTGTATTTTGACATCACGTGACCTTGTGTATCAGATCTTTTTCTTCGTTGTATTTGTGTTAAAAGCAAGCACAGGTAGAATGAAGGGGTCAAGGCATGCTAGAAAACATGAATAGGTAGAATTTGTGGTCTCAATGTTGTTTCAACAATATTTTGATCTAGCGGTATCAATCTGTTCCGATATTGTTCCGCGAATTTGCTGACATAAATGGATCATGGGTTTGGAGTTTGATTTGACATGATTTCAGATGGGTTGCCTCTTCGAGATTCATGTTTCTCTGGAGCTATTCCTGAAAAAGATGAGAATATTTGTACGAATTGTTCATTCTCTCTAGGTTATGTCTATTGCATTTTCTGAACAACCTACCTTTACTTCAGAATGATATCTACTGGCCTTGGCATATAGTAAATGTTGCTTTGAATGTGTATTACTAGATTTAGGAGGCCTGAAGTATTCGGCTTCCCTGTTTGAAATCTTTCTGCTAAGAAATCTAATTTTTGCTTATGAATTTATCATGTCAACTGATAGTATTGTTGATGTTTCCTCTCCGCTTCTTGAATAATTATTGGGGTCCTCCTCACAGTTGTGCCACTATAGCAGCATCTTGCAACATGTGTACCCTGCCATATTTTCTTCTGCTGCACTAGCTAACTTATCTTATTCTTGTTTTTACCTAGGCAATTGTGAAGAGTGGAGATGACTGTAGGCAGGAGCATCTAGCTGTACAGCTTATTTCACATTTTTATGGTAGGTCCTCTTCTTCCCATAACAATTATGGGATGGTCTCGTCTCTTTTACTCGCTTTCATTGTATATATTGTATCTTAAGTTCTCTCGTTATGGGTGGTATTTGTGGAGGAGATCGGTATAGAAGAAATGTAAAAGTCACATTTACCTTTTTCTTTTTTGACATTTGAGGATATTTGGGGGTAAAAAGAACATTTTATGTGGGAGCATTTAAACTTGTTGATTGGGAGATGTAAAGTGTCTATCCAGAATGCCCTGAGCTCCGTGATGAGGCATTTCATCTATTCTGGTGTTGGGCTCATTATTTTGTAAGCAATTAAGGTAAACTGAGGGACAACATAGTTGGTATCTGTTTCTGTTTCATATTCATAACCAGTGTTTTAAAAGATGGAGATGCATGGCGCTCCGTTCAAAGTTCTAATAGCAAGTTATATACCCCTATGCATGAAGTGTATGTTTTGACTTCTCTATGTTGTCACTTTGATAATTAATCAGTCGTTATTGAAAATTTATATATCTAAAAGTAACATGACAGATTGCAGGAAAGGCATCTGCGACAAAAGTAATAGTTAAAAAGAAGTTTTCCTTGTGCCAAAACACTAGTATTTGTTTTAGCAAGGAACACAAGTAGCAAATCCTAAAAATGACCTTCCTTGTTCCTGGTTTGAAGAATAATACAAGGCATATTGTAGGCAAAGCTCTAATGGTCGACCAGTGCCCATTTTATTTCACCTCCATATTTCAGTTTTGGGACAGGCTACTCTATCACTTTTGCATTATGTTTGTTGTTCATGGAACCATATTGTCCCTTGCAATTTTCTTCTTTATCTGTCCGTCATCTAAATTTTAAAGAAACTTTCTCTATACGATCCTCTCACTGGTATCTCCTTTTCTTTTCATGTCAACATAAGAAGCTCATCCACTTGGTAGCTATAGAAGTCACTATGGTTGTTGAATTATGCAAACCTATTAATGTATCCTAGGACTTAAGGGTCAAACATTGTTCCCTGGGTGGTTGGCAATATAGGCATACACATTTGACAAGAATTGCAAACATTTCAATGCCCTGAATCATTATTTTGACACCTTGCCCCGCCCCCATGCTGCCGCCGATCTGTCTTTTGCATGCCTTTTCCCGGGCAGTGCTGATGACTTGGAATGCATAGTTGTTGCTGAACTTTTGAAGTCTTAATAACTGTTTTCTTTATCTTTAATGGATTACTAGCTGTGTGATTGCTTACTGTTACACTACTCCAATGTTATTGTGGTTATCGTACTGAAATATTGACAAGTCAAGTAATCTCTTATGTGCTTCAGCTTTTATGTGGTTATTGTCATTTTTAAGGAGTTTCTTGTTCACTTTCCAATGCTAGATATATTCCAGGAAGCTGGTCTCCCGCTTTGGTTGCGTCCTTATGAAGTCTTAGTTACTTCCTCTTATACAGCTCTTATTGAAACAATTCCGGACACGGTAATTGCATTTATCTATTTTTAAAGTTTAAACCAATTTTACATATAGCTCATAGCTGTAGCACTATTTATTTTTATATAACCTTTATGCACCAGGCTTCACTTCATTCGATCAAAAGTAGATTTCCCAACCTATCAAGTTTGCGCGACTTCTTTATTGCCAAGTATCAAGAAAATTCCCCCAGTTTTAAGCTTGCTCAGGTAAATGACTATAGCTGTATTTGTGTTGAGGCTAATGATTAAATAATTTGTCTCCTTGCCTGTTTCATTTGGAAAACTAGTCTTGTCCTTCTCCTTCTCTATGTATGTGTACTTCTATCACTTGGTGGATGTGGTTGCATTTTCTCTGCATTTCTTTTGGTGGAATTACTTTCGTCCTAGAGATGCTCTAATTTTTTGGATATGGTGTTCTAACTTGTGTCTAATATTTACAATGATAATAAAGCAATTTAAATGTGTATCAGCTTATCTGAACTTTTTGATGAAACTTTATAAAGGAGGTTTTCATTTGGTTTAAACAAGTAGCAATGTCCTTTGTTTAGGAAAAAAGGATGGAGATAGTTACATGAAAAACTTTCATCGAAGTGTTTCATGTGCTGTGAACTAGAGTCGTGTCTATTAATTGCACATCAATCAGCATACTTATAAACTCAAAGGAAGTGGAAATACCAAATTAGAAGAGCTAAAGTCCAGAGGATTGATTATTTTTTGCTACGATAAATTATATTTCTAGGGACAAACATACCAAAATCATTGCCAGTGTAACTTCCCTCATATCTATCCATTTAAATGAATGGAATTGTATTTTAAGTATTTTTTGTGTGCACTGAGTAGTTACTGTTAACATTGCATATAATTAAAGTAAATTTCTCATTTTAAATATCACGTTGAATGGAAACAAGTCCCATGGAACCAATCAGAAAGGATAAGTATTTTTCAATGAGAAGACTAAAACTGATATTGTTGCAGTGGAATTCTTAATTTTTTTCTTACTGGAGCCCATAAAAGCGTCAGTAGTTGAAGAAGCTTGTGTATGGAATTAAACTACTGCATAACTAATGTTGTTTCTTTTGGATCTGGATAGACCCAGATGACCTGTAACTTCTAAGTGACCTTTAATAGCACAGAGTCTATTTGGAGGCTTAGTCCTATTAAGAATCCTTATTCATCGTACTAATGTAGCACTCAATATGTTTTAAAAGTCGTTAACCTTTCGAAGTTTAATAGAAAGTTAGTCATTTGGTCGTACTGGTGCCTGCAATGTTGTCTATCTGTGTGATATTCTGTTTACAAGGCAAATAGTCTGCTAAAGGTATTTGGGGGCAGATTTTCTCTTAAAGACTGAAACTGTGCATGAGCCATGCTGTTTTTCCTGAAAACAAAGTTAGAAATAGGATGTAGTTTAGTTTATACAACATCGTTCTGTAAATAGTGCATCTTTAATTTTGTGTTATTTGTTGCAGAGGAATTTTGTTGAAAGCATGGCTGGATATTCTCTAGTTTGCTACCTTTTACAGGTGAATCTTGCTGTTACTCTCTTGGGTCCGAATATAAGATTCTTTGCAGAATATTTCACAATTTAAGTTTGTGTTGTAGTGGTTTTCTTCTGTAATACAACTGAGGTAGCACGTACATATTTAAGCGGTATTCTTTGCTTTGGGGCATATTTAAGCTTCTTGTGCTTTCTTGAAATTTTTATGTCATGATTAATTTTCCTTTGCTGTTTCCTAAGATTGATAGTCCATTTTGGTGACATATCAAGTTACATTATTTTTGTCATTTTCATGACACGCAAGTTATCTTTTGACCTTTAAAACTCTAGTAGATGTGACCTATGGTTCGCTAAACTTTTCTTTGTACAATGTGAGCCTTGTCTTACTTGGAAGCTTGGACATTATTGAGGAAATTGGACACTAATTTTCATCTTTAAGCAAAAAGTGATTCAATGCAATTCTTGACGTGCAATTCAATGCAGGTAAAGGATAGGCACAATGGAAACTTGTTGATGGATGAAGAAGGGCATATCATACATATCGACTTTGGTTTCATGCTTTCTAATTCACCTGGAGGTGTAAATTTTGAAAGCGCGCCGTTTAAACTAACCCGGGAACTCCTTGAGGTAAGATATTCAGAGATACAGCAGACATGGTAAATTCATGTCTTGTGCTACCATGTTTCTGTGGGTTCTGCAAGGTATTTTCTGAAGTTGTTCTGATATTGTGAAATCTGATATTCTGCTACTTTGTTTTGCACTAGGTGATGGACTCTGATGCTGAGGGAGTTCCAAGCGAATTTTTCGATTATTTTAAGGTAATTGGTGGGATTTTCTTCTAATCCTCCAAGGTATAATTATTGTAGTAGCTGTCGTATGTATCTGCTATTGACTGCTTACCTATTTATGTTTCAGGTTTTATGCATCCAAGGTTTCCTAACGTGTCGTAAACATGCCGAACGAATTATTCTCCTTGTTGAGATGCTACAGGTAAGAATGCTAATTTTGAATTTTTGCTAGCTATTGCCCATTGCTAAGTTCTCTTGGACTTGTTAAAATTTGATTGATCAGTGGGGCACTCGATTATAGGGTATGTATGATGGTATGCAATAGGATGGATTTGACTTTAAGGCCCATCTTTTGCATGATTTCATGTGATACATTGTGGTTTAATCAATCTGTGGTATTTTTGTCCTCATCACTTGGTGTTGAAATGGAAATTTTATTTCTATCAATCTTTCCTTTATCATAACGTTGTATTGAGTTTTGAGTGTAGCGTTGGAGAAACATTGGCATAACAAAAATTCTCTATTAATCATCATCAGATGAAAAAACGAGCATAGGGGATTAGTTTAGACTATATATACATTCTTGCAGAAAAAGTAGCAACTCAAGTTTAGATTATTAGAAGGTGCCACTCCAACTATATTGATTACAGAATGGCAAGTATCTTGGACTTGATTCCCCTTTGAGATATTTTGATGAATAGAATTCAGAAGAAAGTAGCAGCTTCTAGAAATAGAAAGAGCTACGATTGTAGGGTCTTTTGCTGAGCTAAAATGATTTGTAAAAAGTCATCAGTTAGAAAGAAAATATATGCAAGACATAGTTGGCTTATGGAATTTAAAGTATGAGTATATATGTGTATTTCTTTTATGTTTATGTAGTTTTGTTCCTGTACTCCTTTTTTCCATTAGCATTCCTTACATTCTTAGAAACTTAATGTTTTTTGCATGTAATCTGTGCACATGCACATATCCCCGAGTTGAACACATATCTTGAGAATTTAGCTGAGTCCAACAATTTGTTTTTCCTCACTTACATCATGAGCAAGCTTTAAGTATACCGTTTCTAATTCTGGCTTCCTTCGTTGATATTCCTGTCATTTTGTCGCAGGATTCTGGTTTCCCTTGTTTCAAGGGTGGTCCAAGAACAATACAGAACTTGAGGAAACGATTTCATCTTAGTTTGACGGAAGAGGTTTCATGTTTTTCCTTGCATTTTCTTTACCGCATCATATAATGTGCTTGCTTGTATTTGACTAACTAATGTTGGTTTTGTCCAGCAATGTGTGTCCGTGGTGCTTTCTCTGATCAGCAGCAGCTTGGATGCATGGCGAACACGTCAGTATGATTACTACCAGAAGGTCTTAAATGGGATATTATAAAAACAAAATAGATCCATGGTTCCCATATTTATCTTGGAGATGGCTGTGAATTAGTCAAAATGCGTGAGGGCTCACATCTCATTAGATTCTGCATTGCTAAAAACCTTTTCGATGCACGTTTCTATCAGTGAGGAAGTGGTTACTATTTCGGCAGAAACGCTCTGTGGAGGTGGCTAAGGGAAGAACTTCTGAGGAATTCCCATTTTCTTTTCTCCTTGTCGAATCTCCAAGAAAGAAGTTCGTTAGGGTGGAAATTCAGTTACTTTTATATTTGGAGGATATCAATTATTTAACCCATTTTTAGGGCCATACTGTACAGAGTGATTGATAATGAAGATGGAACTCGTTATGGGCGTCGGAACGTCGAATACCATTTTTGAGTTATGCTACATCAATTTGTATAGCAAAGGAACTCAGCATGTATATCTACTCTCTTGACATTCTTCAAGACTGTGGAGGGTTTGATCAGACGAGTTTTGTATGCTGCAGTGTGCCGCTTTCTCGTGGCTTCAACTATGTGTGTCCATCTTGAAGGTTTTGATTCTTTTGTGTTCAATTGACAGATGACTAAGTGGCATTCTTGTGTATTGTGTATAATTATGAGTACAGTTTCTTATAGTCAATTTGCTCATTTGAATGGAAGTGTGCATGTTTGGTGATATCCCTCGGTTGTACTTCGGTTTTTCATTTTGTACTTCTTTGTGTGTAGAGACTCTGTATTTAATTGTTTAATCTCGAATTGATGCCATGGCTCAGTTCGTCATATACACACGAATGCAACTTCATCGTGTATTTCGCCCCTTGGGAGTTCTTCAACGCAACTTCAGTGCAGATGTTTGTTTTATTGGTGAGGAGTTGCTCATGTGCAGCTGACCCTTTTTATTTTGGGGAGAATCGTTGAGGTTCGTTCTAAATTTGGCATCTTATAAGACACCTATTCGTTAAAAGAATTGCACGATTTGATTAGATGGCTTTTTACTTATATTGTGAAAGACAGTTTAGACCAATAAAATTGGACTTACAAGTTACAACATTAAAAGCCGAACACTTCGTTCACTATATTTTTGGTACGCAAGAAACTAAGTTAAAAGAGATGGACCTAGACAAAATGATTTTGTACTGTAAGCCTGTAGTACTAAACTATAACAATCTACAATTGATTTTATAATACCTATACAGGTATAATCAGATTTCATCAACATTTGCGGATCAGTAGTAATTGGATTTTTTTTTTCTAAAGTTGATATTATATCTAAATAAAAACGTCACATAGTAGTAATAAATCACGGGATATCTAAATATTCGAATGAATCTATCAGGAGTCTTCTTAACTTATAGGTATTCTGAAATAACAATTGGTGGGATGCTCAATGAGAAAGTAAATATATATTTCAAAATTAAGTAATTAACTCTTATAGAGCTTGAATTTAGAATTTCACTTTGACCTTTTCGGCAGAAATCTAATGTAGTTTTAACTTCTAATACCATTGGATCCCCATTAACGTCTATACTATTATATAATATATATATATATATATATTATAAAGAAGTTAGCACCAATTTATTTAATTTATTTTTAGGTTTTTGGCAAATTACTTCAATGTGTTATGGCAAATTGTTAAGTTACCTTCCTGTGAAAAATAAGTTGGCCAAGTACCTATCTGTGATATCAAAATTTGGCATTTTACTCTCTTATGCATGGGGGTGTAGTTCACTTCCCCTTAAATGAGAGTAGATGTTAGATTTTGCTTTTGAAAAAAACATTTATACTCCTATTGCTTTAAAATAATATTATATCTTTTAATTCAATATTTTAAACTATCAAAAATTGTGAAACTAAATTAAAATTTAAAATAAAAAACTAAGATATATACAATTTACAACACAAAGTTTTTCAGTGAGGCGGTGTGCCAACTTTTGAGATCTTGGGGGGAGGGGGGTATTCGGCCAACTTATTTTTTCACATGGAGTTAACTTGCCAATTTACCATAACACAGGGATGTAATTTACCAAAAACCCTTTATTTTTTACCTGTGGCACACAGTGTTAGTTTCTTATTAGTTGAGATTTAACTGTAATTTATTTTTGTTTTATTATTATTTAAACTCTTTCATTAAAAAATACTGCTTAATTTTTCTCTTAATGAAAAGAAAGTTAAAATATATACATTTTTACTATACAAGTAACAAAAATATCATCAAAAATACTGCTTTCTAATTGTGTAAACTTGTAACATTTTGTGTACCTACATCAGTACATTGTATTTTTACTTCTAAAAACTAATGAAATATGCTAAGAAAATCGGATCCAAGATTTAGATAGTCTCAAAATCTAAATTAACAAACGACGTAATTCCATTTTACAATATTCATTGTAATTTGTAAGTCCTAATAAATCTTAATTAAGATTTAAGGTTTTAGTTAAAAAAAAAAAAAGGGTCTTACTGTAATTACTCAATAATATATGTAATTACTTAATAATAAATAATAATACCTTTAGCTTCATGAACAAGCTACGCTAAAACCCTTATTCTATATAAATCCCTCACTCCTCACGCACTCACGCCCCCTTCACATTTTTACTGAAAAATAAATAAATTTACGCGTCTGTTCCTTTCTTTATCCGCCTCTCCCGTTCGTCTCTCCCTTTAAGGTGTGTTGAGAATCTTTTGTTTTTCTTTTCCGGTTTGATTGTGCGGTAAGCAGTTCTCTTTTCGTTATTAGGGCTTTTTTCCCCCGATTTTGAGTCAAACTAGGGTTTAGTATATAGTATTTGTGATTGTTGACTTTTTAGCGACTGTTTTTAGCCTTTTTTGTGTTTAATCCGTGATGGGTTTTTGCCCAATTGATTAAAGATTGGGTTTTTATGGATTTTTTTTTTTGTTTTTGTATTTTGAAGTTAGGGGTTTTCTCATGAATTGTGTGGTTGATGTAGGAAATAGTCTTCAATTGATGAATCTTAACATTGGTGTGGATTGAATTGTTTTTTGAAAGTGGGTTTTTTTAATGTTTGGCGTGTAAGGCGTATAACGAAAATGAAATTGTCAGGGCTTGTTTTGCACACCAGATGTCTTTTGACTCCAGCAAGAAGCATCGATATTTTAATTGGCGTGCAAATCGTTTCATGAACCGGGGGAGGCTTTGGTGCTCCCAAAAGATATTCGTCAGACACTGGACTTAAGGGGAAGTTGTGAGTTCGGTGTTAGGTGGTAGATTATTCTATTTAGAAGGCTCTCGATTTCTTCACCGGTTCTTTTGTATTTATTTTTTTAATTTTTTCGCCTCCGTTTGTGGTACTGCTGCTGGAAAGGTTTTGGTTTGGGTTGAGTGAGTTGTACTGGGAATATTTCTGGGATATTGGTTGGTTCTTCTTGCTTGGCGAGAATGGCCCTGCCTCCGGGATTTCGGTTTCATCCTACTGATGTCGAACTGATTATGTACTATCTCAAGAGGAAAGTTATGGGAAAGAAGCTTCGTCTTGAAGCTATTGCTGAAGTCAACATTTACAATTTCTCGCCATGGGATCTTCCTGGTATTTTCATATTCTTTTTTTACTTCATGTTCTATTTCATTAACTGATTAGTCTTTGATTACATTCCTCTGTGTGATGCCTGATTGCTAAGTAGTTGAAAACTTGATTACATCACCGTTTTCCATTTTGAATGAATTCATCGAATGAAAAGTTACTTGTTTATGTAAGGATGGACAACTTTGGTATTTGTAAATCTCCGAAGGAATTGTATTTGTTCATCTCTAGTACTTTTTGGAGCAATAGATAGAAGTATTTTTCCTTATTTTCTTCCGTGCTTAAATCCCAGCCCGATTGCTGAAAATCTAGTAACACGTAGTCTGCTCTTGGTGCCATGGAAACAAAATTAAGCAATCACAACTAGTCACACTTGAAAGCTTGCTCATAGCATATCCTATTCGAATACAAATTTTCCTTTTCGAACCTAATAGTGATGACATGCCCAACCAAACCAAAACAAAATACTTTTTCTTGGTAGGTGTGATCTCTTGAACAATTATCCAGTTTTCAGAATTTTTTGGTAATCTTGGAATTCGTCATTGCACTCCTAGTGGATTTATTTCTTTGTATATCAGTTATGGGCTCTAATCTTGCTCTGGTTCAATGCAGATAAGTCATGCTTGGGAAGTAAGGATCTGGAGTGGTTCTTTTTCTGTCCTAGAGAAAAGAAGTATGCAAGTGGAACACGAGTTAAGCGTGCTACTGAGAATGGATACTGGAAAACTACTGGAAAGGATAGGTCTATCTCTTACAATGACAAGATTGCGGGGACTGTTAAAACACTTGTTTTCCACCTGGGTCATCCACCCAAGGGGGAAAGAACTGACTGGGTTATTCACGAATATAAGATCCTTGATGACGCGTTAGCTGCGGCAGGAGTTCAGGTAATTTTGTTGTCAGCGGATTTTGCATTTTGATTGTATCTGTATGCGACAATTTTTCAGTATTCTGATTTCCATTATATGTTTTCTCCAGACCATCATTTTAAAAGTTACCTCACCTGAAAGTTCCCTTTTTGTTCCAGCTTTTTTTGTTTGACTATGAACAGTTCCTTTTTTTCTGCAAAGATAACCGAGTTTGCTTTTAGGTTATGGATACTATCACAGTGAACTAGGAGCACGCATTTGTAAACCTTCTTTTTTGAGGCTGTTACTCCGTTTAATAAAAAATAAAATCAACATAGTGGATTGTTTGTTTATGAAGTAATGGAGTATGGTTTAATCGGAAACTTATTATGCTATTATTTTTCATGTGTTGTTCTGATTCTATATTTTTTTTAATGCAATAATTTTTGCTCTGGTTTTGCTTTATTCGGGCTGGGACGAAATTTATATGTTCTTGTTTATAATTGCTGGGTTGATTTCTCAAGTATACTGGAATATCTGCCAAGGCTCTATGTTAATCAGTGGCGCCCTTCTATTCTTGGTGTTTAGTATATCTTTCTAAATATACAAAAAGCTTATATGATCGGTTCTAATGTACAAGCATGTTCACTCTAGTTGTGGACTAGTTATAATTGATGAGCGCTAATCATTTTGTATTTTGTGTTTCTAGTTTTAGATTGCTCTTCCTGTTGCCTAATAAATTAATATTTTTGACTGTCAATGGTTTTGTTTTTTCAGGACACCTATGTGCTTTGTAAAGTCTTCAAGAAGAATGGTCTAGGCCCAAAAAATGGGGCACAATACGGTGCACCTTTTAACGAAGCAGATTGGGCAGATGATGATGTCGATGATGCTCTAGGCGTTGCTACATCTGTGGCACCCACGAGTCTTTCACTTATGGCTTTACTTCCTGAAAACCAGAGTTCTCTGAGGGGAGGCTCTTTTGTTCCTGAAATTACACAAGCAGTGTCTTTGACTGAGAAAGGCCCGGATACAAACAGAAGCTTTAATGCTATGGGCCTGTTTGACCCTGGAACCATATCTGGACAGTCTCCGATTGAAGGCGGACCAAACGGACATTGTAGCTTTGTTCCGTCAGGTTTTTTTGACACAGGGAATACATCTGGACCAGCTGCAATCGGAGAAAGAGAAACAGCTTCAGCTATGCCTTCGAAGAGCGAGGTGGTTGTGGATGAGTCAGATGATGAGATGGTTCGTCTTTTATCTGCGTTTACAGAAGACGACATGTCAATCTTAAATCAGATTGTAGACAATGATAATCCCAAGGTATTTTCATGGTTTAATCTTGGCTCTATTGGTTTTAAGACCTTTCTTTGATATTATA
Organism: Linaria vulgaris; assembly: GCA_948329865.1. NCBI lineage: Eukaryota > Viridiplantae > Streptophyta > Magnoliopsida > Lamiales > Plantaginaceae > Linaria > Linaria vulgaris. The sequence goes on along the minus strand of OX415250.1, from coordinate 25,019,533 downwards.
CTAATCTAGTCTCTTCTGTTCTGTTAATTCATGCAAACTATTGTTTAGTGTTTATTCTCCATTCAGATCTTCTTCATTTTAATTTTTAAAATGATGTTTTGAGATTTGTTCCGGCTTTTATCTTCCCATTAAAGTCTATAAGATGCTTATGTCGTCCCACGTAAGTCCTTAATTTACCTGTTTGTTAAGTTTATTGTTATTTGAGGCCAAAAAATACTGTAGGATAGGCTTAAGCACACTCTGTTTTAACTCTAGGATGGCTTATGCCCAACCGTTGTTATATGTTGTGTTAATAAATGCATTAATGTCTGGATTTTGCTATTGTGCTACAAATTTGTACAAATACTGAAGCAAATTGTGCTTTCAGGCCAATCATGTGGGCAAGAGGAAAGGCTCACCTATGCCTTGTTTGGATGGCTATGATGTTTTCAAGGATCTGGGAGACCTCAATTGTCAGAGGAATGAAGTCAAACCTGTTTTCTCAGGGATGCAGATTGATGGTTTTCCTCTGAATCACGTGGATACACAAGAAAATTTTGGGTTTATTGAACTAAACGACCTCCAATTTCCACTGGATTGCCCTATTGAACCCGTCGGAACTCATCAATCGGGTGAAGTGTTTGGGTCCTACAGCGAGGGGAGCATGCAAGACTTCGGCTTTGCAGGCGGTTTGAATCACATTGCTGACTACACTTGGGACAGCCAGTTACCTGTGTTGCCTGGTGGCTATGACCAAGGAAACAGTAGTTTTGACATGCTTCAGAGGGTGAGGCCTTGATTAGTTGTAGTTTTTAGGATCCCCGAGTAATCATTTAACTCCTGAATATGTTGTGCTTTACCAGAAAACTTACTATTTAATTATTGTAATGCAGGTGAGTGACCAACTTCCGCAAGTATCTGATAAGGTATATGATTTGGAGTTTGCTAATGGACTGACAGGGAACTGGAAGAATGGGGGGCATCATATCAATCAAGACATGGAAAGAGGTAGATGCGATGACTGCTGATTATAACTCTGGTTGTGATGACATGTTCATCATCTGTTAATTGTGCGTCAATCATGTTCAATATAACGAACTGCCATAGCTTTGGCAGTTCCGGAAGGAATACACTTTGCAAATTCCTTCCAGAAAACATCATGCCATGCAGAACTCAGATGTCATTCTTGGCACGGCGTGGGCTGCTGATCTTTGTGTTCTGGGCGCTAGTGTATTCTGGCTTTGTTTCAGAACCTCCTGATTATTATTAGTGTTTTTCTGTTTCAACTCTTGTTTCATTTGAAGTTGTAGAATATTACTATGTAGATGCAGCATCTCTGGTGAGAGGTTGCATCGACACCCTCTTTATTTATCTCGGTGAGTGCTGCAGGTACTCTCTGCAGTGCTGGATGTTTAGTTTTTTTATATTTCCCTGTATTTGCTCTCATGTTATGTTTATTTTTGGTTATACTGATCCAGGATTGCAGAAATCAAAATATATCGAAAGGATGATGGAATCCATCTTATCCTGTTCGCCTACAGCTGCTAAGCATGTTGCTCTTTTGTTTTCGTCCCTTGTTGGCTCCTCCATACATATCAAGGCTGAGGTGACTTATGATGCTGGCGAATACACTAAAGAAGCTTTATCAGTTATGATGGGGGAGTCGAGCAGCTGTTGGTGGAACATGCCTTTGGCTGATTTTCAGGCAATGTGCCTATGGTTTATTCTTCAGATTATGGTCTATTCATCTGATTATGGTTTTCATACTTATTATTATTGCCACATTTACCCAAGTGGCACTGTGTTTACTTTTTGGAGTTCTTGTCATCTAAATTGGTGTTGCGAAAATTCTTGCCTGAAATATTCATCTATCAGCATGCATAAGAGTGTGACAAGAGTGTTCTTTCTTGCATTGTCTGGGTTTGGGTCATCGTTTATTCTCAAAATCAAACCAGTGCAACCTGTAACGTGGGGGTCAGATTTTATATTTACCTTCATAAAAGATATTTTCGTTTCAACTTCCTATTTTCCTAGTTGGGTGTCTGACCTGTAGGAAAAAAAATAGGGTAGGTTTGTGTAAATATTGTTGTGGGGTGCCGGATATTGGCGTTATAGATTTTTTATTTTTTTTATTATTTTATACTGTTGGAAGCCGATAGGTTTAGGGAACAGCTGTTACATTGTTGACTTGTTGCCCTGGCTATGACGGAGTTCCTCATGTTTGGTTTAATTCATCTAGATATCGGTTAGTTTTTATTAACTTGACAGTCATTTTAGTGGTTGATCTTTGTGGAGGCCTACGTTTTCGAAAATAAGTTTTGCACTAGATGTACTTGTTATATATCTTATCTTCTACTGTATTTTCCCTTTACTTCGTTGGACATTTCAATGTGCATCAAGGTTAGGCAACAACCAGAAGTAGAAACAAAATTGAGAATTACACTAATATGAAGAGGTTCGATTTATTTGGTAGGTGCAACTGGTTGACACGTTCATTAGTTTTGTTTTACGAAGTGGTGAGTTTGAAATTGGGCAAGTACAAGTCCTTTTTACCCTGTTTGAGTATAATAGTGAGCTTTAACTTTATACGAGTAAACCTATTTTTTTTTTTTTATATAGCGAGACATGAGCATGCGTGAGTGAATGGAAAGTTGTATGGTAGTCCGTACTCCCCTTCAATATGTTTTCTTTTTTTTTTGTTTTATTTTTTTAATGTGCCTTGTACATGTAAGTCTGCAAAAATTTTGGTGTTTGTCGGTCATCTGATATAACGTTATTTGCTTAGTTCACTTGGTTTGGTTCTACGGGACCACCGTATTTTAAGATACCTACCACTTTTTAATATACTGTATATTTTAAGATGCCACTTTTAATATACATTATAACTAGGCTAGTTTATTAATATAATTTTGTGTTTGCTTGAACACTTTAAATATTTCACTAGTTTTCAGTCTATTATTTCTGTTAATTCACCTTAAAACTCTCGATATAATACGCCTAATATTGACAGTTGAATTTGTACACTTATTGTACACTAGCATTTATAGAGATGTTGTGTTTGTACTTCATTCGCATGCTAGAACGTGGTTTTTTTTGTTGCTTTTATTGTATGTCTTAATTTGTTTGTGCGTTTGTAGGAGTAAAAATATGCTTTTTGTATTATTGGACTCGTCCAGGTTAAGATAGTGTATGAATAAAAAGGTCTATGTTATGTGATATTTTCCTATTATTTTTAAAATATTTGAAAGCAACACAAATAATTTCTAGAATTCTCGGGTAAAGAAAAATATCAAACTATTTAAACAATGGTGAAAGTATTGTTTTCTGTATGCACTTTGTTTAAAATAACGTGTAAATTAAATTTACGAATATGAAAGTCTTATTTAGTATGAATATTTGAACAAAATGTGTTACAATAGAGATTATTCGTAAATTTAGTTTTTAATATGTAGGGACTTAACTGCCATATAGGTTATTTTATGATTTCTCATATTATGCTACAAAATGCCGTACTATTTACATTTATCAACTTCAAGTTTTTTTCCTAAACATCCTAAGCAAACCATTTGTTAAGAGGAAAAAAAAATTCATGCAACTTGTATGTGGTGCTTCCTTTTCATGACTATAATGTCAAGATAAGCAAGGAATTGGGTTTATCGTCAGCTTAGGTTTTAGTACGGCGATGGGTAACATTTACAAACCAATCTTCCAACAGCAAACATCAAGCTTATGTAAGTATATACAATGGGTTATCGGTTGTCGTTGGCGTAAAACCCGAAATCTAGCCCATCATACGTTCCATTCTGTAGTTAATAGGATTGAATAATAAGATCGTAATACAGCTGTAATGAAACTTTGTGTAATTATAATCCGTGAGATCCCCGAATTCTAATCTTCAATATCTATTGTCACTAAAAAGGGATAAAGGGAAGATGTCGCAGTATCTAGTAGAGTTTAAAGTTTTGGAAAGATACCCAAGACGGTCAAAAGAAAAGAAGAAAATGAGAGTATGAGTTGTAATCATTAGATTTGGGTTGATAGCTCAACTTAAGTTATATTATATATACACACGGTTATCTACTTTCCATGTTTTTTATTTTTTTACGGAATTAGTATTTTCACAACAAATCTCCCAGCCAACTCACCTCCCTGCAACGGTTACATGCCTGCCCAGTCGCTTGAACCTCAAAGGTAGGCGAGCAAGGTCAAATATTCCCACCGATTAGGGGCGCATTTGGCGAGTCACTGAGAAATTACAAAAGATGTTCATATGCTTAGTTAGACAATACCCTCAAATATTATTTTGATTAGTAACTTTTTTACGATGTTAAGAAATTAGTAAAAAGAATCAAAATTGATGTTAAGAAAATAGCAAAGTTTTCCTTTTGGTGTTCAGAAAAAAGAAAAAAAAAATCCTTTTGATGTTAAAAAATTACCAAACAACTTCTTTACAGAGACTAGGAAAAACCATTGTGAAGAAATTAACAAAAAATCTTCTTTCAATGTTAAAAGATTAACGAAAAATACTATTCTGATGTTAAGGATAAAGTTATTATGTTAAAAAATTAACAAAATACTCTTTTTGTTTTTATGCAATCAACATCGGTGTTTAATAAACACGGCATAGAGGCAAAATACACTAAAAATGCCCCAGACCATAGGTTTGGGCCATAAACTTTGCAGGGCCTATGCCCCAAAGATCGAGGCTTACGCCCAGGGTGCTAAAGGTCATTTTTTACTCCTCGAAGAAAAAACGTACGCCTTGAAGAACTTGTTGAGAAGAAGGAGAATTTTGTAAACACTGAAACATCACTTAATGACGAGATATTGAAATGATGCATTTTCATGATGTTTTGGTTGAAGATGATACGGAGGATGAAGTAGATGGATCATATGCCGCCAATGATAATGAGCTTGATGATCTAAACGAGGAGATTTTTGAAGTGATTAAGAGTTGATATGCAAGTTAATATTCTCTTGTTAAGTTGGTTTTGGAAACACTTGGGCTAGTTGTAATTTTTGGTAGGCTAGTTAGAAGCAATACTTTTTTTAACAAAATATCACATGTACTTGTTTGTACTTGTTGGTTGCTCATTACTCAAGCATAAATTTTCATATATCAATGGATTATTGGATTATTTGATTGGATTGTGGAAGTGTTAGACATTATTTTTTGAAATTTCTGTAAAATTTAAGTGATATGATATTATTTTATTAGTTATTATCATTATTTAAATGATTTTACATATTAAATTTAAAAATACACGTGGCTTACGCCTTGCGCCCCAGGGCTTACCCCCTCGACTCTAAGAACATAAAACGTCACGCTCTACGCCTTCGCCTTTTAAAACACTAATTAGCATAAAGAAAGAAGGAAAAAGAGAAAAAGCCTTTTGATTATTTCTACTTTTAGTTGCCTATTGTTCTTAAAAGAAAAAAAACTAGCCCAAACCCACAAATTCTGGATATAACTATGTCGCCAACGCATGTGACCTATAATTGATCGATAACACGATTAGTTTTATGAATTTAAGTAAGATACAATTTTCAGCCATGTTTTGTAGGATCTTATATAGGGATAATTACATTAATCTCCCCATCGTATGGTCCATTTATGAGTCAACCCCCTTAACTTTGTTTTGACTCAGTCAACCCCCCATCGTTTGCGAAAATCATCACTTTGCCCCAATTCTACTTTTTTGCACTTTTTCCAGGGGTATTTTCGTCAAATGTTAAAAAGTTTTAATATTTGTTTTAAAAATGTAAAATTTATTAATCGACAAATATTAATTTTCGCCAAAAAAAGTTTTTTTTCAACCAAAATTATTTCCGATTTTTTTTTTCGGCAAATATTTTTTTTTCGAACAAATTTTTATTTTCGGCAAATATTTTTTTTTTCGAACAAATTTTTTTTTCCGACATTTTTTTGTTGACAACATTTTTATTTTCGAAAATATTTTTTTTCAGAAATTTTTTTCGACAAATTATTTTTTTCGATAATTTTTTTTTCCAACAAATTTTTTTTCTACATAGTTCTTTTTTCGAAAAAAAATATTCTGAAAAAAAATATTTTCGAAAATAAAAATGTTGTCGAAAAACAAAATTTTGGTCGAAAAAAAAATATTTGCCGAAAAAAAAATTTGGAAAAAAATTTGGCTGAAAATTTTTTTTTTGACGAAAATTAATATTTTTCGATTAATAAATTTTACATTTTTTTAAAACAAATATTAAATTTTTTAACATTTGACGAAAATACCCCTGAAAAAAGTGCAAAAAGTTGACTTGGGGCAAAGTGATGGTTTTGGCAAACGATGGGGGGTTGACTCAGAAATGGACCATACGACGGGGGTTTAATGTAATTATCCCTATTTTTAATTACTGGGGTTAGAAAACCTTGCTCGTAATCTTGTTATGGCATTTTATATACGACACTTGCAATTTAGTAAGTACGTCAAATAAATCTGTCGTGAAATGGTGATTTTGTTCAAAACCTTTACCATATGTCAAATGTAAAATTAACCAAGATGAAAATTAATAGCTCGGCAAAAATTAACCTTTTCCAAACTAAAATCAACCAATTATGTAAATTAAAGGGTTGTCATATTCTTTTTCTCACCAACAATTTATTTTCATAAAGACTTCTAATGAGTGTGCCGAGGAGGTCATTGCATGCAGTTGCAGTCCACAGAAGCTTTTTGTAATTGCAATAAACCTCAAATCAAACTAAAAATGTTCTACGCTCATATTAAATATCGAAAGTGTATTCTAGTTAGCTATAGGCTATATATAACTTTCAAATTAGAGGAGACTCCATAATAGGGCAAAAATTAACTTTCTCAATTGGCTTAAAAATAAGACATACAAACAACGTAACAACAAATAGAGTTTTGCTATCTTCTCTGCAAGGAATTAACTACCGACAAAGAGCAGTAAGATGTTTTACAAGAAGCTGATATTGCTCGTCAGTAGGCTTTTCATCTATGTCATCAATGAATTGATCTTCTCGTAAAACAGAACTCCTCTGCGTCCTTCCCTCGTTCGTTGGATGATCTTGAGGGCTCGCGGATGGATTGGCTACCCCACAAGCGACGACGTTCTCTGGAATATAGTAGCTAGTTCCATTCACCAGGTCGACGAAGGACCCATATTCCAGCTCATATTGTCCATCCGTGATTTGACGTTGGGCAACATTCACGACGTTCTGCAAGCCTTGTGCAAGATGATATGAAAGATACTCATTATTGTTATCGATCATCGTGTTGTGATGAGGGTAATCAAGGCTCGTGAATGGATTATTAGAAACTTCGTATTGCGAAGGATACTGGTTGCTAGTTCCAGGAGGAAGCGTACAACTTCTAGCTCCAGGCATGTTGAATGTAGAATCTGGATTTGCGACTTGGAATGGCGCGGCCTGTTCTTTGTGAGGAACAAAGTTGTTATGATTAATATCTCCATGCTCAACGTTCATTGTCCTTCTTCTTTTAGGATGGATGTTAGTTTTTACAATAGGCTCGTCTAAGAACATATCTTGATCAGGCATGGTTTGCAGTGTCGGCGCTAGTTGAACGACATTGTTCTTAACGTCATGATCTCCGTGCTGCACGGTAGCTAAGGCAGCGTTTTCTGAAATCTCACACTCTCTTTTAACATCATTAGTGGCCTCTGAACCATGATTTTGATCTTCCTTCTTCTTTTCTGGTTTCTTGTAAACCTTACACAAAGCCCACTCGTTCAACTGCAATACGCCAAAGATTAATTAATTAATTATACAATAAAGAAAATACAAGTTAGACAATATTTGTTCAATTTTTTTAAAACAAAACAGGGGGAGATTGGTTAAATAAATTGCGTAGTAGTGTACGTACCTTTTGGTGAAGCTTGTATTCATGCATCATCCAACCAGTCTTTCCTTTGGAAGATTTGCCTAGGAGAAACACAAGTGACGTGCGATATCCGATGATTTTATTGTCAATATTGGATGTTACCGGTTTATCTTTTCCAGTGGCCTTCCAGTGCCCCTCGCCTATTACTCGGTCCGGGCGACCTCCATTCGGGTGCTTTCTCTTTCTTGGAGTATAAAAATACCACCCATCGTTTTCAACTGACGGGAACATATCTGCAATGACAATGTATACCAGTTAGAGATATGTAGCTTTTACATATTGCATTAGTTGCATACCATACATATAATAAAACACATATATATATATATATATATATATATATAACCGATTTTTCGTACCGTATTATTATCGTCATAAAGGTTTTCCTACGTACACGATTCCGACATCCAAGCGATTATAAACTAGAAAACATCACTTGACTAAACAATGAAAAGTATCTCGAAAAGTATTTTGCCATCCAATAGCAAACTAAACGAAACTTCATAAAGTTCTGAGACGTACGCATGCTAATTTGTAATGCAATTGGATATTGATTATTTCATTATTAAATTATTAAACCCCTGGAAAATATACCTGCATGTTAATTAGTTTTATTGTTGAAGTTATCATTCGCCCCACAAAGAACTACTAAAATTTTAAAAAGTTGTAATTAACAAAAAACAACGTAACATACCTGTTAAATCTTGGGGATTATACTTGTAAAGATCTGCGTCCTTAATGTGATGGTTCGGAATAGGATCATTCTTTAATTTTTGCTCCAGATAAACAATCAGCTCTTCATCCGTTGGGATAAAGTGGAAGCCATGATCTTCATCACAATCGTAGTTACACATTATTTCTGGCATTTGTAGTTCTTCCTCAATAATAAAAGGGTTTGGTGTTTGGTTAGTAGAATTAGGTATTTGCTCCATGTTCTTAAGAGTAGTTGAAGATTTCATAAGTGATTTGTGAACCTTTCTTTATGTATATATGCTGCACATTAACATACACAAATAGATATTGGTTTGTAATTAGGACACTGCATTGTTAGAGTTCTTCCTATTAGGATTCGTTGTAAGAGTTCCATTCGAACATTTCAATATATTCTTGGGGTTCTGTTAGAAATATCTATATTCAGCTAGTTAGATTCTCTTTGATAAGCATTATCGATTCTGTTTTAGTTAACCAACGATATCTTATTGTTAGAATAACACGCAAAAAAATAATAAAAAAAAAACATTAGAGATAAATTTGTGGAGTAAATATAGAGATTCGTGGTGGAAGTATAATATAATAGCAAAAGCTCCCGTCGTGTTTTATTAATTAGTATAAAAGACCTTGTACTATTCTAATTCACAGAAAAACCCCTTGTGTTATTTGGTTAATAACCAAATGAAAAAGAAAAAAAACACCATGGCATCTAATTCTGAACTACAAGCGTCTAATGAGCGATTTATTCTCCTGATTTGGTCATTTTAGAGGATTTCGCTTTATTTATACGATCTAAATTAAAATTGCTATTGAGACCCCAATGTTTTAGTATAATTAGAAAGGAAAAAAAAACACATCTTTATAAAATTGGCAATTACTCCCCCCCCCCTCTTTTAAAATGTGCAATAACCCCAATCTTGTGGTTTTTTTGTTGCCTAGATTATGATGTGAAAATATCGTGGTTTTTGTTAAAATAGTTTAAATAACATAATAATAGTCTATTTACCTATATTCAACACAAGAAGTCCCGAAAAAGAAGCAATAGTCTAATTATTGAATACTCTATTTGGGTTTCTATTGCAATTAAGATAACACAATGGTTTCTTGTCAGTCAAAGATAACACAAGGTTAATTTTTGCTTATAGATAACTTTCTGATAAATATTGTACATTACCATAATCTTATCTTTAAGATATGCCGGGAACATCGGAGATGTGTTTTATGGAGTAACTCGTCTAAGGTTTTACATGTTTTTAATTAAACTAGTTATACTTTTCTTTTTAAATTGTCCTCTAGACCTTGAAATATATGTGGTGAAGTATATCTAAGAGAACATTCCAATGAAGCTTTCGTTGAAGTTATTCTTTCTACAACTAAAGTAAAACAAATGTAGAATTGTTAAAAGGGATAAATGCATTAAACCCCCTGAACTATGCAGGTTTTTGCGTTTTCGTCCTTAAACTAAATAAATAAGCGTTTTGCCCCCTAAACTATGCTATTCTGTGCGATTTGCCCCCTGGCCGGGTTTTCGGCTGTTTTTGGCCATTCTTGGCTGGAATGTTTCCCCTTACCCGACTCATATGTGTTGTACTAGATGTATTTTGGTAGTTGGTGACAAAAAATTGGCGAAAAAACATCTCGAACGGGACATATTCCGGCTAAAATGTGATTTCTTTTTCAGTGTATTGTCGGCCATTTTTGGCTGGAATATCCCCCCTATACGACTCATATGGGTTGTACTAGATGTATTTTGATGTTGTTGACAAAAAGTAGGCGAAAAAACTCCTCGAACGGGAAATATTCCGTCCAAAATAGCCAAAAACCCGGCCAGGGGGCAAATCGCACAGAATGGCATAGCTTAGGGGGCAAAATGATTATTTATTTAGTTTAAGGACGAAAACGGGAAAACCTGCATAGTTCAGGGGGTTTAATGCATTTATCCCTTGTTAAAAATAACATGTAACTTGGCTCGTTTTGCTTTTTGAACTGTAACTCATCGGGCTGTCTTTTTGCACTGTAACTTTTAAACAATTAGACTAAAACTGTCATCTTTCAGCCCGACCAGGCTCATTGCACATGTGGCATCCACGCAGTCGCCACGTGGGATTTGAAAAATGCCATATAACGTGTGGTCTGTCAGTGGGGTTGTGGAAGGGAGGTTACGAATTGAATCTTTTTTCTTATTCTTTTTTGTGTTTTTTTAAGTTTATTAGTTATTGAGACAAATAAAATTATTAAAAATGTAATAAAGTTAAATATATAATATACAATAATTTTTTAAATATTTAATATAAAATTATAAATAAAATTGTAAAATATATCTTAAATGTTATAGGGCATTTTTAACATCCCATGTGGCGACAACGTGCATGCCACAGGTGCAAAAACAGCCTGCTTGGGCCGAAGGACGACAATTTTTGTTGATTTTTTGAAAATTTTAAGGCAAAAAGACAATCTGAAGAGTTTCAACATTACAAGGCAACAGGTAAAAAGAGCCAAAGTTACCGGGCATTATTAATAATTCTGCCTAAAATAAATATAATATATTTTCTATGACAAACCCGAAAATAAATTATGCATCTTTGCTTATGTGGTGCAACTGACGGTCTAGATTATATACAAATATAATTTCTCCTAGATTGTAGGACCTAACTAGCCCACATAACCCCATCCCCACGATGTATTGGTAGTGATTGCACCACATCAACAATACAACGGTTGCATGAAATAATTAGCAATGGACGGGGGTACACGTGTCAATCTTTCTGGTCATGAACTATAACATTTCTTCACCCTTCCCACAAATTGGTCATATCTCTTTTTTTTTTTTAAATCGGCAAAAGAAATCTTATAACGTGAAAAGGAGTATAAGAAATACTCTGACGAACAATGTTAGCAATTACAATACATGGAAAAGTCCGACCATTCGCTAAACGAGTAGGAAAAGTGTTTTAATCTACCCTTGAACCGAATCCAAGACCGAACATTTTCATCTCAACGACTTCACCAACCGACTTTCTTTCATTCTTGAAGAGTGCGTCGTTTAGACAAATAAACCAAGCTCTGAATAACCAAATGCTAGACCAATCGGGGACATGAACTCTTTTTTGCTCCTCGAGAAAGACCTCCAAACTGAATGTATTGGTCTCTACAGTTCCCCTTTAGACATGTTTGACCACCAAGTCATGTTACAATGTTCATCCATATTTCATAGGAGTTGGAACAATAACAAATCAGGTGATCGACACTTTCCTCACTGCAATTACAGGACAAACACTTCAGATCTCCATCATTAAGGTTAACCCCCTTTTGCTTGACATTAGTTTTGGTAGGAATTCTATTTTGGTTTAATCTCCAAGCAAAGGTCTTTACTTTGAGTGAAACATTCAAGTGCCAAGTTGAACTAAGAACCTTATCCTCTTGATTGTGCAGTTCTTTCAAAATGGTCTTGATATGGGTATTTCCCGTATTGGGCCGACCCAAGGACTAGGCCCATATTTGGCCTATATCGGGGATACTCCCCGATATGCATATCTGATGAAGCAATATCATTCGGGCCCATGTGGTCGGGATATTAGGGGATGTCCTTACTCAATTATTTTTGTTCGGAACGCCAATCTCGAATTTGAGGGAAATGAGGCACAATGATTTTATTAAAGACTTTGAGTGAATTACAAGGGGTCATGTGATGACACAACTTAGAGCTAGAAGAGTGCGATAAATTCTAAGTACAATGGAGTGAATAAAATTTGCGGAGAGTGTTCTTGTGTGGATTTTGTGGAGAATAGTAGGGCTTGTCTGTTATTTTTTTTCTCACTTCTGCTGAAATGGGGGACTATTTATAGTGTTAATCCCACGGGTCTTTGGTCAATGGGGCTCGATCTTGCCGTCTTTACTCCGAGTAGCGGTGGTGGCCAATGGTAGGAAGGTCTTATGCGTCAATGGGGGTCGTCTGTCAGAAGGTGACCAATGGCGTGAGTTGACTGTCGTTCGCCTGAGCGGGTAATAATGATATCTGCTCCAATGGTCTTCGTGGGTGGTACTGAGCCAATGCATGAAGACCAGTCTGTTCCAGTCATTGATCTGCACCAGTAAGATTTGTTGCATTCTGCCCCAATGAATGATTCAGACCAATGGGGTGCGGTCTTTCCTCATAATTAGGGTGGTTGGGAGCTAAGTTGAATGATGGTGGTTTGTGCGTCTTCCGAGCTAGGTCGTGGGCTATGGACTACCTGGACGATCGAGGGGCCTTTTGGGCCGCTTGTTCCGAATACAGCCCAAGGGGTCGATCTTCGGTGTTGTAGTGAGTTGTCTCTTTTTAGTTAGAATATTTTTAGACAGATTCGAGGGCGGAGAGAGTTCTAATCCAAGGGCCAAACCCATTCCCAAAAAGAAATTGTGGTACTTTCCTTTGACATCTCGATTGCAGAGGTTGTATATGTCTCAAGCAACGTCACAATGCATGACGTGGCATCTGAAATGCCAAGGAAAAAACGATACGTTGATTCACCCAGCTGCTGGTAAGGCGTGGAAATCTTTTGATGAAGAGTATCCAAATTACGCTACCGAACCCAGAAATGTTAGGCTTGGTCTTTGCACAGATGGGTTCACTCCGTGGGGAAGCTTTGGTAATTCATACTCTTGTTGGCTAGTTTTTGTGACGCCCTATAATCTCCCTCCTGATATGTGCATGAGGCAAGAATATATATTTTTGTCTTTGTTGATTCCTGGACCAAGGAGTCCTGGAAAGAACCTTGACTTGATGCTACGACCCCTAATCGATGAACTTTGTTCGTTGTGGAGTACTGGAGCTCAAACTTATGATTCATTTCAAAAGCAAAATTTTGTAATGAGAGCGCATTTGATGTGGACGATTAGTGATTTTCCAGCTTACGGAATGTTATCCTCGCGGAGTACGCACCGTAAGCTATCTTGCACATATTGTATGAATCAAACAAAGTCTTTCCGTCTTGATCATGGAAAGAAACCATGTTGGTTCGACTGTCATCGCCGGTTTCTGCCTCCTCTTCATCCGTTTCGTTCCAACACTACTAATTTCAGAAAGGGTGAGGTAGATTACGACGCACCACTAGTTCAAAAATCGGGTCCAGAAATCAAATATGAGGTTGATTGTCTACCTCCAATTGAATACGGAGACAGTCAAATAGATTTATAGAACATCCTGGGTGTAAACTCTGTAACCAAACAAACTAAAAAATCCACAAACAAAATAAGAAAATACCTTTTTGTATTTGTGGAGGGTTTTGGCACATGCCACAACTGGATTCGACGTAGCATATTTTGGGAATTTCCATATTGGGAGTCAAATCTTATCCGTCACAGTCTGGACGTAATGCATTGTGAAAAAAAATTCTTTGACAACATAAAAAATACAGTGATGGACGACCCAGATAAAAAGAAGGATAACTTGAATTCGCGAAAGGATTTGAAAGAGTTGACAAGCATAACTGAATTATATCTGATACCTTCACGTAACGGCCAGTGGAAGAAGAAAAAGGCAAAGTACTGCTTAGGTAAAGATGAAAAGCGAAAGGTGTGCGAATGGGTGAGTGGAATCAAGTTTCCAGATGGATATGCGTCTAACATTAACCGTTGCGCCCAAATCCCCCAACTACGACTAGCAGGAATGAAGAGTCATGGCTGTCATGTTTTTATGCAAAGGTTGGTACCTATTGCATTTCGTAACTTCTTAGAAGAGCCCATTTGGGAGGCAATCACGGAGGTGGGCATATTCTTTAGATCGCTTTGTGCGACAGAATTAAGCATACGCGTAATGGAAGAATTAGAGAGATCGATTGTGATTACACTGTGCAAGCTCGAGCAAATATTCCCTCCCTCATTCTTCGATTCAATGGAGCATCTGGCCATACACCTTCCCTGGGAAGCAAAGGTTGGAGGACCTGTCCAATACATGTGGATGTATCCCTTCGAGAGGTAAATGTATGTTTTGTCTTTGATACATAATTTTCTCGATAATTGTTTATTTGATTTTTTTATTTTTTTTGTTTTATGTATCTTGCAGACGCATGCAAGATTTAAAAAAGCAGTAAAGAATAAGGCTCGTGTAGAAGGATCCATTGCCGAGGAGTATCTCATCTTCGAAGTCACCAACTTCTTACAACACTATTTTGAGCAATCTATTGAGACAAGAGCCAATCGTCTCAACAGGAATGAGGTTGCACTAAATGAAAAGTTCCATGAAGAACTCTCAATCTTCCACGTGAAAGGGGAACCGATTGGTCGTGCACCAAGGGATAGATACCTTAACACGGTCGAGTATAGAGCTGTTGAGTTATACATCCTTCTCAATTGCCCAGAAGTGGAGACATGGTTGAGGTAAGTACCTTATTAACTTTGCTAAAACACTTTATTACCCGTTCCGCTCTATTAAAATTGTGACTTTCTTAGTTTATTTGACGAGCAAATGTGTGTTGGCCTTATGGAGCATCAAATACAAACACACTGTAATGTGTACTTTGTTGAGTGGATCACGAGAATTATTGCATCTCAAAATTATTGTATAGATCCCCGCATCATTGTGTTGGTAAGTGGGTCAATCAACAATGTGAAAGTATTTGATGGTTACTTGATAAATGGGTTTAGATTTCACACCACACAGTATAACAAGCGTCAGAAGACAAATAACAATGGTGTATACGTTAAGGCCGACGATGCAGGGGAATCCCATTATTTTGGAATCCTCTAGGAGGTAATAGTGGTTCAATATTGGGGAAGTGGTCGTGCACTACTTGTGATTCTTTTGAAGTGTGATTGGTATGATTTGTCTTCGTCTGGGATGCAGAAACATTCGTCATATCCACTGGTTGACATAAACTCAACTCGCCGGCTACCGACAGGGGTGACGGATCCGTTTATCTTGGCAACTCAGGCACAACAAGCATGTTATTTCACATACCCCTCTTAGAAACATATTAGGAGAGGGTGGTTGTCTGCCCAAACCATGAAAGCAAGGCATATTGTGGACACAACCTCCTTACGCAATAATGTGGCCGAAGGACCAAAAATATTTCAAGACGACACGCCTCCTCTTTTCAGATTGGATGTTGACCTAACCTCGTACCACATTCAAATCTTAGCAGACAATGAACTAAAAAACGTGGCCGAGGATCCGGTGAGTCATCGAAATGAAGGTGAAGAAGAAGATGATGAGAATAAGAGGAAGATCTTGATGAGGATGACACCGAAGAGCAAGATGATGATGATAGTGATCCTAATTATGAATAGTTTATTTTGATATGCAATGCAGTAATAATCGTAGTTTAAATTTGTAGTGCAACGTCTAATCTTTGAGACACTTTATTTTCATGAATGATAAAATTCCTTCCTAACCTCATTGAAATTCTAATTATGATAATTACGTGAGTCGCGTGAAACTTTATCGAGAGCAGAGTAATGGTTGACGGTGAAGAAACAACTGGGGTAAAAAATATAAATATGCCAAAGTTTGCAAAAAAACTTTAAAACACTCAAAATTCAATGATTTTACGCAAAAATTCTAATTATGGTAATTAAGTGTGTCTCGTGAATTTTCAGTAAAAATGGAGTAAGCAATGACGTTAAGAAAACAATTGGGGTGAAAAATATAAATATATCAAAGTTTGGAAACAATTGGGGGGGGGGGGGAGGGGGGGGGGAATTGGGGGAAAATTTTAATTATTCAAAATGTCTGATTTGTTATTTAATTTATTATTAAAAAGGTATAATCCCCGTTTATTGAATTTTTCTTTTTTTTAAAGCGGTGGGAAGCGATTTATTGCCTGTATTATATATATATATATATATATATATTTTTATTGTTTTTTCTTTTTTTTTTAATCGGTGGGAGGCGATTTATCGCCTGTATTATTTAAATATATAGAAACAAAATTATGGACATTTCCTTTTTTCCACTTTTCACTCTCTCTCTCCACAAGAACACGCACACTCTCTCTCTCAAAAATTAGGGTTTTTGATTAATTTCGATTTCAGTCGAAATCAAGTCCAATTTTCGTTCAAAATTAGGACTCCGAGTTACATTCAAGCTTCAATTAAGCTCAATTTTGGTTTAAGGTACGTAATTTCTTCAATTTCGACTCTCTTTTTTGCGCAAATTCGACTCTATAATATATATGTGTTTTATTGTATTTAGGGTCCTGTAAATTCTTGCTTAGTACTGCAATTAGCGTTTATCTTGAGGATTTAGTGTTATGCAGTACCCTAATGGTTGAAAAAATTAGGGTTTCAGTACTGTGATGAATATTTTTGGTCTAATAGGGTAAAATATGTATGTGTTGGTACGTGCATGTTGTGTTCAAGTTGAATTGACAGGTGCATGTTGTATTAATTGAAGAAATTAGGGGTTTAGCTAAAATTTATGATTGTGTGTGTTCTAATCAAGAAAGTAGGGCAATTTGAGGATCTGATTCTTCAATTCAAGTTTTAAACACATGTGCATGTTGTCTTAATTCAAGAAATTAGGCATTCAAGCTAGAATTTTAGGACTGTCAGTCTTCTAATCAAGATATTAGGGCAATTTGTTGTTCTAATTCTGTTTCTATTGAATTGTGTATGTTGCTACTTCTTGTTTTGATATGTTATGGTTGATTTTAGGACTGTTATGATTCTTGTTGTTGTAATAGTGTAAAACTTAAATGTTCTAATGTTGCATTTGTTAAAAATAAGTTGTTTTAGCTTAATTTTAGAACCGTGTTCTAATACTTTTGGATTATTGATGTAATTATGAAAATGATCATGAGTAGGACTGTGTTATGATTCTTTTGGTTGATTTTTAAGATTTAGATGCATATTTAATTACTGCATTGTAAAGTTTAATCTTAAAATTGAGGTTAATTTGTTTGTGTAATGAATTGCAGATGGATGCTAGTGGTTCATCAGATCGAGGAGTGTGCAGGCAAGGGATTCCAATGTTAAGTCGGGAGGAACGGGTTGGTGGTTCAGGGGATGGTGCTTCCAAAAGGTAGTGTACAAGTGGCCTACATTCATCATCACCACCGATTATGTATCGGCCAATGGACAACACCACCCAACCTCCGTCTTTTATGGCTCACATGACTTCCCTACATAGCAGTCAACCTTTTCCGTTGGCAGGACCCTACACCGAACCACAAGTAGGGTATACGCAGCCACAGATGGCGCCACTTTCGATCAGAGCCTCCACTTCCACCTCCACCTCCACCCAGCCACAGATGGTGCCACCTTCGATCAGAGCCTCCACCTCCACCCAGCCACCTACAGTGTATACGCAGGCACAGATGGCGCAGATGACCGGCCTACGCGAGGATATCTGGACGCCTCAGCCACATATGGCGATGACACAGTATGGGGCGCCGCAGAGCGCATACAACGGTGGGACACATTCTGGCAGTGTGCCGATGACTGGACCAGACCATGGTAGACTGATGCCTCAGTACGGGACGACACATTCCTCACCCCAACAGACATCGACGGGGGCTGGTGGCTCGAGCCAGTGTGGTAGCGCTGAATCCTCCCCCGTTCAGCCAGTTCAGCCACATCAGCAGGGCTTTATGTCAGTTGACGAGTTGTATGAAGCCGCTTTGGCTCAGCCGGTGATTTACTACAGGTCGGTGGCGTCGACTCGGGCATCGCAGGGAAGCACATGTGTTATAGAGAATTAGGATGAGGATGAGGTTGAGGTTGAGGGAGGTGAAACGGCGGCAGTTCATGAGAATCGAGGGTATGAGTTGGAAGAGGAGTTGGCTGTTTTGGGCACATGAGATTCAAAAGATACAGGCTACAGAGGTTCGGGAAAATGGCAACGTGAGCGAGAGGTCGAGTCGTTGAGGCCAAAATTAATTGTGGCATTTGATGGGAGTTTCATTGGTGGCGCATCAGTCACTGTCACACATGTTTTAAAGGAGGTGATGCGGAAACCGCACACGGGATACCCTGAATTTAGCAAGGACGAAAGGGAAAACAACTGGAAAATGTTTCAAGTATGTTAAATCACTTTCACTAACTCCTTAAATGTACTGGCAGTTTAATATTGACATAAATTTAGTATAAATAGGTAGAAATAACTTAGATATTAATAAATTGACTGTAGATTAATATTTTGTTGATTATATTTGTTCTATTTTGTTGTTCAATCTGTGAGTAGTTAAAGTTAAATATTAGGTGATTAAGCAACAATTTGAGGACCTGATTTAGCCAAAAATTTGAACTTCTTACTACTGCAATCACCTTTACAGTTGAAATAAAAGATTTTTTTTTTTAAATTATTATATCACAAGTATGATTGAACTTTAGTGTGTATTTTTTTCTGTGATCAGGATAATTTATTGAACTTTAGTGTATAATTTTTTTCTGTGATTAGGCTAATTTATTATATTTTTGTGTTAATTCTAATATTTATTACGTGCCTTGTAGAAATGTTATCGGTGGGACAAAAAGGATGAGCTGACCATTGAAGCGACGTATCGCAAGATGGCCCAGACCAATTATTCACGCATGATCACAAATTGCAAGAAATTTTGGTTGGCGTTCAGGAAAGACCAAAGCCATTCGGAGAATCACAAAACCTGGGCAACGGCGGAGTGGCTCGAATCCTACATAAAGTACTGGAACAAGAAAGAAACGAAGGATAGAGCTAAATCTTCGAAGGACAATCAGGCCAAGAGAGAAGGAGCTCCCTGGATCGGCGGGTGTAAAAGTGCAGCGGCCTATAGACAAGAAATAGTACGTGTAGTTAGACTTTATTAATTATTATATTTTATTATAGTAATCTTCTAAGTTTTGTAGATGTCTATTGATTTTTAATCTTAATTTTCAGGGGGAAGCAAGAGGGATACACCCTGATGATGTCCCTATTCAGGAGGTTTGGTTGAAAACACATTCCAAGATTTCCGACAATGTAGTGAAGTGGGGTAGTGAATGGGCGCGCGATGTTTATGTAAGTGATTATTGAAACTATCTCTAATAGGATGTTTATTAGTATATTATATTAGTATTAATAAAGTATTTGATATGTTTGAATGATTTTGCTGAATTAGTGTGTTGCATTTGATCTGATTTCCTGTATTTCATGTATTTACGAGAAATTACTTATCTGATTAGTGTGTTGCATTTGATCTGATTAGTATTATGTTAAATTTGCTGAATTATTAATCTGCATTTGATCAGGTTTTAAATCAAAATTCCAGAAACTTATCATATTTTCTGTATTTACGAGAGTTTTATCAAATCTGTAAATTATCAAATCTTTAAAAAGACTGTGTGATTAAATTTGTGACTTACAAGTCTAGAATCAAATATTTGATTATCTCTAACAGTTACGAGTTTTTATTTGATGTTGGACAGTTGAAGTATCTACGTGAGTCGATAATAGAGCACACTGCTGATATGAGAAATTGGCGATCGTTGAATAAAGCTGCATGGTTGCGTGCTATTAATGGTGCCAAGAAGGATTTTGTTTCAGGCCTTTCAAAGTGTGGCGACCCAGAGTTTGTCGGCTTTGAGACAAGGGCGAAGCTTAAATACGGGGCATATCAGTAGGTACGAAGAGTTGCTTGAAAAGTAAACTGAGGCTATAGCATGTTTGATTGAATCGAATGCGGCAAAGGATGCACAAATTGCCAAACAAGCGACGAAGCACCAGAGCATGAAGCAACTGCTGAAGGCCATGTTCGTGATGCAAAGTCTACCGATTCCCCCGAGTTTGCAGGTCTATTTATTGAATCTGAAGCCTCACCAGCCGCACCATCAACTGAACATAAAGCCACTGCCGGAGCATCGCCCTCTGAACCATCAACGGCAGGATCATCCAGTACCGGACAATCACCTACTGGGTCTGTTCCGATGACATCACCCTACTATCCGGACATGTCAGCCATTCATCGCTAGGGGTGGGAGTGGGACGACGATTTGTGGGATCCCATCCCATTCCCGCGAGCAATTCCCGTGGAAAAAAAAATCTTGCGGGAAGCTATAAACGGGAATCCCCTATCTCGCAGGACGGGAACGGGAATCAAATCTTGGTTCCCGCGGGAACGGTATTCCCGCAAATTTTCAGCATTTAATAAGGGAGTTAATAACTATACTAATAAGTTATAAAAATAAATAAGGTGGGGCTTTTGGAAGAAATAGATAAATATAGGGAGTTAATATGTAAATGCAAATTTACATATTAACTCCCATTTATAGCGTTCCTTTCTCACTTAGTCACTTTTTTTTTTAACAACACTTTTCTAAGTTTCTTCCTCACCACTCACATTTCTTCCTCACCACTTATATAGTTGTATTAGTATGTTGAATTTTGTATTGGTATCTTGAATTGTTGGATTGTTTAAATAGGGTTTTCAATTAGGGCTTTGAATTTGGGAGTTTTCAATTGTTATTTGTTAGTATGATCGATCGTTCCTCGTTGCGTTCTGACTTACGATTAATATGTTGTGGTTTGTGAATGAATGCGGAAAATTAAGGAAGATGTGGTTCATCTTTTAAGGCCATATAGGCTAAAAAATAATAGGATTCCAGCGGAATTCCCATTTTTTTTCAGGCCTTTGCGTGGCATTTCAGCCTTTCCAGGGGATGGAAAAATTCGGGAATCCCATATGATATTCCGCGGGATGAGGGATCCCGTACTGACAGGATCCCAGACTATGCCAACGGAAATGGGAATACGTTTTGACATCCCGTTCCCACGGGAATCACTCTCGCGGGATCCCGTTCCCGCGGGATATCCTAATTCCCACCCCTATTCATCGCCAGTGAATTCCCATTAGAACTCATTAACTTTTAAACAATATTTAATTTTTAAGTATTGTCATGTATTATGGTATTTGGTTTTGGAATTGGTCTTATTTTGGTAATTGACTTGGCCTAATTAGGTGTAATTTTGTTATTGACTTGTTTCTTTTTGTTTGAACTTGTTGTTGGATGAATTTTGGAGTTTGGATGGTATTGGTTTTGAAATGATATTTTTTGTGTTTTGGAGTATGGATTTTGGAGTTGGAGTATGGGATTTTGGATTTTGGAATTTGGAGTTGGAGTTGAGTTGGAATTCTGGAGTTGGGATTCTGGAATTGGACAACACTGGAGTACTGGTTTGGCGCCTAGATGGTTATTTAAATTTTATTATTTTTTATATTTTTTTAAGAACATAAGGCAATTATTCGCCTACCACCATTTTAGAATTTAAATTGTTTGTTTTTAGAATACAGGTTGACCATAAAGCAACTTTTATTTATTTTTTTTAAAGGTTTTTCCGAATTGTGGGAGGCGTATATTCGCCTCCCACCACGTGGCAGCTTATGAGTGGATCTGTCTCACCCATTTGACTGGGGAAAAAATTGAAATTGGTCCTTTATTGTGTCCTAGTTACAGTTTTAGTCCTTTATTGTGTCCTTGTTTTATTTTGGTCTTTTATTGTGTGTTTTAGTACGATTTTGGTCCTTCGGATGGAATCTCAGCCGAAAATGTCATGTACGAGCATGTGCTGCCCTAAATTCAATTTATTTGAATTTTCCACAAGCATATTCGCATGTTGGAACAACAATTTTAATTTTTGTATTTAAAATTTCGACCCGTCCGATTCGGATAACTCTGTCAAATTGGGTTGGCCGGGTCAGAATTTTAAATAAATAAAAATTAAAAAAAATTGAAACCAGCGTTTCCACATGTGAATTTGCATGTGGGAATTAAAAAAGTTTTTATTTTGGCCGGCAAGTGTTCCCACGTGATATTTTCGACTCTGACTTCTTCCTAAGGACCAAAATTGTAATGATATACACAATAAATGACCAAAATAAAACTAGGACACAATAAAGGACGAAAACTGTAACTAGGACACAATAAAGGACCAGTTTCGATTTTTTCCCCATTTGACTGGGATGTCAGCTTAATAGATATAGGTAGGGCTGTTATGGGCCGGGGTCCCGCCGGGTCGGGACCCCGGCCCACCGGGAATCACCGGGACGGGAGCTGCTTGGCAGCTCCCGTTACCTCCCGCCGGGAACACTGTTCCCGGCGACCGGGAATCCCCGCCGGGACGGGAGAAATCCCGGATCCCGACCATCAGTTTAAAGGTATTGGGGCTGATAAATTACAGCCCCTCTTTTCTTTTTTAAAGACAAAAGTTACATTGTCCCCCACTAAATATACTCATCCTAGAACAAATATTTAAATAATATTTACTTATTTAAATATTTGAATAAAATAATATGTTGTGGGAGTGTGTGTAGTGAGAGTTTAATAAAACAAAATGAAGAGTGTGTATTGTGTAGTGTGTGCGTGTGTGTGACAGAGTTTAAGAGAAAAAAAAAATGAAGAGAGTATGTACTGTGTAGTGTGTGTGCGTGTGTGAGAGAGAGTTTAAGAAAAAAAAATGAAGAGTGAGAGTTCGTAGCTAAGACCATTTCACTACACTTCCATTTCCATTTCCATTTTCATTTTCTCTCTCCTCATCCCCTCTCTCTCTCACTCTCTCATGGAGAATCAGAGCCAGAACTCCGGGCGGCGCTCCTCGCGGAGGAGCTTGAAGAGAAAACTCGGCGACGAATTCAACGATGAAGGAAAAAGGATCGGCAACGAATCGACTTCGGATTCGCTCGCAGATCTCGTCCACGAAGTACGCACTCAAGTCGAGATCCTCGATTCGAACTTCTCCTCCGTCGAGCGAGATCGCGCTTCTGCCAAACGCGCCATTCACGTCCTCTCCGAACGCGCCATTCACGTCCTCCACCTCCACCATATCCACCGCCACCGCCAGTCCGCCACCAACTTGTGTGTGATATAGGAAAAAAAAAGAATAAGAGCAGCTTACTAATAATAATAAAAAAAAAATACATCAACTCCCTACTGATCCCCGGGATCCCGCGGGAGGGAACGGGATCCAAACCGGATCCCGTTCCCTCCCGACGGGAGTCAAACCGGGAGCAATTTCCCGGTTTGACCGGGAGGGAATTTGCCGGGTTTTCCCCGGCTCGGGGAATACCCGGCGGGTCGGGTCGGATTCCAAGATCCCGACCCGGCCCAAACACCCCTAGATATAGGAGGCAAATATGGGCCTCCTGAACTGTAAAAGGCCTGTATTCGCCTCCTATATGACATGCTATTGTAGAAGGCCTAGAATCGCCTTCTATATCTAGCAGCCATATTGAAGCATTGTTGTAGTGATATTGGTAGCACTAGCAATATAGAAGATCAATATTGGAGATTTGGATATATAAGTATTCATTTTTATTTTTTTATTTTTTTGTAGATCTTATCTTTTAATTTGTTCACTAATCGGACTTAGAAAGAAAAATGAGAAGATTTAACATTTTTTCGGGATCTGCACTACAAGATTTGGGGGTCAATAGTGACCGAAATGCAGTCACTATTGACCCCCCTTGGGGTCCCTGATGGTCAATAGTGACCGCATTTGGGTCGCAGATGACCGGTCACTATTGACCTCGGTCACTTTCCATCAGTGACCGCAATTAGGTCGCTGATGAGGGTCAATAGTGACCGAAAATTTAGTGACCGCCTTCCGGTCCCTGTTTATCGGAAATGTCAGTAGTGACTGCTTTCAGGTCCCTATTGATTGAGAATTAGGGACCTAAAAGCAGTCACTAAAATAAATAGGGACCGTAATTCGGTCCCTATTTAATATTCAAAGAGTATCTATGAATATTAGTAGGGACCGAATTGCGGTCCCTAATAAAGTCAATAGCGACCGGAATTCGGTCCCTACTAATATTCATAGATATCTATGAATATTAGTAGGGACCGAATTGCAGTCACTAATTACCTGTACGAAAAATAAAAAATAAAACACTAATATTCCGGATTTAATCCGGAATATTATTATTTTTTTTGTAAAATTATGATTTTAACAAGATCAAAACCATAAAATAATGAAGAAAATGTTAATATAATGACATGAATGTAAAAAGATTAAAAAAATGACTAATAATAGAAACTATAATATGAATGAAAACAAAAAAAATGAATGATTAAAAAGATCAATGAAAGCAAAAAGATTAATGAATAAAACAACAAGTGAAAGAAAAGTAAGAAAATAAAGTGTAGATCCAAAACAAAAAAAAAAGGTGAAAGAAAGAAAATAAAGTGTAGATCCAAAATAAATATAGAAAGATAATAAAGTGTAGATCCAAAATAAAGAAAGAAAGATAATAAAGTGTAGATCAAAACTAAAATAAAAAAAGTGAAAGAAAAGAAAGTGATTTTTTGGATTTATGTTGTTGTGTTGGTGTGTTGGAGAAAAGAAGAGAGTGTTGTTGTGTTGGTGTGTTGGAGAAAAGAAGAGAGTGTTGTTGTGTTGGTGTGTTGGAGAAAAGAAGAGATTGTTGTTGTGTTGGTGTGTTGGAGAAAAAAGAAGAGAGTGTTGTTAATTATGTTGGTGATTTTTGGAGATAATGAAATTTAGATGTGTAATAGTGGTGAGTATATATAGAGAGGAGGTTGAAAATTTCAAATTTTCGTCAAATTCAAATTTCCCTCTCAATCCCGCCTAAAATTTTCGCCCAATTTCAATTTTTTTGGATTTCAGTGACTGCAATGCGGTCACTGTTGCCATATCAGTGACCGCAATTAGGTCCCTACTAATATTCATCCATTTTAAAGTATGAATATAAGTAGGGACCGCAATTTGGTCACTATTTAGTCAATAGGGACCGCATTTAGGTCACTAAAACATATTTTCGACCGCTATTAGGTCACTAATATTTTTTAGTGACTGCAATGCGGTCACTGTTGCTAGATCAGTGACCGCAATTAGGTCCCTAATAATATTCATCCATTTTAAAGTATGAATATTAGTAGGGACCGCAATTTGGTCACTGTTGAGTCAATAGGGACCGCAATGCAGTCCCTGTTGAGTCAATAGTGACTGCTTTGCGGTCCCAATTGACGCAATAGTGACTGCATCGCAGTCACTATTGTCTCCCATACTTTACAATCGATTTTTTTTAATTGATTTTGGTGTGTTTATGATTCTTAGTAACCAAACTCATTGTAACATGTAAATTGAAGTAATAAATGATTACAAAACCAACCTCATAGTAGTTTAGTTGTGGATTAATAGATTGATTGAGATTGAACGAGTTATTAACGTTGGAGATCTATTTCATGTTCTACAACTAATCATCACTAGTTAGTTGTAGTTGTTATTCGTTTTTATGCTTTACTTCACTAATGTTAGCATATATATGATTATGAGGTATATATCATCACATCAAGTAATCATTATACTTATATGTATATACAATTAATTTGTCATTATGACATTCGTCATACAAAATAATAAGAGCATCGTCAAAGTGATCCGTTCTCTTTACTTAATGTTTGGATTTACAATGCGTCATTGAAATTATTGTTGTTTTAACTCTTATAATGGTTATTATGAACTAAAAAAACAACGCGGCACCTCGAACCATCTTAAAATATAGATTTTAAAGTTTAGGGTTTAGGGTTTAGGGTTTAGGGTTTAGGGTTTAAAGTATGAATATTAATAGGGACTGCAATTCGGTCCCTGTTAATTCAGTAGTGACCGAAAAACAGTCACTATTGATAACGCCCAATGTCAATAGTGACTGCAAAACGGTCACTATTGATAACGGCCAACTTCAATAGCGACTCATGTTGAGTCGCTATTGGTAATAGCCGTTGTCAATAGTGACCGCAAATGTCAATAGTGACCGCTTTGCAGTCACTACAAAACATTAGTGACCGCAAAGCGGTCACTACTGACATTTGCGGTCACTATTGACAATAGCCGTTGTCAATAGTGACCGGAAATGTCAGTAGTGACCGCTTTGCGGTCACTAATCTTTTGTAGTGACTGCAAGGCGGTCACTACTGACTTTTGCGGTCACTATTGACAATAGCCGTTGTCAATAGTGACCGGAAATGTCAGTAGTGACCGCTTTGCGGTCACTAATCTTTTGTAGTGACTGCAAGGCGGTCACTATTGACTTTTGCGGTCACTATTGACAATAGCCGTTGTCAATAGTGACCGGAAATGTCAGTAGTGACCGCTTTGCGGTCACTAATCTTTTGTAGTGACTGCAAGGCGGTCACTATTGACTTTTGCGGTCACTATTGACAATAGCCGTTGTCAATAGTGACCGGAAATGTCAGTAGTGACCGCTTTGCGGTCACTAATCTTTGGAAAAAACTTCTATGGACTTGGTTCACCCTCCCATATGCACCGTGTGGTCCAAAATCTTTCTTCCATATTTAAATAAAAAAAAAGTAAAAATAAAAACTAAAACTTTAAACCCACCTCATTTTAACCTTAGTTAAGTTACTTTTTCAAAACAAAAGAAAAAAAAGCTCTTATTTCATTCCCGCTACTTCACCCCCAACAAAAAAGAAGATTCAGATCAAAAACAAAAGAAAAAAGCCCTATTTCCTCCATTCCCGCTACTGTTCATGGCCCGTCAAAAAAAATCCCAATCAATTGATTAATGAATTAGTTTTGTTGCAATAATTTTGTCACAATGCAAGTTAACCTAGAAAACCAGTCCAGTAATCTTTCCACAGTGCAAGATAAACAAGGAGATGGAACTCCACAGGTATTTCTTCCACATTTATTCATTTTTCACCTCTTGATTTAATTATTTTTCATGAGAACAATTACTGAAAGTTAGAAAACCAAATAGCTGCATACTGCTCTTGCATTTAGACATTTATTAAAGGATCAGTTGTAGGGTTTACACAAAGAAGATATTACATGCTTAAATTCTTTTATAACACGAAAATTTAACTGATTGGTGGTGTATAAATGTATCATCTTTGTTTATTTTGTTTATCATTCTAATTTTTTTTGTTCATATTCTCTCTGTTAGACAACTATATCAGAGTTGGAGTTGGAGGAAACTACATTTTTGGAAGTAAAAAGACACGATGTTGTAGCGGGTGAACCAAGTGGTATCCGTGAGAATGTAGATGTTCAAGAAACAGAAGAAGGCCCCATTGACAATACTGTGGGAGAAATTGAGGAGAAATTGTTAAATGGGAGTTATAACAATATTGAGGAGAAGGCCCCATTAAGAAGGCCTCATGTTGATAACAATATTGTACTAGATCCTCAACGTGTACGTCCAAAGGGTGGAAAGAATCAAAGGAAAAAGACTTACTTGGAGAAGAAAAGAAAAAGCAAGACAAATTCTAATGCAACTTCAGGTAAAGCAAATCTTTGTGAAATTAGCTAAACATTGTTATGTACTTTATTTCTAATACAATTGTCTTGTGAATTTTGGACAGGAAAAGAAAAGAGAAAGAAGGTTGCGCCATCAGAAGAGCCAACGATCTCATCAACAACTTGGCCTGATGCATTGTTGTTTCCATCTTTTGAGTAGTTGCTCAATGCCTTTTGTTCCTACTTTTAACTCTAGAAGAGTTATTATAAGAAGTTTTAATTCTTGACTGGTTAGTAGACAGCTTCAGTTATGGGAATTATATGACTCTTTGTTGGTAAAGGAATTATGACCTTTTTTAATATCAATGTGAGTTGTATTATTTTGGATTCAAACAATTTTCATCACTGTGAGTTGTATTGCTCTTTTTTAGCATCATTTATATAGATTCTAACACTTCCAGCATCAATTTTGCGATTGTGACTCATTGAATCCAGTGGCTCTTTTTTCATATGTAGAAAACAGTTAATTTCATAACATAGGTCATTTTTCTTTTATTTTCTAAATGCATACATAAATTGAATTTCATAGTGAATATTGTAATTATCGTTAAAGTAAAATAAGAAGGCATTTAAACTAGCAGCTGAGTAGTGACTAGTGAGTAAGTAACACAAAAATAACCATAAACAAAGAAACAGACAGAAAGCATCAGGTACAACAGAAAATATAATTACAAGTAACAGATAAAAGTTAAAAGCACAAAATATATGACTTGAATCTTTTACATATTTCATACAACAAAAGTTCCCACTTCCATAGAAAAGCCATAACCACAACTTTCAATCTGATACTTCTTTATGTCCAATTTACCAAGTATCTGCGAATTTTCTTAAAGTCAGGTCCCTGCAGCAGTTTGCTTGCTAACGTCTACAGGCTGAGGAGTGGCGTTAGGCTTCATCGAAGGTTCTTTACTTGCAGCCTTACTTTCACTTGGAGCAGCTTTCGCCTTCTCTTTTGCTGGTTTTAGTGCCACGTCACCCCCAAACAAGTAGCCCAACGAGCTCTGTCCTCCACCACTGCTGACTCCACGTCCCATTTCTGCAGTTCTTCTTACTCTAGCAGTTCAAGATTGCACGATAGTTAAATGCATTACAAAGGCAAAAGCCTATTAGGTGGTAATCATATGCAGCTTTAGAAGAGCAAACTCCAAAGCATAAAGAGAAAGAAAATCGCATTTACACCCCTGAGTTTGATCTTAGAGAAGTCTATGTGTAATGTTCTTGTAACTTTCACATCGTATATTTTTAGTTACTCGATCATTTTATATGTTTCTATAATTAAACAAAATCACTAACTATGAAAGGTGTGACTGTAATTATCTGTTAAACAACCTATGCCAAATCCATCAAGAAATGGTACAATGAGGTAAACATCAAGTGAGACATAATCGGCATCCCATAGAAATTGTAACAATTGTTTTAGTAAAACAAGACGTGCCATGTGTTCCAGAGAGAAAGATATAACAAAGGCCAGTTATACAGTATATTACCTATAAATAAGAAGTAAAATCAACCTAAGATACAGAACAAGGAAATAACTTCTCATAAGATTTAAGGTTGTGCTACAACAAATAATCTAGGAAAAGAAATATTTTTGCTAAACCCTCAGTAACTTTTTACGATTTCACAAAAATGAACAACACACTAAGCTGTTGTGAATTAAAGAACATGAGAGTTTCACTGCACCATTTCATCAAACACTTGGCGGGCAAACTATATTGTTATAGTAGACTTGAGAGTTTACATACACACCAACTAATCACTACGATTATACACCAGAGAAAGCAACAACTAAAATAAAGGAGACTAAGAAATGCAGAAAGTAAACCAAAAACGAAGACGCTCACCGTAGAAGGAAAACAAAGACAAAAGAAAAACTACATACGCTGAATCGTAGAACGAAGAGGAAAATTTCCTCTTCAGTTATCTTTTAATGATAACTGAGTGTTTCTCATCTGAATCTTCATTTTTGTTGGGGGTGAAGTAGCGGGAATGAAATCAGAGCTTTTTTTCTTTTGTTTTGAAAAAGTAACTTAACTAAGGTTAAAATGAGGTGGGTTTAATGTTTTAGTTTTTATTTTTACTTTTTTTTATTTAAATATGGAAGAGAGATTTTGGACCACACGGTGCATATGGGAGGGTGAACCAAGTCCATAGAAGTTTTTTCCCTAATCTTTTGTAGTGACTGCAAGGCGGTCACTACTGAAATGGGTTTTGCGATTTGGTAAGAAATTTTTTTTTTTTTATTTATAGAAGGAATCAGCGACTCAACGTGAGTCGCTGATTGCTTCAGATATTGGACGAGCCCAGACTTGGGCCACACATTTTGGCCCAATCGGGCCAAAATGTATGGCCCAAGTCATATTTTTGAATTCAGCGACTCATATTGAGTCGCTGAATGTTCCTGAGGTCAACAGCGACTCAATTTGAGTCGCTGTGTGCCTGGTACAAATCTGCGACTCAGGGTGAGTCGCAATTGCCTTCACGAGTCACTGAAGACAAGTGACTCAACTTGAGTCACAACCCGGGGGTCACTATTGACCCCCAAATCTTGTAGTGCTAAATATTAGGTAACTATATTCAATAAGTGTTAAATAATTATTCATGTTTCTTAGTTTTAGAATTCTGCCATTGATTTTATCTTTATCCTTAAAAAATTTATGTCATCTAGAAATTGCTTAATTTTAACAAGTTTTTTTTTTTTTATGCAACAAGAAGAAGCATTTTTTGAATTTGTTGGTCAAATATCCAGGCACAAACTGCATATGCATAGGGAAGTAGCGTCCCAGCAGAGCACTGCTCTAGCAATATTAAAACCTACCTAGCTAGACAAACGTTATGAAATATATAAAGGAAAATTGGAGTTGACAACATTAACACATAAATATAACAACAGCTTTTGAGTTTTTGGTCCCAACGGATCCGGTCAAGAACAATAAACTCCTGACTTTTGGCACATTTTCAGCTTAATTATCATGCAATACGATCCACCATCCTCATCAAAACCAAAACTTAAGTCGACCCAACGCCATTTCTTACATTTCGGCTGAATCAATCTGATTACTTTAACATGTTTTTTCTTTTTCTTTGACATATGCAGGTTATGCATGTACTAGAAAATGGGATTTATATATATGTTAGTGAGTTTGTTTTCTAAGCTGTTTTTTATTTGCAGAGTTTTCTTAGCCAGTACTGTGCTAAAAAATGTCAGTAAGCTAAGGGTTCATGCTAGAGATAATTTACATGAAGTTTATTATTTGAAATTAATTTCAAAGTTGGTCTATTTACTTTTTTTTCCTTCAAATTAAAGTTCAATTTACTTAATTAAATCCTATTTTGTGAATTTGTTTCAAGAAAGTCACAAGAGTTATTATGGGCAAAATATTTTTTTTGCCCTTTATTTTGGGCCAACTTCAAGTTTTACCCTTTAATTTTACGGGCTTAGTAAATGCCCGCTAACTTTTTTTTATATATAAAAAAATGCCCGACGGGCTCTGATACTGGGCTAGGCTGATTTTTGCCTACGTGACGTATGACTAGGACGCCACTCGGATGCCACGTCAGCTTTAAATATTTTTTTATTTATGTTGATTGGAAGGGGGTGCGAATTTACCGATTCACCCCTGTCAACATCAAAATCCCAAATTGTATAACGAATAGCACATACCACCATAAGAATCGTTCCAATTGCTCTGCCGTTTCGATTCCAGTCTATAATTTTATAAGCAAGGTAATCCTTACATCTCTCCCATCTTATTGTGATTCAAATTAAGATAATGGCGCACCAAAGTTGTGACATAATTTTGCCCTAATTTCTCTTCGCCTCTTTTTTCCCATTTTCGAATTAGAGCCAGTAATTGTTAGTTGTTGTTGTTTTTTGTTCGAACAGAGTTGATTTAGCACATATGACAAAAATTAGTGTTTGTTGGTGTTTTGGTTTAGTAGTATGTAAGAATAATGTAAGAGTTTATTGCTTATTGTGTGATTAGTTATATGAAATTATTATTAACTAAGTGGCCCACACTTATAATATGTGGTTTCATTGTAAATGGTGTATCAATTTCCTTGTGTATGTGGTCGGGGTTTAATGAAATATGATAGGGCCGGATCAACATCATCTCGACCCGGTGAATTCTATTATGTCCGTCCAACGAGAGTGTGTCACCCAAATTATTTTATTTGGGCTAATGAACTCAATTTGGATAAAATTGCTTGTATCCGTCCATTCATGTATCCGTGTAACAAGAATTCTTCACCATCTTTGAAAAAGAGAACTCATGGTCAAGAAGATTTTTCTGGAATTTTTGAACAAGATAAAATCGAATCAAGTTGTGGTGTGTCTACTACTTCTAAAGTTGGTGCTGCCACTATTGGGGGTCTTCATGGTTATGAGTTGAAGGAAGTGTTTGATAATTTCAATGTTACGAAGGCTGCTCTTATTTGCTATTGCGTTGCTTGGTCGATCGTGATCATGATGACCACTGTTTTTTCTTCTTCTTCTTTTTTTGGTACTCTTTTATTTAAGAAAGTAGTTGTAGTTGTTGTGTAAGTTGTTGGACGATGTCATTACTTAGTACTTTTAAGTATTTTCTGTTGACAATTTTATTTGTTGTTCATGTAATGGATTAATCTGACTATTTCAGATCTTTACATTGTGTTAATGTTGTTGTTTGTTATTTGATGAATTACTGATATTGATTTTTAAATTTTGCTACAAGAATGGATAACATGGCTGATGAACAGCTTAAGCACATATTTAGGGATCCATGCACAAAATGATTTTGTGGAGTTCAAGCTACTTGACATTGTCTGTTAGTACGGTGAAAGGCATCGTATTAGTAACCTTAATATTCTTAAGCGTGGATTGAAGTTTTTTCAAGCAGAGATGGAGAGGGGTATTACCAATCCCGATCCATTTCCTCCTGCTAGAATCAAAAAGATTTTGAAAATTTGCCACACCAAGTATCTCAAATTCCTGGAATTTATGGAAAGGCCTCACATTCACTTTTTTGGGCCTACTTATGAAGTTATTCCTTTTGACAACTATGATATGACAGGGGTATGATATTAATTTAAACTTTAATATTTTTTAATGGTTTTATTTTAGATGTATTTGTTGTTTGAGTAATTAACAGCAAAATTGGAACTTGTAGGAGACCGAGTACGACCACTACTTCCGCCTATACGGCCTTGATAATGCGTATTATATATTCCAACTGTTTAAGGACCTTGAGTGTGTTGTTCTACCTAAAGAATATATGCCAAATGCCCATGCCAAGGTACAACGTCATTCGCAATGAAGTGGCAAGTGAAGCTCAATACCACTCCCTCAATCGGACTCGAACGATATTGCATAACTCGGTAAAAGAATGCTTATGCTATCAGAAAATGCTATGCGCTTTTTTGGATGCTTTTCACTTCTAGCCAGAAGCTTTCTTTTATAGGCAAAGAAAAAATGTAACAACCACTCTTACAATCAATAGAGAATTAACTTGGTTTTGACTAAATTCAAAAGGCCACTAATTTAGTTCAAAAATTAAATCTTTATTATGCCTCAATTCAAAACCACCCATGATTTAAACATGTAAACATAAACTTTTATTCCATAATATAAGCATAAATATAAAACTAAAATGCGACAATGAAATTAAACCTTTCCGCAAGTGAATGAGTTCCGTAGAACAGTGGACGAGTTGGAAGTGTTACCTCCTCCCCTTAAGATCTATTTACCAGCTAGCTTCAAGCCCTTGATTGGTAAAGACCTCCCAAGATACAACGTCCTTCGCAATGAAATGGCAAGTGAAGCTCAATACCACTCCCTCAATCGGACTCGAACTATATTGCAGAACTCAGTAAAAGAATGCTTATGCTATGCGTTTTTTTGGATGCTTTTCACTTTTGGCCAGAAGCTTTCTTTTATAGGCAAAGAAAAAATGTAACAGCCACTCTTACAATCAATGGGGAATTAACTTGGTTTTGATTAAATTCAAAAGGCCACTAATTTAGTTCAAAAATTAAATCTTCATTATGCCTCAATTCAAAACCACTCATGATTTAATTACACAAATTAAATCACCCATTTAATGTGTGAATATTCAAAAATTTGATTTTTTTTATTTGTTTATTTATTTAAATAAATCACCAATTGCATGAAGCAATTCACACACATTCATACATATACACAATTGAACTCATTTCCAATTAAATTTACTATTAGGCCTCAGTGCCTTTCTAGTTAGTTTTTCCAACACTGATTATAATGGTGGTAAGTATGTAAGCCACATGGAGGCTTATTGTTGAAAATGCGTAAGCCACGTGGACCGCCATCAAGCATACTGTTAGAAAATTGTTTGGACTGGCAGCGGATTTACATTTAGGTTATGCAAACAAATTTACTTGGGTTTTTGTTGAACTATATGAACACGTGTAATTTATTATTTAGGAGATTAGGTGTCCAGTCCACGTGTGAGCTGATAAAGTTGAATATAGTTTGAAAATCTATTATTTAAAAATTATTATTTTAGTCGTTAAACTGTAAACAAATAGTTATGCTACATGAATGTATTATTATTAAATAATTTTGAAAAATCATGTTTGAACCGGCATTAAGGTGGTGTTTGTAAACTCTTAAAAAAAAACTATAATCAACATTTTATTTGAATAAGTGATTTTAGGGTGTTTGCAAATCTAGCTTTTTCGGTTACAGAAAATTTTTTTAAACTAAAAAACCCCCCACAATCTTAAAACTCGTATGGGGGTGCTTTTGGCTTATGGTGGGTATTTTTAAATAAAGTAATTAGATTATTTTAAATTCAACATTATCTTGCAAATACTTTTAACTTTTAAATTTAAGTGATTTTGAAGCTTAAATTAAAATTATGAATTTCTACTTTTTCACAAGAGTTTGCAAACACCACCTAAGTGCTTGGAAGTTGGAACTATCACCCCATGCAGTGTGTTCATTTTCAGATTTAGCTTTGTTATGTGACTGCGGAAAGATCAAGTATCAGGCTCCTTGGGGCTTCAGGATTAAAGTCATGTGGTTGAAAAGTTTACGTATGTGGGGTTTTTGTATTTCCTCTCATGAGTCATGACATTGTTGGACATTCTGTCTTGAAGAATCATTGGCTTTATAGATGCTCTACACATTTTGTTTTTTAGGAAATAAAGGAAAGAGTAATCTCCAAAGTTTGGGGAATTGACATTTCACCAATCTAATTGTATCTTTTAAATTTTTGATAAAAGGATATAATAATCATTTAACCATCAATGTATTTTATTTTATGTAAACCTAGTGTCGTAAATTTCTAGGTGTAGTTCAATCCATTGTACATTCCAAATTTTAATCAAATATCAATACCTAATGCAGTCTCGCATCTCTCGTTAAGTGGATACCCTGCTCCGCGAATGAAAAGACCCACCCACCCCCTCACCCCCCCCCCCCCCCCAACCGAAAAACAATACACTAGTTAGGTTGAAAAGAAAGGTTCGGCCCACTCCAAAAAATTTAATCTATGGAGCTCACGTAAAACCACCAACCCCTTAACAATGCCCGTGATAGTCAGGTTACGAATCAGTGGTAGACTGGTAGGTTGTATGATGCGTTATATTTCACCACCAAAATATTGAATATGCAATAACTTCTTCCATTTTTACTTTACTCCAAAGGGCTTTTATTATTAACAAAAGGCTAAATCCCCTTTTCCTGCCAGGTGGAGGGTTTTTAGCCGAAGTACCCCAAAGTCTGTAATACATTTCCAACAACGTTTGCAAGTTTGAGCAATATCATCCTTCAGAGCTGATTATTGGTCAAAAGGGGTGTTTGCACAAAACAAAAAGTCAGTAAATGTTAAAGGAACATTTCTTTTTTTGGAAATCTTAGCAGGCGCACCTAGTGATAATGTAGGTGGGGAGGAGGGACGGGATTTATCCTAAACAAAAAGTAGCACAACTCCATTTTAGATCTGAGCCCACTAAGCTACATTGCGAGCGGCACCAACAATATACATTGATTAAACAAAAAAAAAATGAGAAAAGATTTATCAAAAGCCATCATTTCTCGACTCATTTTTCACACAAAAACAGAAGAGAACTTCTAGTTAATGAATCTCAAAACTAATTTCCAGTTTCTACACAACAATGTAATCATTATCCAATTAGGGGATCTCACTCTCTGCAGAAGTTGTGCACTTTCTACAGCCAAATACACAAGTAGCACACACCAAAAGGAGACGACCAAAGAATCCTCTTTAACCACTAAAAGCCACTGTACAAATCAGATTCAAAACTGCAAATTTAGCTTTAGAGGGCCAGCACACATCGTTGAAATAATATCAGATAAAGCTATGTGAAACGATCAAGTTGATAAACTGAAAAATCCAACTGCCAATTTCTCTGTTCTTGATGATATATTCTCAGATTGATAAATATAACAGATTCTAAAAGGACACAAAATTGGAAAGAGACCCCTAAGTTGCTTGAGTGTGGCCCTCCTCGGCAGCAGCTTCGAATGTCTCTCCACCAACAAGATCTGGCACTTCATCATCGTCGTCTCCGTCATTTAAAGCACCGGCCCCAGCAGAAGGTGCTTGTTTCTGGAATTGCTCTGCTAATTTCTTCAAGTTCTCCAAGTTATCAGGACCTGAGAGTTCACAGTAAAAAAAACATTTGAGATGAATTGTTGCCAAAAACTGAAGGTCATAGATACATGAACACGGTAATCTCACACTTACCCAACTGATGGATGATTTGAGGAAGAATATCTTGCAATTCTGTTAAATCAAAAAGCACAATCAAAATCGAGGTTGGATAACTACATAACAGAATTCAAAGGCATGAGAAATCAAGCTCTTTACTCTTTTTATTTTTGTGGAAAAGACAATGAAAGGATAGTAACGAACAATATAAATATTTGACACTAAGACACGAGGGAACCAAAGTACAGTTGGGACTTTCTACTGCCTAACTCATAAAAAGTCTCGTGCAAGGCAATATTAACAAGCGTCTTTGTTATCAGTGCAATGAAAAATGAGTAAGGCATTTCTCAAGCATAAAATCAAGAAACAGTAACCCATATTAGAGACGGTCCAAAACTAATAATAAATGAGCTCCTTGGGTAGAGAAACAAAAAACGTACTCTTGGTCTGTGGTGAACCACTTACAACCCAGGTGTTGGCAGCAATTGATGCTTGAACTGAAAAACAGAATAAACCCAAGATGAAAGTTGCTGACTAGCTAAAATCCATTAAACATAACAACTCCCAGTCTATTGGTTCATACCCTTTGGGTTAATGAATTGGATGACTACATCCTCCTTGAAGATATTAACTTCCTCAATTGCAGGAATGGCGTTCACTCCGATTCTCTTCAAGGTGCTCTGAAGTCTTTTGTCGTCTGTAGTGGTCGTCTTGTGGACGGCCTTCTTCTTTCTGTAATCAAATGAACCAACTTTCAACTAAACAAACAGAAAACTAACAAAAAAATTCGTACAGACATAACTCAAATAACGAAAATCGACTGCCATTTTGAACTGAATGTTAGCTAAAAAAATACAAACCTCCTCATTGTACCCTTCCCTCCTGTGCGGACGGAACCCGCCATCTTCTTCAGCTTTTCGACATTCATCTGTTCAATCCAACAATTAGTCAAGAATTACCACAAAGCTGAAAATCAATCACATTACTACTGATTGAATTACAAACCCTAAATCTTCTAGCACAGAGCGCAAATTATACAATAAATTCAAAAATTAAGCAGTATATATATATATATATATATATATGCAATAAAGCATTCATTCACCAAATATACAGCAGGATCTAACACCGAGCTCCATTAATTCGAAAAAACACCGCATACTTTCACACTGACAAACACCATATGAATCACCAAAATTGACAAAATAAATAAATTGAAATAGGAAAAATTGTAAATAAAAATAAGGAGAACGAAAATGGATAAAAAGGAATTACCTTTGCGAGGTGTGAAGGAAAGAGAAAAATGGAGGCCAAACGGGAAAATGAGTGTGAGGAAGGAGAAGGAATGGATAACGAATGAAACCCTAGTTAGTGTAAAGACTCGCTTGCTTAATACACACTGGTGTTCAGGGGTAGTTTAGGTGTTTTTTGATGTGTGTTGAGGGGTGGGTTATTAATTGCATACTATATTTTTTTAACAAAATATAGTTACCCATTATTTTTCAATAAATATGCAAGTTTATGTAACAAATTAACAATAGTGCATGGCTAATGATAATAATATTATTTATAAATGTCGATCAATACATACCGAAATAAACAAATCACGATATGAGCTTATATAGTGGACTCAAAATAAAATTGGGCCTCGCCAACCCAACCATCAATAGCATTTACATTACGTCCTGCTCGATGCATCACTTCCTGCTCGATGCATCCAGCAGGACATACGTCGAATATTACTCTTGGTGTATGGCAAATACTCAACGTACATAATTTCGGAGGGTGGTCAGTTGTCTTGTATCCCAGGACATATGATTTAACCCTAAGCTCAATAATAAATATAAGTCATTTATTGCATCCTACGAATATTATACTTCATTTATAATAATTTGACATATACATATATACTCGACGTATTATTGTTTTCAATATATCAAAGTTCATAGGTCACCATACTTGACGTATACCAAATTCTCAATAAATGATGTATTTGCATATTCGACATATTGGAATACTCGACATACCCCTAGATACTTGATATATTGCTTTGTGTTGCTATTGGTTGGTGCATTCCGAGCAAAGCTAGTCCAAAAGACCTCGGAAGAGCTCACGATTAGCCCATTTAGAAACGCAGTTTATTCACATTGTATAGTTAGCTTACGTGTAACTCGGACGATAATACATCGAATTAGACCTTATCATTCATAGTTATGGAGAGTGTATAATTAAAGGGGTCACATGAGATTTATCCGAATTCTCAAAAAGATAAAAAAAGAGGAAGAATTTTATCCTAAAAATATTTCTCGAATTAAATGCTTTTTATTACTCTTGACTGAAGTGATGACGTCTCATTATATTTATAAATTTTTTATTTGTCATGAGCCACAATCTCTCAATACATTTGATTCTCCAACTCAATGGAGGCATGATCTAGGAATGATTCACAAATAATTTTTTCTCTTATTTGTATGTAAAAAAGATCTAGGAAATAAATAAGTGGTGACTAACGAAGAGAACGAACAACAACTTCCTATGGCATCGGAGATGCAAATCTCCGACTTCCCTAATCCACTGAGCCAAATCCAGAATGCGAATTCAGATTTGGGTTTTAGGATTGTGTCATTGTGGCTGAGGCGGGTGCACAGAAAGACCTAGGCAAGCATACGAATCTGTTAACAACAACGATCAACACCAGTTTGAGCAGTAAATTCAGGAGCCAATCAAGCATGGAGTAAAACCTTATCATTCCTGTGCTAGCATGGTCAGGCCAAAGGATGTATTCATCGAT
Source organism: Linaria vulgaris (assembly GCA_948329865.1). Lineage (NCBI taxonomy): Eukaryota > Viridiplantae > Streptophyta > Magnoliopsida > Lamiales > Plantaginaceae > Linaria > Linaria vulgaris. The sequence continues at coordinate 24,980,272 of OX415250.1, read as the reverse complement.
GACGAGAAAATCAATAAGGCGCTAGGAAAAATTAGGGTTCTAAAGCCAAGCATAGAAATGCCCTTCCCTACTATGGAATTTGCTGATGATTTACACAAATCGATGTGAGACCAATGGCAAAACACTATTCTGATCGAGGTTCTAGGGAAATCATGGTACTTTCCAATCCTTGTGAAAAGACAGAGTATTATGTGGAAGCCATCAGGGGGTAGCGACTTTGTCGATCTGAGCAACAACAATTATTTCTTACGGGTTTTAACAATGCAACAACGCGAATTCATACTTACTCAAGGACCTTGGCAACTAGCAGGGAGTTTTCTACATATCCGCAATTGGATGCCTGACTTTGATCTGGATGACGACACCATCAACATTGCAATCACATGGATCCGTATTATGAAATTACCTCTTGAAATGTTTGGGGAGGCGGCCATTAAAGCGATTGCTAGTAGCTTCGGAGAGTCAATCGAAATTGATGTCAATACATTCGCGGTTGCAAGGGGTAAATTCACATGAGTATGCGTTCAGGTCTCGACTGCTAAATTGCTGGTAAGGGGGATACACATTAGAGGAAAAGTTTACCAAGTGGTATACGAGAATTTACCATCGTTATGTTACACGTGTGATAGAGTCAGGCATAATACGAGTACATGCAATTCGAAGAAAACCCCTGATTAGGTAAAGGGGATGGAAGTGCAAATGGATAGGGGAACAACCCTGACACCCATTGCTACAAAATCTATAAATTGGTTGATTTAAAAAAAAACGACGAGTTTGGTGAATGGATGCAAGTAAGTCAAAAAAAAGAGTGTGCATAAAGGAGGGTTTCTATGCCGAAAGCTAGAGAGATGAGCAAGAAGCTTGAAGGAAAGAAAATCACGATTTTGAAAAGGAATTTAAGATGAGAAAAAAAGGAAATTTTGAGGCGCCTATTAAAGAGGGATATTTCCATCGGGGAAAAGAATCTATGAGTGAGAAGACTCCTCATGGAAATAGAATTCTCCCCCAAACTCTGGTTAATAACAGTAGGAATCTTCCTACAATAGGAAGAAAAAAAAAGAACAAATTTGAAGAAGGGGTCGACATCTTTAAGAAAGAACAAAAGCAATAATTCCTTTGCGGTTATGATCGACGCTGAAAATCTCAACAACGAACATCATAATTCTACCGAGTTAATAGAATTTGGCGAAGGAACATCGAAGAGCCAATCGGATGGATCAAAACAGGAACTAAACATCAACATGGAGAATGGAAAATTAATAGTACAAATACCACCGAATTTCTAGGAAATCGACACACTTATACATTCGTTCGAAGGACTCTAGAAGATATTACTAATTGATCCAAAAACCATTCAATGATCTGGGAGTTTGAGATCAACACACATTTGATATAAATATTCGAAAACGTAACCATGTGTTGGCTGAAATTCAATCGGAGAGCATGGGATTCTATACGATGAGGGAAGCTTAATGGTAATTGACGCAACAATGGATGGGTCGAAACATTGATAATCCCATTCATCCAGTGCATATCGAAAATTTTCCAATGAAAGTGGTAACTTGGAATTGTTAGGGAGCGAGTCACATTGATTTTGCGCCTAACTTCCGAGATGTGGTAAGAGTTTACAAACCCAACGTCATATTCTTACTAGAGACTCATGTAATGCCAAATAGAGCGTATGAAATTTCTGCGTGCATGGGATACTCTGGTTATTGCATCGCACCTACCGATAGCATGGACGGGGGAATTTGGATGCTATGGAATAGTGATAACATTGATGTGGAGATATTGGATGTGGATGACTAAGGGATTCATGCCAAACTTTTCCCGAAGAAGCAGGCGAAGTGGACATCAACAGGAATCTATGCTAAACCATATGCTGGTGATAAAGCACATGACGCAACATATAGACACGTCATGGCTTGTGTAAGGAGATTTCAATAAAATTTGCTATACACACGAAAAACGCAGAGGAAGGTCGAATATTATTGGAAGATGTTGCGCATTTCAAAAGTGGATTGGAAGTTGAAAGTTGTTTGATCTGGGGTTCAAAGGTTTGAGGTTTACATGGTATAATAAAAGAGAGGGAGGTGGCCTAATTAAAGAGAGGATTGATAGGGCTTTAGAAAATATGGCGTGGGTGGAGAAGTTTCCGAATAATGAGGCATACCGCATGCCTCATACTCACAGAGACCATCACCCGATGCTCACTGATTGTTTGAGGTCGTTGCGGGAGATAGGTCACGTCCATTTTGGTTTGAGGAAATATGGACTCGACATCCAGACTACGAGAAGGTTCTTAGAGGAGCTTGGGAGGGACATGAAAATATTACGGAGGCAATTGACATGGTTTCGAAAGTGATGTAATCACGGAATAAGAATTGTTTCAGTAATATATTCAAGAAAAAATGAGTTCTTTTGAGGCGCATTGAGGGTGCAGAAAAAAGTTTGGCTACTAGGTCTAATGCCTACTTAGAGAATCTGGAAAAGAATATCGTGTCCGAGTACAACGGGATACTTAGAAGGGAGGAGATCTTTTGGCGCTAAAAATCTCGAATTTAATGGCTTGATGAAGGCGATAGAAACACAAAATTTTCCACCGATCTACCTTGACACGTCGGAAGAGAAATCGTGTGCTTATGCTAAACATCGATAATATATGGTGTCGGGACCAAAATACGCTGAAAACACACGCTTGCACATATTTCCATAAGCTGTTCATGGAGACGCGCATGTTGGCCACAACTTACTGCACTCACGGTTAAGTTTGTTAGACGTGATGTCACGATAGAGGAATTAAAGGAGGTTGTTTGGCATACTCACCCGAAAAAAGCCCCGGGGCTGGATGGTATTCAAGCTCTCTTTTTTGTTTTCAGAAATATTGGGAATGGACGTGAGAGTCTCTCTTCAAGTTTGTGACTCATGCATTTATTACGAGTAGGTTTAATCCTAAAGTTTGCGGCGTACATCTATGCATTATACCAAAGGTAACAGATCCAACCTTTATATCGCGATTTAGACATATATCTCTATGTAACGTGATTTATAAGTTCATTACGAAGTGTATTACATTGAGATTAAAGGATTATATGCCTCGTATGATTGCTCTGACGCAATCAAGTTTCATCAAGGGATGAAGCACCCAAGATAACATATTTGCGATTTAAGAAATATTACATTCGCTCCGTGCAAAAAAAGAAGAATAAAACGGGTTATGTGATTCTAAAGCTTGACCTCAAAAAAGCGTACGACAAAATCAGTTGGGATTTCTTGGAAGATACGCTTCATGCTTTCAACTTTCCCCACGAATATGATTGAGTTAATTCTCTTTTGTGTTCGGAATACATCTACAAAAGTATTATGGAACGGGGAACCATTAGAGGCATTTGGACATGGGTGCGGCTTGCGACAAGGGGATCCCTTATCTCTTTATTTATTCGTACTCTACGTGGAGAGACTTTCTTACCTTATCCATGAAGCAGTAAACAAAAGAGAATGGGAATCCATCATACCATGCCTAGGAGGACCGCTAATTACCCATTTGTTTTTTGCGGACGATTTCATACTCATGGGGAAGGGCACGCTACGCACTGCTAGATGCATGAAGCGATTCTTTGATGATTTTTGTAGGGATTCGGGGCTCAAGCTTAATGAGGCAAAATCGAAAGTGTATTTTTTGAATGATGGGGGGTGGAGTATAAAAAGAAGAATCTGCATGATACTTGCCTTTGCCCGCACCATATCCCTTAGAGAATATCTTGGCGCAAATCTTGTGCATGGGAGAGTTGGTCGGGATCAATTCAATGACTTATTTGATAAACTCGACGCGAGCATCGGGATGGAAAATGATCAATTTATTCCTTTCGGGGAGGGTGACACTTATTTAATCTGTGTTAATGGCGGTCCCGGTCCATCTCATGCAATCGTGTTGGTTGCTGAAAAGGTATGTGATAGAATTGACAAGTTTAATCGAGTTTTCCTTTGGTCGTATGACCCAAACTCACGCAAAATTCATCTTGTGGGATGGCATTCGCGTTCTACAAAGCAAGAAACATGGCTGCTTGGGTTTAAGGTTGGCTCATTTTAGTAACGAAGCAGTCCTTTCCAAAATCTGTTGGAAAATTCTTCAACCTGAGGAATGTATTTGGACTGACTTGATCAAAGCTAAGTACTTGAAGAATGTCTGAATCTCAAACTATGTGATTAAGCCATACGATAGTAATACTTGGAAAGGTATTATTAAATGTATGCGACTCATTCAACCATTTATTCTTTGGAAAATTGGGGACGGAACCTCTATTTCGTTCTAGTTTGATAATTGGTTGGGGGATACGAGATTATGTGAGGTTATTGAAGATATAAATCATAAGGACTACAGTATACGACTCGCACAAGTGTTGGATGAGTTTAGCAATTGGAATTTGGATGTGCTTCGCAACCCTTTGCCGCAGGCATGGAAAGTACGAATTCTCCATAATCCAGTTACTTTGAGAGAGACGGAGGATAGACCACTTTGGAGTCCCACAGTCGATGGAAAGTTCACCTACAAAAGCGCGTATAATGAACTTTTGAAGAACTATTATGTGACGCGCATTCACATGCTAAGACCGAATGGGTGTGGAACGTTTCATGTAGCAACAAAGTTTGGTATTTTATCTGGCTCGCAAGCCACAATAAAATTGCGACTATCACACTCCGTAAGGAAAGGAAATGTACGGATGATGATAGCTGCGTATGGTGCCCGAATAAACCTGAATGGACAATCCATGTTTTTCGAGATTGTCCATTTGCGGTTAAGGTATGGAAAACAATGATCCCCCGCTGCCACTGGAGTGAATTTTTCGAGTCTGATGATAAGCAATGGCTGAAGAAAAATCTGCTCTATGGGGGTGATGTGAGTTTATTAATTCTGAAAACTACTTGGAATGTTATCTTTGCGGCTACTATTTGGTGCATTTGGGAAGCTAGAAACACTCGGCTTTTTGAGGGAAATACGATCAAGCCTTATAGCACTATTTTCCAAGTTAAACAATATTGTTGGGACTTTATGCTCGCGAAGAAAACAAAAGGGAAAGTGTTGGAATGGCGTTGGCACAAGCCGAGTGCGGGATGACACAAACTTAACATTGACGGTAACGTGCTTGAGAGGAGGAATTATGGTGCTTTAGGAGGCCTATTAAGGGACGATAAGGGCAACTTTGAATGGGGTTTCATGAGAAAATTTGCTAACTCGATGGTTCTTAAGGCTGAGTTAGAAGCCATTCGTTTGGGTCTATCAATTGCTTAGAAAAGAAGAGTACAATGGATTGAAGTCGAGACGGATTCAGAGGATGCTTTTAATATAATCACGGATGCCTCGATTCGAGATCACACGCTCCAAACTACTATTGAATAGTGCCGAATACTCTTACATAAGCCGTGGGTACATATTTTTCGATGGATCAAAAGAGATGCTAACAAGGTTGCGGACGATATGCAGAAACACCGGTCACGTCGGAGGAAGGAGTTAGATTTGTCTCAATCCCTCCTCTTAGTTTAAAGTCTATTTTGTACGTGGATATTGCCTAAGGGCTTGGATCTTTCAATTGGTTACCAAAAAAAAACTCCAACTCAATGATTTGAACTTGAGTGACTTAAATGTAATATTTGTTTCAATAACCTTCAAAGTAACATTGATGTGACCAAAAAATGTTACACGTTGACCTAGCATCAAAGACATTTTAATTTGAATATGCTTTATTCTTTATAAATAATTTAGTCCTCGTTCTAAGATGGGTGGCGATATTGCCAAAGAAATAGTTGTTGGAGCCATAACAACACTTTATTATCTCTAATTTGCCCTTGTTTATTAAGGAAAATTAAATTAGGATTCCATAAATCTAGCGATAACAGTTTTCTAAAATAGCAACTAATTACTTAACGTCCATACTTGTATGCTTTTTTTTTTAGGTAAACAGAGTCCATTTCAGTGGCCAAAAACAGCCGAAAGAAACTAGTACAGCATGAGTACCATGCTACTCAATCAGATGAAAGAAAATAGGACAAAAAAAGAGAAAAAGGAAAGGCCGAAACGACATTAATCCGGGGCAAGCTCTGTAGGACGGATCCAAGTGTTATCTCCAGTCGCTGAACGTGCCAGGTCATAAGCTGCAGTATTACCCTCTCTACGGATCCATCAGAAGAAAAAGGTCGCGAAATCCTTCTTCAAACATTTGATTTCACGGACCAGGTTGCCTCCTTCGTTTCCTAACAGATTAAATTGTAATATAATACTTAAACTTGAATCTTAAAGCATGTTCCATTTAATATAATAAATCCAATAATTAGTAAAAAAATTAATTATTTTTCATAATTTGATTTCTGTTGCTTTATTCTATATTCTACATAATAACATGTAATATCACTAATTGAGTAAGTCAAGATCTCAATGTATTAGTTTTCGTTGATAAAGAATATATAAAAAAGAAATCATGGCTCTGATACCACTTACACCCAGGACCTAAGAATTGTTACATAGACCTATCGATTTTATGTGTTACAAATGTGACACATGGGGGATATTACAGAATAGAGATCCGTCGAAACTTAAAACAGACAAAAGGCACCAACAAATCCCCACAACACGCCTACAACAATGGCAAAAAAGGGAAAACAGTCGTGCAGAACATGTCTTTATTTAAGCTTGCCGGATTAATATCCTAACCATGTTATGAGACTTGTAACATAGAAATTGACAGAAATATAGACCTATCTTAAACCTTAAATGATATGATAATTCATTGCCAAGTCCCCAGAATACACATACGGAGGATTCAGTCTATTACATAACAGATACTTAGCCTGCAATTAGGCTAAGGAAAGCACACCAAGTGAGAAAATAAAACGATAAATAAAACTTACTAGTATGTAGACAGTCTTGTACCAAAGCAGAATATTTTATTGATGCTTAAATATTTTACAAAGTAAGAATGCTCAACACATGAGCTGAGAGAAGAGAGAGAAAGAGCTGAACTGATTAGAGGATCAAAATACAATGTCATCCACATATATCTGAGCAATGCAATCATCTTTGTTCTTTTTCATAATAAACAGTGTCCTATTCCTTTCACCTCTAGTAAAACTAAAACACGGTAAGAACTTAGTCCACCTTTCATACCAAGCTTTTGGAGCTTGTTTCGACTCATACAGTGCTTTCTCTAGTTTGTGGACATAGTCAGAATGGTAAGGATCAGTGAACCCATAGGGTTTCTCTACATAAGCTTCTTTGTCAATGTAACAATTTAAAAGGCTCCATTTACATCCACTTGAAACAATTTAATTTTCAGAAAGCAAGTTATAGCAAGTAAAAGACTAATAGACTCGATTCTAGCCACAAGGCCAAAAGTCTCATCAAAGTCAATTCTTTCTACCTGTGTATACCCTTGAGCTACTAGTCTAGCCTTGATACGAACAATTACACCATTTTCATCACTTTTATTTTTGAAAATCCACTTAGTTTCTATTACATTAGCATGAGCAGGCCTAGGAAATAGTTTCCAAACATTGTTTTTGGTGAATTGCATGAGTTCTTCCTGCACAGAATTTATCCAGTGTGAGTCTTTCAAAGCTTCATTCACATTTTTAGGTTCAACACCAGATACAAAGAAAGAAATATGAAGATTTTTACAAACAAAAGACAAGCACACGCTAAGCTTACTATATATTTGCAGTTAACTCTTTCTTTATTTCTAGTTCTTACTCCTTATGTGACTTTTCCTATGACCTATGAAGAGGGGTGATTCTTCTAAATTCTGGCAGGCGTGTCTCTTCTCTCATTTTCTCCAATAAATTATTTAGTGTCAGAATATGTGTATTCTGGTGTTGCGACAACATTTGGAATAACATATGTTGGCTCAACATTTGTTGCCACTGTTGAGTCTTGACAAGTCACCAGTGTTGAGTCCACATAGTTATTTGATGGTGAGGTCTCAACATTGCCTATCAGGGGCAAAACATTCTGATCATCACAAGTACCTGGACTAATCAGATTTGGTATTCTGCTTATAACTTCTAGTTTGATGATCTTTTCCAGTCATTGTACTCACAAATTTGTCCAAAGTGGACTGATTAGGGGATCCAAATACAATGTCATCGACATATATCTGAGCAATGCAAACATCTTTGCTATTTTTCATAATAAACAATGTCCTATCCCCTTCACCTCTATAAAAACTAAAACATAGTAAGAACTTAGTCAACCTTTCATGCCAAGCTCTTAGAGCTTGTTTCGACTCATACAGTGCTTTCTCTAGTTTGTAGACGTAGTCAGGATGGTAAGGATCAGTGAACCTTTTGGGTTGCTCTACATAAGCTTTTTTGTCAATGTAACAATTTTAAAAGGCTCCCTTTACATCCACTTGAAACAATTTAATTTTCAGAAAGCAAGTTATAGCAAGTAAAATCCTAATAGACTCAATTCTAGCCACGTGAGCAAAAGTTTCATCAAAGTCAATTCCTTCTACCTGTGTATACCCTTGAGCTACTAGTCTAGCCTTGTTTCGAACAATAACACCATTTTCATCACTCTTGTTTTTGAGAATCCACTTAGCTCCTATTACATTAGCATGAGCAGGCCTAGGAACTAGTTTCCAAACATTGTTTTTGGTGAATTGCATGAGTTCTTCCCGCATAGCATTTATCCTGTGTGAGTCTTTCAAAGCTTCATTCACATTTTCAGGTCAACTGCAAATACAAAGAAAGAAACATGAAGACTGTTACAAACAGAAGACAAGCACATATCTTTATCGTTAACTCTTTCTTTATTTCTAGTTCTTACACCTTTTGTGACTTCTCCTCTAACCTATGAAAAGGGGTGATTCTTCTGAATTTTGGCAGGCGTGTCTCTCCACGCATTTTCTCCAATAATTTCTTTAGTGTCATAATATGTGTATTATGGTTATGCAGCAACATCTGGAATAACATATGTTAGCTCAACATTTGTTGCCACTATTGAGTCTTGACCAGTCACCAGTATTGAGTCCACATTGTCATTTGATGGTGAGGTCTCAACATTGCCTATCAGGGGCAGAACATTCTAATCATCAATAGTACCTGGACTAATCAGCTTTGGTATTCCTCATCACAAGTCTCATATGCCATACAACTGATTCATCTACTTTATCATGAAGACATTGAGCATCTTCATCCACTATGTAACAATTGTCGTTTGATCTATTTCTTGTCATAACATAAGCATCATTATAATCAAACACATCACATGCGTATTTATCAAATCTAACAACTAAATTATCATAGAGTTGGCTGATGGTGATAAGATTAGCACACAACCCTTCTACCAGATGCACATCCTTCGGATGTGGAAAGCCTCACCATTAAGAACCCCATTTCCTATTATCTTTCCTTTACTCCCTCCACCATATGTGATAGTACTAGTAGTCAAAGGTACAAACTCTGTGAGGTTAGTCTTTATACCTGCCATATGTCTAGAACAACCACTATCAAAATACCAATCGGCAGTAAGAGTGTGAGTAGTAGAGAAAACAACACTACAGATAATCGTGATTAGAGGAGACCACAGTCTGCTTTTCTCTAAAATTGTTTTTCAGTTCACTGGTGTTGTTTCTTAATGTTGAGCCAATATCAGAGTTATGTGATGTTGACTTAGCATCCGAAACAACATCACTATTTCCATACTTATATTTGTCACAAAAGTTTTTGTGCTTAAAGCAGTAAGGTTTCAAATGACCAAGTTGATAGCAAAATTAGCAGATATAGGTCAATTTCTTAGTTTTATGAGAATCTCCATCATCTTTAACAAAACCAAGAATAACAGTTTTAGACTTACTTGATTATTCTTGATATCCTAAACCAGTCATACCTTCATTGCCAATACTGAGTACTTCATTCAACTTACTTGTACCTAAGTTCCATTTGCAATTATTCTTTCAGCTCATTTACCCTTTTCGTGATCTTCTTTACTTCATCAAGCAGTTCTTTGTAGACCACCTTCAGTTCATCAATGATTTCACTTTGATCCATTTCTCCTTGAAATAAGTACTCTTCATCCAAATCTAAAGAGCCACCAAAACAAGTAAAGTTAGAATGTTCCTCATATTCACTTATATCAGTAATGAGATACTGAGAGTTAGATATTGAGTTTTCATCCTCTTAGCTATCAAAAAATTATTTCTGTTCTTCTACTTATGCCTGAGTGTTGAGTGCACATAGGTCAGTAACAATGTTGTCCTGACATTATGTCCAGTTCACCTGAGCAAACAAGGTTGTTGTTGTATTTCTTCAGATTCTTGTTCATCTCGGATTTACTCCAGACCTGCATCATCATCAATATTATCTATGCACACCCCATTAGAGTTACCTTTGATTCTTAATGTATTTGCACATTCATAGGCCAAGTGACCAAATCCTTTGCTTTCATAACACTGGATTTCTTTCATTTTCTTAATATCACTATTAGAAGGCTTTTGAAAGTGTATTTTACCATTTTACCAGGAGAAATCTTTCTCATATTGGCAGACAATCTTATTGAACTTTCGTACTACGGAACCTAAGTAAGCACTTATTTCAGTTTCATCATTTACTTCCTCCTCATTTGCTTTAAGAGCAAGTCCTCTCTGTTTGTTAGTAGGTTCTAGATTCATTTCAAATTCTTGTTAGACATTCAGAAGAGTATGAAAGTTAAGGGTGGACATGTGTCTGGCCTTTTGCATCGCTATTTTCTTAACTTCAAATTTAGGAGACATTGTTCTCGTGGCTTTATACACAAGCTGTTTATTAGTTAATGGATCACCTAAACTTTGACATTCATTTGAAATATCCATTAATTTTTCAAAGTAAGAGGTGATACTCTCATCATCACTCATCCTAATATTTTCAAATTTGTGAGCAATTTGAAGCCTGGATTCTTAACACTTACATCACACTCACAGTGGGTTTGAAGAAATTTCCAAGCTTGCTTTGTAGTTGTGTAGATCTGTATCAGCCTGAACATATGTGGATCAACCTAGCTGAAGATGGCATTGAGTGCTTTCTCATTGAAGGTTGCTTCATTGATTTATGTTGTAGTCCAATCAGCTTCAGGTTTCAGATTGACATAGTTGTCATTGTCTCGTGCTGTCATTGGTGGAGTGTAACCATCAATGATTGATTTCCATGCCCGTAGATCTATGGATTTGATGTATGATATGAGCTTGATCTTCCAGTAAGCATAGTTTGTCCCATCTTACACTGGTAGCCTGTATTTCGTGTAGGGGTTCACATTATCCATGACTTAGTACCAAATCCAAACACCAATAAATTAGGTGCTTGGCTTTGATGCCAATTGTAAATGTATGGATCGAGATCGGTACTCTTTCTGATTCACACGCTGTGTTAATTTGGAATGTTGTGCCAACACCGATTGTATTCGATGTTGTCTCAACATCCACTAAGGACTAAAGTGCAACGAAGCAGAACAAACAAAGTGAATGAATTTTAAACAGGTTATATGAATATAACCTGCCGAGCCTTACGGCCAAATAACCACAAACTTAACTTTAATGATTTTACAAAATGCAGATGGGCAAGAAAACCAATCCTAACACCTAAGTCACTACAAGCTATAGAGATTATAGCTTTCACTCGTTAGATAAAACTCAGAAAAACAAGACTGAACTACTTGACACGAATGAATCTCTCAAAAACCTATACTCTAGTCTCGTACTTCAACTTGATGTTGACTACTCTTTTAATAGAGTTTGCTCATGTCTTCCCAAAGATATGATCGACACGATTTGATTGTTCTTTGATTTCTTGGATAGTCTTGAAATCTCCCTTGGTGATTATCTTCAAAAGATCTTATATCTTTATCATAATCAACTTTGGCTTTATCTTCTTTCTTGTTGCTTAATCCTTTTGAAACCTTGATCTTCTGATATCCTGAAATACATCAAAGATAACCACAACTCGCGAAACTAGATAAGATCATGAACAAAGGCAAAACTAAATATAGTAAAGAGAATTAATCGGACAACGCAATGTGTTGAGTTCAATGTTGAGCCAACACAACTTACCAGAATGTTGGACTAACATTTCACTGTAACCCTTGCACTTTCAAGAATAATCATAAACAATATAACTTTCTTTCCAAAACAAGTATTATTCACAAATATATGTATAACATATATACAGAAATATAGTTTTATAGCAAAGAAAAGTGTTAGACGCCCCTTTGAGTTTCCCGGTAGTGCAGACTAGAGGAACTAACACAAAAAGGTTGGGTTGTTTTGTCCGGAGGTGGTCATCTATATATGTAAACTACTTCATCGAAAAAACTACATAGGGGCGCAAAATTGTCTTAAAGAAAATCGTGGCATTATTTGCTCCTCATTCTAACGATTCGACGTGATTCTGGTTGGTAAGCTTATAAAGTATCAATGTTTGAAGTAAATTTCACTCATGAAAAATCGAGGGAATATTTTAATTGCTTACTTGTCCTTCTTTCTTATTGGTGAATTTTGCATAGAGGGAAAACAATCTAAAGACTGATTGCTCTGTATAATCGAACCATTTTGTGTGCCAAAAATCATAACATTTAAATATCACCAACTTTTGACGTTTTTGAATTTTTGGCGATTGATAAGCACTACAAATCATATAGTATACATATGGTTATGAGACTTTCTAATAAATCAGGAAATGTATATATTTTAGTCTTATTTCATCTGGGTACAATACACCGAGATGCTCGTTACAATGGGCCTAACACAACCAAAATAATGTTAATCTATTACAAGGAATGGACTAGCTTGGTCTAGAACACCTATTGCACGTAAGCTAAGCAATATGACTAAAATAACCCCGATCTGCAAATTGTCGAATGGTAATGGTTCGTTGCATACGAACGGTCAAATCTTGTGAACTGTCGAATCTATATGGTTTGAGGCTTCTGATGTATCGAATCTGAAAAACTGTCGAATGGACTTGGTTCGATACTCAAAACTCTCGAACATGGCCTACTAGAGGATAACAATCGAATTAGCAGAAGGAACAGTCGAACCGTATAACTGTCGAACAAAATTAACTGTCGAATGACTAAATTCGATCAATGAGAGTTGGTGAACAATAATTAATACGTCATGCGAATATTGGGGAACGGGGTATATATAGACCCCGGTCCACGGGACCCACACTGAGTATGGAGAGTAACTGTCGAATGGGCGACATTCGACTATCCCGAAAATAGTCGAACCAGCCCAATTCAATACTTAAGTTTTTTGGCCTTTTCGGGGTAGGTCGACCCATTTCACTTTTGGGCCTCCTAAAATACCCCTACCTATAGTTCCCCTAGTTTGGGAGTCGGTCTTGATTCAAGAGCGGGTTCTAAATTCCATAAAATTGTCGTGCTTCAAAATATGCCCCTCGTTTGGGAGCCGTGACCCGTAGGGTCGGTTGTCGAATAGATTTCCTCGGACTTTGAAATATGCCCCCCATTTGGGAGTCGTGACCCGTAGGTTGGTTGCCAAATAGATTTTATCTGGCTTCAAAATATGCCCCCCATTTGGGAGCCGCGAAATCTCGTTGAACAGTCAAATCTGTGAAGGTTCGACTGTTATGATGTGTATCGAATTGTCTGTATTCAATGCATGTTTCATGCATGGTCGGTTAATGTCTTAAAATAACAGTCGAATGGGGGGCGTTCGACGTTTATGTAAATTGTCGAATCAGGCATGATTCGAGAGTTATTACCTTATTGTCGAATTTGATAAGATTCGACTGTTAGTTACAATCGAACATGTGATGATTCGACTGTTATTTTCATGGGCCCTGTGGGCCTGACCACCTCTATGTAAGGGCGTACAGAGCGAATGTGAGTCATTTCTCGTCGATTTGCCAACTTACGTGCAGACATAAGAAGTATCGAATCAGCCCCGTTCGATACTCTTTTAGTATCGAACCAGGGGTTGTTCGATTGTTTACTTAGAAAAAAAAATATTATGCTTTTCCTATTTTTTTCTTATTGTCTGTTTGTTGTATGTAGTGCCATTCCCTGCTGATTCGGTGTATTTTACGACTTTATTCAAGGTAGTTTAATTCTCTTCTTTCTCTCTTCTGCTAGTTGTTTTTTTAGTTTTTCTTTCGCCTTGCATGTCTATTTGTTATGCACGCTTTTCAACATATTTGTGTGTGGCAATAATGGCGTATCCGATGTAGTCAGATTTTCTTCCTTTTTATTTTTATTTCAGTTCTTGTAAGATGAGATGTTCAACGAGATTGTGAGTGCTAATTTTTAGTCTGGAAGTAAGTCGAGTAGTTCCTCTAGTACCGACTTGAGTAGCTCGGTGAGGGCTTCTGATGCAGGATTCTTGGGTGATGACCTGGTTGAGGAGAATGCCCCCAATCGGATTGATGTCGAGGATGGGGAGAGCCACTTGGAGGGAGAGCAGGACCCCGCTCCTCAGCCAGAGGGGAGGAGAGGAGCCTTTCTTGATGTCGTAGACAATCGCGCTGAGAGTGAGGCAAACGAGGTTGTTGATAGGCATCATGATGACTCCGATGAAGAAGTTGGAGACCTAGCATACACAGACTATGTCTCGCAATTGCCGCACAATCGAGACTATCTTTGGAGAACTTACGATATAGGGATTAACTATAAGATAAGTATCCCTACTAGGGAACAAAGGGTCCATACTGCACCGCCAGGGTTCCTCACCGTGTTTGTTGGGAAATTGATTAATGTCCTACGGTTTCCCATTAATCCCGATGTGAATACTATCCTTAGGTCCACTAGGTTGGTCCCCAACCAGTTGACGCCAAACTCGATCGGCCACATAATTGGCTTTATCATTGCGATGAAGGGATTGGGTGTCCCTTGCGGGCCTAGTGAGTTTTGGGCTTTGTTTGAGGTCTCCCGCAAAAGGAAAGGGTTTTATCATGTGGAAACCTTGAAAAAGCATAAGTTATTTAATGGAGAGCCTTAGAGATATGGGAATGATTGGAAGAAAATGTATTTTTATATCGAGGAGAGTTGGCCGATATAGTTTTCCTCGTATCGACGAGAGTGGGTAGACCTACCAAAAAATCTGATACCCTGCGGGGTACGTGGTCCTAGATGGGGAGATCTTTTAGGGTCGACCTCAGAACTAATCACAAACTTAACATGAAAACTCTAGTTAATAATGAGATTATATCTCTGGGAGGGTTGTCAATTGTGACGTACACAATAATGATACTATTGGTATATGCTTGTTTCTGTCGTATGAATTTTGTTTTGCAAGTTATCAGGGTCGTTGTTAACGTCTGTTGACTCTATTTCACAGAATCATTCATAATAAGCTGACACACGGGCATGAATTTGGTTTTGGTCGCCGATGCTGATGTAGCTCGAGTGACGGTGCCTATTGTGGTTCCCCCACCGAAGAAGAGGAAAGCTAAAGGGAAGAAAACATCGCCTGAGGCTAGGGGCAACAGAAAGGACGAAAATGGATGCCTCGATGAAGAGAAGGAGGGTTCCTCAGACCAGGTCCTAGACCGACGGTGTCGCGCCCCCTAGAACCCGCCAACCTTGTCCTAATCTAGCTGGCAGCTCGGACCCTCTATTGGGGTAAGTTCTGGAGCAGGGCACATGAAAGGCCCACGAGTTCACATCGGGGAGTACGAACAATATGAGTAAGAGGCAATCAACGCCTTGAGGGTGATATTCCCGAGTCTCGCGACGGCTTTTTCGACTTCTGTGGAGAAGCTAATGGAGTTGGAGCGGCTCGTGCTCAATGTGGTCAATTTGGTCATTAACCTTAACTTTAGCTCTTTATTATGGTGTAAATATATGGACTGGGATTGGTACCCTTTTGATTCATGCCATGTGTTGACACTAAGTGTGGTGCCAACACCGATTGTATTGGGTGTTGTCCCAACACTTGTTGTAGAGTAATTTTGCAGCGGAATAACAAACACAATGAATGAATTTTAAGCAGGTTATATGAATATAACCTGTCGAGCCTTGCAGCCAAATATCACTAAATATAAATCTAATGATCTTACAAAAGTCAACTAAGTAAGGAACTCAATCCTAACACTAACTAATCTATAAACTATGGAGTTTATAGCTTAGCTAGATAAAACTCTGTGAAAACAAGACTAATAGCTAACACACGAATTAATCTAATTTCTCAGAACTAATTCTAGTCTCGTTAATTAGTCTTGATGTCGAGCATGCCTTCTTATAGGATTTGACCGTCCTTCTTCATTAGCATGATAGAAACGAGTTGGTGATCGTTCTCTTCTTCTTTGGATAATTCCAAAATCTCTGTTGATGCTTATCTTCAAGAGATCTTCTAATATTATCTTCAATGTATCTTCAGACTATCTTATGTCCTAATATGCTGAAATATATCACAGATAACTACAACTTGTGGCACTAGGTAAGTCTAAGAATAAAGGCAAAATAAAATATTTCACTTAAATTGTTCGGACAGTGCAGTGTTGAGTTCAGTGTTGTGCCAACACCAGGTACCAGAATGTTGGACCAACACTTTCTGACAACACCTGCACTTTCAATCTCCCCCCGTTTGCCTTTCTTCACAAAACTCCACCTACAACCAATTTTGTTCAAGTACCAGCAATTTCAGAATATACAGAACAATACTTATTCTAATTTGCTCCCCCTCAATTTGTGAATGATGAACTGCAGTGTTGAGCCAACTAAGGTTATACTTGTGTTGTCCCAACATTTTCATCTGACATTTCAACACATGTAGTTGGGTCAACAGTAACAACCAAAGCAAACTAGAATAATGATAAACGTGCAGAGTAATATTCATTTTACAGACCCATCCAAAATAAAACAGAGAACATGTTCTCTGTGCCAAAACAACTATTGTTCAAACTATTTAACAAAGTACAAGAAACAAAAAAATGGTGGACATATAAAACAAGTAAAGTTAGAATGTTCCTCAGATTCATTTATATCAGTAATGAGACACTGAGAGTTAGATATTGAGTTTTCATCCTCCTACCTATCAAAAAATTATTTTTGTTCTTTTGCTTTTGTCTGAGTGTTGAGCGCACATGGGTCAGTAACAATGTTGTCTTGACATTATGTCTCGTTCACCTGAGCAAACAAGGTTGCTGTTGTATTTCTTCAGATTCTTGTTCATCTCGGATTTTCTCCAAACCTGCCTCATCATCAATATTATCTATGCACACCCAATTAGAGTTACTTTTGATTCTTAATGTATTTGCACATCCATAGCCCAAGTGACCAAATTCTTTACTTTCATAACACTGGATTTCTTTCATTTTCTTAGTATCACTATTAGAAGGCTTGTTGAAAGTGTATTTTACCATTTTACCAGGAAAAATCTTTCTCATATTGGCACGCAATCTTATTGAACTTTCGTACAACAGAACCTAAGTAAGCACTTATTTCAGTTTCATCATTTGCTTCCATCTCAATTGCTTTAAGAGCAAGTCCTCTTTGTATGTTATTAGTAGGGGTGGGCGCAGTACGGGTACCCGCATTACGGGTACCCACATGTGGATACCCGCGCTAGTGGGAAATGAAACTTTGTTACCATTCCCGCACACGCGGATGCAGGACGGTAGCGGGTACCCAATTTTATGTAGTTTTCATATTTTATAACCTAAAAAGTAAATCAATAGGTTCTCCAAATCAAATGTTTAATGGCAACTTGATTAAAATCTGAAATACTCATAATAACTGAGATCTAATAATCATTCAAATCCTACTCCATCATTCATCAATGACAATAAAACTACATCGTACATAATTAACTCAATTTATAAAAATATAATACAATACAAAAAAACAAGAATATCCTAGTTAGTTGAAGTTACTTAAATCTTAATTATAAATATCTAATCTTAATAAATATGCCATGTTTCTTGAAATTAGTATATTATTCGTATAAATTTTCATTATTGAAGAGACATGCGAGTATCCATACGGGTGCAGGAAATTAATAATATTACTCATTCCCATTTTTGCTTTGAAAACTAAAATGTGGGTACCCGCGTTGCGGATACCCATTCCCACTTTACCCACTCTTAACGGGAAATACCCAAACGGGAGTGGTACGGGGACGGATACCCACTTCAAATGCCCACCCCTAGTTAGTAGGTTCTAGATTCATTTCAAATTCTAGTAAGACATTCATAAGAGTATGAAAGTTAAGGGTGGACTTGTGTCTGGCCTTTTGCATTGCTATTTTCTTAACTTCAAATTTAGGAGACATTGTTCTCATGGCTTTATACACAAGTTGTTTATTAGTTCATTGATCACCTAGACTTTGACATTCATTTGAAATATCCATTAAATTTTCAAAGTAAAAGGTGATACTCTCATCATCACTCATCCTAATATTTTCAAATTTTTGTAAAGCAATTTGAAGTCTGGATTCCTTAACACTTACATCGCACTCATAGTGGGTTTGAAGAAACATCCAAGCTTGCTTTATAGTTGTATAGATCTGTATCAGCCTTGAAAGTGCATGTATTCGGTCGATGTTAGTTTAACATTGAAAGTGCAGGTATTCTGTCAATGTTAGTTTAACATTGAGAAGTCAATGTTAGAATAACATTGTTGGAGCAGAATCCGATTTACAATCTTAATTAATTTCTTCATTATTGTTTTGCCTTATTCACTTAACTAACTGAGTTCCACAGTTGTAATTGTCTTTGGTTATTATTCAGGAAACAAACTTGTCATAGGTTGGACGCTCAAGTTTCCAAGAAGGAAAGTTTCCTTAATTACGCAAACCACTCTACAAGGAAAGAAGAATTCGAGTGGAACTAGGAATGCTTTCCAAGATCAGTCCTGATTTGAAGAAGGAGTCTTTCCCTAGTTAGATCACTAACGAATGAACTATTATTCAAGAAGGACTGCGAGAACAAAGAAGAAGAGTTCAAGAAGGAAACAAGGAGAATTACCAACCGTGTACAACACACCTTGAAGTCGAAGATCAAGAACCTATATATAGGTGTGAAGTACATCAAGACAAACACGAGACAAGAGCCAATCAATCCGAGAGATTTATTTATAGTTGTTGAGTGTTGTCTTGCTTTAGCAAAGTTTGTGAATTGTTAGGATAGATCTAAGAGTGAGGAGCTGTTAGAGATATACGAAGCAATTCTTGTGTGCTTTAGTTCAATCAATTTAAGAGTGAGGAGCTTGAGAATTGAGAGAACGACCTTTGTTAAAACCTTCACGGGTTATTTTGCCTAAGGCTCGGAAGTTAATATAAGTCTATATTCATTTCTTAAACTTGGTGTTTGTTTATTCCGTTGCACTATTCTTCTGGTCTGTTGTTAAAGTAACATCGCCGAGTTAACAACGTTGCAAATCTGCTATTAACTCTCCAGCGTTAAGTTAACAACAACAACGTATCAACCCGATCCACAATTTCAATTGGTATCAGAGCCAAGCACCAACTTCACCGGTGTTTGGCGTTGATACGACAAGATGGACAATTCTAACCCTAATACCAGCAGGTTGCCTGTATTGGAGGGTCCCAACAACTATGCCTACTGGAAGATCAGGCTCAGAGTCCACATCAAATCCATCGACCTAAGAGCTTGGGACGCAGTACTTGAAGGCTACACCATCCCCTACTTGCCAAGAGATGGAGATGCTGATTTGGTACCTAAGCCAAGGGGACAATGGACAGCCAACGAAATTGCTCTCTACAACTTCAATGAAAAGGCCCTCAATGCTATTTTTAGCTGGGTAGGTAATCATATGTTCAAACTTATTCAAACTTGTTCTACTGCTAAAGCTGCATGTGAAATTCTTGAATTACATTGTGAGGGTGATGTGGCTGTGAGGGACTCTAAATATAGAAAACTTTTGAGGGACTTTGAGAAGATAGAGATGGGTGAGGATGAAAGCATTGATAGTTATTTTGAGAAACTTCTAGATATTGCTAATCAGTGCCAAAACTTAGGTTTTATCATCCCTAATCAAACCATGGTCTATAAAGCCTTTAGAACATTATCTTCTAAGTTTACTGTCAAAAGAATTGCTATGAATGAGTCTAGAGATCTTGCCAACATGGACTTTCAAACATTAATGAACACTCTAAAAGAATTTGAACTAGAATTCCTAGGAAAGTCCAGTAAACAACTTGCTTTAGCCTTACTAGGTACTAGCTCAGATTCTACAGGGAGTGATGAGGATGAATATGAGTTGATCTCTTCTAACTATGGTAACATCACTAGGAAGTTTAGTAAATTGGGTTACAAAGATAAAAGTAAAGAAAAACAACCTAGTAATGCTGCTGTTAGTTATAAGAAATTGCCCCCAAAGTTTGTAAAATACATGGCATCTAAGAGCACTCCTCAAGATGCTGAGAAATTGAAAAATGTCCAGTGTTATGAATGTAAGAGGTATGGTCACTTTAAACATGAATGTGCTAACACCCTCAGAACAAGAGGGAATTCTCATTGGGTCTGTGTAGATGACTTTAATGAAGCTGACTTCGAATCTGGAACAAGTGCGGATGAACAATCAGAGGAAATCAACACTGCTGCGCTCTGCACTCGGATCATCTGGTCAGGAGAAGACTCCAGAAACTGCCAAGAACCTCAATGTTACTCTAACATTAGAGAACCAACAGCAAAGCAGGAGATCTTCTTTGGAGACTGGAACAACAATGATACACAGGTTAACCATGACACACTCTCTGATTGTGATGATACTAACTTTGATTGTTTTCATGGCTCAGTTGATCTAGAAGAGGAGTACTTCAATGAAGATGAGATGTCCCAGGAGGAAATTCTTGATGACCTACATACAACCTTTCTCAGACTTGAGAGAGAGAATGTCAGACTCATGAAGAAAAATAAAGCACAGAAGCATGACATTGAATGTTTGAAGAACATGTTGAAACTCTATGAAAGAGATCTTGACAAAGCTGAAGCTGAGCTGAAAGAGGTAAAGGAGAAACTCAAAAAGGATTCACAGATCATAGCCAAATGGAATGGAGGTACTTCTAAACTTGATGAGGTACTGAACATGAGTAACTCAGGTACATGTGGTCTGGGATTTGTTGAGAAACCTTCCTCTTCAAATGTTAATTCTGCTTATCTAACTACAAGCTTTGTTAAAGAATCTGATAATGTGAGTACATGAACTATTAACACTGTAAAAAGTAAACCTACCTTTATCTGCCAGTACTGTTTTCAACCAGGTCACATTAAACCATTCTGTAGGAAATTTATAAAAGAATGTGGTAAGAAAACAGCCTCTGCGTCCAATGTTAATTCTACAACAGGTTCTGATGTTAGACTAACATTAGGTGCAGGACAGAAAAGTAGAACTTGGATAGAAAAGGCTAAAACCCCTAAGGTTAAAGTTATATGCAATGTTGTTTTCTCTGCTGTGTACTCTAACCTTTCAGGTAAATGGTACTTCGATAGTGGATGTTCAAGACACATGACAGGCAGCAAAGAGAATCTTAAGCAAATGGTACCTTTGAGTGCTGGAACAGTGACATATGGAGGAGGCACCAAAGGAAAAATCATTGCCAATGGGACATTGAATGTTGATGGATTCCCTCCCTTGAAGGATGTGTTGTTGGTAGATGGGTTAAAGGCAAATCTAATCAGTATCAGTCAGCTGTGTGATGATGACTTACTGGTTACATTTGATAAGATATCTTGTGATGTTTATGATAGTGACAATGTTCTTGTGATGACAGGTACTAGATCCAAAGACAACTGCTACCTTGCCCAGGAGGAAGCAGAATGTTTCCATGCCAAGATAGATGAGGCTTCTATATGGCATAGGAAACTTGGACATGTTCACTACAGAAACCTTGAGAAATTACAGAAAGTTGATGTTGTAAGAGGCTTACCAAAGCTGTCTTGTCCAGGTAAGCTTGTGTGTGGTGATTGCCTCAAGGGTAAGCAAACCAGAGCAGTTCATACACACCTACAGGTACAGAATGCTAACCCTAGATCTAGTAGGTGTTTTGAATTGCTGCACATGGACTTAATGGGTCCAATTGAGGTAAGTAGTCTCAGTGGGAAGAGATATGCCTTTGTGATTGTAGATGACTTATCTAGATACACTTGGGTAAAATTTCTTAAAGAAAAGTCAGAAGCTTTTGATCAATTCAAAATTCTTTGTGCTAGTATTAAAAACTTGTATGGCTCCACTGTGACTAAGATTAGGTCTGATCATGGTAAAGAATTTGAAAATGCTAGTTTTGATAACTACTGCAATACTAAAGGTATTTTCCATGAATTTTCAGCTCCTAAGACTCCTCAACAGAATGGGATTGCTGAGAGAAAGAACATGACTCTTCAAGAGATGGCCAGAGTTATGCTCAATGCCAAAGACTTATCCAAAAGACTCTGGGCTGAAGCTTTAAATACTGCTTGTCACATTAGTAACAGGGTGTATCTTAGACCTGGAACTAACATGACTCCATATGAACTCTTGAAGGGTGTAAAACCAAATGTTACATATTTCCATGAATTTGGATGTGATTGTTATCTACTGAATGACAGGGATTATCTGAGTAAATTTGATTCTAAAAGTGCAAAATGCATTTTTGTAGGATACTCAGCCAATAGTACTTCCTTTAGAGTCTACAATCTTAGATTGAAGACAATTCAGGAATCAATGAATGTTGTGTTTGATGATTTCACTCTTGATACAAGTACTGGTGACATCTTAGTTCCCAATGTTGAACCAACAGTGGAAACCGAGAATGTTACTCCTGACAATGTTACACCAACATTGGAACTGGAAGCTGGAAACACTAAACATGAGTCAGGGAACGATGTTAGACTAACACCAGCAAGATCTGATGTTAGACTAATAGCAGACGATTCTGACTCAGAACATGAAGTTGCCTCTGAACCTAGAAGAGATCCCCCAGCTAGGATTCAGAAAGACCATCCAGCATCCCAGGTAATAGGTGAACTCACTGAACGGGTAAGGACACGCAATAGAGAAAGACTTGACTATAGAGATATGGTAAAACTGTGTGTCTGTATGAACTTCACTTGTACTGTTGATAATGCCTCTTGTTTTGTCTCCACCATAGAACCTAAAAATGTGAATGAAGCCCTTCTTGATAACTTTTGGATTAATGCCATGCAGGATGAACTATTACAGTTTACTAAGAATAATGTCTGGATACTTGTACCTAGACCACCTAATGTTAATGTAATAGGGACGAAGTGGATATTTAAGAACAAGAGTAATGAGGAAGGGGTTATAGTTAGAAACAACGCTAGACTAGTTGCTCAGGGGTACACACAGGTTGAAGGTGTAGATTTTGATGAGACATTTGCTCCAGTTGCTAGGATTGAATCTATTAGGTTACTTCTAGCCATAGCATGCTGCCTTAAGATAAAACTATACCAAATGGATGTAAAGGGTGCGTTTCTGAATGGGTTGATTGATAAGGAAGTATATGTTGAACAGCCAGAGGGGTTCACAGATCCTAAGTATCCAAACCATGTGTACAAGCTTGAAAAGGCACTGTATGGTCTTAAACAAGCACATAGAGCATGGTATGAAAGGCTTACAAAATTCCTTTTAAGTATTGGTTTTGTTAGAGGTGATGGAGATAGAACACTGTCTTGAAGAAAGATTCTCATGTCTGTGTTGCTCAAATATATGTCGATGATATTGTTTTTGGCTCAACTAACAATTCTATTCTAGAAAAATTTGTTGAATCAATGACAGGGCAGTTTGAGATGAGTATGATGGGAGAATTAACTTTCTTTCTTGGTCTTCAAGTGAAACAAACAGGTAATGGGATTTTCCTAAGTCAGGAAAAGTATGCAAGGAATTTGGTGAAAATGTTTGAATTGGCAGATTCAAAGGCCTTGCAAGACTCCCATGTCTTCATCTGTGAAGATATCCAGGGATGTTAATGGTGCCAATGTTGATCCAACATTGTACCGTTCAATGATAGGAAGCTTACTCTACTTGTCTGCTTCAAGGCCTGATATAATGTTCTATGTCTGTGTTTGTGCTAGGTACCAGGCATGTCCAAAGCAGTCTCATCTGATTGCTATGAAGAGAATTCTTAGATACATTTCTGGCACCTTGGCCCTTGGTATATGGTATTCCTATGACACTAACACCAATCTTGTAGGGTTCAGTGACTCAGACTGGGCAGGTGACACTGATGACAGGAAGTCTACAAGTGGAGGATGTTTTTATCTGGGGAACAACTTGGTCTCATGGTACTGTAGAAAGCAAAACTGTGTGTCACTCTCCACTGCTGAATCTGAATACATAGCAGCAGGCAGTTGTGTCACTCAGTTAGTATGGCTTAAACACATGCTACTGGATTATGGGTTAGACAGTGATACCTTACTTATGTTTTGTGATAATCTTAGTGCTATAAGCATCTCTAAGAATCCGGTGCAACACTCCAGAACTAAACATATTGACATAAGACATCACTTTCTGAGAAACATGGTAGAAGATAAGCTCATTGATATTGAACACATTGAAACCAACAATCAGCTTGCTGATATGTTCACTAAACCCTTAGATTCTGAGAGGTTCTTCAGTTCGAGGAATTCTCTTGGCATGTGCATCGTCTAGGGATGTTAGTTCACCAGTGTTGACATAACACCACTGTCTAGCACTGGTTATTGGTTGTGGTGTATCTGTAATTCTTTTCGTTTCTTTCTGCATTCTTTCTTCTTGCATAGTACATCCTTGTTAGAGATTCTGTTGGGTTGTGTGGTTAAACTGTATGGATAGCTGAGTTGACTGGTGGACAGGTACATATCAAGAGGTTTGTAAAGTAGAACTCTATTGTTAATCTGTGAATGTTAACCTAACATCTGGGAGAAGCTGGGGTACACAGAGCTCACTACTCTGATGTTATTCAGTTGTGTCTTATCCATGTTAGGTTAGACAAAGCATGAAGAGAAGCTGGGGTACATGATGTTGAATGCTTCATTGTCATTCAGTTGTGCTTATTTTTGTGTTTTTTCTATGGCCAAGGTTATGCATGATAATGATCTTTACTACTGGGGTGTTTTGAAGTTTAGACTGCTTGCATTCAGTAGCATTGTTCACTTGGTATTTCGCTTGTATACAGGTTGGAAAACAAGTATGCATGAGGGACTGGGGTGGAGAAGTATATGATAAATGTATTGTCTTCATTCAGTTCCTTTGTACTTGCCTAATCTGTTGCTGATGGTTAAGTTGCTGGGGTGTGTGGGGTCTTGCGCTGCCCACATTCAGTGATGAATCTATCCTTTTACATTCACTAGTTTTTTGTTCAAAAGAGTTCATAAAGATAAATTGATGTGTCTTGATCCCAGTCAGCAAAGCTGTTTGTACTTGGTTACCATCTCCCAATGTTAATCTAACATTGTTGCATTCTTTCTTGTTCTGTATTCTTTTTTTTCTTGTGTCGGTTTGGGCTTAGGGGGAGTAGTAATCCTAGGAAATCATGTGTTGAGGCATACTTTGTGGGTGACTCACTGCAGGTAAAACACTATGTTTTGTGATCTTCTATGCTATGGGAACATCTTTTCCTTGGATATGTATATCCACTCTGTGTTTTTGTGTTTGATGTGTTACTTACTCATACTGATGATCTTAACCTATGTCTTTGTACCTATGTACTTGGGTGAGGGTTCAGATTAGTTGATAGGAATATCTCACGCTCTCACATGATGCTGCCTTGGATGAAGCCCTGCACCTACAACTTTCCTCCCTGATGTTAACTTACTAATGTTAGTCCAACATTGAAACATTGTAACTTATAAATTTTCAGGTTTGAAGACCGCTCTGGTTACGTGTTAATCCAACACTGACACGTGGTAAGGTGAACATGGGTATGATCGTGTGACAGTGGTCCGATTATGTTGGTAACATGTTACAACACCACTATCTCTACTCTTCAGCTGATTATTGTATAATTTGCCCTAATCTCCTTCTACTGTGTACGCGCTCAAATTTTTTTTTGCAAAAAGAACAACTCTCTCTGCGATAATCAAGTTTCGATTTTTCTTCTCTAAATCACTAACAATGGCACGCAAGTCTTCCATTGACACTCTTGCAGCAGCTGCCGAACAGATGGAGCAACCTAGACGCCCGCAGGACCAGAAGTGCAACTGCTGAAGTGATTACTGCCGCCGCACCAAAGAGAAAATCCACTTATCAACGGCGCAAGGGCAAGAAAGCTGCTAAGGGTGATGTTGATTCAACACCAAAAACTTCTGAGCAAACCTCCACTCCCACCAACCCTGAAAACGAGGTAATGATGGCTAACCCTACTCTGGATATACCTGATACTACTGTTGTTGGTATTGAGGGGGAGAAAGAGGCCCCGGGTGTTGTTGTGGGTGAGTCTGAGGTGGTGCATGAGGTCCCTGAGGGTAATGCTGGGGATGAATTTGTGGTTGCTGAGGAAGTGGTTGAGCCTACTAAGGCTGATGAGGCTGAGCGGGATACTGCTGATGAGATGGAGACTCTTCCTGAGGAGTATGATCAGGTTGAGGAGACTGTGGCTGAGGAGGTTACTACTGAAGGTAACCAAGATGCTGGTGAAGAGGATGACAGTCAACCTGAAGAGGTTGAGAGAGAAGAAGAAGAGAGCCTGACTCTCACTGACTTAGCTACTGCTGCTAAGAAAAGAAAGGGAAAGCAGGTGGTGGTTGAAGCTTCTGAGTCTGAGTCAGAAGAAGAAAAAGAGGAGGAAGAGGATGAAGTTGAGGAGGAAGTTGAGGATGAAGGCCTACAAGTAGGTGATGACCCTGCTGATGTTACTCCAACATCAGATGAATACTTTGATCTGCTTGAGGAGGAGTATCCCAAGAAGCCTTATTCTGGCTTCTATGTGTCTGCTGAGGCAGAAGAGCTGTGGGAGGCTTATTAAGCCAGGGTGATTCATACTGAGAGGAACATTGATGAGGAAATGTTCAAAGAAAATAGGTTGGTTGAGCTGCTGGAAGCTAGAGGGGTGTTGGGCTCTGTGATGAACCAGTCATCATATGTCCCTGATGTGATCAGAGAGTTCTACATGAACCTCTCTCAATGGGTGTCCCACCAGGACTCTCCCAAGTTTGGCAAAGCTTGGGTCAGGATGAATGTCTATGACATTAGCCCCTCTGTGATCAATGAGGCTTGGGGACTCCCTGACCCTGAGGAGACTGAGGATCCTAGCATGGATGAGGTGATCACTGACCTCACTGGTGGACTGACAAGGAAATGGAATGACAGTTTTCCAACTACAAAGCTGACCTCCTTAAGTGCTGTACTTCACAAGCTCTCCACCTACAACTGGCAGCCCTCTTCAAACACCACTGTGATGACAAAAGAATCTGCAAGGCTGGTGTACAAATTGAAGAAAGGGCTGAGTGTGAATATAGGGGAGAAGGTTCTGAGGCACATGAGGGAAGTCACAACTAAGGCAAAGGGAATCATTCCATATCCCTCTCTGATATCCAGCATTCTGGTGAAGCAAGGCTTCAAGACAAAGAAGACAGAAGGCTGGATCAAGAACAAGGCCAAGATGATCATCACCAGGAGCTATTTCACTCAGATCAGGATTCAGGATCTGCCATGGAATCCCAAGGATGGAGCTGGTCCAAGCAGGAAGAAGAAGAAGAAGAAGACTCACAAGTTTGCTGCTTCTTCAGTTCCCGTGGCTAGTGGGGACAGCTGTTCTGTCATTGCTGATGCCTTTGTGGAGGAGACCCTGGTGTGGCTGGACAGAGAGTTCAAGGATACCCAGAGAGACATAGCAGACAAGCAAGTAAGGCTGCAAGAGATAGACAGCCTCAGGAAGCATTTGAGGGATCTGCCTTCCTCACAAAAAGGGGGAGAATGATCAAATTTCAAAAATTTCTGAGTTCTGTTATGTTTCTGTCAGCATGAACAATTATTTTTCTTTGTTTATTTTTCGGTTTCATCAAGGAGTGTGTTCCTTGCTACTTAGTATGGTCTATAATTAAGTACATTTCTGTCTTGTTGCTTACTGCTTCTGCTTATGATCATTGAACTTTGGATACAAAGTACTAACTCTGTTTTGCAGGTGTTAACTGATCTCTGATGTTAAAATAACATTGAGATGTTCAATGTTAGAATATCTATATGGGTTCGATGTTAAGCTAACATTGACAACGACAGACATATGTTATGACAACATTGAAAGTATCAATGTTAGAATAACATTGAAATGGTCCCTTCTGAGTTTCAGGGGGAGCGTACTTATTTTTCCATTGTGATCTGGTAGTTAAGTTTGTTTGAATAATTTGATCTGGTTAGAACAGGTTCTTAGGTTTTGTGATTAAGGCAAAAATGGGGAGATTGAAAGTGCAGGTATTCGGTCGATGTTAGTTTAACATTGAAAGTGCGGGTATTCTGTCAATGTTAGTTTAACATTGAGAAGTCAATGTTAGAATAACATTGCTGGAGCAGAATCCGATTTACAATCTTAATTAATTTCTTCATTATTGTTTTGCCTTATTCACTTAACTAACTGAGTTCCACAGTTGTAATTGTCTTTGGTTATTATTCAGGAAACAAACTTGTCATAGGTTGGACGCTCAAGTTTCCAAGAAGGAAAGTTTTCTTAATTATGCAAACCACTCTATAAGGAAAGAAGAATTCGAGTGGAACTAGGAATGCTTTCCAAGATCAGTCCTGATTTGAAGAAGGAGTCTTTCCCTAGTTAGATCACTAACGAAGGAACTATTATTCAAGAAGGATTGCGAGAACAAAGAAGAAGAGTTCAAGAAGGAAACAAGGAGAATTACCAACCGTGTACAACACACCTTGAAGTCGAAGATCAAGAACCTATATATAGGTGTGAAGTACATCAAGACAAACACGAGACAAGAGCCAATCAATCCGAGATATTTATTTACAGTTGTTGAGTGTTGTCTTGCTTTAGCAAAGTTTGTGAATTGTTAGGATAGATCTAAGAGTGAGGAGCTGTTAGAGATATACGAAGTAATTCTTGTGTGCTTTGCTTAGTTCAATCAATTTAAGAGTGAGGAGCTTGAGAATTGAGAGAACGACATTTGTTAAAACCTTCACGGGTTATTTTGCCTAAGGCTCGGAAGTTAATATAAGTCTATATTCACTTCTTAAACTTGGTGTTTGTTTATTCCGCTGCACTATTCTTCTGGTTTATTGTTAAAGTAACATCGCTGAGTTAACAACGTTGCAAATCTGCTGTTAACTCTCCAGCGTTAAGTTAACAACAACAACGTATCAACCCGATCCACAATTTCAAGCCTGAACATATGTGGATCATCCCAACTGAAGATGGCATTGAGTGCTTTCTCATTTAAGGTTGCTTCATTGATTTCTATTGTAGTCCAATCAGCTTCAGGTTTCAAACTGAAGAAGCACTCATTATCGAAGAGTTTTGTGAACATGTCAGCTAGTTGATTGTGGGTTTCAATATGTTCAATTGTGATTGTTTCATCTTCAATCAAATCTCTTAAGAAGTGATGTCTAATGTCAATGTGTTTGGTTCTAGAATGTTGCACATGATTTTTAGATATGCTAATGGCACTCAAGTTATCACATAATATTAGAAGAGTATTACTAGTTAACCCATAATCACAAAGCATATGTTTCAACCATATCAGTTGGATTACACAGCTGCCAACGACAATATATTCTGACTCAGCAGTAGACAAAGAGACACAATTTTTTTTCTTACTGTACCGGGAAACCAAATTATTTCCTAGATAAAAGCACCCTCCACTAGTGGATTTTCTATCATCTAGATCTCCTGCCCAATCACTATCATTAAAGCCAACTAGATTTAAGTTTGTATCATGAGAGTACTAGATTCCTAACTCTGCAGTTCCAGATATATACCTCAAGATTATTTTTACAACAGTTAAGTGAGATACCTTAGGTGTATCCTAATACTTGGCACAAACACTCACTGAGTACATTATGTCAGATCTGGGGGCTAATAAGTACATGAGACTCCATATTATTGATATGTAGAGTGTTGAGTCAATATCTTCACCATCTATATTCTTCTCAATCTTCACAGTAGTGGACATAGGTGTCTTGCAAGGCTTAGACTCCAGCAACCCAAATCTCTTCACCAAATTCCTAGCATACTTCTCGTGAGATAGAAACATTCATGTTTCTTTCTGTTTCACTTGGAGTCCTAGGACGAAGGTGAGCTCCCCTATCATACTCATTTCAAATGTACCTGTCATAGTACTAACAAACTTGTCCAGTGTGGACTGATTAAAAGAGCAACATATTATATCATCAACATAGATTTGAGCTATATAGACATCTTTGTTATTCTTCATGATAAATAATGTTCCATCACCTTCACCTCTTGAAAAAATAAAAACATAGTAGGAATTCAGTTAACCTCTCATACCAAGCTCTAGGAGCTTGTTTCAAACTATATAAAGCTTTTCCAAGTTTGTAAACATAATCAGGGTGATGGGGATCTGTGAATCCTTTTGGTTTCTCAACAAAAGCTTCCTTGTCTATATAACCATTCAAAAAGTCTCCATTAACATCCTAGTTTGATTTCCAAGAAACAAGCAAATGGCAAGTAAAAGCCTAATGGATTCTACTCTGGCCACATGGGCAAAAGTCTCATCAAAATCAATCCCTTCAACTTGAGTATACCTTTGGGCTACTAACCTAGCCTTATTCCTCACTATCACTCCATTTTTATCACTTTTATTTTTAAATATCCACTTAGTTCCAATCATATTAGCATGAACATGCCTAGGAACTAGTTTCCATACTTTATTTTTAGAAAATTGCATGAGTTCCTTTCGCATTGCATTTATCCAGTGAGAATCTTTCAGAGCCTCATTTACATTCTTAGGTTCTACTGCGGAAACAAAACAAGTAACTGAATCACACATAGATGACATGCAAACACTAAGAATAGCCATATTTTTATAGTTTACTCTTTCTTTGTTTCTGGTTATTACACCTTCTGTAAGGTTCCCTATAACCTGAAAGGTGGGATGATCCCTCTGAATTCTGGCAGAAGTGTCTCTTCTAACATTTTCACCAACAACCTCTTTTGTGTCAGAATCTACATAAACTGGTGTTGGTCCAACATCTGTATCGGTCTGTGTTGGCTCAACATCATCATTCATAGTGCCTTCTACTTCAGTCCCTGGTGTTGAGTCCACATTGTCACTCAATGGTATTGGCTCCACACCACCAGTCCACTTCGGGCATCCGGTACAACAGCATGGTAAACTGCTGCAAAGCACACAAAACCAAGCGTCGTACTAAAGCAGCAAAGTCAAAGGCGGTCCCAGTTGGTTACCAGTGGTACCTGCAGGAACAACCTGATCATCAAACACAATGTTTATAGATTCTTGTATAGTATTTAATCTAGGATTAAACACTCTATATGCACTGCTATTCACAAAGTATCCAACAAAAATGCATTTTTCACTTTTAGCATCAAACTTCCCTAATGGTTGTCTATCTTTCAAGATGTAACACACACAACCAAACTCATGAAAAATACTCATATTAGGCTTGACTTTCTTAACAATTTCATTAGGTGTCATGGTCGTGCCTGGTCTTAGATAAACACAATTTGAAATATAGCAAGTTGTACTAAGTGCTTCTGCCCAAAGTCTTTTTTGGTTATCTTTCTAGAGTTTAACATTACCCTAGCCATTTCCTACAAAGTTCTATTTTTCCTTTCAGCAACCCCATTTTGTTGGGCAGTGATTGGGGCAAAATATTCATGAGAGATGCCTCTAGAATCACACAGATTATCACATTTTCTATTTTCAAATTCCCTACCATGATCTGATCTAATCCTAATAACACATGCATTATAGAGCAACTTAATACTATCATCTAGTATATTGAACATCTCCACAACTTCCGATTTTTATCTCAAGAACTTAACCCAAGTGTACCTGGAAAAGTCATCAACAATCACATACGCATATTTCTTACCAGCAAGGCTACAAACCTCTATAAGACCCATCAGGTCCATGTGCAACAGCTCAAATCATTTAGAAGTTCCAGAGATCTGACCTTCCACATGTATATGAGCATGTGTAGTCTTGGTTTGTTTACCTTGCAGACAATCACCACAAACCAGTTTACCTGGAGTGGTGAGTTTAGGTATGCCTCTCACAACTTCCAATTTAATGATATTTTCCAGATTCCTGTAGTGGACATGTCCTAGTCTTCTGTGCCAAACCACAGATTCATCAACCTTCACATGCAGACACTGTGCATCCTCATCCACCAGGTAGCAGTTGTCTTTTGACCTTTTTCCTATCATAACACAGTTGTTAGATTTATCAAACACATCACATGAATACTTTTCAAATTTAAGAATCAAATTATCATCACAAAGTTGGCTAATGCTGATAAGATTAGCTTTCAATCCATCCACCAGTAGAACCTCAGTCAGATGTGGGAAACCATCCACATTGAGAACCACATTTCCTATTATATTTCCTTTTCTTCCTCCACCATATGTAACAGTACCAGTATACAGTGGTACAAAGTCCATGAGATTAGTCTTGGTACCTGTCGTATGTCTAGAACTACCACTGTCAAAATAACAATCATCAGTAAGAGTATGAGTAGCTGGGAAGA
Organism: Linaria vulgaris; assembly: GCA_948329865.1. Classification (NCBI taxonomy): domain Eukaryota; kingdom Viridiplantae; phylum Streptophyta; class Magnoliopsida; order Lamiales; family Plantaginaceae; genus Linaria; species Linaria vulgaris. The sequence goes on along the minus strand of OX415250.1, from coordinate 24,947,679 downwards.
CAACATTACATATAATCTTAATTTTAGGAGACCACATTCTGTTCTTTTGAAAACTGTTATTTTGTTCACTGGTGTTGTTTCGGAATGTTGAGCCAACATCAGAGAGGTGTGATGTTGTCCCAACATCCGATCCAACATTACTGCTATTACACTTATATCCACATAATGTTTTTTTATTTGAAACACTATGGTTTCAAATGACCAGGCTGAAAACAATATTGGCATATATAGGTTATCTTCTTAGATTGAATAGGGTTGCCATTATTTTTACAAATACCAGCCTTTACAAAACCAGGTATAATAGTATCATATTTACTTGGCCTTTCTTGGTATTCCAAACATGTAGTTCCTTCACTGTCAATGCTCATAGCTTCATCAAGCTTGCTTGTACCTGAGTTCCACTTGGCAATTGTTCTCTCTTCTTCTTCCAGCTTTATCTTCATCTTCTCCATTTGACACTCCTTTCTGGTGAGGTTTTTCTCCAGTTTTGTTATAGTTTCAATTAAGAAATTGTTCTCCTTAATGAGCTCATTTTTGCTTTTTATGATTTTCTTTACTGCATCAAGGAGTTCCCTGCAAACAACCTTCAGTTCATCAATTACCTCGCCTTGATCCATTTCCCCTTCAAAGAAGTACTCTGCATCCAAATCTACAGAACCACCAAAATAGACAAAGTTAGAATGTTCCTTAGAATCATTTATATCAGTAATGAAACATTGAGAGTTAGACATATAACCGTCATCCTCCCAGTTGTTGAAGTAGTCTTTATGTTATTCTTGATCAGCCTGAGTGTTGAGGCAACATCTGTCAGTCCCAATGTTGTCCTGACATTCGGTCCAGTTTACTTGAGCAGACAAGGCTGATGTGTGAACTTCTTCAGGCACTTGTTCATCTGGTAACTCCTCCAAACTTGTCTCATCATCAATGTTATCTATGCATACCCAGTTAGAGTTACTTTTGATTCTTAAAGTATTAGTACACTCATATGATAAGGGACCATTACCCTTGCATTCAAAGCATTGGATTTCTTCATTTTCTTAGTGTTACTATCAATGGGCTTTTTGAAAGAATACTTTACCATTTTACCAGTAAATCTCCTTCTCCGATTATGAGGAATATTCTTTTCTTTTATGACTCTATCATTCAAAGCAATTTTATTGAACTTTTTAACCACTGAACCTAGATAGGCACTTATCTCAGTTTCATCATCAACTTCTTTTTTAGTGCCTTTTAGAGCAAGACCTCTCTGTTTATTAGTAGGCTCTGAATTCATTTCAAATTCTTGCGAAACATTCAAAATGGTATGGAAGTTAAGTGATAACATGTGTCTTGCTTCTTGCATATCAATCTTCTTAACCTTAAACGTAGGGGATAGAGTTCTCATAGCTTTGTAAACTAATTGTTTATTAGTTAGAGGGTAACCTAAGCTTTGACATTCATTAGATATGTCCATTAGTTTCTCAAAATAAGAAGTGACAGACTCATCATCACTCATTCTCATACATTCAAATTTTTGTAAAGCAATTTGAAGTCTAGCTTCTTTGACACTTGCATCTCCCTCACAGTGAGTTTGAAGGAGAATCCAAGCTTGTTTGGCAGTTGTACACAATTGTACTAACCTGAACATATGTGGATCAATCCAACTTAAGATGGCCTTCAGTGCTTTCTCATTGTAGGCTGCTTCATTGACTTCTACTATAGTCCAGTCAGCTTCAGGCTTCAGGTTTACATCATTGTCATTGTCTCTAGCCGTCATTGGTGGAGTGTATCCATCAATGATTGATTTCCAAGATCGTAGGTCTAAGGATTTGATGTATTGCCAGAGTCTGATTTTCCAGTAAGCATAATTTGTCCCATCCAGCGCTGGTAGCCTGCTGTTAGTATTGGGGTTCACATTATCCATGGTATGGTACCAAATCCAAACACCAAAGAATTGGGTGCTTGCCTCTGACACCAATTGTAAATGTACTGTGTTGACACTAATTATTGTACCAACGTCGATTGTATTTGGGGTTGTCCCAACAGTTATTGTAGAGTAATTTTGCAGTGGAATAACAAACACAATGAATGAATTTTAAACAGGTTATATGAATATAACATGCCGAGCCTTACGGCCAGATAATCACTAAATATAAATCTAATGATCTTACAAAAGTCAACTGAGTAAGAAACTCAATCCTAACACTAACTAATCTTTAAGTTATGGCGTTTATAGCTTAGCAAGATAAAACTCGGTAAAAACAAGACTAATAGCTAATACAAGAATTCTTCTAATTTCTCAGAACTAATTCTAGTCTCGTTAATTAGTCTTGATGCCGAGCATGCCTTCTTATAGGATTTGATCGTCCTTATTTATTGGCGTGATAGACACGAGTTGGTGATCGTTCTCTGCTTCTTTGGATAATTCTGAAATCTCCTGTAATGCTTATCTTTAAGATATCTTCTACTATTATCTTCAATGTGTCTTTAACTTTTCTTCTTTCCTTAAGCATAAGTCCGCACGATCCTTAGAGTTCTAATATCCTGAAACATATCACAGATAACTACAACTTGTGGCACTAGGTGAGTTTAAGAATAAAGGAAAAATAAAATATTTCACTTAAATAATTCGGACAGTACAATGTTGAGTTCAATCTTGGGCCAACACTAGGTACCAGAATATTGGACCAACACTTTCTGACAACACCTGCACTTTCATATGGCATTGAGATTTTTGTGCTTATTAAGTGTTGAGTTGGTGCTTTTTAGAATTGAGGGGTCATCGATGCCATGGCTAAAGGTTTGATGCGTACCTACGAGGAGAGGACAACTGGGCTTGATCTCTTAAGGGCAAAATTTAAGGGAAGTGACCCCGAGGCTTTAAAGGCTGCAATGGATGAGAAAGAAAAAGGCCTTGCAACTTGCCAAAGATACTGCCAACCGAGGAAGCGTCGGTCAAGAGGCCGTGAGAATTGCAGAATTCAGCAGCTTGAGGTGCAAGTCAACAAGCTGGAGGAGGGGAAAACGCATTGGAGTCACGGGTGGCAGACCTTGAGAAGAAAATGGCTGCTGAGAAGGAAAAGGTCGAGCACGCAGAGAATCTTTGTTATGCCTGCGACTTGAGTGGGGTATGCTCCTTTCGCTGTTTAGACCTATAATTGTTTACTTTCTTCTGACAATTTACTGCTTCTAGCATGAATAGCCTCCTACCGTGCAACTGCGAGTGGAGATCGCCGAGGAGTACCTGCAAAGCAATACCTTCCAGGAGATCACTCTCTGGCGCGGAATTCTGGATGCCAAAAAAGCTCAAGTGCTAATGGTACAACATATTCATAGCACCAGTTATATGTGCAGTCGATTCGACCCACAATGGTTAGATTTATCACTAGGTCATGATCTCAAGCCTTTGCCTCCAGCTATCAACAACGAGCCTGCCCCTGCATATGAGTTCGCCAGTTTGTTGGAACAAGAGGGGTTGGTTAATCGCAGGATGTCGCCTCCTCCTCCATTGTCGACTGCCAATCCTTCTTCAGAGGATAAAGACGATGTCGAGGTCTATGTGCCTTGGTTTAAGTTTATGTTATTATGAACAATTTGCTTGTTTTGTTTTGGCGCTGCGTCGCCCTACCTCCTTGGATAATTTCATTGCTAATGTTTTCTTTGTTTGAATATTTTGCTATTATTCGTGTCACATTTGTGAGGATGATCTATCGATTGCTTATTTGTGGGTTATTTTAAAAATTGGGTGTTTGACGCCTGGTTATTTGTTTGCTTAATGCGATGCACGCACTTGTGTGCTAGTGATCTGCTTTATTAATGTTGTGCCATGGGTAGTTATTTAGCTTGCACTTATCTCAAAGTGTTATCTCATCTTCAGGATTTTAGGTTTGCACTCACATTCTTTTGTCAAAGTGTTCATCCCTTCTGTTGCTTTGGACTTCAGGTTTGCACTTGCCATGCCTTCGGCGAAGTGTCTGTCCTTTTCGTTATTATAGGACTTTTTGGTTTGGACTTGCCATATCTTTGGCGGAGTGTTTGTCCCTTTCATTATTATGGGAATTTTTGGTTTGCACTTGCCATATTTTTGGCAAAGTGTCCGTCCCTTTCATTATTACGGGACTCTTTAGTTTGCACTTGCCATCATTTTGGAAGAGTGTCCGCCCACTTCGTGTTTTTAAGATTTTGGATTTGCACTTGTCTTGTTTCGACTAAGTGTCCACCTCTTAAGGGTCCTGCGACGTTTGCCTAGAGTTGAGTTCCCGCTTAGTAGTACATGTCTTACCACCCTCATTCGGGAAACAAAACAAAAACATATTTCCATGGAGTAATCTAAGGGAAAGATACCCATATCGTGACCATACTGGTCTCAAAATGTTGTGATCCTTTCTTGTCGTACCTGTTAGGATACTTATTTAAAATATTATTGCAGATAACGAATAAATATCATCTAACAGAAACATATGTAGTGCATTGGCAGTCTTAGCGGCAGACGTTTGGGTCTTATGGGCTCCGTCCTGGGTGTACATGTAATGACCCTTCAATAAGTGTCATCAAAAGAGGGCAATTCATACCCCCCCCCCAGAGATAGGAATTAGATAATAGATAGGGATGAGCCTAGCGCATGGCCAAGTTGCCTATGTTGCCTGAGGGGTTCCCCGGGACTCAAGCATTCGTAGTTCATGTTTTGAGTTATTACATGCCAACCCCTAATGCACGTGTCAATTTAGGGGGCGAATAGAAATTGTTCAAAAAGTACGAAAATTGAAATCACTAGCAGAATTATCAAAGGACAAGTCAGTCGATCTCCTCCATCTCCATGGGTCCCAATGCGGCCAACGCCTCTTGCTCCTTTTAAGGTGGCAACTTGAGTGATACTACATAGCAACGCCGACCCTGCCTGTGATCAGCAATTCTCTTACCCGCTCTTCTAATGGTTGGAAACTTCACCATTTGGTGGTGCGTTGAAGGCACTGCTCGCAAGGCGTTGAGCATCAGCCTTCTCAGGATTGCGTTATAGGGAAAGCGCAAATTGATGACCACGTAATCAACGAGCATGGTCTTTCTTTGAGGTGACGTTTCGAGCGAGGAGGGGAGAGAGACGATTCCACGGGGCACTACTTCTATTCCGTTGAACCCGCGCAACGAGGTTCTGAATGCCTCCATCTTGCTATCGCCCAACGCCATATGCTCCCAAGTTGAGTCACGAGCATATTAACGGAGCTTCCATTATCTATCAAAACTTTCATCACACGAAAGTTAGCAATATCAACTATTACTACCAACGGGCAATCTAACTTACCGGCCTGAATCGCTTGAGGACTCAGTTTTTGCCTGTCCGCTTCTGAGAAGGTGATCTCTGTAGACACATTAATTTCGTGTCTAATTAAATTAAATGATTGTAATTCTTAAGATGCAAGGAATACAAAATATATTTTATTTAATTTTAATATTTTGAGGAATTAAAATAAATATTTTAATTAAATCTTAAGACAATGAAATAATTGCTCATCAAATCTCAAGACATGGAAAGTCTTCTCCTCCAAGTCTCAATCTTCAAGAGATAGAAAGAATTCTCCACTAAATATCAACACAAGGAAAGAATTCCCCACCAAGTCTCAATCTTCAAGAGATGGAAATAAGATTCTCTTAGATAAAGTCTTCCATATCAAGGAATTGTAGACGCGATCACAACCGTTCATCTCATCAGGAGATTCTAATTGAGATTCACTCCACTACTATAAATAGAGGTGGTCTTGAAGAAGAAAAGACACACAACAAAATATTCACAAGTTAAAGAGGGAAAATCTCTAAGTTTTTCGCTCCACCAAGTTCATCCATCTGCAAGCGTTCTTTGCGGCATTCAAGGTGTTCTTTACAAAAAAAAAAAAACCTCCATTTGATCCATCATCAAGCCTTAAGTCCATCAAATAACCGTTTTGAAGATTGCACTTCTGCCAAGGAAGATCGAGCTTCAACAAATTCAACATAATCGACACCAATTTCATACCATTCTTAAAGATCTTCAAGCCAAACGTCCGTTTGATACGAGAACAAGCTGCAAGGACCTCGAAAAACCATTTTTGAAGATCAAAGCCCCTTTCAAAGAATATCAAAGTCCACATATCCGAAGAACTGAAGACGAAGATCATATCATCCTTCATCAATCTTCAAATCAAATTCCAAATAAAATTTATGTTCGATCCGAGATCAAGCTGCCAAGCCCTCGCATCAACGTTTATCAAGCATCCAAATATTTTGAAGATCAAGATTCTCCCAAAGAAGATTGACATTCAACAAGCTGAAGACGAAGATCAAATTGTTCGTCGCAAATATCAAGTCAAGTAGATCGTCAATTCAAAATCAAGCTCAACGCATTTGGATTAACGTTAAACTCAAATACACGTTGAAGAGATCAAAATCAAATCCACTCAAGTCAACCAAATTCCAAAATCATTTGTTTGGGAAAAGAATCAGAGGATCAAATAGAGATTGAATCACAATTGTACTTTAAATTTATTTAAATTTGCTTTGTAATCTTTTCTTGTCTTATAATTACAGAGATCAAGAATTTGTTGTTACAATCTCCTCTGGCCTTATTTCTTCTATCCCGAGGAGGTCGACAAAACCAACAAATCGATCTCATCGATCTCCCTCGTGACTCTCTTACGCCCCTTGCCAGAATCAGCTCTGACCGGACCTTCCGCAATCATGTGTATGATGCCCTTCCTGGGTTGGCTGTCCATTAGCTGGGGATAATCCACGACATGTGGTTTATCCGCCATCTTTTGTTTGTCCTTGTGGGGAGATCGTGATATGTCCCTATTAGCCTTATCCTTCTCATCCTTTAAGCCCCTGACATATTCATCGAGCTTTCCATCCTTGATCAACCGCTCTATTTTGTCTTTTAAGGCCTTGCAATCCTTCGTGTCATGTCCATTTTGCTTGTGGTTTTTGCAGTAGCGGATTGACAGTCTCGTCGCTAGGGAGTCTTTTGATCTTCCATGGCTCCTTTAGCCATATTTTTCTCTTTGTTGCCCCATACACTGTCATGATATCAACGTTTAGGGGAGTATATCGTCTTGGTGACGAATTCATGTGCATGTTGCTTATATTCCTATTGTAACTTTGGTCCTCTCTTCCTCTTTCTTTGACCATGGGGAAATGGACAATGGCTTTGGCCTCCATCATTTCCTCGCGGTGCACTACCTGATGTGCAAATTTGTTGATCTCTCCGTTCGTCCTTGTAACGCCCCGAAATTTCGAGGCTAAACAGTACAAAATAATAACAAGTCGAAGATACTAATTGTCCAAAAACTAAACAATTCAAGATAATATATGACAAACTTCACGGCTTTATTAAATAGCAATCCAATTCCAACTCTTTATATAATAATATTATAAGTGGTGATTTATGGTTTTTAGGCCTAAGAGATTTACTGAACATTCAATTGGATATATGCATACGCATCTGACACATCCATTAATGCATACATATGAAAAATCTAATATAATGATACTATTATAAAAGGGCTACTTACCACTGAAAATGAGTTTTCCTTTATGTATACCACTCTGCAGTTTTGATCATTTATATATACTGTGCTCAATTTTAGTCCTCTATGAATACATTGTGTTCAATTTTGGTCCTTCAACCAAATTAATTTTAATTGTTTTCAAAAAACGTCACGTGCGAGTCATGCGATGTCCTATATGGGTCCCATTAATTATTTATGTCTATGTTAAACTTAAAATTTTAGAAAATGGTAGATCCGATAACAACCCGCCTCCTCCCTCTCCACGTTAAAAATTATGGATTAAGATTTTGCATCATAAATAGTTACATGTATTTTGTATTCATGGTTTAAACTTAGGATAGTGAAAAATAAAAATATATACATGTTTATTTTATTTATTTAAATTCTGAAGTGATTACCAAATGCATAGTCTCTAAACGATGGCTATCACACTTTTTTTAATTTTATCTTTCAAGATTGATACACAATCAATACGTTACCACATTTGATCATTTGTAGCTATAGAAATCTGAAGGAGAAATCCTATTACTTTTACTCCCTTCTATTTAGTGGTAAAAATGGGCTCGTACGTCTCATCTTACTAGGTCGCCACTCTCGTTTTTGTTAACAAAACTATTATTTTTCTTAAATTCTAAGTTAAAACATAAATAAAAATAATAATGAGACCGGTTTCAGGTGTCACGTGACTCGCATGCGACGTCTTTTGACAAAATTTAAAATTAATTTGGCTGAAGGACCAAAATTGAGCACAATGTATACAAAAATGACTAAAATTGAGCATAGTATATATAAAGGACTAAAATTGCAAAGTGATATACATAAATGATCAATGTCAAAAACCCCCCATTGAAAATTGAGGTGTACATGCAGAGGAGAAACGAATTGCAAGAAAAGAAAAAATTAAACTAACGGCGTCGCAGGAGAGTATGGAAAGGAAGGAAAACGGCGTAACTTTTTTTGAGTGATATGCAGGAACCTTAATTCTGATTTAAGATATCTTGGGCCTTTGTAGCAATTAAGTATTAAGTATAATAATGCGAACTAATTCTTTGGGCCTTAAAACATTAAAATACATTTACAAATTCGGGAAGAAAAGCAATTTATTTAAAATAAATTCTTAGTTATCTTAATACCTGAAACAAAATATCAACTTAATTCGATGACACAAATTAAAAATCATTCTATAGGTTACTAATAAAGTTCTAAACTCCATTAAATAAATATATCAAAAATTTGGGGTTTTACAGTCCTCGACTTTGCTTTAAGCAAGTCCTCACTAAAGGCTTCATTCCCAGTCGCGTGGAAGATGATGTTCGCGACCATCTCACCCTTAGGGTCGTCTATCTTCAACAGTTCCGCATTGAACCACCTCATAAAATCTTTTAGGGTCTCTTTCTCCCATTGCTTTACCGAGTATAGGTGAGAATGATCCATCACCGTCCTCGATTGACTTGAAAATTGATTTATGAACTTCTTTCTTAGTTCCTCGTAGATCGTGATTGTCCCCGCGGGGATTCTGGTGAACCAATCTAGTGCCACTCGAGTCAGAGTGGTGGCAAAAATGCACGCTTGCACAACTGAACCCGTGCAAGTTAAGCAAGCCATCCAAGAAGAAGATGTGCTCCTTCAGATCCTGCTTTCCATCGTACGTCTTCAGCGTCGATATTTTCTCCCCATTTCCCATAATTTCGACCTCTATCTCGGCACTGAAAGGAGAGCTTTTGCGGGTCCTCCCCAACACCGCCATCCTATTCTCAACCTCGTTTCTCTCTTTGTTCAGTCTCTCCAATTTCCTTGCGATAGCAGCCCGCTCCATCCTTGAGTCATTACCTCGACTAACCTCGCGCCTCGCCGCATCGTGGTGCCTTCTGGACTGCACCTCGATCAAGCCCAACCTCGCTCTCTGATCATCCAAGTGTGCCTTATCACCGGCCTCATCAGCGGGGTTCCTAGTAGGAGACCCATGTTCTCGTGGAATTCCCCTCCCTCGTATGGCGGTGGTGGCACTTACTGCTGGGGAACGGGCAAATCTGCGGCCACCATCGTGCAAATCATGGCCATGATCTCATCCCGGAATGCAGTTGGTAGTCCAATAGTTGCATCCGTCGCTGCTATCTCAATATTCGGCGCGGGTTGAACTTCCACCTTTGGCCTTGGTTGATCATGTTGGACTGGTGGTAGAGGCATCCTCTCAGTAGAAGCCAATGGCGTCCTCGCCCTTGGAGCTGGCTGGGGACCCGCCATGGGGTGCATTTCAGAATTGTAGCTTTTCGCCGCCCTGCTTTGCAATCGGGTTACCCTAAACATCATGCCTAAGCTACTGGGAAAAATGGTGTTCCCACAAACGACGCCAATATTTTTGTCTTATTTCGTCTGGGTTACAGTCCACCGAGATGCTCGTTACAATGAGCCTGACACAACCAAAATAATGATAATCTATTAAAATGAATGGACTAGCTTGGACCGCAACACCTAATACACGTAAGCTAAGCAATATGACTAAAATAGCCCCAATCGGCAAACTGCCGAATGGTAATGGTTTGATGCACATGAACGGTCGAATCTGGTGAAATGTCGATTCTGTATAGTTCGAGGCTTTTGATATATCGAATCTGAAAAATTGTGGAATGGCCTTGGTTCGATACTCAGAACTCTCGAACATGGCCTACTCGAGAGAACAATCGAATCGGCCGAAGGAACAATCGAACCGTATAATTTCGAACGGAATTAACTGTCAACAGTTGAATTCGATCGATGTGAGTTGGTGAACAATAATTAATGCGTCGCGTGAATATCGGAGACATGGTATATATATATACCCTGGTCCATGGGACCCACACTGAGTACGGAGAGTAACTGTCGAATGGGCGACGTTCGATTGTCTCAAAAACAGTGGGCCTTGCCCAATTCGATATTTATATTTTTGGGCCTTTTCGGAGTAGGCCGGCCCAATTCACTTCTGGGCCTCCTAAAATACCCACACTAGTATAATATCATCGCGTGATAGTACAAACTACTAGAAGCTAATTGCGCGACTAATGGCCAAGTAAAATCCCTCAAGTTATGCTAAGTCCTAAGGTAATCATCTTGAATTTTTACAGTGGTATATATGTTTGAACCTCTTAGTGGATTCTTTGCAAAAACTGAATACCATTGCCTTTTACAGAAATGACATGCATCTAAACTCATATTGCCTTTTAAAGAAATCCAATGACATGCATCTCAACTCTCGTATTGATAATTGAGGAATTGGAAGCACGTGCCAATGTTGATGTGGAAATGGATATTAGTTGTTAGGATTCTTTTTCGACTTTTCCTATTGATTATTGTTTCCTTTAGCTAGCTATAAATAGAGGTAACGGGATATCCTTTGTGATTAGTACAATTTGCAATTATTGAGATTCTCTTTTTCCTTCTCTCTCTCCTAAGCTCATAAGCTCACCAACAGACACTCACTCAAACATGTTCTTCTCACTGTCAAAGGAATCAAAATTGCTCTCACTGCTCCCTGATCCATACCCCGCTTCTGCACCATAATAGAGAAGACGTTTTTTCTTCTTCTCCACCTTGTTTGGTCCTCCACCAAAAAATGAACCGACGTGCACTACTGAACCAGCACGAACCACATATGCACAACAATGGCCACCACTGCCGCGAGCTATCAACCATGCAGAGGATCCAAATAGTTCATTGTACCTCCACCTTCGAGAAAATCTAGGCCAGATCCTGGTTAATCAACCTCTTACCAGTCAGCATTACCACAAATAGAGCCGTGCAATGCATATTGCGTTGTTGTCGAAGAACCTTGGTTTGTTGGTTTGATCCATTCCAGAGCCACCTGGAATTGTAACGACAATAACGCGAACAAGCTACATGTTTAAGTTCAAGATAAGGAGCAAAGGTGTCCGGATGCGAAAGAATCAACTATTGCAATAAACAGAGAAAAAAGTCCAAACTTTTTTATGGCATAAGAATCTAAATGTGGGGGGCATATTTTGCAGTCATTTTTTAATATTTGGTAGCTGATTTTTGTAAAATCGTCTCTCAAATGGGGGGCATATGTTGAAGACGAACCATTAAACGAACCAAGGCGCATTCGTACCAAGGCAATTTTAATTTGCGACTTGCTCTTTACAAGACGGACTCTCGAATGGGGGGACTGTATGGTATGGGTTAATTAGGCTGGACCAAACATAACGACTGGGCTAGTCTATTTAGGAGAAGGCCCAACAAGAAGAGTGTCGAAGTAAGCTAATGATACTCATTAGGTGTTGTATCAAAAGTTCATTTGATACTAAACTATCTTTTTATTCTAATCCGGTGAAATCCAGAAACAAGGCCCGCAACTCGATGCCTATAAATATCCCATATCACGAGGGTCACGACACGTCATTTATTACTGTAGCACATAACTCCTTCAATATCGATATTTGAATTCGATACTAAGTTGGATATTGGCCAACATAGAAAGCAAGAGCATTCGATATACTTCAAGATTCGATACTCTTCAGTATATAAGCCCGAGTATTCGACAGTCTTCAGTCTCAAGATCTGCGGACTTCAATATTGCCTTTGATACTACTTTGGAGACTTGTTTGACTTAGGTTATTTCTATTGTACTTCCATGCTAGGGTGTTCCGGACAAAGTTAGTCGAGCATTGCAATAGAGTAGCATAATTTGGTGTAATCTAGCCACATTTGTACTTTTGTTCTATTCCGTGTAACCTAGTCAAAATTATACCAGATTAATAATATTTCATTAACAAACTGGGCCCTTTGGCCCATGCCATTAGCGACTCTATAATCCAACTAAATCTCATTGCAATCGCTTCCTAGCAGAGAATCAATGTTAAAATCAAATGGGTGCCCAAAATTTCTTCTAGAGATTCAAGTTTTAATACAATGCAAACTAATATATTGAATCTTGCTCAAATTGAGGATTCACACTATGAGATATAATGTCTATGTAATTGGAAAGTTGAGGGAAAAATCAGAATTGGTCTTTTCTTGTGTCTCAGTTTCAGTTTTGATCCTTTATTGTGTCTTTTATTTTGTTTGGTAATTTAATGTGAATATCGTTCCTATTTGCGGAAATCGCACCTGGGAGCATGTGCCAATGGAATTTTGGAATTTCCACAAGCGAATCCGCAAATTTGAACTACGGTGTGAAATTTATTTTTTAATTTTGAAGAAACTTAACCATTTCGACATGGTTGACCCATTTTCTATTTTTTTTAATTTGCACAACATAACCCATTTCCAGCTCTTTATCCAACCCGCTAACCTCCCCAATTTTGACTCGACCGACTCCAGTCAGTTTTGATGCTTGGCTCGGGGAAAGCGGACGTGTGACGATGGTTGCACTATCAATCTAGGAGAAACACACCTCAAACTCTTCGAGGTGTTAGAGGAATATGGGGGTTGGTTACTTGATGAGCTCATATCGGTGATACCTCGAGCGTTGAAGAGTGAAATTATTAACAAGAGCGTGTTGCTCAATCCAAGTAAGGACAAGATACTTTGAAAAGCGACATCTAGTGGCAGTTTCACATGTCAGTCGGCGTATAAATCCTATATAGAGCACTATTCCGAACTATTAACTCCAGCATTTTGTGTGGCTTGCGGCATAAATAAATTGGCTACGAACTATTTACGAAACTCGAGAGGAATAACTATGAGTGTGGCATGTCCAGTGTGCGTGTTTTATGTGGAAAATGTGGTCCACCTGCAGCATCATTGCATATAGGCTCGCAGTGTTTAGAAGGTGACCGCGGCTAATTGTCTTGCGGAGTTGGATAGTATACCAGATGGCTGTTGGCTTAAGGTTGTGCTAGAAAGCAAAACGATGTCCAACAATATTGGAATCAGAGTGGACTGGCAATACGTGTTTATCAAAGGGTTGTGGACAATATGGAAGGATAGAAACGCGAAGGTGTTAATTGGTAAAATAGAGAACACAGACTCATGCACAATATGGATCAAGCTACTCTGTAAAGATTTATGGGTGGGAAGAAGTTTTGGCACATTACTATTAGGGAATTCGCTCCTCCGGATTCACTTACCTAGTTTAAGGGATTGTCCTTATCTTTTTTGTATCTTGTTATTCTTTAGATAGGATTCTACTTCGTTATATTGTGGAAGACTTCTTGTATATAACATTGTACTCTTGTATTCTTAATTACTCAAGAAAATATATTACTCGTGTAAATTCTTACATGGTATCATCCTAATTACGTGATCTCACGATCTTCCTACAATCCAACCTAATATTTCCTCTCTTTGTGCACTGCCGCCATGTCTGCTAACTCTTTTGTCGACTCCGGCAACACGCACGGTGACCAAATCGTCGTCCAACCACCCCGCCTTCACGACACCACTCCTACCGCCCTCACGGCACCCACAACCCTCATTCATGTTACGGCCCATCACCACTTTCCGCTCAAACTCACGACCACCAATTATTTATCGTGGCGTTTGCAGGTGTGTCACAACTCAACGACCTCAATTTTCTTGGTTACCTTCAGGGCACATACCACTGCCCCGATCCGTCCAACCACGAGGCTTATACCCTTTGGTTTCAACAGGACTCGCTCCTCTTGGAGCCCTTATTGGTGCGATTTTGGATGATCTACTTCCGTTTATCTTCTCTGCCGCCACTTCTACCGCTGCATGGGTTAATCTCATGCACAACTTTACTCGCCCCGATCACACCCGAGTTATGGCGCTCAATGACACCATCAACTTTGCCTCTTTAGGCTCCCGTTCCATCATGAAATTTCTCACGGATATCAAGGCAAAAGTTGAAAAAATTGCTATGATTGACCGACCGCTTCATGAGGACAATATCACCATTTACGTCCTCAATGGTCTTGGCGCCGCATACCGTGACATTGCCACCACCATCCGTCTGCGCGCGCAAATGATTTCCTTCGCGGAGCTCCACAGTGCCCTTGTGTCTCATGAGGCCTATCTTCGTCAACTTGACAACGAGATATTGTCTCTCGTCGTCACCACTAACAAGGCGTCTCATCAGCCCCCCCCCCCCCCCCCCCCCCCCCACCACGATCACGGGTCTTACAACAACTCCTGTAACTGCGTACAACCACAACACCACGGTCAGCCTCAAAACTGTGGCCCGCCAATCTCGTAATCATGATAGAGGTAACCCTAATCAGCCCTCTTATTCATCGAACTTACCTTTTAATAATGTACAATGCCAGATTTGCGGCCGTTATGGGCATACAGCCCCGCGGTGTTACAATCTCAGTTCCATCTTGCCCACGGCCAACACTGCGCACACGACCTAACTCTCGGTCGCGCCCCGACCAAGGTTCTTGGCTAGTTGACTCCGGTGCGTCGCACACCATCACCAATGACATCAACAACCTCACCTTTCACTCTGAATATGATTGGACGGACGAGGTTCAGATTGCGGATGGTCATGGTATAAAAATTACACATATTGGTTCCTCTAAGTTATGTTTTCCCTCTCGCACGTTCTTGTTACCTCATGTTTTGCGTGTTACGAATCCAAACACAACTTATTATCTATCCACCAATTTACACGAGAAAACAATGTTTCTATGGAGTTCTTTGCTGACTATTTTCTTGTTAAGGATCAACCTTCGGGGGCACATCTAGCAAAGGAACTTGCAGTAATGGCATCTACCACATTCGGCCACCTTCCTACTATATGTAGTCGGCCGTCCGCCTTTCCACTTTAGGAGTTCGCACGTCGCCATCTATATGGCACTCACGTATTGGTCATCCCGCCTCCAAGACTAGTTTATCTTTAATTTCCTCTTTTAATTACCTATTGACAATAAGTTCTCTATGAAGGATATGTTTTGTGATTCTTGCCTCACTAGCAAGTCTCACCGTTTACCGTTTGAGAAATCGTCTTTGATTGATTTACATCATTTACATTACATTTATGCGGACGTTTGGGGGCCTACCTAAATTATCTCTAGATGGGTTTCGTTAATTATGTCATTTTTATGGACTTATTTAGTAATTATTGTTGTTTCTTTCCGTTGGTGGCTAAATCTCAAGTTCTTGATGTTTTTACTCACTTCAAACCTTCGGTGGAAAAACACTTTTTGCAACAAATCAAGAATTTTTTCAGTGATAACGAGGGGGAGGCAGTTCGTCGCTCTAAGACCTTTTTTTGCACAAAATGGTATAAGTTGGCTTACAACGACACCTTATACACCCCAACAAAATGGACTTTCTGAACGTAGACATCGTTATATTGTTAAGATTGGGCGTGCCTTATTACATCATGCTAGACTGCCTAACACCTTTTGGTCTTTTGCACTTCAAACTGTTGTCTATCTTATAAACAGGATGCCCAGCTCCACTATTGGCAATGACTCGCCGTTTCACAAGCTCTTTCGCATTGCTCGTAGCTATCTCAAGTTACGAGTCTTTGGGTGTCTATGCTATCCTTGGCTTTGTCCCTATGAGCCCGGGAAATTGTCCTTTCCATCTCGACCCGCGCATTTTTTTTGGCTATTCTACCTCGCAAAGTGCCTATAAGTGTTAGGATCCGGCCGCTCAACGACTCTTTATTTCATGGCATGTTCGGTTCTGTGAGCAAATTATTCCGTCCGGGGTTCCTTCTCCACTTGCGGCCAAACCCGCACCTCAGCCCTTATCTCCACTCGGCCGCTATCCATGGCCCCCTCCTCCGGCTCAACCCTCGGTCTCTACACGTTCTATTCTTAATGTTGGGTCCAATGTTGGGGCTACATTGCAACCAGAAACTCTGGCACCGGTTTCTGCAGCTTATGTTCCCAATGCTTGGGTCAATGTTGGGGCAACATTGCAACCAGACCCATGTGGCACCAGTTTCTGCAGCGTTTGATCCCAATGTTAGTTCGATGTTGGGAAAACATAACAACCAGAACCCTATTCTCACATTGCGGCCCAACTCGTGTC